>OY982964.1:3054426-13054426 GCA_963890685.1 Plagodis pulveraria | reverse complement strand
TCTAAAATAAGCAGGTACAAACACCCCAAATTTAAAAGTATGATATGTTTTTTAATTAACTTGAAAAAAAAAAAACAACAGGCCTAACAAAAATATAACATTCTAACCCGGCGGCACCCCACGGGGGATATTTTAAGTACTTCGGTGTGTCAAATATTTTTTTTCATCTCACAAGCTCGGAAAGTTTTTGTGTATCATTCGAAATCTTCGTGGAATAGTAGATTGTTATACATGGGTCGAAAGGAATCTATTCCCATACGAGGTATTTAGACGCCCGAGCGTAGCGAGGTTTGCTATAGTCCGGGTAGGAATTGATGAGTTTCACTTTTCATTTCGAATAAAAGGAAAGTAAAAAATAGTAGTATTTGTAAATTATTCATTAATAATAATAACTTTAATAGGCACCCATTTAATTTTTTTTTTAGTCCTGATAGTTTAGCCCATAGACATAGGATTTTTTCGCTAGCCTATGGGTTAGCCTTTGACCACTATCTCACCTGAGTGACGATGTGGTCGAAGATGTTATTCAGGCTTACCTAGAAGTACTGGCTCTCAAGGACAGCTGCCGGAACACACCGTTAGGTGCTTGGCGACAGATTTTCTACTTGAGGGTGGTAGCTAGCCAGGCGGGCATTCGCAAAATGCCCTACCACCATGCTATAACGACTGCCATCCTAATACAACCAGGACCGACGGCTTAACGTGCCCTCCGACCGAAGCACGGAAACGCTCAGTAGTAATGTCACGCGCGCGACGTTGCTTAACTTTGCTGATCGGTTGAGAACAGCTAAGTAAACTTCGCAACGAGCGCTTCAAAGCATCGTGATCAAAATGCCAGCATTTTGAACACGATGCGACGCGTGATCAAAATGCTGGCACCTTTTTGGCTCAAAGAATAAGCATTGCAATTCAACGGGGCAATGCTGCCAGCATGCTGGGCACGCTGCCAACTGATAGTGGGCTAGAGCATTTGGACTGCCTATGAGTCCAAATGCTTTTATGGTAGTAGCTGTAGTGTTGTATATAGTTTGTAGTATTTTGTTAATAAAGGCAACCGCCGGAAAAAAAAAACAAACATGTAATCTCGTTTACAACAACGGTTGCCATGGTTACACGTCATTCCGGCCCAAGAGAGGGAAGCATTTACTATGAGTTTTTCCCACCCTTGTGGTAGAAATCAGCTTCTTCCACCCGCTACTCAGATCAAATAAACACTACTTTCCGAGTATGAGAAATTAAAAAGATTTTTTATATATCCGCTAGCGTGGAAAAGGTTTTTAAAATTTGAAGAAATCCGACAATAGTATGTGACTTTTGATTAAGCAAGTAAAAAAAAATGCTTACTATCAGTTTGATTATTCGGCCTTCGACAGCTTTAGCTCGCTCCAATGTTACGGGAAGGATATACGTATCCATGTTTCCACTGGTTATGAGGCATACCACTCTGGAATGTATGTTTTAATAATATTAAATACTAGCTTTCCGGCCGCGGCTCCACCCGCGCGTATGACGGTTATTGCGCTAAACTATTAACCTCTTTTTGCGCAGTTGGCTAAGAACTATCCTATGTCCTTCCCCGGGTGTCAAACTATTTCCATACCATATTTCATCCAAATCGGTCCAGTAGTTTTTAAGTTTCGTTGCATTCAAAAATACAAATCTTTCCTCTTTACAATATTAGTGTACTCGTAGATGTAGACTAGCGGCCCGCCCCGGCTTTGCACGCAAAAATTATAAATTGAAACACAAAGAGATTGTGACATAACAGTTAGATATATGTGAACTTTTTTGTAGATATTGATATTTTCTCTAAAATTGTAGTAGGTACATCACTTGGTCTATTGTCAACAATAGCCGCAGCATACGCGATATAACGATATTTTTGGTAATTTTTTTTACACGGGTTTCATAATCAAAGTTATCATACGGGTTCCTTAGTTTTTGAAAATGTTCTATAGCCTATGTTCATCAAGGATAGTGTAGGATTCTAATGGTGAAAGAATTTTTCAAATCGGTGCAATAGTTTTTAAGTTTATTCGTTACATACAAGAATACAAATCTTTCCTCTTCCAATCGACTGTTTCGTGTTCTATACTAATATTATAATATTAGTATATAAAACGAAACAGTCGCGGTGATTATTACAAACCCTTCCTCACATTGATCACCGTGCTATAAATTTATCAAACGTCCCATAGTACCTACTGCGGGATTTAAAATTCTTGGGTGCATTTAAGAAGGTCATACAATACTTATGAAATGATCAGACTACCTGGAGACCACAATCCAATAAAAACATAACTTTTCTTATAGGACACGCACGAGGCCTATCTCATGCTAAACGATAACCTTTGTCACAAGTGACGAACTGCACTGCGCCCATCACCCTGAGATAATAATAAATATGTATAATTTTTAAGTCTCATGTGCGTGTAGAATTCATTGGTTCTCAAGGACTGCTATCGGACCACACTGTGAGGTGCTTGGATCGCCAAGCACCTAACAGTGTGTTCCGATAGCAGATTTACTACCTGAGGGTGTTAGCTAGCCAGGCGAGCATTCGCACAATGCCCTTCCACCATGTGGTGAAGCTCAAGCCGGCGGAGGAGATCAAACCAAGGACCTGCGTTACGGCAGTCCATAGCTATTACCTCTCCGCTATCTTTGCACACCTCACATCTGTCAGGTTCTACCCGGTAAGTAAGCTACCGGTCGGCGTGGACGTGGCTAATACCCAAACCAGTCAGCAAGAGACGCTCGCGATACGAACTAACGCTACCCAACGCCGCACAGAGTTCGGTCGCAAGTAGGGACCTTATTATCGAATGCCCATTGAAATGGAACTGATCTTCATTTTGATATTCGAACTCCATAATAGGGATCGTTTTAAAAAAAAACGTTAATAATATGAGTTCATCTTCATTCCCATTCCAGTAACACAGAAAGGCACCAGGTTCGGTTTCCCGGGCATCAGTGCATTCTCAACTCTGTAGCTTTTACAGCGACCATTTTGGCTTAGTGTATCTCACGCGGAAATATTAAATAATATGTGTGCACTATTTCATAAATAAATATAGTATTATATAAGCATACCTTTTTCCCAAGATTTAGACTTTATCTAAAGATTCCAAAGTAACAGTTATTTACAAACACAACTACTAATGGCGTCGGTGGTTGGCTCGCGATTGGAATGAAAATGAGAATTAGCCCAACCAGTAGATGTTTTCAACCCAGTTCCACGACGTCTACTTTATATAAATAAGAATCGGCCCTGTAAATACGCATATAACTCCTTCCCAGCATGAGCTCCCTTAACGTTGAGAGGAACCCGATTTGGTGTAGGCTGTTCTTATGCTCCGACGTACTTAGGTATTTTACAGTAATATACAGGTTGATGTTACGTTTTGTCTCGTAGCTCCGGTACTATGTTGGGTTTCGATAGAAGAACACTGAGACTGATAGCACCAGCACCTTCGGCTACTACTTTTTCTTCTTCCGCTAAATGCAAAATTGCTCGTGCAATCCAGTCGTCGTCTACTAGGACCTAAAAACAAACACCACATTTGAAATAAGACCGTAAGCTGGAAATAATGGGAGTATTAGGTATTTTAATTTTAAAGTTGGATAAATTGTATGGGATATGACCTGACATGTCATCGCCCCAAACCTACCAATGCTCGCATAAAGATCAAGTATGCAAGAAAATGCAGTGTTTTTAATATTAAATTGTGTTGTTTAGTTAAGTTATATAATTATTATTGTATCACTGTATCAGCCGGATAGTCCACACAGCCACCCCCAGTATGGGAGGGTTTTCCATAATACCTACGCTTGGGAGTCGCATTGTGAGATATCAGTACCTCAGAAAGTGCTGCTACCCACCTTCTGGTGGGTTTGTTACCTTTAGTCTCTTACGACACCCAAGGGTAGAGATGGCGGTGGTGACATTTTTGAGCAGATTTTTAAATATTTTTTGCGGGTAAACAGTAGTGTAAACACAATGTTTATTATTTGAAACGGTCTTAGGGAAAACTTGAATTATCATCATGTTCATTAGCATTAATATAACCATGTACAATATTTCCCAATAGTAGCTAACTACAAAAGCGACAAACTGATTGTTTTTTGAATTTCCATCCACAGACGTGCGTTTTCGCCTTGAAGTTTAATTGTGATTAAATTATTACATAATATTAATCACATTTATTTTATTTGCCATTTTGTGACTAACCTGCATACGTGCGCGCGACAGCGTAAATATCTACGTCGGTGAGGGTGTTGCCTGACATCAAAAGCGTTTGACTAACTGAAGGGAGTATATTGTAATACTGCGGTATTATCTCACAATTTATCTAAAGAATTTGGAGCTGTGTTCACAATTTGTTGCCGTTTTAACTTTTGTTTTTCTTTGTTTCTAATTAGTTGCTCGAGGCAGTAATTTGTATTTTAATCCAGATTTAATAAATAAATTAACACATACCATTGTTTGTTTTATCACACTCATATTATAAAGGCGAAAGTTTGTGAGTGTTTGTATGTCTATTACTTCTTCACGCTCAAACGGCTGGACCAATATCATCATCATCACCCATCACCACGGCGGTGTAACCGCAGGGCGCAGCTAGTATACATATATTAAGAGCAGAATTTTATCTACATAAATAAACAGGAGCCCTATATGATTTATTGTAAACTAATAAATAAGTTAATATTTAAATAAAATTAAAGTCTATAGTTTGGTGTTTCTTATTAAGTATATGACCACCACTGTATATCCTCCATGGGTTAACCTGGAATAATGACAAGGAAGAAGAAAATCTCATCATTTTGTCCAAGCTGTATAATCTGAGCTATATTTTTAATCCTATAATTTTCCATGAAAAGAATACTTACCATTTTATCAATCAACGATCGCGCTGTATGAAAGGCGTTAATTCCAGCTGTAGGTACGTCTAAAGAAGAAGCCAGACTTCCGCAACAGTTAGTTTGATAAGGCTTTTCATTGTCCAACGCTTTGAAAAAACTGCAACTTTTGTCTGATTCTATGCCCTGCAATTTGAAATATAACCTAATACAATGAAACCTTCTTGATTATTGCGATAGGTCTATAATATTAGTATACTAACGTAAATGAGCACTTCAGGCTTCAAATGCTTAACCACTGTCGCTATGCCAGCTATTAAACCACCGCCTCCAATAGGTACCAGGATAACATCTGTTTGAGGTAGTTGCTCCAAAATTTCTTTGCCAATAGTACCTTCTGCTGCTATCACGTGGGGATGGTCGTAACTGTACCCAAATATATAGGTTCAATAACACAATTCTGTTTACACCAAACATGTAGGTATTTAAAGACTTCATAATAAAGGTACCCACCCGCTTATATATGTACCATTTCCTTGTTCGTGGAGCAGTTCAAACGCATGTCTCTTAGCTTCTGCGAGATTACTACCGTGTATCTCAACTTTGGTTCCGAATTCACGAATTTTATCAGCTTTTATGGCCAAAGTATTCTCTGGAAGTACGGTTGTTACTGGTATTTTGAATTTCTTTGCTTTAAATGCCAGTGCCTGAAAGGTTTAAAAGGAAATTATTTAGTTTGGTATTACTATCTTGATCATCTTTTTCATATAGCTCTTGATCCCAAGCGGGGATCCGTCCCGCACTTAACCAGTTTTTATTATTTCCTGTTAAACGTTGTATTTTGGACTACGCTTGGATATAAGTACCGATTATACGATAGAAAATAAACAGCGTTAAAATAAAACACTTTTCAAATGTACCATTAGGCATAAAAGCTGTTGAGCTTTTGAGCATTTACACATTGTAAACATTGTAATTGCTGAGCGAATATAAAATATAATTTTACAAAATAACATCGAAAAGAAAAATTTGAACTACAAGGGGGATTCGAACCCACGAGCATCATTCCCTGTAGCCGGGACACGCTCCGCTAATTGAGATATTGCAGTGAGTGAGTCGAGCTCAAATTTATCCTTTCGATTTCAATTGTATATTAATAACTTGTTTACGACGTTGCAACGAGATAATTCTAACATTGTCAGTTTTGCATTAACTCCGGCTGGCAAAATTACTACGAAAGGAATAAATACTTTATGAGGGATTCGAACCCGCGACCATCCGTCCTTTGGGCCGGGAATTGTTGAAGTATAATGTCTGTAACTGATATACTTCAGCACGTCCCGGCGTTGGAAGCACAGCAGTTCAGAAAAGAGTCGATTATACATTACCCTGCAACATTTTTTTAAATAAAATGTAAAATTTCATGGTCTTCCATTTATTTAAGATGCTATGTTATTAAGGAAAAAATAATCCTTTTGCGTAACCCTTTCGACCGTTCTCTTAAAATACATGTTTCTTATAAAAGGATTATTTTTTGTTATGAAATAACTTGTTGAAGTCGGTACCATGAGAGTCCAAAAGTACCTATTATTACAATATTGTGCACAAGGTACCGATTACGACAATAAAAAAATTACATACACTCGAATTGTTTTTTTTTTATATTTTTTTATGTTATTGTGACTGAATAAGCCCGAGGCCCACCTGATGGTAAGTGGACTAACCTCTTGCCTATAACAGACGCATTTCGTCAACGACGAATTGCACTGTGCCCGTCACACTGAGACGTCCAGTTGTTAGGTCTCATTAGCCTGTAATTTTTCTGGCTCTCAAGGACTGCTGCCGGAACACACCGTTGGGTGCTTGGCGACAGATTTTCTACTTGAGGGTGGTCGCTAGCCAGGCGGGCATTCGCAAAATGCCCTTCCACCATGCGGTGAAGCTCAAGCTCTGGGCGGGATTCGAACCATGGACCTGCTGCGCGGCAGTCCATAGCAATGCCACTGAGCCATCACTGCTTCAAATATCTCCGCCTTTTTTGAAGTCGGTCAAAAATTAAACGAAGTCTTATTTCAGGGAAAAGCCTTCAATATTTAAAGTAAGTACTTCCCCCTCCAGAGCCGTGGGACGTCCTATACATGGTATAGGTACTAATTTTCAGATGTTTTATACTATGTATATAAAGAATACCTTTTGAGCACCATATATTGATCGATTGATGTTTCTTTCTAAATAATTTTCACTCCACTAGTGTGGACGTCATGAAAGATGTATGTCTACATTGAGCCTAGCGATACAGCCACCACTTCAGATTTTGTGCTAGGTGAGTCTCAACGAGAGAAAATTTATAGATATTTTTGAAAAAGAGTGTACAACTTATATATATGAATAAAATATATAATATTGTACAGAATATGACAAATAATATACTTGATCCGAAAACACGATTTCATAATATATTTCTCTCGACAAAACATTAAATGAATACGGTACCTACGGCTCTAAAGTCTCGCTGGGATTATGTACTGAATCTTATCAATACAAATTTCCCTTAATAAAAACAACTATTTCAGTAATATTTTATGTGTAGTATTTTAGAAAAACTCTTAAAAATATAAAATACATACCTAGTGACAATTCCGCACAATTTTCCTCCTAAGTATCATCTCCTCTTACTTACCTAGCACATTATAAAAAAAAATTATGCACACATGACAATACAATAATTAACACAACCTCTCTACCCATTTTTGGGTTTATGTCTATCGAATTCTCCCAACCTTTCTGCTGGATAAACTATATCCGTAACTATAGGTATACGTTTACTCACCTTTGCCCAGTTTCCGGTAGATGCAGTGAAAACACCATTTCTGCGTTGCTCAGGTTCTAACATTAGCAAGGCATGATGTGCTCCCCTTTCATGAAAACTACAATACATACAAAACTAATATAAATATTAATGGAAGCAGTGATGGCTCAGTGGTATTGGCTATGGACTACCGCGCAGCAGGTCCAAGGTTCGAATCCCGCCGCGGGCTTGATCTTCACCGCATGGTGGAGGGTCGTTTTGCGAATGCCCGCCTGGCTAAGTAGAAAATCTCTCGCCAAGCACCTAACGCTGTCGCCAAGCACCTAACGGTGTGTTCCGGGAGCTGTCCATGAGAGCCAGTAATTCTGGGTAAAGCCTGTTAACACATTCGACCACATCATCACTTACCATCAGGGGAAATTGTTGTCACTTTACTTCACTTTCGGCTTACCTATCAGCAAAAATAAAATAAAAGATATGTTGGTATGCTATACGTCAAAGGTTTAGGCCACTGGTTTAGGCCAGATCTCTCATATATGTGGGCGAACATGTGGGTACCCACATGTTCATGTGGTTATCGTGCATATGAGAATCACCACACTTGGTTTATTTTAATCTGCAATGGTTATTGGTTGGGGGGCATAGCTCCCCAATGGGCTCCACCCTCCTCCGATAGCCATTGTTATCCTCTTCTGCAGAACACTTCGTGATCTCGCTCTGTTTGTATTTTGTTTTCAGTTTTATGCCTTTAGGGACCGGACGGTCTAAAACCTGGATTAATGGATTAATGGAATTAATCACGTGAGGCTTAAAAGGGGGTGGGAGGGGGTTTAGGAAAAATCACTAAATATCACAAAGGAGGGGTGTAGTAAAATATCACGTGTATTAATTTTTTCTTCAAATACGTGATGCGTGATAAGCGGCTTGACTCGCCGTGAGCATTGTGAGCAATGGACGAAGTCCCCGACAAGTATTCAGAATAAAATTAGGTTATACTTCATACCTGTATTTACAGATAATATTCTAAAAATGTTAGATTCCTTGTAGTTACTAAAAATACTCTTGATTTGGGGGGCGGGGGGTCAGTCCTATCACCAAGTATCACCAAGGGGGTAGGGGGGGGGATAAAAATGCTAAAAAATCATTACGTGATTAATAGACGGCCCCTATGAACAAAATACTACGAACTGTATACTCGTACAACACTACAGCTACTGAAATGAAACCATTTAGACAACCTACAACCCATTGCAGCCTTACAGGCGGCTCAAATGTTACAACCCACTACCAGTTGGCAACGTGCCCAGCATTGCCTCGTTGAATTGAAATGCTTATTCGTTGAGCCCAATAGGGGACAGCGTTTTGATCACGCATTGCATCGATCAAGCGCTTTTGAAGTAAGAAACACACGTTGACAAATGATTATACTTACGAGAGATGACTTATGCCAGTAAATTATATTGAGTTGTAAAAATAACAGTGTCTATAGGATATTTTTAACATGCGGAAATTAATAAATATTTCGCTAGAATATATTGTATTGAATCAACAGGAACGTCCATTGCCAAACACAGCCGGCAGGTGTCTTGGGGATTCCGGTATAAGATAGCGATTCCTTAAAGGCGCTGCTGCCCACCTTCAGGTAAAGAAATTATATTTTCATGTTCAAAGTACTTGAAATTACCTGCCAGTTCGGTGGAAGCTCTCAAACTTGTAGTAGACTTCCGATCCCAACTGTACACAACACTTGGATCTCTGAAATATCACAAATTGAATTTTGGAGTCGCGGATCTTCCGATACATTGGGCATTCTGAATTGCGATGCCTAGTAATATCAGCAGAATAATCTCGTTATATTAGATTAATTTTTTGTTTTCTTCCAACTTGATATCTCTTCTCTAACTAACAAATAAGTGCAGTTGTTTGCTTCTTCTAAAACCCTTGTTAAAACAACAAGTATTATGTCATTATGGGTTGAATTACAGGCACATAAAAGCGCATAAAACTTTGTCTTCAGTGCAGTTCTAAACTGCTATTGTAATTGTATAGAGGTTGCTGCTTAGGCTCACATTAGGTGGGCTTCATGCTTGTGCACAATCCCATAAAAAATGTACTCAGGCTCAGTGATGGGGGTAAGAATCTATTTCATTAAATTTGACGTACAGATAGTCACAGTAGATTAAATATGAGGTAATACTAACCACCAGAGGAGTAGCAGGTATGTCCCGTCTCATTTTAGCAGTAGCTCTATTCACATCCTGGGGAAATATAGTTTTAGGGTTGTATGGGTCGCACCAGGGATCGAATTCAATATCAGGTTTCTAAAAAAGTGTGAAAAGGCCATTGACTTGAACAGATTTTATTTGTAAAAATCTACTTTTTTTGCAGCGCTGTAAAATTATATAGAAGTCACATTAGTTTCATATAACCATGAACAGAGGATTTCGTGGAACATGTGTTGAAGGTAAAAGCCCGTGCACTGTAAGGAACACATGAAAATTATTTTTGTTAATTTGCGGTTCAAATCAAATAAAAAAAAATTCAAAATTAAAAAAATACTAGGTGAAGATGTAGATAAGTATAATATAAAATCAGACCGGCTTCTCCTGTTTGCCCCCGTAAGTTACGAGTTCAAGCTCGTATTCAATTTAGAAAGTTTGTAAACGGTGTCACTCGTTTCCAAGGGATTAATTTCCTAAGTGTGGTGTTAGACGTGATATGTAATTATATTGAACAATTAAAAAAACAAGACGTCGCGAAGTTTCCACAGGGTGGACACAATACAGTTCAGATGCCACGATAAATAAAATTCTTACAGCTTCCTTTGCCGTCCCCTTGATTGGTTTCCTTAGGCGTGTAATTTTTCTTTATAGCTGATATGCTAGCCTTTGACCACTATCTCACCTGATGGTAAGTGATGATGTGATCGAAGATGTTGTTCAGGCTAGCCTAGAATTACTGGATCTCAAGGACAGCTGCCAGAACACACCGTTAGGTGCTTGGCGACAGATTTTCTACTTGAGGGTGGTAGCTAGCCAGGCGGGCATTCGCAAAATGCCCTACCACCACGCTGTAACGACTGCCATCGTTAGATTACACTACAACCGGGACCGACGGCTTAACTAGCCCTCGGAAGCACGGACGCGCTCAGTAGTAATGTTACTAGCGGTCACCTATCCAACTCCTTAACTGATCGATTAAGAACGGCTAAGCAAACTTCGCTACGAGCGCTACAAAAATATTTTACACTTCACTTTATTGCTCAGCACAATCTCTGTAGACCATCTTATATTGCAACCATTCTTCAAAAGCTATATATAGTTTTAGACCATAATAATATAGTCTACAATAAAACTTACTGGACACCAGCGGCTTGGTTTAATGAGGTTCCGCTTGGCTAGAACAGCTGGTGACAACCCCAATGTCTCCTTGGGGCATTCTGGCGCTTTTATTATTTCAGTATCATACGTAGACATTATATAAAAAGTAGGTAGTGATACAGTCTGTGATGATGCAATCAATAAATTTCAGTAAATGGGAAAAGTAGTTATGTTAGAGGACATGAAATTGTGAATATTAATATTTTTTTAAATATAATTATTAGTTTTTAAGGATTTAAATACATTTTTCTATAGTTTTTTTCATATCCAAATAATTTAATAATTTCAGTATATACAAAGTTACTTTATGGGTCAAAGATTACAGAATCTCCATTTACTTTTCTCTATGATCTCCATCCACCTTTACCTACATATATAAGTAGGTAATCTGTGGTTTCCAGTTAAGAGGAAAATAATATGGTCTCGTAGAGGGAGTAGACCGTAGAGGGTAGATACTAAAGTCTATGGAGCAGACTATGTATGGTCTCCAATCTCCATCCCAGAGTAATAATAACTAGAGCATAGAGAGAACTACTATTTTTAGGGACAAACTTTCTGTAACTCGCTGTATCCGACGACATAAATACTTATGACAAAAAGAGTAAAACAAGTTTAATACTCTTTTGCTTATTGCATGCCTACTATTCATGGATCTATGAAATACTATATATGTCCGCATGGCACAATTTATACCTGTATGTATATTGTAAAGTGGAAACTTGGTGCTCTTTTTATCCAAACAATTTGAAAAGTTCTACCTATGTCGGATTGGAACAAAACCTGGTTGTTGTGTTGGCTTCGTATTTTGGCCCCCATTTCTATTTTCTACCTGTGGATTACGTAAGAGGCGACTAAAGTTAAAATACCAGAAGCCCCAGAAGGTGAGCAGGAGGATTAATAGCTTCTACAACAGCACAGGCTTTTAATACATTTCCGCTTCTGGTACTCTAAAATAAGAAAGCTGGCACTCATTTCAGCGTTTTGCACAGGCTTTTAATACATTTCCGCTTCTGATACTCTAAAATAAGAAAGCTGGCACTCATTTCAGCGTTTTTCTTGCATGATATAGAGATATAAGTTAAAATCCTTAGGTACTCGATAAACTACACAAGGTTAGAGTAAAATATATACATCCCATATCCTAAGCTCAGTTTGTGAGCTACTCTGAGCTTACTCTAAAATATGATGCTCATACCACGGTAAATTAAATTTGCCGTGGTACCATCAAAGGAACTATCTAATGGTACCACGGCAAAGGAACGATCGTTCTTATTGATTGTTGAGTTGTTCTTATTGATTCCTAAATTACACTTTAGTTTACTAACTCCCTAATTATTGTCTAGGCATATAATATATAGGTATATTTATAATTATGGTAACGGATAGGAAGAAAACATCATGAAATGAATATGTAATATATAATATTTTTTTATGTCGGTATCTATAATTTAAAAGTCAGGTGCATTGAACTCAAATATATTGTATGCTGGCGTACAATCACTGCTTTTGTTCGAGGTTCAGGGGGCCAACTCCCATCTCTTAATTCAGTCTTATTTTAATCTTACATTAACAACTTTAATTTGCACTACCACATGTCGCTATAGTACCTATACCTGCATTAGAACTTCAACGTGAGAGCGGGCTGCATGCATTGAATCAAGACATTTGTGCGATAGAGACAGCGCTATATGAACATTATTATTCTGTGATGGCCGTGGTTCGAATCTTAGTATCAATATTTTAAGTTTGAAATATGTAATGTTGTTGGTTTTCCGTAATATTTTTTAAAAGGTGGGAGTTGGGCCCCAGTTGTTACTTCTGCATGCAAACAGGGTTTGGTGCCAAGCATGGCCCACGTTTGTTAGCTGGCAGTTTGTCCGTGCGTTCGCTCATGTCTGCAAAGTAATACTCCTTGTAGTTCTTCTTGACCAGGTCTATTAGTTCCTTTGCGTGATCCCATCCTCTGGCCTCGGCTATCACTTTTAACTGTAACATAGTTTTACGGAAATTTCTTCATAAAATATGTAAACTTTTAACTTACAATAATATTACCCGTATTTTGGAGAAAACGTATTATGTACAAATGTATAACAAATAAATATATTTATTGCAATGCATTCGTAACAACAATAAGGCATTTGTTTTTTAATAATAATTTAATGGTTGTTTTAATGATACTTTAATATTAACATCTATTCTTGCTAAGTTGAACTTTACCAGTAGCACATGGAATAAACCAGTAGAGACTACCTTTATTTTGTTAATGTTATTTTAGGTAATATTTAAGGTACTTAAGTTAAAGAAAGACATTACGAGTAGGTGATGCTAATGCTTCTGTCCTTTTACTAAGTGCAGACCTTTCTAAATATGTATTCTGTATTGTGTTTGCCACATCAGTACTTTTTATTCTATGACATTAGATGTATGTTTTTCGAAGCGCTCGTAGCGAAGTTTGCTGTTCTTAACCGATCAGTTACAAAGCAACGTCCGCCGCGGTCATGAGTTGGATGGTGACCGCTATTGACATTACTACTGAGCGCTTCCGTGCTTCGGAGGGTGCACGTTAAGGGATGATTTATATTAGACCGTGCCGTGGCCGTGGCGTGCCGTGTACGTGGCCCGGACGGGGCATTTTGTATGAAGCAGTTTATATTAGACAGTGCCTGATCAGTGTCCTGTAAACTGCTTCATACAAAATGCCCCGTCCGGGCCACGTACACGGCACGCCACGGCCACGGCACGGTCTAATATAAATCATCCCTAAGCCTTCGGTCCCGGTTGTTGTTTTACGATGGCAGTCATTAAAACCTAGTGCGAATACCCACCTGACTAGCTACCACACTCAAGTAGAAAATATGTCGCCAAGCACCTAACGGTGTGTTCCGGCAGATGTCCTTGATAGCCAGTACTTCAAGGTTAGATTGAACAAAATTTTTGACCATACCATCACTTCTTTAGGTGAGATAGTGGTCAAAGGCTAACCTATCAGGCATAAATAATAAAGATTTGATACCTGTGACTCCTGTGAGAACTTATGCCCCTACAATTTATTATTTGTAATTTCACTGGCTAACCTATACATACCCCGTCCTTCTAATTGTAACATAGAAAATCACATTGCAGCTTAATTAATGAGTTGATTTCCGTAGAGATATGTATCATTTATCAAGAATCCTACCAACTAAAAACGCAATTGTACAACTTAGTACTGATATACCAAACAAAATCTAGAATCCACCAACGGCTAGACCAATCAAATTAGCACCTAGTTGAATTGGTAGTTGAAAGCCTTATCGAATTCGAAAAGCAGATATTTCAGTACAAAAAACATCAAATATACTGGTATAACTGGTAGTGGTAAGCTATGAAGGCCAATATGATTAATATAGGTAGCATAAGGACAACGCAGACGTTTTGCTGCTCAACCACTCGCGAACTTGTCCGATTCGAGGCGATACCTCCGATACGTCGCTGACTAATTGTAATTAACATTGTAGTAGAAGTTCCATACAAAGAGAACAGCTGCAGTTGAGGCTACATCAATATGTTGCGGGTGGATCACTGCGCTATCCTTACCTCCACACTGAAAACGTCTCCTTTGACCCAGGCCCGTTCCGGTATACAATCGCGCATGGTGACTCCAATGCCTCCCAAGAGGTTGCACAGCTCGGCCATTCCTCCCGGGCGGTCGCTGACAGTCACTTTAAACTTAACCAGGCGACCCTCCACCGCCATGGCCCGCTCTAGAACTCGAGCCAACACGGTTGTATCGATGTTTCCCCCGGTCATAATGCAAACCACTCTGGAACGGACATAATAAATACATACCTAATAATGTAGGGAAGCCCAGGAAAGCCAACTTACAATCATCATAGAATAATTAGGTTCTATAGAAGACTGTTTTCTGAAGTGTTACAGATGCTTGACGCGTTATACGGAATTCAAGGATCAGATAGGTATATCCACTGTACGCTGTCTGTACTGTACCTATTTGTATTTGTTTTGTATTGTTCAGCCATAGTAGCTTTCTACTATGGTTCAGCTTTCAAGCAATCGAAATACTTGCGCTGCTATGTTCCTAATTTCAACGTGTAATGATGACGTGCGCCAATAGTCGTAAAAATAATTATCGCGACAGTTTTTATATAAGGTACTAAAATAATAAATCACAAGTTGTATTTGTAGAATATAAACTTACTTTTTCCCTTTTAAGTTAGGAAATAAACCGGCCATGACGGCTGCTATGGAGACGGCGCCAGCACCTTCAACTATAAACCTCTCCTCTTCGACGATGTGCATGATTGCGCGAGCAACCCAATCTTCTTTCACTACAATCTAAACGGGAAAATATTTTTTATAGATCGTGGCAAGGAAACGAAAATCTCGTGATCCAAATACAGAGAGTCAACTATCATAATTTAATTCTGTCTTAGGTACATCGTTTCAAATTTTATTTCGCACTGCACTACCGACGTCCATGTTGATTGGCGGATTTTAGGTACTACTTTTTATGGCTGTTATGGAGAACCGGGTGCCGCATTATGTTAAATACTGACTCTACCCATAACAAGACGTATATCACCGCCTTCCAGTACAAGTAAATGTAGGTACAATGATGTTAGGTGAGAGCGACTGATACACCTACAGGACATATATATATATATTTTCTTATTTAATTTTTATCTCACAAAAGTAAAAATTGTAATGTCATTGCTATTTGCAATATTTTTATTCAACCAAATTATTCGTATTTCACAGCGAAAGACGAATGTACTAAGTATCTATAACTCTTTAATTAAGGTCTTAATGCTAAAATGTATGTACTTATTTACCATTTTATCCACAATGCCTTTGATGTTATAGAAACTGTTAACTCCAACCATGTTAATTGCTAACCCGTCAGCAATGGTTGACTCAATGTCGAAAAAGAAGCGCCCGTTCTTTTTCAGTGTCTCCACCATAGTGTTGGTTTTATCTGTTTCGATACCCTGAAAATAATTCGTAATGCTATCTAGGTTACCAATTATGATCTAAAACCTGAGGAGATCATCAGTATATCATTAGCCTGTTTATGTTATATCGGTCTTGGAAAGATTTTCTTTAAGTATTTATGTCCCTAAGAAATTTCTGTTTACGGGCTACAACGTGACGAAGCAATGACCGAGTGGTTATAGCTATGGTGCTTACTACTGCGGTGCCGCAGGTCCATGGTTCGTCCCCTACCGCCGGTTTGAGCTTCACCGCATGGTGGAAGGGCATTTTGCGAATGCTCGCCAGGCTAGCTACCACCCTCAAGTAGAAGATCTGTTACCAAGCACCTAACAGTGTGTTTCGGCAACAGTCCTTGGGAGCCAAGAAAATTACAGGCACAATGAGACTTAACATTTCTATGTCTCAGGGTTCGATACTAAGATATGCTAGCCAATGCCTAGGTATGGGGAGTCCTCTGCCCAGTATGTACATTAGAGATGTTTGTGTTTTTATCAAATTCCATCCGGAGTATTTTCAGAAGCGCAGTGAAGTAATGACTAGACAGAAAAGAGTAAAGTTTGTGAACCTGATGTATCAACCTCGCTGTAGTAAAGATATTTATAAAAGAAACGCGTATAATATGTGTATATATTTGTATAACAAGCTTCCAAGAGAGTTTTTATTATTAGAAGGACATAAATTTAAGAAATGCATAAGTGACTGGCTCATGCATAATTGTTTTTATGACATCAAGGAGTTTGTAGTTTATTGTGACAAACATGTATAAATATTTGCACGTCTGCATGCAGACTGATTACAATGACTTATGTACTCTATAAGACCATTCTACGAATATTTGTACTACTGTGTAATGTAATCTTGCAAATAATTTTTTCTTATTCTTATTCTTATAAAGTTTTGCTAACAAAAGATATATTTCAGAATGCCTGGGTGAGGTCTATATAGTGTGGAGGGATAGGTGACTCACATCTCCGATTAGACGAAAAATTTAAGAGTAGATTATTCGAACTTACATAGATTTCTGTGTCAGGTTTGAGATGTTTAACTGCTATGGCAGTACCGGTCAGAAGGGCCCCTCCACCGACTGGGATAAGAATTGCATCTACATCAGACACCTGATCAATGATCTCTATCCCTAACGATCCATGCCCTTCTATTATGTGGGGGTGGTCGAAACTGAAAGAAATCATTTTGGGTAATTTCATTTCATAGTCTATTGACAGTAATTTAGATGTAGGTGTGTACGGACAGAAGTGGTAAATCAATTGCGATCAATTACTGAATCTGCAACAATTTTTAGCAATACCTATAGGTAGGTGTTGATTTGTTGTTTGTAAGATATGTATAAGAAAATAATGGTTGCCATGACGATGGGAAGTAGGAAGTTGATACAACATGTTGTTCATCAAAACGGATACCATTCGCTACTATGTTTCTATTGTATGTAATTTATTACTGTAAAATGAAAAGCACTGGTAGGTTTTTCAAAATCCTAGGCTGCTTACTACTCATCCATTTGAGCTTACTCGCTACATATATACTAATGCTGGCTTGCGAACCCTGCTACCTAACTAATGTGTTACATAATTGTGGCACACAATTTGAATTATACTATCAAGTGGTAACAATGCTGACTCAGTGCTACTTGCCCATTGATATAAGTCATCTTCCTCTCCTTCGCTATAGTCATAGCATGTCGTCTGGCCTCGACTATGTGAGCACCGAATAATACGATTTTTGCCCCCGTAGCTTCGCATCTGGTGACTTTGGTGATAGCTGCGACCGCCGGCATCACCACGATGCAGGGGATACCGAGTTGGGTTGCGTGGTAGCACATGGCGATACCGTGGTTGCCAGTAGAAGCGGTCACCACGCCGTATTTCTTCTGGTCATCAGTGAGACACATCAGAGCGTTCCGGACTCCACGCTCCTTAAAGCTGTTCAGATATGATTCATGAGAGAAAACTTGATAGGGACTGGGAAACAGTTTACGATTTTCACAAAGGGGTGGTGATTACATGACATCTGTTTATAAATCCAAGACGGTGACAGATTTTTTAATAAAAATATTATGGACGACACTTTCTAGTTTTTAGGAGTTCTATTTAAGACAAATGACACACATTTTGAAATCCAAGATGGAGGACATTTTAGTTTTAAATAAAATAATGTTGGCGCTGCTTTAAAGTTCTTTAGCGCGCTGTTTGCGAAAATGATATATGTAGTCTCGTATCCTTTATAATCCAATATGGCCCACCCATATTTTTATATGTTGACTCGATAGTTTTATAGTGTATTTATTTAATACGTAGGTATACAACATTGCTTTCTTTATGGGTATAAGAAATGATTATAAGCAAAATATCAAACACTATCTACATACTTATTAAAATTATATATTATTCGCATCACAAAATTAAATGTGACAACCCTAGGGGCGTTGTTGCCAGCATCTTGCGACGTCAGCCTTTACGCAAACATCAAAACCGTAAATACTGTGACTTTATTATGTAATGCAAAAGAAGATGAATGTTACCTTCCTGTCATTTGAAGGAACTCCTGTTTGAGATAGACATCCATTCCCAACCTTTCCGACATGTGAGCTTTCTACAAAATGTAAATTTATATAAAAGAATATTGTCACAGTTTGAAAAATCATTAAAATTATTTAGGTATCACGGTTAAAGTAATACAATTGGAGTCCAGGTGGAAGAGGAGGTTTAGGCATCCGACGCGATAACGGAGGACGCGGGTTCGATTCCCGCCTTGGGCATAAAGCTTTGTACTCCAATAATTTGTTAAATATATTTTCGCTTAGCACGCGATAGTGCTTGTAATCATATTTAGAAATACCTTTAGGTAATTTAAAGACTTCAAACTGTGGTATTATTGACACTGCTAATTATACTTATCCTTAAACTTTCGTGAACTCATATTTCTAAATTATTGCCGGGTCTATATTCACGCACGAATTGCCATCAAAAAATATTTTGACTAACCTCGACGTTTCGATTATAAGCTTCATTGACCGTAGTCACGAATAGACTGAAGAAGACTTCTTCTTCAGTCTATTAAAACGAAACGTCGAGGCTAGTCAAGATATGCAAAATATTAATATTCTGATGTTAATTCGTTTAGAAACTATTAATTATGTATGAAGATAATATTTTCTAAGTGTGTTGTAAATCCCTATTTGAACGGAAATCTTTATCCTGCAGTGGGACAGCACGGGTCAACAACTACAATGACCAACTAATATTACTATACTGTACCAGCTGGATCGTCCCCTGCTGAGCACAGCATCCCCCAATAAGGGTAGGGGCGGGGGGGCTACCATAATCCTTGGCAGGCGCCTTGGAAATCGAAGTGAGATGGCAATTCTTCAGGAGGCGCTGCTGCCTACATACTGGAATTTTTACTTTTTTTTTCGCCTCCTATGACTCCTACAGGAAGACCTCCATAATGGGTGCAATTCTAGCCCGGCACCCCACGGTCAACTAATATTACTACCAATTTCAATTGCTGCCAGTCTAACTAGATGTAAACCAGGCAAGCCTGCCAAGCTGCGTATTATATATATATGGTATGCCCTACAAGTAATTATATCAATTA
The DNA here is from genome assembly GCA_963890685.1 of Plagodis pulveraria. Taxonomy (NCBI): domain Eukaryota; kingdom Metazoa; phylum Arthropoda; class Insecta; order Lepidoptera; family Geometridae; genus Plagodis; species Plagodis pulveraria. The sequence continues at coordinate 13,034,770 of OY982964.1, read as the reverse complement.
CATTAAAGTATATATTATATGGCATGGCGTAGCAACCTACCATACACGGTGTTTTGGAAATGGCTCCAACGATCCTCCTTGATGCGGCAAGAATGTCATCATATTTGATCTTCACGGGATTGTTAGGGTCAGAGTACACGTCAAAATCCACGTTCTAATTTAACAAAACATAGGTATGACGTATTTAAGTAACAAATTACGAAGTTGATTGGTATAGAATTTCAATCAAAGACCTTTCGTTTTAACATATATAAGGTTGTAGTTCAAAATAAATATATTGATGCATTTTTTTTGGTTCGGTTGTGTATTCATGAAAGTGTAAAATAATGTGTGTATCAGTTCAGAGCCTACGAACGACCAATAGATACTGGTAGGTATACTCGTATGTCTACTCGATTATATATTATACACTATCTTCAGCCGACTTCGACAGCTGTCAAAGTGACAGTTGATGTCGTATGTTGTATCCATCAATTTTGTTTCGTCAGAACTAAGGCATTTTTAGGTACGTTATCTTAGGTACGTCGTTATCTATTTTTATTTTCTGTAATAGGCAGGAAGATGTTTTTTCTGTAATAAAAACTTGTGGTGGTATAGTGCTACGGGAAGTAAGCGATACCTACTGGATAAATCCAATATACCTTTAAAATCAGCATTGCTTTGTTAGCTTAGCACTGATGACTCAATGCCCTAAGTTATCTGCTAGGGTTGCTATGCTACCCGTTTTTTTTTAACTTTTGTGGTTTGTAGGTAGGTAATATTATATTAATGGTTCAAGATGGAATTGCTTGGACTCCATCACCTTGCCATTGCTGTTCGATTGAAAACTTTATAGATTACTATATGCATACCTAGGTACCTACTTAAGTAAGGATACCTAACTTTAGTTTATCAGTTAGGTATATAGGTATAAATTAAAATATATGATAAAATACCTATACTGTGATTTAATTCAGAAGGATACTGCACTGTTTCACCTGGATTGTCCACTGCTGAACGCAGCCTCCCCCATAAACATGGGTTTTGTCTTGATCCCTACGCTTGGCGGGCGTTATGTCGATCGCAGTTCTTCAGAAGGCACAGCTGCCCACTTTCCAGTATTTTTTCCCTAGTCGCCTATTACGACCCACACGGGTAGAGGAGGGAGGTCACAGCTCATTTTAACCACCCGGCATCCGATCCGCACCTCCTCACTTCGTGCGGTTAGTATTCTTTAAATGGACTTGTATGGATGTGTGCTCGCTACATCAACTCCGTAGCGTCACCGGATCACCTAAATCGTAACCCATCCACGCGCGGACGGCAAGTTGATAACTCGCTGCTCGCATGCTTGCCTTGCTTTGCTGCTAATTGCCAACGCACAAGCAATTTTTATTTCGTCGGCGTCTAACTGATGCCCACAAGCGGTCCTATATTCACCCTCTTTTTTTATATTCACTTTTTTTTCTATGTTTAAACATTTCGTGCAACCAATAAGCTCCTTTTTTTGTTGCGTCTTTCATTTACGTATTTATTGAGCGCGACAGCTTTGAGAGCCAATTCATGGTTTGCAAAATTTGATATAACCAAACACACGTGTAGACCTGGTGCCAAGTTGACATACTACTCGGAAATTCGTGGACCCTGCGATTTACACATATTGTCTACGTGAGGTCCTCTGGTTGACCACGCGACGTTTATTGGTGATAACGTGGCGTCCACCCGTGGACCACTTGCCTACAACGAGTGGACACCGAGTAACGAGGCGGTGCGGGTCGGGTGCCGGGTGGCTCTAATGAGCTGTGACCTTTACCTACATGCTAGCCCGACACCCCACGGGTTTGAAGATTAGAAGGTAGGTACTAAGGTAAGTATAATAGATAGTGCTTCCCTATATCTCGATAAAGAGTAGGTACTAATAGTAACATTGGGAGAAAATATTCATAGAAAGGTACTTACATCAGTCATCTTGTATTGATATTGTGTATGTTGATACTTATTTTTTAGGCTTCACCGAGTAACTAATTGTATGTCTAGTTCATATTTTTTTTACAAAATTCTTCTTATTTTTTTAATTTTATGCACTTTATACAAACCATTTGGCTGCTTAAAATAAATATAAAATTACATATTGTATGTAATAAATAAATATATGTCAATTTAATAATATTTTGACAACTTAAAACATGGTACATAGACTAGATCATGATACAATATCATAATGCGCTTCTTAGATCATGGACTAGACAAACAAAAAGTCTTTATGTATTATTTATTTTTTTAGGCCAAATTCTCATGTATTGGAAGCCCCCTGAAAAATAATTTTATTGAATTTTAGTCCAATATTCATGTTTGGGTTACCATTTTATATATACAAAACATCAAATTCCTGTTGAAGAGCTACAGACTCATATCGTGCCGTAAGGTCTTTTGGGTTCTGGAGTTCGTTTTTGAACGCGCGAACCAATATTATTTTGATTAGAGGTAGTATGACTACGTAAAACACTGTAATAAGGTAGTACCTGAAATTATCCCATGGTATATATAAATAGACCGCAGAAGTTCAAACTTCGCTTTCGCGCTCAGTAGTAATGTCACTAGCGGTCGCCCGTCCAACTCCTGACCGCGGCTGATCGGTTAAGAACGGCTAAGCAAACTTCGCTACGAGCGCTTCAATAATAGTCCTTAAAAAGAACCTGGGACCGTATATAGCAATTCTCTCTCTTCTCTACTTTTTTTATTTTATTTTATTTAAATTGCGATATTATTTTTAAATAATATCGTAATTTAAATAAAATAATTTTATAAAAAATAGCTATTATGTAATAATAAAATGATTTTTATTAAATAAAAAAATATTCTTTATTACACGCGTAAAACATATCTCTTATTTGATATATTATGTAGTCGTATAAAAAAAAATATTTACTGATTTTTTTATTTGAGAGTACAGTTAAAGTTTTATAGGTAGGTCTTATATTATAAGAATATATAAGTAGGTACATATAATATATTCTTATAAAGTCCTAGCCTTCAAAGAAATATACTTCTGTCTGTCGTTTAATGAAGAAATTTTTATTTTATGGTTAGATGGTATGGGTCTCACAAAGATGTGGTTCCAACAGGACAGCGCCACTTGCCATACAGCACGGGAAACAGTAAATTTATTGGATGAGAAATTCGAAGGCTTCGTCGACTCGCGTGGTGGCGACATCAACTTGCCACCAGGACCGTGACACTTAACACCGCTCGACTACTTTTTGTGGGGTTACATGAAGTCTCTATTCTATGCAGATAAACCACAGTCAATTGCGGCCCTGAAGGCCAACATAACTCGCGCTCTTCGTGAAATTGAGCCCCATTTATGCGAAAAGTCATCCAAAATTGGTCCACCAGGATACACTACCTACCTACAGCGGAGCCGCGGCGGCCATTTGGCTGAAATAATATTCCATACATAATGTCAGCGAATATCCTTTAAAATAAAATAAAAATTTTGGCAATATCACTTAAACAGGTTTTTTATTTTATTTTAATGAAAAACCCCTTTACTTTTACACCGACTTTCTGAAAATGTACCAAGAAACCTCAGTTACACCGAATCTCATGTGTGAAATAGTGAAGTGGATTAATAAAAAAAAAATCTGGAACTTGAGTATATAGCCAGTTTAAATAGTATACTATAGCCAGTTTAAACTGGTTAAACTCAACTTGACCTAGTTTAGAACAAAAATTCACATAATAGTTGAAAATATAAATAAGCCTTAGGCGAGGTTTTGGATAATATCACACATGAGTTTTAAAATCTAGTTTTTCTACCATTTTGTACACTAAATATTTCAATACGACTTTACAATATAATCTGCAATAGAACTTTTGACCAAAAAGACAGAGCAAATAATAAATCTTACGAAGAACTCCAGGCATGTGTACACAGTAAAATTTTTGTACATTATCTATGACGAAGTATACATGTATATTACGTACAAAATAATATTTGAAACCTCATATAGCGATGAAATTGGATTTAAATGGAATGCTAGGAAATCTAGAAGAAAAAAATATACTTGTTTCTCCATGGATTCAATATTCCGGAACCACAAACCTTTGATCAAGCATTGGCGCGCCGTTGCCAAATATTTGCTAGATAATTTTAATTATGTTACATTGTAGGTTACATTGATAACAAACTTGTTCCAATTTTACAATAACGGACACGTCTTGACATTTTACTCGCCGGAAGTTTGATATTCCTTTCGAAACGTTTGCGTTACTATACGTTGGCTATTTGTGCAGTTTTAAAAAGCACACTGACGCATTGTAGCACGTCTTGATGTGCGACGTAGACCGTACTAATACCTTATTTTTCTGGGCGTGTCATGAGGTTTAATAAAACCCTGAATCTAATAGTAGTGTATTTTTTCGAAGAAACTATATAATGCTTATTTATATTATTATATATATTATATTATGACTTATATTTACCACTTTTGACCGAATTAGTACTCCCAACTTTAATTGAGCTACACAGAACACTGCTAAGTGGCTCTTCACACTCATGATAAAAATGGTATTTATATGAGAGATGCTACGAATAAATATAAATTTATATTTATCACGAATACACTCCTACGAATAAATATAAATTTAATTAAAAATAGGTTATATACGAGTACTGAATGACTATATACAGTATGTGCTACAGAGCATAATGTAGTCAGTACTAACTAAAAGTACTACTAACGTACTGAAAAGTGCTATGCAGCATAAGTGCATATAAGCACATTATATCCATTCCATCACATGATTATACAGTCATACAGTACCGAAATCGATAAGTTATTTCACACTTTTGAGTGTTAAAGTCAGTTCTATTTTGGGGTAAAAAAAAAAATTAACCTTTTTAATGACTCTTGCTACTTAGGGGATCAATTTGTCAGTCACTGTCAATGACTTTATCATCATGATAGGAACACACTTTTCAGTTATTAGATTGTAACTCAAAAAGGGCTTGACTGAATTTGATGAAATTTAAATGGGACTACACGGGAAGCACCAGCTTTCAAAAAAGAATAATCAAAATTGGTTCACCCGGTCGAAAGTTCTGAGGTAACAAACATAAAAAAAAACAGTCGAATTGAGAACCTCCTCTTTTTTTGAAGTTGGTTAAAAATGGAGTTAAGATCCCGATTAGCCCTAATGATCCTAGTTAATGTGAGACATTGTCCAAAGAGTCCACGCTTGGCCTTCGGTGACCTCCGTACTCGCACGCGAATTCCCACTCCTTATACGTTGAGGAGATCACCTCGCGAAGCTCTTCCAAGTGGTCCGGCCCCCTCGTCTCGCATACAACTTTCACCTGTCAAAACATACATGACATTTTATACAATAGTAATCAATCAAGGGTTAGAAAATTCTATGTTACAACAGACAATCGGAACTTTTCAGAATAAGAAAGCACCATTGTATAAGGTATACCAAGCCTATAGGAATGTAAAATGTATATGTAGATATGGTATTATACCTAGAACACACTGAAAGATTTTCTCTCAAGTCCATACCTATATCATTAGAATTTTCAAAATTTTACAGATTTTTTTTGTCACCAGAAATCGCTTTTCATTTGTTTTATGTGAGTGACGAAGGTTTACATGGCGTCAGCCACCAGCTGTCCTTGAGAATCATTAATGCCGTGGATTCACATGCCTGAAGAATGGAACAGTAGCTTGCATGCTTTATATATATTTTGTAAATTATCTACTTGCCTGGCAGATACAGGCATGCCAGTTAGCGTATATACATGAAAGTTGGCGGCATGCAGGAGATTTTATGCTAGTGTGCCAGCTACAGGGATGTGTATTCCCGCCTTAATTCTAAGTCATTATCATCTACGACCGCATAATCAGTTGCCATCAGGTGTGATAAAGGTCCAAAGGCTAGCCTATCAGCAAAAAATAATTAACAGGAGCTGAACAACTGAATGCTCAGTTGTTCAGCTCATCAGACTGATGTGTATGTTCCAAATTCAGAAGATCAAGCGACTGCTGCTGATATATTCGAAATAGCTGAACGTAGGTATCTCACAAATTCACATCAGTCCAGAACTGAGGGTCACTGAGGAAAATGTGGCTACTGTCAGGCAAATAATTGAAGAAAACCGTCGTATCACTATGTGGAGATTCGAGGACAAGAAATATCTTACATAAAATTTAAAAAACTTTGTTGCCGCTGGTTTCCTTATAAACTCACCCCAGAACAAACAAGGGCTCGAGTTGATTAGTGTAAAAAAATCAAGTATGGACGTTCAAACGCTGTGTATGATATTGTGACAGGAGATGAAACATGGATATATTGTTACACGTAGGAAAATAGCAACAGTCTTCTTGTATGTGTGTTGAAGGCGACATCAAACCAACAAAAATGAGAGTCGAGAAAGCGTAGGCAAAAATATGTATGCGTTTTTTTTCTTCTGGACGGGTCCCGACTGCACGGTCCCACTTGAAGAACAAAAGATAGTGAATGATAACTCATTTGTTTGCACAGTTTCTTAGAAAAAGTTAGGGAATAACGACCAAGAAGTCGCATCCTATTGCACCATGACAATGGTTCGGCGTACACGACGAACAAGACAGTCATTTTTGGCTTCGTTAGTTGGAAATGGTGATGAGTCATCACCATTTCCAACTTTTTTGACTCATCGCGCGCACATAGTCCAGACGCGTCACCAACAATGTGAAGTTGTACACCATGCGACTTCCTTTTTAATTTTTAGTTTTAATTTCATAAATCAGATATTTAATGAGATGTTTGACATTTACGGAGCCAGAAGAAGCCGTGATTTCCTTTCAACCAGTACGTTAAAAACATGTCCTCAGACCAATATGGTCTTCATGTTTTCAAAATTGGTTTAACGAATGAAATCTGACCAAGTGTAAGATGGACTACTCGCACCGTATCAGGCTACCAATTCTAGATAACTAATGAATTATCCTTGCCTATCCTTCCCCCTTCTCTCTTCGACATCATTAAGAGAGCTCAGTTCGCGTGATTTGTGCTCCCTGGCTGAGAGAAAGCTGTTGCGTTTCATGACTTGCACAGATTTACAGGGTGTGACTCAACGTTCATCTTTATATCGAAGGGTACACATAAACACTACTTAGTGTGAAGCTTAACACTGATTAGCTAGCCAAGTCGGTCTGTTACTTGTAGTAGTTTCTCAAAGCAGGAAAATGGAGTACTGATTTGAACGGGAAGACCATGAAGTCACGCTCCCACCCAGTGTCGAAGAGATAGCTGACGCACATGTTATCAAATAAAATATATGAACCTCACTGCAATTATTCATATGTAAATGAAGCTAGACGCCAAATGTTTGTCAATGGTAAGAAGACCCTCTCATCGATGCTTACTTCCATGAGGATATTATGTATTTAATGTGCTATAATTTACAAAAAATATTCAGCTGTATCGTCCGTATCTGGAACCTCTGGTCATAGTAGAAGGAGACTCTTTCTACTATGCTCTGGTGAAGTCCAAACCAATTGTTTTTATCTAAAACAATTTACTGAAAACTGGTATATTTTCTAATGGATATGGAAAGCTATTTCTTTTGACATCCCACACGATAAGTCCATCAGGGGCTTAGTACGTACATAAGAATTATAACGTCGTAACTCCTCTGCTAAGGAAAATATTTTTAGAACTCACGTACTTAGAACGCGTCAAAATGATTTTACCCTAAAGCTACGTGCGCTGAACAGCTATATAAGCTATCTTGTACAACCTCGCTTGTAAAAGTTTACTTAGCTCGCGTCTCGGTGTAACTTGCTGCTTAGACCAGCAAATCCGCTTTTCTTTAAACATGTGCTCTGGAGCCTAATAGCTCGTCATAGGCTGACAAATATTATGAATAGTTTTTCAAGATGGCAGAACTTTATTTCATTAAAAAATCCATAAATACCCGAACACTGAAGATATCGCCATGTACCCACGCCCGCTCCTGCATAATGTCTTTGATTGAGACTCCAATCTTGGAAATGAGTTTACAAAGCTCTGCGATGCCCCCGGGGCGGTCGCTGACGGTCACTTTGAACTTCACCAACCGCTGCTCAGCAGCCAGGCCTCGCTCAAGGCACCTCCCAAGGATGGTGCTATCAATGTTGCCACCCGATAGGATGCAAACCACTCTGAAATGAGATATAAAGGTAGCCCATTTTAAAAAGCATATATTCGAAAGAAGACTCATATAAAAAAAAACTATAAATAAACACCGGTAAGTACCTGTAGATCGATGTCTGAACTCTTGAAGTACTACGGCCCTGACTAGCGCACGCTGGAAACGCAGGTTAATGGGACCGCCGCGCCCATGAAGTTAAACTACGTGTCCGGTTTTCCTATGCTAAGACTGTTGCTAAGGTTGTCACAGCGCATGTTTAGATACATATGTAATAGTACAAATTGGGCTCAAGAGTTTTTCTTTTCTCATCTAGTGTATCTGCACCTTTACAGAATTTAATTTTTTTCTATCAAGTGATGGATGATGGGACGTTAAGCCTGATGGGAGTGCCACGGAGTCCTCTTTTTTATATATTCACCCTGTTTGAAGGTGAGAGGATATGTTATACATACATACTTATATGTAACTACATCTAATAATATATGGTTATTTTTCTCACTTCTTCCCTGCCAACTCCGGTACGAGTCCTGCCATGATAGCAGCAACTCCTACTGCCCCACCGCCTTCCACCACGTACTTCTCTTGCTCCACCAATCGAAGGATGGCGCGAGCTAACCAGTCTTCGTTCACTGTTATCTGTTAAATAAATGAATAATAAAACTTAAATTAATAATCCCTCTACATTGACATTATTAAATATAATCACAAAATTTGGATTTATATAAATTCGAAAATGTCAGGGGTAAAAATCGGGGGCCCAAAATTTTTTATCGAAACAGACCTGTGCGAAGCGGTTAAAAAAGTGTCGATTTAGACCAGTGGTTCCAACCAACTAGGTATGTTTTTTTAATTATGTATGTTAATTGGTGACAGTTTTTCATTCGTGCTTTGCAGTACTTGTTGAAAAAAGATAATTTTTAAATTTTGTTTTTCTTGGCTGTTCAGCACTATATATGTTTTTTTTTTATGTTATTGTGTCGGAACAAGCTCGAGGCCCACCTGATGTTAAGCGGACTAACCTCTGCCTATAACAGATACATTTCGTCACAAGTCACGAATTGCACTGCGCCCGTCACCTTGAGACATAGTTCTTAAGACTCATGTGCCTGTAATTTCACTGGCTCTCAAGGACTGCTGCCGGAACACACCGTTAGGTGCATGGCGGCAGATTTTCTACTTGAGGGTGGTCGCTAGCCAGGCGGGCATTCGCAAAATGCCCTTCCACCATGCGGTGAAGCTCAAGCTCTGGGCGGGATTCGAACCATGGACCTGCTGCGCGGCAGTCCATAGCCTAAAGATGAATTTTATAGAATTTTATTTTATAGAATAAAGATGACCAGGCCCACGCCTTTAACCGTAAGAGATTTGGTTATATCGACCTCTGGTGCCCTAATAAAAGTAAGGAGGCACCCTGTGTCTCCGCGGGGTAGGCGGGGCAGGTTTTTCAACGAAGTATGCCAATTCAAAATGCCCTTGAGTGAAAATGAGTTGGAAATGTCTGAGAGTAGTCGTCACAAGGGAATTCGAGTAACCTGTGGAGTAGGATAAAATTAATGTCTCTGGTTTTTTTTAATGCCTGATAGGTTAGCCTTTGACCTCTATCTCACCCGAAGCTAATTAATGATGTGGTATGGTTGATATTGTACAGGCTAACCTAAAAGGGCTAAAACCTTGAGGGTGGTAACTAGCCAGGTGGGCATTCGCAAAACGCGGTCACCCATCTAACTCATGACCCCAACATCTGTTTTTATGTCTAATGGTTAGTGATAATGTGAAAACTTCACCTAGAATGATAAGCTCTCAGGGAGAGCTACCGGAACACACGTTACGTGCTTGGCGACGTTTTTTTTTAAATTTTGGGTGGTATTCAATTAAATGGCATTCGCATAATGACATACCAGCATGCAGTTACCTGCTGAACGCGGTGCGATCTCACAGTAGACCTATTGCACGGCTCGGCGGCGGCATTTTATATACGTAATCAGTTATCACTGGGTCATTGGGTCATTACTGGTTCAAAATACAACAGTTGTATTGTAACTGGTATATATATTTACATAATGAGTGTTGTTCCCATTAGACAATAAGCTCTGCAAAATTTTAACATTAAGACGCAATTGACATCACTAGTTCAAAGGTCACCGATAAGTTTCATCTGTTATACGATAAAACGCATCATAACAAAAAAACTAGGTAGGTACTTAGTTTTGATCGCATTTTTATTGTAGAATTAATTAAAGTTATTTTTTTTTATTATAATGTGACGTGAATGACAACTTGGTCCGCCTGATGGTATGCGTCACGTCTATCCATTACAGTTGCAGTGTCACCGTCCTCGATCTGCATGACACTGCACTGCGCTTGATAATCCGAGACGTTAGCTCTTATTACTTGTTCACCAAACGTTTCATTCCTAAATTTAAGAATTATTTTGCCTGATATTTTTTTATACGGGCGGGTCGGCAAGACATGCTCCATTTAATTTCCAAATTTATCAATTGGGTAAGGTGATTGAGTAAATTCAATAGAAAATGTGAATAAAATTTGTCAACTACTCATAGCTTTTATAAGTTAAAATTCTAAAGAATACTGCGCGGAGTTAGCTAAGGTACTTATCTACTACAAGTTCACATAGTGAACGTCTAGTAAGTATCTTTAGCTTGCAAAGTTAAAAGTAGAAACAAATTAAAACACGTCCGCTGCGGTGATGTTTTGGATGGGTGACCGCTAGTGGCATTTACCTACCACTGCCTTCCGGAGGCCGTCGTCGGTCCCGGTTGTTGCCTTGGGATGGCAGTCGGTATTGCATGATGGTAGGGAATTTTGCGAATTCCCGCCTGGCTAAATACCACCCTCAAGTAGAAAACCTGTTACCAAGCGCCTAACGATGTGTTCCGGTAGGTGCCCTCGAGCTCCAGAATTCTAGGTTAGCCTGGACAACATCTTTTATATCAAGTATATTTGGTACTTGTATCGATGTACCTATAGCTTTGTACCTAACAAATATATATTGTTCCCATACGAGTACAGAAGGCTGAATCTAACATACCAATTTGTCAATAATGGGCTTGACGGTGGCGAATGCGTTGTACCCCACAGTTGGCACAGCGAGACCGTCCGCAAGTGTTGATCGGATCTCCACGCTCACTGGCTCATCGTTCTTCATGGCGTACTTCATGCTCGGGCATTTCTCGGTCTCCACACCCTGACAGAACGGGATAAAAAGATGTGTTAGTCCAGGACCTAGATTATCCTTGTACTAAATCTATCAAGGTAACAACTGGTTGGTAACATATTAACCAAACTTTCAGATATAAACAAAGGTTTTATTGTATTACCTTCATCGTAACGTCCACCGTTGAACAAAGGTTTCCATCCATTATTAGGGGCGGGTTTGCCTTTGGGCGTATTTGTATGGTTGTCTATTATTTTTGTTTTACATAATATTAGACAACCGTAGGTAGGATTGTTTGTTATAATCCTACGAATAAATAATGTATTATAATCATACAATTCGAAACATTCACACTTTATCTCTTTTCCGCCATTAGAAAGACAGAGAGACAAAGGACCTTTGAATTTTGAATTCGGCCTCAAAGACGTTTAGAATTTCTTAGTAACTAAAGAAATTTTGCAAAAATGATAATTAATGTATGTAATTTATTGATTTTTAACTTATTGTTGTATTGAAACGAAAAATTTTACGTAATATATTTTGAATAATAAAATGTCATGGGTGCTATTTCCGAACAACCCTTAATTTCAATAAAATAGCGGGAATAAAATTTCGTTGCTGGCGTAAAGAGTAGTTATTTCAATCTGTTCCTGTATTATTTTATGTCCTAAAGTGTTGTCGCTGCTGAAGTTAAAAGTTATGTGTGTTGTATTTGTAATATTTTTACGAGAGCAAACTTTTTTGCATCACGTGCCTTCGAATCCCTCGCCACAAGGATTCAACTTTAGAATCACTCATTGAATCCTTAATAATAATAATTTAATCCGCTTGCTCACGATTCAAAATCAGCACTCGCAGCAAAAAAACTACTTTGCTCTCTTGTTGCACATAGGTACCTATAACTATTTCATAAATGCTGGGAAGTTTATATAAATAAAAAAACAGCCAAGTGCGAATGGGACGCGCACGACGGGTTCCGTACCATTATCTGTAACCTAATCTTGCAAGTTACAGACACTGCTGGGTAGATACGAAAACCTCTTTTATTGTATGGGAGCCCCCTTAATTAATTATGTAATTTTATTTTAATTAATTATATTTAAAGAGAACATAAAACTAAATAATCTGTGAATAGTAAAAGCGTCTACCTGTCACCGTTATTAGTATCGAGCAAGAAACGGTAAAAAAAATCAAGTTTGTTGTATGGGAGCCCCCCTTAAATATTTATTTTATTTTATTTTTAGTATTTGTTGTTATATTTGCTGTGAAAATTTCAACTGTCTAGCTATCACCGTTCTTGAGATACAGCCTGGTGACAGGCGGACGGACGGACAAACAGAGAAGTCTCAGTAATAGAGCCCCATTTTTTACCCTTTGGGTACGGAACCCTAAAAATGACAATTTTAAAGATTTTATAGAATTTCTGTCTCGGCAATTGAATCAAAATTTTAACATAATTACGAATGGATAATAATAATAAGTATAGTTGCTGGCGTACGAGCCCAATATCGACGAAATTCGAAACTTTCACAAAGTCGGCGCTGGAATCTTCTTCTACCTCGTGAATTTCGCTTCAATGACTGTTAGCCCCAGCGCTGTGTATCTGAAAATTTTTCGACACAACATTCGCTACTTCGTACGGCAATATTTCCACTCAGTTATATTTCTGGTCATATCAGTTCTCACACCACTCATACACGATTCCGATGGAGACGGTTACCAATTGTGAGTCAAAATGAGAGTGCGAGAGAAACAAATAGTTGTTGGCTACGATCACAGCTTCAAACCCATATTATAAATCAGTGTATTCAGTTTTTGAGGATATGGTACATATTTTTTGTCATTGTAGTCATTATGAAGCTATTATTATTTTAGTTGTAACTTCTTATCATCTCTCTTGATTGAAATAAAAAATATTATTATGGTAGGCAGCAAAAAAATTGGCAACCTCACGTAATACTGCTCCTAGCCCTACATTAAATATTTAAAACGGGCACTATATGCTAATTAAGATATTTAACAAACTTCCAGCTGAATTAAGAGAGGAAAATAATGATAAAATATTTCAGGCTAAGCAACAAATTAATACAAAAATGTTATTACACAGTTAAAGAATTTATTGAAGACAAAAGCGTAACAAACTCACGATGATTTACAGAGCAAATATATAATTTTTACTTCCATTTATAATTTATTTGGTATTTTGTAAATTGTGTGTGTTTCTAAATATTGTGTAAAATTTTTTACCAAAAAAATAGAACCGACTTCAACACTTAAATGTGTGAAATAACTTGTCGAAGTCGGTACCATGACGGTTCAAAAGTACCTATCATCACAATATTGTGCGCATGGTACCGACTTCGACAAGTTATTTCACACATTTAAGTGTTGAAGTCGGTTCTATTTTTTTGGTAAAAAATTTTATTTCGCCCTTTTTAGTGAACCTGGCTACTTATGGGCTTATGTTTAACTTACCACCAGATAGTATAACAGACTAAAATTAACCCCCATTTAATGTAAACTTAGAACCAAAGTTTTAACATCTCGTTATCCGAGCAAAATTACTCTTAGTAAATCATTGTTAACCCAAAAGTAGTAAATGATCACTGTTTAATATTAAATAAGTTTTTTTTTTTTTGCCTGATAAGTTAGCCTTTGACCACTATCTCACCTGATGGTAAGTGATGATGTGGTCGAAGATGTTGTACAGGCTAACCTAGAAGTAAAGCTGTCTCACTCTCTCGTCTCACATCAACCAACATGTCATATGTGTTCCTACAAAATAAATTAGTAAAAATAGTAATTTAAGTGCTGTGTAACCCAAACTATGTTCAAAGGACAATACAAATATCAAGTCAATTGAAGACTTTCATTTATAGCGAATACAAGAGCTTTATAGCCTTAAATATTTAACAATCACCCAAAAAAGTAAATTATAATCGAAATTAAACTTGCTGTAATTCTTCTGGCGCATCGCCGGCCGCTGCCGCGGCACGCTCGCTATGCTCGCTCGGCTCGCGCGTTGTTGTGGTCACAAGTAACCTAACGCTCCTCCTCGCTTCGCTCGTCGTCGCACCTAAACATGGCTTTGAGATTTAGTGATCATTTACTACATTTGGTGTTCGATTACAATTTTTGGTAAAAGAACTAAGGGTATCCAAGCATTTTATGGTGATAATTATATTTAGTCCCCTACTTATGGGATCAATTGTCATTTACTGTTAATGACATTTACGGTTTAAGAACGATAGGAAAGATTTGGGTTATGACATCATGTCATGGTAGCTCAATTGGTTAGAACATACCCCGGCTCAAGGGGTGGATGGACGCGGGTTCGAATCCCGCACATGACTGAAATTTTTCCTATCGTATATTTGTGATTTTGTAATGTAATCCGCATAGCAGGCGTTATTGCAAACCTAACAATATTAAAATTATACGGTTGCGTCATCATTTTCAAGTATAAAACCAATTGCAAAATTTGTCTTGTTTGTAGTATAACGCTAGTGGTACTATAGTTGTCGCTCCATCCCAATACGATGGTTAAAGAACGATAGGAAAGATTTGAGTTATGACGTCATGTCATGTTAGCTCAATTGGTAAGACCATACCCCGGCCCAAGGGGTGGATGGACGCGGGTTCGAATCCCGCACATGACTTAAATTTTTCGTTTTATATTTGTGATTTTGTAATGTAATCCGCATAGCAGGCGTTATTGCAAACCTAACAATATTAAAATAAGACTAGTTTTTTTTTAATTTGCAGCATAATACACGTTTTATCTTCCTATCCAAAAATTTTATTTCTATCTTATACCGTTGAGGAAATATTACTGTGTTACCACCAAATTTGAGCTTCGATGAGAATTCATCATGATAGGAAAATACTTTTCATTTATTGGGGTGTAACTCAAAAATGGTTCGACTGATTTTGATGAAATATAAATGGGACCACACGGCAAGCATCAGCTTTCAAATAAAAATAGAGTTATCAAAATCGGTTTACCCAGTCAAAAGTTCTAAGGTAACAAACATTCACTATAATATCAGGACAGGAAAACACTTTTTCAGTTTTTGGAGTGTAACTCAAAAACGGCTATATCGATTTTGATGAAATTTAAATGGGACCACACGGCAAGCATTAGCTATCAAATAAAAAAATAATGATTAAAATCAGTTCACCCAGTCAGAAGATATGAGGTAACAAACAAAAAAAAAAAAAAAAAAATACAGACGAATTGAGTACTTGTACCTCCTCCTTTTTTGAAGTCGGTAGAAAATATATTATAATAACTATACTCCTTTGCTACACCCTAACAGGGTTATGTAATTGATTTCAGATATCTAACATGCATTCCGTTCACGAGATAAATATGCGTAAAATGCCGATGGACGGACGGATACTTTGAACAAACTGCGATGTGGAGAATTGCATAATAGACGAATCACGATGTGGATAAATTACGTATTGGGCGAACGACTAGCTGAACTAACACATCGCTGATAGAAATAAGTGATCCAGTAATGAAAGCAGTAATGATGTCACGTGAAATCCGGATTGCTACAACATTTATCTCACGACCTTTGCCATTTCTAATGAGGCAACCGACATTATTTATTTTTATCATACTTGCTCATAAACAGCTTTTTCTATAGTAACCACGCCATATTGAATTATAAGTCCAATTAAATTATTTCAAATAGGTGTCCATATGCAAGTACGAAAAGTACGTTTCGTACTTGAATCACAGAATTTAGGTTTAAGGTATCGTGTAACTCCGTCGTCCAGAGCTCGTTGAATAGAGCTCAAATATACGTATAGGTAATGCGTATATTTGAACTATATTTATTATTATTTATTTGTCGGTTCAAATAAGATAGTATTTTACATTTTATGTCCATGAAAATAAAGTCATTTGGAGGTTGAAACATGAACGGTGTCGGACATGATAGGTTTTGTACATAACTTATATAGAATGTATGTATGTACAAATAGTGAGCAAGTTTTCAGAGCTCAAAAGAAATGTTTCAGATCAATGTTAGGTTTATTCTGTCTGATAGTAAGTAAAATTTGCAAATATCATTTAAATACCTACTTTCAAATATCGTTACACATATTTATGTAAGTTTAATTTACAAGAATACAGCTTAGGTATATGCAATCATACTTTGGGATATGGTCCAGCTCAGAATGTTTTTATTTTAAATTGTATGTATTGACTGCATTCTGTTTTGAATGCCACAATAAATAAAATAAATATTCATATCTTATCTTGTCCGTTCTAGTCACACCATATGTATTAATAGAATGTATTATCTTAACAACTGCTAATGTACCACAACACATTACCCTCTTTCGTTGTCTAACATTCTGTCACTATGACAAAAACTAGAATCTCATTTACTTACGTAGATGAGTACTTGCGGCTTGAGATGTTTGATAGCAGTAGCGACGCCTGCTAACAACCCACCACCCCCCACAGGCACCAGCACGGCATACACGTCGGGAACCTGCTCCACAATCTCCAGCCCAATGGTACCCTGGCCGGCCATTATGTGTGGGTGGTCGTACCTGCCACGTCATATGGAGTTCAATCACTACGTTGTTTATTAACAGATATATTTCTAAGCACTGAGCTCCTGAAGAGAAGAACATCAACACAATAAAGTTTTCTGGGTACTTGAATAGTATCAAAGATGTAAAAGGTTTCACAATATGAGAAATTCTCTAAAAAACGGCAATAATAATGTGTTTCTGTAAGAAAAAACTGAATTTTTTGCGTGTAGGTAATTGTAAAATGGCCCTGATATTTTTAGGGGTGAATATATATCATGATAAAGTGCCTTAGATATGCGACTTTGCGTCTCAGAAACCCATATTGATCGAGTTGTACTCGTATTAAGAAAACCTCCAGTCTGTGTTTAAAAAAATTAAGTTAAATTTTTTGCATATGCGATTTAAGACATAATTGTTCTAATCCTAAAAACAATAAACGTAGAAGTGGCATTTTTGAAACCAAATTGCATACTTGTGATTTCGTTATGCCTTTCTTGTAACACCAAATGCGGTCTTTTTAGTGTCCGTGGCTGGGGTCCGGGTCTAATCATCACTAATAGAAACCTGACACTAAATTAGCTAACGCGCATTAGACTTTAGTATTTAGAATGATCTAGGTGATTAAAGGTGTTAGTTATGAGAGTAAAAGGATCACAGATGTAGTCTACATCTGTGAAAACCAAGGAAACAATGTCATCATGTAAATGCCGATAATAGAGATGCTAATGTCCAGTCTGGAAGTATTAAGTTTCTGTAACATGACAAACATGGGTATACTCCAAGATAGAACAATAGGATGAATTATATTCTAATAGAATCGTTTGCAACTTCATCATTAACATTATGTATATAGGTTTAGGAATTCATTCTTGATATCTCAGTATATTATGGTTGGAAAAGTTCATCAGAGAGCTTGTTTCTTCTGGATTTAGGCGAAAATATTCAATCGGTCAATATTCAATTAATGATTACTTTTCAAATGGTGTTACCTAAACTCGAAAGCTGTCGAGTTCAACTTTTTTTCCGGTGATATGTAGAACTTAAGTTTTAATTCTGTTTTTAGGTTTTATGCTTACAATGCAACTGGCTGAAAATACGCGTTCATAAACTTTTTTACCAATAATAAAAAGCTTTTTGTCATACGGACATCACAGGACACCCTCGATTAACCTATTTTCTTACCGAGGAAGCAAGGATGTCTTACTATAAGCAAATAGGAATCGCATTCCCTGTAATTAAGAGTGTTGGTAAAAGTATTGCATATCAAATTTTAAATGTTGAGCAAAGTTACTCTCACTAATTCCATTGTTAAATAGTTAAGATGATCGTCAATAATAACATGGTACATGTTCCAAAATATTTACATGACAGCTCAGAAGGATTGTAATGTTTATATATATATCACATGGACACATGTGAGTTTTTTTATGCCACCACATATTTTTTATAAGTTCAAATAGATTTGGATTGATGTTGTTTCCATCCTGACATCATTACGAGTGGTCTATTTTTTTAAAAACAGGTCGCGTTTTTTCTTTATGTCTATAAAAATATGAATTGACTGCCACTAGTATGACGCAGGATCACTTGAGAAAGGCTTTAACGATTAAGCAGTTTCAAAGGATTCGCGTGTGACCGATGAATGAATACTCACCCATTTATATAAGTGAGTCCTTTCTCCTTCGCCAGCATCATCGCATGATACTTTGCTTCTTTCATGTCATGTCCATGCACAATAACATTGGCTCCATAGGACTGGCACTTTTGGATTTTCATGATGGGTGCGACATCAGGCATCACAACCGTAGTTGGCACTTTCAGTAGGTTAGCGTGGTAGCTCAGACCTTGGGAATGGTTGCCGAGAGAAGCAGAGATTACACCTCGCTCTTTAGCCTCTTTAGTAAGAAGGAGTAATGCATTGCGAGCTCCACGTTCTTTGAAACTAAAATAGTAAATAAACGTAATTGCTTGTTTGCTTCATCCATACTTATGTTATTCTCGTTGAGGATCTAGTCTCTGTTTACTGTTGTGATATTGGCAATTGAATGTGGAATAAGTGTCTTTATGTAGAATTCCCCGTTAAGAAACAACCGTTCTTGTTTTACATTTGCTAAGCAGATAAATCGCTGTGTTCTCTGTATAGCCAAGCGTAGAAATTCAATCAAACAATCGGCTTGAACGCAATGTCATAAAACCTCTTCTGTTTTCTGGTGGCCAACTGTCAACTCATATGGCAGTAATAAAATAATCTTACTGTTAATTTTATACCTCCACGTCAATTAAGCAAGCTTTCAATTTTCAGGCGATTGTGAGTCGGTTATTGTTTGTGTCTACGTGTGATTATTTTAAGCATGAAACAAAAGGCTCCTTTTATGATGGTTTCGTATAAGGTGAGAGTTGCCCGCCCCTTGCTGTCTTTATATACTCTTACTTTGTTATATGGACAGAATGGGCTGAAATAGTGATCGCCTCTACGAAATTCGTAGGATCGCTTAAAACAATTGCAATGACAGCTTCAAATATGTATGTGTAATCGAAAATTGACTGCTGATCTCACCTTCCAGTATGCTGTAGGAAGTCGTTCTTTAGATAGATATCCATACCGTATATGATAGACATGTGAGATTTCTGAAAATTATACAAATTCACTAACACTTCATTATATAATAATCTACTCGTACAACTTCAAATGTTTTAAAATATTCAGTTATAAATATAAGTAATAATTAATTGTAAAAAAATATATTTTTAACGGGACTTGGATTAGAAATAAGTATTTAGTTAAACCAGCGAATATGCCGTGACAAAAATTGGAAGTGTGTGATAATCACAGTCAAAATGTTTGCTTACCACGCATGGCGTTTTTACAATCCCACTTTGTATCCTGAAACAGGCTGCAGAGACATCTTCAAAAGAAATCTTCTGGGGACGCTCCTTGTCGCACATAGGATCATATTCGATCGTCTGGAACACCATGATAGTTAAAAACCTCTATGACTTAGAACATAATCCTAAATTCTCACTATCGAACCCCAGCTCCTCCCGCGGAGGTATGAAGTCTATCGCGTGACACGCTACTTGATCCGCTAATTATATATTGAAAACAATGAGGCTAAAGGTGAATCTCATCCAGTGTTACTATCGGGATGTTAAGAGTCCCTATCAACAATATTAATACTTATTAATAACTCACAGAAGGTTCACACTCATAGCGCTCCATTTATTGAAAGCACGCGTACGGCACGGAGGTAAACAATTTTAAAAATCGACCGACTGACACCAGTCCTCTCAACGAAATAAAATGAGTGGATCACCAATAAGTTATGCATATTTATCCAATCTGTCATTAACATTCAGATAAGTATACAGTCTGTAGTTGATACTATAGTATTCTGTTATATATAGTATATGATAGTTATACTGCTACTGCTCCATTTTTTGTGACGGACAAGCTCGCGGCCCACCTGATGTTAAACGGACTAACCTCTGCCTATAACAGATGCATTTCATCCCAAGTTACGAATTGCACTGCGCCCGTCACTTTGAGACATAGCTGTCAAGTCTCATGTGCCTGTAATTTCACTGGCTTTCAAGAACTGCTGCTGGAACACACCGTTAGGTGCTTGGCAAAAGATTTTCTACTTGAGGGTGGTAGCTAGAGCCAGGCGGGCAATCGCAAAAATCCCGTCCACCATGCGGTGAAGCTCAAACCGACGGTGGGGATCGAACCAGGGGCCTGCGGCACGGCAGTCCATAGCTATTACCGCTCGGCCATCATTGCTTCAAATACAAACCGGCCAAGTGCGAGAGAGGCCCTCGTACACGAGGGTTCCGTGCACCAACAGAGCATGTATCTACCAAAACATCGTTATTATTATTTCATACAGTTCCATATCCTCAGCTTGAGTCCGATCGGCACTTTTCTGGATTTTATCATTTGTTGCTACTACGTACGGCATTAGACTACAACACTGAGATAAATAACTTCCATCCTTCATTACTTAATGACGTGCAGAATAATTAATGCCTGTAATGATGTAACATTCTAAATATTTATTTAGATACCTTATTATTTGTGGGAAAAATATAAAAGATTGTAATGTCATGTTCAACTTTCACGACCAGCACGTCACACCTAGAAATTACAGTGCATTACGCGAACGCCTGCCTGGCTGGCTGCCACCCTCAAGTAGAAAATCTATCTCTAAACTTACCTAATGTCCTTTTATGTTAGGTCACGTTGAAGCCAATATCCATTCTGCCCATTCAAGCTTTAGCCTGTTGGTCAAAAAGGCTCAACCAATGAGTCATCATCAGAGATTCATCTCCTTCTTTGTGGTAGTGAGTCATTAATTCTAAATTAAATGAACTATTTACTAAGATATCTTTCATCATGATGCACACTATTCACTTGTTGTAATTCAAGATCTGTTTGACCGTATTAACGTAAAGGAGTTCAAACTGGTAGTTCCATTTGCACTATCTAGATGACGCTATCGCTATTTACGCTCTTTCCTATATAAAATGCGTCCGAATCTTAGATTATTGATGGGTCTCCGCGCGCGCTCCGACTAGATACCGCCGGTGTCTTTGTAAAATGCGGCAACTAATACTACGCCGAAGTCGGCGTACCCGAGCCAGTTTCGCCTTTCATTAACCTTTATCTTTCAAACAATGTACGCCTACTACCTACATATAATTATAATTATTTTTAATCATATTATTTAAATATTAGTTAAGAGATGTAAATAATAAAATAACTGTTAAAAATGAGGCCTTCAACTAATTAAAATCTTATTTAATTGCCTTGAGTTGCCGCATTTACGGATCTATTGTTTTCAGGTAGCGCGGTATCTAGTCGGAGCGCGAGCGGAGACCCATTAATAATCTAAGGTCCGAATGTATGAAATCCTGCATCGCATTAACGAAATAATCTGACGGTTCCGAAAGATATTCAGTCAACATGATACTAAACACATTGACATCGGCAGCAATCGGCAACTCGTCAGTCTAGTGCAGAACCACCAGGAAATACGAGTTAAAAGTTATTATAGGTCCACAATAATGTACGAGAAAGCTCTTTAAAAACTATCATGATAATATCGAAAAGATATCAAAACATTCCCTTAAAGTTGTTAGAAAGTTATTACTTATTTTCGTGAATTTCACAATACATTCTCATTTCATACATTCTTAATTTTTTATGATTACCTTCACAACTTTTGATTTTTACGAATTAGAGATATTTCAGATGTCGCCATGATATTTTGTCATGACGCGTACTGCAGAAAAAACATGAGTAGGTATTGTACCTATTCAGTACTAAGGAAACTTGTGCTGTTTCCTTATTTTTGACAGTAACATCAATTCATGGTAATTTCTAGTGAATTACGTATAAACTATAATTAAAAACTCTTGGTCCGTTTTTATTAGGAATACGGATATATATATTGAAATTCGTTTGAAATTATCATAAATCACGACAGTATTTTTTCTCAATGAATCGTGCCAAGTTTGACTCGTGTGAATTACCTTTTTTACGATATAGCTATATAGCTAAAACAAAAAACGTTAAAATATACAAGTTTCTGGACGCTCTATAATTATCAACTTACCGTCGTATAGTACCACCAACTTAACTGTGCAGTTTTTGAGGGCGCTACTGGTCAAGGAAATCAACTTCAAACTGTCACAATTTTAAGGAATGTTGTAGTTCTTTTTTTTGCCGCCTGAACAGATAAGTTGGTGGGACTATAATCTGTTAGTCGTTAATTTATTATTTTATGGTCGTCGTAGTGACGTTAGTATTCACTATCGTCACATACACGTCCATACTTGTTACATGACGTCCATTATTGGTAGTAAGCGTTGCGTACGTAATATCAAAGCATCTCTATTTTTTTCACGCAATTGACTAATTCATCCGTGGTGCAGTGTCTCTGTGAACTACTTCCACCCCGAGGCTCAAAGTTCGTAGCCCAAAAGCTGGAAAACTTTATTTCTTATTAAGAGAGTGTAATTGCCTTCATATATAGATATACTAGCATCAGCCCGCGGTGTTGCCCTCTTGTATATCGCGGTCCAACATTATTTCGGGACATAAAACATATAATAATACCACAAAAAGTATTCGACGTCCTAATCCAGGACCTAAATAATAATCATGTAGTTTCGGCTACTTTGAATTTGATTGGCAACAAAGGCTTATACATGTTACTTCCGGTTTTATATAAATTTTTATCAGACCTATTCGAAAAGAGCTTGTTTATTCTTCGTAAACAGGTAACCAAAATAGCTTTTTAATCCCGAGGGACAAAAAGTGATTTGCGTTTAGAATGTTATTACAGGCACATGAGACTTAGAACTATGTCTAAAGGTGACGGGCGCAGTACAATTCAAATTCGTGACTTGTGACGAAATTCATCTAATATAGACAGAGTTTAGTCCGCTTAACATCACGTGGGCCTCGAATTTGTTCCGTCACAATAACGTAAAAAAAGTGGTTATTTTTAATAAAAGTTCCAATCACCAAAGAGATCAATCACAAACATTGTATGGACAAGTTACAGGCGGTTTTATTTAATTAATCTTTTTTACAACCTATACATTTAGTTTCTCTATATTAAGTTTCTCAAAAACTAGGTATATTTAGTTTCTCAAACACTATATTTATTTCTCAAAAACTACTTTCTAAGACGACGTTTTCTGAGAGTATTTCTAATTCTTAAGCTGTAAATAAGTCGACAACTGTAACGGATGGTAGTGAGCAATTGTTACAATGCACTTCCATCATTATTGTTCAATTAAATAAGACATAGCATAGAAATGGCCTCTAACCATTTCTATGCTATGTCTTATTTATCCTAATTATTTATTTTACGAGTGTAAATCGTATTTGGCATACATTTAAGTACAATTATATTTATTAATTATGGTAATTTTAATATTTTTGGTTAAATCAGAATTCGGTGTATCAATGTTACAGTTTAGTAGTTGTGTGTTTAGTAACTGTAGCATTGTTACACCTAATTGTGATTTTTTTTATTTTTTTTAAATTACTGTAATTAATAAATATAATTGTACTTAACCCATTGAAATCTGCGATAATGATAACAATTGAATTTCATTCATAAATTGCCAATAGTGGATCAGCCGATGGCAACGAGTTAAATGTATGCAAAATACGATTAACACTCGTACAATATAAAATCTCGTTAAAAAAAGAGAGTACCACTACGTTTCTGTAAAAGTAAGTATGTAACTGGAATCAATTGTACCGTTACAATTTATTTACTAATAATAGGGGTAACGGTAACTGTATGAAATTGCCGTTTTATTGCAAAAGGTACTTCGAATGATATAGGACATTCATGGTATGAGATTTTTAGTGAAACTTTTTTCGCGTACCACGTGACCTAGAAGATTCTATCAGATCCTCATTTAAAAAAATATGCAACATTCGATTATCGATGTTTAGTACGGTTTTTTTATTCAGTTTAAACAAGAAAGATGGATACTTTGAAAATTCGAGTGATTTCTGAATACGAGTTCCGACGCGGAACGTCAGTTCCGCGTCGGAATTATTATTAATATTGTAACACCACACAATTAACAGGCCGTCACCTACGAATATTTATACAATATGTGCAGCGCCATCTTACGACACCTACGCAGATTCAAACCATAAACGTTTGTTTATGGTTTGTAAACGTTTTAAGTTTGTTTCACGCGGACGCCGCTAGATGGCGATGTGCATTGTTAAAACACGCAAACGATGTATTACGTCCAATCTATGAGACATTTCGATGTTAACTTTACTCACGAGATCAGACAACTTCAGATCGTATAGAACCTCATGTATAGTGCTCACTTCACTCTTAAGTGGCCATTCATTGTTCGATCGACTCTGATATACGTGTATATCGCTAGCTGTATATGTATTATTGGGAAAATATACAATATATACTATACTTAGTGGACCGTAGTTTTTTTTTATTCAAAGGCCGACTGTTGAAGATTCCGCCGTCTGCTCATCATACCCTCCTACATCTGGCGCTCCAACTCGTGGCAAGAAGACCTGGACCACCTCAAGCTTCAACCAAGTAGTTCCAGGAACCAGACCGATGACGACCTGGCGACTCGGTCAAATAAAGAACCTAATCAACCTAAATTTGTTGTATGTAACGAGGAGTGGGCGGACGACTACAATTAAGGCTAAATTAAAGGAAAACCGAAATATGGCACTATCAGACGCCCAATTTCGGGAACTTCTAGCTACTTTCGGTTCTAACAGATGTAGCACACTGGCTTTCTGCCAACATACATATGATGGCCGCAAGGATTCAGAGACATTGGAAGCGTTTCTTTCGGCTGTCAACGTGTTTATGAACATAGAAAAGATCACTGATACTGAAGCACTGGCTAGCTTACCGCTTTTGCTACGCGAGGACGCGGGAAAGTGGTGGCAAGGTATCAAAGGGAAAATAAAAACCTGGGCAGAATTTGAAGATCATATCAGATATACCTTTGCCCCAAAGAAACCAGCGTGCATGATCTACAACGAAATCATGAGCATTAAACAGCCTGCAACTACCATGACAGAGTCCTTCATCGCTACGAAACGTCAGTTATTTTCATTGTTACCTGGACCTGAACATACCGAGACGCAGCAACTAGACATGATTTATTATTTGTTACATATAAACATACGGGAACGTATACCCCGAACAACTTTCAAAACGTACGATGATCTGTTAAACACAGCACGTGAAGTAGAACAACTTATTATGGAGAAGCAAAGTAATAAGCCACCTGTCCAGATTGGTGAACAGGTAGGAAGGCTAAGGTGCGGGTTTTGTAATGTTTTTAGTCACCTAACCGAGAACTGTTTGAAGAAAATAAAATATCAACAAGCACCCGAAGTCTCTTCAAAGGCCACCACTAGCGAAGTGAACACACAAGCACCGTCACCATCGCATCCCAAGTTCTCTTGTTACGGATGTGGTGCACCCGGAGTTGTTCGGACAAACTGTCCAACCTGCTCAGCAACAAATAAATATAATATCAAAACCAAACAATTGGATTTCTGCACGGTTAACGTCCATACAGATGCACGTTCAAGACCAGTGATATATGAACTATACGACGAAGATTTCATCGCGCTTAATGAACCAACACCAGGTGAATTCGTCTCAGAGGCAGTCAGTATGCTCTGGAAATGACCTATCCTGACATAGAATCTGCACAAACATGGGAAGTCCCGCTGAAAATGCAGGAGGCTGCAGTACCTCGAGAAAGCGCATACATGAACTACAAAGTGAAACGTATTGAGCTTGAAACCAATCAATCAATCTTAAAGAAAACCAGGACGGTATTCGATGGTTATTCTCCATACGCTGACTACATGATGCGTGATGCTAAACTAAACATACAGGAGATGCGTGTAGATCTATCACCGCGATCTCAAGAACTTTTTCCTGGTCCAGACCCTTATGTATCAGAAAATATTATCCCTGAGATCACTCCCAAGCTACCCCAGCCAACTAGTATGCTTAGAAGTGCGACTGCGAATCACGTTCAAGAAGGAAAAGAAATAAGTCTGAAGTGTTACGCTGATCAGCGACAACGACAGAGCCCGAAGTATAAAATAGGAGACCGCGTTCCAGTAACGTTACATCCAATCAGCAATGCAACCAAAGGGTTTAGCGCAAAGTTTTCGGCCCAAAGCGATGGCCCATATATAATATTAAAGCAACACGGGCCCACTTCTTACATTGTTGCAAACCCTAGTAAGCCAACTGTGCCCATGGGGACGTACCATAAGTCTGCTCTAACTCCGTTTGTAGGCCAACAGACGTTGATTCCTGAACCTGTTCTAAGAAAAAGAGGAAGACTTAAAAAGAAATGTTCTGTTCCGATTACAGCAATAGTAGATGATGCATCCAGCCGCAGAGGCAGAGGACGTCCCAAGAAGAAATAGTGACTGCCTACCTTATCTTTTTACCTCGTCGGGACGCCTTCGGAATTGATAGGGGAGACTGTAACACCACACAATTAACAGGCCGTCACCTACGAATATTTATACAATATGTGCAGCGCCATCTTACGACACCTACGCAGATTCAAACCATAAACGTTTGTTTATGGTTTGTAAACGTTTTAAGTTTGTTTCACGCGGACGCCGCTAGATGGCGATGTGCATTGTTAAAACACGCAAACGATGTATTACGTCCAATCTATGAGACATTTCGATGTTAACTTCACTCACGAGATCAGACAACTTCAGATCGTATAGAACCTCATGTATAGTGCTCACTTCACTCTTAAGTGGCCATTCATTGTTCGATCGACTCTGATATACGTGTATATCGCTAGCTGTATATGTATTATTGGGAAAATATACAATATATACTATACTTAGTGGACCGTAGTTTTTTTTTATTCAAAGGCCGACTGTTGAAGATTCCGCCGTCTGCTCATCATACCCTCCTACACTATTATATAAATTATTTCTGCCTGATATATAAATTAGATCTGCATGATTCAAAATTTCATAAAGTACCTAAAGTTCGGTGTTGCTAATTTTAGGTCGTGCATTTTCCCCTTTGTCCCTCTCTAATCTTATAATATGTCTATAATATTTTGTAAAATCTATATGCATATTAAATTAAATGTATGTGCGATTTGCACCACAGTTATTATTATTTATTGCATTTCATCACAAGTCACAAATTGCACTGCGCCTGTCACTTTGAGACATAGTTGTTAAGTCTCATGTGCCTGTAACTTCACTTTAAATAATGTAAGCTATTATTGGCAAAATAATAAAGATACAAAATCGTAAATAGAAGCTGATGCTGATTCATATTTACTTTATACCATATTAGGTATAAAGTAAATATGAATCAGCATCAGCTTCTATTTACTAACTTGTGTCAATAAAAAATATTTATATGATATTCAACTATTTGATGCAATAATTTCATTACCTAATATAATTTCAATTTAATCTTATATTACAGTTTTCCGTATCATCATGATACACGAAGAAATGGATTGCTGTCTGTGGTCGATATCAATGGGTTCCAAAATTTGCTGCAAACATTTTGATGCGGAGCATACTTATATTAAAAAAAGGAAGATACATAATTCATCCTTAAGCTGTTCCAGTTATGATGGTAAGAGAAACATTTATAAACATTTGTTCCTTAATGTCAGATTTCTCTTCATAATAAGATTAAGAGTTCAGTAGTTTCGGAAATAAAATATTTCATAAAGGGTGCTAAAAAGTTTTACAGGGTCGGCGGCAACGCATTGGTACCGCCCCTGATGTTGCAAATGTCATAGGCGACGGTAACCGCTTACCATCAGGTGGGCCGTCTGCTTGTTTGCCACTAATTTCATCTCTCAATTTAAATGATACAGTGAAGTTATAATTATTATTTTATGATATTTTATGTTTTTCAGCTTGGATATGACGAAAATTCTACGAAAATAAACTATCTAAACCCATGCCATCTACATCCATCACAAATAGTCACCATGTGAATGAAATGAAGGCCTACAATGATACCTGAAATCACGATAATAATAAATATTTTTCAGTTAGTAAGTTAAAATATGCAATTTTTTTTTTTTTTTTATGTTTTTGTCGAGGAACAAGCGTGAGGCCCACCTGATGTTAAGCGGTATCCTCTGCCTATAACAGATGCATTTCATCAAAAGTGACGAACTGCACTGCGCCCATCACCTTGAGACATACCTGTTAAGTCTCATTTTTGCCTGTTATTTCACTGGCTCTCAAGGACTGCTGCCGGAACACACCGTTAGGTGCTTGGCGACAGATTTTCTACTTGAGGGTGGTCGCTAGCCAGGCGGGCATTCGCAAAATGCCCTTCCACCATGCGGTGAAGTTCAAGCTCTGGGCGAGGTTCGAACCATGAACCTGCTGCGCGGCAGTCCATAGCCAATGCCACTGAGCCATCACTGCTTCAAGATTGTTAGCAATTTATAAGCCCGAGAGCTTACAATTATGTAAGAAATTCATTCAATACTTGTTTATTACGTATTAGACGTATGCGTCTACTTTACGATCATGGTATAAGAGTTTTGAAGGTAGCCCAAGATTTACTGATGAATCACTTGAATGTATAAAGTTATTAGTTAAGCGTGCTAAAGGTAAACATATTATAAATAATAAATTAATAAAAAAAAGTAAAAGTAAATGATTATCTCTATTATCTAGTATATAATGTTTACATTAATAAATGTTGATTCTGTTACAGGTGATGTTTTTATTTTTGAACCCTTGATCTGTTGTAGCCTTCGGGAAACTAAAATATTAAGCTGTTGATATAATGAACCATAATATGTGCATATATAAAATAATTATGTTACTGCAGTTTGGTAGCTACGTAGAAGTATATATATATAATATATCTCTCTCAATCGAATATAATATTACTTATATATTATTATAGTATCGCTTCTTGTCCTATAATCTGAGCTACCACTCCCGGTGGAACTGCGTGATACTTAGATCTCCCTGTTGCTGGGTAAAGGGTAAGGTAATAAGTAAGGTTTATGGTATCACTGAGTTCTTTGTGCCTATGGTTATGTTTATAATATACTAGCGGCACGCCCCGGCTTCGCACGGGTATTTAAACAAAAAAAATAAAAAATTTAATTATTATATACACACATAAACCCTTCTATTTAAGTCAGGTTACTAAGAAAAGAAAATAATAAAAAATGTTTGAATATAATTATTTTCATGAGTTTTTATTTATATATTTTTTTATTGTTATGTTTTTTTATTACGTTTTTAATTTTTTTATTTATATTAGTAATAAACTATCCTATTTCCATACCAAATTTCATCCTAATAGGTCCAGTAGATCGATCATCGCGCAAAATCATTAACCTCCTTTGCGCAGTTGGATAAAATCTATCCTATGTCCTTCCCCGTGTCTCAAACCATTTCCATACCCAATTTCATCCTAATCGGTCCAGTTGATCGTTTATCGCGCAAAACCATTAACCTCTTTTTATCGCATTTTGATAAAACCTATCCTATGTCCATCCCCGTGTCTCAAACTATTTCCATACCAAATTTCATCCTAGTCGTTCCAGTAGTTTCAGAGCCTATTCAATGCAAACAAATAAACAATCAAATCTTTCCTCTTTATTATATTAGTTTAGATTGTCTCATGTGGACACGCTAACGGTCACTCTATAGCTTTCTTAATCTAAGGTTCTATGGTAATATACGTCTGTGACGTACTATAGTCTATGCCATACATTGCCATAGAATACGCCCATATTATATGGGCGTACTCTACTTGACGCCAATTTTGTTGTTTTCGATCACATTTTGTGTCTATAGTTTATATTAAAGGTGGAATCATAGACGCAAAATGTGGTCAAAATTATCGAAAATAACAAAATTGGCGTCTAGTACGGTCTATATATTCTATTTGATCTATGGTGTTTAGTGTTTACTTACGTATTGTATTTAAATTTTAGATTTAAAAAATAAAATTCATTTCATTTTGAAATTGTTATGTTGTCTTTCATTTTACTCCTTACAGAAAAGTAACTCTATATATGCGTTAGCATCCTTTAGGGGTACTCTGTCATACAAATCAAATACTTGCCAGGAAGAGCACAGTATTCAATTATGCCGTACGCCAACCAACCTTCGGTTCACATCACCGAACTCACAGACGACAATGTCAAATTTGTCGTGGAAGACACCGAGCTTAGCGTCGCCAATAGCATGAGGCGCGTGTTTATCGCAGAAACACCTACCATGGCCATTGACTGGGTGCAGCTAGAAGCAAACTCAACGGTGATCAGTGATGAATTCATAGCTCACCGGATTGGTCTCATTCCTCTCATATCTGACGACGTCGTGGACAAAATCCGATACTCTCGTGACTGCATGTGTGCAGATTTCTGTTCAGAATGCAGCGTAGAGTTTACCTTAGACGTAAAATGCACAGATGAGCAAACTAGGCACATAACTACAGCTGACTTGAAATCAAGCGATCCAAGGGTGGTTCCTGTGACATCACGTCACAGAGACGAAGACCAGGCTGACTACGGTGAAACTGATGAAATACTAATAATTAAACTCCGGAAAGGACAAGAGTTGAAGTTACGTGCATATGCTAAGAAAGGATTTGGAAAGGAGCATGCAAAATGGAATCCTACTGCGGGTGTGTCTTTTGAGTATGATCCTGATAATTCTATGAGACATACACTCTTTCCAAAGCCTGATGAATGGCCCAAAAGTGAACACACTGAACTAGATGAAGACCAATTTGAGGCAGAGTTTAACTGGGAAGCTAAACCAAATAAGTACTTCTTCAACGTAGAGTCAGCTGGAGCACTGAAGCCTGAAAATATAGTCTGTATGGGAATAATTGTATTGAAGAACAAACTTTTAAATCTTCAAGTGCAGTTAGCTCAAGAAGCTCAAAATGATGCCCTAGCAATTAATTAGATGATATAGGTAATAAATGTATGTATACTTTTATGTTTTATTTAATTAAATCTTTAAATGACCTGACCCCTCAGAGAAATTTTCATATGATTGCTATGGACCTGGCATCCACATGGTGAATCCATGGAATACTAAGTAATTTGTCTCATAAAAAATAATGTATAGATAAAATTATAGCGATTGTAAAAATAAAATAAAATTTAGTTTTTCATAAAATCGAAAGTACATGTAAACCAAATGGGGTCCCAAGTTTTATGGTGAGAATAGATCTATTCAACCTGTAAGCAGACATGTTAATTACTGTCAAGTGTCAAATCATTGTAATTTTAATCATTCTAATGGATTGTAAGCAAACACATAGATGTAAAATAACAGTGACTTTACCTTTGCACGCCTATAACTCTGCATTGTAGCACAACAAAGAAAATGTGTTTCTTTAATACAAAACTGAATATTAACTTCACTCACGACATACACTAAGGCTGAGTGCACACCTACTTATGAAACTTGTCCGGTTATTGCACTATAATTGGCCATCTATAAATTGAAAGTGAATGGCTTGCAACAAAATGATGATGGCTGTAGGTTCTTAGGTCCAAGAAGTTGTTTTAAAATGAGGTGCCAGATTTATTATAATGGATAGCATGTGATATGGCTCAGCATATTTTTATTTTCTTTGTTTGGTTAAGGCTTTCCTGTTTTTATAATATCTTGCATGAAACTCACAAGAAGTGTATAAGTAACAATAGAACATTATTTTTTTGTCCACCACATACTTGTAATAGAAATAAATTTTAGTCATGTCATGAGCTTAGAATATCAAAGTAGGGCCTTATATTAAAATATCTTGTCTTAACAGCGATTATAGTTAGAATCACTAATATTGACCAACTTGTTAATTATAGACAAAGTCAAAAGTGTGTTTCAGTCATTATTGAATGGTTTAACTACACCATGCTACTGAACCATGGGCATTGGGCATCTATGCTTGCAAGTCGCTACAACTTATGATAAGTATAAAGAAAAAGAGTTCATAGAATCCAACAAACAGTCGGGGTAACTTTATTTTCTACTAGCTTCCGCTCATGGCTTATCACATGTGGAATTTTATCCCTGTATATATAGAAAGTAGGTACTACAGTTATTCAAGATAAAATGTAATCCAGAACCTAGGAATTTAAGCATCAACTCTCATAAAATTCAGATGTATGGAGGTACACAAAAATAGGTATACAATAATACACCTTCGAATTTATGTAGATATACTGTTCTTTTTCGTGTAATCATCCGGATTGTCCACTGCTGAACACAGCCTCCTCTGTTTAAGGGAGAAGGTTTGCCATAATCCCCACGCCTGGCAGGCATCTTGGGGACCGCAGTTTAAGATATCAGTTCCTCAGAAGGTGCTGACCACCTTCCGGTGTTTTTTCTTTTAGTCACCTCTTACGACACCCACAGGTAGATATATAGGGGTGAAATCCTAACCTGGCACCCCAAGGGGCATATATAGATATAGTGTGATTAAATCATAGAAGGAGAAACCTACTAAGTTTTACATATATAGAGTATTACTTTCCTCTATGATACTGTGGATATTATGGTGCATTCCTTACCAGTCACACCTAATAATATTATAAGTAACAATACCATCTATGGGTATAATATTGGAGACAATTAACCTTCTTAAAATATATACAAAGAGCAAATTGAAGTATTTCTTTACTGACAAGCAAAGACTAAAATTCTGTATTAGGTATGTCACAATTTGTAAAAAAATGTCATAAAAATAAATTTAATCCTGGAAAACAAAAAATTGCTGTTAAACATCCCAAATGAAATTAATAGACAGCATTAGAGAGTACATAATATTAATAGTATTCTTTACACTGTCGCTGAATAGATACTGTCTGAAACGATGTCTGAAAAGGTAATCATGCCCAGGTGGAATGTGTTTGGGGACAGCTATCCAAACTTACAACATTTAGAAGGACAGAAGCATCAGGTAAACCATTTTTTTTTTTGCTAGATTATCCTAATTGAACCTTATGTAAAATTTAAAGAAAACTATTCCCAATTAAGTATTACAGCTCTGAACCAATGTGTGTATTGGGATTTTTTTTAGGTCACAACTGCTAAATCTGATACTTTAAGTAATATCAAACTAAAATTACAAGATGTTCAGGATGCACACAGCAAAATAAAGGATGATATTGTTTTGACCCCCCTGATCGTAAGTAGACCAACCTACTCTTGCACCTAGTATAAGACTCATTTTAATTATAGTTATGTGATTATGATTGAAGAAATTTTGCTTAGAGTGTTAAATTTTAAACCAGTGATGGCCCAGTAGCAACATCTATGGACTGCTGTGCTAAAAATCTATGGTTTTAATCCCACCGCGTACTTCATTGCATGGTGCAATGGCATTTTGTAAATGCCTGCCTGGATATCGACCACCCTCAAGTAGAAAATCTATCGCCAAGCACCTAACTGCGTATGCTCTAACCAATTGAGCTAACATGACATGACATCATAACTCAAATCTTTCCTATCGCTCTTTAACCATCGTATTGGGATGGAGCGACATCTATAGTACCACTTGCATTGTACTACAACCAAGACCAATTTTGCAATTGGTTTTATACTTGTAAATGATGACGCAACCTTATAATTTTAATATTGTTAGGTTTGCAATAACGCCTGCTATGCGGATTTCATTACAAAATCACAAATGTCCTCGAGAACCAGTAATTCTAGGTTAAAAATGTTAATACCTTCGACCGCGTCATCACTTACCATTAAGTGAGATTGTGGTCAAAGACAAATTATTTATCATCAATATAAAAACAGATACCTAATTAATTAACTGTCCTGCAAGCTTTAAGCCCCGTGGAGTGCCGAGCTAGAATGTCACCCCTCCCCCCATTGCTACCAGTGGGTGTCGTAAGAGGCGACTAACGGTAAAATACCGGAGCAGCATTTGAGGAACCGATATCTTAAACTGCGATCCCCAAGACGCCTTCCAAGCGTGGGAATTATGGCAAAACCCCCCTTAATGAGGGTGTGTGTTCAGCTGTGGACAATACGGCTGATACCTACAGTAAGTTTTAATAGGTAACTCAAAATTAAATTTTTTGTAGGAATCAAAAAACATTGGAAAAGGTTTTTGTAATGTTTTCTTAAAGTGCGAAAATCTACAAAATAGCGGGAGGTAAGTTTTAGAACATTCTTGATCATATAATCAATTTCCCTTCAGTTGTAATATTTTGTCAATAATATTTATTTGAAGTTTTAAAGCACGCGGCGCTTGCAACATCCTATCAAGCATGACGCACGCAGAAAAGGTCAGAGGTTGCACTGTTTCCGGCGGAAGGAACTTCCTCCATGCGATCACTTACTACGGCTTCCTTCAGTCAGTCCCTATCAACGTGATCGTATCCAAAGACTGCCCCCTGGTCGAAAAGCAGCGCTATAAGGAGAACTTCGCTATCGTCAAAGTTCACGGGAACGATACTAATGACTCCAGTCTTCACGCACTTTCTTATGCTGAAGAGATCGGCTCTCATTATATTCACGGGTAATTTATATTCTATTATAAGCGATGTACCGAAGTGGCAGCGGCCGGCAGTTTTACTGTCAAACCATTTTCTACTTTGTCTCTATCAATATAATGTATAGTATGGGATGGGAGAACTGACGGTGATGGGCCGCTGGTGACTTGTGCTGTGCAAGTATTTCAAGCGATACTATATGCATTATATTTATAGAGATAAAGTTAAAAATGGTTTGACAGCCGGCTGCTGCCACATCGGTGTGAATTGACGCCAAAGTGCTTATTTTTCTTTGCTTATATTTATTAAATGGGTTAGCTCACTTGCCCCACCAAGAAGTCGAAACATTATGTCAATAAATCAGAGTTGAAAGTTTTTTATAAATGCTTGATTAAGAGGTAAAAAATTGAAGTGTAGCTTTTTATGGGATAGGAGGGCAAACGAGAAGACGGTTCATCTGGTGGTAAGTGATCACCGTGGCTACGAACATCGGCAACACTAGAAGTATCTAGGATGCATTGCCGGCCATTGAGGATGGAATATGCTCTCTTCTTGAAGGCTCCTATTAAGTCCTATCGGCTCGGAAATACTTCACTTAGCAGCTTGTTCCACATTATGGCAATGCGAGGCAGAGGATGCCATGGGATTCGCAAGGTAGTGGTCTTCCAGAGGTCTCCATGAAATTGATGAAACGAAATTCAGCTGCAGGTTATTAAATCGAACAGTTCCTCTGAATACTCCCCGTGATAGGTATATACGGTAAAAGATGCAGTGATCCAACATCAGTAGGTACGCAGTGCCAAAGGGTCAAGACAATCGGAGAGAGCTTAGTCGTCGACGATTCGATTAGTTCTGCGTTGAATGCGGTCAAATGGAAGAAGCGGGTACTGGGGAGCTCCCGCCCACACGTGTGCATGAGCAGTTCATGGAGGCAGTTGTATGAGCATTATAAAGTTGCAGACGTTAAGTACCGTCTTGCGTTTCCGAGCACACCATGCTAGTAGAGGCGGCAAGGGGAGTATCTTCAAAACGGAGGGATATGACATAGGGAGATAGTTTAGCGGTAAACGTACAAATTTGTGTGCTCTTTGGGTTAAAATGGACAAGTTCAGTCGGCCCTACAAGTAAATTGGATTTCGCAATTCCCGTGAACATTTTGCAATGCTTCAGCGCATTTAGTTCTTCTCGGACAAGTATTACATTTATTACCACGACCTTTAATAAATATTTTCTGTTGGTTCCTTAATGACAAAATAAAACGGTCAAAGTTACCTAATTATGCAAAACCTATGAAATGGGAAATTAAATGGCCTTTCTTGGTTCGGTCTATTTTATTTTAGTGACCTATTAAATTTAAACACACAATTTTTATATATTTGTGTTACTTTTCTGCGCCAATTTTTTTTTCAATTATCTATCTAAAGACACCTGGTTTTTTAAGACGAATTTAACGATACTTTAACTTCTTAGTCGAAACCCATTCAGCCGTTTGGAAGATACGAGGTAATAAATAAATTTACAAACAATGAAAATCACAAGAAATACCCTCCGGCATTTGAATTTGGACTGACCAATTTGAATTTCACCAGTTCAAGTCTTAATCTCAATATTCTCTCTGAGATCTAAATTTTACCGATGAAATCGTTTAACACGTAATCAGAGTCCAAGTCCAACATTTGATGACTTACTTTAGTTATACGCGTTTTGTAAGTATGTAATATACGAAAGGTGAAATCGTTACTAATAAGTGTATATTTGCGTGGAAGGCCCGTTTCGAACGCATGAGCGATGGAGGACTGTTTATATTTCGTTTTTACTGTTCCATTAGAACAGATCGTCTAGACCTGATAGCCGGCTACGGAACGTTGGGACTAGAGTTGCTGACTCAGCTGGACAAGATAGATGCCATCATATGCCCCGTTGGCAGCGGAGGGTTGGCAGCGAGTCTCATCCTCGCGGTGAAGACCCTCAAGCCAACATGCTTGATATACGTGAGAGTGCCTACCTATTAAAATTAATATTAGCAAGACTATTATTTGTAATGCCGTTTGGGACGGTTAATGTTTTCAACTTTATAGGGTCCTTAGGTAAATATGTGGCTATTTAGGTACCTACAACATGACTAGACGTGCACACTCATAAATAATTAATGAGCCCATCACCAACTACCTTATTAAAAAGCTTTTTGAACCTATAATTGCAAGGAGCACAGACATTTCATAAGTAATCTAAGCTAGGACGGAGGCTCATACTCAGAGCAATTTCGTTTGTCAGAGGGCTCACATTGCATAATTATGATAAAACTCCCCTTGCACCTTTCTCTCGGACACTAACGGACCGGACCGTACAAAAGCATACGGGCAATACAGTTTCAGTTGGAGGAAAATGTTAGCAGGCTAAACCTTCAATTGCAACTGGCCCAAAGACAGCTTTCATTCATAAATTGGTCATAGTGGGTCAGCCGATGCCAAGGGATGCAACTAAATCTAAATTTCCCATAGAGGTAAATAAATAATACATGCCATGTTTTTATGTCCTGTTATATAAAAACATATATAACTTTATAATGTAACTTAATATGTATAAGCACCTATTTGGCTCAATGAATAAGCATTGCAATCCAACGGGGTAATGATACTAGCCTAATGGGCACGCTGCCAACTGGTAGTGGGCAGCATTTGGACTGCATGTGAGTTTGCAATGACTTATAGGTTGTCGAAATGCTTTTATTATAGTATCTAGTTGATAAAGGCATAACGCCTAAAAATACTTACGAGTATATAACTATACCTATGTATTTGTAAGTCTAAGTCGTTTCTAGTAGTCGTACTACGGTCAGGGATTGGTATAGGTACTTGGCTATAATCACAGTCCCCGTCATCACTGGGCTTTAAACCTTGCAGTTACTTCTATTACGTTATCTCTAACCGTATTATAATATATCCTACTGTCTACCTAACGTTTCACATTCTCGAGAACTTTCAAGAAAAAAATAACAATGCTATTAAAAACAGGGCGTGGAATGCTCGGCTGCGCCAACAATGACTCGAGCACTTCAAGAACAGAAGCCAGTGATTGTACAAATGAACCCGACCATTGCGGATAGCTTAGCTTCCATCATAGCTAGCAACAACGCCTTTCACATTCTCAAGGGGTATCTGGACAGGATGGTATGATAACATTTATATAATCAGCGTGTAAGGTAGCTTAGATACATCCACCACTGTTGGGGTCTAATGTTGTTCACGCCATTTATTCCGGTCCTATGCTAATATATTTTTTTGTACATTTGATATTACACCTTTGTCCACCACCTGTTGATAATTAATGATGTAGTCGAGAATGGTATATACTAAACATGCTTACTGAAGAAGGTACTGGTTCTCAATGACAGCTGATGGAACTAACCGTGGTGCCGTATACACATTTTCTAACTGAAGTTGGCTAACCAGACGAGGGGATGCATAGTGCCCTGCTAGCATCCGGTGAAACGGTGGTCTGTCAAGACAAGTTTTAGCGGAAATACATTCTTATTAATATTATTAATTTCTAAATTGTACCTGAAACTTATGAACGAATATATGAATATGAAGCCTGCGGCAGATTTCGTTACATGAACCCTACGACAAAGTCCATAGCTATTGGACTATGGCCACGGTCCATAGCTATTGTTTTCAAACTGGCTGTTAGCTACTGAGTTATTTTTACGCATGGCATTACAGGTACTTGCGCGTGGAACACCTCGTAGAACACCTGGGTGTTCCACGGGTGAAAAAAATCTTACGTGGAACACCTATGGTTTTTGGGTGTTCTACGGGCCATAGATCATTTTTTATTAATTTGTCGGTCGAATACAACTCGATCGTCTTTGTGTTCTACAAGCAAACAATCAATTACATATCATTCAATTACAGAACACCTTCGACACAGATATCCATAGCTTCCGATATAGAAACAGATCTTCACGGTCCCTTCGCAGTGTTAACTGACCTACATAATTTATAGAAGAATTACCTATTTTTATTCATGTTCAGATAACTGTAGACGAGATCTGGATATCCCGCGCGATGATCACTATCTTGGAGCGCGAGAAGATGGTCGTGGAGGGCGCTGCCGCTTGCACTGTCGCTGCTATCATGGCGGGAAAGGTGCCCGAGCTAAGGGCGAAGAAGTAAGTTGATCCAAATATAAAAGGCACAACCTAGTAATAGTTAGGCTGCAAAGTTGTTATTTGGCGCGAGTACTTGTAATGTAAATTGAGGAAAAAAGGATTCTATGATTGAATTTCAAAATTAAGAAGGAATCCTGAGGGTAGTTACCTACCGAAGGTTTCAAAGGCAGGAGACGCAAAATAACTGCCGACAGTAACACACAATTTCTCACCTCACTACAGCGACGGAAATGATAAGTGCAAGAAAAACTGCTTAAATAATGTAGTAAAAATAAGTAGTTATAAATTAATTAAAAAGTAAATAACCCGACTGCAAATTATTTATGTTCGTTAAACGGTTTATCGCTCCATTGCAATTAAAATTGCAAGTTATATATATTGAATCGCTTTTTAACGCTCGTTCCACTACGATCCCCTATTTCAGTCCCCCAGGGGACTGTACAACACTCACTATTCCACTACAGTCCCCCAGGGGACTCTAAAGCACTCACTATTCCACTACAGTCCCCCATAGGAACAGTGCTTACCAGTACAGCAATATCTCGACAAAGATGTCAAAGTGACACCAGATGTCATAAAACTCGATTTTGGATACGTATTTAGGGTATTTTTTTTTTCTAAAAATGGCTAAAAAATAGGTTTAAAATGTGACAGGTGTCAAAGAGACAGTTGATGTCGTATTTTATGTACTCAATTACTTTTCGTTTTCGTGACTCCTGTCAAACTTTTATAGATCTCGTAGAGATCTTCATTTCAGATGACAGCTGTCAAATTAAGATAGGGTTTATCTCGGAAACTATTGTTCGTAGACTCCTAGTTTTTTCACAGATGTGATAGATTTCATGGATATCTTAATTTCAGATGACAGCTGTCTAATTAAAATAGTGTTTATCTCGGAAACTGTTGATCCTACACTACTACTTTCTTCACAGATATGATAGAACTCATAGATAATGTCTGAGATATTGACTTCCGAGAATTGTCCTTAAGAGTTTGACAGCTGATATTCAAAATGAAGATCTCGCCTAGGCTTATCACTTTTGTAAAGAAACTTTTTGTCTTAGACAACCAGTTTCCGAGATATTGCTCTTAAGTCTTAGTTTGACAATTGTCGTATGTCATTTTGACATTTGTCACATCCAACATTTGTGAAGGTAATGTGGAAATATATCAATACGTCACTATGACATCTGTCAAATTTTACATCTGTGACAGGAACATACATAATAATACAATATGTTTTATTTCGTTTGAATATATTTTTTTAGTTGTTTAAAATTTCACCATTTGTAACTATTTATAATTATGCACATGTTTTACAGTTAAGCTTGGAACAGTTTTGTTCAAATAGATGAATTTAAATGAAAATTTAAACTCATAAAATTTGGCACGGCAATTATTGTATACATCACATTAGTATGAAATATTACAATAAATGTTCATGGGGGTCAACAGGAGTTCAAATTACTTTTGGCCCCTAAGTATTGGGCTCAAAAGGAATAAAAATGTTTTGTCCCCCACTGGGGGGCGAAAAGTGGCGACAACAGGAATAATCCGTTACGTTTCTACCTATGTTTTCAATTTGCAGTGTTAAAGCTTTGCATTTTTTTTTAATTGTTGAAAATAAAATTACGGTATGCTTAAATTAAAAAATAAATTCAACATTTTGTAATAGTCCATGTATTTATATTAACAGAAATAAATATGATAACCTAACAGATTACAGATACAGATCTACTCCATAGAGACTAGCAATTACTATGGAACATGGAAGTAATATGTACTCCGTACTACAGTAAGTACTGTTTACGTTACTTCCATGTTACTTCCATGGTTTGGAACGAATCCTCGTAGGCCACCACTCCGATGAAATAGGGAATTTCGGAAAATGCATCTTTATTGTCTACTAATTTACAATGCACTGGCGATGGTGTGACAGCTGTTAAAGTTGATGTTTAATTTTATGCATTCAATTACTTTTCATTTTCATGAGAACTCCCAACCCTAAAAAGACCTCATCTTGGAAACTTTTGATCTTAGACCACTAATTTCAGATGACAGCTGTCAAACTTATAACAGCTTTATCTCCAAAAGTTTATACAGCAAAAATATTCATAAAAATAGATTCTTGTTGACCACAATTTTAAAAACATTTATTTTCTATTGTTGATAGGTAACCCATTGCTGAACTCTCAATACATGAATGGCGACGGTAGAACCATACTGATCCAAGTATCGTTTTCATTATATTAAGAAAAAGAAGGAAACGCGTTTAAACTTATTTAAAAAAAATACGTGATTTATTATGCTTTAATTTTTATCGAAATTATGGCTAATAAGTCAACAAAATAAAAAAAATCTATAATACGGTATTTTGATTAAAAGTAGACAAAATGTTGGTTTATGCAGAAAAAAAACAGATAACAAATATATATTGGATCAGTATAGCAGGATATATTCTTGAAAGCAAGTATAATGCTAAAGTAAAAATTTAGATCCTCTAGCAATATAAGGCGCTTTTTGTACTTGGATCAATGTGGCATCAATTAAATATTTTTTTCCTTGTATTTGTCAGTATGGTTCTAACTTCGCCAAATTAATAATGTACCTATTCATAATTTCCTCATTGGTTCGAGAATAATATTCAAAAACGTTAAGTCCAGATATTATTTTTGATTTGACAGCTGTCATTGTAAATGAAGACCTCTATGAGATCTATCATTTCTGTGAAGAAACTAGTAGTCTAGGATCAATAGTTTCCGAGATAAACACTATTTTGATTTGACAGCTGTCATCTGAAATGAAGATCTCTATAAGATCTATCATTTCTGTGAAGAAACTAGTAGTCTAGGATCAATAGTTTCTGAGATAAACACTATTTTGATTTGACAGCTGTCATCTGAAATGAAGATCGTTACGAGATCTACCATAT
The DNA here is from genome assembly GCA_963890685.1 of Plagodis pulveraria. Classification (NCBI taxonomy): domain Eukaryota; kingdom Metazoa; phylum Arthropoda; class Insecta; order Lepidoptera; family Geometridae; genus Plagodis; species Plagodis pulveraria. Next base: position 12,992,724 of record OY982964.1, on the reverse strand, counting down.
CTGTGAAGAAACTAGTAGTCTAGGATCAATAGTTTCCGAGATAAACACTATTTTCATTTGACAGCTGTCATCTGAAATGAAGATCTCTATAAGATCTATCATTTCTGTGAAGAAACTAGTAGTCTAGGATCAATAGTTTCTGAGATAAACACTATTTTGATTTGACAGCTGTCATCTGAAATGAAGATAGTTACGAGATCTACCATATCTGTGAAGAAACTAGTAGTCTAGGATCAATAGTTTCCGAGATAAACACTATTTTGATTTGACATCTGTCATCTGAAATGAAGATCTCTATGAGATCTATCATATCTGTGAAGAAAGTAGTAGTGTGGGATCAACAGTTTCCGAGATAAACACTATTTTAATTTGACAGCTGTCATCTGAAATGAAGATCTCTATGAGATCTATCATTTCTGTGAAGAAACTAGTAATCTAGGATCAATAGTTTCCGAGATAAACACTATTTTGATTTGACAGCTGTCATCTGAAATGAAGATCTTTATGAGATCTATAAAAGTTTGACAGATGTCACGAAAACAAAAAGTATTTGTGTACATAAAATACGACATCAACTGTCACTTTGACACCTGTCACAAATCACACCTGTCTAGCTGACATAAACTGTCACTTTGACAGATGTCAGAAATAAGACCTATTTAGAGGATATTTCGGTGTGAGATTAGGCTCGCCATTTTACTGTGATGGAATTGCATTTTCTAGCACTAGTTGAATCCTGAGCATATAAGAAAGCACAGGGGATCGAAGTGGAATTCCTTTTTTTAGTACTTGTTGAGTCCCCCGAATAGGGTACTGTAGTGGAATAGTGAGTGTTGTACAGTCCCCTGGGGGACTGAAATAGGGGATCGTAGTGGAACGAGCACTTTTTAAAGCCCTTCATTTTGATAACCCACTCGACGGATTAGGAAGAATTTTTTTTTTTCTCAAAATATGGCGTTTGTAATCCGTCAGTTTGGTTTTTTATTTCTTTTTATGTACCTAGTGTCACTTGCGCTATCAAAACGAAACTGATGATTTATCATACATTAAAATCGGTTATGCCGTTTAGAAGTTATCGTAGAAAAAGAAACTCAAAAACATATATACCTTACCATTACCCTGAAACATAACACTCCTTTTTGCAGGCGTGCAAACCAAATCTGTAAAGGGCTCAGTTAAGCTAATAATAAAAATAAAAAAATACAATCCATTGAGCTAATACCTTACACTAAGTCAATTGAGGCAAAAGTCGTTTCCTTTTTACTAATATTAGACTTAGTGCGCTTTACGAGATCACACAGCACTGGCGCAAGATGGCATTTTGAATACACAATTTTCGAACGTAAAACGCGTGTAATCTCTACGAGTGCCCAGCAGCCAGCTGCGTGTGGGTGCTCGTATGCCGCACAGCACTGGTCGACTATGCTCGTTTGAGATGTCGTGTCTAGTACATATAGATCAATGATACGATCATATATAATTAATAAGTTTACGGTGCTCTCGTTCACCATGCTCAGAACTAGTAAAACCACATTATTTTTGTAATATAAATGCTGAAAATGTCTGTTGTCAGCGTGGCGTGCATCCTCTCTGGTGGCAACATCAACAGCACGCGGATATCGCGGATCATCGACCGCGGAATGGCAGCGGAGGGTAGACTAGTGCGGTTCAGCGCCACATTGCCCGACGTGCCGGGTGCCATGGCGCGTCTTCTCACGAAGGTCACTGAATCCGGCGCCGATGTCAAGAGCTTCGTGCCAGAGCGGGCGTGGATGAGGCGCGATATTTTCACAGTGTGTGTGAGTATGCAAGGACCGCGGCATAGTGCCAAAGGGTAGATGCGCGGTTCAGCGCCACGATGTTTTATTATTTTATGTTATTGTGACTGAACAAGCCCGACGGCCACCTGATGTGAAGTGGACTAACCTCTGCCTATTACAGATGCATTTCGTCATAAGTAACGAATTGCACTGTGCCCGTCACACTGAGACGTAGAGTTGTTAAGTCTCATGTGCCCGTTAGGTGCTTGGCGACAGATTTTCTACTAGAGGGTGGTAGCCCTTCCACCATGAGGTGAAACTCAAGCCCGCGGACGGATTCGAACCACAGAGCTGCTGCATGGCAGTCCATAGCCAATGCCACTGAGCCATCACTGCTTCAAATGTGTGGATAATTGCTTGTACCATGACCCGACCGCTAACTAAGATTCAGCGAGCGACTAGGTGTGAATGTGATGCCATATAATTACGGTGTCTCCCAGTAGTCATTATACATTTTACAAGACTGGGCGTTTTAGTTCCTTATGTCGTAGTGCCTAGAAAAAGCTTCCAAAACTTGTTGTACCTAGGATGATCAAAGGCTACCTTATTAAGTATTTATATTAGTGTGACTGATTGATTACTTAGTTTTAAAAATCCAATGATATCTGCCGTTATTCTTCTAGTTTTTCCGACAAATTTTCAGTAGCCGTCCAAAATCCAGATTCTAGACAGCTACTGAAAATTTGTATATATTAGACACCGATGCAGATCGATGTCTAATATATGACAGATAACTTGACCCCATTGTAAAAGGAGCGGGATCCAACCCAGGACCTCCTCATTCCAACGTTATGACTCTACCAACGAGTATACTAGCCCATAAAATCCGCTCCATGTAACTATTTGTTTCATTTTCAGGTAAACATGCTTATTGAAACCAGCGACATGAGTCACGCCAAGGAGCTAGAAAAGAAGCTCATGAAAGAATATCCTCGTTCACACTTCATTCATTTATAATTTAGATTCTGTTAAATATTTGGTTGTTATTTATTTATTTCTACCGTCTTGCCCAAAACTGTCTTATTAGTAAGTAAAAATATGCTGTGCCATAATCTATGTATCTAAAGGACTCCTTTTGTTATTTTATTTACCTACTATCGAAACTCCAACGAAAAAGGTCACAGCTACCTACATGACACTGCTTCTGCTAAAGACGTGAGGAATATCTTTGGCTTCCGTCAGGCCTGGCTGGCTCAATTTTGTTTATTGTGATTGTGACGGAACACTCGAGATCCACCTGATGTTAAGTGAATTTACCTCTGCCTATAACAGATGGTTTTCATCTTGTGACGAATTGCACTGCGCCTGTCATACTAACAGTTGTTAAGTCTCATGTGCCTGTAATTTTTCTGGCTCTCACGGACTACTGCCAGAACACACTGTTAGGTGCTTGGCGACAGATACTTGAGGGTGGTAGCAAGCCAGGCGAGCGAGATTCACAAAATGCCCTTCTACCATGCGTTGAAGCTCAAGCCGCAACCAGGGACCTGCGGCACGGCAGTCCTATAGCTATTACCGCTCGGCCATCATTGTTTCACTCCCCGCTTTAGGTACAAAGCTACATCGACATATAGGTACGTCTGGACGTTATTATTCTACGGTGCCTGCCGCGTCAGAAGAGATCAGAGCTATGCGTGGTTGGGCGGAGTGATCCTTCGGTCCTTTTTATTCTGTGCTTCAACACCTCCACCATAACCACGCCACGCCGTCTGCTGCATGCACATAGAAACGGTCGAAGAAGCCTCCCATATTATTTACGGCTCTACTAATTGAGCTTCACAGTAGAGCTTAGATAAAGAAATTAATTGTGTGCGTGTGCATTGAGTGAGCACCCTCAGAAAAAATTTAATAAAATAGGATAATTTAGTAAAAATTCTAAAACAATTGTAAAACCAATATCCCTTTTTGTAAAAAGGTAAAACAGAAGATAAATCGTTTGTAATGTGCTCACTCAGTTCTCACAGAAAATCGTCAATATCTTCAAATCTATTGAGTTTACAAAAATAAATTGTATACTAGTTTTTAGTAAAACTTGTGAAGAATATAAGTATCAATGGACAGATTGCCTAGTGCCGTATTTAAAAATTTACAAATAGATAATTATGCTCACTCAATCCTCCATTTTCGCAAGGGCCGATTGCTCTCTAATAAACTATATAATTAAACTTCGTTATATTACTCGTGTTTAGTACATGTTCAATAGGATTTCGTAACATACTAAACGAAAGTCTATTGTGATACATATATAAGTAATAAATAATTTTATGTGCTCACTCAATCCACACATTTATGAAAACCAAAAAACATTAATATCTTCCGATTTGTTACCATTACAAAAAGTCCAGATAGCTCATGTTTTAGTAAAAAATTTTACTAAATATCTGCCATTTCACTTCTAATTAAACTTGTTTACTTTATGAGATATACTTATTTTATTGTTTGTATGAAATTTCGTACTATAGGGTAACCATATTTTATGTATAAGTTTGTTCCAATGTTTTTTTTTCTTTTATACTGGCTTCACATATCCCCATATCGATTAATATGGTCGAGTCATGGAAGTAATAAGTACTACGTACAACAGGAATGAGCTCTATCTGTACATCTTGCAGCTAAAATAAAGAAAATAAAACCTTATGCTAAGGGCGTAAGAGTCTTGTTGCGCGCAAAATAAAAATGAAGCCGAGTGAGAGGGTAACCACTGAACCCTGTGTCTCGTTCTAACAGTGACCTAGAGTTGCCAGAGTTAAGTTGATTTCAATCCTATCGTTGTTTGTAGAAAAATATGTGGTTGATGTTATGTAATGAAGTAAAACCATTTACTTTTAAAATGTTTCTAAATATAAATAATAATTGATTACCGACATGTTAAAGCAATATTTTTTTGTTGATACGTGTAAAGCCTTATTAACGCAAAAATTTTGCTATAGCGTATAGGTTTTCTTTTATTTGTATGAAATACGGACACCTGACCTGACAACCCCACTTGAAACTCGGACTTTAATGGCGGATTGTTTTTTGATTGTGTGATATTTTGGAAGAATTTTAGTTAAAATGGGGAATATTTTTGTCGTGGAGGCTTGCGGAATCGATTATTATCCTGATTGTGGTTTATCTTTTCCCAGTTAATAGTTTTAAACATAATTTGTTAGTGATGAATTACGGTGACCATGCATGACTATCCAGTCCTAGTTCAAGAACAAATAACTAAATACCTATGCATTTTTTATTCCTTTCTCTATTAAAATCAATTCGTTTCAATTTCAGATTTCTTAAAGATCCTAATGTTATGGAAAAAATCCACCACAACCTCCTCAATATATATTTGAAGACCCACATGATATTCAATTGGTGAAGGAGTTAGCGAATTCATATCTCAATTTTCGTTTAACTCATAAACATAATGCAAAATTAGAATCAGTGAAACATAAATGGAATAAGCTGGGTTTGCGGCAGAAACTTCACAAGACTGTTTTATTTAGTAATGTCTGATTTAGAATTAAACTTAAATGTAAACTAAACTGCTTTTTTCTTAACTAATTAATTGGATAGCCGTAGAAACACACCGTTAGGTGCTTGGCGACAGATTTTCTCCTGGAGGGTGGAAGCTACACAGGTGGGCATTCGCAAATTGCCCTGCCTCCATGCTATAATAACTGCGATCCTAATAAAACAATTGGGTCGACGGCTTAACGTACCCTACAAAGCACGGAAGTGCTCAGTAGTAATGTCAATAGCGGTCACCCATCCAAGTCATGACCGCGGTGGACGTTACGTAATTGTTAGTAGCTGACGATTGCTTAGCTGATCTGTTAAGAACGGCCAAGTAAAGTTTGCTTTGCGTACTTTACACTTATTGTCCCCATTAAAGCACAACTGGCACTACCTAGGTGTATGAAAATCTTAAAATAGTAGGTAATAAGTTAACATTAGAAACAATAGGTTATATATACCTACCTAGGAAGGCGTACGTTTCCTTACCTTTCGATGTCTTTTGAAATTGAGAAAAAAGTGATGTTCAGACCTGTGTTATTATTTATGCAGCCAAATGCAATGCTGTATAATCTTGCCCTCATTCCAACCTACCTAATAGTACCTAATAGGTACTAACCTATTATTCTGTGCTACTAGGTACGTAAACAGCCTAACAAACACCAACATGAAATACGGCGCGTTGAAGTGAGAAGACGTGCGTTCCGGGCGGCGCCCGGCAACCCTTGTAGAGTAAACGCGACTTGTTGCAGCCGCCGATGTACTTGTAGCATTGTACCTAAAGTGCGGAGTGAACCAGGCCTGCCTATATGACGCGAGTGTGAAAAGCAAGCAAAAACAGGAAATGTATAGTGCTCTATAGGCAAATGTTGCTATCTGCCATAATGGGACGATCGGAGTATTGCTAAGCTTATACAGTTTACTGTTGCTGTTAAATTGTCTACCCTACATGTATAGTGTTTTTTTATTTTTATTACTCCAGTGAGATGGATGATGTGTTTATTAAAAAACATGTTTTATGTGCCTATTTTAAATACCCAAGAATGTTGCTGCACTGGAGGAAGACATTGACAACTGTAACACAGGTACGACCTAGCACAGTTGTCAATGTCAATAACTATACCATAAAATTAGATCATATACCATTAAAACAACTTTATTGTAATTAATGTATAGTTAAAAATGTTCTATGTGATTTTTAGAAAATAAATATTAGTATTGGCATTTATTTGTATTTATAGGGCAAGTTTATCATTAGCATCTTCGGTTAAAATCCATCTGAAGCAATGATATGCTGACGTCATATCACAAATCAGTTTTTGTAATTATTGTCCTTAAATCATATTTCAATATGGTCACCATCGCCAGAAAGGGATAAAAGGTACAGTTACTGAGCTCTCGTTCGGCTTCAATTTTACGACAACAGCTCATTCCTGTTGTACGTAGTACTTATTACTTCCATGGGTCGAGTTCATTTGTTCTTAAAGAAGTTCCGATACAAAAAAGATCGTGTTCAATAGTACAAATAAATTAATGAACCTTTTGTTTGCTCTTTTCATACAACTTCGTATTTAAATCGATAATTTCAAATTGTACGTGTTAAATAAATAAAGCTTTTTCCAAATATAACTTTTATTTTCTCTGCATTAAAGAAAACTTTGAATTGCCCATTTCGTACGTGGCTAAAACGCTTTACGCGAAAAGCCAAAAAAAAAAGAAACTTCATTCTTTAGTCCATGGCCAATTGCCATGCGGTGGCATAGGAAAACAGATAAATTTTCCCCGCCATTCCAAAAAAATATTCATATCTCGTTTTCACTGTTGAAATAATAGTTATTATTAATTAATTATTATTAAATAATAATTAGTCAGCATATATTAATTATTAATAAATTAATATATGCTGGGCACGCTGCCAACTGATAGTGGGCTAGAGCATTTGGACTGCCTATGAGTCCAAATGCTTTTATTGTAGTAGCTGTAGTGTAGTATAAAGTTTGTAGTATTTTGTTAATAAAGGCATACCGCCGGTAAAAAAAATATATGATAAGTACTAGATATGAAGAAAGTTATTTTTAGTACTATTTCCTTCACAAGTGTGTTGAAAAATGTTGTATGATACTCGTGTGTGTGGCATTGATGATTACCGTCCTCGGCTCTCTGAGGGCTCGGGTCACAATGGCGCCACAGCAGTAATCATACATTACAAACACGTGGTACAAACCACAATTTAACCCACAACATTGACTTTTCATTTACCCGACTAAACTCGACCTACATATGTATGGTGTTACTTTGTTTCTGTAAATTACAGAATTATATTGTATTGTCTATGTTATACAGAAAATAGAGAAGTATAGGCAAAAATGTTTGTAGGTACTAACTTAGAAGAAAAACAAATAAAACCGTAGGCCAAAAAACCTAAAATTAGCTAGATAATGAAAATGAAATAAGAATTTTTGAAAAACAAATCTGTCGTGAACGTACTTTCAAGCATATCTTAAAAAGTACTGCACAGATTTCAATGAAATTTGGTTTATGGATAAATATTAGAATAGATCCCGAAGCTTATGAACTTCTTTTTAATTTTGATAAAATTTGATTGCGATGATATTTGATACATAATTAGGACATGGAACACACAGGCTACTTTTTGACCGAGAGAATGTGACTTAATGAATTTCGACAGAAAACTAGCTTATTCTAATAGAGTTTGCAAGTCCGTATATGAGCTAAGTTGGTTGGGAGGTTGTTGAGATACAGAATTTTTACTGCGAGCGCAAATGTCAAAGTTGCAAGTACCTAATTGTTGGAATAATTTGAATCACGAAAAGCCGTGTGTCACTTGCCCACACTCGTACACTAATGCCTACACTCGTAACACACTTAATGGTTGATTATCCACCATAATTACGTATAAAATCTCAGAATCAATATTTTCGGAAAATAATACAAAATTCACAATGTTGACACTTTCCCTCCTCAATTCCTAAAAAAACATAGGTATTTAGTTTGGTTACTGCGACAGTTCTACGAAAGTAGTGCTGAAGTGATATTGATAATAAATAATAACTACCTATCGATTGTAAACATTGACACTACTCAAATAAAAATAAACATAATTCGTAAAAAATGTTTTTACAAGTAATTTGAACCAACTTTTAAATGTGTGAAATTACTTGTTGACGTCGCTCGCCACGTCGTCGATACCACGATAATTCAAAGGCAACTATTACGAGTATGACAATTTTGTGCTCATGTTACCGACATTGAAAATGCGTTCGAAGTATATCATTTTAAGATATAATTAAAAGGTATTTACTATAGTGGATCTGCGGCAGAGCATCATACAGTTATTTGACACATTTTTAATGTTGAAGTCAGTCATTTGTTGGAATTTTCTTTTAATATTCACCCTTTTCATTGAGCCATGCTACTTACGGGATGGATTGTCAGCCACCGTTAATTAGTAAGTAATAATAGATAATCAAAGCAATAACATTGAAAAACTAATTAAGTCTCAAAATAAAAAGAAAGTTCATAAATTTCGGGATCTATTCTAAAATTTATCCATAAACCAAATTTCATCGACATCTGTGCAGTACTTTTTAAGATATGCTTGAAAGTATGTCAAAGACAGTTTTTTTTTTTCAAAAATCTTATTTCATTTTCATTATGTAGCTAATTTTAGGTTTTTTGGCCTACGGCTTTTTTTGTTTTTCTTCTAATATAGTACCTACAAACATTTTTGGCTATACTTCTCTATTTTCAGTTTAATATAGACAATACAATATGATTCTGTAATTTACAGAAACAAAGAAACACGATACATATGTAGGTCGAGTTTAGTCGGGTAAATGAAAAGTCAATGTTGTGGGTTACATTGTGGTAGAAGTGTGTAATGTATGATTTTGATTACTGCTGAGGCGCCATTGTGACCCGAGCCCTCAGAGAGCCGAGGACGGTAATCATCAATGCCACACACACACGAGTATCATACAACGTTTTTCAACACACTTGAAGGAAATAGTACTAAAAAATATTTTTCTTCAGTCTATCTAGTACTTATCTTAATTAATAATAACCATTATTTCAACAGTGAAAAAGAGTTGTGAATATTTTTTTGCAATGGCGGGGAAAATTTATCTGTTTTCCTATGCGCGCTTGGCAATTGGTCATAGACTAAAGAATGATGTTTCTTTTTTTTGGCTTTTCGCGGATAGCGTTTTAGCCACGTACGAAATGGGCAATTCAAAGTTTTATTTAATGCAGAGAAAATAAACGTTATATTTGGAAAAAAGCTTTATTTATTAACACGTTCAATTTGAAATTTTCGATTTAAATACGAAGTTTTATGAAAAGAGCAAACAAAAGGTTCATTAATTTATTTGTACTATTGAACACGATCTTTTTTGTATCGGAACTTCTTTAAGAACAAATGAACTCGACCATATTAATCGGGATATGTGAAGCCATTATAAAAGAAAAAAAACATTGGAACAAACGTATACATAAAATATGGTTACCCTATAGTACGAAATTTCATACAAACAATAAAATAAGTATATCTCATAAAGTAAACAAGTTTAATTAGAAGTGAAATGGCAGATATTTAGTAAAAATTTTTACTAAAACATGAGCTATTTGGACTTTTTGTAATGGTAACAAATCAGAAGATATTCATGTTTTTTGGTTTTCATAAATGTGTGGATTGAGTGAGCACATAAAATTATTTATTACTTATATATGTATCACAATAGACTATCGTTTAGTATGTTACGAAATCCTATTGAACGTGTACTAAACACGAGTAATATAACGAAGTTTAATTATATAGTTTATTAGAGAGCAATCGGCCCTTGCGAAAATGGAGGATTGAGTGAGCATAATTATCTATTTGTAAATTTTTAAATACGGCACTAGGCAATCTGTCCATTGATACTTATATTCTTCACAAGTTTTACTAAAACCTAGTATACAATTTATTTTTGTAAACTCAATAGATTTGAAGATATTGACGATTTTCTGTGAGAACTGAGTGAGCACATTACAAACGATTTATCTTCTGTTTTACCTTTTTACAAAAAGGGATAAGTATTGGTTTTACAATTGTTTTAGAATTTTTACTAAATTATCCTATTTTATTGATTTTTTTCTGAGGGTGCTCACTCAATGCACACGCACACAAATTAATTTTGTCTGTCATTGTTGACACGACTAGACCACTACCAGAGTTGTCAGATCCATCAGAAGTACTTCGCCTATCTCAACAGAACTAAATATAATTAGGATATATATTTTACCATAGAACATATATAATAATACTACGTATTAACATATAATGATTTTACTAAGGTACGGTGTGAGACAATTAGTTAATTTAGGACACGGGCTGAAAAGGATGCCACGGAAATAATCCCACTCTACAATAAACATCCTGTGGAGTCTCAACAACGTCATCATTTTGTTCAAGGAAGGTTACTTCATGCCGCTGGATGCTTTTCTTTCAAAACCTACGAGTGTTCGTCCCACCGGTGGCAACTGAAAAGGTTTTTCAAAAGAGTTGCCGGTGATTGCGTTGTTGCTATGTCCCTACCTTCTGTTAGCAACTGGGAACTACCTTTTTGATCTAGCTAGATCAAAGCTGCGGAATGTCCACGGAATTAATAAAACCGTGGGAAAGTCTTTTAGATAGGTAATGGCTTAGCGTACTGTCAAAAAGATAGTTACACCTAATCACGCTAAGTGTTTGTTACTTAGAAAATGACAATTCGTAGGGAAATATTTGACATTTTGTTGATTTTACCACAATTAAGAGGTAAAAAAATACTGAACATGTAAAAATCTATTTTGTAGTGTTGCATGGTGGTAGGGCATTATACGAATACCCGCCAGGTTAGCTACAACCTTCATGTTCAAAATTTGTCGCCAAGCACCTTACTTGAAACGACTTTTTCATAGCAACTAAATAACTATGAATAAACTGTAAGAACATTTCGACTAGATCAGCGTTCTTACTTCCTTACTTCGGTAGGGATCTCGTTTATTAAACTCCTCAATTAATCAGTGCTATGCCAGACCTACCTGACCTCACTAGAGAACTTGAAAACTAAATCTTGTTTAATACCAAAGGGCTTGTGAAATAAGCAATCTAGATCAGTTTGTAAGTTAAACTTCTGCCAGGTAACAAACACACAGCGCCATCTGCGGAATAGTTATGAGTAATCAGCTCCATCGACGCGACTGTTTTCACCGGCCTCTTTGCAATATTCTATAAGAGTTCAATAAGCAGTCAAACATAATGTAACCGTCATTGTCACAGAATTATCATTGTCATTTTCAAAATCAGTTTTTGGCTAAACGAAAAATATATAGGTATTTGTATAAATCACCAAAAATATAAGTAGTAAAATGGTACGAATGATGCATTATAATCATGAATATGTAACTCCTTGTTCTTACACAATTGGTTGGTCCATTATCCTTTCCTGGCATGCAATCATGTAAAGAGGGACGAAGAAAATTAAACTACATACTTTGTAATTAAAGTTTAAAGGAAAATCCTTCGTCTTTATTAATTTAATTTATTTTTTAGGATCCGGAAGTAGCTTTAAATCATCCACATATACTCTCTTTCAATGAAATTAAACAAGCCACCGAAAGAATAGAAGGTGGTATTATTCACACTCCACTATGCGTAAGTAACACAATTTATTATTTACGAAGGCGGAAGCATTTTATAGTTTAAAAAAATATTCTTGTCCTGTGAGTTATCTCATAAATAACTGTCTGCACACGCATCACGTGAAACTACCGAACCGATTTTGGTATAAGCTACACATAGAATATAGTACGATGATTATAACTAGTTTTTTTTTAATAGGGTTGCGCACAAAAAAACGGAACTTTTTTACTATACCCGTGTCATACATAGCTAGTTAAAAAATTATTAGTATCCTCTTTATTATCAAACATCACCAATGAAATTACTTTTAGAAGGCAGGATTAGGGGTTTGTGGAAGTACGGATGGGAATATGGGTCATGGTATCTTGGTCCCTACCAAGACACTAGTAATCAGTATGTCAAAGTCGAGATTGAGGTATACGTAGACATCAATTAAGGTCTATGTTGATAGTGTAAATTGAAATGTTAGTATGAATAATAAGATAGAAGACCAAATAACGGCGCGTTTCATTACAGGAAGCAAAGATAGGTAAACGCATGGATTATGATATCTACTTGAAATGCGAGAATCTGCAGTACACTGGAAGGTGAGTCCAATCCTGCAAGAACTGCAACTGGCCCATGTGAGTAGGACCAATCTCGGTGTTCGAATAAATCAAAAAACAATATTTCCTAGTTCTATTTCCCCACTGTTATTCCGTTAATTAAAGAATTTCCATGGGTTCGGCTTACCTACAATTATGACGTAGAAGGCTTTAGACTGCTATTTTTTTAGTTTAGAATCAGGAACTTACTCCCTCCATTTGGAAATTCTCCACTTAAGGCAAAATAATGCACCAAAAATGCTACATATTTTTATTGTCTATGGGCCGCTTACCACAATCTCACCTGCTGGGAAGTGCTGATGTGATCAAAGCTGGCTTGTCCCAGAATGGGAACTAGCTTTCAAGAACAAATCTTTCCAACTTTCGTCGCTTCCTACGACGCGGACGCTGCTCCCCACTTGGCCGCTGCTCTTCTTATTACTACTGTTCCCGGAACGTTGCTCGCTGCATTGCTCTTATTCCCATCTCGTCGATTTCGATTGCAGCGTCATTTCCACTATGTCGCTCTATTATAAATTGGTATTGTACAAATTGGTACAGACTAACAAAATGGACACTTGGCGACAGACTTTCTACTTGAGGGTGTTATGTAGACGAGCGGGATTTCATAAAATGTCTCACCACGATCAGTATTAGTGTTTCAGGCCGCCTAAAAGCCTCTGAAATAGCTTGATGAATACTTCCCTAAGACAACAACTGGGACCGTGCTCTTCGAAGTACGAAGGCGCTAATAAATGCTACTAGTGGTCACCCGTCCAATCAATGACCGCAGCGCATAGTGATTAGTTCAAATTGATTACGGAAACACCGCTATGACACTTCAAAACATGGTAGCATGCCACGCACCACTGACCTAGTCGTATTAGTGGGGTGTTGCATATTTGGCTTATATCAGGTTTGATAGTTTCCATCTTTGTGCGCCTTTGGTGGGTATAAAATCGTCAAGGAAAGTTGGTACCAGTGCGGGTCACAAAACTAAAACATAAAAACATTGCCGCCTGCTCCTTTTCCATTATTTATGTCCAGTTGTGCAGAGCGTGGCCTTCTCAACGCTTTTGTAGGATATGGTGAAGAAGGCAGAACTCGTGGCGTGATCGTGCCGTCTCATGGAAATATGGCTCTTGGTGCTGCGTACCACGGAGGATCATTGGGCGTGCCCGTAAGTATAGTGTAGAATTTCTGAGTAATTCAACCTAATCTCTTCCATCTCATAGAGTTTCGCAGCGGCAGAAGAGTCATTTTTTTATTTTATTGTGACGGAACAAGCTCGTGGCACACCTGATGCTAAGCGGACTAACCTCTGCCTATAACAGATGCATTTCGTCACAAGTCACGAATTGCACTGCGCCCGTCACCTTGAGACATAGTTGTTAAGTCTCATGTGCCTGTAATTTCACTGGCTCTCAAGGACTGTTGCCGGAACACACCATTAGGTGCTTAGTGACATGCGGGCATTCGCATAATGCCCTTCCACCATTTACTTTTTATAATCGATACAGTGGCTAGACAAAAAATGTGTGTACAAAAACATAGGTAGGGTATCTATGACCAAGTTTAGATAGATTCACAACTAGAACCGCTGAAGATTATATTGGTCATCACTTGTAAAGCTTGGGTAGCAAGAATACATAAGTATATGCAATATACAGAAAGAAGATGCACTGTAACGCAGTGACTTAATATGACCACAGAATAAATACGTAAAGTATTACAAACACGAATGCACCAAAAACATTCTGCAATTTACGGAAAAGTACCGCAATATATATTGTATTAGAATACACACAATCATACAAAGTATACTTATATAAAATTCTAAGGACTAGTTTAAGGTCATACAAAGCATATAAAGTTTTAAGGTTCCGAAGACGAGCCAAACGAGGAGTGATTTACTGGTGACCACAAGCAACGAAACGATGTCGCGAGCTCGGCCGGTTCGCGATACCCAGAATCTAATAATAATAAATCGAATCGAAAAATGTGAACCTTATGGTTATGGTTAATGCAGTGCAGACTATGGGTGTATGTGTCGTATTTGCCTTTGTACGTGAGGTATCTTTGCCGGTTGCGATATTTGTACTTAGCGAATCATCATGTGTTAAGAGGCGATCAAAATGTATTCAAGCGATCCCAATTTACTCGTAGCAGCAACTAATTAACCTTCTTTTGTATAGGTATCAGTAGTACTACCGGAGCGATCACCCCCGGCCCTGGCGCAGCGCTGTTCAGAGCTGGGCGCTGATGTCATTCTTTGCGGAGACACTCTCGACGACGCCATCACTTATGCTAAGAAGGCGCAGCAGGACAGCGGCCAGTTCTTACTCAGGTATACCCACCCAATAAATTGGTGCAAGGACAATATTTGATAGGGAGGAGTAGCAGCTAGACCCGAGAAACAGTCATGGCATTGGGGCCACCCTCATAGCGCATTTTTATTAAATTGTTTAGTATAATTTCCAGGAGACCACACGGTAGCTTGTATTAGGTGTTATTTTGTATTATACCTTGTGTCAAACTACAAGGCAAGAATAACAATTATTTCAGTTTCGGTGGCTTGACTCTTTTTCCCCTACCCTGCGTAACGTACTCACATATGCCCAAGATAGGGTAACTACTACTAACTAAGCTAGCAGTAGGTTCGTAGTTCATAGGAATAGCTTGGATGAGGCAGCTTACAAATGCATAGGTGAGTACTAATGTGACTGTATATTATTAGTTCAGACGATCCATTCGTGATGGCCGGGATGGGCACGGTGGGGCTGGAGATAGTGACGCAGCTGCCAGAGGTGGACGCCGTGCTGGTGCCAACTGCGTCGGGTGGTCTGCTGGCTGCTGTGCTCGTCGCATGCAAGAAACTCAAGTGTTCCTGTCTCGTTTACGTTAGTTGCTATCCAATTAACACCACATTGTTTGTTCAAACGATCCGTTCGTGATGGCTGGGTTTGGCACGTGGAATCGTGATGAAGTTGCAGGAAAAAAGGCCATGCTGGTGCCGCTGGATCGCTCGGGCTGGCTACTGCAACTGCAATCGTCGCCTCTAAAAAACTCCTCGTTGTACGTTAGTCATTCCTAATACAACCACATTGTCAGTTCTGACGACCGTTCTTTATGCTTGGGTTGAGTATTACCAATCAAACATTAAAAAGCCGTAACCACATATATCTTTATTTTGGTGGAAAATAAAGTAAAACTTACCCATGTCATGAACGGAATAAATGTTGATGTTACTTACTTAACCTATATTAATCTGAAAATTATTAATAATGATTTTAATATTATTAGGTTTGCAATAACGCCTGCTGTGCGGATTACATTACAAAATCACAAATATACGATCGGAATTATTTTTTCCCGCACATGACTTAAATTTTTACCATCGTATATTTGTGATTTTGTAATATTTCATAATGAATAATGATTTAAAACCATTAAATAAGTAGGTAAGCATGTACCTACCTAAAATAGTTTGATTTATGAACTACGTACCTACATTTCTCGTGATTTCTAGCGTTTCTGCTTTAATTTATTCTATGCTTCCAGCGATATGGACCAGTGAAGTTTAATACTTAGATAGACTTAGGTACATTAATTGTAGAAGTCTGACAAAATATGAAAGTCTAATTTAATTATGTACCTGGGCTTTAATTAGGTATAAGCAGTGATAGCCGAGCGGTAACAGCTATGGACTGCAGTGCCGCTGCACCATAGTTCGGTCCCAGCCGCGCGCCGTCTTGAGCTTTACTGCATCGTGTAAGGGCATTTTATAAATGCTCGCCTGGCTAACCACCACCCTCTAGAAGAAAATCTGTCGCCAAGCACCTAACAGGCACATGATACAACATATACATTGTCTTGTATCAGTGTCAGTACAAGTGTCAGTTAGGCAGGGGTAACCGCACTTACCGCTTAACATCAGATGGGCCTGGTGCTTGTTCTGTCACGTATCATTTAAAAAAAATGCCTATAATGCATGAAATAGGTCAAAATACGTACCTACCCATTTATGAAAAAGAATATTGATTATAAAGCTGCATGCATCCAAAATTAACATTAGTTATTATATTATTATGTTCACCAGGGGGCCGAATGTGCGAAGGTGCCCAAGATGATGAAGGCCTTGCAGGCGGGGCGACCGGTGTCCGTTCCCGTGGTGCCCAACCTGGCGAGCGGCCTCAACGCCTCGGTCGTGGGGGACAACGCCTTCGCCACGCTCAAGGGACGCCTCGATCGGATGGTAAGTTTATCGATTATTGTATAGGTCCGATATATAACAGCAGTCCCTTCAGTATGTATCTATTAAAGGAATTGCTTTATTTTATATCCACTAAGATAGTGCCATATATCGAGCGCGTCGTCTCGTCTCTTGTAACTTATATGTCATGTAATTATGTCCCAGATCATATAATTCCACTGGGGTCGACACTCATTTATTTCGCCCACAATACTGGTCTGTAGGCAATACTTGTAATTACTAGCACATCGTAACATGCATGGCGACATATTTTTGTCCAAGATATATTTTTCAAACAAGGCGATTTTTTATAATTTTAAACCGATTATGAAATATTTTTTCAAGTTAAAATTACTCCAAGTTTGTCTGCCTAACGCGATAATTAATTTACCAGTAATCTCAAAAAAAACATGCTTAATCATTATTCAGTATTTTCGTATTTTCCACTATGGACACACAGTCAAATTTCTTATGTACTTTTCACGTACCTACCTTATATACAGCCCACCTTCCGGTATTCTACCTTTAGTCGCCTCTTACGACACCCACAGGTAGCAATTGGGGGGTGACATTCTAGCCCGGCAACTCATGGTGAATCAAAAAGCAGGTATTGATTGTTTTAACAGTTGGTGGTGGATGAAGCATACATCGCGCGCGCCACAATTGCGGTGTTGGAGCGCGAGCGGCTGGTGGCTGACGGTGCCGGCGTTTGTGCTATAGCAGCGCTCATGCAGGGGCTGGTGCCAGAACTGCGCGGGAAACGGTATTCTGTAGTCTTCTAGTGCCAACTATTATAGGTATTTTCTTCTAGGTCGCCAACGCATCCTCGAGACCTCTGGTGTTGTGGATGTTCGTGGGTGACTGTGATCTGATCACTTATCACTAGCTGAGCCGCTTGGACGTTTGTCCTCTTATCTCATAAAAAAAATACTAAGTGCGCTTAATTTCCCTATGCCTACAGGCAGCGTTGGTTTGAGATGTCTTCTGTCTTTGGCCATAGTAACATTATGAATTATTCGTGTAGACTGTACCTAAGTATAATATAGTTTTCAGCATAAGAATTTAACCAATGTAGCTTATAGTCCTGAAAGATGTTGTAAAAGACGACTTACTAAAAAAAATCGGTTCTTGAAAATAATGAGCAGCATGCCTTCACTAACCATCACGTGAGTGGTGGCATTGGAGTTCGTTAAGAGCTAATCTCTTGACGTACGACGACGTGAGTGAGGTGTTGTTGCACATTGGGCGAACAAGTTGCCCTAATTACGGGTACTGCGACAGGTACACCTACTAACAACGAAAGCATACCCAAAGAGTAATGGTGCCAGATAGGCGACCGCGCGACCAGATTACCTACTGCGGCCATAAAACCGAAGCAAAAACCTTTAATAATTAAAGAAGATTTATGTATATGTTGTTAACGAAAACATTGCTTATATTATTTTTAATATTTTCCCCTGTTGGACAACATTGTGTTGCTTTTCACATTCACTGTCACTACAACATAACATATTGTAATAAATAGATTCAGGCGTTACTTTGCGGAAATCCATATTTGATAATAACAAATCTTAATAATATTCCAATATTTTAAGAAAACATCAGATTAATATTTTAATAAAACACAAAAAATATATCTAGTGACAATTCCGCTTAATTTTCCTGCTAAAGCCGACGTGACGTCACAGTCGCCACGCAGCCAAACCGGAAGAATTTTCGGAGGTCTTGACTCTAC
The DNA here is from genome assembly GCA_963890685.1 of Plagodis pulveraria. Lineage (NCBI taxonomy): Eukaryota > Metazoa > Arthropoda > Insecta > Lepidoptera > Geometridae > Plagodis > Plagodis pulveraria. Next base: position 12,974,156 of record OY982964.1, on the reverse strand, counting down.
GAGCGCACGACCGAGAAAATTTCACGATTTCTCGAAATATTAAATGGATGTTTTTTTTAAATATTTGAAAAATTATTTGTTATAGTAACATTTTGTGCGTGAAATATGGTAGGAAGACGAGATAATGGTATCTAAGTAGTTCAGTACTGAAGACTTGATACCGAGACGAGATGACAGTATCTATATCAGCCGGATTATATCTGAGGGAATATACTACTGGTGATGAGCGGCCATAACAGAAAATGTCTGTCCTGACAGAAATATTCTAACTTGCGCCGGATGAACCCCCCTAAGAAATAACTTTCTGGCGATGTTGCCATTGTAGGATATTTTTCGCCTTTTTTTAATGGGTTTGTGGAGGAACATGCATGAGGCCCACTTGATATAAAGAGATAATCTCTACCCATAACAGATCCATTTCGTCACAAGTGACTAACTGCACTGTGCCCATCAACCTGAGACATATAGTTGTTAAGTCTCATGTGCATGTAATTAATTGAGTCTCTAGGACTGCTGCCGGAACACACTGTTAGGTGCTTGTAGACAGTTTTTCTACTTGAGGGTGGTAGTTAGCCAGGCGAGCATTTGCAGTCTGCCCCTCTAACATGCTTTAGCCGGCGGCGGTGGGGAACGAACCATGGACCTGCGGCACGGCAGTCTATAGCTATTACCGCTTGGCTATTATTGCCTCGAAAACTCAGGGTCAGAATCAGCGACGAGAAAATCAATAAGGTAGAACATTAGTAAACGCTCTATGAATACTATTTTATAATTAAATAGATTCAGGCGTTAAATACTTAGCTGAACACCATCGTTAATTTTTTTTAACTAAGACATTATAATATTATAATTTTATCAATTACATATTACAAAATAATTCTAGTGACAATTCCGCCTAATTGTTTTGCGTAGTCAACGTGATGTGATAGGTAAGCATAGCTTAGCTGCTGGAAGAATTTTCGACGGGTTCGCTTCTGCAAGAAGCATTTTTAGGTCTTGACTCTTCGATCGCACTTTTAAGACAAGTATATTAAAATCCAATTTTTAATGAATTTCGCCTTGCTAGATACCTACTACAAGAGTAGGTGAATCCAAATTCTTGTCAGGGAAACTGACTCTGGTTTTATTATGTAACAAGAAGCAGAAAATTGTCAGCAAGCACCTAACGGTGTTTTTGTTGTTTCGTAGAGTGGTATGCGTGATAAGCGGCGGCAATGTGGACTGTGGGCGGTTGTCCCGGGTGATACAACGCGGGCTGGGCGCGACAGGCCGCCTGCTGCGCTTCGCAGTCGCCATGCCCGACCACCGCAGCGGCCTCGAACATCTAGCGAAGGCAATCGCGGATGAAAGTGCAGTGCTCAAGAGCCTCGTCACTGAGCAAATGTGGGTGCACAGCGATGTTGGGACTACGTGGGTATGTACTACGAGTCATTTAGCACGATGTCTACTATCGCCCATATTTGAGTTTATAAACCTTTCAAGGATTCATTAGCATGGTGTCAACATATTAAATTCATCATACATTTGATTGCACTACGTCTAATGTCTATAATTGCTTAGACCAATCAGGCCTTTACCTGTGATGGAAAAGTTTTTGAAACAATGCTCGAATGCAGATTAAAATGGCATTTAGTCCCTATTATATGTTCTATGCCCAGACTAAGTACCCGCCAATATGGTTTTATGCCCCAAAGAAGCTCAGAAGACTGCCTTTAAAGACATTTCTGATCGCAGTCTGCGTATGTTCTTTGTGGATATTGACGCAGTTGACGCTGCTTTTCGAATGCTTATCAAATTTTACTGAAATTCAGCAGATGTGTGAGCTACATCGCATATTATTGAAATACGAGAACGCTAAAAATTGGTTGGAATCATTTAAGTGACAAAAATCTATCAAGTCACTGGAATATATTGTAATGAAAAGTTTTTAAGATGTAGCTACATTTTTTTTAATATTGTTAGGTTTGTAATGACGCCTGCTGTGCGGATTACATTACAAAATCAAAAATATACGAACGTGTCATGTTAGCTCAATTGGTTAGAGCATTCCCCGGCTCAAGGGGTGGATGGACGCGGGTTCGAATCCCGCACATGACTTAAATTTTTCCTATCGTATATTTGTGATTTTGTAATGTAGCTACATTTTCTTTTTGTTGGTTATATTTCTTTTCGAAGGAAATCTGAGTGAGACTGATTTTAATCTGGCCCGCTTCCACATTCTAAATGTACGGTCCTTTGGAAAATTGTTTAAAGCGAAGCCTAGCTGCCTAGGACTAGTTACCATCAATTGAGTGTGTGGTCAAAGGCTGCTAATTGGACACAATTATTTTATGAACAATTGTACCTAAATTTCAGATTCCTAACTAGTGGTAGGTACTACTAGTTAGGAATCTGAAATTAGAGCCATTATGTTGTCATAATGGCTGACCACTTGCTGATCCTCATACTTATTTCTTAACTAGTACTTACACTCGATCTGTAGAGGTAAGGTTGAACTGGCCGGTCAATTCACCATACAAACATCTTAGGGGGGTTGTTGTTACTATCTTTTTACACCCTTATTTAGGGCTTAGGTCTAGATCGAGGCATGATATTTCTTAATCAGTCACGTAGTGTCAAGTAAGTTTTTCATGAAAATGTTTCGAGGCTCACTTAGATGTAGTATCTTTTTACAAAATTGTTACAGTACATGCCTGACGAATAAAAAAATCAATATCATGCTTAGGTCAAATACCTATGGAGAAGTGCCCTGCCGGTTCACCCTTAAGCGAGGTTGCATGGTGGTAGGGCATTTTGCGAATGCCCGCCTGGCTAGCTACCGCCCTCAAGTAGAAAATGTGTCGCCAAGCACTTAACGGTGTGTTCCGGCAACTGTCCTTGAGAGCCAGTAATTCTAGGTTAGCCTTAACAACATCTTCGACCACATCCTCACTACCATCAGGTGAGTTAGTGGTGAAAGAGGCTACCTTGATATATAAAAAAAAAATGCCTACTATTTATTTGACATCTAAGACCAAGACACAAAAACTTAGGAACTAAACCCTCAAGAATATGTGGTCTAATCCCCTCTCATTTCTGTTTCAGGCAAATGTGGTTGTGGAGACTGCTAATGAGGAGCATGCGGCTAACATAAAAGACCACCTGCGCGGACTCTACCCTACTGCTAGATTTGCTGTTATTGATCTCGATGATAAGCACAAAGTTGGTAGGCTTAACTGAAAAGCATATAATTCAACCATTCCATCAAATGTCTAAAATATGCAATGTGTGTGCAAAATTATTGTTGCAAAATTTTTTACTAATGTGAAACCTAAAATATGTAACATGTGCTTAAAAATTATCCTAGGAAAATACAAATTAGAAACAACTTTTTGTATTTTTTTTTATTTTCTGTCCTTATACATTAAATTTAAGCAACAGGGTCATCACCCTTTGTCGCCCTAGTGTAGATCACTTGTCCGTGGTGTTGAACTACCTGTTTGATTAGACCTGAAAGAAAAAAAAACAATGTTAGGTATTTTAATGATTAAAACATGACGCTTTGTTTTGCTGGTTGTAATCAGACTCAATATATCAGTTTTATACTGTCACGGTTTGTACAGAAGAATTGCTCATCATCAAAGAGGGTTAATTTTGTGTTTAGGTTCTGATCTGAGGTTACATTTCTTCCACAAATTTAATAAAAAAGCTTAAAATGTATGTTTGTTGATGAAGACAAATTTCAAAGTACTTCAAAGAACTACGCCCTATTTGTTTTTTGTTTAATAGACAAGAAAAAACAGAATTTAAAGATGTAAATTTTTTTCATTCATAATTTTATATGATTGTAGTACTTTCACATCCATAATCACAATTTGGATAAACCTATACCTGTGCCATTCTGGGCTTGAGTGGAGAGGCATTTTAGATTATTAATTAATTCATATAATAATTATTTACAACACTCACAAAACAAAATGACTTTTCCCAGTGTCAAATTTCAAAAGTGTAAGAGTTGGGAGATCTTTAGGGTGTTCATAATATAGCCTACTGTTAGCATAAATAACTCAACTACAAATGCTAAACCTTATCACATTGGCATTTATTTTGGGACATTCTAAGCAAACATAGCATTTTGATAACTTCCTTACACCATTCGGGAAGCTTGAAAACCGCTACAAATGACATCATGAAATGTTGTTTTGATCCATACCCGGAGATAGGACTTTTGTGATAGTTTTTTGCCAACTGCCTGTTTGACAGTTGAACTTCATAATGGGAGAAGAATTTTATCACATGTTTTTGGCATGTAAATGCATTGCAAACCTAGCTTCTATTGTATGTCTCATAGTATGTATACTTGCATTTTTTAAATCGAAGACTGCATTATTGCAGTCTTCGATTAACATCCTGGTCCTTTGTATGATTGAGTGTTCGATTTGGGACAGAATAGTCTTTATTAGGGAGTAAACAGCAAATTATACAAAATTGCTTTGAAAATGCTATCTCAAAGCAAACACTACTTATGTACTTACTGCTTGCGTAGTAGTTGGCACTTGCTATGTAGGTAAAACCTAGATATCAGTAACTATTTCGCTGATAACCAAAATGTGGTTTATTTATCACTTTACTCCTGTGATTAATATTTTACTAACCTTTTTCTCTAAGTTCAATAAGCGCTCGCCTTGCAAGGGAGCCTCGGACTTTCAATCTTTCGGAGACGACGGCGGGTGTGATGAGCTTGTACTGTGGTACTTCCTTGTACAGCTTCTCGTAGGTAGGCTTATCGAACAACACCTGGTTATTCAACTTGTCACGGACTTTTCCTTTGGACCACTTCTGCAATGCAAAATAACAATGTGTTAATATAAACATTTAATGAAATTCATGCATGTTATCAGGCTACTGATGCCATCAGCCTCAATATATCAGTTATCTTTACTCTCACAGCGTTCAAGTTCAAGGTTTATAATCATCTGGCAAACTCCACAAGTAACTTTACATGCACGACATAACCTCACTTAATGAAAATGTTTACCTTCTTCTTGGCTTTGCCACCACCGGATCCTTCCTTTTTCTTCTGTGTTTTTTGGGGCTGCTTGGCCGAAGCCTTCGCGTCCTTTTTAGGCGGCTAAAATAGAAAAAAATTGTTGGTAAGCCTGGACTAGCCACGAGGCCCAAAGTGGGGGTCAAATTAATGGACTTCAATTGTATCATAAATGGATACAAATTTGGGAATTAATGTACTCTATTGAATAACGATGGTAAAACTATAGATTTATTTGATTTTTAACACGATTAATCAAAAATAATGCAACAACACATCACACTCACCATTTTGAAACCGGAAAGAAGGGATCAGTGTTACCAAATCGAAACATAAGCGGTAGAATTATGGTAAAAAATCGGTAGAAATATGGACATACATATGTAACATTAAGAATAACACTAATCTTGTTCTACCTATGGAGTGTATTCATTTCATCATAGAATAGTAATAAATACAATAGTACAATAAAATTATATTAGCATTAATACGAGAAATCATCATAATTTTCGATAAACGAATATCTTATCCGCTTATGGTACAACGTTCATTACCCATAGCGGTAAGTATGTTTTCTACCACGAAATCAAAGCTTTTCACTTTATATATGTGACTTTACTTATGGAGCTGACCTACAATTGCCAAAGTAGATAACTTATTTTTTTGTTTTGTTTTAAGGAGACGGGCTTAAAATATTCTAAACTAATTTGCACAGTGAGGGAAAGAAATTTCATAGTACCGTCATCGTTGGGGAAGACAAAACAAAGTGTTCAGGGTAAACAGTATTTTAAAAGAATATATGTATGATCATTTGACTTATGCGAGTGAACCGGCCAAGTCGTGGTCTATGTGCCTTTCTATAAGGTATTTACAATATGATGTTATTCCGTTCCTTACAAAAAATCTAAAGAAAATGCGTGAAGTTCGGGAGATCAGATGATGAAAAACAAAATTGGTAGATCTCCCGAAAACTGGGTAGGTTTGGGAACAATGCAAAGAAAATGACACGCTTGCATGCAGGGCGTATTCCATTTGACGCCAATTTTGTTAATTTCGTAAATGTAGTCAAATTTATCGAAAATAACAAAATTTGCGTCAAGTGGAGTACGCCCGTATTGTCTTTGTCTATGATTTTACGATGTCACTAAGATTACTTCCGTTACACGCCAAAAGTAATATTATCGATTTTAGTGTCACCATTCAGTTTCAGAAATCGTGTTTTTGACGGATAAGTACGTAGTAACTGTAACAGTATATATACTGCGGTCGATTGCTACCAATAATTCTGTACAGTCGTAGTCGCGCTTTGGTCGCGTTCATGACCACGCGACCACATCTTCAAGGCGTACAGGCAATATGTGTATGTAACCGTACAGAATGAAAGCTTCACTACTACACGCACAGCTGTAGTAAGTATGTATAATGTGTAAGTTGTCACGTCAAGACGCGTGGGGGTTGCAATGGCAATCGGGTACAAAGCTGGTTTGATATAAACCAACTTGTTCAAATATTAGTAGGGAAGCCAAAGAGATTTCTCTTTTAAGGTTCTGTACTAGAAAATGGGACGTTCTTACTAATCCTCGGCCATCAGTCTGTCCATCTGTACAAACTTTCATTCATTTGCCGTGGTACAACTACATTATTCCTTTAAAGGTACTTGCTACAACGGCATCTGCTGTTTTCAATTAACCGTGATTAAACTTAATCGTTGAATCATCAGATAAAAATTACCCTCTTTTTTGTCATGCTCGTGTGCTCATCGCCCAATCACAATTCGCAGTTGCCCAGTTTTTCATTTTCAATAACCGAGTTGCTCTATAAAAAAAGGTAAGATTTCGGAAGTTTTCATTCTGAACCAAATTTTATTGTTTATGTGGTCAAGGCACACATGTACATCATGCACTCACTCACAAATGTACAAAATGTCAGTTTTGACAGCCCCGCTCACGGTGATTTCAGTATGTAGCGTTGTCGTTGAAATCACAAGGTGTGTTTAATGAAGTAACCCACGACTTCATATGGACCATCATTGGCGCGATTTCGTTAGATAAAAATTGTATGGTAATTACATGGCGAAAACAGCTTTTTGGCATGAAACAGAAGGCTTCCTTGCTTGCATCCCGTTTAGGCTGCATTGCGTTTCAAACTAAAAACTTTTTAGCGGCTTACGTACTAAACCGTTATCCGTTTCAACGAAGCCTACTATTCAAGTCATGGAAACACTTCTTTTGGAGAATAGGTACATCACATACGTTCGTTTCGTTTTGAAATATGTACGTAAAAATGCTCCATAGATCAGCGATTCACTGTTTCAACGCAATACCTAAGTTCTGAGTATCAAAACCTATGAGGTTTCTTATTTTTTTTAGTTCACAGTCATAGTACAGATAATGAGGCCAATTCAATTTTGACTAAACTATTCATTCATTTAAAATTATTTTCCGTGCAAGATAAGCTCAATTATTGTTAAACCGTATATATACTATTATATACAAATACAAGATCTCCAAGAACCAAAATGTACGGTAATTTGAACATGCTGTATGAAGGAGCACAGTTCAATAACGAGTTACCTAAAGATCTCAAAGACTGTCAAATTCATTTATTTGAAAAGAAACTAAAAAATATATCTATGATAACATCTCGTAAGATCTCTGGACTAACATAAAATATTACTAAAAACTTGGCTAATTAGGTTAATAAGTTTTTAAGTTATATGAACTTTGTTCTTCATGAGAAAATAAAAAAGTCGATAAACCTAGTCGACGAACTAGTGACCATAGAAAAAAAAAATAGATTAGCGGTTTGGTTGTCTTGTTTGAGGACCCTAAAATTACCCCTAAAAAATCCTGCCCCTAAATTTCCCCCTATTAAAACTATCAACCCCATAAATTTAGGGGCAAAACCCCGAAGTTGTCACCACTGCCTATCGATTGGCATAGGCATAGGTTCGTGTTAAGGATATTTTTTTTTATAGTGAGGGAAAGTATGTAGGTCAGATTCAGAGAGGTGAGCATTTTAGGTTTTCAAATACCTATCTGAAAAATTAAGTTTTCTTTTGGCGAAAACTAAGAAATAAATATTGTTGGATAAAATAAACAGAATGAAAATACAGGTATTTAAGTTACAATAGAACTATTTCTTACACCATCAATCTTCTCACAGATTAAAGCTCGTACGAGAGGCGAGTCAGAGTGCGCGCGACCACGGCTGTGTCGGTAAGACGCGTTTGTTACGGGACCTAAGGGGGGAATAGACAGTCTTACGACTGTAGATTGTCGTTATGCCTAGCCTCTAAAGAATTAAAGCCGAGTGTTCCAAGTAAAAATATTGTAGGATATAGGAAAGGATAATATCCATACAATTTCTTGAACAAGAACTTCAAAAAAGCCTTTTAAATCTTCTCCAGACGTAAGGCGTAAGAACTTTCGTAGAGATGCTACACGATTGATGCAGTCTCAATCTTACTCCTTACAAGAGCGGTATAAACCAGCTTTATTGCACTAGCATCGTGAAATTCGCGGGAATTTCGGATGCATAACAAACGGATAATGCACTAACAATTTTTTTTCAGTTTTGTTTGACCGCTATTCAGAAAAACCTCTATAAGCAGGTCAGGCAGGTGACAGTTTTTATTATTTTTACAAGTTAAATATTAGGGTTAAGCATTGATCTAATGTATATATAGGTCAATGTGGTTAAGTAATGTATTAAAAAGTAATTCCTTTATATAAAAAATCGTCAGTGTTACTATAAGTTAAAAATAATTGGTATATCACAATTTAAAGAACTTGAAGAACCCATATCGAACGCACTAATTATATAGGTACTTCCTCGTATTAGTATTACATAATATAAGGCGGATAATAAGTTGGCATCGTCGGGACCACTATATCCTAGTTATGAATGAAATTCTATTGTTATCATTATCGCCGATGCCAATGGGTTAATTTATCAACACTACTGCGGGGTGGTTTCGAATCGATAAATAAATGTGAATGTGTCATGTTTAATTTTTACATACCCAAAATCATGTTAATATCGAAGCTGTGTCGCGTAGGCATAGAACATAATATGTAGGGCGCATGGTATCGACGACATCCGCTGTATTCTTTCTCCATTCTCACACTTACGTATGAACGCTAGGCGAAGTCTGCAGGCTTTCACTTTTCACTAGGAACTACACAAAAAAGCTGTTTCGCGTACCTACTCTGACGGAGGCGGAGATGGCGCGCGCCCCGGGTCGGGGCTAGATTGTATCAGATTACCGGCCAATCTAGCTAGCCTACCCAATGCCTCCCGTTTGTTTGATCGCCAGTCGACTCTACGAATCTCGGCTATTAGCAAAACATCATTATTTAACGGCCAAGTAGCCCATGTAGGTATACATTTTTCATCGCTTATTTATTTATAGTGTATTAGACATTTCGATTCTCAAAAGTTATAGGTATCTCTTTCCTACTCCAAGCTGCTGTTTGCAATATAATAAATCACTAAATGTTCCTTAATAATAAAAAAATACTTACATACCTACTTTCTTTTGTCACAAGCCACCAAAGCGTGCGAGTGTGTGTGTGTGTGTGAATGGAGTAGATACTAGATACATAGCGGTCTACGAATAAATATGTATTGTCCATAGACCGCTGTTGTCGTCGCTATCATTCTCAAAGCCAATGTATGTGCCACAGCTTAGGTAATAGGTAAATACTGTTTTAGTGTAATTTTAATAAAAAATGACTGAAATACATTCAATTATCGATTCCGAACCACCCCCCGCAATATTGTTGATATATTAATATTCACCTTATAGTTTTGACCTAAAATCAGCGCTCTAACCAAACGTATTTTACTTTACGTGTATTTTCATTTTATAGCATTCAATGTCTTTTGAAAAAGGAACAAAAAAATCCACACCAATATCATTAAAGGTAATCCTCTGTATCTCTAAGGTTCTGCATATTTGCTATAATTAAAGTAGAACAAAAATTAAACAACTTTATATAATTTTCCCATTCCATTATATTATTTATAAATGGTCACACTATTGTGACTTCCGATTTTTATATACCGATCAAGGTATAAACAGCAATAATTATTATTATCAACAAGCAGATAAACCACATAGTATGTTTCAACAATTTTACCCCCTATTTATCTAATATATTTATAAGCCTTATTTTAGCTAGGAACTATTTAACACTTTATCGACTAGAATTGCCTCATATTTTATACAGTTACAAGTTGGATTGTAAAGATTCATAATAAGCTAGTTCTTCCTCAGAGACCGACGGTCGGAAGGACTCGACGCCATGCCAAAGCTCGGAGACACCAAGTATCACAGAATCTGGACTTAGCTCGGTTTCTTTAATAAGTCCTGGAAAAATAAAATTTTACAACTCAATGTCACAATTATTTTTTAAATTTTAGGGTCAACAACGCTCTTATAAAATTGTACTACGCGTCAGTAGTATTTTAAATTAAGCATTTTATTAAATAAAATAATGATAAGGCCGCTTTCCACCCTTTTTTTATTCCTGATAGGTTAGCCTTTGACCACTATCTCACCTGATGGTAAGTGATGATGTGGTCGAAGATGTTGTTCAGGCTAACCTAGAATTACTGGCTCTCAAGGACAACTGCCGGAACACAACGTTAGGTGCTCCGCGACAGGTTTTCTACTTGAGGGTGGTGGAGCTAGCTAGGGACCGACGACACGGCTTAACGTAAAGTCACTAGCGCTCAGCAGTAAAGTCACCCATCCAACTCATGACAGCGGCGGACGTTGCTTAACTTTGCTGTTCGGTTAAGAACAGCTAAGCAAACTTCACTACGAGCGCTTCATATTCCTTTATCCTTAAGTATTAAATTTTTCTGTGTAATTGCATTATTATATTGTTAAACAATTGTTTTGTATTATAAATAAAGTCACGTTGATAGACTATTCTTTCCGAACACACTGTAAACTCTCACGAAATAGTATGCTGTATAAATATATAGTACCTGAGTGGAGTTTGTTGACGACGGCCCGGACGGCGGTTGATCGCGCCGTCGCTACTACCGACATGAGATCTGCGCCGGTACACCGCTCGGGGAGGGCTTCGGCCACTGCAGATAACTTTACTTCTGGACGGAGCTTGTATCTGAGAAAATATACTTTCGATGTGAATTATTACTAAAGCTAAATAGTGGGAGAGCCAGTTTCAAAAATACCTACCTCATCGGGTACCCCCAATAGACTATCATAAGATCACTAAAATAACAAACTCCACTGTATGTGTAAAATTATCAAACGTAGAAACTGTACCATTCTAATTTGAAAACCACGCTCTGCTAAAAAATTAATGCTTAGGCACAAAATACTGCTGCTACTGCTGTCAACTGTTAAACTTGTTTACAGAATAATGTACTGACAAGTGCAAAGAAGAACCAAGTTAATATTTTTTTTTTATTCTTTACTTTTTGGGAGCTGGCATTATCAAACTTTCGAAATAAACTTATGTATGAAAACATAATCAAGACATTGCATTAGGACATGTATCCAAAGCCAATAAAGTATAAAAAAAAAAAAGTTTGCTGACCCTGAAAAAACCGGCACGGGAAATCCGTTTATAATCACTCAATTCATCATTTTTTTATGTTTATTACCTCAGAACTTTGGCTGGGTGAACCGATTTTGATGAAAGCTGATTGCTTGCCGTGTGGTCCCATTAAAATTTTATCAAAATAGGTCAAGCTGTTTATGAGTTACACTCCAATAACTGAAAAGTATTTTCGATATAGTCATTGACAGTGAATGACAATCGATCCCATAAGTAACAAGGGTTACTAAAAAGGGTTAAAATAAATTTACCAAAAAAAGGAACCGACTTCAACACTTAAATGTGTAAAATAACATGTCAAAGTCGGTACCATGCGCATAGTGTGATAATAGGTACTTTTGAACTACCATGGTACCAACTTCAACAAGTTATTACACACATTTGAGTGTTGAAGTCGGTTCCATTTTTTTTATTATTTACATGTTGTTCTCTTTCTCACTCACATCACAAGCGTGTATTTTCCTTATGTTAACGAATACTGTATACATATTATAATTGCCATACTTACTTCCTACATAATGCGGTAAGAACGCTAGTTTTCTCTTGTTGTCCGGAATAAGGGCCGACGTAGATCATCTTGTCCAGCCGACCGGGCCGCAACAACGACTGTTCCAGTAGATCCGGCCGATTTGTTGCGCCCATTACGAAAACGAAGCTAGAGGACGAAGCATCTGAAACATTTACTTTTATAATAACAAATATTTTAAGATAATGAATAGATTCAAGCGTTATTTTGCGGAAATCCATATTTAATAATAACAAATATTTTTTAAATATTTTACGAAAACATCAAATTAATATTTTAATAAAACACTTAAAGATGTATCTAGTGACAATTCCGCCTAATTTTCCTGCTAAGCCGACGTGACGTCACAAACGCCACGCAGCCAAACCGGAAGAATTTTCGACACGTTTCGCTTCTACACGAAGCATCCTTAGGAGGTCTTGACTCTACGAGCGCATGATCGAGAAGGTTCCGGTTTGGCTGCGTGGCGTTTGTGACGTCACGTCGGCTTAGCAGGAAAATTAGGCGGAATTGTCACTAGATATATTTGTATATTTTTTATGAGTTTTATTAAAATATTAATTTGATATTTTCTTTAAATATTTGTTATTATTAAATATGGATTTCCGCAAAGTAACGCCTGAATCTATTCATTATTTAATTTTATAATACACTTTGAAAATTATCGCGAGTTTTATCCATATTAACTTATTAGGAACCAGCTAGGACCCGCGTTATATATAGCGCGTTACGCGCTGAAGCCCTTGCTTCGCTTCGCGCAATCGTTACTCCCAGATGAAGAACTTCAAAACAGTCCGAAACTGGTCGGAATCTTTCCGGTAAATATAACGCGGGTCCTAGCCGGTTCCTTATAAGTTAATAATAAAATAAGTAATTTTATAGATTTTAACAGACTTCAAGATAAGGCGGAGGTTCTCAATTTTAATGTATATTTTTTTTGGAGTAACTATTATGATGATATTTTAATATTCGAAAGCTGGTGGTTGTCGTTTTTTTTATTGCTGATAGGTAATCTTTTGACCACAATCTCACATGTACACCACCAGTGGTAAGTGATGATGTGGTCGAAGGTGTTAACAGGCTTAACCTAAAATTACTGGCTCTCAAGGACAGTTGCCGGAACACACCGTTAGGTGCTTGGTGATAGATTTTCTAGTTGGGGGTGGTAATGCCCTTCCACCATGTGGTGAAGGACAAGCCCGCGACGGGATTCGAACCATGGACCTGCTGCGCGGCAGTCCATAGCCAATGCCACTGAGCCATCACTGCTTCTATAAATGTAGCCCCGTATGAGTGAGATCTGACGGGTACTATTAGAGTTATCATTAATATTGCGTATTTTATGTTTGAAGTCGATTTTTTTTTGTTAAAAATGTTTTGTATTGGCGATGATGTGGCGGAAGATATACTAGCTATTAAGAACACCTGCCAAAATACACAGTTAGGTGCGTGGCGGCAGATTTTCTACTTCAGATTCTTAAGAGTAGTAACTAGCCTTGCGGGCATTTGAGACGTTATATTTTAATCTGATTGTAATGGAACATGCACGAGGTTAATCGGTAACCTCTGCCTATAACAGACGCATTCCGTCACAAGGGATGTACTGCACTGCACCCTTTAAACTGGACCACAGTAATGCGAACATGGCTGCTTAGCGGTAGAAAAAAGTGTGGGTGGCAGTACTTCCCCAGACGATCTCATTCACAGAATTTACAGCTACAGTAGCAAAATTTTATACGACGATGAGGTCCTCCGGCATAGCTAAAGACTGTCATCCTAAAATCTTAAGAAAACCTGACGCCTCAACGTACCCTCCGAAGGACTCAGTAGAATGCAAAAAGCGGTCGTCCCATCCAAGTAGTGACTGTAGAAAACTTTACTAATCCTAGTTCAAAAACAAAGGGCGAAGGGCCCGTGGCTGTACATATTTTTCCACTCGTAGGCCACGGTATTACTGCAATATGTACCTTCAGTGGAGGCAGTAGAGTCTAGTTCTGCTAAGAGCTGGCTGACAACGCGGTCGCTAGCACCGCCCGAGTCACCGGCCGCTCCACGCCGTGGAGCCAACGCGTCCAGTTCGTCCAAGAACACTATACACGGGGATGAGGCTCGAGCCGACTCGAAAACTGCAACACACATCCAATAATAATTAGAAAACGGTATCCCATTACTGTGTGTCCCTTTATTTTTTATGCTTGATAGGTTAGCCTTTGACCACTATCTCACCTGATGGTAAGTGATGATGTGGTCGAAGATGTTGTTCAGGCTAACCTAGAAGTACTGGCTCTCAAGGACAGCTGCCGGAACACACCGTTAGGTGCTTGGCGACAGATTTTCTACTTGAAGGTGGTAGCTAGCCAGGCGGGCATTCGCAAAATGCCCTACCACCATGCTATAACGACTGCCATCCTAAGACAACAACCGGGACCGACGGCTTAACGTGCCCTCCGAAGCACGGAAACGCTCAGTAGTAATGTCACTAGCGGTCACCCATCCAACTCATGACCGCGCGCGACGTTGCTTAACTTTGCTGACCGGTTGAGACAGCTAAGTAAACTTCGCTACGAGCGCTTCTTTTTCCTCTCGGCAAAGTATCATCATAATCAGCCAGAAAACATTCATTGCTGAACAATTGCCTCCCATACAGAACGCCACAAAGAACGGCTATTAGTCGCCTATAACCATTGGCTATACCCGTGACTTTCACGATGTCGTCAGTCCACCAAGTAGAGAGTACAATTTATGATATTAGGTTATTATTTAATAGTTCTTCGTTCATGTGCCCTGAATTGGCTTAGTCTATCTTTGAACTCAATGGACATTCTCACGCGCACAGATGCTGCACGTAAGGATACTACGTTCTGATAGATGTATGAAAGCGATTTAATTTTAAGATAACCGCTTTTTGTATTTAGTTCACGCCTTCTACAATGTTCAAGTGAAAATTAAGATTATTGCATGTAGTTTGACCATTCTGCTCGGTTTTGTGCCAGAGATTCTCAAAAACTTCTTCAAAACCGTAATAGGTAGCATACATTTCTCAGAATATATGTTAGTACAGATTGACTAACAAATAATGATAATATCAAAAGTTACAAAAAGGGAGTCCCCATACAAGACACGTGTTTACAGTTTATTCTGACTTTCGCTCTATAAGTAACACATACAAGCATCAAACTTGGTATAATTATAGTCTAAAATCCAATTACATACCTCTCTCATTTTAATAATCTAATAACACACTCTTCGGGAAGTACATATATTAAAATATCTTTTTTTTATCGCTCTGTGTAACATTTTGCATGTTATATATATGATTTATTAAGCTAAATTCATACCTTTTCTAACATTTTCCTCGGACTGTCCAATATACATATTGAGCAGCTCGGGTCCCTTCACGCTGAGGAAGCTGACGTTGAGCTCAGTGCTCACAGCTTTAGCTACCAGCGTCTTCCCGCAGCCCGGCGGGCCGTACATCAGTATACCTACAATTTTAACATTTAATTCTTAGAATTTGTATACCTAACTATTTATATACTTCAAGTATTTATAATGAAAATATTAAGTTTTGAAGCGTAGAGGCTTAGGAATTGCTTTGTACTGGGTTGGATTTCCGGGTAGGATGGTTCTAATGGCAAAGAAATTTTCATTAGCAGTCTGGATTCTGGAATCGTGCCCAGTATATAGTAACAGGCTTGGCTTCCATTACATGTAATAAGACATTTTTTGCCAAACATTGAAGTATAGACACTTCGGCTATCCTAATTCTTTCCAAAAAATTAAAAATTAAGCTTTAGATCATTGAGTTAAGACTTATATTAGAAATTCACACATTTTGTATTAAAAGCACAGCCTGGACACTCGACTCATTCTCTATACAAAAGCCACGTTCTAACTACCTATTACACAGACACTACACAAATTTTGTTTTTGTACACGCACACATTTACGCGTGTACAAAAACAACATTTGTGTAGTGTCTGTATGAGGAAGGCTCGTTTTGGTAGGGGGTGAGAAGTGTCGAGAAGAGACGCTAAGACGAAACTTATGTTAAAGACTATAATTTGTATGGCTCCCTTATTATATACTAAAATTCCTAAACAATTAAGAGATCTTGATATTGCAGTGTTTAAACGAAAACTTAAAAGAATATAGCCCAAAAATGTTACTATACAATTAATGAATTCCTGATTGACAAGAATGTATCATTTTGTGTTAATAATGACTAAAATAAAATGACCAATTGTAAATTTTGACATTGCATTTTTTTTGACATACTTATGTAATTTTGAAATAATCGGTATAAATATAGACGAAATAAGACTATGAAAGATAAAATTATTACCAACAACCACACATAATTCTATATCTTGACTTAATTTTAACGCATTAACATTAATATTTTGATATATCAATTTTAATTATTTCATTTGTTTAATTAATAATAGTATTCAATATTAAAAGAGATTCTTTTTTAAAAAATTGTACGCCACATGTGGCAAGGACAGGAGTTACGAAATTTAAGTTACTGTACCACCTAGTATGCTATTGTATGATGTATACTCACCGTGTTCTGACAAATAAATAATTTGAATTTGAGTGTCCATTCTATACGTAGTATTATTTTATGTTCTATGTTAAAAGGTTAATCGCATGCTGTTTGATTATTAAAAATAAATACAGACGAATTGATTACCTCATCCTTTTTATTAAATCGGTAGAAAATAAGTCCTATTTCCACAACCTAAAGCTTTGGTTTCCACGCTGGTCTATGAGAACGTGCACGTTGAGCATATAGACGGTCATACCTGATCTTTTTAAGCTAGAATTCTTGAACAGATGAGGATATTTGATGGGGAACTCAATCGTTTTCAAAAGCTCTTTCTTCAATTTGTCTAGGCCTCCAATGTCGTCCCAGTACACCTTGGGTATTTTAGGCGCGTCTAAATGTTGACTCTGTAAACTTCTTATCGACTCTGAAACAAAACAAGCAAGTAATATAGCGCAACAAACTTACTTAGGGCCTGTTTCAGAATGTTCGAGTAAGTTCTGGTTACACTACCCAGAACATATTTAATAAATAAAACACTATCTTTGCGTTTCACAGTCATCGATTTAGCCCATCCATCGGTTAAAGCTTGAAACGCGCTGCATGTTAACTTTATTTTTATTATAACCGGAACTTACTCGAACATTCTGAAACAGGCCCTTAGTGTAGTAATGTTTCATGTCGGGGCATAATGCCTGTGTTCCTCAAAGGGTTACAAACATGTGTCTAAACTACCATGTTGAACCAAGCATTTTTAGATCCAATATAATACGCTGCAAGCTTATTGCCAGGTACCGGACACTATTCCAGCCTCCAGAATGCTACGGCGATTTTCTCAGTAAGAAACATCTGATAACTGATTGAACCTCGAAATCACAAAGTAACCCTGACGCCACTACATCAAAAAAGTAGTTTTTTCCATTAGTATAATTATAATTTGTAGATACATATATTATTTTATTGCCCATAGGATAACCTTTGGCCACAATCTCAGCTGATAGTTTTTTATTTGTTTTTATTACTGATAGGCTAGCCTTTGACCACTATCTCATCTGATGGTAAGTGATGATGAGGTCTAAGATGTTGTTGAGTCTAACCTAGAAGTACTGACTCTCAAGAACAGCTGCTAGAACACACCGTTAGTTGCGACAGATTTACTACTTGAATATGGTACCTAGCCAGGCGTGCATTCACAAAATGCCCTATCACTATGCTTTATCGACTGCCATCCTAAGACAACAACCAGCACCGACAGCTCAACGTGTCCTCCGAAGCACGAATAGGCTCAGTAGTAATGTCACTAGCAGTCACCCATCCAAGTCATGAAATTGCTTAACTTAGCTGATCGGTAAAGAACGACAAAGCAAACTTTTGGTACAATACTTTTGGTGACTGATGATGTGGTCGGGGATGGTAAATAGGGTTAGGATCTAACAAGTTCTCAAAGCTACAAAGCTAAAGCAGTAAAACTAAATAAGCAATTACATATTTCTCTACTTGTATAAAATTTAATTAAAGTTGTATTTAGTTCACCTAATGCTGAATTGAAGTCCTCTTCTTTCACCAGCCTCAGATCAGGGTCTGGGGGTAACTGATTTATTTTTGTATTATGTTTATTGTGCTGTTTCAAATATGATTCTCTCATTGCGAAGTGCATGAGTGTGTCCAAGTCTCCATACACAAATGTTTCAGTCTTAGCTGCCACCCTTTGCAACACTTCCTTTGACGATTTACTCAAGTTGCATTCTTCTGTAATTTCCTTACTAGACTCTTCTTTACCTTCCCCGTCTATATTCAGTTGCATAGCTCTCGAAAACCATTCAAGCATTTCATATCTCTGTTGGGAATTAAGCTTAGGTATGTGAATTTTATCTAGAAACAGTCTAAGTATGTTAGGTTTTAAGTCTTGCCTTTCCGTTACGGCTATAAATATGATAGGGTGTTTCGTGTAATTCTGGTATAAATCCGTGATAGTGTTCATAAAATATTCTATTATTCTGCAATCTTCGTTGTTTTCTGGGTCAACTGCAAATACCTAAAAAATATTATCACCTTTTATTACATTATTGTTATCTGAGCTAATCTTCATAAGAATTAAGTAGTAATAAAAATGTTGATGTGTAAAATACAAGTAATAAAAATAATTAACATAGGCATGGCATATTGGTAATATTTATGGGCATATTTATAATATTTTGGTAATATATATCGGGCCGGCCAAGAGCGAGTTGGACATGCACACCGCGGGTTCGATACCAATACTGAATGTAATAAAGAACCGTTACTTTTTACATTCGGTTCAAGATCTTCAGTTAACAAAAAAAATGACTAAGTGGCCGGTTGTTATTGTTTTTTCCAGACTGCCCAGGAAGCGTTATATTTTTCGTGCTTCTATTGTATTATGTATGTTTGTTTGTTTGTAAATTTATTTATTGCGTCTGGAAGGATTTCGACAGGCTATCGTTATATTAGTTATAAAAACTCAAATGTGTGTTTGAAAAAGAAATTGCGGAAAGTAATACCTCAACAAAAAAGAAAACATAATAACAAATATCTTAAGAAAACATTCACTTCTACACGAAGCATCCTCAGGAGGTCTTGACTATTCATTTCAAAATCATTTAAGTTCTTTCTCGATTTAATACATGAGGGCGGTGATCCCCAATCGTTTCCCGTTTGTTTGCTCGCGATCTTTGCCATACTTTCGAAAATATCAATGAAATACTGGAAATTTCATACTCAAAAATAATGAAATACATCAAAGCTTGCATCTCCGGCGGCACACTAACTAAGAAAAAATGTATGCTTTACGTGGTAAAAAAAAGATCGAGTGAAGTATGCTACCACTAATTTTGAGCTGGGTAGTGACAGTACATAAATAACAGAGTACAACTTTAGTCCGGGCTGTTGTACGCGAAAGGTAAAGTTTACGTCGCTTTGAACCGAGTTAAATCACTCTCAGGTCTAGCGATTAGTTCGCTAAATCCTAGAAATTTACTACATCACCACACAATCAAAATTATTTTGAAGAATTGAACCGTTTACATAAAATATTTTTTAAAATATTTGTCTGTTTTGTTGCAATTAATCATCTCTACATTTTGCCTGACTTAATAAGTAACACTGTTTTTGTTCATAGGAGTGTGCCAGGACACTAAAATGTCTAAAATAAAATAATTATTAAACAAGTGCGGGACCCAATTGCAGATTATAAAACGAAAAAGAAAATGAATGGGTTCCGCTTGCAACCAAAATTAATGCAGGTATGAGCTGAAAGCATGAAAAATACCTATATTTAACTTAGGCGTTCAGCTCATAATATGATCTGTTAAACCGAAGTACAGTCCTACCAACTTATCTGTTCAGGCGGCAGAAAAAAGAACTACAACATTCCTTCAAATTGTGACAGTTTGTAGTTGATTTCCTTGATCAGCAGCGCCCTCGCGAATGCACAGTTAAGTTGGTGGTACTATAGAGTTCATAGGGATTATATAGGGATTTCGCTGGTATACCCCTTGCTCCAACTTCTACAGCATATAAACTAACCACATAACCGTTTTTGGTTAGTTCATTTGTTAGGTCATAATATTTGTTTGTTTTTATTGTGGGGTCTTTAGGTATGTTTGTTTCCCACAATTATTAAAACACACTTATTAAAAGTAATCCACCGTACTAATGAATTTTGCGATTGCCCGCCTGGCAAGCTACCACCCTCAAGTAGAAAATCTGTCGCTAAGCACCTAATAGTGTGTTTCGGCAGCAGTCCTTGAGAGCCAGTGAAATTACAGGCACATGAGACTTAACAACTAAGCATGTCTCAAAGTTACGGGCGCTGTGCAATTCGTGACTTGTGATGAAATGGATCTGTTATAGGCAAAGATTAGTCCGCTTAACACCAGGCGTGCCTGATGAATATATAAAAAAAGAAGAAATAACTGAAAATTTCAACCTTCCCAAAGATTACTTATGAAATATCGCCGAATCTCGAAAGCGAAGCCGCCTGCCTTGCGTGGGGATTATGGCAAACAGCCCATATTTGAGGAGGCTGTGTTAAGCAGTGGACTATCAGTACAGTACGTAGCCCTACTAAGGCTTACTCCAAACTGTCCGATCTTTTAATTTAAGATTTGATTCATGGGTCATTTTTTTCTTTATGTCTAAAACATGGATACATAGGGTGCTTACCTCAAAGTTATCTAACAGCACAATGACTGGTGCAGACGCTTTTGCTTTCTGCACTGTTGCATTGATTTTGCTCTCCGTTTGTTTAGCAGTTGAGCTTTGAATTGCATTGCAATCTATGGGTAAGCAATTCATACCTAGAAAATGAATATTAAATAAATAATATTACAAGAAAAATTAAGGTATGCATAAGAATATATTCACTTCACATTTCGAAAAATTCAAATAGGCTACAACATCTATTGATTTGCGAAGTTTTTCGTTTACTAGTTACACCATAATTTTAATTATTTATGTTATTTTTTATATACCTTATAGGCTAGCCTTAGACCACTATCTCACCTTATTACAATGTTTGATGTGCGTAGCGATGTTTTCTTAGTCGTTCTTAACCAATCAGCTAACTTAAGCAACGTCCGCCGCGGTCATGTCTTGAATGGGTGACCGCTCGTGACATTACTACTGAGTGCTTCCGTGCTTCTGAGGGCACATTAAGCAGTTGGTCTCGCTTGTTGTCTTAGGATGGCAACCGTTATAGCATGGTGGTAGGGCATTTTGCAAGTGCCCGCCTGGCTAGCGACCGCCCTCAAGTAGGAAATCTGTCTCAAGCACCTAACGGTGTGTTCCGGCAGCTGTCCTTGAGAGTAGTTCAAGGTGGACAACATATTCGACTACATCATCACTTACCATCAGGTGAGATAGTGGTCAAAGGCTACCATATCAAGCAAAAAAAACAATTTCTTGTAACAAGACTCGAGAGATGTAAAGATGGATAAATGAGGTCTGAAAAAAATAAATGGCCGCATACTAATACAATATATATTTTGAAAAAAAATCAAGAGTATTGCTACGTGGCCCATATGTTCCCGCGTCGCGTAGCAATCTCGATTCAACAAATGGGCTAATTGGTTGTTGACTATGTTATCCTTTTCCAAATGGTTACTAATTATTTAGCCGTTTGCGTACCTACATGGTCAAATTAGCTGTGCTGCTGTAGCATATTGTCCATATACATAGTGCGATCATGTGAATATACAAATGGATCCTACCAAATACAGCACACAGCCATATGTTGGACCGGGATAAATAAAGGAATAAGAAGCTCCTGTATAATAATAGTTCTGAGCAGTTTTTTATGAATGTTTAGTAATATTTATTTAATAACAGATATTTGCTCAAATTAACTTGTTCCCATATGCATTTATCATATTCTTACCATTATATTTAGCTAATGTTTTGACTATCAAGTGTCTTCCACAACCCAGAGACCCTGTCAGTAGGAGCATCGGTATGATTGGACTAGACAGTGATGAAGACAAGACATCTGAAACAAAAATAAAAAAATTAAGTGACCACTTTCTCTACTGCTTTGTTGCAAGACTGTGGTAAAGTGAAGCTTTGTAAACTCGAGGTCCTGTGATTTTGATCCTCGGAGTCACACAGTTGTTGCATTTTACTGACAAGAAAATTCTCAGCAGCAGGCTCAAGTCTGTGACTGTTTCCAGTAGATGGAAATAGGGTTTCCTCCAATTACGTGGCACCAAACGAAACATGACTATTAAGATACCTATACCTATCCCTTTAATGAATACAGATTTTACAACAGGTTTTTTGTGTTTAAACTAGAAAGGGTCTTACACTCCCTAGAAGGCATAAGCACACATATGCTTACATATAAGAGACTCTTATGAACATGTTTATGCTCACAATAGATATGGGACCCTCAGCTTTGCAGATAGAGCAACTACCAACGATGTTACAGTGTTGCCAAAAATCATAGGAGTACAGTATTATCATCATACACAATAGTTGCATTTTATGTAGTGGCAAATTGACTGGACAAAAAAATGGAAAACAATGATATCTTTTGTGTCCCTTAGATACAAAGACTACCCAATAGTGGAGCTTTGTTTTTTACGTAAGGCCTATCTAGAAGAAAATGAGGATGTTGGTATTTCGTCATCCAGACCAGACATATTTTTATACTCAAAAAATCTAAAACACATAGTACTTATAGAACTTACTGTGCCTTGGGAAACAAACATACCTAAAGACCACACAATAAAAACAAACAAATATTATGACCTAACAAATGAATTAACCAAAAACGGTTATGTGGTTAGTTTATATGCTGTAGAGGTTGGAGCAAGGGGTATACCAGCGAAATCCCTATATAACCTACTTAAAGACCTTGGCCTACCAAGAACAACCGTAACTACCATCCTAGAACGTGTATCTAAGGCGGCATTAGTAGGATCTTATCAAATTTGGTTAGGTAGGGGAGGAGGCTCGAGTGGTGAAGGAGAGCATTGATATGTCATAAAGGGGCCCCTTAATCCTACTCCTGGGTTGCAAGTCCCAGGCACCCCTCTAGCCTCTTCCTCTGCAACGCGATGGACCCGGCACCCGCACGGTGAATCCATGGAATGCTAAGTAATTCGTCTCTATAATCTAAGTTTATCAACTCTCATGGACAAATGCACAACAATTATTTACTTTACCATGTGTTTCATTGATTTTAAGCCCTCCATATTTCAGTTCTTTCAGACTTCAGAATGCTGATGTTCATGGCTGTTGCAACAATGCCGAAATATTGTGAAATCAAAATCAATTGAATATACAGTATATAAATTGTGAAACAAATTATAATGCCGGTGACTGTGACAGTTGATATTATTGTAGTGTAGTGTGAAAGATTTTAAAGTTATATATTATCATTAACAAATAAAAATAAAAAAAATATATAAAATATATATATCCCTAATTTTCTATAACCTTTTTTATGGCCTGTGCAGCAATGCCATAATTTTGCCAATGTTGCATAGAAAATAAACAATGGAGATTGGTTGGTTGGTTAGTGGCAGAACAAATTTATCAGTCTTCTGCCAGGATCATAAATACACCTTCTAAAAATGTTATTAATTAAAATTTGTTAAGAAAATAAACTTGCTAATATTGATTTGTTTCTCATCTAATGCACATCTACATAATAATTTTGAAATCCCAAAAAATACCTGAAACCCATTGCCATCATCAGGACCACCCAGGTCTATTTATGAATGAAATTCTATTGTTCTCATTATCGATGCTCCCAATGAGTTAATATGCCAAAAACTTGGAGGTGTATTAGCATGTATGTTTAAAACTACAGTATTTTAATATTTTTCTTAGAAGAATAAAGCTGTCATGTATATTTTTCCTACTAAATCAAGGTTAGAATTTTTATGGCTATCTGTAGGCAATAATATTATCGCTTTCAATTTCTACTCTGCAAATTTGAGAAGTGCTCAATACTTCTGCAAAAATAAAAAGTTGTCAGCAAAACTTTTAATGAATAATACTTACGCATGTCTCCAGTCACAAAAGGGCTAACAGTTTCTTGAATTTGGTTAAACTTTTGTTTTAGTCCTGTGGGACATGACTTTAGGAGGTTGAAATTCTTATCATCAGATTCTTGTGCTTTGTAATACTCATCTTTTGGTTTCAATATGTGAATATTTTCCCCTAATGACAATTGTGTTACACCTTTTACAATAAACAAAGCTTGTACAATATTATCTGCATTTTGTCCTTTATTTTCTATGTTGTTAGTATCACTCACCAGCTTCCTGCATTTGAAGTAAAGTTTTTCCACTGAATTTATTAAGTCTAAGAACTTATAGTGATATTTGCCAGTTATTTCCTGAGTGAGATGAATACTAAAGACGTCATTAACACTTAATAGCTTTGGTACTACAAAATAATTGCTCAATACTTCTTTAGTGAAGTCATTAGATATGTCATGATCATTTACAACAAGGCTGACCTCAGCTACAGCAGCTATCTTAGGGGAATGTTCTATAGAAAGTAGCGGGTGGAATGTTACTTCAATATTGCTAATATTCCAGTCCAATGATGAAACAATATTAAATAACTCAGTCTCAGTTGTGAGTGCAGTATTTTCCACTACTAGCTTAGATCCAACTACTGGCACAATTCTAATATTATCTCGGCTATTTGTACTGCTGTCTGTCCACAGCTTTTTATGTATCTCTGATGTAACAAAGTTTAAATTGTACTTCAATACATTTTTTTGTTTGTTTCCTATGTTCTGCTGATCTTTATGCTTCTTTTTATCATTTGGTGATAACTTCATACATAGCCATAGTACACCATTGTCTTTATAGAACAGATTCTCACTGCATAGCTGTATGTATTGTTCTTTTGAAATTATAATACACTTGTTAAGAAGTACCGGCAAATAGTTTTCTACTTTATCTTTGATAAGTATGTTGGATAAATACAGTGGAACTGTGCTTAGTTTAAATCTATCCATTGCCTTAGTACCAGAATGCTTTTTTATCCACCAAATTCTAAACTTTAGTGCAAGAAACACTAGGAATGTATAGTGGTTAAACCTTGGAAAAACAACTTTTATACAAAACTTCACCACCCATAGTTTATTGAAATTATCTTCATTCATAGTAGCTTAAAAATAAATGAATTAATAACTTATGCAGGTTCATAAACCACAAATTAACATTGAAAAGAAAATTATGAAATGCCTTTGTTTTGATCTGGTGGCTCACTGACCTGTGGTTTGGTTTTGTTTTGATAAGTCAGCTGTCAGTCCATAGCTGTCAGATACATTTTTAACACAGATTATTTCATTGATGTATGTTTTAACCATAGAGATAGGAAAAAAACATACGCTATGGTTTTAACACCTTATCATTTCAAACACAACTTAGGGCGTGTTCCATTAGTCGCTAAGAACGTTAATTTCGATAATTTTGATCACATCTGCGTCTGTGGTTGTGATCACTGTGATCGTTTGTAACTGTCATCCCCTGTTCCATTTAGGATAAGGACGCTAAGAATGCCACTAAAATTTGCCACTTCTGTCACTTTTGACATTAGATGTAGGGAATTCAAACTGTTCCAGTAGCCTCATAACGTTTATGGCGAAAATAACGCAAAGACCCATGTGGAACAACTTTTTGGGAGTGTGATCGTTTTTAGCGAATCTAACTTCAAATGGTATGCACCCCAAAACAAAGTTTGTTGAGTTTATGTAGAAGTAATGATATACTGAAGCTGGGTGGTGGAGGACCTAGAGGGCTATCTGAGTCACCCCCATGTATGTTCCGCAATTTTTCGTAGTTTCGAAGTGATGACTTTTTTTTTATTATTCAGCTATCGCCGAGTACGATGAGATTTTTATTTATGGTGATGTGAATTATTGCGGAAGATGCTTGATTTTTTTTGTGTGCTAAGCTGATAGATAGGCCAATTCAGTATGGTAACATTTACTATAGTTAGATCTTTGAATGGAAAAATTTAAAGCTAAAACCATTAATATTAAGTTTTAACCGATTATATTAATGATTCGCCAAAATTACAAATATATATGATAGTATTGAATTACTGGGCACAGTTGGAGTGTGTGCCCAACAGAAAGTGTGATTCCTAAATAAGAACAAAAAGAATTCAGTGCGCTGTCTCTCCTAAAATTCCGGAATTTATGCAAAATATATACTCATTTCGTACACTCGCGTTATAGGTACTACCATGGCAACTCTATTTTGATGCTTAATCTTTGTATAATGTACTTCTTGGTGGTGTTGAAGATGCGTAAGCATTTCAGGTATATTACTTTTCTCTATGGTAAGCATTTTCAGTACCTAAAATATGACTTTCTCAGTGTCAACTTGCTCAGTGTCAGTACATGATACAATAATATACTGTTTTTTTGGATCATGTATTCATGTACTTTTTGATTAGCATCGTTTATAGTTTTCGTACATAAGCATAATGTATTTTGTGGTTAAATAGTTTCTGATTAACTACATCTTCTTGGGAAGTTCCAAAATGTATTTAACGTGGGCTTCTTTCAATAATATTCGAATGCTTCTAATGGCTTGCATGCCCATCATAGTATTTTATTTGATTTGGTTAGTAAATACTTCAGAAAGCATACGCAGCGAAGAAGGCACGTTACTCGATCTGGTCTGCTGGCCTGATGGAAATGCTATTCCAGTTTTGATAGCATGTGGGTCAATCGTTGCTGTAGTTATTGAGGTATTCTTCTTATGTATAGTAGGTACTTACTTAGATACTACGTATTACTGCTTGTTGGAGAGCTTACGGACTATGTCGCTGAAGTACTGCACTCTATGAATACAAATGCTCGAGATTTTGGAAGGATTTTAGAGTCGGTATACATACAAATGTAATAAGGAAGGGGAGGAGGCAAATTAGTGAATTTCAAATTAGTACTTGTCGAAAATACACAAATAATCAAGGTAAAAATTAAAACTAATATTTTTTACCCTAAATCTTTTTTCAGTTTATTTCTCAAAAACTATTGATTTCCG
The DNA here is from genome assembly GCA_963890685.1 of Plagodis pulveraria. Classification (NCBI taxonomy): domain Eukaryota; kingdom Metazoa; phylum Arthropoda; class Insecta; order Lepidoptera; family Geometridae; genus Plagodis; species Plagodis pulveraria. The sequence continues at coordinate 12,946,918 of OY982964.1, read as the reverse complement.
TAAGATAAAATTTCGTGTGGTTATACAAGGTTAACTATATCTATCTGTAAAAAATGAATGAAGCTAGCTGTCATTCTATGACATATTTTTTTATCTGTGGACTGGGCGTTATATGATTAGTCTAAAACACCAGTGTAAAATACATTGTCCATGTTAAAATATTGTTTGCTCAGTGGATTAGTCATTTGTGTGCAAATGAGTACATTTCAAATTAGTAGAAGTGGAAAATACGCAAATAATCAAGGTAAAAATAGTAACAAAGTTACAAATTTACAAGAGAAAAAATTATAGTCATGTGCGGGATTTGAACCCGCGTCCATCAACCCATTTAGCCGGGGTTTGCTCTAACCGATTGAGTTTACATGACACAATGGCTCATAACTCTAATTTTTGCTCTCATTCTTCAACCATCGTATCGAGATGGAGCGACACCTATAGTTTGACTTACCTAATAATAAAAATTACTACTTTAATATTCTTTCCCTTAAAACTTTTTCAGTTTATTTCTCAAAAACTATTGACTTCTTTAAGATAAAATTTCGTGTGGTTATACTAGGTTAACTATATCTATCTGTAAAAAAAGAATAAAGGTACATTGTGGTATAAACCGATTCTAAAGACGAACTGAGATTTTCTCTTTGTAGGTAATGTTTAAACTTCTTCAGGAAAGTTGTATGGGCCAGCCACAGAACACGCAGCATAAAGTCACCAAACCAATACTTATTACATTTTGAAAACGTTGATGCGGCGCGGCATCTGATTGATCTCGTAACTAAAATATACAATCTTCATAAAATCTATCTAATATATTTATTCTGGATACTCAGCTCCATGAAGATAAATATGAAAGATTAATTTTATTGTTGTGACGATACTTCTCTACTGTAATTTATAAAAAAAAAAAACTTCCTTTTATATTTATTTTATTTTTCAGACATTTCAAAAGACCGAAAAATAAACTTTTAATCGTCTCGCCACCGTTACGGTCATTTCGAAAGACCGAAAAATAGTATGGTAGTAAAGAACTTATAGTCAGAACACTAAAATAATCTTTCCTAAGAAATACTTTTTTATCTTCTCGCCACACCATTTGAAAGACTCCTTCCACCCTTTTTTCACGTAGAGTTATCGCTGATTTGGTTTTGCAACTTGTCGTCTTATTTCTCCTGTCCCATTACTGTTAGGTAAGGTCAACCGGGGTAATTGCGTTATATTTTCCAACCACTTCAAGTTATCGCCATAATTAGAGCAAATTTATGGCAATATCCCACTTTTTGAAATTCAAGCCAAATCTACGACTATTTCTGAACAAACTTCTGGCAGTGATTGTTTTGCAGTAATCTTAGAAAAGTTTAATATTGAGCGTTTTTAAAAAAACAGAATTTTAGACGCATTTGCCCCAATAGAGGCAAATGCGTCTTTATTAAGTAAATACAGTATAAGCAAGCTTATCGTGAAGAAATCAAGGTAGTTTTTTTCTGTTCCAATTTGTGTGCAATAGTATGACAGTTAAATTAGCTAAATAAAATAATTGACACATTTAGAGACAAATTATAAAATATGGGGGAAATGCGTCTAGTTTTTTATAGACGCATTTACCCCATGCTAAAACCAGATGTTGTCAACATGTTACGTTAAAAATAAACTCACGCGCAAGCTACATCCTTAAGTGCTAAGTACCATTTTGAATATTTTTACATCTGAAATAAATTAAATTACTTATGTTAATATTAAGTTTTATGAAGTAATTACGTCATTATGCTATAAAATTACCTACCATAGTATCAATCAAAATATTTGCATGACAATAACTACACTCCTCTTCAATATAATGTTCATAAATAGTAAAAATAGAGCAAAATGGACACCAAAAAAATGAGCTTTCCAACAAAACTTGTGCATTTTGGATTATTATGCTATCCATGATAAAATGATTAGGGACTTCAGGTATTAAGTATGTTGGCTCTCTACATCCGTAACACATAGATGATAATTTGAAATGCGTTTTTTGCCCTGGCCATACAAGTTTTTGTTGTATAAAGTTTTGAAAATCATATTTTGTCAAGTATTTGTCAATGTTCATGTAATTTAATACCACCATGACAAGTAAATATGTACACGTATATTTATATCTGAAACAAAATTTCATGTTTATATCAATATTTTAGAATATAAAAAGGTTGACGAATTCTGTTTTGGGGCAAATGCGTCATGCGAAAAAAATACTGACGCTATTGCCCCGTAAACACAGACGCATTTACCCCAAGACATTAATCTTAACCTAAAAAATGGCAATACCATTATCTCCTCAAATAAATCTATTTCATTAAAAATAACTGTCTCTATAAGCAACTCCTTGACTATATTTTACAATAATTATTGAATAAAAACAGTTAATTAGAGAAAACTCAAGATGAACATGGATTTTTCACTTACCTCTCGCAGTAACAAACTGTCCACACCATGTGCCAATTACGAAATGGCTGAATTCTTGGAAAAGTTTACTACAACGCCGTCTGTACGCACTACATGTAAAGTATTTAGTTTAAGCAAATGGAACTAGATGGCAGAAGTGTAGGTAGGTCAAGCAGGTTTCAAATAAATACATAAAGACGCATTAGCCCCGTAGACGCAATTAGCCTAGCTGACCTTATATTAAAATTAAATTTTGTTTATTGAACAAAAAAGTTACATTGCTTAAACACTAATTATAATACTAGATCATCAAGGTAACATAAATGAAAATTGATTACAAAATATTAGAAGTTATCTATGGAGACCTTATTTGTGAACAAGCAAAGACTACCTTTAGCTAATTGAAGAATTTAAAAACTAAATTTAATTAAATTTAAATTGATATAAAAAAGTGACAAAACGGTGGCTGACAGAATGTTGTAAATGATCATAACATAGGTACAACAACTGCGAAAAGACTGTAAGAATGTACTTATATTATATTACTCCAATCACACAAAATTTAACGCATGTGAAATTGAATGAACCCGGGATATTACGGAATAGGTAATTACAAATACGATTCCGGTAAATATCGAAACGAAATAAAGGTAACAGGTAGCTATATATCTGTAAGCATAATTGCGAAAAAAGGTAAAATAATTCAATTTGGTATACTTATATTTCAATGATGGAGCGGTGCAGGCGCGGAGGCGCAGTGGCGTGGCGGAGCGGCGTGTTTGTGCATCGCTTCGGGAGCCCAGCGGGCCTCGCGGGGATTGAGAGGCTCCCCGTATGCACGTCCACGTTGATTTGTTTTTTTTTATACCTACCTCACGCTTCCCGCACATCACCGATTGCCATGCGAAATAATGCATCGAGGCAATGAACATGATTTCTGTTGAATACGCTTGATGTTGATCATGTTTAGGTTTACCTAGGTAAGTTTCAAGTTTAGATAATATTTAGATAATATAGGTTTATATACAGGTATTTAGGGTTATTTGATATGAATGACGGTTACAATAACCTAACCTATATTTTAGTTCACTTTAGTACGTATAGTAGGTACCTATGTGGATTTAATACGTATGGCAAGTAGGTACAGAATTATGACTCCGACCAGTTTCGAACTTATTTGAAGTTCTTCGTCTGGGAGACACGATTGTGCACAGCGGCGAGCGCGGGCCTCAGCACGTAAATATTACGCGAGTCCTAGCCGGTTACTAAATCATAATTATGTACAAAACTCTATTATTATAGAGACAGATATTCAATTTTTGTTGGAATTTAATTAAGATACCTACCTATAATGTAAACTAATAATAACGAATATTTTAAAAATATTTTTATAAAACACTTAAAAATATATCTAGTGACAATTCCGCCTAATTTTCCTGATAAACCGACGTGACGTCACAAACGCCACGCAGCCAAACGGAAGAATTTTCGACGCGTTTCACTTCTACACGAAGCATCCTCAGGAGGGCTTGACGCTACGAGCGCACGATCGAGATATTTCTCGATGTGATAATTTGATGTCTTCTTAAAATATTTTAAAAATATTTGTTTATATTAAATATGGATTTCTGCGAAGTAACGCCTGAATCTATTCATTATATATACACTTTTTTTCAGCTGTATGGATTATATCAACTGTTCAAAGCAGGCTTATCAAAAAGGGAATATGATGTCACCAATGGACTATTTTATTATGTTTGGGCACTCGTCATAATGATTATTATATTCCTTGCGATTATGTTTTATTCCGGACTTCAATCTACTATAATACGTGGTAAGTACCAGTACGATGCAATTTGCAGGCATCATACATATCACGCGTTTATCGTTTTACGTATTCATGCCACAATTCATAAACCATGTCATCAGTTAACAATCGACCATACCATTACTAAGCTTAGCTTGGGATACCTATTTAAGAACACTTTTTCCCTAATTTTGCAGTATCATTTATTTATGTACGGAGGGCATATTACACAGTGGTCCTTTACACATCGATCCCTTGCGCGCATGTTGGCATATGTGGAATTACCCGCGTGTAAGTTGAAACCAGTGACTATCGAACTATCAAGTGACTGTATCAGCTGGATTGTCAACTGCTGTACATTAAGGAGGAGTTTGCCATAATCACCATGCTTTGCGGGTGGCTTGCGGATCACCGTAATATCTACCAGTGAATTATAAGGTGAACCATAAGTGAATGAATTGTTATGTAGACTATTAACCAGAGTCTGGATTACGAGGAAGTTTCGTAACCGTGGCCAAAAGAGTGGTACTCGGGCGATCGTAATATCTTAATTCAGCAAATTTGCGATGGTTAGCCAAGCAGTCATGTCATTAATAATATATTCAATAATCACTATTTTAAACTGAGAGATATTCTTAAATATAAGGAACCCCTATCACAGCGACGGAACTGCTTATTTATCACAGCATCCCTTAAAAAGACGGATGTGATCCCGATTACATAAAAGAAATCTTTTAGGTCCGCATTAATAAACCAATAACAACCAAGTAAAATCCGAGTCGAGGTCTCGTTGTCACCGCTCTCTGCCTAAGCTGGATACCAGGTTAGCATCTTTAATACCGTCGCTATTGCTTGTCGTCATATAATGGCAGCATCTCAAATAATGCCGCTCTCAAGATTAATACGTTGTCTTGAGTGATTCCACTCGCAGCATTTTAGTCTTGTGTCTAGAGCAACTGTGAGCGCGACTCAAAAAACAATTTTACGTCAGTATTTGTGTGCAGTTAAAGGCCACAACACATCGGAAAAGTATCGTAAGTGTACTTTGTGATTCCGACTAGGGCGCGAAAAAATTATCGATACTTTGTGGTGTCGAGTACATTTCCATTTGATACCGATAGTTTTGTACTCGATACTTTGCATTCGGTAGTTTTAACTGAATGAGTACTCTTTGGCAGGTATCGTATCGAATAAAAAAGCGCTTACGGCTTATGTTTATGGCAACGCCATCTAGTTCGCTCATTCTGAACCTTCAAAACATTACATCTGTCTTTGCTCGAAATAGTTTCGTCCGTTCACAGTTTAATTTCTAATCTTTCTTTCATTCTATAACTACTAACACTAATCAATAATTAATTCACTTACTCACTCGTTGACCGTTGTATTAATTTAATTTTATCGTACTCGAACGTTGCACGCTTTGTTTTTTCTGCTTTATTAATACGGTTGATCATTATTTTGCTTCACTATTATTTGATTTAGGTGTAATCTAAAAGTACTCACTATCAGTCTTTGCTGTGTAACTGTATTGCCTCTCGATATTTGAGTCATTAGAAGAATGATGCCTAGTAAAAGTGAACTTTGGCAGTATTTTGTAAATATTAACAAGAACGAAGTAAAATTAAAAATTTACTTCATAACCATAAAAACGTCAGGAAATACATCACACATGAATAAACATGTTAAGAAACACTAAGACTAATGCGTGAAAGTATTTCTTAATAATTTTATGCTTTTTTGTAATTATACTGCATCTAAAATGATTCAATATTTTTATAATTATACCAAGGCTGCATTCCAAAATGGGTGAAATTTACAACGGCCACTGTTTTCCGTAACGATCTAAGCCGCTGAATGGGTTTAACAATATTCATACAAATAAAATTGGCGTGGATGTTTGTGATTGCAAATAACCTAAGCTTATACTGTCAAAAACTCAAACTTGCATTAAGCATTCATTCCTACGTATAATGGGCAAAATGTTCCACGGAAACGAGGTCACTAGAATATGTTTATCTCCAAAACGGCTCAATTACCTTCTATTCTTAACTAATTGTACCAAGGAGGAATGGGAACTTTAATTTATATGTGTCACCGGTTTATTGTACTAACCGTTAGTTTATAATGAATCTAGTTAGATTATAAACTGTCGAAAGATTGTGAATGGAAACTAAAATTTATAATCTTACGTTTACATTTTCGTAAGATTATAAACTGACCATGTCCAGCAGTCAAATTGTAATTATGTTGATCAACAACAATTTACCATAGATCTACGAAAATATTACAGTGGCCATAGGCAAAATACGTAGGTACAGGTTTTTAATGTATTCATTTTCGGCTTATGTTTAACTTATCACCAGATATAGTAATATATAACAGACAAAAATAGTAAATGATCACAAAAATTAAACTCGCATTTTATTGTAAGCTTATATAAAAAGGTTTAACTTCTCGATATCCTATTTAAGCAAAATTACTCCAAATAAATCATTGTTAACCCAAAAGTAGTAAATGATCACCAAAAGTTGTATATGATCACCAAAAATAAATTAATAATAACAAATATTTTTTAAATATTTTATGAAAACATCAAATTAATATTTTAATAAAACACTTAAAAATACAAAATATATCTAGTGACAATTCCGCCTAATTTTCCTGCCAAGCCGACGTGACGTCGCAAACGCCACGCAGCCAAACTGGAAGAATTTTCGACGCCGTTCGCTTCTACACGAAGCATCCTCAGGAGGTCTTGACTCTACGAGCGCACGATTTCTCGATCGTGCGCTCGACGTCACGTCGGCTTGACAGGAAAATTAGGCAGAATTGTCACTAGCTATATTTTTGTATTTTTTAAGTGTTTTATTAAGATATTAATTTGATGTTTTAATAAAATGTTTTAAGAATATTTGTTATTATTAAATATAATTCCGCAAAGTAATGCCTCAATCTATTTATTAAAAATAAATTCTTGTGGCGCATCCTCGGCCGCGGCATGCTCGCTTGGCTCGCGCGTTGTATAAACTAACGTATCATATATATCGTACAATTATCCGATGACATATGCATAGAGTACATTTTTTTTTATGTCACTGTTTTCTTTTTATTATTGTATTAAATGTGTGTACCAATACCATTTATTTTTTCATGTCCTGCCCTACTGAAGTTGACTGATAATAATTACCTCTGCTCTATGCGCATTAGGCCTTTAGGATAGTTCTCGATACCTTGGAGTATCGATACTTTTGTTTCGATACTTTTATGAGTACGATTTCCCTAATTCGGAATTAATAATAGTTAATAATAATTTTGTAGTTTTACAGTTTCCAGCTTTCCAGAAACTTTGTCTTTACTTTTGTTGGTGGAGATGTAGCTTTAACTATGATCCTGATAGTGTAATCGCGGCCTTAGTTCGGGCAGAGAGTTGCCAGTATACATAGGGCGTGTTTCATTTGACGCTAATAACGTAAATTTCGATAATTTTGATCACATTCTGCGTCTGTGGTTGTGATCACGTGATCGTTTGTAACTGTCATCCCCGTTCCATTTTTGGATAAGAACGCTAAGAATGCCACTAAAACTTGCAACTTCTGTCACTTTTGACATTAGATGTAGCGTTTAAGGCGAAAATAACGCCAAGACCCATGTGGAAAACTTTTTGGGAGTGTGATCGTTTTTAGCGTTTTTAGCGAATCTCACTCAAATGAAACGCACCCTTAGTGTGAATCAACCAGTTTTTTACCTACCGTTTCTACGTAATTAATATTAAATTGTTTATTGACCGAGCGATGCGAGAGCGAGGCCTTAGTTGGGCATTCGGCGTTTCCGGTTCCGGGTTCTCTGTTTCGGTTACAGGCTTTTATTAATAATATTCAGCGCTATTAGGTAAAATATGATGATTTTACTTGGACTTCAGGAAGTCATACAATTACAATTTAAATGTCTATAACTTCAACTTAAAAAGTGTTAAATATATATTTTTAGCTTCAGAAGTGTTGAGATTGAAATAAAAAACATATTTTTTTATAACCTAAGAACAGTTTACATGTAATTACTTAGTATTTGGATTTATATTAATCAAACAGCCATCAATTCAAAATATCTCGATAAGTCTCCAAAATAACAAAGAACTTACAGCAAATTGCACCGATCACCCTTCCAAAAAACTCACTCTACGAAATCTGAAGTCTCACCGTCAAAATGACTGAACCACGTGGTGGGAGCCGTATCTGCAGTCTATGGTTGGGTGACGTTACAATGTGCAGCAAACCGTTAATATATATATTTAATAGAAAATACAGAAACTATTATCTATTGATAGTCACTATGACAATTTATGAAACGATGTATGATGCAATCAATTACCAGAGCTTTAGTAATACTTAAAAAAATACAACTGACCACATTATATTCGCATCTGTGTGCGTAACTAATCGTGATTCAATACTAGGTACGTACGAGGCTGAGAAGTGAGATATAGCACCACGGTAAATTTGTACCTAAAAGACCTCCGAGAAGGTCAAACAGTTCGATTCACCTATGTAATCATTTCGTTTGATGCCGGTGCCTGATGCCCCGTCTAACAGTGCAAACCTTCCATTAGACAGGCGTTGCTTTGCCTGATATTGCGAATCCCCTCGTGCGTCCAATCTGTCCACCTCCTATGACGAAATCGTCCAAACTGCTCACGTTTTTTTATCCCGCGACGCCCCGTAACGTTTTTTTGTAGTACTAAGTAGTTTTCCATTACCTAAACATGTCACCCTAACATCCCCATACCCCAATATATTACCTATGCCATACAAAAAATAACATTTTCATACATTTAGTTTGAGTGGATCAAACAGCGAATAAAAATATATTTTTCCAGATTTTGAGGTATTTTGTTTTTTAATCGAGTTTATTTGTGGCAGTCTCCAATCAACATATAAACTTCTTGGTACCAATGCAATCCTCATCATATTCTCTTTACGGGAAAAGAAATGAAAATAGACCTTTTCATGGAAAATTTTACAGGAAAATGGGTTTGAACAGACGACGAAAATGGCGGGAAACGGCATTTTTTATATATTTTTTTAATTTTTTTTTCCGAAACTATTCCACCTACAACTTTGTTTTTTTTTTTAATGTGTGTATTTATTATGGTTCTTTACCCATGAATAATACCACATTGTAAGGATAAATATTTAATAAGTAGTAACGAGATTAAAACAACGCGATTTTTTTTAAAGAATTTTGGCGGGAAAACTGTACATAAGCGCATTTTATTTTTTTTCTCAAAAAGTATATCACCTACAAATTTGGTTTTTCTTTTGATATGATTATTTAGATGTAATCTATACACCTGAATTATTTCAGATGTTTAGGTTTATAGGTTTAAAAGTAGTTACGAGATTATTTATTACGTAAATTTCGATCGGTGAGTGTTTGCGCGGCAAAATGCATCGAGTGAAAGTTATTTTTTTTCATTTCATGATTTGAGTAACTTCTCGTTACCATAGAGTAATGCGGTTTTTTTTGTTGTATAGCCAATGATAGTAGCTTACTAACAACGTTTGAATAATAACGATCGGATAAATACAAGCTTCACACTAAACCTTTTTTTTAGACCACCGGAATTCCGGCCGGAACAAAAACGGGGGTCAAATAAAAAAATATATAAAAAAAAAAGTTATCAATCCTTATCCTTTTAATTTCTTTTAACATCGTTATTGACTTGTTGCCTATACAAATGCAAAATTACAGCTTTCTAGGTTAATTACTTTAGAAGTAGTGACGAGATTATTTTTAAATGACATAAATATAATAAATATTTTGGCGCCAAAATGTAATTTGAGCTGGTTTCAGATTTCATATCAATTTTAAACATACTTTCTGTTATATCAGAATATTGTGGATTTTTTCTCGTAGAGCCAAGGATCCATCCTCACTAAAACCGTTTGAATTATGAAAATCGAACTTACCCAGATTTTATGGTGAATATGTAATCACGACTATGACCGCTCACCGGCAGGCCGGTTGGGACACACAGGGTAAATCCGGCAGGCCGGAGAATACATTTCCGAGGATAACAGTGTGTTTTCACAATCTTCATCTGCCATCTTACACCACCGCGCGCTCCTCGCGCTACTAAATCCAGTTTATAACTGAAGCGTTTGTTCTAACGGATCGTGAAGACGATCAAACAAATGCATCAAATCGATCAAACACACAAAAATATAAATATTCGTAAACCAAGCTTATTTGACAGAGCTATCTAAATATTGCGTAAACGATCAAAGTGGTTTGAGTCAAACCAAAATCTACGTGTTGAATCAAACCATTTGACCGTTTCTGGGGGTCGTAACGTTTGCGACAGAGTTTTGTTCGTAGACATTCCTCCTATGCCTATAAGCTATAGGTTCGTTGATGCGCTTAAACCGAATTGCACCATGACACTTATATATAAAGTACCTACTATTATTTAAGTACATGATTGATCACAAAATCTTTTTGATTTTATTACAGCAAAGATAAAAGGAGGAATCACGAAAGCGATGTTAAGATATGCTACTCATCTTCCATCTAAAGTCGCGATAGACAGGCTGCAGACTCGGTTCCACTGCTGCGGAAGGGTCAACTATCAGGAGTGGTTCTACATACCTTGGTTTACTACGGGCGAAAATGTGGATGCTAAGATGTTGTTAGTAGAATTTATTTCTGTGGTTAGCGCCAACCTTCAACGAGGGGATAGAAAAATGCTCCAGCTGGACTTGCCCACAAAGACTTTCCCACGAACGTATCTGCAATACTGATATTCACTTACTTAGCTAGCCAATAACGGTACCATACAGGTATGTGGTAGGTATGTATACGTGGAAGATAGTTATGACCCCTGTGAAGATGTGGTCCGACAGTTAAGCTTTGTCCAATGTATCGGAACCAGTATAATAATTTTTCCTATTCGTTCTAAAGAAGCGGACCACCATCGAATGCTCACGAGCATTCCATGCGGCGAAGCTCAAGCCCGCGGCGGGATTCGAACCATGGACCTGCTGCGCGACATTCAATAGCCAAAACATCATATTATTTATCTTTACTAGAGGTCTTTGGTATGTTTTTGGAAATAAAAAAAAATATTATTATTATTAATGCCACTGAACCATCACTGCTTCAATCTACCATGAAAAGAACCATTTAGTTACCTAATGGTAATATAGCAACGGTTGGACGGTTTATTTAAACTGCGAATTGCATTTTATCTAAAATGACATTAGAGAAAATATGCGCTTAGCCGATATTTTTATTTTCAGCACGGTTTTATTATGGACTAGCTGTACCTGCGACTTCGTTCGCGATTGCCGTACCTGCAAACTAATTATTCACATTTGAGCACTGTTTATCTCATATAAAGCAACGCTTTGGTCTGCAGTGAAGCACTCTTAGTAAAGCATAGCTCAGAAAGGAGCTTTTCGCTTTGGGTTAGAAAACTCCCGGGTTGTATTTTCCAGAAGATAATAGTTAAGTAACTCATAAAGTTTCTTCGCGGTTCGCACAATAAATGTTGAAGCAAAGTACTTTGTGCGTTTCTTTGGAATTTCGATTTTAAAACAGCGTCTTTTTGCCGAGGTTCTCCTTGTTTGGCGGTTGAACGTAAATATATTAGATCGTGCACTTCCATTGCACAGTCTCCAAAATATATCCGGTAAAAGATAGACTGTTAAAAAAAACTGATTGTGGCAAATGTTCCAGATTTTACAGTATTGAGCAAGTTTGCAAAACTAATTAAGGGTGCCGGGCTGCCCGTGGGGTACCGGGCTGCACGTGAGGTGCCGGGCTGCCCATGGGGTGCCGGGCTGCCCGTGAGTTGCCGGGCTGCCCGTGGAGTGCTGGGGTGCCTGTGGGATGCCGGGCTGTCCATAGGGTTAGAACTATTCTAACTAAAAAAAAATAATTGAAATCGGATTACTCGTTAATATATTACATCAAAGTGTACATTTTGACTTTCATCCCCTTTCCCGAAGGAACTATGCTGAGGGAACCTTCGTAGTCTGAACTCAAATTGTGTTAAGTTTCATTGAATTCCATTCGGTAGTTTTGGAGAGTTTAGCGGCAGGGATTCAGACAAAAAAAAAAAAAAAAAAATTGTTTTGGCATCAGTGTTAGCTACAGAGTCCTATCTTATTAATATTTCTTTTTCTAAATATCTGCCATGTACAGAATTGGATCTGTTACAGTTTTATTATAAGTATAGATATAATTAGTCACATTTTAGCGAATATATGTGAAAATTCGTTATCTTTGACAAGGAGTTTCAAATAATAATTTGAAAAAAGCTGACTACAGATATTTTTCTTTTACCAATTAATTAATTAAACAATGATGAAAAACCTTTAGCCGGGATTTGTTGGCAAAATGTTCGTACTGGACTGTATCAGCCGGATTGTCCACTGCTGAACTCAACCTCCCCTATTAAGGGGGGATTGCCATAATCCTCACGCTCGCGGCAAGCGTCTTGGGGATCGCAGTTTAAGATATCAGTTCCTCAGAAGGCGCTGCTGCCCACCTTCCGGTATTTTACTTTTAGTCGCCTCTTACGGCACCCACAGGTAGCAATGGGGGGTAATATTCTAGCCCAGCACCCCACGGTGAAATGTTCATACTTAGTATATATATTTTCTCAATCAAAAATAATGATACTCTCAAGAGGAGTTTACATTCAAAATCTGGGTATCTCCTCCTTAACTTAGTTTTTTGTTATACGTTATGTTACTATTATATTTAGGTACCTATGTGGGTGAGCCAAACACTCGATGCATAGTAACCTAATATTGAAATCTATTATATCAGGAACGATCGCAAGTTCGTAGCTGACAACGTTCCCTACAGTTGCTGTTCGCTGCATGCGCTCTACCCATGCATCCACCACCGAGTCACTCGAGTGGGCACTATTTATAAGTACGACCCCTCTGTAAGTTCCTTGTATTCGCTTTTTCATGCCAGATTCAAATTCTACTAATAAGTTTTGTACAGACCCACCAACTTATCTGTTCAGGTGGCAGAAAAAAGAACTACAACATTCTTTCAAATTGTGACAGTTTGTAGTGGATTTCCATGACCAGTAGCGCCCTCGAAAACTGCACAGTTAACTTGGTGGTACTATATGTACCTATGTTAGTCCTGTCAGATGGAAACGAAAATACAAGGCAGCTTATGTAAAGCTGGTAGTGGAGAAGGGAGTTAAATTTACTTAAGGGTAAGTGATGATGTAGTCGAACGTTTTAACAGGCTTAAACTAGAATTAGGCACTGACTCGCACAGCTGTCGGAACACACATTAAGGTGCGACAGATTTTCTATTTGGTAGTTAGCCAGGCGAGCAGTCGCAAATTCCGCAAAATGCCCTTCCACCATGTGACTGTACAGCAGTCCATATAGCCATACTCGTAGGTATATATTGCCACTGGGGTATCACTGCTTCGTGACTGTCGCGGAACTGTCATTGTTACAATCTCAGATCAGAAAACAAGGACATCTTCAGGAAACCTTGTTTCTCTGATCTGTGGTTACAATGCTGCTGCAGGAATGATTTTCTCCGCATAGAACTAGGGCATATTATGAGGGCTTGGCTACCTATCACCATTACAACGACAGTTTTTTTTAAAATGTAGGTACTGAACTCGATGTTTTTCATACCTATATGGACATTACTTTCTTGGCGGATATCATCGTGTTTTCGGTTATTCAGTTGCCATTTAGGTACTGTCCAAGTATCAAAGTATTCGTGGTGAAGCTTGTCTAGCTAAATGAACCAATGTTCACTACATGATCGGGTGACAGCTGGCTGGTACCATTTACAACAGAACGCTTCAGTGCTGCAGAGGGTACGTTAAACTGTCGCATGTCGTCGGAAACGGTGACACTCTTATGACGACTGTCATAATGTGCTAAGCTGTATTGAAGACCTTCGAACGTTCTAATAAGTTCGACGCTTTTTTTTAATTCCTGATAGGTTAGCCTTTGACCACTATCTCACCTCATGGTAAGTGATGATGTGGTCGAAGATGTTGTTCAGGCTAACCTAGAAGTACTCGCTCTCAAGGACAGTTGCCGGTACACATGGTTAGGTGCTTGGCGACAGATTTTCTACTTGAGGGTGGTAGCTAGCCAGGCGGGTATTCGCAAAATTCCCTACCACCATGCTATAACGACTGCCATCCGTAGACAACAACCTGGACCGACGGCTTAACGTGCCCTCCGAAGCACGGAAGCGCTCAGTAGTAATGTCACTAGCTGTCACCCATCCAACTCATGACCGCGTGCGACGTTGCTTAACTTTGGTGATCGGTTAAGAACAGCTAAGTAAACTTCGCTTCAAATTGCAGCGTGCATAGTGAAACGGTATTTTATGAATGGCTCACTAGCACACTCTCCAGTAGAAAATCAGCAAGCACTTACTTAACGGTTTATTACGGCAGCTGTTCCCATTCTATGTTACTTAAGCTGGTTTACCATCCTCGACCTGATTAGGTATAACATAGGTAAACTGGCCTTTGATGACATGAGATTGTCATTGTCATCAAAGGCAAATTTAACAAAAGATAGCATACCTATCAGTTTTTTGCTTTTCCAAACCTATCTCGCTTCCGATTCGACTGATGCGTCGCGCATATCACTTACCCTGTAAAGAAAGAACACAAATGTGTGATGTGAAGTTAGTCAGCTACGTTGCCTACCATGAGCTCGTTCAGTCATTTAGAAAGTAAAATTGTAATTTCCCCAGAAGCATCTAACAATATCGAAGGATGGCTGCGAAGAGAAGCTTATCAAAGAAATGATGTCAGTCTCCTTACGATTCAACGCCGTCATGGCGCTTATTATAGTTGCTATGGTAAGTAGTTTTTTTTTTTTATGCTTGATAGGTTAGCCTTTGACCACTATATCACCTGATGGTAAGTGATGATGTGGTCGAAGATGTTGTTCAGGCTAACCTAGAAGTACTGGCTCTCAAGGACAGCTGCCGGAACACACCGTTAGGTGCTTGGCGACAGATTTTCTACTTGAGGGTGGTAGCTAGCCAGGCGGGCATTCGCAAAATGCCCTACCACCATGCTATAACGACTGCCATCCTAAGACAACAACCGGGACCGACGGCTTAACGTGCCCTCCGAAGCACGGAAACGCTCAGAGTCAGTAGTAATGTGACTAGCGGTCACCCATCCAACTCATGACCGCGCGCGACGTTGCTTAACTTTGCTGATCGGTTGAGAACAGCTAAGTAAACTTCGCTACGAGCGCTTCAAAGTTCAAGTTCAAGTTGCAATGCTGAAGGATTGTAAATAGAAACACCTAGTCAAAACTGCCAGTCCATTATATTCTAAAAACGGAAACTGAACATACCCCACCCATATTCGTATCTTCATTTCTCATGCCATATTCGATGTAGTTAAAAGCGATTGTAGAAAAAAAAACACCGGTGAGCAGCATACCATCATTCACGTCGATGTTAGAGTTGCTGCTCATTCAGCGCACAACAGAGCTACCTATTGTTAGCTCAATTGGTGAGACACCAATTGAGCTGAGGACTCAATTGGTTAGAGTATACCCCGGCTAAAGGGATGGATGGACTCGGGTTCGAATCCCGCACATGACTTAAATTTGTAAAATATAATCCAGAGCATGCGTTATTGGAAACATAAAATATTAAAAGAGCTACCTACTTTAAAGCCGCTGATTACCCAAATGGTAGCCGGTTTACTATCAACGACATCATTCCTAAAGAGATTTGGCTTTAGGCAGGCGGCCGGTCATTAAAACTATTTACAATCATGTCCTTTACTTGTCAGTGAAAACATATTTTTCTGTGCTAATAATTATATAAGACGTATTCTACCGACCCCATATGAGTGGGATAAAAGCAGGAAGAAGAATAAGATGTTATATTGATGCAAAACCTTATTTTCGACTAAATAGATTCTACAAGTGATGGCGGTACGGTATCTCCACACAGCGTACAAGAACGGTCTTCACGTCGGCAATCAGATAACCTGCAGAGCCTACCTCCTTCGATCGCTGACAGACACTGAGGCGCCTCGAGCTGTCCGAAGAAAGATGTTCAAAAAGAAAAAGCACGAGACCCGCACAATGCAATGGGTGTACGAACGGTTGCATCCGGGCAAGCGGCGGTACGCCACCACCTCGGGATCTGACGCTGGCAGCTCTGATGAACTCTTGAAACCCATTGACGAGTGAAGATATTTAAGGCACGTATTAATAAATGCGATCGATCTAAGATGCAGATTTTAACAATGTTCCATAAACGAAGCATTGATGGCTAAGTGGCATTGGCTATGGACGGCCGCGCAGCAGGTCCATGGTCAGAATCCCGCCGCGGGCTTGAGCTTCACCATGTCCCGTCCACCATGACGGGCATTTTGCGAATGCCCACCTGGCTAGAAACCCTCAAGTAGAAAATCTCTCGCCAAGCACCTAACGGTGTGTTCCGGCAGCTGTCCTTGAAAGCCAGTAATTCTAGGATACGCCTGTTAACACCTTCGACCACATCATCACTTACCATCAGGCGAGATTGTTTGTTGAGCTTACCTATCAGCAATAAAAAAAATCTGCAGCATAAGATCAATCTTAACTTATAGAAGCGTTTATTAATATGAGCCTAAATGTATGTGGCCTCCCGTACAGATTAAGGGCTGTACTATATCCTTCTGTCGGATGTCGTAAAAGACCATGTGTATGTCTCCTGTGCCTATGAATGGACTGATTGAGCAAAATGCTACCATATATGTACATGTCGATATACTCATGTAGATGCTAGTGCGAGGTGTTGTTTCACATTGAGCACATAACATGGCTCCTTTTTTTTTTTCTTTTTTTTTTTATTATGCCTTTGACCACTATCTCACCTGATGGTAAGTGATGATGTGGTCGTAGATGTTGTTCAGGCTTACCTAGAAGTACTGGCTCTCAAGGACAGCTGCCGGAACACACCGTAAGGTGCTTGGCGACAGATTTTCTACTTGAGGGTGGTAGCTAGCCAGGCGGGCATTCGCAAAATGCCCTACCACCATGCTATAACGACTGCCATCCTAAGACAACAACCGGGACCGACGGCTTAACGTGCCCTCCGAAGCACGGAAACGCTCAGTAGTAATGTCACTAGCGGTCACCCATCCAACTCATGACCGCGCGCGACGTTGCTTAACTTTACTGATCGGTTGAGAACAGCTAAGTAAACTTCGCTACGAGCGCTTCAAAACCTTTACCCGAAAAGTAGCGGATATAATAATATGTAAACTGTAAACGAAAGTATTTCTATGTTGTTGTACTTATTGCATGAGTCGTGCGTCGAATAAAGGAAGGTTATCTACAAAATATCGACACTACTTTTTTATACCTAGCTGGGCTCTATGCTGTTTCACCCGTGCAAACAATGAGGAAGTTATGATGACGATGATAATGGAAGTATCCTATGTGTTTATCCAGGATCTAAAGTATCTGTATTCCAAGTTTCATCCAAAACCGGTTCAGCCGTTTAAGAGTGAAGTAGTAACAAATATACACAAATATGTATATATTTAATGCAATATCCTACTTCATAATGAGTGACCACTCCAAGATCCAAATGAGATTTAGAATGAACACAAATATAAAATTAAAAAGTCGGCAAAACTTAGACCTAAATAATTTGTTAAATTTCAGAAAGTAGCCAAACGCCCAATGGAGTTACTTTTTAAGGACTTGTGAACTTTTCACTTACGAACTGATGGATGCATGGATGAATCATCCAAATCCATGGATGGTTCTACAGACACTTAATACTGCGATCATTATAGTACCTACATACTTACTCGTACCTATGGAGGTACGAGTATGTAGTAATAATTTGTCAATTCATTAAACAAGTTTCTTTTTGTTTTCTTGATGGAACAATCACAAGGTCCACCTGGAGTTCATAGGTAACATCTGTCTGTAACAGATGCAGTTCGTTACAAGTGGGGAACTGCACTGCGCCTATCACCCTAAAGTTATTAAGTATTATGTGTACGAAATTTCAGATGTATTAATAGAAGTCAGTCTCGCCTGGGCTCGTAAAAGAAACCTGAATCAAAGTTTACGTTACTTATTATTATTGTATTATTATTTATTATATACTAAAGGCAAAACCATGGAACTATACATTAAAAAACGACTTGATTTTTAAGTGTTTATATTTAAAGCACCCATACTTACAATAGTTACATTACAAGACGAATAACCAAACTAAATTTAAATAAAATTAATAAGTGTTTCGTGATATTTATACAATATTTTTAAATTTCTTAATATAATAAAATACTTTCTACAAAAACAAATCCATGTAGCGTATTTTGGAGCTTTTTATTATTCAATTTCCTTTTCTATCTTAAGAACATTTAAATAAAATATTCTTAAATATCAATTTATGTACCAATAATGGTGTCGATTCTACACAAAAATGTTAAAGCACAAATCTATAGGCGTAATAGTTTTTCAGTAAAGTGTGCCACAAAATGTTCCAATGCAATAATCCTGATTTAAGTATGGCTCTTTTAAGTGTTACACGAATCTTAGCGTGATAGAACTAACATAGTTTAGATAATTTTAAGTTTAGAGAATGTGTGTAGAATCGACATAAATGCGTATATAATATATTGATCTATGTCCAAAGTCCTATTATAAAAATAACTATGCCAGATGACTCAATTCAATTGTAATATTATAAACTTAATAGCGTTTATATTTAACTGCCATAAGTTTATTCAATGTTATACACTCCGTTCAGCCTTTATAAGTGTTTTGGAATAAATACAAAATATTTGAATAGTACACAATAATAAAACGTAAATATATTTTTCATCACACTCGCTCGTAACGGGCCTTTACATGCACCGAATTTAGTGTCATAATATAGTCTATTACGCACTCGTGCTTTTTTTACTTTTCCGCACTAGTGTTTTAAATAGAAAACAAAACAACGTTTCCACACTTCTCAACAAGGAGATTGTAGTTTGTTTCGTTCGTTTTTCATATAAAAACAATAGAGTTATTTACCTACTGAAGTAGACCTTTAGAAGATTTAATTAAAAACCTTCATCAGATTATTAGGGCTATCAAAAAGATCAAGAAAATATTTTCGTATCGAAATATTCATATTCGTTCCTCGCAAGTGTGTTGGAAAAACGTCGTATGAAACTCGTGCGCGTTGTTTATTACAATCTCTACTCCATAGGCTTAAACCCATCTCGATTGTAAGAAACAACTTCGCGCACTTGTTGCTTAATGTACTATTAAACAGTGCTTGGCGTGGCGTAGCAAATTATTTTAATGCAATATTTCTTAACGTAATACTGACTACATGTTATAATAGAATTTATGAAAATATCCATTAGATATGTTACGAGGGATCGGGGGCCTGCGAGGAGTTTAAGAAACTTCACAAAATCGACAAATCGTTAAACCTGTTTTTCTCCAAAACTGAACCTGATCAATTATATTTTACATTAGATTTTTATTACAGAGTATAAGGCAATTATTTTCTTTTATTTAATAAAATTATATTTTTTTTCTGGTGATGCCCTGATCACTGCGGTAAAACGGGTCATTATTAGAGATTTTTCAGTTTCATATTGTCATCAGCAATAATCATTTGCTGTATGTAAATTACAGAGGCGTGTCTATAGCATGCCTAGATTTTATGTAGAAATTATGGCTCTAGATGCATTATCCAGGATGAAAAACGGAAATACATTTGCTTGGAGAATCGCAGACCGACTTCCTACAACAGAGTATAATTCATCTTATAATGAAGAGATAATGAATTTTTATTTTTATTTTATATTTATAGATGTACATACTGATGAATGAATTATATTGAATATTGACGTTTGAAAATTATAGAAATATGAATGTGTAAATGTGACTTCAAGGATCATCGGACCTAGTTGAATATCACATTTACGAACTTTTACAACGAAAGATGTACACATCGGGCTGTAAATGTTTAGACAATTCTACCCCCATTATATGAAAAACTTGCCATTCATCGCCGGACACTGCTTACTTCTATGTAGACGGTTATTTGTTGTCTACGAATTTCTGTATCTTGTCAGGTTCGGCGAGTTCTTTGAGACGATGCAAGTTGTCCCACCATAGCTTGAGTCTGTGACGACGAATCATGTTGAACCACGGCGTAATGGGACCTTCTAAAGTTGGTAGATATCTGTATGAAACGGAATTGACATTCAATACGAAGTAATAGTTTTTATAAGCTTTATACTGTCAACTGACAATTCATGATTATGTTAAAGCATGCTTGCTATCAAACAATTACACCGATATAAAATCAATGGAAGTATACAGGGTTATTGGAAAAATGCAAACAACCTCTTAGAGTTGACTTATGTTTGTCTTAACTAACATTTTTAGAACACTATCTTTTTTTTTCTAGATAAGTTTTTTTTATGTTATTGTGACGGAACAAGCTCGAGCCCCACCTGATGTTAGGCGGACTAACCTCAGCCTATAACAGATGCATTTCATAATGAGTCACGAAATGCACTGCGCCCGTCAATTTGAGACATAGTTGTTAAGTCTCGTGTGCATGTAATTTCACTGGCTCTCAAGGACAAAGATGGATAGATAAGGCATTAATTTGTCTTTGTGTTTGTGATGGTATATGCACGAAGAAGAAGTTAAAAAGTATCTTGTGCCTGTAATTTATTATTTCATATTTTTGTATTACGTTGCTCGATGTAAACATTCAAAACTCTATTCAAAGGGATATGTATAAAGTAAAGTGAAATCAAATCACTACTAAAAGTAAAACCACCGACAGAATTAATTGGTGGATTTGCACATTGGAATAAAATGGAACAGACCTTACCTACCAGGTACTTACTTACCTACATTTACTTACCTGTCAGGATCCTAGACCTAGCTTGTAGCAGAGATAATAAAGGGCATAAAAAGCAGTACTCTGATATCAGGTCAAATTGGGTTTGACCTTAGCATCAATTTGAAGGAAGAGGATGGGGTTGATTTCGTCCTCTTCTCACAGATACGGATCTACTACGTTTAATAGAGGTAGAAGGTAACCAATTACTCACGAGTTGAACTCCGCTTTGGGCACGAAGCAGTACTCTGATATCTCGTCCGAGTTAGGTTTGACCTTGGCATCAGTCTGGAGGAAGAGGATGTGGTCGATCTCGTGTTCTCCCCACACACCGTCGCCGGGGTCGTGGTAGTGCACGCGCGTTAGGAAAGTGAACGCTTCAGGATCCATCTGATCGTACATAAACGGAGATTTATTATTTTTACAAGTGAAATTATTGCGCGAAATCGGAGGAAGCCCCCTCCTTCTTCCTTAGTTTCCCGCCCGGGACAAAAAATTGTGCTCCAATAATTAATGATTTTCGCTGAGCACGACATGGTGCTTGTAATCACATTTAGAAATATAGAAGCGTAGCGACATCACTGCGAGAGTCAAGTGTTTGAAAAAGCACTTATTTCGATCAGATGATGTCTAGTATGCTGGTTGATGACCGCGCACCGTCCTCTTTAACTCCTAATACAATTGGGGCACAAAGTTTCGGCTCGAACGAGTGTGTTCCGATGGCCGAGTGGAATAGGCATCCAGCGCGAAGTCGGAGAACGCCGCGCCCGCGCCGGTAGGATTACCGCCCGGGACAAAAGATTTTGTGCACCAATAATAATTGTAAAATGTCAAGTTTTATTGTGAAATTAGATGAACCTTTTGAAACTTTACGAAGAGAATAGCGATGTGAACAAGAATGACACTCATTGTTTGTATTGTTAAGGGTAGATTAAGTATATGAATCGACTGTTACCAATGGCCTTATAAACTTTGTGCTGGAGTGGAAAGAGGTATTTAGTATTTTGTAATTTTTCTATAAAATATAAAGAAAATTAAATAAACAACAATCAAAGTTGACTCGCACGGCTTAGCTTTAAAATGAATATATAACAGTTTATTCCATGCCATGATTAACAATGTTACCTGATCAAGAGGTATGCCAAGTTCGTGGTTAATCCGGCGCCTCGCAGCCGTAATCACATCCTCTGCCTTTTCGTCAATATATAATGGATGGCTGCAGCATGCGTTTGTATAATAATCGGGGTAAGTTACCTGTAATAATAATGAATAACATGGATATACAAGTAAAAATTAACTAAAACTGCCGACGGCAAATTATTTATTTCCGTTAAGCGTTTTATAGTTCCATTTATATTATAACTGCAAGTGACATATATTTGGAATCGTTTTTTTAAAGCCCTGGATTTTGATAGCACACTGGTGATGTATTTAGGAGAGAAAAAAACCATTCTCGCTATATGGCGTCTTAATTCCTCCAGTTTTATTTTTTTAATAACCTAGTGTCACCTGCGCTATCAAGAAGAATCTAATGATATATCATACATTAAAATCGGTTAGGCAGTTTAGCAGTTATGGTGGACTAAAGAAACTCACAAACATACATATATGATTTTTTATATTGTTATGATTGCAATAACGCCTGCTTACATTACAAATTATCATTACAAATCACAAATATACGATAGGAAAAATTTGTTCATATTGTGCGGGATCCATCCCAATACGATGGTTAATGAACTATAGGAAAAATTCGAGTTATGACGTCATGTCATGTTAGCTCAATTGGTTAGAGCATGCCCCGGCTAAAGGGGCGGATGGACGCGGATCCCGCACATGACTCAAATTTTTCCTATCGTATATTTGTGATTTTGTATACATATATGAACCCTGAAAACATAACACTCCTTTTTTTGGGCAGTCGTGTAATAATATATAGATTTAATTTATAATATTGAAGTAAAAAATGCACAGTGATTTACACAACAAATCAATTCAAACTATTATTTTGTTTGGATTATTGGATTGGAATTCTGCTGCTTCTTCTGCCATGTGGAATTTTGTTTTACCAATATTTCAGGAACTTCAGAATGGAAGAAAGAATAAACGAAAAAGAAGGGAATTCAAAAATATCAAAGGTATTTTTCTAGGACCTAAAAAATAAACTCTATGCAAGAACTACCAAATTATAATTTAATATAATCTACCAAATTCATCAAATTCTTATTCAGCCTAGCATATATTACATTACCATATTAGAGGTCAATAGTGACAACTAGTTCATCACGGCTGACATTCATTTGTATCAACATACATCTCTCTATGTCTTCCCCGGCTAACAATTGAGCTGTTTAACATAGATTTTATCATTATGTATTGCCATAACGCCTTTATCTTCAATGACATCACTACATATTTGTTAATTCTTATCGCATGCAACTACTTAGTACAACAATGTGATGAAAATAGTGCTCTATTGAAGACATCCACATTGTTCCAATGAATTAAGAAGCATTTTCCAAACATATCCTACTACAATTGTCTGCTAGAATTCCTGCTTTAAGTAAGTAGGCCATCACAACATTAATAGGGTTATTAATTTTTTAACTCAAAGATATCAGGACTAGCTTTTAGGCATTCCTATTCATTCAATAAAATCACTGAATTAGATAGATCAGTATTTTATACATGTGAAAACTATAAATAAAATAAAAAAATACAGGCAATATTTATTATACAAAATATTTCAACCTCTAATTTTTAAAGTATTAGGTACTTTTTCGTCCACTTGTTTAATTGCGGATAGGCTAGCCTTTGCCTATACCACTATCTCACCTGACAGTAAGTGATGACGATGTTGATCAGGCATATTAAGAACTACTGGCTATCTAGGATAGCTGCCAGAACACACCTTTAAGTCAATAGCTGTTGAGGCAGATCTAAGCTATGTAGTCTTGTATTGGACATTAGAACAACATGCATTAGCACAGAAGCATTTTTATTTCAAGGTGAATGATCAAAGAGACACTGCTTGTAGAAGATTTTATTCACGCATTGTATTCAGCATTTAAAAGGCTCCAGGTGAAGATTTTTGTTAAGCATGGAAGTGGAGGTTCCAAGCAACAAGTTGAGCAGCAAACAATACTTGGCCGGCATTTAGCAGGTTACCATAAACAAATTAACAGTTTGAATGATAATATGTATCAGTCCATGCACAAGAAAGGGATTTCCTTATAGTTCCCGGAGCACAATCCGAAATTTAAGCAGTATTTCATTACTGAAGAAATGTTTTAAATTTCATCCTTTTAGAATTCAGGTTGTGCTATCGCTTAAAGCCTAACAAGTACAACATTATACCTTAATACCACCAGATATAGTTAAATCAATTTATAATTTGTTGGAAAACTTACTTTATTACTAGACCTTCTCTGCATCAACATATCTCCACGTTTATTGAATAGGAAGACACTGAAAGCCCGATGCAGCAACACACTGCCATCATTCCCAACCTTGTGACACTCCCTTTTTGTAGCTGTTCCAAGGAAGTTATCCTTTTCATCCACTAAGAGGCAGATATCTTTGTCTAATGCTTCGGCCTGGAAAAATATCACTTATAATTAGTGTTATAATAATAATAAGTCTGTGAAAATCCACAATTAAGTTCACTTTTAACAACTGGCATCAGCTGCTGTGATTTGCACAGATGCCAGCTCTTTATTACAGCAAGTGGAAGCTGATATAAATCTGCAACTTTTTAAATACTTACATTTAGGTTGGACAGACAAGTACAACATGGACAAGTGTTGAAAGATTTGCTTCTATTGACATTTATCTAACTAATACAATTTATTTGCATGGTGGTAGGCTGTTTTGCAAATGCCCACCTGGCCAGCTACCACCATCAAGTAGAAAATCTGTTGCAAAGCACCTAATGGTGTGTTCTGGCAGCTGCCCTTGATAGCCAGTAATTCTAGGTTAGCCTGAACAACATCTTCAACCACATCATCACTTACCATGAGGTGAGGTTGTGGTCAAGGGGTAATTACTAACACACAACTACTAACACTTGCACTTGATCTGTCTAGTCACAAAAAATAACAAAAACCAAGTTAAAAAGAACTGCATAGTTTCCAGGGATTTAATGAAATTTATCAAGATACCAATAACATATATATGTAGTTGCAATATGTAATACCTGGGCTGGATCAAGTCCTTCATTGATATCAGGTTGAGTTTTGACCGGTTCTGAAGCCAAGAACCTCTTCTCCAGCCGAGTAGTCCTCCAGAGTGATCTTGCGAAGTTGCGCACCAACATCTTTCACAAGTAAATGTACAATGATGGCGTCAAGGAACTATGATGAATTTATATAACAGTACATTTTGTTATTGGAACATTAGTTAAAAGGTTATTGTTGATTAAATCTGTACAGTGTGTAAATATAATGTAAATATCACAGTCTATCTGTAAGTCCACAGACAGCAGAATGTTCATGCTCACACAAAAAACAAAGTTACCAAATCTTGAACTTAAGCACAATGTTTGGAAAGAAATCAATTGTAATTAAGAAGGTTACAAATCTATGCACCTGGTGAGATAGTTAGCTTTTGTGGGGAAAACACCTTTAACAAAGCTACTAAAATTTTGATGCAAATCTTGAGAGTGACTTGGGTCTTGAACTGAAGAAATACTCCTGATCTGGTGTCACCTAACACATGACTGCTAACCACATTACCAGAATTAGCGACCACACAACCAGATGAGACTGGTGACTACAATAAGAAAACTGCAACAAATTTTTAGATTTCTTCAGAGGCTGTATAAAATCCACACTATCAACTGCCCTTGATTTGACGCCATTGCATTTTCATACTTATAGCAAATAGTGATGGTGGCAGCTCTAAAGGTAAAGTCAATCCTTTTGATTTACTCCCCTCTCAGTCTTGGACTTTTGCCCCAGGGTTTCAAGTTAGATCCTTGCTTCACTATTTGAGTAGATGTTATTAATAATGTTGGTGTAGTATGAAGGTATCCTTGCTGCTCAAGACTTTTCCATATGGCTTTATGGATTATGCCATCGCCGACTTTGGAGTAGTCACTACATGCTATATAAAAAAATTATTTTCTACTCTTTATACTTTTCTATTAGGTACCTGTTTGACTGCATGTATATGATCCAGTGTGGAGTATTTTTGACTGAAGCCAGCTTGCTCTTGAGGTTGGTTATCATTTAGCTTTTTGCTTATTATTTTTTTGTGAAGCTAATAATTTGTGTTGAAATTAAATCTAGGTAAACCTGACGATTTCCGTGGGGTGCTGGGCTAGAATGTGCCCCCCATTTCTTCATGTGGGTGCCGTAAGATGCGACTACAGGAAAAATATCGGAAGAAGGGAAGTGACGCCTTCTGAAGAACTGACAACTTCTACCGAGATCACCAAGAGTGCCAATGGCAGTTGTGCCATGCATTGGGGTTATGGCAAATTCTGCCCAATTGGGGAAACTTTGTTCAATAGTGGAAATTCCAGTTGATATGATGATAATGATGAAACTGACATGTCTAGAAAGGCTTTTGGACAGCTTGTTGTTACTACAGCCTGTAGTCAATCTCATTCTTAGTGTTTCCATCAGGATAGAACCATTTCCTCTGATTCTATTTTCTTTTTATTCTTTGAATAAACTGTTGAGAAGGCTTGTGTTCTAAAAATAATTCAACAAGCCACTAATTATTTGGAATTCTTTCCAAAATTTCCCAAGACATTTTCTTCCATGTTTTAAGTTTTTGTTCAAGTTCAAATATTTTTCTTTAGAGGTTATTATTTTGTTTGACAATTGCACTCATCATCTTGTTTAGCGCCTCCATGAAACATTCAGTAACTTTATTTTTTTATAAATTTTCATCAACTTTAATTAACTCGTTGTCATCGGCTGACCCACTATGGCCAATTTATGAATGAAATTCTATTGTTATCATTATCGCAGATTTCAATGGGTTAATACTAGTTCCATATATTTATATATTTTACTATACATATTTAAAGGAAGACTAGTAAAGTAAAACAAAAATTTCCAAATCAAAGCAAAGGACTGACAAAATAGCCTATAAGAAGTAAAAGCTGTGTGCTGAATACTGCAATTTGACAGATCTACTTTTCCCTGTCAAAAAATATTTGCACAGAAAGCATGATAAATAAAACAGTCAGGTGTGCAATTACTACCTAATCACCAGAACTTGGAATCTCAGAATCAAAAGGGCTGTATTTTTATACAGTAGTATTCATAACAGAAATGCAGTCATAGACTTTAAGCTTACATCACATCCAAAACTGGGTACAAAATACAGGTATGGTAAGACATAAAAAACAATTGCAAGCCATCAGTAAATCAGTAATGGAAGTACATGAAAGATTTCGTCTTCACACTGAAAGAGCAGGACAAAACCAGTAGAATAAGATAGTAAGCGTTGGCTTACTATCTTATTCTACTGGTTTTGTTTCTTATATATTATATATATATATATTAATAGGCTATGTTTCCAACCTAAAGAAAAAACAGTCAAATACCCTACAGAAACAACAGCAGAAGAAACTGCATCTTGTTTTAGGCCTCATTATGGGTTATGGCAATCTGCATTATTTACTGCACAAAAAATTGGAGCAATGGGCAATTCTTTGCGTAGAGGCTGTATGCGCAAAGATGACACATGTCTAAGTACTAAAGCATTTTGAACACATAACATAAGAATTACAATGGAACTTTGAATCATTCTCATAGCCGCCACATATTTCACTGGAGCAACTTAGCCAGAGATCTAAAGTCCTGCACTGCTACAGAGTTGTGATGGCTTGGGTTGAAGCTAATAGTGGAAATGCACAGAACACCCCAAGCGGCATGTTAGAGCTATACATATCACATGCAAAGAGATAAAAATCTGTACACATCACACAGGGTTTATTTTTGAATAAATGAGATGTTGGTGGTTGACATTTTAGGCAAGTGTTTGATAAGCAAAATGATCAAAACCGTGCAACATATTATCATCAATAATTATTTATGATTTATTTCCAATTAGTGTGAGGATGGAAACTTGCGACGTAATTATAAAGTATACATAGATATGTTCTTTTTTGCTACAAACAAATAATTCGTACCTTTACAACTTTCTTGTCCGAAAAAACACTACATTTAACTCAAATATTACTGTATCGACAAGTTATTAATGCTCATAACTATTAAGGAAAACTAAACTTTCTTCTCCTTGTTCTATATTGGGGCAAACAGAAGAAAGTTTAAAGTAAAATTCTTCTGAAGCACGCAAATTATTTTCAACTTCACTTCACCACAGAACCTATACCCACCTATACCCACAGACTCCACAGAGTACTTTTTGCCATTACTTTTTTTGTACGCCCGCGGCTTCGCTCGCGTGGAGTTAAGTTATACCTACCACATAAAATACCTACTTTAACACACTTTTAGTGTAGTTACACTAAGACATATTTTTATTCCAAATTTCATACCAAGTAGTAATTTTAAAACGTGAGGAGCGATATCGTGTGTAGTTTATATTACACTATACTCCATACCATAGACTAGGAGCAAGTATCTGCATTCTATAACAACAAAAGACAAATTCTTCCTATCATTGGCAACAACCCATGACAACAACCATGGGCGTACTCCATTTGACGCCAATTTCGTTATTTTCGATAATTTTGTCACATTCTGCGTCTATGGTTATGATCACTGTGATCGTTTGTAACTGTTCTCCCCTGTTCCATTTAGGATTAGAACGCTAAGAATGCCACTAAAGTTTGCCACTTTTGACATAAGAGTGCGTACCATTTGGAGTTAAATTCGCCAAAAACGATCACACTCCCTAAAAATTGTTCCACTTGGGTCTTGGCATTATTTTCGCCATAAACGCTGTGAAGCTACTGGAACAGTTTGAATTACCTACATCTAATGACAAAAGAGACAAATTTTAGGGGCATTCTAAGAGTTCTTATCCTAAATGGAACAGGGGAGAACAGTTACAAACGATCACAGTGTGATCACAACCGAAGAATGTGCTCAAAATATCGAAAATAATGAAATTGACGTCAATTGGAATACGCCCTTAGATGTAGGTAATTCAAACTGTTCCAGTAGCTTCATAGCGTTTTATGCGAAAATAATGCCATGACCCAAGTGGAACAACTTTTCGGGAGTGTGATCGTTTTTATCGATTTTGGCGAATTGAACTCCAAATGGTACGCACCCCATGAAGCTGTAGATATAAGCTGGGGGTCGTTCGGAACCTCGGTTAGAGCGCACTCGGAGTGCAACTTTTCACTCTAACGTCGTTCACAACCTTCGAGTAGAGCGCAACTTTTTAACTATCAAAAACGGTCGTTAAAAGGTTGAATCTTTATCTGACATGACCTTGACATTTCTTGATGAGAGAATTATAGGCACTCTTTTGTATTTTGCAGGTAACGGTAGTTATTTACAAAATCACAAATAAAAAAAAACGGTAGTTATTGCTTTTCAAACATCATAAAACTTCTATATATTTTGCTAGTTCCCCGCCAAAAATCGATATTAGAGGTTATAAAACAACCGAGTCGTTCCAAACCTTCGAGTAAGTTAAAGCAACCGACAACTACACTCTGACGCTTGGAACACGGCCTGTTCACGGTTTGCAACCATGTTTACCGCTCATTGGCCTTGACGGCTCGCTTGTTGCTCACCACCGTCGGAATTTGCTACTACACAGTCGCTCACCACAGTGTGTTTCGGACTCCCGCACCGACAACACGCATCGTACGAAAGGCAAACTACACACGATATCGCTTCTTACGTTTTAAAATTACTACTTGGTATGAAATTTTGAATAAAAATATCTCTTAGTGTAACTACACTAAAAGTGTGTTAAAGTAGGTATTTTATGTGGTAGGTAAAACTTAACTCCACGGAGCGAAGCCGCGGGCGTACATAATTAATGCTAGAGCATTAATTCCATTTGACGCCAATTTCATTATTTGCGATATTTTGAGCACATTCTTCGGTTGTGATCACACTGTGACTGTTCTCCCCTGTTCCATTTAGGATAAGAACTCTTAGAATGCCACTAAAATTTGTCACTTTTGTCATTAGATGTAGGTAATTCAAACTGTTCCAGTAGCTTCACAGCGTTTATGGCGAAAATAATGCCAAGACCCAAGTGGAACAACTTTTAGGGAGTGTGATCGTTTTTGGCGAATTTAACTCCAAATGGTACGCACTCTTATGTCAAAAGTGGCAAACTTTAGTGGCATTCTTAGCGTACTAATCCTAAATGGAACAGGGGAGAACAGTTACAAACGATCACAGTGATCATAACCATAGACGCAGAATGTGACAAAATTATCGAAAATAACGAAATTGGCGTCAAATGGAGTACGCCCATGGTTGTTGTCATGGGTTGTTGCCAATGACAGGAAGAATTTGTCTTTTGTTGTTATAGAATGCAGATACTTGCTCCTAGTCTATGGTATGGAGTATAGTGTAATATAAACTACACACGATATCGCTCCTCATGTTTTAAAATTACTACTTGGTATGAAATTTGGAATAAAAATATGTCTTAGTGTAACTACACTAAAAGTGTGTTAAAGTAGGTATTTTATGTGGTAGGTATAACTTAACTCCACGCGTGCGAAGCCGCGGGCGTACATAATTAATACTAGAGCATTAATTATGTACGCCCGCGGCTTCGCTCGCTACCTACAAATAATTCGTAATAGGGCATAATATGGAATGAATGTCCTACATACCTATAGGATATACACTTCTGGACTCATCTATTGGCCCACCTTGTATTTTCAGTTTCGTTTGGTCCTAGCTAAAATTTTATATTAGGTCGAGCAAAAAGTTTTTATGCAGTTTTGAACCTGGCACATTCACAATTTCATTCAATAGTCTTTTTTTGAATTTCGAACACAGAATTTAAAGAAACAAAAGACAATTTGGAGCCTGTTTGTTGATATCAAACAATCGAATACTAAGAAAACTTGGTTTTATTGGTTTACTTGGATTTAATTCTTGAAAAAGTGATTGATATCTTTGGTTTTGCAACAAACATTACTTATTCTTAACATTAAGGTGAGGTTCTATCAATAATCTATGGATACTTCACCTGAAGTCGCCGCCCAAGCTGTGGCACTTATTCAGGCCGGACACAGCCAAAGAAACGTGAGTGCTCAACTTAATTTAAGTCGATCTGCGGTCCGAAATGTTTATCGGAGGTACCTAGAGACTGGCGGCTTTGTTCGTCGCCAAGGAAGGCCACGATCTCGGGTCACAACTGAAAGGCAGGATCGATTCATCGTGACGACCAGCTTGAGAAATCGTCACCTTACCTCCATTGAGATACAAAACCAACTTCGCGACTTCCACGGAGTATCTGTGAGCGCTCGAACTGTTCGGAGAAGGTTAAAAGAACGCGATATGGTACCACACAAGCCAGCTAATGGGCCCAAACTAACGCGAGCCCACCGAACAGCGCGCCTTCATTTCGCACGCAGTCATTTAAATTGGACACAGCAAGATTGGAGCCGGGTACTCTTTTCTGATGAGTCTAAAATTGTGTTACATGGCAATGATGGAAGGAAGAAGGTCTACCGACGTAAGGGAGAGCGTTTCGCACAATACTGCTTTGAAGAGAGGGTTGCTAATGGCGGTGGCTCATGGACTGTCTGGGGCGGTATATCCGCGAGCGGCAAAACTCAACTTGAGGTTGTTACAGGACCACGGCTGCCAACATTAAATGCTGAAAGGTACATTCGTGAGTGCTTAGAACCTCACGTGATACCATACGCGGACTATGTGGGCCGAAATTTCCTTTTTATGCATGATAATGCAAGAGCCCATGCGGCCGGCATCGTCAGGGAATATCTTCGGGATGTGAACATCACAGTTATGGACTGGCCAGCCAGAAGCCCAGACATCAACCCTATTGAGCACATGTGGGACGAGCTAAAAAGACGTGTTAGGGCTCGTCAGCCAGTTGCCCAGACGATGCATGAGTTGAAAACTGCCATAGAAGAGGAATGGAAGATGATCCCTCAAAATTTCATAGAGCGGTTGATAAACTCTATGCCTAATCGTATGAGAGCTGTGATAGATGCCCATGGAGGCAACACGCGTTATTAAATTAAACCTTTATTTGATAAAACATGTTTTTTATTAAAAAATCAATTGCCTTTAACAAGGCGCATATCCGACTTGTTAGGCGTAGCTCCATGTCGTATGGTATTCTGAATTCAAATTTAAAACAATACGATCGAAAAAAATGGTAAAATGTATCAGGTTTAAAACTGCATCAACAGTTAAGGTGGGCCAATAGATGTGTCCAGAAGTGTATATGTCCTATCTACACTAACCTATACAAATATTTCTGATATACTATAGGTATTTCAATTAATACATAACTACTAAGATAATAAATAATTTATTTTGCAGATTAGGCGTTGAGCTGAATTTTTAAGTGTATCTCATTTTCGTTCCAAAATTTATAATGCATTTTATATGGGTGTGGGTTTTATACCTACGTATCTCAAAGAGGGTAGCGCGTTGTGCGCAACGCATGCTCGCTCACCGAGGGCGTTGGAAAGTCACACATAATTTGGTGGCAAACCACCATCTCCACAGTCGTAAACTATGGTTGTCAACCATGGTGGGAGGCTCGTTTCCAACTGTGTAGAACCCCTTTAATACAGCTTCATGACAAATACCTACTATCCAATGTAGTCCATAGAGAAAAGTAATATACCAGAAACTATACTCTCCACTCGCCAGTGTGACCGATTTGATATTTTGGAAACACACCAAAAAATACTGTTGCTAGTACTAAAAAACACGAGGAAAATTCGATTAAATACCAAAATTCTACTAATATTTTTTTGCATATTTTTAGAAAAGAATGGTATTGAAACACATATTATATAAATTAAAAATATTTATTGTAAATGAACAGTATTTTATTTATATTATTGTGACGGAACAAGCTCGAGGCCCACCTGATGTTAAGTGGACTAACCTCTGCCTATAACAGATGCATTTCATCACAATTCATGAATTGCACTGCGCCCGTCACTTTGAGACGCAGTTGGTAAGTATCATGTGCCTGTAATTTCACTGGCTCTCAAGTATTGCTGCCGGAACACACTGTTAGGTGCTTGGCAACAGATTTTCTACTTGAGGGTGGTAGCTAGCCAGGCGGGCAATCGCAAAATGCCCTTCCACCATGCGGTAAAGCGCAAGCTGGCGGTGCTAAGTGTAAGCGTTATTACTTCATTAATTATATTTTAGCATCTCAGTTGAGGGTTCAAGTGAAGTACAAAAAAACCTGGTTTCCGTACACTACACACATCAAAAGTGCCTAGGGATCAAGTACGTTTTCGAGTACTGTCGCAATAGAGGATTTTATTCATGTGCTTTTCTGACGAGTCCCGTTTCGGTATGCGGCCTGATACAAGACGTATTCGAGTTCGGAGGAGCTCTGGACGTCAAGAACGTTTAGAATTTAGTCAAGAAGTTCACCCATATGGTGCGGAAAAATAATGGTATTTGGTTGGGTCAGTGGAAGAACAGATCTCATTTGGATCAGGGGCAACCTCAATGCTCAAAGAACAATGGCGAACTCCTATACATATGGTTGTCATTGATAAAAAAATGTTGCGAATTAAATCTCACAATATAATGTAGCTATAGCTGTACTTAGATGTTTATACTTCTGCGGTCTACAATCTTCCATTCCGTTGGTGAGATTAAACAAAAGAATTTTCGATAACTGTTTCTGCACGCACAGTAGGTACCTAAACATACATGCAAGTTACTTCTGCACGCACAGTGTACAAAATAATGAAATTACTCATAAAAGTACGTAAAATATTGTGCAATACGAAAATTCTAAGAATTTATTTCTATTCATTAGGGTAAATTATAACAAAAAATATATTTAAAAAAGTACACTTGGGGCGTTTCCAGGAGCGGCCCAAGTTGTGCCTCTCGCTGTTAAAATATGCCTTTGTTATACTACCACAAGCATAATGATGCCTCTTTCTGCAGTCACTACATTACAAGCTTTACAGTATGCTGAAGCGCCTTCTTGACTTTACGTTACGTTATTTTTTTAATTATTTGTAACAATTCCTAAAAAGATTGGTATCTTTTAACAATAAAAGATACCAATCTTTTTAGGAATTTGAACACTGTTCCTTCTTTTTATAAGATATGTAGATACGATAAGACGAACAAGATTCTAGACTGATGGATATCAGCACGCCTTTTCAAGTAATAAGCAATAACCATAACTAGGAATAACTGGGAGATTGGATAGAAGAGAATAGAAACGATACCTGTTTATCAAGTACAGAGCGCTTCAAACCTAAACACATGTGTTTGTGTTTGTACACAACTGCTTGAATTGGCAGAATATCTGGCACTGCAGTGGTACCCTCCAAGACGGAGTGAGCATGAAAGAAAAGAGTTGTATTATATTTTCTCTATGGGTATAGCTGTATAATATTGAAGGGTCGTGGATTACAGACAGGTTTGACACAAAGGTAGGCTTCCTTGTCGAAGGACTTATATCTTGATCCGCTAGATGAGGATATGCTCAGTATAAAAATTTAAAATACTCTATTGATACCCGTTATTTTAATATAGGTAGTCGAGTTACACTGCCAAGAGCATAGTGGTGAGTATTATTCTTCCACTGTAACATCAAGAGAACAGCCAAGGTAAGAAAAGGCCCGCAATTGTAGCCCAAGTAAAAAACGATATCGCACTCCGTAAGTTCTAAAAGGAACGAGTTCATACGATTCTTAATTATTATCACCTCTAACTTATATCTACATGCATATACTCGTACTTCAATAAATATTTATGAGTATTTTAGGTCGCGTGGTTTATTTTGGGTTCTGTTCTTCCCCAATAAGCATACAGGAAGAGCAGGAATTGTTAGATCTGAAAATAGACATGTCCAGCGATGGCGCCTTGCCGCTTCCCTCAGTAAGCTCGTTAAATCCATCTTGGTAACTCGTATAGAATCCATAGGGTATATTGTTTACAAATACGAATTATTTGAATTGAAAAGTTTGTAAGTAAATAGGCGTTTCAAGGCCTGGTGATAAGTGAAATATGTCAAACGTTAAATTAGCAATTAGGGTCCGGCCGTTTACTGAGCGGTAAGTTGTTATGTATATCTATCCTAATATTATAAAGAGGATTGTATTTTTGTATGTGACGAATAAACTTAAAAACTAATAAAACGATTTTAAAACTTCCTTCACCATTAGAATCCTACACTAACCCTGATGAGCATAGGCTATACTATAATATTTTCAAAAACTTAGGGATCCGTCTGAAAACTTCGATAATGTAACCCAACGTGTGAAAAAATACCAAAAAAATCGTTATATCGCGTACGCTGCAGAAATTTTTGACAATAGAGCAAAGTGATGTACTACAATTTTATAGAGGACATCACTATCTACAAAAAAACTCGCAATACCATAAAATATGTCTAAATACTACAACAACTACCTAGTTTTTATGTGTTTCAATTTAAAATGTTTGATACCCGTACGAAGCCGGGGCGGGCCGCTAGTATTTTAAAGTAGGTAAGTACATTACAAAATTACAAATTTACGAGAGAAACGCTGGTTTCGAACCCGCATCCTTCCATCCCTATAGCCGGGGTCAGAGCATACCCCGTATCTGAGACCTGTATCTCACCTAATGCATGCCGAGTCAACTGAGGAGCTGAGTAGGTAGTTACAATGCTCAAACGCCTGCTGGCAATCTCATTAGTTTGCCAGCAGGCGGGTATCAAAATCTACACCATAGACAAAACAAAAAAATATGTATAATGGCCATGTTGCACCAGTAGTTGTTAGGAATGATACCATCAAAGTTGTCCGTTACATTTTCCCGGGATATATAGGTAGTTTGTACTTCAACAAAGAGGTGGCCTGAAGAATCCAACTTGGATGCAGCGTTCGGAAAATTACGCGACAACTTGTCAAAAAACCCGCAAAGCCTAAAGACATAACATAATATAGGTACTACACACATATATAGTATACATATAAACATACATATAAACGGTACATGTTACCATGTTTAATAAAAGATAATACCTTACGCGGTTCAAACAGTTATTTTTTGCTTGATAGGTTAGCCTTTGACCACTATCTCACCTGATGGTAAGTGATGATGGGGGCGAAGATGTTGTTCAGGCTAACCTAGAAATTAAGTTTAAAGTTGTTTATTAATGTGAAGTTATAGTCTTTAATTTTGATACTGTCTTTTATTTTGAATTTAATATATTTTATATATGTAAAACAGGGCTAATTTCCTGAAATACATAGTTTTTACATAGTTTTCAAGTTGGATCATTGCTTCACTATTTGAATAGATTGACTATAGTTACGCTACGTATCATGCGAAACCGATATCGTCCATTTATGAATGAAATTAAATTATTATCATTATCAATGATGCGTATGGATAGATTTATGACTGTCTATTCATCTGCCAAGGCCGTATTCCACTTGACGCCTACGGCGATAATTTTGTCCACATTTTGTGTCTATGGTTCATATTAAGGTGATCCTGGACAGAAAACGCCTTACAAGAATTAACTTTTCTCAAAGAAAAAACTCAATTTTTGAATTGAAAAAAAAAAATGTTATTTTTAAGCATATGCTTCAGTGTAATCATAAATCTCATACACATAACAAGTAACTTCACTCGATCGAAAAAAATCCCAAAGTCACCTCTATTTTGAATTTAAAACCGTTTTTTTTGTTCCTTATTACCAATATTTAATTTTTAATGCATTACTATTACTAGGAATAACTATAGACGCAAAATGTGGTAAAAATGATCGAAAATAACGATAGTGGCGTCAAGTGGAATACGGGCCAAATTACAAATCCGGTGAAGTCTCGAGTGGAAGCTAAGTCAGCCGAGGGTAGGTGGACAGGACAAACCTTGGACCTTATTGTCTCATTGTCACGGGAATGAAAATAATCTTCATGAGCATGAATGAGAATAGTTTACAAAGAAAAATTACAAAGTTATTTTAAGATAATTAAGTTTATCTCTAGTACCTAACATTTGTTAGATAATTAGGCCCTTGTTCACTCCTGAAGGTACTTGTACTATTGATGCGTATTTGTTACGTCTGTACTTTACGTCTTAGTGTGGGTGTAAATGGTAATATAATGCTAATGGTACTTATTTATGTACAACAATGAAATGCAAAACTTTATCGCATAGACAGTAGTTACAACTACTTAGGGATGATTTATATTAGACCGGGCCGTGTCCGGGCCGGGCCGTGGACGGGGCGGGCCCGGGGCGGAGCCCGTCCGTTCGTTAGTAGGCGGGCCCGGACGGGACACGGATCAGGCACGGTTTAATATAAATTGCTTCATACAAAATGTATGTAACGTTTCAAATCCGTGCCCCGTCCGGGCCACGTACACGGCACGCCACGGGCACGGCCCGGTCTAATATAAATCTACCCTAATACTCAAAAACTCGGCCCGTGGGGTGTTGGGCAAGAATTGCCCCCTCCTATAACTATCCCACAACTTGTACATTTAATGGCCCCTTTTTATTATTATCTACTATATTATCTTCCAAATATCAGAAGGGGGGCAGCTAAGCATTCTGAAGAACTGCCATCTTACCCCCGACCCCCCATTGATGGAGGCTGTGTTCAGAATTGGATGATCCAACTGATACACAGTACTCGTACTCATAAAATATGAATGTTTTCAGGGAGCTGAGATCGGATAAAGAAAGGATCCCGGTTGTTAATGTAGCAGATGAACACACAGTTACAATCACAAATATGAAAGTGAGTCTCACCTACCTTAATTTTATACTTCATAATATATTACGAAAAATAATTACAAAATTACGAGAGGAAAAATTATAGTCATGTGCGGGATTCGATGCCGCGGCATCCACATACGAAGCGCTCGTAGCGAAGTTTACTTAGCTGTTCTCAACCGATCAGCAAAGTTAAGCAACGTCGCGCGCGGTCATGAGTTGGATGGGTGACCGCTAGTGACATTACTACTGAGCGTTTCCATGCTTCGGAGGGCACGTTAAGCCGTCGGTCCCGGTTATTGTCTTAGGATGGCAGTCGTTATAGCATGGTGGTAGGGCATTTTGCGAATGCCCGCCTGGCTAGCTACCACCCTCAAGTAGAAAATCTGTCGCCAAGCACCTAACGGTGTGTTCCGGCAGCTGTCCTTGAGAGCCAGTACTTCTAGGTTAGCCTGAACAACATCTTCGACCACATCGTCACTTACCATCAGGTGAGAGAGTGGTCAAAGGCTAACCTATCAGGCATAAAAAAAAAACCCTATAGCCGGGGCATGCTCTGACTGTTTAAGTTAACATGACATGACTCATATCCATAAGTCATTACTATAATTTCACCTCTCGTTCTTTAACCATCAAATGGGGATGGAACGACACCTATAGTTCAACTTACGTTGTACTACAAACAAGACTAATTTTATTAACTTTAAACTTGTTCACAATTACACATTGATTGACTTACCGGTTTTAATTCTAAGTATTAACAGAGGTATTACCTCAGTGCATACGTTCTGTTATTGAATTTTTTCCATAGCTCTATACAATAATTATGCTCTAAACTCTAGACTAGAGGTGGGTACTTTGAGAGTGGTGTTTACGTAAACAAGACGCAAATATGCATAAAAATTAATAAGTACTGTACAGGTTAGTGCATCAGGCGCTGGTGATAGCCGAGAGAGAACCCGCCGGTATTACGCAGACTACACGTTCGACAGCTCGTGCCATCTTGGTCACCCTACGTATGCTTCTCAGGAGAAGGTGAGAACGCTTCTTAATAATCTACCTTATAAATATCACTATCTTTTGAAGCGCTCGTAGCGAAGTTTACTAAGCTGTTCTCAACCGATCAGCAGAGTCAAGCAACGTCGCCCGCGGTCATGAGTTGGATGGGTGACCGCTAGTGACATTACTACTGAGCGTTTCCGTGCTTCGGAGGGCACGTTAAGCCGTCGGTCCCGGTTGTCGTCTTAGGATGGCAGTCGTTATAGCATGGTGGTAGGGCATTTTGTGAATGCCCGCCTGGCTAGCTACCACCCTCAAGTAGAAAATCTGTCGTCTAACGGTGTGTTCCGGTAGCTAACATATCAGGCATAAAAAAAACCCACAACTTGTACATTTTGTGGCCCCTTTTTCTGAAAAACTATCACGCCTATAGATTTGTGCTTTAACATAGTAATTTAACTTCATATCTAGATATGTTATCTTTCAAAAAAAATACTTTTAAAGAAATGAACATTTAAAACATTACTTATGGTAGATAATTCATACAAGTCGATTTTTTAAAGATTATAAGCTAGCCCTTGATCACTCTCACCTGTTGGGAAGTAATGATGATCGAGTATACACGGACTAAGCCCAGAATTACTGGCTCTCAAGTACAGCTGTCGGAAAACACTGTTAGGTGTTGTTGATGTTCACATGACTGTGTTTCAGTTTAAAGGATATAATTCCCGGTGAAATTACTGGCACATAGAGACTTGACAACTTTGTCTCAGGATGATGGGTGCAGTGCAGTTCGTCACAAGTGGCATCTATTATAGGCAGAAGTTACGGCTTTACACTAGGTGGGTGCTCGTGCTTATACCATCATATATCATAAAAAAAGTGCTTGTAACATAGTAACGTGGTAGCTAGCTAGGTCAGCATTCGCATAATTTCCTTCCACCATAATAACTCAAGGCGGTGCACATGTAGCCATTAAATATCGCATGACACTGCCTCAAAGAATTTGTATCATTTCAGGTGTTTGAGACTATCGGTCGTGAGGTGCTAGACAGCGTATCCCGGGGAAACTCAGCGTGTGTTATGGCGTACGGGCAGAGTGCCACTGGGAAGACGCACACCATGGCCGGCACAGACGCGCAGCCAGGGCTGGTGCCGCGGCTGTGTCGCGTGCTGGCACCGCTGCAGCCTGCAGGAGTCACTGTCAGGTGAGAGTAATGTATATGAAAAAATCACGACGCGTGACGGTAAACAAACAGCATTTTTTGTTTTTATTATCTTTTTGATATGTCTGTCAGTGCTGATCAACCCGTGGGGTGTCGGGCTAGACTTTAATCACCCCATTTCTCCCTGTTCAAGTCGTAAAATGTGATGAATTGATAGCCTATATATTGCACTGTCTGAAGAAATACCACCTTACAGTGCGTGGGGATCGCAGTGTAAGGTGGTATACACGAGCCAAGCGTGGTGCAAATTCCCTGTAATGGGGGAGGCTTTGGTCAAACGGTCGACGTCTTCTACCTGTTGATGTGATGTGTGATGTGATTGAACCACAATTTCAAATTGCTTTAACTTATATAGAGTGGGAACAGGCTCTCAAAACAGTTGCCGGAACACCACACCACTTGGAACTTGGCCATTCATTTTCTACTTGAGAAAGGTAGTTAGCCAGGCGGGCATTCGAAAAATGCCCTATCGCCATGAAAAGTGTCGGAATTCCAACCTACGACTTCTGACAAAGACACAGAATAAAAAGAAGTAACGACTGCCATACAAACGGCTGTAACTGCCCGCCGGAAGTCGGAAGTTTCAGTTGTAAATCCTAATAAGTAACGATCACCCATCCAAGTATCTCTACGCAGCAGAGAACGTTGGTAGGCACGAGATGTTCAGAACAGTGTGACAGGTAAAAAGCACTCCGCAGCAGACGGACGAACATTCTAAAAGAGGGCTAAAGATAAATGGTAGGTACTTACCAAGTTTCAAATCGCATGTTGAACGGAAATATCTTCTAAACGAACCAACTGCATTGAAATTAAATTATGTGTTGTATGTTATTATTTGTGTCATAGATGCTTTTCGTGTAGAAGAGCAATAATGTTCGGTACACGATTCAATTTTGAAAATAAATGAGATTCGCACCATTATGGCCTGGGCCGTTCCGGAAACAACCGCTTGTTGTGTTTCGAATTTGCTAGAGATACACATACCTGCCAGTCGCCGTGGCCTATCTTATCTTTGACCACTATCTCACCTTTATTTATTTTTATTGCAGATAGGTAAGCCTTTGACCACAATCTTACCATGATGGTAAGCGTTGATGTGGTCGAAGGTGTTAACAGGCTTAACCTAGAATTCAGCTCTCACAACACACCGTTAAGTGCTTGGCGACAGATTTTCTACTTGAGGGTGGTCGCTAGCCAGGCCGGCATTTGCAAAATGCCCTTCCACCATGCGGTGAAGCTCAAGCCCGCGGCGGGATTCGAACCATGGACCTCCTGCCCGGCAGTCCAATGCCACTGAGCTATCACTGCTTCAAAAAATCACCTGATGGTAAGTGATGATATGATCGAAGATGTTGTTCGGGCTAACCTAGAATTACTGGCTCTCAATGGGCATAGATAAATAATCTTAATTATTATTTATCTGTGGTATGTGTGCATTTTTTTTAACTGCCCCGGTTGCTATTATTATAATATAATACCTATATGTATACACCTACGTACATCATATACATATGAAATCATACTATCCAGAATACAATTTATTCAATAAGATTTCGAATTAAAACACATATATGTTGCGTTTCGGTAGCAAATTTTAAACGGCCACCTAAATTAAAAACATCTTATCAGTTTCCTTTTATTTTCGTGAAAAAGTTTTTGTTTTACGATTATGTTCGCAACACTTGTGTAATATATTGTTGGGTGTTTTCGATTAAGTTTGAATGGCGATAGGTAGATGGCGGCATGGTTTCCTGGCGTCAAGGCTGTATTATCACGCGACTGAGGGCGTATCTAGGATTGAACGTAGGGGCATGGCGGCAGCTATGCACGTTACTACATTCTAGCTAGGTAGCTAGACCGTCGCGTTGTTAGCCTCATCTAACTTAACATTACCTAGGTATGACGGATGTGGTCAAAGATCTTTTGTAACAGGTGTTAATTTAAGTCAGTCACTTGAGATAAGTTTCAGCAAAACTTTCTATTGTTGCACTTATCATTAGGGTGGGTCTTGTCTTAATCCCCACGCTTGGAAGGCATCTTGGGGATCGCAGTTTAAGATAACAGTTCCTCAGAAAGCACTACTGCCCACCTTCCGGTTTTTTATCCTTAGTCGCCTCTTACGAGAACTCTTGCAATGGGTGTGTGACATTCTAGCCCGGCACCCCACGGGGAAATGACTATTAGTATCTTTGCATTATTCATTTCATAGGTATTATCTACGAGCACTAAGGGAAATGTTGCATTTTAGTCTCAATATAATATGTAAAGTTGTATAACATATTGTACACTACGGATACTTATTATGAATCTTAGCAACACTCGTGGTACCCCACTAATGTAGTTTCCATTATGATATGCTTACTGTATCAGCCGGATTGTCCACTGCGGAACACAGCCTCCTCCACTATGGGGGATTTGCTATAATCCAAATTATTTGTATTTTATTGTACCTATAAAGTCACTTTTTTACTAACATTTTAAAGATTATTTTGAATAAGCCAGTGAATTTGTTTAGGTACGTGTTTTTTTTCTAATGATAACATGAATACGTCAATAAATAATTTTAACAAATATGAATAAATATTTTACTAGGGTACATAATTTAAATTTAAGCCAAAGTTGGAAATTTTTGTATATATGGAATTGCTACAAATTTAATTTTACTGAAAACCAGTACGTGCCTGCGGCTTTTTGCAAAATATTCAAGAGTTAATAAAAACGAAAATATGTAGAAACCTAAAAATTCAACCGTAAATTGTTCACTTCCCCTTTGCTTCTACATGGCTACTTTCGACAAATAAGAAATATAGTAATTAAACAACTTTAAACGGTTTAAATCGCGTATATTTATCATTACTTTTGTCCCGACGTTTCGAACTCTTTGCAGTGATTGTGGTCGGGACAAAAATAATGATAAATATACGCGATTTAAACCGTTTAAAGTTGTTTAATTACTATGTGTAATAATCGCGAAAACCTAATAAGAAATAGTTTAGTGGCGTTGTTTTTTTTGTTACCGTGCCCCTCCCCCACCCTAAGTACGTGCACGAAAGCTAGATTTACACCCTCCCGAACGCTTTATCTTCGCTAATATCCGATACTTAGGTCCCCACCAGGTTTATTTACGTGGGCGATTGCATTATTGTACGCGGAAGTGATACAATGCGATGTTAGAAGGAAATGTCAAGGAAATGAAGATATGCCTCGAAGGTAAGACACCTAAAGGGTTGCTTATAGGTAACTTCGATTATTGTAGGTTCAGGAGTATTTTATTAATAAAAATAAATGGGTAAAAAACTTGTCACAATTTAACCCGATACCTACCTATAGCAGTCCGACTACTAGGCCCGACAACGGACTCCTCAAGCTGAAACTGTGCCTATTAATTGGTTTCATTAGTAATTAAGTAGTATGCAATTTTATATCCTGCCTCTTGCTGTTCCGGGCTAGAATGTCACCATTGCTACCTGTAGGTGTCGTAAGAGGCGAATAAAGGTAAAATACCG
Organism: Plagodis pulveraria; assembly: GCA_963890685.1. Taxonomy (NCBI): domain Eukaryota; kingdom Metazoa; phylum Arthropoda; class Insecta; order Lepidoptera; family Geometridae; genus Plagodis; species Plagodis pulveraria. The sequence continues at coordinate 12,903,189 of OY982964.1, read as the reverse complement.
CTTGGTGGGCAGCAGCGCTTTCTTTGGAACTGATATCTTAAACTGCGATCCCAAGATGCCTGCCAAGCGTGTGTATTATGGCAAACCCCCCTTAATAGGGTAGGCTGTGTTCGGTGGACAATCCGGCTGACACAATACAGAATCAAACATGTTTGATACTATGTAATTAATATAAAACTGTATTACTCATAATTAGTTTCAAAATATACAAAAAAAACAATCAACTTTCTAATATATTTTATTGAAGTTGTTACAACGCAGAGCTCCATTCAACGCACTCTATCGTATATCAACAGTTTTGTGATTAAGAAGTTAGTATTAAAATAGTAATTAGTTGTAGGTGGTCAGTTGGCTTTTATATAGATTGTTTCATGTCACTTTTGACTGGTCGCAAGCTTTTGCATTATTTCGTCAATTTATAGTTGTTTATGTATTTTCTTTAATATAGAAACACGTTTCACTTCAGGTCTAGAGCAGACTGAAGACGATCAACGTCTTGTACTGCGGGCATTTTTTCCAACTATGCGCATTTGATCTACATATCTAAATCAAGTGCGGGTGGGTATTTCCTCCAACTATCCGCATTTGATCTACATATCTAAATCAAGTGCGGGCGGGTATTTCCTCCAACTATCCGCATTTGATCTACATATCTAAGTCAAATGCAGGCGAATATTTTCTCCAATTACCCGCATTTGATGTGAATTTTCGCTATTTATAATATCCTATATTTAAGTAACAAATACTGTATACCGATTTATAATTTGGTTTTTGAGCTAGGATGTAAACCAATCACCTTTTTTTATATCACAAGTTGTTGCGATGCGGAAATTTAAAAGAGGAAGACCCGACTCGCTTTACTTATAATAATTTTGATCGTTCGTCGTGAACAAAACACAAACGAATATACAAATAGTAAAATAACAATTTAACTATATCAATAAAGAAGACAATAGACTTTTGTAGAGGTGCCACAGTAAGGCTTCACGCTGCCTTCAGATATTACAGCTAGTTCTACCGCCCATGAGCGCGCCGCCCACACGTGTCGCGTGTGCCGCCCGCCCTAGCCGGAATAGTGTTATACTTATTCAAAATTATTTGTGTTTGGAATTTATGGAGACTATTAATAGATAATTTTAGTTAGAGGTGAGTTTGAGAGTAATAATTTATTTTAGATATTTAATAACATAACCTAAACACTAGTTAATTTATGTGTACGTGTACATTCTTCTTATAATTCTGTTTGATATCAAAGAAAATGAGCAGAGCGCTCGCTTGATGTAACTTCTGTTATTAATACTGCACTGTTGCTACAAGTGACAAAAAAGATGTGTTTTGATGCAATTTAATACAATTTTCAATTTATTATACATTTATAGTCAATTTATTATATAGAATAACCGTTTCATTATTTATTAAATATAATTTTACGTACTTATTGTGTGATAAGTAAATAACATTTTAGATATTTTTTTTTTCTGAATTTGTGCTCAATATGTTTACCGTCGCGTCGGATAAGACAGACTTCTCACTTTTGAAACAAAAGTGCAATAGGACGGCGCCCGCAGTGCTATCAAACAAGTCATTTTATTTTTGATTGGAAGCGTCATTGTTATATGATAACGCTAGTCAGTATAACCGAACCTCAGTGCAATGGAAACGTTGACCTCAATACTTGTGCACTGGACATGGTTAGAGCCAGAAAATTAAGGCAAATAGGCCTTTCCGACCGACTGTCCGTGACAATTAACATTTGAATGACCTCATTTCAGCTTACGAGCGCTTACGATATGCTGGATGCATGAATAGTTCCTTATACATCTAATATACCCCGTGGGGTGCCGGGTTAGAATTGCACCTCCCCATATCATCCCGTGGGTGTCGTAAGAGGCGACTAAAGGAAAAATACTAGAAGGTGGGCAGCAGCACCTTCTAAAGAACTGCCATCTTACACTGCGATCCCCAAGCCGCCTACCAAGCGTGGGGATTATGGGAAATACCCTCTTAATAGGGGAGGCTGAGTTCAGCAGTGGATGAGTCGGCTGTTACAGTACAGTACCTTAGGTACATCTAATATTGCCTTAGCAGGCTTTCAGGAATAATAATGCTCACACTTTGTTATTATGTTGTCACTACACGTGAAAACCTATAATTAGCTTTCTGTTACTAAAAGGCAACAATGTCACCCCCTCATCTCTACCCGTGGGTGTCGTAAGAGGTGACTAAGGGTAACAAAGCAGAGGGTGGGCAGCAGCACTTTCTGAGGAACTGATATCTCACACTGCGATCCCCAAGCCGCCTGCCAAGCGTGGGGATTACGGCAAATGCCCCCCATATTGGGGGAGGCTGGGTTCAGCAGCAAATAATTTAGGTAGGTAAAACTTCTACTTACCTTGGTTGAGTTTTAAGTAGGTATACCTACTTTTAAGCCTATGATTCTCAAACATTGCATGATATCCCAAGTTGCTAAGATAAAATATCTCCCTATGTTTCTTTAGGTGGCCTGTTCCAAAAAATGTTAGTCAAATGAAAGTAGTTAGTTAGTAGTAGTGGAATATGAATATACTTAGTTCAAAATATTCCGCTCCGACCCCAATGCACTAATGAATTCGGTTGAACATGGCTTTCAAAACGTTAAAAAAAAACTAATCTTGCGGGAGTTCGAAAAAAAACCGCCGAAATTCTTCGATGGCCCCTTCTACAGTGTTAAGAGGCCTTTTACATTATGCAGCCCTCTCACTCGCACTTTTAAAGATAATTTCAAATAGCAACAATATGGTTTATATTTTTTAAAACATACTTTTACTTTGTTACATGTTGAGTCCAATTAGAATTAGAGGTCCAAAATTTAAAATAACTAAATTACGCGTTGGATCCCCCATTACAGATATCAAAATGAAAATTAGTAGAGAACATCTATAGTTGCATGCAGCGAAATAATGATTGACCACATTTTGAAAAATATAAACCATATTGTTGCTATTTGAAATTATCTTTAAAAGTGCGAGTTAGAGGGCGGCATAATGTAAAAGGACTCTTAACAAAAATATAGCATGCAGTTAGACCTGAGGTGTACGGATATTGGGTTATAAGTTGTACGCACCAAATATACAAATAGTATAGGTACATGGTTCTAGTTAACGAACACCGCTCCTTGGTCCCTCGCTATGTATTCAACACCCCAAAAGCTTGAAAACTTTTCAATAAGTACCATTCAGAGTAACTTTTCAGGTCCATGGTTCGAATCCCGCCCCGGGCTTGAGCTTCACCGCATGGTGGATTAGCTTTTTACGAATGCCCGCCTGGCTTGCGACCACCCACAAGAAGAAAATCTGTCGCCAAGCACCTAACGGAGTGTTCCGGCAGCATTCCTTGAGAGCCATTAAATTACAGGCACATGAGACTTAATAACTATGTCTCAAGGTGACGGGCGCAGTGCTATTCATTACTTCTGATGAAATGCATCTGTTATAGGCAGAGGTTAGTCCGCTTAACATCAGGTGGGCCTCAAGCTTGTTCCGTCACAATAATGTAAAAAAAAATTAAAAAACTATTTTACGATCTTCTAGTGGAATTACTGCTATTGGTCAACTGCGACGAACAAAAACAGCTATATTTTTTTTATTTCACACCTTTTGTATGCATTCGCATCGTCTTCTTCAAACGCCCATTGCGCGGGTTATTGCTTTGTAAGAGGATCGTAGCTAAAGATTCAAGTTTAGTTAGTTGTTAGGATGTTGGATCGTTTTGCAAAGTTCATCTTTCGAACTAGCATAAATTTGCGATAAACAACACAATAGGAATTGTGCTTTTCGGTGAGAGAGTGACGTATCCATCGCGAAGCAAGCTTCCTAACTTTAAGATATTCACATAGAATGGTGGAAATTGCATGAGATCCAATCTTCAGTTCAGTCTAAATTTCCCAAGGAGTAATGTATCTATTCCCCGGCAATAGCCACTCTACCCTAATTACTCTGATCAGGTACATTTTCATAAGTTCTGCAGTTGTAGGTCGATCGGGTCTGGGGTTATCGTTTAGGTTCTACCGACTACGTTTAAATTCACAAAACCAATAACTGTTGCTAACGTAGGGTGTCAACCCTACGGATTGAACAGTAAATGAACCGATTGATATACATGTACCTAACTTGTAAATTTTCGTGAGATTCCTTGTAGGTCCTACAAAACCTCGAACAAGAGTATAAAAATCACATAGCACGAAAAGCTTCCCTCGAGAAATCCATCTTTGCAAACAAAATAAGTGTGATTTAATTTTTCTAAGTAGGTATTTAAAATTAGAACTAAGTACATAATTATTTTTTTCACACTATGTCGGGAAAATAATGTCTCGCACGTGTATTTATTACAAAGAGTTTTGTATTGATATAAGCTGTGAATTCAAAAGAGTTTCAAGAAAAATAGGTTGTATATTTATTCTGTGGCCAACAATTTTGCGGAACAACATAGTAAAAGGTAGCTATTCGCAAAGGTTAAATACTACATGGCAATCGTACCAAACACCCCGGGACAATAAATCACTAAAGTTTATGAAAATAAACACATACTTTTTTGTTTTAATATTAACTTTCTTGCCAATTTGAATCGTTTTCTGACAGACACAAAGCTGCAGGTATATTGAACTCGCAACACGAAACAGAAGTTATGTGGATTCGAATAGTTTTATTATGGCTGCGAAGTTACAACAACGTATCACGCTGTCTGGCGACGTAAGAATCTGTTATACCGCATCGCATAATAAAAAACATGAAGAAAAATAATAAACCTTAGTTAAAAACTGCATTTTGCAAACAGGTCAGGACTTATAAATGCACTGAAAATACTGAGCCGGACCACCGGCAAAAAGCAATTACAATAAATGATAACATATAGTTAAAAAATATACTAATCTACACTTAATTTATTAAATAATTTATTATGTAATTATTAATTATAGAATGAAATATAAACTAAATTATGGTTTTAATATTGATATGTTTACAAAAACGTCTGCTCGGCGGATAAAATACCAATTATTTTCTCTCATAAATTTGTAATTTTGTAATGTAATCCGCCGAGCAGGCGTCATTGCAAACATATCAATATTAAAATTATAAGATTGCGTCATCATTTACATTTTACAAGTTTAAAGCTAATTGTAAAATTGGTCTTGTTTGTAGTACTTACAACGTAAGTTGAACTATATAACGCCTGACGGTGTGTTTCAGCAGCTCTCAAGGAGAGCCAGTATAGGCTCTAGGTTAGCCTGAACAACATCTTCGACCACATCATCTCTTACTATCATGTAAGAAAGTGGTCAGAGGCTAGCCTATCAGCTATAAATAAAAGCGTAGCAAATTTGATTTGTCTGATGGTCCTCTGATCATGTCAGTAAAACTGGGTATTATTATGATTTTCAGGGTATTTTTATGTGTAAGCACGAATATGCAACTATTGGTAACTCCTGTATACCCTCTAAAATAACTTAAAGAATGAAACGTGATACAAATCTGGTATAACAAAAGTCAAAATACTTAAATCACAACAGCTTAGCCTAAGAAAAAATCAAGTCTACAAACCTGGTTAGTTATCAGGTTATCACTGATGATAATCGCGGCTTTTTGTATAATTTGTAAATTGCTGATTGTATAAGTTCAGTTGGTGGTAGGACTCCAATTGTGGAATAGTCACTTTCGTTTGATACCTTGCTGTATCTTTTTATTTCTTAATTTTGAGTTATGTAATTAAAAAATATGATACAATAAGATATATAAGGATTCATTCCATAAATCATACACTTTAGAAACACGATTATTTAAAGTTTCTTCTATAGAAAAAAAATACAAATTTATATATAAACAATTATGTAAACCCTTAGTACGGCGTAAATACTTCACGGAAGGTCATCAGTTTTTGAATTATAAAAAACCAACGTGTTTTCTACAACGTATAAACATAACATTTATTAAATAGGTATTTGTTTTTATTATATGAAGGAAATAGCTAAATTCACGCACGTTCCGTCCATTTTAGCCAGAGCCGCGATGCTTTGTCCCCGTCCCCTTTTACAGTTTCAGCCGTCGGACGGGGACAGATGCTGGCGGCGTGCCTTACTCAGGCACACATACGCGAATATCTCAAAAGCTCGGTGCGCTCTTAACAAGAGTTCGTCTTGGTGGGTACCACTGCAGTGCGAGATATTCTGCCTCGTTGCAGAAGTGTGTACTACTGTGCTTAGGCGCATTCGATTCGATGCATTCGGCGCGATTTCTAAATCACGATGCACGTAACTTCAATTAATGTAGTATGCTATTGCTATCAACGGAACTGAGATTTTGTTAATGTATTTTATTACGACGCACACAACTTTGAAAGTATTGTATTGCTACATTCTTCTTTTACAATTTATGTCTATTGTAAGCAGTGTACGTTTTGTTTTGGGTTACGTATATACTCGTAGTTGACTTATTTTTAAAATGTTTTTATAATGCGTAAGAACGTATAATTCCGGCAGCAGTTGTTAGCCAGTAAATTACAGGCACATGAGACTAAACAACTGTATGTCTCAGGCTGATGGGCGCAGTGCAAGTTCATCACTTGCGACCATGTGCATTAGTTACAGGCAGAAGTTACCGCTTAATAACAAGTGGTATCGGGCGTATTCCGTCATATCATATAAAAAAAAACCTTTGAGGTGTAACAAATTCGAATAGCATTAAACACAGAAGTTGATTTGCTCAGGCATTTATAAAACCCTGTAAATTGTAGTGATTCATTAAAAGCTAATCAAATGGTTGTTAAAGTATCATTAGCAAGTTGCTCATATGAGCTTTGGTTTATAACTTTAAAGGGTTGACAAAAGCCTAATCACGACAATAAAGGGTCTATGGCGAGATATTTAAAATTAGAACATATATTTGGTTTAGTGGCAATGGCTTCTACATATTGTACCTACTTGATCACGCAATACGCGAGATTCGGAGTATTTTTGCGATATTCAATATATATTTTAATATGTTTATATCCAATAGAATTGACAACATTTGTTAAGGGTATAAAAAAGGATATAAAGGATATAAAAAAAAAAGTATACGTAATTCTAATTGTGTACTTGTGGAATTATGTATGTTGGTGTTCAGTAACTTTTATAGATTTTCAAGCAATATTATTTCACTGTACTGTATCAGCTTCAGCCAGATTGTCCACTGCTGAACACAGCTTCCCCCATTATGGGGGGATTTGCCATAATCTCCGCGCTTGCCAGGCGTGTGAGATATCAGTTCCTCAGAAAGCGCTGCTGCCCAGCTTCCGTGTACAAATATACTGACTTAGTCGCCTCATACGACACCTACGGGCAGAGACGGGGTTGGTGTGGCATTCTAGCCCGGCACCCCACGGAGCATGTCAAACACACGATAACCATAATTGTGAGACTCTTTAAGCAAAACGAGGATCTGGGACGGCAGAAATCCGTGTTGCTCTAAGTGTAGAATTGGCACCATACCTAACTACAAGCGCGAGAAAACTGTATTATCCGCCACAGCTTGAGTTTCCACCTTAAAACACGTATCAAATAAAGAGGAACTTAGTAAGGAGTCTATACCATTTTTTTTATTCTAACCATTTTCTGTGATGCATGCAGCGTAGATTATCAATTTATGTCAGTCAATTACGATACTGGTCACCATCATCAATGGTAGCAGGTATTCTAGTCCGGCACCCCACGGAGGGTAATCCTTAGGTACTTGAATCTAAAATATTATACCTTAGAGTCCTTCGACGAATATTTCAATGATACATTGAATGACATAAGAATAGATCGTTCCGTTCCTACCATTGACATACCCTTATAAGGTCATATGTATTACAAACAAGAACATGTTAAATAACCCCTGCATGTAGCTACATAATATGTTGCAATAAATTATTGAGTATTGAAAGGCATGCGATATGTCCTACCACCGTTAAAAAAGTGTATTATAGTGGATACCAAACCAGTACCATATTGGTAAAGCATCCATTTTTAGCGCTTTTATATAACTCAAAATATTTTGTTGCCGTGTACACCTCAGTTATTTGGAGATCTACAACGAGCGAGTGCACGATCTTCTAGTGGAAGCGACCCCGATCTGCCACTCGCTGCCTAGAAGAAGAGGCAACACGCGAAAAGACCTCCGAGTGCGAGAACATCCCACCAAAGGACCTTACGTTCAGAGTAAGTGAAACAATACATTATGTGTACAAAATGTTATAATTAGTTAAGATGAAGTGGTCTTTGACAAATGTCAGGTTTATGGTGCAGGACGGACCGACCTCGTTTCTCATGCGAGTGAGCAGAACAGGACTATACGCTAAATAAATTCATTCAAAACTTAGCCTGTTAATTTTTTTATTAACAAAATAATCAGGTATCACATTATTATAATAATTAAATTATTATATTATACACAATACATAATAATTAAAAAAATATTTGTATTTATAAGTGTGGTTATAAGATTCACTACTAGCACACAATCTCACATTATTTTTTTTAATAACACAACTAAGTCAAAGCTAAAGTAATGCTTCAGTTTGTTGTAGAAATTATGGAAGTATGGAATATATATTATAGATACGGAACCTTTCTCTAAGCAGAGTTTGATTTGCTTTTGACCGCTTTTTAACCACCAAAATAGCAGGAGGTTCTCAATTCGACGTATATTTTTTTTATGTATGACCACGCATAACTTTTTACAGTGTAGGCCGATTTTGATAATTATTTTTTATTGGAAAGGGTATTTTTTTTTACTTTCAAGGTAATCCCATATATATTTTATCAAAATCGGTTGAGTAATTTATAAGTTATAGTCAATTAACTTAAAAATGTAAGCACTTACTGGATGCTTTATGGTATTTGCTGTTGTCGACGCCGAACCCTATTTTAGTAGAGTGAATTATCAAGTAAACAGTCTTTATAAATGGAAAAAAACAACTTCCAACACTGAAAAGTACGAAATAACTTGTGGAACCATGCTAATCGGTGTTTCAAGTCAGCATGGTCCTACTTTCACAAGTCATTTCATACTTTTCAGTATTGGAAGTCGGTGCCCTCTTTTTGAAAAATACCTTTTTTTGTGATAGACCTTCGACGTGTCGCCGTGCATGACGTAGATACACTCTTGGCACTCGTGAACGAAGGGACACGAAGAAGACGGACCGCAGCCACTAGACGGAACTCTACGTCATCTCGCTCGCACGCGCTGCTAGAGATAGCGACACCAAACGCTACCCTACATCTCGCCGATCTTGCTGGAAGGTATGCCCTTGTTTACTGACGAAGGATTTCACTGAAAATGCACCACAACGGCCACACGGCACATATTTCGGAAATATGTGCCGTGTGGCCGTTCGTCCATTCGTCCATTTTCGTATGTATATAATTAATATCTCCAAAATCCGAAAATCTACAGTACTTTAGAAGCAAATACAGTTTTTTGCCGTCGGGTGTAAAATTTAAGTATGAAGCGAGTGTATTTTTGTTGTATAGTAATGGTGCGCTACCGGAGACGCAACTTTTGATATATTACACATGGCACGAAATGGTTTTAACTTTGTTATTTTCCAGATGTAGGACTGGAACACCTACTGGTGATGGTTAGTATATGAAAAATCCAGTATTTTGCGAATATTTTAAAAATAAGGACACTGTTCGTTGTCTAGCAAAAAGAAAACGATTGGGGATAACGACCCGCGTGTATTAAAGCGAGAAAATAACGTAAAAAATAAATTATTGTTACCAAAAGTGTATACAAAAAGTACTTTCCTGATGTTTTTGAGCCAGCCACACTAGAGCTAAAAGCTAAAAAGCAATGTTGCGGCTTGGACTGTAAACGTTTTGCCACAGCTGATGAAACATCTCACATAATATGTTGATAATTTATCTGCTTAGAAGGTACTATCATGTTTAGCATGTTTTTTACAGCCTCATTGATTTCCAGTACAACGCATATTTTGAGTAACATCTTTTGGAGTCATGTTTGCCTGGTACTTTTTTACTTGAAAATAATTGTGCTATGTTACACATATAGGAGGTAGATTTTTGCTTTATTTCATCAGTAGGACGACGTAAAATGTCCCTCGTGGTCCTATTAGTAGGACAAATTAGTCGGATGACGAGATATCGTAATGATACGAGTAGTATTAAGTATGGTCGAGAATAGTACACACATATATATTGTATACGCAGCAGCACCTTCTGAAGAACTGCACTTACACTGCGCTCTCCAAGACGCCTGCCAAGCGCAAGGATTCCGGCAAACCAACTGTGAATGTTATGCTGTGATATACATGGCTATTGGAAAAAATGCTAACTACCTCTTAGGGTCAACTTCTACTAGTCCTATAGCAAACATTTTGTGATGAATATAATAATATACATTTTTTAATTTTAATACTATTTTTTTTTTAAATATTAGGTCCTTACATATGAAATTGGCGTTTTTCGTACCGGCCACTTTAATCACGAATTTCTCCTCTTTGGTAAGGAATTCCAAATTCAAATTTGTACAGCTATAGACTCATGTATTTGTGCTTCGATGATCGTCATTCATTTGTTTTTTTTCTTCTGTTTTTTTCTGTTTGCGTCACTCATTTTACAAAATGGAAAACCTTAAATATCGCATTATTTACGAGTACGAGTTCCGCCGTGGCACTAGTGCTGCGGAAACAACTCGAAGGGTGAATGATGTGTATGGCGGTCGTGTTGCAAAAGAAAACACAGTTCGTTTTTGGTTCCAACGTTTTCGTTCTGGAAATTTCGACCTGCAGAACAAGCCCCGTGGACGGCCTGAGACTCAAGTTGATAATGAAGAGTTGAAGGCTATTGTGGAAGCGGATCCATCGCAAACCACGTCCGAGTTAGCTGCAGGCTGCGATGTTAGTGATAAAACTGTTTTAATTCACTTGAAGCAAATTGGGAAGATTAAAAAGCTTGAAAGGTGGGTACCTCACGAATTGACTGAAACAAACCGGCAAACGCGCGTCGACTGCTGCGTTACATTACTAAACTGCATCAATAATGAAGGTATTTTAAACCGAATCATTACCTGTGATGAAAAATGGGTTCTTTACGATAATCGGAAGCGCTCAGCGCAATGGTTAGATCCTGGCCAGCCAGCCAAATCCTGCCCCAAGCGAAAATTAACCCCAAAAAAGTTACTTGTAAGCGTTTGGTGGACTAGTGCCGGTATTGTTCATTACAGTTTTTTTCAAATCTGGCCAGACTATTACGGCTGATGTCTATTGTCAGGAATTGCAAACCATGATGGAAAAGCTAGCGGCTAAACAACCTAGGCTGGTCAATCGCTCCACGCCACTGCTGCTTCACGACAACGCTAGACCACACACTGCGCTACAGACGGCTACTAAATTAGAAGAGCTTCAATTGGAAAGTCTAAGACATCCTCCGTACTCCCCGGACCTTGCTCCAACAGATTACCATTTTTTTCGAAATTTGGATAACTTCTTGCAAGGGAAAAAATTCAACTCCGATGGGGCAGTCCAAATCGCCTTCAAAGATTTTATTGATTCCCGTCCGACTGGTTTTTTTAGTAAAGGGATCAATGAACTACCTATGAGATGGCAAAAGTGCATAGAAAATAATGGTTCATACTTTGATTAATTAAATATATTATATTAAAAAATATTCGACTTTTTGTTCCTCCCATACAAAATGCCAATTTCATATGTAAGGACCTAATATTTACTTATTCATTTAGCAAAGTAATAAAAAATATGAAATAATAAATTACAGGCACAAGAGACTTTTAATATCAGGTGGCTCTTGTTCTTATTCCGTCAAAAACACATAAAAAAATATGTATAAAATAAAAACATCTCAAAATGTTTGTTAGGACTAGCAGAAGTCAACCCTAAGAGGTTGTTAACATTTTTCCAATAACCCTGTAAAGGTATAATCACTAAGCAAATTAATCAAGCATTTAGATAAAATCATAGGTATTAGCTGTTTACTGCATTACGGTTTTGCTTGCGTACCCTAAATAAATCTAGGGTTACGTATAGGCTACCTACTCAGCAGTGTGTTAGTTGCACAAACGATGACGGTTGAATTAGCTTGTTAAATAGTTCGATTAGAATAATCAACATAGATATACTGACTCTTATGTGCTATTTAAAAAGTTTTCAATAATTAAATATCGCTCGGTAACAAGTCGAATAGAGCGTATCGATTGACCTTATCCTAACGTGAAGTAGGTTAAGCCTAATGTAGAATCCTTAGCAGTGCATGCCATTATGCTTGTGCAACGTTGAATAATATTGACGCGTTTATTAGCAGCATGCATTTAATAGACATTAAAGTCAAAGGTAATGGTAATTATCTGTGTTGTTTTGGAATGGAAGTCAGGGTTGGGCGTACATACAACGATTGTATGTATATTATGTTGAGCCTGAAATAAAGGCTCTTTATATCTGTTATAGTTCACAAGAGGTTGATATATTCCACTAGACGGAACTAGCACGAGGCCCACCTGCAGTTAAGCGATAACCTTGGCCAATAACAAATGCATATCATCACATGTGATGAACTGCATTGCGTCCTGCAACCCTGAGACAAACATTTGTTTAGTCTCACGTACATGTGTGCATACTGCCACTCAACGACTGCTGCCAGAACACACTGTTAAGTGCTTGTCAACAGAGTTTCTTCTTGAGGGTGCCCTTCTACCATGTGGTGGAGCCCTAGTCCGCGGTGGGGATCGAACCATGGACCTGCAGCACGGCAGTCCTTGGTATTACCGCTCGGATAGCATTGCTTAAAATTTTCGAGAGGAAAATCGATCTAGTAGCATTTAGTTTAATAGGTATACATCATGTCCTATTCACAATTGGTCCACACAATTTGTCCAAGTTACGCATATATTCCAAGCGCACACTTTCGCATTCACGATTTTAGTGTTCTTTTCATATACCTAATTAATATTTTTATTCAAAGGTTGCCTGGAAGAGATCGCTGTTAGTGATAAGGCCGCCCAGTGTAACACTTGACTGTAATCCTTCGTATTTTGTTTTATTGTAATTTAGTGGTGTGTACAATAAAGAGTTATCTATCTATCTATCTAATATAAGTAGTATACAATTAATGATTTATTACCTATCACAGAATAAAAACAGTAGGTATATTCTGTTAGTTGAGCTGATTTTATGTATAAATAATATCTAGGTATTCCAGAATCTATGAAACAGGTTGTTTAGAAAGAAAACATTTTGTGTTTAGTGAAAAAGCAAGCTGGGAAGGGTGCGGCGGCGGCGGTGCTGGCGGCAGACAAAAAGAAGGCGCCAATATCAACAAATCGTTGGTGGCCCTTAGCAACGTCATATCGGCTCTTGGTAAGGCCAATTTATAAAACTTACTGTTTACCTTTATATTTTTCGAGCATGATTGTGTTATTATCCTACTCTAAACCACAAGACGCCTGCCAACTGTGGGGATTATGGCAAAACCCCATTAAAACAGGACATGCTGTGTTCAGCAGTGGACAATCCGGCTAATGCAGTCTGACGGGGTTCCTGCACATTGAATCATAACTGATATTAACAGTACGATTTTTTTTTTGAAATTTTATTGATGTTTGGTGAGATGCTGCTGAACCACTTTGAAAACGAAGTCATTCAAAATACCACAAAAAAAACACACGTTTTCTTTGATCATAGCACTTATCCATCAAATGACTCCTTTACGTGGCCACTTCGTCTGACCTATAAATTATTACCAGCTTTAACCGATGGATAGGCTAAATCGATTACTGTGAAACGCAAACATAGTGCTTATTCAACAATTAAGTTCTGGGTAGTATAACTTTCTCGAACATTCTGAAACAGGCCCTTACTAAAATAGTATGCATAGATTTCATGTATTTCTTTTAATTACCTACTTACTTTTCTTATTAATATTGTGATTACTGATTAAACCCGTGGGTGTCGTAAGAGATGACTAAGGGAAAAGTGCGCCAAATGAGCAGCATGTCACTTCTCACGTGGGTATAAGTAGGGTATTGTGTGTATTAGATGCATGACAGGGCTGTAAACCATCTTAGTGTCCTGACAGGCTTCATATAATATGTTCTCGTGTTCCTGTCTTTGCCTTAGATGTTGTTTGCGTAAACATATTATTCGTAATATATTCTTGTGTTTTGTCCAGTGTGTTAGAGAAAACATTTTGTATGACCCTGAAACTGTGCCCGGTGAATGGCAATAGGCTCGCACCCTATTACAATGGACCAAAAATTAAGTAATTGGTGAAACGTGGGTGTTTAGACACCTCTGGGGTTAGCCCCTTCGGGTAATACAGGCGTGATTTTATATGTATGTATTCTTATACATTTTAATATAATTAATCTTACATTATAAATATTCTGTAATTAATAAGGTGCAGGAACCATTGTACATCTTTGACTATATATGTACCATGTGTTAGTAAAAAATAATAGGAAAAAAAATATAATCGTAAAATAAAAGTTATTATTAGAGGGTGGAGTAGTGACATAAAGGACTAAAAAAACTGTAGGGTCACACGCATCCATGCCAGTCCCATTGGAAATAACATTAATATTGATAGAGTCCAATTTAGATATTAAATGATATACAGGAAGTAGACGTGAGTGAGTGAGTATTTGAATCACTTTACAACTACAACAATTAAATAACGATAGACACAAAGAAGAGCGTACGTACTACACAGCTAATCACCAGTTGGCATGATGAGTTTAACAAATTGATGCCCCGCAGTGTCACCGGTTAATTAACCTGGAACTTTAGGTTTGAACGTATCCGGGTTTTGTGGTAAAGTTAATTTCAGTGTTTGATTGTGTAGGAAAACTTTTACATTATTTGCGTTTCCTGTTTGGCTGTTTAGGAAAATACAGAATTAAAAATTAAACAAATTCGTTTTGTGCTAGCTTGAGGTTTGTTTTTTTTATGAGTAACGAAATAAGGTAGAAAGATATAAATATGTGGTCATGATTGAGAAAGAATATGGATACGTCACATTTTTCTTTTGTGGAAAATCTTCAAGAAGATTCCCCGTTGCATTGAGGGTACAACGGGGTTCTGTGAGGTTGGGACTCCAAGGACTCAATAAAACCCCCCGGTGACCGGCCTCGATGCAAGTCAAAGGCACCGGAACAGGGATCTCCTGTGGAACACACCGATGGCCTTTCGCATATCGCCTAAAGCACTGCCCAGAAAAACTATTTCCACAACACTCGCATGGCAACACTCGCCACATAGTGTTGTCGCCCTCCCTGGGTCCGATTAGATAGACAGTCGGGGCCCTCACTCCAACTGTCCATGTACCCAAAGGATGGATAGGTTACCTAAGTAGACGTAGAGAAAGACCGAAGGAGGCATATTTGCAATGTGATGTGCGTATGAACAGTGTATGGAAGTAAAATCACAGGGAAGAAGATGAAAGAATAAAACAACATTTTGGCCAACCTCATATCGCATGAGGCAATATTTGAACTATCTCCCGCTTCTCTACTTTCAGCTTATTAACGATGTCCTGGTAGAAAACCTCAACATCTTAGATTGCAATGCAGAAATACCTACTGTTCTTTTTATTTTGATAGTGTCTGTACCAATAAGTGAGGAGAAACGTAACGTTAACAGCTGCAAACCGATGATGTGTGATCGGTAGTAACACGACAACCGGTATACCGGTGCGGAGCAGGTCATTAAGGGCAGTGACATAGAACGGTTCATGAAGAAGAACTAATCCCTATGTTACAAGACCCTTATAAAATGAACCATACAGACTAACCACACGATTGCCAAGATGTCCAAGCATAAACTGTTCCATAGTTTTTACTGACTTCAATAAAAGGAGGAGGTACTCAATTCGCCTGTTCTTTTTTATGTTTGTTACCCCAGAACTTTAGACTGGGTGAACCGATTTTGATGATTATTTTTTTTATTTAAAAACTGATGCTTGCCGTGTGGTCCAATTTAAATTCATCAAAATCAGTCAAGCTGTTTTTGAGTTACAGTCCAATAACTGAAAAGTATTTTCCTATCTTGATGATATATGTCATTGGCAGTGAATGACAATCGATCCCATAAGTAACAAGGGTCACTAAAGTAAAAAGGGTGAAACATTTTTTTACCAAAAAATGGAACCTACTTCATCACACAAATGAATGTGAAATAACTTGACGAAGTCGGTACCGTGCGCACAATATTCTGATAATAAGTACTTTTGAACCATCATGGTACAGACTTCAACAAGTTATTTCACACATTTGAGTGTTGAAGTCGGTTCCTTTTTTTGGTATTTTTTTGTGTTGTTAAATGACTGAAAATTTGAACTTTGTGTGTGCGGCTGAAAATTTGCTGTCTGATGTTAAGCATAACTCCTGCTGTACATTACAATTAAAGTGTCACCGTTCTGCGTGAGACGCATTGCGCTTTTGAGTTCATCATGTTCGCATAGCTATTCCATTTCTACAGTGCAGTTAAGCAGCTGTCTGACGACTCTGCGGTGATACCTGCCATGACAGACTCTTGCAGAAGTGGCCTACCATCAAGTAACATTTTACCTGAGAAGGAGAGTTTATTGTCCGCAGTTAGCTGTGGCAGCGGTCGGGGAAGGTTTGTCCCGTACCGCAATTCGGCGCTGACTTGGCTTCTAAAGGACTGCTTCACAGGCGGCGCCTGCACGTTTATTATAGCAAGTATGTTATAAACCACATAATACATTGCATTTAAGGCTTAAGCCATAGTAGAAAGCTTCTAGGTCTCGGAGTAGACTCCAGTGTAGGTTAAAAAAAATTGCAAAAAATTTATTGTGAAAGAATTTAGTAGCTTTAAATCTACTCTGACACGCACATCCATCTCTCACTTCTATAATTTCTCATCTTCAATTATCATGCATATACCACTATGAAAACGTTTTAATACCTTCTTTTATCCTCCCGCAAGGGTTGGCAGAGGTGTTTAAACATTTCTCATAAAGTAATTGATGAAGGATAATTGTAGGTATATGTGTATAATACGAAACTACTTATGTAGGGAAATCTTAAAATTATGTCTATTTTAAAGATATGTGTGATATATAGATAGAATATCACACATATATATATAGCGTGTTATGAGATTCTGTTTCGCACGTCTGACAATGATTTTTCGATAATCCACTCTAAAATATACACTTTAAAAAAGTAACTATTAAATAGGTTATATTTTACAACGAACTGAACTAAATGTTACGCTAACGTAACGTAATTGATGATGATAACACAAGAAACTTCTTCGCCTAAGTATTTACATATTAACTTATAGAACAGCTTGTTGTCCTAGGCCTAGGATGGCAGTCGTTATAGCACGGTGGCACTAAACGCTGGTAGGTCATATAGCGAATACTGGCTAGCCGCTGGCTGTCCGTCTGGCTAGGTATCACTCACAAATAGAAAACCTGTCGCCATGCACAAAATGGTGCGTTCCAGCAGCTGTGTAGAGCCAGGAGTGCTAGTTTAAATTGAAAAAATTCTTGACCGTATCATCACTTACCGTCAGGCGCGATAGTGGTCAAAGGCCACCCTAATGAGAACCCTACACAGGATGAGAAGGAACAATTAATGTTTTGTAGGAATTTTATAGACCATTATCACTGATTTTGCTCAAAAGAGGGCGAATGACTAAGTATGGAATGAAAATAATAAGCAGTTGCTTCGTCCAATAGCTTCTATTTTAATTTTTTTATACATAATTGGATAGCACTTGACCACTATTTCTCCTGATGCAATTGATGATGGAACGCGCTTACCCAGAAGATACCTATTCACTCGCGTTCTATACAAACAAAAATAATTATTATATTTAAAGATATGAAACAGTCATTGAACTTATGGCAATGTTAAATCAGGCGATGTCTCCTAATTGAGTCTCAGTTGAGATCTCATTCGGAGGGCACGTTAATGCCGTCAGTCCCACGTGGGACTGACGGCATTAACGTGCCCTCCGAAGCTCGGAAGCGCTCAGTAGTAATGTCACTAGCGGTCACCCATCCAACTCATGATCGTGGCGGACGTTGCTTAACTTTGCTGATCGGTTGAGAACAGTTAAGCAAACTTCGCTACGAGCGCTTCAACTACAACAATATCTAGCTATACAGTGGATAATAAGAGTACTTAATTAATTACTTTAGTAAGTCAATCAAGTGTAAGTCAACAAGATTTTTATGGCAGTTGTTGTAGTTCTTATTTTGTTTTAACAGCTGTGTCCCCTAGCATCGCCTGTTACGGAGAATCAGCGTCCACCCTCCGCTGGGCAGAAAGAGCTCGGCAATTACCGACCCCCAAGAATACTAACCTTGGATCTAATCTCACTTCCAAAGCAGTTCTGCAAGCCCAGTTTAATCAGTTGATATCTGAACTTGCCAGGAATTATATTACATACGTGAGTTGTTTAATTAATTGAACTATAAAACGTTCCACTAATATAATGTTTATATTTTCAATTCACTTTTGTTATTTTTCAGTTTCCTGAGACAGGAAAAATCACCTATGATGAACACCATTGGAGCCTTCAAGCCCCTATAAAACCCAAGATAGGTTTAGGTTCAGACGCAAAGATAGGGAACATAATGAACATATTACACCCGAAAACAAACGGTAATTCTGAGTCAACTGCATCATCAGTCGCTAGTGGAAGTTCGGATGTCATTAACGCAATGGACAAAAACCTCAAAATCGTTGATGAAATCAACAAAGAGGTCGACAAACTTTTTGTGCCAAACCTTGAAAGAACAAGTAGTAGCACGGACTTAAAAATAGTGGCACCACTCAGAAATAAAAGAAGGCAATATAGATCTCAGGAAGTTCTTCAGTTGGATGAAACGTTAGTACCGAGTTCCGCTTCTGTCGCTTCAATGCCAAGCCCAAATGCAACTCAATCAAATGATACCATTGACAAAACAAAAAATCCAAACGTTACCATTCTTCACGATAGTCAAAGAGCTGAAATAGTGGCATCAGTTACAGAAAGGTTATATACCAAATTGAAAAAGAAAGAGGAAGCGGCAGTTTCTAAGGTCGAAACCGTAGTCGAAAAGAAAATTATGGAACCATTGAGTGAGTTGCGAATTTGTACAAATGCTCGACAAAGGCTAATGGAATTGAGTCAAAAAGCAATAAGACATAAAAGAAGAATTGGAATACCAGCATTCACTCAAACACGAGCATCAGTTATTAGAGTCAAAGACCAAAGCGTTGACGTTCAGACCGATTTGGAATCGTATATAGTTAAGAATAACCAGTCTAATACTTACGCATTTCATCGTGATGTTGAAATTGAAACTATGCCTATGACACCACGTTGCAAAGAAGTAGCAGTGGGTTCGAAATATGGTAATCTTAACTTCAAAGACAGATCTACTATTACTGATAATAAAGTTTATAAAAATTCTTACGCCATGACCGACAGGCTATTAAAATGTGATAATAGCTCACAAACTCTTGTAGTCCCTCCTCCAAGAAGAAAGAAACGAGCATTAAATATGAACAAACAACTAATTAATGACAACAGACAATACGCACAGGAAAATGTATCCCCTGTAATAAGCATTAATATATCGCAATCATACGCTACCGAATCAGACACACAAACTTCTGAAGACAACATTGAATTATTTGATGATACACTCAAGCCCAAGAAAGTTCTCACAACTCCAGATTTACTAACTAATCACTGTGATGTTAGCACCATTGAAAATAAATCAAATCAACAAGATATATGCATTGAATTGAATACGTCTAAAAATATTAGACATGAGTCTATGTGCAATAGCACGGATTCTTTAGAATCAACGAAACAAAGTGAAGAATTTCCAGATACTGATGACTATTCTTTACCAAGAGTGTCCATTGATTCTACAATAAAATCAAATCGATCTGAAATAAAAAATATGATACTCGGGCGGAGTGAACACTTGTATCCGTACAATATTGTGCTTTCACCTCCAAAAGAAAGAGACTCGAAAAGGATTGTAACATTCAAGGATATCGATGTGTCTCATGCTACTAACGTTGCTTCACAAACTGACTGGGACACTGACGGCAACGAAAGCACCATTCAAAATAAACATGAGTTGACTTCTCACGTTGACGTCACGTTAGAGGGCATTGATAAGGATTTATATGAGACTACTCACTCAGACTCAACAGATTCCAGCAAGCTCGAGACGGATTCGTTTGTATGGCAGAAGGGCAATAGCAGTAAAACTTTAGGCAGTTTGAGGAGAACAAACTATGTTCCTGTATATAAAAGCAACTACAGATCTAGAACAATGAGAACAAAATTCTTTAGAGATTTTTTGGGACTTGATAACGATGAAACTGAAAATGCTTGTTCAATGACAGGAGAAATTGGTAACGACTACAGCTCAAGTGATAGTGTTGAAGTCTGTAATAATCCTAAAAACCGACCTAGAAGTAGCAATATACAATACATCAAAAGGCAGAATGAGAAACCAAAACATGCGTTTATGGATTTAGAAAAGAAAATAGACGGGTCATGTGATGTCTTACAAAGTTCTGTCAATAGTTACGACAACTATTTGAGAAACTACAGAAATATTAAAATAGGTGAGAAGAAGTTTAGTACCGCGAGAACCCCTTCAGCACATTTGCAGCATTTGGTAAATTTGAGGAGAGAAGTAGTGAGGGCTGAAGGCGACACTACCGACTAATTATAATTGTTTGGTATTTTTATACCGAACATGTTAAACATGCAATAATTGACAAAATTACAATTTTACCAGCGAAAAAAATATAGTCATGTGCGGGATTCGAACCCGCATGTAGGTACATTCGGGTTCAAATCCCGCACATGACTATATTTTTCTCTCTCGTAAATTTGTAATTTTGTTATGTAAATCGCCAAGTAGGCGTTATTGCAAATATAACAATATTAAAACATGCAATATATATTATGTATTGTAATAATGAGAAATAATATTAAAAAATAATGAGCTACACATATATGTATTAAGAATATTGAAAGGAACCTAAGAATA
This sequence comes from Plagodis pulveraria, assembly GCA_963890685.1. NCBI lineage: Eukaryota > Metazoa > Arthropoda > Insecta > Lepidoptera > Geometridae > Plagodis > Plagodis pulveraria. The sequence goes on along the minus strand of OY982964.1, from coordinate 12,882,122 downwards.
AGTAATAAATTATATATGCAGCAAATGTACTGTTTATTTTAGCATATAACATGCAAAGGGTACCTGACAGTTTGCCTTCGTAAATTGGCTGTTTTTTCTGGCACGGGCTAGTTTTATTTAACTTAGAGTAATATTAAAAAAAAATTAATTTAGGAGTAGGTATCTTTTCAATTATTTTATTTCTTATGCGAGGTCAGACTTATCTCGCGTAGACGCACTCAACTAAAATATGAATAGATCAAACGGAAGTAATTAGCACAGTTGCACGTCGATGTCACAGCCGGGCACTTCATACTGTCAGGCCAAAATGTTTTTTTTTAAGTTATGTGACGGAACATACTCGAGGCCCACCTGATGTTAAGGGGACTAACCTCTGCCTATGACAGATACATTTCGTCACAAATTACGAATTGCACTGCGTCATCTTGAGACATAGTTGTTAAGCCTCATGTGCCTGTAATTTCACTGGCTCTCAAGGATTGCTGACACACACCGTTAGGTGCTTGCCGACAGATTTTCTACTTGAGGGTAGTCGCTAGCCAGGCGGGCATTCGCAAAATGCCCTTCCACCATGCAACATTACACATGGATTCGCTTTCATCGGTCGTTAGGTTGGGTACGAGGGGTTTCTGTGGTTGTCGACTCTTGGCATTCCAAAATCTATTCTCCAAGAATAAGTGATATCAAAGTTTAAGGCGCTATACATATTTCAGGGTCACAAGTCTGTCACTGTTACGTCAGGAACGAGAGAATTGATTGTTTGCCTGTAGAATAACAAGACGATCGACTTGGGTGTTCCACAACCGACAAATTTAAATAATCTGAACTATGGGTCGTAGAACACCCGAAAACCGTAGGTATTCCACGAGAGTTTTTTTTCACCCGTGGAACACCCAGGGTTCTACGAGGTGTTCCACGGGCAAGTACCGGAAAAAATATCTCCAGATACTAATGAGTAGTCTAATTCAACTTTTGTTCGAGCAGTACAAATTTAAGCGAATGGCATATTATCATGGTGCTATTAGCAATTTATTGATTATCTGTAATTAATACAAATTTAATGGTGGTCAAATATAAAAATTAAATTATAAAATAATATTTTTGCCAAAAATTCCCACACTCCATGCACCCTCCCCAATTGTGCCCATTATGGCTGCAGTGCTACCGCGCTGGATGCTAATATAAATTTGCTGGGTTAAAAGCGAGGGTCCCTTCCTTTCTCCCTCTGACGTTGTGCAATGTCTGCAACATTTTTTTTGGCCTCTGCACTCCATGGTCCCGATGTTTCAACAGCAAAGGGAACAAACTCGTATGCCAGGGCTAAATCAGCGTATTTAGAGCATTTCCCTTTGCGGTGGCCTCTGCTCCAAAGCCGGCACACTGCTGGGATCCACGGAGGTGGCAAGCGGTGAAAGTGCACACACACGTGGCATCCCAAGCAATACACCGACCCCTCTGCCACGGTACCCGATTGATCGCTTCTAGGCGCTTACCATCTAACCGGGACAAACCAGGGGGTTCCAACACTGGTGCAAACTTTTGTTTGCATACATTTTGTACTAACGTGTTCACAGTTCACAGAGTACCGTATCAGGAGCATCAGGGCTGTCAGTGATATAAGATTTTTTCCTTGGGCCCGGAGCTCAGTACGCCCTGATGGTGGATAGCAGATCGAGGTCAGTAATTTCACATGCTACAATGTCTATCAAACCCAAACAAACATCTGAGAAAGAAGAGGTTATCTCCAACAAATCTATTTAAAATCTGTGAGTCTTATGTACAGATTGAATAGGATTATTCATGACAAGCATGTCTCAACGGCGAAGAGACTGCAGTCAAATGCTTATCAAATGTAAAAGGTGAACGTTGCAGCATTTTTTTTAAATTAAGGTAATAGGTTTAAGTAAATTAAGGTTGTTTAGCTGTAAGAAAGCAATGCCGTGTGTAAACTTAACGTTATGTAAGAGCAACATCACCGCGGTCCTGCGTTTCGAAACACAGGTGCAGTTAAACTTGAATACATAATCGAGAGTCTCGATGACCATGAATGGTTAGTTGACCAAAGATGAAAGGTAAAACATTAAATTAGTTAACTATTTAGAACTTCAATAATTGTACATGTGTAACCCTGTTGTAGAGCGGTCAATTATCCTACTTTATTTTTTGTATAGTGATGGCCTCGTGGCGAAAGCTTTGGCCTCCACGCAGAGGTGGATGTTTCGAATCCCACTGTGGGCATGAGCTTCACCATGAAGTAGAAAATCTGTCGCCATGCACTTAACTATGTCTTCCGGTTGCAAGTGGGTTAAGTTATCCTAAATCTACAAAACTACCAGCTGCTAATAAAAAGGAAAAATAATGTATGAAGGCTCCTAGTGCCATAATGAATAATGAATTTGATTTATGAATCAACGTAAGTATTTTGACGATTTCCGATTATCTATATCTATATCGAAAGTTACAAAAAGCGTCATGTCTGGGCCTGAATGAGTGTTTCTATACTTTTTTTTTATTGCTCATAGGTAAGTCTTTGACCACAATCTCACCTGATGGTAAGTGCTGATGTGGTCGAAGATGTTTACCGGCCCTAGAATTACTGGCTCTCAATTACAGCTGCCGAAACACACCGTTAGGTGCTTGGCGACATTTTTTTTTATTGCTGATAGGTAAGTCTTTGACCACAATCTCACTTGATGGTAAGTGATGATGTTGTCGAAGATGTTTACAGGCCCTAGAGTTACTGGCTCTCAATTACAGCTGCCAAAACACATCGTTAGGTGCTTGAACATAGACAGATTTTCTACTTGAGGGTGTTGCTAGCCTGGCGGGCATTCGCAAAATGACCTTCCACCATGCGGTGAAGCTCAAGCCCGCGGCAGGATTCGAACCATGGACCTGCTGCGCGGCAGTCCGTATCCAATGCCACTGAGCAATCACTACTAAAAAAACCTACATAATAATAAATATATTGCTTATAAACATGGTTCAAATTAACATAATATGTATCAAACTTATGTTTAGTACAATTTTATTTATTTATTAACATAAACGAATGTTTAGTACAATTTTATTTATTTATTAATACTTAAAGCATATTTGTTGATAACCATTATTGTACTTTACAACTTACGTGGACATTCCCTTTTTGTGTACGTAGTGCAGTTGCAGTATGTTATTACGAGTCTTACAACATTTTTAAATGAAAGCAAGAAAGAGACAAAGCCTGACCTACATTTGTTTACTGTTACTAAACAAATCGTAAACAGACTTGGTAAATAGTACTCGAGACAATTGCTAAATCTAGACAAGAAGCCCATACCTAATACAAATACATCAGCGCAGAGGCATATATCAAAGAAGTTTTACTAGTGCGAGAATAATTAAAGTAGGAAATCTGTACGAGATTATTATACGAATATGATGTGTAGTTTCACCTTTAGAAGTGAGTGGTACTTTTTTGATCGATTTTTATTGAGACGTGCAACATCATTCGGAAATCAACAACGACATTCGGAACTAATTCTATACAGTTCTGAATGTTCAGTGTCAAGTTCCTTTCAAATCATCGTTTCATTAGCACTTGTTATGTACAATAGGGCAGTAAGTGTAAAGGCCAAATTCAAGATCAGACATGCGGCGTGTCCACGCTGTTTTGAAATAACCGGTGTGAGTTTGTGGTGTGTAGTATGCACTAGAGCCTCCAGCAGTTGTTGACGCGGTTGCGTGTGCACAGAAACCGCATATACACATACGCGAACTTACATTCATTTAACAAGATAAAATTAATTGTGAACTGTACTAAATTTTAAAATGACGTGGTTCATAGCACCTTTATTTACATACGAAAGAATATTTTCTGTGATATCCATAATTATTTTCATACATTTGTGGTTTCAACATAAGTTCTCCTATTGGTCGAGAAGAGGAGTATCCGGACCAAAGCCAGTAGTACCATTCGGGAATATCAAAGATGTGATAAAGAAGAAGGAGCAATTCTTTCAGCCGTATATCGACAACTACTACAAATATAAGCATTTGCCGTATGTAGGGATGTACTCCTTCCACTGTCCAGTATTGCTCATCAATGACTTGGAGATAGCAAAGCAAGTCTTGATCAAAGAATTTGATCATTTCCAATCTCGGGGAACGTATGCTGGTGGAGTCGGGGATAGATTAGCACAAAATTTGTTCAACGTTTTCGGGAAGCGTTGGAAGAGTTTACGACTCAAGATGACTCCAACTTTTACTCCAGGAAAGTTGAAAACGATGTATCCAATAGTCGAAGACATCGCAAACAAAGCGCTGAACTATGTTTCTATGTTGCATTCAAATGGGGAAGTGGTCGATTTCTCAGATTTCTACTCGAAATACGCGATGGAGATAATCGGTAATATCGGTTTCGGTGTCGAGTGCAACGGTTTCAATAATCCTAAATCGGATTTCCATGTGTTGGGACACGAGTATTTCGACCACAAATCGCTGTATTGGTAAGTGTAATATTCAAACTAACTTAGATATTAAAATGTACTAGGGTCATGTTTTAGACGCTGACAAGTGCTTAGCTTCAGCTTTACTGAAACAGATTTTTAGTAAAATGTATTTAGTTTCTAGCAGTAAGAAAATTATATGTTAATCTTGATCATATTCTTTGGCCAAGAAAATTCCGTAACACGTTTCCTTAAAATTCCCGCGATAGAATAAAATTTAGTTTTTTTATTTAGTAAAATTTTTAGTTGACGCAAAAGCGGAATCTTCTCCAACAGTGATGTAATTAAATTTGAAAAGTCTGACTTATTTCATGTTCAGGCAGCCAACATTGACACTAAAGTATCATCAGGCCTTTGTATTCCTGAATGGTTAAGGAGAGGTGTCTCAACATACACGTTTCGCATGACAGTTTTAGTACTATGTGTAATAGAGGGCGAGACTTGCCATCAACCGGGAACAGTTCCTAACTCCGGATCGTCACTGAAAATTTATATGTCACATATTTATATCTCAATAACAACTGGAATCAATCCCAGGGCTTAAAGATTGATGACGTTTTTAGTGACTTGACCAAAGAAGCAATTGAAACTTTGATTTAAGAGCGCAATATCAGATTATTTTTTAAATCCTAAATTTGATTAGGCGGCCAAATTATTCTTCTTAATGTACTGAACCTATTGTACTGAAAAAGATAACTATTTTTGTGCAAGGTACATAGATAGGTAATGTTTTTTTTTGTTTTAGACAAAACACATTGTGCCGTTCGAATTTAATTAAATATTTTATTGTTTAATATCATTGGCACGTGATTTTTTAGGATTTATGACGTATGTATACGTTACCTAGCATGTAATCATGATGATTTTTATTTCTTATACCAGATCTCGCACCACTTACTTTATTAAGTAAATAATTATTTGGACGTTTTTATATTCTGTCCTCTATTTTTAAGCTCGAATCGAAATGTATAAAAAAGTCTTAGGTTATTAATCAGTCTGTACATACACTATACAACTTTTCAAATACTTACTATTGGCTTTTTACATCACTGTTGGAGGTTCACCACAATTTGACCATTATGTACATATATAACATCCATAAATGTGGAACTATTTAATATTTTTTTAATTTCCAGGAGAGCAATCAGAGCTTTTGCCTTCTTTGCGCCTGATGTTTTTCATTCCCTAAAAATTCGACGAATTAGTGCTTCCATAGAGAACTTTTACTACAACATAGTAAAAAAGACCGTAGAGCATAGACAGGAACATTCTTACAGGAGAAATGACTTTATGCAAACACTTATTGAATTGAAGAATGGTCAATTAGTAGATGAAAAAGGTACAGTCCAATTAAGCTTATAAAATATTTACGTAGGTAAATACATATATACACATAACACCTTTGATGTCTCTGAAGAAATAGGCAAAAGTGAAACACCCTCGTTTTAAAGGTTTTGTTCCATATAATAGGAGGCGAGCCTATTGCCAGCTTGTTCAGAGCTATAAACTCTGGAATGCTATTGAACATTTATGTCTCAGATAAACCCAGAAACTACCCGATGCGGGAAAACCCAAGATGCCAGTCGATGAACGAGGTACCTATATAGTCGCAGATGCAGTTTCAACTTTAAGTTTATTTCATTGCGTGACACAACAGTTTTGATATGTAAAAAAATATTAACCTTATTATTTTTTGGCTAAAGTATACTTCAACGAATATTCAGTAGGTAGGTAGCTATTTTATTGCAGATTGAGGGTAGCTAGTAGAGTAGGGAAGCGCTCGTAGCGAAGTTTACTTAGCTGTTCTCAACCGATCAGCAAAGTTAAGCAACGTCGCCCGCGGTCATGAGTTGGATGGGTGACCGCTAGTGACATTACTACTGAGCGTTTCCGTGCTTCGGAGGGCACGTTAAGCCGTCGGTCCCGGTTGTTGTCTTAGGATGGCAGTCGTTATAGGTCGCATGGTGGTAGGGCATTTTGCGAATGCCCGCCTGGCTAGCTACCACCCTCAAGTAGAAAATCTGTCGCCAAGCACCTAACGGTGTGTTCCGGCAGCTGTCTGTACTTCTAGGTTAGCCTGAACAACATCTTCGACCACATCATCACTTACCATCAGGTGAGATAATGGTCAAAGGTTAACCTATCAGCTATAAAAAAAAATGCCTTATAATGGGGGCCGGCTACTGGACCCACGAAGAAATTTTTTACGCCGAGAAGACTGGAGAGCTTCTCACGGACCGGACATGGTACTTACTAATATTTATGATTGCGGATAGGCTAGCCTTTGAAGTGTAACTATCTCAACCGTTGGTATGTGGTCGAAGATGTTCATCAGGCTAAACCAGAATGGGGGCTGGCTCTCAAATACAGACGAAACGCACTGATGGGTGTTTGTCGATAGATTTTATATAACTACTTGCGGGTAGTATCCAACGCAGCAAGCAATCGCAAAATATAAGGTTCCAACCACAGGATGCTATGTTGTGCATGCCGAAGCATGCTGCAGCAAATCATGGCATCCCGCAGAGATAGAAGCCAATCTAGCGTATTCCCTAAGTTGATAGTGTCGTTATGATTGACTGGGATTTAGTATTAATATCAGTTCTTGTTGAAGATTAAGATATACAAATATGAACTTCTAAGTTGAAGAAAATATATACAATACTTCTTGTGCATGCCGGCGTATGACGCGAGAAGCTACGGTCTCACTATATAGAAATAAAGTAATATACATACGGAACTTATTTTGATAAGGTTTAAAAGAACTTGACTAGAGAAAGAATGCCGTACCGTGCCGTCAATCAGCCCCAGCTCTTACTCTCCTTTTAAGTAACAACTTTTCTTTTAGGTCAGATTAAATACGTGAAAGACTTTCCGTTCTCAATGAATGATGTGGCAGCGAATGCTATGCTATATATGATCGCCGGGTACGAGACGTCAGCTACCACAGGACAGTACGCAGCGTACCAATTAGCGTTGAACCCTCATATTCAAGCCAAAGCCAGAGAAGAAGTGCAAAGGGTCCTGGAAAAGTACGGAGGCGAATGCACGTATGAGGCGCAAAATGAAATGGTCTACTTGAACATGGTACTGGATGGTACGTATTTAAATTTTCTCATTTATGTACAATCGTAAGTACCTGTAAATAATAATAATTTATTCCGAAATAGACTTGAATTGAGTTCACAATATCAATTTCATGTTCTTAAAATTATATATAAACCTAAGTAGTGTTTACAATGTGCCCCAAATTAGGCCTAGCCTGTATCTTGGGCGCACCTATTTCACGAGTTACCTAGATTTACAATTAAAATATAAAAATAGAAATAGAGAGGAGAGATAGTAAAAATAGAGTAATAAAAGTAAGAACTAGAATCTAGTAATTATGTATGATTTTTCTACTCTACGTAGGTTATTCTATTAACACAGAATAAAAAGTACTTAAAACTATTAGGTATAGTTGCTACGTAAACCCAAGAGAAAACGCATGTACCTACATAGGTACGTATACATATAAAGTTGCTTATTATCATGACCCATGCAAGGTGCAGTATATTATTATATCATGCTTATTATAAATATTCGAATCATACTGATATTGTATATGACTAGACCGATAGAAACATAGAGGCTACACTTTGACTACTTTGATGGTTTTGGGTTGCGAAGCATCAGAGGCAAAAAAACATTTTTTAATCTGTCATAATGGAAGAAGCACGAGCCCCACCTGGTGTGAAGCGATAACCTCTGCCTATAAAAGATGTAGTTCTTCACAAGTGGCGAACTGCACTGCGCCCATCACCCTGAGACGTAATGTTGTCAAGTACCTGTACCTGTACAAAAAAACCTAAGTCACCGAAATAGCTTTCAGAATTTGTAAGTTGAAGTGACAATGTGCGCCGTACCGCCGTACGCCACACGAACCGGTGTAACTGATGGGGAAGAAAGGTTCTTGAATGGTTAACACCATTACACCGGAAGACGTAGAGTTGCTTGATAGGTCCCCCAATAGGTGACTGACGACATTGTAAGAGTTCTATGGGGAGGCTTTGTTCAAAAGTGGATATCTTCCGGTCGATAATAATGATCACACATAAGAAATAGTAAAATATATTAAAATTATGATGAAGGATATGTTCAATACATAAAAACAAGATATTTTTACTTTCCAGAAACAATGCGCATACACCCTTCAATGCGATCACTGTTCCGGCGCTGCAACAAAGACTACAAGTTACCTGACTCAGATCTTGTCATTGAAAAGGGTACATTAGTAATTGTACCTATCCACGCCATACAAATGGACCCGGAAATATTTCCCGATCCGGAGACATTCGATCCTGAGAGATTCAGCCCAGAGAGTAAGGCAAAGATGCATCCCTGTCATTGGATGCCGTTTGGTGAAGGGCCACGGAAATGTTTAGGTAAGAGAAATCAATGTTTTATGCGCTACATACGTTGATCAGCATGCATGGCGATTAGATATCATGACATTATTTGAAAGTAAATGAGACTTAGGGCCTGTTTCGGAATGTTCGAGTAAGTTCTGATTATACTACCCAGAACATATTTAATAAATAAAACACTGTCTTTGTGAATATCCTAATAAACTTTTGGGTTGCTAACCAACACATAAAATAACTGAATGATAAAAATGACAGTTAACATGCAGCGCGTTTTAAGCTTTAACCGATGGATAGGCTAAATCGATGACTGTGAAACGCAAAGATAGTGTTTATTTATTAAATATGTTCTGGATAGTATAACCGGACTTACACGAACATTCTGAAACAGGCCCTAAGAAGAATATCAAAAAAGGTTTCGGTTGACTGAACTCTATTAGTAAGTCGTTAGATGGACTCGCCGTCGACGAATTGTTATTGTGACTATGGACTTGCACTAGGAAAGCAGAAATGAGATGAGACTCTATGGAACGTCCATATATACCCCTGCATACATCAATACGTAAGGCCAGCAGAACTCATTTCATTTCTGGAAAGTCAGTGGCAAAATGTATAGCTGGCAGTACAGAGCATTAGCATGGAAGTCAGTTTTTCCCTTGCTCGGTTTCTAGATAGTGCTGTCAGTGATGATTTCAACATATAATATGCATAATAACCAGTATCGATTACCAGATTGTTTTGCGTCGTTGATAGTTCAAAACAGCGCCGTGCCGCAGGTCCATGGTTCAATCCCCACCACCGGCTTGAGGTTCATCGCATGATGGGAGGGTATTTTGCGGTCTGGCTAGCTACCACCATCAAGTAGAAAATCTGTCGCCGAGTACCTAACAGTGAGTTCCCCACCGCCGGCTTGAGCTTTACCGCATGGTGGGAGGGTATTTTGCGAATGCTCGCCTGGCTACCATACCACCCCCCTTTCCCTCGAGTAGAAAATCTGTCGCCGAGCACCTAACAGTGATAACTCAATCAACACACAACTCACATGTGCCAGTAAAATTACAGGCACATGAGACTTAACAACTATAGGTATGTCTGTGTGTGACAGGCGCAGTGCATGCAATTCGTCACTAGTGATGAAATGCATCTGTTAGAGGCAGAGGTTACTTGACATTAGGCGGGCGCTTTTTTCGAAACTAAATAAAAAAGTTTAGTTTTGAAATGATCTACGCAATAATATATCATGAAAATCATACCATTTTTCTCTTCTGTCGATTCGACACCTTGCCGTAGCTATTACTAGGGTTGCCAGATCAAGGTATATCAATTCCTGGACATTTCTGGGGTTGAAGATGAAAATTTTGTTCAACATTAAAAGATAAAATCTGTAAACTTATGTGAGCCTTTTAACTATGAATTCACACACACGGCCGGCATGCGGTTGCGTAGGTATGACTCTGAAAACTAAGAAAGAAAGACAGCCCGGTGAAACATCAAAATGAAGCTACTTTTTTATATGTGTGAAGAAAATCATATATGAAAAAAATAACTAACCTGGTTTATGGCAGATACATTTTTGATGATATAAATATACAGAATATACTTACAGCAAAATCTGTTCCTTAAAATACTTCAATATACTGCACAGTCTTCATGATTATTATTGTATATTTTTATTTATTGTTGTTAATCATATTTCATATTTTTAAAGATATAAATGTACATAATATACATGCAGCAAAATCCTGTTATTTTAAAAGCTTCACAATAATACTGGACAGTCATCATGATTATAATCGTATGAATTTTCATAATTATTTAAAATTATATTTCACATTTTTGAAAATGTAATACAAGATATCTATTACAGCAAAATCTGTTCATACAAAACTTTACAATAATATTGCACAATCCTCACAGTTATTATTTTATATAATGTTTCACATTTTTTTTATGACATTCTGGAGTTCTCTAGGATATTAAATAATTGACCAAGGGCGGGTTAGGTCACGTTTATGAAAGGTTTTCGTCGCAGGTGCCGTAGTTGGAAAGAAAACTACATGGTGAGTCTTTTTTAACTGACTTCAAAAATGGAGGTACTCGATTTGACCTGTATTTATGCAATATTGTCAAAAGTGCACAGTTTTTTGATATGCTAGTATATACTAGCTTCTTAACACGTGTGACAAAATTTCATAAGTGTATATATGTTTCTGTGTTAATATGTTTGTATTTTGTCCATGTATTACGCAGAAACCGGATATCGTATTGCACATATTCATGTTTTAATAACCTCTGAACTTAAGATTCACTGTAATTTTTATCAAAATCGGTTAGTAGTTTCAGGATATGGACTGTTTTAATTTTAAAATATGAGCTTTACAACTGCAATAACTACTGGGCAGATTTGAACGGAATTCGGTATGTTTTTCACTCATATTATGTAGTAAAAGAATCTGGCATAATTTATAATATATTTAATTAATACAAAAATTAGGTGGAACAATTGTAGTGAAGTGTGTTTGAAAATTTAACGAACTTATACCCAGTGAAGTTTTGTGAATAATTATTTTTATTTTAAACATAACGAGTAAACATTATTAAAAATGCACAAATAAAAGTAATCTACAGAAATTAAACCGACTTCAATATAATCTAATTGACTAAAAACGGATAAATAACACAAAAAAAACATCAAAACTGGGCATCTACCTAAGTAGGTACGTAAACCAACTAATTTTGAGGTCGGCGTCTGTATAAGGCTAATAAAATATAAAAGGTATCTAACTCTAATCTAAGCGCGGTCCATCATCGATCGCACCATCACTTAACATCAGGTGAGATAGTGGTCAAGTGCTTCCCATTTCGGTATAAAAAAAGGGCTCAAAGAGCGGCCAACCCTTCTTACTTTTCATACAAACGTTCGTACGTGATTATGGCGTTGTAACAGATCTTTCTATGTAATTTTAATGGGCCTATAATGAGCTAATAGGTATTTTGTGTATGTAGGCTTTTATGTTTCTTTCCCCATGTGGTGCCGGGTTAGAATTGCACCTCCCCATATCATCCCGTGGGTGTCGTAAGAGGCGACTAAGGGAAAAATACTGGAAGGTGGGCAGCAGCGCCTTCTAAAGAACTGCCATCTTACACTGCGATCCCCAAGCCGCCTGCCAAGCGTGGGGATTATGGCAAATACCCCTTTTATAGGGGAGGCTGTGTTCAGCAGTGGACGATCCGGCTGATACAGTCCAGGCTTTTATGCAAAGAAAAAAGTAAAATTTGTAGAAACGACTTCAATATAAGCCAAAAATCTGCTTTTTTGTACAAATTTAACCTGAACTTAGGGCGTTCAGAAGTTACTCATTAATTGTAAAAATAGAGAACATATTTTAATAGCAACCTTGCAAATATAATGGAGATTCTAATTGATAAACATTTGTTTTACAAACATGTAAGGCTTATTAAAAAACACGTAATTACTGGACCAAGTTTAATGAAGTTTACGCACAATATTTTTCGTTAAATGTTATCTCGTTCTCACATGCTTGTTAGCCAAGTGGCGGAAAAAGGAATGCGGGGACGGAGTGTTGAATGCCCAGCGCTGAAGTTGAAAAAAGATGAAACAACAAGCTTTTCAATCACGCTCGCTTTGACGATAGACAGACCGGGAACGGCCCTCTTAATGATACTTTAGGGCCTGACACTGACCTCAAGATTAGTTGGATTACGTACTATTTAGGTAGACGCCAAACATACGGACACCTAATACTAGTGAATTCCGGGACAGTAGAGCGAAATTACTGGACACGGGACAAGACGCCCCATTCCGGGACAATCCCGGATTTCCCGGACGTCTGGCAACCTTAGCTATTACACGACCTGACCATATTACAGTAGGTACCTATATCAATATTAGATATTAGACGTCTATGTCAGATCATTCATCAAAGTTACCACCACAATTATTTACAATGGAAAATATCATCTTTTGATGATAAAGGTAGGTGTCTTTATTATTAGTTTTACTTAGCGGAAATAATGTGAATTCATAAAACATCTGCAATTAAATACGAATCAATAATTCATCATCATGATGAGATATGCCACCGCACAGCTAAGAACAATAACGCACTTATCTACGTGTCAGTTTTTGTTATAATCAAGCAGGTACAGGAATCACTTTATTAGAGTTACACAATAATAAAAAAGTACATAATATACAGGGTTATTGGTAAAATGCTAACAACCTCTTAGGGTTGACTTCTGATGGTCCTTATCAATATTTCCAGATTTTTTTTAAGTTTATTTTTTTAATTTTGTTTTTTTATTTATTATGGGTTTGTTTACGTGTATTTGACGGAATAAGCACGAGGACCACCTGATGTTAAATTACAAGCACAAGATACTTTTAACATCAGGTGGTCCTCGTGCTTATTCCGTTAAATACACATAAACAAACCCGAAAAAATAAATAAAAAAAACATCTAAAAAAATATTTAAAAAAAATCAAATTAATCTCAAAATGTTTGTTAGGACTAGCAGAAGTCAACCCTAAGAGGTTGTTAGCATTTTACCAATAACCCTGTATACTAGCATTCGATTTTGACAGCACGCTAAGCCTGGGTATTCACCAGGGATATGCGAGTAAAATGAGTAGCGTATTACGTAAAAGTCCACCAACAAGACAACTTTATTTTCCTAGCCACAGTGCGTGCGATCCTATTCTTTCACATTATTATGTCGTATGGTGTATTGCTCTGGGGAGCTGTTGCTGAGATAGAGACAATCTTTATCTTGCAAAAGCGTGCAATTCGAGCCATATATGAAATGGATCCTAGGGAATCTCTGGGGGATCTTTTAAAGAAATAGATATTTAAATATTACCTAGTCTGTATATATTAATTAACTATTGATGTCTTAGGTTTTCGCGATTATAACACATGGTCTAGTCACGGGGTGACTAGACCACGATCACTGCAAGGTGTTTGAAACATCGGGACAAAAATAATGATAAATATACGCGATTCAAACCATTTAAAGTTGCTTAATTACTATTAATTAACTATTATTATTATCTATGTTGGATACGCCGCGCAACTCTATAGATTACTTATATGAGGTTTCAGCAAAAATATTAGTCCTTGTGCAATAAAAACTTTGAATAAGATAATTAGTGACAAGTATCATAAGTCATAACTATCCAGAATTAAAACATCAACTTATTATAGCATCTAAGTATGTAGTTTAAAAGTGATCCGTAGATAATGTCAATTTCAGCAGCGTTCTTCAAATTCAGTGAAATGAAATCCTTGCTAAAGCAAAAAGCCCGACATCATCCCTTTCGATTCTATTGTTGGATATGAAATTATTTATCTACAGTCTACCTCGAATGGCACTAGCGTATACTTGTAATGTGTCATAGTGGCTATGGGAGAGATAAGCGCTGCACTGTATGTAGCTAATACAATATATTTTTCATTTACAGGGATACGACAAGGTTATATCCAATCAAAAATGGCTTTAGTAAAAGTGCTACATGAATATGAACTGCACTTGAACAAAAGAACGCCAGTACCCTTGCAGCTAAACCCGACTTCTCTCGTTAACTCTCCGAAAGGGGGAGTGTGGATTGAATTGAAGAAAATTGATAGAAAATACAGAACTGAATCTAAAAAAACTTAATCTTAGGGATGTTTTAAACTTGTAAGTTTAGTTATTAGATAGGCACGTATAATAGTCATGTTAATGTACAACGAATCAATACGTATATAAGATATACTAAAAAGAGATTAGGCTAAGAATGGATTTTAACTATACAATAAGATTTTGTGAAACACAATACCTATTAAATATTTTATCGCCTATAGAATACGTCGATAAGGGTAAACTTTTAAGATCTCTCGACACAAGTTTAGATTATATTTAAATAATCCTCAACGAAATCCTTGCTAATGCCGATTTTGCACCCAAATTATATATTTCGTTAGGTACTAAATATGTTTTCACCTCACAAGCTTGGAAAGGCGATATTTATCGTTCGAAATCTGCATGGAAAAGTGGTTTTTACCCGCTAGCATATAAAAGATTTTTGAAATTCGAAAGGCTACAGGTACAGAAAAATAAATTTATTTTCAATATTAGTAATTGAAGTTTTTTTATCAATTAATATTATTTAAGTTTATTTTTGCCCGGGCATTTTCACAGGAGTTAGGTAAAAAATTGTGTGTTTCGATCGGCAGAAAATTTATTTTGCTTCTCGTACCCTTGAAGCATTCGCTACGCTCAGGATTCTATTTTTGAAAGGATTTTACGTTTCCTCAAGTTTCAATACAAGTACTATCACCAATTCCAATTCCCCGTGGGGTGCCGGGTTAGAATTGCACCTCCCCATCTCATCCCGTGGGTGTCGTAAGAGGCGACGAAGGGAACATACTGGATGGTGGGCAGCAGCACCTTCTAAAGAACTGCCAACTTACACTGCGATCCCGAAGCCGCCTGCCAAGCGTGGGGATTATGGCAAATACCCTCCTTAATAGGGGAGGCTGTGTTTAGCAGTGGACGTTCCGGCTGATACAGTACAGTACAGTACTATCACCAAAAAACAATTTTACAGCCTTGCATAAGAAATAACTATTTCCATAAATCACATTTCCAAATTATTGGGGACATTTTTTTGTTCCGGATTGGAATCGAACCCGCGTCCTCTGATTTCGCGCCGGATGCCTATTCCACCGGAACCTTACTCCAGTTGAAAATTAGTACAACAATTATATTACTTTAACCGTAATAGGGGACCGTACGTGATCATCAACAAGACTACTGGACTTCATCTGATGGAAAGACGTGTTTTTTCAAACCCTACTCTCGCTTTGTAAATGTGATTTTCGCTCAGCACGCGATGGTAATCATATTCAGAAATATAATGATTTTATTAAGATAGTCACAGTTTAATAAGATCACAATTTTTAAAAGGAGGTATATTTTTGTACAGTTTTATAATACTAAATATAAGCTTCCACAAGAATCAGGGAAGTTTTGTAGTTGGTGAAATATATCTTGTACCCCGAGTGGTGTAAAGGCGAGGGTAGGAAAAATATTATTTCGTTTTATTAATCTTATGTATGAAATAGGCAACAACAGCTGTGTTGATTTTTGTTTTTTTTTTGTTACGGCCGGTTATGAAATTAAAATATATTATAACTGTATTACACAGAGCTTTAATAGTATTCATACTATACATACTTGGGTCAATTAAAATAAAGTAAACAATAGGACAACATACATAATATCAACATAAAATATCATCGTACATACAGAAATACTCCCGAAGGGTATAAGCGCCCATGCAAGTTTTTCCAAACCTATTGCCATCCACTAGCTAAGTAAACTCTTCGGAACCGCTAATGAACATTTATTTAGTAATTTAACAACTTTAAACCGAAATTACAAATATACGATAGGAAAAATTTTAAGTCATGTGCGGGACCCGCGTCCATCCGCCCCTTCAGCCGGGGCATGCTCCAACCAATTGAGCTAACATGTCATGACGTCATAACTCGAATTTTTCCTATAGTTCATTAACCATCGTATTGGGATGGAGCACATGACTTAAATTTTTCCTATCGTATATTTGCAATTTTGTGAATCCGCTTAGCAGGCGTTATTGCAATCATAACAATATAAAAAAAACTTTAAACCGTTTAAATCGCGTATATTTGTCATTATTTTTGTCCCGACATTTCAAACACTTTGCAGTGATCGTGGTCACCAGTCACCCCGTGACCACGATCACTGCAAAGTGTTTGAAATGTCGGGACAAAATAATGAAACTATAAATATGAAACTATAATAAAACTATTTAACAACAAAATTGTTTAAAGTTGTTTAATTACTATGTGTAATAATCGCGAAAACCTAAGACAACAGAACATTTATTTTTTAACAAAATGTAACTTTCCGTCTTGGATATAAAACTTTCGACCCGCATAGTAGGATTTCGTCACCAGCGACACGAAACAGTCCCAATTCACCTCTAGTGGCTAAAAAGCGTCGCATTCGTTCCAACGAGGCCGTTAATTTAATTAATTATAACTTTGCATTATTCTGCTGTAGACACAACAATCTTAACATGATCAGGCAAATGATCGCTTCGTTGTAATCACTGATGAGCAGAAAAAGAAGGTTACGTACTTATATTAAGGCAGGAGTTGATGCATTAATAAGTACGATACCTCTGGAGATTCGATTCGGGCGACGGAGATCACTCACCACCAGGTCAGCTGCCTGCTCGTTTTCCTCTTACCACATAAAAATGTCATGATTATAGTTATAATATATGAGGACATCGTTGCAGAAATACTTGCAAGTGAAAAAGTACAGATTCAAATCGGGGTCAAGGTCTTCGAACAGCCAGGGTCACTAAATATTACATAAATATAAATAGTAAAAAACATATATGTTTCAAGTTTCAACATCATTTGAACTTGGTGTCTCAGTAGTAATCCACGTGGCGACCATGACTCGGTCACCTATTATATTATAACCTTGCTTCTCAAGCGCTAAGGTTCATGTAGTCGCTATTCGTTAAGAGTAGACTTGTTTACGATTTCGGCTAAGACGTGGCACGATGTGCAGCATTATATCAGTCGAAGTTTAGCTTTTCCACCCTCGAATTTTGAACAATGGGTCGACTGACACTTTTTTGCCCTCTAGCAACATCTTTGACTACATCAACACTTACCAATAAATATATTTATAAATGCTCACATTAGAATCGTTTGGTTCGTTCGTCAGGCGCGTCATACGTAAGGTACCAACTTATTTTTTGTAATTATTATACACCTTCATTTTTTTGAGGTGGGAAGACGATATTCGAAAGCTAGCTGGTGTTACTTGGAGGAGGTTGGCCCATAATAGGAAAATATGGCAAGCTCTAGGGGAGGCCTTTGCGGGTACGCAAGACAATTATAATACCGGTGTCTAATTAAAAGATGTAATAATGTAATAATTGTTAATAAAGGCTATTATTATTATTATTATTCATTTTTTACTCAAATACTCTGGATCAAAGACAAGTTTTTAAACCAATTCATGAATTAAATTTTAGATAGAATAAGAGCCCATATGCATAGCTTGCCATTATAAGTGTTTTCGATTTAAGTGCCACCCTCCTTTTGAACGAATTCCATTATAACCCAAACATATGGATTATACTCAATTTTTTTGAAGTAAAATAGTTTTTCTAAGAAACATTTATTGAAGTACTAGTCTTGCTTTTCTTTATGTTGTTTTTTTGCATCTTTAGAAGTGGTCGGTGACTCTGTTTTATCAGAAGTGGAGGATCCACTGGGGTCCGTGTCAATATAAGTACTTTTAGATTCCGAAATTTTCACTCTGTGGGCTAACGATCTCTTTTTCCTTTCATCGGTTTGAACGGCTATATTTTTCAAATTTGATTTCTTTTCAATCTTTTGATTTAAGCTCGACGAAGGTGAATGTTTAGCTTTTTCTTCTAGAGCTCGTTTCATTTCCGCCGTTAAGCTCAAAGTTGATTCGAATGCTGTTTTTTTCTTTGATTTTGTAATTACTTCTTTCAGCGATGCATAAGACACGTTCTCCCGGATCGGTAGTTCAATCAGTTGTCTGTTCAAGTTCCTTTGCAAAGCGGCCTTTATTTCATTATATAACGCACCTTCGTCATCGTCAGTAGCTTCATTAGAATCCTGTGTGTCCGATACCTTGGATGATATCGTTTGCTGCCCCAATTGTCTTGTGATAGTTGCCGTGCTTACATCGTCGAGGAAGCTGGAGGAAGTTGAACTCTGATATAACGATTCCGCAGAGTAATCTATTTTATCTAGTATATCAAACACGATATTCACAATGAATCGGTGCTCTCTGTGCACCGACTCGTAAAGTCTGATTCTTGCCAATTTATTCAGTTCCTCGGGAACAAGTGACATTATGGAGATGGGGGGAGACATATCAGACACGTACACGATATCACTTTGCGCATCTTTTTGTTCTCCATCGTACTGTTCGTTTCGGTAGAAGAGTTCGGTCTGACTAGCGGAGGTAGCTTCATCGATCGGTGAGACGGTTCTCAAATGTCTCTCGTTACGCTCCTACGGATTAAATATAAATATGCATTATATTAGGTAAGTTGATATATGTTGCAATATTTGTAGCATTATTACATACAGGTTTTATTTATTTATAGATTTTAGATATATAACTATCTATTACAAAACATTTTTGATCTACGTAGGTGACTTTATTTAAAAAAAAACAATTCCCAAATGTTATTTTTGAAATAAAGTCTAACGTCTTAACTATTGGGAATCCCAATTGTTAAGACAAGAGATAAGAATTTATTTTCTATATTACCTTACCTACTTATTGTATACCTGATACCTGAAATTATATTATATCTAGTATATGTTAAAATATTTGTTTTCTATTTATGGTATTCTTTACCTAAGCTTGGGTTAAAAATAAATAAATACGTGATCTTTCTTTTTGGAACTATTATCAATAATAATCTATTTTTCAGATTCATCGACATCATTTCCCATCATTATATAGAAGGGTAACAAGAATAAAGACTTTACTTAAAAACACGCATCTCAATTTTATGTATGTATTGGTACTTACGTACCTGAGTGGAAATAAATTGGTACTACTAGTACGGTTATTATTGGCAGCTGTTTTATTTTCAGCCAAAAGCAACATCATATCACTGAAGTCACATTTTTTTAATAAAAAAAACTGCAATATACCTATCCCAATACACCAATCTCAATATCAGTTCTGTGGATAAAGGTTGTTTCGCGACGAAATCTCACAACAGTTTAAATTTGCATGAAAAAATTGATTTAAATTACTTAATAACTTATTGATATTATTTTATGAAAATACAAATTTCTTTTTATAGTAAATATCAATATAAGAACACTCGTAAGTCGTAACGTAGGTAAGTTGTTTTCCTTGTCTTTACCTAGTAGCTAATAAAAAAACAACGTATTATCGTGTAGCCTACGTGATAGGCTGATAAAACTTTGGATTTCTCAAGGACCTAATGAAAAAGTAAACACACACCAGCATTCTGTCGATGTTCCCGATGAGTTCGACTTTGACCTTAACGAGTCGGAAGTCAACCGCGAGAAGGATCCTGGCCAGCGCCAGGAGAGCTGACCCTAGCCAGCAGCCCGTGTGGAGCCACGCCGAGGTGATGGTGAGCCTAGTCGCTTGGTACACGCCGCGGATCTTACGTTCGTACGCTAGCGTGGCCACGTTCACAGTGTATGTACACCTATGTACAATAGAAAAATACGTTTTATTAGATATATGGTACTTCATCGTGTGCATATACTGCTCACAGGATCCCTTAGGTCACTCGCCCAATGTACTGGTCACCGTCAGCAATAGTATCAAGTGTAATATCATCCAGGTATATAGGCATTAGGCATATTATTCACATCACATCAACAGACATAACGTCCGTCGTTGAATAAAGGCCTGCCCCATTATTCTAGCCATAATCTCCACGCTTGGCAGGCGTCTTGGGGATCGCAGTGTAAAATGACAATTCTTCAGAAGGCACTCTGAGCTTTTGGTATTTTCCTTTCGTTACTTCTTACAACTGCCGCAGGAAGGTATGAGGGTGTTATTCTAACCCGGCACCCCCCGGGGCAATTACTAGCATATATGTAATGGTTTTAGTTAACTGAGTGTAACTTAAAAATTACTTGATTTATATTGATGGCATTTAAACGGAATCAATAGAAAAAAAATCATTTGGCGGCTATAAAAAAACGCTTATCTAAAGTATATTTTGACTCATTACCATGACCTGTTTTCCGTTTAGATCAAATATGTTATTATGGTTAGCCAATGTTATTATAGTTGGCCAATGTTATTATAGTTATCTAATATTATTATGACTACCTACGTCAAGAACAGCAATGGTAAAACATTGTAGCTACTCCTCTAGGACACCGTTGTTTTCTTGTTTAATTGTATAGTTGGATCTAAGTGTCTTATAGTTCGTACAGATCCAATAGTAGACAAAGGCTAGAAGCTTATAGTAGCTGGATATGTATTGACTAAATTAACTAAGCGCTTACGTGGGACTTCCGGTTATCTCTCCAAGCTTGAGGCAAAGGTCACGAAGGCCGTTGTGGGTGACAGTGGAAGAGTAGATGCAGAGACAACTCATAGCTATCGAGAATATGAACACGGGGGGGATGATGCGCCACGGTCGCTGTAAACTGTAATTGTGACACTGAAAAAGTAGAGTAGGTACTGCCTATCATTTGAAACCAAAGATATTCTCTCTCAGAACTGTTGATTCTCTAGTTCTTTTTAACTGACTTCATTTATGCCTTATAGGTTAGCTTTTGACTTGACACTATCTCGCCTGATGGTGAGTGATGATGTGGTCGAAGATGTTGTTCAGGCTCACCAAAAATTACTGGCTGTCAGTTACCTCATCACTCTTTACAGTTTATATTGGAAAGCTGGAATGTTGTCCAATTTAAAATGGAATATGATATGACGAGTTGTGTTTGTCTGAGTTATCCCTGAATCCTGATACGTATTTTATGTTTAAAGTCGTAGTTTTATGGTAGCACTCGTAGCGGAGTTTTTCTAGTCTTTCTTAACGGATTAACTAGGTTAAAGCCACGTCAGCAATGTTCGCTGCGGTCAAGAGGACTTGACCGCTAACTTAGTGACATTCACTCCTGACTGTTGCCGTGCTCGGAGGGTATGTAAAGCCGTCGTCGGTCTCGGTTGTTATCCTAGAAAACAAGAGATGAGACGAACAAGTCGCTCTCTTGATGGCGTCGTGGCTGTCCATGCAGTGTCGACTTCCTTGTTCTACTTGACACTGGACTGCGCTCATCGCGACGATTGCTCGTAGTAGTGTTTGCACAATACTGCTTTGAGGCAATACATTTGAGAATGCGGTGGTACCCACCAAGAAGGACTCTTGCTAAAAATATTCTGCTAATTATTCTGCTTAGCCTGAAAACATCTTCGAACGCATCATCACGTCTATCAGGTGAGATAGTGGTCAAAAGCTAGATAAACTACCAGTTATAAAAAAAATATATTAACATTTTGTTCTTGAGTTAAGTGTGACAGCAAAGATGAAGATTGGTCGGCATTATTTTTTACTAAAATATTTGTCTTTGACCTTGGCGGCTTATAATGGTGGCTGTACAGCACACCAAGCTGTGTGCTGTACTACAATAAAACATGATCATGGAACGTTGATCGTAGACTCAAATAGAAAGTGCCAGTCAAAGTCAGGTCTTAAACAAGAATAGAAAGAAAGTGGCACTCAAGGTTAAATGTAATCAGTGATAGCCGAGCGGTAATAGCTATGGACTGCCATGCCGTAGGTGCATGGTTCGATCCCCGCCGCTGGCTTGGCTGCTCCGTATGTTGAACTGCTCACCGGGCTAGCAAAAACGAATGTAGTAACATTTAGTAGCCACGCACCTAACAGTGTGTTCCGCCAGCAGTGTTTGAGAGCCAGTAATTCAAGGCCTAGTCCGTTTACATTCCTCGACTACATCATCACTTACTAAATGGTGAGGTAGTGGTCAAAGCCTAGATAGAAGATTTTGCAAACTACTGCTTCGAAGCAATATTTCTGACACTGCTAGCAGTATCCACCCAGACGGACGCTTTCTGAAGAGACCTTCTACCTGGTATTAAAACAAAAAAGAATCGAATGAAATAGCACTCATTTAAATCATATTGGCAATGTTCCAAAGGATAAGAAAACCTCTATTAGGCTACCTGCCATAAGCAATTTGAGGTCACCATTACAAAACCGTGGTTAAAACTGGCTCTTCTGATAATATTGCCAACCTACATACCATACGGGGACACGTAATACCTACATAGGTAACTACTATGTGTAAAACATGAAATACCTTGAAGTTTTGCAAAAATTGCGTCATTGCGACATGTTTTAAAGTACCTACCTAAGTATATAATTTGTGTTTGTGACCTTGACTTTATTATGAACTGTCGCACAGAAAGGTCCATTACTCCGAATTCTGCTGGCCACGTGGCTAGTTATTATCATCGAAGCAATGATGGCCGAGCGGTTATAGCTATGGACTGCCGCGCCGCAGTACCCTGGTTCGATCCCCACCGCCGGCTTGAGCTTCACCGCATGATGGAAGGGCTTTTTGCGATTTCCCGCCTGGCTAGCGACCACCCTCAAGTAGAAAATCTGCCGCCAAGCACCTAACGGTGTGTTCCGGCAGCTGTCCTTGAGAGCCAGTGAAATTACAGGCACATGAGACTTACAAACTATGTCTCAAAGTGACGGGCGCAGTGCAATTCATGATTTGTGATAAAATGCATCTGTTATAGACAGAGGTACGCTTAACATCAGGTGGGCCTAGGGCTTGTTCCGTATTACATAAAAAAAAAATGAGTAGAAAAAATTGCTGACAAACATAACTGTACGTCTAACAGCTGCGAGACGCTGCCTTTGAGAGCCAGTATCCTCTCGAGGTCTTCTACAACGTCTTTCGATCACATCGCTGATCAACAGGTGAGATGGTGGTCAAAGGCTAATAATATATTGCATTGCCTTTGACTATTATATCACAGATCTAAAAATGCATTGTAGATCCGTATTACTTGGGTACCACTTAGACACTGAGCTAAAATAGACCTGTTTATATATAACCCAAACTAAACTGTGTTCATTTTGCTGAGTCTATATGCCAACTGACCAATAGATCAATTTCCAACGCTTGAACTTTTAAAGTTATTAAGTTTATATGTACTTGCAAGTAAACAATGGCATAATAGTTCATGGTATTATGGAAATATTTTATTATATCACAATAGGTAGTACTTATATGCAAAGGTACGTTTGTAATAAAGTGTTACATGATTGCTTCTACGCTACGCAAGCCGCCGATTTCATTGCAAGTATACTTACGCATTGGCCTTAGACTGTTGCTTCAAAAGACGTTGCTGCAGTTTCTGGTTTTGGTTCGTGCGACCTCTGTCTTTGCTCTGTGATATACGAAACTATGACCTACTTAGCTACTAATAAATATATAATCCCCGAGATATAAATACTTACTATGAGATACCGCTTGTTTATGAACTATTTCAGTAGCAGTACAAACTCTTAACCCGTATGGTATTATATTACTATTACTTACCTTATTTTGAGGCAGTGATGGCTCAGTGGCATTGGCTATGGACTGCCGTGCAGCAGGTCCATGGTTCGAATCCCGCCCAGAGCTTGAGCTTCACCGCATGGTGGAAGGGCATTTTGTGAATGCCCGCCTGGCTAGCGACCACCCTCAAGTAGAAAATCTGTCGCCAAGCACCTCACAGTGTGTTCCGGCAGCAGTCCTTGAGAGCCAGAAAAATTACAGGCTAATGAGACCTAACAACTGGACGTCTCAGTGTGACGGGCACAGTGCAATTCGTCGTTGACGAAATGCGTCTGTTATAGGCAGAGGTTAGTCCACTTAACATCAGGTGGACCTCGGGCTTGTTCCGCCACAATAAAAAAAATACTACCTGTGGGTATCGTAGGAGGCGACTAAAGATGTAAAATACCGGAAGGTGGGCAGCAGCGCCTTCTGAGGAACTGATATCTTAAACTGCGATCCCCAAGACGCCTGGCGTGGAGATTATGGCAAATCAATGGGGGAGGCTGTGTTCAGCAGTGGACAATGCGGCTGATACAGTAAAGTACAGTAGAACTCTTTGTGCGACTTCATCCGGGAAAATACTGACACCTATTCCTACCACCAAGCAGTTATGCTCACTGTGGTCCGATTTAAAGGGTATGGGTGAAAATACAGGCACATTTATGTATCAGGTTGAGGGGTGCAGTGCAGTTAGTCCTTTATTTATTTTATTTAACAATCTAAGGGAAATTACCGGCTAGCTATAAATAACAGAGGTTAGGACTTTCTCGGCTTTGACGCTCTAATCCAGGGTATCCAGTTCTTCAGCTCCCCCAAAACAGTATCCATATCAGATGGTGTAGGAGACATCACCGATAAGAGATGCTCTTCCAGGTAGTCTTCCTCTCACTCAACCTTCGATATCCTTGTGTCCATGTAGTTATAAAATGTCAACTTACCCAGTCAGAGTCCGACTACCCGTAGAGCACATTAGAAACATGGTGGTCCACACAAGTCCGAAGATTCCAGAGATGAGAGGGACGTACGTCGGCAAGTAGCAAGCACTCTTCTCTACCCACTGG
The DNA here is from genome assembly GCA_963890685.1 of Plagodis pulveraria. Lineage (NCBI taxonomy): Eukaryota > Metazoa > Arthropoda > Insecta > Lepidoptera > Geometridae > Plagodis > Plagodis pulveraria. The sequence continues at coordinate 12,856,971 of OY982964.1, read as the reverse complement.
GTGCTCAGGAAGTCAACGGGAAGCACTGTCGAAGGCATATTATCAAATAAGTAGGTTTTCAATCTGAGCTAGTTCAAGATTTGATATAGGCGTCTGCCCGAGGCATTGTCGGCATAAGCAATAACTAATAGGGTTACCCTGGGCAAGTGAGTAAAACACATATACTTGCGCATAATACCCTAATAGACTTCAAATAAAGATGATAAATGGAATACTTACCACTATCTTTAGTTTCTGGAAAAACAAAACAATATTTTTGAATCTAATTTACTAGGTATATTGAACTATAGATCAGTACTACAGAAGGGATATATTACTCGTATATCAAAACTACTTATGTATGCAGGTCGCAGCCGGGAGTATAGGAGCTAGTTTACGGTACTTTCCTATAATAGGAATAGGCACTAAAGTAATAAACTGGCTTATGTATCTTCATCTGCATGGAATTTGAAAACGCGAGGGTGATGGTCGGTGTATTGGTAGAGAGTATATATAATTAAATGCAATAATATTATATTACACGTTTGTCCTTCGCATAAGATATACTAATCCAGCATGCCTTTTGCCTATCACTACCAATCAGAGTCAGCCATAAGTATAGTACCTACCTATCAGCAGATAAGGAAAAATACATTACGCATGTATTTCCCGAAGGGTTAGTTAGAGGCTTCTATATATAAACACCCACGTTTCGTTTAACATGTTTTAGCACAATGTTAGAGAGTGCCAGCATTCTACTGGGAACAGGCATCAGACTCCGAACTGCTAATGAAAATTTCCAATCCAAGGAACGAACCTAGAACCTCGAGAATACAAATCGGCGCTTTACACACACGCATCAAGGAGGTAGTCTAGTAAGTAAACAACAGCAGCACATGAATGCACTGCTTCTTCTTCTTCGTCTGCTTCTGAAAAATCTTACTATCAATTCTCTCCTTTTCATCCGGTATGAACTCGTAAATCACATTATGACGCAGTGAAGTCAATGACAGCAGCTTGGGGAACAGCACGCACTTCTCGTCGAACAGGTACATCAGCATATGGAAGCAGAACGTGCAAAACGATCCGAACACAAACGCCAAGAAGAACAAAAGAATGTGAGCGCCTGGAAAATAAAAGGTATCAAGTCACGCGTTGACGCACTGTGTCTGAAACATTAGGATACTTTGGTTGGCCTCTTCATAGCGAAATGAATTTAAGAGTGTTTCAATTCAGAATATTTGGAAATAGCTACCACTACTGTATTAAAGTTAGGAGTGAGAGGCACTGTAGACATTATTGGGTGAACGAAACAAGACACTGAATTGGAGAGCGCTATGTTTTTATTGTGGTGGAATCATGGAACAGCATGATGCCCACCTGCTTTTAAGCGGGAACCTCTGCCAATAACAAGTGCGTTTCGTCGCAAGTGAGGAACTGAACCATGAACGGTCAAACAAACGAGCTTGTTCCGTCACAATAGCAATTTTTGAAGCGCTCGTAGCGAAGTTAGCTGTTCTCAACCGATCAGCAAAGTTAAGCAACGTCGCGCGCGGTCATGAGTTGGATGGGTGACCGCTAGTGACATTACTACTGAGCGCTTCCTTGCTTCGGAGGGCACGTTAAGCCACCGGTCCCGGTTGTGTTTTAGGATAGCAGTCGTTATAGCATGGTGGTATGGCATATTAAGAATGCCCGCCTGGCTAGCTACCACCCTCAAGTAGAAAATCTGTCGCCAAGCACCTACCGGTGTGTTCTGGCCGCTGACCTTGAGAGCCAGTAATTTGAGGTTAGCCTGAACAACATCTTCAACCACATCAACACTTACCATCAAGTGAGATACTGGTCAAAGGCTAACCTATAAGGCATAAAAAAAATACAAAGAAAACGCTCCTGATAATATTATAAACATATCTTCTCAAATGTGGTTGCTATATAAATTCATACATAGAAATAGAACACAGATTTATTCGCAAGGGCGAATAGTGTTTGGTTTGAAAATGGATATCTATATATGTACTTAATAATAATAACCTATCGATTATACCAGTAATCTCACAATTAAACGACAGAATATTTTCAAATAGGGCATAGTCATATAAATAATACACTGCTAATAATGTATCTATGCCTAGGGTCAATTTACAAGATCCTAACTCGAAAAGACTCACTTTTAGTACAAGTTTGGTTCTCTATTCTGAGTACTGGTATTGTAGGTACTATATTATAGATAGCTAAGCTGCAGGCGCAGACAAATTAGGCACGTATTCTGAAGTTCTGAACGGTCTGTATCTTTGAGTAGGTACAGGGGGCCAACTCTCACCTCTTATAGTAATAATAAATTAATCTAACTGTAAAATTGTATACTTCCACGTCTATTAAGCAAGTTTACAATCGGTAATGGAATCGCTCAGCGTTTTGATGAAGTCTAAACAAATTTTTCACCCTATTCGCGAACTCTGACGTTACATATAATACGAAGTACATCGAGAAACTAACCTCGAGAGTGGAATTCATGGTTCGGTCTATCTGGCAACTAGTGTGTTGTATCGGACACACTCCAAATTTAAAATATCCTTCCTCCTAGTGTTGTGATTACAGTGCTTATGGTGGTGTATATCGATTTTATATAGATAATTGTTGATATTATGTTACCCTTCTTATGGTACATTTTTGATTCCAACCATGGAATTTCTACACGGAAATTCATAGTCATCTGGACCATCACTGCTTCTAAAAGATACAGTGGAATTTAAACAGACATCGTACAACTTATTAATTTCTATCTATATAGTTTTGTCTTACATAGTTAGTAAAATATCTACTACACCTATACACTTATTATATAGCCATTAATATTATTATTAAATTTATTATATGTATTGTATAAAAGATCTTTATTTTACTTGTTTGAATTAGTTTTATGTATATCTAAACACACTCAAATACTTATTTTATACCTAAACCTGTTACACTTCGAAGGAAGCCATATATAATAAATCATTTTTAATATTTTCAAATACCGAATTTCTTAATACTCAGCGATCTAATTTTTTTCAATAATGTCGTAGTTTGAGTAGGTTATTTAGGGAGTCACTTAATATTTTACTTAATTTAAGAGATTCGAATCATAGTAATTACTTTATTTATAACCTATATATATAACTTAAAGCTTATAAAACAATATTTGGTAAGCTAGAATGAGTTTGGTAAAATTATAAGTTAGAATGAGTATTCTAACTTACAATTTTTTCCGTTGTTTTAGTCTTTTTTTTATGTAATTGTGACGGATCAAGCACGAGGCCCGCCTGATGTTAAGCGGACTAATATCTGCCTATAACAGATGCATTTCGTCACAAGTAATGAATTTCACTGCGCCCGTCACCTTGAGACATAGTTGTTAATTCTCATGTGCCCGTAACTTCACTGGCTCTCAAGGACTGCTGCCTGAACACACCGTTAGATGCTTGGCAACAGATTTTCTACTTGAGAGTGGTCGCTAGCCTGGCGGGCATTCGCAAAATGCCCTTCCACCATGCTTTGAAGCTCAAGCCCGCGGCGGGATTCGAACCATGGATATGCGGCACGGCAGTCCATAGCCAATGGCACTGAGCCATCACTGCTTCATATTTCTTCTGTATTTTATTTTCTCTTATTGATAGCTGTGAAAACTAAAATATTAACTTACATTATGTGGATTAGCTAAAATGCGCTGACTTCATTAAAAATAGACTTAGTAGAATAGACACGGTGAGTGACTCATGTTAATTTATAAGTGTTAATTGATAAGTTTCCCGTGGGGTACCGTGCTAGAATTTTACTCCACCATTGTTATCGGTGTCATTGGTGTTGCAAGAGGTAACTAAAGGTAAAATACCGAGAGGTGGGAAGCAGCGCTTTCTGAGGAACTGATATCTTAAACTGCGATCTCCAAGACGCCTGCCAAGCGTGGGAATTATGGCAAACTCTCCCTAAATGGTGGAGGATGTGTTTGGAAGTGGACAATCCTGCCAATACAGCAGTTTATAAGTGTATTTGACGTTATAATTTGCTAACATTAGGTTTTGTTACACAGTAGTTTCTATTGTTTACCTACTTCTTACAGCCAAGCATAAATATAATTCACACTCATTGCTTAAGATGTTTATAGATATATTACCACGTTGATGTTCTAAATATGCACTATATCGATATAGACTAAAATTGCACATTCATTCCGTCCCATCACTATAAATCACGTGGTTGTGGCTTAGCCAATTAGAACGTGTTTCGATATGAGAAAAATTGACAGAAATTTGTTTCTTACAAAGCTAATAGAATGGCGTCTCTTCGGGTTACTTTCTCGAAGACGAAGTATTACTGTTCCAACGACAAATCCGTCATGTTTATCCATCTTAAAATAGTTACTTTCTAGTAGCGGATTTAACCTTGATTTTGACAATTTTACGACAAAAATGGGTTTAGTTAATGTGTATATTACAACGTTTTTATTTCTATTATACTTTAAAATAAATGCAGCAAAATTATTTGATGAGTGCAACTATAAAAAGCTACAGACAGTTGTTGTGCAGCAGACAATAAAATGTCGTAAAACTATGGTAAAACCGTTCCATAACATCGTAGTTCAGAACAGTGCGAGCGAGATAACGCTATATTATGAACATCTTGTATCTCCTTTGCACATCCGTGATACATATACAAATACAAAATATCTTTATTTGACATTGATATGTCAAATAAAGATATTTTGTATTTGTATTTGTATATTATATTTCATTCGTTCTTTAAGTAGGATCAAATCAATATTGCTATAGATGCGATTGTGGGGCGGTGACAGTAAGATTATTTTAAGCATGAAACAAAACGCTCCTTTTTTATGATGGTTTCGTAAAAGGTGAGAGTTGGTCCCCAGGCAGGGGCAGTAGCTTAATATCAGGCAAGCCAGTGGCTCCATATCTTACTAGGATAACATAAAAAAAACCTTTCCAAGCGCCATTCACTTCGCATTCGCTACGTTCGATCAGTCTCAACTGCTCATAAAGAGAAATTCTTTCCATTTTATATATTTTTTTACTTATCCCATTTTATCCAATGTTTATCAATATCTTTATCAGCTCCGATTCCCGATGATAACACAAAATAACTTATTTTGTGGTGGTGCAATCACAAGATATTTGTTTTGAAATTGCATTTTGACATTTCACTTGATCAAACTCTTGACATTGATAGATAAAGTAAGCGGAGGATAAGAAGGTTTTATCAATGAGAAGATTAATAACCCTTATAGAGTTTTTTTTTTACCGGCGGTATGCCTTTATTATTTATACTACGAACTATATAAAACACTAGAGCTACTACAATAAAAGCATTTAGATATCCATAAGTCATTACAGACTCACAGGCAGTCCAAATGCTCCAGCCCACTACCAGGCAGCAGCATGCCCAGCATGTTGGCAGCATTGCACCGTTGAATTGCGTATTGTTAAGAAAAAGGATTTTCTCCAATAACTTAAATCCTTTTTCTTAAGACACCTCCGTAAGTTTTTGTAGAAAATATACTTTAAAAACTCAAGAACAATAACCTTATAACATACACAATTGTTAAAGCATATTAGCATACTCAGAAACCAACATTTTAACACGTATAAATATAAATTATATTTGAGCCGTTTGGTGTAGAGACGTTGGGTCCGTGGGGACCGGGAGCTCATCGTATTTTCCAAAACTTATCAGAGAATATTAGATTTATATACAAGGGGTGAATGAATCAATTTCCATACGACGTATTTATGCTATACAGTAGCTATAGTCCAAGTAGGAATTGATGACTTTTACAATTTACTTTTCAATAAGAATAAAGGAACACCAGGCGGGCATTCGCAAAATGCCCTACCACCATGCTATAACGACTGCCATCCTAAGACGACAACCGGGACCGACGGCTTAACGTGCCCTCCGAAGCACGAAAACGCTCAGTAGTAATGTCACTAGCGGTCACCCATCCAACTCATAGCCGCGCGCGACGTTGCTTAACTTTGCTGATCGGTTGCGAACAGCTAAGTAAACTTCACTACTAGCGCTTCATCGCTATTTAATACTAGCTGTACCTGCGAACCATCATTCGCGATTGCCATCCATGCAGACTAATTATTCACAATTGACCACTTGACTGTTTATCACATATTAAGCAAAACTGTGGTCTGTGGTGGAGCACTCTTAGTAAAACATTACTCAGAAAGTAGCTTGTTACTTTGGATTTGAAAACTCCCAGGTTGTATTTTCCAGGCAGTAACTCAAAGGTACGATTTCAGAATATTTATTATCACTAAGAATACACTTAGTCACTTAGTGAGATACTTAAATTAACTTTTTTTTTATGCCTGATTGGTTAGCCTTTGACCACTATCTCACCTGATGGTAAGTGATGATGTCGTCGAAGATGTTGTTCAGGCTAACCTAGAAGTACTGGCTCTCAAGGACAGCTGCCGGAACACACCGTTAGGTGCTTGGCGACAGATTTTCTACTTGAGGGTGGTAGCTAGCCAGACGGGCATTCGCAAAATGCCCTACCACCATGCACTTATAATATACATGTTGTGCCACAGATCGTAGTGTACAAAACCAGAAATGTAACTAAATTTACGGAATTTTAAAAATATCAATAAAACATAGGTACATAAAACCAAATCTACAAATAGATACACCACGTAAGAATTTCATAATAGAAAAAATAAGATAATATCTACCCTCATGCTATTTGCTGCGCCCGCTTGCAAGCGTAGAGCGCTAAACAAGTGATTATTTATTTTGGCCTTGTTCATAGTGACAGCTTGAAGCGTTAATAATATTGTAATAGTACTTTAATAATTATGAGAAATCCTTTAAAACATGTAGCTTTAGCATTTTCTTAAAAGTAATCAAAGTTTTGGTTTCCTTATATTCCTTCGGTAGGTTGTTGTACAATTGTGCCCCTTCATACATTATGTTTCTTTTACCATATTTAATATATATTTTAATTTATAAACTTATAAAAATATTTATTAACTTTATAAAGGTTCCTTAGCAGTTCGCACAATAAATGTTGAAGCAAAGTACTTTGTGCGTGTGTTTGGAATTTCGATTGAAAACGGCGTCTTTTCGCCGATGCTCTCCTTGTTAAGCGATAGAACGAAGATATATTAGATTGTGCACTTCCATTGCGCAATCTCCGAAATGTATCCGGAAAAGATAGATAGTTATAAAAAATCTGATTGCGGCGAAGGTTCCAGATTTTAGACTTTTATCTTAAACATATATTAGATTGTGCACTTCCATCGCACAGTCTTCAAAATGTATCCGGCAAAAGATAGACAATTAAAAGAACGTTTATGTTTAACTTACCACTAGATATAGTGACATATAACAGACCAAAATAGTAAATAATCACCAAAATTAAACCCGCATTTTAAAGTAAACTTATAACCAAAGTTTTATCATCTCGCTATCCTATTTAAGCGAAATGACTCCAAATAAATCATTGTTAATCCAAAAGTAGTAAATGATCACCAAAAGTAGTAAATGATTACCAAAATTAAAACAGCATTTTAATGTAAAATTATAACCAAAGTTTTTACATCTTGCTATAACTCTTCTGGCGTTGTGGTCACAGGTAACCTAAAGCTCCTCCTCGCTTCGCTCGTCGTCGCACCTAAATACGACTTTAGTGATCATTAACTACATTTGGTGAACAGTTACTACATTTGGTGGTCGATTACAATATTTGGTAAAAGAACTTTTTGAAGCGCTCGTAGCAAAGTTTGCTTAGCTGTTCTTGACCGATTTGCAAAGTTAAGCAACGTCCACCGCGCTTATGAGTTGGATGGGTGACCGCTAGTGACATTACTACTGAGCGCTTCTGTGCCTCGGAGAGCACGTTAAGCCGTAGGTCCCGGTTGACATCTTATGACGGCAGTCGTTACAGCATGGTGATAGGGCATTTCGCGAATGCCAGCCTGAGTTGCTACCACCCTCAAGTAGAAAACCTGTCTCCAAGCACCTAACGATGTGTTCCGGCAGCTGTCCTTGAGAGCCAGTAATTCAAGGTTAATCTAAACAACATCTTCGACCACATCATCACAGGCCTAAAAAAAGTATTAAACATTTTATGGTGGTCATTATATTTAATTCATTAAAAAAACTGATAGTGGCGAATGTTCCAGATTAAAGATCTTTATCTTAGCAAGCTTGCAAAACTAAATAAGGGTGCCGGACTGCCCGTGGGGTGCTGAGCTGTCCGTGGGGCGCCGGGCTGCCCGTGGGGTGCCGGGCTCATGCGTCACTATTCTCACAAAAAAAGAATAATTTAAATCGGACTGCACGTTAATAAATTACAACTAAGTTTACATTTTGGCTTTCATCCCCTTTCCTGAAGGAACCGTGCTGAATTTCGGGATAAAAAAGTGTACAATAACCTTCTTCGTAGTATGAACTCAAATCGTGTAAAGTTTCATTGAATTCCATTCTGTAGTTTTGGAGTGATTCGCAGCCGGGATACAGACAGACCAAAATTTAAATAAATACAGTTTTGGCACATTGCTCTCGAATTTATTTTTTCAAAATATCTGCCATGTACAGAATTGGATCTGTTACAATTTTATTATAAGTATAGATTTTAAGGTTAACCTCGTGGTTAAAGTTGTTCATATTCCTGTTCTGGATAACTTTGTAGAAGTATGCAATTTAATTAATGTGTCCGTATATAGTGGCGGTGTTACCTTTATTTACAGCTTTTGGAGTGGTCCGACTTTGATAATAGACCTATCTATTATGCCTATACGACAAAGTGAGAGCGCCAGCTTTAAGATGAGCCGTACGTTCAAAGGTTCTTTATACATTCGCGGTTTCAAGTTTTTTGGAAAGTATATTTAGGTTGTGATGTCTATAATTTTTGAACCACAAAACATTGAGATATAGTAACGTTAGTAATAATATCTCGATGCCACAAAACCGATGACTTAGAAGACTTTTGTAGCAGTGATGGCTCAGTGGCATTGGCTATGGACTGCGACGCAGCAGGTCCATGGTTCGAATCACGCCGCAGCCGGTGGAAGGGGATTTTGCAAATGCCCGCTTGGCTAGCTTAACCTCAAGTAGAAAATCTGTCGCCAAGCACCTAACGGTGTGTTCCAGCAGCTGTACTTGAGAGCCAGTACATCTAGGTTAAGCGTGTTAATACCATCGACCGCCACGAGATTGCGGTCAAAGGTTTACGTATCTATAATCAAATAGAAAAAAAGGCTGAAATATTTACGGTACAATCTTTATAGTACCAATTATTCTAACAAATTAAGAATGAAATCGGAATACCCGTTAGTATATTACAACTAAGTGTAGGTACATTTTGACTTTCATCCCTTCTCCCAAGGGAACCGTGCTGAATTTCGGGATAAAAAGTATATAATTTCCTACCTCGTAATATGAACTGAAATCATGCTAAGTTTAATTAATATTCATTCAGTAGTTTTGGTCTGATGCGCGGCCAGAATATAGACAGACAGACAAAAATGAAAGAAACAAGTTTTGGAATCAGTATCAGCTACACAGTGCACTCATTTTTTTTAATCTGTGAGATACATAAATGGACCTGTTACAGTTTTATTATAAGTATAGATGAATGCGGCTTTATGCCGAGTAGGAATTGATGACTATCACCCGAGTTAAACACTCTACTTTTCATTTCGAATAAAAGGAACGTAAGAAATAGTAGTTTTTCTAAAATGTATTGATAGCAATAACAAAGTATAATTATTATACTTAGTTATTTGTATCACTAATTTCAAGATATTTTTTAATTCACACTAGATTTCTAACTCATAAATACAGCAACTACATTTCAGAAAAGTATAAAAATTAAATTTTCATGTTTAGATTAACTTGATAAATTAGTCGCATTCATTCTTTTACAATCTAGTTCTTTAAACACAAAAGTAGTTGTTATTATTTATATTATTGTTATTACAGCAGAGTATGTTAGTACCTAACTGCAAATTATATGCGAGTAAACAGAGCATTTTCAATTTAATCGGGTAATTTATCCCTACAAAGTTAAGTTAGTACCTAACTGCAAATTATATGCGAGTAAACAGAGCATTTTCAATTTAACCGGGTAATACAGATTTGTAACATCAAAGAGGTTTATATGTAATCAACCAACATACATTTTCCGCGCGGAAAAAAAACTTGAGCGCTATTTTCCATAGTTTTCTATATGTTATTTGTATCGCATTTGTGCAATACATATTTTTTTCCTCGCAAGGGTGTTGAAAAAGTGCGTATGAAACTCGTGAGCAACTTAGCTCACTTGTATCATAATCTACTATTATTTTATTTGAATATTTTATGTTTATCTAATTTGCACCAGATACTGATGACACAATTGGCTATAATGTATACAAAACAAATGATTCAAATCACGTGAACCATATACCTATTTTGCATAAAATATCAAGGTTGGATTCCGTTTATTTTTGTCTATGGTACATTGATTATTAAATTTGTGTCATTTGCTGCATCATTATGTGTTTTTTGGTATATAAATGCTTGACTCGATTTAGATCAGTTAATGATTTGGAGGACCGTGTTACATTTAAAATTCAGTCAAAAACATATAAAAAAACACAAAAGAAAATTAAATTAACATTTAAAACATTTTTTTTTTCAAAACATTAAAAAAATAATCTCATAATGTTTCTTAGGACTAGCAGAAGTCAATCCTACGAGGTTGTTAAAATTTTACCAATAGGGGTTACTGGTATAATTTTAACAACCTCTTAGGATTGACTTTTGTTAGTCCTAAGTAGTATATACTCTTTATATAATCTCTATAATTATCTCTACATACACACATCAAAAGTGCCTAGGGATCAAGTACGTTTCCGAGTATTGTCGCAATAGAGAATTTTATTCGTGTGCTTTTCTGACGAGTCTCGTTTCGGTATGCGGCCTTATATAAGACGTACTCGAGTTTAGAGGAGCTCTGGACATCAAGAACGTTTAAAATTCTGTCAAGAAGTTGACCCATATCGAGGGGAATAATGGTTTGGGCCGGTATTTGGATCGGTGGAAGAAAGATCTCATTTGGATCAGGGGCAACCTCAATGCTCAGACTTATGCGGAGAGTATTGTTTCAGAAGTGATCATCCATTTGCGAAGCTGTTTGGGTAATTCGTTTCGTCTAATACACGATACTGCACGTCCACACATGGCTAGAGTCGTGACTCGCACTCTTGCCAATGCTTGCATCAACGTTCTGCCGAGGCCTGCTCAATCGTCAGACCTCAACCCCATTGAACATGCATGGTATATGCTACAAAGAAGAGCTCTGCCAAGTATGGATGCCGTGTATATCCCACAACAGCTTTTTGAATTGTTGCAAAGAATGTGGCCGGCCATTCCTCAAAGTGATATTCATGAACTGATTTTAAGCATGCCTAATCGCTGTGCTTGTGTGATTAGTGTAAATGGTAGAAACTCAAATTATTAATTAATATAATTTTACAATAAACATAGCAAAAATCCTTTTTGTTTTCGTTTTCCTGCCATTTGATTGACGACATAACTATGTAAATAATACTGGTACACAAATTCCAGATACATAATTATTATGGTATTTGAGATAGATACAAGGTTTAACTGAAGTTTCCTAAAACTGTCGAACTATTACTGTGATAGTTATATCTATACATAACTTGTGTACAAAGGCCTACGTGAAAACTTCAGAAAATTATATCGAAGGTAGTATAAACGAGAATTGTTTATTATTTAAAACCTCACCGGCTTACGTAATTTTTTTTTCAATGTAAGTCTATCTCGACACCCTACTGGTTTTTACTTGGCGTTCCTAAATTGGACTTGGAACGTATTAATATAATATTTCTGAGTAGACTCACTCAAATTAACTCCACACGAAGTCATATTACGGGCGCAGTGCAATTCGTGACTTATGATGAATTGCATCTGATAGGTAGAGGTTAGTCCACTTAACATCAGGCCTCGAGCCTGTTACGTCACAATAACATAAAAAAAAAAAACGGTACACCCTGTAAAGAGTTATGAGGTAACGAACACAAAAAAAATACAAGCCAAATAACAACCTCCTCCCTTTTTTGAAGTCGGTGAACAGCATTGTAATTTTGTAAGATATGTACCTTACAAAATTACAAATATACGAGAGGAAATATTTAAGTCAAGAGCCAGCATGACATTATTGTTATGTTAGCTCAATTGGTTAGAGCATACCCCGGCTGAAGGGGTGGATGGACGCGGGTTCGAATCCCGCAGATGACTTACATTTTTCCTCTCGTATATTTGTAATTTTGTAATGTACTCCGCATAGCAGGCGTTATTGCAAACATAACAATATTAAAAGCAACATACCTATATTCAATGTGGCATATATTCCCAAAGTCATCTGTGCAGGCCCATCAGCATTATTTCATCTGACGCGAGCTTGTATAAGGAAAAATTATATTCAATATACTCAATCATTTATTGCAATCATTAGGCACATACAAATGTGATATACATGGAGATATATAAACAAACTAAATTAGGTGGAATAGTAGGTACATAATAACCCTGATAGGGTACAGCAACATGCAGTGGAGTGGGCATATCTATTCTATAATCGAACATCTTCAAGAGTATAGTGGCACTTTTCGAGCAGTACCTACATTTTTAGAACTGAGGATTTTAATCATAATCATTTATTTCTCCATCTTCATGTGTACAATAGATCTTAAATAATTTAATATGTACTAACAACATGAAACCTTCGTGGGCTCTCTAGAGTTTATTGGACTCTGGTGGGACTAAAGTTTTATACGTATAATCTTAATTAAAATTAGTTCAAAAGTAACCGAAATTAAATAATTTTAGCTACTGAGTCTTATCTGTAAAAAAGTCTTGTAACGAGTAGTAGCATTTTTAATAAGATATCCTTTAAGACTGACAAAAAAGTTAAATCTTTTTAAATATCTTTTAGATGTTTCGGGATATGATTATATATTTTTATAGTTATGATATGGGTGCCGGAACTGCAAATTTTTAAGTTTGAATTTGGAAGGGCTAGTCTTTCTTTGTACCTTAAATCATAAGGACCGGTGTAGCAATCTTCAACCTTATCAAAAAATTGAGGATATTTTCTGACGAACTTGCAAATTTCAAGGATATATATGGAAGCGAAGGTCAAAATTTTTAGTTCAATAAAGTGTGGCTTTCAGTTGAATCTATGTTTACGATAATTCTTATACATTTTTTTTGTAGTGTAAATAAGTTTCCAACATCGGTGCTATTTCCCCACAAAATGATACCGTACTGTAACCAAAGCGTGACCATACTCAAAATAGGCATATATAATGCCGTCGCGATGTTTGTAGTTTTTTTTAACTCCATTAACGCATATGACAATCTGCTAAGTTTTGATTTTATTTTTTGAATGTGCATTTTCCAAGTTACACATGTATCTATTTCTATACCGAGTAATGGAAAACAGTAATTCTAACTTAGTATTTTTAAAAGTATAATCAATATTTAGTTGGTTTGTGAACGTTATCTATACTTTTGATTTCAAACGGTAATTTATTACATATTTCAGCGGCCATTGCGCTTGGTTTGATCGCAATATGCAGTTGAAGCACATAAATAAAGTACCTACGGTTATTTTTTCATGTGGTTGAAGTGTGTGGATTTTGAATTGTGAGATGAAGAAGGAAATGAAGGAGTATATTTGCGCATATTTTGACTTTTATTTCTGGTATAATTTATTTTTAACGTTCATTACCATTTAAATGGTATTTCGTTGTTTTTGGTTTTCTAATTATATTGAATGTCAATAACGCTAATTGAGATTGTCTATGATTAGTCAAATTGACAGGTCAGTAAATTACAGGTTTATTTACAAAAAATAATTAATTTTATTTTCAGATAGTAGATGGGCATTATCTGCTCATCAACCACATTCTTCCTCTTGGAATTTTGCGAGGTATTGTTTGTAGGGCTCCTGTGAGCCTCTGTAGTTTCATTAGCTTATTAATTTCTAATCGGTTATTTTTTGTTTCCATGGCAACGGTGCCTGCGACACCTGCGCACTACGGACTTCGACGACGTTGTTGACGCGAGACTTCATCCGGGTCGAGACGTCACCCTAGAGATTCTAAGATAAGCTTTGATTTATTTTGTAAACAATGCTTTGTACCCAAACAATGAATGCAGTAGTTGGGACCTCTGTATCGCAAGACAGCCAGATGTTGTGTCCGCAGTGCCCCCAGGCTCGATATTTTAAAGGTCAAAAAGGCCTCAAAATTCGCCAAAAAAGGTGTCATAAAGGTTTGGAAATTCCCCTTTCGGCGCCAATAAATAATCAAACAGTAAGTGGTAGCAGTGTTGCGAGCCCTGCTACCCCTGCCAAACCGTTTTGGGAGGTTTTAAGCTCGTACAAAAATAATATTCCTGTTATAAAACGCATACCTCGGGGTGCGAGAATTTCTGTTGCCCAATCGTTATCTTCTTCGATTAAAAAAGTTTTGGCTACTAATACTAGGCAAGCCTGGGAGCATCTTCTAGCATTCCCGTGCCACGTATTTCACGTAAATTTTGATCCTTCTAACAAAAAATCCCTTACAACTAGAGTAAAGGAAAACTGCGTGAAATACAAGGCACGGGAAGAGCAATCTTTTGGCTCAACTTTAATAATTCCGCCACTGCGGCGGAATACAAAAACAAATAATGTCGATTCAGCTACTATTAAAATAGTAGAAAATAAAATTAATGATGGTGACATCAAAAACGCGGCACGCATCTTGTTTTCGAGTGATACAATCGCCCCTTTCACATCTGACACGTTGAATTCCCTAATAGAAAAGCATCCGCCTGCAACTGCAGGTCTCCACCTTCCCGACTCTCCTGAACAAAATAATGACATTGTTGAGGTGACCCCACAGGATGTTTCTGCAGCCGTGGCATCTTTTCGAAGTGGCTCAGCCGGTGGTCTAGATGGCCTGACGCCTCAGCACTTAAAAGATATTTTATCTTTTAGTTCTGGTGAGGTAGGCGAGACACTTCTAAAGGATGTCACGGCTTTGGTTAATTTGATGTTGTCGGGTCAGGTCAACAATGAAATTACCGAAATTCTGTACGGTGCGAGTTTATGTGCCCTTAATAAAAAAGATGGTGGTATTAGGCCTATAGCAGTAGGCACCACTTATCGTCGCCTCACAGCCAAATGTGGTTGTAGGAAAAAGGTTGCTTTTTTAAGTAATCTTTTTCAACCACTACAACTCGGTTTTGGTTCACAGGGTGGTTGTGAGGCTGCTGTACATTCACTACGCACATTTCTTGATCAAAATTGTGGAGATGTGCTTTTGAAGGTGGATGTTAAAAATGCATTCAACTCATTAGATAGAGGCACCCTTTTGACCGAAGTGAAAGATAAAATTCCGGAATTATACCCTTTTCTTTGGCAATGTTACGGGAAACCATCAAAATTAACATACCAAAACAACGTTATATTATCTTCCGTAGGATGTCAACAGGGTGATCCTCTGGGACCAGCCATCTTTAGCCTTGCCATCCACTCAATAATTCAACGTCTCCAATCAAAACTTAACGTTTGGTATTTGGATGACGGAACCTTAGGTGGCGATGCGAACACGGTATTGAATGACTTGCGAGTACTTATAGACGATTTTCGTCTTATTGGCCTTGAACTAAATTTTTCCAAATGTGAACTTTTTGTTTGTGATACTTGTCCGGATAAAATTTCGATTATTGAAAAATTCAACTTACTTGCGCCTAATATAAAATTAGTAGAAAAAAGTTCGCTCCGTCTTTTGGGTTCACCGATTTTTGACGAATCTTTGTCACCATTTGTCGAAGAACAAATTCAAAAGTTTAGAAATGCTTAGAAGCATTTCTAAACTTTTGAATCTAACTGCTAGAGCAGATTATTCAAAATTAACGCCCATATGGCTTTTACTATTATTAGATTTTGCCTTTTCGTTCCTAAATTTACATACTTTTTGAGATGTTGTCAGCTGTGGAAACACAGTGAGCTTCTTTTAAGCTTAGACAATTTATTAAAAGATACGTTAATTTCGGTTTTGAATGTTGAGATGGATGATAGGGCTTGGGTGCAAGGTCCCTGTGAGGTTGGGGGGCATAGGGATACGCAAAATTTCTAGTGTGGCATTACCAGCTTTTTTGTCTTCTGTACACAGTACACACAAATTAGTAGAAAAAATTCTTGCACAATCTTTAGGCTCTTTTGATGTAGCATATCTGGCTGAGGCCAAAACCACATGGGGACTGGCTTGTCCAAATACTGAGTTCCCAAAAATGTTGTCATCTCAGAAACAGTGGGATCGGCCCCTATGCGAGCTAGCACGGAAAGATCTTTTAAATACGTGCCCTAGTATCGCAGATCGTGCTCGTATTCTCGCTGTTTCTGTGTGGGAATCAGGTCTTTGGTTACAAGCCATTCCTTCTTACAAAACTGGTAGCCTTATAGATCCTTCCGCTTTTCGTCTCGCTATTAGCTTACGCTTGGGTGCAAGGTGTTGTGTTGCACATCACCGCCAGTGTGGTACTGCAGTTGACCAACTCGGTCACCATGGCCTCTCCTGCTCTCGAAGTGCTGGTCGAATTTCCCGCCACGCCAGCCTTAACGAAATCATTCGCCGGGCTTTTACCAGCGCCAATGTTCCAGCTGTTCTCGAACCGAACGGTCTGATGCGTGACGATAGTAAAAGACCTGACGGCATGACTCTGGTTCCATGGAAGTTAGGACGGCCCTTAGTGTGGGACGCTACATGCGTAGACACTTTAGCGCCGTCACACCTTTCTGAAACCCACGTGAGGGCTGGCGCCGCGGCTACTTCGGCAGAGCAACTCAAGCGGCGCAAATATGCTAACCTCGGTATGGGTTACATATTTGAGCCGTTTGGTGTAGAGACGTTGGGGCCGTGGGGACCGGGAGCTCATCGTATTTTCCAAAATCTATCAGAGCGCTTGGTCGATGCGACGCGTGATCAAAATGCTGGCACCTATTTGGCTCAAAGAATAAGCATTGCAATTCAACGGGGCAATGCTGCCAGCATGCTGGGCACGCTGCCAACTGATAGTGGGCTAGAGCATTTGGACTCCCTATGAGTCCAAATGCTTTTACTGTAGTAGCTGTAGTATTGTAGTAGCTGTACTGCTGTATGTATTTTGTAGTATTTGTTTAATAAAGGCATATCGCTAACTTTCTGAGCGAAAAATAAAACATTTATTTGCCCCCATGGAGGTTTGGGGTAAGATTTCCATAAAATCAGAGCCAATTTTTTTACAATCATATATGCACCATTTTATCGTATTTATCATTTTAAAATTTGGTAATTTATGCAATCTGAATGCACAATAAACTAGACTGCTGCTTCGTGTTTATTCGAATCGGCACACGAGGTTGTAAATATTAGGATTTAAATATAGAGCTCTTACGTAGGTAATATCGACCGTCTCCGGTCAATGCTTCACTAAGTGACTGCTAAGCTGCTAATAAGAATCAACTTGGTGTCGAATTTCACGTGGAATATTACATTACAATGGAGTTAGTACCTATACATACCTACATACTGTTAACAGATTACGTTGTTTTTATACCGAAGACATTTTTTCAGTAACAAAAGTTGCGCAGCGTGTGAACAATAATGTTTTTATGTTTTGCAAATATTTTTATTCTCAACATAATAATTAAAATATCTTAATACTTGTTTACTAATTAATATTTTGTGCATGATCAGTTGTGTGAATTAGGTGTTTAGTTTTTGAAGAATGTAATTTTTAGAGCGCCGTCGGGGTTTGAAAATTCGAACTATGTCCCACGTCCCATTTTAAGCGCTCGTAGCGAAGTTTGCTTAGCCGTTCTAAATCGATCAGCTAAGTTAAGCAACGTCCGCCGCGGTCAGGAGTTGGACGGGTGACCGCTAGTGACATTACTACTGAGCGCTTCCGTGCTTCGGAGGGCACGTTAAACCGTTGTCAGTCGGTCCTGGTTGTTGTCTTACGATGGCAGTTGTTACAGCATGGTGGTACCACCCTCAAGTAGAAAATCTGTCGTCAAGCTCCTAACGGTGTGTTCCGGCAGCTGTCCCTGAGGGCCAGTAATTCTAGGCTAGCTTGAACAGCATCTTCGATCACATCATCACTTACCATCAGGTGAGATAGTGGTCAAAGGCTAGGCTTTTATAGCTCTATAAGCTATAAAAAAAAGTAAATATTTGACGTCGTCGTATCGACGTCTAATTCTCGACGTGTCTGAAACGTTACGTTGGAATGCCGTACGATGTAGGTAAAATACGTCGATACGACGACGGCGACGTCTTTTACTGAAGATAAATCGAAGTATGTTAAGACGCGTAAAATACAAAAAAAAAAACACTTCAACTAAAATAAACTTATTTAAGTTGAAGTGTTTTTTTTTATATTTTATCTCCATTAAATTTATAGTTTAATTTTTTTGAGCATCCGGTATCTAAGAATACAATTTAAAACTTAACGAATGTTTTGATATGCGAAAATATCGTCTACTGGGACGATATTTTCGCATATCAACATTCGCATACTCTGGGTGTTGAAGTCGGTCAAAGACATTGCGTTTATTTTTTTTTACACAATTAGTCATCTTAGCTATTATACACGTTTACTACTATTAATTAATGAACGTCTAAGTATTACGTTATTGAAATATGAATATACTAAGTACCGAACTATGACAGACGTCATTAACGAAACTAATAAAAAAAACTAAAATTCGTGAGTGTTTGAGTGAAAATGTAGGTATATTTTGTTTTATTATCCGTTGCAAGCTAGTTTTTAGACTTAAATCCTAGATTCGGCGTCTTAGTCAATTTAAACAGAGATGTTAAAATGGTCATTTTTATGAGTGTAATGCATTTAAGAGTTAAAACTACCAGAATTTTATGGTATATTAATAAAAAAAGACATTAAACAATAAAAATTAATGACGAGTATAACCTCTCCTTGCAGCAATTACGGCATGTAATCGTCTCGGCATGAGTTCCACCAGGCTTTTAATGGTGTCCTTTGGGATGATTTCCCATTCGGCCGAGATCACGCGTTTAAGCCCCTGATATTTTTTGCAGGTGCTACGTACTCGCCTTTTTAGGATGTCCGTGACAAACGTGCTTCAATGAGGGGCTTCGCGCTAGACAATCCAAACGACGAATACCGTAAAACGGGGTTACTTTGCGAACTGGGGTAACTTTGATGATAGCTAAACTTGGTAAGTTTTTTCGTATATAATGCCTGATACTGAATGCAACTAAAATTTTGTTGGTTCTGTTGGCCAGACTGACATGTCTGCCATATTTTGCCGAAGCGTTGACTAGTAACTATTGTAAGAACCCAGTAAAAAAATTCTTAAACTTTAGTGTAAAATAGCATTAAAAAACTTGTATGAATAACTTCAGTGGTACAACCGTAAGTATTTTTGTTTGGTTTGTAATTTTTCACTATTTTAATTATAGGTTTCTTTAAGATTAAGAGCTTGTTAGCATTTTTTTTTTACGGCCGCCATTTTATTTCTCATGAACACTTTAGTTTAACGGGGCTACATTGATAAGGTATACGAGGTGACTTTGATAGCTATCAATTTCACCCCAATGATGGTTGGGTCTAACTTTATATTGTGCAAAGTATATGTTGTCAATTTAACCCCTATTGCTTGTTTTGTTCTAGCTGCCTCATGGTTCGCACCTACAAAAAGATAGCCCGCAATTATAAAAATTACATAGAGGCGATAATGGAAGAAGCAATAGAGAAAATCACAAACAACGTATTATACATTAATGCTGCTTCACTTCAATATAAAATTTGGCTACTCATTCCCCAAAGACGTGATGATCAAAGAAATGTAGATTATTTTTTCTATATTCAAGATGTTGATTTTTGGGGTTTTTATTTCATAAAACAGATTTATATCATTATGAGACTATTAAAATACGATTAGTTTTAAGTGATAAAAATTATTGATGTCGAAATAATGTTGAGTTACTGTTACCTTATTAGTTGTTTTCTGATTGCGTTGGCGTATTTATTTCAGGTTTATACTTATTTTAATTATTATGAGACTCTTGTAATAGTTTTAAGTGGTAAAATGATTAATCTGATATGTGGTTATTTAGACTGATTAAAGCTTACTGTTCTCATCTCGATTGTTTACGTTGTAATACCCGCTATCAAATTCACCCCTTGACTCAAAGTAGCCCCAAAAATATTCAAAACGCAATAATATCTAAACCTTAATTACTAAATTATTTTTTCTTTTTGATTTTTGTTATATTTCGGGGTGACTTTACGATGAAATGAAAAAAAAGCGTCATATCAAATTAGCCCCATTATCAATAAAACTTTGATAAGCAGGTTTTTATTTATTTTTATTAAAAGTATTAAAAAAGAAATATTTTTGTGTAGTAATAATTAATTTACGTAATGAGTCTTCAATACAGTATATTTTTCACATATTTATGGTTGAAATTGCAAGCGTGATTTCCATTTGAAGTTTAAAATTAATCAATGTCACCCCGTTTTACGGTACCGACCTCTTGCATATGAGCATTTACGTCGCCAGAAAGGTGGACCCAAGCATTATCATCCATGTAAATGGCATCTTCACTAATTACAGTGCGAGTTGTGCATGTTGACAAAGTATTTCTGTTATGTACCTTTGCGTATTTAGTGAGGCATTTTCAATGCATACTATCTAGGTACGATCTCTGGATGTTACACCCGCCCGAACATGATGGACTCTCCACCATAAGGGGTGATTTTTTCAAACCACACGTCGGCATAGCGTTCCCCTGGTCTTTGTAATACTCGCCGACGACGTCGGTCCTTACCATGTAGACAAGTTCGAGCCCCATAGGAGAACAGTACGCTACTCCAGTTACCTAGTGTCCAAGATAGACAATTTCTAGCGAAACTCAAGTGAGCAATATCTTGCTCACTGAGTAACTTGGGGGGACGAGCTGGTCGTCGACGGCGCATATCAGTCGCTAAAAGCCTCCTCGTAGTCCATAGCACAGAGAAATATTTTTTTTTATTTAATACTTTATTGCACAAAATAATATGTACAAAAGGAGGACTTAATGCTAAGGCATTGTCTACCAGTCATCCAGTGAGGGTGTTTGAGAAGGTGTATGTGCATCAAGGGGTGAATAAATAGGTTAAGAATGCAAAAAGGAAACTACATGAAGTACAGAAGAGAAAAAAAAAGAAATAAGTTGTTATGATAAGTATAACTACATACAGTAAATATATGCATAGTGTAATTTAAAATATGATAATAAATAATAATAATAGCTAAATATATATATATAAAATGTTTGATATATAATACTATTCTTTTCTGTGCTCCATAGGCTAACTTGTGCTCAAGGTTTCTTTTGAGCTCTATGTAACTGCATTTGCAGTTCCACAGCGCCTGAGTCATAAAAAGCGGTCGTCTCGGGATTGTGTGCAAAAGTTTCTCCCAGAACCATTGCCTTCTCAGAACGGAACATACTCTTTAATGGCATCAGCAGGACAATATGGGTCTATTTATGAATTATATTCTATTGTTCTCATTATCTATGATGCGTATGGATGAAGGTACCAGTAACATAGTTTGGCTATTAAAACCTCTAACTAAATTATTACCAATAATGTAGAAAAAACAAAACCCTTTTTGCAATGGAATTTATAATCGTTCACAACTTACGGAGATATCAGGTAACATAGGTACGTATATAATGGGTAATTGCGTTAAAAAAAATACACCGACATGAGAACTTCCGCCTTTTTGGAAATGGCTAACAAAAGAGGAAGTTTTTACTTAAAAGACGTGAATAATAATGCTTTTTAATCGTGGCATGAAACAATAAAATAAGAAGGTTTTAATGTTTTTATTTTTGCAATAATGCATGCTCTGTGGATTACATTACAAGATTACAAATTTAGGTACCTATTTTAACAAAGTGATGCTGTCTCGCCGCCAAACGTCCGAACAGAATAGAGCGATGAAGACAATTGCAGCTTCTTCAAGTTTTGAATTAGACTTTGCGCATATTTTCGTCTGGGAGAAAAGATTTCTCCCATAATAAATATTAATCAAATCTAAAAATGATGGTCTTATTTTATAACTGACAGAATATACTAGGGATATAGGTTTTCCTTTTTCTTTATTTATCATTAGTTTCCCTATAAATAATTCACAAAGTAGAGATACTAGTTTTGAGAAAATATCGGTATTTAATTCAAATTCCTCTAATATAATGATAAAAAACAAAAACCTATAAACCTGGATATTGATAACATCTATAACATTTCCAAAAATTATCAAAATCGGTGTTTTATATGGGAATTGTTACTTTTACATTTATAAAATAAATAATAAATTGGTAATTTAGGAATAATATAAATAATAAAAAAACTGACAAAACAGAATCATAGATACAACAATATGCATACAGAATTTTACCGAGTTTGAACACTTTGTATGACAAAACTTCGTTTGTATGGACAGCGCTCCGTTCACTCTACTCCTAAATGCCCGACTAATACAATATTATGCAATCAGACTGTTAATGTTACTTTGAACTAGGGAAAAAATAATCACAAAATATCAAACGCATTCTCTCGGGTCTTCAGACTGTGGGTTCATTTTGGGTCTTTTTGTAACATACCTACTGAAGTTTATTTATATTATTACTACTATTCCTGAAGTTAGTCATCGATTAAACATCGAGTAGGTACTTATAATTCAAATCAATAGTCAATATACTTAAACATAAAATATATTATCATCCCGTAACGATTAATTATCGTGCGCGCACTAATTTATACAGCGCTGAGCCTTCAAAATAAGAATCGATTTTTGTAGTTGTCCTTTTTGAATTTGAATGAGTTTATTTTTGGAAAAGGTCAATTTGATCGACAGAATACATTTATTAAAATATTTTGCGTTCTTAACTAAGCCAGTAGCAAAGCAGCGTAGACATTAGACAGTGCCTACTCTTGTCTTTAAATATACAAAGTTAGTTTGATTTATTTATTTTAAAAGAAAAATGTTCAATAACTTTTGATAAGCGTAGGTAAAGCAATATTGTTAAACCTAATAATTTAGTAGGAATAACTACCTTACACCTTTTTTGGACATAAAACTTAATATGCAAAGCGGTGCGGCGATAAAGTTTGACCATTTTGACTCTATCGTTGACTCCAATATTAGAGCATTTAATAAAATTCCGATCGCTTTTCCATTATATCATGAATAATAGGTGTTATTAAAATGAAATCTAATAGATGCTTTTTTGTAGTATTTGTTTATTATATAAGAGAAGGAGAACAAAGATCGTCTCTTGAAATTTTTAGAAATATTTATTAATACTTTTATATAATTTTTTTTGGTTCTATTTCTAAAATGTGCTTAGAACCTCTGTAGTGGACTCAAAGCTCGGTGTCGGTTTCTTGCAGTAATAAAACCACTAGTTGTTCCTTCGATTTATTCTTCTCGCTTTATTGTATGTTGTTCAAGTTTACTTGTTGGTGGTAGGATCACTACTGGACCACTTAGACTAAAAATGTGCTGTTTATATACAGTGGGATTTGACAAATGTACCGTTACGTACCGTTATTCTAATCTACCATTGGCCAATCGCCTTAGAAAAGGATGGAGATATTGCTAGCTAGCTCACACAAACTTTTACTGTTTAACACCCAAGCTTTACCGATCGGAGAGCACCTATTGCGTCTCGCTTGTTGTCTATCTCAGTCTTACATTTTATTCGTCAACTATTGTACTATTGAGCTAGCTAAATATCTTATTCTACGTATCCTATTCTATATCTATATTTACAAACACAATTTACAATTAACTTAAAGCTAGCTCGGCGTCCTTTACATCTCTCCCCCCGGCGCAGCTTGCGTAGACTCTCCTTCTATTAACACGACGAGCTTGCGTACTGGCCGCTTGAAGATGCCGGTTCGGGTGCGGACGTCAGCCACTCGTATGCCGCCGTCAGGTCCCTCGTAGGTGCGTTCGACGACTCCCCTCGGCCACACGTTTCGTGGAAGGGTGTGGTCGACGATGATCACGACGTCGCCGACTTGGAGTGGCCTCTTCATACTTGTGGGTTCTCCACGGGGTACCAGGGTAGGTAGGTACTCCTTCACCCAGCGTCGCCAGAAGTGGTCGGCGAGCGCCAGGCTGGCCCTCCATGTGCGTCGGTCGTTCTCACTGCACGGTCCGGTGAGGGGTAGACCGTCCGATGATCCCAAAAGGAAGTGATTCGGGGTCAGCGCCTCCGGGTCTTCATGATTCACGCTGACGTGTGTTAGCGGTCTTGCATTGATTGAGAACTCTGCCTCGGTCAAGAGAGTGCTCAATACCTCTTCTGTTGGTTCTCTCGTCTTCAGTGTAGCGGTTAGTGCGACTTTAACGGATCGCACTAATCGCTCCCATGCGCCGCCTTGGTTCGGCGCTCCAGGTGCCGAGTATCGCCATTCCAAGCGATGTTGTAGGCCTTCTTGTTCTAACGCAGGTGCCCATTCTTCATACGCGGCCCTCAGTTCTCGGTCTGCACTCTTGAAGTTGGTCGCGTTGTCCGAGTACATAATCTTCGGCCATCCTCTTCGTGCGGCCATTCTTCTGAGTGCCATTATCGCCGAGCTTGTTGAGAGCGAAGGCACTATCTCCAGGTGTACGGCGCGTGATGTGAGACAAGTGTACAAGGCCCCCCATCTTTTCTCTCTGCGACGTCCGATCTTCACCATCATCGGCCCGAAGTAATCCGTCCCACAGAATGAGAAGGGACGTTGAAAGGGCTCGAGACGCGCGCGGGGCAGGTCTCCTATCGCCGGTGGCTGCGGTCTCGCTCTTCTTGCCTTACAAAGTGTGCAGCTCCTCTCGATAGCGCGTACCGTAGGTCGTAGGTGTATGACCCAATACTTTTGTCGTAGGTCATTTGTCACGCGTTCCCTATTAGCGTGACCCGATGCGCAGTGCTTTTTCGTGACGATGAGTCTTGTGATGTGATGTCGGCCGTCAAGGATGATGGGTCGCTTCGTCTCTATAGGTGCAGTAGCGACATTGATGCGTCCTCGCAAGCACATCACTCCATTTTCCATCACTGGGTCCAACCGGAACAGACGACTCGTCTTGCTTATCGGACGAGATGCCTTCAATCGTTGCAACTCGTCGGGAAAGCTCTCTCGTTGCGCACGGCGTATCAGCGCACGCTCCGCTTCTTCAATGTGTCGATTTTCCATTTTCTTTGCTCGGCGCCGGCACTTATCGACGAATGCCAGTACACGCGCCGCAGCTCTGACCATAACTTCGTATTTGGAGAAGTGCTCGGGTTCAGGTAGCCAATCGTCGCACGCCTCGCCATCTTCAGTGACGTGCAAGAGTACCTCTTCTTCCGTGTCTTCCCCCAGGGTTTCTGTCGGCCACTGGTCTTCAGGTTGATGCAGGAACCCTGGCCCTTGGAACCATCGGTCTTCCGTGACGATGCGATTGTTGACGAGTCGAGTCGCATCGTCGGCCACGTTGTCGCTGGTGGGTACCCATCGCCATTCTTCCTTATGTGTTAGCTCAGCGAGCTCCCCCAGGCGATGCGCGACAAACGGAGTATATCGCCGGGCGTCGTGGCGTACCCAATGTATGACAGTCATTGAGTCTGTCCAATAAACTGTCCGTTTCACTTCGACGCGATGCTCCTTCTTGATCGTGTCTGCCAGCCGCGCTCCGATCACAGCTGCTTGTAGCTCGAGACGTGGTATGGTCTGTGCACGTCGAGGAGCCACCTTCGCCTTGGCAGCCACGAGACTTAGGCTGACACTTCCATCTGGTCGTTCGATGCGCCAGTATGCCACAGCAGAGTACGCTTGGCTACTCGCATCTACCAATACGTGCAGTTCGGGCGCTTGTCCTTCTTCAAGCGCGTATTGTCGCTTCACTCGCAGATCGGAAAGGCCTGAGAGGTGACCGATCCATGCGGCGAACTGCTCGTTCTCTTCTTCTGGTATTGGCTCATCCCAGGACATCTTGAGCCGCCATAAACTTTGGAGCACAATCTTGGCTCGGATTGTGTAATGGCTCAGCAATCCGAGAGGGTCATATATTGACATCACCGCGCTGAGTGCTTCCCTCTTCGTTGGCGCGCGTTGACCTGTGCGCACCTCAGCTGGCACTCGGTTCATCGATACGTTGAACCCTAGCTCGTCTCGCTCGGCGTTCCAGTATAAACCGAGAATCTTGTTTTCCGGACCATTCCTTCCCCATTGCGTCGGCGTAGAGGCGCGTAGCTCCTCCGGCACTTCACGTAGCACTTTATCTTCGCTGGCGCTCCACCCCCGTAGCGTGAACTTTGCTACGGCGTGCACGGTGCGTAGCTCTGACACGGCGCGCCTCGCTTCGTCGACGTTGTCGTAGCTGGCCACGAAGTCGTCCATGTAATGACTTCGTGTTATGGCGTCGTATGCGAGCGGGTGCGTGTCAGCGTGCACTTTCGCGTTATGATCCCTCACGTAGTGTGCCATGAAAGGTGAGCTTGTGGCACCGAAGATCATACTGGTCATCTTGAAGTGCCGTGGTGCCGCCTCTCTCTCGTTGCCTCTCCATAGGAATTGTTGCGCCGGTTGATCGTCGGGGCGTATCCTTATTTGCAGGAACATTTCCTGCACATCGGCTGTGATGGCGATGTGCTTTTCACGGAATCTGAATAATATTCCGTGCAGTGCCTTGAGTAGATCGGGACCCTCCAGCAGATGATCATTTAGGCAGACCCCGTGGCTCTTCGCTGCTGCGTCGAACACTAACCGCTGTTTACCGGGCTTGTTGATGTTCTGAACGGCGAAGTGCGGTAGGTACCAACTGACGGAACTCTGCTTCTCGGTACCGTCGCATGGTACGGCGTACCCTTTCTTCAACAGATTCTCAACTTGTCTCGTGTACTCGCAGGCGAAGTCGGGATCGGCGTCCATCTTCTTCTCGATCATTGAGAGACGACGTAGCGCCATTTTGTAGCTAGGCGGTAGTCGTATGCCGTCTCTCTTCCACGGTAGGCCGACCTCGTAACCATTTTCAACTTTCTTCGTTGTATTTTCGACGATCTTCCTTGCTCGTGCGTCGGCGTCACTCACGCGTGGCTTGTGAGCGACACCCAGAGCGTCAATGCCGAAATGACGTTCCACTAAGTCGTGTAGGCGTTGGTCTTGCTGCTCCATCCCGTCTACCCCGTGCTCCGGCGTGTAGACGTGCAGCACGCTGTTTCGACTTTTCATCGTGTGGCGTGGAATCGTCCCATGTATCACCCAGCCGAGTCGAGTGCGTGACGCGGCCGGTTGGTTTGGCTTGCCAACTCGTAGTTCCTGGGATACTATATACTCCCAGTGGTCTGCCCCCACCAGGATCCCAGGCTGCGTTGTGTCGTAACACACTTCGTTCTTCGGCAGGTCTCGAAGATGTTCATGTTCCAACAGTGAATAAGGAATCGATTGCCGGACCAACTTCATGTTTTTCAGTGTTCGTGCTCGCAGACGATGTAATACGTTGTCCGCGCTTTTCAAATGCACGGTGACCAATTTACTGTCCTCTTCTTGTTGCGTCATATTCACGCCTTGCATGCGAAGTGGTTGTGCTGGACCTTCTGCGCCAATGCTGTGTGCCAACTTGCTGTCGATGAGAGAGATTGTCGCTCCTTCGTCGAAGAGGGCATAGGTGTTGACCTCTCCGCTTGGGCCGACGACTGTGACCGGGCACATTTTCAACAGCACTGTTTTCTGATTGGTGGCAGTTGAGGTTGCCACCGTCAGAACGGACTCCGTGCTGCTGTCCTCCGTCTTCGTACTCGATGTGGTCGGGCGGTCTTCTTGCTTCATCTCCCGGTGTAACATGGCATGATGCGGGTGTGGGCATTGGTTGACCCCACACGGCTTGGCTTTGCAGTTCAGGCGTCGATGCTTCCTTGTTATGCACTTGAAGCATAACTTCTTATCGCGCACTAGTTCCCACCGCTGCTCCATTGGTAGTGCTTTGTATTTCGGGCACTCGTACAGGCGGTGACTCTTCTCGCAACATGGACACTGCTCTTGTTGATTTTCTTCGGTTATGTTATACACGGCGTTTGGTTTTCTTCGGATTCCCGTAAGCACTGGGACTTTCACTTCTTTTCTTCCATTAGCACTTGACGTCGATGAGGACGGAGCGTAGCTGTAGCGTAATGCTCTGTCTGCCTCTCGCATGAGGAAACGAGATAGCACGACAATTTCTGGATCCGCAGTGCCATCGTATTCACTTGCGTAGTCACACCATCTTGCTCGAACGTGAGGGCTTAACTTGTCAAGCACTTCCCTTGCCAGCATGGGATTGAAGAGGTACCCATGCCGGCCAATGCTTTGAAACATGCAGACAATGTTCTGAATCTTCACGGCGAAATTGTTCAATTCCATAGCGGACGACCCCGGTTTCGGTATCTTCTTTAATTCGTCCAAGGCCCGGTCGATAATGATTTCGGGCCTCCCGAAACATTGTTCAAGAGTCTTCATTATTACTTCAGGTTCACTGGCTGTGTACAGTAACGCAGCCACCATTTCACGCGCCTCTCCCTTGAGGCAGCTTCGCAATCGTTGTAGGTTCTCGGCGGGCGTGAATTGATACACGTTGGTGGAATCCCTGAATGCGGCTTTGAATGCCAACCATTCGTTGGGGACCCCGGCGAAGGCTTGCAGGTCCGGACATCTCACACGCGGTCTTGCCATCTTCTCAATTGCCTCCGTGAGCGCATCGATGTTACTCCTTGAACGTATAGGAGTAGCCGTCTCGACGTGCGCCTCTGAGACATTAAACCGTAGATGTCGTTCTGCGTCGGCCTTCGGGTTGGTCCGTCGCTCCCCCCGTGGAGCGACGGTACTGTTGCGGAGCCAGGTGTCGACCTTCTGACGTTGCTCGTTCGTAGCCTCCCCCCGAAGGCTTTCCTGGTCTTCCTCAATAGCCGCTAGGTCCACGGCCAACCTCTTCTGTATCAGTTCCGCTTCGATAGCCAACTCCTTCTTGCGTAGTGCGGCGAGTTTCTCAGCCGCTTCCAATTCCGCCAACCGTGCCCTGTTTACGGTACTGGCGGTTGAGCGCTGTGACCGCACTGAGCGAGCGGGGGATCTTTCCCTCACTCGGCCTTCCATATGCGAGGTGGTGGCCTGGGCGTCTTCATATACGGGCCCAGGCACCTCGCTTCCACGTAACGCCGGTGACGCCGGCGGATCCAGAGACATCCTACGCCAACGTTCTT
Source organism: Plagodis pulveraria (assembly GCA_963890685.1). Taxonomy (NCBI): domain Eukaryota; kingdom Metazoa; phylum Arthropoda; class Insecta; order Lepidoptera; family Geometridae; genus Plagodis; species Plagodis pulveraria. Next base: position 12,827,632 of record OY982964.1, on the reverse strand, counting down.
GTTCGATCCGTTGCAGTTCACTCGTGCCGGGTTGCATTGGATCTAGCGACCCCTGCACGAGTTCTCCATGACGACGCGGACTTTCACTTGCGTCGGCTTGACTTCTTGTGACGACCATCGTTGCACTAAACCGGGCTTCAGATCCGGCTCGAAGAGATGATGTAGTGGACTCAAAGCTCGGTGTCGGTTTCTTGCAGTAATAAAACCACTAGTTGTTCCTTCGATTTATTCTTCTCGCTTTATTGTATGTTGTTCAAGTTTACTTGTTGGTGGTAGGATCACTACTGGACCACTTAGACTAAAAATGTGCTGTTTATATACAGTGGGATTTGACAAATGTACCGTTACGTACCGTTATTCTAATCTACCATTGGCCAATCGCCTTAGAAAAGGATGGAGATATTGCTAGCTAGCTCACACAAACTTTTACTGTTTAACACCCAAGCTTTACCGATCGGAGAGCACCTATTGCGTCTCGCTTGTTGTCTATCTCAGTCTTACATTTTATTCGTCAACTATTGTACTATTGAGCTAGCTAAATATCTTATTCTACGTATCCTATTCTATATCTATATTTACAAACACAATTTACAATTAACTTAAAGCTAGCTCGGCGTCCTTTACAACCTCGATTATTTTCATCGATAACAGTAATGCCCTTCTCTAGTTCACGCCACACGTGCTCGGAAGAAAACAGACGCCTGTGATAGCGTGTTGTTTAGTGAGTGCTGTCGCCGCCGGCCGCAGCGCGGGGCCGACCGAAACAATACCCGTATCGGTATCAAATAGCCGGCTTATTCACCCATAAGTCATAGTACCTTATTTATATGCCATAGTCCTACATACATCATAGCAATGAGGACGTCCGTGCTGCTATTAATGGCCTTAATGACGACCAATCAGGCCGAGTGCAAGTTGGACCTCTCGACGGCTAAAAAACGAGTCGACTGGACTTTGGAGAATAGCAATGGATGTAAGTACTTATCCACTTTATATCTCCTTTAATATCAATTGTATTTTATGGTCCTTTATCAGATAGATACCTAGTTTTTTAAGTATTTGGTTAATATTAGACATAAAGTAGATCCTGGAAAAAATTGTTCTGGCTGTACCTATATTCAGTTCCGGTAAATGTTTAAGCATTGAATTGAGAGATTAGTAAAATGAATAGATTTTCAAAGCGGTTTTTTAAGTTTTTTTTATAGGTGCTTAACAATGTCATTGTTTCAATTGGAACCTAATCATCAGGATATTTTAACTAGACGGTACATTCTAGATTGTATACACTGGTAATATGAAATATAGGATAATTTGTATCCCGATTCAATAAGTAATTTACCGAATTCGGCGTAGCTAAGCGTGTTTGAAGTTTAATGAAAATGATAGTGTTCCTACTTTTTTCATTTGGGTGTTAGATAGAGATTTTATTTATAAAGTAAGTGTCGTGTTATTTCTTGCTTATTTTATTGATATTGTGCTCGAAGAGTTAAGACTCCTGAAAACGCTTTGTGTAAAAACGAAACGTTTCAGAAATCATTCAATCTGGTTATTTGTTTTATCTAAAGTTCGCTGTAATAAGACATTTTGGCCGAGTTACCACTTATAATAATTGGAAATAATAGAATCCTATACAATCTAAATAATTTATCTCTAGGTAATATGTGTTAAGTTCTACTTTTTATTACCAAAGAGCCCAATTTTTTAATGTAAAATAGCGGTCGCATTATCATGTAGCCACACCAAAACTTTTATTTCAATGCTAGATAGGTAGCTATATAAGATTATGATGTTGATATTGTATTTATCATTAATTATATACGTGCTGAGGCAAAATAAATAAACCTTCACCAAATAGTTACTCAGTGTTTCATATGACTACTTGAACTGTGACTGGTCGGATATGGCTGGGTATTGCATAATAATTACTTGCCTTTGTTTAAAACGATGCCTATGATTTTTCCGTGCTACGATTATGTAATTACTCTTTATATCAGTCAGAGACTACGAATAAATAAATTATTCGTAGGTCAGAGATAAATATTAACACAGAGTTCTAATGTTGCTATTTGTGGAAGTTTATTTTTAACTTCCCCCTATAATCTTCCTATTATCGTTTATCTTCGTTATATTTGGTAACAGGCATTTTAAAAATTGAGCTTGAGATGTTGCGCGAAATAGTGAATCTATTAAATGTACTCATGTTAAATATATTAACCCGTTATTTTTTCGTTCACTGGAACTATACGTATTAGAAATATACCACAGATCACAAAAACTAAAAATATACTCATTTTTAGGGTTCCGTATCCAAATGGCAAAACGGAACTTTCTTTATGTTGATCTGTCTGTCCGACCGTCCTTATGTTACGTCACGGGTTTCTAGCTCGTTACGAATTAAGTAATAAACTTGATATTATTATTATTTTATGTGATTGCGGAACAAGCATGAGGCCCCACCTGATGTTAAGCGGACTAACCTCTGCCTATAGACGCATTTCGATACCAGTGACGAATTGCACTGCGCCCGTCGCCCTGAGACATACAGTTGTTAAGTCTCATGTGCCTGTAATGTTACTGGCTCTCTAGGACTGCTGCCGGAACATAGGTACTCTTAGGTGCTTGGCGACCGATTTTCTACTTGAGGTTGGTGGCTAGCCAGGCGATCATTCGCAAAATGCCCTTCAACCATGCGATGAAGCTCAAGCCCGCGGTGGGATTCGAACCATAGACCTGCTGCGCGGCAGTCCATAGCCAATGCCACTGAGCCATCACTGCTTCAAAGTATACTATATCTTCTAGTTAACTAAGCATCATCATCATGATATTTTCTCTCAGCACGTGATATTTTTTATTTTTTTTTTATATTATTATGACGGAACAAGCTCGAGGCCGGTTAAGCGGACTAACCTCTGCCTATAACAGATGCATTTCGTCACAAGTGACGAATTGCACTGCGCCCGTCGCTTTGAGACATAGTTGCTAAGTCTCATGTGCCTGTGATTTCACTGGCTCTCAAGGACTGCTGCCGGAACACACCGGAACACACCGGAGTTGGCGACAGATTTTCTACTTGAGGGTGGTAGCTAGCCAGGCAAGAAAAACGGGCAAGAAACTCGGAGCCATTCTTTTAAACATCTTTTAACAATGTGTTACGTATACTTACTATATAATAAAGTTATTACTACAATATTTGTTTAAATTATGTAGGTGACAGGCAATAGCTTGGCAGAGGCGGAATTGTCCTCGCATTTTTGTCGTTTAAGTAAAAGTGATGAGTGATGATGTGTTCGAAGATGTTGTTCCGGCTAACCTAGAATTCATGAATAGATTCAGGCGTTACTCTGCGGAAATCCATATTTAATAAATATTTTAAAAGTATTCTAAGAAAAAACTAAATCAATATTATAATAAAACACTTTAAAAATATATCTAGTGACAATTCCGCCCAATTTTCGATTCGAGAGAGGATGCTTCGTGTAAAATCGAAACGCGTCGAAAATTCTTCCGGTTTGACTGCGTGGTGTTTGTGACGTCACGTTGGCTTAACAGGAAAATCAGGCGGAAAATTTAAATTTGCACTTGATATATATTTTTTATTAAAATATTGATTTAGTATTTTCTTAGAATACTTTTAAAATATTTGTTATTAAATTAAAATTACTCTCTCAAGCATAGCTGCCAGAACACATCGTTAAGTGCTTGGTAACAGATTTTCTACTTGAGGGTGGTAGCTAGGCATTCGCAAAATGCCCTACCACCATGCCCATATTTATTTTTAGTTTTTAACATATTTAGAAATTTGTTTTTCTTTTACTGCCCGCGTCTAGCAATGCGGACTTTGTCATGCTCGGTCTTGATATTTTATTTTCGGTTACGCACTAATTCTTGATTAATTGTCGTGCTACGTTTTGCTCACGACAATCTTCAACATTAGTTGTTAAATTCCTGTTAAAAAGCAGGTATATCGTAATAATTTACGATATACCTGCTTATACGATATGCCTACTTTATTTTTAAATGAAAGGCTGTCATGACTTTTGTTTGTTATCGGAATTGAAACTGGTAGTTATGAAATCTGAATTATATCTGCCTTAGTGCTATTTCATCATACTCATGATATTATGTCAGGTATCAGTATTATGTATTGTTCTGCACGTCAATAAGTAAGGAAGGACGGAAGTCAATTTTCTCAGTGTAGTATTCCTACCTAGAGTAATGTTGTTCTGCACACAATGTCCAGCATTGACACGTCGTCGCTCACATCGACGCGAGTGGTGATATGCTGTTCATTAAGACATTTTAATAGAATTTTTTTTTACGAAACCCAACAGGAATATATTGAACAGACTCTACGTCTAAGATGGTATCCATAGCACCTTAAATATTTTGATTTGACCGACCACATAAATTTGCCAGTATAAGAGTTCTTTGTTTCTGTATTGTACCTATGCATTATTGGTACCTATCACATGCCAACTGGTGTAGCTTTGTTATTTGATATGAGAAACTTTACCACAAATCGGCTATGATAACGATCATGTCAATGCAGGCGGGTAAGTAACTGTCAGCATTGAATTACCTACCCAATGTGAAAGTATATATCATGGTGGTATATGTGGAACTCCCTTTTTGGTCCAGTGGCGTACCTAAACCTACTTACGCATTGAAGTCATGTAGTCCTGGTTAAAATGCACGGGTCAGAATTTCAGTTGCAGTTCGAAGTCTGTAAATATGCCTAGTAGATGACAATAGGCTCGCTCCGCATGGTACCAAAACCTATATGGCGAAAAGTGGGTTTTATTTAGACTCCTCTTCCTACCCTTTCGGTAATATTCCGTCGTGGTCTATGTATTTTTTTATTGGAAAGAATTGACATAATGTATACCCTACGATGTACAACATATGGGTAAATCAAAGTTATGTTTCAGTTAGGTCACAGAAACCGAAGAATAGGGATCGGGTCATATAAGATTTATAAGCACTTTAGGATTCTGTGTCACAATTATTGATAGGTTGATTTGTTAAAAGGCTAACAAACCCCATTCATACGTTACCCACACTTTTTTTATGATTTATCATGATGAGCTGAGATATCTAGTTTTACTTTACGCTGTAGATTATTTTTTCTCTCGAAAGTTTAAAGTTTAAATTAGGAGAGATTTTTTATCTCCAGTCCATGCTAGTCCCGCTGCTCACTAAAAAGAAAATAAACTCTGATATTGCATTGTTAATCGAATAAACTAACAGCAAGCAACTAAATAAAGGTCACAGGAAAAGGAATAACTATGTTAACTAAATTGGTAGATCTTGTTCCGGCCCAATATACGGCTTGGTCGTAGGTTTGAATCCCGTAAGGTTACATGCCAATTTTTTTGAGGTTCCGTACTTAAAGGGTGAAACAGAGCCCTATTAAGACTCCTCTGTCTATCTGTCTGTACGTCCACCTGTCTGTCCGTCGCGGGAAGTCACGGGTTTCTAGCTAATATTTCCCTTTACGAGCTAGAGACACGTGACGTACGCGAGTTGAATATCTAAAATTAAGTAGTATTTATTTTATTTTTTATTCAATTTAGGTTCGCGCTTGACCACACCCTGTCTGATGTTAAGCATTTATGTGGTCTGAGATGGAGCACGCTTACCTAGAAGAAACCGAAGTTTTACTCTCACACGAGATCGGACTAGAAATTCGATTAAATTATTTTTCAATGGAACTCCAATACGTATATAATATATGTGAAGGGAGACGTCCGAAATGGTATTACGAAACGAGTTTGAAAGTTTGCATAGTAATGTAATGCACAAGTTAATAAATATAAATATGTTTTTCTTTATTTCGAAACAACGAACATAATATTTTTCTATTATTTATTCTCCTAAGACCTCTTAAGGTCAGGGCACGTGCGAATCTGGAGAACGCTGGTTAGATACCCGCTCGAGACAAGAATTTCGTTCTCCAACAATTTTTAAATGAGATGTTTGATAGGTTTATTTGATATGGATGATATTATGATTATATATTGAACTGTTTCACAGCAATTTCGGTGGCAGCCTCAGTACCAGGTGGAGTGTACTCCGACCTTCAAACAGCTGGAGTTATCACGGATATTTTTAAAGGCTTCAATGACGTCAACACGCGATGGGTGGCTTACGAATCTTGGACATATACTGGACGCTTCTCTGGTAAAACTCTTTTATCAATTTTAATACAATTAACATGGCATTTTTGGTTCCCTGTTAATTATATTCTTATAATGACATGTTTTTTTTGTAACGGGCTAGAATAATGCAAAAAAGAATTCCTTTTTTTTTAATGTGATTGTGACGGAACTAGCGCTAGTCCCACCTGATGTTAAGCGGACTAACCTCTGCCTGTAACAGTTGCATTCAATTGAACTGCGCCCGTCACACTGAGACATACAGCTGTTAAGTCTCATGTGCCTGTAATTTTACCTGGCTCTCAAGGAATGCTGCTGAAACACACCGTTAGGTGGTACTTAAGGGTAGTAGCTAGCCAGGCGAGTATTCGCAAAATGCCCCTCACCGTACGGTGAAGCTCAAGCTGGCGGTGGCGATCGGTGGCTAGGCCTTCATTGCTTCAAGACCATGTAAACGAATAATACATTTGACCTCTTCGGTTATTATGGCGTGTATCGCCATAATAACCGAAAAAAGCGCCAGAATCACTTCCATGGGTATCTTTCCTGTACTACCTCGAACAAGTTCTTATAGTGGGCACTTATTTTTTTTGACATTTTAACTCTATATGTGTACCTCCCACTAGGTAGAGTATTTAATGAACTTGTAGATAACTACGAAGTATTTTAAATATTGACTATTCTTGTGACGTCATAAAGAACAATACCTGCCTAATACAAATTATACAATTACCAAAACGATTCAATTTATTTTCTACTAGCTGCACCCCCGTAGACAATTATAAAAAGTGATGATGATGATGATTATGAAAAGTAGACTATGTGTTAATCCAGGGCCCCAACTACATGTATTCCATTCATCAAATTTGATTCAGCCGTTTCAGCGTAAAGGAGTAACAATCAGACACAAATACTTACTCGCAAACTTTCGCTTCTACAATATTCATGTGATAACATGTTGGTAATAGAAAAAATAAAATATCAATAAGTTGGTAATTGGTATTATTTGACCTGTGGTTATTGATTGTTTTATATGACAGATGTAGATATTTCACCGTGTAGGCACGCAATTCTGTAATACGCACATGAATTTAAACATGTTGTGAAAACATTCTAATATAGCAAGAGTGACAATTTACGTCACACAATTTTCTTACATGTAAACATACACTGCCTTGTTTCAGTTGCACCAATGGAAATAACTCACGACGTGGTGCACCTAGTGTTCGAAGGCGTGGACACGGTCGCCTTCATAGAACTCAACGATAGTCCTATCGGATCCACTAACAACATGTTCGTGAGATACGTGTTTGACATCAAACAATATTTAAAAGTAAGTATCTAGATTACTTACTTTTAAGGGTTCCGTACATGAAGGAAGAGGAGTAGAAATATGTAAGTCGGCCTTGTCTCCATCAAGTCGGCCGTGACGTCAACGAGCGGAGCGTGGTTCAGCTTTAGGGATGATTTATATTAGACCGGGCCGTGTCCGGGCCGGGCCGTGGACGGGGCGGGCCCGGGGTGGAGCCCGTCCGTACGTTAGTAGGCGGGCCCGGACGGGACACGGATCAGGCACGGTTTAGGGTAGATTTATATTAGACCGGGCCGTGCCCGTGGCGTGCCGTGTACGTGGCCCGGACGGGGCATTTTGTATGAAGCAGTTTATATTAGACAGTGCCTGATCCGTGTCCTGTCCGGGCCCGCCTACTAACGTACGCTCCGGCCCGCCCCGTCCTCGCCCCGGCCCGGACACGGCCCGGTCTAATATAAATCATCCCTTAATATAAATTGCTTCATACAAAATGTATGTAACGTTTCAAATCCGTGCCCCGTCCGGGCCACGTACACCGCACGCCACGGGCACGGCCCGGTCTATTATAAATCTACCCTTATCTTCTCTAGGCGCTTGCGTGTGAACCACGTTTGAAAATATCGTGACTATAAATACATTTACATCGAATTCACGTCGTAAAGATAAGGTGTTGCATTTTATCTTGCAAAAATAGTTCTGATCAAGTGACAAAGGCCGCCGATGGCATGTAAATGTAAATATATTTTTCAATTATTTATGTACTCGTAACTAGGTAAAGTACCGGTTTATTATTTTCTCTATGGTATACAAGCTCAAAAATTTCGCTACTCACTACTAGATGTCGTCAGCTTGTGGAACTCATTATACACCATGTATGCATAACATATAACTACCAACATTACGTATTGATTATTTATTAAATATTTTTGTATTTATCTGACAACAAAAGAATAGTTTTATTTAGATTATATAATTATTTTAAAAGTGCGCCATTTCTCGCTCGAGTGACCATACTATTTAAAGCAGGGCCGTATTCATCGTGGTTGAGGGCGGATTAACAATAGTTAATAATAATCGAACTTTGCTATTTTCCGTCAGAAGGTTTTAGGAATAAGAGCTTTCCACCCTCCCCCAGTCATTGAAGATGGTTCACAACGACAGGCTTAACATATAGTGGGAACAGGCTCTTATGGACAGTTGCCGGAACACAACATTACGTGCTTGACGACATATTTTCCCTACAATCATGCAATGAAACTTAACCCTTAATTACTCGCGTAGGGTCAGATTTACCCCAGAGCGTTTTTAAACGTTCATATTTTTGTTGTTTTTGTGTCTATCCTCTTTGTTTTCCAAGTAGCTTCCTAAGTTGTAGTTAACTACATTACCAGTAACGGGCACGTCGCTTTCTAGAACGGTTGTAGCAGGAAAGTGCTTTTGTGGTCAACCTGACCCCACGCGAGCAATAACGTAGTAGACTTTTTTGGTAAGTAGGTATTTGTTCCATATCTTCTCCACAATTTGACCAACGTCAAATTCGTAGCATATACCACATTTTTGTCCAAGATCCAAGGATGAACAAAAAAAGATTGTGTGTAACTCATTCAATAATTGTTTATGCAATGAACACTAAAGCGTGATATGCCATAATTGTTGTGAGGAAAATGGCTCCTAAATGAAAAGGTGTTATCTATTTAGTATTGATTATATAATAGGCAGTCAAATTACAATGTCATAGTAATCAATATAAATAAATTTAATAAAAAGTCACATATTGTATGCAGTCATTGTTTTATCGGCGATTGAATTTTGGGGTCAAAATGAACGCGAGTTACTAAAGGTTAAGCCCACGATGGGATTCGAACGACGAACCTTCTGCCCTGCTCTATGCGACGGCTATTTCTGCTTCAAGACCAAAGTACATATAACTGATATTGAAGTGGGGCGTTTCACATAACGAGTTGTTCGGACCAGAGACTGTGGAAATAGCTGAAGATAATAGTTATGTACCTAGGGGAACTTACTTAGCTATTATAAATTAAAAAAAAACTTTGTGATACGCATCATAGTAGTTGGTCAACCTTTCATACAAAAAGCTACATTGCTTTTTGCATTACATACAGTATCCAAAGCGGTTTAACGTAATAGGATTTTATTAAATTGAGCCTTTTCCCCTATCAAGAAGGCCAAGATATCCCGTAGGTAACTATAAACACGTTCAGGGCCTTAGTGTCTTAACAGTGAAGTCAGTGGTTCCCAACCTTTTATTGACCAGAGACTATTTCTGTTAGATTTTGGGTTCCGTACCTCAAAAGGATCGGTAAGGGTACCGATAGGATCACTTTGTTGTCCGTCTGTCTGTCTGTCAAGACTATTTTTCTAAGAAACGACAATAACAAGCTGAAATTCGTATCAAATACTCAGGTCTACTGTCCCTTGGAGCTGTGCAAAAATCAAACTTCTAAGCCAACGCAATCAAAAGATATATTCGTTTATGCCTTCAATTTTCAACACACGCAACGGAATCAAAACCTTCAGAGTACTTACCGTGAACTCAGAATCTTGAAATTTGGTACAAAGCAACGTCGTATATAACAGATAAAGGAAAAATTGCGAACTCAGAATCTTGAAATTTGGTACAAAGCAACGTTATATATAACAGATAAAGGAAAAATTGCAAACGGCATAAATTATTTTGCTACATCGTACACCACGCACTTCGCCGGATTTTTGCTAGCAGGAACCACGATGTACAAGAAATGTCCGAAAATACACTTTATTAAAAAACGAAATAGTGCATTAATAACATTATCGTAATAGAATTTATATATTTTTTTGTAGAAAGTCCAATAGGTAAATGTTGAATTGCTTCTTCCGCACAAGTTCAGTAATCCCGGGACCAATATTATTACACAAAGCTAATCGCAAATCATCACTACTTTCAATCAATTTTTTCTACATTAGTTTTTTTTATTCCTACTCGGACTATAGCTGGCTAAATACTTAATGGGAACGGATTCCTTTCGACCCTTGTGTAACCATCTACTATTACTTTCAGTAGGTTTTGTTTCAAACATGAATTTCTTAAATATTACAGTGATTTTCGATTACGAGTTCAGCAGTATTTCTAACGCAGAAGAGTATCTAATGCGGATCCGTAAAAGAGAGTAGGTTCGACTCGCGCTTGACTTGTTTTTAGTTAAATCTCTTTCCACATCGCTGAAGTTTCTCCTAGAAACTTCATCTTTGAAGAAATTATATTCCCTGGGAGATGGCAGAAATGTATAGAATTTTTCAATATTTAATTTACTCAAAACGGTAATTTCACTTCAATTACTGCCGGAGGTTAAAAAGACCGTCAGTATCTCAAATGCTTTCATATTGTACTAGCTGTAGTATTGTAATAATTTTGAGGTGTTTTAATTTAATAATGTTACCTACATAATAACAAGTAGGTTACAAAAAATAACTTACGGACTTAATGACAAAGCAATTGAATGTTAATCAACAGAATGTCTTAAAATAATTGAATTAGAAATTAGGAATTGAATTAGGACTCGATCACAAATCTTAGGCCATGTAAGTTTAAGTTTTATTCAAAGTATACTTTAAAAATACATCTCCATACATTAACCACTATTACCTTTTAAATAAAGTGATTAACTAATAAACGGCGATCTATATTAACCATGTAAAACACAAAGGTCTTGTTGCAAAATATGATGAAACTACTTAACACTTATAGGTCGCTTCGAGACCCATTAATTCCTAAACTAGATATCTTATCATATTTTACTTCGTATTGTGCAATAAATCAATACGCCAGAATCTAGTTCATAATTGACAATATATTCGACATGCATGGTAATTACACTTAATAGGTTGCAGGCAGTCTTGATATACCTAACTTACGAAGCGACATATTAGTAAATCTAAGAAAATAAACTTTAGAGCTTTGAATAATCGTTAGGAATTTTTTAAACTTTAAATCAAAATAGCGACCTCGCAATATTTCCTCTACGAGTACAAGATGCTGCACTGTGCCTGTATTTTATCAATTTATTGCCGGACCATAGAAACGAATAATACTACGATTACGTAAACCTAGTTACAATTATTCACAGTAAAAAAACGATCACATCATGGTACATAATTAAAACAACAAAAAGATTATGCGCCTAAAGCGATAGTACATTTTTTCACTACAAAATACGCGCTCCTATGCCTAATATATTATTAAAAATATGAAAAAGTATTTGCTTTTCTAGACCCACACCATAGAACATATAATAATACTAACTCTGTGACAGCTATTATAGGCACAGATTCATCTGTGCAGCTAGACGTTCGAAACACCCGGAAATTGGCCACATAATAACCACATAGATCTGGCTCAATCAGCCCTCAGCTGGCTATGATAGCGGTCATATATACAAGAAGACCTATTTCGAGTAGAAAAAAAATCTTGTTTTTAAAGATTAATTAAAACACTAATTCTCTAGACATTATTCACTAAATCAGTCTAACCGGTTTAATGACGGAAACATCGCTGATTAAGTAGGCCTTTTATGTAGGTATTTGAATAATTATATTTGCGTTTGCGCATTAGGCTACTAGAAATAGCTCGTCTAGACATTTTGACATTTTCAGACAGGGCCAAATGAGCTCAAGATCCGTTTCCTATCTCCGGTTGAAGCAGCAAAGAGTCGCTCTGATAAGCACTTCACGCAGCCAGAATGCGTTCCTGATGCCTACAATGGGGAATGTCACGCCAATCAGCTCAGAAAGATGCAAGCTTCGTTTGCATGGGACTGGGGACCAGCTTTTCCATCAGTCGGAATTTGGTAAAAGTTTTTATGATTAAAAAGAGCAGGCTCTATTGGTGATAAACTATAGGATAGAATACAATGGTAATAGCCGGCTGCATTGAACAAATACTATAGAGTATGTAAATGTACGGTATAGCATTTGAATGACAATCTTTGATGATGAAATGAGTCTTTCCATCTGGAACACAGCAATTTAGTCACTGTGCTGCTCGACTACGGAACTATATGGGTAAGGTGGTGGTATCTTGTAAAGTATAAGTGTTTCTTCATCTATGAAATAATATCAAAGCTGAAATGTTCTTGAAATTAATTCTACAAAGTAACTAAGTACTAAGTGCCACTAACACTAAGCCCCACACCCAAGTGTGGGGCTATAATTATAATATATATTAGGCATATCTTCCTATGGAAGTCGTAAGAGGCGGCTAAGGGCATCTTCGGTAGTATTGTAATCTTAAACTGCGATCCCAAGCCTGTCAAGCAAGGGGTTATGTCAAACCCACCTCCCCCTATAATGGAGGAAGCTAAGTTCTCCAGTGGACGTTCCGGCCGATACAGTACTGTATACCTAAGGTACCACAGGTATAACTAAGAAAACTAAGGGCCTGTTTCAGAATGTTCGAGTAAGTTCCGGTTATACGATTCAGATCATAAAATAACTGAATGATAAAAATGACAGTTAACACGCAGCGCGTTTCAAGCTTTGACCGATGGATAGGCTAAATCGATGACTGTGAAACGCAAAAATAGTATTTTATTCATTAAATATGTTCTGGGTAGTATAACTGGAACTTACTCGAACATTCTGAAATAGGCCCTAAGACTACAAAAGAGATATGGAACTATTTCAATGGCCATCTTACGTCACACATCAGATTAAAACAAAACACGTATGGGTATGCACACAGAAACCGCATAGCATGTTGTTGACATTCTGAGTGATCAGTGCAATAATACAGCACGACCCGTATTAATGAAAAAATATCATATAATTCGTAGATATAGTTGACTAACATGTATAAAGTTAGATTATTTATATTTTAAATTCAGGAAGCCTACGTACATTGAATTCTACAAAGGCGCAATAATACGATCCGTAACAACTCACATAGAAAAGCAGGATGACCACTGGGATCTCAGGATCAAGGCATACTTAGAATCCAGTATGCAGAAGAAAAAAGTACGTGGCTGGTTGAGCGCGTCGTTGGCCGTGGAAGGAAACCAGTCACTCAAGATTGGAAAGGATTTGGAAATAGATAGCAGGGCTGACGGAACAGCTGAGGCTGAACTCAAACTGACCATTAGCGCGGTAAGGAAAAATTAATCAAAAGTGAACGAAATATTCTACCTTTTTATAGTGTACTTTAGCAGAGTTCAATAATCTATAAGGTCTGCGCCAGCCATTACTTTTACAGTTACAGAGTCAAACAGGCATAGATAAAGTCCCAATTAGTGTCTCTCCAAATAGTCGCAGAGTTAATATCCGTAGGGCCCACTCTCAATGGTACAACACTGCAGTTGTATAGGGGTTATTAGTTTCGACCCATACCCCAACTTCTTTTGGCAACGACTGAAGCCTGGGTCCGTACCGCAGTGGTGCCCTTGAGCCCGTTGTCCATCCATCTTTTAGTAGCAGCACGTGTTCGGCACCCGCAGGAGACGAAGGTAGAAGGCACTATTCGCCTTCTGCGCCCGTCTCGCCCCTTCTTCCCCTCCAGGGAATTTTACAGGGTTATAAGAGGGCCTTCCCTCTTATAACCCTGTAAAATTCGTCTGTCCCTCAGTCAGTAACAGGGGGATATATGCATCTTTTTATTACTGTTTGTCACCTTAAGGGGACAGAGTATCAGAACAGACGGGAACAATTCAAGCAAGCGGTGAGTAGAGCCAGAGGATCAGGGGCTTTACTAACAGATTAAGAGTAGTGGCCCGTTATACCCGTAGTAGTTGGAGCAGCTGGAAAATAATAACCGTAAAAAACTCAACGGGGTAGAGACTGATAAGCTTCTGATTACACACTTTCCACCGGTCTTATCAAGCAATCTGAGACAGCAGCTCTGTATATCTTTACAATGTAATGAGAAATTCTGTCACAAATATTAGTTATTTTGGTGTGGAAGTCACTCACGTTTATATTTATGAGTAAATTTATACGTTTATATGGCAGGAAATTCAAATTTTTAACAGTTTATCGAGCTTGTAGCTAGGGTTGGTAACCCTTTTGCATGATCATGGTTACCCCTTACGAGACGTGTTGCTAAAGTACCAACTATGTGTTCATTTGTTCCAGAACGTAGTAAGCCTGTGGTGGCCCAATGGTTACGGAGAGCAACCACTATACAAATTGAACGTCTATTTATCTACTAAGGGAAACATTGGGCAAGTGTCACACAAACAGCTCAAAATAGGATTCAGGACCATAGAAGTGGTCGAGGAAGATGCCTCTTTACTAGGCCTAAGTGAGTGAATTGCCGTATTTGATTACAATAGGACTGTCGTCAATCCTAATTTATTTCTTCCTAGATATTACAATGAGGATGTTACCTTGTCAGACACCTATACTATATTATAGGTAGATATGATATAAATTATTTGAAATTGTTGATCAATATCAATTAGAAAAAGGAACGCTTTTTTTATGCCTGATAGGTAAGCCTTTGACCACTATCTCACCTGATGGTAAGTGATGATGTGGTCGAAGATGTTTTTCAGGCTAACCTAGAAGTACTGGCTCTCAAGGACACCTGCCAGAACACACCGTTAGGTGCTTGGCGACAGATTTTCTACTTGAGGGTGGTAGCTAGCCAGGCGGGCATTCGCAAAATGCCCTACCACCATGCTATAACGACTGCCATCCTAAGACAGCAACCGGGACCGACGGCTTAACGTGCCCTCCGAAGCACTGAAACGCTCAGTAGTAATGTCACTAGCGGTCACCCATCCAACTCATGACCGCGCGCTACGTTGCTTAACTTTGCTGATCGGTTGAGAACAGCTAAGTAAACTTCGCTACGAGCGCTTCAAAACTATTTTTTGAAGCGCATGTATGGGTGATTGTTTGGCGGTTTATGCGATTTGGATGACCGCTAGTGGCACAAACGGGCCTGGTTGTTGTCTCAGTATGGCCAGTCGTTATAGCACGTGGTAGGGCATTTTGCGCATGCTAATTACTGACTAGCTTCTGCCCTTGAATAAAATTTCTTGTTGCCAAGAACCCAACGTAACGAAAGCTATCCATGGGATTAAGAGCCAGTATTTTCCACGTTAGCATGAACAAAATATTCGAATCATTATTACCTACTTACCATTAGATAAGGTAGGCTAGACTATATAAAAAACAACTTGACTATTTGACACTTGTTTCTTTTGGTTAACGTGATGCAACAGACTATAATATAAAAAGTAATATTTATTTTTTGTCGAAAATCTAGCTTGTGGTCTTTGAAGCCACTTTTTCTATTCCTTGCTTAATCGTACAATTGAATCCCAAAAATCCTCCCTGTACCTATTACATTAGTTACTTACTTATATATCCTGCTTTGTATAGCTATTGTAATACATTAATTTATTGACATAATTTTACAGATAATAGTACATCCGCGGGCCAGGGACTGACTTTCTATTTCAAAGTCAACGGGTACCCTATCTTTATGAAAGGTTCCAATTGGATCCCAGCTCACATCCTACCAGAAAATGGAGCCCAAACACAAATTGGTAAGAGTTGTACCTACTTATTCACAAATTTATTATCATAGCCACAAAAAAAATCAAAATATTAAGGTCGTATGGTAAGTACAATGTTAAAAGTCAATAGCAGACCTGTTTTTGAATAGCTCGTTTTTATTTTGATACCTCTATTAGTGTTTGAGATAAGTAGATACATAATTTTAAAATTAGGTACCTACGAGTCACACGAGGTTCCCATGGCCTTCGCTCGCTGCAAGTGACGTCACAAAAACGATTAACTTTCAAATGATATCCAACTGCAATACTTATCAAATGATCACCATCATCTAAAGAGGGAACGACTTGCGAGGAATTGGAAGAACCTTCTAGAGATCGACTTGTCGCATTCCCTGTTTTCTCCTTCAAAACTGAGACGATTTAATTATTTTTGGGAATTACAATTTTAATAAGTTGTATAAAATTACAATGCCCAAAATTAAGTATTTTTAGTCTTTTATTACGTACTAACGAAACGCCCTACAGCTTCGCACGGATGCAAATTAAAAATACGCAAGAGTGGTTATTTACGACATCACATTAGAAACTTCTAAAATTAACAGTGTTTCTCTTCTATATTATGCACGTAATATACATATAAATCTTCTTCTTGAATTACTCTATCTATTAAAAAAAGACGTATCAAAATCTGTTGCGTAGTTTTAAAGATCTAAGCAAACATAGGGACAGACAGCGGGAAGCGACTTTGTTTTATACTATGTAGTCAAGTGTTTTACAGTAAGTACGTCGAAGTATAACCAGGTAAAACAAATTAAGCAAGAAAGAAATATAAATTCTGTGTAATTAGGTACTAGGCAATCACGAACTAGAAGAACTCACTAACTGTGCGGTACGATAATATATATAAAACACATACCAAGGAACTGTACCTACGCATGCCTCTGAATACTTATTACCTTGAAACGATAGTTAAAGGTAACTTAAAAATAGGAAATATTATTACCTATGTATGCTTAGATATTTAAAACTACGCAACGGATTTTGATGCGATAGATAAAGTGATTCAAGAGGAAGGTTTTTACGTATAATACATGGATAATATAGTAGGGAAACACTGATATTTTTAGAGGTTTCTAATGTGATGTTGCAAGCATTGCACCCGTGCGATACCAGGGCGGGTTGCTAGTACACGCATAAAGAATCGACGCAAAACAAGCTATAAAGATAAATTGATGCAGATAACTCAAACATAATCATTTACAGTGGACAACTTGCTGAATTCAGCGAAGGACGTCCACATGACGATGCTGCGTGTTTGGGGTGGCGGAGTGTACGAGTCAGACTACTTCTACAGCCAGTGCGATCAGCTCGGCATCCTGGTGTGGCAGGACTTCCTGTTCGCGTGCTCTATGTACCCAGTCGACCCTGAGTTTTTGGAGTCAGTTTACACAATGTTTTTATATTATAGCATCAGTCATAGTATGCTTTTCGGAGCCATTTCCTGCTTTATCTTAACGAAATGAGTTTTTAGGATTCCGCAGCCACAGGGCAAAACTGAGCCGTATTTAGCTGTTGTCTATCCGTCAGTATGTCACGGGGCCTTAGATAATTTGAGTAGAATGTTGTAAATGATTTTCATAAAAGGTAGCTAATATTTTGTTGTATGTCTACACTATCATTTGGGATAGGATATGGGTCTTCAATATCATCGTCTAGTGCTAGTAAGGTACAAATCTATATTTTATTGAAAAAATAAAGCACAGGGGGTCAAAGTTGTCTGTTGTAAAACAATTATGTTGACCCTGCCTCACAAAAATTCAAAGCTAGTTTTTTTATTACAGATAGGTTTGCCTTTGACGACTCTCACTTGTTGGTAAGTGATAATGTGGTCGTAGATGTTGTTCACCTAGACATGCTGGCTCTCGCAAGGTCAGCTGCCGGAGCCCATCGTTAAGCGCTTGGCGACAGATTTTCTACCTGACAACTTTAGTTCTTGAGATATATTCTGAGTAGATATACTACAAACACTGAAAACATTCATTTAATGTGTGTGAAAAAATAAATGTGATGAAAAGGAATATTTTTCTTTAACGGCTTCTTCAGATGCGGAACCCTCATAGGCTAGACATACAAATAGCCGTTCTTTTTGAATTCTAGTTTTTTGAGCTAAGTATAATATTATGCGCACTAAAAGGCCTTCAAATATGAAATCATTCAGAAAATGAATAAATTAATTAACATATTAGTTCTACAACACTCCATATTGAGTTTCCAAATCGCCCGGGATGTACCTAATAGGTACTTATGAAAATTATACCTATAGAATAACACCACTAAACTGGCTTAGTATTTACAAAAAGAAAATATTAAATATGACTAAAAAATAAACTTACGCAAATTTGACCTTCAGCGAATAAACCAATAATACATAAACATTATAATAATTTAAATGTTTTTATTTTTGCAAAATGCATGCACCGCCGATAATATTACAAAATAAGAATGAGAGGAAAAATAAAAGTGCAATATTTCAGCTCCATCTTTCGACACTTAAGAACAAAATGACAAATTAGAATCATACGTCATTATGTCATGTTGACTTAGCGGTTAGAACATAACCCAGCTATAGAGGTGGATGGCGCGTGTTCGTACCCCGCACATGACTTTATTTCTTGTTGTAATTTTTAATATTGGAATTTGAAATATTGGATACCGTGGGGTGCCGGGCTAGTATGACACCTCCCATCCCCACCCGTGGGTGTCGTAAAAGGCGACTAAGGGTAACACACCAGAACGTGGGCAGCAGAGCTTTCTGAGGAACTGATATCTCACACTGCGATCCCCAAGATGCCCAGCGTGGGGACTATTGCAAACACCCAAAATGGGGGAAGCTGTGTTCAGCCGTGGACAATCCGGCTGATATAGCAATAATAATTTGAGTTTCCGTTACAGGACAGTAAAGATAGAGATAGAACAGAACGTGATCAATCTTCAGCACCATCCATCTATTGCCATATGGGCCGGCAACAACGAGAATGAAGCAGCGTTACGAGGAAATTGGTATAACACCGCCCTAGAGTTCGAAAGGTACAAGGAGGAGTATATCAAGCTGTATGTGGACACCATCAAACCTATTGTTGAAGGTAACAGTACATTTTAAGAACAGGCTGATAACTGAACTTCTGTATTAAGTACAGGGGTTCAACTCTCACCTTTTACGAAACCATCTTCCAAACAAGTATAAATTAATTAAAAATTATAAAACCCGACTGCAAATTATATAGCGTTTTATCGTTCCATTAAAATGAAAACTGCAAGTTATACATATTTATAGAATTGTTTCTTAAAGCCCATCATTTTGAAACCCCACTCGATTGGTTTAGGAGAAAAACATATTTTTTTCTTACAATATGGCGTCTAAAACCGCGCCAGTTTTATTTTTTTACTTTTTTATGGACCTGGTGTCACCTGCGCTATCAAGTCGAATCTAATGATATATTAAAAATCAAAATCGGTTAAGCCGTTCAGAAGTTATGGTGGAATAAAGAAACTCACAAACATAGTTTTTATGTAACATACATGAACTCTGAAACTTCTCCTTTTTTGGGCAGTCGTGTAATAAACATCTAGTTTAAATCCGCTGCTAAAATCTTTTTAGGATAGATACTACGGATATATTTTTATTTATAAATTATTATTCATAGGATATAATTATTACCCGTTTGACCGTTTTTGTCATTAGAACAATTGTGACGTCATAAATATTCCTAGCGTACCATTACCATTTGTATACGCAGTAATGTACTTTATGATATAATTATTATTATTTTTTTATGTCATTGTGACGGAACAAGCTCGAGGCCCACCTGTTGTTAAGTGGACTAGCCTCTGCCTATAACAGACGCATTTCGTCAACGACGACGGGCACAGCCCGTTACACTGAGACGTACAGCTGTTAGGTCTCATATTCCTGTAATTTTTCTGGCTCTCAAGGACTGCTGCCGGAACACATTGTTAAGTGCTTGGCGACAGATTTTCTACTTGAGGGTGGTCGCTAGCCAAGCGGGCATTGCAAAGAGACCTTCCACCATGCGGTGAAGCTCAAGCTCTGGGCAGGATTCGAACCATGGACCTGCTGCACGGCAGTCCATAGCCAATGCCACTGAGTCATCACTGCTTCAAAAAATATTGTGAGAGGTGGTTTTGCAGGTCTTGTTAATTCATACTTTTTGAAGAAGTATTAGACCTGTGGCAGTGATAGTTGGGTGGCAACCAGACGGTGGCCGCTTAGGATCCTACCGTCTTCGGCTTAAGCTTAGTAGGTATAGTGGTAATGGCATATAGCTCGCGCACTTGGCTAACTATCGACATAAAGAAAAAAAACTGTTATCATTTACCGCCTTGTCGGAGGTCTACAGATACCAATTTTGAAATCTGTCTAGAAACCCCATTGACGGCCACGGATCCACATTATAGCTACGAAAATTATTAGGCGTATGAGATACAAAATCTTCGGTGTAGAATTATGTGCCGCCCTGCTCTGAGTAGCTGGTTCTGTAGAGTTCACGGACCGCTTCCCATTATTTTATACTTATACTAAGTTTTCAAACTCGGTGATACTTTGCATGTATATCCTTGAGTACAATGTCTATGCTTCTGGTTTGCCAGATTGCCGTAAAATTAAGCATTTTCAAAAAAAAATCAATAATCGTTTTGTAAGGGAATTGTTATTTTTTTTTTTTTTTATTCATTATAGGCAAACATTTGGCCCCTATTTCACCTGATGGAAAGTGATGATGCGGCCGAAAATGTGCTACATTTTCTGCTTGCCTAGAAGATACCTATTCACTCTAGACTTGAAGACTCCCAAATTATACTGTTCGGGAAACAAAGACGCGGGTAATGAGTTCCACTCCTTCGCTGTGCGGATGATAAATGTGGAAGCGAAACGCTTCGAGCGAACTGAAGGAATGTCACCCATAAAAGGATGACGGCCATCAGAGCGTCTTGTTGTCCGATGATAAAAGGGGCATGGAGGAATCAGCTCATGTAATTCCTGCGCACACTCTCCGAAATGTATGCGATAGAATACCGATAGACAAGCGACCTATGTTATTTTGACATTTAGGGATATAACAAATAATAAATCGAAAAACTGGCGAACTAGAAGCATAGATATTAGGCTCAGCAATATGCGTACAAAAATTCACTGAGTTTGAACACTTGGTACTTATTTAAAATAGGACGAAACTACGTTTGTATGGAAAGCGCTCCGTGAACTACTCTTCCACAACCGGCACACTATGATGAGCATAGGTATATAGATATGAACCTATAAGTAGGTTTAGGTAAAATATTACAACATAAAGACCATTGTTGAATTATTTAATATGTAGCAGAATTTATTACGTAATTTATATAAAACCAGAATTTTATTACCACTAGGCATATCCATTATGTTAATATAGTGAGTTTTCGGTATTATATTACCATAAATTATAATAAAATTAAGGAGGCATTTTTAGGGTTCCGTGCCCAAAGGGTAAAAACGGGACCCTATTACTGAGACTTCGCTGTCCATCCGTCTGTCACCAGGCTGTATCTAAAGAACGGTGATAGCTAGACAGTTGAAATTTCCACAGTGTTTATATTGTCGCTATAACAACAAATACTTAAAAAAATATATATATATATTTAAGGGGGGCTCCGATACAACAAACTTGATTTTTTTACCGTTTCTTGCTCGATACTAATAACGGTGACAGGTAACTTTAACTATTCACAGAATATTTAGTTACGGAACCCTTCATGCGCGAGTCTCACTCGCACTTGGCCGGTTTTTTTTCTCATAG
Organism: Plagodis pulveraria; assembly: GCA_963890685.1. Lineage (NCBI taxonomy): Eukaryota > Metazoa > Arthropoda > Insecta > Lepidoptera > Geometridae > Plagodis > Plagodis pulveraria. The sequence goes on along the minus strand of OY982964.1, from coordinate 12,805,800 downwards.
ATCGTAATGGCACTTGGGAAATGGCCATTATAATGGTAATAATTCCAATTGCATTTCTTTTTTTATATGACTCCATGACCATATGACTCGGTTCAGTAAAATATGCGTTGTAATATACATCTTCTTTGACGCCCAATACTCGGATCCATATCAGGTCTTCACCGGTCATGATGTGTGGTATGGATGATATACAACCTAATATGGAGTTGTCCTCTATGTACTTCATTGGCAATCGCAAGTCACATAATTATGGTCGAGTTACCGCCATTCCATCTATCCTACCTTTATTCTAGCTTATCTTAAATCCGACGCTCTCGTAAATATATACCTGTTCTGCGTCACTTCACTCTCCCCTCTCATTCTTCTCACTATCAAATTATTCCATATCTTTATACTGAGTGAAGGTAGTTGTTAAAATTCATCACATGTGGTTAAAGACGGGGACCAGTGAACTGTTGTAAATATTTTTCCTGTGAGATCACTTTCTCTTTCACCTATTGAAGAATTAGGTTGCACATTTGATGTTAGCAATTGAATTCCCTTGAATCCCACACATTCTCCTCTTACGGTAGGTTATATTATTTTTTCAGATATTATAAGTTATTCACTAATGTTTTTAGGCAATTGGCCACTCCATGTTTCTATATTCTGTGTAACGAAATTTAATTTATTTACCTACCTATCTAGTAGGCCTCAATTATAATAAATATTGAGCTAGCTCAAATAATAAAATCAAGAATACTTGTACTGTATCAGCCGGATCGTCCAATGCTGGACACAGCCTCCCCTATCAAGGGGTATTTGCCATAATCCCCACGTTTGGCAGGCGGCTTGGGGATCGCAGCGTAAGATGACAGTTCTTTAGAAGGCACTGCTGCCCACCTTCCAGTATTTTCCCCTTAGTCGCCTCTTACGACACCCACGGGATGATATGGGGAGGTCCAATTCTAACCCGGCACCCCACGGGGTAAGAATACTATTAATCTCTGAAGGTCATTGTTGATGGGTTATTCGAACAGAATATATAGGGACTTATGTGTTTATTTTATGCTTAAACATTTTCAAACCAAAATGTTTATTATAAAGGTTTGGACCCTGGAAGAAAATACGTGGAATCAAGTCCATCTAATGGACTAAGATCAGTTCAAGAAGGATACATAGCCAGCAATCCGTATGACCCCCACTACGGAGATGCACACTACTACAATTACATCGCTGACAACTGGGACCAGAACATCTACCCCTTTACACGATTTTGTTCCGAATATGGGCTGCAGTCCCTACCTTCAATTCGTATGACTATGAATACAGCGACCACTGACGAGAAGGATTATAGTGTTGATAGTAAATACTCACAGCACAGACAACATTTGGCGAATGGATATAGTTATATGGATAGTATAATGTCCAAGCATTTGAAGTTGGAGAAAGATGACCCCAAGTACTTCGAGAAGTTCGTGTTTCACAGTCAGGTAGATTTTCCTTCTTATTTCTTATTTTTTTATTGCCGTTAGGTCAGCCTTTGAACACAATCTCATCTGATGGAAGTGATGACCCGGTCGAAGGCATAATCTAGAAAAGGAACTGGCTCTCTAAAATTCAGGTTTTACTTTGGATGAGGCAATATTTCATGACCAGCCGGCACGATTTTACAGCTTGGATTTTCTGTTCTTTTTAGTGGGAACATATTATATACTCGTATTTATATACTCCTTGTTATTAGGAATAGTATAATATATATATTATTGTGTTATACGTGTTGTGGGTAAAACAGCACAGAGTGTCTTGGGTTCGATCCCGGGCTAGAGAATTACTGATTTTTTTTTGGCAGATACATTTTATTGTGTTTGTTCTTTAATGATGGATTACACATCTATTACAAGTCTAAGATTTTTTTTTTATGCCTGATAGGTTAGCCTTTGACCACTATCTCACCTGATGGTAAGTGATGATGTGGTCGCAGATGTTGTGCAGGCTAACCTAGAATATCAATATATATTTACTTATGAATGCATCTATAGGAGAATTTGGAGAGCTTTCGTTTTCCTTAACATTACCAGGAATTCTACCACTTATTGAGTAATTTAAGTATCATTTTAATATTAAAGTATTTACCGCAAATAATTGTATTTGCAGATATCACAAGCGATGTCAGTAAAAGCCGAATCTGAGTTTTATAGGCAAAGCCAAGCGGAGTGGTATACAATGGGAGTTCTTTACTGGCAACTTATATTATAAGTTATTCACTAATGTTTTGAGGCAATTGGCCACTCCATGTTTTTATATTCTGTGTAACGAAATTTAATGTATGTACCTGCCTATCTAGTAGGCCTCAATTATAATAAATATTGAGCTAGCTCTATATTACAAGTCTAAGATATTTTTTTTTTATGCCTGATAGGTTAGCCTTTGACCACTATCTCACCTGATGGTAAGTGATGATGTGGTCGCAGATGTTGTTCAGGCTAACCTAGAATATCAATATATATTTACTTATGAATGCATCTGAGAATTTGGAGAGCTTTCGTTTTCCTTAACATTACCAGGAATTCTACCACTTATTGAGTAATTTAAGTATCATTTTAATATTAAAGTATTTACCGCAAATAATTGTATTTGCAGATATCACAAGCGATGTCAGTAAAAGCCGAATCTGAGTTTTATAGGCAAAGCCAAGCGGAGTGGTATACAATGGGAGCTCTTTACTGGCAACTGAATGATGTATGGCAAGCCCCTTCCTGGTCTGGTATTGGTATGTGTCTAGTGAATTACTTAGGTATCCCAGCAATAAAAGAAATAATTAAGCAAAAATTCACCAGCGACTTTATTAGCGTTTGTAAATCAATCACTATTTGGACTTTTGATTTCCCCCCTGTTATGTACCTACAATTCAAAGTAATTCTACAATGGAATTAGTGTCATGAGTAAAATAATAGCAATCAGTGGCTGCGATGAATAATATGAATTATAGCAAAATATTATAAAGTCAGAAGTAAGTTGTGTAAGTATGTGATTATGCAACTCACCTCTGAAACGACTCCGGCAATTATTTTTCTTTTGTTCTTCTTACTTCACACAAGAAAAAGGCCAAGGAAATTTTTTGTCTATATTGTAAAACTTTATAACCTCTTTCAGAATCTACCGGCAACTGGAAAATGGTACACTACTTCGCAATGACCTTCTTCGCACCAGTCTTGATCTCTCCCAGACTTCTTTCGTCAGGTGTCGTCACCATTTACCTTCTGAACGATCGTTTCATCCCCATAACCGACGGGACCATGAAAGTGGACGTGTTCAACTGGACCAGCATGGATCCCATTAAAACCGACATTTACCCAGCTAAAGCTGGTGCTCTAAGTGCACAGAAACAAGACATTGAACTAGAACTATGGAATGAATATAATGAGGAAGAAGTGTTCTTGAGATTCTCTTTAAAGGAGGCTGGTGTGGACTGTTCTCCGTATAATTATATATTTCCTAAGCCTTTCCAGTCGGTGAAGGGATATAAGGAGCCTAAGGTTGAGGTGAGTCGAAACCTCATTTCTCTTAGAAATCTTTTTTAATCATTGTAGGTATTTCTACTAGATATTATTACCACTTTAATGTGGTATCGGTGCAAAAAGTCTTTAGTGGCAATACAGAGAGTAAAACAACTATATATCAAAACATGTTAACGCTAGCAACACATGGCCATAAATGACTACTACCTTAACTAATCACTACTTAATCAGAGCGTTAGGTGACATTCTAGGGAAACCTGTTTAGGGCCCAATGAGAACCAACACTCCACTCACATTCGAAGTGTGGTGGCGTGCTGATTACAAGGCACATATTTCCCTTATTCGCTTTATACAACATGGCACAGCAAAATCTCACAGATGAGTGTTCTCTGTCTCCACAATCACATAAATGCAGGACTCAGCGTTTGTTTATGAAAAAAATAATAATATTGTGAATGATTTTTTTCTACTCCACTTGACATTCAATATCAAGGTAACATCATAGAATAGCGAAGCACTAAGGTCCTAAGCACAAATTATACCTACGTATAACCCGATTTAATAACAGTATAGGCATGTTATAAATTAAACCAGGGTAATAGACTCCCAACAAATAACATTACAAATTTTTATTAATTCAAGTTGTTAAGGGTAATTTAAATCCATAGGTTTCCGAATGTTTCAGGAACCATAGGCTTCTCTTTTAATGGTTATGTACGACTGATGATGATGCTATGGATATCACAAGTTTTTCTTTGCACTCACTGTTCATGCTTAAAAAGTACACTGAGAAAAACGACTTTGGAGCTTAAATCAAATTTGACATTTTACCGTTGAATTGTAACTACGCAAGGTGAATTCACAAGTCTTAAGATGATTTTCACCAATCAATAAAAATTTACCATGTTTTATAATAAACACAACCGTCAAAAACGCCTTCCGTGAAGTATTTTCAGAATTGAACTTGTTATACGATAATAATTGCAGTATTGACCATAAAATATACCTTACTTTTACGGCGGTTTATATACGGTGATTATCACTATAACGTACGACTTAATCAGCCTCACCGAAAAGTCAATATTTAAGAAAGACCACAAAATACACCTTAAATGAAGACGAAGAGAAACATTCGCCTTCACTGATCTCGTTTAACACCTTATAGTTGGAAGGCGTTTTTGTACGTATTCACGTTTGGTAGGTTCTTTTGCCTTCATACCATATAAGTTGGCCGTCATTAGGGCGCTTATGAATTTAGATTTTTCTCAGTGTAGATAGTAGGTACGCAGAAATAGGCTATTGTATGCTTATCTTGCCTATATCTGTGCCTATGTGAATTTTGTAATTTGACAGTCCGCCATATGTAGATTTTTAATAGAGGTAAAATATATTAGTGATTTAAACACAGTGATCTAGATGAACACTTCGAATGCTCGAAGCAAACCAGTTTCTAGTTCGATGCATGTTTTTGGATCAATGTTAAACAGTTCGACACAAAATATAAAAATTATTAGTATGCAACTCATTTCGTCTATGAGCTACCCGTGACATACGGACAAGAAATACAGATAGCAAAGTCTCATTAATAGGGCTCCGACTTTTCGTTTAGGCACGCAACCCTAAAAAGTGTATTTGTCTGTACTTCCACCACCGCGCACCGCACCGCACTGCTTAGACGGGCAGACAGACCGACATAATATATCCGAATGTCATTATTGGGCTTCGATAAAATATACTTTGAAGTTATTAGGGCTCCGATTTTCCCTTTAGGTACGGAATCCTAATAAAAAATGAACTGCGACCACTGCACCGTTACGACGGACTTTTTCAACGCTATCAAATATTTTTTAATATATATATATATAGGTACATATTGCATGCATTTTATATTATAATCTAAATATATTCAATTCTTGTTATTATGTAAATAATATAATAAATGCCAAACCACGAATTAACACCCATTTAAATCTAATATATCAACCATCATGTCACGTATTTTATAAATAGTATATTTCTTGAATGCAATAAAACAAATATGTGCAAGGTAATAAAATATCCTCTAATATATTTAAAATGAATTTGGTAGCTAATTATCGCGAAAACTTGAAGCAGTGATGCCTCAGTGGCATTGGCTATGCACTGCCGCGCAGCCGGTCCATGAGTCTAATCCCGCCGCGGGCTTGAGCTTTACCGCATGGTGGAAGGGCATTCGCAAAATGAAATAGAAAATCTAAGAAACGAAATTCATTAGGTGCGGCTCGCGGCCATATGCAAGGCACATGAAGGAAGGCAGGTGGAGGGACTAGGTGAGGCACGTAGCCGTAACTACAAATGGGTAATATTGTGTTCGCATGATGAACAACCAGAAATATAATAATATGTTCTTCACATAGTATCTTTGAAGTTAGCGGGTGCGATAGATTTTGGTCAGTGAAGGTGAACTCCTCTTTGAGGATCATTATTTTGATTGCGACAAAATATAATTATATTATGTGCAGACATTTTAGCAACAAATCCGTGCTTAAGGGTTTTTCATAACTGCTTGATTCATAGGTAAAAATAATGTGTGAAATTCAGATGTTTTACAGTTATTTTCTGGAACTTAACGATGGTGAATTTTTACATTTATCTTTCGCTAATATCCGACATACCAATATCTCTAACAAATCCGTGTTGAAAATAATAATGCTTTGCGCAATGCTGTTTCTAAATAAACTGTAATATCTTCGAAAATATTCATTTACATTAAATGCTGTCAAGGGCCAAATTGATCTATGTAAAATGCACAATGTATTTAAAGTACTTAATTGGACAAGGATTAATGCTTGCATATTGTTTAAAATCGCTTCGTAAATAAGCCATTATTTGTCGTAAAAAGCAAAGGTTAAAAAAATTTACTTACTAACGCAGACTTTTTTTATGTGTACAATACTGTAGTACATTATTTTGATCTATCTCGTAGGGTTCAACCAGCGCACATAGGAGTATTTACATGATCTAGCCAGCCAAAATTACATTTCTCAGAATTACGCTCAAGTAAAAAAAAATGCATTCCTAGAAGAGCCAGGTAGTTGGGCGACCCAACCCTATTGTTATTTTTTTTACCCACCCCAAATTGAACAAGATATAGTCAGTTGAAACTGAGACATTGCTCGAAGCGGTTGTTTATTTTCAATATTCGTGCTTTAAAACTCAATTTTAACTATTTTTTATTTTATGTTTTGTTGTGAATAATCCAAAATTGGCTATGGATTCTGAAACTGCTGGTAAGTGACTTATTTTATATATTTAAAATATTTAATTCACAAAATGATCTCAATTTTAACGACCAATTAGAATATGTTGAAAATTATTTGATTTCACATAAGTCGTACTCGGAAGAACAAATAAAGGACATAAAGCGTAATTTTGCACGCATGAAATCAGAAATGAAGCATCGATGGGTAACAGCAAAATATAGAAGTGATCTATTTGAAAAAACCAACGAAAAATGGCTGAATGGGACTTTTGAATTATCTCTAATACCCACAAGAGCAGGTAGACCCGCTAAACCGTTTGAAGAGACTAGTGAACGAGGCAAAAGACGTAAAACTGAGACAATACGTTTGTCGGATAGCCCTGAGAAAATAATTTATGCAGCTCAAATGGAATTGCTAGCCCAGGGCAATAGAAGTGCTTCAAATATTTTGAAAGAGATTTCGGAAAATAGGGACCGCGCTAAGGAATACCGGAAGTCAGTAGACCGTGACATGGCACATGTTAAGCATATCAATCCAGAAGAAGCGCTGGCAATGTTTGTAGATGCGAATCTTTCAAGGTCCCAATATGAAAGGATCAGACAAACCACAGGAAATCTTCCATGCTATTCAGTTTTGCAGCTGTATAAGAAACAATGTTATCCTTCCAATGAATTTTTTAGCGTAACCGAAACCTGTGCCGAAGTGAATTTACAAGGAATAATGAATCATACTGCCGAAAGATTACTTATTCACTTAGAAGACGTTTTGAAAACCCTTAGCGATAATGAGAGAGATCTTCAAATGATCTGTAAATGGGGTTGTGATGGCTCACAACAGGCTCAGTTCAAACAAAAGTTTGAAAATGATAGCGGATGCGACTCGCACATTTTTCAAAGTTCATTTGTGCCTCTACGCTTAGTGTATGGGGAAAAAAATAAAATATTATGGCATAACACAACTCCATCATCGCCCCGCTACTGTAGACCTATCCGTATACGATTTTTAAAGGAAACAGTTGATATAACGAACGACGAAATCAACAATGTGGAAGCCGCAGCTAAAAAATTAGAACCTATATCAGTAACAATCGGTGGAAGATCATATGTTGTTAAAACCAAAATGATGCTAACAATGATAGATGCAAAAGTGTGCAACGCGGCAACTGGGACAAAATCTACAATGAGATGTTACATATGTGGAGCAACATCAAAAGATTTTAACGATTTGAATAAAACAAATGTAGTTAATACAGATACATTGAAGTTCGGCTTATCTACTTTACATGCCAGAATTCGGCTATTTGAAAATTTATTACATATTGCCTACAAGCTCGGTGTGCAAGATTTGCCACCAAAATCTGAAGCAGACAAACTGCTAATACAAAAAAACAAAGAAAAAATTCAAAACGAATTTAAAAATAAACTAGGTCTTCGGGTAGATTTTCCTAAAGCTGGATTTGGCAATACAAATGACGGAAATACCAGTCGAAGATTTTTGAAAATCCAGAGTTGGCAGCTGATATTACAGGTAAACACATATAAATGTTATCAAAAAAATCGAAGTGATTCTTGAGTGCATTTCATGTGGGTACAAAATAGACGCAGAAAATTCAAAAAATTTACCACAGAGACTGCCGCACTTTATGTTAGTTTATATGGTAGACATAATATGACGCCTACTATGCATAAAATCTTAATGCATGGGGCTACTGTAATAGAAGATGCACTTTTACCAATAGGACAATTATCTGAAGAAGCAGCAGAAGCAAGAAATAAACATTTTCGTTTATACAGGCAAAACTTTGCAAGAAAATTCAGCAGATTAGAATGTAATACAGATGTTTTGAATAGATTGTTGTTAACTTTACTTGCATCAAGAAGAATTGTTAAAAAAATAAAACAAAATCATTTTATGAAGGAAACATTAGAAATGTTAATATGTGAAGAAAGTTATGCCTAATTATTATTTATATTTTAACTGTCTTATTCATAATCGTCCCATAACTTTATTAAAGGTTTATCAAACGTCTTTAGTACTGCGCAAAGGAAAACTGTTTTGCGCAGTACTAATGACGTATGATAAACCTATTATAAAGTTATAGAGAGATTATGAATAAGGGGGTAAGTTTTTAAATTTGTTTTGCGATAGTTGTTTATTATAATTATATTTATACATTATTTTGTGTTATAAAATATATTTTCTTATACAAAACTACGCTTTTTTTTCTACCGCATCTTTTTATTCAAATTTAATGTATGAATTTGTCCTGTAACTGAAGGTTAAGAGTATTTATACACTTGTATTTAAGGTTTTATGAGATACTGAACCATTTCTAATTGATTAAGAGCGATAAATAATTTTGGCCAGCTAGATGTCTCAAATACCCCTCTGTGCAGCGTTTGCAATGTAGGCGCAAACAATGTTTTTATTTACGACATCACATTAGAAATATCTTAAATCATCAGCGTTTCTTAACTATATTATGCACGTATCTCAAACTGTATCAAAATCCGATGCGTAGTTTTAAAGATCCTAAGCATACAAAGGGACAGACGGGAAGCGACTTTGTTTCGAATCGATTTCGAACAAACAAAATGTCAAAGCCAACCACATGCAGCGGGTATTGAGATTGAACTTTATTTTATACAGTTTTTATTTTCCATAACAAGCTCCTAATTGATCTGAATCTTTTAATAAAAACATACATAACAGTGAGTTCCAAACGCTTTATTTCAGATTACCGTCACGAAAGAGCCCAAAAGCCGCCCCGACCGCACCATCGCGTACAACATCGACATAACGGCAGACTCCATCGTCTTGTTCCTCTGGCTGGAGACCAGCTACCCCCACGGATACTTCTACGACAATGGCCTCATTATCACTCAGCCCAAAACGAGGATCACCTACATCAACGAAAAGCTGCTGAATGTAGCCGACTTGCAAAAGTCTATAACTGTACAATATTATGTTAATTGATTTATAAGATAAACCATTAGACAGTTTGACAGACAACACAGTTAGTATAAGCTATATATTTATGCATATACTGTGTTAATTTAAGTTTTAAAGTCTAGGATTGAGAAGTGTCGATGATATAGTCAGGTAGGCTAACTTTTACATTAATACAATAGAATTAATTATATACGAAGTTTTTTTATTTCTCTTAACTTTGGAACTAATATATTAACTAGGTATTTCTAAATAAATCAATAATAGCTCAGAGGTAATTGATTGCTATTTACTGCTGCGCAGGGCTCCCAAATTTCGAGTCCAGGAACGGGCTTGAGTGTCGCTGCATGCATATTGCAAATGCTCGCCTGGGTACAACCATTAATTATAAAAATGGTCACCCAGCACTTACGGTGTATTGCGGTAGCAATCTATGTGTGCCACAGTAAATCTGCATTACATTGCACTACATTCACAGTAATACAGGTATAGCTTGATGTGTATTTTATTTTAATGGCAGTTGGGCAGTGAAAAATTCAATTTGTTTAATTAAACTAATTTTTTTTTGTAATAGAGTATTGTCAAGTGGACCTACCTAGCTTCAACTACATCACCATATGGCATAGAACATCTTATAATAAACTAGCGACCCGCCCCGACTTCGCACGGGTGCAATACTGATACTAAATATACTACAGAATGCCTTTATATACAACGTTCACAGCTTTTATATCATTACACAAATGTTTACAAACGTGTTTTGTGTAGAGGTTACTCTTGAAATCACATTAGAAACATCTAAAATTACCAGTGTGTCTCTAATACATTATGCATGTGTTATACATATAAACATTCCACTTGAATCACTCTATTTATAAAAAAAACGCATCAAAATCCGTTGTGTAGTTTTATAGATCTAAGCATACATAGGGACAGACAGAGGGAAGCGACTTTGTTTATGCTATACATGCTATATATAGGTACAGTCTGCAATAATAAGTATACACTTCGTTATTTTCATATTAATGTGATGTCACTTAATTCTTAGTGATTAAAAGTTAATATACACATGAGTGAAACAATTCAAATTATTCTTTGATTTTAAGATACTTCTGTGTACAGTCGCCTGCATTAAGAAGTATACACATTGTAATTTTCAAAATTGTGGCAAAGAGTTCTGTTTTTCCCTATGTAATCAGAAGTATCTTTAAATCAAAGAATAATATGAATACTTTTATTCAGGTTAATGTTAACTTCGATTAATAATAACTCAGCGACAACACATTATTTTGAAAATTACGAAGTGTATACTTCTTATTGCAGGCGACTGTACATAGAGAGACACATAAGTCTTAGCCACAATTTTGAAAATTACAATGTGTATACTGATTATTGCAGGCGACTGTACACCGATGATGTAATCGAAGCTAGATTATGTTCAAAGATGAAACATATCAGCAAAAAAAACAATATTTACCATAATTTTACTAGGTCCTAGCCATTAGGTAAATACATTCCAAAATATGACGTCCTAAACTGTTCACTGTTGAAAGTAGTATAAATGTCAAACATCCTATTTCCTGCACAATTTAACAGAATCCAATGAAACACTGTTTTACAAGCAAAACAATTTATTTCTCTTTAACATTGCAAATACTGCAATTAATAAACTAATCTCAATAATATGCAATATAAATAATACACAAACTGCATACTTAAATAAATAAATAATCTCTAGACGATGTTTGTAGAACTGGTAAGGGCTTTCAATTATCAATAAACAGCAATGTTTAGAACTGAACGATTACAATAAAATCTAAAAATGTGTTCAACTTTTAATTCATGATTTCCTGCCGCCAATTTTGCGCCGGATACCTAATGAAATAGGCATTCTAGGGGCCAAATCGGAGGACACGGGTTCGATTCCCATTGGGAACAAAAAGTGTTGTACCTACTCCAATAATTTGTAAAAGTGATTTTGATTCATCAACTAAATTAATCGAATAAATTTAAAATTCACATATACAATGAATCGTCGTTATACATATATTATTATTAAACAATTCTTAAATGAACGGTAACATTATGATTTATACCTTAGGTACCTATATATACTATGTGTTTCTTATTGCCTGACGTTCAGTTTTACAGAACATGTAGCTATAACAATATTATAGATACATATTATAGCACGGTATATAAAAAACAAATAAAATTTTATGCTATTCACACAATCATGACATTAGCCGTCAAATTCTGAACAATGGTAGCAAAGCTAAATAATAAAGAAGCAGTAAATAAAATAAGACGATTGTCCTGCCAACAATTATAGCTGGTGTCACTGACAATGTAAGGATTCTAACGTTGCCACATACTTACAAATCTGTTCAGGCATTTAAAAGTTACGTTGGAAAAAATAAACTCACATGCATATATGAACCCACAAAATACTACACACTTTTTGGGCAATCGTAGCAAGTGGCAGTCGGACTGTATAATCTAATATACTTAATCTATCTTTCGCACACTACGGTGTGTACCAAAACAATATTTGTTCCACTTAGAAAACTATCGCGAATTTTATCCATATTAAATTATTAGGCACCGCTTGCAACGAATAAACTTAACCGCAGTGCCGATTTGCATGAAATTTGGTACGGAAATATTTTGAGAAGCGGGGAAGGACATAGGATAGTTTTTATCCAACTACGCAAACAGAGGTATTAACCTATCGGAGGTTTTGCGCGACAACCGAAATACGCGCGGGCGGAACCGCGGCCGGAAAGCTAATATTATGTATGTATATAGAAACTGCTCGGAATCTTTCCGGCAAATATAACGCCGGTTAGGACCCACGTTTTCTAAGTTAATACAATATTTGTTGTATGTACCAAAATCATTATATTCTTTAACATAGTTCGTCCTTTGTAGCATGTGTCCAACTGACAATTAACGGTTTTAGTGAAATTTTGATAGAGTTTGTACGTTAATCACAACAAGTTTTACAATTGTTTGTATTCAAGTCTGTACCATAAAGTTGCAGCGAGGGCTCAGTTATTCATGACAACATAAAAACTTTAATACTAACCTTTCAGGTCACGGCTCCGGCCGCGCGTATGTCGGCTATCGCGCAAATACATTAACTTCTTTTTGCGAGTTGGATAAAAACTATCCTATGTCCTTTCCCGCATCTCAAACTACATCCATACCAAATTTCATCCAAATCGGTCCAGTAGTTTTGGCGTGAAAGCGAGACAGACAGATATAGAGAGACAGACAGAGTTACTTTCGCATTTAAAATATAAGTATGGATTGACTTAAATACGGTAAATATCGTTTTATGACACATATTTGCGGATACATAATAAACTACGTAGTGAGATATAAAAATACGTACAAGAGTTAACATGTCCTCAGAAATTATCATATTTTTTATTATAATGAAGACTTAAAATAGAAAGGAGTGATAAATTTCTAAAAGAATATCATATTCAAACACTAGGTAAGAAAATATCACATGCACACATTTTTTGAGCGCAAATCTTTGCCTTGTGCGAGTACCGAACCTGGCTATGAGCCTGACCACTATTTATTTCCACCAAGAACGATAGCACAGCATCTTATTTTAAGTATTACCGTCATTGGGGACGGTACGGTGCGTACGGTCCATCCTTTCAGAATAGAAGACTGCGTTTTAACGATAAAAGGTGTTATTGCAAACATACACTTTCGTACTTGTCATAATATAGTTAGTTCATTGAATTTCTAAATATATTCTTCAATCACAATAGTTGGCGATCTAAAAATGTGTGAATGGATGTTTCTATTTTATAAAAAAGCACCAATTTAAATTATCACACGAATTTCAATACAATTGACAAGTATTTAAGAAATATATCACGAGTTTAAACATTAAAAACCAACCCTCTACGACATTTGCAGGCAACTCAAAGTATGCCATAACTATAATATAATATAACAAAGTACACAATTTTATAAATAATTTTAATTAATAAAATGAATTGAATGCGTAAAAGCATCGATGTTAAACATGTTACTTTGCATAGTACATAGTTTTTTTTATCTAAGCAGGTTTCCAGCCTTTACTCTTTTAGCTTCTTGAGGCAGAGAGCTACACGCCATTTTAAGCTGTTATTTAACACTCCGTTACACGCACGGGCACAAGCGTGCGTCAGATATACATTATATGCTTGTACTTGTACCAGCACGCCATCTTTTATCCCATTTAACCTTGTCTTTGTCAGTGAAATGTTAACGACGCCAACGGATTCGTTTTTTTTAAATACTTAAGTACTTACATTATAAAAAACTAAAAAAAAAATTATGACAAGAAGTAATTTTATCATGCTGCGATTCTCTATCGCATAATTTTAAATATGCGTTATAGATCGATATTTAAATACCAACATACCTGCAATTTTTATATTAGTCATCCTTATTTAAAGGAGGGCACCATAGAGCCCCGTATGGTGCCCTGGCGTGGGAATCACTTGATTAATGGGGCGCGTGTAACGGAGTATTAAACAATGCTTAATATTAATAATAAAATGAGCTACGACATCGATTTGCATTGGCACATTGAACAGAAAGCATACAAAGCAAAAGCTTCGAGCTTCTAAAAACCTGAATGTTTAATTACTTTTCATTGTTATTTTTACATGCATGGTGCATTGTTGATGTAATAATCATGCAGAAGCTTTTTAAGCTTGATTTTGATACCCAATAATACTGGCTGTTACAGATATATCCACTCACGAATGCACGCCCCTTCATATTTTTTGAGTGTCCTATATGATATACTAGAGGCTCTCCGAGCTGTAGACCTCTCAAGTCCACCCTTGCATCTTACAATTGAAGGGAGAGAGAGAGAGAGTATTACTATATAGGCAACTGACGTGCATATCAGGACATTGCCATTAAATTAAGCGCAGGCGTCCATACTTTCAACATCTTATCATGTATATCTCTGTAATTTTGAAAAATTTCTCAAAAATGAGTCGACAAAAAAATTTTATGAACTTATCAAACTTGCTCCCAAAATTTTGTGAGAATCGGTTGAGAAATGCGACCTGTAGAGGAGAAAAACCAGACATACCAAAGCATTTTTGTCTAAGTTGAAGAAGAGACGCTTCGCTCGAACTGGGTTATCGCTCGGTCAAATATAAGATATGATATAAGATTTACTGCATGTACCAATAGCATTTTCATCCACTCCATAACGTAGTTTACAAACGAAACTTTCCCCATACAAAAGCGCGGCAATAATTTAGCAGAGAGAACCGAGGAGGGGCGTGCCTTCGTCAGTGCACAGGTCAGTACAATGGATACACTTTAGTCAATTTCGTACAACTATAATAATGTTCTTTAAAATCTGTCCACATTGATAATAATAGATTTTTTTGGAACACTTGTAAATTTTATAACTTTTTCTACGCGCTTGCCTGAAATTTATGCGACTCTTATTGCACTGCTTTGATGTTAATAATATTGCATTAGTGCTTTTTTCACACACATTAACGTTTTCTTTGAAATACGCGTACTTTACACAATCGCACTAGTGCTTTTCACTTTAAGTTTTGTATGAACACTTAGTATAAAGATGTCGCATAACTTTACGAGCGCGTAGAAAAAAGTTTAATTTACAGGTGTTCCAAAAAATCAATTATTATTACTCTATATATACATAATATATAGTTTTTTAGAGATTCCGTGCGATACTCGTGAGTACTGATTTCATTTTAGGTATCTAGGTAATCAATTATCATAATTTGTAGTGGTCTTTTAGTACACATAACTTACATAGGTATTTAAATTCTTAAATATTTTTTTAGGATAACTATTCAAGCTAACAATTTCACTAGGAATTATAAAATCTCATACAAAAACGTTTATAAAAGGCATACTTATTGTAATTGGTGTTATGTTTATTTATTACCTAATCGGTAAGTACTAAATAATTTTAAATATGTTATGCTTTTAACATATTTATAAATTAAAAGGAACCATAAGTGTGGACTTCAGCAGGCCATTACGGAAGCACTACGTCATAAAGACTAGAAAATTTATATAAAAAAGCTTACAAAATCACAACCAAAAGAAACATTTGAACCACGAACGGGATTATTCCAACCCGCGGGCGTCCGTCCGTGTGGCCGGGACATGCTCTGCTAATGTGAGCTACCGTGGTTAGGTGACTCATTGTTCGAATGTTGTGATAACATAAGCTTGCCTTTTCATTAGCATGCAAAGATTAAGATTACAAAGATTACATTAGAATAAGTTATATAATTTAATGTTGTCATAAATTACTGAAGTCGAGTTTCATGAAAGTTTCAGATTTGTTTCACGAGCGCGGGAGATCCTTAGGTGCTTGTTGATGATCATGTACATAAAGGTGGTCGTAGTGAGCGTGCTAGGGAATTTGACTTTTTTATGAAACTATCTCAAATTTTATATTTTGTTATAATAACTTCTTGTTTTCATATTTTAAATTTCCAGTATTTTTAAATATATACCGTTACATGAGTTCAAGTCTAGGAAAAGAGACGCGTGATTGCCTCCTTAAATTTATTTAATTTATTAAATAAATTGGGTCACGTGACTCTAGCGACTTCCCAAAACTGCAATAAATATCTAAACAAGTCGCAGTAACTATTATTCAATCTATCGATGCTTGTCAAGCAAAATACTCGTAATAACTCCTACCACATAGATATATGGAGCTCATATGTGTACTGTGGTAATACGATTATATATGTTGCTACCATGAGACGTGGTAAGACGTATTATAATATAGGCAAATAATTATTATTATAATATAATATAGCATAATTATTATAAAGCAAACGTTTTCAAACCCGAGTTAACGATCATTTTTATTTTGGTTTTACAGGAAAATAAGAACAATATTTCACAGATTTCAAATTAAAAATTATATCACGCCTGCGTTTTCCCAAGGGACTAGACTCCCATTAAAGGGCGAGCCTATAGCCATCACATGGCACAGTTCCATACTATCGACTGTTATAGTAAACTTCTTTCACTGAAAACACAAATAGGTAAACTTGGGAACAGAACCAAGGTCCTCAGGCTTCAATAGCGATGGTATATGCCTGAGGCTGTCTTCTATTAGCAATATATTTACATAGTAACCTTTAAGGATGACGTCAAAATAAATTATTTAATTATTGCTACAGCCAAATACCCTAGTATGCAGTCACAATCGGCAAACATTTATGTACTTAGCTCAAGCGAGAGTTATTGGTCAATAGCTGTAACAACTAGGTAAATATATATTTTTAATATGTATTATATACATATAATCCAATCTGTCGAGCACGAGTTTTATATGACATGTAGAAAAGAGAACGGTCATTTACATTTGCATAAGTCAAGTAGTGTTTTAACTCCAATGAAATAATAGAATAGGCCAAGGAGCAAAATATTATAT
Source organism: Plagodis pulveraria (assembly GCA_963890685.1). Lineage (NCBI taxonomy): Eukaryota > Metazoa > Arthropoda > Insecta > Lepidoptera > Geometridae > Plagodis > Plagodis pulveraria. The sequence goes on along the minus strand of OY982964.1, from coordinate 12,788,638 downwards.
CGATCTAATTCAGTTGCGTTAGTCGCGTGACCTATAATTGATGTCAATAATGGCCAAAACATGTTTCGCTTTCCCAATTTTAGTATAAAAATACATAATTATTCGCTTATATACGAGAGTCAGTTAAAGTAAGTGATCAGAATACCATAACGCATTTTTTTTGTTATTGTCAGGTCTTTGTTTATTTTTTTTCAATTGACTTATGCAAATGTAAATGGAGGCGGAAATATGAAATTAATAACAAAAGAAGCAAGAAATACCATAATCAATGCTATGATGTGATTTCATTGAAATTCTTTGCGTACATAATTGTTTATTTTTAGCAAGAAAAGGAAGTCTATACTGTTTACATTTTTATTTGAAAACTAAAACTGCATCGATTTAAAAAAGCAGTTTCTTTGAGCTTGGGCAAAGATTTTGCACATTTTTTTGTTCTTACATTCATATATTTTAAACAATAAATATATCTTCATCTATATTACATAGCTATACCTTTATTTCGTTCACTGAGGCGTATAGCCGATTACTAAATATGTACCTACATATTATAATCCCATAAGTAGTTACTCATTTAGAGAAATACTTATGTTATCAAGCAATCTTGCTCCTTTTGCACCGAGAGCATACAAAAACTGGACGTAACATTGAAAAAACAAAACACAAAGATAGAAATAGAGATTGCTTTACATCACTTGTGGCGACACTGACGTGTTATGTTTTAAGATCCATGCATTACCATCACATATAAGCACCGAACCTGTAACGAAACGTCCAAGGGTTTAGTCATATAATTATAGCCAGATTCATTCTTTTGAACATCCATATCGGTGAAGGCAGACACATTTTTAAGTTTACAGCCCCTATGGCTGGTATGATAAACTACGATTCCAGAGGTACTTCAACGTGGCCCAGGTAAATTGAATAATATAAACAAAAATAAGAGTTGACCACATCGTAATATACTCTGCGTTAGCTTAATTGAACAAATTTTACATACTTGCTAGCAATGTTAATAGGGTCTGTGAGGTGAGTTAAACATAACAAGCGCGCCACCTAATCTAAACCATACTAGAACCATATACCCACGTACATTGGAGGCCGATTGGAGATACAAATACATATTTTTAAGTTTTATACTTCAACAAGTTATTTCAAACATTTGAGTGTTTTGTTTCAGAAGTCTAGTGTTTCAGAGTCGGTTCCATTTTTGGTAAAAAAAAAAACTGTTTTTACTATGGCCGAAAATCGCTATTGCACAGCGTGTTGCGCCTAACTTCACAGCCGATGTAAAGCCTGAATAGTACTGTATCAGACGTACGCTGAATAAGTAGGTATATACACCGTGTCCCAAAATTCAACGATAAGCCGGCATCGGTGCATGGACCTACTCATGACTACTCGGGAAAAAATAAAAAAAAAACTATAACTGTTTTTTTTATTAATTACAGAGACTTTTATAAATTCCATCGATATTCGATACCCATTATGCTATTTTCAACTACCATGACCACAATTTTTGACATATTTTTGATATTTTTTGTGCATTAGCAACCTAAGAAGGACGGCTATCTACCACAATCCTTTAAAATTACAGAAAGTCTGTAGTTATTTTACAAAAATCAGTAAAAAAAAAATTTTTTCTTATAATTTTCATAGATTTTAACATTCTATGCACTTTCTATAGTCTGGGTTAAAAAAAAAAGTATGGACACTACCATGGCAAGTTTTATTAAAAGTTGGCGCAACTTTATAAAAGTCTCTGTAATTAAAAAAAAAAAGAGTTATACTTTTTTTTTTATTTTTTCCCGAGTAGTCATGAGTAGGTCCATGCACCGATGCCGGCTTATCGTTGAATTTTGGGACACGGTGTATAAAATACTGAGCAAGTATTTTGAAAGACAGTCAATTAATTATTCACTTCTTAGGAATCACAATGGTAAACAGAAATAAGTGTCAACCTTTTCCGATACGGGAGTTCAATATAAAAATATTATTTAAATTGACAGATTTACGTGAAAAATTGAAAATGAGTTTATTAATTACACGCATGCACATGGTATAAAAAGAAACTGGCAAGCAGTTAAGCAATTGTTGACTTAATATATACGATTTCTTTTTAAGGTATCGTCGCAATTTGTATTCAAACAAAACATATTCAATAGAGATCCACAAATGCTCTCCTATGAGTTAGTATAATGCAAGGCATAAAATAAACAGTTGAGCAATTGTGAATCTAATGTAATACAGAATTTCCAATAGATATAACAGACAATCGCTGCTAGACGAAATTTGTATAGTCAAAACTAATTAAATTTCCCCTTAAACCAGATGTACAAATCAGTAAGCAACATGCAACGTGTAAAAGAGTAAAACCTTGAAGCTAGGACCGTTTTGTTTATTAAAACAGATAAACCTAATTGTAACATGAAGTTATAATTGAATTAGACCCTGACATAGGATCTGCTGCTATTTTGAAAGGGCGGATATTTTTTACATCCCTCAAGTAGAAAATCAGTCGTTAAACGCCTATTAGTGTGTTCCGGTAGCTGCATTTGCGAGGAAGCAATTCTAAGCTTAGCTTGACTACATCTTCGAGCACATCATCACTTATCAATACGCGAAAGTATTCAAATGCTATATACAAACAGCAGCTATAAAAAAAAGCGTTTTGCGGGTTCAGTAAATGTAATTTGAAAAAAATTGTGTGGCAACATTTCACTTCGTTTTTTTAACTGTGTCTGATTATTCTTAAGTTGTACAGCCAAATACGAACACTTTACAATTTGCGATAGTTGCAACTAATTATTATGTATTTTTTTCATCCTACTGCAGGAAACTTCAGTCTAAATTATTTTGAATAAACACACATACATGCAACAATCATGCGACAAATAATTAATAATGAAATTATACTCACAAAAGCGTACACACAATAATAAAAAAACACTCAGTTGCAGTCCACTGTCACAGTGCAGCAAAGCCAGCATATAGCTAAAATTCACGTCACTTGAGTATTTTTGCTGTACGTGCTTGCCTAGGGCATGAAAACGTGTCCATGGTCAACTCTTTTTCGATGTGCATAAAGCTGATATCTTTTACATTTTAGAAAATGGAGTAAGGATTAACCATTAGTTCTATTCTAATAATAAGAAAACTAAAATGGTGCATAGAGTACAGCAAAAATGGTGCAATAACAAATGTACAACAAAGCGATCAGAGATCCACAATACACACCTTTTTATTGAAATATTCCCAATAACGACCTAAATTACAAGAACATCAGTAAAACTTATTAGTTACACGATAACTTAATAAGTAAACAACTTAATTACATAAAAGAAAAACCCTAAATATGTATTTACAAAAAAATCAATCCGAAAATGAAAGGTAACTCGAGGACTAAGATAGGACTTGTTTTTTCGATAGGACTTATCTGTTTTACTCATTTAATAATTCAGCTATCGTGTATTGAAACTTGTGACGATGGTAAGCCTTCGTCTATGGCTCGGGTATTACCAACGACAACTCGTTTGTATATGTAACCTATTTACAATCCTTGTATCACACTGTTCTATTAAAGTGTATGCATTAGGATGCCTTGCATACAAAAAAAGCATCATGTATCGCAACCGATAAATCTTATCGACTTAGTCCTTGAGCGTGTATTATCACAAAAAACAAACAAATTCAAAACATTTCACATTTAGTTTGGATATTCACAAATAACAGAGATTCTGTGAGGGATTCGTAAACAACGCAATTAACGGGTCTGGTAACAGACGTTACGATATTGAACTTCTATATTTCACAAAGGAAATGGCATGAACAATACCTAATAAAATGACTATGTATTCTTGTATATTTTGTAAAGAAAAAAAAGCATTTGTTTGCAGGAGGACGATTTTGTACTTTGCAATGATAGATTGTATTCTGCACTCGGCTGGACTTGCGACAAAATGATTGTTGAGCCTTTACGCTTGCTTGACACTAATAACTGTATAAAATATGGAGTTTCATTGACAAAACGGTACATATAATCGCCCTGCAGTTTTGACGTTTCATGGACAAAGCGGTGCATATAATCGCCCTGCAGTTTTGACTTTTCATGGGCAAAACTGGGCATATAATCGCCCTGCAGTTTTAATATTACTTTAAATAACTACTAAGTTTAAGTTAAAGGTTTAAGTAAAAGGGAGTTAACTTAAGTCTCAGTAAAAGACATGTGCAAATTTCTTCACAACTTCAATTTAAATCTCTTCAACTTGAAAGAGCCAAGCCAATATGAAATTATTACTTCAATAACCACATAAATGCAGAAGGTAATTATTTTAAGAAAATCATCAATAAAACATTAGTCTTTAGAGATGCGTCGGCGAAGTATGCAGAGGTAATCAAGAATCTATCGACATCTGATTATTATTATTTGATCGTTTATATCATTATTTGATCCCAAAACTTATAGGGAGTTACTACATACAAGAGTATTCGTTTACACATAAAGCTAAAAGTATCTACTTATCACATCTCCAAAATAAATCTTGGAAACGGAAGCAGCAAAACGAAACAAACAATTTCAAACTTTAAACCGTAAAAAGTAGAGTTCATTATCGCAAGGCCTTTCGAACACACGAATCACCAATTTACCTGACTCTCGAGTGTAATGCCGCTCGTTCTTCGGACGGAGTGTCTCTCAGGAAGGTGGAGGAGAGGTTGAGCACCACCATGAGGCAGCAGAGCAGCAAAGGCCCGAGGATGGCGCCCTCCGGCCCGAGGTAGAATATACCACCGGCAATTGCAAGACCGGTCACGTACGGATGACCGCCACTAGGGATAAACATGTATTCGTCAAATAAATTTACTAAGGCTGTATCGACCAACCAATTTGTCAATTTGACCAAACAAGTTCTCGAATCCAAGTAAAATCGACGAATCATCGATAGTTTCGCAATAACACACAAGATATTTGCTGTACGTAATCTTGGCGCATTTTTTATTATTTTACTATAGAGTTTTCAATAAAGTTCAGCAAGTTATGGTATTTATTTCAAACAACAATAAATAATAAAAAAACACATATTTTTTGGTTTCTAAACATTTGTTGACGCATACTTGCGATAGCAAATTTTAACAATAGCGAAAAAACAATACATATTTTTTTTTATATTTGTTAGTAGAACGTGTGTTATGGTAAATAGCCATAAAATTAAAGGGAAGGAAAGACAGGGCAGATATAGAGTCAGCTTAGTAATAATAGAGTTCTGTTTACCCCAACAAAGGTTTTATGGTGGTATATAAAGATAAAACCTTGTAATAGATGATTTGTGACTTTACATATTTTTTTACGTTTACGGCATTTTATATAGATACTAACTAAGTACACACAGTTCATAAAGACAAAATAAGGACTAAATCTACTCTTTGTTGACAAAATAAGGACTAAATCTACTCTTTCAAAGCATAAACAGTAGTATCAAGGAGGTCATAAACAGTTAGATAGAGGCGACACCTAACATCACCGCCTGCACTATCGGCAGCATTATGGCCACCATAGACTGGCCTTGCTGTCCCCCGTTCAACACAACCGCGATGCTAAGTAATAAAAAATTCAGTACATTAGAACCATATAAGAAACAACTTACTCCTTAATCTCAGCATAAACAGCTGCATCGAGGAAGGCAATGGGCGCCGCCTGCGCTATGGGCAGCATTATGGCCGCCATGGGTCGGCCTTGCAGCCACACGTCTAACGCAGCCGGGATGCCCGCCAAATACGGCCCTAGGAAAGGCGCTGCTCCCAATACTGCTGCTAGCACTGTAATACATCACAAGATAGGTAACCTCACAAAATTAATTTACGCTAGCCTAGTCGTAAAAGAATAGGGGACAGAACAAGAGGGAGTTATTAATTTTGCGGCTTGAAAAGGTTTGAATAATAGTGATTTAAACTTTTAAAACACTTGCTGCACTTATGTTCATATTTATTTATTACCATACATTTATACTAAGCTATTAAATTCCGCTTCTTAACCCTACAAACAGAATACTAGCCCTATTATTAATATATACATATTAGTATATATATTTCCTGTCATAGTGGCCAACTGCGATCTAAGAACACCATGCAAATGATTAAATTCTATAGTACCTACATTATGGTATAAGTGCGGTAAGTTGAAAATTACAGCCGAGGCGAAATTGCTACAAGAAAGCAGAGGCTGTAATTATCAAAGCGCACGTATGTCATACGACGTTTTATAACGTATTTGCGAGGAAACAAATAAAACTCGGACTTTCTTAAACGAATAAATTCTTAATCACTTGTTAAAGCAGTTAAAAAGTTTGAACAATTTGTAAAATTGATTATTACGTTGCTACGAATAAATAATTATTTGTTCATAGTTACGTTGCATTGTTATTTATTCATGTTTACGCAAGTTGGCAAGTTATTATTATTAGTTACAATTTCACCTGTCTCTCTCTTACTCTCTTAAGTGAAAGTAGGAGAAACGAGACCACAGAGTTGTGCATTCGGTGGCGGCGACGGTGGCTTTTTTTCTAAGGCAAAAGCATGAAAACAGCCACTAATAAGGAAAATTAATATTTTTGTGTTTTGTTACAGATAAATAGTTGTAATCAGGGTCAAAATTAATTAAATCAAAGAATCTAATGTTTATTTATTATATTTTATCTCCCAAACATAATTTTATTCATAAAATGTTGATCACTATTCTGACATAAAAACTTTTCGCTAAGATCTAAAAAAGTACCTTTCGTTTCAAACGGAGCATCTTGATAAACCGTGCGTTTTACCTTATTAAAAAGAAACTCGCGAACTTTCTTCCTTGATGTATAGTCATTTAACATTTCAACCCGGCACCCCACGGGTGTTAGGTTAAAATTGTATTATCTAAATACATTGAAATAATAAGCAATCATCAACTTGTCGGTACCTAGATACTTATGCAACGAATATATTTTTTTTGCTGTAAGCACATATTACCTACTCTGCAAGACTGGTTCACAATTTAAAATATAATCAAGTTCAAAGAACAGGCTCTACATTAAAATGTACAATGGCATTTGTCGCTAACAAATGCCAATTTTGAATAGGTATTGATTGGTGGTGTTCACTGTATATTTTTATTCTTCATGTTCTATAGTTTCACAGGCTACCCTCAAAGAACTACCAGAAACGATTGAAACCATCAATAGATCTACGACGAATTTCTGAGTGGAGTATATCCTATGGTCTTAAAGTAAACCCGGCGAAAACTCAAGCTATTGTAATCGGTAGCTCAAGAATGATATCCCTGATTGATTGGTTTCGCCTTCCGCAAGTAATCTTCGATCAACAAGTCATAGAATTCAGTACTACTGTTAAAAACCTAGGCATTATTATGGATAGGCAATTATCATGGATTCCTCAACTGGCTGCAACCAGCCGCAAAATATTTGCTTCCGCTTCTTCCCTTAGAAGACTGCGAAATGTTCTTCCCATTACCACTAAGATTGCGCTCGCACAATCTCTTTTACTCCCTATACTCGACTATGCCGACATATCGTATCTGTATTTAACCCAAGAGCAGCTCGATAAGCTTGAACGCTTACAAAACCTCTGTATTAGGTTCATATTTGGCCTACGTAAATATGACCATGTTTCCGAATACCGCAAAAAGCTGCAGTGGTTGCCAATTCGTCTCCGCCGGAATGCTCACATTCTTCATTTTGTTTATAGTATCCTTTTTGTCCCCAGTACCCCTATGTATCTGAAACAGCGTTTTCAGTTTCGACATCTTACCCATGATCTGTCTTTACGCTCTTCTCATACTCTAATACTTACAAGTACAATACCTCCCCATACTTCTCAATATTATAGCAAGTCATTTACACTGCAGGCTGTACGATTATGGAATGCATTGCCACTTAACATTAAGCGTGCTAAATCACTAGCAATATTCAAAACTATGGTAAAAAATCACTATTTATCAAGTATGTAACACTGCTTACAATGATATCATGTTTATTATTTGTATTACACCGGTATGTATGTATGTATATTATTGGATATATGTGTATATGTATGTATTTAGTTATTATCAGTATTGTATATGTATATACTTATATGTGGAATATGTATATGTATATATATCTATACTTATACATTATTTATATATATATTATTTATAATTTTAGTGGATATATAAAACTTATTTTGTTTTTATTTTATGAATGAGAAAATGTAATTTTTTGTTTACCACCGTGACACCTAAAATCTGATTCTGTCCAAACAAAGGTTGTCTGGAAGAAATCGCTATATGCGATAAGACCGCCCATTGCTACCATAGTCTAAGAAAATACTATTTATAAGATTGTTTTACTGTATAAAATAATGGTGTGCAATAAAGAGTTTTGTATTGTATTGTATAGTATAATCAATATATTCACCATAGTACATCTATTTTAGATATAGGATTTAAAAACAAGTATTTCGCTACGAGAACCTTATACATAGTAGGATTTGAGTTTTGACTGACCTTACACAGGAGTATTAGATTGACCTTAATCATTTTTATTTACTGTTAGATTAAATTAAAACAGAAATAGTATAATTATACCAAAATATTCATGAGATCTGGTCGAATATATTCACAAATGTTAATATAGGAATTATATCCGCTCAGTATTTATTTCGAAGAATCATTTGCATTGCGTGCATTATTAATTTATTATGAGCAGTATGTAGTGTAGTTAGGTAATCTGTGACAGTATATGCATGTGTCTTTTAACAAATAAAATATATATTTGTTAAAAAAAAATTGAAAATATAGGCCTAATTCTTGGTATTATATTACCATTTGTTACTGGTTTCTATCCGTGGTCTCGCTCGGGTGGAAATTGGTTATACAGCAATAATGAAAGCCTCTTCCCCTAATCCAGGTCCTAAGAAATATATTTACCAAGTATCATCAAAATCAGTTCTTAAGCTATGTAGATGAGTGCAACACTCACGAACATATTTACTAGCATAAAGCTGAGTTTTGTGAGTGCTCGCGTTTATTTTACAATCGGTTATTTTACAATGATTCTAGTGCTGTCATCTAGTATTAAGTAGATTAACTACGATGTATTTGAGTATTGAGTTTAGTTCTGTTGCAGCGATGTTAACTCTTTGGTTTTCTAACAGATGGCGTTAGTAGTATAACATTCTATCCAATGAATACAAAATTGTAAACGTGGTTTTTTATTAATGGTTATAAATTTATTATTTTTTGACAGATCGCTCGCCCTAGTAATATATTGGTGTGGTTTCAATCATCTATACCCACTGAATCAACATCAATTCAACTACTTATACTAAGGAGCAGTTGCTCCTTTCAGTAAATCGAAAAGTTTTTCGGTTTCTGTCATAAGAATGTATCTACTTCTTTCCTAATTGATTAAAAACACTTCATGTGTCGGTTTTATTTCAGCTGAGGTAAAAAATCAACAATGGGATGAAATGTTTTCTTTGTTGCCGTTTTATTTCCGATAGCGTAGCTTTTGACCACAATCTCATCCAATGGCAGGTGATGGTGAGGCTGAAGATTACTAACATGCTTAACCTAGGAAAAGAACAGGCTTTCGGGACAGCTGCAGGAACACACTCATGGGCCCACCCAGCTTTTTCCAACTCTAATCGAAAAACAAACCGGAGAAAAAAAAGTTTGCTGAAAACACTACATTCTTCATCGAAGTTTTCTGATTGTTGTTTAAAAAGACAAAATAGGTAGTACATTATGTGCCGAAAATTCAGTTTATATTTTAAGATAGACCGCGTATCATAAATGGTCTATCCTAGGAGTATTAATTCCAATACGAAAAAAAAGATCTGCTGACTTTCTTGTATACAACCGTCCTGAAAAAAATATAGGAATCAATATATAAATATCCATTATATCAAAATTTTTGGCTTATAACTCATTCCATTCACAACCTATATCATCTATCCCTCCGTGAGATACGGAGGGATAGCGTGCCATAAAGAAGGCTCCGTTATGTCCTTTATGAACTCTAAAAACAACAAATAAAAACATGAACAAATTGTATGACTTAATATTATATAATGTTATTATGAACAGGAGTATAACGTAGAAATAAAATCAGTTTAATTTTATTCCAATGTCGAATCTTTATTTGACTGGACTAGTAGCAATTAAAAAACTATCGAAAATAATTTTGAAACCCATAATACCATTATCAGAGATGTTTGACCTCATTATGTGTAATCGATGATTAATTATTGCAATCATTGGGAACATTTACTTGACATTGATATTGTCAATACCTACTTGTGCATCTGCGCAGCACGCTTTGATTTAGTGTTAAACTATTCAACGCCCGATTTGGATTACTTATCTCCGATTTTAAAATATGTATTAAACATACCATCCATAAATTTTACTGGCAAAATGTCATGTTTTAATCAATGTGTTACGGATTATCATATAGTTAGGATATATAGTCAATAGAACAATAAAACTAAAATGGAAAACATTTAATTAAAATAAACAATCAAGTTTTCTTTTTTGTACTGTCGTTTTCCCTCGGCGGTCGTAACTGAGCGTACACATATTTGTAGAAATCTAACGCTTTTTGTCTGTCATAGGCAGCGTTATTGCGACAATGTGGCCCAACGCAACGGTTCACGTATTCGTCATGTGGAGGATTCTTAGGGACTTCTGCGGGTCTTTTTCGAGACGTACTTGTACTTCTCAACGTTTCTACAAAGTCGCGGGAAGAATCAAACACGACTTTTATAGCCGTTCTATTTGTCATGTTCATTTTGTTACTTTCCCGGAGCAAATCATCTTTATTAATAGCAGTCATTGCCGCAACTCCGTTCGGAGAGTTAGCTTGTCTGATGAGATAAAAGGTAGGCGCTGGTTCAGTAACTTCCTCGTCAGTGGTTACTTCGTTGTTGGCATGTCTATCATTATACAGTAAACACATCACCTGTAGGTCAAGGTTGAGGTGGCACATGTCACTTTCTAATAATAGCTTCACGACATCGAGGGGTAGCACACACGGAGCTGATATACACGTATTATTATACGCTACGTCCAGAATTATACTGCTCAAGTCTGAATTTGTAGTCTCAGTATGTGTTAGAAAACCTATATTCCGGCATCTGCAGTCGATTTTATTATTATTGTATACCACTGTGGTCCCGGCGGACTTGCAACTAGTATAGTCGAATATAAACGAATTTGGTTCTACATTTTCGATCTTATTGTGACAGAAATTGAACTGCTTTTTGTTTGACCTCTTCCTTGCACATTTGATATTACTCATCGCATTTGTCTTCAAAACAACAAAATCGTTAAGCTTTATATCAGTGTTAACTGACTTTAGCACCAGTCCATTGGCATTTATCTGCTGAAATCTGTTCCCGATCATTTGTAGATTATCAGAAGTGATATTTATAGAGTTAGTGGTGACTTTTCCGAAATTATTTTCTAAAACTGATACAGTCATGCCATGTACTATGAGTCCTTTTAATTCAATATTATCAATTTTGGTATCAATTAATTTGAATATAGTGTTATCGCTGTTCATAATAGCTTCGATAGCTTGCGTCTCTATGTTTGATATCGTAACATTTTCGAACTCAATACTTTTGATATCGGTCACATTGTAAATAGCTTTAGTTTTAATAATATTTATTTTACTGTTTGCAATTCGTATTCTTCGCATCGAATTTGCTCCCAAGCATTTTTGTTCAGTATTTGAGCTGGGCGATTTAAATAATTTCCTCGGCAGAGATACAATGTCTTCCACATTTTCCAAAACCACTTCTTGAGGTGACTGTACCAACGAGCCACTAGACAATGTTGTGAATTCTAGTTTTTCTGCATTTTTTATAGTAATTTTTTGCAGTTCAGAGTTTCCTTGCAGCAAAGGACAATCAAGTACAACTTTTACTTCTTTGCAATTTTGTATTGTGACACTCGTTATATGATCGGTGTAGTAATCTTTTAGGTGTATTACGAAGTCCTAAAACAAAAGCATACATATTATATAACTATCATTATAATTATAATATGCATTTAGAACTGCAACGAATACAAAAATCCTTAAGTCTTTGGACAGACAGAAGTTACAGAATGCTATGCTTGAATCAAGTTCGCAGTTTCTCCTACTAAAAAGCTAGGTTTTAGGAAGTATTTATATACTACTATATAATTGACTTGTAATAGAGCACTGACTTAATTTTACACACATAATTTTCGAACTGTATAACATAGCATGTCATTTCTTCTTTATATTCCCGGAAGGAATTTATATAATAGGAATTGAAATTGAGTAGGCAGATGAGCTCTTGCTCATCTGCTCCCAAGGAACCCAGTTTCACCAGATATGTATCCATCCAATTGAATAGGGTTCGAGCCAATTGCCATAAAACCGGAACTATTGCTATATATCAGACACAGTTTCAGACCCCAGACTGATAAAGCGCTGAACAATTATTTGTCAGAATAATCAAATAGCTAACTGTCCTATCCGAGGAATAAATTTTAAAGTAAAATATTAAAACGCTACGCTAATAATGTCATCTAAACTGAAACATTAATTTGACATATAAATAAATAATTGGCCTATTTTACTACCCAAAGCCCATGGGGTGCCGGGCTAGAACGTCACCTCCCATCTCTACCCGTGGGTGTCGTAAGAGACGACTAAGGGTACACCAGAAGGTGGGTAGCAGCGCTTTCTGAGGAACTTATATCCCACACCCCCAAGACGCCTGCCAAGCGTAGGGATTATGGCAACCCCACCATAATAGGGGAGGTTGTGTTCAGCAGTGAACAATCCAGCTGATACAGTACTACACTAAGGGAAAAAAAATAGACAAAATGTACTTACGTTGCTTCTTGTAACTGGGCACGAATATGTTATATCATACGGCAAACTATTTAAGCAAGACCACTCTGGGTTCTGACAACTAGTGAAGTTGATTCTCACTGCACCGCTCGATCCCAAGAACACCACAATGAGGGCAAAATATCCAATTGTCATTGTCAAATCATTTAAAAAACAGGCGCTTTACAAAATATAGATTTAGTAGGTCTCGCTTACAACACGAGCGGTAAAAATGTAGCATTAATCACAAGTGAGCGGAGATAAATCGCGCTCATGTGACATAAAAATATATTTATTATTTAGCTACAAGAATCTAAAGTTTAATGACTCTGCCGTGTTGTTTTTTCCCGAAGTTTGGGTTATATAAGACAAGTTGTGTCGGAGCAAATGATAACTTTCCACGAGCAATGAGGGCGACGTATCAATTAACTGTTGGGTCGACGGTTAATAATAACTAAAAACGATAATGATAACTTTAGACCTAATTTCTAGATTTGAAATGTTCGAAGTTATACACTTTGGATAGTTGTTCTTGACAATGGAATCCAGGGTCACAAATCATGAAGCTCCTACATAAGTAAAAGGCTAATATGTACATCCTACTTGGAAATTTGATACCGTGTACCAGAATTAGTTATTAAAATTTTTACAACAGACTTTTTATGAATGACGCATGTATGATTTCTTTAATCACTACCATTAAAATTTATCTCTTTTTGTTATGAAATACAATATTCCGACAAATATGTATGCTAGTTAAAAAGTAAAGAACTTTTTATTTATAAAACTGTATAGTGCTTGCTTGATAAAAAGAGTAAATTGATCGTAACCCAAAAAATATTAACATTTATGTGTTGCACGATAGAAAGGGTGTTCAGTTTAGAGCCATGAAAACAAAAAGAGGAGACAACGGGCTTTAATGGCACCACTGTGGTACGGACCTCGCTTTGAGTCGTTGCTGAGAGAAGTTGGGAACATCGAAACTAATTGCCCCGGTACAACTGCAGTGTTGTGCCGTTGATAGGTTGATAGTGGGCCTTACGGATATTAACTCTGTGAGTTTTGGAGAAACACTAATCGGGACTTTATTTATACCTCGAGCACGCCGGCGAGCTCAGAGTTTGATTGTTTAAACTTGTGTAAAACTAACTTGCATGCATTTATGACTAGCCTTATAACCTATTATGTGTTAGGGTTCTCCGGGAGTGAAAGGAAAGACAAAATAACACAGTTACGAACGACTCCTATCGTTACATGATATCCCTAGATGGATGACAAATGTGTTTTCCCATTAGAAATCACGCTGGTCACAAAAAAAAAACTAACGGGGCCCCGTGGGCAAACTAACTTTCAAATACCATTGCGGACCTATATTACTCTTTTATCTGTTGTTAGACAATACCCCTGCAATAAAGTAATATAAAGTATATTAATATTAGTACGTTGATAAAGAGACATCAGCCTTTATTATTTCTCATGCTTTCGCTAAGTTCTTATACGACTAATGCATATACAAAGCTTGGTAAGGGCTGCCATGGTCTTTAACAAGCTTGGCCTTCGTCTATTTTATATTGGGTATATGAACAATCAATGCAATCACTCAATTTTATATATTTTTTGAGTGTATAATATAAATACTTTGGTGCTAATGGCAGCAGCTGATACGGGTACAGCTGCACTTACATTTTAAATTTTCTTTGGCTAAATGCAGGATTGCACCAAATATAGTGTCTATCGAGTGAAGCAGTGATAGTTCAGTGGCATTGGCTATGGACTGCCATGCAGTAGGTCCATGGTTCGAATCCCGCCGCAGGCTTGAGCTTCACCGCATGGTGGAAGGGCATTTGAAGCCCGAGGGCCAGTAATTCTAGGTTAAGCCTGTTGACACCTTCGACCACATCATCACTTACCATCAGTTGAGATTGTGGTCAAAGGTTTACCTATCAGCAAAAAAAAAATGTGATGAAAATCCTGCCAAAAACTACCTTATTCTATCGCAAAAATTGAATTAACGAATAATTTTACTACCACCAGAGATGGCTGCTATTAAGCCTAAAATAACTCTTAAATGAAGTCTAATATTGATGACAATAAATGTGTTTTCACCCGACTGTCGAATACCGTTCAGTTCCTGGATTTAAGGAATATAGGGACTGTTCCATTCCCTTCTGTAAGATGTCTTAAGCAGCAACTAATGGAAAAATAATCCTAATGAGCAGCATGCCACCACTCACAGCGATGTGAGTTGGATGATGCTGCATATCGGGCGCAAAAAGAGTATTCCCAATGAGGGTTGGCGTCAGGAAGTCGGACAGCCAAAAAACAAGTCAAATCTTTATACAATAAAATGTCTTTGTGTTGTCATGTATGTTGTTACCGTAAATATATTCCAATAATGCTCATACGTTGTATTTTGTGTTGTTAGAGAAGACATATTCTACCGACCGAATATAAGTGGGTAAAATTTTTATTTCACGATTGGCCTCCCGGTTCGTAGCTACCTTATATAAGAATACCTGTCACCAAGCACCTAACAGTTCAGGCAGTTATCCTTAAGAAACATTAATTTTAGGTTAAGTCTGTGAAACATTATAAAATTACAAATTTACGAGAAAAAAATATAGTCATGTGCGGGATTCGAAGACGCGTCCATCCCTTTAGCTGGGGTATGGTCTAACCAATTGAGATAACATGACACAATAACTCATAACTCTATTTTTTGCTCTCGTTCTTCAACCATCGTATTAGGATGGAGTGAAACCTATAGTTCAACTTGTACTACAAACAAGACCAATTTTGCAATTGGTTTTAAACTTGGAAATGATGACGCAACCTCATAATTTTAATATTGTTATGTTTTCAATAACGCCTGTTTGGTGAATTACATTACAAGTTCAAATGCTAACATAAAAGTTGAACAAAACTTACCTGATGGTAGGTAGATGACTTTGGCGCCGAATAGATTGTGGACCAACCATGTCCATAGCCCATAGAAAAGCGCCATTTTGAAAGAAGCCCTAAATACCTGAAATGAAATGAATTTAATAAGACAGGTCATTCACGTGATATTTAACATAAGGATAAGATAAGCCGGATAAGCACAAAAAATTTCATCAAAATCGGTCAAGCCGTTTCGGAGGAGTATGGCAACGAAAACTGTGACACGAGAATTTTATATATTAGATAATAACAAATACTTTAAAAATATTTATATTATTTAAAAATATGATACATCTATTCGAAAAGAGTTAGTTTATTCCTCGGAAACAGTGACTAAAATAGCTAGACATAAGTGATTTGAATTTAGAATGTGGATATTTTCGTATATATTGTATGAACAAGGTACAGGCTGTTTTTTCTGTTTTTCAAGTTTTTTTTGTAATTATTTTTTTACATCCTCATATTAATATAGTTTCTCAAAAACTATATCTTGCGACGACGTTTTCTCTGACTATTTCTAACTCACAAGCTGTAAATAAATCGACAACTGTAACGAACGGTAGTGGTAAAATTGTTTCTATTTTATGTCTTATTTTTCGTTATTATATCTAAATAAATAAACGTACTATTCTAATTCATAACTTGCACTTACTTATTTTCTCATACAGATTGTTAAAAGTAGTTTCCACCTCGGAGCCAACAACTACATATTTTAATCTGGAATAACTTTGTATTACGATACGCTCGTGATTCTACTCTAGAATCCTTCGTTCCGCTCTGGATTCAAAGAAACATTCTCGCCTTTAAAATAGTTCACTGGCTCTTAAGGACTACTGCCGGAACACACCGTTAGGTGCTTGGCGACAGACTTTCTACTTGAGGGTGGTAGCTAGCCAGGCAGGCAATCGCAAAATGCCCTTCCACCATGCGGTAAAGCTCAAGCTAGCGGTGGGGATCGAACCAGGGTACTGCGGCGTGGCAGTCCATAGCAATTACCGCTCGGCCATCATTGCTTCAAAAATATAATTGACCAAGCGAGAACTTAGTTCGAGCGAAGCGTCTCTGCTTCAACTTAGACAAAAATGCTTTGGTATGTCCGTTCGTTCACCTCTACATGTCGCATTTCTCAACCGATTCTCACGAAATTTTGTGAGCAGGTTTGATAAGTTCATAAATGTTTTTTGTCGATTCAGTTTTAGGATTTTTCTAAAGGATAGAGATATAAATGATAAGATTTTCAAAGTATGGACGCCTGCTCTTAATTTAATGGCAATGTCCTGATTCACACGTCAGTTGCCTAAAAGTGATAGGCTCTCTCTCTTTCTCGTATAATCACTTATTTATTTTCCATGTTTTTGTAGTCAGTATATTAATTCGATATAAATACATTACCAAGTATGTAAAATTATATTTACTACTTACCTACCCATTTCTGATACAACTAGCCTTCACTGGGGCCTGCATGTCATTGATCTTCTTAGGCATAAGTCCAAGAAAATCATTTATTATTTACATTACATATCGAGATTTTTGGATTTCTTGACCCATTCTCCCATTAGCATGCGCAGTGAACCTTTGTTCAATTGTAAGCTATGCAAGGGCAGACTCGCCAGGTCTACAGCTCGGAGAGCCACTAGTAATAATACGATTCCATTTACTAGTACAGAACCCTAAAAAGTGAATACTCATATTATAAAAACTCATATTAAAAAATATATGACAAAGTTACATCTTTTATTTGATGTGTGTGTACTCGTATGTCTAAGCACTCATGTTTCGCCATGCATGTTTTTGTCCCATATAGTTATAACATATTGCCATCTACATCTCCATTTATCCGGCACAATTCCAGACTACGGACTGTTACTGAAAATATCTATATATATATATATATATGGTCAAAAAACCCTATAGCTTGTCCAATTTGGAGATGGAACCGATGTCAATAAACACAAACAAGACCCACGACACTGAGATTCTACAGCGCCGTCGCACCATAAGAAAAAAAGTCAAATAATATATCATTTATTGCTTTGTGGTAAGAGATCTTTAGGTTTTTGGCATTTTAAGCTTAGGTTTACGAGTGCCTTCCTATATCCGAGACACAACATTGATATGTTGGAAACCAAAGTAATTATCGTATAATAAAATATTGATTTGTTGTTCATGACACTGACTAGGTACCTATGGAACCTGTACCGGTACATATTCTGTGACTATAAAATTATAAATGATTGCAAACGACATGCATATAGAGATAGTTACATTGTATTGAAACCGTTCCAGGCATTTATTTATAAGATAAGCAAATATTTGACCGCAGTCTCACCTACCTATGCTATGCTTGCCTAGAAGATACCTATTCACACTGTACTTGATGAGTCCTAGATTATAGGGTATCAGAGACGCTGGTAGAGCTCATGCGTTGCGCTTATGCTTTAGCGTATGCTTAATTTAGCTGGGATGGAAGCGCTTCATGCATATTTATGGAATATCGACTCCGAATATATATGTAAAGAAATGTAAGTCAAGCTCATAAACAGCACAATGCACACCTTACCGCGGCGGGCGTGGTTTGCAAAGGGTACCGTGCGGCGCAACAAAATTACTTTGAAGCGATCAATCGGATAACATCATTTCTAAGCGCCAAATCACTTAACTAATCGAACTGAATTTGGAAGATAGTGCGTGTTTTGTTAATGGTGAACTTGATAACTGCGAAATGGAAGCGGTAACAGTATAAGAGTTGCACTTCTTATATTTATACGTAGATATCTAACACAGATGCCGTGTTCTTGTGGGTCTTGCTGCCTGATGAAAGAAAGGAGGTGGGGGAATAAGGTGGTCTAGATCGACGCGAAATAAAGCCTGTAACATTCCAAGAGCCGACAACTTTGCCAGGCTTAGAAGTCTAGCCTCCACTAACGCATCGTCGCCAAATGAGCACCTTTTCTTGATTATAAATGAAGTTGATGGCAGTCGGCCATAAAACCAAAGCTAAAACTTTTAATTATATTAATATTACGTTCCTTAGATAGTCAGATAGTCAATTTTAAATCCGGTTTCTGTTACCTAATAATAAATATGGGAAAACTGATGATATCTTGCATACACACAGACAGCTTCATATAAATTCATAATTTTATACATTGTAATCACACGCACCCTAGCATACATATGTTCATCACACTCCGCACTCACATAAACTTCAATCACACACTGCTCACACAATATCACATATATATAAGTATTTTCTTTATTTTTATTTTAAAATGTAAATCACAGACTGACAATTATCTTTTTATATTTCTTTTGCATAGGATGATTTGATATATATACCTATATTAGTATTGTTTTAGAAAATAGGTTACTATTTATAAGTTTTTCATTACATCCTTTTATTTGTAACTGCGCGCCATATCTCCTTTGGTATATCTTGGTTTGAGGGGACATGGTGTAGCTGTGACACTCATGCAATGGATCTGCATAGGACAACTTATGACCACACTGGCCATAGTTTAATTTATGATCATAAGGTGAGTGTCACGGTTGGACCTTGTTCATCCTCATTTGGGTCGCCAAGATACAGGCTTTGCCTAGTTTGGGACCCGCTGGGATTTTTCACTGAGTTAGTGTTCTGTTTTAAATTTGTTTAAACCTTGGTCTTAGTTAAAAATAATTGTTACACACTAAATACTTTTCTGGCAAATAAATTATTATTATTATTATTATTATAATTTATTGGTAAAACAATTTACAAGTCAACACATTTCATTACATAAAATATAAAGTTATTTGTAACATAACAAACACAATATATCAAAAATAATATAATTTTGACTAGTATTATTTTTATAGGAGCATTGACGCATGCTAAGCGAAAACATAGAAACTATTATAATATAATTAATATAAATAATTATAAAAGCGTGTAATAATATACAAAATAATGATTATTAATTAACATTGACATACTCTTCGAAATTGTAGAACGCCTTCTCGTTGAGCCATAATTTTAATTTTATTTTGAATGATGGTAAGCTAGTTGCGTTTTTAATATGCTCTGGCAGCTTGTTGTAGACAGAAGGTCCCATTACATGCGTCAGCTTATCAGATTTAGCTAGTGTGTGAGGGACTTGTGTTGTCCTTGTGGTGGATTCTTGTCGGCTACAAAAAAGCCCCATGAAAGAAGCTACCAGAAGCTTATTTTATGGTTAAGTGGAAAAACGGAGGGAAGATTACGAGTACGTTGTTGAAGGGTAGGAGTTGCAGTTGTTACCTGGTTGATGGCGACAGAAAGGGCGATGCCGAGCCTGGGCCCGAAGTTCGGCTGTATTTGGGTGATCACTTCCACCGGCTTGTAGAGAGCGTTGCTTGAAGCCAGCAGGTAGAATAAGGTTGTGAAGAACACCACCTAAAATTAGCGTAGGGTTAGATTTCGAACTCATATTTTTTCTAGAGTTTTTGATGTGTTAACGCTTTAAATCGGAAAGGAAAACAAAAAACGCCCTCATTTGAGCTCGATTACTTTTTGCCAGGCAATGACATCATTTATTTTCAATTACTTCATAACAGACTATTGATAAAACAGCGCCCTCATTAGTTTTCAATTAGTTCTTACCAGACTATTGATAAAACAGCGCCCTCATTTGTTTTCAATTACTTCTTACCAGACTATTGATAAAACAGCACCCTTATTTGTTTTCAATTACTTCTTACCAGACTATTCATAAAACAATGCCCTCATTTGTTTTCAATTACTTCCTACCAGACTATTTATAAAACAGCGCCCTCATTTGGTTTCAATTAGTTCTTACCAGACTATTGACAAAACAATGCCCTCATTTGTTTTCACATACTTTTTTACACAAAGGTAAGCGTCCTTAGTATCATATAATAGATCCTCTGCCACTTTGTAGCCATAGTAGCACTTTATAGTAAACAGCAACATATTCCTGATTAAGCGTGTACTTACCAAATTGATAAACATGTTGATAATAGCTCCTCCGCCACTAAGCAACAACGTAGTAAAGGCGCCCAGCGAGCCAGCAAGAAGCGACATATTGCTGGCTAAAGGTGCCCAGATACTCGTGGCTATAGCGCTAAGCGTACCCACGTTGTCTTGCACCCAGGTCACGATCCCCGAGTAGTCGAACAGATCTGAAGGTATACAAGAGTGTTTAAGGTACACATGTATACATAACATCATGACTCATACTTGCTGATCGTAGGTATAGGCAAAGAATAAGGAATAATAACAAATATTTTTAAAATATTTTAAGAAAACATCAAATTAATATTTTAATAAAACACTTAAAAAATATAAATATATATCTAGTGACAATTCCGCCTAATTTTCCTGTTAAGCCGACATGACGTCACAAACGACACGCAGCCAAACCGGAAGAATTTTCGACGCGTTTCGCTTCTACACGAAGCATCCTCAGGAGGTGTTGACTCTACGAGCGCACGATCGAGATGCTCGATCGTGCGCTCGTAGGATTCTCGGCTGAAGAAGCACGGAAAATTAGGCAGAATTGTCACTAGATATATTTTTTAAGTGTTATTATTAAATATGGATTTCCGCAAAGTAACGCCTGAATCTATTCATTAAAGAATACGGATTTAATATCCATAGACTCTCTCAATCCATTCATCGAACACTTTTTATGTTTCTAGTAATAATCAATATGCACTGGGAATCTGTTACATACATATGAGTCACTTAGTACTTAGATAGATGGATAGCATTATGAATGTATGATATTACATTCGAATTTTTGGATGCATATTAACCTAATCATCAGGGGTTGGCTAGTATGGAGAGCAAATATTTTATTGAAAAAAAAAAACAACATATATACAATATTTCGGCATCCCGCATATGACTATAATTTTTCCTCTCGTTGTAATTTTGTAAAATAGTTTCGGATTTAATTCGTGTAACTTTGATAATCAGATTTACCTTAAGTTAATTTAGATGCTACTATGCATATTTTTTAAGTAAAAATCTCATGTTAACTTTTTTCGTTGGAATAGTACCATTTTGTAGAAACGGGTGAACCAAGGCAAGCGGATATTAAGTGATGGGTCACTGTGAGTGAGTGAGACAGACAAATATAGATGTTTTTGTGCTGATATATATACAATTTCCCGGTGCATGTGTCACTTCGATTGCAGCCCACTTTAGAAGCCCTGCCTGAATGGCTAGAGAAATGGCGGCTATCGGTCAATGTTGACAAGACACAGGCCACGCTTACTGGGAAAACGAAGCTTCCATCCCCACTAAAACTCCTCGGGAAAGACATCTGAACTTTGGTTTTACTTGGAACTACGACTTTAAGCTTCTAATCCTGGAATCTGCTACACCCTACAACTTGGATGGTTAAATATAATTTAATAATGTTTCCTATAATTTTTTTATTGATCTTATCTTATACAATGAGTATGGAAGTAAAATATGAGCTCAACAGATTGCCGAGTGCTGTTGAAAATATCTGAGTATTAGCATTAGCAAAATGCAGTATGGAAGTATTTATATAATTTTTATACAAAACTAGACACTCGTTTATTTTTCCACCTAGGGAAAAATAAAAGATTGTCATGTTTTGAATTTAAAAAAAAACTGACCAACGAGATCGTGCGATTTGACCCCGTGGACATTTTCCTGTGGGGTTGTGTTAAGTCGGAGGTCTATGCGAATAAGTTTCAAACCACTGCGGTCCCTCAAAGTCAACATAACCCATGCCATTGGTCAAATTCAGCCTGATTCATGCGTCAGAGTCATGGAATTTTTTTACATTACGGACTCTCGCTACCCAGAGAAGCCGCGGCGGACATTTGACCGATGTTATATTCCACATAAATATATCGATATGCCTTTTAAACGAATAAAGGATATTGATGATATTTCTTTCGTTTTATTTAAATTTAAAGATACCAAGCGCCTCTTGAAAAGACCCTATAGTTTCGTTTAATGTATAGAACATCTGTCAAAAACGCATCTTAAAATCGATCGATGTCTTATCTGTCAGACGGGCTACAGAAGGTTGGAATAAATGGCAATACTTCTTCCAGGTCATTGGTAAAATGGAAATGGGATAAATTTGGGACCTTTTCTGTTTCTAACGTATATCAATGATCTGCCTTGCATGGTTAATGATTTCTACGCTATTGTTTTATTCGCAGGTGATACCTCTCTGATTTTTAAAGTAGATAGGAAAGACAGTAAACTCACTCATGTAAATAATGTGTTATCTATGATCTGTAAATGGTTCGCCGCTAATAATCTTCTCTTAAATGCAAAAAGACAAAATGTTTAAAGTTTTCTTCACCAAATGTTACTTATGTTGAACCAAACATTAAGTTCGGCTCAGATAAACTATTTTCATATAAAAAATCAAAATGGATTCAACTTTACAGTGGGAAGGAGGAGTGGGAGTCCAATAAATATACATGATTTCCCCGGAAGACTTAGTTCTGCTGCATATGCAGTTCGTAAGATAAGACAGTTAACAGACGTAGTTACTGCTTACCTAGTTTATTTCGCGTACTTCCACAGTATTATGTCGTATGGTGTATTGCTGTGGGGAACTGCTGCTGAGATAGAGACAATCTTTATCCTACAAAAGTGTGCAATTCGAGCCATATATAAAATGGATCCAAGGGAATCTCTGAGGGATATTTTTAAAGAAATTGATATTTTAACTTTACCAAGTCTGTATATATTTGAAAATATTATGTATGTTCGTAAAAAATGAGTAAAATTAAATTAAACAGTGAGAATCACGATTACAACACTAGGGTTAAAGATAAGGTAGCGGTGCCAGGTTTCAGATTAGCAAAGACAAATAAAAGGTCCTTCTTAGGTAATTGTGTACGGTTTTATAATAAAGTTCCCAAACATATTACAACGCTCACAGAAGGGAAATTCAAGTTGCACGTGAAAAACATATTGATTAAGAAATCCTACTACACAGTTTGTGATTATTTAAACGATAAAAATGCCTGGACAATTCTGCCTCTGCCAAGCTATCGCCTGTCACCTACATAATTTAAACAAATATTGTACTAACTTTATTGTAAAGTAAGTATATATATAACACATTGTTACAAGACGTTTACAATAATGGCCCCGAGTTTCTTGCCTGTTCTTCTCGCAGTGGCTCTATACATTTTTTTTGCTGAAAGTGGCAGTGCCATGTAGAATATTTCAATACA
This sequence comes from Plagodis pulveraria, assembly GCA_963890685.1. Taxonomy (NCBI): domain Eukaryota; kingdom Metazoa; phylum Arthropoda; class Insecta; order Lepidoptera; family Geometridae; genus Plagodis; species Plagodis pulveraria. Next base: position 12,764,579 of record OY982964.1, on the reverse strand, counting down.
AAAATTTGTAATTGACCTTCATAAGAGCGTCGTAGACACCTAATATGAATAAATGATATTGACTTTGACCTCAACTTTAAGATGTATTTACGATATTTTTAATACGAGCTTAAGTGTCAGGAATGGTTGCAAAAAAATCACAAGTAATACTAACAATTATACTACCTACATATAATTCCACGACTCATGTTTGTTCATTAGGATGAGAATAGGTACATAGTAGTTAATGATATGAATAAAATCATGAACACAGAGTTATATTATGCATAAGTTATATTTATTGTATTATGCACAATCTTAACGCGACTCATAAATAAATATGACAATTTAATTACTAATACAATGTTAGTACTCAAGAAAGAGCAGTGCAACGTGGCTGTGATATGTATGAGTAACTAGAATGGACAAGGTAAAGAATACTTAATAGTAGACAGTTAACCAAGTTCTTTTTTATAAAAAGAAAAAAACATCCTTTAATTTGTTCATACAATGTTTGTGATTGATCTCTTTGGTGATTGGAACTTTTATTAAAAACAATACATTCTAAATTCGAATCACTTTTTGTCCCTCAGGGATTAAAATGCTATTTTAGTCCCTGTTTACGAAGAATAAAGTAGCTCTTTTCGAATATATGTGATGAAAAAGTGATTTAAGTAGCAGGGAGATTTTGTGAACGAGTTCGTCTGGGAATACCTATTTTTACCGCCAAGCATTAATGTTCGCATTACTGAGTTCCGGTTTGAAGAGTATGGGTCCCAGTGAAATTATAGGCACATGGGACTTAACAACTTTATGTCTCAGGGTAATGCGCAGTGCAGTTTTCCACTTGTGACGAAGTGCATCTGTTACAGGCCGAGGTTACCGCTTAACACCAGGTGGGCCACCGGGTGGGTAAATAATCCATCACGATAGCAAACAATAGTTCGTCTGTGACAGAAAAGTTGAAGAGTAATAATAGACTATATATATATTGTTTATACTACAGCCACTCAGAAAGCGTCTCATTACTCGTTCAAAAACATGTAATAAAGTTCGTCATTTCTCCCTTATACGGCGACTTATATCCCTTGTACGGCGGAAAAAGTTATATGGATTTTCATTCCTTCACTCCGTAGCAGTGAAGGAATTTAGTATGAAAATCCATACCTTCCCGGGTAGCGTTCTTTTGTTTTTTTTAGCTGCTAACATGAAAATACAATCTCAAAATGTTTTTATATCAAATAATTAGAAAAAAGAGGTGTGATTTTTATTTGTACTCGATTTTCAATGAAAGGAGGTTGGCAACCTTTTTTGCACTACAGAAAAAAGCGCGGCAATTTGTTGTTTGATTAAATTTAGTTTTTTATTAAATTGATATTTTAACAGTACGCTTTTAATTATTCTAAATAATTTTCCAAAATGTCATCTGATAATGAAAGTAACGATTTTACAATCATGACGCCACCAGAAATAAGAAATGCAGCTCAAGATGTCATAAAGAACTTACTGCCTGAGAAGTCTTGAGATAAGTACGAGAACACGTACAATGATTTTATTTTCCTCGTAGGTGTAGTATAAAGCACTATGTATCACTCGGGAGAAAGTTCTATTTCTGTTCCCGAGTTGCCTTTAGGCCCTCCGCTGCGCGTCGGGCTTAAACAAACTCTCGAACAGATATAGATCGTTTACTCCCCTTGATGTACAATGTACCATTTAAATCCATCAACTAGGTTAAGCAACGGCCGCTGCGGTTGTTACTAGGATAGTCACCCGATTTCTACTGGCATTTACTTCTTAATGCTTTCGTGCTTCGCAGTGCACGTTAAGCCTTCGGGCTCGGTTGCTGTCTTAGGACGAGCCGTTATAGCATACTGACTAGCCATTGGCCACAATCTCATCTGATATGAAATGATGTTGTGGTTGGAAATGATAAATAGGTTTAGCCAAAATGCTGCAAAGGAGTTTCTAGGACTCCTTAAGGTTTCTAACACAGTCTAACTGCTATCCTAGAACAGGGAATAAATCGGGAATTAAGGCTTAATTTCCCCTTCAAAGCGCGGATGTACTCATAAGTGACGATGTGGTCGAAGGTGTTAACAGGCTTAACCTAGAATTACTGTCTCTCAAGGACTGCTGCCGGAACACACCGTTAGGTGCTTGGCGACAGATTTTCTACTTGATTTTCTATTTTCTAGTTGATCAGTTAAGAGCGTCTATGCAAGCTCCGCTAAGAACAAAAGTTGGGATAAATTGAATCTTACCAGGTGTACTCGATACATTGTTAACGAAATTTTCCCAGGAGTCTTGCACGGCGGTACTGTCCACTTGAGGTCCGAGAGACGCAAAGTGACCAGACACCCAGCTCTGGTATACTCTGTCCCATATCTCAAGTATTTGCTGTTCCACCTTCACTATTTTGTCGGGGTCGCCTTCTTTGAGAATGCTTTTTACCTAATAACGAAAAAACATATCTATACTGATATTGTAAAATGGAAAGATTTCTATTTTTCTATGTAACAAATAAAATAAAAAACTACAGGACCGATTAGAAAAATTATTTCACCACTAGAATCCTACATTATCCCTGATGAACATAGGCTATAGAATATTTTCATAAACTTAGGGATCCCTATGAAAACTTTGATAATGTAAACAACGTGTGAAATAATACAAAAAATATCGTTGTGTCGCGTACGCTGCGGAAATTGTTGACAATAGAGCAAAGTGTGTACTACAATTTTATAGAAGACATCAATATCTACAAAAAAGTCTGCAATACCATATGTCTAACTATTACATTTATGTCACTAATATAATTATATTTTTGTTATTGGACATAAGTGAATAAATTGGTCGAATGATTCTGAGTATGGTTCTCATCAGCTGTGTTCAGACTTCCAGATGACACTTTGAAGTAGGCCCAGTGGCAATTACTAAGGACTTAAGTGCGGAAGGTCCATGGTTCAATATCACCGCGAGCTTCACCGCATATACGAACATTTTGCGAATGACCCTTTTGTGTGTTTCAGCAGCTGTTCTTGAGACCCAGTTCCCCAGTTCCCATTCCAGGCTGTGAACGATTTACGAATACACTTATCATCAGGTGAGAAAGTAATCAAAGGCTAGTCCTAAAACTTTTCGATGCGCTCGAAGCGAAGTTTTCTTAGCTGTTCCTAACCGATCAGCAAAGTTAAGCAACGTCCGCCGCGGTCATGAGGTGGATGGGTGTCCGCTAGTGACATTACTACTGAGCGCTATCGTGCTTCGGAGGGCTCGTTAAGCCGTCGTCGGTCCCGGTTGTTGTCTTAGGATGGCAGTCGTTAAAGCGTGGTGGTAGAGCATTTTGCGAATGTCCGCCTGACTAGCTACGACCCTTATATAAAAATCTGTCGCCAAACACCTATCGGTGTGTTCCGGCAGCTGTCCTAGAGTTCAGTAGTTCTAGGTTAGCCTGACCAACATTTTCGACCACATCAACACTTAACATTAGATGAGATAGTGTTCAAAGGCTAATCTATAAGGCAATTAAAAAAAAACTGCATCGTACGCCGCAGCTGAACCGTACGCTCCGATCGCGCTCGATTAAAACAAAGACTTGCTCGTATTGTTTCGTTTCACATCTCATCGAACATACTAGTCCATGAAATTAAGATTTCGAACCATTAAATAGTCGAACTTTACAGGCCGGCCGGAGATCTCTGATACAACCTTCTGCCATCCTAGGACAACACCCGGGACCGATGGCTTAACGTGCCCTTTGAAACACGCAAGCACTCAGTAAATGTCAATCGCAGTTACCCATCCCAGTAGTACCGCAGCAGACGTTACTTAACCTACTTGATCGGTTATAGACTAGGCAAGCTTCTATAGGAGCGGCTTCAACATTTATAAAAGTATGACTCTTACATATTGGAACTTACGGTTTTCTCTATCTGTAACATCCGGTGGTAAGCGACAAAAAGAAATGCACATTTAAAGCATCGATACACAGGTATAACAATTTAATAGACATCTATTGTAAAAGTGAGCGTGTATAAAATATATCAAAAAGCAAAAATATATAAGTGTTTTCTTAGACTGTCTCTATTATTAATAATATAAAACAATTATAAGCTAATTGTTATAGATTATTAACTGTAACTTGTTGGTAGCCATGTTGTGGCTAAACCTCGCTCGTATCGAACCAAACAATATAGATGACTGATTTTATCTATTTGTAACTACACTACAATAAAAAAAAAATATCTTTGCTTTGTACGACATTGATACTTATTAGTTATGCTTATGTTAACATTATTCTCATGTAAGTGAAATATTTTCTTATGAGAAATAAAATATCTCAAACCTCAGCTAGTTATATATAGTAATTAAACAACATTAAACAGTTTATTTCTCGTATACTTATAATTATTCTTATCCCAACGTTTCAAACAAAGCAAAGGCTTTGATTGTGGTCACGGGGTGAGTCATCGGTTTTACGTGAATCCACGTCTCCCGGTTATGCACCGGGGGATCGCTCGACTGAGCCGAAATTTTGTGCTCAAACTGTATTACTTTAACCGTCATATCATAAGGGACGTTGTGCAAATACGGTGGTGTAAATGTGATTTTCGCTGAGCACGTGTTAGTGCTTGTAATAAATATTCAGAAATAATAAGTTTTATTTGTAAGTTCTTGTGAAGGAACAAGCGCGAGGCCCACCTGATGTTAAGCGGTATCCTCTGCCTATAACAGATGCATTTCATCACAAGTGACGAACTGCACTGCGCCCATCACCTTGAGACATACCTGTTAAGTCTCATTTTTGCCTGTTCTTTCACTGGCTCTCAAGGACTGCTGCCGGAACACACCGTTAGGTGCTTGGCGACAGATTTTCTACTTGAGGGTGGTCGCTAGCCAGGCGGGCATTCGCAAAATGCCCTTCCACCATGCGGTGAAGCTCAAGCTCTGGGCGGGATTCGAACCATGGACCTGCTGCGCGGCAGTCCATAGCCAATGCCACTGAGCCATCACTGCTTCAAAAATATGAAATCATTAAATATTAAATATATAAAATCATTTTGTACTATAGTCAGAAATTTGATTTTTATCATAGCGTTTCCTGTGCACTGCGGTCTTTCGCGCGCGGTATCCAGAGGTCTTGCAGATTTGTGTCGGCCATGGGATTCAATTAATTTGATGACAGGATAAAGAAGGTGGTACTTGCCATCACCTCTATTGGAATTTGGGTACTCTTTGATAGCCTCGCGTAACATTCTTGGCATAAGGCAGGTCTCTCTTGTGCTCGCATGTGGATATAAATAATTATAAAGATACGCAGTTTAAACCATTGAAGGTTGTATAATTTTTCATATTTTTAATTTTAAGCCAGTTGATTAAATATTAGTGATTAAACAAATAAACATATAACTAACAACTACATTTACATAAATAAATAGCAACAAATATAGCAAAATAAGCAAGAATGTGGATGGGTAAAGGATTTATTTTTATTTGATGGGACTTGTATGGTAAGCTTCGCGCCTGATCATTAGTTGCAGTGTCACCATCCACATTCTGCATGACATTAGAGTTGCGGTCGTCACTGAGGCTTTAATTCTTGTCTCGTTAGCCAATTAATTTTATTTGCCACAATGCCCTTCACGCCTAAATACAGTAGTATCACACTACTGCTTCTAGGCAGTATATTTGACAACAAGACGAACTCTTGCTGAAGATACCACCTGGTGATTTAATTCACCTTAACCGATAGCATGTATACGCGTAATTTGATCCATCCTAATCATTCAAATTGAACCTTCATAGAATTGGCTTGGTAAGAATCCCGCCGCAAGCTTGAGCTTCACCGCATGGTGGAAGGGCTTTTTCTGAATGCCCGCCTGGCTAGCGACCACCCTCAAGTAGAAAATTTGTCGCCAAGAACCTAACAGTGTGTTTCAGCAGCAGTCCTTGAGAGCCAGTAAAATTACAGGCACATGAGACCTAACAACTGTACGTCTCAGTGTGACGGGCACAGTGCAATTCGTCGTTGACGAAATGCATCTGTTATAGGAAGAGGTTAGTCCACTTAACATCAGGTGGGCCTCGGGCTTGTTCCGACACAATAATATAAAAAAAAAAAGTTATATACGGATATTGGCTCAGTATCTAGACTATCTTGTATTCATGGAGCAGACCTCAGGCAACTGGACGAAAACACTTGGCGAAGGTTGACGTATGTATTTGAAATCAATGTGCCGGGTATTCAAGTCGTAAGTGACACGTGAAAACTTACTGCAGTAGATATTCCTTCCCTCCCATACGTGTAAGCATTGTCAATAAGCGAGTCAAGTTTCTCTTCCCAGCCCTCCGGCAGGTAGGCGTGCAATTCGCTGTTCTGTACATAGGTGCTGTTTAGGAGACTGCCGCTTAGCTGGACCACTACAATCGCTTCTGAGTATATCTGCAAAGTGACACGTTGTTATATAAATAACTTGGATAATGATTCAAGATAACATTGTACTATGATAAATAGCTAGTTAAAGCAGTCTACGGTCAACAGTGGTTAGAATCGATTATTGCACTGACTATAGGCAGATTTTCAGTGCTTTACAGAATATGATTAAATACCTCTGTACAACAACAAACATAAAATTCATATTCAGTGCAAGCTAATGTTGTTAACGTATATGAATATTTTAGAAAAAATACTAAGTCATAAGTCCTAACGCAGAAGATATTTAGAAAAAATACTAAGTCATAAGTCCTAACGCAGAAGATATTTACAAAATTAACGAGTTATTGAAAAGAAACGGACATGAAGTGTTGTGTTTGCCTCCATGCCACCCAGACCTGAACCCAAGAGAGTTGATCTATGGTGATATTAAAGGACATTTAGCACAAAAAAGTATCGACTCCAATTTGAACAAAAAAATACACTAGATATATTATTAGCTGAATATTCCGTAGAGAAATGGTAGCACTGTATCAATCACGTAATTAAAATCGACGACGAATACTGCAAGCACGACGGTTATTTTTTTTCAATTTATTTGATACACATAACAAATTACAATCAATAAGAAATACATGAGTGATCCAGGAGCACATAATAATATTGATCTGAACTGGATTGCAACTCAAAACGTGTACGATATAGAAACTTATTTAGTCTTAAGCTTAGAAACACAAACAGAACTCGAGTACCACCAAGTGTTTAAACTCGGTGAAATTTTTTTCCGCATATGCTGAGCCCAATATCTATGCTTCTGTTGTGCCAATTTTTCGATTTATTTTATCCTTAAATGTCAAAATAACAATTTTCATACAAAACGATTTGTCTTAAATACTTAATTTTACGGATATATGGCAAACCAGCATAGATTAGGCTCAAGGACATACATGCAAAGTTTCAACAAGTTTGAACGCTTGGTATTTTAAAATATGACGAAACTAATTTTGTATGGAAAGCGCTCCGTGAACTGTACTCTTTAATAGTTATATTAATGAAACAAAGAGCATCCAAAGAACAGGAGCTTGAAATATTCTATATTGCGGTTTCTTCGTGATTATCAAAATTAGTTTTCATGTAATTTTCATCCAGAGATCTGCCTGTATAACACTGCCTCATGCGTGAGCGTTTCATAACATAAAACTAAATTACCTGTATACAAATAAATATGATGGCGACAGTCAGGAACAGTATAAGTCCAACAATGACGAAACAAGTGGAGACTGTGTCGACAGAGCTGTAAGCTATGTCAGTCATGCTGCTGTTGACGATGGACAGTAACTTGCCGATGCCTCGGATGTGAGCCGGCACTAGCGCTGATTGTCTAAAAATGAGGGTACATATTAGTATAACAAAAAATTCTAAAAGTACTGTATCAGCGGAATCGTCCACTGCTGAACACAACCTCCCCTTGTTAAGAGAAGTTTGCCATAAAAAAACTTAGTAGGCGGCTTGGACATCGCAGTGAAAGTTATTTAGAAAGCGCTGCTGCCTTCCTTTTCGTATTTTTCTTTCGTCCTGTTAAGACTCCCAAAGGAAGATATTGGGGGGACCGGAGAAGGAGGGAGGGGTTAAGAGGGAAATGGGAACGGGGGGGGGGGAGGGCTCAATTGTAGCCCGGTGCCCCAACGGTCAAAGAGTACTTTATGACATTATAAACTCAATTGCAAGTTACATAGGCAAATATGTAAGTGATGTAGGTATGTAAGATGTAATTCTCAGCCCGCACCATACTTTTTGTGATCATCGTATGCCTATCAGTATCCTACTCGTATAGGGTTGCTATAATATGTATTGATATAAAGGTGCCTGTTTTGCGCTGAAAATGCAGCAACAATCAACTTACATCGATGTAATCATCTCATTAGGCGAATTTTGCCCTTATTTAACATTTACGACAACCACCCGAAGGATACCGAATAGTTCTTAAGATAACAGTTCGGTATATTATTATGTACAAAATATTTAGTAAATTAGCTAACTGTGGATTTCATAATAATACGAATATCATATACTTTTCATCACACTTGCACGTAAACAGTATCTAAACATACAAGTTAAATTGCGAAATATTGACAAATGATGTGAATGTATTTAGACCATGATGGTAATGCATTTTGGAAACAATCACCAGGCTACCATCCTCAAGCAGAAAATCTGTTGCCAAGCACCAAACAGTGTTGCAGCAGCTGTCACTGAGAGCCAGCTCCCGTTCTAGGCTAAGCCTGTTTTACTATAATGTGGGGGTGCCCGGGACCCCACAGGGAAATCAATATTGATGAGGGATACAAAAACCTCGAGCTATGAGCTAGTAATATTTGCTTATTATACATTCGCCCTGCTTCAATATATCGTGAGACACAATCATCAACACTTCCAATACCATCGAAGGGTTGATCACCTTATAAAACTATTCACAAATTATACCATTATAGAAAACTAGGTCCATTACCTATTCCTCCACCAACAGTTAATTTTGTCCATAACTTTATTATATTGGTTCTCGAAAAACAGCCAAACTCCAAAGTAATCAAGCATAATCTTCAAGGCATGTATAGCCAAAAATACTAGCAATACTGGTAACAGCCAGATATGTTTCCACACAAGCATGCAAGAGCAACCAAAGAACAGCAGCTTGAAATATAAAGCTGTTTCTTCATCATTATCAAAATTAGTTTTCATGTAATTTTCATCCAGAGATCTTTGTTTCAAACTTGCTAAGAAACGAGCTTGATTTTTGAAGCTTGTGGCTGAAAGTGGTAAGGCTGAGAGAGTCCTAGTTTTAAACAGTCTTTTAGCATGTTGAGGTGAGCTCTGCATTATATTAGGCTCATTAGTTGCCCAGCTTCCTCGCTTTGTGGACGAATCGGGTGTGACGGGAGATGGTGTTTCTTTGTCTGGAGTTCCTTCTAGATCTGTCGCATCAGATGTGTCATCTTGGATTTCTGGAGGTTTTTGTTCAGATAAGTCAGTTTCTTGCTCTTGAGGGTCTTTTTCGTGGCCACTGGTTATTGCTTTTTGGACTGCGACTATCAGCGATGCCTCTGGATCTGTAAATTATTAATGGATAATTAATAATATTACTATCAAATAATTTTAAGGTATTAAATTTTGGGCAATCTTATCAGACAAGGTGCACAAACAAGAAATAATTTAGGAGCTAGCCCTCCTCTCATTCATTTTATAATTTTTTTTTTTAAATATATGTAAACATATTTTATTGACCTTAGAATAACTCTACATAGTCCTTTATATAGTTCTGTCTGAAAGCCTGACAAATAAATACATTGCTATTAGGTGTGTCAAACTCTAGTTAGGGAGTAGTTTTACATTTGATCTCAGTTTTTTTTATCGTTGGTGCTAAATGATAGCATAGAACATATAATAATACTACGTATAGAATGGACACTCCTCTCCCCCCACTAAACGAGCCTTCCTCACCCCGCCGCCGATTCTGAGTTGTCGCTAAGCTCGGGACGCGCCACACGCGCACAATGACGTGACAACGAAGCGTGACGATTGTACGAGTATTTTAAAATTTGTGAATGTGGGTACTCTTGTGCTCTTTACGGTTGCTTATCAACTAAACGAGAAAAGGATTGTTTGTTGTGAATAATGATTGTTTATTATATGAGAAGAACATAAATTAATATTGTGATTGTAATTATTATCATCACTTGTATATAATGTGAACTTAGAATGATACTTTTTGTATAGTGTAGGTATCTATTATTGTATAAGTAATGGAGTGAAATGTGAAGTAATGTTACCTACCCGGTTGTGTGTTGCATATTCCTATGTCGTACATGGAGTTGGATTGTTGTGTTTGGAAATGTTTTTGCAGGTATATGCATAATTTACGTAAATCTAATACGACTAATAAAAGTATCAAAAGATTGTTAGGTATGTAAGTACAATATTTAACCATATGGTGACAACGTTAGACTTCACGCATACAATTATGCGTGTAAAAAAACAATATTTGTGTAGTGTCTGTGTAAAAGGTAGTTAGAAAGGGGCTTTTGTATAGAGAATGAGTCGAGTGTCCAGGGTGGGGTCATAGTGATTTTTATGGTTGTGAGACATTACTTTAATAAATATTAATGTTTGGTAAGAAAGATTGTAATAATAATAATTGGTAAGTTTTGCATCGCCACTGCGTTTTTATGACCTTTCTGCACAATTCTTCTTTGGATTGACAAATACCTTTTGTGACAGACACATGGTGAGAAATTATTTTTCATCATTAACAAGTTTAAAGCTAATTGCAAAATTAGTCTTGTATATAGTGCAACGTAAGTTGAATAGGTGTCTCTTCATCCCCATAAATGATGGTTAATGAACAAGAGGAAAAATTAGAGTTATGATTCATTGTAATGTTAGCTCAGTCAGTTAGAGCATACCCCGGCTACAAGGGATGGATGACGCGGGTTCGTATCCTGCACATGACTATAATTTTTCCTCTCGTAAATGTGTAATGAACGATACATATTTGATCACTAAACAACTAAAATGACAATTATGTGCTTTGGCTTTTACAAGTCAATATACTACAAAAATTGATAACATAACCATGTGATGATATGGTGTGGTTTATAACCTACTTCTAAAACGGGAAGAAGTTCTCAATTCAACTGTGTATTTTTTGTTTTGTATTTCTGTAACGTGATAACTCTGCCAATTACCCATGCATTGATTTTGATGATTATTTTTTAGTAGGATAGAGAATACCTATAAGAAATAACTTCTGGAACTCCGACTATGATAATGTGAGGTCAGTATTTTAAATCAGCACAGTAACAACTTCCATAAGATATTTCATAATTATCAGTGTTGTAAGCTGGTTCATTTAAAATATATTTTGTTTTTGTTTCATGTACCAACCATTATATGCAGTTATAATTACATTTTGTCATAAGAGTTGCAAAATATTGGCAAATGATATGAATGTATTTAAACTATGGTGTTAATTTATTTTGGAAATATTCGCCTGGCTGGCTACCATCCTCAAATAGATAATCTGTCGCCCAGCACCTAATTGTGTGTTGTAGCAGCTGTCACTGAGAGCCAGCTCTCATTCTAGGCTAAGCATGTTTTACTATCTTGTGGTCTGAGGCTAGTTTTTAGCAATAAATAAAAACAAATTACATGTCCCACAATAATTTGAGACCCCAATATAGACTGACCTGTTTGCAACATTTTTTTGTGAACATCCAATACTTCCAAAGCCAGCCCAGTAATGCACATTCCTTGTAGCACTACAAAAGTGTACACTTGCAAAGACCCAGTCAACTTGGCCAGGCAGCTGATGATGACAAGCCATAAGAACTGTGATGTGGTCTTGAAGATGTTGGCTCGTTGTGGAGTCCATAGTATATAGACACTTATAAGGTAGGCCAAGACCACTGTTAAAGTCTGAAATATATATATCAAGAAATACAAATTAATCATTGAAAAAAAAACATTTTCTAAATTATTAGATTATTTAGGTAGGTTATATAGGTACATGTGAATGTATGTTCATTTTCATTAAAATATAGTCTGACTAATATTCTATAACTTAGCCATTGAACATGTTGGTTAAAATTTTGTTTATTAACTCTTTTGTTTGTGAATGTGCACACACCAAGTAAGGGAAATTAATACAATAGCAAGAAATTTTACTTCTAATGTTATTACCGAATTTCCCTATGAAGTTTTATGTAATGCATATGTAGTACCGCACCACCCTACAAAACAACGCCTTAACTAAGAGTGTTACTTATTTACACAACCTCTATACAACCGGGACTAATTTTATGATAATTAAGCTTTTAACTTACTAATGACCATAATTTAGCTTTTATCATATCATTAACTGTATTATTCAAATTGAAATCTATATGTTATCTAGTGTCTTCCCCGACATATTAAGAGTTTTGTTCATTATACAATAAATAAATCTATGAGATACCAACTCCTTTCATAATGGACAACTTGTACACATTTTTTTTTTAATGCTCGTAAGGTTAGCCTTTGACCACTATCTCACCTGATGGTAACTGATGATGTGGTTGAAGATGTTCAGGCTAACCTAGTAGTACCTACATCTCACAACTAAATTAGTGCTAATACTAATTACAGTAGAACTCCAATTATCCGAATTAATGGGGACCGGGACCCATTCGGATAATCGGATTTTTTTTAAAAAAATTGCCATTGGAGAGAATAAAAGCTACGTTTTGATATTGCACTATTTTTTTATTGAATTAAATGAAAGAAACATGAAATTTTCACATGTTTTAAATATAAATAAAATGTACTTATGTACAAGTTTAGAAATAAAAATCATTGTTTTTTAAACATCTCCGTCAATGTAAGCTGTTTTGCGGTCTTCAACCGTTTTCGGGCAGCCAGGTCACACATTCGCTTGACGGTGAGCAGTTGCAAGTGGTCACCCTCGGGCTGACGCTCCATCCACTTCAAAGCAGTCTCGAGGCCGGCAAATGCTTCACTAGCTGATGGTCCAGCCAAGACAAGCCAGCCAAGAGTTAAGACAAGTCAAGTCAAGACTTGACGCGCAAACACTGGCTTCGCGGGGGGAAGAATAATAGCGCACTTAGACTTTTTTTGGTCAATTTTTTGTGATTCGGATAATCGGCGATTCGGATAGTCGGAGTTCGGATAATCGGAGTTCTACTGTAGTACTATTTTAATTAATGAAAAGGGATAACTATATCCACTTTCATTTCTTCAATGGGTAAAATCCTGTTCTTTGTTATTTCATTCATAAATTTTTTGTGCTAGTTGAAAGTGTATTATTGTAAAAGTTTAACTTTTTAGGCTTTTGGGACAGAGCAACGTCTGCAGCCAAACTGAATTAAACTACAAACAAGTCTTAGTCTTGAAAGAGATTTGAACTATGCCCCACTCACTACCATTGCTCAGTTGAAAAAGCATGTCCCAAATATAGGGTTGGATGGCAGCATGTGTGAATTTCACTCTTAGATTTTTTTCCTATGAAAAGGTTTAACTTATTTATACTATAACCAGCAGCAATTTCTATACAATTTTATTTATTGGTTATATCCATATTTATGATATAATAACATTACTGTAACTAAAAAACTTACAATGTAAGAGCTGCAGACACTGATCAGAAAGGTGGTTGACAAACTGACAAAACTGCCAAATTGCCAGAACAAACAAGAAAGCCCACGTGGAACTGAATTGTATAGCCATGGAAACACAAATATAGTTGATAGTAGCCCTATTACAGCCTGAAACAGAAATATACAAATTAGCATATTGACAATGGTCACATTCAATAGTGACAAATGTCGCATAAAAATGTTTGTTACTTAAAAAATTATACAACATTTTTAGTGAAAAAATTGTATTTGCTACTTCTCAGCATGTTCCCGAAATGGTATTACCGCCATTATTGTCTTTAATTTGATTTCTCTAAATGGATTAGTAAAAAAGAGAGCCTTCCGTGCCCAAAAAAATTATCTTTTCTGTGGTTGGAATATGTATATAGGAATCTTGTTAGCCAATTTTTTACAGTATTAAGTCTTACCATTGCCTTATATGTATATATATTAGAATAGGCGAAATTTGTTAGCAAACACTTTCAGTTATTCACAACGGCTCTAGATATTTACTTAAGAAATACAAGGTCTCCTAATGGAATTGTTTTACCAAAAGTACCCAAAGCAGCCCCCATAAAACCACACCTAATATAACATAAATAATTTACAATGGACCATCCTGGAAATAAATTTGTCAGGAAACTAAAATTGTGGCTAGCTGAAAATATATTTTACTCCATACTGTAATAATTACCTTTTTAGAACCATTACGAGTTAAATTGATGGTTGATATTATTATATTAAGTATGTAAGAAATTAGACATGATGTGGTTGAGTATGTTAACAATGTAGGCCTACAATATGAGCTGGAATATTAGTACTTTAGTTGTAATTTTGTTAAAAACTATTAATTTATGTATTGTCTCTCAAGTGCTAAACAATAAACTAACCTTGTAATGCTCTCGAAATTGTTGGCCTACTGTGTCCGAAACAAAATTGATGGCATTTAAAGGTATCACCATCAAACCAACTATAACAGAAGTGTTCGACTTGTCGAGATTTTCAAACCATGATTTCAATTTCTTGGACAACCTATACTTGAATGGATGCAATATGGAACCGACTAACAATGCCCAAAATAAAGGTTTGAAGAATGGCTCGAGGATCAGAAATAAGACATAAACCGCAGCGCAACACACAGTTAATATAAACAATGCGAATGCATTGTAAAACCCATGTTTCATCGGCTTTTCGTTTCCCTCAGTAATACCTCCGATTATATTGAAAATATTCTCAAATGGAGACTGCTGCATGATTATGCTTACGATCTACACGATTCTTTACCACATCACACTTCAAACGGGTGCTATTGTGCGCGAATTACTAATTAAAAATGATAAATTATGAGATCATAGCTTATTTTAATTCGATTTTGGGAACAAACAAAACAGCCTGACGGTCAGTCAGCTGGACTGGGGTGCGTTCCGAACCTTGGTTAGAGCGCACTCGGAGTGCAACTTTTCACTCTAACGTCGTTCACAACCTTCGAGTAGAGCGTTCGGTTGTCACAACTGGACCGTTCCAAACCTTTGAAGGTTGCAACTTTTTAACCATAAAACGCGAGACATGAAATGACTTTGACGTTTATATCGTATTCTATCTGATGCGCTCACCCATATATCTCAAAAAATATAAATACTAATATAATTTCTCAAAATATAAAACTTAAATAAAAATGGAAAACGAATTTGTGATAGTGTTAAATAGCAATTATTATTACGATAATGATGTAAGTCTGTCAATGTCACAATTTGTTTGAGGTTATAAAACAACCGGTCGTTCCATACCTCAGGGTAAGTTGCAACACAACCAAACAACGAAACAACTACACTCTGGGGTGCGTTCCAGTAAGGCCGGGCCAAATATTGGTCGAGCTAGATTTGATCCAAGGTACCTGGAACGACCTTTTGGCGCTATTGTCACAATATGAAATTGATAGCGATGTTCTTAAGTGATCAAATATTTTCTGTATGTTTTAGAATGAGCCCCATTACGTTATTAAGCAAAGACAGCATAGAAATCACTAATCCTTGGCTTAGCTTGTACACAATTTATTATTTATTGTACTATCTGTCACATTTGACAGCTAGCCAAGATTTGGCCGATTCAAAAGGTAGAAAAATGTTGGCCAAGTAGAGCAAAATTAGCTCTGACAGGTCGCCCGGAACGGGTATGATCAAATCTTGCCAGGATCAAATTAAGCTCGATTGGAGTGCTGGAACGGCGTATATCCGCGCTTAGACCAAAATTTGTCTTGGCCGAAGGCGTGCGGGAACGCACCCGAGCCTCTGAACACACTCCTGGAGGGCAATTCTCAAAATTGGGATAAATTTATCGATTTTCGATATTTATCCCGTGTCACCTATGGACTAATAATATCCCAAAAATATCGACTTTTCACAAAAATGCTATTCTCGCGAGTGGTAGATATAAAAATATGTCCACAGATGAACTTGTGTTCATGTGTATAGGAAGTATAACGATAATCCCGATATCGCAATGTTGCATGTCGATCGCTAGGGCTTGATATTTATCGATAGTGATATTGCTAGAATAACACAAAACTACACGACTCGATATTCGCCATGTTTTCTCGATATTTATCTACTATGATATTCATATCACTGCACGAGAATCGCCGTCCTGATAATTGCTGTTAGAGTTCATATTTTAACACTGACGTCAACAGATGGCTTTTTTAATTTGTTTGTACATAGATAATGGATTCGTATTATTTGTACACATATTGAAGTACCTGACCCCGCCGCTCAAGTGATCCTCAAAATGATCAGCGTCGCAGACTTCAACCGGCGTGCTCTCCGTAGCTTTGCACATATTGAAAATGAAAATGAAAATGAAAAATGTTTATTATGTTATGTAAGAGCACAGTTTAAATGGAATGGTTGAGCACCTGATTCCCACACTAGGCTCGAGGCCCGTATTATGAGAAGAAGGACTCTTCCGTCGAAGTCGTTACAAACAAATAAATTCGTGCCTTTCATGAAAGTAATTCACAATGAGTATGGCAAATTATTCAATAGTTATACATGGCAATATTAATATTATGAGAGAGTGAGTGGAATAAGTTACTTATTTAACTATATATCTATACAATTCAAAAATGTTATTAAACATTTAAGCTATCTGTTAAGATGTGTTTGTGTGTGTGTGTTTGTGTGTGTGTGTGTGCGCGCGCGTGTATTTGGGTGTGTGTGGGTGGGTGTGTGTTGTGGGTTTATATGGCGTGGTTTGGAGATGTGTGGATTAAATTTTAATGTTATTGAGGTGGTATTAGAAGATCTTCAGTATCATGGTAATTTAGATTGGAAAGAAATTCCACTACGATTTTTTTTACTTCAAATGATGAGAGAGTAATTATTTTCTTGTCCTTATTTATTTTATTGTATATAAACGGTCCTATTATGTATGAGAACTTTCTTACAAAAACAGTGTTTGCTAGAGGAGCGACATAGACGTTGCGTGGAACACGTCTTACTGGGTTATTGACGGAATCATGTAATGTCAGCGAATGCTGATGAAGTATTAAATTTTGAATAAAAAGCTGTCTAACTGTTAAAACCTTACATTTTTTATACAAGTCCTCAGTCGAGAAACGAATTGGTAAGTTCATTGAACATTTTAAAAGTCGACGTTGAGCTCTTTCTAGTGGAAGGATAAATGTTTTGTTGGAGCCACCCCAAGTCGTTATACAGTTAGGTTAGTAGAGATTGGCAGAGATAATAGTATATCATTTTTAGAACATCTTGATCTGCACAGTCTCTAATATTCTTAAACACGGCAATTAGTTTCCTGACTCGTACCGCTGTTTGATTTATGTGTGGAATAAATGAGAGCTTGTTATCGATAGTTACACCTAGATATTATTACTGACTCTTTCCAATGCCAGACAATCACAGTTTGGAGGGGATGTTAAAAATTTACATGCGGTGCTCTGATGACCATAAATGGAAAGATTTTGACATTCTTGTTCGTGTTAAATTGAGTTTCTAATATGAAAAGTAATATATTTGGTTTTATCTATATTTAATGTAAGCTTGTTATTTCGTAGCCAGGATGAAATGCTGTTAAATATAGTCTGTGCAGAATTAAACAATATATTTGGGCCCTTATCAAATTATCTAAATCTAGGCAGCCAAAAAACCAACCTATGCATTCTGATTAACAATAGTTATTTTTATACAAATAATATAATTTGAATGACATAATTATTTTAAGTGCAACTACTCTACAGGGCATTAGAAAGACGCTCCCATAATCAATGACACTTCTTGAGCATTGTGCACCAGCTTGAGAGAAAAGGGATGGCACCCCACCAAACCCCTGCAAGGCATCTTATGATGTTAAGTCGTCGTTCACATTAGATTCGATGAAATTACAATGAGGAATGCCAGATAGCTTAGAATCAAGTTCTAATCCTTGAAATTTCGCTTCTTGGGCCTGTGGGATCTGTTCACCATCATATATGATATCAAGAGGTGGAGGGTCGTGTAATCTTGAAAATACTACGACACTTTTGTCTGTAGATATCTCTAAGCCATGTTTGTTAAACCAGGACTTGAGATGGTTCAGGGACGCTGTCATTTAATTACACGCGTTCATTATTAACGATCTATCGGTATATAAATAAATGAGTAAATCATCAGTAAACTGTAGCACCTTAACAGGGTGCGTGAGGGATAATTCAAGGTTATGAAAGTATATTTTCATCTTAACCCCTCTTGGTTAAGATGGTTCCCTGTGGGAGACCTTTCCACAATATGCTAAATCATCAATTCGTGACTCTAATTTAACAAACCTACTGCGAAGCATGTTTAGTATAAAGTTGGAAAGCATATTAGGTAGGACACATCTACAGCACTAAACCCTTCAATAAGTTTTCGGTATTAATTATACCTACATATAGATTTTGATTGTCTATTGGGTCAACCAACTGTTTACCATATGAACTAGACGTCGTGCAACCCCAAGATTGGTGTTGACAATTAAGGCCACCAAGTATAATTAAAGGTTGAAGAAGAGTATAGATAACAATAGAAAGTTCGTGTAAAATAAAAGCGGAAGTATGGGGAATATAAACAGATATAAAACAAATGTTATTAACCCTAGCACCCATGATGAAAAACCTATCATCATGGGAAGGAAAATGAATGAGAAAACTTGATGAGTAGGGCCACGCTATCATACCCATTGTTTCTGTCATATCTAAAACAGAAGTAGTTATTTATTTTAAAAGTAGAACAGGGCTTTAGGCATGTTTCTGCTAATGCAATAATAAATGCGTTTTTTTTATATATAAGTACATAATGAGGCCGATTCCATACCACGAACTTGATTAAAACTTGACTAAAATTGGACTTAGCCCTGTCAGATGTATAATTTGGTATTCAGGATAAGTTCATCATCACCATCAGCTGGAAGACGTCAACTGTTGAACAAAAGCCTCCCCCATAGAACGCCACAAAGAACGGTTATTAGCTGCTTGTAACCATTGACTACCCGCGACTTTAACGATGTCGTCAGTCCACCTAGTGGGGAGCCTACCAACTGTACGTCTTCCGGAATAAGTTGAACCAATATAATTTTAATCGCCAAGATTAAAATCAGAGACTTGTTAGTGCCCGTGTACGGTAACTTTCTTGTTTATTGTACCAGAGATGCTATAAAGAATAATCGATGAACGTTGAATCGAATCGCATATAATGATCGCAGTCGTAAGTTTTTCTTTTGTTCATATTCATATATGAACTACATATCAAAGATAGCTTTTGTAAGAAAGTACGTGTTTTGTGACTGATTGCTAGATAACAGTGACAGCCATCCAGGAGTGCATTCACAAAACGCCAAAAATATCTACTTGTATGTTTTTAGATAATTACATAATTAAAGGTTGTAGTAGAGTTTGCCCAGTCCTCCTGAAACATTAAACTGAGTTCAGCGGCTGAGTTGTTAGAATGGATGGCTGCTAGTGGCTAGTGGTTTTTAAGCGCTTCTGTGCTTCAGAGGGCAGGTTGAAACGTCAGTCCTGGTTGTTATTTTAGAATGTCATCACCATCAATCATTTCAACATGGTGATAGGGCTTTTTGCCTTGAGGCAGAGAGCATACATAGCTAACTATAACCCTCAAATAGAAAATCTGGCTCCAAGCACCTAACTGTGTGTTGCTGCAGCTGTCTTTGAGAGCCAGTTTCCATTCTAAATTAAGCCTTTGACCACATAATCACCTACCATTAGAGTGTGTTGGGATTGTGGTCAAAAGCTAGCCTTATTAACATATAGTAATAAGAAAAAAAGTAAAATGTAACTCAAATGTTAAATACCTAATTAAAATATCAATACCCTGAAATATATCAATTTTATTTAAGTTTTTAAATGTATAATGCATGTGACATATAGACTCACACACACATATATATATACATAATATAATGCTACACTTAAATTCGATCACGCAGCAATATAAACAAACATTTCTTATTATGTTTGTTTTTACAATCATTATTTTGCGAAACAGATATATTTATTATGTTTAATTAATATGATATAGATTTCTCATTCTTATCTCTTAATCAATCAGTTAGGATTTCAGGGAGGATTTTTTTTTTCACTATGGTCACTAGTTCGTTGATCTAAATCTACGAATAATAACGTAGATCTAAATAGAATACGGTTTGACCATAATTCAGCTTATTTTTACGGAAAATTATTTTTGATTAAGTTATAGTTTGGTTAAAATCGAACTAAATCCACTGGACAATCTTTAGTAGATTTTCCACCTTGGGTTCTAATCCGAAAGGGATATCTTATGAACCGATAATCATCACGGGGATTTTTTTAAAAGGCTTCAAGTATAGGGGCAACGTTGGACATAATATAATATAATATAATATGTTGCGTTGTGTAAGAGAAGTAAAAATATCAGTCAAAGTTTGTTCGGAAAATGTTTCGTTATATAAATTATTGTGCTTAGCGTAACCACAGCCATTTGGGCCTCAGAAGTTATTTAATTCCGTCATCCTTGAAGGTAAAACGCCAGAAGCGTGGAGCAGAAGAGTAGTGGTACTATTCTTCAAAAAAGGTGACAACCTTGTTGAAGAACTACAGGCCCATTTCACTTCTAAGCCATGTTTATAAGCTGTTTTCGAGATTCGACGAGTCATTACTAATCGTCTTGCTCGTAGGTTTGATGACTTCCAGCCTCCCGAACAAGCCGGGTTCCAAAAACGCTTTAGCACCATAGACCACTTCCATACGCTCCGCCAGATTATACAGAAAACGGAGGAGTATAATTGGCCATTATGTTTAGTGTTTGTGGACTATGAAAAAGCCTTCGATTCATTCGAAACCTGGGCCGTATAGCCCAAGCACAAACATTTCGATAGTCCGTAACGTTATCGTGTCGAGTTCACCGCCCGTTTACGCAGGAGGCAATGGTTGACAGTACGCCGCATCGTTTGCTGGCTAACGTGAACTCGATAGGATTACAAAAGTGACGTCATCCAGCGTAAATCACAACAATCATACCTTTTTTCTAAGACCTAACAACTCATTCAAAAAGAGGTTTTAAGTCTTATTTTGCCTATAAAAGTTCCTCTCACTGAGCAAGTAATATTAAGATTTGGCACGGACCTTGTTGCTTCGAAACTCAGATTTGAAGTTATTTTATACCAACCATTACAAATGAAAACTATATTTCCAACACAATAATAGTGACATTTGTGAGTGTTGTACTACTGATTCCCTAAAATCGATTAGTTACAATGAAATCGATTCCATTATAATCGATATAGGAAAAAATGGTAAGAAGGTTAGGTTTATAAAATATATGTTAAGGAAATATAAAATAAAACAAATATTTCACACATATTTATTAATTTATTCAAAATCATCAAAATATTTTATCGTGCGATATATCTTCGCTAGTATCGAAAACCGTATTATTGGGGTATGTATACATAGTTCCAAAGTAATTTGTGTACTAGAACATCTTTACAATACATATGTTTAATTGTGCATAACAGTTTTCAATATATAATACTTATTTTCTAACTGTATATGTAAAAGTAAAAAATACTGCACGTAAGTTGCACTAGTAAACTTGTCATCAACTGTTAACAATTATTATTATTTGTAGTTCAATCATAAAATGTAGTATTTCTGACGCATTTCATTTGTATTGCAAGAAGCTTCTTCTGCACTGATTTGTTTTATTTATTGATTCAATTAATATTTTTCTGCGTAACATATGCATATCTGAAATTATAAAAATAGTTTATTTAACTGCACTCGAAAGTTGGTTAATTTTAAAATCAAACAATGTAGAGTATAGTATTATAAGTATTTAAATAATTGGGATTGTATGTTGATACACGTTGTTTGTGACATAGTACCTTAAATTCCATGCCATAGCTCTATCGATTCAGCTTTTACTTTGAAAGTATATATGCGACGGAGTTTTGTTTAAATGAACTGAAAAAAAAAACAACTCAGATTATTATCACAAGCATAGATATGACGTTATTTACGCTATTTATTATTAATTGTATATTATTTAGGTCGATTTACATATGTTAGATAATAAATATTGCTCTAGCCATTCAGTTAGCAAGTACTGTGCCAGTTATGTAGAGAAAAATTGATAATACCTGGTGTTTCAAAATGCTTTTGAGCTAAAGATGTAAATAACAGTCCCTAAAATACACATGTTAAGTTTCGTGGCATAATAAAACATTCCGCGTGATGGTTTATGATCACCAGCATCGAATATGATATTTCCTAACTTATTGACACTATGAAAAAGTATATGTACCCATACCACTGACATTATAAAAAATCGATACTACAAAGGTATCGATACTTTCCTTGAGCAACACTAAACTTACTTTACGTTACGTAAATATCTGTAATTTATATACAAATATATGTAAGTACAGCAATTCGCATGATAACACATACCTACTTAAATTACAATAAAAACCAAGCGATCATTAGCTCTGAAACAATAATGTAATTTCAATGACATATTTTCATCAACTCACCGGTTCTGGATCTCATGGAAATCTATTGTTTCAACATTTTTATTTGTGTTTCGCCACAAACTTCGCATTTTCTTTGCGATTTCCGTATTGTATTGATGTTCACTATGAAATATTAAATTTTTTGAATAAAATGTATATGAGGTGATATATTTACTAAGTGCCATGACATACATTATGACATAGAGAAATGTAATATACCGGAAACAATATGATTAGTCTATAGCCATGACAGTCCAGTTGAGTTGTCAAGGTGACAATGACTCGTATCGTATTTGGTAATTTTGGACAGAAATCGGTACACCTGCAATACTTTACCTTATTTTAAGGTTGGTGACGCTGGACTGGTTCCTCTATGATTGATATTCGTCAAATTTAGCTTTTTATTTGGTGAAAACCAAACATATTTTTTTCCGGTATGTTACTTTTCTCTATGCGTTACTTGCTCAGTGAACCAAATTTTATTGTAACATCATTAGAAGGTATTAAAATAAAACATTATATATAAATTATGAGCTATAAATTCTCAAGCCAAGAATCTACGCCACTGATAATTTACTATATGAATTACAAACAGCTACTATTACACCTTTAAACAGAGGGAGAAGTTTCAAGAAACCCTGAAGGGCCGCCAGCCGGCGTGAAGTGTATTTTGCGCTGAATTTTATGGTGTTTCAGCAGAAAAATAGGCTATTGAGTTCAAGCAGTGCATTCTATAAGTTCTAATTGTTCACTAAAGGTGATTCCCGACAGAACTTTCGTCTCCAGCGGTATTTTACCGTCTGTTCTGGGAAAGAAGAATGCTGTGAAAACCTGGAGTGCGTAGTAATGTACCTACCTAACAGTTTTGCAAAGACAAACCACGTAGCATTTCATGAATGCGCCGTTACTACAAATCGGGAGTGCTGTGACTTGTAACCGTCTAGGCTTAGT
This sequence comes from Plagodis pulveraria, assembly GCA_963890685.1. Lineage (NCBI taxonomy): Eukaryota > Metazoa > Arthropoda > Insecta > Lepidoptera > Geometridae > Plagodis > Plagodis pulveraria. The sequence goes on along the minus strand of OY982964.1, from coordinate 12,740,993 downwards.
GTTGTTTTAAGTTCATATGATTTTAGGATAATTAAAGCGTTTATTTTGTATTAGTCAGCTTATGGTTGGTTTTTTTTTGGATTATGATTGTGTCTGTTATTACATTACCAAAAATAAAGAAATTACTTAACTGTTGGTGTAGTTTTGTCTTTTTATTCATCTACTTTCCTTTATTTTTAAGGAATAGTGTGGCAAACGAGCATGATATCGAAGTTACCTAGCCTATAAGATCAGAGGGGGAAGAAAAATGCTTCTCACGGCCCTGCTATGAGTTCGCCACCCAATAGTCTTTTATGCGCCACCAATAGAAGCACACACTGATCCATCTCATCATCACTGTTGTATGCTCAATGCGTGGCAATATCCCACTCACACCGACCTTAGTAGTGGCATGCTGCCACGAATTTTGCCTTAGTCGCGTTTCACAACATCCAACGAGATATCCTATTATCCCTAACCCACGAACTGTTCGGTATATAGGTACCAATAAATGAAACGCACAATTGCACTTCGTTTATTTTTATTAAGAACCAAAAGTCCAATAACACAGCTTCTACGTTTCACATTAAAATCTTCTTTTTCGTAGTGGTTAGAATGTTGGCGTGAGCATGGTCATCACCTCAGAGTTCGTAGGTAGTTAGTCTGACAATCCGTTGGTATTCCTTTCGTGTCGCTGCCTGTGTTCTTTTGGTGCATTTGTTGACAGCTTTGGTTGATCTTGAAATCTTGAATGGATAGGTGATCTTCTTTAAGCCTTATTGTTTTCAATTTGACCATGCACAATGAAGAATTTCATAGCAACATTATTGCGCCGCAAGACATATCCAACGAGCGAAATTGGTGTAAATGTGGGCTGGAACGGTGGAATATGGACGCTGTTTGATGCAGAGTTTTGGAAAATGTCCTGAATTGGGTTCATCGTATATTAGCATCACTTCCCCCCCAGTGCCATAAATTAATAAATACCTACTTTGCGCCTGGTAAACGACATGGTACAATACTACTTCTAATCTTGCTGCCATGTTTGTAACTCTTTTCATATGTCCCCTTTTCCCCCGGACCTCGTTACTGAGTAGACGTGTATAATGAACTGCTGTTAAAAAAATTTAAAAGTAATTTCGTAAATTTACTCAATTTAAATTTCGAGATAAAAATAGGAGTGCATAACTGACGAAGAGTTCGAGCGCAACCGCTGAAGGTCCCTTCCCACTGTGACTGGCCGCACACACGCACAGGCACACACGCCGCACCGGTTTGTCAAGACGCATGTACGCATAATCGCAAGTAAGCAGCACTGCATTCAACAGGTGGACGCCTACCGTAGCATCCCTGCTGTGCGTGAGCAAGAGCACATCACATACGAATAACGTAGCAGCACACTAACCAACGCGCACGCACACTACTTTATCATCAGTCATTCATCACTACTGCGACAATTTATTGTGATACGTTATACACACTACCGACGGCGACGCTAATGTAACAGTGTTTGTGCGTACTTAGCTTTAGCTTCTTGGACTGCTGTACGCCTGGTACTAGCAAACATTCATTAGCCTGAACACACTACATAATTTATTATAATTATATCTTATTCGTACGGCGTATACTATTGAAAACCTGCGTAAAATACAGTCAGCTATATAAATATATAATTATGCCGCTAAATCGCACGCCCCCCCGCGATTCATCCCCAATGCCGAACGCTTTTGCAACTCCTTTGCAACACTATGCCTCGGATTCAAATGTAGCTGAAGTTGGGCATGAAGCTTCAATAAGTGATGTACATGTGTATAAAAGAAAGCGAGATGACTCAGGTGATATTACGAAAGCCGAAATGATGGACATGTTTTCTGCTCTTCAGCAGCGCCAGGATGAGAAGCTCGACATAGTTTTAGCTTCTATTAACCAGGTTAAATTGTCTGTGGACTCGTTATCTACCAAATATGAAGAGGCTCTACGCAGAATAGACTTTCTGGAGGCAGAAAATAGTCGTGCTAGTAGCCAGATACTTGATTTGCAAAGTCAGATGGAATTGCTTCTGCGCAATGCGCGGAGCACAAGCATAGAAATCAGGAATATTCCCCAAAGTCACAAGGAGACTAAGGACCATCTTCAAACATTTATAAGAGCCACAGCTGAAGTTTTAAATACTACTTTACAAAGAAATGATGTCAAAGACATATACCGGATCAACACCAAAGCATCTATAAAGCCTATTATTGTAGACTTTACCTCAGTCAAATTAAGGGATAATTTTCTAAGCGCTTTCAAAAAATATAACAAACAAAATCATAATGATAAGCTAAATACAACTAACATCAATGCGAGCGACATTAGTAAGCCAGTGTACATATCTGAGAATCTCACTCAGCGGGAACGAAAACTTTATTATTTAGCTCGCACATTTGCTAAAAGTTATGGCTACACATTCTGCTGGACATCATATGGAAGAGTTTTCCTACGTAAAGATGAAAGATCGCCACAGATCCGTATATCCTGCGAAGGTGACCTTGAGAAGCTGCCGAGGGCAGACAAGTGACTACTCTTGCAGCGCCCGAGAGCATATTGTTCATCTATTCGTGCGCTATTTATTTGTTTACTCTTTGTATATCATACTGTTATGCTTTTATTAATGTTAACTACTTCAATGTTTTTCGACAGCGTCTACAATTTATCTTTGTTTTTTGGGAATTTTACTCTTAAACATTGCATGTACAACTCTTTTACATTTCATGTTTTTTTCCTGTTTCTATATACTATCCCGACAATCATCTCAGCATATCCACACTTAACGAGCTTGAAAGGTACATTCTGCACTAGTCACACAGTACTGATAAATTATATACTTAACAAAAATATATATTCAAAACACACTGAAGACACTCTCCCGAACCATTTTCTAGACTTAAACTTACGTATAATATTCTGTAATCCATGGTATACCAACATTCCCCGAGTATTTTTACTTAAAGAAATTAATTTCCGCAGTATTTTGATGTTTGTTAGCTCTCTATTTTACCATTTTAATATCCACTCCATAAAACTTGATAGAACTATGTTTTGTGTGTATCTTAGTATAATCAATATCACACTTTTAAAAACAGGACTAAATGGTTTCTTAACGTACTTTATATATTATCTAAATAGTCATTTTGTAAGCACTGTGCAAGTAACACTAGGTGGTGTAGGACTACGCTTCGATGCGTCCGCCCATCAATACTGTTACTTCGTAACTGGATTACCTGCCATTATAATCAGAATAATTTACTGGAGAAAGTCGACACCTTCGCATATTGCACATTCCCATAAGTTTTTTTATGCCACCTCCAAAAATAATATATATACAAAAAGCTGCTCTGATAGCGATCTGACATTTATTTTTATTCTTTTCCGACTGAAATGTCTAGACATGTTGTGTTGTCAAAATAATGTATTACTAAAAATCCTCCAAACGCACAGAATTTTCTGTGCTATAAATGTGCTATTGTTACCATGACGAGTCAGAGAGATTTAATTGAAAATATTGATGACACAACATTAATAGAAAATTTCAGAGTTAGTGCAGCAGAGGAATGTAAACTAAAACTAGGCGACTTCTTGCAACACACGACAGTTCTTACTCAAAATATTAGAAGCTCTCGGAAAAATTTTGAAGATTTCTTAATATTTTTGGCACGCTTACAGTTTTTACCGGATATTATAATACTAACTGAGTGTTGGCTTGATGAAACCTCTCAGCCAATTAAACTGAACAACTACAATTACTACTCGTCAACTCTCTTCAGAAACCAAAACGATGGCCTAATAATTTTTTCTAAAGATAATCTGAGTATAGATATATATGAACCTCAATTCAATGATGCAAATTGTCTGATTGTAAAATTAGGATCGAAACTCAGTATAATAGCGATATATCGCTCCCCCTCTGTCAATGATACAACAGATTTTTTAAACTCCTTAGAAAGCGTCATCTCAGCTACCTCAACAGACTCCTGTATTATAACAGGAGATATTAACATCGACATAAAGCCGTCCACTGTCGATCGAAAAGCTCCTGAGTACCTAGAACTTACTTCTTTCCACGGATTTATTCCAGGTCATGTGTTGCCTACGCGAGGTCGTAACTGCTTGGATCATTGTTTGATAAAATCTAAAAAACCTAGTCGAGTAATAGTATGTAATTCAGACATTACTGACCATGATACCGTTTTGACCGGGATTCTTACTGGTGTTAATAACTTTTTAGAAAAAACACCTGCAAAACCCAAACTTTATTCAAAAACAAACTTTGCTGATGTTGTTGCTCGTCTTGAGCAAATAAATTGGCAAAGCTTTTATATGGTGGAAGACGTTATTGATGCGTCCCAACTACTAATCGAGCGTATAGATTCAGCTGTGTCTACCTGCACTGTCCAAAAAAAACGTCGCAGTTCTCAAGTTATTACGAAGCGCTGGATGACAAAAAAATTAGTAAACTGCATTCGACGTCGTGACTTACTGCATTTAAATGTCAGAAAATCACCAAGTGATAAGGTGCTAAAAGAAAAATACAAAAAATTTCGGAATTACTGTAATTTCCTACTCCAAAATCAAAAAAATAAGTACGAATCTGATCTTTTGATTGCAAACAAAGACAACAGCAAAATGCTCTGGCGTTCAGTGAAAGACATTTGCAATATAAAAAGTGCTAAGTCTGATCTAAATGATCTTCTCAGAGTTCATCCCAGCCCCACTGACTCTCTTAATTCGGTTAATGACTTCTTTACTTCCATCGGCAGAGATCTTGCTGGTAATATACTTTCCCATATAACCAAAAGTGAGCATGAGTTAGCATATTCTGTCAGTCTGAACAAATCTCCGTCTGAATCACTTTTTCTTATGGCCACTGATGAATTTGAAATTAGCAAAATAATATCAGGTCTAAAATCAGATTCGGCATCGGGTTGTGATGGGATAAGTAACAAAGTTTTAAAACATGCCAGCCATATCCTCTCGCCTGTTATTGCTCATGTTTGTAATTTAAGTATGTTCTCAGGAATTGTCCCAAATTGTTTTAAAACTGCAAATGTGATTCCAGTGTTCAAATCTGGTAACACCTCTATAGTGTCAAATTACCGTCCTATCTCACTTCTCCCATCTCTTTCTAAAATTCTTGAGAGAGTGGTTAATAAACGACTTTTAGGTTTTCTTGAAACCAATCATATATTGTCTCAGAACCAGTTTGGATTCCGGTCTTATAAATCAACCGAGGATGCTGTTGTTGCTCTGGTTGATCAGGTGTCTGGAAAGCTTGATTCTGGTCAAAAGTGTATAGGAGTTTTTCTGGATTTGGCTAAGGCATTTGACTCCGTGTCTTGGCCGATTCTGCTTCGGAAGCTAGAACTACTTGGAGTCCGAGGAACATCCCTTAAATGGTTCCGCTCTTATTTAGGCGATAGAAGCCAAAGGATTCGCATATCCGAACACTATAGCGACTATGCATCTGTCTCATACGGCATTCCACAAGGAAGTGTACTAGGACCGACTCTGTTTTTGACCTACATTAATGACCTCTGTGAGCTTAATATCAAGAATGCTAATATTTACACCTTTGCCGATGATACAGCCATAATTTTCTATGGAAATAGCTGGAAAGAGGTTATTGATGTGGCTCACCTAGGGCTCTTGAGAGTAACGACGTGGTTGAATAATAACCTTTTGACACTGAATGCGGCTAAGACAAAATACATGGCATTTCGTATTTCCCAACGCAGTGAACCTGGTCCAATAAACTTAAAACTTCATTCGTGCGTGTTACTACCTGATCAGGTATGCTCCTGCCCTGAGTTAGAACAAGTAGACAAAATCAAATATCTGGGGGTTATAATTGACAATCGACTCTCATGGGCTAACCAAATTCATAATCTTTGCGGACGTATTAGGAAAATGATCCATATTTTTAGAAAATTAAGGTCTATTGCTGACCCAAACACCATAAGGATCGTCTACCTGGCTCTGTGCCAATCGGTACTAAATTATTGCATCGTTTGCTGGGGATCAGCCTCAAAGACTCTTTTTCTCAAAATTGAAAGAGCCCAAAGATCTCTGCTTAAGGTTGCCTACAAAAAACCATACAGGTACTCCACAGACCTGTTATATAATGACACGAAATATTTAAGAGTTCGTCAATTATATATCTTAGCTGTAGGATTGCGCTTTCACAAATCATCTCATGATACTATTATCACAGCTACACGGTCATCACGACGTAATAACTGGACGATTCCTCGTAGGAGTACGTTAGTAGGCAAACGAGCATTTTCTTATAAAGGTCCCAAATTGTACCAAAGATTAGATACGGCATTGAATATATTACATGCCTCACGTTTCATCTGTAAAAAAATGGTTACGTCTTGGCTCATCACATTGAAATACGAAGGTACGGAGAGTTTTTTCAACATATGACATTAGGGGGCCTGCTCCTATACTAGTGCTTGTTTTCTCCAGAGTCAAAAATATGTTCGACATTTCCATATTATATTATTATCTCAAAGATCCCAGCTTTGTCTCTCAAATTCAATCGGCAACTAGTAATGGACCAGGCCCCTTTCTATCAATAACATTAACTTCTGCTATGGCAAAATGATATCCGAACACAATACCATAGTTCTGTGTTCCAAATAGTGTGTAAAGTTTTAAATTAAAATTTTGCAAATCCTTAAATCATACCCTTACACTCTACTAGTAATCGAAACTCATCACCTGATCTCACACTATCCAAATTCACTACCTTTCAACATAAAGCAGAAGAAGGAACAGTAGTCGGAAAAAAAATAAAAAAATATATGAAATTGTATTAAATAAAAGATAGCTGTCGAAACAAACTCGAAATGTAATTAACGTCTTATATAGTTTTTTAGATTTGTTTATAAGGACTTAATTAAGCAAATTCTAATTATATATATGTTAGTAAGAAAGGGACTGAATCCCACGACACAGGGTCACCCTAGTGTGGGATTCAGGGATACTTGTTAACACAATACATGTTAATTGTACCTAGCTATACTTAAATTAGTTATCCTCATAAATAACATGTAACTGTTAGCCTAAGTTTTCATATCAATAAAGACATTATTATTAATTATGAATGAACAAACACAATAATAACATGAATTTTCGAAGTTTTACCACAATTGAATACGTTACGTCAGCCATCTGACTGAAAATTTCTCAGTGACATGACATTCGTAGATTTTTGACAGATCCTCGATAGCCAGCCTTCGAGCTTACGTTAGAATTAGGTTCGTGCTCGCGATTTCATACAAAACTTTTTACGTGACAAAACATTCACGTTAAAATCTCGACACGTTAGTTGTCAAAACCTTTTTTTCTGTCAAAATGTAGTTCCTTTTACGCACTGTAGAGGCGCTGATCAAATCCTATACAAAATTGTGACATTTCGATACGTTTACGAAACGGTTACGATTTCGCAAGTTATTCGTGCTAAGGCTACTGCAGTCTCTTCAGCGATGCCCAATCGACTATAGGTACATCGAAGCGCTAATGAGTGTTGGTTTAGGAACGCCACCATGTCAATTAGATTACAGGACAAGAGCACGGAACCAATCCAACTGCAACAAGGCATGAGCCAGGGACACGTTATTTCTCCGAAACTGTTCACGATGCGTTGGAGGACGTTTTTAAGCTCTCGAAATGGAAAGAATTCGGCATCAACGTGTATGAGAATTATTGTAAATGAATTCTAAGAGAAAGGAGTAATAGAAAGTATTACTCCTTATGCTTAGGTATAGGTAAGTGATGATGTGGTCGTAGATGTTAAAAAAGCATAGCCTACATAGCTAGAATGGGAACTGACTCTTAAGGACAACTTCCGGAATATACCCTTATTTCCTTGGTGACAAATTTTATAATTTCAGGTGAAGTTCAAAATCATTTATTCAATTTAGGCGTCTACGACGCTCTTATGAATGTTAAATACAAATTTTAATAGTGAAATATTCTACATTGAATCTACTGCCCCGTTCAGCAAAAAAAAATATGTGTGAGCCACTGCGAGAAGAACGGACAAGAAACTACGGGCTATTATTTTAAATGTCTTTTAAAAATGTGTTACATACTATATATTACAATATTTTTTTAAATTACGTCGGTTACAAGCGAAATGATCCATTTAGTATAATGCAGTGTGATTACACTTTATGTAACCTTTTCAGTAATAATATTGTCTTTACAAAAGTATCTCTGGCCTGACCACAAGAATATGTGAGGATATAGGCTTAGCTTATTTTCTCTAACATCCGGTAAAGTGTGTTTATTTTGACAAATTTTAATCTAAAGTTTTCAATTCAATCCGCCAAAGTGAAAGTCAGCGCCGTGAGTTATGCACGCAGATTGGTTCATTTTAGCGTGACAGAATCAAGCATTTAGTTTCTTGTGGCAAATTGCATTAAATGATAAATAAAATTTGAAAGAATTGAAATTGTAGTTCGGGCCTATTATCCCATTGACCGTGTTGACCGAGTAAATACAACAGGGGACAAGGCTTTGAATACAAAAAAAAAGTGCTCTAAAAATTCGCAAATGGTAGGTCTCATTATCAAGAGCTCTATTTGGTGGGTATAACCCTGTCTCAGATATTTGGCCACGTAGCAGTAGTGTGCAAACATTTTTGTGTTTAGTCGTGATTGGATACTGTAGCAAATGAAAAGATGAGCGAACAAGACAAGAAATAACGACTTGAGTGAACGAAGTGACGAACGCAATTCAGTATCAAGCAGAACGAAAACGGCACTGCAGGTGTAATGGACAGGCGTGACGCGTACCATCGCGCGGGAGATTTGGTCGTCTAACCACTTACTGAATAAAAATACACTATAGCATACCTACTACTAATAGGCTAATTAAATACCAATCGCCAAATACCTAGTATTTTTTCTTCTATTAACTGCACAAGAAAATCACTAGTCATTGCGATATTGACTCACTTGTTCAACTTATTAAAAGCACATTAATGTACTATTAAGTACATTAAAAAAGTATCGAACTACTTACTACATAATCAATATGAAGAGAGAGTAGGTAGGCGTTTCTTCCTACTCTCTCTTTGTACTTCGCCAGTGAAATCAATTTTTCATTTCCCAACAATGGTCTTAGTAATGGATGTTTCCGCAGAACAATCGAAACCACCTTTAACTGATGTCGTTAAAGGAAATAAAAGGGTATGCGTAGGGTACGTACCCACCTATGATTTATGTTTTCCCTAATTGAATGCTAAGTGATATATTTAACGCTGCGGTATTCAATTTGGTTCATTCCTTGCTTTGCAGTTAAGGCAGTTACAGATCAGCAACAATCTTTAGTCACATTTCTGTGCATTTTCTGACCAGCGAATATGCTAGTTTTAGAGTATTTGCCTTCTCTAATGTTAGTGCCTCTGTGTCTTAGTTTTTGTAAGTTGGCATCAACTAGCTACCTATATACCAGTGTTTTGAATAATTACGCAACTACACCACATGATGGAGATGTATCGTATTGTGTTAAAAACGTAATCACAGAAATCATTGAAAAAGAACACTTCATTGTGGATGTGATTCTTCTGAGCTCGAATAATGTTCTAGAAATATCTAAACTTCACGGAATAAGGAGAGCTCGCTATATTACCCGGAAGTTCTTTAGTAATAATACACATATATACCAACGAATTTATATCATAAGTTCTGACAATCCTGAAACGTTCAAAAATGACCTCAAACAAGTTATGCGCGAATATTATTTTAATCCATCTGCAAATTTTATTTTAGTCTTGGAAACTTTTACAAATGACAATCATAGCGAAATGACAAAATTTTTGGTGTTCAATAATATTTATAATGTTACGATTATAGCAAGAGATGAAGATGGTAACGGTTATAAGATGTACTCGTTTCATTCACCGCTTCAACCTTGTAACCAACGAGTAGAATTGATCACGGTTGACCATTGCTCCAACTATAAAGGAGGTTCTAATATATTCCCAGAAATAAAATCTGTAGGCGGTTGCAACTTCAAACTCTTAACATTCAATAACTTTCCATTAACAAACTTTGATGACGCAGATGAAGGCGTTGAACAGAGAGTGATACGCTATTTTGCAAAATATGCTGGTATCGGTATCGAACTAATGCCGTTCAGCAAAATTAATAAATTCGGACAACTCGTTGGCAACTTTACCTACATTGACATTATGTCAAAGGTAGAAAATAATGAAGCCGAGGGAGCTTTCGGAGGATATTTTATCGATATCGTAGGTGTAACTCGGTTTTCATATAGTTACCCATTGGCCATCGACCAAATGATGGTAATTGTACCTCGAGCAGATTATATGGATATGTGGAGCTTGTTCTCGCAGAGAGCTGGATATGCTGTTATTTTAGTAGTCTTTCTATTTTTATTTTTTTCCATAGCAGCATACGCTTTATCATTATTTCCAACAGAACACGCCGATCTAGCACGTGATATATTGATAATATTTGGATATTTCCTGAATAAGATAACATTGAACAAATTTAAGGATGGGATCCCGGAAACACTGATTATTTCTTCTTTGTTTTTTTCTATTTTCATAATACCATATACAATACAAGCTTATATGTCAAGCATTATGACTCAACCTGTGAGAGGCTACGAGAAAAAAGATTTTTTTGAGGTGGTTCAGTGCTGTGAACTTGTCGTAACTTCTGAGTGGTTGAAAGAGGGACTATCGGCAAAGAGGACAGAATGCAGTTCTGATTTGGATTGTCTCAAACAGGTGACGAATAAGAAAGATAAATCACTATACACTTTTTTGGCTAATGACTTCTACGAGTTATATAAATGGTGGTTGGCAGATGAGCAGTGCAATCTGAGAATGTACACCATTAAGGAGCCCGTGTCAATGTTGATGCGAACAATTTACTTCCGCCGTGGATCCGTGTTAGTGCAACCTTTCAATAAATTCTTTTCTAAATTGGTGGCTTCAGGACTTGTAGGCCACCACCACAAAAATATTACATACAAAGAGCGTCTAAAATGTAAGACGAAGTATAAGCCATCAGAGCTTCCGCTTACAATGCAAGATTTAGAGAGACCGTTCGTTGTTTTAGGATGCGGACTAATTGTGGCAACATTGACTTTTGCATTTGAAGTTTTAATTCGGCGAGGCTAATGTTAATATGGCTTTTAGTAGTACCTACTTAGGTGGGGTAGTTAGTAGTCTAGTGTATTAATTTATTCACTATATTCGATTTCGAGTACACAATTAGATTAGAAGATTGTTACATTCTTAGAGAATATTATAAGCTTCCTGTGGCTTGATAACTTAAAGTAGAATAAAATTAAGTATTAATGAATAGATAATCTAGTTTTTATTTATAACCTTACCTGAGAATCAATGTCATTATTCTAGAGATGCAAATGAGATGCTAATTTGACGCCAAAGTGATGCCCGTGTGATGCGAAATAATAGTACTGGACAATATCAGTTACATCTAACGTATTATGGAAAAATCAATGACAATAATATTTTTTAATCAGAAATAGACTTCAGTTGAATTCACAAAAAACAATATAAAATTATATGTAAACCTAAATAGTGTTGAATAAGTACATTTACACAACACTACTATATTTGCTATATACAGGGTTACTGGTTAAGTATACCTAGATCCATTAAAGGTTATAGTTCCCATCATTTCTGACTAATTTGACTATGAAACACACTAGCCTAAATCTAACCATATCTATACTATACTATACTATACTATACTATACTATACTATACTATACTATACTATACTATACTATACTATACTATACTATACTATACTATACTATACTATACTATACTATACTATACTATACTATACTATACTATACTATACTATACTATACTATACTATACTATACTATACTATACTATACTATACTATACTATACTATACTATACTATACTATACTATACTATACTATACTATACTATACTATACTATACTATACTATACTATACTATACTATACTATACTATACTATACTATACTATACTATACTATACTATACTATACTATACTATACTATACTATACTATACTATACTATACTATACTATACTATACTATACTATACTATACTATACTATACTATACTATACTATACTATACTATACTATACTATACTATACTATACTATACTATACTATACTATACTATACTATACTATACTATACTATACTATACTATACTATACTATACTATACTATACTATACTATACTATACTATACTATACTATACTATACTATACTATACTATACTATACTATACTATACTATACTATACTATACTATACTATACTATACTATACTATACTATACTATACTATACTATACTATACTATACTATACTATACTATACTATACTATACTATACTATACTATACTATACTATACTATACTATACTATACTATACTATACTATACTATACTATACTATACTATACTATACTATACTATACTATACTATACTATACTATACTATACTATACTATACTATACTATACTATACTATACTATACTATACTATACTATACTATACTATACTATACTATACTATACTATACTATACTATACTATACTATACTATACTATACTATACTATACTATACTATACTATACTATACTATACTATACTATACTATACTATACTATACTATACTATACTATACTATACTATACTATACTATACTATACTATACTATACTATACTATACTATACTATACTATACTATACTATACTATACTATACTATACTATACTATACTATACTATACTATACTATACTATACTATACTATACTATACTATACTATACTATACTATACTATACTATACTATACTATACTATACTATACTATACTATACTATACTATACTATACTATACTATACTATACTATACTATACTATACTATACTATACTATACTATACTATACTATACTATACTATACTATACTATACTATACTATACTATACTATATTTGTTTGAAACAAAACATGAAATAGAGACAAAAATAAATATAAGCTACGACATGGGAGATTAATCCATACGATTAATCTCCCATCTCTTTAGATTGACAATTGAATTGATGAATTAAAGTACTATATTCAAATTAATATTAAGGTTATAAGTTTAAAATGATACATTTTAACGTTCCTATTATTATTGCCCTTATATTAATGAAGTAAAACAATTTAATAATTTAGTAAATTATCATTTACTATGTAATTAGTTTGTATAACAGAAATGTAAACCTTATTTACTTGATTTCACTAGGCTGGAGTTTACAGTAGGTACCTATAGCATCGGACTGAGTTTTTGCTGTGAGGGGGGATTAAATATGTGAGGGTGTATATGATTGTTTGTTATGGCGTAAATACAAGGTGTCCCAAGAAGTAGTGATATACTGAAGCTGGGCGGTAGAGGAACTAGAGAGCTATCTGAAGCACCCCCATGTATGTACGCAATTTTTCGTATTTTCGGAGCTATGGCTTTTTTTGAATTTTTCACCTATTGCCGAATACGATGAGATTTTTATTTATGGTGACGTGAATTATTGCGGTAGATGCTTTATTTTTTTTTGTGTGCTATCCTGATTGATAGGCCAATTCAGTATGGTAACATTTACTATCGTTAGATCTTTGAATGGAATAAAAATAAAATTATATGCCAAGAAAGATAAAATTACCCAGTATGTTCACAACTTCAAGGACCCTTAAAAAAATCAAATAAAAAAAATACCGTTTGGCTTTTAACAACTTGCTTTATCTATCAGGTAGCAACCCTTAAAATTTCATTTTATTATTCATAAGACTTGAATAAAAAAATTGTAATCTAAATGTGGTAGGTGCAAAATTTTAATTTACATGATGATTAATGCAAGCTAAGTAAAACCAATTACATGGTGTTTAATTACAATTAATTTTATAATGTTAAAAATGGCCCCCGTGTTCTCGTAATCATGTACAACATATGTTAGACCAGTTTATTATTGACGTAGGTATCTGCACAAAGTTCTTCAGAAGGATGACGGAAACTTTTAAGATAATAAGAATTGTAGTAGAATTCTTTGATTTATATGTTTTTTAATGCATAATATAAAGATTTATATACATAAATCATATATTGCGAACAGAAAATTTTGTTACGAATATACTAAGTATGTAAATTGAAATCATATAATAATAATTTAAATTTCTCAATAGTATCTATATTTTAGATGTATTCAATGTGAACGGGCCTTAACAATTTAAAAACAAGAACAAAGGCATTGACCAATGACGGCAATGACCCATCTCACTCTGTCAATATCGGAAATGTGCGAGAGACATACTTAGTAGGTACTCGTTTGTTATAATCACCGGAAAGAGAAAGCAAATTTTTCTCTATGGTTATAATAGAAAACGGGACCTTATTATTACTAAGTCTCGGCTGTCTATCCGTCCGTCCGTCTATCTGACCTCTGAAGAGCTGTATCTTTGGACTGGCCATAGCATAGGTAGCTGATTGAAATCTTCACAGAACGTGTGTTGGAATGACGAAGCGTTTAAAAATAATAACAAAACTCTGAGAGTGAGAACTGCCCTGTTGCGGCGGTGGATGGAGGACCTGACTCTTACTAATCCCTGGGCAGTGGAAGGCGGAGGCCATTAACCTGGTCCTTCAGATGGTGAATGCTAACGCGTCCCCATCTTGCCTCACCTCGGAGGACTGCTCACTGGGATTCAGTGGATTCACACATCATTCGTTAGAATGCGATAGACATAATAAAGTTTTCTAAGCTACTGGCGCAATAAAATGATTTCTGCTACAGTACGTTCATATCTTTTTATTCTGGCCGAAAAATCAAGCAAGGCCAGGGTAGGTCGGATCAAATCGATCTTCGTGACTTGCACGTCATACGAGGCTCGAGGGTTCTGCAAAATATTTTTTCATTACGGAAATGACTCAGCAAGTTACCGCCCGCTGTTTCTTTAACCTTTTTTGTTGCAGAACTATGTAGGTGAGTATGTGGTAAGGATTTTGATGATTTCATAAATGTTAAGGTAAAAAAACACATTACATACCTACTTCTGTAAAGTTATATGCGATGTATTTTCGATCTCAATCGAAGTTAAATGCGGGCTATTGAAATAAGGCTGCTGCAAAATAACAAAGATGCGATAAAAAGGCAAATGTGCAAATTTCACAGAGGGTAAGGATGTATTTGATAAAAAGTAACTAGATATTGTGCGCTTTCCACATACTATATATTTACTAAATTTAATTACTCCTATAGTTCCTAATAAAATAAATTTATCGTTATCTATACTTATAATGAAACTGTAACAGATCCAATTCTGTACATGGCAGAAAATTAAAAATAAACCATTTTGTGCGTGTTCTGTAGCTGACACTGATGCCAAAACTGTATTTTTTAATTCTGTCTTTATTAACGCGTAGTCCGATTTCAATTATTCTTTTTTTGTTAGAATAGTGACGAGTGAGCTCGGAACCCCATGGGCAGCCCGGCACCCCACGGGCTACTGAATGGAATTCAATGAAACTTAACACGATTTGAGTTCATACTACGAGGAACGTTATTGTATACTTTGTATCCCGAAATTCAGCACGGTTCCCTCGAGAAAGGGGATGAAAGTCAAAAATGTTACATAGTTGTAATTTATGAATGCGTAGTCAGATTTAAATAATTCTTTTTTTGTTAGAGTAGTGACGAGTGAGCCCGGCACTCCACGGGCATTCCGGCACACCACAGGCAGCCCAGCACCCTATGGGCAGCCTGGCATCCCACGGGCAGCCCAGCTCGGCATCCTTATATAGATTTGCCAGCTTGCTAAGATAAAACTCTAAAATCTGGAACATTCGCCAAATTTAATTTTTTTCTCTATCTATTTTTTGCCGGATACATTTTGTAGACTGCGCAATGGAAGTGTACAATCTAATATATTATCGTTCTACCGCTAAACAAAGACAACCTCGGCAAAAAGATGCCGTTTTATAATCGAAATTTCAAAGTATCGCACAAAGTACTTTGCTTCAACATTTATTGTGCGAACCGCGAAGGAACTCTCTGAGTTACTTAACTACTGTCTTCTGGAAAATACAACCCGGGAGTTAACAAACCCAAAATAAAAAGCTCCTTTCTGAGCTATGCTTTACTAGGAGTGCTTCACCGCAGACCATAGCGTTAAACATTGCTCAAATGTGAATAATTAGTTTGCAACGGTACGGCAATCGCGAACGAAGTCGCAGGTACAGCTAGTTTTAAAATAAACTTATGGATCAGAATCTGAGACGGCCAAGTTATCGGCCCATTTGAACAGCCAGCTACACTGAATGGGGAAGTATAGTTGAATATCTTGAAAAATGGCCTGCCAACATTATGTACTTAAATCTTGTTATATTATTTAATTATCATATTTTGCTAGAGGGCAGAAGAAATAAGTTACTGCAGCATAACAGTTGCCCCACACACACTACGCCCATAATGTGGAGTAATACCTCGATTAAGTGTATCTTCGGGGATATGGAGCATCAAAGAGGCGGTATGTACAAGAAGCAAATCACCTCAGTATAACAACTGCATGAGCGTCTTCGCAAGAAATAAGCTTTTAGGGCTTATTTCTTTTGATGTTGCAGAATAAAACAAGCGTTTATCAGAAGGTCATAAGAGCTAATAAGTGGATAAGTGCTTCCTGATCGCAAGCAATGATGTAGTCGAAGACGCAGCTGGAAGAATGGTAGCTAGCCAGTCAAGCATTCGTAAAAGGCCCTACCACCAAGTTGGCGTTTGCGTTTACCGGGTATTGACTTCGCAAATCTTTTCCCAACCATGAATACACAATGCCCGTGGGGTGCCGGGCTAGAATGTCACCATCACTACCCGTGGGTGTTGTAAAAGGCGAGGCGCATAACACACCAGAAGGTGGGCAGCAGCGCTTTCTGAGGAACTGACATCTCACACTGCGATCCCCAAGGCGCCCGCCAAGCGTGAGGATTATGGCAAAGCTCCTCATTATGGGGGAGGCAGTTCAGCAGTGGACAATCCTGCTGATACAGTACAGTTCAATAAGATACAAATCAATAACTAACTGAATGACTAAGAATATTTATTCGTAGGGATGACTTTACTAAAATAACAACGGAAAAGTGGCTGAATAAAGATTATCATTTTCCCAGTTTACACCAGTTCATTGAATCATTCTTAATAATGATGTCATTAGTCTATAAAATAGATACTTGGAAACAAATAAGTGAACGGATGGCCATCAATTTTATCGGTCAATAACTTTAATAAATCTCCGGGAAAACAACTCAGCGATTGCATTACATTCGTAGGTACCTATTCATTTTGAAATAAAATACTAGTCATAGACTAAATGAATGAATGCTAATATATTGCATGTGTATCAAACACTTCTGCGTCCATAAATTATACAATGTTTAAAATATTAATTAATTGATTGTCTTTTACGTCACCACGTAATGGAATGTTATTATTTTATTTTACTGTGGGTACGAATGTCTCATAATGTTTTCTTACGTGGATAAAACTTAAGAGTTGACGTCAATATATTACAAACCAGAATCCAACGGGAAAATACCTTTGTACAAAAACGTTAACCTTACTCGACTAAAAAGCTTCGTTAATTGCACTGAAGAGGATATGTTACGAATAACAATATTGTAGAAGATAGGTAAGATTCAGATTTTCTTCATCTAAAAGAGTTCACAGACGACAGCTATAATATAGCGTAGGTAGCGGTCAGTATTAAGATACGAAAATATAAAGATATATATTGTAGCTGTCGTGTGTTGTCACCTGTCAATTTCTATGGAAAATGTGTTGGGATATATTTAAATATATCGAGCTACAAATATATAGCTTTATAGCTGCCGTCTGTGAAACGCTTAAGTCAATCAAAGTATATTGTAATCTAGTTTTTCACTAATTTTTCAATCATGTTATCATAAATAATTTTGATGACGTATAGATAAATGTGTAAATTGAATATATATGTAGCTATATTTATGTATAGTAGGACTAAAGATCAGACTACGAACGGAGGATGGTATCAAGTTTTCGGGGTTAGTACGAGTACCTACAATGGATCTATCAAATGCATTATTGTTTTTTTTTACTGGCAGTGTGTCTTTATTAATAAAACACTGCTAACTATAGTTACAATTCCATAGCTACTACAAGGAAATAATTCAGGCAATCTAAAGGCCATAGCAGGCCTACAGGATGACCAAATGCTCCAGCCCATTACCAGTTGGCAACGTGCCCGCAGCATGTTGGCATTCTGCTGCAATTTTCAATACTTATTTGATAAGCCAAATGAGTGTCATCATTGCGATCACTCGTCGCATCGACCGTCTCGTAAAATTATAATGATTGTTCTAGTACCTACTTAATAGAAAGTATGTATCCGCATGACCAGTACATTAGATGCATTTAGCCACTGAAATACATATGCACTTACTCGGGTGGCGAACGCCATCGACAAACTTATTCGCATATATTTTGCTTCCTGAGGTTCATGTGTTTGTTATGAACAATGGCAGATGCCATCCACCTGATTGCCACTTAATGACGATTTTATAGTCTAACTACGTACATGTGCAACTAGTCTGGCTAAAAATACTGTTGCACAAGAACGCGTTAATTATGTTAAAAACATTTTTTTAAATTAATAATAACAAATATCTTTAACATATTGTATAAAAACATATAAAGAAATATATATTTCTATATATGATTACAAGCACTAACGCGTGCTAAGCTAAAATCATATTTTACAAATTATATATATATATAATAGGCAAACAGTGACAATTCTGCCTAATTGACGTCACAAACGCCACGCATCCAACAGGAAGAATTTTCGACGCGTTCATCGTCGAAAGAACGAGACCTGAGAGATCGAGATGTTTCGATCGTTCGCTCGATGAGTCAATACCTCCTGATGATGCTTTGTGTAGAAAATTGTTCCGGTTGGGCTGCGTGGCGTTTGTGACGTCACGTCGGCTTAACAGGAAAATTAGGCGGAATTGTCACTAGATATTGTTTATTTTATTTTAAATGTTTTCTTAAAATATTTAAAAAAATATATGTGTATCCATTAGGAAACAAAAATCTTATCAAGAGAAATGAAGGTTTCCGCTAGGACTCTGTCATGTATTACTAAACAAGACTCTGAAGCTAGGCGGTTATCGTCGATATACAGGATATGCTCTAAATCCATCCTTACATTTCGAAAATGGATTGATCAAAACGCCTTCTGTTCCGATATGCAAGTGAAAGAAAAATAAATATCCTCTGTATAGATGATAATATTACTCATTATTGAAGAACATTACAACAAGCAAAGTTATAAAGTGTACGTTCTAAAGAAGCTGCTCAGGTGGTCGGAAAGGTGCAACGTGGTTATCATCCTACGTCGATGATGGTTAAGTGTGGGGTGTCTTAACAAGGAGTCACAAAGTTTCATTTTTGAGTGAAGACTGAAACCAAAGTGTATCAAGAGACCGTCTTGAATAGTGAAACATCTCAGCAATACACTTATAAACATGTACCGTGGACTTTCCACTGGCTGGAAACCTTCGGACTTCGGTATTAAAATGAAAGTCGGTAGTGAAATGTTCACAATTTCACGAGAAAACATAAAAGTATTCTGTTCAAAATACTCACCAAGTGTTTATTTATGAGTTTGTCCAACTAAAAAATAAAATCATAGGTAGGTAGGTAAGTATCAATCATTATAAGCGCAGACAACAAATATTAGGTAAATTAAAAAAATACCATTTATTCCACATAATTTATTATCCGTATCGGACAGTTTGCTGATGAATTTATTAACCCAATGCAAATATTGCTACATATATATTTTGCGTTTTAGACATCGCGGTCAAAACCGGTCCGGAAAACCATGTCAAAATAAAATAAAGTTTACTGAGTTTACTTTTAGCTGACACTCTGTGATCTCTGATGTCTTATGGAAATAACCATTTATCCATGGCTTGGTAGGGTCCGGTAGGTAAGGGTAATATCCCGGGATCGCGGCGCGAAGGCGTGATGCATCATCTCATCACTCATGAGCTACGATAGTCAGCTATGTCAGACATTGATTCACCCAACGGTGTTTTGAGAAAAGTCAAGCAATGTAGGCTAGCGATGTATATGGATGACTGAATAGATTAAAAAAAATGAGAGGTTAATTAGGCACTTAGGTACTTTCAAAAAGAATCGGGTATGGTGGTTAAAATTATCACCAAACAGGTTTTTCTTTTATTACCGTTGATATATTAGTATTTTATGTGGGTCATCGGTTGCCTAGTGATTCAAATGATCCAAGATGCTATCACGATAAGGCCTGTGGAGGTGACATACCATCAGGTGCATGGCTACGTCCAATTCTATGCTCGGGATGATATTTTACATACCATAATACCCATATAACTGTAAAACCAGCGCACATCTCCACACCGTCAAAAGACCGATCCCCACACCCAGCAAGTAAAGACATCACACACTGTTCGCTTTTATCGCTCCATTCTTCCACGTACTTGTGGGATGTGGAACGACCTTCCTCCGGAGGTCTTTCCGCGAAGCTACGACATGGACCGTTTCAAAAGGGGCATCTTCACAAATTCTTCTCTGGGCAGGCAACGCATCCGCAAATCTACACGTGAATTTTTAGGTAGTGGTAATACCAAAACAGAATCAATTTGGGAGTACTTAAAGATGCGTACAGATTTCATGCTTCAGCAGATCCCCACCGTAGAGCTGGTGATACTTAGCGATATCAACGTTTATCATGCTGAATGGTTTAGTTCGCGTACCACTGATCATTTTTATACTTATTTTGTGTTGGGGTGATAAGTCCTGCATGCACTATATTGTGCATTCCCTTCAGCTACTCTAGCCATTCTAAATACTTCATGTATCGGAGTATCATCCTAGGTTGCTGACACAATTAGCCTAGTTGCATCGTTTGTGGTTCCGAGTCAATGTCAAAGTCAAATTTTTCTCATAATTTATTCCGTGGCCTGGCGTTGCAATACTAAATGTTTTATTTTCAAACATACAACCTCGGTGCCTGTGTGCCTTTTCTTTCTTCATGATCTTTTCTTGACTTCGGTTTGACGTATGATTTGACACAAATGGTCATCTCTGATGTGGTGCTCTTCCCTAGTGGACCTTCTGCTGGACCCGGACAGTTAATCAGTGCATATATTGCTCCCTTCTGATTTGAAGTTGTATCGGTTCTATGCCTAACTGGCTCCCTTATCCGCCCGGCTGTCATCTCTGTGGCACTACTGGTCAGCAGATTAAGACGGGATGCGGCATCCTATTCTTAGAGGAATATATTTATATTCGCCGTATAAAAAAAGCCTCCAAAAAAGAGCATATTCCGTCCTCAAAAGCCGGCAACGCACATTTGAGACCTCGGGGATGAGTTTTCTTTTATTCATCTCTTCACTGGCATCCGACTTGTACTAGACCAGATTTTATAATTTGTTTACATTTTATATTTCAATGTTTTTGCCATGAATAAAAGGACAGTATTACATTTTTTTTGTAACCCTGGTTGGATCCACACCGCCGGCTTGAGCTTCACCGCATGGTGGAAGGGCATTTTGCGAACGCCCACCTGGCTAGCTACCACCCTTAAGTAGAAAATCGTCCTTCAAAAGAAAATCAAGTAGTCCTTGAGAGCCAGTGAAATTACAGGCACATGACACTTTACAGCTATGTCTCAAAATGACGGGCGCAGTGCATTTCGTGACTTGTGATGAAATGTACCTACCTATGAGCAGAGGTTAGTCCGCTTAACATCAGGTGGGCCTCGAGCTTGTTTCGTCACAATAACATAAATATATATATTTATATATTCCAATGTTCTAATTTAAAATAGTATAACAATAGTCGCTGAAAATATGGTAGGTACTTACTGTATCAGTCGGATAGTCCACTGCTGAACACAGCCTCTCCCATTAAGGGAGGGGGGGGGGGGGGGGGGGGGGTGCCAGTCAGGGGGGATCGCAGTGTGAGATATAGATATTAGTACTTACCTCAAAAAGTGCTGCTGCCCACCTTCTGGCGCGTTACCCTTAGTCACCTCTTACGACACCCACGGGTAGAGATGGAGAGGCGACATTCTAGCCCGGCACCCTAACCCACTGGTAATTTCATCATTTTTTATATTTGGTAAATTAGTTTTTACTCGTTTTGACAACGCAGTCTTCGAACGCAGTATGCCATTGCGGTAAAGATCGTCGGATGACGAAACACGAAACCACAAATGACGCGATAGTAATTATACCTATTCCTATCGCGTCTACTATGACGATCATGCTATGACGTACTTTTTTCGTATTCGTGCTCTTTGAGTTCGGACTTCTTTATGCAATGAGTACATAACATGGAAGTAATAAGTACTGATGTAGGTAGTACTTATTACTTCCATGGTAGATATCTATAGTTGTATAATGTCATTGTGTGAGTACCTACAACATATTTATTCGTAGATGGGTACTAAAGAAATTGGCATAATAGCTCTATGCAGGTAATCTATGCGCTGATTCAGGAGTAAGAAAGTTATTTATAATATTCCTACCAAAAATATTCAAAATTAAAACTTTAACGCAAACACAAAAACATCACGTTTGCGATCTTATTACTTATAATTTTAGGGCATACAATAATATACGAATAGAATTTATGAGATTATTTGATTTCAATTCCATCACATTTTATTATAGCACCAAATTAAAATTATTATGGGATATGTGTATGGTAGGTATAAATATAATCAAAATGGTTCATCATTTAAATTATCTATCGAAAAAAAGCATAGAATATGTACAGGAATATGTCCAATTCCGCTGTCCGAATTGGAATAAACAATTAAAATTAAAAAATAGGTATAGGTATAACTATACTTATATAGCTAAATTTCCGTTATCATTGTCATATTAGGTATCAACTTATACATTAATAATAAATTATGTAGAAATGTTATTATTTATCATATTCATCAATAAACCACAGCCCTAAAGTCAACTCCTAAGTCTATTTCTCAACAAACTGTACCAAAATGTTTTTTCTGTAAATATAACAAAACTACGAATATTTTAAAAGTTCTAACTCATTTAAAATAATGCAGTGCCTCTGCCTACGTACGAGTATGTAGGTTCCTACATAGTTGGGTCCAAGATTTAAACAATTTTGAGATGGTAACCTCGGGCAATCTCCCGGGATCGGAGGTCGTGACCGTTATAATACCAGGCATATTTTCAGCGATATTTATAGTTAATACCTATAATCGGAGTGGGTCGCCGTAATTCACGTTTATCGAGACTGTAGGGGCCAATCGGGCCCACGTGGCCGCTGTCGTTAGTGTCTTCTATACTAAACGCTATTGTGTTGGGTCGGCAGGTTTACACTGGAGGTATTTTTTTTCCTTTTATTATGTCGATATAATGCATAATATTATATCAACATTCACAAAGAAATTTCAAGTTGATATATTGTGCCATCTGAAAACCCCCGTAGTGGTATGGCATTTTAAGAATACCCGCCTGGCTAGCTACAGCCTTTCAGTAGAAAATCTGTCGCCAAGCACCTTTGGTTTGTTCCGGCAGTTCCTTGAGAGCCATTACTTCTAGGTTTAACTTGCACCACATCATCACAACCATCAGATATTGTGGTAAAGGCGAAACTATTAGCAATAAAAAAAGAATCCACGTTTACAGATTCTATACTTCAGCAGAGTTCTCAGAGGCGATGAATGGGGAAAATATCATAAAGTGGGCCACAGCGCCTTTTGATAAATTGCCACACTGACCGCAATGTAACTTGGCAGACGCTTGCCAAACGTGTGGACTTTAGCAAACCACCCCTTATGGTGAGCTTTTATGCAATAGTGGATGTACGGCTATTAAGGACGTACATAATATATCATTACTAATTATCCTCCTCTAAGGTTTTCATATTAAATGTAAACATTTCACAATGCTGGCCTACCAATATATATGAATTTATTCGTAGATGCTGGCACATATTTGACGCAATGTATAAGCATTGCAATTCAACGGGAAAATGCTGCCAGCATGCTGGGCAAGCTGGCAACTGGTAGGCTGGAGCGTTTGGACTGCCTTTGAATCTACAATGACTAATGACTTGTGTCTTTGTTGTGGTCTTATTTGTAGTACAACGTAAGTTGTATTATAGATGTCGCTCCATCCTAATACGATGGTTAAAGAACGATAGGAAAAAAAGAGTTATGACGTAATTATTATGTTAGCGCAATTGGTTAGAGCATACCCCGGCTAAAGGGGTGGATGGACGCGGGTTCAAATCCCGCACATGACTTAAATTGTTCCTATCGTAAATTTGTGACTTTGTAATGACTTGCGGGTTGTCTAAATGCTTTCATTGTAGTAGCTGTAGTCTTGTATATAGTTCGTAGTATTTCGTTAATAAAGACGTATACCGCCGGTAAAAAAAAATTAAACGTTTAAGGTATACATAAAGTTCTACGTTTACCTTTACTTGAAATTACAGGCACATGAGACTGGCCAACTATGTCTCAAAGTGACGAGCGCAGTGCAATTCGTGACATATCTGTTATGAGCAGAGGTTAGTCCACTTAACATCAGGTGGTCCTCGAGCTTGTTCCGCCACAATAACATAAAACAAACTTATCTATAGTGCTCAACTATAAGCTGTCACATTGATCGAAAATTTTCAATATAAAGTAATATATTAAAAAAAAAAACAATACACACCAGCTTTTATTTACATTTATTATTTCCTATAGGCTAGCCTTTGACTACAAACTAATACGATGGTAAGTGATGATGTGATCGAAGGTGGTACAGAAGCTTAACATAGAATGGGAACCTATTCCACAGAGAGTCCAAATCTGTGTCTGAATCCAGATTAGCCAAAATCGCACAATGCCCTACCACCATGCAAAGATGATGATTGACTAAGTGATAGGATATCATTAAAGTACATACTTTCTAGGTATAAAGAGTTAAGAATTAATAATAAAAACAGTAAATAATATAGTACATATATTTATGAATATTTTCTGACATAAAATTAATAATTTGAGTATATGACAGTATGATAAGGATTAAGGATGGTAGCCAAAAGGTCCACATCTTCAAGTGAAGGCTTACAAAGCACTGAGCAAGTAATTAACAAAGTTAGTAGCGTCCATATGGCGAAGAGAAAATTTCTACACCTGTACCACCGATGACCAAGTCCTAAACTAAGAGTAATTGACTTGTATATAGCGACATCTGCATCCCACACCTACAGATACTCTTTGTTCTGCATTACCGATTTTCATAACGTGTTGCTATTGAAACATTCCGTATTTTGGAGTCCTGGTTTATGCCTTAGGATGGCAGTCATACAGCATTATGGTACGGCATATTGCGAAAACCCGCCTGGCTGGCTATTCCTCAAGAAGATAATCTGTCACCAAACACCTGACAGTGTCCTTTAGAGCCGGTAATTCGAGGATAATTTAAGTGTTTCTCTAACATATCAATTTAATATTTTCTAAAAATATTTGTTCATTGGAAGTTTCTTTGGAAGTTGATATATCTATATATCTAAGAATTACAATGACCAGGTCAATTAATAGTTACTAACCTACTTATTATATTGCACAAGTGTGACGAGTCAAAAAAGGTCAGGTTACTTGGATTGGTACCTATGTAGGACAAATGCTTGCTGCCCAATGGGATTCCCTAGTCTACCATTCCTTAAGTGGCACGTGTCAATTGTACAACACGCGGTGGCAATGGCCCTAAACCACAACAATTTATTTGATTACTCATTAGTATATAATGGGTACCTAACAGTAACTAATTTTTATGCACAGCGGCTTTGCATTCCCATTTATGGTATTCCGTGTGAAGTGACTACAGACCTGAATATTTTTTTTTTCTTTGTGTAGAATTTTGACCCAAATATAGACTACAAATCCAATTAAATTATTTTTCAAAGGCCTTTAATATGTACAAAAGAAGGTAACCGAATAAAAATGTTTTGACCGACTTCAAAACAAGGAGGAGGTTCTCAATTTGACTGTATTTTTTTGTGTGTTACCTCGTAGCTCTTCACAGGTTGTACCGATTTTGATGATTTTATTTTACATTCTAAAGCTGGTGCTTGTTGTGATCCTATTTGAATTTGAGTGAGATCTGACGATTAGTATTTGACTTATCCCTAATCATGCATATTTTATGTTTGAGGTCGGTTTTTGAAGTGAAAACTTCTTTAGCGGCGTTGAGCACTTTTTCTGTAATGGGTATAAAATCTTAAACTCGCGTCAGGACACGTGACCTGATCGAAAAAGCGTAAGACGGATGGAGAGTAGACAGCTATCCCCTCTCTACGGCGCGGACACACTTAAGTCATTGCATGATCGCACATAAACAGTACGCGGCCAGAAGCTTGATCCGTACGTATGTCACTGTAAAAAATATTTTTTTTACGATCGTGGCCATTGAGTGCAATAAAAATGCCTACATGCGCCATTAAATGGTGCGGGAAAAATAGTAAAACATCCAATTACAAAACAGATGGAATTACCTTTAATATTGAGAATCGGGAGAGCAGTCGGATGACATTTGTCAAAAATGCAAAATGGCGGATTTCAAAATGGCCGCCATACAAAATCCTTCGATCCCTCAAAAAAGTAGCTGGTTCTACCAGAAAGAGTTGAGTACGGTTATAGTAATGTATTACGAAAATGACTAAGGGGCTTAGCTGAGTAGGGGAAAAATTAAGAGCCCTAGAAATGACGTCTGCCAAGTAAAGCTGGACTACGTATCTCGAAAACGGTAAGAGATATGTTGGGGGTGTTTGAACAAATGTCATAGGGAATAGGGAGAGCAGTCGCATGACACCTGTCAAATGTGCTACTCTCATTCTTCATACATTATTTGGAGTATTTAACCTTACAATGTCAACTGTATTAGGAGTGTTTGTGGGAATTTCAACTCAATTTAGAGTAATTGTCCTACTGTCAGTGTAGCGAGCCCGAAGGGCGAGCTTTTGGTGAGGCCGAAGGCCGAACTTTCGGGCCGCGAGGCCGTAGGCCGAGTGGACGGTGCGCGAGCCCGCAGGGCGAGCGCTAGGCGAGGCCGCAGGTCGAGCCGTCTTAGTAACTTGCGAGGCCGAAGGCCGAGCTCAGACTTGCACCGATTTGGCTGAAAATCGATATATAGGTTGTTCTCGTCATCCTTATTCCAAATACGAAATTTTTATTTCGATGACGTCTGCCAAGTAAAAAAAGTTACTCCGATTTGGCTGAAACTCGATATTTATGTGGTTCTGGACGTCCTTATTCTAAATCAAAATTTTTTGTTTCGATGACGTCTGCCAAGTAAAAAAAATACTCCGATTTGGATGAATCTCGATATTTAGGTGGTTCTGGGTGTCCTTATCACAAATCTAATTTTTTTTTTAGATGACGTCTGCCAAGTAAAAAAAAAGTACTCCGATTGTGCTTAAATTTTATATCTAGGTTGTTCTGGACGTCCTTATTCCAAATATGAAATTTTTTTTTAGATGACGTCTGCCAAGTAAAAAAAAGTATTCAGATTTGGCTTAAATTTTATATCTAGGTTGTACTGGACGTCCTTATTCCAAATATGAAATATTTTTTTCGATGACGTCTGCCAAGTGCAGATAAATCACGTATCTCGAAAACGGTAAGAGATAGGTAGGGAGTGCTTGACCAAATGTCATAGGGAATCGGGAGAGCAGTCGAATGACATCTGTCAAAAATCCAAAATGGCGGATTTCAAGATGGCCGCCATACAAAGTGCTCATTTTTCGACCGTATTAGGAGTTTTTGTGGGATTTTGGACTGAATTTGGAATTATTGTCCTATGATAGTATTTAGCAAGCCCAAAGGGCGAGCTCCTGGTGAGGCCAAAGGCCGAATTTACGGCTCGCGAGGCCGAAGGCCGAGCGCATGGTGCGTGAGCCCGAAGGGCGAGCGCTTGGCGAAGCCGCAGGCCGAGCCATGTTAGTAATTTGCGAGGCCGAAGGCCGAGCTCCGACTCAAGAGTATTTTCCACGTCACCGACTGGTCTCCATGGCAACTGCCCGCGGTAACCGAAGCACCTACGAGTGGGGTTCCTAAACAAAAGTGACTCAGAATCTTGGTCCCATTCTGCCCGTACTTTTTATGGCAGTAGGGTGAATTTGCTTTTGTGGCTACAGTATGGTTCTTTATTGTATTGAGAGTTTATATGGGATTTCATACTTCTATTGGAGTTTTGAAATATTTTTATTTTAATGTAAAAGGTGTTTTGATATAGTTTAAAATAAAATTAATAATTAGTTCACGAATAATAAGGTTAATAAATACAACAGTACAATTTTGAACAGTTTTGAAAATAAAATTGTTTCATTGGCATCGGATGTTTTCGTTGGTTGTCATAATGCAGAACAAGAAAATTTTGTAAGGCAAAAGTTACATAAAATGAAACCTGACGAGACTGGTGGATTACCTTATGAACTAGTTCTAGTTCCTAACCGACCCTATATGATAACCATAAACATAGATGTCGCTGATGGTTTATCTAATGGCACTGTAGGAAAATTACTACTCATAGAATCTGATAAAAATGATGAAATCACAAGACTTTGGTTCAAATTCTCAAAATCCATTGGTCAAAAACGTGCAACAAAATTTAGAAGCGACATTGCACGCTTGAAAATCGACAAAGACGCTGTTCCAATTTCTTTACAATCATCGTCAATACCACTCAACAGAAATAAAACTATAGTGGCAAAAAGAAAACATTTTCCACTGATTTCGGCTTTGGCGATGACAATTCATAAATCCCAAGGAGGTACGTTTGATGCTATCGTTTATGAATACAATCGTTCTCATTCAAGAGAATTGGTGTACGTTGCGCTATCAAGAGTAACTAGTATAGAAGGTTTGTTCTTAGTCACTGAAGACGACACAAGGGCGAGCTGGAAATTTCATCATGGCAGAGTAGGAAACGCACAGGTGGAAGATTCAAACGCAACAAAAATCAAAAGAGATCAACAACTCATCGAGAAGATTTATCAATTGAATTGAAACGTTTACGTGAAAATCCTTTGCAAACCATCACCAAAACACTTGTAGATTTTATTTCTAAGAATAATAGATTGTCTATTTTTTCATTCAATTGTCAGAGTTTACGTGCGCATGTAGATGATCTAGCAATTGACGCTCTTGTTAAAAAGATGAATGTGTTAATTTTATCAGAAACTCATATGGGTAACAATGAAATAATTGACATTCCGAATTTCAACTTTGTTGCGAGTTTCATAAGAAATAATCGTCCCGCGGGAGGAGTAGCTATTTATCAAAATATGAACACAGTTCATTATTGCACAAATTATATGGATGTGCATGTGAAATACAACAGCATGTTTAATGCCACTGTTTCTGATATCGGTGATATTTGTATAAGTCGTTGCCACTCTGGTGATAATCAGTTCATAATTATGGTTGCCGTTTACATCTCTCCAGATAAGTCATTGCGTGCTATACGAGACTTCTTGTATGAAAATTTATTCATTTATTCTCATGATGCATCTCATTGCTTAAAAAAAATATTGGAAAAAGCTTTGATGAATTGTCAATGATTTTGAGTGGAGATTTCAACATAAACTTCGCAGACGATAAAAATCAACTATTAATTGAATTTTTAAATAATGAATTTGGTTTAACTATGTCGAATGATCGCAATCTTAGCACAACGAAATACAAAACTACTATTGATGCGGTCTTTATTAGACATTTAAATAGGTTCGAATCAAAACTGTTCGTTTCTTACTTCAGCTACCATAAACCTATCGTATCAGTTTTAGAGATTGGCGATGATAGTTCTGGTAATGATGCTGGTGAAAAAGTCGTTGAAATTATGGATGAAAGTTGATTTTTCGGAGAGATAAACTTTTTAATGTAAAATAATTGTAATAGTTTTAAAGTGTTAAATTTTTAATGTAATATAAATTGTCATGTTTGTGTACGATAGCGCAATAAATGAATATTGTATTCTACCACATAAATGATAGTACTTTTATACTGATAAAGCAATTGGTGCAAAATTATTCCCTAACCATTCCAAAATATCAAACATGCTCAACGTTAATTAATAATCAAGTTTTCACTTCTGCCGGCACTCCCGGAGTGCAACCCGTCTTTTTATTTGTTAATTTTTATTGCTCCCTAGCATGTGGGGTGTCACCATCTGTAGCTTATTGATTACATTACAAATAAATCGTTAAGGCCAGGTAACGCAGAAGGTGCGAAGAATCCACGGAAGATTCCCGGCTACCGCCTTCAAAAACAACGATCATTGGCCCTGGAAACACAAACAGCACGCTAATGGAGGACCACAAAATTATTCACGGTTCTTGGTTTGTTACCATATTACACCGGTAAACGTAGAGTTAGAAGGCTCCTGGACTGACGACATCGTCGCGGGGAGCCAATCGATAAAAATGGCTTACAACCGTTAATTGAAGTGTTCTACGGGGGAGGCCTTTGTGCAACAGTGGACGTCTTCCAGCTGATAATGATGTGTCATATCCTCTATTTAACCAACAAATACTGAAAACACCACCCGAAAACAAACCTACTGTAGTTTTGAAACTGAAACCATTTTTTTTTACGGACTATTTTCTTTTCCGTAAGAGTTACGTACATCTGTACGGAACCCTAAAATAATAACAATAATTTATTCAGCAAACAAATTGTTTTACAATCTTGTAACTAAGTTTATTATAATAAGTATTAGTATAATTTTTTAGATGTTTGGACTTTGTTGTCCACACTAGGATTCCCTGTGTCTTGGAGATCCAGTTTTTTACAGCATGAATTATTATATAATGTTGCAAGTGCTCATTAAAATAACATTTCTTATCACTAACATGATATGCAATTCAGTAGCATGTGCAATCTTTCATGCGTCAGCATTTTGTTTATCACCATATGTTGTCTTCTAAAGTAACATGATTATTATAGTTTGCAATTGAAATACACTTAATATAAATGTATATTAAGTGTATTTTAGGTTGAATTTATCACATATGGTAATTACCAATATGTGATAAATTCAACTTATTTTGCGAGACAGTTAACATTTTTACAATAAGGGTAGATCGACGTAGAATATCGACGTAGATTTGAGTAAAGTGGTGTATAAAAATCTCAAAATCTAAAAGACGAGACCCGAATCGGACTTCGTCATTTTGAACCTTAAATAGGAGTAGTTTTAAGTGTCTACAGAAACAAGTGAATACCTTTTTAGTTATACTTGCACGTACAACCAAAGTAGGTAAAGTATATGATGTTTTTATATGTCCTTGCAAAACAACGATTCCCCAGATAAGTACCTACAATGAATATGTACCTACTAAGTTGTTTGCTATGTGCATCACACCATTATTCTATTTGTTTATTTGACAGTTTCCTTGTAGCGGAGTCGGTGAAGTAATTGAATAAGATATATTATATACCTAATATTCATTAGATAGGAAAATCCGGATGTGACGAAAACTTTGTAGCATTTATTTATACCAGGATGTACCTAACTAGTTTTCTTTGAGACCTAAATAAATGTGACCTTAGAGTATCAGTAGAAAGAGAAAAATCTTTAACATTGTATCAAGATCTGACCAGCTCCGTTCAACGGTTTTTGTTGGAAAAATACCTAGCTACTTCTTTTCAGATATATGAATGAATGAATGAATGAATGAATGAATTAATTAATTAATTATTTGTATAGATAGCCTACGTGGTTACCCAGGCAGGTATAAAAACGCGCGAGCCAAGCGAGCGAAGTGAGCATGCCGCGGCAGCAGCCGGCGAATTACCAGAAATATTAGAATTTATTATTCATATTAAAAAAACAGTCAATGAAGACCTCGTCTGTATGAAAGGAATATAACAAATTGTGGTGTTATTGTGGTCTTCAGTAACGTAATGCTCCTGGCCACTTAACTTTTCGTCGCACCTATATTGTAACTATGCCCTTGACTAATCTTTGACTTAAATTTAAATTAATCATTAAAGTTATAAAACACTAGCTTTCCGGTCGCGGCTCCGCCCTCGTTTATTTCGGTTATCGCGCAAACCCAAACAAGATAGGTTTGCGCAGTTGGATAAAAAGTATCCAAATTTCATCCAATTCGGTCCGGTAGTTTTGAGTTTTTTCGTGTCATACAAAACTATAAGTCTTTCCTCTTTATAATATTGTATTAGTGTGTAGATGTAGACATTATGTATCAAAGAAAATTTTACAATTCATTCAGTATACTTTTTGAATCTTGAAAACGTGTTTCACAACAAATTATATTAAAAAAGCTTTCGATATGGTGTACTAATAATAGAGAAAATTACAACAATAAGATTTGTAACTTGTATACCTACATATTGAACGTACGTGAATTTCGGTATGTCAAATATAAAAAATGCATCTATATATACCAAACCAGTATGTATTGTGAACATATAAATCTTAATCTTGTAAATTTTAATGTAGATATTTTAAACATATACCAAAATTTTTACGTTCCGTCGTACTCGTATTATATCGGCAAAAACATTTTCAGCTAATTGAGTGGAACCTAAAAACTACTCGACCGATATTGCAGAAATTTTAATTGAGCTTGGAGGTGCTGTGACAATGTAATCATCTCTCATCACATTATCACATTATTTCATAATAATTATGTTACTGTCCTTATAAATTTTTCATACTCCCGTTACTCTTAAAATTCAAAACCATCACCACTACTCGCAATAGCCTAGTTTGACGCATTCCTACCTGAGCTCTGATTTCGAGGAATACTGATTACTTACCTATTTTTAATGTAATATATACCAACTTATCTACTTAACATAAAATAAAAAAAACTACAGCTTATTTGTAATCATGTTTTCAACACCCTTGCTCGTAAAGTGAGCTTTATTACATAGTTCTTAGTGCCATAAACTGAACTATAACACCCTCGTGCATAATAATATTATACACTAGTGCGTAATAGAATTATCCCTACAAAGTTAAGTTAGTACCTAACTGCAAATTATATGCGAGTAAACAGAGCCTTTTCAATTTAACCGGGTAATACAGATTTGTAACATCAAAGAGGTTTATATGTAATCAATCACTAAACAATTGCCGAGCGCAAAAAAAAAAAACTTGCGCGCTATTTTCCATAATTTTTGTATGTTGTTTGTTCAATATATATTTGTTTTCCTCGCAAGGGTGTTGAAAAAGTGCGTATGAAACTCGTGAGCAACTTGCTCATTATACACTCGGCTTATTTACGCCCTCGCCTACGGCTTGGGCTACAACACACACAACAAACCTCGTTTATAATGAGCAACTTAGCTCACTTGTATCCTAATCTACTATTATTCAATAATAACAAATATTTTTAAAATATTTTATGAAAACATCAAATATATATATTAATAAAACACTTAAAGAATACAAAAATATATCTAGTGACAATTCCGCCTAATTTTCCTGTTAAGCCGACGTGACGTCACAAACGCCACGCAGCCAAACCGGAAGAATTTTCGACGCGTTTCGCTTCTACACAAAGCATCCTCAGGGGGTCTTGACTCTACGAGCGCACGATCGAGAATGAGCGGCCGGTATATATTTTTTTTTTATGTGAGTACGTAGATGCTGACTACCGCTAAGCGGACGTCCAGCTCCACCGGGTTTTGGGCGAGGGAAGGCCCTCTTATAGCCCGGGAGGGAAAGGCACTTCTCCTGAGACGGGCGCATAAGGCGAGAAGCGCCTTATACCTCCGTCTCCTGCGAGCGCCGAAAACGCTACGCTACTATCGGGAGGGGTGACAGCGAGCTCAAGGGCACCACTGTGGTTCGGACCTCGGCTTGTCTCGCTGCCGAGAGACAATGGGGGAATCGGAACTAAATGCCCCGGTACAACTGCAGTGTTGTACCGTTGAGAATGGGCCCTACTGAATAATACTCTGTGACTATTTGGAGAGACACTAATCGGGATTTTATTTTTGCCTCGAGCTCGCCGGCGAGCTCGGTGTTTGACTGTGTAACCTCTGATTACCGCACACCTGGGGATGTTACCGGGACGACTTGCGGACAACGCTAAAGCTGCCAACGTAATGGCTGCGATGGGGTCATCCGGGTCGTCCAATACCTGCCGTGGCCGGCGACGGGGAGGTTTGAACCATGGGTCAGATGAGGCAGTCGAGTAGTTCGAAGCCTGGACAACAAGAGGGTTCGAGTGGTGGGGCGCTCGATCAAAGTATCGGCGAGCGCAGTCCTTATTGAACTGCGCTAAAGAGGGAAGGTTTAGGTCGCAATGCAACTCGGTGTTTCGTACATACCACGGAGCACCGGCTGCCTTGCGAAGGAACCTGTTTTGGATGACTTGGAGTTTATGTTGGTGGGCCTCGCTAGCATGACTAAACACTACTGAAGCGTATGTCATGATGGGGCGGAAGCAAGCAGAGTAAAGTGTCTTCTTATTTTTAAGAGACAGTTTACTCTCTTTACGAATTAAGGGACCTAGGCGACCCATTACAAAGGCCGCCCTGTTACGAACAGTAGTGATGTGAGCGTCAAAGGTGAGATGCCGATCAAGGGTTACTCCGAGATACTTAGTTTTGCCAACCCAGGGAATGGGTTCGTCGAACAGAGTTAGAGGTGCAGGATAGCGGGGGTTCGAGTGAGTACACTCATTGAAGTACATAGCTGCACTTTTAGCTGGGTTGACTGCAATGCGCCATTTACGGAACCAGTCACCGATCTCGGTGATGGCCTGTTGGAGGAGAAAATAGGTCTGTCTATTAATATGCCAGCCAGTGGAATAAATGGCGGTATCGTCCGCATATTGGGCTATGAAAACCGAGACCTGGACTGAGAGCGTGGGATGTCGCTGGTATACAGCGCGAAGAGAATGGGTCATAGTACGGAGCCCTGAGGGACTCCGGCACTGACTGGGTGGGGGGTGGAGAGGGTGCCTTCCACGCGGTAGCGGAAGCTTCTGTCCCTTAGGAAGTCTTGTAAGGTGAGCACAAGACGTACTGGCACGCCAAAGTGGAATAACTTGTAAATCAAGCCATTGTGCCAGACTTTATCAAAAGCTTTCGCTACGTCGAGGAAGACTGCTAGCGTCGCTTGGGGTTTGGGTTTCTTATTGAAACCGTCAAGGATGTGCTCCGTGAGGCGGTGCACCTGTTGGAAGCATGAATGCTTGGGCCTAAAGCCAAACTGCTCATCGGCAATAAGGTGGTCTTCCTGCGCATGGGACGAGAGACGGTTCGAAAGGAGCCGTTCGTATAGCTTGCCTAGGGCACTGAGAAGGCTGATGGGACGGTAGCTGGTGGGGTCAGCGAAGTTTTTGCCTGGTTTGTGAATGCCAATGACATTTGCACATTTCCAGATGTCGGGAAATAAACAGTGGCTCATGGCCGCATTGAAGATGCTGACTAGGAGATGAATGAGGGGGGGGGAGAAAGAAGTTTAAGTACCTTGTTGGAGATGCCGTCGGCACCGGGGGCTTTGCGTGGTTGGAGGTCCTTGATCAGTCTCGTCACCTCAGCGTAAGATACTGGGGTGTGTGGGGGGAGTTCAGAGATGACCACAGAGCTTTTATGTTCGACTTCAGCGTCCACCGAATCGAGGTGAGCTTAGTCTACATGAGCGGCCGGCGCTCAGCGCGCCTTTATATAGACTCGGGCCATAATAGAAAGAGTGGCCTCTCATTCTACTATGCTCGGGCTGAGTCAGCACGCCTTTGTCTGGACTCGAGCGTGAGTCACTGCTCTTTGTTGTAGCTAACAATTGGTAAGTGATACGTTTTTAAAGTGACAATTACATCATAATGGCAATAAATTGATTACAAATAATAATTTTAAATTATACACTTCTGGACTCATCTATTGGCCCACCTTGTATTTTCAGTTTCGTTTGGTCCTAGCTAAAATTTTATATTAGGTCAAGCAAAAAGTTTTTATGCAGTTTTGAACCTGGCACATTTTACCATCTTTTTCGATCGTATTGTTTTAAATTTGAATTCAGAATACCATACGACATGGAGCTACGCCTAAAAAGTCGGATATGCGCCTTGTTAAAGGCAATTGATTTTTGAATAAAAAACATGTTTTATCAAATAAAGGTTTAATTTAATAACGCGTGTTGCCTCCATGGGCATCTACCACAGCTCTCATACGATTAGGCATAGAGTTTATCAACCGCTCTATGAAATTTTGAGGGATCATCTCCCATTCCTCTTCTATGGCAGTTTTCAACTCTTGCATCGTCTGGGCAACTGGCTGACGAGCCCTAACACGTCTTTTTAGCTCGTCCCACATGTGCTCAATAGGGTTCATGTCTGGGCTTCTGGCTGGCCAGTCCATAACTGTGATGTTCACATCCCGAAGATATTCCCTGACGATGCCGGCCGCATGGGCTCTTGCATTATCATGCATAAAAAGGAAATTTGGGCCCACATAGTCCGCGTATGGTATCACGTGAGGTTCTAAGCACTCACGAATGTACCTTTCAGCATTTAATGTTGGCAGCCGTGGTCCTGTAACAACCTCAAGTTGAGTTTTGCCGCTCGCGGATATACCGCCCCAGACAGTCCATGAGCCACCGCCATAAGCAACCCTCTCTTCAAAGCAGCATTGTGCGAAACGCTCTCCCTTACGTCGGTAGACCTTCTTCCTTCCATCATTGCCATGTAACACAATTTTAGACTCATCTGAAAAGAGTACACGGCTCCAATCTTGCTGTGTCCAATTTAAATGACTGCGTGCGAAATGAAGGCGCGCTGTTCGGTGGGCTCGCGTTAGTTTGGGCCCATTAGCTGGCTTGTGTGGTACCATATCGCGTTCTTTTAACCTTCTCCGAACAGTTCGAGCGCTCACAGATACTCCGTGGAAGTCGCGAAGTTGGTTTTGTATCTCAATGGAGGTAAGGTGACGATTTCTCAAGCAGGTCGTCACGATGAATCGATCCTGCCTTTCAGTTGTGACCCGAGATCGTGGCCTTCCTTGGCGACGAACAAAGCCGCCAGTCTCTAGGTACCTCCGATAAACATTTCGGACCGCAGATCGACTTAAATTAAGTTGAGCACTCACGTTTCTTTGGCTGTGTCCGGCCTGAATAAGAGCCACACCTTGGGCGGCGACTTCAGGTGAAGTATCCATAGATTATTGATAGAACCTCACCTTAATGTTAAGAATAAGTAATGTTTGTTGCAAAACCAAAGATATCAATCACTTTTTCAAGAATTAAATCCAAGTAAACCAATAAAACCAAGTTTTCTTAGTATTCGATTGTTTGATATCAACAAACAGGCTCCAAATTGTCTTTTGTTTCTTTAAATTCTGTGTTCGAAATTCAAAAAAAGACTATTGAATGAAATTGTGAATGTGCCAGGTTCAAAACTGCATAAAAACTTTTTGCTCGACCTAATATAAAATTTTAGCTAGGACCAAACGAAACTGAAAATACAAGGTGGGCCAATAGATGAGTCCAGAAGTGTATATACTATGCAATGTGTTTTTGAATATGAATAATATCGTAAAAAATATTAAAAAATTACTTCCTAAGACAAATACATGTTTAACTATTTTGTAGTGGCAAATTATCACTAAAAATACGTAACAGTGGTGATGAAACCAATTGCGTCTGTTCATTCAACAGTGCAACGCCTGCACCATGTATTAATATTTCTAACTGTTCCAATACACACAATCAAAATCCCTTATCACAACAATGTAAAATCTTAAAGGTATTACTATCAAGGAGTTGATGACCGCTTTCAATTAAATGTTTTGCAAAGTGAGACTGTTCGGGTTGGTCGTTCCTATACGCGGATTTGTGTTCTTTATATCTAATATCAAAATTACGGCCAGTTTGACCAATATAAACACTGTTACATTCGTCACAGGTAAGTTTGTAAACACCAGATTTTTTATTGTTTTCGAAACGATCTTTTCCGTTACATAAATGGCGTAAACAATATTTTAAAAATATTTGTTATTATTAAATATGGATTTCCGCAAAGTAACGCCTGAATCTATTTATTATCTACTATTATTCGTCAGTAAAATGATACATAAGTCTAAGTGTATCTTCATTTGTACCATCGTGCTCCCGTTATTTTTTTGTGGTATAGGAGGGCAAACGAGCAGACGGCTCACCTGGTGGTAAGTGATCACCGCCACCCACTGAACATCCGCAACACCAGAGGTCTCGAGGATGCCTTGCCGGCCTTTGAGGAGGTAATATATGCTCTCTTCTTGAAGGTTTGGAAATACTTCACTAGGCAGCTGGTTCCAAATTATGGCAGTGCGAGGTAGAAAATGGCGTGTTTCCTTTTTTTGAACACAATTAACAAATTAGTATACATAAATACTAATATCATCGGGGGTTACCTTATTAAAAAATATGTTAAGCTAACCCATTTTTGATTTCGTTAAAAAGGGAATTCAATATCTTTCTTTATGATACTGCTCTGCAAAGCTACGTTATTTTTTAGATATTTGAGTTCTGCCACAGAATAAAAAGGACTACCTCAATTTACATCGTCAACAACCTTTTGGTAGTAGTAATGCGCATAGCAGGCGTTATTATATATTTTGCAATATGATTCATATTTATCTCGCTTATTAATGACGCTCCTCCTACACAGACAACGTGTAATTTCTTAGGAAATTGCTGAAGCAGTTGCAGTTTTTATCGTATATGTGACAATCAAATTCTGGGGAATTCCATTCGTGAAGGCTCATCATTTACATGCAAAATGTTCATTGCTTTAATGCATTCTTTACCTTGCTCATCAACATCAATGATTCATCACGTTGTTGGCCTCTAAAAGATTTACTATAATGTAAATGTGTTCTGAGGAACACGGGTAACTGGTAGGTTTATTGTCTGACACTGGCCGTAAAGGGGTGGGGAAAATTAAACTTAAACGTAATAGTAGATATACATCACTTGATTACGTAGTGAGTAGACTGTATAAAACATAAACGTTCTACAGATGATGTCACCATTCTCCACAAGTGATCGAGGCACGCACACACCTACCTGCTCTTAAGCTCACCAAAGATGTTTCCTTTCCATATCATGTTGTGTTTTGTTTTGATGGCGACAGTTCAAGGGAGGTTTATAAGTGTAGAAAGAGCTCATTCAGTCGTGAATACAGAACGTGCAGTGAAATACTTCAATGAGGTGCCAGTGCGAGTTGTTCGGGCGCTGACACCTCCGGCTGTGGTAGCCCATACTCCGAAGACCGATGTCATAACACCAGTGTCCATCGATGACCGCACAGGCATCTTTGTAGGTACCTGTCCTTCTGGATTCATCAAGCGAGGAACCTTCTGCTTTCCGGACGATGACTACGAGTAAACTAAATCAGCCAGCTACTTAGGATTTTAAAGTTATATCTATTCAAATTGTGTGCCAACATTTAAATTAGTAGCTCTTAAAACTTAAATTAATTTTATTATCAGACTGTGTGAAAATATTATGTTTTTATTATATTGTTATAATTGTTAAGGTTGTGTTTTAATTGTTTTTTTTTTTTCAATACTTCTTAGATATACAGGTGTAGGTACTGATCTCAAAGATAGCTGTCGGACACCACCAGTAGTGTTTTCAAACCTTCATCAGAGGGATAATAGGTAAAAGATGAAGAAAATAATGAAATGCCTTCGCACTGCCCTTCTACTACGGGGGTAATGGATGGATGTGTGGTAGTTGAACCACACATCCTCCGCAGTCCGCGGCCGAGGTGGGGCAAGATAGGGTCACGTTAGTATTCATCATCTTATAGTAGGTCCATACTTAATTGGGCCTCTGCACCTGTGGAGGGGCGACATTGCTCACCAAGGCCGCCCCCCAAATATGTGCGACCGTGCAAGCTGTAATACATATGTATATCTGCACCAACTTTAGTTTTTAATATTCTGAGTTTTTTTTAGGGATTTGTACACAAAAGGCATACAGAGCCTTATTGCTGTTGTCTGTCTGTTACTCCCTCCTTAGGAGGAGGAGGAGTTTGTTTGATAAATTGTGTAGAATTTTAACCCAATAACATGAATTAATTGGGAAGTTCAATCAAATTGTTTAACAGTAGGAGGCCGAATTAATGAAATTATAGGTGATTTTTTTCTCTTATCGAGACGTTTGGGGTATCTCTATCTGGAGCTCATACTGGGACTATCACAAACACATATCATATCAAATTATGATAACCATCGTGATCATAATTTAATTTGTCATCGAAATTAAAATTAAAACATTTTGTTGTCTTAATGTTGTCTTAGGTTTCCACGATTATTACACATAATAAAACATTTTATAGTTATTGTCACTTTCGCGCTTCGGAGGACACGACAAACCATCGGTCGCGGTTGTTGTCTTAGGCTATGTAACAGTCATTAAGATAATGCTGTTCACCCAAACTAGACAGCAATTGACTATATGTAAGTATTTCCTAGGATTGGTAATAGTTAGTTACCTACTGTATCTTTGATCGTAAAACTGTAGAAACCGAGACTTCGAGGAGGCTCGGAATAAAAATCGTGACATGATTAGATATTGAATTGTGTGCAAAATAATAAAAACCCCAATAAACGATAATCACAAATAATTTGCAACAAGTACAATTTAAGTGAATAAACACGACTGCAACTTATTTGTATTCCTGAAGAGTTTATCGTTCCATTGAAATTAAAACTGCAAATTATTTATTTTTGTGGAATTGTTTTTTAAAGCCCTTCATTTTGATACCCCACTCGATGAGTTTGGAAAAAGATTTTTGCTTATCTCACAATTATAGCGTCTAAAATTCGCCAGTTTTTTTTATGTTGTTTTTTTTTCCAGATTTCTTTATGTACCTATTATTATTAGCGTTATCAAGAAAAATCTAACGTATCTCATACATTAAAATCGGTTAATTACCCGTATAGAAGTACCTATATATGAACCCTAAAAACATAGCACTTCTGTTTTTGGGCAGCCGTGTAACAAATGAATGTAAATCGTTTTGCAATTCACCTATTAACCTTAGCTAATGTTATAATTGCAAAGTCATTATTATCTTTGTACTCCTAGCCCATTAATTTCAAGTCAGTAAAATAATATCTTTTCTCTAATAACACATAGGGCGATACCTGAACATATCATTAATTGTAGTGGCACAGATTAAATATTACCTATATATAGTATTGGAATTAATTTTATGACTGGCGGCCTCTAGTGCCGTCTTGATAATGCTCTTATTTGGTAACTTTTGGTTAATGGACACGAATGTGAAAAGGCATTTTAAAATACCAATAAAAAAAAAGCACTAAATACCTACGTGCCATGCCTTGCGGGTTTTGGCGGAAGTTGTGCCGTGGTACAGTATTACAATATGGTAAAACTTTGGTCATGCCATTCATGGGGTGTAGTCTTCCTTCCGTCGTATTTTATAACACCCAGGAGGAAATTGATCAGCTTAATGGTCGAAAATTGGTTTGCTTAAGAATGGTTTATACAAGATATAGTAAGTAGTATAAATTTAACTTTTTCATAAAAATATTGATGTATAATTATTATTAGAAAAAAAAAGCTTAATGTTGATGGAATTCGGTTGTATCGCGCTTTCTGAGACTGCGAGAGTCTCTGATATAATCAGAAACTTATCGTTTTGATATTGTCCTGTGGCAAAGAATGTCCCTCAAAAATAGACAAAGATTTTTTCGGTCATGCTTGGACAAGCATCCCATCTACTCCCGAGGTTCAATTTTGGTTTACGGCAGAGAAAAGAAACGGTTATCATAAAATATTCAAAAGCCTTGACCCAAATTCTAATCGTTTTTTTTATGAAATCAGCTATTAATATTACTAAAGAACCAACATTATACTACATTTAATTAAAACATATTTAAATTATTCGGCCTGATATCGACAGTGGAAACGAAAAACAAATGTAGCGCCATTTGGGCAATTGGTCAGCAGAGCTGTTTAGAGTAAATTTTATTTTAATAATTAAAACCCTTTCATTTAATAATTTATTTTTTTCAATTTTGTGTGTTGATATAGTTATACTTACATCTATTGCGAAAAAAAACTTGGTAGGATTAATTAATTCATTTACCAAATCTCCATAAATATTTGAGTGAAAAATTATTTTATAAACCAAATCAAATATAAACATTGAAAGAAAAATGGTTTATATAACATCAATAACAAAAAACATTATAAATGAAAGTTTTATGTACAATGCCTGTTGTTTTTTTTTTTGATCGGTTTAATAATTTATTAACCATACGATTTTGAAGTTTAAATGTTATGCATTTTCAGAATTGGGATAGACTTCATTTCGTTTATATCAATCTTCAAAAATTTCATCGCGGAGATATTGTGTCACTGTATACATAGTATTTTTTTTATGATAAAAGGAACACGACCGTTAGCGCTGGCCAATTTATTTTAGCCATATTACAATTCGACATAATATTCCTGCGATGATCTCCACAGCAAATGTTTCTATGTAAATAATTTGTCTTAGTGCATTCGCAACTTTTATTAACCTCACTCTACATTAAGGCCTATACATTTTTATCGGTCGTATCAGCAGGTGGGCAGCAGTGCTTTCTGAGGAATCGATATCTCACACTGCGAATTCCAAGACGCCTGCCAAGCTTGGAGGTAATGGCAAATTTCCCCATAATGCTCCCATCATGGGGAGATTTGCCATAATCCCCACGCATTGCGTGTGCTGTTGCGCAATGCTGTGTTCAGCAGTGAACGACCCGGCTGAAACAACAATAAATACGTCATTATACAACACTAATAATAACAGTCATTATTTTTATTTATCCTTAATAATAATAACTTGTATTGTTTAATATTCATACAAAATTTTAAAACTTCCTTACCTGAATTAAGTTGTCATAAGCACACATAAATTTTATTGTAATATTAATGGTGATAGGTTTACTGCGACGAAAGTATTATATAATAATAATAATAATAATAATGTTTTATTTTGAGAAAAAGTTACATAACTATAACATACACTTATTAAAGGGCACAATTGTTGAAAAATTTGAACTAAAAAGACATTCCTGCCCTTTTATAATCTATATATTAGGTCCTTACATATGAAATTGGCGTTTTGTATGGGAGGAACAAAAAGTCGAATATTTTTTAATATAATATATTTAATTAATCAAAGTATAAACCATTATTTTGTATGCACTTTTGCCATCTCATAGGTAGTTCATTGATCCCTTTACTAAAAAAACCAGTCGGACGGGAATCAATAAAATCTTTGAAGGCGATTTGGACTGCCCCATCGGAGTTGAATTTTTTCCCTTGCAAGAAGTTATCCAAATTTCGAAAAAAATGGTAATCTGTTGGAGCAAGGTCCGGGGAGTACGGAAGATGTCTTAGACTTTCCAATTGAAGCTCTTCTAATTTAGTAGCCGTCTGTAGCGCAGTGTGTGGTCTAGCGTTGTCGTGAAGCAGCAGTGGCGTGGAGCGATTGACCAGCCTAGGTTGTTTAGCCGCTAGCTTTTCCATCATGGTTTGCAATTCCTGACAATAGACATCAGCCGTAATAGTCTGGCCAGATTTG
Organism: Plagodis pulveraria; assembly: GCA_963890685.1. NCBI lineage: Eukaryota > Metazoa > Arthropoda > Insecta > Lepidoptera > Geometridae > Plagodis > Plagodis pulveraria. The sequence continues at coordinate 12,697,240 of OY982964.1, read as the reverse complement.
AAAAAACTGTAATGAACAATACCGGCACTAGTCCACCAAACGCTTACAAGTAACTTTTTTGGGGTTAATTTTCGCTTGGGGCAGGATTTGGCTGGCTGGCCAGGATCTAACCATTGCGCTGAGCGCTTCCGATTATCGTAAAGAACCCATTTTTCATCACAGGTAATGATTCGGTTTAAAATACCTTCATTATGGTGCCGGTTTAGTAATGTAACGCAGCAGTCGACGCGCGTTTGCCGGTTTGTTTCAGTCAATTCGTGAGGTACCCACCTTTCAAGCTTTTTAATCTACCCAATTTGCTTCAAGTGAATTAAAACAGTTTTATCACTAACATCGCAGCCTGCAGCTAACTCGGACGTGGTTTGCGATGGATCCGCTTCCACAATAGCCTTCAACTCTTCATTATCAACTTGAGTCTCAGGCCGTCCACGGGGCTTGTTCTGCAGGTCGAAATTTCCAGAACGAAAACGTTGGAACCAAAAACGAACTGTGTTTTCTTTTGCAACACGACCGCCATACACATCATTCACCCTTCGAGTTGTTTCCACAGCACTAGTGCCACGGCGGAACTCGTACTCGTAAATAATGCGATATTTAAGGTTTTCCATTTTGTAAAATGAGTGACGCAAACAGAAAAAAACAGAAGAAAAAAAACAAATGAATGACGATCATCGAAGCACAAATACATGAGTCTATAGCTGTACAAATTTGAATTTGGAATTCCTTACCAAAGAGGAGAAATTCGTGATTAAAGTGGCCAGTACGAAAAACGCCAATTTCATATGTAAGGACCTAAATATATATATATATATATATACTTATAATAAAACTGTAACAGATCTAATTCTGTACATGATATATATTGTGAAAAAAAAAATAACTTTATCGCTGACACTAATGCCAAAACTATATATTTTTTATTTTTGTCTGTCTGTCTGTCTGTATTCCGGCCGCGCATCACTCCAAAACTACTGGACAGAATTCAATGAAACTTAACCCGATTTGAGTTCATACTACGAAGAAGGTTATTGTATACTTTTTATTCAGAAATTTTTTACGGTTCCCTCGGGAAAGGGGACGAAAGTCAAAATGTACACTTAGTTGTAATTTATGAACGCGCAGTCCGATTTAAATTATATTTTTTTTGTTAAAATAGATCTAATCCCACGGACAGCCCGGCACGCCACGGGCACCCCAGCTTCCCACGAGCAGCCCGGCCATTCACTGGCAGCCCGGCACCCCACGGGCAGCCCGGTACCCCACGGGCAACTCGGCACCCGAAGGGCAGCCTGGCACCCCACGGGCAGCTCGGCACCCCAAGGGCAGCCCGGCACCCTTAATTAGTTTTCCAAGCTTGAAAACTCTAAAATCTGGAACATTCGCCACAATCAGTTTTTTTAACTATCTATCTTTTGCTGGATATATTTTGGCGACTGCGCAATGGCAGTGCATAATCTAATATATTTTCGTTTTACCGCCAAACAAGGAGGACCTCGGCAAAAAGACGCCGTTATAAAAATTCTAAAGAAACGCACAAAGTACTTTGCTTCAACATTTATTTTGCGAACCGCGAAGGAACTCTCTGAGTTCCTTAACTACTGTCTTCTGGCAAGTACAACCCGGGAGTTTACAAACCCAAAACAAAAAGCTCCTTTCTGGGCTATTCTATGCTAAGAGTGGTACACCGCAGATGTTCAAATTTGAATAATTAGTCTGCAGGTACGGCAGTCGCGAACGAAGACGCAAGTATGGCTAGTACAACATAAGGATCGAGTAACGTTTTAAAAATACATCTATGCAATACATCTGTGATAAAAATCATCACTAAATATTATTTATGGCCGTAAAATAACCGATACGACCTTTTTATAAAAAAAAGGGGGAATAACAACTGAAACAGGAACCTTCCTTCATTGTTACGGTGTATTTCAATGTGTAATAATATGTCTATCATAATAATTACACTTTCTGGTCTAATCGCACCTACGAATAAATATTCGTAGAATCGCACACAAAAAATAAGTTGCCTAAATAGCCTGAACTAGATCTTCGACCTCATCATCACTTGGAGTTAGTGGTCAGAGGCTAGCCTATCAGCTATAAATAATGAAAGGTATACAACATAAAACGCACAGATTTGGAGCTTTTCGGATGCTCATCAGATTCGCTACTACCTTCAAGTAGAATATCTGCTAAGAGCCTAACGGTATGTCTCGCTTGGCAGCTGTATGAAGTTTTTCTTTGCAATATATAAAGTGATAAAGTATGAAACTTAAAAATTAGAGCTTGCCTAGTACTTTTTGTCCGAATAACTAAGATAAGAGCTTGCCTAGTACTTTTTGTCCGAATAACTAAGATAAGTAACGGTCTCTGCGGTCACACATTGCATGGGGGACCGCTAGGGGCATTTAATGATAAGCACTCCTTGGCTTCGTAGAGCACGAAGCCATGTAAAATGTAAGAGGGAGGTCTTCGGGCGGCCTGAAAACTCCGATACTAAGGATTTCCCGTTTTCTCTTTCAGGAATTTTATTATCTCAGATGATGGCACGTATTTCCGCCGTGGATAGGTGGTGCGTAGGATCAGCATAAAGTTGTTTCTTTGTATTAGAACAAGCACTAGACTAGACTTTAATAAAGCAATTTAATGTAATCTACGAAAGGCTTCAAATACGGAAACGGTAGGCTACGGATTCCAGGAATTCCTTTTAGAATAACCGATGGAGCGATTAGAGTAATAGAGATAGTACCATCTGTACAAAAAAAAAAAATTTAGAAGTCTGACAGCTTAAACTCAGTAGGAGCCAGATAATCAACAAACAATATTATTAATATATTCATTAATACGTAAGTATACACAATAAATAAATAGAAAATAAACTTGTAATACAGGTCTTAAAGGATAATTGCTTCGTCGTAAGCAAGCGCATCTATTTTAGTCATAGGTACTTACCCGATAAAAACTGATTCACTTGTTTTCATTCCTGGAACGCAATAACGCAATAAGGGAGAGCAAAACATGACGATTACAAGTTTTGCCTCATAACGAAATTGTATAAAAGGAAACTCTCAACGCACTCTAGTCACATTTGGCTTCAATCTGCCAAACTGCACCACACGCATAGTCACTAAACTTCACAAATATGTCTTCATTAAGATTGTGTGTTGTTTTGTGCCTTGTGTCTGTGGCCAGTATTGAAAGCTATGTCGTGAAGTTTCCTAAATCTTCGCTTGTCGACGTAGAAAATTCTTCAGAAGAACTGACGGTCACTGAAGCGACTGCCTCAACATCAGCTCAACCAATGGTTTCCGAAGATTTGCTTTTAACTTTACAAAGACTGAATGTACCAGCAATTGAAGCCTACACTGCGAATCCAGACATAACTGAGAATGGTGTGGAGTCAGAACATCGAGTTGGAATCTCTAATGGATTGGACAAGTGCCCATCAGGTTACGTGCCAGTCGGAAAAATATGTGTGACGGATGAAGAATATGAAGACAGTTAATAACCTGCAGAGATCTAATACACGGCATAAATTTCTAAAAATAACAAAAGTGATTTATTATTCCAATAGACGAAATACCATTTGAAACCCCAGGAGGTAAATTAAACATAAATATTTGTGTTACTATGTGATATTTTTGTATTGGTAATAATAAAGATAATACATGTTTGGAAATGGATCTTTTATTAGTAGGTAGACCTTATTTCATATTCATAATGTATTTTCCCTGGACTAGAATCTTGAAGGGAGTCAGGGATTTATGTTTGCTTATGATAGAGCTTAATTCCTGCGGATTTGTTCTACTTTTTACGCAGGAAAATATTAGCATTATATTTAAGTATTTTCTTGAAATTATAAACCTATTAATAAAATTTTATATTTGTTACATTAGCAGCCATGAAAAGACAACTTTAGAGTACGTATCTGTTTATTTTTCATAGTTCTCGAATCTCGAAACCATCTTTGAAGCATCTCGACTTATCCGTAGAACAGAGTTCGATGTGATCATAGAGCAAAATCGATTTAAATAGCTAGACGAGATGAGGAATACCAATGACACAAATGTACGTTTTTAGAATTTTCGTATTCGTGTTAGTTTCGGAAATATAGAATCGAATAACGTTCAATCTGACATTAGCTCCGCGTAAAAACGGACGGAGTGATCAAGCGACGGCGCGCGGGGAGTGTGGGCGGCGCGGGCGCACCGTCCGATCGTTACTCCACGCGCTGTTTGTTGGAGGGTGGGCGTTTTTGTGTCGTGCCGTTAGCCTTTCTTCTGTTCTATGAAAATATTAATTTATAAAGATCTGCATAAAAACAATAGTTTTTTAGAGACGTGAGATTGGTTCATCATTTTCAAATGTTTCTGTTTTTAATATAGATAAACGTGTAAATGCTGTTAAGTTGTAAATTTTTCAGTTGTATTGTTTCGTTAGACACTGTATCAAGTTCTTTATTTATAAACATAATGCGTATTTTGCTTTTTTGTCTTAGTTAATAGTTGTAGGCGTTCGATTGTTACTTAAGACGTTTTTTTATGGAGAAGTGATGAAACATATTTTTAGTGTGACAATACGATTTGCGTAATGCACATTCACAGGGTAATTTTTTTTTTCTGTAATACATTTCAATAAAAAGTAGAAGTCTTATAATATATTAGGACGATTTTATACGAACATGATTTAATTTCCAAGTGTTTCATGTCAATATAGGACGTTTTCATACGGAATCTATGAAACGATTTGTTGGTTCGATATTAAAATGGAACGTTGTTACTGGGATAAGGAAATCAATTAAGACGTTGTTCATTTTAAAATATCTTTAAACATATAGATTTTAAATTTAAAATTAGTTGATTTAACAGCTTGGTAAATTGTTTTGCAATTTACATAATATTATTAATATTATTTTATTAATACTTATCATAATAAACATTTTTTCTAATTTCAATTGTGAATGTTGATGACAACGGCATGGCACAACAAATACCACCTTTACCTTCTGGTGGAAAATATAAACTGATAAATGGGAAGAAATTCTGCAAGATGGCGGGACCAAGGAAATTACCTGCGACAGCACAAATGTTTTGCCTGATCCATCTGCAGCAATCAACTTCGGACATTGTCTTAGGAAGTGCCTTCTAGTTACGAAAATTGACCATTAATACAGCTTGAATAGCTGTTAGATGTTTCTGAACACAAATCTACTCCAGTTAATTTTGAACTATCAGTGCCAACTCTTTTGCCGTCTCCTACTAATGTCCACTCTATCTGCGACAGCATATTCTGCCCCAACCCTGACGTACACTTAAGTATTGCCAAAATGTTTAAGTCGTATTTTGAATGATTTGACTCCAAAAAATACATCTACTGCCAACTGAAATGTTATTTATTATTGTCAACTTAAACTTCAATGTTGCTTTCCATATTCCCAAAAAGGATCAGTGCGACGAATGCCACGTTATCCGATTTAAGAAAAATCCAACGGACCAAAAAAAAAAGTAGCTTTCCAACAACAAGAATAAGAAAGTCGCGAGACACTTAAAAAGGCAAGATAATAAAACATTGAGGAGTCAAATGAAAACACGGTTACTGCTGTGTTTGATTTTGAAAAGGTATTGTAGTGTCCTCATGGCAATATAAGCGTATTTTTACTAAAACAGAAATCTATCTTCTTTTAACTTCACATTTTTTGACATGGGTAAAAGGAAGGCCCTTTGCTGTATGTGGGATGAATCTGTGGCAAAAATTGGTGCAATTGAGGTTAGCAGTTGCCTTTTAGATTTTAAGCAGGCTAATGAGGCAAGGGGTCAAAGAGTTTCGCTTTTGGTCAGACAATTGTGCTGACCAAAATCGTAATAGCTTTATATATTCATTGTAGGTTTACACCGTAAAAAAATTCAACATGTTCGTAGCACATCTGTTTTTACAGAAGCGACACACCCAAAATGAAGGGGATAGTGTCCACTCTGTCATCGAGTGAGCTTCTCAAACCAAAACTGTATGTACCTACCCCTCATGAATGGCGTTTACTAGTAAGATGGGCCAAGAATTAAGCAGAACCCTATGTTGTTCGCAACGTAACCCAGAATGACGTGATTGACATTAAACTTCTTGTTTATAATAAGGTTTGGATGTAAGACATTAAGGGAAAAAGGATTAGCTGGATTAACATTCGAGAGGTCCAAGCAAAAGCAAGTGATTCTAACAATTTTTTTAATTAGGACCTGAATCAACCTGCATAAATATTTTAGTAATTAGCGGCACGAGGAACTCGGTACAAACTGAACTAAAACCTGCATATTCTAAACCTATTATGGTTCCTGCTGCTCGTCACTATTGATGTTTCTGAAATCACATTGGTCACATCCGATTCTTCAGACATATCAATAGTGATGTGATGGATCGGAATAAGAAATGTTTTATGTATATTTTTTTCTTATTGGTTGCTTCTTTTTAGAACTGAATTATTCTTTCTGATTTAGCAAAACAATATCAAAATAGGTCGGTAATAGTCACGATGTAACACTGATTGATAATTTGTGAAGGCTGGATATCATAATAATTATAAGATTTACTTTGAGAGCTATTTATTTTCAAAGAAGTTACAATTATAATAATGTGATGTTTAAACATCTTGATATTTGTACGTCCATTACTTTTGTTATGATAAATGTTTTCGTACATTTATGTTTAAGACTGCAAATAACCGTGGTCGTGTAGGTTACCTGGTAACCATGCTGTGATACGATAAGGGATACATTTAATTTCTATTTTATGTTTTATATATTACGCCATCGAGGCAATTTTAGGTAAACATATAGTTAAATTTGTTGTCAAGTATAAGTTCATCAAAAACACGATGCCTCTGATTATAATAGTAATTTAAGATTAATTGTTAATTAAAAATAATATATATGTTATTATTGGTGTATGGTTAGCCCGTGGTGTGCTGGGCTAGAAGGACTTCCCCCCATTACTACCTGTGGGTGTCGTAAGAGGGGACTAAAAATAAAATACCCTAAGGTGGGCAGCAGCGTCTTCTGTGTAACTGATATCATAAACTGCGATTTCCAAGACGCCTGCCAAGCGTTGGCATTATGGCAAACCCCCCTAAATATGAGAGGCTGTGTTCAACAGTGGACAATCCGGCTGATACAGTATGGTACAGTACAATATTGTTGGTTTTATAAAAAAGTTAAAATTTCTTCGTGCGCGTTTCCTGCATTGTTATACTAGACACATAGATATGTAAGTTTCAGATTAATTTTAAGTCCGTACCTTACTGTCATGTGATTGCTATTCAAAGTGATGCTATCTAACGATTTTGTGACCTATTTTGAGAATTAAAAAAAGGTTAAAGAATGGTTTTTATTCACAAAGGACTCATAAACGATTGGTGATTCCAACAAAAAACGACCTTTCTTTATATAGAACGTCGGTTGATTCGGAAATCTTCGTAAAACAACGTATAATGTTCACAAAGGACTCCCGCTGTTCCGCCATAAAACGTCCTATGTTTATATGGAACCTACTATCTTGTGAAATAAAAGCATTAAAAATATACACTATAAAGCATTTGACTAGGCTGAGACATTATAAAAACATACCAAAAAATCAAAAAATCATGTCACACCGTTTAAGAATTACACAAGTCAACAACTTCTCTAACCTCTACTGAAAACTATTAACCCTACAGATCGGACTTTATTCTACGGATGAGTCGATCTGACTGTTGTTAAATCACTGTTGTCACTCGAAGTTTTTAACATATTTAAAATTTTTTTTGGTAAATACATATATAACGCTATAAATGTACTATCAGAATGTTTTTTCTATACCCTTAGTCTTCTACAATAGTTATGTATGTTGATGACTTTATAATATTTTTACGACTTAATTATTTTGTGTTGTGTGGAGGTAAGTAAGGCTAGGTTTTGCGATTTCTGGGATAAAAAAAAAACAAAATCTGCTTGTGTAGGTCATGCTAGCCAGCTAGATTTGAAAAATATCTTTCTCAACGGTTGCTTAATAACCTACTTTATGTTCGGATTGCATGATACATAACGTAACATTTAAAGCAAGTGATGTAAAAAAATAACTAACAACTTATTATAAAAACTTCACTTAATAATAAGGTGAAATACGCCCCGTTTTAGAGACTGACAAGATATAACCAAACCAACTATATTATACCAATGTCACAAAGACATACGTCCCTATATACTATAGATGCGTCATAGTCAATATTCTCTTAATTACCAATAAATTAATAAGCCATGAAAACGATATGGACGTTATCAAATTATATAAAGTTCTGCTAAACATGATTCATCCGCTATAATATATTAGACATTAACAAGGTTTCACACTCATATTACACTCGTAGCGGTCATCTGTCGATTATTTCCAGTCAAACTATAACGGCATTCAGACGTGACTGGCGCATTTATAACTACTAAAATGTTTACGTATTTACTGATATGTATATTACTCGTAAATAATATCGAAGGCAATCTGGTGATGCAGTATCCCTTGTCAAGCAATGGAATGGAATTAAATTTGGAAGTTAAAAACAAAGACGCTCTACTTTGGAAGATGCGGATCGATGTGAACGAGCAGGATAAAACGGTGAGGTTGACGAGGAGCCAGCCAAGACAGCAACCCATGGCTCCAACTACAAACCCAACTATAGAGAACAGAAATATAATACGAGTTGGAAGTTGTCCCCTTGGATACATCAGGAGAGGAGGGTTCTGCTTCCACGATGATGACTATTGAGTGAACATGCAATAGGCTTTGCTTAATCGTTTTGATACTACTGAGTTTCGAAGTGTTGTGTGGTCTTTAATTTAAAAATTAAAATATACTATAAGTATCAGTAGGTATGTGATTGGTAACTGTAAACAACATCAGCTTAATTATTTATTTGTTTAACATAAGGAACCATTTAATTTTAACTATTTATTAAAATTACAGATATTGTATTCTTTGAATAAATTCGCTACCAATATGACTTTGATTTCAAATATCTTTTTTTAATGCATACAATGACATAATAAATTATTAATCTTTATATCGGTTGGCTTATAGGATAGGTATTTATTCGAAATCATTAACGGACGTTTTTTGTTGGTAGAGTTTTAGTGTTAATTAGTTTTTATTCTTATCGCTTACATAGTTATACAAAAAGCCCCTTATAGTGCCACAATGTCCGTTTGTTTGTTTAGACTCAATACTCTTATTGAGTTACGGCTTTCCATACAAGTCAAAATGTAATTATCCATTGCAACGTTTTATTTCATTGTAATTCCTTATAATTATCTAACTGAAATTTGGCGCACCAAGTACAGACATTTGTAAATTTTATTACCAGTAAAATATTTAAATAAAATACTTTTTACATATGAACAGTACCTAATAAATATTATACCCAGTCAAATGTTGTATGATTTCTTATAGTACGTACGAGGAACACTGAAAACATTGATTTAAAGTAATTTTAATAAATACAAGTCGTACGAGTTTATCCTAAGTTAAACTCCTATCATTTCTGAACGAAGTCTGAACTGAGGGAAATAACGAACTACAATATCAAGACTGTTTCATGATTAATCCGGCCAAGTGCGAGTTATGCTCACACACAGGGGGTTCAGTAATAACACAGAAAGTGCCATGAATTCGTATATTTTTTATACAGATCGAGATCCATAACGAGAGTGACCCGTGCTTGGCCGATATTTTATTTATTGCTCATTGTTGTACGCTAGTGATTAGACTATAATCGTATCAAGCACTAAGCAAAAACAAAAATAAAGCGTGAAAATAAACGTTAAATTAAAAAACAAAGTTTCTTGTATCCCTTTACTTTTATTTTTTTGTTGTTCAATAACATATTATTATAATTTGTGTAATCCGCCATAATAACATATATTCCATGTGAAGCAGTCACCTATAACCGTTCATTTACTGCCTTTTTAAGGTCAGACGGACGGACAGCCAAGGCTTGGGGTCCCATTTTCTATCTACGGAACCCTAAAAACGAGGTATCGTTTCTCAGTTCCGGTTACACGTCGTGTTATGAGAGCTTTGATTGTGAATGTGTGAATATAAAATGACATACATTTAAGGCCCATAATTCATATAGTTGTTAAAGGTCAACGTTCTTAAGGCGACCAGAAAAAAAAGCAGTAAAGTGTGTTTTAAGTTCTAATTAGCATATACGGTCCAAGCACAGCCAAAGTTAAGAAGTGCTAAAATTACACACTAAGCGTTTTAAAAGTTGTATACTTATATTATTATTGCGAAAAAATGCTTGCTGCTACTGCACACTTTTAACTCGTTATGACCATGCGCCTGTATTTCTCCGAATGGGTAGTCATTACACTAACGTGGGAGTCGTAGGCAATATAGGGAAAAAAACAGGAAGGGCAGCAGCGCCTGAAGAACTGCGATCCCCAAGCCACCTGCCAAGCGTGGGGAATATCCTGTGTTGATACAGTAACAGGGGGTTAGATGGTAGACACCTACGGAGCACAGTTCCAGACTCCTCGCTGCTACTGAAAATTTCTTAGTTATAAAACTCAATGTGAGTCCTTTATTTGTATCGAACCTAGGACCTTCAGATTCTCATACAACGCCTAAACATATACGAACGCGGCAGTTAACAAGTGAGATACTGGTCAAAGGCTATTCAACCTATCATCTGTAAAAAAATCTATAGCTCTAGCTGCTGGGTGTACTACTTATATTTATAGCTCACTTTGGATTGTACATGACGGGAACGGTATTATTTCATATAGGCTCTGCTGAACGCATCTTTGCAGACTTAGACTCAATTAATTATCAAGGAAAGAAAATTGCTGTCGTTGAGTTAGTGGGGACTTCAAAGCCTCGAATACACAGGCAAAGTTATCACTTTAGCGGTGTTGATAATATATAGGTTTCATTTCGGAGAATATTCGCTCACACCTCCCCTCCCCTATATCCTTTATTTTTTAAAACAATACGTGGCATCCGTACATGGTCAATATCCGAACGTAAGCACATAACACTTTTCTTCTTCAGTGAAATTCGGAGCATTTTCTTCTCTTTTCGGCCGTCTATTACTATTACACTATTTATCCACTTCCTTTTTTAATCCCCTTCCTTATTAACTCCCCGCAGACGCGCTCGACAGAACATCAAACAAGGAAGACGTTCATTAAATTTTTTTTATTTTTTATATGCCTGATATGTTAGCCTTTGACCACTATCTCACCTGATGGTAAGTGACGATGTGGTCGAAGATGTTGTTCAGGCTAACCTAGAAGTACTGGCTCTCAAGGACAGCTGCCGGAACACACCGTTAGATGCTTGGCGACAGAATTTTCTGCTTGAGGGTGGTAGCTAGCCAGGCGGGCATTCGCAAAATGCCCTACCACCATGCTATAACGACTGCCATCCTAAGAGAACAACCGGGACCAACGGCTTAACGTGCCCTCCGAAGCACGGAAACGCTCAGTAGTAATGTCACTAGCGGTCACCCATCCAACTCATGACCGCGGGCGACGTTGCTTAACTTTGCTGATCGGTTGAGAACAGCTAAGTAAACTTCGCTACGAGCGCTTCAAAAATGTTTTTATGTTTTATGTTATTTTTCAAGTAAAATGCCTCCCTTATGTGTATGACCTGTTAAACGTGCTGGCCATGCCAAAATTATTGGCATAAGTTACTTAATACTCAATCATTACTGCAATAATTATGTACCGCAAAATTTTGGTGTAATTCATTCATAACGATCCTGATAGGGTATAGCAACATGTAACGGAGTGGGCTGATCTATTCTACAATCGAGACACCCTTAGAAAATTCTAGTACCACTTTTCGAGCTATATATTTTTCATCTCACAGGCTCGAAAAGATTTTGTTTATCATTAGAAATCTACGTAGAAAAGTGCATTTATCAGATAGCGTGGAAAAGGCTTTTATATAATTGAATCCTTTTCAATGCTGAGGGACTTGACTACCCTTCTGTATCACTTTCTCTCGTACGATCTTTCTCCATGTGTCCCTGTCTCTGGCGGTGTGGAGGGCGTTGTGAACTGAGGAATCAAGAGCGGTGCGGATCTGGTCGGACCAACGCGAAACTTTGGAAAATTAGGGATATTTTATACTAGCATGCAGTTTTCTAATATGTATAGAGAAGCTTGTGTTAATATTTTGATTAATAAAGTAAGGCCAATGAAATTTTTGTATATTTTTGTCTAAAATCTTTAGTTTTATATTATTTTTTTATACTGAATTCCTGAATTTTTATACTAAGATTTCTTAGTATACGTATGCACTTTTTACGATTAAGATATCTGTGGTATCTACACCGTTTCCGCAAACTATGATGCTGTAGCTAACCCATGAGAACCCGTAAGCATAATACGCCATTAGAGCTGATACTGGTCGTAATTTTCCAAATACATAATTAAAGCTTGACAACTTTATCTTTACTTTATGAACGTGGCTTTTCTAATTTAGCTGTGTATCAATATCTATGTCCATTAAAGTCAATACGTCTACACATCTATATCTTCTATACTTATAATAAAACTGTAACAGATCCAATTCTGTAATGGCAGATTTTTGAAAACAAAAATTGAGAATAGTCTGTATATGACACTGATGCCAAAACTATTTATTTTTTTATTTTTGTTGTCTGTCTGTCTGTCGGTCTGTCTGTATCTCGGCCGCGCACCACTCCAAATCTACTTCATGGAATTCAATGAAACGTAACACGATTTGAGTTCATACTACCAACAAGGTTATTGTATACTTTTTATCCATTAATTCAGCACGGTTCCCTCAGGAAAGGGAATGAATGTCAAAATGTACACTTAGTTGTAATTGATTAACGCGCAGTCCGATTTCAATTATTATTTTTTTGTTAGGATAGTTCTAACCCCACGGACAGCTCGGCACCCCACAGGTACCTGAGCACCACACGGGCAGCCCAGCAACTCACCGGCAGCCCGGCACCCCACGGGCCGCCCGGCTCCCCAGGGACAGCCTGGCATCCCACGGGCAGCCCAGCTCGGCATCCTTATTTAGATTTGCCAGCTTGCTTAGATAAAACTCTAAAATCTGGAATATTCGTCACAATTTTTTTTTATTTTTCTTTTTTTTTATTCCTGATAGGTTAGCATTTGACCTCTATCTCACCTGATGGTAAGTGATGATCAGAAATCAGAAATCAGAAATCAGATTTTTTTATTGAATAAATGATGTGGTCGAAGATGTTGTTCAGGCTAACCTAGAAGTCTATCTATTTTTTGCCGGATACATTTTGGAGACTGCGCAATGGAAGTGTACAATCTAAAATATTTTCGTTCTACCGCTAAACAAGGAGAACCTCGGCAAAAAGATGCCGTTTTATAATCGAAATTCCAAATTAACGCACAAAGTACTTTGCTTCAACATTTATTATGCGAATCGCGAAGGAACTCTCTGAGTTACTTAACTATTGTCTTCTGGAAAATACAACCCGGGAGTTTTTGAACCCAAAGCAAAAAGCTCCTTTCTGAACTACGCTTTACTAAGAGTGCTTCACCGCAGACCACAGCGTTGCTTAATATGAGATAAACAGTGCTCAAATGTGAATAATTAGTCTGCAGGTACGGCAATCGCGAACGAAGTCACAGGTACAAAATGCATCTCTTAACATACATTTATTTTATATAGTACTAGTTCTATATAAAATAAATGTATGTCAAGGGATGCTTTTTGAAAGGGCCTATGGTGCATTATCACGGTCTTTTTTAAGTTTGATTCAGATTAATTGTTATCCAATTAGTAATGTTATTAAAAATCAATAAGGATAATTGAGATTTAAATGATTTATGCAAGATGTCAAAATAGAGATATCATCCGCGAAAAGTACGCAGAATTTGTAAATTGTTTTGGGAAGGTTTTTTTTTAATGCTTTATAGCTTAGCCTTTGACCACTATCTCACCTGATGGTAAGTGATGATGTGGTCGAAGATGTTGTTCAGGCTAACCTAGTAATTTATATATAATAAAAAGGGATACATCAAATGGTGTATTTGTATTTTGTTATATATTTGTAGATCTAACTGTACATATCTCACCAGTGTTAAAGTAAAATAAACTATTTCTACTTATTGGTCGCGATTTTTTCAGCACGAGCTGAACCATTTGTGTTTTTATATTGTGCAATGTATTCCTTTGTCATATAATTTATAAAATAGCATGCCGTATCGTACTTTGTCATATGGTTTCGTCTTATCTAACAAAATGACTATAGCGCATATATTATCGTTTACTATTTTCAAGATTTTGTGAGTATCATACATACAAAAATTTTTACAGAATTAATTCACCCATGATTCATTGCTTTTTAAAAAATATTGATGAGGAAGGCAAGAGTGTTAATGGTCTGTAGTTAATATGTTCCAGTTTAGATGATATCTTATTTGTGGCTTCACTAAGGCGATTGCCTTAATGACAAAAAATCATAGTGTCAAGTGTCTGGGAACATACACCAGCGAATAATAATATAAAGTTAATTATAACACTGTGCTTAATAACAATTTGCAGTATTTCATCAACACCCTAGCTGTATATGCCTTTTATGTTTTTAATTATATCGTATATTTCGAACGATTCAACCGGTTGTAAGTACATAAAGTTGTTTAGTCACTCGAGTGTAGATCGGCTGCAGGTCCCGGCACGGGCGCCCCTTCACCGACCGACACATGCAAAGTAAGAGCATTGACACATGCTAAGTGAAAACATAGAAACTATTCCGGTTGGAAATAGATAATAAAATGAAAAATCGACTAGTCAAATTAAAATAATAGCCGTTAGGTGTTGACTGTATATCAACCTACCAGCCTAAGTGAATAGTCTTCTGCTATTTAGGTAGATGTCGCCAAAGCCAAAAAAAAAAGGGCATTCAAACGAATGGAAAAACATCGACAGTCCAGCATCCACTTCCATTGCATAACTCGAAATGCACCAGGACAGTATTCTGGGGTTGCGGGTTCAAGTCCCGCTGGAAGTTCTTTTTTTCATACGAAATAACTTCTATTGAAAGTACTTGTATAAGGTATTTACTACCTGTTTCAGGTTGGAAATTATGTACTCTATTTAGCTGGTCGTTTCTAAGTTCTAGGTAATTGACATTGGCATAGTTTAGAATGGGAAATGAAATGGCAGCCCGAACAAAACTGCCAAGCTGTCTTAAAGGACCTGTAGAACCAAATTGCTTCTCACTGAGGGCACATGATAAAGATTGGCAATTTATCAGCCCATGATTTTTACCTGCTTGCTATAAGTAGTAGTTACACAGTCAAAAGTGATTGAAGGAAGAGTATTCCAGTACAATTTACTCAACATTCGGGAACAGCCTGTGATAATAACTTGGGTTATAATTGTATTGGATTATCCCTTACCAAATTCATTGCTCTTATCTGTCGGTAGTTTTTACAAAATCTGATATTTTGCTATGAGAAGTTTGTAAACAAAGATTTAAAATATCCGTAGGATGAAGCGTCACATTTTAAAATTTAGTTTACAAAAGCAGCATAAAGAAGAATAGTTAATAACGACATCTTGCGGAACGACGAATGCCGTGTTACAAATAGGAACAATCAAGGGGTATGTCAACGTTTAAACTGGAACTGAAAAATTCAATAAAGGTAGGATATATTTTGGTTATTTTAGTTTTATAAATATATAAATACACCAACATTAAGTCTCAGCAGGTATCCTTTGTCTCATTTACAACTTCAAACAGCCAACATAATATTGGTACATGCTCAAATCGTTTTATTTCTTTATTTATGTTATTGTGACGGAACAAGCTCGAGGCCCAACTGATGATAAGCGGACTAACCTCTGCCTAAAGCACGAACTGCACTGTGCCTGTCACTTTGAGACATAGTTTTTAAGTCTCATGTGCCTGTAATTTAATTGGCTCTCAAGGACTGCTGCCGGAACACACCGTTAGGTGCTTGGTGACAGATTTTCTACTTGAGGGTGGTAGCTAGCCAGGCGCGCAATCGCAAAATGACCTTCCATCATGAAGCTCAAGCCAGCGTTGGGGATCGAACCAGGGACCTGCGGCACGGCTGTCCACTATTACCGCTCGGCCATCATTGCTTCTAGATCTGTTCTGAGAACCATCACTGTATTTCCGTTCATTATAAATCATTTAAATGCTATTATTAAGGTTGAACTGGCCGGTCAGTTCTCCATACAAACGCCGTAGGGTGATCACTCCCTTATTTGAGATTTTAGAGTTAGTAACGAAATTTTAAAAAGATAATTAAGTTGAAAGTTATGAGCCTTGAAAACTTTATATCAAAATGTTTCGAGGCTCATAACTCTCAACTTAATTATCATTTTAAAATTTCCTCACGATACAAACCTAGATAATGACGAGTTCTATCGATATCATGATTTTTTTGGGCCTCAATCCTCAAACAAGGGAGTGATCACCCTACAACGTTTGTATGGAAAACTGACCGGCCAGTTCACCCTTAAAAGCTACCAGAGTAGCAATCACTCCTATATTATATAGGCAGATTAGTAGGTCCTATCCTGAGTCACCGAAAATGTTCAATAAATTTGTTACATTCCCGAAAAAAAATGTCACTGTGACGACATGTCTTATAAAATATACCCCTTAATCATTGAATGTGCTCATTCTTGCTATTAGTCAGTTAGCCAGGAAAATGTTCTGGGTTCATTATTTAAACCACAGATAAGTACGCAGTGAATCATATCACTACAAAATACGAGGGGTTTTCTCTGTGGGTTTTCATTTAGTCGTTCTTAGTTTTTTTTTTCTTCCTAGGAATACGTCTTCGTCTGCAAAGTGCCGAGACTTTTTCCCACCATACTACTTATTTGGAGCCGTCTGTATGTCACCAGCATTTTGTTAAAAAACTACGAGTATCAATAACATAGAGCTACACAATATAAGGCTGTAGTTGAAAAGATCTTTAGTGTTGTTTAGGATACCGCATTTCATTTTATAATATTTGCATAAAATGTTCGGCTTTTTATGTGACATTGTGCGTGCCCATAATACAGTGTCTACTTTAAGGCCCTTTTTATTTACAAATCCTGCTCTGTTCTGAAGCTTAGTAAGTAAAAGAATTATCAAAACATCGAGATTTTGATACTTGCTGGTACGACAACCCATTAAAGAGATCAATAAGAGCTTCAATTTTGAAGCCATGATAGCTGAACTCTAATAGCTATGGGCTGCTATGCCGTAGGTTCATGGTTCGATTCCCACCGCCACCGACTTGAGCTTCGCCGCATGGTGGAAGGGCATTTTGTGCATGCTCGCCTGGCTAGCTACCTCAGGTATAAAATTTGGCGCCAACATTTGACAGTGTTTTCCGGCAGCAGTCCTTAATTATGAAAGCCAGTACGTATAATTATGAATTTACAGGCACATGAGATTAAATAACTGCATGTCTCTGGGTGATGGGCGCAGTGCATTTCATCACTTACGACTCGCCTATTTATTACTGGCAGAAATAACCGCTTAAAATCAGGTAATCGTATCGTACGTGATCCACAATATCACAAACAGAAATCTATAATTAAAATTGTTTACAGACACTGTTGAGTTTTTATCTTATCACCAGAAATATGATACAGAATATAACTAAAAATAATTAAACAATAACGAATGGTATATACTCGTACTCGTATATGAAAATATCAAACAAACGCTGGTCTTCCGTTAAGGCTGGCGGTGACATCACGGGCGTAACGGGCATTAGGTTAGGTAATTAAAGTGTTTATAAAACCAGCTACTGTATCAGCGGGATTGTCCACTGCTGAACACAGTCTCCCTCATTATGGGGGCTTTGCCGTGATCCCCACGCTTGGCAGGCGTCTGGGGATCGCAGTGTGAGACATCAGTTCCTCAGAAAGCGCTGCTGCCCACCTCCTAGTGCGTTACCCTTATTCGCCTCTTACGACACCCACGGGTAGAGATGGAGGGGGGGGACGGGGGACATTCTAGCCCGGTACCCCAGGGGCACGCACAAGCATTCACACTTTTGACGCTGAAATAAAAAAGCTTTTTTTATTTCTAACACTATACAAACTTTGCAAGTTCCTTATTGCCGATGGAATATAATTCCAGCACTTAGTAGCAGCATAGCGAAAGCTTGACAGTAGTACACCTAGATAATAAATATATACTGGCACATATAACAAAAGTTTACGAAGAACTGGTTTGAAAGCGTCTATAGAGTATCAGACGAAAAACAGGTTCAGTGGTATATTTATATACACATTGCTATAATACCTACTATTATTATACTAATAATTGAATTACTACGTCCAAAGATAAAACTTCTCATACCTCATTAAAATTTTCAGTCATCATTGATTAAATGAACTAAATTTACGCAGTGTAATCTGAGATCTGCTAGATTGAGTTAAACAGAAACATGTTGTTGTTAATTTAAACTTGTTTTGGTTTTTTGTAATAATATCAGAGAAGAAATCAATTATTAATGCTAATGATTCACCGATGCTGTCGACCTTAATGCCAAACAACTTTAAAACTTCGTTTAATCGAATAAATACAATACTACCCAGACAGCGCGAGGTGAGTAAATCGTGCGTAGTTGGGTATATAACAGCCAAGTTGATCACTCATCGCTTTATTACTTATCAGACTTTAGGACGATTCAGACGGGGCTTCAACTAGCCTTATATTATTCAAAATGTTTACGTATTTATTGTTGTGTTTGGCGCTTGCCAAGGGTATTGAAAGCGCCGTAGTAAAGGAGTATCCCTTGTCACTTGATGGGCTCGAAATCAATTTTGAAGTGAAAAATAATGATGCCGCACTTTGGAAAATGAAGATTGACGTAAACGAGCAGGACAAAACAGTGCGACTGACGAGAAGCAATCCAGCTGCACCAGCAGTCGTGGCAGCAACAGCAAACCCGACTAAAGTACCCACCATAGACAACCGACACTCCATCCGTGTGGGGACTTGTCCTATTGGATTTGTGAAGAGAGGAGGCTTCTGCTTCCAAGATAATGACTATTGAAGCTGTGTGATTAGTGCTTACGGTTAGTCGTAGAAAAGTTTAGTGTTACGATACATTGAATGCATTTATATGTTTTGTATCGAAGTGAAATTAATGAGTAATATAAACAAGTCATCAAACAAATTTAAAATTTTATTTTATTTACAAGTGACTCACAGGAATCTGTAGAGTTTTTAAGAGCCATTTCACAATATCACGCTACTGAAGTTTAGGTAAATGCCAGCGCATCGCATACACAAGCGAAAGAAGTGACGACGGAATAGCGTGACTGTGAGTAACATATTTTGATACTAGCACTCATTAATAAAGAAATGTAAGTTGCGAATTTAAAAATTGTGTGATTGGCACGAGTAAATAATCAATTTCTTGTCGATTACTTGCTAATGTTATAGAAAAGAAGTAGGCATGTACATTAAATAGTCAACCTACATCGTGAATCGTATATTTACATTTCATCCTTGATGAATAAAAAATAGATATGTTTGAATCATTTATTGTAACAATAAACTTAAATAATTATACGGCTTAAAATTATATAAATATTTGACGTAACGGCATTGATTAAAAGCTGCGGACTAAAAGCTCTTTCTTTTAAATTTTCCAAAAATTGCTATTTTCCTCGTTCACACTCTACACAGTATCTATATCCAGTCGTTAACACTGTCTGCCATAATGACCATGCATAGGATTTAATTTTATTTCTCTGTGCATCCGGAAAACAACTCAGTACCAACCACAAACGTCCCATGACGTTTTTGGTATCCATTATTTAAACATGTCACCCTCATATTCCCATACCACAATATATCACCTATACCTTTAAAAAAATAACATTTTCATTCATTTAGTTTGAGTAGACCAAGCAGCGAAATGTAAGTATAGATTTACACATTTTGAGGTTTTTTTGTTTTTAAATCGAATATCTTTGATGCAATCTATAATCAACATATATACTTCTTGGTACCAATGCAATCCTCACTATATACTCTTATGCTCACTATTTCCTCTATGGAAAATAAATGATAATACACCTTTTTTAGAAAAAAATACTGGAAATGGGGTTTGAACACACGACAAAAATAGTGGGAAAAAGTAATTTAATTGCTATTTTTATTTTTTCGTAACTAGACACCTAGAACTTCGATTCTTATTTTAATATGATAGTTTATTATTGTTCTTTAGCCATGAATTGTTACAGATTTTTACGCCAAATATTTTAAAGTAACAAGATTAAAACAACCCAATTGTTTTAAGAACTTTGGCGGGAAAACTGTATTGGAGAGCAATATTTTTTTCTGAAAAACTATACCACCTACGGCTTTGGTCCTTCTTTGATATTATTATTTACATAAAATATAATTTATACACTTATATTATTTCAGATTTTTTGGTTTAGAAGTTTAAAATTAGTTACGAGATTATTTAATACGCAAATTTGCATCGGTAAGTGTTTGCGTTGCAAAATGTATCGAGCGAAAAATGACTTATACATATGCAAAATTGCGTTTTTCTAAGTTTATAACTGTTGACATAGTTACGAGATTAATATGAAAGGACGTAATATTTTGGGGCAAAATGTAATTTGTGCTGGTTTCAGATTTCATCAAAATATTCAAAATACTTCCGTTATCTCAGAAAAGTAGGGATTCTTTCTTGTATGGGCAAGGATGCATCCTTTTGAAAACCATTTGGATTATGAAAGTCGGACTTTTTTTTTATTTATTTTTTTATGTCATTGTGATGGAACAAGCGCCAGGCCCACCTGATGTTAAGCGGCATCCTTCGCCTATAACAGATGCATTTCATCACAAGTGACGAACTGCACTGCACCCATCACCTTGAGACATACCTGTTAAGTCTCATTTTTGCCTGTTATTTCACTGGCTCTCAAGGACTGCTGCCGGAACTCACCGTTAGGTGCTTTGTGACAGATTTTCTACTAGAGGGTGTTCGCTAGCCAGGCGGGCATTCGGAAAATGCCCTTCCAACATGCGGTGAAGCTCAAGCTCTGGGCGGGATTCGAACCATGGACCTGCTGCGCGGCAGTCCATAGCCAATGCCACTGAGCCATCACTGCTTCAATACTTAAACTTACGCAGAAAACACTTACGCAGATTTTATGGTAAATTTGTAAATACGACTATCGACCGCTAACTGGTATCCCGGTTTGTACAAATGATGGAAAAGCCGGGAGGCCGTTTTGTACAAATTAGGAAGGTAGTTTAATTTCCTGCTGAAGTTATCGCTGTGTTCACTTATAGACATTAACTGAATCCAAAAATATTGGAAATCAATTATTCGCCTGTCATCTTATCCTTCTAAAACAAAAGTTATAGTGAGTTACTACTTTAAACTAGAATAATATAAAAACTAGCAGACCAAAAAGAAGAAGTCAACCCTCTGAGGTTGTTAGCATTTTTCCAATAACGCTGTATAAGGCTGCATAATTGTGACGTTTCCTTTTTTTAACACAATGGATGAACAGAAACTAAAGATGTAGTTACTTAACAAGACAACAAAAATAAAGTATAGTTTATAATTAAAAAAATAAAGACATGATCAAAACTCTGTGGTCGCACTATAAACTTGCGTCTAAGCGTTCCGCGTACGAGACGTCAGAGCAAGGCAAAACGAACGCAGGTCCTACCTCGATGAGCGCTCGCGCGGTACTGATCGCCTCGCGCTTGTACATTTCAATTTATGAGCATTTCGAGTTATGTTAAATATTTTTTCTTGTCTAACAAAACAGAGTTAATAGCACAATTTATTAAATATCAGACTAATTAAAGAATGAACTTTCTTTTCATATAATATCTGATTGGAATTACACTTTATTAATCGCAATATATCGTGGTAAACTGCTGATATAATTCGTGGAAATTGGCGCAAGATCTTTATTTTATTTTCTACAATGACGATTAATTATCGATATTCTAGTACACTATGTGTCAACAGGATTATATGCCTGATGCACAGTTTTTTTTTTTAGTTAATTTGATGAATCTTTATACAAGAGATAGAACTCTGAAGTTGGCTATGTGTACTTTAATTCGTTAAACAAGGTGCGGGAGATTGGTCACTACAAAATAATTAATGTTATGTTTGTAAATCTGGTACATTAACTGAAAAGAGAACAGATTATTCTATTTTTATCAATTATTAAACAACTTGTAGATATTTCCTATGATAGTAAATTAAGCGCTTAAAATCTTCGTATACCGCATTAAAATGTAAAATGCCTCTTAAATTCAATGACATGCTCAATGTGTAAAGGTATAATGTGTGCATGATTATTCAAAATGACGTCTTAGGTTTGTTTTTATAAATCTTCACCGAATAATACTTTTTTAAAGTCCTTGATCCATTATCGTGTGTGAATCACCATCATCAAAATACCTGTTTGAATGTTTCTTTTGAAATAATAACTACTTTGGGATTTTCTTTTATAATGGCCTAATGTAAATGTGAATTCAAAATATATATTAAGAATGATAGGCACAATAGAATCTGTATATATATTGTTAAAGTAAACTATAGCCAACGCTTTATAAAACCGTGCAATATTACAAGATAAAACGCATTACAAAATACAAAGTAAAGCACACTTGCTTTACTTTGTATTTTTTTGTTTCATGTTTACCTACCTCAGACTCACTAAAAGGAGGCATGGGCATGGATCTCGACACGGCAGCATATTCATTGTGACGACTTATTTTAAAATTCAGACAAATCGTATTTTATTATATTATGTCATAACACCAGTTACCAAAGTAATTATAAATCATATGTAATAAAATTAATTTATATTTAATCATATAAAATCATGAAGGTCATTTTTTAAATCATTCATTGTTAAAGAACGATAGGAAAGATTTGAGTTATGACGTCATGTCATGTTAGCTCAATTGGTTAGAGCATAAGCCCCGGCTAAAGGAGTGGATGGACGCGGGTTCGAATCCCGCAAATGACTTAAACTTTTCCTATCCTATATTAGTAATTTTGTAATTGTATCTCTAGTTTGTGAATTATTTATTGAAAAAATAATGATAAATAAAGAAAAAGGAAAACCTATAAACCTAGTTTATTCTATCAGTTATAAATAAGACCAACATTTTCAGATTTGATTTATGTTTACTTTAGGAGAAAAGTTTTCTCCCAGAACGCAAATTATGCGCAAATTCTAAGTCAAAACTTGAAGAAGCTGCAATTGTCCTTATCGCACTATTCTGTTTACGTTTAGCGGCAAGACAGCATAACTTTGTTAAAATACCTGTTTTTCTGTGGGAGCTTCTCTTCCCGTTCCTCTTATTATACTTATAAGCGCGCGTGCACTATAAATATGCGCGCAAAAACCACGCACTCACTAAGGGAGTTGGTGGCATTTTTAATTTTCTTGGTACTAATTTCATTCGAAAACTTTCGAAATCTTCTAATCTGAGCGTCATTCGTGATTATTATTGTGTGTTGAGTGTCAGTCACTAAAAATAAGTTCCAGCTCAGAATTTGAATTAGATCAGACTCCGCAAGGCATAGGAGAAAGGGCTGCAAGTGCTATAATTTATATGGTCTTATCGTTTAAAGATCATGTTATATCGTATACGTATAGCTTATATTATTGAAGACTACAATAGACATATTATTAAAGATATACATTAAATATAATTGCACCAAGTTTGGCGTTGGTATGTATTATAATTTTTACGATCAAGTAAATAAAATAAAAAAACTTTTAAAAGAACACGTTTCTAAGTTGAAGCGCTCGTAGGCCCCGTAGCGTAGTTTACTTAGCTGTTCTTAACCGAACAGCAAAGTTAAGCAACGTCGCGTCGCGTCATGAGTTGGATGGGTGACCGCTGGTGACATTACTACTGAGCGCTTCCGTGCTTCGGAGAGCACGTTAAGCGGTCGGCATAGAACATATAATAATACTACGCCGTCGGTCCCGGTTGCTGTCTAAAGATGGCAGTCACTATAGCATGGTGGTAGGGCATTTTGCGAATGCCCGCCTGGCTAGCTACCACCCTCAAGTAGAAAATTTGTCGCCAAACACCTAATGGTGTGTTCCGGCAGCTGTCCATGAGAGCCAGTACTTCTAGGTTAGCCTGAACAACATCTTTGACTACATCATCACTTACCATCAGGTGAGATAGTGGTCAAAAGCTGATCTATCAAGAATAAATAAAAAAACAAAATGTAAACTTTGTAATTTTTTGTTTAAAAAGGATACATTTAATGTATAATAATGTGAATAACAAATTATTATAATTTGTTATACACATTATTATATTTATAACAAATTATTATAATTTGTTATACACATTATTATATTTATAACAAATTATTATAATTTGTTATACACATTATTATATTTATAACAAATTATTATAATTTGTTATGCAATGCGCTATAATAATAGATATTCTATGAAAATGTCAACCAGTCACCTATAACCGTTTCAAAGATATTTTAAAGATCGGTCGGACGGCCAACAGCCAGGAATTAGGGTCCCGTTTTCTAATATCTATGGAACCCTAAAAATTAGGTATTTTTTTTCAGTTCCGTTCACACGGCGTGTTAAATGTACTTTCATCTACGAATAATAATGAAAAGAAATGTAATTCATGCTCAAAAACAACACAACGCAAACTATACCGCAGCGGGCGTGGCTTAAAATGTGTACCGCGCGGCGCCGTCAGTTCGCCGCGTGGGATCGAGTCATGCGGTTGTACCACGGGAATTTTCAACTGAATTTATCAATGTTCTTCTACGTTGTTTAATTCTGAAAAAATACCGTACTATGTAGTAAAATGGTGGAGAAGCCATACGGATATAAAAAAATCGGGAATAACTTGTATAAACGAGTAAATAACAATATTTTGGAAAGCCATACTTGACTACCCTGGATAGTTTTATGCAACATGAATTTTACATTAAGTCAAAAATAACTTCGGAACATTGTTAGTCTGAGATTTTTTTTTGTGAAAACAATTCCGATTTTTTTTTTCGTATGCTCGATTTTTTATGTCAAACATGTACTACAAATGTCATAAAAAAACTTTGATAAAGGTCCTCAATTCTAATTTAATATTTGTGCTTCTAATGACATAAAAATATCCTAGAAGTAGGGCTTACAAATAAATTGATTTTAGGTGTTATAGCTGTTATAAGTAAGAGTAATTTCTAGGTACTTTTATGTCATTTTAATCCAAAATATGAAATAGAAACGGAAAAACATGATATTAACTGTCATTTTGGCAGCTGTCATGCTTGAGATCTATATCTAGATAACTATAATGTAATTTGTACCTAAAACATATATATTTTTTTAGGTACAAATTACGTACGTAAGGTTGCGGTATTGTTTCTTCCAATCTATACTTATAATAAAACTGTAACAGGTCCAATTCTGTACATAAGAGATATTTAGCAAAAAAAAATTTGAGAGCACTCTGTAGCTGATACTGATGCCAAAACTATATTTTTTTTTATTTTTGTCTGTCTGTCTGTCTGTCTGTCTGTCTGTATCCCGGCCGCGCATCACTCCAAAACTACTGAATGGAATTCAATGAAACTTAACACGATTTGAGTTCATACTACGAAGAAGGTTATTGTATACTTTTTATCCCGAAATTCAGCACGGTTCCCTCGGGAAAGGGGATGAAAGTCAAAATGTTACTTAGTTGTAATAAATGAACGCGTAGTCCGATTTTAATTATTCTTTTTTGTTAGAATAGTGATGAGTGAGCCCGGAACCCCATGGGCAGCCTGGCACCCCACGGGCAACCCAGCACCCCATGGGCTACTGAATGAAATTCAATGAAACTTAACACAATTTGAGTTCATACTACGAAAAAGGTTATTGTATACTTTTTATCCCGAAATTCAGCACGGTTCCCTCGGGAAAGGGGATGAAAGTCAAAATGTTACTTAGTTGTAATTTATGAACGTGTAGTCCGATTTTAATTATTCTTTTTTGTTAGAATAGTGATGAGTGAGCCCGGAACCCCATGGGCAGCCTGGCACCCCACGGGCAGCCCAGCACCCCATGGGCTACTGAATGAAATTCAATGAAACTTAACACGATTTGAGTTCATACCACGAAGAACGTTATTGTATACTTTTTATCCCGAAATTCAGCACGGTTCCCTCGGGAAAGGGGATGAAAGTCAAAATGTACACTTAGTTGTAATTTATTAACGTGTAGTCCGATTTCAATTATTCTTTTTCGTTAGAATAATGATGAGTGAGCCCGGAACCCTATGGGCAGCCCCGCACCCCACGGGCAGCCCAGCACCCCATGGCCTACTGAATGGAATTCAATGAAACTTAACACAATTTGAGTTCATACTATGAAAAAGGTTATTGTATACTTTTTATCCCGAAATTCAGCACGGTTCCCTCGGGAAAGGGGATGAAAGTCAAAATGTTACTTAGTTGTAATTTATGAACGTGTAGTCCGATTTTAATTATTCTTTTTTTGTTAGAATAGTAATGAGTGAGCCCGGAACCCCATGGGCAGCCTGGTACCCCACGGGCAGCTCAGCACCCTATGGGCTACTGAATGGAATTCAATGAAACTTAACACGATTTGAGTTCATACTACGAAGAAGGTTATTGTATACTTTTTATCCCGAAATTCAGCACGGTTCCCTCGGGAAAGGGGATGAAAGTTAAAATGTTACTTAGTTGTAATTTATGAACGCGTAGTCCGATTTTAATTATTCTTTTTTGTTAGAATAATGATGAGTGAGCCCGGTACCCCATGGGCAGCCCGGCACCCCACGGGCAGCCCAGCACCCCATGGGCTACTGAATGAAATTCAATGAAACTTAACACGATCTGAGTTCATACCACGAAGAACGTTATTGTATACTTTTTATCCCGAAATTTAGCACGGTTCCTTCGGCAAAGGGGATGAAAGTCAAAATGTTACTTAGTTGTACTTTATGAACGCGTAATCCAATTTCAATTATTCATTTTTTGTTAGGATAGTGACGAGCGAGCTCGGAACCCCACGGGCAGCCCGGCACCCCACGGGCTACCCGGCACCCCAAGGGCAGCCCGGCACCCACGGGCATCCCGACACCCCACGGGCATCCCGGCACCCCACGGGCAGCCCAGCACCCCATGGGCAGCTCGGCACCCCACGGGCATCTTGGCATCCTTATTTAGATTTGCCAGCTTGCTAAGATAACACTCTGAAATCTGGAACATTCGCCACAATCAATTTTGTTAACTATCTATCTTTTGCCGGATACATTTTAGGAACTGCGCAATGGAAGTGTACATATATGTACATATATTTTTGTTCTACCGCCAAACAAGGAGAACCTCGGCAAAAAGATATCGTTTTATAATCGAAATTCCAAAGAAACGCACAAAGTACCTACTTTGCTTCAACATTTATTGTGCGAACCGCGAAGGAACTGTCTGAGTTACTTAACTACTGTCTTCTGGAAAAACAAGCTAGGAGTTATCAAACCCAAAGTAAAAAGCTCCTTTCTGAGCTATGCTTTACTAAGAGTGCTTTACCACAGACCACAACGTTGCTTAATATGAGATAAACAGTGCTCAAATGTGAATAATTAGTTTGCAGGTACGGCAATCGCGTACGAAGTCGCGGGTACAGCTAGTAAGTATATATAATCCATCTACTTAATTTGGTACAATGGAATACTAGAATAATAGTTCTGGGCATGCTGGGCACGCTGCCAACTGGTAGACAGCTGGAGTGCTTAGACTGCCTGCAAGCCTGAAATGGCAGCTAGGTTGACTAAATTGTTTCGTTGTAGTAGCTAAAAGTATTTATTATAGTTTGCAGAATTTTGTAAAAAAACAAAAAAAACTTGATGTACTTATTCATCTAATACACGCAATAAGACATTTTTAAAATCTAGTATAATTCTGAGTTATTTCCTACTATCAAAATTGCCTTATATAAAACATTTTTACTTGAAATCCATTTCTTTTTTTCAGCGCATTATATGTATATACCGACTTTTAAATTATAGAATATTATTTTAAGTAGGCTTGGCCTTAATCCCCAAGCTTTACTGGCGTCTTCAGGATCGCAGTGTGAGATATCAGTTCCTCAGAAAGCGCAGCTGCCCACCTTTTGGTATGTTACCCTCTTACGACACCCATGGGTAGAGATGGGGGGGAGGGGTGACGTTCTAGCATGGCACCCCACGAGCAAAAATATTTTTATACTTT
The DNA here is from genome assembly GCA_963890685.1 of Plagodis pulveraria. NCBI lineage: Eukaryota > Metazoa > Arthropoda > Insecta > Lepidoptera > Geometridae > Plagodis > Plagodis pulveraria. Next base: position 12,668,942 of record OY982964.1, on the reverse strand, counting down.
ATGAATTTATTTATTTATAGGTACGTAATTTGAATTCGATTGATTGAATCGATGATGAAATGCATTGAATGACCTAAGAGTATTTTATAAGATTTTACTACCGTGCTTCTGTGGTTTTCCTTGGTTTGAAAAATTTCAACAAAATTTCAGTACTTGATACGTGGCTAAGCTGTATCTAGGGTTAAGGAATACATACGTCTGTATGAGTACCACCACCTTGTCTTATTATTACGCTGCAAAATTACAACTCATCAGTATTACCAACACTCGTAATTAAGGTAAATACACAATATGTAAATCCTTATAGCGGCACTCATTAACATAGCAAGATTATATTACAGACACGAGCTGTAATAATCCATTATTTATCGAATTGTAAATATAAAGTGTTATTAACTATGCACATGTAAAACTGGTGTGACCAATATGTGATAGCTTGTATAGTAGCTATATGATACGAGGAAAATATGAATGTTATATCTTAAGATAAAACACTTGCATAAGTGATCATTTTATAATGAACTCAATGTTTTGCCATTTATACTTGTGTATTAAATGTTATACAAAAAAATATTAAGATATTACTGTATCAGCCGGATTGTCCACCGCTGAACACAGCCTCACCCACTAAGGCGGGGTTTTCCGTAATCCCCACGCTCTGCCAGGCGTCTTTGGAATCGCAGTTTAAGATATCAGTTCCTCAGAACGCGCTGCTGCCCACCTTCCGGTATTTTACCTTTACTTGCCACTTACGACACCAGGTCGTAATGGGGGGTGACATTCTAGCCCGGCTTCCCACGGGGTAAGTCTATTCTACTGACCTTAATTAAGATATTAATGGTAGTAGAATAGATTTAAGTCTCAAGAAAATGCTTGCAAAATTTCAACGAGTTTGGACACTTTGTATTTAATATATGGTGAAAATACCTTTGTATGGAAACGCTATGAAGTTATGCCTTAAGGCGCGGCAGGTAGTGAGATTTTTGGTATTTTACTAGTGCTATAAGTACGAGCACACGACGCATAGTGGCGCTATGCAGAGGCGAACTCTCAGCCGCATGGTATTGACGACATTAGTAATTCAGTTGATTGACTTTTTCGCGTCTCACACGGGCAAGATAATACTTTCACATTACTATATTATGATACATATATTTGTATGTACTTATAATCTAAAAGTCCTTTTTTATAAAATCAAAATGTCTTATAAGTACATGTTTACCATGTCATGTACCAAATACCTAACATGTTCACCGGCTTCAAAACACAGCGACCCCAAAACTATACTTATTGTGGTTGGTAACAGACTTCTTTCTCGATGGTGGTATAGCTTTCCAGCGAAGCATGGAGCTCTGCCAACATGTACTACTGAAAATGTCTACTGACACTTTAGGGCAGTTAACGAAACACCGTATGCTTGGCGCCAGATTTGTTTTTTGATAGTGGTAGATTTCCAGGAGTTCATAACGAAATTCCCTACCATTATGTAAAATGTTCACTGGCCCTCAGTTGCTGTAATACTATGCACACAGCTATTTGTTATGCGACAGCTTTGTTTCTTGATGGTGGTTGATTTCCAGGCACTCATAAAAAAGCTCATAAAATGTTCACTGGCACTTAAGGATACTTCCGGAACTACTGCGGGCGTGGTTCAAAAAGTGTACCGTGTGGCACAAGAACATTACCTTCGCGACCAACCGGGTGTGATAATTTCTCAGCACGAAATCAATTAACCAATCCAATTGATCTGAAAGATTATGCGTGTTTTATTAATTATGTACTTGATGAGTCCGAAACCAAAGCGGTAGCTGCATGACAGTTGCACTTCTTTACACATTTATTCGTAGGGCTGAAGCCGTTGAGAGTAGAGAGGAGGCACTTGCGGTAAGTCTGGATATTACCAAGGCCTTTGATTGAATCTGGCACAGTGGCATTTTTATCCAAGATGTAATCCTACTGCCTGCCAGAGGATTTCTGCATTTCCATGGCCAGCTTCTTATCTGATCAGAGCATTACGATCGTTATCGACAGTTTCAGCTCCGATAATACACCCATCAATGCTGGCGTTCCTCAAGGTTCAGTGTAGTCACTAACGCTTTTTATACTTCATATCAATGACATGTTGCATACTAGCTATATTCATTGTTACTTCCATTGACTCCAAGCTTTCCGAATACCTAGAGCCACTCAATATGCGCAGACCAAGTAATGTACACCTTTCCAAGTTAGCTGAAGACGTTTCCTCTACAAGGTTAATGAGCCTGCTTAGAAAATGTAGATGATAGTAAAAAGTAAAAAATGCCAAGTAGATGAGGATAGTAATGTGATGTTTGAGTGAGGATAGAACAGATGGATAACATTTGTTAGCTAATCCTCTAGCTTAAAGTGAAGGAACTTGTTAGAAATAGCTCTTCTATTTACTTCGTTCCTCGTATAAATGCCTATGATGAATGGATGACGACGGTTCTTAACTATATATAAATTGTGTTAGGATATATTAATTACAAAAACAGGGGGAATACCAGAGTAACATTATGTAATGAAAATAAGTTAAGTTTGTCCTTATGATTTCCTTATTATATGTCTACTTCATAAAAGATTGTGGCTTGAAAATGAGACTGAACCACATTCCCTTAAATTAAATGTCGTTAGAGCTGACTAAAGTATTACTTTCAGTTCTCTGTTTTGAAGTAGAGCTGCAAATAACACAAAATATATGCTTAATTGTATTACTATGTGAAAAAACCATGTACCCTGTAGAAGGTACTATTAATAAATAAATAAAACCGCTCATTACTACACTTAATGTATATTATTAGTTATTTCTAAACTTTTATAGTAAGCTGGTATTTTATAAAGTATACCTATCTATTTAGATGTCCAAGATAAGCAAAGAAGAAGAAAGTGTTGATCTTAGGTATGCAGTGATAACGTAGAATAAAAGGTTGAGATACAAGGAATCTAAGCAGAGTGATATAAAACAATAGCAGATATTATGGCTAAAGTATAAAACTAATATAATAAGAATACAGATACAAGATAAGTTGTCTGAGATCCTCAGAGACAAAATAACTGTATGGATAAACAATGCGAAGAAAAGAGTGTAATTAGTATAACACATATGTTATAAATGTAAAAGTTTGTGGGTGTGTGTATGTATGTCTTTGTTACCACTCATCTAAATATGATATAAAATTTGGTTTCTAGAAATTTTAAAACATATGTCAGCAGATAGTCTGATTAATATATTTTAATTTAGAGTGTGTGATAAGACATTCTTAAGAAGTAATTCTTTAATGATGGCATGGTAGCATCTAATCTCTATCCACACAGGCGAGGCTCAACTGAAATATATTCATCCATTTTAAATATATCAAAAATGACGGAATAAAGGTCAAATTATGCAGAAATAAAGAAGCGTTGGAATGGATAATATGTACTTTAAAAAATTAAGACAAAATCAATGTTCTTCAAAAGCCTAGATGTAGACTTACAAGGACAAATGGACAAGATGTTAAGCTGAAAATTTTAAAATGTTGGTGTTTGGAAGTAGTGAATTATATATATTTCAATAAATTGGTGCAGGAGGAGGCGATCACAGATTATGATGACAGAAAATAATAATGTTTATTCTTAATAACATATATTATGTATAAGATTTAAGCAAGTACCATGGCAAAGTCCACGTCACATTAGTACTATGAAGATTTAAGAGGATGAAGGTGATAGCAAGACAAATGAGAGAATAGAGTAAAGTGATCCAAAATCTATCCGGATTTATTCATGATGGGATGTGGGACAACCAAGTGGAGAAATTTTTAGCTTCGACTAGATAAAAAAAATATATAAATTGTGCTTGATATTCTTCCTGCCGGTATTTCTTGAGTCGGGCAGATCGCTGTTAGTTTCCTAAGTAATGTCTAAGAAGCTCTTTCGCAAGTTAACAATCGTAGCCTATCTTTCAAACCGGTTTTCATTTATTTACACATTTCGGACTATTTTATTGCTTATAGGCTAGCTTTTCATCTGCTGGTATGTGATGTTCTGGACGAAGATATGGTTCAGACTTAGTTTAAGATTCGAACTGTCTCTCAATAACAGCTGCCTGAGCGCACTGTTTGGTGCATAGGGACATTTTATGTTTATAACTTAACTTTTCTTTAAACTTTCGTGAACTAAGCTCATGTTTCTAAATCCAAAACGGGTCTTTTAACGCACGAATCAACATCAAAATAATTATATCTTGACTAATCCTTTTTTTTTTTTTACTTTGAAAAATTCACTCCACTCAACGGCATTATTACTCGAGAATTGTACGTGAAGCGGTTGAAATTACGAAGTACAAACATTTCAATCGGGAGGATGGATTTAAATTGTCTACATCATAGAATCCTGTCATAAAAAAGTGTACGAGTCGTTCTTTTTCTCCGTATGCAAGTTCCGATACTGTTAGTGTAGTGTGTCGAGGTGACAGTGATAAAGGCACAAACGAAAACCGAACGGGGGTAGATTTAAATCGCTCCCACTGGAGTGCGTTCAGAGGCTCAGAGTGTAGTTGTTTCGTTGTTTAGTTGTTTTGCAACTTACCCTGAGGTATGGAACGACCGGTTGTTTTATAACCTCAAACAAATTGTGACATTGACAGACTTACATCATTATCGTAATAATAATTGCTATTTAACACTATCACAAATTCGTTTTCCATTTTTATTTAAGTTTTATATTTTGAGAAATTATATTAGTATTTATATTTTTTGAGATATATGGGTGAGCGCATCAGATAGAATACGATATACACGTCAAAGTCATTTCATGTCACGCGTTTTATGGTTAAAAAGTTGCAACCTTCAAAGGTTTGGAACGGTCCAGTTGTGACAACCGAACGCTCTACTCGAAGGTTGTGAACGACGTTAGAGTGAAAAGTTGCACTCCGAGTGCGCTCTAACCAAGGTTCGGAACGCACCCCTGCTCCTCAAGACGATGACACCCGCTTCTTCAGTCTACTCGTGACCAAGGTCAATGCAACTTGATCGAAACGTCGAGGTTAGTCAAAATATAACTATTTTGTTGTTTATTCGTGCGTGAAAAGACCCGTTTTGGATTTAGAAACATATAACTTAACTGTTAGTGAAAACCTTTGATTGCAGTTTGATTTTGACTGCAGTCTCACCTGATGGAAAACGATGACGTGGTTGTGTGTGGTACAGCAAAATCTATTCACTTTGTAAATGGATTACAGCTATTGGAAAATGGAGACGTTGGTGATGTGTTATTTGTGCTATCTCGTCCAAGTTCAGATGTCTTGTTTATGTCCGTCTGGACAGAGAAAGGTGACGGAGGAATAAGGTTGTATATTTCCTACTTGAGGGTACGTGGTAGCTAGCCAGACAAACAAAGAACAATGGCGAAACATTAGTTGGCAATTCTTTGAGCGAATTGAAATATCTAAGTAGCTTATGTTATTTGAATGTTTTTTGTGTATTTTTTCAATAAACGCATTTGTTGGTAAAAGCCTACGAAAAATTATGATTTTAAGAGGAATTTTCGTTATTTCCGATAGTTACATATTTTAACAACGGCTGATACACTTTTTACCTTTAGGGCGTATTCCACTATACACTTACATTTGACCACATGTTGCGTCTATGGTTCCACATTTAGTATGAACCATAGACACTAATGTGACCAAAATTATCGAAAATAATGAAATTGGCGTCAAGTGGAATTCGCCCTAAAGCTGTCCTACTGCAAGCAAGCAGGTATCGATTATATATCGATATTTATTCAGTTTTTTGTGTTAAGTTTGAGTACTACTAAAAATGTGACAATAATTACTGTTAGGAAGACTTGGTTTTTTAGAAAGCACTCACTTTAGACCATTTGAATTGAATACCAAGAAAGTATCGCTAGTATTAATCGATGATTACAATACTTGATATTTATTTACGTGTAGTTATTTACATGTTGTTAATACCAAGTTTAGTGTGAATACCAATTAACAATAACTTTATTTTCAACGGATGAACGGCGCAGACGTTGCACATTAACGAGACAGATACAGCAGTCCACAGATCAAAACGAACGAGACAAGGTGTATCTGAATTTCGATTGTGTGTGCGTGACATCGATGTTAAACGATGTTTTGTAAATGCAACATCGATGTCACGCACACACAATCGAAATTCAGATAATCATGATGCAGAGTTTTTAGATGATTAGTGATTAGACTATTATACATAACCTAGGTTATGTATAATAGTTCTATTTTAGTAGATATAGATAAGCTATGTATCTACCTACATAATCTCTAAGCTAAGACAATTATCTAAACGAATATTAAAAACTGAAATACGATGTGAACGTTATAAAATGAAGCAATGTAAGTATCACTTTTATATGTTCACAGTTACAATAATTGTTTTCGTTTTGTATCGACCATAAACTTATCTAGTTAAATAACACTAGCAGAATTACATCCTTTGCATAATTAACAAAATGAAACTAAATATCTAAGACTACTTTTCGAAAAAGATACATAACCTTCAAACATTTAAATCATAATATCTTAAAACGTAGGCTTTCACTGACAAAAATTCTATTACTAATGGAATCGGAAATTTACAGCTATAATATTTATATTTTTTTTAGCTTAATTCGCAGCATATTTTTATGAACTAAAGCCATGTATGGGAGTTCGCCATTGTTCTTTACCTACAACTTTGCGATAAAGCTCAAGCTGTTCAGGCATTGGATCTATTTCATAACAGTGCACATCTATGTATTGGCCTACAACCATGCGATGAAGCTCAAGCTATTCAGACAAGGGACCTTTTTCGCAACAGTTCACATCTATGTATTGCCAATGAGTCATCATTGCTGGAATCGCGTCTGATGTGCTCATAAAAACGGGTCAGTAGATTAACCGAAATCTTAATAAAAGGTCATGCATGAAAAACTTTTTGTTAAAACAACAACAGTCACACAAAGTACCATTCACGTCAAGAACGTTGCCATACTTGACTTTTCGTACCTACATTGCAACGAAAGCTTTAAATTAGAAGCAACAAAATTGTAGCTCTCCCTCTGCATAATTATATACGCAGTAATTGGTCCAATATTTTGAGCTTAATACGAAAATAATTACAACAGAAACTAGTCTTAATTACGATCCTATAGCGGTATCGAATTGCAATTATTAATTTAATTCACGATCATCCTACCTTATCGCAAATGTGTGTTAGTATAATATTATATTTTCTCTAACAGCATATACGACGATGCGAATACTATTGAAAGTTAAGACTTTGGTTTTGTTGCCAGCCGCTTTTCTAACGATAACTTTACTTGGCCATGCTACCGTCAGTCAGATAATGGAAAAAGTATATATAGGTATATATATATATATATATTTATATAAAGATAATAACTTCCAAATTTTACATTTTCCTTAACTAAGTATAGGGTACTTTATTAATCGATATAAGGTATCATATTAAGTATCTGATGTCGTAACTGAGGGCGATACGACGTAAGTAAGACGTTAAGGGTAGATTTATATTAGACCGGGCCGTGCCCGTGGCGTGCCGTGTACGTGGCCCGGACGGGGCACGGATTTGAAACGTTACATACATTTTGTATGAAGCAATTTATATTAAACAGTGCCTGATCCGTGTCCCGTCCGGGCCCGCCTTCTAACGTACGCCCCGGGCCCGCCCCGTCCACGGCCCGGCCCGGACACGGCCCGGTCTAATATAAATCATCCCTAAAGTGACGTCATTTTAAGGCACGTAGAAAATGAAAATTATCACTTTTGCGTTAACGTCTGCTTTTTAGCGCCCTGGTATATAACGACAATTACACATTTTTGTAGGAGGAAAAGTTTTCCGGTTATCGGGTAGCAAACTCTGGGACTCGCCATGACAGGTGGTCATAGATATACTGCGCCGCAAATGAAAAAAAATAGAGATGTTTTATTTTCAATAACGTCGACCACGTCGACATTACGTCTTTTTAAGACGTCGCCGTCGATACTTTCACCTTAAGTTTAACATCTTAAAAGTGATAATTACATGCAAATGGTTTGTAATATATATATTTAAATAATGGTAACTTTGTTAAAATTGTCCATATATTAGTAACTAAGTAGATGCTAACGACAAATAATTTCTCTTATTGGCCGGTGCTAACTATTCTTTTACTACTTCCCGCTGTACTTCATTAAAATTAAATAAATTATACAGCGAAGAATTTACATCATAACTCATAACCCCTTCAAACTTTATGGGCACAGGCAGGTATTTACAGAAGATCTAACCTGGTTACAGATAGAGGAGCTGGAAAATCAAAATCGTGTATCACCGCGTCAAGGCTTAGCGTGGCGTCCTTTTTTCAACAATGGATCGCATCACCATATTTAAAGGTGACAATTAGCTAGCATGAAAATTACAAATCACTATGGTACTGAAAAAAGTGAAATGATCATACGACGTAATTTGTCACCTCCACGTGAAGACAACGATTCAAAAAGTGAAGAAATGATGAGATGCACAATACACCCCAAGCGGGACGTCAGTGCAGGACATATCGCCCCCAATTAGAATAAAGTGAAGAAAAAGTAGCATGAAATATCACCACACGTGTCAAATAATACGTTTTAACATGCCTACGATATCTAAGAAAAACTATCCACCCTATATGATTTTCATTCATAAATTGGCCATAGTGGGTCAGCCGATGCCAAGGGATTAATAAACGGCTGGAGTTCATTTATTGCTAAAAATAATATTATCTCGAATACGAAGAACCAAACATAGAAGAAACAGTACACAAAATGTCGGCGTTTTTAGAAAAAGTTTTAAAGGATATGGTTGTAACCAAAGTAACCATGAATCTTAAAAAGAATAAACCCCACATTATAAATAGAGCATATTGTGTTAGGTCAAAAATACAAGCACACGTGGATTCTAGGTACAGGAGCAAGAGATCACGTAATGTAATAACAGGAAGCTATTCAATACATATACTCGTACAGAGATAAGTGTGCGTAAAAGTTTTCAGTTGTCAGCAACTGCCGGCCATAATACTGAAGCCAAACTAAACTAAATATTTAGAATACGTTCTTGTGTCGGTACAATAATCCGACTCCACAATTCCACATACATGTGTGCAATAAGGGTGGGTAAGATATATTAGATAAATATTTTGAGGACATAGTAGAGTGATCCTTAATCCGTTATTAATAAATACATCAGCAATATATCGTGGTTTCTGATCTATTTAGACAAAGTTGTAAATCTATACTTATAATAAAACTGTAACAGGTCCAATTCTGTACATAAGAGATATTATGCAAAAAAAAATTTGAGAGCACTCTGTAGCTGATACTGATGCCAAAACTATATTTTTTTTTATTTTTGTCTGTCTGTCTGTCTGTCTGTCTGTCTGTCTGTCTGTCTGTCTGTATCCCGGCCGCGCATCACTCCAAAACTACTGAACGGAATTTGATGAAACTTAACACGATTTGAGTTCATACTACGAAGAAGGTTATTGTATACTTTTTATCCCGAAATTCAGCACGGTTCCCTCGGGAAAGGGGATGAAAGTCAAAATGTTACTTAGTTGTAATTAATGAACGCGTAGTCCGATTTCAATTATTCTTTTTTGTTAGAATAGTGATGAGTGAGCCCGGAACCCCATGGGCAGCCTGGCACCCCACGGGCAGCCCAGCACCCCATGGGCTACTGAATGGAATTCAATGAAACTTAACACGATTTGAGTTCATACTACGAAGAAGGTTATTGTATACTTTTTATCCCGAAATTCAGTACGGTTCCCTCGGGAAAGGGGGTGAAAGTCAAAATTTTACTTAGTTGTAATTTATGAACGCGTAGTCCGATTTTAATTATTCTTTTTTGTTAGAATAGTAATTAGTGAGCCCGGAACCCCATGGGCAGCCCCGCACCCCACGGGCAGCCCAGCACCCCATGGGCTACTGAATGGAATTCAATGAAACTTAACACGATCTGAGTTCATACCACGAAGAACGTTATTGTATACTTTTTATCCCGAAATTCAGCATGGTTCCCTCGGGAAAGGGGATGAAAGTCAAAATGTTACTTAGTTGTTATTAATGAACGCTTAGTCCGATTTCAATTATTCTTTTTTGTTAGAATAGTGATGAGTGAGCCCGGAACCCCATGGGCAGCCCGACACCCCACGGGCAGCCCAGCACCCCATGGGCTACTGAATGGAATTCAATGAAACTTAACACGATTTGAGTTCATACTACGAAGAAGGTTATTGTATACTTTTTATCCCGAAATTCAGTACGGTTCCCTCGGGAAAGGGGGTGAAAGTCAAAATGTTACTTAGTTGTAATTTATGAACGCGTTGTCCGATTTTAATTATTCTTTTTTGTTAGAATAGTAATGAGTGAGCTTGGAACCCCATGGACAGCCCGGCACCCCACGGGCAGCCCAGCACCCCATGGGCTACTGAATGAAATTCAATGAAACTTAATACGATTTGAGTTCATACCACGAAGAACGTTATTGTATACTTTTTATCCCGAAATTCAGCACTATTCCCTCGGGAAAGGGGATGAAAGTCAAAATGTACACTTAGTTGTAATTTATTAACCCGTAGTCCGATTTCAATTATTCTTTTTCGTTAGAATAATGATGAGTGAGCCCGGAACCCCATGGGCAGCCCCGCACCCCACGGGCAGCCCAGCACCCCATTGGCTACTGAATGGAATTCAATGAAACTTAACACGATCTGAGTTCATACCACGAAGAACGTTATTGTATACTTTTTATCCCGAAATTCAGCACTATTCCCTCGGGAAAGGGGATGAAAGTCAAAATGTACACTTAGTTGTAATTTATTAACGCGTAGTCCGATTTCAATTATTCTTTTTCGTTAGAATAATGATGAGTGAGCCCGGAACCCCATGGGCAGCCCCGCACCCTACGGGCAACCCAGCACCCTATGGGCTACTGAATGGAATTCAATGAAACTTAACACGATCTGAGTTTATACCACGAAGAACGTTATTGTATACTTTTTATCCCGAAATTTAGCACGGTTCCCTCGGCAAAGGGGATGAAAGTCAAAATGTTACTTAGTTGTACTTTATGAACGCGTAATCCAATTTCAATTATTTTTCTTTTGTTAGAATAGTGACGAGCGAGCTCGGAACCCCACGTGCAGCCCGGCACCCCACGGGCCACCCGGCACCCCAAGGGCAGCCCGGCACCCACGGGAATCCCGACACCCCACGGGCATCCCGGCACCCCACGGGGAGCCCAGCACCCCATGGGCAGCTCGGCACCCCACGGGTATCTTGGCATCCTTCTTTAGATTTGCCAGCTTGCTAAGATAACACTCTAAAATCTGGAACATTCGCCACAATCAATTTTGTTAACTATCTATCTTTTGCCGGATACATTTTAGAGACTGCGCAATGGAAGTGTACAATCTAATATATTTTTGTTCTACCGCCAAACAAGGAGAACCTCGGCAAAAAGATATCGTTTTATAATAGAAATTCCAAAGAAACGCACAAAGTACCTACTTTGCTTCAACATTTATTGTGCGAACCGCGAAGGAACTCTCTGAGTTACTTAACTACTGTCTTCTGGAAAAACAAGCTAGGAGTTATCAAACCCAAAGTAAAAAGCTCCTTTCTGAGCTATGCTTTACTAAGAGTGGTTCACCACAGACCACAACGTTGCTTAATATGAGATAAACAGTGCTCAAATGTGAATAATTAGTTTGCAGGTACGGCAATCGCGTACGAAGTCGCGGGTACAGCTAGTACATACATAAAATCACGCCTCTTTCCAGTAAGGGTAGGCAAAGACCACGGTTTTCCACTTACTACGATCCTTACATTCATCTACACTCATCAATCCTTTCATACATAAGCGCCGGTTTAGGGTACTCTTGACCTGGTCTTTTCTCAGAATGTCTTCAATCTGATTTCAGAATATTTGTCTAGGTCTTCCCCTTCCATCACTTCCGTTCTGTACTGTCCACTGCTGAACACCGCCTCCCCTATTACGGGGGTATTTGCCATAATCCCCACGCTTGGCAGGCGGCTTGGGAATTACAGTGTAATGTGGCAGTTCTTCAGAAGGCGCTGCTGCCCACTTTCCAATATTTTTTCCCTTAGTCGCCTCTTACAACACCCACGGGATGAAATGGGGAGGTGCAATTCTAACCCGGCATCACACGGGGATGTTCACTTCCGTTCACTTGTCCCGTATATACCTATTTAGTCATTCTCATTTCAATCATGCTCTCCAAATGACCAAACCATCTTAACATATCTCGATTTTTGTCACTACATTCTCATTCACACCACATAGTTCCGTTATTACACTATTCCTTATCCTGTCACTCCGTTTGACTCCAATCACGCTCTTCAATGCTCTCATCTCCACTGCATTTATTCTACTTTCATGCTTTTTCTGCCATACCCACCTTTCACTACCATACATTAGTGTCGGAACCAACACTCCGCCGCGAACAGCCAGATGAGCCTTCTTAGACACCTTCGGACTGTTCATAAACGCGTGCAATACTCCGTTTACCATGTTTCCAGCGTTCACTCTCCTTTCTATATCACTTTCACACTCTCCCTCTTTTGTAAACATAGATCTCAAGTATACAAACTCTTTCACTTGTTCCACTTTTTCATCTCTAATCACAATATTGCAATCGGTCACTCTATCATCTCGTTCAATCACCATAACTTTCGTCTTAATTACATTTATGTATCATTCCCTTTCTTTCTAAACTCTCAGGCATAACATTTACCAAACCAGTTCTAAATAACGAATATAAAAACAATTAAAATAAATATAGGTTTATGGCAAGAACTAAATACATCAGTATTTGTGTCCTAGTGCAAATGTTAATATTTGGGACGCATTTTTTCCAATGTAGCTGTTGCTTAGTGAATATAATGCAAAGCAAAGTATTGTGCACTTTGCAATCAGGATGAGGCTGAAAGCTACCTGTATGAGCCTGATTACTCAATGCTAAAGATCCCCATAAAGGGGGATAGAAAGGGGGGGGGGGGGCTTGCCATAATCTCAGCACTTGCAGGAGTGTTGGGAATCGCAGTTTAAGATAGCAGTTCCTTAGAAGGCGCTGCTGCCCACCTTCCGGTGTTTTACCCTTAGTCGCTTCTTGCAACACCTACAGGTAGCGATTGGGGAGGTATTCCACCCCAGCACCCCACAGGCCGACACTCCACGGCTGAAAGGTAAACTTCATGAGCATATTTCAAAATTACATGTTATATTATGAAATTGCGCCAGCTTAGAAAGCAGTTGCCTTACAGAAACCGCACTGCAAGGTTCCATTCCAATTTAGGTACACATTTTGACAGGAACCACGTACTTACAAGTTACGACATTGGCTCGAGATATTTTAGTTTCAAGTAGATATTCTACTTCATTTCTTTCACATATCTTGTCATCGCTCACACCTTTCATGAACGTTTAAAGGTCAAGTAAATGTCAATAAAAAAAATCAAAAAAAAGGTAAGCCCGTGCCCCCACATTCATATTCAACACTCCTTAGTTATATATTTTTATCCCTCCTCATGACATTGCCCGCCTCCACAATCTATTACTATAATTGGTGCTACTTTCAAGTTACCTCTGATTTACTCACTCATTCCATATCGTGCCCATTTCATATATACACCACACATCTTATACTATCATTACTAACATTCGCATCTTTGCCATACGCTCTCCTCTTTTATATATATTCCCCAACATTTAGATTACGATAAGTCTTATGATGGTTATATAGATCTTATCTATGCTTCATTTAAGTTGTATACTCGTCGTCATTTCATCCATCCTGCATTTACCTGTTTCTTACGTCTCAATTAATGTTGCCTTCTATTTGGATCATTGAACCATGATAATGCATACAACCGGAACACACATGGTACAAATAAGGTAGGGATATACAGCAGTATAAGCCAATGAAACGTTATAAAAAAAACCGAATGAACCACTGAAGTCACAAAAAAAGAGCTCAGTTCTTGTTCAATATTTATATTTTACACTTAATTACTTTTGATACGACAAGGACAATACCGTCATCGAAAAGCAAAGACTAGAATGCCTCCTCCTGGTCGTCTGGTGTCAGTGCATCCAAAATTTAGCTAACATTTTATTTAATTGATTGTCCTGAGCTTCTAAGGTTAATGGAAAATTGAACTGTCCCAGTAAACAAGTAAGGTCTAATCCCCTTATTATCACCTCATCAATCATTACCCATTATAGGCAAAACGCTTACCTGTTGCGCGCGAGTAATAAATTCAATATCAATGATAAGCGCTTAGATTTGCAGATGTAGGCAGCGGTTGAGATTGATGACGATTTCTTTCATTTATATCCTTAGATTTTTTTATTGTGCTTAGATGTTGTATATATGTGTTCCTAATTATTTATAACTTATTATGTTGCTATCCGCGATGACCTATAATTGGCTTTATGTTTATGTATAAGAAGCTTGTCTTAGCTGGTAGTCATCCATATTTATAAATAAGGGACCCCTGGCCAATCCCTGATTTAAGCCTGATTTTTTTTTGCGGGCGGTATGCCTTTATTAACCAAATACTACAAACTATATACAACACTACAGCTACTAAGTACAATAAAAGCATTTGGACTCATAGGCAGTCCAAATGCTCTAGCCCACTATCAGTTGGCAGCGAGCCCAGCATGCTGGCAGCATTACCCGTTGAATTGCAATTCTTATTCTTTGAGCCAAATAGGTGCCAGCATTTTGATCACGCGTCGAATCGACCAAGCGCTCTGATAAATTTTGGAAAATAGCCTGATGCCATATTGAACATGTACGCAGCAATGCTCTCAGAATGGACGTTTGTTACTCTACTATTGATATCACGCATAAGCTGCAGGTACTTTCTGGAATTCTCTTCTCGTTCAGAACCCTCCACGGATACTCGTGGGACACTTACAAGATCATACGCTTTCCCTATGTTGCCTGTATTTTGTGCGTAATTGTAAAAGCAAAAACATGGCGCCCATTGTCCCACATCGGTAGATAAGCTACAGTATGGTGTATGGTACATCTTATCAAATTTCTAATCCTTAATATGCATTTTACACGACGATGAAGTTTTTGTTGTAAATTTGCCACTAAAGTTTGATTAGCGAATAATCGTAAAAATCACAACAAAAGAAAGGAAAATATTAACCGATCATGTTAACAGACCTCGAAATAAACTACAACGGTTTTCACTCAGATTATGCTCAAAGTATAGATACATCTAGAAAACCGTCTCTAGCTAACTAAAACATAGAATAAATAGGCGCAATAAGGTCCATTTGTAAGAAGATAGCAAGTACCATCGAATCGAAACGAGTTCATTTTGATAAAAGCATAGAGATTATATTCTCTTTTCTGTGGATAAAAGGTAGCATGACTGCTACCTTTTATCAAAATCATAAAGCAATCTTGGCTACAAAATTTTGGCGACGATACTATAGCCTCTTGGTACATTGATCACTAGATCATACTTACAAAGCACAAATTCGAATCATAACTGCTGATTTTTGGAGACATCAATATTGTGGAGATTTGATTTTTGAGGCAGATTAATCTAGACTATAATAATTCTGATTGTGGTAAACTTCATTTAGAGCTTAATATTTAATTATATTAGCAAATAAGGTAAAAGACAAGGTTAAAAAAATACTTTAATCTACCCAAAATATTATATGATCACAAAAAGTAAAACTCCATTTTATTGTGAAATAATTACCAAATATTACAACCATGACTCCAAAGTAATCATTATACTGGTGTACTGCATTAGCCATATTGTCCACTGCTGAACACAGCTTCCCCCATTAAAGGGGCGATTGCTATAATTCCCACGCTTGGCAGGCGTCTTGGTGATCGTCCTCAGAAGGTGCCCTGAATTGCCCTTCTGGTTTTATTTCCCTTACTCGCCTCTGATAACACCCACGTTAACCACAATTTTTAGTTTTTGTTTTGTATCATCTCAAATCACTTCAATCATTTATTTGTCAGAATACACAATCATTACATTTTCAGATGTTAAGAAAATATATAGCAATGCATTAAACCTTCAAACAGGCGTAAACATATTAGTATATTTATGTATATTAGACTATTATTATTATATTTTTCAGCAATAAAATATTACTTTTGAACTAACTTGTAATTTTTTTTTTTTTTTTTTCTTTTTTATGCATGGTACATTAGCCTTTGACCACTCTCTCTCACCTGATGGTAAGTGATGATGTGGTCGAAGATGTTGTTCCGGCTAACCTAGAAGTACTGGCTCTCAAGGACAGCTGCCAGAACACACCGTTAGGTGCTTGGCGACAGATTTTCTACTTGAGGGTAGTAGCTAGCCAGGCGGGCATTCGCAAAATGCCCTACCACCATGCTATAACGACTGCCATCCTAAGATGACAACCGGGACCGACGGCTTAACGTGCCCTCCGAAGCACGGAAACGCCCATCCAACTCATGACCGCGAGTGACGTTCCTTAACTTAGCTGATCGGTTGAGAACAGCTAAGTAAACTTCGCTACGAGCGCTTCGTCATGCTATAAAAATACCGTTCGTTAAAGTGACTTCACCTCGCTTGAAGGAAAGTGATGTGCAACCGTAAGCTACGGTAATCGCCATCCCTATAATGACAAAGCAGCTGCTTATCCACGCCACTATTGAAAGGTCCAGGATCATAACTGCTAGGAAAAACGTACGCAGGTAGAGCATTCCACAATTTATGAAGTCATGGATAGGACAGAGAGACCTCGTGTCGCATGCGGATGGGCATGTGCAGTGCACCCATGCCATGGGCGTACCCAGCTTCTACTACTAAAACAGCTGGATTTATTGTAAATTTAGATTTTCTTTTTTTGGTATAGGTTTTGGTTTTTCAGTTTTGGATATATTTTTTGGTAAGAGAGCTTAGGGCCTTTGGGAAATTATAACAAAAAACTAATGAAACAAAGTTCAATCTCAATGCATATTAGAGCAAATAATTTTTTGTTTTCTCTAATATGCATTTAGACGGATTGTACGGATTTGTAATTTGGTCTTGGGATAAAATCTCTCTCCATAACAATGATCCTCTGAAGAGGAGTGGATCTTCAATGTGACCAAAACCAGGCAGCATCCGTTTCGCTTTTAACTTTTGGACATTATTTATATGTCATAGTTTTTACATATGTCTCGTAAATTTGTAATTTTGTATTTTTTTTATAGCTGATCGGCGAGCCTTTGACGACTATCACATCTGATAGTATGTGATGATGTGGTCGAAGATGTTGTTCAGGATAGCCTAGAATTACTGGCTCTCACTGTAATGTAATCCGGCGAGCAGGCATCATCATAACAATATTAAAAAATTACAAGGCTGCGTCATCATTTACATGTTTAAAACCAATTGCAAAATTGGTCTTGTTGTAGTACATGTATCTCTATTATTATTATCTTATTAACAATTGTCTTTATAATGTCTTTATTGAACAAATACTACAAACTATATACAACACTACAGCTACTACAATACTACAGCTACTACAGTAAAAGTAATAATAATAATAATTTAATATTGTAGTACATCGTAAGTTGAACTATTAAAGGTGTCGCTTCATCCCAATACGATGGTTAAATAAAAGAACGAGAGGAAACATTGGAGTTATGTGATGCTTGAACTAACATTGTCATGTTACTTCAAGCGGTCAGAGCATACCCCGGCTATAGAGGTGGATGGACGCGGGTTCGAATCCCGCACTTGACTATAATTTTTCCTTTCGTAAATTTGTAATTTTATAATGTAATCCGCCGAGCAGGCGTTATCGCAAACATAACAATATTAATAATTAAAATTAGTTTCAAACGTCTAGTACGTAATTTTATTTTGTGTGATTATAGCGCAACCTCCTAAAGTAGGTATATAACAAAAAAAAACTACATAAATAAATCACGCCTCTTACCCGTAGGGGTAAGCAGAGATAACAGATTTCCACTTGCTGTGATCCTTGCATATCTCTTTCGCTTCATCTACACGCATCAATCTTTTCATACATAAGCGTCGGTTTAGGGTACTCCTGACCTGGCCTTTTTGCAGAACGTCTTTAATTTTTATTTTGGAAAGTTCACCTAGGTTTGCGTATGTTCCTTCCAACACTTCCGTTCACTTGTCCCATGTATACCTGTTTTTATTCTCATTTTATTCATTATTTTTACATGTCCAAACCATCTCAACATACCTTTCTCGATTTTTTTCACTACATCCTCATTCACAACACATCGTTCCCTTATCACACTATTCCTTATTCTAACACTGCGTTTGACTCCTATCATGCTTCTCAATGCTCTCATCTCTACTGCATTAATTCTACTTTCATGCTTTTTCTGCCAAAACCAACTTACACTACCATACATTTGTGGCGGAACCAACACTATATAATAATAATTTCTATTAGGGATAGTGACCCATCCAACTCTTTGGCTAAGGATAATGAACTAAATTAAAGAAAACACTTTTTGTCGTATATATAATACCTAAATTCCACACACTGAGTGTGCAATGTAGGTATATACACATTATACATTTGCATGGTGGAAGGCATTTTGCGAATGCCTTCCACCATTGCCTGGCTAGCGACCACCCTCAAGTAGAAAATCTGTCGCCAAGCACCTAACGGTGTGTTCCGGCAGCAGTCCTTGAGAGCCAGTGAAATTACAAGCACATGAGACTTAATATAACTATGTCTCAAGTTGACGGGCGCAGTGCATATCGTGACTTGTGAATAAATGCATCTGTTATAGGCAGAGGTCCGTCCGCTTAACATTAGGTGGGCCTCGAGCTTGTTCCGTAACAATAACATAAAAAAAAATACAATTAAAGGTTAGCCTGAACAACTTCTACCACATCATCATTTACATGTTGGTGAGATAATGGTCAAAGGCTAACATATCCGGCATAAAAAAAACTCATCAAGATGTGTTGTCGTATGGAACCCTTCCGTCGCGCGAGTAGATTAGAATTATATAGATAGAGAATTTTTTTTTTTTAAGTTTAGACTATCATATTTTAACACTGATATACCTTTACTAAATTATATAGCAATATTTTTTCATCGTTTTAGAGTAAATAATTGAGTCGTCGTAGCTAAAATCAGAAGTTAAGAGCACAATAAATGTGTGCCAATTTTAATGGTATTTTTTTAAAAGCTTCAGAACAAGTCAATTGTAAAGGAGCTAACAATAGATAAAAGAATGCGGACCGTAGTTTTCGCGGGATAATTATTTTCTTGGCGTTTCAACGAATGTTTGTTACTTCTTGGCATGATGTCAATTTTTTCAAGATTATTTAACATAAAATTAATGGGTTGAAACTCATTAACAAATAAAATATATACAATAGAAGTTTATATAGATTAAGATCGAGACAGATTGATGTGACAGCTGCCTTAACTTATCAGTGATTTTACAGTTTTATTAGGCTTTTGTAGGCCTAATAAAATACCTACAAGTGTAATGGCAGGGAAACGAATATAGAGCGCTTTCCATACAATACATAGTACATAGTAGTTTCGTCATATTTTTAATACCAAGTGTTCAAACTCAGTGAAGTTTTGCACACATGCCCTTGTAAGTATGCCAGTTTTTGAAGAAAATAAAAATAAAAATGGATCAAAAACAAAACAGAATAACCTTTTTGTAGTACATAATAAAACGATATCTCCTATAAATTTCAAAAATACACAATTTTTACTGAAAACTGAAAACCTACAATCATAGATCAATGATAATGAATAGATTCAGGCGTTACTTTGCGGAAATAAATATTTAAAAATAACAAATATATTTCACATATTTTATAAAAAACACTTATAGAATTAAAAACTATATCTAGAGAAAATTCCGCCCAATATTTCTGCTAAGCCGACATCACGTCACAAACGCCACGCAGCCAAACTGGATAAATTTTCGACGCGTTTCGGTTCTACACGTAGCATCTTCACGAGCGTACGATCAAGAGATTCTCTTCATCTAAAACATAAACATTAAATTTTCTTAAAATATTTTTTACATATTAATTTACCGCCCATGGGGTGCCGGGCTAGAATGTCATCCCCCCATTCTCTACCTGTGGGTGTCGTAAGGGGCGACTAAGGGTAACACGCCTGAAGGTGGGCAGCAGCACTTTCTGAGGAACTGATATCTCACAGTGCAATCCCCAAGCCGCCTGCTAAGCGTGGGGATTATGGTAAACACTTCCATCTTGAGGGAGGCTGTGTTCAGCAGTAGACTATCCGGATGATGCAATAGAGTATAGTATTAATTTATATTATTCATTTTTATAGATCAAGAATACGCATTAAAAATGTCTATTATCTATTATGTTAATCATCGGGCAAAACCATAAACCTCTTTTTGCGCATTTGGATAAAACTATCCTATGTCCTTCCCCGGATCTCAAACTCTTTCCATACCAAATTTCATCTAAATCGGTCTGGTAGTTTTTAAGTTTATTCGTAGCAAAAATACAAAAGTACAAATCTTTTCTCATTAAAATATTCGTAGAGAAGTATAAAAAAAAAGGCCAAGTCCGAGTGGGACTCGCGCACGAAGGGTTCCGTACCATTATCTGTAACCAAATCTTGCAAGTTACACACAAATATTATTATTAATCAAATAATAATATTGTATATATTTCTTAACAAATTTTGTTTATTTTCAAAGTAAATATACAGCTAACTATTCGGTGAATACTTCAAGTTTCTACCTGTGTTCATTATTATTATGTTTAGCAAATAAACAGCGAAAACCTCTTTTATTGTATGGGAGCCCCTTAATTATTTATTTTATTTTATTTTAAATAATTTTATAAAGAGAACATAAAACTAAATATTCTGTGAATAGTTAAAGCGTCTACCTGTCATCTTTATTAGTATCGAGCAAGAAATGGTAAAAAATCCAGTTTTTTGTATGAGAGCCCCCCTTAAATATTTATTTTATTTTATTTTTAGTATTTTTTGTTATAGCGGCAATAGAAACACATCATTTGTGAAAATTTCAACAGTCTAGCTATCACCGTTCTTGACATACAGCCTGGTGACAGACGGACGGGCAGCGAAGTCTCAGTAATAGGGTCTCGCTTTTACCCTTTGAGTACGGAACACTAAAAACAAATCTACGTTTTTGTGGAAATTACTAAGAATACACTTAATACCTTAGGAATAGAAAAATACGGTCAAGGTTAAGAAGGACTGGTGACTTGAGAGGGTTTCAGCACAGTAGATATATGGAGCTCAAGTCAATATTATGTAGCTGCTGTGTCAGTATCATTGCTATAATGTAAAGGTACTCTACTTAAAGCTCCGGCGAAGTTCTTTGTCGTATGATTCCTTTTTACTTTGCTCGTAGGAGTATAATATATTGTATATGACAAAATGTTATGTTTTGACACACAATAATTAGATCTTTTTTTTAAAGACCGATCACGTTCTGAGGTGGTATCTAGGTTTATTATGATTTTTAAGGTTTCCGTATCCAAGAGTTCTGTGAAATATTAATAAAACTACGCTGACTGACTGTATGTCTGTCCATCCAAATGTAACGGGTTAACGGAACGGAATTTCCGTTAATACCCATAAACGGAAAGCGTAACGTTAACGTCAGTAAGTTTTTTTTTTTTTTTTTTTATATTATTGTGACGGAACTAGCACGAGGCCCACCTGATGTTAAGCAAATTAACCTCTGCCTATAACAGATGCATTTCGTCATGTGACGAACAGCACTGCGCCCGTCACACTGAGACATACAGTTGTTAAGTCTCCTGTGCCTGTAATTTTTCTGGCTCTCAGGGACTGCTGCCGGAACACATTGTTAGGTGCTTGGCGACAGATTTTCTACTTGAGGGTGGTAGCTAGCCAGGCGAGCATTCGCAAAATGCCCTTCCACCATGCGAGGAAGCTCAAACCGGCGGTGGGGATCGACCCAGGGACCTGCGGCACAGCAGTCCATATCTATTACCGCTTCGCCATCATTGCTTCAATCATTGGTGTAAAACAATTTTTCAAAGATATGTCTAGAAAATCAATAATATTATTTTTGAAATGGCCCCTCCTATGTGAAAACATTTTCTTTACATCTTTGCATGTGTGATGTTACTGTTTAGAACTCATTGAGTAGAATACAAAAGTAAATTAAATTTACTTGAAAAAAATACGCCGTCGAAGTTGTAAATTTTAGGCCATTTTTGTTATGGGGTCTCAAGTAACGAATTATATAGGAATTATTAATTTTGGTACATAATGTAGCTACCTATCCTCAATTTAACCGATAAATACTGAAAATGGCGGTTTTAAAGTTCAAAAAACATTTGCAGATTTTGATCACAGTGCCAAAAAAATATATATATGTTATATATGGTTTTGGCACTGTGATCAAAATCTGCAAATGTATTTATTTAAAAGGATGTTGCATTTCATCTGAACCTTAAGAGTGCCGGCCCGACGCGCACCTAGTCAGTTTTTTATTTATATTAGAGGCAAAATGCTTTTAAACTTTTAGAATACTTTCGCTTGTTCCGCGGGCAACAATACGGTAACCGTCTTTAATAATTAGTCAACCTCTTCTTACCCCCTTCCCACGTGTGTGTATCTAACATCACAAAAGATAATACAAAACATTATTATTATTCAATATGTGTAGTTAATCATTATATATTCAACTGTAAGAATGCTTGATAAGTCGTAACGATTTTAAAGGTATTCCAAGACATATTTAAATGAATTATAGTGTAGTCCGGCTGCCTTCCTTACCTCAATCATATTTGGAATTGCGCTTGTGGAGAATGGTCTCTGATGGTAAGGAGTCATGTTGTCTGCCTAAGTGCAGCGATATTCTTCGAAAGTCCAAATGGGTATAGTAGCTGCTCACGTGGTACATGTTTTTCTTTAGTCGCCCTTTACGCCATTCACAGTGAAAAGGAAAGGGGGCTTCACAAGCAAAATATACAGTAAGATTGATATATTAAGCATTTTCGTAACTTCTACACTTTACATACACAAATAATTTTGCTATAAGTTTGAAGTAGAGTTAAGCCTTCATTCAATTAATTAGCCCTTTCGTCCTCTCAGTGGGTCGAGTTGACAAAAAGGGCTTTGTACGAAGTTTTTTTAGAAAAAGATAAATAGAGGTCGCCCTTTGTCTGTCATAGCTGCACTGTTTGGACCATTCCCATTTGTCAATTGATTCCCGATATAATGAAGGGACCATGGCACGGTGTAACTTTAGTACAGAGATCTATCTCCATACGTTTTTACAATCAGTCACTATCAGTAAAATTATGTAGAACGCTTTTCCATTACAACTGTAGCCGTATGTGTTATTTGACTAGTGATTGTAAATCGGAAGGAACTTTTAACTGTTCTTTATTAACTTACTAGGAACCGGCTAGGACCCGCGTTATATTTACCGGAAAGATTCCGACCAGTTTCGGACTGTTTTGAAGTCCTTCGTCTGGGAGTCACGACTGCGCGGCCGCGTTATATTTACCGGAATCTTTTCGGTAAATATAACGCGGGTCCTAGCCGGTTCCTAATAAGTTAATATGGATAACACTCGCAATAGTTTCCAAAGTGAAGTGTTCTTTATTAATTATTTACCTCGACGTTTCTATCAAGTTGCACTGCGATCTGAATCAAAAGCAGACTAATAAAATATGACAATCAAAACATGACAAGTCTCTTTAAATACTTAAGTTATATACTAACAATAATGATGGCAAACAGTTTACCTACCATAATTGGTATAAATGCAATCCTATCCAACGCCATTCATGCTCGATCCCGGCATTCAACTTGAAAATGTGTGAACTAAGCTACTGTTTACAAGTGTACAGTGATTGAGGCAAGCTGACAGAGGCGGTCGCCCATTTCGGGATAGGCTTAATGGTGTGAGTAGGGAGAAGGTTCAGTGGGGGGTTATGCGTGCGCATTTATGTTGCGTGCCCCCTCCCACCGGCCCTGCGTGTCTCACCACGTCGAGACCCTTTGTTTATATTGGACTTGATGCTACTTTAAATTGATTAATTCTTGCGACACCTTCGATACGAAGAAACAATTTGCGGACTGTGTACTTTGAGTGTTTGCTATTCGTAATCTATTTTGCGAGGCTTGGTGGTTGGCGGCATTATTGTAGAGATGTTTTTAATGGGAGTCTTGCACGTTCCAACTGTAAGAATGCTTGATAAGTCGTTACGATTCCAAAGGTATTCAAAGACACATTTAAAAGAATTATAGTGAAGTTATTTCAGCACACTTATAACTTTCGAGCATACAAATAAAACAATCTTCATAAGACCTTCAGACATGTTTTACGGGTAAGTGACAAACAAAAGTTGAAAACTTTGTACAACATACAAAATTCAATAGAATCTATTAGGGCGCTCTTTTGGGATCATGAAAATCGTCTTTGTGAAGGCGTCCTAAAGAGAGTTTTCCACAACTCACCAACACCGATTTGGCGGGCGTACTCACGCAACTTTTCACGCACACACGTGCGTATAGCAAAATAAGCGGCTGAAAATCAGGGGGCGGGCTACTGAAAAGCGTGGCTGTCTCCCTCGCACACAGTCCCCTGTCCCATTTCAACAGGTTTCGCCTTTCAGCAGTTGCAGTAGAACGCGTGCCTCTAGTAACGGAGCACAAACAGTGCGAGGAACACACGTCGCGTTAGTAAACCGAAAACACAGTTTCACTGACAGCTCCAACTCCACCTGACATTCGCCGGTGTCCTCCGAACTCCGGCATCGAACATCTCTGAAACGGATATACATAACTATTTATAAATGCATATTCTGTAAAGCGACGTGTGTTCAGTATTCGGCCGGCAGTGGACGTGGAGAACTCGCGTTCCCGCGTAACCGTTTCCGTCTCGCAATCGCGTGGGAATGACCCCTAAACTTTATTGTGCCAAAAACTATCAAATAAACCCATCGTAGAAATGCTTGTTTACCGTGATAGTGCGTCTGTTGTGTTTATACGGTGAATCTGTACGGGATTAACGCTTGTAAAAGACACAAATAGTATTCAAAATGTAAATCTCTGGATGTTATCAATGTTTACCTCTTCAGTGTTGTGAATAACTCTTAGTTTAGTGAACGTAGAATTTGGAGCGATGTAGTTTCCTTTTAAGACGGCCTTTAAGGACTGAAGGAAGCATAATGGTTGTGATTTAATAAAAAAGGAATCGATTTTGTCCTTCTTTGAATCGATTAATCTGGTTGTAATTTTTCCGTAAGTCGTACGTTGTGATTAAATGTAAAATATACATATTTATTGTATCTAGTGAATTTCTATTTGTATGTTTCTGGTGAGTACAAACGTTGATGTAGAAGGTTGTCTTCGTTTCATTCGGGGCTCGTTTCCCTCGATAATTTCCCCGGAGGTTGTGAATTTGTACAATAAACAAACTGAGGCAAAAACTTGTGAGTTCCATTCGTATTCAGATGTGGTACTTACGTACTTGTGTGCCGTTACTGTGGATTTAGTTGGACGTTTATTGTTCTTGTGCTCTACATAGAGGGAATCTCTGAAGGGGCATACGAGGTAAGATTGTGTTGTGTTTTTTTCGATTGCAGTAATCTACTCTATATATATATATTGTCCCTTTAAATTGATGATTGAAAGCTTATATAAGTGGTATACGTTGAATACATTATTCACGGTAAATGTTGATTTAGAAAATTTAACTATAAATCCATGAATTCCCAAAATTTAATAAAGACTGATTCATCATGTAACAAACTCGTGATAAAAATAATGTTATGTTTTTACCCTGATCCCACATATGTATAGGTCTGTTTTTTTTCCAAACACAATGGAATACACAAGAACTATTTATGTGAGCAGTGCCATACAATTCCTAGGACATTCCTAGCACTATTAACGCATATTTATTTTAACAAATGCATATTACTCTTAAACATGTATTTTTATATCTGTTTGCAATCATTAAATTTATAGTTATACTTACCTAATCAAATGCTTAAACACAATTGGGCAAAACATCTAGGTCAAAATATGTATGAAATGTCTGGCAGCTGTAGGTATGAGCCAAAAGAAACCAACAAATAAGACTCATTTTCTCTACAACTTTGATCTTTCCCCGATAGTGATATAGAAAATACATAACAACAAATATATTAGATACGTCTAAGAACTCGAGTACAATATTGCGTTTTCTCTTATACTGTCTCAAGGACACTAAATAAAACGTTAGATACTTGTCCTTTGTGAAGTACAAATATCAATTTAGGGAAAGTATATGTGCTCTCATTTTCTAAATTATATATTTAGGTAAAAGTAGAGCATGCGAATAAGCAAATCACATAAACCAATGATTATGAATATTGGTTTACTTACGAGTTCATTTTTTATGGCGATTTCAGGCTAATTGATTTAATTGTTCTTGCTCCATCAGGTCAAAAGATGTATCTTTATTAAATCATCAAGATGAGAATGTGTTACAGCTTAATTTATATTTCGGCGTTTTATTATTCGTATCCTGACTATAATAACATCGAAAAGGCTTTGAACTGTGTTGAATTATAGAATAGCTATTGAACCCTGCTTTCTCTTTCGGAATGCAGTATTCTTGACGGTACTGACAGGTGAAGTAAGTACAGTAATTGTTTCACATCAGGAGGCACACCTGTCAAACTAACAATGTATAAAAAACCCTGAATCTTTGACCTGTAGTAATTATTTATCATGGAAAGAATATCAAACAACACAAATATTGAAGAAATCATGTATTCAAGTACTTAGGATTGAAATAATTTTATACTGACTAACATGACGGTCCAATAAATATAATACGTGTTCTTATTATAAGAAACATTTTAAATATACACTAGAACTAGAAACTACATGGACATCAAATAAAACCGGCTTAGAAACTGAATCCAGCCAACGCCTTCCTAATCACCTTAAAAAAAACTTCATATATTTTAGTAACATTTGTCAACTAAAAGCAA
Source organism: Plagodis pulveraria (assembly GCA_963890685.1). Lineage (NCBI taxonomy): Eukaryota > Metazoa > Arthropoda > Insecta > Lepidoptera > Geometridae > Plagodis > Plagodis pulveraria. The sequence goes on along the minus strand of OY982964.1, from coordinate 12,641,845 downwards.
TTTATATGACAAACGACTGTGGAAAGTTATAGGCACAAACAAAAGTCGTCGTTAGTTATATCATTATACGATTATGAATGAATCAAACTAAAGACTTTGATGTCAGGTATTATGTAGCATACATCATTTACAGTTTTTGTTTTAATAATATAGTTTTTATGTATTTTTACAATACAGTCGTTATAGTATTTCCGGAATTTCAAAATAGTTAATTATATATTGGCCTATGGAAAATACAATGAAACGTTAGTAATTCCATGGATTCTCTCATTGTCTTTATTGTGATACATCAAAGTTTCAGAAAATGATTGCTAGGACTATCTGGAAATATTGCTCATGAGATTGTTGTTTATTATTTATGTATAATAGTTGAAGATATTTACAAGTTCTATAATACCTTTATTATACAAAATTATGATCTCTTGGTTGACGTACAATAAAGAGATCTATTTTCACGCACGCAACTATCGCATTTACCAATTGTATAATGTGTTCCCGTTACGTTACAACTGCAAAGCTCAACTCTGCCATCAACTAATCCAATTGCATCTAAACCCACTTGGCATTGCATTACCATTTGTGTACCCTAATTGTCGGCATAAAATACACACGATACGGATGCAAACTACATCCAGTTCGACTAAACACTCGTTATGTCGCTTGTTCTAGGGATGGGCATAACGTGATTCTTTTTTACCTAAAAATGGAACCGACTTCAACCCTCAAAAGTGTGAAATTACAATATTATGTGCATGGTACCAACTTCAAAAAGTGGACACACTTTTGAGTGTTAAAGACGGTTTAATTTTTAGGAAAAAATATCACCCTTTTTCGTTATCTTTGCCACTTACGGGACCGATTGTCACTCACTGTCAAGGACTATATCATTAAGATAGGAAAACACTTTTCATTTATTGGAATGTAACTCAAAAACGGCTATACCGATTTTAATGAAATTTAAATGGGACTACACGAAAAGCATCTGTTTTCAAATAAAAAAGGAATTATCGGTTAACCCAGCAAAAAGTTCTGAGGTAACAAACATTAAAAAAAATACAGACGAATTGAGTACCTCCTCCTTTTCTGAAGTCAGTCAAAATGTACCTAGAATAAAAATACGTAGGAAAAAGTAGTCATAGTTAAGTTTCTTTAAAATTGCAATTGAGTCAATTCTGCGTGCGTCCTGAGTTCCACTCCATTGATCAAGATCGAAGCGGTACGAAAGCATAAACCAAGCGAGCGCGAAGCGCGATGCGACTTCGTTTCAGCTTGGATAACAATGCTTTCGTATAGTCCGGATTTTTGGTTGTTCTCATCTACAAGTCACATTACTCAACCGATTCTCGTGAATTTTTTTGAGCTGGCTCGATAATTCTTTTTCTGTTTTAACGATTCAGTCTTTAGAAAAATTAAAAAAAAACGGCGTTGAAATAGTTCGAGGACGTAAAAAATTATGTATCAGTCGCGAATCAGCTCACACAGACACGAGTTTAGTTTGATTTTTGGACAAGTAGTATAATAACCACTGATTATACAGTATTGGAAGCCACTGTATTTTTACTTCGGACGTTCACTTATTAAAGTTAGTTTACAGTTATTGATTTATTTGACCAATCTCATTAGTTCATTCGGCACTTTTCCGCTCCTCTCCAATTCTAGTCTGTTGGAACTACGAACAGAAATTTACTACTGTGACTTGTATACGTAAATCCAGGTTCTGATTTGTCTGTCCGGTTGAGCATCAAAATGGTTTGGTTTACACGTATTTTGCCTCTTACTTATAAAAAAAACCCTTAACAGATCTTAGTTAGGCAGTTTAGGTCTAACCTTAGGTATTTTAAGATGTTTTAATATTCAAACTCTTGATAGAAACTTTTTGGTTGAATTCCTATTTGGTCAGATTAAAGAAGAAAGAAGTATTTTTCGACTGCGCTGCCCATCCCTAACCGCGGCTACTCCAAACTGTGCTACGATGGCTTAACAGTTGTGTGCGAGCCAAATATCGCCGTCGTCGTCGTAATGTTTTCCAACTGCCAAGGCGAATTCTATTGCTATGATACAACGATGACCTTCTATTGTCTCCCTCGAGTGGGAAATTTCTCGTGGACATAAGAAAAACAATTTCCAACGCGCTTGCTCGCAAAAGCTATATGACCACCTATTACTTAGGCGCCACCTGCATCGAACTGTACCTGTTTCTTTTTGCACACGTGCTTTTAACCTTTCAGTTTAGTATTAATAAGCTGCAAGCAGCTTGGCACCAAGTAAATAGTTGTGTTATAGAAATTTTCTTCAGAAAATTAAACCAAGAAGTAGTTCTTACCTTCGAAGTGGACGATATGAATCAGATAATAATCTCCTTACAGGCACAATGTACAATTTTATCAAAAGCATTTTTATTTTTTTAAATCCATTAATCTCTAATTAAAAATGGATAGTAAAATTCACACATATATTAAAAACAGAGTATGACGTACTACGTATGAGTATTACGTAGTATATGCGCATACTACGTAGGTACTACGTTATTTTTTCATTCTCGGCTAGGAAATCTTGATTGAAATGATTATCACTGTCTGGTAAGTGAAGACATTCCAAATTATAATCCACCTTTAATGATAAACTGTGTAGTGCTAAGGCTTTTTTTCTTGCTTGAAACATTTACGTGATCCATCCGTCTTTCCGCCCTTCTGTATGTCACCGTACTCTAGTTTATAAACTGAATTATCTAGTTAAAAACCTGAAATTTGGATATTTTGTGTTTAACGTTGACCCAAAGATGCAAATGTATAAAAAAGACATCAAATTAAATTATTTTTCAGGTTCCAGAACATGAGAACGCAGATGAAATTTCTGTTGCACCATAGCATGTGTGTTGCCATTTTATGGAGTTAGTTGAGTAAAGCACAATAATCGACCGGGTGAGCTTAAAGTGCGAGCGAAATGTCTCCGTTTCACAGACATAAAAAACAATAGAATGGACGTACGGATAGGACAGCCTGGTTTCAATGATAGGGTCCTGTTTTAATGTACGGAGCCCTACATTTTCACACAGACTTCGTTGTTCTAAAACAATTGAGTCTTAAAAATAAAGTGAAAATACAAGCTATGCTCTTAAATATCGAGTAATGTAAATAAAACGCACCCATTTCACAGACCGAGTCAAGGTTGGGTGGTGACGGAAAAAATCTGGACTGAAATAGACCACGCGTTTCGTGGATTCGTCACTCCGGCTGTCAGGTTTCTTTTGTCAGCGTCATGTCACACGCGTTGTGAAATCACAAATAATTAGCGGAGTATGTTCCTTGAGTTGTAAATAGAACAATTATAATTTAAATCAGCATGGTTCACAGTTCCATAGCTGATATTCCGCTAGCACGTTTAACTGGTACGAAGCGGTTTGTTTCTTCATTTCTATGATGTACGGTCAAAAATTTGAAGTCAAGAATGCGTTGCCTGAGTCTCTTCCTGACACACGGGATTTGACGGGATTCGAATCCCGCACATTAATATAATTTTTCTTCCCTTTGTAATTTTGTACAATACATACCTAATATGAGTGTCTTTAAGATGAATGTCTTTGTACCGCTTTTCATACAAACGCAGTTTCATAATATTTTAATTATGAAGTGTTCAAACTCGGTGAAATGTTGCATGCATTTCATTGGCAACATTTTGGGGTTTCTCAGTTTTCGGTAATTTTATGTATTATCAAAATTATTAAGGAAAACCTTATTTTATGGGGCTTTCTAAATATTTACGCTTAGGGCTCTAATAAATAATTAATTGGAAAACTGTCAAGTCAGTAGCATCGGTATTAGACTTAATGATACGCATGCAATATTTCACCGAGTTTGAACAATTGGTATTTCAACTATGACGAAACTACGTTTCTATAGAAAGCGTTACGTGAAAGCTCCAGGCAATAGATGTCTTCTAGGCGAGCGACCATCATTGCAGCGTACAAAACTTAGAACACTTCTTCAAAAAATGTTACTGCTTGTACTTATTTTAATATGTCTTGCCAATACTGTAACGTAAATACTCGTGTATAGCCAAAAATAATGTATTCTTTGAATTATGTTTTAAGTTTTTGAACACTCATCTCCTTAACATCTTCGTTTTGTAAATTTTCCTAAAACTGCATCGGCAAATCTTCCATATAATTATCAAGCCTGCTCACAAAATTTGAAATTGAGGTCTTTCAATCTCACTTCGCTCTCGCTCAGTCGATTAATATATACCTTATTACTCAACGAGCTCTAGAAAATGACAACATACAAGCTACGATGCAAAAAAGGTATCTCCTTCTCTGGAACTGGAACATGTAAAATAATTTCAGTAATTTGATGTCTTTTTTATACATTTGCATCTGTGGGTTAACATTCTACATAGAATATAGAAATTCAGGTTTTAACTCATTTCCTATATACCGATCCGTTTTGCTATATGGGTACGAAACTCTTAACAGCACATTGTACCTGTTATTATTTTATAGTAACAAAGGCGTCATTATTACGAGTATGTACATACATAACTATGATAATCAAAATATAATTAATGATCCTAAAATGTCGTAAAATAATTGTGTCGAAAGAAAAAGCCATTAAACGCCTGACAAATGAATGTTCTCTGATGACTATATTATTGTTTTGAAACTAGGGTGGCCTTGGCTGGGCCCACGGATTCCGTTTTATTTGTGGAAATGACAATTATTTTCAGTGTGTATGGTCTAATGTTCTGGAAAAATACTGCGTCACCTACTTAAAGTCTCAAAGTATTTTCATCTTGTTTTTTGGGATAAAATCTCAGACAAACAATTGACGTTCGAAGTAAATAACGACGAAATGTTTTTAATAATAAATGCATTACTGAAATATGTTATTTTTTTGTTGTCAGTTATTGAGTTTTATATACAAAGAATTTTTCACGTTCATTTGGATGCTGGAACTGTTCCCGGTAAATGGCAATAGGCTCGCTCACTATTATAAGGGACCAAAACACAGATATCTCGAGAATCGTGTGTGTGTTCTAAGACTCTTCTTCCTTCTCCTTTGAGCGTATTAAAGCTTAAAGGACATTTTTAGCCGATTTAACTTACGGTTTTTTACGTCGAGAAGGCGTCTCGACCGGTTTCGCGACTTTCAGAGTCGCTTCATCACAGAGTGCGTGCGCTTACGATCGCGACCGCGCATCAAAGCTTGATGAAATGATATGAAGATAGATATTATTCTACTGGTACGTTCTGCAAAAGGGATATAGAGCAACTCCGAAAAAAAATGGTCCAAAAGTCCGTTAATCCAGTTTATTAAGCAGATACATATTGATAAGCATATAGCTTTTTTAAGTTTAAAGTAGTGTATACCTGTAATTGATTATATGAGCATTGTCATACTTGCATGCATAATGAACGTTGAAAAAAACCCGCACAAAATGTTCTCACAGATGTGATGTCTAAATCAAATGATTTTCCAAAGTCATTAGCTATGCATGATACACGACACTAAATTACTTTATATCCCAGCAACAAACGCTACAATATATTCCAACAATGCACATAAAACATTAATATTTAACCGTACAATGTCGGATTGCACAACTAGCGGCAAAGTCATTTGTCACTGGCGCAGCAATCAGCGGCACAAATTGTCACAATTACGAAGCGGAGCTTTAGTAAGTTTAAATTGGTCTAATGTTCTGGAAAAATACTGCGTCACCTACTCAAAGTCTCAAAGTATTTCATGTTGTATTTTGGGTTTAGATCTCAGACAAATAATTAACAAGTAAATAACGATAAATTTTTTTTGGTAATAAATACATTATTAATGTAAATTTTTAGTTGTTAGTTAACGAGTTTTACTAAAAAAAAAATTTTTATTACATTTGGATGCTGGAACTTTGGCCGGTAAATAATAATAGGCTCGCTCACTATTACAAGGGACACACCACGATTACAAGGGACCAAACAGATCTCGAGAATTGTGTGTGGATTCTTAGACTTCTCTGCCTATACTCCCTTGAGCATGCTAAAGCGGCTACTTACCTATGTAGCTTATTTAGTGGTTTACAGTTAGTATAGCAAGTTTTGACCTGCAAGCAAAATTTCACCGAGTTTGAATACTTGGTATTTAAAATATAACGAAACTACGTTTATATGAAAAGCGCTTAGATACTAGCCTTAAAATAGTATTTACCTGTGTAACTGATTATATGAGCATTGTCATACTTGCATGCATAATGAACGTTGAAAAAAACCCGCACAAAATGTTCTCACAGATGTGATGTCTAAATCAAATGATTTTCCAAAGTCATTAGCTATGCATGATACACGACACTAAATTACTTTATATCCCAGCAACAAACGCTACAATATATTCCAACAATGCACATAAAACATTAATATTTAACCGTACAATGTCGGATTGCACAACTAGTGGCAAAGTCATTTGTCACTGGCGCAGCAATCAGCGGCACAAATTGTCACAATTACGAAGCGGAGCTTTAGTAAGTTTAAATTATAATACAAGTTGGATACATGAACTTGTTTAACTATTTTTAACTTTCTAAATATACTAGGTTATCGGAAAAATGCTAACAACCTCATAGAGTTACGTTCTGTTAGACTTAACAAACATTTTAAATTGATGTATTTTTGTGTTTGGGACGGAATAAGCACATGGACCACCTGAGGTTCAAAGTATCTTGTGTGTCTCTGTAATTTATTTTAAGTTTTTATAGTACTGTCTGACACTTTTAAGTTCAGTGTCTCGTAGTAAAAGACAATGCCTACTCCGAGCTAAGAGCTATATCCCAGGATGATGGGGCAAGATATTGTAAAAACTCTTAAAATGTCTGGATACCCATCCAGAGAATACTCGCGTTGTCTATTTAGCCACTAAAAAGTAGTCCTAGCCTTGTCGTTTTTGGACAGAACGAATAATATGAGCTTAGGTTAAACAAACATATATCTTAAAAAAATTCAACGATTCAAAGCTTGAAACGAAAATTCAAAGTTATTATTTTGGAATATTATTTAGCAATTCTAGCATTTCCTTGTGAAAAACTGAATTTCCTTAGATCTGTTCCAACTTCCGTCACCACCACAATACAGCGATTAATTTTAAGTTTCATGGCATCATCGAATTTCAAAATCATATGTTCCCACTATATAGATAATTTATTACTTTATCTAGAAATGTGCTAGGTTTTTAAGAAAATCACCAATGTCGTTTAGGAGATACGAATTTTATTCCATAACATAAAATAACATTATACAGACACATTTTTACCTTAAAATGTGTTGGTGCTAATTATTGTAAAATGGCGACTGATAAATAGCGTAAGGCTTTCTTTATAATAGGATCCTGCATTTTGTATGGAACCCTAAAAGAAATAGGAAGCTTACATTCACATTCCTGATTTTGTACCATAACATTTTTAGAGATTTTATCTCTGAAAGAATCTAAAACTATTTGGTTGAACACCATTTTAGACAACGTATGGCGTGCTCGTTTTCCCCGCTATAAAGTTAATATGACTCCAGGCAGTCGTATATTATATTTTCAATGCTAGAAAAATAAAAGTATGTTTTATAATGTCATATTACATTTAATTTCCCTTGACGCAGTGCGGTTACCTGCGAATACAACCGAGTATTTTTCATTTTCGTCATGCATTTGCGGTTTGTAATATCATATGCAATAACTACTTAGATGTTAGATATGAATAAATGCATATAAAGTTACATAAGTAGTATTTTACGTTTTTAACTGCTTCGAATTTGAAATAAGGGAAATAAACGCCTATGGTTCGCCACACACAGGAAACTAGAAAACTTAGAAGTAGTTTCATGACAGTAAGTATTTGCTGTATGTTAGTTGTGCTGACTAATTTTGCAACTGGTTCCGGCCAAAGTTTTCAAGTGTTCCGGTAATTTCTTAAGAACAGTAATAGCCATATTATAAACATTCATTGGAATACTATGTAGTATTCATAATTTTGTGGCTTATATTTTAATATAATTGCAAACTATAGCTTTCCAGAGTTTCTGTAGAGAATTTTGTACATTGATTGCTCTAAGGACAGCAGCTACAAATTAATCCGTCCATGCAGTACAGATCTAAATTGAAGTAGACCTTATTAGTTTCATAATAACATCTATTTAGTTGGTATAACTTAATAAACATATTTTATTTTATTAATGAATACTACCAATAGCGACATTTGCATCTATTTGATATTCGTAGCTGAGGGAGGCATAATATCACCACCACCTGAACGTCAATATGAAAAGTGAATCTGTATTTAGTGTGCAAAAAATACATCCTAATATTTTTTTCTATATCTGTTTATTATCAGCTGTGGCTTAATCGAGTGCATTCCCTAGGACGGTTGTCGCCAGGAAAGTGGTCGGCCCAATCAAATCAAAATCTATTTACAATTGCTTATGTTTTTAAATTTCTTGGGGGCCCCTTGTGTTATTAAGGAGAGACGTTATAGAAACACTGTATTAGTGGGATATAGATAAACAAATGATTATTCGAATACCAGGAGCGTAATAAACAAAACCGTTGTCAATAATTATGTAAAACATAGAAAGTTAACAACAGCAGCATAGGGTAAGAAGATAAGTCAAAACATTTTGAAATGATCCACATGCCGCTTCGTAGAAGACCACAGCCCTGAGTGATCTATGTTCTGTCATAAATCAAAAGACTTTTTTTTTTTCGTCTGTAAAATGAAACAGACCCAACCGTTTCGAACAGTAATTTATGGCGAGGTTTGTTTGACGTGTTTCGGATTTATGAACGCATCTGAGCTCGTTCAGAAACTGAGAGCTTGCGGTCTAGTATATTTTATGGGCTTGAGGAGCCATGGACGTCTCATTTGATGATGGTTAGCAGTTTTATAGCGTCGTTTTAGATTGATTTTATCGATATTCAGTACAATAATGATAAACATATCACCACGCCATTAAGTTATGTGCCCGAAGTGCTACGCAAAAGTGTCTTGAGAACGAAAAACGTGGGTTTTTATGACCCTTATTTTACTAGACACATTTTGGTATCATGCAATATCATATTGCCATCTCCGAGTCACAGTAATAACTGCAATTTTTCTTCTCAAGATTCGCAAGCGATCCTTAAGTCACTCTATCAACAATGGATAATAATGTCAATTCAGTTACAAGATCTGAGGAAAATAGACAATTCTACATCCTAGAGATGGGAAGCCGGGACAATGAAAAATGGAAAATGAAGACGAGCGTTGAAGAAGCAAAAACTATCTCTTAGCAGACTTGGAGCACTGCGCGCTGTAGAAAAAGAGATTGTATCCACTTTAGGTTTCTTCAAATCCACCCTCAATTTGGAGTTTAGTCATATGGATGTAATTAATTCTTATGTGTACGACTGATGGCTCAATGAATTCATAGTAGAAGTGTATTTATTCCTTAAAAACAGAAAATTGAGACCTATATAGTCATATCAACATACTTTATCATAGATTTATTGGTTAAATAAGTATTAAAACTTAAGATTAGATACCATTTACTGGTAGCGAGAATGAAAACGGGTGTTATCTAACAAATTACTTGTAGAACGACCGTCGAGAAACAACAATAGACCGAAGAGAATTTAAGGGGGGTTCCCGGTGGCCCACTTTCTTTCTTTCCCACCGCCTAATGACGCGGACTATATACTTGTTCTTGACGGTACATAGGATATCAACGTTGCAACATTAGTAGATGTTGCCAAATTAAAATAACCATGTCAAAAATTGTGGACTACGATTCATGACACGTAAAATGATCACTGAGTAAAATGCAGGGTAACAAAAACGGAAATAAGTGCATCTGACAAATGTCACACTTTTATTACCCAATTAAAAGAAGCTGCGTGGACATCTGACAGCTCGGCTTATTTTCGCAATTTCAATAAGATAAATGTTATTTTACCTTCGGTAAATATTGCTAGGTAATAGTGGAAAGTAAGCTTATAATTGCTTACGTAAAACAAATTTTCTATATTGCATTTTCAGTTGATTCATTTAGTTCAGAAACCCAAATCGTATTCCAGGCATTTTGTGGTTTGGTTGTGATGCCAGGAAAGAATAAAATATTAATAAGACTTGCTTATTAGCACCAGTAATAACTTGACCATCGGATTTTTTTTCTTTCAAATAATTTTCTTCTGATATGTTCAAATAAAGTGAAATATTTGACATATAACAAGGTACTGCGGTACAGCGTATACTCTGAAACTTGGCATATTAAAATGAACAAGTACTTGTTTTCACCGTAAAATGGCATTGCTCAAGGCTTGGCGCCTCCAGACTTCTCTTTATAATATTTTCAATGCGAGGAAGATATTTAAAGAGAACAACTTTGCGGTGTACCTATTCTTTGTTTTCAAACACTGAGGTAGGTGAAGATACTGCATTTAAAATCATCCATGGATAAATATCACTTGTGTAGTCTTAGATGGATTAAAATATTATGTTCTAATAAAAGCAAGCCTTGACTTAGTGCTACAGATTCGTAATCGTATAGTGCATGCTTAGCACTTTCTATACAAAACGTATTTCTTCATAATTTAAAAATAAAAAATTTAGCATTCATGAAGCTTACAATAATTGTTTGTTTGGTTTGCCAATCGTAGGTGACGCTATTTGTTTTATCTTTAAATGTTAAAATAAGAATTCTCATACGAAAATACTATTTCGAATAATTTTGAAAATAATTCAACCAAAAACTAGAAAACCAGAGCCTACTAAATATAAGTCTGGTAAAGAGAGCAAAATTTCCCCGATTTTGACATTTGAAATTTGACGCTATTACATTTATGCTGGGGCTTCGACGCGCTATACATACATATTTGTATTCTTCGGATAGAAAAAACTAAGTCTAGCTATCGATGCGATAAAATTGTTTTATTAATTTTATTTAGGTCTCCATTTCACGGAATACGGAGTTGGTATAAAACATTTCATTCATTATTTAAGATTCAATTTACATTGTTTTCAGCGATGATAATACTTGTCATAAAAGCTTTTTTAAAGTGATTAATTACCGTTGCCTATTGATATCTGTAATACCCGCCAGGCATCACACGGCCTTTTAAGGACTTTGCTAATATACTTTTTGAACAACCCCATATTGTAGCTGCTGTAGAAATACCGTGGGAGAAAGTTCAATCCACATTCTGCAAGTACGTAACGTAGAAAATATCGCGTAAATTGCACATTACGTGATCTCCACGCGTCTTTATGTGGATGAGCTTTCTAGCGATGGTGGCTCGTGCGGTGATAAAACCGTGACGTCAGCATGAGGTTAAATAATTCTTGAGAACACTTCACGTTATAGATGAGATAAAAGATACAAAGAGATCCAATATCTCTGCGCATATTGTATAGCTCTAGGTGTTCGGAAAGTACACAACAGAAGGTCGTTGTCAATTCTGATAGCTCTACGATGTATGGCTTCAAGTAGCTAAAGCTGACACATATTATGTATGATAATTTGTGATTGCTGTGTTTATTTGCAATGCTGGAATTTTTTATATTTCCACACAGAAAAACTGCTATAGCCAATTCCAAGAGCAGTATTTCTTTTACTTACCTACCCCCAGTTCATTAAACGAAATCATAGCGATAATATTTGGCGAATAACAATAATAATTAATATATTATTATTACACAATTATTAATTATTATTTCATATTAGGTAAACCACGCAAATTTCGATGATAAATACAAAATATTGCAATAATTATGCAATCTAACATCCAGTACCTATTATATTTGTAATGTTTAACAAGAAAATTATTTAACTTTGACCTAAACCATAAAGTTAAATTTCAATTTGATTAACATATAACAAAATATCGTAACCCAATTACCTGACACCAACAACACGCTAAATCAACGTTCACTTACATATAAAAAGCCGCGTGAAAAAACGGAATATCGTTAAGGAAAAGGAAAGAATACAGGGATTTATTTCCCGGGCGTCCCCAATGAGTAATGCCTCCGGTGACACAGTACATAACTATACAGTAAATGATATCCCTACAAAATTAATCACGTCTTTGAAATGTATAACTATTCATAGTTTTATCATACGTGTTTCAACTAGTATATGTTAATTTAAAAGTTTGAATGTATTGGCTTAAGAATAAAGGGATTTTTAAGATATGTAAGATAAAATGAGCCTTACAGAGGAAGCATAAAACATGAATTTAGTGCTTTCAAACTTCTCATTCACTCTTACAACTTTCTTCGTAACCATGTGATGAATCAATCAGTAGGTTGAGATAGATTTGTATAACTGATGATAATTATGATGTCTTCCAAGCTGAAATGATGGCCGAATTATGCTGTTGGGTTCAGAATTACGTCTTATATTCATTTATTTATACGCAGAATATTTATGTTACAAAGATATAATACATATTTTTTGATTCAGCCAGTGTAACTACAGTACAAATATCTTAGAAATATTGTAGCTTCTTTTGGATGGCGGAGACGGTTTGACATTAGTGAAGAATGTTAGAATGTTATACATAATTCATTATTATGTGAATTATGTATAACATTCTTCAATTAAGACATTATGTATAACATTCTATTAATTATAATTAGGATTTATGTTGCCGTTTTAATGCACTGGCATGTTAGAATAAAAATGAAACCTGCATGGTATCAGGTTTCGAAGTAAAAACTTATTTGACACGAAAACTATAACATTCATAATTTATTATTTTAAATAGACGACATTTGATTTCCAATTATCAATTGTTTTTATATTACGCTTTTAACGTGAAGATAGGTACAACCGAAATCAGAGAAAGAATCTTATACGACTTCCGACGTGGGATTAACGCAGCAGAAACTGCTAGTAATATCAATGCTGTGTTTGGAATAGAAACGGCTAACTAACGTGCGTTATTGATTTAACCGCTTTCGTAGTGGAGTATTTGACCTGAATAATGAACCACGAGGAAGACCAACCACTCAGTTATGTAACCACGAATTGAAGGTGATGGTGGAAGCCGATCTATGCCAAACTACCAAAGAATTAGCGGCATAGTTTGAAGTAAGTATACCCACAACTTTGAATGCTTTGCAGAACATCGGTAATATTAAAAACACTTGAAAAATGGGTGCTTCATGTTTTGAATTATTAGTGTGAGAGCAGCCCGCATTGAAATTTACCTTGTTAACCCGATACAGAAATTAATGTATTGTATACCGAATTGCGACATGTGACAAAAAGTGAAAATGGATATTAGACAGTTTTTTCGCAACATAAGCATATATTTATTATAGCAGAATTCTTATTCTTTCTACTATACTAAATATATATATATATATATATATATATATATATTATAAATATATATTTAATAATAAGACAACTAGTGTCTATTTATTTCTGCTATCTATTAGGAAGATCATTTAAACCGTCAAATAAAAATCTGCGGACCTGGACTTTTAAACTGTGTAAAGGCATTTTGTACTGCTTCAAGTAATTTTTTTATTATATATATATATATATATATATATATACTATATACATATTTATTATAGCAGAAATATTAAGACAACTAGTGTCTATTTATTTCTGCTATCTATTAGATACTTTGATTAAATAAGTGAATAAATCTATGATGCTAAAGATTTTTTTTTTCATTTAATATTAACTAACAACTTATCCTAACTAGATCGGCATCATGTAAACTATATTTGTTCATTAAGACCTGTGGTGGTGAACAGACGCTGGTGAATAATAGAATAACTCTATTTGTAATTTTCTATAAAGCTAGTGCTTCTTACGAAATTGTCTCGTCCGTTATTGATTTCTCTTTAGATCTCCGGTAGTCTTCGATACTGCAAGATAAATGTATTGCGATTAGGTGTCAGCTTCGAAGGCGAACGGAATCGATGATTTATCCCCACTTCTCCCCGTAAAGGTACAATACAATAGTACATTTATTTAAAGAAGAAAGGTAAGTAATATAAAGTATTATAAAGGCTTTTATTTTTAAAGTCAGTCATTGTTACAAATAAATAGAATTAAACTTGCAAGTTTCTAACTTTTTGTATAGACTGCGTCCACGAAACTAGTCGAGCATTGGTGAGTTACAGACTACATTAAAAAGAGACATTAGACAAAAACTAGGTTAAAATAACTAATTTACTCGTGTTAGGAGCTATCTATTCCTATCCTATCGTACGTAGAATACCGACGGTCTTTGTCTGACAAGCGAATATATCTCGGTCTTCAGAATTGATTTCTCGAACAAAGGTAACAAGCACGTTATTGGGCATACGCCGCGAATTCGTTCCCATTGCTGAACAAAAGGTTCTGAACCTACAATACTTGCGTGTAGCGCAAACTCTACGAACGCTCTGATTTTCCGTAATGATGCTTATTATTACGCGACATTTTACTTCGCATGCGTTTTGAACCGAAATACGGGAGCGTTTAAATCTGTTTCGATAAAACTGATGTTGTACGAGTAGTTTCGGTATCTGTTACAACATAACTAGTTATATTTCTAATACCAGTGATTTTTTGGTGGTATAATCTATCACCATAGAAAGTGTGATGTTACATTTGGCATACCTAGATAAGTCATTTATTATCGCCTCTTACACCAGGCACAGCTTTCTGCAAACTTTGTTTGTAAACAAACCTAATAACTTGTCTTATCCGGGGATCAAACCCGGGGCTTTCAAACTCCAAAGCTGCGCTTTTACTCAAAACAACGAGATAATATCTTCACCGGCAAACAATTTTGTTGCAAACCAAATGGAACCACAATATATTGTGCCAAATGCAAGTAAGACAGCAACCATTGCTTTATACGTAATTAGTTTAAATCTGTGATGTAGACTTAAGCATAAATACCACGACGATGAAATGGCGCACTAACACTAACTACACTAATATTCCTTTAATTATAATCAATATCAATGTCAAACCTAAAAAACTCCATTATTAATCAAATATTTACAAAGTAAAAGTTATTCTATGAATCCTTAAAACCTCTGTTTTATTATCGTTAACTTAATTATGATTGAACGAAAATCGATAGGCGTACTCGAGTAAGTTAGTTACAAAGCTAATTTCATCTTCGAGGGATAGTAATTTAATATTGAGGTATTCTTAGTCCTGTCAAAGTAGTGGTTAGGTGTTGGAACAAGAAATATTCAAATCTAGTTACCCTTTTAGTTAATTAACAGAATACAAGGTCTCATTTTAACGTTTACTATAGTTTTATGAGAATATTGAATGTTGATTGACAGGCGCTTAGACTTATTATTTTTATGTTTGTCTTCTTTTTATCAGGCCCACTGCTCGTATAACGTCATTTTAGCGACTGGTATAATACAACGTGACGAAGTTGAAAACCTACGTTTACAATTCGAGTAGGCAGGGAGACACGTACTCGTATTTTTTATGTCATGTGGGATGAGACGGAAAAGGCGCTCGCTTAATAAGTAAGCGTAAGTTTGTCCATCCTTGGTCCATCTTCGTTCTGCTTGAGTTTGCATTGGGCTGTCACTCTGAAACGTCAGTTATTAGGTCCCGGTAGATTCACTTGCTATAGTGCCCCCCATAGTAAGCATATAAACATTCATCATCTTCTTACGCTTATCCCACTCATGTGCATTGGTTTTATAAGTCTTTTCCAACAACACAAAGAATAACTCAATAAACAATATTTTTCGGTAACATGAAGATGATTTGAATGAACATGAAGTTTTGGATTTGTTTTATGGCCAGCCTTTCTGTTTCCAACCTTTTTCGTTTTGGCTACTTTTACCGATTACCTTAATCGGTGGTGATGAGCCCTGTTCAGTGCTCACTGAACAGCAATGCCCCATTCGCATTGACATGAGTAGTGGCTAGTGACAAAAGGTCTCATTTTTCCTTCCACTACACATTTTATGGAAAGTTGTGGCGGCCGTGATCCAGCAAGGTTGAATCACTAGTTCTGATCCAGCATCTTATACTTATATAAAAGAATAAGTCAGATATGGTTGTGCGACTCTTTTTTAACCTATTGCTCAAAGTTCAGTGTCGAATATATTAATATGACATTAAAATTAATAATATCGCAAAATATCTATTAAATATCATCGTTTATTCAGATTTTCCATAATAGGCTGACAGGCGACGTGGCTAAGATAAATGTGGCAGGTTTTGGTACGGTCCTTAATCTTGCATCGATGCCTGCGGTAAACCCTCATCAAGAAATATTAGATACTAGTTGTGTAGACGTTGTATGGCTTTGTTGGTCTTGCTTGTAATGCGTGCGAACATTTTGCAGAAATTTATGTATATATGGTTATGTAAAGAACTAATAGGTACTTATAATAATCAGTTTAGCTGAGCTACACGCATCAGTAATACATTAAAAATTACGAACCCATTTTTGTCTGCTGCTGATGTAGTGAAAAAAATCGAGAAAAGTATGTTGAACTTGATGATGGTTTGGACATGTGAAGATAATGAATGACATGAGAACAACTAAACAGATATACATATGGGATAAGTGAACAAAGGTGTTGAAAGGGGAAGACCTAGGCAAACGTTCCGAAATCAGATTTCTGAAAAAAAAGGCCAGGTCAAGAGTCGAGACACCGATGCTTATGTATGAAAGGATTGATGAATGTAGATATGTAAGGATCGTAGTAAGTGGAAATCTGTGGCCTCTGCCTACCTCTACGGGAAAATATATTAATATGTATGTATTTGTCTACTCGATAGAACACTACACATAATATTGTAGGGAGGTTTGTCTTCACACTTAGAAGAAATAAATAGTATCACGATTTTTTTCAAAAGGTACACCGGTATTCTTTTAAGAAATCAATTTTATTATGACGGAACAAGCACGGGGACCACCTGATACGCTTAATTTCAGGTATCCTCTGCCTATAACAGATGCATTTCTTCACAAAAAATTAACTGCTCTGCGCTCGTCTCCCAGAGATATACAGTTTTTAAGTCTCATTATGTGCCTGTAATTTTACTGGCTTTCAAGGACTGCTGACGGAACACACTGTTAGGTGCTTTGTGACAGATTTTCTACTTGAAGGTGGAGGCTAGCCAGGCGGGCATTCGTAAAATGCCCTTCCACCATGCATTGAAGCTCAAGCCAGCGGCGGGGATCGAACCATAGATCTGCAGCACCGCAGTCCATAGCTATAACCACTCTGCTATAATTGCTTCAAAAATATTCTTTCGTTTAGTAAATAAATTGAAGTATGTTATTTCACTAAACATCAGGCTTATGTATGAGATATAAGTAATAGTATCCTTTAGAACTTTTCTTCGCATCCATTACCATCTTTATCACCTTACAGATCACTCATGTACCTACTTAGTAGTACATTTCCAGGATGTAATTTTATAGTTTCTTGTTTACTAATAAACTCATTCGTTTATGCTTACCCTTATACAAAAAAACATACTTTTGTATGTCCATATGTATGTGAAACTTAACAAATCGTGACTGAAAACCACACCCTCTATGATCACGACCTTCTAGTCAAAGACAACTGCTTAGCAAAAAAAGAAACAAAATTCAAAGGAAACACTGTCGGAAACGTTCAAAATTGAAACATCAAAGATTTATCGACTGCGTAGTGCTGCAGCATACCTAATGAAGGTCACAAAATGGCGGCAAAAAGCATCTGTCACTGTCATTTGTTTTTTTATTAATTCGTGTTTTGTTTCTGAATTGGCATCCTCGCTGGCATCTGGCGATGACCTGATTGAATCACTGCTAGGGGGTTATGGGGAGGGATTGAGGAGAGGGTAATGATTTATGCTGTAACTGTTAGGAGACGTTTATTTTACCCTCAGCAAAGATAATCGCGTATTGCGCAAGACGTGGCTGCTGAATGTTTCGTAAACATGTATTTTTCGGACAGGAAAATAAACCTTATTACATTTGTATATTAATTTAGTCTGTAGACCGCTGTAATGAAGTCTCGTTTCCTAAGGCATCACACAATATGCACTTGAATGTGTATAACATTACTAGTAAAAACCAAGCTTCTGTGTGTTTAGGCTGAGACAGTCTAAATCTATAGTTTACCTTTGAACAATAACTTTTTTTTAAAAACTAGTTATAATAACAGTTACTTATTACGTCGCATACAAAATCTCAATTATGTTTGGACTAAATAAAACTTATTTACTTGTATTTAAGTCTTCGAAATTAAAGGAAAAATTAAGAGTTTTGTATATGCGCTTGGGGTGCCAAGTTGGACTTACTCCCCCACAACACCTCAAATCTTCATGTGAAAATCGTAAGAGACGACGAAAGTAAAAATACTAGAAGATAGGAAGCAGCTCCTTCTAAGGAACTGCTATCTTACACTGCGATCCCCAAGATGCATGCCAAACTTGAGGATTGTAGCTAACCCCACCTAATACTTTAATAGGGGAGGCATTTGGAGTTTCAAGGATTCAACGATGGACGTTATGGATGTTGATGATCATGATGATGTTCATATTGTGTCCAAAGCATCAAATGGGTCCGTGGAGACCAGGGGCTCATCGTATTTTCCAAAACTTATCAGAGCGCTTGGTCAATGTGACGCGTGATCAAAATGCAGGCACCTATGTGACTCAACGAATAAGCATTGCATTTTAACGGGGAAATATTGCCCACTGTTAGTGGGCTGGAGCGTATAGACTGCCTGTGAGTCTGCTATGACTTGTAGGTTTACTTAATGCTTCCATTGTAGGAGCTGTAGTCGTATATAGTTAGTAGTATTTTTTTTTGTAAAAGCAGAGCACACAATATAACATATACGTCTCTGTGATTGTCAATCTCTCAACTCAATTATGGCTCAATCTCGCTTATTGCTTCTCAGATTACTTAATATAACTCCCTTGGTACAGGGGAGTAAAATTAAACCAAAATAACACTTCAATATACACTTCATACAAATACAATTGTGAAAGCAGCCATTATTCCCGCGTAACGTGAAAGCGTGGCATCGACGTGAATGATTTATAAAGGGGATAATACACGGTATTAGCGAAACCGCGACACGTAGGCTTTGTAGCGCCAATAATGGACGAATGTTCCCATTTTTCGTTATTTATGCATTTGACTTATATTTCGATTGGCAAGTACGAGTATAGAATGTCCTTAAAATTAAGTCAGAATTCTTGATACATTATGTTTATTGCAATGTTAGTATATAAATCAAAATATTTCTATTACTTCAAACTAGCAGTATATAATTTGGCGATAAGTATTCCCGTAGGAGTTTTTGCATAAAGTAGAACTTTTCTAGGTTAGAATAATAGTCAGATGTAAATAAAATTTAAAATTATGTTATCATTTGCTAAGGTATAGCACAAAAAAAAATTAAGGGTGAACTGGCCGGTCATTTCTGCATATAAATGTCGAAGGCTGAGCACTCCTTTATTTGAAGTTTTAGGTCCAGAACCAAGCTTGATATCGATTGATTTCTTCATTATCTAGATTTGTATCGTTACTCTATT
Source organism: Plagodis pulveraria (assembly GCA_963890685.1). NCBI lineage: Eukaryota > Metazoa > Arthropoda > Insecta > Lepidoptera > Geometridae > Plagodis > Plagodis pulveraria. Next base: position 12,622,308 of record OY982964.1, on the reverse strand, counting down.
GGGGAATCATAATTATCTTGAAAATTATGAGCCTCAAAAGATTTTCATGAAAAAAAAACTTGATTTTCTTTTCAATCTTCAATAAGTTTATATTCTTGTAGCTAAGCCAAAAACATTCAATACTATCCGAGTTGGGTCATACAAATCAGCCATTCATCCCACGGGTCCCAGATTTATTGGTTGCAGGACAAAATGCGGTCTTTTGGCAAGCTGTCGGTCAACTTCGAATATTTGCTGAGCTTCGTCTATACCTACACCCTACTAATAGATAGGGTTGACAGTGGAGAGATTTAATAATAAACTTGAAGATTTTATTTTTATTTAGATAAATACCTCCTGAACATTGTCTATTTCTGGAATTGCTGAGAATATGTAAGTACATACACCCAAAAATCTTTCTAATTCATTGAAAAATATTTAGTAATAGTTATGAGTCATACGCATTTTCAACAACCCGTACCCAATTAGAGATTTTATTTTAGCTTACTGACTAAATATTGATGATCAACCTATCAAAAGTTATTTAATTGAATTAGAAATGAAATAATAGGTAATTTATGTTGTGCACTTAAGGGAGGATAACGACTGGTTTGTGTCGTTACTAAGTAAAAAGGGGAATGTTCATAAGAATGGAAGTTTATAATTAATTAGATTGTGTCACATTCGAGTCACATAAATCCTTAAAATCCTCGTGGTATGCAAACGTCTAGCAAAATACTTATTTTAGCCTAACCTTTAAGTAATAAAAAATATTTATAAATATTGAAACATTAAATTAATATTAAAAAAAAAACACTTAAAAAATATATCTAATGACAATTCCGCCTAATTTTCCTGTTAAGGCGACGTGACGACACTAACGAATTTTCGACTCTATGAGCTCATGATTTCTCAATCGTGAGCTCGTAGAGTCAAGGCCTCCTGAGGATGCTTCGTGTAGAAACGAAACGCGTCGAAAATCCTTCGATTTGGAAGCGTGGCGTTTGTAACGTCACGTCGGCTTAACAGGGAAATTAGGCGGAATTGTTAGTAGATATATTTTCTATATCTTTTAAGTGTTTTATTAAAATATGAATTTAATGTTTTCCTAAAATATGTTTAAAATATTTATTATTATTAAATATCGATTTCCGCAAAGTGACGCCAGAATCTATTCATACTCGTAAACTTTAAATGCCTTCAATCAATCTACTCTATTTTTACACATCTGATATGACGAAGTCTCATTCTTGCAAAACTACCAAATCTTCAAAAGATGTCAAGAGGAAAAACTCTCCGAAACCGTTTTATATGCGTAGCTACCCAAGTTTTACAGCTATTTCATTTCCGGTCACGTGACTGGGGTTCGAGACTAGAGAACTAGGTTACTTGTGCCAACTTTTAGTTATGGCCGTTTTACTGTCGCCTTTAGTTCCACACTAATTGGTCTTAATTGGTTTACAGTATATAAAATTGAAGAGGCGTAGATGATGTGTACGTGGATGATGAATGGCTTTTCAAGTTTTCGTTACTATTTTCAACGTGATGTACTCGTATTGTTACACATTTTTTTTATATGACTGATAGGTTAGCCTTTGACCAAAATCTCAGCTGATGGTAAGTGATGATGTGGTCGAAGATATTGTTCAGGCTAACCTAGAATTACTGGTCCTCAAGGACAGCTGCCAGAACACACCGTTAGGTGCTTGGCGACAGATTTTCTACTTGAGACTCTAACTTTTACTTATACACCTACAAGCTTGAACCCTCGGTGCGCGAGTCTGACTCGCACTTGGCCGGTTTTTTAATAATGATATTGATAATTGAACCTATATCGATGTTTTTGTATCCATGTATACCTCCAAGTTGATCCCATTTAAATTGAATCAACCTTGATCGAGTTACACTTAATTTAATTGAAAAACGTATTTATGCTGATAAGCCTGTATTAACAAAATACTACGAACTATATACAACACTAAAGCTATTATAATAAAAGCATTTAGATCCCTATAAGTCATTGCAGACTCATAGGTAGTCCAAATGCTCCAGTCCACTACTAGTAGGTTACCAGTTAAATTGAAATGATTATTCGTTGATGCCAATATGCACTAAACATAGATGACATGATAATCATTTTATTGTTTTATTATGATTCGCTTTTGCTCTACACTTCTGAAATTTAACCAGTTATTTAATCATTTTCAGTGTTGGAAGTCAGTTCCGATTTTTTTATATAATAATATGTTATTAAATATAAGTTTGTATTTCAAGTGTATACCAATTATAATACAACCTTTTGCCCGCAGCTACGCCAGCGTAACTTAGGTCTTATTAAAATCTTACGTTAAATTTGATATGAATATTTACATTTTTTCACAATTAATATATCATTCATAATAACATTTCCATAACGTCAAGTGTAATACCACGATAATCAAAATGTAGACTAATAATTGAAGAAAAATACAAGATTTTTTGTTCATAAATATATATCGTTTTCAGACCCCTACAAACCATACATATAATAGCTACGTAAGCTACGCCGTTACGTAGCAAAGTCTACAGATGCCTCGGGCTACTGGGCTCCACGATCACTCGTGCGTGGTAACCCAAACTCTTTTCTCCAAATACATATACAAAGTAAAGTAGAATTTTCCTTATTATGTTGCCTCTATTATAATTTAGAACAAATAAATGAACTGATGATCAAATAATAACGTTATGAAACTTTGAATTATTTTACAACATCACATTTTGTAGGTGTTTAAAAAACCTCTTTAAGACGTATAAAATTTGTTTTGGGTCTGAAGTGAGATCAATAAGTTAGTCAATAGTATATTAAGCAGGTAAGACATATAATTATAGAAACTCATCCTTTTCTACTATTATTCCATTCATGTGAGGTTGGTTCCAAATTACTCTAACAACTTTTAAAGCGCTTGTAGTGGGGATAACATAGTTCTAAACCGATGAACAAGGTTGAGCCGTGTTTGTTACTTGGATGGATGACCATTTGTGGTGTTTACTGTTGAGCGCTTCCATGCTTTGGAGGGCACGCCTGAGTTGCCTTGGTAAAAAATGCTGCTGAAGTCTTTGAGTGCCAGTTTTGAATCATCATTTACCATTAGATGTGTTAGAGGACAAAGGCTAATCTATCAGCAAAAATACACACTAAGTAAGCATAGCATATACACACACACCCCTGTACCCTCACACACGTACATACTCATACACACACAACATATTATAACCTTCTGCAACACAGTGAAAACTAAAGCAGCGGGCAGGGATTTCACCTTTAAATTATATCATATTTTTATTTAATAAAGTAATATTGTGTTTTTATAGTATAAAAATATGTTTCCGCTAACAACACACGGATATAATACATCATTTATTGTCATATATGTAGGCAATATCCTCTTGAACAAAATTTGCAGCGTCTGTTCACATACAAAACTATAATTATGTAAAATTGCTAGGTTACTTTGTCCTTTACATTTTACAACCCTGCTCTACGCTTAGTAGACACAGACAAAATGTTCTGCAAAAGACTTCAGAGAATATGCAAGTCTGCAATAGCTACGTCCTCTGAAATTATCGTGCTTACCTCGAATATAGGTCAATTGTCTGAGCGAGAGATCATAGAATTATGGTGTGTGATAGAGACGGAAAGTTTAATTCGTTCAGGTGACGTCACGAAGGCTTTCGGGAGATCTCACTTTTTCTGCAAGGTATTGTTTTTGGGCGTCGTGGGAATGAAGTGTTGATCCTTCAAAAGCTTGAGTGAAATGAATTAAAATGTAATTTTATCGCATTATCGTGTCTATTGTGTTTGTTTTGCCTTTATTTTTTATAAATTACCTGCCTCTTAGTTCGTAATTTAATGTAATAATAAGGCGTAGTCAGCAATTATCTAGGTATTATTTTATAAGAGCATTGACGCATGCTAAGCGAAAACATAGAAATTATTTCGGCATATACATACATACACATACCTGGTAATGCACCAGGACGGTATTCTGGGGGTTGCGAGTTCAAATCCCATTGGAAATTATCTTTTTCCATCCTAAATAATTTCAATTATCTGGGTGTTTAGTGTATTGGAAGAGAAAACTGCCTATTTGAGAATCATGTCAAATGACAAGTTACGATTTGTATTTGCCCGTATTTGTATGAATAAAACTACTTGTTTAGGATTCCTAACACTACGACCAAAACTGACCCCTATTAACGACATTACGCTGTCTGTTTGTCCATCAACAAATACTGAAAACGCCGAATATAATGTACGTTTATATGTGATTGTGACGGAACAATCACGAGGCCCACCGGATGATATGTGGACTAACCTCTGTTGTCTATAACAGATGTATTTCGTCATACGTGTCGAATTGCACGGCGCCCGTTACCCTGTAACTCACAGTTGTTATGTCTCATGTACCTGTAATTTTACTGGCTCTCAAGGACTGAAGACACACGGCTTAGGCGCTTGGCGATTTACTTTTTACTTGAGGGTGGTTAGCAAGCCGAGCGTTTGCATAATGCTTCAACCACGCGATGAACCTCAAGCCGGCAGTGGGTATCAAACCATGGACATGCGGCACGGCAAACCACAGCTATAACTGCTTGGCCTTCATTGCTCCATTTTCAGGTTTTTAGCAGTCATCTAAACCAACCCAGATTTTATGTAATATATCGTAGGTAATAATTACTCGTAGCTAACAGTCTGTAAAATACCAAATTGGGATAAATTTAAATATACACATCAATACGTTTCTTAATATATAATATCTATCTGTCTAAAGTTCCTTCAGCTTAATATATATGTCTGAGCTACCACTCTTCTTTTGAAAGTTTTATTTGAAAGGCAAAGCAAAGGGATTTTATAAATAATCGCACACTGTAATCGCTGTTAATTCAGAAGCTAAAATAGTGATTAAAGCATTTGCCTATTCGTTGAACTCGTCACATCAGTTTTGAAAAGGATGAAGAGAGTTTTATCTATCTACCTATCTAGGTCTAAAAATACGTTGAAGACTGTTATCTTATATCTTAAAGTTCTGAAATGTTGCATAAAATTAATTAATTTTCATATTTTTCGCAATTTGGCGAGGTTTTTATGGTGCGAGGTCTGGCTGAATGTTTGTAAAATGTTGTAGAAGGTATGCTTATTTGTTCACTCGAGTCGTTTTTATTTATATTTATCTTTATTACTACCAATAAACATATGATTTTTATTTAAGAAAACCAATTGAACACATGTACTTGCGTCATTGGCACGACGATGGTTCCGTACTATTAAAGTAAGCAGTACTTGTAAATATCCTTGAGAGCCAGTAATTCTAGGTTAAGCCTGTTAACACCTTCAACCACATCATCACTTACCATCCGGTGAGATTGTCGTCAAAAGGCATACCTATCAGAAAAAAATAAAAAAAGGTACTTTATGATTTTCGGCCCCATTTTTTATTCATAGACCAATTTAGATTAAACAGGGTTATACAATAAATTCATAGATTTGAAACAAACTTATAATAATAATGCATATGGCTTGTACTTTACTACATGACAAGTTTATAAATGAAACAATGTATTCACGCTTATTTATTAAAATTAAATATCAATTTAAGTTTTAATAAAAAAAAAAAAAATTAAATATCAATTTAATTTTTTTTTTAATTCGTTTTCTCGCTGTTTCTGTGTGGGAATCAGGTCTTTGGTTACAAGCCATTCCTTCTTACAAAACTGGTAGCCTTATAGATCCTTCCGCTTTTCGTCTCGCTATTAGCTTACGCTTGGGTGCAAGGTGTTGTGATGCACATCACTGCCAGTGTGGTACTGCAGTTGACCAACTCGGTCACCATGGCCTCTCCTGCTCTCGAAGTGCTGATCGAATTTCCCGCCACGCCAGCCTTAACGATATCATTCGCCGGGCTTTTACCAGCGCCAATGTTCCAGCTGTTCTCGAACCGAGCGGTCTGATGCGTGACGATGGTAAAAGACCTGACGGCATGACTCTGGTTCCATGGAAGCTAGGACGGCCCTTAGTGTGGGACGCTACATGCGTAGACACTTTAGCGCCGTCACACCTTTCTGAAACCCACGTGAGGGCTGGCGCCGCGGCTACTTCGGCAGAGCAACTCAAACGGCGCAAATATGCTAACCTCGGTATGGGTTACATATTTGAGCCGTTTGGTGTAGAGACGTTGGGTCCGTGGGGACCGGGAGCTTGGTTGATGCGACGCGTGATCAAAATGCTGGTACCTATTTGGCTCAAAGAATAAGCATTGCAATTCAACGGGGCAATGCTGCCAGCATGCTGGGCACGTTGCCAACTGATAGTGGGCTAGAGCATTTGGACTCCCTATGAGTCCAAATGCTTTTACTGTAGTAGCTGTAGTATTGTAGTAGCTGTAGTGTTGTATATAGTTTGTAGTATTTGTTTAATAAAGGCAGACCGACAAAAAAAAAAAAATTAAGTTCTATGTGAGAAAGAAATATTTATCACATAGACAATCAAAGTGCTACCTTTTTCATTATCATGTTCATAAAAAATTACAGTACCTACGACTTTAAAGAAACAAACCCCTGGTTACAATACAACGGCTTTGGAACAAGCTGTATGTCATTAAAATTTATTAGGTATAAATGCACAGAAACGAAGTCATTAATTATAATCAGGATTGAAATATTCGTATTTCCTATGATAAAACGACCAAGTCGACTTACTGGATTTATAAAAGGAAACTGATTGGTTATTAAGCCAGAGTAAATCCGTTTCATTACCGTATCGCTTTAGCAAATATCTAAAGCCTCGTTACTTCTGTCACAGATATATTACGAGTTCTTATTGCGATATGGCGTTAAAACATATTACATTACTTTTGTTTCAGACAATTTTACTGTCAGTCTTTTCGAATATAACGCGAATTGCGGCGGAAAATAATTATTTACTGTAATTAAACATTTGCCTAGAGGTTCTCTGCCCTCCTTTCGTCTTTTGAGAGGCAACCGAGTGTGTGATTAGGAGTGACGAAGGCTGATGGTACTAACCGTGTCTCGTACCTACTTGGAATGTTGAATGAGTAATTTATTACAATTTATGTGACATCATTTTCGTGTCAATAAACTCTGAGGACTTCTCGTAAATGTACACAATGACTGTGGTTAAGTTAACTGAGTAAAGGTTTTCATTGTTATTGCCAGTACATAAGCCATACATAGTTATTAGTAGTTATAATATGGTTGTTTTTGCGTAGCGAAAAAAAATCTACTATAACGTATTTCAAAGAAAAGTAGTTATAAAGTTAATGTAGTATCCATACAAATTCGTAAAACAGCAGTCAAAATGATTTTAATATTAAACTCCCTCTTTTATTTTTCTCTATGTTAATAAAGAAAAATAAAAACAAACACACTTCAAACTAAATACAACACTACATATAAGAAGAAGGAATAGAAAGCTCTTTATGAGGAATACATATACGAGTATATACCTATATATATATATATATATATATATATATATATATATATATATATATATGTTATTTGTATAAGTATTAATTGTATAGTTTATTTATATATCGCTGTAACTAGAAAGGCTAAAGTGAGAGCATTCAGTAATATATTAAGAGTTTAAATGTTTCAGGAAAAATAAAACAACTTAATTAATAAATATAGATAATGCTAATGATACGGGGTCCTTCTCTAGACCAGTCTGAGTCGCACTTGACCAAATATTTGTTTTATTTTAAATTATAATTATTTCATGATATCACAAAAATAGAAATAACCACTCTCTTTTCTGTCCAAAAATACGGTGATGTACTATTTATGCACAGTTTGGGTCAATAAAATATTCTGACTGTACTCATATGTGAATGACACGTGCAGTGCAATTCGTCACTGGTGTCGAAATGCATCTGTTATAGGTAGAGATTAGTTCACTTAAGATCAGGTGATCTTCATGCTTGTTTGGTCTCAATCCAATACCATAAAAAAGTCAACCCTATGTATTGTAAATAAAATAAAACTAAGGACACCTCAATCTAGCTGTAGTCGGTCACAAAATAATGATATTAGGTTTTATTCCATCTCAAAAAATTCAGATGACGAGTTTTATGTCACTTCGCTCGTAAATATATCAAAAATATATCAAAGATTAAAAAATCCCTTGGTATTTTATTTTCAATCGATTAAATTTTTATCGTTCCGATTGGTGCCCGTACTGCGCGATTGAGTCATAAAATTGTTATTGGCATCTAGTCATAAAACAAACCGTAACGTACGGCAACGCGGCAGAAATGGCCAATTCAATTATGGCAATTAATACTGATACAGTTGACTTTACTACTCGACTTTAGAGCAGATTATGAATATATACACGACTACAATTACTTTGATAAAAAATCTGCCATAAAAATTTCTCGTTGAAACTTTATGAGTAACAAGGTCGTTAAGATTGAGTAAATTCCTTCATATACTTAAAGCCTTTTGATTGGTATGGAAAGTATAAAATTAACTAAGACGAACATTTTTGGGGCTTCAGGTTTGTATAAAAATAGTATGAACGTGATTCATACCATCCCTATGCGAGTTTTTATTTTAGAAATTAATTGCTGGCTCTCCGCCTCATGCAACACCACGTAAAAGAAAACAAAAGTTTGAACACAGCTTCGATTAAATTTGCGTTACCAAAATCTGTTGGTTGAATGGAGGGTATGATAAACATTCTACTTTTTTAGTTTTTGAGATAGACTTCGTAAAAAAATTGTATAGAGTTGTAAACTTTGAGAGCGCCCACTTTTATAGTAAAATATAAAAGTTATATATACTCTATAAGCTATAATGCAATAAAACCCCACATGCTTAAGTGCAAAAATACCTGATAGGTTAACCTTTGATCACTATCTCACTTGATGGTAAGTGATGATGTGGTCGAAGATGTTGTGCAGGCCAACCTAGAATTACTGGCTCTCAAAGACAGCTGCTGGAACACACTGTTAGGTGCTTGGCGACAGATTTTTTCTACTAGAGGGTGGTAGCTAGCCAGGCGAAAATTTTCTCAATGCCCTACCATCATGCTATATGCTGCTTAAGTTAGTAGATCGGTTAAGAACGGCTAAGAAAACTTCGCTACGAGCGCTTCAAAAGTCTAATCCAATGTTTGTTTTTGGGTCAGTCTTCTTAAAAGTTACTTATTTCCTTATTTCGTTGTTTATTTATTGTAACGGAACAATCACGAAGCTCACGTGATGTTAAGCGGTAACCCCTGCATATAATAGATACACTTCGTCATGAGACATACAGTTGTAGAGTCTGTAATTGTAATGGCTCTTAAGGACTGCTACAGTTTACGAGCTAGAGACCCGTGACATACCGACAGACAGACAACAGAGTATCATTATCTCATTAATAACACTCCACTTTCCCTTGGGTACGGAACCCGAAAAAAGAATACGTTAATGTAGAAGATAAATTCTTATGTACTACGTTGGAAGTCGTATGAAATACACATAAGCTAAAGTTATATTTGTCATATCTATATAATTAGGGATAGCTACAATTTTTTTTGTCATGCTTTTAACCTTAAACTTTAGTTCAAGTCTCGTGTGCCCAGTATCTTCTTTTGCCCTACATTCCTAAACACTGTAGTATTTGCACACTGTTACTTCAAGGCAGAATATCTTACTTATGACCCTTCAAAAGCAAGTTTGTCGCCTAGCACCTATCGGTATGTGGTACCAGGCTTGCCAGGTGGTATATAGGTCCTCTTCAGCAAAAGTCCAGCTTGGTAGCTAGCCATGCGGGCATCGCAAAATACCCTGCAATCATACTATAATAAGCGGTCAATATTAAAATGTCACATGCAGCCTACTTGAATGGCCGCAACGAACATAACCTAGTTGACCGGTTAAGAAAGACAAACGTAGCTCCGCTACGACCGGATAATCAGGTCTCACCTGCCAAGTTAAACTTTTAGCCAAAAGTTCATAATTCCGAAAAATATTTCAATATCGCGGGTTTAATTTGTTTTCGTAAAGTAGCACGCCTTCGGAGGGTTCCGCGACACTCCAGAGGAAATGGGACTCCGGCTTTGATAAAGTTTTAATATATTCTTCGGCGAGTTGGCAAGTTGTCTCGTGGGTTATGACGGGTTCTGTACTTCTCCGGCTTCTTCCGGAGCGGTGTTTTGATATAGTTAATAAGCAGTTGGCTATGTCGTCACTTTTTATAAAACACTTTTGTATCCCTTGTTAATCTAAAGTAGGCTGCAGTTACATTATTTATATTTCTGTATAATTCCAATGATGCGAATATTGAATAATTATAATAAGAATAAATATTTACTAACGTAACGGTAAATGCGTAAAAATTATTTGAACAAAGAGAAAATAAATCCAATACCTACTAATTAATGGTTAATCCACTGCGGTGCTGTTTTCAGAATTGATTTAACATTACAAAGACGTCCTTACGTAATGTTCATTCACCATTTCCATTAAATGCGGAATATGTATTAATGTACCTGATATCACGTCGATTTTTCGGCGAAACTTTTTGAATTAAAAGTCTGAGGGTTTTAAAAAAAAACAGTTTTTTTGTCGTTAACGAATGAATAAGTACTATCGTTAATACAACGTAATTGCGCATGGTTCGAATAACACTTCCAACTTTAACCACTTTGTATCCAATAAAACACGAGATAATCTTCTCGAATGTTATGTTTTAACCAAGCACAGATAAAAATAATTCATTTAATAACAGAGAGACTTTAACAAAGCTCATCCGGCAAATCTTAGTTCAAATTCATTTCCAATTGTTTTCCTTTTTCTTCTACATTACCCCCTGTCTTTATTTTACTGTGGTTGCTTCGTATGGGTTTGCGTTTGTTAAGTTTTTCTGAATGTTTTGTTCGCATCGATCGCGAGTATCAGGTGTATCGGGGAAAGTGGATGAATGCAGAATGTTAGAACGCCGGGTTCTTAAACAAACGTTCTCTATAGTAATGAGGGAACTTCATACGACCGTTGAGTTTTGTTTGTCCAAGCTTCAACAGTTGATCTTTCAGAACTTACTCAGTTTAAAGCTTTCACCTAATTTAGTCGCTATTATTTGAATTAAGTTTCAGATGCACAAAAGAATTACTTGGCTTTTGATCAGTGTTCATGAAATTTGAGATAATTCATGTTTCATTAATTAACACGAGAAAACTATCACATCACACTGCCATCGATGTTGTTTAAAACTGTGTTTTAATTAATTATATTTTTTTATGACGATAACGATGAATGATTAAGTACCAAGACAAGATCATTCAAATATTGAGTGGAATAAACAAAAAAAAAGTAAACTTTGCATTTTCTCGAGATAATATGAACTGGGTTGTATGATTTCTCTGCATGAGATTAATTCATTTAATTCTTTTATAAACTTATTCTAAGATCTTTTACCCTTATTAAAAAATAGCTTCTAATATTTCCGTTTCAAGAGTTAATAACATTTAAATCGTAAACAAAGAAACCTGGTTTAAGTTCCAACAATCTTCTGATAGCGACGTTTCAAATTTTATTTTTCATTCACCAGTCGAAGTTTCTAGAAGCAAATCCATTGAAGAAAATAATTAACCTTTATCCTAGCTGTCAAACGCAATGGCCCGCGAGCTAAGCGCTGGGTTTCGGTGCCGTGTTTGATTTTTTGTGTGAACTCTGGAACGGAAACAAATTATTTCTCGAGAAAATCATAAATCTTTTTTGATTATAGTAGGTACTAGTTTGATTTATAGTGGTAAAAAAGTATGAAAGTGATTTCAATGTACAGGGTACTTTTAAAAATGTCCAATGTTTTATAATGTTTAGTTCATATTCAAAAAATAGTAAGTAGAATGTCATAGACGAACATTGTATTTACTGTAGAATATTTGGTGGCGTGGATTTGAAAGTTGAAAGTTGTTTGAAAGAAAAGTTTTCAATTAAGGCCAATACCTACACAACTTTGACTATAATACTACGAGCGAAGCGAGTGGTTCAAAATATATAATCTTGAGTGTACCGAAGGTTTCAAAGGTACGAGACGCAAAATAACTTTGCTGCCGAGTTCAACACACAATTTTTCACCTCATTCCTTCGATGGAATTGCTAAGTGCAAGAAAAACAGCTCAAATAATGAAGTAAATATGAGTTATTATATAAAAATTAAAAGTAAAATTACTAAAATTTATGGTATTTAAAATAATTTAATTTTCCAGTAATATTTAAAAAGGTTCGAATTTAATGTAATTTATTTCATATTATTAGGGCATTGAAGAGAAACAACTTTTGATGCCACTTATTCATATCAGAATATGCATTTCTTCAAAAATATTATCGTTATAAAAAAACCTATACTACCGGCCATTCATAGTAACAAATGATAAACTTTAACTCATTTATAACATAGTAGAAACGCGTGTAATACGGTGTCATAATCTGTGCATGTAAATATCTACAATAAACTGATTGAAAATCTAGCAAAGGAACCTGATTTAGCATGCTTGAAATTGTTATAGGTAATTGTAAAACTAGTGTAGCCAGTGAAGTTCAGGATACCAGTCCAGTAGTTATTACAAATCCTATCATACCACCGTAAACAAAGCAGTTAAAACATTGATAAATATATAATTAAGAATGTGCATAACAGCCACGTTTCGTCAGACAGGTTTTGATCCAGTCATAAGGGGCGAACCTACAGGGCACAGTTTAAAATTTCACTTCTTACACTTCTACTAAATACCCTGTAACTCGTTATTTGCTTTTCAGACGAAGACATTTTCAGAATATTAAAAATCGGACCTGTGCCTCGAAGTAAACTTAACGTTAAATAACTAATCTATTTACTTTTGTGGACGGTCTCCACAAAAGTAAATAGATTAGTTATTTAACTATGTTTATGCAATTGTATCCATAACATTGCTATGTACGTCTACGTGGAGTCCAATAAGAAAGTATTTGAAAACTAGATAAAGATATTACAATAATGAAAACGTTATACAAAATTATAACATGTAGTCATAGACAAAATGAGAAGGGACTATCTATAATTAAATTCGGTCTTTAATTAAATACAGCTTGACATTTGAAAGAAAGAGGACATAGGTTTAATTATAATCGAACACAAATATCATTGGGGCAGCAGTCGGTGATTGCGGGTCGGGCTAGGGTTGCTAACTCACAATAAATCTTCTGGTATCAAGAATGTATCCACTTGATAGCAAACCTGCGCTGAGGTAAAAATTATTTCAATTTATAGGACAAAGAAGTATTATTGTTAAAAAAGAGCATTAGAAAGAAAAAAACTTTGTTTTTAATGTAGGTCGACAGTCAGTTGGATAACAACAATGCAGAACTGCGTAGCTACTTAATTTTTGAGTCTTGTTGAATGACTTTTCTTTTTTTTATATAAATCTATTATACATCACAGAGTGTGTAACACAGTTTAAATACTAGCTCCGGCGATACAGGTTCTTATATACCTTGTGTCCAATAATCAAACTTTCGCAGGGCATATACAATTGTTAAGATAATGTATTGTAATAGCTTAATACGTTTTGCCAATAAATAATTATTTCTTTATTATTATTATCAATCTTATGAATATAATGAAAATAAAAACTTTGTAAGCTTTGCCTTGTTTTCAGCTTTACCTGTCTGTATACGTCTATCCCCAGCTAAATCTCGAACAAGTGACATAATTATAATAGTTGTGCAGGTGACGTGGTATAACTAAGATTGACAGCCCTGCGTTTCCATGAGCGAGACAGCTAGGATTAGAGGCGTGAGTGACAAGGACAAATAGCACAAATTGGAATCGGGATCGCCCCAGTTTAGAAGCACATTGTTTGTGGCATAGTCGATACATGCATGCCAGCTCGACAGTGTGTCAGACTGGCAGGAGACATTCTCGGTTTCCATGGAATTTTCCTTATTCATCTTTGATTAGTTTGCACCCCACTGACTCATAGAGGACATTTGAAAACATATTGATATATTATAATATTGCTGTATATTATGATAGTGTGTTTCAGGACTTGAAGAATGATAGCTTCAAGTTCGTGATTAAAATGAGTCAAGAATAAATCCTTAATGATTAATAAGTTGTGTGACAGTTTTTGATTTAAACTTAAAGATATTAAGGTTACTATTGGTAGTATACTTCTACAGTCTTTATATCTCAGTGTCTGATAAAATCGTATGATAGAAAAGTTAAAGCAAATGTAGACATATGTACAAACAATTAAAATATTTTTAATTTTCACGACGCGTGCTCAAAATTCTGTCACCTATTTGGCTAAACGAATAAGCATTGCAATGCAACGGGGCAATGTTCTAGCATGCTGAGCACGCTGTCAAGTGGTAGTAGGCTAGAGCATTTGGATTGCCTGAGAGTCTGCAATGACTAGGTTGTCAAAATGCTTTTATTGTAGTAGCTGTAGTGTTGAATAATCAGAATAATCACTTTTATTATGTACAAAAAATTATATCTAATGACTGTTTACTCAACATAAAATAACATACAATATGGCATTTTATACGTCCTAAATGGCGCTCCTGAAAGACAAAATAATTTACCTATGTTTGTTCAATCTTTAATGAAATCAAGGTTCAGGTTTTGCGACTCTCCTCACTGAACGTAATGACTATCACAAAATCTATACTTACGACTTTTTATAGCAGGTTCTTAGCTGTTCTCAGACAAACAAAGTCAGGCGGTGTTTTCTCGTAACCGCCTCCCAATAGTGGGTCAGATAGCTGCGTTCGACAAACAAGTCTTGGCTCGAAAACAAAACAATTTATCAAGAGGGCTGAGATATCGGCAACTCTTTTCGGCAAAAGTCGAGTAGGTAATAAAACCGCAACGCACTCGGAGTGGAAAAATAAAACAGTGTGTCGTCTTCATACAAATTATAGTTATGAATTGCTATACAGGTCTAACTGCAACTTGCATACAAAAGTACAATGTAATGAAGCCATGATAGCCGAGCTGTAAAAGCCATGGACTGCCGTGCCGCTGGTCCATGTTTTGATCCCCACCGCTAGTACAAGCTTCACCGCATGGTGGAAAGGAATTTTGCGAATGTTCGCTAATGTGGCTAGCTACCTTAGAAAGAAGCTTAGAAGAAGCTAAAGTAGAAAATCTGTCGCCTGGCACCTGTCATTGCGTGTCAAGTTTTATATAAAGAAATTTTAAATTAATTTTTAATACATCAATTAAAGTGAAATTAAAAACTAACATGGCATTCTCTAATTTAAGTAAGTAATTCAGGATAACTCACACGATAGAGTCATATAGCTCCAACTATAGTACTCACTATAGCACGGTACGTCCGCGTTGACGTCCGTATCGCACCGTGGGCGTTAATCACGTGAGTTATCCCGTATTCCATATCAAAATCAAACAAAAAAGTACAAAATAAATGTAGGTACAAAATAATATGTAGCTACACACTAGGTAATATGTACCTTTTATACTCACAATAGTTATCATAATGCTAAAATAGTAGATAGTTTACCTTGGGAGCCAACCACTATTAACTTTGAGTCCCTCGCTGCACTCAGAATTCTACTTCGAAATCTCTCGCTACACACAGGATTCTACTTTAGAATCCCTGGTTGCACTCAGGATTCACTACGCTCGTGATTTTACTCTAGAATCCTTCGTTCCGCTCTGGATTCAAAGAAACACTCGCCTTTAAAATAGTTGTTTGCTCCCTAAACTAGCCCTATTTTCCCCCCCTATTTGCTCCCTATTTTAGCAATGACAATTTTGTATCAAAAATATCTCTGAAGATGATCGAAGATGGAAAGGTGGTGCATGGAAAGTGCATGGTGCAACATTATTGTAAAAGATGATTTGGTCATCTAAGGCCAGTCACGTGCCTGTTGCTAACGCGCTCTCCGAATTTTTGTTGTAAGGATTTATCATTCAGTTAATAATAGCGACAGTATGGTATCATGCCCAAATAGGGTAACGTACATATATAACAGCTCGACATGCGGTTATACCTACATGACCATACGCTATCTATATTTTATGTCCTCTGATGAACAGGTGGCCCTCGAAAACTTTGGAATAACTAAAATATAATTTTAAGAAAATGAATAGTCAAATGTAATTACATAAAAAAATATGGGAAACTTTTATATGCTTATTAAACTTAATTTTAATCAAATGGGATTAAACACGCTCGCAGATTAAAACTGGGGATCTTATCTTACTAAAAGTGAAATACAGAAGAGCTTACTATAGAGCACTGACGGGCACATTTCTACCAAACTGAGCCAGTTACTCACGAAAACGGTCTACTTGGAAACTGTCTGTAAGTAAATTGTGCCAAAAGTCGAGTAATAAAAACCGCAACGCACCCGCGCGGGATTTTCATATTCCAATATGGCGGATCGTCGCGCTCGCCACCAATTCACTTATACAAGTGACTCAAGGGTCGGAAAAATTGCTATTCCTTGATGTGTGTGGTTTTTATGATGCCCATACCACAAACACTAGTAGGTTTAAGTGAACAAAGACCTTTAGCTTTATATTGAAAAAATCATGTTGGATTCAAAACAAATTGAGGTCAAAATTCAAAGAAACGTGTCTCCAAAACACTCGAATGGTTTATTTAGGAACGAATCAACACATTGAGTAGGTCACAAAATAAATTTTAAAATTTACAAACAATGCCTTTGTTTTTATTTATAGCTAATAGGCTAGTCCTTGACCGTTATTTCATCTTATAATAGTTGATTATGCGGTCGGAAATTCGTTCAAGCTAGCGTACAATTCCTGGCTCCCAAAGACATTTTCCGGAGAATAGCGTTAGGTGCTTGGTAATACATTTTCTACTTGAGGGTGGTAGATAGCCAAACGTAATTGCAAATTGCCGTAGCAGCATGCTGTCACTGCAATCCTATAAAATAACAAGCAGAACCGACGGTTTGCTCTTCAAAGTACGGATGCGCTCCGTAGTAAAAGCCACGTAGTAATGCTAGCGCATACCATTCGTCATCACAGCCATGACCGGAGCGGACGTTCGATCGGTTAGAACAACGCAAACTCCGCTACGAGAGCTTCAAAATTATACCCCACTTGACCTATTTTTTTTTTATGCAAGGCCAGTATGTCACATCAATTGTCAACAAAGACTTTCTACTTTTATACTTCTGTTTTAGTTATTTTTTAGACATTATATATATATTATTAATTGAATTTCGTTTTATACACGATATTGGTAAATTTAGCTTAAAATATGAAATGTTTTCGCCACAAGGACCGCATGCATGCTTTTTGGACTTGGAAGACTTTATCTTGGTCAATCGACCAAGTACAGTGTAGTAACCAAGTTATGTGCATACCCCAGTACATAACTCCTTACTCGTATATGCAACGTGAAAATTTTATTTACTGGCCGTATGCCTTAATTAACAAAACACTACAAACTATATATACATACAACACTACAGCTACTACACTGAAAACATTTAGACAACCCAAATGCCAACTGCGGTGGTATTTAACAAAAAATATAAACTGAACCATATAAAAAGTAGTTATTGTGACATAACTGTAATAGTTAGACATATGGTGATGCGGACTTTTTTGTAGATATTGATGTCCTCTATAAAATTGTAGTACTTACATCACTTGGCTGTATTTTCAACAATTTCCACATGGTATGCGACATAACGATTTTTTCGGTATTTTATTCACACGTTGGGTTACATTACCGAAGTTGACATTAGGCTCTTTAAGTGTTTGAAAATATTTTATAGCCTTTGTTTATCAAGGATAGTGTAGGATTCTAACGGTGAAAGAATTTTTCAAATCCGTCCAGTAGTTTAAGTTTATTGATGACATACAAAATACAAATCTTTCCTCATGTATATGTTTATAGTTAATGCACTATCACTTGCAAAACTCTCATTGACCTCTTTGCGATCAATACATTTTTTCTAGTAGATATTCGCAAGAATTATCAGCCGTGTGTCGCATCGAACGTCAACAAAGACGTCCCGCTTCCCATCTCTATTATTTTAGTGTAAGAGATTTAGTTGTAGTTCCGTAGAATACGCTATCTCAGTAAACGTTCGGCTGAGGAATACAAAGTGAGTGGCACATTGTCACTGGCAATGGCGGGTAGCGACGTAATACCGAGCTGGCTGAGCTTATCGCGATCCGCGACACTTGGATGCACAGTTTTTGGGACAAAGTTATAAAGTACCTACCTATATTTATGTATAAATTGTGTTATTTTATGGTGTAGTAAACTTTAGCGGCGTGGTGAAAATATTGGCAAAAAGTTGCATATAAATAGTTTATTTTGTGTAATCGCATTGCCATACCTACACTTGATTTATTATCATTCTGAGATGGAATGGTGGAGATTAAGTAATTCTGTAGGAATATACTGTATCAGCAAGGGCTGGTTTGCCATAATCCCCACGGTTGGCGGGCGGCTTGGGGATCGCAGTGTAAGGTTTTAGAAGTTCTACAAATATCGCTGCTGCCCACTTTCGGGTATAGTCCCTATATCGCTTCTTAAGACTCCCAAGTGAAGATATAGGGGTTGATATTCTAGCCTGGTGCCTCACGGGATCTACAGCAGTACTGTATTAGCCTGATCGTCCTCTGCTGAACACAGCCTCCCCTATTAAGGGGGGTATTTGCCATAATCTCTACGCTTGGCAGGCGGCTTGGCGATCGCCGTGTAGGATGGCAGTTCTTTAGAAGGCGCTGCTGCCCACCTTCCAGTATTTTTCCCTAAATCACCTCTTCCGACACTCACGGGATGAAATGGGGAGGTGCAACTCTAACCCGGCACCCCACGGGGAACAAAAGGAAAATTGATAGAGATTTTTGAAGCCTACCACTGCTATTGTTATTGAAATGATCTATATCCTGAGAAATACCTTCAAGTAAGCATAACCACACTATTTGTATTCAACAGTTGAACTATAAACCAGGTACGAGTACATTCGGGTTCACAAGCCTTATCGATATTTCTCGTTTCCCGTACAATATCATAGTATAATGACAGCGTATTAACCAAGTGCTCGATTACTGCTCGTCTGTATGGAATGACACATTATACCACAAATGGCAAGTGCCGACTATACGTCACTTTAATGCGTCACAGTATAACAACCGCAGCGTGTTGAGTAGGTTTGTTTACAGGAGATATGGTCTAGCATAAATTTACGTCTTTAGGTACCGCAAAACCAAGGACTGAAGTACAGCTATGTAAAGGTATTATGTACAGGCCGGTATTTTACGGTAAATTCAAGACTTTAAAAACATATTGATATTTGTACCTTCATGTTGTTCTTGGAGAAGACATTTAGAACCACCCCGAGTTAAATTCATATTTTTTACACCTTTATGCTTAACATAATCATTCCATTTACATTTAAGAGTTTAATTATGAATTAGTTACATTCGGTTTAAAAAGACCGCATGCAGAATGAAGGGCCTGTTTCAGAATGTTCGAGTATAAGTTCCGGTTACAATACCCAGAACATTAAGTAACTGAATGATAAAAATGACAGTTAACATGCAGAGTGTTTCAAGCTTTAACCGATGGATAGGCACAATCGATGACTGTGAAACGCAAAGATAGTGTTTATTAAATATGTTTTGGGTAGTATAACCAGAACTTCTCGAACATTCTATAACAGGCCCTAAACCGCACAATGTGCCAGTTAAACGTCAGTATTTTTCTTCTCGCTTTAATTCGGCATAGTAAGTAACCGCAACGTATTAAGTATGTTTGATTACAGGAGATATGAGATTTGTTTCTAATTCGTTATTTTTATTAAGATTCAGATGAATTTCAAAGAGCTTCAGTTTTCACACTTCAGATCACTTTTCAGGTCTATCATTAAATTGTCGTTTTTAGCTACTACAAAAGCAGGGGGTACGGTTCCTCTAATTTAAGGTATTCTTAAATTTCGGTGTGACATCATACCGTTATTTTACAAAAGCTGCACGCATTTTTGGGTTACGATTAAATATGAAGTTAGAAGAAGTTTATACATTAGTACGTGATATTATTTTATGGCATAAAGAGGCATTCATACAAAAACTGTCATGTTTAATTTTATCGTTATAGGTACATTGTTTGTGCTTAGTGTCTGTTACAGCCACCTTTTCCAATTTCGGTACAAATATGATGATGGAAATAAGTGTTAATATAATGTTACAATAACCTGCACACCGTATACAGTGATACACGGATGGAATATAACTTATTACCAAAAGGATCCCTGCACATTCAAAATGCCTTTGAAAGTGCAACCCATGTCCTAGAATTTCATGTTCTTACCACGATGTTAACTAAAAAGGTTATTATAAAATAGTACTTAATTAAACATCATAGTCATTCAGGAGAAGATATTTCCCAGGCGTTTTAGCGTAGATTTGGTGTGGCCAGTATAATTATATTAACATAACCTTAGATGACCTCAGTACGTAGTATTATTATATGTTCTTTGCTTCAGTTTCAATATACCTTATCAAAATCAGCAACATCCTAGCGACGCAAAAGAGACATGCAGATCATTGACATGTATCGAGCTCTTTTCACATGGGCCTGTGATTATTTTGGGAGAGAGTTAATATTAAGTAAGATGTTAAACTTATTATCAGTTGGTTTACCTGCTTATTAAGAATGTCGCCCCCCCCCCCTCCCATCTCTACCCGTGGATGTCGTAAAAGGCGACTAAGGGTAACACCACCTGCAGTTTCTGTGGAACTGATTCCTCACACTGCGCTCCCCAAGACGCCTGTGTGGGGATTATGGTAAACCCCCAATAATGGCTAGTGTAGTACAGTAAATATTCTAAAAAGATATGATGATATTATGTCAAGTAATAAAAGATTTACTCTTACCTCGAAAACGAAGGAAAAAAGGTCATATACTCGTAAAATATATAAATAGGTACCTACCTATCGACGATTCAAGATGAATAAGCAAAAATTTCCAAGCCTTTACGTATGTCCTATCGTAACACTAAAAAAGAGATAGAAACTCACGACCGAAATTCATATTTTTTATTGTTTAACTTCACAGCACACTTCAAAAGGCTCTATTATCATAATTTTGACAGAGAGAACAAAAAGGCCGCAACGCGTGCTTATAATAAAAACAATGGTTGGACCTCACACGCGTTAATGTTTCAGTGGTTGGGCTCCGACCCAGCCCGTACCCCGCCTTCGCGCGCCTAACATTTTTACTTTATTTTTGAAGGTATAAAAAACATGAACCAAGTTTGGTACACATTTGTGGCATGTAAAAATGACTCCTTATGCTGAAGTTCTTAGAATTTTTTTCTAGGATATCACCACTTCTATTGGATGTAGTAAAACACGAAATAGGAATGCGCTTAAGGAGTATATATCATACCACAGGAACGCATCGGGCAGAAACCACGATCACATGCACGTGTTTCGTTCCTCTCATTCAAAAGGAAAGTGTGGCGTCAAAAGACTAATTACGTTCCAGCGGTATGGCTATGGACTGCCGTGCCACAGGTCCATGGTTCGATCCTCACTGCCGGCTTGGGCTTCACCGCATTGTGGAAGGGCATTTTGAGAATGCACGCTTAGCTAGTTACCAAAAAATGTCACCTAGAACCTAACAGTAAGTTCAGACAGCAGAATTTACTACTGTATGTCTCCCATAAAAAAAATTGAAAACAGTGTGCACCTAGGACATATATGAATAAAATATATAATATTCTAGAGAATATTATAAACACTATGCCCTAGGTCTTTATAGTAAGTATTAAAACAAAGATTATTTTTAATTATGATATAGTAACCTTGCAATCATCACGAAACAGTTTTTTCCGCTCTTATAACGCATCATTCTCTCATGCTTTCTCATCCAGTAGTAGAATGTCCAAATATTATTAACCAAACTTCTTATAATATATATTATATTATTAACCCTATAATAAACCAAAAAGAAAGAGCTATAAACTTCAATTATTAATGAACTATAACACAAAGTGACCACAAAATAATTGAAGCGAATAAAATCAGACAATAGAACTGGTACGTATGAGTACTTACATATATATGTAAAATAATGCCGTTCACATCGTATTACTAAAACAACAAACCAACGTAGTTCTAAAACAAACGTGTTAAAACATCAGCCGAAATGGGCAATAATTCCTAATGGTGCATTGTGAATGTGGGCACTTGGGCAGTCTACTTTTATTCTAGCATCCATTTAGAAAGGAACCACCACGATAAGCAAAATTGGCGCGCTTTCATAACTGGTAGGTACGCCGCTAAAAAGAACCACAAAAATAACTTGCGGAATGCTCACAGATTGTTCTCGAATTCGTTGTCATGGTATTTTCGAGCTGAATTTTGTGGAAGTTTAAATTTCACACAAAATTTCGGGTGAGTATATAATGAAAGGTTGATTTCATAGCACAAGGCTAGAACCGGTATTAAAAACAAATTTTTACGAATAAGTTACATTAGACAACATACAGTTCAAAGATCTTGAAGTGCTCGTAGAGTAGCTAGCTTAGTCATTAATGACCAAACAACTTGGTAAAGTTAAGTAAGGTTCGCTACGGTTATGACTGATGGGTGGCCGCTCGCGCTAGTGACATTACTACTGAGCGCTTACGTGTTTCGGAGGGCACGTTAAGCCGTGGATCCCGGTTGTTGTTTTAGGATGGCAGTCGTTATAGCATGGTGGTAAGACATGTTGCGAATGACTGCCTGGCTAGCAACAATCCTCAACCAAAAAAAATATCGCCAAGCGTATAACGGTACACACCGTTATACGCTTGGCGATATTTTTTCTGGCAGTTATCCTTGAGAGCCAGTAATGTTTAGTTAATATTTCTCCACATTATCAACTATCGTCAGGTGAGACAGTCAAAGGCTAGCCGCCTAATAAGCTAAGTGCTACAAATTAATAAAAATCGGCCAAGTGCGAGTCGGCATCGCTCACGTAGTGTTCCGTACCAATATTAGACAATATTAGACATTATATTACACCCTTTTTTTAATTTAACGAAAGGTACCTTGGTGCGCGAGTCCGACTTGCACAAGGCAGGTTTTGAGTATTTGTTGTTATAGCGGCAATAGAAATAAATCATCTCTGAAAATTTCAACTGTCTAGCTATCACGTTTCATGAGATACAGCCTGGTGGAGACAGACGCACAGCATACGGTCCCATTTTTACCCTTTAGGTACGAAACCCTAAAAAGATCGGTTTTTTATTTCTGCCTAAAGCATCGTTTAACTGTTAAGTTACACTTATCCCAAATATTTGGGGTCGGTACAATGTGTAAGAACCAAAATATTAATATAGAAAGTTTTAACATCAGCTGCCTCCCTGACCGCACCCTAGTAAAAAGCTTTTTGGTTAATTAGGCCATTAAAATAATACAGATCGCCAAATGTACACTGTAATGTCAAGTCTACTAAGAGTAGGTTAATGTTGCACCGAATGAGCAGCATGCCACAACTTAAGAGTAAGTTTAGGCATGCTATAGCAAAGTTTGGAATGAATAGGTACATGAATGTTCCGTTAATAGCGTCGTCACTTTCTACCAGGTGACACGGTGGAGAAATGATTGCTAATCTATTACAAAAAGAAAAAGAAAATGTGTATCTATACGCTTGTATTACAGTATCATAATATGAAGACAGGGGGAAAACAAAGAGTGTCGGTTAACATTTCATACTTGGCTATAAATATAAAATAAATTAAAAATAAGTATGCATAATATATCTATCAAATTAAGTATATATTAGTAAGTGCCAGACTCGAATTGCAACCCCCATATCTTGTTGTGGGGGTTGTAAGCGGCGACAAAAGGAAAAATACCAGGAGATGGGCAGCAGCGGCTTCTTAAGGACTGCTATAGATGCGTGCCAAGCGTAGGGACTAAGGCAAATCCCCCCAATGGCGGAGATCTTTGTTTAACGGTGGACGTTTCGGTAGATATGATGATGTATATATAAAAACACAACACGTTTTATACTGTGAAAACAATGAATGTCATTGTCTTTCAATTGTAGCATTCTATTACGAATTTCTGCTAAAAAGATTATCCTGGCCGTGTTTTCCCCCTGTGTTCTCCATATAAATAATATGATCCTATATAATATAACTCATACATATATGTAAATATGTAGATATGACCACATATGACTCCGTTTCTCTATGGTTTTACGCCCGGCAAGGAGGCATAGACAATTTCTAGGCCAGGTGTATCACCGTCGACTGTATCATAATCAGATGATATTGAGACACAACGCAAGCTTATTTGAAATAAAAAAAACTACTAAAGATACTGTAAAAATGTATATAATTGTAGTAATATAATCAAATCAAAATTTTACAATATCCACTACTCTTCAACCGAAATTAAATGTCTCAGGATCAAAACAAATGGATTTAGTTAAGAAAACAGATTGTGCGATACTCTAGCGATATACAATTACAAATCTACCAGAGGAATTACAAGTGGCTTAAAAATTATGAACACAATTCGAGGGGAGACGTGGATTTATCTAGCTTGTCTTCGATCAGGGGAGGATTCAGTTAATTGTATAAGATCATTATGGAATCGTTAATAATTCATAGTAATAGTTGGCTTGGCTTCATAAATAGAGATTGGTTAGATCAATAAATATGTATGATGATGAAAAACGTAGAAATGTATTTAGCTATTTAACAGAAAGAAACCTAATTATGTAATATAATCCGAAATATACAAATCGCATACTGTACATCAGCTGCACCGACAAGAGTCTAACTCTTAAGTTATAATAATAATAATACCATACATATATTCAAATTATATCAGAATTGTATGATTTTATTAAATATTGGTGTAAGTATATTTTTATATGGTTACTAGCGGCCTGCCCCGGCTTCGCAGGGGTGTTTAACAAAAATTATAAATTGATACACATAAAAAGTAGTTATTGTGACATAGCTTATTAGTCTAGTCTAAGTATTAGTTAGACATATAGTATTTCGGTCATTTTTGTCGATATTGATGTCCTATATATAATTGTAATACACGACTTAGCTCTATTATCAACAATGGCCGCAGTGTACGCGATATATTTTTTTTTTTGTAATTTTTTCACACTTTGGGTTACATTATCGAAATTTTCATACAGATCCCTAAGTTTTTGAAACTCAAAAATATTCTCTAGCTTATTTTAATCAGATAATATTGTGTAGAAAGAAGTTTTCAAATCGGTCCAGTAGTTTTTAAGTTTATTCGTTGTATACAAAAATACAAATCTTTTCTCTTTACAGTATTAGTGTAGAAGTATAGATTGGTGTGCTATAGTATATATTTATATGGTTTTTAAATTATTTGCGATAGGTAAATGAGCAAATACAATATTCGTTGAGCTCAGTAGGTAGGGACTGAAATAAATATTAAATTGTAAATATAATAAACCTAATGTGTGTTGTAAAATTTCATTAGCGTAATGTGTGGGCTTTATGAAATTTCTTCTGTATTCCTTCATCACAAAGCAACCTTTGCTTTGAGAAATTAAAGACAGTGTTACTCGTACATGCTTCTATGTAGCGTGCAATTATCGCCTTAGGAACTTAAGAGCTGATTCACACCATCTGTTGGATATCGTAAAATGTGATCTAGGGAAGACTGCATCAAATGAGCAACAGCCTCTACTCACGCCAGCATACATTGTTTTTCTGCACACTAGGCGTACAACCAACAGGACCGTTTTATAACAACGCCCATATCACCGAAAAGCAGCTCCTTTTTGAGAATGTTATATTACAAACAAGAACATTCTCAAAAAGGGCTGGCCTTGACTTGACTTGGGGACAACCTGCCTATTTGGTACATTTAAAACAAACGGCATGGTTTAAAACTCTAAATCATATGAAGCAGTCATATCCGAGTGGTAATAGTTATGAACTGCTATGCCTAAACTCCATGGTTCGACCACCATCATCTCATCATCATCGTTACTGTTCAATGTTTTAAAAAAAAATTACCCTTTCACCCTACATTAATGCAAAACCAAATGTATCAAATGTCTTCGGACACTAACCTATCAAGATACTGAAGAACTCTTGATAGTATTGAAATAATCGTTTCACACACACTTCATCACATTCACACACTCCCTCACATAAACACACACACACATACACACTAACACACATGTTTATTCGTTGAGCCAAATAGGTGCCAACATTTGATAACGCGACGCATCGATTAGCCGTTCCGATAAATTTTGGAAAGTACGATAAGCTCCGGGCCCTCACGGACCCAATGTCTTCACACGAAATGACTCAATTATGTAAAAACTACCGAGATTATCTTACTGTCCTTGAGAGCCAGTGAAATTACAGACAAATGAGACTTAAGAACTATGTCTAAAAGTGACGGGCGCAGTGCAATTCGTGACTTGTGACCAAATGCATCTGTTATGGGCAGAGGTTAGTCCGCTTAACATCAGGTGGGCCTCGTGCTAGTTCCGTCACAAACATTAAAAAGAAAAAAAAACTGGCGCCTCTTGAGTTGCTCAGTTGAAATAGCCGCGGCGCCAGCGCTTACATTGTTTTCAGAAAGATGTTACGGCTCTAAAGTGTACAGTGTACACGCATGTAGCATAAGGACCGCTCTTACTTCCACGAAACCAGTCATTCGTTTTGGAGTCATGCCTTTAGGTAATTTTACCAATGTCACGCATTAGGCCATTCGGTTCGAGAACAGTTGCAAGATTAGTGCTGGTAAAATCCCGGTGGATAGTAACTTGATTAAAGTTTGACTCATAACTTTCCATTTAAAAGTTTCCTTTAAAATTGAAAAGCTGCAAACTGTTAGCTGCCAGTTTGCGAAATGTATTAATATAATATATATATATATATATATATATATACATTTTTTTTTTAAATAGCGGTATGCCTTTATTAAACAAATACTACAAACTATATACAACACTACAGCTACTACAATACTACAGCTACTACAGTAAAAGCCAAAATGCTCTAGCCCACTATCAGTTGGCAGCGTGCCCAGCATGCTGGCAGCATTGCCCCGTTAAATTGCAATGCTTATTCTTTGAGCCAAATAGGTGCCAGCATTTTGATCACGCGTCGCATCGACCAAGCGCTCTGATAAATTTTGAAAAATACGATGAGCTCCCGGTCCCCACGGACCCAACATCTCTACACCAAACGGCTCAAATATGTAACCCATACCGAGGTTAGCATATTTGCGCCGCTTGAGTTGCTCTGCCGAAGTAGCCGCGGCGCCAGCCCTCACGTGGGTTTCAGAAAGGTGTGACGGCGCTAAAGTGTCTACGCATGTAGCGTCCCACACTAAGGGCCGTCCTAACTTCCATGGAACCAGAGTCATGCCGTCAGGTCTTTTAACATCATCATGCATCAGACCGTTCGGTTCGAGAACAGCTGGAACATTGGCGCTGGTAAAAGCCCGGCGAATGATATTGTTAAGGCTGGCGTGGCGGGAAATTCGACCAGCACTTCGAGAGCAGGAGAGGCCATGGTGACCGAGTTGGTCAACTGCAGCACTGGCAGTGATGTGCAACACAACACCTTGCACCCAAGCGTAAGCTAATAGCGAGACGAAAAGCGGAAGGATCTATAAGGCTACCAGTTTTGTAAGAAGGAATGGCTTGTAACCAAAGACCTGATTCCCACATAGAAACAGCGAGAATACGAGCACGATCTGCGATACTAGGGCACGTATTTAAAAGATCTTTCCGTGCTAGCTCGCATAGGGGCCGATCCCACTGTTTCTGAGATGACAAAATTTTTGGGAACTCAGTATTTGGACAAGCCAGTCCCCATGTGGTTTTGGCCTCAGCCAGATATGCTACATCAAAAGAGCCTAAAGATGGTGCAAGAATTTTTTCTACTAATTTGTGTGTACTGTGTACAGAAGACAAAAAAGCTGGTAATGCCACACTAGAAATTTTGCGTATCCCTATGCCCCCCAACCTCACAGGGAGGGAAGCTTGCACCCAAGCCCTATCATCCATCTCAACATTCAAAACCGATATTTACGTATCTTTTAATAAATTGTCTAAGCTTAAAAGAAGCTCACTGTGTTTCCACAGCTGACAACATCTCAAAAAGTATGTAAATTTAGGAACGAAAAGACAAAATCTAATAATAGTAAAAGCCATATGGGCGTTAATTTTGAATAATCTGCTAGAAGCATTTCTAAACTTTTGAATTTGTTCTTTGACAAATGGTGACAAAGATTCGTCAAAAATCGGTGAACCCAAAAGACGGAGCGACAAGTATCACAAACAAAAAGTTCACGTTTGGAAAAATTTAGTTCAAGACCAATAAGACGAAAATCGTCTATAAGTACTCGCAAGTCATTCAATACCGTGTTCCGTCATCCCAATACCAAACGTTAAGTTTTGATTGGAGACGTTGAATTATTAAGTGGATGGCAAGGCTAAAGATGGCTGGTCCCAGAGGATCACCCTGTTGACATCCTACGGAAGATAATATAACGTTGTTATGGTATGTTAATTTTGATGGTTTGCCGTAACATTGCCAAAGAAAAGGGTATAATTCCGGAGTTTTATCTTTCACTTCGGTCAAAAGGGTGCCTCTATCTAATGTGTTGAATGCATTTTTAACATCCACCTTCAAAAGCACATCTCCACAATTTTGATCAAACAATGTGCGAAGTGAATGTACAGCAGCCTCACAACCACCCTGAGAGCCAAAACCGAGTTGTAGTGGTTGAAAAAGATTACTTAAAAAAGCAACCTTTTTCCTACAACCACATTTGGCTGTGAGGCGACGATAAGTGGTGCCTACTGCTATAGGCCTAATACCACCATCTTTTTTATTAAGGGCGCATAAATTCGCACCGTACAGAATTTCGGTAATTTCATTGTTGACCTGACCCGATAACATCAAATTAACCAAAGCCGTCACATCCCTTAGAAGTGTCTCGCCTACCTCACCAGAACTAGAAGATAAAATATCTTTTAAGTGCTGAGGCGTCAGGCCATCTAGACCACCGGCTGAGCCACTTCGAAAAGATGCCACGGCTGCAGAAACATCCTGTGGGGTCACCTCAACAATGTCATTATTTTGTTCAGGAGAGTCGGGAAGGTGGAGACCTGCAGTTGCAGGCGGATGCTTTTCTATTAGGGAATTCAAAGTGTCAGATGTGAAAGGGGCGATTGTATCACTCGAAAACAAGATGCGTGCCGCGTTTTTGATGTCACCATCATTAATTTTGTTTTCTACTATTTTAATAGTAGCTGAATCGACATTATTTGTTTTTGTATTCCGCCGCAGTGGCGGAATTATTAAAGTTGAGCCAAAAGATTGCTCTTCCCGTGCCTTGTAATTCACGCAGTTTTCCTTTACTCTAGTTGTAAGGGATTTTTTGTTAGAAGGATCAAAATTTACGTGAAATACGTGGTACGGGAATGCTAGAAGATGCTCCCAGGCTTGCCTAGTATTAGTAGCCAAAACGTTTTTAATCGAAGAAGATAACGATTGGGCAACAGAAATTCTCGCACCCCGAGGTATGCGTTTTATAACGGGAAGATTATTTTTGTACGAGCTTAAAACCTCCCAAAACGGTTTGGCAGGGGTAGCAGGGCTCGCAACACTGCTACCACTTACTGTTAGATTATTTATTGGCGCCGAAAGGGGAATTTCCGAACTTTTATGACACCTTTTTTGGTGAATTTTGAGGCCTTTTTGACCTTTAAAATATCGAGCCTGGGGGCACTGCGGACACAACATCTGGCTGTCTTGCGATACAAAGGTCCCAACTACTGCATTCATTGTTTGGGTACAAAGCATTGTTTACAAAATAAATCAAAGCTTATCTAAGGCCGGGGTCGTTTTCACACGCCGCCCGCGGCCGACAGCGGCCCGCCGCCCGCGGCGTCTGAATCTAGACGCCGCCGACAACGGCTGTTTGGTCGTTTTGAGATCGTAGCCGCAGCGGCCAGTTGCGGCATTCCGAGGGTTTTTGCTTGCGAACGGACGTGTGTGTAGGTTCGTGAAATGGAAAAAACTCTAGCATATCTATTGCTTCAGGAGGAAGAGGATGAGGATTTCTTAATTATATTGAGATATTATTATATTCTTAATTATTTGATATTTTCCCACACTTTATGTTTTAAATTGTTGTTTTTAAAGTTTTTGTCCTGTGCATCGTACAAGATACTGTTACATTTGACTAGCTCGATCAAAAGTTCGTCCTTTTCTTTTGTGAATTTCTCCATATTGAGCCAGCGTCCACCCGCCGCAATGCTTCAAAATAACTAAAGACGCGGCGGCTAGCGGGCGGCAGTCGCGGGCGGCGGGGGGACGCCGCACGCGACGGGCGAAAACGACCACTCCCGAGCATTCCCGAACATACCATTCAGACGCCGCGGGCGGCGGGCCGCTGTCGGCCGCGGGCGGCGTGTGAAAACGACCCCGGCCTTAGAATCTCTAGGGTGACGTCTCGACCCGGATGAAGTCTCGCGTCAACAACGTCGTCGAAGTCCGTAGTGCGCAGGTGTCGCAGGCAGCGTTGCCATGGAAACAAAAAATAACCGATTAGAAATTAATAAGCTAATGAAACTAACTACAGAGGCCCACAGGAGCCCTACAAACAATACCTCGCAAAATTCCAAGAGGAAGAATGCGGTTGATGGGCAGATAATGTTGAGATGTGCTGTTTAGTGGAAGCTTGGGATAGCGGAAAACATAATAGAAAAATAAATGGAGATAATAAATATAAAGAAAACTAGATTTGTTATGACTTGACACACATATACCCTTTTATTTACACTTGACAGATCAACGACAAAACCATCACTATCTTCTTTTTAATCTAAATACAAACTTCAATGGCCAGTGCTGGTGTCTTTGAGGCCAGCTCTAACACTCTCCCTCATTGAAGATTTCTCAAATAATACGTAGAGGAAGAATCATTCCAAATGCTTCTCTTAAGCCAGTAAATTTAGGCTTAGGCAAACCCTTTGTCATAATATCTGCAAGTTGGTTTGAAGTGCTTACCCTTTTAACCTTAATTGCATTTTGAAGCACCATTTCTCTTACAAAGAAATGCCTAATTCTTATATGTTTCGTGCGTTTGTGAAACTCTGGGTTGTGGGCTAAACGGACTGCTGCTTCATTATCAACACTAAGTGTCGGGGTACAAGTAAGTGTAGTGATTTCTTTGAACAGTCTCGTAAGCCACACAAGTTCTCGTGCAGCTTCACTTGCTGCTACCAACTCAGCTTCTGTAGTTGATATAGCAACAGAGGCTTGTCTTTGACTTAGCCAAGATATGGCTCCACCTGCGTATAGGCACACTACGCCAGTTGTCGATCGACCTGTTGTGACGTCACCACCGTGATCTGCATCGCTATACGCTTCTAATATGCCTTTTAGGTAACTGGGATTATAGTGAATTCCGTATGAGCTTGTTCCTTTAAGGTAACGCATTATTCGTTTCACTCTAAGCCAATCTGCCTTTGTAGGAGATTCTAATTTGCGCGACGCCACTCCTACTGCGAATGCGATGTCTGGCCGGGTGCCCACCATTAAGTAGGCTAAAGCGCCTACAGCTTCTCGATATGGGAAGATATCAGACTCTTTAGATTCATCTAAGTCTCTCCCTGATTCATTATCTATCGGCGTAGTTATTGGATTACAATTGCTGATATTAAAACGTTCCAATACCTTCTTAACGTATGACTCCTGTTTGATAACAATTTTTCCACTGCTGTACTGATGAATTTCAATTCCAAGGTAGAAATTGGCTGGCTTCGTAGTAATCTTCAACCTTTTTCTCAGATCATCTAGAAATTCATTAGCTAGTCTAAAACTTGACGCTGCTATGAGCCCGTCATCAACATACAAAGTAAGTAATACTTTTTGATCACCAGTTCCTCTCATGTACAGGCAAGGATCTGCAGTACTTTGTCTGAAACCAAGCTCTAGTAAAATTTCGTGCACACAGTAGTTCCAGCAACGTGGGGATTGTTTTAAGCCATATAAGCTCTGCTTTAGACGGCATACTCTAGTTGTGCCGTCTTCAAAACCTTCAGGTTGTTTCATATAAATTTCTTCGGTAAGTTTGCCATAGAGGAATACTGTAGTCACGTCGAATTGGACCATATACATCCTCTCACTAGCTGCAACACTCACTAAAGAGCGTATAGTGGACATTCTTGCTACTGGACTATATGTTTCGTCATAGTCAAGACCTTTTCTTTGTCGGAAACCTTGAGCGACTAAACGTGCTTTATATCTTTCGACAGAGCCATCTGGATTTCCTTTTACTTTAAATATCCATTTGCATGGTATCGCTTTTCTTCCTACCGGCAGATCTTGTAAAGTCCATGTACCATGATCTCGGAGAGAGTTTATCTCAGACTTCATAGCATTTATCCACTCTTTCCTTTCATTACTGTTTATGGCTTCTCGGTACGACTGTGGTTCATTCACAGTGCTACTTAATACTGAAGAAACGTAACTGTCGAGTTGTTTTGGACGTTGAAGAGTAGACCTGTCGCGTAGGTCGTACCTCGAAGGTGCGGGTTCATCTTCGGTATCAAGAAATTCATCATCGGGTTCGTTAACTAGATTTTCATAATCGTTACCTAGTGCGTCGATGATTTTATCTACATCAGTTTTCTCTTCATCTATATTCTGTCCCTCAAACTCGAGCTGTTCTAAGTTCATGTCTTGACTTAACTCATTCGTTAAATGTTCTTCTTGATGAGCCCTGCTACCGTTATTAACTCCCTCAGTTTCAATAGAAGGATTAAGAGGTACGCGTTCTGGCAACACTTTAAACTCGTATTCGTTTGGTTTTGTGTCTTGCTTTTCAAAAACTTTTCTTACCTCTAATCTAGGTAGCGGCTTCTCATCAAATTGGACATCTCGCGCTCTTACAAGCTGATTTTTAGTACCTTCTGTAACCCAAATACGATAACCATCATCGTCATATCCTACTAAAATGCCTTTAACAGATTTTTTATGTAATTTCCTCCTCTTTTGTTTTGGAATATGAACATAACACGTACTGCCAATTACACGTAATTGTTTGACGTTCATTTTCTTACCAAACCAGAGTTCGTAGGGTGTTTTACCTTCTACACGAGTTGGACCAGTTCTGTTTAGTATATATGTAGCTGTATTCACAAGTTCTGCCCATAGGCACTGTGGCAGTGTCTCGTTTGCATACATAAGTGTTCGGGCGGTTTCAACTAGTGTTCTGTTTTCACGCTCGCTGCAGCCATTCTGTTCCGGCGTATACGGCATTGTTAGTCTTTGTCTTATACCACTTCGAGCAAGAATATCTTTTACATTCCTATTATCAAATTCTCCTCCGTTATCGCTCAGGATAGTTTTGATAACGTGACCGTTAGTTTTTGCTTCAGCGATCATCTGTTCTAAATATTTACATACTTCTGACTTCTCTTTCAAAAAGTAAACGTATCTAAAACTTGTATAATCATCTTTAAAAAGCAAAAAATATCGATAATTAGACATCGAGTTGGGAAACGGTCCACATACATCGCTATGTATCAATTCTCCTGGTTGGGAGGCTCTGTCTCTCGTTCCAAATTTTAGTCTATGAGACTTTCCAAACATACAGCCTTCACAGAGGTCTTGTTCAACTGGAAGGTCAATTCCTAGCTCACGTTTGATGAAAGTTCTAACATGTCTTTTATTTTGATGGCCAAGTCTTTCATGGTACAATTGAGTTTCGGATGTCATGAATACTTCTAATTGCCTAAATGGTTTTATATTTTTAACATTAAGTTTGTACAAACCACCATTTTGACTTCGTTCGCCAACAATTTTAAGCTCCCCGTTTATAGACATTCTGCATACCTTTGGACTCGAAAAGAATTCGCTATTCTGGTTCTTATCATGCGTAGCTAAGACAGAGAATAAGTTCTTTTGAATTGATGGAACATACCACACATCTTGAAGAGTTATTGGTACTGTTTTACCTTTAACATCAGCTTCAATCATAATCGATCCCTTTCCTTTCGCTTGAATCGTCTTTCCATTCGCTGTTGTCACTGTATATGACTCGTCGAATTTCTCGAAACTTTGAAAGAGGTCGGTTCTATTTGTAATGTGGCTCGTGGCTCCATTATCAACGTACCAGTTATTCTTGTCACATTCAGCCGTAAAATTCGCTGTTTCTGTCTGTGCTACCTCTACAGACATCAAAGTCATGTTTGAACATTGACTGGTAGAAGGAAGGTTATCACTTTTTGGTGGTCGGCCGTCACGTATCCACTTGTGACAATTTTTTACACGGTGACCAATTTCAGAGCAATAATTGCATTTTAACCTCTTGTCCTTCACTTTGTTCTTGATGTGCTTCTGCGTACTCGTATTAGCAGTCAGAGCTTCCTCTTCAGGTACATTTTTACTAGACAAAGCTCTCTCATAAGCACATAAGTGGCTGGTTAAATTATCAATAGTTCTGTCTGTTTTAGGTATTAAGAGCCAGCTGCTTCTAAATGAAAAATATTCGTCGCCGAGTGTATCTAAAATTTTACACACCAACAAAAGTTCTGGCAACTCCTTGTCGTCTTGGTATAACTCCCGGTTCAACTCAGACCATATATTTTTCAGTTTACACATATGTGACGCAATGTCGTCATCTGGATCTCTTTTCAGTCCGAAAAATGTCATACATAAATTATACGACTTGTCTTCAGATGTACCTCCAAACAGTCTGTGTAATTCTAACCATACTTCGTTAGCGCTTGTAAATCGCATGACTTTGCGTAGTGTGTCTTCACTCATATTTGTTGTAAGTAGGAGAAGAGCGTTGCTATCAGCTTTGACAAATCTGACTAGTTCACATTTGTATAACTTTATATCTACGTCACCTGCTCCATCTTGCACACAATCTGGTCTTTTAAGTTTTCCTTCGACTACATCCATAGCATCTTCAATGCTTCGTAAAAGAATGCATATTTTATACCTCCAAGTTGACCAATTGACTTTTCCTTCAAGTAGTCCGATTTGAATTTTTCCCGATATATTTTCCATTTTTGCTAGGGACATAACCTGTTGAGATGTGCTGTTTAGTGGAAGCTTGGGATAGCGGAAAACATAATAGAAAAATAAATGGAGATAATAAATATAAAGAAAACTAGATTTGTTATGACTTGACACACATATACCCTTTTATTTACACTTGACAGATCAACGACAAAACCATCACTATCTTCTTTTTAATCTAAATACAAACTTCAATGGCCAGTGCTGGTGTCTTTGAGGCCAGCTCTAACAGATAATGCCTATCTACTATCTGAAAATAAAATTAATTATTTTTTGTATACAAATCTGAAATTTACTGACCTGTCAATTTCAATGATCATAGACAACCAAATTAATATAAATAAATGCAATATTTTATCGAATCGTTCACATAAACAATACAAAATGTAATTTGTCTTGCGTACAGATGTCACAGATAAAATTACAATTTGTACTGGAAATTGCAGCGCGCTCTCCAATTGTTTACGCAAACTATACGTATATACGTAACGTTCTTGAAAATTTTACGTGATAAGCACTGGTTGAAAAAGTTTTATGAACCGCCAAGATAGTTTTGATCTCAATGTTTTCATTATATCATTTAGTAGTTTATTATAAAAGCTTTCACGAGTTTCTGAATCATGAAGACTCCCGGTAGAAAACGAAACGGTTTTCAATCGTGATATATCGACTCTCATTAAGTGGTTTACGCTATTTATTTTTTAATGTGATTGTGACGAAACAAGCACGGGGCCCAACTGATGTTAAGCGGACTAACCTCTGCCTATCACAGATGAATTTTATCCTTACTAATTGAAGCTCCCGTCAAACTGAGTCATACGATTGCTATGCCTCATGTGCCTGTATTTTTTCTAGCTCTCAAGGACTGCTGCCAGAACACACTGTAAGGTGTTTGCCGACAGACCTTCTACTTGATCCACCCTCAAGTAGAATATCTGTCGCCAGTAGTAGCCAGGCGAGCATTCGTTAAATGCCTTTCCACCTACGAGCGCTTAATAAAAATTGTTGTATGTTTTATTGTGGCGATTATAGAGTTTATTTTTACATGCACCGCATGGTGGCAGGGCATTTCGCGAATTACCGTTTGGCTAACTACCACCCTCAAGTAGAGAATCTGTGGCCGCTTACCTACCGATGTGTTCCGGCAGCAGTTCTTGAGAGCCAGTAATATCTGTTTGTCTGAACAATATCTTTGACCACATCATTACTTACCAATAGGCAAGAGAGTGCCTATCAAAAAAAAATTAAAATTAATTAAATAACTAATCAAACATTTAAATAATATATTATGGTACAGTATGCTTTGCAGAACAAACTTTTTAACTTTGGTACTAGAATGTGATATCGTGATGTGGTGCACAATCTTAAAATCTTATAAATTGTAAAATTACTAACATGCTAGTAAGTACTTAAATCCTACGTGTCGTCTTATACTTAAGAACTAATATGCACGTACAGCTATTATATGCGTGATTAGGCATTCAGTGCAAAGGCTTCGTAGCTGCTACGAGCTACGTCGTAGCTGACGGTAGCATCTTAGCATTTGCAGTGGTGTCACGTAAACTCTCTTACATACGTGACGTCACTTGTAAGGCGCAAGTGACATCACGTACGGTGGCACAAGTTGTGCCCTTTCTGAGAACATAAATCTGGCGACTATTCAAAGTGCTACGATTACTTACTATCAGATGCAATAACTTGTGAACATTTAAGAAGAATCTTGCCAGTAACGTAAATAGACATAGTTACGTTATACGGTAGATTTTCAGATAACCAGAAAAGGCACGATGATTAGTCAATCTACTTATTTTCGTTAATATCAGTCACAATTCAGAGTTTATATATGTATATATAAACCGCGTGAGGTGCCGGTTTTAAATGTCATTCCCCTATTTCTATCGGGATGGGTAGAAGTGTGGCTAGTATGAGGCGACTAAAAGTAAAATACCGGCAGGTGGGCAGCAGCGCTTTCTGAAGATCTGATATTTTAAACTGCGAACACGCCTGCCAAGCGTGGGGATTAAGGCTAACCCCCCTAAATAGGGGACTATGTATTCAGTAGTGGACAATCCGACTGATACAGTAACAGTACAGTATATGTCAATTGAATTGCTTTTGGTTTATCACGATTAAATAAATGTTTTAGGCACTTAAATGTGCCAGTGCCAAGCCAAATATAAATACATCTTAAAGCGCAATTAATGATTGATTAACTTTTTGGTGCAATTTTGTCGCGAGCCCTACGAATAAATACATATTTAATTGGTAGCGCGAGCTGTACTCTTTGTAAATTTAATTGATTACTTTTGAGATTTCATTTTGTTATACCTATAGTATATGCTCATAATAATATACGTAATCCATATTTATAGTTTATCTGGCAATACATTGTATGGCTAAATGTACTATTGTTTGGGTTTTTTGACCAATTTTTTTTATACTTTTAACTTCCCTTCTAAGAAAGCTTCAACTAACAGATACGGGTCTGTGAAGGTAAACGAAACAACTAGAAAATCGATCTACTACGTGCCTTTACGCTATGTCTGCTTACAAAATGTTTGAGGCTGCAACTTGCCATACAACAAAAATGATACGAATATCAAAAATAGATTTGACATTTAAGCTAGGCAGCTAACAGACTTCCAGTCGAAGTTGTCTAGCGTTGATATTATTTCAAATCCTTACTAGAAATGATAGACATGGGTGGCGATTCAAAAACAACAAATGTAAGACACAATTTGGAGGCGTTTGGTCTCGTAACAATTATTTACGCAATGGATAAAGTTCAAGTAATTTTTTTTTATGATGAAGCTCAAGCCCACGGCGGGATTTGAACTATGGACCTTCTGTACGGCAGTCCGTAGCCAATGCCACACAATTTACTTAAATTTACTATTAACAAGCTCGTGGTGCAATCTTACTCTACAGAAAGCTGTGGGAGTCGTAAGAAGAGACGAAGGGAAAAATAACAGAAGTTAGATAGCAGCGTCTGCTGAAGAACAACCGTTTTACGCTGCGATCCCCAAGACGTCTACCAAGCCTGGGTATGGTAGAAAATCCCCTGTAAAAAGGGAGGCATTTGTTAAACAGTGGACATCGTGGCTGCTAATGAATGATGATAATGTATAAAATCATTATTAATGCAAGTAACACACTATTGTTATGAAAAAAGTTCCATTATCATCCAATCGACAGAGGTCGTGCGGCAAAGATGCGATCTGATTCCAAACAGGGTCATATCATGAGCGAGTCTGAGCCAAAACTTTATAAGGCTTACAAAACTAAATGGTTACGTCGAGATTTTATTTAAATACCTAATAATACTGGCACGGAATAACAATACTACTGTACTATACTTACATATTATGTTTTTAAACCATTTGGCAAAAATATTCAGTTGCTTTCAATGAAGTTAGAAATGAGAAAATATATTGTGCTAGATTGGACAAGACAATGATTCAGAGACTTCGAAATAAATTCAAGGCCCTTGTGAATACTTCTGCTGTCGTATTTTAAACAAACACGATTTGTCATTCACGTCAAGCGCTAACAATATGAACCTAGTTCTTTATTTTAATTGTTCGCTAAAATATTTTTACTCTTGTCCTAGGAATCTGAGACAGCACACATATTTTTAATGATCTCCGTTACTTCAAATACTATTTTGAAATGTGTTATGTATTTCATAGAATCGTTAAAAAACATAAAAATAATCTAATTCATTTGGGAGGTCTTGTTTTAAATTACGGCAACACCGGTGCAGTGATGATGGTTTAGTTCAAGCTAATTCATTGCAGTCTATTTTTATGTGTTTATTGTATAACGTTCTAAATGCGATGTTTACTTGATTTGTTTGAAAAATAAAAATAGCCTTTGACACGTCCGACAATAACGCTGTTCACGCATGTATCTAGTAGCAAAATAATTTTAGTTCCCAAGTATCGATTTCCCAAAAACTCATATCATTATGCACCTTCATATTATCGGTTAATAACTATCAGAAGCAAGAGCTCATTTTCCCCAACCGTACGATATTCCCTACTTATTAGGGATCGCTAGAGATATAATATTTATGGATATGATCATACCGACAAAAAAAAACAAGTGAACATGCTTATTCAATGAGGTCAACAAGAGAGCCCTCTTCTGTTCAGTGACTTAATGATTCAAGGTGAAACGTTTTTATACGAGAGGAATAATACTTCGTAGTTCCTGTGAACTTCCATCTAAATCGCAACTCCCGATTTCTTTATCCACGCGGGTTGGACATGTTTGATTTTTCTGACAGTTCTTCTATAATTTCTGAATTTAGTTGTTTACTAAATTCAGCAAATTTAGAAAGGGTAAATCCGGTAAGTGGCGATGAGCAAGTCCCTCACTATAACTTTAATTTATTTTATACTTACTAATGTTGGGTATGACTAACAAAAAAAATTATGTTCCCTTAACATGCGAGATTACTTGAAAACAAATTTAGAAAGATTACATTTAATTTTTTAAATCATCTTGCGAATTCTGTATTTTAATTCTATACTCCTACCTACTTATTACATACCTCTCATAAAATACACTGGCATTATATTTTTCTAAGCTATCTTAGATGAAGTGTATCTAATGACTATGTAAAAGAAAATATTATAGTCATAATAAATTTATTATAGACCTCGTTGGTTTGTAATAGCATAAATTATAACCAAAAGCATAAATTATAACCATTTTTGACTATTCAAGTATAGGCGCATCCTTCGAAATAATCTTACGTATTACCATAGTAGATACATATTTATTCCTGTCTCATATTACCCAAAGCTCCCCTCACGAGTCTAATTGCCAACATTTGGGGTTGATTAACCTGCTCGTAGGGATCGAAACAACCTATTTTTACAAGCTTTTTTCTCTGGCTGATGATTTCGCAAGGGATCAGCGCCCATTGCCTTGAACTTAAATACTTACACTAAACGTAGTCAGTATTTTGATCTGAAACAAGAGGACTTTCCAAGAAACCACATCTACTTTAAAGGGATTTCTGAACCGTAACTAAGTAGACGTTTGAAATCATCTTCAAATGTATGATATTATGATTTATGCACATAACAAATTCAAACAGTAAAATATCAAGGTCCTAATAAAATTAATATATATTTTATATAAAAGTTTTTGCTGTTTTTCTCTATCGTAAAGACAATATACAAACGTCAATCAATTTTTGTCGTTTGTATAAACTCTAGAATAATAAATAACTATATTTTAAATTAAAAAATGACGCATATTTGAAATGAATGAACTTTATAGTCCGCTGGTGACTGCGGAAATCTCGGTGTACAAGACTGACTCACACTTTGCATTTTTTTTCTCACTTGGCAATACATCGTTACGTTTAGACATCATCATCATCAGAATATCATTACAAAAAAAATAACAATATTTTCTTAGGACGCTCAAGGGACATTTTATTTCATATAACTTGATCATAATTATGAGATAGTAAATAATAGGAATACGTGAAAATCTTTAGAGGAGGCCTTTGTCGACAGACAAGCTGTTCCACACAAACATCCAGTTGCCGGTAATTCAAATGCAAGTTAGAATAGATTAAATCAATTTAGTTTTTTAGGAAGTAGGCATGTATTAATTGTAAGAAAAGAAACAGCAATAAAGGCTATTTTATTTTATTTATTAGTAAATATTAACTACAAACAAGTTGCGTTTCTTTGACGATGACATTAAGGTTTATATTATTATCCTTATTATGGGCACTGTCATCTGTTTCGTATAATTTCACACTAAGATACTCAAAATCTAATTGCCAACCTTCGTTGGGTTGATTAACCGATACAGGTTATTAAGAGCATTGCTGATGTTCATAGCTCCGCATTCGTTCTGGCAATAATCCAGCACAACAAGAGTAGAAACAATAGCGCCGCCCACTGCCTCTGACGTCACAAATATATGACTTCGGCTGTCACTGAGATATAGCACGGCAAAGTGTATCAGCGCTTTATAACCAGCCGATTAGCTGTGAGTGGTGGTCAAATGGGTTCGTGACTCAGTTATGTTGTGAAAGGGGGAATAATTTATTGAGATTTCTATTTGAAATTATGCGCTGGAAATTGTGGCAGGCAATTCATTCGTTTCGTAAATTTAGAATAGGCTCGTTAGACCTTCATTAAACTTTAGAACAAAATTAACACATCTGAGTAAAACCCTCTAAAGTGTTTAAGTTGTCACCCCGTGATCACGATTACTGCAAATGCAGTTTGTGCTATTTAATTATTACGTCAGTGAAAAATTAAGAATACATCTGTGGCCCAATTATATAATAGGTTACTAACAAAGTATAATTGAAATCATAGAAAAATGGCGATTTTGCGATTGTGTATTTAATTTTTTACTATTTAAAGGTACTATATACTGAACTCCATCAGTTAAAAACAGCCCTAATAGATATAGATGTTAATATGTAATCGCCATTACCTAGCCTAAACTGCCATTTTGCAATCGTTTCAATCCGATTTCGTTAGTAACATAATAACATAAATTAGGCCGCTGATATTAGTTTAATTGAAAAATTAGGTGCTAAAAATCATTAATTTAAATTTCACTATTATATCATTGTATACGTTTTCATCCAAGCTTAAAAGAAGCTTTTGTTTGAAGTCTTGTTGGAAGTCTTTTCATCGTGAAATGGTTTAATTAAACTCAATTGTGCAAGTAACTTAAAGTTATCTCGCAGTAAAAAAGTATCTGCTGAGTAACCTAGTCTCAGTAATAAGGAGAGAATATAATTCCACACTATTGATATTGGGTCGCTTGTGGCTGAATCCGTTATCACTATTAGCACTTAGGGCCCGACGACGCCTCAACCGTCCTGAATAGAAATTACTGGAAATTAGAATGATAACAGTCGGCCTGCTGTGGAATAACAACATAATATAAGCACCTCTACATGCTTGGCACGAACTATATTCTTGTCGTGAATTAACCACGCTTGTCTAATTACACGTTCATTCCATCATTTCGTTACTTTTCTTTCATCCAATATCACGTAGGCTTTAATTACACCGCAACTCAATTTATCTTACCTACGTAAGCTTAAATGTTACATACTGTGTTTTGATTTCTCCATGACTACAAGCAGACAGCTGTTTCTGAAATCAATTTCCTCCACAATTCTATGGTCTCTGTGCCTACGTATTTGCTCAATGATACGCCATTTCAAAAGATTAAAGCCGGCTGTTTTGATAGACGTAAATAGATCCTTTTAGAGGAAAATTCCTTTCATTTGAGACTAGCAGGTAAATAAGTAACATCTTGAAGCGTTTTATCGTCAAAGACCGAGTGGAGATGTACATTGGATAATGTCATTTATTCGTCAGACGATTGTTGCTGTGGAAAGCTCTTTTTAATTCTGACTTTAGACGTAAATCTAGTAACATGTGTGTCTTGTAATCCAAGTATCGACTCAAACATATTTTGTATATAAATGTGACATAATTGTTTTTTTTATGTTATTGTGACGGAACAAGCTCGAGGCTCACCTGATGTTAAGCGGACTAACCTCTGCCTAGAACAAATGCATTTCATTACAAGCGAAGAATTGCACTGCGCCCGTCACCTCGAGACATAGCTATCATATATAGCTGTCAAGTGCCTGCAATTTCACTGGCTCTCAAAGATTACTGCCGGAACGCACCGTTAGGTGCTTGGCGACAGATTTTCTTCTTGAGGGTAAATCGCAAAATGGGCATTTGTTTCACCGTGCGATGAAGCTCAAGCTGGCGGTGGGGATCCAACCAAGTACCTGCGGCACCGCAGTCCATAGCTTTTACCGCTCAGCCATCATTGCTTCAACAAGTATTAGGAAGTTGTTATACTTACTCTAAGATTTTTGTTTGTAGTCTTTTCTTGAAAATGATAACTTATTTATTGTTGGTAATTGTACAAAAATGTGTAATGAAATAACGTTTTTATGAATAAAAACATGGCTTAACAGGTACAGATTATTTCACTTTAATGACTTCTGAGGAAGATGATTTATTTTCAACGTGTTTTTGTTTGTATACCTACTAGTTTCGAGATGTTGCCCAACTGAATACGATTTGATACTATACCTGCTCAGAAAGAAGGTACTTCATTACCTTATTTTATCATGGATGAAGATCATTAACTCATTACTGTAGTACATATATTCGCAAGGGTAAGTTGTATCAAAGTCTGAGCGGGCAGAAAAAGTAAATGAAAATCCATTAACATCGTAAGTGATACTGCCTACTAGCTTTTTGAATATATCAATAACCAATATAACATGATCTCTTATATAATATTTTTAGGCTGGATTCAGTTTGTCTTCATCGCAGATGACGGAATAGTACATGTTTAGTATACCATAATAGCATTTTGAGGTAGTTATGTCATAGGTAAAAGAACTATAACAGCTTTACTCATATGTATATATAAGTTGGTAATCGTTAACATTTATACATGAACTATTTGAAGTTTATTAATTTTTTGAAATTTTTTTTTTTGTTACTATTTTTAGCGACGTTTTTTTTTTTTTATGTTATTGTGAAGGAACAAGCGCGAGGCCCACCTGATGTTAAGCGGTATCCTCTGCCTATAACAGATGCATTTCATCACAAGTGACGAACTGCACTGCGCCCATCACCTTGAGACATAGTTGTTAAGTCTCATTTTGACTGTTATTTCACTGGCTCTCAAGGACTGCTGCCGGAACACACCGTTAGGTGCTTGGCGACAGATTTTCTACTTGAGGGTGGTCGCTAGCCAGGCGGGCATTCCACCATGCGGTGAAGCTCAAGCTCTGGGCGGGATTCGAACCATGGACCTGCTGCGCGGCAGTCCATAGCCAATGCCACTGAGCCATCACTGCTTCAAAACCTCTTCATCTTTAGCCACTGATTTTAGTGCCACAATGTTGAGTCTGTTGAATGCTTACCAATTGTCATAAATTATTTAACTCCGCAAACAGACGGCATTAGAACCGCAAAATTGCGTTATTTCTATGAGTCTCACTAGTGATAGCCACGTAGCATGTATAAATGGAACTACATAGCTTGACTGCTTTAAATAAAGATTTTGTCTTAACAAAGCAAAATAGATCGCAAAAGATGCAAAGATTGAAACCTTTGCCACCTTACCTTATCCAACGCATGCGTGCAAAAATTTCAACACAAAAGGACAAGACGAACGTACAGTAAACATGGAAGACGTAGAAGACCATAATAAAAAATACGTTTTCTCTAAGAACACATAAAACAACATGCTTTGATTTATGGCTGCCCGCCCTCATGACGTCAATACTAATTGGGAATGTTTTCGTTGGTGGTATTTTCTTACTACCCTTCACGTAATCAGGGCGTTCCATTAAAAGTGGCAATAGATTGTCTATTATGCACCTAATGTGTAGCAACATTCACTCACATTCAAGTGAGATGAGTGGTAGCATGCTGTTCCTTAGGCGAGTTTTTTCTTTAGTCACATTCAAGTTTAATATAGAATGACGATGTTATTCTCAGCAATGAAATAGGTCTATTCATAATACATAAACATTTTCTTTCATTTTATTTTATCACAGAACAATTGTTCGATGTTTTGCTGTTCCATTTATCGAATCAAGATTTCCCCTTATAAAAGCGTGTCAGAAAAAGCCGACTGT
The DNA here is from genome assembly GCA_963890685.1 of Plagodis pulveraria. Classification (NCBI taxonomy): domain Eukaryota; kingdom Metazoa; phylum Arthropoda; class Insecta; order Lepidoptera; family Geometridae; genus Plagodis; species Plagodis pulveraria. The sequence goes on along the minus strand of OY982964.1, from coordinate 12,577,533 downwards.
ATAAAGATAAACGTCACGCTGAATTTTCAGATGTCAAAAGTCGCTGTAACAGAAAAATCCGACATTCCGATATGAGAATTAAATATATTCCCTCATAATATTTTTAGGTCCCAACGCTCGTTCATTTTGATTCCAAAGGGACATTAGAATTTGACAATGAATTGCGATATTTGCGATAGGGGTTTTAGGTTTCAAAAGCTTTATACAATAAATACAATTAAATTGATTAAAACAAAACGCGCATTTTTATTTCATTTTTTGTCACATTAGAACCGGGTATTATAGCAAAATTTTTTCTTCTAATAAAGTAAATTGGTACGCTGGCAGCCGATAAATGCACGTGGTTCATAAAAGTCGTTCAATGGTGCGCTTATCGCCACACGTGTTCCGGCTAATCGTGATGAAATAAAGTAGTTGTGCAAAATATGGGAAACTACATATTACTTTTGTATAAAATAGAAAATGTAAGACTTTGTAGGAATTGAAGCGCTCGGAACACCTAACAGTGTGTTCCGGCAGCATTCCTTGAGAGCCAGTGAAATTACAGGCACGTGAGACCTAACAACTGTACGTCTCAGTGTGATGGGCGCAGTGCAATTCGTCGTTGACGAAATGCGTCTGTTATAGGCAGAGGTTAGTCCACTTAACATCAGGTGGGGCTCGGGCTTGTCCCGTCACAATAACATAAAAAAAAAATTAAGCAACGTCCGCCTCGGTCATGACTTGGTTGGGTGACCGCTTGTGACATTACTACAGAGCGATTCTATGCTTCTGAGCAGTTGGTCCCGGTTGGTGTATTAGGATGGTAGTCGTTATAGCATGTTGGTTCAGCATGCGAAATGTCCGCCTGGCTAGCTACCATGTAGAAAATCTGTCGCCAAGCACCTAACGGTGTGTTCCGGCAGCAGTCCTTGAGAGCCAGTGAAATTACAGGCACATGAGACTTAATAACTATGTCTCGAGGTGACGGGCGCAGTGCAATTCGTGACTTGTGACGAAATGCATCTGTTATAGGCAGAGGTTAGTCCGCTTAACATCAGGTGGGCCTCGGGCTTGTTCCGTCACAATAACATAAAAAAAAACTCCGGACTATACAGACATGAGGTAAAAGTAAGCTATACAAAAGTTAATCCTTTTCTCTCGTATGAATAGATGCTTTACAATAGATGCCCCATATGATTAGAAGAAAAAAAAAATATCACGCCGGGTTAAGAGACTTTCCAACAATATATATAGGCTTATTTTTTTGTGATTGCTACGGAGCAAGGCCGTCGCCCACCTGATGTTAATCGGATTAACCTCTGTCTATAACAAAAGCATTTCATCATCGTTCTAGTGATGAATTGCACTGCGCCCTGAGACATACACACAACACACTGTTAGATGCTTGGCGGCAGATTTTCTACTAGAGGGCGTTAGCTAGCCAGGTAAACATTCGCAAAATGCCCTTCCACCATGTAAAACACATTAAACTTTGATCACATTGCCACTGGGTACTTCCAGTTTTTATTTATTTGTTCCATACCGTACCATTGGAGCCAGTTATAATTATAGAGTAATGAATTCTCCCATAGGTACTGTAATTGTTATTTATATAATTAAAATTGTATGCAACAATCATGCCAACTTTAGTGTCATCTTGCAGACAACTTTAATTCCACGATGCATATGATGGTTAAAGAACGATAGGGAAAATTTGAGTTTTGACTCATTGTCATGTTAGCTCAATTGGTTAGAGCATGACTAAGCTAAAGGGGTGGATGATCGCGGGTTCAAATCCCGCACATGACTTAAATTTTCCTCACGCATATTTGTTATTTTGTAACCTTAATTGCGCTTGATATAACGGTAATTAAAATGTAAGGTTGCCGTTTTTTAGTAGTGGTTTTGAATTTGCAATTACTTACATTGAATTACACAAGAGTTATTTCAAATTATAAAAATAAAAATATAATTTTAAATTCAAAGTTTTAAGACTGTCCAACTATTGTATGACTGTGGCAAATATATACATTTGAGCTCTAACACACGTGTGTGGTATTCCTAAATAGTATGTGGTTTTTTTTTTTTTATTGTGACGGAACAAGCCCGAGGCCCACCTGATGTTAAGTGGACTAACCTCTGCCTATAACAGACGTATTTCGTCAACGACGAATTGCACTGTGCCCGTCACACTGAGACGTCCAGTTGTTAGGTCTCATAAGCCTGTAATTTTTCTGGCTCTCAAGACTGCTGCCGGAACACACTGTTAGGTGCTTGGCGACAGATTTTCTACTTAAGGGTGGTCGCTATTTACAAAATGCCCTTCCACCATGCTAAACTTTTAGTTTATTAGCTATTTTGCTATTGCTATTTTGTTAATATTTAGTTTAAATGTCAACAGTTAACTGATATACAGGTGCCGAACTAAGCCACACTGAATTGGTCGGTTACACACGCGTTTATTTTAGCCGCGCGTTTCAAATGTGATCGCATAATATTTTATTTTCAGTGCGTACTCATGTTTATTCGTAGATGACACTGTGCAAGACAGTACCTTGTTTATCTTTAAATCAATGACGTCATGGGCTTAGGCAAAAATGCATATGTGCCACATAATATCATCATACAGAAATCATACAGAAATTATAGTAAGTATAAATTAAATAAAAACCCGACAGCAAATTATTTATTTTCGTAAAGCGTTTTATCATTCCATTGAAATTAAAAGTGGAAGTGATATATATTTGTGAATTTTTTTTAAAGCCCTTCATTTTGATGCATTACTCGATGGGTGTGAGAGAAAAAAAATTTCACAATATGTCGTCTAAAATCAAACAGTTTGTTATTTTTACTTTTTTTTATTGTCAACTGGGCAATCAACAAGAATCTAACGATAAATCATATATTAGAATCAGTTACGCCGTTTAGAAGTAATGGTGGAGTAAAGAAACTCACAAACACGTATAAATACCCTGAACCCTGAAACCATAACACTGCTTTTTTGGTCAGTCGCGTAAAATACAGAAGAGCTAGAATGGACAATACAGAGATCTATTTTTCGATTTATATTTTTATTTATTATTCAAGCCAAGTACAACTCTCCGCCATTGTTCAATTATTTATCCGCAAGCAACTGCCTTAGCGTGGGTTTCGGTTCCTTGAAATCTACGTTTTATATCGGGTTAAATCCTATACTCCACCAGCCTATTTCTACTTTTTCTGTGCTGAAATACAGACAAAAATTCAATTAAATATATTCAGACAACGTGTTTTACCATATTAATATCATTAATTGAAAGATACATCTCAATCTTAGGTACTGCATTCACGTTGGTATTGCGTAAATGACGCGCGCGCTGACTCGAGTGACCGTCTTGAATATTTAGAACGAACTGTGACACGATTCCATTTGTACCATCTTCCATCGCGTAGACATTTCCTCTAGAATTATGTTTAGACTATTTGACGGCTACTTTGTTTTATATCACTCAACATCGCACACATGTGGCCGGTAACATTGTCTTCTCGATTTTACGACCGCATTTGTATTTACTGCCCTCTTTACTTTGGCGTCCTATCCAAGAGGGGACGTGCATAAACGTTTAAGTATGTATATTTTGTTGTCAAAGAGTTATAAAACAATTGATTTCTGACTGATACAAATTATATCAATATTTTTATGTCACACTTCAATATTTCAATCAACGCATTGACTGATCTTAATGCAACAACATAAACATGGTAAATCTGACAAAATTAGATAGCTATCTATTCAAATTACACTTCGAAGTTGTCTTCTCTCTAAAACATAATTTAGAGCGACATAAATTTCTACGGCGACGATTTATTTAAAGTTACACGTTATAAAAATATATGGGTTCGCAGTAAATTATTTACTAAAGCGTCTATCTTTTATTTACAGGTAATTTGTTCGGAGTGGAGAGTGGAAAGCATTTGGTTCCGCGTCGACTGCCGCGAGGTTTGAAAACTGGAATATATTAATTACGTACCTAAGTAGTAAATTGAAAGTTTTCCCGGCGAGTGCTTAAGCAATTAATAATTTTATGGTGAAATTTCATCGTAAAGGAAAATTTCTTTTGAATTGCAACTAAAACCATGCGTATTGTAAACCATACCAATTTTAGGTTAGCCTGAACAACAGCTTTGACCGCATCATCACCTACCATCAGGTGAGATATTGGTCAAAGGCAGAAAGTCAAAGCAATAAAAAAGGAATACTACATACAATTTTAAAAACATTCAATTGTTTCGATTTTAAAATGTTTGTATACCCACGTATCATATGGGGTTAGTTCTGGCCATATTTTTATCTGAGCCTGCGGTTTGAATTTGCTATTGTTTTTTGATAGGTATTTAAATAAAATGTATACTACTCAATTCCTAGTCTAATAATTTAAGAACTTGTTCTATATCCTTTCACAAGGTGATTGAATAAGGCGACAAGGAGGACAAAATGTGCCCAATGAGCAGCTTGGCACATCGATGTGAGAAGGACTTTGCGGCAGATCAAGCGCAGATAGCTCTTTTGATAAAAAAAAATCTTAACGCTTCTCTTCTACCAAAATTTACTACCAGAGAGCATTCCAATTTGACATTAGGCAGTGCGTACATCTGATAAGTCGACCTTGTTTTTTCCTAGTTGCCATTGTAAATATAGTGTCGGTTGTTCCACGTCCTGTCATAAATCTGAACTGGGTCTAGGTCATTTCACTCTCTACTCTCATTCGCTTTGATGTCACCTTCTCCCAAATCTGTTTAGTATGTGCTACGAACTTTTATTTCTCAGCAGTCGATACGGTTTTGTACATCCAAGTGGGATGAAGCTGTTAAAGATACGATTTTTTAAAGAGACTAACGAACTAGTGCACCATAAATCGGGGATAACTTCATCCTGCAATAACTCGTTGAAGAATAAAGCCCTTCCAATATTCATATTTTTGAAGCGTGGCTAAGTCCGCCGCGGTCATGAGTTGGATGGGTGACTGCTAGTGACATAACTTCTGTGCGCTTTCGTGCTTCGGAGGGCACGTTAAGTCGTCGGTCCCGGTTGTGGCTTTAGGATGGCAGTCGTTATAGCATGGTCGTAGGGCATTTTGCAAATGCCCGCCTGGCTAGCTACCACCCTCAAGACGAAAATTTATCGCCAAGCAGCTAACGGTGTATTCTGGTAGCTTCTCTCTTCTCTGTCATGAGAGGCAGTAAGTCTAGGTTAACCTGAACAACATCTTCGACCACATCATCACTATCAAGCATAAAAAAAACCAAATACTTCCAAAACTTTCTTAGTTCTTCAATAGATAAATACCATCGGACCCAACAGAGTTTCTACTATTCAGACCTTGCACTACTTTACCCATAAACCGCACAATAAACAACTCGACCAAATAGCGTAATTTGGAAGCGTTGTAATTTGAAATTTTTAAGTCAGTGAATGCAGGAGAGCTATCGGAGTGGATTGCAAATCGACTTACGCTCAGTCGAGTGGAAAGACAAGGACGTCGGGGTGTCTATTTAAATTAATTTCACTGGAACAGGGGAACATTCGAACAGCTAAATATTTGGAGTCGCGTAACAGGCGTATTAACGAGGGTGATAGGTATAAGCACCTGCCTACTCTTTACAATTATCTTCATTCATCAGCATATAATGCCATTAGAAAGCAAATAATTTTGAATTCGTAATTGGTTTAGTACTGGTGTTGTTTTTACGGTTCCGTACTAGGAAACAATAAGTTATTACTAAGTCTCGGCCGTCAGTTTGTACGTTCGTCCTTTAAAAGGTTGTATCATTGAAGCCGAAATAATTTATTTTTTTCAATGGCGGTATGCCTTTATTAAACAAATACTACAAACTATATACAACACTACAGCTACTACAATACTACAGCTACTACAGTAAAAGCATTTGGACTCATAGGGAGTCCAAATGCTCTAGCCCACTATCAGTTGGCAGCGTGCCCAGCATGCTGGCAGCATTGCCCCGTTGAATTGCAAAATAATAATTTAATGCAATTTAAATTAAAAAAATATTGGATCTCCATAGGAAAAACGGTTGTTTTTTGCTCTAAGTATTGTAAAAACTATAGTACACATAACCGTCAAACTTGTTTTTATTATAGTCTAATATCTAACTGTACTGTATCAGCCGGATTGTCCACTGGTGAACACAGCCTCCCACATTATGGGGGGTTTGCCGATATCCCCACGCTTGCCACGTGTCTTGGAGATCGCAGAGTGAGGTATCAGCTCCACAGAAAGCGCTGCTGCCAACCTTCTGTTGTGTTATCCTTAGTCGCCTCTTACGACACCCACGGGTAGAGATGTGGGGGTGACATTCAAGTCCGGCCCCCACGAGCCTTTCTGTTTGATTATATACCATTATTTTGGTAAATTCTGTGTTGGTACGGAACTTTATGTATGCGAGTCCAACTTGCACTTGTCCCATTTTTATATAACTAAGAAGGTACTATTTTCTCAAGAAAGCACTCAACACAACCCAATTAACCATTATTTAAAATGTAATGTAGTATCAATGATTCTCGTCTGTCCTTTTGATAATCTTCTCCAATTCATATCACCTTCCGTCAGTTAGAATTATACAAAAGTAAATATTTTGAAAACAAACGGACCAAAATAATCTATTTGGATCCTTTATTTACAAAATTAGCTTCTAATGGATATCAATCTTACTTTCGGCGCTCATTTAAAAACAACTTTTCTTGAAAGTAAGAGGAAAACGTAATTTGTAACAGGAAGGGAATTAAGGGCGGAAATTAAAGTTTTCAAATGGAAGTATAAACAATGGAAAAACAAAACAACGTTTTCGGGTTGCAATTGTTTATTTTTGTATTTTTTTTTGTATTGTATCAGCTGCGGGTAGTCCACTGCTGAACACAGCCTTTCCCAATATATGGGGGTTTGCCGTAATCCACACGCTTGGCAGGCGGCTTGGAGATCGCAGCGTGAGATATCAGTTCTTCAGAAAGCGCTGCTGCCAACCTTATGGTGTGTTACCCTTAGTCGCCTCTTACGCACACACGGGTAGAGATGTAGACATTCTAGCCCGGCACTCCGCGGGCCTGGTATTTTTTTGTAAAGATCAGTAAAAATATATTTTCTTTACTATATAAGGAATTTAGTTTATTTTTTTATTTTTTTTTATTTATGCATGATAGGTTAGCCTTTGACCACTATCTCACCTGATGGTAAGTGATGATGTGGTCGAAGATGTTGTTCAGGCTAACCTAGAAGTACTGGCTCTCAAGGACAGCTGCCGGAACACACCGTTAGGTGCTTGGCGACAGATTTTCTACTTGAGGGTGGTAGCTAGCCAGGCGGGCATTCGCAAAATGCCCTACCACCATGCTATAACGACTGCCATCCTAAGACAACAACCGGGACCGACGGCTTAACGTGCCCTCCGAAGCACGGAAACGCTCACTAGTAATGGTCACTAACGGTCACCCATCCAACTCATGACCGCGGGCGACGTTGCTTAACTTTGCTGATCGATAAAGAACAGCTAAGTAAACTTCGCTACGAGCGCTTCAAACACAGTTTGACTCATCATCATCAACGGCCGTAACGAGCACCGTTGAACAAAATGTCTTCCCTATTAGAGGAGGAAGGGTTGCCATAATCCCCACCCTTGGCAGGCGGCAGTATGATTATAGTCCGGAAAAATATTCAGCACGGAAGCTCGATAGGAATGCCAAACATTTCATCTCCTAAGACAAAATGAATATGTAATAAATTGTGGATTATTCTTGGCAAACTTGAGTGATATAGATAGTTATCTGTTTGTTTTTACGCTCTTCCTCATTTTTATTATAAGCACATATTATTTCTACGGACACATGGTGTCGCTCAATTTGAAAATAGACACATAGAATAAAAATATTTTTGGTTGATGCAGTACCGTAGATTTAGTTATAACTCTTAGCGCAGTACATAAGTGATTAGGTGCTGTTACCTAAGTAAAAGTTAAAGTAAAAAAGTGTCACAATGTGACTCTGGTCTGCAACAACCTGTGAAAGAACAAAAGAAAGTTGGTAATTAAAATTTCAGATTCTTATCTAGCTTACATTTTGAGCTAGACCCCGTAACAAAAATGGTGTACCTAAAGCTGATAATTTATAGACGATCATATCCTGCATGCTAGTGTGAGAAAAGAAATTAGTCCACTACCTCTTTTTTCTATCTGTTTTTGGGTAATCATTATATACAAGTTATATCAATTTCATGTTTGTAACTCTTTCCGTTCACGAGCTCAAAGCCCGTGCCATACAAACATAGAGACAGGCAGAGGTGACTCTGTGACCTCATAATAGAGCTCAGTTTTGCCCCGAAAGTATGGAACTCGAAATGTAGTCATTGGCAATCTATACAAGTCCACCAATGGACAATTAGCCCTATACAATATCTAGACAACCGGTCACAACCTTCGAACCCTCGCAACAAACGATCACTAGTCTGGATTTGTTTCAAGGTTTATACTCAATTAATTCTTCGGTTTCCATAACCAAAAAGCAAAATGAAGCCCTAATAATAAGTATCCACTGTCTGTACGTCTGTCCTTATATCACGAGCTCATAAACAGATGAGTTACATAAATAAGATTCAGATACTATGTGTAGAAATATACCAATGGATAGAAGGATAGTAGAACCAAAGCATAAAAAGGACCAGAAAGATCACTCCCCAAAGCCATTCCAACAATTAAGCAACTCTAGCTTCGAATCAATAATGCTCGCAGAGCTCGGAGTACCTAATATTATTATTCACCTACAAGGCGTCTCTCTTTCTATCGCATAGCTCTGATCTCTTCTGACGTGGCACGCACCGTAGAATAACCTCGTCCGGACGGATAAGCCGATGTACCTGTAGCTTTGTATGTATAGTGCCGAGTGAGCCTGGCCTGTTGAAAGGCGGTAATTATGGGAATAGAAGTTTAATTAAATTATTTTTCACGGGGCTCCAGTTCATGAGAGGGTAGCCGAAAAAATAAATAATTTGTAAATCTAACCAACAAATACTTAAAACTATAAGTACCAAAATGTCGAAACGGATAAAAATCAATATTTACGAGCATTTTTCTTACATTTTTATGCTATATCTATGTGGAACCTTGAAAAAGGGAGTCCCAACTCGCAATACAAGATTTATTTTTTATGATAATACTCTTGTCATAACAACTAGAGAAAAAACATTATTTCGGCCGCAAGTATAATTGTATTGAAATATATTTAGTTCGTGGAAGATATTATTACGATAATCATAATAACTCTAGGAACTTTAGGTATAATATTGTTGGTTAATATAAATAATTTTGACAAGTTTGTTGGCGGGCAGTCAAACAAGTAGCTATTATAGAATACAGGCTGATTAATGGCCGCGTAGCCGAGAATCAAATAAAAAAGGTGAATGATTCCTATATGAATGCTTTTAGCGGTTACTATATTTCATTTACCTACATATGTCTTTATTAGCATACACCTGTGGATAGGAGATTGACGACGCAAGTATGTATAGGTATACCACAAGTCTTGTGTGACTAGAAAAAATTGGAAAAGGACCTATGCGTTTTATGACCAGATTGGAGAGGTTCCGACGTCAGATCTTGAGTACCTATAACAGACGGCCGTGCACGTTAATGAAGAATGCGATGAGAGTGAAGGTACCAAGAGAGATATATCAAAATAGTTAGCGAGTTAAAATCCTTAGTTTCTGTCTACCGGTAAGCAGTTTTGACTTATGTATGTAGTGCCAAATTGCATGATGGTATTCTATGGTTATGGTTCACCCTATAGGGTATTGAGCGAGGCTCGTCTGGCAAGCTACCGTCAAGTAGAGAATTTTACACCAAGCATATTACAGTGTGTTCCGACAGCTGTACCTACTACTTGTGAGCCAGTTTGCATTTTAAGCTAAGATTAACCAGTTCGTATATTTTCATATTTACAAACTTTGTTCACTTCACCATGAGGTGAAACTCTTGTCAAAAGCCACCGGCAATAAAATTGTGTAGATATTTTTAAGTGTCCTTTCTGGAAGGGTGAAAATTTCATAACTTTAAACAGTACTAGTACTTCGCCGCAAACTGAATTCTCGCAATAATCTGATTTTACACATTATTTTTTTAAATTTATATAATATCTTATATATAAAGCCTACAAATTAAGCTTTGTCATATCTTTATCATATCTCAGCGTAGTAAACAAGCGGGATGAAAAGTAGAGTGTCTAACTCGACCGCTAAATATTTTTGTTCAGATGTGTATTGAATACCTCGCAGCGCTCAGGTATCTATTAAAGAAAATAATATTTGGTTTGCCATAATACAATCTTCTATTTCGCTAACTATACACATGACTAAATAAGGACTTAATTGTAAAAAGTTCAGTTTTAAAGCCGGCCTTCTTGGGAATGCAAATACAGCTACGAATAAATATGAAAAGAAGTGTAACTCTACTTTGATTTCGGATTCATCAAGTTCACAATTAACAAAACACGCACTTCAATTGATTGATTAAGTTATACATGCATAACATTATACATGCATATGTAAACCAATGCTTTTTTATATATACTCAGGTAAAATATTCGTGTTAAACAGTATAAAGCTAACTTACAACTTCGTTAAAACTGCGCTCGTGTGCTCTAACCGAGTTTGACAGAAACACGCTGACGTAAGCTGCTGACATCACTAACTAGCTTTGCGAACATAACTTTGGAATTTTGAGTGAATACAATTATTTATGCTTTTATTTTTCACTACTTTATTTTTAACCTTCCCTAGATACAATAAGTTAGCAAATTCCAAACATGAAATAAATTTAATCCATTTTTTCTGAATGTTTTTAGCAGCCAAAAATTTTTGATATAAAATAAATACATATAATTTTATGTTAGTTAACATTTTGTAAATGTACAGTTTGTGAGTTGTAAAATGATGAGGAAGACTATCAAAAGTATCATAACGTTTTGTTATTGCGATAGTGAAGGAACCAGCACAATACCCATCTGGTTGTTAAATGGTAACTTCTACCCATGACTGGTACATTTCATCAGCAAAGAACTGCTCTGCGCCCATCACCCCGAGACATGCTATAAATGTTAAGTCTCAAGTGCCTCGAATTTTATGCAAAAATGTCATCCAAAATTGGTCCACCAGGATACACCACCTACAGCGGAGTCGCGGCGGCCATTTGGCTAAAATTATATTCCATACATAATGTCAGCAAATATCATTTAAAATAAAATAAAAATTGTGACAATATCACTAAAACAGGTTTTTTATTTTATTTTTAAGTTCGAGCGCTCTTAATGAAAAACCCTTTACAACCGTACATTCCTAGTTATGTGCTACAGCTAAGTTAAAACCAAAGCATTTGAACAACCTAACAGCCGTAACAGGCCTACATGCGGTACAAGTGCTCCATTCTACCTCCAGATGCCGAAATGTTATGCTGCCCCGTTGGAATACAATAACAGCCAACAATTTGATCACCCGTGACTTCCCGGATGACGTGGCATAAGCCAACCGCTCTGATACACTCGTAGTGCAAATAGAAAGGGCGTAGTTCGCCAGAAACAGTGATAACCCGATGGTAATAGCTGTGACTACCACGTGGTGGTCCATGTTATTAATCCTGCCGCGGGCAAGACGCGTTGTGATTGGGCATTTTAAGAGTGCTCGCAAGGCTATCATTCTCGTAAGAAGAAAATCGGCCGCTACCACTATGTGTTCCGGCAAGACCGCCGAGGTGGTCTGGAGAGACAGTTTTTATGTTATTTAAGGTGTAAAATTACACGTCTGTGTCGGGAAATTATGTATTTTAACCGTTTTTAGGGGTAAGTTACTTTTGTAAAGCATAGAATTCGTGATTTAAGAAGAATATTGCTCATATTATCTGAAACATTTAGGAATTTGATGGAGTTCATTAATTACCTGGCTATTGCAAAATGTATAATAATATTTTTGACTACCTAACATTACCTCACTTTTTATTGGTTATGTGAAATTAATGTTTTTTTAATGTAATGATTATTTTATCAGATTTTAATTATAATTATTTTAATGTATAAAATTATTATTCTCTGTTTTTGTTAAATATTTGTAATATTTTATTTAATTTTTAGTTTAAAAGGTCTTGGTTCATTAACTGAAAATAAAACTGAACATATGAGCGTAGGGGTAATGCATTCTTTGTCTACTTGTTTACTGTAATCAATAAAAGATATTATGTATTGGTATTTGTACCCTGAAAACCTTATAACGTAACTTAAAAATCTAAAATTACGAGTATTGTTTATTGCTCGGACAAATTACTTAAATAAGTTTAAACGTTACGTGGATTTAAAAAAATAGAATTTAGTTTATTGTAATTGGCAAACCCCTGAAAATCATGCACACTCTAACTTACAAATAGAAAAGTACGTAAAATCTATAAGAGTAGGTATGTCTAGAATAAATAAGTGCGACAGATTGAAATTGTGAGTTTAAACTACGGCAAACGTCATGCCAGGGTAAAAAATAAGTATTTTAATTTGTTCTTGTATATAGGTCAGTTTTTTTTTATTTCTGTTTCAATAATGTTGTTTAACAAATCTCATTATTTGCATTACATTTTGGAAAATACGATGAGGGTTTTACTAACCTATAAACATAGAACATATAATAATACTACGTATAGAATGGACACTCCTCTCCCTCCACCAAAACGAGCCGTCCTCACCCCGCCACCGATTCTGAGCTGTCGCTGAGCCGTAGAAAATATAATAATACTACGTATAGAATGGACACTCCTCACCCCCCACCAAAACGAGCCTTCCTCACCCCGCCAGCGATTCTAAGCTGTCGCTGGGCTGACTTGAGTACGGGACTCGCAACTCGAGCACGATGACGTGACGACGAAGCGTGATGATTGTACGATTCGAGTGTCCAGGCTGTGCTATGAATACAAACTTCATAATTTGTAATCTCATCTGTGTTTAAAATACCTCGTGAAATTGATGTGTTGGGATGATATTATTTAATGATCCTGTTTAATAGAGCTTTAGGTAAAACGACCGCATGTACTGATATGACATTGTAAGCACCACATTACAAATTTAAGGATCAAATCGCACTGTGTCTGGCAAAGCAGCACTCTCAACCGCCTTCCAAAAAAGACGAGGATCTCAAATCGATTCGCATCAATATATTATTTATGAAAACCCTTTACTTCTTTATTGTTTTTTTTTAATAATTAATATTATATTTAGTATTTTTAGTCGCTTTCCATACAAACGTAGTAATTAAAATACCAATTATTTTAAATACCAATGCCAAAATACGAGTATATTGATTGAGATTTCCGTAAGATTATGTGATTTGAAAATTGTTATGAAAAATGAAATAATAATACGGAAATTTGGAAAACTTTTGTAAGGTATCTTTTGGTTCCTAGATACCACGCCTAGGAGGGTATTAAAAAATCTGATGTAACGCGTGGTGGAAGCCAGTTCCTTTTCTAAGTCTGTTATCATCAGGCGAGATTGTGCTGATAACCAGCCTATCTGGAATAAGAACAACTCTACCTTTTTTTATTGTTGGGTTGGCCTTTGATCAAATTTTCTTCTTACAATAAATGTTATGTTACGGTGGGTACAAACATAATAAATATAAGTAGTGACTTGTTTTTTGGTTCTGTAAGATTTGCTCTACTCTTATAGAACCAAATTTAATTCATTTATGTATGGCATCAATTTGTTTTTATGTCCAGCATGTTAGAAGAGAGGAAGACGCTTATTATCTATATATTACTATATTATTGGTAAATATTACTTATTAAAAATGTCAGAAATTGGAGAGACGGCGTTAAAATGCTTCTTAAAAAAAAATCATCATATTGAGTATAATATATTCTTTAACACAAAAGAACTGTTTAAAATATTTTATTTATGTCATTACCATTAGTAAGTTGTTGTAGTTTGGAATTTGGTTAAATATGTATTCAACTATCTTGTAATTATTAAATCTTGGCTGTTACTATATCGTAATCGTTGTAGGTTTTGGATTTGTCCTCAACTCGCTCGAGTTTGAGTTTGAGTGATCGAGTGATCTTGGTGGGTTTAATGCTGAACATACCAGAGACATGAAAAGTTAATAGCATCGTTACACTGATCAGTAAAGTTATTTCAAGTGCCATCGAACTGTGTGTAAACCTTTACGACCTCAACGTGGATATTGTTTTGTAAGCAAATTACTCGTATTACATAAAAGTATTATACCAGCACTGACTCGTTGATGTATATAAGTAAAAGAGCCGTTTTTAAATTTCACGGCCTTGGGTTCGTTAAACAAATTCTGTATTAAATTTTGTTTTAATGACAAAGAAACTTTCAGTAACAGTCCTGAGTCTGGAACTGTGCCCAGTATATGGCAATATGCTTGTATACTATTGCATTAGATCAAATCATGTTCGGCGAAATGTATAGGTGTATCCCTACAATATACGCTTCGGAGAATATAAGCGTGAAGAACGTAATATATGGAAAAGTTTAGTAGGTAGGTAATGTATGTATTTATTTACTAATACAATATATTAAAGCTGTATATAAATTAACTCAAACAATTTTGTATGTATATACAATTTCATAAAATTAAACATTATAAACTATGAAATAATTCCAAAAATGTCTTAAATACAATACAATACAAAAATCTTTATTGTTTAAAGCTCATTTACACTTTAGAGTAACTAAAATCTTTTTCTAAGGTAGTACGATAGGCGGTTTTCTCGCTGTTTATTGATTTTTTCCAGACAATATTTGGATGGGCAGAAACAAGAGAAGGGATAGACGGTGGTAAACAATAAATATAGTTTACAAGAAAAAAAAAGTGTTATAAATCGTATACGACCATTTCATATTATATTAGATACAAACTTAAGGATATACATATATTAAATATATACATATGTATACGCGTACATTTGTCAATGTCCGAGTATAACACATCATTTTAAGTTATTTTTAATACATTGGAGAAAGCGTTAGCTTCAATATAACGAACGACCAAGATTACTTAAATTTAATGAATGTAAGTATCATAAAACAATAAAAACTTTTTTAAAGTTATTTTCTATTGTAGGCTTTGCGGAAGCGGCTTTCAAAGAAAAATCCATTCATCACTTTCCTGATACGGAATCGACAGGTTAAAACGATTAAAAGAATCAAACGCGCTATTATAAAGTTTGTTATTATTTAGTCTGCGTGAATATAGAAGCACTTCGATCGTAGACGAACAATAAGTGCTGGTTAGCTTGTGTTTATAAACTATAATCAGCTTTTGGCATAATTTATTTATAGCAACTTCACTTCTGTTTCTTGGCGTACGAGTAGATAATGCAATTTCCAAGCAAATAAATATGTATACTAAATTAATTTAAAACAATTGGCAATCGTTTTTGCTTGAATAAGAAATGGTTTTTCGGTTGAATGTACTCCATTAACTCATTGCGGTTGTATGAGTTTGCCATTGATATTCACTTAAAAATCTGTAGAGTAGCTATTCTATTTACGGAAGACAATATTATCTTTAATATTTTTGTTTTTTCAATCACCCACGACGCATGCTCCTCGGATTACATTACAAAATCACAAAGAGGAAGTATTGTTGTCTATCCCGCATGGATTTAATTTTTTCGCTCGTAATTTTGTACGGTAAACAATAGTTATTTGTTATGCATGGCTGCAAAGTTGTTATTTGCGCTAGTAATTGTATTGATAATAAAAATAATATTTTATTATTGCCAAAATTAGAATATACAAAAGATAGAACTAAAATCAAACAACTTACTATAACTCAAGAAACAGCGGCTCCATACTAAGCTCTAAGCCCGGATCGTTTTCAGGTCTGCAGTTCAAAAGAGAAGAAGTATACAAGATAACAATTATATCAGATAGAAAACTCACGCTGTACAAAAGCAGTGATATTTCTAGTTGAATAATAAAATAACAATTTGAGAAACGTTTCTCTTTCATTCCTATTCTATTTTCTTCGCCAATAGCCAAAATGTCTCGTAATCTTCGAGATCGTAAAACCGGAATGTCCTATTTTTAAGGTTTTTATTACAATTGTTATTGTTTGGTGCTAGAAAGTGTAAAGACAGTGAGTTGTGGCACGACAGCTGACTGCTGATGCTACGGATAGGGTTGTCTAAATCTGAATACCCGTAATATATTTTTATTACCATATCTTTTTTTATTACTATTGAAAGGTTAGCCTCTGGTTCCAATCTCATATGAAGGTAAGTTATGATGTGGTCGAGTATTACAAGCTTAAGCTAGAATTACTGGCTCTTAAGAACATCTGTTTTGAACAGGCTCTTTTGAAGCAGTGATGGCTCAGTGGCATTAGCTATGGACTGCTGCAGCAGCAGGTCCATGGTTCGAATCCCGCCGCGGCATTTTGCGAATGCCCTCCGACCACCCTCGAGTAGAAAATCTGTCGCCAAGCACGTTACGATATGTTCCGGCAGCTGTCCTTGAGAGCCAGTAACTCTAGGTTAAGCCTGTTAACACCTTCGACCATATCATCACTTACCAACAGGTGAGTGTTCATAGGCTCACCTATCTGCTATAAAAAAACAGCTTATGGCAGACACCGTTATCAGTGCTTCTTCTTAGCATTCGCAATATGTTCTTCCACTAGGCTGTGAAGCTCAAGCATTCATATTACTTTTAGAAAGTCATTGTTGGTACAGAACGTGTGGTCTATTTAAGGATAATTATCTACTCTTACCTATTTGAGAGCCGACTGGCGAAAAATCTCAGCACTGCCTTACAGTGGGATTTGTATGTTGAAACATATTTTGGTGATCACCATAATTTTAAAACTATAAGCTTGGTTAATAAGCAATGTTAATATAAGTTATATGAAGTTTATAGATATTTAAAAGTAATCTTGTAAATGAATAGTATCATGAGATTATTTCATGCACTATATGCAGAAATTAAGATAGTAGTTGGCAACCCTAGCTGACCACTTGGATACTGTGGGAGAATATACTTCATTGCGATTGTTATTTTCTATTTCGTTCAGAAAAAATCATTGAGAATATCAGAAAACCTAACCTTTTATACGCGTGTGGTATTATATAAAAACAGTGCAAATTGGGTGTAGACTATTCAGCAAAAGTTCGTCAGGCAACTTGGTCGAGTATAACCTCAGAAGGAGGCAAGTGTGCACATTCAACATTACATATATTACATATATACATAACATTACATATATACAACATAATCCATTTCTTCCTCTTTCATCTCTTCAAAATATCGACTTACCCGTACACAATAACCTAAGCATCTGTGGCATGGATATCTTTAGCGACCTGAACTAGAAGACTATACTGGGAGTATAGTCTTAATATAGGGAGTATAGTTTGAAGTCCTGAGCAGAGAGTGTGACGCGTTTCTTCACAGCTGATCAGCGCTTCCTCCATTTTAAAACTCAGACAAACTTAATGTTATTATCAACTCTGGGTACCTTATGAATGTTCTATACATTTGACTGTGTTCTATATTTGACCGTGGGTCTTTCAAACGGAGCGTGAAAAATCATTTCTTCAGTTATCTTACGGGTAGCAATTAACATGGCTTACGACAGCATTAATAGTCATCTTTTCTTGATGAAGAGTTTGGCGAGGTGAAGTAATTTTGACAGCATATTTTACTGCCGCGTTCAGCAAAAAAAAATGTTTTAGAGCCACTTCAAGAAGAACGGGCAAGACACTCGGGGACATTCTTTCAATATAACATCTTTATTCTTTTAGAATTTGTGACATAATTCGATTTTAAATTATTACATTGATGACTGACGGTGGAATATCCCAAGCATTTTGAATTTAAATTATTAACAATTTTATTATAACCTTTTTACTTCAAAATCCTTTTACATGACGTAACATTTACTACGTTTTACTTTTCAACAGACTAAATATGATGATCAAGTAATCGAAGGTTTAATTCTTGCCACAGACTTGGTCTTCACACTATGGTAGTATTTAATATTGCAAGATTGCATAGCTACCACCTAGTAAAAAAATCAGTCGCCATTCTGCTGTATTTTGCAAAAGTCAGTGCTGTTTTTTGTCGGATGGTTTAAACGTTGACTAGGTGCTAACAGGCTAAACGCAGAATAGGGTAGTTGACACAGTCTAAGATATAAAACAGTGTAACGTTAACATGATAGTAGTTGGAGCACATAGCTCGATGAAATTAACAAATTATTTATTCTGCATTGGATTACCTTTATTTTGAATAAACAAAATGTGTTTAAATTGTCTTTAAGTCACGTGATCTCAAACGGAAGTAAAGGCGGAAATGATGTCATAAGGACAAAAACAAAGCCACAGAATAGGTAATAGTAATCATGAGAGTTTGCTTCCAAAGGTTTTGACAGTGACAATTGACATTAGTAATTGCTAATAGCAAGCAACCTACAAAATGTCGCATCACTATCGATTTACTACTTAGGCCCCTATTTCACTATCAAATCCATTGGATCCCATATATTTAATAGTGTAATACGTACATTTGACTCATTTTTGGCCGTGAGATTTGATCAAAGATCAGCATAGATAATAAAACCCAAACTCGGAACAAGAATCTATGGAAACATTTTGCAATTATTACTCATAGTAATACAACAACTTTAAACAGTTGGAAAAGCTTATGTTTATCATTATATTTATTCCGATATCACTGCACGCCATTGTCTCGATCACTTGAAAGTGATTTTAACATTTCGGGATTACAAAAATGTTCAATAAAATAATGATTTTGAACCGATTAAAGTTGTTTAATTACCATGTATGAAAAATAATTGATAATGCTGCCACTCATGTATCCGTGCTTCAAACTGTGTTGGTTCTGTGATTGTTTTATTCAGTCTACATACACCCCTACACTATGGTACACGTTCTGCCGAACAACCTGTATAATCGATTACGCACGACACTACAACAAGCAAGCAAAACGTATTACATTTCAGCACTATTTGTTTTTGCCCTAGTGACGTCATAAGAATACAGGCCGCCATTGAATGATGTTTTAGCGCCAATTTTAAAAGTTGAAATAAAAAGATGGATTTCTAGTATTTCAGGACACCTAAAAAAAAATTAAAAATGCTAGGTGTATATTTCAGTGTTCTAAATAATTTAACATACTTTAAAAAAACAAGTCAACAACCCTATTACTGGCTCTCGAGAATAGCTGCCGGGGCACACAGTTAGGTGCTTGTTAGGATTCGAACCACGAAACTTTCACTCCATAGCTATTACTATTGGGCCATTACTGCTTCACAATCTTGTCTTGCAGCGGCCATCTACAACCACTTATCAAGAGACGTGATAGCAGTCAATGTCAGTAGACGAGTCCATACAATGACGATTTGATTTGATGATTTGTCATTTTTTCATCATGTACTGTAACCAAATTATATAGTATATAGATACTGATTGTATCAGTTATTTGCATGTTGGCAACAATCCCACAAGTGATGAATTGGCGAGAGTTTGGTAATACAATGCCTCACATTGTTTAATTAGAACAACATTTAGTAACAGATACTAAAATGCTATTAAAAAACGTGAGTAATGGTGCGTTAAAATATTGGAGTGGTAAGTAGAGATTTTAGAAAAAAAATACTTGTTTTCTCTCTTTATGTGCATCTAAAGGTGAAACTATCAGTGAAGTACCCAGTAAGTGGATATAATATATACTCACAGGTTAAGTTGCTTACAGTTTTACTGCCTTCAAGAAATTGTTACTAACGTTTGTCTGCTAAATATACTCATATGTCCATTGATGAAACAATCATAGCCGAGCGGTTGTATGGACAGCCATGACGCATGGCCATGGAACGATCTCCACCGCTGCCTTTAGCTCCATAAATAGTGGAAGAACATTAAGCGAATGATCGCCAGGATAGATATCATCCTCAAGTGGAAAATCCGTCAAGAAGCATCTAGCAGTGAGTTCCGGAAGTATTCCTTGAGAGCCAGTAAAGGAAATTAGTTGCAAAAATTATAAGAAAATGAGACATAACAACTGTATGTCTCAATGTGATGGACGCAGTGCCGTTAACACCTTCGACCACGACATCACTTACTGTCACATCAGGTGAGATTGTGGTAAAAGGCATACTTATCATCATTAATAAAAAAATCACCTGTTTTAGCATTTTTATTAAGTTTCATTTTCTATTTGAAAAAAGATTTGTGTTTGTGTGCAATATATTACAATGAATGTACAAACCATACGATTTAAATTTAAAACAAACAAAAATAATATTCCGTCGTTTCGTTTCGTCGTCTGCAATAAAATTAATTATGATGTCAGTGATACGAAACACTTGGTCCGTCCATCATAAAGTATTAAAAGTCAGATGCGTTGTTTTTCCAACATTATGAAATTTATGAATACCCAATATCTTTGAAACATCGCAGACTAGGGTTATGGCGTCATAAATTATTCTCTACGCTAAGACAGTCAGCGTAGATGGTAGACGCGGGAAAACAAAATAAGCACGCACTCTACGTAATACTTACATGTACACAAAGCAGTAGCCTAGAACTGAATTGTTTTTTTTTACCAAAAATTGGAGCCGATTTCAAAACTCCAATTTGTGAAATAACTTGTTGAAGTCGGTACCATGATGGTTAAAAAGTACCTATTATCACAATACTGTGCGCATGGTCATTTCACCATTTGAGTTTGAAGTCGGTTCCTTTTTTTATTAAAACCTTTTTAATGACTCTTGCTACTTATGGGATCGATTATAGGAAAATACTTTTCAGTTATTGGAGTGTAACTCAAAAACGGCTGGACCGATTTTGATGAAATTAAATGGGACTAGAATGCAAGCATCAGCTTTTAAATAAAAAAAACATCAAAATCAATCAGTCAAAAGTTATGATGTAACAAACATAAAAATAAATTATAAAAAACAGACGAAATGAGCGCCTCCTTCTATTTTGAAGTCGGTAGTAAATAATCTTTCTCTTATTAAAAAGATAGCGGTACATTTTAGTGTGCTGATGTAGATATGAATTTACAGCACGCTAGATAACAATCACTTATTCATACTTAAGTATTTTAAAGATTTATCGATTCATTTGTATAAAACTAGGTATTATTGGCATTTTTTTTATAGCAAAGAAATTTATAATCCTGTTTTACATTTGTATTTCTTTCAAAAGATACAAGACCATAGATTCAAAATATACATCGCAATGTTCAATTCCCAACCCATGACATAAGTTACCAGTTCTTTTATACCATTATACTTTTTTTAACCTATATGTATCTTCCTATGTCTTCTTATATCCATATATATAATCGTATATAAGGATCATAAAATGATGGATTGTGAAGGAACAAGCTCGATGCCCATCCGGCGTTAAGCGGCAACCTTTCCTAACGATGCATTTCGTCACAGGTGCCAAACTGCACTGCGCGTTTTACCTAAGACAAATTTGTTAAGTCTCATGTGCCTGTAAGTTCTTCTGTATAGCTGTTATATATATAATATATAGCTTCCGCACCTGTCACTTTTTTACCATGACAAGGTTATCTAAGTTCTGGTATTCAAAAATGTAAGCACCACGTAAGGAAAGAATACTTCGATAGCACTATATATACTCCGATGTTTCACATCGTGAATCACGTGTGATCATACTTGAATGAACTTGAGATACTGCTTATTTCATGTTGAGTTACAGCAGTATATGGAACCCTTTATCCAATCAGAACCGTTACGGATCAGTGGCTTTGCTTCCCTGACGTTGAACCAAAAATCAACCGGAGTGCGTTCTTCCCTTAATGCGAACGCGTATTGGATTTAACCTGCCTACTTTACTGAGTGGATTTAATATATCTGCAGGAATAGAGTATTATTATTTCAGTTTTTAAGTTCCTTGAAAGTGGGTACTGTACCTTCATAGGTACAGATTCCATCCTACCCACAGATCTTCTGTGATTATATCTAAGACCTGGGGCCCAACTCTCACCTTTTAAAAACTATTATAGAAAACCAACATCATTATTTCATACTTAAAATCTTGATACTAAGATTCGTACCATGGCCGTCACGAAACAACAACGTTCATATAGCGCTATCTCTATCGCACAAATATCTTGTTTCAATGCATGCGGCCCGTTCTCGCGTTGAAGTTCTAATTTAAGTTTACTATAGTGAGATTTAGTGCAAATTAAAATTGACAATGTAAGGTTAAAATAAGTAAATAATAATAATTAAGAGATGGGAGTTGGCCCCTCGTATAGTTTGAAACGTAATTTATAGGTTGCCGGTTAATTTTGTCAGTGTAATAACAAAATATGGTACTAATCTTTATTTACTACCATATTTATGTTATCATTCTAAAAACCAGTCTAAAAATGCACGCCTCTACACTGAACGTGATTATTTAAATATGTGTGCGTGCAGCAATTATATTGTGAACTCGGACACGTTCGCGCAGATCGCGCACACACTACGATGACTGAAAAATTATATTGGTGAGGTTACGTGTATTGCGTACATACACTATTTGAAAGTGGTAAAGACATTGGAGCTATTTGAAAGTAGGGGTAAAGACATTGGAGCGGGCATTTTTAGACTGAAAGATCTCTACCTAATTATAGTTCAAAAGATATATGATATTTAAAGGAAGAACGGAAAGCTTAGACTTTGTAATAGGATCTCGTTCTTTTGTATATAACTATAAAAAATCAAAACTTTATTATCTATGGGTACTAAATAAATTATTCTACACAAACAGTTCTCATAAATCGATTGCTATCTCAATTACTGCGTAGATATTTTTAGGTCCTACTTTCCACCTCAGTTCCATCTGAAGCGAGGCTGTCAGAGCTAGCTTCATAATCTGAATTCATTCAATATTGTCGAAGTTGCGAATAAAAATTTGTTTTAAATATAGTATAGAGTACAAAATTCCAAATTTACAAGAGGAAAAATTATAGTCATATGCGGAATTTGAACCCGCGTCTATCCACCCCTATAGCCGGGGCAAGCTCTAACCAATTAAGCTAACATGACCTAATGAATCATAACTCTAACTTTTGCTCTCGTTCTTCAACCATCGTTTCGGGATGGAGCGAAACCTACAGTTTGACTTGCGTTGTTCTACAAACAAGACCAATTTTGCAATAGGTTTTAAACGTGTGTATGACGCAACCTTTTAATTTGAATATTGTTATGTTTGCAATAACGCCTGCTTGGCGAATTACAACACAAAATTACAAATTCACAAGAGAAAAATAATACGCCAAGCAGGCATTATTGCAAACATAACAATATTAAAATAGTATAGAGTAGTTGTAAAGCCTTCATCGTTCCACTGACAAACCATCTGGACATTTGTGAATACCATTCAAACTATTCACATCCGAATGTAATAACATAAAATCTAATAGTTGACCACATAAAATTTCCGCTCGGTAAATGATCTGTCTGGTCGCCTTGTAAAATAATATTTGGTTGGTTGCCAACAATACATGACATTGTTATCCGCAACTAAAATCGATTTAGCGTTTATAATAACTGTCTGATTCCTTGTTACCTTTGTGACAATGAAATAGAGACATTATTTACGGAAATCTTTGGCAATGATACGCTTGAAAAAGCTTTGTGTTAAAATATTGGCGTCGGAAGAAACTGGCCTCTGGGCCCAGTTTACACACTCTGGTCTTTGTTGTGGTAAACTGGCCTAACATTCATCTCAATATTTTGTTCCAGCTTCTAGAAACATGTAAAAGTCACTACAAAACTACAACATATACAAGAGGTTTTTTTTAAGTCGTTTGCGGGATTCGATCCCGCGTCCATCCACTCCTTTAGCCGGGGTATGCTCTAACCAATTGAGCTAACATGACAATGAGTCGTAACTCAAATTTTTCCTATCTTTTTTAACCATCGTATTAGGATGTTATGTTTACGATAACGCATAGCAGGCGTTATTGCAAACATAACAATATTAAAAATCTAAAAGTCATTTTTGTAAATAATACGGGATAACTCACGTGAATAAGTCAGATAACTCCGACTATAGTTTCAACCACATCCGGTGGTCTTTTTCAAGGAGAGCTCGGGACGCCCGCGTTGAAGTCTCGCTGAGCACTGCGGGCGGCAGCTCGTAGCGCGCGTGACGTCATAGGTTGGTGCGAAAGTTGGGTTGCTGTTGGTCGTGTCGGCGAGTTCTGATGCGAGTCCTCTTCATCACTGGAATCCCGGCTGGCATGGGACACGTCCAAGCAAAAGGAGCTCACTACATCTCCAATAGTCTCCAATCTAAAAGTCATCTTAAATAGAAGGATAATTGGTGGTCAATAAGGCCTATGGTACATTACGAATATGCATAATTGTAAGTAAACAATATTCAAGTTAAAAGGCTAGTCCTTAAAGTGCTTTCCATAAAAATGTAAGTACGTTTAATAAAGCACCTCGATAGCATAAATAACATATCGATGCTATTGGCTATGATGTCTAATGTGTGCTTTTAAATCAAACTTGAACCGTGTTTAACGTTCGAAGATTGTGTATTCAAAATACACAATTGATAACACAATTTTCGAACGTAAAGCGCGTGTAATCTCTACGAGTTCCCAGCTGCATGTGGGGGAGGGTATGCCGGCCGGCATACTTGCATTGGTCGACTGTATTCGTTTGAGATGTCGCGTCTAGTATATATAGTTCAATAACTTGAACTCAAATCCTATTGACCTAACAAACATTTGAGTTCAAACTCGAGCGATCGAGCTATTCCACCGAGTTGCTGTACATTGTGCAAGGCCCTTGTAATTTGTATTTATCTTGGAAGCGGCTGTCAAAAGTTTTGGTATTGTTAGAATCATCGAATTTCAACTATCATACACAATACAATATGTAAATTAAGGCGTCTCAAATTACTATGCCTTGAGACTGACCATCATTATTAAATATCTTTAATATTTAAATTAAATGTAATAACGTATCTTCTATGCGTTTGGTGATCATTTTCGATTGTTATCATGTCATATGAAGTAAGATTTGAATTTGAAGTCATTTTCTCCAACAACAAAAAACTATGATGCTTTAGCAAAGATGGCCCAGAGGCATTGGCTATGGACTGCTGTGCAAGAGGTCCATAAGTAGTACCTAACTCCAGTAAGGCATTTTTTAAATGTTCGCCAGGCTAGGTACCTCTGTCGCGTAGTACTGAAAAGTATATTCAAGCAATAATATCTTCTACCATATTATTACTTAGCAACACGTAGTCAAAAGATAGCCTCATATATTATATCCGAAATAAAAACTAATATCTTCGGTCGCAATTTGTCAAAGCCTCGAAGTTCAGAAATGCCAAATACGTGTACAAATAGCGCATAGGCCAAATAACAAAATAAGCGAATCGAAGAAAATATATTTCATAGATACAAATACTTCAATACCTGTTAATCTCCCGCCCGCCTTCTAGCTATAATATGTGGGTAACGCCGACTTACTGGAAACTGAAAGACTTCAACGGAATTTGAAACTGCCCGTGGAGTGCGGGATAGAATAGCACCCTCCCCCCCTTATGAGATTTGATATACACATTATACTATATCTTTGGTAAATTTCATTTGGGGTTGATGTGGTGTAGTATATAGTAAGTATATTAAAGCGAAGTGAGTTGTCATATTATGTGAAATTGTTAACATGTTTTTAAATGGGTGTGCCTTACAAATATGAATCAAATATATAATATTCTAAAAGAACGAACACTATGCTTAATCCGAAAACACGATTACATATATTTCTCTGTATAGCAACCAGCATTATACAGCAACCATTTCCTATGGTACCTGAAACATTTATCCGTTTTTAAAAAGCTCAGATATATATGAATTTACTTTTTAAAAATCGCTCACTCTATTTCAATATTGCGTAGTTACCGTAGACATATTTATAAAACTTAAATAGGTTGAGACACTACAACAAGAACCAGTATACATAAACAATTAAGTATGATATTTTGTGAATGCCTTATAATAATATTTAAATATAAACTGACATTTTGCAGATGAAAAAAATAACCTTTTTCCAATTAGATTAGATAGTTAATTAGATATTACAATCAAAAGGCCTAGAGTAAAAAAAAAACTCGATGATATAAATCTTGCTAATGTCTAGCCAAGTAACCATAATAATATAACTCATGTCAAGATGTTCTCCTCTCTAGCTCTTTTAGAATCTCCCGGTTTTAATGAGATGATTCCACCATCGTCGCTTTTCAGCTTCGTCATTTGGCTTCGCCATATAGATACATTTTATGCGACACTATTGAGCCTTGGTTCCCCTCGATGGCGACCTTTAGACGTTTTGTATTGAAGGCGCGCAAGTCTTGTCACAGTGCCTTCGAAATTCGTCTATTGAGCTGGCCGTAGTTCAACATATCAGCTGAAGGTTGCAAGTTGTTTATCTCGTCCACTGTTCCCCAAAGCTCTGGAAGTGGTTATGTAGTTGGAGTAACTTTCGGGGTTATGGATTTGGGCGAAATTAGAATTTTGGGTACCCACATACAGTAGCACTGGCTCCTGTATGTGGGTACCCAAAATTCTAGATTATCAGCATATTGTAAGCTCCGCGAATTGCGTACAAGTAATAATCCTCTTGCAGCCTGTTCAGTGCAGACAAGGTTTTCTTTCACTATATACCCGAATTCCTGCAGGAGTCAGGCATGGACGATACAACACTTGTTTAAATAATTTTAAAACCGGTTTCACTTACGTTAAAAGAGCCGAGTTCGATCTTGAAACCGGTCGAGATCGAACTCCTCGCCTGTCCTATGTAACATCGGAATACTGAGACAAAAAGTCCGATCATCGAACTGTAAATGTCATTAACATGGGACTAAAAAGCTCAGTAGTCCGATTGTGTGTAACACCGGACTACTGAGACGAAATAGTAACAATAGTCCGATCATCGAACTAAATTATCGGACTACTGATATTAGGCCAGAGCATTTATAATAAACTATTGATTAATTGTCACTGCAATCATCTATTCAACTTCATTATGAAGGTACTATACATTAGTAGAAAGAGTAGTCTGAAATATCTGATGACGTATTTCATGGAAGTACACTTTTGAGGCTCTCAAGTCTCAACACTGGAGCTTGAAGCGCTTCGGATAATTTTCAACGAGAGAAACCTCAGACTTAACATCCATACATTATGTACGTGAAAATGAGCTTGTATTTACAGGTTAAGGTAAATTTTATACTCCATACAATTTTTCTAAGAATTCTCTAATAATGTCTGTAGTTCTCGAGTGCTAAATTGTAATAAGAGGTTGAAAGTGAAATTAATGTTTAAGGTTACTAAAAATAACTTGAGAGTGAAAAAACTAGAGAACCCCCTTCAGGATTTAAAGTAGGCCTAAGTTTTAAAACTCTTTCACAGTTTTCTAACTTCAAAGTGTATTTACCTCGATTAGCATAAGTGCTTGCGCTGCTTGAATCACTCCGCCGAAGTAGCCGTGGCGCCAGCCCTCACGTTTGTTTCAAAAAGATGTGGCGGTGCATGTATCCACCACACATTATTGAGTCATTTGGTGTACAGAAATTAGGTCCGTGGGGGCCGGGAGGTCATCGTATTTGCCAAAACTTATCAGATTGCTTCGTCGATGCGAAGTGTGATAAAAATTGGCGTATTTGGCTCAACGAATAAGCATTACAATCCAACGGGGCAATGTTGCCAGAATGTAAGGCACGCTGCCAACTGGTCGTGGGCTGGAGTGTATGGACTACCTGTGTGCATGCAATGGCTTTTAGGTTGCCTAAATGCTATCGTTGTAGTAGCTAGTATTTTGTTAATTAAGTTTACCTGGGTTGGGATACCTAAATCGAGTATATTTGTGCCAGTAAACACCATAGTGATGTGTTTTACGACGCAATTGATTTTCAAAAATAGGCTGCTCTAACGCTCATCGGCTCAGTGCTTTTCTATTACCTACGAATAAAATATATCGTTTAAACTTATGTTTATGTATGTTTCGAGAGAAACCCGATTTTAGGCCAATTTGTTTAGCCATCGAAACTGACCCAGAACTAATACGTTAGCTATTATGATATAAAAATAATGTTTTTTTTTAAACGACTTTGAATTTACTTATGTGTGAACAAAAAAGAGTTAAGATTAGAAATTGTCTATATAGGTACTCTAATTTTATACATTTACAAAGTAGATACGTCGAATTATGCGAATTAAAATACGAGTAAGATACCTAATTATCCCAATTTAGAGTGATTTTTAGTTTGGTAATATTTCACCAAAATTAAATTTGTATGACAGTAAGTTAGTCAATTTTAGTTGGGAGAATACATTACTTTAAATATTTTATATGAAGAGTCAACAGAAACTACGTTTAAAAGCAAAACAAAAGGTATCCTGTGTCCTCCTCACACGTACAAAGATAAAAGTAATAGGCAAACATAAAAACTTAATTCTCACTCAAATGTCAAAACATGTAGCTAGGTAATGTGTATTGGTTGCAAGTATGTTCTATGCATAGTACAGATGCTGCAGACATTTTAGCTTCAGGTGCTCCCTCCAATAACATAGGTTGTTTTGGGTCTAGTTCGGAAACTTCCCCTAAACAAACGGCTTACATTAAAACAAGGTTCCGTTAAAATCCTTTCACCTAACATTAATGACGGTTCTATTCATAAAGTTTCTAATATATATTTTGTTTTAATTGCTTTCGTTCCGAAGCTGTTTTATGAGTTGTATAGGAATATTTGTTTGTGTTAGTTTGTTACAAATTAGGAGGTTGTAATTTAAAATGTTACTTAATGTTTTCTGAAATGAAATGGGTTTCTAATGATAATACCGACATAAATCTGGTTCATTAGGCATAGTGTACGTTTAATCACACGTACATTACGTATGTAAAAAGTCAATAAATGGATGTTTAGTGTATTCTGAGTCATTTAATGTACATTTCGTATATTGTCAGTCATCTAACGTACACTTCATAAGTATGCCGTGAGTTATAAGGTGTCATACGCAGCTCATATTAACCTTCCGTGCACCACGTGGGGTTTAATAAACCCCAGCGAAACTAAAATCGTCGTATCTTTTTAAACGGCTGCGCGAATTCCACGAAACATCGAGTAGCTGGAGTTGCGACGTTGCCGGGTCGCATAGTAACAGTGATTTAGTAGTAGCATCGCAGGTGCAGCAGACAGTTGCTCACAAATTGTGGCAGGGTGTCACAAACCCCACGTAGTTCGGCACGTCGTCTAAAAGGTAAGCAGTTTGACATGAAAAATATACCTATTTTTACATAAATATCTATTTATTTTGTTTTTTTAATTACTTTATTCGTTTGTGTATTTGTTTGTAGGTCTCGTATGGCTGAAGCTTATTCGTGATCTGGGAATGGCTTTGATTGAAGACCACCTGAGAAACCGCAAAGATAATCCACGAATTCCAAGGGATTCTTGTAAGCGCATATGTAAGTCTTACTTGGTGAACCAAGTGTGGAACCACCAAAGAAGATGCTAAGACGTGTAACAAGATGTTCGGAATGAGAGAGAAGAAAAGATCGAAAGACCAAGTACGGTTGCGAGCAATGCGAAGTACCTATATACTTAGAGCACGCATGTTTTTTTTTGTATAAATTGTGCAGATTTGAACCAACTGGGATCTCATGAAGACTAATTATGTTTAGATATTTTTATTTTATTATTGTATCTTATCTCATTAGGCCCTGAAATAAAGGGCAATTTGAAGTTTTTAGTTAAGTTATTTTTTATAAGGCTAAATAAAAGAAGATGGTCTCCTCTAAGTTATTAAAAAAGTTCTATTTTTGTTACAATACCTATAGATATTAAAAATGTTTATTTTACTTAACAAATTTATTTTATTTCTATCTCCTAAAAGTCCAAAAATAATATAAATATGTATAAAATAAACTTTAAAAAGATATTCTCTATAAATAGATAGAATTATTTAGGGGTGTAGGAAACCCCACATAGTGCAGGACGTAAGTTTTACCCACGTGGTTTACGGAAGGTTAATACTTACTACGGGTGCATACCATTTGAAGTTAGATTCGCTAAAAACGCTAAAAACGATCACACTCCCAAAAAGTTGTTCCACATGGGTCTTGGCGTTATTTTCGCCATAAACGCTACTGGAACAGTTTGAATTCCCTACATCTAATGTCAAAAGTGGCAAATTTTAGTGGCATTCTTAGCGTTCTTATCCTAAATGGAACAGGGGATGACAGTTACAAACGATTACAGTGATCACAACCACAGACGCAGAATGTGATCAAAATTAACGTTCTTAGCGACTAATGGAACATACCCTACGTATAAGTTTAGGTAAGTCAACCCCCTCCAATGTACGATGTCTTTGTTAAATAAACCTTTGGATTGTATTGTGACTAACTGCAACGTAATATCTGTAACATTTAAATTCACTGGTGAAATAATTTGTAGAACAAGGAGGTCGAAGTTTTGGTGCCACTAAAATGCATATGCAGCCAAATCTCCATCTTAGGGACGTGATTTTTTTACAGATTTGAGATACATATATACATTTTTAGTCACGAGAACTTTCAAACAAAAATTTTTAGTCAATATCGTCGTTTTTTTTTTACTATAAATTGTTCAGGAGCCTAGAATTTAAAAGAAATCGGTAGGCAACTAGTTGCAACAGATGAATGTAATTAGTTAATGTCTAGAGAATGTGACATCCTCTGCTTTAAAGTGCAATATTTATATATTTTCTACTTTGTTTAAATTACTCTTTTACGATTCGATTCTCTCATCATTTATAATACCGTATCCCTAAATTTGAATTTATGGGCTGAAACCATAATGTATAACATTCAAATAACATTTATATTGCCCTTTTTGTGCCATAAGTATCTTTATGATGTCATTCGTTGTAATGTTTATATTTAACAGTTTAGTCTCATAGTATCCAAGTATTTTTTTTCTATTGTTTACCGTGAATGAAAAGGACATTTCTAAAGAAAGCAACATCTATGAAATACCTCAAAGCTTAGTTGGTATACAACTAAAAAGAAACGGAAAATAGTTTCTCCGGACTCTCCTTGGAACTTTCAGTTAGTTCTTACTTGAGCTTAGTTTAGAAATGAACGGGAAACTTCCAATCAGCCAGAACAAGCCGCACAAGATAGCTACAGCTGTTTAAGTAGCCTTGGATATTGAAACACAAGAAACGTTGATTGCAATTTGCAAAATGAGAACAAGGTGCTGCACATTGAGTTCCATTGATTCTCGACGATTTGGCTACTCGAAAAGTGCGGGTATACTGACTAAGAGAATATATAATATAATTTCGAGGAGCTCGTAGCGAAGTTGTCTAAGCTGTTCTTAACCGATCAGCAAGGTTAAGTAACGTTCGCCGCATCATGAGTTGGAAGGATGACCGTTAGTGACATTACTACTGAGCGTTTCCCTGAGGAAGGCACGTTAAGCAGTCGGTCCCGGATGTCATCTTAGGATGGCAGTTGTTATAGTATGGTGGTAGAGCATTTTACGAATGCCCGCCTGGCTAGCTATCACCCTCAAGTAGAAAATCTGTCGCCAAGCACCTAACAGTGTGTTCCGGCAGCAGTCCTTGAGAGCCAGTGAAATTACAGGCACATAAGACTGAACCGCTAAGTCTCAAAGTGACGGGCGCAGTGCAATTCGTGACTTGTGACGAAATGCATCTGTTATAGGCAGAAGTTAGTCCGCTTAACATCAGGTGGGCCTCGAGCTTTTCCTGTCACAATAACATAAAAAAGGTAATAAATTATAACTCACAGCTTTTTTGAAAGTTTTGAGACTCGAATTAACATTTAAAGAGGGAGTAACGGGTCAACTCCCTGTTGTCATAATAAAATTTTTGAGCGTCATAAATTCTGTAATAAAAAGTGTTCTTTCTCGTCGCGATTGAAATTTACATGTCAATGTCGTGATACTGTTAGTGTTGTGTGTAGGGAATGAGTTTTAAATTCATTATTCCAAATGTGGATAGTTTTGTGAGAATGCCCGCATTTTCATCAGTCTATCTGTTTCGTAACCACGGTCGATGCATCTTAAACAAATTTCGAGGTTAGTCAACATTATTGTTTGATTCACGAAAAGACGCATTAATTTCTATGATAATAAATAGATTTAGGCGTTACTTTGCAAAAATCCATATTTACTTATAAGAAACATTTTATAAATGTTTTAAGCAAAACATTACAATAATATTTTTTTTAAAACACTTAGAAAATTATAAAAAATAAACGAAATCGTCACTAGGTATATTTTTTTATGTTATATTAAAATGTTAATTTATTTTTTTATGTGATATTAAAATGTTAATTAAATGTCTTCTTCAAATATTTTTAAAATATTTGAAGAACATATTAATTGCTCTTTAATAACCATTGATAATAGTAATCTTATATGATAGCAGTAATACTTTGTTTAGGTCCCTATCCCAAACGTGCGATGGAGATGGATTCATTATCTTGCGACAGACATAATGCTCTCAATATCTCAAAGGCAGCTTAACTATTATTCACGGCATATGTACATTAATATCCACTGAATTATTGCTAGTATAAGTAATAATAATTGTTTTTGTTAGCCAATAATGGTATTTTCTTCTATTGGTGCGTGCCAATTTGCTTATGTGTGTGCCTATAATAAAAATCCTTTTTTGTTTCTATATATTTTTGTATATATATATAATTATATATACACCTAAGCCCAAGCTTCGGCAATAAAAAAAATACTAATAATGTTTCCAAAGTGTAAAAGAGTGAATATATATGAAAAACATGGCCCCGAGTTTCTTGCTCGTTCTTCTGGTACTTGAGTGACCATATGAATTATTTTACTAAAAAGTGATGTATAAAATATAACTGAAAGTTATATACGAGTATAAGCTGTTATCAGACAAATTGCTTATCTGGAATTAAATTGATTGTTATATTAATGCCTATGTAATTAAATTAATCAAGCTTCGAATTAATATTTCGTTATTTTGTCCTACATTTTGTAATAAATCTGCCTGTTTGTTTACACGAAACTTTGTAATTAACTATGGTGACATACAAATGTTCCTGACAGGATTCAAACTATGGAACTTCTGCGTGTCTATCCATATTCATGGGCCTTCACTGCTCTCTTCTTTTTCGATTAAACAGAAGAGAGAATAGTAATGCACGTAGAATGGTCTATTGTATATACTGTACTGTATCAGCCGGATCGTCCACTGCTGAACACAGCCTCCGTTATTAAGGGGGTATTTGCCATAATCCCCACGTTTGGCAGGCGACTTGGGGATCGCAGTGTAAGAAGGCAGTTCTTTAGAAGGTGCTGCTGCCTACCTTCCAGTATTTTTCCCTTAGTCGCCTCTTTCGATACCCAAAAGTAGCAAAGGGGGAGTGACATTCTAGGCCGGCACCCCACGGGCACGGGCATTAAGTATAGCGATAAACGAATCATCGTGACAGGATTCGAACTATGACTCCTGACAGGATGAAGTTCTGCGAGGCTATCCATATCCATGGGCCTTCACTGCTCTCTTCTTTTTTGATTATACAGAAGAGAGAATAGTGACGCGCGTGGAATGGTCTATTGTATATACAAAAGACGTAAAAGTAGATAGTATATACTAATGTGCATTCCCTTCAACGACCTTGAATGACCAATAATAATTGTTAAAATTTACAAATAGCCTTATCAAAATAATTCGTATTTCATGCCAGTATTTTTTTCATTTTCCTACTCTTGTCCCAGGCTAAGTGATGCCGGCAAAACAAGTACTGGGATGATTAGTAATATATATAACAATATATATATATATATCCACGAAGTTCATCTATACTAGACTTATATTATTACCTTTTTTTTGAAGCGCTAGTAGCAAAGTTTGCTTAGCCGTTCTTAACCGATCAGCTATGTTAAGCAACCTCCGCCGCAGTCATGACTTGGATGGGTGACCGCTAGTGACATTACTAATGTGCACTTCCGTGCTTCGGAGGATATGTCAGTCGCAATTGGTAGGATGGCAGCCGTTACAGCATGGTGGTAGGGCATTTTGTGAATGCCCGCCTGGCTAACTACTTGAAGCTCAAGTAGAAAAACTGTCGCCAAGCACCTAACGCTGTGTTCTAGCAGCTGTCCATGAGAGCCAGTAATACTAGGCTCGCCTGAATAACACTTTCGACCACATCATCACTTACCTTCAGGTGAGATAGTGGTCAAAGGCTAGCCTATCAGCTATAAGTAAATAAAAAACCTACACCGCAGCCCGTCTGTGCGTCATTGTCTCCGTTAGTCCTAACAAGGACCTTTTGAAACGTAATAGGTAACTAAATAGTCATACATTTATTTAATAAAAATAGATTGTATATAACATCTATATTCTTTCGTATTATCTAGGCTTTATAATAAAACTTTGAATTAGCTCTGTAAATTACTACTGTACATATTATCTGTATAATTATTATTTGAACTATCTCCAATATAAAATCATAATTAACCGCATGCGTATTTACATTGGTATATCGAAATTTATGACTCTGCTATTTGGTATCACTACTGATTTACATCGTTATATTGAACAAATATTCGTTCCAGTACTTGTTTAATTTACGGCCATAAATAGTGATGATACTGCAAAACTCTTCGCTTATTTCATTGTTACGTCAAATGTGTAAGAGTTATTCTCGTAAACAAACAAATAAAAAGAGTAAACTTGGTATTTTGTGCGTGTTGATGCGTTACTTACGATTCCATTAAATGGATTACATTCTTGGCTCCCCCAACAAGATACGGCGTAAAAACAACGTAACTTTAGGCTGAGCGTATGTTGAGACGAAGGCCGCGCAGAACTGAAAACAAAACACTCGGCGTAGAAGGAAGTAATATAATAGTCTATCTTACTTTATGGCTACGATGCAGCTAAACACACGTGTGTGTAATACATAACTTTACTATATGAACATCGGTGATGTTCATTTGTTTCCATCGTCCGACCGCACACGTTTCACCGAGCCTCAGGGCAGAGTAGACACAATCATGTTTGCATAGAACTAACCTGCGTTGCAACTTGAAGCATAGACACACAACTATGTGGTTTAGTTCTGTGCTTGTTAATTCATTACAAAATCTGTTCTGACCTGCGCGAACTATTCAACTCAGCCTGTGTCTCTACATACGCTGAAACCAAGACGGTGAGTCTTGCAGTGTACTCGTAGGTACTTTCTTACAAACAGTAACTCAAATTTATACAAGAGACATTCAAACACACTTGAGTTGCGTTTTTGAGAACGCAGACCGTTACGTGCGAAGGTACTCCAACGCAACACATATCAATTGAGATTTTCACACCATCTCAATTGAGAATTAAAAAAAATCTGAGAATACGTGTGGTTTTTACTTAGAATTTGTATCGTCGTGTACGTAAACAGTGTATCTAAAGCCATGAACAAAAAAAGGATAGTTGTTTGTCAGACAAAACAGTTTATTTGGCACCGTTTGTGCTAGTGTATTTCATCATTATTTTAAAGTCAAATTTCTATACGAATACGAATATTTATACCAATATTAATTGTAATATTTGCTAAACTAAATTATTATTGCTTGTGTTTTTTAGCAATATTATACCCTGGTTATAAGTACCAAGTTGTAATCCTGTTAATATGTGCACAAAAGTCGTAGATTACCGTGACGTATCTTTCAATACTCACACATACAAATCCTCTATGTCATGAAACGATTTATGACTCTACCTACAGTTTTCGTCATTTGTGACAAAGCGGAATCAAAAACAACGTCTAAATATATTTAGTTTTTTTCACGCAACGCTAATGTTTCTTGGAATGTAGAGCGACGTGACGCTACGAACTAAAATAACAATTGTCTCTATAGGCAGCAACTATAAGTAAGATTGTTGAGAATAGCTTTTCATTGTGAGAGTATTATTATTTTGACAATGCTTTTAAGTTTGTATAAAAACTTTTTACGATTTGTCATTGAATTAGGTCATAGAAAGTGTTTAGTAGTTATATGTGCTGTATATAAAGTTATTATATGATCAAAACTATTTCTGGTATTAACATCTTATTCTCATATTAACTTTATTTTTAGGGTTAAGTATTAGATCCGGTACTTATATGTTAAATTAAAGTAATTATAAACTGATTATAAATGGGACTCTATTACTAAGCCTCGGCAGTCCGTCCGCCCGTCCGTGGAGATTTACCTTTGGAACGTTAATTGGCAGCTAGTTACATTTTTCACAGAATATGGAACACAAACATTTAAAAATAAAAGGAGTTCTTTACATTCATTATTTTATTATTATTATTCATTACATAATATTTTTTACGTTTTTTAGTTTTTTCTTTCTTTTTGATCTTTCTTATGAACACAACATACCCAAAAGTGTCAAATTTGGTATAATTATAGTGAAATACAAACAAAAATAAAAAAAACTGCTAAGTGCTGGTTGACTTACGCTAAAGATTACAAACTGAAAATAAGAAAAACTATTTTATGCTACAATTTTTGTTGTTAGGGAAGTTAAGTCGGACTCCCATGCCGGTGTTAACGATTGTTTGTCCAATAATATCAAAAATAGTTTGACGTTATTGGGATAAATACTTATAAAGACTGCGTATAAATTTAAAAGTGTTTTTAATGAGTGTTACTCACATTTTACGTCCAGACGTTTGATTTCTCAAACCTTAGTTCTAATATCCATACAGTGCAAGGTCTGAATCGATTGCAAAAGTTCGTAGCAGCACAGCTATAGTTGGGACGTTCGAAATTATATAGGTAGATGAGAATCATTAGTTAAAATATTCAATTTTTTTTTATAATTGGAATACCTACTTTTTATTTCAATTATATTCAAAACGTGCCGAGATCACATTAGTTTAACACGAATAAAAATGGATTATAATAAAGCCCTGGGCTACCGGATCGGAAAGTCACCACCCCATTCCCCGTCTCTTTCCAGGTATCGTTAGAGGCGACTAAGGATTAAAATACCAGAAACTGGGCATCAGCAGAGGAACTGCTGTCTTGCTCTACAATCCCCAAGACGCCTGCCAAGCGTGGAGATTACGGCAAACTGACTCTTAACGGAGAGGCTGTGAGACTCCATTTTCACTTTATTCAATTTATTTTTAATTTATGAAGGAATCTTTTTTGTCATAACCACGTATATATATATGAATAGGTCCATATCTTATTACACTATCCGATCCAATAACATTTTGTGAAAGCCTAAAGAAATCGACCAACGAATGAGTTATGAGAGCACTAACGTCGAGAAAACTCTAGAGCCCTTCACCTTCAGACGTAACATTTAGCAGGTCAAACCCCCCATTCCCTCTCTCCCCTTCAAACACCCCCAAATCCTCCCTCTTTACGCCTCACCTACATTAAACCTTTTTTGTTTAAATCGTGGTATCTGCCTTCAAGTGTTCTTCAATTTCAAATCAAATTCGTGAAATCTACGAATACCCACAATGTTATTTTAGGCATTAGAGACTTTAAATTCTTCAATTTGATTAAGGTTTTAATTCTGTTTGAATTTCCTAGATAAATAATTATGTGTTTGTTGCCATTAGCGTTGGAATTTAAAGCTAATTACACGATTGCGGCTGCAGTGAAATTGAAGTTATAGTTCTAACCAACTTGCCAGTCTGTATTAGCTTTAATTAACATAAACAGGAACCACTGTATTACTGCAACGAAAACTGTGTAAAGGTTACGTGAGCTGTATAAATGACGAGAGTATCCGGCTATAAGGGTGGATGGCGCGGGCTCGAATCCCGCACATGACTTTAATTTTTCTTCTAGTTGTAATTTGTAATGTAATCCGTGGAGAATGCGTCATTGCACAAAAACAAAATACTACGAACTATATACAAGACTACAGCTACTACAATAAAAGCATTTAGATACCCATTAGTGTATGTGTATGTTATTATGTCTTTAAGTACATATTTCCTCCGTTATATACTACAGAAATCAGAACCTATCTTAGGAAGTACGTGCAAGAGAGGTAATCAATATATTATATATAATATAATATATAATGGTATTTAATTATATCACATTATTCATCGTTATCTGTCTACGACCGCATTGTCTCACACCCTACAACTGCACCTGTTCGCTTGTTGGATTAGGTTGATATTTTCAGCCAACATAGCACTATGTACATTTCCAAGCTCAACAGTACAGTTTTCGGCTTTGCAATCAGGAATACTTCATATTTTTAACCGACTTTAAAAAATGGTGGAGTTCTAAATTCGACGGTTAGTTTTTTTTGTGTGTGTGATTTTGACGTATTTTTTATATTCGTAAACTATTGCTTGTCATGTGCTCCCGTTTAAATTTGAGTGAGATCTGACGAGTAGTATTTAGTAGTAGTAGTTATACGCAATAAAGCTTATTTTATGTTTGAGGAACCAACACAAAAAAACAATGTGCACATGTCACTACTAATGATATATTTTTTTGTTATTGCTGGTAGGTAAGACTTTGACCACAACCTCACCTGATGGTGAGTGATTACTTGGCCAAATGTGTTACCAGGCTCAACCTAGAATTACTGGATCTCAAGGACAGCCGCGGACCACATCGTTAAGTCATGGCGACAGATTTTCTGCTTGAGGGTGGCCGATAGCCTGGCTGGCATTCGAAAAATGCCCTACCATGCGGTGAAGCTCAAGCCCGCGGCGGGATTCGAACCATGGACCTGCTGCGTGGCAGTTCATATCCAATGCCACTGACCATATCCAACGCCAAATACCATCTTTCATTAACCATCCACGGAGATTGTTATCAGTAGGTTTCCGGCCATAAATTTGAAATCAACTATTTCTTTAACTTAACTACTTTAACAACATGGATATTATTTGTATAGATTTCATTATTATAAGATTTAATTCTTATACTGAAACTATATGAGGATAAGATAAGATTTTATTTATAATAGCCAATGACGCAAGGACGGCGGGACTTCGTAATAAGCATGGTAAGCGTAACGCCTGCCAATTACAGTTGCATTGCTGTGAGCCTCACGATACCCAAATGTAGCCCAGCCTCACGATAGAGTAATATTCCGTAAGGCCCATTCTCAACGGTACAACACTGCACTTGTACTGGGGCATTTTCGACCTCCCAAATTCCTCTCGGCAGCGAGGCAAGCCGAGGTCCGAACCACAGTGTTGCCCTTGAGCTCGATGTCAACCCCCCCTATAGTAGCTGAGCGTTTTCGGCGCCCGCAGGAGACGGAGGTTGAAGGCGCCTCCCGGGCTATATATAAGGGCCTTCCCTCGCCCAAAATCCAGTGGAGCTGAACGACCGACAGCGGAAGTCAGCATCAATGTCCTCACTAAAAAAATGCCTCACAATACCCCACGTTATGAGAGCTCTGCCATTAAACCTGAGCATGTCGAGAAGAAATAATTCCTTACGTAATATATCTCAACCACGACATCATATATATATATACGATAGTACTATTACACGTAATTCTCAGAAACCACCTCATAGTATCAAGAAAATATCTAGTTAAAGTCTAAGATACAGCTCTCATGAGTGCATTAAGTACTTCATTCAACCATCAGGTGTCGAAACGTCTACGTATATAATACGTCAGTGAGATGAGTTTACCCATCGCTATGCCATTGACGCAGATGGGAAGGACGTAACAGTAACGTAACGGAGCATGTGCGAGTCGCAGACGTACATGTACTTACTAGCATGCTTCAAACATGACGATATGAAGTTTACATGGTGGTTAGGCATTGGCTCGCCTGGATCGTGAAGTAGAAAATCTGACGGAAAGCATTCCACTGTGTCATTCGGCGTGTTCATGAAAACTATTCTAGTCTAGCCAATTCTTCAGCAGCAGTCTACGAAACTAGAGTTTCGTACCTGGTTTCAATGGTCTAGTCTGCTTTGCATTTTCACTCACATCATTACTTACTAACATTCTCACATACTCTACTCAATATACATTTTCAACAAAGACTTCTATTTTTTTTAATATTGTTAGGTTTGCAATAACGCCTGCTATGCGGATTACATTACAAAATCACAAATATATGATAGGAAAAATTTTTCATTTCCCGCACATGACTTAAATTTTTCCTATCATATATTTGTGATTTTGTAAAGACTTCTATTGTCTTAAATAGGAGTATTTTGATATCAACACGTGCCCACGATATATGTCTTGTTTTACCGTCTAATGTACGGGCACTTATAATTATTATATTAACCTAATTAAGTTTTACTAACTGAATTTGCGACAATTTGCTTTGTGTTCCTGTCAAATAGAATAAGAAAACTAATTTTAATAGAAGAAGATTAAATATGTTTTTTTTTTCATGTAAAAAATATACCTTACGTACTAATATAATATGTATTACTAATATTATGGGTATTGTTGTTATTACATCTAATTATCTGTTTTGTTATCACTAAATACTGTTTATTCTATAGAACTAATCACGCTTTCAAAGCTCAAACGCGGTAATGTACTATTTGTAATGGAGGAATCTTGTTGCTTATCCGAAAATACGGACTAATTTATAGTTTACTTTCGGAAACAACGGTTCCCATTGTAATATAATATTTTTGCAGTCATTATAGTTTATTAGATGTAATGTTATGTTATTTTAATTTTATACGTCATGTATGGCTTGAGAAAAATAAAGAAATATTTATTATTCTCCTTGGTCTCGAAACTGGATTTTATAATGATGCGTTTAGTCGAAAGACTAAAATTTATTTAAAAGAAAAAAGGTTATTTTTTCTTCAAAAATTGTAAATATAATATTGGCTATACTAATGACCCGCCCCTGCTTCGCACAGGTGCAATGCTGATACTAAGTAATCTGTAATATTATCTTCTAAAATATTAATTTAAATTACATGCTGTAAAGAGCCTTAATATTGATCTATATTATATGCACTATGTATTTAAGGAACTTATTTGGATAAGGGTTTATGCTGTATTGCTTAAAATCGCTTCGTAAATAATGGTTATCGTGGGTTATAAAAGATAGACACATACCATTGCGGATTTTTTTGTAGAACTTTTTATGTAGTACAATACTGTAGTACATTATTTTGATCTGTCTCGTAGGGTTCAGCCAGCGTTTGCAATCTAAGAGCAAAAAGTGTTTATTTACAACCTCTCATTAGAAGGTTGTAAATTAGCATTCCTCTGGTATATTATGCATGTATTATACTTATAACCCTTTCTCTTGAATCACTCTATCTATAAAAAAACGCATCAAAATCCGTTGCGCAGTTTTAAAGATCTAAGCATACATAGGGACAGACAGCGGTAAGCTACTTTGTTTTATACTATGTAGTGATGCGTGCAATTATGATCGCTACATTGCGCAATATGGATAATGAAACAATTAAATATCATTCACAAATGTTCGAATTTGGTTGCGTGTGAATATCACGATTAAATTTAGAGGTTAGTGTTTTAAACATATATTTGAGTTAAGAATACAACATAAAGTTCTGCATTGCATGTCAAGTAAGTAGGGTTTTACCAGCCATAATTAATAAGCATATAGCAGTAAGAAATCTGTAATTTAGCCACATCGTCAATTACTTGGTCAATATGAACAGATGCGTTCAATTTTCACGTAAATTGCTCCAACAGTGAAGATCCAGTCGCTCGATTAAACCCACATTTAAATAATCGCAATTTTACTTCGGTCTGGTACAAACCGAAATCTGCGCAGAAGGTTTATTATAATGAGATTGTTTTACAATACTGTATGGAATTTTCTGTGATTTAGCTTTACTAAGAATTTAAAAAATGAAGCAAGTTAAGCGAATAATTGACGCCATAGGGTGCCGTACTAGAATAGCCTCTCTCATCTTCTTGTGGGAGTCGTAAAAGGCGACTAAAGGAAAAAACAAAGTGGGCAGCAACGCCTTCTGTACCCACTTCTGAACGCCTGTTGATTAACATTGCGATTCCCAAGGCTCTGCGAAGCGTGGGTATTATGGCAAACTCCTTAATTGGAGAGGAATTGGTTCAACAGTGGACAATCCGGTTGATGCAGGTATAGGTAGTTACAATCTTTCTTAGAACTGCTGTTTCCACTTGGATTCTGCCCACACACGCCTATAGGAATATTGATGAATGATTGATGCTTACCCAAGCTCGTGACTGTGTGAAATCCAAGCACGTTCCCGCTCCTGTGCCCACTGACAGTTCTAGAACCATCTGTATAAATTCATGCTTCTACTTTTACCCTGAGCTGTCCATTGGCTATAGCTGTAGCGTTAAGGTTTTCGTTAGTAATGTTCCTTGTGTTGTTCAACGTATTAAGATGTTGGCAGGGTGATGGGACAGAGCCTTCCGTACGATTCAGAAATTAAACAATGGTACTGAAAAGTATTATTTTATCGGTTTTTGAACAAAGTGATTGTTCAACGCGTATTGTAATGACTTAAAATGTTTGAAGGATTACTCCCAACTGTACATTATTTGGTTTTTATTTGCCGGCAACAAATTGATAACTCATCTATTCGGGAAGGCTCTATTGGCTTTAAAGTTGTATAAAAGTAAACATATAGGTATTGCATGCAACATTTTATCTTGTAGATCTCGATGAAGAATATCGTTAAAGTATTTTCTTGATTATAATAATTGTCTTACACGTAGTATAGTACTTATTCGAAAAAAATAATAATTTTTTTCACATGTAGAATTCAAGAAAATAATTATTTACACATAATGCTTTGGAATAGGGATTTTCTGTCCCTACTATATCATCTGGTAAGCAACACGCGGAACACTTCTGCACGAAAAGCTTAACCATACATCTGTATGAGGAGCTAATGAACAGCTCAGGTCAAACAAGAAGTAAGATTTTGTAATCTAAAAAAGTTTTTAACTGACTTTAGGCACAGGAGTGAGAATGTTCTTGGGTTTCACATCACGTCTTATATACCCAAAGTGATATTAAGATGAGGTGTCTATGATCCAACCTTTATCAAATAAGTACGATTGAAATTTTGTTTTTCATATAAACACAATAACTGTTTGACACGGTCGAACCCAGAACCCCGGGGTTCCCTAGCGCCGTTTTCTACCACTCGAACAACGAGGCAGTAACCCTTTAACGCCTAATTTTTTTTTACCGGCGGTGTGACTTTTTTGACAAAATACTACAAACTTTATACAACACTACAGCTACTACAATAAAAGCATTTAGATACCCATAAGTCATTGGACACACAGGCAATACAAATTCTCCAG
Organism: Plagodis pulveraria; assembly: GCA_963890685.1. Classification (NCBI taxonomy): domain Eukaryota; kingdom Metazoa; phylum Arthropoda; class Insecta; order Lepidoptera; family Geometridae; genus Plagodis; species Plagodis pulveraria. The sequence continues at coordinate 12,534,152 of OY982964.1, read as the reverse complement.
CCAGTTGGCAGCGTGCCCAGCATGCTGGCAGCATTGCCCCGTTGAATTGCAATGCTTATTTTTTGAGCCAAATAAGTGCCCGCATTTTGATCACGCGTCGCATCCACCAAGCGCTCTGATAAGTTTTGGAAAATACGATGAGCTTCCGGTCCCCACGGACCTAACGTCTCTAATATGTAATATACATATACGCCTAATTTGGTTTTTCCAATACTGTTAAAGCTCGTAACCTTGTGAACAACACTAAAGAAAGAAGCTAGTAATAGGACTAAAAGTCGTGACCCTATCGTGGTTAAAGAAATTGTTCTCCAACAAAACCACGACGATACCCGGGCACAATTTCTCCGTGAATGTTTAACCTTGATATTCTTTTAAATTTATAGCTCGTGTTAAACGCGTACGCGACAAAATTAAAAGAAGCCATAGAATAAAAATGTAATAACTTCACCTGGGCGTCGCAGTGTCTTACTTTATTAAAGTTTTCATGCAAAGTGATAAAAATGACGGCGCGCCTTTATGAACAACGCAGGCTTTGTCTTTATTTTGCCATAATTTAATGAAAACATTTTTAAGTAGCAGCAGGCTCTGGTGAGAATTTTATTAATAATCATCTATGTTTACATTGCTGAATCTATAGTAAGTGCTATGGAATTCAGTAGCAGTGTATCATTATCTTACCCTTATCTCAGGCCTGAGACGGGATAGGTGCTATGGAAGCGTCTAGTCTCTTCCTAACCTATGCATGTGTGCATGTTGTGTTGTACAATTTGTTTTGTAAAGTTTTTGGTCTGGTTTTAAGCCAAGGTGCCTTCTTGACGGCATTATAGCTTTTTCGGTGGCAGATAAACTAAAGCTTGAGGGCAAAGTTTAGTGCTACTATGAGATAGCACGGGCTGAAAACAAAAAAAGGACTGCTCACTATCTTAACTGAAGGTACACCTAGAAATATAATGGTCTCGCAAGGGTATAAGATGCTTAGTAACAGAATTTCATACAGGCGTATACATAAAGGTGTGTTGAGCGGATTAATCTCAGCAAAAAAGCCGCTTGTACTAAACTAGAATGATGGGGAAAAAACTTAAGACTGCTTATCTAGGACAGATAAATGTGCAAACTGCAATTTTAAGTAAACAAATTCAAAGCGATTTGCAAAAACTAGCCTTGGTTGTAGTACAACCCAAGTTTGTAGTACAACGTAAATTTAACTACAATAGATTTCGCTCCATACCCATACGATGGTTAAGAACAAAAGGACATATTAGAGTCATGCATCATATGTCATATTGACTTAGCGGTTAGAACATCCCCTCGCTATAACGGTGGACGGCGCGGATTCGAATCCCGCTCGTGACTATAATCTGCCCTCTCCTTGTAATTTTGTAATGTTACCACGGAGCATGCATCACAGCAAAAATATAAATATAAAAACTCACAGTAAGTATATACATATTTGGTCAATTTCGGTCTGAGTATTAAAAACTTAACTATTCAATTCCAAATTCTAAATCATCCATGACACGAGTTGTTTTTTATTCTTGATCCTTTGACCACTATCTCACCCGATGGTAAGTGATGATGTGGTCGAAGATGTTGTGCAGGCTAACCTAGAATTGGCACTGAACTGGCTCTTGACAGCTGCCGGAACACACCGTTAGATGCTTGGCGCCAGATTTTCTACTTGAGGGTGGTCGCTAGCCAGGCGGGCATTCGCAAAATGCCCTACTACCATGCTATAGTGACTGCCATTCTTAGATTTCCATAGCTCAGCAAACTTTGCTACGAGCGCTTCAAAAACTCACAGTAGGTATATACACAGTATATTGCTCGAATAACTAGCTGATTGATTGAAACCTATTAAGAGATGTAATATAGTATTGAATCTGTAGTAAGGCGTATATCTTGTTTCTCTTCTCGGAATATTACGCCCGTAACAGAAATAATGTTGTAACAGTCTCCTGTGACACTAAGGCATCAATCATATTTCGTCCAGTTCTTGGCAACGGCTGTGGAATGATAATAAATGGACTTACTCGTATATAACTAAACCTAACAGACATTTCTAGCTTATTTTTAAGAGGTTCAAATATTTCCCGATTTAAACGTTTACTCAATATGGATACTCAAAATCAACATCATCGTGTTTTTGTTACGGCGGTTTGTATTTATTCATAAAATACTACGAAATATATATAATATACTACAGCTACTTCAGACAACCTATATGTCATTGAAGACTTAAAGGCAGTCAAAATGCTCAATCCCACTACCAGTTTGCAGTGTGCCCAGCGTGCTGGCCGCATTGCCCCGTTGGATTGCTATGCTTATTGAAGCCAAATATGTAGATGCCAATATTTTAATCATGCGTCCCGTCGACAAAGCACTCTGATAAGTTTTGGAACATACGATGAGCTCATGAAATTGTACAAGTTTTCTTAAAATTAAAGTGTTTATTCTTCTGTCAAAAACGTATAATCTTTCTGCTAGTATTTAAGCACTAAACAACAATGTCACTCTAATGCAATTTGAGGTGATAACTTGTTAAATGAAATAATTCATTTCAAAGTAATTACTAAGCATGCATCTTTTGAAAAGCAAATATAAATTATGTTTTTAAAGTACCTAATTCTAGATTTACAAGCGATTTTTCAATGATTTGAAATCTACGCACTACATTTTTACTACATTTTTCTACGCACCGATGGGAAGCGCATACGATGATATCTGTAGCAGAAGTATGCCTACTGTGATTATCGCTGAAAGAAGAGACTGGAAGTAAAATAATAATGACGTATGTAAAGAAGTATATCAAATGTTATTTTAATTTTTATCATAAACACTGTTTAGTGTTATTAGTAAGTCCACAATTTTTTTTCGTAGCTTAAAATACCCTTATATTATAAAGTTATTTACAGGTAACTTTTTTTTTCTATCTTGTTATCTTTAGTATTCAATTCTCTTCTGTACTCTTGGAACATTTGACATTCCTCAATTAATAATTAATATAAGTTTAATTTGCATAAAATAGTCGCTGTCATGTAGCATAGAAGAATTGTCAATAAGTCACAATCATATGACTTGTTATTAATGTTTCTAATAAGTAATGTTTCAGTGTATAGGTGGATACATAACTGTTTTTTTATGTTATTGTGACGGAACAATCTCTAGGTCCTGATGTTAAGCGGACTAACCTCAGCCTATAACAGATGCATTTCGTCACAAGTCACGAATTGCAGTGCGCCCGTCAGTTTAAGACATAGTTTAGTTTAGTTGTTAAGTCTCATGTGCCTGAAATTTTACTGGCTCTCAAAGACAGCTGCCAGAATATACCATTAGGTGCTTGGCATTAGATTTTATACTTGAGGGTGGTAGCTAGCTAGGCGGGCATTCGCAAGATGCCCTTCCAACCTGCGGCGAACCTCAAGCCCGCGGCGGGATTCGAACCATGGACCTGTTGCACGGCAGTCCATAGCCAAAGCCACTGAGCCATGAAATATGAAATATTAGAGATAGGGTAGGAATACGAAAAGTACCTAACGTTTCTTACTATTAAACTCACTCGTGCACGGTTCGCAAACACATACATATCAATTAATAATTCACCATTATTACACAATACACACTTGAAGCAATTTTGAAATTAACAAACATGTATTTTTTCCTATTTTCCCACCGAAACTATTCGAGGTACCCTACTGTTCTTATTATGCAGTATCTGTGGCATAGTACGTATTTTGTCATATGTGCATGTAACTAGGGTAAAGATAACCTAGGTAGTAATAAAAGTTTGGACGACAACCCGCAGCTGAATTTGACATTATCAATGCGCCCCATACAAATACTCGAATAGATCGAGCGTCTTCATACGACTGTCCCAACTTTAGACATAAAACAACAATTTTACTACCCCGCTCTATACGGGCAACGTGACTGAACTTTTCATTTTATTGACTACAGGTTTGTGGGGCGAAATCGCGATAGAGTTCGGAAATCATGCATCTCATACGCGATGCCAGATAAACTTGTTATAAATGTAATAATATATTTTGGGTTGAATGTGTTTTGATTTTTAACAGCACGTATTTAGATACTATATAAGCTTTTATCTCATCTATATGTTTGCTATCTTTCTTACTTTACTATTTCTAGAATGAGATAAGTTATGAGTTTATTATTCGGTATTTTAATCGTATATAGCATGTGTATTTTAATCGTATATAGCAGTTACAAAAGAATACTTTCAAATTAATATACCTAGTAGGTACAGTAGTTGCAGTAGGCCAGTTGACAGTTAATATGAAATAGTGTTGCCTCTTAAAAATATTATCGTCTGACGCGCTTTTATTTAAATAAAAAAAGGCTATGTGCGGGTCGGCGCCTCTATAATCACAATAGATATGATATAAATAATATTTTTACTTAAAAGTATTGGAAATCCACAGAAAAATAATTGCATTGAATTTCTATTTAAATAAAAAAAGGCTATGTGCGGGTCGGCGCCTCTATAATCACAATAGATATGATAAAAATGATATATTTACGCATAAAAGTATTGGACATCCACAGAAAAATAATTGAATTGAATTTCTAGTCCAGTATTAGTGTTTGGGTCTAAATTTCAGGTTTTCACATTATTCCTTTTACGAGCTCGATACCCGTGATACTCTGACAGACAAACAAACAAACAGACATTGGATTCTCATTAATAGAGCTCTATTTTGCCCCTTGGCTACAGAACCGTAAATTTTGCATAATTTCCCTTTATTGTCTTTCATTCAATATAACCCGACGAGACCTGTTAGGATTTTTCCATGGCTCAGTCTCCATTTTCACCAGTTTTCTAGACACTGCCGATATCCGCTCAGCGTTCACGTCACTCACTTTATTTAGTTCCACACGTGCACAAGCACATATTGTGCTTCGGAATGTCCGTCTGATTCAATTTTATTAATGGACTTGGACGTTTGCCCCACTGACTGTGAACACCGACCGCTGTATTCGTCGAGACGTATCTTCTTTCGGCATCCAATGCCCGATTTCATTACTTACGCACACGAGATTAAGTTTATATTCCTCTACACGCATGGCCAGTTGCCACATGTATAATGTTAAAGCAAACTCAGTCTGGGACTGCATTGAGTCAGAACGTTTTGGTTGAGATGTCAACAAGGCCGAGCCACTATCGAAGGCATCAACGATATTGCTTTTAGACTAATTTACTTCGTGCTGGACGTTTATAACCATACCACATGGATGTCAATTTAGGAATTTTATTACTGCATTTATTTCACTGCTGAGTAATTGGATGATATATATCGTCGTTTGTTTCAGAATGAGCTGGTGATCAAGCTGGAGTAGCGGCGACATCGGTGGCGCGATGGCCGCCGTTAATTCGGTAAGCTCTGCGTTATTCGTTTTAAACTTATCTGCCGTAAATATGTCGTTACGCCATTCTGTGAATGAGCAATGAAATGAACTCAAGTGAAACGAAACTGACACTTAACTTATACAGAATTTATATTAATGGAGTGTAATTCAATGTTATTGGTTGAGGGAATAGTCGCTGTCACATAAAAAGATTCACTAAAATTTGGCGCATTATACACTTATTGGTAATGACTTATCAGAAAATCTTTTGTAAAGTATTTATTAATTGGGAATGAGTAACGAGAAGTATAAAAAGGGTTATACAAGAAATATTTTACGAAGTATTTCTAAATTGCGAGTATTATAAGGAATACTTTTCTTTAAAATGTCGTGAACTAAACTCATTTTTCTTAGTCATAAACGGGTCTATTAACGCATTAATTAACATCAAAATAATAATATTTTGACTAACCTCGACGTTTTGATCAAGTTGCATTGACCGTGGTCACAGTAAACTCTACTCGTGTCTCGGGCAATGCAACTTGATCGAAACGTCGAGGTTAGTCAAAATATTATTATTTTGACGTTAATTAATGCGTGAATAGACGCGTTTATGACTAAGAATTATAATAAAGAATATTTTACAAGATATATAATAATTATAAGTTACCTTCTACTAGTCTAAAAGTTATAAGTCTTCCCCGTGTTCTATTTAAAGACATCTTCAGGAGTGATAGAAGCATAAAAGTGCTTGAGGCCACCTCTGTTTTATCTGCTATATATTTTTTCTCGGTCATAAGCCCCGTTTGGAGCTTAACGGCCAGCCATTGAGGTACGTTACAGCCGGTTGGCTCATCACTGTTCAGGTATAACGTTCCCAGGTTAGATGGACCCTCGCGCGTTTAAAACTGCCATCGTTTTAAAAGGTTTTTTAAACTTTCTAGAGAGGCATGAGATGTCTATGTTGGCTGGTGGGTGTATAATGGAGTTAGGTTCGGCCGCTCGCTATGGACGCCTTCCAAATCACCTCGCATTTGAATAGCGACTGCAGTTCGGCAATAGCCGGTTAATGACTTTTATCTATTTCTGAACAATCTTAAATGGCGACGTGTTTTGAATTGTTTTGAATATATATTTTATTGGGAGCTTAGTGAACAGGGAAATCTAAAACAGTTGTTTATTATTTTACTATTAAGTAAGGCCAGTATATTCATGAGCAGTTATCACTTAACGCTATCGTTATAAACGAAATTGATGCTTAGCGAGCCTCGTAGACGTGCAGGTCAAATCAACTCGCGTGATAAAAAAAAAAAATGTTTTGAGAACAAAGTATGTTCTATGTCTGAAGATGCCGAACTTAAGGTATTCATATATTATTTTTATGTATACAATGAAAATAAATACAATATTACGCTTGTAAAATCATGCGTTATTGCAAAAAAAATATCAAACCAAGCATAATATTATAACGTATGATAGCCATGCCTTTTTTTGAAAACATTGTAAAAGGAAATGTACTAACGTGTATCTATCCAATGTGTTTATATACGTGACCTGATGGACGGTAGCATATAATTTATAATGTCTCGCTTCGGTCTTACAAATCGCCATCAAGATAAAACGTAGTCAAATAGATCTAACAAACTAGCTTCAGAAGATTACGCAAACATCGTAGTAAATAGCCAATGAGATCTTTTATCTTACATTCTTGCCGTATGATTAAGCCACGGTGACTTTTGAATTCCAGTAAGGCAACTTATAAACAGTGCGAATACAATTAAAAATCCATTATAATTGGCTTAATAGTAACAGTATTTAAATTTTTTAATTTTTATGTCCGGCAATGCAACGAGTGTTATGGGCACTTTTGCACCTGGAATGCTAAGGGGCGGGTTATTTGATTGACTACATTATCTGTAGTGTCTATGTAATTAATTAAATTATTTAAGGAGATATCACTTATTATTTAAGAACCTAACTACAATAAATAGTTTTCTTTGAAATTTTTATGTTATTGTGACGGAACAAGCTCGAGGCGCACCTGATGTTGAGCGGACTAACCTTTGCCTATAACAGATGCATTGCATCACAAGTCACGAATTGCACTACGCCCGTCATTTTGAGACATAGTTCTTAAGTCTCATGTGCCTGTGATTTTACTGTCTCTCAAGGATAGCTGCCGGAACACACCTGTAGGTGCTTGGCGACAGATTTTCTACTTAAGGGTGTTCGCTAGCCAGGCGGGCATTCGCAAAATGCCCTACCACCATGCGGTGAAGCTCAAGCCCGAGGAGGAATTCTAACCATGGATCTGCTGCACAGCAGTCCATAGCCAATGCCACTGAGTCATCATTGCTTCAAAACAATAGTGTTAATTTGATAATAGCAGACATTTTGTGTAACACAAGACATATAAGCATATAAAATGCACAAAACATGATGGTGGGAAGGTAGGTATGATGAAGAAATAAATAATACTTGGAAGGATATCTTGAGAAATACTTAAACAAGGACAATGATTGGAAGAGTTAGAAAGACGTTCACCGAATAGTGGCGTGGTGCAAAAGGTGAGTGCTTATAGAGTGAGAGCAGTTTAAGACAGGAGGAGTGGTAAAGCAGCTGGGCCAGATACTATACAATTCCTCTAGTGTGATTGTTTTTGAAAACCGGATGGATGAAAGTGACTGACTTCATTCTTTAACTATTTTTGCCGGAGAAGCGGTGAATAGTTGTTTCAGATGGTGCAGGGTCACTTGTGCCTATCTTTAAAAATAAAGGTGATGTACAAGGCTGTAACAACTACCGAATAATAAATATCATATCAAATTTTATTGCAAATAGCACACGATCGCGTATACCAAGAGGTTTTGCACATGGCTCCAAATGAAAAAGTGTCCCTTAAGTATTTGCAGCTTATCAAACTTGGACGGCTGTGCAAGTGCACAAATACGATTAGAGAGCGTTACCGATACGTGCAATGTAGTTGTAGACTTATTTACTTATACCAGGTATCCGTTGTAAGTGCTTATTTTTTACTGAGCCATCATAACCTTGATGAATGGTATTTGCCACCTATTTTGGTTTTGTCGGACAATGCAAGTAAAGAAAGGTCTTGAGTGTTACTATATTTATCCGCATATCATTTACTGATGCTTTCACACGAGTTAAATCAGGGTAAGTAAGTAAGGGCATAAGTGCTAAGGAGCTCAAATGTGCGCCGTATGTGCAGCAACATCCCACTCACATGGACGTGAGTGGTGGCATATGCTCCTAATTAGATGCATTTTTTCTTTAAGTCAACTTTTACGATATCTTAAAGAAAGATGTGAAACATTTCTAACGCAGGAATTGTGGCTAATATCATTGATAGTAAAATATAGATAACAGCTCGTGCACTTAGTAAATACAGATTCCATACTGCTTTTACTGTGTAGCGCTGAGCTCGGAAGCAATGATCGTAAATGTCAGTGCAAATGTTGCTTCGTTTACTGCTTTTCCTGATAATTTGGAGTAAAATGACGTTCCTGTTTTTATTATAAGGCGAGTTTTATTTGAAATCGTGCGAAAAATGTGAGGGTTTTATTTTTATATGCAATAAATGAAAAAATCTTCTAGGGTTTAAAAAGAGAATCATGACATAATTTGACGATATGTTAGTGTAGTTATACATACTATATTAGATTAGTCATAAAAATAAGTTTAATAAGTGTTAAAGTATTTAGATTATTTGAATAGGCATTCTTTATATAAAATTTAAAATTAATTCAGTATACCTATTAACTTCAACTAAAATTTCATATAAAATACCTTTCCATTTTAGCATATCTGCGGAATAATTCCTATCCATTTTCAAATTAGTATCATGCTGCTCATTCAGCGTGCTTTTTCTCATAAACTTTTGGCGAGATGCAACTGGAAGATATGAACCAGTTCTTATATTTTTATGCGTTTTGATTAACAAGGCAATGTTTTATCACGAACTTAACTTCCGCATGTATTATCTGTATTATGTACATATGTGCAACTCTAAAATACATTATACATACACCTTTATTTTCCACTGAATGTGGAAAGAACTCTTCACTGGCTCCAGGTCAGTGGTTTCCAACCTTTGCAATAACCCCTAACTTTACAACTTTTGCTTTCACAAAGTTATTTCCGCATGAACCTTCTAAACCTCACGTACCTACTCTTAACTTCGAAATCCACCGAATTCTCTTCAAGGTTTATTACGTTAGTTTCCAGTCCAGACGATTCTGAATCGATGACTGGAACATGCCCTTTACGAGCCGTTTAGTTTTATGTGGTAACTCACGTTAAATGTATTGTTACGGGAAAGGTTACGGCACAGATTAAAAAAACCTTACTATTACTAAAAATGGTTTTGGTTAAATTGACTTATACAGGGTTATTGGAAAAATGTTAATAACTTCTTAGGAATGACTTCTGCCAGCCCTAACAAACATATTGAGATGTTTTTGAATTTTTGTCTCTTTTGTTTTTTTTTGTGTTTGTTTATGTATATTTGACGAAATAAGCACGAATGCCACCTGATGCTAAAAGTGTCTGTAATTTATAATTTCACATTTTTTATTACTTTGCTCGATGTAAATATTCAAAACTCTATTCAAAGGGAGCGGGCGCGGTCCAGTGTTGCCGCAGCGGGCGCTTTTGGCTCGGAGTAGGCATTGTCTTTTACTATAAGACTCAAAACTTAAATCAATAAGTTTTTCTAGTACTGTCTGACACTAAAATAATAAATACAGGTACAAGAGACTTTAACACCAGGTGGTCCTCGTGTTTAATCCGTCAAAAACACAAAAAATATATATCTAAAATGTTTGTTAGGGCTAGCAGAAGTCAATCCTAAGAGGTTGTTAGCATTTTCCAATAACCCTGTATATATGTTTGTCGTTATGTAGTCGGCTTGAAAGCTCGTAAGCTTTGTTTGTTTGTTGCAAAAAAATTACTGTAGATAAATCTCTACCAAACTAGTCTTGGATTGATCTCCAGGCCAGTGCAAAGTTTTGCCAAAAATGCAGTACCGATCCAACGAGGTAATACTGTGAGTTCTTTTTGGGAACCTTTTTATGATTTTTATGGCATTGTGATGAAACAAACACGAAGCCCACCTGATGTTATGCGGTAATCTCTGCCTATCACAGATGCATTTCGCCACGAGTGACGATAGCACTGCCCCTTACACCTTGAGATACATAGTTGTTAAGTCTTGTGCCTGTAATTGAACTGTCTGGAACACACTGTAAGGTAATTGGCGACCGATTTTCCGCCTATTAATTATCTAGACGATGTGTTTAATTTATAGTTACTTTATGTATACATCTATTTTAAGTTAGACTTGTTGCAAAACATATTTGAAACATTTAACTATCTAAATATAATGATTTGAATAGTTTACTTAAGTTTCTAATAAGTAATTATTTAAGTTTCAAAGGACTTTCTCATGTTTGCAATAGTTTATATAAGTACTCCAAGTTACAAAGTTAGTTAGCAACAGTGGCATTCTAACTAGTATACCTTAAAAACACAGATGACAGATGTTTTAAAAGCTTTATCAAATCTCCTTTGTTTAACCTTGACGGAAACAAAATCCAAAGACAAAAAGCTTGAAAAGAAGCGTGATTTTTTACAAGTTATCAGCAATCTGGAACCGTATTTAAACATTGGAAAACCGGGGAGGGTGAAAAACAGATCGGATTTTTTGTCTTAAAAGTGTGATAGAAGCGTAAGACGTAGTGTTTAGCGTACACAATTTTACATTACAAAGTTTTTCAAAACAAATTCACGCGGCCTAGTAACAAAAAGTGAAAATGACTAATGTAATTATATTTTTAATTTTTGAGATGAACAGAAACTTAAATCTGAGAACTCACTAAATGAATGTTATGAAACTGAATTTCGATTGTTTAATACGACTACCATTCACGTGGCAACATTTACAAGTGCTTTTAAAACACAAATGAAAACGTAAGGGGAGGAAATAATTTTGCGTTTTGATCCAAAATTACTTCATTTATGTAAATATTTAATGATTTGTATTACTTTGGCTAATTGGGTATCTTACTATCATATCTTGACGCTCTACTTAATGCTTCAGGTAAAATGCGACCTGAAGTCGAGTTTGTTGAAACTTAGGACCCATCGAAGAGGAGATAATGAAGCTTTGTTTAGAAATAGTTAAGCAAAAGAACCGAAGGCCGCACCGTGGCTCTCTCCCTTTGCATTGTATTACATAATGACATTTTTATTACCGTCTGAGAGGCTCGACTTTGTACTCGCACAGACGTAGATAAAACTAGCTACTTAGTGTTTCTCTAGATAATAGCTATATAAAGAGGAGTATTGCTTTACTGTTATTTATACTATTCGGTCTATCGCGTATTTTTCCTTTGAAATTTGCCTTGTAGAGAAAAATAACGTTTTTTGACGTTGCACGATAGTACTTCTAGAGAGAGAAGATTTTAAGGGTGCGTTCCGATTTGCACAATTGGTACCAAGAGCACGCTCATATTTGGTCCGATTTGTACAAAAGGCACCAAACGTTTGCATGACTGATTGGTATAATGACATCGATGACGTCACCACTCAGCGCTAACAGGACTCATGGCGCGGCGGATGGGCACCGTAAACTCTCCTTGCCAATATCGCTTTGAGCTTATTTCGGACCATGCATATTTCGGGCTCGCTTACAAAGTGAAAAGTTACAGATCTGAGACCTTTTACAGTGATTTTACAGCTCGTAATTCTCTCTACAATTAAATTCCGTAATTTATTTGAGAAGGTAATGACGTTATGTATTTGTTTAGATTGATCGATGGCATCATTTGCACGCTTTTGCTTGATCCGGATTATTGGTAATGCAAACGACCATGACCGTGCATATGCTAATCGGTACAATCGTAACTACTGTTAGCATCGTTAGTACTATTGGCGCATTTCGGATCGCACCCTAATTCGCAACCTCCTGTGTAACTAATGACGTTAAAAAATAACAAGTGGGTTATTTTTTCAGTAAAGTATTTGCCGTCATTATTTCTAAATAAATTTATAAAGATAATTTAGTTTGAGCCATACCGTCATAACATAACATTATGCAGCCACCGCTTAAAATTAGGTCAAATAATATTTAACGTTACCAAAAGCAGTTTATGGCCACTAATAAAGTGTTTAGAGACAGTTTGGGGGCGCTAGAGGTCCAAATAACGTCGTTGTATGTAACGTCCTCGTTCTAGGGATATTGCCAGTAATAAAAGGACCGTGAAAGATAACTGTACGAACGCCTGAACTTCCGAGATGGGTACGATGAATTTGGGCGCACTACGGGGAGTTTGCGCAACGACTCAATAAACCGACGTAGAAGAGATTATACTAATCGCATCTTTATGACGATGAAAAGTATTTTAATTCAGATTCATATAAAAACTTGAAACTATGTGCCATGCTGTATCAAACAATCACGTTAACACTGCTGGGACACGGGAATTAAAGATAGATAGAGAGAGAGAGAGAGAGAGAGAGAGGTATGAACCACGCGGATCTAGTGCGGCTTGTCAGATGTGTTGGTGACCAGCTAGTGTCGATCTTTATAGTCACCTGTAATTTTTGGGCCACTCGAAGGACTCCAATATAGCCTTCCTAAAACCACAAACGGCGCCGATGACTTAACGTGCCACCAGCGGTCACCCATCCGAATAACGACAGCAGAAAACTTTGGTTAACGATTAAATGAGGAGTCAAGCTCTCCCACTGGCGCATAGCGCTTCTATATTTAGGTAAAACATTACTAATAATGTTGTACTTATGAAATTTATAATAAATTCATGCGTTACTGCACAAAATATACCGACTTAATTGATACGAGATAAAAAAATAATTATATCCTTACCAAAGATTTACAATTCTCACGTTCGTCGATTATGTATATATATGCATATAATATATATGTATGCATAATATGTTATGGAACTATGTACCATTATTTTTAATAAATGAGCTTGCTTTGTCTTCGAACGGTAAGGTATTAAAACTATATGAGTAGAGTCAAATTGATGTATACTCTCTTTGAGTTGATTCTTGTATTTGGTGGTACCGTGGACCCAGGTTAGACTCGTAAAAGTATAGAGAATTATTATGAATATGTATAATGTAAGCGTAAATGCAAAACACCAGTGGACACGCAATCCGGTGAACAAAATAAATTACAATAACATACAATTCTTGGTAATTCTCTGGTCGGTACTATATCCTCTACTTTTCGTGTAATCAGACTGTTAAGATAGTATAAAACCCTGTTTTGCCTTATATGCAGCGACACGCCATTCACATCGACTTGAGTAGTTGCATGCTGCTCATACGAAGCATTATTTCCCTGCGTCACCACTTACAACTTCCTCGGAAAGAGATAGAGGATGCTTGTCACAGCATAGCATAGCATCCCAACAATATAAAATAAATAACTAATAATTATGTACAAGAAAACTCTATTAAGGTGTCGATGAAATTAGATACCTATCATAAAATGTTAGTTTGGTGCATGATCTTGAGATCAGAATTAATTTAATTTAATGTAAAGTAATTAACCGAATCATCAGATTGAAATAAACATCTCTTATCTGAAGTAAAAGGTATGTTTATTAAAATTATTTCTGCATAAAATATACACGTGGAAGATCACCCACGTAGAACAAATTCATCTAACGCAAAATCAGAAATACCTTAATTGAATATAGCTATGGTTGTAGGTAAGTACATATAGATACGGCGATAAGACGTCACAAGGACGTGGGCGCGTTCTTATGTACTACACGACTGCCCAAAACGAGTGTAATATTTTAAGGTTAAGGTATGCCTGTGACTTTCTCTATTTCACCATAACTTTTAAAGTTGTTTATGCCTTGGTTTATGCCAAGAATGTTACGTGAGGCTATTGAATTAAAAATATACCCAAATTTCAATAGAGATGATGATTGGCAAGTACCACCTGCTTGGAATCCTGTTATCAAATAAATTAAATCCAATGGCCAACACAAATCTTCAAGACCTCTTGACGCTGTGAGCGAATATTGCGTGAATGGGGAACGTTATGATTAACATCAAATTTCTGATGGTAGGACAAATAATTTCTTAATAACTCATGTGACAAATAAAACCAATAAGTCACCCCGTGACCACGATCACTGCAAAGTGTTTGCAGCGTCGGGACAAAAATAATGATAAATATACGCGATTTAAACCGTTTTAAAGTTGTTTGATTACTATGTGTAATAATCGCGAAAACCTAAGACAACATAACTTTTAAAGTCCTTAATATTTTTCTCTTAATGGCATTTGTTTGTTCTTGCGTATTGAAGCCTAGATTAGTGATAATAATCTAGTAAGGTAAATAATTAATTAATAATTAATAATAATAATAATTAATAATACTTCACCGTATGATATATGCAGAGAAACAAAAAATAAATTGGAATCTCTATTTTGTTTATGCTGTTGTTTGAATTCCTTCGTAAAGGGAGTGTCGGCGTCTAATAAAGAATGTGCAATAACAAAGATAAACAGGATACTTTCCTCAAGAAAAATGCACAAGAGATGCTTCGCAAAATCATTACGAAATTCTTGTAAAATGGACAGCAAAAGTACTCAAGCATCAGAGAAAATAAATGAGAGGTATCAAATATCTAGTGCCACAACGAATCCTTTTGTAATGGGGTACTAAAGAGCATTTTAGGGTAGAAGTGGACCCCTCCGGAAATTTAATCTGGGGTCCTTTGTTGGCCCGGAATTTTGTCCTTAGATGAATGTCTGAGTACGAACGAATATTTCAATTTAATTAAAAATACGACAAGCGAAATGTTATTGTTTTTGGCCGATTGCCCTTTAAGGGCCATCTTGTTAATCTGAACGGTTGTCGAGAGCTGTTCTGATTTGGGTAATAAAATCAACTCTTTACGTTTATTTTTGTTTTGGGTTGACATTTATTTATTTATCTAATCTTTAATTATTTTACCTAGCTATCATGTTTTGGGTATTACTTTCATTATATTTGACAGACAGTTATGGAATAAATATTATAGTTGGAGGGATTCGTATAAAAGGAGTGTTCATATTTAGCTATATCTACACTGTAGCTCCTTTTATTTCATTGTGTGCGTTTCTCAATACAATAATATGCTTATACGGAAACTTTACTCGCGTGACAAGCCATCCGCAGTGCATCTGCTAGCATTGCAGTTTACTGAGTGTATTTGTACTACGTTTGTAATATTTGGAGTTACCCTTAACTAAACCTTAAACTAGATTACTTATGACATTATTTCTAATTGTGTAAATACCAATTGTAGTTTGTGAAAAGATAGTTTATAGAGTAATTATTTGTATAGAATATAGATCATATCTACTTACTTGGCTTTGTCAATATGGTTATGAAGGCATCGAAGGGATGCTAAATAGTTTTAGAGATTGATATATTTGTACATACCCTTTTTATTCAACCGCTTCCGTGCACTTTAACACACTACGCCTGGTGCACACAACATCACACATAGTGCACGGTGCGTACAATGCTACACACAGTGCTTTAATTACATAAACTCCCTTTCATACCTACACTTACACATACACCACCACATAAAAACAAAAAACACACATATCTCCACCAACCCATTCTTATGAGAAGGGTGCTTTGGCGGAGATGATATATACACTCAAACGTATATTCACTCACACCCACAACATACACATACACTACACAGACATCCCAACACACCGTGACAAACATTTTAAAATGCGTGTTTTATCACATTTTAAAACATGTTTGCTTAAAATTTATAAATTTAAAATGTATGCTTTATTAATATTCCATAGATGTACTTATATTAATATTATTATTTTTTTGAGTTATATAGACTATGTTTGTACTTGTATACATTTATTTTGTAAGCATAAAATATTAAACAATCTAGATGGGAGAAGCCACTGGCACCCGAAACACAGTTTTTAACTAGTTCGGGAGCCTATGGATTCATTAATAAAAATGTAACAACTTTATGCAAAAATAAATTATTAAATTATTAAAAATTATTATTAAATATATATTTCTAATTTTATTTATATTTGACACTTAGATAGGGGACACAGTTATACTGCATAAATATATTCTACAAATACTCTCGATAAAGGCGTTTTTAGCTCCTTTTTCAAATATTATATTATAAAAACGTTACCTTTTTTTTCAACTTGGCTGTTTTGTTTCTTTGTTTGGGTTAAATTACAATATAGCCAATCCATTAGCATTTTAACAAACAAACAAACAAATTATTTTTATTGACATAATATAAGATACAGCAAATACAATGAACCCATAGGTTCCCGAACTAGTGTTAAACTGTATTTCAGGAACCAGTGGCTTCTCCCTTAGTTATTTCAATACAAAGAAAAACATTATGTCATTAAAGTGTCTGTTCGTAAATACATTATATTTAATTAAATAAGATTATGATTGATAGTTGAATGAAAGTGAGTATTGTAATTGTTGTGTTTTGTGTCTATCGAAGTGTCGTGAATGTGTGTGTTGGGGTGTGTGTGTAGTGAATGAATTGTGTAGTGTTAAAATAGTTTCCTCTAATTTTCATGAAATCAAAAATTCGAAAGCATTTTTTCAATACCTTCATAATCAAACGTTTCGACACGTTCGACAACGTTTTAACAATACTTAATTGTATTTGTTCATTTATTCGTAGTTGGTGACTAATTTTGTAATAATATGATTTCAATATGTAAGTATCGCTAGATTGTCGTTCTTTTATCAATAAACATATAACAATATTTAAAAACCTATACATGCGTACAGCTGAACACTATGCCCTATACTAAGCTATACGCGTGTAAGGATACTTTATAACATACCCATTATAAAAGAAAACAATACTGAACCATCAAATATGTGTGTTCCATTAAATTTGTTCGATATAACTGTTAGATTTTTATTACCATGTGGAGCGCCATCTTTTTAATTAAAGAATGGGAAAATTAATACTTACATAGAGAAAAAAATAAAGTTAGTGTTAGTAAAGACCTGTGTAAGTTCAAGTCTAGCTAAGAATAAATTTTCGTAACCAAAGGGTAATAATGACTGTATATGAAAATATAATCTATCAGAACTCTCACGCAACAACACCCGAATAAAACCACACAGATTCAGTCCTTGCCAACGAAGCTCCCATTAATTTTTATGTGACATGCACGAAGCGTACAAACCTTGTTCTAATAACCACTGTCTTGATCTTAAGAGCATAAAAACGGGAAACATGTACAAATCCATAGCCATAACATAACCATGACATGCAGGCTATGAATACAAAACACCACCATAAGCGTTACTATTAAAACTAAACATGTGATAACCGTAAAATGGCGAAGATTCGCGCCAAAAGCTGTAACAGTAACCGTTTAACTGCAAGTGACTCCCCTGTGACCTGTGACCCCTCGCCTTCCGTTGCACGTATGTATCTATTGTATGAAGCTTTCACTATATACATATAAATTAATCAGTAAACCAGCTCCACCAAAATGAATTTCTTATTAATAATAACAAATATTTTTAAATTATTTTAAGAAAATATTTATTGTAAATAATTTCTCGATCGTGCGCTCGTACAGTCAAGACCCCCTGAGGATGATTCGTTCTTCCGGTTTGGCTGCGTTTCGTTTGTGACGTCACGTCGGCTTAACAGGAAAATTAGGCGGAATTGTCACTAGATATTTATTAAAATATTTTTTAAGTATTATATTAGAATATTAATTTAACGTTTTCTTAAAATAATTAAAAAATATTTGTGGATTTTCGCAAAGGAAATCCTGAATAAATTCATTGACTTTCTTATTATTTTGTTTCTTCGTGATTTATTGTATTAAGTAAACTTTGTACAACGCGCAACTATGTCAGTCATTATACCCCCGTGATACCCGTATAACCCCGTGGGGTACAGGGCCAGATTTTCAACTTCCCCATTGCTAACTGTGGGTGTCGTAAGAGGCGACTAAAGGTAAAATACCGGAAGGTGGGCAACAGCGCCTTCAGAGGAACTGCTTCCCAAGCGTGGTGATTATGGAAATCCCCCCTTAATGGGGGAGGCTGTGTTCAACAGTGGACAATCCGGCTGATACAGTACTAGAGACTTAGATTAGATACTTAATTTCTCTTTAGTTTTGATACTGACTTACTCGTTTACAATCTAATAACGTGGCTTTTGTACTACAGGCTTTTTGTACTACTTTTTAAACTATTTTGAGAATTAAGCCTTTTAAAATTACCTATACAAATAAGAGTATTTACGGACCACGAGTCTGTAGTGTGTAGCATATAATAATAATAAAAATATAAAAAAATACCTATAATATTATAGATTGAGATAGCTGAGAAAGAAATAATTACTATCTCAAGCAAAATTTTACTTGTGAAACACCATGTAGAATGTATCCTGGTCATCTTACAATTGTTTTTCTTCTGGCTATGATTTTCATGCAAACATAGCATTAAGAACGAAATACTGAAGGATATTTTTTAATCAAAGACTAAAACATATTGGAATAAGCTGTAAAAATTATTGTTTTTAATTAAATATGGAACCGACTTCTACAAGTTATATCATACGTTTCAGTGTAAGGTTACGTTTTTTGTATAAGTAAATAAAAATTTCACCCTCTTTAGTGATAGATTACTGGTTAAAAGAAGAATTTTCACTCATCTACAATGCTGGTCACCATCGACAAAACTTGCAACTACCAAGTCATCTCGGTACGTCTAAAATTGTTCAGTTAGTTGCGTGTAGCTTAAAATTTTGAAGACATTTCTATGGGTCCACCTCAAAAACATACCCTTATCAATAAAAAAATTATTATCATATCGGACTAGTCTGTTAAATTGTATGAGTACATAAAAAAATATACGTATCGAATTAAGAACCTCCTTCTATTTTAAAAGTCGGTAAAAAAAGTTGCATTCACATTTTCAAATCTACAAGAACACAAGAACTATCAAACTACAAAAATTGATTGCTGTGGCAACCCTTGATTTTAGAGTACATTCTTCGTATTTTTATCATCTCCGGCCGTAATTCCTAGCAGGCCTCTGCAGATAATGAGTAGTGGCCCCAGGGGTGTAAACCCCGCTATCTGAGCGCCGTAAATTTTGCTTCGATCTCTTTTGACACAGCGAAATACTTAATGGATCGTGACACATTCGATGCAGGAACTGGGTCGCCAGCAATGCTATGTACCTACTGGCACTGGCCGGGTAAAATGAATTGAAAGTGCCTGAACGACTCTTTTCGATTCGCTACGTGATTCGGCGGAATTTTCGAGAGCAATCAAGTGGACTGAAAATTGATAGCTAGTTTTACAGTGCAGAGTCCACAGACGTTTTACAAATGGTATGTAACAGATACTCTTTTTCTTTTAGAAATGTTTAGTAAATAAAATATCAAACTCGTAAGTGCATATCTGAGTATCATATACTTCTACTTTAGTAGTAGAGGTATATGATACTAGCAAAAAGCTGAGCTTTGTGAGGCCTCGCGTTTATTTAACAACCTGATTGTAGTGGTGTCATCTAGTATTGAGTAGATTAACCACGATGTATTTGAGTATTGAGTTTAGTTCTTTTGCAGCGATGTTAACTCTTTGGTTTTATAACAGAGGGCGTTATTAGTATAATAACATTCTATCTATGAATACAAAACTGTTAAGTAATATTTTTTTTGTTCTTTATTTTGCAGATATCATATCTGTACATGTAGTTAAATTACTATGTTAAAGCACAAATCTATAGGCGTCATACTTTTTCAGTAAAAGGGGCCACAAAATGTACAATTTGTGGGATAGTTATAAGTAGATAGTAGATTAATAAACTAAACTATAAGGGATAACGTTTTTTTTAATATTGTTATGTTTGCAATAACGCCAGCTATGCGGATTACATTACAAAATTACAAATATACGATAGGAAAAATTTACGTTTAGTCATGTGCGGGATTCGTAGGGGTGGATGGACGCGGGTTCGAATCCCGCACATAAGTGCGGGATTCGAACCCGCGTCCATCCACCCCTACGAATCCCGCACATGACTAAATTTTGTACTATCCTATATTTGTAATATTTGTAATTATGTAAAGTATAACGTTATTGTATATCTATTGTATATCCCTTAAATCTGCCATAATAACATACATTCTGTAAAATTCAACCTGCTAACTATAATGACGTACCAGACTTCTACCAATCCCCTAAAAATAATGGCACAAAACCTATATATGTGCGTATTATAGTTATTATTACTATATGGCTACATGTGATAAAACTTTATTCATAACCATGCCATATTAATTCCGACTCTAATAGAAATACGATGTTTAAGTTAACAATGCGTAGGTGGGGTTCTTTTAACCCTTGTCCCAAATAGGGTAGAATGCCTGAGGCAAGTTCCATCGTTACTTGGCCTTTCGCCATCTACTCGTATCTGTTTGAATAACTTTAAATGAGATCCGGTCCCAAAACAATTTTAAAATTACCTCTAGATAAAAGGAAAATAATGTATCCAAAAATGTAGGGGAGAATGTAGTTTCGTTTTAGGTCTACGTTTTTTTAAATTGCTGATAGGTAAGCCTTTAAACAAATCTAACCTGACGGTAAGTGGTGATGCAGTCGAAGGTGTTAACAGGCTTAACCTAGAATTACTGGCTCTCAAGGACAACTGCCGGAACATACCGTGAAGTGCTTGCTATAATGCTTTAACGACTGCCATCCTAGGACAACAACCGAGACCGACGGCTTAACGTGCCATCCGAAGCACGGAAGCGCTCCGTAGCACTAACGTAACCCATCCAACTCGTGACCGCGGCGGACGTTGCTTAACATAGCTGATCGGTTAAGAACGGCTAAGCAAAATACGCTACGAGCGTTTCAAAATAGTAGTATATATAGTTTTCTAGTGTGATTGTAAGTATATAAATATAGGTTCATAAGTATATAAGTATATAGTATACAAAATTCTTTACTACAATATAAAATTGACAAAGTCTGTAGCTGATATTATATCAGTACTGATTTTTGAAGTTAAAATAGACAATTATACAATA
The DNA here is from genome assembly GCA_963890685.1 of Plagodis pulveraria. NCBI lineage: Eukaryota > Metazoa > Arthropoda > Insecta > Lepidoptera > Geometridae > Plagodis > Plagodis pulveraria. The sequence continues at coordinate 12,512,637 of OY982964.1, read as the reverse complement.
CTCCAACAATACTGATTCACCATGTTTTTGTTATTTAGAACATTCGAAAATATCTCTGTCCATCTGAATTCCGATGTCCGTTCAACATGTTTGAAAAATGCATGAAAACCATCCGCGTCTTGTGACTGATCTAAATGTACTATGACATCATGAATATACATATTTCGTTGAAATATACTGTATTTATACCTACTATTTATAACAGTTATTGAAATATGCAAGCAATACATTTTCATAACCAGTTCAACATCGTTAGACGTTTTCGAAGCAATGATGGGTAGAAGTAATAGCTATGGACTGCCGTGCCGCAGGTCCCTGGTTCGATCCTCACCGCCGGCTTGAGCTTCACCGCATGGTGGAAGGACATTTTTCGATTGTCCACCTGACTACCACTGTCAAGTAAGCCAAGCACCTAACGGTGTGTTCCGGTAGCAATCCTTGAGAGCTAGTGAAATTACAGGCACATGAGACTTAACAACTGTCTGAAAGTAACGGGCGCAGTGCAATTCGTGACTTGTGATGAAATACATCTGTTATAGGCAGAAGTTAGTCCGCTTAACATAAGGTGGGCCTCGAGCTTATAATAAGATTAAAAAAACCGCTCAACTCAATGTAGGTGACACTCACCCTACCCTATGTGACAGCATCGCTGAAACATTTTTTTGTGGAAATGACTCATGAGCGATATGCAAGTGTGCCTTCTAATAACTTCTTATGTTAGTTGATATAACTTTGTTTAAATAAGCTATTACACTAAACACCTTAATTCATTTAAGGCGTTTAATCAGTTAAAGTAGGTACTCAAGAATAGTAACTTCTAATTTTTTTATTCTTGCATTGCCACCAGCCAACCGAAGAAATTTACAAAAGCACAACGAAAGGAGATTTTTTATCGATGAGTGGTTCGCGAACCTGCTATCATCTAAATATCTTAGAATTCAAATAGTCTATATAAGCAATAAGTAAGTATGTATCTGTTTGTGGGTCAATATGAATTTAAAAGCTACTGGATCGAAAATAATGAAATTGTAGTACATCACTTCGCTCTATTGTCAACAATTTCCGCAGCGTATTTTTACAGCGACTTTTTTTGGTATTTTTTTCACACGTTGGGTCACTTTATCGTAGTTTTCATACGAATCCCCAAGTATTTGAAAATATTCTAAAGCCTATGTTTTTCAGGGATAGAGTAGGATTCTTATAGTGAAAAAAAAATTCAAATCGCTCCAGTAGTTTTTAAATGTATTCGTTACATACAAAAAACAAAATGTGTACAAATACAAATCGTTACTCTTGATAATATTAGTATAAATCAATAGTCCTAGCTTTTTAATCGACCTTAATCACTCATACTTCCGCCTAAGACTTTTGAGGAAGAACGAATCGAACACAAAGCACACACATCCACAAATCTTCTCACATTCTTACACAAACATACAAACAACTTGACCTACTTGTTCCAATTGTATCTATACAGCACACAGCAGTAGGTTCAGAACGAGTTGACACTGAGACAGCATGGCATGGTCCCATGACAGCAACGCGGGACGCTTGTCTGCTGTTGGAAGTGAGCCAACGCTCTGTCCCGCCGTTCCTCTAGATAACAGGACACCCAGCTTATGTACGGATTATTCAGGCAACTAGCTCGCGATTCTGTTTGTTAGCTGAATTCGTTCAATATTCTAATAGTCTACATTGGCCCAGAGTCTATAGACGGCAACCGGCAGGTATGGTATACAAACTAACTTCATAGATCAATATATACTTACTATTCTAAGTTTTCTTAACCATAGCTCAGAGTTTAGTCATACAAGTTACAGTTTTTTATTGTAGCTATGTCCTGTATCTCTATAAAACTGTTCAGAACCGGATATTGCCCGTAGGTTAGATAAAATGAATTGGAAAATATAAAATAGTATTAATATATATCCAACATTTTTTTATTCAAGTTGTCATAATAATATATTATATTTGGATTGTACTTACAAGGAAATATTTGCAGTTATATAGATACACTTCAATACTCATTACATTATTGTTTTCTGTAGTGTAGACAAAGATAGTAAAAATAAGCAAAAGTTCATTACAGACTCTGTTGTGCACAATTAGGAGAGAGGAGAATCAAAAAAGTACAGTAGGTACAATTTAATTCTTCAAAAATAAAATTATTTTATAATACTTTTTTTATTCTGTACCAATATTTGCTACTAACGGGCCATTCCACCGTTAATAGGAAGCGATAAGGTACCAAATTCCCGGTGATGAAATGCCATAGCTTTTTATAACTGCTTTAATCGCATAAAGCATTTATTGTAACACTTTAAAATATCATGTACGTAGAGCCTACTGATACTAAACAACGAATTATGACATTTATAAGAACATCGCAGACGACGAAGTTCAATAATTAATGAGTCTGATTTGACTTTGACGGTAGTTGAGAGCTGTTTTAATTTATTTCAGTAAATACCTAATTTACGTAAATTTAAACATAAGTACACAAAGTAATACCTGTTCATACCTATTTACGGACCAATTTATATCTACAAAAACGTAGCCCTTGTAAGCTTACCTAACAAAGCTCGAGGCGTTTCACTTGCTTGTCAAATTAATTAATGTTTCAGGATCTACTTGTAAAATTTCCTTGAGTTCTGCTGCCATTTTTTTCCAGAAACATTAGCGATAAAAGAATCCAACGTTGAGCCGTTCCGCTAATGGCGGGTGCTGAGCTTGAGTTCTGTCATTAGTACTTGAAATTTTACCTTTTATTGAGCAAACGAGGGCCTACGGGGAGAGGATGTCACTCGTCCTTTTGTTGAGTGTTTGTTCGTATTTATATATAAGAATTTTAACGGGAATTTGTATCTCTATATTTTAAAAAAAATATTTAATGTTATTTCGGTAACAGCTGAATTTCAGCTTAGATAAGAAAAAAATACACGGATAACATGATATACAAGTATCTGCTAACCTAAATGTTAAATTTTAAATGAAATGTATTCAATCGAAGTACTCTGAGAGAGTGCAGCCGGCCATCTCTTAAAATATGTAATGTCTCATAAGCATTGTGAAACTGAAATTCCTATGTACGTAATAGTAACAACTTGGTTTTGTTCATCCACATATTGTTTCTTAGTATTTTATTATAGCTTAAAAATAATATATCACCACATCCATATGTCCCAGATGAGGTGCAGGGAGAGCTGTTAATATGGGACGAGCCTTTTGCAATCTACTAGAGACAGTTTACTCATGAATGCTACAGAAAATGTTTTATGAGGTTCCCTGATCCTCAGCTACAGACCTAATTACGAAGCGATGCTTGCTAACGACTAACGAGGCAGTTTTATTAAAAGTTACTTAATTAGAAGTAATTTTAAATTAATAGTGAAAGTAATAATTTGTGTTCATTGAAAGATATGCAAAGAAAAATATGTTGACATTTGTTTCAAACTATTATCAAATGTAACTCATAATATTAAAATAACGAACCGTCAATCTTTACTTTAAAGAAATAGTCAATGAAAGCGAAGAAATTTTCTTTGAAACAGAGCAAGGCGTTTATAAGACGCCAACAGTCTTAATTTAAACCGCTCATGACAGAAATTACGGAGAAACGGAACTTCCAATTGAAACGTAACTAACTACCCCCACTAACTTGTTACTGGGAACAAAGCCGATTCCAAGTAAATTGCAACACACTAAGTAGATATACCTACTTTCTTAAACTTTCGCAACAACAAGCTTTTCAATAGTTTATAACTTCGCGCCAAGACATTTCACGGACTGTGGAGGCATTGTAAGACTGGATGAAGAATACAACAGCGTCTGCAGTAGGACAACTTTAGGTCTATGTAACTACATAATACCTATGTCACAACTTAAGTCTATTTGAGTACTACAGGCCCTTTAGCAACTTAGCGTCCCAATTATCCAAAAAGGAATGGATAATTAGGAAGTTAAGATGATAACCAAAGTATCCTATAAGTAAGGATTGCGTCATAGCAAGCTGCTTGATTGTTTTTTTTAATAATATAATAAACGTCACATTACAATTACATTAATCTCACATAAATAAATAAATAAATAGTGCCTACTTATTGAGGTTTATTGCATGTCAAATATATATTTCATTTCACATAACATGCCCGTGGGTGCCGGGAATGTCATTACTGTAGTTCAATGTCCATCTCTACACGTGGATGTAGTAAGAGACGAGTAGGGTAAAAAAAAACTAAATAATAAATTAAATAACAAAATTGCAGGAGGTGGGCCTTTCGAGGAATGTTAAACTCCGATCCCAAAGATGCCTACCAATTATGAAGATTTTGGCCAAAAATGTCTTTAGTAATGGATTTATAAACTGGCTGCTACATTATGTATTATACCGACCGCGACCCCACATGAGAGAGCTAAGTGTAAAGAGATGATCATGATATAGACTCTTGCATAAAACCAACAAACAACACAAAAACAACGGAAAACAGAGTATTTTTATTTCGATGGTTTGACATGTGTTAGCAATGCCCTTACTCGACCAACATAGATGTCATCACCAAACTTCGTCAGCTAGTTACGTCAAATAACAAGATCAAAACATGTAACATGTATGTGCGGAACTTGAAAACGTGTTGTTGATTTCTGAAGTTTATCCCGGTGTATTGGAATGTTCTGGAAATTTAACTTAGAGACTGTCAGGCCACGGGACAAAATACGAGTTGTTACCTACGTGAGATAAGTATACATGTACTTAATGGGAACATGTACAAGTAGGTATAAGGCGCTAGTGTGTATTGTATCGTTAGGACTTATTAGTATTACAGTGCAGATAAGTACAGTTTGTAATTAAACAACTTTAAACGGTTTAAATCGCGTATATTTATCATTATTTTTGTCCCGATGTCACCCCGTGACCACGATCACTGCAAAGTGTTTGAAACGTCGGGACAAAAATAATGATAAATATACGCAATTTAAACCGTTTAAAGTTGTTTAATTACTATGTGTAATAATCGCGAAAACCAAAGACAACATTAGGTACAGTTTGTACTTGTTTTTGACCTAGCAATGGACATACATGGTCTAATAACAACAAAAAAAAAATCGAAACGGTCGCTCGATGTTTTTAGTTCAAATTATGGTCGGTTTTTTATCGAAAGTCGAGCGTGATTGGGTGATAGAGAAAGAAAAGGAAGGACGCGGGTTCAAAACCCGCACATGACTTAGATTTTTCTTATCGTATATTTGTAATTTGTAATTTTGTAAGGAAAGGAATTTGTGCGTTTAAAACATACACAAACTTATAACAAAATAACGTGATGCGTCTTATTCCATCGTTAGAACTTTCTTTGTTACGAAAATATCTATTAATAAGTAATTATTTTCTTATATAATATGGAAAAACAACATTACGTATCATATATACATACATCATCGTCATCGTCAGCCGAAAGACGTCCTCTGTTGAACAAACAGCTCTCCCATCGAAAGCCACAACGATTGTGTATTAGTCACTTGTATCCGTAGGCTTCCCGCGACTCTTGCAATGTCATCAGTTTATCTAGTGGGCCTACCAACTATACATCTTTCCGTGTAATGTGGTAACTACTTGAGATCCCCTCTTCCCCATCGGTTATCTATTCATCGAGCAATGTGGCATACCCTTTGCCTCTTCTACTTGCAAATGAAAGCTCTGTCTGTACTGTAACTTAGGTTCTTCGGCAAATAACCTTATTTCGGTTAATATATCATATACACACCCGTAAAATTTAAACATAGAATTAACTACAAACAAATATAAGGGGTCAAAGTTAAGGGATGGTGTTGATTTTTGTAGAAAATAATTAGTTTTTTGAGCTAAGCCGAATTTGATTTAAATATTATGATGATTCGCCAATAAACTAAACCACGTTATGACTTATGGCCAAAAACAATCAGTATGTAAGTAAAATATGTTATATAGTGTACATTTATAACAGTGCATGAAGTAAAAAAAGCCTTCTTGGGGATTTAGAGGCGTAATTTATACTTTTGAATATTACCAATGCCCCCTTGGACTTTATTGACGGTAACTACCTTTCAACTTTATTGGAGTATTTCCCACAGCAACATTTAGCAGTAGTCCATATTAAGCAACCTGACATACTCCATAATATAAGGTATTTTACTAACTTTATCTGTATTTTATCGTGCGTAATAACTATGAACGATTCTACGTCGACAATATTGGCCTACTCCTGATATTTCGCACCCTCTCCGCTTTCCCACCGATTCCTGGGTTACTTACATAAATTGCGTAACCTGCACGTGACACTCGCATGCTTCACGTGTAATGTAACCGCGGACGAGCGTTAATATTGTAAGTGCCACACAAGTGACTTCTACTTCATAGTAAAATAATGGCGGTACTTCACTGGCGTCGCGTATTCGTGTAGCGGTATCGGGGTATCTGAGTAGCATCGCATATTTGACCAAATATTTGTCATTTTTTTTTTGCGTGATAGGTTAGCCTTTGACCACTATCCCACCTGATGGTAAGTGATGATGTGTTCAAAGATGTTGTTCAGGCTAACCTAGAAGTACTGGCTCTCAAGGATAGCTGCCGGAACACACCGTTAGGTGCTTGGCGATAGATTTTCTACGTGAGGGTGGTAGCTAGCCAGGCGGGCATACGCGAAATGCCCTACCACCATGCTAAAACGACTGCCATTCTAAGACAACAACCGGGACCGACGGCTCAACGTGTCCTCCGAAGCACGGAAACGCTCAGTAGTAATGTCACTAGCGGTCACCCTTCCAACTCATGACCGCGCGCAACGTTGCTTAACTTTGCTGATCGGTTGAGAACAGCTAAGTAAAGTTCGCTACGAGCGCTTCACAATATAATATAAACATTTCAACAAGCCTTTGCATAATGTTGCCTTAGATTTTCGCGATTAATACACATAGTAGTTAAACAACTTTAAACGGTTTAAATCGCTTATGTTTATCATTATTTTTGTCCCGACGTTTCAAACACTTTGCAGTGATCGTGGTCACTGGGTGACTAACTGGTTTTATATGTAACTTGAGTTATAAAGAAATTATATGTACTACCGTCTGTAAATCACTACAAAGTGTTTGAAACGTCGAGACAAAAATAATGATGAATATAGGCGATTTAAACCATTTAAAGTTGTTTAATTACTAAGCCTTTGCATCCCCGAAGAGATTTGGCTGAAATGTTGGGCACCTATATTTCGTCAGATATGTTATGTTATAATGATAGCGATTGACCATATTGTTATCGTATGGGCTACAGTTTCAGGCTCCAGATTGTATTGAATATATCTTTTCCAGACTTACTTACTTAACTCAATTAAGTGTGACCGAGGAATCGAACTCAGGACCTCGAGATTTTGAAGTTACTTTATTTGAGCAACAAGATACCTAGTTTATACACTCGCCACCAATGAAGTAGCAAATATATGATATAGGTATTGGAATATATCACAAACATATCGAACATCCACACATGAAATGAACCAGCAATAATTCAATCATGCCAATTCTAAATTTCATAAAATATACTGGTATTATATGTACAATCCATGTTGCGACCCAAATTACTTTTGCTTTAAAGCTACACACACGTTTCAGCGATCAACAAAACAGCTAGCACACTCGTTACTAAGGGACTATTAGGTACCTAGGTATTTGTTTTTATTATATGACTGTCCAAAAAGAGGAGTGTTATGTTTTCTGGATTCATGTATGTACATATGTTTGTGAGTTTCTATATTCAATAATTACTTCGAAATAAAAAAATAATAATATATATATATATATATATATATATATATATATATATATACATACATATATGTATAAAATATAATAAGATTCGTGTTAATAGCGCAGGTGACACTAAGTACATAAAAAAGTAAAAAAAAAAAAAACAAACTGGCGAATTTAATTTAGTGCCAGGGTGTTTCTCGTACTTACTAGTTCGACAATTTTGCCATATTGTCGAAGATTGTGACCAGTGATGGCGACAGCGGCTGACTCATTTTTATGCCTGATAGGTCAGCCTTTGACCTCACCTGATGGTAAGTGATGTTGTGGTCGAAGATGTTGTTCAGGCTAACCTAGAATTACTGGCTCACAAAGACTGCTACCGAAACACACCGTTAGGCGCATAGCAACAGATTCTCCACTTAAGAGTGGTAGCTAGCCAGGCGAGCATTCGCAAAATGCCCTACCATGCTATAAAGACTGCCGTCCTAAGACAACAACGGGGACCGACGGTTTAACGTGCCCTCCGAAGCACGGTAGCGCTCAGCAGTAATGTCACTAGTGGTCATCCATCCAATTCATGACCGCGGTGGACGTTGCTTAATTTAACTGATCGTTGAAGAACGGTTAAGCAAATTTAGCTACGAGCGTTTATAGATATATTCTATCGACAACACATACCTGTGATAAGGGCATGCACATGATTATGAACTGTATTTTTTTGACTTTGTTTCTAAACTGTATTTTTAAAAAACTATACTGTCTACGTTATAGTCGAAGATGCTGCTAGCAAATAAATGCGTTGACAAGTTACCGATTTCGTTCTTACTATACAGTTAATAAAAAAAGTGTCAGTGTGTTACATTACTGCGTGACGTGCACGTGATGCGAGCACTCGTCACGTCTGCGGTAACGGCGGACAGACGTTAATATTGTATGTTAGTGCGGCACAAGTGGCTGTTACCGCACAGTTAGGGTAGTGGCGATAAAAACGCAAAAATACACGGGTTTCTGTGTATCACACTTTTTGCGAACGTAATGAAATTCGTTTCATGACTTTTCCTCAACGAGTACACCTTTTCAATCTCCTACTCTTCTGAGTCCATTTTAGCATAGATTCAGCATTTATATTTATGGTTGTTGCTTAGTCCCTGTATGAAGGTTAAGGCTTGGGGTTACGCCAATAACCTTCAGGCAATGGTTCTATGGATGAGCGCAGGATGTCTTAAGTCAGATTTTTTAAGTCTGACGCACTATTTCATTACACTATCACCGTGCGGGGTGCAGGGTAGAATGTCACCTTCCCCCTATTGCTACCCATAGGTGTCGTAATAGGCGACTAAAGGTAAAATACTGTGAGGTGTGCAGCAGCGCCTTCTGAGAAACTAATATCTTAAACTGCAACCCCCAAGACGCCTGCCAATCGTGGGGATTATAGCAAATCCCGCTTAATTGGAGAGGTTTTGTTCAGCAGTCAAGAATCCGGCTGATACAGAACTATTTCAGCAATTTATTTTATATCTTTTTTCTATTTGTATTTAAATTGTTCACGTATAAAAAATAAATATTTAAATTAATTGATGTAACAGATACTTAATGCTTATTGAAAATTTTGTCTTTTTCATAAGTCTCATTATTGATCTCAGGAAATGCAGTAAATATAATATAACAACTGTTCAACCATAGACGTACCAATGACATAATCTAATAATATAATTGAATTGATTGCATTTGGACTAATAGGCAGTCCAAATGCTCTAGCCCACAACCAGTTGGCAGCGTGCCCAGCATGCTGGCAGCATTGCCCCGTTGAATTGCAATGCTTATACTTTGAGCCAAACAGGTGCCATCTTGATGACGCGTCGCATCAACCAAGCGCTCTGATAAGTTTTGGAAATTAATTGATTAATTGATATTAATTATTAATAGTATAATTATATGTACTTAATTGACACAATATCATGGCGTTTCCTTTTTTTATGAGTTGTTTCTTATTCCTAACAAATTCATAAATATAAAAGGGAACTCGTCTGGTGTTTGTATCTCTTAAACTAACCAGTAAAGACGACGTTTAGCATTTCTGCCCTTGGTGCCAGCCTTATGTGAAGTGTCAAAATAATTGTTAAACCAAGTCAGGTTTACACTTTACTGTGTCAATAACTCAGTTTTGAAAGAAAATCAAAAAATATTATTTTTTACAGCTATAATAGGTTAGCTTTTCACCACTATCTCACTTGTTGGTGAGTGATGATGTGGAAGATCTTGGTTACGGTTAAGGTACTGGATTTCAAGGACATATGACAGTGCCATTAGAGCTTGCTGGCATATTTAGTACTTGAGGGTGGTAGCTGCCTAGACAATCGCAAAACGCCCTGTTACCATATGACCAAGATCTTCCACAACAGTTAATTTTTTCTTTTTAATTTAGCACCATTGCTATAGTGGTCTATCCGTTAAGTAAATGAACCATAAAGGGTCGCTTTAGTCACGCCCTGATTCCTTTTTGGGCGTTCTGTTGTCTTCGAAAATTCTTGCCTGAGGTACAAAAGTTACAGATAACTTCTTAAATGATAGGAGCTTTTTTCATACCGAACTTTTACTCTGGAGCGATTATAATGACATAAATCTGTCATATAAATTAAGTAATCACATACTATCACTTTTTATGTATATTTCCCAAGGGGTAGGTGTCTAATCAGTGATGTTTTACTCATCAAGGGTTTTTCAACAACAACTTTGTTTTCTAAAACAATATAAAACAAAGAATTTAGATGAAAATGATTCAAATTTGTATTGTAATTCGAAGAGAATAGTTTGGCAATTATGAATGAAAAATGATATCTGGCAAATGTCCACCACGCTGACAGATGTCGATTCTTTCATCAAAGTTTTTAATCACTTTTTGGCAAAATGGCGGATCTATTTTATTAATCACATGACGGATTTTGAGTTTTAAGGCTGCAATCGATTCGATTGGCTCCGTATAGACTGTGTTCTTAACATAGCCCCACAAAAAATAATTCAGTGGTGTTGAATCACACGATCTGGCTGGCCACTTAACCGCTGAATTTCGTGAAACTATGCGATCGGAAAATTTCGTTTGCAATAAATTGGTCGTGGTGGACATTTGCCAGATATTAGTTTTCACTGGTCAAACATTTCTCTTCGTAATACAATAAAAATTTGAATCTTCTTCATCTAAATTCTTTGTTTTATTTCGTTTTAGAAAATAGAGTTCTTGTTGAAAAACCTTTATAATATGTTTTTGGTCCCATATAATAGACAATAAACTTTATTGTCATATACTGGCCACATTTTAAGAGACAAGAGTATCAATAAAAAAAATGTGACTTTGTTATCGTGCATCTGTTTAAAATAATAATTATTATCAAATTAATGAGAAAGTCCCAAAAAAAGTAAGTAGTATAAGTAGTAGTAGTACTATAAATGTTCAAAACAAATTAAAAACGCAGTACTTAAGATTAGTACAGGTTTATTTTCGTTCAATATATATTTTGCCAAGTATAGTTGCCACTAATAAATTAAAAGTTTCATGAAATTGCAGGAAACACGAAGTCAAGTCCAAAAAGAAGCAATGCTTGCCCTCAGAACCCTCGGAAGAAGTTGGTCACTGTCCGAACACTCACTCTAACACGTCTACCTGATTTTTATTCAAAGCCTTTAAATCGCGTGTCAGCACAAGCCGTTTTCCGCGCCCGGGAACAAACTCCTTTATTTATTATTTGACAAATCTTGTAATTAAAGCCGATCCCTTTTTAAGTGACTCCAGCTTAATTTGGAGAAGCAGTGATTATGAAATTTTGTCGTTTGAATAATTTGATACGTCTGCCGCTTCGAACAAAGTATTGTTATTGGACGCGGGTCACAAATAAGTACATTGTGATGGTTTATTGTTAGGTACTATTTCAATTTTGTTTTTGTAATTTGATGAATGTTTGAGGGTAAAATGTATATTGATTTTTCCTTTATATAAAAAAGTAAAATCTAATAGTTATAAAAAACACAACAGTTTATTATAAACAGCTGTCAAAAGCATATCGAGCCATTGATTCCAAGATACTTAAAGACTCTACTGGATGAATACTTAACTCTTTTTTCATACAAATTGTTTAAATGTCGGAAAATCGAGTCTCTCTCTTTTTAACTGACTCGGACAGAATCTATAAAAAAAAATTATTCTACGCTATCCTAACAACTACATTTTTTTGTTTCTCTTATCATATACATGTTTAAAAATAGTCTTTAGTGTAGTAATAGATTCTAAACCCGAGCTATTGCTACACCAAGATTATTCATGTATTAAAAACCGGTTCAGTGCCTACGTAGGCGTAAACACGCTACAACAAACAAACTCATTCATTTTGACATATTCAAATCGCAAATCTAGACGCACAAGGGACAATCACAATATAAAAAAATACTTCGAAGACTACAAATCGCTAAAAAATGGAACGAAAAATTCCTAGATACTATATTATGAAGTACATTTATTATCTCTCACCTCGTAAATCGCTGAATAGATTTGGTGCATATAGATAACTAAGGGTCTGGATTAACACGTATAGTATAGTAGGTCATATTTATGCTGATTTTTTATGTAAGTAGATCCCGTGGAAGCTCGACATAATAAAATTGTAAATAATATTTATGCCGATTTCCTAAGTATTTCCCGTGATCCACACAACAATACTAACGCGGTCGAAGCTGTTGATGGAAGCGAAATAAATCAAAGTATTTTTTTTTATGCTTGATAAGTTTGCTTTTGTCCACTATCTCACCTGATGGTAAGTGATGATATGGTCGAAGATGTTGTTTAGGCTAACCTAGAATTACTGGCTCTCAAGGACAGCTGCTGGAACAATCCGTTAGGTGCTTCGCGATAGATTTTCTACTTGAGGGTGGTACCTAGCCAGGCGGGCATTCCCAAAAAGGCCTACCACCATGCTATAACGACTGCTGTCCTTAGACAACAACCGGGACCGACGGCTTAACGTGCCCTCCGAAGCACTGAAGCGCTCAGTAGCAATGTCACTAGCGGTCACCCATCCAACTCATGACCGCGGCGGACGTTGCTTAACTTTGCTGATCGTTTAAGAACAGCTAAGCAAACTTCGCTACGAGCGCTTCAAAAGAGAGTTTTAAATGTCAGGGACTTTTTTTATTCATATGTATGCAATCACAAAACTCCTATTATACATAACAAACGAGTGATCACAGACTCAATGACCAAACCTTCTCAATTGAATAGCACGGGTCCATAATTCGGCGCTTCCAGCCCTCGAAACTTATCACATAAAGGCATGGAGATGTGTTGTGATATTTCTCCGATAACAAGCAAAGTTAGGTCCTTCGACAACCATAAAGACTATTGGGTGATACTTGTTTGTTCCGCGGTTGGGCCGCTGCCAAATAATCCCGCTTACCTAACGCCATGTGCTCGTATTTACTGAATGAAATACATTGCTTTTTTATTACCTACTGAGTGACTCGTAATACAAAAGCCAGATATTTTTGACAGGTATTCTCATAAAGTTTTATGATTCAATCGTTTGAAAACTCGTTATATTCTGTGATCTCCGCCCTTGGTAAAAATATTTACCAGACGTAGTTATTTATATGAAATAAATAGCATATACTATATTTATGTGTCTGGAGGGTATTGTTAACCAAGGTCTTTATGTAGGTCGATACCTTATTAAAGATATTCAGATATCGGAATACCTATATAATTAGTTTATATCTATTTCAGTGTCTTGTTTACGTACCGACAAATAATATTTAATTAAAGTTGAGAATAAAATTAAGCTTGAAGCTGACGACAAGGCTCCGTCAAATTGCGCTAGATTAATTTTGATTCATTTTGTGTAGCTTCCACCTGTTCTCAATTTAATTATGTTGGAGTTTGCTCAATAAGTAGCTATCTCATTTCACATGATGCCAACGCTTGAGAGCTCTAATTAATTTTTATTTAAGTATGTATGAATATTAGGTTTATGTTTGTTACAATAATAGAACATAAATTTGCAGAATCAACTAGTTATTTATAAACATTTAGATACGCCAAAAAATTTAAGGATGATGCGGTTAATAAATGAAGTTTTTTTTATTATAAATTTCAATTAAATTCAATAACTTTACTGACGTAGAAGGCGATTGATTGTCTCCACTGGCAATAATAGGTATTGTTAAATATCTCATCTTCTATCTGGATACAAGAATATATTTACAAGAATTATTATACATCGTGATAAGTGATGATGTGGTCGAAGGGGTTAACAGGCTTAACCTAGAATTACTGGCTCTCAAGGACAGCTGCGGAACACACCGTTAAGTCATGGCGACAGATTTTCTACTTGAGGGTAGTCACTAGCCAGGCGGGCATTCGTGAAATGCCCTAACACCATGCGGTGCAGCTCAAGCCCGCGGCGGGATTCGAACCATAGGCCTGCTGCGCGGCAGTCCATAGCCAATGCCTCTGAGCCATCACTGCTTCAAAAAGTTCTGTTCTGTATAAGTTCGATAATATTATACAATACTTTTAATACAGTGGATTAAAAAGCTGGATAATTAATTATTTAGTAAAGCACAAAACTTTCAATGTTAAGACATAGCGATTAGAACATTGTTCTTCGTAATGATCCTCGACCATTGTCATAGAATACCTAAATGTTGTTAAGCCAACAAATTTTTGTTTACGAATCAGTAACGGTTCTATTTACGCGCACAAATTAATGTCAAAATCATATTTTGACTAACCTACTACCTACTCTACTTGTGACCACGGTCAATGTTAATTTATGCGTGAATACTCGTAAATCCGTTAGTGGTTTATAAACATGAGTTCACATAAGTTAAAGAACAGTAAAACAAATCTTAAACCATTACAAAAATGTTTTATTAAATGTTACCTTGTATAGAGGCTCAATTTATTCTATAGGTATAAATATATTGTCACCCTTAATGTAATAATGGCGATTCAATCATCTACTTCTACATATTTGCTACTTTAATTCGAAAATGAAACTATCTATAAAATTAAACAAAAATTCGATTACGGTAATTTAAATCTTTTTGTTATTTACAAAAAGCATAGAATTGTAAGACGAAATGGCGGAGCTTGAAATGGCTAGTACATGCTCTTTGACTAGTGGCTCTTAAAATCGTTTGGCAACCAGACCCAATATTGGTTACTTGTGAACGGTGTTTACCACTTTCCTTTGACCGAAAAGTTACCAAGCTAGCCTTAGGTGGTTTGAAATTTCCGAGGCACATGTTGACAAAATATACCCTTCACAAGTAGTTTGGTATAGTTCAGCTTACATTGTCACTACATATATATACTAATGAAATTTTCTATATCACTATGGCATATACAATTTAGATGCGTATTTTTAAACATCAGATATAAAATTGAGACTGATAAAACTTTAACCGCCGAAATTTAGAACAAATTAACTTTTCTTTTACACACACATTTGTTCGTTATTTATTGGTTTTGTATACATTATATTCTTAAGAGAAAACTGTATGATTACGAAATAAAATTCCGGGACCTGAATAAACATTTAATTTTAATAAACAATGTATATTTATCACCAAACTAAATTAGATTACAATGAACAAAGAAGAAAAATCGCACTGATAATTGCTTCACGTTCATATGTTTATGTTTGGGATGAAATTATTATTTGTTTCGTAGTTTTATATTGATTATAGCATAAGACAAGTTCTTTGCTACAATTGCTATGTTTTAGATCATAGACAGTACTATACATATAAGTATTTAACGGTACGTACTGTATCAGCCCGTTTGTCCACTGCTGAACAAAACCTCCCCCATTATGGGAGGGTTTGCCATAAGCCCCCCGCTGTGCTCGTGATTCAATTCTAGACTACTTCGCTAGTACGGGATTTAAAAAATAGAACCAAAACAAATGGTTACCAAAAATTGTTCCGACTTCAACACTCAAATGTGTGAAATAACTTGTTGAAGTCAGTACCATGCGCACAATATTGTGATAATAGGTACTTTTGAACCATCATAGTTCGTAGCTAGGCAACTATTTGTTAAATTCTGTGAACGTCTTCTCATAGACGCTCTTAAATTTAGCGAATATTTTAAGATCTTATTATGAACAATGATTTATGCATACACAAGTAGGTAAGGCTTAGCGCGACTTAGTTAAGGCATTACCTAAAACATGGCGGTGGGGCTCAGTAGCCGTGGCTTCGTCACCCACGGTGAAGCGAAGAGGAACCAGGGGCCGTGCCGGCTTGGGCAGTCGGCCGGTTCGAGAGGGTCCGCTCCGCTGGGCTTTGCCTCTAAGTCCATAATGGAGCGGCAAGGGGCAGGCTGCGGTGCTGTATATTATATTTTTCACACATAAAAAAGGCATTACCTAAAACATAGGTATTTTTGTGGTATCCATCTAATATATCAGTAGATACAGCTCACTAATTGGTACACCCGCCACGCCGCCAGACTGTTCATTAGAGAGCATCCATCAAAGCTCCGCGACAAATCTGCGCTTAAAAAGAGCCTTAGGTATTTTGCTGTCGCGTCGTTAGCTTTTTTAGAGAATCCCGCCGAGAAATATTTTGTTTGTTCTAATTTGGAAAATAAAGCTAAGTCATATTATGGTTTTGTACATTCACAACAAAAAATCTGTTCATTACTGTTTTTTTGCGGAGAAATCAGAGAACTAGCAAAACTGAAGTAGCAGTAGAACTGTTTGTAAATGTTCATTCGGGGAAGTACTGCCACCTCTTTCTTTACTTTAAGAAATATCTGTTTCTACCGCCAAGCAGGAACTTCGCACTACTGTTTGAAGGGGGTAAGGGTGCCATGAAATTACAGACGCATGAAACTTAACAATTGTATGTCTCATCGTAATGGGTGCAGTGCATCTGTTCTAGGCCGCTAACACCAGGTGTGCCTCGTGCTTGTTCCATCATGATAGCATAAAAAAAAACTATATTTTATTTTAATGTTATCGTGATATCGTGTACCGATTTGGTGGTAGTTTTCGAAGAAAAAACAGCAGTAAATTTTTCCTCACAACAAAATTTACTGTAAATAGTTAGGTGTTTTTATCTGTTATACAATACTACAATTTTGTCCGTTGAGTCCTGTTGAGTCTAAATTCCTTTATTCACAAAACTACAAAATATACTACAAAATATAAACAACACTACAGCCACTACAACGAAAACATTTAGCAACGTAAATGCCATTGCAAGCCCATATGGTCTAGCATACTTGACTCACTACTTGAGTGAGGGAGACCTCCGCTATTTGCATTATTGTGATAAAGTCTGAAAATAAGTTATCTATTTATCCTTGTCAGACATTCTGAAACTGAAATGCTCTTAAATATAATATGGTAGATGTTCAGTTTTGCATCTGCTAGATTTTACAATCAGGTTTGAAATTCACACGATAAGGGCCGTTATATAATTCTAATGCTTAGCTTATAAGTTTTGGCATATAATTTTATTACTAGGTAGTATTTTTTTGGGTTCCACGCCCAGTGTTTAAGGTAGCCTTATGTCACTGGTCTATGTGTGTTTGCCCTTAACTCACGGGTATTTTATACGACGTTAATACTGAAGCTCGTTACAAAAAATCTTATGTAGAAATGGTTATGTGTATCTTATAATGTTGACCCGAAACCAAATATTATTGAATAAAAAAAACATTGTTTAATACGAGTCAAATAAATGAAAAAGTAG
Source organism: Plagodis pulveraria (assembly GCA_963890685.1). NCBI lineage: Eukaryota > Metazoa > Arthropoda > Insecta > Lepidoptera > Geometridae > Plagodis > Plagodis pulveraria. The sequence continues at coordinate 12,495,111 of OY982964.1, read as the reverse complement.
ATGAAAATCTGTTCGTACCTACCACAGCTTGTGAGCTATCGTCTTCTAGAAATCGGGTAAGCATAGCTAAATACTTTTTTTATAACAAAGAATTATTGCACGTCAAACTTAATTATATTTAAAAAAAATAGTTTTGAATGGGGTCGATCTCAAATAATAAGATAGTTGAGAATTGAGAATTTTCTGTATTTTCTTTACATTAATTAATTAACTATATTTAACCAACATATAATAAAAAGCAGCCAAGAATGATATTTATTATTTTCCACAAATAGCACTATCCGTGTTTTACAATTAAATGTACTTATGTATAAATAATTAGACTAATGGCACCCGATGCTAGAGCGGGCTGGAGTTTAAACTAAATAAAAACGGAATTAATTGAACAATAGTGTACAGGCTGCGGTCGGGACGCAGCATTTGTATTTTATGTTTCAACTCGGCCATACATAAAAACGTACCCTCTGACCTCCATTTGCAAAACAAAACACAGCAGTTAAATGCGAAACAAAGCTCACATTTCCACATTATACCAGTACCTGACGCCCGCTGCATACGGAATGAAGTGAAACCAACAAACCAAATTGGTACTGACTCGCGTACGTTATGTTAAGTGAAATTTTATGCCTCCTCGTAAAAATCCACGTGCTAACGCCTGTTTCTGTTCAATTGGAACTGAACAAGAATGAAAAATAAGGGTGGGAATGAGAGTTATCAGAAATAATGGAGCGTAATTTGAGTTTGCATCGTGTTAAGACACTCTTTGTGGAAGTGCTCTCGACGGTAGTCACTGTCAATTGTCGCATAGACAGCGCTAATGCATTCAATGTCCTGAATTTCGGAAGGATATGGATAATGTAGTATATAACAATTTAATAAACTACTGCTTTGCGTTATTTTTAGGATTCCTTTACTTCCTTTTTAGTTACCGGTTAGGTTTAAAGATATTCATTCCCAATAAGACAATACAGTCTCTTACTTGAGAACAATGCCTAAAAATAAATTAAAAGTATACATTAATTATGCCATCTTTAATAATTATATTAATAAGCCACCCATTCCATACATTATGTACATAAACGTGAATGATCAGTGAAGACATGTTGTGCTGGATGGGCCTTAAATGCAGTAAATGAGTCAACATTTTGAATTTTTGAGGGTATCTTGTTTTAGAGTTATACTCCTTCAAATGTGAGCATTTTTTTGCAATAATTAGTTCGATAGTTTGATAGGGCTAAGTAACTAGCACGTCAGATACAACGCTTGCTTATTTGTTTAATTAAAGTGAACTTTAAATTTGAGTGAAAAATTTTTGTGTAGACATTTCCGGACTTCCAGTTTCTAAACGGAACCCTATTATTGAGACTCGGCGACTTATTCAGTTCTATGTATGAAATTTTCACTGATTATGTGTTGGCACGGCGTATTGTCTAACTAGTCAAAATCTAGTAGTCTTATTAAAGAAAAGTTAAAATAAATGGCGATCGTCACACAACATACTGTGTACCTTCACTAGCGAAGGCACGCTCCGAGATAGTATTTTTTTTGGGAGGAATAAAATTATTGAATTATAAAAATTGTTGATGTACATTTATTTGTGCGGGTTACCCGTGGGGTGCCAGGCTAGAATGTCACCCCCCCCCCCCATCTCTACCCGTGGGTGTCGTAATAAACGACTAAGGGTAACACACCAGACGGTGGGCAGCAGCGCTTTCTGAGGAACTGATATCTCCCACTGCGATCCCCAAGACGCTTGCGAAGCGTGGGGATTATGGCAAAACTCCCCACAAAAAGGGGCGACCGTGTTCAGCAGTGGACACACAGTTAAACAAAAAAATTTAAAATATGAACACTTTGGTAGGCGATAGCAGTTGCAACTACATACAATAAATGTAGAGGTGTGTGCCTTCATGAGTGGAAAGGTATTAAATTTTTTAAGTTTAGTTTTTGCTCTATCATACACTACTCGTAGCACCGATTTGAAAAACTTTTTCACCATTAGAATTCTATACTATCCCTGGAGAACATAGGCTATATAATATTTTCAAAAACTTAGGCACCCGTATGAAAACATCGATAATGTGTACCCACCCAACGTGTAAAAAACACCAAAAAAATCGTTTTATCGCGTACGCTGCGGAAATTGTTGAAAATAGAGCGAAGAGATTTGCTACAATTTTATAGAGGACTTCAATATCTACAAAAAAAAAACGAATACCATATGTCTAACTAATACAGTTGTGTCACAACAACTACTTTTTATGTGATTTAATTTTTATTTTTTGTTTAATACCTGTGCAAAGCCTGGGCGGGCCACTAGTATTTTGTTCATAAATTCATGTTAGGTATCTTGTTACAATAATTATCTACAAAATGTTTCATGAATTATCTCATTATATTAACATAATTATCACATAGTTATGATTTAAATAAAGCTTTAATGTAATTTGCGATTCGTATAACATCAAAAGACCTGTTATAAAACGTGGAATGTCGCAGTTGAATATTATAACAGAGTTGTAATTAGGTTGCTATTGATGTTGGTCACTGTCATGTCCAATCACATCTGACTCTGATAGTAACCACGATCGATGTAGCTCGAAACGTCGAGGTAAGTCAAAAATGCTGTTTCTATTTTAATTTGTGCGCGATTAGACCCGAAATTGTATCTTAAGCATGAATTTAGATCGCGAAAGGTTAAGTAGAACGATTCCAATTGATTAGTTTTATTATAATAATTTGGTTAATTAGATTGAAAACAAAAATATGTATGAATATGGTATAATATGCTGAATCAGTGTCAATGCGCTACTTTGAAAACCCGAAATTTATTTTATTAGGTTCGAGTCTAGGTTCACCGCGTTAGTGTTTTTTATTTGATAAGTAAACTCTCGGTGGTAGTCCAGGATCTAGAACTATGCCTGGTTGATAGTAAGACTTGCCTTCCATTCATTCATAAGCAGCCACAAAATCCACGGTTGAACAAACGCATCCCAGGGTGATTGCCATAATGCTCACGTTTGGCAGGCGTCTTGGGGATCGCAGTGCAATACAGATCTTGCGAAGGCACTGCTACGTACTTTCTTGCATTTTTTCCTTTCGTCGCCCCTTTCGATCTTCCTATTATTATAGGACCAATGAGGGTTTGCGCAGAAGATGAGCTTCGTCGTTGGTGGATCGAGTCCAAGGCCCTTATTTTCTATGACCATTTACAAACATAACGCGCTGCGTTACGTAATCTCCGTCGTAAGATCGTGAAATAGTTTCTGCATGCCACTTCAGCTTTGATGGCGTGTTACGAGCACGTTATCGGCATGTTTCTAAGTGTCAAAATAACGCTTGAAGTGAAGGCAAACATCATACTTTCAAGTATTCCCATCAAACCCTCAAGTATTTACTTTCACTATGATATATTAAACGATAAAAAGGTGAATGCTACCGTCTTTGATAAAAATACTTTAGAGACAGATGGTTTCAAACGTAGCTCCTGAAAACTTGAAATAAAAGAATTAGATATAGAGCATACACAAACCACAGACCACTTACCTTGTACCGTACAGAATACCGTTTTGAGATTCCGCGTTTATTTAGCGTGTAAGATACATTATGGCGTCACGTGATATTTGCAAGGAATCTCTAGTGTCATACCGAACAAGGGAATTGGAGTAATAATGCAGATTTCTTTGAGTTGATCGGAGGCATTGATAATAGTTATATAATCTACTTGACATCTTATAAGGCTGACTGGCTCTATACCATAAAATTATTGACTGTTATTATTTTCCATTTCTGATCCTAATGGTTGATTTTTCTTTATATTAAAAAATATCATACTGATTACCTAAATGTTAACCGACCTTTAAAACAAATGAACTTGTCTAATAAACAACCACCATTCGATGTTATGTATACATATTGGTTGTGTATACATTTATTCTTAGAAATAATCACTACTTTGATAATTGAAAAATCAGCCCTCAGTCTAGTACTTATCTAATACTATCTATCTAATCAATACAACGAAACGTTTAGAAACCGCCGCCTACCTCTGTTGAAAAGACAGCTGTGACGGTAAGTTTCGTGAACAATTCAAATTATAGTCAAAAACTTGTTATAATTCGGAGCCGCCAGCTCTACCTGTAATTTATCCAGGACACATCCATAATAGAAACAAAAGACTGCGAAGGGCACTGGTCGCACGTTAAATGGCTCGAAACAGCCGTTTTATTAGAGCCCCCATTGTGGAACATACCAAACGGATTTCTGGAACGTGTAACGTAGCTTCCGTACTTTTAGTAGAGTTGGCTTTCTATAGATAGCTATACGTAGAACTAGTAACAGTGTCCGGTTTTACTATGCATCAGTACAGTACGATCAGTATTAAATGCAAAAATAATGGAGGAAACTTTTTAAATAATGATAGAGAAACAAAGGAAGAGGCTGGAAATTAAAACTAAACTTTAGAATATTGGAATCACAAATTGAATTCATGTTGTAAAGGATTAACTATAAGTTATAAGTAATGATGTGGTCTAATGTGGCAAATTGGCATTACCTTGAATGGGAATAGACTCCAAGTACAGCTCGCAAAACACACCGTTAGGTGCTCGGCAACAGATTTTCTACTTAAAGAGGGTAGTTACTCAGCGGACATTCACATAATGCCTTACCAGCACGCTATAACGATTACCATCCTAAGAAAATAACGTCATTTTCGACGGCATACTTGCCCTTCAAAGTACACAAGTAAATTACTACAATTGGTAACATTGAAAGTGAATATATTTGTCTGGAACAGTTATAAAATTTGAGGTAAAAATAAAATTACCGTTTGTTTTTACTCCTTTCAATTCTACTTTTCCGTTCAATCTATGTATATGCGTTATAGATATAGCACACATATATGCCTAGAACAAACCACGCAATTTTTATTTCAGAGTTACGGCAAACTGTTTCGTAGAGCCTGCTACGCCGTAGAATTATTTGGTACCATTGTGTCTTACTGTACTAAAGCAAAGTTATCTTCCTCCGTATTCTATCACGTTGCAATTTCAAGTGTTGTATAATTATGATAAAATAAAAAACGAAAAAAAATTATATGGTGAAAATATTGATAAATAATCATAAAACTTAGATTTTTATAAATTTGATAATTTAGGGTGTCAAAATGCGGGGCCCAAAATTTTGAGCGCATATAGACCAGATCGTAGGGGTTAACAGTTCTAAATATGATTTAAACTATCCACATAAAATAATACACCACTCGTGTCCTAAACTATTAACTTTTCGATTTCGTCTATAAAGTGAAGTTGTTCCGTCATTCCATATCAAAGGTGAAACTAGAAAATCGTCATAATATTTAAATATTATATAATTACGATATAATTATTAAAAGCTCTATTGTGTTTAAACTACTGGAATGTCATACTGCATAACTTAACTATCGAAGGATATTTAAAAAGCTATATGCTACCTGCCCAACATAGTTCATCACTCTTTGTTGTTAAATTTACTATGACCATATCATATATATTATGTTAGTCAAAACAATACGAAGCTCTTAATATATTTTCTCATTTCTTGTAATGTGATTTGTTAACGTGGGCGTAGTCCCGCCGCGGGCTTGAGTGTGCCCGTATTAAGCGAAAGTTGCCTGGGCAGGTCACAGCGTTATGAAGAAAATCTGTTGCCAAACACCTATCGATGTATTCTGACAGCTGTCCTTGAGCGCCAGTTGCTTTCAAGCTTGCATACATACCTGTTTACCTCAACCACATCATCACTTACCAACAGCTGAGATAGTCAAACGCTAAAGCTGTAAAAAAATGTTTATTCTAAGTTAAAATGCAATTCTTTTATACTTGCCAGAACTATAATAGCTGAGTTATTGGCCAAAACATTGGAACCATATGCAGCGTATTATTAGTTAAATAAAAATATAATTTTGTAGCACAAAAAGCAATCGGAATGCAACAGAAGGTAAGTTCCCGCAATTAACGTCACCGTCTATACCCATTCGTTGCCGTTCTCTTTAATATCGGAATTCTACATTTTACGTAATGGTTAGAAATATTCACAATTATTTTATTTCTGATCCATTCCTTTTCTTTCTACTGTAATTGACTAAACAGATGTACGTGGAACAAGTGAACTGAAGTGTTGGAAGGAGAAGGCAAACGTTCCGAAATCAGATTGAAGATGTTCTGAAAACAAGCCAGGTCAGGAGTACCTTTGGGGTACTCCGACGCTTATGCAGAGAATGTAAGGATTGTAGCAAATAGAAATCTGTGGTCACTGCCTTCCCCCTACGGGAAAGCGGCGTGATTTTATGTATGTATGTATTTTAATTTCTTGTTCTTTTACTATGCCAATTTTTCTTAATCTAATTAGGTAGCCTTTGATCAATAATGAATTTAAACCTGATGAAAAATACGGTCGAAGAAAATGACTGGCTCTCAAGTAAAACTGTTGGACCTCACTGTTAGTTTCTTGGTGACAGATTTTTTAATTGAAGGTGGTGGTTCGAAGCGCTCGTAGCGAAATTTCCTTAGCCGTTCTTAATCGATCAGCTAAATTAAGCAACGTCCGCTGCAGTCATGAGTTGGATGGGTGACCGCTAGTGACATTCCTACTGAGCGCTTCCGTGCTTCGGAAGGCACGTAAAAAAGCCGTCGGTCCCGGCTGATGTCTTACGATGGCAGTCGTTACAGTATGGTGGTAGGGAATTTCACGCCTGCCTAGCCTAGCTAGCTAGCACCCTCAAGTAGAAAATCTGTCACCAAGCACAGTGTGTTCCGGCAGCTGTCCTTGATAGCCAGTGATTCTAGCTTAGCCTGAACACAAAGGCTAGCCTGTCAGCTATAAAAAAAGCTATCCAGACGGGCATTCACAAAATGCCCTACAACCGTTCTGTAATGACAGCTAACCCAAGACAACAACCGGAATAGACGGTTTAATATGTCCTCCAAAGCACGGAAGTTTTTAATGGTAATTGCCACTAGCAGGCACCTATTACAGTCATGACCAACAAACGTCGTTTAACCTAGTTGATTTATTTACTAGGCAAGTCTCGCTACGAGCACTTCAGGTGCTACAGCAACGTGTAGACGTTGCTTATAACAGTAAACTTTACGTTATAATAAAAATAATTGAAAGACAAATTCGAACTATGACTCACTTCAATACGGTAGCTCAAATGGACAAAGCAAGACCCTGCCCAGAGCTGAATGTTTGCTGTTGTTTGTAGAATGGGCAGGGCCGATGTTTTTTGTAGAATGTTGACCGAAAAACGAATATTAGACTAGAAATTCAATTAAATTACTTTCAGGGGTTCACTTCGAATAATGGTAGCTAAAAGAAAACTTTTTGTACCTAGAATGTGGAAGATTACAGATAAATAATTGAGTAGAGTACGAATATAATTGTGGAATAAAAAAAGTGATTGGTTATGGGCCGTCAAAGTTGTCTATATTAGACCATAATTTGCTATGTGTCAAATCTCAAAAACTAAACTGATATAGTTTTTGATTTAGTTTTTAGGAATATGTGATTTCTCTATGTTATATTCCGTTATCTATTTTTAATCAAGAAATACTGAAAACGCCATCTTGTAATGAGATTTTGAAACTCTGATCAAAACCAACATAATCAAAAGTTACAGGAAATGAGATTTATTTTTAATGATTACAGTATAAAGATTAAAAAAAAATTTCACTTATAAATTATTATTAGATGAAATTGCATTTGATTTATTTACTAATTTCTGTCTCCCACACGGCGAGAGGCGTAAAGCATATCTTTAGGATTCCGAGTTCTGAGGTTCAATCCCCAGTTAGGACAGTTCTTGGGGATTTTCTGACAAAGAAATTGTTCAGTAGAATTGGGCACTGTGCCTGGTTAATAGCGATGACCTGCCCCCCTGTTACAAGAAGCATATCTAGCAAATCGTTAGTGTTTAGACATCTGGCGAAACTCTCTAAGGGTTATGAATGCGTGATATGTTTTATTTATCTTTCAATTGCTTTTATATGTCATAGTTTGGAAATGCATTCCCTCAAACTTATCATTTAATAAAATATTATATCTTTTCAGGTAAGAAACTGGAACGCTTGGCCATTGAAAATGGTATCTACTATTTTCTAAATCAATTTATAACGCTCAACGCGTGTTTCACGTGAGTAAGGACAAATATTACTTTATCAATACAATAACACTACGACCTTCTAATAATAAAGGTGTTCAGGATGCTACAAAAAGTATCTGGAAAGCGTTGGATGTGTTTAACCATGGAAGATAAGAAAGCGATGGAATGGCCTTCAATTCGAAATTGGTTTGCAATTACCTTTTGAAAAGTCTTGATGTGTGCAAACACTGGAATAACGTTACATTATGTAACGTAATGTTACTCTACGCTACGTGTTTCTTTTCAGAGAAAACTGTTCTGAGCAATAAAAACAGTGTATAGCGCAAAAGAAATGTCTCAGATCTGTGTGCGTTTTGAGATCCACGGATTCCTGCAAACCATATTTTATAAAGCTGACAATAATGACATTTTCTTGATAGTACTTATTACTATTTATACTTATAAACTCGTGCACTTAAGAAATAATTCTAATAATATGTTTCCGTCCGAAGTATATCCCCATGGGGTACCGGGCTAGAATTGCACCCCCTATATATTCCCCTGAGAGTCGTACTTATGGGTGGTAGCTAGCCAGGCGGGCATTCGAAAAATATCCCTGCTGCCATGCGGCGAAGCTCAAGCCGATTGGGATCAAACCATGGACGCACGGCAGTCCATAGCTGCCACACGCGAGGCGTAAAGCATAACTTTGGGATTCCGAGTGCTGAGGTTCAATCCCCAGTTAGGTTAGACCATCATTGCATTTGTATGCTTCAGTAAATCAAAGTGATATTGCTATCAAATATACATTATGGCCTTTGATACATTAAACATAATCAAAATCAAACAATGCTTAATGAACCTACAACGGCCTACAGACTACAGATGTGCATTTATTTAACCTAGTACTTCTAAGTTAGCCTGAACAACATCTTCGATCACATCATCACTTACCAGCAGGTGGATAGTGTTCAAAGACTAACCTAACAGGCATAAAATAGTCGAAAAGTCTCCATCCGTATGAATACACGTCTTTTTGACGTTGGCGACATCTACCCAAATAGAACAAATGCACCAGGACGGTATTCTGGGGGTTGCGGGTTCAAGTCCCGCTAGAAGTTATCTTTTTCCATCCGTAATAATTTCTATGTTTTCGCTTAGCATGCGTCAATGCTCCTATAAAATAATACTAGGCATAAAATATATATTTATATATTTTGTGTAGGCTATACTTGTATTGTACATTCGGCATTTCTAGCTAGTTCAGATAATTTCAACGTTCTGTGACGCGTTGCTCTTATTGTATCAACACGACAATCGTTTACAGGACAAAGTGGAGGAAATTTTTAAAGAAAATAAAAGTGCCATTGGAAATAAGTAACGGGCGATGTCACGAACATGAACGAGTTCGAGTAGATGTAGTTCGAGAAAGCGTCATTTGTAATAACAAGATATGTCAGGTAATATAATTTTGCCTGGAGAATTTCTGTAGTTGTTTTTTGCCTTGGGTGAATTTTTCTAATGTAGGGTGTAATTACAAAATTTCAAATTTATGAGTGAAAAAATTATAGTCATGTTTGGGATTCGAACCCGCGTCCATCCACCCCTTTAGCCGCTTTTTTATTTGCCAAGCAGGCGTTATTGCAAACATAACAATATTAAAATTATAAGGTTGCTTCATCATTTACAAGTATAAAACCAATTGCAAAATTGGTCTTGTTTGTAGCCAGGCGGGCATTCGCAAAATGCCCTACTACCATGCTATGCCCGCGTTAACTTAAAACTATCTATTTAAGTTTTGAAAATCTTAAGGTTACTACATGACGCATAATCATAATTTGACCAGTTACTAAGCATGCAATAATTATCGGTAATTAAATAAGAAAGTATTTTGTATTTTTTCATAACTAATCAAATCGTATAAATAATCTAATAATCGCAGGTCACCATGTATATGCCAAGTATATCCGTTGAAAAAGCATCAAAACCATCGTTTCTTTTAAAATTTGCGCAAATCACAGTTACATAAATCGCTGCACTTTATACCAACAATCAAGATAAGTATTTTATGCGACGAAATGCTAAACAAATGCACTAAGATTAAATACAGTATATAAGGTGGGTGTACTTGCCAACAATTGGAGCATAAACTGCCGATCGGGTCAAACTTACACAAAAACAGGTTAAAGAGGCACTGCCATTGGGGGCTTACAGCCATAAACCACCGCGACCTACTTACGTCGAAACCAGAATTTGCTCGCGAAATAATTTCCGATGCTGAACTTTACTAACGGCTCTTTCTATATTCATTGACAAAACCACGGTCAAACTATTAAAAAAAAATTAAAAGTTCCTTATTTTTGCAGAAGCGAAGCAATTTTATGTACGTATAATGTTATTAAAATACAAAATAAGTTGTAAGTTCTATACACTTTTCACACGAATTCATATCTGAGAAGATTATTAATTGAAGATTGCAACTACATTAAACAAAACAGCCGCTGACTAGTGCTACATAGCTTAACTTGAATAGATTTTCAGCAAAATGGATTCAGTTTGTAGCAGTAAGAAAATTATAGTTAATATTGATCACATTATCTAAGGTCAAAAAGAGACCGAAACGCGTTTCCTTAAAATTTTCTGGATAGAATGAAATTGCAAAGTTGACTCTAAATAACGCTTGTGACATAAATATCTTAATTATGTATGTATGAATGTATATATTTTTTTTTATGCCTGATAGGTTAGCATTTGACCACTATCTCACCTGGTGGTAAGTGATGATGTGGTCGAAGATGTAGTTCAGGCTAACCTAGAAGTACTGGCTCTCAAGGACAGCTGCCGGAACAAACCGTTAGGTGCTTGGCGACAGATTTTTCTACTTGAGGGTGGTAGCTAGCCAGGTGGGCATTCGCAAAATGCCCTACCACCATGCTATAACGACTGCCATCCTAAGACAACAACCGGGACCGACGGCTTAACTATTATATAATGTTTAACTGGTTAACTGCGAACCTGGCTAATTGTATAAGTTCTTTCGAATAGGTTGTCTGGAAGAAATTGCTTTAAGCAATAAGACCGCCCTTTGTATACGTTTTGTTTTTCTGTTATTTCATTGTAATATTATTTTTAAGGTATGCAAATAAAGAATTTTCTATCTATCTATCTATCTTAAGGTGCCCTCCGAAGCACGGAAACGCTCAGTAGTAATGTCACTAGCGGTCACCCATTCAACTCATGACCGCGCGCGACGTTGCTTAACTTTGCTGATCGGTTGTGAATAGCTAAGTAAACTTCGCTACGAGCGCTTCAAATATATTTAAAATAGCAAAATATTATCAAGAGGGACCAGAAAAGTAACATTTTCGATTTACGTTACTAGCTTTGTAGTTTTTTTTTGTTAGGGATCGCAGTGTGAAATGTCAGTTCCTCAGAAAGTTCTACTGTCCACCTTCTGGCGTGCTTCCCTTAATCGCCTCATACGCGGGTATAGATGGGGAAACCCAATTTCTGCTACTTAACAACAGACAAAATCATTCAAAATATCTATTTCAAACCCGTTAGAAACAAAGGCTCTTCAGGAAAGCTACAGGTAACTCTAATCAATATTTAACTGAAAGCAATCCCGTAACAGAAGTAAACATACGAAATATTTTAAAAGTAGGACACAGGACCGATTGGGACAAGGAAATTCCACAACCGTGCCTCTAGGGATGTTCCACGGCAAATTTAACTTGGTCCATTACTGTCGAAAACAGAATAATTCCCGATAGGTAGTACAGGAGTATTCCATCATCTATTGAATGGCTCAGTTCTTGTCACCGGAGCAGAAGGGCCCTTCGACTTGGCCCAAGGGGACGTCTTAAAACCAGAGTCCCCTTTTCATTTACCTATCTCGTTGTCCTTATAATTGAAAGGACGTAGAAGCTGCTTACTCGGCTGGAATTGATAGGCGAATGTATTGAGACATATTCAATTCACGCTCCGTGAAAAATTCATTGATTTCTCATGCGGTATTATTTTGTTGGGTCCTATTTTATTTTCTATTGAATGTGGAGATGTTTGGTTGGTTTGAGGGTTGTGTTATTTTTATTTTTGTAACATTTTTTACATGATCTTTCAGATTGTGATAAGTTGTTCAATGTAAAGTAAAATTATAAGTTATCAAGGTGAATGGCGTAATGTTTACTAGAAAGTATAACGGTTCAATTATTATATGATCAGTATTTGAAGTTATGATGACTGAGTGGTTATAGCTATGGACTGCCGTGCCGCAGGTCCATGGTTCGATCCCCACCGCCGGCTTCACGGCTAGGTGGAAAGGTATTTTGCGAATGCTCACCTGGCTAGCTACCGTCCTCAAGTACACAAGAAAATCTCTCGCCAAGCACACCTAACAGTGTGCTCCAACAGTATTCTTTGAGCGCGAGTAAAATTACAGGCACATTAGACTTTAAAAAAACAATTTATGTTTCAGCGTGACGGGCGCAATTCATTTGGGTGCATTGCCTCTGTTATAGGTAGAGATTATTTCGTGCTTGTTCCGTCACAATCAAATAAAAATAAAAAGTATTCTGCAGTTTTGAATAACTATGCTGTATAATTTGATGTTTTGATAATTTGATGACGTCATGTTCAATTTATTTTATAATATCTTTTAAAACACGGTTACCCAGACCACTGAAAGGATCCAAAATCCAAACACATAATGCATTTTGTCAACATATAGTGGTCATCTAATATTGAATACTTCGACTGTTAATGGTATTAAATTTTGTTTCGTCACTCTTTATCATTGAAAGTCTCGACTACGTTTTTATCTCCATCAAGTTTAATATTTTAAGTTATACAAGCTTTGTAATTTCTTTAAAATCTTGTACAAGTTTTAATTATTATGTACTCATTAATTTCAACTAAAAATATAAGTTTATATCAAATAGAATAGAAATCAAATAATTATAAGAGACAGTCTGCTGCTGCCTAAGAAATATCAGTCACTAGAATGAGATAAGTACAAATCGCAACGCCTATACTTCCCGTAGTATGTTTAGATCCCATGTCATAGGGGCGAGCCTATTGTCATATTCTGGGCACAGTGCCAGACTCTGGACTGCTACCAAGAATTTATTCGATCGACTCCTTGGGACAAACGCAGGAACTTCAGATTTCATCAACGTCGTAATCAAAACACTAAACTTTATATATTATATTGTATTTAAAAAAAAACTAAACTTGAGCATGTTTCATCTTGACGCATCTACGAGTACTTAGAACTTTACATACAAGAAAAATTGCGTAGTAACGTAAATATAATTTCACGTCACTCAAAGCGCTTTTACCTCTTCAGTATCTTGTCAACTTGTTTGTTAGTCTAGCTCTACGAATAAATATTTATTCGTAGGTCTAGCTAGACAAGTTAAGTCTAATATTTGCGTTTAAATTTTGGTAACTTATTCAATAAGCACCTCAAACGACGGACGGCGAGCAGTATAGCAGACCTGTGATTCAATACCTACGTAAACTCTTAGTTCAACGCATCCCATGTTTGTTCGGTTACGTAAACTTCGCCCTTGCGATCTGAGTGCAGAGATGTTTTGAGCGCGGTTAATGCCGTGCGGAGTTAATTAAATTACGATCTTTATTAAATTGGTCTCACTCGATGAGTCCAGAAACATCTCAACTATACATTTTAACCGTCTCTGTATTTGAAGAGCTATATATATTCGTATGTGAAGTTTGATACGTAATGAAATGAGAGCTCGCTCTCTTGCGAATCGGACAAGTGAATTAGACGTTGGGGACGAACTCGGAGCGAAGTGCAGAACATGCATCGGGTGAGATACGAGATAACCACTTAATCAAGTTATAAGCGTACCTATTTGAGCTATTTCATCATTTGTAATTCCTACTGGAAATGGAAACAGGTTCTGCTTGGTAAAATGATTACTTGTAACTTTTTCATTTGTTAGTGACTTTATGATGTTTGTAAGAACTAAGTTATATTAATGTAAGTAATGATTAATTATATGCGCCATTTTGACCATAGCAGAATGTTAAAGATAGTATTCGCATTGTATGTTTTATTCTTTTCCCATGCTTGTGTTAATATCTAAAAAAAACGGATAAGTGTTATGTTTAATGATTCGGACGGCAACCTAGGGGATTCCGTACCAATACAAAATATGAATTTACTTAACTTTTTATCTTTTGATCTTAAGAGCAAGTGGGACTCGCACTAAGCAGTTTTAACCGTCTGTCAAAGAAGCTTTACAAGTCAACTCGTATGTCAAATTATAACTTGAAGATTATTTTTTAGTTGCGGAGTGTTCCTCAAAATTCGTTTCAAAATTTTGGCGTACGAAACTTTATATAACGGGCGGGAAACGTCTCATTTAAATTTCAACGAACTGTAAAACGAATTGCGTAGGCTAAGTTATAGTAAGGTTCCGTTTTTTTGCAAGGAACCCTAAAAAATATTTTGTGATTGTCTCACAAAAACATTTTTACAACATCTATGATTACTACATCAAATTGTAAATCACTTCCAGCAGATCTATAGCCCTAATAGCGTCGTCATGTAAGATTGATTTGATTGCGCGACCAAAAATCCACAGTCCACACAAAACATTACAGGAATACAAGAAAATGGTGTTTAAAAAAATGGCACACTGACTAAAGTTGGCATACCATACCTCAAAATAATCATGTGTTACCTACCTTGAAAATTATTCAGGAATTTTGCCTGTCCCGTGATATGGTCGTACTACCTACGGCCCAACAGGACGACGACACCTTATGCTATCTTAAAAACCAGTGTAATGGCGTGCCTTTTTAAATGGATTACATAAATATGTAAGTTCCCATTCTGTAAGCGATAAAGATATCTTTGCATGGTGGAAGGGCATTTTGCGAATGCCCACCTAACTAACGACCCTGGTTACGGTGTGTTTTGGCAGCAGTCCTTGAGAGCCAGTGAAATTACAGCCACATGAGACTTAACAACTATCAAGGGGACGGGCGCAGTGCAATTCGTTGCTTGTGACGAAAGGCATCTGTTATAGGCAGAGGTTCGTCCTCTTAACATCAGGTGAGCCTCGAGCTTGTCCCTTGCACAATTACATAAAAAATATATAGATATATAAACACATTTATTTGATTATTACATACTAGTGGATATTGGCTGTAATGTAAGCCGTAGACTATGCATAAAATTATAACATTATTTTAGCATATTTATTTTATACATTATATTATAATTTCAATTATCACCCGACAGCATTTCAAGCTAAAAAAGTTTTCATAAACAAAGAAACGCATGTAGCTCTCCACTGAAATTGGCATCCAATCAGAAAAAGAAACGTTCGAAATAGGTATTACTTTGTTGAAACAAACCTCAAAGGAAAACGGAGCATTTTAATATTTTTGAGGCACAAGAGTAAGCCGTTTTTTTAGGAAATTATTCCACTGGTTCGGAATGTAGGTTGGCACGTGCCTGTTATTTTCCGTTATTTGATGTAGTGTTAAGCTTTTTATTACGAAAATATTTGAAATACAGCGACCATCTTTAGGGTGCAAAAAGTAATTTGTAGACATGCAATAGAAATTAATCCCTCCAGGTAAAATGTCACTTTAAGACCAGTATTATTGATAAGAAGACCTTCATCCTTTAGGTGTCTATTATACCCAATGTATGGTTGTCATAATTAAACAAAAAACTACCACAATATGGCCTAGTTTACTAATTATATCTCACCAAAACATTTTTACAACTTCAAAATGAAATATCTGGAATATAAAATATTTGCTGTAAAACTAAGCAACATAAAAGGATTCTACAACATTCGACAAATAAAATACATAAAGTCTGACTGCAACTTTCAGTTCTGTGTACAGTTACTTCACTGCGATGGGTTGAGTTGTGTCAAAGCAGATTCCTAGAACAGCGAGCGGGTGTAAATTCAAATAAAGCAATGCAAAAAGATAAGTTCTCTACAAACGTATTTACTCCTCGTGACAAAGCTGCTTTATGGAATTATCACCATTCAGTTTATTGATGCAAAATACAACTAAAGAACTTTGTAAAAATAAGTAATGAAGCAATGATGGCCGAGCGGTAATAGCTATAAACTACGGTGCCGCAGGTCCCTGGTTCGATCCCTACCGCCAGCTTCAGCTTCACCGCATGGTGGAAGGGCAACTTGCGATTGGTCGCGTGGCTAGCTACCACCCTCAAGTAAAAAAATCTGTCGCCAAGCACCTAACAGTGTGTTTCGGCAGCAGTCTTTGAAAGCCAGAAAAATAACAGGCACATGAGACTAAACATCTGTTATAGGCAGAGGTTAATCAACTTAATACCGGGTGGGACTCGTGTTGTACCGTAATAATAACATAAAAAAGTAAGTAATTACCGAAATGTTACATGATTATTTTATTATTCAAATATGTAACCTAAGTCATACTTATTTCCAGTATTATTATATATTTATTACAAGTACATAATCAATACGTGCGTGGCTATAATAGATTTCCGAAAACGCTTTAATTTTTACAATTTAAATGACTTTAAAGTATAACTTATTAAATGACATTAAAGTATTAAGTACTAACTTATCAGGTACAAAGATAAAAAAACTATAGACAATAAAAAATGTAAATATAAAATTCACATTGCCGCCATGCAAGACAACTCGTGAAAGGGTTGTGGCGGCCATGTGCCATGCCAATCAGGGTTTCTTCAGAATTTGTTTTCGTGTTTTTTTTTATGACTCAACTAGTGTTAGCTATTTTCTATTCCGTACTGGGTAGCACTTGCAACTATCTCACCTGATGTTAAGTGATGATGCGATCGATGATGGACCGTGCTTACCCAAGATACCTATTCACTCGCGTTTTGAAGATAGAGATGGAAGAATAAAAGTATGAATACTACAATTATATACATGCTAACTCCTATGTCTAATTTCAAGATTCATAATTTTTGGATTTAGCAATTAATGATTTTTTTCTGTGGAGGAAAATATATGGTGTCGTATTATAGGTATATCCTCTAGAATATTATATAGGTATTTGAATCATATCTGTGAGGCGTAGGTACAATCTTACTAAAGACTTGTGCCAAATTTGCTTTTGGAGACTCATTTCGCCTTGCAGATTCTCCCATCACTCGCCTCACAAACTGCACGTATCTGCTGTTCAGAATCACAGTTACATAGTATTTAGTATAAATAAACTAATTTACGTTGCGCCATACAATTAGTATTGTAGCAATTAACTTAATAGTTTCACCCATTGAGCTTAGTACTTATTTTTTACTAGTTCATAATAATTCATCAACATTAAGGGTGAACTGGCCGGCCCGTTTTCTATACAAACGTAGTAGGGTGATCACTCCCTTATTTGAGGATTTAGGTTCAAAATAAAGCACAATACCGATTGATCTCGTCATTTTCTAGGCTTGTATGATGCCGAAATTTTAATAAATTAATTAACTTGAGAATTATCAGCCTCGAAACATTTTCATATAAAGTTTTCGGGGCTCATAACTTACAACTTAATTATCTTTTTATAATTTTGGCATCATACAAGCCTAGATAATTACGATATCAATCGGTATTATGCTTAAGTCTAGACCTAACATCTCAAATAAGGGAGTGATCACCGTACGACATTTGTATGGAGAAGTGACCGGCCAGTTCAACCTTAGTTCCCAAATCTACAGCTAGTTACATACCAATACGAAAATTAAAACAAACCACCGTTCCAACATTGAATTAAGATTCGTATCACACTCAAAAACGTGACGTTCTGTACGAAATACGAGAAAAATATTTAAAATAATACTTTTTAAGACAGGCACCATTGTTATATTTCAAAACAGTCGTAACTCGTTAAACATGAAACTATTGATAGCAAAGTTTAAAAAAAACGATAATATCATTCAGAAGTATATAAGTGTCAATTTTGTTCCATTTATTGGACAAATAAATGTTTCTGCTATGTAGACCTATATATGTAGACCTGTCATCAAATATGGTAAACTTTCAATATATTTGCATTACTTAAATAGATGTAAGATTGTTTTTTTAGACAATTCTCATTTAAGGACGCTAAGATTCTCAAATTGCCTAACGGTTAAGCCACTTATTAATTGTGATTTTGCGCTGTATACTTAATTTTTGGGCTACTTAAAGTGATATAAATAAAATGTACGCAACAGCAACTAAGTTATGTAAGCACGAAACTGAACACGTGCAAATGCTCACCTCAAGCGAATTATCCGTACATACAGAACTTTACTTGAAAAGGAAGGAAGTAACAAAGACAGTAAATAAACCTGAGAACGGGAGCCATCGATCTTTGAAGACGTGTTTAATCGCCAAGCAACGCGCGAGCCTCTTCCCTCCTGCACCCCTCGACGACAAGATTAAATACCCACCTAGTACAAAAACTGTGTTCTTCCTGACGTGCAGTGGAAAAAAGAGTGTAAGCTATTGATATAATAATATAATAGCTTGAACAAGTTCAAAAGTACAAAAAAGCAACACTGGCTTTTTAAACGGACTTGAAAAAATATTTTCTAGTCGATTTGATGTAATTTTCTGGAGAAATTGTAAATGCGGACACAAATTCATTGTACCCATTTCAACGACTAATTTTTCAGTAAAATTTTTCTTCTACTTTTTATTCTTTTATTTTTCACTTTTATTAAAATTAAAGTTAGTCAGGGGCTTTGTAACATTTATACATAGAAATAAGTAATCACTTAAACGCTTTATCGTTGGCTTAAAAATTACATCTCGACGAATTGAATAGCCTTTTGGTGGTGCAGTGTAGAGAAATGCATTCATTTTGCGGACCCAGGGTATGTATATCACATGCTTCTGACTTACATTTACATATAATCGTACATTTCTGGTTAATCGATCCCTGTTTGGTAGGAGGATTGGACAAGAATATTATAAAACAGCTTAAGTTCAAGTTTATAGAAAATATTCAATGTATTGGTTGGCCTTGGAAGATGAAATATATTTTTAATATTTAGGCGGCTTTCTTTTGATCCTTCCATAGCTAATTTTAATAGAAAACATTCATAAGATAGTTTTAAGTGGCAAAATTGGAAACATGATTTTTACTTAGGATCAGACGTATATCCTAGATTAAAATTCGTTTGATTTCGAGACTAGTTTAATCTCGATTATGTAAAATAACCCTAACTCGTCTACTGTATTCATTTATACTACCTTTCAAAGTGATCTGTAAAGAGTGTACACTGAATTAGAAAAATCTGCTAGTAATGCTTACCTAGCTACATAAATTTATTGCTGAAGTTTAAAGGTCACGTGCCTGAGGAGATGGAGAAAGGTCATCCTATTTTTCGTTTTCTCGATGTATCTTTAATTAAAATTTTAAAAGGGAAATGTGTACTGGTTTTTCTGTAGGTTAATGGTACTTTGACGCAGATTGTGATTGTGACAAATTTATTTAGTGATTATTATGAAATTTAACATTGTTGATACGAATAAAGTACATTGTTGTCTTTAAATTATCATAACGTACCAGTTATTATATTCGTCAAGAATATGCCAGTTATTTATATTCGCCTTTCAATTCTACCCTGAAATAATATATATATAACATAGTATGTTATTCCCGATATATTAAGTTAGTTTTATTGTAAGCTCACCAATAAACATAACATTGAAATAATAACAAAAAATAACCTTTCGAGACCTCATTTCTGCTGAACTAAACATGTTTACTTATTTTAGATCATATTATTTTACGTACTTATATAAAAATCATCCCTAATCTTTATTTTTTCCCTGTCCGACTTTAGGCGATACAAACAGCCGTAACTTGGGTCAAAGTCAGGTCTAACTGTCCCATTTATTTGCAACAAATGGCGTAGAAAGAAAAGGCCCGTTTTTATCTGAATTGAAAACCTGCCTCTGTTTCCTTCGGCACGAAAATTTTGTTATTAATGTTCTCGAATTCAGATTAATGTTCACAAATTCTTCTTAATACCTACCTAATAATTTTAAAGCAGAGATGGCCTAGTGGTTTTTACTATGGTTATTGCTATTTTTTATGCTCGCATGGCCTGCTATCACCTACAAAAATAGATTGCCAAGCTCTTAATGGTGTATTCCAGTAGCTATTCTTGGGTGTCAATTTCCATTTTATCTCATTACCTCGTCATCAAATAAGATTGAAGAAATAAACTAGCCCATTGGCAATATAAAATACATTTACTTTAAAAAATATGACATTTAAATGCATATATTTTTATATGTTAAATGCATATATTTTTATATATTTAGTTAGGGATCATTCTACAATTCAAATATCTTTGAAGAGTTCATCAAGAGAAGGTAAAATAACATTTTGTGAGTAATATATTTTTAACACTCGGTAGTAATCTAATTTATTACATATTTTAATAACTATTACGTTTGGACTTTAGAGTTATCTACTACAAATAAATTATGCTTATTAGTTTTGTTCAATTTTATTTTTTATTCCGATAATTTTATATATACTCGTCTAATTCTAGGTTAGCCTGAACAACATCTTCGACCACATCATCACTTACCATCAGGTGAGATAGTGGTTAAAGGCTAACCTCTAGGGCATAAAAAACTAATAAAGCATAAAAATACCTAATAATAAAAATACCACTGTAAACATTTTCAACATTTGAAGATTATATATACAAAAACAAAACTCCTAGATCATATTCTGAAGGATAGTAGTTATTTTTTTAAGTATTCAGAGTATTTTATCTATATTTACAGCCTGCTAACGTTTTCAGCCATATCTTTTAATACATTTTGTATTAAGTATGTTATGTGTCTAATAACTCATCGCATCATCAGCAAAACATTTTGAAACAATGATAGCCAAACGGTTATAGTTATGGACTGTGGTGCCGCAAGTCCATGGTTCGACCCCCAGCGCCGAGCCGGCTTGAGCTTCACCGCATGGTGGGATAGCATTTCGCTAATGCTCGCCTGGCTAGCTACCACCCTCAAGTAGAAAATCTGTCGCCAAGCACCTAACAGTTTGTTCCGGCAATAGCCCTTGGGAGCCAGTAAAATTACAACCACACGAGACTCAACAAAAGTATGTCTCAGGGTGACGGGCGCAGTGAAGATCATCACTTGTGATGAAATGGATCTGTTACAGGCAGAGAATGGGCCTAGTGCTTTAACACAATAAAACACTTACCAAGACATGCGATACCACATGTGTCGCGTTCTAGACTGCACCAAACCTTTTACGTCGAGGCGTAGGTCGAGGAATCCATGCTGGTAGTAGACTAATAATAATTACAGCCAATATCTACTAGCTGGTAGTTCAAACAAAAGTTTCAAAGAAAAGTAGCTGGTACTGGCTATAATTATTAGGAAAAACCTCAAAACAACGAAAATATACCACTCTCAGTATTGATATACCATAATTATATAAACAGGCTAGCCCTAAATACAATACTACAGAAACAGTCGTGGAATAATCCCAGTAAAATAAATCGCAGCAGTTAAGGTTCTTAGCTATTGTCCTCTTACCTCGATAACCCATACGTGCTCACTCACACTTATCTTGCACATATACGTACACAATGTATACGTATAAAGTTCCAGTACCTAAGCTCTGCAAGCAACATAGATGTAATACTCAGTCATTATTATTCTGGCACATATTACTGATAGGCTAGCCTCTACTATCTCGCCTAATGGTAAGTTAATCTTACCTAGTAGTATGTACTTAAAGCTTACCTAGAATTACTGGCTCTCAAGGACAGCTGCCGGAACACACCGTTAGGTGCTTGGCAACAGATTTTCTACTTGAGGGTGGTAGCTAGCCAGCCAGGCATTCGCAAAATGCCCTACCACCATGCTATGACGACTGCCATCCTAAGACAAAAACCGGGACCGACGGCTTTACGTGCCCTCCGAAGCACGGAAGCGCTCAGTAGTAATGTCACTAACGGTCATCCATACAAATCATGACCGCAGCGGACGTTGCTTTACTTAGCTGATCAGATAATAAAACTTGAGCAAACTACGCAACGAGCGCTTGAAAAAACTCCTTACGTACCCCTTACAACACTGACTTGCACCACTGGTAGTGTAAAGGGTATATTTTAAAATTTTCTATATAATTTAAACTGTACCTAGAAATTACTACATTTTCCTTGTAGTGAGGTGAAAAATAGTGTATTTCGCTAAACAGCAAAATCATTCTGCGGCTCCTATGAAACCCTCGCTTCACTCACGGTTCAATCCTAGAATCCTTCGCTTTCTCAGATTTCAATAAAAGTTTTTTTATATAACAGCATTTTATTAGGAGTGTTTTGGCAAAAACAGTTTTTGCATACATCTCAGCAGTTTAAAACCTTGAGAAATATAGTTTGTGAGTCTTTTTGTGAGTGAGTGTTAAGACTTCCAGTTTTTAGATTAAGTTGTGAGCGAAAACTAAACAAAGTGACCCCGCTTCATGTTATTAATTTGAAACAGTAGTGGAGCCTTTTCGTATGGACTAAAGTCTAGATTAAATTGATTGGTTTTAGGTTAAAGTGATTCGGATTAGCCTTGGGTCCACTGATCCATTGACTTAGGTTTCATTGGTTGGTTTTGAGCTCCAGTACTCAATAGATTACCGTACTAAGCGCCGGCTCGCATGTAAGGAGGAGAACTCTCACCTCGCCGATAATGTTATATCTGACCTTTGTTTTGTTTGCTTCTCTCTGTTGTTTTGTCGTCCATTGTGTTAGGGCTTACTAGAAATATACAGTATTAAATAGTTACATTGAAGTGGTGAATAAAAGGTTTTGTGAGAACTAGGACTTATATTAAATATCATAAACGCAGACGTCTACACCGTAAGATTCAAGGGCAAGAAGAACGACCTCTAGAGATGGGACGCCGTTTTAAACTTAATCCAGTAATGTGACTCGATTAAGTCTGTTATCGATAAGTGAGGCAACTATTTCTTATACAACACAATATATATATTATGTTGTATAAGATATATGTACACATATATGTATATAGAGAGATGATACTTCCATATCAGCCTGATGTCGTGAAAAGTCACTAAGGAAAATATCATCTTAATGCTCTCATTCACTGGAAAGATACAGGTAATCTTTCTGAAAACTCTTTTGTTACAATTGACTAACAAGAATATTCCTAGAAGGATCGTCAGGAAGTCAGCAAGACGTATAAGTGAAACCAAAAAAGATCTATTACGTATGTTCTGTGGTCTTCATTTACATTATAGCTCTTGTGTCGTATTTAATTTGTTAGAGAAAACATATTGTACCGAATCCACATACGTGGAAAAGGGGTAGGAAAGTAATAAATCATCTGTATCAGCTGGATTGTCCACTGCTGAACACAGCCTCTCCTATTAAAGGGGGAATCCACACGCTTAGGAGGCTTTATTTAACCTTAGTTACCTTTTAGAACACCCACAGAAAGAGATGGAAGGTGGGGCATACCCACTGGGAGAAATGGATAATTCATCACCAAAATAATTTAGATTGAACTCAAATTAAGTTGTTACGGTATACCTCAGTTTATGGTTTAAACTTCCATATAGTTTCATATCTTATACATAAATTTCATATAATTCAATTAATATTTTTGCCGGTAAGCCACGTGTCGGTGTTAGAACTGGTGACACTCACCACGGTGCCAGCACCACTGCCAAATATGTCGTAGCATCCCAAGGGAAATAATGTTCCCATCGAGCAGCATCTTACTACTGACGTTGAGTCATTTTATCACCACTTGCACCTTTATTAAGTGGCAGATACAACTAACAACAACAATAGGAATGTCTGTTGGAGTAGGAAGAAAATATTTTATGATAGGTACATAATTCTTGCTTGGTTATCATTAATAGAAGCAGTCTCTCCCATTAGTGTATGAGCTTGAATATTTAACTAAAACATGGTCTATTATTCCTTACAAAAACAAAAAGAAACATCACAATGTTAGAACTATATGTATTACGTACGTTATGTTAATAATTATATACTGGAATAAATTGATTATGGAAATATAGTAGGTCCGTATGTAGGTTAACCTACACTCAGTACATTTATCGATTCAATGTTCCCAAGATGATGGGTGAGTGAGTCTCAATCAACCGGAGCTGTTTTGACAGCCGTCAGATGGGACTAAGCGATAATCTGCTGTGTTGTTGATCCCACAAATACAATTTTGGAAGGTAGACTATTGCAAATAACACACAGTAGATACCTAAACAGTATGGGCGCAAATCGGTGACTAGAATAAAATCTTTTAACATAACTTACTGTGTCTTAAACACTAGAATATAGCAAAAAATAAGAAAATAAGAAATTTTGTGCCTCTAAAAAGAACGTCATGATACAGTAAGACTATGTTTGCAGGAGGGCATTTTAATTATTAAACATGCGTTGTTTTCTTCGTTTGGAATAGCCTTTTTTTTAGGGAGGACTTAGATGTCGTCTACCGCTGTCGGTCTTACAGCTCCACCGGATTTTGGGCGAAGGAAGGCCCTCTTATAAGCCGGATTGGAATAGACCACATGACTTCTCTTGTTTGTGTTCGCACGCGGGCGCATTTTGCGTCGGAACTTTTTAATCGGTCCAAGCGCTCCGAGTTTGAAACGTTTAACTACAAGCGCTCGTGCGAGCGAAATATAAATTAAGTAACATTTACAATGCGCACATAGTTCAGTTAACTACACACTTGAGTTCTAATTGCCGTTTGGTTGTACTGCGTCCTGTTACCAAAAGCGATTGTACTGCTGTTCCTGTTAGCGAGTTCTACATTTGAAAGGAATGCTCGCATTGTACGGTTATAGTGTAGCTATGTACTGCCTTAATAGTAAAATGAACGGTTGGCTTGATAATGCTGTATAATGGAGATTTGATGGAATAACACTTTTTTTATTACTGTAACTGTACTTTTTTTTTAAACGCTTGTAGTGAAGTCTGCTTAGCCATTCTGAATCGATCAGCAAAGTTAAGCAACGTCCGCCACGGTGATGAGTTGGACGGGTGACCGCTATTGTCATTACTACTGAGCGCTTCCATGCTACGGAGGGCACGTTAAGCCGTCAGTCCCGGTTGTTGTCTTACGATGGCAGTCGTTACAGCATGGTGATAGGGCGTTTTGCGAATGCCCGCCTGGCCAGCTACAACCCTCAAGTAGAAAATCTGTCACCAAGCAGCTACCGGTGTGTTCTGGCAGCTGTCCTTGACAGCCAGTAATACTAGTACTACTGGCTGTCAAGGGCTAACCTATAGTGGCCTGAACAACATCTTTGACAATATCATCACTTACAATCAGGTGAGATAGTGGGCAAAATGCAAGGTTGCAAACAGTGAGTTTCTTATTCTGAGTTGTTGAATGAATAAAGATTTTTTATTTTATTTATTTATTTTGTTAACTGTAGGGTTGGCCGCTATCTCCTCTGATGGTAATTGATGATCAGGTTGAAGGTAGAAACGAATAGAACACTAGGCTTAACCTAAAATGTGAACTGGCATTCACAAACTGCTTTAGGAACGTGCTTGGCCACAGATTTTCTACTTTTTTTTTATGCCTGTTAGGTTAGCCTTTGACCACTATCTCACCTGATGGTAAGTGATGATGTGGTCGAAGATGTTGTTCAGGCTAACCTAGAAGTACTGGCTCTCAAGGACAGCTGCCGGAACACACCGTTAGGTGCTTGGCGACAGATTTTCTACTTGACTTACTCAAAGTCAATCAAAGTCAAAATCATTTATTCAATTTAGGCGTCCACGACGCTCTTTTGAAGGTCAATTACAAGTTTTAGTATTGAAATACTCTACATTGTACTGCTACGTTCAGCAAACAAAATTGTATAGAGCCACTGCGAAGAACGGGCTAGAAACTCTGGGCCATTCTTTTAATTTACTAAAACAAAGATCACAAAGGATCGTAGTTTGTAGGCCATCCGAAGGTTTTAACATAGCCTTACGAATGCCATCCCAAGACCACAACCCACACCATTTCCTCAGAAGTACGGAAGCACTTAGTCATAAATGCTACTAGCGGTCATACATTCAATTTGTGACACCACTAAAAATTGCCGATCGGTTAAAAAAGTCCGAGACAAACTACAATAAAGAATTACGTACATATTTATATTTCCACCTTCAACTGACTCTTGGGTCGTATCAATAGTTGTTTATTTTTATATTTTTCAAACTAAAGATTATATACAATATTTCAAGCACGAATATCTTCGGTTTGAATGTTCATAAGAAAGCTTACAAAAATCACGAGCCTTTGACAAAAAGCGTGGGCCCCGCGGGCGTAGACCTAATGAAATATTTTTGAGGGTCTACTTTCAGCCCACGATAGGAGGGCGTAATTAATGAAAATTTAATCGACAAGCCCAACACGTATACAAAAATAACGAAGACAGCAATGTGCGACTTAAAGTGAAGGTCGGTTGGATTTGTAGTACCTAACGAAAAGTGGAGTTAAGTCAAAATCGTTATTATTAGTTAAGTCAGGTTTTTCGTCCTCTGTTTCGGAAGTGATTAGACTGCATGGTAAGCATCACGCTTGTCTATTTCAGTTAAAGTGTCACCATCCTCATTCTAGTTCACACTGCACTGCGCTCTTGACTCATACATTATTTCTTATGTCTCATTTCCTCAGTAATTTCACTTACTACAGTGTCCTCCATACTTAAACACAGTAGTGTTCCACACTATTGCTATGAAGTATAATATATGTCAATGCAGTGGTACCCGCACATACTCTTGCTGAAGAGACTTGTCATTTGGTAGAAGGTAATCTAGGTGAATTGCGGAATCTGCGTTAAATAATCACAAATATTTAATATGTTAACTGATAATTCCACCAAAATTTCTAGGTAAGCTAAGGCCATTTTGATATTACACTGCTTCGACCTAATGTCAGAAACGCCACCTTGATCGAGGAACTCGACCAAGCGCCCGGATAGCCACCATCCCCCGAAGTGTAGAAATGAAACGCTTCGAAAATCTTGCAAAACGCTTCGAAGGCGCTTCTGACGCCACGTCACTTCAGACACCAAAGCTGAAGTTGCTTATATATTTATAATTTTGTTGTCCTCTAAATATATTTATGGTGGTTCAAAAGTAAATGGTGCCAGAATAGTATACAAAACATTGTTTTATAAATCTATGTCTCGATTCCTGCCTTTAATTTGTAGACGTTTACGATTCTAAATTTCACAAGCAGTCTCACGAAGTAATTGAATGACGCTCTACACAACTTATACGGTTACAAAGTACGATCCCCACTCTACCTACATTACGCCTAATTGTACAGACCTTTAAATCAGATGGTTTTATAAACCTATAAATATACAAATAACCCTATA
This sequence comes from Plagodis pulveraria, assembly GCA_963890685.1. Taxonomy (NCBI): domain Eukaryota; kingdom Metazoa; phylum Arthropoda; class Insecta; order Lepidoptera; family Geometridae; genus Plagodis; species Plagodis pulveraria. The sequence continues at coordinate 12,467,591 of OY982964.1, read as the reverse complement.
AATTGACAAAGCAATGATGCTTTATTAAACTATAAAAAAATCAGGCAGTGAAAGAAAACTGTGAGGACCGTACGAAAACTGAAATTTACTTTTCATTACTAAATCCTCTTAGATTTTAGCGCACACTAACGTTTTAAACAATCGACTGTGCCGTTAGTCCGCAAGGATTTTTGTAAAACATAAAAAATCCTGCATAAATTCTCACTGCGCATTTTGTTTTAAAAATGGTGAAAATACATGTTAAAATCTGATATTTAAACCGCGTGTAAAGCAAACAGTGCAGGATCATGTGTACCGGACGTACATGTAAAACAACATTAACGAAATCGAAGCTCCGGGCTGTTTGATGTCAGTTCCGATAAAACGCAGAAATTACTGATTTAACATTCAATATTATAGACTTTCTGATATTATACATATTGATTTAATTTCATTGCAGTATTTCGATATAAAGAGATTTTTCCTTGTGAAAGGGATGACTCCAAATTTGGCCAACAATATAAAATAATTACTGATCTGCCATCGAAGTAGCTACGCAAATGTAAAATGTTGGATGCATAAACACGTAATTTAGTTAAACTAAGTTAATACTTAGTGAGTGTTAGACATAATTGTCTACCTCTCACGGTTGGTTCAAACGGAATACTCAACCGGTGTTTAGGCAGGAAGGATGTCTAGTTGTGAAAGGGATGTCTCCAAATTTGGGCAACAATATAAAATAATTACTGGTCTGCCATCGAAGTAGCTACGCAACTATAAAATGTTGGATGCATAAACACGTAATTTAGTTAAACTAAGCATTATTGTCTAGCTCTCACGGTTGGTCCAAACGGACTACCCAACCGGCGTTTAGGCAGGAATGATGTCCATTCTGAAGCATCGAGGGAACCATCTTTTATAATAGTCGCGCATTGCGAGCAGCCAAAGCGGTCTAATAATGTTTTGAGACCGGTCTGCTATTAAGACTGAAGCCCAGCCGGAACACTTAGATAGTTTAGTTATGACTTATACTGCGTTTTTATTATGATAATTTAAAAGTATGTGAAATAAAACACTTCATCCTTGTTTATACATTTATTTATATACTGTAATAAGGACATTTCTTTCTTGATCATATATTATAAAATCAACTGTACCACCACACGTCTCAACAAAAATTGCTTGCTAGCCCACCAATCTCCTCATCACACATTTTCCCTCCTTGAGCAGTTGGTGGGAATACCGTGACACAACGTGTTTCCGGTGGACATCTTTATTTAAAAAGAATAGGAAGTCAAAATGACTTCTTTTAAAATCATGGCACAGAGTAGAAAATATCGGAAATCATTACATATATATTTTACAATTATGAAAACTTAATAAATAAGACGCTTTTTGCGAGCATTGTGTCGTTAGTCCAGTTTTATATGCGCGTAACCTTTAAATCGCAATTATATTCTGGGCCAAGTTTTGTTGACCGTTATATTTAACAGAACCGCTTTTTCTAAACAGAAGAATTTTAGTAGTTTCCAGAGTGGGCCGATTTTATGGACGTGTGCATAATGTCAGATTTTTTACCAATCTTCTGAAATTTTTATCGGCAGCCTAATTGAGACAACATTGATGAGCATATTTCGTAGAGAAGACAGGAATCATAAAAAAACAACAAACAGAGATTTTTAATGTTCAGGGTTCCGTACCCAGATAAGGCAGAACAGAACCCTAATAATGACTAACTGCTGTTAAACAAAATCAGTGTAATACTTGTTTTTTGGCCTACTGGAAGGACAAATTATTAGGACCACGAGAGAATTTTTCTCTGTTCGTCCTTAGGTTAGTAGTTAGTAGTAGTCCTTAGGTTTAGGATCTTAAATCGTGGTAAGTTCGTAAAGCATATTATAGGTACGTCGGTATATCGTAGGTGTACATTTTATAAGTAAAAAATGGCACTAAACGGTATAATTGTGCAACTTTAATTTTTTAATTTAATTTTGCATTTAATTTACATGGTGTTAGGGCATTTTGCGTATTCCTGCCTGACTACCGTTCAACCCCGCCAAGCATCTAACGGTGTTTTCCGGCAGCTGTCTTCGAGAGGCAGTAATTCTAGGAGCAACATCTTCGGCCACATCATCACTTACCATCAGGTGAGATAGTAGTCAAAGGCCAGCCTATAACCTATAAAAAAATATTTAGGTATAATATTATTTTGATGTTTTAGTTTAACTGATTTAAGATCTTTCTTATATAATAATTTCTGTAATAATTGTTATTATTTAAGATGAACATTTTACGCCATTTTTACTTATCTCATATTTTTACTTTCTCATATGTAGTTATGTGGAGGGCTTAATTTTTAAAATTAGAAGTTTTAAAATTGCGACGTTGTGAATGCAACCTACCAAACAAAAGACTACATGTATACACGAAAGATATCAAACAATCAAAGCTAACATTGTAGAGGAACGTTGACAATTCCTTGCGGATGTTTGCCGAACCAATCGAATGACATGAACAAAGATACAGTGCAACTGCGTTGATAACTACTGTTAATTAGAGAGGCTGTGTTTGTTATTTTCCGAACTGAATTGATCTCTGTATGAACAAAAATTGTGGTTATATAGTCAACGTCGGTATTGCAATCGTATATAACATTTCTGAATATGATCATCGAAACGTGTTGTACGGGTAGCTTGTGTAGGATTTCGATTGAAAATTACATACGGAAAGTCTCGTAGAACACGACATAAGTTAATTAAAAAACGGAAAGTCATTACGAGTTAACAGAATCGGAACATAATTAGTTGTCATATAAATATTAAGATAGCTTTTGTGGATAACAGCCTTAACATCGAGGAGAGCTAAAAGGTAGATAATATTGCTTGCTCCAATTATATACTCAAATGAGAATATGAGCGATTCTACATAGAAAATGTAATTGAAGCGAAGTGATTGGAAGCGAGGAGTGACTATAAGTATACACTACCACACGAGAATCAAAGATTCAAAACTTGCTGCAGGCTTAAGTTGATTTCAGTGGGAAGGCATTTTACAAATACTCACAAATACAAGTAAAAATTTGCCGCCAAGCAACAAACAGCTTATAGCTGTCCTTATGAGTCAGTTCCCAGCTTTGACTACATCATAACTTTGCAACATATGAGTGTTTTTTAAATTTCATTTTCAACAGTATCTGCTACGAAGCGAAAAATATAATATATTCCGATTTTTAGAGAATAATATTTATGCTAAACAGGTGTCGCAGCTTTAAATAATGTAATAACATAGATTTAACTACAAAAGTAAGGTCTATGAAAAACACTTCATTCAGTCAGATGAAGTCCACATATCCAGATGTCCAATTCCGGATGATGGCCACATCGTCCTCTACGGTCCAATGAATGAAACAATAATTAAAAGAAACCTATGAAAGTAAACCTGAGGGATTTGAGTGCTATTCCCGATGTCAATTATATAAAATTTAGATAGTACACAGACACCCAAGTATTTTACTTGATCACTTTGAAGCAGTGATGGCTCAGTAGCATTGGCTATGGACTGCCGCGCAGCAGGTCCATGGTTTGAAACCCATCGCGAGCTTAGCTTCGCTTCCGCACGCTGGAAGGGCATTTTGCGAATGTCCACCATGCTAGCAACCACCCTCAAGTAAAAAATATGTCGACAAGCACCTAACGGTGAGTTCCGGTAGCTGTCTTTGAGAGCCAGTAATTGAAGGTTAAGCCTGTTAATACCTTCGACCCCATCATCACTTACCATTAGGTGAGATTGTGTTCAAAGGCTTACCTACCAACATAAAAAAAAACTTGTTTGAAATAAGTATTGGCAACAACATAAGCATCGAATCAACACAGTCTAGCTATATATTTGCGATCTCACCCCGGCTAAATAATACGAGACTCAATGAATATCTAAGGACGTTAATTGCGCTCGAGACGGAACCACAGAATAAATGCCAGTAGAACGGTACAGAACCGTTTGCCGACAGATTTCTGGAATCCGCGCTGCCGCGGCTCGATTTCGTAATTGCCTCTTATTAGTCAGGGAGTGAAAGCAGTAATGAATCGTGGACGGAGAGCTAGTTTTTAATTTATAATATTAATCTAATTAAATTCCTTTTTTGTGAGATTGTGACAGAACAAGCACGAGGCTCACCTGATCTTAAGCAATACCCTATGCCTATAAAATATGCATGTCGTTACAAGTTACGTGCAACCTGAGACGTTTGTCTCAAAGTGACGCGCGCAGTTTGAGAATCCAAGATTCAAAACTTGCTGCAGGCTTAAAATGATTTCACTTTAAAAATACTCACAAATTCAAGTAAAAAATTTGCCGCCACGCAACAAACAGCTTATAACTGTCCCTATGAGTCAGTTCCCAGCTTTGACTACATCATAACTTTGCAACATATGAGTGTTTTTTAAATTTCATTTCCAACAGTATCTCATACGAAGCGAAAAATATTCCGATTTTTAGAGAATAATATTTATATCTTGTGCTAAACAGGTGTCGCAGCTTTAAATAATGTAATTACACAGATTTAACTACAAAAGTAAGGTCTATGAAAAACACTTCTTTCACGGATGTCACATCACGCCCGTGGGGTGCCGGGCCAGCATGTCAACCACACGTCTCTAACCGCTGTTCAATAATGTATAATAAAAATAGCTGTTACCGTTCGACTATTCCATTCTTTTCAAATGTCAGTGACATGTATGTTTCTTTATACCTATGTGTTTATTATATGATTCTCTGTAAATAACATGTTATGTTACTTCTGAACGCGGCATGGTATTGAAAAAAATGAGTGGAAGTAACTCGTTGGTTGATGCATCGTTCCCTTACTAATCATCTACTATGTCACAACTTATATGGAGCTTTATAAAAGCTGTCGATCGGGATCTTAATTGTATTGTTCCTTCGTTTCGGTATTGCAAACCTTTGGCTAAGCAGTCGTTAATGCAGAAAATAAGACTATATAAGTAAGTCTTCAGATAGATATTTTTTCTTATTTTTGCTATATTCTATTTACTATAAAATTATGGATTAGAACATCAAATAAACTGCACACTGCGAGTTTACTTGCATTTTCCATCGTAAAGAGAAAACAAGTAAACGACATATCTACACACACATTGGCATTGAAACTTACGACATGAGATTGTTATGAGTACACTTGACATAATAAACTAATTACCCTGGACATTTTTGTACCTTATTATATAAAAAAAAAAGAATCATTTCTACTTATTGCTATACATTAGAAGTCTTTGTTCTCTCTTTGTGGATTATTTATAACGGGTCACTTTGTTGCTTTCGTAGTCAACTTCATTGAAGCAAATCAAAAGCACTCTGAGGGCTATCTTTTATTTTCAAACAAAGAACATCAAACAAAAGGGATTTCTAGCTTATTTATACGAACCCTTTCTTTTATATTTTCATCTTTGTGTCCATTACCTAAGATTCAAAATCATAGATTTTTTTGAGTTAATATCGCCGTTACAATTGAGTTTTGAAGAACCTTTATTAATCATAGGAGTTTGAATCTGCATTGTTTATTAAAAAGTAAAGAGATACAATCCAACTTGTCGTTGTTTAGGCATTTATAGGCTCATAGGCATGCATGTGATCCCTTGGACGATAACCAAATTTCTACAGGCGAGAAATTAGGTGTTTTCTTTGCAATTTATATTTAATATTATCTATGTACTTTGCGAGCATGCTTGACGAAAGGAACTACTCAAGTGCAATTCGGGCTACATAATTAATCAAAATTTGCAGACTTTTTTGATAACATGGAGGATATGGTTCAAATTTGAGATTCTTAACTAGTTTGAGATATCGAGCCCTGACCGCCTACTTATCGTAAGCGACATTTTTTCCGAAATTGCGATTTATATGGTAAGCGACATTTTGAACTATAACAGATAGGTGCACGTGACCCTTTCCTGATAAAATGGACCAATCAAAGAGTTATATGAAAATGCTAATTTATCGTTAGTAATACAGATAATACTTTTTTAAAGTAAGCGACATAGGCAAAATTGATGTAAGCTACGTAAATCTTCAAAAACAGTATCGTAACCCAAACCAAATTTTATCGCAAACGACAGAGTATACCAATAGTTAGATCGTTTGCGACAGAAAAAAGTAGCAATAAACGTGTTGTGCTTATGACAAGTTCGTTATGGTAACAATTCCGATGCAATAATCATCGCTCTCTATATAAATAGATAAAAAAAGTAAAAATTATACTTAGTTTTCATTACTCTAAGAGTACATTTAGCTTTGAATTGTATTGAGTAAACGAGTGCACATTCCTAACAGCGTCTTTTGAAAAATGTCAACGTTAGCATCAAAATGTAAGAAAACTAATGTTTTAACCTTAATTGATGCTGTGGTAAACCTTACATACAAAAGTTATTTTGTTTTACAGTCCAGGATTAAAAATATCATGCAGTTATCACTAAAACTTGCACCAGAGGACGATAAAATAACTCCTCCTTTTTTCAAGGACATACTGCATCAAAACGCATTACTTTTATAATAATAATAATAATTAAAATAGGTACCTAAGTTTGATTTATTATTGTATAGATTTGCGTTTGGCGACTATCTTCCCTCATGTTTAACAACAATGTGGTCCACTACAGCGCATGCTTACTTGTATGTAGTACTCTTCAAAAACTTATTGTAATTTAGAAGTCACTGATTACAAACTTTAATTTAGCTGATAGGTGTTTTCTCTGTGTTTTCGTTTCAAAACTTGTAAGCAGGCACCTACCTGGTACCACCCACCTTATAGTTAAATTATTAAGTCACTTTTATCTGTTTGACGGAAGATCGAAGATAGTCACACAGACACAATTAACGTACATTACTGAAGTGCTTTAAAACATAGGTACTAATATTTATTTACCTGATTCAATACAATTGGCACGTATATTGAAGTTTATATCGCATAATAAAGTAAAAAAATATATTTTCTCAAATAAAATTAAGGGAAGAGCTTTCCTGATTAAGAAGACAGGGCTCGATATTGTGTTCATGGCACCGACTTCAGCACGTTATTTTCTACTTTTAAACCAACTTCAAAATAAGGAGCACGGTTTTCAATTCGACTATGTTATTATTTGTATGTTTTGCAGAAAGCAGAAATATTTTTCATCAAAAATCACAGCCTGGAGAAAGACAAGTCCAAGCAGCTATTTTAAGACGACGAAAATAAGAGCAAGAATGCTAATTCTTCTTTCTTATGCCTGAATTTTGACTTCCAAAAATCTTTAACACCCTTATAATATGCTAAAAGCGTTACCTTATATTACTCCAGAAAACACTCATTCATGCCTATAGACTCCATCCATAGAACAATTGATAGTTTTATCCGTAACAAAACAGTGTGGGCTCCATCTGAGTGGCCAACTATTATTAAAAACGCTATAACTAAACCTACAGGTTACACCGCGGTTGTTCTGAAACACACCGATTTTATGTACTGGAAGTCTATCTCACTTGCTTTGTTTCCATACAAATTGAAAAACATGTTTAGTTCTTTAAGGATCGTGCATTTCAAAAAAAAAAACACTCCAATAATTACGTTCCAGCAAGGGTTTTTCCAGGATAGCGAAAAATAAGGATTGAATTTGCACTTTATTGTGAGGTCTAGAGCCAATACTCCATTGATGGGCCCATTGGACTTTAACACAAGGAATCGAAAAAATCTGGTTGACCTATGCCAAAAAATATCATTCCGCGGAGTAGTTCCGGATGTGACTTTTTCAAAAATGTTTTGCTTATATGAATAGCTAGGCCGTTAACTGTTATAACCAAACACGGCAATTTTGTTGCAATAGTATATTATTGCTTTTTTTGTTCATTAAGATATTTTGCACGTCAATATTTAACCGTAAAGCGTAAAAACTAGTTGTTAATCTCATGTGCTCTCTACCAATGTAAACATTTTTAGAAACTTATTTTTTATTGCTTGTTTTGTGTATATTTGTACCAGCAGAAATTAAATTGTATTGAAGTAAGTGCCATAAAAAATCAGTATGAGGCGATTACGATACAAAAACTTTTATTGTAACCGCCACTTAACACTAAATAAACTGCTTATTTGTGACGGAAAAAGTGTTGCAACCGCCAGAAAAGGCTCAAAAACATATTTTTTGTCATTCATAGTCATTGCCATAGTTGCATCACAGAAAATAAAAAATCAGTACTAAATTTCAGACTAGTAGCACATAAAATGATAATACTATCTAAAAAAACCGTCTCCTGTAAAATTACATTTTTGTCGCTTACGATAAGTAGGCGGTCAGGGCTCGATATCAACCATGACAAAAATGGGTTCATTCAACAAATTGAAAATTTAAGTTGACTCATTATTTTTATGAAAATAATCAGAAATATTAATATGTACATTATGAGTTCTAGACGATAATACACTACATTGTAGAGAAAAAAATATTGTTTTATGTAGATTCCTTTCCTTAGAGTGTATTGGACCCACCCTGAAAAATAATTGCATAATGTCTAATGCAACATTCGTCATTGAGTCAATGTTCTAACTACATAAAACCTCTATATTTCAGCTTTCTCTCTCATTCCTTTTATATTATTGTAGATTATAGCCATTAAGATTGTAGTTTTTAGTAATAATGTACCCATGTATGTCTCGTAAATTGCAGTACATACGGGGTATAACAAGGACTAAAATTTTATGTTTAAGATCATAATTGATATGTGATATTCAATAAAGATATTTGAATTATGTGAAGCTAGGGTCATGATATTGGCAGAGGCTTGACTGCTAGCGTCGTTCCCCTTACCAATATTGTAGGAAATACGACATACTGACACATAAAGCCGGAAACTTTAAGCAAGCGACCTAGTAAACTTCCAAGTGCTTTATGTTTGGTGACGCCCTAAGCTTTCTAACTCGAGTCCGATGGCGCAGATGCTTCGCCGTTACTTGTGCTATTACTTATTCTATGCCGCCGTTATTGCTCAACTTGTGCCATAAATAGGCCCCCCGATTGTCTAAACTTTACATGAATAATGTTTACAACAAGCGTCCGTCGTTTCGACGTGTTGAAAACTACAGCGGGAAACATGACAGCCGGAATGGTTCGTTCATACATTTTGGGTTGTTTTCCAAAACATAATGAATTTTACCTATGTAGTTTAATTTTTCTATGAGATAATTTCATATTATCACGGACTTTAAATTGTTTTGGGAGATTTTATCCTATTTAGAGCTACTATAATATAGATAACCGACTGCCTAAAAGGAGTGTAATATTTTTGCATGCATATGGATTTCTTTTTACCTGGAGTTAAGTCTCTTTAGTCAGAGTCAGTCTTGGTGGGTAGGTACCATCGCATTGTTGGATCATCTGCCTCCAAGCACTAACTACGCAGACACTTCTGTGTTTAAGCGTGAAGAGCACTGTACCATAGAACATATAATAATACTACGTACCGTACCATGTCAAACTACAGGACGAACAAGATATAAGATTAAAGTATCAGAGTGGGGAGTGCAGTGCACTGCATTGTGACACTGTAACTGTAATGGATAGGCGAAACGCTTACCTTCAGGTAGGTAATATGTCTTACTCGTATTAATAATAATATGTCCGTCTCGTAACATAAAAAATATCACATTCCATACAGTACCCCGAGTGACACTTACTATAATTTTTGCAGTGGTATTTTTATTAATTATAATTAAATAGATTTGTTTGTTACACACACAGCCATTTTGTATTTTTGACAGATGTCAAAAATACAAAATGGCGGTTTCTAAGTGGCTGCCATACAAAGCGCTATGACTCCACTGAACCTCTCGGTTGTTTGCCTTTGACTCTTAAATCTGATTGTTAAAGATAATGTAGGAGCAGATTATAGCAGGCTTAGCCAGCCTGCTATAATCTGCTTACTTAGAATGCTAACTTGTTAAAACTACAACTGCAGGAACAAATAGTTTTTAGGTGCTGGACGACAGGTATCAATTACATTACTTGGGTCAAAATGCTAACATAAAATTGTCAAAATGCTAACTTAAAACTTAAAAGTGAATTCTTTCAAACAGGTGATTAATTCAACACCACACTGTTCTAATAATATTGAGATCCAGTCATAAAATATATTGGCTACATCTTCGCAATCTCCTTGGCTTTCATTCGAGTTGCAAAGTACCTATATCTAATATAATATATAAATATGAGTTACATATATAATGAAAGAATATCAAAACCAAAATTTAGAACATTTGAAGTTCTGGTTTTGATTAAATGAGCGCAGTGTAGCTAATGCGGTGATGCTCAATCCGGCGCGGCGGTAGGGATCGAAGTATGTACAGTCGCCTGCAATAAAAAGTATACACATTGTAATTTTCAAAATAGTGGCAAAGAGTTTTGTTTTTTTCTATGTAATCAGAAGTATCTTAAAATCAGAAAATATGTTGAATATTTTTACTCATGTTAATGTTAACTTAGATTATTAATAACTTAGCGACATTACATTATTTTGAAAATTACAAAGTGTATACTTCTTATTGCAGGCAACTGTACCTGCGGCACGGCAGTCCGTAGCTGTAATCGCTCGGCTATCATTGCTTCAGGTACTGCCTTGATTACACACAGAATAGAAAACTTTGCGTAATGAACACTCAATCAGCATCGTGCGATTACGTAAGTATTATCCCGTGCCGTCCTCGACGAAGCTCTAATAAGAATAAATCCCAGAGCACTCAGAGAAATAAGATAAATACCTCAGATTTGTGGATAAAGTAGTATTTTGCTTAAAGATAACTCAAATAAAGGCCTCCATTAATCCTGTTATTGAGTAATGACGTTCTGAAAATTTATTTCATACTCCAAAAGTAATACTAAGGAATTCGAAGGTAGCAGAATTTTCACGAACAAAACTGTTATATACTTACCTACATCCCTCAATCGCTTTAAAAGTTTAAACTCAACGTAAGCTTGAGGTAATCTAAACACGAATTTTCCTATTGATAGACTCAAAGGATTGGGGATTAAAAACCAATTTAAAAACGATCACGGAGATTTTCTTTCGAATTTAAAATTTTTAAAAGATTATCGAACTCGTTCCAGATTGTTGAAGTGTTAGATGTTTTAGTGCTTAAATTAGGTGTTGTTAAGTATTTTTTATTGTTTAATATTATATTATGTGCAGTAGTAGTCCTTCGCGTAGCATAGGCGATAAGCTAAGTAAAGCAATGTTTGATGCGGTTATTTTTTGGATAGTTGAACACTGACTAAAGCTGCTCTTCCTGTCACGCGGATAGCCACCCGCGTGCTCTAACGACTAAGAAGTAATTGAGCTCTGAGCCCGCAAGCGGATCTTGCCCTCATGCGGGTTACCGGCGTTCTATAATTTCATACACGTTTTTCCTATCACGCGCGCGGAATGTGGATTGTGACGCGCACAACACTGCAGCGCCAAACGAAATCTTTGTCCTGCGTGTGGCCAGGAGCGTGCTATCATCCGCATGCGGACCGGATCCACTCGCGGGCGAAAATACGCATGACCGGAAAAGAGCCCTCACATTTACTCTTGCTCTTGAACGCTTTTGTGCTTCGGAGGGTTCGTTAAGCATTCGGTCTCAATTGTCACTCTCATGTAGAATATGTCGTCAAGCAGCTAACGGTATGTTCCAGCAACTATCCTTGTGAGCCAGTTCCCATTCAAGGAATGCTTGTTTATCATCTTCGACCACATCGAAATTGCCTCATATATCCGTAATACAATTATATAACCTTTATATTTATGTCATGATTATGTCTTTGGTAGACAATGTGAGTATTGCTGTGGATATATTTATAAAAAAACGTATTAAGTGGAAACAGAATTTATAAGAAAATTTGTAGGTCAATAAGCTTTCTTTTCAAAGCAAAATTTGTGATATAATATGGTTTAGTTTGTGAGTGCTACAGATCCAATCGCCACAATATATGCCTGAGTGATCAATACTTGACGGATGAGACGACCCGTTATAATCAGGTTGCTTGTTTTTGTAAGAATATATAATCACCAAAAAGTATAAATGAAATATATAGAAAATATTTTCATATTTATATAGGAAATATTCTATACATGAAATATATAGAAAATATTTTTTTCTCAAGCATAAATAAGCCATACCTACGCACGTCAGCTTTACCCTACCTGCGTATCGAATGAATCGTGACGGGTGGGCTGTTCTCTGTATTTTTCCTTCCTTCCGCAAAGAATGCTCTCGATATATCTATTAGCGGTTTCTTAGATGATTTCCGCTTGTCGGAACATACTTACGGATTGGCTCTGGTATACCGAGTATGTATTCTGATTGAACTGTTACTTTGGACTTTGGGATAGTAGTATGAATCACAGATTCATATTATTAAAGTGGAAACCCATAGATTTTCTTAAATTTTTAATGGCGATAACTTTAAAAAATTAAATAGTGTTTTGCGCTTTTATAGCTAGGTTTTGTAAATATTGTACTTGGTCATAAAATTTGTGACAATAAAAGCATATTGCCCATATTATATATTGAAAAGTTAATACTTAAGTTATCCGGAAATAACGGGGGCATGCTGCCAGCCATTTTAGTCACTACATCACTATCGAGAATGAAAAATGGAACGAACCGAGGACAGACTCGTATTTGCGCCAATTGAGTTACTCTGCCGAAGTAACCGCTGACCCACGTTTCTCTCAGAGACGTCGCAATAACCTGCTTCACAAATCATGAAACTTGTCACCGTCTCCAAACCTTTGAAACTTATGAAAAAGTGTTCCCAAAACTCAAATTACCAAGAACTTAGCACAATCAAGGTACCCCCACTCCACGTGATAAACTTAGCAAAGTTTATCGAAATCCCAAGTTTTTACAGCCGCCGAAGTTGTGCCAAGTTGGCCAAGTCATGATTAAATTCGGTGAGTTATGGACACTCCAGTTCACCGCTTTTTCGACCATCGCCTGACCGTCGTACATTATTTATCGGGCCGATATGAAATATGCATTAATCATGAAAAAGCTTTGTAAACAAGTTTCATAAGCAACACAGCTGGTTTTAATGAGATACGGGTCTGGCTTGTTTATTGGTACGATGTCTACATGACCGTATTCTTTCTTTTTCATCGATGGAAAACGTATTGAATGGTATTTTAAAAGTTTTACTGCCATTTTTTTATATATTTTTGTATTGAGAAAGGTAAAATAGTTTTCAAACACTTTAATTCATTACGATTCTTATTAATATCTAATAAATAAAAACTAAAATTATACGTTACAAAATACTGCAATCTCACAAGTATTAGTTCCATTTGCTGTCAATCACTATGCTGGGAATCCCGAATCACGACAAAATATGGGTACTTGAATAATTTCATAAAGTTAATCGTACCTAAGCTAGCAGCTAGGAGCCTAACTAAGCAAGTACTTAGGTGTTGGGCTTGCGCATCAAGATATTTCCTTACTACCCACATTTGTTTTATTTTTCATCTTTTGACATCTATAGCTCGAGTCTGACTCATACTTGGCCGGTTATTGTTATTTATGGTTCAACTATAGAGTTTACGAAATAATCACATTCATAGGAATGTGTTATTATCGTCGTGTGTCCATTCTGAAAACGAAAAGCATTGAAATGTGCCTTATAAAAAGCCATAATAATTTTATTCATTGTATTTTTTTATTAATTTTTAGGTTAGAATCCGCCATAACAACACAAGTGACGAATTGCACTGCGACCGTCACGCTGAGACTTAAAGTTACTAAATCTCATGTGCCTGTAATTTTACTAGCTCTCAAGGACTGGTGCCGGAACACACTGTTAGGTGCTTGACGTCAGATTAGTATCTGTTAGAGTAGAGTTTTGCCCTTCCAACGTGGGGTGAGGCTCAAGCCGGCATTGAGAATCGAACCGTGGACCTACGTAGGTACGTTTCGACGTTTAATTTATTACCCTCGAACACATAATGGTGTTAAAAATATTAGTTTTTATAAAGATCGCGATTAGAGTAGATTTGATAGGTATATTTATATAGATGAAGCCTAACCTTTCGGAAGTAGCAGAATATAGAAATAACAATGGCATCTCCAGAAAAATGCGAGTGGAAAATTGACTATAGGTATACCTCTACCTAATATTATATATGTCGACGTCAACAGCAGCGTTCGGGGTAGCCTGACAATTTTAACAAATGTATATATGTAGAGGTAAAATTTTATGATACAGATAATAATATAAATTGTTTTTTTACATTGATCTAGTTATTATCATCATCATCATCATCATCAGTAGCCGAAAGACGTCCACTGTTGAACAAAGCTTCCCCCATAGAACGCCACAAAGAACGGCTATTAGCCTTTTAACCATTTGCTACCAGCGACATTTATGATGTCGTCAGTCCACCTTGTGGGGGGCGTACCATCTCTATGTATTTCGGTAACCACTCGAGAACCTTTCTTCCCCATCGGTTATCAGTTCATCGGGCAATGTGGCCCACCCATTGCAACTTGCAAATTCTGGAAGCTATGTTGGTGACTTTGGTTCTTTGGCGTATATCAACGTTCTGGATTTTATCACGCTATGAAACTCCGAGCATAGCTCTCTCCATTGCTCGTTGAGCGACCCTAAGCTTATCCATAAGGGCCATAGTTATGGACCACGTTTCAGTGCCATATCTCATCACTGGCAACACACACTGGTGACTTTGGTCTTCAGGCTCTGCGGAATGTTCGACGAGAAGATGTAACGCGAGTTCCCGAACGCTGCCCAACCGAGTTGGATTCTTCAGGCGCTGTCTTTATAGAAGTTGGACCTACCAAGTAGACAGTCTATCCCAGGACATTATGTAATGGTCAACATATTCTAGCGTATCGTTCCCAATAACTACTAATCTAGTTTTAAAGACTAATTTTGGTACGTTTCAATTATGAGTACCTTACTAGAAATAATATAAATGCAGTTGTTTTGCCAAACACCAAACAATTTTTCGTTTGCTCGGCGCTAACCACCCTTCTGTATATTTTCTCTAATAAAATTGGTTACGAATCACTCCATCGGGAGGCGTGATTGACAGATAGCCTGTCTCAGTAATTGAGACTGATGCTTGCGCGATTCTCTTAGCGAATAAATCTTATCGATAGTCTAGCCTCAGTGTTCACAAATACTGGACGTTGTATTTATCCACGCTTATCCTTCTTATATATGCTTGTGGACGCAATTTTTTTTCTTGAACAACACACACGAGAACATAATGAAAAATGGTTATATTTCACAACAAATACATAGTGTAAATATGTAGAGTTTTGGATTCGGTATTGTGGACGGTATTCGGTATTATATAACGTAACTCTCCTTGAAATTTCTAGTTGTTGCTGGGTATAATTCGACTAATCAAGACATTTTGAAGCGCTCGTAGCGAAATTTGCGTAGTTGTTCTTAACCGATCAGCAAAGTTAAGCAACGTCCGCCGCGGTCATGATTTGAATGGGTGACCGCTAGTGACATAACTACTGAGCGCTTCCGTGCTTCGGAGAGCACGTTAAGCCGTTGGTCCCGGTTGTCGCCTTAGGATGGCAGTCGTTATAGCAAGGTGGTAGGGCATTCTGTGAATGTCCGCTTGGCTAGCTACCACACTCGAGTAGAAAATCTGTCGCCAAGCACCTAACGGTGTGTTCAGGCAGCTGTTCTTGAGAGCCAGTAATTCTAGGTTAGCCTGAACAACGTCTTCAACTAGATCATCACTAACCATCAGGTGAGATAGTGGTTAAAGTCTAATACCTATCAAGCATAAAAAAAGAAGTTAATTAACCTTGCTACTAAAACGCTGTGAGTATGCTGCTATAAGTACCTTACGATTTATTAGTTATATGTACAAGTTCTTATATAAACAGTGTTCGCTGCAGTCATCACTTGGATTGCCGACTGTTAGTTGCATTTACTATTGAGCGTTTCAATGCTTCGAAGTCGTCAGTCCCGATGGCAGTCGTTAGGTTATGTCAAAGGCCTTAACACCATGCTAAGTGTCGGAATTTTCAAACCGCCCTGAAACTCCTACACTTTGCATGGTGTTAAGGAAAGAATCTGACTGAGTGTTAGATCTAATTTAGAAAAAAAGTTCTCATTTTAAGAATGCTTGTTGACTAACTTTGATCACATCATCATTGATCTCGGTTTTCGTTGCCATACTCCTCCGAAACAGCTGGACCGATTTTGATGAAATTTTTTGTGCTTATCCGGTATCTATGAGAATCGGCCAACATCTATTTTTCATCCCCCTAAATGTTAGGGGTAGTCGACCCCTAAATATTTTTTATATTTTTTAGACAACATTTTTAATTTCTATTTTTTTCTGATACAACATACAAAAATACATACAATCCTCAATTTTCACCCTTCTACGATCAACCCTTATATGTCAAAACAACGTTTGCCGGGTCAGCTAGTCAGACAATAAAAAAAGCCCTTAGCGGTCTGAGGGCTGTCGAAAAAAATCAGGACTTTGCAAGCTAAACTAGGTCTATACAATACTTTGCAACTATGAAAACTTTTTATATATTTACATTGATTTATTCGTTAAATCACCAATATATGTAAGTAATTACGGTAACAAAAACACCTAATTCTAGGATAGCCTAAACAACATCTTCGAACACATTATCACTTACCATCAGGTGAGATAGTGGTCAAAGGCTAACGAACTAAAAAAAATGGATCTTAACGCGAACTGATTCAACTACACGCATAAAGGTAAGTTATCACGCGTGTCTTCGGTAAAGGGGACATTAAACCCGGACCCCGATGTGCTTGAAAGAAATATAAGTAAGTAAGGGTTCACGCAAATTACTGAATAACGTCGATTACTTTTTTTTAAGGAATTTGATAAAGACATAAGCTTCATTCAATGCTGACTTTTCTTCGTCAAATGCTGAGCACCGTGTTACTTTGTAAAAGCAGAGAATAATTTCAGAATCAAAAGAAATCTAAACCTATTTATATGCATGAAATTAATTGGAGTGTGCAATAACAGTCAAATAATTAATAAATAAATAAAATATATAGTGCGTACAAAAATATTTAAAATTGATTTGACCACGCATCTTCTGTACTATTAAAAAAAATTGTTGCAATGACAACGTTACGTAAATAGTATGAATCTTATTCATGAGGTAAAGTACTAGCTAGAATGTATATATCAACCAGTAAGCACTCGTAGCTCGATCAAGATAAACATTTCTAAACGAGAACTCATCTAACTACACGCATTAAGGTAAATTAATGCGCGAGTGTTCCCCAGCGATAACATTTAGTTGTAACTGTGCTTGAAAATCAGCGATAAATGGAGATATGGGCCGAGATAACCCAGATGTTATTGATATATCTATCCTATACATATTGTGTCAGAAAAGTAAACATTTCGTTTATAAGATTTAGACACTCGCGTTTGGAACACAGATGTAAGATATCATTAAGATGTTTACTACGTGGTGTTGTAATCCAAGGTTCAACGTTGTCCCATTTATAAACCTAAGGAACGAAAGTAATGCTTGTTTTAAAGTTATTGTGATAAATGAGAAAGAAACGCCTAACATGAAATTGAGCTAGTTTCTATTGTCCACCCTTGTGCACATATACACGTCGCATCGTGTTGTATACGGTATCTCCAGTGATGATGGCTTTTAATGAAAATGCATCAGTGGTAGATAGTAACAGCATGTGTCTAAATATCTTACCTAATATACTCCCAAGCGTAAAACTGGTATAGTCTTATTGGACTTAAGATTCTAGCAAACGGAAATAGCACTTAGGAGCCAAGTCTGCGGAAACCTCGAGATTGCATTCTGGTGAAATATAACCGGTCTAGTTTCAAATAGTGAACTGGGTCCACTTACCAAGTACCTGTGCTTCTAGCGCAAAGTTCAGAGTCCGAATTAGTTTCATCATTCTGGGGAAGTATTTATTAATTGTGGAACGTTTTCTCTAGCAGATTGTAGAGGAGGAATGTTTCCAGCTGTAGTTTAGAAGTGAGATACTCTGTTTAATTTTTAGCTTAACCTTCAATGGTCATTAGACATTGAACATTTCGCTGTATGTTTAGATTCAATGCTTTATTATATATAATACACTTCAATCTTTTACGTGTTTAATCTGTACACGTTAATATCACGCACCTGAATTCGGGCATTTTTTAAATATATATATTTTTTTTTTTTTTTTTTATCTATGATACGCAAGGATCAATAGGTTAATGCACGAAGTTTTAATTTTCTCCGAGTGAATAATTAATAACACAGTCCATAAAACATTATTAAACTCTATTTGTGTCCGCTACCAACAAAGTCTACGCAGCAAACCCTGGGATTTGCGTTTAATAAAAATTTTACGTCGACACGACGCTGTTATGAAGTTGCAAATTAATTTAGGCCGCTTTTGGAAACTCAATTTTCGGTTTATTTTATCCGCCAATATTTACTGAATATCAATTATCTGTTGCCCAGTTGTTTCGGCGCGGGACGTCGCTCCATCACTCAGAATAGCCCTTTTGTATCTTCATATTTTTGTGGGGAACGACATTTTGTTTTGAAAGGGTCTTTTGTACATACCGGAAAATTATAATGATATTAGCGTTTCAAAAATGTTGTGGTAATATTAGTGATTGAAGCTGATATATAAAACCAAAGAGTACATAGGTTTAAGTACCTATGTACCCTTTGGTGCAAGAGTGACGGCATTAGGAGTAGAGTGCTCGGAACGCTTTCCATACAAACATTCAAATATCTATGCTTCTCGTTTGCTAGATTTTCGATTTGTTATTTATTTTATCCCCAAACGTCAAAATAACAATTCCCGTACAAAACGATTTTTCGATTAATTTTTGAAAAATACTTAACCCATTGGCATCGGCGATAATTATAACAATAGAATTTCATTCATAAATTGGCCATAGTGGTCCAGTCCGATGCCAACTTATTTTATGAAATCTGGCAAACCAGAAGCATAGATATTAGGCTCGAGGACATACATGCAAAGTTTCTTCGAGTTTGAGCACTTAGTATTTAAAATATGACAAAACTAAATTTGTACGGAAAGCGCCACGAGCACTTTAGCCTTAAAAAACTGCGTTACTCTTATACATAGACAAACTCAAAAGTAGCACCAGTGCTTATAGTGACAGTGAAGTTGTAGTGCAATAGATTAGATTGGTATACGCATTTAACGACGACAAAAACCATTAAACGAGAAGAGTGCTATGTTACAATTAGAATAATATACAAGAGTAGACGAAGGAAGTAGAGTGACAACAAGCAACAGATCAGAGTCGAGGAAAAACAAATTTCGTGCGGACCTAATCATAGCCTTAGATTGAGGCAGGAAGAAGAAGACTCGTATATATCTCACTGACATAATACATTTTGGTGAAGATGCTATCCAAGTCGTATCTGCCTTTGCAACACAGAGACACTCGTATGCTATCTCGTATGACAAACATCAGTTTACTTTTTTGCACCAATTATATGATTCGTTTTATCTTCAAGGATACACTTTGTATAAAATATCATCTTTCCATAATACGTGGCGCTTTCGACTGTAATCGTTATATTTTTCGTACCGAATTTATCCTTACAGGACTAAAGTTTAATAAATTAACTTGTCGCTGACTTTGAACTGAAAATAGGCCTACCCAATTTTGACGCCTAGATTTGTTTATTTTATATAGCTGCTCTTCATTGAATAAAATCAATATCAGAGCTGTGGCTTGTTACTGAGAAGCGCCTTTAATTAATTTTTGAGTTGATTAAAGTCCCGGGAGGTGTAACAGTTTTTAATTAAATAATACCACAGAAGCCACACAGCTGAGGTTTCGATACGCATAATAATAATGAGCTTGTTTTATATTGAAAATGCAGGTTGTTTCAGTTTTGGTTTGAACTATATTAAGTTAATTACTTATTGACAATCACGTGTAAAACTTATATAAGGTAATGTTGTCTTAGGTTTTCGCGATTACTACACATAGTAATTAAACAACTTTAAACGGTTTAAATCGCGTATATTTATCATTATTTTTGTCCCGACGTTTCAAACACTTTGCAGTGATCGTGGTCACGGGGTGAGTCTAATATAAATATACGCGATTTAAACCGTTTAAAGTTGTTTAATTACTTATATAAGGTAATTTAAGTTTTACAATCGATGTCAATATTGCATAATTTTTACTTGAACTAAGTGCATACGCGATTTAAACAGTTTAAAGTTGTTTAATTACTATGTGTAATAATAGCGAAAACCTAAGACAAGTGCTACTCGAAAATTTGCTCAAAAAATCATTTTATATTGCTGAAGACAAGATTGAAATACCTACTGTAATTTAATATTGTCAGATATCCCAGCAACGTAATTTATCGATCGTTGTGAAATGTAGCGATAAGTTTTTTTTTTACGATATTAACTTTCGTTTATTTATTGCTTTCAGGTAAGCGTTCCGGTGGCTTTTTGAAGTTACATACAGCTACTTCAAATAAGGTAACATGTGTAAAATGTAAATGAACAATAAGCATAAGCATTCTATAAATCGATAAGGTAGTTTGACACGTTTTGATTAATTGTACCACAAACTTAATATATATTTTTTTTTTATGCTGATAGGTTAGCCTTTGACCACTATCTCACCTGATGGTAAGTGATGATGTGGTCGACGATGTTACGCAGGCTAACCTAGAAGTACTGGCTCTCAAGGACAGCTGCCGGAACACACCGTTAGGTGCTTGGCGACAGATTTTCTACTTGAGGGTGGTAGCTAGCCAGGTGGGCATTCGCAAAATGCCCTACCACCATGCTGTAACGACTGCCATCCTAAGATAACAACCGGGACCGACGGCTTAACGTGCCCTCCGAAGCACGGAAGCGCTCAGTAGTAATGTCACTAGCGGTCACCCATCCAACTTATGACCGCGGGCGACGTTGCTTAACTTTGCTGATCGGTTAAGAACAGCTAAGTAAGCTTCGCTACGAGCGCTTTCAATAATTCTCTAAACAAACTTCGGAAACCCCTAAAACTATATTACCTAGGTTTTTCATATCTTTAAAGTAAGTATATGTATATTTCATTCATCACGTATATCAATAGAGTTTAAAAACTTATACTACACTTTTTTACATTCCATATATTTTCCTTTCTTACGTTTAGGATAATATTTCTAATATATTATCACCGTAAAATGGATAATCTTTTTCCGTACAAACAGTCTTTCATCTCAATGGGTCCCAATATGACTGATATTTAGAGTAATCTGCATTTAATAATATTATTTATTTCCAAAGTTTTCTCAACGTATTGAAATGCAAGAATGTTTTTATTGTATTGTACTGTATGTAACAAGTCTTATTCAAGCCTATAACTTAAGCATTCATAGTCTACCTACATATGAGAATAATTTAGAATATATACTTTACTTTCATCTTTCAATAAACCATCACATAGGATATCAGTATCCCTTACATGCATATGAGATTTTTATTACATTACATTCAAATTCCAATCCGAAGCAGAGGAAAAGCTTCCACGACAAGATTAAAAAGAAAGCTCTGTAACTATCGCTCAAAGCGATCTAATAACATCACAAGCAAGCCATATTCTTACGAATAACGTCATACATGTAACATTTTAATATCCGACAAAGCCCGTCTTAAAAGAAATATATTTTGCAAATATCGGTGGTTTACCAGGATGGGTAAGCATTGCGCTGTTGTATTGTTTTGCCTTGCTGTTCCAGTGCAGTGCAAAACCTACACTCAACTCTTCTATAATTTTCCTTCCTATGTTGATAAACTAGAAGGAATATACTAGAATATTGAAATGAATGAAACCAAATTTTATTTACTATTTATTGCTCGAAAAGTGTCTTAGTCGCTATTTAGGGAAACTAAGGTAAGTAATTGCACATAAATAAATAAAATGCAAACTAAAAACACTAGTATGTTTTATTCTGTGATATCGCACAGTTTCATATAAAGTGGGCGATAAATACATTTACGGTATCTAAACAGACCTAAAATGTATTTATAGTTGTATATATAGTTATACCTTAGTTTCCCTAAAAAGAGGTGCGGGCAATAATTTCGATAAGAAGAATAGAATGTTATTCTATTCTTGTTATTCTATACCTTTGAAGCGCTCGTAGCGAAGTTTACTTAGCTGTTCTCAACCGATCAGCAAAGTTAAGCAACGTCGCGCGCGGTAATGAGTTGGATGGGTGACCGCTAGTGACATTACTACTGAGCGTTTCCGTGCTTCGGAGGGCACGTTAAGCCGTCGGTCCCGGTTGTCGTCTTAGGATGACAGTCGTTATAGCATGGTAGTAGGGCATTTTGCGAATGCCCGCCTGGCTAGCTACCACCCTCAAGTAGAAAGTCTGTCGCCAAGCACCTAACGGTGTGTTCCGGCAGCTGTCCTTGAAAGCCAGTACTTCTAGGTTAGCCTGAACAACATCTTCGACCACATCATCACTTACCATCAGGTGAGATAGTGGTCAAAGGCTAACCTATCAGGCATAAAAAAATACCTTAGTTTCCCTAAAAAGAGGTGCGGGCTATGATGTCTATAAGACGATACGTTCATGGTGATGAGTCATCACTGATGACTTAATTAGTTCAGATAAATGGTATATAGTGTATTGTGTAATTAAATCAGTTAATAAAATAATTATAAATCATATTAAGTACACTGTTATGATCACCAGCCGTTGCTCACTAAGTATATAAAACTTACTGCAAAGAGTCGTTTTTCGCCTACGACACTTCGTACGATACCCGCTGTTACCTGACGTCTAATAACAGGTTACTTTCTTGCCAATCCCCATAATCTACGCTTAATGTACTATTACATTGATTGTTCCTTTATTTCCGTCGCCTCATAGATTGAACCACTAACAGTGGGTACTTCTAAAATGATTTCCATTAGGTATATCATCTCAAGTTATTATAAAAAATTGGTATGGTTTTGACAGGACGACATTACGCAAAATGCTCCTGCTTCAAAAATGTTTATAGGTACAATTTTTTTTTCTAATGAATAATATACATTTTAAATGCACTGTTTAGGTTCTATACACAAAAAAGGCATTATAGACATAGTCATATTTATTTATACACACATGTATACGGACATATGGGATGGGGAACACAACTACTGTGCAATGTTAATAAGATATCAACCTTCTTGGTCAACCATAGATTTGTGATACAAGCAACAAACATAATCGAAACCATTAACTAGCTTGTTTATGAGTTATATTAAAAAGATCGACATGAATAACATTGAAGCTATCAGCTTACGACAGCGTTTGATCACCAACTGTTGTTTCAAATGGAACAAGTAGAGCGGAACCGTGGCTGTCACCCTGTGAAGTCGCGCCATGAACACGAATACGATACTGATGTGGAGTTCGCAATTGGGGGTTGCCATGTTGATAGCGAATAGAGATCTACTTAGCGTTTTGGGTAGAGAAGAAATGTCTTTACAGTTTTATTAATATTTTTGCATAGACGCTGAAATGTCTTGATTGCGGCTCATTTGCAGAATCTAAATAGCTCTTACAGTCTACGCCACTACTCCCTTCGTCGCCATGAATATAGGGTTTTTCAGCACATTATGCATACGACAGGCTTCTTCCTTTATTACCCAAAAGAAGGTTGTTACACATTACCAACAAGAGCGTCCCCTAAATCAGATAGCTTTACGCAGGCGGCCGGCAAAAAATCTCGGCAGTTATAGTCAAAACTTTCTACAGTTTATTATTATAACACCCTGTGTTCTTAAAAATAATATCCCCCACACGTGATACAACCACCCTCAAGTAGAAAATCTGTCGCCAAACAGCGGGTGCGCTCCGAAAGTATAGGCGTCCTTGAGAGCCATTCTAAGCTAAATCAGTTCACCTTCACCATCTTTGACCACATCATCACCTACCATCACATGAGATTATAAATGGAGTCTATTGGTAGTACTAAAAAGGGAAATATATCCGGGCATTAATAAAATGACCTACCACCACGCGGTAAAAAGCACGTATATACACAAATATTATAAGTAATACCCGTTTTCACTATGGCCATAACTTTACTTCCAAAAGCTGAGTAATGTTCGGAAATGAGATACCGCCGCCATCGAGATGCGGATGAGCTCTGTATACCAACCGGATCCATTTTACATTTCATGCTTTTGAAGGTCTTGCTTATATATGTATACCTTCATTAGAATAATGCGTCTGACACAAAACTTAACTATTGTTGACATATACCATCCCGAGGTATAGTCGTTTTCTTCAACTACGTTCTAAGGCCTATTGTCAAGTTTTATGCGAACATCATCATTGTTTTATTCAACAAATTCAGTTGCACGATGATTTCTAAGATTGTATACGAAACTAAAGCATGTTTGGCGAATCGTGGGTATTTAGATACACCTGCCTACCCCTTCACAGAATGTTGGCGATTTTATTTTGTTGCCTGATTAAGACTATCTCTTTTTTTGATTACAGTTTTTTTATTTGTGTTACTACTAATGTTATAAAATTAAAATAATATTTTAAAGGGTAGTGTCAAAATTATTTATTCAATATAGACGATTTTACTTTTATAAGATTCTAATGCCGCTTTTTGTAAATAAGCGCTAGAATAACGAGCCAGCAAATCTATCTTTTTAAGTTTTAATAACGTAGTTTTAAATACATATTATATACAATATAATTCCTTGGCTTGCAGTGACTTTTTGTTGACGAATATTATGCGACCTTTATATGTGTGACTTTGTGGATACGCTATATAAGCATGCCGTAGTGCTCGAAAATCATTCGACATAATACACATGGAAGGGTAGGAATATTATTACGAAACACTTTTTTATTATGTTATATATATTCTTTTTTTAGATATTCGAATAACGTAAAGAAATTTTGAATGTAACATTTTCTGCTATAGGTATTGGTAGCAAACGAAATGCAAACGCATCGGGCACGTATAACTAGAAGATGTTGGTTTGATCGCCGTCATGACTAAACTTGTACGCTCTTAACTACTGATTAGTCTATGATACATACCTACTACGGGAATTCTAAATATCTACATTTTTGTCTTAAAAAAAAACCATGCTCTGCGATTCGTCTAAAATTCACCTTGCTGCCAAAAATCAACCCACAACTTGAGCACTTAACCGCATGAATTATGAAAGGCTGCAAACGCTTTAAAAAACGTTAAGTTATTAAGCAAGTTGTCGAGGGCTGGCCAAGACGGGCGTTTAATATTTTACTTAAGTTTTAAGTACTCACGAACAGGTTAAAGTTAATAGAATGTACGGGTACTTGACTTATAGGCTTCTCGACTTATATATTACGACGGCTATGCTTACAAATTGTATGGAAGTTAGAACCTGAGAACTTCCCTTGTGTTCGGTGCCTCAGTATATTTATAAATCCTAGCTAATAATACTTTGTTATGAGTTATGAGTAATAAATGTAATAATGCTTCAATGTTTTGTGGGACACAGCAATGAACTGTCTCATTATTGTCTCCCGTTTAACATATAAATAATGTTATAATCACCATGCTTGGCAGGCATCTTGGGGATCGCAGTATAATATGACAGTTCTCCAGAAAGTGCTGCTTCCCAACTTCTGAATGTTTCCCTTCGTTGCCTCTTATGACTTCCACAGGAAGATATGGGAGATGCAATTTTATCCCGGCAACCCACGACATAGATACCTAATTAATACCTATAGTAATTATTACATATACACACAACTTGTATCGTAAATAAATCTTTGTAGGCTTCGATTTGAACCTTCTTCCTGTTTTTGGAAGTCATATAAATTATCTGGTAATAGTGAATGAAAAATTTTCCAAGAAGGCAAAATAATGCCTCGAACGAACATGATATCAGTGTGTTTTGCTTTATATTAAAGGCCAACAACAACTGTGATCATCATCATCGTCCCTTTTCTACCGGATGTATACTACCTACGAGAAATCCTCTGGAAGGCTGCAACATTTTACCACTGGTACATCTTGATATCATATAACATCAAGTGGTAGATAGTGAGAGAGAGAGAGTTTTACTAGAGAGAGAGAGATAAATTATTTTTAAATGGAATAGTAGTTAGATATGTACGGCTAAATAATATTTTTTTCACTTCATACGCTCGTAAAGTTTTTGTTTATGCTCTGTGTAGGCTATGGCTTTGTAAGCTCTAGTGCATATAAGCTTCCATTTTAAGCACAAATTCATAAAGAATATTTTATTGAAAATTTTAAAACGAGGTTCAGTTTGTTAATTATTTTATGTAAGAGGTTTGCCTGGGTCTTTCATATCATAATACTGCTAGATCGACGATATTATTAAATACTCAGATAATTTACGCAACAATTACACTTCAAATAAAACATTGATAAAATATTAGTTTACATTTTAATTAAGTTATGCATGAAAAAAATGCATGAAGCACTATCGCGTGCTGAGCGAAAATCACATCAACAAATTATTGGATGAACATTTTTTTGTTCCGGACGGAAATCGAACCCGCGTTCTCTGATTTCACGCTGGATGCCTATTTCATTCTGCCACCGGAACCTTACTATGTAGAGTCGAAAATTTTGTACACCAATTGTATATATTTAACCGTTATAGGGGACGGTGCGCGGACATCTACAAGCGCGGTAGACTACTACAATTCAGGGAATTTTATAGCGGGAGCTTTTTTCAATATAATCCTAACTTCTGACAAGTATAATTATACTATTTTTTACTATTTTTATCATTATTAGGACCGACTAGCAACATACTGTGCCAAAGTGATTTTACCTATCAGAGCCCATACTGGCTACGTTGCTGTGATACTGTAGCATTATGTAATAGGGTTGAGAAAGGAAGGTTCTGTGCCACGACCTTCATACCTTCATGACTTGTTAAATATTCATGTTGTTGTGACGGATTTGGATACACAACTTTTTGTGTAGATCTTGAATTTCAAAACTCGACTAGGATATGACTGTATAATTATGGTGAGAATTATCGTTTCAGTGCCAGTTTCCGGTCCATATTAAGTCTATTAAGCGTGTTTGACCACATCATTACTTCCTTTCGTGTGAATGTGGCCAAGGGCTTGCCTAACAGCAATTAAAGTTAAACCCTAAAACACGTTTACATATTTTTAACAAATTATTGGAGTACAAAATTTTATGCCCAAGGCGGGAGTCGAACCCGCGTCCTCCGAAATCGCGTCGGATGCCTAAACCTGGACACGGCATTTGTAGCCGAAATTTCATACTCCAATCGTATTACTTTAACCATCATAGGGGACGGTGCGCGATATATTTTCGCTTAGCACGCGATAGTGCTTGTAATAATATTTAGAAACATTTACATATTTTTTTAATACAAAATTTCTCGTTCGTTGAGCTGAAATTTTGTTCCAACAGCATGCAGTCCTTGAGATCCAATAAAATTACAGGCACACGAGAATTAACAGCTTTATATATCAGGGTGACGGACGTAGTGCAGTCGTCACTTGTGACGGACGGACGGAAGGTATATGCAGAGGCTAAGTACATATTTGCAATTCTACACATGTACATATTATGTGACATCCGCTAAGCGACAGCCTGCGAAATAAATTCTGAATGTAAGATTGTGTCCAATAGTTATTTTTACTACGAGAAATCAGAATAATACAAAGACAAAGACTTTATTTGCAAGATGTAGGTAATATACGTTGTAAGAAATATAATATTAAAAAGTGCCATATACTATAATTACCATGCAGATGAACACAGGAGGTAAAATGGTACATAATACAAAAATTAAAATATACAGATCTATGTCATGTTATGAGAAATAAAATTCATTAAACCAGCAGCATAAAATAGAAAGAAATGTCAGTGGATAAATAAATAATAATATGTTAGCGGGTTTGGTGTTCACAGCTTTTCTAAAGCCTCTTGCTTAGCGTCACTGCATATACCTACTGATATATATGCCTAGTATTATGATTATATTATTCTTATAAAAACCTTCTTTAAAATACTTACTTCTGTACGACGTTGCCTAAATTATTATGACATAAAATGTTATGTTTATAAAACCTACATAACCATGTCATATCTTACTTGTAAATATATATTTACCAGTGGTTAGTATAGAACTTGTAAATATATTTTTCGTAGAGTTTTGTTAATAAAGATTTATTAGCTCTATACAAACCTTCAACTACTTTTACATTACAAGTCCACTGCAGGGCCACTGGCAGTTAAATCCTTTAGCCCACTACCAGTTGGCAACGGGCACAGCATGCTCGCAGCATTACCCCGTTGAACTGCAATAGTTACTCGTTGAGCCAAATAAGTGCCAGCATAATAACTGTCGTTAAGTCAATATAAATCTACCTTTACATTGCTAAATCAAAATAAATCGTACAAATACACTAACAGCATCTACAAATATAAGTAGTGCAAACCTATCAGCAGTCATCAGTAAAAATCATATCGAAAACGTTTTGCTGAATATAAAAATAACCTATTTCCCATTATAATATGATATCAGATAAACGTCACAGGGTGTTGCTCTGCACCAACTACGGATATGGTATGGGAGCGTGACACGTATATCCAGCATGCGGTCAAACTGACCCTACACATGAACGGCGGATACGCGTTGCGCTTAGCTGTTTAACAGTTGCCGAATGCTTTACGCGTATTAAATCCTTTAATAAAGTTCCTAATTGGTCACAACAGTGGAAGTACGCAAAACAAGGACGACCGCAACAAACCTTAAGATAAGATTTTTTGCAATGGTGTGAGCAAATTAGTTGGCGAAAAAGAGATGACACTGGAGCACGGAAATTAATTAGGGAATAATTGGTTACGGATATCTGTGGGTTAGCCTTTGACTACGAGTATAATTTCACCTGACTGTACAGTTATGATATGGTGGAAGGTTAAATGTTTGGCGACAGATTTTCTATTTTCTTCAAGGGTTGTAGCTCGTCAGTCGAGCATTCGCAAAATGGCCTATCACCATTCAAATGACGGAGTTATCAGACTGCCAAATAGCATGCGACACAGCCTAACGTTGGCCATAGAAGACAACAACCGGGACTGAACACGAAGGATGGAAGCGCTCAGTGGTAAATGGCAATACAGCGGTCACATAATGACCGTAATGAACATAGCTTAACCTAGTTCATCGCATAAAACGATTAGGCATGCTCCTTTTTAAGCGCTGTCAAAACGGGCGAACGTATTATAATGTAATATTCAATTTAATTTTAGAAGGAATATGAGCTAAAATAAAGGTCAATAATAATTACGCAGTTGGTAAATTTACTGTATTCCCAAAACTGATAAATTATTTCCAGGATCAGGCTATTTGCAATATAATCTTAGTTGCAAAAAGCGGAGTCTAATTAAACACTTTATTTATACGAGGATAAACTTCAAAAAACCCTAACAAGGACTTATGTCTTATAGAGTCTAAGCCCATATCGTGGGCGGCAAGCTTCTAGAAACACTTTCATATTAAAATTAAATTTTGCACCGCGCCTCCATACAATATTTAACACCAGTTTAAGGAAAAGTGGGCGTGGAAGAATAAAAAAGTTTGTGTTTCCGATGCATTTAATTATTCATAAGGTCTCCCTGTGATCCCCGTCTCAGCTGAAGTTTTGACGGCCGGCCTTGTCATGGTCTTAAGTGACAAATTACAGGGAGAATCGAATTATTTTTTATAAAAATGGAATCCGTAGGCTTTGCTCTGTTGCTACCTACTTGCTCGTTTCGCTGGGGTGAAATCACCTTTACCCACAGTAAAGGTGAACTCCACCCGACTTATGTACTTTATTATGTATACTGACAAGCTTTGATCTTTATTGATGGAATCGAGATGGCTGGCAGGTTAGAATTGTAAAATCTGGAACTGTCTTACAATTACCGCTGCAAGAACAGGTAAGCCACACAGTTTTTTAACAACCTACCGGATCATATAGTCTTTGCCCCTAGCCACTCTTCATTTAAGCGCAGGCTTAAATCATGGCTCGTCGAGAAGGCGTTCTACAGTGTTGGCGAATATATGCAAAACATAAAATAATATTGCAATTATTTATTTATAATTAATTAATTTAATTTAAATTAATATATTTTTTTATACTTTATCATAATTGAAATTATAAATCTATTGTTAATAATAATTTTCTGACTTGTAATATTCTTATCAATAAATTGATTATTCTGATTATTCCACTATTTACTTTTTTCTTATAACTTACCAGTCTTTTACCAACTAGTGTGCAGGTGTCATTTGGGGATAGACTGATTATAGTATAATTAAACGGTTTAAGCAGCGTATAGTTATCATTATTTTTATACCTATGTGTATAATAATAATAACTATATTTAATAATCGCGTAAACCTAAGATAACTATATGATAGACTGGTTAGTTCGTTAGTTAAATAAAAATGCAAATAATGACTTACAAGGTGGTGTGCTCCATTTTGTGAGACAAAAAAAGCGAATAGCGGAGTACGAATGATGTGTGCCATTTTGTGATGGACGGGTAAGTTAGATAAAATTTATGACTACAAATGGTGTTTACCTATTGGTAATAGACTGGTAAGTTAGATAAAAGAAAGCAAATAATGACTACAAATGGTGTTTACCTACTGGTAATAAATTGGTAAGTATACAAGATAGCAATTAATGGATTCAAACGGTGTTTAGTGTATCAGCCAGTTATTCCATTGCGGAACACAGCCTCCCCCAATACGGGGGTGGCGGGTATTCATGATCCCCACGCTTGGCAGGCGACTTGGAAATCGCAGTGTGACATATCAGTTCTTCAGAAAGGGCTGCTACCCACCTTCTGGTGTGTTACCCTAAGTCGTCTCCTACGACATCCACGGATAGAGATTAGGGGTGATATGGTCATATGGTATTTACCCACAGGTAATTGACTGGTAAGTTGGATAAAAGAAAGCCAATAACGGCTACAAACGGTGTTTACCTACTGGTAATAGACTGGTAAGTTAGAAAAATAATGGCTTATAACACCTATGAACATTCAGAAGAAACATCCTGAAACTGAGATTATGAAGATATTACGTATAAATGGCGCCCACGTCAACAATGAGATGTGATGATTTAAAATGAATTAACAAATGAAAAATATAAAGTTACTGGCGGGTGCTGCTATAACTTAAAGCGCTAAAGTGACAAAGCTGGAGACTGTATGGGTCACGGCATTGACTGCCACTAGTTATCCATATAACAGAATTTTAATTGAATATTCGCATTAATAATCAAGAATATTAAGATTATGGAAATCCATAAAATAGACCTATTTGAATGACATAAAGTACTGCGTGAAAGCCACATAGCGAAATAAAACATTAACACCGGAGATTTCATTGAAACACAAAGCTAACAAACGAGAAAAACGTCACACTGAAAACAAACAAAAAAGAGATTGTGAAAAATAAAAAAGGGGTTTGGAGGGATTTAGTGTGACGTGTCTGTAGGGGCTTACCGTACCATCATATTGGTGCAGGGACAACACACTGTGACGTATATCTGAGCTTATAATGTGAAATAAGTTATTTTTGTATTCAGAAAAAAACGTTTACCATTTGTTTTTTACTGATGACGGCTGGCAGGTTTGCACTATTTGTAGAAGCTGTTAGTGTATATGTGCGATTTATTTTGATTTAGCAATGGAAAGGTAGATATATGTTGACTTAACGACAGTTATTATGCTGGCACTTATTTGGTTCAACGAGTAACCATTGCAGTTCCACGGGGTAATGCTGCGAGCATGCTGTGCCCGTTGCCAACTGGTAGTGTGCTAGAGGATTTAACTGCCAGTGGGCCTGCAACGGACTTGTAATGCAAAAGTAGCTGTAGAGTTGTATATCGTTTGTAGACTTTTATAAATAAAGGCATTACCACCGATATAAAAAGGTAATAGGAATATGTATATAAAAATATTTATAAATATACCTATGATAGTAATGTAGGTTCTATAATGTCAAACTCAAGAATTATAAATAAAAAAAAATAGGTTTTTTCGGGACGAATATACAGAAAATGCTGTGCATATATCAGTCAGTTGAAGCGCTCGTAGCGAAGTTTACTTAGCTGTTCTCAACCGATCAGCAAAGTTAAGCAACGTCGCGCGCGGTCATGAGTTGGATGGGTGACCGCTAGTGACATTGCTACTGAGCGTTTCCGTGCTTCGGAGGGCACGTTAAGCCGACGGTCCCGGTTGTTGTCTTAGGATGGCAGTCCTTATAGCATGGTGGTAGGGCATTTTGCAAATGCCCGCCTGGCTATCTACCACCCTCAAGTAGAAAATCTGTCGCCAAGCACCTAACGGTGTGTTCCGGCAGCTGTCCTTGAGAGCCAGTACTTCTAGGTTAGCCTGAACAACATCTTCGATCACATCATCACTTACCATCAGGTGAGATAGTGGTCAAAGGCTAACCTATCAAGCATAAAAAAAAAAAAAAATAATATGCAGTGTTACAAAAAAAGAGGCTTACAACAAGTGAAAGTCATAATATTAGATTGTTTACTTTAAGGTTTTATGTATGTAATCTGTTATCGTGGCACACGTCACCTATCAAGGTTTATATGTGCGCCCTTATTTGTTCCATATGCGTGTTCTTGAGTCTACTGGGAAGAGTTACACTACATTTCGGTGATCATCGTTATTTATTTTCCGTCAGAATTACATATTAAGGTACATAAATGGTTACACTAATGAGGTAGGCTGAAGTACGGATACTCGGTACAAACGTGGTGAGGCAACTGAGCGCATGAGGCAACTTTTGCAAAACCAGCAAATTGCGCTCACCTTGCATGTGTA
The DNA here is from genome assembly GCA_963890685.1 of Plagodis pulveraria. NCBI lineage: Eukaryota > Metazoa > Arthropoda > Insecta > Lepidoptera > Geometridae > Plagodis > Plagodis pulveraria. The sequence continues at coordinate 12,434,661 of OY982964.1, read as the reverse complement.
CGTACATTTGCCAAAGGAGTAAACAAATATTTTAAAAGTGAGAGCGTTTCTTTGAATCATGGGTTTCAAAGTTACTCGAGCTTAAAATAGTTTTTGGCTCCCGAGGTGGATACTCTATAATATAAAAATATTTAATTAAAAAAGAAACCTTAATAAGTATAAATTAATTTAAAAAGAAATAAACCTGACTGCATATTATTTACTTTTGTTAAACGTTTTATCGTTACATTAAAATTAAAACTGCAAGTTATATATATTTATGAAATTGTTTTTTAAACTCTTCATTTAGATACCACAATCGATGGGATTGGAAGAAAAAACAAATATTTTCTCACAATGTGGCGTTTATAATCCGCCAGTTTTTCTATTTTTATCTACGAATAAATAATGTATTTTTATGTATCTAGTGTCACAATCATTATCAACACGAATCTAACGATATCTCTCACATAAAAATAGGTTTAGCCGTGTAGAAGTTATGGTGGAATAAAGAAACTCATAAACATACATGAACCCTGAAAACATATCTCTGCTTTTATGGGCAGTAGTGTAAAAAAAAAAAGACTTGCAACTTGTTCATACAATGTTTGCGATTGATATCTTTAGTAATTGGAAGTTTTACTAAAAATATCCACATAAATTAAAATCACTTTTAGTCCCTCATGGTTGAAGAGCTCTCAGGGATTAAAACAGAGAGGGATTTACGAAGACTAAACTAGCGAATAGATGTGATAAAAAAGTTTTTTGTTAGTGTGTAAAATGCTACTGTTGTCACATTCGGCGAAATACTCGTAGGCACCAATAGATTAATGAAAACCCACATTTTACTAGATTTGTTAGTACCATGTAATAAGGTGCTAGCAATTGCCACATTTTATTCCTGTTTTTTGCTCGAGCGTGGTAGCTAGCCAAGCGGGCATTAGCAAAATGCCCTACTATCATTATAACGAAAGCAATTCTACCATAACAACTGGGACCGATGGCTTTGGGACGAAGCCTTTGACTTATGTCTCACCTGATGGCAAGTGATGATGTGGTCGAAGATACTGTCCTAGCTATTCTAAGATTACTAGCTATAAGAGACAGCTATCGGAATACACCACAAGGTGCTTCCTTACAGATAATATATTAGTTAAGAAAAACATGCACAATCGAAGTGGTCCAATATGAGTATATGTGATTTGTAAAGTAAACCATAATAAAAAAAATTATATAAGATTGTTTCATAGAAAAGCTTCATTGAGCAAATTTGTTTATATTTTTTTGTAAAAATGTTTGATATCATATTTGATATTTTACCTATTATATTTGATATTTAGGAATAACTCCATATGCTGTATATTATATACTAAAAAGAAACTATACACACATAGAATAAGCTGATGTTTTTCGTATGTCATTACAGATATTGTCATACCCTAAAAGCTTCGAGCGTCGACGAAAGCCTAGATATATTATATATTTTCTTCCACAATATTCCCTTTTAATCTGCTCTTAGCAACATGTCAATAACATGCTCTCGACTACCGTATCCCAGCGGGTTTATTTTGTATGCTTAATATGATATTAGGTAACAGTAGATGTTGGGTCTGTATATTTTTATAAGCACAAATTGTTGTTGCCATAAAAATAAACATCAGAGTTTAATGAATAGGTACTCGTATGTGTATATGTTACGGCTAAACGTGGGTGTGAACATAAACATAAGATTATCTGGCTAAACTTAGGTTTATCTTCGTGTAGATGTAAATGTTAGTTTCTTCTACCATTAGCCGGCTTATTCAGGCCCTTGGCTAAAAATGTAGAAGCAAAAGAAAAAGGAAACAATATAGTAATATTTGCGAGGTATATCGAAATTTTTTTTTAAATTACCACTCTCAATCCAGATAATTATGTACCTACTTATTCATAACGTATTGTCCGAGTTTCTAACATCCTTTTACTGTTCAGTTTTTTAACATAAACCGGAAACTCGCTACCAAAAAGCAAGTACACGTCCCATTGTAATTCATGCGCACAAAAACATCTTTAGATACATACATTTCCTTTAGACGATGTCGCAAATGGAAATTACAGCTCAGACATGTTTACGTAATTATACCGACACAGTATCTGTGACACAGTACACTAACTTCAGACAAAATAGATTTAAATATCACAGCACTTATACCTATTACATAATACATCAACAGCCATAAAGTCTGCTGGTAAACAAAAGCTTAAGCCTACTAAGGGGCGTTCGCCATAATCCTCACGCTTGGCAGGCGTCTTCAAGATCGCAGTGTAAGATGGCATTTCTTCAGAAAGCTCTGCTGCACACCTTCTGGTATATTTCCTTTCGTCGCCTCTTACATTACTACTTCTAGAGGAAAATATGGGTGTTTGCAACTAACCTGGCACCCCAAGGGGGATCTAACTTAATTCATGACATCTAACAGCTTTTGAAAACAGTCGGTAAAATTTTCTTTCCCACATGATTAGTGTTGGAGCTTGTCAAAAACCGGAACGGAATACATATTATCACTAATTTTAATCACGGGGCATGTAGAAATCATAGCAAGACTGTATGCAAAAAGTTTGCACCCAACCAATGATAGTGTAATTTTGAGTAGCATAATTTTGTTGTGTACTTAGTCTGATAATTAATGACTGCTTGTTGTTACGACTTTTTAAATGACATACAGCTGTCACTGATACACTAAAATGTAAATTTGTATATCGTCTTATGCTTTTCTATTACGACATTCAGAAATTATTTACCTTATAATGTGTGATGGTTCTTTATTTCTAATCGTGTCTCTTATCAAATGTGTGGTTACTAATATTCAAATCGATACTAATGATCTATATAAAAGGCAATATTAATCCTTAGAAATGATGGTGACTCATATGGAATGCTCGTCTTCGCGTCTTACAGTCACAATATCACGCAAATTTGCCTACTGACTTGTTAAGTATACTGTGATCTTTACCAACAATGAAAGCAGCCATACCCTGGAAGTGAACTTAATTCGAGAATTGTCGGAACAGCCCGGGACCAACATCGTCTCTTACGAGTATAATCAGAGTTCTGGCTAATGAGATCTTATAAATACAGAGTCTTAAAAAAACACGTACGCAAAACCTGGCAAAATTAAAGGATAATGCAAAACGTAACCTTTCAGTGAGGTAAAAACATAAAATCTACTGTTAATTGTAAGGCTTATATTTTTTTATTTTTTTTATATCCTAACTTTTATGAAAATCATAAAAGATGGTACATAATAAATCATCATCATCATAGCCGGAAGACATCCACTGTTGAACAAATGCCTCCCCCATAGAACGCCACGAAGAATGGCTATTAGCCGCTTGTAACCATTGACTTTTACCATGTCGTCAGTGCACCTAGTGGGGGTCCTACCAACTTTACGTCTTCCGGTGTAGCGTGGTAACCACTAGAGAACCTTTCTTCCCCATTGGTTATCAGTTCGTTGAGCAAAATGGCCCGCCCATTGCCACTTCAACTTGCAAATTCTGAGAGCTACGTCGTCGTGAATCATCAATACGCTGTTATATTTACGCAGTAGTAGGCAGAGGTGCATTAACAATAACATTTCGAAATAATATTTGGCGGACCAGGAAAATTCGAAACATTCGTCGCGTAGTTAGCGTGCTTAGCTGATGTACGTAGGTAGTCGTATATATGTTAATGGAAAAGTCATGACTTATATGGGTATCTGTTAGTGGGATCACTACGGACCGCTGCCGTGCTTTGAAAGGCACGCTAAGCCGCCGGCCCTGGTTGTTATCTTAGTATGGTAGCGTTATAGCACGGTGGTAGGACATTTTAAAAATCCCCGGCTGCCTAGCCACCACCCTCAAGTAGAAAATCTTTCACCTAAGCTGTAATCTGGCAACTATCCTTGAGAGCCAGTAATTCTAGGTTAGCCTTAATAACATCTTCGATGTTATCATCAGTAACCATCAGTTTAGATGATGGACGAAGGCTGACTTGCTAACCTACCAGGTATAAAAAAACGCCACTGGAACTTCGCCATTTAGAGTTTCATGTGACACGATTAAATGGCGAAATCTAGAGGCAAATATTTTGGATTCAGGCGATGATTTCCGTAAATCCATATTTAGTTAGTAAAAAAATATTCTGTTATAATGCTACTTGGACATCTAACTCGTTCGATTTGAATCACTTGGAGAATAACACCTTCTGAAACTATACTTTTTATCACATCTATTTGAAAAGAGATTCCTCGTAAACTATAGGTACTATAACAGTTTTTTAATCCCTGAGGGACAAAAAGTGATTCGAATTTAGAATGTGGATATTTTTAGTAAAAGTTCCGATCACCAAAGAGATCAATCATTGCATGAACAAGTAACCGGCTGTTTTTTTGTATGTTAGTCTACAACATAAAAACTAATATATTTTACAAAAACTTTTTCTAATTCTCAAGCTGTAAATAAATCGACAACTGTAAAGAATGGTAGTGGTAAAACTTTATCTTTACGATGTACGTCCATAATTGTTCATATATAAACATTAGCTTTTTATATGCTATATATTGTTTTTCCTAATTATATCTAAATAAATAAACGTACTATACATATTAATACATGCACTTACTTATTTTCTCATAAAGGGTCATAAAAAGTAGAGTGTCCACATCGAGAGCCAACAACTATTTTAAGCTCGAGTAACTTTGAATCGCTCGCTGCACTCAGGATCTACTTTAGAGTTTTTTATGTCTGATGATTTTTTGAAGAGACCTTTGACCACTATCTGGTTGATGTCTATCTGACTATCTTATGAGGATTCAAGAGTAGAATCACGAGCGTAGCAAGGGATTAAAAAAAACTCTCGCTTTTAAAATGGTTGTTTGCTCCCTTGGTAAACAATATATTATTACGTAGCAGCTAAACGCGTCGAAAACTATTACAATTTTCAAGCCCCGTTGATGTAACCTACGATTGCCTAAGTTCATAGTCTTCAAGAACATTTTATGTTCATATTGATATTATATTTATTCTAAAACTTATTCTAAATATACAGGTACCTACTTAATACAAAACAAATATTGTCACTAAAATTAGATGGTTTCAATTTAGGTGTTTATAAAATCCAATATTTTTAGCAGTAAGATTACCAAAGAAATGTTATTCATTAAAAAATCATACGTGTAAACCCTAAACTTCCTTAAACCAACCCCATTGATCCCATTTCCGGTGTACGTAGGATGTATTTTCTCCTATGTTAAAAGCAAACATTAAAATATCATAATAATAATCATAAAACTAACATGCGTGATCATTTTTGCAGTACTTACGTACTCTTAGCATATATGCAAGAAGAAACTAGATATTTTGGTATTTATTATAATTACAGTATCATCCCTAATTACCACAGTTTACTATACATTTCATTTTCTGTAGGTACTTCGTTATTACTTTAGCTAATATGTTTAGCTCTACGATATTCGGCTTCAATTTGTATTTTTTTGTTAATAATTTACTCATACTTATTACGAATAGAAGCTCAGTTTTAAAACAGCTTTCAAAACTATTCAACCAGCTATTTCAGTCCGTCACCTATTTTTGAAACATCACAGAGAACATGAGGATACAATTTCGTCGCGACAATATTTTTATTATTTTATCACTTTAGCTGGAATCTAGAGGATTTTTACACGTCGTGATTCTGTTGGAGCAAGTCCAAGAAAGTTGTGGCGTAAACATTGAACCTTCTATTGCAGTCTGACGGTGAAATGCACAACAATAGCTGACACTTACTTTGAACATGGTATTTTGGCATCATAGGTAGTGTGCACAGATTAACTGATAGTTACTATATACGTTTGATTTAAAATGATATGATGTAGGACTTTCAATTCGTAGCTTTATCATTTTAGAAAGACAAGCATTTCATCGCGGTATCATCTGTTGCAATAGTGTTAGCTGATTGCTGATTATTATTCAGCCTCTAAGGTTCAATAGTTGAAGCAGTGATGGCTCAGTGGCATTGGCTATGGACTGCCACGCAGCAGGTCCATGGTTCGAATCCCGCCGAGGGATTGAGCTTCACCACATGATGGTAGGGCATTTTGCGAATGCCCACCTGGCTAGCGACCACCCTCAAGTAGAAAGCCTGTCGCCAAGCACCTAACGGTGTGTTCCGGCAGCTGTCCTTGAGAGCCAGTCATTCTAGGTTAAGCCTGCTAACACCTTTGACCATCACTTACCACCAGGTGAGATTGTGTTCAAAGGCTTACCTATCAGCAATAAATAAATAAAAAAAGAAGTTCCCATAGTAACAGTAAACAAGTATACACACCACCAAGTCTAGAAAATGCGACTATGAAAACGCCTGCCTGAAACATACATATTCATTCTGTATAATTGAAGACTCATAGATATGTTGGGAAATAGAGATACTGGTGGAGTTTTCCATTTTGAACTGTATGGATAAAAGATGTGGAGCGAAAGCGTATCATGCTTATTATTGTAATATTGGCTGAAATCCGTATATACGGATGCTGCGTTTATTTTTACGATAAAAAGAACGTGATGATAGACGCATATTTAAAGAAGCCTAGCTTTAAGAATAGTAATAACTTTCAGTGACATGGTTACATCACTCCAGAAGAAACACAAAGCGCAAGCAAAACATAGCGGAGCTTGCTTAGTCGTAACTAGGTTAAGCAACTGCCACTGCGGTCATTACTTGGATAGGTGACCGCAAATGGCATTACTACTGAGTGCTTTCGTGTTTCGAAGCCCTCGTAAAGCCATCGTAGGTTACGGTTATTGGTGGTGTTGTTTATACAGCATGGTGATAGGACATATTGCGAATGCCTGCCTGGCTAGATTTTTTTTATTTTATGCAATGATACTGATCAGTCGCACGGCGGATGGTAAGCGTCATGCCTGTCCATTACAGCGGCGCCCTTTACGCCTAAACAGAGTGCAGTGTTTGCACTGTTGCTTCGAAGCAGAATATCTGACACTGCAGTGGTACTTACCAAGACACAAAACTCTTCCTGAAGGGACCAACCACCTAGTTAACGTACCACTCTCAAGTAGAAAATCTGTCGCCAAGCACCTCACGGTATGTTTCAGCAGTTGTCTAGGTTTGCCTGAACAAAATTTTCACACGCATAACTTATCATCAAGTCTTCATTATAAACTGTGGTTTTGCTTATTTCTGTGTTGTAAGTATTTATTTATTATATGTATATATTATATATATTTAAATATTGTATATATGTAAGTATTTGTATGGAAATATGTATATGGTATTATGGTATGTATGACTTATATTTGAAATTGAGTATATGTTTTAGTATTTATTTGATTAATCAATTATATCGCTTAACTGCACCCCGTCACTATCGGTTTTATAAATCCTCTCCATCCAAAGGTTGCCTGGAAGAGATTACTTTTAGTAATAAGGCCGCCCATTGTAACACTTTCACTGAAAATTATATTTTTTTTACCTCTTAGTTATTGTCTTATGTGGTGTAACAATAAAGTATTATCTATCAATCAATGGGACAATGGGGAAAAGCAAGCATAACAGTGGTAAAAAACAAACTCACTTAGCATTTTCCAGAGCAATTTTTTAACAGTCTTTTATAAAAGGAGGATATTTTCAATTAAAGCCAAAAAGGCTTTGACTTTTAGAGCAACACTTTGTTAGTTTAATTGAAGCACAAAGCTGGAAATAGGTATAAAAATGTGAGCAATAAATTATAGTAGTTTGATATAGTTTCCAAATAGAAGGTAATATATTATCAGTGATTCCTATGTCCGTACATTATTGTTAGCTAAATTTTAGGAAACTCGATACTAAAGAGTATACCTTGCTGTATTAGGTGAATCAATTACGTCATCAAATATCAGATTGAGACATCCCACTTTGCCTTCAAAAATTGTTAGTATACCAACATTTAAAATTAAAGATAATAGAAAAAATAAAAAACCAAACTGGAACAAAAAGACATTGCCTATACTTTATCCACAGCAGTCCTACCAGTAACCATAGAATATATAATAGTTACTTAGTAAGTAAAACCATTAGCAGTAGCTTTAACGCCCTTTTACACCATTTGCTTCGACAAGGGAATAAAACATCTTCGTAACAAAGTGTACGTTTAGAACCCACCGGGTATGAATAAATAAAATAAACCTTCTAAGGCCCCATTTCACTAAACTAGAGTTTAATTAATACGCGGATATGTTTATACTATGGCACTGGCAGTCTTGGAAAAAAGAAAACTCCTTGGTATGGACTTTTATTACAGCGAGTTAACGCAGTATGAACAAAAAACATAGTATGTACCATCGGCTGGAGCAAAATAGCCATATTTGTTTTTAATTAATGGAGCTATACCGTCAAATTTGACAGTATAATTTTTTATCTCGGATAAGATTATTTCCTATGCTACAGCCGTTTGGCTATTATCAAATTTCATAATAGTCAATACCGTGGTAAATGTATAATACTGCAACATTGGACGTGTATGGTGACAAAAGTATATCATATGTTGTTGATTACAGAGTTTAAAGTTATCCTTGCACACTAATGTGGTGAAACTGGCACTAAAAGAAATAATTTTGAAATGAAGATTTTGAAAGTTAGCTAAACTCTTTACTTAAACACCACAATGAGAAACGATGACAAACTCGGTAATATATTTAAAATATTACTGTGACAGTAGGGAGTCCGATTTTTTCATGCACTTAGCTAATTAGGCTGCTAGTTTCCGCTTAGGAATAGTAACTCCACCAAACGATGTGCAAGGGCTTGCAAGGCGCTCAGTTACTCTGAAACACTGGACCACGGTTGGCTCTTTTACGAGTTGCTCTTGTATATAACTTATATCGATTTAACGTTACTCTTGTTAATATTTTAATACATGTAGAAAATCTGTCGCCAAGCACCTAACGGAGTGTTCCGGCAGCTGTCCTTGAGAGCCAGTGAAATTACAGTCACATGAGACTTGACAACTATGTCTCAAACTGACGGGCGCAGTGCAATTCGTGACTTGTGATGAAATGCATCTGTTATAGGCAAATAGTTGTCCACTGAACATCAGGTGGGCCTCGAGCTAGTTCCGTTACAATAACATTAAAAAAACATTTATATTTTACAGGCAAGCTCACTATTTGTCGTAATACTTTTATATAACGTAATTTTCTTACTGACTGACATTTACATCCTTCTGAATTTGTTCTAAGGTATTAGAGATGCGTTGGCATGTCTAGCGTTTGCCAAGTTTTTTATGATATCTGAATGATTGCTTTCGTTCTGAATGGTATGGACAAATTTTGAACGAATAAATAACACCACTTTATAGTTGAAAAGTCTTTAACAATGAATCAAAACATTGAAAAAAACAAGTTCACGCTTGTGTTACAAAGAGTGTTGTTGTGTACCAACGAGGTTGTGTGTCTAAGGACCCAAATTTCGCCAGTTATTTATATCCGTGTAACTTATAACATAAAAAAAGTAGTAGATTAGACGCGCCTTGTAAAATCGAGACTATTTTTTTTCTACCAGTCATACTCCACACAGACGCTGTAACAACTTTCTTTCTTTCCGATATCCTATTGTTTTATCTAGCTAGCCAGCTTTAAACGAACTAACCTACAATATCACAACAAAATTATTTAAAATATCTTACTCGTGATTATAATTTTCACAGTCGATGCGGATTTAGATTTTAACGACTTCAAAAAAATAAATAAACTTATTTAAAATTAATTAAATTAAGGTGAAGTGAAAAGTGAAAAATAAAGTGAATAGTACTTTAAGCGAGTGACAACGATCTGGTAAGCAGTACGCGTCACTTTAAAAGTAAAATTAATATTTAAAATGGAACATCTAACCCGTAAAGTATGAAATAACTTGTGAAACTCGGACGAAAATAATGTGAGGTCGTGGTTTTGAACTAACATGGTACCGACATCCTCGTAAATTCATTCTTTTTTTACCGCTTTAAAAATTGAAGGAGGTAGGTACTCAATTCGTCTGTAACTTTTTTTTATGTTTGTTACCTTAGAACTTTTGACTGGGAGAACCGATTTTCATGTTTCCGTTTTATTTGAAAGCTGATGATTACCACGTGGTCACATTTAAATTTCATCAAAATCGGTCAAGCCTTTTTTTTTTTTTTTTTTTTTTATGCATGATAGATTAGCCTTTGACCACTATCTCACCTGATGGTAAGTGATGATGTGGTCGAAGATGTTGTTCAGGCTAACCTAGAAGTACTGGCTCTCAAGGACAGCTGCCGGAACACACCGTTAGGTGCTTGGCGACCGATTTTCTACTTGAGGGTGGTAGCAAGCCAGGCGGGCATTCGCAAAATGCCCTACCACCATGCTATAACGACTGCCATCCTAAGATGACAACCGGGACCGACGGCTTAACGTGCCCTCCGAAGCACGGAAACGCTCAGTAGTAATGTCACTAGCGGTCACCCATCCAACTCATGACCGCGCGCGACGTTGCTTAACTTTGCTGATCGGTTGAGAACAGCCAAGTAAACTTCGCTACGAGCGCTTCTTTTTTGAGATACATTCCAATAACTGAAAAGTTTTTGTATCTTGATGTATGTAAGTCATTGACAGTGAATAACAATCGATCCCATAAGTAGCAAGGGTCACTAAAAAAGGGTGAAAAATGGTTTTTACCAAAAAATGGAACCGACTTCAATACTCAAATGTGTGAAATAACTTGTCGAAGTCGGTACCATGCGCACGATATTGTGATAATAGGTACTTTTGAACCATCGTGGTACCGACTTCAACAAGTTATTTCACACATTTGAGTGTTGAAGACGATACCATTTTTTGGTAAATAAAAAAATCTGTAATGGTAGTCCGTTCCGTGTTTTTAATAGCGATTGACACAAATACTTTCAATATTACAATTGTCTTTAGTTATTACAGAAAACAACAGATAACGCTAATTTTACGTAAGCATGTGTACTTGAAAACAGACAACTAGGCCAAGGCACCGCGGGATGTCACGGTCACTGTACCGTGTTTCCTCAAACTGATTTCAGATATACCGATGGAATTACACGTCACAGAACTTGGGAGTGAAGATAGATAAGTACTTACACCTAATTATGGAACTTCGTATTTATAGGAAGTTGGGATTTGACGTGTTTACATTAACACGGAAGATTATCATGTGCAAACATGTAGTACCAAAACAGTCAGCTTTTTAGTCATGATAACTCACTTTGTTAGTAAATATTGCAAATAAACCAATGTTGAAAACACGTCGGCAAGCGTTAGTTCCACAAATGTAGGTAGATATGTCAAAACAACCACGTTCCACCAGACTTGTTTTCTATATAATAGTTAGTTAGGCTCACCTATTACCCTCTACCGGGCACTGTTCTAGTCTTTCATTGTCAAAAATACCAATAATTGTTTCAACCCAGGACATCGATATTCCAAAGCAACGTTTTCGCCACTCCACCAACGACATATTAATGTATTTACCCGTATATTGGGCTCAGATTATGAATGTTTTATACTGAACTTAAACTTTTATGTCTGGTAGTAGGTTAGCCTTTGCCCACTATCTCACCTGATAGTGAGGATGTGGTCGAAGATGTTGTTCAGGCTAACCTAGAATTGGGGGACCCCCCACAGTGCTTACGTCCTCGTCGTGTCCCCTGGAAACGACCCAGTTCTGACCACCGTAACGGAGTGGCAGACTGGGCTCGGCTAAAGTGCACTGTACGTCGTAGAACTCATTGCGGCTTATCTACGACACTGGCGGAGGCAAACATGCCTAAACCAGCGCGGGACGCCTCCGGGCGTTTCCTAAAAGGCCCTTCTCAGGGCCATGCCGATGAGGCTGCATCGGCGTCTGATGCGAGCCGCGCACCATCCGTGGCTAGCGTGTTTGCTCGGCCGGACGAGTTTTCGGACTCCGACGTCGAGTCAATCACGTTTGAGTCTGATGCTTCTGCAGCGACAGCGGAAGGTCGCCAGCAAGCAAAGAAGCGGGCCTTCTTGAAAGGCGAGTCTTGCTACTCGGACTCCAGTAGGAGCAAGCCCAAGAAGCCGAAGGCTAAAAAGCCTACAAAAGTAGCTGCGGACACCCACGACGTGGGTTTCGCAGATGCTCAACGCCAGCTGAATCTGGCTCGGCGGGCGCAGCTCCAACAAAACCTGGAGGAAAAGGTAGCTGCCAAGGAGCAGCAGGCGCGCACCGCGCGGGTAAAGTCCGGATATGGCGCATCTATAGTGCTCTACTCGGACCACTCCCTGGCCGAGCTGGAGCGCATGGCGCAGGAGGACGAGGAGGAGATAATGGAGGTCGCCTCTAAGTCCTCAAACCTTAAGGGGACTTTTCAGAAGTCCCTCAAGTGCAGGGCCGCAAGTATGCGCGGCATAATCCGCGAGCTGGTGCAACGCACCGCTACGGATGAAACGCGGCAACTGCAGGCGAAGGTCAACCGCCTGCAGTCGGAGGTCAGCCAGCTGCACCAAAAGCTGGCTGAAACCACGGCCCGGCCAATCCAGGCCGACCCGATCCCAGCAGCTGAGGGCCCCACCTCCTCCAACCTTGAGGATATTATCCGCAAGGTCGTCATGGAGGAGAGGGCCTTCACGAGAGCCTGCTTCGCTGGCATCGAAGACAGGCTCTTGCCGGAGAGTCGCATCCGTCCGCCACTTGCGGCGGACAAGAAGCAAAACAAGCCGGGGCCGTCCTCCCAAAAGGAGGACACATTTCTACCCTCCTCCACTCCATCCAACCAACCTTGGACGGAGGTGGTTAGGAGGGGGAAGGGCAAGGCCAAGACGAAGGCGGCCGCTCCCCCTGTTATCCCCACAACCACCGTTCCCTGCCCGTCCCAGGTGACTGGCAAGGGGAAAGGGAAGGGGAAAGGAAAGAAGTCGGCCCCGAAGCCCTCCTCCGCTGTTCCGGCAGCCAAAAGGGCCCCCGCCGGTGTAGGGAAACCTAAGCCCCTGGTTCCCCCTAAAACCGCAGCCGTTGTGGTGACGCTCACCGTGGAAGCTACGGCCCGGGGCGAGACTTATGAGTCCGTCCTCAAGCGGGCCCGTGCCAGCGCTGACCCGACCCAACTGGGGATCGGAGCAGTCACATGCCGTCGGACCCAAGCCGGGGCTCGAATTTTTGAGTTCCCGGGGGCTCAGGGCGGTGCCAACGCGGACCGTTTTGCCTCCAAACTTAAGGAGGTAATCGCAGACGCTGCCAAGGTGGTCAGGCCCGTGAAGTCAGTGACCTTGGAGGTGACCAATCTGGATGATTCGGTCACCAAAGAGGAGGTAGTGACGGCGGTCGCAGCAATAGGGGGCTGCGACGTCGCAGCGGTCCAAGGCAGGGGTATCCGACCTGGCCGGGGCGGCATGGGCACCATCCGCCTCGAGTGCCCAGTCACAGCGGCTAAAACCGTCCTCGCCAAAGGACGGATTTCAGTGGGCTTCAGCTCCTGTGGAGTCAGAGCACTTGAAGATCAGCCTCTGCGCTGCTTCAAGTGCTTCGGAATCGGGCACACCCGGGCCTTGTGCCCGTCCGAGGTGGATAGAGCCGGCAGTTGCTACCGCTGCGGCAAAGAAGGGCACAAATCCGCTTCCTGCACGGCCACCACGCCACGCTGTGCAGTGTGTGCTGCCAGTGGCTGACCGGCGGACCATGTAATGAAGGGGAGGAACTGTAATCCTCCCCCTAAGAAGGGCAAAGTGCAGGCGCCGACCCGGCCTGCCGTAGCTGCCGCCGTCCCTGAAACGGGTACTCTGGCGGCCGTAGAGGGGGGTGCGATGTCCGAATGATGGATGGGGCCGAGCATCGCATCCTCCAGGCGAACATCAACCACTGCAAAGCAGCCCAGGACCTGCTGATGCAGTCCATTGCTGAGTGGTTGGTGGACGTGGCGGTGGTTGCCGAGCCATACTCGATCCCAAGCCGTTGGCTGGGTGATCGGGATGGCCTGGTGGCAGTTGTGTCGCGGTCTTCCACAGACTCCCCTCCTCTCTCGCTCTTAGAGAGGGGACCGGGATATGTGGCCGCCGCGTGGGGAGATATAGCCTTTGTGGGCGTCTATTTCTCCCCAAACCGCCCTCTTTCGGATTTCGAGGACTTTCTCGAAATCCTCACCGCCGTTGTCGGTAGGGCGGCGCCGCGTCAGGTCACCGTTCTAGGTGACCTTAACGCCAAGTCGGTGGCCTGGGGTAACCCGGCCGCCTCTTGCAACGTCCGGGGTCGCGCCGTTGAGTTTTGGGCGGCCTCCTCCGGTGTGTCTCTCCTCAACAGAGGAACGGTCCAGACGTGTGTGCGGCAACGGGGAGGGTCAGTGGTCGACGTCTCGTTCGCCACCCCCGTGCTGGCCGCCCGCGTCTCGAACTGGCGGGTGGAGATGGTGAAGACCCTGTTGGACCACCGGTATGTGCGGTTCGACATCTCCACCCAGAGCCCCCGGAGGACGCTCCCCTTGGGCCGCTCTCCCTTTCCACGGTGGGCTCTCACCCGCCTGGACCGTGCAGCGGCAATGGAGACGGCGTTCGTCCAAGACTGGCTCGCTCCTCCTCTCGAGGTCTTGGACGTGGACTCCGCAGCGGTCCAGCTCAGGGAGTCCTTGACCGAGGTGTGCAACGCCAGCATGCCTCGGTCTCGCCGTCCTCCTCCCCGTCGCACCGTTTATTGGTGGACGGAGGAACTAGCGGAGCTTCGGGTCGCTTGTGTGGCAGCAAGGAGGGCGTATACGCGGAGTAGACGGCGCAGCCAACGTGATGAGGCCAACGAGGACCTTCTGTACGCTTCTTACGTGGAGGCGAAGAGGGTCCTCAAGTCAGCAATGGGAGCCGCCGATGACGCGGCGAGGGCTGAGATGCTGGAGGGTCTCAACAGGGACCCATACGGGAGACCGTATAAGGCGGCGCAGAACAAACTGCGCCCCTTTGGTCCCCCGCTAACGGAGACCCTCGAGCCGGCATTGCTGGATGGGGTAGTGCGGTCTCTGTTTCCGTCCAGGTCTAACCACGCCCCACCAGCGATGGATCCCCCGCAAGGGGTGGCTCCACCGGCGCATGAGGAGGTTCCTCCAGCCACGCTGGCGGAATTTGAAGGGGAGCTTCTTCGCCTCCACGTGAAGAGAACGGCCCCGGGGCCGGACGGCGTCCCCGCGCGGGTGGTTGCCATCGCCGCACTCCAAATGGAGGCGAGGTTTCGGGACCTATTCAGCGCATGTTTCACGTCTGGTAGGTTCCCGAAACCATGGAAGGAGGGGCAGTTGTGCCTCCTCCGAAAGGAGGGACGCCCGGCGGACTCCCCCTCGGCATACCGGCCCATCGTACTGCTCGATGAGGTCGGTAAAATGTTCGAGGGGATCGTCGCCAACCGGCTCAACGAGCACCTGCGGAGGGTCGGGCCGGACCTGTCGGACGCCCAATTCGGCTTTCGAAGGGGGCGTTCGACTGTGGACGCGCTGGCCCGACTCAAGGGCCAGGTGCAGGAGGCTACGGATGCAGGGGACGGAGTTTTGGCTGTGTCATTTGACATAGCCAACGCCTTCAACTCCGTCCCCCACTCGACAATCTTGGAGGCACTCCACTACCACGGAGTGCCACGGTATCTGCAGTGTCTCCTGGCCGACTACCTGGAGGACCGAGCGGTCCTCCTTGTAGATCGCACGGGACAGCTCCGCCGGTACGTTGCGGGTTCCGGTGTTCCACTGGGACCACTCCTGTGGAACATCGGTTTTGACTGGCTCCTGCGGGGAAGTCTCCTCCGTGGCACGAGTGTCATCTGCTATGCGGATGACACTCTCCTCACCGCCCGGGGGAGAGACTATAGAGAGGCGGCCAGTCTAGCCTCGGCCGGCGGATCCCTGGTTGCGGGTAGGATCCGCCGCCTAGGATTAAAAGTGGCGCTGCATAAGACCGAGGCCATGTTCTTCCACGGGCCTCGGCAGCGCATTCTCCCTGACGCCCATATTGTCGTAGAGGGCGTCAGGATCGAGGTGAAGGCCCAGATGAAGTATCTGGGCCTAGTTATTGACAGCCGGTGGCGCTTTGGCCCGCACTTCAGCGGGCTGTCAACAAGCCTGCTGAAGGTTGCGGGTGCCCTCTCGTGGCTGCTTCCAAATATGGGGGGGCCCAGGGCACGATGCCGGCATTTGTACGCCGGCATCTTGAAGAGTATGGCCCTTTACGGGGCCCCTATCTGGGCTGACTCCCTCCAAAGGAGGGAGAACGCTACTGCACTCCGCAGGCCCCAAAGGGCCATTGCACTGCGGGTGGCGAGGGGCTACCGCTCGGTGAGCTTCGCGGCGGCGTGTGCCCTGGCGGGTACCCCTCCTTGGGAGCTCGAGGCAGGGGTGCTCGCCAGAGTGTACGAATGGACGGCAGGGCGTAAGGTGCTCGGAGAGCACCTCGCCCCGGGGGTGCGGCAGGAGATTAGGCGTGAAGCGAGGGACGCAGTCGTCCAACATTGGACGGAGGACCTCGCCGCTGCTACTTTTGGCCGCCGAACGTTGGACGCCCTCGGGCCTGTCCTGCAAGACTGGCTCGGGCGGTCCCACGGTTTCCTTTCGTTCCGTCTGGTGCAGGTGTTATCCGGACACGGATGCTTCGGATCATACCTGCACCGGATCGGAAGGGAGGAGACACCGGCGTGCCACCACTGTGCAGCGGCGGAAGACACGGCGCAGCACACCCTCGAGGTGTGTCCGTCGTGGACCGAGCTGCGCCGCAGCTTGGTCGCAGTAATCGGTCCAGACCTCTCGCTTCCCAGCGTGGTCAACGCCATGTTGGAGAGCGAGGGGGCCTGGGCAGCGGTCGCCTCCTTTTGCGAGGAAGTGATTTCGCAAAAGGAGGTGGCAGAGCGCGCAAGGGAGGAAGACCCCCTTGCGGCGCCACTGCGCAGACGAAGAAGGGGTGGGAGAAGGCGATTGAATAATCGTCATTTTCTCCCACCCGGTGGTGAATAGCGAGAGAAAGGCGCGGGGGCGCCTTCTCTTGCATTGCACCTGTTCACCACCTCCGTCGGGCGGGAATGGCCAAGCATTCCTGGTCATTCCCGGACCCCTCCTGCTGGGAGGGACGTGTAGGCCCCGCTGTAAAAGCGGGCGGTCGTCGAAGGGGGACTGGACGCAAAGGCTCTGCCGGTCTCCCAGTCCTCCTCCACACAAACGATGCCGGAATGCCGCTGGGTTGTTTAGTGGGTATACCGGTTTCTACCGGGGAGTCCCACATACCCCCTCCATCCCCCGATGGGGGGGCATGCGTAAAGCATTTTTCCCAGCGTCAAAAAAAAAAAAAAAAAAAAAAAGGCTAACCTAGAATTATAGGCTCTTAAGGACAGCTGCCGGAACGCACCGTTAGGTGCTTTGCGACAGATTTAAATTTTATTTTATATTTTGTAAATGCTGTTTGTTTTTAGTTTGACTATTAAAGCTCACATGATGATAGCTTCTCCTATATGCTAAGTTTATTACTGAAACCCCATTTTAATCGTAGGATTTTTAATTGAAATTTACGATTTCTTATACCAATATTCTGTAAAATAGGTGTTTTGGGTTCTAATGTGGTAGCATGTGCTCGAGAAAAGCTCTTAGTAACTCGTGATTAGGTCACAGTATGATATTGGTAAGTCATCTGCCGTCTGTGTTTATTTAAGCTCAGCATTATATTTATACCTACTTCTATTATAATTACTGCCAATTAATGTTAAGTAATAAAATAACAACCAATAATAATCTTAGAGTATATGCCTCTGTGTTACTATAAAAGTATTTAATAAAAATGTGCCCATTTTCTTTACGGTCTTCAAAGCTCAAAGGAAAATATGAAGAGGAATAAAAGTAGGCATCAGATAATTATAATCTCCAATTATATACATTTTTAAACGAGCGAAAAATCAAGATTTTTTGCTAATGAAGCACTCACTTAATGGTGTTTTGGCTCCTTCGGCCTCATTAAATTTATTCTCCATCTTAATTAACATCTTCACCGCCTTGAACCTTGGAGTACTTTGCATTTTTTACGAGCTCCGTTTTATATGTAACGCTGAATACATTTGTGTTTGTTTCTTGCAATGTTTATTTTCAGATCAATCATAACTTTGAGTTTTACTTTAACCGGCGTTGGTGGTATTTGCCTAAGAAATGAATTTTGCTTGTGACTGTTTATTTTAAATACTTATGTAGAAAAGAAAAAGGATCAATTGTTTCCAAAAATTTGAAAGATAAACAAAGGGGTAGGAGATTATTACCAAAATGGCTGTCAACATCCAAAATGGCAGATTCAAGATGGCCACCATTCTTCAACGCTACTGAAGCTTGGAAAAAAATGGAAAAAAAAATTACAATATTTTTCTATCGTGTTGTAATATAATAATGATCGAATTTCAGCCTGTATGTTTGTTACCTGTGTAGAAGAAAATAATAAATTATGATATTATTTGATAAATATTAACTGACAGCAACTAAAACTTGTTAATATGGCAATTGAAATCTGTTTATGAATAACTTTTTTTATGTGATGAGCGGCAAACAAGCATACGGCCCGACTGATTGTAAGCTGCTACCGTCGCCTATAGACATCTGTAATACTATTATTACTGTCAATAACAACGCCTATAAGGACCCATAAGGACTCTATTAATCCCCTTTTTAGATGACTTTATGTCATATTTATGAGGAAAAACCGAATAAGGATGGTCGTTCTACATTTTAATGGTATGCGGCATAAACGAATTTTTTAATAACTTAATAACTATGAATAACTTTTTAACCGAGTATCAACTTCATTTTGAACACTTGATACATTTTATTACTCTTTCTACATTTAAGACTGGCTTCAAGTACATAGTTACTAATATCACAGAGTCGATATTTAAAACGCTCATAATGGTAATACTATGTTGAATTTGATGTCAATCAGGTACTTTTATTAAATCGAGGCCGTTAACACCTCTGTAATCAGCGGTTTCAGGAAAAGGTAGTGCAAATGCATACTGAAACATACATCTCTCTAGAAAATGAGGTCAGCATTAGGAGAGGTCCCATGCCGACCTTGCTCCTTGCTATGGGCAATTATCTCGAACACAAACCGTTTCACCACCCCTCACTCCGTGCTTTTCCTCTTCCTCAACCATTCCAAATACGATTTCACAAGGTTTATTACGTCAAAGTGAAATAAATGTGGCCAAATTCGGCAAACTGCGGAATAAATTTGGGAAATACTATCGGGAAAAGAATAGTTCTCCTAAATTTACGGGCCAGGGGAGGCCAGTAAAGCCTCGTTATACTGAGCTATGTCCCGTCTGAGAGCGTATTACGTACTCATATATCAATAGCTACCTTTGGCGCCGTATGCCGAGACATAACAGAGTTTGTTTTTGAACTGGCCACTGATGTTAACTGTGTTACGGTGGCACAGCGATTTATTTTAACTGCTCTAAATAGTTGATCTTTTACACACGTCACACATAAATTAAAATACAGTATATCTTGATTGCCTAATAGGTGATTGAGTTGATAGATAAAACCAAGAAATAATGTATCGCCATATGTAAGTAGGTACCTGTTCTATGTTATATGTTGATGTTGATGGCTCAGTGGCATTGGCTATGGACTGCCGCGCAGCAGGTCCATGGTTCGAATCCCGCCACGGGCTTGAACTTCACGGCATGGAAGCGCAATTTGCGAATGCCCGCCTGGCTAGCGACCACCCTCAAGTAGAAAATCTGTCGCCAAGTATCTAACGGTGTGTCGGAGCAGCTGCCGGAGCAGCTGTCCTTGAGAGCCAGTAAAATTACAGGCACATGAGACATAACAACTGTACGTCTCAGTGTGACGGGCACTGTGCAATTCGTCGTTGACGAAATGCGTCTGTTAAGAGCAGAGGTTAGTCCACTTAACATCAGGTCTTGAGCTTGTTCCGTCACAATAACATAAAAATAAAATAAATAAATGAAATAAATACTCTAAGTAAATTTAGATTAAATCATAAATACTTGTTACAAAAATTACAACCTATCCACGTCTACGCTTTTCACCACCATCTCTCAACCAAGCATTATAACTCCTTGAAGTCGATCAGAACATCTTTCATTCAGGCAATAAAACGTCAATCATCGTGTCAATTACAATCCATCTGGCGATACGCCAACGAACCGTATCTATGGCGTATCAATACGTCTATCAATACTTACTTTGATTTGTGTAATCCGCATGTGATAGTCGACGTAGACACAAAGTTAAGACATTTTTTTTTTTTTTTTTTTTTTCTTCCTCTTTGTTATCTGCAATCGGCTCTCAAGCCATAATCAGATGTGTTCCATGATTTTGAGGTGTTGGTGTCATTCCATTAAATGATACCGTATAATTATGTATTTAAGTTTTGTGTCTTTGGTCAAGGTCCAGTACATGCCATCTTTTTAGGCGTTTTACATTTTTATTTGTGTTCAATAGCTTCTTTGCCAGTTCATTTATATGCTTACTAAGCCTTTCTTTATATTTCTTGCTGTGGTAGCTGACTTCCTGCTTTACCGTTGGCATTTCCAGATATTCATGTATTTCTGTGTTTCTTACAAACCAGTGTGCGCATGAGATGGTTCTTAGGGCAATGTTTTGGAATCTCTGGAGAATCTCAATGTTGGAGTTACTAGCAGTGCCCCATAGTTCTATACCGTAAGTCCAGATTGGCTTTATGATGGCTTTATAGACAAGCAACTTGTTACTGACAGATAGTCGAGATTGACGTCCTAGTAGCCAATTTAGTGATTTAAATTGTAAATTAGCCTCTGTTCTCTTGGCTTTAACATGATTGGCCCAGGTAAGTCTTCTGTCCAGGTGCAAGCCGAGATACTTCACACTGTTGCTGGTTGGTAGTACCTTGTCTTCCATACAAACTGTCGGGCAATCACCTTTTCTAAGTGTGAATGTTACCTGTGTTGATTTAGTTACACTTGGTTTGATTCTCCACTTCTGTAACCAGACGTCCATTTTATAGAGATGTGCCTGCAATTGCAATGATGCTTTACACGGGTCTTTGTCACTAGCAAGGCACGCAGTATCATCTGCATAAGTTGCTGTTACCACATTTTCTGTTTCAGGCAGATCTGCCGTGTATATGGAGTACAAGACTGGTCCAAGGACTGATCCTTGCGGGACTGAAGCGTTAATATTATATAAATTTGAGTAGTCTTCCTCATACTTAACTTGAAATTGTCTTTGTTCTAAGTAAGATTTTAGAATCATGAAGAATGAATTTGGTAGTAAGACCTTTAGTTTATATAATAGTCCCTTGTGCCAGACCCTATCAAATGCTTGTTGTATGTCCAAGAATACTGCTGAGCAGTATTCTTTTTTCTCCAATGACTGTCTGATTTTGTGGACTACTCGGTGTACTTGTTCCACAGTTGCGTGTTTCTCCCGAAATCCAAACTGATGATCAGGTATGATTTTGTAGCTTTCCAGTACTGGTTTTAGTCTGTGCAGTAGAATTTTTTCGAATACCTTTGATAGTATAGGGAGGAGACTTATAGGCCTATAGGAGCTGGGGTCAGTCGGTGGTTTCCCTGGCTTCACAATCATACATATTTGTGAAACTTTCCACAATTTAGGATAGTACTGTATTCTGAGTATTCCATTAAATAGCATTGTTATGAACACAATTATTTTCTTAGGAAGCTGTTTAAGTACCTCAGCTGTTATGAGGTCAAAGCCAGGTGCCTTTTTATTTTCCATTAATTTAATTGTATGTACAAGTTCTCGTGGAGTGGCTAGTGCAAGCGGTGGGGATAGCTGCTGATCACTATTGATCATATCATCTACTTCTTTTTCAAAATCCTCCATTGACGATTGGTTAGGAGTAAAAACTTCACTAAGGTGTTTTGCAAATAATTCAGCTTTTTCTTGGCCACTTCTAGCCCATGGATCATCAGTGGATTTCCTTATTGGTGGAGCATGGTTTTGTGGTCTTTTGAAGTTTTTTGTCATTTTCCACAATGAGTAGTTGTCTTTCTTGTGGGCCGACAGACTAGATATATTATCTTGAAAAGATGTATTGCTATTTTCTATTATTATCTCTTTTAACTCCCTTGAAAGTTTGTTATATTTTGCTCTGTCCTCATCTGATCTTGTGGAGTGAAGTTGCCGTCTCTGTTTTCGCTTTTCTTCCAGTTTATTGCGTATCTGTAATGGCACATGGTTTTTTTCATTGTAGGAGTTCAGTGTCGGAGTTGAACGCCACGCAGCCACTTGTATGAGGTTTGTAATGTAGAATGTTGCCTCATCTATATCCTCGACGGTTTTAAGTTTGACTTTAAGTTCTACTTCGTCTTCTAAGTACTCAGTAAATGCATCCCAGTCTGTTTTATGATTGCACAATGTGGGTTTTTGCATTTTTTGGATCGGAAAGAGACTAAATGTTACTATTACTGGAGTGTGGTCTGATACAGAGTCAAGTGATGACTCAACATCAAAGTACAAATCAGACAGGCCTTTAATAACAAAAAAGTCCACAAGATCAGGGATCTTGTTGACATCCGTTGGCCAGTATGTAGGTTTACCTGTTCCTATTGTTATAAGATTGTGTTGGTCAATACTTTTTTTCAGTTCACGACCCTTGGTAGTTGTCAGTCGTGATCCCCAATGGATATGTTTGCAGTTCCAGTCCCCACCGCTGATAAATCGATTTCCTAAGGTATGGAAGAAATCATTGAATGTACCCTGTTTCGGCTTGTGCTTTGGTGGGCAGTAAATAGCACTGACATTAATAGGGCCTATATTTTCATTTATGGTAATGGTGGTAGCCTGCATCCAGTCCTTTTGGTATTTTTCATAAAGATGATGCTTAATGTTCTTCTTTATTATAACTGCAGATCCACCATGTGACATGCCGTCAGGGTGATTTGTGTTATATATACAATAATTGTCTATTTTAATTTGTTTGCGGTCATTGAGGTGCGTTTCTGATATCAATGCAATGTCTACTTTATTAATCTTAAGCAGTATTTCTAGTTGCAGTTTATTTGGCGCCAGTCCATTAATGTTCCACGTGGCAATCCTTAGCGAGAGCATTATGGCTGTCTACTGATGAGCGTCATGATGAGAGTCATCATTGTGCTTAACTGAGTTATAAGTTGGTCAATTCTTTCAGTTTGTTTCATTATGAGCGTTTCTAGACTAATTCTATTATCTTGTGGATTATATTTGGCATAATTCTTTTCCGAATTTGTTCTCTGTGACTTAATGTCATCGTGATTTCTCGTATTTGTTCTTTGGTCATTATGTGCTTTTGCACTTGGTCTTTGTGACTCTATGTGGTCGTCTGTCAGGCGTCGTTTCTGGTTACCCGTAAGGTCTATTATTTGGTCAATTAAAACATTGCCAGTATTGGGGACCGGTATGTTCTTTGTTCTGCCTTTGACAGCCTCACTATATTGGGTGTACAGTTCTAGGCTTTCTTTTACTGTTAGATGTCTTGGTTGGGTAATCTCAAGTTTTCCTTCAGTTACAGGCTCATTGTTGGAGGTAGTTTTAGTGGCAACCACTGGCAAGCTGTTTGACTTGTTTACATGGTTATGTGTTTCCATATTGTTGGATCTTGTTTTTAGCTGGGCTTGAGGTTTGTTGCCAGTTTTCTTTCTTGCTAGTATTTCTTTGTATACTTGGCATCCTTTGTAACTAGCAGGGTGACTGCCAGTACAGAGGGTGCATACTGCCGGGGTATTATCGTCTAGTGTACACATAGTCGTTTTGTGTGCACCGGCGCACTTAACGCAACGGTATGGCCGCATGCAATTGTTTTTACTGTGGCCATATTGCTGGCATCTTTTGCATTGTACTATTGTTCTTTTTCTTTTAGGGTCTTCTACTACTACTTTTTGATTGTATATAACTTTTATGTCTTTAACTAGTTTATTATTTTCATGGGGGGTTATGTTTACAAAGAATGTGTTTAATGGCTCTTTGGTTCCCGGTTTTCTAGCAGTCACTATTTCTCCTTGTACCTTGTTACCTGTTTTCTCGATTGCTTCAATGATCAGATCTTTTGGGGTGCTAAAGTGGAGATGCTTTATAATAATCCTCATACATTTTTGGTCTTTGCGGGTAAATGTATGTCCAATAAGCCCTTTGCTTCGAATGTGTTCTATTAGAGTTTTGTATTTGTCAACCGTGCTGGAGGATATGATTAGTTGGTTTTTCGACACTACTTTAAAAGTGTAATCATTTTTTTCCAGTACTTCTTCCACTAACTGTGTCAATTTACTAAGATCATCCACACCATACAGTATAATGGGCGGTGGTTTAGGATTCTTTTTGGGAGGTGCAACTTCTTCCACATCTATATCTAACATCGAGAAGCTGTTACTAGTTTCTAGTTCTGAGGTTGTCTTTTGTTTAGATTCGGATGCAGTTCCTCTGTTAGTGTCTTGAAGTAAATTTCTTTTCTGTGCTCTTTTAGCTTGGTTAGTTTTAAACACTGTCTCGTCAGGAGAGCGGACTCTTTTTTGGGTTGGCAGTCTTTGCCATGGAATTTTTTCATTATATATTCCAGTTAAGGGTTTCTCTCTTTTGGCATTGTTTGGCGTTGGTGCTCTCTGCCAGGTGGGGGGGTTGTTTTCATCATTGTCTGCATCTGAGCTCAACTGCATATTCCAGGTACTAGTCAGACTTTTGGTGTTATCGTCTGGTGGTGGTATCGCACTTAGTGATGAGCTTCTAGGTCTAGTCAGAAATAGACCAGGATGAAATGCTTGCTGAACTAGCTTTTTATTACTCTCTTTCAGACCAGTAACATTCACTGACGAGGGGGCCTGGGTACCCACCCTCTCACAGTCGTCGGTAACCAATTTCTCACTTACAGGCCCGGGTACCTGTAAGCGCCGGGGGCTAGCCGGATTGCATGGCAAAACACTCTCATTATTACAACTCATTTCATTACGATTTTGGGATTGTAGTGTAGTACTTTCCCAAGGCACCACACGCCAGTATTTTGGGATGACACCCTAGCCTTTGATGATCCAACATCTCTCTACAAGGCAGCAGGTACCATTTGAGTTTGGAGTTGGTTTCTCCTAGACCAATTGCCGATCCAGGGCTAACGAGGTTAGTCTCCCCGGGTCCGAGCTTTGTTTTGAGTGGCGGCTCCTTCTCGCCACTGTCGTCCTCTATCATCAGGTTTAGTGCTATTTTATAGAAGAATCTCCGCCATGAGATTTCCCAGCACCCCTCTAGACGGACCGCTCTATTGTCCGCGACTGCCTCAGCAGCTACCCTCCATATCTGGAGGCCGTTTCGCTATCCGCAACCTGCGACGCGGTGGGTGGCATAGAGCAATGCCCCTGGGAAGGTGCCCCAGAACCCACTCACAAAGTTAAGACATATTGATAGTATATCAAAGGCTGGTTAGATCAATTGTTAATGAGCAATTAAGCATAATGTGATTATATCTGTCAGCTTACGAGCTTAAGGTGGCATCGAACGTTTCAAGCGGGAAATTAAAAATATAAATAGATTTTGTAGGTGTTTGATAACTATTGTATATTTCCTTCATTCAAGTGACAAATTAACAAAACATTTAACATCATTTAGTAATTAAACAACTTTAAACGGTTTATATCGCGTATATTTATTATTATTTAAACCGTTAAAAGTTATTTAATTACTATTACTTTTGAAGCGCTCGTAGCGAAGTTTACTTATCTGTTCTCAACCGATCAGCAAAGTTAAGCATCGTCGCGCGCGGTCATGAGTTGGATGGGTGACCGCTAGTGACATTACTACTGAGCGCTTCCGTGCTTCGGAGGGCACGTTAAGCCGTCGGTCCCGGTTGTTGTCTTACGATGACAGTCGTTATAGCATGGTGGTAGGGCATTTTGCGAATGCCCGCCTGGCTAGTTACCACCCTCAAGTAGAAAATCTGTCGCCAAGCACCTAACGGTGTGTTCCGGCAGCTGTTCTTGAGAGCCAGTAGTTCTACGTTACTCTGAACAACATCTTCGTTCACATCATCACTTACCATCAGGTGAGATAGTGGTCAAAGGCTAACTTATCAGGCATAAAAAAAAAATGTGTAACAATCGCGGAAACCTAAGACAACATTAAATTAACAAAACGTCAAATTTGTGTCAATAAGTAGATACGTATAATGTTGCCACTGTATACAGCAATTAAATTCGCCACAGTAAAGAAATACTACAATTGTATTGGGTTTACATATCTTTGCCCTTTAAATATTTCGTTACCAAATAGATATTTTTCTACAAGAAAGGCATACACTTTTCGTTTGTATGTGGGAAGGGTTTTTGATTCTAATACAGTAATATATATAAACGATTGTACAATCTCGGAGTCATACCAAACCCTTTTGTTGAATGGTTTTCTTTTATGACTAGGCATATAAACATTGTATATATGACGTTTGATCTGTAGTGTGCTAAAAAGTTTGATATTATTTCTTATAAATAATGCATTCTCATTTATATATAAACATGTACATCTCTCGGACACGCAACATTTTATACAGTTCGACAAAGCATCCGTACTAGCAAGAGAAAAATTCTTTATACCTCGAAAAGTACGTGAAGCTATCGAGATCACTCGTCACCCCAATTTCAATAGAAATCGTGGATGGACCCTCCCACCAGCCTGGACACCTATTCTTAATGCTACCTCAACGCGAAAAGTGCTAGGCAGTCTAGAGTGTGATACAGTTAGCAGTGTTTGTGTTGGAGATTTCGACGAAGAACTCACTGACGAAGAGGATGCACCACCATCAGCACAGCGGTGCGCGGGGCTTTCCCCCAGCCCTCTGGCCGCCCCCGCGCCTCCACTCTCGCGCCGTGCAGAACGAGCAGTTGCGCGGAGTCATCGTCGCGATTTAGACGCG
Source organism: Plagodis pulveraria (assembly GCA_963890685.1). NCBI lineage: Eukaryota > Metazoa > Arthropoda > Insecta > Lepidoptera > Geometridae > Plagodis > Plagodis pulveraria. The sequence continues at coordinate 12,407,775 of OY982964.1, read as the reverse complement.
TGAACTCATCTGATGAAGGGCATCGGACATGCCCGAAACCTAGGTCGACAATCTCGACCAATACGCGTGAGTACAGCCGGTTATTGAAAACATTAATATGTATATATAAACTTGGGAAACTCATGTCTGTACATACACTTGGGAAAGGCAATATCTTTAGGTTTATAAAATGAGGTTAACAAGAATCGGTCGTTCAAATATGACAGACAGACAGATCGTGTAAATTTCTATTGTGCTTTAAATATTCTCTCTCAGAACAATTACCTCAAAATATAATTCCATATCGCAGAACAGATGTTACGTATGCATGATAGAACGTTAGTTCTGCTTACGTCTTTAGACAAATATAGGTATATATAATAGGAGTAACTATTAAGTTTTGCACATATGGAATCTGCTTGGGTTTTAAGGTTCTATTCCCATAAAATTTCTCACAAAAATTTCTTGAATTTTAGTATTAAGGGTGAACTGGCCGGCCCGTTCTCCATACAAACGCCGTTGGGTGATCACTCCCTTATTTGAGGATTTAGGTCCAAAATAAAGCATAATACCGATTGATCTCGTCATTATCTAGGCTTGTATGATGCCAAAATTTTAAAAAGATAATTAAGTTGTAAGTTATGAGCCTCGAAAACTTTATATGAAAATGTTTCGTGGCTCATAATTCTCAGGTTAATTATTTTATTAAAATTTCGGCATCATACAAGCCTAGATAATGACGAGATCAATCGGTATTATGCTTTATTTTGGACCTAAATCCTCAAATAAGGGAGTGATCACCCAACGGTTTTTGTATGGAGAACGGGCCGGCCAGTTCACCCTTAAACTAATTCATTGTTAATATCTTAACGTTGAATGGCATTAATTTCGTGGACAAGTCTTTTTTTGAATATAACAGTTAGACAGATCAGCAAAAAGAACCATGGGATGGTCAATATTCCTTTTGGCATATCGTTAATGTACACTATAATGTTTATAAACGTGTGGAAGCTTTCACCCGATAGTTTTTTCCAAAAAATCATACCAAAATCTCATACAACAAATTTAAATTACTTACAATTTATAAAAACCAAATAAAATTACAAAGATTTTGAAATATAGCTGACCAAAGCCGCAAAAACACAACCTTGGGGATTATTACTAACTGAATGTTGTGTTAGGTTTTCGCCATTATTACTAATAGTAATTAACTAGAGTCACCCCGTCACCACAATCACTGCAGTGTTTGAATTGTTAGGAAAAAATAACGATTTATATATAGGATATTTAAGCCCTTTAAAGTTGTTTAATCACTATTACTTACTTCTTCTAGCTATGGAACCGGTAGAGACGGTCTTGATCACGTTTTTTTATTCCCAACAACCTAAAATAATATATCAAATTAGTAGGATACGTACTTTAGTTATAAGTAATAGTAAAAGTGATTAACAATAAAAATACAAGTAATTATAATAATAATAAACGCTATACTAGTATAAATGCAGAAAGTTAGTAAAGGCTTTGTTCACTGATGTATCTACCAACGATTCAGCATGAAATCGTTCATTATCTTATCAGTAATTATTAGTATTCTTACGTACTCTTCACAACAATGTACATACGAGTAAATTTCCCTTCTGTTGTTCTTTACCTGACCTAGTTCCCAATACTCTAAGGAATCTCGTGTTTAAAGTCCATTCATCATTATCTCCTGGGAGCGAAGGTGAGAGTCATATCCATCATGGCGTTCAAGACAGCCCATTGTAATTCCAAAGGGTTCCTTTCTTATAGAACTTGAGTTTTGTATTCTGTTCCTGAATTATTCAATGGAGACTTTCTTAGCGTTGCTTGGAAAAAGACTTTTTCTAAGAGAGCTTCGTTATAATACATTGAATAACATAGATTTGTGAAATGCGTAGAATAATCACCTCACAAGCTTGGAAAGGCGTTATTTATAATTCAAAATCTAGGTAGTAAAGTGATTTTTATCCGCTAGCATGGAAAAGGTTTTTTAATTTAGAATTACAGCAGTTCCAGAAAATTTACTTTCAATATTTATCATCTAAGTAATTTGACTATTTATTTTATATATTAATGAACACTGATTTAGTACATTTTAAGCTGATTTTATAGCACCTAACATTTTCTCGTTGGAAGTGTAAGGTGAAAAATCGTGTGTTTCGCTCGGCTTTTTTCAAATGTCATTAAAAATCTATATTTCACGATCATTTCCTATCCTTGTCCCCCCAACGTAAACATTTTGTAAATTAGTCGGTAATTTTTAAGTTTTCTCTCCATATGTCACAATAAGATGCACAAATACCAAGTTAAACAGATAATTTAAAAATCAATATAATTTGGTTTTTCTGAACAGGATTTTTTTAGCAGCAGTCCAGCCTTTTTTCTACAGTGAAAGTCTTCCAGGCGTGTGACATGATATAATATTATGTAGTTTCCTTAACACTTAATTGATTGGTCATTCTCCTATGTCCGAGTGCGTATCTTATTTCGCAGATATAAGAAAACTAAACGCGAGAACAGATTTACTACAAACTAGTCTAATCACGTCTAGGTACATAAATAAAAACTGATTTTCATTGAAAATGGTTAGGTAGTCCAAGTAAGTTCAATTTACGTTTGTGTACGAGTAAATATTTGAAGCGCTCGTAACGAAGTTTGCTTAGCCGTACTTAACCCATCAGCTAAGTTAAGCAACGTCCGCTGCGTTCATGACTTGGATGGGTGACGGCTAGTGACATTACTACTGATCGCTTCTTTGCTTCGGAGGGCACATTAAGCCGTCGGTCCCGGTTGTTGTCTTAGAATAACAGTCGTTACAGCATGGTGGTACGGCAATTTGCTGATGCCCGCCTGGCTAGCTGCCTCCCTCAAATAGAAAATCTGGCGACAAGCACCTAAGGGTGTGTGGGCAGCTGTCCTTGTCCTTCAGAGCCAGTCATTCTAGGATAGCCTGAACAACATCTTCAACCGCATCATTACTTACTATCAGGTTAGATATAGTCACAGATCACTCCTCGTATTGTGGTTAAAAGCAAGCATATGAGCTATCAATAGTACATATACATATATGTACTATTATTATATATGTACTATATATATGTACAAAACTAAACGAGAGAACGGATTTAATACAAACTATTCTAAAGATCACGTTTATATAAATAAAAAGTTTTGGAGTTTGATTGCAAAATGGTTAGGTAGTCAAAGTTCAGACTACATTTGTGCACAAGTAAATACGTGACTTTATATAAAGTTAAGACAATTTACATCACTTCTTTACAGGTGACCCATATACCATATAAAGTGAGGCGTCGGAAGGGCAGATAGCACTAAATTCGCAGGAATTGAATCTAACGGCCCTCTTGACAGTTTTCGGCCGATAATACCCAATTTATGCCTACCATTGTCTCATTCACCTTGATGAACTACCCACAGGTACCGAAATGTATCTCTGTGTGTATTAATTTTAAGTTTTCGACTTAAATTTTCACTTCTTCCTGAAACAGTAATTCACGATTGATATTTGCTCAAATAATAATAATAAAACCGGCCAAGTGCGAGTGGGACTCGCGCACGAAGGGTTCCGTACCATAATCTGTAACCTAATCATAATCTTGCAAGTTACAGACACTTTTTGCAGTGTCCGATTGAGCTGGGTTGGTACGGCGAAAACCTCTTTTATTGTATGGGAGCCCCCTATATATATTTTAAATTTTATTTTAAGTAATTATATTTAAAGAGAACATAAAACTAAATATTATGTGAATAGTTAAAGCGTCTTGCTGACACCGTTATTAGTATCGCGCAAGAAACGGTAAAAAAATCAAGTTTGTTGTATGGGAGCCCCCCTTGAATATTTATTTTATTTTATTTTTAGTATTTGTTGTTATAGCGGCAATAGAAATACATCATCTGTGACAATTTCAACTGTCTAGCTATCACTGTTCTTGAGATAAAGCCTGGTGACAGACGCACGGACGGACGGACAGCGAAGTCTCAGTAATAGGGTCCCGTTTTTACCCTTTGGGTACGGAATCATAAAAATCATTTCCCTAAACGTGCAGCTACACTACGTAGTATATTTTTTCATTTCGTATCCTCGTGTCTGTTGACTTTGTAAAAACGGACGCAGTTATCTATCGCATGCCTCAAAGCGATGCGGTGCGCGTTGGTCCAATTATTTTGTACAAATACTGTGAATTTTGTACTCCCACAATATTTTGTGAAAAATATTGTAGCAGTACAATATTATCCATACGTAATATACTGTGAATATTGTTGAGGTCAGACTGGAGCCATAGGCAGGAGCATTTTTTAATGCTTGATAGGTTAGCCTTTGGCCACTATCTCACCTGATGGTACGTGATGTTGTGGTTGAAGATGTTGTTCAGGCTAATCTAGAATTACGGGCTCTCAAGGACAGCTGACGGAACACACCGTTAGGTGCTTTGGGACAGTTTTTCTACTTGAGGGTGGCAGCTAGCCAGGCGGGTATTTGCAAAATAGCCTACCACCATGCTATAACGACTGGCCATCCTAATACGACAACCGGGACCGACGGCTTAACGTGCCCTCCGAAGCGCTCAGTAGTAATGTTACTAGCGGTCACCAATCCAACTCATGACCGCGGGCGACTTTGCTGATCGGTTAAGAACAGCTAAGTAAACTTCTGTACGAGCGCTTCATATATTGGTTTACAAAATCCTGAGGAACACCCATGATAACATAACATATAGAACTTATAATGTTGTCTTAGGTTTTCGCGATTATTACACATAGTAATTAAACAACTTTAAACGGTTTAAATTGCTTATATTTATCATTATTTTTGTCCCGACGTTTCAAACACTTTGCAGTGATCGTGGTCATATAGAATATAGGTGACCATATAGAACTTATAAGATAAAATAACCGCGTAACTTTATTAAAGCAAACATGTGTCTGATATGTCATCTTCAGATGGAAGACGTCCCCTGTTATACAACGGCCTAAATTGAACGCCACAATGAACGTCTCTTAGCCGCTTGTAACCATTGGCTACCCGCGACTTGAACAATGTCGTCAGTCCACCTTATGGGGCGCCTACCAACTCTACGTTTTCCGGTGTAATGTGGTAACCACTCGAGAAACTTTCTTCCCCATCGGTTATCAGTTCGTCGAGCAATGTGACCCGCCATTGCCACTTCAACTTGCAAATTCTGAAAGCTATGTCGGTGACTTTGATTCTTCGGCGAATATTCACGTACTGGATTTTATCGCTTATCGCGTTCTGTCCATAACCGTTGAGCTACTCTGAGCTTGTCCATAACAGCCACAGTTAGCGCAAGTAAACACAACATGCTTATATTTTATTACACTGATACAAAGTATTTGAATGAATTATAAAATAAAATGTCGAGTAAATACAATTTTGAATAAGGATTATCTTTTAGGGTTCCTTAATGTTTAAAATATCTTTATCGTGGCTCGTACGAGTATGTTGTATCATATGTGTATTTTAATATTTGAAAGTATGTACCATAATTGAAATGAAATGAAATTAATTTATTTACGACGTAAGCAATGTAAAACAGAATATTTACATAAAAGGCACATTTGACAGACGTAGAAATAATTGCTTTTTTTGGTCCCCAACTCAGCATGTGCTAGTTTTATTTAAAGCTAGCGCTGGTCTTCCGTTGGAGCCATTTTGTGAATTGGTTTGACATACAGTATTAATGCCCGGCCCGTGGTGTGCTGACCTAGAATTTTATCGCCCCATATCATAGACAAAGAGAAAAATATCTTAATGTAGGAGTAATAGTAGAAGCGCTTCTTAAAAAACTAAAAATCTGACCCTGCGATCCCCAAGACGTCAATCGTGGGGATTATGGGAAATCCCTTTCCCCCGTGTGTAACAAGTATCTATCTGAAATAAAACATACGAATTGCAAAATTCATGGATATCCCATTCATTTGTTACGGCATCCTAATCGATGTCATTGCTGTCTTCAACATGAAAGGTGGGTTTTGAAAACGACGCGTTCATTCTAAGCCTCGGCTACACTAGCGCAGATGCAGGACTATTGCAATTTCATGACACTTGAACCGCAACTGGTCTCTACTTATTCTTATATCAATTATTTTAGTAGTTTCTCAGAATGATTTGAACTTATATATCAGTGCAGTGTCAGTTGCCAAGCAGTATTTTGCGACTTTCAATTTGTTGCAGAGAACAAAAGTGAAATTATCTATTACCGGTCTAAGCCTATTATTGAAATGATGAATTTGGTTACGTGGCGCACATACATTTGAAGAGTCTTTGATGGCACTACATAAGCCGCGGTTATCAAGTTGCGAGTCTTTTCACTTGTTGTGTATAAAAGTTATTTTCATGGACTACAACAATTACGGAACCGCAACAGGACTCAGTGTAGCAAGGGCTTTAAAGCGGTTTATTGCAGAGCTCTCGGACACGGGTAATGGTCTAAATTTATTGGGTTAAATGGTCCGTACGAACGGAAATTCAAGCTAAATTGTTTGCTTGTCTTATTTTTGCGGATTTGATGCTTCATTTCACCATCTGAATGTCGAGTGTAGCACGCTTCATTGATGAGAAATCAATGACCAAAGCTAGATAATAGAGCAGTTAAGGCAATAACAATAACAACTAATGATCCAAGAGTTGGAATCCTTAGTAAAAGTAGGTCGGTAGTAGTTTTATTGTTCTTCTCATAAGTATATATGAACTATTCGTAATTAACATCGTTAGAATTAGATTCTAGCATGAATTTAAAATTATTTTGACATGTACAAAGTTGTACACGTGGAGTGCCGGGCTAGAATGTCACCCTCCATCTCTACCGTGGGTGTCGTAAGAGGCGAGTAAGGGTAACACACCAGATAAGATAAGGTAGGCCAGCAGCGCTTTCTGAGGAACTGATATCTCACACTGCGATCACCAAGACGCCTGCCAAGCGTGAGGCTTGTGGAAAACCCCCCCTTAATGGGGTGGCTATGTTCAGCAGTGGACAATCCGGCTGATACAGTACAGTACAATAAAAAGGTTCTCCAGCTGGATTTATTGGTAGCTCTAGTTTATGAAAGCAAGTTTACATTTCTACCTGAGGCATGTGGTTGTAAAATAATGTATATTCTGCCCTTAATGCTGCATGAAAAATAATATATTTCATTAATTAATCTCATTTCATTTTAGTTATTAATACGGGATAACTCACGTTTATAAGTCAGATAGCTCCGACTATAGTTCTAACCACATCCGGTGGTCTTTTTCAAGGAGAAAAAGTCCACCTGATTTTATTCATGTCTCACTTTCCTTCTAAAACATAGTGATGTATTTGTCTACAATATCATAAATAAACTCAACATAAAATACGACAACTCCCTTGAAAATATACCTAAATGAAACAACAGAGCGAGGCATTTTTATATGACAAATTACGGATTTTTCTGTTATACATAAGTAGGTAATTTTAAAGCTCTTGACTATGACCCAAATATTATAACATCACGCTCTTGACTATCCTCTTTACAACAAAGATGCATAATAATTATATTCGAGACGTGTTGCGGCATCGAAATTACGACGATCCCCACAGAGCAGAAGAATCTCGCCACAAGGAAAAATTGTGAGAAAAATAACGAACGGTAGTCATTAAATCACAGTAAATTTGAGTCTGGAACACGATAACTCAAAAGAACGCAGCCATAAATGTCGCAAACATTGTACAGATGATTCACGTATACAGCAATATGTACGATGTTTTTAGACGAATATTTCCATGGAATTCCGAGATATTTCTGTCACCCATCGCAGTTATGCTATGCACTCTGTGTTTATACTCGTGGCCTAATTTATTGAAATTGCTTTTTATTAATAGAACAAACGTTACGTGTCTTCATTTCTACGGTCATTCAAATTTTTAGAATGCCAATCGTGACGAAATTTTATTAAATGTAATGTTATTGTCTAGAGAACTAAAATCTAAGTTGACTATCATTCTTTGGATGCATTCTTTCATAGATATTTGAAGCAGTGATGGCTCAGTAGCATTGGCTGTGGACTGCCGCGCAGCAGATCCATGGTCCGAATCCTGCCGCGATTCACCACATGGTGGAAGGGCATTTTGCGAATGCCCGCCTGGCTAGCTACCACCCTCAAGTAGAAAATCTGTCGCCAAGCACCTAACGGTGTGGTTCCGGCAGCTGTCCTTGAGAGCCAGTACTTCTAGATTAGCCTGAACAACATCTTCGACCACATCATCACTTACCATCAGGTGAGATAGTGGTCAAAGGCTAACCTATCAGGAATAAAGAAAAAAAAACGTTTTGTCTATACATATTATAGATCTGATATTGTTACTTACTTATCTATTGCGTATTTATATTACTGAAATGTTAAAACCCTTGCATGTATTATGTGTTTAAATAAAACAGCTTTAAGTAAGAACGTTCTAAAACGTGTATTCGAACCGAAAGTTCTATGTAAACTTAACATCTAGATCACAAAGCAAACCCATTCGCTCACAGAGCAATTTGAATAAATAAGCACCATCTGCAGCGTTATATCGGTAAGTTCTGAAGGCTTACTCTAATACAAAATCAATATAGTAAGTCCCAATTAATCGGTACCAAAGCCGCTTCAAGCGGAGACTTGGCAGCGCTTTACGCTGTTACTACCACACATCGAAAGCTTTTCTCCTTGATAATGGATTTTAGTTATTCATAAATACGCTGGGGTCTTACGGAAAACTTATTAAGTCAGTATCGTATTACGATAACTCTATACTTCTTGTTGCAAGACAGCTGCCATGTTACTACAAATAACAGGAACAAAATCGTGATCTGTTACACTTTTACATCCACAAAGTCACGAATACAGGCCTACCCGTACAAATAAGCATCAGTAGTTCATTGTAGAGGAAGCCTTTGTGAATGAAAAGGTCTCATTTGTAAAAGTAATAGTGCGAGTTAGGTACTGCTGTACATTAGGTATACAACTAGGCTCTTTACATGGCACGAGTAAAGTCCTTATTAACCGAGAGGCGGCAAGAATACCACCAAGAAAGCATTTTCAAGAATGGTTAAAATCAGGGAGGCTTGATCAACCCATAAAACTAAAGCCAAAATTTTCTTCTTTTTATTATTTATTTTGGTGTCTTCTTTTGTGTTTTGTGAATGAAATATCGCACTAATATTAATTTCCTCCCCTTCATTGTATTAAAGAAAATATTTGTGTTCGATGTTAGATTGCGCTTGTAGTATGGGTTAATATAATTATATGAAGATAATGAGTAGTGTAGATGCAATACTAATAGTGCCAATCAAGACAGAGTTAAGATATCTGCCACCATATATGAATTATGGGCCAGTGGAGACACTAATTGGTGCCCAGATACAGAAAATCATTGTAGTGCTGTCTAGTCTGCTTCCTTGCCTCGATAGTTTCTGTGATCTGTGGGTTGCATAGTGAGACGAGCTGGTAAGCTATTCAGAATGAGAATATAATCTTGATCAGTATAACAGTTAACTTGTTAAAATGACTTTGTTACAACAATACTATGAGAAGAAAATATTACTAGCTAATAACATAAATTGAAAATAGTGGCAAAGTGCTATCGGGCGTTTAGGTTTGCAACGATCCGTAAAAGAAAAAATATGATTTGTCTGATTTCATCTCCAAAACCACTAAATAAATCGGTGTTTGTAGTGTGTGTTGGTTAAATGGAGGATATATAGCGAAATCTCAGAACAATAACTAAAAATCAACAATAGACTAAAATTGACAACATTAACAGCATTTATTTAAAAAAAAAAAAGTATTTTAGAGATATAATTTATTTAAATGTCTAATCCCATATTCCACTATGGGTTAACGTTTACACCAAATATCAAAATTGCAGGCGTGTAACTAATTTTGTGTACTAGCGGATGTACGTACATCCAGACACAGGTAGCGGAGTCTCGTTGATACCATATTAATCATTTCTTGAATTTTGTTGTACTGTCACATACACTTAAGGTTTATTTTTAATATAGCAGATAGTTTACCTTTTGACCACTATCTCACCTGTGTGATGATGTCGTCGAAGACGTTGTCTAGGCTATATGAATTACTGACTCTCAAGAACAGCTGCCGGAACACACCGTTAGGTCCTTGGCGATAGATTTTTACTTGAGGGTGGTAGTTAGCGGGCATTTGCAAAATGCCCTATAACCATGCTATAACTGTCGTCCAAGCCAACAACCAGGGCCGACGGCTTTACGTGTCCTCCGAAGCTTGGAAGCACTCAGTAGTAATGTCACTAGCAGTCACCCATCAAACTTAGACCACAACGGATATTACTTAACTTAGCTAATTGGTTAAGAACGGCTAAGCAAACTAAACTACGAGCGCTTCAAAAATATTTTAGGTAGTTCTAAGGCTTTATTTTTACAATTAATTTGTTATAGTGATTAAATCCATTCATTGTTTCAACGTACCAGTAACCACTGCGCAAGCACGTACAGATTCCGAATAAACTGAATTGTCCGGACACATCGGTAATATAAAATCGATACAGTAAGCTTCAATTGATAGAGCGCCAATTTTGTTTTCGATGTAACATTGCGCTGGTGAACAAAGGCTCGGGACTAAGCACGTGAAATCAACCCTTTGTTCATTGTTTTAGCGGTTTTATTATTTGCAGGGACTACATAGAATGATTTTAACCAAAACTGTATATATTCTAGCATTGTAGTTTTTGCACCAACGTATGATAATAAGCTACGCGTAAGCTAATAAGCTTACAAAAACACAAAACAACTTTAACCAAATCTAAGTTTTCTTTTTTTGTATTTTAAGTTACACCGACGCGACGAGTCCGTTCTATATAAAATACACAGTATACATAAAAAAGTCGTTGTTTTTTTATACAACGCAGCGTGCGATGCTTACCGGAAGTCTGACTTGGGCGGTGGTTAATATTTGTTGTGATAAGATAGATATTGTACTATAATAGTACAAGTCTATTTCTTGTATATTTCACCGTTTTTTTGTTAAACTAAAAACAATAATCGCCATCCAAAAAAAACACGTTTCTGTTGCATGGCCGTTTTATTTTTAGTTTTGTTTTTATAATTATAATTTTTTAGGCAATCCACTGTACACAAGTTCTGTAAAAATTTCAACCAGCTACCTTTTACGATTCGAATATACAGCTGTTTATAAGTCGCGTAGACAACAATTTCTTACTAATATGGGTCCTATTTTATAAAATACGGAGCCATAAACTGGAAAAAAAATGTTTGTAACTCAAACACAAATGCACCAGCCCTTCAGATGGGGACATTGCTCTTCCAATATGAGCTACCGTATTGATGAGTCATTGTACGAATTTGTCACTTCGTTCATATAATTGAATCTTTTAAGGAGATGGAGCGACATCTATGTTCAATGTAAATTTCACTTATAATTAGCTTATTAACTTATATAGTATTGTATTTTTGCATTGAGGACTGCTAAACTAATTAGCTTAAAAAAATCTCGGGATACACTTGTTCATATAGCACTTATGAATTGGAATTTTCAAATTTTAGTGTTAGCGTAATGCATTTGTAGTGCTCGTAGCACTTGCTACGTCTCCCACTGCTACAAAATCTGTAGTTACCTCTACGTGCTAAATTACAATATAACACTAACTTATATTGAACGTAACATAACTGAAGAGCTATGTGAATATGTGAAGAGCGATCGCTTATGAAATTATAGTCAATCGTGTTTACTACAAAAACAAAAATCTGTAAATCCTGCATGTTGATTTAGAATAATAATTGTTTTCAGGGCTTCAGCTACCTCTTTGACAAATTAATTTATAATCAATTTTAGTGCAACAATAACTCACTGATATATTGAAGAGAATAGTCATTTCAATTATTAAAAAATCAAGAACTTTCTAACCTTTTTTTTTTTATTGATTATAGGGTTAGCCTTTGACCACAATCTCACCTGATGGTAAGTGATGATGTAGCCGAAAATGTTAACAAGCTTAACCTAGAATTACTGGCTCTCAAGGACAGCTGCCGGAACACACCGTTAGGTGCTTGGCGACAGATTTTCTACATGAGGGTGGTCGCTAGCCAGGCGGGCATTTGCAAAATACCCTTCCACCATGCAAAAAAAGACAAAACTCCGGTTAAAAATAGAATAAGGCTGCATATGTGAAATGAATAAAAAAAAAGATTGTGAAGTGTAGGTGGTTAGGATAGACATAACAAAATCATAGGGAGACTGTTTCCGCTATTTGGACCGAGTAAAAACGTGCGTACGTAAAAGAGGAATTGACGCGCCAACCACTTTGTGCCGGCAGTCGGCTGACCGCCTCCGGCCCGATGGGCAAAAGCCCGTCACGAAAAACCCAGAGCTTACAATTTCACATTCCCATTTTACTGCCCATAAAAGATATCAGCCCATATTTTACGACCTGGCACATCATGAAACATTTCAACAATTTTGCTTTTACGCTTAGATTTACACGTTAATCAATAGTCACTTATCCACCTACGCTTATCTCGTAGTAGCTGTAATTATAATAAATTATGTATCAAGAATCGTTTTGGCAAAGATTTGTTCTCGTTTAGCGAAACAACAGATTATAATTAACAATTAAGTACCGTCGATAAATAAGGCTGGGCTACACGCGAGGAATATCGAAAGAGGAAAAAGTGTGCAAAAACGACGATGGGTAAGCGAGGAGGGAGGGTTGTCGGCACGTACCGCGGGGAGCTGTTTTCTATTTTCGCCTTAATCGCTCACGCGATTTCTCTAATATCATGCGTTTGGTCTGGAACACGCGACCGAACTCTAACGGAGCTACCATACTAACCTATATCTGTACTAAGCTACATAAGCTATGTTTGGAATTAACGGTAGGTTGATTCGAGAAAAGAAAAGCGTAATGTTAGAATTACGCGTGCAGATAAAGGAACTTGAATTAATAGTAACATGACAGCAGCAATGATGACCGAGCGGTAATAGCTATGGACTGCCCCTGAAGTCCCTGGTTCGATCACCACCGCCGGCTTGAGCTTCACCGCATGATGGAAGGGCATTTTGCGTATGCCCGCCTGTCTAGCTACCAACCTGAAGTAGAAAATCTGTCACCAAGCACCTAACGGTGTGTTCCGGCGGCAGTCCTTGAGAGCCAGTGAAATTACAGGCACATGAGACTTACTCGTAACAACTATTTCTACACGTGACGGGCGCAGTGCAATTCATGACTTGTGATGAAATGCATCTGTTATGGGCAGAGGTTAGTCCGCTTAACATCAGGTGGGCCTCGAGCTTGTTCTGTTATCTATATATAACATAAAAAAACACGGCAACATTATGTGAAGAATTAAAAAAAAACGAAGTAAATAATTAAATTTTACTTAAGTTGGTTTCGAATGGAAAAAAATATAATGTCATTTTGTGAACTGCTATCCTCAGGCAGAAAATCTGCCACCAACCACCTAATGGTGCGTTCCGATATCTGTCCCTGAGAGCCGATGTCCATTATATAAATCCATTTTTTTTTTATGCCTGATAGATTAGCCTTTGACCACCATCTCACCTGATGGTAAGTGATGATATGGTCGAAGATGTTGTTCAGGCTAACCTAGAAGTACTGGCTCTCAAGGACAGCTGCCGGAACACACCGTTAGGTGCTTGCCGACAAATTTTCTATTTGAGGGTGGTAGCTAGCCAGGCGGGCATTCGCAAAATGCCCTACCACCATGCTATAACGATCCTAGGACAACAACCGGGACCGACGGCTTAACGTGCCCTCCGAAGCACGGAAGCGCTCAGTAGTAATGTCACTAGCGGTCACCCATCCAATTCATGACTGGGCGCGACGTTACTTAACTTTGCTGATCGGTTGAGAACTGCTAAGTAAACTTTGCTACGAGCGCTATATTATAGGCCTTCGATCACTTCATCAGGTGAGATTGAGGTCAAATGCTACCTCATCAGCAATAAATAAATGTATATCTACATCTACGCTAATATTATAAGAGGAAAGATTTGTATGAAACGAATAAACTTAAGGGAAAGGACATAAGATAGTTTTTATCCACTGCATAAAAAGAGGTTCATGTTTTTGCGCGATAACCGACAAACGCGCGGGTGGAGCCGCGGCGAGAAAGCTCGTATTATTATATTTTCATAGAATCCATTATACCTAAAACTCGCTTAGCACTTTCAATAATCATACTTAAATAACAATATTGCAGAGGTAGTTCAATCAACGCGAACAAAGCTGCCTTGAAACAGGTTATATTACACCATAGATTCAATATAATTACGAACAGACTGTAATAAACACAAGTTTGATTATAAACTAATAAACAGGGAGGTTCGTGTTTAATGGAATTATTACACATAGTTTGCTGTTAGAAACATTATAGTAACAAGTGTTTATCAGAAACTGGTTTAACACTGACTACAGTGGGTGCTTATTGATTAAGGCAAAACATTAAATTGCAAGTGAGAAACGGGGTGAACTATTTGAAATAATCAAGCCGTTTGAAATAAAGACACTGACAAGAGTTGAAATTCCATCACTGTCGGACTATATAGGAGTAAAAAATGGGTAGTGAAGACAAAATAATTTATTGCTTCCATAAGTACATAAGGTGATACAAATATTATATGATCATACAGGAAACCCATTAGAGTATTGCAATGTTGCTATGAGCAACATGTTATCATTGATTGAAGATGACAACGCAATGCAATAATTTAAAACTCATTACTCATAACTTCCTCTTATCATACCGAAAAGTTTCTTCAGCCAGTCTTTGTATAAAGTTTATTGATGTAACATCGATATTTATATTATTTATGGAAAAAAAATATTCTTAAAACCGGGTATGTAAATAGTGAAGACTTTTTTATTGTAAACGTTATTTAGAGTCAACTTTGCAATTTTAATCTTTGTGGACAATTTTGAAGGAATATTTTAGAAATAAGCTGGCAGCTGTTCTTAATGAAAGAAATTAAAATTAACATAATACAATCTGTCTGCAGCTACAGACTATGTTTTGATAAAAAAATTCAACTGAAGCTTTTTAATTCTTATCAATTTATGGGTAGTTAGAATTTATAAGTGCATCCTTATTCAAAAGAGTTGTTGAACAAGTTCTTTTCTACCTGAAGTGAGGCTTGAAGTCAAGCTGCTATTAGGGCTGAGATTACTATCAAAAAGAGGTTTTATACCCTATAATCTAGCTTTTTAAGGACTATTACTATCACCTATGCTAAACTTTTAAAGGCCTTGTATTGCGGTTCAATGGAGTATTTACATAACTTAGCGTTTACTGAGTTGAATCTATCTTGACATTACGCAACATTTATTAGAAAATGTCTTATTTTGTCTGTTGGTTCTAAGTCCTGTGTTGGTGTGTGATGCTACGAATAAATTTATTTTCTTTTCGTTATTTCATTTCGTCGGTGCTCGGTGACGAATATGAAACATACTTGAACTTAATTTTGGCTTTCAAATACAATTTCACGACGGATCCATTACGTTTCTCTGACTTAAAAGTTTGTCATTATGCAAGTGCAGGCGGATATTCGAATATCGGTTCGGAACTGTGATGCATTTAACAAATTGATACCTACTATAGTCCGGCCGCTGAGAGAATGCGTTTGACAGTTCGTGTTCGTATTGTAGTTGTGGCTTTTAAATGGAGTAAAATATAAAATATACCCTATTTTCAGATACTTAAATGTCTGACTAATACAATATTATGCAGTCAGACTATTATGTTACTTTGAACTGGGGAAAAAATAGTCACAAAACGAACTGTCAAACGCATTCTCTCAGCGGCCGGACTTTAATACAATTGTGTGATAAATTTACTATATACTAATTTCAGCTTGTGTTTGACAAGCAAGTTTGCACGGTAAGATGCTTTTAAAACAGAGTAAAGTAATGGCAATGTATAGCTACTTCTTGTGATTACAAATTATTGTCTATGTTCATCTCATGCTACCACATTAGAATTACTTTCTTCTGTTTTCTTCTCCAAAACTCAAATAAAATCTTCTATCAAAATGAAAAAAAATATTTTGGAAAGACTTCAAGATTTTTTTTATATCGCTTTTTTTCTAGTATTTTAATTAGATGATTAAATTTAACTTAGATAAAGTATATTTTCATAAAAACTAACGTGAGTTGACATAATTATTTACTAAATATACCGGCTAGCACTCCCCTTTGCGTGTCTAGCAGCCCTCGAAGCTGCCTGCATTCCTTGAGAAAGAGCATCTTTACTGCTCGAACACCGGTCTATACTAATATAAATCGATTATGTTTATATTAATAAAGTATCATCTCCCACTCAGAAATAACATTGTATGGTACTTAAGACTGTTGAATAAGGATATATATTTTTATCATGTGGTACATATCGAATTCATAACTCTATCGACAAATATAGACAGTCGGCATAGCAACCGAACTATTATAGTGTTGTCATAGAACATATAATAATACTACATAGTATTGTATGTAGTTTGTGTAATGATCGGACGTTCTGGGGATAATTATTGCGTAATCAGTGACTGTGAGCTCCAGGGACATGTCGGCTAATGATAGCAGAAACTAGTGTTTACTGGTTTTCAGCGGTGTGAAAATAAGTTTTAGTACATATATCAACAAATTTAGGTTCAACAATGTGCTGGATTGAACTTTTTGCTTTTTCATACGTTTTTAAGTAAATTATCATGAAAATTTTATGTAAGTATTTGTAGGTTAGCCTGAACAACATCTTCGACCACAGCATCACTTACTATCAGGTGAGATAGTGGTCAAAGGCTAACCTACCAGGAAAAAAAAATAAAAATAGAAAATAGCTTTTTGAAAATAAGAAAATGTCTAAGTGCGAGTAGGACCTTGCTCTTTTAAAGTACCGTATTGCAACAGCCGGAAATAGACTAAAATGGTTGACTAAAATCCGTGTTTAGGGAATATAAATTAATGAGTTTAATTAAGCATCGCATAGGCTTTTCTGAGGCGATGGAAAATGAGTAATGAGCGTGAAAAAAAAATTATACGAAAAGTAGGTAACAGATAGTACATACGAGGTAGTGCCTGTATCAGTCATTTCGTCATGATCGTATCACTTAGACATATTTTGTAAATTAAGACACTATAACTTATCGGTATAGTTGAAACTTGTGGTAAAGTTTAATTGCGCATTGAGAAGACCTTTATGGATTTCAATTTCTGTATCAGTTTGAGAAGGTTATTACTCAGCTTTACTTCTAACTGAAGGGAAACTTTGGAGCACTGACTAATGGAAGCGATTGAAGCCAGTCTAACCTGTTTGAGTTAGCTATGTTTGTAAAGGAACTATCTCATACAAACCAAATGAATTGCAAACTGAACTAATATTCAGTTGAAATTTGGCAACTGTAGCTTATCACGAGTAAACTACAATTTTATTTACTAGTATTATAATTATATCGTTGAATTTTAAAATCAATTATTTGAATATTCAAAGTTTTTAAAAGCGGCATTGAATACAATGCAGCTTATGATTTTTTTTCTTTTTCCAAACGAGTACATGTCCTTGTTGAGAATCGACTTTGCTCACTTTAGTCAAAGGCACACTTTAGGCGTGAATGTTTTTGTTCTGTGGACCTGATAATGCAGAATACTTATAATAAGTTCCAATTCAAACTTGGCTTTGTGTCTGACTTACATAATGTAGAACACTCGTAGTAGGAAGGTAGGTGAACAAAATTCAACAGTGGGTTTTATCGTTATTAGCATTCTGTTGCATGATAAAATGTCGAGGTGAAAGTCGCGTATCAATACCATGGTTTTAACAGTTAATTAATATCGTCAAAGGGAAATATATCCTACTCTGTATTTGCTGAAAAATACATCAGTTTGAACGTGCAATACTCCGATGTCAAAGAGATTAGTTTACAAAAACCATTTCACCGAACGTACGTATATTCATTTACACTGAAATTCGTTCCATAATTTCACTATTGAGAGGATTAATCAAGAAATTTTATTCATGATTCTCTGTGAAAAATATGAGGACAGTTTATTCCGAAATTGTTTTTTCTCTACGTAATACTATTACTAAGGGCCTGTTTCAGAATGTTCGAGTAAGTTCCGGTTATACTACCCAGAACATCCTACTCCTACTAATATTATAAACGCGAAAGTTTGTAAGTATGGATGTATGTATGGATGTTTGTTACTCTTTCACGCAATAACTACTGAATGGATTTAAATGAAACTTTACAATATTATAGCTTATACATCAGAATAACACATAGACTATAATTTATAAAGATATTGTGTGAATTATCGAAAATAAATTGTTCCTTGAGGTAGCGGGGGGAAAAAGGATTGAACAGAATACTGTAAAGGAGAGATAATTATGAGCATTCCGGCGACGAATAATAGGGAGCCACTTGGGCTTATAACGAAAATCGGAGATATGATCATATTTGCGTAAGCAATATATACATCTTATACAAAAATATATGGCATGGAGGTAGATAAGGCGTTGGATTAACATATATCATACTTTTTATCATCATCATCCTTCACCACGTGGGTGTAACCGCGGGGCGCACCTAGTATTTAATAAATAAAACACTATCTTTGCGTTTCACAGTCATCGATTTAGCCTATCCATCGGTTAAAGCTTGAAACGCGCTGCATGTTAACTGTCATTTTTATATATCATTCAGTTATTTTTTGTTCTGGGCAGTATAACCGGAAGTTACTCGAACATTCTGAAACAGGCCCTCAGTAAATTTAATTATTAAACAATTGACTGTCTGTGAGTCTGCAATGACTTGCAGGTTGTCTAAATTCTTTCATTGTAGTAGCTGTAGTGTTGTATATAGTTCGTAGTATTTTGTTAACAAATGCATACTGCCGGTGCAACAAAAAATTATGCAATAAGGAATTAATAAAATATAAATATACCTCAGAATTATAGCGAGTTGTGATTCCATAGCGATTATTCTCATTGCCATGAGTTCTACCTCATTACTTAACAACTTATTACAGTATTCTTCTTATCACTACCATTATCTCACTCATGAGGTCGGTACAACGTGACTACGAAAAACAACACAAGAACCACAATATAGTTATGATAAAAATATAGGAAAACACAGATTATAAACTGTAAAAATCATTGGCTTTGATTTTATTGCAGGCCGCCTTCCCGTCTGCTCTCCTCGGAAATGTTCATAAGTGATATTCCTGCTACCCATTAGGTTATCAGGTAGCTATAATATTAAGTATCCCAGTTTTGCGCCCTATTTGCAGCAACATCCCACTTACAAGACATGTTTTTCATCAGGAACATTTTCCTCTTAATCGCCTTTTACGACTTCCAACGAATAAATACACTCGAGAGCAATGAATCCGGGTCACTTAAAGAATGTTAAAAATCTCGGAAACTAAAAATGATAGGTTAATGCAATAAATTGTATTTAATAGACAATGTAATACTCCTTAAATGAAAGTAAAAAAAATATGAGTCACCATACATTTTATTAACACAAAATTACATAAAGAAAAAAACTGCTGATCTCTCCTTAAAACAAAAATAGGAAACATGAAATTTTTGAACTTTATTACGATTTTCTTGAATTTTAATACTTCGTATTGCCTCCTCATGCTTCCATTACTGCGTTTACGCGGTTTGGCATGCTGTACACCAAGTTCCTTATACGATTTTGGGGAATATTCTCCCATTCCTCTGTGAGAGCAATTTTGAGCTCACGAAGCGTGATTGGGGGAGGGTTTCGTTGTTTTACGCATCTGCCTAGCTCGTCCCAAGCATGCTCGATCGGGTTGATATCCGGGCTGCGCGCTGGCCACTCCATACGAGTAATGTTCATATCTTGAAGGTAGTCATTCACAATCCTACCTGTATGAGGTCGGGCATTGTCATGCATAAATATAGCATCCTCACCTAAATTGACCATAAATGGACCAACGTGATCATTGAGGATTTCTTTCACATATCTTACGCTAGTTAAAGAGCCGTTTTCTATGATCACCAGCTCTGTGCGACTTTCAGAAGAAATTCCGGCCCACACAAGTACAGACCCACCACCGTAGGCTACTTTTTCTTCGATGCATGCTTGCTTGAATCTTTCCCCTGGTCTTCGATACACTCTGTGTCTTCCATCGTGCTTGTAGAGCATAAATTTTGATTCGTCGGAGAACATAACTTTTGACCAATCTTCAATACTCCAATTTACGTGGCTCTGGGCATATCTTAGTCTCGAAATACGATGCCCACGCTCCAGTTTAGGGCCGTTTGCAGGTCTAAGGGGTTTTAAGTTAGATTCAGCAAGCCGACGTCTTACTGTCCATGCACTTGGGTTACTTCCTCCGAGGCGTCGAAACTGATTGGTGAGTTCAGTTCCTGTGAGAAAGCGATTTCGAAGCATGGTGTTCACCAAGTATCGGTCTTCTCGTGCTGTGGTACACCTGGTTCTGCCCGTTCCTGGTCTGCGTAGGTTAGAACCAGTTTCTTCGTAACGTCGGAGAACTCTTTGTACTGTTGACAGCGACACACCGACAGTCCTGGCTGTATCGCGCTGACTCCGGCCGGTTTCCAGCATTGTAAGTATTCTGGTGCATTCTTCAGGCGTAAGCGACATAATTTCAGCTTGAATAATGAATATAGAGCACTATCAACATGGTTTATGTACCCACATAAATGACAGATTACAAACAAAAGCAAAACCAAATGCTGTAATTTCGTAGTTCCATCTTCGAAAGTGGCCCTTTTTCAAATTTGATTTTTTTATGATATAACTTTATAATAACTAAGAAGTTTTAATACCTTCATTTAAGGAGTATTACATTGTCTATTAAATACAATTTATTGCATTAACCTAGCATTTTTAGTTTCCGAGATTTTTAGGATTCTTTAAGTGACCCGGATTCATTGCTCTCGAGTGTAGTCTTTAGATACGTTTATGTCCCTGCGGATTATATCTAACTATAAGATCATAGATATTATCACAGGGGCGTTATAATTCAAGCGATTGTTACATACTCGAACAATACCGCTGATGATCACAAATTACTTCAGACGAGCAACATATTATCAACACAGACGAGCCATTACCTTTCCTGTCTGCACATTGTCAGAACGTGCCTGACAGTGACAGTTACGATGACAGCTCCTAATTACTTTAGGCGATATTATGGATGCTGCTTGTAGTGATTATGGTTAAACTTGATGAATCAAGGTAGTGGTTTTAGCCACCACTATGGCATTGTTTTATATGACATTAAATAATATCTTACAGAAAGTAAATACTTGTGATAGATCAGTTACAGCATTTTACTGGATATCTTGTTTTCTCATACAAACTGGCAAAATAGAATAGAGAAACGTAATTTTTGAAGCGCTCGTAGTGAAGTTTACTTAGCTGTTCTCAACCGATCAGCAAAGTTAAGCAACGTCGCCCGCGGTCATGAGTTGGATGGGTGACCGCTAGTGACATTACTACTGAGCGTTTCCGTGCTTCGGAGGGCACGTTAAGCCGTCGGTCCCGGTTGTCGTCTTAGGATGGCAGTCGTTACAGCATGGTGGTAGGGCATTTTGCGAATGCCCGGTTAGCCTGAACAATATCTTCGACCACATCATCACTTAACATCAGGTGAGATAGTGGTCAAAGGCTAACCTATCAGGAAAAAAATAAATAAAAAAAAAGTCCTGCTTAGCACTAGAATACACACTCATCGTTCTCATACGTACGAGGACCTATATGCTTAGTAAATTCATTTTACCTAATTGCACGACCACCGGTTAGCTTACGACGGCTCTTTATAGGGATTTGGCGCGTGCGCGCATTGTTGAGACTACCACGCGTTATCATTGGACATATATATGCGGGTAAACACTCACAACCGACATTAGGTTAGCGTGGACATTCATCATTCTATCGTCTCTTTCAAACTTACAAATACTAGCATAACTTTTTTACTCTTTGGACGCCCGGAGAGAGAGTGAAGCTTAGCCTACCTACAGTGAAGGATAGTAGTAGGGAACGAGACATCTTAGCGCATAAATAATACTAAAATTGTACGGTCATAGTCACTTGGCAGGATCTTCCCTCAACGCAATTGTGAGCCAAAGAGAGAACAGCTACGAGCGGTATTGCTACAAATGGGCAGAAATCTAACTTAGCAGAAGTACGAAAGACGTTGCCTGTATAATCTATGTATGTGTGTTAATATTAGTTATATATAATACTTGTACATAAGTTTGAAGCGACAGTATAAATACTAAGCGATAAACTATAAAGGTACCGAAAGCAAACGCTTATATATTGTAGACTGCCCCGTTAAAATGTGTGCAGAAACGCTTTGGTCTGGAATATGGTAGATCCAATTCTCACCTCTTGCGACCAGAAAATGACTGCCGATACAGGAGGGGGGATATGTTTCTAAACTTATTGTATTGTTGCAGGTGGCAACGTCGCGGCTGGGGCTGCCGACGTTCTCGCCGGCCCGCGCCGTGCTGATGTACAGCGCGGCCGTGGCCGGCGAGGGCGCGGTGGTGCAGCTGCACGAGGCGCGCCCAGGGGAGGATGGGGGCTGCCTCAGAGAGGAACGGTTTGCGATAGCGTGCCACGAGCCCACGCTGCTCGCGGACTTGCTCCACGCCGCCGCTGATATCGGTAAGAATAGCTGTATATTTTTAGCACATCTGTCTTGTTTGGCCAACCGATTCGCGCCAAGTTGCCTGTCGGCTCCGTGGCGCGCGTCTGAACGAGGCATCACTTGCTTGTTCCACGTTGAACAAGAAATATTAGGTCCTTACATATGAAATTGGCGTTTTGTATGGGAGGAACAAAAAGTCGAATATTTTTTAATATAATATATTTAATTAATCAAAGTATGAACCATTATTTTCTATGCACTTTTGCCATCTCATAGGTAGTTCATTGATCCCTTTACTAAAAAAACCAGTCGGACGGGAATCAATAAAATCTTTGAAGGCGATTTGGACTGCCCCATCGGAGTTGAATTTTTTCCCTTGCAAGAAGTTATCCAAATTTCGAAAAAAATGGTAATCTGTTGGAGCAAGGTCCGGGGAGTACGGAGGATGTCTTAGACTTTCCAATTGAAGCTCTTCTAATTTAGTAGCCGTCTGTAGCGCAGTGTGTGGTCTAGCGTTGTCGTGAAGCAGCAGTGGCGTGGAGCGATTGACCAGCCTAGGTTGTTTAGCCGCTAGCTTTTCCATCATGGTTTGCAATTCCTGACCATAGACATCAGCCGTAATAGTCTGGCCAGATTTGAAAAAACTGTAATGTACAATACCGGCACTAGTCCACCAAACGCTTACAAGTAACTTTTTTGGGGTTAATTTTCGCTTGGGGCAGGATTTGGCTGGCTGGCCAGGATCTAACCATTGCGCTGAGCGCTTCCGATTATCGTAAAGAACCCATTTTTCATCACAGGTAATGATTCGGTTTAAAATACCTTCATTATTGTGCCGGTTTAGTAATGTAACGCAGCAGTCGACGCGCGTTTGCCGGTTTGTTTCAGTCAATTCGTGAGGTACCCACCTTTCAAGCTTTTTAATCTTCCCAATTTGCTTCAAGTGAATTAAAACAGTTTTATCACTAACATCGCAGCCTGCAGCTAACTCGGACGTGGTTTGCGATGGATCCGCTTCCACAATAGCCTTCAACTCTTCATTATCAACTTGAGTCTCAGGCCGTCCACGGGGCTTGTTCTGCAGGTCGAAATTTCCAGAACGAAAACGTTGGAACCAAAAACGAACTGTGTTTTCTTTTGCAACACGACCGCCATACACATCATTCACCCTTCGAGTGGTTTCCGCAGCACTAGTGCCACGGCGGAACTCGTACTCGTAAATAATGCGATATTTAAGGTTTTCCATTTTGTAAAATTAGTGACGCAAACAGAAAAAAAAAGAAGAAAAAAAACAAATGAATGACGATCATCGAAGCACAAATACATGAGTCTATAGCTGTACAAATTTGAATTTGGAATTCCTTACCAAAGAGGAGAAATTCGTGATTAAAGTGGCCAGTACGAAAAACGCCAATTTCATATGTAAGGACCTAATATAATACGTTTGAACGCAGCATAAGCACTGCTTAGTTACTGAGCACTGAGCAGTGTAAATTTTCTGGTAGTTAACGACCGTGTTTCGCGAGTCAGAGAATTTATCTGATTTACTCACAACATAAGTTAAACATGATTCAAAGGTCAAATTAAAATTTGCGGTCCAACTTGTAAATATTAGGTCCTTACTTAGGAAATTGGCGTTTTGTATGGGAGGAACAAAAAGTCGAATATTTTTTAATATAATATATTTAATTAATCAAAGTATGAACCATTATTTTCTATGCACTTTTGCCATCTCATAGGTAGTTCATTGATTCCTTTACTAAAAAAACCAGTCGGACAGGAATCAATAAAATCTTTGAAGGCGATTTGGACTGCCCCATCGGAGTTGAATTTTTTCCCTAGCAAGAAGTTATCCAAATTTCGAAAAAAATGGTAATCTGTTGGAGCAAGGTCCGGGGAGTACGGAGGATGTCTTAGACTTTCCAATTGAAGCTCTTCTAATTTAGTAGCCGTCTGTAGCGCAGTGTGTGGTCTAGCGTTGTCGTGAAGCAGCAGTGGCGTGGAGCGATTGACCAGCCTAGGTTGTTAAGCCGCTAGCTTTTCCATCATGGTTTGCAATTCCTGACAATAGACATCAGCCGTAATAGTCTGGCCAGATTTGAAAAAACTGTAATGAACAATACCGGCACTACTCCACCAAACGCTTACAAGTAACTTTTTTGGGGTTAATTTTCGCTTGGGGCAGGATTTGGCTGGCTGGCCAGGATCTAACCATTGCGCTGAGCGCTTCCGATTATCGTAAAGAACCCATTTTTCATCACAGGTAATGATTCGGTTTAAAATACCTTCATTATTGTGCCGGTTTAGTAATGTAACGCAGCAGTCGACGCGCGTTTGCCGGTTTGTTTCAGTCAATTCGTGAGGTACCCACCTTTCAAGCTTTTTAATCTTCCCAATTTGCTTCAAGTGAATTAAAACAGTTTTATCACTAACATTGCAGCCTGCAGCTAACTCGGACGTGGTTTGCGATGGATCCGCTTCCACAATAGCCTTCAACTCTTCATTATCAACTTGAGTCTCAGGCCGTCCACGGGGCTTGTTCTGCAGGTCGAAATTTCCAGAACGAAAACGTTGGAACCAAAAACGAACTGTGTTTTCTTTTGCAACACGACCGCCATACACATCATTCACCCTTCGAGTTGTTTCCGCAGCACTAGTGCCACGGCGGAACTCGTACTCGTAAATAATGCGATATTTAAGGTTTTCCATTTTGTAAAATGAGTGACGCAAACAGAAAAAAACAGAAGAAAAAAAACAAATAAATGACGATCATCGAAGCACAAATACATGAGTCTATAGCTGTACAAATTTGAATTTGGAATTCTTTACCAAAGAGGAGAAATTCGTGATTAAAGTGGCCAGTACGAAAAACGCCAATTTCATATGTAAGGACCTAATATTAGTTAATCAAAACGTTACACTTACTCAAATTGTCATGCTTTGTAAATAGATAGCTAAAATTCAAACACTTTCTTACACATAACAGATACTTTACAAAACTATGGACAATATCAAACAGAATTGCCATTCCAATGTCCCAACGCGCTCAACTTTATTTTATTCGACTACAGGGAAAGAATCACGGTCGGTATTCCACGACTTGATGCCCGTCGCCATGTTCACTATTTTGAATTTCAAATATCGAATTTTGCATTCGAAACTGGCTTCGAGCATCGCTTGCGCTTACGGAACATAGCTTCTTGCCTTCCTTAATATTTTGACCTAATTCAATAGGTAAGGGATATATAAAAATAGTACAATATACAACAAGTGCATAAAATAAGTAATTTTAGCTAGGTTGAGGGCTGATAGGTTATGATATTATCATAAATATTAACATAAGTTTCCTTAATTTAAATTTAAACTGATATTTGTAAATGTTCTATATCGATAATCATTTTCAAGCAAAAAATCTAGGTTTTTAATTATACAATGTGTGTGTATCATCAAATACGCAGGCAAACTTCTAACATGAAATATATTTAAAACTTAACCAAAAATATTTAATACAAGAATTACTTTTATGCAGTTGTGCTTAAATAACAGGCTTTTATGCACTAGAGCATAAAAAAGCCGTTTAAGTCCACTTACGCCGGGCATAACCAAATACATTACGAGAATGATGAGTAGGTATTAATTTATACATACATTAAGAAACTGTATGCACGAGAAGCTTAAGAGTAGAGTGTATGGAGCACTTTCCATACAAACCTAGTTTCGCCATATTTTAAATGTCATGTGTTCAAACTCGGTGAAATTTTGTCAGCATATTGCTGAACCTAATACCTATGCTTCTGGTTTGCTAGTTTCTCATTTATTATATATTTTATACCTAAGTGTCATTATAACAGTTCCCATACAAAACAATTTTTCGATTTATATATAAAAATACTTAATTTTAAGGAAATCTGGCCAACCAGAAGCATATATATTTGAGCATATAATTGTGTGAAACTTTGCATATATGGCTTAAGGACATATATGCAAAGTTTCACCAAGTTTGAATACTTAGTATTTAAAATATGACGAAATTAGGTTTGTATGGAAAGGGTCACGAGAACTCTAGCCTTAATACGATCATCGTATATGATCGTATTAAGGCTAGAGTAAAATAGATTAGCGCTATATGGGTATACTCAATGATTTTAGGAGAAGGATGTAGCCTGCCTCTGTGGAGTTGTATTGTCATGTCATCGAGGAAGCTGTTGCACGTATTTTGAGTTTTGTTGTGACGCAGCGTACCACTTCTAAACATCAAATGTGATTTAAATAACTCCTATTATAAAGAGGGTATAGACAAAACTAATTAGTAAATAAAATATTGTGAGATGAATGTGCATTAATAAGTATGGAACTTAGTCTGAAATGAAAAGATATGATGGTTTTTTTTTGTAGCTGATAAGTAAGCCTTTTACCACAATCTCACCTGTTGGTAAGTGGCGATGTGATCGAAGATGTTAACAGGCTTAACCTAGAATAACTGGCTCTCAAGGACAGCTGCCGTTAGGTGCTTGGCGACAGATTTTCTACTTGATGGTGGTAGCTAGCCAAGCGGGCATTCGCAAAACGCCCTACCACCATGCTATAACAACGGCCATCCTGTGATGACAACCGGGACTGACAGTTTAACGTGCCTTTAACGTGTAGTGATGTCACTAGCGGTCACCCATCCAACTCATGACCGCGGCGGACGTTGCTTAACTTTGCTGATCGGTTAATAACAACGCAAACTTCGCTACGAGCGCTTCAAATGTCATTACTAACACTCGTCACGTAACCGGGTACTATCCTCCATTATTGGTAACCAACACCAACACAAAAGAACATAAATTTTCTGAAATAACACATTCCCTATCAAATATATCATATATATAATTTTTTCCCGTTAATAAACTCAATTCTACTTGCCTATCAATTACATGGAGGTTTTCATCAGTTCTTATGTTTTTGAACAGAATAAAATATTTTAAATCTCCGCACTGTAAAATATACGTTCGACCAAAATTTGGTCGAATTTAATGTTTAATCGAACATTTAATGTTTAATCCTCTTTTAAAACTGAATATTCACTCATTATTTCCCTTCAACGTATTCTAGACCAGTGTATTTTTTTCGTTAATTATACGTTGCTTGATATTCAATATTTTGTAGGAGCTTTGTTGAAGATTTTGTTAGTAACTATATATATAATATCAGCTAACTAAATACAAGCTAATGAACATATAAAAGAATAAAGGAAAATAATTTTTGAAAATGCTTTTTTACCTGTACCTACATGAAAGAAAGATGAGATTTCTTGAAACATGTTCTTAATCAATAAATAAATATTTTAGGCATTTCCATTACGTTCATTATAGCCACTTCATTTGCCACTGCACCATAAATATATCTTCCCATTAAACTTCGATCGTTTACCAAAGAGTAGCGAATGTTATCGAAGTTGTCACAATATCACTGGCAGCATTCGAATTTCAAATCATCTCGCTCGCTTCTCTATTATCGCATCACCGGCCCTCTACCGCCGCCGTCAACTTGTCAAAATGTACTCGGAAACCTCTCGATTTTGCTTAAAAATGCAAACTCATGCAAACGACCACCGACGCTCCTAATTCAATTAGAGCTCCTTAAGCGAACGATGAAAATTTCTCCTCTATTTATTATTGAAAACGCAAATTGGAAAGATCTAACTGGCGCGCATTCCAATTACGAAGTTGATATTTAATTTTAAAATAGGTTATAGCTTTGACAGTTCGCTCTCTGTAGAAATGGAACAAAGATTAATTGCTCTACAGTAATTTTCGTCAGGGAATTATGAAGCGACGGCTAAATACGCTCAACAAACAATTCAGTTTTGAAGGAAATTAGAATTTCAGCAAATTAGCGACTTGGGACGTTATTAAAAGAATGTTTTAGTCGCCAAGAAACGATTTCATTCACACAAACAAAACACGAACCACGGCCATAATATTTTTCTCGTTCAAACGTGGAAAAAATATGCAATTTTTTTGCCGTGCTTGTCGATCTCGTAACGGGATCTATAGTCTTGTCTCCATGATATACTATATTTAATACTCAATATAATAGTAGATTGTTATACAAGGGTCGAAAGGGATGATTAGCATATAAGAAAAGTAAAAAATAGTAGTTAGTTTTCATATAATATTTATTAATAGCCTTAAGACCAAAGTCTTCAACCAGTGTGTGTTGCTCGAACAAAGGCTACCGGTGTCGCTGGGCTTTGGTGTATTTTTTCTCGTAAAATGCTATAAACTCGTGTAATTATGTAATCGATACAGAATCATGAATTTTGTCTTACAAAATTGCGTTAACGCGCTCGTGGCGTCACGTGTAAAAAACTTTCTCTAGACGTATAGGTACGAGACGTAAGAATCACATCACATCTCTTATTTCTTATATATCTATACTATCTCTTATATATCTATACTAGCTGACCCGGCAAACGTTGTTTTGCCATATAAATAATTAAATGGCTATTAAAAAATAAGGGTTGATCGTAGAAGGGTGAAAATTGAGGATTGTATGTATTTTTGTATGTAGTATCATAAAAAAATAGAAATTAAAATTTTTGTCTAAAAAATAAAAATAAAAATTAGGGGTGGACTACCCCTAACATTTAGGGGGATGAAAAATAGATGTTGGCCGATTCTCATAGATACCGGATAAGCACAAAAAATTTCATCAAAATCGGTCAAGCCGTTTCGGAGGAGTATGGCAACGAAAACTGTGACACGAGAATTTTATATATTAGATTATATGAGGTCTGCATCGATGTATGCAATGAACTCGACATTTTTCATCAAACCTTATTCAACTTTAAAAAGTCACTTCAAAATTTGAATTTCGAAACATTCTACATTCTGACGTTGTATACCTTTAAATTACCTACTTTAATTAACTGCAAAGATGTGTACAATATTTAGTTTAACAAATTTAACATGTTAGTTTTAAATCCAAGTTTACATATAAGTTTCTTTAATTTGTTAAATGTTTTTGTACCAAATTTATAAAAGTCATCATCATCTTTATTTTTAATAAAATAAAGAGGAAAGATTTGTATTTTTGTATGCAACGAATAAACTTAAAAATTACAGGACCAATTTAGATGAAATTTAGTGTGAAAATAGTTTGAGACCCGGGGAAGGACATAGGATAGTTTTTATACAACTGCGCAAAAAGAGGTTAATGGTTTTGCGCAATAACCGAAATACGCGCGGGCGGAGCTGCAGCCGGAAAGCTAGTATAGTATATAGGCGCAAGTTTGTGAGTGTGTTTGTATGTGTGTTACTTCTCACACTCAAATGGCTGGACCAATTCTGATGAAATTTGGTATGGAGATAGATAAGGCGCTGGATTATCACATAGAAAACTTTCATCGTCCATCCGGAGGATAGGAAAACCAGTCAAGCCACGCGGGTGATACCCGAGGCGTACCTAGTATTCCTATAAAACAAAAGTAGTATTTAGACCTACTGGTGCGAAACGTATTGGGCAAAGTAATTGGTATTGGACAAACGTATTGGTAAAACAATTGACGGCCGAGTAATATTGAAAGGATGAGGCGATGTCAACTGCTCCTGAAGTAATTTTAAGAGGACGAGACGCTAGACGTAATCTTTTCAAGTAAAAGAGGTCGTTAATTACTATTTCGGCCGAGATCCTAATTTCTTACTTCTCTAATTTGTGAATTAATAAATAAAATCCGCAATACGATGTCTACTCGTATTACTACTGGCAAAGAACATCTACTGGTACGATAAATATTTTTCCTAAATGTATCTGTTTTAATGTATTGGTCCAATTTTGAATTGTTACTAAATAGTATATAAGAAATATATATATATATATATATGTATCACAGATTCAATAAAGCCAGGAAGGACCTGGCTCTTGAAATACAGACCACCAGCCTAGTTTAAGAATCAGAGACTCATCATAAATGAATCACAATTAGGATGAAATAAATTTGTTTGTATTTGTATTTGATACGTCAAATCACATCACACTCACACTAGTATTATAAAAGCGAAAGTTTGTGAGTTTGTATGTTTGTTACTTCTTCACGCTCAAACGGCTGGACCAATTCTGATAAAATTTGGTATGGAGATAGATAAGGCGCTGGATTATCACATAGAATACTTTTATTATCATCATCGTCCATCGGGAGGATAGGAAAACCAGTTAAGCCACGCGGGTGATACCCGAGGCGTACCTAGTATTCCTATAAAAACAAAAGTAGTATTTAGACCTACTGGTGCGAAACGTATTGGGCAAAGTAATTGGTGTTGGGCAAGCGTATTGGTAAAGCAATTGACGGCCAAGTAATATTAAAAGTATGAGGCGATGTCAACTACTCATTAGGTAATATTAAAAAGACGAGACGCTAGACGAAACCTTTTTAAATAAAAGAGGTCGTTAATTACTATTTCGGCCGAGATCCTAAGTTCTTACTTCTCTAATTTGTGAATTAATAAATAAAATCCACATTTATCGTATTTTTATTCGTTATTTTTATATGATTAACTTTTGGAACGAATATTGAATTCAATTTCTGACAAAATAAAACATCGTGTATTTTTTTTTTATTCCTGCAAGGTTAGCCTTTGACCACTATCTCACCTGATGGTTAGTGATGATGTGGTCGAAGATGTTGTTCAGGCTAACGTAGAAGTACTGGCTCTCAAGGACAGCTGCCGGAACTCACCGTTAGGTGCTTGGCGACAGTTTTTCTACTTGAGGGTGGTAGCTAGCAAGGCGGGCATTCGCAAAATGCCCTACCACCATGCTATAACGACTGCCATCCTAAGACAACAACCGGGACCGACGGCTTAACGTGCCCTCAGTACGGAAACGCTCAGTAGTAATGTCACTAGCGGTCACCCATCCAACTCATGACCGCGCGCGACGTTGCTTAACTTTGCTGATCGGTTGAGAACAGCTAAGTAAACTTCGCTACGAGCGCTTCATGTTCTTGTATGTAGCTAAAAACATGTAATTTACGCTATGAGATATTTATTCCAAAAATAATTTGACTAGAACTGAGCTCTGTGGCTGTTTATAACCTGATTCTAGTGGTGTCATAAGTAGATTAACTGCGATGTATTTGAGTATTGAGTTTAGTTCTGTTGCAGCGATGTTAACTCTTTGGTTGTCTAACAGATGGCGTTAGTAGTAGAATCAAAACATTCTATCCAATGAATACAAAATTGATAATGTTCATTTTTTATTGCTTATAATTTTTTTAACTGACTGCACAAATCTATAGGCGTGATAGTTTCTCAGTAAATTGTGCCACAAAATTATTAAAATTTTAGGATAGTGATAGGGCTCTATTTGCTCGCCCTAATTATGCATAAAATCGACCAGCAGTTTTTAATATTATCGTGGTAAATTTTCTGATTATAGCGATATGGTTTTCATTGCGGTCACTCAGCTACTGATCTTCTAGTGTAACTTACGCATCGAAGGTGATGGAGTCTAAGTTTGAGTGAAGGCCTTTGATCGGGTGTGGCATAAAGCGCTTTTCTCGAAACTTCAATGAGCTTTCCGTAAAATTGTGAGAGTGGATCTCCAGTTTTTGGCAGATCTAATATCAAGCTAATCTAATATAAGCCATTATCGATGATACATGCTTCGACTTAAAACCGATAAATTGTGGTGTACCACAAGGCTGTGTGATATCTTTGATTCTGATTCTCTTGCACATTAATTGTATATTTCAGTTCAGCGATAAACATTGGTATGCGGATGACAGTACCGGTGATGCCACATAATATACCGGCCGTGCTAAAATTTCTAGAGAAAACGTTGTGGAGAGTTAGAACAAACTTGTGTCTCAATTCAAGAGACACTGTTGTCAAATATCTCGAAGTGGGGCCGACTGAACTTAGGCTAATTTAATTCAATTAGCCTCTAAAATGCTTTTCGGATTAAATTAGCCTCAAAGAAGCTCGGTGTGCTAGGAAAAGCGAGACGGTACTTCACGTCGGCTCATCGCCTATAACTTTGTAAGGCTGAGGTTCGGCCTCACATCGAGAATCTCATCTCTGTATGAGGGCCCCGCGGTATCAGCTCCTTCCATTTGACCGCATTCAATGCATGCAGAGTGGCTCGAATAGTCGACAATCAATCACTCTGCGATCGGTTCGACACTGTAGCACTGCGCTGCGTAGAGATGTTGGATCACTCAGCATCTTTACAATTTCTGTCACGGGGAGTGTCCTGTTAAACTGTTTGGTATAATACTAGCATCTGAATTTTGCCATCAAACGTACCGGCAGACCATGATGTTTCATCCACTTCATGTCAACGTCTGGTAGTCAACCGTTATGATTCTTACTGCATTTTGTCCCTCGTACTGCCACTATGTGAAACCAGCTGCTATGCGAAATATTTCCAAACCAATACTACTTAGGAACCTTCACGAAGAAAGTATACTCCCTCATCGAAGGTCGGCAATGCATCCATGAGACCTCTGGTGTTGCGGATGTCCATGAGCGATGGTGATCACTTACACCAGGTGAGTCGTTTGCCCTCACATGCCAAAAATAAAACAATTGATTGAACGACAAAAATATCACAGGTAAAAAAGTTATAGGGAAAATGTTGTAACTGATTGTATAGAGGCATCTCACTCCATTACAGTTTCTTACTTAGTTTATTTTTTGTTTAATAGCTATTTGAATAACTTCAACTAGGAACGAGCAAAGTCAAATAAAATGTTGTAGCCCTTTTGACTAAGTAAAAGTATTAATTAAACAACTTTAAACGGTTTCACGGTTACCATTATTTTTATCCCGACGTTTCAAACACTTTGCAGTGATTGTGGTCACGGGGGAGTCACCCCGATAAATATACGCGATTTAAACCGTTCAAAGTTGTTTAATTACTATGTGTGATAATCGCGAAAATCTAAGACAACATTAAGTAAAAATATTTTTGAAATGAAATTCTCGTGAGTTTCACATATATTATATTTAAATATTATAAATTAAACCGGCAAAAACACTCACGTTGTGTGTCCGCCGGGAGCTCGCAGATGCAGTTCCGCACTCGCCCTGATGATGAGCATCTGATATGCTCGAAACCCGGGTCGACGTATTCGATCCCCAACGTGAGTGTTTTTGCCAGTTTCATTTATAATATTTAAATAAGTAAAAGTAATATAAAATTACAACAAAAGGAAAAGTAGCAAACACAACTAGGAAACATATAGTATCAATTGATTAGAAACATAGAACGGACAATTAGATTGATCACTGTACAAATATATAGTGTTATATATAACAATCAGCTGATTGTCCGCATTGTCAGCGAGTGCGGTAATATAGCTAGATAGCATTAATGAGCGTTTCTGATATAACGAGTATTGATTGTGGCCACTAATTAGTGTCTACCTAACTGAATACAGATACTAAATTGTACACAGATTCATGTGACCGTAAGTGCAATACACTGATTTCAATAATACGGGGATATAATCAAATAATTTTACTGTTTTAACATTTGAATTTAAGTCCAGCTACGTCCAGCGTCCAGTTTCCTCTCAAAACAATATTAAACGTTGTTTAAATGATGAAGGTCGTACATACATGTCTAGAACCATGCAGTATGTAGGCACATAGACTAACTAAAATTCGATCACGATCGAGCGCTAGATCGTGCTCTCGGAGAGTCAACCTCCTGATGATGCTTCGTGTAGAAACCTAACACGTCGAAAATTCTTCTTGGGCTACATGGCGTTTATGACAACAGGTCAGCTAACCAGGAAAATTCGATGGAGTTTTCACTAGACATATTTATGCAGTGTTTTTCTGAAATATTAATTTAATGTTTTCTTAAAATATAAAAAAAAATATGTGTTTATATAAATATGGATTTCCGCAAACTAACGACTGAATCTATCATGCAGCTACTCATTATATAGATCGCTATATTAAATAATAAATAACCGCGGTTATACCCGCGTAGACAACGACGAAGTGATGATAATCAAAAGTATCCTACGTGATAATCCAGGAGCTAGTCTATCTAGTCTCTTTCAGCGTAAAGGAGTAAGAACCAGCACACTCACACACTTACTCATTGAAACACTTTCGCATTTGTAATAGTAGTTTGATAATATACATCTGGAGTGCAGTGCAGGTCTATTATTAAACGGAGGTAACTTCAAAACTACAAATCAGATTTTCGTCTGTTTTGGCTAAGAACTTTATTTAATATCCAAACTTGACTAAAATCTTAATACCAGTTTTCGAATGAAAAATGAGCATTGAAATTAGTTTAGCCATTTCGGTGATGCGGTGTAAAATATAAGAGAGCATAAGCCTAGACGCTTCGCTGTAGATGCTAAACGATAAGACAATATCTTTTGTCTAGCTTGTAATTTTTACTACATCTGCATGCGTAATTATTTTATCCTTATGTTATTGATTAAGTTTTTTTTTTTTTTTTTTTGCTTTATAGTTTAGCCTTTGACCACTATCTCACCTGATGGTAAGTGATGATGTGGTCGAAGATGTTGTTCAGGCTAACCTAGAAGTGTAAGTAAATTAGAAAAGATTTTTAGTCGTGTGTTTACTGCCATCGTATTTATGATTAATTTTTTTTAACTGGTGGTATTCCTTTATTAACAAAACACTTCAAACTATATACAACAATTCAGATACTGATAGCATTTATGCAACCTAAAAGCCATTGCAGGCCTATAGGTAGTCCAAAGGCTCCAGCCCGCAACCAGTTGGCAGCGTGCCCAGCATGCTGGCATCGTTGCCCTTCTGGATTGCTTATTCGTTGAGCCAAGTAAGTGCCAGCAAGCGCCGTCCGACTAAATGCTATGTTTAGTAAAATTATATACTGTATCAGCGCGATTGTACACTGCTGAACATGGCCTTCGCCATTAAGGAGGGGCTTGCCAAAACCCCCACGCTTGGCAGTGGTCTTGGGGATCGCAGTTTAAGATATCAGTTCTTCAGAAGGCGTTGCTGCCTACCTTCCAGTATTTTACCTTTAGTCGCTTCTTACGACAGGTAGCAATGGGAGGATGACAATCTAGCCCGGCACCCCACGGAGCTTTATATTATATGTTTTAGTAAAGTTTTAGTAGGTAAACTACGAATAAATAGGAAATTTATTCGCAGTAGGTAAACGACATTTCACGCAATCTTATATGAACCTAGTTTGTTTAAAAAATGACTGCCATTCATGGCATATTTCTTACATCATAGTATCCACGACCTGAAAGAAATCAGGTATCACCTATATACATATCGGATCGTCATAACTGTCAATTCGATCAGTTTACAGATCAAGACTGTGTGTCAGTCAATGTCTCATGTATTTACGGCATTATAAATTGGAATTAGCGCCATATGACAGCGGCATCGCCAATCTGCACTTGGGTGCGTCATCAATTTTAGAATCTCAAGTCATATCTCAATTTAATATGTGACTGAAATAAATAATAAGTACCTGTGAAATGTGGATTCCACGTGTTTCCACGTCACCGCTCCTTGAATAAATACACTGAATTACGCAAACCCTTCGGGAGTATTTAATTAACATAGGGTAAACACGTTCATTATCCCTTTGGATAAACTTTGGAACATTCCCTAACTTTTATCCTATTCATAATATTACTTGTATTGTTAAGTTAAATGTACGTTAGGTATGGTAATCAGAGGCTTAGGAAGTGTAAGACGTATGCTTTAGTGAAAGCTTGATTTAGTCCCTTAAAATTATTTATCATCAACAGTCATGAAGTCCAATTGAACAGAAGCCTTGCTATAATAGAAGGGTTTGCCATAATCCCCACGCTTGGTAGGCGTGTAGATAGCAGCGTAAGAGTGCAGATTTTCATGGCGCTGCTGCCCAACTTCTGTTATATTTCCCTTCGTCGCCTCATTCGGACTCCCTCATGGAGATCTGAGGGGGTGCTTTTCTATCCCTTGGGATAGAATAACACCCCCGTGCACCCAGCACCGTGGGGTGCGGCCCAAGAGGAAAATAAAATGATTAAGTACCATTGTAAGGGTACCGTAGCTCAAAAGGATCACTTTGTAGTCCGTCTGTCTGTCAAGACCGTTTTTCTCAGGAACGCGTAAAGGTATCAAACTGAAATTCATACCCAATACTCAGGTTTACGGTCCCTTGGAGCTGTGAAACGCAATCAAAAGATACAGCCGTTTATGCCGCAAATTTTTGACACTCGCAAGGGAATCAAAACCTACAAGGTAATTCCCGTGAACTCAGAATCTTGAAATTTTGGTACGAAGCAACATCTTATAGCACAGATAAAGGAAAAATTGTAAAAGACATACATTTTTAGTTACATGATATAATAAAAAAAAATTAATCATTTCAAAATGTTATGAATTTCAATTAGCAATAAAAATACCATACACTTTTACTTGTATACCTATGGGTTTGTACGGAACCCTGGGTGCGAGACCTACTCGCACTTAGCCGGTTTTTTCTTGCAATATGATTGCTCAGATCCTTCTTATTGAATGCAAGCATATGATACCTTGATTTCTTCATTACTAAAATGCTGCCAAAAGCCATTTTGGCAGCATTTTAGCATATTTGGAAAGAAAAATATTAAATATATCCTGAATTTTAGATAGTAAGTATAAACAAAAATATATATGTACTAAACAATGTAAGCCACCAGGCGCTTTAAATATTTCACGGACAAGTAGTCCCGACGTCCTGCTTAATCCATGGGGACGCCCCTTGTACCACGGTGAACTCCACAATGTACGCGACAAAAATTCGACAATAGTAAAAATGAACTCACTATTTTTGAACTTAAGATTTGATACGATTTACTACGGATTTTATTGCTGTCCATTTTATAAATATATTTGAGAAGTGTGTGTGACCAATCCATGTGTAACGCAGTGATATTAAGTAAGTATGTTAAATTGTTTATCTACGAGTATATTATATATATCAGTGTGTTTGTGTTTCCAAACATAAGTATGTAGGTGCCTAAACTCATTAAGGTCATCGTAAACCCAATTTCGCTTTATTTATAACGTGACACTTTTTAAATAACTATTAAAACGAGAAAATCAAACCCAACTAGTATACCTACCGACTCTAGAAACGTTATGTTTAGTAGTGCAGTGATATTAAGTATGTTTAATTGTTTATATCAGTGTGATTGTTCTACACATAAGTAGGTGCTTATAATCAGTAAGACACTTAATATACAAATAAGTAGTAAGACATTACTTGACACTTTTTATAAAACGTATTAAACGAGAAAACCAAACCTAACTACCTATGATGCCTACTCTATACTACATTATATTTAGTAGTGTATCCGTGATAACACATACTTATGTTTAATTGTTTATCTATATACATATGTGTGTGTTTGTTTTAAAGATAAGTAAAATCATCATAAGCCCAATTTTATTGTATTTATGACGTGGCACTTTTTATATAGTTAACTAATTTAATGAGAAAACTGAACCTAACCTGTAAAACAAATAAATATGGTTTTTTTTACCCTTCCATCAGAATCTATAATATATAATAAACTGGTCTTTGATATTTTACAATGTTAAGATCGAGTATTTCATACTGTTCCCGGCATTACATGCATACTTTCTTGGGCGATAAAATCCACTTAATGAGGAGCATTCTGCTACTCACGACGTGAAGAATCATGCCATGGCGATTTACAATCTATACGCCATCATATATTGAACGGTATAGCGGGTATCTTCTACTCAGGGACATTCCAATAATCTTCAGACACACGGCTCGATTGGTCGGTATAGTGTAACAACCCCATATATAATGGCGATAAAGATAGAAAGATGACGACTGTCAATAATTTCTGTATAAAAGAAGCAGTTTAAAAGAATAAAACACAGTGTTAGTAGCCTCAACAACAGAGTTTTAACTACTGTATAAGCAAAATGTTTCAACTTAGTCCGGACATAACCGTAAATGGAGACCTTTTGATTTAAGTGACCGTGTGCTTCCCTTCCGGTCAAACTGTCTAAACGCGGTGACAAGGGACCACGTCTGTCACATTGGAATTAACGCTGTTGATCTTACAACATTGATTCACCTTAAGGCGCTATATCAAGCAAATGCGAATTGGACGACATTATTATAACAACCGATCTTCTTCCACACACGTTCTTGGAAAAGTGAATCGTTATATCCTTATGTATAGCTAATATTAGTTTAATATATTTAATTGAAACTTATTTTGTGTCGTCAAACGATTACGTCAATGCTATAAGTATATTGTCTCTAATATACGTAATGGTGCCCGAGCATCTCTGATAGAGCAATATCGTAACCGCCACGTTAGAATGCGTGAGAATATAAACTTTATTTTGACTGTTCTTTTTTGGGTGTCTGCACTCTCAGTCTGCACACTCGCACTGAGAGTTAATTAGTTCATTTTTGTATTCTTTTCAACACAAATTGGTGTAAAAACTTTGTTTTGTATTATATTTAGTAAGTAGGTTTGAAAACGGTCGTAGAATTGTACCTACATAACAAAAAAGAACAATAGTTTGTTTATTTTTTGCAGGGTATTTTGCGTCTGGCTACCGCCCTAAGGGCGCTTTGTCAGCGCCCTAAGGGCGGTAGCTAGATAACTTTACTTAAACAGATTTTTTGGCAAAATGTATTTAGTTTGTAGCATTAGGAAAATTATACCTTATTCTTGATCATGTTATCTTAGGCCAAGAAAAGTCCGAAACACGTTTCCTTAAAATTTTCTCCATAGAATGAAATTGCAAACTTGACTATAAATTACGCTTGTAACGTAAATAGTTTAATTATTTACGTATGAATGTGTATCAAAATATATTTAAAAAAATAGCAAAACCTTATCAAAAAGGTCAAGAAAAGTTACATTTTTGATTTACGTTAATAGTTTTATGTTATTAAGCTTACTTTCGGATTTTATCTCAAAGTGACAAAATTTCAGCATTTGACAGCGTCTTAAGTAAAAAATCGGCCGCCTAGCACCACACGGTGGTTTCCCACAGCTGACCTTGAGAGCCATTAATTGTAGGTTAGTGTGAACATCTTCGACCGCATCATCAGCCAAGCCTGTGAGCTTTAAATTAATTAAATAAAATCATTATGAAATACTTCTCGCAACTCGTGTTTTAACAACTTTTATCCTATATCCTATATGTTTCCAAATGCTTTTTTCACTTGGTCAGATGTTCAATATGTCAATCTATCTGCTGATCAGAATTAACAATCGTTATCTGTTCTATGGTCAGAGTACAATCCTCACCAAGTAATTATGACACAAGCATGGTATTTATGATACAAGCGCGCTATATTGGTATACTATATACACACGAGGCGTGATTGTAATAAGCCGAGAGTATAAACTGATATGCTCACGAGAATCATACCATTTTTTTCAACACACTTAAGAGGAACAAATACGAAAAATTCGTTGAGAATATATTTAATTAGGGAAACAATGATTAATACTACAAATATCGAAGTGATACTCAATCGATTTTGTTCCTATTTTTATAGTTTTGTTCGTACTCGTGTTATTATAGATAGGTTTCATTGTTTTGACTACTTTCAGCTGCCGTGAATGTTGCAGTGCATTAAAGGTCTTAATTTGTAGGAGTATACATAACACTAGTACAATAGCATAGAAATATCGCTGATATAAGATGGTTTAAAAAACTCTTTGTACACATTTTAATTAATCAAAATAGTCGTAGTAGTTTTTTTTTATTTAAAATAAACTAGTGCAAAAAAGGAGAAAAAAAAATAACGCGTGCCTAATACACTACATTATGGGCGCATTCATAAATTACCGAGTGAATGTATAAGTTACCGGAGTGCTGTCCGGAAATATCCTCAGATATTTTTTACATTCACTCGAGGCCGTTCGAAAAACTAATAAATGTTTACCTGATAGTTGAACCCAGTGCAAAATAGGGAAACATATAGACAGTGTCGGGAAATAATTATGACTACTAGTTACTCAATGCTCTTTCGGAAATGACTAAGTTAGCGTACATGACGTTTAAACTTGATCAACTGACAAGTGTTACACTGGTGAGAAATCAATAACTTCCGAACGCAGCCTGTGACACTAAAAATGTTGCAATATAAGACCCGACAAGAAAGCGTGTTGCACTAATGTTAAAAAAAAAAATAGCGACGGTGTTCTTGAAATAAAACATTATAACACTATAGAAACTACACTAACCAATCAAAATAACTACCTCTAGTACAAAAAGGCAATGAGATTACAGTAAGTACTGGGGAGTCAAAATAGGGCGACATAAATTCAGTTTCTATTAAATTTTACGGCAAACAGGGACCCTCATATAACTTTGTTAATAAAGGTTATAACATATCGGAGGACGCTGGTTGGTTTGACAAAGAGGTAGTTTTGGAGCTTACGCAAAACTATTTAAGTACGTCAAAAGTTTGATAAATAATGGTACCGTGACAATATGTCGTGAAGCTTCAACAAGAAGTTTTATGTTATTGTAACTGTAAACAAATCTGTATAGTTGATAATATGACCTTTGTTATTGTATTCATTTCCAAGTGCTTATTCGTGGGCCATATTTTTGTTCTGTCACCTGATCTCCATATGATGTAGGCCTGATTTTTAGGGTTCCTTACCTCTAAAGGTAAAAATAGAACCCTTATAGCACTACTTGTGTTATCCATCTGTCTGTCAAGACCCTTTTTCTCAGGACGAACGCGTGGAGGTATCAAGCTGAAATTCATATCAAATACTCAGGTCTACTGTCCCTTAGAAGTAAGAAAGAATCTAAGCCAACGCAATCAAAAGATACAGCTTTTGTGCTTGTCATACAAAAACCAAGTTAACCCGACTTTAACTCTCTAATTTACGTTGACGCAATAAGCACTACACTAATAATTAGAACTCAGAAAAGAAATAAAAAATCTGTGACACTATAAGACAGCTATGAAGCGCAAGCGACGGTGAGAGGTGACTGGTGAGTAGTAATAGCTTTGACGCCATTTTAGTTTAGTTTCTTTATAAAATGAAAATACAAAATACTTAAAACTTTGATCATTAATTTGTTAATGATCGAAGACTTAAAATGTTCACCGGCATAAATTTTTTGCAAATGCGTTAAAATAAGAGTATATTTTTTACATCAAAGCTG
The DNA here is from genome assembly GCA_963890685.1 of Plagodis pulveraria. NCBI lineage: Eukaryota > Metazoa > Arthropoda > Insecta > Lepidoptera > Geometridae > Plagodis > Plagodis pulveraria. Next base: position 12,365,894 of record OY982964.1, on the reverse strand, counting down.
CTTTCTTCGTCTTACTATGAAGGTAAATCACCATTACCAATATTTTGAAGAGAAATTGATGGGATTGCGGTAAACTAGTTTTATATGTTTTTAATAGAGTTAAAGTATATATTTTTTTTTTGTAGGATTCACTATATAGTTTATTAAACGCGATTGAAGTAATGAAAGAAAATCCTACGAGTACTTGAACTACTGGTAGCGCTTTGCAGGTCGTAGCGTAGCTTGCTTGGTCGTTCTTAACCGATCAACTAATTTAACCAACCGATCGTGACTTGGATGGGTGACCGCTAGTAGCATTACTACTGAGCGCTTCCGTGCGTCGGACTCTACGGAGGGTACGTTTAACTGTCCCGTTTGTTGTCTTAGGAGCTGGTATTTTGTGCATGCCCGCCTTGCTAGCGGCCACCCTCATGTCGAAAATTTGTCGACAGGCACCTAACGGCGCGTTCCGGCAACTGTAACAGCAAGCATCTTTGACTACATCGTCACTTACCATCAGTTGAGATAGTGGTCAAGAGATAGACAGTCAGTTACTTAAAAATCACACTGAAATAATATCGACAATTACATATCATAATATCTTCTTTGTCACATTTTACCTATATCCTACTTATTTTAGGTACATTTAATACGTGGTGAATACTGTAAGTGCACCCGTGGTTTGCCGGGCTAGAATGTCACCCCTCCATCCCTACCCGTGCGTATCGTAAGAGGCGACTAAGGGTAACACACTAGAAGGTGGGTAGCAGCACTTTCTGAGGAACTGATACCTCACCCTGCGATCCCCAAGCAGCCTGCCAAGCGTGGGAATTATGGAAACCCTCCCATATTGGGGGAGGCTGGGTTCTATCAGTGGACTATCCGGTTGATACAGCAGGTACTGTCAGTGCAGCAAGAAATTTGTAATATAAATAAATAAACGTCTATCGTCACGAAAACAAAAAACCCGACCCACAAGAAATGTTGATTAAAAATGCTAAAAATAATGTTATGTGCATATGTTCCGCATCGAAAATGAGAATAGGCTCTCAAGGGAGCAAAAACTGCATCGTTGTCGCCAGCCGTAGCGAGCGTCCACAGCATTATAAATATTTTAATAACGATGTTTTTCAGCAAATATTATGCTGACTTTTTGCCGCTATTATGCTCTTCATAGTAAGTAAGGCTTAAGAATATAGGAACTGTATAATACTGTCAAGCTACACCAGATGAAGATGGTAGTCTGAATCGCCCGAATTGTCCACTACTGAACACAACCTCCCCAATTAAGGAGGGATTGAACAAAAGCCTCCCCCATAGAAACGCCACACAGAACGGCTATTAGCCACTGGTAACCGCGTCGCGGGTAGACTACCCGCGACTTTGACGATGTCGTCAGTCCACTTAGTGTGCGGCCTACCAACCTACATTTCTGCTGTAATGTAATAACCACGTGAGCTCCTTTCTTTTCCTTTCGGTTATTGGTTCGTCGCGCAATGTGGCCTGCCCATTGCAACTTCTACTTGCGAATTCCGAAAGCTATGTCGGTGACTTTGGTTCTTCGGCGCAAAGAAACTCAAAGCATAGCTCTCTCTTTAGCTCGTTGAGCTTCTCTGGTCTTCAGCTTAGCATGTTCACCAGGTTACTAGGTTAACGATACCTGGAGTAATGTCTCGGAGTGATGAGCATAGGGAAAATCAAATAAATTATTTCAAGGGGAGCTGTAATGTTTTTTTTCCTTAAAGCTTTTTTCCATCTTTATGCGTAGGGTGTTATCATTACCATACAACTCGTTGAGTAGAGAACAAGTATATTTTTGAATCTAAATAAATAAATAAATTTTAGCAGTCAAAGTTGTAAATTTTAGGCCAATATTGTTACGAGCGCTATTTGAAGGACTAAACTAGTTATATCTAGTTTTTACGTAATTGAATAGCCGATTTATTATGTAGTTTTGAAGATTTGATCAAAAGCAACTTTATATAATATTTATATTTGTTTCCGGGTTGTTGCAATGCGGACTCTAAAAGGACGAAAGGCAGAATTTTTGGACTTAAAATGACATACAATATTTTTTTTATACACATTATGTACTTCTCGAGGGATATAATGATATAGAGAAATCTGACGATTAGAGATAATCGTATGATTATGTCCCCTGAGAACTAATACCTACTAGTTTTAAACTGAAATACGTATATAATATACCTACGAGTATTTATCTGCGGTAGCGGTTGTTGTTATATATGTAACCTGTTTTTATATATGTACCCATCAATTCTCAAAATGTCATAGGATCTTCAAAGGATCTTATATACTTTGCGTTTATGAAGTGTTTAAATGAAATATACTAGTCTTATTAACATAATTATATTTAGATTAGAATATAAAGACATCTAAGTATATGTCGTCGTTCTACGTCTCAAAGGACTTAACAAGATTCGCCTTTAAATTATACTTCGTCCGACATTTCACCTCCAAAATTAAAACGCTTCCAGCCTATAAAGTAATTACGCTAATCACCTACTCTCATTAAACTCTTGTAAGAACATCAAAGTGATATCAGATGTCGTGATTGTCCTTCAGAACGCTTGAGAAACTGGAGAAAGTCAAGGACTCGTGAAAATTTAACCCCGATCTGACTTTGAAATGGTTGGGGACGTTTTACTTATATAGGGTGTCAAGTTAACTATGTGCTTGCAGTCGACCGACTGGGAGGTTTCATCATAAACATAAATAATGTATATACATATTGAAGCGCTCGTTGCGAAGTTTACTTAGCTGTTCTCAACCGATCAGCAAAGTTAAGCAACGTCGCCCGCGGTTGATTTGGATGGGTGACCGCTAGTGACATTACTACTGAGCGTTTCCGTGCTACGGAGGGCACGTTAAGCCGTCGGTCCCGGTTGTCGTCTTAGGATGGCAGTCGTTATAGCATGGTGGTAGGGCATTTTGCGTATGCCCGCCTGGCTAGCTACCACCCTCAAGTAGAAAATCTGTCGCCAAGCACCTAACGGTGTGTTCCGGCAGCTGTCCTTGAGAGCCAGTACTTCTAGGTTAGCCTGAACAACATCTTCGACCACATCATCACTTACCATCAGGTGAGATAGTGGTCAAAGGCTAACCAATCAGGCATAAAAAAAAAACATTATTTATGTTTATAATGAAACGAAGATATTATTTAGTTTATACTTAAGGAAAGTGTAAATGTAGCGTAGCACTTTTCATACAAACCTAGTTTCGTAACATTTTAAATACATACAGCCTTACTTATAAACGCTACTTAAATTTTAAACATTACTTAGCCGCTGATTAGCAAAATTTCTTACTCATAAACGCTACATAACTTTATCCAGTGTCTAAGTACTGCTTAAATCAGCTGTCAATTTAAACACCGTCCGACCCTTGTTTAAATTTTAAGTAACAAGATGGCGCCCATATTTCTGATCAGCTGATTTAGTTACGAATGAGGTTATTGTTGAGTAGGCACACAAAACTATAAACAACATACCTACTCTGTTAATATTTCTTAAAAAATATGTCAAGTAGAAACATACATTGGATGATGAAATAAATATTATGCGTACTTTTCGCGATCTTATTAAAGAGTACACCGCAGCTACAAACCTGACATAGGAATATAAGGACTTTGCCATATCTTCCTATTGGACGTAGGTTATAATATGCAAATTGGGAAATAAATAATGCGCCCAATGTATGGTGTATGTAATGTTATGATATGAGCCAGCAGAGTGTCACGTCTATGCACGTCTGTGAAGATATTGCAATTGTATCGGCTACCAAAATACATAGAGAAGCTACTGCAATTAGAAAACATCTTACCAGCATGCTTTTATGACGAATTTTCAGGAGTCGGAGTATTCTTATTTTGTATTAATGGTCTTATTTAATAGGGTGCGAGCCTATTACTGTGTACTAGACTACTTAGACCACGATATAAACTCATGATAATGCTGAAAGCTATAAGAGGACCTGATCAAACTATTGTGTTGTTTCATCCAAATTATCAAGCCGACAAAACGTGAACAGAAGACAAAACACATTCACATAAACTTTCGCCTTAATAATATTAGTGTGATTTAAGGAAGCGTTATAATTTATAAAACAAAATAAAAGAAAGGTTGGAAACTTGGATTCATAAAGAAATACGTAGACATAATCGGACATAGAATTAATTTCGGATGGAAAAAGATAACTTCCAGCGGGACTTGAACCCGTAAGCCCAGAAACCGTCCTAGTGCTTTTCCAATTATGCTATGGAATCGGTTGCTGGCCAATATAACTCATAGAATATAATTGCACTTTGAATTTACCATATTGCGAAAAAAAAACCCGCTTCAGAAGTCTCCAGTATACATCTAACAATATGTACGAAAATCAGTACCTACAAAGAAAGCTATTATTTATACTTTTTAATTTCAAGATATTTAGCATTAGATACATGCTATTTGGCCATTTAGGTCATTCATAATAACTTTTAGTACAATGTTGTCAGTTTAAAATACGTTCGACCTCATTATCCATTGCTTAGCTAAACAGGTGCTATGTAGCGTTTATAAGTAAGAAATATTTAAACATTACTTAAACACTGTTTAGTTATCCATTACTTAGCAACTACATAGCGATGTTTTTATAAGTAAGGGGGTATGTGTTCAAACTCTTAGTTTAATATGTATATCCCTGAGCTTAATATCTGTTTATGCTTTGCCACTTTTTCGTAAAATTATGTATTTTCTAAAATGTTCGTAAAATTGTTTTGTATGGGGATTCATATTTTCACATTTAGGGATAAAATATATGATAAATCGAAAAACAGGCACACCAGAACTATTACGCTAGGGATAAGATTGCAAATTCTCACATAGTTTAAACATTTGTTATTTAAAATGTGACGAAACTACGTTTGTATGGAAAGCGTTGCACTCCAGCCTTATGCATAGTGTACGTTTGGTGCATCCTGTTCAAACGTAATTTCGTTATATTTTCAATAAGTCCCCCATGGTTTACACCGCGTGAAAAATCATTGTATACCATTATTTGTTAAATGTTTAAATATTTGTCATACAAGAATTCCATTCAAATTTATGTTTTGAATAATTTAGGAAATTGTTGTTCAGGCTAACCTAGAATTACTGGTTCTCAATGACAGCTGCCGGAACGCACCATTAGGTGCTTGGCGACAGATTTTCTACTTGAGGGTGGTAGCTAGCCATCAGGCGGGCATTCGCAAAATACTCTACCACCATGCTATAACGACTGTCATCCTAAGACGACAACCGGGACCGACGGCTAAACGTGCCCTCCGAAGCATGGATGCGCTCAGTACTAGTCACTAGCAGTCACCCATCCAAGTCATGACCGCGTCGGACGTAGCTTAACTTTGCTGATGGGTTAAGAACAGAAGCAAACTTCGCTACGAGCGCATCAAAAGTTTGTCGTTGCCTTCAGAATGAGACATTTCCATGTTCGTCCTAGTTTTTGTAAGAGACGGGGGCCATAAGGTGTAACTAGAATGGGTAAAATATATAAAAATTCGCTACGAGCGCTTCAAAACATGAAATAGGTTATGAGAGAACTCTGACTCTGAAGAATCAGTGACTTGATGACACATTGAGTCATGAAGTCACTGATTCTTTGACTTGCACACATTATACGCCGGTTAAGAACGAGAGCACAAATTAGTGTTATGAGTCATTAGTAATTTTGACTTAGCGATCAGAGTGTACCCCGGCTGTAGGGCTGGATAGCGTGGTTCAAATCCCGCCCATGACTATAATATTTCCGCTCGTAACATTGTGATTTTGTAATGGTACACATTTAGTCATAAAGTCGTTTTATAGAAAATAATGGAAAGCGATAATTCTTGGTAACTGTGCAGAGGTTGCGGGCGGTTTCCTGAGATAATAATTTAAAGAAAACCGCCTCTCCTTTTTTTGTCATAAAATGCGCGAGCGGAACCCCGCCAAAGGGAAATGCGGGCCCATAAAGTTGCAACTGAAGTAATATCGCACTGTGGCTGACTTACCGCCGAAACTTGGCCAGCGTGAGAACTCAAACCACAATAGACCGTCGGCAATTTGCACTGGTATTTACTTAGTGTCATTTAATTAAACGAACGAAGCGGCCAGAGCTTGCGAACTTCTGTCGCATTCTGTAATTAATATTGACCATTTGCTTTTGTATTCGACGGAGTTCAAATAGTTGGCTGATACCGCACAAGGAATTTGTGTCTGTTATTGAAGTTCAGCCTGTATGTTGTTTAAACTTAATTGAAAAATAATTCTAACATCTATGTCATCTCGCTGAAGCTTCTGGAATATTATTTTATGTGGAAACTGTTTGTGGTGGGAAATTAAAATTAAAACAGATTTTAAGCACCTGTAGCTAATATTGGTTAACATTTGTCATGACATTCGGGTGTTTAAAATAATATTACTTGTATTATTTGGAAAAGTTATTAAACATCAATGCAAATGATAACCATTACTACATTAAAACCACAGGATAAAAAGGACCAGAAGGATAACTCATCAAGCCATTCCAATAAGTAAGCGACTCTAGCTACGAAGCAATAAAGTGCACTTCAGCTCGCAAAGCATGCAGTACCTAATATTTGTATTCACGTACAAGGGGTCTCTCTTTCTATCGCATAGTTCTGATCTCTTCTGTCGCGGCACGCACCGTAGAATAATCTCGTGATCCCGTTTGTACGGATACGCCGATGGACCTGTAGCTTTGTACAGTCACGGAATGAAAAGGTTTGTCGATTTTCAAATTGATTCGTTCAACGTATTGCGAGCACATATTACCTTTTGAAACTATGTTACAGAATACACTCGAGTTAGGGAAAATAATGTTTCACTGTTCGCTAATAAAGTTCAAAATTATTCAGATCAAATTGGTTCGACTATTTATCTTGTCAACAAGATAAATTGTATATTATTCATTTTGTAAAATTGCATTGATGGGATAGAAAAAACCAAGCAAAACCTTGTTTTATAGCATAATATGTCATATTTATTTAAATGTTAGCAGCACTGTTTCTTGCCCTGGTATGTTGCCATAATTGATCCTTGCATTACTAGTGCAAGCGAAAACCGACTTTAAGGTGACGAACCTTTTCATTCCGTGACTGTACCTAGTGCGGAGTGAGCCACTTTCTAATACTGACAAATATATTAAAAATACCTTTAACCGTAGCATATGTAACCAATCCAACAAGTATTAAACAGAATTACATTGTAAGATATCTATTAAATAATATTCTCCGAATCCCGCGCATAGCCTGACCAAGAACGTAACTTAGACATATAAAATTTAAATTATGAATTTTCCGCCATAGGCGTTACCTAGCCTAGTGTTCACTTTATGCTATATCGTAATATGCTGGCGTAATAACCAGCGTTACCATAAAATATATGATAGGCTTTCGTTTTTATAAAGATGTTTTCTAATATTATTGAATAATAAAATTGAAATCAAAATTTTAAGGTATTCTCTTCTACCATATATCAATAAATCTACGAATAAGTAATGTAATATACCGTCTTTGTTATATATACCGTATTTTTATGAAGGACGTTTACGAAACATGACAACAGGCAGGCAGCTGTAGCAAAGCGGCCCTATTTATTCAAAGAGTAAGGACTTCGTCTGTCGAATTTAGTAAATATTGTTGTGGATGAAATGAAGTAGATCTGGTACCTACATACTATATATGTATTTACTCTCAAGTTAAGACTATTCTGAAATTAAAGAGTCTGCCGAAAAACAGTACATTTTATATGAAGGCCAGATTCTTTATCTGGCCCTCATAAAAAATACACTGTTTTATTATCAATCGCCTACCACACTCAAGTAGAAAATCTGTCGCCAAGTGTGTCAGCTGTCCTTGAGAGCCAGTAATTCTAGATTAGCCTGAATCAAGTCATCACTTACGATCAGGTGAGATAGTGGTCAAAGGCTAGCCTATCAATAATAAAAACAAAAGGGAAAATCAATAGGCCATAAAACTGTCAAGTAGCTAACTTAAACTGTAAAAGACGTGTCTTTACTTTTATTTTACTCTGTATGCCAGTGTATAGATACAATTATAAGATTTATATTAACTTTGTGGAGTTTTTATAAAATAAATAATTTTATAAAAGAAAGGCTAGACTGGTATACTAATTATATATAAACTTCAGAAATGTCTGAAGCTGGGCTGTAAGTATACAACAAGCTTCCATTGCCTCAATATTTTTTTCTCTGACTAGTATTTACTAGGTATTTTCTCATTACACTACTTCGTAAACAAGTACAAACTTCGTCAAACATCGCAAGCTTATGGCAACATTCCCAAGCCGCCATCGCAATAGATATTTTACTACCCCATATTTGGCAAAGCGTAAACAAGATGATAACTGAAAACGTGGGCTCCCTGTTTTTCGGGAGTTTTTATTGTGCAGACGGTGCTTCTAGAGTGTGATTGATTGTAAGAAATATTTCGCTTTCTTTATTATTCTGTTTGCTTCCGTTATGGTAACATTGACCTAGATAACATTGGTTATATCAAAACGATGTGTTTATTGTAAAGTAATAGATTACTTTTTTATGTACGCTTCCTCTTTTATTCTTATAGTACTTCTGGATTTTACTAGGAACCTATTGACGCTGAGCTCGCATAATGTAGCCGCTCCCCCGCGGATGTGTACTTATACGTTAATGCATATTGCCTACGCAAAAAAATTGTTATGACTTGGGTGGGTGATCACTAGTAGCATTTATTATTGAGATTTTCCGTGATTAAGAGGGAACGTTAAGCTGTCAGTCCCATTGTTGTCTTAGGACGGCAGTCGTTGTACCTTAGTGGTATAGGATTTCGCGCATGCCCGCTTGTAACGGTGTGTTTTGGCAGCTGTTCTAAACAGCTAATCATTCTAGGTTAGGCAAGACTGTGTGCTATCTCCAACTCTGCTTCTCTTTCAAATCAAAGATATGTTGCAGTTCATCGATATTCATTGCTATGCGGATGACAGTGCCGTAAATGGCTCATATCTCATATGTCTGGAAGTCCACAACCGCGCGATTCTTACATATGTATGACATGTATCGCAGCCTGATCGTTTGTCGTCCTCTCCCATAAAAAAACGCACATGGCCGTACTTTTATTATTGTTGTAAATACAAGTTTCTTTAATGGCAACACCCTTAATTTTTTACTGCACTGTACTGTATCAGCAGGATCGTCCAAGGCTCCTCCGTTAAAGGGGTATTAGCGATAATCTCCACGCTTTGCAGGCGGCTTGGGGACGCTGCTGCTAGAAGGCGCTGCTGCCCACCTTCCAGTATTTTTCCCTAAGTCATCTCTTACGAAAGCCACGGGTAGATAGAAGCGGTGCAGTTCTAACCCGGTAACTTTTAGTATTCGTTTTTATTTGGCAGTTCACAATCAGATTCAAAACGTTACCTAATACGGTTCAAACGATGCAACCCTTCAGACAGACACACAGACAGCAGCGTAAGCTTAGTAAGAGGGTTCCGTTTTCTAGTAGGTACCATAAGAAGATTAATAGATACGCAAGATACAATATTTTTTTATAGCTTATATGCTACCTTATCATTTTGTCTCATCAGACTGATGTAAGTGATGATGCGGTCCAAGATGTTTTTCAGGATAATCACAACTTCTGGCACTCAACAACAGTTGCCGGAGCACATCAGTAAATGTTTGGTGACAGATTTTCTACTTGAGGGAGAGCCATTAGAGCATTCGCAAAATACCTTAACACCATTCTATAACTACTGCCATTCTAAGAAAACACCGGTGGACTGACGCAGCAGCTTAACTTGTCCTTCGAAGTACGGAAGCGCTCAGTAGTAAATACCATTAGTGATATATAGTATCACCCATTCACCTCATAACTGCAGCGAACGTTGCTAAACCTGATTGGCTGAGAATTACTAGGCAACGTCCGTTATACGCTCTTCATCTTTCATTACGTAAACACGTTTTTGAATCCCTGTAAAGGCATTTAGGCAGAAATGTACATCCACATTCTACCAGCTGTATTATGTGCCAGTGGATAAGAAGACTGGTTGCCATCAGCCGGATCTATATATGAGGCCGATTGATGAAATAAGTGACTGTTGTTGAGAATTTATTTTTCCCAGAAAACCCAATAACACTCGTAAATTAAACCCAATACCTTAATAACAACGTGCTACAATAATAACGTGCCTCTCATACCGTTGCGAAAATGTGGGCTAGGAAAAAATATTCCTTTAAAAAAATAACGCTAATTTAGAGTATCGCAAATAATACGAGTTATATTTGAATTCCTTAAATCACATCGTGTTATTGTGGATTAAAATTTTAATGATCATTTGTTCTGTTTTCTATATTTTCACGTTTTACGTGCTTATAATTTTAAGTAAGGGTTTTAATTACCTAAATTTCTGTCCATAATCACGTGTTACATCTGTCTGTAACGCCGCCCAACTGATGAGATCAAATTATTAAAATTGCCAATTAGAGGAAAGTGGGCGCTCGTGTAAGATAAATTCGGAATTCGGGGTGAAATTAAGGTTAAATTTAATTTGTCTCGTTAACAAGCGTCCAAGGATCAGGGGCACATTCAAGCGCTTCTCAAATCTTACATAATTAGGGAAGGCATGGGGTAGGCTGGGAGCGATGGGTGCAAGATGAGTCAGCAATCATTCTGACTTTGCAAAGCTCTACTTACAGGTTACGATAGATTTTCCACTGAAGCTACTGAAAACGTAGGTTTGATATGTAATTTTGAGAAATTATACCGTTTTTTTATATAGAAGATATATATTTATATTTTGTTGACATGGCCAGTCCATGTTTTATATGTTATATCTCTAATATGTGGTTGACAGACTTTATACAGAGTTTATTTTTATTCGTATTTTATTAGAAAAGCAATAAAAATATTCAGAATGTACCTTTTTTATTCTTGATAAGTTAGCCTTTGACCACTATCTCACCTAATGGTAAGAGATGATGTGATCGATAGTGTTAACAGGCTTAACCTAGAATTACTGGCACTCAAGTACAGCTGCCGGAACACACCGTTTGGTGCTTGGTGACAGATTTTCTACTTGAGGGTGGTCGCTAGCCAGGCGGGCATTTGCAAAATGACCTTTCACCATGCTGAAGCTCAAGCGTCGGCGGGATTCAAACCATGGACCTGCTGCGCGGCAGGCCATATAGGCAATGCCAATCCCAACCGGAAATGTCGACGGAATTGTCACTAGATGTATTCATATATATTATTATCTTGAATGTATTCCTTAAATACATGAATTTAATTTTAACTGCTAGTGGGCTGCAGCATTTGAGTCTGCAATGACTTGTAAGTTCTAAATGCTTTCATTGTACTAGCTGTAGTGTATAGCTCGTAGTATTTTGTTTATTTAAGTAATGTTTTCTTTATTTATTCTTTTTGATTATTTGTTATTAGTAGGATCTTTCACGTGCACTCATTTCATATAAGGTATCAATTTTATAAGTTATTTTAAAGTTGAACACGGTATTTTATATTGTTATGTTTGCAATAACGCCTGCTATGCGGATTACATTACAAAATTACAAATATACGATAGGATAGGTCATGTGCGGGATTCGAACCCGCGTCCATCCACCCCTTTAGCCGGGGTATGCTCTTACCAATTGAGCTAACATGACATGACGTCATAAGTCAAATCTTTCCTATCGTTCTTTAACCATCGTATCGGGATGGAGCGACATCTATAGTACCACTTACGGTATACTACAAACAAGAACAATTTTGCAATTGGTTTTATCCTTGTAAATGATGACGCAACCTTATAATTTTGTTATTGTTGTTTGCAATAACGCCTGCTATGCGGATTACATTACATTTTTTTTTTCTTTCGTATATTTGTAATTTTGTAATGTTCAACACGGTACTCAGTGCAAATATCATTTTCATATGCTATGATTGCCGATGTGGTCCAATTCTTTTGGTTGAATGCTACACGCAGCGCATTAGTAATTATAAATATCCGTAACTCCTTGTTTTAAAGAAGAAATGCTCAACTCCTTTAAATAATTTATAGGGTCTCATGCTGAGCAAGCTTTGAACGCGTTTCGGTGGTAGGCTTCAAACATTGTTTGATTTGAACAGATGTTATTTTGGTGACAGACAACTGTGTGCCGCTAGAAAATGCATAGAACTGCAAACATACATAAAAGTTTGCACTTATAACAGCAACTTTCAACAGTGTTTAATGGGAGACTAACGGTTACCATCAGACTAATTGCACCTGCTCCACGCACATATTTATTGCACTATATTTACCGTGATGTGTTCGAATATCGAAATTTCAAGCTCAAAATTTTAAGCAATGATGGCCGAACGGATTACCGTTCGGCCATACAGCCGTACCGTACAGCTATTAAGCTATGGACTGCACTGCCGCAGGTCCCTGGTTCGATCCCCACCGCCGGCTTGAGTATAACACCGCATGGTGGAAGGGCATTTCGCGACTGCCCGATTGGCTATCTACCACTCTCAAGTAGAAAATCTGTCGCCAAGCATCTTACGGTGTGTTCCGGCAGCAGTCCTTGAGAGCCAGTGAAATTACAGGCACATGAGACTAAACAAATATGTCTCAAGGGGACGGGCGCAGTGCAATTCGTGACTTTTGATTAAATTCATCTGCTATAGGCAGATGTTAGTCCGCTTAACATCAGGTGGGCCTCGAGCTTGTTCCGTCAAAATAACATAAAAAAACACATAAAACATACACAGCACAAGCACATCTTAAAATTGGAATAGCAAGTGGTACATGCGCCTTTAGTAGGTTTGTGTACTCGCTATGAACCGTTTAATATAGATCGTAAAACAATAAGTTAAAATAACCATCATAGCCTTGGCTGTGTTCACAATATTATTATAGTATAACCTTCTTATAATTCACATGTAACCATAGTACCCTCACAATATTACACACACAGGTACTTCCAAAAGCTCATAACACGTTCTCAAGCATCCTTTTATGACGCTTATAGTATAGTCATGTCATTCAGGAGTTACCAAGAAAAGCTGCTTGCAACTTATTTACTCAAAATGAAACAGCTCCTTCCAAATATTAATTTTCTACTCAAAATTTGGGAAAGTGTTCCGTTTGATAAATGACGACAGCAAAGTTTTCAAACTTTAGTATTTCATCTACTCCATGCCGCATAATTGAATTTAGGTATTTAATATTGTTTATTACTCTAATCTCTTTGGCTTGAAGTTCAGAGCGTTGATCCTGCTGAAAGCAGCTATGGAACATTCTGGCATCTTCTACACTAATATTATGGATTTGTATTTTTGTATGTAACAAATAAACATAAAACTACTGAATCGATTTAAAAAATCTTTCACCAATAGAATCTTACATCATCCCTGATGAACATAGGCTATAGAATATTTTTTTATAAATTGTTTTGTTTTAATGAATAGATTCAGGCGTTACTTTGCGGAAATCCATTTTTAATAATAACAAATATTTTAAAAGTATTTTAAGAAAACATTTAATTAACTATTTAATAAAACACTTAAAAAATCTTTATAAAAATGATATATATCTACGAGCACACGATTGAGTCATCTCGATCGTGTGCTCGTAGAGTCAAGACCTCCTGAGGATGCTTCGTTTAGAAGCGGAACGCGTCGAATACTCTTCCGGTTTGGAAATTAGGCGGAATTGTCACTGGATATATATTAGGTCCTTACATATGAAATTGGCGTTTTTCGTACTGGCCACTTTAATCACGAATTTCTCCTCTTTGGTAAGGAATTCCAAATTCAAATTTGTACAGCTATAGACTCATGTATTTGTGCTTCGATGATCGTTATTCATTTGTTTTTTTTCTTCTGTTTTTTTCTGTTTGCGTCACCTCATTTTACAAAATGGAAAACCTTAAATATCGCATTATTTACGAGTACGAGTTCCGCCGTGGCACTAGTGCTGCGGAAACAACTCGAAGGGTGAATGATGTGTATGGCGGTCGTGTTGCAAAAGAAAACACAGTTCGTTTTTGGTTCCAACGTTTTCGTTCTGGAAATTTCGACCTGCAGAACAAGCCCCGTGGACGGCCTGAGACTCAAGTTGATAATGAAGAGTTGAAGGCTATTGTGGAAGCGGATCCATCGCAAACCACGTCCGAGTTAGCTGCAGGCTGCGATGTTAGTGATAAAACTGTTTTAATTCACTTGAAGCAAATTGGGAAGATTAAAAAGCTTGAAAGGTGGGTACCTCACGAATTGACTGAAACAAACCGGCAAACGCGCGTCGACTGCTGCGTTACATTACTAAACCGGCACAATAATGAAGGTATTTTAAACCGAATCATTACCTGTGATGAAAAATGGGTTCTTTACGATAATCGGAAGCGCTCAGCGCAATGGTTAGATCCTGGCCAGCCAGCCAAATCCTGCCCCAAGCGAAAATTAACCCCAAAAAAGTTACTTGTAAGCGTTTGGTGGACTAGTGCCGGTATTGTTCATTACAGTTTTTTCAAATCTGGCCAGACTATTACGGCTGATGTCTATTGTCAGGAATTGCAAACCATGATGGAAAAGCTAGCGGCTAAACAACCTAGGCTGGTCAATCGCTCCACGCCACTGCTGCTTCACGACAACGCTAGACCACACACTGCGCTAGAGACGGCTACTAAATTAGAAGAGCTTCAATTGGAAAGTCTAAGACATCCTCCGTACTCCCCGGACCTTGCTCCAACAGATTACCATTTTTTTCGAAATTTGGATAACTTCTTGCAAGGGAAAAAATTCAACTCCGATGGGGCAGTCCAAATCGCCTTCAAAGATTTTATTGATTCCCGTCCGACTGGTTTTTTTAGTAAAGGGATCAATGAACTACCTATGAGATGGCAAAAGTGCATAGAAAATAATGGTTCATACTTTGATTAATTAAATATATTATATTAAAAAATATTCGACTTTTTGTTCCTCCCATACAAAACGCCAATTTCATATGTAAGGACTAATATAATTTTTACAAAGATTTTTTAAGTATTTTATTAAACAGTTAATTAAATGTTTTCTTGAAATACTTTTAAAATATTTGTTATTATTGTTTTGCTTTGTTAAAGAACCGTGCGAAGCTGGGAGAGCCGTTAGTCTAAAATAAAACTGAGTGATAGTATAAAAATGAGATATGATAGTATAAAATTTGCAAATTTTTGATACGAAAACAGATATTAATCTGTTTTTATGAACGAAATGAATACATATATGATAACTAACAAAGAAAACCTACCTAATATTGAGACAGCGTTATTTTTGGATAGAGTCCATAGTAAGCGTTAAAAAATAAACAAAATTTCAATGTTAGATTGTTTTCTTTATAATAATGCTATAAGGTTTTGATTTCATATAATTGTTTTTTTTCGGGATCCTTCCATACACATGAGTGCCATCTAACCACTGGTAGCGAAATTCAACCGTGAAATGATCCTAAAGGTACAAGTTGGTAGCGGACGACATGAAGCTGCAGCAAACGACGTGTCGCAGCGACACTACGGGTTTCTACGTATTTCTATGAAATTCACTCCGTAGTTAGCGACGCGTCGTCGAGCAGCAGACGGCAGTGTCGTCCGACCGCAGAGTAGTGCCGCTGACGCCGGAGCAACGACACGTCGAGCGTGTTTCTTTTCAAAATGGATTTCTATCATATCGCTTTTCAAATGGTTTTTGATCAGTATTGAATAAGTTCCCTCACTTGCTCTGCATTTAAGCATATAGGACGTGTGGCTTTTCGTCTTTTTCAGTATAATAAAAACAAGTCATCATCATCTTCCTCCTCTTCTAATAAAAGAAATAAAAAAATGCGATCACTATTCTCATACACATCAGACATCTTGTTCGACGGAGCACTCAAAATCAACTGGTTGCCATCTGCTGTTGCCGTCTACAGTCGGGTTCGAAATCATGATTGCAGCGACATGACGCAACGACGTGTCATAATGACATGAAGCGACGACATGTCGTCTGCTGCTGCTGCGTGCAGTCGGCTACCAACTTGTACCTTAAAAAAATGTAAAAATATTTTATGTTTTACTGTTGGTACGTAATATAGTGGGTGTGAGTTCGGCTTCGACTTGGCTAGCTTTTTTTATGATCGGGCCAAATAATTTTCTACCTAAATATACCGTGTTTAAGATTTATATTAGTTAGTATATACCATATATATTAGATTCAGTACCATGTCATCTCGTTTATAATATCTTTTTTTTTATGAGATTGTAATGGGACAAGCACGAACCTCACGTGGTGTTAAGTGGAAACCTCTGTCTATAACAGATGCAATTTCACAAGTGACGAGCTGCACTGCGCCCATAAACCTGAGACATAAAGTTGTTTAGTTTCATCTATCCTGAATTACACCAGCACCCAAGCAGAACACAGTAAAGTGAATACTACTGTTTCGCGATAGAAATAGGTATGGTGGAAATATAACGCTTCCCTGGATCCCCATCTTCCCTCGTTCACAAAGAGTTCTACTGCAATTAAAAGCTTTAGTTTTTATGTTAATATATTTCAGGTCCTTAAAAATGTATGTCCATTTCATTTGTTTTTTTGTTTGTTGAACAGATGGTGATCATGATGGACTAAATGCACTTCTGGGGGCCCCATCACCAGACCTAGCGTTGGCTTCTGACAATTCCGACAGCTTACCCATGCCCGACCAAGATAACGGTAAGTGACGATACCTGTTCCACAATTACCACATCCACAATATCTACTTTAGTAACAACATACTCATTATCTTCTTACATTAGTCCCAATTCAGTGGGGTCTATTGTATCTATCTATATTACAATATATTTTCTCTAACATCACAAAAACATGTTCAAAAATATTTGTTCGTCGCCCACAATACACAGGTTTTTTTATGATTTTGATTAGATTATATGGATGGCCGCTTGCATGAGCCAACTTTCTTTGGGATTGCCCTTGTTTATACCCAATTACCCACTTCCTTTGTGTAATTGGTCTTGTGCACCCCATATGCAAAAACTTGCCCACGAGAACTTGGAGAACAAGCGGCGCTGCGCACTTTTTTTGCAAACATCGGGATCGGGTATTCGATCCCTGAAATTAGTGCCGGTTGAATTTTACATATACATAATATGTGTAACAATCGACTTATAATAATGTATATAATACGTGTAAAAATCACGAGAATATAATTTCAAAAACAACATTTTGACGGAAAGTATAACGAAATTTTTTTTTGTGTTATACTTAAACTTGAACAAAATACTAATTGATTACATTTTTAGCTTACACTTTAACTTACAACCTCACACCTTTAAATACTTTACTTTTAGCAATAAAGTGAAACTTCCAATCAAATCAATACCTAGATATACACAAGCAGCTAGCTGTTCGGTTTTCCTTGTCCACAGCTTAATATAACAATCTGTTGAAATAAGTAGAAAAAACATGTTTACACCGATAGCTATTGTAAGAGATGAATACCTCCTTGGAGATCTTTGAAAGAATATGTTTGTCTGCTCAACCTTCTTATCAGATGATAAAAAGAAAGCATTATACCTTACTAATACGCTTAAATATATTTTACCTGTTTTTTTCCACGAAGCTTATGTTACCATAAATCTGAATATTAGATTTTCTTCGCAGTTGGTTAATCTAAGGCATAGTATTTACTGGTGGGTATATGTGAGGTTATGGTATAAGATGCTTGCACTTTTTTTTTTATGTTATTGTGATGGAACAAGCTCGAGGCCCACCTGATGTTAAGTGGACCTCTGCCTACAACAGTTTCAATTCATCACAAGTCACGAATTGCACTGCGCCCGTCACATTGAGATATAGTTGTTAAGTCTCATTGTGCCTGTAATTTCACTGGCTCTCAAGGAATACTGCCGGAACACACCTTTCGGTGCTTGGCGACAGACTTTCTACTTGAGGGTGGTAGCTAGCCAGGCGGGCAATCGCAAAATGCCCTTCCACCATGCGGTGAAGCTCAAGCCGGCGGTGGGGATCGAACCAGGGTACTGCGGCACGGCAGTCCATAGCTATTACCGCTCGGCCATCATTGCTTCAAATCTAAGTATGGTTGAATACCACAAACATAAAGTATTCACCATTACTTAGTTGACTGATAAGCACTCATTATCGAAAACTCATAAATCTATCACATTAAATCAAACCTTTAATTTAAATTTCTACGTAAAAGAGCTTTCATACTAGAAACTCAATGTTATCAAAGTTATGTGGCCCTAATCGTAAATGGTATCGAAAAACAATCTAATCAATTTTGGTCATATTTTAAAAGTAGATCTAAAAATTCATGGTATTCCTACGATAACATTCGAAGTTTCGATGGCAACCTCTGGCGAGTTTGTATGTGAAATGTTTTCTCAATATTTGAATTCAACATTCCTATCAACGGAAGCCACTGACGAGTCTGTAAATAAGCCTACTAATTTGTGTGGCTCTATTCAATCATAAACAAACAAATGTTCATAATTGGTCTAGGAGGAGTTCGCAGTCACGGAAACACACAAAGAAGAATTCTATATATGTCTATAGAAGATGAGATTAAATAGTTGTGAGTAGAGTTTTGAAGCAGTGATGGCTCAGTGGCATTGGCTATGGACTGTCGCGCAGCAGGTCCATGGTTCGCATCCCGCCCAGAGCTTGAGCTTCACCGCATGGTGGAAGGGCATTTTACGAATGCCCGCCTGGCTAGCGACCACCCTCAAGTAGAAAATCTGTCGCCAAGCACTTAGCGGTGTGCTCTGGCAGCAGTCCTTGAGAGCCAGTGAAATAACAGGCAAAATGAGACTTAACAGGTATGTCTCAAGGTGAAGGGCGCAGTGCAGTTCGTCACTTGTGATGAAATGCATCTGTTATAGGCAGAGGATACCGCTTAACATCAGGTGGGCCTCGCGCTTGTTCCTTCATAATAACATAAAAAAAGAAAAAAAAACTATATATTTATTTTCATGAATAGAAATATTCTACGAGTAATCGGTTCATGGTAAAGCCTAAGGCTCTCTAACCAGTTCCTTTTTTCGGTATCACGGTTGATTGTCATCATAGACTGATCACGTTTTGGAGTCACTTGGTAATTTTGACGCCAATAACCATTAATCTCAAAGTATGTAGTATATAATATGTAGTTAAACCTGTTATCCACCCAGCCTCCAGGTATATAGTTCTTTTTTATGCGTGATAGGTTATCTTTTGACCACTATATCACCTGATGGTAAGTGATTATGTGGTCGAAGATTTCGATGTGTTTATTAGCGATTGGTGATATGATATACAGTTTTTTTTTTTCAATTAAGAACAAAGTATAATGTAATTCTTATAGATAACTTGTATGAGCGCTGGTAGTATATATAAGTAAGTACTTAATCTAGCTATAAGCAAGGCTTGGACCGTTACTTTTGCATGCCAAACATGGTGGAATGTGAAGATCTGTTTACAGTTAATTAAGAACTTTACTGTAATGTCAAATATTTACTGACATTCTTGCAAATAAATTGAATTTGAATTTGAAGATGTTGTTCAGGGCCGCACCGGTTTAGCACGGGTATTTAACTTATATTTTTAATTTGAATATATTCTATAGCCTGTGTTCATCAGGGATAATGTAGGATTTTAATGTTGTATGAAATTTTCTAATCGGTCCAATAGTTTTTTTTTTGTATTTCCGATAGTTTAGCCTTTGACCACTATCTCACCTGAAAAGTGATGATGTGTTCGAAGATGTTGTTCAGGCTAACCTAGAAGTATTTGTTACATACAAAAATACATATCTTTCCCCTTTATAATATTAGTGTAGATGTAGATGAGTATATAAAATGGTACAACGATACTCATACTCGAAACTAGTATAAATCACGAATGAATGACTTTAAATGCGAAATGTTCCCTTTGCCGTGCACTCAATTAGCATACAATCTGATATTGCTGTTCGCTTATGGCACACATAGGTATAATAATATATTACGAAATGCAAATTAAGTCAAAGCGCACAGACGTTACAGGAAATGTTATTATGTATTAGCGAGACAGCAATGCGTCTCAAAAGGGAGAGAACACCAAAGTATATACCGTTGGTAGTCACTTTGACTCGGCTTGTGTACTCTGTATGAAATGCGAAATGAAAGGACTATTTGCAAAACCGAAGAGACGCGGAAATAAAAATAACACGAGCGCGATCCGTTTACCTTTTACTTTGCCTCTTCGAATGACGAGACGAGGAAGATTCGGTTAACAAACAAAAAATATTAAGTTTTCGTGGTAACGGAGTAACTAAAACAATGCTTTTGAAAGTTTACAAATGTTTTGAATCATGATATTTTTTTATTGCTGCTAAGCCTTGCCCACTATCTCACCTGATGGTAAGTGATGATGTGGTCGAGGGTATTAACAGGCTTAACCTAGAATAATACTGCCTCTCAGGACAGCTGCCGGAATACACCGTTAGGTGCATGGCGACAGATTTTCTACTTTAGGGTTGTCGCTAGCCAGGCGGGCATTCGCAAAATGCCCACACACCAACTTTTTTTTATTCTATAATTTGACTAATTATAATTTGACCAGACTTATTTGATTTAAAGTAAATATTTTAAATTAGATGACTTAAAAATAAGTATATAATTAAAATGTAGACATAATGAAAATATAGCCGGGGAATGCTCTGACTGCTAACATGCAACATGACTAATGATAATAACTAATGACTTATAACTCTAATTTGTCCTGTTGTTCTTAACCATTATAAGGGGATGGAGAATGAACAAGCTATAGGGGTGAATGGCGCGGGTTCGAATCCGGCACATTTCTTTAATTTTTCCTCTTGTGAATTTGTAATATAATCCGCAGACTATGCGTTATTGGAACAATAAAAATATTTAAACAATCTAAGTACATGGTTTAAAAAAAGAATATACATAGATACGTTATTGTTACTTCTTAAACATCGGGTAAAATGGCACCCCCCATCGCTCATATCTTCCGTGGGAGTCGCAAGAGGCCAGAATTCCAGAAGGTGGGCAACAGCGCCTTCTGAAGAACTGCCACCTTACACTACGATCTCCAAAACGCCTGCCAAATTGAGGATTATGGCAAATCCTCCATAAATGGGAGAGGCTGTGTTCATCAGTGGACGATTCGGCTAATACAGTACAATACTTCCTCTTGCTTTTCGCTAATGCATCTATCAGCGTTCCGGTAAGTATATTTTAACACTACCTAATTCCTATAAGTTATACGACTTTACAACAGACTTTTTTTGAAGCAATGATGGCTCAGTGGCATTGAGGCTGGAGCACTGGGGACTAGGGACTGCCGTGAAGCAGGTCCATGGTTCGAATCCCACCGCGGGCTTCAGCTTCACTGCATGGTGGAAGGGCATTTTGCGAATGCCCGCCTGGCTAGCTACCACCCTCAAGTAGAAAATCTGTCGCCAAGCACCTAATAGTGTGTTCTGGCAGCAGTCTTTGAAAGCCAGTAAAATTTCAGGTACATGAGACCTAACAACTGTATGTCTCAGTGACGGGCACAGTGCAATTCGTCGTTTACTAAATGCATCTGTTATAGGCAGAGGTTAGTCCACTTAACATCAGGTGGGCCTCGGGCTTGTCCCGTCGCAATAAAATAAAAAATAAAAACTTCCTCATAGTAACGTAAGAGTGCAAACGAATAGCTTCGTTGTGTCACGTAAGTAACAAAATAAGACATTGTGTAACGAACACGATTAATGTAGAAGTTTGTTTTATGAAATGTGCGTATTACTAATGAGTCGGTTTACAGTTCTTCGTGGATTGATGAATGTGGCTTTAAAACATTAAGATGAATAGACGGCGTCGGGTGTTCCGACTCCGACCCTGGTAGGTAGGTAGGTAACTTAGGGAGATTGATGTGTTTCTCGCAATGACACCGGAGTTCCCGCTCCTCGCGATAACGGAGAACTTCGCAGTTTTACGGCTCGAGCGACATGAAATATTATATGGACCGTTTGTAACAACCTGTTTCATGAATCTTCTTGAGTATGCGAACTTAGTATTAAGATTCATGCTGCTGTTACGTCAGTGAAGTTTTTTCTGGCAGTAAACATTAATATTGGTTTGGAGGAAATATGTTTTCGTTTTGCTTGTTATTCTCAGTTCAATGTTTACTCCGTGTTCAATAAAAGTAAAAATTTTAATAGCGCATAATCTGACAGTTTTCTTCCTAATGTTATTTAAAAAGCAACATTGTCTTCGTCCTTATCCCACTTATACGGAGTTGGCATAACATTTCTTACCTAAAAACACAAAGCACAAAACAAAAACATCTAAAAAAACCGGCAAAACACTCCTATTTATGATCGAATACCTCGTCGACCCAAACGACTGTGAATGATTTGCCGGTTTAGTAGTTTAATATAACTTTTGAGAGCCAGTTATTCTAGGTTAGCCTGAACAACTACTTCGACCACATCATCATTATTATTATATTATTAATGGTCAAATGCTAGCCTATCAACTATAAAAATATATTAATATATTGTTAAAAAAATTATATCATAATATATATCGTTAAAATTGTGAGAGCTAGTAATTCTAGATTAGCCTAAATAACATCTTCGACCACATCATCACGTATTATCAGGTAGTGTTGTCAGTTGACAAAGTAGCCTATCAGCTATTTAAAAATATATTTAAAAAAAAATATCCTTCTATTAGATGTCGTAAAGGCGACTAATGGGAAATAATTCACCAGATGAGCAGCTTGCTAACACTCATGTCGATGTTAGTGGCATAACAAGGCTCTTTACCGTAAGGCTGCCCTAATTACTCGTCAGTTTATTACCAATTAACGTCAGTGGTTATACTACCATCAAAAGCATTCCCATGGAGGTGTGGTGTGGTAAAACCGTAGCCGAAACATTTATAATTGTCTATTTGGAGGGATAGTTTCAACCAGAGAGGCCATCAAACATTCAGCTGTCACAGAACTTTATGTACCTATAGGAGTGCAAAGCTCCCACTAAGCAAATTTATACATGTTTCAACAATTGTAACTCTATGTATTCAGTAAAACTTGAGCCTAAGAAAACTTACCAAACTTCCAAACAAATAGTGTTAAAGCCACCTCATTATTCTCGAATGAAGTTCGTGTCTGTTCATGGTTTTACTTTATAGTTGCGTTATACTTTGCCAAAAGCAACGAAACAATTTTCATGAAACGCTTGGGGGCCGCCCCAAGCGTTTCATGAAAATTGTTTCGTTCCGGACGTCAATGTCAGCGTAGTAACGCGAGCCATATGTTCGTTTCCTTCGGTTGCAGGGGTGTAAATGCTCGTGTTTTGACACTTTATCAACGGAATGCTGAATAATTTGAAAATAGAACTATAAAACGTATTCCCCTATAGAGGCAACTTTAATTTCCGGCAGAATTAGATTTGGGACGCGTCGGCGCTATTGCACGTGTTTTATGAACTTTTCCTGTAAAATTTTACAAAATGTAACTGAGTTCAGACAGAAAATATTCCAAAACAATAAAAGTATATAAACCTATCACAGTTTTTTTGTGTTCATTTTACATTGACAAGTGACAATAAGATCGTCATCAATCTAGCCGAAGCCAATTAAATAAGTATGTATTATTAGGGATTCAAATACTACTCGTCAGATCGCACTGAAATTTAAATAGGACATGTCAGGCACCAGCTTTCGAATATAAAAAATCACCAAAATCAGTACAGCCTGTAAAAGTTATTTTATTTTACTTTTATAGCCCTTTTTTAGATCGCAAGGGGTTTTGTAACGAAACCTAAATATAAAAATAATAAAGAACGAGAATAAAAATTGTAGTTATATGGATATAAGTAAGAATGGATTCGATGAGTAATACTCCTGGGCAGGAATTATTTTAGAGGAGTTGAAAGTACTTTATAATTACAATAATTTTATAATTACAATTATAAAATACTTCTAAAACAAAATTCACATTATTCAAATTTACAAAATGTGTCGGTGTGTCCAACAGTGTGTTTTGAAGCAGTGATGGCTCAGTGGCATTGGCTATGGACTGCCGCTCAGCAGGTCCATGGTTCGAATCCCGCCCAGAGCTTGAGCTTCACCGCACGGTGGAAGGGCATTTTGCGAATGCCCGCCTGGCTAGGGACCACCCTCAAGTAAAAAGTCTGTCGCCAAGTGTGTTCCGGCAGTAGTCCTTGAGAGCCAGTGAAATTACAGGCACAATGAGACTTAACAAGTATGTCTCAATGTGACGGGCGCAGTGCAATTCGTGAGGTGAGTTGTCATGAATTGCAACTGTTATAGGCAGAGGTTAGTCCACTTAACATCAGGTGGGCCTCGAGCTTGTTCCGTCACAATAACATAAAAAAAACTCTATTGTTTCATTATTTCTTCTTCTATTATGGAAACATCACGAATAAGCAATTTATAGCGGACGGGGCCCTGGCTTGGGCTCGATTCAAAACGTCAACGTCGAGTGCACTGGCGGCGCGCGGCGGGGTGAGTAATGTACCCACGGGTGACGTCACTTGTCAGCTGAGCTCGTTACCTTACCGTCAAAACTGTCTGGTGTTTAATATAGAGCGATGATACTTTTTTAACGAAACATATAAAAAGACTACTGTAATGTGCTTGATTTGAACTTGAAATTAATTTAATACTCTATTCGGAAGTAAAAGAGAGTAAGTAGTTTAGTGAAGATAAGAGATGTACTTTTGCGTATAAACCAATGTTAGAATATATTATGTAAGCTTAACGAAAAAATTTTATAAAATTTTAGCAGTTCGAGAACCGTTGATTTCCAACTTTTATATTGAACGCACTGGCAGGTGAGAAAGAACTGGTGATATTGGGAACGGGTTTGGTTTCGTATATAGCCGATTTTTTATTGATATTCGAGGTTTTATCTTGTTTTATTTATTTTAAAGTCTAACAACTGCTAGTAGTTTACCCAAACCTTTGAGCCG
The DNA here is from genome assembly GCA_963890685.1 of Plagodis pulveraria. Classification (NCBI taxonomy): domain Eukaryota; kingdom Metazoa; phylum Arthropoda; class Insecta; order Lepidoptera; family Geometridae; genus Plagodis; species Plagodis pulveraria. The sequence goes on along the minus strand of OY982964.1, from coordinate 12,340,878 downwards.
AAGTAAGTATATTAATCAATTATATTCCTACTTCAGCTAGAAGAATAAACATATTATAATATAATCAATATCTAATATTATGATATATGTATAATAATTGCACGTATAGATTTTTATCACTGTAAAGCATAAAGATCATGACCATTTTCCTACTCTTTTGATAATCAGTCATTAAGAGCCCTGTTGTTCGCCCAATGTGCAGCAACACTCCACCCGCGTCAACGTAAGTATTGACATGCTGCCCATTTGACACAATATTGACAATATTGACTCTACTATTCCTTTACATTCATTAGCCTATTTTTCTTCATAGTTAATTTAGCAATGTTTGCTCTAGTACTATCATGCAATCTGAGGATCCTTTACATTCATCAGCCTATTTATCTTCATGCTTATTTTAGACAACAAATCAGTGAGTCTCCTCATCTCGCATCACTTAAGAAATATATTCACAAACACTACCATTTTCTCGATCAAGCACCTACCCTAGGAACGATACATTTTTCCGTCAATATAAACCCAATGATAAATAAACACGGCCGACTCAACCGCTCAATTTCGCACACACCTCGCAGGCCTTTGTTGAAAGACCTGTATAAGCCACCCCCTCCCTTTCACCGCGTGCTTCACCTCCCCTCGCCTGACACAATATTTGTCACCTGCTCCTTACACGTTCCGGATAATTTACTTCGATAAATGACGACAATGGATTCCCGTAGCGAAATAAACAGCGATGGTAAACAAATTACGGTAGTATTGAAGTCAAATGGACAGGTGACTCAAGAGCAACATTTATATTTCTATGTCTTCCAACCAAGTATTATATATTTTGTCGAAGATATACATGTATCCGTATCAGCCTATCACGTTCCTACTATTGGAAAATGACGCTTCCTTTCAGAAAAAATAGAAAACCCACAATCCAACAGCAAATTGTAGATTGGAGGATAGTCTAATAAACAAAGTAGTCCAACCTTACATTAGGAGTTTTTTGACCGCTGAGACCTCCAGCATAACCATCCTGAAATAACATAATAAAGGTAATCTTGTATATTGCAGCGCTAGACTACTTCTTAGGTATGCTTTCTCAAGATCAAAGACTACCAGTATATACTTTGTATATACTTTCAGTATATACAAAGTTACTTTATGAAGACTACTACCAACCATTGTGAAGAGTATATTAGTAAAAAAATAGTAAAGATACAATTGGTCCAGTTATAACTTTTTACAAGAAACAAAGAGGTATGTACTTACTTTTTTTAACGAGATTTTATATTGTGGAAATTGTATTTTGCATTCATTTACTTATATTTTTTTTTATTTAGGTTCTCTTAATATTTTTTTATATACATATACAAAATAGCCTTGAGATGCCCTCCGAAATAAAGAACCACTCGTTGTGATTGCTACTAGCGGGCACTCATCCAAAATCACCACATAGATAACATTGCTCAACCTAGCTTTTCGGCTATGAACAACTAGGCTAGCTCCGGTGCGAGCGCTTCTGCTTATTTGTGCTTACATAAACATCAAAACTTACTTGTTTTTTTTTTATTATGTCAGTACCTTCGAATTACCAGTATGACATGGTGTTTCCCGAATGCTTGTATGCTATAGTGCGCGCGGAACTAGTTGGCCGCGCCTTAGGTATGTGAGCGGTGGAGAGGCGGGGGCGCTTGCTTTGGTCATCATTGTCTAATATCTCATATTGAGCGTTGCGAGCAGTAGGCTACCCGCGCCCTCGACGCCCTGGTGCCACCTAAGGCGCGGCCAATTAGTCCCGCACGCACTATAACGCGCCATTTTACACTCATCACTTATCAGCCATCCTCAGATACCGTCATCATCAGATATGACCTGGTAAATTTATCATCGGATACATCGGAATATAAAAATAAAATCTAAACAATGCTGTCCAATAATAACAAATCGCTTTCACTCGCAGATAAAAGGAATCCATTTCTCCCAAGAATTTCTTCCTACCTGCGGCGGTCGTTGGTGCTAATACCCTATCATTTGTAGACAATAAGAAGTAACTGACAGCGCAATACAACCGTTGCTGGTGACAATCCATTTCCCACATCTAATGGTTTTGCACTTGACCGACAACATTGTCCCGACACCGTCTTTGATAAATATTTAATATTATTCAAGGTCGTCGTCAACATTGTATTAAAGTAATTTTCGCAAAGTTTCTAAAAGCTTCTCGAGTAAAATATAAAAGTGTGCTAAATGGAAAAATCTATTTGAATTTGAAGCTTGCAAAGTGTTTTCGAGCGACCTTTTCTAATCACAGCATTTTTACATAGTGATTTATTTTTTTACAAAACGTTTAAATAACATAGCGATCCGTAGAAAAACATAACTAGTCTGTGCGCCCTTCTGTGCTTATGTCACAATATTTTAACTACCTATTTATATCTATAACGCCGAATAAATTTACTCTCTGCGCCGCAAGCAGGATGAGTACCCTCATGGCAAAGGGAGCCCGGCCAAATGGGGGGACTGTAGAGGGCCATGGAGCTAACCACTGCTGTATAGAGGTGGAGGCAGCTTCCCTCTCCTGCCCTGGTGTTTGGAAGGTGGCATCTAAGTGCTGTAGCTGTCCTCATGAGTTTGAGATACAGCTGGAGCACATGCGCTCAAACCTCCATTTGCTTTTAAGGACAACGCCGAGATATATAAGTTGACCTACCCGGAATGAAGGTTCTACCTACTACAATAGAATAGACTGCAGGTGGCGCCCGTCGGGGGCTATAAAAGTTAGTGGTCTTGGACTTATTGAGCTCCTCTAGACCCAGCATTCGGATACTGCCCAGGACCGTCGCGAAACCAGCCATGGCCAGGATCGCCGCCAGCCGCCACTCTTTAGTTATCCCCCGGGCGGTACCCAAATATGTCGTCAGACGCTGACCTCACTGAGGTTAGCACCCCAAATTACCTGACGTTGAGTGAATTTGTAATCAACTTCCAAAAAATTTCATCTAACGGTTGATTAGTTTTTAAGTTATAGTCAATTAACTGAAAAATGCATTTGCATACTTGGATGATTTAATGCTAATAGCATCTCTTATCGATGACAACTGAACGACGAACAATACTTAGGTGACTGTATGATATCATATCATTTTTATTTCCTCTCTTTAATGATGCTCTTTGATAATGCGATTGAATGATCTTGTAAGCAGTACTGCTTACAAGATCATTCAATCGCATTATCATCACCATGGTAATGTGAAACCAGTGTTTTGGATCAGCATAGTAGGTACTGAATTCAACAAATCATTTCACAATTTTCAGTGATGGAACTCGGTCCCGTTTCTTTTTAAAATAATAATCATTTATTCATGTTGAACTTACAGAGTTCTTGAAACTTATATAGTAATTAGCTTTTAAATATTAGGTAGCTTTTAGTTTGTTATTTCAGTAAAGAAATTTTAATTAGATCACTTTTTACTTCCATTTTAGGTAAACAAAATTGGTTGTTCGTAGAAAAGTAGCTTGTATTACAAGAAGCAAAATATTTTTACGGCAAGACTTTCTAATTTGAATCTAGAGCGCAGCAAATAATTCTAGTTACGAGGTATTTATTCAAAATAATATGTCGTCTCAGGAAAAATACATCTGCAGCCGAGTACACTTACGTACACTTTACATTCCGTATATATGGAAAAGACGAGAATGTATGCTGAAGATATTATGAGAACTTTTTGTTTGTTTTTCCTTCTTTTAAATGCAACCAATATCACAGAATAAAAAGGAAGCCGGTATGCCGTATTTCTGATCAGCCAGTATTTTTTTTTTATTCCTGATAGATTAGCCATTGACCACTATCTCACCTGATTGTAAGTGATGATGTGGTCAAAGATGTTGTTCAGGCTAACCTAGAAGTACTGGCTCTCAAGGACAGCTGCCGGAACTCATCGTTAGGTGCTTGGCGACAGATTTTCTACTTGAGGGTGGTAGCTAGCCAGGCGGGCATTCGCAAAATGCCCTACCACCATGCTATAACGACTACCATCCTTAGACAACAACCGGGACCGACGGCTTAACGTGCCCTCCGAAGCACGGAAGCGCTCAGTAGTAATGTCACTAGCGATCACCCATCCAACTCATGACCGCGGGCGACGTTGCTTAACTTTGCTGATCGGTTAAGAACTGGTAAGTAAACTTCGCTACGAGCGCTACAAACAAACAAAATCATACAATAATTTTGTTTGTTTTTTTTTTGGTCGTGGGACTCGGGCTATTGATGTGTGTAATTAATAAGTTCCTAATTCAATACATATTAATGAATTCTTTGGAAGTATTTTGAAGCATATACCTACTTTACTCGCAATTATTAAAAACACATTCTTTGGAATAGATAGGATGAAAACATTTCAAACACATTCTTTGGAATAGATAGGATGAAAACATTTCAACTTCTAGGTTAGCCTGAACAACATCTTCGACCACATCATCACTTACCATCAGGTGAGATAGTGGTCAAAGGCTAACCTATCGAGCATAAAAAAAAAAAAAAAAAAAAAAACTATTTCCTGAAGTGCCAACAGTGGAAAAAAGTGATAGAAACATGGCGTGGCCTAATTCCATGCGCGTAGCCCGCCAGTTTGTTGACAGTCCACTGATAGATCGCGTCGACTTCCTGTTTGCCCCCACAGTACCACTACAGAGGCGAGTTCGGAACTCACTTCATTATTCATTACATAGCTTTCGCTTTCCGAAACTTTCGAAGGTTTTAGCGGACTCAAGTTTAGGGATGACAATTTTGCGCGGATGCCGGTGACGTGTTTTGGTTTCGGGCATTGTAGTTATTCTTACAGGCTACTCGAAAATCCGCATATACTAGTATTATTATTTTATTATTTGTCGTTGCTTAGCTTTAATTTACTAACATCATTAAATACTGCGCACAGCGTAAATTATGTGCGCATATGAATTTTGTGGCAATTTAACGGTTAGAAAATTTAAGCATTTATTTTTGGTGAGGAAATAGATACGTATAGATTTTTAATTTCACTTTCGGGGCTATTCGCGCTCAAATTAAAATTGAATAGGTTTTTATGATTTTTCTATAGAGTTGCACTGATCGTAGTAACGAGCTGACTATCAGCTCGTGTCCACGACTTGAAAGTGTAATTTAATCATGAATTTAGATTGCAAAAGTTTAAGAAATACAATCGTACAGATTTTTTTATATTATAACATCTTAACATTCAGCATAAGATATTTATTATGTTACAGTATGTTTTTACCGTCCTCTAATAAAAATAAAACTATTTAATTAAATACGTATCTGCTAGAGGCGCAATAAAATTATTATTAATAATAAGTCATCCGTGTGTAACCAATCAAACTATTTAATCAGTTAAAGAAAATTTAATGACTTCATAACTTTTTCTGTGCTTCGGAGGGCACGCTAAGTCGTCAGTCCCGATTGTTGTCTTGGCTAGCTACCACCCTCAAGTAGAAGTAGGGTAAAGCAAGGCAAGGCCACACTCAAATAGTTTTATGGGACTGCATGAAGATGCGTGATAAATGTTTTACCGACTCCATCTGGCGAGGGGTAAGGACATGAGTAAGAAGAACAGCAACCACACAATATCTTCGCTATTTTATTTGAACGCAGTATTATGTAATACGATCCATTGCATAAATAAATGATTACACTCGATAGCATTGTAGTACCATTGCGGCTGATTCAATAATGGATAACGCTTGACCGAAGTGCTCCCAAAGGAGCTAGCCATAATAGCAAACAAGTTTGTAGCCAGAGTAAAAAAGATATCGTTGCTAACGACCACAAGTGGAAACTTGTTTCGCAGTAAAAAAATGTAAATATGTAATAACTATAGTGCGCGCGGAACTAGTTGGCCGTGCCTTAGGTAGGTAGGCGGTGGAGAGGCGGGGGGAGGGAGAGGGGGGCGCTTGCTTTGGTCTTCACATCTAATATCTAATGTGCGTTGCGAGCAGTATGCGCCGCCCGCCGCCCTTGTCGCCACCTAAGGCGCGGCCAACTAGTACCGCGCGCACTATAGCGGGCCGCACCGGCTTCGCACGGGTATATTTATCTAAAAAAAATTTTTTTTTATATATTCTATAGCCTATTTAGTTTAAACAATATAAAAACACAAACAAAAATATAAAAAGAAAACTTCTCTAAATTTATCTCAGCAGTAGCAGAAGTCAACCCTAAAAGGTTGTTAGCATTTTACCAATAACCTTGTATAAAATTATTATAGATAGATATTATCAAGTATGGATTTCCGCAGAGTAACACCTGAATCAATTCATAAACTTAAATATGTATAAAAATAGAACAATTTATTGATAAGTTTCAAACTAGATAATTAATCATTATTACACCACTAAAATACAAATTATAATACATACGAGTATACACTTGCAATTTGATGTCCCTTTGGCCAGTTTAACTTATTAATCGGTTGTCTCTTGTAAACAGTTCCGTTGTTATCCTCAGGGCCAAGGATCAGGCGTGACCAAGGATCCCCGGCCTTAGAACGGCCTACAAATGCCGACACATACTACCTCTCTCTTATCATGAGCCATAACTATAAATGAAGATAAATTTTGAGGAGGGAATTTTCACTAATTCATATTATGTACGTTTACAAATTATAGGAGTACAATATTTTTTAGCTCCGGACAGGAATCGAACCCGTCCCCTCCGATTTCGCGCCGGGTGCCTATTCCATTCAGCGTCTGGCATCCGGCGCGAAATCAGAGCATGCGGGATGGATGCCTGTCCGGATCAAAATAAATATTCCAATAATTTGTATTAATGTGAATTTCGCTCAGCACGCGATAGTGCTTGTAATCATATTAAGAAACAAATGCAAAAAAAATGTATCTGAATATTCCTTTAGTATTATGGAGCCAAATTTTGGGGGCCTGAAACTTTAAGAGACCCTGCATATCAAGACGACCTGCTGCCAGACAGACATTTATACCCCAAACATAGACATTAATTATAGTATTATATTTTCAAAACTTTTTCGTCGAGCTCTGTGAGCTTCTCCACTTTTTATTTTCTTTTTGCAGTATCAGGTACAAAATTCGTTTTAGGATTGAAAATATCTTAGAAACAAACTGATTTATAGGTACGTAGGTAGCAAATAAAATTGTCATTGAAACTGTCAGAGCTTCACTTGACTTTACCTGCCCCAGACAAAGTCCTACGCAACATTGCTAAGGGCTCTTTGTATAGTTCTATTCTCTGCTTTGTATGGACAAGGATGCATTTGGAGATAGCTTTGACTATCTTTGAGAGAGCAAATCCAATGGCTTAGGATTTTGTTCGGGCATCACAAAGATTTTTATACGTCCCAATTAAATTTCTTCATCGTCAGTTGAGTAGTTTTTAAGTTATAGTAAATTAACTGAAAAATGTGTTAATGAATAGAAATCCATATTTATTAATAACAAAGAGACAATCGAGAAAGATTCTCGATCGTGCGCTCGTAGAGTCAAGACCTCTTGAGGCTGCTTCGTGTAGAAGCGAAATGCATCGAAAATTCTTCCGGTTTGGCTGCGTGGCGTTTGTGACGTCACGTCGGCTTAGCAGGAAAATTAGGCGGAATTGTCACTAGATATATTTTTATATTTTTTAAGTGTTTATTAAAATATTAATTTGATGTTTTCGTAAAATATTTTAAAAATATTTGTTATTATGAAAAATTTGTTGTAAAACACTGATCTCATATTATCATGGTCCGACTTTCTAAGTTATTTCATTCTTAGTGTTGGAAGTCTAACTTAAAGAGCAGAACCCTAAAAGAGTAAGGCACGACACGCACTTAGATTACTTAGTCCTGGTAATCCCGTAAGTTTCTCGTCTCGTATTGGCATATTTCATAATGCATTTATTCAAAGCGACTCATTTCAATTAGTTAGGTTGCAAGATTTGCTGTATACAAATACTTCGAGTCGTAGATGAGTTATATTGCGTAATACAATCGGCTGTAATAGCAAATACGCGATATTGAAGAAAAAATTAGAACGGCCTCAGAAAAAATATGAGAACATTCAATTCGGTCCTGTTTCGAGTTCCATTGCCAAAATGCTCGTAGCAAAGTTTGCTTAGCCGTGCTTAACCGATCAGCTAAGTTTAACAACGTCCACCGCGGTCATGACTTGGACGGGTGACCACTGCTGACATTACTATTGAGCGCTTCCGTGCTTCCGAGAGCACGTTAAGTCGATGGTCCTGGTGTTAGTCTTCGGAAGGCAGTCGTTACAGTAGGTGTGCAAACGTGTTCACACAACTGATTCAGGGCAGTATCTGGTTATATGGTGATTTATTTATACGGTCGTATGCACAAAGACGAAATCTTGCTAAAGAGTCTACAACATGGTTTTATTCTCAACCTTCTGGTTAATAAGGATCGGACTAAAAAGTAAACATCTAAATAAGACCAATATCTGGAAAACATGCAGGTCGTATGCACAAAGACGAAATCTTGCTAAAGAGTCTACAACTTGGTTTCATTCTCAACCTTCTGGTTAATAAGGATCAGACTAAAAAGTAAACATCTAAATAAGACCAATATCTGGAAAACATGCACATTCACTATTATATATGTAAACAAAAATTTATATGGCATTTGGCAGGACAAAAGTCTTATTCCTAAAGTGTAAACCTAACCAATTCATCTTCTGTTTAGAGAAATGCTCGCTTACATGGAAAAAATGACGTTTTTACGCACAATTTGCGTTAACTTATGATGATAAAATGTCTACGGTTACCGCGTGGGCTATAACGTATAATGGAGACATTTCTATTCTGCCCCTGAAGTACGCAACCACTTTCTTAGCTGCATAGTAATAAGGCAAATACTTCTTTTTTTTACATTATTACCGCCTCCAAAAAAGGAGGAGGTACTCAATTCGTCTGTTTTATGATTGTATGTTACCTCATAACTTTTGACGGTCATGAACCGATTTTGAGGTTATTTTTTATTTGAAAGCTAATGCTTGCTTTATAGTCCCATTTAAATTTCATGAAAATGAGTACACTACAATAACTGAAAAGTATTCTCCTATCTTGATGATATAGTCATTGACAGTGAATGACAATCGATCCCGTAAGTAAAAAGGGTCACTAAAAAGGGTGAAAAAAAATGTTTACCAAAAATGAAACGACTTCAACACCCAAATGTGTGAAATAACTTGTCGAACCGGCACCGACTATCGGTACCGACTTCAACAATTTATTTCACACATTTGAGTGTAAAAGTCGGTTAATTTTTTTTATGATATTTATTGATAGCTCTAAACATATCTTCCTTTATGTCATAAAAGGGGCTAAAAGAATAATTAGTTTAATGAGCAGCATGCACTCACGACAAAATGTGGCTGCACATTAGATGCAAAACAGGGCCCCTTACCATCTTGACGCCTTGATTACCTGAAGGGTTTAGGTTTAGGTAATCAGGACGTTAATAACTAAGCACACTGAGAAAAACGACTTAAAGGCTTAAATCACATCTTACGTATTTACCGATGAATTGTAAATACGTAAGATGAATTCACAACTCTTACGATGATTTTCACCAATCAATAAAAATGAACCATGTTTTATAATAAACACAACCGTCAAAAACGCCTTCCGTAAAGTATTTTCAGAATTGAACTTGTTATACGATAATAATTGCAGTATTGACCATAAAATATACTTTACTTTTACGGCGGTTTATATACGGTGATTATCACTGTAACGTACGACTTAATCAGCCTCATCGAAAAGTCAATATAAGAAAGACCACAAAATACACCATAAATGAAGACGAAAATAAACATTCGCCTTCACTGACCTCGTTTAACGCCTTCTAGTTGGAAGGCGTTTTTGTACGTATTTACGTTTGGTCGGTTTTTCGCCTTATACCATATAAATTGGCCGTCATTAGGGCGCTTTTGACGTTAGATTTTTCTCAGTGTACCTGGTACCTGGATCAGGTGCTTAAACTTGTATATACCCGGGTATACTGCCACATAATATTTTTTTGTGAGTGCTGCAGTCAGACAGGCATCCAGCCACACGAATACATATTGTACTGACCCCAGATGAATGAGATAATAGTATTGCTTGTACGTACACCAAATAGCACTTACCTACTACAACAAAAGCATTTAGGAAACCTTAAGGCAGGCCCACAAGCAATCCCAATGTTCCACTGTAATCCATACAACACAATGCCAGCATGCCCAGCATTCTTGCAGCATTGACGTTGAAATAAAATTACTAAAATTAATATAAACATATAAAGTTTATTATACAAAATAATAAGTGACGGAGCGTTCCTGATGTCAACCGAAAAATCATTTCATAGTTGAGACGCTTCCACAGCAAAGAAGCTGCCGCATCATTAGTTTGATAAATGAGCATACTTAGCCACAGACTACGAATAAATAATAAGTCTTCTTCGTAGGTCACAGATTCAACAATGATCTGAGAGAACACGAATGGGAAATGCGAACTTTAACCGTTCCTACAAATATCGTGGAGTTATATAATAAAACCAAAATGTTTTTATGACAAAAATTACAAATTTCTTTCGTAGGATAAATAAAGCGCTGTAAAAATAGAAAGGATGTGGGTATTTATGCGAAGGCGAATTGGCAGATACTTGATTTTTAAATGAGTAAAAACAACATATTTTCGAACACAAACAGTTATGTTTATATTAGAATTTTTAAGAGGCTTATGGATATTCCTCCGTGACGTTGAGATAGCAAGCAGGGTTATTCAATTTTGCAAATTATCTTAGATAACAGGGTAACATTTTGTAAACTTTTAAAGAGCAGTACAGCTAGCGGAGGTTAAAAGAGTATTATCAAATATCGTAATAATACATGATTGTATTTGAAATATAATGGTCAAAAATCCAAGATGGCGGATCCAAGATGGCGACCGAAAATCATGTTGGTCCGATTCAACTGAAAATCAATATCTTGGGTGTTCTAGAGGACCTGATTACGAATTTGTTTTTTTTCGATGACGTCATGTTTCAATAAACCTATTATTTAACCTAATATATTTAACTTCCTCGCTGAATAGAACAATCGCACGTTCAGTTACGATTTGGGGAAGTACAGAATAATCATAAAGCTAAAAAAATATTTTAATCAATAAAAATCATGATTATAAAAGGTTGTATGATAATATATTGTACTTCTATGTACCTACTCGTTAATTTAAATCAAGGATTCTAACACTCAAGACATATAATATCGTAGAACGTTTACATGAATTATGTGGTATTAATAATTACACATTAACATCTTATACGCTTGTGAAGCGCACGATTTTTTAATCCAAATTACTTTAGCCGCACATCTCTTCGCGTCCATACTTATTCAACAATGTATATAAACTGTATCAGCCGGATCGTCCACTGCTGAACACAGCCTCCCCTATTAAAGGGGTTATTGCCATAATCCCCACGCTTGGCAGGCGGCTTGGGGATCGCAGTGTAAGATGGCAGTTATTTAGAAGGTGCTGCTGCCAACCTTCCAGTTTTTTCCCTTAGTCGCCTCTTACGACACCCACGGGATGATATGGGGAGGTGCAATTCTAACCCGGCACTATATAAAGTATATAATATTTTTAGTCAGCTTTATATATATAAGGTATATAAAGCTGACTAAAAATATTCCACATTTCAGCATATATTTTTTTATATTTTTTTTATGTAATGGTTTGGTAAACAAGCAGACCTGGTGGTAAGCGGTTACCGTCGCCTATGGACATTTGCAACACCAGGGGCGTTACCAATGCGTTGCCGACCCTGTAATACTCTTTTAACACCTTTTTTGAAGAAATCCATACTGATATTATACATAATATTATACACAAAGTTACGTCGACGTAACAAATATCTTAACTATCCTAAATTATTGATGAAAAACTTAAAATTCGCATTTTCATGCTCAAATTAGCTCAAACAGATTCAGTGTTTCTTGGAAATTACCTCACTTCGACTTCATGCTGTCAAAAACTTTGTAGACAACACTTAGACAGAGCTCCACTTCCAAATCCATGGACAGAGCTATATAATACAAAACGATACTTATAATATCTATAGATTTTCTTTTAAATTACACTAATTACTTATTACTTAAATGTTGTCAATAATGTAGCGGCTAAGTTTGCTTAGCCGTTGTTAACCGATCAGCTAAGTTAAGCATCGTCCGCAGCGGTCATGACTTGGATTGGTGACCGCCGAGCGCTTCCATGCTTGTGATGGCAGTCGTCACAGCATCGTGGTAGGGCATTTTACAAATTCCCGCCTGACTAGCTACGACCCTCAAGTAGAAAATCTATCACCAAGCACCTAATGGTTTGTTTCGGCAGCTATCCTTGAGAGCCAGTAATTCTAGGTTTGCCTAAACAACATCTTCAGCCATATTATCACTTACCATCAGGTGATATAGTTAATCAAAGGCTAGCCTATCAGCTAGAAACATAAAAAACGTAAAGAATGATAATACAAAAAAATATTGTATTATCATTCTTTACTATTTCTAGTATATTGACAATGATAAAGGTTAGATTAGAACGAAGATAAGCCGTAGTAGTGTCAGACTCAAGTATTTTTTAAGTAGATGGGTGCGTACATAGTTTCAGTCTAACGAATGTAATAATTAATGATTTTGACGTAGGTAGTGAAATTCCCACTAAAAATCAATAGCTTTGTAAGACATACGTGTCTTATATAGTTTGTGTATCATACATTCATAGGTTATATGATTGTGGAATCCATTAAAACATTTTTCGAAGAAATTTTTTTGTGATTGTTTTAGTTCGCTTCTAAGTTCGTTTCTGTTGGTAATATATATAATAATTTATGATTTTGACGTAGGTTATTTAAGCCCATCAAAATTCAATAACCATATATAATACGTATCATACATACATAGATTATATGATTCTAGAATCAATTAAAACAATTCTCTCAGAAAATAGATTATGATTGACCTAATTCGTTTCTAAGATCGGTTTTTTACGGAATCAATAACCAGTGATGTACTTACACCTAAAACATAGAAGGAAATATGAATTTCAATGGTAATATTTGTAGGCAATATTCAAAAAATGTGTAGAATAGCGGGTAAATAAAATTATTTCAAGCAATAGCTTCGCTGTCCTGTCCAGCGATTCGGGCGAAGCCATTGAGCCCCCGAACGACCATTTGTATTCACGATACATTCTTTGTCTGGGTTTGGAAGTTGCGTCGACACAACCGATTCAGGATTTCCTTTGGCTTATTCAAATAATTTGGTTTGATCAGTCTTATAGTACACTGTAGATAGTTAGGTACTATATACATTACAAAAGGAACAGGTTACAAAGGTTTTATGAAATGTAATGAATAAGTAATATTTATCAATGTATTAGTAACACCAGGATGCGAACAACATGCGAAATATAAACCCGCTTGTAATATTGAAAAGTTTATTAAAAATACTCTTACACAGCTTGTTAAATTCAACCATATCTGAAGTTTAACCGACGATTATAGTATGACCTACTTCTACAAGCTCAATACAAGTTTCGCGGTGCTAGTACGAGTAAATCTTGTTAAACTCGCATACAACGATCCTGTTACATAACGCAGGTACATATAGTAATATTCGATATAAACATTAAATCTAGTGGGCTTATACGGCTATATTGTTTAATACAGGCAAATCTCTGTTCTGTTGTAGCAGTCAGGATCTAACTTGGGAACGCGATAAATTTACCTCCACATGACAGCCCTGATAAATAAACTATACAGCTACCTCTTTGTGCGTTATATCTAGATATTGTAGGTACTGCTTTTGCTACTAATTCAGCAATGAAGTCTTACCCTGATTGTGGTAACGTTGTAGGTTAGTATCAAAAAGATCCTATATCTATGCAAGCTTATAGAATCTCTTTTGTTGGTACCTTACGAGGTATTTTTATTACTTAGTTTGACGGAATTGTTTTTACAATTTTAATAGGTACCTAACAGGCAAGTTCCTTTAAAAAACATATTACGCCTTAATTTTTTTTTAATGTTATTGTGACAGAACAAACTCGAGGCCACCTGATGTTAAGCGGACTAACCTCTGCCTATAACAGATGCATTTCGTCACAAGTCATGAATTGCACTGCGCCCATCACCTTGAGACAGTTGTTAAGTCTCATGTGCCTGTAATTTCACTGGCTCTCAAGGACTGCTGCCGGAACACACCGTTAGGTGCCGCGAGGTGACAGATTTTCTACTTGAGGGTGGTCGCTAGCCAGGCGGGCATTCGCAAAATGCCCTTCCACCATGCGGTGAAGCTCAAGCCCGCAGTGGGATTCCAACCATGGACCTGCTGCGCGGCAGTCCATAGCCAATGCCACTGTGCTATCACTGCTTCAAAAATATAATATAATGAAAACTAAAAACTATATGAAATAAAGTTGAACACTTTTGTTCAAGAATGTTGAGAGTACTATAACAAATAAAGCATATAACATAATGTTTATGTATACTTATTGTATTGTTGTCGACACACTAGTTACCTGCTTCCTTTTTAACTCCTTGTAACAGTTGTCTTTGGTCTTCGAAGAAATTACTGTTAGAATTATTAAGCGCTTGTAAATCAACGGGCAGAATATTGAAAGAACGCTTTACTGGAAAATGCGGTGGTGAATTATTATCCTGGAAGGTTATGTCTCCAATGTTATCTACAGAAGAACTTGAGTATGCAGGTGAGTTGCTCGACGCGTACTGTGTTTGAGGATCGTTTGAATACTGAAGCAATCTTAATTCTGTATTTGTAAATAGTTTAGCCAATTCCAGCTTCAGTAAAGCTTGTTCTTGAAGGGGGAATTTTTTAAAAGTGTCAGCGTAACTTAGGAACAAATGATCGATACCATCGTGATCCTTTTTCTTTTTTTTGTGTAATATATTCAGGACTTTTGTCATATCAGCTTGGTTTCTTTTGGTGCCCCGTGATTGCAAAGGAACTGATGCCGTCGAGGGTACATTTTCTGGCGGGACCGATAGTGGCGATGGTAGTGTCGATGGATGTAGTGATGAGTTAGCTGGTGATATTAAGTCTTGTGAATGGCTGCAGTCCAGGTTTGGGGTTTGAATTCGTGATGGTACCGACAGCAGAACTTCAACATTTGAATATGGTACTCTTAGTGCATTAAAATTATCCAAAAAACTAAGTTGCGAAGCCCATGTATAATATGCAGCTTTTTTGCTCGATCCAGTTATTCCTTTTATTTGTTTCTTATGTTTTGTGTACCCATCTCTGATAGTTTTCCATTTATTTTTTACAAATTCACCTGTTGACACAAAAAGGAATATTGAAAGTAATTCGCCCTGAACTGATATTTATTTGATATTTTTTTCTCAACAAGAACCTTCAGATGGAGCTACTTATAAATCTTATGATTGTCAATGATTATTGTCGATAAATAGATCGAAGCACCTTTCTGATTTAAATAAAAGGGTTCCGTATTGGCAAAAATACATATATTTTTTATATTCAGGATGATTTGCACCGATTCTTAGGGCTCCGTGCCCAAAAGACAAAACATTCGAATCTCTACGATATAATTTAGATCTTATTATACTATAATGACTAAAAAAAATAGGATAGGCGTTGAACGTTGACCCAAAAACAAATATTGGACTAGAAGTACAACAAAATATTTTTTCTAATATTGTTATTATTGCAATAACGTCTGCGGGTTCGAATCCTGACTTAAATTTTTCCTTTCGTATATTTGTTATTTTGTAATATTTTTTCTTATTTAATATTATAATATTCTTTACTATTTGAAGTTTCAACGTCTCAAGCTCATTCAGTATATTTTTAATTATTTTTAATCTCTTTTTTATTTGGATAAAGAGCATTCAACATTTACACTCTTATACCATTATTGTTATCTCAGCAACTACTTAGAAATCGAAAATCGAATCCTTTTTAAAAAACAGTATTGAAAGGGTCAAACTACAATTTATTTTTAAATCTGGGATCAAAATCAACAAACACTTGATCTTTTACGGTTTATGCGGAACCCTAATAAAGCGAGACCGGACTCACATTTGACCGGTTATTTACTATGGTTTCACTTTGTTTATAAAAAACGTTACACGTATTAAAAAAGGACGTTCGTCGTTAGAAGGGCTCGCCATGCTATGAACTATTATAATTGCTTGTCGGGATATATCCGCCATAACAAGTAACCATATTTTATGAAATTTCAACAAACTATAGTCATTTATAGTTGGTAGCTACAAAACAGTCTAAAGGACCGACGGATTGAGAGAGGTACAACGAAGACTTGGTAAATTGGGTTCCAGTTACTCGTACGGTACTCTAAAAATAAATAGTTATAAAGAGTTCTCGCTCTAATGTCTATGTTATTACTTATGAACTATAAATAGCGGTTTCTTTATTGAATCATAGGCGGCCGTGCGAGGAAAGTTTATTATCTACTCCAGTACCTACCTAATAATAAAAAAAAGGTAAACTTACCTGTTTGATTCAGTTCCCTTCCTATTGTGTCCCAAACAGCCGTTTTAAGGGTGATATTTTTATAATCTTTGTTGCTCAAGTCGTACAGAAATTCGTGTCTCCTTACGCATTCGATCAGGCGTTCGACATTTTCGTTGTCCATAGTTAATCGGTAAAAGTTGTAATAAATATAAATCTGGCTTCAAGGTCCCGTCCCGCCGAGCGCGACGTGCCCACGTCCTGCTATGTGGATACTAACTACATGCGTGGTGCGTGACTCATACAATCATACAACGCAACGCTGCCGCTCGCTTGCTGGCGCCCCGCCCGCGTCCCGTCGCCGCTGCCACCGCCTCGCGCACGCCGCGCTCTTTCCCTCTCTGTCTGTTCTGTGTGACGGGTACAATATAACTATTACCTTATCTACAATGACGGTGACGCAACAGCACGTCTCGACCGTTGGCGCCACGGTCGTGCCTAGCGGGACGCGACGGGGGGAGGCAGCACTGTGCAGTGTCATACAATGACCTTATGTTATGCGTTAGCATCAGCAGTCCAAGTACCTAGTGTAATGCATATCACACTAGCGATTTGTGAGTATCGAACAACGGCAAGTCGATAAGTAATATTATACTAAATAAATAATATTGTTGATGTAGGGTACATATAAAGCTTTGAGGTATAAAGCAAAAACGCCACTGTCCCACCCCACACAACGTTGATCCTGCGTATGCGCAGCGAGCTTGTTCTTTTTTTTTAAATATTGTGACGGAGCACGCATTAGGCCCACCTGCGGTGCCCTCTACTTATCAAATCACACAGATGCATGTCGTCATAAGTAACTAACTATACTATGTCCATCACCCTTAGAAACAGTTGTTAAGTTTTATATGCCTGTAATTTACTGGCTCTCAAGGACCCCTACCTAACGGTGTGTTCCGGCAGCTGTCCTTGAGAGCCAGTAATTCTAGATAAGCCTGAACAACATTTTCGACCACATCATCACTTAACATCAGGTGAGATGGTGACCAAAGGCTAACCTATCAGGCATAAAAAAAACACACTGTTCGGTGCTTGGCAACATATTTTCTAAATGAGGGCCTGGCCTCGCTGGCTTCTCGCTTAGTAGATAGCCGGCGATGGGGATCAAACCATGGCCCTGCGGCGGCAGTCCATAGCTATTATCATTCGACTATCAAGCATCGGGTAGGTACAGTGCAAACAGTATGGACGTTTTATCAAGACCGGATTTGTGGGTTTCACTTTCACGCATTTATATACGCTATATATAGGTACAAGGAAGTTGTACGTCACCGCACCGCCACTCCGCTCGGTTCATTTAATGAATTCCGAGATTATTCAAAAGATCTAGTTTAGTATGTTGCTCATTAATTAAGTACTTATTTAATTTCACCGGAAATATTTCGTCGTTTGTATTTCATTTCACGAATGTTGATTTGAAACGGAATAGTATAATGTTTTATTTTGTAGATATCGAGATTTATGCGAGGCGCCATTGTCACAGACTGATTTTGCAAGCGGGATATGATATTATGTATAAGTTTGCACGATCTTTGGGCATTTTGAGAGAATACCAGCCTGGTTTAAAATTGCCCACAAAGCAACTAACAGTGTGTTCAACTTGAGGGTAATAGCTAGCCAGGCGAGCATTCGCAAAATGCCCTTCCATCATGAAAAGCTGTCCTGTTTGGAGTTTTGGAGTGATACGTATCTATTGTATTCATGATGAGATACATTTATTCAAGTTCAGATTCAGAATGAATGGTTCCATAAAGAATAGTTTCTTTAATGTACGCCGGTGCTATCAAACATACTGGTGACTTTAGAAATTAAAAAGTTGAAACAAACATTACGAAGCCCACTGTTTCTTTCAACTTTATGTACTTAGTACGAGTAGCCATGGGTCCATATCCAAATTATATCAAAATTCTTGTGTAAACATTCAGAGTACTGATTTCGATTTAGTTGCAAAAATACCAGCATCCAACATAGCCTTTAAGATATTAGAAATACATCTCAGAAAGACAGTATTTTCAATTTAAACCGCCGAAATTACCGTGCCAGGCAAGTTTTTTGATTTTGTTGGCAAATTATTACGATGGAATGAGCGTAAAATGATTATGTAATTATTTATATTTTGTTCTAAAGAGGATAGACACCAAATTGGTCTTAATGTTTAATTTTTCAGGGACGCCTCATGACTCATGGCCCTATCCGTTTTATCAATTGTTTATAGTACATGGCGAGGCAGTGATACACAAACGGCAACGGTTCCTTTGATATATTATATCCTAATGCCCGATAAAAATGATAAAACCTACAGTTACCAATTAGTAAAATCGCAACTAATGACATTCTAAAAATATAATTATGACTTCATATAGCAGAAAAAAACGGTTTTAGGAAAAAACAAACTTTTAGTAAATTTGAAGGCATGCTACCGTTCTTAGTGTAAAGCGGTGTGGAAAAAAATTTACAAGTTAAATAAAAATCAAAATATGACATAAGAATAGTTTGGCTACCTTCATCTTTGCTTTTGTTGTCTGGCAATGCCATAGCTGTGCAGATTGAAGAAGGTATGGACTATGAAAAAACGTAAAAGAATAGGGAAAAAACATTGTTCGCTATTAGATGACACAAAATAAGAAATTTTGTGCGCTTTCCGAGAGCATTACAGAACCAATAATATAGCAGACACATTTCATTCAAAGCAAAAAGATATTAATATAAAAAAGGTTGATATTGAGACTTTTAATAAAATTGAAAGAAATAGAGTAACAGTGAAATTACAAACAAAAAATAATGGAATTTATATAAAAAAATATGATGACATTGTATACCTAATAAATTGATATTAAGTATATTTGTATAACTTCTCAGTAATGAATTAGGTTTAAGAAAATATTGCTATAGATAAGTTTTTATTTTAAAGTTTATTGCAACTGCTTTGAAAACAAGTTGCAATTCTTGGTTCGACCACATTGTAAGATCTGCAAAAGTTAGTCCGAGGGCAGTAAAAAAGACTGCACTTTTGTTGACATATTGCCGTTGTGAATATAGGCTTCTCGTTTAACGATTCTAGAGAACCCGAAAAAAATATATAAGCCCATATGGAGAAATTGTGAAATAATCTAATTACTGTTTTCTTACAAACCAGTTCACAATAGTAAATATAAACACACAAGGTAAGTTCAACCATTGTGTCTATATGTAACAAAACAATAATATTCCTCTCAACCTTACCAAGCGTTACTAGAAACACGAGCTCCACTCCACGTATACGCGCCGTACTTGTTTGTACTTGACTAGCTTCACTTAATTAACTTGGGTTTTGTTCTAGACTGAGTAAATGGGCTTTGAATTTATTTGTTACTTGAGAGTTACGACTCAGACAATTCAAATGATAGAAATTGAAAATGTAGAATTTGAGCTGTTGAATAGAGGCAGCTATATTTTGGTTCTAGTTAGGCGGTAGATGCGTATTGCTAACTTAGATGGAAGCCTAATTGAAGTCGACTGCTTGCGAAATAGAAATGATCCCTCTCGGTAGCGGTGGCATTAGTTCTAATTAGTCTGTATGAGGTAACCCCAGGAGTGATTTAGGAACTAATAGATATATCCACGAGTTCAGATTTTCTCACAACATAAGGTAGGTACTTATTTACCTGCTTAAGATGTACCTGTTTTAGCAGATCTCAAACTGAATAAAATATCATAGTTTGGGATGTGCATTAATGTAGGTCATAACCATAACTCCGAGCTGGCTTTTTAAATTTCAAAAGTTTTTATAAGATTTGCCTGGGGAATATCTGGCTAAGTTATACATTAAATTTGGCCTTCGTTGAGGCTTCTTCCACCAAAAACTTTATAATTCATGTAAGTTTTAGGGTTCCATAAAAATAACTGGGTTCATTTACTAACCTGACACTGTCTGTCCATACGTATATCTTTAAACGTAGGACAGACAGACAGCGCTGTATCTTTTGAACCCTAATACGAGTAAGTATCCGGTAGGAATTTTCACAAAATATGTTTTACTACTGTAGATTATTTTCTGAGATAGGACAACAAGTGAGCAATTGCCTCACTTGGCGGTAAGTGATCACCGACGCTAAGGGACATCCGCAATATCAGAGGTATCAGTATTCGTTTCCGGTCTTTGAAGATATCGTAACAAATAATAAAGGACCAAGAGTTAAAAAAACGGGGGTTTTCATCGCTTTCTGGTAAATCATAATAACGGTGTGAGGAATCCCAATTGTCAAACTTGATGAATTAATAGTGCAAACTCCAAAATAATAAAAAGGAAACAATAAATAGCGTGAATCTGAAACGCATTCAAAGTCACGTTGAGTTCCCCGATATAACGGAAAAATGTATGCTTATTTTGATAAATACATACTTACTGTAAGTAAACACGATGTAAGTAACTTGCAACAAATAAATTGTCCCTACAGAACACTCATGTGTGATCTTGCACTTGGCTGGTTTCATTTTCTCTACGTTCTTGCATATATAAATAGTAAGTCCAGAAGTTCCGCAGTCGCTCTGAGACTTTTTATCCCCGTCTCTTATGCAAATTACTGCAAAACTTGATCTATATTCTCTAAAGTAATAAAAAGAAAACAATAAATAGCTTGACTCTGGCACGCATTGAAAGTCACGTTGAGGAATCAGATATAACGAAAAAAAATGTTTATTTATATATACATATTGCTTACTGGAAGTAAATACTATGTAAGTAACTTAAAACAGATGAATTGTCGGTACAGAACAGTCAGTGTGCAGTCCGTCTTTCACTTGGCCGGTTTAATTTTATTTGCGTTCTCGCAAATATAAATAGTAAGTCCAGAAGTTCCTCAGCCAACTACCGCTCTGAGACTTTTTATCCCCGTCTCTTAGGCAAATTACTGCAAAACTTTATCTATAGTCGGGCCCGTTGGCGTTGAAACGCCTAAAACTTTCACACTTTTAAAAATACTTCAATTTTCGTGACTAATTAATAACTGGAGCCTTCTGGAAAATGGAAAAACCATTTCTTATTTCTTTTATTTGTATTCATAATGTTATTATATAAATAATTGCGAAAGTTCTTTGGAAGCTGGGGTGTGCCTGAGTTCAATCCTTAGATTTGACAATGATTGGGTTTTCCTAACAGAAATTTTCAGTACCAGTCCAAAGGTTGGTACTTGGATTGACTCCCTTCATATGGGTCCAAAATATATCTGGCCAAACGTGAGCGCTTAAACACCTCTCCTTTAGAAAGATAATATAATGAGTGTATGTTATTTAAGAATCCCATGTAGGTATTTCTTTAAAATAAGCTAAATAAATATTGGCTCCTGATGTCCTGATATAGCCGCCAGAGCTGTAATATAAAAAAGAATTGAAAACCTGCATGGCTGGCATATTAGGTACTTATAAATTTTTCAAGTCCTGTATAATATAAAACATAATAAATACTCTTAAATAGCATACTGGCCAAATTAACAATTATATCGTTACGTCACGTCGTAGAGGGAAATAGTGGATACGTAGTCATAACATACATACAATATATAATAACGTCTATATTCCCCGAAGGGGCAGATAGAGGTGGGTGAACACCCACGTTACGCCAACTGGGTTTTGGTACCATGTAATAGGGGCGCGCCTTTTGCCAATCACCGGGCACAGTTTCAGGGTCAACAAAATGTTTTCTCTAACACACTGGATGAAAGATAAGAACATAATATTACGAATAATATGTTCCTATGGTATAATATACAACCGACTAATAATTGAGGGAGAAAAAATCCTCATAATATCCGTAACATGTCAGAAGGATCCTTTTAGCTAAATCATGCCACAAAATATTTGATATTAGTAATAGGTAACTATTTATAAGTTTCTAATAACCCCGACATGGTTAAGCCATTATTCTAGATTAAGCAAGTTAACACCTTCTACCACATCATCAATTACCATCAGGTGAGATTGTGGTCAAAGGCTTAGCTCTCAACAATAAAAAAATAAAAAACATGGATCAGAGACTAAGTATATAATTAAATAACAAAATATAAAATTCTAGACCATTCCAAAATGACGAGAGAAATAGTTACAGTTATGTGCGAGATTCAAACCCGCGCCATCCACCCCTATAGCCGAGGTGTGCTCTGAGTCAGAGCACACCTCGGCTATAGGGGTGGTCATATCATGTTGACATAGCGGTCAGAGCCTCTGACCGCTATGTCAACATGATATGACTCATCTAATTTGTCCTCTAGTTACAAACAAGACGAATTTTTGCGATTAGCCGTAAACTTGATAATGATAAAGATAAATTTTTCCTCTCGTAATTCTGTAATGTAATACGTGAAGTATATATTATTGAAAAAATTAAAATATTGAAATTCTATGTCTTTGTTCTATGCCCAATTGGGTCTAATTACAATAATCATTTTTACCTGTTGTTTTGTAGGTCTCCTCTTTTCATTCATTTTGGATTACAAACTTAACACTTTAATTCCTTCTACCCTACTTTCATATCACGCTGTCGTTTCGAATAGCAATTAACTGGTAAACATCTGTTATACCTTGGTACTCAAACATAATAATGTGACTTCCACTCGTGTATTCTCCGTTCTCATATTAATTGCGATGAACAACACATCTGTGTTATTAATTTGCGTTCCGCCATGTCCCGGCTGTCAAGTGATTAGCGCTTGACGTTTGTCCCGTTTTCAAAAGGTACACGATTACCTGTGTAATGGGACATTGTTTAAGCTTGGGCCAAATTGGGACACAAATCGTTCGTGTGTCATATACTTACTTACAAACTATGTATTGTGGTAGGTGTGGTACATTTTCAAATAACAGAAGAGATAATTAATAGGGATGGGCCGACATTCGTTTAACATTCGGTTTAACCGAACTTCGGCAGGTTGAACCGAACTTCGTCATTCGGCCGAAATTCGGTTTATATGCCAAACATTCGGTGCAAAACCACCGAATTTTTTATTACAATTGCACTATCATACATAATAGAAATAAATAAGAACAACATATCTGTAATAATAACAGTGAAATAAAATTAGTCTGATATAGGTACTCAGTCATTTATTTGAATAAAGAAAGAAAAGTAATCATCATACGTCTTAAAAATCTTTGCTTACTCAGCAATCACAAAATTAACTTACTAATCAGCCTTAGATATCTGTCCTACTTAATTAAACAACAAAATTCAACTGCTCTCCTTACTAATTTGCCTTAGATATATCTCTTACTAAATTAAATAACAAAATTAAACTGAAGAAGTTCGTATTCGGTTCAAACCACATTCGGCCCATCAGTAATAATTAATGATCAATTGCAAACCTATAAGTTATAAAAATCCTTTCTAAAGTCAATTTAGTTTCTGACAAGTTACATTGTTATTCATATTTCTTTTTATAAATTCCTAAATGATAACAAATTACTGTACTGTGGCAGCTGGATTAGTCACTGCTGAACACAACCTTCTCCATTATGGGGGGGTTTGCCATAATCCCCACGCTTGGCAGGCGTCTTGGGGATCGCAGTGTGAGATATCAGTTCCTCAGAAAGCGCTGCTGCCCAGCTTCTGGTGTGTTACCCTTAGCCGTCTTTTACGGCACCCACGGGTAGTAGATATATTCCCCTTAAAATAAATTAATTACGCTTTTGCATTCGGAAACCTCTAAAGTGTAATGTAACATCGATGAAGCTCGTCGTTGCCTGTTGTGTTAAATATTCTGACAATTGCTCTCCCGACCGTAAGCCTCCACAATAAAAAGAAAATGTACACCGTATCGCCCTGCAAAGCCTTAAAAGTTTGTAACACAAAGACTTGTCTTGTTATTTCGTGTCAAAGAAAATAAAAAATGTGCTGAGATGCTAAATTTATCACATTGTTAGTAATTTAAGATATACATTATGTTTCATGTGGTGAAACATGAAGATGTTTGAACTTTATGGTTTCCCTTTAAACGTATGTCTACATTTATTAAAGGTAAATTATAAAATCTAAACATTAAGAGTACATTTTTTGAGATCGACATTTTTCAACCTAATTTTCAGAGTGCTTTTCGAATATGTATTTTGATAATGCTTGAAATAATATTTAGAAAGATATGAGAGTTGAGTCAGATGAAGTCCAGCTATGATGGTTAAAATAATATTAGAGCAAAAAATTTCACATCTCATCCAGCATTTCTCGATGGCCCAGCGGTTAAGGTCTAGTCCAAACCGAGCGAGAGTAATTAAACTGGCTCTCAAGGACTGCTGTCGGAACACACTGCTAGGTGCTAACAAATTAGAGATATTCTACTGGAGCGTGATAGCTAGCCAGGCGGGCATTCACAAAATGCCCTACCACCATGCAAACCTATTACCCTTTTAAAGATACAGCCCTTCATAGTTCGGACGGACGGACAGCCGAGGCTTAGTAAAAGGGTCCCGTTTTCTAGCACGGAACCCTGAAAATAGTGATTTTTAGTGCATTCTGTGTAGGAACGGAACCCTTGGCGTGTGAGTCCAACTCGGACTTTTTATTAAATGTTCATTCACTTCATAGTGTTGTTAAAGAACATTTGATCCATAAAACATCATTCCAACCCATTTGTACCTCTGAAAATACAATAATACAATGGAGCACATACCTAAACGAAAAAGGGTTGAAACGGTAATAAAATTCAAAACATTCGTCGGATCCGATTCGGATAGGCTCCGGTCCGGGTAGGCCGGGTAAGTCCGTACCCGCGCGGGGCCTCGCCGGGTCACCACCACTATGAATAATTCCCCAATCTCTACATTGATTCACTCTTTTGTCTCTTTTTAGAGACATTTTATGGCTGGTCGTAAACGAATTTTCATGACGGCACCTTACAAATCTACATCGTTCAGCGCCCATTCACACCATATAATACCAAATATCTTTATACGCACAGCAACTTAGTTGCCTTCAATTGAGATAATATTTGGTGTATATTTAAAAAAAAACATTGTTAATATTAAATCATTTAAGAGCCAGTAATTCTAGGTTAGCCTGAACAACATCTGCGACCACATCATCACTTAGCATCAGGTGAGATAGAGGTCTAAGGCTAACCTATGAGGAATAATAAAAAAAAAATGACGATTTCTTCTACTCGATGTTCTTAATAAAAAGGGAGATTGCTTATATCATAAACTACTTAGAAGTATTATTCTAATACATTGAAAAACATTGAAGCAGTGATGGCTCAGTGGCATTGGCTATGGACTGCCGAGCCGCAGGTCCATGGTTCGAATCCCGCCGCGGGCTTGAGCTTCAAAGCATGGTGGAAGGGCATATTGCGATTGTCCGCCTGGCTAGCGATCACCCTCAAGTAGAAAATCTGTCGCCAAGCACCTAACGGTGTGTTCCGGCAGCAGTCCTTGAGAGCCAGTGAAATTACATTAAATTACAGGCACATGAGACTTAGCACCTATGTCTCAAGGTGACGGGCGCAGTACAATTCGTGACTTGTGACGAAATGCATCTGTTCTAGGCAGAGGTTAGTCCGCTTAACATCAGGTGGGCCTCGTGCTTGATCCGCCACAATCACAAAAAAAAGACTTACCTTTCACCGGCACAAAAACTAAAAGTTGATCTTGGCTGTCCTATGACGTTACAAGACTCTCAGAGCGTCACATTGAGCTGATCTTGTGCGACCTTTTACCAGTTGCTGACATTCAGTTCACACTCACAGATCCTCTTCCAATTCATTAATCATTTGATACATTGATGGCCAGGCTTGACTTCATCCACTTGGTTTTCCAATCTATAGACTACCAGACACACCAATTCGTGATATTTTTTCCATAGAATGCCAACGTATTCTATAAAAGCTTTTATCACAGCAATGGGTTTAGCAAAAATGTATTTTACTACTCTCTCCGAAACCCTTCAGCTACCTTTTATATAATCCTAATTGCATTGAGGCTTATTTTTGTATACTGTAGGCTAGTCAAAACGTACTTTATATATAAAGAAAGTATACATATGTAAGTAGAATAACAAACACATATTACAACAGCGATACCAATAACAATAACATCCAAAAGATAACACTTTGATAATGTGTCTATGAAAACACTTGTTTAGTCAATATGAATAGATTTCAGCACATTTTATACCTATTTATATATATACCAGTAATATTGGCGTTGTTAAAATTAATACACGTAAAAATAACGTTTTTTATGTTATTATGACGGAACAAGCTCAAGGCCCACCTGATGTTAAGCGTGAACCTCTGCCTATAACAGATGCATTTGATTACAAGTCACGAATTGCACTGCGCCCGTAACCTTGAGACATAGCGGTTAAGTCTCATGTGCCTGTAATTTCACTGGCTCTCAAGGACTGCTGCCGGAACACTGTGTTAGGTGCTTGGCAACAGATTTTCTTCAAGGCGGCGGTGGGGATCGAACCAAGGACCTGCGGCACGGCAGTCTATAGCTATTACCGCTCGCCTATTACCGCTCAGTCATCATTGCTTCAAAATACTATAGTTTCTTTAATAAACTAGCATAATGTTTTGAGACTCAGGTATTTTTACGTTTGCGATGACTTCATCTAAACACAGCTCCAGCTTAGTAACATAGTCAGCAAAAACAGAAAAAAACTGAACATAAAGTAATCTTATGAACCTATCTCCAAAGGTTAAATGTAAACGAATATCTTGTTTTCCTCCAGGTTTTCTATTTACTCTTCAATATACTCGTAATTGGCTAACATCTTAAAGAGGATTATAAGGGATACAGAAACAACAATGGAGGTTATATCTAAACATAAAGGGAATTTATAGATGCCGATATCGTGTAGGGCTGTATTGTATAGGCTCGACCACTATACCCCGTGCATAAATCAATTTTATGGAACAAGGTCGGCTGAAATAACTTCCTCGGAATACAAGGCCAAGTTCGGAATGTATGGGGCAGTGACTTGCTTGTTTATCAAACATCGAGAGAGCAAAGTCCGCGTATTTAATAGTTACATTAAAGCCATATAGACTTAAAAATTTATGCTGTTCTGTAAGTACTGTATCAGCCGGATCGTCCACTGCTGAACACAGCCTGCCCTATTAAGGGGGTATTTGCCATAATCCCCACGCTTGGCAGGCGGCTTGGGGATCGCAGTGTTAGATAGTAGTTCTTTAGAAGGCGCTGCTACCCACCTTCCAGTAGAATTATTCCCTTAGTCGCCTTTTACGACACCCACGGGATGATATGGGGAGGTGCAATTCTAACCCGGCACCCCACGGGAAAGTTAGTAGAAGTGTTCGGTAAGTATATTGATTTAATATTATTATTGGTATAATTATTTAACCTATAGTACAACGTAAGTTGAAAAGGTGTCGCTCGATCCCCATACGATGGTTAAAAAACGTGAGTAAAAATTTGAGTTATGAGTCATTGTCATGTTAGCTCAGTCTGTTAGAGCATACCCCAGCTATAGGGGTGGATGTTGAATCCCGCACATGACTATAATTATTCCTCTCGTAAGTTTGTAAGGGTTTATTTGATCTTCTTACTACAGAGATTGCAGCGTATTACATTGTTTGTTCACAATACGTACATACATAAAATAATATATTGTATGTGAATGCAACGGTGTATATGGTAAACACTTTCAAAAAGTTTTTTTTTTTGTTTAGTTTAGCCTTCGACCACTATCTCACCTGATGGTAAGTGATGATGTGGTCGAAGATGTTGTTCAGGCTAACCTACAAGTAATGGCTCTCAAGGATAGCTGCCGGAACACACCGTTAGGTGCTTGGCGACAGATTTTCTACTTGAGGGTGGTAGCTAGCCAGGCGGCATTCGCAAATGCCCTACCACCATGCTATAACGACTGCCATCCTAAGACAACAACCGGGACCGACGGCTTAACGTGCCCTCCGAAACCCGGAAACGCTCAGTAGTAATGTCACTAGCGGTCACCCATCCAACTCATGACCGCGCGTGACGTTGCTTAACTTTGCTGATCGGTTGAGAACAGCTAAGTAAACTTCGCTACGAGCGAAATGTATGGTATGTTTAAAGTTTACCTACTATTTTTTTTATAGATATGCAATGATGAGATAAGGCGTTTCGTTGGTTACTTTAAGGTGCCAATGTTGTTTATATCTATCTGCATTCACGGAAAAAGAAAAACAAATAAATCGTGTGTTTATAAGACAGACATACTCACTTATAAAAATACAAAAAAAGTAGTACAATTTGGTCTTAAGTGAAACTTAAGTAAGTACTTGAAAATACGCAATGAATGATTCCACCAAATATTAGCAATGCTCGTGGAAGGAATAACTAAAAAAATATGCTGTTTTTTTATTACCACGGACGAAACGGGACTGAGGTGGTATATGCGCTTATATAGGTTTAGCGATTGTTTGTATGTATGTATGTTATCATTTTCCTCGGTAACTACTTGACTACTTGATTTCGATGTGGTTTTTGCATTGAATGGTCATTTCAGAGCACGAAGCGATGGAAGCGAGTGCTGGACTATTGAATCTGTTTTCGCTAAGCATGCGTCAATACTCTTTAAAATAATATTACATATTAAAATTATTGCATCCGTCGTGGGTATTTCCAAAATGTTCAATATTGCTTTCTATTCAATCAAAGCTTCAAAGCCTTCAAAGCTGCTCAAATAATTGATCAGCTTTTCGGTATTTAAGTACTTACACTCCTATAAAATTATGATAGAAGTTACTAAATATGTTTAAGAGTACCATGTTAACTGCAATAAAAAGACTATTTATTGCAGTTAACATGCTACTAACTATTTTGAACACATATATTATAAAATAATGTATTTTGTTTTCTTTAGAGTTGCATATGATAAAATAATATAATACACATACAATTAATCAAGAAATAGTTCAAATATTTAAAACTATCATCATTTTCCTAAAAAACGATAGAACTTACCCCTAGCTCCCCTATAAATTTATATTTATATATACTATCTAATGGTTAAAAAACCGGACCAAGGTAAAATAGTTCATACATGATTTTATGGTGCCTAAACACTTTTATATCTCACAAAACTACAAATATACGATAGAAAAAAAATAAGTCACGTGCGGGATTCGAACCCGCGTCCATCCACCCTATTAGCCGGGGTATGCTCTAACCAATTGAGCTAACATGACATGACGTCATAACTTAAATCTTTCCTATCGTTCTTTAACCATCGTATAGGGATGGAGCGACATCTATAGTACTTTTATATCTGTTCAACTCGTGATCATCGATGCGTAAAAATAAAAAGTGTTCTTGCCCGCTGTACCAGAAGTTGAACTGGAATCCTCCAGGGGTTCAACCAGCCGTCCTAAACACCGGCATCTGAAGCACTCTCTTCAGTTCATCCAAGTTTAAAAGCCTCATAAAATAACTAAAAAGAAAAGTTAACTGAGAGCAGTAAAGTACAAGATACAAGTGTCTACAAAGTTGTGCTGATACGGTTAAGTGCCTATTGATCTTAGCCGGCTACCAGAACCCGGGGGCTTTCTTAGAGTTTTCCTCTGATTTTGTAATTCTCTTTGCCAGAATGAATAAGTTGGTATTAAACCAGTTTATGCGCAAAAAGTAGACTGCACGGACACACTTTATTCGGCGATAAAATAAAAATGTATTAGGTTAAGCGCTTCCAGTGATTCCATACACCACCCGCACGCTTTTC
The DNA here is from genome assembly GCA_963890685.1 of Plagodis pulveraria. Taxonomy (NCBI): domain Eukaryota; kingdom Metazoa; phylum Arthropoda; class Insecta; order Lepidoptera; family Geometridae; genus Plagodis; species Plagodis pulveraria. Next base: position 12,310,631 of record OY982964.1, on the reverse strand, counting down.
GCATAACAATGATAATACGAACTACTTCGTCGCTCATGAGAGATGTAAAAGGTTAAGTTCTATATTGACTTATCAAAAAGGAGGCTCTTAATTGGGTGTGTATATATCTGTATGTTGGGTTCTTCTTTATATAATTTGATTCAAGTCCTAAATTCAATGTATTTTTTGTTTTTACCGGCGGTAGGGTAACAAAATACTACGATCTATAAAAACAATAGAGCTACTACAATAAAAGTATTTAGACAACCTATAACTCATTGCAGGCTCACAGGCAGACCAAATGCTCCAGCACAGTACCAGTTGGCAGCGTGCTTTGCATACTGGTAGCATTGCCCCGTTGAATTTTAATGCTTATTCGTTGAGCCAAATAGGTGTCATTTAGATCACGCGTCGCATCGACCAAGCGCTCTGACATTAGTTTGTAATGTCATTGCCTAAAATTATGAAATTGTTGTTCAAATGTCAATAAAATTTTGCATGTACATTCTCATAATTTACGATCTTCTTATTAATGATTAAGTAATAAAAGACATAAATAAATGTAATTAAAAAACCTATCTCCTAGTCGAAAACATTGTTTATTGCATATAGTCCAATATCTCACCTGATGGTAAGAGATGATGCGTAAAAGAAGTTGTTCAGGCTATCCTAGAATTACTGACTCTCAAGTAATGCTGCCAGAAAAGCTGCAGAAAAGCAGTCTCTGTGACTGCTTTTCTTCTTGTGGATGGTAATTCGCCGGGCATTAGCAAAAATGCCTTACATTATTCAAAATTTGTTGAATTTGGAGCCATTTTTTAAATGTTTTGTTGTAACAATTCGGTTTTTGCTCACTACTACTTCTAAGCAGTATAGCTGGACGGCGTTGGTACCCACAAAGAAGGACTTAAGATACCTGCAGTTCTATGGATTGTAATTAGTATGCCACCGATTTCCACAAATCATTCAATAAGTTTTATAGTTTAACATCGATTCCTTCTAAAGAAAAAAAAATATTTTCGTATAGAGTAATAGTCATTATATCTAACACAGTCCTGTGACGTACTATTAACGTAAGTAAACATTCTCTTGGAATTAACGTAGAGAACCCATGAAGGCTGCGAGATATTTGCATAATGTATACGTTTCTAGGCTAATGTTGGCATCAAGGGGTCTATCGCTCGGAGGCTGCGTTAATACTCACATTTCTAAACGTGCTAGTATTTAGTTTTGCAACAGTCCAAACAACTTCTGATTCCCACACTGATGACGGTTCCTTTAACTAATTACTTGTTTAACTTTCGACTGTTACCAATGTAACGCCTGGAACACACCTTAAGAAATCGAATGTGATTTGAAAACTACAGTGGAACGCTCTCGATCGTAGCAGGTTTTTTTTTATGCATAGCTATAGCCTTTGACCACTATCTCACTTGATGCTACCATCAAATGATATATTTAGAGAGTCAAATGATGTGATGATGATGTGGTCGAAGATGTTGTTCAGGCTATATAGCTGCCGGAACACATCGCTAGGTCCTTGGCGACATATTTTCTACTTGAGGGTGGTAGCTAGGGAGATGGGCATTCGCAAAATACCCTACCACCATGCAAGGTGTGTGAAAGGTCGGTTCGATTTTTCAAAACTGTACAGTCGAACGGAGTATAATCATAAATGAAATCGCAGGAGCTTGGTTCAATCGAAGCGTGTTGGCCGGCCGGTTGTCAGGTTCCTTCACGATCGCGCACTTTTAGTAAAAACTGTATAAAAAAATCATAAACATTAAGTTTTATTTATTTTCAAATTACGTTTTTATTTATTAGAGCGAGCACTAAGCCCCAACAGTTAGTAAGTTCACCCCTCGAAGACATCATGGAATGAAATGAAGAACGTTCTCGATTATATATTATGTGTGGTGGAAGCAAAACTGTACAGTTTTGAACGAATCTGTGTTTGATTTCGATTTCGGTCGAAAAAAAAAAAAGAAAGCTATTTAGGATTCATCAAAAGAAACTTAAATGAGAAATTATATTCGTAGTAATATTAACAGATACACAATCATGCATAACAATAAAACTCGATCAAAGGTCAACGTAAAATATGATTTTGACAACAAAAATTGCGAAATAAATCCAACATTACTCCCTAATTCAAATTAAAGCAGAAACGAAAGAAATATTTTCGAACACGATTGCGTAGGCATAAAAGCTAACATAATTAAATCGGGGAACGTCGGCCGTCCCGCCCGAGGGAGCAGTCGGCAGTCCTAACATCTTTCTCCCTGAGCGACATTACCTATTCATCACACGGATCGCTGAAAAGCGACCACTTTGTTACCTATATATCTTTGGAAAGGAAAGATCGGGCGTCATTTTTCTCCGACTCCATTAGTGGGCATCGGTCAGCGGGCGGATACGCGGACCGCACAAACATAAACAAACTAATGGTCCGCTCGGTGACAAAGAAGGCTCCATCACGATATGGATGTTTTGTATCTGTACACTAAGGATTTGGCTGATTTAGTGGGTCCGAGTTTTAGTTTTGCAATGTTTTTTTGATATCTATACGCGAGACCGGCACGAGTTTCAATGTCAACCTCAACAGTTTACTGTGGTAAGCAGGATACATGAACAGTAACGTAACAATAGATACTGCTGCATTTTCCAGCATTTCAGACTCTTGTTTGCATTTCGCTCTTGTTTGCTCGATGAGTGGGCCACATGATCGTTTCGCGACTCTTATAGCATAACTTATTTGTGTAGTGTTGTATATAGTTCGAAGTATTTTGCCAATAAAGGCTTAAAAAATGTATTAAAAAAAAATACTTTTTAGTTATCATATAAGAGTCGCGAAACCTTCTTGGTGGGTACCACCGCAGAGTCAGATATTCGTAGTAGTAGTGTGCAAACACCGTGTTGTCACTTCAAAACATTAAAAAATGGCTCCCAGTGCTAATGCCCGTTGAGTTACCACCCTCTAGAAGAAAATCAGTCTCCAAGCTCTCCCGAGTGTATTCCGGCAGTTTTACTTGAGAATTGGTAATTCTAGGATAGCCTGGCAACTTCTTCGACCGCATCATCTCTTACCATCAGGTGAGATAGTGTACTATAAGCAAAAAAAAACATATAACAACAAATGTTCATGCTATATACACCGCCCAATATTTTAATTTAAAAACATCCAACGTCTACCTTCTCGTATTGGAACTAATGTTCAGAGAATATCAGTAAACATCGATGTCAACAACGATAGACAGTACAAAGGAATAGCTTGTGGCAAACATACAAAGGATACATCGTTGCTGACAGTTTCTCTTAACCAAAATTATAATTAGAGCAAACCGGTCGACCATCTTCGAGTCATCCAACTGTAAAACGTCTTACCCTTCCAGGAGAACTTCTGTTGATTATCCTCGATGTGATGAGTTTCCTTTAGTTAGATGTATCCGTTTTCCGTGTCAGACACTATTCTTAGCCCTCGAAAATCAGTAATCTTTCAATCATACCACTCACAGTATATATCGCGCGCCTTCTTCCTTTTTTTCCGTCATGGCCGCCCACCACACTTATCTTATTTTGCATCCTTTTATGTTACCATTTTCATTAATATATCGTGTTTCATATTATAAATTCTTCTTAAATTCACGAATTATTTTCTCAATTTTAAAGTAAATCTTCATGTATCGATTATAACATTCATAATTTATTAATATCATGCCGGATGCTAACAGTCGGCCATCCTGTATTAGGAATGTCCACATTCCTACTGCGGCCATCAAACCGAATAATAACTTATTTTATCCAATTCCATATACTTGTTTTCTTAAAATTTACCGCATTTTCATTCAACAAATTTTAAAAGACATTTCCAAACATAAACCCCTTTCAATAGTGGGTATCCATTTCTCTATAGTTTCTCGCCTTGGTACGAGTATAATACGAGCGTCAAGCTAACCATTAGCAATGACTTTCCTCGCTTAAAATAAGGTCTCTTAAAGACTGTAGTCATAGTTTTTATATTAGCATTATTGAATATCGTACGAGCGTCGAAGCGCAGCAACGACTTTCCTCGTGAAACAACATCGTACGAGCGTCGAAGCTACCTCATACGAGCAACGACTTTCCTCGTGAAAACAACAACGTACGAGCGTCGAAGTTACCTCATACGAGCAACGACTTTCCTCGTGAAAACAACAACGTACGAGCGTCGGAGTTACCTCATAAGAGCAACGACTTTCCTCGTGAAAATAGATTCAGCCAGCCTGTTTTAAATTAATATCATTTCAATTTAATATCGCACGAGCGTCGAAGCTACCAGTGAGCAACGACTTACCTCGCTTAAATAGGCCTCAGTATCTTTGATTTTCCATCAGTTAAACATCCAACGAGCGTCGCTATAGCTCCATGCGAGCAACGGCTTTCTTCATTTCATCATGCATCACCTATATTGGGTTTTGATAGAAAAGGGATAATAGGAAAGTAAGGTTGGGTATAGGAATGTAATGAGTGAGGATTTGGACGATTGCTACCATGTCTTTACCATTATTGTAATCATATAGCAGCTGTTATAAATATTTACATATTAAAGTAATATATGATTGGTGCTTAACAGTTCGTCTCATCAGAAGTATCATTTTCACTTTCAGTAGGATAGTGAAACGAAATCCACGGCTTTAAATGATCGGCAGGGAAAATGTTTTTATATCGTCGTGTTGCATGCCCTTCTATACTTGATATTTCATATCTATCATGATTTAACTTAGCTGTGACTTTGTATGGACCTTTAAATTTTGAAGTCAATTTATTGCTTTTTCCCTTCTCTTGGTTCAAATTTGGAATCATAACTAAATCTCCTTCTTCGAAGAACTTTGTTGGTGCTCGTTTTTTGTCAAAGTGTTCTTTCATTGTTTTTTGCTGTTTTTCAATAGTAGTCTGGACTTCTTTACGAATGTCTGCTACATCCTTTTTTTTATTGTGATGATCCTCTCCGGTAAGGTGTCCCCTAATAATACCTTCTGAGAAGTTGGTAGTTCTGTGACCAAAGACCACTTCTGCCGGAGCTTTACCTATACCTCTGTTACGGGTATTGTTGAGACTTAATTGTAGTTTTGGTAAATTTAAATCCCAATCACTCTCATTGCAATTATGATTCATTGCCGAAAGAGAGTTCAGGATCGTTCTATTATACCTTTCAATTTGTCCATTTGCTCGTGGTGTTGCGACTGCATTCAAAACGTGTTTGGCACCAATTGAGTTTACATATGCTTTAAATTCGGAGGAAGTAAAACTTGTCCCCTGATCAGAAATTATTACTTTAGGGCAACCTACAGTCGAAAAGATATCTTCCAGTATTTTAATAGTGGTTTTAGACTTAGTGTCACGTGCTCCCTTAACAAAAATGAATTTACTGAAACTGTCTATTACACCAAGAATATACATGTTTCCTTTTTTACTTCGGACAAACGGGCCTAAGTGGTCTACGTGCAACGTGTGAAATACCTCATTAGGTTTTGGTATAGGGTGTAAATATCCCGACTCTTTTCCGGTTGGTTTTTTATTATATGCACAATTCAAACAGGATTCAACATACTTTTTCACAAATCGTTTCATTTTCGGGAACCAATACTCTTCGCTCATTTTTTCTAGAGTTTTATCAAATCCAAAGTGTCCGGATTCATCATGACATATTTGACAAATTTTCCATCTGGCCCCATTTGGTACTACCCATCGCAGACTTTTGCCTACACGGCGATGAAGTCTATTGTCTTTGATGGTATAGTTATTTATTATTTCTTTGAGGTCAGTTTCCTTTGTTTCCAAAATGTTGATTATGTTTCTGAGTCTAGGGTCTGTCATTTGTACTGTATGTAACCAGTCTTCTGTTCTAATATTCATGATTTCGATTGTATCTAATGTATCTTCAGTATCGGCCGGGTTTCGGCTTAATGCATCAGCGTGTTTCATGGCATTCCCTGCCCGATATTCTATTGTAAAATCGAATTCCTGAAGTTGGAGCCACCACCTAGCAATCCTTGGTATAAGATCTCGTTTACTTAAGGTTGCTCTTAAGGCGTTGCAGTCGGTCAATACTTTAAAAGGTATACCTATCAAATAAATACGGAATCTTTTAAGACTGGCTACCACTGCCATCGTCTCCAGCTCATATGAATTCCAAAATTCTTCTTCTTTCGTAGTTTGTCTGCTGTAGTATGAGACAGGCCGCAGAGGAGATTTTTCATCTGATTTTTGCAGTAAAATGCCACCCATGCCGTGTTTACTGGCATCACAGTGTATTTCTGTAATATCTGGGTTATATAAGGCCAGCACAGGGCGTGTTGTTAAACGTGATTTTAAATCTTGAAAAGCTCTTTCTTCGTCAGCACCCCAACACCACGGAACATCATTTTTGGTTAGTGATGTAAGCGGTCGCGCTATCCGTGCAAAGTCTTGCACAAATCTACGGAAAAAGCTTGCAAGCCCAACGAATTGGCGGACTTGGTGTACATTGGTCGGGACAGGAAAGTTCGAAACTGCACGCGTTTTATTAAGTCCTGGTTTAATGCCATTTTCGGAGATCTCATAACCTAGGTAGTCAACAGACGAGCTTAAGAAGTTGCACTTTTTTAAGTTTAGTGTTAAGCCTGCTTCACGCAACAGTATGAGCAGAGATTCTAGTTTTGCTAGTGACTCTTCTATATTTGGCGCTGCTGTCAAAATATCATCTAGATATGGAATTGCCAATTCAAACCTTTTTGGTCCAAGAGCCTTGTTAATCATATGTTGGAATACAGCCGGTGCGTTGACTAGCCCAAAAGGCATTCTGGTGTATTCATAATGACCGTCGGGCGTAACGAACGCGGTCAGATGAATGGATTCTTCTGCAACTGGGATCTGATAATAGCCAGATGCAAGGTCAAGACTGGTAAAGAACTTGTTTCCGCTTAACCTATCTAATTGATCATCAATAACTGGCATGGGATATTTATCTTTCACAGTCTTTTTATTAAGAGCTCTATAATCAACACAGAGGCGGTACTCGTTATTCTTTTTCTTGACAAGTACAATTGGGCTCGCGTACTCTGAGTTAGATTCTCTTATGACTTGGTTTTTAAGAAGTTCTTCAACCATACCTTGAACAATCTTTCGTTCAGCAAATGGTAATCGGTAAGGTTTGTATGCGATTGGGCTTTCATCGGTTAGTTTAATATGCATTTCTGTTATTGCCGTAAATCCGAGCTCTTCTGGTGTCAATGCAAAACATTCACGGTAGTTGTTTAGCAAGTCAACTAATTTTATTTTTTCCTCTTCCTTTACATGTTCACCAATGTTTAACATTTCTGTTTTTATTTCTTCTTTTTTGTTATCCGTGTTTTTAATTGGTTTGGTTTTTGTAATTATTTTTACTTCTTTTACCTCTACTGGCGAATTTTTTTTGAAGTTACTTATCTCTGGTAGTTTTTGGCCTCTGCTCAACAATCGGTCCTTTTCTATATTTATATCTTTTCCTGTTATGTTAATTATTATAATATGACCCTGACCTTTATTTAAAAAATAAATACCCTGCAATATTATGTACTGACTGTTTTCTTTCATACAGACGCAAGAAGGAACATAAATTTGTCCTGTGATTGTCGTGTTTGTTTTAACCGGTATCGCTTCAGTGGTAGATATAGTAACATCCGCAACACTGTAAAGTTCGACTTTATCTAAAATCGTCTCGTTAGTGTATAAATATAAGTCTGTATTGGTTTTGTATACTCTTACCGACGGAAGTTCTGTCAAAGTCTGTCCAATCAGCACATCTGTCCTAAGCATATCATCGTTAACGATATAAAGTTTGATATCAGCAGAAACACCGTCTACAGTAACATTTGCTTCGCAACTTCCTAACGGCAGAATATGATTTCCAGAGCCAAATCCCTGCAAAGCAGGAAGATCTGCTGTGCTGACATCCAAATTCATTTTCCTAGCGATACTATCTTTTATGACAGAATACTCACTTCCGAAATCGATAAATGCTGAGTGAGATGTTTCATTGACTGTTATGGTCTTAATGTATTTATCATCTTTACGTTTGTCAAACTCCGTGATCTTAAGAATTTTTTGTGAAGATGATGAAGCCTTACTGTCTGTGTTCAAGTTCTCTTGGCGTTTTGTACGAAAACAATTCCTCTGATCATGGCCAAGTCGTGAGCACATTTCACACTTTTTTAACGGTTTTAAACATTTAGCGGAAACATGTCCCGTTTCCGAACAGTTGTAGCATCTCAAAGTTTTAAGTTTTTCTTTATTTTCATACCATTTTCCTGTACCCGTACTTGAATATGGTTTATCACGCGGTTGTGTCCTTCTAGTTTGGCTCATGTTTTTAGTTCTGTTAGAGACGCTTCGTAAAAATTTGAGGAGTTCGGTCGAATCATGAAAGTTTAGGCCTTGTGCATTAAGTCTAACATTATTGTCATAGATCCCGTGTATTACGCAGTCAACTGCATTTTTTCCTTTGATACCGCACGCATTGATTAGATTGATTTTATCATAATAGTATTCCTCCAAGCTCTCTTCGCGTCTGGATCTTCGTTCTAACATTTCTGAAAGCTTATCGCCATAGTTTCGATCATCGGGGAACATATTCAAGATGTGTTTTTGCCATTCATTCCAAGTGAAGTCTACCGTACTGAGACCCTCATACCACCGCTTCGCTAAGCCATCAAGTTTTGGTAGCGCGTAAAATATTATTTGCTTTTCGTGCCAGTTATATATGGAATCTATCTCATTAACTTTCCTAATCCAGTCTGCTGCAGATTGAGTGTTCGATTTTGGATCAAAAGTAGGTATCACATTTTGTGCGCCATGAAATGAGGTACTAGGTTGCTTGTCATTCAGCATTCCGAGAAACTGTTCGAAGAGTTGTTGTCGCGTATCTTTCTCAAGTCGAAACGAACATGAGCGCGTACGACGTCCCTTAGATCTAGCACGGGGGCGATCCATCTTGTGTTTGGGTACAGAACGCTGCCTCTGACATTTTTTCTGAATATCTGATGATGATGTTGTCGATGGAGGAGTGGAACTACGACTTCGCCTTGTATTTTTACGGTCCTTAGCAAGAATAGAAGGTTTTATTTTCCCCTTTGAACTGTCTTTCTTATTAGGTTTTTTCCCATGTTTGCGTTTCTTGTATCGGTCAAATCGTTTTTTGCAGTTATCTGAATGTGATGATGAGGATTGTGAACTTGTATTGGTATTTAGCGATGAACATGACATTGGTCGCTTGCGTAGTTTAGGGGTTTTATTTTCTTTACTGTGATCAGTAATTTTTGGGGTGCCGACCCCATCAGTATCACTCATATTTTCAAGGTTTGTTCTGTTTTAATAAGGTCTTTTTTTTTAAGAATTAATTATTTGAAGGTAAGAAGGATTGGATATTAGGAGAACAGGAAGAAAACATAAATTATTAAAGTTTGTAACAATATGTGTAAGTACTTACAATGATAATATTCTAATTAATTACTGTAACTTCATCATTGTAGCATCATCAGGTATTCCATAGCCCTTGAACCTCATACGGGGAGGCTTATGTTCAGTAGTGCGTATAGTAGCACTTATTAAACATACAGAATGTGTACAGAATATAACAATACCAGTCAAGTTCTAAATCAATATTGAAGACTATTTACTTACAATATAAATTCCAACAAAAAAATTAAATACTCAATATATTCTGGTTAGGCGTATAATTCAAATAGAAACCATTTCAATATCCTCGGTAAACTTTTATCAATCATATGATATAAAGCAAGATAAATCCACAGTCTCTATCTACCCCATAAGTAACATGTGAGATCTACTTAATATAAGTATATATATATATTGTTTATATTTGTATAAAAATTATTTCTTCGCAGTATGGTCAACGATGTTGTGTTATTGAGAGATATCAGTAAAATATTATTTTATTGAATCACTTTACCATGAATAAAGCATAAGTAATTTTACGTTAACTGCCTATAAAACTATTTGTTAGATGCTGATACGCTTTAATTTTCATTTCTTATAGCATGGATATTGTAGCGAAGGACATATTCACCAACACCACATCATAGTTGGGATAAGGGTGAGAAAATGACTACCAACTAATACATTCATTTCACCAATGTGAAGATCGGATTCTATAAATTTAATAATGTGACTAACACTATGTTAACATTATTGTAGTATACGTAACACTATGTTAACATTTATCACGCTAGTAATCATACGGTATCAAACTATTATCAACTATTAGTTTAACTGTTGCTGCTGCATTGATTGGAAAGGTAATTGATTGCTTTAATATATATTATATGTTTATTATACCAACACTGAACAACTTCGCATCTCAAGAACAGCTAGTGATAGTCCTCAGACAAAAAAAAATCATATTATGGTGCTGAGCCAGTACTTATTTAGTTAACTGAATACAAAAGTCATAACTTTGCCCAGTTTAACATAAGTATGACTGTACCCGCATTTTATTACGGTTACCTATCAAATCTCATACCAGTATATGCAGTAGGTATATGCAGTGTTTGTTTAAATTTCACTGGTAAGAATATTCAAAGTTTAAAAATTCATAAAATATATTTTAACTTTGTCTGATACATACTGAAGTTAGTATTATGTTAGGAAATAAAAAGATTACATAATATGCTAATGTGAAAGTAGGAGAATATATCAATATTTCACACACCAATTTCAGCAAATATTCAATAAAATAATTGACCAGATATTAATATAAGGTAGATACTACTTACTTATGTAATCTCAAATTTGGTTAGACTACATAAGAATTTACAGATAATTCTGCATTGTATATTATAGAACCCATGCGTGTGATCTTTAATTCACAATAATTCCCTGGTATAATAACTAAATCAGTCACATAGCTACAATTCAATAACATGGTCTAACATGGCTTTATTTGCTTTATAAATGCACATCAGTGCTTAATTATTATTATTTTTGGTAACTTTCTTCAAATAGTCCGGGCAGTAGTCGCCAATTTTTTTTTTAAATATACCTTCCCATATCATTTTGATTCTTTATTTGTGAGGAAACAATAGAGTGTAATTATGGAACTAACATGTACATGATTTCTAAGTTGTTATGAATTTTATCACATTATTTTCCATTTCATATATATATATATATACCATGATAACATTTACTACACATCATCCATATATATATTTAAGCTATCCATAACTTTGTTTATGTACCTAAGTACACTGCCCATTTTGCTTGTCATTATAGTGTAAGCGGGTATTGTTATATCCTGGCACTTCCAATTATATTTCAAAACTATTACATGTAGCTATACCACAGTTCTATCATATTCTTGATTTAGTATCTAAGCCATAATATGTATCATGAAAATAGGTAGTAGGTAAGTGTAAGTGAATGCAGAGAACAAATCCAGATATTGGTACCGCTGTCTACATCAAATATTATTTTAATGAAAAAGATACGAGTTATATGTAGAAAAGTAATTTATAGAATTTGTTACATAACAATGGGTACCTACCGACATACTGGTTTTCATTCAACCAAGTAATAAGGTACAAACAAAAAAAAAAAAAAAACTAATGGTGGTATATATATTACACCAGGTAGACACATGTGGACAACTGTCAGTAGACCACTGAGATGGATGGATGGACCACAACTCACAAGTGCCATTTGGTATAAAGTTAGTAGGTATACTTTGCTAAGCAGTAACTGACTTAATCACTTGTCATAGTATTGTATTACTGGGTAACAGGCAGTATGTTCTAAATGGTCACAGCTTATTGTGGTATGGTTCTTTGATTTAGTTAAAACTCGGAGTAGGTAGCTCTTGACGAATCATGTACCTATAGCTGTCGAACAGCTCTTTGCTGATCACTTTCTTTCCAACAAAGTATAGGTTCGTTTACAATGTTACCTACATTAACATAAATTATTTAGTTATTACTATCAAATTACGCATACCTTGAGTTCGTCGTTAGTTAAGCCCACCACGTAGGTTATTTCCACTTCTGGCTGTAAAACGTCTTACCCTTCCAGGAGAACTTCTGTTGATTATCCTCGATGTGATGAGTTTCCTTTAGTTAGATGTATCCGTTTTCCGTGTCAGACACTATTCTTAGCCCTCGAAAATCAGTAATCTTTCAATCATACCACTCACAGTATAAATCGCGCGCCTTCTTCCTTTTTTTCTGTCATGGCCGCCCACCACACTTATCTTATTTTGCATCCTTTTATGTTACCATTTTCATTAATATATCGTGTTTCATATTATAAATTCTTCTTAAATTCACGAATTATTTTCTCAATTTTAAAGTAAATCTTCATGTATCGATTATAACATTCATAATTTATTAATATCATGCCGGATGCTAACACAACCTATTTGGTAAACGTCGGCTTACGAACCACAGTTAGATATGGACACCATTGAACAGTACCTAGGTGTTTGTCTTGCGTATCAATTCCACTGACTTGTCCAATTTCAGTGGCCAGTGAGCCGGTCTCGATTAATCTGAGCATATCGACTTAGCAAATGGATATGGGAGATAGTATCTGTTATTTGGATTGCTAAGCGTGTGTTGTGTGTACACTATGAATAGACGTGGCTATAGTGGGTAGCCTTTGTTGGAAGTGAATGGGCACTGATCCTTATCTTTAGTACTGAAATGTAATGGTGATTGCTAATGGCAAAGAATGTTATCTTGTTCCATGCAAAACAAGTATGGAGATACTCATTTTGAAAATAAGTGCGTCAATGAATTAGTTTAAACTTATAAATACTAAGATTTTCTCAAGTAACAAAATCTTAAAATTCCCTAAGGCTGTGCAATGCCATATTGTTTAAGTGATGAAATACATTCCTATATGAGAATAAAAAATATTCAAGAGTTTTAATAAGAAAAAAAAATATTCTTGCTTCATTAGTTCAGTCGTACGAGCTTCACGTCTCAAGTCCCGGGTTCATTCCACGTTTTGGGCAGTTGTTATTAAGCCTTTATAACTAAAAATTTCACTAACAGTCCAGTACTAGGGATGATAAAGCAAAACGTTTAAAGCTTTTATATAGGCATGAAACATCCCACAGTATCTGAACAATACGTTTGAAAAACCTGGATTGATAAATTAACTGGATTGATTATGTTTTCGTTTCTAAATAGTGCGCAGCTGCGTCTGCGAGCGATTCAATCCTCAACGTAAGTGTTTTTTGCCGGTTTAATTTATAATATTTAAATCTGTGTGAAACTCACGAGAATTTCATCTCAAACAATGCATTAATAGATATCTTTAAAACATTTAGCTATTTTTCTATCTAAAATGTATGCTATGCCATATATGCCACTATAGCAACGTAATCGCAACAAAATAGCTTACAGCATACCAAATATGTAAAAAACTATTGATAGTAAACCACTGACTTGCGATTGAACCTAAATAGGATATAAGGAATAGGGCAGACTACTGATACTGTCAAAAACGACAATTTTCATGCAATTAAGTTGCGTTAACGCTAAGTAGTTCAATAGCTAAGAGAATCGGGCCCCTGGTGTATTGCGAATCTGATATTATCCTTCAAAGCCTTTGGGAAATGTCCTACCTCCAAGTAAATATGTGTATATTTGCATGAAGTAGACGCCGTAATTCACATTAACTATACTAACTCTTTTCACGTAATAAATACGTACGCCTCTATATTTAGAGGGTTATTGGTAAAATGATAACAACCTCGTAGGGTTTACTTCCTAAGAAACATTTAGAAATATATATTTTTTTGCTTTGAAAAAAAAAATGGTTTTTTTGTGTTTTGATGCCTATTCCGGGCCAAGAGCACTTGCCGCGGCAACACTGGACCGCGCTGTGGTCCCTTTGAATAGAGTTTTGAATATTTACATCGAGCAAAGTAATAAAAAAATTGAAATAATACATTACAGGCACAAGAGACTTTTAAAATCAGGTGGTCCTCGTGCTGTCAAAAACTCAAAAACATATTAAAAATAAACAATGGAAAATTTAAACGATAATATAAAAAAAAACTTTAAAAAAAAAAAATTCTCGAAATGTTTCTTAGGACTAGCAGAAGTCAACTCTAAGAGGTTGTTAGCATTTTACCAATAACCCTGTATATACAAAGTATCTAACAAAGAAATAATAAACCTAACTTGACGTAAGTATCAGTTTTTAAACAAACTCCAACAATTCTATCTTTGCTACTGTTTCTTTTATCCCCTGCTAATATCGAACGTTGAAATTAGGGATGTCGAAATTATGTTCGGATAATGCTGACGCCGTAATTCGCATTGTGTGTCGGCTGATGAACTGGTTTATTCATGAATCATGACTATTTTTCCTCATTATTTTCGCAAACAAGAGATTGGGATGATAAAAATGAAGAGCATGCTTTTCATCTTTACTTGTTAAAAATAAAACACATTGCTATGTAGGTTTTAAATAAGTATAGAACCTACCTCGTCGGTATAGTGAAAGTGTTGTTTATCGCGAGCTTTTTAGGTTAGAATAACAAAGAAATACAGAATTTCTAGCAGTAGCAGTCTGTGGTTCGAACCTGTTGGAGGCAGATGGAAATAGGCTCGCCTCCTATAACATGGTATCAAATCTGGTCTTGCGAAATGTGAGTGTTTAGTCACAAAACTCACCTCTTCCTATCAATAATTAGAGGCGTGACGATGTGATATATTATTAATATATTTTATGCTTCTGTCGATATATTTAAAGGCGTTATAGTTAATATGTATAATATTTTGTTTTAAATGATGAATTGTTATTTATTTTTGTTTGTTGGTTAGTTGACAACCATGTAATTAGTAAGAATCGGAGAAAATTGTTCAATTTCTAAACATTTCTATTTACTATATAGATAGACGTATATATTATAAGTCAATTTTATTTCATACTACAAACATAATTAATAATAATTAAGTCAAACTTAAAACTAGCCTAATCAAACAACCCACCCCTGGTCGCTCCCAGTGCAAAGGTGCCCATAACACTTGCAGCGTTTCCGCGTTGAATGGCAATAGCCATCCCCTGCACCAGGAACGAACTGGAGCGGGAGTCACCAGTTTTTTCTTTTAACCTGCGCCCAATTTCACGAACCCATGGTCTCTAGTGCAATGGGCACAAAAAGCAAACGGGCTCCATTGCTGCGTACTTTTGGCGTTTTTTATTTGCGGTGTCTTCGGCTGCCGCTGACGGTGAGTGGACAGTGCGACACAGGTGACTGGCAGCGACAGTGCTGACGCAAGTAGCGTCCCACACCAGGCACCTGCCATTCTGCCAGGGCACCAGGGTCAGCCCATCCGGCCTCTTACCGGTGCTCTTAATTTCTTATATTTTTTCAATTAAGTGGTGACTTATGTTATCATTGCTACTGTTAGAAGTTTTCAAGTTAATATGAGTAATATTTTTTACATTAACATTCTTTAGCATTCGATTTTAAATTACGTTGCAAATTCCATAATTTTAATCCAATTCTTTAATGCAACATTTGTGGTATATGTACACCACATATGGTGTACATACATAACTGGTCTTACATACATTTTTACAGAGTTATAAATGTGACCCATTTTGGGTATACCAGCTGATGTAATAGTAGAGTGACCGATCATTTTCATAATCATTTAATTTGTCACCAAGAATGTATTATGAAATAACATTATCAACACCCTTGCTCGTAAAGTGAGCTTTATTATATCGTTCTTAGGGCCATAAACCGAACTATAACACCCTCGTGCATAGTAATATTATACACTAGTGCGTAATATAATCATACCTACAAAGTTAAGTCAGTACCTAACTGCAAATTAAATGCGAGTAAACAGAGCATTTTGAATTTAATCGGGTAATTTATCCCTACAAAGTGAAGTTAGTACCTAACTGCAAATTATATGCGAGTAAACAGAGCATTTTCAATTTAACCGGGTAATACAGATTTGTAATATCAAAGAGGTTTATATGTAATCAACCAACATACATATGCTGCACACAAAAAAAAACTTGATCGCTATTTTCCATAATTTTCGTATGTTGTTTGTATCTCATTTGTACAATATATATCGGGCTGCAACACACAGTCTCGTTTATAATTTGCTCATATGTATCATAATCTATTATTAATATTTTCTTTAAACTATTGACAAAGTTCCAGTCTTTTTTATTCACTTTTTAATTCATTTGGTAGCGTGTTAAATAATTTTTTGCCATTACATTTCGACAGAAACTGTCATGTTAAATGATCATGTACAACAGTTACTAAACCTAGCTAAATAGGCGATAAATCTGTATTAATTTTGTATTTCTCACCACAAGCGTGCGTTTCTACCTCAAACAAGAACAAATAAAATTAAGGTCGGTCGCGCGTAGAATGAATTGCGATGGATGTGGAAATTCTCTTGTGCGGTCTGTAATAACATAGAGTATGTACAGTATTATAGAATCTGTGACAACATAGTTGCAGCAATAACTAAGCTGTATGAGAAGTAACTACTGGCATACTGGCACGCGAATGCAAGCCGAGAAAAGCTTCAATGATTAAATTGTTTCTTTGTATTTGCCCTCGCATATTTCTGGCAAGATGCAGTTTGTTTGTTAAGTACATTATCAACAAATGACAGTTTATCTGTAATAGTCGTTAGTTTATTTGTAGTAAAAATAATAATCTTATTGCCATAAATTTAATTTCAATGCTCTCTGAATAGTTAAACTCCCGAACTCGTTTATCTGTTTCAGGGGCCCAGTGGTTTCTCCTAGTATTATGGTTCTTAAAAATAATGACTATTTGAAATTTTAAGTTTTTGATATTTTATACAGTTTTTATAATAATTAGGTAAATGATTGATTCAGGCGTACTTTTTCGACAATTGTAAAATAATAATATTTTCTAGTAGTATCCTGGAATATGAACTTTTCAAATCTCAAAATAAAAACGCAAGATATTTTTAAAATAATTTTCCAGTCTCCAGTTTAAACAAATCGCTAGAGTACATTCACTTTTTTTGTAGAGCTCCGAATTAAATGATTATTTTTCTAATGATTTTTATCTATTTTATTTTCAGATTGCACCCGATCCTCGTCATCCAGCAGCGTGATTACCGGCATCACCACTGTTTCGGTGGCGGTCACAGGCATTGAAACTCGACCTTCAATCGCCGCCAAGAAGGTTCGCCCAAAGCAGGCTTCGCCCAACAGACAGGGCCCGCAGCAGTGTCAAGTAAGTAAAGTTTTGTTTATGTCCAATGTACTCATTGTAACAATTTCATAATAGAACTGGTCGACAATTAACCAGTTTGAGGATATCAGAATTGAAAATTTTGTACATTTTCGGAATCTATGAAAAAAAATGTGTTACTACTTATGTTATACTATTGAAATTGTGCTAAGTACATAAAGACACGCTATTAAAGCCGTAGAACAGTTTTTTTTAAATTTTACCTTTTTATTTGCGTTTGTTAACGCTAATCACCATAATGTATGAACCCATTTGAATGTCTTTGAAAATAATGTGTTGAGATAATTTCTTCTCTTAGTCGCTCTTGGCAGAGTGGTCGTGGTCGTCATGTAGTAATGGTGGAGTTGGCAGACAGCACACGCCTCACAATGCCCCGCCATTTCTTTCTGCTTTCTCTGTGAGGTCTGGAAATAATTTAGGCTAACATTATAAATACGATTTTCAAAGAAAAATATTATGGCAGTTTTTGGTTTAAACAGCTCATAGCACAACTGATCTACCGATTTAAGTATATGATGTTTTCCGCGACCGCTGCTTGAATGGGTGAACGCTAGTGGCATTTACAACTGAGCACTTGATTCACAACACATGATTTGGAGGGCAGACAGATTAAGCTGTCCGTGGGTGTCATTTGTCCGGTTATTGATGGCAATCGTTAGACTATGTCGACGGATTTCAAATGGTCTGAAAACTCTGGTAGTGTTGGCCTGGATTGGGTTATTCGCGAAGCTTCAATAGACCAACGCCCGCGTGGCAAGTTATGACCCGTCCTTCTACCTCTGAGAAGGCCCGAGTACTAGCAGTATGAATATGATGGGCTGTGCGGACTCAGTAATCTCGGATATCAATTTTAATTGCAACTCACGAGCACATTTTAAACTTGTAATGTAATTGTATTGCATTGTTCGGTATTGATAACAATTTCAGGCTACGATCGGTCAAACAATATATATCAAGATCTTAGATGTAAGAGCTGTCAAATTGACAGTTGAAGTCGTACTTTTTGTAGTTTCATATTAAACTAGGTACAATCGATTAAGGTTAGAGTGCTCGTGGCGCTTTCCATACAAACGTAGTTTT
Source organism: Plagodis pulveraria (assembly GCA_963890685.1). Classification (NCBI taxonomy): domain Eukaryota; kingdom Metazoa; phylum Arthropoda; class Insecta; order Lepidoptera; family Geometridae; genus Plagodis; species Plagodis pulveraria. The sequence goes on along the minus strand of OY982964.1, from coordinate 12,292,282 downwards.
GTCTTATTTTAAATACTAAGTGTTCAAACTAGGTGAAACTTTGCTTTGAGTCCTTGAGCCTAATATATAGGCTTCTGGTTTGCCATATTTTTGTCAAATTAAGTATTTTCAAAAATAATTCGAAAAATCGGTTTATATGGGAATTAATTATTGACATTTAGGGTTAAATAAATAGTAAATCGTAAAACCGGCAAACCAGAAGGATAGATATTAGGCTCAGCAATATGCATACAAAATTTCACCGAGTTCGAACTCGTGTTATTTACATAGAATATGACAAAACTACGTTTGTATGGAAAGCGCTCCGTGCACTCTAGTCTTAAACAGTGACTCTTTTCTGCTGTTTTTATTATCTACCTACACACACTTACCAAATTTTATATGTAACTATTGTTTTATTGAGTATTTATATATTATTGAGAGTTACGTAATGTTCTCACAAAACCAACTAATCAACAGTTTTTTTTAATGCTGTTGAACACAATCTCACCTAATGGTTAGTGATAATGTGGTCGAAGGTGTTAACAGGCTTAACCTATAGTTACTGGCTCTCAAGTACAGCAGCCGGAACACACCGTTAGGTGCTTGGCGACACATTTTTTACTTGATCGGTAGCTAGCCAGGCGGGCATTCGCAAAATGCCCTATCACCATGCGGTGAAGATCAAGCCCGCATTTTCATATAACATTTTTATTTGAAAATAAAACTGTATATTTATTTGAAATCGTGGAGCCAAGTACTATATGTATAATAACTTATATAATCTAACAGTTAATCAAGTCATGTTTCGTTGACATTGTCTGTATTGGATTAATCTCTAGAGCATTCAATTAACAGAGTGTTAACAGATAAAATTAAAGCAATATCAGCTGAAGGTGTTCATTCAGTCAACATTTACGATTCACTGAATCAATCTCGAGCCTACAACGCGGCGTTCATTCTTATATCTACAGACAACTGCCTATTCCCAAGATTGAGATATCTCCAGTCTTCATAACAAAGTTATCCAAGCTTCAATGTTGATTCGAGCAAGGGCGTTATCGATTACAGACCTTCAAATTAAGATTTATAGCTAAGCAAACAAGTGGAGCAGCAAACGCGGGAACGGCCCAAGGACAAGGGTGGTAGTAAAGTTGAACTACCAACAATCACATACCTATGCTAGCAACGTAACTGCTGAAGGTACTGTTGTTTTGGAAATCGTATAGAGTTGCGAGTTTTGCATATCGAGTACAGCAGCTTATTTCCTTAAAAAATAGAATTATTTTTTTCCAAAGAAATTAGAGAGATAAAACAGTGATAGCTCAGTGGCATTGGCTATGGACTGCTGCGCAGCAGGTCCATGGTACGAATCCCGTTGCGGGATTGAGCTTCACCGTTTGGTGGTTTTGCGAATGCCCGCCTGGCTGCAACCACGCTTGGCGACAGATTTTCTACTTGAGGTAGAAAATCTGCCCCCAAGCACCTAACGGTGTTTCCCGGCAGCTGTTAATGAGAGCTAGTACTTCTAGGTTAAGCCTGTTATAAGTTTATAACACCTTCGACCACAACATCACTTACCATCAGGTGAGATTGTGGTCAAAGGCTTACCTATCAGCAATAAATAAATAAAAAAAGTATTGTTCGTAATCCTCAATTTCATCCTGGAATTATTGCGGACGACAAACAAATGTTCGTATTATTGTAAAGCAACTGGCGGATTTTTTTCAGAATCCATTCATACAAAAAGTTGAAATTTCAAAGTGATGTTTTATCTCTATTACCATTCTAGATAGACAATACGCCTGCTGGATTAGTTCGAGGTTAACATGGATGCAAAATCACAAGGCCTTATAACAATATAAGACGATAAAGAAGAAGAAGATAAATTACAATGTCGTTATGCATTTCGTAATACCTTTTTTTTATAGTTGAGCCTTTGACCACTTGATGTGGTTAAACATGTTGTTCAGGCTAGCCTAAAATGTGAGCCAGTATCACAAGGACCGCCGCCGTTAGGTGCTTGGCTACAGATTTTCTACTCGAGGGTGGTAGCTAGCCAGGCGGGCATTCTTAAAATGCTCTACTGCCATGCTGTAACGACTGCCATCGTAAGACAACAACCGGGACCGACGCCCTAACGTGCCCTCCGAAGCACGGAACCGCTCAGTAGTAATATCACAAGCGGTCACCCATCCAAGTCATGACCGCCGCGGACGTTGCTTAACTTAGCTGATCGATTCAGAATGGCTAAGCAAACTTCGCTACGAGCACTTCAGTTCAACCTCGTTTAGAACTTACTTTTCCTGAAGAATATTTTTCGTTACAAAACAAAATCACAAATATACGATAGGAAAAATTTAAGTCATGTGCGGGATTCGAACCCGCGTCCATCCACCCCTTGAGCCGGGGTATGCTCTAACCAATTGAGCTAACATGACATGACGTCGTAACTCAAATCTTTCCTATCGTTCTTTAACCATCGTATTGGGATGGAGCGACATCTATAGTACCACTTGCGTTGTACTACAAACAAGACTAATTTTGCAATTTTATACTTGTAAATGATGACGCAACCGTTTAATTTTAATAACGCCTGCTATGTGGATCACATTACTAAATCACAAATATACGATAGGAAAAAATTAAGTCATGTTTGGGTTCGAATCCCGCACATGACTTAAATTTTTCCTATCGTATATTTGTGATTTTGTAATGTATTCCGCATAGCAGGCGTTATTGCAAACCTAACAATATTAAATATATTTTTCGTTACCTATTTCTGTCACATTCTAGCTTCGAGTTTAGGTTAGTCCAAATTTTGGGTGGGTCACGGAGTATTGGTGTTCCGGTTAGTTTCCGGATCATAACGACCGATGGACCGTGGCGATTGCCTCTATTTGTCTTTGGACAAAGGTACACGCACACATGCGTATTGGCTTGTGGGAGGGTCTCGTCAAATAGATTGTTCTGTCCGATAATATTTGATGTTGTAAGACGTCGACCAACAGAATCTATTTTTCGTCGTAAAATCAAATGTCTAAAATGGTTTTTTTAGAACCGTTATTTTGACGTCTGATTGGTTCATTTTTCAAAGAGGTACTTTAGAACGGAGTGTTTTCATCTCATAAAATATCTAAGTGCCTCTCAGATTTTCTCAGTGGCTCCTGAAATCAAATATACAACAAAATGCTCTAGGCATAAAGAGGTAAAAAACATTTACTTTTTATTTGCTTCTATGTAAGAGAACACATCAACTACACAACAGCAACATTTTAAGAGGAATTCTAAATGTCGTAACTCTTTTTATATAAATTTCACGGCTGCAAATAAAAGCAAAGTAATTTAGAATTGCCATATAAAAAAACACGGCAAAATTGTGATCATCATGTACAGTAATCGAAATACATATTTAACAAATATATATGCATATATCCCATCCCGCACATGACTATATCTTCTCGTTGTAAATTTGTAATATTATCACTTAACTAAGTAACATAGATTGCTTTTTTTGTTCATGTCAAAGCTTTTATAACCTGTACCTGTATCTGCTTTACATTGAGTTCCAGGATACCTTGTTTATACCTGAAAGGGTATGCAGAGTTATTTAACTACCCAAGTTAACCATTTATGTTTTGGTCTCGCGTAATTAGTGGGCGAGCCTTTAGGCATCTACGCCAGTTACAAAGTTGTTTTTTCTGTTATAAACTCATGACCAATTTGCTTTATGATCAATACAGTTGATAACAGCCAAAAAATATTGAAGCTTACAAAGTTATATAGTGACTTATTTGTTCATTAAAGAAAACTCCAACATAAAAGAAAAGACTTTTCCAATATTCAATTAATCTATATTGACGAAACGTCGCTCCAATTCTCAGAATTATTCTTTCGTTTACGTTTAAATATTCCCAAGCTCAAGACTGGTTTATTATTGAAAAAAATCGTTTGCACATAGTTAGGTAACAAAACGGTTAATATTTAACATCTTCAGGGCGGGAAAATACGGTATTCATGGATACGGCATATAAATTAAACCTAAGTAGTAGTTTCGAAGCAGTGATGGCTCAGTGGCATTGGCTATGGACTGCCGTGCAGCAGGTCCATGGTTCGAATCCCGCCCAGAGCTTGAGCTTCACCGCATGGTGGAAGGGCATTTTGTGAATGCCCGCCTGGCTTGCGACCCCCCTCAAGTAGAAAATCTGTCGCCAAGCACCTAACAGTGTGTTCCGGCAGCAGTCCTTGAGAGCCAAAAAATTACAGGCTAATGAGACCTAACAACTGGACGTCTCAGTGTGACGGGCACAGTGCAATTCGTCGTTGACGAAATGCGTCTGTTATAGGCAGAGGTTAGTCCACTTAACATCAAGTGGGCCTCGGGCTTGTTCCGTCTCAATAACATTAAAAAAATATATATATATATATGTAGTATTATAGGAGCTGCTTGTTTACAACAACAAGTTTTGAAGCGCTCATAGCGAAGTTTGCTTGGCTGTTCTTAAGCAACGTCCGCCGCGTTTATGAGTTGGATGGGTGACCGCTAGTACCATTACTACTAAGCGCTTCCGTGCTTCGTAGGGCAAGTTAAGCCGTAGGTCCCGGTTGTCGTCTTAGGACGGTAATCGTTATAGCATGGTGGTAGGGCATTTTGCGAATACCTGCCTGGCTAGCTACCACCCTCAAGTAGAAAATCTGTCGCCAAGCACCTAATGGCCGGCAGCTATCCTTGAGAGCCAGTAATTCTAGGTTAGCCTGAACAACATCTTCATCCTCTCTCAACATCTCCAGCAGGTGAGATAGTGGTCAAAGCCTAACCTATCAGGCATAAAAAGAAAACTTCAACCACATCATCACTTACCATCAGGTGAGATAATGGTCAAAAAATAAAAAATCAACGGTGTACATTGTTAAAGGTTACAGTGCACTCGTGACCACGGTCAATGCAGCTTGATCGTAACGTCGAGGTTAGTCAAAATAATGTTTTGATGTTAATTCGTGTGTCAATGATTTAGAAAAAAGAGTTTCACGAAAGATTAAAGAAAAGTATTGATTTTCTAGTGATTTGAAGCGCTCGTAGCGCAGCTGCCTTATCATTCCTAAACAATCACTAGGTTAAGCAATGTTTGCTTCGGTCACTGTTTGGATGAGTGACCTCATGTGCATTTACTAAACGCTTTCATGCTTCAAAGGGCACGTTATGCCGTAGTTCCGATTGTTCCTTTACGATAGCAGTCGTTGGGATACGTCGGAGGCCAAAACTTTCCATGTTAGACCTCCCTTCACTCCCAGGAAGAAAATCTGTCACCAAAAACCTATCGGTGTGTTCCAATAGCTGTCCATGGAGCAATAGCAATAGCTGCGAATTTCATATATAGGTCAAGTCTGTTTACCATCCTCGACCACATCATCACTTACCGTCAAGTCAGATTGTGGTCAAAGGCTTGCCTATTAAGAAACAAGTTTACCTCTTTTAATTTTTTATGTGTCCGGGAATTACTTAAATACAATTAATGCACATAGCCGAACATTTTTTTTTAGTACAGTAAAATTATAGGGCATTGTTACGAATGTAAATTCTATCAACCGTTATAATTAAAATACTCTTTTGAGAACCGCCTAATAGTATCGGTAAAATAAACCCTTAGCCCTTAACTTTTGAAAGGCTTTGCAAACACCTAATTGGCTCGCACAACGAAACGCCTAAACTAATAAAAACTAGTCCAGAGCCCCCAATTTTCAAACCAATCCGCCAATTTTGTGTTTACACTTGTTTAATTTAAAAAGTTATTACGAAAGCTGAAAATAAACAACCAATAAATAGCATATTCTCTAGTGAATATAACCACAATATGGACTTTACATACACATACATACGATTTACTCGTTAATATGAACGGTATAACAGTAAAATACGTACGAAACGAAATCATTCCGCAGATGAAACATTCACATGTGATTTTATTGGATCATATTGGAACTGATATAACTGCAAATACCGACATGGAATTAATGACTTCGTATCGATGTGACCACAACGAGGTCCTAAAATTTAACAAATCACGAATGAATATTGTACAAAAGCGACTAGCCAGTTTTGAAGCAATGATGGCCGAATGGACTGTCGTGCCTCAAGTTCCATGGTTCGATCCCCAACGTTGGCTTGAGCTTCACCGCATGGTTGAAGGGCATTTTGCAAATTCTCGCCTGGCTAGCTTCCACTTCCACTCTCAAGTAGAAATCTACCGCCCAGGACCTAACAGTGTGTTTCGGAGAGTCATTAAAATTATAAGCACAGGAGACTTAATAACTGTATGTCTCAGGGTGACGGGCGTGGTGCAATTTCTCACTTGTGTCGGAATGAATCTGTTATAGGCAGAGGTTAGTCCGATTTACATCAGGTGGGCCTCCTGCTTGTTCCGTCGTAATCCCATATATAAGAAAAAAGTCAAAGGACAGCCCTAGGGAACAAATTTATACGTAGAACATATAGAAATGGGTAACGCAAACACAAGGCAGTGATCATTTCATTTCCTATTCCTTTTTCTATGGAGTCACCCAATCCCAGCGATATGTCGAAATAAAATTACGATTGCACATATGATCTGTTATGTCTTTATGGAAATAAGGATATCGAATTACTTACATATATGAAATTTAGTACTTACGTTTTTACCACTTTTACATTATACGATAAACGGCTTGAAAACAATTTTTTATGCAGGTACTAAAATGTTTTGGTGGGCGGATGATACCAAAATTCAAGTATAATACTGTTCTATATCGGCTTAAATTATTTGAATCAAACACATAAAACCCAATATCGATACGATTGTGTGTATTAAAAATCGTAATTCGGACTATTATTATATAAATACCGAGTAAAGATTACAAAACAAAATAGCAAAATAAGCATTTGTATTTACAAATGCTCTGTTGTAAAGATTTTCAACAACTTTTTGGAGATTTTACTTTTCGTGTTCACCTTGGGGGGAAAAGATTAGTAACGAATATATACGTCAACACCCAAGCTTTATTTTGAACTGGTGTTTTTTAATAGGAAACTGTTTTTATTGTGTCACGTATTTTGTTTATTCCATCTTCAATATGGTACTGGAATTACATTACTAGTTACGCCAATGATGATGATGAAAATTATACTATGTCATAATCCAGCCCCTCATCTACCGCCATACTAAATATCATCAAAATTGGTCTGCCGCTTGACCGTTTGAACGTGAAGAAGTAACAAACATACAAACACACTCAAAAACTTTCGCCTTTACAAGATAAGTGTGATGGAGTGATAGTGTGATGTGATGTGATAAGATTCTAGACATTTTTTGCGTATCATTCCTCTGTTATTGTGACTTTGAGTTCCGAATGACAGAAATTAAAAAAGACGGTGCTAAATCAAAATGATCCATGAATTTGGTAAATATTAAATTAATATATAATATTAAGGGTACTACACTCAATGTCTTCCATGTGCTTTCCATACAAACGTAGTTTCTTCCTATTTTAAATACCAACTGTTCAAACTCGGTGAAATTTTGCACTTATATCCCTGAGCCTAATATATATGCTTCCGGTTTACCAGTTTTCTGATCTATCATTTATTTTACCACTAAATTGTGAACATAAGAATTCCCATACAAAACTCTTTTTTCGGATATTTATTTTCGTTGCTGGTAGTACCTTTGACCACTATCTCAACTGGTGGTTAGTGGTGATGTGGTCGAAGATGTTGTTCAGGCTAAACTAGAATTACTGAGTGTCAAAATACTTAAAATTACTGAAAACTGGCAAACCAGAAGCATATATATTAGACTATATTTATTAATTATATTACATATATATTAAGCTAGAGGGCATGCATGCAAAATTTAAGCGAGTGAACACTTCGTATTTAATGTAATATGGGGAAACTACGTTTGTATGGAAAGCACTTGGAACACATTAGCCTTAATTGAACAAAGTTCAAAAAGTAATAAGAAACATGGAATTGAAACTGATCGATCATTGAAGCATAGTGTAATAGAATCCTGACTTTTTTGGAGCATTTCAACAACACGTCGGAATATCCTCCTATCTCGGTTTTGACAGGTTAATTTTCAAATTCTATTATTAGTCCGAATAAAGAAATATTATCATAGCAAGAAAGTCATTAACCTGAGTTCCATACAAAGTCCGAGTTAAGCTACAACACCAAAACCAAGCTACGTCTGTAGAAATGAAGACATCATGGGATAAATACAACGGGATCGGAAAGTGTGTTTTTAGGTCAGCAGAATATCAACAAAGAAGGGATAAGGGCTGCGAGCATAGATTATACAACAGTTACTTAGGGAGGGGGTGTGCCACCCCTGTATCCACAGAGTCTACTCATCGTTTCCTACTTTACACCCCGCAGACACACAACCTGTTATATTAATTAAGGGAATGAAATTTGGACCCGCGAGTTCCGGCTGGTTCAATTCTTACGTTAAACAGTGTTTTTGAGATTAAGGAAATGTGCAAGTTAGATAGCAGCAGGCTTGCTCCTATTACAAACTTTACAAACGTACTGTGACTTGTTAGTATTGTGGGCAAAGTGTGGATGTGAAGTGAAATTCTCGTGAGTTTCACACATGTTTGAATATTATACACTAACCGGTAAAACCCGGGTTGCGGGTTAGTGTATAATATTTAAATACGTGGATGTGAAATCTTACGGTTCTAGGTTTGGACCCCGTTTCGGACAGTAATATTGAGTTTTCCTGACGGAGACATTGTCAGTCTCCAGATTTATTCAGTAGCGAGATTTAATCAGTATCCAGATTTAATCAGTGTCCAGATTTAATCAGTATACAGTTTAATCAGTATCCAGTTTATTCAGTCTCCAGATTTAATAAGTGTTCAGATTTTGTCAGTATCCAGATTTATACAGTATCCAGTTTGATCAGTATCCAGATATAAACAGTAACGAGATTTATTCAGTCTCCAGATTTAATCAGTATACAGTTTAATCAGTATCCAGATTTAATATATGTTCAGATTTTGTCAGTATCTAGATTTAATCAGTATTCATTTTAATCAGTATCCAGATTTATACAGTACCAGTCTCCAGATTTAACTAGTATCAGTCTCCAGATTTAATTAATATTCAGATTTATTCAGTATCCAGATTTAATCAGTGTCGAAATTTATTCAGTATCGAGATTTATTCAGTCTCCATATTTAATAAGTGTTCAGATTTTGTCAGTATCGAGATTTATACAGTACCGAGATTTATTCAGTCTCCGGATTTAATTAGTATTCAGATTTATTCAGTATCCAGATTTAATCGAAGTCGAAATTCATTCAGTATCGATATTTATTCAGTATCCAGATTTAATAAGTGTTCAGATTTTGTCAGTATCCAGATTTAATCAGTATCCAGATTTATACAGTACCGAGATTTATTCAGTCTCCAGATTTAATTAGTATTCATATTTATTCAGTATCGAGATCCATTCAGTCTCCAGATTAAATTACTCTTCAGATTTATGCAGTATCCAGATTTAATCAGTATTCAGATATATTCAATACCGAGATTTATTAGTCTCCAGATTTAGTTAGTGTTGAGATTTATCCAGTATCCAGATATATGCAGTATTCAAGTCATTCAGTGTCCTGTTTCATTTAATATGTTAATTTTTCAGCATCCAGATTTATTCAGTATACGGATTATTTGATAAAACAGTAAAACTTATGCCGACACTCGTACATTATTATGCGTGTATGTTCATAATTTAATTAATAATTGGAAGAAATTGTATTACAATATGGATACATGACAAAATGTAGTAACTTAGTTCATTATTTACTAACAAATCGAAATCTAAATACTGTTAGTAAAATAATAATTATATACAACGTTAAGCACTTTGCGATCCCAGACTAAAATAGCTAAGACCCTCGACACTAATCCGAAATCGGTGTTGCAAATGTATTTTATAGTTTTTGGGTTCCTAACTCAATCCGAAAGGGCGTGGGCGTTTCTAGGACGTCTTTTGTGATATTTTCTTCACTTTTGTGATGTTTGTTTTTTTTGGCGTTTTTTATGCTGCTGACATGCTTTTTTTGGTTTTTAAAAATAACTGTCTCCTATATCCCAATAATTCACTCTTGCTCATTCTTGAGTAATTATTAATTCCTAAACTGATATCAGCTTGCACCGCGAAATACTTTTTTTTAGTAATTCTAGCTAATTAAGATTGGCATATAGGTACATAAGTAAAAACTTACGCAATATATAACTATGACATCTGTGCATCGATTCTTTAAAATAGGACGTTTAAAAATCTTCTTAGTGAATATCTTAATGAGTGTGTTTTTATGTTTGTAACTTCATCACGCTCAAACTAGACCAATTTTGATGAAATTTGGTATGGAGATAGATGAGACACTGGATTAACATATAGAATACTTTTCATCATCATCACCATAATCGATCACCACGCGGGTATGACCGCGGGGCGCAGCTGCTAAAAGTATAAACTCAATGTTTTTTTTTCTTACTACGTACACCATTTATAAGTAACCCCTACGAACCGTCCTAACTACGCCCACGAAGAGAGTTCTAACCAGTCGAAACTAGTTATTGAGTCGGCCCAGGGATGGCCTGATATCGCTAATTGGGCCAGCTAATAGCTAGAATGGCCGTTCCCAATTAAACCTTATTGATGTCGTTCAGTGTAGATCTTCGACAACCCTCGTCTCGTTGTACCCCGTCTGCTGACCCGCTAATAATTAATCAAGCAATTACGAAAATTCTCAAATCGGCTGATATTTATGTTATAATTTTGTCGAGACATTCTACAATATGTAGATCTAACTGTATACGAAGGGTAGAAAGTTATGTGCTTGTTATTGGGTGGCTATTTAGTATAAATATTTATCAAGAAAAATGTACACCAGGAAATGTCACCACACAGCAGCCAATTAGAAATTACGTCAATAAATGATTGGGCTTTAATTACAGTCGTAATTTAGTTTTTTTTATTAAATCTAGTGTCAATTTGCATTATGTGACGTAACTGGGTTACCTAGGAGGGATATATATATATATATATATATATTGATATCTATTATCCACAACTACCTCTCTTCCCCTCACTTTTTTCTGTAAATAATAAGCACAAATTTTGAAAAATTAGATATTTTCTAATAGTTTAGGTAGGTAATCATCAAACATGATAATCAAAATAAAAATGGTAACAAATTCTTTTAAAGCACTGATTTTTGTTTTTCTCCACGTTATTGAGACAAATCATCAAAAAAACAGTCGAAATGACCTAACGACATTAGCGATAATTCTAAATAAGTTGCATAATGCTCCAATTACCAGATATTGTTTATGGGAAATAGGCTGAAAAGTTTTTTTAAGCTTAGTACTTAAATACAGTTCAATTTTTATCCTGTTTTTTGAGTTGTTCCCAGGAAGCGTGACTAATAATTGAAATCCAGGTGAGCCAATCTGTGAGCGGAAATATTATAATAATAACTATTAAGGTCATCATGAAAGACATACATCTAATCCCTGTGGGTTGCTGATATTCTCCACCACACCCATTTCAGCGGGAGTCGTATACCTAAGTGGCTACGAAAGAAAAGATATCAGCAAGACGGGCAGCAGCGTCATCTGAAGAACTGACATCTTACATTGCAAGACCAAAGATGCCTGCCAAGCTTAAAGATTATGGCCAACCGCATTTAATAGTGGCAGTCTATGTTCAATGGTTAGCTTATGGTTGTTAATATGAAAGGCATACTCCAACTATTTAATTTCTATATTAGGATCAGTCCCAAATACAAAATTCGATACCTACATTCGATATATTCACCATTCCGTCAATGGGTTTTAGAGATTAACAAATCACGCTGTAAATACAAAAGCGAAATGTGTACAGTTTCCACGAATACAATTTTCGATTGCTATCAACAAAATGAATTGAGATCGAATGAATTCGACAATACGAACCCGGCCATTGAAACAGAATCACGACATTCACGACGAAATTAATTGCGGAGCCTCCCTGCGGGAAAGCGTCCATTACACAGTTCAATTTCTAAAAAAATCCTGAACAATTTCAGTGGAACAAATTATGACAGACCCGTATTTTATTTATATAACAACCCTCACTTAAAATGAAAGCTCTAAACGCGCCGCGAATATTTAATACTATTTTACTTTTCAAACTTTATTGTTTACGATGTGCTTGCTTCTTGAAACTTTGGCTTTGTTTCGTGATGCTCCCGACCTAAAGCGCAGCAATAATTTCTCAAGTGCCTCATTTGTGTCCCAAAGCAAAACTTTGGCGACCTTATACATAAATTAAATCTGCACGTGTAATGGAATTGCGTCGCGAGTCGAAGCTCATAAGTTCTCATAAAAACAAGACGAAACTGTTGTAAAATATTAAAATAATATCCTGAACGTTTAAATACTTTTCACAACAATTCAGGAGTATATGCATTACTGTAATCCCACATATAAAAACTATTTAGCGTTAATTGAAAAAAACACTTATTCATTATCATCACGACACTTCTTCTAGTACTTATGCTTATATTATTCGTCTTTCACTATGTAGATATTACCTGTCATTTCATTATTTCCAACTTTTAGATACATTTTATGTATATAATATGACAATTAAAATAAAATAATTTCAATTTTTTTCTATCGTATATTTGTGATTTTGCTGACTACAAAATCACACATAATTATACGATAGAAAAAATTTAAGTCATGTGCGGTGATGTGAATTGTTTTTTCTATCCTATATTTGTGATTTTGTAATGTAATCCGCATAGCAGGCGTTATTTCAAACATACCAATATTTAAAAAAATACTGACTATTTTAATACATTTTCAAGATATTTCAATTTGTAAGTTTAGTTTAGTTCTCACAGTCCTTCTATACGGTCTTTGACCTTCATACTACAAACTAAATATGATATACAAATATCCAGCATTTGTTGACAAGTCGATGCACACCGCTAGCGGCAATGTGAAGAAAGTTAAGCTATACGAAATTTCTACAAGTCCTTCAACGAGTCAGTAGGTCGTAACTGAGAAGTCTGCAAAGTTAGCGTACTATAGTACCTCGGGGCATTAGTTTGGAGACCCAAAGCCGTGGTCGGCCTAAGCCTGGCTTTAGCCCGGCTTGGGAGTCTGCCAGCCTGCGATAAGCCACATAACATGACATACATATTTCTTATATAAACTTGCCTTAGCGTAGTTTCTTGAAGTCTCTACAAATTTTTACATCCATATTCAGTCAATAAATTAGTTTTAATTGGAAGATTCAATAGTCAAGTATACCTAAGTGGTATGCGTAACCATAACGTAAAAAACATATATTTAGGCTTTGGCATAACCTTATCATAATGGTAAAACAGTAACTTTCGTCACCTCACTCGCAGAAAAGTTTGATGGACCTAAGACATGTCCTACATTTTGATGTTTTTTTTTTTTTTTTTTTTTTTTTTTATGGTATTGTGACGGAACAAGCCCGAGGCCCACCTGATGTTAAGTGGACTAACCTCTGCCTATAACAGACGCATTTCGTCAGCGACGAATTGCACTGTGCCCGTCACACTGAGACGTCCAGTTGTTAGGTCTCATTAGCCTGTAACTTTTCTGGCTCTCAAGGACTGCTGCCGGAACACACTGTTAGGTGCTTGGCGACAGATTTTCTACTTGAGGGTGGTCGCTAGCCAGGCGGGCATTCACGAAATGCCCTTCCACCATGCGGTGAAGCTCAAGCTCTGGGCGGGATTCGAACCATGGACCTGCTGCACGGCAGTCCATAGCCAATGCCACTGAGCCATCACTGCTTCTTGTTTTACAACTTTTACTTGTATATATTTACATAATTTTTTTTTTACCAGTGGTATGCTTTTGTTAACAAATTACTTCGAACACTACAGCCACTACAATAACAGCATTCAACAACCTATAAGTCATTGCAGACTGACAGGCAGTCTAAATACTAATAATTAATTTAACTAATTTACCTAATTATATACGCACTTGAGGATGTCCCATAGTTATTAGAAGTTATTTCTTACAAAAATTAAATTGTACACTTCTCACATTTAGGAAACCACAAAAAAGACGTTAGCAATGAAAACAGTCCCCTGCCTCAGATGTAAATCATAGAGTACTCTTAGTTCGCTTACGGAAATGATATTAAAACATAACCGCTCTGAAAACATGACTCGCTTTTTGGGAGAGGAACCCTAGCACAAAGCGAGCGGTAATGTTAGTCATAAATTCAATATCACTTTGCGAGCATCTCTAGATTGGAAGGCGGTAAATCCGTTTAGAACTTTAGATCTTGCGTTACGGCACATATCGGCAGTTCGCATTAAAGAGCAGTTCTTTGGCTCGACTGGAAGTCTGCCAAACCGGCAGGTGAGCGTGCCGCAACCGCTTGCGGTCATGTTCGGAAACTGCTCTGAATTTACTGCTGCAAACGTTTTACACGCGTTACGTACAACCCTATTAATACCCACGGTTTCAAACCACACTCGTGGTTACTTATTTAGGGCACAATTTTCACTAGATCAAATATAATTGAAACAAGATGGATGACAGGAAAGTGATACACCTTCCTTACGTCAAACACCCATAAACGTTTTCATAGGGATGAAATCCGCAATTTTTTTAATTCATCATCTTAATCGTACCACTATCCATCATATGTAATGGATAGGGGTAGAAAGTGTCAGCGTTAAACTCACCGGCCAAAAATACCTAATGATTGCTGTAAAATTTAAAAAATCAATCACACATTATTGCCAACCTTTGCGCTGTTTTCATATTCACGTTGATACAACTTTTTTGAGTGCACGTGGGTAGTTCGTACCCTCGAGCCCTTTGTCTATTAATCCCAAACCGTGGGACGTGTCTGTTTACCTAAAAAATCAATACATGACTGAAGGTTTTCAAGATTTTCATGACATATTCGGTTTATATACGTTAAATCGTGCGACAGAAAAAGGTCTGTTTTATTAATGGAAAAATGCACGATGATGGTTAGTTATACAAAGAATATTGATGTTTCTCACTGAAAATACAGCTTGCTGGCTTTATTTAATGAAAATAATTTATAAGTGCAAGTACGAAAAAAGAACAATTTTCGTTTTACGGAAGAAATAATTTATTTCTTATCTAACTTAATTGAAATGACAATGGTTTGCATTTGTAGAGGAGAAAAACTAGTTCCATCTAGGTTTCGTCTTCTTTAGCATCTTATTCTTACTTGGAAGTTTAACTTGTTTTTTAAACTAAATTGGTTAATGTCTTATGAATCAAATTAAATACATATATACAAGTTACAAAGTCAGAGTCTGTCAATGATCTTTGTTATGTAACGGCTAAGCATGGTAGGACTTTATATTTAGATCTTAGCGCATGTGCGCCTGGCTAGCTGCCCTTAAAGTAGAAAATGTGTCGCTAAGCACCTGACGGTATGTTCCGGCAGCTGTCTTTGAGAGCCAGTAGTTCTAGAAATCATCTTCGACTTTATCGTCACTTACCACCAGGTGAGATAGTGGTCAAACGCTAGTATATCAACAATAAAAAAAAACAGTAGCAATAGAGCCGGAAACTTTGCCCGACAGAATGCAATAAGCTCGTTTTTCATGATATCATAATATACCTGGATAAACGTAAGTGTTTTGATACCTTTGGGGATATAATTACAGAACAGTGAAGCTATACTCTGATATAAAGATATTATGAAGTTACCTACCACATTATAATAAACAAAAAGTCAAATGAAATTACTCCACATAAGTATATATTAGGCATAGATTGTTAATATTTTTATAAATTACTAGCGGCCTGACACGGCTTCGCATGATAAAAAATTAAAAAAAGAACACTTTTTGAAAATATTTTATTGCCTATGTTTATCAAGGAATAGGATAGTAGGATTCTAATGGTGAAAGAATTTTTCAAATCGGTCCTGTAGTTTCAGAGCATATTCAATGCAAACAAACAATCATATCTTCCCTCTTTATAATATTAGTTTAGAAGACAAGCCTTGGATGTTGGTAACATTATTGAATACACTTGACCTAAATTAAAACATATTTTTCAAAACAATTTTAAGACACGGCTTGAAATGTTAAAAATATCGTAGATATTCCGGATCTTTAGCAATCGAGTAAATTAGAAAATATCATTCCTGAATCGACGACGACTTTCCTTGTAATTTCAGATTACCACTTGTCTCCTGCCACTTTGTTGGCGTCTTCAATTCAGCTCCCAATAGACACATACACACCTTATAAGATAAATTTGACAACCTGAGTAGGTATATACTCGTATAGGTACGAGTTTGTCGATGTCTGCCTCAAAGCGGAAATTACAAGTCTCTTGTGACTTTCAAAGATTCGCCATCCATAGCAAATAAATTAGATGTCATTTTCAGACTGTTGTCATCTGTAGTCAACGTTAAAAACCAATTCTCTCGCATTGCCTAAAAAATATAAAATCGTCTAATATAATTATATAGCAGCGAAGATTCCATTTATAAGCAAGTATATTAGGCTTCGAATAACAATGAAATAAAGCTAAAAAATCGATGTCAGGTCCCAGTTTTTCCTCGTATCATAAATGTGAATGCGGCTGTGGCGTACCAAACAACACGATACAAAATACAAAACTACTCCAATCCAACAAAGACCGGTCCGACAGAGATTTTTCGACGAACTTGTGAAAGAATATTTTGACATAGGAATTACTAAAAATATTATTCGACAACAGCAGAGCTGTGCCATTCTTCTTTTATACACTTACTTACGCTAGAGACAGCTTAAATAATAAAAAAAAACTTTTGGCCATTGCAAATGTGTGGTAGATCTATTATGTGCACTAAACCTACATACGAGTATATCTGATTATACCTAGAATCACAATATTTCACACATTACTTGAATTGATTATTATTATATAGTGAGTATGACTAAGTGTCAATGGTTATGCAGTGCCGCTAATTGTCGTCACGGAGATAATTGGTCGCCAATCCCCTAACGGTATATTTCGGCAGCTGTCCTAAAGAGTCAGTGTCCATTGTAGGCTAAACCTAAAAAATATCGTTGACCACATCATCACTTAGTATCGTGGTCAAATGCTAGTCTATAAAATAAATAAAGACTGCCCAATTATTAAAAAATAGTTACACAAGGACCGAAAATAAGGCCATTGAAGCCTTTTACCACGGCTCGGGCTGCCCCCAAGGCATTTGACTGAAAAAGCTACCCGACCCACATAGTTATGCTTGCCGAATACGCGTACGTGACTGGTTTACTCTACCACAGGCCCTAAGGCCCGAAATCGTGCATTCGCTGAATGAATTACTTTTAATCATTAGGCAGGTCTGGGACTGTGGCGCTTATTGGGATTCAGTGGAAGTACGCGTGCGGTGACTCGACGCACCGATACGAGGTGTCGCTTTGTGCGCGATTGTTCACGTAAATCTCTGCTCGTTTTGGTTGCATGGCCTTTTTGTGGACTGTTTCTGAATGAGGTACGATGAATAACTTGTTGAAGTTTGTTGGTAGGTCGGTACCATGCTGATCAAAACGGTCTGAGTCATTGAGGTATCTGGAAATTATGTATATGTCATAATACATACTTTTTCGGTTAGTAATATACTATAACTATAACCTTTTCAAAAAACTTACCAAAATAATAGATGTTTTGTTGAACTTTAAAAAAACAACTATTTCGTTTGCCATTAAATAAAATTTTATTATTATTTAAAATTTATTAAAATGTTATACGCGGCGCCTTTAGAAGCCTCCCTCCTTTTTTTGGAAGAACATAATAAAATATGTTTTTGTCTTAGGTTTTAGTCAGAACTTCGCATGAAAACCAAATAATATAATACAGAAGATATTATCAGCTCGCTTGTATTTCCCGAAGGGATAGGCATGCAAGATTTTAAATGTTGATCTTGCCCAAATACTTGGAGGAACCGGTCGGGATATTGAAGCTGAAACTTACACATCAAACCTAGAGCTATACGAACAGTTCATGGGCGTATTGCCATCTATCGGACTCAGTTCTACATTACTGCTGTACTACTAATAAGAATTTCTTTGTCAGAAATTCCCATTAGATTCTAAAATGATGCTTCCTTCACTGGTGCTGGACTAATGGGGAAGATTAGTGATATCATTTTGTTGCGGAAAATTCAACTCCATATAATGTTTAGATTAAAACACAACATATAATATTAATTCCGAATTATAATTAATATTTTAGCGCTTATGAAAGTTATTATTATTACATTTGTCTCGGGTAAAAGCATTAAATATGTAGCAGTTTGTATTTTTTTATAGACGGGTACAATGGTACGTAATTATTTTATGTAATTATGTTCATTAGTTTTTAATAAATAATACGGGATAACTCACGTAAATAAGTCAGATAGCTCTCTATCTGACTTATTTATGTGAGTTATCCCGTATTATTTACTAAAATGAGTGAAAACCACGTTAGTTTTTATACCAAAAAATGTTCATTAGTGTTCTATTTTACATTACAATACAAGCAAAAATATTTTAGTGGCACGAATTCTTTGACTTGGGGGTAGGGCATTTTGCGAATGCTGGTCTGGCTATATAGCTACTACCCTCAGGAAATCTGCAGAAAGGTGCAGGAAATCTGCTGCCAGGCACCTAAGGGTGTGTTCTAGCAGCTGTCCTTGGGAGTCAGTAGTTTTGGATTAGCCTGAACAGTATCTTAGACATCAGGTGAGATAGTGCAAAACAATACTAAAGTCTATGAATATTATGTGTGGATGTAGATAGGTACTACATGTACATACATAGGTAGCTGTAATAGCATGTGAGCACAAGATCATAACCCTAGCATCAGAGAGATGAGAACTACGCGATAGAAAGAGAGGCACCTTATAGGTGAATATTAATGTTGGTACTCAACGGTGTGCGATCTGAATTGCTCTTTATTGCGTCGTAGCAGAGTTGTTTATTTATTTAAACGTCTATGCGCAGAGATCCTTCTGGTCCTTTTTATTCTGTGGTTATATGCGCTACAGAAGTACATTCCTCTTAAGTTAATAAAACGTTGAACAAACACGTACTCGCTGAGACACTATTCATATTATAACTAATAGAGCCATGTTGTATTTGATATATTAGTTATATTCATATACCGGAGATCCAGGGATACCCAGAAGCGCCCCCGCTATATGGTGGATATTCCATTTACCCGAACGCAGCGATTTGATTCTTTATCTTCGTTCATTATACGTACCACCAAAGAATGGAAAACCCTGCCTGAGTCTGTGTTTCCGGTTAAATACCATATGGGGGTCTTCAAAACGCGAGTAAATAGGTATATTCTGGGTAAGCACGCTCCATCATCGATCAACAGCATTAATATCATGTGAGATAGCAGTAAAGTGCTACCTAGTTTGGTATAAAAAAATACCCGAATACCTGCAGTAAATAAATACTTAACCTAGGCTGTCTTTTCATTAAACTGAACTCGTAGGTACAATAGACACCGCTAATAAAATGCGACCCTAATAGAATCAAACGTGCAAAATAAATAAAAGCGCTGATCCTCCGCGCTTTATCCAATCTGATTTTAGAAAAAGAGGACCCAATAATACAAAATAAAAAATACTGGCAACATTTAATATTTACGAAAGAATTTCATAGATCGGAACGTTTTAGTAAATATTTTTATAATGTTTTTAGTAACTGAAATGTATTGATTTAGCATTATTATTTTAATTCGCCTACACAAAATTGTAACTAAAAGTTGTTTTTGTAATAAAAATGTCTCTCTACAAAATTATTTTGTTATTCAAATAGAAACCCACGACAAAAACAAAGCGCGAAAAACGAACGGCTTTACTTTATCTCCTCCGAAGCGTCACGAGAGGAAAACTTCTCGTGTAGTCGTGCCCTCGACTTGGGGAGTTGCGTGGGGAGAAACAAATCGAAAAGATTAAGTCATCGACAAAATTTGATGCGTGCGTCTTGCGTACCTCGATGGCTTAGGGATAAGGCTGCGGCTCACGGTGATCCCTACCTACGAGGTGTTGAAAAAACGGCTTTACAACCAATTCACGGGGTTTACCACCACGTTCTGGCTGACAGATTGGTTTTAATTGGACTCTGTGTACAAATCTTTTACGCTGAATAGGATATCATAATGCTTGCTACTAATAATATACCGATCGCTAGAAGTGTTGTCATATCTAAAGAATAATAGAAACAGGGACCTTTCTTATTGTGACACTTTTTCAAATGCTCCTATGCATAATAATAAATATTTTAAAATTAAGAAATCAATGTATTTCTGATATTTTATTTAAATGTTTTCATAAGATATTTTCCAAATATTAGTATCTTTGAAGGTAAGAAGGTGGCTTTCTCATACATTTGCGGCTTTTTACTTCATCACTTGGTATCCCAGCCGAGTAGATAGTATACTGACATTACGCTATGTTTTTGAAACGCTCGTAGCGAAGTTTGCTTAGCTGTTCTTAACCGATCAGCAAAGTTAAGCAACGTCCGCCGCGGTCATGAGTTGGATGGGAGACCGCTAGTGACATTACTACTGAGCGCGTCCGTGCTTCGGAGGGCACGTTAAGCCATCGGTCCCAGTTGTTATTTTAGGATGGCAGTCGTTATAGCATGGTGATAGAGCATTTTGCGGATGCCCTCCTAGCTAGCTACCACCCTCATGTAGAAAATCTGTCGCCAAGCACCTAACTGTGTGTTTCGGCAGCTGTCCTTGGGAGCCAGTAATTCTATGTTAGCCTGAACAACACCTTCGACCACATCATCACTTACAATCAGGTGAGATAGTGGTTGGTCAAAGGCTCACCGTATCAGGCATAAATAAAAAGAAAATGAAGTACAAATACACTACGTTTTCATGACATAGAGTGACATTTTCTAGCCGGTGGTCTAAAATAATGTTATACATTTTGATAATTTAATCACACAAATTAATAATATTTAATTCTGTACCTATTTACAGAAAAATCGTGCATATTGTATTTAGTTTCCAAATGAATAGAATGAGAGTATCGTGATTGCGCACCGTGACCTGGTTTTTAACATTCACATTATAATATGGGTCAGGGACTCTCTACCTAGCAATTGGGTCAGTACACTAAAGTAAAAATTACTGCACTTTCAAAAAAGCAACGTAGAAAAGTAGCATGTAACCGACATCTGATAAATGTAAGCGCATTTTACTTAGAAATTGTATACCGTCTTCCACTACGTGTAGTATCCAGTCCCAGGAGAAGAAGGAAGTACTTTAAAGCCACTATTATTGTAAAAAGATAATACATAGAAGCTGAAGATAGTATCAGTGATTTTACTTGTTAGAACGCATATGGAACTGATGTTTTTTTTCTACAAAAGGAAGAACAACACTTAACTAGCTTGCAGCATAGTTTATAGTTTAGCCGTAAAAATGTCGCTTGTTACTTTTTAAATGATTAAAAGCAAATTGAAAATAGTTTATTGAAATGAGGGGACGATGACGCACTTATAAATAAAAGTACCTTTGAACAAAGCCTCCTCTATTGGAATGGTTTGGCATAATCCCTATGTTTTGCGGGCGTCTTGGGGACCGCAGTTTTTCTGAAGGCGCTGCTGCCCACCTTCTCTTATTATTTATATATTTATTTATTTATATATATCAGATGCTTACTGTGCTTACAGCTAGCCAACGCGCACAATAAGCTAATTAATTAAAACTTAAATATATTAGACATAATTTTACAAAAACGTTAAATTTTATACAATAATTATTTATATTAGGATCCCATACAATCAGAGCGTTGAGCAGATGGAGGGCTTGAGCTGTAGGAGCGAATTGAGATGTCTGCGTGCGCGTTACTGTCGGCAACGTGAGCGAGGCACGGCCAGTTCGCGTCGCGGCCGTTGCCGGTCTGCCACAAATAGGAAGCAACGTGATAGTGTCAGGATTATCCACCCTGTTATTGAGCAGCATATAGTAGTGTACTAATAAAGCACACTTACGTCTGAGCTCCAAACTATTCATACCTAACATACCTGATACGAAAAGAGAGATGGGTATAGTTAAGGATTGTATCCATATATTTTTTTATAAAGGTAACGGCCGAATTTACTTCGGACATATGCATTAAATAAGGTAATAATCGTGTTCCTGTCTTTGAACTTACCAGATTACTTAGCCCTTCGTTGCCTCTTACGCCGCTCACAGAAAGATGTAGGGAAGGGATGTAAATGTAGCCCGGCACCTCATGTGCAAAAAGGTAGCTACATACACTATCTACTAATTTCGAATATCTCAAATATTCCATAACTTGAGTTATTGTTCTAGAGAAACGTAATATGCCTGAAGTATTTGACTTCAAAGGCTTTAACGTGTTTGTTATCATAACTTAGCACATTAAACGCAAGTCTCTTCGCGCGATCCGTGCAAAACAACTGCTTGCTGCCATAAACCTTCCAATTTATATCTAATCCGATACCCATTAAACCGAACATCGGTATAATTCGAGTGGAAGCCATCATTGTAAGTTTATATCTCAATAAACCATATTTCGTGCTATAAACATCGATTTGTCCCGATATCTAAATGGGCCCTACGGAAACCATTAAACATTTTTAGATGACATCCTCCCTGTAACGGCCCGTGGTCGTAACCAATTCTTTGTGTACGATATACGATATAGCCGCTTTCACGACAATGACAAAAATACAATGTTGCGGGCGAGAATTCATTGTTTCCTATTTAATTCCCGTTTTCATCTTCTGTTGAGAATACTATCGATTATTATTCTCTTCCTGCCTTCTTCCGCTATAATTTTCTGTATTTCATTGAATCCTTATTTTTTATTATGCCTTTATGCCCAGTTGATTTTGAATAGCTATTGTGCGGTGATGAGAAAACGCTCCTGTAAAATTGTAACTGGAAATGGGTTTCAATATTCTCGCTGAATTTCGCGAAGCACCATTCATTTCACGTTTTCTAATACGGGTAAAAGTTCTCTTGTATACTCAGCTCTCTTATACTCAAAGTATTTCTAAACCTACGCAATAATTTGACTTAAAAAAGTAATATACAAAAATTGATAATACATATTGCAGTGATTACTAATAATAGAGTAACTAAGCACTAATTCATCCATTAGCGTTACATAGCTATAGGAATTGAAGAACGTGAATTTACAATAGCTCTTAACTGAAACTACGCTTGCCTACGTTGCAATGTATACAACCTACAGATGTACGTAGAGCAAACAGGCCACCGTAGGACAATGACAGTCCGTCTGTAAAGGACCTTTGTCCGTCTACAACCCTTCGCTCCGATAACATCGCACTACCAGCCAATTTAATTTGGCGTTCTCATAACTACAAAATATATGTGACATGTGAATGATTCTAAAGCCGTAAAGGAATAAACATGATACATCGGGAAAGCTTGTGAAGTGTAGGTGTCGAAGTTTTCAGAACTTTTGTACTAAGTGGGGGTTTATTATTCGAGTAGGTAGCTATAATTTCGACGTGCTGTATATGTAACGTTATGTCACATGAATAATGAAAGGAACAGAACGAAAGCTATGAAAACTTTGCCCGCTTGCTGAGCTGGTTCAAACCGGTTCAACACTCGAGCAGACGCCGCCGCTGCGGCCGCTGCATATTACTTGCTAAGTGGCCGCTGCAACCCCCGCGTTTAAGTATTGTTATTAAAATGTGTGGAAAAGTTTATATGTCAGTATTCCCGACA
Organism: Plagodis pulveraria; assembly: GCA_963890685.1. NCBI lineage: Eukaryota > Metazoa > Arthropoda > Insecta > Lepidoptera > Geometridae > Plagodis > Plagodis pulveraria. Next base: position 12,268,485 of record OY982964.1, on the reverse strand, counting down.
CCCCACCGTACCAATTCTTTGAGAGGCGTTATATTAGCCGAAGGTCGATCATAATTTTTAAGCTTAAAATTACGCTTCGAGTTTGTTTTAATATGTCTCAAGTATCTTATATCTTATTCCTGCCCTTATCCCACTCATCGTCGTAAATGGTTCTGAACAATATGTATTCTCAAACCACACATTGTTTCTCGCTTCACTCGTAGTCGTACCTATACATGATATTGATCTGATCTTCTCCACGTAATGTCGAGATAAAAAATATTTTATTTTATACGTTTTGGAAAACTACAGCTGAATTAAATATCCACAATAGCACTTCTGTGGACAGTTAAAAGGTTTTAAAAGTTTCCAAAGTTAAAATCAAAGATCTTTAAATATATATATAACGAAGGTTTGTTTTCATCCCGAAGCTCAACAAGCAGCTGAGACAAAAGGGGCCCTTAATTGAGATATAATTACTAGATGCCTGTACAATCAAAAAGCTTAATGCTTTTAATAGCAAGTAACGCTTATATTAAATAAAAAAATATCACAAGAACGTAGTCGTGAAAAATGTATAATAATAATGTTCTGTTGCAAGGTAAAAATATACCAAAAAAGTAATTTATTAGATGTAAGGTTTGCGAAATATTTTTTCATGTAGGTAACGATGTGGCTGTCATGTCACCTGCGTGATCAACTGAAGTATTCTAAATACATTTGAGTTCGGTTTCGTGAGGATTTCGAACGGCTTCGGGACCGCGCTGTTAATGGTTGGCTTCAGGCAGATGGACGAAGATTTTTAATATATAAATTATGCTTATACTCTTTTCATTGCTGATAGGCCAGCGTTTGACCCCTATAAACCAGGCTGTGCGGTACTGTGTCAGCTGGTTAGTCCACTGCTGAACACAGCCTTCCCCAATATGGGGAGTTTGCCATAATCCCCACGCTTGGCAGGTGGCTTGGGGATCGCAGTGTGAGATATCAATACCTCAGAATGTGCTGAAGCTGTGCAAGAAAGTGCAGTTCTGGTGTGTTACCCTTAGTCGCCTCTTACAACACCCTCGGATAGAGATTGGGGGGTGTCATTATAGCCCGGCACCCCACGGGCGTATAACCTATAGAAAAACTAGCTTTCAAGGACACCTGCTGAAACAAGCCTTTAGAAGCTTTTTGGCATACTTTCTACTTGAGAGTAGTAGCTAGCCAGGTGGACATACACAAAATGCCCTAACACCATGCAGTATATTTGTATGTACAAAATAACTATGCATTCGCCATTTATAGATAAAACATAATATAAGAGTATTAGTATGTACTGCACCAACAAAGTATAACAACAAAGTATTATATATACGGCTCCTTAAAAAACATAGAAAAATAAATACAGGACAGAATATAGGTTGGTGACTATTTTCCTATCAAACTGCCCTAAACAAGTTTCCTGAAACTTACCTTGTTTTTGTAACCCAAATAAAAAGGTATTTCTACACAAACTGCGTATACTGACAATGGGACAGCTCAGTGTGCTGTACCTTTTTATTCTTACTATAAAATCAATACGCTACAGAATAAAGGGTAACAGTGGTGCCAGGAAACAAATGTTTGGGTCCTCGACAAATTTTAATACAGATTCCGAGTTATAACTTATAACACGAGTAAGGGAACTTGTTGTACCTAGAACAGCAATTTAGATGTTTTGTTATTATTTCATTGTAATTTAACGTACTGTACACAAACCGTACTGTCGTATTTTGTGAGGTCAATGATTTGAGTAGGTATCCACCAGCAAAATATAAGATATGTCTATTCACACAAATATATTTTATTCAATAAAAGATTTAATTAAATGACATAATATAAATTTAGGTAAATGATATTGATGATGAAAATGAAATGAAATAATTTAAATGTAATGTGTAATTGTGTGTAAATGTGTAATCCTAATATCATTATTGTTTATGTTGTTTTAAATTATTTTAAATTAAATTAATGTTTGCATGCCACAGTTTGGCAAAATGTACTAGGCGCACTTTGCAAATCACTGTTCCATCCTTTTTTTTATCTTTTTTTTTTTTACATTTTATGCGAATAAACGATATTCTATTCTATTCTATTCTATTCTATTCTATTTCACACTTACAAGTGTTTGAGACGATTAAAAAAGGGCAAATAGGACTAAGGTATCTTGGCCTTATTTACACATACTTATTATTCACCTATACCTTATACATACCTTATTTTTTAAATGACAATATACAATACACCCCATGTATCTCGGACAGTACCATGGTGTACCTAGTACACTGAGAAATTGGGGGTAAAACTTAGATATTTAAAGAAAATATTTCCTTTTCTCTACTAACATCATTTTACTTGGTTTTATTTAAGTCACGAATTACATATTACCAAACTCTACATTCATATTTTTTTAAACATAAGGAGCAAAATCTTGAATTTACACATATAATACATTATAAATTATAGGAAATAAAATATATAATCAATCAATTTAACAAACTATAATTGAGTTTTTCCTTTATTTTAATCAGTCACTAGGACTCGCTTCTATAACAATAGCTTAGCAAACATCCCAGTATTTCTGTTATTTCAAGAACATACTAAATACCTCTGTTTTTGTTAACTCCTTGGGGTGTTTAGATTTTTTCTGTTATTGCATTTACCGGGTACAAATTTTAATCCTTTTTATCAGACCATTTCCAATTATCATTTAACTTTTGTATCGATTTAAGCAATACACCCTCTTTAGATATTGATTCTACCTTTATAACAATATAGGAACATGTTCAGTCTTTAGGTTCTCAACCTCACTGACATTGTTACAGACATCTTCAGATTTGTCACTCAGTGAATAGTTAACAGAATCTGTTCTCTGAAAGATCTGTCTGAGGAGAATTTTGTCAGAATCAAAACAAGTGAGGTTTTGATTCTGTTAGAATTCTCCTTTTGATCCTATTTATAATCTTGGATTTGTTTTATATAAGAATCTATTTTTGACATTGAAATAATCTCCGGTCATTTTATTAGTATCCCAGCTCTTGCGGTTAGTTTTACTATTCACATTTGGAAAATTTTAAGCAAGTGTTTTTAAGTCTGTTAAAGCCTTTCCAATGCGAAGTGTGCTGCGTCTTTAATATACTTTACCAGAAACCTGATTAGCTACAAGATTTTCGTGTAATTTGCTAACATTGTTACCTGTTTCCATACATTGCTTTTAATGGCGATGCAAAGTAGTTCTTGGTAATCCTTAAAACTTTGTAAGCACCGACGGTTGTGATTTTTTTCTTTTTAATCATATTAATGGCATTTGGCAGATTAAATTATCCACATTAATAGGAGCTCTCTTTTTCTCTTTACCTAAAGGCATGATTTCTGATAAGTAGTAATTAAATCATCATCATCAGCCGGAAGACGTCCACTGTTGAACAAAAGCCTCCCCCATAGAACGCCACAAAGAACGGCCATTGGCCTTGTAACCATTGGCTACCTGCGAGTTTTACGATGTCGTCAGTCCATCTAGAGGGGGGCCTACCAACTCTACTTCTTCCGGTGTAGTGTGGTAACCACTCAAGAACCTTTCTTACCCATCGGTTATCAGTTCGTCGAGCAATGTGGCCCGCCCATTGTCACTTCACCTTGCGAATTCTGGGAGCTATGTCACTGGTTCTTTGTTGAATCTCCACGAAAGTCTCCTAAGAAGGGTTAAGTCACATTTCTGCTTATTATTTATTATTCTGCAAAAAAGATCTATAAGAGTTCAAAGAAAAAATATAATTTAGTTATTTTTTGTCATCAGACCAAATTTTCATTAAATTAAAACACTAGAACATTGAGTAGTAAAATCGTGTTAGCAAGAGTGCCTGGGTCGCTGTAAAATATTCAAATGTAGGGCATTATAACCAGACAAAGGCTGGGGTCGGACGGCGTGTGGCTAAAACATGCTCCGTATAAATAAATTTCGAGGAATGGACGCTCCTTTCAAAATTGAAGTACAAACAATTTCTGAGGGAGTTGAAATAAATAAACCCTATACGATAAGTGTACAGTGATGTGTCTAAAATAGTATGGTTAAAGAAATCAAGTCAGTGATTTTGAGTTTTCTTTTACTTATAGCTTGAGATGCATCTCCACGACTACATTGTAATGTGTTCATTAATCTGACGGACAGTCGAAAAAGCCTCTAGTTTAAACGCCCTTTTTTAATGTACTTAATTGCTACAATATACCTATTATAATCTTATTTATACATACATAACCTCACGTATGTTTCCAGAATGGAAGGCAGATGTCCCGGATTTCAAATACTCGTAGTGTCTTTGCATTTTCCTTGCTTCCTTCACCTTCATCAGATTTTGAAGACCCATTCTTCTGTTTAGGGACTCATGACCTGCCCTTTTTCCAGAACGTCTCCAATCTGGTCAAAACTTCCTCGCCGTGGTCTCGCCCTTTATATTTATATCTTATTTATAGTATATTAGTAGAAAATCAGTCTCCAATTACCAAACATCGTGTTCCCTGTAACTGTTAACACCTTCTATTTTATTTAGCTGTAAGTTTTTCAACGTACCTACATTTTTCGTAACGTTTCGTTTCTACTCCAAGAATACTTTTACAGGCAATACTCGAAAATAGAAAAGAAATATTCAATCATATTGAAATGTACAACCTCTTGACCTTCCATACCCCCTGGCTCCACTCAAATCTCGCGTCGAAGATATAAACATAACAAACACGGTACGGTTAAAAGAGGGCGGTATAAATATAGGATGCCGATCCTTCGTCTCCTAATTAGATGAGAAACAAACACGAGATTAGGGTCAGCATCGCCCGGAGGTCTGTTGTAGCTGAATATTGGGTTTGTACAGTTTAATGTTATTATTGTGTACATATTGGTACACAAGCAATGTTGGGGGATATAAACAAAGATATTCAACCTGTTAGGTTTCCTACGCTTAGTTACCTTGCTTATTAATTGGTACAATAATCATTTGAGCTATTATTATAACCGTGTGCCTGTAAAAGTACATGATTATTAAAACATCTAAACGTGTTTCAGACGTAGTTTGTTTGCCAGTATTTCAATATATTAAAAATGTGACTACCACCAAAATGACATTTTGAATTCGGCCCCAACGCAATAGATTCACAATTATCTTATTGTATGTTCTTTGGCCGAAGTAAACGAATTTACGAAATGTACGAGACATACTAATTTAATACAACAGCATTTCAATCGTTGTAACTGATTGCAGGAGTGCAGAATCAAGTAATACTACTTTTAAGCATGCGGTGTCTATAATATTGCGTTAGTATTTAATATATCTACCTCATAGCAATTTCTAACTTTTGCGAGAGTATTTTATAAAGATATTAAAAGACTAACGGAATTCAATCCGATTTATGGTTACATTATTTTCAACCCCCACGTGTCAGTCTACTCGTGACCTCGAACGTTTCAAAGTGTTTGAAAGTGAGTATTAAAATAATGTAAAATAAATGCGATTAAATCCGTTAAATTTATTTTTTTCTACATCTGCTTCATTTTATTAAAGATCTTACAGAGACTGACTTATTTTTTAAGCCCAAAGGCACCTAAAACAAATAAAGGTTTAAAAATCAGGTGATTATACCTAAATAAACGTTCGAAAAGCTAACAGTGCCGAGTTCTATCATCACTGTTATTTATTATGACAGACTAGCGGCCCGCCCCGGCTTCGCACGCGTATTTAACAAATAATTCTAAAAAATACATATCATTTTATAATATTCTATAGCTCATCAGGGATAATGTGATATTCTAATGGTGAAAGAATATTTCTAATCGATCCAGTAGTTTGTTTATTTTTTACTTACAAAAATACAAATCTTTTCTCTTTATAATATTAGGATAGATGACAGTTCCCCGGGGGGTGCCGGGTTAGAATTTCTCCTCCCCATATCATCCCGTGGGTGTCGTAAGAGGCGACTAAGGGTAAAATACTGGAAGGTGGGCAGCGGCGCCTTCTAAAGAACTGTCATCTTACACTGCGATCCCCAAGACGCCTGCCAAGCGTGGGGATTATGGAAAATACCCCATTATAAGGGAGGCTGTGTTCATGCAGCAGTGGATGATCCGGCTGATACAGTACAGTATAGATGACAGTACGGATATTAAAGGATAGAGTCGAATCATTATTATGATATGTTGATATGTTGTTTAGAAAGAGTATTTTAGCTTATAGCTTTTGTAGATATTTCTGTTAAGTAAAAAATAAAATCTATAAGTTTCAATTCATAAAGACGGGACTTGCTTACTATTGTCATTTATCTACCTTTAACTTATCCTTGAGGCGTCTGTATGTCTTTCGCTAACCAAACTCACATTGTGCAAAATCTTTGGTGTCGGTTTTCTGACTCGTTGGTGGAATACAGGTATACCTAAGAGGTCATAAGATACCTGTTTTACGCACACTTTTCAGAAACATCCTAATGCACAGCCCACCATCACCAGTCAACCCAGAACCTCATCATACTATACACGTACTACATGATTAGTATAGCATGATGCTGGTTCGGCACCTCTTTCAGCATAATCGCCTTTAACAATCATTTAATGACAGGATTTGGAACAGTTTGGACACGCGTGGTCTGCTTATAATATGTGTATGAGCGATTCATTGAAATTTACAGAAATAATAGTATGCTATATACCAAGACGTCGTATGAGCTCAGCTTGAAAACTATGTTTCTTTTGTCCCAGGTGTGCAATAAGGTGTTCGGTAACGCATCAGCTCTGGCCAAGCACAAACTCACACACAGCGATGAGAGAAAGTACGTCTGCATCACTTGTGCGAAAGCTTTCAAGCGGCAGGACCATCTGTAAGTTACATCACTTTTCCACTTGTTTATATATGTGCACATCTTGTAATGTTCACTGTTTGTGAAACGTGATCTTGTAACTCAATGTTTTGATCCAGATTTCGACCTCTTTATTGAAGGTGCCTTTGAAGTTAAACACACTTTATCTCTCCAAAAAATATGTAACAACTGAAAATCGGCACAGTATTTGAAGCAGTGATAGACGTGCGGTAATAACTATTGACTGCCGTTCCGCTAGTCCATAGTTCGATCCGCATGAGCTTCTGCTTGGTGGAAGGGCATTTTACGAATGGTCGCCTGGATATCAACCACCCTCAAGTATAAAACCCCTCACTAACAGTGTGTTCCGGCAGCAGTTCTTGAGAGCCAGTAAATTACAGGTACATGTAATTTAACAACGGAATATATCTAGGTGATGGGTCCCAGTTCGTCACTTGAGACGAAATCCATCTGTAATAGGCAGAAGTTACCGCTTAGCATCAGGTATGCCTCGTGCGTATTCCGACACAAACCCATTAGAAAATAAAACAGATATAGAGCAAATCAGCTATAATAAAATGGCAAGTGTTTCGATTAGCGTAGTGTAATTTTAGGTCTTTGGTTTTGTTGGTTACGCAAATATTTTTAATTTGATTCAGTTTAAATATTTAGAACTCCTCTCCAAATATAATTTTAGCCATGTACCATTCAGTTTGTGAAGTTATTTGTGGTGGTGCTACATTGCTTGAGAATAGTTATCCAACAAAACTTTCTAAGGCAAGCTTGTTCGCTATAGTAACTACAAGCTCACTCAAGCACAAGGTGTCGCTTAGCTAACCACAATGAATATTAATGGCACCACTGCCCATGAGCCGAGTATTGACTAAACAATCTAACGAGGTTTGTCCGACATTAATTTGGAAGCATATATAGTTACATAAAGCTTCTGGTTCAAGGAACTGTTGGTTAGAATGGATGTTGACGAGATATTCCATTATTAAGTATATTATTAAGTTCATTATAATATAATAACCTTCCTTAGGAAATATATTGAATCTCAAACTAGCCGCTAATAGTTCTCTACTGTTAAACATTGATAGTCATTGGTTTACATGGATATTATATAATGTAGGGTTCTATAAATGTGTTCTTCTATTGTGGCGCACGTCACCTATCAAGGATTATTATAAACCTTCTAATATGTGAGCCCTTATTTCTTCGATATGCGTGTTCTTGACTGACTGGGAAGGGCAATAAAAGTACTACATTTCGGTGATACAATCATAATTATTGTCCATCAGAATTACATAAATTTAGGTACATATAAGGTTACACTAATGAAGTGGGCTGAAGTACGGACGCTCGGTATAAACGCGGTAGGGCAACTGAGCGCATGAGGCGACTTCTGCAATATTAGCAAATTACGCTCACGTTGCATGTTTCTCTACAATAACTTTCAGTGTAGTAAAGTGTGTAAAATTATATCACCGAAGCGTCAGTATCCGCCAAACTTTAATGTTATCAATGATTGTTGCAGAAACGGACACATGTTGACGCATCGTAACAAGAAACCATACGAGTGCAAAGCAGACGGATGTGGCAAGTCGTATTGCGACGCACGTTCTCTGAGACGACATACGGAGAACCACCACCAGCCTGCTACGGAGAACGGTAGATATTATAGAGAGTTTCTTTATTTTATACTTTCACATAAAACAAATAACAAAGATACAATTTACATTAGGCGGTGTTGTTGTACATTAGGGGCTAAGGATGAGTGTGCTTACGAGACTAAATATAGCCTGAAGCGCTCGTAGCGAAGTTTGCTTAGCTATTCTTAACCGATCAGCAAAGTTAAGCAAAGACCGCCGCGGTCATGAGTTGGATGGGTGACCGCTAGTGACACTACTACTTAGCGCTTCCGTGCATCGGAGGGCACGTTAAGCCGTCGGTCCCGGTTGTTGTCTTAGGATAGCAACCGGTATAGCATGGTGGTAGTGAATTTTGCGAATGCCCGCCTGGCTAGTTACCACCCTCAATTAGAAAATCTTTCGCCAAGCACCTAACGGTGTGTTCCGGCAGCTGTCCATGAGAGCCATTCTAGGTTAGCCTGAACAACATCTTCGACCACATCATCACTTACGATCAGGTGAGATAGTAGTCAGTGGCTTAACTATCAGGAAAAAAATAAAATAAAAAAGAAATGATCCACGTGAACCCTCCTCCCCCTTCAATCATTCAACACCCTAAGTTATAAACATTAGTGAAAATTAATGAGTCTTATTATGCTTTTTTTTTAAATATATTATAGGTTTAGTACAAGATATCACTACGAATACTAAAATAATATCAAAATCACCTTTAAGGTTCTGGTTTATTATAATTCTCCACTGTCTGTCTGTCGGACCGTATGGCACGGGTAATGCGGGTAGTAAACGAAATAAGTTACAAACTTACCTAACTTTTGTGTACAGTTTGGACCCAATATTCAATATTTATCATGATATCAATTACATAATTTTTCAAGGGGAGTACTACATAATCTGCAAATATTAATAAATCGGGGGGTATATACGAATATATGTAATATGGAACTTAATAATTTTCAATTATAGACGTTTGTTACGGAGTCAAAAACTTAAATACATCGGAATCTGAAATTTTATTGGATCGTACTCGATACGGTTTCGAACACCAATATTATTTAGTTGTTAATACCTTTGTGATTAAAACTAAGAAACAATATTTTTCATTGATTACATACTGCGATGTGAAACTTTATTTTTGGTGTCCGACTCGCACTTTGTTGGTTTTAATGACTTACATTACAAACTAATATAATTTAATTTAAACACATTTATATTTAAAGCGGATGTCGTCATCGAGTACCAACTTTTATTTTTCGTAAGGCTAAAATTATTTAAAAAATCGACAATTCTTCTTAGAAGACCTACGTCTATAATTGAAGAGGATTCAGATTCAATTACCACCCAGCACTTAGGTAGGCGTGTGTGCCTATGTAATAACAGTGCAGGCAAGCCGCAACACAAAGCAAGTAATCAACGTGTAATCTGTTCTATAACAGGCAAGACGTCGCCTTTGATATGAAGTAACTAAATGTGTTTCGAGACAATGTTGAGTATTTGAGATACGCTCCTAATTGTAACAGAATTCACAATGATAGATTGTTGAAATAATCAATTGTGTTCAGAGACAATTACCAAAAGGTCATGCGAATATTTTCGTAAGTATTATTGAAGGCCTATTTATATTACCGGCCTTGAAGGTAATTGTGGAGGTCCAGGTACCTCAATAATATTGGTAAATTCGTTGGATTTGTTTTATACGTATTTATGTATTTAATATTGTGTATTATTATATTTATTATGTGTATGACTACTTTTATGTATAGTTTATGTAGTATATTTATGTTTATCTATTGTAATACAAATATGTATTTGATTATTTTTTGTTGGTGCACACCTGGCTCTGCTCTTTTTCGCATTAATATTGTCCATCCAAAGGTTGTCTGTAAAAGATCGCATTAGTGATAAGACCGCCGATTGTGTTGATATTGTTTAATTATTAAATAAATATACTGGCTTGCACTAACGGAGTGTAGTCGTAATAATAAGTTAAAAAAAAGTAAGTTAGCACCGTTATGTGATTTATCTGTAATTTTATTGGTATACAATAAAGAGTTATCGTATCGTATCGATACAGAAAGAAAAAAAATTAAATCTTATTTTAATCACCAGGTTCAAGCGGTGCTTCGAGTGCTAGTGGAAACGGGAACGAGCGCGATCTTAACTCGCACAGAGTATTATCCCCAATTTCACCAGGACGAAACAATCTGCCACATTCTGAGGTAGGTAATTTATATTGAAAAATATATTATTTATCCTACACAATTATTGTATTAGTTTGTAACGTCGTTACACTAAATCATCTCTATTCACACTTTGATTAGCGACTGCTGAAGTTTCGGCGCGATGTTATATTATGTAGTGTTTGGTATTGTACTATTTGGCAGAAAATTGCAAGTTCTTCGAGTATCGTATCATAATGGAGTACCTTAGTTCTACCATCACTGGCTTACGTCAAATTAAATTGAATGTTAAATTTGGTGCAATCCAGTCTAAGTGTTCGTTAACCTGAACGAGGATATGTATTTAGCAGGAACTACATTTTGTCATGGTATTCTGTAATCTCCATGCGAAGTTTTATTAATTGACAGAACCATCATTTTACTAAAGCATGACTTGGACATGATTGTGACTTATCCATACAAACTCCACACATCTGAAACTTTAGCATTCTAAGGGATGGTTTCAGAATGTTCGAGTAAGTTCCGGTTATACTACCCAGAACATTAAATAACTGAATGATAAAAATGACAGTTAACATGCAGCGCGTTTCGCTTTAACCGATGAATAGGCCAAATCGATGACTGTGAAACGCAAAGATAGTGTTTTATTTATTAAATATGTTCTGGGTAGTATAACCGACACTTACTCGAACATTCTGAAACAGACCCTTAATTTACTTTTTTATACATAATAACGAATAGCAAACTCAAAATTATTTATTCCTGCAAAGCTTTTATGAAGTTCAATCACAAAATTATATGCATAAAAAGAATATTTTACTGCTATTTTCGGTAATAAGGGTATATAAATGGCAAATGTACAAACCGTACCAGTCTAATATAAAAGAAAAAAGTTACGGGTATAATTTACAACATGCTGTCAAAACTAAATACTTCTAATGAAGCTTTAAATTAATCCGCGCTATCTAGTGCACGCATATTTCAGGGCTTAGTAATAGTACCACCGGCCCTCATTAATCTAGCTTTTTATACTTAAGCAATCCTGGCACGCTTCCAGTTGGCAGCACATGTAAAATTCAGCCCCCGGCAACCCTTATTAATTAACCAATTAGCCTAAATCTGCGTTGTGTGTGCTTTTTAATTTCGCGCGACCATTAAAGGTTCGCAAAAAAGTTAGGTGACCAGCCCGTTGACCGTGTTTATCTCAATTCATTTACTCTATCCCTCACAAACATTGTTTCGGCAAATCAACAGGGCTATTGTGGGTTAAGCAATTTAATTTTGTTCGGTATTTTTTCCCTCAGGCATAACAGTGAAGGACCTTGTTTTCTCTTAAAATAATAAAGAAACGACATGTTGGTATATAGGCATACCTACCTACCTATATAGCACTTAGCGGAATGCATCCATTACTGTCAAAAAAGAAATAAGTAAAAGTGGGTCACATAACTCCAATACAATATATCATGGTGTCAATACAGTTTATATGCCAGCAGGGCAGCAGTTAGTGCCGTTCCTCATTGGCGTGATATATCTCGCGATTTCCGTAAAGTTAGAAAGTTCGATACCGCAATAGTTGCGAGTGGAAAGGAACTTATTCAATACTATAAATCAAGTTGGCACCTTTGCAGTCGAGCAACTCTGGGTCGGAGAAGGGGAGTGGTGCCAGTAGAAGCGGCAGCGGGAGCGGAGGCGGCAGTGACAGCAGCCCGCCGAGCACGCCACCAGCGCCACCTACACCGCCGACCAAACCAGCCAAGAGTAAATCTAGCAGTAAACCTAAGTCCAGCAGTACGGTAAGTGACACCTTACTTGATTCAAGCCAAGCATAGACACAAGATATATAGAGTGCCGATCCAAGTTTATAACTGACAAAATGTCCTCACATGTTGCCAATAGCATCATGACATCGTGTTAGTGTGACCTATTGCTCCCATAATTATGTAAAAATCGTGCAGGTATTAAATATTGATTTTTTGTTAACTAATTGAAAAATAAGTCTTGTTTTCATTTCAGTTAGTTGTAGATGTCGCTCTGTCCCTTTAAGACGTTTACACAATGGGATCGAAAGGATAAGTTTGAGCTGAATCACTCACCACGATAGATCAATTGGCATAGGATGTCCCGGCTCTAGGGTCAGGTGTCATGGGTTCGAATGCATACACGTGGTTCAATTCTTTCCTTTTCTTGTAATTTTTTAAGCTTAGTCGCCTACTAGAGGGGTTAATGCAATAATTACAATCGTAAAGGTATTATTATATATAAATAATATTATCTATAAACCTAAAGGTATATCTTAAAGGTACATATCTTAAAATCAAAGTTTCGTTTTGGAATGTCGCTTTCTCTTGTGATTTATGCCGGGTTTCGAGAACTGAAACTTTTCTTTCGCTTTTAATGACCCTAAAAAATATACTTCCAATTCCTAACTGAGTTATAGCAGTTACAGATACGAAAAAGTTTTTACAAAAGAAATATCTGTAATATTTAGTCATTCTATACTTATATGATAATTGATGTGATATATCTAATGGTTGTATATCTAATCGAAGTTTCGATAACTTACTTTACCCTAATAAATTAAAATTGTTTTTCGCTTGTTGAGTATTTTTTTTCGGTCTATGAATAATACTTTTAGTGTGGCGCGTTTTACTCCATAGTGCCATTGAACGTCAGATTATTATATAGTACTTAATACATACATGTTCAACTCCCAATAGGAAATGAAGGGTGTTATAAGCATTTGCTTGTGTATGTCATTCTGTCTAATGGCATCATGGAAGATGGACCGAAACATCGTACCGTATCAAGGTTATTTATTTTGTTAGAGACGCATCTTTACCTCAGCCATATACGTTAAAAATCTTATGATCTACTTTAAGATATAATTTGTTAAGCATCACTGCGCACCGTGTACATCCTTTCGGCTAATATTATAGCAAGATTTGCGCTGAAATAATTTTGGCGTCTTGAAATATACAAATTGACCTTTTGTTTTGACTTTGGGAAAATTAATGCATTAGTAGGCGCAATACATATTATTTATTTTGGTATATAAGTACGGTAGATTAAATGAAGCCCAGTTAAAATTGTTTTATAGTACATTTTGAGATACACTTTTTAATTTTCCAAAATGTTTATGAGTTATGTATTTAAGACAGAGAATTTTGCCTGAAAACGAATTATATGAAATTGTTTGCGGGATAACCTTAACTTAGTATGCCAAGGGCATGAAAATAATTGACTACTCTGTAATAAAATGAAATAAAATACGATGATACGTTAAAAAATTCTTCAATTTTATTGAAGCCTTTGATAGCAGCTATCTGTTTTAGTACAAGTTCTGAACGTTATGTTATAGAGATAATTAAAAAAAAATAGTTACGTTGTATTTAAACCGTGCTGGCACAGTACCTTGGCCAATCACTAAGTGATTGACGCAAGTCAAAATAAAATAATTGTTTCGCTTCACATGGGGAAATATTCAACAGAGCAGAGACATAAGCTTCCTCGACATCGTTAGCAAATTGTATGCAATTTGCAATCAATATGCATAAAGTAGAAACCTACCTACCTTACTATTTGCTATGTGTTAAAGGGTAAGTTAAAGAGCAGTGAAGGGTTAAAGTTAAAGGAGTAAATATTGTACGTGCGGCGTAGGCGTATTATTGAACTCGTATCCAAAGAATTTACTACTACCGGTGAAGTAACAACAAAGTGTATATATAATATTAGAATGCACTAATACACTTTGCAAATGTTGTTCTAGAAGACTGTTTAGAAATTCTCGAAACGAATCTAATAGAAAATATACAATATCTATAATATCATTAAAAAAAACTCCAACATCCACGTATTTTTTGCTTGGTTCATTGAACTGAATGTATGTAGCACAGAAAGATTGACTCCGTTAAGCTTTTACTTAATGTTTTGTGATAACAACTCGTTAATTATTTTTACTGTAAAATTCAATGTTTTGATATCATCCGCTGGATTTTTCTCGACGCCATTGTTGAAGCTATTTTGGAATCTAATAATCTAATGCGTGACTATGGAAGTTAGAGTCACCCTTAGTGTGGGATACTACTTGCGTTGATACTTTAGCGCCGCTCATCTTTGTGAAACCAACATGAGGGCTGGCGCCGTGGCTACTTCGGCGGATCGACTCAAGCGACGCAAGTATGCTAATCTCGGTAGTGGTTAAACATTTGAACCTTTGGTATAGATATATTGGGTCCATGGTTCGACATCTCATCTTATTTTCTAAAATGTATAATAGCGTATAATCGATGCGTAGCTGTAGTGTTGTATATAGTTTGTAGTGTTTTGCTAATAAATCGAATGTTAATGATCTTTTTATTTCATGTCATGGGTTTGTTTAAAAGTAGTTATAATTTAGTTTCACAGGAATAAGTATTTTAAAATGAAAATAAAAAAAAACCGTATATTCCCTAGGCCAGATCTGTTAACACGATATTAAGCTATTAATGTTGGAGTTTGCATGTCACCGTCTCAGACAAACTATTTAAAGGTTTTCACAATTATAAAACATTGTCATAATACAACTGATTAAATCACGATTAAGTTAGATTCTTTTTATTTTCGAAAACTTTTTACACATTGATTGAAGTCAGGAGTCCGTCAAAGTTGTTAAATAACTGTTTTCAGTCATTGTTGTGACGGAAAAACGTCAGAAATAATTATGTTTCCTCATTTTTGTTAGTTCTACTAGAAATATCACATATTATGTAACTGAAACTTCCCACGCCTATACATTAAAGATATATGGAGCTCAATATGTATACTGTGGCTCAAGCGTTATATGGTAACGATGCTACGCCGTAGTGTGTGCCGTAGCTTCCAAACCAAACTCCCAGAAAGTTTTGTAGCTGACGTAGAGGTTTCGTAGCACTAAATCCTCGCGTTGTTGGACTTGAACGAACAGTTTAGACTACATTGTGTTTTGTTAGGTAAAGATCATTTGGGTTTACTTACACAGTTCAACTTCTAAGTTACAACCATTGTGGTAATGTTAAAGCAGTATATTTTAAAGTACGCGCTTTGTTTTGTCTTTGCAATAAAGCTAAGTGGTAATACATCCTGAATAGGAATAAACATTTATTAATATTTTTATTTTTACAATGACGCATTCTCCACGGAATACATTTAGAAAATACGACGAAAGGAAAAAAATATACTGAGCATCGCACATGACTATTAGTCCTGTCATTGTAATATTTTTACGAAATAAAATTCTTATTTAAAATGTCACCATGTGGTAGGACTTTTTAACAGAGGCTGATTTAGTGGGTACCACCGCTACTTATAATCTAACGTGACGGGTACCACGTTACTTATTCTGCCCCAAGCAGCAGTGTGACAAAACTACCCTATTTTGTACAGGGCACTGTAACAAGTTTACTTACTGGGCAAACGAGAGATACGAAGCAATGATAGCCGCGCGTAATAAGCTATAGACCGCCGTGCCGCAGTTCCATTGTTCGATCCCCACCATCGGCTTGAGCTTCACACGGTGAGAGGGCATTTTGCGAATGCTCGCCTGGCTAGGTACCACTCTTAAGTAGAAAATATGTCGTCTAGCACCTAAGAGTGTGTTCCGGCAGTCCTTGAGAGCCCGTAAAATAAGGCACATGAGACTCAACATGTGTCTCTGAGTGAGTGGACGCAGTTTAATTTGTCACTTGAGATGAAATTAATCTGTTACAGGCAGGGGTTAGTCCGCTTACAATCAGGAGAGCCCCGTGTTTGTTCCATTAAAATAGCAACAAAAAATACTACTCGTAAAGTCTTGGTATGACGAATGCAGTGCAGTATCAGGCAGAAAGAGAACGATGATACTACAACTAGTTACTTTAAGAATGTAGCTTCTTGAATGTATAAGTATTCAAAGGGGCTTCAATGTAGATCTTTAATTACTTAGCTCGTCGTTTCGACCACGTTGCGTTGGTCGATAGATCATTTCAAGATAATTTCCATTGAATATAATAATAATAATAGTAATGTGTATATTTCAGATATAATATCTAAACAACAAATTTGAAAACATAGTTAAAGCCATACCATCAAAATAGCAGGGCAGCTAATGATAGAAACATATGAATAGACATAATAATTATTTAAGATAGAGAGAGAACAACGTAACGTAGACAATGAAACTATCTGAAAACTCAAAACATGCAGAAACAATAGGATTATGCTAAATAATTTTCAGCTCAACTAAACAATGCTTTCAATAGTTGAGCTGTACATATATAAGTTAACCACCATAATAATCCAAACGTTTCATGATTCCATTTCAGTGTAAAGTTTCATAGCGCGCAAACAATGCAAAATTGCAGGATTCGAATTACCGGCCACGGTACACCACTGCCGCGCCGAAGCGCGCCTTGCCGGTAATTAGTGATGCATTTCAATTCACCTGAGAAGTTCCAATTATGGATGATAATTGTCTGCTGTATACGTATATATAAATACTAGACTAGACTATGGACTCCCGTGCCGCAGGTCCAAGCCCGAAGCGGGATTCGAACCGCTTCGGGCTTGAGTTTCACAGCATGGTGGAAGGGCATTTTGCGAATGCCCGCCTGGCTATCGACCACCCTAAAGTAGAAAATTAGTCGCCAAGCACCTAACGGTGTGTTCCGCCAGCAGTCCTTGAGAGCCAGTGAAATTACAGGCACGTGAGACTTAAAAACTATGTCTCAAGGTACGCAGTGCAATTGACGAAATGCATCTGTTATAGGCAGAGGTTAGTCCGCTTAACATCAGGTGGGCCTCGTGCTTGAGCCGTCACAATAACATAAAAAAATAAAAATAAAATAAAAAAAAACGTAGTAATTAAAATATGACAAAACTACGTTTGTATAGATAGCGCCACAAGCACTCTAGCCTATAACATTTAAATGGATAGTTACATCGTGTGAATGTTATAGGATTAGTTATAAGTAATCAGACAATTGAATATTATACGAGGTATATAATTGAATATATACATTTGTCACGTTTTTAAAAGGGAAAGCTTTTAAAAACGTGAAAATCCGATGTAGCTGTCTGTCACTTGTTAGGCTCTCACTAGAAAACGAGCCCATTTAACTAAACCTCCACTGTCCGTCGTTCGCCCGTCCGACCTGTCACTTTGGAACCGTAGCAGGTGGTCAGTTCACTCACAGAATGTGTGTGAGTATGAAGAATTGATTAATACTTAATAATAATAAATCTATACTTATAATAATGATAAATAAAAGGACAATACAAGAAACTTTTTTTTGCTCCTTATGTTATGACAGTAACACATACAAGGTTCAAACTTAGTATGATTATAATTTTAACTGTATGTAAAAATAATGATTTTATGCAGTACATTATGTGTTGATCCCTCGGTGTGAGAACCCAATGAGCAGTTGGTTGATTTTTATTTTATTAGTGGCTTGTCATTATTTTTTACTCGAGAGTATTTTTCACGTCACCGACTGGTCTCCATGGCAACTGCCCGCGGTAACCGAAGCACCTACGAGTGGGGTTCTTTAACAAAAGTGACTCAGAACCTTAGTCCCGCATTCCGCCCGTACCACCTTTTTATGGCAGTAGGGTGAAGTTGCTTTAGTGGCTACAGTATGGTTCTTTATTGTATTGAGAGTTTATATGGGATTTCATACTGTTATGGAATTTTGTTTTTTTTTAAAAGGTGTTAAGGTATTTTTTAGTACTGCATAACGATAAATGCGGGCCGCATGCGGCCCGCACACTGCCCGAAAAACTAGTTATTTTTTAAACATCAATACAAAATGTTTGAAGAAACGCGTCGGGTTTGGATATTAATTGCGGTAAATGTACGCCTAAACCTCTCAGTTGTGTAACTTCAGAGTAGCAAATATGTTACCCGTTGATTTTTTACAAAAGTAGCGATATTACAATTACGTTAGTACATTTAAAGATATATCGTTACGCGCCTTACAATACTATTGCATGAACTCATACTCTACGTAGATCAAATCTGAAGCATATTTAGTGGTGGGTGGATTTACAGTGACAAAAAAAGATATTCATTTATGTTTTTAAGGCAATGACGGCCGATTTTTATTTGGAAACAAGGAAGGCCGAGTGGCAGTAACTATGAACTGCTGTGCTGCAGATCCATGGTTTGATCCCCACCGCCGGCTTGAGCTTCAGCGCGTGGTGGAGGGACATTTTGCGAATGTTCGCCTGGCCAGCTACCACCTTCACGTAGAATATATATCTATCACCAGGTGGGCCCCGTGCTAGTTCAACCACAATCACATTAAAAAAAAATTAAACTAAAAGACCGCCAATGATGAGCGACGAAAGAAATTCAATTTCAGAAAATACTAATGAGACTTGTTTTTATTCGAAAGAATAATGTTTAGCCTCGCCATCCCAGCTGTACAAAGTGAAAAGTTCTCATCGCGAATTATTTAGTAGTCTAAATATATTAAATAGTGGAGAGGTACTTAACGGTCGGTGGCGGGCGCAGCGTGGCCCTTTCCCACGGTCGAGTATTCCCTTCGTATGCTAATGCCGATAGATCGCGGATCGGTGCGAATCCTATATTCATTTGGTATAGGGGTCTGACCGCAGCTGGACCGGACCATGACTGCATTTTATCAAGACAATTACTGTTTTGATCACTGACTCAGAAATGTACAATGTCATTTGATGATATAATATCTGATATAGATCTGAATCCCAGTCCGGAGTCTGGAGCTGTACCTGCTAGATGAATGATTGACAAAACATGATTGGAGATACGTGTTTATTAGCACACTTACCCCTTCGGGTATACTGCCGTGACGAGTTATTTATTTATTATTTTTCTATTTAAACTATCGTGGTAGAGGCAATAAGTACTGGCGGCCTTTAATAATAAAATGTAATTAAGTTGCAATCGCAACATGCAGGCGCTGCGTCTACTTATCACAACATCCTTAGAACCTAAAGTAATGAAAAATGCCTGAGGAGCATAATGTTTAAATTTTCCATTTGTGGTAAATACGCAATGCCAGACAGTATTTCAGTTGAGGTATAAATCAGTTCTGTAAAGACAAATTCTAGTCTAACGAATTATTCAAAGTCAATGTTACAAAGAGAACATTAAGGCGTCTAGTCATTTATCTTGTCTTTGTGTTTAGATTCCAATACTCAAATATATACTTCATTGTACAACGACTGAATTCTATGTTATTCGTAGGTGAGACATATGAGATTCACAAGTAAGCGTAACTACAACAAACTATCATTCGATTCTAAATATTATTATAATCCTCACTATATTAACACTGATACATCGATGGTCACTGAGTTAAAAATATTATAAGATGTGCAATCGAATTGGAATCGTTATGATCGCACTGTAATTTGCCACAAATGCACATAGTAATTTTGTGAAATAGTATTGCATTAATAGAAAATTCAAAATTAATTTAATCAAGTCTCTATTGATAGGGAAATGAACGTTCACAGGATTAAATCGGTCGTTCATCAGCCTTTGAAAGGTTTAATAATTTACCTGTGGGTGGACCGACCGGCTGCGATCAAACTGTTCTATGGGCACATATTACGATGCGTCATTTACAAATTGGGCAAAGGGAATGCCAGTGGCTAGCAACATTTACTATGCTTTTACCCAGCAGTGAGTAGTTCCCGAGAGAGCATTAGTGATATGACTAAATTATTTTGGAAATAGCAGCTATGTTAGTACTTAACTTACTTACGTTTAATGTATACAATATACAAATAAAAACGTCGAACAAAGCAATACCAAAAATGCTAAGTTATAAAAGATGGAAAAAATCAATCAAGTAATATATGTAGGCTAGTATATAGCCCATAGATCATAGAGGGTTATTGGTTAATCGACCTATTCCTGCTAGGGGGATGTAGGGGTGGTTATTACCAATGAGTTAGAGCATTATGTATATATCCTAAAATCTACTGAAAATTTAAAGCAAAAATAGTTTTTTGCTGACGGGTGTAAAAAATATGAATGAAACGCGTGTAATTTTATTGCTTAGTCGTGCGGCGCTTCGAAGAGTTTTGATGTATGAAACCCTATATTACGAAGTAGATTCTACTTTATATATATATATATTTATCCAGATTTTGTAACTGGTTCCCAAAAAAGCATGATATGACCAAATCCCACCGGACACCCACACACATCCCACGGACTTAGCAGCTATTTAAATATGTCTCATAAATCATGGCTGGCGAAACAGGTGTTTTGGCACCCCTGCCTACTCCTTAGAGAAATACAAACGTGAAGATATATATGTTATGATGTACCTACCTATTGTCTAAACTGGCAATATACCTATATGTTTAGACTAAACACACAAACGTCAAATAAAAGAAATAAAGAGGAATAAGTAATATATTACCATATGATAACAAAACTAAAAATAAACTATCAGCAAACAAATCACTGTTCCACGCTCCTTAAATCACTCTCAAATGTTCACAACAACCAAGTCGAAATCCAAACACGCTGCATTAGCCAATAAGTCGCCAAAAGTATTTATGTGTTCAATATCACAACATAAATAAGCGTTATAAAGAATGTAGGTCAATACCGTTTATCAAAGCTGAGTTATGCCGAGGGGTCGAACTCGCAAAACGCGATCTCGGAACGTGGGAGCCGCTGCTACACCTGTTCTTCTCACCCCAAATCTTCATAAAGCACACTCTAATTTATACCATAACACACTAAGTATAACACTCACGATTAAACAGCTCTATGTCCTACATAGACGAAGGGCTTCTGTTTGAGTACACTTGTTCGACAAGTTTTAATTACAAGAGCATAAAAGATTGAAATTCTGCAGACAACATCTGTTTTTTTAATTTATTATTGCAGTGTGGGATTTTTAGGTCTGTATTACAGAGATTAGAACGGATTATAACAATAATAATGTATTTCATCATCGTCATCATCAGAGATTAGAACTGATAATAATAATAATAATAATGTATTTCATCATCATCAGCCGGAAGACGCCCACTTTTGAACAAATGCTACAAAGAGCCCCCATAGAGCGCCGCAAAGAACGGCTTTTAGCCGCTTGTAGCCATAGGCTACCCGCGATTTTAACGATGTCGTCAGTCCACCTGGTGGGGGGCCTACCAACTCTACGTTTTGCGGTGTAGTTTGGTAACCACACAAGAAGCTTTCTTCCCCATCGGTTATCAGTTCGTTGAGTAATGTGCTGCTAATGTAATAGTAATGCCCATTGCCACTTCAACTTGCAAATTCTGAGAGCTATGTCGGTGATAATGTATTTATTTGTTTAAAAAACTGGTAACAATATAACACTACATACTTTTGAAAGATTTAGTGTCATTATTGTTGTGTAGTATTTGTGAATAATGCAATAGCTATTGTGCACTCTTCTCCTCTGTTTTGAGTTAGATTTTTCACAAAATCGGTATGCAGATGTATAATCAGTCTCTATATTTAATGTACCTATCCACAATTATTACAACATTTTACCCCAACCGCTAGTTTTTAGAGACACGTTTTTGAGACAACCCAGCGTCTTATTATACTCGTAATAGTATAAAATACTCCTATTTGTATTATTTGACCATCAAAATGTTGTTCTTTACAAGCAATAGCAATTATTACGCCTTTCATCTATGGGCTGGGCTTGATTCACCAATTAGCAGAGAAATCAATAGATACCTATTACCACGACAAAAAGTTACCAAGTTTAGACGAACATGAATTAAATAGGATTATATGTAATTCAGTTTTTCACCAACGCAGCTAATAAATCAATTTGTAGCAAATATGAAAGAAAACATACAATTCAATCTGACTACACGTAAAAAGCAAAACAAAAAACCAAAACAAGTAATTGGATCGTGGCGTAGGTAAATGTTGTGAATATTTGTTCGGTACCAAACATCAAATAGAGCTATAACATCGTACAATATTAATACCGAATCGACAGGCCATTGGCGACTACAACTAAGCTAGGCCAGTCATGGTGGACCTCTGTTGTTGCAGGCTAGCAGGCTATTATGAATAAAGAGGGAGGATCCTATTATAACGGAGAAGGGGTAACGTAACAGGAATGCGTCTGGTGACTTTATTAAAAGCTCTCACTTTGATCACAGCCCTGATTTGCCGTCACCTGCAGGAAGTAATAAAGACCGGTCTACACAAACACAGTTCATAATTACTCCGCCAGCCAGGCTCGGTCCCAGATGGTTTGGGATCGCATACTAACTACAAAAGCACAATAATTATATTGACATTGTTATTCCTTTGATACCTAGTTAATCAGCTTAACAAGACTTCTGCCGCAATGGTAATGGTACATACATTAACACGCGCAAATACTCGACACTTGCGGTTCGAAAATACGAGTAGGTAGGCCCGACACGAAAATATGAAACATTTCATCAATTGGGAGAGTGTTTCGCATCATTCGAAACATCAGATTATACCTACGTTTTAATTATTACATTAATAAACGCAAAAATGAATAATAGCTTACGCAAATAGTTAAGTAATTTGAAGCACGAATAAGTATGTAACTTTTACAAAACAATATATACGACTACAACCAAATGAAATTTGCTTAAAATCTATAAATCAAAGTGCGTTGTTTAGTTTTGAAGCGCTCGTAGCGAAGTTTACTGTTCTTAACGGATCAGCAAAGTTAAGCAACGTCTGCCGCGGTCATGAGTTAGATGGGTGACCGCTAGGACAATACTACTAAGCTTTTCCTTGCTTCGGTGGGCACGTTAAGCCGTCGGTCCGGTTGTCGTCTTAGGTAGGGCATTTTGCGAATGCCCCCTATCTAGCTACCACCCTCAAGTAGAAAATCTGTCGCCAAGCACCTAATGGTGTGTTTCGGCAGCTGTCCTTGACAGCCACTAATTCTAAGTTATAGTATAACCCTCACGCTTGGCATGCGTCTTGGGGTTCGCAGTGTAAGATTCTTTATGAGAAGGCGCTTCAGCCTAACTTCTCGTATTTTTACTTCCGTTGCCTCTTACGACTTTCACAGAAAGATATTTGGGGATGCAATTATAGCCCAGGGGTAAAATTAATGACTGCTAGTGGGAATATCTTTGTCAGATGAAACACAATAACTTTTAACATCAACAACCACATCATCACTGCCATCAGGTGAGATTGTGGTCAAAGGCTTACCTAATAGCAATAAAAAATACAAATAATAGTACAAAACTAAACAACGATATAGAAAGCGAAACATTTTAAGAACATGCAAAGTAAATACAAACTAATGCCTATCGTTTTTTTACCGCAGGGGTATTATTTTGATCCGAGCAGCTCATTGTAATCATCTCGGAGCGTAATAACAAAGCAGAACTTCAAAGCCTGATTATATTGAAGTGTAATTATTGTGGCTAAATAACGTCTACGCGTTCGTGTGAAATCAGATAGGTAGTACCGCATCTCAGGTTTCGATAATCATCAGTATTGGTAATTAGCACAATGTGCATACCTCAGGCTGCCAAGAACCGGAAGCATTAATGTCTACATATTTGAGTGACGCCAATTCATCACACTTTCACATTTTAAGCCGAGAAAAGAAAATGTATTTCCGTAGATATAACATAGACAAAAGTAATTAAACAAGTTTAATTACCTACTTTATAGTTTGATTACTATGATTAATAAATCGCGAATATCTAAGACAACAGCAGCTTTTTTTTAATATGTTTTATAAGTTAGCCTTTGACCACTATCTCACCTGATGGTAAGTGACGATGTGGTCGAAGATGTTGTTCAGGCTAACCTAGAAGTACTGGCTCTCAAGGACAGCTGCCGGAACACACCGTTAGGTGCTTGGCGACAGATTTTCTGCTTGAGGGTGGTAGCTAGCCAGGCGGGCATTCGCAAAATGCCCTACCACCATGCTATAACGACTGCCATCCTAAGACAACAACCGGGACCGACGGCTTAACGTGCCCTCCGAAGCACGGAAACGCTCAGTAGTAATATCACTAGCGATCACCCATCCAACTCATGACCGCGGGCGACATTGCTTAACTTTGCTGATCGGTTGAGAACTGCTTAATAAACTTCGCTACGAGCGCTTCAACTTAGATAAAAGCTCATTCTTTCTTGCTCTTTCTAGCTCGACAGGATGCCATATCCGTTTGTATTCAGAATAGCCTCTCAAGCCTCACTGTAACCGCTATGTTCACATATTTGAACAGCAACCTAGAAAATGCAAGTATCCCTTGGTATGCAACCTATTGCATTTTTGTGTTCTATGAGAACACACTAATATAGATCATAGATTTTCAAGCAAAGAATTAATTTTCCCACGACCCATGACTAAGTATTCTAAAAAGCACAGCAAACAAATGAGTAAAAGAAAAAATCTTGTGCTTCATAGACGGGCACTTATAACTAGGTATAGTTCCCATCGAAATCTTTCTGCGGAAGAAAAAAGTAGTACCTAATTGTTGTACCAAAGTTTCTATGGTTTATGTTCCTTCCAATCGGATCTAAATATCAAGCGCTGAGTAACTCACCATGATTTCTAGGCTATAACTTCGAGTAGAAGCAGTACGTGTAGAAAATTGTTCCACTGTGTAACGGCGTCTCTATGGTCACGTTGCGTAGTTGGAAGCACACGGTTATTTATATTCATGTGGTTGGAAGTCTGCCGAAAATGTTTTTTTACTACTGCTTAATTGATAACTAAATCGCTTAATATGATTACAAGCACAATCCCGTGCTAATCGAAAATCATATTTTACAAATTATTGGCACCTGGGCACGCTATTTCGAGCCGAAAATTGAAGCACGAAATTTCGGCTAGAATTAGCTTGCCTAGGTGGCCGAGCTGTTTAGGCATCCGGCGCAAAATCGGAGGACGCGGGTTCGATTCCCGCCCGGGGCATAACATTTTGTGCTCCAATAATAGGTAAAATATTATAACTAAATCGTTTGGGAATTTAAATCATTTCGATAAGGAACATATTTTGTTATTACAATATTAAAATATGAAAAAGTCTCGAGACGTCATAAATAAAAAATAATAGATATAAATCGATGGCAACACTTGACATGAGACAGAACTTTTATTCAACAAGTGAACTATATACAAATATTGACATGACACAGTGAATGAATCGAGAAACAATTTCATCCTTAAAGGTAAGTAATATGATATTATCTCATAAACTGCATCGCCAAGGGCAGGTACTTAAAGTACGCATTAACTTTTCACTTTTGTAATAAAAAGGTAGGTAACTAAGCATCCCTGCGTTAATAACATCATATGTTACCTCGATGAGGAAAAGACGAAAGATACGTACAACTCTGGTAACTAATTGATCAAATTACTCTGCCATGAAACCATCCATTAGTAGAGAAAAGAAGACCCACCCACCTTTGCCCACATAAAGTAGGAAATTGCATAGTAAAAGAAGGTATAGAATCAGGAATCTTTATTGGCCATTACAACAGTAAACGTGACACTATGCAAGTCATTTTACAATTAGGTTGGTATTAATTTCAAAGCATTATTGTATATTAGAAAATTATGATAACAAACTATTTAATTTAACATGTTACAGGAAATTCATAATTGCAATATGATATATAATACACATTGGCAATGACTACAATTTGCAATAACAATATATAAATTCATGTGAATTATACAAAATAAAGATTAAGATTATGTCAATAATATATCATAAAATCTTAATAATTACATAATAAATTAAAGAATAATTTTCAATTTTTCTTATGTTAAAATGTCGTAGGGCACCGAGGTCTAACGTACTGCCTACTATAGCTAACTAAGTTAAGGCCACAATAAAAAAAATGCTATGTACCTACATACTTTAATAACCACTATTCTGTATATCCTCACGTTTTGGGAGGGTTTGGTTATCTATTGGTACTTCTACAACAGGGTGCGCGCCTATTGCCATCTACTGTGCATAGTTCCAGACTCTGAACTACAACTGAATATTTCTTTGTCAGAAAAATTTGCAGTTATAACTATGGACTGGTCGCGGTGGTATATATATATATTTACGTCTCACTTTATTCCATATCTACCAACTATTTCACAATCTACATAGTTATCCTCTTTTCTTAATAAAATCTACTGCAAGCTAGTATATCAATAGCAATTGCTTGCAATAGCTCATCGAAGTAGCTTCATAAAATGCGCCAATAGCAAACCTACCAAAAAATTACACATTTTTCGAAGGCACTTCGGGACCGAAGTCCAGCGAAAATATAAAAGAGCAACTAATTTTGAATGGAAACCAATTTTCGCGGTCGACAGGTCGCCGTACATGTTTAGAGAGTCCTATTTGACCCAATACGGTTGCCAAGCGTTCCGAATTTTATAGGATATTCCTTTTTTACGAATACTGTACGAAAATTTGTATGAAAATCAAACAAAACAAATGAAAATCATTCTGCTACATGCATTATGAATTTTCTTTAGTCAAAGTTTGGTTTCTATCCTTAAATCATTTAGTTTATGGGTAGAGACTAAATGTAACCTATGTATATTACTACAACAATCCGTAAGTAAGAGGATATATTGTAAACTTAAGGACTATTGTGTTGTAAAGTTTGAGTGATAAAAGTACATTAATACTAAAATAAACATAATATAGATCGACAGTCAAAAATAATTCAGTTCAATGAATCGTTTGCACAAAATGCTTTAAAATAATGCAGAATATGGACTCCACTACAGTTTTCGTTAAATACTTGTCATATACTTATTTTCATGTCAGAATTTGATGGCGATATTTAACAAAATTTTCGGCAATCCGACGACATTCATTTTTTTCGCTATACAGTCGTTGCAGAAAGAAACTTATAAAGGCTTATACTAATTAAACTTTGGACTGGAATTATTCCTACAAATGCAACAATTTTTTCTCCATCTACCACAGATTAAATCTTAAGAACTAAAGGAGGCAGGTATACAGGTTCTTGGTAAAATGCTAACAACCTTAGGGTTGACTTCTGCTTGTCCTAAGAAACATTTTGAGATTATTTTCTTTTTGGTTTGTTTTTTTTATATATTTTTTTGTGTTTTAATGCCTACTCCGAGCCAAGAGCGCCCGCCGCGACAACTTTGGACCGCGCGGTGGTCCCTTTAAATAGAGTTTTGAATATTTACATCGAGCAAAGTAATAAAAAATATGAAATAATACATTACAATCACAAGAGACTTTTGACATCAGATGGTCCTTGTGCTTATTCAGTCAAAAACATATAAAAAAAATATAAATATCATCTCAAAATGTTTCTTAGGATTAGCAGAAGTCAACCCTAAGAGATTGTTAGCATTTTACCAATAACCCTGTATATTTTTAAAATCCTTACTCTAGCATTGTACATTGGAGACACTAGTGCGATGTCCCAATGTTCAATAAGTGTGAATTGGGTCGTCGCCGGCCGAGACTTGAGACTGCAATTCTGCCACGCCACAAATTGCATCAGGCATCCGGGACGCCTGTGACCGCCCACGGGCTTTCTCACCTCGTAGATACTAGCAAGTGTCGGGCGACACGGAGAAATACGGAACTGACTAAATTGAGTATGTGAGGCCCGGCTTAGGCGTTCTAAAGACACAGTACCTATATAGTGCATCATCTTAGATGATATGCTTCGCTTTGCCTTGGCGAAGGTCCCATCAACTGAATCTAATGTACCTATGGCCAAAAGTAACTCAAACATGAATATAGGTTTCCTCTCTATTACAAAATTACAAATGTTCGAGAGGAAAAATTTAAGTCATGTGCGGGATCCACCCCTTTAGCCGGGGTATGCTCTAACCAATTGAGCTAACATGACAATGAGTCATAACTTGAATTTTTCCTATCGTTCTTTAACCATCGTATTGGGATGGAGTGACATCTATAGTTTAACTTACGTTGTACTACAAACAAGACCAAATTTGCAATTGGTTTTATACTTGTAAATGATGACGCAACCTTATAATTTTAATATTGTTATGTTTACAATAACGCCTGCTATACGAATTACATTACAAGATTACAAATACACGAGAGGTAAAGAACCGCAGATAACTTAAAAAAAAAACCTTTCGTATATTTGTAATTTTGTAATGTAATCCGCATAGCAAACATTTGCGTTATTCAAACATAAAAATATTAAAAAGGTTTCCTCTCTGCCGAGACTCTTGCACTATTGGCTTTTCCTCTAAAACAGACGTATCACGTCTACAAATCTAAATACTCTTTATCATAGTTCCCGATTATGCACAGTCGTTATACTCTATGTCACATAAAACTATCAGAAGGAGCGTATTTAATACGTTCACGTTCAAAGTATAATGTCAAATTATTCGCCTGTATAATATCATGTTATATCCTTCAACCTCAAACCACGTCCCAAAGGAATTTGTTACTGTCCCGCTGGGAATTTTATTTGAGTTACCTCGTGCTCTCTTGAAACCTCACAAATTCGATTCTTTCTCAGCTGTCAACGAAGCGGTGAATATTTCACATTTTCCCTCCTTCCAAGGAAGTGAGACGAAGTTTATAAGATGTAATCAATACCGAAAATCAGAAATGAAGTTGGCATTACGACACAAATGCTACTTTGCTAACTTTGATATTGTCAGTCAATTTAATAAAGGAAAAAATATCAAAACTTTCATAAGGAAAAGCGTGCTAGCAGATAAAAAATATAAGATGAAAAATCTGAAATAACTTTGAAGAGGCAGCTCCATTCTTCTTACTTCTTATACATTTCTACGTAGCTATGCCGAGATTCAAGTCAAATGTCGCTTTTAAATATTTCCAACAAGACATGAGTGACATTTAACCTGCTCCCGCCCTCCGTTAAGATTAAAAACAGTGCCGTCCCATCTCGTAAGCTTTGCGCAATAATTCATAAGTCTCAGTAACGCGATCGTTTATAAAGACGACGTCATTGTTTCTGCCTGACATAGGAATCACTTTCTGCTAGGGTTGACACAAACCGTTTTCGTCGTATGAACTATTTAAAGACAATCTTTCAAAATTGTTCGATAATGTTATTAATACTATGGAACTATTACTCCAATTATATGTGCAGACGCTCACCATTACCTTGACCTGTGATCGTGAATTCGATCTCTTATAAAGTAAACTGTGTATGCAAGCTCTTGGGGTGGCAGGGTTGGCAGCCCCGTTTTAACGCGGGTCCACCATTAATAATGTAATGTAGGGTGACAACGACGCAGGTGCCTTGCCGCGCCGATAAACGTAGCGATGCATAATTGAAGGCGTGTGCCTAACGTGACGCCTTGCCTCGCACTCATATTCTAGGTATCTACGCAAACCAAGCGCGTTAAAAATGGCTTTCTGATATCCTGATATATTATGCTGTTTAACCTATTTTGTCGTAAAATAAAGTATGAAAAAATCCAGCTATAACTTTTACAGAAATTGAACATCGGGACTTTTTAACAGCCCTTTTTATTTTATTTTATCCGGAGTAAAAACGAGAAAGGAGTAAAAATCAATATATCTAATACATTTAGAAAATAAAACTAATAAATTATACTACCGATATCAAAAACCGATGAACCTACATAAATTAAATTAATACAAAAAGGTGCAGATATCATTCTTAACGTTCTTCGAGCTATATTAGGTATATTGTATACTTATATAACACTTTTCATTAGAAACCTAATGATAAAGTTACATCTTTGTACCGATAATGTATTATTATGGATCACCTTTAAGGAAAACTATGTAACTTAATATAATTAATTGGTTTACGTTATACATATATTATGGTAAAAAAACATGTTAACGAGTACTGTCATATCTCTAACAATACGTTTTACAGAGAAATTCTAGATTTTAAAAACGACATATATAACCCTCAGGTTTAGCACACCTTTCCTTTTTATATTGACTGCAAAACGGATACCTTTGCAGAGTAGAGTTTTTAAAGCGCTCATAGCTAGGTTTCCTTTGCTGTTCTTAACCGATTAGCAAAGTTAAGCAACGTCCGCCGCGATCATGAGTTGAATGGGAGACCGCTAGTGACACTACTATACTGAGCGCTTCCGTGCTTCGGAGGGCACGGTCGATCCCGGTTGTTGTCTTACGATGGCATTCGTTATGGCATCGTGGTAGGGCATTTTACGAATGTCCGCTTGGCTAGCTCTACCCTCAAGTAGAAAATCTGTCGCCAAGCCCTAATCGTGTGTTCCGGCAGCTGTTCTTGACATCCAGTAATTCTAAGTTAGCCTGAACAACACATCATCATTCACCATCAGGTGAGATAGTGGCCAAGGGCTAACCTATCAGGCATAATAGATAAACCTTAAGTAGCTTATAAATCCGAGTTTCAGACCAAAACTTTCGACATTATCATAATGCTGGAAATTTTATGTCGTATATCATCTCCCGTATCACGTAGCTGCATTATTTCTAACATAATCTCATGACAAACGCAGCATACGAGTATTAGAATAACGAGATAAACTATAAATTCAAAATTTGGCTCAACCTTCACCCCAGTTTGTTACAGCGGTGGCGTATAAACTTTGAATAACTAGGACCTAACTTGAGTAACGTAAAAAGCTGGCGTAAGTACCTATCCCAAAGAAAATGAGCAATAAAATTCCATAATTAAACGCGCAGCACTTGAGGCGTACACCCCTATTTTATTTTTAAAAGACTTGACCTTTCGTGGAGTGACCTGTGACCTTAGCACGCCACGTGGCCGTTTCTCTCTCTATCTATCAAGTCAAACGTTGCGTCTGACGACCCCATTTGTTCGAATATGGAAATCAACATATTTTTACATTTTTCACACGATTTTAGAAGCCACGCTTCTTTCATTTTTTTAACAAATAATTGTTTAACATCTTGTGAATAAATCAAATTGTTTTATTACTGATGTACGCACGTAAGTATATAATTTTGAGCAGTATATAACCAACATCTTTCTTTCCTTTATCGCACTAAATTAAGAATGTTTATTTTTATGTGTTTTTACAATATTGTGAGAGTCTCATAGACCAATGGAATGCGCCCTTGTATTGACATGATGTTTATTTGTAAATTTATTTAATTTGACATTTAATTATTATCTAACATTTATTCTTTTTGACATTTGATTATATAATGATTAATGTATATTTTACTGTGTGATAATTTGTAATTGTTTATAATTAACGTTTTTTATCACAATAAAAAAATATTATTATTATATTCGCGGTTAGTTCAGTAAGATTCCTCTCGTAATCCAAAGGCGCGACTCAAGAACATATTATTATATGATGTTTTGGCTTCGGTTTTATGGCTGCCCGCCTGCCTAATTCCATCCCAATCCCAAGTACTTAGTGAATGCTCTCGTTGGTAGTATACCGGCTACCTTTCGGGTAACCATTGCTTCAAGATGGCAATTGGGGACTCCACACATACTGTGAAGCTTAAGCCCAAGTGGCGGGATTCGGACCACGGAACTTCTGTACGGCAATCAGTAGCTATTGTCTTTGGGCCATCATAAGTAATCAATTTTCTTATTTATCATTAAAGGCCACCAATAAGATTAAAGTTGGATTAATTAATTCAAGTTCAGAAATAATAATTGAAGAATTTCATTACGTCGACTCCGAATAACATTGTTTTTTTTACAATTGAACGCGTTGTAAGGGCATATCATCATATTCGAATTTTTTAGACGCAGATATACTGAAAAGTTATAAGACAACATCAAATCTATACTCTCTCTATCTACATAAAGTGATCGGATATCAATAATTTTTAAATAGAGTTTACTAATCCTTAGTAGATACATTTTCTTTAAACTATCGTGAACTAAATGTAAACGTTAATTCGTGTGTGAATAGACCCGTTTATGATTTAGAAACATTAGTAGATAAATACTTTTGGGTAATATGGGAATCATTTAAATTCATGTTTGTGTTATTTTTGTTCATTTCGAATGTAATTTCATGTTCAATTTTATAAGTTGATATTATAATATAATAAATATAATCATATATATCCATGTACTCAAACGTTACGAAATGCAACGTTAATTCATCATAAGGTTAAAATCGATATACCTAATTGCCGTAGACTCAGAAGTCTATTAACTTTTAGTTAGCTTGAAATCCTCGTATCCCCGTGATGTGCCGAGCTTCCATGTGGGAATTGGGCTAGAATTGTACGCCTACCCCCCATATCCTAAGAAGAGACGAAGGGAAAAGTACCAGAATTTGGACAGCAGCACCTTCTCAAGAACTGCTGTATTACACTGCGGGATTATAGCAAACCTCCATTCTGCCCTCCCTTTTTTTCAAGGGTGGGTCATGAACGATTAAAATATATAATTATATCTCTTAATAATTCATCATAGGTATGTGTATGAATATATCACATATATATCTCTATTGTATAATTACTAAAGTAAGTACTACTTACATAAGACACTGTACATAATTTTTCTATTAATAAGACAAGGCCCTTCTTCTACCCATCCTCTATTATTACTTGCCTATTCAACATTCGATTCTCACAAACACAAAAGTTAAAGTTTGAAATGAAATTAATATTCACATAAGAATCTTTTTAGATCAAAATAGAGAGCACCTATTAAACATATGCAAATTATTCAGAATCTTTTGTTGGCCCACTGGACGTTATCTGGATTCGCGAGTGTGTTTTTATATTGAGGGGTCATCTTTCGATATCTTTCCCATACGACGTCATTCTATGCTCGAATGCCGTGAGATAAACACCATTACGTGTAGTTTAGTTCTAAAGTGCTGGGTGCAGCTGCCAAGTTATGGACTGGATTACTGAACTGTTCCAGACGCCTACGCATCACAAGCCGAAGGTAGGCAATTTTTAAAGCAGCTATTAGCTTAAATTTTTCAAGTCATTAGGTAAACTTTATTTATATTTGGTTTGCAAAATACATATCCCGTATTCATAAGTTTAGGTATCATGTTATAATTAAAACCTAAAAGTTTATCTATTTCTAAATATGATTCAAAGCACTGTGTACTTTACCTCAACTTCAGCGAATATCGAAATATTCAAACACATTTTCCAAATGGATGAGTCTTCTATATAAAAAATACTATTAATATTGCCAGTATGTAAGTATATATAGTACTTATTGTACGAGTATCTATAAGAGATAGAATGTTCCGAATAAGCAGAATCCATTACTCACATCGGCGAGAATAAGATGTTTCAAATTAGGCACACAACAGAGTTGTTTATGCTACGATTTTAATGTGGTCATATAACGGAAAGATATCAGATTTACTACCTACAAAAAATAGCATTCCCAAGGAGCGTTGTCAAAACATTCTACAATTATGTTCACTAGAACATAATTGTAGAATCTTATCTTATCTATCTTGAAATCTTATTTTATTCTTATTTTAGATTAGTATCGCGCAGACCCCAAATACAATAAGATTAGGGCAGGGACATGATAATTATCTACATAATGTACGTGACATAGCATAGTAAAGGTGGAAATCGATGCGGATGAACAGTAGCAAACGCCTGCAAAGTTGTTTTACGAGCCAGTTCAGCATACAATCTGACCTAACCTATTTATCAAACCAGAAGGTTCAGCCAAGCAGATGCTCCCATTTACATTCGCGATTAAACTACAACTGGAATCAGCAAAACAATGGCCAAAAAACGAGTACAATACTAAACTTAACTGCGGCATAGATGATGTATTACAAAAACCGCTATCCGCTCTCGCTCTCGCGCGCACCATCTGCTCGCACCTCCCGCGCATTAGTCTAACGAGCTACCCTAATGGCGCTTTAGGGTTACCACACGAAAAAATCAAATAAATGGATGGAACTCACCCGCACGACCCAGTTACAAGTCTCCCGTATCAGTCAGCTGACAAAACACGGTTATCTCGACAAATGAAGACATAATGCAGTGGGGCGTGTGGGTATATGGGTGTAATCGCAACCCTGCCCGAATTTGCCGGCAAGCGATGCGTGATGTTGTTTTGAATTGCCTTTTTACAATTTTAGCATAACATCGCCTGAACAATTTGATTGTGTAATTTTAGAACGCGTTTATAAGCGTTATCATTGTTTCGAAACCGGCATACCTATTATATTCTTTACGTAACAGTACTTCGTAACATGTGCTTACTTAAATATTTATTTTAATCATATATAATTTTAGCGTCCCGTACGAGAAATAGTAGATTGTTATACAAGGATGGAAAGGAATCAATTCCCATACGGGATATTATTATGACTTTAGTCCGAGTAGGAGTTTATATCTTAATCCCGTGTGAAACACTCTACTTTCCGTTACAAATGTAATGAAACGAGAAAAAATAGGTTTTTTTTCTAAAACATTCATTATAAAAATAACATGTATCGAGAGGGTGTGTAATTAAAAGTTAAATTCTGTTTGTAATATTTACGTGCGGCTATAGTCCGAATAGGAATTGGTGACTTGCACTCGTGTTAAACCGTGTCAAAACACTATTTTACGAATATAAGGTATGAAAATAATAAATTTTAGTTTTTCTTTTCATTGATAGTAATATCATAAGTACCTATTTAAAATTAGAATATGTGCCATTTACACATACTATATATACATGGCATAAATTAAATTCTAAAATAAAAGTACGAACTAAAATTTGAGGTGTATACAAGAAAAATGTTTTTTTTTGTGTTTTACTCTGTCATAAAAACAGTAATAGACTTAGTGCTAGTTGCATTTAGATAAAGGTGACCTGAATGAGAAAATAATGGTTCTTTGGTAAGTACTTAGACAACAAAATATATTGTGTGATAGTACACATTATAGTACATGGCATAAATGAAAGTCTAAAATAAAAATACAACCTTAAATTTGAGGAGTGTACAAGAAAAATGTTTTTTTTTGTGTTTTACTCTGTCATAAAAACAGTAATAGGCTTAGTGCTAGTTGCATTAAGATAAGGGTACCGACCTGAATGAGAAAATAATGGTTCTTTGGTAAATACTTGGACATCAAAATATATTGTGTGATTGTGAAGTCTGATTTGCACTTGTCTCGTTTTTCTGATATAAAAGCTGGTTGACCAACTGATTTTTAGGAACCTAGAAATGTTCAGCATGCTTTGCTTTGGCCACACCTGTAATTGTTATATTTTTACTATCAAGATCTTTATTTTTTAATCCAATAAACAGCAACGTGAACACTGCTAGGCAGCAGTGGTGTTTTACTTTTCTCTATGGTATGAAGCTCAAAAATTTCGCTAGTCAAGTGGTTTTAAAATAAGGTGGAGCCAGGCAAGCTCTCCACCCTTCCTCACCCCGCAAACTGGCGACACGTTTCGTCAAGTCAATCAATAATTGTGATCGACCTCGGAGTTTACTCGTTTTATTCCCACATTTTTGTTCATATTTAAATTAAACAATATAGGCTTTTGACCTTACCGGGAACTAACGTTTTAGGAATCGTTTAAGTTAGTTTTGTTAGTAAAATACACGACACACTTTTTTTAGTTATCAGCCCTGTCTAGTTAAAATCTTGCATAGTAAATTTAAATATAATATTTGATTTCCGCAGATAAAAGGTTCATATAAAAGCACCTACTTATACATGTGCGAATTAAAATACAACCAGTAGAATTTAAAGTTTTAGACAGAAGGCTGTTTAAGAAAATTTTAAATTAGTTATTGATATTATAGGATTTTTACAATTTAAATGAATGTAGTTTGTTTAGTTTATAAAATTATTATTTTTTGATGAGTACATTATATATTATATAATGTACTCATTAAAATATAATGTACTCATTAAAATATAATGTACTCATTAAAATATAATGTACTCATTAAAATATAATGTACTCATTAAAATATAATGTACTCATAAATTAAACATTGCAGGTCCGAAATGGTTAAACTTTTATCACGATACATTTTCACACCTTTTACACCTTTAAGAAAATATATCGTGATACAAGTACACAGTTTACACAAGGAAAACGTGTTGTTTGTAGCATATGTAGTCTGTTAAAAAAGAGTTAATTAATTTTTATCTCTTCCATTTCCAACGTACATTTTCCAGAATGGGGTTGATTTCTTTCTTCATTTTGGTTTTCTCTTTGGAGTTATTTTCTGTTCTTATAGTTTTAAATTTACTAGTATTGCGTAGGTAAGCGCATACCTACTTATATCAATCTATGTATATACATGTACCAATTATATTATAAATAAGCCATCACGCCTGATTACATATGGCAACATATAAATACATCCTCGATTCTCGAAAGGGTATGCAAAGGTGTTTAAGTTTTATGCAATAGTGTATCGAGTGATCCTGTTCCTAATTCATGGTCTTAACGTATCAAAACAATTAGTAATAATAATAATGATATACAATTTAAACGCATTCTGCCTCCCCCCAGAAGGAGATAAAGACATGATGATATTTTGAACTGTTTATAATATCAAATACGCTTTACCTAGACTGAATATATGTTTATCTAGGTTTAAGAAGTAATAGTTAAGTATACTAATAAAGGTAAATCATAACTATGTAGATGTGCACAAATATTTGCGATAATGTGACATAAATCAAAAATCACAACTAAACTATTAATAGTTGATGATAACGGACTTTAAAAGTACTTCCTACGATCTGAGTACATATTATTATTTGTTCGTGGACTGATTAAAGAGGATTACGGAAGTCATCCCTAATTTGTCATCATTGTCCTCTTGTTCTATTTTCAGAGATACTCACTCTCAGAATTAACTAGGGCTGTTAAAACAAATATTAACACTAGGGAGCCCTGGAGAGAATTAAGTCATAAAACAGTCTCTGCCGTTTACCTGTACAAACTGTGTCTAGGGAAACCTTCGATTATTATTGTTTGCAAGACAATAGCTAACAAACTTTTGGGTGACAGCCCTGGCCCACGACATTACGCTAATAGTCGCCCTGTTGTATTCGTCTCGAAATGGGCGTCACTTAAATATATATGTAGTACCTAATGATATGAATTTACAGCGATTACAAGATATACAAGGGAGGAGAGACTAATATAGAATTCCGTTTGGTTTTATACTTATAAAATATTTCACTTTAAATCTTTTCACACATACACATATCTAATACTATACATAAATATATATGTAGTACCTAATGATATGAATTTACAGCGATTACAAGATATACAAGGGAGGAGTGACTAATATAGAAATCCGTTTGGTTTTATACTTATAAAATATTTAACTTTAAATCTTTTCACACATACACATATCTAATACTATACATAAATATATATGTAGTACCTAATGATATGAATTTACAGCGATTACAAGATATACAAGGGAGGAGAGACTAATATAGAATTCCGTTTGGTTTTATACTTATAAAATATTTAACTTTAAATCTTTTCACACATACATATATCTAATACTATACATAAATATATATGTAGTACCTAATGATATGAATTTACAGCGATTACAAGATATACAAGGGAGGAGAGACTAATATAGAATTCCGTTTGGTTTTATACTTATAAAATATTTAACTTTAAATCTTTTCACACATACACATATCTAATATCTATACATATCTAATACACTTAAATACAGTTATATGCAAGACGTAAAAAAATATAATCATAAGAAAAAAAGTCGTACACCCACTGTACTTAGTAATAACAGACTCATATTTTTAATATGAATCAACATTATCAGAGTAGTTTAAAAATATATAATAAAAACGTTAAAATAGAAAATAGCAAACATAGTTTTTTTCTCAAAAATGGACATCACATTTTTAAAAAGTATCCAGAAAGTGAACTCTACCGGAGACTTATTCACAACTGTCCGGTAAGAAGCGAGATTTTAAATTTGGAATCTCCTACTGTCCAGTAAGTAAGTATGTAATTTACTTACTGGAAAGTAGGTGATCTTCTTTAGATCTGCTTAGAAAAAAAACATAGTACCAGACACAGATGAGAGTTTAGCTATTATAACATGGTTAAGGAGGGAGGCTCCAAATATATATCAATCTCCCTTTTTGGTATGACATTTAAAGAGATAGATATATTTTTAGAGCCCTAAACAGCCGTTTTAGTCTGTGACACTTAACGCGACGCAGAAAAAGTATGCACATTGCGTTTTGTACTTACTAATGTTGTAGAAGTATAGTGTGGGATTTTATGTTTGTATTTAGTACCTATTTTCAGTTTATAAATCATGTTGGATTAAAACTTTCCATTCAAAAATTAGCATGGAGTTTCAAAAACAATCATTTCCATTTTTTACTAAAACATTCATGTAATGTAAAAATAGAACAATGTTCAAAACTAATCGCAAATTTTTTGGGAAATAAAAATATCGACTGGCGGGATTTCACATTCAATTGCGTCACTTGTGTATGTGTTTTATTTATATGTGTTTTTTGTTAAACTTTCTTTCATTTTTGAGAAAAGCATTATACAAGCCTCAACCAGTAAGGAAGCCATCCTGGCTTCGTATATAACCAGATCTCGCCTGCAGTTCGGTCCGGTTAACTCATACTTGGCCAGGAAGGCTTACTGACTGGATTCTGCAGTAATGTACTTTTA
Organism: Plagodis pulveraria; assembly: GCA_963890685.1. NCBI lineage: Eukaryota > Metazoa > Arthropoda > Insecta > Lepidoptera > Geometridae > Plagodis > Plagodis pulveraria. The sequence continues at coordinate 12,229,195 of OY982964.1, read as the reverse complement.
TCTTCTCTAGAGATCGTGGCACTTTGGTAGAAAAGACACATACATGTAAAGTGTTGAGTTCTGTGCCATTTCAGTTATTAACTATTTCCAAGACAAAGATAAAAAAGTGAGTTAAATGGACATTTCGTAACTCATATTTCTTATCGTGGAGCTGTTGAAAAAGTTTTGGACTGATACTACCTCTGGAAATTACTGAACAAATCGTAGCATTCCTCTTATAGGTAAATAGATAACTTAAGCATAACAACATTTTTTATATCAACATAGAACAAAACGATTATAAATGGATAAAATGTTTAAAATCTCTAGACATGTATAAACTTCGTTCATGCCACATCACGGACGCACTACGTTAGTGCATGGGAGGCGGACGGCTCTAGTCTAGAATCTGCAACTTACTTATTAAAATTCTACGAGAATTAATAACAGCACTGCATCCCGCCCTCGTTTCACTCAGAATTCACAACTGTAACCTACATTATAAGTGGTAGATATATATGTCTACCACTTTTCACTGCCTAACCACTCTAACTCTCGAAAAGTTAAAAAGCAGAATTAACGTTTTTCATGGGCTATTTACCGCCTCGGATTGGCCTATAATTACAGATTTACTTTTATAAAAGCCCGCGGATTACGCAGAGTCCATCAAAATCCATTAACTAACTCCGAATATTAACGAGCTACCGTAAATCGAAAGTTTATACCCTGAAATTACGAAGTACGTAATAGGTTTGAAAGTCTTTTGAACTTTTGAAAAGTCAGCGTGAATTTCACAGGCTCAGCAGGGGAGTCAGAAACATGGGAGTGGTGGCAGTAGCAGCGGCGCGTCTAGCGCAGCGACGAGCGGGGCTGCGGCAACCGCGGCGCGCACCTCCGATATCAAGCAAGTCGAATGCAACCTCTGTCATCGCAAATTCAAGAACATACCCGCCCTCAATGGCCATATGCGATTACATGGCGGTTATTTTAAAAAGGTATACCAATGTTTTTAAATCACTGTCTCCAGTATGAAAATTACTTGTGTCCATCTAATATGTTACATTTCCGTATTATTATTTGCCTAGGAATCAGACAGTAAGAAAATAGACAAAAAGGAATCAACAGGACCTCCGTTGCAGACAGCCTCGGTGTCAGTTAGAGCCTTGATAGAAGAGAAAATTATTAGTCGAAGAGTGGCCACTGCTACTTCAACTACAATAAACACAGGTAAAACTTTTAAACAAACTGGTGATATCACAGATACTAAATCGATCTTTTACTTAAATTAATATATTTTTCTTTAAACAGGTCAAAGCACGGATGTGAGTTCACGCACGGGATTCGTGGCACCTGCTCCTCCACCTCTGTCCTCGATTCGTACTTCCGTGGGTTCACCAGCATCGCCAGCCACCACGACCGCACACTTTGTACCACCACGCGCACCACCCGTCGTCACAGTCACCACAAATGTATCTACAAACATTACAACCGCTCAAAGAACGGACTCCACCCTTATCGAACTGTTGAAAAAAGGAAATGCGAAGGTCTTTACTTCTATTAATGTATGAATAATAAATAAGTATTGGCTCGAAAAGTATTTTTTACGCTATTTCCAAATATACAATTTGTTTTTTTTCATTACAGGGAACAGTTAAAAGATCGGCATCAGATCCGGGACAATCGCCAAACCAAGATTTTACTTTCAGACCGGACCTTTTCGGCGTTTCTTTTAATTCTGATGATGGATATTTCTCACCTGCCTTGAATGAAGATACCTTTCAATTTACCACCACGTCCGATCAATTAGATGAGTTAGCGTTAGAGGACTATGCTTCTGTGGCAGCTTCTATAAGAGAACGGTCGCCGGTCACATTTCCGTCCAATCGACGACTGGCTGCGGTTTTAAATTCACCGCTGCCTGAATCGCTGGCAGACTTTAGTGCGTGTCATGGAGGGTCCCCGGTCCCATCACCAGGACTCGGGTATACAGCGAATTCCCCAGGATTATCATACTCCACTGGAGATTCGCCAGGACTAGCTTTCACAGCTGCTTCACCTAGTGGGGGATACTCGAATCACGCTGATCATTCACCTGGATTAGCGTATCCAACACCACCAGCGTCTCATAATGCTCAATCACCAGCTCACACAGTTCCTCGGGCCTCATCACCGCTGTCTGCTGCTTTCTTCACGGCCACGATGTCGAGTCAGGAAGAGGTATATTGACTTTAATAACTCGTACTCAAAGTTAAATATTTATTTTCAATACACATAGGTATTATTCATTGTGAATTTATTTTTAGGTGGAAGAAGCCTTAGAAGAAGTATTGCCCGAAGAATGCAGGTCTCTGGATGCTTACGTGTTGGAACCACCAGCTCGTCGAATGATGCTGAATTCGGAAGATCCGCTGCTATCGAGCAGCCCGCGTGACTTTGTTCACCAGCGACCGAATCGACGGCAAAATCGCTTAACGTCTTCATCTATCGGAACCCAGCTGCAATGGCAGAGTGAGAACTCTTCACTTCAGGTATGGAACCCCAAAGTTAGCTGAATTTTAAAATCTAGCAATGATGACACAGCGGTTATAAATTTATGGACTGCCGCGTAGGGGGATAATATAGAATCTTGCCATTGGCTTAAACTTTGCCACATGCCGGACACTTCGCGAATGTTCTAGCTAAAACCACCCTCAAGTGAAGAGAGAAGTACCTAACGGTGTGTTCTGACAGCTAACCTTGAAAGCCAGTTGCTATTCTAGGTTAAGCCAGTTAATAATTCTCGAACTTTTCCATTATCATTTCGCTTCTCCTGACTTACTAAAAGGGGTAGGCAGCATAATAAATACTTAAATAGTTTCGTTTCATTCTACTACTTTCTTTGGTCTCATCTCCAGTATTAGTCACAATTAAGGCTTTCTTGTAGTTGTCCAAAGGTTGTGGATACCGAATCGAGAACTGATACCACAGAATGTGAAATTTGTTGCCCTTGAATTGTTTTTCAACTTCGCACTCTTTTATTTTTACGTACGAGTAAGCGCTTTTGGCATAATGAACATAATGCTGTCTAGGATACGACGGTCTATACTCATAGCGTCGGCTCGATCACAAAAAATATAGTAGGAAGTACTTACCTCTTCTAGCCTTATACCAGTTTTGGTATACGTTATTAATACAATGTCTGTACCTTATTGTTGTCATCTAGGTGTGCGTGGAAGGTAGAGATACAGTTCCAGCAGTGTTCCTGAGCCCGAGCAGCGTGCCGGCGTCGCCACAGCGCCGCAAGCGTCGCGCCTCGCCCGCCGGGCCCTTCCGCTCGCGCATGCGCCGCATCGCCACACACTATACTCCACAACCTATCCTGCCGCCAGATAGAGACGGCTCAGGACTGCTTATAGAGCTCACTGCTGGTGAGTATTGTTTTTCTAGTGTTGTGTTCATGACCTTAGAGTCTGTAGTCACTTGTGAGATCACTTTGTAAAATTGTGTGATAGTAAAAATGTTGTATTTAGTATGACAACATTTAACAGTGTAAGTAGGTATCTAAAGTAAAAATAGTTAAAACAATACCTAATTCCACAATTGAAAAGTATGAAAGGAAATATCGATAGACCTATTTACTATGTTATTTTGATTTTAAATCTAAACAACTGAACGATTTTGACGGTACTTCTATGGGACCAATCTAAAAGAATATCCTTATTTTCTTCTATATACCAAAAATTGGTTCATAAATTACTGAGTTCTGAGCTAAGCTATATAAAAAATATAATCGAAATGAGAACATCCTCCTTTCATTTAAATAGGCTAAAAATAGTAAGTATTCTTTTTTTTATCCTTGATAGGTTTGCCTTTGACCGCTATCTCACCTGATGGTAAGTGATGATGTGGTCCGAAGATGTTGTTCAGGCTAACCTAGAATATATCAAATCTTAAAAATCGGACAAATCTCTGGTTTTTTATTTTTTCTTTTGTATTTGTAAATGTATTAAATAAATAAATTAAAATATATATATCTACTTACTACCTACTTACTTTTTCAGCTGTTCTTAATAGTTATTACCTACTGACTTCTTACTGAAACTTTCCTACCCATATAATTGTGCATGGTTTTATTAGTTTCGCTTGTAACTAACTAATCTCCTTATGATCTCTAAATATATACTAGGTAACTTCTACCGAGAGGTTACCGCAGTGTTCTCAACTATCTTATCAAATAGGAATGAAGCAAGCAAAACTAGAATGTTTTTGTTTTCCGTTCTTTTTATCTCGCCACTATCACTGACTTTTCACTAACCAACTGTCTAATGTCCATATTATTATATATCACTAATGTTTATACATACTTATTACTGTATAAACACTAAGCATAACACTAAAGCCGTTATATCTCGACTACGACGTAGGCAAAAGTGTCTATGGGTGTAAAGACACTTTTGTCTACGTTTCACTTCACATGTCTTGGCTCTCTGTTATGGGGTTTTTTCACCTATCGGGTAGGTAAAGTTATGAGCTCCGTCTCAGATTAGCTCCGGCCAAACAGCTTCTGATTTTTTTATCTCAGGAAGACCAAATCATCGTGATCTCAGCCCGGATCAAGCCCGTAAGACTTCTTGATTCCAAAACGATGCCTCTCGACTCAAATAACGAAGCAGCATCAACCAATTATGCAACTCTCTGAATAATTGTGATAGGGCCTTGCTACAGCAGGATTGTTTAGCGGCTATCTTGTCATTCGATTCCGCATGACATTTGTCGAAACACCCCCTATCTCTTACCGTTTCCGAGGTATCATCATCATCACATCAACCGGAACGGCCTTCACTATTGGGAGGATTCCCACACTTGACACGCGTTTTGGAGATCGCAGTAGAAGTTGTTAGTTCTTCTGAAGGCGCTGCTTCCCTCCTTTCAGTATTTTTAATCCTTAGTTACCTCTTACGACACCCACAGGAAGAAATGGGGGGATGATTATCTAAGCCGGCGGGTTTCCGTGATATACCATCCATTAATTACCAGTCACTTAAACGTTTTTTTTGTCTGTTGTCAGGTTTATCAATGACTGAAACAGACGTACTAGCACAGCTAGAAGAGCCACCAAAACCACACATAAACATTGGGAGAGACTTCCAGGCGGAGTTGCCAGAATTTTGTAACAATAGAATCGACCTGCATCGAGCGCCGGAACAGCTACTGTGGGACCCCGGCATAAACGACGCTCTAGACGACAGTGAAGGTCAGTATTGTAATGTCATCCATATAACCCAAATTGGCAAGCCGACTTTTGCGTAGGCATTTAAGAAACTCACACTGAAGCTTATGAACTGTCTTAGTACTTATATAACTTGTTCACACTAAACAAAACCTGCTTTTAGGTACGCATAATTTATGTACGACGATCATTTTCGAGCGATAAAGCATAATTATTATCTTCAAGAAATTTGGCAATAGGGTTTTTATACAAAATAACTTTTATGTCGAGTAAAAACGGTCGGGTGCTAGTTGAAACAATAACTACATCGTCTTATTTGGAGCGAACCGCTACTTCTACCTACTTGTAGTGATCGTTCAGTCTAAAAATACACGCCCCTCCAATGACGTTACTCCTAAGCAAAATGTATAAAAAATATGCAGAATAGTTTATATACGCAATACACGCTAACTCACCAATATCGTTGGTTTTTCATGGTGGTGTGTGTGCGATCTGCGCGAACGTGTCCGAGATAATAGTACAATACAGTGTTGCTGTTTAACGAAAATAAATGCACTAAACCCTTATCAAAATGTGCTATATCTTATTAAGTATTATTCATCTACGTAGCTTACATTTCTCAATGTTCATAACACTGAAAATTCTTTCTACTGGACCATTTGAATGTGGAAGCAACAAAATAATGAAACTAAGTTTTTGTATCTAGATAGGTACTTAAGCTCAAAACTTCACTATATCAATACCATTATCTTCCCATTTGATTAAATTAATTCCTTGCCACTTTCCTCCTTGTTAATATTTTATCAATCTTGGGTTGCTAACTAATATCAAATTTTGCGCCAATTTTCACTAGATATTTTTTTGGGCGTAGTTATGAGAAAAAAGGCTCTATAGACCCTAAAATTCTACACTAGATCTAGCGCCAAATCCGCTTAAACACTGTTAAAATCGCTGCACGCACACACATGTAAATAGTCACGTATAGTGGAGGGGCGGCCATTTTTAAACTCAAAGATCTCTACCTAATAATGTATTATTCGAAACTGCTCTTTCGATTTGGGGATTCAATGTTAGATTGTAACTCTAAGCTAAGAGCGAAAGTTAGGAAGTAATGCTTAGTGTAAAGCTAAAGCTACAGTATAAGCGACGCAATTAAAATTGCGACTCATTAATGACTAATAGAAACATGACAGCTTAATGTCTATGACTTGTGTTTTATATGGTATGATTGTGGCACACTGTAGTCATAAATAAAGCTCGCGGACTAAATAAGTATATTCAGATTATTTCAGATTGGAAAACTAAACCCCAAACTGTAGGAGTTTCGAGTTCCGGAGATCAATAATTCGGAGGAGCTTCGAGTTCTGAGAGTAATAACACGTATTATTACTTTTTTACAATATATATGCAAAGTTTCGTTTTGATTGGTGGTATTATATTTATTATGTATTTTTTTCTTCCATTCGTAACTTTCCGGGCATTTTGTCGCAAATCTCAATTGTCGTAGACTTTTGATTCGTAGACTTAAGAGTCCCAACATACCTTCTAAAATCGCATGAGAGCACTGATTCCGTTAAATACTGTAACACAACACACTACGACAGATTCAGAACGATCTTCATTTCGTTCCACGCTGACTTTGAGGGTTGACGTTTTGATTAGTTGCTTTTGGGCTTAATGCTTGCCCTAAAGCAAAATATATGAAAATGACGACGACGTTTACGAAGACATATATTTCAAGAAATGTATTTTGATATATCAAGAATAGTATCAATGATGTATCAAAAATAGTAGGTACATTGTACACCGAGGAGAGAAAACGATCTATTTCTATTCGAGAGTTTGTTTAATGACAACTTAAAGGCAACTCGAGAACAGAAATAGAACTTTCTCCCGAGTGATACATAGTAATTTATACTACCCCTACGAGGAAAATAAAATCATTATAAGTTTTCTCGTACTTATCTCGAGACTTCTTAGGCAGGAAGTTCTTTATGACTTCTTGAGCTGCATTTCTTATTTCTGGTGGCGTCATCATTATAAAATCATCACTTTCACCAACAGATGACATTTTGAAAAAATATTTAGAATAATTAAAAGCGTACTATTAAAACATCAATTTAATAAAAACAACAACCATTTAACCAAACATAACAAATTGTCGCGCTTTTTTTCTCGTTGTGCAAAAAAAGGTTGCCAACCTTCTTTCATTGAAAATTGAGTACAATTAAAAATAACACCTCTTTTTTCTAAATATTTGATGTAACACCTTTTTGAGAATGTGTTTTTTATGCTATTATCCTACGAATAATAATGAAGCTATCATCTAAAAAAAAACAAAAGAACGCTACCAGGGCAGGTATGGATTCATACAACATTCCTCCACTGCTTCAGAGTGAAGGAATGAAAATCCATATAACTTTCCCCACCTTCATAAGGGAGAAATGAAACTTTATAACATGTTTTTAACGAGTAAGGAGACGCTTTCTGAGTGGGTGTGGTATAAAAATAATTGTTATTATTATAGCTTTCGATTGTACTATTTCTTTTATACGAAACTTGGGTATTTGCAGATAAATTTATAAATGGTACCTATATTTAACTTACTAGCGTGTCTGAATCTGTAGCAGGAGAATAAATTAGCAACGTGTTTTCGATTAGTGCGCATGTTCATGGAGCTGGCGATGTGCGCGGCGATGCCTGTGGGCGGACACTCGCGCGAGTTCGCGCTGCAGACGCTGGGCGAGTGCGGGGGCGACGTGCGCGCCGCCACGCTGCGGCTCATGTCGCGTCCTCCCGACTCCGACGCCGACACACACGCGCGGTGGACGCCCGACGAGGTTGAAGCCTTCCTCGCCGGCCTATCGCACTACGATAAGGACTTCTTTAGAATCGCGCAGCTGGTGAGACCTATTATTTAATTAACATCAACATAACGCCTTGCTGTTCCCCATCCATTTTCATACGTATTTGTTGGTAGGTACTAGCTAATTTGTATAGTTCAAGTACAGTCACTGATTATGTACATAGAAAGAACTTCGGTCATTGACCTTTTGTAGCGAAAAACGTATTCGGGGTAACACGCTTCACGTGGTTATACGTATATTCCACTTTATATGTGCATGTTCGCTCTTGGACTTACACAGAAGAAAGTGAAAGAGCCAACATGCACATGCGCCACAAGAATATACTTGTAGGAAATTGAACAAATGAATTTCTGAACTGGACTATGGCCTGCCGCTCAAAGGAATTCATGTTTCGACGGGTTTTTAGAGCGGTATAGTAAAACGTAATAGCACCTAATAGCGAGTTCTATGTGAATAAATACTTATTCGTAAAAGCGAGTTCCTATTCTAATAATTCTAAGTTGGCATCGTCAGGACCACTACGTCCTAGTTAAGAATGAAATTCTATTGTTATCATTATCGCCAATGCCAATGGGTTAAGCATAACATCTTAGATATATTTTTTATTTACTAACAGGTGAAATAGTGGTCAATAGCTAAGCTAGCCGGTATATACCTACAAAATAAATAAAATTGAGTGAATCGAAGGCTGAATTTCGCTCTTATTGGTGACAACAATATTTCAATTGAATACTTTATTACTGGGAGCATATACTTATTATCTCCTTGAAATAGGTAGGTACCTACCTATATACAGTTATTTTATTATCTGTCAGTATAGCCATTTATACCCATAATACCTATTTTTCTACCTCCCTTCGATATTCCACGGAAAGTAACAGATAGCTGCTTCTAATTAATTCCTTGTTTAAATTACCTAAGAGTAAAACTGGAATTGGGAATGGAAAACTCATTCTATGCATATATCGGTTATAATTAAATCCCGTAGAACTGTAAATATTTACTTCGTATTTTCGTATTGAGGTTGGATATATGAAGATATTGCCAACTCATCTACTAACTACTTATTAACATCAAATATATTGGGATATAAAATAATTTGAAGCATTTTCTGTTACCCAGGTACGAACAAAAGACTCAAAGCAGTGTATTCAATTTTACTACTTCTGGAAGAAAGTAACAAAAGACTACAAGACGTTATACTTACGGAGCTGGAACTCTGAACAAACACAAGTAAGCAATGCCATCAATTCGGGCCTGCAGCACTTTATCTTCAAACTCGAAGATTAAGCCGTAGACGGAATGTTAAACCAATGCGCGTTATCTATATTCAGGGTTCGGTAGGACAGACTGCGATGCGCGTTCTCTCCTCGAGCGTGCCTTCGCCATCAACCGTCGAAAGCGAGGAATTCCCATGCAAGATATGCGGGAAGTAAGTGCAAAACACGCGGATGCATTAAAGCTTACGAATGTATAGACTCAGCGAATACGTGCAAACGCAATTTACGTGGAACATATATTTATGTACTCGACTATTTCTCTCATGCCTTCGCTAGTTATAAGTGTGGATTACGGGCGCTTTCGGGGATTAGGTTTCACATAAATTGCCTTTTGAGCATGCATTAAAACTTAAGACAGTACAATTTACGGCTTAATAGTAACTAACTCTGTGAACGAAAATGTTTAATTAAGTTAAAATATTGTGCACTGGTTCGGTAAATATGGCTATATTATTGTATCATAAATCGTCAGCAAACAAGTGTTCAAGATATATTGCAGTTTACTGGGCCAGTGCTCGAGCCGCGCGCTCGGCGTTATTGATGTTGATTGCATGTCAAGATAATGTTTGCCAAACTTCACATTTATATAATTATTTATTAAACTTACGCACTTTGTAATATTTATTCATTGTAGAATAAGTTCAAAATACAAAACATGTGCCAATTGGAAATTTACTGCCAAATACAATTTATATTTTCTTAAATTTTAGGAAAGCAAATGGAAATATTTATCAAAATCAAAATATTTTAAATACAGTTAGAACCATGGTACTACAATGTTTTTGTTAAATAAATATGCTGGTCTATTAAGAAATAATCAATATTACATATTGTGTAATTGGAATGAAAAATATATAAAACTTTGGATTTATGCTACGATGAATACAAATTTTATCTTCAATTTAATTGAAATTGATTACTGTAAATATGAAAAAAGAAATATTTTACTTACTGTATTTAAGTCAGTGAATCTATGTCCATTATATTATTAAGAAAATGTACATCAGTAATATTTATTTATCATTTCATAAACTAGTTTAGGGTTAACTTTTAAACGGTTTGTGTATTCATATTAATGTTGTATAATATATATAGATTTTCAACGGTACTAACGCTTAACGCTTAGCTTTATCGCAAGCCGCTTTGTTTTCATTTTGTTACATTTGTTTGTTTTTCACCTTATTTGTACGTTGTGTTGCTATTTCTAATATTTTATCATGTTATGTTTCAGAGTATTTAACAAAGTAAAAAGTCGTAGCGCGCACATGAAGTCGCACCGGCCTCTCGACGCCGAGCCGAAAAGGCCAAGACTCGAAAAGCCTTATGAAAAGGTCGAGAGATCTGATGACAAATCGCACCCCACGGCCGAATACCAAAATAAAAAGGCCGCGCAATAACCGCTCACTCACTCGTTCCGCCCGTCCGCGCGCGATTAAGCACCGCGCCGCGCGCGCTTACGACTGCAATCACACAACGCAACGCAACTCGCAACCGCTCGCGCCCGCGTGACCCGCACCCGCTCCCGCTCGCACTTGCGCCCCACCCTACTCAAGCAATGAGTGACTTGCTCCGCTCAGACAAATGCTCCTCTCAGCATTTATATATAGTTAAAAATACATATAAATATACATTGAAAATTAAAGTGACCTAGAAAAAAAACGAAGTAGACACTAGTTGCTAGAGATTAGCTTTCGGGTCAAACCGAACTGTTATATAAATCGGAATCGAAACTTCTTTTAATGCTAAGCTTGAAGAGATGGCATATTTTGTATAACGATTGATACATAAGTACTTAGATAAGATCTTCGTAATTTTTATATGACAGACTTCTAAATGTGACTTTCAAGTGTGATGTTGTTTAATTAAAACCAGTAGTAGGTGTTGTTGATATCTACGATATATAGCCCAGCTACGATAGCTTTAGGCACGGATGTTAAGCGTGTTGATGCACTTACCTACATAACAATAAGTATGTTATTTCGTGTGATACATAAAATCGTGTAGTAACTACACTACCTCGTTTCTATTCGATTGTTTTTATTTTATTCGGAGCACAGCTCGATGTTAAATTTGCTTATTTTGCTGGTTTATTAGTATTTGTTTTTAATTTTATTTTTCTAGTCGTATCGACATTTTATTGCCTTCACGAATTTCGATCGTTGCTCTGTTTTAAGTGATAGTTAAGGTGTAATGTTCAATTTTGCATCCGTACCTACTAGTCACATATCGATGTAATGTATTACACAAATTAGTAGAGTTAAACAGACTATTTATCTCTGGTTACTGTGAATTTGATTTGTGGGATCAACTGGAAAAAAGCGTTTGATTTTTCATAGTTAAGTATATAGGTACAATTTTCAAAGGAGAAATATTCGATAAAGCCAGACGCGAAAGAATTTTACAAAGCACTAAAGGAAATTGAAGATTTATAGGTAAGCCGAGCGAATTTTCCACTTGATTCCGAAACTTCACAGAACCAGAAATAATAAACAAAATGGAGGGATAATATTTTTTTACACAAATATTATATTGAATGCTCAAAATGTTCTATATATTTTACGTTGGTAATATTATTGTAGTTTCTCGTGAACGTTTTTATTGACGCATTAGTAACAAATTTGTTATGATTAATTGAAAATGTCATGTAGTTAATTTTTATGAGTATTTTTCTCTACACATGTATATTTCTAGGTACCTAAATACGTGTTGTGATAAATGTTACCTATTATGTTGTTTCTATTAACTATCCATAATTTTGATGGTACAAAGAGCAGCAACCATTGCTCAAAGTTGTATTAGCGAAATTTAACTTTAGTTAGTTATACGTGTAATTTACAGTGGCCTGAGGAGAGGTTATTTCTTAACATGTAGAAAAATATGTTATGCATTAAAATATAGTGCAAATATGTCAGCTTCTGGCAATGCCACTACATGTTCTCCTCTTTTCTAAAAGGTGGTTATTTACTGTACGATTGTTTGTTCCCAAAGTGTAAACTTCTCTCGAGTGACAAATGTTTTGCGGTTGTGATGTTTCTAACGTTTGTTGTCTTCCTATTTATTAAACTAACACTATTCTGGGGTCAGAATTCCTCGTAAAAGACATGTTTAACATTTGTTCTAATGCTACTAACAATATCTCGTTACTAACTCTTACGTTGGAAAACGCGTGTAACGCTCACAGTATTATAGAAAAAGTTATTTAGAATATGTTTATGGGTGAAGTGTTACAAATTTGATTTTGAGTCTGAACTCAGATCTATCAAAAATCTTCTTAAGTAGGTAGGTATTCTAGAGCTACAAGAGAAATACATTGTACACTAATATACTAATTAATACTAATGTGTAAAATGTACACTGTGTACGATGTACACAGTGTACATTTTATTACACATTAGTGTACAATGTATTTCTATGATAATTCATAACAAAGGTCTTGGTTGATTGAAGAGTACAGATGTATTTCTCAAGACTAGATGCTCTTAACTATCGATCGCTCTTGTCAGGCTGTTCTAGAGTATATACCTACTTGTATATTACATAAAAACATTGAACTAATCAACGAACGCCTGAAATTACTTGTCAAAATGCAACGAATAAATACCAATTAAGAGAATAAACTATTTTTCTGATTATTGAATGAAAAATCTGAGAGCAGTAAAGTGTTAATTTTCCTTCCAAGAGTACCTGACGGACAAAAGCGACACTAATATTTTTGTACTCGAGTGTCGCGGTACTAAATAAGTATTTTATATCTAAGATCAATAATCATCTATTATAGTAAGTACCTACTACTTACACTAAATTGAGTGATCATTTGGTTGTGTGTCTACCGTAACGACGATGTAGACAAATATTTCTAATAATAATTCTTATCTTTTTACTCTAATTCATTGCCAAAGTTTTGCCAAGATTTATACTTAATAGGATTGAATTATTATACACTTGTGTAGGACATTGTTGAGCCCCGTATATTAACTTCTAGTTGGTCAAATTAGAGTAGCACAGAGTCGAAGCATATTCTTGGTATACACGAACTTGTTGTAAGTACCTTATATGACAATAGATAAGATGCCTACATTACAAACGTATTGTGAGGTGATCAGGCTATAAAGTTCGTTCTTGCTCAATAATCCTTTTGCTGAACGTGACAGTTAATTGAAGGTAGTACAATTTTGTTGACTCATACTTGCATACTTACATACAGACTTCAAAGCGATGTAGGCGTCAAAACTAAAATAAATTATTTCGACGGAATCGCTGAATCGACTCTGTGCCAAGTGTGCTTTGACGTACACAACATCAAATTAGTAAAAAAATCGTTTGATCAATCACTATTGTGTCATAGTAACTAAGTCCTTAATGTAAAACGGAATTCGACGGTGAGCAGATAAATACGGCTTAATCATTTCTTTAACTTAATTTGTTGTGACCGTAGGTGAACTCTAGATCTAGAATACGACACCTATATAGATTATGTAATGCCTACCTATCCTACCTATCCTATCTACATGTGGCTTTATTCAGAAAATAACAATAATATTTTGTTTATTAGGTCGTTTTGCTTTCAATAGGTACTTTTTCCGAAACAAACTTAGTTATCTATACCTGATTTAAATACGGTTATAATTGACAAGTCCCTCCAGATTTATATTATAAATACTCTTAGCAATTAAGACTGAAAGGTACTCTCTAAATCAAATTTTATAATTTTCGCCGAAGTGTAGTTTAACTTTCTGTTGTCCTTTCATTATTGAAATAACTATTAGCCTTAGTATTCATTGTATAATTAACCCATTCCATGTGCCAAATCGTTTGTACTAGTCAGGGTAAGCTCCTTAGATTATGCTCTTATTTGTGTAAAAAATACATTAATTGTCAAAGCTCTGTGTTTAGTACGCGGACATTTAGACTAAGCACAGCACATATATGTATACCCATCACTAGAAAATTCACACCATCGCTATTTAAAATTACGTATAAGACGATGACTAACTTCAAATTATATATAGAAGTGCCTTACATTTTAATTTTTATAAGTACATTTTTTGTTTACTAATTTATTTTAGTTAAAACACTGAAATATGCATTTATTGATCCTCTGTGCTCTGCGAGAACAGAGCTAACAACGGATCGAATACTTTCGTTACTAATTTATATTATTTCGTTTATATCTAAATAAGTCTCGAAAAAAAAATTAGACTTCCACCAAAAAATTACCTATGAATATTTATCTATAGAAAGAGATTTATATTTCAACATCATAGCTATATGAAATTAACCTAACTGAATGTCAATTCTAACAAGAGTAATTATTTAATTAAAAGGACGTTTTAAGAGATGATATTAAATTGAACTAAACACAGCGCTAGAAATAGTTCGGAAGATATATATGTAAACCCATGTTATGTTCGCTCTACTATAGAAGTATATATCGACTATTAGCTACCTATTTACTATATTTAGTCCCGTAAATGGCACCTAGTGTATACCTATGTAAGTACTTCTGTATTTGTGTCAACACTTAAATGGTTACTATAGCATAAATATTTTGTAAGTCTAAATGGATATTATATTCTTCTAATTTTGTATCGAGTAAATATCTAAGGTGAGTGGCGTTTCGCCCGCCATATGTCGTGTCATCGTACAGTGAGGCCTTGATGCGGTACCCACGTTGTATCTGCCTCTATGCCTCACTGAACTCGCGTACTCCATACGTACTTGTAAAATAACAGTAGTTGTCTAAAACGTGCCAAACTGCACGATAATTGATATTACACTCTGTGTTGTGATTTTGAACGTTCTGTAAATTACAAAATGTCTTTATCTATGAAAGATTTGTAGACACCTTTTTAGATTAGCACAATTCTTCGCGTAGACACGTTAGGCAAAATTTAATAAGCATTTAGATTAAACATTGGTAGTTAATCATGGAATAAGTGTATTTGCGTATAGATTCATTGTTACATATTCAATCAATGTGATGATCGTATAAACAACGACTAACTTCGCCCTGTGTAACCCCTCCCCCCTCCCAGTCCCCTCTCGTCCTCCCACTTGCCTCAGGGCAGTCTTCGTAACTTCGCATATCCTCGAACAATAAGTAATAAATCTCTATTAATATATATTGATAAATTTATTAGGGTAACTAATTTTTTAAGACGATGACTTACGTGATCTTTTAGATTGTCTTTATTAATAAATATATGGTGAAGGTTTTGGCAATTTGTTTTTGTTTACACTCCTTTTAACGGTATTTTTCCAAGCTCGAGATACTGAGAATAAGTACTTACAGATAAGACGTAAAATGATCGTGATGGTGTGTATGAGTTGTAATATCATATTAACACTACAGCTTCAGATTAAAAGTTCACTTTCATACAAAAAATCACGAGACGGATCTTACCCGGTGGTAAACACAGTTTCAAGCTCATCATACTATCATGAAGAAGACAATAAGAATGAAATATTACATATCAACAAGAAATAGACTTCAAAAATTCTCGAGTCACTCTGGTATATGTTTGGCCATCGGAAAGCCGTATTCGGCTTCCATTGAAACCGTCTTGTGGAAATTGGGCCTAAGGGGCAAAGTTCTAGAGCATAATGAAAGAAGTCATCTTCATCCGTTTATTAAGAACATTGTAGAACACAATTAGTCCCTTATCTACAGATCGATAAAACTCTGTTACAAACACGAAAACAAAATAGTGCAGAACAACAATGAAATAAAAATTGTAACACATTTAACCACCGGACTAATGTCTAGAGATATTCGAAATTACCTGAACAGAAATCGCAGCTTTTTTAACAAATGGTTGTCGGTCAAATTCATACTCAATTTGTATGTGGTTCTCCTGAGTTTCATATAAGAAAAATAATAAGACAAGTTTGTATGATTTTGTTTATAAATATGGTCGCCAGTCATTTGCATAGGTATAGTATTTATAATCAGGTAAACCAAAAGATTTTTAATTACGAAATTGACAGACTTGTCGTTTGACAACACCGAAACATGAGGTAATTATTTAAAGAAAGTCCCAAAGATCAAATTCTCAAAACATGATATGTACAGAACGGTTTCCTAGTTCTACAAATGTGTAGTGTTCTTTCAAAAGATGATTATTAAAGAACCCACAGTCGAAAATGGTCATACATGATCGAAAACTGTCTTGGTACCTTACAAACTTTGGTAGTTGTTAAGTTGCAACAAGTACATAGTTATTGTATGATTTTCTTCACATAATAATCTACAATTCAACGAAAAATACAGTGATATATTGAAACAAATTAAAATCGTGTTAAGTACAGAAGTGTTAAGCGAGGTTTACATACATAATATTCGCGAGAAAATAAAAAGATATAAAACAAGATAGAATGAAAGTGATAAGTTACCGCTACAACATTAACATTCATATACAAATGGACGTAGTAAGAACATCGTTATTTTCTGTCTTAAATTTACATAACATTGATCTGTCACGAACTATGACAGTGATAAAACGATTCGTACACTTTACAATAAGTATGGGCACAAGGATACAACGATAATTTTATTTAGGAACGAAATAATAGATGTCGAATGTTGAAAAGCCATTATCAACGGGCTAACACAATAACAACGCATCTATCTTATCTTATGCCTCACGACATCGCTATATTTCAGCTAATGATTGTAACAAATGAAATTCTCCCTCAAACTGGTAAGAGTTTGAGAAATTATATTTACAGCTCAAAAAATGGCTTAGAGATCTTTTCCACAGAACATGTTCATTTTGGACCTTTTGGTTTTGTCCTACTAAGTCCAGAACCAAGGAGTTCTATTAAATCACTTCTACCAATCTCGTGTACCCATTCCCTTTGTATAATGTATCATCAGATAAGGCTGACAGAAGTTGTGGACTGTCCCGTATACAACCAATGCGAAATAATATACATAGTATTGCATTTATCACAACTCACGTGTACACCAATCATGCCTCAAAATGAAGGGTTTCATTTATCAATTAACACCCATACAGTTATATTATCAATGAAACTCCGCATCTTTACAACTTGCAGCTCAATCGATTTATATTTAAACAGATCTTTGACATAATTTTGAAATAAAATCATACCAGCCAACTTAAAACTTCGTTTAATTTTTCATAAACATTTCTACCAAAATTCATTGAGTTTTTTAGGACTCGAGTTAATCAAAGAAACTGGTATTATTTAAATAATAAATATATTTTTATGTAAAAGTCAACACTCACATACACTAATGCACCCAGTGCTAAAAACCGATTTATACGAATTAATATATTTTTGCTTTAAAACAATTTTATCTAATGGACTAATACAAATAGAATTGGTGTCAGTCATTATATAGTAATGCCTATTATTAAATTGCACGTACGTCACTAGTGATAGAAGAAATAGAAATACTTATTTCTCTACAGAAAGTATACGATTACAATTTCGAAATAATACAATAATAATTATGATTTAATGATAATAATTGGAAGTCCCGTACAGCGTAATTTTGTGTTTAAGAAAATTTACCTAGATGCATTAAAAAAATCATACTTAATTCTTATTTGAAATTTGATGACTCAAATACTTATTACGACTCGCCCTATCAAGTAATGAGGTACAAAATCATAGTTAGTCAAACGGTGGTAATATGGTTCACTAAAATTATTATATTTTTGAGTTCTCAACGCTAGTGTAACTATAGTGTATTTCATTCAATTTCAGAACAGTTTATGAGGTGTGTAAAAAAGAATAATTACAAATCATAATTGATAGCACTTGAAACTTGTAAAGAATAACGAAGAGTGACGTACATCGCAAGTTGATAATACAGTTCGGAACATTCGTCTCACCTGAGACGTGTTTCGCATCAATCGCTTGAGATGCAAGTGAAGACGCAAAAGGATGCGTCACTCCAATCGGCTGACCTTCTTCCCTTTTACTACTGCGGGCTTGTTCTTGAGAAGGCCTTTTCTTCTTCTGGAAGTCTGTAGAGAAAATAAAACGGTGTAAGCGACGAAGTATGTTTTGAAGGTTCCCAACAGTTTTGTACCCGTTAAAGAGTAAGTTTATATATAAGGTGGATATTAATATATCAACCATACTACGGGGGGTGTTGTGGAATCGATAACTGAATGTGTAGCACTCATGTTTAATTTTCATAATATGTATAATACGATAAACATTAAAGTGGCTTCTTGAAACCAGGTACATTCCGTGGCAAATCCAGGAAGGACCTTATGTCCCAGATGGATTACCATTGTACCGAGTCCTAGTGATAGTACGGGAAAAATCGTCTAATAGCTTTAGTAATAAGCGTTTTTTACGTTATGCTATTTGTATTTTACTGTGTCAAGTGAATACGAAAGAGAGGAAAACGAGCAACTGATCATTCTGATGTTAAACCTCTGCTAATTACAAGTTCAGAACATCTAAGTGTTCTGTACGACAATGCTTTCGCGGCCGAGATATCTCTTCGTGCATCTAATGTGTCTACACTATAAATTCACTAGCTATACCTTGATCTCCAATCCGGGACCTAGAAATGTAAACACTGCTTTTTCTCAGAAGTTCGATTGAGGATCTTTTTCGTCAGTAATCCTACCAAGAAGTACCGGTTAAGTCAAAGTCGCAGCATTTTAACTACATCGAGTTCTTGGTTATGTTGTGTTAAACAAACTATTTGAAACAGTATATATTATTTGGAGATTTAAACGAATCATAATAATGCGTGATAATTCTTCTTGTTTTCTAATTTACAGTTTGTAATCCAATTTTCTCTGCATCAATGAAGTGGACATGGGTGGTATATTGTTGATGATGGTGGTCGGACTTGTTAGAAAAGGACTAATGGGCCCAAACTAGATGGATTGTGTATCCCATGCACCTTACAGCTCAATCATAAGAGCATCATGATGGCACTGTATTATTGTTTAATTATCAAAGTACATAAGGCATGCAAAAAAATTAGAAGTGGGTGAAATTCAATCTCTTATATTCTAAAATATAAAAAAAAATACTTAAAAAATTAAGAAAACATGTTCAAAATATATCAGTGACAATTCTGAAAGGGTGGGTAGAGTGCACGGGAGCGCTTTCCATACAAACGTAGTTTCGTCATATTTTAAATACGAAGTGTTTAAACTCGGTGAAATTATGTATGTATATTGCTAGGCCTATATATAATATATGTATATATATATAATATGGTTCTGGTGTGCCAGTTTTTCGATTTATTGTATATTTTAATCCTTAAATGTCAAAATAACAATTCCCATACAAAACGTATTATTGAATTATTTTTGAAAATACTTAATTTTACGGAAATCTGGAAAACCTGAAAGTAGGGGGAAATTAGGGTATCTGGATCAATAGATCCATCTACCCTAATTTCACCAATTAACCTAGGTCTAGGTCTTAACCTATTCAAATAGAAGAGTAGATGATTCATATATCCGATATATCTTCTTTCTTTCTGCTTCATTCTAATCTAAATTCGATAGATCCAGCTAGCCTAATTTCACCATTGAATTTTGGACTTAATGATCTAGGTTTTCACTTATTACAAAGATTTGAATAGATTAGATACCTTTTAAATTTCTCTTATCTGATTTAAAATAGTAACTTCAACCTGAATTGTTAGCTATTTATGTATGTAACTAATACTCTCAGCCATCGTTAGGTATTATATATGTATAGCTACCAAAATACAATAATAATAATATATTTTTTGTATAATAGGTAGGGGGTAATTAAATAAAACAATCATACATTAAAAATGATTTAAATCACTATTTTATTATTATTTTGACACCATTTTTTAAGACACATTACATTTTTCATTGCACATATTGATGAATGGTATATACAGCTAAATACATCACTTGATAAATTGTATTCCTTGTATAAACTATTTAAATTAGGACATTTAAAATCCTCCAAATCATAAACTCTACTTGTTGCGAACATTTCGCTTATCCATTTAACCTTTTCGAGACCTTTAGTATAAATAGCTTTATCTTTTAAAAATTCGATGATATTATTTTTAACTACATTTTTATAAAATGCGTATGGAATGTAGCCTTCGTTCCACTGAATTTTTCTATTCCTTTCAATCCATCTTACTTGCTTATCTTCAGACTCAGTCAGCTCAAAGTTGAAAAATGGAGGCTTTATTAAATAAACTTGTAATTGATTTTTATAAGTAATTGCTATTTCTTTTGCAATAAATTCATTTTCATCAGTTTTAAATCCTTGCACGTCCACTATAGCATTCATGATAATTTTCGTACAATATTGGTTAGAGGCTTGTACTCTATAAGTCTATCGTTTACAATAAGACAATAAGCAGCTGTGTTATCAGGAATATCTTGAGACGTTTCTATTTCTAGACGGACATCTACAGGTCCAGATTTTAAATTCTCATTTTGTCTTGAACAGTCTATTATAAATAGAGGTGCTTTTTCTTTAAAACTAACAATGTCTAACAATGGATCTGCAGGAACGTTGTAGTAAGACTGACGAAACTTCGTATATAATTCATATAATATACTGTATTTATTTTCATTAAAGTTTATATTCAGAGAGTCATACGGATAGTACTGAGAATTTAAAAATAAAGTTACGTTTGATAAATGACAATGATCAAATATGGAACTATCTCTGTCTTTCTTATTTTTTCTATTAGTTTGCAAACCGAATATCACATATCTAGGTTTTTCCAATTGTGAAGCTGTTTTCACGGACCATGAATGTTTGGTAGTTTTAGGTAATAATGGATATTCATACAGATCCCAATTTCTAAAAGCTATTTGTATAGGTTTATCTTTTTCTAAATATTTGAGTAAAGAAATCCTTTCACGATCGGATACTTTTATATGTGGCACTCGCCATTGAACTCTTTGTATATTAATCTCAACACTATCATCCTTATCAAGAATTACACTGTTTAAAATACTGCTACATCTGTTAAGTATGAGTTCATGCTTACAATTGATGATTATTTTGTTGTAATCTTCTGCAAATCCCATCATTCTGTTGAGTGGTATAATAATGCTAAAATATCCATCTTTGAGATTTTTATATCCATTTATATCCCAACCCCACAATGCAGCAATTTTACTATCCCCGTTGTTTAATGAAACATATGATTTAATTGTAGAAGTAATGCCCACATTTTTAATTCGATCTATCTCAACACCATTTATCTCATACCGAATGTCTTGAAAAAGAAATGCTAAAGCATTATTTGTAAAATTAACTGGTTTTTTAATTGGTTTTCCTGCAGAATCCTTTCCAGTCACAGTAACACGTCCTTCGATATAAATAGAGCTGGAGGAAGGAAGTACATAAATGTCTTGTTGATTTATAGATATTCGGATTTCATCATTTTCTTTAAAACTGTTGCTGTAGGGATTATACGTATGGATTTCATAACCTTCGATTGAATTATCGAAATGTGGTAAATCATGCACATTAAGAATACTCATAGTTTAAATCCAAGAGCTCGAAGAAACTCTTTATTTTTCTTGGTAATTTTCTTTTTACCCTTTACACGTCGTTGCTTTCTGAATGTGTTCGAATGAATAGTACTGTTCAGGTTTGTTCTTGAAGTTATAGACTTATTATCATTATTTTTATTCTTACTAAAGAAATTATCGAAATTATCACTTTTTTTGCTAAACACGATCATCTTTTTAGACCTCGAATGTTATTAAAGGCACAATTAGTCACAGAATGAACGAAAAGAAGTAATAGCAAGCTATTTATTTTAAACTGTTATTACGCCAAAAAGTTTGTAGAAACTTTAGACACAGATGTCCACAGTTATAAGAATTTGTTTTCTGATAATTATAATAATTGTACAGAACATTATGATTCGCCACATATCTAATTAATTCTCTAGGTGGTTTCAAGTTTCCGTAACTATCAAAATATTCAATATAATCATAATTTTTTGCGTATGCTACCCAATGTGTACCAGGATTTTTCGCCGAATCTAAATTCATAATACCGCACTCTATAGGATGCGCATTCTTAGGTAATCCATCTCTCATAAAAACGCCTCGAAAGTAAGGAATATTTTGAGAGTGTTCAATGATATCAATATTAGAGAGGGCACGTTTAGGAAGACGATGAGTTATGTTTTTTTTTTTTTTGGCAAATGTATCGCTAAACCATTCTTGTAGGGTTTCAGACACAATCCTTTTCCAATACATATGCCCTCAATTTTCTGATTATGTCTTCTCATTTCTTCAAAACGTTTCATTGCAGTTTTATATTCATTATATGTTTTAATTATTCCTGATATTCCTCCAGCTAAGCTACCAGCAGCAGACAATCCTGCGAATATAGGAATAAGTGGAAGAACGCCTCCAGATTTTGGTATAGGTATGACTCTAGGGAGTATCACAGGAGAATCTTTCACCAATTCCTTAGCAGCTGCAAAAGCCATTTTTACTGCCATTTTTTTGTATTTAGGTTTCACTTTACTGATATGTTTACGCGCACGAGATACAATACTCTTGAATCTCTTTTTCAGTCCAGACCCAGAACTAACTTTTGCCAACATTGCTTTATTCACTAAAGTAGCGGCTAGCTTTTCTCCAACATTAGCAGTAGACGAAATTGCTCGTTTTTTCGCCATTTTTAATAAATGTATATCTGCTTTATGTCGATCTTGTAAATTTGATGACTTTTGGTAAGCTATATCGTGCTGTTTACAGTATTCATCCAATTGATTAATACCCTTATCACCTCGAGCAAGTCTTTCTGCTAATCGTGTTCCAGGCCCACAATAATTATATCCTGGTAAATGAAGTTCATATGGTAATTTATTAATTATACTGTTTAGAAGACTATTCTCTTCCATAACCAATCAATTACTGAACTAAAATTAGTTTATCAATAGCATTATAAAACATTTCTTTTATCAATCCAGCTATTTTCACTAGACGGTAACCCCAACCATTTAACATAGAACTTTTTATTTTTTCGTTTTAAAACTTTTTCTACTAAGTAGACATTAGGGTTTTCAGTTTTTTGAAGTTCTTGAATATAAAATGCTCCTAGAATAGGTCGACTTCTTGCGTCTTCTATCAAATAAGTTAAAGGTTTAGTGTTTTGTATCCTTACGATCTTAAATATTTCTGTGGACCAATTGGGCGTGTAACCTTTTTCAAATGTTCCTTTATATTTACTGATACGTACAAAGTCGTTAATTTTAAGTTTTTTCCATTCTCGGAGAGATTTTGACTCGTAAATCTTTTTGAACCTCTTCAATAACACACTTTCATTATTTGCACTGACTTCATCAGGAGGTAAACCAATCGTTCTATGAACTGTGTGGTTGTATACATCAATAACTTTACAGAGCAAACCATCCTTCCATTTATAGTTTCCTCTCAAACTGAATTCTTTATACAGCTTAGACTTGAGAGTTCTTATAAACCGTTCAACAATCGATGCTTTTTTTGTTGAGTAAGTAGAATAATGATTGATTTTGTACTTGTCCATCAATTTTTTAAACTTGTCATTATAGAACTCGGTACCGAGATCGGTTTGCAGATTTTTAGGAACTCGACCTTTGTCTAGTATTGACTGGAACGCAGCAGATACGAGAATCTTGTTTTTTTGTTTTAGTGGATATACCCATGCATACTTTGAAAATGTGTCAATGACAGCTAAAATATAATTATGACCTGAATTAAGTTTTGAAACAGATTGCATATCGATTAAATCGGCTTGCCATAAGTCATCTATACTCTTCATAACAACATGCCTACGAGGAAAATTAACCCTTACATATTTGTGAATTTCATTCACTACGCTTCTTTTACTCATTTTCGGTAAAACGATCAAAAAACTTTTTTTAATTTTTAGTTCAATAGTTATATATTTCAACAATCAAAGTTTCATAGGTTAAGATTTATTCAAAACATCAATCAAAGATTGTTAAGTGTTCATATGCAACAAAAAAAAACTGTGCATCCAAACTATCATCACTATTTTTTTATTAAAAACCAATTATTTAAATACTGTCTTTTCTTCTGTATTTATATTTTGTAGACTTGGAGTTCAAATTTATTAACGTTTATGTTTGAACGACTGCTTGATACTAATATGTTATTATTAGTAGTAAATCATTTTATTCTTTTATGATGTCTGCTTCTTTTAGTTCTTCAATTATAGATATAATTTCATTGTCATGATTGCTGTTACCAGCATTTTTTGAGGCCATTAGTAGCATTAGTCTTTCAATTAACTCATTAGGATCATCCCAGTATATAAAATCTGTGTTCATTTTGTAAGATTTTTTAAAATTTTGCATGTTACCACCACGCTTAACAACTTTTTTTTCCATACAATCATCTATTGGTTCTGATTCATAAAATAAAGGTTTAATTATTTGGCAATATTTCATTCCCTTATCTCCTTTTATTTGACCCATACTATTAAATTCTCTTTTGTGAGCATTTGTTTTACGTAACATATCTTTATAAACAACTTTGTCTTTGTCTGAAACTAAATCTATATCTGGTTTTTTTTTTAAAAAGAAGCTCTTTTAGTCCACGTGTCATTTCGTAGTCAATATCTCCAATTGAAATGATCATAATCTTAGGATAACTAGAAGTTTCTTTTAAAGCAATGGGTACATTTCCCATCATAAGTTTATTATTTTCACTGCGTACTCCAAAGGGTACATTTAAAGTATTAAAATCATCAAGTATATTGTCTTTTACTAGCATAGATAGAAAAGGTGTATCTAAGGTAGTGAGATATTTTTCATTTTGAATAGGAGTACTCATATTTTGGTCGTTGCATTCCATATATTTTATACGACTATTTTCACTTTTAATGGAGTCGTTACTTTCGGTTTCAAAATTTTCATAGAATGAAGTGTTCAAATCATTAGACTTCATTGATGAATGGCAGACTTCACCAATCTCATCATGTTTATTTTTATATAGGTTATTTTTGGTTAATTCTACCATTTCTGCCAACGGAATAGTGAGAGGTTTAAAAACTCTATTCATATTAAAGTTTGTTTTGTCTTCTTCATTTTTCATTTGTTTTATTTTACTTTTAATAGCTTGAACTGATTTAATTAATTGTTCTTTCATATTTATTTCCATATTTTATCAGCAGTCACTACTGCTAATTAATAATGTAGATCTCGGAATGAATACCAATAATGCATGTTGTGTGTATATAACTGTTATTGTCTTCATTCCAGTTTGATAAAAATGTCAAAACCCCGTCTATATCTACCGTTGTTTAATTCACAATCTTTATTAATCAATAAAAAAGCGTGTTGGTCTTTCCATGTTTCATAGCATATGTTTTTAAAGTTACACCAAAGCATATCGGAGTTCACATGTTCATTGTAAATATGTTTCAAGTTTATGTCATCTTGTTTAAAAATTATAAGAAAGTTTGCATTATCTCGGATTAACTGTTTTGGTATTTTCGAATATGTTTGAGACAAGTAAAAACAATCAACTTTATTATGTCTACCCATCGAAAAATAATTCCGTATATTAGTTTGATTCTCACATGCAACATCATCAAAAATAAAGACAGAATTTGGTAATGCCTTTTCAGGAGATATAACACTTTTGCTGTCGTTAAACATTACAAACTGTGTATCTGGAATGTTTTTGAATACTTCGTTTAAAAAACAATATTTTGGCTGGAATGCGGTTTTCGAGTAAATATAAACATTCTTAAACTTGAGACCATTTTTATGTAATAACAAGCTAATCATTACATTGGTTTTTCCACAATTTGATGGCCCACAAATTATAGAACGAACAGTATTAGGTAACAAAGTGCTGTGTCTAAAAATATATGAATGCGGTTCTAGTAAAATATCGTTCACTTCTAGAGATACGGGTTGCTTTATCAACTTCATTTTACAGTCTGATTCTAATTAATATGAAATTTTACTTAAATAATAATTGTTATCATATTTTATATTTTTTAAATATAAAGGTATTATGTACGTAACTTCATTCGGTACCTATTCAGTTATGGTCTCTTGGTCAAGAATAAAAATCCAAACACTTCAATCATTGAATATATAGAAATTTATTAATTCATTCCTTAATCTTATAATAAAATTCCTTAAGCAATAAATTATGAAATATTATATAACGGTATACGTTCAAAATATCACTTAAAATTACTTATTATTGAAGACAATTAAAACATTATATTATAGTGACCCCATGGTAAAGTATCCACTTGATTAGTAAGTATATACCGTTTGTCATCGTTTCTATTCATTACTTTTTTATGTATCTCTTGTGAATATAACATGTGCTTAATAGACTTAATTATGTTCATTTTACATGATAAACTTTCATCACGAAACAATGCGTTCTTATAATGAGATAACTGCAAATTTTTTGTAACACTTTTTGAGATTCCTTTGGCTTTATTTATTTGTGTTTTAGCAGCTATTATACAATACAATTTAGCTCTTAAGCCAGCAAATTCACTAATTACTTTGCCGCCAAGTTCATCTTTAAACATTCCAGGTACTTTACCATTTTCTAGCGGGATGTAATAAGGATTGTTCTCATCAAAATTACTTGTATCGAATTCATTTAAATTATTTTTTATGTCTTTGTATATATCATCCGTATAAACCAGATAGAGCAGGCTGTCGGTATCTGTATAGCAAAGCTTTACATTGTTCGCGTATTTCTTTTTAATTACATTGTAATGGTATTGATACAAGTGCTGCTTAGCATATTCCAAAACTACAAAACCTATATAGATTGGTCTGTCTAAAACAACTTTCTCGGGTTTTAACTGAACCGCTACTAGATTTTCAGAAAAAATACAAACACACTTCACATTAGGCTTAGAAACTATTTTTTCCGCACCAAGCTGTTTATTCGTGATATTGGTCTTATCATTCCATTTGGTAACTAACTTTACATCAACCTGTTTGCGTTTATTTTCTATAGTCTTGCCAAATATTGAATTATTTAAGAGTTTAAAAAAATCTTTTTCAAAGATCGTAGTGGATTCTTGCCGAAGACGGGTATTTAAATCAATATATTTCTTTAAATATTCTTCTTGTCTGAAACTCAGTATTCGATGGATTTTTCTTAATACTAGTCCATTTTTTATGCATTCTTTAAGGTGAGTATAGTGAATAACATAATTAAATTTATCATACAAGTTAGCTATTAGTTTTTTCGTTTTTCCTCCTATGGGTACAAACTTTTCTGGCGCAAAAGGTAAATCACTATGATGATCATGCAAATATATTGGGTACTCCAGATCAACCTCTAAAATAAACCCACAATTGCTGTCATCTAATACATTCATTACATCAAACTTATCAATTTCATTTTGATTTAGAAATTTAAAATCTGAAATAGGTAATTTTTTTGTCATAGCATAACCATATAAATTGTTGCAATCGAGATATATCAAATAGCTAGAATCTTTAACGTCGTCAAATTCTGGTAAATAAATATTATTAGCTTTTGCATGACGTAGTGAACACTGAGCTAGCCCACCTCGAATACCCTTTTCAATCATTTGGTATATTTCCAGATCATGAATCAAATCTAATTTAACACCTGTATAAAGTAGCATAGCATCCCAACTAAAACTAGGTGCGGTGATGTAGTATGCTGGATCTAATTTATAGTACTGTAGACTTACATCTCGAAACTTTTCAAATATGTCACATAATAGCAAAACATCGCATTTTAGGTACAAGTCAGTATACTCGCCTAACGAGTTGATGTTAAACTCTTTCCAAACAGTTTGAGCAAATTCATATTCTTCATCAGTTATATGTTCCAATTTTAATGTGTTATAGAAATCTTCTTTAGGAGGAAGTTGTCTACACTCATATTTTTGCCATGAGTTCATAAAATCATATGGATAAATTCCTTTGCTTTTCAGCAAATGTACATTCTCGACATTGAACTCGTCTATTACGTGAACAAAATCCTTTTCAGTCAAGCTTTTACTCAGTATATCTAAACTTGAACTGAGAAACTGAAAAGAGTCTATGAATTTTATTTGAATTGGGTGTTCACCCTTCTTGATACAGATATATTTAGTTATGCTTATATATTTTTCTTTGGTTTTAGGTATAATTGTAATTCTCCCGTTATATTTTGATAACTCTTTAATGAATATATGAGAGTCATAGTTCGATAAGTTATGAAATACCACAGGTATGAATGGACATACCCTGTACATCAAATTACAATACACGTGCGATGGACCCCTATATTTGGAGGTTATTGGGTCGTGATCACGAACCTTCAAATCTCCGAGTAATAGGTGGCCACAAATATGACAATTAGAAGCATTTTCGAAACTATCTTTCTCATCTTTGGTTAAGGGTAACATTGGTTTTTTATCTCTCAATATTTTGCTTATTTGCTTTATATCTTCAATCAGTGTAGTAATAAATACTTCAACACAATCTTGCCCTCTATAAGAAACGTATTTATTCATACTTGGATCATGTGAACAGCATATATAATAACCAAAACAAGATGGTTGATGTTTTTTAAAATTATGAGTGTTATGAGAGCAATCTTGATCATGGTTTAGCAAGAGACATTCAAAATCAGCATAAATGATAAAATTGATTTTTTGTTTTCTCTCATAATGTTTAAAACCAAGTATACTATTTTGTTGTGGTAAAGTCGTTACAACTTTAGAACAGTTATGAGTTTGATACTTTATTTCACTGTTACTAAACTGTAAACATGATTCACACATATGTAGTTTACCTTTGTACTTAGTTATCTGTCGTCGTACTAATTTAATCAAATCTTTTATAAGACAATAATGACCCTTATAATTTCTTTCCAGATATAATAAATTAACATGGATAGATTTTCTGTTATTTGTTAGGTATAGTGGTCCAGTTACATTATTAGTTTTCTTTTCTAATCCATATATATTAATACTTATTTCATTGTTCGTTTCAAATACTTTTATGTCTTTATATGATGGAGGAAAAGACATGCCTTCAATATTGAAAATTGAACTGTAGTGTGGGTAGGAGTTTGTTCTGCTAACATTACTCTTAGCAGGATATAAAGCAGCTAGAACACTCCATAGAAAGCAATAATTATCATTATTCTGGATATTAATACAACTTTTCGTATTTTTTACGTTTGGAGGTAACTCTATATATGTTCCACCTCTCATAGGACAGTATTTGTTAACATTGATTTCTAAATGACTCACAGATCGAAAATACCATCCCGATTCTTTGTGTTCGAATTCTGATAGTTTACGTTTGAATGTTTCAATCGTTTTTAAATACAAGTCAGTAATATTCGTATTCATACAAATTATCTCATATTTCGTATTGAATGATTTTAATTGCTGTTCGCTTTATTTAGGTAACATAAAGTAAGCGAACAATTCGAAATTAATCTTAACACATGTATTTTTCTTTAAAGTCATGTTTACAAGTTTCAGAATACCATTTTTGTTCTCGCACAGGAATGTCTCTAGTGCGAGATATTCGGCTTCTTGTGCGGGATTTAAACGATATGTTGCGATTCTATTTTTAAACGCACTCGCAATTATATAGTATTCTCTGATTCAGTTGCCAATAAGCATTTTGATTTATGTAAGTTTGTTTTCATATGATATTTCAATTCATGTTTCGGTAATTCAATTTCACATAGTTTACATTCAGTTATCTCATTATATTTCAATTCATGTTTCAATAATTCAATTTGACATAGTTTACATTCAGTTATCTTATTATATTTCAATTCATTTTTCGGTAATTCAATTTTACATAGTTTACATTCAGTTATATCATTATTAGTCGATAGCCTTTGTTGAGTAGAGGGGGATACTGTAAAAAAAAAAACAAAACAAAATTATATTTATACAAGAATGTGTATATTATATAGAAATAAGTAAGTAAGTAGATTATATTACAATATAAACCTTAAGTACAATCTAGAATATAGGTATTGATTACATAATCAGGTATTATATGGATCGTTAAAATGTCGCATGAATCTAATAATAACTGCTCACAAAATCTTGAGGGCAGTGCTTAAACTCCTTCCTTGTTTCGTTAAGAAACTTCTTTAAATAACCCCATGCGAGTGTATCATTTTCGGTACGGTTTTTACAAGATACAATAGCATGGCGCCAACGGTTTATCGGTAAAATGTGTTCAATTTCACCTACTTCATAAATCTTCATTTCAACATAGTATGAACCCTTCTTTGATCCATCACATTGTCTACTCATACCATTTGCAACTCTACGACTGTATTGACAGTATAATGGAGGAGTTTTTTTACCCTTAACAGGAACAGCAATCTCATCTTCGTCTCCGCTGTCAGTTCCAAATAAGTCTTGAGAGGTTGGTTTTGTGACTGGGTTGATAACAATTTTCTTTTTCTTCGATCCGGTAGAGGAAGTCGAAGACTCGTTGGCTCTCTTATTCTGCAGTGATGTTGACGGCGATGGTTTGCAATACTTGACTTTCGCTCGCACTTCTTGCTGCTCGTGTTGCTCGTCACACTCGTCTTCAGAAGGGAAAAGATGGGTAGCTGAAGTCTGACAAAGCTTTGACCTGAAATAAAAAAAAATAGCTATGATAAAATTATGCTAATATAAAGTTGAATAGATAAAAGATGAACGTGGAGAAGGTAAATAAAATGAACAGGTGAAACAGTTGGTTAGCGGATGGTTGTAATAATAACTGAATAAATGACACATTTATAGGCGAATGGATGAAGACTCAGTAGTTGATAAATAGTTGAAAATATGAATAGATGCAAAGATAGTTGAAAATACGAATAGATGAACAGATAAACAGATGAATAGGTCAATAGATGAATAGATAAATAGATAAATAGATGAATAGATGAATAGATTAATAGATGAATAGATATATTATAGTTGAAAACACGAATAGATGAAACGCAAAGTTAATGAATAGATGAGGAGTTTATTTTACTTCAAAAAATGAAGTAATTGATATTGGTTAAATAACTTTTCACAGGTGAACAGTAGAAAAAAAATAATATGAAACAAGTGAGTCGTTGAATGGATAAGTAATACAGGTGGTACTTACATTATTGACAATTTTATTTTTTCTGGTAGTCAGACCTTGATTCCAGCAAAATGTGATATGTGACAATGGTTTCTAAAAGAGTGGTTATATAGGGCTAACACATATTACATCTACATAGTATGTGTTTGTAAAACTGCACACTTGCAAAAAATGCATGGTCAGGAGATTATCCATATTTGTAAGACGTGTCCAAAGTCCAGACATCCCTTATACGTATTTATGCGAATTTGCATATCTAATGTCAAATACAAATTTGAACCTTATCTATGTAAAATATATGTTAAAAATAGTATAATACCATCGTAGTAAAACAATATCAAACCACTTAAATATACCTATCAACTAGCTGGAGCGATAAAACAGCACACATACAATAAAAAATGCATGCTTGGGAGATATCCATGTTTGTAAGCCGTGTACAGGTATCACTTATACGTATATATGTCAACTTGCATAATGATTTCAAATGAATATCCCTAATTTCGAACCTTATCAACAAAAAAAATTATATTAAAAATTTTATAAAAACGTGTTAGTGAACCAAATTTAACACTCTTAAACTTGCCTTCCAATTGCATAGAAGTTCTTCTGTCTGCACTCTCTACCACCAAATATCGGTAAGTAAATATTTCCTTAAATTTAAATATCTTAACCAATGTCGAATAATATGAAGAAATTTCTATTTAACTATTTTGATAATATCATTGGGTGTTGAATAATAATCCCATTCTATATAATGTGTTTAAAATTCCGTTCATTTACATATTATAAGTAATTACTTCTTTCTTATTCCAGAAATCTCCAGATATGTTCAGCAGTTACTCACCAATCTCACCATTCCCTGCGGAACAAATGCTCCGTCAAAATGTAGTTGATTATCTTGAGAGAGAGAGACCATTCGAAATCGAGGAAAGTCCAATCAGTAGAACCGACAACAACATCAATGATAACAACCATAAAAAACGACG
The DNA here is from genome assembly GCA_963890685.1 of Plagodis pulveraria. Lineage (NCBI taxonomy): Eukaryota > Metazoa > Arthropoda > Insecta > Lepidoptera > Geometridae > Plagodis > Plagodis pulveraria. The sequence goes on along the minus strand of OY982964.1, from coordinate 12,196,778 downwards.
AGCGAAAAAGGGTTTGCATTCATACATCAAAAAGCCAATGAAGGGTGCACCGTCAAAAATTATACGCATACAGATCTTTGACGCTGAGGAATTTCAAAGTTCTGAACATACATCATGTCACTGTAAAGCTAGTGTGTGTGCGCAATATATTGCTGATATGTTTAGTGATGATGTGTACCGGAGTGCTAAAGACTTAGTGGGTAAAATACATAGAAAATTAATATTATAATCATAATAAGCATTAAACAGTTAAGTAAATAGCTTGATATTATTTGCCTATTTGATTTTCAATTAACCCTCCTCCCCTGGTTTCAAATTATGATACTAATAAAATCACTCGATCAACTCTTAAACTGTGATAGAAAAACATCATACGGAAAGTGGCATCAGAACCACAATTTTCAAGGATATATCTACTGAGCGTGTGTGTTGTCTTTCTAAGAGTAAGGTTTAGAGAGAGAATAGGATGATGTTATAACTGATGATAAGAAAATGATGATCTAGATTCAACAACTAGGTATCTCTAAAGCATTTCATAGCGTATTTATGTAGTTAAGTATTTCAAACTGTACCTTACATCTATAAAAAGCTACATACTTATATTTAGTTGTGTTTATTAATATCATACCGATTCGAACGTATTTGAAACGTTATCTTACAAACTGATGTTTCCTACATACATATAATGCATAATATACTTCCAAAGGCTCGAGACGGTAGATAGGAATGCGTTCAGTATCCTTTTATGGATAATGGAACGATACTTAGCAACACACTGTGAGAGTGGGGAACATTGCTTTATAAATAAAGTGTTGTATGATCTACGTATCAGTTGAAATAAAGATTTTTTATCCATAAATAAGTAACTATAATATTATGACTTAATAGACTATTCATTAAAATACGTACAATATCGTAGTCGTACCTATCTAATTATATCATTTTAAACTTAATAAAATAAATTCAATAATCATAGTTCTTTCATAATACAAGTAAAACTATATAAAAGTACTTATTCAGATTTGAATGAAAAGAAAGAGAATATATAAGAATTAAGTCCTTGTGGATGATCAGTATAAATTATATAACGAATAGATGAATCATCTACTCTTCTATTTGAATAGGTGAAGACCTAGACCTAGGTTAACTGGTGAAATTAGGGTAGATGGATCTATTGATCCAGATACCCTAATTTTACCCTACTCCTGAAACATTGATACTAGGCTCAAGCACATAAATGAAAAGTTTCGCCGAGTTTGAACACTTAGTATTTAAAATATGACGCAACTACGTTTGTATGAAAGCGCCACGAGCACTCTAGCCTTAATGTTTTCTTAAAATATATATAATAATTAAATATCGATTTCCGCAATGTAATGCCTGACTGTTTTAAATATCTATTACATACAGACCTAATAAAAAAAGTGTTAACACCTAAATGGGAGTAAACTGTAATAAGGCAAACAGTTGGGAACCATTCAGTATACGACGTAACTGTTTAGGAACACAGTACACAATACAGCAACAAACTCACTTGACAAAAATGCATGCTACAAAGGATAGTAAACACTTATAGATCACGCACGACTTCAGATTCCACGACTACAAGTAGGTCATGATAAATGTTATCACATACTAACTACACACTTATAAGAGCCCTCTACACGCTGATTTCGCATTCAATCTGACAAATCAATTTATTCAAGTCTAAGTTGCCTGTAGTTTAATCATGATTCGACCGCGTTCAATATTTTACATTTCTATATCATCGATCTCGGTGCGAGGATGTGTTGTACTTTCGAAGGAGTACCGGCCTTACAGCGTTTGTTAAACTGCGTTTTCCAACACCGAACCCGTGCTTTCAAACACCGAAAAGCGAGCGTAGCCAGAAAAGAGAATTTGTTTGCCAAATCTATTGATTTGGCACTTGTTATCCCATATACAAAGCTTTCATATAAATCAAATTTCAAAATACTCTTTTTATGGCACAGATTTAGGCCCTAAGTAACATTCAAGTCTTTCTCCCGCTTAAAATCTAAACAGATGTTAGGTACAAAGCGTAGTAACAGACTGACAGACAATACAAAAAAGCAGATGCCGGTTCGAGCGCAACTGTTACGAAATTGAATCATCTGCTCCAATCGCTATAAAACGTGCATTCAATATTAGTTTATACTGTACTGTATCAGCCGAATTGTCCACTGCTGAACACAGCCTCCTACGTTAAGGGACTCTCATATCCACCTTAGGATTTGCCATAATCCCAACGATTGGGGATCGCACTTTCAGATATCAGTTCCTCAGAAGGCGCTGCTGCCTACCTTCCAGTAATTCCATTAGTCGCCTCTTACGACACCCACAGGCAGCAATGGAGGGGTAACATTCTAGCCCGGCACCCCACGGGGTGTATATACACAATTAGTCAAATTCTAGGACCAACGTGCCATTCACGATCTGATCTGTTGACTTTGAACAATTGATTTGGTAAATTGAGTGCGAAATCAAACATTGTGGCTTTACTCGTTTATTAAATCACTATAAATTTTGTGGGACTACTAATGTTACGTTACCAATGCTCTTATAAGATTCAATAGTGAGATACACTACTAGTGATTCTATAATGAAAATATTCGTTTAGGGTGTCTTAAATCGATTGATTCGATCGAAACATGTGCTTTAATGTATGTTGAAGTAAATCAAATAATTAATTACTGTGATTAAACTTTTAACTCGACGTCTGATTGGGTGAGTCAAATACAAATTTACTTAAGTACATTCAACGAAAACTGCACAAACACATATAAACATGCGTCCCCATCAAGAAAATATAGAAACTATAAAAATAAACTTGAATACTTTTTATCATGTGTGCATTTCGTCATTTTTACGTGCTGTATAGTGAAATTTAAGAAATATTGCTGTTATTAAAGAAGTTTTAATTTGCAATATACAGAAGCACGATAGGCCTGTCGTTCTTTAACAAGGTCTTGTCACCTTTTTTGAAGACCGGTACCAGTAAGTTTCTGTTCCACGCTTCTGGCTTTTTAACTTCAAGAATTAGGCAATTAAATAACTTCTAGCCGACTGAGAGTACCCGTTTCCAACCCGCTCTCGAAGTTCTGTCTTGATTCTATCAACACCTGGCGCCTTCTTCTTCTTTTTAAGCTGTTTGAGAGCTATTCTAATCTCGTATAGGCTGATACCCGGAATGCCTTCGGTATAATGTCGGGTCAGTTTGGTTATTTTGTCCTTAGCTGCACTGACAACGTCTCGAGGTGTATAGCTGTACATAAAACCTCTCAAGCTCCCTAAGAATGTCCGGTTTTGATGCGATAATTCTACCATCGTCGATCTTCAACTTCGTCATTGGCTTAGCCCTATAGATGAATTTTGTACGAACACTTTGGAGCCATGGTAACGCTCTACTGCGACCTTTATATGTTTGGTATTGAAGGTATGCAAGTCGTGTCGCAGTGCCTTCGAAATCCATTTATTGAGCTTAACGTAGTCTGACATATCAGCTTAGAATTGTAGACTCATCTCATTTCGGTCTTTTTATCAACATGATGGTTTCTTCTGAGATTGTCTTATGCTAATTTCGGCGAAGGGTCTTAAAGAACTGAGACCCCACCGCTTGGACAGTTACTGAAAGAGGTTGTTCAAGTTGAATGGTTTCAGAGTTTTGGATCTGTGCAACGCTAGGACGGAGCATGGAGTTTATCAGACGCGAACTTTCGAAGTACCTCTTAAGATGCGGTGATCGCTACCAGTACCTGTTGGTCACAGATTCATCATTGAATATGCCCCTCTTGGTTATTATGATAAACTCGATCTCATTTTAAGCTTAACCACGTCCACTTCCTGGAGGATCGCTTCTCAAAGAATGAGTTCATCGCGAAAAGTACTTCCTTCTCTATGAAGTCGTTCAGCCGCTGGCCTTTCTGGTTCTGTTGCCCATAACTAAATGGCCCCAATCTTTACTCATCGTCTTATAATTTCAAACATCTCCTTATACATAGGATCTACTGCATCGTCCAGGCGTATCAAGGTCAATGCTTTAAACTGTTATGAGCTTCAGCGAATACCGTTTGGTGATTTAGAGTATAAGGCTCGACACTCTTTCGACTTTTTCAAGATTGTTTACATGGGATTTCCGTTTTAGAGGGCAGTGCAAAGAATTTTCGGGTCTGTGCAATCTCTACAATCGTCATAATCCCAACGCTTGGCATGAGTCTTTGGGATCGCTTGGGGAGTTACTACGTATTAGGTGCTTTCTGTTACAATTACGCAAATACAAGCTGTTGAACGATCACGATGGGGACGCGTCTTAACATAGATATGTACTATAAAGCCATGACATGCTAACGACACTGAAATACAACATGCTAATACGAAACAAAATACACGTACCCAACGACACAACAATGTTAAGGTAAATTCAAATGTAATTACTATACCGTGTCTGCCTGTCCTAATGCCAGCTGGAAATTCGAAACAACATGTTAATTTTAAAAGTATTTAAATGTGAGTACTGTATCCATCTTATTTCAAGATATGACTTTCCCTAACAACACGAAAACAACAATTCTAAGAGTAATATCAGTAAATATTGACGTATAAACGAATAGAAATGCGAATATCAATTGAAAACACTTTATAAAGTAGAGTATCAACTGTTTATAGGAGTGACTAATTCTGCCATGTTAAAATCAGACAAGTGCCTGAATGCCTTTAATAGTTTCACACCTTCGGTAATTTTCTATGCAATGATGGTGATGGCTTAGTAGTACGCCGCAGTGTGTTGTTTGAATCCTGCGGCGGGCTTGAGCTTCACCACATGTTGGTAGGGTATTATGCAATCTCTCACCTGGCTAACTATAGAAATACGGCGTGTTCAAGCCGTTGGCAGTTGTTTTATGTTTAGCTTGCTTACTACCTTCGCACGAATAAACAGTTACAAAAAGTTCAGCTATTAATATACAAACTATGCAAAGATAGTAGGTAAACATATATATTTTCTTGAAATAGAACAATCGTAGCGCATTTTTTTAAATAATTGTTTCGAAATATCTGAAGAAAAATCTTGTTTTTTTAATTTCTTTTAATTCCTTTTATGCTAGCCTCTGGCAACTATCTCATTGATGATCCTAGAATTACTGGTTCTCAAGGACTGCAGGAACACATTGCTAGGTACTTGGCGCCAGATTTTCTACTTGAGGGTGGTAGATAGCCAGCCGGGCATTCGCAAAATGCCCTACTACTATTATATAACCACTGCCATCCTAAGACAACAACCGGACCTGACGGCTCAACATGTCCTCCAAAGCACGGAAGCGCACACTAGTAAATATCACTAGCGATCACCCATACAAGTAGCGACCGTAGCTGACGACTCTTAACCTAGTTGATCAGTTAAGGACTAGGCAAGTTCAGATAGGAGCGCGAACAAAAATCTTAAAAAAAATTATTGAATTTTATTACAATTAATGACTTCTTGTTATTTAAGAGCGGCAATATATCTTCATTAGCCGTTTGGTGTTGAGACGTTGGGTCAGTGGGGACCGGGAGCACGTCGTATATTCCAAAACTTATCAGAGCGCTTGGTCGATGCGACGCGTGATCAAAATGCTGGCACCTATTTGGCTCAAAGAATAAGCATTGCAATTCAACGGGGCAATGCTGCCAGCATGCTGGGCACGCTGCCAACTGGTAGTGGGCTGGAGCATTTGGTCTGCCTGTGAGTCTACAATGACTTATGGGTATCTAAATGCTTTTATTGTAGTAGCTGTAGTGTTGTATATAGTTCTTAGTACTTTGGCAATAAAGGCATATCTTCATTAAACTATGTTATCGTCGTAAAGTGATGACTACAGATTTTATTTTAGGATTTTTAAATTTGCGTTCTAGTCATGATACTACGGAATTTATAAGAGGAGCAAAGAAACCTTAGGATACCTTTTTAGATAGAGAATTGGAAGTGGGCACCGTCCGTTTGGCTACAGGAAGGCGTGGACGGTTGAACTCATCTGGTTTCTTCACCCTGAAATTAAAAAAAAAACCATTTCATCCTTTAAGGATCAAAGTTGATCCAGGAAAGTCCATAAATTTATGGAATATGCATTATTGGTTTCTTCACACTGAAATTACAAAAACACTTTTGAATCCTTTAAGGATCAAAGTTGATCCAGGAAAGTCCATAAATTTATAGAATATGCATTATTGGTTTCTTCACACTGAAATTACAAAAACACTTTTGAATCCTTTAAGGATCAAAGTTGATCCAGCAAAGTCCATAAATTTATAGAATATGCATTATTGGTTTCTTCACACTGAAATTACAAAAACACTTTTGAATCCTTTAAGGATCAAAGTTGATCCAGGAAAGTCCATAAATTTATGGAATATGCATTATTGGTTTCTTCACAATGAAATTATAAAAACACTCTTTAATCTTTTAAGGATATTTATTTAGATACATCTCATTCGCACTACAAATTGACCCAAAACGCAGAACCAGCTTACACGTTGTAGTTTTAAAGTTTATTTGAATAATAGTTGATAGGGCGAAATTTTATCGTGACTAAGCTTAAAACCATAATGAATAACGAAAGGAACAGAATAAAATATAAGAATACTTTGCTCACTTACTGAGCTGGTTCAAACCGGTTCTGCACACGAGCGTACGCGTCTGTAACCCCCGCGCGTCTTATCAGTGACTAGATACGCACACATCTGAGCGGGTAGTAATGAAGCTTTCATTCTGTGCCGTTCTTTATTCATGTGGTGAAAAGAACACTGAATTAGAATTGGCGCCCTGAATTTTGAGTAGAGTTAATTGTATAATGATTGTAACCGTTCTAAACTTTTTTTATTCCATGACATACATAGGCTTAGGTATATAACAGTACCAACATATGTATGGGATATTACCTGTATATTCTAACTAGCCAGTGCTCTGTAGTATATGCTTCTTCTAAATAAGTAAGTTTGAACCCTCTGTTCCCGGGCAGTGCGCCGCGCGTTCTATCGTAGCCAGGCGGGCTGCCACCACTGTCATATCTGGAAAATTAACATTTATCACTATCGACATGTTTCTCACCTAGACAAGTGTCTTCAGAGAGAGCGAGAGAGAACGGTCAATAACTACAATTACAAAATTAAAAGAACAGAAAATGCAAAATTTTAATATATTTACATCACAAAATTACAATGTGAGGAAAAATTATCGTACAGGGTATACAGGGTTATTGGAAAAATGTTAACAACCTCTTAGGGTTGACTTCTATTATTCCAGTCAAACATTTTAGATGAATGTTTTTTTTATGTTTTTGTAACGGAACAAGCACGAGGCCCACCTGACGTTAAGAGTCTCTTGTGCCTGTAATTTATTATGTCATATTATTTACTTTTTATTACTTTCCTCGATGTAAATCGATTACGAATAGTCATAATGACGATCCAATCAAATATCTTTATTGCATATCACATAACAATTACGGTCTTAAACATAAAATTTTAGTTCCTGTGATACCCCGTAGGGGTATTAAGGTGGATTGCGAAATAGGTAGACTGCGTATTAGATATAGTGCGAAATAGGCAGTCTACTGAATAGGCAGACTAATGTTTTAGACAAGTAAAGACTTAGGCCAAACACTTTTCAGGCATGCAGAGAACAAAGTACTCAGATTAGGAGAGCATGTCCCAACCCCAGGGACGGATGGCCGCGGATTCGAATCCCGCACGGAAATAAAACTATTCATTTCGTTGTAACTATGTAAAAAGTGTATTGTATTAAAATTGCCACTCACCTATAATACGACAACTTATACATAAGACAATTCAACATTGTTTTAGAGGCTTCTGAGTCCACTCTGTATTCTCCCCGCTCAGTGAAATAGTCCGCTTCCTGCATAAAAAAAGAATAGGTTACTATTTTCCGTGCTTCGGAGGGCACGTTAAACCGTTGTTGTCTTAGGATGGCAGTCGTGGTATGGCCGCATGGTGGTAGGGCATTTTGCGAATGCTCTCCTGGCTAGCTACCACCCTCAAGTAGAAAATCTGTCGCCAACCACCTAACGGTGTGTTCCGGCAGCTGTCCTTGAGAGCCAGTACTTCTGGTTAGCCTGAACAACATCTTCGACCACATCATCGCTTACCAATGTAGTGTAAACCATTCACCACCATCAAACTTGTTGGTATGTGTTGTAGTTAGATAATTGTAAACAGGTTTCACGAAAAAGGTCTCAAGGACTGTTACCAGAACATACCGCTATGTGCATGGCGACACTTTATTGTGGACCTCTGGGCGGCAGTTTATACCCACAGGGTCATCACTGCTTCAAAAAAATATGAACTTGACATCGGGAATGTTTTCAGTCCGCAGTATCGATCCGGATCGTCAAGATGATGGAAATAAAAACCATCAGTTAAATATTGCAACACTACGAAACTCACGTCTAATAGAGTGTTCAAAAGTCACAAGTATGTACTTGGGATGCTCTCCCTTGGCTATTCGCACTGTCCATATCCTTACTTTGTTGATATTGTATTCAGAGTGACCGATTAACGTATTATGGTCCCAACTATTGTCAAGACGACGGAACTAAAACCTGACTAACGAGTCTACAAATGTTAAATTTATGTGTCTACTAGGGTTACCGAAACTGAATGCCTTGGGATACTCTCCCTCGATGATTAGAACTATTCTTTTAATATTATTGACATCATTTCCCGAGTCAGGCGAAGCGGAACTTTTTAGCATTTGTAGGTGTATGCTGAACATACAATTGCTAAAAAATTCCGGGTCCATTGCCTTACTCTAAAGTTTAGGTACTAGGGTTGTCAATACTCACATGAATATCCTTGGGATGTTCTCCCTCGGCGATTCGCACCATCCATATAAACTTGTTGATATCGTCTCCCGAGTAGCCGATAGCCCCGCCGAATATGACGAGCACGTAGTCGACATCCAACATCGTCATTATGTCGTAAGCGGCACTCTCGTTGCTCGCCATCGCCTTGCCGACAAGAGCTATGTGCGAGTTGTTCCACGTGTTGTTGTCTACTAGTGTTGTTCTGTTACCCATGCCCGCAATCTGAATAAGAAATTTAAAGGTTATAGAAAAAACAGTATTTTGTGCGGTTTCCGCACTAATATTTATAATTCACCTGTATAAATGACTCAGAATACAGAACAAATCAAAAACCGCCAATATTCCTTTTCGTAAGAAGTGTGTCCAAAAAAAACGTCCCGCATCAGCCTATTTTCCAACCGCATAATGTTGTCAGTTGTAGGAAATATATATATATATATATATATATATATATTTGTTAAGGACAACTGCTTGGTAAATGATGATTAGAAAATAACTTGATAGAATCGAGTGTAAGCTATTTATCTTAAAATAATCTCATAAATATAATATAATAGTATATATCTCTTATATTAAATTTTATTTTATACTGTATATTTTTTATCCATTAATATAAATCATTTAAAAACGGTCTCATAAATTTAAATTGTATAATATGTTTGATATCTTTAACTGAAAAAGCATTGTACAAGCCTTTTATTAGATTCATTCTTACCTGATAACCATAATCCCACCATGACATGACCCTCGCATCATCGGCGGTGTTCTGTGAGAGCCATCCGTACGCTTCACGGAAGTCATCTAGGATCTTACGAGACCTAGAAATTAAACATAAACGGCAATACGTCACGGAAATCATTGGATAAAGTTAATTTAATTTATTTCTGATATGCTTGATGGTCTAAGATATTGTTTAGGTTAACCTAGAATTAATGGCTCATAAGGACACCTGCCGGAACACACTGTAGGGCTACGAATGCTCGAAGTTACGCCAGGTACTGTAATGTATTGGAATGTTATCTGCTTACTTGGCCCACGCCACCTACCCAGATTTATAAGTGCGCTCTTAGTTCATCCACATGATATGGCTGCTTAATCGGATGAGATTTCGATGATCTCTGTCAACTATTCAATGTTGCTAAGGTGGGCTAAAGTACGAACGCTCGGTACAAACGCTGTGGCATTTTATTTATGACAATTATCTTTACGATATACACACATCAAAAAGTCAAAGCAACATGTACTGATTTAAATTTTAGGATGGTTCTTCACATTATAACGTTTGTATTTTATTATTAAAATATTTATTAGGGTCTTAATGATGTAAAAATAACAGCTCTTGTCTTCAATAGTTAGACATAAGGTCTAACAATATCCTCAACGTAATTTTCAGCGTTCATGTTTCCATTTACAAAAACGAGCTCAGTTCGCCTGTTCTTCATAATACCCGCCCATACCATAACCGTTGAGCCGCTGTATGGATGAACTTCGTGAACGCACCTGAGCTTTTCAGTATTTCCGGGCTGACGGTACACTCTCACCCTTCTTGTATCAGGCCTAAACCCGAATCGCGACTCATCGGAAAACATAATTTTATCCCATTGCTCCTGGGTCCATGTTCTCCGTTCTCTACACCATTCAATTCGGCGAACGCGATTCCCGTGACATATCGGCGGGCACCTGATTGGGCGTCGAGCTCGTAGGCCGTACTCATGCAGTCGATTTCGCACAGTTTGGGGACTTACAACAACACCCCTTGAATTATGTAGCCTCAAACTTATCTCCCGAGGGGTTAACATCGGCTGGCGTCTTGCAGTCAGTTGTATGTACCGGTCTTGCCGAGTGGTTGTACTCCTTCCACTTACACATTTTTACACCCAGCCAGTATGTCATCAAAAACAAAAAAAATTACATACGTACGCACCTTGAGTGAGTAGTCTTAAAAATTGATTAATATGATTGGTAAAATTTCTGAGATGATGAATGTTGCTCAGACTTTTTTGATGTTTTTATTATAAACAGTCAAGAAGGAAGCGTGCAGAAGAGGTAAAGGTAAAGGCTATAATAACACGAAAAGTGTCATGCACGCGATGAGAGAGAAGAATATATACACTTACCCGTCATTCCCATAACTAGCCAGCACGATGCTAGGACTCGAGTAGGCATTAGAGGTGGCCCAGGTGCAATGTACGCAGAACAACATGAGAAGTATCATGCACGCGATGAGAGTCCCAGAGCGCACGTTCATTCCGAGTCCGTTATCTTGCGGCGCTCCGTTGGTTGGCGTGCTCGCGCTTTCTGCAGCTTGACGCTTCTTGGGCTTACCAGACTGGAAAATATATATAAGGATGTATGATATCGTCTGGAAGCAATCGCTATAGGCAGACGCTTCTGTGAACTTGAAAAAAATTGAACCCTTACAAGATCGCTTTGTTGTCCGTCTGTCTGTCAAGACCCTTTTCTCTAGAAGGCGTGGATGTATCAGCTGAAATTCATATCAAATACTAGGTCTACTGTCGCTCAGGTGTACTTGGAGCTGTGAAAAAATCAGGCTTCTAAGCCGACCCAATCAAAAGATTATTTGCGGCATAAACGGCTGTACGTTTATGCCGCAAATAATAATTTTCGACACCCGCAAAGGAATCCAAACCTATACGGGTACTTCCCGTGAACTCAGAATCTTGAAATTTGGTACGAAGCAACGTCTAATGAGACAAATTAAGGCAAAATTAGGAAAACCATATTTTTTTTGTTACATCATATAATGAAAATATTTTTAATAATTTTAAAATGTTATGGATTTCATTTAGCAATAAAAATACCATAACTTTTACTTATATACCTATAGGTTTCTACGGAACCCCACGGTGCGCGAGTCCGACTCGCACTTGGTCAGTTTTTTCTTCGCACACTGCTCATCTTACACGCTCCCTCTAGTATTATGTGACACAGAAACTGATTTATGTATTTTGAAGGGAAATTATAATTTATCTTATTTATGTATACATATATTTAAATCTGAAGGTATTGCCGCCAATTGTTATTGATGTAAGTATTTAGAAATACGACCACATAAGGCCACTTTCAACGTTTAAGTAATTATCATCATCTAAATTACTATTAACTTAGACACTTTTTTATACTCTTAAAATTAAGGTAATGTGAATTTAGATACCAATCGCACTTTATTTATAAACTTATTTTCCTTATAACAAAATTAGAAAGACGAGAAGAAAAATATAGTACTCTTTTCCTTATGTTATGACTTTGATTATTGATGGTTGTTATCCAGCTTTATAATTACGGTTCCTACCTTGTCGTAGAGGCTCTTATCTTCTTCTCCAAGCGGCAGATCGTCCTCCTTCAACACCAGCTCTAGTAGTATGGAGAATGCGATACCGGCCAGCACGCAGACGACGGGCGTAAGCGTCAACATAAGTCGAACCATCACACCCGCAAAGTATACTGCGCTCAGGGCGTATAGGGCCACTGGAAAAATACATAATATACTCAGTTTGTATTGCATGAGAAAGAAGGCGGCATAAATGTACAGTCTAAACAGTTTTTTTTACATCTGATAGGCTATGCTTTGACCACTATTTCACCTGATAGCAAGTGAGGATGTGGTCGAAGATGTACTTCAGGCTAACCTAGTATTACTGGCCTTCAAGGACAGCTGCCGGAACACACCGTTAGGTGCTTGGCGACAGATTTTATAGTGAAATGACATGATAACGACGTAAATATGTTTCATAACTGACAGAGACTGCAGACCAGAGTGGGGCGTGGTCTGCGCGGAGCCGCATAGCACCTGCTACTGAGATATTAAATTATTGTATTTAATCTCAGAATCCAAGGTGGGTTCCTACCTAAATTATCGATTGCTAATGGCGGCTAATGGCGACAGTATCAGCTTAGACATAAAGGAAATTAAAAGTATAAACATCTGGGGAACAAAACAATGATTGAAATAGACTCCCAAAACATCTACCTATATAGTTGTTGATACTCACTAGGAAGGTACACACGAAAAACTTTCGATCGAAGAACGATGAGGTGAACAGCAGTGACTTCATAGCACTTTTCATATATTCGTCATATTTTAAATACCAGTGTTCAAAATCGGTGAAATTTTATATGCATGTTTTGGTATCTATGCTTCTTTCTAGTCTTGGTAGTTATATTGTAAAATTATGTAATTTCAAAATTATTCGTGTAAATCGTTTTGTTTTTACGATTGTAAGGGAATTCTTATTTTCACATTAATTTGAAAATAAATAGGAAGAAAAACTAACCAACCGAAAGCATAGAGATAAAAACATAGAGAAAACATATTAGGCTCAAGGACATGCATGCAAAATTACACCGTTGGATCATACAGTATTGTATAAATATGAAGGAACTACGTTTGTGCGAAAAGCACTACAAGGACACCAAGTTAAACTAGCACTAAAATATTAATGGGCTTTGGGAACTTGAAGAAAATACTTTCGAGACTTACCAAACACCCGTTCGTCATTGATGTTCTTGATGCAGTACCACAGTCCCACCGGGAAGGTGCACACCAGCACGTGCAGATCGAAGAAGAACGAGGACCACGTGGTCGGCTGGTGCTCCGACACGGACGCGATGATCGGGATGTGGATCTTGGCGTACGCCGTGTCCCATAAAGAGTAGAATCTGTCAAACAAATTCACTATCTTTGAAGCGCTCGTAGCGAAGTTTACTTAGCTGATCTTAACCGATAAGCAAAGTTAAGCAACGTCGCCCGCAGTCATGAGTTGGATGGGAGACCGCTAGTGACATTACTACTGAGCGCTTCCGTGCTTCGGAGGGCACGTTAAGCCGTCGGTCCCGGTGTTTGTCTAAGGATGGCAGTCGTTATAGCATGGTGGTAGGGTAGGGCATTTTGCGAATGCCAGCCTGGCTAGCTACCACCCTCAAGTAGAAAATCTGTCGCCAAGCACCTAACGGTGTGTTCCGGCAGCTTTCCTTGAGAGCCAGTACTTCTAGGTTAGCCTGAACAACATCTTCGACCACATCATCACTTACCATCAGGTGAGATAGTGGTCAAACGCTAACCTATCAGGAATAAAAAAAAACTATCTGTATATTTCGGTACGATGGATAGCGTCAGCATTACAGTTCAAGTGATGTGGCCACAATATGTATTCCTCCATACTAATCTAGCGGCTGTAATTTCATTCTCAAAACCAAAATTAGGCGAACGAGCTATGCAGGATGTTGTTTTTTTTTTAAATCATTAATTAGAGGCCTAGTTTAGGTTCCAGGTACTCCAATGTTTTACATCTACATTGTATCTGCCTTTTACAACAAATAAAGAGTTTTAATTTCCGGGTACAGGTTGGCTACAAATACACAGTTTAAATAAATGGTATGAGTTTCTTGGTGTAAGCAATTAAAAATTTAAGTGTCTTACATTCATTTGATGCCCAAATTCGGAATGATCCTCGGTAAGTTTATTAGTTTTCAGATAATGTATTAAAACGACATTTCACAATGTATTGAGGTACCAGTAGACTAACATTGCCACAGTTAGATTACCTCAAAAACTTACGATGTGACGCTATATATCATTATCAAAAAGGCTATCGATTCATATTATTCATAATATAATATAATGAAAGTTTGTAAAAAGGTAAAACAAATTTTTTACAAGAAAGACGGCTATATATTATACATAAAATTTAAAAGCAAAACCTTATACAGCATTTGATCCAAATCATTACAACCGTTTTCAAGATGCACAGATACACATATATTATACAAGAATTATTTTTCGATAATATAGATTACAAATTCATATATTTATATGATTACAAGCACTATCGCGTCCTAAGCGGTATGCCAATATATGGTATGCTATTCCAACTTCCAACTTTTTTGGCCGCTAGTATTACAATGGCGTTTGACCGTTTTATTTCCTTTTTTAACCTGACGCGTAGTTTTACGATTGAAAAGAGCTAATATCAGTAAAAATCTATTTCGTCAAAAACGTCTTTTATTCCCTTCTTCCAATTGGTGGTTCAATTCATAGTTTACAAATTATCGGAGCACAAAATGTTATGCCCCGGGCGGTAATCGAAACTACGTCCTCCGATTTCGCGCCGGATGCCTAAGTGTTATTAATGTTACTATTACTGCTACGCTATTACTGTTGTTAGTACTTTTTTTTTATTGCGTCGGAACAAGCTCGAGGCCCACCTGATGTTACGCGGACTAACCTCTGCCTATTACGGATGCATTTCGTCATAAGTTACGAATTGCACTGCGCCCGTCAACTTGAGACATAGTTCGTAAATCTCATGTGCCTGTAATTTCACTGGCTCTCAAGGACTGCTGCCGGAACACACCGTTAGGTGCTTGGCGACAGGTTTTCTACTTGAGGGTGGTTGTTAGCCAGGCGGGAATTCACAAAATGCCCTTCCACCATGCGGTGAAGCTCAAGCCCGCGGCGGGATTTGATCCATACATGGACCTGCTGCGCGGCAGTCCATAGCCAATGCCACTGAGCCTGCATATCAAAATGCATTCAAAATCATATATGATATATATATGAAAAGTGTTTGGAAAAGCACTTCTTTCGATCAGATAAAGTCTAGTAGTCTGTATCTGTGTCATAATGTACTCAATTCAATGTGAAAAAAATCTTCTTTTACATTTACTAAATAAGCAATATAAGCATGTAGTAAAAAGTACTCAGTATATTTCACAAGCTTCATTTGCATGAATTATTCAAGGTAGCCATTTAACACATTCAGATGTAAATATGATATCTATGTAAACGTTATTTATTTCATCTTCACATTTCAATAACAACAGACAAGTCTGGTCAAATGTATGCAGATAAGTAATTTCTCATCTCAATTCCATTAAAATATTTCCAAGTGAAAACCCACGTTGGTGGCAAAAGTTCCATAAACGTATTGATCACAGGTAAACATTCACAACAATACACGGTGACAAGCACACTGCCCGCCTGATGGTATTTGGTAACCGTGACCTATGGACATCTGCAACACTAGCTGCGCTACCGATGCGTTGCCTGCCCAGAGAGGAATTTGTAGATGCCCCTTTTGAAAAGGTCCATGTCGTAGCTTCGCGAAAAGACCTCCGGAGGAAGGTCGTTCCACATCCCACAAGTACGCGGAAGAAAGGACCGGCCAAAGCGAACAGTGTGTGATGTCCATACTTGCTTGATGTGGGGTAAGTTTTTTGACGGTGTCGAGATGTGCGGTGATAAAATTTCGACGCAGGTTCAAAAAGCTCGTCGGAACATTCCACGAAAATTTTTCGTGTCATTGTCTCATCTATCTTTCATCTTCTAGGCAAGCATGCTCCACCGTCGACCGCGTCGTCACTTACAATCAGGTGAGGCTGCGGTCAATTGCGTGTCTATTCATTATTAGAAAAAAAAAAAACTATTCTAATATTTCCATTATAGACTATTTAACCTTCGCTTTGTGTGGATATTCGATCACTGAATACAAGAATTATCAATATTATTAGCCATATTTTCTATCATAACATCTGGTCAAGTCTGATAATGTGAATCAATTTGGGGTTATCAATGTTAGTATAGCTTGTTTATATAATAACGATGGATGACTAACAAAACTTGGTACAAATTAAAACTGCCATTTAGCTAAGAGTTACTCTTGACGCAGTCAAATATTTTACACAGCACAGTCAGACCAAACATAACACAGTAGTCGATGTTGCTTTGTTTCCAATATAGACAAATCACAAGTAGCAAATTTACGAGAGGAAAAAATATTTTTGGGATTCGAACCCGCGCCATCAACCCCTATAGCCGGGGCATGCTCTGACCATTTAAGCTAAGATGTCATTATGACTCCGTAACAAAACTACTACATTACTCGGGCATTTTTCATACAAACTTTTATGAATACTAACCGTCCACTCCAAGGCGCGATGACACCCATATAAGTGAGGAGTACAACCGCCAGGAACACCAGTCCAGCAGCTAGAATACCGCACAGTATGAGCAGCTGCTTCCACTGTCCTTTAGGGTTTAGACTGTGTAAGTATTTGAGAGTGCCGACCGCCATGATTAGCGCGAACACACCTGAAACGAATAGTGCCCTCTTGTATCTGGTAAATAAAATCTCAATGGAATAATAGACGTTCATGCGCGAGATCATCTTACCACCAAATCTAGTCTCTTGTGGTAAGTGGCATTCATGTTTTTTAACTGATTACTACCAAATAACAATATAGTATAGCGCTCCTCATATCACCCACTAGTGGTGAAAGTATTCTAGTTCTACCACTAGTCATAAAATAAACTTGTAAAGTGGAACTTCACTACTGATGGTCTATACTGTAACAGCTGACTGAACACAGCCTCCCCTATTAAGGATGTATTTGACATAATCCCCACGCTTGGCAGGCGGCTTGGGGATCGCAGTGTAAGATGGCAGTTCTTTAGAAGGTGCTGCTGTCCACCTTCCAGTATTGTCCCTTAGTCGCCTCTTACGGGGACTTATGAGGAGATGAAATTCTAACCCGGCACCCCACGGGGGACTGATGGTCCAAAAAGTACCATCGTGTAGTAGTATTGTAATACAAGTGTCAACTAGATCCTGGTACTGCTTATTCCATAGGACATGACGTAAACGGATATTATTTACCCATGGATCATTCATCATAACATAATGCGGAAAAGATTTTGTAACAGGCCTATCAAGCCACAGAAATTTATGTAGTCTTGTTCATGAGTACATTAGGCACTCGGTAATACGGTACCCATTTTTTTAGGGTTTAAAGGAAAAAACGGCACCCTTATAGGATCACTTTGTTGTCCGTCTGTCTGTGTGTCAAACCTCTTTTTCTCAGGAACGCGTGGAGGTCTCAAGCTAAAATTCATATCCAATACTTAGATCTACTGTCCTTTGAGCAGTGAACTCAAACTTTTAAGCCAACGCAATCAAAAGATACAGCCGTTTATGCCGCAAATTTTCAACATTCGCAAGGGAATCAAAACGTTTACCGCTTTGATTTCGGACGCATCAAGTTCCGCACTAACAAAACACGCACAATGTTCCAAATACAATAAAGCTATCATCATAATCACTCCTTTAAAGAGTAGTAAAAGGCAATAGGTAGACGAGTAGGCGCCGACGTTTCATCAGTTTTGTTTCGGGCCCATATAATAGGCGAGCCTTCTGCCATCTACTGGATGTAGTTAATTAGACAGTTAACGATTTCTTAGTACATTACACAGTTAACAATTTCTTTGTCAGAAAATCGATCCAATTTCAAAGCAATTCTTAACACCACACAATTAAAAGACATACGATATCTTTAAAGTTGATAGGTACAGAGGAAATCTATCTAGCTATATATTTACCTACATAAACTATTAATCAACGTACCATATACCCATAGCAGTCAGTTGTTTAAATAGTATTGTATATACTATTGTATTATTTACGCTTTCTAAGAATACCTATTACGTAAAATTTACATCACACCCACAATATTTTCATCTCTTTTTTGTTGATTACTGACTGCCTAATCTTTGAACACTGGGTATCTCGATAGTAAGTGATGATGCGGTCGAGGATGCTGTTGAGGCTAACCTTGAAATTCTGGCTCTCAAGTACAGCTGCCGGATTACACAATTAAGTGCTTGGCAATAGGCTTTCTACTTGAGTATGAGTAGAGTAGGTACTACGTGGGCATTCGAAAAGTGCTCTACCACAATCCAATATCGGTCAAGAATTGAACGCTCGTCCCCCAGTTTCGGACCGGGCGCCTTAACACCTTGGCCACCGAGACAGTGGAATGAGAAGCGAATGTTGTGCTCTATTTTTATTATTTTTAACCGTCTGGTATGGGTACGGTCTACAAGTCAATGTACTGGAATACAAGACTTCATCTGACCAGAAAAACTGCTATTTCAAACACTGAACTTTCTTAATGATATCGGTGGTTCTAGATACCCTTCAGAATTTCTAAATACGATTTCGAGCAAACTTAGTGAATAACACAGTTACAAATTTTGAGATGGATTGGGATTACGCCGTTTCTTGCTTGATACTCTTTTTTTAGCTCGTAGGCTAGCCTTTGACCACTATCTCACCGGATGGTAAGTGATGATGGTGTAGAAGAAGTTCAAACTATCCTAGAAGTACTGGCTCTCAAGGATAGCTGCCGGAACGCGTGAGGGTGGGTGGTAGCTAGCCAGGCGGCCATTCGCAAAATGCCCTGTATGACTGCCATCGTAAGACATCAGCCGTGACCGACGGCTTAAAGTGCCCTCCGAAGCGCGGAAGCGCTGAGTAGTAATGTCACTAGCGGTCACCCATCCAAGTCATGACCGCGACGGACGTTGCTTAACTTAGCTGATCTTAGCTTGGCTAGAAACTCCAAAAGGTTAAGGAAAATATACAGGGTTATTGGTAAAATGCTAACAACCTCGTAGGGTTGACTTCTGCTAGTCCTATGAAACATTTTGAGATGTTTTTTTTTTGTTTTGATAAAAAAAAAGTCTTTTTGTGTTTTAATGCCTACTCCGAGACCGCGCCCACTGGACCACGCCGTGGTCCCTTTGAATAGAGTTTTGAATATTTACATCGAGCAAAGTAATAAAAATATGAAATAATACATTACAGGCACAAGAGACTTTTGACATCAGGTGATCCTCGTGCTTATTCAGTCAAAAACATATAAAAAAAACACAAAAGAAAATTTCAAATAAAATTAAAAACAAAAAAAAATATCTCAAAATGTTTCTTAAGACTAGCAGAAGTCAACCCTAAGAGATGGTTAGCATTTTACCAATAACCCTATATATAAAGGCATCATCATAAGGTCTAATGCTAATAGTCTATATGGCAACGAAATAGGCGGAAGAAATAAGTCACTGTGGCAGAGATACTAATGTTAATATGGATGTGTGTCCAGATAGTAAATAGTAAAGTATCATTGTCAGAAAAGACGAGGAGAAAAAGATTCGTGTGGCATAGAGCGTATTAACTGGAAGTATTAAAATAATTTAGAATATGAGAGTGGACTTCCCCGTGGAAAGAGGAAGGCAAAAGTAGGTGAGGGTGGACTGCATGAAAAATTATCAAATACGTGAGCACCGTTATACAAAAATACGTGAACACTTATATTCAAAAATACGAGTATGTGAACACTGAAATTTTCTTTCAGCTGACATGAAAAATGTATGAATTAAACAACAATTGAAAACCAGGTGGTAGATCTCTTTAAAAAAAGTCAGTCTTGGATGGTACCACCGCACTATCAGATATTCTGCCTTGAAGCAGTTGTGTGCAAGCACTACTGTTTTTAATTACTGTAGCAAGTAAAGTTACTGGGCTAACTAACGACTCGGAGTGACGGGCGCAGAGCAGTGTCAAGCAGAACGAGAAAGGTGATACTGCAACTGTATTAGACAGGCGTGACGCTTACCATCAGGCAGACGTCTTCTCCGACTCATCACTTTATAAAATAACTAAGCAATTCAATCTTAGCTAGAATTAGCTTTCGGGTGGTTTGAAAGGTTGGATACTTAAGGATGCTCTTGCCGACGGCCCGAACTTATCAGCGGGCGAGGCAACAAAGCATGCTATTTCACCTATACCTTTGTGGGAAAGGGTAAGACTCCGTGATGAGTAGTACGAAGATAGTGCTCGCGCATCACACACCCGTATTGCATCTACGCTAATTACGCACACTTGTTTGCGATATATCAATGAAAGCCGAACGAATTACGATGTTTGACGACGGACGGAGATAGTGTCTCAAGCTACGTCACGACGTGTGTAGGTATTTCTTATAAAATAATATTATATATTCACAGAGGAATACATTTTGGTTCGGACAGTAGGTACCTGTTGTTATAATTTTCGTTCGTTTTATAATAACATACTGATGTTATTTCACCTATAGTAGGTACAATGATTTGTAGGTACATAGTAAATGTATTAGTTTGTTCTTTTCATATTGATGTAGTAAATATTTACCTACAATAATTATTTATTACATAATTAGCAAGTTACTGCTTTTACTACAACATATTTTGTAAAGCAGTGACGGCTCAGTGGCATAGGTTATGGACTTCCGCGCAGCAGGTCCATGGTTCGAATCCCGTCGCGGCTTAATCTTCACCGCGTGGTAGAAGAGCATTTTACGAATGCCCGCCTGGATAGCTACTACCCTCAAGTAAAAAATCGGTCGCCAAGCACCTAAAGGGAAGCAGTGATGGCTCAGTGGCATTGGTTATGGACTGCTGCGCAGCAGGTCCATAGTTTGAATCCCGCCGCGATATTGAGCTTCACCGCGTGGTGGAGAGTTCGTAGCGAAGTTTACTTAGCTGTTCTCAACCGATCAGCAAAGTTTAGCACCGTCGCGCGCGGTCATGAGTTGGATGGGTGACCGCTAGGACAATACTACTGAGCGCTTCCGTGCTTCGGAGGGCACGTTAAGCCGTTGGTCCCGGTTGTGGTCTTAGGATGGCAGTCGTTATAGCATGGTGGTATAGGACATTTTGCGAATGCCCGCCTGTATAGCTACCACCCTCAAGTAGAAAATCTGTCGCCAAGCACCTAACGGTATGTTCCGGCAGCTGTCCTTGAGAGCCAGTACTTCTAGGTTAACCTGAACAACATTTTCGACCACATCATCACTTACCATCAGGTGAGATAGTGGTCAAAGGCTAACCTATCAGGCACCTATCGGGGTCAGTGGCGGGTCCATCAGGGACCTAACACAATAAAATGACAAAACAGCACCAACTTTCATTGTAGTGTCATATTTATATAGGATTAACATAGTAAGTTAAAAGTAAGATTGTAACAAATAATAAACGGCATGATATATATATATATATGTACATATATATCCATAAAGGAAATTTAATTGTAGTAGTAAGTTAAAATTAAGTTTATAAGAAATAAAATACGGCGGAAAAAAAAAAAAAAAAAAAAAAATGGACTCACTTTAGTTTTTAAGGCAATATACTTTAACAACGCATAACATCATAGTTGTAAGTCATAATGTGATGCATGGAGTATGATATAAGTAATGAACTGTAATCATAAAAAAATAAATTTAGTCTAAAAAGAGTACGGACCATGAGTCTGTAGGGCATTGTATTACTGAGAAAAAAAAAAAAAACCTATCAGGCATAAGAAAAGAGCATTTGGCGAATGCTCGCCGGGATAGCTACCCAAGTAGAAAATCTGTCAAATCATATGCAAATCACCATGCAACTAACGTGAACTCAGTGGCATTAGGTTTGGACTGCCACGCAGCAAGTCTATGGTTCGAATCTAATGCGGACTACCTACGTCCATACCATATCTAACCAAATGCAGCTTTTTATATTGTCTAAGTGTTGCTAAAATGATTAGGTACTCACCATAGCCATCATGACCTGCGTATTGACTAATACCTACTAGGTTCTAACTTAGGTGAGAGTAGGTGAGTACCTAGACATAGTTACGTATTTATATTACCCAAGTACCTACTTATCTATATGGATTATGGCGTCCGACACTTACTATCACGAACAAACTAATCAAATGCGAAAGAACATCCGGTCCCCAACTCCCAACATATGTAAAAATATATATATATAAGTAGGCATAGGCACTACATATTGGTAGTGTATACATAAATGCACACCAAAAAGCAACAGGGCATTCCTACAATATGATATTATGTTCTAAAATCGCGGCGCGGTGCACGTGACTTTTGGTAGTGTGCGTTTTGTTAATTATATATTAGTGTGCGGCGCATGAGACCCGCCCGCCCGCTTCCCTCACCGCGGAATGGAAGTATTGACATGAGATGCCCAATATTTTGAACGAAAAACTAGCGCGCAAAACTATGTGTGCCGACCTTTGGCTCTAGGATGTTTATGATTATACTACTGGATGTATTTGTTTTCCAAAATGTTATCTAAAATGATCATGAACTGAGCTATGCTTCTATGTAAATAATTTTAGGGATTTCATGCTCTATAAGTCGTTTATTTACGACTAAACATGCGCTAAAATTCGTGATATTACAGGGATGTTTCGAGGCTTATAACTATCATGTGAAGATTTTTTTTACAAATCGGTGCCAAGACAAGCCTAGATAATGAAGAGATAAATCGATATCATGCTTAGTTCTGGACCTAAAACCTCAAATAAGGGAGTGATCATCCTACGGCGTTTGTATGGAAAAGTTACCGGCCAGTTCAACCTTAAGATACAGGTAACAAGACAGAAACAACTTTATTGAGCCACCACATAAATACTTTTAAAAAGAACAAGAAAAACATAATATAACAATGAGTGTAATAAGTTTACATTCTACTATACACATATATACGTATACATAATTAATCACGCCTGTATTCCCCGAAGGGGTTGAGGTGTGTAGACACGTACGTTTCGCCAATAGAGTTTTTAGTCCCATGTAATCGAGGGCAAGCCTATTGCCACCGGGCACAGTTTCAGGGTCATACAAAATGTTTTGTCTAATAAATTGGACGAAACACAAGAACATTTTTTTTTTATGTTTTTGTAACGGAACAAGCTCGAGGCCCACCTGATGTTAAGTAGACTAACCTCTGCCTGTAACAGTTGCAATTCATCACAAGTCACGAATTGCACTGCGCCCGTCACATTGAGACATAGTTGTTAAGTCTCATTGTGCCTGTAATTTCGAATAATAATTAAATTAATAATTTAATAATTTTAACATATTACAAATAATATGTTTACGGATAAACATTGTCATGTATAACATAGAGAATTAGGTGTAGGTATGTTATGTGTACTTATTTATTTGTCACACATTTGTATTAGTTCAGATGCACGCAAAATTGTCCCTTTGTATTATGAATGTCTGTCCATTCAAAGGTAGTTAATACTACATGTATTCTAGGTCTTCTAAAAGGCATCGTATCTTATCACAGAAAGTATAAAATAGATGCAAAATGGACGTTTCTTTACAATACCTCCAATAGATAATTTAGATTATTATATACAGATATAACAGTAAATAATTAATTACGTGTGGCACCAAACATAATATAAATAGTACTTCCTGGCGGGCCTAAAATCTCGAATAGAGCTCCCTAGACTGTTAATGAACATTTTAGTTTTCAACTTGTTTGTTGTATGTCTGAGATTGGTTTAATGAACGATTTAAGTAATCATTGTTATACAAAATTTTATTATAGAAAATCTATAAGTAATAACCATAGATACAAAGTAATATTATAATGTAACTTTTTGAAGCAATGGTAGCCGAGTGGTAATAGCCATGGACCGCCGTGCTGCAGGTCCATGGTTCGATATCTACCGCCGGCATGGTGGCAGAGCATTTTGCGAATGCTCTCCTAGCTAGCTATGTACATGAAGTAGAAAATCCGTTGTCAAGCACTTAAGAGTGTGAGTAAAATTACAGCCAGATGAGACTTAACAATAATTGTATGTCATGGGGGACGGGCGCAGTGCAGTTAGTTACTTTTGATGAAATGCATCATTTATAGGCAGAGGTTACCGCTTAACATCAGATGGGGCTCGTGCATATTCTGTTACAATACCAGAAATAGTAAGTAATTTCTATCGTTCACCCTCGGAAATGAACCAAATGTACATATGTTTTTTTTTTTTGTAATTGTGACGGAACAAGCGCGATTCCCACCTGATGTTAAGTTAACCTCTGCCTATAACAGATGCATTTCATCACAAGTCACAATCTGCACTGCGCCCGTCACAATGAGACATGCAGTTGTTAATTATCATGTGCCTGTAATTTGCCAGGCGAGCATCCGCAAAATGCCCATCCACCATGCGGTAAAGCTAAAGCCGGCGCGGCGGGGATCAAACCGTGGACCTGCTGCACGAAAGTCCATAGCTATTACCGCTCGGCTGTCATTACTTCAGAATGGTATTGACGCTACAGCAGTTAGTGGGAAAAACAAACATAACATAATATATTTAAAAATAATAATTAAATTTATACTCTATTCTTTTTTTCATGACTTAATAATTGTGTACTTAAATGTAAATTTTACGATGAAAAGACATGAAAAGACATAAAATTTACATTTAAATAAACAATTATTGTATTATCAAAAACAATTAGTTGTGATAGTATATTTCAATTCAACTTACTGCATCAAATCGATACATGGCCAGTTATGTACCATGCGCATAATAACGTGGTTATATATCGTTCGGTACTTCCAAGGTCAGTTTAATTAAGGTTGAACTGGCCGGGCACTTCTCCATACAAACGTCGTAGGGTGATCACTCCCTTATTTGAGATTTTAAGTCCAGACTTAAGCATAATACTGATTGATATCGTCATTATCTAGGCTTGTATGATGCCAAAATTTTAAAAAGTTAATTCAGTTGTAAGTTATGAGCTTCGAAAACTTTGTATGAAAATGTTTCTAGGCTCATAATTCTCAAGTTAATTATTTCATTAAAATTTCGTCATCATACAAGCCTAGATAATGACGAGATCAATCAGTATTATGCTTTATTTTGGACCTAAAACCTCAAATAAGGGAGTGATCGTGACGACGTTTGTATGGAAAACGGGCCGGCCAGTTCACCCAAGAAGACCGTGCCCGGTGCACGAGGTTATCACGAGAATGATAATATAAATAGATTTTTCTGTTATACAAAGTTGATATATATAATTTGCATTTTATACTATCTAAGATTGCAAATCTTATATTCAAATCATTACGGTACGGTTTGAAACACGGGGTGTTAACAGAATGCGTTTTTTTCTGTAAATACCAAAATCTTTTACTGTATCCTGTATGGATGATAGATAAATTGATTCACTGACTTCAACAAATTGATCCATTACTTCGAGTTAATGTCAATGAATATATAGTAGGCTTCGCAAGAGAACATGACGATACAAAATTCTAGCCGAGAAAAAAGGTTTGTATAGAATTGTTTTATATAGAATCATGAAAAGCTCTTTGACTCACTGGCTTCTTGACAACTGTTGTTACAGTGTGAAAGAATTTAAAGAATTTTGCAAAACATCAATTTTAAGTACTTAATAAATACTACACATAAATTTGCACGTCTGCTTGCAGACTAAATACATTGTATCCTTAACCATTATTATACGATCTTATGTGACATGTATTTTAGCAAATAAATGATTTGATTTGAATAAATTTGCACTGCATGTCAGTATATATAATACGAAATAATGCACAGATGAAATACCATTCATATGTTTAGAACCTCAATACTTAAAATTACAAATTTAGCGACTAGTTTTATAAAATAACAAACTTCGAATATTTTTGTGAACCAGAGGTGCGAAGGGGGAGCGAGGTAAGCACTGCGTCCCAGTAAGGCTTCGTTCAAAGCGTCATGGCGTAGTTATTTTGTTGTTTTTCAATTACTCGTAGATACCGAACGACTAATAGATAACTTCAAATATATTGACATTGAAACAGCTACCTATTTTATGGTGTTTTCTTTTTGGAGGGCAGTAGCAAAAATACACCTACTAAGGTATTTTTAAGTGCTAAATATGTTAGCACTGTCCACCCTCAAAATTTAAATGAGCGCCCAAAATTCTATCATCGGCAAATTTTTAAATCATGTCAGCTGCAGTTGCCAAATTTTAACGACCGATTTTGACAGTGAAAAATTTGTGGCTACAGAAGTTCGGAACGATCGATTTATAAACAACCGAACTCTCAATGGTTGTGAACGACGACTTTAGCCTGAAAAGTTGCACTCCGAGTGAGCACTAAGGTTCTAAGCGCACCCCTGCAGTTGGAGCCGTTAGATAAAACTATGAAAGAAGCAGTGATGGCTCAGTGGCATTGGCTATGAACTGCCGTGCAGCAGGTCCATGGTTCGAATCCCGCCGCGGGCTTGAGCTTCACCGCCTGGTGGAAGGGCGTTTTGCGAATGCTTGCCTGGCTACCACACTCAAGAAGAAAATCTGTCGTTGAGCACCTAACAGTGTGTCCCGGCGAAGCAGCACAAGGGTTATGTGGTACAGTCCGTCACTTGCGTTAACCTCTGCCTATACACATGCATTCAAGGTCCACCTGATGTTAGATTAGTCTGTAAGTATAATAACAACAATCTGTGCAGAAAGAGAAATTTCCTGGTGTCAACAAGAATAATGGTCCGGGCACATCTACACGTATATGTTAGGAAGAGGACATCTTAAAGATACATAAATGTTGACAGCTCTGCGAGAGGCCCGTTTATTGGTTTCCCTTAGTCTTAGTACAACACATGAGCAGTGCAATTTTCAACTAGTTCAGACTCATTCATTATAGGGGCACCGTGCCCTCAATAACGAGCTGTATAATAGAATCGATCGAATGTACTATATGCTTAGTACTGAAGTATATGTTCTCGCGTTAACCTAGTTTTCCACGATTGCATTTATAGAGAACACAGCGATACATGAAACACTTGAACATAGTAATACCGGCATTACTTGTGAACAGCCTATAGAGTTTTACTGTTTTCTGCTACAAAAACTACGTTTCACAAGGCCATGTTGATGGAGCTGTAGGTAATTTTATGTATGTAGGTGGAGGGACCGACAAATATCATATTTTTGCAAGCACACGTTTTTAGCGTAAAGCTTAACATGCTTCGCATGGTGTAAGAGTATTTTGCGACGTTCGCCTGACTAGCAAGCTACTATCCTCATCCTACCCTTATAACATAATGTGGGGTACACTACGTTTTCTCTAACCACATAATGGAGGTCACAAAAACATATTTCAAAAAATGTACCCTCTTTCTATAATTACCTTCTAATATTTTTTATGCCTTATAGGTTAGCCTTTGACCACTATCTCACCTGACTAAGTGATGATGTGGTCGAAGATGTTGTTCAGGCTAACCTAGAATTACTGGCTCTCAAGCACAGCTGCCGGAAAACACCATCAGGTGCTTGGCGACAGATTTTCTAGTTGAGGGTGGTAGCTAGCCAGGCGGAAATTCGCAAAATGCCCTACCACAATGCTATAACGACTGCCATTCTTTAGACATCAACCGGGACCGACGGCTTAACGTGCCCTCCGCAGCACGGAAGCGCTCAATAGTAATGTCACTAGCGGTTATCCATCCAACTCATGACCGCGGCGGACATTGCTTAACTTAGCTGATAGAGCTTCTTTTCTTTATTCATCTTCTATTCTGTCTATTAGGCTAGCTTTTGACAACTATTTCCCGCTATGGTAAGAGATGATGTTGTCGAAGATAATGTTCAGGTTATCCTAGAATTACTACTTCTATTACAAAACATAAGACGACACAATAATTATTCATATTTAATAGTTTTAGCTTCGGTTTTACGGCCGATGTAAATCCTCCTTGTGAATGTTTTAGATTGTAGTACTAGTTAAAGTGTACGGGGGCATTACTGTTAATTTGGCGCATTCTTTCCCTTAATCAGCCTTTATGACATCCAATTGGGATGAATAGGAAGTCTTGGAATAATCTGATTCTGTTATTATGTATCCTATGTAGCTTAGCTTTTGCTGCCTGGTTAGCAGTAAGGGGTAGTCACCCTCAATTTCAAATTATCGTCGCCAAGCACCTATAACGGCGTTTTATATTTGTTGTCCTAGATAGCCATTATTAGAATTTGAGGCTTAACTTGCTAATATCTCCAACCGCATAAACTCTTACCAACAGGTGGAATAAGGCAACACTAGTATATAATAAAATGATAGCACAGAGAAAGTGTGATACGATATGGTATCTCAAATTACAATAAAAAAAATAGATAATACACTATATATAAGCTTGAATCGCTGGTCTCTTTATTGTTTCCGAACAACGTGGTATAAACCAACATAGACGCAGCGCAGAAGGAAGTAATATTTAGGTAGCATGCAATAGGAGACGATTCGATTGCCATCTACCGAATACCTCTTCAGACCATGTCAGACCTGTGTGTTCCCGGTGTAAAACCTAGGAGTTCGAGATACCAAAGCCACTTACTAAGGTGGAGGTCTGTAATACATTACAATTTTTAACCGATTTACAAACAAGTATGAATTAATTAAAAAGTAAAAGCCCGACTGCGAATTATTTATGATCGTTAAGCGTTTTTCAATTATATAGAATTCATCAAATCGATTCATGGCCATTGATATGTCTCGTTCCAGATGTTACCCACCCATCTCTACCCGTGGGTGACGTAAGAGACGACTAAAGTTAACACACCAGAAGGTGGGCAGCAGCGCTTTCTGAAGAACTGATGCCAAGCGTAGGGATTATGGCAAATCCCCCCATAATGGGGGAGGCTGTGTTCAGCAGTGGACGATCCGGCTGATACAGTAAGCGTTTTATCGTTCCATTGAAATTAAAACTGCAAATTTTATATATTTATTGAATCTTTTTTGCAGCTCTCCATTTTGATAACCAACTCGGGTTTGGAAGAGAAAAAAAATTTCACTATATGGCGTCTAAAATCCGCCAGTTTGTTTTTAAGTTTTTTCTCTATGTACCTAGTGTCACTTGCGCTATCAAGCCAAAGGTAACGACATCTTAGACATTAAAATCGGTTTTGCCGTTAAGAAGTTATAGGGAAAAAAGAAACTCACATAAATACATAAATTAACCCTGATAACATAGCACTCCTTTTTGATCAGTGGTGAAAAAGGAGGAGATTCTCAATTCGACTGTATTTTTTGTGTGTGTGTTACCTCATTAATATTTACATAGTGTACCAATTTTGATGATTTATTTATACGAAAGCTGGTGCTTGTCCTATTTAAATTTGAGTGAGATCCGACATATTTGAGTAATCCCTAATAACGCGTATTTTACTTATGTTTGAAGTCGGATTTTATGCTCAATGTTTTACATTACCAAAACCTATGGACTGCCGTGCCGTAGGTCCCTGGTTGGAACCCCACCGCCGCCGGCTTGAGCTTCACTGCATGGTAGAAGGGCATTTTGCCATTGCGCGCCTGGCTAGCTACCACCCTCAAGCAGAAAATCTTTCGCCAAGCACCTAACAGTGTGTTCCGGCAGCAGTCCTTGAGAGCCAGTGAAATCACAGGCACATGAGACTTAACCACTATGTCTCAAGGTGACGGGCGCAGTTCAATTCGTCACTTGTGATGAAATGCATCTGTTCTAGACAGAGGTTAGTCCGTTTAACATCAGGTGGGGTTCGAGCTTGTTCCGTCACAATAACACAAAAAAGACGCGAAACCCGGAAATTTAATTTTTTTTTTAAATATCTTTGTCCGTCTGTGCCAGTAGTTCTTTTTCTGTCGCGGCTTCCAATATCTCAATGTCGAACATATAATGGCTTATTCCACTCAACCCCAAAGCTATTGTTCTCAAAACTCTGCGGTCCATACATTCATTCCACCGTAAACCCCAAAGCGATTTTAGGTATAAAATTAATTTAAGAAATATTTTCATACTTCACTTCCACTTGAACCCCAAAGCAGTTTTGGTAGAGTCAACAGCAAAATTTCAGGATGCATAAATTAAATACATTAGTTTTAGAGGCTTATGAGACACATATAATCATTGGTCTATAAAAACGATTCACCATAAAAATATAATTTAAAACTATGCTATAAACTAGAAATAAAATGGATCAAAGATAAAATCACAGCTTCAGATTAGAATTTCTTAATAGTACACTAATTCTAAAAATATAAAATCACAGCTTCTGATTAGAATTACTGAACAGTAAACTTATTGCTAAAAATATAAGAGATCACAGCTTCAGATTAGAATTTCTTAATAGTATACTAATTCTATAAATATAAAATCACAGCTTCAGATCAGAACTACTTAACCGTAAACTTATTTCTAAAAATATAAACACAGCTTCGTCGTCATCGCATCGGCAAGTAATTTTTTTTCTAGTTGTGCAATTATCGCTTTCATATACATTTTGACGTACTGACTCTACACCTAATTCTTGGGGTTTGAGTGGAAACATTTACAGCATTTTTAATCTTACCTACAAATCGTCTTGGGGTTGAAGTGGAACGATTTTTGGGGTTTAGTGGAATAAGCCCATATAATCTCTATAAGGTTCTAGGTACATGCAACACAAAAATATAATTTCTTTTCACCAGTCCCCTTAATATGTTCTAACTTGTTACTTGTTATAAAAATTGTTTACTTCAACATTGTTCAAAATATTGATGTTAGCTGTAAAATACGCAGGTTTGAGGCCATGACCAATCTGTTCCACAATCTTTGATGGTAACACACAATGGAACATGAAAACTTTCATTGAGCTAGACACTACAAATCTTGCATTGAATTACCTAACACTTTTATTACTTGATTTAATGTGGAGACCGAGAACTCTATTAAGACTAACTTATTGTGATTTTATACTACTTTTAGATGTTAACTAACCCAAGCGAGTAACTCACCAAATAGGTATAAATAGGTAATAAATAGAGGTTTAAATAAGTTCTTTACCTATTCCGTTAACACAAATCTTGCTAACATTGATAACATGCGTCTCACTGCTACGCCTTCTTTTCTACTTATACCCAGAGAAAAACCGAAAAAAATACTGAAATAATGTTTAGGATTTCTATATTAACTTATAAGGAACCGGCTAGGACCCACATTATATTTACCGGAACGATTCTTTAAATGAATAAGTTATAATATGTTACATAATTTAATAATAATCTTTTAAGAAATAATCTTTCCGGTAAATATAACGCGGGTCCTAGCCGGTTCCTAATAAGTTAATATGGATAAAACTCGCGATAGTTTTCAAAGTGAGATTACTATATTACAGGTTCTCCATGACAAAGTTAATTTAAATGTGTTTTATAATATCACATTTTTTCTTATTAACAATACCAACATTTTTTACCAAATTTTCTTGTGTCGTCTTTGACTTGTTTGATAAAAAATATTGTGCCCACTTCACATATGTGAGATAAGGTTATGAAAACGTTAGTTATGGGATTAGGTTTATTTTATCACATATACATAGCGTTAAGTGTTAAACGACGAACCTCAGCCTCGTCGATCAAGTGGCGTAGTGTCGCTTAATAACCCGTATCGAATAGTTGTCGGGGTTTTCTAACAAAGAACAAATCAATAGTCTATTGTCATCTACCAGTCTGCACTGTGACTGGTAGATGACAATAGGCTCGCCCCATATAGCACGGGACCAAATCATATCTGGTGAAAAGTGGGTGCTTATACAGACACCCCTCCCAGGCATCCCACTCGGGATACAAAGGCGCATTTTGGGAAGCGGTAGAAAGGCGTTGTCCTAATTGGCAGAAGCTACAGAAACTGAGCGATGCGATTTCCTTGCTTAAGGTGAACGCTGACGTCTATGGCACAATTCTGAGAAAATTGTCTAAAAGACCCAATTTTTTTTTAAATACCCTTTTTGTTACAAGTGTGAATTAAACATGTTATCTTAAATACCTCTTTCCCTTAGGGGTAGGCAGAGACCACAGATTTCCACTTACTACGATCCTTACATATCTCTTTCGCTTCATTTATACTCATCAATCCTAATTAAGGTAATTCTGACCTAGCCTTTTTTCAGATCATCTTCAATCTGGTTTCGGAACATTCACCTTTGTCTTCCCCTTCCAACACTTCCTTCACTTGTCCCATGTATACCTATTTAGTCATTCTCATTTCAAAAAAAGAAGACACATGTCAAACCTTCTTAACATCCTTTTCTCGATTTTTGTCACTAAGTACATCCTCATTCACACCACATCGTTCCCTTATCACACTATTCCTTATCCTGTCACTCCTGCTTCTCAATGCTCTCATCTCCACTGCATTTATTCTACTTTCACTTTCTGCCATACCCACCTTTCACTACCATATGTTAGTGTCGGAACCAACACTCCTCCATGAACAGCCTTCTTACACACCTTTTGACTGTTCACAACCGTGTTTAATGCTCTGGTCACCATGTTTCCAGAAACCTTTCTATATTACTTTCACATTCTCCATCTTTTATAAACATTGATCCCAAGTATACAAACTCTTTCACTTGTTCCACTTTTTCACCTCCAATCACAATATTGGAATCGGTCACTCTATCATCTCATTCAAACATCATAACTATCGTCTTATTTACGTTTATTTTCATTCCCTTTCTTGCTAAAGCATCATGCATAACATTTACCATCTCCTGCAACTCCTTTACCGAAGACGCAAGTATCTTGGTCATTAGCGTAGAGAAGACATTTGATGAGTAACTCGTTCATTCTTAATCCACATTCATTGTCTTTCAGGTTCGTCAAACAATTGTCCATAAATAAGTTGAACTGCCACGGTGACGCTACACATCCTTGCCTAACACCTTTTTCGATGTTAAACCAATGTATGTCCCGTTTAACCTAACAGAAGTACTGGAATCCTCATGGAGGGATATCAGCGCTTGGATCAGGTAACCATTCAACTCATGCATAGACAATGCTGACCACAGTTCTTGCCTACTCCCTTTTCCTATCATAAGCCTATTCTAAATCCACGAAAATGCCCTTTGGCTTAGGCTTTTCGCCAAACATTTTTCGGCTATGCATCGTAAAGACCTGATTTGTACATCACATTGTCTTTCTAAACCCTGCTTCCATCCTGAATCCCATACTTTCTCAGATTTAAGTTAATAATATGTCTATTTTCCTTCACACAAAAGTCTTTGTCAAATTTATGCTTAATTTAGGTACTTATGTACCTAACTGTTAACGGCAAGTACATGGTATATTATGTTTTACGGTGCTTATCAAATCAATTATGGAGAAAATTTTACATCATAACATGTACACTACAGTTTAAAGTGTGTAACAAGGGCCTTATCAGCTATGAAAACATCACACTGACATACCTACAAACTATGTATTTTTATCCTGCTACTTTACCTGCTGGTTACTACTATGTCACTTTACAAAGTTTACAATTATCTGATGAAATCAACAATAGGATTTCGATTGATATGGCATACATACTTCATATGGGTTTATTTTATATTAATTATGCTTTACGAAATTACAAATATACGAGAAGAAAAATTTAAGTCATGTGCGAGATTTAAACCCGCGTCCATCCTACCCCTTTAGCCGGGGTATGCTCTAACCAATTGAGCTAAGATGACAATGAGTCATAACTAAAAAATTTCCTATCAGTCTTTAACCATCGTATTGGGATGGAGCGACATCTATAGTTCAACTTATGTTGTACTACAAACAAGACCGATTTTGCAACTGGTTTTATACTTGTAAATAATTTACAAAATGTTATAATGCAATAGCAGGCGTTATTGCAAACATAACAATAAAAATTAATTATGCTTGATTTAAAAAATAACGGAACCAGACTTGGTTCCGTTATTTTTTAAATCATAATACATTAATATTTAATATAATAATAACATAATACAATAATCTTACACTGAGAAAAGGATGAAATAACTTTTTGCATTGTGTATTATACTGACTGAAAAACTCTAGAGTCCACATTGAGGTTGTCTAACTTCCACAACTTATTTTTATATTTTTCAGTTGTATAAGTTGGGTCCTGATTTCAAATTATTTGTTGGACTTGGGAACCTTTCTATTCTTTTGAGAGTTGGTTAAAATCATCATCATGTTATGTCTAATCACTATCTCCTAAATTCATATGCAAAATTTATTTGTAAACACTTTGTCACTATTACCTGTCCTTGTCATTTGTCACATTACAGGAGGACAGTAAAATCTTGGTATGTTGATATTTACAAACAATCTACAATGTAAATCTGGTTTTATGTGATAACAAACAATGGGTTTTAAACATAAAAATTTTTCATAAGCCATTTTTCAAATATAAAAGTTTGTAGTTCAGAACTAAAAATGTGTAGTCACATTTTTTTTAAAAGACACTGAAATGTGTTTACTAATTTCACATTACACATTCAATACATATAGTTTGATGCTTGTGTGTGTTTACATTTTTATGTGTGGGACACAAATAATTTGTGATATATAAGATAATAAAATATACATCTATGTGGCCCCAGTTTATTTTTACTTTTTGAATTTATTATAATTATTTAGGCAATCCATCATAACTACTAATATGGGTGTGAACATTTCAAAGAACTACCTATTACGGTTTCTAAGATTATTAAATTGACTTTAAAAGTCAAATGAACCCACAACAAAGGGTTATTAATAGATTTCTAGCATGGCACATAAAATTAGCTGTAGGCAGGTTAGGTAGCTGTTTGTAGCAGATGCAACATTATTCTGAGACTAGTTATTGGCACAGTACAAGTAAATGGCTTCTTTATACTTATAAAGTGTAATGTTATGCTTTATACTTATAGTGTTGAGTACCTACATCAGGTGTATTAAATCAGAAAAAAAATACTAATTCAATATGGTGTTGAAGTTATGTTCTCAGCTAGCCTAAAAGCCTGTGTGACAGCGGTGTCCGCGGATGACAGCCAGGCAGCAAAAAACTCTTAAGCATTACTGTGCTGGCTAGAGACTATGATTTAGTTTTTTCAGCAAGTGAGCTTCAAGCCTATATATTCCCTGAGGGGATGTCA
The DNA here is from genome assembly GCA_963890685.1 of Plagodis pulveraria. NCBI lineage: Eukaryota > Metazoa > Arthropoda > Insecta > Lepidoptera > Geometridae > Plagodis > Plagodis pulveraria. Next base: position 12,161,319 of record OY982964.1, on the reverse strand, counting down.
GAGGTATAATATGACCCACATAAAGCTAAACACGAAAAAATGCTTTCTTTGTCATTTGTTTATATACATTTTACAAAATAGACAACAGTTTATTGTTACACCACACAAGAAAAGCAATTCTAAATATCTCATTAAAAAACACAACTCACCAGATGCAGCCATGTGTTCACTAGTTCGGATTGGCTGGAATCCGACGAACGGTATCTGCATTGACATTAGCAGTCCCACAATGTAAAACACAGTGTAGCTGACGAAGAGCCTCTGGGAGAAGCGCCCCATGATCAGTAACACAAACACATGGAGAGGTATCAGGTTGATGATAAACACATAACCACCCCATGCTGACACCTAAAAAAATACTATTTATTATTTCTTTAGAGAGACAACATTATTAAAACAAAGTAAATGAAAAGAGATTATTTTGTTGGTTGATTACTATTAGATTAAAAAATGGGCCCAAGTGCGAGTCTCATCTCACTCTTTCAAAGCTTTGCAGGTCAGCAAACCGTTAAAAAGAACATTTGTGGGTTTTAATCACATCTTTAAAACCAAATTATAAATCATTATGTGTTGGTCAAGTAAAGTGTGACCGAGTGAAGCGAGTGACACATATCAAAACTGGTCTAAAATTTACACTTAGATTGCTCCTCATTTATTTATTTTTATTAAAAAGAAGTTGGGAGACTACTCAATGACCTCTAAGCATTTACACCCCATATGCTAAGGCACAAAAGTCTTATTTTGGCTTCTCATTCCAGTCTAGTCTGCAAGTCATCTTTGTGTCAATATTTTACAATTAATATAAATCTTTTGTGGTTTGCATGAAGTTTTTTTACCAGTATGCCTTTAGTAACAAAATACTACAAAGTATATACAATATTACAGCTACTACAATAAAAGGATTTAGACAACCTATAAGCCATTGCAGACTCACAGGCAGTCCAAATTGTCCAAATACAAGAGTGAAACCCATGATATATGGACAGCTAGCTGAGTCTCATTAAAAGGGTTCTGTTTTCTCTTTGGGCAAGGGTAAAAAAGTCTAAAAAGTTGTGAATAGATTGTGTCTAAAATTTAAAAAAGCTTCTGGTATTGTTCATTAAATGAAAATATTAGTTGACTCTTGCAACAATTTTTTTTCTAATGGCAATGTTGAGAGAACTGTCTTTAATAAATTTTAAATAAGTATTGGTTTGTAACATTGAAATGGATTTCAATTAGTGATTGATTGAAAAAAAGCAATACCTAAAATTTATTTCATGCCACAAATGCCTACTCGTCTATGGAAACTTTAACAGGTGTTACTCATGTTTTTAAAATTGAATTCCAACTATAGTTCAAACCACATCCGGTATAATAATATTGATAAAACTCCTATTCTAGTGTATCACATACTAAGGCAGTAATAACTCATTTTATCTTGAAACTAGTATTTTAATGTAGTAGGCAGGTTTACCTTGTAATAATAGCTCATTATTTTCTAGCTCAATAAAATTGCTTTAATCTGTAGCAAGTTAAAGAGAGATTGAACAGTTATTTTCATCTTAGAATAAATCACACTAATTGTGAAAATTTGTGAGTGAGGATCATTGTTACTCCTTCATGCTGAAGCAGCTGAACAGATTTGGATGAAAATTGGAATATTGATAGTTTAGATCCTTTATTAACACATAAAGTACTTTCATCATTGTCATCATCATTATTTCATCATAGCCTACATGTGTGAAACTGCAGGACACAGCTAGTGAGGCCATATATAAAGTTGTGAGTGTCATTTACATAGATCTAAACATTAATAGCAGAAATAAGACAGACATCAAACTAAAACTCCCGTCTAGGCCAACTCTTCGAAATCCAACTACATAATGATTTATATATTATGAAATTTGATTAGATTTGTACAGGTCACAATTCTAAACTGTACAAATCTAAGTAGAAATAATATTGCGTGCATAAATAACAGATACCAAAAATCTACCTAGTATTATTTTTTAATTGCTTATAGATAAGCCTTTGACAATAATCTCACCTGATGGTAGGTGATGATGTGGTCGAAGGTGTTAACAGACTTAACCTAGAATTACTGGCTCTCAAGGACAGCTGCCGGAACACACTGTTAGGTGCTTGGCGACAGATTTTCTACTTAAGGGTGGTCACTAGCTAGGCGGGCATTCACAAAATGCCCACCTAGCAAAAACACAATGTTTTTCAAATCCACCTTTATCCATACATAATAAATATTCAACTTACCATGTAAAAGTATGACAATGCAGTACAAACAGACCAGAACACTGATCCAGTCTTGACACTCTTCAGCCATAGATAGTAAGTAAATTGCAGTGCAAAAATGGCAATGCCTTCATTATCATAGCTTCCGGCCACAGACCGACTGCTGTAGCCAGGAACCATGGCGATAAAGCATGCTGCAAACAAGCCAGCACCTCGAGACCATAGCTCTGATGTCAATAGGTATGTTGCTATGGCTGTCAAACCACTGAAATTGTATTAAACAATTTATTTGTGATATGACTATGTATACATCTATGAAGAGACATCAATTCCATGAATAACTTAACACTTACTAAATTTTACGGGCACTTGATCTTACCTGAACACTGGTGCAAGAAACACACAAATATCTCTTATATGTATAGGAATATTTAGGGCATGTAATATCCAGTGTATAGTCCCTGATGTTATCATGAGACCTGGGTACACTGTACCCCCTACAATACGACCCAGAGGGTACCATGCTCGCTCGTCGAACCAATTCAGAAAATTGTAGAACCCATGCTGGACCATGTAAGCCGTGGAGCGATAATTGAACCTAAAACGGAGCAAAAATTATAGGAAAGTTAACATACAGAACAGGTTAGAAAATTAATAATAATATTTAAATTTACATACCATGGGTCAAATTCATGAATGATACTCTCAAAACGAATAACTGCGAATAGCCGGGAAGCGAAACCGGCCAGCCAAGCCAGCGACAACACGGTTACGGTGATAAGAGTGCTGAAGCCGGCCGTATTATTGAATAACCCTCGTTTGGGGCTGCTGCTCGGACTCTGGACAGCAGTGGCCGGCATCTCGACGCTTCAAAGTACTTCTTATTTCTATATTAGACCACAGTAAACTTATTTTCATACATCAGTTCAACAATTCAATTCGATAAAAATTGACTTTTCGGAACATTGACTGACGGACAGCCGAGGGACACGTCTCTCAAATAGAACATTGCCAGTAAAAAAATATTTACTCTTCTTTTGAATATACCGCAATTTACCGATTGCTTCACTATTCTTTCAAGACTACTCCCGTCCCCGTGTAAATGAGATATTATTAGGGCGTTCGGATAGCCTATCGGTGCCAAAAATAACACTCACAAACGCTAAAAATGATCACACGGGCCGTTCGTTTTGGGACTTCGTGAGCAAAAATATCGTTTTCGCTCACCGTTCGGATAGCTTTGAAAACGCTACAAACGACAGAGAAAAGTGATATTTTTGACCCATGTCTTACCGTGGGATCGTTGTGATCGTTTTTTGACAACTGCTGTTTTGACAGTTGTATTTGGCGCGATTGAAGAATTCACAAGTTTTTTATATAGTATTTATATTATATATAAATATATAATATAAATACTATATTATATAGTAGGTACCTACTTGTTTTGTTAATTTTAGAGATTGATTCCATGTTTCGTACTGTGCAAAATTGTTAAAATATTGTCGGTTGTCAAAGTATGTTTTAAGCCGTTCGGATAGCATACAGTAATTGGTGGTCAAAAATAGCAAAAGCTTCTATCCGAACGCTAAAACACTAATGCCACTTTTGAAACTGCTACAAACGCAATCGAGCCAAAACGAACGCCCCTTATATCATATGTTTTCTGCGTAGAGAGAGAAAGGTCCTTTAGACTCTGTCTACGGTTTTCTGTGATCTTGCCAGCGTTGACGTTGACACTACAAATATAATTCGTTCATTCAAATTTTCAATGTTGTGATTTGTTGACAGAGCAGATTATTTTGTGTTTTTTTACAGTTTTCCGAAACTAATTTGTTTCCATTAGAACAAAATAAAATTTCATAATATTCGTAAAGGATGGCTAACTACCAAGAAATTGTTAACTTAAACATTGGAGGCACAAGGTATCCTTGTCAAATGAATATATAACAATGTCTAGTATGTGAAAATGAACACTGTATGATCATCACCGATACCGCTAAGTTAGATATATAAATTATGTGGTATTTTATTCACATTGGACTTGCAAATAATCTTACCGTTCGTAACATTATCATTATATCATAACATGTGCATTACAATCACAAATTACTACATACCTACGACGTTAGTGAAAGTGCTTTGAAAGAAGTACATATGTGTAAATTTTCTTTACCTATCACTTCACATAAACAGGTCATTTGCCCACCACTAACGTTTAGTCTTATCGATATAAATATAATAAATTATAAATAAGTGAAATATAAAAAACTACATGTATAGTGTAACACAACACACAACTTATAATTTCAGATTCGCAACATCCTGGCACACTCTGACCTGGGTACCAGATACCTTTTTCACGGCATTACTAAGCGGCAGAATACCCACAGTCAGAGATGAATCGGGTGCAATATTCATTGACAGAGACCCACAGTTATTTGGACTTATTCTGAACTACTTACGAACACGGGACATAGACCTGAACAACGTAAACATAAGAGCACTTAAACATGAGTGTGATTACTTTGGTATCACTCCACTCAGTCGGAGATTAGCTTTGTGTGATGAGATGAATCACTCGTCATGTGGTGATGTCCTATTCTATGGATATCTCCCACCTCCATGTAAGATACTGACTTCTTACTAATGCAAGTTATTTATACATTTTGCTTCCATACTAGGTAGCACATAACCAAACCACTACCACAGTATTGCAATATATTCCCTACAATAGTGATACCTTTGATGATGGGTGACATCACTGCTGGCATAGGTTCTTACGCTGTCACACAATCAATTTTCTGCCCAAGATGTCAGCATGCACCTTATAATATAAACTAACCAGTATACATTTAAATGTGTTGCACTGCAATTAGAATAGAATAACATTTATTGCCAGTAAAACACAATTTAACAAATTGAACATTGACCAATAATAAAAAATGAAAAAACACTATCTAATATTACTGGCAATTCACATATTTACATGTTTTCAGTTTTCTAGGATAAATTTAATCCTACTAAACTATGTTATGTATTGTTAAAACTGTCAACCAAAACATAACTTACCATCAGGTGAGATTGTGGTCAAAGGTTAACCTACCAGCAATTGAAAACCCTAAGCTAGGTCAAAGTGATGGGATGCTGATGTGTGATGAATGAACCTACATAGCTACTCATTCTGTCTTCTGTGCCTAGTGCCTACTGCTGCAGATTGTACATATATTCACTACACTTCTTAAATTTTTTCTTCACCCCATTCTCAATTTAATTACCTTCATTGTTATGAACATATGTATTAGAAATACAAAGTGAAGAATATTACTAGACAATATTAGTTACAATCCAAAATATACTGCAGCAGGTGGTTAATTTTAGGTATTATGATATTATAGAAATTAACTCTTATCATGAAAAATAGATTAAATCTTAAATCCTTCTTGTATTTAGAGGTAAATCTGTACACAGAACATGATGTGTATGTCATTATAATTAATCTATTCAATAATTCACATAAAACTCGAAAATAAAACTACTGTGGACTGCACCCCCCAACACCCCACGAGGACTCTTCCATTGCTCTATGCAAGTACATTAATTTCACAACTGTATGGATTGTTATAATGTGGCCACTACCTTGGAGTATATTAGTGGCTATAACTTATAATATTTTTTGCTTGCTTCTGGAACCTAGTTTTAGGGTGAAATAATACTTTGAGCCAATAAGTTAACATGCTCACTAAGCATATCTGTATTGTTGTGATGGCGACAGTGCTTCCAAGGGTAAAGTTTATTACCATGCACTACTGCCACATTTTTTTGAGGATAGTATGCTCAGAAATTAAGACCATTGTTATGTTTTATATAAACTGTCTTTAATATAAATATTCTTTTAATAGGTTACACACAGAATGACCTATGTTACCTAATCAATGACTATGAGTTGTATGGTAAGAAGGGAATTGTTAAAATATGATGTTTAAAGTGTAGATACTTTACATGCATAAAATTGATTGTGACTTTGTTTTGATTTAGATAGATACCTAGTAGAGTGTATAGATTAGATATCATGCAAATCACTAATTATAAAAAAGAAATAGTGATAGCACCTCAGTAATTATTTACATTTGTATCTTTTTTAATCATTAAAATTTTATCTAGCTAATATGACTTGTACTTATCTATAAAGATTTGTTGTAAGTAATCTATCCAACACAATAGTAGATAATAATGTGTTTTAATCTTACAATATAACATCATACATATAATCAAATGGTACATTTTCAGTAAATGTTCCCAATGGAAGTAATGGAAGGAATGGTACCAGCTGTTCAAGAAAAAACTCAACAGCTTCAAGTTCAGATGCACCTACTAATCGGACGCACTCTAGAAACTCATCACTTGACCTACGCACTATTGGAAGGATACCATCACAGGATCAGCTAAGGTAAATAATGCAAATTTTTTAAACTTTAGATGGCTTTTAAATGTTTTTGGCATTTTTCTGCCAGTGTCGCCAGTGTAAGGCGTATAATGAAGAATGCTGGATATAATAATTATAGTACAGTTAACCAAGCAAAAATTTAGGTTTAGAAGTAATAATAACACTTATTAAAAAGTATTTTTCAACTTAATAAAACTACATAAAACATATAATAATGTTGTAAAGACATGTAGAGAAAACATTTAAAGTTAACAGATATATCAGGACTTAAAACATTGTATAGAGAAAAAGACTACTTAGGAAAGCAGTTACCTCAATTTCAGAAGAATGGTATGGCAAAATTTCGCCAATTTTTAGGTTAATGTGTAGGAAGTCTTTAGACTTGGGGGGATGGGAATTTATTAATGTCTAGCAAACTACTTAAAGAGGCAGAAAATATGATAGACTTATTTCATTTACACGATTCTACATATTTGACGGCTTCTAATAACGCAACTGATTCACCGGAGTATACAGATAAATATAGAGAGCATTTATGACTCAAAACATTCCTGAATTTAGGGATCCAAACTACAGAGCCAGTCGATTCATTATCTGATAATTTAGATGCAACTGCAACTGTGAAAACAGCCATCCAATTCGGCCACTGACGATTCAAAGTATCATGAAAAATCTTATCAGCTTCAGGGAGATCTTTGTGAAAACCAAAATGCAAAAGAATATTTGGTCTAGATATTAGACAATCATAGGGAATACTAAAAAGAGGATGTATCGAAATTCATAAACGAAAAAGGTAAACTGATATGTTTATTAAAAGAATTCAATAGACAGTCTTTCTTACGCCAGTAGTCTGAAGAATGAACTAGAATGTAAAGACAGTGAAGTCTATTCAAAATTGGGATGACGGGGAGCTTTCCACTTGAAAGGCATTTATAGGAGAAGATTTCATAGCACCTGAATTTATACAAAGACATTAGTGTTGGATTGAATCAAATGATCTTAATGAGATTTTACTGCATGGTATTAAGAGAAATGTAGCATAATCCTAATGGCTTCTAATGATGGCATTATAAAGTAGTTTTTGACTGTATGGATGAGATCCCTACCAAACCCCAGACATAGCTCAAAGAATATGTATATTCTTTTTACATTTATTTCGCTATGTGCAAATAACCTGATACCTAACTTAGTCTAAAACAAGACCTATCAATTTTGCTTCATTACTTACATCAAGACAAAAGTCACCAATACAAATTTGAACATCAAGGATTGATTTCTTCTTGGAAAAAAACGCCCACCTTACTTGTATCTGAAGCTAAAGATAGCCCATGCTTTTTTAACCATTCATTGAGATACAGAAGAGCTGAATATTGATATTATATCATCACTATCATATTCCAGTATTCATAAAATCAAACGACTCTTTGATGTAGGTCATAAATATACAAATTACATAATAAAAGGCTCAAAACTGACCTTGAGATAGGCCTTTCCAAATCAACCTCGGTGAAGAAAGTGTATTTTAAAACTTTACAGATATGAATCTACCTATTAAGAGACTAAATATAACATGAGTTATCCTCGCTGGCTAACTAAGATGAATTTTTTTTATGTTAGGATATGAAGAAGAACAATATAATAAGCACCTGTAATCTCAAAATTTTCTCTTCTAGAGAAAGCTATACGAATATCAGACATGAATATTAGTAGTCAACATTGAGTAGTCTATTGTAACAATAAACCAAAACGAATGTGGAATCTTATAAATACACTAGCAAATAATAAATCCTAACAAAGTTCTGCTCCATCCAAACTTCACTAACTATATGCCTATTTCAGTTTTTCCAGTTTTGTCCAAATTACTTGAAAAAATTATTCACTACAGATTAGAAAAATATTTGAACTCATTCAACTTTCTCTCACAGCGATAATATGGATTTAGACCAAAAAGCAATACCCTAACAGCGACCATAGACCAAGTAACTAAAATAAAACAAAATATTGATCAAAAGAATGTAACTCTGGGTAATTTTATAGACCTAAAAAAGCGTTCGATACAGTTTTATATAAACTATTAAAAAAAAATTAGAGACTATAAATATCACCAGTAAGGCTTTAGATATATTAAAATCATATTTGTCCAGTAGATTTCAAGCTGTCAAATTAAAAAATAATCAGAAAAGCGAACCTTTACCAATAAAATGTGGTGTCCCGCAGGGATCCATATTGGGCCCATTACTCTTTTTAATATATATCAACAACATACAAGACATAGAACTCAAAGGCCATCTAACAATATACGCGGATGATACATGTCTTGGTTCGAAATGCGCTCAGAGCGCTATAGGCACGGAGTGCTCACGGTGCCCATCCGTGGGGCCGTGAGTACTGTTAGCGCGGAGTGTTAACGTCATCGAAGACATCACACCTGTCAGCCATGCAAACGTTTGTTGACCTTCGTGCAAATCGGAACACGTGTGAGCGTGCTATTGGTAACAATTGCGAGAATAGGACCGCACCTTTAATGTCTGCCACATGCACTCGCTACTGCGACTCCGCCAGTTTGTTGACATCGGCAATTTCGCATGATATTATTAAATGTTCTTATCATTATGTAATAATATTTACTTTTCTGTGCGTGCAAACTGCATAAGCAGCGATGATTTTCTTGTCCGAAACGATGACTTGTAGGATCATACGGCACAACTACCTACCTAATGTACTTTTTACCTCTATTTTTTATTAAAAACAAATATGCGTGAGCTCTAAACGGTGTGTCCCCCGACTACAAACTAAGTAAGTACGGTGGTCATGGTGTATGAAGTTAGGGACGGTGCCCCCGCGTTGCGTCCGTTACACTATGCACGATTGCCCTGTCTAGACGCCTTCTTTTAACGAATGTATGGATATTTAGGGTTGTGGTTTCAATAATCCATTTATATATAAATAATGACCACAAAGTGCAAATCATATCATTTAAAAACATTTATTAAGTTATCTTGAAATTTAACATTTTATTTGCTCATTAAATTATGAGAAATAAATAAACACAAGTGTAATTTCACCAGTGCTATATATATTCTCTTGTAATATTCTATGTGTTTATTTTTCAGCCGTTGTGGTAGAGGTCATTCGAGGGCATCTTCACTTGGTAATGCAGATTGCCACAAAGGGCACAGACCACCAGAAAGTATGTATGGAGCTAATATTACTGATGTTTTCAGGAGAGGCTGCATTTTCACTGTTTAACTTAGTTAATAAATAGTATTTTGCTAAAAATAAAAGAAATCGATTTTTTTATTGAAAATATGCAAATATGCAAGTTATAGAAAAAATCATGTCTATGGTATGAGTAAAGTTTTATACACTTTTGGGTTTAAACCAATTTAAAACACATCATTCTTAATATTGACTTATGAAATACCATTACAGGCAGACTGCTTTAATGAGTCCTTGCCTACGGGGTACAATGGTGTGAGGTAGGACGACAAAGGGGACCGAGCGACGCGCTGGCGCAAGGCGCAGTGAACGTGGTTTACTTTTACGAGAGACGAAATGTGCATTGAGTAGTCTTATTATATATGTGACGTCATAGTGGTCAACGTGGCTTTTAATGGATAAGAAAGAACTCATCAACTTTTTATGCTTCGATTTGTACAAGAAACGTATATGTAAATGATAATTCAATAATTTATGTCCATATCAATATCACTGGGAATCGATTCTTCATTTTCGAACCTGCAAAACTATAATAAAATCTACAACATCATGTAAAATTCCGTCGTGTTTGCATTATGGGTCCTCTATTATAATTACGCAGTTAACAGTGTGCTCTATTCTCTACGGAATATTCAGCTAATAATTAATCTAGTGTATATTTTGCCGTCCAAAATGAAGTCGCTACTTTTTTGTGCTACTTGCCCTTTAATATCACCCTTGACCAATTTTATTGGGTTCAAGTCTTGATTGTACAAATGCAACACTTCATGTCTGTTCTTTTCAATAAATCGTAAATTTTGTAAATACCTTCTGTTTTATGACATTTTATTAAGTCATCTTTTCTATGTTTATCATAAAAAAGCCTCGTCATGTTGTAGCCATGCTTGCACAGCAGACTTGGTAGAAGCCATAGTCGGCTTATTGTCTTCTTGAACCCAATGATAAGCTGCGCTATCCATTACATAATATGTCTGAATTTTATGGTATTTTACACATGAGCTTTTCATTTATCTAATTACTGATTCTAACGTAATTCATAGCATCGTGATTACCACCTGTTTTACATATGTTCTTGAATATCACAGGTCTACAAATCCTGTTTGACTTCCACGATATAAGATGATCAAACGATCTGATTTACCAATGAGATAGCACGCCATGTTTTGTTTTTTACATCGTACATTCATCGTTTGCTTACCAAAATTTTGAAAGTTATGAGATGCATTTACAAAAGTTTCGTTAAGATTTAAAATGTTTTCCATGTCTCCGATTTTTTTTTAATATCATTCGGGTATTTCCTCCACGATGTTATATTTGGTGGTTGGAGGAGGGAGATAAGGAGTTTCCTTTTCGATCCGCTCTTCTTAAATTGAAAACCGAGATCAGGTGATAATGGCCTTAAATATTCCCTGCCACAGTGTAATATATAATCTTCTCGAAGCGCCACGTGCAAAGTTTTACCAGTAGTTAAGGTTTGTTTTATGATAATTTAAATCTTACGATATCTGTCAATACTTTCCCGTGTTTTATAATTTTCGATAGTATTTTCCGATAGTCCAGTAACGTCTGTTACGGTTTTGTTTAATTGTTTATTTTACGGTTTTGTTTAACAAAATATACCTCAGTATCTCGTGAGCGAGGCCACATTAAAGCGGTCTGCCTATAGGTATAATATTTAATTACATCGTCATGTGAAACAACAACCTACTAATAGTGATTACCAGTCGATGTGAAAACGTTTTTCAAGTTGTTACAGTGAAAGTGCAGCCCAACCAAATATTTTTTTTGAAGTTACTTAATTTTGCAGCTGGAACGTTAAAAGTACAAATAATAAAGGCGCACCACAATTGGATAGCTGTAGCATACACACATTTCGTCACTGGATATAGGTAATATTTAGATATTTTTATTTACTATTTCCACACATGCATGGTTTCAACAAATATAAAAGTACCATAAATATATTTTATTTAAAAGTATTCCTGAATTAAACAACGAATTTTTGTGCATAGAATAATAAAAGACAATACATTAGATATTTTGAAACTTATAACTACAATGTTATGTTTCCCCAATGTCTATTTTTATTCTCAGTAAGACTATTGCTGTTGTTTGAGCTTTCTAAGAAATTATATGGGTCACAAGCTTTGGATGTTCCAAATTGTTGATCTGTTCTGTAGATTATGTGTAAAGAAGCAAACAGGACATATAAACTCGCTTTCTTACTGGCATTTATAGACTGTTATTTTAATAAGTTTCATTGTATGCGTGTTTAAGAGCAGCTATTTCATTTAAAACATATTTTGACTTTAGATGTTTATGAAACCATGCATCTGTGAAATAAATGTATTATACTTTTAATATTTACTTATAATTTTGCTGAATAATGTATGACAGAAATTAAATGAAATAATTGGAATTTTGTCAAAAGGTCTTGCACTGTCTACAACAACACAGAAATACCAAAGTGAGCTTATTTTTGTGACAATCCAACTGTTACTATTATTTATTAAATATTTACTAATCTGTAACAAATATGTATACTTGAAAAAAAGTGTGTCTAAATTGTAATATTTAAACTATATGCAAATATGTGACTTGCTGACCAGCCCGCGACTTGGCGTTTGTGTGCATGTTTTCAAGGATTCGTCCCCTATATCGTGCTAACTCTGTGCTAAGTTTCATGACGTAAAAATAACTTACCCGATTTAATGTAAGTAAATTGTGGATCACTGAATGTCAAAAAAGAAAAAAAGTAGCAAATATCAGTTTGAATATCCTCGTGTATTACATTTTAATGTGTTAAGTCACCGGTTCGTCGTATTCGCAAAAGATATCCTCACACATACAAGGATCCGCCTGCATGGCGGATGACCCAACAATTTTACCCTTGACGTGAATAACTCCTACATCAGACGTTACTCTCGAAGTTTTTCCAAATTAACAGCAAAGGAATACTGGTCGACACTATTTTATGTATACAAATCGGCAGTTACTATTGTTTTCTATTTTTATATACAATTCTTTGTAAAATAACCGGGTCCATCCGAAAAATTGTGCAACCATCTTTTTTCTCACACTCCGTGCTCTCTCTTTATTTTTATTTTCAATTCTTCAGAAAGAACACACAGTAAACACTCATTGCTAAGATTATCTATTAGATTTTGGATTGCAATAGTGAATCTAGCTTTCGTCACCTATAAAGATTACAATCGTTAAAAGATTTTCATTAAAGTTTTAATACATTTTGCAAGACCGAGCAATGGGAATGGGACGCTTTATTTTATGAGCTCTGGTAAATTTATGGGATATCCATCTAGCATAGATTTCTAACTTTTAAGTGTGACTCTATATCATTTTGGCTCAGTGAGACTCGATCAGAAAATAACATTGCAGCGAAAATTTACATCCATTTTCATTTCGAAAATAGCACACTTTTTTAAGAACTCTAATGCATCCTAGACATTTACAGCATTCTTAGGTTGTATTAAAAAATGTACTGCCATTTTTTTTTATCTACACTAATATAATAAAGAGGAAACATTTGTATTTTTGTTTGTAACAAATAAACTTAAAAAGTACGGGACAAATTTTAATAAATATTTCACCTCTAGAATCCTACATTATCCCTGATGAACATAGGCTATAGAATATATATTTTTTAATTATTGTTAAATACTCGCGCGAAGATGGGGCGGGACGCGAGTAAGTAATTATCTATAAAAAATTATCCAGTGTTAACTAGCCAACTATTTAACACTGGATCAGTTTATTACTTATTTAAACTCAAAGAGTTCCATTTTGGGACTTACAATTATTTTTGTTAGTAGTCACTAATCCCGTTTAAAAGGAAACAGTATTTTACAAGTGGCTTGATTCCTACTCAAAATGTAAACCATGTAGCTTACATCACTTTTTAGAAGTCACGGTCTGGTCAGCTATAGTTCATAGTTAAGCTGAATTTCTATGAGTAAACATTATTGTTTCAATTCAGTTTGCACTGACTGTAAACCAATGTGGCATGAGAAAGATACAATGCATCTAATTACAGCTTACTAAAAATCTCATTATTTATTTGGAATATAACGATGGTACATGAATACGCAATAATGCTATCAATGCAAAATCCAGGAAGCAATTCGGCCATTGACCCTGATCGTTAATCGTCATCATTACATTAAATTCAGAATGTACATTTTTATACTGCGTATACAGGGTTATTGGGAAAATTATAACAACCTCTTTTAGACCGCTTCTGTCACAACATACAACTTTAGTTCTACTGTATATAAAGGCTAAAATAACTGTCAAAAAATCCTATATATTTTCTGGCATTGTCTTTTTAGGTCGTTATGTGTCTAGTTGTAAACGAAGTAACAATAATTTCTCCGACGAGCTTCGTAACACAGGTGCTATTTTTGTTTGCGAAAAACAATGAAGTCTAAATTTAAAAATAAACGTAGGAATAACTAAAGATAAACAGAAGCTAACCTGAAGTAGTTGTTAACATTTTTTTAATTATCCCTGTACATATACAGTCTAATAGCCTTTCACCAATATCTCACGTGTTTGTAAGTGATTATGGTCGAGGATGGTAAACAGGTGCTTATCGATAGATTTTCTACTTTAGGATGGTAGTTAGCAAGGCGGGAATTCTCAAAATTCTCGACGAAGCTTAGTGACAGCCTTGGGATCGACGACTTAACGTAATTACACGGAAGCGCACATTTATGAATGCCGCTAGCGATCACCCATCTAAGTTAGCTGACCGCAAAGAACATAGCTTAAACCTGCATAGTTGATTGGAAACTTCTCACAAACATATAGCCTTTGCACTTGAATAGTCAATGACAACTGTTACGTGAATGAGATGGCAATAAGTTTGCGCGCAAAACACCAAAAACGGACGACTGGGGTCGATGACCGAAGTTCTTTATACGGTGGCAGTACATTAGTCTGTTCTTTAATGTTGTACTTACGTAATTGATGTTTTACAGATTAACTGATTCGTGCGGTTGGTACGTAGTGTTCCAATCACCTGTGCAGGACTCGATCATTGAGAGAATAGCACTAAACGCAAAGACTGGAGGCGGCAGCTCGAGTGGTAACAGTTCCACTGGTACTGACGTCATGCTGGGTGTAGCGAGTGGACCGCTAGTTAGGTTGTGGGCGTTTTCAACGCATAGTGAACCTGTAAGGAGGACTTTAGTTGGTGAGTTTTAGTTCGTAGGTAATCTGTGCTATAGTTGTATTTCACTATACATGTACAGCCTTACATATAAAAAGCCCGCTTATCACTGTGTAACAAGTGATTAGCTGTTTACTGAGTAACAAGTGACTAGCTAATCACTGAGTAATAAGTCACTAGACTAGCTAATCACTCCTTAAATCCCTAATCAGTGTATACATTTTTATAACTTATAAACGTTACGTAAGGCCGACTTAGTTAATCATTAATGAGCTATTATTTAAGTTGCTACTTTTTGAAACTCTATGCATGAAAACTCTCACGTTTAGCACGTCTTTGGTCATAACAAGGTCCCTACTCCCCATATATAGGATATCTGTGGAAGTTATAGCTGATACAGTACTGCTATCTCGACCATGGTTATGAAGTGTAGTTCAGGAAAATGAATATCTTTCCAAAAGGCTAGTTAGAATTAGGGATGGGCCTAATATTCGTATTATATGCGGTATATTCGGCAGGTTTGCCGAATATTCGTATTCGGCCGAATATTCGGTTAAATCACCAAATATTCGTCAAAAGGGTACTCCTAGTTTTTACGGTATTAAGCCGTGTATGATTGATCATGAGTTGTCCTATATTTTATTTTTATGTGGTAAGGAATTCGCACTGCAGCTTTATATTTATGTCGACACTAGCTTTATTTCCTATAACAGCAGATAAAAAAGATGGTTGGTAAAAACATGTATATGAATGTAGCTGTTTTGGGGTTAAACCACTGTGAACTCTTTATAATAAAATATTGTTATTATAATCTGATCATGATTGTGAGAAATTAAGCAAAAAAATTTGTGATTTTAAGAAAGAATTTCATGAATAAATTACAATATTTCGGCCTGCTATGAATCATATTTCTAGTTTGTCCTTGAAGTGTATAGCCAGAATTATGATTCATAGTAGTGTAGCCAAATGTTTTTATTCAAAATAAATCAGTAGAGCTACGCAACGTCGCCCGCGGTCATGAGTTGGATGGGTGACCGCTAGTGACATTCCTACTGAGCGCTTCTGTGCTTCGGAGGGCACGTTAAGCAGTCGGTCCCGGTTGTTGTCTAAGGATGGCAGTCGCTATAGCATGATGGTAGGGCATTTTGCGAATACCCATCTGGCTAGCTACCACCCTCGAGAAGGAAAACTGTCGCCAAGCACCTAACGGTGTGTTCCGGCAGCTGTCCTTGAGAGCCAGTACTTCTAGGTTAGCCTGAGTAACATCTTCGATCATATCATCACTTACCATCAGGTGAGATAGTGGTCAAAGGCTAATATCAGTAATATAAGAAAAAATATTGTCTTAAAGTTTAAACGTTATCTACATGTATTAAACCAATATAAAAATAACTAAAGAAACGCATGCGGTGAAGTTTCACTGTTTATTAGATGATGCAATAACAACAACGGTGGTAAAACGGAGGAGCGAGCGGGCGGGAGGGTCCGGCATACGTTCAGATCTGTATGGTTTACGTAAGGTAATCAATTATGCCGAACATTCGGCCAAATATTCGGTTCGGTAAAAGTTATACCGAACATTCGGCCGAATGTTCGTATTCGGTGAAACCCATGTTCGGCCCATCTCTAGTTAGAATACAGTAAAATGTACTATTAGCAAGCACCATACTGCAATGATAACTTAACAGGTAATGAAGATTAATTAAGGGAAATAATAGTTATCCATATGTTAAGAGTTCCTCTCCATTGTATCTGGGTATATAGTGTGACATGTTAGTAACGTTTGCCATCTCGACGTGACTTAATGCGTAGGCCGAATGCGTATTGCTGAAAGCGGGTTCCGTATTCTTTAATTTCCTCAAAATTTTCACCGATTTGTTTTCATCTATTTGTTAATAAAAATGAATAGCGTTATACTTGTACCACTTTTCGCTTTCCAAGAAGCCATTGCCTCAATTCATAGTATAACTTTTGTTTTGATAGCGCTTAAATACGTTTTTCCAAACAGAAGCCATGATAAAAATTAACGTAAAGATGTGTACAAAAAAAATAATTTATATTTGGCTCAAGCAAAACCTTATTATCTAATTTTGGAATATGATTAACCATATACGTGGGAAAGAAAACCTTTGGCTAAAAAATCTAAACATATTTTATAGGAACATTCAACCTAGGCGTACGAGTCGAGCACTTACTGTTCGTCGGTCCTCAACTAGTAGCCCTGAGCGGAGCCGGCAGTCGAAGCAAAGCTGGCGTTTGGCATACGAGCACTCAGCATTGGCAGACGCAAGACGTCGCGCATTTGACGACCTACGATACCGCTGGGAGCTTTCTTCTGCTTGGGACAGCCACTGGGGCTATCAATTATATCGGTAAGTGTTAGAAAGACTACTGTTTGGTTATCTTCAACTAAATAGCCTTGAGCGGAGCTGGCGGTCGAAACACAGCTGGTGTTTGGCACATGAGCAGTCAGCATTAGAGTCTGCCAAATAGAATTAAATGTTATTTATTTGTATAAATAAGTTTAGGGGTTGGATACGAGTAGATAATTTTGAATGGGTATAGGGCAAACAATGCCCGCGGGGAGCAAAGTCAAAATCATTTATTAAATTTAGGCGTCTACGACGCTCTTATGAAGGTCAATTACAAATTTTAATATTGAAATATTCTACAATGTACTGCCACGTTCAACAAAAAAAATTGTATAGAGCCCCTGCGAGAAGAACGGGCAAGACACTCGGGGTCATTCTTTTAAACGTCTAGTAACAATAAATTACAATTTAACAATCCTATTAACAATATGTTACATACTTACTATATAATACAATATTACAGTATTTGTTTAAATTACGTAGGTGACAGGCGATAGCTTGGCAGAGGCGGAGTTGTCCAGGCGTTTTTGTCGTTTTAGTAATCACAACTGTGTAGTAGGATTTCTTAATCAATATGTTTTTCACGTGTAACTTGAATTTCCCTTCTGTGAGCTTTGTAATATGTGGGAAGTTTATTATAAAACCGTACACAATTACCTAAAAAGGACCTTTTATTTGGCACCGCTATTTTATCTTTATTCCTAATGTTGTAATCGTGCTTGCCACTGTTTAATTTAAATTTATTAATTTTTTACGAACATACATAGGGTGCATACCATTTGAAGATAAATTTGCCAAAAACGCTAAAAACGATCACACTCCCAAAAAGTTGTTCCACATGGGTCTTGGCGTTATTTTCGCCAAAAACGCTACATCTAATGTCAAAAGTGACAGAAGTGGCAAATTTTAGTGGCATTCTTAGCGTTCTTATCCTAAATGGAACAGGAGAGAACAGTTACAAACGATCACAGTGATCACAACCATAGACATTAGCGACAAATGGAATATACCCATAATATTTTCAAATATATACAGACTTGGTAAAGTATCTTATAAAATATCAATTTCTTTAAAAAGCTCCCTCAGAGATTCCCTAGGATCCATTTCATATATGGCTCGAATTGCACGCTTTTGTAGGATAAAGATTGTCTCTATCTCAGCAGCAGCTCCCCACAGCAATACACCATACGACATAATACTGTGTAGTACGCGAAATAAACTAGACGAGCAGTAGCTACGTCTGTTAACTGTCTTACGAACTGCATATGCAGCAGACCTAAGTCTTCCTGAATTGTTATGTATGTGTGGATCCCACTGGAAAGTTGAATCCATTTTGATTGCCAGGAAGACTGTCGCATTGTCAATGAGAGTTTATCTGGGCCAAGTTTAATGTTTGGTTCAACATAAGAAATATTTGGTTAAGAAAACTTTAAACATTTACAGTCTTACTTATAAACGCTACTTAAATTTTAAGCATTACTTAGCCGCTGATTAGCAAAATTCCTTACTCATAAACGCTACATAACTTTATCCAGTTCCTAAGTACTGCTTAAATCAGCTGTCAATTTAAACACCGTCCAACCCATGTTTAAATATTTAAGTAGCAAGATGGCGCCCATATTTCTGATCAGCTGATTTAGTTACTATTGGGTTATTGTCAAGGAGGCATACAAAACTATAAACACGACATACTCTGTTAATAAATCTTAAAAATATAGCAAGTAGAAACATACATTGGATGATGAAATAAATATTATGCGTAACCTACGTACTTTTCGTGATCTTATTGAAGAGTATACCGCAGGTACAGTTCCTGTATTAAGAATATAAGGATTGTGCCAGACTCGTATATTCCTATTCGAAGTATTAAAAGGCAACTTGGAAAACGATGCGCTCAATGAGTGGTGTAGGTTTTTCAGTATTATAGCACTATTTACGTTGATATATATGAGTAGGGTGTTGCTGAACATTGGGTGGAAAACAGTTCTCCATGTCATGATTATGGCCGGAAAGGTAGCGGGTATACTATACCTGCTACTAATAAAGTTGATTGTCGATTATAAAATCAAAGCCAAACCTTTTTACATTTTTGTTCTCGTGTTGTTCTATGCGTTGTTAGCGAATATTTTAAATATGTTGTTGCTTTGTATTTTGTATTGATATAGCTGAGATATATACTGACCCTACATAAGGGGGATATATCTCCCTAGCCTAATAATTGTAGGTATATATAATCCTTGTTAGGATAGGACGATTCAATATTACTCTATACCTACTATACTAGGTATAGAGCTCAAGCCTTTAAAACGTGAATACACGTAGAAGACAAAAACACATACATAAACTTTATATACATACATATAATCACGCCTGTATTCCCCGAAGTGGTAGGCACAGGTAAATATTCATGTTTCGGTCAATTGGGTTTTGTCTCATGTAATAGGCGGCGAGCCTATTGCCATTCACCGGGCACAGTTTCAGGGTCATACAAAATCATTTCTTTAACACACTAGATGAAACACATGAACATATAACGGCCTTTATAATATTACTGTGATTTAAAGAATTGCTATAGAATGATTAAAAAATATGAAGTTTGGAATCTTGCTTTCATAGAAAAAAACGTAGACATAATTGGGCATAAGTATTGTTTGGGATGGAAAAAGATAACTTCCAGCGGGATTTGACGGTATTCGGGCTTCCATAATGCATTTTCAATTATAGTATGGAATAGGTTGCTGGATCGAATTCATAGAATATTAGGGCACTTTGAATTTACCATATTGCAAAAAAACTAGCTTCAGAAGTCTCCAGTACGCCTAACCTTATGTACAAAAATCGGTAGGTCTACAAAGAACAGTATTTTTTTTAATTTTTAATTTCAAGATTTTCAGCACTAGATACATACTTTTTGGCAATTTGGGTCTTTCATAATACATTTTAGTTCAATGTTGTCAGTTTAAAATACGTTCGACCTCATTATCCATTGTTTAGCTAAATAGTTGCTAAGTAGCGTTTATAAGTAAGAAATATTTATGCATTACTTAAACACTGTTTAGTTATGTATTACTTAGCAACTACATAGCGGATTTTTTATAAGTAAGGGGGTTAGTCTTTTTTTAATATAAGAGAAGATTATTAGCGTCTAACCATTTACAGATCATACATAACACATATTTACATGTATGAGCTCATTGTCTATACTGTCTACTTTAAAAATCAGAGAGGTATCATCTGCGAATAAAACAATATCGCAGAAATCTTTGACCATACAAGGCAGATCATTAATATACGTTAGAAACAGAAAAGGTCCCAAAATGTATCTCTGCGGTACTCCCATTTTTACCAATGACCCGGAAGAAGTATTTCCATTTATTCCATCCTTCTGTAGCCTGGCTGACAGATAAGACCCTATAAGATTCAGAGCCGGGGCACAACCCCGACGCCTACCCCCTTTAAAAACGTTCTTGTTGGTTGTATAACCGCAGTTTTTCGTTAATGAGGGCGAAAGATCATCCAATGGAAGAAATTAAAATCGGCTAGATTTTTAAGCCGGGAATTGTATGGTTTAAATGTTTTTCAACTGACAGATTATCTCACACTAAAATTTGTGATCATAATCCTATTCTTATTCATTTAATCTGTGTTTTTTTTAATTGTACTAGGTGTGTATATTCTACCAACCTTACACAAACGAAACAACACGAATCATGAAATGTTCTACTTCAATACAACCCTCTCGCTATGTTCCTATAGGCACAACAAAAAAATTATTTAAAATATGATGTCACAATAGGGCCCAAAAAATGCAGGACTGGATAGATTTATTCAAAGCCTGAGTTTAGAAGTTTATCAGGATGTTGCGTATTTGCTAATGCATTAGCGGAGTTTGGGGCTATAATTAGCCCCAAACTACGCTAATTGAATGTTTATTTAATTTCAGACATGCAGAAGTTCCCTCTTAGAATGAAGGACAATGACCTTCTCGTAACTCAGTTATACAAAGATCCCACGCAGGAACCTATTACAGCCATATCTGTATATCTCACACCAAAGACAAGTAAGTTATTACCTTCTACTCCCTTTTTAGTATAGTTTGGTGCTACCGTCGCCTGTGGAGTGTACTGCATGGTTGATTTTGGCCAGGTTTTTTTTACAACTGAATAAATATTGTAATTATGATTATACTATTTTCATTTCTTTATTTTCTGGGTGACAGCTCCTGTGAAAACGAAGTGAGCGAAGTGAGACCCGCCATTTTGCCAAAAAGTGATTAAAAACTTTAATGAAAGAATCGATACCTGTCAGCGTGCTCGTGGTGGACGTTTGCCAGATAACATTTTTCATTCATAATTGTCAAACTTTTTTCTTCGTAATACAAAAAAAAATATGAATCATCTTCATCTAAATTCTTTGGTTTATTTTGTTTTAGAATACAAAGTTCTTGTAGAAAAACCCTTTAAAATGCATATGAAACCATCTACATCTCTGTCTGTTCTCTTGAACTTTGCAGACCTTTGCGGCAACTGGATAGAAATAGCTTACGGCACGAGAAGTGGCGCGGTGCGTGTGATTGTTCAACACCCTGAGACGGTCGGCCACGGGCCTCAGTTGTTCCAGACTTTTACCGTTCATCAGAGCCCTATCACAAAGGTAAACTTATGACACAGCCTGGACACTCGACTCATTCTCTATACAAAAGCCGCGTTCTAACTACCTATTACACAGACACGACACTAATGTTGTTTTTGTACACGCGTAAATGTGTGCATGAAGTCTAAGGTTGTCATCGTATGAATAATTGTTGTACTTACCTACCTAACAATCTTTTGATGCTGTTATTATGATGTAGTATCGGAACACTACCCAGATGAGAGGTTTGTGAATCTGTGGTCGGGTCTGCATCTTATCTTTCTCTCTGGTCATCGAAGCTTTTCGCAAAGGTAATTTTATGTGGATTTATTAAACCTTTAATTAATTATTTTAAAGTGTTTTTCTCAAGATACCACATTTGGCGACGAGAAGTAAAAAGAACCAAAGTGCTATTAGAAAATTGAAATTAAAATATCTAGTAGAATTTGGAAAGCGGCGTTCGAGGTTCATGTCGGACTCGGAACTTCTAGAAACTTCGGAACAGGAATGTCATAAAAAAGCCCTAATTAAATCAGGTAAAAGAACATATATCTACAAATGCACAAAACAGGAGCTTCTACAATTACTACGAGAAGAAAATATTCACCTTCCAAGTGACACAAATATAGACAAATTGCGTAAAATTGTAGGAGATTTCTACAATAGAAAGCATCCGGAGCGTGAGTCTCAACACATTGTAAAAATGTCGATGTGTGGCGATCTAAAGCCATTTGACGGAGAAAATTGGGAAGTCTTCGAACAACAGTTGGAATGCTACATGATAGTAAATGAAATCCCCGACGAGAAGAAAGTGCCCTTACTCATTACTAAATTGTCACCTCGAGTATTTGAGACACTTACATATTTGTGTTTACCAACGAAGCCATTTAAGCTTACCTATAATCAACTGTGCCTAAAACTAAAAGATAAATATGTAAAACCTTTATCCACAGCCCTTGAAAGGGCTGAGTTCAGGAGAAGAAATCAATTACCAAATGAAAAAATTCAAGATTATGTCTTAGCATTGAGAAAACTAGCAGCTGCTTGCAGTTTTAAAGACACAGATGATCAAATTAAGGAGAAATTTATTGAGGGCGTGTCATCTAAATTGATAAAATTTGAATTAATGAAAAGTGAAGTGGAAATGTCCTTGGAAAAATGCATATCAGTAGCACGTACCGTAGAAGCTGCATTATTGCACACCAACAATGGAAGTGATGTAACAGAAATATATCATAATAAACAATTTACAAGACCAACATTGAAAAATAAAAAAAACATGCAACATAATACTCAACAGTGTTTCTGTTGTGGTAAACAAAATCATCTCCGAGCCCAATGTACACTGAAGAAAAAGTACTGTTCGGAGTGCGGTAAGCAAGGACACATTTTTAGAATGTGCCCAAGGAACCAACACCAGACAAATTTACTGGAGGTGAAATCTACAGAACCCCAAGAGCCCAAAGAAGAAGAAGGAGAAAGTGATATAAAAAATCTATTCGAAGAATATCAAACATATACAGTTAATAGTGTAAGTAGAATACCTCCTCATTATATGACAGTTTTGGTGAATGGTCATGAGGTACCTTTTCAGCTAGACACAGGGTCAGATGTTACAGTTATATCTATTAAGGATAAATTAAATTATTTAAACCAATTTGAACTACAGCACTGCAACATTTTGTTTAAAAATTTTGATCAAACAATTACACAACCAGTAGGTATTTTAAATAAGGTGCCTGTTATGTTTCATGGAATTAAAAAAGAACTTAGTGTTTTTGTGGTTGAAAATGATGTTCCACGTGTCATAGGGCGTGATTGGCTAAGTGCACTTAACTTGTGGCCTCCTAAGGTAAATAATAGCTTGGCTATGGGCATTAATGTAATTCAAACTGTTTCAGATGCACAAAAGCTTGTAAAAAATCAGTTCGCAGAAGTATTTAGCCCAGGCTGGGGGAATTTCAGAGGTGAGGTGATTACCTTAAAATTGAAAGCAGATGCCAAACCAAAGTGTCTACCTGTTCGGCGTGTACCATATGCTCTGAGAGAAAAGGTAAATAATGAGATTACTAGATTGTTACAAAATGGTAGAATCAGCCCAGTAGAACAGAATGAGTGAGGCACACCAATAGTGCCAATCTTAAAACCGGATGGCACGGTCAGACTTTGTGGGGATTACAAGCTCACAGTCAATCCATGCTTGGAAGTTGACCATTTCCCTCTACCTCATGTAGAAGACATATTTAATGCATTAAAGGAGGGAGAATACTACTGCGAACTAGATTTGAAAGAGGCCTATTTGCAGGCGCCGCTTAGCATAGACAGTCAGAACTGCACCACTATTGTAACAGAGTCAGGTACTTATAAATATCTGTTTTTGCCATACGGTGTAAGCTCTGGACCTGGAGCTTTCCAGCGCTTAATGACTAAAAAGTTACAAAATATCCCTAACACAATTGTATTCATTGATAATATTTATATAAAAGGTCAAAGTTTACAGGAAGTTTATGTAACATTGTGCAGTGTTTTAAGTAAATTAAAAGAAATGGAATTTAAACTAAAGATAAGTAAATGTAAGTTGTTTACTACTAGCTTAGATGTTTTTGGTTTTAATGTGAACAAAAATGGCATCAGTGTAATAAAGTCAAACATTGAACCACTGTTAAAAGTGAAGACACCTACAAATTTAACATTACTGAAATCATTTTTGGGAAAAATTAACTATTACTCACGTTTTTTACAAAATATGGCAACTGTTATAACACCATTGTATGAATGTACCAGAAAAGATAAATTTACTTGGACACCAGAATGTGAAAAGGCTTTTCAATTGATAAAAATTAGGCTAGCATCAGCTAATAATTTAAGGCATTACAACCCTCATTTACCTCTAATTCTAACATGCGATGCCTCCGACACGGGCTTAGGAGCAGTACTATCTAACAGAGATACTAATGGTGTAGTCAAGCCTATCGCTTTTGCAAGTAAAAAGTTAAGTTCAGTCGAACAAAAGTACTCTACTATTGACAAGGAAGCTATGGCAGTAGTATTTGGAATAACAAAATTTTATAATTATATATATGGCAGATCTTTTGAATTGGAAAGTGATAATGCTGCTTTAGTGAGAATTTTCGGCCCATCCAAGAGTATTCCAAAAATGGCAGCAAAAAGATTGCAACATTATGCCATATTTCTCTCTGCTTTTAACTATAAAATTCGGCACATTAAAACGACATTGAATCCAGCTGACTTTTTGTCAAGAACTGTCAATGATACTACTTATAAAACTTATGAATTGGATACTCAGGACACTCTCACCTTGTGTCAGGAAGAAGACGCAAGTATGGTTTATTATATAAATGAATCTGATATGGGGACATTGAATTGGAAAACAATTCAAATAGAGTCAAAGAAAGATATAATTTTATCCCAAATTATTAGATATACAACAGATGGGTGGCCAGAAAAAAAAAACATATCAAAAGATTTATTACCATTTTACAATCGTAAGATGGAATTAAGTTTGGATAGGGGGTGTGTACTCTGGGGGTATCGCATAATAATCCCATCAAGAATTAGAGAGGCAGTGCTCAACGAATTACACAAAAGTCATTTTGGAATTGTACGGATGAAGGAGATAGCAAGATCATATTTCTGGTGGCCAAATTTAGACTCTGTTATTGATAATATCACAAATAAGTGTAAAATATGTTTACAGAATAGCAAAACTCCTGGTAAAATCCAGAAACCATGGCCAGTGGCCCCTGCCTCGTGGTATAGAGTTCATGCAGATTACTTAGGACCTTTTTTCAATAAAATGTATTTAGTACTTGTAGATAGCTATTCAAAATGGCCAGAAATATTTGAAATTACTACCATTACCAGCAGTCGCACAATAGAAGTTCTCAAAGGACTGTTTTCTCGATATGGATTCCCGGTACATTTAGTAACTGACAATGGCCGTTCATTTACAAGCTTAGAATTCCAAAATTTTTGTATGCAATCTCAAATTAAACATACTTTCACGGCGCCCTACCATCCCGCAACTAATGGGGCGGCGGAGAGATTCGTAGAAACATTTAAATCCGCTGTTACCAAAATTAGAGAAAGCGGTTGCAGTATGTCATCAGCAATCAATTTGTTTTTATCGGATTATAGGAGTACGCCACAACGCACAACAGGTGTATCACCAGCTCGGTTGTTGTTAGGAAGAGAGATACGCAACAGGTTTAGCTTATTACGTCCACCACCCTTAGTAGATGTAGTGCAGGAAAGAGTAGATCAAAGGGACCAGGGAACGAGAACTGTTAAGTTTCAAATTGGGCAAAAAGTTATGGTTAGGGATTACAGGAGAGACACCAAGCCATGGGTTTTGGGTGTAGTGATTTCAGAATCTATACCAGGTGTCACATATATAATAGATGTGCATGGTTGTAAATGGAAGCGTCATGTTAATCAAATGTTAACTTGTTCAGAGTCTGTAGATGAAAATTAAGTTGTAATTTGTTGCCTTTTAGCCTTATGCTATTATTATGAGATCCTAGAACTAGAGATGTTAGGCTAAGTAGTTTTTAAGCTTTTTAAGTTGTAGGAGCATGGCATTGTTATATTTTTTTGAATGTTTAGTTTTTATACAACACTTTATTTAAAGGGCAGTCTCTGATAGGCCCCGGAGAGTGTAGTATCGGAACACTACCCAGATGAGAGGTTTGTGAATCTGTGGTCGGGTCTGCATCTTATCTTTCTCTCTGGTCATCGAAGCTTTTCGCAAAGGTAATTTTATGTGGATTTATTAAACCTTTAATTAATTATTTTAAAGTGTTTTTCTCAAGATACCACATATGACTTATTAGATTTCGTAGGTTATGCGTACCTTACATACCTTCAGAAACATTTACAAGCACAACAATCGCAACACACAACCGAGTAGGTAACATTACTTAACATTTCACTCTCATTACGTATACAATAATAGATACCTACACTATACAAAATATATCATTCCAAGTTCACATTTTATACAAGTAATGATAATAATTGCAATCACAATAATAATTTATGTTCTTCTCGTATAATGAACAATCATAAAGTGTGTCGCGTGTCAACCGTGGCGAAGGTCGGTATGTGTATTGCTTTTCTCTATGGTAGGTATAGGCTACAAAGACACTTGTTTCGCTGCAAACGAAGTCGATATCCACGGATATTTTATGCAAACGAAAATCTTCTAAAATAATCATTATTTGAATAGCAGTTTGAATTAAATACAAAGATAAAGTATTATGTATGTATTTTTTGCTGTCTGCTGTAAATTACCGGTTTTTATAAGTTACCTACTGTATAACTGAAGAACGACAAATAGATAGGTACCTAGTGTAGGTTACCAAGAATGACTTACCTCTTTTTATCCTAAGGGAATCTATAAAAACTCCTATCCTTTTCTCGTTTAGTTGATAAGCAACCGTAAACAGCACAATAATACGCCATTCTCAACTTTTAAAATACTCGTACAATCGTCACGCTTCGTCGTCACGTCATCGTGCGCGAGTTGCGTGTCCCGTACTCAAGTTAGCTCAGCGACATCTCAGAATCGGTGGCGGGGTGAGGAGTGTCCATTCTACACGTAGTATTATTATATGTTCTATGCTTATGATATCATCACGCCTACATATACCGGTACCGGTATAAGTGATAGGCACAGATGTGTAACGAGCTTTCTCTTACGGTCCCGTGTAATAGATAGAGTTTATTGCCATTTTGTTCTATATACTATAAACATTTTGAGAGTAGAAAATAGAAATAGAATTAGAAAAGCGTTTATTCGCAACACACACACACAAATATACACAGACCAATTAATACAAATATATTATTATATGAGTATTGTACATGAATTGAATTTCAAATATATTAATCCTCAACCTACGAACATGAAACCATGTAAAGAATCTT
Source organism: Plagodis pulveraria (assembly GCA_963890685.1). Lineage (NCBI taxonomy): Eukaryota > Metazoa > Arthropoda > Insecta > Lepidoptera > Geometridae > Plagodis > Plagodis pulveraria. The sequence continues at coordinate 12,133,286 of OY982964.1, read as the reverse complement.
AATAGTAACTTAAGACTTTCGCAACTTGATTTCATAGTTATAAGTATATAACGAGACGTAATCGCGATAAAAACGTATATTATTTTATAACCTCGACGCTTCGACCAAGTTGCATTACCTAAATAAATAATATACATGTTTAAAACATGGTGTTATCATCGCGATTAAGTCCCGTTAAGTAGTTATAACTATGAGAATCTTCATTATATCCATTATTATATTTTGAATCTGTTAAACTAAAATTATAAAATATGTGTGTGTATGAAATCTTCTTACATACGCATTCAGCACCTTCTTTGATAATCATGACGTTTAAAATGAATTGTAAAATTTGTATCGGTAGCTCAAGCTTGGTTGAAGCGTTGTCGGACGGAGATCAAATGTCAATTTTGTATTTTATAATAACGTGCTGTTTTTGACGTAACATATACAAACTATCACCTGTATCTTTCCGGTTATATCAACATGGGTTTCTGCAAAGTAATCAATCAATTGGAGAAACCTTCTGTCAGAAAGTTTACGATATTGTGAGATAACATTTACAAGGGATTCTACAATACAATAATGTTGCAAATATTTTGACATATAAATTGTGACCAAATTATTTTTTTATAGTAATTTGTAGACATAGTAATTTTTATTGACTGTCTGTAATATTTGTGCGATTGTTTTATTGTTAAGAAGTTATTTTCCTGGTTTTTAAGTTTTTGATATACATCATTAGTGGAACTCACTCTGTAGCGGTACTAATTATGACTGAATTTAAAAAAAACAACTTACCATATTACTTTTACTGTCCTACAGGTGTCTTTATCAGAAAACTATCTAATATCAGTATGCAGTGAATATAACCATGTTCGGTCTTGGCGAGTGACCAGATTCAGAGGGATGATATCCACTCAGCCAGGAACAACACCAAAGGCAGCTTTCAATGTACTGGCGTTAGAGGCGCCTACAGCTCAAGCGCATAATGACTGTGGTAAGAAAATCTTATTATTGTTCATAAAACGTGTTCGAACTTTGTTAGACCGTTCATAATAAATACCCAAAGACACCACTGAAAAATGGTATAAATTTGTGTGCGTGTGCATTGAGTGAGCACCCTCAGAAAAAAATTAATAAAATAGGATAATTTAGTAAAAGTTCTAAAACAATTGTAAAACCAATATCCCTTTTTGTAAAAAGGTAAAACAGAAGATAAATCGTTTACAATCTGCTCACTCAGTCCTCACAGAAAATCGTCAATATCTTCAAATCTATTGAGTTTACAAAAATAAATTGTACACTAGTTTTTAGTAAAACTTGTGAAGAATATAAGTATCAATGGACAGATTGCCTAGTGCCGTATTTAAAAATTTACAAATAGATAATTATGCTCACTCAATCCTCCATTTTCGCAAGGGCCGATTGCTCTCTAATAAACTATATAATTAAACTTCGTTATATTACTCGTGTTTAGTACATGTTCAATAGGATTTCGTAACATACTAAACGAAAGTCTATTGTGATACATATATAAGTAATAAATAATTTTATGTGCTCACTCAATCCACACATTTATGAAAACCAAAAAACATGAATATCTTCAGATTTGTTACCATTACAAAAAGTCCAGATAGCTCATGTTTTAGTAAAATTTTTTACTAAATATCTGCCATTTCACTTCTAATTAAACTTGTTTACTTTATGAGATATACCTACTTATTTTATTGTTTGTATGAAATTTCGTACTATAGGGTAACCATATTTTATGTATAAGTTTGTTCCAATGTTATTTTTCTTTTATAATGGCTTCACATATCCCCATATCGATTAATATGGTCGAGTTCATTTGTTCTTAAAGAAGTTCCGAAACAAAAAGGATCGTGTTCAATAGTACAAATAAATTAATGAACCTTTTGTTTGCTCTTTTCATACAACTTCGTATTTAAATCGATACTTTCAAATTGTACGTGTTAATCAATAAAGCTTTTCCCAAATATAACTTTTATTTTCTCTGCATTAAAGAAAACTTTGAGTTGCCCATTTCGTACGTGGCTAAAACGCTATCCGCGAAAAGCCAAAAAAAAGAAACTTCATTCTTTAGTCTATGGCCAATTGCCATGCGCGCGCATAGGAAAATAGATAAATTTTCCCCGCCATTGCAAAAAATTATTCACAACTCGTTTTCACTGTTGAAATAATGGTTATTATTAATTAAGATAAGTACTAGTATAAAGAAAATTATTTTTTAGTAATATTTCCTTCACAAGTGTGTTGAAAAATGTTGTATGATACTCGTGTGTGTGGCATTGATGATTACCGTCCTCGGCTCTCTGAGGGCTCGGGTCACAATGGCGCCTCTGCAGTAATCATACATTACACACTTGTACCACAATGTAACCCACAACATTGACTTTTCATTTACCCGACTAAACTCCACCTACATATGTATCGTGTTTCTTTGTTTCTGTAAATTACAGAATTATATTGTATTTTCTATATTATACTAAAAATAGAGAAGTATAGGCAAAAATGTTTTTAGGTACTAACTTAGAAGAAAAACAAAAAAGCCGTAGGCCAAAAAACCTAAAATTAGCTACATAATGAAAATGAAATATGATTTTTGAAAAAAAAACTGTCTTGAACATACTTTCAAGGATATCTTAAAAAGTACTGCACAGATTTCGATGAAATTTGGTTTATGGATAAATATTAGAATTGGTCCCGAAATTTATGAACTTTCTTTTTATTTTGAGACTTAATTAGTTTTTCAATGTTATTGCTTTTATTATCTATTATTACTTACTAATTAACGGTGGCTGACAATCCATCCCGTAAGTAGCATGGCTCAATGAAAAGGGTGAATATGAAAAGAAAATTCCAATAAATGGAACTGACTGCAACATTAAAAATGTGTCAAATAACTGTATGATGCTCTGCCGCAGATCCACTATAGTAAATACCTTTTAATTATATCTTAAAATGATATACTTCGAACGCGTTTTCAAAGTCGGTACGATGACCACAAAATTGTCATACTCGTAATAGTTGCCTTTGAATTATCGTGGTATCGACGACGTGGCGAGCGACGTCAACAAGTAATTTCACACATTTAAAAGTTGGTTCGAAATCCTTGTAAAAAAAATTTTTACGAATTATGTTGATTTTTATTTGAGTAGTGTCAATTTTTACAATCGATAGTTATTATCTATTATCAATGTCACTTCAGCACTACTTTTGTAGAACTGTCGCAGTAACCAAACTAAATACCTATGTGTTTTTAGGAATTGAGGAGAGAAAGTGTCAACATTGTGAATTTTGTATTATTTTCCGAAAATATTGATTCTAAAATTTTATACGTAATTATGGTGGATAATCAACCATTAAGTGTGTTACGAGTGTAGGCATTAGTGTACGAGTGTAGGCAAGTGACATACGGCTTTTTGTGATTCAAATTATTCCAACAATTAGGTACTTGCAACTTTGACAATTGCGCTCGCAGTAAAAATTCTATATCTCAACAACCTCCTAACCAACTTAGCTCATATACGGACTTGCAAATTCTATTAGTATAAGCTAATTTTCTGTCGAAATTCATTAAGTCACATTCTCTCGGTCAAAAAGTAGCCTGTGTGTTCCATGTCCTTATTATGTATCAAATATCATCGCAATCAAATTTTATCAAAATAAAAAGGAAGTTCATAAGCTTCGGGATCTATTCTAATATTTATCCATAAACCAAATTTCATTGAAATCTGTGCAGTACTTTTTAAGATATCCTTGAAAGTATGTTCAAGACAGTTTTTTTTTCAAAAATCTTATTTCATTTTCATTATGTAGCTAATTTTAGGTTTTTTGGCCTACGGTTTTTTTTTGTTTTTCTTCTAAGTTAGTACCTACAAACATTTTTGCCTATACTTCTCTATTTCAGTATAACATAGACAATACAATATAACTCTGTAATTTACAGAAACAAAGTAACACGATACATATGTAGGTCGAGTTTAGTCGGGTAAATGAAAAGTCAATGTTGTGGGTTACATTGTGGTTTGTACCACGTGTTTGTAATGTATGATTACTGCTGTGGCGCCATTGTGACCCGAGCCCTCAGAGAGCAGAGGACGGTAATCATCAATGCCACACACACGAGTATCATACAACATTTTTCAACACACTTGTGAAGGAAATAGTACTAAAAAATAATTTTCTTTACATCTAGTACTTATCTTAATTAATAATAACCATTATTTCAACAGTGAAAACGAGTTGTGAATAATTTTTTGCAATGGCGGGGAAAATTTATCTGTTTTCCTATGCGCGCGCATGGCAATTGGCCATAGACTAAGGAATGAAGTTTCTTTTTTTTGGCTTTTCGCGTACAGCGTTTTAGCCACGTACGAAATGGGCAATACAAACTTAAAAATAAAAAAAAGTTATATTTGGGAAAAGCTTTATTGATTAACACGTACAATTTGAAAGTATCGATTTAAATACGAAGTTGTATGAAAAGAGCAAACAAAAGGTTCATTAATTTATTTGTACTATTGAACACGATCCTTTTTGTTTCGGAACTTCTTTAAGAACAAATGAACTCGACCATATTAATCGATATGGGGATATGTGAAGCCATTATAAAAGAAAAATAACATTGGAACAAACTTATACATAAAATCTGGTTACCCTATAGTACGAAATTTCATACAAACAATAAAATAAGTATATCTCATAAAGTAAACAAGTTTAATTAGAAGTGAAATGGCAGATATTTAGTAAAATTTTTTACTAAAACATGAGCTATCTGGACTTTTTGTAATGGTAACAAATCTGAAGATATTCATGTTTTTTGGTTTTCATAAATGTGTGGATTGAGTGAGCACATAAAATTATTTATTACTTATATATGTATCACAATAGACTTTCGTTTAGTATGTTACGAAATCCTATTGAACATGTACTAAACACGAGTAATATAACGAAGTTTAATTATATAGTTTATTAGAGAGCAATCGGCCCTTGCGAAAATGGAGGATTGAGTGAGCATAATTATCTATTTGTAAATTTTTAAATACGGCACTAGGCAATCTGTCCATTGATACTTATATTCTTCACAAGTTTTACTAAAAACTAGTGTACAATTTATTTTTGTAAACTCAATAGATTTGAAGATATTGACGATTTTCTGTGAGGACTGATTGAGCAGATTGTAAACGATTTATCTTCTGTTTTACCTTTTTACAAAAAGGGATATTGGTTTTACAATTGTTTTAGAACTTTTACTAAATTATCCTATTTTATTAAATTTTTTCTGAGGGTGCTCACTCAATGCACACGCACACTATAAATTTAACATAATGAAGTTGCTTTGCATAGTAATTAAACGATAGAGCAGTCTTACTTAAAAAAATACTATTGTGACATAATACACCTAACTTATATGTATGTAAATGGTGGAAGAAAAATTGGATTAATATTTTTATTTTATTCTTTAATATATATTAATATAATATAGCTTCAAATAGCAACAATAATATAATATTTTGTTCGCACTTCTTAAGTATAATTTATATGTTTACAGGTCCATATGGAGAACAAGATGAAGAACAGATATTCATACAGAAAGTAGTGCCTGATACAGATACATTGTATGTCCGTCTAGCTTCAAACGGCAAAAGGTGAGTTGTAGAATAGACTATCGAAAGATTTGGAGTAGTAACAGAAGTCATGCAAGTAGCTTGTTGTACTTACATTATTTTTCAGGAAAACAAGCACGAGACCCACCTTACTGTTTAGCGGTAATCTCTACCTATAACAAATGCCATCACAACTGCACTGCGACAGTCACCCTGAGACATTCAGTTGTTAAGTCATGTGCTAATTTTAATAGCTCTCAAGGACGGCTGCCGGAACAAACTGTTTGGTGCTTGGCGACAGATTTTCTACTTGGGGTGGTAGCTATACAGGCGAGCATTCACTAAATGCCCTTTTTTATGCCTGATAGGTTAGCCTTTGACCACTATCTCACCTGATGGTAAGCGATGATGTGGTCGAAGATGTTGTTCAGGCTAACCTAGAAGTACTGGCTCTCAAGGACAGCTGCCGGAACACACCGTTAGGTGCTTGGCGACAGATTTTCTACTTGAGGGTGGTAGCTAGCCAGGAGGGCATTCGCAAAATGCCATACCACCATGCTATAACGACTGCTATCCTAAGACAACAACCGGGACCGACGGCTTAACGTGCCCTCCGAAGCACGGAAGCGCTCAGTAGTAATGTCACTAGCGGTCACCCATCCAACTCATGACGGCGCGCAACGTTGCTTAACTTTGCGGATCGGTTGAGAACAGCTAAGTAAACTTCGCTACGAGCGCTTCAGAATACCTTCTACCATGGTGAAGCTCAAGCCGACGGTGGGGATCGAACCATGGACCTGAGGCACCGCAGTCCATACCTTAAACCGCTCGGCTATCATTGCTTCATAATAAAATAATGGCAGACCCAATGTGATTTATACAGAATATTTTATTTTAGGCTGCCTTTTCTTTTGGCTGTTACTTTGTTTACTCTCTATTGTATGACCTTAGCAAATACTTTTTGTAATTGAAAATATTGATTTATAATGTGCTTTGTACGTTGTGATTATTTTTTTCTTAACCGGGTTATGCGATGACACTATTAAAGCCACGATTATTTAGCCGGTTATTTTATTTTATTGCTGATAACAATTCTTCTCAGAATGTTTTAAATGCAATCACTTTGTACTGTAGGGGCAAAAGCTTTGTATTATTATTAGAAATTGTATAGAATTCATCTTTTGGTCAGGGTGTGTACAATAAGATCAGTGGACGGGTCCGCGGTATCTTGCTTCGTGGTGGCAGAATGCGAGGGCGCACTGAGGCCGCGGCGGTTACTGCTGTGCGGCCATCGGTCCGGCGCCGCACAGATGTGGGACCTCACCGCACCTATAGACAAAGCTGCTAAGCCACACCAGCCCGTGCCTAATGGAGGTAAGTCATCAACGAGCTGGGTCTTTAGGCTTGACGTTGTCTACAAATACCCCTGATGGTAAGTATCGTGATCGGAGATGGCAAACAGGCATGACCTAGAATGGGTAGTCTCAATTACAGCTGTCGGAATACACCGTTAGGTGCTTGGTGACAGATTTTCTACTTGACGTTGGTAGCACGTCTGGTAAATTGCCGCACCACGATGCAGTGTTGGTGTTTTTCAGACTGCACAGCCATACCACAGCATAGCAACTGCTATCCTAAGACAACAACTATGACCGATGTCTACTTTTTTTTTAGTGTCTTATAGCTTAGCCTTTAACCACTATCTCACCTGTAAGTGATGATGTGGTCGAAAATGTTGTTCAGGCTAACCTAGAAATTACTGGCTCTCAAGGACGGCTGCCGGAACTCACCGTTAGGTGCTTGGTTACAGATTTTCTACTTGATGGTGGTACCTAGCCAGGCGGGCATTCGCAAAATGCCCTACCACCATGCTATAACGACTGCCATCCTAAGACAACAACCGGGATCGACGGCTTAACGTGCCCTCCGAAGGACGGAAGCGCTCAGTAGTAATGTCACTAGCAGTTACCCATCCAACTCATGACCGCGGCGGACGTTGCTTAACTTTGCTGATCGGTTAAAAACGGCTAAGGAAACTTCGCTACGTGCTTTCCCAAGCAGGGCAGCCGTCTGAAGTAAACCCATCAAGCAGTCACTTATCCAAGTAGTGATTACAGCAAACACTGTTTAACCTAGTTTATCGACGAGGCAAACTCCGCTACGAGCGGTTCAGATTCTGAATAATATCCTAGGAGGTAGGATACCTAGTGTGACTTTATTATGCTAGGTACCAACATCGCTTGGCCAATTATTCATTCTAATGCAGTATTGCATTGTTTACGTTAATGTGTATTAAAGTAGAGGTCTACCCAGATAGTCTATTGCAAAATTGCAATCTGCTGTACTCGGATTGCAAGCATTTTTTTTTTATGCTTGATAGGTTAGCCTTTGACCACTATCTCACCTGATGGTAAGTGATGATGTGGTCGAAGATATTGTTCAGGCTAACCTAGAAGCATGAACCGATTCAGTTGTCAGCTGCACAAAAAATGCACTTTATCTGCAATTTTTAAGCAGATGAAGTTTATAGTAATTAAACAACTTTAAACGGTTTAAATCGCGTATATTTATCATTATTTTTGTCCCGACGTTTCAAACACTTTGCAGTGATCGTGGTCACGGGGTGACTACTGAGATGAAGTTTAGTTCGTATGTCTAGAGTAGAGACTTAGTTTTATATGTCTGGTTACTCGATTTAATAATTGATCTATCTGGTAGCAAACATTGCCTTGAGCTGCGTCCTCTCTTCTGTACCCCTAGTATGAGGTTTTATAATATACGTACTTTCATATTAAAAATAATGTAAGTAAGTATACAACTTACATTATTTTTTCCCATACATATGTGGGGTTGGCGCCAGGGACAGACTTTCATCTATTTCTATAATTTATTCCAGCGGAGCTCACTTTGAATTTTACCTTGTAATCAATGGCCGTAGTATATTGTCTCTATAATGCCATTATCCATCTCATTCACCTTTAGTTCCTTGTCACGCAGTAATCTATCACATGACTTTTTGACTAAAGCTTATTATAATGTCAATGAATTCTTTGCCGGTCAAAATATGATTGTCAATGCTTGATCTCACTTAATTACAATCATTTAATAATATTTGACATTTCATGGATATTATTAAGAAAATTAACTGATATTAATATAAGTGTTATGAATTGATTTTTACTAACGATCAAGAAAGTCTCGATTTTATTAATTAATGTCTGTGTACCAAATTGATAGAACTACCGTTCCATAAGATATAAATGTTATTTCATGTATAACTTTTATTTTTTATTCATTGTATAACTTTTTGTCAACAGAAGGCGAAGAATCTCCATCGGCGGATGGCGGGCCGACTCCCGATGAGTTGGTTCGCTTACTATCAGCCTGCGACCTGGACGCGACACCCGCGCCACCTTCGCCCAACCGCCCTCTGCAGTCATGAGCCGGACATTGCGGCGAATTCGTCCGCTTCCTCTGTGATCTTATTTTTTAAAACATCCTATATAGTCAATAGGTACGCCAAGTGTCTGAAATATTGTATCCATTTCTTGGATAGGCGGAAATAGTAGCTTCAATTTACATAGTAAGTTATAGCACAAGAAACATTATGGATTAAAAATAACTGTGTAAAACTAAAACGAAAGATAATCATTAATTTTGCTGTGTTGTACTGTTGGCGCAGTTTAATATCGCTCCATTATATTTCCTCCTCATCCTCCAAAGTGGTGAAGATATTATTAATATATGTAAAGGCTATTGAATTTATTATCCGATGGTTTATTCATTTGTGCCAATTTCAGTAATAAGAAATTAAACAAATTTCAGTAATATGTTAGGTCAGTCAACTATATTTCCGCCTGCCCTAGAAATATGGTTATATCAGTTGAGTATACGCTTTATGTACTCAAGAGTGGTAAATCCACTAGGCCGTTGGCACAACCGATATGTCGCATTGATATAATTAAATACGTTATATTTAAAAGTTGTGTCCAACCAAACCGCTCCCATTGGCTTCGTTCGTCGTCGCCCCCTGATATTGTCATTGATTGGAGTTCTATATTTTTTTATTAAGCGTCATTTACTTTAGCAAAATTGTACGGTGAGCGAAGCGAGCGTAGGATTTAGGTTGATGGTGCGGGCTGAGCGAGCGAAGCGAACGTTTCGTGGCAGTGCCAGGCGATTTGTGGGCACCGAATAAATGCACTGGTTTGCCTAGTAACTTTGTTAGTTATCTATTATTAGAATGCCACTGATGCCGGGGAAATGTAAAAATTACATCCCCCAAATATGAAGACTGATTTAATGATTTTGTATGAAAATTAACTCATTCTTTCAAATCACCTAAGTTTTTGAAAGCATAAAAATCAACTTATGCTTTGCTTTTTTGTGGAGTCTGTATTAATCTACATGTTTTTATATGAACAAATTCAATGGATTTAAATGTAGATGAAGCTGTCAAAACTGTTGTCTAAATTAATTTTGTAAACCTAATATGATCGTCTCAAATATATCAAGTTATCTAATCTCAGTCAAAAATGTATTAGATCTCTCTAAAACATGAATACTCCTTAATTGCTTAGTGATAGTGTTCTAGAGTGTTTCTGTTACCAGCGATGTGTTTTTATACTTCTTCTTATAATTTTAAAAAATCGTTTATCAAATGTTGTAGATCAATATTGATACTTTTATTGGTATTTAAATGAAGTAAAAAATTTTTTTGGTTTCATATACCTAATGTAAATAAATTACCTAAATGAATAGTCCGGAATTAGTAGCATTGAACTTTCTAATGTTCCAGACTTTTCGAACTATCGTACAAAAATTTGCGTTTTGTTCACCTCAGGTTTAATGTGTACAGTTAATAGTAAAACTAAATTTAAATATTTGTGTAGATACGTTTTTTCCATAGTTTTACGACATGCTGTTAATTAGGTAGGGTTAGTTAATATGTAATATTTTTCATATAATTTTTCCACGCATTATAGTTTTCATATCATACTTATCTTGATTCAACGTAACTACATAAGACTATTGTAGTATTTTTCATATAATTTTTCCACACATTATAGTTTTCATATCATAATCATCATGATCCAACGTAAGGGCTAAAGCTGATATCTGTGCGTGATTCCCGTTCAACGATGTACCTTCTGCAGACATGTTCACTAACGAAGGCACGTGCTCCATAAAAGGTAATTATTGATGCGCATTTGCACTTTTTTTCTCTATTTGTGCTTTAACATATTTTTTTTTATATAGATATGAAGTTAAATATTATATTTAACTTCAAATCTAGAAGTGTTAACTGTCAAAACAAAACATTTAAAAATGGACATTAGGTAACAATTTTATATTCATTGGATAGAATGTCATTGTACAACTAACGCCATCTGTTAGAAAACCAAAGAGCTATTAACAGACATAAACTCATAACTCAAATACATCGTAGTTAATATACTTAAGACTAGATGACACCACTAGAATCAGGTTGTAAAATAAACGCGAGATCTCACAAAGCTTTTTGCTAGTAAATGTATCTCAATGGTGAGATCAATCTTAAGATGCAATTTTGACGTTTAATAATAAAGGGTTTTATTGTTTAATATTTGTAAATTGGTTTGCAATAAAAAGTTATTGTATTTAATGTATAGAATATCTGTCAAAAACTCCTTCTTAAGATCGATCTCAACATTGAGATGTATTTATTAATACGGGCCTCAGTGTGGCTTGTGTAAACAGTACTCGTTACAACTACCCTCAAAATATGGAAGGGCGCGCCTTCGTGAGCGGAAAGGGCTGTACAAGTCGAATATTAAGAGCTGGCACCTTTCATTTACGTACGCAAATGCATTTTGTATGTAGAAACACAAAATATTAAAGTAAATAAAACAAAAAGGTGGGATGTATATATGCTTACAAAATTACAACATAAGAAGAAGCGCTCGTAGCGAAGTTTACTTAGCTGTTCTTAACCGATCAGCAAAGTTAAGCAACGTCACCCGCGGTCATGAGTTGGATGGGTGACCGCTAGTGACATTACTACTGAGCGCTTCCGTGCTTCGGAGGGCACGTTAAGCCGTCGGTCCCGGTTGTTATCTTAGGATGGCAGTCGTTATAGCATGGTGGTAGGGCATTTTGCGAATGCCCGCCTGGCTAGCTACCACCCTCAAGTAGAAAATCTGTCGCCAAGCACCTAACGGTGTGTTCCGGCAGCTGTCCTTGAGAGCCAGTACTTCTAGGTAAGCCTGAATAACATCTTCGACCTCATCATCACTTACCATCAGGTGAGATAGTGGTCAAAGGCTAACCTATCATAAATAAAAAATAAACCGGGATTCGAACCCGCGCCCATCGGTCCCTGTAGCCGGGCCATGCTCTTCCAACTGTGTTACCGTACTGAATAAGACATAGCTCAAACTTATCCCTTCTTCCTATCGTTCAACCACCTTCAGGTGGTCCCAGGGGCCGGTGTGAAGGGATACATTTTTGAGGTAGGACCCACTAGAACACACTACGATACGAGAAGAGCATGTTGCGACTATAGGGACGGATGGTTGCGGATTCAAATACCGATCGTTGTTCAAATTTTTCTATCGTTATAATTTTGTAAGCTTATTCGCTTAGCAGATGTTAATGCAAAATTTACAATGTTGGAGGGATATTTAAATATTTCATAGCATATAATTATATTTTTAAATGTTAACTGCGTCATATTAGGAGTAAAAGTCTACCATCGATTTAAGTTCAATAGGTAATAATATTTTAAAAGAAAGAGTATACGTTACGCTCGAGGTAAGGTCAACCGAGGCAAGTGTGACAGTGGGGCTAGTGTAACAAATTCAAATTACGCGTCCTAAACACGTTTATTTGTTTTAACGCCATCTAACGTACGTTAGAAGAACTTTTTCATCATTAATTTTTGTATCGACACACAGCAAATACTCAACTGTTTTACCGACATACGCCATTTTGAAAAACAAAGCGAATTATGATTGAAGTCCGTGATATCTGGGACGTCGCGTTTAGTGATTTTTGGTGTTTTGGAGTGTTGTTTTAAGGAGTTAAAGGTAAGCGACAAAGTATTACGATTTGTATTTGAAGTTTATATGTTTCTGTGCCCAAATTTCTGATATTCTTTGACATATGTGCATTGTCACACTTACCTCACCCGCTAACCTAACATGGGAAAGTGTGACACAGTCACACTTACCCCAGCCCTTTTGTATGAGGATACCATAATAGTGATGGGACAGCATATATTTTATACAACGATTTTTTTAAAAGTAAAATTGAAGCATTTGTTTTGTTTTAGATGGTACGATACTATAAAAGAAAAACTACTGATAAAATTGAAGCATTTGTTTTGTTTTAGATGGTACGATACTATAAAAGAAAAACTACTGATAAATACTCTCAAGAAACTCTACGTGAAGCAGTCAAAACAGTACGGGAGCAGCATATGACAGCTTTGAAAGCATCCAGAGTTTACAATGTTCCTAGAGCAACTATAATTTCACACGTAAATGGTGTTCGTGGTGTAAAATCGAAATCTCATGGGAGACCAACAGTTTTTTCAGAGGAGTTTGAGAAGAAAATGGCTTCAATGCTACATATAATGGAGCGCCACGGATTTGGACTAACCCAAAGAGAAATACGAGCTCTAGTCGGACAATATGTTCGTCGAAATAATATGGACACCCCTTTTACTAATGGGATTCCTGGGGAGGAGTGGATCAGAGCCTTCCAAAGAAGAAATAAGTTGTCATTAAAAAAACCACAATCAGTAGAAATTGCAAGAAAGAAAGCCGCCGATCCCTTTGTTATCAATGAATTTTATGATTTACTACAAGGAATTATACAGGAGCAAAAATTAGTAGGCGATCAAATATGGAACCTGGACGAAACGAGTTTCTGCCAAGACCCTGGAAAGTCTAAGATAGTAGGACTAAAAGGTTTTCAAGCCACTAGGACCACAAGCTCACCAGGTCGAGATAATACAACGGTGTTATTCGCTTGCAATGCCTACGGCGAAAAGGTTATGCCTTTGATTATTTTTAAAGGTACTTATCTCTGGAACAGTTGGCTACCTGACGATGATTCAGGTAACCAACTAGCCGTTGCTTCTACTTCGAAAGGCTGGATGGAAGCTTCCGTTTTCGAAAGCTACTTTTCAAATGTTTTAATTCCACAAATTTGCAAAACGGGCAAACCGCAACTAGTTATATATGACGGTCATTCTACGCATCTCGACTTAAATGTCATTATGAAAGCACACGATAACAATATTACCCTGCTAAAATTGCCGCCACATTCGTCTCACATTTTACAACCGTTGGATGTGAGCACTATGAAAGCAATGAAAGATCGCTGGGACCAACAGTTGATAAAGTGGCAACGGCTTAATATTGGAAGAAAGTTACCAAAAAAAGAATTCACCAAAATTTTGGTTGAAACCTGGAATGACCTCGAACCAGTTATAATAAGTAATGGGTTCCGAAAAACAGGAATTTATCCATTGGACAGGAACCAAATAGAAGAAGACAAATTTGACGCTGCGGCTCTACTGCGTTGGAACAACCAAATAGAAACCCAGATTTTAACTCAACAAGAAGAAGAAAAAACATCTGAAAAAACTCAAGAACAAAACAATAACAGCGAAGAAAAAATAAATAGTATAGATAAAAATAATGAAATATGTATTGACAGGGTAAAAGCAAAAAATCTTAACCAAATTAAACTTATTCCAAGAAAAAAAGGGGGCGACTGTAATGTTTTAAAAATAATAAGTAATGATAAAATCATTATTAAAGGAAAAGAAAATATTGATAGTATGACTGAAGGAAAAGAAAATATTGATAGTACTGAAGATGTATCTTTTGGAAGTTTATTACTTCAAACTATCTCAAGAGGAAAAGAAGAGCCTAAACAAAACAGAAAACGTATAGGAATAGGTGCTGAAGTAATTACCACAAAAGAGTACATTGAAAGGAAGAAGAAGGAAATTGAAGAAAGAGATAAAAAGATAAAGATAAAGGAAGAGAAAGATAAAGGAGCGAAAAAAGTATCTAAAACCAATTTAAAGAAGCAACGAGCCAAAAAAATACAGCGCAAAATATCTGTTACTACTAGTGAATCAGACATTATGAGCATACACTCTGATTCTGATATATTAGATGCTGGCAGTGATTCTGAGAGTGTTTCATGCCAAGAAACAGACTATCAACCCGAAAAATCTACACACACACTTACAGTACATGCTGATATCAACATTGAACCAAAACCGAGGTTGCAGAAGACATTTGACACAAAAAATGACATTAACCACCAGCCGTTGACCAATGAAGAAATATTGAATGCCATAGAAACATACACGGATGAAAATAGCAATGACTTGATTTTGAAAGTAAAAGACACTGTTTTGGTTCGATATTACGAAAAGAAAAAATGGAAATACTATGTTGGAATAGTACAGCGTATTGAAAAAAATGATCGTTACAAAGTTTTGTATTACAAACATTTTGTAGACCAGAACAACGTAGTAAATTTTTCAATGCCAAAGAAACAAGACATTGATGTAGTTCCTATAACTGAAGTTGTGAAAAAAGTTGAGTTAGTACAAAGCAAAGACAACCCTAATATTTTTACTCTGTTTGATGACCAAAATGATGTCTATTTTTTGTAATAGTTACTTTTTTTAATTAAATATAATTTTTAACTAATAAGTACATATTTACGTTCTATTATGCTTAAACCTTCCCGGGGGAAGTGTAACATACTGTCACATCACTAGTCCTCGAAAAATCTGTCACACTTACCCCTTCTAGAATATAAATCTGTTGCAAGCAAGAATAGACTATCGTGTTATTGAATTAGATTATAAATTAAGTTGACATATTTAATATCTCATTATTTCAGTAAGAGACCAGCAATAATAACCAGAGGAACAAATAAAAATGCTATCTGTTACACTTGCCCCATTCCTGGGGTTAGTGTGTCAATCTCCAACCTTCCTTTCTTTTTACTTACGTATGTCACACAAAACTTCTAGGAACATTACAAATCATTGTTAAAACATTGAACAAATGAATAATTAATGTATTAAAATTAAAATATCGGCATAGGACTATTACGGTAACGAAATATTTAAAAAAATAATTTGTACCATTTAAATTTATGTCACACTTGCCTCGGCTGACCTTACTGAATGTAAACAAATTGGTTATTTTCTATTCTTGTATAACATATAACTAAACTTAGAAGTTTCTAATCGAAATCTTAAAAACAGAGTTATAATACAAAAAACATGGTAATTTTTTTTTATCGTACTGACCTAACATTATTTATTTATTTTTACCATACTGTTCGACACCACACATGTTTTTATTTTTTATATTCATGTGATGTTGATGCCAACTTGAGAACCGACTTGTATGTATGGTGTATTTGTTGACATAATAAATAGTTAAGAATTTTCATTCATGTATTCTGCACCATGATCGAAATATCTTATGCAAAATATAACATTATCACATACGTAATGGTTCATAGAAAAATTAGAAGTACTAAACAAAACGTGACAACACGTTTTGTTTCAACACAAAAATACGTAAAGCTGTATTGCTTTATACATGAAAAGCTATTTATTTATAACCTATTAAAACAGTTCGTAAACTATAAAGCCGTAACGGTTAGAAATGAAATTCAATATAAATTTTTTCTCCAAAATAATAAATTTATATTTTACCAAAAAATTATCTTGATTTGAAAATAACTTGTGTAAAAATGTTATTAGAAATGAAATAAGTAGGTATTGTTGTTAGTTGATATTCTTTGATTATACAAGCTTCAAATAAAAATTATGTATATAAGAGATTATAAATTATATTTACAAATTTGATGGTTTAATTTGTAGCATATGACATGCCTTTATTTTAGCCCTTATGATATAGATTGCTCACTGTCTATTTATATTTCTGTTTGAAGGTTTAAAAATATTCTTTAATATATTTATTTCATATTTTTTCTTAAGTAAGAATAAGAATAATATTGAAGATATAATGCCCACACCTAGTAGATACGACAATGTGTTGTTTGGTTTGTCTTTTTTTCACGCTGCGACATCGCCGCCGTAGCAACGGATCTGCAATGCACTTAGAATAAATTGCATGAGATACTTAATAAGTAGGCATCGTCCTGACCCTCTATGGCCCATTAATGAATGAAATTCTATTGTTATCATTATCGCCGATGCCAATGGGGCAGCTTTATATCACAAAACAAATTCAGTTCCTTTAGGATAGCAATATTGTGTAGACACCTGCGAATAAATTCTTTATTCGTATGATGGCACGTATTATGACAAAAGTTTTGCATATTATTCTATTACAACCTTTTTAACATGGAAGATAGATCACAATAGAACCCGTAATACTAATACCTTCACTTTCGTCCTAAAGAAAGAGACATGTTTATGACCGCTCAACGTAATAGAACGAAACCATCTATATGCATCTCGCTTCGCGTGTTGCATTTTTGAATATGGGAACATGTATATTCATGTGTCAGTGGTACAGTAATATTAGACCATGTATGTGTGCACAAAAACTTTGACGTTTTGCATCTATTCTGTACCTTGTGTAATTAAAACGTACAATGCGATTAAAATAAGAATAGGATCGGCCTAGCGCCATGTTGTGACGTCAAAACTAGAACTTGGTACAGTGTGCAAAAAAACAAAATGATAAAACATGTATAAATTAACAAAGGAAATAAAAAACCCGACTGCAAATAATTTATTTTCGTTAAATGTTTTATCGATCAATTGAAATTAAAACTGCCAGTTAATATATATGTGGAATCTTTTTTTAAAGCCAATCATTTTGATACCCAACACGATGGCTTTGGAAGAAAAAATAAATTGTTTTTCTCACTATATGGCGTCTCAAATCCACCAGGTTCTTTTTTATCGTTTTATGTACCTACATATAAAAGTGACACTATTGTCACTTGAGCTATCTAACGATATCCCGTATATTAAAATCGGTTAAGCCGTTTAGAAGTTATGGTGAAATAAAGAAACTCACAAACATACATACATACATGAAACCTGTAAACTTAACACACGTTTATGTGGCCAGTCGTGTACAAAAACAAGAAGTCATGGGTAGGTAAACGAAGTTGTAGGTGACTGTAGGTACAGCAAACAGAGAAATAATTTGAACTGATTTTATTTGTTAGCAATATTTTGTACTTAGGTATCTTAATTTGAATCACTTAGCTCTTCGATGCCGCATGTCCTGATGGCCCACTGAGTCAGACTCAACGTTATCATCGTAACGGGTAACGAAAACAAATATAACAATCACCAAAACATATTAAACAGTTAACAAGAACAAACATAACAGTCAAAAAAAAATTATGAGAAGATCAATAAACACTCGGTAAGGTGTCGCGTAGTAGTACCTACACTGTCGGAGAAATAAGATCCTGACGCCCGCATTTTCATCAAACCAAAATGGCGTCTGTGCTGTCAACCTTAAAAATATAATATGAGTTTTTAAACTGTCACGGTCATTAACACTATACTTATTATAACTAACGGGATATTTACCGTGTTTTTGATTGGTTATGAGCTCTCGATATTTCGGCACTGTTGCAAGCGCCATGATCACGAGTAAACTGAAGTCTATGCGAGTGGATGGTAGGCACTAAGAGCAGACGAACCGGTCTACCCTCTTCCTTGTACGTTTTTTCGGCAAGGCGATGCTACTATTGTCACTGTCACTCACACCACTATTTAAATTTCGACATGCAAAACTAACGATATCAGATCGTGAACTATTTGGAACACTTCTTCGGCTCTTGCATAGGTTAACCACTGGATTCCAAGTTCTCGACAGTTGAAACCCATCTTCCCTATTGATGTTTCGATATTTCGTAATTTCGATTGCTTCTCTAACCATTCTCGGTATGTAGTGGCGTTCTGTCGAGAGTACCTGAAATTACTTCCTAAAAAAATAGTTAAATATGTACTTATTTGTTTTAGGAAGTAATTTTGTTATATTTTTTACGATATTTTTCATATTCTAAAACACATTACATAATATAAACAATAGTTAAATATGTATTTGTTTTAGGAAGTAATTTTGTTATATTTTTTACGATATTTTTCATATTCTAAAACACATTACATAATATAAACAATTCAAAATTATTTTTTGTTATCAATTTATGACCATTATGATGTCATTGTCACTTTAAATACGTATTACTCACCAATTGTTAGCTACAACAAAGAGCGGTGACTCACGCTCGAGTCTAGACAAAGGCGTGCTAACTCAGCCCGTTTATATAAAGGCGTGCCGAGCCGCCGGCCGCACATTCTCGATCGTGCGCTCGAAGAGTCAAGACCTCCTAAGGATGCTTCGTGTAGAATCGAAACGCGTCGAAAATTCTTCCGGTTTGGCTGCGTGGCGTTTGTGACGTCACGTCGGCTTAGCAGGAAAATTAAGCGGAATTGTCACTAGATATATTTTTATATTTTTTTGTTATTGTTAAAAATGGATTTCCGCAAAGTAACGCCTGAATCTATTCATTAAGTTATTTCTCATACTTTTCGGTTATAAAAAATGGTTAAATATGTTTTATGATATATTTTATATCGTAGGATCTAAAATATGTTCAACATTATTTTTGAATACCGCTTAGCTATGCGACATGAAAATAAAATACATGCGTCGACGTTTTAACTTGGCCAGAAATGCTTTCGTATGTCTATTCAGGTTTCCGGTTGTTCTCCTCTATAGATTACATTTCTCAGCTGATTCTCGTGAAATGTTTCAAAGAAATGAAAATAACTCTAAGTAGTACAGTAAAGATTTAGCCACAAGAGTTTTGAAATGTTAGTTGACGCAGAGTTCATTATACAGGGTTATTGGTAAAATGCTAACAACCTCTTAGGGTTGACTTCTACTAGTCCTAAGAAACATTTTGATATGATTTGATTGACGATTTCTTTGAATCACACTAGGCCATACAGTTCACTAAAGCAGGAAGTCTTAGTATAGGAATGACCCATGCAAATTCACAAGTTGGGGAAATCCATACATAGGGAGAAATAATTTTTGAAAATTAGGAAACTAGATTTTTTGACGTTTCCTTTTAAATAAAACCAATTGACGTTAATACCAGGTTTTATTTTAATATACACCTTTTATTATAAATTATAAGTTTTGAGAAAGTTTCGTTAGAATTTTATTGAAAAGGGGAAAAGTTGCGGCGAGGGTTACACCTCCCCACCTTCTTTGGCGGGGGTTCCCTTTCCAAAATCGATTGGCGTAAACCAAAGTCCAACTGAACTTGCACACCGAAGTTCCGCCTGGACCAATTCAGAAAGTACCATAATTCGGTACGGATACATATCCATCCCGCACATGAGTTTTTTAGTATTTGTTACTAATGCGTTAATTTTTTACTATATTCACGCCATGTTTGACACATGAGCCTATGTGTTACCGTTTTACGATAGAGCAACAAACAAAATAAGTTAAAGAACCACGTTATTTTTATTTCGACGATCCGCTGTACACTCTACGACATTGTTCTGTGAAAATTTCAACCAACCGCTTCTTACCTATAAAGATACAATACACAACCCTTTTAAAAGGTCGATCGGACGGACAGCACTCTTATGGCTCAGACATAAGCCTTCGCTGTCCGCTGCTTACAGGGCCCCGTTTTCTTGTAGGATAGCATAAAATAAATCACAGATAAAACAAAACATTTCTGTAGAAAATTGTTTTATTGAAATATGTACTTATCTTATCACAATGTTCAAGATATACCTACAATTGTAGTTTAGTAAAAATGTAGATAGGTAAAATGGTTAAATATAACTTGGTCACATAATAATTGAGGATTTTGTCATAACATAGCTACGTACTTGATATAAAACTGTTATAATAATATTATCATATACGTACATCCCTGCCCACTAACATTTAGACTGGCCTACTCATTAATTTTAATAGATATATACCTACTTAATGCATGAAGATGAGTATAAAGCAGGGCTGGTATATTTACGTATGCGAGCATGCATTATACATATTTTTCTATTGTCACTTAGTAAAATACTTTAAGTTTGCGCTACAAACTATCTATACGCAATTCTCGTATGACAATCAATCGTCATAATCATTACATTAAACCCATAGTCCTACGTGAGCGACAACCGCGGCAACGGGATGCAATGCCAACGATGACAAAATTCTAGGCAATCGATCGCTTTGCTTCAATCAATAAGTAGCCATGGGTATAATAAATACACACATAGGACGTAGATGTGCCTACACTTGGTCTACGTGCGTTGGTCAGATTTTTGTGTCGTCGTCGAGTCGAATCGCCTTAAGCGTTGCATTGAAAATTAGCGCTCACATAGGACAACGGTAAACATCGAAATATAAAGGACATCATTAGCGGCATTTTTACTCGTAGCAACAAAATTACTCTAGTAGCTAAAAAAGCAGGCCCAACCCAACCACAAAATGGGAAAATTACGTATACAAAGGTACTTTTGATTTGACAGCAAAGACTGAGAACCTCAAATGCATGGCATTTTTCATGCTTATGTATACTGGCAAGCAAGTAATAAAAAAGGCTCGAAACCAGGCGCCAATCATTTAATACATTTGTCACAAACACCTGCAATTGTATTTCTTCGAAAAAAATTGATCAGGCTATCTACTTATACGATGCATCATCAACATCACGCTAAGCGCCGATTTGCAACCTTACCCAGCGTATCAATTATTATTAAGCAAGCTTCCCTTACGTATTTAAAAAAAAACTATATAATACTAAAACAAAACAAAATACTCGTACCTACATGAATTGACTAGTTAGTAACACATGTGTTAACCCTGTCATTCTTATTATTTATATATAAACTATTATATTTATTAAATAAGTTAATGCGTCATGCCAGAAAGTTATACCTAGTATAAGGTTAGTATGTAATATAAATATAACTTTTTTTTATGCAATTTTTTTTCTCACAGCGATATTAACAAAATTCTACGAACTATATAAATTAATAATTAATTTATTAAATGTCAAAATTAAGATATATAACTCTATCATACTGACAGTTACAGCTCTAACTGTTCAAATAGCGAATAAATTGGTTGAAGATATTCTACAGTTTACCTTTCCACAATCGTAATGACACAATCTATTGTTCAAAATATTTTAGGGCAGATAACGTTCAACGTGGTCAATGCGGTTTAATTATCAGTTGATCAGGATGTCAACTGTGTTCTCGGGATATTTTCCAGAACTTATGTATATTGTGAATGATAATAATAATACCACTTTTTTAATAATACCAATTTTACTTTTGTAATTACGTATACATATTATGTTTCGTAATAGTACTTGAAGTATATGTAGGGCCTAACTGTTTGTTCACAGGCAAAGCAATGTTTAGCAAAGCATAACAAGATCGTATCTTGAAACTAACCTTTATTTTTATGGGCTACCGCCTAATTATTTTCTACTTGAGGGTAGTAGCCAGCCAGGGGGGCATTCGCAAAATGCCCTACCATAATTCTATACCGACTCCCATCCTAAAACAACAACCAGTACCGACGGCTTAATATGCCCTCCGAGGCCCATTTCATTATTACACAATCGCTTCTGCATTAAAGATTAGGAAATTCATTATATGGCACACATAGCAAACTAATAAATCTACAATTTGGCTTGTAACTATATACCTACTGATACATTTTTTTATGTAAAATCTATTGTTTAAAAAGATTGAATTTATTTATATACATAATGTACCTACCAATATTATTTTTTCAAGCTGTCATGTAAGTTCTTATTATAAAATACTTGTGGTTAAGATGAATTATGATCAGTAAGTAACTTAAGAAAGTTTCGAAAGCAAAATTTGGCATGGTCGAAGCTTGAATAAATATTATATATTTAATACATTAGTAAACTAAAAAACAAACTGTAATTTTAGAAACATAACTGAGACAATAGTAAAACAAACAAAACAATTCAGGTGTCCCAGTGAAGTTTGTTTTCATACAATGAAGGGTCTGTAAGTGGAAGCAGCAACAGGCACCAAAGACCCAAGCCTAGCAGGAAGTTTAGGATGATTACCACTCTCTGGAGGGGTGGGTATTGAC
Organism: Plagodis pulveraria; assembly: GCA_963890685.1. Lineage (NCBI taxonomy): Eukaryota > Metazoa > Arthropoda > Insecta > Lepidoptera > Geometridae > Plagodis > Plagodis pulveraria. The sequence goes on along the minus strand of OY982964.1, from coordinate 12,110,476 downwards.
GAATCTCACCGAAGTTGGGGAAGCCCATATGGTTGCAGAACATATGTGCAGCTAACGGGGCAACAAAGTGACCTGGAAATATAACAAAGTCATAATCAGTTCGAATAAATTTCTTTTTACAATTTTAGACAGGAATTATAGGCGGTTATTATTAAAAAAATAATGATCACTCACCTGTTCTAACAAATATGAATGCAGAATAAGCACCAAAGAGACTAGTGTAGGTGAATTGAAATGCTGAAAAAGAAACAAATCATATTTATTATATCTATATATTAGCGATTGCCCGCGGCTACACCCGCATTTACTTTGCTCTTCTCTAACATTATTATAATATCATAACTAATATTACACTCGTAACATTTCAATTTACGTTACTTCAAATTTTGCCTTAACCGATATCTACGTCTACCTCGACCTTGTCTTTAACTTACTATTATCATAACCCACACCCTTCCTTTTACACTTATTACCTCATACTTCATTCACTTCATAATACATCACCCCTATACCCTTCCTTCCCTAACCCCTAGATCAAAAATCAAAAAATCCCTTCAAAAAGAAAAATGTTCATGCTTCCAACTATAAAAACAGGACTTTCATACAAAATGTAAGCCCCAAATTCATCCCCTTAATCCTCCTCATTTGAAAAAACCCTTTGAGTGCGGACGTCTTTTACTTATAAACTACCTACGCGCCAAATATCAAATTCACTGGACAATAGGTTTTCGAGATTTTGTTTAGTCAGCGAGTGACCACTTTCTTTTATATAATATATAGATATAGAAAATACACAATAAATTGACTTAATAGAAGGTTATATAAACTTACATGAGATTATTAAAGCGGTCTTGAATTCATATCCCGATTTCATTTGTTCAAACATGTGATGAAAATGAGCTGCAAAAGAAAAAATCATTAAAATAACTGCCCCTTGTGGCTGCATCCACATGAACACGGTTACATAGCACTGTTTTGGAAACTGATCAGTGCAATAGGATAAAAAGTATTTATAAGTAGGACTTAAGGAATATACATAACACTTTTCATCATTATGCATTTGGATGTATTAGAGGTTAGTGACAACAAAATCCTTTTGGTCCCGATCGCACCGTCCCCTATAACAGTTAAAGTAATAAATACAATTAGAGCACAAAGTTTTGGCTCGAAATAGTGTCTTCAGGTGGCCGAATAGATTAGGCGTCCGGCGCGAAATCAGAAGACGCGGGGCGATTCCCGCCCGGGACAAAAATATTGTGGTATATCCCCAATTACTCCATTACCCATGGTACGTTTCCTTCCACATGGAAACATCATTCCTTTTCCTAAAAAAAATAATCCTAACACTTTCTCTGATTATTGATTACAGTCCAATTTCTATTCTTCCATTTCTTTCGAAACTTCTTGAACGCCTTGTATACCATCAACTCACATCCTTTCTAAACATATAATCTCCTGAACACTTTCCAATCCAGCTTCCGCCCGTGTCACAGCACTACCACAGCACTGGTCAAGATAAATGACGATATAAGGAAAGTAATGGATAACCAGCAACTCACAGGTTTAGCACTATTAGACGAATTTACTTAGCATTCAATGGATTCACCGTGCGGGTGCCGGGTCCATAGCGTTGCAGAGGAAGAGGCTCCAGTCAAGGTGCCTGGGACTTGCAACCCAGTGAGTATGGTTAAGGGGCCCCTTTCTGATGCATCAATGCTCCCTTTCACCGCTCGAGCCTCCTCCCCTGCCCAACCAAATTTGGTAAGATCCTACTAATGCCGCCTTGGATACACGTTCTAGGATGGAAGTTACGGTTGTTCTTGACAGGCCAAGGTCTTTTAGTAGGTTGTATAGGGATTTTGCTGGTATACCCCTTGCTCCGACTTCTACAGCATATAAATTAACCACATAACCGTTTTTGATTAATTCATTTATTAGGTCATAATATTTGTTAGTTTTTATTGTGTGGTCTTTAGGTATGTTTGTTTCCCACGGCACAGTAAGTTCTATAAGTACTATGCGTTTTAGATTCTTTGAGTATAGAAATATGTCTGGTCTGGATGACGAAACACCAACATCCTCAGGGATTTTGTAAGTTTTTTCATACGTGTCCATCAAAAGAGTCCAATCGGGAGCTGCGCCTAAGATGGAGTAAGGCTTGGATTTAGTTTTTGTAGATGACCCTTCTTTTACAAAAGCAACGTGTCTTTAGTAACGCCTTCAACAACGTAGATTTTGAAGTACTTTTAGGCATAATGCGTTCTCTTAACATATCTCCAACGGTAAGTTTAACAAATGAATTAACCAAAAACAGGTAGTTATAGTAATTAAACAACTTTAAAATACACAATGCTACAAAAAGTTAATTATCTACACTAACTACTAAAGCTTTTAATGGTACAACAACAAAAACAAATTTGCCATAGTAGGTACCATTATTGTACCATCAAAGGAACTGTCTCATCTCTCATCAAATCTGTTCAAAACTACAATAACTCATAATGGAATGTGCCCTTGGTGTAGATAAAAATTGAAAAAAAAAACAATATAGTATTATATGTTTCTTGTTTGGGTAGGCTGATAGTAGTTATTATGTGAATAACTGTATCAGCCATATTGTCCACTGCTGAACATGGCCTCCATTAAGGGGGGTTTTGCCATTTATTTATTTATTTATAATATAAATTGCTTGCTGCACTTACAGTGTTCACCAACGCGTGCAGCGAGCCAACAACAATTAGAGTTAGAATACAATATAGTCACTATTAATTTGCTAAAAAAGTGTGCACACTGATTGTAGAATTCTTTAGGTTTACAAAAGAAAACATCTATTTCTGCATTTTGAGCAAGCATGGCGTTGAGCAAAGAAATAGCTTGACACGTCGGAGCGAATTTCGAGGTAAGCGTGCGGACGCTCGGACACGCGAACAGGCGGCGCGCGTTACATGCGCGCGATTCTTTCACACGGTCAGGTACCGCTAACGACCACCGAGCAAGCGCGCTGGAATTATCAATATGGCCGTTAAGCAACTGATAAAAATGCATTAATAACGCACACTTTCTACGTAGTATCAGCGTGTCTATACCCACCATTCCGGAGACATATAAAGAAGGATACAAAAACGGATAATATCCATAGAGTCTTTTGAAAAGATAACGGGCAAACTTTCGTTGTACGCGTTCTAACATAATGATATAAGTCCTCTCATGTGGATCCCAAATTGTAGAATTATATTCCAGCCTACTGCGCACATAAGCATAAAATAAGATTATAATAACGCTTCGATCGTTAAATCTGGCGGCTTGTCGCATTACAAAACCAAGTGATTTGAAGGCCCTGTTGCAGATATCTATAATGTGCATATTAAACGTCAGCCCCACATCTAATGTAACTCCTAGATCACGAATTTCTGTAACGCGCTCCAGACTGATACTAGACATGCTATAGTCGTATGAAATAGGCCTCCTGGATCGGGTAAACGAAATGGTTTTACATTACACATTGAACTGTTAAATTCCAAGTGATTTCTATTTCCCCATTCGACCACACTATTTATATCACTCTGTAGTGCCTCACAGTCCTCCACGCTCCCAATGGCTAAGTACAACTTTAGATCGTCGGCGAACATAAGACACTCTGCAGTTCTGACGACCCTCGGCAAGTCATTTATCATTATAAGAAACTGGGTAGGCCCAAGAGTTGAACCTTGACTTACCCCTGAGCAAGTCAAATACGGATAAGAACGACACCCATCAAGTTGTACATACTGCACGCGATTACTAAAATAACTAGCGAATAATTGCAATAACTGAGGAGTGAAGCCTATAGCTGCAAACTTCCTTAAAAGAACATCGTTATGAACGCGGTCAAAAGCTTTTTTGAAGTCGAAATAAGCCGCATCCACCTGATTTTTACTATCCATTCCCTTCATGACATAGTCAACAAAGTTAATATGGTTCGTGACCGTTGATCTACCAGCTTTGAAACCATGTTGGCTGTCAACTATTTGGGTATGAACCTGATTTGAGATGCGACGATTTAATATTGACTCAAATACCTTGCCGGGAGCCGACAGAACTGCTATAGGTCTATATTCCTCGACCTTCAAGCTCGAGCCACCCTTTGGTATTGGAGTTACTCGGGAGGTTTTCCAAATACATGGATATGTAGCTGACTTTAACGCTAAATTAAATATGAAAAGAAGTGGTGCTGTGAAAATTGACCTACAGTCTTTTAGGATATACGATGGTACACCATCTGGTCCTGCGGACGACTGTGCCTTTAGGCGGCGAAAGGCTATAGCCACATCAGTTGGACAAATGGCATCTATAGTGACCATTGGTGAGCACAGTGGATTAGCTGCGTGAGACTCAGCATCAGCTACAGACAGTTTAGGGACTTCAGGTAAAAATACCGATTTAAAGTAGCTAGCAAACGCGTCTGCAGCATCAGCGCCTGATAGCATTTGCCCATTAAAATCAAATTCCCTACATGAATGCGTAGAACCCTGCTGACTTTTAACAAATGTCCAAAAACTCTTAGGATCCAATCTGATATTCTCCTCCGTTCGTCTAATATAGTTTTTATAAGCTACATCAATCAGTTCCTTTGCTCTATGTCTGTAAAACTTAAACAACTCGCGGTTAAACTCCGTTCCGAATTCTTTAAATTTTTTCAAATGATAATATTTATTTTTTAATGTTTGTATAATTTCGTGTGTAAACCACGTAGGATACTGGTATTTTGTATTTTGCCAGTTCCTTTTTTTCGGAACGTGCCGATCAAAACACGCATACACTATAAAATATTATAGAACATAGTAACAGCCTCGTTAACGTCACGTGATAAATAAATATTGTTCCATTCTGAGCTACCTATGTCAGCATACAAAGATTGATAATCAGCCTTTCGGAAGTTCCATTCATTGAGCTTGTCATCGTTAGGGGGACACCGCCGCGTGCAAGACGCGCGCTGCTCGCGCCCGTGTGCACGCGCCGGCCGAGCGCACCGCACGCGTACCTCGAGAGGCGGGTGATACATGTCCACCTTATCCTTGACCATCGGCTCCGTATCGCCACTCACCTCAATCCACTCATCGCCCATATTGCTCAGTACTAAGTCTAATATACCACCAAATTTATTACAGATTGTGTTATATTGCTTCAATTTACAATATGCCAACATATAATTATAGTGCATGGTTACAGTTTGGTTGCATGAATTTAGATTAAAATCCCCGGTAACTAATAAATCTAAATTAGAATATTTGTCGACTAAGTTTTCAATAACACAAAACGTATTTAGGTATTTATGTTCACTAGAATGCGGTGGAATGTACACTACGACACATATAATTTTCTTATATTTAAACGCAACAATTCCAATTAGCACTTCTACATCACCATCATAACCATCTATGTCAGTGACTTGTGTCATTGTATACCTATCACTGATACCGAGCAATATTCCTCCCCAACCAGCATCGCCAGGACGATCCCGACGGAGCAAAATATATCCCTTAGGGAATAACTCCGCATCACTCAAACTACTAATTAAAAATGTTTCAGTGAACACAAATAAATCCGCAGCTTCAGTTAAAATAGATTTTTTGCATTCATCCAATTTTGTGCGCAAACCTCGTACATTTTGGTAAAAAAGTATATACGTCTTATAAGGAATTTTATTGACCCCTTTGTTGTTGTGAGTTTCGAAATCCACTCCGCCATGGCTTAATGTGGACGTCTTCAGGCCAATGCTCAGGTTTCAAATATTCTTCGACATTTTTAGTCGGAACAACTAACTTAAAAGACGAGTAGTCACCGCGCGCTTTTAATGCCTCAGCGGAGCATGTATCGCCGATACAAATGGTTTGCAGATGACTGACTACTTGTTCTGTTGTAGTTCCGATCTTTACGAAGTACAAATGTAAATAAGATTTCCGCTCGGCGGCAGAGAGTGAACACGCAGCTGATCCTGAAGTCGCTGTACCTCGGGTGACATTGTTTGGAGCACGGCGCGCTCGACGATGCGGTATTTCAACCCAATCATTGCTATTGTTTTGCAACTCGGTACTCGCAACGTTATTCACCGCTGTCGGCTGTGGAATTTGCAGCGATAAGGAAGACGGCGGCGGCGGGGGTGGTGTGGCCGGGGTAGCAGGGGCTATCGGAGTGGGGGGGGCGCTGAGGCTCTGTGACGCATTCTGCTTTGTTGCGTGTGCGCTCACCTGCTCTGTAGACAGAGCTGGCGATATTTTACTTGCTGCTCCCACTTCTTTGGTTTTCCGAGCACCGGCGGTAAATGCCGATGCTGCCCGAATACGAGCTTGTCGTATTGGTGGTCTAGCCAGTTGCATATTGTCAGCGACGGTTGGCTTACCTCCATTTAATTCGTATCGAACCGATTTCTCCATCTCACTCACTACTTCACGATCTCGAACTAAAACTTTTATAAGCGAATTCTGCTCCAACACGAGTTTTTCAAGTGATTTTATTCTACTCTCCAATGCAAACACAGTTTTGGTGAGCTCACGGATTGAATTATCTTCACTTTTGCCCGACATTTCTAATTTTATATAAACAAATACGCAGAGCACAACAAACAACCTCCGACCTCGGCGAGTGCAGGGGGGGCCATAATCCCCACACTTGGCAGGCATCTTGGGGATTGCAGTAGGAGATATCAATTCCTCAGAATACCCACCTTCTGGTGTGCTACCCTTAGTCGCCTCTTACGACACCCATGGGTAGTATTTATTATGTGAATCAAATATCAGCAATTTATACATTTTAAAAATAATCAAAATACATTCTATACCAACTTGGCTTCTTACACCTGGTCCTGTTCTCCTTAAAAAACATAACAGAAGCAACAAGTATGCTCCTATTGTCGAAAAAGTTGAACTATTGGAGTCAAACCCAGACTATTCATTTGTTAGGCTGGGTGATGACCCGTTGGGGACAACCGTTTCTAACAGGCATTTAGCTCCTGCAGGTTTTGAAGAGGAAGAAGATCGAAGCTCTTCATTAGAAACAGTAGAAACCGAAAGCTACTCATCATATGTGTCAGCTGAGGGTGCTTTACCTGATACTCCACTTGCTTCACCAGTACCTGATGCCCCAACTCTACGGTGGACTACTGGACTACCAGAAACAAAAAGTTGCCTACCTATCTTCATGACTATGAGTTGACACACTAAAGCGGGGGAGAATGTAGTAGACTTCTTAGTCGCTACATTTCAAACTATTCTATATTCGTAGATATATATTATACAGTACTATATTCAATAGAGTATAGTACTCTATTATCTTGACTGATTCCTTGTCATAATAATGTAATGTGTAATGTATAAAGTATGTAATAAAGCCTATATTGGTATTAAAATGGTTATTGTTATTATCATAACAAAACAAAAAAAAAATTATACAGATTCTATTCTTACCAATGCCAAAGAGTAAAGGGCCTACAAATACAGCCAGCATAGGTTGTAGACATTGTAGTAGCAATGGCATCATGCAAGCACGAAACACCCACTCCTCACTTAGTGGCGCCATTATGTGGTTTCTGACCCAGACCAGGTCTTGCCAGCTCGAAAACCAATACAATGGTTCTATAAGTACAAAAAAACACATTTTCAAAGTGACCTTTCTGCATTGTTTCAGTTTCAGCCCAAAACATTATCCTTAAATCATTTACCACTAGAGAGATCTTCTCCCAATATTTCTAAATTGGTTTGTGCTTGTGGTGTATGAATGAAGTCAATATACACATAAAATATATCAGTAAAATTGTTAAAACCTTCAATTTGTAATCAATAAATTGGGCAAAGCAATGAGAAAAATAAATTTAAAATTACCTGAATAAAGTTTCCATATTCCAGATAAAAATTGCATAGTTAATGGTCCTAAAAATAGTACAGCAGTCAAAAAAAGAGGCAAAACACTGGCTTGCAGGATACCAGGAAGTCGTAAGCCCAACTGTTGGAACATATCACCCTTAATGAGTGACTCTTCAGACATAAAAAAATAGCAGAAATATGGTGCAAGTATCATCATGCAGATTACACTGAAGAACCTCCGTTTAATCGTTGTTGGATGGTCCCTGAAACATGTATTATCAAATCAAACATGATCATTTTATACTTGGCGAATTATTACGGGTTTAACGAAATCGCATACCTGTTCAAGGTGGACCTCCATACATATAAGCTAGCGACATACGAGATTGTTAGAAAAACGCATGCTAGTATGGAGAAACTACATTGACTTTTAACAAGCATTTCTGTGAAAAATCCCATTTTTATGACCAAAATTGTAATATTTATTCTCAACAAAATAAACAGCAAGTTTTTCGTCACAGAACTCACTGAGCCACTGACATGTGCGGGACGCTTTCCTGAAAAGTCAGATTTTCCGTGATTTTTGGCTAATAGCGCCCTCTAAAAACACCGTCTCAAAAGATTTATCTAATGCCATACATAACCACAAGATGACAGAACAATCAACTACATCAAAAACGTGCGAAGCCAAATGCAGTGGGGTTAAAAAAAACTCAACATCAACTTCTGTGTAAGTAGGTATTAACCCCTTACCGCATACTGGGACAAATTTGGAACATTTATAAAAATAGCTTGAAACAACCTTTGTACGCCATCTCTGTATCTAGTTTTGAATTATTTGCCTAGCTAATACACGTACTAACCCAAGAAACAACAGATGGTGCTTGTAACTTATTATATGAGTACGAAATTTCGTCGGTACAGCAGTGCATTCCGCCATTTCGGTCGTGCATGAGGTTGTGAGTTTTTGAAGTGATATTTTTATTTGTTTTGGGCTAAATATCATTACAAAAAGTGTCTGGGAGTGAAGAAGAATGAACCCACGACGGTTTTATGGCAAAAATCGTAAGTTATAACATTTATAATGTGTTTAATTTGTCATTTAAACTTTAGCTAAATTCGGAACACCATGCAGTCCAGTTTTAAATTACTCGTCAAATTTGGCACATTATGCAGTAGAATGACAAAACAAATTTGGCACACTATGCAGTGTGGTAAAAGTAGATTATGATGTGATTATGTGTGGTAAAAGTAGATATTATGTAATTTATTTGTATAATACACGGTTTCCAGGTTGATTTCATTACATTTCTCAGCTTTCTTTTACAAGAAAGCCTAGAAATGCACCTAATGAAATCACCCTGGCAACCAGAAAAGTAATAAAAAATTAAAAATGTTTTTTTTATGGAGCCAGCTCTTTATTGTTTGAGCTGTTGACGCCAGCGACCTGTATACATACATGTCCATTACCTAAGATAATTTCTTAATAAAAACTTAAACTTGTACAAACTTGTTTTTTTTTATGCTACTACTAAGTACTACTGCATACTGTGACGAATTCGGAACACATGTTTTTATAAACTAGAGTGCATGTCGTTCCAAAATTGGAACTTTTTCTTTTTTCGTGTTTTTAGATTACTATGCATGTTTTATTTTTTTTAAATAATTTTTATGGATACCCCTGGGGCACAGGAACATCATAAATTAAAATAATTGAAAACTAAAAATCCATGCGGTAAGGGGTTAAGTAAAAGGTTAATTGTTATATATTAGGTCCTTACATATGAAATTGGCGTTTTGTATGGGAGGAACAAAAAGTCGAATATTTTTTAATATAATATATTTAATTAATCAAAGTATGAACCATTATTTTCTATGCACTTTTGCCATCTCATAGGTAGTTCATTGATCCCTTTACTAAAAAAACCAGTCGGACGGGAATCAATAAAATCTTTGAAGGCGATTTGGACTGCCCCATCGGAGTTGAATTTTTTCCCTTGCAAGAAGTTATCCAAATTTCGAAAAAAATGGTAATCTGTTGGAGCAAGGTCCGGGGAGTACGGAGGATGTCTTAGACTTTCCAATTGAAGCTCTTCTAATTTAGTAGCCGTCTGTAGCGCAGTGTGTGGTCTAGCGTTGTCGTGAAGCAGCAGTGGCGTGGAGCGATTGACCAGCCTAGGTTGTTTAGCCGCTAGCTTTTCCATCATGGTTTGCAATTCCTGACAATAGACATCAGCCGTAATAGTCTGGCCAGATTTGAAAAAACTGTAATGAACAATACCGGCACTAGTCCACCAAACGCTTACAAGTAACTTTTTTGGGGTTAATTTTCGCTTGGGGCAGGATTTGGCTGGCTGGCCAGGATCTAACCATTGCGCTGAGCGCTTCCGATTATCGTAAAGAACCCATTTTTCATCACAGGTAATGATTCGGTTTAAAATACCTTTATTATTGTGCCGGTTTAGTAATGTAACGCAGCAGTCGACGCGCGTTTGCCGGTTTGTTTCAGTCAATTCGTGAGGTACCCACCTTTCAAGCTTTTTAATCTTCCCAATTTGCTTCAAGTGAATTAAAACAGTTTTATCACTAACATTGCAGCCTGCAGCTAACTCGGACGTGGTTTGCGATGGATCCGCTTCCACAATAGCCTTCAACTCTTCATTATCAACTTGAGTCTCAGGCCGTCCACGGGGCTTGTTCTGCAGGTCGAAATTTCCAGAACGAAAACGTTGGAACCAAAAACGAACTGTGTTTTCTTTTGCAACACGACCGCCATACACATCATTCACCCTTCGAGTTGTTTCCGCAGCACTAGTGCCACGGCGGAACTCGTACTCGTAAATAATGCGATATTTAAGGTTTTCCATTTTGTAAAATGAGTGACGCAAACAGAAAAAAACAGAAGAAAAAAAACAAATGAATGACGATCATCGAAGCACAAATACATGAGTCTATAGCTGTATAAATTTGAATTTGGAATTCCTTACCAAAGAGGAGAAATTCGTGATTAAAGTGGCCAGTACGAAAAACGCCAATTTCATATGTAAGGACCTAATATAAGTTGTATATATTACTTGCTCAGTGTAAGTTTCTTTATGGCATCGAAGTAAAAAGTATTGTTGAGGTGATATACTAACCTACCTAGCATCAGTGTAAAGAGGTTGGACTACTACCATAGTGTAGTGGTTGCTAGGGAACCAATGTTTGTTAGTTTTATAATGTCATCGAATAAAAAACTTCTCTTGACAAGTTCCTTATAGTGTGTTCTTTGTAAAAATTGGTATCTTATATATATTTGTGAGAACTCTACTCATTTTCAATTCCACTGTAGTTCTGCTAGGTATCAACATATTCCTTTAAGAGGTTCTGGTCCCCAGAGAAAAATAAGAAGAGAGGGTCCACAAAATGGATTTCAATACCAAAATAGATAATATAGGAAAATTGCAAGGCAAACAAAATTGGTCAACATGGAAGTATAAGGTTACCATCATGCTGGGAGGCACAGAAGGTGCCACAGAAGCAGTAGAAGGTAAACTCCAGAAGCCAATTCTTGTCGAAGGAGCAGGTGACGCCGAAATCAGCAAATACGACAAAGCGATGGCTAGTTATAGGAAGGCTGAAACAGGTACTTTGCTCATGCTTACGACAAATATGTCTGAAGACACACTAAAGAAGGCGATGAGGTACCTACAAATAATTTAAAGGAAACTATTTTACGGTAGGTAAATTAATATATGAAGGCAAGGATGTAATTAACAATGGAGCCAAATATATTATAATAGGCATAAGCAAATATACATATATATTACATTTTTAATTTGACATTGTAAAATTTAATGACTTTTATCAACTGTAATAACACCTAATTCTGTACTGTGTTAATATACCTAATTCATAAAATTACTGTGTTTTCTGTTCATATTGTTTCATAATGATAAGTACCCATAGATATTAATGTATAAGTAAGGTGCATCCTAATCCTAATCATTTCAAAACGCAACTTTACCAATGTTTCTTAGGAATGATTTTGAAATGGTGCCAATGCAGGGCTACCTCTTCGGCGAAGAGTAAATCTGCGTGACGTGTATGCCACTGGTATATTTATGTTCTTTCTAATATTGGACGCGTTTATAACAAATAGTTTTCTCAGCAGAAAATGTTTGTTAGTTATACATGTTACATTTTAGAAACAAAATATATATCTGCGTCATACACGACGCCGCTGGCGTAGCAGGTAGGTATTATATGAATGTATGTGTAAGTTATACTAATCTAATCACACATTCATAGTCGTGCATGTGTGAGTAAATTTTAGTTCCGGATTGTGATACCAGAGCAGTCTCTTGACATAACGGGTCGGCATAAAAAATCGTGAAGGGCCTCTCTATTCCCAGTATATTACTTTTCTCTATGGCCACTGAGCAAGTAATATTCACTGAGCAACAGACCTAAGATTAAAATATTACTTGCTCAGTAATTCACAGCACAGACCAGACCAGACCAGTACCCGCACTGAGCAAGTGATAGTCTTATTCAAAGTTAGCGATGGGCGAATACTACTTAGGGTGCATACCATTTGAAGTTAGATTCGCTAAAAACGCTAAAAACGATCACACTCCCAAAAAGTTGTTCCACATGGGTCTTGGCGTTATTTTTGCCATAAACGCTATGAGGCTACTGGAACAGTTTGAATTCCCTACATCTAATGTCAAAAGTGACAGAAGTGGCAAATTTTGGTGGCATTCTTAGCGTTCTTATCCTAAATGGAACAGGGGATGACAGTTACAAACGATCACAGTGATCACAACCACAGACGCAGAATGTGATCAAAATTATCGAAATTAACGTTCTTAGCGACTAATGGAACACGCCCTTAATTTAATCGACTTCGTCGATTGTTCAGTACAGTCGATAACAATCGATGTTAGTCAATTGTTATCGACTATACGGTATGCGGCTGGCGACAATGGCAGCAATTCTGTTGTGCGCTCACTAACTAATAAAAAGTTCTAATTTTAGTTTTAGGATTTCTATATGTAATTTTGCTGTTACCTCTTACTAAATTTAGAACAGGAAATTATCAATACTAAATATAATTCACTTTGCCACTACTCTACGCTAGATGGCGCACGATTTCAGTTGTTTTGTAATTTCTTTTAGTCTTTGATGAAGTGTATTTTTTTTACCTGGAACTTCGTTTACTTTAAAATCCTGTAATAAAGCCCAAAAATAATGATTATGCCACGTTGCTTGGCAGAGCAACTTCAACAGGTCATATCAGGATATAGTGGTGATTTCATATAAAAAAATAACAAAGTGCATAGCTTTCCGAAGTCTATCGAAGGTTACTCTACGTTATCATCTAAGCAGCATGATGACAAAGTGACGCGACGGTTCTTGCGCCTACCCTCGAAATATAAACAAAAATGATAATGGGTAGTACGCGAAGAATGAAACCGTTGTTAAATTGTCATCATGCTGGTTAGATGATAATGCACGTAATGTTCTTTCCCGAGGACTTAACTACGCACCAGCACCTAAGAAGATTCCTGTGGAGAACATTATTGCTAGTATTGAGGACACTATCGTACGTTATAAAGTCCCATACAATGACGCGGAATGTATGAGGCAGGATATCTGATCGTTATTACGTAGATCTAAACCACCTAAAAGTAATGTTACGAAAGGTGAGTTTGCAGCATTACACGATCTGATTAATAATACCGAAATTTTAGTGCTACCTGCCGACAAAGGGAACGCAACAGTAGTTGTCGATACGGAGGCGTACGAACACAAGATCTCGCAAATGGTGAGTGACAAGACTACATACAAAAAGGTAAACTATAATCCTACAGCCAGAGTTACCACAAAAGTAGTATAAAGTACCATGCGACAGTGGCAAGAGTAACGTGGGAGAGACTCGACGCAACATCGCTACTAGACTGACCGAACACATTAGGAGCATTAAGAACACGGACATCCGTCCACCCGGTCAAATAAGACAGATGCTACGTTCACCGAAGGACAAAGACCGCCTTAACGTACCGGGGGTATATAAAGTACCATGCGACTGTGGCAGGAGTTACGTGGGGAGACTCAACGCAACATCGCTACTAGACTGACCGAACACATTAGGAGCATTAAGAACATGGACATTACTAAATCGGCCCTTGCGGAACATGCTCATCTCTTGGACTCCAATCATTATATTCGTTTTGATAAAGCCTCCGTTTTGGCTAGAGAAAAGTTTTATGTGCCTCGTAAAATAAGTGAGGCTATAGAAATCAACCGACATCCAAATTATAACAGAGATGGGGGTTGGACGCTGCCACCAGCCTGGATTCCTACCCTTAATGTCACCTCGACGCAGAAGTTGTCGGGCAGTCTAGAGAGCGACACAGTCAGTTTTGTATGTCACGGTATGTGTGCTGATGATGATGATGCGATCACAGACGACGAAGGAGGCCCACCGTCTTCAGCTGGGCACGCTAGGACTTCATCACCTAGCACCAGCAGCGCGGGACTCGCTCCACCCCTACCCAGCTCCCCGCTGCCGCCGCCGGCGCCGGTATCGAGCCGAGCCGCTCCAGTGGCGCTCCGCAGAGCCCGCCGGGAGCTCGCAGATGCAGCTGCGCACTCACCGCTCATCAAAAAATCTGTAATTTTATTTGAGTTCCTGCCCCAAATGTGAGTTTCCACCAAATAAAAAGGCATTCGTAATTCGTAAGTATTGATATTTTATGCACACAAAAATATTTACAAAATCCTATAGACATATCAATCAAGTGGACGTCGATCTCGGCTACCTCGCCAATCGGAACTTTATTCTCAGCATTGACACAACGTAACACGTTGTCAGACGGCATACATTATATGCAGTTATTGGATTTACTTTATTTTACTGCATCGCAAGAAAGTAACTGGGAGACAAAATGGAGTGAGTTGCAAGGTCATTCTTTTAATTTGGTTCTTGCTTAATTAATGCTTTGCTGATCACTCTTTCACAATCAGCGATTGCGTGAGGTAAAATCAGGCAATCAAGAGGAAATTTTGTAATATTTTGAAAAGCATAGTTTTCAGAAATATCAACCCAAGATCTTAGTAGATGTTACGTACATACAGAAAATCCCGATATTGTAGGGTAAATATTTAAAAGTAATAGGTTTTACCAATATTAAAAGTCGGGTGACGTGAAGTAAAAATTATGGTATTTTCGCGTAGTATAGTGAACTTCGATACTACATACTACACACTAAGAAATTATGGTACAAATGGTATAATCATACTACGAAATCCAACACTGGGGGTGGGGGTAACTATGAAGTAGCAAACTCCCACGGTGGGGAGCAACAAGCCGCCCACCAAGGCCAATGGGTGATACTTTTGGTTGCCAACTGTGTGGCACAGCTATAAGTAAATGTATCGATACAAATGTTGCGACATCGACATAGTTTTTTTTAACACCCGATGCAAAAAGTGTGCTTTTGTACTTTGACGTGTCGTGTTTGTCTATGGCATCGTAGCTTATTGGACCGATTGTTAAGTGGTTTCTTTTGTTTGAAAGCTGACGTGATCAAGATGGTTCTTAGCCACAAATATTACTTGCTTATTATAAAGATTTGTGTCAGGACTTACCTATAATGTTCAATTTTGTACCTGTTTATATTTGGTAACAATAAGTATTCGTTCAAAAGATGAAAAGTATTGTTTTCCAGTAGTACGAGTATGCTTAATCATAGACATAAAGATTTCATAGATCCACGTGTTTAAGTAGTAATTAATTGTAGTATATAAATAAATGTAATAAAACTCTTTTTAATCTTAATATTCTATATTATTACGTTTTACGTCACACATTGTATCAGATAATACTTCGAAGCTACTGTTATACTATACTTTACCTACTTACTTATGTATACACACTACACCATCAGGGCGTTTTTGAAAATAAAAACCTGTTAAAAATATCTTTTTAACACTGAAGTTTGTTATAATCGTTTATTCAGCATTAAAACAATACAGTTAGGCGTACACAAAACAATTTAGGCACAACGAGGTAAGTAACAGTAACTTAGATTGGTAGGTAGGTATACGTGAGCCGCGAAGGATAACAGAAAGAGCGCGGATTCTCGATCGCGTCGCGCAGCTCACTAACTAGCTGACCGCCACAAACTATCCCGAGAGGGCGCGCCGAGACGTGCGGGTTGAGAGGGGACGGCGCGAGCGCTGCCGAGCCACCGCGTCGACCCATCGAACGATATACGAGCGCGGTTGCATAGCAACTAAATGAACACGTTTGGGTAGTACCTATAGTAACGTAAGTAAATTGATATCCCGCGTTACATCTTTTTTTTGTATAATATGTTCTTTATTACTGCAGCCACACATCGCATACAAACAATTCTTAGAAGCTACTGTGATACTATACTATACCTACTTACTTATGTCTACACACTACAAGTCAAGTCAACTACACTACAAATATCGAAAAAGCACCCTTATTTTCAATCGAAAATTCTCGCGTCCAAATATCAGCTTGTTTTAAAAAGTCGTTTGGTTTTTGTTCGTTGAATAATATATCTTCTTTTTGGTAATGTTAAAAATATATACATTACTATGGACTGACAAATTACGTTCGTGACAAATGGTAATATATTATGGTAATGGAATATTCTATAAGTATTGCAGAAATGTATTAGATATTGTAAAAACTCTTCTCCGAATCTAGCGTTTCACGCGATCTAGTACAATACATTAAAGATTTAACAAAATTACGTCAATTTCGCCTATTTCTTTTTTTTTCGAGACATAAATGGCTAAAGTAGAAACGGAAAAAAAACTTCAAACGACAAACGTAGTATAATTTTGAACAAATAGTATAATTTTCTTTTCCATGTACAATAATTTTTTGAGGGTCTGAATCCAATCCTGCCCACCACAGTATGTTTCGAGCTCCCACGCCGACAACACGCATCGTTCAAAAGGAAAACTACACACGATGTATGTAAGAAGTATGTTTTAAAATGTATTTCTCTCATTCAAATTGAAAGAAAAATATGTCACAAATAAACCGAGGCATACAGACAAAAACAATAAAGGTTCCATTGCGGATCCCTAAAAAGCGTGTATTACCAGAGTAAATGCATTATAACTTTATTATTGGTAAGTAACTCATTTACGTAAACGGTAGCTTGGTAGATTTATACAAATAAGTTATATTTACATCGCATCACACTAACGTTATACAAGTGTGCACTAATATTAAACATGTAATACATATTACGTTTTATACCAAACCAATCCATTAGGTTTCTAAAGTATTGTGATGTTACCTAACTTCACGCGAGCGAAGCCGCGGGCGTATAATTAGGTATATATTTAACGCTAAAAACAGAATAAAAAATATGTATAAAGAAAAAATAGGCCAAATAAAATATGAACACACTAAATACCTACGTTTATATATAAGTATACATATTATGAATATTGTTGATATTCTTAATTTCAATAACATTCAAAATTACCTACTGCTACTGTTGTAGAAATAGGCACCTAGATACCTTTTTTATTTAGTACCTGGATAAGACAATTCAAATAAATCTTATTTTGTTTCAATGCTGACATGTGTTGTTTCAATGTTTATGAGTTAATTTTTGTATAGAATTAAACGATAAGCATGCATTTTATTCGGACGTGTCTTAATACGTCTCTCAAAGAGAGAAAAGTGGTATGCGTGCGCTCTCACCGGTGGCAGCGACGAACTGCTTTCGCGTGGTGGCAATCGGTGTCCACACAGTCGAAGATTGCTCACCGCGATCGCCAACGCATGCTCACCCGCCAAGAGAGTTGGAAGGTCAAACAAAATTTGGTGGCAAACCACCATCTATACAGTTATAAACCATGGTGGAAGGCTGCTTGACGACTGTGCTGCTGTGTAGCACAGCTTTTATAGAAAACTGATTTTACAACATATTTTCTACCGCGAATGCGGTAAACACCTTAAGAACCCATCATTTGTGCCACAGGCCAAGTAAGTAAGGGCGTATACCATTTGACGCTAAATTCGTTATTTTCGATAGTTTTGTACACATTCTATGTCTATGGTTCATATTAAATGTGGATACATAGACGCAAAATGTGTTCAAAATTATAGAAAATAACTCAAATGGAGTACGGCCTAACAAGTTCGTTGCCACAGACTAGGTACAATATACACTCCTTCATCATAGGGTATACTCCATTTGACGCTAATAACGTTATTTTCGATAATTTTGATCACACCTGCGTCTATGGTTGTGATCACTGTGATCGTTTGTGACTGTTCTCCCCTGTTCCATTTAGGATAAGAACGCTAAGTATGCCACTAAAATTTGCCACTTCTGTCACTTTTGACATTAGATGTTGCGTTTATGGCGAAAATAACGCCAAGACCCATGTGGAACAACTTTTTGGGAGTGTGATCGTTTTTAGCGTTTTTGGCGAATCTAACTTCAAATGGTATGCACCCATACAACATATTGAACGCCTGGATTTTTTATTGTTGGCACCAGTGGCGCCGTCGCCATGTTATAATCCGCCATATTTGCTGAGAGTCGCCTATTGCTCGGGGGTAGTGTAATTTTTCACTGAAAATTGTTAAAATCATGAGTTTTATTAGATAATTAATGTTTAAACAGTATACGTGAATAGTAGTAGCTTAAATAAACAAGTATATAGTTGATTTGATACTGCCGATGCAGTCACATTTCTATTTCCCGTTTTGTCTCCCCAATCTAATCTAAACAGAAAATGGCCGACGGTTTTGGTGCGGGTGTATCCTTTGTTTAGGGCTGAATTCTAGTGAAAATAAGTGATATAAGAAATAATGCCTAGTGCCTCGTTTTCCTCTTCGCGTTCTTACGTCCGTAGATCGCGAAGAAAAGGCGGACACAGAATACCTCTTCCTTCTAGAACACAATCAAGTAAGTAATCCGGGTCGGCATAAGTCGCCCCAATCTTTTCAAATGTCTCTATAGATCGTTTCTCATGACCGCGAGGGCTCGGAAACTTTTCATTCAAACTTGTTGTTAATTATAGCTCTTCCTTTTGAATATTCGCAAAGCCATGGAGGACGATTGTGCATTACAATAAAATATCTGTAGTCAGTGTCAACGACAGTATTTTAGATTTTTTGATCATTGTTCTTCGTAAGTTGATTTGATTGGCATGCAAATTTTTGTTTCATACATTCCACGTCTCACGGACGATTTGAGTAGCGCATTTCAGTGACATTTTGCGCATTAACGGTTATTGATTTGCTAGGATGAACAAATAAATTTAAGTGTGAAGTGATGAAACAGCTGTTCTTATTTTGTATCTGAATTTCCGCGGTACGTATATTTGCTTGCGGGTTACGACATTTCACACATGAATACCCGTCATGTTTACTATGTATGTATTTGTGTGTTTAGTTATCCATGTTTTTAGAAATAAAATATTTTAAATCATTACCGGTATGTAGTTTTAGTACATAGGCTAATATTAATAGAATGTGTTTGTTTATTAGTTACTTCCCAATTCAGTATTGCATTTTGTTTTTATGGGTGATTCAATGCATGCATTCAGTATTCACTGGGTGAATATATCAGTTCCCAGGTATTGATCGGAAATCACTTCAGTGAATTTTTATTTTAAAGTAGCCTAGGCCTACTTGAAAATAAAGTAAAAATTAATTTGACAGTCACATTTGTTGAAATAATGTGGATATATATGGAAAAGGAGGAAAATTCTAATTGTATGTGAAAAACATTTTGATTACAACATAGCTGTGTACAACAAAGTTTGCGATTATATAAATGACTTTTTATATTTAGCCTAGGCTATTTGAAAATAAAGTAAAAATTTATTTGACAGTCACATTTGTTGAAATAATGTGGATATTCCTAATAAAAATACATTTGTGGAAATTAAAACATCAACCATTTTAGCTCTTCTTTAAAGTTTTTGATTTCATACATTAATAATTAGGTCCATAGAGGCAGGAAAAAATATGAATACTAGAGTGATTACTCAGTGCTTGTTCGGAAACAAACAATTTAACTATATATTACATGTTGTATCTTGAGTAACTGACAAGTGTTACACTACATAAATTCCTTGTTTCCCAAAGCAGTGTATACATATTTAGGTATTTGTTTAAAGCATTATAGCTAGGTACTTTGATTTTAATACTGAAATCATTATTATTGCTTAGGGAGATTCAGCCCTTTCACTAACATGTACCCTTTTACAACCACATTTAGGAAAACAACAGCTGTGTATTGAAGCACAGAAAAATTTATATACAGATTAAAAAAAGAGCAGTATTGCGCAAGTGAGAAGTAATAAATGGTGCCATTTTAAATATGTTTCTTTATTATGTTATTTATAGCAATAGTATGTATGACAGAGGAAAAAGTAGTGTATAAGTTATATTATGTGCCTTAATCCAGCTCTATCACAGCCTGCTCTTTGGCTGTGACTGTTGTTGGAGTCCAATCTGAGAGAATTTTTACAGCTCTGCTGTCTTCCATTCTCACCAAATGTCCTGCCCATCTCAATCTTTGCCCTTTATTTCACCATATAATTTTGCTCTTGATTAGCTGATCCAGCTTGTGGTTCATTCTCATGTTGTAGTCGCCGTAGAACTTTTATTTCACACTCTCAGTTTCTGCTCATCCTTTTGGGTTAGTATCCAGGTTTCACATGCGTAAGTTACCACTAGGTGTATTATTCTGTAGATGGCGATTTTTGATTTGGCAGTGAGAAGCTTGCTACTCAACATTTGCACACATAAGTAGCACTTGTTGCCGGAAATGATCTGGCTTTTATTTCCTCTTCCACTGAATTTTCCAAGCTTAGCACTGTGTTTGATCATGCTGCTTTGAGTTCGACTTGTAATGCCTATTTCATCTGCATATACTGACATCTGTAAGGTGTTATAGACAATAGACCTTGTAAGTTCAAGCCACAAGTGACCGCTTCCAGGATCAGGTTGAAAATTATAGTTGATAGAGATGTATGGATTGCAAATGGTCCAGATAGGTCATTTTAATTTGCCACCATGCTTTTGGAGCCCCTCAGAGTGGCCTTGATGAGGCGTACAAGCTTGCTTGGCACTCCTAGTATAAGAATACTCTTCCTGTTAATGCTGTCGAAAGCCTGCTTGAAGTCTATAAGCATGTGGTGAAGATAGATGTCATATTGGAATATATCAGATATATACTACTACAGAAGGAAAATTCAAATTGTATGTGAAAACCATTTTGTTACAACATAGCTGTGCACAACAAAGTTTGCGATTATTTAAATGACAAAAATGTCCTTGTCCAAGTTCCCTGGTGCTAAGCTACCATCTACTTACCATCTAATTTAAACAAAATTGTAATAATTTTATAACATAATTGTATTATGTAAAATTAGTATGATTTTTGTATTACATCAAGTTTCTTGCCCATTACTCTTACAGTGGCTATTATACTTTTTTGCTGACCATGGCCGAAGAGTATAGTATATTACAATATTTAAATTTGTAATTGACCGTCATAAAAGCATCATAGATGCCTAAATTAAAGAAATAATTTTGAATATAACTTAGTTTTCTTAATAAGTTGGCATCGTCAGGACCACTATGTGTCCTAGTTATGAATGAAATTCTATTGTTATCATTAACTTATATTTCCCATTGGCATCGGCGATAATGATAACAATAGAATTACATTCATAAATTGGCCATAGTGGTCCAGTCCGATGCCAACTTATTAAGGGTTAATAATATAATAACTAACTATGTTCCCAAGATGACTGCTAAGCATAGGGATTAGTGCAAATCCCCCCCAATGAGGAAGACCTTGTTCAATGGTGGATGTTCCTTGACTTGACATATTATATTAAAGGCTTCTATGGCATGTTGTCACAATTCTGCCAATGTCCGTACATGCTAGTGTCATAAATCACGTGGAGAGTGTTAAATGTTAAGAGAATGGTTGGTGTTTATAAGGGAGAATCCACAAGATGTTTTCCAACCATAATGATTATTTTATCTAAAACAAAAGAGACACAACCACTAAGACAAACACAATGTTAGTAGAACACATAATCAAAATTACAATAGACATACTTATATCAGAATCTTGTTTCTTTTAATAAATTTACATAATATAGGTATAATTTGTTTAGAAAAAGTTAAGTATAACAGACATTTAAGGGAAGTGGGACGGGGGATATAAGGTGGGAGGGATTCCAGTTGATGATGAATATAATTAATAAGAACTGCAACCTTAGGTGGTATGAAGTATGCATATTCCTAAAACATTATAGGGTTTAGATAACTGTATTTTACAAGAATGAAACAAATTGATTATAATTTTTGTTGCACACTGTCTTTCATCTAAATTTGATGAAACAAAATGCCATCAAATTTATTAAATTCGGTAACAATTACCACAGGAGCAAACAAGACGGGGCGTAAGCCACAGATCTTTTGACTTAGAATTGGACAACACTTATATAATGTAGTATTTTTTCTTTGAAGCAGTGATGGCTCAGTGGCATTGGCTATGGACTGCTGTGCAGCAGAGCTTGAGCTTCACTGCATGGTGGAAGGGCATTTTGTGAATGCCCGCCTGGCTAGCGACCACCCTCAAGTAGAAAAATCTGTCGCCAAGCACCTAACAGTGTGTTCCGGCAGCAGTCCTTGAGAGCCAGAAAAATTACAGGCTAATGAGACCTAACAACTGGACGTCTCAGTGTGACGGGCACAGTGCAATTCGTCATTGACGAAATGCGTCTGTTATAGGCAGAGGTTAGTCCACTTAACATCAGGTGGGCCTCGGGCTTGTTCCGTCACAATAACATAAAAAAAAGAAAATAAAAAAAAAAAAATTATACTCTTCCCATTCTTAAATACAAATAACATGAAATTAATAGTGTCCCCAATTTGGAGACAAATATATCTAACAGTTATTTTAGAAAACACTGCACTAGATTTGTTTCTCAAATGGGACACAACTTTTGGCAACAAATCAAAATACTATCAAATATCATCTGACATAATAAATAATGGTAGATTCAGGAATTCACTATCTCTGTCATTACTCATTAGATAATCATAAATTGTAAAAGATGATGTTATGTGAACTGATTAGCTAATGATGAGCATAATTATATTGGGATTTTTATGCATAAAAAATCTCTTTCCAGCTGGTGAATTTAGCTTAGGCATCCATAATGACACTCCACTAAATTATATATGCCTTACATAAATAGGATTTAAATGTGTATATTGTTTAATTAATGTGTACTTACTATTTAATAAAAAGCTAGTGTATATTAACAGCTGGTGTGTATATTTACAGGTGAGCCATGTGAAGTCCCGTGCCCTAACAACGTGCCTGGAAGTGCGATGGCTGCGACGGCAGCATACGCCGGTGCCGGGCCGAGTGGCAGTGGTGGCGGAGGCTCGCCCCCCGTGCCGGCTGCAGCGCCCGCGACTACTGCTGGCCACCACAGCCCGTACGACTTGAGGCGGAAGTCGCCACCGGCATATCACGAGCCCGGACCCTCGGGCGCTTGCTCTCTACCGGCCAGGAAGAGGCCTAGGACGTGAGTAACTCATTTATTTACTCAGGGATCTCATCTAATCCAACATGCAAAAAGGAAAATGAAAAATCCAGTTCCGAGATTTTCCATTTTAGATCATTATGGCTTGTATCTATTATATTAAGCTGAATGTTCTCTGAACTGGACTGTCCTTTATTGTTTTCTCATGTTAGATTATTTATTTATATAAATAAACAACTCTCTGTATTTCGATTATTCTTTTAACATTAATAATTGCTTCAATACTGCCTTACCGCAATCTGAGACCTCGCATGGTAACGAATTTTCTGCTTTCGAAGCAGTGATGGCTAAGTGGCATTGGCTATGGACTGCCGTGCAGCAGATCCATGGTTCGAATCCCGCCGCGGGCTTGATCTTCACCGCATGGTGGAAGGGCATTTTGTGAATGCCCGCCTGGCTAGCTACCACCCTCAAGTAGAAAATCTGTCGCCAAGCACCTAACAGTGTGTTCTCGCAGCAGTCCTTGAGAGCCAGTAAAATTACAGGCACATGAGACTTAAACAACTATTTCTCATGTGACAGGCGCAGTGCAATTCGTGTTGACGAAATGCATCTGTTATAGGCAGAGGCTAGTCCACTTAACATCAGGTGGGCCTCGATCTTGTTCCGTCACAATAAATAAAAAAAAAAAGGTCTTGTAATAAAAAAATACGTTATAAAATTAAACAATATAAGTATTGAAGTTTCATTATTACGTTTATTAGCGTAAGTATTCGACATATTTAGTGGGCGGGCTATTTTCCGCACCTACGCCGCCTGCGTGTGCTCCTGGGTGGCATGCGTAAGTACATGTCGAGTAAAGGTTTGGCACAGGAGCTGCAGGTGCAGGGCTCCTGGACGGTCTTCACAATGGTGATTATGTGCGCGGCGTTTTGAGTGATTCTTCTGCCATGCAAAGTGTGCATAGTCAGGCCATCACTAATTCTAAAATAATGCAACAAGAAAATTTTAATATATTTATAATTTTCTATGAATTTTATTTGGTTCGATCCATATTTCTACTTTTTAAACACAAAATAGATTATTGCCGATTGAACTTCTAAAGGAACATAAAAATACTTCAAAGATCAAGAATGTCAATGTTTGTAAAAATAAAAACTATAATGTACGAAAAAAAAGAAAATTACAGTTATCTGAGTATATTATTAAATGTAACTAATTACTCGTTTTTTAAATAGATTTGTCAATTTTGAGTGTAATCAACACTTGAGATTGGAGTTACATATCATTTTTCACAAGTTGATTTAATTTTTTTTTTTCGTATATTATTTAGATAGATTAGCTTTCGATTCGCGAGGTCCTGTGCTAAACAATATTAGAAAATTTAGAATTGGAAAGTGAGTTATAGATTTATTGATTGCAATGAAGAATGAAAGGAAAGGCAGGAAATTAACGTAGGAATGAAAATATGTTTAGAGTGCAGCTAAGATATTTTTGACGAATCAAAAGACAGAAAAATAAATAATATAATATAAGAAATGCTAAAAAGAATAATGCATTCAAGGAACATAGAAGTGATAATGATAGGCATGTCACTTCACTTAATAGACATCCGTGGATCATTCGCCATTTCATCCATCTTATATTTTTATACTTTGTCTCAAGCCGCTCCCTCGTGTAAGTGACCATATTGAACATGTTGGTAACGTCGGCCTCGGACTGAAAGTGTGTATTTGCTTGACTGTACATGGAAAGGAAGAACTGAAGGTGCTTCCCTGGCATTCTCTTCCCATACAAAACCCATGACATAACTTCTAACGCTATAAATACGCGTTTTCCCGGTCAACTAACACCATGTTAAGGTTTTTGTGCGCTCGTAAGTAATTTTCGCATAGTTGTAATTATGGCGTACGTTGTCTAACTTATTGGCATAAACCCAAACCGGTTTTTAGGTTACTTCACTCTCCAATCTGATTCGTCTCGCTATCATCACCTTCTTCCAAATCTTCATAGTATGTGAGATAAACATTATTCCTTGGTAGTTGTTTTTAAATATGGGTAGCAGCTGCAATATGTTGCAACTTCAGCTGGGATCAGCTCATCCTGAAATAACTTATTGATGAAAAAAGTCAATCACAATATACATTCATCCCCTTTCAACATTTTCCATACTTAAACAGGTTCACCAAAATGCCTTTGATAGATACTTTTACCTTATCCACACGCACACCTCTTGCAACACACAAATATTTGTTTGGCTTTTTACATATTACCAACTGTTCATTATTTCCTCACCATTTGCACTCTTTTCTCTAGCTTTTGCTAAATGGGATAGTTTATTTTTGTCCCTGTGGGCTACCATACCTAAATTTTGGGCAACAAAAGAGGCGAATAATTGAAAGGTGCATGTGGCAGAGGTGGGGAATGGTAAGATGGATGTTTCGTGTAACCACATGAATAAAGAACGAAACAGAATGCAAGCTTCGAAAATTTACTTACGTGCTTACTAAGCTGCACCCGAGCGGGCGCCCCTGTGGCCGCTGCAACCCCTGCGCGTCTTATCAGTGACTAGTTACGCACACATAGCTGTGCGTGTAGCAGTGAAGCTTTCTGTACCGTTCTTTATTGATGTGGTGTAGAAGGACCAGATAAGGGATTAGTTTATCTGCTTAATCTTGAAAATAGCTGTCATGTCATTAGGTGGGATAAAAAAATATATAATAAAAGAGTATGAGAAGGTGAGGATGGACTGTGTGAAGACTGGGCTTAGTGGGAACTCGCCTCTGGGCTGAGGTAGAAAATAACCTAAAAAAAACGGACGAAGTCATGTACAGCTTTGTAGTTATTCATTGTTCAAAAACTTTATTCCATGTAACTTGCAAAGCCGAAGGCCGAGCTCCGACTTGAGAGTATTTTCCACATCCTGGACTGGTTTCCATGGTAACTGCCCGGGATAACACCTACGAGTGGGGTTCCTTAGGCAAAATGACTTAGAACCATGGTATGATTATGCCTGTACCACTTTTTTATGGCAGTAGGGTGAATCTGATTTGGCGGTAAGTTTCTCTACAGTATTAGGAATTTGTATGGGATTTCATTCATCTATTAGAGTTAAGAGCTTATTTTTTTATGTATTGAGGTGTTTCGATATAGGTTAATACGGCATAACGATAAATTATTTTTAAATCTGTCGCCAAGCACCTAACGGTGTGTTCAGGCAGCAGTCCTTGAGAACCAGTGAAATTACAGGCACATGAGACTGAACAACTATGTCTCAAGGTGACGGGCGCAGTGCAATTCGTGACTTGTGACGAAATGCATCTGTTATAGGCAGAGGTTAGTCCGCTTAACATCAGGTCGGCCTCGATCTTGTTCTGTTACAATCACGTAAAAAAAAATATATGTATATAGATCATTATATTCCTACCATTATTACCTCTTAGGTGTATCGGTAGAGAGGGCGACACAGCACATTGTTGTTAGTTTAATATCACCAGTATACCATCGTTATATGTTGTTAGTATACTGTATAGGGCACTTTACCTTTTGCACTTTATATAGTGTAAGTCTTAAAATCGTTTTAAGATGCACTAACAGCTACATACAAACTCATGCGACGCTATCCGTAACGTCTAAGTTGCATGTTTGTACTGCAAAGTATGTGTATAAATATTATAGCTAGCCGTTTAAACCTTTCCGTTTAGTTATTTTAGTTGGAAAAAAACCTGATGCTTCGTATGCACGCTTTTGCTTATGAGCGTCAGTAGTGTCGGTACATATTTCATTTCGGAACAGCTACAACGTTACGTACAAACGTATGGATTGTGTTGTGAGTGCAATGCGGAATACTCCCATAAGTAAGAAATTAAAGATGTTGACGGTGCTAATTTTTCCCTTCAGTTGTTATTACGATAATCCAAAGAGAGGATATGAAACATCCTTTAATTATTATTTTTTTAATTTTTTTTATGTTATTGTGACGGAACAAGCCCGAGGCCCGCCTGATGTTAAGCGGACTAACCTCTGCCTATAACAGATGAATTTCGTTACAAGTTACGAATTGCACTGCGCCCGTCACCTTGAGACATAGTTGTTAAGTCTCATGTGCCTGTAATTTCACTGGCTCTCAAAGACTGCTGCCGGAACACACCGTTAGGTGCTTGGTGACAGATTTTCTACTTGAGGGTGGTAGCTAGCCACGCGGGCATTCGCAAAATGCCCTTCCACCATGCGGTGAAGCTCAAGCCCGCGGCGGGATACGAACCATGGACCTGCTGCGCGCCAGTCCATAGCCAATGCGACTGAGCCATCACTGCTTCAAAAAAATAAATATGTTTTTATTATTATTTGGCCAGAAAAATGTTCCTAGCATGTGACTTCATTTGGGAACTTTTTTATGCAGAACTTCATATACTTACCTCCGTTCGATATTCGAAATCCAGGTCGGAAAATTTGCCAAATGCCCAAAGCCGAGACTGAAGGTATATGTTATACCTTTATTCAAAATCCATACGGGTGAGTAGAATACCAGAAAGTCTAGCCTTCTGAAGGGCTGCGATCCATAATCCCCACGCTATGGAGGAGGCTGTGTTCAGAACGGACGTACACACGCACATGGACGATCCGGCTTACATAGCACAGGTATACAGTACAGGTCAGGGCATTTTGTGGATGCCCCTCCGGCTAGCTACAACACTCTGCCTGAACAACATCTTCGACCGCATCATCTCTTTCTATTAGTTGAGATAATGGTCAAAGACTAGTCTAACACTTAGAAGAAAGAAAGAAACAGTTTATTTTGCACATTAGGAACATAATAGCAAAACATTATACACATAGTAACTTTAAGACTTCGACGCGCTCTTCAGTCCGCTCGTGACCACGACCAATGCAACTTGGTCGAAACGTCGAGGTAAATAAATGTACATGTTTTTATCGCGATTAAGTCCCGTTAAATACTTATAAATATATTATATACACATACAATAAGAAACAAACAAAAAAGAATATAGAACATTGCCGTCGTGTACCTTCAGTCCAAAAAAGGTCCTGGCTCAGCATGATGCTGTGGGCGAACCTAAAGTGCTGGTTTTCAGCCAAGGCCTAAGTGACACACAGACATAAAAAGAAATACATGCATATTATATATTAAATAAATTTAAATAGAGACAGAAAAAATATAATTGTAGATATAAATATATAAATATGGCCAGTAGTTTTAGAGTCTGGCAGAACCCAACTGGATGTTTACGCAAGTGAGACTATTATAACTTTCACTTCACTTAAGAACAAGATTATATCCTAATGAGGCACTGGATATACTGGATATTCAGTTTTTAGTTCTTGTTTACCTAATGTACCTCTTCGTTATTATAATTATCAAGACAATTAATGACGTTGTGGAGACAGTTCCATAAAATCAGCAGGTTGATGTCGGTGATTGTGATATTTACTATTAATAATTGATTATTATAAAAGATGACCCATCTATCAGAATGGATTTGAACTTCCCATTGGTCCCATGTAATAGGGGTAGAACCTACTGCTAGTATTTAAACATAAAACAAAACATGTATTTCATATTTATAAACTACAAAATATTGGGGTTGTATTTCAAAATCAGGAATTGTTTTTACTATTTATAATCGCATGATTATCGAATGTTGGTAATAAACTTTTATATTCCAATTAAATTCGAATCTTTCTCCGAATTACATCAACTTGAGTTAGAAAACTAATGTGATTTTATAATTAATTTTTAATTTATAAGTAATACTTCGTAATTGTCTAGAACTTTATACTCGGGGAAATTTCCTCGATCCATTTTGGACTTATTTGAAGTTCTTTGTCTGAGAATCAAGACTGCGATGCGGCGAGTAACCGCCTCAGAACGTAACAATTCAGTTCGAAACTGGTCAGAATTTTTTCCGGTATACCGTTACCTACTCATGATTTTAGCCAAACCTGATATTGAAAACTATAATACATAGAAATAATATATTATGAGATAAAATAAGCGACTGGTTCACTTATGAGTTTCATAAAAGTTTCTATATCTTACTGAAAAATCTGTTGTTGTACATTGAATGGAAAATTTTATATAGAATTTTTTATATAAAAATATATAAAATTTTCCATGCAAAGACGAAACTAATTATTTGTGACTATTTTAGACAGCCCTGTAATGTGTATGTGCCCTTATCTTTGCAACGTCTTCGAGTGGGCGGTAGTAGCGCTAGTAGTCACAAAAATTCTAAGCTAGGACAATATCAGAACTTCTTTCTCGCTGCTGCTATATTATACATACATTATTATATTTTCGGTAGAAATGCAGTCAAATGGTTTGCCATTGTTCCATTTTATTGTAACACCACAATATAATTATTTGAAAATTGATGGCCTTCTCACTTAAAGTCATCATTTACAGGCAATATCGGAATTAGATTATTTGTTTATGAGAAATAGATAGCATTGATTGTCCTGGCCACACTTTGTCTGTAGCAGAGTAAATACATTTAATCTGCATCAAGTACTTTCAGATATTAGTTTCAGTGCATGTTTTTTTGTTTATACATATTTAAATTAATCTAAATACCAAACGTGTCCACAGATCGCTGTCCCAAGGCGTGGATGTGTGCAACGTGTCGCAGTATTTGCAGTATGAACTGCCTGATGAGGTGTTGCTGTGCATACTGTCTCATCTGACAGAGCGCGACCTCTGCCGCGTCGCGCAAGTCTGCAAGCGGTTCAACACTATCGCCAACGATACTGAACTATGGTGAGTGCACTTTGTATTATGATAGATATGTGTGCAGTGCAACTCAGCTCAGCATTTTCATAATGCTTGGCAGCTGGCACCGTATAAACATTGCCTCAACTCAAGCCGTTAAGAGTTTGCACAGTCACTTCTCCATGCAAACATCGAACGGTGATCACTCCCTTATTTGATTATCGAGGTTCTAGTTCCAGAAAATAACATGACATTGTTATCATGCTTAATCTAAAAACTCAAATAATTGAGTTTCCCTTCAGTTTCTATAGAGAAGTAGTAAGTAAGCCTCATATGATTAAACACAACCCATTATATGAGGAGAGACAGAACAAAACTGCATACATTTACACTAACTTCGTGCTGTTACAGTTAAATGCATCATTAGATTTAATCTGCCATAGCAATAGAGGCACAAATTCTTGGATGGATGAATGGATGTGTTCTCTTTTGGTTTTCACTCCTCATGTATAATTATATAATGTAATGAATAGATTCAGGCGTTACTTTGCGGAAATCCATATTCAATAATAACAAATATTTTAAAAAATATTTTTTACGAAAACATCAAAATAAAACACTTAAAAATATATCTAGTGACAATTCCGCCCAATTTTCCTGCCAAGCCGACGTGACGTCACAAACGCCACGCAGCCAAACCGGAAGAACCTTCGACGCGTTTCGCTTCTACACGAAGCATCCTCAGGAGGTCTTGACTCTTCGAGCGCACGATCGAGAATAAGGAAAATTGGGCGGAATTGTCACTAGATATATTTTTATATTTTTAAGTGTTTTATTTTGATGTTTTCGTAAAATATTTGTTATTATTGAATTATATAATGTGTTGTTTATATAAATGGTGCTTCTTATTAGCAATAAATGTAGTTTGCTGACCTTTTTAGACAATTGTATGGATTGAGTTTGAAAAACCTTGGAAGCCCAGCAGTTTGATGATGTTTGATAAACCAAAAACAACATTTAAAAAATCAATTCAATTTGAGACAAATCTTCATGGCTGAAAAATAAAGAAGGGTGTTCATATTACTTGTTTTCTTAACAAAATCATTCTCATATCATGTTTTCAAGTGGGTTTTAAATAAAAAATTAGAAGTTAGGTTTGCTGTCTTATATTATCTCTTGATATCCCTTGTGCATGATGAGAATTCGGGAACTTATTTCATTTATAATTAAATGAATTCTTTTTTATAGGAAAAGCCTCTACCAGTCGGTATTCGAATATGACACACCACTCATGCACCCAGCCCCGTGCCAGTTCGAATTCGTAGCCCCCGATGAATGCGAAGCAGACAACCCTTGGAAGGAGAGCTTCAGGCAGCTATACTACGGCATCCACGTGCGTCCCAACTACCGTCCAAAGAAGGACTCGCGTATTAAGCACTTTAATACTATTCGGGTGAGTCTGCTCTCAAATTTTCATTCCCATCCTATGTAATGTCCAAGTGAGTTTGAGTGAGAGTTTCAAAAGTTCATACTATGTCCTACAAAAATGATTTGAGGTGAAGAAAAAAAATATTACAGAAGGTGGGCAGCAGTACCTTCTGAAGAACTGCCTAAAACTACTATCCCCAGGATGCCTGCCAAGCATGAAGATAATGGCTTTGTTCAACAGTGTAGATTATGGTGTTGCTTAACTTTACTAAACGTCCTTTATTATATATATTATATATAAGCAAAAATTACAAGTTAAATTACAGGCACATGATGGCTTATTAATTTTATGTCTCAGGGTGATGAGTGCAGTGAAGTTCATCACTTGTGACGAAAAGCCTGGTGTAGGTCGGTCACAATCCCATAAAATAAAGAAATGGCTTAAATATTTTATTATTTTAGTTGTTATATTAATGTTATATTATTTTATAATTCCATTGTTAATGACACTTTTAAATAATTTACAAAATTGAAATTTTGCGTTATCTAGCATTTAGCTTGTACAACGAACTAAATATAAACATGGTATCTGTGCGCAGGCGGCTTTCGAATACGTAGAAGAGCGCGGCGGGAACTCAACCCCGGCGACTCCGAGTGCGAGCGCGACGAGCGTAGGCGGCGGCGGGTGCGGCGGCGCTGGCGGCGGCGGCGGAGGTGCCGCCACGCCCGGTGCCGGCGCGTGTACCTGCAGCTGCGGCGCCGGCGCTTGTACGTGCCGCCGCGCCGCTCCCACACACCAACCGGCGCTAGTCTTCGTGCACGCCGGCTTGTACCAGGAGGAGTGCCTCGCCATCGACACAGACATTCAGCTCATTGGTGAGTGCTCATTATAGTACTTGTACGATCTCACAGTAACATTTATACACACTTCAGTAGCGGCCTACTTGCGCATGCCTCAACTGCAGAATTAGTTAAAAAGTGTAACTTAATATACTTTAACTCGTAGCGCAAAAACCTTTGAACTGAAACAGTCTATACAACAGTAGCATAACTCTTAAAACCCTTAAGTTTTTCTTGTTCTTCTGACTGCTACCAGCTGCCTACTAAACTACAAAAGGCTGTACATCCTCTACCGTCAACTATGTGGCGGACTGTACAGTGTTAGTGCTCTTATATTGCTAAAGCGGCCGTGTATGTCTAACAACAAAAAAAACAAATCATCCATATCAGATACTTTTTGACTGAATATATATGCATTGCCGCAACTAAATGACCAAATAAATAAATAATAATAGGTAGAGAAGAAATAAGAGGGTATCGTTGTTGATATTGCATTCATTTGTAATTTTGTCTTCTTAATTTGTTCTCTGTAGCAGTCCAGAGCCTGGAACTGAGCCCGGTAGAAGATAATAAGCTCATTCCCTAAAACATGGGATTAGAACTTGATTGATTGAAGTTTGAAGAAACGTGGGTATTAAACGAAAAGTGCCTATCCCTTCAGGAAATACGGGCGTGACGTTGATTTTTTCTTGCGAGCTATTTACCATCTATGCTAAATGCATTCATAGAAGTGATTATTGTTCTTGAATCATCATCATTCATTGTGAAAGTCTTTACATTGTTAGCTTCTCCTATATCCTAAGGTTCGAAAGTATTGAACTTTGAAACTATTTTTAAATTAATATGTTCATGTATCTCCCAACACCTCTATGCTGCTATATACTCTAGCATTGTTATCGACATAATGTATGTAACATCAGGTTGTGCCCCCGGCAACGTAGCAGAGTCAGTAGTGCTAGAACGCGAGGCGGAGTCGACGCTTGTGTTTGCGGAAGGAGCGAGCCGAGCGTACGCCGGACACATGACGCTCAAGTTCTCTCCAGACGCCACCAGCACCATGCAGCATCACAAGCACTACTGCCTCGAGGTCTCCGACAACTGCTCGCCGACCATCGACCACTGCATCATACGCAGCGCCAGTGTCGGTCAGTGCATCTATGCCTCCTTTAAACTGACTAGTTGATTGTCTGTGTCCGTTAAAGCAACGTGGTACACAACAACAGCCTAACTATTAACATTTTAATCACTGTGTGTCACTCAATCATTTTATAACACAAAAGCTGCATTATTAAAATATTTTTGACTTAAACATTTGTATACAGATGTTATACAGTGAGTGAAGGTTGTGTCAAAGTCAAGGAGTCTATAGTTCATTATACTGCCATGTTCATTTTCCTCATTCCATGTTCATACCCCTTGTCCCACACTGTGTTCTGGCCCATGGCCCATCTGGCCATTATTATCTTTGCAAGTTTTGTGGAAACATTACGATGATGGACCAATGATATAAAATAAGAAAGTGATAAAAAAAAATCATAATCTAAACTAATATAATAAAGAGGAAAGATTTGATTGTTTGTTTGTTTGCATTGAATAGGCTCTGAAACTACTAGACCGATTAGGATGAAATTTGGTATGGAAATAGTTTGAGACACGGGGAAGGACATAGGATAGTTTTTATCCAACTGCGCAAAAAGAGGTTAATGGTTTTGCGCGATAACCGATCTACTGGACCTATTAGGATGAAATTTTGATATGGAAATAGTTTGAGACATGGGTAAGGACATAGGATAGTTTTTATCCAACTGCGCAAAAAGAGGTTCATGGTTTTATGCGATAACCTATATACACGCGGGCGGAGCCGCGGCAGGAAAGTTAATGTTATTTAAATTAAGAATTACAAGTAAACGCATTGTGTTTTTTTTTGACAATAAATATTTTAAATGTTATGTTTAAACATAATAAATTAACCGGCAAAAACACTCACTTTAGGTATCGAATATATCTGATACCCAGGTTTCGAGCATATCAGATGCACATCATGAGGGCGATTGCGCAGCTGTGGCTGCAAGCTCCCGGGCGGGAGCTTAATTAATTTATAATCTTCTATACTTATAATAAAACTGTAACAGGTCCAATTCTGTACATTGCAGATATTGTGAAAATAATTTTTGAGAGCACTCTGTAGCTGATACTGATGCCAAAACTGTATTTTTAATTATTTTTGTCTGTCTGTATCATGGCCGCGCACCACGCCAAAACTACTGTATCAATTTCAATGAAACTTAGCACGATTTGAGTATACTTTTTATCCCGAATTTCATTACGGTTCCCTTGGGAAAGGGGATGAAAGTCAAAATATACACTTAGATGTAATTTATTAACGCGTAGTCCGATTTCAATCATTCTTGTTTTGTTGGAATATTGCTACTTTAAAGATTGTCCCATACATTTTACAAAGTCATTGGTTTGTGCTATTGATGTTTGTTTAATCATATTATGTAACCAAAACTAACGATAGTTTGATGTACAGTGGGTGCGGCAGTATGCGTGATCGGTGCGGGCGCCAACCCGGTGATCAAGCACTGCGACATAAGCGACTGCGAGAACGTCGGCCTCTACGTGACCGACTACGCTCAAGGAGCTTACCAGGACAATGAGATATCGCGGAACGCGCTCGCCGGTATCTGGGTGAAGAACTTCGCCAACCCCATCATGCGGCGCAACCATATACACCACGGCAGAGATGTTGGAATTTTCACCTTTGAGAATGGATTGGTGAGTCTTATTCACTTATTATAATCATCCGTAATATTCTTGCCCATTAAAGTATTGCAAGAGGCAATTTTAGGTCAGATTTGATGAACTTTGCCAATGTAGCATTATCGCCATTTCTGGTCTATTAGGAGTTTTGTTACTGATACATTAAAAACATTTATTTAAGCATATAACCTCCATTATAAATCATTTATTGTTTGTATAGTCCAACACAGTGATGTGATGATCAGTCTGTATAATTATTTTAAACTACTGAATTCCGGGCTACACTAATCTTAGTAAATACAATAATTATTATGGCTACTGAGATTAGTACGGTGCGTTTAGCGCGAATGTTCAATGCTAGCTGGCTGGAGGCGCTCAGCGAGCGCGGCACGTAAGGCCGACCGAGACTCGGCTAGCTTGACTTGGAAACGTTTCTTATATTTACGTACATATTGATCTGTTAACGCCGACAACTTTAAGCGTAAGACTGACCAGCGTAAAATAATGCTTTTATACCTTGGTGCTTTAAATTGAACTTTTAATAATTTTTATCCAACAGGGCTACTTTGAAGCCAACGACATTCACAACAACAGAATCGCCGGCTTCGAAGTGAAGGCAGGCGCGAACCCCACCGTAGTTCACTGTGAAATACACCATGGTCAGACCGGGGGCATTTATGTCCACGAATCTGGCCTCGGCCAGTTTATAGACAATAAGATACATTCAAACAACTTTGCCGGTGTCTGGATCACATCCAACAGCAACCCAACTATACGCCGCAATGAGATTTACAATGGCCATCAAGGAGGAGTGTACATATTTGGCGAAGGGCGCGGTCTTATCGAGCACAATAATATATATGGGAATGCTCTAGCTGGTATTCAGGTGAGCATATGATCATACTTATATAATTCTCCATGTTTGTAATATCAATAGAAAAAAGTTGGCAACATAGGGTATGTTCCATTAGTCGCTAAGAACGTTATTTTCGATAATTTTGATCACATACTGCGTCTATGGTTGTGATCACGTGATCGTTTGTAACTGTCATCCCCGTTCCATTTTTGGATAAGAACGCTAAGAATGCCACTAAATTTGCCACTTCTGTCACTTTTGACATAAGATGTAGCGTTTAAGGCGAAAATAACGCCAAGACCCATTTGGAAAACTTTTTGGGAGTGTGATCGTTTTTAGCGTTTTTAGCGAATCTCACTCAAATGGTACGCACCTATAGTCTATTCAATTTAAACTATTTGATTCAACTGTTCATAATTTAGTGTATTTTCGTATTTAAATCATTCTATAGTATTGTATTTATATTTCCAACAATACACTCTCAAATGAAAACATGCTGTAACACAGTCAACTCTGCTGCACCTCACTGGAATGCGCTTACTCTATTGCTCCTCTCTTCGGTTCCAAGAAGTACTGCAAATAACGACAATTTAACTACATATCGACTAATAATTTAGTTTTCTAACATTTGCAGATTCGCACAAACAGTGATCCTATAGTGAGACACAATAAAATCCACCACGGTCAGCACGGCGGCATCTATGTCCACGAGAAGGGTCAGGGGCTTATAGAAGAGAATGAAGTGTATGCTAACACTTTGGCTGGCGTGTGGATCACGACAGGATCAACACCGGTTCTGCGCCGGAACCGCATACATTCAGGGAAACAGGTTAGAAATTGTCTTATGTTTTGATTTTTAGATAAAAAAGATGCTTTCACCAATCTATTGTATGGTGGCGCCTAGCCGCGCCGCGTTCTCAATGATTATTAAAAGATTAAATGTTCTACCAAAACGGTTGATAACATCTCAAGATTGTTAAAGATATCACAAATGATTTATTATTAAAAACATGTAAACGCTTCCTGCCCTAAGTGTGGCATATATTATATGTGATTACTGCCTGTGCATATAAGAAGCTATGTTAGAACTGTTTCATGATCAGATCTTGTATGTGTTTTTTTTAAATTTTCGGCTACTTTAAATATGTCATGCCAGCATTTTTAAATCATTCGTAAAACAATGAATAAACTCCAAGGTACCTACAATATTTAATGCGTAACTAGAAATAATTATATTTTTATTGCTCTACAGGTCGGCGTTTATTTCTATGATAATGGCCATGGCAAATTAGAAGACAATGATATATTCAATCACCTATACTCCGGTGTCCAGATTAGAACGGGTAGCAACCCTGTAATTCGGGGAAACAAGATCTGGGGCGGCCAGAACGGCGGTGTACTAGTCTATAATGGAGGCCTAGGGCTTCTTGAACAGAATGAGATTTTCGATAATGCCATGGCCGGTGTGTGGATCAAGACTGACTCCAATCCTACGCTCAAGAGAAATAAGATATTCGATGGGCGCGATGGGGGCATTTGTATTTTTAATGGAGGAAAAGTGAGTATTTCGAAAATCTTTTTATGATGTTAAACAAACGAATTCAGTTTTTTAAAGAACATATTGAATAATTTTTTTTCTGTAATACTTGAAAAAATATTCCATCAAAGCTATTTAATTAACATTAGTGGTTTATTCTCACTTATATACATAATATTATTTTTTCATATTATAGCTTTATCCTATATTGTATCATTCCATACTCATATAATTTGTAGTAAATAGTCTTACTACTAACTAACATATACATTTTCCTTGTAAAGTTCTAACAACTTAAATAGTATAAATATTTTTTATCCTCTTTTATGTGATGATTTGGTCCCATTTAATGTTCTACCGTTCAGATCAGTCTGTTTCGAAATTCGAAACCGCACAGGGGTGGGTAGCTTGTAAATAGTATTTGAAATTTGAGTTCTGTTATTATTGTTACTTATGGTGCTGACAAGTGCATTACCTTAACAGGTTTTCAGCAAAATATAGTTAGATTATATTAGGTCATAACATATGAAATTGGCGTTTTGTATGGGAGGAACAAAAAGTCGAATATTTTTTAATATAATATATTTAATTAATCAAAGTATGAACCATTATTTTCTATGCACTTTTGCCATCTCATAGGTAGTTCATTGATCCCTTTACTAAAAAAAACAGTCGGACGGGAATCAATAAAATCTTTGAAGGCGATTTGGACTGCCCCATCGGAGTTGAATTTTTTCCCTTGCAAGAAGTTATCCAAATTTCGAAAAAAATGGTAATCTGTTGGAGCAAGGTCCGGGGAGTACGGAGGATGTCTTAGACTTTCCAATTGAAGCTCTTCTAATTTAGTAGCCGTCTGTAGCGCAGTGTGTGGTCTAGCGTTGTCGTGAAGCAGCAGTGGCGTGGAGCGATTGACCAGCCTAGGTTGTTTAGCCGCTAGCTTTTCCATCATGGTTTGCAATTCCTGACAATAGACATCAGCCGTAATAGTCTGGCCAGATTTGAAAAAACTGTAATGAACAATACCGGCACTAGTCCACCAAACGCTTACAAGTAACTTTTTTGGGGTTAATTTTCGCTTGGGGCAGGATTTGGCTGGCTGGCCAGGATCTAACCATTGCGCTGAGCGCTTCCGATTATCGTAAAGAACCCATTTTTCATCACAGGTAATGATTCGGTTTAAAATACCTTCATTATTGTGCCGGTTTAGTAATGTCACGAAGTGTCGACGCGCGTTTGCCGGTTTGTTTCAGTCAATTCGTGAGGTACCCACCTTTCAAGCTTTTTAATCTTCCCAATTTGCTTCAAGTGAATTAAAACAGTTTTATCACTAACATCGCAGCCTGCAGCTAACTCGGACGTGGTTTGCGATGGATCCGCTTCCACAATAGCCTTCAACTCTTCATTATCAACTTGAGTCTCAGGCCGTCCACGGGGCTTGTTCTGCAGGTCGAAATTTCCAGAACGAAAACGTTGGAACCAAAAACGAACTGTGTTTTCTTTTGCAACACGACCGCCATACACATCATTCACCCTTCGAGTTGTTTCCGCAGCACTAGTGCCACGGCGGAACTCGTACTCGTAAATAATGCGATATTTAAGGTTTTCCATTTTGTAAAATGAGTGACGCAAACAGAAAAAAACAGAAGAAAAAAAAACAAATGAATGACGATCATCGAAGCACAAATACATGAGTCTATAGCTGTACAAATTTGAATTTGGAATTCCTTACCAAAGAGGAGAAATTCGTGATTAAAGTGGCCAGTACGAAAAACGCCAATTTCATATGTAAGGACCTAATATTTATCATAATCTCTAAGGGTTTTAGAGAATATTACGATTATATAATATAGTAGATTCCAAAATGTATTTAAAATTATCTTAGGGTGCTTACCATTTGAAGTTAGATTCGCTAAAAACGATCACACTCCCAAAAAGTTTGTTCCACATGGGTCTTGGCGTTATTTTCGCCATAAACGCTACATCTAATGTCAAAAGTGACAGAAGTGCCAAATTTTAGTGGCATTCTTAGCGTTCTTATCCTAAATGGAACAGGGGGTGACAGTTACAAACGATCACAGTGATCACAACCATAGACGCAGAATGTGATCAAAATTATCGAAAATAACGTTCTTAGCGACAAATGGAATATACCCTTAGTAAAATAAGATTTCAAAGTTGAATCTAAATTACGCTTGTAAAGAAAAAAAACCTTTTCTATTTGTGTATGTATGCATATAAAATGGTTATATAATTAAAAAAGAAAAACATAACATGGGCTAGTTAATTGACATTTTTTATTTAAGTGATTTGTTTTGTGTTACTAAGCTTACTTTAGTTTTTTTTACCAAAGCTGGTTAAGATTTCAAAACAGCAGCCTCTATTTCACTTCGTCGCAGTGCGATATTAATCTATTTTCAGCGTTTTAATGTTCTTCAAATCTAAGAAATACACTTTGAGAAAACTTAACATCCGCCAGATTAACTTCTTAGGGGTGTGAACGAAATAATCGCCACCAAAATATATAATTTTCATAAGAAATCGGTATTCATTCCTAATAGTTAATATCCATTAAGTTTTTTGACTCCTTAAATTATGGCAGCATTAAATTGATTCATCAAATTAGGCAGGGTAAAGACAAAAATAGGCTTCGAAATTAGTTATGCATAAAATTGATTCATCAAATTAGGCAGGGTAAAGACAAAAATAGACTTCGAAAGTAGTTATCAAAGCTGAACTTACACCTAGACATGCCTTGCCTCACACTTTTGCATGCAACGACGCGCACTTGTTCCCGCCTAATATGAAAGAAAGAAAGAAATATTATTTATTTGTGGCACTAAGACGCTAAACTGGAATGCCTAATAAAGTGCTCACAAATCGGTCCTAAATCAGCATAATACTGGTTGTTAGCCAGCATTATTAGCATATGCCGCATTTCAGTAAAATGCTGTCCTTCTTGACCTTGCACCATTCCACTAAATCTATTTGTTCATTTTATCGAGTTGGCGCTTTGTCGATTTCGTCAGAATGATATGGAGCATTGTCCATTACTTAGGTGAAATTTTCGGATAAGAGTAAGGATGTTTATATAGTTTGTAATGAGTTAATGCTGCCATTGTATAAACTAGCATCTATTATTGGATCATCATCAAAGTTAGATATTGGCCTCTTGTCAAATAACCATAGAAGACGTTCCAATTTGGCGTGTACATAAAATTGATCGATACCCTCAGGTTTGCTCTTTTTCTTTTGTATACATCATCATCATCCTGAAGACGTCCACTGTTGAACAGGGGAGCCAGGGTTGGCATGATTAAATTACATGACAATGTTTATTCAAAATTACTTATTAGAATTAAAATACTCAAATAAAAACACCAACTTTCCAGCTTTTTCCGTTGCTAATCTATTCCTGATTTAGAATGTACAAATGAGAAATGTACAGATGTAGAAAATACTCTTTCTACGGATGCTGAGGATGCAATAGACCCAAATAAGGTCTCAAAATTGGGTATATTTTGTTTGGCGTATCTTCAAAAAACATTTTTTGGAACTGCCGCCATTTCGAAGCGTGTGCTTACTCCCAGCGGCATAATGTCGAATTACATGATTTAAGTTTACAAATATTAAGTGTATGACCTGGTGTAAATGTGTACAGTTGTTTAAAATTTGTGTGCCCAGCCATTCTTGAGATATTTGTGAAGAACACTTTCCGCTAGGAGAACGTTCTCCCAGCAAAATTTTGTTTTCGAAAAGACCGCATGATAACAATAATTATTCCAATAATTAGAGTATAACGAGAGGTAAATGTGTGTTTGAATGAAATTTGTGTGTAATACGTAGATATGCATGATGCCGCTGGGGGAACGTTAGCTGTTTGCTAGACATCCTAAACGGTTAGGCGCACAGTTATGATTATTTTTACACATGTCTCTATGAATTTGTGTCTATTGGTTATGAAAACAGAATTCGAAAATACATCACAAATGAGGCGAAAAAAAATATACGTAAAATAAGGTTTTTTAGGTTCTAGTTATTCAAATAGAGGTCCTGGAGACTAGCTTTTCGCGTCAATATATGCCCTGTTATAGCTTAGAATGTCTTGCCAAGTCTCATTGTATACCATTCGTAAATAATGAGTTTTATTTTAAAAAAACTATGCCCTAATCACGCCCGTTTTTGCCAATGGATTTGACGAGTTCTATAATGGCTGGCAAATCAAAATGTATTACAACAGTTAGTGCATTTATCCAATCATCTACCTATAAAGTTTTAGTTCAATAAACTTATTAAATAAATAGATAAATTAAAAAACCCACAAGATAAGAAATAAGTGATAAACCGACCAAGTTTGAATGGTTACAAAAAAGCGGCCCATCCGCCTCTAGTCTAATTACGTCTATATTTCATTAAACCCTTCACGACGACGACGCTCTTGTAATAATAAAAAAATATTATCACCTTTCAACCCTAATCCCACCTAAACTTTATACTAATTCTCCTGTGGTAAACAAATACCAAATCCTAAATCAATTTAGCTTTGATTTTATTTTTGAAAAAGTTGACATGTGTTTTGTTTTTCTATCCAGGGAGTGTTAGAAGAGAACGATATATTTCGTAACGCACAAGCGGGCGTGCTGATCTCGACGCAGAGCCACCCGGTGCTGCGCCGCAATCGCATCTTCGACGGCCTCGCCGCCGGAGTTGAGATCACCAACAACGCCACGGCCACTCTTGAACACAACCAGATATTTAATAATAGGTTTGGTGGTAAGTTAAAAAAAACTGCGAGAGTTTATTATTATTATTTCTTTGTTAATGGCTTCTGCGGTTTAATGTTACCACAATTCTGCCAATGTCCGTTCATGCTAGTTTCATAAGTCACGTGGAGTTATTACTTTAATTTAGAATATGATCGGTATTTAGAATGATAATACGACCAGACTTTTGAAGACCATGATGATTTATCTAAAACAAAGAAATGACACAACTACATAACTAAAATAATCTCTAAAATACTTATTACTAACATTAAACTGCATAAATTTTACAGTACATACAGCTATATATATACATACAATATGTAACAAACAATATTTACAATTTAATTTTGTTTAAATTTACAAATTTACACAATAAATGGTTGATTAATGGGGAAAACATAAGAGAAAGAAGATATTTAAATGATGTTGGACGAGAGACTTCAGGAGGGAGGATATCATATAGTGAATAGCAACGATTTGGACATTCAAAGAAAATATGGTCCATGTTTCCTTCGTCGAGACCACACTCACATAATGAGTGGTCCCTAACCCTAATTTTCATTAAATGAACTGGAGTACAGGCATGACCCAGTCGCAGACGGCATAGTGTTGATGTGGTTACTTTATTGGACTTACGAAATTTGAAGAACCAAGGAGTTTTAGGAATCGTGGGTTGGATATCTCCATAATGTCTACCTCTATACTTAATGGAATTTTCCCAATATTTGGACCAAGATTCAAATAGCTGCAATTTTGGTAGAAGACACAAGTCATGGGAGTATATTTTGAAGTGCTCAAGGGAACCTATTTGTGAAGCAGTTTTTGCGCAAGAATCAGCTGTTTCATTCCCAGGAATTCCAGAATGACCTGGAATCCAAGCAAGCACAATGTTGATGCCAAGGGTATGACAATCAAAAAGAGCCTCTCTAATTTTTAAAATCAATGGGAAACGAGATTTTGAACGAAATGGATTGGACAATATACTTTGAAGACAACTTTTGGAATCAGAGAAGATTATAGAATTATTTAAATTATGTGATTTGACAAACAGGACGGCTTCCAATAAAGCTAGGGCTTCACCAGAAAATATGGAAGAGTATGAAGGGCATTTGAAGCTTAAAGAAATTTTGGAAGAGGGAAACCATACTGCTGTACCAACCACACTATTAGATGATAGTTTGGATGCATCTGTGAACAAATAATGCCAACCTCTATATTGGGTATTAATCCGTTCACTGAATAAGACACGGGCTTTAGGACAGTCCTTATCAATACCAAAATGAAGTAAAATGTTAGGCTCAGAAATAAGTACCTCGTAAGAAGTTGCAAAAAGGGGATTTATGGGGAACTGACAAAGAGGATCTGGTAGTTTTGTATATTTAATATAGCTAATGACAAGGCATGCGAGAGTTTTATATTACATTTAATAACTGCTGTCAATGTCTGGGATCATCTAAAATAGTGGATTTTTTCGTTTATGAAGTGACGAAACCATCTACTACTACTAGAATTATAGAAAATTTCTCAGAGACATAATTATGGGTCAGTTGTGTTCAGCTCATGAGATTTTAGTTTTTTTAATGTTATTGTGACGGAACAAGCATGATGCCCTGATGTGATGTGTGGTAACGACTGCCTATAACAGATGCATTTCATCACAAGGGACGATCTGCACTGTGCCCGTCAGTCATCCTGAGACATTCAGAGACTTCTGTTGAGACTCATGAGCCTGTAATTTTTCTGGCTCTCAAGGAGTGCTGCCGGAACACACTGTTAGGTGCTTGGCGACATATTTACTACTTGAGGAGCTAGCCAGGCGGGCATTCACAAAATGCCCTACCACCATGCGGCGAAGCTCAAGCCGACGCACTGTGTTTCGCCTAGAACAAGCTAGCTGGACAAAAATATTTTATAATGGGTTTCGATTGCTTTTGCCTTAGACAATGATAATTTGTTAATTTCATAATTTTCAGGTAGGTACAG
This sequence comes from Plagodis pulveraria, assembly GCA_963890685.1. NCBI lineage: Eukaryota > Metazoa > Arthropoda > Insecta > Lepidoptera > Geometridae > Plagodis > Plagodis pulveraria. The sequence goes on along the minus strand of OY982964.1, from coordinate 12,066,159 downwards.
ATTAAATTATAAGTCTAAAAATGAAAAACCAAATACTTTATAAAAAAATGTATTGTATTTCTTACAAAGGCACAAAAAAAAGCAAAAATACAGCAGAAATAAGTACATTAAAATAGAAAGAAACAATCAATAATATATTACAACATAATTATACAATAAAAAGTAAAAAAATACATTATTATTTATAACTTAAATATTATAAAAAAAGGTAAACTCAAGATTTTACAAAAATGCTACATCATACTCATAATTATCCTAAATATCCTCATCTGATGATTCGTCACTCTCACATTCAGTCGAGTCTGGTAACAAGTAATCACCTTCATCAGTCGGACTCGGAAGAACGTTACTTGTAACCCGATGTGATTGTATTGAAGGCGGAACAATCAAATTTAAAACTTCTTCAGGTAATTTGTCAATTTTCTTTTTGGGTACCTCTCTGAGAGAGTTGATTAGAGGATCAGACGTTATTAAAAGCATATTCAACAAATCTGTATTTGTGGCACTACGTGACAGTTTCCTGGTGTGGTGTTCACGGAATCTCCGGCAGTCTTTATTTCGAGCCTCTTGAGCTTCTTCTGAGAGCTGTCCGATTGGAAGAATGCAAGTTTTTATCACTTCTGTGCTATGTACAAGTATTTTGTGTACAGTAGCTGGCATGTAGTACCACGAATACAGATTTAGATAGTGTTCTGGTTTCAGAACACACTTTCTCAAATTCATTGTAATTAATATCGTACCCAGAAGATAAAGTTCTTAACAAAATGCAGAATTTTTTAATGAGGTTAACGTCTAAGCCTGTAATCTCTCCACTCAGTTCCGGGTTTGTAAAGAATCTGCGAGCTGTGTTCCCATCATTTGTGTTACCATAACCAGGTTTTGGTTTGTCTACAATAAGTCCCATTTGGGTTTTAAACTTTTGCTTTATGTCGTCTGAACGCTGTTTCACACTAGCTTTATCGTCATCACCTCTAACCTGCCACTTCTTAATATCCAAACGATAGCTAATGTGCAACAGACATTCAAAACAGCGAATCCAAGCATGTAATGTAGACAAACCAAACCCATAATGTTCTACATTACTTTCCAATCCACTTAAATCACCATTCATCATCTTAGGAGTCGCACCACAGATATAACACTTTTGTGCAGATCGTGTGTCAGTCATAGCATTGCATACTTTGCCGTCTGTCATTGTTAGCAAAAGAGTGTGCTTCACAGAAATTTGTGATTCACCAACACTACATGTTGTTGGAAGAAGTTGAGATACTTCTTCAAACACTCTGTTAGTTTCTGTAGTCGTAAATTCATTTGTTTCCTTTGAAAAAATAAATTTAATTGGCCTGCAATATAACGTGGAGGAAGGTCGTGGGTTTTGCCAAATAATATTTTGACCATCACACAATCTCAAAGGCACAAATGAAAATACAAACAGAAATTCATCAGTAGCCTCAGTGTTTTCAAACTTCTGCTTGTAGGTACTGTGACCAGAACTACCATCACATCCCCATTTGCTAACTAATGTGAATGACGAACTGGGCAGCGCACTTTTAATGACTTCACTTTGTGCTTCAACTAGTCGTTCAGTTGTTTTATCCAAAATAGCTTGGAGTTTTATTTCCGCGCGCGATTCCGTTATAGATGGTCATCAGAAGGATAACAAAGTTTTTTTGACTTACATAGGCTATGGTATGATGGAAACACTTGATGTCCAGCCTTCATTGCCCACTTTCTCGTCTGTTTGTAAGAGTGAGAAGTGCACTTAGAATCTACGTAATAAGCTAGCGCTTCGTCACTATTTAACTGCCTAGCACTACAAAGAGATTCTTCAGATGCTGGTTTGGCGTGTAAATAGCCAGAACCTATTTACTTGCGTACGGGAAAGTATGGTTTAAAAATGGCTCACTTCGTCGGACAAGAAGAAAAATACCACGAGTAAATCCACAGTGCAGATCAAATAGGCCCACTCACCTCTTCATCAATCTGATTTCCTTGTTTCTTTGTCAGAACCTCCAGGGACTGTGTGATGCGGTGATGAGAAGTAGGTTTCCTTTTTTTTTTCTTCACCTGCCGGCCGGCAAGGACTCAATCGCGATGACGATGAGTTTACACATGTAATCCACCAATAATATGGGTGAACTTGGTCGCACTGTCCATCACTCCACTTTTCGTTGAAATTATGTATATCCTTTCATCAAAATGTACATGTAACAGGATAAAAAACAAATATAATGTCCGAATAGTCGTAGGTGAACACGTGAAGAGAAAAGGTATATATCAAGTCAGTTTGACAGTAGCTAGACGATGACGCGGGTGCGATCAATTAGCCAATAACATCCAATATAATTCTTCCATTTGGAAACTGCTAGCGCCATCTCTGCGCACGATTTGTGCAACTCCGAACGAATCCATCGATGAGTGAGCTTTGCACTAATACAAGTGTTTTTTTTCTTCTTGATAATAAGTTAATTAATATAAAAATAAAACCCAGCTTAAATGAAGCTATGGCGCTTCACCATACACCCCCCCTTGGAAGGTCGAAAGGCCTTTCAACACCAACAGAACAGTAATAATTCCAGCAATGTTGAGAGCATATCCTCAGCGCCAATACATCAAAAAACTTTATATGTATATCAACAATGACATTTATTGTTTTACAGAATTTACCCTACAATCTAGTTTCTAAGTTTTTTAGAGTTACAAAATAAGTTTGGTATAAATATTGTGTTTTATCCTATGAATATCAAGAATGTATTTATATATATATATATATATATATATATTTAGTTCTATATAGCTTATCCTACATTACTCAACCAACAACCATAAATCTATATCATAATATTTATTTCTACGGGTTTATTGGTTCGGCAATGGATACAGCTTGACAATGGGACGCTTGAATGAGCTTTGCCTAGTTTTGACTGTAGCCACCCGAACAATACCATCAGACCCAGGGAATATCTCCGAAATAACTCCTAGAGGCCAAGACAATGGGGGAGCATCATCTTGACCAATTAATACTACGGTACCCACTTGAATGGGGCGGTCATTGGTTTGCCACTTTTGTCTGACTTGCAAGGTGTGCAAATACTCAGTACGCCATTTTTTCCAGTATGATGCTACCATATGGTCGAGCAATTTTTTACGCATTGCGAGGTTGACACGCTGGTCAGACAAATCTGATGCTGGTAAATATGTCAGAGGAGTAGACATTAAAAAATGTGCCGGAGTCAGAACTTCCGGATGGGGATCAGAACTGACAACACTTAGAGGTCTTGAGTTCATTATACATTCTATCTGTATGAGCACAGTCTGCATCTCTTCGTATGTAAGCAATTGGTTGCCTATTACCCTATACAGGTGAGTTTTCAAACTTTTAATATTTGACTCCCATAAAGCCCCAAAATTTTCCAATCAATGCGATGCTTTTGAAGCTCTCTTCTCAACATAGCATTGTGCTGAGTATCTAGAAGTAATTTATACATCTCATCCAATTTAGCGCGTGCACCCACAAAGTTGGTGCCATTGTCTGAATACATGCAAGACACTGGCCCACGACGCGAAATAAATCTCTTAAACGCGGCCAGAAAGCATTCACTTGAGAGTTCTGTTGTAAGTTCAATGTGGACGGCCTTGGTAACATGACAAATAAATAAGCAGATATAGGCCTTCTGCGCATGCTGTCCACGTCGGCGTGAAAGAAGTATCCTTAGGGGACCCGCGTAGTCAACGCCGGTGTGCACAAAGGCCTTTGCTTGTGTTATACGACATGGAGGTAGATCAGCCATTTTTGGCGTCGGATGGGAAGGATTAACACGGAAACACGCATTACATGCGCGCACTCTCGCGCGAATAATCGTTCTAGCATCTAATATCCAAAATTTTTGTCGAATAATGGACATCAGAAGCCCAGGCCCAGCATGACAGTAAAACTCATGGAAATGTCTAATTATCAGATCCACAACATGGTCATGCTTAGGGAGAATCGCGGGGTGCTTAGCTTCAAAAGGCAAATCTCCCCGAGAAAGGCGCCCTCCTATACGCAAAGTACCTGCGTCGTCAATGAACATAGAGAGATTTCTTAATTTATTTGAAGGCATGTTGTTGCCTTTTAATAATTTTATGTCATCAGCAAAATGATTCCTTTGAACCATTTGAATTATAGCGATCTCAGCGATTGACAATCTTTCGACAGTAGTGGTAAAACATTTAATATAATTTTCTGCATAAACCGTAGGACATAAACAGTAATATTTAATCGTTTTTCCCAGGAGGATATACGCATTGACAGATCATATAGCACTGATGGCTCGACTTGTACAGTTGTGGTCAGAATAGTGGTTTTATGTTCTGGTAATTCTCCAAGATTAGACGGGGTAAACTTATGAATTGGCCATTCACATGGAGGGCATTGAAGCCATCGAGGTCCATTCCACCACAAACTATGGGAAACCAATTGAGACGGCAGAATACCACGTGAAACGCAATCGCTTGGATTTTCTACCCCAGAGACGTGATAGAACTTGTCAGAAGCTAGATTTTCCTGACACTGCAACTCTATTGCCAACAAAAATTTACCAACGATGTGGGGAGGAGCAAATCCAGGAGAGCGCTATGGTGGAGTCAGAAAAACCATACACATCTGCTACCTGAATGCGATTATTATAAGTGTCAAGTACAATCCTTATCAACTTAGACATTAACACTGCGGCACATAACTCTAAACGTGCCAAAGTTGTAATCTTTGTAGGAGAAACCTTTGACTTTGCACAAAGCAACTGGACCGATATGTGCCCCATAGCATCAGTTGTGTGTAAATATATAACACAGCCATAGCCGTTAAGGCTTGCGTCACAAAAACCAACAACAACTACTACTCCGGAGCTAGTTACACCCACATGTCGAGGGATATTCAATGTAGACAGCAAAGGAAATTCCTGTGTGAGAATGGAGAAACGCTGAATGATGCTTTCAGGTGGGATATCATCCCAACCTATCTTGGCAAGCCACAATTCCTTGATAAGCAATTTAGCATATAATATTACCGGTGCAACTAAACCTAACACATCAAACAAGCGAGCTACAACCGAAAGAATATTCCGCTTAGTGCATTTGTCTTGAACATTGGTTGTAGTAAAATAAAATCGATCTTCAGAGGGATCCCACGACAGACCCAATACTTTAGAGTTCGAACATGATTTATCACTGTCATCGAAATTGATTGAGTTTCGATGTGAATTTGGAAGATGCTCCAATAAAGTGGATGAGTTACTTGTCCATTTTATCAAATCCATACAGCCCGACTTGAATAATAATATGAGTTCATTAGCTAAACGAACAGCTGAAGTCTCGTCAGGGACTGAATGCACAAGGTCATCCATATAAAATTTTGATTCTGCTATATGAGCAGCGTCAGGGAAATTCATAGCCATCTCAGAGGCCAATTGACGCATTATTCTCATGGCCAGAAAAGGACTACATTTAAGCCCGAAAGGAAGACGTCGGAATTTAAATGACCGGATCTTCTCATTTTCGGTAAATCGAAATAATATTTTTAGATATTTACTATCTTTTTCGGGGACACCAACTTGTAAATACATTTGCTGTATATCTGCCGTCATAGCGACAGGAAACAGTCTAAACCCCAATAGCAAAAGGAATAAGTCGGCTTGTAAATTAGGACCAGAATGTAACACATCATTGAGTGACAACCCAGACTGTGTCTTTGAACTGGCGTCCAGGACAATTCGCGGCTTAGGCTTATCCTTACTGACTACAGCATGATGCGGGATGTAATATCCATCACTACTAATATCACAGTCTGCAACCTCAGAAAGATAGCCCTTTTGAATATACTCATTAATGACCATATTGTAGTTATCTCGCAACCCAGGCACCTTTTTAAACTTCCTCTCCAAGGAAACAAATCGACGATGAGCAGTGGCTTGAGAATTGCCCAGGGTGTCAGGATCAGCACAAAAAGGTAAGGCAACAGAATAACGACCCTCATTATCACGTGACACAGTTGAAGTGAACAAGTTTTCACATGCTGTTTCTTCTGGACTCAAAAACTTCTTCAAAGGAAGCTCTTCCAATTCCCAGAATCTTTGTATTGATGTGTTTAAATCATTCAAAGCAAATGCAGTGAAAGAAGAACCATCTCCTGATGCTGATACTGGAGCACGACTTGGGCAGTCACCCATTAGTACATACCCGAAGGAAGTTAACAAAGCCGGTGGTGCCTCTGACCCAGAATCAATTTTATGACCCAAATAAATATGGGGGAATAATTGTGCGCCGAGCACAATATCAACATTTCCAGGTACATTCCATGTTAAGTCAGCCATCTCAATGTTAGATATGTAAGCCATGTCACATCTCGCAATAAAATGTGAGGGCATCTGATCCGTTATGCAGTCTATGACCAATGCATGTAAATTGTATTTATTATAGGGACTTGCCCGAGACTCAATTTCAATATTCACATATCCATGGATTGGGCGTGATGCCAAACCAATTCCCCTAATTACAGAATTATTCAGAGGCACAACATTTAAATTGAGTTTCTTACAACACTCCATAGTTATTAAGTGGTTCTGGGAACCATTATCAATCAAGCAACGAACAATTTTTTTATCTTTGCTATTATTCACCCTTGCATAAACCTGGGCAGTTGCTAACAGTATAGTGCTTGCATTGGCCTTTGAATTTACACTCAAACAAAGTGAAGGTTTCAATGACAGCGAAGTATTCCCACTCGATTTGTTACACTGTGGCATGACCAGAGCAGAGGACTCACAATCACACAAATTTGGATGATGAGGACAAGTCGCGGAATTTAATGGGTCAGCAGGAGGAGGATCACACTGAGAATGTCCTGCAGAAACATAAGAACTGGTAGACAAATGAGATCTTTCAGAATGCGTCTTAGTAGTTTTCTCTTTGGACCGTTTACCATCATCATCTTTCTCAAAATGTAACAGGTTGTGATGCCACTTATTCTGGCACCTTTCACAATTAGCAGGAGCCGAACAGGTAGAAACAGTGTGTGAAACACTCAAACAATTGACACAGCCTTGTTTTGATTTAATGAAATCAAATCTAATTTTTGGGGATTTCATACTTTTAAATTGTGAACATATGCCAAGCTCTGAGTGGTCGACTTTCTTGCACAGAATACAAGGCTTAGAATCTAACTCATTGTTAGCAATAAAAGCATGAGCTCGCACAGGTGTTGGTTTATTTCCATTGTACTTGGCACGTGAATTTGACAAAGAACTCGAATTATTCAAATGTGACCGTTCCAATATTTTAACTTGGTTCTGAACAAATGATATAAGATCATAGTATGATGGAATATCCTTATCACTTACTGAGAGTTCAAATGCTTGTACTATCTGGTTGTCCATCTTTTTTAGTGCACAATGCATAAGAATAAAGTCAGTTAAGTCTGATATTTGTAATTGTTTTAATGCTGAAATAGATGCTGAGTATTTTTCTATAAAGGCATCGAGACTACTTGCTGTGTTTTGACAACTTTTTAAGTCGAATATGTTGTTTATATAGTGGGTACCTAATGCCCGTTTATCCTGATATTTCTTAACTAAACTGTCCCAAATAACTGTGTATGTTTCACCTGTAGGTACAATACCAGCGAGGGCTTTCTGTGCATTATGAGTAAGTTTACCAACAAGGTATTGCACGCGCTGCGAGTCAGACAAGTGGGCATTCTCATGAATATTAGATCTAAATGATTCATAGAAAATGGGCCAGTTTTCAATCCTACCATCAAAACTAGGGAGCTCTATAGGTGGCAGCTTTACAGTATATTTTGCCACATTTGAACCCACTGTGACAGATTCAGTGGAAGACTTTGTTTCTAATATCTTGTTTCTCACATGTTTTACCCGGATAAACAGATCATCAAAACTGGTTAACTCACTGTAACTAGGGTCCGCATCTTCATTTAGAGTTAAATTTATCTCATTTATCTCATCAATTATGAGTTCAAACTTTGCCCGAGCTTCAGTGACTGTATCAGACTCCATCGTAAAATGATCATTTGACCTTGACTCAAAGTTGGAAATGCTCCTTGATAAGGCATAAACATTATTAAGTCTGGCAAAAAGTGCCTCTTTTTTACAAGTAAGTATTTTCAACCTACACTCCAACATCTTCAAATTGGATTCTGAGTCTAACATACTCTTATTTACGGACATTTTCTACCAATAATAGTACTAGTAGATTATCTCAATTGCTGAAATAACTATAATAGGTGACAAGTTTAGTGAAAATTGCAGGTACTGCTTTATCAAACAGTAATATGATTTGATTACCTTATCTTTAAGTCATACATCATTCACCAGGCATATATAGGTGCAAGAAAGCACAAGTAACATGTACTAAATATTATGTACTAGTATGTACTTATTGAGAGTGTACTTTGTAATTTATTACAATCATTCACTAGGCATATAAAGGTGCTAAAGAATGCACAAGTAAAATGTACTAATTAATATGTACTAATATGTATGTTGAGTGTACTTTGTAATTTCTTACATATAGACAAAATATGCACCAACAATGTGCTTTTTATATAATCTTGCTAAAGAAATAACACCAAGTACCCACTTTCAAATGTACGGAAAGTACGCGTACCGTGTCGTGTAATAATGTGTACTAAATAATATGTACCCAGACAATTTACCGACACATAGATACTAAAGGTTATGTATACCACTCAACATTGCTTGAACTAGAACAATTCCGTCTCGATAGGACAAAAAAATGGTTTGGCGTGTAAATAGCCAGAACCTATTTACTTGCGTACGGGAAAGTATGGTTTAAAAATGGCTCACTTCGTCGGACAAGAAGAAAAATACCACGAGTAAATCCACAGTGCAGATCAAATAGGCCCACTCACCTCTTCATCAATCTGATTTCCTTGTTTCTTTGTCAGAACCTCCAGGGACTGTGTGATGCGGTGATGAGAAGTAGGTTTCCTTTTTTTTTTTCTTCACCTGCCGGCCGGCAAGGACTCAATCGCGATGACGATGAGTTTACACATGTAATCCACCAATAATATGGGTGAACTTGGTCGCACTGTCCATCACTCCACTTTTCGTTGAAATTATGTATATCCTTTCATCAAAATGTACATGTAACAGGATAAAAAACAAATATAATGTCCGAATAGTCGTAGGTGAACACGTGAAGAGAAAAGGTATATATCAAGTCAGTTTGACAGTAGCTAGACGATGACGCGGGTGCGATCAATTAGCCAATAACATCCAATATAATTCTTCCATTTGGAAACTGCTAGCGCCATCTCTGCGCACGATTTGTGCAACTCCGAACGAATCCATCGATGAGTGAGCTTTGCACTAATACAAGTGTTTTTTTTCTTCTTGATAATAAGTTAATTAATATAAAAATAAAACCCAGCTTAAATGAAGCTATGGCGCTTCACCAGATGCCTTTCCTTCTGTGCTGGAATGATCGCCACTTTTTCGGATTCGAGAGGCAACCGCTCTATGACCCGATAAACGATTTGCCACTTCCGCAGCTGTGGTCAATTCACTAGCACTCCGCAATTTCACCAAGTCTTCAACCCTGCGTTTTTTTGTTTTGAAACTGGCGTCTTCGAAGTCTTTTCGGGGTCTACCTTTAGGTCGATTATCTTCTGATGAGGAGGAAGCAGAAGGCCGATGCATACGAACGCTAAATTGTATGACTGCTCCGTCCAGCCAACTTCTATTTTTGTTTAAAAAAACATCCATTGTTTTCGAAGCAGCCCACTTTTCAGCAAATTTTGACGATATGCTGGCAATTTTTGTTTGCATATCTCTTCTTGAATCGGAGGCCACATCTCTCAGATTGTATTTGTTAAAAATAAACTCCATCAGGTGAGCATTTCTTGCTTCTTTGTCATATTTACGCCATTCTTCAAATAACTCCATTTTCGAAAAAGTGTACACATGATCTGAAAAAAAAAAAAAAAAAAAAATGTTTAGCATTCGTTGCGGTCTCCATATTATATATCATTTAAAAGGTTAATGTTGTGGCTGTAACATACATAAAAATCAACTTGGATACACGTGGATACAAAAAGTTGCGATCCTTGAAAGTTTAGATATGAAGAAAAACTTGACATTCTTTTAACAGATTTTTCAATTGGATATTTAAAGCACATGTTGGCAAATAATATATTAAGTCGATATTAAGTAAGAAAGTACTTACCCTCAAAGGTAAAATCCATCACAGAAAATACTAAAATAATCACTACAAATTTTAAGAGATGTTATCATAAGTGCCGCAAAATTGCAACTAATTTAATTTCACAAATGCAATTAACTTATCACTTACCTTCAACCCCTTATAACTCACCACTATGGAATGTTTGCCGTAATTATTACCTGTTATCGAGACCTTGGGGGTTTTGTTAATGGCATGTGACCCTTAATTACCTGATTAGGTAAATGACTTTTGTCCACCTACGTTGTTCTAGGCAAAACACTGTGCGACGGTGGGATTCGAACCATGGACCTGCGGTGCCGCAGTCCATAGCTATAACCGCTCGGCTATCATTGCTTCGAAATGTATATGAAATTTCCATGGCCATTTGATTTTTTGATGGTCTTTTGTTATCAGCAACATAGAGATTGCTGGTATCGTATTGGGAGTTAATTAATGGAGTATCGGCGGTGGTACTCCCAGACACTATACTCACACTAGTAATCTTACGTGAAAAATTTGATTGATCTGTATGTTTTTATATCATATCCAACATAATATTTTATAGGTCTATGCCTCGCATCTGGCGTGTCGCCGCTGGAACGAGGAAACAAGATCTTCAGCAACCAGGACGCTGTGGTGAAGGCGGTGGGCGGCGGACAATGCCTCTACAAAATATCCTCCTACACATCCTTTCCGATGCACGATTTCTATAGGTAAACATTTGTATAAACATTTTATTGTAGTAATTTGCAGAAATATCTAAAATATTTTTAATATCTATACAGTTCTCTTTAACCTAAATATATTTCTTACAACGCGAACTCATCTTTTCAATACCCTCCAAAAATTACTTTCTTCATCCTGGGAAAAATGATTGTTAAAGGCTGCATTGAGCTCTTTATCGTCGTTAAATCGATTTCCATGAATGCCATTTTCAGTTTTAAGAACAAAAAATAGTCATTAAGAGCCATGTCTGGGCTGTAGGGTGGATAATTATTGATATCATAGAAACTACACTCCTAAACTTAGAGACTACTCCTCTGTGGTGCAGAGAAACAGGATGCCTGTGTGGTCAGCTTTACTCGTCTTTTATTTTTCGGTCTTTCAAATTAGGGAAAGTATTTTCAGTAGTCACAATCCAGCTGATACTGTCCTAACAAAAATGTCTCTTGTGCCTGATTTTTATTATTTCATTTTTTATTACCTTCTCGATGTTTATATTCAAAACTATTCAAAGGGAGCGCAGCGCGGTTCAGTGTTGCCGCGGTGGGCGCTCTTGGCTCGGAGTAGGCATTCTTTTATAAAAAAAATTTGGTAATCTGTAAGAACACAAACATTATTATACGTATGCCATTGTTTTTATTTTGTCAAGCCCTATCATCACCAAATGTTTTGTAGTTTTTCACAAAATACCAACCAATTCTTCATTTAGCAATGTAATCTGATGACAAGCATAAAGGGAAACCTATTATCTAATATTTCCTTAGTGCTTATAACTCATTTTAAAACAATATTACGAAATAATGATTATAAAAAAAGCAGTAAAAACAAACATAAATATCCTGTGAAACATGTATTTATTTGGGTTATTACATCTTCTAAACTCACATTCACTCACTGAAAAAGACACCAAGGTTGCAGAAAATATATTTGATATTTTAATCGTAAGATATTTGAGCAAATGCACAAAATTCGCAGCGATTTGGAAGAGGCCGGGACGCTATGGTCTCTTACTCGCGTAAAAAATTACATACCAACTTCTTGTTTCGCTATTTCTTTTTCTCTCGGGTCGGTGTGTACCTGCTAAGGACCTTTCACTCACACACTTCCTAGATCTTTTGAGTGTAGTGAAAAATTCCGAAGTATATGGTTAAATAATTATTATTTATAATTGTATGTTCATTATTTCAGGTGCCAGACTTGCAACACGACAGACCGCAACGCAATTTGCGTAAACTGCATAAAGACATGCCATAATGGTCACGATGTAGAATTCATTCGTCACGACAGGTGAGGATAAGTTTTTTCATTCACTTTATTTCCACTTACTAATATTAATGAGAGATATACATATAACCTATAACATTTAAATTTAATTCCATCTACAGCCGCATATCATTTTTAATAACATATTCTATCAACCATACTTGTCGCAACTACTACTAACTACCCAAGCGCTAATATTTTATTGCTTTACTGTATGTACTATTATCCTTAAAATCCTCACTAAGACATACTGTACAAACAAATACCAACCATTCAAACGCGCATTATTAATATATTGTTGCGGGGCGTGCCTTCGCGAGTGAAAATGTTTGTGATTCCTATGCACTCAAGCTATAATACTTCTACTGCTAAGTGTCTTAATTAAAATTATGAACTCAAATGTCATATTACTTTGCAACTCTTTACAGATTTTTCTGCGATTGCGGCGCGGGAACCCTGTCGAACCAGTGCCAGCTGCAAGGCGAGCCGACTCAGGACACGGATACGCTGTACGACTCGGCCGCGCCCATGGAGTCTCACACGCTCATGGTCAACTGAGACCCATGCCCGTGCCCACTGTGCCCACCGTGCCCACCGTGCCCCCGCCCCCGCCGTCTCCAACGCACCGCTACTATCGTCATCTTGATTTAATGCAGCTGGTAAAGCCGTCGCACTAAGCGTGGATTTGTACACGTTGCGTCCAGTCTGACTCACCGTGGGTTCCACACATTTCTTCTACTGAAGTCAACGCGTACATTCACGTTTAGTGCGGCGTAGCTTCGGTTAGCGCGGCGGCGCACTGAGGTCGCCCGGACTCGTCCGCTTGCGATCGAAAGTAGTGAGCGCACGTTTTCAATATTACAAACGCGTCGTCGTCGCGCCCTCCCACCGAACCATGCCTTGTTGATGCGTTTGTTTATATAGATAATTGTTCGGCGGTTGGTTTTGCGTGACGACAGACCGTGCAATATTCTGCCATATTATGTACGCCGCGTTAGGTATCGTCTAGTATTGCCCGCAGGCGGGTGAGTCGGCGAAGCTGCGCGAGCCAAGTGGCGTTGTATCTTCCGCGAGATCGTGCCCTGTCGCGACTCTCGCCCGTTTCTAGTTCGATTATTTTTATTATCTAAAACTTGTATTGTATTCGACTCAGGAGCGGCTAAGTTTTCGGCCGTCGTCCCGGCCGCATCTTGCGCTCCGTAACCGTTGTATAAATTATGTATTTTTCATCTTTGTACTTTATCTTTGATGGAGGAGATCATGTTTCGGATGTCGTTACACTATCTGTATGTGTAGGGAATTCTTTTAATCGTCGGTACTTAATAATTATTGTATTTCGTCGAGTAGTATCATGCATTCCCAAAATTGTATTCATACGGTTATATCGAGATCACGTTAATATTTAGAATAATGCTATTCGTTTTGTAAGACGTACTCGTAGAAGCGTATAATATTATAATATCACATAGATTCATAATTGATCGTGGGGAACTTATATTTTTTGTTTTCAAAAAGAAATTTCGGTATAATCATTATGTTAAGTTGTAGCGCTCGATCCGAGGACTGTGACGGTTAGGATAGCAGTTAATGTGTAATATTCTTGCAATTTTAACTATTTGACGACACAACTGGATTATTATATTTTAGGGCATTAATTCCTTAGCTCTCCTGACAATAAGGTGTATCGTCGAGACGTTTTAGTTAATAAAGATATTTGTACAAGGGAAGGTTGGAAGGAGGGTCGGCAGTCGGCAGTTGGCAGTCGCGCCGCTCCAGGGTACCGCGATGTCTGCATCAAGGGAGCAGGCGCGACCTAAACTTGTTAATCTCTCGTCAAGGAGTCTGCCTCGCCTAATTTGGCGCTCCTAATGCGCTTTGTAAATATCTATGTCACACAATAATCGAAGAATGTAGTAACTAACGTATTTGTATCATTATATTTTTATTATTGATCGCAACAGGTATGTTTATTGTAATGAATGATGGATGGAATGGAGTTTGAAGAAGGAACGCGAGCTCGGCCCGCGTGCGTCAGAGTCTCTGTAGAGTATTATATTAGTCCGGCGCTGTCAAGCCGCCCAGCGACTGTATATTGTATTGACATGGAATGTTCGTATTATACTTGGAACAGATCTTAGGTACAATTGATATTTTATTATATTGTTAATTTAAATTTGGTATTGATATCGATCGAGAAGCAATGTTAGGAAAGGATGAGCCGTGCATGAGCGGCCGAGTGCTGATAGTGATAAGTTAGCCGTTAAGCTATATGAAATCTAAATTACTCAGTAATCAATCACTATTGCAAGTTTCGAATTGTTGAATCGTCTCTCCATAGCACGGTATGTTCTGAATCTGCTTTTTTATAATCCTCAAATCTGTGATCATCGCTAAATGTGTAAGTGAATATTTTAGTTGAAATCCCATGTTCAGAATTTTTGTGAATTTTAATTGTATTCATTGTAATGTATCATCGTAAAATTATTGTGGCGCCGATGCTTATTATATATATTCGGATTGAAAATTAATGTGAAAATTGTTATTTATTGAATTGTCACTATGTTCTTAATTTATTGAACTCAAATCTGGATAGTATTTTGTTTATACATGAAAATACCACTGTAAAAGCCGTGATATACATCATATAATATTATATATAAGAATTTTATTTATCTGCCTCATTCCCAACAATATATTGTATATTAAACTAATAATACTAATAACTATTGTGATTACATGTCAACTAATAATATTACTATTACAAAATCACAATCAAAACATCCTGGTTTTCAATCATCCTTTTCAATTTCTTACAAAAGGACAATTTCAATCTATAAATTTTATCCAAATGTAGTCATAAATTGATGTTAGATATTTGCAATAAAGCAGAACCACCGTGCCTCCAGCTCCATTTGTCTCAAAGCATAAGTTAAAGTTATAGAGAAGCATTGTGTCAAATATCTTGTACGTCCAATACACATGTTATCAAAATTTGAACCACTACTCATTTTGTCCAATACTTGATGATAATCAGTTTTACTTTACTGTACTGCCTGTTTTACAATAACGACACTGAAAAAGTTTTTTTTAAGGATAGTTATTGTATTTGCGTTATTCTATCGGTAATTCTTGTGATAAAATATCCTCAATTGTGCTTTTTGGTACCCCCATCGATTCCCATATGTGAATTATTCATTGGAGACGAATATTGAGTTGTTGAGTCACGTTGCGATAGTATAATAAAAGTAAGGTTTAATTTAAAGGCTTTTCTTAAACACGTATTGGACGTAAAGCGTTTTGGATATTAAAAGTATTGGACAATCTGCCTAATGGACAACATTCGTATGACACAATGCGTCGAGACGATATAATGATGTAATAATTAAATATGAAAACCATGTGACAGACTTGGTTTTATATTTAATTATATAGGGCGGGACCACCTCTCCGATGTGGCTCAAAATTTCCAAAAAGTTAGTGCTCATTAGTGCCCCAAAACTAGAATTAGTGCTGCCATAGTTTATGAGGTATTTCAATAAAAAGGTGACCGCCATGGTTACGTTTCGTTAACATGGACATTGCAGCGAGAGAGTACGCTAAAACACATATTTTTACAATTTCCACCGTAAAACAAGTAGGAAAGGAGATATTGTCGCAAGTGAGCGGGACCACCATCTCCGATTTGGCTCAATTTCCAAAAAGATAGTGCTTGGAGTGGAGTATATCAGGATGGCGGGTGTAGGTCAACAAACGGTCATGTTACATACATGAGAGCAATGTGACGAAAGTGCGTAAAATTTAAAGCAATGTGCTTTTATAAAATCAAATTCCAGTCCAGCAATATGCTCTAACATATCAAAAGCACAACCGAATGCGGTATAGGCATAAGAGGTTTTTTTTAAATGAAAAATGTTCATCATCATCATCATAATATATAAAGCTCGATTACCACTGACTCACTGACATAAAATAATATGTTCTCCAAGAAGGAGTAGAGTAGGGTTAAAATGATGTATGGAAAAAATGGTCGGGGGGTTTCGGTGAGTATGGGAAAAATCGAAAAATGAAATGAATATGGACAAAAAAAGGACGCCTGCCAAGTAAAGATGCATGACATATCTCGCAAAACTGTAAGAGATAGGTAGGGGGTGTTTGAATAAATGTCATAGGGAATCTGGAGAGCAGTCGAATGACACTTGCCAAAAATCCAAAATGGCGGATTTCAAGATGCTCCGCCCCTACTTAAGCTCGGCCTTAAGGCCTTGCTTCAGCAGGCTCGGACCACTTTGTATGGTGGCCGTCTTGAAATCCGATATTTTGGATTTGTCCCACGTGCTCCTCTCATTCTTCATACTGCATTTGGATTGTATTACCTTACATTGTCGACTGTGTTAGGAGTTTTTGTGGGATTTTTGACTGAATTAGGCAAGCTTTTGGTAAGGCCAAGGCCTAACCTTCGGCCGAGAGGCCGTAGACCGAGCGTATGGTGCGCGAGGCCGCAGACCGAGCCGTGTTAGTAGCTTGCGAGGCCGAGCTCCGACTTGAGGGTATTTTCCACGTCTCCGACTGGTCTCCATGGCAACTGCCCGCGATAACCGAAGCACCTACGAGTGGGGTTCCTTAACAAAAGTGACTTAGAACCTTGGTTAAATTCTGCCCGTACCACTTTTTGGTGGCAGTAGGGTGAATCTGGTTTGGTGGCTACAGTTTGGTTCTTTTTTGTTTTAAGAGTTTATATGGGATTTCATACTTTTATTGGAGTTTAAAACATACTTTTTTTTTAACGTATTAGTAGTTTCCGTGAAATTTTCAAATAGATGGATGCGGCCCGCACACTGCCCGAAAGTCTAGTTACTTATATAAGCCTACCGTTCTATATGTTGGTCAGCAAAAATATATATATGTATATACATATCACATACATATACAGGTTACCTACATTAAATTACACAACTTTTTGTGGTTTGTAGTGACGAAGCTAGGTTGAATTTTAGTTAAAACGTAAAACTCAAGTGAGTTCATAACTTTTACGAAAAATTAAATCAAAAGCGTGCAATACAAGTGAGTTATGTGACATGTCACATTACAGGTAGGATTAAAAACTAATTAATAAAATTTTAGGTACATTTTATTCTGAATTGAAACATTTCATTTTATATTTAAAGAAGTTGACAATTTGAAATAATTTCTTAGAAATAGTAGTAGCATAGATAACACGAGAGAGTATTTGCATACTCTCATCTGCGCACGAAATTTTGAATACTTTAAATAATCTTACTGATGATGAACAGGATTATAGAGAAAGAGTAATATTCGTATTACCGCCTACTGTTGAACCTGATTGCCCTATCGATGAAGATTCTGGAGAAGAGGATAACGTAATGCTGAACAATTTGCCACGAATTATATACTTCAACCCGCAGAAGTATTGGTGCAAGGCGATGTTTCCAAGTGATACTTTTTTATGCTTTATAGTTTAGATTTTGATTAGTATCTCACCTGACGGTTAGTGAGGAAGTACTGAAAGGGAACCTGCTGCAAGTCGTAGGTGAACTTACGTGTGGAGAAATCGGGACTTTGAAAAACCACAAGTGGATTGCCCTAATGGGAGCTTTCGAAGATAGGCGTCCAAATAAGTTGTTCGAAAATTTCATAGATGAAGATGTTATTTCTTTGTTGGTGTCGTAACAAATATGCCGCCAGAAAAAAAATGTCAAATGATATTTTTTTAATATTGTTATGGTTGCAATAACGCCAGCTCGGCGAATTACATTCAAATTTACTCCGAAAATTTTCGAACCCGCGTCCATCCACATCCACGCGGGTTCGAATCCTAATTAATCCTCTCCCAAATTTCTAATTTTGTAATGTCAAGTGATATATTTCCTAAAGATATGGAAGTGTTTCATGAAAATATTACTGGTCAGTGGTTATTAATATCTCCCGCGCAGGAGAATGTATTGTGAAAGCTACTGATACAGAAAACTAGTTGGTCGGTTCTGGTATGACTAGGGATAGATTTGGCTTTATTTTTCACCACTGTCATGTCAACGATAACTTGGATTTGCAAAACAAATTTACAAAAATATGCCCATAACATAGTTTAAAGAATTTTCTCCCCTTGATGAGCATAACTGTTAAGATGAAGCCATGATCCCTTATTATGGTGGGCACTGTTACAAACAGCACATACAAGGAAATCCGATTAGGTACGGGTTCAAGTCATGGGTTGGCGCTACTCGGCTGGGTAGGTATGTATTGTGGTTTGAGGTTGATCAAGGTGCCACAACTATGTGCAATCCAATAAAGAAAGACTTAGGCCTGGTTGCTAGCGTAGTACTGACTTTTTGACATGCTGATTTCATGTGGTATCGACCTTCCTTACCAAAATGTTTTTTATCTTTTTACTGAGATGTCAATGCTGGACGAAGGCCTTTTTTGCTATGTCAGCAAAAAAAGGCCTTCGTTGCACTGAAACTGTGCGAGAAAACAGGACTTCGAACTGTTCTCTTATTTCATCAAAGTTAATAAAGAAAAATAAAAGTGGCTTTGGACTACAGAACGACAATACCTGCATCATTGTTAGAATAAATCCTATACAATTTGCAAAACGTTTCTCAGAATTCCTCGGTTTTCGCAGAAGAGGTGCAATAGCCTCGATTGAGACAGGAAAATTGGAAAGACTGCCAAGCTGACATTCCCAGCATGAAGATCCTGATAGTCGGAAATACCAAATCAATAAATTAATTATTCATCAATCTAAGCAAACACGATGCCGTCAATGTCATAAAAAAATCTTTGACTCGCTGCAAAAGTGTTAATAACCTATGTGTCAAGTGTTTTGAAAAGTATCATTCGATAAATATTATATCCTGATTACACTAATATGGTAGAAATAATAAATAAGAAACATTTTCCAAATTATACACGATTATATTGTTATGCTGTTTTGTCAATAAATCCTATATTTTACTTATCCTACTGCCCATATATAGGACGGCTGTTTCCTTGAAAGCCTTTCAGCCAATATATATTATGTAATATTTGAAGCGTTTATAACTAACTAAATAATAATAAGATTTTCAGTCTTGAAAAATAAAGATTTAGGTGAGTTTTTATTAGCAATATCACCATGTCTTAGAGAAATTTAAAACTACAGCTGTTGCTTATAATGCAAATCTGACAGTTATTTTTACTATATAGAGTAATAAAGGTATTCATACTAGAGAGAGGTAGACTGAAATGTATTCGAGCATATTACTGCTCTGTAAGACCAAATTTGTAGCATTAACATCCTACAACAATTATTTGAGAAAAAGACAACGACAACATCGAAAGGTAAGCAAGCGTACGCCTACCTATTGGTTTTAATGGGGACAATTACTTAGTTTGAAGCGCTCGCAGCGAAGTTTGCTTAGCCGTCTTAACCTATCAACTCTGCTGCGGTCGTGAATGACTTGCATGGGTGACCGCTAGTGACGTTACCACTGAGTGTTTCTGTGCTACGGAGGGCACGTTAAGCCATCGGTTCCGGTTGTTGTACTGTCTAAAGATGGCATTCGTTACAGCATGGTGGTAGGGCATTTTGCGAATGCCCGCCTTGCTAGCTACCACCTCAAGTAGAAAATATGTCGCCAAGCACCTAACGGTATGTTCCGGCAGCTGTCAAGAAACAGTAATTCTAAGTTAGCCTGAACAACATCTCCGACCACATCATAACTTACCATCAGGTGAGTTAGTGGTCGAAGCCTATCAATCAGCTATAACTAAAAAGTGAATCCAGATCCAATAAGTTTGTATATACATATATATATATATATATACTGTTTCTTCGTTCTGTTCCGTATATATATATATATGCCTTTTAGATGTGTACGTTTGAAGTGTATTTAATTGCTTTAATAGTTATAGGTACTATGATCTTGTGCTCAAATGCTATAACAGCTTTGTATGTAAACAAAGCTGTTATAGCATTTGAGCATATTTTGATTTCAAATTTCGATTGAGTAAGCTGGAGACATTCACACATCTGCACGTACCACGTCAGAAGCGATGAGAACTACGCGATAGAAAGAGAGGCGCCTTGTAGGTGAATATAAAAGTTAGGTACCCAAGCGGTGTGCGATCTGAATTGCTCTTTAATGTAAGACCTTTCTGTTCACGAAGGCACGCACCTCCATATTTTTTGAGTGCAGTTGCTGCTTACCTAAGCAATCGTATTGTATTTTTTTTTTTACACCAGCAATAAGACGTCGTTTACATACGGAACCTACCCGTACAAATGCTCATCAATAATTTATAGTGGAGGGGCGTGCCTCCTTAAGTGACTGTATATAATACAGAGTACCTTCAAAATTAAAAAAACAATCCAATGAATATTATTATGATCAATTTAATAAAAAAATACAATCAGTTCTTATACACTTTAACTTTGTATTTACCTTATTTACACTAGGCCGCTTCATTAATTTAAAACTATCATACTGTTTATAGTGATTTGCGCTACTGGAAACTTTAAGTACTAAAAAGTCAAATTCTCTATCGGTGAATACTTAACAATACTGTTTGATTAGAATCAGACTAATTATATGATTTTTGCAGTTTTTGACGTGGTGACCGTCGTCTCGGAGATATATGAACTGCTTTCATAGGTGTGTTGGCTTTTCTTACATCGTTGGTTTGAGGCGCTAGTCGACTGGTTTTAGGTGTCATTAACGGCTTCTTAAGTGTAGGTATTTGAGGATTCCGCAATGTAACGTTATTCGTTTGAGGCGACACTACTTTCTTGACAGGCAGGGTAGTTTTTCTACTTTCCCGCCAATCTATTTCTTCGTTTCTTTGATTACCATTAACTCTATATGATTTGCTAGGTGTTTTCTTGTTCTCAAACTCATTCCTAGACATCTTAACAGGAATATTGCGCGTTGTAGTTTCGACTGTATTGGTTTGTTCTCTCGGTTTAATTGTGGCTATCACCTTTTGAGGTCTGCTCTGGTATTGGCCGCTAACTCTCGGCTTTCTGGCGAACCCTGTTTGGGCAACTTTTTCTCTTTCAGATGACATGTCAGAGCTAGATTCGAAAAGTTTGGCTTTAGCTAAAACCGCGCCAGCGTTCCTCCTTAACTTGTTCACGGAAGGTCTGCCAGTCTGACCAGATTTATCCACCTCGCCGGTTTTGTCCATGAAGAAAGCTGCAGCGCTGCGCCACTTCTGTTGAGTTTGAGTAGGACTGGGCTTGGGAAGTCTACTTGATGTTTTATTGAGTATGCTTTCGTAGCGTCTTACTTGTTCTGAACCATTCGATTTCCCAGTTGTATTGAGTGTGTTGTTCAGAGAATTTTCCGAAACAGTATTGTCCCAACTGTTATTAACGGTTATGTTTAAAGATCTACGAGCAGGTATTTTACTGATAGTTTTATTAGGGTTGTAATCCGATAGACTGATACGCTTACGAATATTATACTTTTGACTTGTATTAGAGTTATCAATAGATTCTGACATGGATTCATCCCATTCGTTATTCTGTATCTTTGGTGGTGCTAAATCAGGCTTAGCCGTGCTCGTTCTTTGTCGGCGGGTTAGGCCTATGTACGGATAAAATCTATCCGCGATATGACTAGTTTGCGAGTGTGATTGGGATGAAACATTCCATGATTTGTGCCTGACGATTTTTGTCAGATTTTCTCTAGATCGTCTCCTAATAGAACCAATTTTTCTAGCACTCGGCGACCTTATAATCTTCGCTTCTTCATTTGGCCTTATTTTCAACTCTTTGCTTAGTCTTCGAGCTAAGTGATCCGAGGTAGGGCAGTTAAGAGAAGCCACATCCTCCAGTGTTTGTTCATATACATTTTGCACTTGTTGCAATGGTTTCATTTTTGGGATAACATCTGTGAACTCTCTGGACAATCTATTTTCGATAGCTGATACTCTGCTTTTTATTTCTTCATATTCTTGCTTAGAGATCCTTACATAATCTTTGTTGTTCTGTTTCATTTCTGGAGATAAGTCGATTGTGTCATGAGTGTTGAAAAAATTCTCGGAAGAAGTGAGCAAGTCTTCACTACTAATACTGGTTTCCGAATTCTTACTAAATTCTGAGTTTATAATTGGAGTGCTTCTGGCGTCCATTAAACTAAGACGTAAACGTTTTCGCTCAATGCCCCTGCAAAGATAAATATTTACATCAAGCAATCTATTATTATAAACTGTTTTGTAAGTATGTAGGTTTACCCGTATTTGAAATACGGGTAATCCTACATAACATACAGGATTAATTTTAACTTAATTGTAACAAAAGAGGAGGCCAGGATTTTCAATCGACTAAAAGAAGAGTTTAAAGTTGACGCGTACTTTTGCTTAATATGGAATTTACTTACATTTTCATAGGCGTGAAATCCAATTCTTTTTGCGCTAAACTCTTTGAGATTTCTTTCCTGTAAACCAAAATACATTATTAAAACGCTTTAATGAGCTTTTATCACGTAAGCCGTAGCTGAGCCATTCAGATGTCCTGTAACAGGCAGTAATAACTATAATCCCCACGTTTGGCAGGCGGCCTGGGGATCGCAGTATAAGATGGCAGTTCTTTAGAAGGTGCTGTTGCCCACCTTCCAGTATTTTTCCCTTATTCGTCTCTTACGACACCCACGGGAAGATATGGTGGGGTGCAACTCTACCCTCACCCAATCGGGGGATTCAGATGCACATCAGTTCATGGTTTTTTCATGCACTTTGGTATATAAAATATTCTTCTCCAGTCATCCTGGAAAATTCGGTTCGTCCTGGAAATACTCATATATACAATGCTTATTATCCTGATTTACTCAGTACTTTTTCACAATTAAATGAAGGCGTTTAGTTAGAACTCTCGACAGCCTTGAGCTTCACAGCACGATAAGACGCTACGTGCTCAACTATCTGTAGGTACGACCAAACTAACGCGTTCCGCAGTACGCAGTTTTTTGAAGCGCTCGAAGCGATATTTGCTTAGCTGTTCTTTACAGATCAGCAAAGCTAAGCAACTTCCGCCGCGGTCATGAGTTGGGAGGGTGACCGGTAGTGACAATACTAATGAGCGCTTCCGTGCTTCGGAGGACACGTTTAGCCGTCGGTACCGGTTGTTGTCTTAGGATGGTTGCTATAACGACTGCAAAATGTCCTCATTGGCTAGCTACCACCCTCAAGTAGAAAATCTGATGCAAAGCACCTAACGGTGTAACAAAACAACATCTTCGACCACATAATTACTTACCATCAGGTGAGATAGTGGTCAAAGGCTTACCAATCAGGCAAAATAATAAACTTTATCTATGCGCATAATGATGTATTCCTGTATCTGTCCTTTCCCATTCTAGGTCTACATTTTAACTCGAGCCTGCAACCGTATTTTTTTTCGGTGTAACTTTTTATATTTGATACTTACTTAGTTTTAGCAGAAAGTCCTTCGTATGTGTCGAACTTCCGTTTAGCCGCAGATTTGCTCAAAACCGGAGTCTTCGTATTTTCCCGCACCGTCGCCGGGGTATTCACGTTGCCGGATACCATCTTGCGTAAACCGTTAAGCATACCTGGAAAAGATGATTTCTTATTTACTTGGATTACTGTGCTTGCATATGTACCTGTATATTCAAGCCGCTGATCTGATCATCAGGTGTTGAAAATGAGACGAGATAACAATAACTCATAATAAGGCCTACTATAGAATGCATCGGTTATTGCTCCAATGGTGCTTTAGAACTCTCGTTAGGTAGTAGGCGTTGTTGGTAATTACGTACCTACATATGTTGTAAAGCGAGTCTCTCGGTAGCTAGAGCAAAAAAAGGTCTGACCACGAATAAACGACACGTCGATTTTATAAAAGAAGGGTCATCTACAAAATCTAAATCCAAGCCTTACTCCATCTTAGGCGCAGCTCCCGATTGGACTCTTTTGATGGACACGTATGAAAAACATTACAAAATTCCTGAGGATGTTGGTATTTCGTCATCCAGACCAGACATATTTTTATACTCAAAAAATCTAAAACACATAGTACTTATAGAACTTACTGTGCCGTGGGAAACAAACATACCTAAAGACCACACAATAAAAACAAACAAGTATTATGACCTAACAAATGAATTAACCAAAAACGGTTATGTGGTTAGTTTATATGCTGTAGAGGTTGGAGCAAGGGGTGTACCAGCGAAATCCCTATATAACCTACTTAAAGACCTTGGCCTACCAAGAACAACCGTAACTTCCATCCTAGAACGTGTATCTAAGGCGGCATTAGTAGGATCTTATCAAATTTGGTTAGGTAGGGGAGGAGGCTCGAGTGGTGAAGGAGAGCATTGATATATCATAAAGGGGCCCCTTAATCCTACTCCTGGGTTGCAAGTCCCAGGCCTCTGCAACGCGATGGACCCGGCACCCGCACGGTGAATCCATGGAATGCTAAGTAATTCGTCTCTCTGATGTAGTTTGTTTGCAATACCTTCAAATTACAACAGAACCTGAAAGTTACTATCACTCCTGTGAATTAGTCACCTTAGCCATTCGAGCTGTAAAGCACTTCCGGCAGTACCTTTACGGAAGAATATTCACCATTGTGACGGAGTGCAATGCGATGAATAAGGTCGTGTCCGGGCCGATCAGTCAGCCTTACTTTGACTTTGAAACGAGCTACAGTGCTATTATCTATGGACCAAGTGCTCCAAGCGATTTACTATTATTTTTTTACGACGACATGCGTGAGTTGAAATATTTATTAACTATCATTAAAAAAAGATATGAATGTAAACAATACGAATCAGTAGTAGATTACAGAAATGTGTAATACTTTTGTGACCGCAATATATTTACATAATATGATAATCTATTAGGGCTTCCCAACAGGTATAGAATATTGTATAGGTGTATGTATCTATTTGTCCACGCAACTTTTTTTGTATAGTTAAGAATTATGTAAACTTACGATTCAAAGAACCGCTTCTTCGTTTTTTCCGCCTTGCCCTATATCCATCGGAATCGTCGTCGAGTTGACTCATTAGATCTTCCGTTAGCAGTCCAATGTGCTTTGAGTTTTCGATGAATATCTATGTAACAGAAAAAAGTAAAAAGACTTCCATCACTCAACTATTATGTTAATAATATTTTGCATGTTGGTAGGGCATTTTGCGAATGCCCGCCTGGCTAGCTACCACCCTCAAGTAGAAAAACCTGTCGCCAAGCACCTAACGGTATGTTCCGGCAGCTGTCCTTGAGAGCCAGTACAGTTGGGTCAGCCTGAACAACATCTTCGACCACATCATCACTTACCATCAGGTGAGATATTGGTCAAAGGCTAACATAACAGGCAAAAAAAAAACAAATGTGGTTGTCAAAATTTATTGGCACTTATAATAACTAGCTATCATTTAATTTCATATTACATTACATAGTCGCTCTATATAGAAACATTCGTCAATCTGTTAGAGCAATTCAAGTTACGTTCATGAAAAATACATATGATACAACATCTATCATATATGAATTCGTTTAGCTCGTGCACCAGTTTTTTTTTTTATTGTCTATAAGTTTGCCTTTGACCACTTGTCTCACCTAATGGTAAGTGATGATGTGGTCGGATATGTTGCTGAGGCTAAACTAGAATCACTGGCTATCAAGGACAGCTGAATGTGAATGACAAATACGATGGTTAAATAAAGAACGAGAGGAATAATTGGAGTTATGTGTCATGTTAGCTCAAGCGGCCAGAGCATACGCCGGCTATAGGGGTGGATGGACGCGGGTTCGAATCCCGCACATGACTATATTTTTCTCTTTCGTAAATTAAAAATTTAAGTAATTTTGTAATGGATATGTCAGATGTTTTTTATATATTTGTAAATAATAATGATTTGAAATTGTTTTAATTCTTGTGATTATATAAGGTGCCATTTAATTTGTAGGTGAAACACATACAAATTAAATGGCAATCTATTAACGGTCAATTTTAGGACCCTCCAATATATAGAAAATATTCAGGTTGACATACTACATTTTAAACGCACAATGCGGCGTCGGCGATAGCAGCAGTATCTATCATTATAAATCTGTGAAGCCTAGAGATGATAATGGCTACCATCAGATTAGCATCTCTATTGGGTACTAGTATTGTCATCTGTGTTATTGGATACCTTGACAAGTGCAACATGATGATCCAGTCGTTGTGCTGACGCGGCGGCCGGCAGCGGCATGATGCTGGGCGTTAGGACGATGGCCAAATTCATTGAGTCCATCAAGTTCTCCTTGTGGCGTGACGCAATGAAGTTCAGCAACTGTAATTAATGCATCACATTCAGTCAAAAAAGTATCGGGAATGGATGATTTGTTTATGGTTCCAAATGCATTATTTTTTTGTTGTTGGATTTGCACAACTGTTTTCCATTTTGGCGCGAGGTTTGAGTTGCATCTATTATTTATATTAGATATGAAATGTTGGTTTTAGTTATATCATATCTAGTGAGTATTGCTAATCTCAGTCAAAAACATCGAACAAAAAGTTTGTCTAAAATGTTGCATCCCGAATGGAATTTCTTGTTCGGAGTCACTGGAAATGTTACAGAAGGCTTACGGTGAATCGACTTTATCAAAAACACGTGCTGATGATACAAAGCGTTCAAAAGCAGTCGAGATATGAATTGAAGATTTGCCTCGGTCTGGTAGGCCATCAACGTCTGCAAGTGAAGTTAACATCGCAAAAGTGAAGGAAATAGTACCTATCTGAAAATCTTCATGCAAGTTTGAGAGCGATAGCCGCCGAGTTTTCTGTGTCTCACGAGTCGATCCGTACCATTTTAAATAATCACTTGGGTATGAAACATGTTGCCTCTAAACTAGTCCCAAAAGACGAATTA
This sequence comes from Plagodis pulveraria, assembly GCA_963890685.1. NCBI lineage: Eukaryota > Metazoa > Arthropoda > Insecta > Lepidoptera > Geometridae > Plagodis > Plagodis pulveraria. The sequence goes on along the minus strand of OY982964.1, from coordinate 12,039,052 downwards.
TCAAAAACTCAATCCCATAAGATTAGCTGAGGACATGATAGAACGTCAATCCCGACCCAACATTCATGAAACGCATTGTTAAAATATTAACGCATACAAACTTCGAGACATGGGTTTACGAGTTAGGCATGCAAACTAGTCAACAAGCTTCGGAGTGGCGCCTTCCAACTGAACCGAAGCCGAAAATACCACGCCAAATTCGATGAAAAGTTAGTCATTTCGTTGATTGTTCTTTGACAACTATGTAAAATTAGCCTCAAAAATACCTACGTTTAATTAGTTACACAAAACTACGTTTTATTCGTTTACAAGGACATAAGAATGTAATATGTAATTATGTATATAAAAGAAAAAAACTAACGAAATGCATAAATGATCCCTTATTTTCCATTAAATGATATAGAAACGATTTTTAAATATTCAAATATTTTTTTTAATTCCTGATAGGTCAGCCCTTGACCACTATCTCACCTGATGGTAAGTGATGATGTGGTCGAAGATGTTGTTCAGGCTAACCTAGAAGTACTGACAGCTAGACAGCTGCCGGAACACACCGTTAGGTGCTTGGCGACAGGTTTTTCTACTTGAGTGTGGTAGCTAGCCAGGCGGGCATTCGTAAAATACCCTACCACCATGCTATAACGACTGCCATCCTAAGACGACAACCGGGACCAACGGCTTAACGTGCCCTCCGAAGCACGGAAGCGCTCAGTAGTAATGTCACTAGCGGTCACCCTTCCAACTCATGAACGCGGGCGACGTTGCTTAACTTTGCTGATCGGTTAAGAACAGCTAACTTCGCTTCAAGCGCTTCAGAAGCTATAGCGCGATACAGACGTACCTCCACTCTAAAAAACGAAAACACGGTAACCTGGTGTAAAAACAGCATTTTTTATCTGTTTGCATATCTAGCCTGACCAAATGAGCGATCGAAAACCTTTAATTATTAGAGGTGCCACTAGAGGAGCCCGCCCGCAAACCGCACGGCCGCACACGTGCGTAGCCGCGAGACGTTTTACGAGCACACATACTTGAGTGTCGCTTCTTTACTCGAGTATATGTCCTGTGGCACAGGGCCATTATTGTGAACGATTTTTGATCGAGCAACTACTTTATTCACCAGATATGGCAACAGCCGACTTCTTTCTTTTTCCTAAACTTTCCATTCGGTAGAAGACTGAACTCATTTCCGGAAAAAGCGTTTAAAAATGTTTTGATGTTTGGATTATTCGTTGGCGTAAGTGTATGATTAATATAATAGTTAAGAGGTTGAAATATGAATGTCCTATATTTGCTGAAACATGCCATCTACATTTCTTATACTTTGTAGACATCGGCTAATAAATTATTTTCTGAAAGGGCAGGATGAAAGAATGTGGAGGGGGGATAGAAGGGAGTAAAGGTGGGGAAGAAATTGTAACATACCAAGGTTCTCAGTCACTTTGGTTAAGGAACCCATAAGTGCTTTGGTTATAGCGGACAGTAGGAGAGGGCAGCAGATCAGTCAGAGATGTGGAAAATACTCCCAAGTCAGAGCACAGCTTTCGATCTCGCAAATTATAGACATGGCTCGACCTGTGACCTCGCATGACGCTCGTCTGTGAGCTCACGCAACTACCGCTTTGCCTTCGACCTCGTAGGCCACAAATTTGCCGTCGGCCTCACCAAAAGTTTGCCGTCGGCCTTACCAAAAGTTAGCCGTTCGGGCTCGCTACATCACTAATAGGGCTGTTCCCCAAAATCCAGTTCAAAATGCCATTAAAAATCTGTATACAGTTGTAATATACGTAAAATACTCCAAGCGCAGAATGAAAAACGATATGTTCATGCTTCAGATGAATCAAAGAATTAAATATGGCAGCCATCTTGAATCCGCCATTTTGGTAGCTGTCGTGAGCTGCTTTCTGGCTGCATTATATGACATCTACCCTGCAATTCAAGTAATTTAAATACTACTATCGTTGCATACATTGTATACAATCAGTTTGTATTAAAATATGGGGATGTGCACCATAGATCAGAGATTTACACACTATTTGCACATTAACAATTAGATTCGACTAGCCACCGCGCTTACGTCATCTGTCAACTATCAATATGCTTCTTCCCAATTAACCCAAATTATACTTCACTTGAACTATAGACATCAGTAATATCAAATTTTAAGATACTTTTTTGTAAACAACATTGTGTTATTTCCAAAATTCTTACCATAACAACCAAAATCTGCTAATTTATCTGTCAAAATTTGAGTGTAATATTTGTGCACATGATGCACTACCTGTTTTCTGTAAGCTTTATATACTGCCGGATGTGAAGTCATAAATGCACTCATATTGCATGGTGTCTGTTTATTTATATATTTATTTTCAGTATGAAATTGTTGCTGTTTTTATAACTATTTGACAATGTACCTAAATAATGTTCTAACTAATAATAATAATATGGCGTTGAGATGTGAGAAATATTACCAGGGAAGAAAAGATGAAAGGACAACAAAAAGAAATAATTTCTCATCAAATACATATATAATGTAAAAAATTTCAAGTCTTGCAATGTAATCCTTCCACAGTAGGTGCTTCCATACTAATTACACAGTAGCTCTTCATTTGAGCCATGTTATTGACGAGTACATTTATTATAGCAATAAAGATATCTCACATTTATATAGTCACAAAATGTCAATATTAGGAAACAATTTATGACAATATTGATGATAAGGTGCTTCCCTTCTAATAACTGACTTGGCTTTTCATGAGTGTCAAAACTTTTTACAGGATAAAAGGATTGCATAGTGAGATTTGTCATTATTATATTTTTGATGAGATTGAATATAAAAGAAACTTACCTCAACCTGCTACCACATATTCATGCATTTATTTTTGAGAATATTAAGTACCCTAATAGCAGAATGCAAAAGTATTGTTTATAGAAATTGGATACATTATAATTTTTTCTATTTGTATTATATATTTGCTTTACATGTACAAAATACAATCAAACTCAAATCAATGTCAATCTATTCTTAAACTAATCAAATAACCCTACCCTGACTATTCTCAATCTAAAGGTGGCTATCACATTTGCCACATCTCCGCGCTGAATCACGATAGACATCATCTGCAGGCACAAGAGGGGGAGTCACACAGTTTCTGATAAGTCATTTGCTTCAATGCCCCTACAATACAGGGTATCTACAGTGATATAAATTTAATAGAGTCAAGTCTAAGGGTTTGGGACAGTCAACTTTAATCCTTTCTTACCTCCATGATATAATGCAGCAAGTGTACATGCAAAACTGGCAGAAGCAGTAATGTATGCAGGATGGGCTTGAGTGCATCATCTCCAGCTGTTATTCTACATCTTAGTAACAGGTCTTGGACTTCAGCACTGATTAAAGGTTCTGGTAAACATCGGAGGTAGAGTTTGAGCACACTTGCCACATCAATAGGATGGTGGCCTTCTGAGACACACCCACCTGCATCCAAAAGCCTCTGAAATTTGTACAGCACTGATAATAATAGCTTATAATACGAAAATCGAAACAGTTTGAATCAATAGTTTATGTAAGTACTTCAAGTTATTAATAGGCCTAATTGACCTAAAATTTTATTATATATTAAATATATAATATACATTTTTACTGAAAACAATGTTAACTTCTACTAACCTTGATATCTTTTTGGCGGTTTTGAGAGCCAGCTTTACGGAATAATCCTTCAATATGAGAATTTGCGCGAAGCACCGAAGACATCTCAGTAACCACCATAGGAACACATAGTGTACTGCCACAACATATCACACTGCTAGATGGAACTTTCAACAGAGGTGCTCCGAAAACTGTCTTCTGATCCTAAATAATAATACGTTACTTTTAAAGAAAGACACAATAATAAAGAATAAACAGCAACCGGAAATTCCAACTTTACTCACTTTCACTGTTTTCAGAATTATTTTTTTCAAACGATGTTTAAGACCCGCCTTTTTCAATTCACCGACTATTATAGATTGTAGTTTGTTGTGATTTATTCCATCGGATATAAGCATTTTGTTTAGTATCTCATTTGCCGAATGTAGATATTTTCAGTATATACAAAGTTACTTTATGTTTTCAATTTCAAATTATTCATTCGTTAGGTTTTTTTTTTTTTTTTTTTTTTTTTTTTTTTTTCCCTATCGCGGGGTATGGTCTCGCACGTCTTGTGCATTTGCCAGTGTCATGTTTTATTCTTCATTAGTAGTTCTTTGAGACGATTTCTGTTCTCTTCTCAACTTCAGACTTCTTGATTTTATGACTTTGTTTTTATTATTATTAGTATGTACAAAAATTAGGAAACGATAAGTTTAAATACAATAATTTATAGATCGGGATTCGAGGAAAAAATAGGGTCAGAGGAGTTAGGAAGGATAGGATGATAATAAATAGGTACATAGTATTGTATAAGATTAAGTAATTATGTATCTATAATAAATAGCATAATATTATAGTTTGATGTCGTTAGCTTCAATGAATGAAGCTAACACTTGATAGATAGGGAGACAATTGCTATAAAGTAAGGAAAATATATTAGTAGGGAAAGGGACTTGAAGATTTTCAAGGTCTTTAAAAAGCGGAGCGTGATCATAACGGGGACACTTTAAAATAATATGATCGATGTCACCCACGTCCTCTCCACACTCACACAATTCCGAGTCTATGATACGTATCCGAGCAAGATGTGCCGGAGTGCACATGTGACCCAAACGCATTCGAATCAAAACAGACGTAGCACGTTTATTTAGTTTTACTTTGGTAAACCAGGACTTAACCGGGATCATTGGTTGTATGTTATAGAAGTATTTGCCTTTTAATCTGGCACTATTTGTCCAGGCTTCATTCCAATCACGTTGCAGGTCTAATTTAGAGAGAGCAGCTAAATCCTGAGGAAAATTTTTATATGGGAACATGTCTCCACACTGTGTTGCTTGGTTTGCAAGTTGATCAGCTTTCTCGTTTCCCTTTATTCCGCTGTGACTGGGAATCCAGGCAAACGAAACAGAACACCCTCTATCTACGCATTTAATAAGCATTTCTCGGGCTTCGATAATAACCGGAAAATATGCATTTCTTTTGAAGGGAAATTTCATAAGAGCTTGTAATGCACTCAAGGAATCTGAGAAAATTACGCTATTTGAGAGTTTCATAATGAGGATGTATTCAAGAGCCTTATAAATTCCATAACATTCTGCGGTGAAAATAGATGTTTGAGGGGGGAATTTTATCTTTTCTACAATATTGAACTGACGATGAAATAGGCCTACACCAACACAGTCACTATTTGAGTGTTTTGAGGCATCGCAATAAATTTGATTCCAATCTGGCCATAATTCATCAATGATGTTGTTTAAACACTCATTGGCGAATGGGTCTCCTTTGGCAATATCTAAGTTAAGATATATATCTGGTTTGACTAAAAGAGATTCAAAACTGGTTTCAAATATGAGGAGTTTATGGGTGCGGTGAGTTAAAGCTTCGATCTTATTGAATTTTAATAAACTATTTATCATACATGGTAGGCGTTTATGAGACCAGTATTTAGATGTATTAACCATAGCCGAAAGTTTTTTAAGTTTTGGAAACAGTGGGTGTATTGCGAACTGTATAATGCGACAGAAAAATCTATCAGCGAGAAATTGTCGTCGTAATGGAAGGGGTGGTTCAACGCATTCTACTTGTAAAGCGTTTATTGGAGAACTTTTCATGGCACCAGTTATGATTCTTAGAGCTTTCGCCTGGATGCCATCCAATTTCTTCATCCCAGCTGAGCTACACGGCTCCAATAAGAATGTTCCATAATCTAAAACACTTCTTATGAGAGCATTATAGATCAGCTTCAAAGAAAATGGATGGGCACCCCACCAAACGCCTGATAAGCACCTAAGAATGTTAAGTGACCGTTCACATTTTGCTGCAATATACTCACAGTGGGGCAGACCACTTAGTTTAGCATCTAAAATTAAACCTAAAAATTTTGCTTCGGTTTTAACAGGGACAAGACTACCATTATATAGTAATGTTATGGGTGGTGGCACACGTTGTCTTGTGAACAGAAGAGCACAGCTTTTGGACACAGACAGATCTAATCCATTGTTATCTAGCCAGACTTTAAGATTAGTTAGAGAGGCTGAAAGTGAAAGACAGGCACTATTAACACTACTATTCACGTTGTATAATAATAAATCATCAGCATATTGTAAAATTGAAGTGTTGTTTATATATTTATCTAAATCGCTGGTGTATATATTATAGAGAATTGGGCTAAGCACTGATCCCTGAGGGACTCCTCTCCAAATAATTCTCCTTGACGATTCTAATGTTATTGAACGACCAGACATTAAATTTATAATAAAGTTAATTAAATTTAACGGAACTTGGAGGCATTGTAGTTTGTTTTTTAAGATAGTTAGACAGACGTTATCGTAGGCAGATTTGATATCTAGAAAAACAGCTGTAACCGATGCATTTTGAGAGAAGGCTAATCGGATGTCGGCTAAAAGGATTGCTGCACTGTCTAGGGTACTTTTTCCTTTACGAAATCCGTACTGTGATTCTGAAAACAAACCATTACTTTCCATAAACCACTCTAATCTGTTTTTTACCAGATGTTCCGCAATTTTGGTAATGACAGGCGACAAAGCTATGGGTCGATAGGAAGAAACTTCAGATGGATCTTTATTAGGCTTTAACACAGGCAACACCAGTTGAGACTTCCATTGTGATGGAACGTCACCTGTCAAAATTACTTTGTTTATAACCTCTAAATAATATTTTAGACTGTTTTTTTTTTTTTTTTTTTTTTTTTTCTTTCTTCTTGGCTATGACGCGGTTTGCGTATTATGCCAGTTTCATGTTTCAACTTTCAGTTGTTTTCTTGTGAATTTTTTGTTACGGCTTTTGTTTGCAAGATGTTTTGTATCTTTGTTTAGTTTACACTTAAGTAAAACGGGGAAACTCGGTATTGTAATTTTAATGAAATTCAAAATTAGGATAACGTACATTAAAAATAGGGATATACGATTAGGAAAGTATAAATGTATATATATTGAATAGAATTTTTAAGAAGGAGAGAAAGGATGGAGAAGGAAATCCTTGTTATCATTATATGTTAGTACATATTAGATAATATTTAAGAATAGGAAAATATTTTATGTTATTTAATATATAAAATTTTATATATTTTCAGTAATAATAACTATATACATATATATTACAATTTGATATGGTTTAAAACCATAAAATCAGCCATAGCTTTATACACCGATGGCTTCTTGCAAGCAAGAAGAAACGAAATGTTTATAGGAAATTGAATTTCCAGTGATATTAGAGTTTCAAAGAAAGAGGAACGATCATGCAACGGACAGGAGAGCAATATGTGATTTTCATCAGCGAAAGGATAGCCACATTCACACGTAGGATCACTTACAACCTTTAATTTTGCAAGATGGGCTGGACTACTTATGTGTCCTAAACGTAGTCTTATAAGTGTAGATGTGGCCATCTTTCCAATATTAATTTTAGCAAACCACGGTTTTAATTGTATTTCAGATTGAAGGGAGAAGTAATATTTGGCCTTTCTTTCTGAGGTTTGTCGCCAGTTCCTATTCCAAGAATCCTGAAGGTAGCGTCTGGGTAAAGTTGCAAGATCATGACAGTAGTTAATGTAAGGATGCAAGTCACCACATTCTACAGCTTCATTCGCTAGGAGGTCTGCTTTCTCATTTCCCTTTATGCCCCTATGGCTAGGTACCCAAAGGAACGTTATAGAATACCCATTTAGATAGCATTTATGCAACTTGTCTCTAATCTCAATGATGATCGGCATATGACTGTTTGATTTAAGTGGAGATCTTTCTACAGCTTGTAGTGCACTCATTGAGTCCGAAATAACTAGCGACTTTTGAAGTTTTACAAGTAAAATATAATCTAGTGCTTTAACTATTCCCAAACATTCACCTGTAAATGTAGAAGTTTCTGGAGGCATTTTGATTTTTTGGACAACATTATATTCGCGATGGAATACACCAATCCCAACAATACCTTCGGCACCATGCTTGGATGCATCACAGTAAATGTGATGCCACTCTTCCCATTTATCATCAACAACAGAGTTAAAGATTGCATTAGCATTGTAATTATCCTTATCAATGCCTAAGTTTAGACAGACAACGGGAGAAAGTATAAGTGCTTCGTAGTTTGTGTTAAAAGGAGCAAAATATTTAGAACGATGTGTTGGAGCTTCCAACGACTTGAATTTTTCAAAGCTGTTAGCGAGACAAGGTTTTGATTTATGTTTCCAATATGGACAAGAGGAATTGATATCTACTAATGTTAATAATTTATGAATGAGAGGGTGGTTCTGAAATTGTAGTATACGGAAAAAGAAACGGTCAGATAAAAACTGTCGCCTAATAAATAACGGAGGTTCAGCACATTCAATTTGTAATGCATTTAGGGGGCTAGACTTCATTGCACCAGACATTATTCTTAGCGCCTTAGACTGAATGATATCTAATTTTTTAAGTGCAACTGCTCTACAGGGCTCTAGCAAGAAGCTCCCATAATCCATGACACTTCTAATAAGAGCATTGTATACCAGCTTAAGAGAAAAGGGATGCGCACCCCACCAAACACCTGCGAGGCATCTTATCATGTTAAGTCGTTGTTCACATTTAGATTCAATGAAATTACAATGAGGAATGCCAGATAGCTTAGAATCAAGTATTAATCCTAGAAATTTCGCTTCTTGGGCCTGTGGGATCTGTTCACCATCATAGATGACATCAAGGGGTGGAGGGTCACGTAATCTTGAAAATAGAACTACGACACTTTTGTCTGCAGATATCTCTAAGCCATGTTTGTCAAACCAGGACTTGAGATGGTGTAGGGACCCTGTCATTTCATTACACGCGTTCATTATTAACGATCTGTCTGTACCTAAATAAATGAGTAAATCATCAGCGTACTGTAGCACTTTAACAGGGTGCGTGAGGGATAATTCAAGGTCATGAGTGTATATATTATAAAGCAGAGGGCTTAAAACGGATCCCTGTGGGAGACCTTTCCACAATATTCTAAAATCATCAGTTCGTGATTCCAATTTAACAAACCTACCACTAAGCATATTTAGTATAAAGTTGGAAAGCATATTAGGTACATGTAACTGATCTAACTTTTGTCTTAAAATAGGTAGAATAACATTGTCATATGCAGATTTTATATCTAAAAATGTTGCTAATATTGATTCATTATGTGATAGAGCTAATCGAATATCCGTGACAAAAATACTTATGCTGTCAACGGTGCTTTTGCCTTTTCTAAAACCGTATTGAGTACTAGCCAAAAGATCGTTAGATTCTAAATACCATTCAAGACGATTTTTTACCAGTAATTCTGCAATTTTGGATACGGCATTTGATAATGCAATAGGACGGTAAGAATGAACGTCATTGGGTGGTTTGTTTGGTTTTAAAATAGGTATGATAATTTGGGATTTCCATGATTTAGGAATATTACCTGACATCATGATCGTATTTATTAAATCTAATAGGTAGTACAAACCACTGTCCCCAAGGTTTTTGTAAAATGAATAAGGGAGGCCGTCTTCACCTGGTGCTGAATCATTAGTATGTTTTAAAATATGTTTAAGTTCATTATATGAAAAAGGAGAATTAAGTCCTGTTTGATCTGTGCTCGATGGAAGAGAAATAATTAACTCTTCTTGGGGCACGAATGGCGGAGCTAGGTAGTCTAAAAATTGTTCTAACAATTGGAAAGGAATAAAATGAGTCTGGTCCTGAACTGCTGATTTAAATTTTCTAATCTTTTGCCACACTATTGTAGGTGGGGTATATGGAGTTATTGTAGTGCAATAATTTCGCCAGCCACAGAATTTCTTTTGTTTTAATATTTTTTTTGTGTTAGCCATGACATCTTCGAGAGTCTGAAAGTTTTCAGAAGTCATATTTAGGTTGTAGTTTTCTTCTGCTTGGTTTCTTTTCTGAATAGCAACAGTACAATCCTTGTCCCACCAAGGAGGAGATGAAATTCTATCGAGAAATACATTTTTTATTGGGAATGTTTTATTAGCTGCCATTGTTATTATATTAGTCAACTCATCTGCACAAGAATTTTCATTGTGCACTGCAGGTTGAGAAAGCGATAAGACATTATTTTCTACTACGGATCTGAAAGTAAACCAGTCTGCATCGGCCAATCTATATTTCAAAAGAGGTTTACGTGTTGGAGGATCACGTGAAATAACATTTGAATTGGAATAAGAAATAACTATCGGGAAATGGTCACTACCATGACTGTAGGGAAGTATATTCCAAGAGAGCTTACTCGCGAGACAAGGTGTACATATCGACAAATCAACAGCACTAAACCCTTCATTAGGTTTGGTTCTACGTGTAGGAGCCCCGGTATTTATTATACATAGATTTTGATTGTCTATTAGATCAACCAACTGTTTACCATATGAACTAGAAGTAGAGCTACCCCAAGATTGGTGTTGACAATTAAGGTCACCGAGAATAATAAAAGGTTGAGGAAGAGTAGAGATAATTATAGAAAGTTCTTGTAAAATAAAAGCGGAGGGATGGGGAATATAAACAGATATGAAACAAATATTATTAACCATGGCACCCACGATGAAAAACCTATCATCACGGGAAGGGAAATGAAGGGGTTTAAAAGAATGAGAAGACTTGATGAGTAGGGCCACGCCATCATACCCATCGCTTCTGTCATCTCTGAGACAGAAGTAGTTTTTAATTTTAAAAACAGAACAGGGCTTAAGCCATGTTTCTGCTAATGCAATAATAAATGGGTAATTTTTATTAATTAAGTACATAATTTCGTTCTTTTTGTCAATTGCGCTCCGGCAGTTCCACTGGACAATCTTTAGTAGATTGTCCACTTTGGGTTCCGATCCGAAAGGGATGCCTTATGGAGCGATAATCATCACGGGGGTTTTTTTTAAGAGCTTCAAGTATAGGGGCAACGTTGGACGGTAATAATATGTTGTGTTGTGTAAGAGTGTCAATAAGAGAAGTAATAATATCAGTCAAAGTTTGTTCGGAATATTGATCGTTATAGAAATTATTGTGCTTAGCGTAACCACAGCCATTTGGGCCAGTGGGCATGTCGTAGTCTTTTACTAATTGTTGATGATTGACGCGATCATATCCTTTAGGAGCACTGTAAGCGGGGCGGGACTTCGAAACAAAAACTTTTTTGTACGAAGTACTGGAATGGGGTTGAGGATTATAAACAATTGGGTTATTTGCTGTTAAAGTTTTAGTTTTAGTCGATGATAATATGTCGGCATAAGATTTGCCAACGGAAGGATGTAGCTTAGAAGCTTCTGCATAAGACAAACAATTTTCCGCCATTGACAACTTAATACTTTTTTGCCGAATGAACTCTGGGCATGATTTGTTTGTAGCGTAATGACAACCTGAACATAGACAACAAGTAGCGCAATCCTCTTCTGTACTGCATGAATCTGCAGTATGTTCATCACCACATTTATAGCATCGGGGCTTTGAACGACACTGTGTTTTGGTGTGACCAAACCTACAACAATTAAAACACTGGATTGTCGGGAAAGTGTATAGTTCCACAGTAAGTGCGTTATAGCAAACAAAAATACGGTTTGGAAGAATTTTACCGTCAAATGTAATAACTACAGTTTGCGACGGTTTCCACGTAGGAGAACCAGCGACAAGGACTTTGTAGTTAAGACGACGTATTTTCAATATTTTGCCGCAACCTGGGGGTAAATTGACATTTTCGATTATTTCTTCTGGTGTCCATTCGGTAGGCACCCCTCGGACAAGGCCCATTCGTGTGATACTGAATGTTGGTATGAATACTTTCAAATTATTGTTCTCTAAACCATTATGATTAATAAATGAATTTGCCTCTTTGTAATCAAAGAAGGAAAGGGTAATTCTATTACGTCCTATTTGTTTTACGCTTCCGTTAATTATACCATTGATGTTATATTTTTTAAGGAATTTTCCAAAAGTAATAGGGTGTAGAGTAGAACCATCATTAGGGGATGACTGTACTCTTTGCACATGGACTATGTATGGGGCGCTGTCTGTGGCTTCATATTGGCTTCTTCCTATTGGTGTAAAAGATGGTGAATTTACTGTCGATGGGATGTCGGGTTTCTTGTTACTAGATACTACGCCAGTGTCTGTTGGAGAAATTACAGGGACGGGAACCGAGTTAACAACCGTTTGAGAATCATATTTGCTCTCATTAGGATCTCTATGATTTTTCCTCCTTCTCTTAACATTTGTATAACCATCGGTGTCAATATCAGTGGGAGAAGATGTTAAGGACGTGTCAATATCCATAACTGATTCATTACTATCAGTTACGGTAACATAACAGGCGACCAAGGGAACTGTACCCCCCGGGTCAGGGGGCTCCTCCATAGTTAATAACTAAAAGAACTTACCAAGAAAAAACTGTACACTAATAAATATATACAATTAAATAAGTATTATAAAAATATCACTGTACTTCCCTAATCACTATTTACAATAAAATACAAATTTTCAATTATTATGAAAGAAAATCACGCCCGCCTATTTCAAAGTTTCCCGCGCTTTTTTTTCTTTTTTTCTTTTAGACTGTTATCTCCAAGATTCGTGAAGAAAGAGTATGGGATTCCATCTTCTCCTGGGGCAGAGTCCTGAATGCCAGAGAGAATACCTTTGAGTTCGTTTAAAGTAAAAGGAGAATTTAAGAAAGAATCATCTTGATTGTGCGAAATTTGAAGAGGGCAAACCAATTCAAATTCAGGAACGAATGGAGGAGCTAAATAATCCATAAATTCATCAGTCATACATGATGGGATTGTTCTAAAAGTGGAATCGGAAATACCTAACCTAAAACGTCTGATAAGAGACCACATAACCGAGCATGGGGTATTTGGAGAAATTGTAGTGCAAACACATCTCCAGCCTGAGAATCTCTTTTCTTTTATAAGTTTTTTAGTATCAGCCATAATTACTAATAAATTTTGGAAATTTTCATCTGTCATGTTTAAATTGTACACTGCCTCAGCTTCTTTCCTTATTTTAACAGCATTAGTGCAGTCACTATCCCACCATGGTGGGGAAGGTAATTTTCCATCTGAAGCATTTTTGATAGGGAAATAAGCATTAGCTGCCTCTATCAACAATTCAGTAAAAGCTGCAGAACAAAGTTCTGTCTTACATGTTATATCAGGTAGTGTATGTAGTTTATTATCTATGTATTCAGTATACTTATTCCAGTTACCTTTTATTAGCCTATATTTCATTCTAGGTGTGGGGACTGTATTTTGCACTTGTTTATTTGGGAAAGATGTAATAATTGGGTAGTGATCACTACCACAAGTAGAATTATGCGTGCACCAATATAATTTTGATGCTAATGACTCTGTAACAATTGAGAGATCAACAGCACTAAAATTTTCATTGGGGCGGGTTCTTCGTGTAGGTACTCCTGTGTTTAAAACACAGAGATTGTGTCGGTCTAATATATCTATTAATGTTTCTCCATTGGTATTGGATATAGAACTACCCCATAACCTATGATGAGAATTAAAGTCTCCTAATAATATATATGGTTTAGGTAGAGAGTTTAATATATTATCTAGAGTTTGGAATGTAACAGGAGACGGGTGTGGGATATATATAGATGCAAAAATTATATTAGTAACAAGTGCTGCTACAATATACAAACCCTCATGTTGAGGGAGGGAAATTATTTTATAAGGTAAATTATTTTTTATGAATAAGGCTACTCCATCATATCCATCTATTCTATCTTCGCGAAGACAGGTGAAACCTTTGATTTTAAAAACAGAATCAGGCCGCAGCCATGTTTCTGCTAAAGCAATAATTGAGGGGTCATATTTATTAGTAAGGTACATAATTTCAGATTTTTTATTATTCACACTTCGACAGTTCCACTGCACCACCACATGTGGGTAGTGCAGTGGAACTGCCGTTGTGTGATTACAGTTAATCGTCATTGGTTGGTGTAAATCCATGTTGGGCATGGATAATTTTATTTAACATATCAATAATAGGGGCAGCGTTGTTCGGTTTGATAATATTTGACTGCGACAAAATATTTATCAGAGTAATAATAATATTAGTAAGCGAATGTTCTTCATTATCAGAGGAATTAGATTTGTACGCACATCCATTACATGGAGATGGCATATCATATTCTTTTATTAGAGCTTGATGTGCTGCATGGTCATAGCCTTTAGCAAACTGATGTGGTGAACGAGGTTTTAGGGTCACAGTTTTTTTATAAGATTTAGTTGATGAGAGTGGTGGAGGCATTGCATTTTTATTGGGAGTGGGATGAGCTGTTGATGTTATGTCTGCATATGATCTGGATACAGGTGGGTGGAGTTTAGAAGCTTCAGAATAGGATACGCAACTTTCGGCCATGTATTGTTTGATACGTTTTTGTCTTTCGTGTTCAGGGCAACATTTCGCACACTGAAAACAAAAATGGCGTTATGCAAAAACAGTACTTTTTCAGTATGGCCATTTCAAAGTTTTGGTCTAATACTGTGATCAATATTTTATGCAAATAACTGAAATATAACAAGGTTATTAGTTTTACCAACAGATTAACTATCTGGCTTTTAGTTAATTATTAAAAACATGCGAGTAATTAAGATAGATATTTAGAAAAAAACAGTTAAAAAAAATTGTCCGTATAGTGCCACTTTTGATTTTTGTTTTTGTTTCCGTTTTAGAATAAAAACCCAAGTTATAGCTTATCTTTATGATAACAGTAACATAAGAAAAACATAAATAAAACAAAATTATGTGACAGTAATAGGAAAAAATATTTATTTGGCAAAAATACAATGTAATCAGTACAATCGAATAACAATCAATATCAATTTATATAAAACTATCAGGTATAAAACCCCATTTTTGGCGTATTCAAAAGTAACAATAAAGAATAATTCAAAGAAACATAAAACTTATAATTAAGTAGGTAACATGAATGAAATTAGTATCAAAATAAAACAATAAACTTCTAGTATCAAAATAAAATATTAATTCTTATGTAGACAACAGCCTAATTTCTTTGTGAGATCAATCGAAATAATTATTAAATATTTAAATGCTACTTAAATATACTTTCGTAATAGGATGTGTAATAGCTGGGTATCAAACCAGCATCAATAAGGCTCCGCACGTCATTTTTCTTTCTTTCGGATATATCCAATTTGAGCAGATAAAGCGGCTTCAGTTCTGGAGGACGATTGTTTCTATTATTTGTTCGTTTAGTCAAATCAAGCTCTTTAAAATCATCAAAATACGATAATTTATATTGTATTTTGATCTCATTATGTTCACTTTTCTCAATTTTGATCACTTTTATGTCTGACAACTTAACAACTTGGCCGTCAACACTTTTGTTAAGTCTGGGAACTGGTAGTTGTTTTATATCTATGAAATCACCAAAACCCATTTCATTGACACTAAAAGGTGTTCCACGTTTTTTAGCACCTCGGATAGCAGAAACATATTGGAAGGTACGTATATCGGTCCAGATCTCAGACCTCTTTTAACTTGTTTCTCAATTAGAGAATGCACGGCATCCCCCTCATTCTGTGTATGACCACGAATTAAGAACTTGTGTGTTATACATTTAATTTTTAAGTGTAAAACTGCGTAAATATACATACCGATAATAAACTGGTTCTTCTGCTGACCGCAGCAATTATCAGAATAAAAAATGATTTCAAGATCTTCGTTAGCGGAAGAAGACTTTTTTTGGAAGTACTTTAGTACACAACTACCAATTTCATTTGCCCCTCGGTTTCCTTGAGATTCATCCCAAAAAAAGCATTCTGTAGTGTCATGTTTAAGCTCAGAAATCGTGAAATTCAAGCAATTTATTTTAGACTTATAATAAAATGTGGAAATCTCACCGTTTGGAACTGTCATTACGGCTTGCAAATCATAACACGCGACAATAAAACTACTTGACACCATTTCTTTATCAGTACTCTTTTCTTCACGACTCTTCTCTTTTTCAGCTAGATGCCGATCGTAGGCTTCCTTTTTAGCAGCCTTTTCATCACCTCCAGCAAGCTTATATATGCAGCACTGCTCACATTGATCTTTCTTTGGAATGAAGAAACTAATGTTGAATTTTTCTTTAAAGATTTTTCGATAGGTATGTAACATTACGTAGGGTAATCCTTGTTGCATACACTCATCTTTGTAATCGCAATAAATGTCTGTTAAGGTTTTTCCACCATCGATATATTCCTTAGTAGTTTGTTGCCGTAAATAATGGCTTTCAATGCGCGGAATGCTTTTAATATGAGATTGAACACCATCAATCAAGTCATCTGGTATTTTTATATGTTTGCCATGCTTCCCTCTTTTTTCTCCTTTTAGTACACCAGTTATATTATCCTTCTTTTCTATCACAGTTCTAATACATCTGTCCGTTATGTTTAGGGTATTTTTAAAGAATGTTTTACACACTTTTGTTTTAGTACCATTCAAATCAAAAAAGAAAGCATTCTTTAACTTTCTGTTTGAATCCAGTCTTTTGTATTGATACTTTGGTTTAATTTCTTCCATATTTCGAGCTATATATTCCCTTTGCCGCATCAACGAAGCCATGGCCCAATAATCGTCAAATAGTCGCTTTCTTAAATCTTCAGTAACTCTTTCGGAACATTTAAGTCGACAAGATGCCTCACAGGATTTCTTAAGAAATTTAGCTGGGTAAACCTTCTTTGATTTGGAGCTTGAAACATATTCTTTCCCAGAGTCTTTTAAAGCCTTAGCTATGCAGGCCGTCCTTTGGGCCTTCTTTTTTTTCTTTGGTTTCTCGATATCAAGAGCCGATGAGACGTCCATTGCAACAGTATTATCTACACTCCCAGTGCTTTGGTTATTTGTATCAGAAGAAATAAATATTCGTGAGTCAGAAACTTCATTTGTTGTAGATATAATCTCTATATTATTAGTAACAAATTCAGGACTATTTTCATCTATATTAGCACTTTCAGCGGTGGCTTGACGGATATTCGGTGAATCAGATGCAATAAAAGTTGTAGGTGTAACAGATGTGTTTGAAGATGAAGAAGATGAAGAGGAGCTCGAAGATGAGCTTGAAGATGAAGATGAACTTGAGCTTGAAATACGGCTTGTTTTCTTTGCGGGTGTGTATGTTGTATCATCATCAGAAGCGGGTAAAAAGTCACCATCGTCATCGTTGATGTAGTTTTCTTTGTCATGTGAATCTGAATAGTAGCTAGTCTTTGGCAATTCGTTTGAACCGGATGTTGAAGGTTCAGGTGATAAACTGTTGTCTTTATTTGGAATAACCATCTGTAATATTCTTCTGCCTCTACTTTTGGATGGATCCATGTCGATGACCTTAAAAACGGAAATAAGAAGTCATTAAAAAAAATAGGTGGTGCGGGAATGATATCCTAATATCGAAAAAAATACTTATCTAAACTCTATTAGTAAAAGAAGAGAATCGAAGTTATCAATAACTATAGAACTGGCATTAGATAAAACTCCATAAAAGGTTACAAAACAGTATAGTATTATAAAATATTATAATTTTATACAATGCATTTTTATAACAACATAAAAAACAAATTTTCTTATATTTTTATAGTATAACTGGCACTATCAGCAAAAATATATTTATCGAATTAGATAAAACAACAACATTTCAATTATTTTGTTTAAAAAACTGGCACTAAACATAAAATGTCAATTATTAAATTTCATCTTGGGGCTTGTTTATTTTTAAGTTAACCAAAAAAATGTCACTAAGCATAGAATGCCAGTTTCATATTTATTAATTCAGAAGATTATCACAGTTAACAACATTAAAAACGGCATTAAACAAAAAATGTCACTTTTTAATTTACACTAAAAATTACTTCATTCTTACTTTAATTAAAAAAAACGAGACTATCCAAATAATGCCATTTATGTATTTATTCGTTCAAAAGATCATTACATACTATAACGTTAAAAAAGGCACTAAACATATAATGTCACTTTTTAATTTATCAAATCATTTATTTCGGCAATAGTTCAACTACATAAACGGTACTATACTTAAAGTGCCAGTTATGTACTGTTTCATAGTAGAGAATTATTTACGTAAATAACGTTTAAAATGTCACTAAACATAAAATGTCACTTTTGTACTCACCGCAACGTGCGTTCCCTCTTGATGCTTGGCTCGAACTGGCTTAGTGCCACCTTTTCAATTAGCACGTGGTCACTTAACCTAAAAGTAAAAACTGACACTACCGACATCTAGGCAAAACTATCTGAACTATTTGAACGTAAGTCTTTGCATTAGAAGCGTTGTTCTTTTAATAATCTAGATGTCTCTCTATGTCAAAATTGACGTTTTTGGCATAATGCCACTTTTGTTTTCAGTGTGCGATTTGTTTGTGGCATAATGTGATCCAGAGCATAGACAGCAAGAACTGTTATGTTCCTCAATGTTACAGCTATCAGCAGTATGGGCTTGGCCACACTTATAACATCGGGGTTTGGACCTACATTGGACTTTTGTGTGACCAAAGCGGCAACAGCTGTAACATTGTATAGTCGGGTATACATAAAGCTCTACAGGTAGTGCATTAAAGCATACAAAAATTCTTTTGGGTAGAACCTGTCCATCAAAAGTTATCACTACAGTCTGAGAGGGTTTCCATTGTGATTTCCCATCTATGATGGTTTTGTAATTTAAACGCCTGACTTTTAATATCTTTCCACATCCAATAGGAACATTGATGTTATCTGTAACTTCTTCGGGAGACCAATCAGCTGGAACTCCACGAACAAGCCCCATGCGGGTGACATTAAATGTTGGTATAAATGCTTTTAAACTGTTTTTGCTAAGACTATCGTGGTTAATGAAATCATTAGCATCATTAAAGTTTGCAAAAGCGAGGGATATTCTATTTCGGCCTATGCGTTTCAGACTGCCATTAACAATATTTTTAAAATTTTGTCTTTGGAGGAACTTTCCAAAGGCAATAGGGTGCAGTATGGTGCCATCATCAGAATTCTGCTGCTCTCTCTGAACATGAATAATGAACATGCTATATCATGGGACTCATACAATGTGCGACTAAAAGGCTGGGGTTGAGGACGGGTCTGATGTATGTCTGTTGTCTCTTTCAGGGTGTCCTTGTTTGATTGGGATGTGTTACTGTTAATAAGCGTTTTCTTTTCAAACGAAGTCGGTGCTTTTTCTGATATTGATTCGACAACAGAAACACATGCGCAATCCGTTTCTTTGAGTTCTAAAGCAGAGTTACGTTTGCGTTTTCTTTTGTTACAATGCTTACACATCTTGCTTGGACGGCTGCGCTTCAAGGACCGAGAAGACATGGACCCATCCATGAAAGACCCATCTGTCTCCATGCCCGATTCGTTAGACATAACTGTTATAAAACATGCAGCAGGTGGGACTGAGCCCCCTGGGTCAGGGGGCTCCTCCATGCCGAGAAAAATCAACAGAAGGAACTTACCGAGTTATATATACACAATAATATATATTATATACAAATTAAACTAAAATTATTTACGATTTGAACTCTTCTGACCACTATATACACAGAATTATTAAATTTAATTATTTAAAAAATTTAAACGCGCCCGCCAAGTTTGAACGTTTCCCGCCTCGTTAGGTTTTGTTTTTAAGGCAACTGGATACAAATTAGAGTTGCGTAATTTTTACTTCAACTAATCTAAATAGTCGATTAGTCAGTTTTGTCGATAACCATCGATATCGATGTCGGTCACTTCTTATCGACTAACGGTAGGCGGCGGGCGACTATATTAAAGCGACACGGTGACCTTTTCAACTGTACACTACTTATTTGGTTGAAGAGCAGTTCACATATTCTCCGTTATTATATCTTATATCATAGCAGAGTTTGTGAGGAGAAATATGTGTTTTGTATAAAGTATAATAAGTAATAACTTTACACTTTTATAAGTGATCATACGGCAGTACCATAATGAAGCACCTGTTACCCAAATCCGAACTAACGTGTAGCGTTCTTTTATTATATATAATTATATGTGAAGTATATGAGAGTAAGTAAGTAAATAAGTAATACAGGTATATTTATTTATATGTCATATCCATATTGATGTTGTCCCAGATAGAACGACGTAATTCATAGAGCCAATATTGCTATTAAGTATTTAATATTTCAGTGGGTTGAAAAGATCTTTTGAGCTACTTGCTAACTTGAATATAATTATGTATTTTAATAACCACTAGTCTTTGATCATAATCACATTTAATGGTAGGTGTTGGTGTGGTCGAAGGGCATGAACAAGCTTAATGTAGAATGGAAACTGGCTCTCAGAGACAGCTGCAGAAACACATAGATACCTAACTAATTACCTAACTGTGTTTAGGTAGCACATTTTGCCTTGAGGCGGGCTTGCGTAGCTATCTACCACGATCAAGTAGAAAATCTGTCGCCAAGCACCTAACAGTGTTTCTGCAGCTGTCTTTGAGAACAAGTTTCCATTATAAGTTGTTAAGCCTGTTAACCGCATTTAATCACATCATCACATACCATTAGGTGGGATTGTGATCGAACACTTGCTAGTGTTAGGCTAGAATATATGTTATAAGTAGTAGCTAATGTTATTATAGTAAAATAATATTATAGTGGTTATAAAAATATATATACTCAACTCAGCTTGAAGCTTGAAAGGTTTATCGGATGGCAAAAATGCTTTGTAAAGGAATGTGACTGTAGTGGAGAACAACCAAACATACGAAAGTATTTTTGTGTAAGCTCAAGCAGAAATGCGTCGCTCGCTTGGTCAATTCATTATAACAGTTTGCCGTGATTTAATTGCGTTCATATTATTACGATACACATGTCTCCATGTACACAGAAAGGTTTTCCTTTCTGTGTACATGGAGACATGTGTATCGTTTTGACCTTGGATCACTTTATCTAAATAATATTAATAATAAGATAATAAATTTAATAAAGAGGAAAGATTTGATTGTTTGTTTGCATTGAATAGGCTCTGAAACTACTGGACCTATTAGGATGAAATTTAGTATGGAAATAGTTTGAGAGACGGGGAAGGACATAAGATAGCTTTTATCCAAATGCGCAAGAAGACGTTAATAGTTTTGCGCGGTAAGCGATCTACTAGACCGATTAGGATGAAATTTGGTATGAAAATAGTTTGAGACACGGGGAAAGACCTAGGATAGTTATTATCCAACTGCGAAAGAGAGGAAAAAGAGGTTAATGATTTTGCGCGGTAACCGATATACCAGCAGGTGGAGCCACGGCCAAAAACTAGATTATTACTAAAATAAAACAAAAAATTAAAAAAGGAATAAAAAAAACAAGATCATAAAAATATATATACATGAAAGTTCATTAAAATAATTATATTCAAACATTATTTATTATTTTCTTTTCTTTGTAACCTAACTCAAGTAGAAGGGTTTATGTGTATAATTTTTTTTTTGTTAAATACCCGAGCGTAGCCGTGGTGGGCCGCATGTATAGAATATATATACAAATGATAATTTTGTTAAAGTAGCGAGTGAAACGAGGAATGTAGACGACTGACTGATTGAATGATAATTCCAAGAATATTCACTCGATATCACTGACCTCTGTATTAGAACAATATTAATTTGGAAAAATGAAATATAGTGAAATACAATACAATAAAACTGTTAAATTTATAAAGTTTATCATAGTCAAATAATAAAACACCTTTAGATCATGAATGCATTCTTACTATTTTTCAATGTGACATCGATGTCATTATACAATGTATGTTGTAATTTTTGATTTTTGGAATATTTGAAAATGTTAAAACACCTTTAGATTTTTAGTACTTTTATACACATTTTTCATGTGACATCGATGTTATGATATTACATTTGCTGTAACATCGATGTTTAGCCTCTTGGCATCGATTTTCATCGAGCATCTCTACTCTAGATAGTAATCTTTGATCTCTAGTGCTCCCGAGGGGAAAATTTATTAATCTGAGGTGTTTACAGTGATGCCAGATGGGGGGAGTTCTCTGCAAATTCGGGGGGATTTTCGGCTTTAGGGTGAAGATTCGGGGGGAACGGTTATTCGGGGGGAAAATTTTTAGAGGTTTTTGAGTATCTCAATCATGCATCCACAAACACAATACCAACACTACTCTAGGGTAACGTTTGTGTTCACCTTTAGCACTTGAAAAATGCAGTTGGTGAACGATGTTACTGACATGTTGCTAAATTGGCCATAGGTATCTTATCCCTGCCATTTTCGAATGCGATTGTAGAAAGAGCCTTTTCGCAAGTAAATATTATAAAAGATAAATTACGCAACCGAATGGCAATATAAACTGCATTAGCGTTTCTTAGGATACGGTACTCACTGCCAAATGTTTGCATAAATTTTATTCCTACCTCAGAAATGTTAAAAAAGTTTAACTCTGAAAATGTATATACAGATAAAAACGAAAGTGAATGTGAAAATAATTGTTTAGAGATGGTTGAAGCCATGGGAGAGCTTCTAGTTTGAATAAAAAATTTACTGAATATTTTTGCTGTTTTATTTCTCCCATAAAATAAATAAAATTGTTTCGGGTTTTTTTTTTGTAAAACAGGTGTTTTTCGATTGGATTTCGAAAACTGTTGGGGGAATTTCACGTGGTCATCTGGCAACACTGGATGTTTATTTATTTAGGGTGCTTACCATTTGTTTGAAGTTCCAAACAATCACACTTCCAAAAAGTTGTTCCACATGGGTCTTGGCGTTATTTTCGCCATAAACGCTACATCTAGTGACAGAAGTGGCAAATTTTAGTGGCATTCTTATCCTAAATGGAACAGGGGAGAACAGTTACAAACGATTAGTGATCTCAACCATAGACGCAGAATGTGATCAAAATTATTGAAAATAACGTTATTAGCGTCAAATGGTATATACCCTTAATGAATAGACTACACAGATGTTATTTATTTACTTGTAATACACCACAATTTATATTTAGTTTAAATAATAATATTTATCCTGTAGTCGTACAGTTTTAACTACGATGATAGAGCTCGCTGCGAAACTTACAACGGGAACTGTTTATTTAGCTGGAGAGGCATTAGAATGCTGTATATCATTCTGCTACACAGCTCAGCCTGAGCACAGGAATTCGCAAAGTCACAGGTACCAAGTTATATGTACTTATCTCCAATTATTACTCAGCTGTTTGAAAGTTGCACAAGAGATGTCAAACAAGTGCATACAAACTTTCTAGCATATTTGTTTAATGGGACACCAAGTTCATAACAAGTTTACCTACCCTAGTACATGAATTGAGAAAAACCCTATATAGTAAAGCTGTAGTTATATCTTGTCTTTTTTTATTGCAGTGACACATTAGAAAACTTGGCATGGGCTTCAGCTCAAATCCATTGCTTCTACTCTACTGCAGGAAATTCTGGTGACAAGACACCAACTATCGGAAAGACAACCTCTTTAGAAGTCACTTCATGTGATATTGGAGATGTTGTATTTCATACCAAACCAAAAATATTATTTTGTGACCTGAGTATACCACTTGGAGAAACAAAAACTTGTGAGTTGTACTTACATTTGTATATGACAATTAGACATAGCTACATAGTAAAAAGGAACTAGGCAAAACTCAAGTGCTTGTCACTATAAGCGCCCATAGAACTAATCTGTTTATATGTAAGTAAAAACAAAACAAATAATCTGGATCAATTCTGTGTAATTATAAATTGATGATCACACACACTTTTGTAAAATTCAATACCGATTAATTCAACCCTTCAGGCTTGGAACTGTTTAAACACATGCATACATGTGAATACACATCTTATAATAAGAAATATTATTATATTTATTAAAATTTAACAAAAATGATTCAGAATGTTTGGAATATTTTTTAATGAAACAATTTATCATTTACAAGCTGAAAGCTTTTAACAATAACAATCAAATCATTTGAAAGTATTCAATTGAATACCACATTTAGAAGCATTTCTGTGTTAAAAATATAACTTCTTGAGAGCAAAAATAATTAAAAGAAACCAGATAATAACTTATTGTATACTTGTACTAAATAAAAACTCAATTGATTAAAAGCAAAGCCAATTTTAATTTTAATAGTAACATATAAACTATTTTTTGAAAAAAACTTAGGTAAACCAATAGATATAATAGGTATTTGTTACGCAAGGCTACAAAGTTGTTTGGTGCAAGCACTTTTATTGAAACCTGATTCCTCAGGTAGGTCATAGAATCTTTTGCATCTGCAAAGGATTCCAATATTGAACCACAAGCCAAGCAAGTGGTTTAAAATATAGAATCCTGAGCATACCAAAAGTTTCAAAGGTACAAGACATAAACTAACTTTGCTGCCGAGCAAGCAAATTAATTTTTTGTGGAACTTTTGTAGATTATCCAATTTCAGGAACCTTTTCACGCTATTGAATAAAAGACACTTTTACACACTACTCAACACCACCTTTTCAGGCTTGTGCGCTGAAAATAAAAAATTATTTGGTGATGATGTATTTTTTTATGATTAATGATGTATTTTGCCCGTGGGATGCTGGGCTTTCTAGCCCACCCCCGTCTCAACCCACCCATTGCTTCCTGGGGTGTGGCGTAAGAGGCGACTGAAGGTGAAATACTGGATGGTGGCAGCAGTTAGGAACTGATATCTTAAACTGCGATCCCCAAGACGCCTGCCGTGGCAAACCCCCCTTAATGGGAGGCCGTGTCCAGCAGTGGCCAATCCGGCTGATACAGATGTATTTTGGCTCGAGACAAAGAAATCCGGCAAGCTACACTTAGTGACTTGATGTCAATGTTGGATCGCAACCCAAAAGAATGACAAGATTTATATTTCAATGATATAAAGGTTTATGGGAAACTTAATTTCATCCCAGAAGGATAACCTGAAAAAATAAAACAACTTATTTTAAGAAGGCTATTAAGTTTGTTGTTTTCTAATAAATTTTTTTATATTAAAAAAAACTAAATTGCATAGTACTTACAGAATTTACTGTGCCGTGGGAAACAAACATACCTAAAGACCGCACAATAAAAACTATCAAATATTATGACCTAACAAATGAATTAACCAAAAACGGTTATGTGGTTAATTTATATATATGCTGTAGAAGTCAAAGCACGGGATATACCAGTGAAATCACTATATAACCTACTAAAAGACCTTGGTCTGTCAAGAACAACTTCCTTACTTCCATCCTAGAATGTGTAACTAAGGCGGCATTAGACCTTGCCAAATTTGGTTAGGCAGGGGAGGAGGCTCGAGCAGTGAAGGGGAGCATATATAACATCGTAAAGGGGCCTCTCACTCCCTGGGTTGCAAGTCCCAGCCCCCTCTGGCCTCTTCCTCTGCAACACTATGGACCCGGCTTGCACAATGAATCCATAATAATAATTTGTCTCTATTTTTTATATGGCTGAAGAAATAAGAAAATATTTTTATTATAATACAAATAACTATGTATTATATATAAACAGTAGTTAAATTCTGTTATGTAAGTATTCATACTTTTTTTGGTTCGTTGTTGGAATTTGAAGACTTGTTAAACTTGTTTGAAGATTTGAGAAAATATTATGCTTTTGTTTGTTTTTTCAGTATGTTACAGTTGTAATTTTGTAATATAGTTGAGACAACTTGTGATCAATGATCATTTAAAGGAAAACGTTTTTTTTGTAATGTAATAGGTAACCTAAATAAATACTATAAAGAAATTTGAAACAGTGATGTCTCAGTGGAACTAGCTATGGACTGCAGGGTCCAAGGTTTGAATCTGGCCGCAGGCTTGAGTTCACACGCAAACCATAAACAATTAAACTATTAAAAATGTATAAGTTGTAATACTCCTATACACAAGAGATCACACTTTTAAGTTATTTTAAGAATATTTAAAATCTAGAAATATGACCAAAACTACAAATAAAGCAAAAAAATTAAATTACTGTGGATCAGACCATTTTCTAGTGCGTCTTTCACATAACAATTCATAACATTGTTCATTATTATTCAAGATCAAGAGTAAAGTTTAGTGATATTCATTTATTTTATTTTATAAACAATTCACTAATTTTATTTATGTTGACCGTTTTAATGTACGTAATAATCTTACTCACTTTGGTTTGGGTTGCAAGTCCCAGACACCTTGACTTGGGCCTCTTCCTCTGCAACTCTCTGGACCCGGCACCCGCATGGTGAATCCATGGAATGCTAAGTAAATTCATCTACTTGAAAAGAAACTTTAATTTAACTAAAAATATCCAATCCAAAAAAATTGCATGCATGTGTATCTCGAAAAAAGTACAGTGCCCAATTTTACTAATAGCATAAAAACTTATTGATATGCCACACGCAATGTTAAAATTAATTTGAAAAGAACTTTTTGCATTACAACAAACATCAATATCTCAAAAGTGACTAAGTATCCTATAATCTAATCTCCCTAAATATCCTATAAGAATCCTTTTCCTATAACTACATCCTATTATAAAGGGCTTATTCCACTAAACCCCAAAAATCATTCCACTTCAACCCCAAGACGATTTGTAGGTATGATTAAATATTCTGTATTTATTTCCAATCAAGCCCCAAGAATTAGAAATAGAGTCAGTAAGTCTAGCCTTTTATGTAATTAACGTTTAAATAATATTGTTATTTCAATTACAGTTTGGTACAGAGAATCATTACCAATAGAAGCCCCACCATCCTACAGAGGTACCTCAGTAAAATACTCATACAAGATCACAATAGCCACACAGAAAGTTGGTTCACATATCAAAATGGTTAGAATTCCATTCCGCGTATTACCAATTAGTCCAATCATGAACCTTCAAGATCTAGCAGCTTTGTGTGGTAATGAGACTACAGAGGAACTCCAGCCAACTAATCCATTTTCTGAGGAACGGAAAGTTGAAACCCCACTGACTATGGCATTGCAAGTTTTACAGGTATGTTCCCAGAAATATGTACAGTGGAATCCGTTTATAATAACATCGAAGGGAAAAAACAAACACGTCATACTAAGCAGACGCCAAGCATATTTTAGAAAATAAAATTCATTGAGATTGTCAAATTACCAACACCAAATTCCCTTGCGAGGGATTAGTTGGATTCTCCATTTTCTAATCTGCATATTATTGCGCCTTTCTCTTTAATCGTAAATGCTTTACGACGAGGTAGAGATACCATTTTTTCACTAATCACCAATGAAATGAACAATTCGTGACTTTCAACTATCAATTACCCACTGAGACTCAAAACACAAAAGCCATGCTTTTTTTTATGGGATAGGAGGGCAAACGAGCCGGCGGCTCACCTGGTGGTAAGTGATCACCATCGTCCACGAACAGCCGCAACACCAGAGGTATCGAGGATGCGTTGCCGGCTTTTGAGGAGGGAATATGCTCTCTTCTTGAAGGCCCTTAAGTGATGTCGGTCACTATAACAAGATGCAATGTAATGAATAGATTCAGGCGTTACTTTGCGGAAATCCATTTTTAAGAATAACAAATATTTTAAAAGTATTTTAAGAAAACATTTAATTAATTATTTAATAAAACACTTAAAAAATCTTTATAAAAATGATATATATCTAGTGACAATTCCGCCTAATTTCCTATTAAGCCGATTGAGCCGATCGAGACTCGATCGTGCGCTCGTAGAGTCAAGACCTCCTGAGGATGCTTCGTTTAGAAGCGAAACGCGTCGAATACTCTTCCGGTTTGGCTGCGTGGCGTTTGTGACGTCACGTCGGCTTAATAGGAAATTAGGCGGAATTGTCACTAGATATATATCATTTTTATAAAGATTTTTTAAGTGTTTTATTAAATAATTAATTAAATGTTTTCTTAAAATACTTTTAAAATATTTGTTATTATTAAAGATGCAATGTATTAAAAATGAGTTTCAATAAGCGACATGTCACTCTAAGCGAAGTCATTATATCCGACTTAGTTATAAAGATTTTTTTATGATAACCAAACTTCGCTGTGTTAAAATAACGTCATAATAAGCGGTTGGACAATATAGGCGGAGTCATAATAAACGGATTCTGTATATTATCACATTGTATGTGTGCATTACGAGCATTAAAAATGTTACATTCGTGTTCAGGAGCTTATTTTAATTTTCATATTATTGCTATATACTCATATATATCTACACATTGTATTGCTTCTACTTCTTTATTACAGGTAAAGAAGATAGATATTATATCCAAAATCTTACACTCAATACAAAACTTGATATGTGTGCCCATAGCCCCATACTGACATAAAAATCGAAGTGACCTCTTAGCATCCGCATCGGACTCAGGGTTGCCAGATATCAGCTAACTCAAGTCGCCTAATTTTGCCTATCAAGTAGCCTAAATCGCCTATTATTTTATTTTTTGACAAGTAGCCTAATTCACCTAAGATTTTGCTAAAGTAGCCTATATTTAACTCAACAAACTAGGTACCTATATTGTAAAAAATATACATTAATGTCGGTTGATACCTACTTAACGTACTAGGTATTATAATTGTTAAACATTTCCTGTTGTTATAATTTAATAAGTTTCTGCAGATATTCCCCATCTCTATAGATGGGAGAATCCTCATTCCTACTAGAAGTTGTAGCGGAAGAAGTTGACCCAGCCGCTTCAATCGGTCTTCTTTGTTACATCATTTTCGAGTAAATCATTTCGTCTGTAGAACTAAAGTTTTTAGGTAATTATCATTTACAACTATGACCGTAACTGAATGCCTTATTCATGTTTGCATGCTTATGTTATGTAATACAAAATAATACGGTTGATGTAAATATACAAATTTTTACTGTATTAAGGTATTAAGTAATAAAGAATTCTCTCCCATTCAACTTAATTAAGAATTTAGGAAACAAGTGATATAAAATTTCGCGCGCGGCTAGTTACAATTTGTGAATGAAGTTAGTTACTATCATACAGCGAGTTAGAATGAGTTACTACCCGGATGAATCTGTCTCTATCTCACTATTACAGATATTAGATGCAATACTTAGAAGAAAGCAAGCAGCATGGAAAGACCCTGATTAAAAAACGGTGGACTTGTCTATTACTTTTCTTTACACTTTTCAGTTATTATGAAATAATTTAACAGAATTGTTAAAATAATTTAATAGAATTGTATTAATCCTGAAGTAGCCTAAACCGACCGTTCTTATTTTCCTAGGTAGCCTAAATGGCTACTGGTAGCCGATTGGTTTTTTTGGTCGCCATTTGACCCCCTAAGGTAGCCTAAATGGCGATAATTCGCCTAATCTGGCAACCATGATCGGACTATGTCGTCAATTTCTATTATTATTTCTATAGTTATCGAATACGATGCATACGCGACTTTCCATGAGAAACCCTTTCGTTCCAAAAACTTTCATGCATTTCATATTATGTCTAGGTATCGTATAGTAAGTAAGTCTATGAAACACCAAAAGAAATAATATCTACTGCTAGGCTAGTTTATTTCGCGTACTACACAGTATTATGTCGTATGGTGTATTGCTGTGGGGAGCTGCTGCTGAGGTAGTGACAATCTTTATACTTATCCTACAAAAGCGTGCAATTCGAGCCATATATGTAATGGATCATAAGGAATCTGAGGGATCTTTTTAAAGAAATTGATATTTTAACTTTCAAGGACAATCGTTATCTTACAAACGCTTGAAATTTGGAACCATATATGAAAATTATCTTAGAAAATCTCTGAGGATATCAATTTCTTAAAAAAAACCTTTTCAAAGAAATTGATATTTTAATTTTACAGAGTCTGTATATATTTTAAAATATTCGTTAAAAATTAGTAAATTTAAATTAAACAGTGACATTCAAGCTAATAACACTAGGAACAAATATAAAATAGCGGTGCCAGGTTTTAGATTAGCAAAGACAAATACAAGATCATTCTTAGGTAATTGTGTGCGCTTTTATAATAAAGTTCCCAAAGATATTACAAAGCTCATAGAAGGAAAATTGGAGTTGCACGTGAAAAACATTTCGATTAAGAAATCCTGATCCTGCAGCTACTTACACGGCAAAAAGGCTTGGAAAATTCCGCCTCTGCCAAGCTGTCAGCGTGGTAATTTAAACAAATATTGTAATAATATTTTAACACTGATGAGCAATTGCGGTCCAAACGTGTTAAGTACTCTACTGTACTGTATCAGCAATATTTTATCCCGGGCGGAATTGGAATCCGCGTCGGGTACCTAAAGAACTCAGCAATCATATTTAGAAATGACCCTGAAAAATAAATAAAATGCCCGTTTTAACGCTATGTCCTGAGGACCATCAGCAAAATTTTAGCAACATCAAATTTTAAAAGTATTTGATATAGTAGAGAATAACAGGAACCCAGATACACTCTTTCTTGAAATTTTAATGCCATAAAATAATAGATCGGTTTAGTTTAGTTTTCGAGAAAAAAACGGGAATACGAAACGTCGATTTATTTTAAGGGGGGAAGGAGGGGTTGCCATAATCCCTACGCTTAGCCAGAGATGACTCAGTTAACCAGGTATAACTATGTTATACTTGGCTCACGTATTTATTACTTAGCACAGAGTAACCAATGTGGGCCTTTAATCCTCCCTGAAAATGAGACAGTCACATTATTTATTTCAGAATCTCACAGCAAGAAGAAGTCCGAATTCGTACATGATAACTAACACCAGAGGGAAGGTTGGTCGATTCTGTCTATTCAAGTCAGCGTACAAACTGGGAGAGGATATTGTCGGCACTTTTGACTTTTCTGTTGGATCTGTCACATGTATGCAGGTAACTTATTTATTAGCATTACATTTAATTGACAAAAAATAACAAGCCAAGGGCGTGGTCTCGCACACTGAGGATTCCATAAAAATACAGAATGTTCCATAAATTTTTGGAAGCACTCGAAGTAAAGTTTACTTAGCTGTTCTTAACCGATCAGCAAAGTTAAGCAACGTCGCCCGCGGTCATTAGTTGGAGGGGTACCCGCTAGTGACATTACTACTGAGCGCTTCCGTGCCTCGGATGGCACGTTAATCCGTCGGTCCCGGTTGTTGTCTAAGGATGGCAGTCGATATAGCATGGTGGTAGGGCATTTTACGAATGCCCACACCTGGCTAGCTGCCACTCTCAAGTAGAAAATCTGTTGCAAAGCACCTAACGGTGAGTTCCGGCAGCTGTCCTTGAGAGCCAATACTTCTAGGTTAGCCTGAACATCATCTTCGACCACATCATCACTTACCATGAGGTGAGTTTGGACAAAGGCTAATCTATCAGGAATAAAAAAGTACCAAAATCAACAATTGTATTTTTGTCATACATTTCGAAATCCTTAATGGGAGTCCGCCCCGCACTTGGCTAGTTTATAATATTTGTTGCTATATATTGGTCTATAATACCAAGTTTGGCGCTTGTATGTTTTACCGTTTATGTCATAGACAAAAAACGTTAAAAAGAACATGTTTAATGTCATAGACAAAAAACGTTTTAACTTTATAATAAAAATTATTTTAATGTTTAACTCACTCATAATATTTAAATACAACCTGTTAGTTTCTTCGGTAAATACATACCAAATACCTGAAGCTTCTGAGTACCTACTTATTACATAATTGACAACAATATTTACTTATGAGCCATACTGCATCCATGTACTCAAACCCACACAAATGTAATCAAACCCACATCCCCAGAAACAACCTATTTAAATGCCTAGTACTGTTACATTTAAACAAAAGACACTCTACACGTGCCTAAATTCTAAATGTGTAAGTACACATTTAGAATTTGGGCACATGTGTAAGTACACATTTGTAATACATTTTTTGTGTGCAATCTAATTGTTTTAATTTTGTCTATTGTTGTTTCAGGTTTCTGTATCATTACAACCTGAAGAAATTGTGAAGTCCAAGTCCCCATCAAAGAATGTAAGCAAGGATACCAGCAGTCGATCCATGACAGTGGCTCGGTACCATGAGGTAACACTAGGCCTCACACATTCCCAGCTCATTTTGCCCATACCTCTTCATATTACACCAGCCTTTGATATTGATGAGGGTGAGTACCTTCTTGATGCTAAACCCAAATGTAACTTTAGTTTTTATATTTTAGTACTAACCTAATTATTTACTGAAGTCAAAAAATCAAACCCCTAAATTGCTATTTGCAGTAACACTGAAATGGCGCCTCCATTTTGAATTTGTCACTACAAATGAGAAGATTACTCCGAGTAATGAAGAGAAGGATTGGAATGCTCCCCTGAATGTACCAATAGAGACTATGGTTTGGAATTTGCCCGTCAAGATATACTCCACATTGCCAAAACAAATCACTCAACATTCAATAGGCAATGAGGCTTACATTATGTATATTAAATGAGTACCTAATTTAAAAAGTTTTTAATTCCTAACTGATCTTAGTTACTCTCACTTAAAAAGGACTTGGTTGTATTTTTATTATTGTTATGTTTGCAATAACGCCTGCTATGCGGATTACATTACAAAATTACAAATATACGATATAAAAACACCCCTAGGGGTGGATGGACGCGGGTTCTAATCCCGCACATGACTTAATTTTTTTCTATAGTATATTTTTAATTTTGTAAGGACTTGGTTGGTTGCATCCGCCGCCATTGGTGTCAATTAAGGCGAGGTTAGAAAATATTGGAAACAGAATGCTGGTGCTGATATCAACTACTAGAATATCCTAAAAAAATATGTTTATTTACAAACTAGCTGCACCTGCGACTTCGTTCGCGATTGCCGTACCTGCAGACTAATTATTCACATTTGAGCACTGTTTATCTCATATTAAGAGCCATTTCACAAAATCACGCTACTGAAGTTTAGGTAAATGCCAGCGCATCGCTTACACAAGCGAAAGAAGTGACGACGGAATAGCGTGACTGTGAGTAACATATTTTGATACTAGCACTCATTAATAAAGAAATCTAAGTTGCGAATTTAAAAATTGTGTGATTGGCATGAGTAAATAATCAATTTCTTGTCGATTACTTGCTAATGTTATAGAAAAAAAGTAGGCATGTACATTAAATAGTCAACCTGCATCGTGAATCTTTTATTTAAATTTCATCCTTGATGAATAAAAAATAGATATGTTTGAATCATTTATTGTAACAAAAAACTTAAATAATTAAAAAATTATACGGCTTAAAATTATATAAATATTTGATGTAACGGCATTGATTAAAAGCTGCGGATTAAAAGTTCTTTCTTTTAAATTTTCCAAAAATTGCTTTTTTCCTCGTTCACACTCTTCAGTATCTATATCCAGTCGTTAACACTGTCTGTCATAATGACCATGCATAGGACCAACCACAAACGTCCCATGACGTTTTTGGTTTTCTATTACTTTAACATGTCACCCTCATATTCCCATACCATAATATTAGGTCCTTACATATGAAATTGGCGTTTTTCGTACTGGCCACTTTAATCACGAATTTCTCCTCTTTGGTAAGGTATTCCAAATTCAAATTTGTACAGCTATAGACTCATGTATTTGTGCTTCGATGATCGTCATTCATTTGTTTTTTTTCTTCTGTTTTTTTCTGTTTGCGTCACTTATTTTACAAAATGGAAAACCTTAAATATCGCATTATTTACGAGTACGAGTTCCGCCGTGGCACTAGTGCTGCGGAAACAACTCGAAGGGTGAATGATGTGTATGGCGGTCGTGTTGCAAAAGAAAACACAGTTCGTTTTTGGTTCCAACGTTTTCGTTCTGGAAATTTCGACCTGCAGAACAAGCCCCGTGGACGGCCTGAGACTCAAGTTGATAATGAAGAGTTGAAGGCTATTGTGGAAGCGGATCCATCGCAAACCACGTCCGAGTTAGCTGCAGGCTGCAATGTTAGTGATAAAACTGTTTTAATTCACTTGAAGCAAATTGGGAAGATTAAAAAGCTTGAAAGGTGGGTACCTCAAGAATTGACTGAAACAAACCGGCAAACGCGCGTCGACTGCTGCGTTACATTACTAAACCGGCACAATAATGAAGGTATTTTAAACCGAATCATTACCTGTGATGAAAAATGGGTTCTTTACGATAATCGGAAGCGCTCAGCGCAATGGTTAGATCCTGGCCAGCCAGCCAAATCCTGCCCCAAGCGAAAATTAACCCCAAAAAAGTTACTTGTAAGCGTTTGGTGGACTAGTGCCGGTATTGTTCATTACAGTTTTTTCAAATCTGGCCAGACTATTACGGCTGATGTCTATTGTCAGGAATTGCAAACCATGATGGAAAAGCTAGCGGCTAAACAACCTAGGCTGGTCAATCGCTCCACGCCACTGCTGCTTCACGACAACGCTAGACCACACACTGCGCTACAGACGGCTACTAAATTAGAAGAGCTTCAATTGGAAAGTCTAAGACATCCTCCGTACTCCCCGGACCTTGCTCCAACAGATTACCATTTTTTTCGAAATTTGGATAACTTCTTGCACGGAAAAAAAAGATATCTTAAATGAAGACAATATCGACTTGGTCAAGACAAATGTAGTTTCATATATGGGCGGAAACAATATATTCTCGAAATAAGTAAAATATTGTTTCAGTTTTATTGTTTTCTTACAAGACATTCGTTCTTGAAACAAGAATTTTGAAAATTTGTATTAAGAATATATTTTGTCTTATTTAGAGAATAAACAGCCAAGACAATAATTATTCTATTTTCTTTTAAACATTCTTTATCTTAAAAACAAGACTCACGTGTTTCATACTGAGAAAATATTTTCTTAGTTGAAACCATACTATTCTTAGCTGAAGAGATATATGTTTCCAGACAAGACTAGTACGTCTCTTATGAAAACAATGTATTGTTATGTGAAGCTTCTACTATTCATAGCTGAAAAGATAATTAATTTCAGACAAGATACGTTTGTCTCATACTAACACAATGTAATCTTAAGTGAAGCCTCTATTTTTCTTAGTTGAAGTGATATTTATTTTCACACATGACTCGTATGTTTTATACTAAAACAACGTATTCTTAGGTGAAGCCTCTACTATTCTTGGACGAAGAGATGTAATTTTCTAGACAAGACTCGTATGTTTCATAGCAACACAATGCATTCTCAGGAGCAGCCTCGACTGCTCCTAGCTAAAGAGATATTTGTTTTCAGAAAAGACTCGTGTGTTTCATTCTTAAAGAGAGTTATCTTAGGTGAAGCCTCTTCTATTCTGAGACTAAGATATATCTGTTTCTAGACAAGACTTGTATGTCTTATACTAACAAAATGTATTCTTCACTGAAGAGACTTCTGTTTCCAGCTAAGACTCACATGTTTCATTCTAACACAATGTAATCTTAGGTGAAGCCTCTTCTTTTCTTAGCTGAAATAATATTTATTTTCACACAAGACTCTTTTGTTTCATACTAAAACAACGTATACTTAGGGGAAACCTCTACTATTCTTAGACGAAGGTTTGTCTGTTTCAAGGCAAGACTCTGATATCTCATTCTAACACAATGCGTTCTTAGACGAAGCCTCTACTACTTTTAGCTGAAAAGATATTTGTTTTCAGCCAAGACTCGTATGTTTCATTCTAAAACAATGTAATCTTAGGTGAAGCCTCTACTTTTCTTAGCTGAAGTGATATTTGTTTTCAGACAAGACTCGTTTTTTTCATTCTAAAACAACGTAATCTTAGGTGTAGCCTCTAATATTCTTAGAGGAAGAGATAATTGTTTCTAGATAAGACTCGTGTGTTTCATACTAACACAATATATACTTAAGTGAAGCCTCTACTTTTCTTAGCTGAAGTGATATTTGTTCTCTAACAAGACTCGTATGCATCATTCAAAGACAATGTAATCTTAGATGAAGCCTCTTATTTTCTTAGACAACAGATAATTGTTTCTAGAAAAGACTTGTGTGTTTAATACTAACACAATACATTCTTAGATGAAGATATATTTCATACTAGAATTAAATATAGAAGGTGCTTGTATTACGGCAAAACTGTATTGTTTTATACTAATACAATGTATTTTTTCTAATATTTAATACTGGAAATATTGGTGTTCGAGATAAACAAATAAATTTTTAAAAAAGAATATTAAAACTATCACTTAAGATTAATTATATAGTCTGTATTACACACATATTGTATCATAAAATATAGATAAGTATACAAAATCACTTCTTCTGCGAACAATACTTTGTGTTTATTATGTCTTAACATATTGTTTTACTATTAACATATGCTCTTAACGTGTACCTTTTTAGCTAAGAATAGTACATGCCTACATATATGACTATAATGTTTTAGTATGAAACATAAATCGTACAGGGCGGTACTGGACTATAAATTAAATGCAATGTTTCTGGAAAAGAAGGTGGATCATATATTTATTGAAATTAAATCTCTTAGATATATAAAACTTGACTATAAGTATAGGTTGAAGTGTCATTGCACGTATTATTATTTACATACTGGCATGTCAATGAAAATTTTCATAAAATATCACACGTCAATTTCTAGTACTTAAATTATAATTTCATAGGACACAATCAGTAGATATATGTATTATAGCTCTATGTGTACACGAAAGCAAACATTTTACCGTTTGATTAATTGGTTAACTCGATATAGACGTTCGAGGTTCACTCAGAATCGATATGGTCCACTGTAATTACACAATTACAATAAAAACATAATAATTACCTATGAATAACAACTTAACGAGGGCCGTATCGGTTCTGATCTCAAAAGTTTATTTATAATATCCTTGATTGTGTCCAGTAAATGATTGTCCAGTAAATTGCTATTCAAATATTACATATCACTCGGAAGATTAAACAAAACACAAAAAAACACGGTAACATTTTGTCATACCGGCTTTTACAATATCCATGCAACATATACAATTATTTGTACAAAACATCATCCTAAAATAGAGGAACTTAAAACATGCTATTATAAAATTATTTTATTACTTTTGTTTTCAATTTTGCTACACAATGTTTACATATTCGAATAAAGCCGCAGTATCTTCTTTTGAATATACGTTTATTTTTAATTCTGTGATCTTTTCTATAAATACATTCCTTAGAAGGTGGAACATATTTGACTTTCCCGGATGTATTGCATCAAAGTCTAGATGAATCTGAAAATAGGTGAGGAGCGTCAGTGAGTGAGTCATTGATTTAGGACAGGTATCCCAAAATTAAAACAAACATAATGAATGAATGAATTACATTCAAAAAAATTAAAATAATAATTTAAACATAAGAGGTTTAGGTGGTGTTATTAAGATTCAGGTAATCCAATACGAAACAATATAGGGGACTATTGTTATAGATGTCAGTAGTTAATCTCAAATAGAATAATAATAATTTATGATATTACATTATAACATGTTGAAATAGTTCACTAACAATTAGAGAATAAGCTACTATTAATTCAAGAATTAGTTTTAAGCTATTTATTATGCCTTATAGATTAGCCTTTGACCACTATCTCACCTGATGGTAAGTGATGATGTAGTCGAAGATGTTGTCCATGCTAACCTAGAATTGCTGGCTCTCAAAGACAGCTGCTGGAACACACAGTTAGGTGCTTGGCGATGACAGATTTCCTACTTGAAAGTGGTAGCTATCCTGGCGGGCATTCGCAAGATGCCCTACCACCATGCAAAATGTGTTTGTTACAATCATGGGGTTTGATACGTGTTGGAATGGATGGCAGTCTCTGACGTCATACATACAGTTTTTTGATTACTTACCAAAACACCACTTCTAGTATCACTCAATATTGGCCGAGCAGTTTTGTATTCTAATAACAGTCGGAGTTCGCAGGTATTTTTCCATTTGTTGATAAAATCTTCCCATGGTTCATCAGTGATTTTAAGCGAAATTATATCATCTTTATGCAATTCTAAAATAAGAAAAACAGTAAATTTAGTAAATAAACCACAATCTGCCTATGAAGGTAGCTACTATACTGCAAGCAACTCCATGTGAGCATTTCACACACATTTTACGTAAAGGAAACTATCTCTTCGAGATCTGGATATTTTTAATGTTATCAAATGAATTGGAGACAAACCATGTCAAAGTAGATAGATTGTGACATACTTTAGGGATCGGTTTACTTTGCTTTATGCTCTACTGTTTCAAAGATGCCACTGAATTAAAAGAACTCAAGTACCCGTGGCAAATTCTATTTAATTTTTTTTTGTACTGCGGAATACCTACATTCAGCAGTACAAAATGTTTTAAATAGAAATTATCACGAGTATTTGAGTTTTTTTAATTAATTTGTCTGAACTACACCTACAAAGAGCCACATAAGTCAGTCGTGATATTACTGTACTGTATCAGCCGGATCGTCCACTGCTGAACACAGCCTCTCTCCCCTATTAAGGGGGTATTTGCCATAATCCCCAAGCTTGGCAGGCGGCTTGGGGATCGCAGTGTAAGTTGGTAGTTCTTGAGAAGGCGCTGCTGCCCACCTTCCAGTATTTTTCCCTTAGTTCCCTCTTACGACACCCACGGGGTGATATGGGGAGATGCAATTCTAACCCGGCACCCCACGGAGGGAGTCGTGATATTAATATGTCCCATTCATTCAAACCAAAAACTAATCTAACAACTATTCGGAAAGCAAATATCACAACAACCTATTTATTCAGAAAAAATAATGTGTATGTAGATTGCAAATATAATATATATTATTTATGTAAAATATTACATTATAATAACCAGTCGTAGTCACATAATCTTCATATTTGTTACAGGAATTAACGGACTAAATAAAACAAACCCACCGTTTTTCTCTCGGGTTAATACAATGCAGAACCATAATACACAGATACCGGACTTGCACTTGACTGCTTTTTATTGCCGATAAGCATTTGAACACTATCTCACATTTTGTACTTATACCTATCATAAAATGCAAGATCTTGTCACAATATGAGTTTTACAAATAACTGTAGGTAAGTTCACAATGTTTTCTTGGATCATGGTAAAACTTACCTGCCAAGCTATCTACAACATCTTCTCCGCAGTCCAGGATATCAGAAGTTCTTCAGTTCACATTTTTGTAAACTCCAACAACAGTTATTTTATACACGAAGACAAATAGTGCGCACTTCGCGTCGTCCAATCGAAAAATAACGCAAAAATTTAAATGTCTGAAAGAGTCGCATTCAAATGCTGCCAGGACTTCTTACTCAAAAGTTACGTTAATTTCCTTAGAAAGCTACAATTTTGAAACAAACGTATAATGTTGTCTTAGGTTTTCGCGATTATTACACATAGTAATTAAACAACTTTAAACGGTTTA
This sequence comes from Plagodis pulveraria, assembly GCA_963890685.1. NCBI lineage: Eukaryota > Metazoa > Arthropoda > Insecta > Lepidoptera > Geometridae > Plagodis > Plagodis pulveraria. Next base: position 11,999,559 of record OY982964.1, on the reverse strand, counting down.
AATCGCGTATATTTATCATTATTTTTATCCCGACGTTTCAAACACTTTGCAGTGATCGTGGTCACGGGGTGACACCCCGTGTTTGAAACGTCGGGATAAAAATAATGATAAATATACGCGATTTAAACCGTTTAAAGTTGTTTAATTACTAAACGTATAATGTTTACGTAGCTTTACAGTTTGTAGGTTTATAAACTTCTTTTATATGTTAAATAAATGTATAGGTATGCAAATACACCTAGTCAAATCTATATTTATAAGATAATAAATAGATATTCAATAATAACAAATATTTTTAAAATATTTTATGAAAACATCAAATTAATATTTTAATAAAACACTTAATAAATACAAAAATATATCTAGTGACAATTCCGCCTTATTTTCCTGTTAAGCCGACGTGACGTCACAAACGCTACGCAGCCAAACTGGATGAATTTTCGACGCGTTTCGCTTCTACACGAAGCATCTTCAGGAGGTCTTGACTCTACGAGCGCACGATCGAGAAAACTTTCTCGTGCGCTCCCTCCGGTTTGGCTGCGTGGCGTTTGTGACGGCACGTCGGCTTAACAGGAAAATAAGGCGGAATTGTCACTAGATATATTTTTGTATTTTTTAAGTGTTTTATTAAAATATTAATTTGATGTTTTCATAAAATATTTGAAAAATATTTGTTATTATTTTATATTTATAAGCATTAAACTTTTATATACTGTTTCTAAAGTGAACAAGTGCATTGTAAGCTATGGAGTTGAAAAACGTTACTCTTCGTGTTATTTCCTTAGCTTCCATAGAATTACTTTCACCACCTAATTGAAGCATAACTTATGCCTTTTTTCATACGAAGCTTTTTTCTTAATAAATTCATGCGACTATCAAACATAGCGCGCTTTGAAAGTAAAATAAACGTAAAATCAGTCCTTTTGATTTGTATTTTATTATTTTTGTATTTTGCACATTATGCCCATAGGAACTAATAGGAAGATCATATTCAAATGAAATAAACTTTTAAACTGTGCAAATTAGATCTCAGAGCGATGATTAACGCCAAACGCCACAATCACACTGCTAGGTCAATTAATAAGACCCTTTCAAATCTGAAATTTTTATTCGCAGTTTTTAGGGTTCTGTTGTGCCTCAGAATCACTTAGTTTGGTTAAATATTTCCTTTCAATAATTAAACACAATAACAAACTTATTAAGTATCGACTTAAAAAAGAAGGTTAGCAATGCGACACGTGTACGTATGTAATATTATTGGAACTGCAATATATTCACATTTTAATAATAAATAAAGGCTTTCAAACAAATATACAATATTAAAAGGTGTATGTCAGTAGGATTGTAACATTTTTTTATCGGCTTTCGTTTAATTCAATTTCGGGAATATTGCAAGTTTCAACAAATTAGTTCAGTAGTATTCAAGATACGATACTTATATGTGTAAGTTTGACGGCCTGGCTTCTCATCTCAAAACCTTAGAGAAATTCTAGCGTTTGTTAGAATAATTAAAATGTCTAAAACCAAACTGACCTCAAGGGAGAAATCCGTATTTACATAAAACTTAAAAACTTTCATTCTTACAATGAAATCTTAAAATATTTACAACAAACTATTAACTATTAATAACAACGATATATTCCAGTTTTTCCTTTAAAATTAAGACTTGAAAATAAAACGGTGATGTAAAATAAAATTATTCATTAAAAAAAAACTACTGTAGTTTTTTTTTATTTTAGACTTTTAGTTTCAGTCGGGTAAAAAAGACTTCTAAAAGAAACACTCAAAATTATAAAATAATAATTTATAATTATGCATGAAATTGACCAACACAACTTGATAAAGTCTGATCGTGAATCATAGTTCTACTCGCCCAACCCACTTTATCAGCTTAGTAGGTACTGAAGTACCTGGCAACACTGCTGGCAACCTCAAGATTTGAGGTTGAGACAAGCATTTTTGGGTCAAGAAAAGCAGTCTTCGGAGATAAATTATTACTACAAACTGTTGTGCAGCTCAAGTCTTGAGGAAGACTAGCATTCTTGGCTCAAGAAAAGCAGTTTTGCGGCCCTGTCTTCCTCTGCCACACTCACTCACAGATCTCAATTATCTTTTAACCTCGATCACCACAGTCGGTACAATACGTACTAACCTACCAACTATTAAATAGTCCTATTTTACCAGCTTCCAAAAAAGATGCACCTGATCACCTTTATCTATAGTCTGTATAACTAGGTATTACCTATTTGGGTAAGTAGTAGGTAATATCTGCCGTCCTTTAAATAAAAGGCCATATTCTTCTCTCGTAAATTTGTAATTTTGTAATGTAATGTACCGAGCAGGCGTTATTGCAAACTTAATATTATTGAAATAAACTCTTTTTTTAAATATGATTGGTATGGTGTCAAAATACACGAAATTATTTGGATCAAGTTAATCAACATCTTGGAAAGAGTTTTTTTTTAAACTTAAGAAATTATATAGTTTTCATTTGTAATAAATTCTTCTTTGAAATAAGATTGTCATATTCTCGAATCAAGCACACACAATCTTGAACGAATTAAGAATGTCTTGAATCTCGTGTCAAAATACTCTAAATTATTTGGATCAAGTAAAGCAACATCTTGGAATGAGAAAAATTGTTCAGAATTTGAGTAAATAATTATATAGTTTTCAGCTGAAATTAACTCTTTCTTGAAATAAGGTTGGCATATTGTCAAATCATGCAACACTATCTCGAACGAAGAATGTATTGAATCTCGTGTCAAAATACACGAAATTATTTGAATTAAGTAAATCAACATCTTGGAATGAGAAAAACTGATAAGAATTTGAGTAAATATATAGTTTTCAGCTGAAATGAATTTTTTCTTGAAATAAGATTGGGATATTATCAAATCAATCACACACAATCTTGAACGAAGAATGTATTGAATCTCGTGTCAAAATACACGAAATTATTTGGATCAAGTAAATTTACATCTCGGAATGAGAAAAACTGTTAACAATTTAAGTAATTATATAGTTTTCAGCTGAAATAAACTGTTTCTTGAAATTAGATTGGCATATTCTCAAATCGAGCACACACAATCTTGGACGAAGAATATTTTGAATCTTGTGCCAAAATACACTTATTTATTTGGTTCAAGTAAACCAAATTCTTGAAATAAGACAACAAGTCTTCATTAAAAATATGATAACGTTCTTGAGTTACAAAATATAACTAGATTTCGAAACGAAATTGTCAATTTCTTAGATTGAGTAAACATTTCTTCAACAAAGTTATTTTATTTCTTCAGCCAAGAAAAATCGATTTGTCTCAAATTAAGTAAAATATCATCTTGGAAGAAGATAATATTATCTTGATTTATAAAGTTTTGAAATTGTTCAGTTAAAATCAGATATTTTCTTTGTTTGGTAAATAAATATTCTTGAACCAATAAATCTTTCTTCAATCAAGAATTAAATGCAAGAATATATTATTTTTCATTTAAGAATACTGTGTTTTTTAGATTAAGATAATTTACTTATGTAAAGCAAATATTTATTTGATTTTAAACAATTATTCTAAGAATATTGAAATTCTTGGCCAAAGAGATCCTTTTTTTCCGTGTGCAAGGGAAAAAATTCAACTTCGATGGGGCAGTCCAAATCGCCTTCAAAGAGTTTATTGATTCCCGTCCGACTGGTTTTTTTAGTAAAGGGATCAATGAACTACCTATGAGATGGCAAAAGTGCATAGAAAATAATGGTTCATACTTTGATTAATTAAATATATTATATTAAAAAATATTCGACTTTTTGTTCCTCCCATACAAAACGCCAATTTCATATGTAAGGACCTAATATATCACCGATACCATTAAAAAAATAACATTTTCATCCATTTAGTTTGAGTAGACCAAACAGCGAAATGCAAATGTATATTTACAGATTTTGAGTTTTTTTTGTTTTTAAATCGAATATCTTTGATGCAATCTATAATCAACATATATATACTTCCGAAATCAGATTGAAGACGTTCTGAAAAAAGGCCAGGTCAAAAGTACCCTAAGCCGACGCTTATATATGAAAGGATTGATGAGTATAGATGAAGCGAAAGAGATATGTCACGATCGTAGTAAGTGGATTTCCCGTAGGGGTAGGCAGAGACCACGGATTTTCGTGGTCTCTGCCTACCCCTACGGGAAAGAGGCGTGATTTTATGTATGTATGTATATACTTCTTGGTACCAATGCAATCCTCACTATATAATCTTATGCTCACTATTTCCTCTATAGAAAATTAATGATAATACACCTTCTTATACAAAAAAATACTAGAAATGGGGTTTGAACAAACGACAAAAATGGTGGGAAATAGTAATTTAATTGCTATTTCTATTTTTTCGTAACTAACTCACCTAGAACTTCGATCTTCTTTTAATATGATGATTTACTATTGTTCTTTAGCCATGAATTGTTACAGATTTTTACGCCAAATATTTTAAAGTAACAAAATTAAAACAACCCAATTGTTTTAAGAACTTTGGCGGGAAAACTGTATTGGAGAGCAATTATTTTTTCTGAAAAACTATACCACCTACTGCTTTGGTCCTTCTTTGATATTATTATTTACATGTAATTTATACACCTGTATTATTTCAGATTTTTTGGTTTAGAAGTTTAAAATTAGTTACGAGATTATTTAATACGCAAATTTGCATCGGTAAGTGTTTGCGTTGCAAAATATATCGAGTGAAAAATGGCTTATACATATGCAAAATTGCGGTTTTCTAGATTTATAACTGTTGAAGTAGTTACGATATTAATATGAAATGACGTTATATTTTGGGGCCAAAATGTAATTTGTGCTGGTTTCAGATTTCATCAAAATATTCAAAATACTTCCTACTTCATACGTTATCTCAGAAAAATATGGATTTTTTCTTGTATGGGCAAGGATGCATCCTTTTGAAAACCATTTGGATTATGAAAGTCGGACTTACGCAGATTTATGGTAAATTTGTAAATACGACTATCGACCGCTAACTGGTATCCCGGTTTGTACAAATGATGGAAAAGCCGGGAGGCCGTTTTGTACAAATTTTCAATAGAAGGTAGTTTAATTTCCAGATGAAGTTATCGCTGTGTTCACTTATAGACATTAACTGAATCCAAAAATATTGGAAATCAATTATTCGCCTGTCATCTAATCCGCCTAAAACAAAAGTTATAGTGAGTTACTAATTTAAACTAGAATAATATAAAAACTAGCAGACCAAAAAGAAGAAGTCAACCCTGTGAGGTTGTTAGTATTTTTCCAATAACGCTGTATAAGGCTGCATAATTGTGACGTTTCCTTTTTTTAACACAATGGATGAACAGAAACTAAAGATGTAGTTACTTAACAAGACAACAATACTTATATTATGGACAACAAAAATAAAGTATAGTTTGTTACTTAAAAAAAATATCGACATGATCAAAACTCTGTGGTCGCACTATAAACTTGCATCTAAGCGTTCCGCGTACGAGACGTCAGAGCAAGGAAAACGAACACAGGTCCTACCTCGATGGGCGCTCGCGCGGTACTGATCGCCTCGCGCTTGTACATTTCAATTTATGTGCATTTCGAGTTATGTTAAATATTTTTTCTTGTCTAACAAAACAGAGTTAATATCACAATTTATTAAAGATCAGATTAATTAAAGAATGAACTTTCTTTTTATGTAATATCTGTTTGGAATTACACTTTATTAAACGCAATATATGGTGGTAAACTGCTGATATAATTCGTGGAAATTGGCGCAAGATCTTTATTTTTTTTCTACAATGACGATTAATTAGCGATATTCTAGTACACTATGTGTCAACAAGATTATATGCCTGATGCACAGTTTTTTTTTTTAGTTAATTTGATAAATCTTTATACAAGAGATATAACTCTGAAGTTGGCTATGTGTACTTTAATTCGTAAAACAAGGTGCGGGAGATTGGTCACTACAAAATAATTAATGTTATGTTTGTAAATCTGGTACATTAACTGAAAAGAGAACAGATTATTCTATTTTTATCAATTATTAAACAACTTGTAGATATTTCCTATGATAGTAAATTAAGCGCTTAAAATCTTCGTATACCGCATTAAAATGTGAAATGCCTCTTAAGCAACGCTGTGGTCTGCGGTAAAGCACTCTTAGTAAAGTATAGCTCAGAAAGGAGCTTTTTACTTTGGGTTTTATAACTCCCAGGTTGTAATTTCCAGAACAGTAAGTAACAGTAGTTAAGTAACTCAGAGTTTCTTCGCGGTTTGCACAATAAATGTTGAAGTGCAGTATTTTGTGCGTTTCTTTGGAATTTCGATTTTAAAACGGCGTCTTTTTGCCGAGATTCTCCTTTTTTGTCGGTAGAACTAACATAATAGATTGTGCACTTCCATTGCACAATCTCCAAAATATATTAGACAAAAATAGACAGTTAAAAAAAAGCTTATGTTTAACTTACCACTAGATATAAGTAACATATAACAGACCTATGTAAACTTATGATGTAAACTTATAACCAAAGTTTTATCATCTCGCTATCCTATTTAAGCAAAATGACTCCAAATAAATCATTGTGAACCCAAGAGTAGTAAATGATCACCAAAATTAAAACAGCATTTTAATGTAAAATTATAACCAAAGTTCTTACATCTTGCTATAACTCTTCTGGCGCATCGCCGGCCGCTGCTGCGGCACGCTCGCTTTTCTCGCTCGGCTCGCGCATTGATGTGGTCACAGGTAACCTAATGCTCCTCCTCGTTTCGCTCGTCGTCGCACCTACATATGACTTTAGTGATCATTAACTACATTTGGTGTAGGCCTTCGTGAAGGAATAGGTCTTTACTTGGCAAAAGATTTTCTACTTGTTCACCATGCTCCGTTCACTAAGACAAATATGTGATCAAGATCCATTTGTGGTCCGTAAATAGCTTTTCCGCCACTTTCCATACGCTACCCGCCTTACCAGCTCACACCATGAGGTGAATCACAAAGTAGCTACAGGTTTTTTATGTTATTGTGATGGAACAAGCACGGCCCCCATAGCCATTGCCGTCGACATTGCTTTAGAATATAAAAAAAATACCGGGATATGCTTTTAATGACAAAATACTACGAACTATATACAACACTACAGCTACTACAATAAAAACATTTAGACAGCCTACCAGTCAGTGCAGACTGCCAAGCAGTCCAAATGGTCCAACCCACTACCAGTAGGCAGCATGCCCAGCATGCTGGCAGCACTGTTGGATTACATATAGGTACAAATTTTGATCAGGAAAAAATAGAAACAATTGAATGTTGTATAAAAGTTAAATAATCATGTACTTATGTATGTTTGATGGTTTTTCTTGTTTTGTAAATAAAGGATGGCTTTGAGTGTGATACTTAAGACAAAATATATACAACACTTGAGTAAAAAATAGATATAACATGTACTTTAAAAGATTTATTAGTCATCCACAGATTCTTTGTCCCAATCCTTCATTTTAGCACCCATCATGAAATCATCCCTGGAAAGGAAATAATAAAATAGATTATGGTCTAATAACACCATGTTATGTCATGCACAGTTTTACTCGAGCTTGTGGACAAGTTTTAATATTGTTAGGTTTGCAATAACGCCTGCTATGCGGATTACATTACAAAATCACAAATATACTATAAAACCTTCGCAAATGATTGTTTTTATGTAAATTAAGGGATAAGGGAGTAGTTTTATCACTCAATTTATAGAAATATATTAATCCTTGCCAGCATGTTGATATATTATATGGTCTTTGATTGACACTTAAGGTACTTTTCTTCATCATAATTGTCTACGCGGGTGAAACCGCGGGCGCAAGCTAGTTACCCATAAATCTAAATTTTGGGACACTAGGCTAGGTACAGAGAGACCGCAAATCACCTGAGGCATAATACGTTTAAAGTTCCTGATATAGTGGAGGAGACTTGGAAGATCGACCTTCACCCATCAGATAACTTGAGGAGACATATTTTTTAACAAATATAATAAGAAACATGCCAATGATAACTTCCATATTGAAAAGTTTTCGTAGCTATTTTTAATTGAATTAATTTTAATCTTTTCATTACATCATTTAAATTTTCTTACATCACTCTTTTCATAACCAAATGAATTTCATCTCAAGTGATAGTTTTTAACACACAGAATATGCCTAGGTAGGCTTGCCAATGGCTATATGGCAAGCAGATGTGAACAGGTAAGTCAATATAGATAAGTAAGTATAAGTAGGCAAGCCTACCTATGCATATTCTGTGTGTTAAAACTATCAGTGGAGATGAAATTCATTTGGTAATGAAAAGAGTGAAGGTGATGAAAGAAAATTGATTAAAATTAATTCAATTAAAAATTGCTATGAAAACTTTTATATATATATATGATAGGCAAGTCAACATAGGCATGTTTATTACTGAATTACATTTAATAAAAAATATGTCTCATTAAGTTATCTGATGGGTGAATGTCGATCTCCCATGGTTCTTAGACTAATATAATGAGGCAATGAAAACAAAAATACCTCCGATTTGAATAATACACTTAACATGAATAAAAGAAACTTAAATTATAATTACCGCAGTGCACTCCATTTAGGTTTGTTATCCTCAGCTTTAACTTCTTTTTTCAATGTCTTTTTCGCTTCTTCATCAACAACAATTGATTTTGTATTTCCCATGAGTGTGTCTAAAAATGTTCTCTTGTCAAAGCTCTTTCGAATTTTCTGTTTTTTGCCTTCTGTTATATCAGTTCCATCCAAGTCTTTTTCTAAAGTTTTCTGTTGATTTCTGACAGCATTAAATAGTTGTACAACACCTTTTGTTGCAATTTTTGAAAGTAATCTTTCTCTATCCTTTTCAAGTACATTTGGTTTGAGTCTGATTGAGGGTTTTTCTACTTTCTGTAAGAAATAAAATATATTACTGTTTTTAATTGTTTGTAAACTGTACTTACTAGGGTGTTACAACTAGACTGCCACTTGGAGGTAGAATAAATATACTGTCACTTAGTGCAAGTGACACTCAGTCCACCATAACATACCATCCCCCAAATTGTAAGGGTTCATAATAACTAGTAAAACTGACTGTCCCATTAATGACACATATTGCTTATATGTGTCCTTACAATATATTTTATTTAAAGCCTGTTTCAGATTGTTTGAGTGAGTTCCGGTTCTACTACCCAGAACATAAAATAACAGAATGAAAAAAACGACAGTTAACATGCAACACGTTTCAAGCTTTAAGTGATGGATAGGCTAAATCAATGACTGTGAAACGCAAAGATAGTGTTTTATTTATTAAATTTGTTCTGAATAGTATAACCGGAACATACTCAAACATTGTGAAACAGGCCCTTAAACTACAAACTATATCATATATTTCCAACATCCATTACATGCAACTTATTCCCAGCATATGTTACAACAGCTTGTTGTGGTATACCAAGCATGTTGTACATCTCATTGCTAGGACCCAGTACCTCATCCTCACTACTCAACTTCCCCAGATAATTCAGTCATTACTTATGGACAATTCATCCAGTAGATTTGTAAGTTAGCCTCATCAACTTGGTTTGGCCATCAATATAAAATTCAATATTTGACTTTAGATAATCATCTTATCTTCTCTCATCTAAAATATCTTTAGTTGAATACTGCATCACACTTGGTGTTTCTGATATTACATTAGCAATATCATCAGTGCTAGGTTTCCACTCTTCTCATTCCAGAGGCCATCTACTGAGTCAACCCATCCACAGCCCAAAAATAAAAAGATATAAAAAAATCACAACATGCCTCCCATGTGTTGGTTGAATATATCTAAGCCAATCATCATCATCAAAGCCAGTACAGACAGCTCCCACTCCATATTCTGAAGCATCACAGGTCAGATTGACTTTACGCTTATAGTCAAAATGTACTAATGGTTTATCACAAGATACAAAATTTTTGGTTTGACAAAGGCATCTTCTTCAGCTGTTGTCCACTTCCATTCTACATTTTTATCAAGCAATCTACGTAGTGGTTCCAAGAGGGTAGCTTTGTCCTTAATAAAACATTCATAAAAATTAAACAGTCCTAAAAATGCTTGAATTCTTTTACACATCTTTGTTTGTTCGCATCTCTAATCAGCTTGACTTTTTTTTCACAGGGATGTAGCACATGTTGATCCACAACATACCTCAGAAACTCAACCCGGGCTGTGGCGATAGCACATTTTATTATATCAAATTGTCCCATATCCTTCAATAATGTATATTATATATAACCTATATCTGACGTTTATTATGATCTTTTTCATTTTTAGAAACATAGACTTAGCATTGCTAAACTTATGCTCATAATTTCGGATTATGAATCAGGCTCCAACTGAGCTAATGCTTGAAAACATCTAGAGAAAAAATGTTCATCTTGGAACTGTATAGCATCAGTGACATAAATAAATTATACCCATACTTACAATAATTTTCTTTAAATATCTAACAAGCTTTAATTAATCTCATTTTCTTTATTAAATATTATGACAATGCATATAAAAAACCCAGATGCCAGTGTCATATCCATATAATATATACATTTGAGGTTGATGATCCAAAATAGCTCTTGAATCACTGATCATTGCAAAAATAAAAATAATTTTATTTATTTGATTATAGGCAAGCAGCATAATGCTGATGTGCCTATTATCATACTGTGTCGAAATATATATATTTTTTGTAGTGTCCATTTACAAACTAAAGAAATTATATCACATATTCTTAAAATACAGTGGGAATAAAGAACAAAGGCATTATATTCATTGTAAGATGATAATTTTTAGGTCAATTGAAGCCTAGCTATGAAATTACTATAATATTTATTCATATTCACACAATTTGAAGAGCTCGTTGCGAAATTTGCTTTGTTCATGAGTTGGATGGGTGACGGCTAGTGACATTACTACTGAGCACTTGCATGCTTCGGAGTTAAGCTATTGGTCCCGGTTGTCGTCGTAGGATAGCAATCGTTATAGCATGGTGGTAGGACATTTTGCAAATGCCTGTCTGGCTAGCTACCACCCTCAAGTAGAAAATCTGTCGCCAAGCACCTAATGGTGTGTTCCGGCAGCTGTCCTTGAGAGCCAGTAATTTTAGGTTATCCTGAACAACATCTACAACCACATCATCACTTACCATCAGGTGTGATAGTGGTCAAAGGCTAACCAAACAGCCATAAATAAAAAAACATATTTACAAATTTTTACCACACAAAATTTTTCACCATAAGTGGGAATAAAACCCAAGTCCCAGTGTTTGTATATATCCCTGTATCGTATTTACATCCCAGGTGCCCAAATACTAACAAAATTAAAGTTTATTTGTGTAATTAATTCATAAAAATATATTTTACATACATACATATGATCACGCCTGTATTTCCCAAAGGGGTAGGCAGAGCTGTGTAAGCACCCACCTTAAGCCAATTGGGTTTTGGTCCCATGTAATAGGGGCGAGCCTATTGCCATTCACCGGGCACAGTTTCAGGTTCATACAAAATGTTTTCTCTAACACACTGGGCGAAACACAAGCATATATTATAAATAATATGTTTACCCTAACAACATGTAAGACAAGAACACAAGAACATATCGTATGAAACCCTGGCAGGGCACTAGGATGGAATACAGTCCTTTTGTGCGTCTAATACCCACAGCACCCTACCTAAAATATATTTTACCATAAATTATATTGAAAAATAATAACATAAATGAAGAATGTCCCTCTGGAAGTTATCTTTTTCCAACCAAATAATTTTAATATAAATGAATACATAAGGCAAGGAACATAAAAGGCTGAACCTTATTATATCAAGTTTCAGCCTTTATGCTTTAAAACAAAATATATTTACCACTTTCTTCACAGGTGGTTCAGATGGATGTTTAGTAGGAACATCTCTTTTAACATCTGGTTTGATTTCTGTACTCTCTCCAATAACTTCAAATGATGGTCTCTCTTCTTTTTCAGTTTTGATGATCTCTGAATGTTTCTTAGCCCTCGATAATACTAAAGTTCTCTTGTGTTTTGGCTTGTTTGAACCCAAAATCTTTGCTACAGAATCAGCCCAACCTTCATTAGTTGAAAGAGCGTCTCGTTTGTCGTTATTTGATGAAACACTTTCGACGTCCGCTTTGTCGACTTCGTCACTAGAATCATCCTGGTTTTCTGATGATGCACTTTCTTCCTCAGTTACAGCATCCTGCACACTAGAACCATTTTCGTCCTCGGAAGCGATGCTTTCAGCTTCGGCATCTTCAACACTAGAACCAGCTTGATTATCTGATGCATCTGACTCTTCATCACTTGAAGAGTCACTATCGAACACTGAAAACATTTAGACAGATTATAAGAATGCGTAAACAAAACAACCTGCAAAATGGATTAAAGTCACATTATTATTTATTGCTATGCTTAAAGAAATACGACGTGAAATACTAACTTGACACTTTCAATGTTGGTTTATTCATTAATTCTTCTGCTACTACCATCATATCAAATAAAAATCAGAACAGTATTTTTAGGTTATATTTCTGTTTATCGTATCTTACTATGATTAATCTGTGGTATCATAGATATACAAAAGGTGCGTTCGTTTTGGCTCGATTGCGTTTGTAGCAGTTTCAAAGGTGGCATTTGTGTATTAGCGTTCGGATAGAAGCTTTTGCTATTTTTGAACACCAATTACTGCATGATATCCGAACGGTTTAAAACATACTTTGACAACTGAGAATATTTTAACAATTTTGCACAGTACGAAACATGGAATCAATCTCTAAAATTAACAAAACAAGTAGGTACCTATATAAAAAAACTTGTGAAACTCTTCAATCGCACCAAATACAACTGTCAAACCAGCAGTTGTCAAAAATCGATCACAACGATCCCGCGGTAAGACATGGGTCAAAAATATCACTTTTCTCTGTCATTTGTAGCGTTTTCAAAGCTATCCGAACGGTGAGCGAAAACGATATTTTTGCTAACGAAGTCCCAAATCGAACGGCCCGTGTGATCATTTTTAGAGTTTGTGAGTGTTATTTTTGGCACCGATCAGGTGGGCCTCGAGTTTGTTCCTTCACATTAACATAAAAAAAGTAACTCCACAACTTAAAAAATGGATCCACGATACTCAATGACATTTGTTTGACATTGGCATTAAACGTAGGTACTACAAACTGTTCCAGTAGCTTCATAGCGTTTATGGCGATAATAATTCCAAGACCCAAGTTGAACAACTTTTTAGGAGTGTGACAGTTTTTATCGTTTTTGGCGAATTTAACTCAAAGTGGTACGCACCCTTTATGTTGAATGATGAGAAAAAAAACACAGCGCAGCAGACGCGCCTTAAATTTCGAGATTCGCCCCTTTCCGTACAATATATTTTATCATGTACTTTGAGGTTGTCTCATTGTCTTAATTTGACTACGTAGAATGAAACGTAATTTTGTTTTTAAAAATAAAATACAGCTGATCGAATCGTCGACGACGCGATTGACGGACGATCGAAAAAATTAGTTTCTTCAGAAAATGGTGGTTTTGTTTTAAACATGGCGAATATTTCTAGCCCTTTGACATATCTTAATAAAAGAGAGTATGGGTTATTGCCTGATATTAAGTCACATTTTTTTACCAATCGTCTAAATGCTGCTAAAAACTTGTATCGAAAGGATTTGGTGTGCCATTTTGGATGTGTAAATGCAATAGAGTTTTCCAGGAATGGCGAATTACTTGTATCAGGTATTACCTTTTTCGATATAATTCTGTAGAATGGTACCGCTCATAAAATACACATTTCTTCATTAAAGTTAACTAACATTTTGATAGAGGTAATATTAAATTTCATCGTCTTCTGCCGGGCTACCTAGTAGCTGTTTACTGTTATTTTGTCAGGGTTTTTACTGTTAATATAAGATTTTAATGGGATACTTATGTCATAACAACATTTATTGGCTCTTGTTAGCAAAGGTATAAATAATTATCTATATCCTTATCATCCTTTGAAACTTTTGAATTGCAAGGGAAATTGTAAAGTAAACTTACAGGTTGAATTTTTCAAGTGGATGTAGATGGTTAAATCTAAAACAACATAGAAAATTCTATATAAGCTGTTAGGTTTAATTTATATGAAAACTAAGTCTAGACTTTTAAGCATTTTGAAAGCAATATTTTGGTAATTTTGCTATTTATGCTCACCAATGATTTTCCCCAAAGTGAACAACGGCTATCTTCTTGCCAGTAGATGATTCTAATAAGATAACATAGACTAATTATTTGATTTGATATATAAAAACATTATGCAATGACAACAACACACTGAGCAAACACAGTGAAAATAAATACTATGCAACATACAAATTTCAATACATTTTACTCCACAAACCTTATGTAAAGTAATATTTTATTTTTCCATTATTACGAATTTCAATTGTCAAACACACAGATGTAAAAAGCTATCACTAAAGACTTACATTGGACATTAGTCAATAATTGCATTTTGCTATTTCTTTTGTAGCTGTTTTCAAAGCTTTCTGAACAGCTTAATTAAATATTCAAATTGCTGTTTTTGCCTAGAAAATCCTAAAATGAATACCAAATGTGATTGATGTAGCATGTAATTATGTGGGTGTTATTTTTGCTGCCAGCAGGCTATACAAAAGCCCTAGTTAAAGCTGTCTCAAAGAATTATATAGATACAGCTTAACCTATTGATATCTGCGATAATGATAACAATAGAATTTCATTCATAAATTGGCCATAGTGGGTCAGCCGATGCCAAAGGATTAAATACTGTTACCAGGGGTGTATTCCATTTGACGCTAATTTCGTTATTTTCGATAATTTTGATCACATTCTGAGTATGGTTGTGATCACTGTGATCTTTTGTAACTGTTCTCCCCTGTTCCATTTAGGATAAGAACGCTAAGAATGCCACTAAAATTTGCCACTTCTGTCACTTTTTACATTAGATGTAGGTATTTCATACTGTTCCAGTAACTTCATAGCGTTTATGGCGAAAATAATGCCAAGACCCAAGTGGTCAACAACATCTCTCTGGGAGTGTGATAGTTTTTATCGTTTTTGCCGAATTTAACTCCAAATGGTACTTACCCCAGGAGATAATCAATCCCTTTGCAGATATTCAGGTTATACATGCATCTTAAAATATTTATTATTTAATTATAAAAATATATATGTGCTCATGAGTCATATGTTTTTATTTTAGCATCTTTTACACAAAACATGCTGTGAATAATTACATAAATGTAAAAATTATTGATTAACAATTTTAGTAATGAAAAAGTCAGAGATTACCTTTAAGTTTAAGATCAGTGCTTCAAAGTGACTGCTTTTCATAATTTACTTTAGTTGATTGAATAAGAACCAATTACCCATTTGTTTATAAACCCATTGGCATCAGCATATGGTTCAAGATATGGTCCATATATGAATAAAATTCTATTATTCTTGTTATCTCCGATACCAAAGTTTGCAGAACCTGACTGAATATGGTGATTGTTTAGTTAGGTGGATAGGCTACCTATGAATAAATATTATAATACATATATTTCATCATTACCATAGGTAAATATATTTATTAGTGTCACTACTATTATTTTGAAGTATTGATGGCCCATTGATGGTATGGCCATTAGCACAGAAGGTGCAGATTTATCATGCCGCCGGCTTAGGTGTCTCTACATTATGGAATTTGCAAATGCTCCCACAGCTACTATCCTCAAATAAAAAATATATCACTAAGCACCCAATCATGTGTTCAGGCAGCTGTCCTTGATAACCAGTTCCCGTTCAAGGTTTAGTCTGTTACAACATATTTCATCTAAATTATTACTTGCTGTCGTCCAGTGTGGGTTTTGTTAGCACACATCTATATTGCTACTTTTATACTGCCAGTATGAGCATCGCAACTATATTGCGGCATTGTCACTGGTCCTCATTGTACCTTATCAGTGTCTTTTATAGTGAGCATTGGCATGCTTGTGATAAACCAAGATTGTGTAATAATATGTGTGTAATAGAGTCACTGCTACAAGAACCCGCATGAAACTTGAGGACATTCTACCCACACTACAAATGATTTACAAATATGTTACAAAAATGTATTATGAAGTTTTATAAATAATTATTTATCACAATTTTAAATTAAATAAGAGACAGGAAAGGTGCAATCGTCCAAGCATTTTTTAAATTTAATCACCATCACAATTTCTGGTGATTAAAATGACAGTAGGCTTTCATATAAAAATTCACATGGAATTGAAGTTTTCCTTTATATTATAAAATAGCACAGTTCCCTATTACTCACGTTTGATTTGTGTTTGTTAATCTAAAAGGTATCACAGCTATTTTATTCTTATTTTTAATGTAATAATTGTGATTATTGCTTATTAATATCAATTTACATAAATCATTATGATAATACATAAAATTTTGAAATTAGCAGACTTGAATAAGTAAAAATTCTATTCAAGTAATTTCTGTAAAAAAAGTATCTGATTTGCTAGGATTTATTTCATATACCATGAACTGCCCACTTTTGTAAGGGAAGAATTCTTTAATTTTCTTATTTTATGAAGCTATGTTGGCCGAGCGGGAATAGCTAAGGACTGCCATGCTGCAGGTCCCTGGTTTGATCCTCAACGCTGGCTTGAGCCTTGCTAGCTACCACCATTAAGTAGAGAATATATTGAAACGCTTGTAGCAAAGTTTGCTGAGCGGTTCTAAACCGATCGGCTAAGTGAAGCAACGTCCGCCGCGATGAGTTAGATGGGTGACCGCTAGTGACATTATTACTGAGCGCTTCCGTGCTTCGGAGGGCACGTTAAGCCGTCGGTGCCATCCTAAGAAAACAACCAGGGTTTTCTTAGGATGGCAGTCGTTATAGCATGGTGGTAGGGCGTTTTGCGAATGCCCACCTGGTTAGCTTCCACCCTCAAGTAGAAAATCGGTCGCCAAACACCTAACGGTGTGTTCCAGCAGCTGTCTTTGAGAGCCACTAATTCTAGGTTAGCCTGAACAACATCTTCGACCACATCATCACTTACCATCAGGTGAGATAGTGGTCAAAGGCTAGCCTATTAACTATAAAAAACAAACTCATACCAATAATTAAAAAAGTGCAATTCAAAAAGAATGTCTGCATAACGAGTTGATAAGGTTCCTTGTTTGGGTACTTGAATGGGACCCTATTACTTTTCTTTTGCTCTCCGTGACCTTTACAAGTTCAAGTCTTTGAAGCTGTAATAAGAATTTCACATAATATTAACATTTGTTAAAATTTTATACTATCAGGCCTAAAAAAAAAACTGTCGCCAACACCTAACGGTGTGTTCCGGCATTATTCCTTGAGAGCCAGCGAAATTACAGACCCATGAGACTTGACAACAATGTCTCAAGGTGACGGGCGCAGTGCAATTCGTCATTTGTGATGAAATGCATCTGTTCGAGGCAAAGGTTAGCTCGCTTAACATCAGGTGGACCTCGAGCTTGTTCCGTCACTAAACAAAAAAACTAAATAACATAAAAAAAACTGCATATGCAGCAGAACTAAGTCTTCTAAATGGATCATGTATAAGAGGATCCCACTGTAAAGATGATGTTCGATTGATGCAACATAACTAACATTTGGTATAGAAAACTGTAAACATTTTGTTTCAAATTTAAGAGAAGGTCATTTGCTTAATTTGAAACAGAAAAGGTACTAAAATTGATCCTTGCAGAAATTCTGTTTTTATTTTTGTATTATTTAAATAATTTTATTTAAATTATCTTTTCTGTGAGCCCCCTAGGACATCAGATACGTCAGCCACTTGTATAGAAAATGTCTACATAACTCAAAGGATATAAAAATAATTATTTTGTTAGGTCGGATCACAAAGGCCTTGTTATAATAACCAAAGAAGAAAATAAACCAGAGAAACATGTATTTCAACACAGACGACTTACAACAAAAAGCTAACTAAACTGCACATTCTGATAGAAGGAAAACTAGGGTTTATGAATTTCTTAGCCTCTGCCAGCTTTCTGGCAAACCTATTATGGTGAAAACTCATGATTGTGGCGGAAAATTCAAAATGTTAACATTTTTTTACGCTTTTAGCTAGATTTCATACTCATTCTTCATGATTACGTTATTCGCGATTTTAAAATAATATTCCTTGTATTATCTTGAACAGTTATTGGCCACCAATGCACGTGATTCCATAGATTACCCCTAATACCGACAAAAATATTAAACATTACGTTTACCCATAACAAGTTGTAATTAATTCAATATAAAGTTTTTTTTAGATATTTTAAACAATCCTTTGAATCTCGCATTTAACACAATCAAAACCACTAGATAAACAATGTAACAAAAATTGCATAAATATATTAAAATTTTGAACTTCCCGCCAAAGAGTTTCCTTACCTTAAGGCTTGACCCACTTGACGTTCCACGTAATTTGCTTGAGGGATTGATGCAAGATTAATGATGTAGCGCAGTCCATCCTCCTCACACATCTACCGACTGCAGGTGCCGCTTCCCGATCGACGTTCTCAATGCGGGTTTCATGGGAAGGAGAGTATGCCCTTTAGTAATCGTTTATCACGTTTTTTATGTGATTGTGACGCGCGAGGCCTACCTGATGTCAAGTGGACGAACCTCTGCCTATAACAGATGCATTTCGTCACAAGTCGCGAATTGCACTGCGACCGTCACACTGAGACATACAGTAAGTCTCATGTGCCTGTAATTTTACTGGCCCTCAAGGATTGCTGCCGAAACACTGTTAGGTGCTTGGCGATAGATTATCTACTCGAGGGTGGTAGCTAGCCAGGCGAGCATTCGCAAAATGCTCATCCACTATGCGGTGAAGCTCAAGCCGACGGCGCGGGCGGTGGGGATCGATCTATAGACCTGCGGCACGGCAGCTATTACCGCTCGGCCATCATTGCTTCAAAGGCACGTTTTATATTGACAAGCCTTCTTTGGAATAACTTTTGAATATTTTTTTAATTTACTAGGTGGAGATGACAGGCGAGTGATGCTGTGGCAGTTCGGGCAAGCCATCACAGACCATGGCAAGCCAGTCGCTATGAAGTCTTCCCATCAGTCCAACATATTTTGTTTGGGCATAACCAGCGACAACCAAAAGATATATTCCGGTGGAAATGATGATATGGTAAGCTTTGCTTCTATTGTCATCATTAAACGATAATGTCTAAGATAAATTATTTTCTAGTTTTCTGTGACCACAGCACAAATACTTGTCATTAAATAATACATTAATATTGATCATGTATACATTAGACTTTAAGGTACTTGGAAACTGCCATTGTATGGAAAGCGCTTCCACGCGCTGTGGAAGCGCCATAATCTCGGTTCACATAGTGAAAGCTAACCTTATGAAAGTATTTGTTATGCCTATATGGGTAGCGACATCATTAAGAAAGTATAATTTGCACAAACGATACTTCCGTTTAGGCGAATGCTACTGGTCTTGGTAGCCAAAAATTTGGGAGCCATCACCTCTCGAGACAAAAAGAATATGTGTAAAAGCTCGTCTCCTGCCAATATTTTTCGAAACAGAAGTAAAAACCGCCCACAAAACGTTGTTTCAAGTCGTCCGCGCTAGAGAAGGGCCTATACACAGTACATACCTCGGACATATTCTTACTGACGACCTTAAGGACAATGTAGACTTTAACGGGAGCGTAGAGCATTGCCGGTTACAAGTAATATGTTGATTCGTAGATTTTCCCGGTGTAGTAACGAAGCTAAGATCACAGTGTTCAAGGCATACTATCAGAGTTTTTACATCGGCAATCTAAGGATCAACCATACTCAACGATCGTTAAATGCCTTACGAGTTCAATAAAATAGTGCGTTCAGAATGCAGTTAGGTCAGCCTCGCTTCTGTAATACGTCAGAGATGTTTGCTCAGGCTCGGACGGATGGCTTCCACGCTATCCTTCTGGCTTCTTTGTTGAAGCGAGTGCGAGATAGTCCCAACAGTTTCCTACGAGCAGTGGCTGAACGCTACAACTCGCTCGAAGTGCGGCATTTTGTGTGTGTACTCGTTGATAAAAGTCGAGATGTATACGCATAGGGTTCCGTGCTATTTGGTGCATTTTAATTGTTTTATTTATATGTGATACTAACCTTTAGAAATCAGTTTTGCACTATAAAATATACTAACCAATGGATTTATAATTGTCCGAAATAAAACATTTTGATTTTGATTTGATATACACAAAACTTTAAATTAAATTTGTTTATAGAATCAGTTATTCATAACATATAAATAAAATCAAATCAAAATCAATACATTACATGCAGTAAACAAATTAATACAATAATAAAATACGTAAACAGATAGATAAAATAGAAAGAAATGACAAATTATAATAATGTATTAAGTATGATAAAATTATAAAAACATAATATTTATGTCAAGTCAAATTACATATAGGTAAAATAATCATTCATCGTCGCTATTTGCGGGATTACCCGTATTGACCCATTGGTCTCTTGCTTTCACAATACGTTAGTACTACAGAAACTATGGTAGGCCACTTGTCAAAAGAAATGTCAAATTCAGTGTTGGCGTCCCGGAGTGCGTTGAGATGGAGTAGGGGTCGAACTAGAGGGGACATCGCTCGCGCCGTTGTGTGACCCGTGGCAGGATGGAAAAGGTTGTGTTGCCTACAGTGACCGCGCCTATTTACCGGGATCTCGCATTCATTTGGAATGAATAGCACACACAGTAGACTGTGTAAATATAAACAATCAACTGCGCCCCTCAGCACTTTGAGGCAAGTGGTGAGCTGGTTTACCATCCTTCTCACTTCGAGCGAGTTGAAGCCCAAATGCCCCAGTAAAAGCTTGGTTGGAAAAATAAATGGATAATTTCCATCATCCTTGTATAGGTAACATGATATGGGTTTCAGACGCATGCACTGTATTCCAGCTAGCTTCTGACTAAAGCATTGTATAATGTTGTTATAATTTGCGGATTTTGAAAGTGCTTTGCGTTTCGTAGGACAAAACATTGTTTCAGAAACACCAACTATAGGTGCTTTCCATTGGTTCACATAGTACTCAGTGATTAGTTCAAATGCCAGTGAGCCGA
The DNA here is from genome assembly GCA_963890685.1 of Plagodis pulveraria. NCBI lineage: Eukaryota > Metazoa > Arthropoda > Insecta > Lepidoptera > Geometridae > Plagodis > Plagodis pulveraria. Next base: position 11,978,345 of record OY982964.1, on the reverse strand, counting down.
CCCCCTCTACCCGCGCATCGGGTAAATGTTTACCTTATTTTTCTATGACATAGGACATTTATTTCCATAACACAGGACATTTAATTCTATGACGCAGGTTATAGTCCACGATACAGAGAGCAGAAACCCTGTAGAAATTCTGCAGCATCAGAGAGCCGTGTGCAGCCTTAGTGTGGATCCGTTCAATGATCAAGTGCTTGCTACTGCTGGCAATGACGGACGACTGCTGCTGTTTGATACAAGGCGTTCAGTGCATGGTAAGTCTTGAAAAATTTTATAACTCTTATTTACTCATCGTCTTCCTTTGCTCCACTCATATGGGGTCGGTACAATATTTAACATGAAGAAGTAAAGAGCCTTGCTGCGCCCAATATGCAGCAATACTGAACTCGCATCAATGTCAGTGGTGGCATGGTGATCTTTTGACGCATTGTAAATCCATGCGCATCAAAGATAATAATAACGATTGAATTTCATTCATAAATGGACGATATCAGCTCCGTGTGATACGTGGTTAACTTCTCCTTTTACTACATCCAAAAGAAGGTCATAGTCAAGTCGTCATATTCTTAAGCCGGGAACTGACTGTTATTAACTATCAAGAAATATTTTCCATTCTTGAAAAAGATCTACATAATATGCAGTTCCGAATGGAACTATGTAGTTCATAAAACCGATGCTTAAACTTTCGCCAGAATGTTCTTGTGAAGTAGTTCCTGTTACATAAAACATATTTTACTTACCGACCCTACACACGTGGGGTAAGGGTTGGAATGGTGATGGTAGTTAAAGAATCCAAAACTACGTTAGGCAATACTAGAACCTAGATCATTACAATGGTTCATTTACTTTCTCTGCTACTGGTGGAATGACGTCAATGTATTGTTATGTATGGTCTGAATTACAATGCCCTACATAATATTACAATATCATTATCATAACATTATGGTGTTGCAGTACACAACGTGTCAGCTCTGCATTGTACATAGATACTAGACAGATATTAAACTTAAACAAACATTATCTTGTTCAGAAATGAGAAAATCATAACGATTGATTGAGATTTTATGTGTGCCTACCCGCAAATTCAGTGTTTATTTATTGGCGATAAGCGACCCTTTGACCAACTGATGGTAAGTGATGATGTGGTCGAAAGTGGTGTACAATCTCAACCTATAATGGGAGAGTAGGAAGAGCCAATCTTAAGGACACCTTACAAAATTACAAATTTACGAAGGAAAAAATTATAGTCATGTGCGGGATTCGAACCCGCGTCCATCCACACCTTTAGCCGAGCTATGCTCTAACCAATTGAGCTAACATGACACAATGACTCAACTCTAAGTTTTGCTCTCGTTCTTCAACCATCGTATCGGGATGGAATCATCGTAATCGAATCGGGTTCGAATGCAGCATATGACTATATTTTTCTCTCTCCTAAATTTGTAATTTTGAAATGTTCGCCAAGCAGGCGTTATTGAAAACAATAACAATAGGTTCCGGCAGGTGTCCTTAAGTTTTAAACTTAAGGACACCTGCTGGAACCTTAGACACTGAAGCTCGCAAGGGCTTACTTCAGTTGTAAATGGCACAAGCGATGAGCGTAGAATGAGCAGCATGCCATTACTCATGGCGATGTGATTAAAGTGTTGCTGCACCTTGGGCGCACAACTGGCTATTTAACCATCTTAACGCTCTTATTAATTGAATGGTAGCAGTATATTAACAACAAGGAGCATAGTCGTCGACGTAAATTCAGCCATTAAGCCGAAGCTATAACTTTCTACAATGTATTGGTGTTGTTGGATATCAGATAACATAAAGTACTGACCCCACCATCTGTGAGATAAGACTATGAAGAAGAAGCCCTGGAGCATTTTTTATTTGGAATAGCGTGATACTAAACGGAAATATTCAATTTCTTTCTTTATATATTATTGTGGCGGAACAACCACGAGGGCCACCTGATTTGGCATGCTCCTCATTCAGCCCATTTTTTTCGAGTATATGGAACAGACGTTAGATTCTTAAGCCAAGAATCTGAGTATCTCAAATTTAATATATATTCTTGAATTTTCAGAAACTATGATGATATCACGCAGCCGCAAAGCATTTCACGGAGTTATGTTTCATCCGCAACAGTGCGGGGTATTGGTGTCAGCCAATGCTAAGGATGGAGTGGCACTTATGGACTTACGCTCTGCAAAAACGTAAGTTGTTTGGTAATGTTTTGTCTGCGATTAATTGAAAAAAAAAAACGGTAGAATAACGCCCTTTTTAATTTCGTATTGTGTTTAAAATGTCCTTCGACCACCTTAAACTGAAACACCATATATTATTATTCCTTGTAAGATATATGTACATATAACAGTGCTTAGTACCATTAGCGTATTCCTGATTGAAAGACAGGGCGGTAGCCAATTCAAATACGCACCGTCCCCTATGGGGCGGTAGTACAATTAAGGCACATTCGAGCGACCCTCGACAACAGCCCAGAGAATTGGAGGACGTGGCTTGGACTACATTCTAGGAGAGAATTTGTGCTTAAAAAAATTGTTAACATGTGAGTGAAAATTTATATCTCGTGAAATGTATGCAAAATAGTACAGAAAGTATAAATAACGTATTCCAAACCTTCTATAATTACCAAGGATTCAGCTGAAATCTCACACCGAGATCACACACATGCAGAAATGGTCTGAGTTTACACACCTGTAGCTATATATTATGTTCCTGTAATATACACACACACAGAGAGAAAGATAGATACAATTATTAAAACACCGATCTTGCGCCGTCGGATGGACTTCCATACTCGAGCAATGGACACGATTAAAGCTCAAAACTACGGCAAAATTTTTCGACCGACCATCCGGGAATCAAATAAGACATTAAAATTTTTGAATTGTTTTTCATTGGCTTACGAAATTATGCTTTGAAAAAATATAATTATTCGTAGAAGTAATGAATTTATGAACTCAGATACAACTACTATTTAAACACTGATTATGAGCCATCATATGAACTTTATAGCAAATTAATTTGTACTAAGCATGCAATGGTTTTCTTACAAATAAGCCCTGTTTAAGCCAGATGCATACGTACATGCCACGTTCTCCTTGCCTTCCCATCTGATCTCCCTTATATCTATTATCTGTCCAATATTTTAAGCTGCCTGCTAGTTTCTTAGCCCAATCGTATCATAAATAAATTAAATGACTTTAACTTATTAACAATATTAAAGTATCCGCTTCAAAAGAAGGTGATCAGTTTGACAAAGCAATGTCAGAATTGGTTCTCAAAAACCAGTAGACACAAATTTCTACGCTCAGTAGTAATGCCAATAGCAGTCACCTATACAAGTCATGACCACATCGAACGTAGCTTTACCTTGTTGATTGGTTAATAAAGACTTGGTGAAATGCGGTACGAATGCTTTATATTAAATCCATGTAACAATAGTTGAAGTAGGTACTAAATATACGCCAGTACTTACTTTACATTTCCACAGGCCATTGATGCGCTACACGGGCCACAACGGCACGGCCCAGAACAGCATGAGCGTTCGTTTCAACTCGACCGGCCACCACATACTGGCCCTGCGCCGTCGACAATCCCCCATAATCTACGCGGTTCACTCCCCTGATCCAGTCGCCGAGTTCTACCACCAAGACTACTACAACTCGTGCACTATGAAGAGCTGTTCCTTTGCGGGGAACAATGACCAGTACGTGCTGAGTGGATCGGATGATTTCAATCTGTATATGTGGAAGATACCAGAGCTACCTGATACTGGAAAGATGAGTAAGTTAAAGCCATTGACATTGTATTATGAAGAGCTGTTCTTTTAACTTATTAGGGACTGGCTTGAACCCGCGATATATTAACACGGGGTTTACGGTGCTCGTCGCTTCGCGCCGTCCTTACTCTCAGACGGAGGACTTCTAAACACTCCGAAACTGGTCGTAATCTTTACAGTAAATATAACGCGGGTCCTAGCTGGTTCCTAATAAGTTAATATGGATAAAACCCGTGATAGTTTTCAAAGCGAAGCTGTTCTTTTGTTGACGAAGCGCTCGTAGCGAAGTTTGCTTAGTCGTTCTTTTCCGATCAGCAAAGATAAGTAAGATCCGCCACGCTCATGAGTTGGATGGGTGACCGCTAGTGACATTACTACTGAGCGCTTTCATGCTTCAGAGGGCACGTTAAGCCGTCGGTCCCGGTGGTCGTCTTAGAATGGCAGTCGTTATAGCATGGTGGTAGGGTGTTTTGACTAACAACCACCCTCAAGTCTGTCGCCAATAATCTAACGGTGTGTTCCGACTTCCGGTAGTTGTCCTTGTGCGTCAGTAATTCTAGGTTAGCCTGAACAAATTCTTCGACCACATCATCACTCACCATCAGGTGAGATAGTAATCAAAGGGTAACTAATATCAAGCATAAAAAAACAAGACCAGTATATGCAGAGTGGATCAGACGATTTCAATCTGTGTGTGAAGAACATACTGAAGCTACTTGATATTAGAAGGATGCGTAAGTTATGACCATCACCAATGCAAGTTTTGTAGTACTGTGGGTAAGAACTGTTCTTTTGGGAGGAACAATATATATGTATACTAGCTGCCCGCCCCGGCTTTGCACGAGTATTTAACAAATATTATAAATTGAACACATAAAAAGTAGTTGTTGTGGCATGACTATAATAGTTAGATAGAAATACCATCCTAACTAAAATAGTTAGTATGGTATTTCGGACTTTTTTGTAGATATTGATGTCCTCTATAAAATTGTAGTTCATCACTTTGCTCTATTGTCAACAATTTCCGCAGCGTACGCGATATAACGACTTTTTTGTTATTTTTTTCACTAATTGGGTTACATTATCGAAGTTTTCATACGGATCCCTAAGTTTTTTAAAATATTCTAGCCTATGTTCAATCGGTCCAGCAGTTTTTAAGTTTATTCGTTACATACAAAAATACAAATCTTTCCTCTTTATAATATTAGTATAGATATATAATAAGACATGTAATTTATTTTCAGAGAATCAGTTTATGCTTGTGGATTCGCCGCACATAGTTCTGTACGGGCACAGATCCATCGTGAACCAAGTGCGGTACAACCCGCACTACTGCCTCATTGCTTCCTCTGGCGTTGAAAAGATTATAAAGGTATGCTCACCCATCTTCTCACCATAATTCCACTTGAAATTTGTTCAATGTAATATGTCAAAACATAGGCCCATATTATGTTTTGGCTTCGGATTTATAGCCTGCCAATAGCTATAATCTGGAAGTCTTCAAGTATAAAGTTAATAGTTTAATAGCTAGAGAGAGAGTTAATAGAGTTAATAGCTAGGCAAGCATGTGCCACCGTCGACCGCCTCATCACTTTCCATAAGGTGAGACAGCGGTCAAATGCTTGAATAAAAAAACCGACTGACTCTCTGACTCAATTCTCTTTGGGAATTCTCGTTGCTAGTACTTGTAATGATGCTAAACCTAAAATACTTTAGTTACTTCGTGCTTCTTTAGGTAGTATTTCCCCTTAGGAATCTTTTTGTTAGGCTTACTTCTCATTATAATATCTCCTACCCTTGTGCCACCTCTGGAGTGAGGTTGGTACGAACACTAATATTCTTAACCGATCAGCTAAGTTTAGCAACGTCCGCCGCGGTCATGAGGGTGATGGGTGACCGCTAGTGACACTACTACTTAGCGCTTCCGTGCTTCTGAGAGCACGTTAAGCCATCGGTCCCGGTTGTTGTCTTAGGATGGCAGTCGTTATAGCATGGTGGTAGGGCATTTTGCGAATACCCGCCTGGCTTGCCCTCAAGTAGAAAATCTGTCTTCAAGCACCTAACCGTGTGTTCTGGAAGCTGTCCGTGAGTGCCAGTAATTCTAGTTTAGCCTGAACAACATTTTCGACCAAATCATCACTTACCAGCAGGTGAGTTAGTGGTCAAAGGCTAGCCTATCAACTATTACAAAAACAAATTCGTATCAATAATGAAAAAAGTGCAATTCAAAAAGGATGTCTGCATAATGAGTTGATAGGGTTCCTTCCTAGAAAATGGGACCCTATTACTTTTGCTGTCCGTGACCTTTACAAGTTCGAGTCTTTGGAACCGTAACAAAAATTTCACACAATATTAATATTTGTTAAAATGTTAGATTACCTAACACATAATAAAAAAGGTCCCTTAGTCTTACAATTAGTTGGGTAGTCTTTGACTATTTTTGTATATACTTGAAAATTATATCGTGTCTCAGTACGGAACCCTCCGTGTGCGACTCGCACTGCTATGTTATTCTTTCACAGCATACTTAAGGCAAAATTGTCGGCAGGTGTGGTCAGGTGTGGAGTACCCCCAAATGCGCGGGAACTTGCTGGAAGAGGCTCAGGGCTCCGACAACCCGCGCGAGATATACACTCACGAGGATTACGTCTCTCTGGTGCATCATAGCGGACAGGTACGGTATTCCTAGATTTTCAATAGTGGTAGGTCTCATTACCAAGAGTACGTCTTGTCGGATACCACACCGGCTCCAACTATTCTAGTAGTCTTGGAGCAGCATTGTGGACTACTGTGTTTAGACGTGAAGGGCACTGCAGCAAGTGACATTTCTGGGCGAACGAGGTGAATACACGGATACTGCACTTTTATGGACAGGCTTGGAGCTTAATATTAGCATATTACATCTGATCACTTCATAACTTAAAAAAACCATGCATGTGTGCATGCTGGTAGGGCATTTTCGAATGCTTGGTAGCAATACAGTAGCAAGCTAACAGTAGCTTGCTACTGTATTGTATTACTACTATATTACTGAATCCCGCCGCGGGCTTGAGCTTCACCGCATGGTAGAAGGGCATTTACGAATGCACGCCTGGCTAGCCACCACCCTCACGTAAAAAATCTGTCGCCAAGCACTTAACGGTGTGTCCCGGCAGCTGTCCTTGTGAGCCAGTAATTCTAGGTAAGCCTGTTAACACCTTCGACCACATAATCACTTACCATTAGTTAAGATTGTTGTTAAAGGCTTACATATGAGCAATATAAAAAAAAAATCTAGTGAAACTAACCATCTTCATAAATTCTCATTTCAGTACATATCACACAACTACGCGGAGCAGTCGACGAGTGAAGACCCACGAATGATGGCGTTCTTCGACTCTCTAGTGCAGCGGGAACTGGAATGTCTCGCAGAAGAAACCGATTCGCTCGATGGGTCGAGTTGGGGTGCCTCCACTCAGAATAACGACTCGGAATCCGACTCTTCGGACAACAACCAGCTTGTCGTTGACCAGAATGTTAGGTGGTCGCTGCCGCCGAAACGACGTAAGTGGAGATCTTTTTATGGTCTGATGTTTGTTGTCATTTTGCAACTCAACAACAGTAATTATTCACAATGGATGGCGTTCATCAATTATCTAGCAAAGCGTGGGGTGGAAATTTCGAGTGGTGAAGAAGAATGGTATATTATTTAGCGCTATGTATTCGTAAACGTGTATTGGCAAATAGTACACAGGCAAGTTATATCTTTTTCGTTAGATTCGTCTTGCGCTATCAAGATTATTAAACTGGGTGTAATAGTGACACTAGGTGTAAACAAAAATTAATCAAAAACCAAACTGGTGGATTTTGGACGTCAAATTTAGAGTAAATTTTTTTTTCTACCAAACCCATCGCGTGGGTTATTAAAATGAAGAGCTTTAAAAAACGACTCCATAAATATAACCTGCAGTTTTAATTTCAATTTAACGATAAATTTATAAATGTTGTTATTTTATAAAAGCGTAATGAGTTAGCTTTACCATTTTGTTGTACTCAGAAAACATTACACACATATATTTGTATTCTATTTATTTGTAAACGGCAAAATAGTAACACGCGCGAAATCGAAGGACGCGGATTCGATTCCCGCCCGTGACATAAAGTTTTGTGATACAGCCGGATTGTCCATTGCTAAACACAGCCACCCCATGATGGCTGGGTTTGCCATTATCCCCACGCTTGGTAGGCGTCCGATTCTAGGTCTAGCATGTTTCACACCTTCAATGACCTTAACTTCAGGGGAGATATTTGTCAAAGGGTAGCCTATCAGAAGAACAAATAAGGCTCTTATCACCTTTTCAGTCTCATAAAATAGTGTGACATTGATTTCAGAGACGGTGAACGGAGCTCGCAGTCAACGATGCCCAAACAGACTCGCCCGGTTAGTGGCCTCGCGGTATACGAAGAATTTACGCTTACAAAAACGGGGGTCTGTCAGGTACATACAACTACCGTTTTAGTTTGATGGTGCGAACAATGCGATCGTTTGCCTGGCTAGTAAAAAATCCGTAACCAAGCAAGATGCAGTGAGTCCTGGTAGCTGTCTTTGAGTGCCAGTCATTGTTGGGTAAGCTTGTTTACAACCATCGACCTCATCGTCATTATCAACGGGTAAGAGTGTGGTCATAGACTAAACTAGCTGTAAAAAAATAATGTTTGTATCTCCCAAATACTTATTAATTTATTTCTCACTAGTGACCCGCCCCGGCTTTGCACGGGTGCTATGCTAAATAATCTGTAATATCTTCGAAAATATTCATTTTAATTACATGCTGTAAAGGGCTATTGGATAAGGATTAATGCTGTATTGCTTAAAATCGCTTCGTAAATAAGCCATTATTTCTCGTAAAAGGTAAAGGATAAAGTATGGGTTATTATAGGTTATCCCTAATATACATATACCATCGTGGACATTTTTGTAGACCTTGTAAAGTGTACAATACTGTAGTAAATTATTTTTATCTATATCGTTGTTTACAGCCAGCGTTTGCAATGTAAACGAAAAAAAAATGTGTTTATTTACGATATCACATAGAAACCTAAAATTATCAGTGTTGCTCAACTATATCATGCATGTATTATAAATACAAAACCTTCAAAATTAATCACTGTATCTATTAAAACAACAGTACTTATCAAAATCTGTTGCGTAGTTTTTAAGATCTAAGCGTACATAGGGACAGGCAGCGGGAAGGACTTTGCTTTATACTATGCAGTGATAATGTGTAATTTGTATCTATTCATATTCTAATTGGGGACGATATGCCCTGCACTGTATATTGTAACGCTTCCAACGTACCCATTCTCACGCATGCGTATATTTTAACATAGGGGTCTTAATATAATGGTCGTATTTCGACGTTCAGCTGTCGCAGCGGCATTTTATGGTCACAATAGCATTATATCAACAAGTCATCCAGCAGCGGAAAATGTAATGCTTGATAGTTTGTATCAAGAAGTGAATTTGCCTACTAATAAAAAGCAATTCATAAAATCCTAATTAGCAAGATTACTTCTCCTAATTTGAAAAATCTTACTTGATTGCTGCTTGCACTCCACGCGTCTGTAAAAATATAGAAAATATTTAGTATAAAACCCTCCGTTCCTTAATAAATTTCAATGGCTTGGATGGATGACCGTCCAATTAATGACCATAGCGGCTATTGCTCAACCTAGTTAATTGCCTAAGAACGACTAGGCAAGCTGGGTTACAAGCGATTCAAATACCACTTAAATATTAACCCATTTCTCTTATGTAAACTGTAACTAACATAATAGTTTCAAAATTACCACTATTGTATGTCCACTTTGTAACATTTCCAGGCGCAACAAACAATCCCGATCGGTCGGCAGCAAAGCGTCAACGAGTAAATGCGTGACAGGCGCTAGTTCTAAAGGCAAGCGCACACCGGCGCGGCGGTCCCGCGGCCCTCGCCGGCCCGCACCGCGTGCCCTGCAGCCGTACACTGCAGCGCTCGCCACACTGGCGGCCATGTCCGCGCTCTCTAGCGAACGGACCGACTCGGACGACTCCCCGCAATGGTTCCGCAGCTCCGACCGGGTAAGTGTCGCTACTATACTGCACCTACTTACAGTAAACACACGCTGGCGGCCATGTCGGCGCTCTCTAGCGAACGGACCGAGTTCTCCTCTCGTCTTCATTCTCATCATTGGCTTCTTGCGTTCTTAGGATAGCTTGAGCGGGTAACGAATACAACCACGCTTATATCTTCTCGCATACCCTCTCTGTACATCTACCAAAACAAACATTCTCCTTTACAAAATTACAAATTTATGAGAGGAAAAATTATAGTCATGTTCGGGATCATTTGTAATCCACAGAGCATGCGTATTGCGACAGTAAAAATATTACAAACATTCTTCTGCTTATTTTCTGTTATTCATACCACAAACATTGAAAGGCAAATCCATACATACATCTTTAGAATCAAAAACCAGAATTCGACTTGTCCTGCTATAATGGTGTTATGAAAAGATTTTAAAAATACTTGTCTGTATTTGCTTACAGACGATCAGACACCCTCGTAAGCGTATGAACCCGACACGGACGTCAAACAAGAGAAAAAGCAAAGGTACCAGCGGTTATAGAAAAGCTGTACAGAGACACGCAGGTATTGTATAAAAAATAAGATTTACTTTTAAGGGTGAACTGGCCGGCCCGTTCTCCATACAAACGTCGTAGGGTGATTACTCCCTTATTTAAGGATTTAGGTCCAAAATAAAGCATAATACCGATTGATCTCGTCATTATCTAGGCTTGTATGATGCCGAAATTGTAATAAAATAAAAATCTTGAGAATTATGAGCCTCGAAACATTTTCATATAAAGTTTTCGTGGCTCATAACATGCACCTTAATTACCTTTTTAACATTTCGGCATCATACAAGCCTAGATAATGACGATATCAATCGGTATTATGCTTAATTCTGGACCTAAATCCTCAAATAAGGGAGTGATCACCCTACGACGTTTGTATGGAGAAGTGACCGGCCAGTTCAACCTGCAATGAAATACTTTTAGCGAATCGAATTTAATTGAGTTTGGGATGAAATTATCTTCTTGATATATCTCTTATCTATAGGATCCTTTCGTGACTCCTTGCAATCAGATTATATTTTTCTGACTAATCATGTAATAAGCTAGTATAACGTATCGTCACGCCTGCATATCCCCGAAGGGATAGGCAGAGGTGTCTAAACGGAACTTTTGAGTACTGTACTTGTAGGAGCCGGATTGTCCACTGATGAACACAGCCTCTCCCATTTAGGGGGGTTTGCTATAATCCGCACGCTTGGCAGGCGTCAATCGCAGTATAAGATATCAGTTCCTCAGAAAGTGCTGCTACACACCTTCTGGCGTGTTGCCCTAAGTCGCCTCTTACGACATCTACGGGTAGAGATGGGTTGCTGACTTTCTAGCCAAGAAAATATTAACTGAAAAGTGTTTTCCTATCTTGATGATATAGTCATTGACAGTGAAAGACAATCTATCCCGTAAGTAGCAGGGGTTACAGGTTTTTCTTTTTGTTGGACGCTTTGCATTTTTTTTATTTGCGTCCGCCGCTATTAATCCACGTTTCTCGTGAAGCAAATGTCGACTCTCAGTCGCTTACGCTCCAATATATGATTTTCGATCATAAAACTTGTTTGCATTGCTTATTTAGAAAAACATTTGATGTTTTGCAGGCAACCCTACGACAGAAGAATTCTGCGATAGCACTTTGTACGACTTCCCACAAGAAGGACAAGAAGACTCATTAACTTTAGCTCAACCTAGTACTAGCACAGGTATGGATAAATTCGATGTTAAACCAATGTTATATTATGTACCAGTAACTATATTATATTTTAATAGCTGCGCCCCGCGGTTACACCTGCGTGGTGAGGGATGATAATGATAATAAGTATCCTATATCCAGCGCCTCATCTATTTCCTTACCAAATTATATCAAAATTGGTCCAGCCATTTGAGAGTGAAGAAGTCACAAACATGCAAAAAAATTTCGCCATTATTGTATTAGTTTGATAATAATAAGGATCAATTTGTTAATACCAAATATGCATTAGAAATAAAATGTTAATGTTTCTAGTATTTATGGTTCACTATTTTGGCGATAATGGCTTCCACATAATAGATAGATCTATGCTGTCGCGGGTTTTTTGTACGACAATTTAAGATAAACTTTTATGTTACGTTATGTACGTGTACCAAAGGTTTTTTTTAGCGATCGCCAGAATAATTTTTCCCTTCTTACTTTACACTTATAGTTATATTTTGTATAATATTCTCAATATCTTTAGAAACAATAGCCTATCTGTTATTCTGATGTGTAAGCTATACCATTGTAAAATTCCATTAAAATCCATCCAGTAGGTTTTGCGTGAAAGAATAACTAACATCCATATATACATCAATACTTACAAACTTTCGCGTTTATATTATTAGTAGGAGAGCATTATTATAATAAGCATTTGAGATCTGTTTCCTTTGGCCTTCTATTCTCTTTATTAAATTATTATTTCTATGAGTGAATATATTATATTTATTTTGTAGGGCTAAACCTCACACTATATCAGGATTCCATCACCATAATTAATTTCATTATTATATTCATTGATCATTAGAAGAAAAAGAAGAAAAGAAATTAATAGCTCCCTAGTCACTGCTTCGTGATGATTGTAATTTATTCAGATACCATACAATTGTACTGTTGTTTTTGTAGGTTACCGAGGCCAAAACCAATCAGCCCTGTTCCGGATAGCAGAAGTAGATTCAGATGACGACCAGTCTGTCACGAGTCGACCAATCTCACCGCGTCAGAACGGCAGCAACCTCCCGAACAATCTCGTCAGCATTATCCCCACACCTATCAATGGATCACGAGACTCACTCGGCGACTCGCTCCGAGTCGAACCTCCAGAATCGGAAAGCAACAACTCCTCACCGCAACCACACGAAAATCGCCGCAACTTACGAAGAGTCAGAAGGAACGGAAGGCTCAGTTTTCACCGGTCAGACTCGAGCGAGTCTCCCCCTCCTAAGGAGCCATCGGAACGGGCAAGTACATCAACAGATCGTGTGCCGCACGTCGGATATAACAGGACCGTGGCACGTTTGATGAACGAGACTAATGAAAGTGAACTTGAAAGTAGTTGTAGCACTGAGGGGTCTTTGTGGCCCGTCCCAGAGACTCTGGGGACTCCTGACAGCGGTGTGGGGACTGTTGTGGGCAGCAGTACTCGGAATAACCAACCCGATGACGATGTGTCCGACGATCCTGAATATCAAGCGATAAAATTTAGACAACGGGTGAAAAAAGCGCGTCGTAACTATCGAAATCACATGGATTCTGACTCCAACTGAACTGATTGTTTTTAATGTTTTAATAGACTTGAACGACTGCGTCTATTACTATTATTGTATTGTAAGAGTGCATGCAAAAAGGGAAGGTACCTGGATTTTTTCTTATTTATGCCAAACATCATCCCTTTTTGTGTGCACTGTTAATAAGTGTATGTACACTTAAAAAAATATTATACTAAGATACGCCATTGTAGTTGCCATGTGGACGCGCCAAATAACGGGGGCTATGGATTAACACGAATTACCAAAATCATTTCAAAAATTTAATGAACATAATTAATGTTGATTACAACCTCAATATTTTAAAATCTGGTTTAGAATTAAGCTATTAAAAAACCTAATAATTGGGTGCAAATAAAAACAAATCGAATACTTTGTGGAAGTAGGTTTTAGTATGTGGTAAGTAGCCCCCATCGCGTCGTCGACACTCACTTTGACGTTATCAGATCTCCTGTAGAGCGTAAAACGTTTTTAAATCCAACTTCTCACCTCCGTATAATGTAAACTGATGTAAGATACTACCTAATAGTAATCTCCCGATTGTGCCAGTCACAGATCAGAGAAACAGAGAGATTTGCATTCAGTTTCAGTGTTTGTTCACATAAAATTCTCGCCGTGTCTCCCAACCATTTCACTCTCACATCAATAAAAACATAAGTATAGCATACATACGCACATTTTGCCACGCACACCAAGACTTCCGCTGCAAACTAACACACTAACTAATCGTACACATGTAAAATGGGTTGCGCTTCAACCTGTAGCTACGGTCAATAGTTACACTCACAGATACAGCTATTAAAACACTGATCCATTGCGTTATCCGAAGAACTGATTCGTTTGTTGATTTGTACTAAGCGCGCAATGGTTACCTAACGAACAAGCCTGATTTAGGCCAGATGCGTTCGCACGTGACACGCCTCCATTACCCATCTGCCTTGTTTCCTGATCTGAGGTGCCAGTAGTCACTGCGTCTAATGAGAGCACCAAATAGTTGTTTATGGATCCAGCTATACTATCAGTAGTATTATTAATGATAAGTTGATAGTACATAATTAATTATACTTATAAAACTGTTTCTGAGCATAATAATAACAAATATTTTAAGAAAACATAAATTAATATTTTAATAAAACATATAAAAAATATAAAAATATATCTAGTGACAATTCCGCCTAATTTTCACGAAGATCGAGAAGCTTCTCGATCGTGCTCTCGTAGAGTCAAGACCTCCTGAGGATGCTTCGTGTAGTATCGAAACTAGTCGAATTTTCTTCCGGTTTGGCTGCGTGGCGTTTGTGACGTCACGTTGGCTTAGCAGGAAAATTAGGTGGAATTGTCACTAGATATATTTTTATATTTTTTAAGTGTTTTATTAAAATATTAATTTGATGTTTTCTTAAAATATTTTAAAAATATTTGTTATTATTAAATATGGATTTCCGCAAAGTAACGCCTGAATCTATTCATTGTTTCTGAGCATCTTTGACTAACATTAAAACCAAATGGTCCCAAAATTACATATGTGATTATACTTTTTTCAGTGTTCTTAGACTAATTTACTAAGTGAGAATGTAGTGGATTTCAAAAGTGTCTCATAAGATATATTGTTAGTTGTAATTTATAATTAAATTCTATAATCGTCATTGCATAAATAAATATACTTAGAAGATGTTTCTTACTATACAGAAAAATGACATTGGATATGTTGCTTTTTAAGTTTTGCTTTGTATAGTTTATTGTACTATTATATAAATGTATGTGATTTTAATTATTTAAATTAATTAGTATTGTAAGGTCATCAATATTTGCCTGAAATGGTAATTAGTTAGTATAAATAAAAATATATCAACTTGAAATATGTCAACTTTTTTGATTCCATAGGGTAGATATAGGTGTTTCCCCATGCTCCTATCGTGTAGTGAAACTGGCATGGTAAAAGCATGAGAAACATTCTGAGGTAAGTTTTCTCAATGTCAACTCATTATCTCCGCAATAAAAAACAACACTGAATTAAAATATTGCGTATGACGTGTGATAACTAGCTCGATTCTCGAAAATGTAGTCCAATAGTAATAATTATTTGATGTAGTCATGTGCCATGGAGCGCTTTAAAGTGCGCAGCATGCATTCTGTGTAAAAATTATTACAAATATGGCGATTTATATACTGTTGTTCGTCGTCTCATAAGAGCGTCGTAGACGCCTAAATTTAATAAATGACTGACTCTATTTCGTTCTGAGTTCAGATTGCATGACCTAAATCAGTGTAAGAATGCAAGTTTGATGAATGTGAAAGCTAAGAACATCAAAAGCCTCTGCATTCGCCGAAAGTAACAGTTTGGGCGGCCATTTCAGCACACAGGATCATCGGTATAGGGGACAAGAGGAAATAAATTCCTGTTCGGCCCCATGGGGGGCGAAGAATTAGGGGACAAGAGGAATAACCCATTTCTTTGACGATCAGCGAGGGCAATCTGTGACTAAATTCCGATCGATACACAGTCGTGTTACGAGATCTATCTTCCTTTCGACTGCAAGAATTTGAAACCTATAATCCAACCAGGATTTCCCAGTACAAGACTAAATATGACCCTATTAAGATACATCCGAGAAGAAATGGCCGCTATTCCATGCGAAATGTGCCAGCGACTTTTTACCAACTTGAGGTCCAGGTTTGAGAAGTGTTTTAGCGCGATGCTGCTCATCTGGATGATTTTATAAGAAAAATACCGTATATATTCCTTTGTGTACTTTTGCTTATTTTTCAAATCCACAAAACTTTCGGGCACACCCTGTACTTACAGAATAATTTTAAAAGGTGAATATATCAACAATACTGTGGGGGTGGTGTGGAATCGATAACTGAAAGACGTGTTCCACTATATTTATTCGAAGGTTCCACTCATATTTAATTTTCACATACACAAAATCAGTACTAACTATTACCTAAGCTGTGGCACTTTGGCTTTGAGGATGATAGCGACGACAACCGCGGTCTACGAATAATACATATTTATTCGTTGAACGAGGTGTATCTACTCCATTCAAAGTTCAAACATACGCACGAATGCTACGCAAAGTCAATTCGTCGAAGTATCGAACTTCGGGTTCGAAAGAAAGGCAGCAAAAGCAAAACACGTATTGGCTTACTTTTGTTTAACTTCGTTAGTAGCATAGACTTGCAAGCATTTTGCCTGTGTAGGCTCAGAATATAATTATTTTTCTCAGATTCGTATGGCTTGTACATTTTCCAAATATAAAATTATTATTTATTCGTTTCCTTAAAAGTAGCCAGTCGAGTTCTGAATATGCAGAAAGAACACAAATAGGTACTAATGAAGATATAAATAACTGTGGAGGACAAAGACTATTATTATTATTTCTTTGTTAATGGCTTCTGCGGTTTAATGTTACCACAATTCTGCCAATGTCCGTTCATGCTAGTTTCATAAGTCACGTGGAGTTATTACTTTCATTTAGAATATGATCTATATTTAGAATGAAGATACGACCAGACTTTTGAAGACCATGATGATTTATCTAAAACAAAGAAATGACACAACTACATAACTAAAATAATCTCTAAAATACTTATTACTAACATTATGTAACCTACATAAATGTTACATTACATACAGCTATATTATATACATACAATATGTAACAAACAATATTTACAATTTAATTTTGTTTATATTTACAAATTTACACAATAAATGGTTGATTAATGGGGAAAACATAAGAGAAAGAAGAAGATATTTAAATGATGTTGGACGAGAGACTTCAGGAGGGAGGATATCATATAGTGAACGAGGACAAAGACATTAACGTAAATTCTACATTCTACACTAAATTGCGACACCTCTCGGTGATATCCATAACTCAGACTTCCTTGCCTTTCTTTCGAACTTCGAGTTCGAAATAAAGGTATCCTTTTTTTTTTCTTTTTATGCCTGATAGGTTAGCCTTTGACCACTATCTCACCTGATGGTAAGTGATGATGTGGTCGAAGATGTTGTTCAGGCTAACCTAGAAGTACTGGCTCTCAAGGTCAGCTGCCGGAACACACCGTCAGGTGCGTGGCGACGGATTTTCTACTTGAGGGTGGTAGCTAGCCAGGCGGGCATTCGCAAAATGCCCTACCACCATGCTATAACGATTGCCATCCTAAGACAACACCCGGGACCGACGGCTTAACGTGCCCTCCGAAGCACGGAAACGCTAAGTAGTAATGTCATTAGCGGTCACCCATCCAACTCATGACCGCGCGCGACGTTGCTTAGCTTTGCTGATCGGTTGAGAACAGCTAAGTAAACTTCGCTACGAGCGCTTCAAATTCTTTCGGACCCGAAGTTCGATACTTCGACGAATTAGAGTAGTGGCCCAGGGCCGCCACTACAATTCGACGAAGTCTCGTTTTTCGTGTTTCGAGCGACACTTCACAACGAAAATTGAATTTGCGGTACGAAGTTCGTTGTTTGATATAGTCTAAAAATCTAAAAGTTGTAATTTCCGGGACAGTAGAGCAAAATTACCGTGCACGGGACAAGAAACCCCATTCCGGAACTATCCCGGATTTCCCGGACGTCTAGCAACCCTAAATACAAGTGCGAATTTTGCAACTACAACAATCGTTTTCATCTCAAAACGAACGCACTAAAAGAGTTTATTAGTCTGCAGTGTTGGATTTCGTAGTATAATTATACTATCATTTCATAGTGTGTACTATCGTAATGCTACCCGCAAATACCATATTTAACATTAGGTCCACCGGCAATTATTTTTTAATATCTACCCTAAATTACCGGGAAGGGTGAAAATAAGCACTTGGTGTGATTATGTGATGTCTCGAAACTATTTTTTTTTATATGCCAAATTTGATCATGATTGCCTGGTTTTACCACACGTAAATGCTGATTGTCAAAGAGTGCTCAGCAAAGTTAATTTGGCAGAAACCAAATTACGAAATAAGTTTTCAACTTGCTACATTGATTCCCTAATACTTACTTGCAATGTTCTAAAAGAAAGTTGTCATAGATAATGTGTATATAAGTAATACTTAGTGAAGGTTACCATGACTACCTATAGTTGTTGTTTTGTGTCTTGAAGAAAATAAAAGTAACGTTTGTGAAAATATAAGATTATTATTAAAGATCTAGCTATAGGCTACAGATTGTACGGGTGTGCTCGGTACACACTGCATCCAACTCTAGATAACATATATATATATATATATATATACTATAGAATAAAAGTAAATATAATAGCTGCATAGAATTTATGCCGTCAATGATAAGGACAAGTTCCGATTGGCGAATTAACCGAGATCGACGTCCACTTGCCTGAATTTGATTAATATGCATACTATATGCATCGTGAATAATTTTATCTTAACTGAATAAAACATTAAATTACTTACGATTTACGATAAAAAAAAGCATGAAACTTCAAACGTGGTATAATTTTGGTAGTGTAGTATAATTTTATTTTCCTGTGTGTTTACCTACAATTTTTTTTAAGGTCTGATTCTCAGAATCCAACCCCCATATTACTTGCTCAGTGGTTGGTTCTGTTCTGTGATGTAAGTCATAAAGTAACTTTATCCCCAAGACCTTTTGCTTCTCCCTAGTCAAGATTTAAAGCTGAGGTGGTCGAAAAGGTGGTTAGTAAGCAGTAAGCGAACTGGATATAACTATGCCAAATATCAACCGAATATTCAATGTAAACCCTGGTTTTTTAAATATAAATATAATAGAAAAATTATATCGACAATATCAAGATTGCGATTTGGCCATTGCTGTTCTGGTGTTCATTTAAAAAAACTCAGAATCAAAGATTCCTCTATATGCGAGTGTGGTATAGATGAAGCCAATTTAAATCACATCTTCTTTTCATGCCCCATTTTCGACCATAAATCATTATTCGATTCATTAATACAATATAAATATCCATTACCTGTACATATAGACAACATTCTATGTAATATAAATCATATTTCAATATACATAATATCATGTTTTGTAAATACAAACAATATTAAATTGTAGTTCTCAGTTGTGTGTAAATAATTTTAACAGTATCTCATGTAATTTTTTGTTTTTTTTTTCTCTCATTTTTCATTATAAATAATACATTATCACATTGTATTTTCTGTAGTTAGTAAGTTTTAGATATTTTTCCATTGTTTCAGATATGTATATAATACACCAAATTCAAAATCCCGTTCAAGATTAGAATATCCTTTCTGACGTGACATTGGCAAAAATGTTCTAAACAATTGCCATAAAAAAAAAAAAAAAAAAAAAAAAAACTTTGTATATACATGTAAGTTGTGAGCAACTAGAAAATTTGAATTAACCTGTGAATTATCCGCATAATATTCGGAAAGTATGGACGGTATATGTAGCTACAATAGCTTTGTAGCACTTCACAAGCCTCAACTAGTTTTATCCGGCGTCCCAGAACATTTTTGGCCTTCTCTGTGTAAAAAAATTCGCGATCAAATATTCGATTCAGGGACAACTTTTCAACTCGTAAAAATTGATTATGAAGATGCAGAGCTGGAGCCGTACGATCCTGTGTGGAGTGTTATCGCCATCTGTGATGTTGACCGTTCGGAACCCAACAACGTTTTCTTAATTGACCATGCTTGGACATTCAAAGCAAACAGCGTCAAAAATAGCCTTAGAAATGTTCCAGGACTATTACAAAGAATGTGCGATCTTATGCAAGTAAGCTCCGAAAGTACCGAAGAACAGATCCGTAAAGTTGCTCAACTTGTGTGGAAGTATGCTCACACATATGCCATTGGAGGTAGTGACTTTTCGGTTGAAGATAGAGTACCAGTGTGGTATGTTCTTGATGAGTTGGGTTCAGGCATCACTCATTCAGACAACCCTAACTTCAGAGCTGTGCCTTTTATTCATGTGCCTGATCAAATGACATATACTTTACTCTTCCCAATTGAAAATGTTGAAGAGGGTGACATTATTACTAGAAACTTTGTTGAAGGAGATTACCCTAATAATTTGCAGAGAGAAGCACTGCTGATACCTTGGAGGTATTATCAACATTTCGATGAAGATTATACTCAAGAAGAACCCCACAGTAACTATTTCTTGGAAGGGCACATTGTTGAGACTTTGCCAGATTTACAAGCATTATCAAATAACCAAAGAAAAATTAGCAGTAAGCTGAAAGTGTACTCAGAATACAGATTTATCAATGAACATCTGACTGCACCTGAATTTCAAATTGTTCACAATGAGAATGATGCAGATATTTTATGGTACACAAATCATTTTAAGAATTTTGAAGAATTGAGTATCAATACACCACATAAGTTTGTCAATCAGTTTCCATTTGAATATGTTATTACAATTAAAGATATTATGGCTATTGTAGCTAGAAGGTGTGATGGAGCACATACTGTGCAAGATTGCTTTGAGACTACACCCCCTTGGTTACCAACTACATTTAATATGAAGACTGAGTTGTCCAAATTAGTTGCATATTATATGCAGAGGAAGAAACACGGTTTTGATAACCATTGGATTTGTAAACCATACAATCTTGCAAGAGGTTTAGACACATATATCACTGATAACTTAGATTTTCTATGTCGGTTACCAATGAGTGGTCCTAAGATAGCTCAAAAGTATATAGAGAATCCTGTGCTCTTTGATAGACCAGATATTGGACAGGTAAAGTTTGATATCCGTTATGTGATCTTGTTGAAAACAGTGAATCCTACTGAAATTTATGTCTACAACAATTTTTTTTTACGTTTTGCAAATAAGACCTTTTCTTTGGATAATCTAGAAGATTATGAGAAACATTTCACTGTGATGAACTACACTGAAGGTGTCCCACTTTATAGATTACTATGTGAAGATTTCAAAACTGAATGGGCAAAGCAACAAGGTAATCACAGCTGGCAAGAAGTTGAAAAGTCAATATATAAAATGTTATCTGAAATGTTTACTGCAGCAACATTAAAGGAACCTCCATGCGGTATTGCAAAGAGCCCACAGTCAAGAGCTCTGTATGCAGCAGATATAATGTTATCATGGCGGAAAGAATCCAACAAAACCAATATTCAACCATTGTTGTTAGAGATAAACTGGATGCCTGATTGTCGTCGAGCCTGTGAATACTATCCAGAATTCTATAATGACATTTTTTCAGTTATGTTTCTTGACAAAGATGTTAACACATGCACTAGGATTTAGTCATAATAATATTTGGCTTTTCATTTTTGCAGCAACTTTATTATGTATGGTGCTTACATATTATTAATGCAATATTCAGTATTCAATAAATAGTCACAAATTGTTACTAATTTTTTTTAATTTCATTTTCATCAGTTTTCTGAACAATAAAGCATTTAAGGAATAGTATTTTATCCAATAGTAAGACTTAATTTTACACATCACACTGTAGATTGCTTGATTTCATAATAAATATATAAATAAGAATGTCAATCAGTTTTTCTGGAGTATTCTCCTGTCGTCATCTTGTACATGTCCAAAGGGACTTTCTTCATCCACTTCTCTGTGGCTCAAAAACAGAAGAACAACCAAAACAGCTAAAAATATGAACAGCAGAATCCAGTACCGTCTATATATTCCTCCGGCTCGTCTTACTCGGGAAGATGGTAGTGCATTCCTATAGAAATAATACTAAATTAAACTTTTTAGTTTTTATGAAAATAATTAAAAGGGTTGATATCCTCAGAGAGTATAGAAAAAAATAATTTTAGTTACTTGTCACATTTAACATTAAACTTATCATGGCAGTTGCACAAAAGCTGTTTGCTATGACTGTCGAGAAGCTAGTACATGAATGGTCAAGCAATATTCTCCCGGACCTATTTCACACTGTGGAGTAACTGAATTTGCTTCTTGTTGGGTGGTTCTTGTAGATAGTTGCAAGAGGGGAATTGCATGTAAAGGCAAAATTGCAGAAAAGAGCTTGCACACCAAGTACCAAGTAATTGCACTGCGCCTGTCACCCTGAGACATTGAGTTGTTAAGTCTCATGTATCTGTAATTTTACAGGCTCTTAATAGTGATATTGAGACAGCCTTAAAATAAAATACTAATAAAGGAATCAAAGTGGTTCAACTGCTGCTCAGGTTAGACATTCAATGGAACTTCTAGCAAAATTATTTTATCAGTTGGAATTCTTTAAAAATAATTATGTTATTGTAACTTACTTCCACCATCTACTGATCCATGCGAATGTAGACTTCTGTTTGTACTTATTCTCATCATGATCAAACACTGTAGCTGCATGTGAGTTTTCAGTCACTTTTAAACTCTTTCTGGGGGCCTGTCCACCTGATGGTTGAACAAAGATAACATGGTAATTATATATGTTTTATGTATATTTGTTAATCCTACTGATATTTTGCTTTAATAATGGAAATATAATATAATGATTAATCTAAAGAAAAATAATTAGTTTTAAATGTATGTATATTATTATAGAAGGTAATGAAGTGGGGCTTATGAGTAGAGAACCTAAATACAATTAAAGTAACTGTATCCCTGAGAGAAACTCATCAGGGAATAGAGGGGACTTTTATTTTCATTTTCATAGTCCTTATCAGCGGGGAAAAGCTGGTGGGAATTGTGACAGTGATATTTGGTAATATTTTTAAGAAAAACAAATTCCGTATGTTTTGAAGTTTCTAAGGTTATTAGCACTTATTACAGTCTACATTGTACTAAACAAACTTAAATATATTAAATTAAGCTTTGAAATAGTTCTAGGAATTTATTGAGATAAAAGAGTGAATGAGAAACGGTAAAAGTTTACTCAAGATATGGTTAAAGTTGAACCTTTGTGTTACAACACTATATTTGACCATTTAGGAGATAACCATTGCAAAGATAACGAGAAAATAAATATTGGTTGAAGTAGAGTGATTTTAATATGTAGAGGTAAAGCATGATGGATTTCTAAGAATGTATGGGGAGAATATTTTTTTCTTTTCAGCATATCGGCTGAGTTATGTAACAAACATTATATTTGATCACATAAGGATCTCTTAACTGTAAAAAAATAAAAGAACAAGCCATGAAAGATGTGTTAGAAAAGTATACTGAAAAGTTTGATCAGCCAGGACTGTGAGATTGAGGAATTCCAGTAGCCGTTCAAGATTTATGCAGAAACCAGCTGAGAGCTGGTCCGAAATGTACAAAGAGCACCAAATCAAGATCTTGCACAGCTGATAGGTGTGATGACATCACCACTCAGCTCAAAGTACACAGTACTCCACTCCACAGTGAGCACTCCATACAAATAACGCTCTGAGCACAAATAGGTCCATGCATTTGGCTTGCTTAGGAATTTGTGGCTTAACAGTAACTAATAGAAAAGTTGAAAATCTTAGACTTTTTACAGTTGCTTTACAGCTTATAATTCTCTCTCTCAAGTATTTATATAACAGCTAAAATCATTTAATATATTTGAAAAGGTATGGAGGTAATGTATCTGTAGATGTATGATGTTATACAAATGCTTTTGCTTAGTCCATAAGTGTGCAATTTTATGAGCTATGAACATCCCTTATAAAATTTAAACTTGTCTGAGAGATACCCTATATTTTCTTGACCTTTTACTAAAAGTTTTACCTTGTAAACTATCACTTCGTTTAACAGACGTATTATCATAAATGTTGACAGGTTCATCAGGAATTTGAACAATGGAATGTGGAGTTCCGTTAGCTGATCGGCTTGTTGATTCATCATCACTGGCTCCCACAGGTGTCCCTCTTTGGCTGTCTACCGTGGTGAAATATTGGGAATGATCTAGAGGTGATTGGCTACGCCTGCTTGTTGCAGCTTTCATGTCTTGGTCTTCAGAAAGCTGAAAATATAAAAAGATATAGACTGTGCACATAATCTTTCAACAAAGCAGTCATTTTTGTAAACGTTTGAAAATAGTTTTACTATGTTACTGGAGATGTATCATTATTTTAAATAACATGAAAGCAGTCAATATAACAGTAACTTGAGTGGAGAAAACATGGTGATTGTAACATTTAATTAATTGGTGAATGTGATATCATAAACCTAGAGGTACATTTTTTGACCATAATTCATATATCATACACATACCAATGGAAGACCCAAGCCAGCTCTGGCCCAGTTGACACCAGCAAGCTTTTCTCTTAGTTCATCAGCCACAGGTGACACCAGATTAGGTGGTGGAAATACAGGGGTTGCACATGATGCACACTGGTAGCCTGCAGGAGCCGTAGTTCGAGGTAACGCACGGTATTTTGATTCAGCACAAGCCCAATGGAAAACATCTACACCACAAAACAAAGTGATGATTACCTTTACCTAATAGTAATAGTACAGTATAATCAGGTGTAGGTTTAAATACCCATATATGATTTTAGATTAATTTATGACTAGAATATTAGTATGTACTTACGATAACAAGTCAGGCGGATACATTCTCCCTCGCTCAAGCTTTTAGTACAAATCTCGCAGATAGGATTGTAATCGCTGTCTTGTAACCATTGAAGATATGATTGTATGATGCACTGAAATTGTTGCGATCTTTCATTAATTTCACTTAAATTAATACTTATATGCTAGCAATTAAAACGGTTTTTGTATACCTTTGGGTGGTTCATCACCATACAATATTCACAAACATTGACTCTATGCTCGAAACAAAACTGATTCGTAACTCGCCGTTTTGGACATTTACAAAGACCCATGATGAGGCTTTATATTTATAATGTCCACGATATGTAGGGAAAATCTATGCACTGAGATAAATTGTACCTGTCTGCTGTAAAATCTAAAATTTATTTAGAAATTAAAGACAAAACAAGAATTGAGTGTGATGATCAGACGACGGCCACGTATAGGGCGTTCGGATAGCCTATCGGTGCCAAAAATAACACTCAGAAACGCTAAAAATGATCACACGGGCCGTTCGTTTTGGGACTTCGTGAGCAAAAATATCGTTTTCGCTCACCGTTCGGATAGCTTTGAAAACGCTACAAATGACAGAGAAAAGTGATATTTTTGACCCATGTCTTACCGTGGGATCGTTGTGATCGTTTTTTGACAACTGCTGTTTTGACAGTTGTATTTGGCGCGATTGAAGAATTCACAAGTTTTTTATATAGTATTTATATTATATATAAATATATAATATAAATACTATATTATATAGTAGGTACCTACTTGTTTTGTTAATTTTAGAGATTGATTCCATGTTTCGTACTGTGCAAAATTGTTAAAATATTGTCGGTTGTCAAAGTATGTTTTAAGCCGTTCGGATAGCATGCAGTAATTGGTGGTCAAAAATAGCAAAAGCTTCTATCCGAACGCTAAAACACTAATGCCACTTTTGAAACTGCTACAAACGCAATCGAGCCAAAACGAACGCCCCTGTAATTGTACTGTCACTTTGACATTGACAAAAAAGACAGAAACAAGTTATGGCTCGATGAACCTAAAAAATACTTTCCGTG
Organism: Plagodis pulveraria; assembly: GCA_963890685.1. NCBI lineage: Eukaryota > Metazoa > Arthropoda > Insecta > Lepidoptera > Geometridae > Plagodis > Plagodis pulveraria. The sequence continues at coordinate 11,952,615 of OY982964.1, read as the reverse complement.
AAAATAAGCCAAATTATAATAAAAAATCGAACTAAACCCGAATTGACGGTCAACTATGATGGGCCTACTCCATTTGACGCTAATTTCGTTATTTTCTATAATTTTGACCACATTGCGTCTATGGTTGTGATCACTGTGATCGTTTGTAACTTTTCTCCCCTGTTCCATTTAGGATAAGTACGCTAATGGGGCGTTCGTATAGCCCATCAGTTCCAAAAATAACACTCACAAGCGCTAAAAATGATCACACGGGCCGTTCGATTTGGGACTTCGTGAGCAAAAATATCGAGAAAATCTCTTTTCTCGATCGTGCGCTCGAAGAGTCAAGACCTCCTGAGGATGCTTCGTGTAGAATCGAAACGCGTCGAAAATTCTTCCGGTTTGGCTGCGTGGTGTTTGTGACGTCACGTCGGCTTAGCAGGAAAATTAAGCGGAATTAGCAAAAATATCGTTTTCGCTCACCGTTCGGATGGCTTTGAAAACGCTACAAATGACAGAGAAAAGTGATATTTTTGACCCATGTCTTACCGTGGGTCGTTGTGATCGTTTTTTGACAACTGCTGGTTTGACAGTTGTATTTGGCGCGAGTAAAGAGTTTCACAAGTTTTTTTATATAAGTATTTATATTTTATGTAGTAGGTACCAGTTTTGTTAATTTTAGAGATTGATTCCATGTTTCGTACTGAGCACAGTACGAAACATGGAATTTAAATTGTTAAAATATTGTCGGTTGTCAAAGTATGTTTTAAGCCGTTCGGATAGCATGCAGTAATTGGTGGTCGAAAATAGCAAAAGTTTCTATCCGAACGCTAATACACAAATGCCACTTTTGAAACTGCTACAAACTCAATCGAGCCAAAACGAACGCACCTTAAGAATGCCACTAAAATTTGCCACTTCTTTCACTTTTGACATTGACAAGGGGTGGATGGACGCGGGTTCGAATCCCACACATGACTATAATTTTTTCTCTCGTAAATTTGTAATTTGGTAACACTGTGCTTCTGAGTAACCTACCACCCAAAAGAAGAAAATCTGTCAGCAAGCACCTAACAGTGCGTTCCGGCAGCAGTTCTTACACAGACAACACAGGTAACACAGACTGCAACACATTGGGCTCTTCTCAGCGTTCATCCATCAAGCCATCAAATAACTAACGTTTAAAAACATCAATTGGGTAGCTGGAACTCCAGTTTTCTACGAGACTGGCAACACTAAGATTTGCGGTGTTATTTCTAGTGTGGAATTTCGGTCAGTGGTACTAACTTCATTAGACACTGCAGTTGATTCGGCATTCTTCTACCAACCATTGCAACCAAAGATTACTAACCTCTATTGCAACAGGCACCACCTATGTAGGTAAACCTATGACAGTTAACATATGACGTGAGGACTGTGAACTAATCAGTCTACATCAGTGCGATCCTATTACGAAACGGTGATTGGAAGATATTGGCACAAGCCTATAAGATTAGAAGTTGATATTATTTCATAGATTCTACAATAGTTGTCCACCATGCCACGTGTTATCAAAGGTGTTCATGATGATGCAAGAAGATAACAGAACCTTGGAAATTTTACTAAAGAAGACATCGTGATAGTGGAGGTACTACAATAATGACAAGGTAACCTAACCGGAATCACGAGATAAGAGAAGTTTCTGCAAGGTGAGGACTCGAATGGCTACGATGAACCAAGTGGTTTTTAGTCATTTGTGTCTTCTCATTTGTACGATACCCAGTCATCAAAATTATTTTTGATTAAGTTATAGTTTAGTTAAAATTGAACTAATCTCGAATTGGTCTCAATGTGATTCTAATGTAATATATTGGTTTCTAGACTTTCTAGTTACGACACTTACGACTGCGCATATTTGAGCGCAAACAAAAACAAATAATGTCCAAATCAACATAAACAAGGAATGTCCAATTTCAGTCATCTGAATATTTGGTACTTGGATCATTAATTGTTGTTTTATATAATTATCGAGCTTATCTGATACGAAATGGCATTAAACATATTAAATCTTTATATTTTACTTCGCTTATTGGCAAAATATATTGATATGAAAATTCAGGAAGCTCTACTATATGAGTTTCATCCACGTAAACTTATTATTTAAAATGTTTTTTTCCCAAGCTCCATTATATTTTTCACTGCAGTATGACAAAACCATCTTTAGATACCATCACTTCTCTTGTTTCTGCAGAGGGACCTTGCATTTTACCAAAAATTCTAACCTTAAAATGATAATTGTCAGATGTGACAGTCCTTATTTTTTGCCGTTATGACATAGACATTCCCAGTTCTTTTCGTTTTGGCTATAAACAAAACTGCATATTTTACGCCACCTGTTAATATTTTTGAAATTCTGATGATCAGAATTCAAAATAATACAGACAAAGATATGTATAAAAATACATATCTTTGTCTGTATTAAGATATATATATATAGAAGTAAGATATGTATAAATATACATATAATGTATAAAAAAATATTTTTTTTTTATTTTTTTTCTTCAACTTATCTGTTCAGGCGGCAGAAAAAAGAACTACAAAGTTCCCTCAAGTTGTGACATTTTGTAGTTGATTTCCTTGACCAATAGCGCCCTCGAGAACTGCACAGTTGTAGGGCGTTCGGATAGCCTATCGGTGCCAAAAATAACACTCACAAACGCTAAAAACGATCACACGGGCCGTTCGTTTTGGGACTTCGTGAGCAAAAATATCGTTTCCGCTCACCGTTCGGATAGCTTTGAAAACGCTACAAATGACAGAGAAAAGTGATATTTTTGACCCATGTCTTGCCGTGGGATCGTTGTGATCGTTTTTTGTCAACTGCTGTTTTGACAGTTGTATTTGGCGCGATTGAAGAGTTTCACAAGTTTTTCATATAAGTAACTATCAGAAGCCATTAACAAAGAAATAATAATAATATAGGTACCTACTTTTTGTTAATTTTAGAGATTGATTCCATGTTTCGTACTGTGCAAAATTGTTAAAATATTGTCGGTTGTCAAAGTATGTTTTAAGCCGTTCGGATAGCATGCAGTAATTGGTGGTCAAAAATAGCAAAAGCTTCTATCCGAACGCTAAAACACAAATGCCACTTTTGAAACTGCTACAAACGCAATCGAGCCAAAACGAACGCCCCTTTGGTGGTACTATAACCTGTAATCCAATGATACCAAAGATAACTAACCCCTAATGATACTTCTTTGCATTCTCTATGCTTCTTGGGTGTAGTGTAGGAAATAAAATAAATAAATAAATTTAATATAAAGTGCAAATAATTATTAAAATTTATGAGGGCTATATAGATAGCTTTCGTTTTTCTACCTTCATTACTAATATGTCTTTTAGATTGATGTCTCTTAGAAAAGTACTACAAAAACCGCTGACTATTTTAAAACTTATCGATGTTGCTCCTAACCTCAACACGAATTTTAGCACATCCTCCGTTGCTTCTGTAAATTTCTTCAACAAATGTAAGTTGTCTGTAATACAATTTGATAAAGTACTTTCACCTGAATCGAGCAGTGTAAACCAATTGTATGTCTGTTATGCTTGTTGGGTCACACTGGGCGAACATAGGGATTAAGGATACAAAACTGGAAGATATCCCAATGGGCTGGGATTATACTAAACTGAAGTTAGATCATAAAACAGTGAAGTACTTTTATTTTTAGTATGTAAATGTTTAGTAGTAAAACTGGATTGGTCCCGTACTTGGCCATTCGCTGTTGAATTGTGGCTGAGATGTGAGGATTCAGGTTCACATCATATAATATAAGAATTATATGATGTTTACCTGAATCCCCATGCTGGGCAGGTGTATTGGGAATGGCAATGTAAGGTAATGGTACTGCTATAGAGCAGAGGTTCCTAACCTTTTATTGACCAGGGACTACTTTGGTTTCCTTTTTGTCATCAAGGACCCACAATATACAAGAAGAAAACTGAATCAATCCAAAAACTCAATAGTGCATTAATAATATTATTTTCAAAGAATCTTTTTTTTGTAGAAAGCCAAAAAGCAACTAATAAATAAAATGAAAGAGAATTTTGAATCAGTGTGATTTATGAGCTTGTATCATCTGCACATGTTAAGCAATCCTGGGACTAATATTATTCCTCAACGCTATATGCAAATCATCACTTACTTTCAATTGATTTCTGGCCTTGTTTTTAATAAGCAACAAAATTCATGTTTGCCTTAATAAGCAATTGAGAAAGCAATAAGAAAAAATATGTTATGAGTTGATTATTGAGATTTGGTGTAATACATTTCTTTTTACACCAATACTTCTCAAGTGAATTATGACACCAGTGTGTTTTGGTCTTCAGTCCTGATATTGTTTGTTTGCTTTTTTCGTTTTTGAGTACCTGAAGTTCACAAACATGCTCAGCAGCGATGATTTCTTAATATGGATTTTATAAATTCTTAGTTGTTGTTTGGGATAGTGCAGCAAAAACGAAACAGCTCTTTTACATTATCACTTTTAGTCTTATTATGCCGTGCAAGTTCAGGACCATCAGAATGACCATTTTTATCTGGTAGAAAATTAGCTTTTTTGTGATTGCAGGTAGCGGTAGCATATAATGTATTCAAACTAGCAAAAGAAGCGCTGTTGGCGGATAAATATTCAGATGTCTAGCAAAAAAACACCCTCAATAGATCCATATCAATCACACTTAAGAGTTTTAATTTTTTTCACCAGACAGCCAAAAGCGTTTCATGAAACATGATAATGTAATGAAGAGAATTAGTTATGAAGGTTGGATTCTTTGTTCCGATGGGAATCAAACCCACATCCTCCGATTTCGCGCCAGATTTTAAGCTCTGCTCTTATTTTGTGATTCAATAATTTGTAAAAGTGATTTTCGCTCAGCACACTATAGTGCTTGTAATAATATTTAGAAATGCATCATTTATATTAGATTTAAATACCTATTATAATATTAGATTTATAAGAACTTGTTTAAAAATTTAAATAACTAAAATTTATCAACTTCATTGCAATAACCAATTAACATTAGGTTGCAGAAACCTATCATAACATGTTGACTCATATGTATATTTTAAAGGGGTGAGTTCCCCCCTCCCATAAAGAGGACTTATAAGATTATTACCTAATCTTTGAATTATTTCAGTACCTGCAGAAAAATTATGGAAGTCTGTAACATCAGTAAGTAATGCTGGTGCAAAGAAGGGTCGAGGTAAAGGAGCCGGGCGGATTCGCATACGAGACTTGAATAGAGGGCAAGTGATTGGTATAGGGAGAGTCAATATGCTGTGGCCAGGGCTGTCCGCACCTGTTATCAGGGGCCGTGAGCTCTTAAAACAACAACGCTTGCCTGATGATCCTGAGAGGTATACCTACAACAAGTTATTAGTGTTTGGTCAACTTTATTAAGCTAGAGACTGAAATAAGTACACAGTCTGGATTTTACTGTCCTAATATCCATTTTTGGGTTTACATGCAATATTTATTTTGTTTCTAGAATGGAAAAACTTATAAAAATTAGAGATTCAATGACGAAGTTCCGTAGACTGAAGCTGAGCCCTATTGAAAGGGGTTGGTCGGGCTCTCGCATGCCTGGACGTAGTATTGGCCCTCCTGATCCCATTGGTGAAGGTAAGATTTAGGTAATATATTGCCCCAACAATATTTTATCTTTATTTTTTCCTAGAATAATTGGGCTGTATTTAAAAGCCCTTACAGTTTTCTTAGCTTGAAGCTTCTCTCAGACTTAACCCATTGGCATCGGCGATAATGATAACAATAGAATTTCACTCATAACTAGGACGTAGTGGTCCTGACGATGCCAACTTATTAAAGGCATTTATATAATGTATTGCAATATTTCGACACAGACGAGATAGTCTGCGGTCTCATAACGTTAAGGATCCATTCAGAAGTCGTCGCCGCGGCCCCGCCGTCTTCTCGGTTCGAACGCGATTCAGTTGAGGCACGGTCGTGAGTGAATCGCGCCCGAACGGCGAAGATAGCGCGCAGCCGCGACGTGGTCTGAACGGAGCTCAACCTTGCACCAAGGCAATTTGAAATACTTACGTTTGTTTGATCCCTTGCTGTATCATTATTTCTTAATATTGAGTTATGCAATTAATATATATGATATTTAAGGATTAATTCCATAAATCATACACCTTAGAAACACGATTACTTAAAGTTTCCTCAATAGAAAAATATTCCATTGTTATATCTAAACAGACATACCCCGGCTCAAGGGGTGGATGGACGCGGGTTCGAATCCCGCACATGACTTAAATTTTTCCTATCGTATATTTGTGATTTTGTAATGTAATCCGCATAGCAGGCGTTATTGCAAACCTAACAATATTAAAATTATAAGGTTGCGTCATCATTAACAAGTATAAAACCAATTGCAAAATTGGTCTTGTTTGGATAATATAGCGTCTAACGTCTCGCGTGCTTGCGATCGCGGTAACTAGTGGTGGATAATATAGCATATAGCGCCGTAGTATAGCGCGTTATTGCTTTGTAGCGCATACAACACGCTGTGTATATTCTCTTCGCGCTATAAATATAGCGTCTAACGTCTCGAGTGCTTGCGATCGCGGTAACACGCTTTGCGCATGTACGCGTTATGGGCCTACGCGCTATATACCTATTACTAGACCGCGCGCGATCTATTGACTCGCACTTACCTAATAGTAGTAGTAAAAATAGTGAAGTTATTACGTTAATACATAATACAGCAAACAAAAAAAAACAATGTATATAAAGTAAAAAAAATATTGAAAAATTCATACTCGAACAGTAGAAAAAACGTTGTATTTTTACACATCATAAATGAACTTCTAAATACGCCTATAAATGCAAACATTTCATATCAAAGTACAAGAAAATTATAGACAGTCCTTAGCCTGAATAGTATGAAGAAAAGTTAATTCCATTTATTACAACAAAGCATTGTAATATTTAATTTTGTATGTGTTAGAATCAAGTCGTTACTCGTACTCATTAGAGCCACACTGCGCTAGTGTCGAACGATAACGATATACAGCACGTTGCGCCTGACGCTATTGTGACAACACCTAGCACGATGCATGTAGCGCGAGCGCCTGGTTTCGTTATAACGATAGCGTATAATATAGCGCGTTATTCGAATATAGTTTATAGTCTCTAGCGCGTTGGTGCTGTATAGCGGATTTGAACAATACTAGCTGTAACACGCTTTGCGCATGTACGCGTTATGGGCCTACGCGCTATATACCTATTACTTGTATGTTGTGTGTGATCGCGCGCGATCTATTGACTCGCGCTTACCTAGTAGTAGTAAATGTAGTGAAGTTAATACATACAACAAACAAAAATGCACAATGTATACCCATAAAGTAATAAAAAATTATAAAAAGTTCCTACTCGAAGAGTAGAAACAAAACGTTGTATTTTTACATACCTATCATAAATGAACTTGAAAACACACCTATAAATGCACACATTTCATATCAATGTACAAGAAAATTATAGGCAGTCCTAAGCCTGAATAGTATGAAGAAAAGTTAATTCCATTTATTACAATGAAGGAATGTAATATTTAATTTTATGTGTTAGAATCAAGTCGTTACTCATTAGAGCGACGCTGCGCTAGTGTCGAACGATAACGAAAAATAGCACGTTGCGCATGACGCTATACAACACGTAGCACGTAGCATCTAGCGCGAGCGCCTGGTTTCGTTATAACGATAGCGTATAATGTAGTGCGTTATTCGGATATAGTTTATAGTCTCTAGCGCGTTGGTGCTGTATAGCGGATTTGAACAATACTAGTCTTGTTTGTAGTACAACGCAAGTGGTACTATAGATGTCGCTCCATCCCAATACGATGGTTAAAGAACGATAGGACAGATTTGAGTTAAGACGTCATGTCATGTTAGCTCAATTGGTTTGAGCATACCCCGGCTCAAGGGATGGATGGACGCGGGTTCGAATCCCGCACATGACTTAAATTTTTCCTATCGTATATTTGTGATTTTGTAATTATATCTTAACAATTAAATAAACCCTACCTACCATAAATAGTCATTTGTGTTGTTATAGCAGACATATACTTACCCGACGTGAGGAGGATGAGGGTAGGAAGATTGAATAGTTTAGGAGCTATAGAATATGGGTAAGAAGACGAAAACAATATAACCAGATTCAATTTAATAGCTGAATTGATTAGGTGTACAATTCGCCACAGATGCATGTTCAGTTCAGCAAAATAAACATGAGTAAAATATCTACACAACATTTTATTCTGCAAAATAAGCTGTTGATATGTAGATTCCCGTGGTGGTGGTTTTGGTAATACATGCAAGTTATGGCAGATGTAAAATAAAATAAAGTAACTGTGTGTCTATACAAAGTACGAGCTCCTAAACTATTCAATCTTCCAACCCTTATCCTCCTCACGTCGGGTAAGTATATGTCTGCTATAACAACACAAATGACAAAGCAAACAACATATTTAAATCATATTTTTAATATTTTATTTTTGCAATAACGCATCAGGGCATTAAAATGGATCATAATACTATTTGCACCCAATGTTCATCAACATCCAATTAACATGATTATTGGTAAAATATAGATTTGCCTTTTATGGCATCCATATATGACATAGTCCTTATATTCTTAAGCCAGGAACTGTACCACTTCAATAAGATCACGAAATGAGCCCATAATATTAATATCATCATCACAGAAACCTTTTAACGCTAAATGTAGAAAAAACAAAATATGTGGCATTTTCAAAAACTTGCGTATCTAGCCCTCCACCTGAGCTCTCACTGAAAATTCATTCCTGCCTCTCCGACAAAGCATTGCGCAATGTCAACACCTGCTCATGTAGTATCATTAGTCGAACTAAAACAATAAAGTATCTAGGTATAAACATTGATGAAAACCTGAATTATAATAATCATATCAACGATTTGGCGGGTCGAGTGAGGAAACTAATTTTCATAATGAAGAAACTGAGAGACTGCACACCATTAGATGTAATTAGGCAAGTATATGTAGCTTTATGTCAATCTGTGTTACAATACTGTGTGTCAGTTTGGGGTAGCGCTGGAAAAACCAATTTTATAATTATAGAGAGAGCTCAGCGAGCCCTCATAAAAGTTATCCTAAAAAAGCCTTTCCGTTATCCAACTGATGATCTCTATAATAAATTTCAAGTTTTGCGTGTTCGTCAGCTATTCATCTTAAGAGCCATAGTGAAAACTCATAAGACCCTTCTAAAAAGAATTGATCACAAAAGTCTCGCATCTAAACGAGTATATCGAATTCCTCTACCAAGTGCAACTACTCTGCTAGTGCGTAGAAGTCCTAATTTTGCCCATATTAATACATATAATAAAGTTTTAAAACTTTGTAATATCAAAGAATGTTCTGCATTCACATGCAAAAAGTTGGTCAGAGAACTCATGTTAAAATTATCTTATGATGAAACTGAAAATTTGATATAACATTAGTTGACTGGAACTTTACTGCCATATACATTCTAAACCAAATACGCCCACCTAAATGTATTTCAACGTAAGTACGTAATTCATTCTTCTTTTAATTATTTTCACACACACTCACACACCACACACACACTCACACACACACACTTACCCTCTAACACACGCACAAACACAAACGCATTCAGGTAAAATAAGTATCCCTACTATTATTAATATGTTTGAGCTGTTTAAATTTGTCTAGCACTAATTAATTGGTAAATACAATATTAAATTAACTTATCCTTGTCATATCTTAATTATTATGCATAATAGTTACAGCTATGCACAGGTTTGTTTTCTTAAATTTTTAAAACTTTCTATTTGTTTAATTTCACGAGTCTTTAGAGCAATTAGCTACTCCCATACTTCTATGTTACTGCTATATTAAACTTGGTTAATTACTAAATATTCGCTCTCTGAGTCTCAAGACACAGGCTCTCGCCTAGTTTGAGACTTGCTGGTAACACTAATAACTGTTTGTAACTAAAAATATATATATTGTATAAGAAGTCTAGTAGTATAATGTACTGTGTTAGTTAAATAAGTTTCTAGGAAATAAACAATTTTATTATTATTCACTTTATTTATTATACAACATAATTTTAAATTTTTTACAACATTATTACAAAAATAAATATTATAAAAAACTTAAAACTAGGGTGCCGCTGGTCGCGGGGCAGAGCCCAAGCGACCAGTGGTTAGGGCTGCAGAGAGAGGAACCTCCGGACAATGCGTGTTGTGTCCAGTATCACTGCCTTCTGCATCAGACCCTTGATCCAACCATCTAGCGAGAGCCTCTTAAGGTGTTGGTCGAGGCTCTTCGCTATAAGGCCGTTCGCCGAAACGACTATCGGGACAATGATCGTCGAGTCAACATCCCACATGGCGGTTACCTCGTGAGCCAAATCAAGGTACTTGCTGACTTTATCCTTTTCGGCCTTAACGAGATTCTCGTCATGTGGGATGGTGATATCTACGAGCACTGCCCGGCGCTGGGATCGGTCGACCACCACGATATCAGGTTTATTGCAAACAATAGTCCTGTCCGTGATGATAGAGCGGTCCCAGTAGAGCAATGCACGACCATTCTCGAGAACTGGCGCCGGTGCGTACTGGTAGTACGGCACCTCTGACTCAACAAGGCCGTATTGAAGGGCAAGTTGCTGGTGGATGATCTTGGCCACTTGGTTGTGCCTGTGCAAATACTCGCCGTTAGCAAGATGCGAACAACCGGAAATGATATGCCTGAGTGACTCTCCGGGTCGGCGGCATGCTCGACAAATGTCGACCGTACCGTCCTTCAAGATATATTTCCGATAGTTGTTCGTCATCATTACTTCGTCTGCAATTGCACAGGCAAAACCCTCGGTTTCCCCAAAGAGGTCTCCGAAGCGTAGCCAATTCACCGAAGCTGGTAAATCCACATCAGGCCCTGTTAGGGCCCGGAAAAACCTACCGTGCAGCTCCTTGCCTTTCCATACTGCCTTGCGGTCATCGGTGCTCAGCATCGTTGGTTTGCGCCAGTTATCGTTCGCCAAGGAGAGCGGTGTGAGGCCCTTGTCAACCGCCACGACATCACGATGCATCCCGCACTCGTGGTTACGGAAATAATCCCTGAGATTGCACACTTCACGGTTGTGAAGGGTCTTGGCATTTAAAAAGCCGCGACCTCCCCATTTCCGTGGAATGTACAGTCTCATAACGGACGAGCGCGGGTGTAGCATGCGATGTGAAGTGAGCAGTTGTCGGACCTTTCTATCCAGGGCGTCCAGCTCAGTCTGTGTCCACTTCAGTATGCCAAAGGAGTATATCAGTAGAGGCATCACCCAACCGTTAAAGGCGCGCGCCCTGTTGCCTCCAGACAAAAGACTTTTAAGTACTTTTGTCAGGCGGAAAAAGAAGCGCTCCTTTACCGATTTTTTGATGTCCTCTACCGAAATACCCAACGACTCTGACATACCGAGGTACTTGTAGGTCTCGACTTCGGAGAGAGATCTGAAAGTCATTGTCTCAGAAAGCTGCAAATTCGGAGAATTTACAACGTTCCCCTGCTGTACATGCAAGACCGCACACTTATCTACACCAAACTCCATCCTAATGGCACTACTGAAAACCTGTGTAGTTTTTAGTAGCTCCATCAAGTCTTGGCGTTTCGGAGTAAACAGCTTGAGATCGTCCATGTACAGCAGATGACTAATGACCTCACCTCCTCTTCGAAGCCGAAAGCCTAGCCCTGAATCCTTCAGCAAAGTGCTGAGAGGATTTAACGCTAGGCAAAACCACAATGGACTTAGACTATCACCCTGGAAGATGCCCCGCTCAATCCTTATAAAGTCCTGCGGGTCAGAGGAAGTGTTGCTACCACCTGGTTGACGAAGGACTGTGGTCCACTGTCTCATACACGCAGCTAAAAAGGATTTTAGGGTTGCATCAATTTTATACAACTCTAATATCCTTTCCAGCCATGAATGAGGCACTGAATCATAGGCCTTCTTGTAGTCAATCCAGGCAACAGAGAGAGCCCCTCTGTTCCGCCGAACTTGTTGGCTAATGGTCATATCTATGAGGAGGAGCTCCTTAGTACCACGGGACCCAACCCTACATCCATTCTGAGCGGGGGCTAAAACATTGTTCGCAACAATGTGCGTGTTAATTTTTGTGGTCAGAATGGATGTAAGGAGCTTGTAGATGGTAGGCAAGCACGTGATAGGTCTATAGTTTTTCGGATCCGTGGTACTACCGGACTTGTGGAGCAGGAAGGTGATACCGGTAGTCATGAAACGGGGAAGAGAACCAAGCTCAAGGGCCTCTTGAAATTGAGTTGCCAATCGGTCATGTGAGCAACGAATCCATTTTATCCAGAAGTTGTGCAATCCGTCCGGGCCAGGACTTTTCCAGTTCTGGGTCGAACGAATTGCACAAGTAACGTCTACGGGGTCTATATTAACAGACCCCATGGATTCGATAGACTCACATTCCCGCTGGACAACACTAATCCAATCACCCTCTGTGTGCTCGACGGGTATCGACCAGATGCCACGCCAGAAATCATTCATGGTACAGGCATCAGGTAGTTGTCCGTCGATCACACTCTGATTGGTCCCTTCCCACTTCCGGTATACCTTCTTCTGATCACTTTGAAAGAGGCGATTAAGCCAGTATCTATCAACACGCTCTCTGTAGCGACGAATACGACTCGCCCACGCATAGATCTTCTGTTTCAGAAAGTCAATGCGATCCGTGACACAGGTCATGTAGTCTCGGGGCAGGACACCGGTTCCGGCAAAGGCCTGGGTCACGAAACGCATCACTCGGGGGCGGTTATTGCCCCGACTGAAGCAGAGTAGTTTAGCAATGAGAGTCCGGAATGAATTGATACGTCGCTCGATCCGTACTTGCCATGCGGGCGCACACCCGGCGGGACGCGGTGCTCGGTCAGTGTCCGGGAACTTGACACGAGCAACACGACACGCCGCAATGGCGCCACAGTACAATATCGAGTGGGTATCAACTAAATCTTCGCTAGCTCGCAAATACGGGGCCAGCAAAGTATTCAAGGCCCCCATTAACGCTAGATTGCGTCTATGAGTAGGCAAACGTGGTAGTCGCGGCCTAGAGTCGGGTGTGTATCGATATTGGCTAATCGCGTCCTCCAAAGCCCTCCTCAATTGCTCACTCACCTGGTTAGTCACGCTCATACTCGCACAATCTCCCTCACCAACATCAAGATCAACCATTGCCATTGGTGTCACCTCTGGTGACGGTATAACAGCCAGGGCCGGGGTCGACAACGCGGTAGGTAGATCCTGCATTAGGGGAGGAGCCGCGCGAGTAGTAAGCGCCTCCAGGCGGAGCCGATCAAGCACAGATTGGTCCAACAGCTTGCATCGGTGGATAGCTCGTACTTGATCCGACAGGCGTTGAGCGGATACGGCGACGGTCGGCTCAAGGGTCTGAAACAGAGGCAGCATACGATCACGGTACGCAGTCAAGATGGTTCCTCCCTCTGTAGCCTCATAGTAGGCACGCATGCAGTTTTCATTTATTGATGGGGTCCATCGCATGCGGCGCACTACACCACCGGTAGCGGGGGCCGGGCGCGGAGCAGATTGCCCCACAGGCTCCAAGCGTGCCGGTAGCGGGGGACGTCCCCGTCGCACAGGTCTCGGCGGCGGCGGCGGCGTCGGTGGCCCACCCCCATCACTCGATGCACTCGATTCGCGGGGAGTGTGGAATTCGTCTCCCGACGAGGAGCTCTTAGATGACGGGGTAGGCGATGATTGGACACGTGCGCAGGTGGTCTCCGCTGTAGTTTTCTCCCTCGCCTTTGATCTTGTAATCATTTAATCATTTACTTTTCTGTTTTAACTCGTAATTTGTTGTTGTTTATATTTCTTTGACGTAAGGTGTCAATATTACTTTTTGGAGTCATTTTTGCTGTTTCTTTTGCAATATTCTCTTAGCTGTTTTGCTATTATATTATAGCAGGTTTTAATAAATACTGGGAATTGTATAAAGTAATGAAATTTCTTACAAAAACTGTAAAAACACAATTTTAAAATTGTTTTGTGAAAAAAGGAGACTTCTGTCAGCGGTAGTTGTTTTTTTTTTTTATTATTTATTATTATTATTATCATCCATTGTATGTTTCTACTTGATTTATTTTATACGAATAAGGAATAAGGATATAACTTATTAATAAATACAAAATATTTCGTGTTAATGCTTGTGTGTGCTTCCATTATCAATAACCTCAATTACAACTCACCCAGCTGACTTGAAATAAGGGCGCCATCTTGTTATTTAAAATTTTAAACAAGGGCAAGGGTGGTGTTATTGGCATTTAATTTGACACCTGATTCTCGCGGAGCCGATATCTTCCATTTATGAATGAAATTCAATTGTTATCATAATCTATGATGCATATGGATTTATCAATACTTTGGTGCTCGATAAAGTTATACGTCAGTAATGTAAGCACGCGGTAATGTTCCCTCTGGTCTGACCTCTGGAAATTTATGCAAATGAGAATACTTCAAAATGAGTAGTAACAGAATATGGGATTACTTCCAAACTCTTACCTCACACTTAATGCTCATGTTCGAAGTGCTCGTAGCGAAGTTTACTTAGCTGTTCTCAACCGATCAGCAAAGTTAAGCAACGTCGCGCGCGGTCAGGAGTTGGATGGGTGACCGCTAGTGACATTACTACTGAGCGTTTCCGTGCTTCGGAGGGCACGTTAAGCCGTCGGTCCCGGTTGTCGTCTTAAGATGGCAGTCGTTATAGCATGGTGGTAGGGCATTTTGCTAATGCCCGCCTGGCTAGCTACCACCCTCAAGTAGAAAGTCTGTCGCCAAGCACCTAACAGTGTGTTCCGGCAGCTGTCCTTGAGAGCCAGTACTTCTAGGTTAGCCTGAACAACATCTTCAACCACATCATCACTTACCATCAGGTGAGATAGTGGTCAAAGGCTAACCTATCAGACATAAAAAAAAAAAACTCAAAACAAAATTTAAATCTGTGTGATTTAAATTTTCAGCAAGACAAGTATTTTTATTTTATTTTAATGTTGTTATGTTTGCAATAACGTCTGCTATGCGGATACATTACAAAATTACAAATATACGATAGGAAAAATTCAAGTCATGTGCGGGATATTATTGTACTAAAAATATATAATCTTATATTCCAGATGAATTCAATGGCTTTGATACAAAAGTTTTACAGCTCAGATCTCTGCTCATCATGAAAGGTAGCCTTGGACGCACCAGAAATTATCAGGCTATGGTAAGAATTATTTTTCAGTATATACTAACAGATGATACATCAACATTAAATAAAAACCTTTTGGCTTTGGTAATATATCATGGGCTAGTTAGTAAAAAAGGAAGATCATTTTGTCTGGTGTAACAAAACTAAATATATTTTATACGAATTTTTTTTTCGGCCCAAAATACGCTTTGCTGGACTGTACACCTATCATAAATTGTTTGTGGAATTGAAGTCTCGAATCATGGTTTGGGAGAGATGCGACTATATCGTCTTGAGATTTTAATGAGACATGCATTTTGGTAACTCTGAGGTGTTTATAGAGCTCCGATGGTTTCTTTAATTTCATCCCAAAATTAGTTTGATGCCTAAATAAAGTAGTTGGGTCTGCCAAAAGTGCGAGCCCCAACCATGACTTCAATGTCCTTATGACGTTTACATCCAACTTAGTTAAAAGGGATTCAGTAATGTCGTACACTTGAAAAGGCCAAGTCAGACGTGAGGTTAAATAGTAATATTAATAATTACAAATATTAATATTATTTAGTATTATATGATATTATTATATAATACTAATTGTTTCGTAACTAAAACGTAAGATATAAAGTGCCATTTTTCAGTTATCACATTTAAGTACTTAATTATTAATTCAAGTTTAGCCTATAAAAGAAATCAAAATCGTAGAAATACAAATAAAGGATCTTTGACGGCTGCCCCGCCTACAACTTACTTAGCAAAGTAATTCATCAAATATGACATAAAGTTACTTTGACAGCTGTCATAACAGACTCGGAACCTACTGGTGTTGGCAGCTGGGAATTACCACGACAGCCATATAACATAACATATTTATTTTCTGATCATAATTAGGAAGGCAAATAACTGCTCCCTGTACATTACCGTTAATGTAACTTGTAATGTAAGAAGAATAAATCATTTTATAAAGATTACTAGTTTTGTACTTGTACATTACTGGAGATGTACTATCGCAAAAACAGCAGTTTTAGTAAAAGCTGCAGTAATAATGTTGTGTATAAATCCAAACAATTGAAATAATTCATATTTAATGATTAAAGTGAATGCATTCATTCAAAAATGATTAAAATAAATTCACTGTAAAAAGAAAATAAATAATAATATAAAAGTAAAAGGAAAAATTTCAGGCACATGCGACCTAACAACTGTACGTCTCATTGTGACGGGCACAGTGTAATTCATCGTTGACGAAATGCATCTGTTATAGGCAGAGGTTAATCCACTTAACATCACGTGGGGCTTGGGCTAGTTTCGTCACAATAAAAAACATTATAACAGCAATTAACACATATGCTTTTATTTTACTGCTGTACTTGAATTAATACATTGTGTATTTATTTTACAGGTGGTTACTGGAAATGGACAAGGTATAGCTGGATTTGGTTTTGGCAAGGCGAAAGAAGCACCAGCAGCACTGAGGAAAGCGAAAAACAGGGCTGGACAGAAGTTGATGAATTTCGATATTTACAATGGACACACCAGTGAGTTAAATCTTGTGACGAAATTATTTTTTTGTTTTTATTCTCATTTTTTTTTTCCTGTGTTTTAGGTATATTCACCTTTGAATTGCTATAAAACGGTTTTACTCACTGACGTTACCTCATTCCCATTTAAAATAAAACATTATTTTTTTATTTCTGATAGGATAGCCTTTGACCACTATCTCACCTGATGGTTAAATGATGATGTGGTCAAAGATGTTGTTCAGGCTAACCTAGAATTACTACATCCTTCTGGCCAAATATCATCAGCTCGGTCAGGCCATCTAGTATCGGAAAATCAATGAAAACAGAAATTTCCGAAGTCTTAAAGCGCTTTTGTAAGTTCCCCCAATGCCCGGAACCCGTAGCATTAGCTAGTTTTGCTACGTGGGTAATCCGGTACTGACCAGATCTATGTTTTTGTGCGCAGTGCCACGTTAAAGCTATTATGTTCCAATCTATCTATGCAACTTTAGTGAAATTGTGGCAATCCCGCATTTGACATTAGATATCAGAAGTCGAAATTAAGATATACCTTACCTTTTTCTTTAGTTTTCCACGATTTCTACACCGGATTTGGCAAGACAAAGATATTCGTACAGAAGAAGAATGAAGGCTATGGACTGAAGTGCCACAGGGCAATCAAAGAAATATGCCAGGCAATTGGTATCAAGGATATCAGGGCCAAAGTAGAAGGGTCCACCAATCTGCAGCACCTGGTGAAGGCATTTTTCATCGGCTTGTTGCAGCAGGTAAATATAGTAGTGTTTCTTCATAGAAAATTATTAGTACCCTACAGTCCTGTATCAAAAACTCTTTAACAATCATATCTTAGTACCATACAGTATCAATGTTGGTATCAATATCAATCAATCATTCAATCAATATAATAATTTATTGATGGTCGTCATCATTATCATAAACTGGAAGACAACCACTGATGAGAAAATGCCTCCCCTATATAACGCTACACTGAATGGTTATAATCACTCACTTCAAACTCATTTCATGGCAGTGTGAAGGAACAAGCTCGAGGCCTACCTGATGTTAAGCGGTATCCTCTGCCTATAACAGATGCATTTCATCACAAGTGACGAACTGCACTGCGCCCATCACCTTGAGACATAGTTGTTAAGTCTCATTTTGCCTGTTATTTCACTGGCTCTCAAGGACTGCTGCCGGAACACACCGTTAGGTGCTTGGCGACAGATACTTGAGGGTGGTCGCTAGCCAGGCGGGCGTTCGCAAAATGCCCTTCCACCATGCGGAAGCTCAAGCTCTGGGCGGGATTCGAACCATGGACCTGCTACTTCAACTTGATAGTTACATTTATATTTATTGATACAAATATAAAACTCCCGGAAGATGACGATAGGCTCGCCCTCTATTACATGGAACAAAACATGTCTGGCGAAACGGGAGTGTACACTTCTGACTACCTCTTTGGGGAATAGACGTATGATGATATGATTTTTAGTAGATGATTATTTCCTGATGTTGGTATAATATCATTTGCCATTCGTAAGATTTTGTTCACCATATCTAGCATGAATGAAATCATGAACCTTTTTTTAGAAAACACACCAGCAACTTGCAGAAGATAAGAAACTTCACCTTGTAGAATTTAAAGAAGAAAACTCCATGTACCCCAAAGTAGTTGCTTCTCCCAGCATTGTCAGAACCAAAGATGAGATCCCCAAAAATGAGACCTTAGATTTCACTCAACATGTTATGAATGATAAAGTAATATTGAAAAAGAAAAAGTTCCCACGGTTCTACGAGACGATGCCGCATTACACAATTTTCCTTAAAAAGTACGAAAAGTACAGGAATCATGAAAGGATTAGGCAGAACTTGAAGGTGGAGTATGGGGATGTGAAAAGCTTCTTAACGGATAAGTATCCTGAAGAACCAGTGCAGAAGGACGCTTAAATGTGTGTAAAATTTTTAGTAGTGTAATAAAAAAAATATGTACATCTAAGTACCTGTGTACGCTTTTATTTAATTCCTAAATATAAATAACGTTGTCTTAGGTGTTCGCGATTATTACACATAGTAATTAAAGAACTTTAAACGGTAACGGGGTGACAGTCACCCCGTGACCACGATCACTGCAAAGTGTTTGAAACGTCGGGACAAAAATAATGATAAATATACGCGATTTAAACCGTTTAAAGTTGTTTAATTACTATAAATAACGTTGGATTTGAATTTGGAGTATCTATAAAAAATACGCCATATTTCATATTGAAATATCAAAATGAAAAGCATGCAAACCTCAATACCATTATTCACATTATATGATGTAAATAAATGGATGGTTGAATTGGTTCCGACACGAATGTGTGGTGGTGAAAATTGGGTATGGCAGTAAAAGCATGAAAGTAGAATAAATGCAGTGGAGATGAGAGCATTGAGAAGCATGATTGGAGTCTAACGGAGTGACAGGATAAAGAATAGTGTGGTAAGGGAACAATGTGGTGTGAATGAGGATGTAGTGCAAAAAACGAGAAAGGTATGTTAAGATGGTTTAGACTTTTGCAGAGAATGAATGAAATGAGAATGGCTTAACAAGTATACATGGGACTAGTGAACGGAAGGGGTGAAAGGGAAAGACCTAGACGAACATTCCGAAATCAGATTGAAGACGTCCGGAAAAAAGGAAGTTCAGGGTACCCAAAACCGACGCTTATGTACGAAATGATTGACGAGTTAATGAAGCGAAATAGATTTGTAAGGATCGTAGCAAGTGGAAATCTGTGGTATCTGCCTATCCCTACGGGAAAGAGGCGTGATGTATGTTAAAACAGATTTATCTGATTGAAAATTCATTTATTTCTATACTGTAGTCTAATTGAAGCTAAAATAACATGTTTTATTATGGTATATATATTATATAGTATGAATACAAACTTAAAAATATATTTCTAGCTATTGAAATAAATAATAGGACAAGAGTTGCTAACGTGTTTTCATACGGTTTCAAAAATACATTAAATAAGAAAACTTACTAAATAGCCTGATAAGAAAAAAACTTTTCAAGTCCGTCATGGCATGGCACCAATTTTTTTTTTTAATTTATAAAAAATATTTACACAACTAAATTATAGTATAGTATCCCTTCTGAGTAATCAATCGAATTTTGCTAATATCGTATGATAGAACAAAAATGCAAAACAAATTGATGACAATAATTTTTCAATGGGGTATATGTTTAGTTATTTTTTATTACTAATTATGTTATGTTATAAACTCAAATAAGGATATGCCACTAAATGCTCTAAAATGCTACGGATAATTTAGTCGCCTTAAGCACCATATTTAATATCGAAAATATATTTTACACAAAAAATACAGTATGATCAAGATTGCTATATGCAATGAAAAATATACAAAGTTACCATACTATTTTATATTTATAACAATTGAGGGGTATTAAACGCACACAAACATATAATTTACAGCTAACTAAAACTATGTATAAGATTAAATAGGCGCTAAATAGTTTCACTATTTGCAAATGTATTTATTTTTATGTACTACATTATTTTATTTTTAAATCAATAATGTAATCATTGCCCTCCAAAACAATGTTATTTTATTGCGTAAAAAAAAAAACTAAAATGGAAACCCATTAGTTATATGCGTACGTTAAAATGTTCATACCACCGTATAAAAATACATCACATTTTTAAATCACTATAAAATATTTGTAAGCTTTTTTATTTTATATCACTCGATAGAACTCCTGACGATCGCAGGCAAATATCACTAAGTTACATTTTTTTTAATAATTAAAATAAAACTTGGAAACGTACAAAAATGATTATTTATAGTAAGTAGAGTTTCTGCGCCTCTGCTTATTGCATCTAGCCCGTACAAATTATATATGAATTCTGGGTGTTACAGGTATCATCAAACAATCATGCCCTCTGATAGAATCCTACATGTGAGAGACACGCGATCCAAAAGCGTTACAACGCGATGCGTACGTTACGTGTTGTACGTAATTTTCTCGTATTTTTTTTATTGCTGATAGGTAAGCCTTTGACCACAGTCTAACCTGATAGTAACTGATGATGTGGTCGAAGGTGTTAACAGGCTTAACCAAAATTACTGGGTCTCAAGGACAGCTGTGGAGATGGAACCATGGACCTGCGGCTCGGCAGTCCATAGCTATTACCGCTCGGCCATCATTGCTTCAAAAATGTACGCACACTAACTCAAGTGTGCATGTGCACGGCTAATAGCGTAGATAAAACCTCCATCGTGAAATAGAATATCTGTATGGAGTTTCATACAAAGACTACTGAATGAGTTGAGGCGATGTCGATACGATGGCGGCTGGATCAGTGGGCGCCAACTATAAATCGTGATTCTAGAAAATTCTAATAAAAGATATCTAAGAACAAGTGGTCTATGATGGAACCTACATTTAAGGAATTATATACAGGGTTATTGAAAAATGCTAAAACATCTAAGGGTTTACTTCTGCTAGTCCTAACAAACATTTTGAGTTTTTTTTTGTGTTCGTTTACTGTATTTGGCGGAATATGCGAGGACCACATGATGTTCAGTCTCTTCTGCCTGTGATTAATTATTTCATATTTTTTATTACTTTGCTCGATGTAAATATTAAAAGAAGCGAGGCACGATAAAAAAAAATTAGATCCTTAAATATTTGTTAGGACTAACAGAAGTCAACCCTAAGAGGTTGTTAGCATTTTGCCAATAACCCTGTTTACGACAAAAGTGTAATCCGACAATAAGTTTATTATATCGTCTTGTTTTAATAATACACGTCATTATAAGCTGATGTCTTATGTAATTATTTCTAATATCTCGTACTTTGGCCAGTTACCGCATTTATGTAGGAATAAAATATGGAATTAGTATTTTCCATTGAAACTGAGCAAAATTGAAATACATATCGTTTACTCGCAAGAGTACAGGTATGGGGAGATCATGCAGGATTTGCGTACTGAATTTTAATCCAGCGTCGAATCTGAAACAAAATTGTGACAATTAGAACATGCACAAGATTATGTCATTTAACTACGTGGATAGCAAACTAGGATGCATTGCATGGTGGTAGGGCATTTTGAAAATTCCCGCCTGGCTAGCTACCACCTTCAAGTAGAAAATCTGTCGCCAAGCACCTAAACGTTGTGTTCTAGCAGCCGTACTTGAGATCCAGTGATTCTAGGTTAGCCTGAACAACATCTCCGACCACAACATCGCTTACCATCAGGTGAGATAGTGGTCAAAGGCTAACCTAGCAAGCATAAAAAATTGGAAGATTAGATCGAGATCACTCGACACCGAAACTTTTACAGAGATCGTAGATGAACCCTACCACTAGCACGGAAATCTATTTTTAATTCTTCTTCGATGCGGAAAGTGCTACACAGTCTAGAGTGTAACCGGTGATTTTTTGTTAGAAAAGTAATTTTTATGATACTTTTAAAGGTAGAGCCCGGACTCTTCCTTACTCCCCGAAGAAAGTATCGATGGGCAGAGTGAATGATATGCATAAAGGAGGAGTGAATTCGGAGTGGACGAAGGAAACATACAGTGCAATATAAAAAAAAACAGACAATTCCTCCATGGAAGATGATGATAATGAGTGATTGTTTCTCATCATCGTCGTAAGCTCAAGTAACATTCAAGCAATATTTTATTACGATTTCATAGACATAGACATTCTGATTTTGCGCTAGCCAAGCTATTATAGCATGTAGCGTCCTTCATTGAAGGTGGACATTTACCTGCAGCATCGCGTGCATGTCGCCGCCACTTGTCTTTCCGATCGCGGCTGGTATCGGGCGCCAGATGAGCCCTAACTCCTCCCAGGACATCGGCTGCGCCAGCTGCTGCAAGCGCAAGAGGCGCCACGGCGGCTCCCGGCAAATGGCGGAGCATCCCCACTCCACTCTCGCACCGAGCCGCTAGCGCCATTGTAGCTGCTTGGTCGGCGAAGCCCTAACAAAATATCATGGAGTTGAAATGAAGAGTCGAGTTACCTTTAATCATGGAAGATCATTACAAAATGTATAAAGACTATTTTATAACAATGCGTAAAGCGAGGTGTAGCTTGATTCCATCTAAATTGCAGAAAGTTACTAATTCTAAATTTCAATTCGTAATTTATTACTAAATTTCATTCAACATTCAACGAATTTATAAAAACTCAAGAGCTTTTTGTGAAAATTCTTGTAACGGAAACCCATATGCAGATAACCAGAGAAATACTGTCTAGCTAATTAGATTAGGTAAATATTAATTGAATATTTTTTTTATAGTACAATATATGCATGTACAATATATAATATATACATGATCCCTAGGCACTTTTGATGCGTGTATATTTGAACTGTAGGTGTAAGTGTGATAAATGAGTGATGCATTACCTCCCTGACGGTTTGGTAGGCGCTGGCGACGCCCTCGCGTATGTCTGTGGGATGTCGCGAGGGGTCGCGGCGGCGGCGGCGGCGCCTCTCGCGGCGACTGTACGCGTCCTGCAGCTGCAGCGTCGGGCCCGGCGTCACCATGTCGAATGCTGTCTCTGCCGTCGCCTTACAACACAATCATACATCAACTAACCAGCAGAAGAACTCGAACGAGATCGTCCGGGGAATCACAGCCACCATACCTCTACAGCCAAACAATAATGTTCGTATACTGTATTCCGGTTTGTAGGGTATGAGTGTGATAGATTATTTGAAAATTGGCTTAACATTTATTTAATAAGTACCTGTGAAATTACAAGCACATGACTTAGCAACTTTATGTTAGCGTGATGGTCGCAGTAATAATTGCTTGTCATTGCCACTGAGCCGTCATTATATAAACTTGAACATGTTGAGTTTTTTAAACATTTGCGAATAGATTATTGTTTTAATTTAACAAACTAGTCTATTTGCGCACTTTTAAATGTAATTTTTGACTTACCTCGACGTTCCAATATTGATCGTAGTCACGAGGGGACTGAAGAACCGAACGTCTGCATATGCGGATGATTTTCTAACTAACCACATTTGGTGATATACACAAAACTAACAGTATCCACAATCACGTAAAGTAGAACGGCAACGGGCACACTTTTGTATGACAGGATTTCTCCAGGTTAGTCAAAATTACATTTTTGTATTGAAGAGTGCGCGAATAGACTCGTCTGTTTAGGTAAAATAGGGTTGGCGAAACATGGGCGTTTACATACCTCTGCTTGCCCTTACGAGGAATACAGGGGTGCCGATGTAAAGTTTATTACCTGTATAAGCTGCAGCAGTCTAGTAGTGATATCTAAAGCGGCGACAGCGGTGCGAGCGGTGAATGAAGCCGCACCTCGCTTCAACCCATGCACTAGACGTCCATCTCTGCGCCACTGCTCCACTGGCAGCCAGACCAAGTCTCTGATACCCGTTACTGGGTAACAATGGTAAGTATACATTTTTTAATGAGGATAAGTAAAATCTATAAAATACATGACCTTCTTACCCATAACCCACGTGTCCCCCCCCTCCCTACACGTGGGTCGATAGAATCTATAATATTCATTATTATTTATCTATTTATTAATTTAAATTCGCTACAACACACGCATATTGAAAAAGCTTTTACTTCGTTGAAGGTGTATTTTCTTATTGCCAGCCACCTTCCAGAGACGTAGCCCATTGGGGTACACAAGCTAAAATTAGTAGGCACATGCTGTTTATTTGCGCATTTATTATCTTACAGTCGCCTTTTACGAACACCTATATTGAATGATATGGAACAATTCTAATTCTGTAATCTAAAACGCATATGCCAAATAAAACGCTTCTTTGATACTTCTTGAAAGGTATTATTGGTTATAATATAGGGTAATTCAAAAACAACCTTTTAAGTAGAGAACGATGTTTAGTGTTATTTGATTTGTTTTGTTTAAAAAAAAGGTTTAATCTTCTTATGCTGGTCATCCCACGCTGGTTCACGACTTCTCGCTAGGGTTTTAGGACATTTATTTTATCCAGTATCAAATAATCCAGAAATGCTTTATGGAAAAGCAAAACTTCATAGGAATCCGCATTGAAGTTGTTTTAAAGAAAATGTGGACCAATAAATCTATACTATACTATTATTATAAAGAGGAAAGATTTGTATTGTTGTATGTAACGAATCAACTTTAAAACGACTGGACCGATTTGAAAACTTCTATCACCGTTAGAATCCTACACTATCCCTGATGAACATAGGCTATAGAATATTTTCATAAACTTAGGGATCCGTATGAAAACTTCGATAATGTAACCCATCGTGTAAAAAAAAACAATGATATCTTTATATCGCGTACGCTGCGGCAATTGTTGACCACAGAGCAAAGTGATGTACTACAATTTTATAGAGGACATTAATATCTACAAAAAAGTCCTCAATATCAATATGTCTAACTATTACAGTTATATAACTACTAAGTTATATAACTACTTTTTATGTGTTTCAATTTATAATTTTTATGGTAAATTATTTTTGTGTTAAATACCCGTAGTAGGCGGTAAAGTGTCTTATAACTTTATGATTATTTTTTCTTTTGAATTGCCCCAAAATTTAATATTATACAATCTAGGAGTCCTAACGTAAGAGTATTGGTTTGGTAAATTAAAAAAAACCTTTTATTACTTACTGAGCTGTAACAAAGAGTGCATAGGCCCAATTCCGCTCAGCAGTCCAGGTAGCTGATGTCGCTTGATGTCAGACAACCACTCGTGTAGTGCCCACTGCACTAGCTTCTCCAAACCTAACAGTCCTAACCTGGAAGTGTGGGACAAACATTTAATTAAATATTCCGTAATATTAATTTCTTGCTGAAAAATTTTCCAGTACAGAAAAGTCGACCAACGCTGACCGACGTGACCCTGACCCTAATATGCATACTTTAAAACAAAACTACATACATATTTAAAATATGTATACCAGCCCTTGGGGTGCCACGCACGTGGTGTGCCGGGCTAGAATGTCACCCCCCACTTCTACCCGTGGGTGTATTAAGAGGCGACTAAGAGTAACACACCCGACGGTGGGCAGCAGCACTTTCTGAGGAACTGATCTCACACTGCGATCCCCAAGCCGCCGGCCAAGCGTGGGGATTATGACAAAAAAATCTTTTTTTTTATTTTTTATTATTGATTGTTCACAGAACTGGTTATACACTTAATTAAACACAAGTGATAATATCATTATAAACCATGTACAGGCGCGCACGTCCTTCTTGCTGTATTGAGATATTGGGGGAGGCTGTGTTCAGCAGTGGACTATCCACTGATACAGTAAAGTATACAACCCTATAAATAGAGAAAACTGTAAGAATAATTTTGAGTTGACTTTTATAATACAGACATACATTAAATAAACTATACTAAATTAAAATACTTACTTGTAATCAAGTCGTTTCAGCGTGAGTTCCGAACAATTGAGCTGTCCCAGACCCATGAGTAATCCAGCCACAGGCCCGGCGCTTAAGTCTACGCGTTTGCCCACGTAGTCAAGTCGAATTGGCACTTCGGGAGAAAATACTACTCGTCTGGGAAACAAAAAAGACGATTAAACAAAGCCGTATTTTTCAACAGGTTAGGATAATCAAGGAATATATTGAAAGTGTATTGAAAAAGGGCTACCAAATAAATTGACGCGGTCTAAAACCTTACTAGCGATCCGCCCACGGCTTCGCACGGGTAATACACAAAAATTTTAAAAATTATAAATTTAAGCACTTAAAGAAGAAGTTATTGTGACGTAACTATAATAGTAAGACAGATGTCCTATATAAAATTGTAGTACATCATATTGCTCTATTGTCAATAATTTCCGCAGCGTACGCAATATAACGATTTTTTTGGTATTTTTTCACACGTTGGGTTACATTATCAAAGTTTGCCACGGATCCCTAACCTTTTTGAAAATATTCTATAGCCTATGTTCATCAAGGATAATGTAGGATTCTAATGGTGACATAATTTTTCAAATCGGTCCAGTTTTTTTATTCGTTACATACAAAAATAAAAATGACTGCCGTGCCGCAGGTCCCTGGTTCAATCCCCACCGCCGGCTTGTGCTTTACCGCATTTTGCATTTGCCTGGCTAGCTACCACCCTGAAGTAGAAAATCTATCGCCAAGCACCTAACGTTGTGTTCTGGCAGCAGGCCTTGAGAGCCAGTGAAATTACAGGCACTTGAGACTTAATAACTATGTCTCAAGATGACGGGCGCAGTGCAACTCGTCACTTGTAATGAAATGCATCTGTTCTGGGCAGAGGTTAGTTCGCTTAACATTAGGTGGGCCTCGAGCTTGTTCTGTCACAAAAACATAAAAAAAACTTTCCTCTTTATAATATAAGTGTAGATTGAGGCATTTTTAAAAAAAATATTTGCTTCTCGTTGCTTTGTCTTTAGTGCGTAGATTAAAAAAAGCGACAAAGTGAGAGTCATACTCGCACTACAGGTTTCAAAACCAACACAGAATGAGCATTAAATCGTTATTTATATTCATATAATAATATATGCCTAGCGGGAGTCCAGTCCGCACTTGGCTCGTTTTTATTATTTGCTGTTATACCTTAGATTTCCGACTATAATCACCAAGTTTGACGCCTTTATGCGCTACCGTTTTTAACATAACAGATAACGTAAAAAATACTTTCCTTTTTGGGGCCCCCTTTTATTTTGTATTTTTTATTATTATTATATGTCAGGCAATCCGTCGTACTAACACCTATTACCGTTCCAAATATTTAACAGCGGTGTCGTCGGACAGAATCCTAAAAACCCGTGGCAAAACTGTTGTCATTAAAATATAATTAATTTACACCAATACATACACAGTATGTAATAGGTAAACGCAGCGTTTAGTCGATTCTGTTTTAATTTGTGTAATCCGGATAAATATCAGTTCTTTTATATTGACGACTAGGAATTAAGATAATTAATCAAAATATACATATTTTTCTTTTTAGATATATACCTCGGGGGTTGTTAGTTTTCAGTGAATGAAATAGAATTTGATATTTGAGCAACAATTGTTGAAAAATGACAGGCACAGGACTTAGATATGACATCTGCCAAAATGACACTTAATGCCGTATTTAAAGGTAATGTTTCTTTAAAATTTACCTGGAAACGGGCATTTGATGTGAGACCTGTCAGAGTGAAAATTGTTGTTGTATTGTGTGATATTGATATCAGGTTTTATAATGAAACAAAGACAGTTCTCAGACGTGACAACTGTCAAAGTGACAGTTGATGTTGTATTTTGAGGTTTTGTCCCCACATGCCACATAAAGAAGATTTTATAATAAACTAATTAAGGTAATAACACACGTTAACTGACACAAATTTAGTTCTTAGATGTGGCAAAAGTCAAAATAATAGTGACTTGATTTTATAATTAAATAGATGATAGGCTAGATTTTGACCACTATCTCAGCTATAAGTGATGATGTCAAAGATTTTGTTTAGGTTAACCAAGAGTAACTGGCATTTAAACTACAGGAGGTTATCAGATGTAGTATGAATGTATATAGTCCGACAATTTTTTTGAAGTTTAGAGTTGGTGGTACAGTTGGTGCAGTGTCATTTAGTTCAGTGTTGTGTCAAGTGGGTGAACAGTGCAGTGCCTTTAACAGATCATTTGGAAATGTTATATCGAAGTCACGACTTTGTGGAAATAGTGGCATATTATTAATTATATATATAATACAGCTTGTTACATTATAAAAGATGTTATTCTTTTATAAAATATATGCAAGTATTTGACCACTCTTACACCTGGTGGAAACTACGCACATGCTTGCCTAGAAGATTACCTATTCACTTTGCGACTGTTTTCTAGATTAATGATAGGTCTTTCTATTTAAATTACCTGAAATATATCGGCGAATCATCAACGGGGTCATCCACTGGTAACTTAGCGATGGGCTTTTCGCTACTCAAGCCGAGTTTGTTGAAGTCCTCCTCTAGTTGTATAAGGTTCTCGGACACGAGTCGCTCTGCTTCGTACGTCTCCATTAACGGCTCGTCGTCGCGCATCACTGGATAATGAACTCTGTGTCAGTAGTGTTAAAGTTTGTAGCTATTTGTACTTGAGGACATGAGGTCAAAAATGGTTAAGCTGTTCGTTCAGCAAGAGGTAAAATCCAGAGATTATAGATTGTGTAAAGTGTATTGAACGAAGAAGAGTATATATAGAGGTGGAATGAGTACTTTAAATATTGAATAAAAGACAAGAGGGAAATTCCTTTAGTTTACAATTTATGGAATTTTTAATTATATATACATCTATTATATGTATATATCTGCATGCATCTATTACAATTGTATACTTAGAAAGATAAGAGAGATTAATTTCGTCATTTGAACTCAAGAATGGGTGGTGTTTTTGTAGGAATTGTGTAAGAATTTGGTCAAAATGGGCTTGCAAAATAAACGAATATTATATAAAAGTATGCAAATGCAAAGATACTCTATGCGCACACAAGATTTCAGTTCATACATTTTTTGGAAATTCAGAGGATGTTCAAGTCGGGTAGTTAGAGACGAAGTTAATAAACGTCGGACAAAACAAAAACTTAAAATTACTCCAAAATAAAAGTCAGTTTTATCTACTCGTCTGATAAAGAATACCTGCTACCTGAGCATGCTGCGCGAACTCTACGTCGTCCACGCGCCTGGGTCTCAGCCCAAAGTTCAAGCAGTGTGTTTACGAGTGAAAGTGTTAATTTTTATGACTGTTATTGACATAATTAGCTTCGTGAACGTCTTTGTTTTTAGTGGATGCGCTTAAAGGGAAGTGCACACAACTCTACCGAAAACTAGTACTAAACAAACGCAAAGTAACAAAGAAGTCTATAAACTACTATTTAATCTACAAATAAATATGTAAAGAATTGTAAGTCTCATACAGCTTTGATTTCGGAATCATCGAGTTCTCAATTAGCAAGACACGCACAATCTTACAAATGCAATTGGATTTGTTAATTGATTTGGGGCTTAGAAATGATTGCAACCGATTGGTCGCGTCAAAGTGATGTTGTTGAACCGCACGGTACACTTACCACGCCCGCCGCTGTAAGGTTTGCGTTCTGCTGTTTTTGAGCTTGTCATTTATATAATATTTATTTTAGGAAATAATTCCCGACTTTTTTATATTAAAAATAATTTATTGTTTACAGAATACATTTAAACTTCACAAAAGAGCAAAGGGTTGCTTCCTGAGAGATACGACTTTGATAGTAGCATTTTATAGGGTTCGTTTTTCAAAATACAATCAAAATTATATGCAACCGTATGGTATGGGTTTGATATAGTTTTAGGATCAACTAACGCGGATGTGAGCTTTAGCAGAAAGACTAAGAAGGAAACTTTGAAAAAGGTGCAATATAAAAATCCTTATTTACTAAAATGAGTAGAAGTAATTAGTTATTTTAACTACATATCTTGTACCCGTTTCCTATGTTAAAGATGAATGCTGCCCGACTTTTCTTAGTTTTCGCCTCTTTTTGCCGGTCGGGAGAGTGTCAAGCACGGTATCATAAGGTTGATGGTAATTTTTTTGTTTTAATTTTATATCTTCAGATTTTTTGAAAATAAGAGCTAACCATATGTGTCCATACCAGTTTCATTGAGAGACAAAGAATCAGCGTCGCCTAATGAAGTAGGCGTCGGCGGTGGATCCCTTAGATGGCTCGCGATGCTCATCACTGGAGGCCGATGGGTGGGCGTGGTTTGTCGCGAACTGCTCGAATCTGTCGATAACCCGCTAACGCTCTTTGTGTCTTCATCTGATAGAAAAACGAAAAAAAGGCTTATATCAATAATGCGAACCTTTACTTACTTTTGTTAGGAGAAGTCTTAGCTTAGTTAGACGAAGAGTTCTATCTAGATAACATTCATAGTCCAATACCAGTACTTATCTAGTTTTTTGTTAACGAGTGGATGCTTGCCAAATTAGATATTTATGTATTAACTAAGAGAGTACTCAGCATAGTTTGAGTTAATAAACAGCCGGTTGACCTGCTGTTAATATTAAATGTAAGTTTTGAAGCAGTGATGGCTCAGTGGCATTGGGTATTGACTGCCGTGCAGCAGGTCCATGGTTCGAATCCTGTCGCGGGCTTGAGCTTCACCGCATGGTGGAAGGGCTTTTTGCGAATGCCCGCCTCGCTAGCGACCACCCTCAAGTAGAAAATCTGTCGCCAAGCACCTGTTAGGTGTGTGTTCACAATTCGTCGTTGACGAAATGCGTCTGTTATAGGCAGAGGTTACTCCACTTAACATCAGATGGGCCTCGGGCTTGTTCCGACACAATAACATAAAAGGTGGACATATGGTAAGATTTTGACTTAGCAAACAGGCAAATAATATTTAAGGCAATTAATACGTAGGCATGAATAAGTAATTTCAGTGTGGGCTTATAGTGCCAGTGTAGGTAAGCTCCTGGAGAGCTGACTGGCAACCCCCAACGAGAAATAAATATAAGTAGTAGTAAATATAAAAAAAATGACTATTTCGAACAAAAAAAAAGATTTAACCGTGTTCGAAAGTTTATACGAAAGTGGAATAGTCTGTGCCAAGCTTTGAAAAGTAGCGGACGAGGTAAGACGAAATACCCTTATTCAGGTTGAACCATAGAGGCTAGAGACTAAACTTTAAGCAGCACTTTTGCCATAACCACTTGGGTTGAGGAATACATACCGGTGGAATCATCAGTGCCAAGCTTCGAGAAGTAGTTGACGAGGAATGCCAACGTGTCCTGATCCAAATTGAACCATAGAGGCAGGAGAGATATCTTCAAACAGCATTCTTGGGCAGAAAGAGCTGGTTCGGGACGCATATGTACCGCTTTTACTATTAGCTGAAATAAGCGAGTTATATTACAATGTTAATAAAATGTTAGTAGCCAGGCGAGCAGTCATAAAATGCCCTACTCCTATGCAAAAGTGGCCTTACCATATGCGCGTTCTGTCGCTCCGGCTCATCTTTGAGTTTGTACTGGCTGAGCAACTTGTTGATATCGCTGCATAGAAGCTGGTCGATCACTTCGATTTTACTGATGGCCAACGTTTGACGAGACGCATGCGTGCCGCCCGGTGCGTAGATCTCATATTGGAATTTCACCTGGTGAATAAACTTAGAGGGTGAATTTTTCAAGTGCACTGACCAAATCATAAACGAGGGTATACCGAAATATAGTCAAATCTTTTCAAACGAATTTCATATTGGATTACACCAGGCACGAAGCTACAAGTACATCGGCATACCATGCCAGCATAGCAAATATATTATATGAAGTGATATAATGTACTTAAATTTTGTGCACAGCTCTAAAATTTGTAGTATAAGGTACTGTTTCAGAATGTTCGAGTAAGTTCCGGTTATACTACCCAGAATATAAAATAACTGAATGATAAAAATTACAGTTAAAATGCAGTGCGTTTCAAGCTTTAACCGATGGATACGCTAAATCGATGGCTGTGAAACGCAAAGGAACTTACTCGAACATTCTGAAACAGGCCCTTACTCTAATTAGTCATATCCACAGTTAATCTCCTCCCGACTTCCAGGGATTCGGAAGAGTTAATTTGTTCTGCTGTACATTAATTTATGTAGATTAGGTGTATACATAAAAATAATAAACACGGCGCTGGTCAGCGTACTTATAGGGTGAATTTTATATTACAGATATTTCATAAAAAAAAATATTTGTAATAGATTTACCACACCTTCTGTTACATTTGAGTAGGCCGCGCGATAAATCAATCTTTAGACAATCAGTATGTTATAGCAGGCTGCATGGGAAACACACTATTGACACCTTTACAGGTATTTCCAATGTCATGATGTATTTGCATACCTGAAGTGTGTCTCCCAGGTGGTCATTTAGGCCCAAACTCGGCTAGGCCAAGATACAAGGCCTAGCCGAGTTTGGGCCCCACTAATAATATAAAGAGTGTGCTACATAATTATTATATTAGATACACATCGTCTAAATTACTCTTAGGGTTAGTGAAGCAACTGTAATGTAGCATACATTTATACTTACTGAAAAATAAATTTATTCTACTTAAAAAAAAATACGCCCGTTATCGAAGATATAACATTTCCGATATTCCCTGCTCCCGGTGCAGAAGTTGTGTGTTTACATTGCAGAGACACAACTTAATTCTGGTGTGACGGTCCCTATGCAGGTGGCCTCTCATTCGGAGAGTACACGCCGCCGACCCCGCCCTGTTCCCCGGCTCGTATCCGGCCGAGCCGGTACCGCAGCACGTACCTTAGAGAGACACAGCTTGACTCTGGTGTGATGGTCCCTATGCAGGCCGCCCCTCGTCCGGAGAGTACGCGCTGCAGCCCCCGCCCGACTCCCGGCCCGCACCCGCTCCGAGCCGTTGGCCCACCGCACGCCGCCGCTGCGGTAAGCCGCTGTTAGCGCGCGACCACTCTCGTACGGTTCGTATTCTTTGTTGCGTCTGGTACAAAAAACCTACTACTTTAGCAGCACAAATTGAACTAGATTTTTTAAATAATTTCATTCACTCTCGCGTGGTAAGCAAATAACATTAAAATTGTATGCTTAAAAAAATATTTACACTAGTCTTATGTGTAAAATGCTAATAAAGCCCACAGGTTCCCCCGCTTGGAAAACGGTTGTATATCACGCCCTGTAGGGAACTCCTCAATAAATCAGGATATGATAGTCAGAATTTTGAGCTAATTAAATAATGAGTTTGAATTGTATGTTCTCAAACAATATCTAAGGACTAAATCATCATCAAGTTTTCTCAAAATTCGTTGTTTAGGAAGTGAGTAGCATACACACACAAATTTATATTTGAATTTATAATATTATTGTTTATCAGCTCTATTCGAAAGGAGCTAGTTTATTTCTCGTAAACAGGAGCTAAAATAGATTTCTAAACTCTGAGGAACAAAAAGTGATTTAAATTTAGAATGTGGAGGTTTTTGGTAAAACTTCCAATCACCAAAGAGATCAATCACAAACATTGTTTTAACAAGTTACAGGCTGTTTTTTTTTAACATACTAATAAAAAATATTTCTCAAAACTATATCCTGAGACGACGTTTTCTGAGACTATTTCTAATTCTCAAGCTGTAAATAAATTGACAACTATAACGGATGGTTGTGGTAAAATTGTTACGATGCACTTCCATAACTGTTCAAATATAAACATTGGCGCCTAACTATTTCTATGTTATGCCTTATTTTTCCTAATTATATCTAAATATAATAACGTACTATTCCTATTCATAAGTTGCACTTACTTATTTTCACATAGAGGGTGATAAAAAGTAGGGTGTCCACCCCGTGAGCCAACAACTATTTTAAGCTCGAGTAACTTTGAATCCCTCGCTGCACTCAGGATTCTATTTTTAGAATCCCTCACTACGCTCGTGATCCTACTCTAGAATGCTTCATTCCGCTCTGGATACATAGAAGCACTCTCGCCTTTAAAATGATGGTTTGCTCCCTTGGTAAACAATCTACTATTAGCGATAACTGACCAGGTACCTTATTGTCTTATTGGGATGGCAATAGGGATGAACATTATTTTGATGTTTTTCTTTGATAACGAAACCCATTAGATAGATAGATAAACTCTTTATTGTAACACAAAGATTAATTTTAGAATAAAAAACTGAAACAATTATAGAGTTTATATATCAATAAATAAAAAGCTTTTTTTTATTTCTACCTTACAAAAATATGAATAAAAATTACAATATACTAATCTATCCATTTTTAACTAATCTTTACTATAATACATTTACAACTAATAACTTAACAATTAGGTACATTATTTACTCAATTATTCTGACTATCTTTTGAATTAATGTAAGGACCGCCTGTTGCGGTAAAAGCCTCCTCCAAACTTTTCCATTCTTCTCTTTTCCTCGCAACTCTTGCCCATAGTTTCTAGAGTTTATATATCAAAATAAGTTAATTTCATACCATTCTAGTAACACTAGAAGGTACATAAGATCTTTTTAGTTTATCGATGTTTACTAGCGTATAAACATTTTGATACAGTGAAACACTATTCCTTAATGATAAGGCCAGGAAAATATAATACAGTACTCATAATGTCGATGATACTTACTTAACAGTAGTAGGCGAGCCTTGCTTTCTCGCATCTTCAATAGTGACAGTTTTCTTGGTTAGCGCTGACTCGCCGGCTTGTCGGAAATCAGTACCACCATACATGTTCCACGTAACACTCATCTCACATAAAGTGTACCTATAAAAACGTATATACAAATAACAAATAAACTTAGTATTTCAAATATTTAACCACTAGATGGAAAAATATATAGGTAATTACTAAACAAGAGCAAAATAAGTTGGAAGCTGAAAGAGCTATGCTAAACAGTAGCCGAACAAGTCGCAGCACGCAGTGCGTGTACTTTTACAATAGGACCGAGATACTGCATAAGAAATGAAAAGGAGCAACCAATACAGGGCCTAGATTTCAAATAGCCAACATTTGTCCCCAAATTTTAATATGGAAGGAAATAAAAATTTGGCTTGACAT
Source organism: Plagodis pulveraria (assembly GCA_963890685.1). Lineage (NCBI taxonomy): Eukaryota > Metazoa > Arthropoda > Insecta > Lepidoptera > Geometridae > Plagodis > Plagodis pulveraria. The sequence goes on along the minus strand of OY982964.1, from coordinate 11,917,204 downwards.
ATATTTTTGTTTTTTTTGCTATGTCGTGTAGCTATTGTGCTTGATTTCGTAGTACCTGCGCGAGATTCGTAGAATATTGGTTACAATATTTAATATTTATACTTTACATACAGATATACATTTTATACTTAATTAATTGATTACATTTGTAACGGATAAACGTTTTTTTACTGTTTTAAAGGTAATTAAAGAAATCATGTGCATTGGTGTTCAATAACATGTAAAGATAATACGAGCAATATTAATTTCAACTCAGCAGTTCAAACAAGCAGGTATTGTTGCTAACAAGCTTTTGAAAACTGAGCAAAATGCTATTTGACTGAGAGCGTGAGACAAAGTGATTTGCATTTAGAATACCATGAAAAGCAAACAACAAACGCATATACAGTACAGTTAGCTACAAAATAGGTACAGACGCGCTGTACATCAAATTTTAAAGAAGATTTGCTTACTAATGTCACTGTCAGTCATTAGGATACTAACCTATATCGTAGAAATAGAAGCCCATATGTACTCTGTTTTTAAATTCGAAATACAAAATTAAAACATACTACTGTCAAGTAACAGCACTGAAAACGTGATGAGTTCGTACACCTACAACATTTTTTGAGGCCCTGTAAGGAGTCTGATCTAAAAGACTCTAGAGACACGAATGACAATTTGCTTACATTTTTTTTTATGCCTGATAGGTTAGCCTTTGACCACTATCTCACCTGATGATGTGGTCGAAGATGTTGTTCAGGCTAACCTAGAAGTATTGGCTCTCAAGGACAGCTGCCGGAACACACCGTTAGGTGCTTGGCGACATTGGTTTCTTACTTGATTTTCTACTTGAGGGTGGTATTTGTGGGTGACATTACAATAAATGATGCACAGATGATATAGAGGTCAAAGACTATCCTTTAAGCAATAAAAAATAATTATACATCTACCCTAGCCTAATTTAGGTCATAGTCAGGATGTTTCAAACGAGGTGCTATAAATTTAATCCACGTAACAATCCGTTAAATTTCTTAAGTTTGATGAGTCAGATATATTTTTATCCGTATCCATTGTTTACGTACCTAAGTTGAGGAAGTGGGAAGCTCTTAGGCGCTTTCAGTACGTCACTCCTTGCCGCTGGGACAGTGAAGTGGTTATCAAACATGTAGACAGGCGTTGGACCAATCCAGTTGACAATAGGTTCGTCCATCTCGTTGTCTTGGCTGTGTGGTTGTGTGTCGAGGAAGCAATATTCGTCATCTGTGTTACTGCCGTCACCGCCGGATTTCACCTGAAAATTGGCAGTACATATTATAATCCCTAGAGTTTATAATAGCGGCGATATATAAGATTACTATTCTCTACAGGAACAAAAAGTAGTCTACTTGTGGTGGTGGTATCTGATCAAACATTAATTAGTAGTAAAAAATTTTTTTTTTGGTAAACATTTTTAGGTTCTTTTTAGTGACCCTTGCTACTTATGGAATCGATTGTAATTACTGTTAATGACTATATCATCACGATAGGAAAATACTTTTCAGTTATTTGTAGTATAACTCAAAAACGGCTTGACCGCTTTGATGAAATTTGTATGGGACCACACGACAAGCACCAACCAATCGGTTCACCCAGTCAAAAGTTCTGAGGAAAGAAACATAAACAATATCAAATAAACGGTCAAGCGCGTGTCGGGCCACGCGCAATGTAGGGTTCCGTAGTAGCCCGTTATCATAATATAGAATAATTCTGTTGTTCTTTTTCATTTTATCTCTCTACCTATAACTTTCCAAGCAATTTGTTCTTTTGTTTATAAATTGTGATTGCTTGCACGTGTAGACTGTTGTTGACCGTGACTGTTAAGGTTGAACTGACCGGTCAGTTCTCCATACAAACGCCGTAGTGTGATCACTCCTTTATTTGAGATTTTAGGCCCAGAATTAAGCATAATATCGATTGAACTCTTCATTATCTAGGTTTGTTTTGAAACGAAATTTTGAAGATTTAATTAAGTTGAAAATTTTAAGCCTTGAAAACTTTATATGAAAATGTTTCGAGGATCATAACGGTAAGGCTGACACAATTTTTAAATTTTTTTTTACGATTCAACCGTAGATAATGACGAGTTCAATCGATATTATGCTTAATTCTGGGCCTAAAATCTCATATAAGGGAGCGGATCACCCTACGGCGTTTGTATGGAGAACTGAGCGGCCAGTTCACCCTTAAGTAGGAATCATGGATTATATAGGAGTTCACACTGTATATGTATATATATCTATATATAGTGTAAACTATATATATATATATATATTCAAGAACCAACAGACAGAGTCACAATATTTTCCTAATGAAAAAATATTCTTATTTATAATAATAATTATGAGACCGCGAGGATGAGGTCTAAAAAGTACCTTATACCGAAACTAATCGATAAACTCTGTACAGTCATATCTGTTATGACTTATGATATACTCCCAATCCTTTGCGATCTCCAAATTTACTGCCAAGCCCCCCTTAACCGTTTAGATGAAGCGGTAAACATTGTAAATAATGATCTACGTTACATTTCGGACTGGAACAAATCATACGGTCTAAGAGTAAATCCACTCAAAACCCAGGTTATCATTTTAGCAGTTCATGGACTATTTGTAAAATAGATTGGCATACTTTACCAAACATTTTCTCTAAGGGTGTGAAAATATCGTACAGCAAAAAAGTTAAAAATCTTGGGATTATTTTTGATGAATGCCTTACCTGTATCCAACAATTGGATACTGTTAGCCGTAAAACGTTTGCTGCCGCAGGTTCACTCAGAAGATTTTCAGACAGAAATTTTTGCCAACAGCCACTAAAGTTGCGCTTGCACAATCTTCTGTTACCGATTCTTGATTACGCAGACGCCTGCTTTTTAGACCTTACGGAGGACCAGCTAAACAAACTTGAGCGTCTTCAAAACTTTTCAATAAGGCTCATATTTGGCTTGCGCAAATACGACCACGTTTCTGAATTTCGTTCAAGTGGCTTCCTATACGACATTTCCGGAATGCTCACATTCTATCTCTTCTCTACAATATTTTGTTTAACCATTCTACACCCCAATACCTTAAAGAGCGTTTTGAATATCTTGATGCCTCTAATTCTCTTTGCTTACGTTCATCAGAGAATCTTATGCTTAAGTTCCCCTACACACTACCTCGTTTTATGATCGTTCTTTTTCGGTTGAGGCCGTCAGACTCTGGAATGCATTGCCACTTGATACCAAGCGAGCTCCATCCTTAAATGTTTTTAGAGATCAAGTCAAAGCTCTCTATCTGTGTTTGTTTTAATCTGTGGATAATGTGGTTGGCTGCACATTCACTAATTCATGTTATATTTTTTAATCTAAATGATTGAAGAATATTATGACATTATGTACCTATGATTAATGTGTAGCTGTTAGTTATCCCTCAATAAAAAAATAAAAAATAATATCTGTCGTGCTAGCATAAACTCCATACATTTAAATATTATATTTATATATGTATGTTTATTCATGTGTCTAAGTGTACATACATATACATTAGTATTTGTATGTATATGTATATTGTATTGTAGATATGTGTAAATACTAATAAATATATTGTACACCGCCATCCCTTTTCAAAACTGATGTTCAACGGATGTCTGGAAGAGATCATTTTGAGCGATAAGGCCGCCAATTGTTCACTATTTTTAAGTCAAATATTTTTAATTCTAGTTTAGTTTAAGGTGTTCAATAAAGAGTTTATCAATCTATCTATCTATAGGTCATACAGAAGCATAATATCTAACTGTTGCCTCCTAGAGTTTAATTGCAATAATTTATATTTGTTTAGCAGCTTTTCATAATGGTTAATGGTTACGTTAATTCGTTGTTTAAGTTACTAGAGGACCTTATGACAAAATTAAATATTTTTAAACCACGTGCTATTATTATATTTTGAATATTTACATTAACGATTAATTTACTATCTAATATTATTCCTTAATCCTTTATGACTTGAACTTCATAAAAGTTAGAATCCCATAACACATATGTAAAATTACACATTACAAATCACATACCATATTATGTAAACTTACGCTCATATTTATATTTTATGTTTGAAAACACGGTTGTTTGAGCGTGAAACAACTTACTGTGAGTCACAGTAAGTTGTTTCATGCTCAAACACCCGTGTTTTCAAACATAAAATCACATACCCTTCACGTGCACATATACTCAAACATACAGAAACACGCACCGACACATACACCTTTCAAATCCCTCACAAACATTCACTTAAACTCGTACACCAATACTACACCACAGAATAATGACTACACGTAAATATTAATTATTAAAAATATACAAAATTATGTTAATTTCCAATAAAAACAATTTCGTTAAATATTATTCCTATATGTATATATATGTTTCATTGTATTGGTTCAATTTGAACAGTTAAATAGTATATATAAAAGAAAAAATTTAGATGTGTTACAGATTCTCTAAAGCCAGGAAGGACCTGGCTCTTGAGATACAGGCCACCAGCCTAGTTTTAGAGTCATAGACTCATTATAAATGTATCACAATAAGGAGGAATAAAATTAATTTGTATTTGTATAAAATTATTTGTTTTTGTCTTAGGAGTAAAATTATTTTTAATAAAATACACAAAAAATCTGCCCAGATCCTTTTGGAATTTTAAGTGGTCTTGATAAGTATTTATAGAATGATACATCTTCAGGTCATCGGTATGTAATAGCAATTTGAAAACTTAAAATATTTTTTAGTAAACACACTGTTTGTTTGTTTGTTATTGTCTACGTTTTAAATATTCCAGTAAAGCTTCGATAAGGCGGGCAAAATTGAGATTGGGCGATAGTTTACTACAACGCTAAATAATCCTTAGGTTGAATATTAAATTAAATTATTATTTATTGAGATAAAAACGAAGTCAATCAGTTACTCACAAAAATTAATTTCAAACATTGTATACATGGTCACATTAAAAACTTAACTTATTATTAGAAAAATATAATTTTACGTCACAAAGCACGACAGATAACAAATACAGCACAGAACAAAATTATTAGTCAAAATTATTCTCCAGCTCAAGTGAGCTATCTCTATTAATACATCGGTCCCATTGTTCGGGTAAATTCTCACAATATTTGGCAAATATTTCACACACAGTTTTTAATGAGTCAATCATGATGTCAAATTCAGTGTTGGTCGCAAGAACTGCATTGAGGTGGCGGTGAGTCCTAACTAACGGGGACATACAGCGCGCAACAGTACGACCAGCGTCCACATGGAAAAGGTCATGTGCCTTACCGCGCCTATTTGCCGGGGTCCATGGGTCGTGCGGCACGAATAGAGTGCACATAAGGTCATGAAGCTGAACGGAATCTAGTAACCCTCTCAGCACCTTGTAACCAACAATGAGCTGACCCAGCGTCCTTCTCAACTCAAGTGAGTTGTAGCCGAGCTGGCCCAGCAAGAACTTTGTCGGGTACATGAAAGGGTACAGCTTCTTGTACAATGACCTGAGAAAAGCCTTTTGGACCTTTTCAAGCATTCGCGTGTAGGTGACGTGATGCGGGCTCCAAACGCAAGCGCTTGACTCGAGTTTGCTGCGAACGAGAGAGTTATATAGTGTTCTAAGTACTTGCGGGTTCACAAAATCTTGGGCATTTCGCCACGGTCAAAGGTTACTCCGAGGTCTTTAACACTATTGACTCTATTTATTGTTACATTACTATCTTATATTCGGTCAATGTCTTTTTGCAAGCCGTAGCAGTCAAGGGGTGATTTTATTTCTAGGAATAGTTTAAGATCATCGGCATATAAGAGGCACTTCGCGGTTATCAGAACTTCAGGCAGGTCATGGATCATTATCTGAAAAAGCAAGGGACCCAAGATCGAACCCTGACTTACCCCTGATCTCGTGTGATATGAGTCGGACACGTGAATGCCATACCTCACATATTGGTGACGATCTCTTAGGTAGTCAGCGAAGAAGTTAAGTAAGCTAGGGGTGAAACCGATGGCAGCTAACTTTCTGAGTAAAACATCGTTATCAATTCTATCGAAGGCTTTTTGAAATTCGAAATATATGACGTCAACTTGCGATCTGCGGTCTAGAGCCTCCGATATGAAATCAGTCAGGCACAATAAGTTCGTGTTCACGGAGCGACCCGGCCTAAAACCGTGCTGCTCTTCGCCAATCTGGTGCCTCACTTGCCTATATATATGTTGGACTGGAAAACTAATGGTGTCAGCGGTGTATTTAACTTATGTATATATTTTACTTATGAAGAACATAAGTAAAATATATACATAAGTTAAATTAAATGAACCCGCAAGTACTTAGAACACTATATAACTCTCTCGTTCGCAGCAAACTCGAGTATGAAGAACATAAGTAAAATATATACATAAGTTAAATACACCGCTGACACCATTAGTTTTCCAGTCCAACATATATATAGGCAAGTGAGGCACCAGATTGGCGAAGAGCAGCACGGTTTTAGGCCGGGTCGCTCCGTGAACACGAACTTATTGTGCCTGACTGATTTCATATCGGAGGCTCTAGACCGCAGATCGCAAGTTGACGTCATATATTTCGAATTTCAAAAAGCCTTCGATAGAATTGATAACGATGTTTTACTCAGAAAGTTAGCTGCCATCGGTTTCACCCCTAGCTTACTTAACTTCTTCGCTGACTACCTAAGAGATCGTCACCAATATGTGAGGTATGGCATTCACGTGTCCGACTCATATCACACGAGATCAGGGGTAAGTCAGGGTTCGATCTTGGGTCCCTTGCTTTTTCAGATAATGATCCATGACCTGCCTGAAGTTCTGATAACCGCGAAGTGCCTCTTATATGCCGATGATCTTAAACTATTCCTAGAAATAAATAATAATAATAATAATAATAAAGACTTTTATTTCAGACAACATTGGTCCATGTTTTGTTAGTAGTACTTATATCTAAAGATTAAATGTTTACATTAAAATTAACAAAATTAAATTTCATATTAAATTATTATATAAAAACTCATACAACTTTCATGTCAATTGAATATATTATTTTCATGTCAATATTGTTCTAGTTATAGAACAATAACAATATTTATTTTATAAGGACCGCAATTTGGTGTCGCAGGATTGGGCAGTCGTATTTATTTGCGATGACTGACAGGATACTGTTGCTGCTGGCACGCACTCTGTAGAGCAGTGATGCTACTTTTTTGCGCATTATGGCTGCAAACGCGTCAGTGCGCGCTTCCATAAACATGGTAGAAGCGCTACAAAAACGTGGCAGCCGCATCAGAATCCTGAAAGCATTATTGTACTGGACGCGCAGAGCGCTATAAGTTTTTTGTGTATACATTGTCCATAAGCTACTTCCATAAAATGATTGGCAATAAGCCTTGAACAGAGTTATTTTGACTTCTTTTGAGCAACTAAAGAATCTCCTGGACAACATATTCACCTTCACCGTCAACGCTCTGCGCTCCCGATCCATATCTAGGTCATCTTTAAGGTCTTCAGTTATTATCTGACCCAAGTATTTAAATTGCCTCACCCTATTGAGAGGAACACCATTCAGTTCTACAGGAGGAACATTGCTGGGTCCTGACCCTCGCCTATAAAATACCATCAATTCACTTTTCTTTACATTATACCGCAGCCCATGGGTTGATGCATAGTTTTCACAGAAACTAAGTAGCTTTCTGAGAGCGCTGACAGAGGGTGCCAGCAGCACCATATCATCAGCGTAACTTAAATTGTTGACAGAAATTCCGTCAATAGAGCATCCCACTGGTAGACTGCTGAGACCCTCTATCAGCTCATTAACATATAAGTTAAACAGTTTGGGGGAGGTCACACCCCCTTGCCTCACCCCACACTCCAAACCATATGCATCCGACAGCTCATCATTCCACTTAACACAGTTTACCTGATTGTTGTACCAATACTCAAAAACAGAACAGATCTCCTTCGGTAAACTAGTGTTTCTAAGTTTCTTCCACAGCACACCATAAGACACCATGTCGAAAGCTTTTGACAGGTCAAGAAAACAGGCATATACTGGTGTTTTCCTATCGACATAGTATCTTACAGTATGCTTGAGTGATAAAATAGCACTTTCTGTTGAAAGTCCCGCTCTAAATCCAAACTGTCCATCATGTAGTTTTATATGTTTATCGAGATGGTTGTCTAGTAATCGATCCAGTACCCTAGCAATTATGGTAGCTAAAGATATTGGTCTGTAATTACTCTTATCTGCAATATCGCCAGTTCTGTTTTTGATTATGGGTACAACTATCGTTTTCATAAGATCTGGCGGCAGGTAACAATGGGAAATGCACAGCGAATAGAACATGGCCAGGACGCGCGGCATATGTTCACCTGCACACTGTAGGTGCTCAACACTAAGTGAATCGTGACCTGGTGATCTTCCTCTGCTCATATTATTTATGACATTCTTCACTTGCTTGGTTGAAAAGCTAATATCACACGATTTGCTGTCACACGTTTTAGTATCGAGCACCCTTTGCAATGGCTTACATAGTGGCGAATCTACTTTAAAATGCCTCTTAAAAAGGTTGGCAATATCCTTGGGTGATGAACAACCTTCAATGCTCACAGGTAGGCTGGGTTTTAAATTAAGCTTATTGGTACTTTTCCAAAATTTTGAAAAGTTTTTTGATGATCGATGACTAGCTATCATATCCATTTTAATTTGATTTTGATGATTTTGACACCATTTTAGTTTTGCTTTAAAACGTTTCTTGCTGTCCAACATGTCATTATAAATGACGCCAGTCTCAGGCCTCCCGTACCAAAGCCATTTAAGTAATTTTTCCCGAGCCTCCCGGTGAACATTACTCACATGTTTATTCCATCCGATTACACAAGAACTCCTTTTACTAGTCTGTCTAATAAGGCAAGTTTGAACAGCTGATTCTTTAAGAATGCAAACAATGTCATTATACATAATGTCGAGTAACTCCCTATGATTGGTATCACAACAATTTTTATTCGCACATGAAGTAAAATCTGAAGGAAAATCAATTAGTCTGAGTTTACTGTTGCATCGTTCTGAGTACATGTTTACTTGCGATTCTGTACGTTCACCCCAAATAACCTTATTATAAGTACGACTTATGAAACTAGACCTAGGACGCACAATATTGAAGTCACAACTTATTACAACAGGAAAATGGTCAGACCATAACACATCGTACAATACCTTAATGTCCTCAATGGTATCCCAGGCAGATTGCGTAACAACACAGTGGTCAAGCCATCGCCGGGACCCGTTCGCGTCACTTATGTACGTATAGGAACCCGAATTGATACCTAACTTGTCAATGTCAGCGCATTTCCATTGTTGTTCCAAACAGAAATCATTTAACTCGTTAGCAAATAGCTCCGCCGGGTGAGCATTGAAGTCACCAAGTATATACACAGATTCTACTTCCGCACTTTGAATGATGGCGTTTATTTCACTCAGACACTCTGTGAACTCGGGCAAATTATCTAAACATTGTGTTGGCATATATACACTAAATATAATAAATGATCTTTGTTCCGTTTCAAACTTCACAGCTATTAGACGATCACTATAACACGTTATTATTGATGCGGAATTGAATAGATTCTTTCTCCACAACAGAGCCACTCCACCGTACGGCCTACCACGTAGTATGGCCTGTGACGTGTCTACTGCCGACTTCCCGGTGTATTCAAAGTCATTATGTATAGATCCCAGAAAAGCGACTTCGTGTGGAAGAAGCCAGGTTTCTTGTAGAGCAATAATATCTGCACTGTGGCATAGTTGTTTAATATTTCCAACCGAACGCTTTACTGATTTACAATTAAATGAAACTAATTTACATAATAATGTGTCATCCATCATAAAAAAAAAGAATGCTAAGTACATCTAGTGTTTTCAGGCACATCTTTAGAACGTCGCTTGAAGTCCACGAAACGTCGAAAAGCTACTCCATCAGGCCACAACGCAGTATCCATAAATATGGATAATTTGGTCGTTGGTACCAAGACTTTATATGAGTCGTAGCTCCTATGAGTCTTCGACTTTAACTTTTCTAATACAACTTCGATTTTAGTTTTATCCATAATATACGTAGCTATATCCTGTGATGAAGTACTTTTATCAACATTATTTATAAACAGTGCAGTTTTTGTCTCTGCAGCCTTGAACTTGCCGGTTGGTTCTACCGTGGCCTGTCCCTTTGAACTAATAAATCTGTTTCTAAGTCTCCTTCTTTGTATTGTTATCCAGCCCTCATCTTTCTTATCAACAAATTCACCACTTTTATTCGCAACTGTAGCAAATGACTTCTTAAAAAGTGTTGGTTGCGATGGTCTACCCTCGTGTTTGCTGTAATTATCGTTTGTATCTCGTATCGTGCAGGTTGAAAGTGTAGGCATAACGGATTTACTCGTAGTTGTTTTTTCTTTATTCGGTGTACCCGTAACAGAGCGAATATTACTTGACTCGATATTTGATTTGTGCGTATTAAGTATGATGGAGTCCGTTAGGGATACAGCCGATATAGGCGAGGAACACGATTCCACCAGTGATGGTTCCTTCGCTGAACGTTCGAGATCTGGAAGACTCGTCAACCCTATGGGACCACTATCGTGGTTTTTTGCAATGCAAAATATAAAATCACCCCTTGACTGCTACGGCTTGCAAAAAGACATTGACCGAATATAAGATAGTAATGTAACAATAAATAGAGTCAATAGTGTTAAAGACCTCGGAGTAACCTTTGACCGTGGCGAAATGCCCAAGATTTTGTGAACCCGCAAGTACTTAGAACACTATATAACTCTCTCGTTCGCAGCAAACTCGAGTCAAGCGCTTGCGTTTGGAGCCCGCATCACGTCACCTACACGCGAATGCTTGAAAAGGTCCAAAAGGCTTTTCTCAGGTCATTGTACAAGAAGCTGTACCCTTTCATGTACCCGACAAAGTTCTTGCTGGGCCAGCTCGGCTACAACTCACTTGAGTTGAGAAGGACGCTGGGTCAGCTCATTGTTGGTTACAAGGTGCTGAGAGGGTTACTAGATTCCGTTCAGCTTCATGACCTTATGTGCACTCTATTCGTGCCGCACGACCCATGGACCCCGGCAAATAGGCGCGGTAAGGCACATGACCTTTTCCATGTGGACGCTGGTCGTACTGTTGCGCGCTGTATGTCCCCGTTAGTTAGGACTCACCGCCACCTCAATGCAGTTCTTGCGACCAACACTGAATTTGACATCATGATTGACTCATTAAAAACTGTGTGTGAAATATTTGCCAAATATTGTGAGAATTTACCCGAACAATGGGACCGATGTATTAATAGAGATAGCTCACTTGAGCTGGAGAATAATTTTGACTAATAATTTTGTTCTGTGCTGTATTTGTTATCTGTCGTGCTTTGTGACGTAAAATTATATTTTTCTAATAATAAGTTAAGTTTTTAATGTGACCATGTATACAATGTTTGAAATTAATTTTTGTGAGTAACTGATTGACTTCGTTTTTATCTCAATAAATAATAATTTAATTTAATATTCAACCTAAGGATTATTTAGCGTTGTAGTAAACTATCGCCCAATCTCAATTTTGCCCGCCTTATCGAAGCTTTACTGGAATATTTAAAACGTAGACAATAACAAACAAACAAACAGTGTGTTTACTAAAAAATATTTTAAGTTTTCAAATTGCTATTACATACCGATGACCTGAAGATGTATCATTCTATAAATACTTATCAAGACCACTTAAAATTCCAAAAGGATCTGGGCAGATTTTTTGTGTATTTTATTAAAAATAATTTTACTCCTAAGACAAAAACAAATAATTTTATACAAATACAAATTAATTTTATTCCTCCTTATTGTGATACATTTATAATGAGTCTATGACTCTAAAACTAGGCTGGTGGCCTGTATCTCAAGAGCCAGGTCCTTCCTGGCTTTAGAGAATCTGTAACACATCTAAATTTTTTCTTTTATATATACTATTTAACTGTTCAAATTGAACCAATACAATGAAACATATATATACATATAGGAATAATATTTAACGAAATTGTTTTTATTGGAAATTAACATAATTTTGTATATTTTTAATAATTAATATTTACGTGTAGTCATTATTCTGTGGTGTAGTATTGGTGTACGAGTTTAAGTGAATGTTTGTGAGGGATTTGAAAGGTGTATGTGTCGGTGCGTGTTTCTGTATGTTTGAGTATATGTGCACGTGAAGGGTATGTGATTTTATGTTTGAAAACACGGGTGTTTGAGCATGAAACAACTTACTGTGACTCACAGTAAGTTGTTTCACGCTCAAACAGTAGCAGTAGCAGTCAAGGGGTGATTTTATTTCTAGGAATAGTTTAAGATCATCGGCATATAAGAGGCACTTCGCGGTTATCAGAACTTCAGGCAGGTCATGGATCATTATCTGAAAAAGCAAGGGACCCAAGATCGAACCCTGACTTACCCCTGATCTCGTGTGATATGAGTCGGACACGTGAATGCCATACCTCACATATTGGTGACGATCTCTTAGGTAGTCAGCGAAGAAGTTAAGTAAGCTAGGGGTGAAACCGATGGCAGCTAACTTTCTGAGTAAAACATCGTTATCAATTCTATCGAAGGCTTTTTGAAATTCGAAATATATGACGTCAACTTGCGATCTGCGGTCTAGAGCCTCCGATATGAAATCAGTCAGGCACAATAAGTTCGTGTTCACGGAGCGACCCGGCCTAAAACCGTGCTGCTCTTCGCCAATCTGGTGCCTCACTTGCCTATATATATGTTGGACTGGAAAACTAATGGTGTCAGCGGTGTATTTAACTTATGTATATATTTTACTTATGTTCTTCATAAGTAAAATATATACATAAGTTAAATACATTATATATTATATCATTATTAACTCCAGCGCCCTTAGTTGGATCGAGCCTACGTAGTTCCGATTTGATATACATTTGATTATAGTAAAACAAACATCACTTATAATTAAACTGACGTGTAGTTATCTTCAGAAATATTAAATTTATTATCTGCATTATAACCGACAGTAACAGTTGAGGGTTCAAATACTGATTGGAAGTGATTCGACTAAATGGTACTAATATCTACTGGGTCACTTGCTGTTTTTGGAGCACCCATCTTCCAAGCATCAATCTTCTTGTCTGCCCTACCCTAAGAGTGCTTTTTATAAGCCGGACACGCGAAGTGGCGCAAGTATACTGCAAAGGTGTAGCGAGTACGCTGCGATAAGGTTGCGAGAAGACTAAAGCTGCGTACCCACAGCGCCGGAGCTGTAATAGAATTACTTCACTTCTAATAAGACATTTGTCTCAAAGCTTAACGATTTTTTGTTGACGTTTTCGTGCTTGTGATTTATGATTAATTATTTTTATGAAGAAGAAGCTAATTTTGGGAAATTTCATTAGATAGTATTAAAAAAAACTATAGGTTTCTGTAACCCCCTCCCATCAATGGGGAATATTCCGCCCTCTCTGTCCCTCCCCATTGCACAAAATATATACATATATACTATACCTAAAGTCCTTCTAATGTATGTAGATACACATTTTTTGTTATTATTCTTATTTAAAAATAAAATGATCCCCCACCCCTCTGGGGGGATGCTACAAACCCACTCTCTCCCCCCTCCACCCCTCCCTATAGTACATAACTATCTATACCGATTCTAGTCCTTCCAGTACTTCATCTTATTAACTTTAAAGGATTTATTCTAATAATTTTATATTTGTTGCAAAATTATCTAATACCCAAGTTTAACGACTATTACTGCTAAAGTGATAAAGTTATCTTAACCGCTATAATTTTCCTTGAAAATTCATGAACTGCACTACCATCATGAATTTTTTCAGATCTTTCAAGCCAGCAGTTTAGGTTTTAGAGGGGGGGGGACGCCCTACTGGAACAAAAAATTTGCAATACTTTTGATGTGGGAGTGTTCACACATATTTTAGCTGAACCTGTATCTAAAACTGTAAAGCTATTGTTCATGTTATTTGAGGGCATATAAGTAAATATTTTGTTTATTAGTGTTTAGGTTACGATGGGACCGGCATGCAATTTTGTAAAAAGTCCCTAAATAAATAAGATTAAAAAAAAAAGATGATTTTAGTGAAGCTGCATAATCAAGCAGAGTATGTCTATGCACGACGCTCCCGTACTTCTGGCTCGCATGGATGTGCCTGAACCTAAGTTGTATTTTTATATATAAAGGTGTTACAATAAAAAACAAAGGTAACAATTTATGGTCCGTACCTGAACTGAAGTTCAGGTGAAGGTATAAAAATTGATTGATTCAATAATCTTCTTACCTTTTTCCGCTTAGCCTTCTTCGGCGTAGACTTAGGCGTCAACGTTGGATCTCCCAACTCCTTAGCCACCTGAGCGTTAACCGGTCGTCCATCGTCTCCTCCCATACTGATGTTGTCCTCAAACTCTATCGACTTGGGTTCCTCCGTGTCGGCTGTTTCCGAAGATAGTCGCTTCATGTTTGACTCGTCGGGGAAGAAAAATACCTCTACGCCTTCTTTTTCTGTGGAGCTGTTCAGTTCGTCTTCGTCTACTGCAAAGATGAATACAGAAAACACTGACTTAAGGAATACGATATGAAGTGATGAGACGGACAAGTAAAGTATTAGATGTATACGTACCTATATGGCGTATAAAAATAGGAAAATGTTGTGTAACAAAATAGTACTTACGAGTGTTGTTGGGGCTCTCTTTCATGGCTTCCGCCATGAGTTCATTGACTTGTTGGATTTCACTTGGAGATAATTCTCGGATTTCTTCTATAGGTTTTTCTTCTAGACCTGAAAAAATACTCAAAATGTTTAGTTTATTAAGCTTTATTCTTTTTGTATAAAAGTTTAGTATAAAAATCCATATGTCTCTTGTATACGGTCCCTTTAATTTTTATTATTTGTGAGAGAATCTGCCGTAATGACACATATTATTGAAAATTACTGCCGGGTGAAAATTGCAGGCCCTAAGTTTCAGAATTTGAAAGGTCGGACGGATGGATAGAGGAGGCTCATAATAGAGTCTCGATTTATGTGGATTCCTATAAAGACAAAAACTACTCACACATAAAAGGCTAAAGGTCAGTTTTTGACAGGCATAGAAAGTGATGTAAGGAAAATAATTTGCTCTACGGAGAAGCTAAAGCAAGAACAAGATTGAAGACACTCTCTTTACAACTCACAACTAACCACAGGCCTTCACAAGAGCCGCAAAAGTTTTCTTGGTTCACCAGGGCCTTGACGGGTCACCCAAAGGAAGCCCGCAAGGAACTGTGGCAGTATACGTGCAACCCCCACCCAACTACATTGAGCCGGCCGAAGACCTCCCCCCGGGCAAAGATCTGGCGTGGCCCACTTGGAAATCGCTAAACCGACTCCGGACTCAAGTGGGTCGCTGCCGGTTTAACATGACTAAATGGGGTTACTCTGACATAGGAACCCATTGTAGGGCATGCGTCACTTGCTGTCCTGCCCTCAGTGCCCTAATGCTTGCACTTTGGATGACCTCTACTCTTAGGTTGGCTACCGCCCAGTACTGGCAGTCATCCATCTAAATGTGAATCGTCGACACGAAGAAGAAGAAGCATGCCATGATATTCAATTTAGTTGCTTATTACATACCTACTAAAGTTTCTAATGGCTGATCAGAGCATATACTGGTGTGCCTCGAAGACGGGTCGAATGGTATTTGTGAGTCTCCATCGGACGCCACGTAGGTGACCAAACGACACAGAGCCGACGCGGAGTCCCAACATGTATATAGATTAACCATGTTGTTGGAAGCGCTCAGGTCCACTTGCGGCAAGTCGTTAGGCTGAAAACATTGGATTTGTTAGAACTTTAAATCAACAAATCATTTCAAAAGCAATGATGGCTTAGTGGCAATGACGATTGCCGTGCAGAAGGTATATTGTTTGAATCCCGCCTCAGACTTGAGCTTCGCTTTACAAGATCTCATAGTAATGTGCGTTTCATTCCTCTGCACAAGATGTCATACAAAGTTAAAAGACTTCATTTCAAATTCCACTGCCACTTTCCAACTTATTTTTATTATTCTCTTCACACAGACTCTATATAAGCAAATACATACAAACAGTTCGAACAAAGATTGAAAAATTAATCATAATTATTTATAGAGCTTACCACGACTAAGTGCAATCTAAAGGAAGGTTGCGTCAATATAGTCATAAAACCGAAACTAAAACTTTTTACGATGATGTCCGTTTATGCTATTAGAAAAGCCTGTGTGTGATGAGTTGTAAGAGGCGACTAAGGACCAAAGGGTGAGAGCAGCGCCTTCTGAGGAACCGCTATATACAGCGATCCCATGACGCCTGCCAAGCGTGCAGATTATGGAAAACTCCTCTCAATGGGGGAGTTTGCTATATAGGCTGTGTTCAGCAATTGACAATCTGGCAGATACAGTACAGTACAATGTACCGACTACGCATCGAGTGGGATGAGGGTAGGTGATTAGGATTCATCAAGTAATGACAAAATTAAAATTCAATATGCATTTATAAAATTAATATACACCCAGTGACGTTTTATATTAGTTATAACTGACTCCTGCTTCACATAAGTCCTGCATAACTTACCCCACTCCCTTTGTCTTCCATTCTTAGCGATAGTTCAAAAAGTCCCAAGTCCATCACACAGATATAGTCCTTATTGAGATCAGGGGACTTGTCGTCGTCTTGAGGCACTGGCATGTTGGGTTTCATCGACGGCAGGTGATAAAGGAACAGCATACATTCTTGAGCGAGAAAGCGAAGACACGAAGTATTGGTGGCTGCGATCAGGTTGCTTGATACGCTGAAGTTACCGAGGGTTATCACGATACGGATTGGGAGGTAGAGAGGTCTGCGGACAATGGGATACAAAGGCTTTATTGTTTATATCGGAACTCTGACAATAGATGACGTTTATTCAAATCAAATACAAATATGATAAGAAATAGAAGAAAACAGAGAAGTTCTATAAACCTAAAGCTATTCTCGACAGCACAGCTCACCACTTGAAATAGACATGTAGTTCTAACAGCAATGTTTGTGAGGGACTATTATTTTCCATATAAAAGCATTATGAGCATATCACAATTGTTATACTAAATTACGTCGATCACTTTTATTTGTCTTAAGACATCTATATCAGAAAATAAACACCTTTGTCTAAAAACAGATGGTGTTATTTCTAAACGTAGTTCCAACAACACTCGACTGTGTTCTCGTCTATACAGGCCCTGGTTCTATAGTCTAGTGAGGTATATCCGATACGTAAATCAGTATGTCTGTCACAAGATATTATAAACTTCAGAAAAATGTGCAAATTTTGAAGCATATGCACCTGCTCCTCAGCACCGATATATTAAATCCATGTATACTTCCAAATTACCGTTCGAGGGAGAAAATATCATGAGACTGTTTAATCTAGAACGGAACATAAAAAACTTGCGACAAAATGTCTTCAACAAATTTGTAAAAGGGATCGCAATTATCTTTTGGTCTATCTTTTATATTTTCTAACCTGTAATCGACGGCGCAGTCCACAACATGCACGTGTAGTTCCGATAAGACAGTGGAAGGAGTATATCCGGGCACTGGGTAGTCCAGCACATCTAATACGTCCATCAGTTGCGTCAACCAAGCGATGCCTTTGTCGCCTCTGTACCGGAGTGACGCTTGCTCTATACCAAGAGCTATGCAGATTGTCTGTGAAGGAAATCAGAATTACACCTGTTCTATGATGTGTGTATAAAACACCGTCAACTAGTGTAATCAGCTGTTTGTTTAACATCCTAGCGTTTTTAGTAAACGTCGCTCGCCGATTTACTAGCGGCCTACAATCAAACAGCTAAGCAAATGACTTGGATCGATAACGTTTAACTACTTGCCTGGCATTTAATTTGCGGTTCTTAACAGTAGTTAACTGGGCTAGACAAGTATGTCTAGCTCTAAATAATCAAATTAAATGACTGGGCTAGACTTAGTTGTCTAGCCCAGTCATTTAATTTGCGCAACTTTTTTATTATGGTCACCAGTAACCTATCAAACTCTTCATCATTTCGCTTGTCGTTGCTCCTATGTAGGACTTTGACTTAGGCTAGTAATTTAATGGCCAGCCAGTTCCCATGCGCAGATAGATAATTGTAACAATAGAAATGGACAATATCGGGCGGATACTATCGTTTTGTATATTTGTTATAAACTTTTGTTAGGAAATGCGCCACTCGCCCTGATGGTGGGCATCTGATATTGTCGAAATCCGGATCGAAGTATTCAATATATAAACATTTTTTTTAATACAAATTGTGACAAACAAGCAGACGGTCCATCTGATGGTAAATGGTCACCGTCGAAGATTGTAGACCTGAGGAAAAACCTCAGGTGGAAGAGCATTCCTCAACTTACATGTACGTGGCAAAAACAGACGATTAAATCACATTACAGATACGTGGAAGTCTCGTGCCGGTGGCCCTTCTGATGATAGCGGCTAGTTCGGTAATAAAAGTGTGAGGGAGGAATGATGTCAAAAATCTCATCAGAGCATTCCCCGTTGTAGTACCTGTAGAACAGGCATAGTCACGGCCTACGCTCAGCGATACCAGCCTGTTGGACAATTTTGGATCATCGGCAAGTTTTGTTTTGTCGCTTAATTATGATATAATCATTGTTCTATTTACGTAGTCAGGATGCACACAAAAGCTTAAGTGAATTAGTAAGGTCAATCGTCAAACGTTCGTGTCTGATTGATTTGTACTCGCATGTTCGTAAAACAGCTTTATCACGACATGCCTGAGCGTGAGTAAAACTAATCCAAGAATCACGGTAGATAACCATGTATGGCGTATCGTAGTTACCTGATTTCAGAATCCGTATTCATATAATATATATAAGACATATAGATTACATTTGCCTCTGGAATTGATACCTTTGATGAGGAACTGATATCTTAAATCTGCCAATAGTGGGAATTATGGCAAAAACCCCCTTGCTGGGGGAGGCTGTGTTCAGCAGTGGCCAATCCAGCTGTTACATAACATTATTAAATTATAGCAATATATTCAATGTACCTTTAAATTAGGCGTCTCAGAGTCCGGGTCGACCTTCAACGCCATCGTAAACATATCCTTATGCGGTAACCGATCTTTCACAATCACTCCTTTGCTTGACGGGTATATTGTACTCTTCAGGTTCATTGGCAGTATTGTCCCGTAAAGCCTCAACGTGGGCTTTTCTGACGGTATTGTTAGAAGAGCTGAAATTATGAAATAATTATGTAGAAGAATAGCTAGAAGGCTCATTAGCCACGACTCGACTCTCGAGTACCGAAACAGATTAGTTGGTTTATCGAAGGCAATTCGGCACCTGTTCCTTGAAAATACATATTTTAGTTTTACCGTACACTGAGAAAAACGACTTAAGGGCTTAAATCAAATTTGACCTTTTACCGTTGAATTGTAAATACGTAAGATGAATTCACAACTCTTAAGATGATTTTCACCAATCAATAAAAATGTACCATGTTTTATAATAAACACAACCGTCAAAAACGCCTTCCGTAAAGTATTTTCAGAATTTAACTTGTTATACGATAATAATTGCAGTATTGACCATAAGATATACCTTACTTTTACGGCGGTTTATATACGGTGATTATCACTATAACGTACGACTTAATCAGCCTCATCGAAAAGTCAATATTTAAGAAAGACCACAAAATACACCTTAAATGAAGACGAAAAGAAACATTCGTCTTCACTGACCTCGTTTAACGCCTTCTAGTTGGAAGGCGTTTTTGTACGTATTTACGTTTGGTCGGTTTTTCGCCTTATACCATATAAATTGGCCGTCATTAGGGCGCTTTTGACTTTAGATTTTTCTCAGTGTATGAATTGTATTTTTAAACAACCAGACGTAAGACAATGTGATATCATAACAGTTATATTAGGAGTTCGACTGACACATGCATATAGCAGTACAACTCAAGCTTATTTGGCCTATAATTATTGGAACATTTTAGCAAAAAGAAACCGTGTGTAGTCTCATGTGCCTGTAATTTCACTGGCTGTCAAGGACAGCTGCCGGAACACACCGTTAGGTGCTTGGCGACAGATGTTCTACTTGACGGTGGTAGCTAGCCAGGCGGGCATTCACAAAATGCCCTTCCACCATGCGGTGAAGCTCAAGCCCGCAGCGGGATTTGAACCATGGACCTGCTGCGCGGCAGTCCATAGCCAATGCCACTGAGCTATCACTGCTTCAAATGCGTATTTTATGTTTGTAGTTTTGTGTAGTTTTTTCACCTAACGGTGTGTTCCGGCAGCTGTCCTTGACAGCCAGTGAAATTACAGGCACATGAGACTGAACAACTATGTCTCAAAGTGACGGGCGCAGTGCAATTCGTGACTTGTGACGAAATGCAACTGTTATAGGCAGAGGTTAGTCCGCTTAACATCAAGTGGGCCTCGAGCTTGTTTCGTCACAATAACATAAAAAAACGCATTATTAAGGATAACACAAATAAATGACCACGTGACAATCACTAGCTTTCTAATATAAAAAAAACATCAAAATCGGTGTACCCTATAAAGAGTTATGAGGAAACAAAAAAAAAGTTGAAATGAGAACCTTCTTTTTTGGTAGTTGGTTAAAAATGAATGACTTCGATTTATAGATGTAAATAATTACTAACAATAGCTTGTTATTTAGTATAATAACATATTAGCCATAGATAAATTCGATGTGAAGTCATCTATGTATAGTTTTAATATGTTACACATGTTTGTTACACTCTGTTTAAAATACTTACAATCATGATAAAGAGTGACTTTCCCGGTTCGCAGGCAAAGTTGCGCCGTTTTGGGCCGTCCATTGAGCCCGCTCACTTGACACATCGACAGTTTATACGCTTCGAGTACCAGCTCACCCATCTGACCGGGCACTACGCGTTTGTTGCTGTCCTGTACACAAATATATATTTCTAAGCAAGTGTAACTTAGAACTTACAAACTATGCATGGTGGAAGGACATTTTGCGATTGTCCTCCTGACTTGCTACCACCCTCAAGTAGAAAATCTGTCGCCAAGCACCTAACGGTGTGTTCCGGCAGCAGTCCCTGAGAGCCAGTGAAATTACAGGCACATAAGACTTAACTATGTCTCAAAGTGACAGGCGCAGTGCAGTTCGTGACTTGTGATGAAATGCATCTGTAATAGGCAGAGATTAGTCCGCTTAACATCGGGTGGGCCTTGAGCTTGTTCCGTAACAATAACATAAAAAAAACTAATAATACAAAGTAGGTCATCGTATTTCATGGGAAAACATTATAAGACGCATCGTGGTGTATGGATCCGAATGTCGGGTAACGTAAGAGCGGATGAAGAATAGTACGTGATGGGAATGTCAAGATGGACATGTGGTGTAACTAGAGTGAACAATATTAGTCCGCAGTTGCTGGAAAGTCAGGTAATCAATGAGCATTCAGTATTCAATCTGTAGGCTAATCTAGACTTTGAAAAACGTTACAGAAACTGGGAGTATGAATGAGAAGCTTGAAAGAGTTAGTTAATAATAGAGATGAGAGATGTGTCTAGAATAGTACTGAAGCTCAAGCCCGCGGCGGGATTCGAACCATGGACCTGCTGCCAGTCCTTAGCCAATGCCACTGTGCCGTCACTGCTTCAGAATGTCCCATGAGTTACCGAGCTAGAATAACTTCCCTCATATCTTCCTGAGGTAAGAGGCGATGAAGGAAAAAATATAAGAAGGTGGGCAGCAGAGCCTTCTAAAGAACTTTATTTTTACAATGCGATCCCAAAGATGCCTGCCAAGCGTGTGGATTATAGCAAACCCCCTTTATGGGACAGATCTTTGTTCAAGGGACGACCTCACGACTATTTATGATGATGGAGATGAATAATAGATTGGCTAGGTATGACATGTCATGATGAGGGACGAAACACATGTAACCAAATGAATGTTCAATATGAGTGTGGGTAGCCATTGGGGCAGAGGAAGGTCAAAAGTTGTGGAAGGGCTACGTGAAGAAGGACATGTGTATGAAAAGCACGGTTACTGCGATGACAAGTAATAGAAAAGAGTCGAAGAAGAGGATGATGCGCCAAGCTAACTGGTTAGCGTGAGATAAGGACAGAAATAATCAGTGGTAAAATAACGAAAGGGAGTAAAAAAGTAGTGTGTTCGATTTGAGACAATTTCAAACTGCGTTTGTAGCAGTTTCAATATCGGCATTTGTATTTAAGCGTTCGGCAGTATTTTAAATATTTTTTCTTATTATGCTTACCAATGATTTGCACCAAACCGGACAACGCTTCTTGACAATTAGCTGTCATTCTGAAAGGATAACGCGCGCGCGTAATTTGATTTAACATGTAAAAGCATTATTTCTATAGTAACTGCGAAAAACCAGATAAAATAAGTTCAACTGTCAAAATTTTTTCAGTAGAAAAAGCTATCACTATAAACTATCTTAAGACGTGCAATGTCATTTGTAACCGTTTTAAAAGCTTTCTTGATGGCGTAAGAAAACGTTAAAACGCTATTTTTACCCAATATCTCCTAAAACGAACGCCAATGGTATAATTTCTAGCATTTGTGGGTGTTCTTTTTGCTAACAGTAGGCTATACGAACGCGCTATACGTAGATCAAACAAAAACTAAAGCAACTGGAATGTGCAAAATCCGGAATGAGTTTATTATTATAACAGGAAGCTTGAAAGTTGCAGGGATGACGGATTTTTTTTCAGAATTCATATTATTGTATTATTTTTGCGAAGTATGGGCGTTTCATAAAGAGAGATGAACACATACTCGTATACCTAAAATATTGAGGAAAATTAACTTGTAGAGGAAGGGCGGTGAAGGTAAGAGGGACTGCGTGAAGAACGATATGGGGACGAAACGTGTGAGTAATGTGATGAAGCTGCAAGGGGAGTAGAAGAATATTATATTAAGTTGTGTTCACCCCCATTGCCCTGGGACAAGGGAAGGAAGAAGGTGAAAATTGCAACGTTTGAAACTTCTTAAACTCACCCGAACAGGCGCGTATATCGTCAACAGACCCTTCCCGACTTTGAATGTAAGACAGAAGTTATGCGTCTCTATCTTTTCCTGTACTGGTTTGTTCGCGCCATAGCCTTTCTTCGACTTATTGTCGTAAGTCGAGTAGTACAGGTTTTCCTCTTCTGACGATGTGCTGTCTGAATCCGAATCTGGAATGATAGAAATAAGATTATGTGTTTTATGATATGAAGTTGACGACACGTAATACTTACCTGACTGATGGTAAGAATCATGCCAGCCCATTATAATTGCAGTGTCCTGGGTGGCACAGCACTGCGCTCGTCATTACGAGATATTAGTTCCTATGGCTCGTTTGCCCAGTATATATACTTGCTACAGTAGCATTTACGCAAACACCGTTTAATACAGAACTGATATAGGTATATCAATTTCAGATTGACAGGTCCACAAGTAAGTATAATAATCTCGATATAGTTCATTTCAGGAATGTCCCCGCTTGCAGAATAGCTGATCTTACTGCAGTAATCCACACACACAGTTATAAATTACCTTACACTTACAGTAGTTACGATCTAACTTTACAGCGGCCCGATTCTCTTAGGTATTGATCGGCGTTAACGCAACTTAATTGCATGAAAATTTTAGTTTTTCACAGTATCCGTAGTCTGACCGCTATTTAGGTTTGATCGCGATTCGGTGGCTTGCTATCAATCGTTTTTGACATATTTGGTATGCTTTAAGCTATTTTGTTGCGATTGCGTTGCTACAGTGGCATAGATAGCATAGCATAGATTTCAGATAGAAAAATAGCTAAATGATTAAAACATATTTATTTAATGTATAGTTTGCTAGAAAACTACTGTAATTAAGTTTTGACTGATGCTTGATTAATAGAAAGTTTCTTCATTAATTCTGTGGCAAATTTGCAAGCCATAGCACAGCCATACGATAGCGACGCGATTGCTATAAAACTGCGATTAGGAGCTAGAATTACCAGACTACCGAATTTGACATTAACAGCACTTCGATCGCATTAACATTACAGTAGTGTGGCGTTTGGTCAATAGCTAAGAGAATTGGGGCTCTGTTCTTCACGCGACTGCTAATAAAAGCTGGAAATTAGTAGTTTTCTCAACCCACCATAGCCAGAAGGTTTGCACAAGCCAAACGCAGGGTTGATTGGTCCGCAGGCGAGCGGACTAATCTCGAATGGGTCTATGATCTGCGGCTCCCACAGCAGCAAATCCGAGTTGATACGGTTGTATATTATCTCATACAGCTGTTTCGATCTGAAATGATTATTAGATATAGAAGATATAGTGTGTGAAAAACGGTTATATATACAGCTTGTCATTATTAGGTCAGAAGATGTCAGTTTTCTCCTAATCCCACGGGCGAGGACGTAATGAGAGGGCGGAGGAAGCAAAAATGTATGCCAAGATTGTATCCATTGGAAATCTGTGATCTCTACATACACTCGTAGCGAAGTTTGCTTAGCTGTTCTTAACCGATCAGCAAAGTTAAGCAACGTCCACCGCGGTCATTAGTTGGATGGGTGACCGCTAGTGACA
The DNA here is from genome assembly GCA_963890685.1 of Plagodis pulveraria. Classification (NCBI taxonomy): domain Eukaryota; kingdom Metazoa; phylum Arthropoda; class Insecta; order Lepidoptera; family Geometridae; genus Plagodis; species Plagodis pulveraria. The sequence goes on along the minus strand of OY982964.1, from coordinate 11,892,489 downwards.
TTACTACTGAGCGCTTAAGTGCTTCGGAGGGCACGTTAAGCCATCGCCGATTTGTGTTAGGATGGCAGTCGTTATAGCATGGTGGTAGGGCATATTGCGAATGTCCGCCTGGCTAGCTACCACCTTGAGAAGTAGAAAATCTGTCGCCAAGCACCTAACAGTGTGTTCCGGCAGCTGTCCTTGAGAGTCAGTAATTCTAGATAAGCCTGAACAACATCTTCGACTACATCATCAGTTACCATTAGGTGAGATAGTGGTCAAAGGCTAATCAGGAATAAAAATAAAAACACCTCCAGCAAAGAAGCTTCACCTTATTTATAGTCTTAACTTGCACATGGGCAGAAGTTTGTTATCTGTTGGGTAGGCCGCTTGCACATTTCAATAAGAACATTGCTTAATCCTGGCCAGTATCAAATAAAAACATTGGCACTAATGGCAGGATTATGTGCAGTAGTAGAAATGTTATAACCAGGATGTTCTTCTTCCTGCCCTTATCCCATCCTAAGAGGAGTCGACAGGCGGTATTCCTCCACACGCACACACTTTATACACTATCCCACACCCTCGCCTTCTTCTGCCCCTTTATTAGTCAACATTCATACCCAACTTGATGTTTTTCATCATTATGACATGTCCATACGATTCTAATCTATTCTTCGACTTTATTTCACTTGCGCTACTTTCAAGGTTACTCTGATGTACACATTCCGAACCTTATCATTTCTTAATATAACACATATACATATTAAAATTTTCATTCACTCTCCTTTGTCGCCCAATACTTTTTGAAGCAATGATGGCCGAGCGGTAATAGCTATGGACTGCCGTGCCGCAGGTCCCTGGTTCATTCCCCACCGCCGGCTTGAGCTTTACCGCATGGTGGAAGGGCATTTTGCGATTGCCCGCCTGGCTAGCTACCACCCTCAAGTAGAAAATCTGTCGCCAAGCACCTAACGGTGTGTTCCGGCGGCAGTCCTTGAGAGCCAGTGAAATTACAGGAACATGAGACTTAACAACTATGTCTCAAGGTGACGGACGCAGTGCAGTTCGTCACTTGTGGTGAAATGCATCTGTTCTAGGCAGAGGTTAGTCCGCTTAACATCAGGAGGGCCTCGAGCTTTTTCATCACAATAACACAAAAAAACGTTCTAGTTTATAAAGCAATAATAAACACTTACTCTAGCTGCAAACTAAGTATCGGCAGACTGAATTCCAAATGAATGGATGAAAGTTCTATTGAGCTGCTCGTAAATTCAGCCATTTCCTCGTCATTGCCGGGCACTATAAGCTCTTCTTCTTGACCTGTTATATAAGTAACATTTTGATTAAATAAAAAAAAACGAGAAAATAACTTTAGTTACTTTCTGGCCCTTTTCAACATTCAACACAGATATGACTACCTCCTCTGATTCCATAAATTGACGCATGAACAATGTTTAAAGTTTCGTTCCTCAGTTCACTAGCTGAAAATGTATTCTGCTAATTTAAATATTGCCTGCGCGTGTTATTTAAAAAATCGAATAAAAGCATCACAGATGTTCTCCATAATGTATTATTTTGACATCTGTTATTTCGAAAATTCGGCCACGGCGACTTTCTGCAGCGTAAAAAACGCGATGCTGACGTTGGTTGTATATATTAACAATATGTTCCACAATTTTGCATATCCGCCAAATTGTAGCGGTGCAGACGTGTGTTAGTGAAACGCACTTCTGACCCGCTGCAAAACCTCACCGTGGGCGACCTCCCTTAGACCTTGCTCTATCATGATAAATGATACCATAATCAGAAGAATAATTACTTTTCTATATAAAGCTACGGGAAAAATACCTCAAAAGCATGTTTTCATTTATTCTTTGCGTAATGGGTACAAAAAGATATTAAATAAATAATGAGTGAAATGGGCCTCTGAACAAATTTCGTTCCATAGAGATCGTGAAAGTTTACCAAAGCGTCAGAAAATATTAAAACACACGTACACGTATGTAACTAATGCATTACTGTGTTAGTAAGGCCAAAGCTAATGAGGTACTTTTAATCCGTGAAATAACCAATCATAATCACTAAACTCTACTACTTCCCTCTTGAAAAGCGTTAAGTCAATTCGCTTTTAGCAAAAAGAAACTGATCCAACTTCTAACACTAAAAATAATGTTACGAGCTGAGGGTTCGGGATAAATAATGCAATACGTTTTTCAGCAACTGACACCTTTATTCCACAGTTCTATAGTCACTTCACACTTCACTGAACACAACAGTAAAACACTGACTGTTCGCACTTAAAAGATCACTAATCACACACTTCACTGTATTTGACTATTCGCGCTTGGAGCACTTGGTCCAAAGGTAATCGCACTGTAGCTTGTTTCGAACTCAAAGTAAGACTGACTCGTTGGCCCGGACCCGACCCTATTTATACCCAAAAGCCAAAGCTTCCTGAATATTCTATACTAGTCTAGATAGAAAAACAATAGGGGCCATAAATCTCTCGTTTAACGTAAACAACTTTTGTATGCAATTCAATAGAAACTAACTACTACTTATACTGTGGTTGTTTACTAGTTGCCTGAGAACAAAAGGCGACCCTTTTTTATAACATTTTTTTGTGAAGAGTAGGTACATTCTTTTACTTGTTTATCGACCTTGGATTACTCTAGATTGTTCGATTCCATGCGCCGTAACACTGCCCCCTCCTAAGACATGCTCGTCCCGAGCATAGTTGGAACCACGGTATGGCGCCAGTCGATCCACATGAACAATCTTAGATACTCCTCGTTGACCTTTTTGTATCCGGTACGTGATGTCGTTGATTTTTGTCACAACCAGGTATGGTCCATCCCATTTAGGCTGAAGCTTCGGTGACTTCCCATTACTGCGTATAGGGTTATGCAGCCACACCATAGATCCTTCAGTAAATCCGGGATTAATCAGTCCTCCACTGTACCGGGTCTTCTGCATGTCGGCAATTCCAAATCTGTATTGATCTTGACGCTCGCAGATATTCTTCTGTTTGCGGAGGTCACTCACAAAACTCTTTTCACTGCTTGTTTGAGATGCTCTTCTAGTAGCACAAATACTGCATTTGTTACACCAGTCCACAACATCGCTCCGACAATGGATCCAATAAAACTGCTCTCGTATTTTTAACAGTGTCCTTCTCACTCCAGGATGTTTTCCTGAACATTCGTTGTGACATCGTCGTAGAATCTCACGAATTTTCGCTTCCGGAACAACCACTTGCAGGTGATAGTTATCCCCCCGAACATTCTCCCATTTGCGGCACAGCACACCACCATGGATCACCAAGCTGTCCCACTGCGCCCAATAAACCCTTGTTGCCATACCCATTCCAGCAACATCATTCCACTTGGGCCTTCTAGTGCCAGCTTCCATCCATGTCAGAATAGGCCTGATATTCGCATCATCCTGCTGTGCACATCGCATGGATTTCTTCCAGTCGTCGGTTATAACTGTTCTCACCATCCTTACAGGTATGACTTCCTTTACTTTGCCGTCGTGAGATTTTCTAATGTCGCTGCGTTCAATATTAGAGCGAAGTTGGTCGCGCTGTTGATTCCATCCATGTCGAAGTCTGTCTTGCGATGTCAACTTCCATCTGGGGCAACTGGATCTCAAATGCCCTTTTTCTCCACAGCTGTAGCATCTCGGGCTGAATCTTCTATGATTTGTATCAGACAGTGTATCTCCTTTCCTGGTCCATTGCATATTCACACCAGTAGACAGTTTTCTTTCCCGTGTTCTATCGTGTCCTCTGTCACTCTGCTGCGGGCAGTTATACCGCAAGTGACCCCTTTCCCCACATTCAAAACATCGAGGGCTGACTCCCTGGTTGTCATCACGGTAACTTTGTGTTGTAACCTCTCGAATACGATGTGATCGATGATCCTGCTGTACAGCTTCTACCTCCAAGGCATGGGCTAGGGCGTCCTTAATCGATTCATGATGACCCAACCTCACTGCAGCTCTCACTTCTAAGTCACGTATCCCATCTACGAATGCTTGAAGTAGGATTCCGTCGATGAGTGCCGGTGATGACTGATACGCCTTCCGTACGAGCATTTCCACTTCCAGTGCCCACTGCTGGAGATTTTCACTGCTTCGCTGGGTTCGTTCTTTAAGCTGAGCGCGGAATACATGCTCCAGATGAGCATCACCGAATCTAGACTCCAATGCCTCCAGAAGTTGGTCAAACGCTATGTCTTTTCCAAGCGCCTCCAGAACTGTTAAGGCTTTGTCACGTAGGCCCAGAGTAAGCGCTGTCATAGCCTGCGCTTTAGTCCAACCGTTGGCCTGCACAACAGCCTCAAATTGAATTTTGTAGGCCGACCACGAAGAGGTTCCGTCAAATGGTGGCACTTTAAATCCTCGTGGTGATGGCGCAGGTACTACTGACGCAGGTAATCCAGCTCCAGTTTTTAAAATGCACAGCGTTTTTGCCATGTCATCCATTCGGGCTTCCACTTTCTCAAAGCGGTCCTCATGCTGGTGGACCTGATCTTCCACCACTTGGAGTTTCTTCCCAAACGTTGCGTGCAGGTCTTTCATCAGAAGAGTCTGCTCCTCTTGGCGACGGGTCTGTTCCTCTTGGCGACGTGTCTGTTCTTCTCTGTCCTGTCGCAATTGGTCCTCCAGTCGACGGGCCTGCTCTTCCTGGCGGCGGACTTGCTCCTCCTTGTCTTGCTGCAGCTGCTCTTCAAGACGTCGGGCCTGCTCCTGCTGGCGTCGGGCCTGCTCCTCCTGGCGTCTGGCCTGCTCCTCCTGGCGTCTGGCCTGCTCCTCCTTGTCGTGTTGCAGCTGCTCTTCAAGACGTCGGGCCTGCTCCTCCTGACGTCGGGCCTGCTCTTCCTGGCGTCGGGCCTGCTCCTCCTGGCGTCGGGCCTGCTCCTGAAGCATTGCCATTAGTGCAGCAAAGTCCGTTGCAGACGGAGCAGCCGTAGTCGAAGGGGCTCCTGACATAGTGGCGGTGGTTGCCTCTGCAGTCGGCTGTTCTTCGGAGACCTCTGGTGGTGTAGCTCCTCCAAACCTTCGTTGGTCGATGTCCTGTTGCCGCTGACTCCTCGTTCGGATGCCTTCAACGTCGTCCTTTGGTAGCACAGGCATTATATATCCCCAATTCTGACACCAATTTGTTACGAGCTGAGGGTTCGGGATAAATAATGCAATACGTTTTTCAGCAACTGACACCTTTATTCCACAGTTCTATAGTCACTTCACACTTCACTGAACACAACAGTAAAACACTGACTGTTCGCACTTAAAAGATCACTAATCACACACTTCACTGTATTTGACTATTCGCGCTTGGAGCACTTGGTTTAAAGGTAATCGCACTGTAGCTTGTTTCGAACTCAAAGTAAGACTGACTCGTTGGCCCGGACCCGACCCTATTTATACCCAAAAGCCAAAGCTTCCTGAATATTCTATACTAGTCTAGATAGAAAAACAATAGGGGCCATAAATCTCTCGTTTAACGTAAACAACTTTTGTATGCAATTCAATAGAAACTAACTACTACTTATACTGTGGTTGTTTACTAGTTGCCTGAGAACAAAAGGCGACCCTTTTTTATAACATTTTTTTGTGAAGAGTAGGTACATTCTTTTACTTGTTTATCGACCTTGGATTACTCTAGATTGTTCGATTCCATGCGCCGTAACAATAACAAATAAAAAAGGGAGCGGCATGGTATCTCCAAATCATATAAAGTATTTCAGCGATAGAATTCAGTTTAGTTTTTTCGGGGACACATTTATTATGTGACTCGTCCATGATAAATAGTGACTTGATTAGAATACCTAATAAACTACATACTTGACTGAAGTAGACGACATTTAAACGGGGCCAATTTCGGGGTATACTTATAATAGAAAAGGCCCGTAGTGACTCACTTTGCTGCGGACTGCTCTCATGTTTAGCTTGACTCTGATGTGCGCATTTCTTTCCACTGAATGGGCTCGGCTCTGAGCTGCGCAGGTTGTTCATTATGTACATAGAAGTCGTCATGGGGTTCATTGAAGCCGGCTCGAAGTGGTGATCGTCTGATAGGCTGTCGAATGGACCTTTGGGAGGGTTTCGCGGCTTGAACGTTATTGAGATCCTGCAATTTAAACGAAACATTCCCAACAACACTCCACCTTGGAACTAACAATGAAGTACACGTAATTACTGGTAGCAATTATGGCCGAGCGGTAATAGCTGTGGAATGGCGTGCAGGTCCATGGAACGATTGACAACATGGTGGAAGGGCATTTTGCGAGTGTTCGCCTGGCTAGCTACTATCCTCCAATACATTTGTCGCCAACACGTAACAGTGTGTTCCGGCAGCAGTCTTCGTCGTCAGAGCCAGTAAAATTACAGGCACATAAGACTTAACAACTGTTGGTTATAAAAGCCACACTGTCAAAAGCTGTTTGGAAGGTATCGCTTCTTAGCGATAAGATATAACCGATTATTATACTTCGTTAGTAGATATGTATTGTGACCATGTTTTGATTTGTTGGTAACATTTGGAGTACTAACTACCTATTCTTAGTTATGTGGAGGTAAAGTCGTTTGTGTAAGGTATCTCGGGAACTAATGATTCTGTTGAACTATTTACCGCTCATATTTTATTGTGAGTGAGTATTTCCCATCTGATTAACTAACATTCTCTAATAAGTATGGCCATCGCGCTCTTGTCAGTAATCAGAAACGATATTTTATGCAATAAAATTATTTCCTTGTGTTTCCAACGAGAGAAATGTTCTTGTAATATTGGAGAATGCATACTGTACCAACCCCACATATGTGGGGCAAGGATAGGAAGTGCGTGAACAAGGGTAAAGTCACAGATTAAATAATAGTTACAACGTAATTATGCAGTTGGGAGCAGTTCCTACCTAAATAATAAAAATAAAAATTAATAACTCACGTAGGTAAAAGCGTTGAGGGTATGTGCCCGCGCAGAATATTTCCTTCGTTGCTGCTATTGTCCATTGAGCTTTGAGCAATGTGCGTCGCTGGAAGGCTCTCATTTTCCTAAAACAATATGGTTATGAAATTTTCAAAAAGTAGCCCAAAAGAGGCCGAACAAAGTAACTGACAAATATTTGAAGTTTTCATCAAACTTTTGCTCAGTCAGCTTCGTATGTGTTTTTTTCTTTATCATGTGGCAGCAAGTACATTATAAGTCATCTAATAAGGTGGGTAGTCTATCTACATCTGGTAGGTGCACTTACATGATAGTACAAATCTAAAGATGTTGCCTTCAGAGTGACCGTGGTGGGTAACGGGCGCACACTCGGCGTTTGTTGCGAGCTTATCGTTGCGTTTGCGAATTTGAACACTAGGTAGTCGGAACGAACGCGACGCATTTCTCTATTCACGCCTGGATGAAGGTCGGCTATAGGGAATCTGTGGATAGAGAAGCATCATTAACAATCACTGGAATATGCAAATGGATTTTTGTGACCTATATAGTAATTTTGAAGCGCTCGTAGTGTATCTAACTTAGTCTTTCTTAACCGATCAACGAAGTTAAGGAACGTCCGCTGCGGTCACGACTTGGATGGGTATCCGCTAGTGGCATTACTACGCGAACGCTTCAATGTTTCGGAAGGATATGTTAAGTCATCGATCCCAGTGGTCGCAGGCGTTATGGCTTGCTGGTAGGGCATTTTGAGAATGTTCACCTGGCTAGCTACCACCATCAAAATATAAAATATGTATAAAATCTGTCGTGAAGCACATAACGGTGTGTTCCAGCAGCTGTACTTGAGAGCCAGCAATTAAGTATGCGTGAACATCATCTTCGACCACATCATCACTTAGCATCAGGTGAGATAGTGGCCAAGGCTAGCCTATCAGCTATAAATAAAATAAGAAAATCTTATTAAAAAATGTATGTAATGAAAGTTTACACCGATTTTTGTTTGTGAAATTTGAAATGTAATGTAAAATTATTGTCCGTTTGTAGGAGTACTTAATATAATATGTCACCGTTGAATTCTAATTCCTAGAAAAAACATACTATAAAATATTTCAGATGTTCGATGTCGTACGACCGTCGTCTTCTTCTTCGCGCGGCAACTAGTGCCGGCGCGGACGCGCCTTCGGGCACGGGTGGCCCCTTTGCGCGGCAGTCCTTCGCCAGCAGTGCATCACTGCTGGGTCGCGGGGTGTGTGCCATGTGAGTGGCACCTTCGTCTCGTTCGGGGTATGTGGTCAGTCTGGTGATCTTCTGCCTCCCTACTCGCCCTCAGCCCACCGGGTGAATCCCTCTGGTGGGAAGCCCAGTGAGCGAGTCGCTCGGGAGGCATGATGATAGCGCGTCCAGGCCGGCCCTTAGGGCCTGGACGTCGCGGCGTCGCTGGGGGTCCATTTCGTGCTACCTAGCGACAGGAGAGGAGTTTTCCCACCCCCGCTAATACTAGCGGGACTGGGTCAACCCCCTCTCTGATCGCCTGGAGCACGTCCTGGAGGGTGCTTAGGGCGGTTTCGAGCATTTCTAGCTCCGCCGCCGTCCTTGTCATCTTCTGAGTTGTCTCGCTCACGCGTGGGAGCGGGACAGGTTGTTGTGTCCGTCCTGTTCTCGCGGCCTGGGCACGGGGTGCCTTGGCCGCAGAGGGTTTGGGTGCGGGGGCGGTGGGTTGGGAGGCACCCTTCCGCGGTCCCTTCTTCTTCTTCTTTTTATTGGCCTTCTTTGTTTCCCTCTGGTCAACGCCGCGGGCTGGCGGGCCGTTAGCATCGGCCATAAGAGATGTAGTGGCCTTCTCGGGTGTCGGGATTGATGGTAAGCGCGGGGTCGCGCATTTGGTGCTCGCTGTGGTTATGGTGGTGGTGGTTGCTGTGGTGCCCGCGCGCTTGTTCCGCGCCTCCTCGCGGAACACAGCGCAGCGGGGATTGTTCGCGGTGTGCGCACCGCCACAGTTTGCGCAGGTCGCGGGCTCTTCGAGTGGGCGAGGGCAGTCGCGCGCGAAGTGCTCTCCCCCGCACCGCACGCACGCCTGCCGTCTGAAGCAGTTGTGGGAGGAGTGCCGGAATGCCTGGCATCTATGGCATTGGGCCGGACCTCTCCTCCCCCTCCAGTGTTCGAGCTTTACACCCGGCATACAGAGAAGTTCATCAACTTCGTATATGCCGGGCGTGAGATTGGGCGTCTTTTTCATGGATGCGAAGAAAATGCAGCCTGGTCTGCCTTTCCTCGCCTGGATTTTCTTTATGTGCTCGGGTTCGTACCCGAGCGCAATGAGGTCTTCTTTTATTTCTTCGGGATCCGTGTTAGCAGGGAGTCCCCGGATTGCCAGCTTCAGGCTCCTCTCCTTTGGGAGGGAGTACGAAAACCAGGTTACCCTGTCTGCCTCGTCCAGGTTCGTGAGGTAGGCTTGGATAACCCGGTATTCTTCGCCGTCTGTTGGGGTGAAGCGTACGCCTTGGTTGAATGGGCGCACGGATGGCGGTCGCCCTAGCTTTTCCTTCAGTGCACGGAGGTGGAGGGTGCACTTCGGGAAGTTTTCTATGATGATGGGCGGGTAGCGTGGCTCCTTCTTCTGGGCAGGGGCCTGCTGTGGGTCAGGTGTTGTGGCTGGTGGAAGGTTGGCTTGCGTGAGCGTGACGTCCGCCCATGAAGTTGATGCCTCTTCTGGGCGGCGTTGGGCTGTTTCCGTCCCTTTCCTTCCTCGGGGGGGTGAGGTAGGTGGGGGACGTGATGCTGCTCCGTGCGCTGGCACGACTTTCGTCGTAACCGCCGTCTTTGCCTGGGTCGTCCTTGTTGCCGGGGTTGGTGCGTGCCTGGTGCCAACCGTTGTTACGGCGGCATAGGACGCATGCTGTCCCGGGGTGGTTGTGGTAGTTGGTGCCGGTTGGCGGCGTGGGTCGCATGGATGCGCTGCGTTGGAAACGCGGGCGCAGGCGCGTTTGCTCTCGTCGTCATCCTCATCGGTGCGTTTGCGGCGCACACCTGGGGCCGGGTCTTCACTGGGGGTAGGGCTTGGTGATGGTGACGAGTCGGGCGAGATCAACGAGAGCACTGGGGCCTCGTCGTCTAGCGGTTCGACTCGCCATCGCTGGAGTTCACGTCGTGCAGCTTCTGCGGTGCGCTGCACCGAGAGCTTGAATCTCCGGTATCTTTCCGCTTCTTCGTCGGCGGCATCAATAGGGATCCTCCGCGCGGACAGTGATCTGTCACGCACGGAGGGTCTCAGCTGTCCTCTTGGCTTTCTTGGAGCGTCCGGGCAGCCGCTGCCCTGCATAGCGGGTGCTTGACACTAGTCTGAAGAGCTCATGTTCGTTTCGGCTCTCGCGATCCAGGAACCAGTTGGTTCGGCTATCTTCGAGCTTAGACGGTCTCCGCCCTCATGGGTGAGGGGTGGAGTTCGGAGGGCGTTTTATAATAAAACGTCCCCGAGTTCCGTGGTGGCTTTGGTGTGGGTCCGAGCGAGAATAGGTAGGCACAAAACGAGACTTTCCCGATGTCGATGTCGTACGAGTATATCTCAGTTATAGAGATTGTTTTTACGCACTCAGACAATCAGATAGTTTCAAACGTTCATACTTGTCATTACACAATGCATACACACGAAATTATATAACATTTACTGACTGCGTGCGTTTATGATTGATCTAACGTGTATTGTTTTATTTGTTAGTTTTGTTTCTTCATTAAGTATTCTGAGCGACGACGCTAGTGCGGTTCGTAAGGGGCTGATGAAAAACAGTTTTCTTTCTGTTGTATGCACTTTTTAATTACGTTGAATAGGAATCCAGCGGCATTACATTCACAAACGAGATTATGTTTATTTTTTATATTTATTATATATTAAATAGAAAAGCTGTTTTGTGAGTTCTTAGAATGTCTTAGTGTTGATTATCTAACTATTTAAGTAACAATAGCTTGAATATGCACGAGTATTTCAGATATACAGGGTGCCCGGTAATGAATGGATAACCTTAAATTAGGTATTTGTATATCTAATGGCCATTCAGAAAAAAAAAACATAACAAAAAAAAATCAAGTAGTACCAAAGTTATGGTCTTTTTAATAAACAAACATATTCATTTTGCCAAAGTTTAAGCATCCATAGCGTAAAAAAAAGTATGAATACACATGTGACCAATCATTTTAAAATAAAGTGTGCCTAAAGCCGGTTTCAAAATGGTATTTGTTTTATTATTTGAACAATTTTTTTTTTATTATATTTTTTTTATTTTTTTTTTGTTCTGTTTTTTTTCTGAATGGCCATTAGATATACAAATACCTAATTTAAGGTTATCCATTCATTACCGGGCACCCTGTATATCGGAAAATGTGAAAACATTTAAGTAATGTTTATGACTACTACTACTAACTCGATTGTGATGTGCTAGCGGGCGAGTGGAACGTTGTAATGAGAGATTGTTTACATTACTGTGAGTCTGTCGCATCACAGAAACAATCTAGTATATTTAGGTAAGTCGTGACATAGTAATTATATATTGTATTATTACTATTATTTTTCTTTATAATTGACATTTGTATATATTACTATTATTTTTGATTTTTTTCTTCATTTTGATAATATTATTTTTGACATATTTATATTTTTGACATTAATTTTATATAATTCTTTAATAATTATCATTGTCATTAGTGTAATTCGTGTAAGCGGTACTAATTGAATAATAAATAATGACAAAACAGTTTTTCTATTGAATGACGAAGGTTTCGCAGAAACAGCTATAATTACATTTTTATGCTGACCCGGTTATTAAGAGCCTCTACTCATTCTATGTTAAAATAAGATCTTCGACTACATCATCAAGTACCAACGGGCGAGAGTAGTCAACGGCTAGCCTATTAATACTACATTTAAAATTACTCACCTGAGTATAGCGTTAAGATTGGAACATTGTAGGGAGAAGTTTAGCTGGTTCTGTGACGTAAGCGGCGTGGGCGATGACGTCACGTTGTTAGTCGTTGTACCGCCGAAGAATGTAGCCGACATTCGTTCTATTACAGTAAGCTCTACGTCCAAATAGAACGGTGTGCATTTTATACTGAAACAAGGATTTATAATATTTATGTAATTTGTCAGCTTCATAGTTCTAGATAAGAGAACAGAAGCAACAAATCTGTCACTAAAGAAACCGAATTCTGGCAAGTATTAAACTGATAAAAATATAATTTTAAGCTCTTAATTTCTTACATTTCAAATATGTATTAACAATTGTATCTATATCTTCGTATATGAATTCATAAATGCTGGCAAAGTCACAACGAATTATTCAAATATAACTCAACATTAATCTAGAATATTTTGTATAGTAGTAGGACATTTTGGGAATGCCCGCCTGGCTAGCTACCACCCTCATGTAGAAAATCTGTCACCAAGCACCTAACAATGTATTCCGGCAGCTGTCCTTGAAAGCCAGTAATTCTAGATTAAGCCTGTTAACATCTTACTTTTTGACTACATTATCATTTACAAACAGGTGAGATTGTGGTCAAAATTTAACATATAAAATAAAAAAAAACAATAGACACATAATTTAATCAACTGCGTGAAAAAAGAGAGATTCTTTGATATTACACTTACTAATTACCATTAATGAACGTCATTTTCTTCGACCACAACTACTTGTACAACATCTTCGACCACATAATCACTTACCATCAGGTGAGATAGTGATCAAAGGCAAGTCTATCAGCTGTAAAAAAAGTCGACCCACCCTATCCTCTGATAATTTGGTAGTTCGATTAGATTAGAATAATGACCCTTCATTATCTGACTCCTAACTATTTATATGCTTTCTATTATCTGAATAATAATTGGAATGAATAAGAAAGTAAGAAACTAATTAAGCGTGCCTTTCCTCTGTATGCGAAGAAAGCAAGGTCAGTAATTATTAATAATCATAGTTTTTTTTTTAATTTATTGAATGGGTTATTATGGACTTTGGAGACGTCTGAATGGCTTGGGAGGATTTTTGTTGTTGAAGTTGCCTATAATTTGGATTAATATAACGGCAAACTTTTATTCCGAATAAAATTAAATACATTCTGTTAGACCGCATGTTAAAATTACGAGGTAGTTTATTATATACAGTTAATTTAGATCTACTGTACTTAGGAACTAAAATTTTGGAACGCTTAGTGATATACATATAGTATGAGTTTTAACGCTTACCTGAATATGGCAACACAGCATATCGTTCTATTGTATCATTTATGTCATATTTATGTATATTCGTATCTCATAACGTCGCCGTGGAGGTCAAGGGAGTCAAGCCACAAATTTGTAGGATATGAGTTATGTCCCCAAATTTGGGTTGGAAACCTTTTTTTGCACTACGAGAAAACAAGCGCGGCCTATTGTTATGTTTGCTTAAATATTGTTTTTATTATTAAATTGATATTTTAACATTACGCTTTAAATTATTCTAAATAATTTTCCCAAATTTGGGTGCATAACTCATATCCTACAAAGAACAATGGCGAAACATTAGTTGGCATTCTTTGAGCAAATTGAAATATCTGAGTAGCTTATGTTATTTGAATGTTTTTTTGTGTATTTTTACAATAAACGCATTTGTTGGTAAAAGCCTACGAAAAATGATGATCTTAAGAGGAATTTTCGTTATTTCCGATAGTTACATATTTCAAAAATGGCTGATAGTCCTTTAGGCCTATTCCACTTGAGTTATTTTAGATAATTTTGACCACTTTGTGCGTATATGTTTCCACATTTAATATGAACCATAGACACAAAATGTGATCAAAATTATCTAAAATAACGAAATTGGCGTCAAGCGGAATACGCCCTAAAGCTGTCCTACTGCAAGCAAGCAAGAATCGATTTATATATCGATATTTATTCAGTTTTTTGTGTTAAGTTTGACTACTACTTAGGTACTTAAAAATGTGACAACAATTACTGTTATGAAGACTTGGTTTTTTAGAAAGCTCTCAAGTAGTCTGTCTGTTTAGACGATTTGAATTGAATACCAAGAAAGTATCGCTAGTATTAATCGATGATTACAATACTCGATATTGATTTACGTGTAGTTATTTACATGTAGTTAATACCAAGTTTAGTGTGAATACCAATTAACAATAACTTCATATTCAAAGGATGAACGGCGCAGACGTCGCACATTAACGAGACGAGACATCGATGTTAAACGATGTTTTGTAAATGCAACATCGATCATCCCTACAAACAAGGCATATCAAATCACATGACAAAAAACAAACCATAAATGCTGCCGCGCTTGTGTGATGTGATGTGTTTTTTTTTGCGATTTCATTAGTTTTTCGTCTTTCACATGCTTTTTTACTTGACGCAGACCGCCTCTTGACGCTGATATTACTAGTATTTCATTTGTGACCTGTGCTTGCCCTTGGTTTCTTGATTTTTGCCTAAAGTCGCCTTTTGCATACTGACTTTGCCTCTTTAGCACCAGCAGAGTTTTTAGATGACGTCGTTATACGAGAAGATGATGAAGAATAAATCGAAATTAAAAGAAGTATCACTTATTGTTGTTTTATTAGACCTGGGAGTTATATTCTCTTATTTAATGGTACAAAATGGTCTTTTTAACAATTACTCAGGTAAACATAGTTTAGTATGTCGGTCAGTTACTTAGCAAATGTATGCTTGCCTGGAGTAGATAATATCGCCAAGCACCTACATTGTATTCAGGGGAACCAGTTCCTATTCTATACTTAGCCTGATAACAACATTATCACACACAGGTAAAATAGTGGTTGAAGGTGGTGAGGGTGGTGGTGTGAGCAACACAATAAATAATGTTTAAAGAATATATAGTTTTACATAGCTACTATTAGCATAAGATGCTTAGATTATACATAACCTAGGTTATGTATAATCGTTTTATCTTAGAGTAGATATACATAACCTAGGTATCTATACAAATACAAATACAAATACAAATTGTTTTATTTCCCATAAAAACAATACATACAGGCTATAAAAGGTAATTATATATTAAAGTAATTATACTTAAATAACAAAGTCCTAAGATAATACGCAGTATACCTATTTACCTTACATTAGCAGCCGTACTAGGTTAACCTGTGTTACGACTGCTAAGTGTATTCCCACAAATATGTAAATGACTAATGATACGTATACGAGTATATACGTATCATTAGTCTCCTACCTACTAAAAATTGTCACTCTTACTTTATTTGTTACCAAGTATTAAATATAAATAAACATACGAAAATGAAGGCAGTTTGAAAATTCGCTTTTAAGCCAAGACATAATGATGTTACCCGCAACACTATACGTGTGGAAGTCATAATACAGAGATGTGACGTGTATCTGTAGCAGGGCAAAGATATCGATATCAAGTTGGTTAAATATTTTAACAACTGATGAAGATATTTTATTTTAGGTAAGTATGTTAAATTAAAAGCGGATATATAATGTATTTTGAAGTGTTGATAATGTTACTGAAATACAATAGGTATTCTATTTAAAATGTGCCATATATTCGATTTACTAATTAAGGTTCTTAACTTAGCATTTACTTAAGAATAAATGTGAAAGTTTAGTATACAGATCAGATGAAAAGAAAAAATAATAATAATAAAGATCTTAGTAAACAAGAAAATAAATAGCCAAACCAAGAAATAATTTATCGATAAACCTTGAGTAAAATTTACCATTTATTATCTATATACATAATCTCTAAGCGAAGACAATTATCTAAACGAGTTTTAAACACAAATACGATGTGAACGTAATTAAATGAAGCAATATCACTTTTATATGTTGACAGTTATTACAATTGTTTTCGTTTTGTATCTAACATAAACTTATCTAGGTAAATAACACAAGCAGAATAACATCCTATGCATAAATAACAAAATGAAACTAAATACCTAAGACTACTTTTCGAAAAAGATAAAACATAACCTACAAACATTCAAATCATAATATCTTAAAACGTAGGCTTTCTCTGACAAAAATTCTATTACCAAAGGAATAGGAAATTTACAGCTATATTATTTATTTATTTTTTATCTTTATTTGCAAGATTTCTTTATGAACTAAAACCATGTATGGGAGTTCGCCATTGTTCTTTGTGGCTTGACTCCCTTGACCTCCACGGCGACGATATGTGGCTCGACTTTATATAAAATTTAAAAACATTTCCAGAGGAAGTGGTAAAAAATCGTGGACGATTATGATAAGTGCAAATTTTCTGCATACAGAGACATACAGAAGGAGCCAGGAAAAAATGCATGCGTTAAAGCAAATTTTTCTTACACAATATCCGTAGTGGGATATAGAAGTTTCTTTTCGCCTGCGACTCGGACGTATTTTGACGTTTGCTTGAAGTTCAATCTCACGTTTGCTTTCGATGAAGTTGTTGAGCCTCTCCCGCTTGATGTATCGTCCTCGTCTTCAGCTGCAAAAGATAATATGTTCATTAAATTGACCGTTCTCTCTGTATTTTTCTCCCTACCCTTACCTGAGGTGGGATCGGTGTGCAATAAACCTTTCGAAAAACCTAACATACACCAACTGTATGGATGTTGGCTTTATGGCTAGCCAAGCCTTATCGCGAATGCTCTTCATGGTACTTAACCCATTGGCATCGGCGATAATGATAACAATAGAATTTTTTTCATAACTAGGACATAGTGGTCCTGACGATGCCAACTTATTAATTGAAGCAATGATCGCTCAGTTGAAACAGTGATGGCTCAGTGGCATTAGCTATGGACTGCCGCGCAGCAGGTCCATGGATCAAATCCCGCCACTGGCTTGAGCTTCACCGCATGGTGGAATGGCATTTTGCGAATGCCTGCCTGGCTAGCGACTACCCTCAAGTAGAAAATCTGCCGCAAAGCACCTAACGGTGTGTTCCGGCAGCTGTCCTTGAGAGCCAGTAATTCTAGGTTAAGCCTGTTAACACCTTCGACCACATCATCACTTAACATCAGGTGAGATTGTGGTCAAAGGCTAACCTACAAAAATAATGATGTGATCCTAATTTGCAGCAGTATTCTAGTGGCACATATTTCTTTCCGAGCACTTTTTTCCTTTAGTCACCTTTTGCTTTCATTCATATGGAACAGCCCTTAGATTTTTAAATCATGACCGCAACGTAATATGAAAATTAAATGCACGAATGACCTTATTGATTAACTGAAATCGTGACCACGATCGATGCAACGTTTTCAACGCCGAAAAGTCTTTCAAATATATGCGAATAATATCATACTAAAATATAAATAACAATAAAATAATCATCAGTTGGATAATAAATTATTTGCCTCACACCCCGTTAGAATGTCACCTCCCCATTTCTTGTCATTGGTGTCGTAAGAGAGGACTAAGGGAAAAGTGCGCCAAATTAGCAGCATGCCACTTCTCACGCGGATGTGAATAGGTTGTTGTTTGTATTACACAGGGCTGTATGCCATCTGAGTGCCCTACCAGGGTTTCATACAATATGTTCTTGTGGTTCGTCCAGTGTGTTAGAGAAAACATTTTGTATGACGCGGTAATTGAGCCCCGTGAATGCCAATAGGTTCGCCCCTTATTAAATGAAACCATAACCCAATTGGAGAAACGTGGCTGTTTACACATCTCTGCCTAACCCTACGGGAAATACAGGTGTGATTATATGTATGTATTGTATTTGTATTACTAGGTACTACCCAACAATTTAGTTTATTTAACTCACCTTTGCTCTCAAATCGAACTAAGTCAAAGCTTTCCGGCTTGTTCGCTTCACTTGCATGTGTGTACAGACATTCTTTAACAAGCAGGTGCCTTATGGCAGCCTCGCAGACGGTTTGACTCCCGTGTGACGTCACTTTTTCGCTGCCGTCCAAAGTTATGTCTGACGTCAATAATCTGTGACAAAAATATAATTGGTCAAATAAATAGAGAAATGAATTTATTTCTTTAAGTAGTTCTCTAAGTAGTTCGCGCTAGTGCTTGGAATCATATCCAAGCACTAGCGCGAACTAAGACTAAGAACTAATCTCCTGCGCGGCAGTCCATAATCGTTGCCACTAAGCATCAACAGCCGTTATACCTATATCCAAAACTTTTCGTACCTCATTTCGTGGAATTGTAAATTGTCTTCATATGATGCATTAAC
Organism: Plagodis pulveraria; assembly: GCA_963890685.1. Taxonomy (NCBI): domain Eukaryota; kingdom Metazoa; phylum Arthropoda; class Insecta; order Lepidoptera; family Geometridae; genus Plagodis; species Plagodis pulveraria. Next base: position 11,874,366 of record OY982964.1, on the reverse strand, counting down.
CATTCTTGAGGAAGTACTATGTTTACATTTTCAAACGTTAGATGCATACCATCTACTTCGTTACGCCATCACGACGTCTGCGTCGCTCAGTGACGTAAAACGTTAGTTATAAAGTCACGTCAGTTTTAGTAGTGTTTTAATTTAGATTTTCACTAATACTTGTTTTAAGTGTTGGTCTTTTTGACGCCTAAGACGTCGATTTAACGTTTTAATACGATGTACATTGCATAGCTGTGACCTTTACACGTTCTTTAGCACGTCATATCGAAGTCAATTACGACGACAAACACATCCAAATAGACCGTGATAAGACGTTGATACAACGAGAAATGAGTAAAACACTCCATGTTAATACTTAGCAATCACTAATTGGCAAAAGAAGTTGCCGTTTTTATGCTACCGACACTGTTTTACAACCTTTGACTAGATGTGAAGCCGTCGGACTGTATTGTCGGGTTTGGTGAAAATACATCGCCAATATATCATGTTCAGTTGGCCTAGTCGTTCGAAGGACTAGGAAGACGTGAATAATCAGCGCTCAGAAGCTCGGTTTATTTTATAATTAATTATAGAAATTAAATAAACTAACACAACCCACAAGCAAACGGTTGGGCGCCAAAGTTATCACCTAAAATTATTCTTCTTGGCTTTATCTAAATCGCCATCGGTGATACTAAATACATCAGTTTCACTCATATAAAGCCATTTGAAACACTGGGAAGATGCTTAAGTAATAAAAGCGTTGCTTTTGATTATCAAGAATTGAAAAAACTAAAATACCCGCAAGCCACACGTTGGGCGCCAATCCAGCAATTACCTTAAATGATTCCTCGTCGCAGCTTTATCCAAAGCATCGTTGACGATGCTAAATACATCGCCTTCGTTCATGTAAAATGGACCCAGTCGTTCAAAGAACTGGGAAGACGCCTCTTGCATCTTAGTGGCGCTGATTGGAGATATGCAGTCTGATCCCACTGGTGAACCAATTAGGATATCCTGAGAGAGAAACATAGAGTTTTTATGAATTTTAATTAAAGCGGAAACAGTTACTCATGCAAAAAACTCACGCAAAGTCAAGACACAGCGCAATAGGAGGGCAACTGACGAAAGTCATCGGCTATGGCAGAGAACTAATAAGTCAGCTATATTTTCATAAAAACTAACGTGAGTTGACATAATTATGAAATAAATATACCGGCTAGCACTCACGGTGTTTGGTCGTAATCTCCGACCGGTGTTCGAGCAGTAAAGATGCTCTCAAGGAATGCGGGCAGCTTCGAGGGCCGCTAGACGTGCACTGTGCGCGTAGTTTGAGATATAATATAGTGGAATAGGTAGGTTGAGATTGGAATTAAAATATGTCAACCATAAGAGGACTTTATTCTAAAAAGATCTTCATTTAAAAATATATAATGCTTAGAATACCAATGTTTAAGTTAAATTCTGTTTTCACATCACAAGCTCGGAGAGATGTTGTTTATCATTCGAAATCTGCTTTTTATACACTAACGTGTTATTTTTAATTCGAACCTCTATAATATTTCCAGCAAAATGAATTTACTATAAATTATTACCAATTTTAAATTTCATTTTTACTATGAAGTAAAGCAAATTTACTACATTATTTAAGCTATTTTTCTTGCACCTAGCATTTTCCTTGCTGGAATGAGGTAAAGCCTTGTATGCAGCGCTCGTCAGCAAAGTTATTTTGCATCTCGAACCTTTGAAACCTTCGCTACGCTCAGGATTTTAAATTTGGAACTTCCTCAAGTTTCAATAAAAGTACTTGCGACAAACAATAACTTTGCAGCCTTGCATAATAAGAACTATTGTGCATGATTACTATAAAGTAAATACGGAGTTTATTGATAAAAAAACTACGATATTTGAAAATATTATATGGAAGAAGCAAGTGCAGACTCACCTTATGCAGAAGTACGCATGAGATAGACGATATCCTCAAGCTAACGTGTGAAACCTCCGCCGTGGGGTCCCCATCGATGTGTGGCACTATAATATATCATAAAAGGAGTTAACACAACTTGACTGTGGTTACTGCGTGTATAAAATAAACCAAAGACAATATTTTCAGTCAATCACGGTGATGGCGAATTCCCAACACGGGTATAACCAGTGCCTTTATTCACATATGAAACATCCAAGACCCGAGAAACGACCATAGATATTATATTAGGACGCGAATGGGCAAAGAATAGCCCAAACAGAACCAAAAATAACAGAGCTGGTGTGTGACGTCTTTCTAACAAAACCAACGGTTTAGCTCAATATTAGTTTTTTTTAATGTTATTGTGACGGAACAAGTTCAAAGGCTACCTGATGTTAGGCGGACTAACCTCTGCCTATAACAGATGCATTTCATCACAAGTCACGAATAGCACTGCGCCCGTCACTTTGAGACATAGCTGTTAAGTTTCATATGCCTGTAATTTCACTGGACCTCCGGGACTTCTGCCGGAACACACCGTTAGGTGCTTGGCGACAGATTTTCTACTAGAGGGTGGTAGCTAGCCAGGCGGGCAATCGCTAAATGCCCTTCCACCATGCGGTGAAGCTTACGTCAGCGGTGGGGATCGAACCAGGGATCTGCGGCACGGCCGTCCATAGCTATTACCGCTCGGCCATCATTGCTTCTAAAATTCCAGTAAGCTGTGTAGTATGTAAGGACGCCCTTTTTCCTTTCTTATTTACCTTTCTTATTCCGCTTGATCCGCGGCTGTGCAGTCGGCAAGTTGACGCTGGACGTCATACTAGCACTCATAGAGCTGACTGATGATGAGTAGCTCTCTGACATCTGGTTACCCGACGTCATCGGGTGGAACCGTTCGCTTTCCATATCACTGTCTTCTGTATAACATGGCGGGTAAAAAACAAAAATTAAACAAGGCATACGAGAGACATTAAAAACTAAGATAATGAATAGATTCAGGCGTTACATTACATACAGGCGGAAATCCATATTTACAGATATCAAATATTTTAATAATATTTTAAGAAAGCATTTTATTAGTATTTTAGTAAAACACTTAAAAATAGAAAAAATAGATCTGGTGACAATACCGCATAATTTTCTGTTGACCAGAAGGATTTTCGTCGTGTTTCAGTTCTACACGAAACATCCTCAGGAGGTCGTAACTCATCGAGCTCACGATCGAGAAATTAAAAACTGTGTAGTATATATTAAAAACTAACCAATACTAGGTCCAGACCAGCCATACTTCCCAGTATGCTTAGGACCCTGGTTCTCGAAGTTTCCTAATAGCTGAGCTTCTATGAGCTGGAAGTCTGCTTGCTTCATAGGCTTACATTGCATGTTCATGCCACTAGGCCTCATTGGGATGTTGCTGAAAATAAGTACATCCAGTAAAGATTAGAGTCAAAATATGCGACAGATATTCGCAATACTCACGATTTAGAGTGATCATGTACTATTTCAAGTCAAATAATTTATTTTCTACAAAACATGAGAGGTCAAAAATCTTATAATTATATACAGGACACTATGTATTCTGTCTGCAAGCAGTGATGCAAATTTTCTATAAATTAACAATCTATTCAAGTATAACTATTAAGACAAAATTTCTTCACACTGTGAAACAATTAGTAAAAAGCCAGTTTTAGCTGCCGCCCGCAGTGCTAAGCGAGACGTCAACGCGGGCGTCCCGAGCTCTCCTTTAAAAAGACCACCGAATGTGGTTGAAACTATAGTCTACACTATAGCTATGTGACTTATTCACGTGAGTTATGCCTTTTTTAAATTTTATTTATTTTCCCTAATATTAGCGAAAACGTTAGTTTCAATAATAAAAAAGAAGCCAGTTTGTTAATGTTTTTTAAACTTATTTTATAAATTTCATCTAGTATACAACTGTACAGATATATGCCCTTATTATGTGCGTTATTTTTGTTTAAATTGTTTCTATAATTATAAAACATATGTTCAAATCCGTGGCCGTGAAGTTAACATCGCAAAAGTGAAGGAAATAGTGACTGAAAATCCTCATTAAAGTTTGAGAGAGATATTCGTCGAACTTTCTGTGTCTCAATAGTCGATCGGTGCCATTTTAAATAATCACATGATTCATTTCATAGGTGAAACGTCTTGTCGCTCGGCTAGTCCCAAAAGACTTGAATTTTCTCCAAAAACTCAATCGCATAAGAGTCGCTGAGTACATCTTAGAACGAGTCAATTTCGATTCAACATACATGAAATGCGTTGTTACTGGTGACAAGACGTGGGTTTACGAGTGTGACATGCAAACTAGTCAACAAGCTTGAGAGTGGCGCCTTCCAACTGAACCGAAACAGAAAAAAGACACCCCTAATTCGATCAAAAGTCAGTCATGTTGACTGTTCAATAAAGGAGAATTCGCGGCGAGAAATGAACTTAAATCCGGAAAACGTTTAGAAAATGTTTTTATGTTTTATTTGGATTAGATAGATAGATAGATAGATAGAAACACTTTATTGAAACACCTTAAATATAAAAAATAGTTAAAACAGAAACACAATGCAAAATAAGGTAACAATTGGCGGTCTTATCGCTGAAAGCGATTATTCGTTGCCGTAAGTGTATTGTTTCTGAAGGAGCATATATTGAAGGTGGTGATAAATAAATTTGGAAGAATAACTGACATTTTGTGTAATATTGAACTATTCCCGGTATTTAAAATAAAATAAAAATAGTTGATATATGGTCAGTATCAGCCGGATTGTCCACTGCAGCCCCCCCATTTAGGGGGGGGTTTAATCCCCACGCTTGGCAAGCAGCTTGGGGGTCGCAGTTTAAGAAATCAGTTCCTCAGAAGGCGCTGCTGCCCACCTTCCGGTAATTTACCTTTAGTCGCCTCTTACCACACCCATAGGTAGAAATGGGGGGTGACATTCTAACCGGGCACCCTACGGGGAATTTGTATAAGTAGTTTCTTTATTTTTTACTTTCAGATTTGATTATAATTTGTTAGCTGCCATAATAACATGTATAATTTGAAAAAATTTTGGGTATTACATAATATCTTATATATCATTCATATATCATCATGTTTTTTTTTTTTTTACAAAATTCATGATTTTACGTGATGAACAGTTTGGTTTCCGTAAAGGAAATTCAACGTCGCTTGCATGCTTTAACCTAGTAAAATATATAACAGAAAGTATAAATGAAGGAATCCCGCCAATATCAATCTTTTTGGATATGACCAAAGCCTTTGACTTTGTCAATCACAAGATGCTTTTGTATAAATTAGAATGTTATGGTATACGGGGCCCAGCTTATAAATGGATCGTTAGTTTTTTGGAAAATAGAAAGCAATATACAGAAATATCAAAAGTTATTAAAAATACATTAAACACATTCACAAAAGAGAAGTTTAAATCTGAACTATTAATAAACAATACTGGAGTGCCTCAAGGAAGCATACTGGGACCATTGCTTTTTCTGATTTATATAAACGACCTCCCTCAATCTACTCCCCATAAGTGTATACTCTTTGCTGATGACATTAAAATAGTCATAAAATGTGCCGATAGAAACAAGACTCAGCTAACAGTAAATAAAGCCCTCTTAGATGTTATTCGTTGGATGGAAACAAATAATTTAAACGTTAATATCAATAAAACCAAAATAATTCAATTTCTTTCGTATAATTCTAATGCATTACCCCTTGACATTTATTATAACAATGAAATAGTAGATAATGTTGACAATTTTAATTTTTTGGGTATTACCCTGGACAAAAACCTTAATTGGAAATCTCATATTGACTTCTTGTGTAAGAAAATTGAACGTTATGTATTTGCTCTAAAGAAAATTAGGCAAACTGTATCTAAGGAAGCAGCATTGATGGCATACCATGGACACGTGTCGTCCTTGCTTAGCTACGGACTGATCATGTGGGGCAACTCAGTCGACATAGATAGAGTATTCATGATCCAAAAGAGATGTATTAGGGTTATAAATAAGGCGTGGTTTTTAGACAGCTGTAAACCCCCTTTTAAAACATGTAACGTACTTCCTCTACCGTGCATGTACATAAAAGACATTTGTGTCTTCACTAAACAACACCCTGATTTTTTTAAGAAACGTGGTGAAGTTTTTACGCGACAAAAAAGGGCAAAGTTCACCAATCTATTGTATGAACCTCGTGCTAAGAAGGACTTATATAAAAAAAATATTTACAATATGTGTCTAACCATTTATAACTGTATACCAAACGACATCAAAATATTGGATGGTAACAAATTTAAAAGCTCTTTAACTCACTGGCTTCTTGACAACTGTTTTTACAGTGTGAAAGAATTTAAAGAATTTTGTAAAACATCAATTTTAAGTACTTAATAAATATTAAACAAAAATTTGCACGTCTGCTTGCAGACTAAATACATTGTATCCTTAACCATTATTATACGATCTTATGTGACATGTATGTTAGCAAATAAATGATTTGATTTGATTTGATTATCAAATTGCTATCACTATCTCACCTGTTTTAAAGTGACAACATCATCACTCTCGAATGACATTATATTACTTAATTGAAGGAATCATTCGTACCTCGTATCTTCTAAGTCCGGCTGATTTAGCGCATCCACGAGCTCAATCAGCGTATGCAGCTGCCTCGGCGAAATAAACACTATTAACGATCCCAACAACACTCTTATCTCCACTTTGGGTCCTTCCACTTCCTCCGTATGTTTTATCTTCAGACTCAACTCTTGCTCTCCAGTCAATCTCGCGAAGAGAATAGGCTCAGGATGAGTGGTCTTCTCGTCAGGTGTCAACTCTCTAGATTCCGCGCGGCTCTTTGCTTCAGCAATGATATCTTTGACAGGGTCCGGTTCTATCGTCGATATAACACTTTTGGTTTCGTAAAATACGTCTGAAATGGTACTTGTGAAGTTTACATCCTCAGTTTGACTAGTTTCGGTCTTCTGAGAGGATACAGATTTCTCCATGACGAGGCTGCGGGCCATTGTGCGCAGTTTTGATGGGTACTCATCGCTGTATAATGTAACTCCTTCGAATTTTATCTTTTTGTTTGTGTATGTGGCTACTACATAGGTTTTGGACTTTTCAGGGTCTGTCACGTCTGGTGTAGGTTCTGAACCGGCTTCGTCGAAGTAATCTATGCTGGAAAAATAATTTCAAATTAAATAATGTTGATTTAGGAAGGTATTTTTAAGAGGCTATAATTGTCTATGCCCAAGTCGAACTCATGTACCAAGGGTTATAATGTTGATTTAGGAAGGTATTTTTAAGAGGCTATAATTGTCTATGCCCAAGTCGAACTCACGTACCAAGGGTTCCGTGCTATTTATTAATCCGTGCCGTTTTGTATTTATTAAAATAAATGTGTTCTCTTTTATTTAGTCCTGGGCAAAAGTCACACTCATATCTGGGGATTTTCTATCTTCGATTAAAATAGGAATCCAGACATCTACAACCTGATTCAAGCCAAGTGCTCTGTTCTCTAAGCTATCAGAACATGCTTGACTGAGTCGAATCTTGTGTTCTATTTTTTTTACTTTATAAAATAGGGGACAGTCCACTAGGGACAAGAATTTTACTCTAATAATTTGTAAATGTGATTTCTCCTTAGCATGCGGTAGTGCTTGTATTCATATTTAAAAATAAGAAACGAAACTCAATATTTTCGTCCCACTGAATAGTAAACTGTATTGTTCCATCTGACATAAGTTATTTTTAATGTGATAGATATGATGTAGTTTCCAAGATAAAAAAATTACATCATTTTCATTAAAATAAATTAGAATATTGTCTTAATTGTGTTTATATCTTATTGAAATACTCCTCAGGGAGGGTAGAGGTTAGTAAGACAATGAAAACTCATATGTACAGTCACCTGCAATAAAAAGTATAGAACATCGTAATTTTCATAATAATGTAATGTCACTAAATTCATAATAATCGAAGTTAACATAAATATGAGTAATATGAGTTTTCAATTTATTCCTGATTTTAAGATACTTCTATGTACATAGAGAGAAACAGAAGTCTTTGCCTATATATATACTATTTTGTAAATTACAATGTGTATACTTGTTTGCACGCGACTCTACATTGTATGAAACATTCTTCAGCTTCATATTTTTTTATAAATTGACGAATCTTGCAAACATAATGCAACTTCAATTGTCACATAAATATTTGATATCACATGTCATTGATCAGTTACATTCTGATAATTTAAATCAGCCGACTAGAGGTCACACATTCTTGAGACAAGGAAGTGTAAAAATAGATATTCAAGGACATTTTGCAGTCGAATGTACACATTAATTGTTTATAATTCCCTCTTTATTATTTGATTTTCTAGATCGAAGCTTTTGTTTTGATTAGTAGGTGTCAAATTTTTTTAATAAATAACTAAGTATGACACTATGAATGATGTTGTTGTGATTAATTAAAATAAATATACATGCATTGCTGGTATAATTGAGGATACTCACTGGTTTATGTGGATTTCTAAAGCAATACCTCTGTCTCCGTTTTTAGGAACATGTTCTATTCGAATTTTCGTGTTGATGAATTTTACTTTAACTCGGCTCAGAACTGAAAAAGATGAAAAAATGCATGTTATTTCAATTAATTGTTTTGTTAGTAGAAACTACTTCTAATAATAATTATTAAGATATTCTTTTTTTATGTCCCATAAATTGCTTTACATCAGGCTGGCTGCCAGTTTGGAATTGTTGGGGGAGGTTTGCCTTAATCGTGCCATGCCACGCTTGGCTCACGTCTACAGGATCGCTGTACAAGAAGCAGTTCCTCAGAAAGTGCTACTGCCCAACTTCTGGTATTTTACCATTAGTTGCCTCTCTTCTCTACCCACAGGAAGAGATGGGTGGGTGATATTTTGGCCCGGCCCTCTTACTTTTTAATGTATATCATATGTATGCAATAGTTACAGCAATTAAAAGTACTACAACTAATAAAGTAGTTACATCACCCAACCTACTAACCATCTACAATGATGTTTAAAGTGAAAACTACTAAATTAAAGTGTGAAACTATTGTGATGTCGTACTTTCAATAGGTAGTAGACATTTTTAGTACTTTACATTAATATTTTGGAAATAAACATACATGAATGTGTAACCTACTTGTGGCTACTCTTGGGATTCACACCTACTATTACAGAATTTTAATATTCTTATTCAGTATTCATAAATGCTTACAAATATAATGCCCCTTTTTTTCTTTCTTTTTTTATTGTTGATAGGTAAGCCTTTGACCACAATCTCACCTGATGGTGAGTGATGATGTGGTCGAAAGTGTCAACAGGCTTTACCTAGAATTACTGGCTCTCAAGAACAGCTGCCGGAACACACCGTTAGGTGTTTGGCGACAGATTTTCTACTTGAGGATGGTCGCTAGCCAGGCTGGCATCCGCAAAATCCCCTACCACCATGTGGTGAAGCTCAAGCCCGCGGCGGGATTCGAACCATAGACCTGCTGCGTGGCAGTCCATAGCTAATGCCACTGAGCCATCACTGCTTCAAATTATGTAATACACTTTATATGTAATACATGCTCACTTGAGTCAATAGCGTGTGCAAACATCTCAATGCCCTCAACTGGATGTGACTCCTGAGGCCCATCTTCCTCTCTGAGACACTCGGCAGCTAGTTGCATGGACGACGACATTGATGACCACATTGACTCCAGCATTGATGACACTGTAAAGAATTTTTAATTAATTTACTGTATTTTAACACTGTAAGTTATATCCGGTATATTTATAGTGGCTAATCAACATTGAGCTCTGTTGCACTGTGCTTTGCTTTATTTTATCAATTCGACCCTCTAAGAGTATAATTTCAATCTTTGTTCATACAGCCGAGATCATCACATGCCAGATCCTCACCTTGCTCAGACAAAGTGAGCTTAGCTAGCACAGGACACCTTAGCTCAGTGTTCATTAGTCACCCCCTTACACTATGCTCTTTTGGATTCTCTTAGAAACTATTATGTAAATTGGGATAAAAAGTATCCTTTGATGTATGCCATAAGGAACCTATTTACCACTTCAAGTGGTAAAAAATATGCTTACATATTTTGCATTGTTCCTATACTGTATTAGTAGGAAAAAGTGAGACTAGACTATTGTTTCTGGATTAAAACAATATCAAAAACTTCCTTACACTTTGATGGGCCAGTGGTAGCGGTTATGGACTGCCGTGCATTAGGTTTATGGTCAAATCCTGCCAGGGCTTGAGCTGCATCGCATGGTGGTAGGGCACTTTGCGAAAGCTCTACTAGCTACTAACCTCAAGTAGAAAAAGCACCTTCAGTGTGTGGTCCCATAGTTCAATACTGTGCTTCAAATTTAACAAAAGGACTACTTAAATAATAATTGGCATATGATAATGACACCTCATCTGTATACAGATGAACCCACAAAGTAGATAATATTTACATATTTTGAATCGTCTGTACTTGCTATGGGTAGTTGCTTAACATCCAGCCAGTCCAACATATCATTTCATCTATTCTTAAAAACTAGCATTAATGGTTTATTGGCTAGCTTGAAATTTGTTTATTTTACCTGGTTCAGCTCGTACTTTCGGCTGGACGGTGAGAGATAGACCATTGACCTCAACAATTGAGTCATCTTTCAGTAAGGTAGACCATGGTATTGTCACCGTGATCTCTCTCATGTGACCATCTACTATTTCCAATGGCCAGTTTTGAGCATCCCCGAGGTCATTGAGAGCCTGGAATGTATAATAATAAATGGAAGTAATAAGTTGGGTCTAACGGTTAGTAAGGACATAAAAACAAGACCTCTTTACCCTGCCACCTTAAGTCGGTGTATTCCGGTCTGATCCCACAAACGGATCCCACACTATTTATTTGTAAAATAAAATTCCTTTCTGATCCCATCCTTATTTTTCGTTCCGTTCTGATCCCACACATTGTTTTATGGCCCTGATTTAATAATAGTTAACGTGCTTAAGTACGTTAGCAAAAAAAGAAGACATTTATTTTAAGTTTTCGTAACACCACAGCACGCAATGGCATAAATACCAATGTATGAATTCTCAAACTACAAGGATAGCAGAAGTTCATGGGAGTTTCATACTTCAGCTATCTTTGAATGAGAGTTTTGAATGTTGTATGATTTATTTATTTAATAAACTCAAAGTACCATAAAAACAGAAGTTCATAGGAGTTTTATATTGTAGATATCGTAATAGAAAAACTAGATTTACAAAATGAATTATACATATGGGTTAAAATGAAAATGAAAAATGCACATACCTTAAGTTTTCCATTGAGCTTAATTAAGCAAACCAACCTTATCAGCTATTTTTTTTTGAGTAATTTTTATTTTTAAATATTTATCCTAAAAATAAAATAATCTTATAATCTACTTCAAGACCAAGTCACTCTTTATTTTACACATTAAACTAAGGTTTTGAAACTATTGAAAGAAATAATTAAAGAAATTAAGTATAAAAAAAGGAAGAGCACATATATGCATGTTTAACGTGAATAAAAAAAATATCTTAGATGGGAAATAAATTACTAGGAGTGGGATACGAACTCACTACTACCGGTACCTATAGTTACGGGTTCGTGTCTTACTAGTAACCAATTATATTTTCTTCTCTCAGAAGAAGAATCAAATATGTAAGCATTATTGTATAAAAATTCATGATCACAAGTCATACAGTTTTATAAAATGTAGTCGAGTTAGAAGTAATACATCATGTTACACTATTAAAAATTATTTAAAAAATTTAAAGGCTTACGCGATATCGTTTAAGTTATTAAATAAACATTTATAATAATATTTGCCATCAAATACATAAAGAATTATATATATATATATATATATTAATCCATTCTTCTCGCAGTGGCTCTATACAATTTATTTGCTGAACGTGGCAGTACAATGTAGAATATTTCAATACTAAAATTTGTAGTTGACCTTCAGAAGAGCGTCGTAGACTCCTAAATTGAATAAATGATATTGACTTAGACTATAAATAAAAACATAGTATATCGATAAAAAAAATACAAAGTCAACAATAAGTAAAAAAATAATTAAAATTTACCAAGTAATAATTCAAGATCTCAAAAAGCTTAAAGAGATAGAGTAACAAACCAAACGACTATTAAGTTTAACAAAAAATAACCTACTGTATTTCACCAATTTTCAGTTGATGTGTAACATGGCAAATCCGTTTATTTCTGAAAATTGATTTTGAAACCTTACGCTTCAGTAATTGTGGACTAGGTTACATTGGTTATTACGCAGTAAGTTTAAGTTTGCATCTCTTCTAAATAATGAGCAGTAGTAATGGCAATAAAGCTGACAGTACAACATGCCTCCATGTATCTTTCTCTTTTGTTAAATTAAGTGACATTTCTTTCTTCCACACACTCTGAGAGAAATTGAAGTAACATCCTTTTACTTGAACTGATGTAAAACCTTGGATATAACATTCAGAGCTGCTATTTCAAAGTCTGATTACATATTTTTCTGGCTGCCATTCTGGTACATTTGAATTTTTTATAGGTTTGTTAGCTAAGTAACAAGTTAAGAACCATGAGAACAAGCTTTATTATAAATTTGTTTTCTAGTACAGTAGTATATATGACTTCTTAAAACTTCTGCCCTCCTAGTACTTTGAAAATTAGTTACAAAATATGATGTATTGTGAAATTATCTTGCAAACCGTACTTGATTAAGTGACTAAATATATTAAGGAGTAGGTGGGATCAGAACGGAATAGTAAAATAATTAAAAATAAACGGATCCCACTCTATATTATAAGTGGGATCAGAACGGAATAAAAACTTAATAGAAAATAAAACTGATACCATGTGGTATCTCTTCGTGGGATCGGAACGGAATACACCCTTAAGTCTAGTGATGCTTAAGAAGCTTAATGAAAAATTAACACTTAAGCTAGCATTTGACTATCATTGTATAGTCATGATAATATGCTTTAGTTAGTAGGTATTACAATTTAAGCATCGCAATTCAATGGGGCAATGCTGCCAGTATGCTGGGCGCCCTGCCAACTGGTAGTGGGCTGGAGCGCTTGGACTGCCTGTGAGTCTGCAATGACTTATAGGTATGTAAATGCTTTTATTGTTGTAGCTGTAGTGTTATAGTTCCTAGTATTTTGTTTACATTGTCAAATATGATTGGTATTACAAATACTATATGTGCACTATTACAGGACCTGTTCACTATTGTGTCTTGATCTGCCTCTATATAATAATATTATTGTGGTTGTCTTTCTCCAGGCTATCTCAATTTTATATTTCATACTCAGTTATACAAAACTTCAGTTAACCTGCACATTAATTTGTATTTTTGCATGGTGGTAGGGCATTTTGTGAATGCCCACCTGGCTAGCTACCACCCTCAAGTAGAAAATATGTCGCCAAGCACCTAACGGCGCATTCTTGCAGCTGTCCTTGAGAGCCAGTACTTCTAGCTAGGCTAGCCTGAAGAACATCTTCGACCACATCATCACTTACTATCAGGTGAAACAGAGGTCAAAGACTAACCTATCAGGAATAAAAAAAACATTGATATATACAGACTGCTTAAAGAAGGATAATACTATGTGTGTGTGAAAGGTAGAAAGTAATGAAACAGCAGATAACAGGAGAGTACAGGAACAATTTTTATATATAACTGTAAGCTAGGCAGGTCGCTATCTCACCTGATGGTAAGTGATGATGTGGTTGAGGATGTTGTTCAGGCTTACCTAGAATTACTGGCTTTCACGGACAGCTGCCACAACACACCATAAGGTTTTTAGCGACAGATTTTCTACTTGAGGTTGGTAGCTAGTCAGGCAGGCATTCTCAAAATGCCCTACCACCATGCAAAACATGCACTTACATGTTGTGATGGCTCCACTTAGCGTAGAATTAAGGAAGATTACTTGTTTAATAATTATGTTTCTGTGTGTTAATACACATTACCTACAATATTATGTTTAATAGCAAAATTAACATATCTACAGCAGGTCCTTCTTTTCTGAACACAGCAATGCAATAAGTTACATTACTGAAGTGATGAAAATAACTATTATAAAAACATCTGTCCTGTGTATCCCTCAAGCAGTAGGCAGTCTTGTCTAGACACACCTATTATATCTTTTTAAATTATTTTGTGTCTTTAGGCACATAAATAGACTATAAACTATCCTGATAATGAAGTACATGAATCTCAATGGCATTGAACCTCTAAAGGTTGAGTGTGCAAAATAGATGCTGACCTAGATGTATGGGTAACAAGTGTGCAAATTTGCAATTTCAATGTTTAGAGCTTAAATTTAGTCTTGAATATGTTAAGAATATTCATAATTTACATGTGTTCATAGTTATTTTAAATAATGTATGAAATACATTTATTCAGTAATGTTTTATAGTAGGTACTTATGGTTAGATTGTGCTTCAATTTGTTAATTCTTGACAGATTTTCACCAAAATTTTGCCCATATTTATTATTATTTGACATGGACATAGGCCCCTACATAAATGTGACTATATATATTTCAGTTTATTTGTTAATTTAAGTTAATAATGTATATGAATAGTTTCTCTGAACTAAGCAAGGTGAACATAATATTCCAAGCCATTCCCTGAGCTCCAGCTATAAAAAGAACTTCAGGGTGATAATACATTATCGAACGGTATTGTTCTTTGTTTTAAACTCATGAATAAACACGTGTTTATGTGTGCAAGTGCGCAAAATTTATTGGCAATGGAATGTATTCGAATGCGATTTATTCAGGCTGTGGGAGTCTGATCCTTTTGAATAGGTAGCTGATAGAGGAAGTATACTAATAAGTATCTTACTTCGCAGTCAAGGCTGACATCACAAACGGTTCCAGTTCCATTGTATAGGTCCACGCTCAGCTGATCTAAAGTAAGTTTTTCTTCAAGGAAATTGCCAAGATAGCGCTGTAGTAGGTATCTGCACGCCCTCTTTTTGATGCTTTCTGACCATGGTAGGTACCACAACATTTTCAATACTCTTCAATTATCATCACACTTGAAAATTTTAGCTTTTGTGCGTAGGTAAATGACTATTGTGATTTGCGATTGACTTGCAAACGTAAATAAACACTGCGGTCCATTTCACGCAGAACCATGGACATTGGACGCAGAATAAATAAGTACATGAACCAGTGTTGCCAATGGCATATAGACAAAAGGAACGTGATACAGCTCAAAAGGTAACATGTTCACGTGCAATGTAACATCATCTCATTTTATGTAGAAAACGACACTAATGGTATAATATGGCACTTTATTACATTTGTTTTGGCTTTGGTTTAGATTATAAAACATCGATTTAAGTGGGGTGGTGGGTGGGGGCGCGTGCGGGGGGATGGATAGACCCCGTTGAAGGGGAAGTTGCAACCCCCTTTCCGGGATATGATGTCAGACTTCGATTTTAAGGGTGAGGAGCAGTGCATCGAAGGGTAGAGCCGTAAATCGTTTCAGTGTTTAATCTGTTCCAGTTTTCACACTTTATTAATATCAGTTGGTAGAATATTTTTTCGAACGCATGTGTTTGGCAACACATGTAAATTTGGAAACAATGGAGTACCGGTCTAATCATTCAATTTAATTTTTTCCCCCAGTATTCCTCCATATTTGGCGTCAAATTCAACTCATTGTGGCCAAGAAAACAATGCTTTCTCCATTTATTTTGAAGCTCCACAACATCAGTATAATTTTAAATACTAATTTTAAACATTAACTAACTAATTATTGACAGAATTCGACAAAGGTGAATACAAACCAAAAACGTTATTAATATATTATGTGAAGATTTGATTGAAACAACTTGAACAGTTTAATGTTCAATGGAATCTTCACCAACTAAGCCTATTCAGTAACTTTGGAGTTTATGTCTCTTACGTTTCCGTTTGCTATTTTCATTATATTATACTCATTCTTCAAATGTGAGAATGCGAAAGAAAATTAAACACGGCGTGTGACGCGGACGCGGTGGCTAACGAAAATATCCTTGGGTGCGTTCCTTTTCACGTTTTTTTTGCCATTCAATATTTTATATTTTGTATAAATCCTAAAAGTTACGTAAAAGTAACATTTTTAGGTTGTGTAACATGGAGGTAACATAAGTAGGTCAAAAGTAACATAAAATGTTACAAAAGTAACATTCTGGCAACGCTGACATGAACGCTGTCAAAATTGACACTGGTGCGTTCGAATTGAGACTCTAGCGTTTGTAGCAAATAACATCAGATAACACTTTTTGACTAAAGCGGTAATTCTCAAAAGATAACCCGCGCGCGTATTTTGATTTGAATTATAAAATTATTTCGATAAAATTATTTATCGCTTTGTTCGCATGGAAGATTCAGTCTTCTATGCAAACTAAGCAAATATAAACAAGAACAATAACTAAGGTGATAAAAATATTCTACCAAGGTTTATTGTCTAACTCTTAGGCCCAGCTGTAGCGACGACACGCGAGTTAAACTCGAATTTTAAATTTTCTAAAAACCAACTAAGCGTAGAAGAGAAGGTAACTCTATCTACGCATCCAAGTTAACCCGACTTTAACATCTGAATTTACGTTACCGTCAAAAAACGATCACTAAAGGCGCGTTTCCTGACAATGTTTTTCGAAATATTGAACACAAAAACATAGAACTTTTATCTATGGTTGAAACAAAACCTATGTTTTCATGGTTTCCGTGGCTTGCGGAAAGCATTTAAATATTTACCGCACGCGCGGGTATAGGTGGCACTCGCATTTGAACCAATCACTGAGCAAGTTATATACCCACTTATGTATACTACGCGAACCAATAAAATATAAAATGCGTATTTCGGAAGCCGTCTCGTTTCCAACAAAGTTTTTGCCTATGGGCAGGTATTTGAAGCAGTGATGGCTCAGTGGCATTGGCTATGGACTGCCGCGCAGCAGGTCCATGGTTCGAATCCCGCCCAGAGCTTGAGCTTCACCGCATGGTGGAAGGCCATTTTGCGAATGTCCGCTTGGCTAGCGACCAGAGAGATTTTCTACTTGAGGGTTCAAGTAGAAAATCTGTCGCCAAGCACCTATCGGTGTGTTCCGGCAGCAGTCCTTGAGAGCCAGTGAAATAACAGGCAAAATGAGACAACAAGTATGTCTCAAGGTGATGGGTGCAGTGCAGTTCGTCACTTGTGATGAAATGCATTTGTTATAGGCAGAGAATACCGCTTAACATCAGGTGGGTCTCGAGCTTGTTCCTTCACAATAACAGAAAAAAAAAAACTAAAGAACATAAAATCCTGTGACCGTCGCATTAATTGTTTTAAATTCAAAACAATTACCAAAACATTATTTTTAGTCCATAGGGTGTAAAGTATATTTATATGCGATGATTTTAGTATATGTAACATACATACAATTTTGTTAAAGCCGTCAATGAAAGAATTATCAAAATCGGTTGACCTAGTCAAAAGTTCTGAGGTAACAAACATTGACCATATGATCATGACAGAAAACATTTTCAGTTATTGAAGTGTAACTCCAAAACGGCCTAACCGATCTTGATGATATTTAAATTGGATTACACGGCAAGCATCAGCTTTTAAGTAAAAAAGAGTTATCAAAATCGGTTCACCCAGTCAAAAGTTAGGAGGTAACAATGATAAAATAATACACATGAATTGAGTACTCCTCCTTTTTTTGAAGTCGGTAGAAAAACTGTAATATTACATTTCATTGTCAGAGTAAAATTGGCCGATATCTGCCAGTTGACGCAAACCGTTGCAGACATCGACAAGTGAAAATGATAACATCAATGCAGTTGACGATAATAAAATACGCATTAGGGATATTTTAAATACTACTCGTCATATCTCACTAAAATTTAAATGGGACCACATGACAAGCACCAGTTTTCGCATATGAAAATACTATCAAAATAGGTACAACCTGTAAAAAGTTATGAGGTAACACTACATATTTATTCGTAGGGTAACACACATCAAAAAGTCGAATTGAGAACCTCCTCCTTTCTTTAAGTTGGTTAAAAACATCGCAGAGTGCGTTATCATAAGTAGTTTATTTTGAAAATACTATAAATTTAGGCAATATTGGCGAAACGGGTACTTATCCTAAAATATCCGTGCGTTTGTGACGTAAATAAATGTAAATAGATCGAAACAATACTTA
Organism: Plagodis pulveraria; assembly: GCA_963890685.1. Lineage (NCBI taxonomy): Eukaryota > Metazoa > Arthropoda > Insecta > Lepidoptera > Geometridae > Plagodis > Plagodis pulveraria. Next base: position 11,856,151 of record OY982964.1, on the reverse strand, counting down.
CTTTGCCTTTTTTATGGATTTACGACCTTCTGTCTATTTATGCCTTTACAGATAGTTTATTTTATTTCTATGGGTAAAAATGTAATACTTACATGTTATACAAATATTTTATACATACCTACCTAACAAAATTGTAGTTTATTTTATAATTTTATACCAAGCCAGAATACAGCTTCGCCACAAAGAAAGAATTTGACTTCTCCACAAATAAGAAAATTACATGGAGCTGGGAATCGCAAATTCTGGCCTGAGAAGATAGTTTGGTTCAATGGCTTCTTTGAAATGTAACTTTGAATGATAAAGGTCCATGCATGGGTCAAAAATGACCATTTTTATTAAATATCTCACTACTTACGTCTATACTTCTATGGGCCCCTGATTTGATTGGTAAAGGTAATAACAAAATTCAAAATCTTCAAATAGTATCGAAAAAAAATACTCAAAAACGCAACGTATGCGGATTTTCGTTAAGTGCTCTAAATATTTTTTCAATAGTAATTTTCAAGCTGTAGGTTCCTTTTTATTGCCGCAGGTGAAGCTAATATTATGGTCAGTTATAAACATGTAAAAAAACGTATATGTAAATGTGAACATTTTATTATAACGCATTTAACACGATTTTTAATAAAATACCGCCGAACTGTAACTCTTAATTTTGTTATCAACTAAAACATGAAACAAATAAAAGAACATCACGGGCACCAAAAATACGACAGTGACGTCTATATGACGCATTTCTATAGTCATTCTATAAGACGGAGATCCCTGGTCCTTTATTGGTACCTTACTTCATTTAATTAATGACGTCGCTGAGACGAACTGTATCGGTAATTACTTTACATACTCGTACTGTTATGTGGTCGATACAGTGTCGTGTCGACTTTGCTGTAAGTAATATCATAGCATCTCTATTCACGTAGTTAACTAATTAATTCGACTTTGACGCCAAAGCCCAGAGTTCACGTCCCACTAGCGGGAACACATCGAAAATTTCTAAATTGTCTTTATATACCAGGGCGCTAAAATATATATATATTTTAGCTTAGTTTATATTTTAATAACTAATAATTCTTAATAAGTTCTTAGCTTATATTTTAATAAAAAATATATATATATATAATAATACGTTAAAATAGATAATAAAAAATTCATTTTACAAAGTAAAGTACTTTTATATTGATTTTAAGCCTATTTATTGACGTAAGGGTAAAAAGGGTAGGCGTAAACGGAAAAAATAATAATTTTTGTCTGTTAGACGACGCCGACTTACGTTTTAAACAAATTTCGTCGTATCGACATATGGACGTCTTTGCGTAGGTACATCTTATCAACATCAGTTACGACGAGAATTACTTTGAAAAGACGTCATTTTTATTTAAACCGTAGGTACGCTTTTATTACCTAAATACTACGAACTAGAAACAACTCTAAAGCTACTACATTAAATGCATTTAGACAACCTAAGTCATTGCAGACTCGCAGGTAGTACAAATGCTCCACCCAACAACCAGTTTGTAGCGTGCTGCATGCCCAGCATGCTGGCAGCATTGCCCTGTTGAATTGCAATGCTTAGGTATTCGTTGAGCCAATAGGTGCCAGCATTTTGATCACGTCAAATTGGTACTAGGGATATTATTATTTACATATAACATAGGCATTTTTAATTAGATTCAGAATATGTAAACTAATGTACATAAACCAGTTACATGTATATATAAATATTATATAATTAAAAATAACTAGTAAAGTTATACATCACAGACAGGAGAAAAACCAAGTAACAGCCATCGACAATCCACGAGTACCAACCATTAACCAACCAGAGGATATTAACATTGTCACAAATTATTAATGTACACTTCCATCAAAAAACCCAAAGGATTCAAAGTCACCAACAGTTACAGTCTTTTCATAAACTGGATGATTGCACGAGTATATTTTGAGGCTGTAGAAAATCACAACAGTGTTACTTGGGAGGTACACAGAGGCGGAAAAGTCACTCTGTCCCAGTCCTTGTTCAGAGAAAGCCAATAGATCAGAATGATTGATCACTAGTGTAACTTCCACCATTGATATTTTGTATTCATCTGGAATAAAAGGTAGGTGATTACCTAAATAAGTAATAAATAACTATAGTAGGTTAGTTTTTTATTTTAATTTTGATTCGCTAATCACCATGCGAATTGTTTATGTATAGCTACTGCATCCGTCATTTAGAGTTCGTAGACTACATCTCAAGCTAAAACTTAGGTTAATTAGGGGAGTTAACATTAGAAATTCGCAACGCGAATTAACCCATTGATATCTGCGATAATGATAACAATAGAGGGTCAACCCTAAGGGTTAGTTGCAACTTTCTAACGACAAACCCCTCACCTCGCGGAGGTGCGTAGTTTTTTTTATGACTTGAAGTTACGTGCTCCGGAACGTCATTTTGAGTGTCCATTTTTGACGATCCTATAATAATCAGAAAATTATAGCAAGAGCAAACATTATAGTCATGTACAGGATTCGAACCCATGGCGTCCAACCATATGCTCTTCTTCTTTATATGGCTTTTAAACGCTGCCTGGCGTTTTTCTGTCAGTCACAGAGTCTGCTGGGGTATGCTCTAACTTCTCTCAGCCAACATGACATATGACTACAAATTTGCCCTTTCGTTCCAAACCATCGTATGGGATTGTAATTTTGTAATGTAAACAACGGAGCATGCGTCATTGCAAAAATAAAATAGGTAAGAAGACTATTATAATCTTGACAGCTCTCTTTAAAATTGAGTTATATTAAGTAGATAGGTATTTGTATACATTTTTCTAGCTTACCGACAGAACTTTTGTAATAGATATCCAAAATCCGATTAATAGTAACTTTACCCCAAATTTTATTTTCGTTGTAAATTTGTGTCTCTGTGAACAATATTAAGTACTTGACTTACATAATGATCGTATTTGAATAATCGTATAAACAATGTTCCTACTTATTCTAATAAAAAATAAATGTATGAATAGCTTGGCTTGTGTTCATTTTAATTGATTACTTATACTACTAACCTATAGAAGCAGTTATGGGCGATGCTATGTTACATTTAGTTATATATTATTACTTTTAAACTAAATTTATTTGCGAAAATTGGTGGGTGTTTTGGTTTTTCCCACGACGACCCCAATAAAAATCGAGCGGATTTTGATGAAATTTGTTGTCAATAGTATCTAATGTTTAAGCGTGATAACTTTCAAGAAGGGATTCCATGACTTTGGTGAGATTAAGTAATGTATAATTGAGTTTTGTTATTTATATAGTTTGTAAATGTGAAAACAAGATTTAATTTATTTATTTCAATATTTAAAAAAAACAATGCGAACGAGAAGCATAGATATGGGCCCAAGAATATGGATATAAAATGTCACCTAGTGTGAACACTTGGTATTTAAAATATGAAGAATCTACCTACGTTAATATGGACAGCGCTATGAAGCCACTTCTCAAAAGCGTTTTTCTTTCATGCAAAGAGCGACGTAATACGTATACCGATATACGCGGCTACAATTTATGGCTCTCATATTCTGGAAATGAGGTTGAACCACAGAACATTAAGCAAGATATAGATTGCACCTGTCGCTATTACCACGAAATGTAGGTACAGTCCCACCAACTTATCTGTTCAGGCGGCAGAAAAAAGAACTACAACATTCCTTCAAATTGTGACAGTTTGTAGTTACGTGTACTATAGTACTTACATATTTCTGGTACCTATCGCTTTTGCATATATATTTTTGATACTATTTAGGTTTTTTTTATTAATTTAAACTCATTGCACTTTCTATGTGCATTCGCAGTGTTCCATTATTTTTTTTTCCTTCATCAGAATTTAATGTACAGAATATGCTGACTGAGCCCAATCAAATAAACATAAATACTTCTTCGTGCACGCGCAGGTTCCTACGATGTATCTCTTTTCCATCATCAGACGTCAGGAGTCTATGTAAGTATAGAATATGCTCACCGAGCTCTTCGTCGACTTATTATGAATTTTAGTCATATCGAATCGGCGGCTTACCTGTGGCACAGTATACATTATAGCTCCATGTATCTACTGTGCACTTGTGATACAAGTGGCAGCGCGGCAAAAGCCGTTACTAGTCTATAGTTAGACAAAAAGCCACTTCTATGGAAACATAAAAATAATCGTTTATATAAATTGGAACCCTTCAATTACCCACATTACAACATTAATTTAGTGTGCCTACTCCGTTATTTGTGCTTACGTGCACACGTCCACAGTAACGTGCCTTACCTTTACATGTTCCCAATGTCATCAAGATCTTGTAATACCCAGTTGATCCTACAGCTTTTATGGACCGTCTAAATTTTGGAGCCGTTGTAAAATTTATTGCAAACAACGCAATCAAAATAACAATCACTTTTCGCATTGTGTGGCCACTGACATAACCGTATCTATTGTTGGATCTAGGAGGCTCTGACTCACTAATTAGACATGTGCGTTCGTCATCTTGAAAGTAACTAAATAGTTACTAAGGTTTAAATAGTAAATACCTAACTTATACTTTCACCTGGCACAAATTTAAATGTGATAATTGCTGTTTGGTTGCCCTTTCCCTTATGCATGGGGTTCGTTACAAACCTGCATATGCTGCGAAATGTTTTTCGAAACATTCAACATAACTTTGTTTTGGAAACAAGAACGCCATCCAAGTAATTGACATGTCTATACACAAAACATTGTTTCTGAAACACGCTCTATACGTTTCATTGATTCTAATGCAAGTATACCCCGCCGTCTCTACTAACGCTGAGGATAAATGTTTAGGTGTTTTCCACAAGCCACGGAAAACAAAACTAAGTTTTTTTATCAACCATTGACAAATATTTCGTGTTTTGGTGTTTCTCTGATCTATGTTTTTGTGTAGAGACAAACTCTCAAGGTTATTGGCGGGAAATTCAAAATATAAGATTTTTTTTGAGTTATAGTTAGACAAACTAGGAAACACATTTTGTTTCCTAGTTTGTCTAACTATGGATTGTTATAGGTCAAAATATAAAAAAAAGCGTAAGTTTTGGAGTCATGTTTATTGGTGTTAATTTTTTTATTTTATTTTGTATGCTTTGTAGGTTAGCCTTTTACCACTATCTCACCTAATGGCAAGTGATGATGTGGTCGACAATGTTGTTCAGTCTAACCTAGAATTATTGGTTCTCAAGGACAGCTGCCGGAACACACCGTTAGGTGCTTGGCGACAGATTTTCTAGTAGAGGGTGGAAGCTAGCCGGCGGGCATTCGCAAAATGCCCTACCACCATGCTGTAACGACTGCCATCCTAAGATGACAACCGCTCCGAAGCAAGTCCTCAGTAGTAATGTGCAGTGTAGCTTACCTTAGCTGATCGACAAAGCAAACTTCATTACCAGCGCTTCAACTTTTAACTTTACAAGATAATACGAGCAATATAATTGAAACCCGCGAATATTATTATCAAGTAGCATGGTTAGCAACAAGCATGAAAATCTGTTTCAAATTTGAATTTCCCGCCACAAATGTGAGATTGATGTACAATTCCGTCATAATGTTTCGGCAACAAAAGGACGATACAAGAAGTATGTAAGCAGTAAGAATATTTTATAATCATGTTTTGGCTTCCGTTTTATGACGATCGCAAGCATGACCATAACTACTTGGGTTGGGAATATTTTTTTGACATTACGTATACTGTTATAGTAAGGTCCAAGATCCATTGATCGACAAGGTTCGATACAGCAACACTTTACTCAAGTTGATGTGAGTAGTTGCATGAAAAAAATGCGTCGAATGATCGACGCATTTTTTTCCTTATAATCACCATTAACGATATCCAACAGGCGGATAAAACGTAGTGTGGGTAAGATAATATACAAATTGCAGGAGAATATCTGGTCCAGTCGCGATATTCTAAAATACTTGTAGTAAATCATCGTATCAACCTACCAAAGACAAAAATATATCTTCCTCCTCCTTGCGTCGTATACCTCAATGCTGAGGGTCGTGACCACCCTTTTGTATCACTTTCTCTCGCACGATATTTCTCCATCTGTTTCTGTCTCTGGCGCGGCGGTGTGGAGGGCGTTGTGAACTGAGGAATCAAGAGCGGTGCGGATCTAGTCGGACCAGCGCAATGGGCAGCGACCACGCGGTCTTTTCCCTTAATATATCTTACAAAATTACAAATATACGAGAGGAAAATTTAAGTCATGTGCGGGAATACTTAAATTTTTCCTCTCGTATATTTGTAATTTTGTCATTTAATCCGCATAGCAGGCGTTATTGCAAACATAAAAATATTAAAACCTTTATCGATATCAAAATCAATAATAAATTATCTACATATTTTCATAAAAACTAACGTGAGTTGACATAATTATTTACTAAATATACCGGCTGGCACTACGGTGTTTGGTCGTAATCTCCGACCGGTGTTCGAGCAGTAAAGATGCTCATTATCAAGGAATGCGGGCAGCTTCGAGGGCTGCTAGACGCGCACTAGCAGCCCTCGAAGCTGCCCGATTACATTATGCTTAAGAACGTGGTATTCTGTACAAGGCTTGAACGATATAATTATGTACAAGGTCGATAGGTTACCTACCAGCTATCCCAAAAATAGTATATAACTTTGATAGCTTTGTATTTTTTATCGTTTATATCTGTAACCATTAAAAGTTATGTACATACTTAACACATATATACATACCTAGATCTAAAAGTTTATTGCATTAGAAATAATACCTACCTATAAAATTTATATTAAGTATAATTAAGTATATAACTTTGATAATTTTGTATTTTTTATCGCTTATATCTGTAACCATTTAAAGTTATGGAATGGATATGGAAGAGCGAGATCTTCTGACACAAGTATTTGTATACTTACTAGAAGGCCTCAACCTACCTCAATTTTAGTGAAATCTTGGCTACAGAAATAAAATACATTTTCATTTTCATTCTCATCTTCTAGGCAAGTATTTTCGCTGCTTTCCATCAGGCGAAACACCGTTAAACGTTCCGACACACCCAAATAAAAACGTCGTATCCAAAACACGTTCCCTTAAAACAGTATCGATAGAATTAAATTACACAATTTACTCGTAAGCTAGCGCTAGTTACAAAAAGAAATAATTACGTCAGTATGTAAGGTACTTAAAACAATAAAATAAAAACATGGTCCAGAAACTTTGCATGAGTACCTACCTCACACTTTTGATTTAAGCTAAGGCTTAGCTACATAAAGGGATATGATTATATAGGATTTGATTGGATTGAATATTTGGATTGGGTGAATAATTCTGTATTATCTTTATATTTCTTTCTCCTTCTACTTCGCGATTGAAACATCGCTGTAGGTATGTTTTTAATACCTATCATGGTTTGATCTCCACTGCCGACTTCAGCTTCACCACGTGGTGGAAAGGCATTTGCGAATTCTAGCTTGGCCAGCTACCCTCAAGTAGAAAATCTGTCGCTAAGCCTAACCTAACTGTTTGTTTCGACAGTAGACCTTGAGAGCCGGTAAGTAACTATGAAATTACAGGCACGTAGACAACTATATTTCTTAGGATGATCGGCGCAGTACGAAATGCATCTGTTAGGTATAGGCAGACTTTACCGCTTAACAACTGGTGGGCCTTGTGCGTCTCCCGTCACACTCCCATAAATAAAGAAAAACCCTACGCTGTCAGTTACTGAGTGATACAATTTCAGATCTGGTCAATGATTTATGGTGAACTAATAAAAATTAAACAAAGATTATAAAAATGCATTTACTTAAAGAGGCAAATAAATTAATTATTCGCTAATACATATTTAGCTCCTGCGACGATTCCAGCCCAAGTTTCTTTAATGATCTGTTCAATGTATTCTGGAGGAACCAGAAAACCATATTCATATCCAGGCAGTTCCAGGGTATAAGTCAATGGAATTCCTACAGCACGGGTCCAGTCTCGAGAAGTTCCAGACGAGTAATAAAGTACATTTGCAGCATTGCCAACGATGTAGGGATCGGCTTTCTCGAGGGCTAAACTGTCTATAGCCTGGGCCATTTGAATTCCTACTAGATGAAGGATAAGGCCATTACTGGGAAGAGTACCTGTAGATGAAAAAGAATATGAATTATTTTGTAAGCCCATCACAACACAATGTTTGCCCAATCACAGATGCACTGAGACGGGCCATAGGGAGGTGATACACAAAATAACTTTTCTAAAAATGCACACCGAGATTATTATATTAAACTTTGTCAAATTTCACGTACATCTTAGACTTCATATTGTTATCCAAAGCAACGGTGGTGGTGGTTTACTTAAGTAATGTTGAAAAGTTTATAGACTTGGTATAGCTATTGCATTAGCAGTTTCTTTTACTTTAGCGCTACCTTTTTATTCTGTGGCGCTGGAATTGGATGGAAGTGGAATATATAGTACCTACCACCAACTTATCTGTGCAGTTCTCGAGGGCGCTATACTGGTGAAGGAAGTCAACTACAAACTGTCACAATTTGAAGGAATGTTGTAGTTCTTTTTTTGCCGCCTGAACAGATAAGTTGGTGGGACTATATATAATATAAGTATAAGTGGGTACGCAATATCACGCATTTTCTTATTTTTGTTACGAAATACGCGTCTTCTATATCTATAATTAATAAAATATGTAGAGGATGCGTATTACATACAACATACCTATATACAGAATTCCAGACCCCAATATAATCTCGGCCTCAAAATTAGCCGAAAAACTTCAACTCGGACTTTATTAAAATGCTAGAAGTTGAATAAAGGCATGTTGTACAATGTATATATTTTGAATAATGATTTCCAAACATGCACCAATATGCGCTGGCGTCAAGAGCTTAGCGGGGTGACTTTGATGCCATCGAAGGAAACTGCCTTAACATGCCAATAATGAAGGAAAGTAACAATTGAATATTTGCCACACACTAATAACGATATATAAATCTAATAGCATGCGTGTAAGAGATACTAAAACAAACTATTTTAGTTTGTTTGTTCGGTATTTATACTGATGACTATGGGTCTCCCCACACACCAAATATAGCATTCATAATATCATCATTATGTTCGTCCTGGACTGCTGATACAACAATAAAAAATATCATCAACCACGTACGGCTGATATAATGAATCTTTGGTAACAAATCTAGCTGTCCTGAATATTAATGTGATGGGTTGGGAAAAATAGTTTCAAAAATCGATACCTCACTGAATATATATACACATTAACATAAAAAAATGTTAGTAGTTACATATCTTTCTACTTACCATTGTTACCCCATGCGTAAAGGAACATGTTTCCATAACTGTGCAGAGAAATGTAGAGGGCAGCTCTTTGTTGGTGTTGTAAGACCACGTCCCTGATAAGTCTGGTTTCTGGTTCAGAGAATGCAGAAGGACCTTCGAAGATTAGAGAACAAGGATTTTCACTTTCTACACGAGTACCCCATGCATGATCAAAGTTACGATTGCCATCAACTCCTGGACATTCCTCAGCGCCAACGTGGGCCTTGGAGCGAGTTTTGCGCCACAAACGGTCCTAATGAAACAAAATTTATAAGTAATATTAAAGAAGAAATCGTTGACGAAGTATTAAATGTTGTTAAGAAATCGGTGATGCAAAATTAAATTTCCATCATTAAATAGTAAATTAAAAATGCAATATCACTAATTACATTAGTAATGGGTACCTAAGTAGGGGAGGTGGGCCTAAAACGGGTACCCCGCCTAAAGCGGGTAGGCTTTTAAATTTGCGCGCCGTAAGCGAAATTGCAAATGTGTGAGTGCAGTGTGGTGTCTCGAGCATCAACCAATCACATGCAGTGGGCTTGCAACAGTGACACAAGCGCTTTCAAGGTAAGATAAAAAAATGTTTTTTTGCTATTTACACTAAAAAATATTGGTTTGGAGTAGTTGTGTTTACTTAAAAATTGTGTATGATATATTCTCAAAAGTTTGACGTTATGATTTTACTAGTATTATGCTAGTCTGTCTTCGAAAACTTGTGGCTACCTTTGTTTACATTTTAAGGTTATGAAGTGTTAAAACTAAAACGTGCTCTTGGGCAGAACGGGTAGTGGTAAATCGGGTAGAGGTATAGGTCGAGTATCGTAAATAGCGCAGAGGTTAAAGTTGATTTATGATGAATGATGATCCAAGAAAGTACAATAAGTTTAGTAATGAAGACTGCAATGAAAATAAAGACTTATTAGTATTAATATAGAATTAGTTAATTAACACAATTTCGTTGTAATGTCCATTGATCTCGATAATTACCCTATACCCGTTTTGCCCAAACGCCGTACCCGTTTTAGGCACCCCATGGGGGTAAAACGGGTAGTTTAAAGGTCTTCTTTTGTTATTGTTTTTGTTCAAATTATGAAGAAAATGTTTATGTTTTGTTCTTATTTTAGATTCTTAATTAATTAAATATTTGAAAAATAAAAATAGTAGTTTAATTTTCTTTTCTAGAACTTTTTTATTGAACATATCCCTTAGCGTACCCGTTTTGGGCCCGCCTCCCCTACAACATATTGCAGTGAGAAGTCTTTTTGTTTGGGTCGTTAGATAACCAGTGAAGCCTAGATCAGTATAGGTACCGTTCGGCCGTGGCATCTCACGTAGCGTTGTTTACCTTACTTTGAATAAGAAATAAGGTATACCTAAGTACGTATGCAATGGAAAAAATGCCATTTTAGTCTAGCATACTCGAAAAGTCCATACAATTTAGATACGGTTTATATTACACTTTTTATAATATATTACACTACGTAAACACGGTATATACACTTTACAAACATTTATAGGTATCTTCGAATTTATCACTTACCAAAAGATGAGATATTCGTAAAGGCTAACTTTTTAGTAATAATAAAAAAGCTACAAGAGACCCCATTTTCAATGTAAGCATTTTCTGATACATTATAAATATAGAAACAAGTACCTAACAAACCCGACTGCTAATTATTTATTTTTGTATGACGTTTTATCGTTCCATTGTAATTTAAACAACAAGTTGTATATATTTAAGGAATCGTTTCGTAAAGCATTTTGATACCCTATAATCAATAGGTTTCAGAGCTTTTTTTCTCCTAATATGGCGACTTAAATCCCCCAGTTTGTTTTTTTTATTTGTATCTAGTGTTTAAGTTGTAATTTTTTCATTAGTATCACTTGCGCTGTCAAGATGAATCTAATGATATCTCATACACTAAAATCGGTAGAGCCGTTTAGAAGTTATGATGGAATAAAGAAACTGACAAACACCCATACATATATGTACCCTGAAAACATAACACTCCTGTTTTGGGCAGTCATGTAAAAATTATACCTCATCAAAAGAGTATTCGTATCCATCAGGGTTGGCCACAGGAATTATAATCCAATCAATGTCGTTAGTCAAGGCATTTTCCACAATATCAATGACTAGCTGGTTGATGATGTACAGAGCAACGGGAGGAGTGACCCATTCTCTAGCATGGACGGCAGCGTCGATAACGATCACTGGCTTGCGAAGATTCTCGAAACGGGTGGTGGAGATCCTCACATACTTGATTTGACGGCCTTCGTAGCTTAAAGCTGCGTTTATTACTGTGACCAAGTCAGGGTATTCCGCAGCAAGGGCATCTAAATGGTCATTGATCTGAAAGATTTACAAAATATGATTTATTCAGGCGGAGAATACCTACTTCGGTATATCAAAGAAAGAAATTTGAATTGTTTAATTACAATTTATTAATTCTTACTTCGTCATGTCTGTAGTAGGTATCCCAGCTAATAGAGCGTCCACTTCTTTTAGCAGCAGCTTTGGCAGTCTGGAATTGCACTTGTTCATTCCGAAGGATGCTAAAGGTTCAAATGTTATTATAACAAAAATAATACTTTGTGTATGAATTTGTTGTAAAACAAATATACATTTGTAAAAGATCTTACGTGGCCAAGTTATCAGCGATTAGCCTGTAAGGCATATTATGCGCTGCGAAGTAACGGAGCCATTGCGGTTTCTCCTCTGGAGACAGTCTAACCAGTACTTCCAGCTGTCCAGTCTCTGTTCGTGAGGCAGGTGTAGCAGAGAGCATGTCCAGTACGGCTTCAAGTTTATAAAGCTCCTTAGCTGGTCCAGAGACTCTGTATAGTTGATGACTGTAATACAATTTTAAGTAAGCCAAAATATAAATAATATCGTGTAGTTTGAGACTGAGGTATAGCAGATTATTTGTTCTTACCCCTCATATTTTTCGTGGCTGGCGTGGGCCAAGCCCAGGCACAGGATCACACAAATCACCAATCGAGTCATATTGCTTACTGACCCTGCGGCTGCGCCACTCTACTTTACATACTAAATCCTGTGATTAAACCGTCATAATCTACTTGATATAATTTTATCGTTTAATCTACAGTTAATGACAATTGTAATTTATAACACTCACCTCCTACCTAGTAGCTCTATGAATGGAATCTTTATATTTATAACTATGGTTTATCAAACTATAATACATACGAATTATAGGTAAGCGCAATTATACATTATTACAGTGTAAGCCTTAAAACTGCGATGGGCTTTAAGCCCTTAAATTTAAAAAATATTGGAACACAATATTTGTTGTTTTGGGCGGTAAAAAACCCGTATCCTCCGATTTTGCCCCGATTGCATATTCCCCTCGGCCACCGGAACCTTACTCTTTCAAGCCGAACAGAACTTACATCTGTTCGCCTAGAACATTATCATTTTCGTAGAAAGAGAAGGCTAATAATAATTTTTATGGTAGTGGAGAAAGTGGTCTTAAAAATATATGGCAACGAATGGATATTAACAGATTGATCGGAAAAATGAACACCGATCAGGAAAAACTCAAGGGGAAAGTCTTTAAGACACGTAAGTCTATTGTGATTTGTGATGCATGTATGCATGCATTAGGCAGCAAAATTGACGGATGAAAGAAGAGTACATGTGTGGAATAGAAAAATCATGATGCGTAAAGAGAAGCGTTAAAATATGACAAGTGGTGCATTTTGTGTGTCTACTCGTCTAGCGTACGGTAAGGACAGGGTGAAGCATAAGGTACCCAATACCTATTCAATCCTTATCGAAAAACTGCTTTCCAAATAGTTTATGTAAATTTTAATCTATATGACAGGCAGTAATAAACGGCTATAAAGATATTCAACCAAGGCACATAACAAGTGGTATATATGTTATGTTTCTAGAAGAATGTGACCATTACACATTACTGACTATTACAAAGATAGGTAAATTATTTAGGAATAAGGTTAAAATGGTAAATGTATTCCTATGATATTTTAATTATAATTATTCCACAACGTTAACCTATAATACTTAGTAGATTATGATACAAGTGAGCTAGTTTGCTCATTTTGTATAATTGCCAAGTTGCTCACGAGTTTCATACGCACTTTTTCAACACCCTTGCGAGGAAAAAAAAATATTGCACAAATGCGATCCAAACAACATACGAAAATTATGGAAAATAGCGCGCAAGTTTTATTTTTATTTGCGCGCGGCAAATGTATGATGGTTGATTACATATAAACCTCTTTGATGTTACAAATCTGTATTACCCGGTTATATTGAAAATGCTCTGTTTACTCGCATATAATTTGCAGTTAGGTACTAACTTAATTTTGTAGGGATAAATTACCCGATTAAATTGAAAATGCTCTGTTTACTCGCATGTAATTTGCAGTTAGGTACTAACTTAACTTTGTAGGGATAATTCTATTACGCACTAGTGTATAATATTATTATGCAAGACGGTGTTATAGTTCGGTTTATGGCCCTAAGAACGATATAATAAAGCTCACTTTACGAGCAAGGGTGTTGAAAAATCTATAGGTTAACTATAGGATATAGCGATCTATAGTACAGATGCGAGGCGTGTCCAGTACACGATTTTTTTTCTGTTCGTGTTCTAATCAATAGTTCAACGCATCATTACACCCGGGCCGTTATTCCCAATCGTTACGTGTTTTTTTAGCGCGATGGGAGCTCTATTTTTTTACATACGACAAATCTTTAGTTTTTCAAGGTTTTCATTTAATTCTATAGTAGATTTGCCTAAAAACCTAAACTAAACAAGTTTTTTTTTGTATTCATTTCATATTCTAATTAACAGTTCTACGCATCATTACACGCGACCCGCTATTCCCTATCGTTACGCGTTATAACGTAATAATTACATAAAATAACGTCATAATAAAAATTGCCAAATTATTAGAAATTCGTTACTTTGTAATAACGTAAAATAGTGATAATAGTGATATTCTTCTTCTGGCGTGGTTCTGGTCACCAATAATCTTATCTCTCTATCTCTTCGATTCGTCACCTATTACCTATACGTAGCTATATCAGTTTTTTTATTGCAGATAGGTAAATACTTTGACCACAATCTCACCTGATAATAAGTGATGATGTGATCGAAGGTGTTAACAGGCTTAACATAGAATTACTGGCCCTTAACGAAAGCTGCCGGAACACACCGTTATGTCCTTGGCGACAGATTTCTACTTGAGGGTGGTCGCTAGCCAGGCGGGCTTTCGAAAAATGCCCTTTCACCATGCGGTGAAGCTCAAGCCCGCGGCGGGATTCAAACCATGGACCTGCTGCGCGGCAGTCCATAGCCAATGCCACTGAGCCATCACTGGTTCACTTTCCCTAGTCTTGTCACTTATGCCAAACAAATCAGCAATCACTTATGAAGCTATGAAATACCTACTATGTCGGTTCATAAAACTATAAAAAAAACAGTTATATTAATCGACCAGTATCTTTAAATGATATTAGTTGTGTATTGAAAAGTAGTTCAGAAGACCGATATATCATATATTATAACAATAATAATAAATTGGTAGCCATATATGTAAGTTTATGTAGGTAACTAGTTTATTGGTGAGTGACACTGCCGGACAGGATAAAATGTGTGCCTCAAATGGTAGTTGTCGTCCTACATGTATAAGTAATACTCATTCATTAGATATTACGAAAACAGAAGATTAAGTAATAAAATAAATAGGTAATTACACCAAAATAATGTTCAACTGTTTGCCTTTATTAAAAAACTACCTACTAATGCTATTAACAAATACTAAAACGGAAGCAGTTTAGCAACCCATCGACCTTGCATAGAACTTATATTGTGTCTTGATTCAATAATAAAATTATTCTGTTCTAATTTCGATAAAATATACTAATATCACTGTACCATAATACTTCGAAGGCCCTACCAATTAAGAGCAACATCGAACAATATTAAGTACCTATTTTTCTGTTTGTAATGCTTAACGCAGTTATAAAAGTAAGTAGCCATAAATCCTTAATTTTGTATATCGTAATATCACAATCGTGTAGGTAAAATTTTTATCATGTTATATCAACGTAACCGCACAGGGCCTTTGTAAGTAGGTACAGAGTTAATAGCCACTTCCAACAAAGTTACGTCATCTAACAACAAAACAAACAAACTTCTGCAAATACTGCTTATAATATGCTTTCGCGGATCTCTGGAATCCTTTATGCCACCATGCGTAAATAAGTGGATTTAGCGCGCTGTTTACGCAAGCTAAAATTGCCAATGGACCTCCGATTATAGCACGTAACCGGATGCACTTAGTATTCGTTAGCTTTTCTTCACATAATACATAAAATATAACTGTGACAAAGAAAGGAACCCAAGTAAATATGAAACTGCCCGAAGTAAGCAATACTACTTTAATCGCTCGCCATTTATTAGGCTCTCTAATTTTGCGTGGCTTAATTTTATTTCTTAGAACTCCAAAACGGTTTGGCCGGTTGTTTGTATCGTCAATAGATAATCTTTGAGTTGATGCAATCGATTCAACAGTCCAAACGCTAAAGTCAGACTCATACTGAATTTTGCTTTGATTTTCAATATTTTCACGAAAGTTCTTTGAATAAGTTCTATTCCTTCCATAATAAAAAAGATTTTCATTACTTTTAAATCTACAAATAAATTTTGGCGTATAAGCTGTTCCGCTGGTAAATGACGCACTTCTCTTGATACCTTTTGCAAGATGACATTTGGCTGGGTGACCATTTGAGTTTCCTACATTTACTGAGCATAGATTCATCCTCATCTTAACTTCATTATTTTTTGGTGCAACCTCATTCTTTTTAATACTGTTGTTAATGGTTTTGATTGTTTGTAAAGCTTTAACTAATATAAATGTGTAAAGTACAGCGACGACTAGAATAGGTATAAGACCTAAAACAGAATTTAGTAATATTAGTGATCCTGGGAACAAGGCGACGTAGAAACATCGAGTCAGAGCAAGTTCACGGTTGACCCATCCTGTGGCTGGCAAGAAGGATAAGATGATGCCTGAAACAAAGAATGTTAAGAAAAGCGTTAAATGAAGTGATAATTTGTCATTACTTTACCAATCTAATAACAATTACTTATTGAAATGACAGTAAGATCATTATAATATTTATTATAAATGGATATAAATTTTAATAAATAC
Organism: Plagodis pulveraria; assembly: GCA_963890685.1. Classification (NCBI taxonomy): domain Eukaryota; kingdom Metazoa; phylum Arthropoda; class Insecta; order Lepidoptera; family Geometridae; genus Plagodis; species Plagodis pulveraria. Next base: position 11,839,600 of record OY982964.1, on the reverse strand, counting down.
AGTCCTAAGTTTCTGACCACGACATCAGGACATGTTACATACTAAGGAAAAAATATTATATTATGTAGGTCATAGTATGTTCTTTATGATGATAAGGTATTGCAAATGGAAGGAAACTTACTAATCAACCATATTAATAGTATCCCAATCCTGACTCTTGTTGTATTGAACCACCTTTCAAAGTAGAGACCGTGGAGTATGTAGATATACCGCTCGATGGCTATAAAGCCAACGCTAAAAATTGATACCATGGCCGGACATACGAGCATACCTACAAAGAAATAAAATAACTTAGATTTTGCTACCGCTTCAGGACGAATTTACTGATCTAGCGGAATCATTCACAATTAATCATGAGATAGAAACTAGAAGATTATGCCCCTAGGAGATGTAACATTATCTTACGTCCCTAGCAATATCTAAAATCCCGAGCGTAACAGGTGATTCCAAAGTTAATGCTCGAACGTGTGATCACTGATGAATCATTCAAAATTAATTGTGAGGTATAAAGTATTAGTATATGCCAAGGAGCTAAAGCAGCTGTCTTTCTTTTCGGGCAACATCTTGAATCCCGAGCATAATAGGGGAGACCTGAAAGTAACGAGGGAGTTTCGGAGATAGACTTAGAACTCACAGTGCAGTGAGTGATTCAACCTAGCCTCTTGGGACACTTTTTAGATAACTTTTACTTGATTATCTCTAGGTCACTATTTACTCCATCTGCGACAAAATAAAATACAACACTATTAGGTCCGAGTACAATACGTAACATTTTATTCCCCAAATTAGAAACACTTTGTCAGACAGTAAGAAAATCAAATAAACCAATGTTGAAATAAGGTTCATCTCAGTGCCTGCCACAATAACAGTTTCAGTAATAGCTCTAACGACGCCGTTCTTCGATTTAAAGATATTTAGCACCAGTAAAATATTTTAAGAATATAAATTGACACGACTGAAGATGGAAAAGAGGAAGAATGTTTGGTTGCAGATTCAAATTTTGTTCCATATGTAATTGAACCAAACTTTATTTAACAAATTTTAAACTGGAGAAGTTTTGGCGCTAGAAAGTATATGTAGGAAATGTAGTGAGGATTCTACGAAAATCGAGGAATTTCTTGTGAATTGCTTAGAGATGAATTGCTCAATGTGGCATTTTTAGGCCTGCTGAAGATGTTAATTATATATTATTGACATTTTTATTACGTGATGTGTAATTAGATCTGATTGTAATCTTTTCATCATTTCACATCTTGTTCATCATCAGCCGGAAGACGTCCACTGTTGAACAAAGGCCTCCCAAGGGGGAGGCCTTTGTTATTTGTGGCTATTAGCCACCTGTAACCACAGGCTACCCGCGACTTTCACGATGTCGTCAGTCCACCTGGTGGGGGGCCTACCAACTCTACGTCTTCTGGTGTAGTGTGTTAACCACTCGAGAACCTTTCTTCCCCATCGGTTATCAGTTCGTCGAGCAATGTGGCCCGCCCATCGCCACTTCAACTTGCTAATTCTGAGAGCTATGTCGGTGACTTTGGTTCTTTGGCGAATATCCACGTTCCGGATTTTATCACGCAAAGAAACTCCGAGCATAGCTCTCTCCATAGCTCGTTGAGCAACTCTGAGCTTGTCTACAAGGGCCACAGTTAGGGACCACGTCTCAGTGCCATAAGTCATCACTAGCAACACACACTGATTGAAGACTTTGGTCTTTTACGACACCCACGGGAAGAGATGGGGGGGTGACATTCTAACCCGGCACCCCACGGGACTAACCCGGCACCCCACGGGACTAACCCGGCACCCCACGGGACAATTTATAAATTAATGCAATTCAAAGATGGCTTGTCTATTAATATTCAATAATTTAATACATAATTATAATGTTTCATGAATATTGTAGACCTGAACATTGAATAAAAATATCATTGGCATTTTGTAGATGACGAATACTGGAAACAGGCAAGAAGCAAGCAATCATTATTAGTTTTCTATAATTGTAAATTATTGACTATGAACATTCAGATACGTTTTTCTGTTAAGGCTAGTGTCTTCTAAGCGCTTTCCATACAAACGTAGTTTCGCCATGTTTTGTACCAATGGTTCAACCTCGGGGAAATGCTATGCTTCGGTTTTACCAGTTTTCTGTAAATTTAAGTATTTTCAAATATACAAAAAAAAAATTGTTTGGTAATTCAGGGTTATACATGCAAAATTTCAGTGTTCGTAAACATTACTATTTAAAATATGACAAAACTACGTATTGAATGCGCTACGTGCACTCTAGAGTTAAATATTTTGGGAGTAAATTACTAACAATGACTAAGGCATCTGACTAATGATTTAAATTACTTCTGACGTGGTTAGACCGTCAGGTCGTCGTCTCACAGTCAAAGATTATGAAATAGTGGTAGCAGAACCAATAAGTCACCGTAAAGGAATAAAAGACACAGAAAAGGACCTTGTGCTGTCTGTACTATATATTAAACTTTTATTTTATATATTGTAGTGCCGGACTATATCCGCACGCCATCCATATTTTCCTGTGCGATCTGCCACTGATCCACAAGGACCAGTGGTAAGATGACACCTTCCAAGCGGGGGAATTATGGCAAACCCCCTGAGACCCTACCTACCTCTTTGTATAACAGTGGACATTATGGCTGTTGATGTGTAGATAACTCCTATTTGTTTCTTAAGCATAGAGTCAACTTTTCCCGAAGATGCCTCATGTTATATAGCGCTTCTATATAACATGAGGCATCTTCGGGAAAAGTTGGGACAGGCCGGAAATAGACTTTCACGTAACGTTTATGTTCCTAAGATCTGGGAATCATTCTTAATAGAAAAGGCGTACTACTCTGTAAAGGATTTTGAAAAAGACTCCAAAAATATAATGTCCAATTTCATACACATAGTTAATTACCTTGACATATACATTTTAATATTAATTTTGAATGAATTATAATTTATGTATTAATGAATAATAGATTGTTAATTTGATTATTAATTTATTTATTTATGTTGAGATTTGATTGTTAAAAATGAATAATGGATTGTACTTAGATATTACTCTAATTATCGACCTGTTAGTTAGTAAGTGATTGAATTGTGACACCCTTACAGAGTAACTATAAGACCTTTATATTTTACTGAAATGTACATACTGAATTTTCTACAAAATGCAGGTACCTACATTAAGTCTCTTCTTATTGAAAAATTAGCGTTAATATTTAATACTTTGTAATAACCTGTCAATTGTGAGTCAACTCTCGCTGTATAAGGGTTACCATCGCAATACTCGTGAATAAAAGTCTATGGGATTTGATCAAAGCCTAATTTATTTTTGATTGCTGACTGGCAAGGCTTTGACCACTATCTCACCTGACCTTCGTCACCATCACACACACTGTTATTGGGCTTAGTCTAGAATTACTGGCTGTCAAGGACAGCTGCCGGAACACACCATTAGGTGCTTGGCGATGGTTTTTCTACTTGAGGGTGGCCGCTAGCCAGACGGGCATTTGCAAAATGCCCTTCCACCATGCGGTCAAAATGAAATAATAGTACAAAATCAAAAATTTTAACTAAATTATTAATTTTCAATATTTGACAACTTCAAAGGAGGAGGACTTTCTCAATTCGATTGTTTTTTTTTGTGTGTTACCTCATAATTTTTTAAGGGGTGTACCTATTTTGATATTTTATTTTTGCATTCGAAAGCTTGTCATGGGGTCCCATTTAAATTTCAGTGACATCTGACCGAGTAGTATATGAGTTATCCCTAATAATGCGTATTTAATTGGCCTTGAGTACGTTGATGATGTTCTCGTTTTTACTTGTCTATGTAAAATGAACAAAAAATCTGTATAATTTTGTTTTATATACTTTTTAGTGTATCCCCCGTGAGGTGCCGGGTTAGAATTGCACCTCCCCATATCATCCCATGGGTGTCGTAAGAGGCGACTAAGGGAAAAAATACTGGAAGGTGGGCAGCAGCACCTTCTAAAGAACTGCAATCTTACACTGCGATCCCACGATGCGTGGGGATTATGGCAAATACCCCCTTAATAGGGGAGGCTGTGTTCAGCAGTGGACGAGTCGGCTGTTACAGTAGTGCATTTATTGTATTAGAATATTTTGTAATTTAGTGTAACATATTAGCTGTTCACGTGTTGTAGCATTTATTGGCTTTGTTCTTCCAAAAATTTTTGCCCTTTTTATTGTATTAAATTTGTGGAAGGTAATTATAAAATATAACCATTGAAGTAATCCATGTGACCCTAATGGTGTATTATTTTTAATAAATGTTGTATCTTTTGAGTTTTCCTTTTCGTAGATAATCTAGTAAGTTAGATAGTTGAACTAGTAGAACTTATTTACTTAACAGATATATTTATGGTATCACCGCCTGCCAAATATCTAATAAGTTAATGAGCCTAAATTATAGCTTAAATAAATGCTCTCTATCTTGACGAATCTCACAAGCGCTTCTTAAATCGCTTTGTTCGGACCATTTAACATTGGCCCACTTAATACTTACTTAATTCGAATCAAATAAAGTATATTTTATTTTTACTATACTAAAAATTTATAAAGAAGGCTTAATTTTTTTCCGACTGACCACTAAACATAAATCAAAATAAAAGATGCACTATCCCGGAGTAACGTTAGGGATAATACATATAATAACACTAATTTTATCCATTGTATGAATCCATTTATTACAAAATTACAAATAAATCCCTTTATTGTCAATAACATCATAATGATTATAAATACTCTGCAGATAGTTATCATGTCGATAACACTTTATCGATAGTGGAAGTCACTAGCATACATGAAAATGTGCGCATATGTTGTGTAAAGTTCATTGATTGTGATGTTCAAGCGAACCGCTGTGATTGATCGAATCGTTGGTGTAAATTATGGCAAACTTCTATGAGTAGCTAAAGACTTATTGTTTTATTAGACAGTGAAAAGGAACTGCATTTGTTACACACAAATTTATTTCCCACCGCAAAAAATTTCACAACTATTTCAACGGTGACACATCGCTAAGCAGTTTCCCCTCCCTTTTTGTTTCTTGATTAAAACGTGGGCTTGTGTAAAATTTTCTCCACATTATATTGAGCTGATATTAGAACGTACCCTATTACCTGATTTTTGAATTCATTGTTGTAATTTAAAAATAGATTAAAACTCTCATGACATGATCTTTAGCGGTTTACTCATAGTTGTACCTAGTCATCGAGCAAGATCAAATCGAGAAAAGTAATCGAAAAGATCGAGCAAATCTCTAAAACTCGTTGAACTCGTACCTAGTATACCACCTACTTACTTAGGTAACCTACTTATTAAAATTAAACTTATTTAAATACAACCTTGATGACTTAACATTTTGATCAACTTTTAATATTGTTAGAGCAATTGAAATTTAAAACGTAATTGAATTCAATACAGCCAAAGTGATAGATTTGTATATTATGTTCTTTTTAATAAATACATAATCTAAACTAGATCCACTTTTTGCAGTGTGTTCATTTGGGCGTCCAAGGCTGCGGAAGGATTTGTTGGTGTTGCACGCTTGGACCCACACGTAAAATACCTACACATATTATTATACTTATTATATTCCATGCTTGTACCAAACTTTTTGTTTGGTTTTGTTTTTGTTTTATTGCGGTTTTGGAATAAATTTCCAACCATCAACATATTTTACATAACGCTTTACACAGTGTGTTCATATCCTAATATTATAATCAAGATAAGAAACCAGTACTTATATCGTCCATCTACTGACTGATCTTACTTTATTAGGTATATCATAAGATTAAGGACAAAATTATCAAGTTACCAGGCCACTTAGAATAAAAATAAAATCAGCTGTTATCTGTTGGTGTGTAGGTACCGAGTGGCTTAGTCACTTTCTAGTGGAAACTTTGAACTGAAGTATGAAGCACTCGGAACAGCAGCCACTAATTTGAATAACGATGAATTGACGCTGGAGGCCGATTCGTGTCAAAACAGTACCAAAAAAAAAATGCAGCATAGTTTGAAGTTAGCATACCCGGAATATAGACAGATTTGAAAATGGTATGGTTTAATGATAATAAAATCTTGAAAATGGGTGCCTCCTGATTTAACTGATAGTATTATTATAAGTCCTATGCTGATGTGTAGAGAGTGGCGCTGTGAAACTTGCCTTTCCTTGTACCATAGAACGTATAATACACATGTAATCAATACACATACAATCTTGTACACTGGTACAGAAAATATGCAATGGGATTTCGGAAAGTATTGTGACATCCCCCGTGGGGTGCCGCTGCTTTCTGTTGACTGACGACCATTTGTATTGAAGTTTACCAAGATAATCATGCAGTATTAAAAAAATCATCTGCGCAAGAAAGAGTAATAATTATACATTTTGAAGCGCTCGTAGCGAAGTTTACTTAGCTGTTCTTAACCGATCAGCAAAGTTAAGCAACGTCGCCCGCGGTCATGAGTTGGATGGGTGACCGCTAGTGATATTACTACTGAGCGTTTCCGTGCTTCGGAGGGCACGTTAAGCCGTCGGTCCCGGTTGTCGTCTTAGGATGGCAGTCGTTATAGCATGGTGGTAGGGCATTTTGCGAATGCCCGCCTGGCTAGCTACCACCCTCAAGTAGAAAATCTGTCGCCAAGCACCTAACGGTGTGTTCCGGCAGCTGTCCTTGAGAGCCAGTACTTCTAGGTTAGCCTGAACAACATCTTCGACCACATCATCACTTACCATCAGGTGAGATAGTGTTTAAAGGCTAACCTATCATGCACAAAAAAAAAAAAAAAAACATAAACCTTTTTTTTCTGATAGACAAGCTTTTTATGCCACTATCTCACCAGATTTTAAGTGATGATACGGGTGGAGATGTCTTAACTAGAAATACTGGCTCTCAAGAGCAGCTGCCGGAACACACCGTTACGTGCTTTGCGACAGATTTTCTACTTGAGGGTGGTAGCTAGCCAGGCGGGCACTCGCAAAATGCCCTACCACCACGCTTGTAACGAATGCCAACCTAATACAACAAACGGGACCGACAGCTTCACATGCCTTCCGAAGCAGAAGGGCTCAGTAGTAAATGCCGATCACACATCCAAATCATGACCACAGCGAATTTCGCTTAACCTTATGTTGATAGGCTAAGAACGACTGTACAAGCTCTGCTTCGAGCACTTCAGGGTAGATGAAACGAGAACAAAACAATATGCGGATTAGTGCAATATTCAGTAGACCCATTCAATTCGACTACAAAATTATAACTTACGCAGAAGCAAGCATCAAGAAGATCCTGATAAACACTTGCTTATTGCCTTATGGAGGATGGGCAACACAGAAAGCTCGGTAAGTGTCAATAAAATATAATTAATAAAATCTTTCTATCTCCCTTGCCTAACAAAATTGTATAAAATCCTTCAAATGCCACTTTGGACTCTTGTTCTTAGAAGTTAGGGTTATCCTAGCCTAATCCACATTAGATAGAGTACCTAGTAGTATAGTATACCGAGTAATAGTTAGATAGAGGATAGAGTAACTGTAGAACTTGTGGCAAAAATAAACTTGTTTATTAAATGGCCTTCTCACTCCGATACAACCAGGATTAAAATAGGGTTTGAAATAAACAGCAGTTTCCCTGACACAATAGGGCCTATAGATGGCTCACACATTTAAATTTAAACCCCGAAGGGTAACTCTCAAGATTATATGAACCGGAAGGGCTATGCTTCCATACAACTTCAAGTAAGTTTGATTTTTTAACCGACGTAGGAGGAGGTTCTTATTTCGATGCGTATATTTTTTTATATTCATATAATTTGTTGCATAAGGACCTGTAATAAAAACTGTAACATGCATTGCTATGCGGACGTTAGCACGGCAATATTCCGGCCATGCATGCCCCTCGAGTCGAAGTAGAAGGAAGCAGGACTGGTCTTGTGTCTGAAGTTGACGGTTCATTGGAATTCGTCTCACATTGGGGATAGCAGAAACTTGCCCAATTCAACCCAAAAAAAAAACTCAGTGCGTTTTCACTACGAAAAAGACCCCTTTCATTATTGCTCCGCAATTTCAGGCTGTTCCCCTACAAAGCACATAAAGTATTGGAAATCTTAGCGTCGATATTTCCAAAGATGTCCAGTTCCGCTGACACATCGCGAGTAAGGCTGGATGGGCATCCAAGAAACTTGGCCAGCAACTTTTGCTTTATAAAGAACAAGTTCGCCTTCACTTGGAGTACTGCTCTCACCTCTGGAATGGCGCAGCGAAGTACTAACTCCAGTCTCTCCATGAATTGGTCACCGGTTAAAAGCTATGTGTGGGTACACATAATCGAGTCCTGGAAGTCTCACACAGCTCGATTTATGCGTTCCTTCTTACCGCATATACTTGCAAAATGTGAAATGATCTTAAATTTTTCTTGATTTGTTAGCCTTTGACCACTGTCTCACCTGATGGTAAGGGATGATGTGGTCGAAGATGTTGTTCAGGTCAACCTAGAATTACTGGCTCTCAAGAAAGCTGCCGGAACATACCGTTAGGTGCTTAGCGACAGACTTTATACTTGAGGGTGGTAGCTAGCCAGGCGGGTATTCGCAAAATGCCCTACCACCATGCTATAAACGACTGCCATCCTGTGACAACCAGGACCGACGGCTTAACGTGCGCTCCGAAGCACGGAAACACTCAGTAGTAATGTCATTAGCAGCCTTCATCCAACTCATGACCGCGCGGACGTTGCTTAACTTTGCTGATCGATTAAGAACACTTCGCTACGAGCGCTTCACAAGGCATTTAGCGTTTTTCCGCAGATCTACAATATGGATACCTCCAAAAAGGGGCTTATTCCAGAAATCCCCTTGGCAGCCTGCGAAGGGTGTTAAAAGAGTCTTACAGGGTCGGCGGGGCATTGGTAACGCCCCTCGTGTTGCAAATGTCCTTAGGCGACGGTAACTGCTTACCATCAGGTCTGATTGTTTCATAAAAAAAGGTATTTAAAATTTACGAGTACCTACCTACTTTAATACTTACTTTACTAGAACCTTAACTTACCCATTTGAAAAATACATGATGCACTATTGTTCATGGTGTAGTCAACGGATACGCCATACACGATGGACAATCCCACGATGGTTTCAGCTAATGACACATTGCCAAGGAGGATGTACGTGCTCTTTGGCTTCTGTCCTGAAAATTCATTCATATACACGGTTATTGGTAAAATGCTAACAACCTCTTAGGGTTGACCTCTGCTATTCCTAACAAACATTTTGTGTTTTTTTTTGTTTGTTTATGTGTATTTTACTGAATAAGCACGCGGCGCGTTCCAGTGTTGCCGCGGTAGGCGCTCTTGGCGCAGCTAGACTCAAAACTTAAAACAGTAAGTTTTTCTAGTAGGTACTTTCTGACACTTTTAAGTTCTGTATGTCTCGTAGTAAAAGACAATGCCTACTCCGAGCTAAGAGCGCCACTGGACCGCACCGCGCTCCTTTTGATTAGATTTTTGAATATTTACATCGAGCTAAGTAATATAACATATGAAATATTAAATTACAGGCACAAGAGACTTTTAACATCAGGTGTTTATCCGTCAAATACACATAAACAATCACAAAAAAAATAAAAAAAATAACATATAAAAAAATGTCATCTCAAAATGTTTGTTAGGACTAGCAGAAGTCAACTATAAGAGGTTGTTAGCATTTTACCAATAACCTTGTATATTTGATCTTTTATTATAAAGTGTTACAAAAGCAAAAGTTGATGAAGGAGGCTGTGTTATACAGCACATTATTCAAAAAGTAAAAACGCTGGTCGGTATGCGCGAGCATAAGATCAAATATACCATTTTGCTGCTTCTTCCAAATGGGATAATACGAGTATATGAAAAATTGCTGTTATGACCTGTGATAGGTATTTTTGACCGAAACAATCTTCAAAATTCTTGATCGTTGAATACATATTTACAAACGTATCTACCTAGCTCCAGTGACTATGCTATATTTACAAAACTCATTAGGTACTTATGCACATTAGCATAACTTACACATACTTACATGGAGTTTATTATGGTATAGTACATATTATTTAGTGCTGATTATGTTAGCCTTTGGAAACTATCTCATGATGGTAACTGATGATGTGGTCGAAGATGTTGTTCAGGCTAGCCTAGAATTACTGGTTCTCAAGGACAACTGCCGGAACACGCGATTAGGTGCATGGTGACAGATTTTCTACTCGTGGGTGGTAGCTAGCCAGGTGGGCATACGCAAAATGCCCTACCACCATGCTGTAACGAATGCCATCCTTAGACAACATATCTATAGGTAGAATAATATATATATAATAGCCTACAAGATTGGTCAAGCTATTCCCGTCAATATAGCTGAACCCTAATAGTATTTGTAGATAATCTAAGACACTTAAAAGATTAGTAAATTTTACAAACGTTCTGTAATGCATTTAATATCTATCTATAACTAGCCTACAAATCTTTATGGTCATGTTTAAATATGTCTAAATTGATAATAATATGACTATCTAATTAATATTTTAGGAGGAAACTCCTAGATGATTCTCATAACCTCGTTTTACGTCCTTAATATTAAAAATGTTTTACGTAGTTTCAAGCTACGATCTACGCATTAATAATTGATATTATTCATTGGCTACGATATACCTACCTGCTTAGTGTTCTCACCTGTCAACCCACGTTCGTTGGGGACCGATTCGAATAAATCTTAAAAATATACAACGGCTACTATCTATATACACTTTAAATAATCCGAAGACTTAACTAATGCACAAAGTTTCACGGTTTTGACTTGACCAATCCAAAGTAATTGAAGTAACTGCTTGACCAATTTTAATTAAATTTCCCATATACATTTTGAGTCTTTTGTCACTTTGTTTGGTCACCTATAGTCAAAATCGAAAATGTAAAAATGAATGGGTCTCGTTACATACCTTTTCTTAATATTAGGCCGCTGGAAACAACTACTGATAAATTGCTCAGTATTATTAACACCCCTAAAATGTACGCCATAATTTTGTACACCAAATATTTATAATTCTCTTTTAATCTGTAATCTTCATACAAATCTTTCACGGGCACAACACTGCTACTTTCACTTATATTCACTGTATTATGAAACAGCTCAATCACTTGAATCATTGTGCTTAGTTCCGTAGCGTTTGTTTCCATCATAACGCTTATCGTCGTATTTATTATGCAAACTTATTTTTAAAATGGGCACAAGCCATCTCCGTCCATTCTTGACAGTGAATAGTCTGATCTCAAACACAAACGCACTATGAGACGGAAACTGGTTGCGATTTGTTTAAAGAAACCAGTACTTGGGCTGAGAATCACTCGGCAACGATGTAAAACGAGTTTTTCCAGATAAGACACCTATATCGATACCTTGCCCACGAAAACTCAAGTAAATCTTAAATTCTACTTAAAATTTAAATACCTTTATCCTAATTATTAGATAGGATCGTTTTAAGGAAAGTGTAATAATTTTAAAAGGTTTTGCTTAGAAGTAGGTAAGGAACATATTTTTTTCTGATGTCATCTATACTGAATCACTATTTAATCACATCACAAGGAATATTACAGAGATTGAAGTAACCAGTTGATCGTTTCTTTATTTTGGTAAGTTGCACCACATATACATACCGTAAGCAGCAAGCATTTCTACTATTGGGGTTCATCTCGTAAGTTTTCCCATGAAACCCCACCCGTGATCATGTGATTGTTGTATCACACAATTCATTCATCAGAATAAATATGATATGTCGTCGTGTCGCTATGTAACTAAACGTCCTAGCCGTATTTCTATGGCATACTATTCGATTCAAACAGTTCAGGTTTAGCGTAGCGAAAAAATCCTAGGTCTGTGCTACTACTAGTTTAGTTTTTGGGACACACCCCATAATAAAAACGGTCACATCTTCTCATGTATTCAAGCCCTCCGGGAAAACAACTAAATGACTTACCACTTGAATATTTTTTCCTCTTGGCAAACGTTCTACACATAATAAGGGGTTTCCCAATAGGGACTTGACAACTTTGAATTAAATTTCTGAACGCACCCTTTCACTAATCATCAAACTTTCACTGTCGATTTATACAATAAACTTAACATTTTCATCACGGTAAAGTACACGAACGTACAACGTCTGCAAATTATAAAAATGTACTACAGAAATTCGTAGTCGGTGACCGCTACTTTAAGAGCATTAACTCTGATTTTCGGTCGTAATTCTCGTCCTAGTAGACAGGCAGTAACAAGTTTAGTGCAAAAATTTGAGTCTACATATTCGTTGTGTGATGTTGCCGTGCCAGTGAGACAACGGGTTGATCGAAGTGTCGAAAATATCGCTGCCGTTGAAACGTCCGTAGCAAATGATCCAAATCAGTCAATTCCACGGCGTTCTCAAGAGTTGGGCATCGCACAGACCACTTTATGGCGAATATTGCGTAAGGATCTTGGTATACACCCATACAAGACCAAGTTGACTCAAGAATTGAAGCAGATGAACCATTTGAAGCGATGTGATTTGAAACATTCTCCGATTAGGCTCTGGAAAAGATGCGCCAAGATGATCAATTTCATCGCAAAATCATCTTCAGTGACGAAGCTCATTTTTGGCTCAATGGGTTCGTCAATAAGCAAAATATGCGTTATTGGTCGGGTGAAAATCCACATGTGCTTCGTGAAACACCACTTCATCCACAAAAAATAACTGTTTGGTGCGGTTTGCATGCCGGCGGCGTCATAGGGCCATATTTTTTCGTCGACGATAATGATCGTCACGTTACTGTGAATGGTAATCGTTATCGCACCATGATTACCGATTATTTTTGGCCAGAATTGTAAGATATGGGCTTGAACAACATATGGTTTCAACAGGACGGTGCCACAAGCCACACATCACAAGTTACAATCGATTTATTGAAGAGTAAGTTTGATGAGCGCGTATCTCAAGAAATGAACCAGTCGATTGGCCGACTCGTTCGTGCGATTTAACGCCTCTAGACTTTTTTCTTTGGGACTACGTCAGGCCATTGGTCTATGCCAACAAGCCGACGACGTTAGAAGAGCTCAGAGCCAACATTGAACGCGAAATAGCAGCCGTTTCGGCCGAAATGTGTGGCCGAGTCATCGAAAATTGGGTCCAACGAATCGACCGCTGCAAACGTGCCCGCGGTGGCCATATGAACGAAGTCGAGTTCCAGTCATAAATGTTGTGATTGTACTTCAACCCGATACTAAAGTCTTTGAAATATCTCAAATGGTTTGCATTATATTTTGAAAAAAAGTTGTCAAGTCCTTATTGGAAAACCCTTTACAAATATCTAAATTTCAGGCATGTAACTCACATCGTTTACGAGCTAGAGTCCGATATGAACGGGCCAACTGACAAACACCGAAATCTCATTAATAGGGGCTCCGTTTTAATCTATTAATGAGAATGCTGTTCTATTTTCAAAGCAGATACAACCTCTTCCTTAAGCCAATATAAATAAAAAGATCCTAGTCGTGCATGGTCCCAAGACTTGTATCAACCGGTAACCTCTAAAGAGCAGGGGTCTTCCTTAGCATTTATATTTACACTTCCACCCGGCCTATATGTTAATAGAATGGTCACGAAGATAAATGTTATTTTATCATAGTCCTTTAATTCGGTTTTAAGGGAAACTGTCAAAATAACATTTGTTTTCGTTACCATTCTATGTTTTTTTCCCAATCTGGAGTGCCAATTCCAAAATGAAATTTATTTTCATGACTACTCGATTCAAGATCCAAGATATTTATTTGTAAGTTCTTTCTCTCGGGTTGGATAATAAGGTGTAACTACTATCTAGGTAGATAATAAGGTCACAGTCATAATTCTATCGATACTTCATAAACACAATATGTTAATAACATCTTAAAACAATCAGAAGGCCACCCAGATATTAGTTTGTATTATCAGCTAAATCTGAGATTCCAAATATAATCTTAATATTGGTTCTTTTATAGCATGTGGATGTGTCTGTAGAGTATTCTTAATGTTGATATCTATTTATTCATATACGGAACTTAAAGAGCATTGTCTAAGCAAGGCGTAAAGAAAGCAATTAGAGTACAGACAGAAAATTGGAATCTTATCCCAGTCCGCCCACCACCACCTCGAGACTATAAGACTGCACCTCTTGTTTCTCACGGAGACGTAGATCAGCAGTCCGATGAAGCCATATTTGACATACCCTGTCTACGTCCTGGAAAATAAATTAAGGCCACGTGCCGAAGCGTGCGTATTTATACGTGTGATGACATCTGTTTTCGTTGTCTCCGTAATCTTGAAGAATCTGAATTGTCCTATTTCCATTTTCAGACAAAGTATTTCATATTCGGCCCGGTGCCGGATTAGAGTACCCCATATTTCTTCCAGTGGGTGTCGTAAGAGGCGACTAAGGGGAAAATACCGGAAGGTGGGAATCGGCGCCTTCTGAAGAATTGCCACATTCTACTGCGATCCCCAAGACGTCTGCCAAGCGTGGGGGTTATTGCAAATTCCCCCAAAAGGGGAGACCTTGTTTAACGGTGGACGTTCCGGTTGAAGTGATGCTGATGATGAATATTTAATATTCAACCATAAGTACTTAACAATCGATTTTCGAGAGATCGCTTGCTCTAAAACAGCATGCGCCAAATGCCCACATTCACGCATCATTAATAATTTTTTTCATAATAAACGCAATGTATAAAATTAGTTTTCCAAATAGTCTTTTATTATAATAAAATTAACAGTAAAAAATAAACTATGAATTCTAAAGAAAAACATCATACATAACAAAACCCTTAATCATACTGAGATACAGTTCAATTGCCAATAAAAAAGCTTAAGCTACTGATCTAAGTGATTGATCTCATTAATAAAAACTTAACCCACCGGCACAAGATTTCAAATATAAAATAAAGAATACTAGTCTAGTAGTACCACCACAGGTGATAAAGGGGACGACTTAGAATTGTTAGCGGTTCTGGGTGAACTTGGTTTCCTAATCTACAATGACAATAATTAAATGGACTGTCGGCCAGGGGTATATACATACTTGGAATAGCACCGCTATTCTAAGTATGGATATAGTTACCGTACCGCACGTTGTCGGTAGGATATTTTGGAAATGCTTGCATGACTACGTATTACCCTGAAGTAGAAAGTCAGCCGTACGGCGAAGCAGTTCCTATTCCTCGCTATAATATATATAGGCCGGTCATTTATGTCTGGCATCAAGTTGACGAAGAGAATATATAAGCAGAAGAGCTGTTCTTTTCTATATCGTTATATTTCCTGATAACCATAATCATTAAGTGAAGGTTTCAAAATATTATATCATCGTTAACTCACAAGGAGGGACTTTGTGAGTAAGCCTAAAATTATGATTGTCCAATTTCAATGAAGTTACGTCATCTATCAATAAAACAAAAGTATCTCTGCAAATACTGCTTATAATATGTTTTCGCAGATCTCTTAAATCCTTTGTGCCACCATGCGTAAATAATTGGGTTTAGTATGCTGTTTAAAAAAGCTAACATTGCCAATGGACCTCCGAGTAAAGCCCGTAACCGGATGCACCTAGGATTAGTTAATTTTTCTTCACAGAACACAAAGAATATTACTGTGACAAAAAAGGGAAGCCATGTTATTATAAAACTGCCTGAAGTTAACAATACTACTTTTATCGCTCGCCATTTATTGGGCTCTCTAATTTTGCGTGACTTGACTTTGTTTGTTAGATTCCTAAAACGGTTGGGCTGATTATTTGCATGGTTAATAGACAAACTTTGGATTGAGCCAGTCGATTCAACAGTACAAACACTATTGTCAGATTCAAACTGGACTTTGCTTTGTCTGTCAACATCTTCTTTAAAATTATTTGAATAAGTTCTATTCGACCTATCATCAGAAAGATTTTCATTACTTTTGGATCTACAAATAAATTGAGGCTTATAAGCTGTTCCGTAGTTAAATGACGCGCTTCGTTTGATGTTATTTTTCTCTGGACTAATTGCTGGCTGATCATTTGAACTTCGAACATTCACTGTGCGTCGATTCATCCTTATCTTAATATCATTATTTGTTGGTGTAATTTCAGTAATTTTAATGGTGTTGTTGATAGTTTTAACGGTCTGTAAGGCTTTAATTAATATAAATGTGTAAAGTACAGCTACGACTACAATAGGTATGATACTTAAAATAGAATTGAATAATATTAGTGATCCAGGGAACAGGGCGACGTACACGCATCGAGTCGAGGCTAGTTCATGGTTTACCCATCCTGTGGCTGGCAAAAAGGATAATATGATACCTGAAAGAAATAACAAGTATTACATACTATGAAGAGTTTTGCTTTATGAAATAATCAAATGCAATTTTTATATATTTTATCAGTTAAACTAAACTTATCATTCAATTAATACTAATTTAAAATAAAAAAAAATACATATTTGCATGCTTGGCTCGTTGGCAGTCATAACAATAAGGTTAAATATCCTAACAAGCCAGTTTCTGAAAAGGCGTCATCGTAGACCACATCCAGACGACATCAGAGTATACAAAAGACCGATTTATAATCAGTCATTTTGTCTATAAAGTTTGAGGTTTATAAAAAGGCCTTCGATTTAATCGGAAATAGGATTGTACGGTAGAGGATTTCGATTCAATTAAAACTTGGGCAGCAGTACCTTCTGTAGATCTGTACTTGTGTCTGACCGACGAATAAATGCACTGAAGTGTTTGTATAGAATTACAACCATGTCGATATGATTACAGGACTAAAGCAAGTGACTAATTCAGCTACAGGAAGGCATGATATTAAATGGACCTATTTCTCCAAAACTGCCTACGAACCCATTTGATTACATTTTTCAAGCCTTTGGATTGGATTCGAGATCTATAAAATCTAGAGAAGCCATTAGAATGGTGGCGGCACGTATATTTAAAAGTATCATTCAAAAGAGTCAACAAAATTCATAAATTACAATCAAAATACAAAATTGGACTCTGAAACGTACCTATCTAAGATATCGGACTAAAGACATCATAAAAATAATACTAAGTAATGAAATAAACTTACTTATCAACCATATTAATAAGATCCCGATCCTGACTCTCGTTGTGTTAAACCACCTTTCATAGTAAAGACCGTGAAGTATATATATATAACGCTCGATAGCGATAAGTCCAACGCTGAAAATTGATACCATGGCAGGACACACGAGCATACCTACAACGAAAAAAAGGACATATTATTGCATAAGCCTATTGGTCAATGGTCACTCAGACCAAGGTCACATACAGGTATTTTCAATGGAGTTTGCTCATAGTTTTATTCTTAAATATGTTTTTTATTTTTAACGAAATATTATTATATATTTCTTGGAAACGTAACAGTATTAAAATAATAAAGTTGTGTCATCATTTACAAGTTTAAAACCAATTGTAAGACTGGTCTTGTTTGTAGTACAACGTAAGTTTAACTATAGATATCGCTCCACCCCAATACGATGGTTAAATAAAGAACAGTTAATTAAAAAATTACAAAGAGGAAAAAATATATACCTAATATAAATCCCGCACATGCCTTAAATTTTTCCTCTCGTTGCAATTTTGTAATTAACTGTTCTTTATATATCCAGTAAATATTTTTAGGTAGGTACAAATTTTCCCGCCGTGGGGTGCCGGGCTAGAATGTCACCGACCGTCTCTACCCGTGGGTCTCGTAAGGAGCTACTAAGAATAAAATATACCGGAAGGTTTTACTGCAGAATGCGCTGCTGGTTATCAGCGCATAGTGATACTATGCCATCTTACACTTTGAATCCCAGACGCTTGCTAAGCGTAGGGAGTATGGCAAACTCCTCCTTAATTGGGGAGACTGTGTTCAGCAGTGGACAATCCGGCTGATAAGTACTTTATCAACTTTTAATCGCTTTGTTTATTTTTTGTTGACTTTAAGGTTGATCAAAAATCTATTAGTGATTTACAAGTCATTCAGTACTTAATAGATTTTTAAGTTTTCTTGGTTCTTGTTTAAACGATCACGACATAGGCACTAAGTATCGCTTTGGATGTCCAGGGTTTGACCCTGGGTTCGGTTTGGACCTAGTTATTCATAACTCGGTATTTCTAAAGATGAAACTATCAGCAGCAGCAGATGAAGCATATGTAGTTTATAACTGTGCCCCAGAGATAGCAATAGGCTCGCTTCTTATTACATGGGACCAAATTATAACTGGAAAATTGTAAGTGTTGTTTTTGCGTTCGAGGGATGAATATCAGAAGGTAAACCTGAATTATTCATATAAAGGCAAAAATATGCCTAAGTACGTATCTTTGAACCTCTCGTAACGCAGCTTCCCTAGTCATAGCTAAACGGTCGTCAATGTTCTTTTCGGTCACTACTTTAAGCGCTCGTAGCGAAGTTTGCTTAGCTGTTCTTAACCGATCAGCAAAGTGAATAGCAACGTCCGCCGCTGTCATGAGTTGGATGGTTTTTTTTTTTTTTTTTTTTTTTTTTTTTTTATTGGAAGACCACAAAACTGGAAATACATCGTAGCTTACATAATTAAAAATAATATAAAATTAACATTGGAATACGTACTTCCTTCTAGAAGTGGACCTAGCATGTGTATTACATCAAACTATTCAATCTAATTATACGAGTATAGTAATAAGCAACCAGCAAACAATATCATTGGTATTGTTGAAACTGTCTATTTCAAAATCTGGCGCAAAATGATGATGATTTTGAATAATTGGTGAAACAAACAATTAAAGCAATCTATTCAAAATACATTTCACCGAGGATAGCGAACCACGGTGAAAAATATCGAAGTCTTGCTTAACGGTATCGTAACTTTCACACATACGATAAACCGGCGAGTGCTTTAACATATTAGTTTTACAAATTGGTAGAATAAAAGTTTTTCTATCCAATAGGCGGCTACCAGGACGCGGAACTTTAAGTAATAACCTGGGAGTTAGTTCTGGACAATCAACTAAGTTATTTATAAGCTTGAAAAGCATCAGAATGTCTGCCATTTTACGGCGCTTTTCAAGAGACATGACATTATAGTGAGGGTTACCGCTAGTGACATTACTACTGAGCGCTTCCGTGCTTCGAAGGGCACGTTAAGCCGTCGGTCCCGGTTGTCGTCTTAGGCCGGCAGTCGTTATAGCATGGTGGTAGGGCATTTTGCGAATGCCAAAAAAACAATGAAAAAACTTAGAACGGTATTGCTAATGGAATTTACTACTGAGCGCTTCCCTGGCCATCGTAGGATGGCAGTCTATAGGCTATATCGGAGGCGTTCGGGCAGCCTGTAATCTCCACACTCTGCATGGTGGTGGGGCAATCAGCGAATTTCACCCTCAAGTAGAAAATCTGTCGCATAGCACATGCCATTTTCGTATAGTTTAAACCTGTTCAGGATCTTCGCCCGCAGTATCACTTATCTATTATCAGGTGTTATTGTTGTAAAACGTTATCATATCTGCTATAAAAATATATGTATCGAAGCGGACTATTAAGTTTTTTCCACCTTAATATAACTTTACTGACTTTAGTTACACAACACAACTTCACAACTTGGTTCATGGTTGGAGTGCAAGGCCAAGGACTGATTATTTAATCTTATGTCAGAATTTTAACAAACAATTCACGTCTACGATAACCTACATATTTTTAAAACTCATCCCCGTGGTGTGCTGGTCCATAATAGTACCTCCCCATAATCTGCCATCTTACACTGTGATCCCCTAGACGCCTGACGCTTGTCAGGCGTCAGGCGTCTAGGGGATCACAGTGAGTATGGGGATATTGGCAAGCCCCAGTAATGGGATATGCAATTTTTAAACGGTGACGTTGTCTGTTGAAGATAAAGATTAATTAATTGGCATGGCGTACATTGCGAGATCTCTCTCTCTCTCTCTCTCTGTGGCAAATTGAAGGACAATATTTTTATGTTTGCACTCATTGAAATAATTTGCACGTATATATGTTTGCTCGGTGATAACATAAACCTTTATGAAATGTAGTAGTAGGAAGGTTGCTAGTTTGAGGATTTTTTATCTGTCTTTATATTATAACAGGTCTTCCAATAGGGACTTCTGAACTTTGAAAATTGATACCGGCCATATTGTTGTCAAATCTTTCGGGTGTGACTCGATCAATTATATGTTCTTATTTTATCAAACACGATTGTTTTAATTGTTTTTTAGGCTTTGACTGTACAAAACTGAGAGCTTGAAAGGCTCTGCATGTATCATGCATGTATGACACTGCTATATAGTGCGTTCACAATGACGTCAAGGGCTATTACTTATATCCTCAAAGTAAGAACACAATGACTTTCATATGTCCTACGTGATGGCTCCATACAATGGTATCTATGGTAGCTCAAGCTCATTATACGCGAAAACATGGCATTGTAATACTTACTATACCTACCTATACGGTGTATGATCTTTAAGGCAAGCCATGATGACATGCAATATCATTGGATGTCAAGGCTGCTGAAACAATTTGTTGCAGTTTGTAGTAGTAGGGTCTGCGGCTTTGTCTTTTCTCTGTCTGTCTATCTGTCTTACACATTAAAATACAAATCTAAAAACACAACGTTGTTAACAGTCTGACCTGATAAGATAATTAATATGAAACTTTGTTTACTTAGGCAGTAGCGAATCGAACTCTATAATCGACACCATACAATAAATAATTTAATGTTACAAAATTACAAATTTACGAGTCAGAGCATGCCCCGGCTATAGGGGTGGATGGACGCGGGCTCGAATCACGCACATGACTATAATTTTTTCTCTCGTAAATTTGTAATTTTATAATGTAATCCGCCGAGCAGGCGTTATTGCAAACATAACAATATTCAAATAATTTAATGCTTTGTGAACGGGTAAAAAGAGCATAAATCAACTATCCTTCCTTTAACGGATTAATCCAATCTAATCAAGGAACCTAAAAACTATTGTTTAAAAGCAAAGACCTAAAAAGTGTAATGCAAAAATAGGGTGTAAGCGAGAGTTTTGCCCGATAGCAAACATACAGTTCCCTCTGTGGAAAAGTTTTCAGTATTTAACCACATTATTGTTACGTAGCAAAGTTTCATCAGCAGTAGCGCCGCGATGCTCTATGGGGCGCATTATTAGATAAATTAATAATTATATGTCTACGGTTTGTCTAGTTACCTACGTATAAACATATATGGGTTTATAGTATATAAACAACTTTAAACGGTTCAAATCGCGTATATTTATCATTATTTGTGTCCCGACGACGTTTCAAACACTTTGCAGTGATCGTGGTCACGGGGTGATCGTGGTCCCGGGGCGAAAACCTAAGACAACATTTATGGGTTTATTCTGGAAATTTTCAGTTAATTTAAGATGCTCATTATTCACATTGCCATGAAAGAGTCCTCGAAATCCTACGACACGCGGCGAGTCTCCCGGTAGCTAGAGCAAAAACATTTTTGTCCACGAACAAACGACACGTTGACTTTGTAAAAGAAGGGTCATCATCATCGACAAAATCTAAATCCAAGCCTTAATCCATCTTAGGCATCTCCCGATTGGACTTTTTTGATGGACAGTGCATGGACACGTATGAAAAACACTACAGAATCCCTGAGGATGTCGGTGTTTCGTCATCCAGACCAGACATATGTCTATACTCAAAAAATCTAAAACGGATAGTACTTATAGAACTTTCTATGCCGTGGGAAACAAACATACCTAAAGACCACACAATAAAATCAAACAAATATTATGACCTAACCAATGAATTAACCATGAACGGTTATGTGGTTAATTTATATGCTGTAGAAGTTGGAGCAAGGGGTATACCAGCGAAACCCCTATATAACTTACTTAAAGACCTTTGGCTTGTCAAGAACAATCGTAACTTCCCTCCCAGAACGTGTATCTAAGGCGGCATTAGTCGGATCTTACCAAATTTTGTTAGGCAGGGGAGGAGGCTCGAGCGGTGAAGGGGAGCATCGATGACATCGTAAAGGGGCCCCTTAACCCTACTCCTGGGTTGCAAGTCCCATGCCCCTCTAGCCTCTTCCTCTGCAACGCTATGGACCCGGCACCCGCACTGTGAACACATGGAATGCTAAGTAATTCGTCTCTTTGTGATGAATTGATTGTGAAAAATTATTTGATGTAGAAAACTCTGCCAGAGTTTTCTACATCAAATAATTTTTCACAATCAAACACAATATCATCCCATGCCCACATACACACACGCACGCGCGCGCGCGCGCACACACACACACACACACACATACACACACACACATACACACACACCCTCAAACACATTATTAGATACACATACGCAAACTTCACTCATTGAACATGAAAATTGTTATCTTCTAACCATTAAATGTAAATTTTAAGTCATTTTAGCTCCTACCGTGTAAAAACGATATAGATTTGTAAATTCCCAGTATGTAGTCGTGTCAAAAGCTAAGCATTAGATAAAATTGCACTCGGGCCCCAAGATACAGGCCTCGTGCTTAGTTTGGGGTCCACAGAAATTGTGTTTCTGACTATGAATTGTATTTAGTTACTTACACCCCATTTGTTACATGAATGCTTATGACTTCTGAAAAAATAAATATATTGTATTGTATTGTATTGTATTGTATCTACACTAATATTATCAAGAGGAAAGATTTGTATTTTTGTATGCAACGACTAAATTCAAAAACTATTCGACCGATTTGGATGAAATTTGGTATGGAAATAGTTTGAGACCCGGTTTAGGACAAAGGATACTTTTTATCTAACTGCGCAAAAAAAGGCTACTGGTTTTGCGCGATAACCAACATACGCGCCGGCGGAGCCGCGGCCGGAAAGCTTTTTTACTAAATAAGTAGGTTATAGTTCCTATTACTTAGTTATTATATGTATCCGAAAGTATACCCCAATCAAATTTTCATCAACGAATATTAAACTTACCTATTTATTGCAACATAGTTGTACTGTTGTGTACGTGTATATTAATTTATTAATCTGAGTAACTTACCCATTTGAAAAATACATGTTGCGCTATTGTTCAAGGTGTAGTCAATGGTTAAGCCATACGCGATGGAGAATCCTACTATGGTGTCAGCTAATGACACATTGCCAAGGAGGATGTACGTGCTCTTCGGTCTCTGTCCTGCAAGGTCATAAAAAATATTTATACACGCTTGAAATAATCAGCTTGTCTTAGAGAATTCACCCTAATCTGAATGAGAAAGGAAAATTTACAGACATTATTATCATTCTCTAAAAATAGTTCTATGTTGTAGTTGCTATGCTTGTTACTGACAATAACTGGCTAGACGTGGAACCTTTCTTGATATTTTAAATTTAGCTTTGTAAATTTTATCCCGTGGCTAGAATGTCCCCTCCCCCCCCGACCCATTGCTATCTGCGGGTGTCGTAAGAGGCGACTAAAGGTAAAATACCGGAAAGTGGACAGCAGGGCCTTCTGAGGAACTGATATCTCCAAGACGCCTGCCAAGCGTGGGGATTATGGCAAACCCCCTTTCTGGGGGAGGTTGTGTTCAGCAGTGGACAATCCAGCTGGTACAGTACATTACAGTAAGTTTATGCATTTGTAACTAGATCGATGATAACTTGTAACTGTTTACACGTACATAAATAGTTTTAAAGTAGTTATAGCCGAGCGGTTATAGCTATGGACTGACGTGCTGCAGGTCCATGGTTCGATCCCCACCGCCGGTTTTAGCTTCACCGTATGGGGGAAGACCATTTGGCATAATGCTCGCCTGGCTACCTACAAGTTACAACTCTCAAGTAGAAAATCTGTCACCATCCACCAAGCACTAGCACCAGTGTGTTCCGGTAGCAGTCCTTGAGAGTCAGTAACTCTAGGCCTAGTCCGTTTATCATCCTCGACCACATCATCACTTACCAACAGGTGATATAGTGTTCAAAGGCTATCCTATCAGTTGTAAAATAGAAAGTGTTACGAGAAAAGATAATAACGAATATTTAAAGAAAATAATACATTCATGTTTTTAGTAAAACACAAAAAAAATGCCGCCTAATATCGACGTGACGTCACAAACGCCACGCAACCAAACCGAAAGAATTTCGTCAGGAGGTCTAGACTCTTCAAGCACACGATATAGGATGAAATAATAATATATTTTTAAAATATTTGTTATTATTAAATATGAATTTCGTTTAAGTTACGCCTGAGTCTATCCATGTATCCTATGTTATGGGAAAAGGTTTCGTACAGTCAACTATAATCTAATATAAATTTATCAGAGCGCTTGGTCGATGCGACGCGTGTTCAAAATACTGGCACCTAATTTGGCTCAAAGAATAAGCATTGCAATTCAACGGGGCAATGCTGCCAGCATGCTGGGCACGCTGCCAACTGATAGTGGGCATAAAGGCATTTGGACTGCCTATGAGTCCCAATGCTTTTATTGTAGTAGCTGTAGTGTTGTATATATAGTTTGTAGTATTTGGCATACAGCCGGTAAAAAAAAATCTAATATATATAATAATATATACTTATCGAAATTATAACATACTCGTACTAAGCTACATAATTTCACGGCAACTAAGTGTCTCATAATTAATAATTTAACATTTAAGACATTTTACAAGTGAGTCATTGTGCCACTCAAAACATTGTCACCACATACCTAAACGTTGCCAACTTTTTGTTAAATTTGCAAATTGCTAATAACGTCATTACGCCACTCGATCAAACAAGCTAATCGTATTAAGGAGTATTTCTAATTTTGTTAGTAACATTAAGTAGGTTAGGTCATCTTGAAATAGATAAAGTTCTTTTCCAGTATTTTCGTATATATATTTAGGTACCAACATTTCCGCATACATGTTGCTAGAGCTAATAAGCTACTGTTAAAGCGGTCGGCTCTTTTCTTGGGATAATTATGTTACACAACTCTGCTTGAACTTATCTATTCATCATTATCTACTTGGACCAAGAGTATTCCGTGGTAAGATATTGCTTCGGCGTAAAATAGATTGCCGAATGCATCACAATGCCTTTTTTACTATGGTTTAGCCAACGAGTTTTAAACCTCGTTGTTCGATGGGTTTAGCTTATAAAATGTGTAAGTACTTACCTAGACACTTTTCCGTAATAAAAAATTACTTGAAATTTTAATAAATTTTATTCTAATCTTACTTATAAAAATATTATCTATTTTGAAAGGTTCCTAGTCATTAGGTGATCAAATCTTATGCCAATAAGAAGCTGACATTTAGAAGATATGACAAACTGCTATTACGACCTGTTACTACCTGTACTACTAGCTGCGGTAAATTTACCTAAGTCATTAGCAAACCGTGTGAGTAATACATAGATGTACTCAGACTTGAAGTACCTTCTTAGACAATACATAGATTTCTTTGAATAATTTGAAATTATAGCATAGGTTAATTGGTTGGTAACCATAGAGAAATACAATACTTCTCTTCGTGATAGAAACTACCCTACCAGAGTATGTTATCGCTATACGTCCCAAATAACAGATTGTTTGCAAGTAGATGCTTACTTACTTACACCTATTTTTATTTAAAATTAAAAGTTACTTGTTGTTGCTCGGTCTATAATGTAACCTATGTAACCACATTACGTGAGAACAACTGGACCGAGATTGATAAAATTTGCCATAGAAAAGAGACAGTCTATAACATATAAACAAAATGTTACGGAATAAGTAATTTGTTATGTACCTTTTCTTAATATTAGGCCACTGGAAACAACCACAGATAAATTGCTCAATATTATTAACACCGCCAAAATGTAAGCCATAATTCTGTACACTAAAAGTTTATGCATTTCTTGTAATCTGTAGTCTTCGTACAAGTCTTTCACGGGCACATCACTTCTATTAACATCGATATCCACTGTATGATTCATTGAATTATTTAACATCTCAATCACAAAAGAATGATTAAATTCGGTTACATTTGTTTTCATATTGCTTACGATAAAATCATTGGTATTGTCTTAATTAAACATATTTTTTTTACTGGACACAAGTCATCACCGGCCATTCTTGATCGCGAATGATCTGATGTCAAACAAAACCTCACCATGAGCTGAATACTGGTCGGGATTTGTTTATTTTAATAACACCATTTACATGTTTAAGGTTCTTTGTTGAGTCACAACAATGAAGAAGTTATGGTTTGGTAGTAAAATAAATTGCTATGGATTTATCATGATAGGAAAACGGTTTTTTATTTAAATGAACTATAAGTAATAATCGAAGAGCTCGACGATGGTTCTTTGGATGAAGCTGGTGGAAACTCTTATCCAAATCCTAGTACGGAATCTATAGATAGGTAACTAAGTAGGCCGGAACAAGCTCGAGGCCCACCTGATGTTAAGCGGACTAACCTCTGCCTATAACAGATGCATTTCGCGTCACAAGTCACGACATGTGCCTGTAATTTCACTGTATCTCAAGGACTGGTGCCGGAACACACCGTTAGGTGCTTGGCGATAGATTTTCTACTTGAGGGTGGTCGCTAGCCAGGCAGGCATTCGCAAATTGCCCTTCCACCATGCGGTGAAGCCCAAGCCCGCGGCGGGATTCGAACCACCTGCTGCGCGGCAGTACATAGCCAATGCCACTGAGCTATCACTGCTTCAGAAGAAATACTGAAAATCAGAAAAATTGCAAGGTAACCTTGTTCGCAGCTGCCTATATCGATTGCCTACGTAGTATTTTACCGGAATCTGTAGGTAGGTATTTTATTATTAAAGATGTATACATAAAATCATTGATATCCTCATTATTGATATTTCATGATATTTGGGAATACTATTCTAAAATTACACTGGACATTTTTAAAATTTTTGATTTCAAGCATTAAATAGATTTATATTGCATGCAAGACGAATATTATTAATATAAGATTTACATTGGTGCAAGCAAGACCTGTATTTAAGCCCACATCACACATAATTCAACATGTTATATTAAGTATACCATCTATTTCACCACAAGTGTCTCTTAACTAAGAAGGATATATAAAAGTTCATTTTCAGACTCCAAATAAGAAAACTAATTAAAAGCTTACTTAAGAAGAGATATAGATAGCCATAAGTATAATAGATACCTATATTACTAAAGAGTCCGAATAATAAAAAATAAATCAGAAGCTTTACAAACCTATCTAGAAAATGTGGTATTTTCAGAAAAGGAGGAAAATAAAAACTTAGATAGCAAAAGCACAGCGTGCAAATTTGTAGTAGCACAGACGATCTAAATAGAGAGCAAAAAACGACAAATAGAAGTCTTTTTTGAGGATGATGTAAAACAGTCGCAAGGTGGTAAGAAAACCGGGCAAAGTTGGAAAGGGCAACGACTGAAGTTTAGTAAAACTAAAACATAATATCTGTTCTGCAACTGCAATAACATTTTCAATTTACATAGAGCCTTTAATGCTGCAGTGTGTTATGATTTTTGGTATCTTGGTATTATTCTATGTTCTATATCAATGATACAAAATGAAATCTACCGGGACGTAAGGGAAATGATAAATGCAGAATATATGAAATGTGACTCAGTGAATGATAAGGGAAGAGTTATAAGACATCTCGTAATGCATGGATCGTAAGAAGATATTACTAAAGTTACATACAATGTTAGCTCTTGGATGAAAAAAAGTATATGCGGCAGAAATGCTATGTTAAGATGGATATAGTGTATAATAGTGCGTAAATAGAATAGAATTAGATAAGTAATGATTAATCAGAAAAAGCTTGAAATCTTGCACCTGTGACAGAAAAGTAATAGATAATAGAATAACTTGGTAAGGGCATGTCATCATGAATGTGGACGGATATAAGGGTAGAGGAAGGCTAAAAAATGTTCACATTGACTTCATGAAGTAGTAGTAGTAAATATGTGTGCGAAAGGTGCGAGTTACACCTTTCACAGATTACTATTCCGAATTCGTATCTAGTTCTAAATGCAGGCAAAAGGTAAGATGTGATACATGCAGGCAAAACGTAAAATGAAAGAAAAAAATTTAAATAGAACGACCCTTATCAATCTTCTATTGGTTACTTGGTTAGTAAGCTAATATCAGTAAGTTATTATTTTCAAAAGGATTATTCGGATCAAACTTCAGATTGAAAAGATTAACGTGGGAGGTAAGATAATAAAAGGTGCGATCCGCAAACAATCGAGTTTCTTTTTAAGGGGTTATCGGTTTTTCACTTCCTACTGAAAAATATGAAACAACTAGTGGAATCGCGTACTGAACGAAATGCTAACAAGTCGATTAAATCAGCATAAACCACGGCCGTCAAATTGATTTGTGGACTAATACAAATAATATGATTACCACGATTATAAAAAAAACATAATGAAAGTTGTAATGTACTTGATCAATATCTGGTTTTTTAAGGTTGGTAGTCGATTGAATTCGAGAGAGTGGTTTTGACTTTTGGGCAGAAAGTAAGCTTTGAGTGTGATGATAAGCACAGGGAAAACCAATCCGGGAGGTTGGATCATTTGTGGATAATTCTGTTGACGGCAGCTATAATACATAGACTAATTGACCAGATTAAGTGCTTATAAGTTTTGTGATTATAACTATAGCTTTCCGGTCGTGGCTTCGTCCGCGCGTATTACGGTTATCGCGAAACCATTAACTTATTTTTGCGCAGTTGGATAAAAGCTATTCTTTTCCGGGTCACTATTACCATACCAAATTTCATCAAAATCGGTCCAGTAGTTTTTAAGATTATTCGTTTCATACAAAAATACAAATCTTTTCTCTTTATAATATTAGTAAAGTTTAAATAAAGATTATTTTATAGAAGGAATATCCATCCACATAATCCAAGTGAAGAATTTAAATTGTGTATAAAACATAATTATGTACCTACATAGGTAGGTATTTTAAAATAAAATAAAATAATTAGATTGAATGAATGTAGGTCTACATAAGCAGGCATGTAGTAGTAGGTTCATAAGGTTACAGTGTCATCTATTTGAAATTCAAAACATGTATTAACATACCTCATTTTAAAAGGTTAGGTACATTTTTGTAGAAATATAAAAATAATTGGACATAATCCATGTTGGATCCTTGACATGATTTGCCTTGTAATAAATTGTTTTATTACCTACATTAACTTTTCAAAACGAAAATGCTTGAACGATACCAGTGAAAATACCTAAATGAATGAAAAAAAATTTAGTTTAAAAAAAACTGAATGTCAAACTGAATAAACCACGTGACTGACGTGCTGCTAAGGAAAATTTATACTAAAGATAAACACATACCGATCACACACAATAATTAATTTAAGTACAGTCGCGGTATGAAAAGATTCGCCTCCTTAAAGTCTACTTTTGCTTGCACAAGTAAGTACAAGAAACAATACTGCCAACATTTTAAATTTTGTTCGTTTAGAATATTTATTCGTCGGTTTACGACGATGTCGAACAGCATCGATTCACTAAGAGCCGTAATTTTTTATTTCACTCTCTTTTTTCAAGGGTGTATCACGTACGTCGTGTATGTATAATTTTCGTTTTATGCATAGTTACTGAACTAATTTATTTTTATTTTATTTATTAAATAGGTTAGCTAAATCTAGTTACACGGTTTCAAGATATTTTCCACCTACGAGCAATATGGTTTTGTACTACGTGCTCTAGCTAGACCAATTAAAAGTCATTAAACCTGATGCCTTTTATTCACCGATTTTTTGAACTTACATTTAATTTTTTATTTATTTATACCTCATAGGCTAGCCTTGACAACTATCTCACCTGATGGTAAGTGATGATGTGGTCGAAGATGTTGTTTATGGTATTCTAAAGTTACTGGATCTCAAGGACAGTACTATACCGTTAAGTAATATACCGTTAGGTGCCTGTCGACAGATTTTCTACTTCAGGGTGGTATCTAGCCTGGCGGGTATTTTCAAAATGCCTACACCTATGCTATAACGACTGCCGTAAGACAACAACCGGGACCGACGCGACGGCTTAACGTGCCCTTCGAAGCATGGAAGCGCTCAGTAGTAATGTAACTAGCGGTTACCCATCCAACTCATGACCGCGGTGGATGTTGCTTAACTTAGCTGATCGGCTAAGCAAACTTCGCTACGAGCGCATGGAAAGTAAGTTTGACCGATGCATGTGATATTTTTTTATTTTCTTCGCTTTTTACTTCACTATACATATTTGACTATGAATATGAAACGAAGACTCACATTTAGTAGTAGCATATTAATAAATTACCGTTCTTTATTCATGTGGGTACAAGTTGATATTCGTCAATAAGTAGGTACTTCGTTTTGAATCGAAGCGAAGTTTCGAATTTAGTTTTTGGGAGTACCTAAATTATAATATTGTTAGGTTTACAATAACCCCTGCTATGCGGATTACATTACAAAATCACAAATATACGATAGGAAAAATTAAAGCCATGTGCGGGATTCGAACCCGCGTCCATCCTCCCCTTGAGCCGGGGTATGCTCTAACCAATTGAGCTAACATGACATGAAGTCATAACTCGAATCTTTCCTATCGTTCTTTAACCATCGTATTGGGATGGAGCGACATCTATAGTACCACTTGCGTTGTACTACAAACAAGACTAATTTTGCAATTTTATACTTGTAAATGATGACGCAACCGTTTAATTTTAATAACGCCTGCTATGTGGATCACATTACTAAATCACAAATATACGATAGGAAAAATTTAAGTCATGTGCGGGATTTTGAACCCGCGCCATCCACCCCTGAAACCGACCGTTGAAGCTAACATGACTATAATTTTCCTGCCGTAAAAATTATACTAATATAAATTTATATATAATTACAAAATTAATGTACTCCGCAGAGCATGCGTTATTAGTCCGGTCATATTTGACCAAAAAATAAGAGTAAAGCTACATACATTCCCACAAAGCTGAAAATCAGTAAGATTGTTTAATATATGATTAAAAATAAAATAATTGTCAGCAGCCACTAGGTCGGTACAGAAACGAATCAATTTATGTACTCACCAAAATGGTGGTCACTTCGAGCACTTGATATTGTAGGGCAAGATTTTAAATAAGAATAACATCAGCAAGTTATGTTAGTTAATAAAAAAAGAAAATTAATACGTCTTCTTTTTGTTATGTGTAAAATTCTACGTGATCATTTGTCTTTTATTTTATTTTTTGGATTTCAGTTACACAATTTCACTTTCAAAATGTAAGGGAAATGTTTTTTTGCAGTTTGTGACTTTTTGAGTAGGTACTCCAACGATGCGATGGTTGATCCCATAGAAGTTTTTGATCAGCATTAGAAACAGGATCGATTGGCATCAAAACATTTTTTGTGTAAAATGGCTATTTTCTTGCTTACTGTAATATTTTTTTTAAATCTGTGAATGTTGATCAAAATTCCATAAAAAATATGGATAGTCTCCTCAGACCATTTCCGAGTAGCTGCAACGGATAAGGTTGCAGCTTCCCCTAACTGCCGCGCTGAAAGTTGCCACCCTGAATACCTCTCTATAGTTTTGTAGTGTTTTGAATCGTTATATCTCAAAAACGGTGGCTCGTAGTAAAAAAGCAACGACTCATTTTTTGTAGATAATTTTATTTATGATCATGCTGCATGATCATAAATGGATAATTTTATGATCTACAATTTTTATCTGAAGTGTTTTTATGATAACACTTGCCGTTTTGGTGAAAATCGCGAAAACTCATTTCTAATATTTTTTGACCTTGAATATTTTTTTTCTTTACAGGGTAAAGATGGGGAACTTTCAAATTTTATTTATAATCATATTTTAAACAATTGTACTGATTTTTAGCATGGTGGGAATTTATGTAGCTTTAAGTGAACAAAGTGAACATTATGTAGCTTTGAATGTCTAAAGTTACCGGACTATATTGCAAAAATAAAAATATTAAGAGCATAATTAGCTTTGACAGGTCTACCGAAACAGGTATGACCAAATACACTTTATTAGGGCGAGCGTTGCGAGCCCTATCACTATCGCACAACTTGTACATTTTGTGGCCACCTTTGACTGAAAAACTATCACGCCTATAGATTTGTATTTTAACGATGTGTTATCTGTCAGAAAAAAATATAATTTTATAACCATTAAAAAAAATTACAATGTTGTATTCATTGGGTAGAATGTTATTGTACTACTAACGCCATCTGCTAGAACATCGCTGCAACAGATTTAAACTCAATAATACATTAACTACAATGTATTATTGATCTACTCAATACTAGATGACACCACTAGAATATATACACACATACATACACTAGTGGCTCTCCAAACTGTAGACCTCGCGAGTCTGCCCTTGCATAGCTTACAATTGAATAAAGGTTCACTGCGCATGCTAATGAGAGAATGGTTCAAGAAATCCAACAATCTAGACATGTAATGTAAATAATAAATTATTTTCTTCGACTTATGTCTAAGAAAATCAATGACACGCGGGCCCCAGTGAAGGCTCGGCTAGTTGTATCAGAAATAGCTAGGTAAGTAGTAAATATATAATAATTATAATAAGTACTTGGTAACGCGTTTATCTCGTATTAATATACTGGTTACAAATACATGGAAAATAAATAATTGATTATACGAGAGAGAGAACGAGAGCCTATCACTTTTAGGCAACTGACGTGCGCAGGACATTGCCATTAAATAAAGCGCAGGCGTCCATACTTTCAACATCTTATTATGTATATCTCCGTCATTTTGAAAAATTTCCGATAACAAAATCGACAATAAAATTTTATGGACTTATCAAACCTGCTCACAAAATTTCGTGAGAATCGGTTGAGAAATGCGCCCTGTAGAGGAGAACAACCGGACATACAAAAGCATTTTTGTCGAAGTTGATGCAGAGACGCTTCGCATGAACAAAGTTCTCAGTCGGTCAATAAAATAACGCCTCTTCCCGTAGGGGTAGGCAGAGACCATAGATTTCGACTTGCTACGATCCTTACAAATTTCCCTTTCGCTTCATCTATACCTACTCATCAATCCTTTCTTATATACACGTCGGTTTAGGTAAGGGTACTCCTAAGCTGGATTTTTTCCAGAACATCTTCAATCTGATTTCGGAAGCCTAGGTCTTCCCCTTCCAACACTTCCGTTCACTTGTCCCACGTATACCTGTTTAATCAATCTCATTTCATTCATTCTCTACTCATATATGTTAAGATGGTTTGGACATGTAGGTCCAAAACATCTTAACATATATTTTTTTTATATTGTTAGGTTTGCAATAACGCCTGCTATGTGGATTACATTACAAAATCACAAATATACGATAGGAAAAATTTTTCGCTCCATCCCAATACGATGGTTAAAAGAAGGATAGAAAAGATTCAAGTCATGACGTCATGTCATGTTAGCTCAATTGGTTAGAGCATACTCCGGCTCAAGTGTGGATGGACGAGGATCCCGCACATGACTTAAATTTTTCCTATCGTATATTTGTGATTTTGTAATCTTAATATATAAATACCTTTCTCGATTTTAGTCACATCATCCTTATTCATACCACATCGTTCCCCTATCACACTATTCCTTATCCTGTCACTCCGTTTGACTTCAATTGCTTGCTTCTCAATGATCACATCTCCACTGCATTTATTTTACTTTCATGCTTTTTCTGCCATACGGCATACCCAATTTTCACTCCCATACATTAGTGTCGGAACCAACACTAGAATCTGGTTGTAAAATAAACGCTAGTTACCCACCGTCCATCTTCTGAGACCACCTGGGTGAACCATGAAAAGTTTTATTTACAACGGCTCACCTCAGTTTTTTTTTATTTACCTCCTCTCATTGCATGCCTCTAATTTTATATTGGTGACGGTACCTATACCTCAGAAATGTGGTACTGGCCATTATAATGTCTATAAGGATGTTTAGTGCGATGTAAATCTTTGTCAGGATCAAGGTCGATTGGAATGCTGGAACGCGTGAATAAAGCTTTGCCGTGCTAGAAGGAATGCTGGAACGTAGCCCGGACATTTATTTTGATCCCGTTCAATTCTCGGGGTTCGAGATTCGATATCATCCGATCCCTTATGTTAGATCAATAAATTGGATTCCTGGTTCAATCGATTTAAGATCGACATGCCTATAGTCATGTCATTGTCAACCGTCAGCCTGAAGACTTTTATAAATTTTGTTTAGGGATGATCGATGTTGCAAAAACATCGATGATGACATCGATAGCTCAACATCGATGGTCGATATTAAACTGTCGATGTTAAGTATGATAACATCAAGGTGATAAATTCAAACACTAAAGTTAAACGAAACAGTAATATATTACACATTTTGCCCGTGTTTTGGTTG
The DNA here is from genome assembly GCA_963890685.1 of Plagodis pulveraria. NCBI lineage: Eukaryota > Metazoa > Arthropoda > Insecta > Lepidoptera > Geometridae > Plagodis > Plagodis pulveraria. Next base: position 11,805,106 of record OY982964.1, on the reverse strand, counting down.
CGGTCATAATTTGAAAACCTGTCAACATCGCGAAGCCCTATATGCGGCTCATTGACAGAAATATGTCTATTTTTGACCTTGGATCTTTTGGAAAGTAAGGTAGCCTGTTCCCAAAAAAAATCAAACAGCAAACTGAGAGTCGACACCCTAGGTTCGAGCCACCTCCAGCTCGCTTTAAGTGCCGTAAAAGTTTTTACCGAGTTACAGTTTCCTCGGAAAAAGATGTGCGAAAGGAGCAGAGACTTTAGCTGTGGCACAAAACATACCCCTCACCCACAAACTGTATTACCCCAGAGGAACACCTACCTCCTGGCAACGAACTGCAGTGGCCAATTTGGAAGTCGTTTAACAGACTCCGTACCCAAGTTGCTCGTTGCAAAAGCAACATAGCCAAATGAGGAATATAGGACAAGTTAGATGTGGAACGTGAGTATGGTCTGAGCAAAATATGGCATACTTACTGTCGTGTCCCCAGCTCCCAACCACCTGCATCTTACATGGCCGTGGAGCTAGCCTCCCATTGGGCAAACGTTATCTACGAGTCAATTAGCCATTGACACGAAATGAATAAATGAACCTCTGATATATTAACACAGAGCATATATTTTTAAGCGGTGAAATGATTTTTATTTGCAATCTCCGCTGGTACCGGTGAAGTGAGTGCATAATGATGAAATGACAAACGAAGTGATAGGGACTACTTTTAATGATAATGATGTAACTGAAGTTAGGAAACGTTTGGCAACAGGGAAGTCTCCTGGTTACGACAATCTCAGCATTAAGTACCTGCTTCACGCTGGCCCACATGTTTTAAGAGCGGCACTATATACTATAAGTTATCATTGATTATATAGTGTAGATTTTCAATACCTATGAAATCGATGTTACGATATTTGGTATGTTATAACGATATTTTGCCTCGTACCATGGATGGTCGATTGATCGAAATCAACGATCATCGAACATCCCTATTTTGCTCCCATCTCACTTCAGGGGTGCGTTCCGAACCTTGGTTAGAGCGCACTCGGAGTGCAACTTTTCACTCTAACGTCGTTCACAACCTTCGAGTAGAGCGTTCGGTTGTCACAACTGGACCGTTCCAAACCTTTGAAGGTTGCAACTTTTTAACCATAAAACACGTGACATGAAATGACTTTGACGTTTATATCGTATTCTATCTGATGCGCTCACCCATATATCTCAAAAAATATAATACTAATATAATTTCTCAAAATATAAAACTTAAATATAAATGGAAAACGAATTTGTGATAGTGTTAAATAGCAATTATTATTACGATAATGATGTAAGTCTGTCAATGTCACAATTTGTTTGAGGTTATAAAACAACCGGTCGTTCCATACCTCAGGGTAAGTTGCAAAACAACCAAACAACGAAACAACTACACTCTGAGCCTCTGAACGCACTCCAGTGCATGCACAGCAGTGTTGGATTTCATAGTATAATTATACTATCTATACCATAATTTCATAGGGTATGTTCCATTTGTCGCTAAGAACGTTAATTTCGATAATTTTGATCACATTCTGCGTCTGTGGTTGTGATCACTGTGATCGTTTGTAACTGTCATCCCCTGTTCCATTTAGGATAAGAACGCTAAGAATGCCACTAAAATTTGCCACTTCTGTCACTTTTGACATTAGATGTAGGGAATTCAAACTGTTCCAGTGTTCCAGCCTCATAGCGTTTATGGCGAAAATAACGCCAAGACCCATGTGGAACAACTTTTTGGGAGTGTGATCGTTTTTAGCGTTTTTAGCGAATCTAACTTCAAATGGTATGCACCCATAGTGGTATGTAGTATCGTAATGTCGCTATACTATGCGAAAATACCATAAGTTTGTCTTCAGGTCCACAGACTTTTAAAATTGGTAAACCCTATTACATTTAAATATTTACCCCAGAATATCAGGACTTTCTGTATATACGGCAACATCTACTAACAAAATCAACATCTTTGGTTGATATGTCTGAAAACTATCCCTTTCAAAATATAACAAAATTTGCTTTTGATGTCTGGCTTTTACCTCACGCCAACGCTGATTGTGAAAGAGTGTTCAGCAACGTAAATTTAGCAAAAACCAATTCAAAGAATGACCTTGCAACTCGCTCCATTGACTCCCTCTTAATTTCTAGCGATGCAGTAAATCAAATAACTGCATAGAATTTATACCGTCTGACAACAAATCAACAATCGTGTCAATGAAGTTCCGATTGGTGGCTTAGCCGAGATCGACGTCCACTTGCCTGAACTTGATTAATATGTCTATAGGATTATGTATATATTTTTGTCTCGACTGCATAAAAGATTGTTACTTACGAATTACGAATGCATTTTTTATGGTACAAACTCACATCTGTCAAAGTCAAAGTCAAAATCATTTATTCAATTTAGGCGTCTACGATGCTCTTATGAAGGTCAATTATAAATTTTAGTATTGAAATATTCTACATTGTACTGCCGTGGCAGTACAATGTAGAATATTTCAACTGAACGTGTTCAGCAAATAAATTGTATAGAGCCACTGCGAGAAGAACGGGCAAGAAACTCGGGGCCATTCTTTTAAACATCTTTTAACAATGTGTTACATACTTACTATATAATAGAGTTATTACAATATTTGTTTAAATTATGTAGGTGACAGGCAATAGCTTGGCAGAGGCGGAATTGTCCAGGCATTTTTGTCGTTTATGTAATCAGAAACTGTGTAGTAAGATTTTTTAATCAATATGTTTTTCACGTGCAACTTGAATTTCCCTTCTGTGAGCGTTGTATGTTTGGGAACTTTATTATTAGGTCCTTACATATGAAATTGGCGTTTTGTATGGGAGGAACAAAAAGTCGAATATTTTTTAATATAATATATTTAATTAATCAAAGTATGAACCATTATTTTCTATGCACTTTTGCCATCTCATAGGTAGTTCATTGATCCCTTTACTAAAAAAACCAGTCGGACGGGAATCAATAAAATCTTTGAAGGCGATTTGGACTGCCCCATCGGAGTTGAATTTTTTCCCTTGCAAGAAGTTATCCAAATTTCGAAAAAAATGGTAATCTGTTGGAGCAAGGTCCGGGGAGTACGGAGGATGTCTTAGACCTTCCAATTGAAGCTCTTCTAATTTAGTAGCCGTCTGTAGCGCAGTGTGTGGTCTAGCGTTGTCGTGAAGCAGCAGTGGCGTGGAGCGATTGACCAGCCTAGGTTGTTTAGCCGCTAGCTTTTCCATCATGGTTTGCAATTCCTGACAATAGACATCAGCCGTAATAGTCTGGCCAGATTTGAAAAAACTGTAATGAACAATACCGGCACTAGTCCACCAAACGCTTACAAGTAACTTATTTGGGGTTAATTTTCGCTTGGGGCAGGATTTGGCTGGCTGGCCAGGATCTAACCATTGCGCTGAGCGCTTCCGATTATCGTAAAGAACCCATTTTTCATCACAGGTAATGATTCGGTTTAAAATACCTTCATTATTGTGCCGGTTTAGTAATGTAACGCAGCAGTCGACGCGCGTTTGCCGGTTTGTTTCAGTCAATTCGTGAGGTACCCACCTTTCAAGCTTTTTAATCTTCCCAATTTGCTTCAAGTGAATTAAAACAGTTTTATCACTAACATCGCAGCCTGCAGCTAACTCGGACGTGGTTTGCGATGGATCCGCTTCCACAATAGCCTTCAACTCTTCATTATCAACTTGAGTCTCAGGCCGTCCACGGGGCTTGTTCTGCAGGTCGAAATTTCCAGAACGAAAACGTTGGAACCAAAAACGAACTGTGTTTTCTTTTGCAACACGACCGCCATACACATCATTCACCCTTCGAGTTGTTTCCGCAGCACTAGTGCCACGGCGGAACTCGTACTCGTAAATAATGCGATATTTAAGGTTTTCCATTTTGTAAAATGAGTGACGCAAACAGAAAAAAACAGAAGAAAAAAAACAAATGAATGACGATCATCGAAGCACAAATACATGAGTCTATAGCTGTACAAATTTGAATTTGGAATTCCTTACCAAAGAGGAGAAATTCGTGATTAAAGTGGCCAGTACGAAAAACGCCAATTTCATATGTAAGGACCTAATATAAAACCGCACACAATTACCTAAGAAGGACCTTTTATTTGTCTTTGCTAATCTAAAACCTGGCACCGCTATTTTATCTGTGGCGGAAAATCAAATAAAATTACAGATTTTTAACGCCTTTATCTAGGTTTTGAACCCATTCTACATGATTATGGTATTCGCAAGTTTTGAATCGTATTATATTGAACAGTTATTGGACACCAATACCGTCAAAAATATAAAAAAATACGTTTACTCGTGACAAATGGTATATAATATTATGGTAATGGTATAATCAATATGTATTACAGATATGTATTACTTAGATATTGAAAAAAAATCTTCTATAGAATCTAGCGTTTCACGCGATTTTTTTATTTCCTGCCAAACATGTTAATTTTCGCCTCAATTCAAAACATAAATGCCGAAAAACTAAACGTTATACGATATGAAAAAAACTTGAAACGTCAAACGTGGTATAATTTTGGACAAAGAGTATAATTTTATTTTTCCATGTACAATTATTTTTTGAGGGTTCCATTCCAACCCTGATGCACACTGACTGAAGTGTAGGGGTGCGTTCCGAACCTTGGTTAGAGCGCACTCGGAGTGCAACTTTTCACTCTAACGTCGGTCGTTCACAACCTTCGAGTAGAGCGTTCGGTTGTCACAACTGGACCGTTCCAAACCTTTTGAGGTTGCAACTTTTTAACCATAAAACACGTGACATGAAATGACTGTGACGTTTATATCGTATTCTATCTGATGCGCTCACCCAAAAATCTCAAAAAATATAAATACTAATATAACTTCTCAAAATATTATAAAACTTTAATAAAAATGGAAAACGAATTTGTGATAGTGTTAAAAAGCAACGGTAATTATTATTACGATAATGATGTAAATCTGTCAATGTCACAATTTGTTTGAGGTTATAAAACAACCGGTCGTTCCATCCATACCTCAGGGTAAATTGCAAAACAACCAAACAACTAAACAACTACACTCTGAGCCTCGGAACGCACCCTAGGATAGGAATAGGATTATTTATTTTTTAAATCTGTGATTCTGAGAGCGAAGCGAGTATTCTTTTCAAATTCATTTATAATTCATTTACAAAACTGACAGTAATATATAGGAGAAAAGATAATTATTCTAATATATTATGTCAATAATAAGACAATTCTCAAGGTAAAGTTCTTTTATGTTTAACCTTACATTTCTACTACAATTATGAGATTTATTAATTAGAGTTTTGTGTTGTTTTAGATTGGCTCTAGGATACAATCCGGTGTCGAAATTACAACTTAATTCTAGATGTATAGCTACAACAGCGCTGCTAAAGTTCAAGATAACAGATCAGCTATGGTAAGTTTACATCATAGTGCAACTTAAAACTAAAGTCTATAAACCGATCGTAATCGTAGTCACAAGACCCATATAGACTGGTAAGCACTCAAGAACACATAAGCATCGTATACTGACACTAATTATGGTGCAGAAACAATGTGTGAGAGTGTGTGAGGGCTAGGGGAAACATTTTTCGTTTACCGTGTTTGTATATTATAAATATTTGTGTTTATGCCTAACATTGACCCTGACTAATTTCTGAACTCTGTGAAGTACCCTTCAAAAATATCTAAGTTTTTAAATCTTTTATTTGAACCTCCTGCCTGAAAGAATTTATATAAGCACAGCGGTTGCTATCGCAACATAAAATATTAAAATTGATAAATTTGTAACTGCTTACCCTAAGACTCATTTCAATTGTAATGTAATTGCATGTTATATTTGCATGTCTGCTTGTAGACAGAGTAAAACTGTGTGTAATTATACTTTTAAGATCTTTACTTGTATTTAATTTGATTAATTGACACATCGACATCTTCTCAGAAATTGCCACTTAATCAAGAATTAGCACTCATCTCAAGACTACTCTTGAATTAAAAACTGATTTTCATTATCAGTTATCAAACATAATCCCTTAATTGGTTTATGAGGGCAGTGGGCCATAGACCAGAGACTTATCCAAACAGTATGTGAGGAAATCTTACCTTTGAAATTTAATTCTATTCTGAGCATGAGCGCACTTATGAATATGTATCCATGGTGGATAAATCATTTCTCTCCATAACTGTTGTCAACCATTGGTTTCCATTACTGTTGCCTGTGGGCTGCTGGGTTAGAATGCCACCCCCCTATCTCAACATGTGGGTGTCATAAGAGGTGCCTAAGGGTAACACATCATAAAGTGGGAACTGATATCTCACACTGCAATCCCCAAGCTGCCTGCCAAGCGTGGGGATTATGGCAAACCCTCCAATATTGGGGGAGGCTGTGTTCAGCAGTGGACTATCTGGCTGATACAGTACTGTTGTCAAACATAACAATATAAAAAAACTACCTACTCAAGTTGGGGGCGAGCAGGAGGAGCTTTTAAAAATACAATTATTTTATTTAATATGTGTAATGTCTTCAAAAGTTATAATAAGACTGCTTTAATTCTGCATCTGTGTCTAAACATCAGACAACTGTGGGAGCGGATGGGCTTATCAGCTTAGTCTGCTGAGTCAGTTTATCAGTTGTTAGAAAATAGAATGCTGACACGTGTGATTCGTTGAGTCTACAGACTTAATTACCTACTACTGCATATATCAATATTTAAATTTTTTTATTAGGCGTTATTGCAAACATAAAAATATTAAAACATGTCATATTAAATTGTAAGTGTCAATGTCGTGTAGTCATTGGTCTTCGCATAACACAGGTCAAACAATAGTACCATTTTAAATTCTGCTATGGAACATGTAAACAGATCTATTTTGTCTGCTACTATCTAATATCTCAAGATTTTGGCAAGAGTAATATATTGAAAAGACAAAATTCTCTTTCAAATTAAAATCAGTTGTTGCCATACCACATCTACATGATTTTACCTTGAATATTATATGTAACAACAAAACCTAAAATTTTCAGGGCAGAACCCATGAAGAAGAAAAAGAAGGTTGACCCTCAGATTATCAAGGCACGTGAGGATCGCCGACGCAAAAGAATAGAAAAACAAATTCGTAGGTTGGAAAAAAATGCCCGACAGTTAAAACCTATTGATGAACTGGAGGTTCCATTGGATCTTTTAGATCAGATGGGGTAAGCTATTATTGAAAATTAGTTCAGTACACAAAAGAAGAACTTTACTGATTAAATAATATTAATATTATCCACCAGCATTCATTATCAATAATAAGAGACAATATCAACAAATAAAAATATAATAAACTTTGTGGCGTATAGCACAAAATTAGCAGCCTAACACTATGTCCTAGATGAGTGATGGAACACGACAAGCAATCCATTGTGACGTGACAATACTATCAATACTTCATTCATCATGTTCAATCTCCTGACCTATTCTACACAATCTCAGTTAATTTCTGTTGTGACCATGAGCAAGTACTGCATTGCTCCAAGTAAACTCACATTTTAATTACTTAGCTTTATAAAATCTTTGTACAAAAAAGAAAGAAGGAAATTAATATCATGTATTACTGTCAGTTGTCTATGTATGTCAGTGCATGAGAACCCATACCATCAGACCATACCATATCAGATTCATTTCATGTTTATCCATCAAGCACATTTAAATTTAGGATGGTCTAGCGGATAGCTGGAGTTTGCAATGGGACTGGCAATACTTTGATTTATCAATACCATGTGATTGCTTGCAGTTTCACGCATAAAATAAGTACGAACTACATCGGTCCCATCGCAGACCAATTGACGGATAGTGACTCTGCTTGCTCTGTTGTCAGTTGCCACTAGTTATTTATGGTATTTTTTATTTTCTTGATTAGCAAGCATTTGACAGTTCTGATGCAGTCTCACCTAATGGTAAGTGACGACGCAGGTATACGTTGGAACTTGCTTGCCTGGAACATAATTCACAATATACTTGAAGGTTCCAGATTTTATCTATAAGGAAATAGTGACCCCAGTGTAATGTTTTCTATAGGAAACTGAACTTAAAGCGCCTCGTGCTTATTTTCGGAACATCGACCATGTAAGTGTGAATCCTGTTCCTGTGAATCTGTTTAACCAATTGGCATCGGCGATAATGATAACAATAGAATTTCATTCTTAACTAGGATGTAGTGGTCCTGATGATGCCAACTTATTAATAAACATCCATATTTTTCTTTACAGAAAACGCAAGAGGCCACAACCCCAGCTGACATCAGCGGAAGTTGAAGCTCGTGCATTGTTGCAGAAAGAATGGTCGAGATACAAGAAAGAGGAATATATGGCGAATGTAGCTCAGATAGACAGAATCATGGCCGCTCAGAGAAGAGCGCTGGATAAGCTTTTTGAAGAGTCGGAAGATCTATATCAAGAAGCTATTATGGTACTATTTTTTTTCTTTTGGCTTGATAAGGTTGACTTCAACAACACTCGTAACCAGAATTGTGTGATACTTCCTGGCATTTCCAGGATATATTTTTCTAAATTTATGCAGTACATATGAATGAAAATACTAAAACATCCACATTTTGACACACATTGTGACCGATAGTGGCATTTACTACTGAGGGCACGTTAAGCCGTCAGTACTAAGATAGCAGTCGTTATAGCATTGTTGTAGGGCGTTTCTTTGTCCGCCTGAGTTAGCTACTACCTTCTAGTAGAAAATCTTCCGCCAAGCACTTAACGGTGTTTTTATGGGATTGTGCCGCAACAAGCATGAGACCCACCTGGTGTTAAGTGGTAAACTCTGCCTATAACAGATGCAGCAGAGTACAGATCGGCGCAGTTCAGTTCGTCACGAAACCAACTGCGCCATACCCTACAAACCAGAACACAGTAATAATATAACAATACTGCATGGCAGTAGAAATATGTTGCATAAGGTGGCATTAATTCAATGGATGGAGACATTTACAAAGAGTTTTGTATTTTTATTTATAGCTGATAGGCTAGCCTTTGACCAATATCTTACCTAATGGTAAGTGATGATGTGGTCGAAGATGTTGTTCTGGCTAACCTCGAAAAACTGGCTCTCAAAGACAGCTGCCAGAACATACCGCTAGGTGCTTGGCGACAGATACATTCTTGAAGGTGATAGCTAGCCAGGCGGGTATTCGCAAAATGCCTTACCACCATGCTATAATGTTTGCCATCCTAAGACAACCGGGACCGACGACGGCTTAACGTGCCCTCCGAAGCAAGGAAGCGCTCAGTAGTATTGTCGCTACCGATCACCCATCCAAGTCATGTCCGCGGCGGACTTAGCTGATCGGTTTAACAAACTTCGCTACGAGCGCTTCGAAATGCGTTATTTGTGTGTTGCGGTAGCTGTCCTTGAAAGCCAGTAATTCTAGGTTAGCCTGAACATCTTCGCACCATCAAGTGATATATGGGTCAAAGGTTAGCCTATTAGCAATTTCTATCAAAAATAAATAATAAGTGATGGCATGCTGGTAGGACATTTGGCGAATGCTCAGCTGGCTAGCTAGCCCCTTATATATGTCACCGGATAATTGTACGATACTTTAGTTTATAAATAATCTAGTGAGATTATAAACTGTCAATAGATTGTGAACGAACATTAAAATTTACAATCTAACGCTTACATTTTCGGCAGATTATAAACTGACCAAGTCTAGCTGGCAGTTTATAATCTAACGATCTATAATCGCCCTCGAAATTGTGAACTGTCCTCTGATTGGTCGCCGTTATAGGTGGCATGAGTTCATTTCATAGAGTTACGAACAAAAATAATAGTCAGACAAAAAAAACATATTTATTTTGAGTTTGTTCCTTAAAAAAACTAAGGTATTTAAAATAATGACCACCATAAAATGCTTTGATACCCTTAGTTCTTTTACCAAAAATTTTAATCGGACACCAAATGTAGTAAATGATCACTATATTTTAGCGAGGGGTTATATATAATTTAGTCAAGGGCAAAGTCATATTTAGGTGCGACGACGAGCGAAGCGAGGAGGAGCGTTAGTTTACTTGCGACTACAACAACGCGCGAGCCGAGCGAGCGAAGCGAGCGTGCCGTGGCAGCGTCCGGCGATGCGCCACAAGAATTTAATTTCATTTACTACTTTTGGTGATCATTTACTACTTTTGGGTTAACAATGATTTATTTTGAGTAAATTTGCTTAAATAGGATAGCGAGATGTTAAAACTTTGGTTATAACATTACATTAAAATGCGGATTTAATTTTGGTAATAATTTACTTTTTTTGTCTGTTATATGTTACTCTACTATATCAGGTGGTAAGTTAAACATAAGCAAAAAATAATACATTAAAAACCTGTACCTACGTATTTTGCTTATGGCCACTGTCATACTTTCGTAGATCTATGGTAAATTGTTGGTGATCCACATAATTACAATTTGACGGCTGGACATGGTCAGTTTATAATCTAACGAAAATTAAAACGTTAAATAAAGTTGCACAAGCTGAGCATAACCCTGTTGCCCAAAATTAAATTATATAGCTTTTTTAAGGAATATTTCGTGTAAATTTGGTGAAGGCAATAAATTGATTTTTTATTTTTATTTTTTAAATTGTAAATTTTAGTTTCCATTCACAATCTATCGACAGTTTATAATCTAACTAGATTTATTATAAACTAACGGTTAGTACAATAAAACGGTGACATATACAACATCTGTCGATAAAGCACGGAATAGTATGTTCCAATAGCTGTTCTTGAGAGCAATTTTGAAGCCATTTACATTCCTCACCACATCATCATGACATTGGTATGTACCAACAGATAAAATAGTGGTCAAAGGCAAACCTATAAGCTGTAAAAAAAAGTCGCCTCTTATATATTTTTTTCTACTGTTTCTATCTACTGGGCCCTAGGGCCATAATAAGATAATAAGAACTTTCTTGTTGGAAACACCAATAGGACTGGGAGTAAACTTGAGATGTTGAGGTTTGGATTTCGTCCTCATGCCCCTGCACTATAACTATGCATACATTTTAGGGTTCCATACCCAAATGGCAAATGGGACTATTAATGAGATTCTGCTGTCAGTCACAGGTCTCTAGTTCTTAAACCGAAACTGGTATATTTTGTGTAGAATGTTGACTCAAAGATGATCATTGGAGTCAGAAGATTCAATTAAATTATTTTTCAGTAGGACTCCAATGGAGCCGAAAAAAATACTTTTTTTCATTCTTGTGGGGTATCATGGTCTATCTCATTGAGGAGAGTACAAATATTTTAAAGTATATTTACATAATAAATATGAGGGGGGGTGGGGGGACTTAATTGCTGCTGCTAAATTCAACATTTATTTGTGAAATATTGGCAGTGCTTTAGTCGAACAATGCACACCAGTAGCTAAATGTTTTATTGATACATCAAACATAGATTTTTGTAATTCGGTTGGTCCTATGAGTCACAAAAAATTGCTAAAGTGGTTGCGCCGCCGCCGACCGGGATCCCGATTTGTACTAATTAGGGGCAAAAACCTATTTTTTTTTTCTTTTACGGGCCGTTGTACCTAAAAGAGCGAGAATCCACTCATATTTGGCCAGTATATTTGTTGTTTATTGCCTTTGACCACAATCTGCTGTTGTGGCTGCAGATTTTTGAAGCAGTGATGGCTCAGTGTCATCGGCTATTTACTGCCGCGCAGCGGGTCCATGGTTCGAATCCCGCCGCGGGCTTGAGCTTCACCGCATGGTGGAAGAGCATTTTGCGAATGCCCGCCTGGATAGCGACCACTCTCAAGTAGAAAATCTGTCGCCAAGCACCTAACGGTGTGTTCCGGCAGCAGTCCTTTGAGAGCCAGTGAAATTACAGGCATATGAGACTTAACGACTATGTCTCAAGGTGACGGGCGCAGTGCAATTCGTGACGTGTGACGAAATGCATCTGTAGGCAGATGTTAGTCCGCTTAACATCAGGTGGGCCTCGAACTTGTTCCTTCACAATAACATAAAAAAAGATATACAGTCTTATTCCTGAATATACCTACAAATAACATTATCATAATACATAATATTTTCTCCGTTCCAGCCTGACCTTCAATTGTTACCGTACTCCGTCAAGGGCCCCGTTGCTACTCCACCTATAAAGAACTACGAGTCTCCAGATGGAGAATACATCGATGTATCTAAGAAATGGAACCATTAGACCTGTGTTGTTGTTAAATTATTTTGTTTAGTATAAAGTTGTTGTACAGTCTGATTGAGTTTACATTATGAAATTTTGATTCTGGTATTTTCTTACGCTAAAGAAATGGATGGAAATCATGGTATGGGAATATATGAGAGAGCCCGCAAGTTTTTGTTGAGAAAAATTAAACATGTACAGTTTAGAGGAGTTATTAATCAAACCTATGTATAATATCTTGGTCAAGGAAGAGGCCTAACAATCATTTTGTATAGGAATCCTATTGTTATTAAACATTATGTAGTCTCAGTTTTTATTCTTAACCGTTTTCTAATCACAACATAACTTTTGTGAGGATCTTTAGGCCATTGAGCAAAACATTTAAGGACTCAAGAGCTTTAGATCATGTTTGGACAGAATTTTTAATATCACGGCCTGAAAATGACTAGATCATTAGCACAGTGTAGTAATATACAATAAAGTACCTAGCAAGTCTGGTTTAATCATATGTGTAAAGATAAAAAAAATTATAATGAATAGATTCAGGCGTTACTTTGCGGAAATCCATTTTTAATAATAACAGCTATTTTAAAAGTATTTTAAGAAATCATTAAGTTAATTATTTAATAAAACACTTAAAAAATCTTTATATATATGACAAGTCCGCCTAATTTCCTGTTAAGTCGACGTGACGACACAAAGGCCACGCAGCCAAACCGGAAGAGTATTCGACGCGTTTCGATTCTAAACGAAGCATCCTCAGGAGGTCTTGACTCTACGAGCGCACGATCGAGACTCACGATCAGTCTCGATCGTGCGCTCCTGGCGTTTGTGACGTCACGTCGGCTTTACAGGAAATTAGGCGGAATTGTCACTAGATATATATCATTTTTATAATGGTTTGTTTAAGTGTTTATTAAATAATTAATTTAATGTTTTCTTATAATACTTTTAAAATATTTGTTATTATTAAAAAAAATGAGAAGATAAGACGTGAAACTGAAGAAGCCCGATTCTGGTATGATTCATTGTTTTAAAAAACTAACGTGGTCCGACGTATTCACGTGAGTTGTCCCGTATTATTTACGAAAATTATAAATTGTCGTTTCTTTCATAAACTTTTCATCACAGCTCAAGGGTTAAAGACAGAGCTGGAACATTTTATTTCCTCATTAATTCTAAGTTGAGCTGTACAGTGTAGAAAAATAATAAAGTTAGAGTAGACTTTATTATTTTTCTAGACTGTTTTGATTTTATTGATTTTACCTGGTATAGTTTTATCTACATCGATAACATAAAATGAATATAGAATTCCATCTGACCGATGGAAAAATAATAGAGAAGTGAGAACAAAGCGTAACTTTTGCTTGGAGAAGAAGACGGTAGTGCGACAAAAAATCGGTACCAGTGATGCCATTTTCTACAACTGCGATAACAAAACTACAATTAAAATGGCAGTCTAAGCCCTAAATTAAGATTATAAGCTATACGTGTTGATTTTAGTACTGTTTGCAGCCACTAAGTCACAGGGTTGTAGTCTATGTTCGCCGCTTTACATACTAACGAGGTATGCTGCATAAATCCGAGCCAGTATCAACTAAACATTTTCGCTTGGAATATTGGTAGGTTACTAAGAGATGGGGCGACATCGACTTGATAAGCAATCGGTTGTCATCTTTACCCATCGCTGCTATATAGTTTTACTTTCCTGGTTGTTCAGTGTAGGACCAAACCAGTCACGCGGCTGAACGCACTTGCATGCTTTTTCTACAAAACGGGTGTCGATATACAATCTCTAAATTTTGGTACTTACTTAGTTCTTATTCTGTTCGTTTAAAATGCAAATTCGTACTTATTATGCTTCTTCCAAATTTAGTCATCATGTAACGTGGTGTTTTCTAAACGGATGCAAAATTACCTACAATTGAATAGAATAATCCTATTTTTATAATGGTCATTTTAAGTGTTACACGAATGTGGATTTTATTGCGAACTGGTTGAGAACTACCATATCTTAGAGGATTTGTGAAAAATCGACACCACGATCTTGTTGATCGAAAAATAGAGATTGCATAAACGTGAAAGACCGCGACTCTCCGATCCGGTTCTTGATGAATAAGTGATGACCTTTTAGAGTAGATTAGCGTTGGGCCCGACTCGCTCTTGACCGGTTCTGTCTGACATTTTATGTAATAATTATCATTTATCACTGCATAATTGTAACTGAATAATTGCACTTATAAAATGTATCTGGTGGCGCGGTGATGAAATGCAAATTTTCGAATAGTGGACTGTATAACTTAGAAACATTGACGTAATAATGGGGAACACAGGATAGAAAATTGGATAGGTACTTACAGGAGTAACGTCGCATCAATATCACTTTCCTCCAGTTCGATATCAGCACAGCACAAATTTCGTTGTTGCACACGCGGATTATAGTTTGTTGTAGGAACCAGGCTTTAGCGATGAAGATGCCACTGAACACTAGGTAGTTATTACTTTTTATGATAGACATGCGCGGGCGCGGGTATTGATAGGGTGCTGCTGCGCAGCGCGGCGTGCGGGAGTTCAATTTCACTTCGTGGCTCGCGCGATGACGAAGACGTGTGTAGGAATAATGGCGACGGTTTTTGCAGAGAGAAAAAATATGGCGGAGCGGAAGTAGGAGCGGGGCAGGGGGTGAAATAGGGATGGGATACTATTACGTCAATGCACTAAACAATTCTATCATAGAAAACTGTAATGTGGCGTAACCATCCCCCCCGGCTTGAAGGGATCAAGGGATTCCTTCGAAAAACAAAAAACTAAGCTATAACTAAACTAAACCTTAACCTAGGACGCGATTTTGCGAAACTAACTATTGCCTAGGTAAAGGGCACAGACGTACAACTGGGCGCAGGTACGATCCAGTTGATGTTCTAACGCGTACGACACGCACCACTCCATCAGCGGCGGGGAAAACCTCATCGACAATCCCTAAAGGCCAATGAAGTGGAGGCGAATTTTCCGTATTAAGAACCACGACGGTCCCAACGGTTACTGGGTTTGTGGGCGTATTCCATTTATCCCGAGACTGCAATGTGTGCAGGTATTCAGATCTCCATCTTCTCCAAAACGACTGCACTAACTTGTCCAACAGATCATGGCGAGAGAGAATGTGAAGCCTATCTTCCTCGATATCATGCGCGGGTAAGTACCGTAAAGGTGTTAGAGTTAAAAAGTGTGCGGGCGTCAGCGCCAGAGGCTCAGAAGGATCGCTAGATAGGGTCCGACAAAGAGGAGAAGCGTGGATCCAACATAACGTAACCGTCGAGTCAGAGAATGCGAATACATCCTTAATGACGATGCGATTACAACAAGCGTCGACTATGGTAGCGATCAATTTAGCGAGCAAAAGTGCCGCACAGAGTTCAAGCCTAGCCAGAGAAACGACTTTACGAGGCGCGACCTTAGACTTAGCACCTATAAGGTGCACAGTTATATCGTGGTTATTCTTGACGTGCAGATATACAACCCCACCGTAAGCTTTCTCACTTGCGTCGGCGAAACCCACGATGCAGACTTCACTTCCCTTCGTTATGCCAACATGGCGCGGTATTGTGATTTGTTCGAGTAAGGGGAGTTCTTCCCTGAAACGCGACCACAACGAAACAATGTTGTTGGGGGGTGCATCATCCCAGTCACAATCACATAGCCATAGCTCTTTGATGAGGAGCTTAGCGAACAAAATCACTGGAGCCACAAAACCCATCACGTCCCACAATCTCGCGACGCAAGACAAAATGGTGCGTTTTGTGCATTTGTCAGCGGGTTTACAAATTTTTAAACTGAAATGATCCGAATCGTGCGACCAGTTTAAGCCGAGAACTTTATGAGTGTCAAACTCACCAAATTCTTTAACCGATGAAAGGCGATGCGAAAGCGGGATAGAATCTAAGACCACATGCGAATTGCTGGTCCACTTCACGAGATCAAACTGTCCAGCCTTCATAAGCGAGATGACTTCGGCGGCTGTAGAGATAGCTTCTTCTTCGCCATCGATGCAATACACGAAATCGTCCATGTAAAGACCAGTTTCAATGGCTTCCTTTGCCTTGGGAAAAGATTTACCTTCATCTGCGGCTAACTGCTTTATAGTGCGCAGTGCGTGATAAGAGCTTGATTTGAAGCCGAAACAGACGCGATTGAATTGGTATACTTTAAGAGGCTCGTCAGGCGCGAAGCGATATAGTATTCTTTGGAATCTGCGATCACACTCGCGTATACCTATACATAAAAACATTTGTCTAATGTCAGCCGAAAGCGCAATCGGGAACAAGCGGAAGTTAACAATAATATTAAACAAGTTTCCCTGCAGGTTTGGACCATTATATAGGATGTCATTGAGAGACACGGACGTGCTAGTCTTAGCGCTAGCATTTAGCACGACGCGAAGCTTCGAGGTAAGTTTGTCCTCTCTAATGACCCCGTGGTGCGGTATTATATAAGACGGTGCGTTAGTACTCTCTTCTGCATAAAGCGGTGCGGGGGAAATATATTCCTTGGCTAGGTATTCGTGTATAACGCCGTCGTAGGCTTGTTTCAATGTAGGCGAGGCTTGCATCTTACGCTCGAGACAGAGAAAGCACTTTTCTGCTAAGCGTCGGGAGTCGCCGAGAGTGGATGGATCACCCTTGAAAGGGAGTGCGACGGTATAACGTCCATCCACATCGCGTGTTGTAGTGCGGTGATAAATATCTTGACACACTTTTTCATCTGGACTCAGAATCGGCGGTACATTCACCTCTTCGAGTTCCCAGAATTTGTGGACGGCGGACTCCAAAGGGTCAACGAAGCAGCAATAAGATACAGTAGAGTAGGTATCTAATGTAACGGGAGCGGAGCCTACAATTACGTACCCTAGTACGGTCTCTAGAGCGAGAGGAGTAGCGTGAGTGGACTCACATTGAATCTTATTCGACAACAAAAGATGAGGAAAAATCGAAGCACCAATTAGAAGGTCAATATCTCCGGGAGCGTGATACGTATTATCGGCTAAAGGTAAGTTTTCAAAATTAGCTAGTAGCGACAAATCGATATTGACGGTCGGCAAGCGTTCGGTTACCTTATCAACGACCAATGATTCCATATTAAACTTTACGTTTTTATTAAAGCGCGAATAAAATTTCATTTGTACGGAACCCTGAGTCTTTTTTGTTGAACCCCCAATTCCCTTTACAATAGAGCATGTCGGTCTTTGGTACGGGTTCAACCCTAAGCGGTCACAACAATCGCGAGTAATAAAATTGCTCTGTGACGCACTGTCCAACAGAGCACGAACGCTATGTTCGATACCTTGCGAGTCAATTATTAAAACACGCGCGGTGGCGAGCAATACAGTGGTAGACACACGCGGAATATTTTTATTGTTATGTGAAAATGTGCATAAAGCAACATCATCAGTGCGAGTATAAACTTGCGGCGGCACGGGAGTTGAACCCGGCCTACCCGCGGCGGCGGCGGCGCCCGCGCCTCCGATAGCGGGAGGCGGTGGCATAGGCATTCTTACGTGCGGAGCGGTTACCGCGAGCGATGTACTACCGTTTGCGTTCGGCGTGGATGCGGCGTTTTTATTTTCAAAATGTAACATCGTGTGATGTTTAGATTGGCACTTACGACAGTGCGAATTAGAATTACAATTAGCTGCGCGATGATTTTTGCTCAAACAATTTATACAACATGATTGCGTTTTTACATGTTTATAGCGTTCAGTAGGCGTTAAATTTTGGAAACCCGTACATTTATATAAATGTTCGTGTTGCGAGTTACATAAAGAGCACTGAGTCTGCGAAGATGTTGTATTAACGTAAGTATACGTAGGTTTCTGTTGCTTCGATGCCGTGTCCATTCGACGTTCGACACTTTTCTTAACAACGTCTTGTTTCGAAGTGCGTTGCAGAATTTTCACCTTTTCTCTAACAAATGTAACCAAATTAATAAAAGACGGCATATCGGAGCCACGCTGGTCTAATTCAAAAGCGCGCGCGGTTTCAGGATCTAACTTTTTCAAAGCGATATACAAAAAAACCTTGACCTTTAAGTTATTTAGCGCGGACACAGACGTTGCGAATTTATCGAGAAATAGTTCGAGATTAGATACACTTGAAGAGTTCAAAGGTTTTAGTTCGAAAATCTGATCTAGGTATGAAGTAGCAAGCAGCCGCTTGTCTTCGTATTTATCTATCAAAGTCTGTAAAAATATTTGGTAATTATCTGCGGACGGAGTTATTCCCGCAAAAACCGTTTGAGCTTTGTTTGTCAATCTACCTATCAAGTAGTGCAACTTTTCGGAATCAGTCAGAATAGGATTTTCATGAACTGTGGTTTTGAAACTGGAATAAAACAATGGCCAAGTTTTGATATCACCACTAAACTCAGGTAACTCAATGGGCGGTAATCGCGGCCTATCGCGTTTTTGATGGTGATTAAAGCTATCACATTTTGTTTCAATGGATTTAGCGGTACGTTTAATTCGAGCGTACAGATCGTCAAAGGCTAGTAAAGGTTGATAATTAACTACATATTTAGGGTTCGAAGTTAATTCAAGTGAATTAATTTTATTCAAAATTTCTTCGAAATCTGAACGAAGTTTATCTACCGTTTCAACATGACACAAAAATGTTTCTCTAAAGCATTCGTCAGAAGTTATAGTTTTGGACTCATCAGCGATAGATTGTATACGTGAGAACATAAGTTCTCTTTTTGCGTGTAAAAGCGATAATTTATGTTCCTGTGACATCGTGAAAACGCGAAGGAATAATGCGGAATGTAAACAATTAAGTACCTAAAACTATCCTACGTTTATGTAAACGTGTAGTTTTGAAGACGAAAGGAAGACAGATATACTCACACACAAATACACCTGGGTGTGCGAATTTATAAAATGGTAAATATGCGACCTTAATTATCGGAAAATAGCTATACTGTCAGGCAGGTATGCGAAAATAATGCTTACGAATAAAGTGTACGTAACTGCCCTATGAGTTGTAAGTCTGTGTCAACTTAATCGTAAATGTAAACAAAATAGCTAGGCACAGGTATCTAGGTATGTACCTAAGTTACAGGTTTAGCTTAGTTTAACTATTCAATGCGGTAGATCATCTATCGACAAGTACGTATGTAGTACATATAAATAGTGCGGTGAGTGCTGCACAAAACTTGCAGCAAAGCGAATGAAGTTATTTCAAGTTAATTGGTTGAGATTTGAACAACAAAAATGAATGCGGAATGACAATAAGAAATAGACAAAGTTGTTGTGCGAAAATAAATAGGATGCAATACCTATCTATTAATTAAATCGTATTTAGCACGATGCGTTTGCGAATTGTGTATGTTATTAGCAGGTATGTAACTGCCTGCAGCGCGGTACGAGGAGCCGATAGCGTGGGTAGGCGATTTCCCTATCTACTACAAATGAATTTAAATAGCTACGTACTACAACTACCTAATGAGTATGTGAAAATACACGAAATATATGTTAAAAAACCCCAGTAAGTAACTATTAAATGCAAATATGGCTCAAAAGTTACTATCAAATGGTATACGGTTTGACCTATGCTAGTTCTATCCGGTACGAAGTGACCAAAAATGGTGGCGCGGTGATGAAATGCAAATTTTCGAATAGTGGACTGTATAACTTAGAAACATAGACGTAATAATGGGGAACACAGGATAGAAAATTGGATAGGTACTTACAGGAGTAACGTCGCATCAATATCACTTTCCTCCAGTTCGATATCAGCACAGCACAAATTTCGTTGTTGCACACGCGGATTATAGTTTGTTGTAGGAACCAGGCTTTAGCGATGAAGATGCCACTGAACACTAGGTAGTTATTACTTTTTATGATAGACATGCGCGGGCGCGGGTATTGATAGGGTGCTGCTGCGCAGCGCGGCGTGCGGGAGTTCAATTTCACTTCGTGGCTCGCGCGATGACGAAGACGTGTGTAGGAATAATGGCGACGGTTTTTGCAGAGAGAAAAAATATGGCGGAGCGGAAGTAGGAGCGGGGCAGGGGGTGAAATAGGGATGGGATACTATTACGTCAATGCACTAAACAATTCTATCATAGAAAACTGTAATGTGGCGTAACCAGTATCATTTATTGAGCATTTCATCGAATTAATAGCGATTTCACGTTGTAATTTAAGTACATTTGCTTACAGGAGCCAGTGTTTGAACTTTGAGGCAATCGAATGATACCGCTGTTTAGACTTTGTGAGCGCGACGCTATCGCCATCTAGTGGCAATGAATGTAACACGAATATTACTGCTCTCTACTTCAAAAAGTATTTTTTATTCGTGATTAGTTCATAGATCGATGGTTTAGATTTGCACAGCTTGTGTATCAGTTCATTCTTATGAAAATGAACTGATACTGAATTGCTATATTTTTCAAACGAGTAACATATTTAACACTAAACATAAATTGAAATGAATACATTTTTAATTTATTCATCGATATCCAAAATATAGATTGAGTAATAAAAACCATAAATAATATTAGGTAAGTACTAAGATAAGAGAAGACCCCCGTGGGGTGCCGGGTTAGAATTGCACCTCCCGATTGATATGGGGTGTCGTAAGAGGCGACTAAGGGAAAAATACTGGAAGGTGAACCGAACTGCCATCTTACACTGCGATCCCCAAGCCGCCTGCCAAGCGTGGGGATTATGGTAAATACCCCCTTAATGGGGGAGGTTGTGTTCAGCAGTGGACGAATCTGCTGTTACAGTACCTAAGTACTAAAATTGCAAAAATATCAATAAAGAGATATCTGCAAGCTAAGCCGAATGAGATTAAACAAAAAACACAGTTGTTTTAAACATTAGCTGCGCCTAAATGGATTCTTAGTATAGAACAGCTGATTTTTTCACGATTTTAAGGTTATATTGTTATTAAATTTGTATATTCCTGATCTTAATAACCCTGTATAAATATGCAATTTCAGTAATGTGTCCGTATATTGTGGCGGTGTTACCTTTATAAACAGCTTTTGGAGTTGTCCGACTCTGACAATAGATCTATCTATTATGCCTTTACGATAAAGTGCAAACGCCAGCTTAAGATGAGCCGTACGTTCAAGGGTTCCTGTACAATCCGGGTTTCAAGCTATTTGGAACGAAATTTTTAGGTTGTGATGTCTGTAATTTCGGAACTACAAAACCGAAAACGTTAAAATATTTACGGAACAATCTTTATGTACCACTATTCTAAATAGAAAATAATGTATGAACTTGGACTACGCGTTAGTAAATTACAACTAAGTGTATATGTGTACTTTCATCTCCTCTCCCAAGGGAAACGTGCTGAATTTCGGGATAGAATCATGCTAAATTTAATTGAAATTCATTCAGTAGATAGCTCTTAATTATTTTTTTCAAAGTATCTGCAATGTCCAAAATTGGACCTATTTCAGTTTTATTATAAGTATAGATTTGATTAGGTTATTTACTTAATAAGAAGAGGGATCATATAATAAATTGTTCTTTTGCGGTAGAAGTTTTTTTTTTGATGTAATTTTCTTCTCTGAGTTATGCTTCTAGTGACTATTTACCTAAATGATTTATAGGGAATTGAATTTCGGTCCGAAAATAGTGTTCGATGAGTAGGTTTCACTTTTTTATCAATGGGTATGACTTTACAGTGTTGAAATAGTCCCATTTCATCAATCCTATATTTATTTTTAATATAAATATTCTAAGTTGAATGTTGTAAATTTCGTTAAGGTGTTTTGATTTGAATATGCGTCCGTAGGAAATGAGGCTATGACATAATACTTTCAAATTATGAAGTTGCATTTGTCTAAGACAGTTAAATACAGTAGGAATCTCTGCTTTTAGTTTTTTTTAAATCTGCACAAATCTATGTAAGTACATAATTATTCAAATATTCTTACTAAATTTGAAAAGCTAGCATTTTTACAGACATGACTGTGGAAAAATGTGGGATCTACGTCTGTGCATATGCTAACTACTTTAGAGGAGATGCTTCAACGTTATTTATTACGCCTGCACAATGGTGTTGAAGCATCTAGATATTCTAGATTGTCAGCAATAGCTGACTAATGTATGTGTATCATGATAATAATTTTGAAGCGCTTATAGCAAAGTTTGCTTAGTTGTTCTTAACCAATCAGCGAAGTAAAGCAACGTCCACCGCGGTCATGGATGGACGGAGCTGGATAAGTGACCGCTAGTGGCATTACTATTGAGCGCTTTTGTGCTTCGGAGGGCACGTTCAACCGTCGGTCCCGGTTATTGTCTTACGATGGCAGTAGTTATAGCATGGTGGTAGGGCATTTTGCAAATACCCGCCTGGCTAGCTACCACCCTCAAGAAGAAAATCTGTTGCCAGGCATCTAACGGTGTGTTCCGGCAGCTGTCCTTGAGAGCCAGTAGTAATTATAGGTTAGCCTTCGTAATTTATAGGTTAGTTTTCGTAACTGGCATGCTGATTGTGATCGTAAGTGTTGTAACAACCATGATGGACCATGCCACCATAGCGAGCAAGAGGTTCGATCTAAGGTACAGCCTTGGTGTCAATGACCTGCATCTTTCGGTGTGTTACTTATATGTCATGTTTTTTTTATGGTAACAATTCCAACCTAAGATTAGATGTATCTGTGAATAGATGTCTGCTCAATATTAATCCTATTTTCAGTAAAGTATTTCTAAAAAGCTATTGGACTTAACACAGCTGCCTCGCATAAGTGCGGGATATATTGTTGTTTTTTTATGGGTGCAAATTTGGACTGCGGTAACAAGCGTACTTACATGCGGGTTGAGCATTGAGGTAGGTATGTAGCTTTGGAATACAAACAAAGCTACGTCACAATAGCCCATTAGGATTTTTCGCTTTTTTGATCGTTCACTGCTGAACACAGCCTCCCCCATTAAGGGGGGTTTGCGACAATCCCCACGCTTGGCAGGCGTCTTGGGGATCGCAGTCTGAGATAACGGTTCCTCAAAAGGCGCTGCTGACCGTGAATATTTTACCGTCCGTATTTTTTCCCTTTAGTCGCCTCTTACGACACCCACAGGCAGCAATTGGTGACATTATTTTTTCCAAATGATCTGTAGGTTATCTGGTATTAGCGGATACTAATCAGTTTTGTGTTTCCATATGTCGCATTAATATTTTGGCTAGAATGGTAAACGGTGTCGTGATACCTAAATCCTAAATGATCTAATATTTGAGCTATCTACGAGTATGTAGGGGAGACCTAGGTGGGTTGACACAATTTTTACGTTATCAAGCATATCTCAGCTCAACATACACCTACACATGTGAAACTTGTGTTTTTAGTTAACTAGTTCTAATAACTATTTGATCCTAGCACAAAGTTACCACGAGTGAAGCTAATCTGGGAGATATTTCGTTAAAACCACGCCAACTCTCAGTGTTTCAACTCTCCTAGTACCGAGGTAAGTTGAAACAGCGTCTGAGGTGAATTGTTAAAATGTTAATTTTAAACACAATAAAAAGCATTTAGTTAAAAAAAATATGTTACATGACAAGTTACAAAATAATTGAGGTGCTTTCTGAAATCAAACAATATTTTTCTTAATATCTATATTATTACTAAAGCACATGTCTTATTATTACTATTATCGTAAGATTGTATCACCCTTATTTCATAAATCAACTATAGTACTGTACTGTATCAGACGGATTGTCCACTGGTGAACCCCCATTATGGGGGACTTTTCCGTAATCCCCACGCTTGGCAAGCATCTTGCATGGAGATCGCATTGTGAGATATCAGTTCCTCAGAAAGCGCTGCTGCCCACTTTCTGGTGTGTTACCCTTAGTCACCTCTTATGACACCCACGGGTAGAGATGCAGGGGTGACAAATATAGTAAATAAATTATTATCATTTGTTTCTTTTTTAGGGTTCCGTAGTACCTACAAGGAACCCTTATAGTTTCGTCATGTCCGTCTGTCTGTCCGTCTGTCCGAGGTTTTGCTAAGAGACCGCTTATACTAGAAAGCTGCAATTTTGTACGGGTATGAAAACTTACTACGCCGACAAAAAGGTAAAATAAAATTAAAAGATTTTTTTTTTTTATGGTAGCTCCCATACAACTGATGTGGGTATGAATTTTTTTTTCGTCGTCCATCCCATCGATTGGGGTATCATTAAATAGGTATTTTAAAATAATTTAGGGGTTGCTAATATGATTTTACGATTTAATGCTTCGTTTACGAAATATTCAACTTTAAAGTGCAAATTTTTGTTCCAGTAGGGCGTCCCTCCCCCTCTAAAACCTAAACTGCTTGCTTGAAAAGTCTAAAAAAATTCATGATGATAGTGCAATTCATGAACTTTCAAGGAAAATTATAGCGGTTAAGATAACTTTATTACATTAGCAGTAATAGTCGTTGAACTTGGGTATTAGATAATTTTGCAGCAAATACAAAATTCTTAGAATAAATC
Source organism: Plagodis pulveraria (assembly GCA_963890685.1). Classification (NCBI taxonomy): domain Eukaryota; kingdom Metazoa; phylum Arthropoda; class Insecta; order Lepidoptera; family Geometridae; genus Plagodis; species Plagodis pulveraria. The sequence continues at coordinate 11,780,400 of OY982964.1, read as the reverse complement.
CTTTAAAGTTACTAAGATGGAGTACTGAAAGGAGTAGAATCGGAATAGATAGTTATGTACCATAAGAAGGGGTGGAGGGGAGAGAGGGGGGTTGTAGCATCCCCCCAGAGGGGTGGGGGATTACGGAAACTATTTTTGTTTTTTAAATAATAATATATAAAATATAAATGTGTATCTACATACATTACAAGGACTTTAGGTATGGTATATATGTATATATTTTGTGCAATGAGGAGGGAGAGAGACGGCGGAATATTCCCCATTTATGGGAGGGAGTTTCAGAAACCTATAGTTTTTTTTAATTCTAATGAAATTTCCCAAAATTAGCTTCTTCATGAAAATAGTTAATCATAAATCACAATCAACAAAAAATGGTTAGACTTAGAGACAAATGTCTTATTAGAAGTGAAGTAATTCTATGACAGCTCCGGCGCTGTGGGTACGCAGCTTTAGTCTTCTCGCAACCTTATCGCAGCGTACTCGCTACACCTTCGCAGTATACTTGCGCCGCTCCCTCTCCGCGTCTCCGGCTTATAAAAAACTCTCTACGGGTAGGGCAGACAAGACTGCTAGGAAGATGGGTGCTCCAAAAACAGCAAGTGACCCAATAGATATTAGTAACATTTAGTCAAATCACTTGCAATCATTATTTGTACCTTCAACTGTTACCGACGGTTATAATGCAGATAATAAATGTTATATTTCTGAAGATAACCACACGTCAGATTTAATTATCAGTGATGTTTGTTTTACTATAATCAAATGTATATCAAATCGGAACTACGTAGGCTCGATCCAACTAAGGGCGCTGGAGTTAATAATGTTTCACCATAAGTTCTTAAATACACCGCTGACACCATTTGTTTTCCAGTCCACCATATATTCAACCTAAGAATTATTTAAAGTTGTAGCAAACTAGCGCCCAATCTCAATTTTGCCCGCCTTATCGAAGTTTTACTGAAATAATTAAAACGTAGACAATAACAAACAATTGTGTGTTTACTAAAATATATTTTAAGATTTTTAAATTGCTATTACATGCCGATGACCTGAAAATGTATCATTCTATAAATACTTGTTAAGACCACTTAAAATTCCAAAAGGATCTGGGCAGATTTTTAGTGTATTTTATTAAAAATAATTTTACTCCTAAGACTTAAACAAATAATTTTATACAAATACAAATTAATTTTATTCCTTCTTATTGTGATACATTTACGATAAGTCTATGACTCTAAAACTAGGCTGGTGGCCTGTATCTCAAGAGCCAGGTCCTTCCTGGCTTTAGAGAATCTGTAACATCTCTATATTTTTTTTAATATAATATACTATTTAGTAACAATTCAAAATTGAACCAATACATTGAAACATATAAACATATATATATACATGAAACATATATATTTAACGAAATTGTTTTTATTCGAAATAACCGTCTTTTTGTATATTTTTAATAATCAATATTTACGTGTAGTCATTACTCTGCGGTGTAGTATTGGTGTACGAGTTTAAGTGAATGTTTGTGAGGGATTTGAAAGGTGTATGTGTCGGTGCGTGTTTCTGTATGTTTGTGTATACATAGTGTGTGAGTCGTGCACGTGAAGGGTATGTGTTTTGGTATGTGTAATTTTACATAATTATGTGTTATGGGATTCTAACTTTGATGAAGTTCAAGTCGTAAAGGATTAAGGAATAATATTAGATAGTAAATTAATCGTTAATCTAAATATTCAAAATATAATAATAGCACGTGGTTTAAAAATATTTAATTTTGTCATATGGTCCTCTGGTAACTTCAACAATGAATTAACGTATTTATTGCATAATATTAAACCATTATGAAGAGAAGAGCTGCTAAACAAATATAAATTATTGCAATTAAACTATAGGAGGCAACAATTCGATATTATGCTTATGTATGACCTATAGATAGATAGATAGATAAACTCTTTATTGAACACCTTAACCTAAACTATTATATTATTCTCTCCAATGAACGGCATTATTACTCGAGATCTGTACGTGAAGCGGTTGAAATTAAGAAGTACAAAAATTTCAATCGGGAGGATGGATTTAAATTGTCTACGTCATGGAATCCTGTCATAAAAAAGTGCTCGAGTCGTTCTTTGTCTCCGCGTGCAAGTTCCGATACTGTTAGTGTAGTGTGTCGAGGTGACAGTGATAAAGACATAAACGAAAACCGAACGGGGGTAGATTTAAATCGCTCCCGCCGCTCCTCAAGACGATGACACCCGCTTCTTCAGTCTACTCGTGACCACGGTCAATGCAACTTGATCGAAACGTCGAGGTTAGTCAAAATATAATTATTTTGATGTTTATTCGTGCGTGAAAAGACCCGTTTTGTATTTAGAAACAAAAGTTATACGTATTCAATCACACAATGAATTCACCGAGACACCGTATTCTGCGTTTACGCTAATGATTTGCCAGACTCAGATATTGAAGACGCCCGGTGATTCTTAAATATTTGAAATTTTCAATGTTATAATGGGTCGTTTTGATAATACTGTTCTATGTAACTTCCTAGTAATCTAATGACTAAATTATGTATAAATGGATCTCAATCTATATTTTTTTCGTCTTAACCTATATATACCTCGCTTTTTAATACCTAATTTGGAATTAAGCTAAGATTAAAATAAATATTTGATCGTGTTAATAAGGTACAAGTTTTAATTATTCTTATGTGACATTACATTTCTGTTTGATTTCAATGTTATTTTTAAACCTAATTTTCCTAATAAATAGTAACTTAAGCTTTAAATTAGTGAAAGTTGATCATAATTATGTTGTTTAATTGCTAGTTTACGAAAATATTTTCATTCGTGAAACCTGTAAAACGTTTTGTAATTCCACGATATTCTTTGAAAATTGTATCTCAAATTTATAGTTACAAATTTCAGATACAATTATCAAAGAAGGTTGTATGCGATTTAATAAATTTCCTTGAAAATAATTTCGGTACAAATCGGATAGTATTTTAGATAGTCTTTTTTTAATTTCTTAGTAATAATAGTGTAAGACTCCTGAGAAAGGCTGATCTGAAAATTAAAAACTTAAAATGGTTGATTAAAATTTGATTTAAATAAATAATGAATAGGTAGGTATCAGAAAACCATACCAATTAACAAAAAAAAATATCAGTAGTTTAAGACATCAATTTTCTTCTCAAATAAAATTATTATTATTATTTTACCGATCTATTCATATTTTGAAATTTCTAATAAATGTTTTGTATTCAAATAAATTGTCTTACTTATTTGCAACGACTGCAGCTCATGTTCTTTATGAGATCAGCTATCTACTTTGCGAGATATTTGACTGCAACATTCGTATATTAGAGACTTACATAGAAGTGTTTGACAAAGGTTAGTCATAGGTCTAAACCTACACCAATCTGCACTAGGGCAGCCTGGCGGAGTATGCTCTTACTTGTCCCGTGTAAGATGGAGGCCTATAATAAGCAGTAAGTGATTGTAGATTACTACAAGGGCTGTTTTGATGTTGATGATGATGACGATATCCGTCGAAAACCTTTGTTAAAAATTAAAAATCTATAATTTTGTGTACTAAAATCTAAATTTAAGTTACTTGTTCAATAAAATCCTACACTTACCTTATTTAATTTGTAATATGGTTGAAATAGCCTGGCAGCAAAAGTTACTTGGTTTTTAGTTCGATCATTTTACCTAGGTGCCAAACATCTGTTCCTTCTGGATGCATCATTTTGCTTAAAACACAATTGTAAAATACGGAGGTTTAGTTAATTTAACATGTTTTATAATACACTTTTGTTGTCTGAAAGTAATTTTTACCTGTTTGTGATTTTGATTAAAATTTAACTAACCGACACTAATTCTTGAAATATTGAGAATATTCATAATCTTTAAATGCCAGTTCACAAAGCTTATAAACTGTATTTCAAAATCATTAGAATTGAATTGCTATGACTAATAGGCGAATTTTGTCGATTTTTTTTCCAAAAAATAAAACTTTGAAATGCTCTAGTGTAAAGTTGCCATCATGTCGCTTGGTAATTATTGCCTTTCAAGCGTCGATATATATATACAAATACTATACATATACATATAAAATACATACATATATAATGTATATAAATAATATTTAAATGTATGGAGTTTATGCTAGCACGACAGATAAAGAGCTTTGACTTGGTCTCTAAAAACATTTAAGGATGGAGCTCGCTTGGTATCAAGTGGCAATGCATTCCAGAGTCTGACGGCCTCAACCGAAAAAGAACGGTCATTAAACGAGGTAGTGTGTAGGGGGAACTTAAGCATAAGATTCTCTGATGAACGTAAGCAAAGAGAATTAGAGGCATAAAGATATTCAAAACGCTCTTAAAGGTATTGTGGTGTACAAGGATTAAACAAAATATTGTAGAGAAGAGATACGATCTGAGCATTTCGGCGATGTCGTATAGGAAGCCACTTGAGCTTGGTACGAAATTCTGGTGGTCGTATTTGTGCAAGCCAAATATGAATCTTATTGAAAAGTTTTAAAGACGCTCAAGTTTGTTTAGCTGGTCCTCCGTAAGGTCTATATAGCAAGTGTCTGCGTAATCAAGAATCGGTAACAAAAGAGACTGTGCAAGCGCAACTTTATCGGCTGTTGGCAAAAAGTTTCTCAATCTTCTGAGTGAACCTGCGGCAGCAAACGTTTTAGGGATGATTTATATTAGACCGGGCCGTGTCCGGGCCGGGCCGTGGACGGGGCGGGCCCGGGGTGGAGCCCGTCCGTACGTTAGTAGGCGGGCCCGGACGGGACACGGATCAGGCACGGTCTAATATAAATTGCTTCATACAAAATGTATGTAACGTTTCAAATCCGTGCCCCGTACGGGCCACGTGCACGGCACGCCCCGGGCACGGCCCGCTCTAATATAAATCTACCCTTACGGCTAACAGTATCCAATTGTTGGATCCAGGTAAGATATTCATCAAAAATAATCCCAAGATTTTTAACTTTTTGCTGTACGGTATTTTCACACCCTCAAAGAAAATGTTTGGTAAAGTACTATTTTACAAATAGTCCGTGAACTGCCTAAAATGATAACCTGGGTTTTGAGTGGATTTACTCTTAGACCGTATGATTTGCTCCAGTCCAAAATGTAACGTAGATCATTATTTACAATGTTTACCGCTTCATCTAAACGGGGGGCTTGGCAGTAAATTTGGAGATCGTCTGCATAGAGGTGGTAGGAAGAAGTAAGACGTTGATATAGTGTTTATAAAAATTGCGAAAAGAAGAGGAGATAAAACGCTGCCTTGAGGCACACCGACAGTGATGTTACACCAAGAGGAGACAGACTCATCAAGGCGAACTCGCTGTCGTCGGCCAGACAGATAACTGTGAAACCAGTCAATTGCCGTTGGAGATATGTTAATGGAGCGAAGTAGAGCGAGAACATCAAAGTCAACGGAATTGAATGAGTTGCTGAAGTCAAGTAAAGTCAGCAATGTTAACTCTCTGTTTTCCATTCCAAAACGAATGTCCTCAGTAATTTTTACTAAAGCTGTAGTTGTACTATGTCCAGGTTGAAATCCAGATTGGAAAGGATTAAGGTGTTGGTGATGAATGAGGAATGAGTTTAATTGTTGGTGAACTAGACGCTCGAGGACTTTGGATAGAAAAGGAAGTGTATATATTGGACGGTATTTAGAAAAGGATTTAGGATTGACTTTCTTCGGTAAGGGAATAATTTGTGCTTCCTTCCATATTGACGGGACTGTAGCATTTGATATGGAATTCGCCATCTCATAATAATTAATATAAATAAGAATAATTTTTCACTAGGAAAATATTGTGACTCTGTTTATTGCTTCTTGAATATATATAGAATATATGTATGCACAGTCCCTTCAGTGTCGTTATATAGTTTACACTATATATATATATATTATATATATATACAGTGTGAACTCAAGAGACTGTGCATTTTATGGCGTTATAGAGAGGTGTCGTTAAATGGAGAGAAGAAAAAAGTTTGTGAGCAACTAAGAAACGTATAGATAATCCATGATTCCTACTTAATAGTCACGGTCAACAACAGTCTACACGTGCAAGCAATCACATTTTATAAACAAAAGAATAAATTGCTTAGGTAGAGAGATAAAAAGAAAAAGAACAACAGAAGTATTCTATATTATGATAACGGACTACTACGGAACCCTAAATTGCGCGTGGCCCGACACGCGCTTGACCGTTTATTTTGTTTTACTGTTGTATCAAAAATATGCTTTTTAGTTGTTTTAATTTTCTGCCAGCTTCTATTGCCTCAAGAGTTTCTTTAACAGGTGTATCGGTCAATTCAGCTGATTTTACTTTACCTCTTGGAAAAGCTTTAGGCAAAGGTCTAAGCAGTTCTGGCGAAAATGTATTGTCTGTATCTGCTAACGAAGTCACTTCTTGTATAAATGCACGAGAAATCGAATCTACGGGGTCTTTTCGTGGACAGCTTGAAGCATTGGGTTTATTCTCGACTGAAATGTCAACAAAAGCAGTTGTAGCATCAGAAGAAGTTTGTGGTGGTATTTCTGAGATTTTCATTTTCAACTGCCTCTGTTGATTCTATTCGTTGCATATTTATGGGCCGGTCTGTAACTTGAGATGCTTAAAAATTTTGTTCCTGGAAGATATCGGTGTTGAAAGGCCAAATCCCAGAAATTAAAAATCCAGATGATATATTTCGTCTTAGATTTACCTCACCCAGTGCTAACTCATATATTTCTATACTAGCTTCTCTTTTATTGCTTTTTACAAATATACCCCATATTTGTTAGGTATTCTGAATAAAAAATGTTAGGAATTTAATTTAGTTATATATTATAAATGTGCTACCGAGGAGAGTCGAAACAAACAAGGTGAGTTGACACCATTGACCTATATATACAGGTCAATGGTTGACACAAGCTGTGTCAACTTACCTCGGTTAACATTTTTACGACTCCCTGCACTTGATCATAAAAATAACCAAGAAAAACAAAAAAGAAATACAATTGATGATATGACTTTGTAAAAGTTCAATAGTTAATAAATGTTAATATCAATCCAATATCTCGAAATATTTATATTATATTATTTTTGCAATATATTACATTATAATTGCCTAGTATTAATCAACATAAAAAAAAAACAAATGAAAACTTACTTTGGTTCGGTTTTTGGCCACATACTTTATATAGTGGCGCAACCGCTCGTCGGACGCTGTCGGCGCGAACTGGCGAGTTCATTCGTATTTTGTAGCGTCTCAATGTGCGGTGTTGCCAATTTTCTAACGGTTATAGTTTCTGAGATATTGACATTGTTTCAACTCACCTTTGTGTCAACCCATCTAGGTCTCCCCTAGTACTTTCCGTATGGTGTTGGGAACAGAACTGGTGGCGTCAGGTAGCCACTTCAAACCGAGGGTCTTCACTGAGTCTGGTGGTGCGAAGCTGTATGTATTGTTTGTTACCTGTGTGCTAATCTGAAGAATAGGTAGGTATGTGGTTTGAACTTATTACATCTGTATGTGTAACCTTTCGGAAATATTAGTAAAAATACTGGATTTTTCATACACTAAAATCTATTTAAAGTGTGCCACACAGCGTGTACCTAATATATAAAAAGTTGCGTCTCTGGCTGCTCATTACTAATCTGCAACGAAAATACATGTGTTTAGTACATACATTTTACACGTCGGGTGTTAACTGTTTTTGACTTCAAAATGTCCATGGTTTTTCGATTTCTTGTGTCTTCTAAGTGTTTTTTCCAAAACGTGTGCCTCGTGTCGCAATTAACAATGTGATCATTGCTAATTGCGGCAACCGACTGCGAACCGTCTCTTATTGGTTTCACGTCTATAGGTAGAAAACCCAAAAAGTTATGAGCATTTTTATGGAATTTTTGTCATTTTAGCTAACAATAAATTCAATTCATAATTATTTTTAATACACGCGGGCTGCTCTTCCTGGTCGTTTCCCGTTTGTTTAAGCGCGAACAGTGCCATACTACATCGGAAATATTAGTAAAATGCTATATTTTTATACACCAAAATCTACATAGGTAGGTAACTGTACTGTGTACTACTCCCCATAAATTCGGAAATTAACAGAGTGAACGAGTAATATATCAAAAGTTGCGTTTCTGGCTGCCCACTACGTCCAATCTGCAAAAAAAATACACGTGGTAGTACGTACAAAAATTTTACACCCGACGGAAAATAACTGTTTTTGGATTCAAAATAACGATAGTTTTTCACTCGAACCCCGGCCTCCCCTATATATATGTTAGAGTAATTGCCAGTCCATTTATGTAATTTAAATCCTGCCTGTCTCAATATGCCAATGAACTCAAAACATAGCTGGATACATTCTGGTAGTGACAGAGGACCACATAAATAGTCTTCCATATAACCACTTGATTTTATACAATTACTAATTTCGGGTGTGTTTATGTGTTGGTACACTGAGAAAAATGTCTTTGGAGCTTAAATCAAATTTGACCTTTTACCGTTGAATTATAACTACGCAAGATGAATTTACAACACTTACGATGATTTTCGCCACGCAAAGCGAAATCAATAAAAATGTATCATGTTTTATAATAAAAACAACCGTCAAAAAACGCCTTCCGTAAAGTATTTTCAGAATTGAACGTTATACGATAATAATTGCAGTATTGACCATAAAATATGCCTTACGTTTACGGCGGTTTATATACGGTGCTAGACTTAGCTGACAGATATATCTGTCAGCTAAGTCTAGCATTGTTTGACACGCAGGTAAGAAGCTTATTTCGTTCCATAAATGACAGTATCTAGCTCTAAACATATCAGTGGTTCAGCTTTTGAACCTCAGCACTATTCTCTGTCTTAACAGATACCTGGGTGCTATGGGCAACATGTCGGGGTTCACCCACTAAAACCCCTTCGGTGGTCTTCCTCTGTGACGAGCTAACGGAGGGCCCCGGGTTCTCCTGAGGAACGCACCGGAACCATCCTGTCATATTGCCGATAGGCTCTGGAGCCATGTAAAATGGCATAACATCACTTGCCACACAGTGACGCTTTCTTCTTCGAGCTCGTTGGTGGGATCATAAGAGCCTACAATCCCCGAACTCTAAGTCTCCTTTTAGTCGGCTCTTACGACAGGCAGGGGTGACCGTAGCCGTATTCTTTGTAACCCGGGCCTACAGGGTTGTTGGAAATGTACCTATTTCATTGTTACCGAATCATACTATATAATAATACCAATAAATACTACGTACAAATCGTAGATATAAACTTTATTCGACGATTTGTTTCAAAATCCAAAAATCCTGACATGCCAGAATAAATCTTGACGAATGGCAACCCTAGAGTGAGAGGGCCAAAATCCAAAGTGAAACACTTTATTAATAAAGTAGGGCAGCTTAGGACCTAGTTCAAAACATCCTGACTTTGGCACTGTGTAAAATAGTTCGGCACCTATGAGCAGGTCAATAGCGCTAGGCATAAAGAATGTAGGATCTGCTAGTTTATGCACTTGATTAGGCGGGATATGCCAGGTGACAGTAGGTATGTGTAGTGTGGTAGCGGTGCTGTGATGTTGTCTATTACAATAAATGTGATGCTTGTTTGGTAGCGACTGAGACGTGAAGATATGTTTTCTTTATGATTGCAGTTACGATAATGAATAGATTCAGGCGTTACTTTGCCGAAATCCATATTTATTAATAACAAATATTATAAGAAAACTTTAAATTAATATTATTATAACAACACAAAAGTACACCAAGTTTAAAAGTACTCAAGTGACAATTCCGCATACCTACTTTTTCTGTTAAGCCGACGTGACGTAACAAACTCCACCGAGAAATACGTGCACTCGAAGAGTCACATCTGAGGATGATTTGCGTAGAAGCAAAACGCGCCGGAAATTCTTCGGGTTTGGCTGCGTGGTGTTTGTGACGCCACGTCGGCTTAACAGGAAAATTAGCCGGAGTTGTCTCAAAAAAATGAAGTGTTTTTTTAAATATTAAAATAATACTTTCTTAAATTGTTTCTTATTATTATTTGCATTTACACTTGCTTGAGCTTGATTATGGCTGTTGCTAACTGTATCGTATATAACTTGTATATATATATTGTCCACTGCTGAACACAGCCTCTTCCATCAAGAGGAGAGTTAGTTTTTGAGGTTTGCCATAATACCTACGCTTGGAAGGCTTGGAATATTTCTTAAATTAATTTTATACCTAAAATCGCTTTGGGGTTCAAGGTGGAATGAATGTATGGACCGCAGAGTTTTGAGAACAATGGCTTCGGAGTTGAGTGGAATAAGCCGTGTTGTGGATCAATTTCTCAGAGGGCTGCCCACCTTCCGGTATTTTACCCTTAGTCACCTCTTACGACACCCAAGGGAAGAGATGGAGAGGTGACATTCTAGCCACACGACTGAACTAAAAGAATAAAATGACAGTCTGAACCGAATATGTTATCATCTGTGCTCAAATAGACACTTAACTAGAATAGCAAGACAAAATGAAAATAATTTTGCTTAGAATTGTTAGGTACGTTATATAGCTATAAACTCAACGAAGGATAAAATTGATTTTCCGCATGATTTAACGTAAAAACATTCTTATGATACCGACATACATCGACATATCATCTACTTCCGAAATTGCCAGAGCCGATGTAGGTTTAGATAAAATTAAAGAACTTTAGTAATATGCCAGCCAATTTGCTTTTGATAAAAAACCAGCCGCTAAACATTTATAATGAAAATGTTTGATCGCTTAACTAAGAAAGTAAGTAATGTTCTAATCTATTTTATTATCTATATGAAAATTGTCTTAGTAATGTTATGTTGTAGGTAGGTTTACCTTTTCATGGAAACCTTTTGTGTTGAATAGGTCACTTTTAAGATTAAATAGACTTATATTACGTTAATAAACAGATAAAAGAGCAGTAAACATGTCTGTAACAAAAACTCGTATTAATTTTTTTTTTGTCCCGAGCTAGAATCTAACCCACGTCCCCTAATTTTTATGAAATCAGGCTTTACCACCTTCAGGCATTTACCACTTGGACCCCGGAACATGCTCGTTTGAGCCGAAATTGTGTGCTGTAATTGTATCTTATTACAAAAAACTAGGTCCTTTTTGTTTTGAAACAAATAAGAATAATAATTAGGCACTTTATTTATACAAAATAAATGTAGGTATCAATATTTATTGAGTTCCCATATTCCAGTTATGCCGTGGACCACTTTATATAAATAGTGTTTGAATTTAAACAAACCCTAGTGATATATATTCCACTACTTATTTGTAGAAGTCATTGTGTACTCGTATTCATAGTCGATTTGCTCTAAGGTATAAACATTCAACCCGTGGTTTATTTTCCAGTGCGGATATTATCGCTAGTAATCTTCATTATGGATTTCTATAGACCCACAAGTGGAAAATGGCCCGACCCTGAAAAGGATATGGTACTTTTCGTGAGCAACCCTATTGAAGCGAATCTTCCTGGACATTGGGTTCCTCTCAGCGTTCTAAAGAAATCAATTGAAAATCGCGTAAACCAAGGCACTACTTACTCTAATCAAGATTCTTATAAGAATTATTGGACGGCTAAAGTTACCAAAGTCACCAAGATGAAGATAAGACTTAAAGGCATTTTCAGTACTGCATTACCATCTCTGAGTATTCAAAATAAGAATATATTAGGTTCTATAGAAAAGTTCAAAATTAAAAGTGATATAGTGAAAGCTGCTACAAAATCTGTAAAGAATATGTCAGAAGTAAAGTCTGTTTCGAAAGTAAACGTACCGCAAAGTCAAAGTAATAGGTTAGAGAATCAGCATTCTGATGACGCAGGCTTAGAAAATGCTATTAAAGGAAAAGAGGAGAAGGCTACTGAATCGCCAACTCAAGTACCTACTCAAGCACCTATTCAGGTAGCAACTCAGGCGCAAACTAAAGCGCCTACCGATGCACCAAACCCACCTAATCCCGCGCCAACAAATCCACCTCTAGCGCCAACAAATCCACCTCCATCGCCAACAACTCTTAAAACTGAAGCGCCTACTACTACTAACCCTACTACTACAACAACTACAACTACCACCTCTACTACTACAACAACAACGACTACTACTACCACAACAACTCGACCAACAACAACTACGAATCGACCTACGACAACTACAGAAGAATCGACGGGTAATCCATTCTATTAATTTATTAATAAACATATTTTTTTATAAATTTAGTGATGTCTTATTTTTTAGTTTTTTTTTAACACTATAACATAAAGTTTAGATTTTTTTATTTTTGCAATTAATGCATGCTCCGCGGATTACATTTCAAGATTACAACGAGAGGAAAAATTATAGTCATGTGCGGGATTTGGAGCAGCGCCATCCACTCCTAATGTCGGGATATACTTTGACCGCTAAGCCAACATGACATATGACGTATGACTCGACTTTGACCCTTTATTCTTTACGTATGATTAGTTCTTAACCATCGTATGGGGATGAAGAGACATCAATAGTTCAACTTACATTGAAAGTACGTATGAAACCAACGAGTAGACGAGGGAACTAGTATATATGAGTCCACTCACTTCAGGCATATACGCGCACATCCTCTCACTCTCTCATACACACTCTCTTACACACATCCACACTTTACATCTACATTATAAGTCATTAGCAAATTAAAATTATTACGTGTAAACCGCTTCAAAGAAATTCTTTTCACTTACTTGAAGATAACGGGCACATTTTTATATTATTGCAGTGTCATTTAATGATTAAAAAATATTGTTTAACTATGGTATTGAAACGCATTGTACTGTCATGTAAACTTAATTTTACATTGCCACTGTATCTACTTTTATTTTGTCATGAACAACACAACGAACTTTTTGAAAACCGCACTCGATCCCCAAGATACAGGCTTAGTGCTTAGTTTGGGGCTCGTACCCAATAAGAATTTTAATTATTCTAGAATCTAAGTTAACGATTGTATTTACTTATAAATCTTTTATGGCAATAAAATTATCTTATCTTATCTTATTGTACTACAAACAAGACGAATTTTTGCATTTATATATAAACTTGTTATCGATTAATAATAAGTAATATAATAAATAATATTTTTATTTTTGTTATGACGCATGCTCCGTGGATTACATTACAAAATTACACAGAGGAAAATTTATTCCTATAAAAATTGTTGAATCCCGCACATGACTATAATTTTTCCCTCGTTGTAATTTTGATGTTTTGTTATTTTCTAGACGAAGGGAAAACCTTCGAATATTATAGTATTGTCCTGACGCTTTTCTTATTCTACCCTCACCCTTCTAAATCTTTTTTCTTTGAGTGTAATTTTATGCATCAGACAAAACACGAGAAAAAAAATAATGATGGGCGATTCGTATTAGTCATGTTTTCATTTTACCACCCTTATGATTCTATTTAGGAAATTTCAATTGAAATTTTAGAGAGGGTGCCCAAATTTATTGTGTTTTTCTTCATACTGCTGCGTCAGTGTAAATAATTATAGTAATTATTTTTTATGAGATTTACAACGTTCCATTTATTAAGAATACTTAGTGGAAATTATCAGGTGTATCGTGAGAGCATAACATAAGTGTATAATTGAATTATTTCTACAAATATCATCACCTAACTAAAACTTGAAGCGCTCGTAGCGAAGTTTACTTAGCTGTTCTCAACCTATCAGCAAAGTTAAGCAACGTCGCGCGCGGTCATGAGTTGGATGGGTGACCGCTAGTGACATTACTACTGAGCGTTTCCGTGCTTCGGAGGGCACGTTAAGCCGTCGGTCCCGGTTGTTGTCTTAGGATGGCAGTCGTTATAGCATGGTGGTAGGGCATTTTGCGTATGCCCGCCTAGCTAGCTACCACCCTCAAGTAGAAAATCTGTCGCCAAGCACCTAACGGTGTGTTCCGGCAGCTGTCCTTGAGAGCCAGTACTTCTAGCTTAGCCTGAACAACATCTTCGACCACATCATCACTTACCATCAGCTGAGATAGTGGTCAAAAGCTAACTTATCGGGCAAAAAAAATATAAAAATAATAAAAATCGCAAGACGCAAGACGTCCAAATCCCGAGATAAGAAAAACATCATATTATTTTCCTTATCCCAAATCTGAATTACATTATTTATTTAGATCACATGCATGTTCTAAAATGAAGAATAGGATTTAGAAATTTAAACATGGTTAGTCTACAGATAAATAGGTATTATAACCTCATCGACAAAATATTTTGCTTTTTAGGGTTCCGTAGCTAAAGGGCAAAACGGAGTCCTATTGATGTACTCCACTTGTGTCTGTCCGTCCGTCCTTCCGCAAGCCCCGTTAACTCGTAGACGAAATCTGAAATATAGATATTTTGTGTAAAACGTTGGAGATAGTAGCCGAAAAAATATTGTTATCGTCTAGAACACATTGAGTAGAGTATAAAAATGTAGTGTTTATTGTTTTTTCTGAAAAAAATCCTCTTAAATAAATAAATTGGAGTCCGTCAAAGTCATACATTTTAGATCGAGCTCTATCTTAAAAATAAGAAAATTAACTAGCAAGGAATTTTAATATTGCTACATAATGTACCACACCTCTATTTTACCAACAAATACTGAAACGCTGATTTAAAATATTCTTAGTTTGAAAATTGGAATTGATTAACAAATGTATTTTCCTAGGTTTTCGCGATTATTACACATAGTAATTAAACAATTTTAAACCGTTTAAAGTTGTTTAATTACTTAATGTATTTTCCGTTTATGGGCTATTGCAATGCGGAATCCTAAAGAGCAATGCCCGACTCTCATTGGGGCATTTTATTTATAGCACATTACTTCAGTTCCCGCTTAAAATGTGAATACTGCTCCATAACGTCTTCTTCGGTGTAGTAAAAGGCGATTAGGGTATTTCCCCTATTACTACGCCGCATGAAAAGCATGTTGCCACTTACTACTGAGGTGGGTAGGCCTTGATTAGCCACGAAAAAGCCCTAATTACTCGAAAAGTAGCGGCTATACTACAAACAAGAGTCTCTATAAATGGAGTCAAGAAGATGGCCGGTCATAAAATAGAAGCCAAATCTTTTTACAATTATATCCTCGTGTTGTTAGCGAAATCATTCTCTAGGATTCCGTACCCAAAGGGTAAAAACGGGACCCTATTACTAAGATTTCACTCTCCGTCCGTCTGTCTGTCTGTTTGTCTGCCTCCAGGCTGTGTCTCATGATCCGTGATAGCCAGACAGTTAAAATTTTCACAGATGATGTATTTCTGTTGCCGCTATAACAACAAATACTTAAAATCGCCTGATTGCGAGTCGGACTAGTGCACGGAGGGTTCCGAATCATTATCTATACAACATTCGATGGTGAAATTAAAAAAAAAGGTTATAATATAGTGTTCACTGTTATATAGATAGTGGTACGGAACCCTTCGTACGCGAGTCCGACTCGTACACGGCCGATTTTTTTTAAACCTCTTGTGTTGTCCTTAGTGTTGTGAGTATAGTGAGTGAGAGTGAGTACATAATGTATGCACGGTATCCTCATGACAACCATCTCGTGAAATATTATATGGTAATTATAATTAAACAACTTTAAACGGTTTAAATCGCGTACCTATATTTATGTACGCGACTGTAGAAAATGCTACACTGGACACTGTAAGAAAATACTACGTGAATAGGGACCGTTATGATTAAAATAAAAATTCTGTCGGTTGTACAAATAATACTTAGCGCGATTCGAACCGTTTAAAGTTGTTTAAATACTGTGTAACAATCGTGAAAACATAAGACAACATTATTTCTTTCTGTAAGACTAGTTGACGTTTGTATACCAATACTAAATACCTATCTTTGATCCTTCTCTATTTGGTAATATGGATTTCGTCGAGGTGCTTTGTCTACAAAGCTGTGGCGCTATGACTAAGGGTGCTCACCATTTGAGTGAGATTCGCTAAAAACGCTAAAAACGATCACACTCCCAAAAAGTTGTTCCACATGGGTCTTGGTTTATTTTCGCCTTAAACGCTACATCTAATGTCAAAAGTGACAGAAGTGGCAAATTTTAGTGGCATTCTTAGCGTTCTTATCCAAAAATGGAACGGGGATGACAGTTACAAACGATCACGTGATCACAACCATAGACGCAAATGTGATCAAAATTATCGAAAATAACGTTCTTAGCGACTAATGGAATATACCCTAAGCGTATAAACTTGTGAGAGACAATCTCTAAACATAAAGCGAGGCTTCTGTTAGCATCGTCATTATATTAGCAGATTATGCGCCAAGAGTATAAAGCGTTTGTCTACAGTTCTACACGGATGGCATTTTGAATCTCAAGTGTAACAAAGGATTCTAGGCATACTTAACTAGTTAATAGTGAAGTTCCGAGCAAAGAGAGGGATTTTAGAATAGAGTCCTGAGTGGAGTGCCTGATTTACTTGTAAGTTCACTAAATATTAATGCAGCTATAAAACTTACTTCGTCTTTGGTGAATCTATCGGGCATATCCCTTAGGAGAATACTGTTACTACTGGTAACAGTATTTGTAGCAGTATTGTGGTGGTGTTACCTTTATTTACAGTTTTTGGAGTGGTCCTACTTTGATAATGACATATTTATTATTCCTATACGATAAACTGTGAACGCAAGCTTAAGATAAGCCGTACGTTCAAAGGTACATTCTGGGTTTCAAGTTATTTCGAAGGAAGTATTCAGGTTGTGATGTCTGTAATAGGTACCTGAACTACAAATCCGATGACTTTGAAATATTTACGGGACAATCTTCAAAGTACGACTACGCTAACAGAAAAAGAAATGTAGGTATATAAAATCGGTAAATAAATAATACTAACTGTACATTTTGGCTTTCATCCCACCTGAATTTCGGAATAAAAAAATATATAATGTCCTACCTCGTAGTATGAACTGAAATCAAGCGTATTTCCATTGTCACACTGACAGAGGGACAAAAATAAAAAAAATACAATTTTGGTTTTCAAAATATCTTCAATTTACAGAATTGGGCCTGTTACAGTTTTATTATAAGTATAGATTCCATATACTGTATCCAGTATAAAACATAATATGTAAGTTTAACATTAGAAGAGCGTAATAGCTGTACTACTAAGCAGCGATTTTAAAGTCTTGGTTTTCTAATAGTACAATAACATTCTATGCAATGAATACAAAATTGTTTATGTTAGTTTTTTTTTATGGTTATGAAATTATATTTTTTTGACATATAATAGCACACATCTAGTCAAGAATCTAAATCACTATGTTAAATCACAAATCTATAGGCATAATAGGTTTCAGTAGGTAGAGCGAAGCGAGCCCAAAAAAGCGAGAAAGGATACAGCCGTTTATGCCCCAAATTTTCGAAGCTCGCAAGGGAATCAAACCTACAGGGTACTTTCCGTGAACTCAGAGTTTTAAATTTGGTACGAAGCAACGTCTTATAGCACAGAAAAATCGAATAGTATACATTTTTAGTTACATCATATAATAAAAATATTTTTAATATTTTTAAATAAAACCAATTGCAGAATTGGTCTTGTTTGTAGTACAACGTAAGTTGTACTATAGTTATCGCTCCATCCCAATACGATGGTTAAAGAACGATAGGAAAGATTTGAGTAATGACGTCATGTCATGTTAGCTCAATTAGTTAGAGCATACCCCGGCTAAAGGGGTGGATGGACGCGGGTTCGAATCCCGCACATGACTTAAATGTTTCCTATCGTATATTTGTAATTTTGTAATGTAATCCGCATAGCAGGCGTTTTGCAAACGTAACAATATTAAAACTGTATAAGATGTTTTGGTTTATTGTATTTTTAGTTTATTTTTAATATTTTTTGGAGTCTGTGTTTTTTCTACATATTTTTTTTAAATATTTTTTTAAGTGTCCACTTCTACAAACATTCAATATGCTGAAGAATTCACAACATAAAGCGACAGCGAGGAACAAAAGCTTATTGCTAGGTCAATATTTGAATAGACTAGGATTCTATACTTTACATAACGATAAACAAATAGAATAAATTATTTGTAAATATTACCTACGTGGTTGCTCGTTATATTGAGTACAGTCTATCGTATTATTGTTTGTTTCATCGATAACATGCCCATTATGGCATTTCACTTTTGCCCTTCGGAAAAATATTTGGAGTGTTCGTTAGGTAAAGCAATTAATAATAACAAAAAAATCTAAGAAAATGATATATTCATATTTCAGAAACACGTTTAGATATACAGGGATATTGGATAAATGCTAATAACCTCTTAGTCTAGACTTCTGTTAGTCCTAACAAACATTTATAGTAGAATGTTTATTTTTTATCAATTCTATTGAAATGAAAACTGCAAATTACATATAATTATGGAATTGTTATTTGAAGACCTTCATGTTGATACAACATTCGATGGGATTGGAAGAACATAAAACTTATCTCACAATATTGCGTCTAAAATCCGTCAGTTTGTTTTTCTTGTACTTAGTGTCACTTGCGCTGTCAAGACGAATTGAACGATATATTATACAATAAAATCGGTTGAGCCGTTTAGAAGTTATGGTGGAATAAAGAAACTCACAAACTTACATGAACCTTGAAAACAATACTTACTCATTTTTGGGCAATCGTGTAATAATAAAAACATCAAGTCGTGCGTCAAGCATGTAATTCATTTTATTTATTTTCTATCTACGAGTATAAAGCTCAAAGAAAGTGCTGCTTTTCAAAAGTTTTCTTCGGTTAAATTAAAACGGACTATTTTTATTTGGTTCTAATGTTCGAGAGTTAATTCAGCATTTCAACTTGAACAGTTTCACATGTTTATAAATCATTCGTAATCAAGTACCTAAGTCCCTACTTAAGAACTGAGTCGCAAAGTAGGACTTCCATTCCGAGTCTGGGATTTCAAAGTCTGTACAAACTTCACATTACTCGGAAGTGCACTTAGAAGCGTCGACTGTGAGTGATTCAAATTAACTAAGTATTTTAACAAGACGAATGTACTTGTACATGACTGTTTAACATAAATCTCTTTCACTGCATTCGCCAAGGCACCTTGTTATTTTCCCTTTTCAGTTTTAAACAATAAGGAAATCCTCACAATCGCATTTAAATCCACTCCTCAGTAAATATGAAGCATATTACAAAATTATGCAGCTGCTAGATTCATCCGCAATTATGGCGGTGGAAATGATTGCATCGCGACTCACTCAAAAGAGAGACTCGCTTTTTATACTGATGATTCAGCGTAACTATAAAACTATAACAACTTCAAACTTACTCCAATTTCAACTAAATTATTTAAGTTATACAGTCTAATATCCTGTGATTTAGATCAGAATTTAAATCTTATTGGAAACGAGAAAAAGGAAGTGTCAACATTGCGGAGATTTTTAAAAGACGTGCCTGCCACAGCAAGTCGTTTCATGTAAATTTTATAGCAGATACCTTTGAGGCGGGCCTGGGGTCTAAACGAGAAATGATGTGAATGTCCCTGGTTAGTGGGTCAAGTGGTTTCATTCACAATACAACCAGCAGTAAGGGTACGTATACTTTAATGTAACTTTATGCTTTAAAACAGATCAAGATTTCTTGATATGTTTTTAAAGCACACACAAATCAGAGTATGATTTCCTTTTTATTACACTTATACCTGCAAACCGATCGGTTAATACATTTAAATTGACGAGGGTTACTTTGAAGAAAACCATATTTTTAAATATCTTGGATCATATTATGATTAAAAGTGTTTCCAATCTACTTTCTGAAATCGATTTTGTGAAAAGGCTTTTTTTCGTCATCAATTCGATCATCTCCTATTATTAACATCGGTCGCAACCAACGTTATCCTTTCGAAGTTTTCTTTATCTTTGGTAATTTTAAAAAGTCACTCGGGGATAAGTTGGGCGATTACTGTAGCTGAAGCATTAGCTACACATTTCACTTTGATATCTGATATAGGTAAGGGTAAATACAAAGTACCTCTTAGGGAATTGTGTGTGGTTTTATACTTACGTTCCTAAAGATTGCTTACAGAAGGAAAATTTAAGTTGCACGTGAGGATCAATTTGATTAAGATTTCGACTTCAGTTTTAAACAACTAAAATGATTAAACCTATGTACCTAATTAAAAATAAAATTGTTAATTTAAACATATTTTTGTAACACTTTGTTGAAAGACATTTAAAAAGAAAAGCCCTGATTT
Source organism: Plagodis pulveraria (assembly GCA_963890685.1). Taxonomy (NCBI): domain Eukaryota; kingdom Metazoa; phylum Arthropoda; class Insecta; order Lepidoptera; family Geometridae; genus Plagodis; species Plagodis pulveraria. Next base: position 11,760,103 of record OY982964.1, on the reverse strand, counting down.
ACTTGGCCGTTCTTTTCGCAGAACGATATATGACACTACAGCTACTACAATAAAAGCATTTAAACAACCTACAAGTCATTGTTTTATATAATACACATTACTTCATTATTTAAATTTGTAATTGATGTCATTACAGCGTCGTAAGCAGCTTAAATGAATAAACGATATTGACTTTGCCTTGAATATCATACCTATTACTTTTTTTGTTTTATAAGTTTCGATTTAGATTCTAATGTATACTTATTAAAAGAACATGATATAGAGTATAGGTAACTAAACGTGCTTCATGATGTGTAATTTAAGTTGTAATTTCAACAACTAATCGTTAAACTATGTAACGATAGTAAAATACGCGGATTTCAACTTAAGTGATAATTTTCCACTTACGAATTCTCACCATCATAAGTAATCACCGAGGGCACCATCGTTCCTTAAGGAATTTTCGGGGATGTTCCAAACATACTTAAACATATGGCTAATTGAGTTTCACATGCTCAATAAAGTAGCGAAACTAAAAAAGCTCCTTACTGTTTAACCTATATTGTGGTCTATTGATGAAGTAGGACACATCAAGTGAGGCCTAGATTCATGAGACATATCCTAAGGAATTGTGAGCCTTTTGGACGAAGAAACAGAATTTTTAATATGTGTTACGGTGACTTAACTTGCGCAAGTCTATGGATAGGATAAGATTTAAATATTTACAGCATGAGGAGAAGATTTACACGCTGTATAGTAAGCCTTGATTTGTTAGGTATATGTCATAGTTTATTTTGTCCGAATTTACTCAAAATATACAGTTTAAATTGAAAGTTGGGTCCCGAATACGAACAGATTTCAAATCTCTGAATTAAATTTTCGTTAACGAACTATAAAGTAATAGGAAAAATTACTTTTCTTATTAAGTGTCAATATGTTATATTTTTGCTATGTAACCTATTTTGTGTACGGTTTAATACAAACCAAATTCGGTACTTATTGCACTATATGCAAATTACCTAATCTGATCTAACAAGCACTATTTGTCAGTTATATATTCATCTCTGTATAACTGACAGTATAGTGGAAATTTTACCAAATTACGTTTTAATCTTGAAAATTAAGAATTCTTATATCACACACTTGTAAGTGGAGTAATTATAATAGCCGAATCAACGTTATAAAAATATACTTTGAACAATATTACACAATATTATTTCTTTTTTTAAATGACAGTTTTCTAATTTTTTTGACATTTAAGAAGAAAACTGTGTTTTAAAATAAATATGACAAACCAATAAAAAAATAGAATATTACATACTAATGCAGTCATGACAAATAAATCCAAAAAAAAACTGAACATCAGTAAAGTAACCTATGAGTTAATGCCTGTTTAAAAAAAATGTTATGTACTTAATTAAAACCTTTTATCCTTATAAAAGCTTACATTGAATAATTCCAGGATATTATAAATGCAGAACATTGTGAGGATGTGTGTGTTTATTACTCCTTCACGCTGAAACGTCTGAACTATTCTTGATGGAACTTGGAATATAGTTTATGCACTGAAATTGTTAAACTTCCAGATTGCCCAGGCAGGTATTGTTCAGTGGAAGCGTTCTTCTGCCTAGACAATCTATATGGAATGAATAACTTTGCCGGCAGTTTCACCGGGCTGAAATAAAACACAAATACACGAAAATAAAGCTCAAAATACAAGCAAGAAGTACAATTAATCAATACAAGGAAATTACCTATCATTTATGAAGTCTCGTCAATTGGACGGACCAAGCTTAGGTCTTCCTATCTAATCAAATCGGCCGATGTAATTACAACGGACTTGCCTAGCCGACGAATGTGGTTCCCGCTGCTGGTTTGCACAACACTTTATCACCATCGCAATCTTGTCAATCAGGGTTAAAACCAACTAGTTTTGCAATTCAAATGTTTATATATAATATCAATTAACAAAAGCAAGCAAACGAAGATATTTTTCATAAATTTTTTTTTACCAAGATAATCTCACGTATAATCCATAGATCCCAATAGACGACTAGCAAAGGGGGTTCGTTCGAAAACTGCCCGATAAGTTGATCGGTCCAAACAGAAATAATTCGAAAATCTACTGGGCAATTGAAAAGTTGGTAAATACCAAAGATTTATTGATATTTAGAAAACTATAGCTCCGATTGCGCTCAATCCAGGTCCAGGAAACGATCAGGGATCGCGGCCCGCGTGTTTTGATGCGTGGAACTATAGAATTTTATTGAAAAGGGGGATTTAATAGGGAAAAAACACAAAATTTTGAATGAAAATGCCAATAAAATGTTAATAATTTTTACACTATTTAAGCTATTTGACTGAAACTAACGTGGAACGAACCGCTACCAGCGGCCGCTAATTACTAAAAACAAAAACAACATACAAATTGAAAACGAACAAAGACAAGACATCGAAAATTCTATGCCAAAAAAATGTGTAAAGTTGGTTTTTCAAGTTTAGTGTAGAAAATTTCTATAGATCACTAATAAAGAGTACTAATTAAACTGTCTATATAGGTTACGCTCGCGGAGACGCAACTTTTGATAGGCTACACTTGGTGTTAACACGTGAAATCGACTTTGTTATTTCCGTAATGTATGGGGGCGTGGTAACCCTAAGGTGGATAATGAAATGAAATGAAATGAAATTGTTTTTATTCCAGATTTGCATATGGATTATAGTTATAGTAACATGGTAGGGAAATCATAGATTATATATATAGAGATATAATGGAGACATTGGTCGAAGAGCAAGCGTTGGCCCCGGTTATTACCTGACGACAGCAAAAATCTGTCGCCAAGCACCTGACAGTTCCGACAGCTGTCCTTCAAAGCCAGATAATATAATAACTGAATATATTATTGGTTAGCTTAGAATTACTCCAATCGTATTGTTATACGATTGGAGAGAAGTATTAGAAACTCTGTAATAACAGAATGACGATGACTCATGAAAGTTCGGGAATCACCCACCGCGTCGTTGACAAGTTGCAATTTCTTTGTTTTTAACATGTTTGGCGACACTATGTATCATTATAAATTCGGTATATATTAATGTTAGGTTTTTTATTATTTTTTGCTTACTTACCATTGAATAAATTATTACTCAAAAATATTTTTCATTAGCGAGACATAGTAAATGTCCTGTTTGGCTTTATAGTTATACATATTTTTGGAAGGATATTTTTAAAATGTAATACAATAGCCCAGTTGAGTCCATTTTTCGTCCAATTTTCCCTACAGCTATTCAGTAGAACAAAGAGCACGGTTCATAAAGAAGATAATAAATTTCTCTCTAAACATCTTAAACGTCTACAGTAACAGTAAAACCGTGCCTTGGTAAGTTAACACTGGATAAATCCTCGTTTTAACGGAAACCACATACGAAAATTGTGAGAGAATTGCAAATTCCGGAGTCTAAATCCATGCGTGATAACAATTGAATTTCAGTCATAAATAGGCGACATCGGCCTCGCGTGATTCGTAAGGATGAAAATAAAATAGGATAGGATAAAATTTAACTACCTATATGTGTTTATTCCCATTAAAAACTCGCGAAATGTTAAACTGTCTAAGTGTATAAATTATTTAACGAAGTGCGTAAGTATTTTGATTATAAAAGTAACTTGTTTTCTGTTCAGAAATGAATTGAAGTGGTTGGGTTTACTGTCATGGAACCTAATATCCTAAACTTATACGATACGATGCGGTACGATTACTTGCATACCAACAAAAGTAACAGGTAAAGATTAATTAAAAAAGCCGCTGGTAGAAGGGCATTTTGCGAATGCCCGCCTGGCTAGCGACCACCCTCAAGTAGAAAATCTGTCGCCAAGCACCTAACAGTGTGTTCCGGCAGCAGTCCTTGAGAGCCAGAAAAAATACAGGCACATGAGCCCTAACAACTGTACGTCTCAGTGTGACGGGCACAGTGCAATTCGTCGTTGACCAAATGCATCTGTTATAGGCAGAGGTTAGTCCACTTTACATCAGGTGGGCCTCGGGCTTGTTCCGACACAATAACATACAAAACAAACCCGACTGCAAATTATGTATTTTTAGAAAACTTGTAATTAAAACTGCAGGTTACATATATTTAATGAATCGTTTTTTAAAGCCCTTCATTTTGAAATCTCACTCGATGGGTTCCGAAGAAAAAAAAGTTTAATGTCTAAATTGGCGTCCAAAATCCGCCAGTTTCTTTTTTATGTACCTAGTGTCACTTGCTATATCAAGTCGAATCTAACGATATCTCATAAATCAAAATCAGTTTCGCTGTTTAAAAATAATGGTGGAATACTCGTAAAGAAACTCACAAACATACATAACTGAACCCTGAAAACATAACACTCCCTTTTTTGGCAGTCGTCTAAAAAGTGAACAATACATATAAAACACAATGAATAATTTATAAAGCATACAAAAGTAGTCAATTGGAAGTGTTTATTTACAAAAATGTATAATTAAATATGTAAAGTGGCAATACAAGGTGGCCAAAAATATAGGTAGGTACCATTACTTATACTTTAAAGTTTACTTTAACGTGTGCTTATAGTTTTCATTACTAAAATATTACAGTAATGATAATATACAATTTTCAAATATACTTTACGTAAGACAATAATCACATAAATGCAGATCCATTTCTTTATTGGTGTTGACTTGGCTCTATCAGCAGACTGAAGAATAATAATTAAGAGATGAACTACATTTTGACATTTGACTCCAGCCAGAATGGGTATTGTTTTCGGAGGAATTGTAAAATAATTTGTAAGTGTAAAATAATTTGCTTGGAGAACTCACGAATGTATATTTTTTTTTGATCACATTTCGAATTTTCGAAAAGAGATAGTTTATTCCTCGTAATAAGGGGCTAAAATACCTTTTTAATCCCTGATAGACAAAAAGTTATTTGAATTTAGAATGTGGATATTTTTAGTAAAAGTTCCAATCACCAAAGCGATCATTCACAAACATTGTATGAACAAATTACAGACTGATTTATTTTGGTTTTTAAAAATTTATTTTAGTACCCAATTTTTTTTCTGAGATACGACAACGTTTTTGAGGCTATTTCTAATTCTTAAGCTGTTAACAAATCGGCAAGAATTACGGATGATTGTGGTAAAATGGTTACGATGCACTTCCATACTTGTTCAAATATAAACATTACTCTATTTCTATGCTACGTCTTATTTTTCCTAATTATAATATCCAATTTATTTATAAAGCAGAACGTCATGAAATATTTTTTTTTTCCGTTTGATATAATTTTATTAAGTATAAATTAACATATTTAATTTAAAAAACTTAAAATTAGCTAAAAAAAAAAAAAAAAACTAATCCAATGTTCCGCTACCATTAGGCAGTGTCCCCAAAATGCTGGCCGCATTGCCACGTTGTATGGCAATGCTTATCCTCTGTGCAAAGTATATGCCAGCATTTTGGTCACAAGTAGCGTCGACCAGACGTTTTGAGACGTCTTTGAATAATAATTTGGCGCTCGGTCCCCACGGTCCCAGCGTTTCGACCCCAAAAGGCACAAACATGTAACAACTACTGAGATTACTATATTTGCGCCTTTTGAGGCCTTCTGCTAGTTCACCCGCCGCGCCGGCCACTTTTTGGGTTGCGGGAAGATGAGAAGGTGCTAAGGTATCGACACAGGTAGCGTCCCGTACCAGAGGCCTTCCCATCCTCCACGGAATCAAAGTCATGCCGTCCGGCCTCTTATACCATCGCCACGTACAAGGCCACTAGGTTCCAAGATGGCAGCGCAGTTGGCGGTGGTAAGAGCCCGGCGAATAATGTCATTAAGTCCGGCGTGGCGGGGAATTCTTCCGGTGCTTCTCGTACAGGACAGGCCGTGGTGACCGAGTTGGTCGACGCTACTGCCACAATGGCAAAAAAAAAACAATCTAGTAATAATACCCACATAATGCAAGGTTCGAAGAGACGTTTTTCTCCATTACCCTTTGTATTTAGAAAATTTGCTGATTTTTTAATTCCATATAAGCTTATAGTTTGTGTCCATTATCTCAGCTGATGGTATATAAGTGATGATGCGGTCAAAGATGCACTGAGAAAAATCTAAAGTCAAAAGCGCCCTAATGACGGCCAATTTATATGGTATAAGGCGAAAAACCGACCAAACGTAAATACGTACAAAAACGCCTTCCAACTAGAAGGCGTTAAACGAGGTCAGTGAAGGCGAATGTTTCTTTTCGTCTTCATTTAAGGTGTATTTTGTGGTCTTTCTTAAGTATTGACTTTTCGATGAGGCTAATTAAGTCGTACGTTATAGTGATAATCACCGTATATAAACCGCCGTAAAAGTAAGGTATATTTTATGGTCAATACTGCAATTATTATCGTATAACAAGTTCAATTCTGAAAATACTTTACGGAAGGCGTTTTTGACGGTTGTGTTTATTATAAAACATGGTAAATTTTTATTGATTGGTGAAAATCATCTTAAGACTTGTGAATTCATCTTACGTAGTTACAATTCAACGGTAAAAGGTCAAATTTGATTTAAGCCTTTAAGTCGTTTTTCTCAGTGTGTTGTTCGGACTAGAATGGAAAAACTAGCTATCAAGATAAGTGCCGAAATAGTTAGGTGCTTGGTGAAATATCTTCTACATGAGAGTAGTAGCTTGGCTACAAGCCGGCATTAGCTAAATGCCCTACCACCATGCAATCACGACTGCCATCCTAAGATAACAAGCGGGACAGACGCGTCTGGTTAATGTGCCCTCCAGACCACGGAAGCGATCAGTAGTAAATGCCAATAGAAGTCACCCATCCAAGTAATGACCGTATGGGACGTTGCCTAACTGACATTCTAACCCCGCACCCCACAGGTAAAGAAACGAGTGTACAATTTGTTGTGATGTCATCAAAACGCCGAGCGATTCTATTAGCGTTTGTAGGCTTGCTTTTATGAGCTCAAGGTATAACTTTCAGCAGTAATATTAAGTTATTATTACTACCTATATAAGAGGTGAGAGTTGGCCCCTGTACTTACCTATTTATATATTCTGTGCAAACTACAAATGCTACATCCCACGTGAATGAAAATTAGTCAAATTGGAGTAATTTAGCACTTTGCTCTTTCTGTACCTACCATACTTTGCATGCATAGAGCGCTGTTAGTTAGGTTAGAGGTTTTCAGGGTGGTAATAATGTCCTGTGTCTGACGTCGGTCACAACCTTTGAGCACGTGACTGGACAGTAAACGCAGCTTGCATGAAGAGACCACACTACACATGGTGTTCCGTTCCACCGTTGTCTGAACCAGTAAATAATACTCTTCTTAAATAGAGCCTCATATCGACATTACTCACAAAAGCAACTAGGTAAAAAAATAATAAAACACTAGGCTGAACCACACATCCCTAAAATATAAAAGACTGCCAAAATATAAAAACAAAATGACATCAAAACAAATTACGTTCTAAAAATTAAATTAAGATACTTTTAAAACGGTCAGTTGTACAAGATAATCAAAAAATATAAAGCAGTCGCCAATAATTGTAATATTTTGAAGTGCTACCGTGAAGTGCAGCCTCTGTACAAAATTTTACCAGTTATAATATTTATGTGTGGCTTTTATTTTTTACAATTTCTACGTACGACTTTGCACGTGTAGAATTTGGAGCGATTATTTTTCATAATTCAATACCAGCCCGTGGTGAAAATTGTACGACCTTAAATGTCTAAATGTGATAATAGATTAGGAAAAGTCATTAAGTGCGCGGTATCCAGGGTCGTATAAGTGGCCCTAAAGAGTATAAAAAGCTAACAAGTAGTTAAAAACCCATTAATAATTTTATTTCCATACTAAGCGCCCCTTTTTAATGAAATAGAGGGAAAGTAATTAACAGAAAATAACGATTTCAGTTTCCATATGCAAGATTTATGTCAGTTTTATCCCAAATTATGGCTCATGAATTTAGTGGATGAAAACTAGAAACTGGATTGAGTACCCCACTGAGTTTAATATCTAAGTAGGTAAATAAAATGCATTTACATTTTATAAACTTCCTGTATTTGTATAGAGTAATAAATTTATATTTGAACATCTGTAGCAAATAACGCAATAATAATATTTGGTTTCCTCTTAATAACTCAGGACAACTTAATCAGAGTGTTAATATGTATGTCACCTCGTATTTACAATCATATACGAAAAGCAATATAAGGTTGTAGCCACATTAATATATTTAACAACATTATTTTATTTATTTAAAATAAAATAAAACATTTTTGATGGACAAAGCTTATTATAACATTAATAATTAACTCAATGACAAACATTTAATTCCTATAATTTTTTTTTTTTGTATTTATGACAAGGAAAAAAATCTGAATTATCTTTGGTGCATATGTACAACAAATGCTTATATATATAGATTTTTACATATAATTATGAAACTATTTATTGTATTATAAAATTTAAAAGTATTGGTAAACTTTGTAAATGCTGCACAAAAATGTATTGAACCATCTTTCTACTTATATTCACAATAAACAATTGTTAGATTAACTCATAAGATAATTTGTAATATGTGCCCAAAGTAGACGTATTTAATATTCTAAATATACTGTATTTAATATATATTTTATTTAATATACTTCGGCGGAGCAACTCAAGCGGCGCAAATATGCTAACCTCGGTATGGGTTGCATATTTGAGCCGTTTGGTGTAGAGACGTTGGGTCCGTGGGGACCGGGAGCTCATCGTATTTTCCAAAACTTATCAGAGCGCTTGGTCGATGCGATGCGTGATCAAAATGCTGGCACCTATTTGGCTCAAAGAATAAGCATTGCAATTCAACGGGGCAATGCTGCCAGCATGCTGGGCACGCTGCCAACTGGTAGTGGGCTAGAGCATTTGGAGTGCCTAAGAGTCTGCAATGACTTATAGGGATCTAAAAGCTTTTATTGTAGTAGCTGTAGTGTTGTATATAGTTCCTAGTATTTTGTTAATAAAGGCATACCGCCGATTTGTGAAATTTAATATTACATTTAATATTGGTAAATGTACCAAACCCTTAAAATTTGGCCTGAGTCGTACTTGAAAGACTTTAGACGTGACACTCATGCTTCTGAACCAGCAGGCAGTGATGATAATCAAAATAGCCACCTGAAATGTAAGCTTTTACAAATACATACCGTTTTCGAACGGTTTCGAATTGCGTATTATCAGAAACGTATTTCGTCTAGGCTGTCTGATGGTGACTGAATATCTGAGAAGGATCAAAATGGGCAAAGTCAACAAGTTTCTTTGGAAGCATTAGATTTGTCGATAGTCGGTCGTCTTTGCTTCTGCAGATTGGTTTGCTTCGCAGCTGATGTAATGCTGAATTTATAGTGGTTTTATATCTGATGTGTCTATATTTTCTAATGTTGTAGGGATTTTTTTGCATCACTGTTACGAATTCTCTTTCCCTTAGCTAAAGCTCTCCTAATTAAAATAAATTATAGGTACTTATGGTTGTGAGGATATGAGCAAATATTTCCCTTAAAAATTTGAGTAGTTTTCAGTGGTCACGTCTGAAAATGCAGATCTAAAGACCTTAGAATATATGTCAGTAAATATATGTTCGTACTGATCACAGACGATGGGAAACTACTAATGACAAGTTGCCATCGACAACAATCATAAACCAAGAAGTTAGTAAAAAAATAAATAAGAGCTATAGCTAGAGAGGTACTTTATTACTTCAAATATTTCTTTAATAAGAACTTTTAGACATATTTTCATTGGATAACTGCTAAACAGATTAAACGAGTAACTTTTACAGTTTCCCAAACGTATGTAGCAACTAAATAACAGTTCTGAAAAACGCTTATTTTATTCAAATAGTCCAATGAGATTACGAGCTCTTTATAGGAACATTGCGGCAGCCGCCCTAACTTTTTTAAAGCCCAATTTTATTAAAATAAATAATAGGTACGCGGATAGGTTCTATTATAAACCCATATGATGTGATAATTTTGTTATGAATTTGAAAATGGGAAAAGGTGGATTAATTTGACGAATTCGTCATTTAAACAGTCACACCGTCACGTCGGAATACGCGTCGAGAGCATAGATGGAAAAACATCAGCGAAATTCGCATCGTTTCTTTAAACTTTTGTAAGCTTGCTTTATTGATAATTGACTTACAGCGTAGACGTATTTAATACAGCTCGGTAAGATACGACTAATTGTAGAAGTTCAGAGTTTGCGGAGTAGGTAGTTTTCTCAACAAGTCACTTTTATTTCAGGTGTTACAGTTCGGTGTAACAGCAACTTTTGACCTGACGATGTCTCACATTAGTCAGGGGTTTATTGGCCCGCCACTCTAGACCTTCCCGGGATGAATCGCAAAATCATTTTATTACGTCGACTTCCAGTTAGTTTTTGGGTACTTTGCGTAATGTTATGCACCGGAAGGTGAGGAAATAGGTCAAATAGTTTGCGATGAAGTTTGATTTCGACAATATTAGTACCTACCTACTTTGAGTTTATGACGGTAAATCATAGTATGAATATGTGTTTATGCAATTTTTAAAGCCCTGCGCTTAAAAGCTTTTAACATACTATAGTATATTTTCATAAAAACTAACTTAAGTTGACTTAATTATTTACTATTATACCGGCTGGCACTCACGGTGTATAAGATCTCCTAGCATATGGCTACTATCTTGCAGCCTCTAACTGGTAGAACTAACAGCTACGTCATAGATTCGAGACATTTTGTCCAGTTGTTAGCAAATGTGAGAATGGAGCCATCAGAATTAATGGTCAGCTTTGACGTCAACTCTTTGTTTACCAATGTACCAGTGGAGGACACGATCACGGTCTTATCTAAAATGATACAGGAAATAAATTTACTTACTGTTTACATTGATTAGGTGAAGTTTTGTCTGAAAAGTGACTATATCCTGTGGCGTGGAGATAACCTGCAAGTTGATGGAGTAGCGATGGGACCACCAATTGCTCCAGTACACTGAGAAAAATGACTTAAAGGCTTAAATCAAATTTGACCTTTTACCGTTGAATTGTAAATACGTAAGATGAATTCACAAGTCTTAAGATGATTTTCACCAATCAATAAAAATGTACCATGTTTTATAATAAACACAAGCGTCAAAAACGCCTTCCGTAAAGTATTTTCAGAATTGAACTTGTTATACGATAATAATTGCAGTATTGCCATAAAATATATCTTACTTTTACGGCGGTTTATATACGGTGATTATCACTATAACGTACGACCGAAAAGTCGATATTTAAGAAAGACCACAAATTACAAATTAAATGAAGACGAAAAGATACATTCGCCTTCACTGACCTCGTTTAACGCCTTCTAGTTGGAAGGCGTTTTCCATCTCAAGGACAGCTGCCGCAATACAACGTTAGATTCTTGGCGCTTGATTTCCACTTTGGGAGGGGTAGCTAGACAGGCAGGTATTCACAAAATGTCGTACCACCGTGCAGTGTAGTAATGTCACTAGCGGTCACCCATCCAAGTCATGACCGCAGCAGACGTTGCTTAACTTAGCTGATCGGTTAAGGACAGCTAAGCAAACTACACTACCAGCGCTTTAAAACATTTGAATACGACAAGAGTATATACGGTTAAAATGTATGATGATGGCTGCTTATAAGGTACATAAGTAAGGATTAGGTATTGTGGCCATTCTAAGTGCGATGCAAATACGAAGGTCATGCAATTATGTTAATAAGTAGGTACGACAAGCGAAAAAGCGTGGAAAAACAAAGGAAACTACTATGAGAATTATTAGGACTTGTAATGAAACATGAGAATATGTGAGCATATTTATCACGTAGGAACCCAATTCATGCAAAATTATATAGTAAATTGATATGCTAGACGTTCGCGTTCGCGAGCTTTCATCACTTTGTGTAATCGAGGCGTCCGCAATACACGCAAAAGTGATAATTTTCACCCCAAGTGCAATCAGGCTGTAACGCGTGCGTGGGAAAAATTCTCGCACATTTCAGCTTTTATCGGGCAGCTTGATTCATCTTCAGTATCCCGGCATCCGCCGTCGTGTATAGACGTCTGGTCTATGTTCGCCGCAGACAGATCGCGAGTGAATGATATTACGATGTCGAGTGCCGCATTTTATTCAATGTGTTTGTTTATGGTGAATTGGTGAGTGTATATTTTTGATTGTGAATCAAGGATCGAGCCTGTAGCTTCGCCGCCGCTAAAATGTAAGAGTAATTTTAATATATCATCAGTTGTGAAATGTATGCCTGTTGTTATTTGATGAATGGGATAAATTTAGTTCTGGGTCACACTGATTAATTTCGTTACAAGTTAGTTTAAAGAGATGCAGCTATCAAAAATAAGCTTCAACATCTTCTGTGAACTGTGAACTAGCCAGAATGATGAAGATTATTAAGGTAATTTGTAGATCCTGTCAATTTCTTATTTTTGTGACAAATATCATAAATCCGTTTTCGCTGATAATTTATTACTCCTTATTATGACGCCGTCAATCGCTGAAATTTTGTCAGCTTCAGACTTCGTAGGAGTAAAAGAGGGGCAGTGATGGTGAAATCGCGAATCGTTTAGGTAAAATCTGAAAGAAAGCTGTGTTATTAACACAATACTAATCGAAAATTTAACTTTTCTTGTCCCTTTTGATAAGGTTTTGCTATTTTATTGTTATATTTTCATACATAAATAATGAAAAATTAATTCTATCGAGAAAATTTTAAGGAAACATGTTTCGGACTTTTCTTGGCCTTAGACAATATGGAAAGATCCCCGTGGGGTTCCGGGTTAGAATTGCACCTCCCCATATCATCCCGTGGGTGTCGTAAAAGGCGACTAAGGAAATAATTATACTGGAAGGTGGGCAGCAGCGCCTTCTAAAGAACTACTATCTTACACTGCGATCCCCAAGCCGCATGCTAAGCGTGGGGATTATGGCAAATACCCCCTTAATAGGGGAGGCTGTGTTCAGCAGTGGACGATCCGGCTGATACAGACAATAAGATCAATATCAACATATACTACATTTTCTTACTGCTACAAACTACATATATTTTGCTAAAAATCTGTTCAAGTAAAGCTATAGCAGAAGTCAACCCTAAGAGGTTGTTAGCATTTTACCAATAACCCTGTATATACCTTGCTATGAGGTCGTCGATACTTTTATAGTACCTAGGTATTATTTTGTGTACCTTTAACAATATAGAACAAGTGAATTGAATACATTAGTCACGTGCAAATATTTAATACTAGGCCATGGTCTCCGTGATTATAAATTATTCATGTCAATAGGCCTTTTATGAACTAGTTAGGTAGTACCTTACAACATCGCTGAGAACTCTACTGTGTGCTTATTATAACTTACTTTGATAGCTTTGCCTAGTGATACCTAGATTAGGTTATTAAATCTGTAAAAAAAATGTGATTTTCCACAATGACTATTGAGTGTAAGAATAAACTTAAAAATAGTAATAATGTTGTAGGAACTCGTAATTAATACCTTTAGCTAGCAAATAAAATAAGAGCAGCGTTTGTAATATATAGATTGATCAATACCCATATACTTTGCTCATAACAAGACAGCTTATTTCTGCAAAATAGAATCTATGACAGAATATAATAAGGTATTAAATACAAATCAGGCCTAAGCTCTAGAAGGACCTAACGTGGTTAATACCCAGATAAATAAATGTGACAATATGAATACTTTTAGCACGTGCAAGTGTAAACCAGTTAAGGCTTAGGATCACGACAATAACCTTGAAAGTCGTCTAGTTAAGCATGGATGGCATTAAAAGCTCGTCGCTCGAGGAACACGCAGTTGCTCAGAAGTGAATGTCGTAAGCGCCAAAACTATGAAATAAATGCGTCTGTGAGTATATGAATCCTAGCTTAAATATTTGAAAAAATATCCCGGAAAAGTTGATATATTTTTTTTTAATTTTTTTTTTATACTCGATAGGTTAGCCTTTGAACACTATCTCACCTGATGGTAAGTGATGATGTGGTCGAAGATGTTGTTCAGGCTAACCTAGAAGTACTGGCTCTCAAAACTTGAGACAGCAGCTTTAAACTAGTTGGGAGTATGTGAGCGCCAGGCTTCTGCTCCCTATGGAGCCTATGCTAGTCTCGATACGTTCTTTGTAGGAAGGTGGATATGATTTATTTATTACTTATATAGTTCACAATATTTTTTTCATAAGATTAATTATACCCATTCAGTTTATCGTGTCTTTGTATTAATTGATTAAAATTTTCTTAATTAGTCTTTTTGGTCAACTACGGGCCAATTTCACCAAATTTAAAATTCTTACTCGTATTATTGTAACCCTTTAATACGCGCATAACTTTATACTTTAAAGTTTAAACCATCCAAATGCGGTAGGCCTTTGCTATCAAAGAACGTAAAACCTAGACCAAAGATTACGCAGATTTTAAACTTATTGGACTCTTGTCTAAGGAAAAGAAAACTCCATGATTTGGATTTATATGACATCTGTGAACAGCGTGGACTGGTTTTTTTTTCCTTGGAACAATGCCATAATCCCCACGCTTGGCAGGTGTCTTGGGGATCGCAGAGTAAGATATCAGTTCCTAAGAAGTCACCGATGTCGCCGATGTTTATATGTGTAAATATGTACATTGTAAGCTTTTTTGTAATTTACAGGCACTATCTATCAATGATCGCAGGGTTGTTTTCAAAGCTTGTTAGATCAGTTAAGTTATTTAGGTTCCTACCACTTTAACCAACTTCAAAAATAGGAGAAGGTTCTCATAAGGCGGTTTTTTGTGTTACCTCATAACTTTTTACAGGGTATAATGATTTTCTTATATTCAAAAACTGGTACTTATAATTTGGTCCCATTTATATTTCAGTAAGACCTGGCAAGTAGTATTTGAGTTATACCTAATAAACTAATTATGCATATTTAATTGGCTTCGACTACTAATGATGTTCTCATTTTCACTTGTCGATGTAAAATTAACAAAAAATATGGGGTGTGGCTGTGTTATGGACACGGCCGTTTGTTGTACGTGAATTCGGAGTGCAACTTTTCACTCCAACGTCGTTCACAACCTTCGAGTAGAGCGTTCGGTTGTCACAACTGGACCGTTCCAAACCTTTGAAGGTTGCAACTTATTAACCATAAAACGCGTGACATGAAATGACTTTGACGTTTATATCGTATTCTGTCTGATACGCTCACCCATAATTCTCAAAAAATATACTTAAATACTAATATCATTTCTCAAAATATAAAACTTAAATAAATATGAAAAACGAATTTTTGATAGTGTTAAATAGCAATTATTATTACAATAATTATGTCAGTCTGTCAATGTCACAATTTGTTTGAGGTTATAAAACAACCGGTCGTTCCATACCTCAGGGTAAGTTGTAAAACAACGAAACAACCAAACAACTACACTCTGAGCCTCGGAACGCACCCCAGCCCTTTGCTTACTTAGCGTAATAAATTCTTTGATTCTTTAGCTATCCAGTGGTGCAATAGAAATTTGGAAGGGGATGATAGATATATAGCTCCAACACTAAACTGTATCCCCCAATTTTGTTTTTATTAGTTTTTTTTAAATCGCGTCCCTATAGAAGCAATTTTAAAGTCGTATTCACACTAATAACTGTATGTACCTTGGTTTGGTTTATTTTTGTTTAAGAATACGTTGTTTGTAGTCGGTTTTTTTTGTTAAAATGTTGTTTTATCTACAATGTTGTCAACAATATTATAGTATATTATATATATTTATGTACTTATTTACTTATAACGATATATTTTTAATAACGACTCTTTAAAATTTAATTAATACGTCCAATGTAGAGATTTAATAAAAGGTAATACTTTTATTAAGGCTACGGTTCAGTTTTATGTCTTCAACCCTTTCTGGGTTGGTAGAGGCATCGAGCCAGGGCTCATGGCCTCCTTGTCCTTGACCTTGTCGCTGCGCAGGCTACTCAAGTTAATTGGCGCTCTACGCAGTGTCTGCCAGCACCTATAAGTGCTTATATAGGCTTATAGAGGGGCCTAAAAAATATTTAGTGAATAATACCTAGTTTCCTCTCTACCAGTAGGTACATGCACAACCCGCATTATCTTCAAAGTAACGAGTGAATTTAATTTTACCCTTCAAATGAATCCTAACCAAATAATGTAGCTATTCCCTTTAAAGAAACCGTACGTTCATTCAATCAGTTTTGAAATCTAACAAAGTTGTAGGTTGGGGACTCTCATAGTAGTCTCTTAGTAGTTATACAATAGGAGACCCCACCAGAAAGTAGAGCTTACTAACCTTAACACCGAAATATACATTAACGTACAGAGATATTTAATTTGACAGGAAAATGTTAGTCTACGACATCAAAAAGTTACAGGTGGCTCAATAATTATTTAAAATAGGTGGAATACAGTAGGTTTTCTATTGTTTGTAAAAACATATTATATATTATCTTCGTAGTTTTTGACAGTTCTTTTCCGTGGTTCCATTGGACGTCCCATTGATGGGACAATGGAAAAAAATCATTAAACCGTAGACCCATTGGCCAATGGAACCACGGAAAATAACTTTTACGCCAATATCGTTTTTCCATGAAACCATTAAATTGCAGAGTTGTGCTGACTTTGTTTATGTACTTATCGTATTTGAAACAAAACTCTTCCGCTTCACAGAATTATTTTGAAACTGACAATTTATGAAAATCTTTTTCTGTGGTAACTCAAAAAAAATATTTATTAAATAAAATATTTTCCAATAGTTCTTACAAACCCAAAAAGCTGAATATTTGTGAAAAGAAAAATTATCATGTCAACGCGGTACTAAGTACCTATTTCAATTCAGTTCAATGTCAGCATTGTACACAAATATCTAAATAACTTATATTATATAGCCACATGTTCTACTTCTATTATTCTCTCCGTTTATGAGCTACAAACCCGGCTAGGCAGTCATATAGGATATAGGGCACCGTTGCCCTTTGTATTCGGATATTGGACCCCAAAAATCTAAAAACAAATTTCATAAGAGCTCCTACTGTACGTCTTCTCTAAAAAAAGATGAAGATGTAATGGATTATTTGACAATATATATTTTATTTCAAAATTACAACAAGAGAAAAATAGAAATTTTAATTTGCCGTGTATTTTCATAAAGTTGTTTTATTTAGATTAGATAAAATATATTTGAACATATAAATTTGAATTTGATTTTGAAGTTGAATTACATCGTGGTCGCATCATATTGTGACATCTCTATTAATGGTTTCATGGAAAAACGATATTGGCGTAAAAGTTATTTTCCGTGGTTCCATTGGCCAATGGGTCTACGGTTAAATGATTTTTTTCCATTATCCCATTAATGGGACGTCCAATGGAACCACGGAAAAGAACTGGTTTTTGAACTCATTGATGCGATATTTCAGTCTATATTATGAATTTGAAGTTTTAAAATCTTATAGTAGTTCAAACATACATTCTCAAAAAGCTTCCACCCACTGAACTTGAATGTTGTACCACATACCTACGAGTATACCTGTAATATTATGCCTTAAATCGAGTACATACTTAATGTTTAATCCCTATTTCATCTTTGAGACGATGCGATCGAAGATTTAGCAGGATCGTTAACAAGTTGTCAACTGCTTTCGTATATGTATAGAAGTCTTACTTATTATAACATTTAAAAATAACAATAAGTTAAGCACTGAGAGGCATAATTTAAAATATTTAGAAAACCAGAATCGACGGTATAGCATAGAAGCGATTAGTAATAAAACCACTAGCGGTCACCCATCCAAGTCAATATCGTAGCGGACGTTACTTATACGTTAGGAACGACTAATGAAGCAATGCCTTTTTGTGAAAACCCTTTTATGTGAGAAAATTATAAGCAAAGCAACTGTAGGAACATAGCGTTTTTTATGTCAATAAGACATATATTATTGTAGTTATATATTATAAATTATAAGGTGATATTTGATACGTTACCAGCTGCGGGAAGACAAAATTATACTGGATGACCTTTGTACGTCTTGTTTTTCCTAAAAACACATGATAATATTTCAAAATGTAATTCGATAGGTACTTAATTATTTGTATGTTACTCGTATTTGTCGGATTAAAAGCTGCTCCTTTCTAAAATGTTCCGGACTACAAGAGGTCCGTGGCAGTAGGTACTCTACAGTCCGACAAATTCGATTACCCGACACCGCCTTGCAAAACGTTTGTCGGATTACCGGGGGTCGATTGTAGTAAGAAAATAGAATTTGTGAATCGAGGGTTTCTGTGGGAACCATCAACATATTACCTGATGTACTTACCAATAAATCGTTATTTCTCATCCAGATGAGATTCAGGTTTTAACTGTAGTGTAACTTTAGCGTCTTTACTATGTTTTTTTGCTCTACCGTTTCTCGATACACAGAAAAAAAGAAATACTTGAGCCAACGCAGTGTGTTTTTATTCAAGAATATTTGTGATTCATATATATTGAAAACAATATATTCTTGAAAACAGAACACAATATTCTCAGGAATATATTCTTGAATCAAAGTATATATTGCATTCTTCTTTGGAGAAATCGTTAAAGTGTTTAAATACGCATATGGTTAGTTTTGAATCCAAGAATCTTACCATAAATATTCGTAAGTGAAGCACCTTAATTACATTCGAACAAAAATATTTCAAGAAAGAATATAGAAATTTTATTTAGAGAACAAAATGTTAACAGAAGAATTCCTATTTTATTGTTAGAAGAATATTTTCGTTATCTTGAAATAATAATTTGAATACTTTATGTGAAGAAATATTTCTTGGGTCAAAACAATATTCCTAAGAATTAAGTACATATTATAACGACGAACGTAATTAGATTTCTTCAAAGTCAAACTATGTTCTCATTTTATATAGTGACTATTGGTATTAATTGAGAATACATTTCTATAAACCTAGAAACCTAAATGTGGAAACGCATATCGAACAATAAATAGCAAAGTTACAACCATATCTGAACTAATGTCGCTATTACCTTGTGCTTAAAATTTTCTTAATTTTATTTAAAAGCGATCCTTAAAACTTAGTGACATATGAAATGTTTTTGAACATCTGAGAATATCTTATGTAATATTACTTGCTCAGTGATCTTAAGGGCATTAAATAAATTCACTACAGATTGCTAATTCTATAAAAGTAGTCATGACAAAGTATATAGTATATTTACTTATGCTTTTGCTTGATATTTGTAAAAGCAGTTTGGGTCCTAAGCAAGGGTTATTTTATCCTATAAAGAAAACTCCTTAACTGTTTCACACTAATCAACTCGATTTTATAATATAGGATTTTGAATCGATTGTATAATATAGTAACTGGCGATGGGTAGAAATGTTTTAATTGTTGGTTTCGCAAAGTATTGTTTATTAAATCCACTTTAAACTTTGAATTCTTATACATAGGTTGTCTTATCCTACATATATACGAAGATAACCTATGACAAATGTTAGCACTTGGCATCCCTTCAGAAGTCATTACTGACTGTCACGCAAACTTTGGCTCAAACCATAATCGATCCCTTTTTGGAAATTACTAATTGACAAACATATGATTGTTACTGGAACACTTTGAAGTGACGGTTAGATGGAACGGTATGTCTATATTAGGTAGAATGTTCTATAAATTGTCAGATTGACCGAACGGATTCTGGAATGTTCAACAAACAATCTATGCGACAATACAGAGGTTTACAGGGGTTTTACCTCTGCGTTTATTGATTGGTGTAGACTATAGATGGTTTATCATGAAATATTGTAATTCACAAGGATATATTGATACTGGCCACGAGAGTGGGTGTTTGAACAAAATTTATTTAATTATTGTACCTATTGTTTTGAAACAAGAAATACGATAATTATGTACGTTTCAGTTAAGAATATTAATATGACATGCTACCCTACATATTGTAGAAATAAACTACTTGTGTTATATTATCAGTTATCATCACATAAAATGATAATATCAAATTACTCATATCTACATGTACTTATGCTCTAGATTAAATATTAAATAGAAAGACACTGCTTACCTATTTGATTGGTGCTGGTTGATCTCACGAGCAGTGTGTGAATGCAACCAGCATGTCTATTCAAATGGCAACTACTGTTTAAATTGATTACACTGCATACCCATTTGATTGGTGCTTGTTGATCTCACGAGCAGTAAGTGAATGCGACCTGCACGTCTATTCAAATGGCAAACTGTTTGATAAAAGCCGGTCGACCTTTTACTTGGCGATGGTTGTCTCACATGGCGGCTTGTGAATGTAATCATCGTGTCTTAGTAAAACACACTCACACTCGCACACAGCGAAGGAGGGTTCCTTCGCTTAAATGTATTCACATACCCTCAATACACATACACTTAAGTACTCAATCTTGTAAGGACTTAGGTGTGCCTACAACGATTGAGTATTGAACATTGAAAACTTTATCTGTAGTCACAGACAAAGCCCTGATTTCTGCTTTACTGCGGTATTGGGATTTACATGAAGTTCTAGTTGGGAAAAACTACTAACTAATAACGAAAGCCGGAGACTTTGGTGCAGTTGTGATTGTGGACGGGGCTAATTGGACCGCGCCTCGGCACAGTATAAATAATAGTACTGCTGAGGAAATTTGGTTTTGGCATAGTAGAAGAACTCTTTCTACTATAGTTTTGGAGTCAAGGTTTAATCTTTTATAACTGTCTAGGGTTTCAGCCCACAGTTTTTTGTGGTGGAATGTTTTACGCGTAATAAATTTCAACAGAAAATCTACCCCTATCAGCTTTGTCTATTTGATTTGAAATTTTGGTTGTTAAGATTTTAACAAAGCTTATTTATTATAAAGAAAGTTCGATGTGAAAAAAGATCTCTTGTAAAGAGTCACGTTTTTGCTTCCATTTCCCTTTTATTATCAAAATAATGAAAAGTGGGGCTATACTGGTTTTTGCAAGATTCTTGCAATTTCTTCTCGATTTTGCCATACTATATATGTATATGCCATAGTATATCCCTTTTAAAGTCACATATCTGAGTTCTTTTTCTAATATGCTGCTCTTTTTTATTTTGCTCAATTATTCCAATAATGTAATAAAACTAGTATGTCAATAATTTGAAACAAAATAAGTAACAAATATTATGTAACATATACACATATAGTGTTCAACTTCTCAATCAAACAATAATTAATCATTTAGCATTCTTATCAAAGATATTGTAAAATTGTATTATCGTTGAAAATTATTTTAACTTCTTCTGCCCGCCTTAGAGAGGTTTCGAAAAACTAATATAAGAAAGAGTTCTTATATTAGTTTTTCTGTGATCTCTCCTTTGTACCAGTTTTCTATGTGTCCGTATAATCGAAGATTTTGTTGTTATTAGATGGCCCGAATCCAGCAACAATTTACTTAATTTTGTAATCTGTTACTGAACCGCATAAGGTTGACTGAATTAATACACGCAAAAAAGGATTTTATCCAGTATTTTTCTCCCTTATATGTCCGATAACCTGTTATTTTGACTGAACAGCAAAAACACCCATTTACTTTGTTGTACATTGTTAATGGATTCCAAGAAAACGGAATCACAATTAATGTAAAATTACTACATAAATATAACTAGGAGAACCTACTTTAGTAATATCTAATCGATAATCTCTAAGTAGCTTTTTTGATATATTTAACTTAGATTTAAACAAAACTATAGTCCATATAATAATCCCTGTTTTGCAACAAAACAGCTAAAATGAGATATTTTAAAAGCGTTTACGCATGGGCGTGTAATTTTAATATGACGAGAATATTAAAGTTGTACGCTTGGGAAAATAATTGGCTACTAACAGAATTCGAATAGGTCCTCCTCCTGAAACTTGTGTCAGTTGTAACTATTGTGGTTGCATAAGTAGAAACTGGTTAATGCTGATCACCATTGTCAGTATCAGTTATTTATTTGTTTTTTTTCTATAGGCTACCCTTTGACCACTATCTCACCTGAGAGTAAGTGATGATGTGGTAGAAGGTGACATTCTGTTACCGGAACACACCGTTAGGTTAGCAAGGAACAGATTTTCCACTTGATGGTGGACAAAATGCACCACTATGCTACATCAACTGCTATCCTAAGACAACAATCGGGACCGACGTGCCCTCCGAAGCAAGGAAGAGCTGAGTAATAATGTCACTAGCGGTCACCCATGCAAGTCATGACCGCGGCGGACTTTGCGTAACTTAGCTGATCGGTTAAGAAGGGCTAAGCAAACTTCGCTATGAGCGCTTCATATACTGCGCGTACCGATGTCCTACAGTTACCGGATCGACTATTATTTTCTTTCGAAAAGGACGACGTTAAAACCGACAAATATAAAATTAAAATAATTCCAAATTAGCAGCCTTCTATGTGTTGTATATACAAAACATATAACGCCTTAATTTCGGTATCACAAAAGTACGCTTTGGTGCCATATAAAGAGACTTTTCCATTTGCTTTAGTCCCGCCCAGTCTGGAAATGTAGCCACATTTCCAGACTCTGGACGGGACCAAAGCATATCCTAAATCTAAAACAAATAACGTTACATTTTTGTTTTCAAGCCGAATATACATCTACAAAGCCAATTTATTTATAAATGCTGTTCCATGCCCGATGGCCTGTTAGAAATAAACAGCAAGCTGCATTTTAGTTTCATACACTAGAAGTGGATTACATTGTAAATTTCAGAAGTGTTTCAGTTTTTCTTCTTAAAATTCTAAGTATATATTGATATATTTTTTATAGCTGGTAGGTTTTGCCCACAATCTCTTCTAAGTGATGATTTGATCAAATGTGTTAAATAAGCATAGCCTAGAATCGGAAGTGACTCTCAAGGACAGCTGTCTAAATAGCGTAAGGTGCTTGGCTACAGATTTTCTACATGAAGTTGGTAGATGCCAGCTTATAAAAATATTACAAACTGCTCAACCTTTTTAGTTTGCTACTATTGTGCAAACCAACCAGCCTATGATATTGCTATACAACAGTGATCGCATCTTTCGATGATAAAATATTTATTTAGTTTAATTATTTATTCAATTTACTCTGAAACGATGTAGAATATAGCCAGTAACTCAATTGCAACAAAATCTAAACTAACTGTGTGTCACCAATCGGCAAGATGCCAAGATTATATTGGTGCACAAAATAAGTTTCAGATATTTAAACACGAAAGTGAACTTGTCGACGAGCAGTCTGATTGTTATATCTTGTCATCTAATGTACTTATTGTTATTGTTACAATGTATTTGTGAATATAATAAAATATTTTTCTATATTTTAAGAAAACGTAAAGTTAATATTTTTAGTAAAACACTTAAAAATAAAAAAATTAATTGTCACTAGGTCAATTCCGCCTAATTTTCTTGTTAAACCGTCGTGACGTCACTCAAACGCCACGCAACCAAACCGAAAAAAATTCGATGCTTTTCGATTCTACACGCAGCATCCTCTAGAGGTCTTGACTCTTGGATTGCACCATCGAGAAATTATATTCTTTAAGCGTTTTTAATATATCAATTAATTTTTTTTCTTAAAATTAATTATAAATATTTTTTTTATTAAATAATATGGATTTTCGAAAAGTAACGCCTGAATATATACAAATATGTATCAATACAATTATGATGAATTTAGAATTGACAATGATCGGACCAGATGCTCTCAGGGGATCTCGGTGCATCAAAAAACTAGCTTCTAAAAGTACAATTAAGTTTTGAAACTGGCTGTCAAGTTCTTCTGCCGGAATATATCTTTTCATTTCTCATACTCGGAAAGTAGTGTTTGTTTGATCTGAGTAGTGGGTGGGAGATGCTCACGGAGACGCTGCTTCGGATGAAAGTCATCAATTCCTACTCGCCTATAGCCGCCCTTAAATATTCTAAACAAACAATTAACCTTACATTTTACAAATTGTTCGCACTTCTCAATTAATTTTATATGGGTTAATTTTATACCCCCATGGGGTGCCGAGTTAGAAATGCACCTCCCCATATAATCCCGTGAGTGTCGTAAGAGGCGACTAAGGGAAAAATAGTGGAAGGTGGGCACCTTTTAAAGAACTACCATCTTACACTGCGATCCCAAGCCGCCTGCCAAACGTGGGGATTATGGCTAATACCCCCTTAATAGGGGAGGCTGTGTTCAGCAGTGGACGAGTTGGCTGTTAAAGTAATTTTATGAGTCGTTCATGTTACTTTTGTTAATAGATAAATATTTTAGAAATACTACTATTAATTATCTCCTTATATTCGAAATGAAAAGTAGAGTGTTTAACACGGGTGAAAGTCATCAATTCTTACGAAGAATATAGCCACTCTCGCTGCGCTCAGGCGTCTAAATCCCAGTATGGGAATTGATTCCTTTCGACCCTTGTATAACAATCTACTATTAGGTGCTGGGCGACCGATTTGGAGCGAGCATGGGGAGCAAAATGCCCTCCATGCGTTGAAGCCCATGAAGATACGAACCATGGACTTGCTACGCGGCAGTCCATAGCAGTTACTACTGCGCTATCACTATTTATCTTATCAGACAAATATACTTATGTTCCACGTCCTTGTCGTTGTAAGAGCCGACTTAGGCAAAAATTTACATAATGCACAGAATGTCGCTACCTACGTACATTCTTACATTAAGTATTGTAAGAGAAAACATATTGCACCGATTCCACATAAAGTGGGACAAAGTTAAGAAGATGATATTTACACAAACATTCTTTTCCTCTTTTTGAAATAATAATTATATGTTGATTACACTAAAAGATAACCAGACAATTTGCTGCATATAGTTAATTAAAAAGTTATGAAAAAAGCGGTTAGATCATTAAAAAAAGCTATTTTTAGTTAAATTATTGTCATGCAACAAGACCGCGGCCCACCTGATGTTCAGCAAATGCCCTTCCGCCTTAAGCCCATGGCAGGATTCGAACCATGGACATGCTGCACGGCAGTCCATAGCCAATGCCACTGAGCCATCACTACTTCAAAAGCTTTTTCATATATGATGAAAGAACTCATTTTTTCTTATTGTATATTTTATATGTCGTGAAATTTGATCATTTTGTGTTACGACATGACACTCAAAATCCAAATAAAGCGCAGATACGTAAAATTACGTATTGTTCGTCACATTTTTTTATGAAACTGGGAATATGTATATACAAATAAATACACGTCACTTTTAATCAAATAGTGGGGGTATTTTTTTTTTATTAAAGATATTATCAGAATTGTCTTCAAGTTGAAACAATATTCAGGTGCTTTTATCGAAGTTGCTTAGCCGTTTTTAACCGACCATCTAAGTTAAGCAAAGTCCGCCGCGGTCATGACATGGATGGGTGAGGCACGTTAAGCCGTCGCGTCGGTCTCGGTTGTTGTCTTAGGATGACAGTCGTTATTGCATGTGGTAGGGTATTCTGCGAATGCCCGCTTTCTACCGCTACCACCTTCAACTAAAAATATGTCGCCAAGCAACCAACGGTGTGTTCCGACAGCTGTTCTTGAGAGCCAGTAATTCTAGGTTAGCCTTAACAACATCTTCGACCACATCATCACTTACCATTACGTGAGAAAGTGGTCAAGTGCTAGCCTATCAGCGATAAATATAAAAAAGTCCTGAAAATTTATATTGGCAGTGTGCGGCAGACTTAAAATCTACAATGTATAAAACACAATGAGATAAATTTATTTATAACTCAATCTGAATTACAATTCAGATTTGCTATGTTGCCAATTTATTAGTAGATTAGAATCTTACCTACTCGTTCTGATGTATGATGATGTAATAGCTTGTACATACATCCAATGTACCAAATAATAGGCATCTTCAGAAAGATAAGAAAGAACCATTCAGAAAGAAACCGCATAGATATTGAGCATAGAATTAGATGCGGGCAAACAATATTTTGTGGGTATGGCGTGAAGGGCCATGTATCAAGGGAAATTACTAAACGATCGAGACAAATGGTCTAATACAGTTATATGCTGAAGTAACGCTTACATCAGGTGAGCGGCTTTCCTGTCTTGTCTCTTCCTGTTTTACAAAAATGACTCGTGCTAGGATTCTTAGGGGGACCACTTTATTATGGTACGAATGCACCAACATAGTCAATAGAACGCTGAAAGCACCACACACATCAAAGACCTAAACGAGCTATTTGTGTTCATCGAATAGAAGGTATGTATTTTTTATGTGGTTGTGACGAAACGAGCACTAGGCACAATTGATGTTAAGCGGATACCTATGCCTATAACAGATGCTCACAAGTGACGAACTGCATTGCGCCAGTCACCCTGAGACATATCGTTTTTTTTATGTTTTTATTACTAATAGTTCCTAAGCCTTTGACCACAATCTCACCTAATGGTAAGTGATGATGTGGTCAAAGGTGTTAAAAGCCTTAACCTAGAATTACTGGCGCTCAAGGACTGCTACCGGAACACACCTTTAGATGCTTGGGGACAGATTTTCTACTTGAGGGTGGTCGCTAGCCAGGCGGGCATTCACAAAATGCCCTTCCACCATGCGGTGAAGCTCAAGGCCGCGGCGGGATTCGAACCATGGACCTGCTGCGCAGCAGTCCATAGTTGTTAAGTCTCATGTGCCTGTAATTGTACTGGCTCTCAAGGACTGTTGCCGGAACACACTCTCAAGGACTGTTACTTGAGGATGGTAGCTAGCCATACGAGCTTTCACGAAATGCCCACCCAACATGAGGTGAAGCTCAAGCCGGAGGCGGGGATCGAACCATAGACCTGCGGCACGGCATGGCAGTCCAAAGCTATAACCGTTTGGCTATCATTGTTTCAAATTCCATTCCAGTTGCAGTGTCACCGTTGTCATCTTGCTTGACACTTCACTACGCTCGTAATTTGGAGATTTATATATATATATATAGATAGATAGATATAACTCTTTATTGAAACACCACAGTACAGATCTATGATGAATTTACAAAGAAATACAATAATGTTACAATTGGCGGCCTTATCGCTTAAAGCGATCTCTTCCAGGCAACCATGTTTGGGAAGGAGCAGTAAATAAATTTTATTATGGCGGCTTGGTGCACTTAAGAGTAATGTATAAAACTTTGCTTAACTAAATTAACGTTTTCTAAATTATTAGTTCTATTTACTTATATATATATATTACACACACACACACACACTTATGCTATAATACTAGCATATACTTACATATTATAAACAATACATATAATCAACCACGAAACTACGACGACATAGGCTTAACTGTAACTTACAGAAGATAAATAGCTTTGACACGTTGCTTGAAAGCTTCTAGAGTAGGTGCACGTCTAACTTCAACAGGTAAAGAGTTCCAAAGCCTAACAGCTTCAGCAGTGAAAGAGGGGTTAAAAAACTTTGTTTTACATACTGGATGGACAAGTAACAGATTTTCAGATGACCTAAGCAAAAGTTCGTTTCTTTCATGAAGGTACAAAAAATGTTGTCTGAGGTAGCGCGGAGAAGAGGGATTAAAAAGGAGACTGTAAAGAAGGGACAGTATATGGACATTCCGGCGAAAGCGTATGGGAAGCCACTTGAGTTTATTGCGGAATTCGGAGACATGGTCATATTTTCGGAGGCCAAATATGAACCGTATGGAGAAGTTTTGAAGTCGCTCAAGTTTATCAAGTTGGTCTTGCCTAAGGTCAAGATAGCTGACGTCTGCGTAATCGAGGATAGGTAGGAGAAGGGATTGTGCTAACGCAATCTTTGTGGTGGTTGGAAGAAAATTGCGCAACCTGCGCAAAGATCCAGCAGAAGCAAACATCTTTCTACTAGTTTCAGCTAATTGTGCGTCCCAAGTTAAGTGCTTGTCAAATGTGATGCCAAGGTTTTTCACTGTATCGCTGTAAGGAATGATGACTCCATTAAACACAATACGTGGAAGCAATTGGAAATTCACTTTACAGAGTGTACGAGAGCTGCCGATGATGATTGCTTGCGTTTTACCAGGATTTACTTTGAGGCCGAAAGATTCGCTCCACTCCGTTATACGATTAAGGTCTTTATTGGTGGCTTCAATTGCTTTATCCAATTGATTAATAGGTGCTTGACAGTATAGCTGAAGATCATCTGCATAGAGGTGGTAGGAAGAAGTGAGGTTAAGAGATATGGAATTGATGAAAATAGCAAAGAGAAGAGGAGACAAGACGCCACCCTGAGGTACACCAGCTGACGTATTACACCAAGAAGAGAAAGACTCCTGAATGCAAATTCGCTGCTGGCGACCGAACAGGTAATTATGAAACCAATTAATAACTGTTGGAGATATGTTGAGAGAGCGAAGTATGGCAAGTAAGATATCGAAATCTACAGTATTGAAAGCGTTACTAAAGTCCAGTAACGTCAGCACAGTTAACTGACATTTATCCATTCCTAGACGTATATCATCGGTGACTTTCACGAGTGCAGTAACTGTGCTGTGTGCTGGACGAAAACCAGACTGGAAAGGATTTAAAAGATCATGCTTCGTGAGGAAGGAGTTAAGCTGATTGTAAACTAATCGCTCAAGGACTTTGGAAAGGAAAGGAAGAATGGATATGGGACGATACTCAGAAAAGGACTTAGGATTAATTTTTTTGGGCAAAGGAATGATATGTGCTTTCTTCCATGAAGAGGGGAACACTCCATTCATGATCGAAAAATTTAAAATATGACAAAGGACTGGGAGAATGTAATGCAGAATAGGAATCAACATGTTTCTGCTGATACCGTCTGCTCCAATAGCGTTGGAAGTTATACAAATAATGCTTTTCTCAACATCACAAGCAGTAAATTGACGAAAGATGAACGGGTATAGGTCCGGAGTTGCAAGGTTAGACAGAGAAGTTAAAGTACAGCGTTTAGTAGAGTCATCAATATGAGAATGAGTCGAGAAGTGCTGATTTAAAGATTCAACATCCAAATTGTTAGGAGTAGAGTCGTGCCGAGATTTACCTACTCCTAGGGACCTGAGGAATTTCCAAACTTTCTGTGGATTTTTATCTTGTACTGAATTAAAAATGTGACGTCGTTGGGCATCCCTACACACCACGTTGCAGTGATTTCTGTGCTTTGTATACCGCAATTTATTGGCGTCACTTGGACAAGTCTTGTATTTTGTCTTGGCTGAAGCTTTTTTATGTTGAAGAGTTTTTATTTCTTCTGTGAGCCAAGGTGCTGGTACGTGCTTAACTTTTATGGCCCTGAGAGGAGCGTGTTTGTTGTATAACTGAATGATCAATGAGTTAAATATTGCTAACTGATCATCAATTGATACAGCACTAATTACAGGTGACCAATCAATATTATTAGCGTCGTTCAAAAAAGCTTCTTGATTTATTCCACTAAAATTACGCTGCAAAATTACTGTCGGTTTGTGTTTGGGAGGACGAATTTTGTATGATAGATAAACCAAATCATGGTAAGAAAAAGCATTAGCCGAGCACTGACCATGTTTTGCAACATGGTCTAAAGAAGACACCAACATAAGGTCAAGAAGAGAGGGAGATGAATGAGGGAAATGATGAGTAGCACCAAGGGGTAGAATATTCATGTTGCTCGACTTGATCAGTGTTTCGAAGGCTACAGAACGGGAACCTTGTTTTAAAAGGCAAGTATTAAAATCACCCATAATTAAGGTATGACTGTATGATGGAGTGAGATCTGCCAAGATATTTTCGAAGGATGAGAAAAAATTTACCTTGTTGGAATGGCAATAATAGACTCCGAGAAGAATTTTTGAGTGAGATAATAGAACTTCGATAAAAAGATGTTCGCCGGCGTTAGGAGGAGTTGGTTGCGGTGAGGTACTGATTACAGTAAATGGCATGTGTGCGCGAAGATATATAGCAACACCACCTCCCCTGCCTGTGCGATCATTTCGTATGAGATTGAAACCAGGTAACGTAAAGGAAATTGAAGGAAGACACGGTGTAAGCCATGTCTCGGAGACCATTATTGCATGAATGTTTTTATTGTCAAGAGACGTCAGCATATCTGAAAAATGAGCCGGAATGCTTTGCGCGTTAATATGGACAATATTAAAATTTTTCGGTACATCACAAAAATTACTATCTAAGGTTTCAGAAAGTGACGGCATGCTCATGAAACTATCATCGCTGGTGCTGTTACAGTCACTAGATGAATCAGATAAATCGTGGTCGCTTACATCAAATATATTGCTTAACATAATATAATATATATATACCTAAATATGATTTTTTTGATTTATATCCTAAGTTTAATGTTCTTTAATAAATATAAAAAGTATATATATATATTACCTGCCGGTATGTTTAAAGCATGAGTTACGCAAAAACAAATAAATAATAAAAAATACAGAATATTAAAAACAAAAAAGAACTATCGTTAGAAGTACATGAACACATGAACACATGGGTACCTACTTTCACCAAAACAAGTTAAATAGAAAACTACAAAAACGTCCATATCATAAGGAATCCTACACATCAGGCCCTTCGCAACTCATCTACAATAATAGAACTTGCGTAATCACAAAACTATTTCATCTAAACCGGGTCTAAAATTATGTGTAGTTCTTAAACGCAACCGTGTGAGAAAAGGTACAAATTGTACAAGTCTAAGATTTGTAAAAATAAAAATAAAAATGTATCGAATTAAAATTATCTTTGAAATTACGATTAAATTACCTACCCACATATTGTACAATCAAATACCTGCCGAGAACAGTGTACAAAACTAAAAGGATACAAATTACGAAAAACCAGTTGAGAAGCATATCAATAACCGTGGCTCGGAGTCTACACAATATAAATACCTACATAAGAAGATAACCGTAGATACCCAGTGCTCATGAATACCAGATTAGACACATCACTTTTTACTCGAAGCGGCTGCACGTCTTGTTTTGCGTGCGAGTTCAGTATCCTGAGTGGGGGCGACCTTTTGAGGGACAGTGGCAGCAGCTGCTGGCAAACCGAGTTTATCTAGCTCAGTAACGCTGCTAATGCGATGTCGTACGCCATCATCACCCAATACATATATGAAGCCGTCCCGAGTCCAGGCTTTAGATATGCCAAACCTTTCCCGCGCTGCCATGAATGTATCGTGCCGTGCCTTGGTCAAAAATTCAGTCAATGTGATACCTGTGCTTTTAAGATTGGTCTTGGCTGTCCATAACTTAGCACGGAGCGAAGCATCCCTAAGTTTGAAAAGTATGGGCCTCGGCCGTCCCGAAGGCGATATTTTCCCCATTCTGTGACAGCGGCTAATATCTTTCACTTCAAAGTCAGGCAACTTCAGTCTTTGTACAGCCACCTTTGCAACGGCAGCAGCAGTGTCCTCCGCGTTTACTTCAGGCACTCCATGAATAAGAAGTATTTTTCTTCTACTATGCATCTCCTGATTGTCAGACACTCGCGCCAGGAGCTCAACTTGCGCCTGCAGCGAGCGAAGGGCATTTAAAGTGAAAGCCTTGAAGAAGGCATAGTCCTCTGCAAGGTTCGATGCATCCACTGAAGAAGGAAAACTTAACTTCCGCTGCCTATCTTCAAATTCTCCAAATTTTTGGTGGAATGACAAAGTCAACTGTGAAATTGAATCTTTGATGGCATCCATCTTAACGTGAAAGTAATAGGTTCTGTATTCGTGATTGTGTCGATAACAGTGATTTGCTTGTGTGATACTGATGATAACACTTGATGGCAGGTATTGTACGTTTTACTCTAATTATACATATAAATTACTAATAAAACCAATGTATTTATATTTTTAATACAATAATAAAGTGAAAGCAAAAAGAACTGATGTTTAATTTACAACTACCGCCGGAGGTAACGTTAGATATTTATATATATATAAATATCTAACGTTAGGCAAATATTCTTCAATTATTCACCTATTAAATCATTAGGAGCTATTTTAAAAGCCATTGTATTTCCCTTAAGGGTAAGCTTTTACATAAAATAAGTTAACAATGCCAATACTCTGCTTTAATGCTGTGTATACATACATATCGAGAGCAGCATAATTTGGGGCAAGGATAAGTATAGTCACATGGTTAATATGTGATAAAAGATGAAATTAATTTTAAAAGTCTCTAAAGAATTTTGTGCAAGAAGATTTAAAAATAATGAAGGTTAATATACAACAAACATTGAAGTAACTTAATAAAATTATAACACCCCAAGCAAATATTCTTATCCAAATTAAATACTTTTCCGCTCCAATAAGCGAGCTACTTTTCTTGACCCTAAAAAGTTTAGCGACCTCAGACGGTTTGGGATAACCGTGCAAGTTGTTCTCTACTTATTCTCTTCGGGGATATTTGCGCCGTGCAAACTTGATTGCTTTATTGTATCTTGGGATTCCTGTTTAACTAGTAGGGATCATGTTATGTTATTTCTTATTCGCAAACGCCGCCAAACTTGCTTCATTAGTCGACAGAATCGAAAAACAAATACACATATTGAAGAAACAAAGTTGGCTTGACCTCGGACCCAAGTTTCTGATAATCTACTGAAAATGGAAAAGGAGCGAGGGATCAAAGGACTGTTGCATATTGACTGTGGACACTTAGACTGAATTTTAAAGTAGAGCAAGCAAGTATTCTTACATAGTTATCTTCTCAATATTTTATTTAACTCACCTCTATCTACATACTAAAGACTTAAACTAAAAAGAGATTATCTACAGAGAAACTCTTTTGAAATGATTTCTTAATAGTACTCTTAGCCACTATTTATGGAAAGTTTCATACGCCTGAACCAATTTTCAAAAAACATTTTCCAATCCGCCTCAGTCACTTCCTATGTAGCCTGCTTAAACGCAGCATGCTCTGGCGATAAAAACTGTAGTCCCCTTTGAGTTGTATTATAAGGGAATAAAAAGAAGTCACAGAGTGCTGTGATTAGGGTATCTACTTTCTCGACATATATATTTTCTTAAAATGAGAATGAATTAAGAGATGGCAGCGTGTCTCTGTGTTTATATGGACAGTTCCCTTATTTTACAGAGCCAGTCTTTGTAATTCATTTCGCCAATTCCGTCACTAAAAATAAAACCATTTATTTACCTTTTCTAATCTTGGCCTTGGAATTGCTTAAAATATAATGTATTAGAACGCTTTCGTGATACAGTATAGGTCCTTTCAAATATCGCAGATCCACTTGATGGGTTCATCTATATGCGATATATTAAAATGCAATGACTTATCAATTTAGACATCCCAATAAACAGTGAATTGGCGCCGTGGGATTCCGCCGTCTCCAGTGAAATGAAATATTTACAAATCCTGGAATCCAATTATCTGACTTCGGCACTGCGAGAGGTGACTTTTGAAATCCGACCCAATCAATGTATTAGGTCTATTATGTATATGATGTGTGTACGTGCGCTGAGTACCGAGTTCTAGTATTAATTTTCAGCTATATATAATACTAATACAATATGACTACATATAGGTTACCTACATAATTTCTCAACCTCGGTACGTCGCGTCGTGGAATCTTTTATCTCAGTATCTATTATTTCTTAAATATAAAGGCAAAGAAGTTGAATTGAAATAAAATTGTTTATCATATATAATATCACTAATATTATAAAGAAGAAAGATTTGAATTTTATTATGTAACGAATAAAATTTAAAACTACTAGACTGATTTTTTTGGATAAAAATTGGTATGGAAATAGTTTGAGACCCGGGGAAGGACCTAGGCCGGAAAGCTAGCTACTAGGATAAATACATTTATTCAATTACAAATAGTTTTCACGCTTCTTAAAAAAGTCGTAATGGTAAAAATTAAAATATAGATACCAGTCTCTTAGCTATTAAACGGCGTTAAAGCAACTTAATTGCATTAAAATTGTAGTTTTTGACAGTATCTGTAGTCTGCCCTCTATTTAGGTTCGATCGCAATTCGGTGGCTTTTATCAATAGTTTTTGACATATTTGGTACGCTGTTAGCTATTTCGTTGCGATTGCGTTCCTACAGGGGCGTAAATTATTTTGGAGGATTTTAGATAGAAAAAACCCTAAATGATTTAAATATATGTATTTAATGTTTCGTTTGCTAGAAAAACACTGTATTGATGTTTGGAGTGATGTTTGATTGATAGAAGTTTTCATTATTATTTCGGTGGCAAAATTTGCAAGGCATAGCACAGCCATATGATAGCGACGCGATAGCTATACAACTGCGATTAGGAGCTAGAATTAGCAGACTACCGAATTTGACATTAAAAGCAGTTCGATCGCAGAAGCATCGCAGATGATAG
The DNA here is from genome assembly GCA_963890685.1 of Plagodis pulveraria. Taxonomy (NCBI): domain Eukaryota; kingdom Metazoa; phylum Arthropoda; class Insecta; order Lepidoptera; family Geometridae; genus Plagodis; species Plagodis pulveraria. Next base: position 11,725,731 of record OY982964.1, on the reverse strand, counting down.
CCGAGCGGTTATAGCTATGGACTGCCGTGCCGCAGGACCATGGTTCGATCCCCGCCTCCGGCTTGAGCATCACCGCATGGTGGGTGGGCATTTCGTGAATGCTCGTATGGCTAGCTACCATCCTCAAGTAGAAAATCTGACGCCAAGCACCTAACAGTGTGTTCCGGCAACAGTCCTTGAGAGTCAGTACAATTACAGACACTTGATGAGACTTAACAACTTTATGTCTCAGGGTGACTGGCGCAATGCTGTTCGTTCTTGTGACGAAATGCATCTGTTACAGGCAGAGGTTGCCGGTTAACATAATTTGGGCCGAGTGCTCGTTCCGTCACAACCACATAAATAAATACATATATACTAGGTATTGTATGAACACAAATAGCTATTTTAGGTATTTAATGTTTATGGTTCTTTCAGCGTTCTATTGACTATCTTGGTGCATTCATACTATGATAAAAGCAATTCCCCTAAGAAACCTAGCACGACTGTTTTTTGTATAACAGGGAGGGACAAGACGGGAAAGCCGCTCATCTGATGTAAGCGTTACTTCAGCTTATAACTGTATTAGACCATATCTCTTGTTCGTCTAGTAAATTCCCTTGATACTCGTACATGGCCCTTCACGCACACACACAAAGTATTGTTTACCCGCAACTATTTCTATTCTTAATATCTATGGTTTCTTTCTGAATGGTTCTTTCTTATCTTTCTGAAGATGACTACTATCTGGTACATTGGATGTAAGTGCAAACGCAATTACAATATACATCAGAACGAGTAGGTAAGTTCCAAATCTACTAATAATTGGCAACATAGCAAATCTGAATGGTAATTCCGATTGAGTTATAAATAGAATTATCACATCGTGTTTTATACATTGTAGATTTTAAGTCTGCCGCACACTGCCAATATAAATTTTCAGGACTTTTTTATTTATTGCTGATAGGCTAGCACTTGACCACTGTCTCACCTACTGGTAAGTGATGATGTGGTCGAAGATGTTTTTAAGGCTAACCTAGAATTATTGGCTCTCAAGAACAGCTGTCGGAACACACCGTTGGTTGCTTGGCGACATATTTTTAGTTGAAGGTGGTAACGGTAGAAGACGGGCATTCGCAGAATACCCTTCCACATGCAGTAACGACTGTCATCCTAAGACAACAACGGGGACCGACGTGAACAGCTTAACGTACCCTCCGAAGCACGGAAACGCTCAGGAGTAATGTCAGCAGCGGTCACCCATCCTAGACATGACTAGCGGACGTTGCTTAACTTAGATGATCGGTTAAAAACGGGTAAGCAACTTCATCTTTAACAAAAGTAAGCTTATTTTTTTTAACGATCTAACCGCCTTTTTCATAACTTTTTAATTAACTATATGCAGCAAATTGTCTGGTTAACTTTTAGTGTATTCAACATATAAATATAATTTCAAAAAGAGGAAACGTATGTCTGTGTGAATATCATCTTCTTAACTTTGTCCCACTTTATGTGGGATCGGTGCAATATGTTTTCTCTTACAACACTTAATATAAGAATGTACGTAGGTAGCGGGATTCTGTGCATTAGGTACCTACATTTTTGTCTAAGTCGGCTCTTACAACGACAAGTGAGTACCTACATGGAACATAAGAGTATATTTGTCTAATAAGATAAATAGTGATAGCGCAGTAGTAACTGCTATGGACTGCCGCGTAGCAAGTCCATGGTTCGTATCTTCATGGACTTCAACGCATGGAGGGCATTTTGCTCCCTACGCTCGCTCCAAATCTGTCACCAAGCACCTAATAGTAGATTGTTATACAAGGGTCGAAAGGAATCAATTCCCATACGAGGTATATAGACGTCCGAGCGCAGCGAGAGTGGCTATAGTCCTAGCAGCAACTGATGACTTTCACCCGTGTTAAACACTCTACAGCTACATGAACTACTCATAAAATTAACCCATATAAAATTAATTGAGAATTGAGAACAATTTGTAAAATGTAAGTTTAATTGTTTGTTTAGAATATTTAAGGGCGGCTATAGTACGGTTACGGCGCGGTTAGAGTAGGAATTTATGACTTCATTTGAAGCAGATTCACCCACCCGCTACTCAGATGAAACAAACACTACTTTCCGAGTATGAGAAATGAAAATATATATTCCGGCAGAAGAAATTAACAGCCAGTTTCAAAACTTAATTGTACTTTTAGAAGCTAGCCTTTTGATGCACCGAGATCCCCTGAGAGCATCTGATCCGGTCATTGTCAGTCTTAAATTCATCATAATTATATTGATACATATATATCTTCAGGCGTTACTTTGCGGAAATCCATATTTAATAATAACAAACCTTTTTAAAATATTTTAACAAGACATTAAATAAATGTTAGTAAAACGCTTAAAAAATATATTATTTCTCGATCATGCGCTGTAAGAGTCAAGATCTCCAGATGATACTTCGTGTAGAATCGAAACGCGTCCAAAATTCTTCTGGCTTGGCTGCGTGGCATTTGTGACGTCATGTCGGCCTACAAGGAAAAATATGCGAAACTGTCACTAGATTTATTTTTTATTTTTAAGTTTTTAAGTGTTTTCCCAAAAATATTAATTTAATGTTTTCTTAAAATATTTTAAATTTATTTGTAATTATATTCACAAATACATTGTGACAATAGATTAGATGACAATATATTACAATCAGACTCCTCGTCGACAAGTTAATTTTCGTGCTTAAATATCTGAAACTTATCTTGTGCACCAATATAATCTTGGCATCTTGCCGATTCGTGACACATATTCAGTTTAGATTTTGTTGCAATAAAGTTACTGGCTATATTCTACATCGTTTCAGAGAAAATTGTATAAAAAAAATTAAACAAAATAATAATGAATAGATTCAGGCGTTACTTTGCGGAAATCCATTTTTAATAATAACAAATACTTTTAAAATATTTTAAGAAAACATCAAATTAATATTTTAATAAAACACTTAAAAAATATAAAAATATATCTAGTGACAATTCCTTTCATTTCATTCCAATTTTGATCGAGAATCTCGATCGTGCGCTCGAAGAGTCAAGACCTCCTGAGGATGCTTCGTGTAGAAGCGAAACGCGTCGAAAATTCTTCCGGTTTGGCTGCGTGGCGTTTATGACGTCACGTCGGCTTAGCAGGAAAATTAAGCGGAATTGTCACTAGATATATTTTTATATTTTTTAAGTGTTTTATTAAAATATTATTTTGATGTTTTCTTAAAATATTTTAAAAGTATTTGTTATTATTAAACAAAATAATATTTTATCATCGAAAGAGGCCATCACTGTTGTATAGCTAGACTGGTTGGCTGGTTGGTTTGTACAATAGTAGCAACTAAAAAGTTAGTAATATTTTTATAAGCTGGCATCTACCAACTTCATGTAGTAAATCTGTTGCCAAGCACCTAACGGTGTATTCAGGAAGCTGTCCTTGAGAGCCACTTCCCGTTCTAAGCTATGCTTATTTAACACATTTGATCAAATCATCACTTAGAAGAGATTGTGGACAAAACATACTAACTTATCATCAGCTATAAAAAATATATCAATATAAACCTTGGATTTTAACAAGAAAAAATTAAAAACTTCTGAAATTTTACAATGTAATCCACTTCCATTGCAGTAACTAAAATGCAGCTTGCTGTTTATTTATAACTGGCCATTGGGCTTGAAACAGCATTTATAAATAAACGGACTTAGTGGGTGTATAATGTGGGCTAGAAAACAATGTAACGTTGTTTGTTTTAGATTTAGGAATTGCTTTGGTCCCGTCCAGAGTCTGGAAATGGAACTGGAAAAGTGTCGCCCTAGTTATAATATGGCACCAAACCGTACTTTTTATGACCGACATTACAGCGTTATATGTTTTGATTTAACAACACATGGAAGGCTGCTCATTTGGTATTATTTTAATTTTACATTTGTCGGTTTTAATGTCGTCGTTTTCGATAGAAAATAATAGTCGATTCTTGATCCGGTAACTGTAGGACATCGGTACGCGCAGTATACCAAAATTGAAGCGCTTGTAGCGAAGTTTGCTTAGCTGTTCCTCACCGATCAGCTAAGATAAGCAACGTCCGCCGCGTTCATGACTTGGATGGGTGACCGCTAGTGACATTACTACTGAGCGCTTCCGTGCTTGGGAAGGAACATTAAGCCGTCGGTGATGGCAGTTGTTACAGCATGGTGGTAGGGCGTTTTGCAAATGCCCGCCTGGCTAGCTACCACCCTCAAGTAGAAAATCTGTCACCAAGCACCTAACGGTATGTTCCGGCAGCTGTCCATGAGAGCCAGTAATTCTAGGTTGGCCTGAACAACATCTGCGACCACATCATCAGGTGAGATAGTTGTCAAAGGCTATCCTATCAAGTAAAAAAAAAGATAGTGGTCATCAGCTATAGAAAAAATCCAAATAAATAAATGATATAACGGTGATCAGCATAACGCAGTTTCTACTTATTTTACCACAATAGTGACAACTGGCCCATGTTTTAGGAGAAGGACTTAAACTTCCAGGTTCGAATTCCGTTAGTAGCCAATTATTACCCAAGCGTACAATTTTGATATTCTCGTCATATTAAAATTACACGCTCATGCGTAAACGCTTTTAAAATATCTCATTTATACTGTTTTGTTACAAAACAGGGAGTATTATATGCTCTATAGATTTGTTCAAATCTAAGTAAACTATATCAAAAAAGCTACTTAGAGATTATTGATAAGACATTAGTAAAGTAGGTACTCCGAGTAATTTTACATTAATTGTAATTCCGTTATCTTGGAATGTATCAGTCAAAATAACAGGTTATCTGACTTAAGGGAGAAGAATACTGGATAAAATCCTTACTTTTTTGCGAGTATTAATTCAGTCAACCTTATGCGTTCTAGTGATAAGCTTCGCGGGTTAGGGATTATTAGAGTTTTTAATTAACTATATGCAGCAAATTGTCTGGTTAACTTTTAGTGTATTCAACATATAAATATAATTTCAAAAAGAGGAAACGTATGTCTGTGTGAATATCATCTTCTTAACTTTGTCCCACTTTATGTGGGATCGGTGCAATATGTTTTCTCTTACAACACTTAATATAAGAATGTACGTAGGTAGCGGGATTCTGTGCATTAGGTACCTACATTTTTGTCTAAGTCGGCTCTTACAACGACAAGTGAGTACCTACATGGAACATAAGAGTATATTTGTCTAATAAGATAAATAGTGATAGCGCAGTAGTAACTGCTATGGACTGCCGCGTAGCAAGTCCATGGTTCGTATCTTCATGGACTTCAACGCATGGAGGGCATTTTGCTCCCTACGCTCGCTCCAAATCTGTCACCAAGCACCTAATAGTAGATTGTTATACAAGGGTCGAAAGGAATCAATTCCCATACGAGGTATATAGACGTCCGAGCGCAGCGAGAGTGGCTATAGTCCTAGCAGCAACTGATGACTTTCACCCGTGTTAAACACTCTACAGCTACATGAACTACTCATAAAATTAACCCATATAAAATTAATTGAGAATTGAGAACAATTTGTAAAATGTAAGTTTAATTGTTTGTTTAGAATATTTAAGGGCGGCTATAGTACGGTTACGGCGCGGTTAGAGTAGGAATTTATGACTTCATTTGAAGCAGATTCACCCACCCGCTACTCAGATGAAACAAACACTACTTTCCGAGTATGAGAAATGAAAATATATATTCCGGCAGAAGAAATTAACAGCCAGTTTCAAAACTTAATTGTACTTTTAGAAGCTAGCCTTTTGATGCACCGAGATCCCCTGAGAGCATCTGATCCGGTCATTGTCAGTCTTAAATTCATCATAATTATATTGATACATATATATCTTCAGGCGTTACTTTGCGGAAATCCATATTTAATAATAACAAACCTTTTTAAAATATTTTAACAAGACATTAAATAAATGTTAGTAAAACGCTTAAAAAATATATTATTTCTCGATCATGCGCTGTAAGAGTCAAGATCTCCAGATGATACTTCGTGTAGAATCGAAACGCGTCCAAAATTCTTCTGGCTTGGCTGCGTGGCATTTGTGACGTCATGTCGGCCTACAAGGAAAAATATGCGAAACTGTCACTAGATTTATTTTTTATTTTTAAGTTTTTAAGTGTTTTCCCAAAAATATTAATTTAATGTTTTCTTAAAATATTTTAAATTTATTTGTAATTATATTCACAAATACATTGTGACAATAGATTAGATGACAATATATTACAATCAGACTCCTCGTCGACAAGTTAATTTTCGTGCTTAAATATCTGAAACTTATCTTGTGCACCAATATAATCTTGGCATCTTGCCGATTCGTGACACATATTCAGTTTAGATTTTGTTGCAATAAAGTTACTGGCTATATTCTACATCGTTTCAGAGAAAATTGTATAAAAAAAATTAAACAAAATAATAATGAATAGATTCAGGCGTTACTTTGCGGAAATCCATTTTTAATAATAACAAATACTTTTAAAATATTTTAAGAAAACATCAAATTAATATTTTAATAAAACACTTAAAAAATATAAAAATATATCTAGTGACAATTCCTTTCATTTCATTCCAATTTTGATCGAGAATCTCGATCGTGCGCTCGAAGAGTCAAGACCTCCTGAGGATGCTTCGTGTAGAAGCGAAACGCGTCGAAAATTCTTCCGGTTTGGCTGCGTGGCGTTTATGACGTCACGTCGGCTTAGCAGGAAAATTAAGCGGAATTGTCACTAGATATATTTTTATATTTTTTAAGTGTTTTATTAAAATATTATTTTGATGTTTTCTTAAAATATTTTAAAAGTATTTGTTATTATTAAACAAAATAATATTTTATCATCGAAAGAGGCCATCACTGTTGTATAGCTAGACTGGTTGGCTGGTTGGTTTGTACAATAGTAGCAACTAAAAAGTTAGTAATATTTTTATAAGCTGGCATCTACCAACTTCATGTAGTAAATCTGTTGCCAAGCACCTAACGGTGTATTCAGGAAGCTGTCCTTGAGAGCCACTTCCCGTTCTAAGCTATGCTTATTTAACACATTTGATCAAATCATCACTTAGAAGAGATTGTGGACAAAACATACTAACTTATCATCAGCTATAAAAAATATATCAATATAAACCTTGGATTTTAACAAGAAAAAATTAAAAACTTCTGAAATTTTACAATGTAATCCACTTCCATTGCAGTAACTAAAATGCAGCTTGCTGTTTATTTATAACTGGCCATTGGGCTTGAAACAGCATTTATAAATAAACGGACTTAGTGGGTGTATAATGTGGGCTAGAAAACAATGTAACGTTGTTTGTTTTAGATTTAGGAATTGCTTTGGTCCCGTCCAGAGTCTGGAAATGGAACTGGAAAAGTGTCGCCCTAGTTATAATATGGCACCAAACCGTACTTTTTATGACCGACATTACAGCGTTATATGTTTTGATTTAACAACACATGGAAGGCTGCTCATTTGGTATTATTTTAATTTTACATTTGTCGGTTTTAATGTCGTCGTTTTCGATAGAAAATAATAGTCGATTCTTGATCCGGTAACTGTAGGACATCGGTACGCGCAGTATACCAAAATTGAAGCGCTTGTAGCGAAGTTTGCTTAGCTGTTCCTCACCGATCAGCTAAGATAAGCAACGTCCGCCGCGTTCATGACTTGGATGGGTGACCGCTAGTGACATTACTACTGAGCGCTTCCGTGCTTGGGAAGGAACATTAAGCCGTCGGTGATGGCAGTTGTTACAGCATGGTGGTAGGGCGTTTTGCAAATGCCCGCCTGGCTAGCTACCACCCTCAAGTAGAAAATCTGTCACCAAGCACCTAACGGTATGTTCCGGCAGCTGTCCATGAGAGCCAGTAATTCTAGGTTGGCCTGAACAACATCTGCGACCACATCATCAGGTGAGATAGTTGTCAAAGGCTATCCTATCAAGTAAAAAAAAAGATAGTGGTCATCAGCTATAGAAAAAATCCAAATAAATAAATGATATAACGGTGATCAGCATAACGCAGTTTCTACTTATTTTACCACAATAGTGACAACTGGCCCATGTTTTAGGAGAAGGACTTAAACTTCCAGGTTCGAATTCCGTTAGTAGCCAATTATTACCCAAGCGTACAATTTTGATATTCTCGTCATATTAAAATTACACGCTCATGCGTAAACGCTTTTAAAATATCTCATTTATACTGTTTTGTTACAAAACAGGGAGTATTATATGCTCTATAGATTTGTTCAAATCTAAGTAAACTATATCAAAAAAGCTACTTAGAGATTATTGATAAGACATTAGTAAAGTAGGTACTCCGAGTAATTTTACATTAATTGTAATTCCGTTATCTTGGAATGTATCAGTCAAAATAACAGGTTATCTGACTTAAGGGAGAAGAATACTGGATAAAATCCTTACTTTTTTGCGAGTATTAATTCAGTCAACCTTATGCGTTCTAGTGATAAGCTTCGCGGGTTAGGGATTATCATATTATATTAGAGCATCACTTCAAAGATGTTAAAAGAACATAGCTGCAGAGTATAACTCAACTTAAAGGATAACGAAATAAACTCACTAGCCACATATGGGACCTGAAATTAGAGTTTTGTATTATCGACTGCCAGACGGAGTGTCACAGATTACAAAAATAATTAAATTTTTGCTGGATTCAGACAACCTAATAACAGCATAATCTTCGATAGTATGGTCATATACGGAAGCGACGAAAATATACATGACGAGCCAGTAGCACTTGGGGGACCAGAGACAAGCGCAAGGTTACAAGAAATTCACGATGAAGTATATACGGTAAGTAACAAAGAACAAGAAAAGATTGCGAGAGAAGCACGACGCATTGAAAACTGGTACAAAGCAGAAATCACAGAAAAACTAATATAAGACAGAGTGCGAAAACTGTCTTAGGCGGGCAAAAGAAGTTAATAATAAAATAATTTTCATCATTAATACAATTTTACTATGTCATTGATAAGAATGCTAAATGATTAATTATTACTTGATTGAGAAGTTGAACACTATATTTTGTGTATATGTTACATAATATTTGTTTTTAATTTTGTTTCAAATTATTGACATGCTAGTTTTATTATATTATTGGAATAGTTGAGCAAAATTAAAAGGAGCAGCATATAAGAAATACTCATAATGTGAATCAATAACTCAGATATGTGACTTTAAAAGGGGTATGTATTTTAAAAGGGATATACATATATAGTATGGCAAATTCGAGAAGAAATTGCAAGAAACTTGCAAACACCAGTATAGGCTATACTTTCCATTATTTTGATAATAAAAGAGAAATGTTAAGGAAGCAAAAACGTGACTATTTACAAGAGTTTTTTTTCACATCGAACTTTCTTTATAATCTATACAATTTTTGTTAAAATCTTAACAACCAACATTTTAAATCAAATAGACAACGCCACAAGGGGTGGATTTTCTGTTGAAATTTATTACACGTAAAACATTCCACCACAAAAAAACTGTGGGTTGAAACCCCTGACATTGATAAAAGCCTCAGATTAAAGCTTGACTTCAAAACCAACTTTCCACGGAAGTACTATTATTTATACTGTGCCGAGGTGCGGCCCAATTATCCCCATCCACAATCACAGCTGCACCAAATTCTCCGGCTTTCGTTTTAGTGCCAACTCTAAAGACAGTTTTTTCCGAACTAGAACTTTATGTAAATCCCAATATCGCAGTATAGCAGAAATCAGGGCTTTGTCTGTGACTACAGATAGTTTCAATGTATAAGACTCAATCGATCCAGGCACACCTATTTCCTTACAAGATTGAGTCCTCAATTGTGTACCGAAAGAGGGTGAGTATACGTTTTATCACCATACACATCTCTAACTTGTTATTTATATTCTTTGGCTTCTGGAACATACATGAAGAGTTTAGCAATAACTTAGCTGAAATACACTGCCCTCTTTTATATTTTTCGTTTGGGTTGCAGAATGTCTACATCTGGAGTTATCAATATATTCTACTCTATCATAATATATTATTTATATAAATATTTATATAAATATCTAAATAAATATCTGTATAGTGTTGTATATACAAAACATATAACGCCTTAATTTCGGTATCACAAAAGTACGCTTTGGTGCCATATAAAGAGACTTTTCCATTTGCTTTAGTCCCGCCCAGTCTGGAAATGTAGCCACATTTCCAGACTCTGGACGGGACCAAAGCATATCCTAAATCTAAAACAAATAACGTTACATTTTTGTTTTCAAGCCGAATATACATCTACAAAGCCAATTTATTTATAAATGCTGTTCCATGCCCGATGGCCTGTTAGAAATAAACAGCAAGCTGCATTTTAGTTTCATACACTAGAAGTGGATTACATTGTAAATTTCAGAAGTGTTTCAGTTTTTCTTCTTAAAATTCTAAGTATATATTGATATATTTTTTATAGCTGGTAGGTTTTGCCCACAATCTCTTCTAAGTGATGATTTGATCAAATGTGTTAAATAAGCATAGCCTAGAATCGGAAGTGACTCTCAAGGACAGCTGTCTAAATAGCGTAAGGTGCTTGGCTACAGATTTTCTACATGAAGTTGGTAGATGCCAGCTTATAAAAATATTACAAACTGCTCAACCTTTTTAGTTTGCTACTATTGTGCAAACCAACCAGCCTATGATATTGCTATACAACAGTGATCGCATCTTTCGATGATAAAATATTTATTTAGTTTAATTATTTATTCAATTTACTCTGAAACGATGTAGAATATATATAGCCAGTAACTCAATTGCAACAAAATCTAAACTAACTGTGTGTCACCAATCGGCAAGATGCCAAGATTATATTGGTGCACAAAATAAGTTTCAGATATTTAAACACGAAAGTGAACTTGTCGACGAGCAGTCTGATTGTTATATCTTGTCATCTAATGTACTTATTGTTATTGTTACAATGTATTTGTGAATATAATAAAATATTTTTCTATATTTTAAGAAAACGTAAAGTTAATATTTTTAGTAAAACACTTAAAAATAAAAAAATTAATTGTCACTAGGTCAATTCCGCCTAATTTTCTTGTTAAACCGTCGTGACGTCACTCAAACGCCACGCAACCAAACCGAAAAAAATTCGATGCTTTTCGATTCTACACGCAGCATCCTCTAGAGGTCTTGACTCTTGGATTGCACCATCGAGAAATTATATTCTTTAAGCGTTTTTAATATATCAATTAATTTTTTTTCTTAAAATTAATTATAAATATTTTTTTTATTAAATAATATGGATTTTCGAAAAGTAACGCCTGAATATATACAAATATGTATCAATACAATTATGATGAATTTAGAATTGACAATGATCGGACCAGATGCTCTCAGGGGATCTCGGTGCATCAAAAAACTAGCTTCTAAAAGTACAATTAAGTTTTGAAACTGGCTGTCAAGTTCTTCTGCCGGAATATATCTTTTCATTTCTCATACTCGGAAAGTAGTGTTTGTTTGATCTGAGTAGTGGGTGGGAGATGCTCACGGAGACGCTGCTTCGGATGAAAGTCATCAATTCCTACTCGCCTATAGCCGCCCTTAAATATTCTAAACAAACAATTAACCTTACATTTTACAAATTGTTCGCACTTCTCAATTAATTTTATATGGGTTAATTTTATACCCCCATGGGGTGCCGAGTTAGAAATGCACCTCCCCATATAATCCCGTGAGTGTCGTAAGAGGCGACTAAGGGAAAAATAGTGGAAGGTGGGCACCTTTTAAAGAACTACCATCTTACACTGCGATCCCAAGCCGCCTGCCAAACGTGGGGATTATGGCTAATACCCCCTTAATAGGGGAGGCTGTGTTCAGCAGTGGACGAGTTGGCTGTTAAAGTAATTTTATGAGTCGTTCATGTTACTTTTGTTAATAGATAAATATTTTAGAAATACTACTATTAATTATCTCCTTATATTCGAAATGAAAAGTAGAGTGTTTAACACGGGTGAAAGTCATCAATTCTTACGAAGAATATAGCCACTCTCGCTGCGCTCAGGCGTCTAAATCCCAGTATGGGAATTGATTCCTTTCGACCCTTGTATAACAATCTACTATTAGGTGCTGGGCGACCGATTTGGAGCGAGCATGGGGAGCAAAATGCCCTCCATGCGTTGAAGCCCATGAAGATACGAACCATGGACTTGCTACGCGGCAGTCCATAGCAGTTACTACTGCGCTATCACTATTTATCTTATCAGACAAATATACTTATGTTCCACGTCCTTGTCGTTGTAAGAGCCGACTTAGGCAAAAATTTACATAATGCACAGAATGTCGCTACCTACGTACATTCTTACATTAAGTATTGTAAGAGAAAACATATTGCACCGATTCCACATAAAGTGGGACAAAGTTAAGAAGATGATATTTACACAAACATTCTTTTCCTCTTTTTGAAATAATAATTATATGTTGATTACACTAAAAGATAACCAGACAATTTGCTGCATATAGTTAATTAAAAAGTTATGAAAAAAGCGGTTAGATCATTAAAAAAAGCTATTTTTAGTTAAATTATTGTCATGCAACAAGACCGCGGCCCACCTGATGTTCAGCAAATGCCCTTCCGCCTTAAGCCCATGGCAGGATTCGAACCATGGACATGCTGCACGGCAGTCCATAGCCAATGCCACTGAGCCATCACTACTTCAAAAGCTTTTTCATATATGATGAAAGAACTCATTTTTTCTTATTGTATATTTTATATGTCGTGAAATTTGATCATTTTGTGTTACGACATGACACTCAAAATCCAAATAAAGCGCAGATACGTAAAATTACGTATTGTTCGTCACATTTTTTTATGAAACTGGGAATATGTATATACAAATAAATACACGTCACTTTTAATCAAATAGTGGGGGTATTTTTTTTTTATTAAAGATATTATCAGAATTGTCTTCAAGTTGAAACAATATTCAGGTGCTTTTATCGAAGTTGCTTAGCCGTTTTTAACCGACCATCTAAGTTAAGCAAAGTCCGCCGCGGTCATGACATGGATGGGTGAGGCACGTTAAGCCGTCGCGTCGGTCTCGGTTGTTGTCTTAGGATGACAGTCGTTATTGCATGTGGTAGGGTATTCTGCGAATGCCCGCTTTCTACCGCTACCACCTTCAACTAAAAATATGTCGCCAAGCAACCAACGGTGTGTTCCGACAGCTGTTCTTGAGAGCCAGTAATTCTAGGTTAGCCTTAACAACATCTTCGACCACATCATCACTTACCATTACGTGAGAAAGTGGTCAAGTGCTAGCCTATCAGCGATAAATATAAAAAAGTCCTGAAAATTTATATTGGCAGTGTGCGGCAGACTTAAAATCTACAATGTATAAAACACAATGAGATAAATTTATTTATAACTCAATCTGAATTACAATTCAGATTTGCTATGTTGCCAATTTATTAGTAGATTAGAATCTTACCTACTCGTTCTGATGTATGATGATGTAATAGCTTGTACATACATCCAATGTACCAAATAATAGGCATCTTCAGAAAGATAAGAAAGAACCATTCAGAAAGAAACCGCATAGATATTGAGCATAGAATTAGATGCGGGCAAACAATATTTTGTGGGTATGGCGTGAAGGGCCATGTATCAAGGGAAATTACTAAACGATCGAGACAAATGGTCTAATACAGTTATATGCTGAAGTAACGCTTACATCAGGTGAGCGGCTTTCCTGTCTTGTCTCTTCCTGTTTTACAAAAATGACTCGTGCTAGGATTCTTAGGGGGACCACTTTATTATGGTACGAATGCACCAACATAGTCAATAGAACGCTGAAAGCACCACACACATCAAAGACCTAAACGAGCTATTTGTGTTCATCGAATAGAAGGTATGTATTTTTTATGTGGTTGTGACGAAACGAGCACTAGGCACAATTGATGTTAAGCGGATACCTATGCCTATAACAGATGCTCACAAGTGACGAACTGCATTGCGCCAGTCACCCTGAGACATATCGTTTTTTTTATGTTTTTATTACTAATAGTTCCTAAGCCTTTGACCACAATCTCACCTAATGGTAAGTGATGATGTGGTCAAAGGTGTTAAAAGCCTTAACCTAGAATTACTGGCGCTCAAGGACTGCTACCGGAACACACCTTTAGATGCTTGGGGACAGATTTTCTACTTGAGGGTGGTCGCTAGCCAGGCGGGCATTCACAAAATGCCCTTCCACCATGCGGTGAAGCTCAAGGCCGCGGCGGGATTCGAACCATGGACCTGCTGCGCAGCAGTCCATAGTTGTTAAGTCTCATGTGCCTGTAATTGTACTGGCTCTCAAGGACTGTTGCCGGAACACACTCTCAAGGACTGTTACTTGAGGATGGTAGCTAGCCATACGAGCTTTCACGAAATGCCCACCCAACATGAGGTGAAGCTCAAGCCGGAGGCGGGGATCGAACCATAGACCTGCGGCACGGCATGGCAGTCCAAAGCTATAACCGTTTGGCTATCATTGTTTCAAATTCCATTCCAGTTGCAGTGTCACCGTTGTCATCTTGCTTGACACTTCACTACGCTCGTAATTTGGAGATTTATATATATATATATAGATAGATAGATATAACTCTTTATTGAAACACCACAGTACAGATCTATGATGAATTTACAAAGAAATACAATAATGTTACAATTGGCGGCCTTATCGCTTAAAGCGATCTCTTCCAGGCAACCATGTTTGGGAAGGAGCAGTAAATAAATTTTATTATGGCGGCTTGGTGCACTTAAGAGTAATGTATAAAACTTTGCTTAACTAAATTAACGTTTTCTAAATTATTAGTTCTATTTACTTATATATATATATTACACACACACACACACACTTATGCTATAATACTAGCATATACTTACATATTATAAACAATACATATAATCAACCACGAAACTACGACGACATAGGCTTAACTGTAACTTACAGAAGATAAATAGCTTTGACACGTTGCTTGAAAGCTTCTAGAGTAGGTGCACGTCTAACTTCAACAGGTAAAGAGTTCCAAAGCCTAACAGCTTCAGCAGTGAAAGAGGGGTTAAAAAACTTTGTTTTACATACTGGATGGACAAGTAACAGATTTTCAGATGACCTAAGCAAAAGTTCGTTTCTTTCATGAAGGTACAAAAAATGTTGTCTGAGGTAGCGCGGAGAAGAGGGATTAAAAAGGAGACTGTAAAGAAGGGACAGTATATGGACATTCCGGCGAAAGCGTATGGGAAGCCACTTGAGTTTATTGCGGAATTCGGAGACATGGTCATATTTTCGGAGGCCAAATATGAACCGTATGGAGAAGTTTTGAAGTCGCTCAAGTTTATCAAGTTGGTCTTGCCTAAGGTCAAGATAGCTGACGTCTGCGTAATCGAGGATAGGTAGGAGAAGGGATTGTGCTAACGCAATCTTTGTGGTGGTTGGAAGAAAATTGCGCAACCTGCGCAAAGATCCAGCAGAAGCAAACATCTTTCTACTAGTTTCAGCTAATTGTGCGTCCCAAGTTAAGTGCTTGTCAAATGTGATGCCAAGGTTTTTCACTGTATCGCTGTAAGGAATGATGACTCCATTAAACACAATACGTGGAAGCAATTGGAAATTCACTTTACAGAGTGTACGAGAGCTGCCGATGATGATTGCTTGCGTTTTACCAGGATTTACTTTGAGGCCGAAAGATTCGCTCCACTCCGTTATACGATTAAGGTCTTTATTGGTGGCTTCAATTGCTTTATCCAATTGATTAATAGGTGCTTGACAGTATAGCTGAAGATCATCTGCATAGAGGTGGTAGGAAGAAGTGAGGTTAAGAGATATGGAATTGATGAAAATAGCAAAGAGAAGAGGAGACAAGACGCCACCCTGAGGTACACCAGCTGACGTATTACACCAAGAAGAGAAAGACTCCTGAATGCAAATTCGCTGCTGGCGACCGAACAGGTAATTATGAAACCAATTAATAACTGTTGGAGATATGTTGAGAGAGCGAAGTATGGCAAGTAAGATATCGAAATCTACAGTATTGAAAGCGTTACTAAAGTCCAGTAACGTCAGCACAGTTAACTGACATTTATCCATTCCTAGACGTATATCATCGGTGACTTTCACGAGTGCAGTAACTGTGCTGTGTGCTGGACGAAAACCAGACTGGAAAGGATTTAAAAGATCATGCTTCGTGAGGAAGGAGTTAAGCTGATTGTAAACTAATCGCTCAAGGACTTTGGAAAGGAAAGGAAGAATGGATATGGGACGATACTCAGAAAAGGACTTAGGATTAATTTTTTTGGGCAAAGGAATGATATGTGCTTTCTTCCATGAAGAGGGGAACACTCCATTCATGATCGAAAAATTTAAAATATGACAAAGGACTGGGAGAATGTAATGCAGAATAGGAATCAACATGTTTCTGCTGATACCGTCTGCTCCAATAGCGTTGGAAGTTATACAAATAATGCTTTTCTCAACATCACAAGCAGTAAATTGACGAAAGATGAACGGGTATAGGTCCGGAGTTGCAAGGTTAGACAGAGAAGTTAAAGTACAGCGTTTAGTAGAGTCATCAATATGAGAATGAGTCGAGAAGTGCTGATTTAAAGATTCAACATCCAAATTGTTAGGAGTAGAGTCGTGCCGAGATTTACCTACTCCTAGGGACCTGAGGAATTTCCAAACTTTCTGTGGATTTTTATCTTGTACTGAATTAAAAATGTGACGTCGTTGGGCATCCCTACACACCACGTTGCAGTGATTTCTGTGCTTTGTATACCGCAATTTATTGGCGTCACTTGGACAAGTCTTGTATTTTGTCTTGGCTGAAGCTTTTTTATGTTGAAGAGTTTTTATTTCTTCTGTGAGCCAAGGTGCTGGTACGTGCTTAACTTTTATGGCCCTGAGAGGAGCGTGTTTGTTGTATAACTGAATGATCAATGAGTTAAATATTGCTAACTGATCATCAATTGATACAGCACTAATTACAGGTGACCAATCAATATTATTAGCGTCGTTCAAAAAAGCTTCTTGATTTATTCCACTAAAATTACGCTGCAAAATTACTGTCGGTTTGTGTTTGGGAGGACGAATTTTGTATGATAGATAAACCAAATCATGGTAAGAAAAAGCATTAGCCGAGCACTGACCATGTTTTGCAACATGGTCTAAAGAAGACACCAACATAAGGTCAAGAAGAGAGGGAGATGAATGAGGGAAATGATGAGTAGCACCAAGGGGTAGAATATTCATGTTGCTCGACTTGATCAGTGTTTCGAAGGCTACAGAACGGGAACCTTGTTTTAAAAGGCAAGTATTAAAATCACCCATAATTAAGGTATGACTGTATGATGGAGTGAGATCTGCCAAGATATTTTCGAAGGATGAGAAAAAATTTACCTTGTTGGAATGGCAATAATAGACTCCGAGAAGAATTTTTGAGTGAGATAATAGAACTTCGATAAAAAGATGTTCGCCGGCGTTAGGAGGAGTTGGTTGCGGTGAGGTACTGATTACAGTAAATGGCATGTGTGCGCGAAGATATATAGCAACACCACCTCCCCTGCCTGTGCGATCATTTCGTATGAGATTGAAACCAGGTAACGTAAAGGAAATTGAAGGAAGACACGGTGTAAGCCATGTCTCGGAGACCATTATTGCATGAATGTTTTTATTGTCAAGAGACGTCAGCATATCTGAAAAATGAGCCGGAATGCTTTGCGCGTTAATATGGACAATATTAAAATTTTTCGGTACATCACAAAAATTACTATCTAAGGTTTCAGAAAGTGACGGCATGCTCATGAAACTATCATCGCTGGTGCTGTTACAGTCACTAGATGAATCAGATAAATCGTGGTCGCTTACATCAAATATATTGCTTAACATAATATAATATATATATACCTAAATATGATTTTTTTGATTTATATCCTAAGTTTAATGTTCTTTAATAAATATAAAAAGTATATATATATATTACCTGCCGGTATGTTTAAAGCATGAGTTACGCAAAAACAAATAAATAATAAAAAATACAGAATATTAAAAACAAAAAAGAACTATCGTTAGAAGTACATGAACACATGAACACATGGGTACCTACTTTCACCAAAACAAGTTAAATAGAAAACTACAAAAACGTCCATATCATAAGGAATCCTACACATCAGGCCCTTCGCAACTCATCTACAATAATAGAACTTGCGTAATCACAAAACTATTTCATCTAAACCGGGTCTAAAATTATGTGTAGTTCTTAAACGCAACCGTGTGAGAAAAGGTACAAATTGTACAAGTCTAAGATTTGTAAAAATAAAAATAAAAATGTATCGAATTAAAATTATCTTTGAAATTACGATTAAATTACCTACCCACATATTGTACAATCAAATACCTGCCGAGAACAGTGTACAAAACTAAAAGGATACAAATTACGAAAAACCAGTTGAGAAGCATATCAATAACCGTGGCTCGGAGTCTACACAATATAAATACCTACATAAGAAGATAACCGTAGATACCCAGTGCTCATGAATACCAGATTAGACACATCACTTTTTACTCGAAGCGGCTGCACGTCTTGTTTTGCGTGCGAGTTCAGTATCCTGAGTGGGGGCGACCTTTTGAGGGACAGTGGCAGCAGCTGCTGGCAAACCGAGTTTATCTAGCTCAGTAACGCTGCTAATGCGATGTCGTACGCCATCATCACCCAATACATATATGAAGCCGTCCCGAGTCCAGGCTTTAGATATGCCAAACCTTTCCCGCGCTGCCATGAATGTATCGTGCCGTGCCTTGGTCAAAAATTCAGTCAATGTGATACCTGTGCTTTTAAGATTGGTCTTGGCTGTCCATAACTTAGCACGGAGCGAAGCATCCCTAAGTTTGAAAAGTATGGGCCTCGGCCGTCCCGAAGGCGATATTTTCCCCATTCTGTGACAGCGGCTAATATCTTTCACTTCAAAGTCAGGCAACTTCAGTCTTTGTACAGCCACCTTTGCAACGGCAGCAGCAGTGTCCTCCGCGTTTACTTCAGGCACTCCATGAATAAGAAGTATTTTTCTTCTACTATGCATCTCCTGATTGTCAGACACTCGCGCCAGGAGCTCAACTTGCGCCTGCAGCGAGCGAAGGGCATTTAAAGTGAAAGCCTTGAAGAAGGCATAGTCCTCTGCAAGGTTCGATGCATCCACTGAAGAAGGAAAACTTAACTTCCGCTGCCTATCTTCAAATTCTCCAAATTTTTGGTGGAATGACAAAGTCAACTGTGAAATTGAATCTTTGATGGCATCCATCTTAACGTGAAAGTA
Source organism: Plagodis pulveraria (assembly GCA_963890685.1). NCBI lineage: Eukaryota > Metazoa > Arthropoda > Insecta > Lepidoptera > Geometridae > Plagodis > Plagodis pulveraria. Next base: position 11,706,377 of record OY982964.1, on the reverse strand, counting down.
ATAGGTTCTGTATTCGTGATTGTGTCGATAACAGTGATTTGCTTGTGTGATACTGATGATAACACTTGATGGCAGGTATTGTACGTTTTACTCTAATTATACATATAAATTACTAATAAAACCAATGTATTTATATTTTTAATACAATAATAAAGTGAAAGCAAAAAGAACTGATGTTTAATTTACAACTACCGCCGGAGGTAACGTTAGATATTTATATATATATAAATATCTAACGTTAGGCAAATATTCTTCAATTATTCACCTATTAAATCATTAGGAGCTATTTTAAAAGCCATTGTATTTCCCTTAAGGGTAAGCTTTTACATAAAATAAGTTAACAATGCCAATACTCTGCTTTAATGCTGTGTATACATACATATCGAGAGCAGCATAATTTGGGGCAAGGATAAGTATAGTCACATGGTTAATATGTGATAAAAGATGAAATTAATTTTAAAAGTCTCTAAAGAATTTTGTGCAAGAAGATTTAAAAATAATGAAGGTTAATATACAACAAACATTGAAGTAACTTAATAAAATTATAACACCCCAAGCAAATATTCTTATCCAAATTAAATACTTTTCCGCTCCAATAAGCGAGCTACTTTTCTTGACCCTAAAAAGTTTAGCGACCTCAGACGGTTTGGGATAACCGTGCAAGTTGTTCTCTACTTATTCTCTTCGGGGATATTTGCGCCGTGCAAACTTGATTGCTTTATTGTATCTTGGGATTCCTGTTTAACTAGTAGGGATCATGTTATGTTATTTCTTATTCGCAAACGCCGCCAAACTTGCTTCATTAGTCGACAGAATCGAAAAACAAATACACATATTGAAGAAACAAAGTTGGCTTGACCTCGGACCCAAGTTTCTGATAATCTACTGAAAATGGAAAAGGAGCGAGGGATCAAAGGACTGTTGCATATTGACTGTGGACACTTAGACTGAATTTTAAAGTAGAGCAAGCAAGTATTCTTACATAGTTATCTTCTCAATATTTTATTTAACTCACCTCTATCTACATACTAAAGACTTAAACTAAAAAGAGATTATCTACAGAGAAACTCTTTTGAAATGATTTCTTAATAGTACTCTTAGCCACTATTTATGGAAAGTTTCATACGCCTGAACCAATTTTCAAAAAACATTTTCCAATCCGCCTCAGTCACTTCCTATGTAGCCTGCTTAAACGCAGCATGCTCTGGCGATAAAAACTGTAGTCCCCTTTGAGTTGTATTATAAGGGAATAAAAAGAAGTCACAGAGTGCTGTGATTAGGGTATCTACTTTCTCGACATATATATTTTCTTAAAATGAGAATGAATTAAGAGATGGCAGCGTGTCTCTGTGTTTATATGGACAGTTCCCTTATTTTACAGAGCCAGTCTTTGTAATTCATTTCGCCAATTCCGTCACTAAAAATAAAACCATTTATTTACCTTTTCTAATCTTGGCCTTGGAATTGCTTAAAATATAATGTATTAGAACGCTTTCGTGATACAGTATAGGTCCTTTCAAATATCGCAGATCCACTTGATGGGTTCATCTATATGCGATATATTAAAATGCAATGACTTATCAATTTAGACATCCCAATAAACAGTGAATTGGCGCCGTGGGATTCCGCCGTCTCCAGTGAAATGAAATATTTACAAATCCTGGAATCCAATTATCTGACTTCGGCACTGCGAGAGGTGACTTTTGAAATCCGACCCAATCAATGTATTAGGTCTATTATGTATATGATGTGTGTACGTGCGCTGAGTACCGAGTTCTAGTATTAATTTTCAGCTATATATAATACTAATACAATATGACTACATATAGGTTACCTACATAATTTCTCAACCTCGGTACGTCGCGTCGTGGAATCTTTTATCTCAGTATCTATTATTTCTTAAATATAAAGGCAAAGAAGTTGAATTGAAATAAAATTGTTTATCATATATAATATCACTAATATTATAAAGAAGAAAGATTTGAATTTTATTATGTAACGAATAAAATTTAAAACTACTAGACTGATTTTTTTGGATAAAAATTGGTATGGAAATAGTTTGAGACCCGGGGAAGGACCTAGGCCGGAAAGCTAGCTACTAGGATAAATACATTTATTCAATTACAAATAGTTTTCACGCTTCTTAAAAAAGTCGTAATGGTAAAAATTAAAATATAGATACCAGTCTCTTAGCTATTAAACGGCGTTAAAGCAACTTAATTGCATTAAAATTGTAGTTTTTGACAGTATCTGTAGTCTGCCCTCTATTTAGGTTCGATCGCAATTCGGTGGCTTTTATCAATAGTTTTTGACATATTTGGTACGCTGTTAGCTATTTCGTTGCGATTGCGTTCCTACAGGGGCGTAAATTATTTTGGAGGATTTTAGATAGAAAAAACCCTAAATGATTTAAATATATGTATTTAATGTTTCGTTTGCTAGAAAAACACTGTATTGATGTTTGGAGTGATGTTTGATTGATAGAAGTTTTCATTATTATTTCGGTGGCAAAATTTGCAAGGCATAGCACAGCCATATGATAGCGACGCGATAGCTATACAACTGCGATTAGGAGCTAGAATTAGCAGACTACCGAATTTGACATTAAAAGCAGTTCGATCGCAGAAGCATCGCAGATGATAGCCGAGCGGTTATAGCTATGGACTGCCGTGCCGCAGGACCATGGTTCGATCCCCGCCTCCGGCTTGAGCATCACCGCATGGTGGGTGGGCATTTCGTGAATGCTCGTATGGCTAGCTACCATCCTCAAGTAGAAAATCTGACGCCAAGCACCTAACAGTGTGTTCCGGCAACAGTCCTTGAGAGTCAGTACAATTACAGACACTTGATGAGACTTAACAACTTTATGTCTCAGGGTGACTGGCGCAATGCTGTTCGTTCTTGTGACGAAATGCATCTGTTACAGGCAGAGGTTGCCGGTTAACATAATTTGGGCCGAGTGCTCGTTCCGTCACAACCACATAAATAAATACATATATACTAGGTATTGTATGAACACAAATAGCTATTTTAGGTATTTAATGTTTATGGTTCTTTCAGCGTTCTATTGACTATCTTGGTGCATTCATACTATGATAAAAGCAATTCCCCTAAGAAACCTAGCACGACTGTTTTTTGTATAACAGGGAGGGACAAGACGGGAAAGCCGCTCATCTGATGTAAGCGTTACTTCAGCTTATAACTGTATTAGACCATATCTCTTGTTCGTCTAGTAAATTCCCTTGATACTCGTACATGGCCCTTCACGCACACACACAAAGTATTGTTTACCCGCAACTATTTCTATTCTTAATATCTATGGTTTCTTTCTGAATGGTTCTTTCTTATCTTTCTGAAGATGACTACTATCTGGTACATTGGATGTAAGTGCAAACGCAATTACAATATACATCAGAACGAGTAGGTAAGTTCCAAATCTACTAATAATTGGCAACATAGCAAATCTGAATGGTAATTCCGATTGAGTTATAAATAGAATTATCACATCGTGTTTTATACATTGTAGATTTTAAGTCTGCCGCACACTGCCAATATAAATTTTCAGGACTTTTTTATTTATTGCTGATAGGCTAGCACTTGACCACTGTCTCACCTACTGGTAAGTGATGATGTGGTCGAAGATGTTTTTAAGGCTAACCTAGAATTATTGGCTCTCAAGAACAGCTGTCGGAACACACCGTTGGTTGCTTGGCGACATATTTTTAGTTGAAGGTGGTAACGGTAGAAGACGGGCATTCGCAGAATACCCTTCCACATGCAGTAACGACTGTCATCCTAAGACAACAACGGGGACCGACGTGAACAGCTTAACGTACCCTCCGAAGCACGGAAACGCTCAGGAGTAATGTCAGCAGCGGTCACCCATCCTAGACATGACTAGCGGACGTTGCTTAACTTAGATGATCGGTTAAAAACGGGTAAGCAACTTCATCTTTAACAAAAGTAAGCTTATTTTTTTTAACGATCTAACCGCCTTTTTCATAACTTTTTAATTAACTATATGCAGCAAATTGTCTGGTTAACTTTTAGTGTATTCAACATATAAATATAATTTCAAAAAGAGGAAACGTATGTCTGTGTGAATATCATCTTCTTAACTTTGTCCCACTTTATGTGGGATCGGTGCAATATGTTTTCTCTTACAACACTTAATATAAGAATGTACGTAGGTAGCGGGATTCTGTGCATTAGGTACCTACATTTTTGTCTAAGTCGGCTCTTACAACGACAAGTGAGTACCTACATGGAACATAAGAGTATATTTGTCTAATAAGATAAATAGTGATAGCGCAGTAGTAACTGCTATGGACTGCCGCGTAGCAAGTCCATGGTTCGTATCTTCATGGACTTCAACGCATGGAGGGCATTTTGCTCCCTACGCTCGCTCCAAATCTGTCACCAAGCACCTAATAGTAGATTGTTATACAAGGGTCGAAAGGAATCAATTCCCATACGAGGTATATAGACGTCCGAGCGCAGCGAGAGTGGCTATAGTCCTAGCAGCAACTGATGACTTTCACCCGTGTTAAACACTCTACAGCTACATGAACTACTCATAAAATTAACCCATATAAAATTAATTGAGAATTGAGAACAATTTGTAAAATGTAAGTTTAATTGTTTGTTTAGAATATTTAAGGGCGGCTATAGTACGGTTACGGCGCGGTTAGAGTAGGAATTTATGACTTCATTTGAAGCAGATTCACCCACCCGCTACTCAGATGAAACAAACACTACTTTCCGAGTATGAGAAATGAAAATATATATTCCGGCAGAAGAAATTAACAGCCAGTTTCAAAACTTAATTGTACTTTTAGAAGCTAGCCTTTTGATGCACCGAGATCCCCTGAGAGCATCTGATCCGGTCATTGTCAGTCTTAAATTCATCATAATTATATTGATACATATATATCTTCAGGCGTTACTTTGCGGAAATCCATATTTAATAATAACAAACCTTTTTAAAATATTTTAACAAGACATTAAATAAATGTTAGTAAAACGCTTAAAAAATATATTATTTCTCGATCATGCGCTGTAAGAGTCAAGATCTCCAGATGATACTTCGTGTAGAATCGAAACGCGTCCAAAATTCTTCTGGCTTGGCTGCGTGGCATTTGTGACGTCATGTCGGCCTACAAGGAAAAATATGCGAAACTGTCACTAGATTTATTTTTTATTTTTAAGTTTTTAAGTGTTTTCCCAAAAATATTAATTTAATGTTTTCTTAAAATATTTTAAATTTATTTGTAATTATATTCACAAATACATTGTGACAATAGATTAGATGACAATATATTACAATCAGACTCCTCGTCGACAAGTTAATTTTCGTGCTTAAATATCTGAAACTTATCTTGTGCACCAATATAATCTTGGCATCTTGCCGATTCGTGACACATATTCAGTTTAGATTTTGTTGCAATAAAGTTACTGGCTATATTCTACATCGTTTCAGAGAAAATTGTATAAAAAAAATTAAACAAAATAATAATGAATAGATTCAGGCGTTACTTTGCGGAAATCCATTTTTAATAATAACAAATACTTTTAAAATATTTTAAGAAAACATCAAATTAATATTTTAATAAAACACTTAAAAAATATAAAAATATATCTAGTGACAATTCCTTTCATTTCATTCCAATTTTGATCGAGAATCTCGATCGTGCGCTCGAAGAGTCAAGACCTCCTGAGGATGCTTCGTGTAGAAGCGAAACGCGTCGAAAATTCTTCCGGTTTGGCTGCGTGGCGTTTATGACGTCACGTCGGCTTAGCAGGAAAATTAAGCGGAATTGTCACTAGATATATTTTTATATTTTTTAAGTGTTTTATTAAAATATTATTTTGATGTTTTCTTAAAATATTTTAAAAGTATTTGTTATTATTAAACAAAATAATATTTTATCATCGAAAGAGGCCATCACTGTTGTATAGCTAGACTGGTTGGCTGGTTGGTTTGTACAATAGTAGCAACTAAAAAGTTAGTAATATTTTTATAAGCTGGCATCTACCAACTTCATGTAGTAAATCTGTTGCCAAGCACCTAACGGTGTATTCAGGAAGCTGTCCTTGAGAGCCACTTCCCGTTCTAAGCTATGCTTATTTAACACATTTGATCAAATCATCACTTAGAAGAGATTGTGGACAAAACATACTAACTTATCATCAGCTATAAAAAATATATCAATATAAACCTTGGATTTTAACAAGAAAAAATTAAAAACTTCTGAAATTTTACAATGTAATCCACTTCCATTGCAGTAACTAAAATGCAGCTTGCTGTTTATTTATAACTGGCCATTGGGCTTGAAACAGCATTTATAAATAAACGGACTTAGTGGGTGTATAATGTGGGCTAGAAAACAATGTAACGTTGTTTGTTTTAGATTTAGGAATTGCTTTGGTCCCGTCCAGAGTCTGGAAATGGAACTGGAAAAGTGTCGCCCTAGTTATAATATGGCACCAAACCGTACTTTTTATGACCGACATTACAGCGTTATATGTTTTGATTTAACAACACATGGAAGGCTGCTCATTTGGTATTATTTTAATTTTACATTTGTCGGTTTTAATGTCGTCGTTTTCGATAGAAAATAATAGTCGATTCTTGATCCGGTAACTGTAGGACATCGGTACGCGCAGTATACCAAAATTGAAGCGCTTGTAGCGAAGTTTGCTTAGCTGTTCCTCACCGATCAGCTAAGATAAGCAACGTCCGCCGCGTTCATGACTTGGATGGGTGACCGCTAGTGACATTACTACTGAGCGCTTCCGTGCTTGGGAAGGAACATTAAGCCGTCGGTGATGGCAGTTGTTACAGCATGGTGGTAGGGCGTTTTGCAAATGCCCGCCTGGCTAGCTACCACCCTCAAGTAGAAAATCTGTCACCAAGCACCTAACGGTATGTTCCGGCAGCTGTCCATGAGAGCCAGTAATTCTAGGTTGGCCTGAACAACATCTGCGACCACATCATCAGGTGAGATAGTTGTCAAAGGCTATCCTATCAAGTAAAAAAAAAGATAGTGGTCATCAGCTATAGAAAAAATCCAAATAAATAAATGATATAACGGTGATCAGCATAACGCAGTTTCTACTTATTTTACCACAATAGTGACAACTGGCCCATGTTTTAGGAGAAGGACTTAAACTTCCAGGTTCGAATTCCGTTAGTAGCCAATTATTACCCAAGCGTACAATTTTGATATTCTCGTCATATTAAAATTACACGCTCATGCGTAAACGCTTTTAAAATATCTCATTTATACTGTTTTGTTACAAAACAGGGAGTATTATATGCTCTATAGATTTGTTCAAATCTAAGTAAACTATATCAAAAAAGCTACTTAGAGATTATTGATAAGACATTAGTAAAGTAGGTACTCCGAGTAATTTTACATTAATTGTAATTCCGTTATCTTGGAATGTATCAGTCAAAATAACAGGTTATCTGACTTAAGGGAGAAGAATACTGGATAAAATCCTTACTTTTTTGCGAGTATTAATTCAGTCAACCTTATGCGTTCTAGTGATAAGCTTCGCGGGTTAGGGATTATTAGAGTTTTTAATTAACTATATGCAGCAAATTGTCTGGTTAACTTTTAGTGTATTCAACATATAAATATAATTTCAAAAAGAGGAAACGTATGTCTGTGTGAATATCATCTTCTTAACTTTGTCCCACTTTATGTGGGATCGGTGCAATATGTTTTCTCTTACAACACTTAATATAAGAATGTACGTAGGTAGCGGGATTCTGTGCATTAGGTACCTACATTTTTGTCTAAGTCGGCTCTTACAACGACAAGTGAGTACCTACATGGAACATAAGAGTATATTTGTCTAATAAGATAAATAGTGATAGCGCAGTAGTAACTGCTATGGACTGCCGCGTAGCAAGTCCATGGTTCGTATCTTCATGGACTTCAACGCATGGAGGGCATTTTGCTCCCTACGCTCGCTCCAAATCTGTCACCAAGCACCTAATAGTAGATTGTTATACAAGGGTCGAAAGGAATCAATTCCCATACGAGGTATATAGACGTCCGAGCGCAGCGAGAGTGGCTATAGTCCTAGCAGCAACTGATGACTTTCACCCGTGTTAAACACTCTACAGCTACATGAACTACTCATAAAATTAACCCATATAAAATTAATTGAGAATTGAGAACAATTTGTAAAATGTAAGTTTAATTGTTTGTTTAGAATATTTAAGGGCGGCTATAGTACGGTTACGGCGCGGTTAGAGTAGGAATTTATGACTTCATTTGAAGCAGATTCACCCACCCGCTACTCAGATGAAACAAACACTACTTTCCGAGTATGAGAAATGAAAATATATATTCCGGCAGAAGAAATTAACAGCCAGTTTCAAAACTTAATTGTACTTTTAGAAGCTAGCCTTTTGATGCACCGAGATCCCCTGAGAGCATCTGATCCGGTCATTGTCAGTCTTAAATTCATCATAATTATATTGATACATATATATCTTCAGGCGTTACTTTGCGGAAATCCATATTTAATAATAACAAACCTTTTTAAAATATTTTAACAAGACATTAAATAAATGTTAGTAAAACGCTTAAAAAATATATTATTTCTCGATCATGCGCTGTAAGAGTCAAGATCTCCAGATGATACTTCGTGTAGAATCGAAACGCGTCCAAAATTCTTCTGGCTTGGCTGCGTGGCATTTGTGACGTCATGTCGGCCTACAAGGAAAAATATGCGAAACTGTCACTAGATTTATTTTTTATTTTTAAGTTTTTAAGTGTTTTCCCAAAAATATTAATTTAATGTTTTCTTAAAATATTTTAAATTTATTTGTAATTATATTCACAAATACATTGTGACAATAGATTAGATGACAATATATTACAATCAGACTCCTCGTCGACAAGTTAATTTTCGTGCTTAAATATCTGAAACTTATCTTGTGCACCAATATAATCTTGGCATCTTGCCGATTCGTGACACATATTCAGTTTAGATTTTGTTGCAATAAAGTTACTGGCTATATTCTACATCGTTTCAGAGAAAATTGTATAAAAAAAATTAAACAAAATAATAATGAATAGATTCAGGCGTTACTTTGCGGAAATCCATTTTTAATAATAACAAATACTTTTAAAATATTTTAAGAAAACATCAAATTAATATTTTAATAAAACACTTAAAAAATATAAAAATATATCTAGTGACAATTCCTTTCATTTCATTCCAATTTTGATCGAGAATCTCGATCGTGCGCTCGAAGAGTCAAGACCTCCTGAGGATGCTTCGTGTAGAAGCGAAACGCGTCGAAAATTCTTCCGGTTTGGCTGCGTGGCGTTTATGACGTCACGTCGGCTTAGCAGGAAAATTAAGCGGAATTGTCACTAGATATATTTTTATATTTTTTAAGTGTTTTATTAAAATATTATTTTGATGTTTTCTTAAAATATTTTAAAAGTATTTGTTATTATTAAACAAAATAATATTTTATCATCGAAAGAGGCCATCACTGTTGTATAGCTAGACTGGTTGGCTGGTTGGTTTGTACAATAGTAGCAACTAAAAAGTTAGTAATATTTTTATAAGCTGGCATCTACCAACTTCATGTAGTAAATCTGTTGCCAAGCACCTAACGGTGTATTCAGGAAGCTGTCCTTGAGAGCCACTTCCCGTTCTAAGCTATGCTTATTTAACACATTTGATCAAATCATCACTTAGAAGAGATTGTGGACAAAACATACTAACTTATCATCAGCTATAAAAAATATATCAATATAAACCTTGGATTTTAACAAGAAAAAATTAAAAACTTCTGAAATTTTACAATGTAATCCACTTCCATTGCAGTAACTAAAATGCAGGTTGCTGTTTATTTATAACTGGCCATTGGGCTTGAAACAGCATTTATAAATAAACGGACTTAGTGGGTGTATAATGTGGGCTAGAAAACAATGTAACGTTGTTTGTTTTAGATTTAGGAATTGCTTTGGTCCCGTCCAGAGTCTGGAAATGGAACTGGAAAAGTGTCGCCCTAGTTATAATATGGCACCAAACCGTACTTTTTATGACCGACATTACAGCGTTATATGTTTTGATTTAACAACACATGGAAGGCTGCTCATTTGGTATTATTTTAATTTTACATTTGTCGGTTTTAATGTCGTCGTTTTCGATAGAAAATAATAGTCGATTCTTGATCCGGTAACTGTAGGACATCGGTACGCGCAGTATACCAAAATTGAAGCGCTTGTAGCGAAGTTTGCTTAGCTGTTCCTCACCGATCAGCTAAGATAAGCAACGTCCGCCGCGTTCATGACTTGGATGGGTGACCGCTAGTGACATTACTACTGAGCGCTTCCGTGCTTGGGAAGGAACATTAAGCCGTCGGTGATGGCAGTTGTTACAGCATGGTGGTAGGGCGTTTTGCAAATGCCCGCCTGGCTAGCTACCACCCTCAAGTAGAAAATCTGTCACCAAGCACCTAACGGTATGTTCCGGCAGCTGTCCATGAGAGCCAGTAATTCTAGGTTGGCCTGAACAACATCTGCGACCACATCATCAGGTGAGATAGTTGTCAAAGGCTATCCTATCAAGTAAAAAAAAAGATAGTGGTCATCAGCTATAGAAAAAATCCAAATAAATAAATGATATAACGGTGATCAGCATAACGCAGTTTCTACTTATTTTACCACAATAGTGACAACTGGCCCATGTTTTAGGAGAAGGACTTAAACTTCCAGGTTCGAATTCCGTTAGTAGCCAATTATTACCCAAGCGTACAATTTTGATATTCTCGTCATATTAAAATTACACGCTCATGCGTAAACGCTTTTAAAATATCTCATTTATACTGTTTTGTTACAAAACAGGGAGTATTATATGCTCTATAGATTTGTTCAAATCTAAGTAAACTATATCAAAAAAGCTACTTAGAGATTATTGATAAGACATTAGTAAAGTAGGTACTCCGAGTAATTTTACATTAATTGTAATTCCGTTATCTTGGAATGTATCAGTCAAAATAACAGGTTATCTGACTTAAGGGAGAAGAATACTGGATAAAATCCTTACTTTTTTGCGAGTATTAATTCAGTCAACCTTATGCGTTCTAGTGATAAGCTTCGCGGGTTAGGGATTATCATATTATATTAGAGCATCACTTCAAAGATGTTAAAAGAACATAGCTGCAGAGTATAACTCAACTTAAAGGATAACGAAATAAACTCACTAGCCACATATGGGACCTGAAATTAGAGTTTTGTATTATCGACTGCCAGACGGAGTGTCACAGATTACAAAAATAATTAAATTTTTGCTGGATTCAGACAACCTAATAACAGCATAATCTTCGATAGTATGGTCATATACGGAAGCGACGAAAATATACATGACGAGCCAGTAGCACTTGGGGGACCAGAGACAAGCGCAAGGTTACAAGAAATTCACGATGAAGTATATACGGTAAGTAACAAAGAACAAGAAAAGATTGCGAGAGAAGCACGACGCATTGAAAACTGGTACAAAGCAGAAATCACAGAAAAACTAATATAAGACAGAGTGCGAAAACTGTCTTAGGCGGGCAAAAGAAGTTAATAATAAAATAATTTTCATCATTAATACAATTTTACTATGTCATTGATAAGAATGCTAAATGATTAATTATTACTTGATTGAGAAGTTGAACACTATATTTTGTGTATATGTTACATAATATTTGTTTTTAATTTTGTTTCAAATTATTGACATGCTAGTTTTATTATATTATTGGAATAGTTGAGCAAAATTAAAAGGAGCAGCATATAAGAAATACTCATAATGTGAATCAATAACTCAGATATGTGACTTTAAAAGGGGTATGTATTTTAAAAGGGATATACATATATAGTATGGCAAATTCGAGAAGAAATTGCAAGAAACTTGCAAACACCAGTATAGGCTATACTTTCCATTATTTTGATAATAAAAGAGAAATGTTAAGGAAGCAAAAACGTGACTATTTACAAGAGTTTTTTTTCACATCGAACTTTCTTTATAATCTATACAATTTTTGTTAAAATCTTAACAACCAACATTTTAAATCAAATAGACAACGCCACAAGGGGTGGATTTTCTGTTGAAATTTATTACACGTAAAACATTCCACCACAAAAAAACTGTGGGTTGAAACCCCTGACATTGATAAAAGCCTCAGATTAAAGCTTGACTTCAAAACCAACTTTCCACGGAAGTACTATTATTTATACTGTGCCGAGGTGCGGCCCAATTATCCCCATCCACAATCACAGCTGCACCAAATTCTCCGGCTTTCGTTTTAGTGCCAACTCTAAAGACAGTTTTTTCCGAACTAGAACTTTATGTAAATCCCAATATCGCAGTATAGCAGAAATCAGGGCTTTGTCTGTGACTACAGATAGTTTCAATGTATAAGACTCAATCGATCCAGGCACACCTATTTCCTTACAAGATTGAGTCCTCAATTGTGTACCGAAAGAGGGTGAGTATACGTTTTATCACCATACACATCTCTAACTTGTTATTTATATTCTTTGGCTTCTGGAACATACATGAAGAGTTTAGCAATAACTTAGCTGAAATACACTGCCCTCTTTTATATTTTTCGTTTGGGTTGCAGAATGTCTACATCTGGAGTTATCAATATATTCTACTCTATCATAATATATTATTTATATAAATATTTATATAAATATCTAAATAAATATCTGGGTTAGCATTCAGCCAGGTATCATTTTGAAGCAATGATGGCCGAGTGGTAATAGCTATGGACTGCCGTGCCGCAGTACCCTGGTTCGATCCCCACCGCCGGCTTGAGGTTCACCGCATGGTGGAAGGGCACTTTGCGATTGCCAGCCTGGCTAGCTACCAAGTAGAAAATCTGTCGCCAAGCACCTAACGGTGTGTTCTGGCAGCATTCCTTGAGAGCCGGTTATGTTACAGGCACATGGAGACTTAACAATTATGTCTCAAATTGTCGGTTGCAGTGCATTTCGTGACATGTGATGAAATGCATCTGTTATAGGCAGAGGTTAGTCCGCCTAAAATCAGGTGGGCCTTGAGCTTGTTCCGTAACAATAAAAAAAAACCTCTTAAATTTATTGGAATGACCCGACCGTATTGGCTCATGTGGGAATAGATTGGCCAGCCAGAAGGATGATGCGAGTCTGGCTGCCCAGGGTATGCCGGACGTTGATAATGAAAAGTCACACGGGGAGGCTCTTTTCTTCCACCCTATTTTATAATTTAGTCATATGATTATTTAATTCGGATGTGATATATAATGTCAGTTGAAATTTATATTTAGTGCTTGTGTCTTTACTGTTAACTTTATCGAACTACGAAACAAAGATGTTTTTCTGTATGATAGTTAAACCTTTTGTGGGAACAAATTTAGATACATATATAATTTTCTATGTTCATTAATTATTTATTTTATAAAATTATAAATTTTGCTTAGTTAATAGGTAAATTCATAAAATGCGGCCCCGGTCAGTTTTAATTTAATTTACAAAATTTATAAGGATAAGAAGGAAGAAGTTTTATTTTATAAATTTATAAGGATTTCGTCAACTGATAATTTATTTTTATAATTGTCAGAATTAAATTCTAGTGTAACTGTTTTAGAAAAAAAACTCTGATTCATATGTTTATTTGCCAGGATTTTAACTACTGATCTCTGTTAGTTCAAGAGGTTTCTATTTTATTATGATGAGATTACCTTTACATATACCACTTTTTTCTAGCGACCGACATTTGACTTGTTTTAACAATGAATAATGACAAGCACAAATGACAATCTGATTAGAGAAAAAAGATTTTGTCTCTGTAGTAAGTAAGATTTTAATGATGTATAGTAACTAAATATTATAGATTAATATGATATCAACCTCTTGATTTCCTTAAATCGTGGGCTCCAATAATTATTTGTAAATGTGATTTTCGTTCAGCCCGCAATGGTGCTTGTAATCATATTTAGAAACTAGCTGTACCTGCGAATTCGTTCGCGATTGCCGTACCTGCAAAATAATTAGTCACATTTGAGCACTATTTACCTCATATTAAGCAACACTGTGGTCTGCGGTAAAGCACTCCTAGTAAAGCATAGCTCAAATAGGAGCTTTTTACTTTGGGGTTGAAAACTCCCGGGTTGTATTTTCTAGAAGACAGTAGTTACGTAACTCAGAGAGTTCATTAGCGGTTCGCACAATAAATGTTGAAGCAAAGTACTTAGTGCGTTTCTTTGGAATTTCAATTATAAAACGGCATCTTTTTGTCAAGATTCTTCTTGTTTGCCGGTAGAACGAAAATATATTAGATTGTGCACTTCCATTGCGCAGTCTCCAAAATCCGGCAGAAGATTGATAGTTAAAAAAACTGACTGTGGCGAATGTTGCCGATTTTAGAGTTTTATCTTAACAAGCTTGCACATCTAAATAAGGATGCTGGGCTGCCCGTAGGGTGCCGAGCTGCCCATGGGGTTCCGGGATGCCCATGGGGTGCCGGAATGCTCGTAAGGTGCTGGGCTGCCCTTGGGGTGCGGGCGGCCCGTGGGGTGCCGGGATGTACGTGGGATACCGGGCTCCCTCGTCACTATTCTAAAAAAATACAGCTTTGGCATCAGTGTCAGCTACAGAGTACTCTCAAATTTTTCTTTTCAAAATATCTGCCATGTACAGTATTGGATCTGTTACAGTTTAATTATAAGTATAGATATAGCAGTAGGGCAGTGACATCACTGCAAGAGTTAAGTGTTTGAAAAAGCACTTCTTTCGATCAGACGAATTACGCGGACGCTAATTCGATTCTCGTCCGGAACAAGTTTGTGCTGCAATCATTTGATACCACTTAATATATTGCCTTATATTACAATATATATAGGAAGAGTGAGGCTGACGACGAATAAGATATTATGGGCCGCGTTAAGGATGGTAATAATACGCGTATAAAAATTGGTGTGATTACTGACATGGCAGCAGATATATAATGAAAGAAGAATATGTGTCTGTCAACCCCTTTACACAATGATAAAAAAAGCGCAAGCTCAAGTAGTGCTACCAGCGTTACAGTCAGAAGGTACCGCCTCATTTGTCCTAATTTGTTTCGCAACCGGCAATATTAACACAATTTCGTCCCATATGAAAATTTCAACCGGCCTCCAATTACGGTTGAAAAGGCAGCCCTTTAAATACGGGAAGAACGGTCGGGTGGACAGAGCGCGGGAATTTAGTAAAAGTTCGTCTTCTAGCATAAAACCTTAAAAATAAGGTAGATATAACATACGGGCTCTAAATGACACCACAAAACCGTGACTTGTTCCTGCGCTAAGTTACAAAATTTAAAGCACAATTTTCAGATTGCTATCTCACGTACTATCCCTATCTTCTTTCATACTCTTCTACCAATATCAATGTATGCACGCGCAGTGTCCTGCAGCGCACTAAAACACAAAACCACTCTGGATGTCCAGCGGTAACCAATCCAGACTATTTCACTAAGTAGAATTCGTGATATAATTGTTAAAAGTATGGGATTGTTTTTATAAACTTTTATCCTTTTTAAGTCATATTCCTTTAGTTTGCTGAACTTTAATTAAAGTTATGCATACATTATACACAAAACATTTTAAATGAATACTTAAATAAGACACTTTAATACCCAGAATATATAACTGTCTAACACCGAAAGGATTTTTAATAAAACCTTAACGACCTGAAACAACATAATCCTTTTGCTGGCTCATTACATTTTAATTACTATTCATTAACCCTTTCGCTGCCTCCCAAGTAAAATAATGCTATAGAATATGTTTTTATATAGCCTTAGGTTCAGTAAATGTTATACGCTCGTGATTTTTAAGATAAGTATGTTATTATATTAAACATACATATTTACTCTCAAGGTACATACCTGCCAGGATGATAAGAGTAAATCATGTAAATGCACTGCTCTAGAAACAGTAGACTCCATTGAATATCTTGGGAGTTGTTATTGATGAACATACTCGTATGTCCTGGGGCCCGCATAAAAATGTTCTTTCTGGCAGAGTAAGGAAACTAATATAATATATTTTCAAAAGACCTGGAGCGGTAGCTGATGCTGACAATATAAATCTAGTCTACTTTTCCCTATGTCAATCGATGTTGTAGCATCGGGCAGAGCTTGCCAAACGTATCTTCTTAAACTAGAATGTGCCCAACGTGCCGTTCTATTAAAAGCAGCTTAAAGAAAAACTTTTCGTTATTCCAGAAAGCACTTAGGTATATGAAAAATGTAAGTATTTAAGTATATAGAAGCTGTGTATTGCAACTATAGTTTTAAGATATCATACAAGTTGCACATACAAACATCATTATCTGTCGCCAACAAATTAGGTGGAAAGTACCATGTCGTGAAACAGAATTCTACCGACGATCATATTAGGCTTGGGTAGCGCCTTACTTATATACCAAAGCAAACAGAAAACTGAACATACTGCAGCAAACAAAATACAAATGCAAGCAAGCTTTAAAACAATGCCTGCTGTGTTTTACCTTTGAAGAAAGTTAGCTAATCCTTCGTATAATGAAATAAACAAGTAAAATAAAAATAATATTAATCCTTTACCTTTTCTTTTTACAAATAATAAACACGATGTTGATTTAAGTGCCTTTTCCCAAAGAATATAATTTTATAAGCATATCTTCCTGTTCATTATTATACATATATATAATTATATATTTATACAACCACATATACTTATGTAAACTTAAAATTTTACTGATATTCTGGTACATATGATGCAAAGATACCGGTAAACTAGAAAACAAACGGAAATATGGTCCTCACGATACAGGGAATCCTAGTTCGGAGGCTAATGTTTATTACTAGTATTGAATTGTTAGTTTGATCTCACGAATCTGTTATTTTAAGCCATTAGACATAAGTTCAGTTGTCTAATAAATTTATTATTATTAAAAGTTGTATAAATGCATACTTTACGCCTTACTTGCAATACAAATTGTTATTTTTAAAGTTCTACTTAGTAATTACAGGACAAAAAGTTGTATTATTGTGATAAAACGCGCTAAATAGTGGCTGTATAAGTGTTTCTGTGCCGTTATACAGGAACTTATGATAGCTTTGCCGTACATTAAAACTTTATCTTAATCCACTTTGTGCTAAATGGGCTGTCTTGATCTTTATCCGTCCAAACGCTTTCTCACGTATATTTGCCGTAATTACAGCAGATATTAGGTACAACAACCATATGGGTGTCAGGGCATACATTATATTGACGCGAGAGGTGACGGTCATAAAGCAGAGATAAGGTGAATAAAATATCTTCATTAGCATTGGCTGTAAGAATATTTGATTCCGACTTGCAACTTTAGGTCCTGTAGCCACATGTCCGAATCCTGCTATTAGCTATTTATTTTCTACCAAACATAATTTTCTCTGTAAGTTCTGTTATATAACAAGCCTTGTAAGCACCTTATTCAAAACCGACGAAACTTCTCTCTCTAACGCATTACCGTATATATAGGCGGGAGATGCCGTTGGAACATATTTGATATCTCTCCACAACGTTTAATACGTAGATGCGTTACGTATACGACATAACGTAGATATGGTAATGATGCTAGATCCTGGAATCTGTGTCAGATATCACTGTTGTGGTTATATAAGTGGTACCTGGGTTATGCTGATCATCGTTATATGAGTTATTTATCTGTTTTTTTTTTTATAATGAGCATGCCGATGTTGTACAGTTACCGTATCAAATATCGATTATTATTTTGCTATCCCAAAGAGATATATGAACATCGACAAACGTAGGATTATTATAATTATATCAAAAAAGCAGCATGCAATAGTTATTAATAATTAAGGCGTTTTGATATAACCTATCAAAACGCCTTAATGTCGGTATCATAATATCGGTAAAAAATACGGTCTGGTGCCGCATGACTTGGGACAGACTATACATTTACTGGTTACATTTTCAGACTCTGGACGGTAGCAAAGCATTTACTAAATCTAAAACGAACATTGTTTTCATTCCAGTATACACCTACAAAGCCCGTAAATGCTGTTTCAAGCCCAATAGCCTGTTTGAAATAAACAACTAGCTGCATTTCAGTTTTGTATACTACTGGAACTGGATTTCATTCAATGTAATTTCAGACGTGCCTAAACGACCACAATGTTTCTTATAGTAAAAGTGAAAGGTTTTTTATTGCTAAGTACCTACCTATATTTTTATTGGCTGATAGGGTAGGTAGATTCTGTCCACAATCTCTCCTAATGGTAAGTGGTGATTTGGTTTAATGTGGTAAACACGCAAACCTAGAATGGGACGTGATGATTTTGATGGGAAGTGGTTAGTAGTTAGCCATGCGTTCATTAGTAAAATGCCCTACTACCTATGCTACTTAAAATAGAATACATAATAGTTAAACTGAAACTTTAGATATCAATACTTGTACATCGCACACGTACAAGTCGACAGTGTTGTAAGGCCAACTTTTTGCGTATTGTCGCAGAACTAAAAGGACCAGAAGGATGACTCACGCAAATACATTCCAATATATAAGAGACTCAAGCTACGAAGAAATAAAGCGGACTGTAGCGCGCAAAGCAACGAGTAGCGAATATTTATATACCTAAAAAGCGTCTCTCTTTCTATCGCATAGCTCTGATCTATTCTGATGCGACACCGTAGAATAATCCCGTCGGGACAGATAGGCCGTACCTGTAGCGTTGTGCCTAATGTGCAGAGTCGTCCAGTATATTGTCGAAAAATATATGTGATGAAGACTTTTCTCGATCGTGCGCTCGTAGAGTCAAGACCTTCTGAGGATGCTTCGTGTAGAATTGAAACACGTCGAAAATTCTTCCGGTTTGGCTGCTTGCCGTTTGTGACGTCACTTCGGCTTAACAGGAAAATTAGGCGGAATGGTCACTACATTTTATTTTTATTTTTGAGTGTTTTATTAAAATATTAATGTAATATTCTTTTTTATATTTTAAAAATATTTAGTAATTAAACATTTTTAAACGGTTTAAGCGAAACGGAAGCACACTACCAACACAAAGAGAGAGGGCCACAGTTCAAAACGTTGGTTCGGAAGACCTACCAGACATCACTTTAGATGGAATAGAACTTGCGCTACGTCAGCTGAAAAACCGCAAGGCTCCAGGAGAGGACGGCATTATACCAGAAATGATAAAGGGCACAACAGAGACTTTTAAGAATACTCTTGCGGTATTATTTACGAAATGCCTGCTTGAATCAAGAGTACCGCAGGCCTGGAGTAATGCCGTCATAATACTTCTTCATACGAAAGGAGATATAAAAAGACTCGACAACTATAGACCTATCAGTCTTTTATCCCACATGTACAAACTTTTCACGCGCATATTGGTAAATAGGCTTAATAATAAATTAGATGCCTATCAACCGCGGGAACAAGCAGGATTCAGAAGCAGTTATAGTACAAATGACCACCTACAAACGCTCAAAACGGTAATCGAAAAATGTAACGAATATCAGAAGCCAATCATCATAACATTCGTTGACTACGAGAAGGCCTTCGACTCCATTGAAACCTGGGCTGTCGAAAAGGCACTTGCAGATTGCACGGTAGATGAGCGCTACATAACTCTGATAAAGCATCTCCAGAGCCATGCTACGTCATGTATAAACTTGCATAAAAAGACTGAAAAATTCCATATGGGTAGAGGAGTTCGCCAAGGAGACACGATTTCTCCTAAGCAATTTAATGCAGCACTCGAAAACGTGTTAAAAAAACTTGACTGGGAGAATAAGGGCATAAGTATCGACGGGGAAAACTTGAACAACTTACGATTGGCAGATGACCTGGTACTTTTCTCCGAGAGTGTAGAAGAGATGTTGATCATGTTTCAGGAGCTTCAAGAAGAGTTAGCTAAAGTGGGTCTAAAAATTAATACAGGAAAAACTTACCAAACCGAACTTACCAACAACGCCCTACCGACTTCCTCTAGACATTGTATCTAAATATACCTACCTTAGACATAATATAACGCTGGGTAGCCTGAACCAAACCGCAGAAGTCGAGAGACGCATAGCCCAGGCCTGAACAGCTTTTGGCGCAAATGGTAATATTCTGCGTAGCAAGCTCTCCATTGGCCTTAAAAGGAAAGTGTTCGAGCAGTGTGTGTTGCCTGTATATACCTATGGAGCAGAGACCATGACCCTGACTGCACACTCCGCAGAAAGATTCCGTGTTGCCCAGAGAGCAATGGAGAGAGCAATGCTCGGTATCTCTATAAGCGACCGGAAAACTAATGTTTGGATAAGTTCGAAGACTAAAGTCAGGGATGTGGTGAAGGTCATAGCCGAGCGCAAATGGCGATGGGCAGGACACATTGCGCGTGTTAGAATCATATATTTGTTAAGCTTCAATTATCTTAAGTAAATAAGTAACGAGAAGTTACTCATTATGTAATTGTAGAATATTCTAAAAGTTGTTGATATTTGTAATTTTTAATAACCGCCACACTGAAATCCTACATAATCTGTCCTGTCTTATTTCGGGTTGGCTGATACGTTGTGGCGGGAACTTTCATGTCTCTGATTGGTTGTGCAAAATATGGTGGGAACTTTAATGTATATGCGACAGACACTTGGCGCCAGTTATTGCTATAAAACCAATGTTTCAACTTACTGAGCCCTTCTTTTTATTCTTCAGAAGTGACTGCTGCATCGAGACTTATTGAGTTAAGTACTGTACTATTGTATTTAATGTAACATAACTGGTATTCACGTGTTGTGTGTGGGTCTATGTTTGTTGGCTTCCAAAATGGTATGCCCTGTTTATTATATTATCGCTGTGGAATGTGACTATACAATATTACCTTTGAAGTAATCTATGTGACCCTAATGATGTATTATTCTTATTAAAGTGTTGTATGTGTTCCTATAAATGCTGTCTTTTGAGATTTCCTTATGATTCCCTTTTGCGTAGAAAACCTAGTAAGTTAGATAGTTAAGTACTGAACTAGTATCTCAGTGAAAATAAAGAATTATAATACTCATGTTGTAGTGACAATATTTCTATATCAATGAAAATAAAGAATTATAATACCTACTCATGTTGTAGTGAAAAATTTAACCCGCGCCTCTATATTAATTGAGACACTGAAGACTCCCTTTGGGACTTTTTGAAGGCTATCACTGTTACAATCTAGATAGACGCAATGTAGAGCTTCAATGCCATAGCAGCTCAACCTTATACAAACTCTAACATTACATGAGCATGAGTGCTATAAAAGCATAAATTTTAATAGCATATAATAAAACTATTTTTGATTTCATTTAGCAATATAAACTTTAACCATAACTTTAACTTATATACCTAGAGTAGAGTCGCAAGTCCGACTTGCACTTGGCCATTTTTATTACCTTAAAACCTGCTTAGCGCATTTGCTTATAAAATGATAACGAATGAAAAATAATAACCAAGTGCGTGATTCAAACCTTCTAAACTCCATCCGTTCCCTTCACGGTGAACGTGTAAGGGTGAGGATCAGCGATGGAGATGGGTGGGGCTCTATTCCCGTATGTGACAAAAAAATCTTTCATTGTATTTTTACAGCTTAAACATCAGCTTAAAAATCAAAATTTAAATGGCGGCCTCGCTTCAGCTTAAACGGAGTATAACCGAATTGAATTTATTTTATTCCGAGCTTATAGAACTAAATGTGTTCCGGAAATGACATTACTGGCCATGGATAATATTTTAATAATTCAGATAAATAAAACAGGAACATACTGCATGCATTGGCAGTATACCAACTACATTTTTATGGTAAGAGCCATGTTTTGTGCCTGATGAGTATCAAGAAATTAATCGCGTGGAAGTAAATAGTGGCAAGCTGCTGCTTATTCAACACATTTTTGCATGCAGTAGTTACATACGACATTCAAGAAAAATTCTGAAAATGTTCTAGTTTTATGAAAAACGAAGTCATAATAATTTGCGTTGGGGGCTACAAACATCCAAAGGTCGAGGACTGACCTCTCTGACTCAAATTTTATCACACGGTATGAATTATATATAAACCATCCGAAAGTAAATAAGTGGCCTGCCTGTACTCTGAAATGTTAAAACAATCTGTAAATTAAGCTCACTTGCCAAGAACTATGGATTCCAACTAACATATTCAAGGTTGCCATTACAGGCTTTATCATGCAATACAAACCCACCTCGAACTCAAATCTGTGTAATGGATTGACTCTTATATTACTTTACTAACTTTCAGTCGTCTCTTTGAAGTCGGAGATTTGATAGCTTTAGCTGAGAAGGTGTTGTTACAAAAGGGAGCTAACGTCTAACTCTGAATACCGAACGCACTTTGCATTGTCTTGTTGCTATCGTAAGCTGAACTTTTTATATTTACTTAAACTACTAATTCTTTCTGACTGTCAGCTTTGCGAACTTTAGTTCGAATCCTTGAATTGAATATCTGCGTATATGAATGGTTGAAATTGAATATCTGCGTAGTTGCTGGCATTTTGCGAATGCTTACCTGACCATTTTACGCAAAGCACCTAAACCGATGCGTTTCGACATGGCCCTTCTCGTTCCAGACCTCCTGACATTTTTACCACATCACCCCTTGACAGAATGTAAATCACACATGAATTTAACACTAATAATATACCATTGTTCTGATAGGAAAGTAAAAATTTTATGTTGCCCGTCCACAATTTACTGCGACTTCCCAAAATTTACGAGTGTGTACTCAGTAAACTAGCGCATAATAAATTTGGGTGGGCGAAATGCAAACAGTGCAGAGGTATCAAAAGTACTACTACTGTGCATTCAAAATAATGTTTGTAGGTTAAACATGATATTATAGATTCGATATTACTTAGAATCATAAGATGTATGCCATAACTATAAAAGGAGCCGGCAGTAAAGGGGTTCAGAAATCAAACAACATAATCCTTACTAATATTATAAACGCGAAAGTTTGCAAGTATGTATGGATGTTTGTTACTCTTTCACGAAAAAACTACCGAATGGATTTTAATGAAAATATTGCCAAACATGAAAACTGACTGTTGAACGTTCTACCTATATCTTTACAAAGAGTTGACCAGCAGTGTTAACCGTAACGAACCATACGGAAACCAGCCACGTATAAAATCGTTAGATCCTGCAATATCACGCATTATGCTAACATATATTACTTCTTACGGCCATTTCGACCAGAACAAATTGGACGTTGCATTTGCTACACGTCCAATAAACTGTGAACCTCAGTATATGTTTATATTTAACTTTTTCTGAGATATACAATCTTAATTAACGGCCAGACGAACGACAAAGTGATCCTATAGTAATGGTCCGTTTATACTATTCTAGCTACTGGATATAGTGTTTTTGTAAAATTTAGAACCACTTACTGTTATTGAAGTGTGAAGCTTCAATAACAATAAAGCTGTACGTACAGTTCTATTCTCTTTGGAGCATGATTTAATGTGTATAGGATATAAGTGTCTAACATTAAAGAATGTAAAGCGTTATGTTATTTTTTATATGAGTTATCCAATAAACAGTCCCCCATTTTACATAAATAAGATATAACAATAACTTTTTTTATTTATGTTATTGTGACTGAGCAAGAACGAGGCCCACCTGATGTTCAGCGGACTAACCTCTGCCTATAACAGAAACATTTCGTCATAAGTCACGGATTGCACTGCGCCCGTCACCTTGAAACATAGTTGTTAAGTCTCATGTGCCTGTAATTTAACTGGCTCTCAAGGGCTCCTGCCGGAACACAACGTTAGGTGCTTGGCGACAGATTTTCTACTTGAGGGTGGTCACTAGCCAGGCGGGCATTCGCAAAATGCCCTTCCACCATGCGGTGAAGCTCAAGCCCGCGGTGGGATTCGAACCATGGACCTGCGGCACGGCAGTCCAAAGCCAATGCATCACTGCTTCAATAAAAGCATTGTTTTCAATGCTAGTTGCAGCATTATGTTTGATGGCGGCAAATAAGTACCTACTAAATATTCCAAAGAACCTATAAAATTCTAATCCAGATTTAAACTTACATAAAATTTCTTGGTTTTGAATTTTCACCCTAAAGGAATCTATTGAAACTAATCTCCAAAGGAAAGATCAAAATCAAACCATTGGGATTAAACGACCCAACTTTGGAAACACATTTCCCACTTTGAATTAATCGAGCATATCGATATCATTATCTCGTTGGAATTAATTACATCAGTGATGGGCCAGTAAGCCTTACTAATTATTTCACTGCATCATTTAAATCGAAATGTTGATTTGATAATGAAAATCGTGGTGCTATTAGAAGCAACGTAGAAAATTAATTTATGCGTAAATATTTAGGGTAAAGAACACGAATATTGTTCCTTACTGGGCAATTTATATCTGGGGGTCACGGGTCAAAACCAATTACACTGGCCTGCAAGAACTTTTTTTTTTAATTAGTAGAAGTTAGAGATATTAATAAAAAAAAATTATATCAATTTTTACCAGCTTTCTTTGATATTATAGTTAATAATACATTGGTAAAATTTTTAAGTCTAAATAAATAAAACAATAAAAATACACGTTTTTAGCTTAGGGCCTGTTTCAGAATGTTTGAGTAAGTTCCGGTTATACTGCCCAGAACATAAAATAACCGAATGATAAAAATGACAGTTAACATGCAGCGCGTTTCAAGCTTTAACCGTTGGATAGGCTAAATCGATGACTGTGAAACGCAAAGATAGTGTTTTATTTATTAAAATATGTTCTGGGTCGTATAACCGGAACTTACTCGAACATTCTGAAACATGTGTCATAAAACTCAATTCCATTTACAAGTATATTTTACATGTTATTTATTTTTTAATAGTTTCTATGAAAATCCTTCCGCTCGGATTTGTTGCTTAAACGTCCGTACATAGTATATATTTTTCTGAATCCAAACAATGATTCTCTGAGATGGACTTCACCTTCAAAGTGACATTAGGGAATCGCCCTCTTAACCTAACTAATTACCTTCGACTGTCCTCTAAATCGAGGGAACTTGATCTATTGTCGGAACGGCCGTGAGCAGTCAACACCAACTGTTGTGTTTCCGAAGCCCTATTTACGACGAAACACGTCGTAAATAGGGCTCTGACGTCACGTGTCATCTTGATTAGACACGGTAGATACTCGACTATGACTCCATACTTTGGATTAGGAAAGTAACATTAGTATCAAAAGGACTAAATTCAAGTCGAGTTATGATAAAATAATACATATATGAATATCTAATGGGATGATAATTTGTACATCCACAAATCAGGAAGTGATTTGTAGTACTGTTGTATAATCGCCTACAAAGATACTAATGCCCATCTTATTAAATAATTTATAATTACCGGCCATATATCAGTATATTATGAATGTTTTTTTTGTATCTGATAGTAGGTGATGACGTGGTCAAAGATGTTGTACAGGCTAACCTAGAATTACCAGCTCATAAAGACAGCTGCCAGAACACATCGTTAGTGGTGACAGATTTTCTACTTGAGGATGGCTAGCCAGACGGGCATTCGCAAAATGTCACTATGCTATAACGACTGCCATACTAAAACAACAGCGGGCACCGATTGCTTAACGTGCCCTCCAATGCACGGAAGGACTCAGTAGTAGGTAATGCCCCTAGTAGTCCATCCAAGTCATAACCGCAGCTGACGTTGATCAGCCCAGAACGACTAAGCAAGCTACGAGTGCTTCAAAGATATAACATAAAACAATATTTATATACTTAAATTTTAATAAAATTTAAACGCTGTGTCTTGGCTTTTTTCATTGATAAAGTTAGGTATCAGCTGGGTAACTTAATTACTTATCTAGAAGTTAAAACTTATCATCTGAGTAATACAAAAATACATTCAAAGAAACTGAACAATATACGTTCCCGTCTCAACATGAACGTGAAAATTCTAAAGATCCAAACGTATTTATACTTCTCATATCTCATTACCGAAGTGAGCACACCCGTCCCGGTTTCGAAGCGCATTCTTTTAACTAAGAATTTTAATTAGTGAAGCATTTCTTTCAAAGACGTCGCGTAATTTTAAGCCTCGCTTTTCATAATTTCATGAGATTTGTTTAATATGGATGAGAAAAAAAGGGGCCTTACTAAAACGGCTCCAGATAGAAGGCTTCTGCGATGAATTACCAACGTCTATTAAATAATTCTGCGTTTTGCGAATAGGAATATATATAATGAGACTAGGCCGCACCCAGAAAGTGAGTTTATGTATAAGCTTATGTATTAATACGCAGGTGTTTTGGCAAAGATGGGTGTCCAAGGGTCTGCTGGTACGCAAAATCTGGTGGCAATGACAAAAAGAAAGACCCATATTAATATAAAAAAGATTTATATACGAAAGTTCTCTAAAGATTTAATTGTAGACTTAAATGCCAGCACCGTTGCTTTGGCCAAAACAATGGAAACAGCTTAAGACGACCCTTATTCCCAATCCATGGTCTAAGCGTCTGAACCCCAAATACGAACTGCTGTCTAGGCGCTATCTATATTTGCACTTTGTATCATTGGTAGTGGCATTACTACTTTGCGCTTCCATGCTGCGGAGGGCACTTTTCGAATGCCCGCCTGGCTAGCTACCACCCTCAAGTAGAAAATTTGTCGCCAAGCACCTAACAGTGTGTTCCGGCAGCAGTCCTTAAGAGTCAGTAATTCAAGGTTAGCTTGAACAACATCTTCGACCACATCATCACTTACCATTAGGTGAGAATGAGTGGTCAAAGGCTAGCGTATCAGCAATCAATAAAATTTGGTTGTAGAATAAACGACTTTAGTCTGTAGAAGAATTGTTAATTTTATAAATGTTTGTTAATGACGATATGCAATCTAAATCATTGTTGTTTTATATTATGAACACATAATATGAGTGAGAAAGTACATCATATATTTTTGAGGAAGTACCTTATATGATATATATGAGTGCTGGTACCTAGTACACGTAAGCACCTGGTGTATTACGAATACTTGTAACTTAACTTTTGCATGCCAATCATGGCCAAATGTCTATTGCAATTAATTTATACCTTTATACTGTACTAGCTGTACCTGCGACTGCGTTCGCGATTGTCTTACCTGCGTGCTTACCTCTACTAATTATTCACATTTGAGCAATGTTTATCTCATATTAAGCAACGCTTTGGTCTGAGGTGAAGCACCTAGTAAAGCATAGCTCAGAAAGGAGCTTTTTACTTTGGGTTTGAAAACTTCCGGGTTGTATTTTCCAGAAGACAGTAGTTAAGTAACTCAGAGAGTTCCTTCGCGGTTCGAACAATAAATGTTGAAGCAAAGTGCTTCTTCTTTGGAATTTCGATTTTAAAACGGAGTCTTTTTACCGAGGTTCTTCTCGTTTGGCGGTAGAACGAATATTTATTAGATTGTGCACTTCCATTGCGCAGTCTCCAAAATATACCCGGCAAAAGATAGATAGTTAAAAAAACTGATCGTGACGAATGTTCCAGATCTTATCTTAGTGAGCTGGCAAATCTATAAAAAAATGCCAAGCTGCCCGTGGGTTGCCGAACTGCCCAAGGGGTGCTGGGCTGCTCGTGGGGTGCCAGGCTGCCCGTGCGATGCCGGGATGCCCACGGGGAGGAAGACTGCCCTTGGGGTACCGAATGGCCCATGGGGTGCCGGGCTGCCCCTTGGGTTCCGAGCTCACTCGTCAGTAATCTAACAAAAAAATAATAATTGAAATCGGACTACGCGTTCATAAATTACAACTAAGTAACATTTTGACTTTCATCTCCTTTCCCTAGGGAACCGTGCTGACTTTCGGGATAAAAAGTATACAATAACCTTATTCGTGGTATGAACTCAAATCGTGTTAAGTTTCATTGAATTACATTCAGTAGTTTTGGAGTGATACGCGGTCGGGATACAGACAGAAAGACAGACAGACAGACAAAAATAAATCAAAATACAGTTTTGGCATCAGTGTGAGCTAAAAGTGATGACAATTTTTTTTTTCAAAATATCTGCCATGTTCAGAATTGGATCTGTTACAGTTTTATTATAAGTATAGATTGTATAATAACTGGCTCATATTATTGAAAATAAATAAAGCTAAAAATGGGCTAAAAAGCAAGCCACTAAAAAATAATTTAACTAAATTGTTTTAAATTTCTTTAGCTTACATTTTATTGCGATGCATTCAGCCCCGTGGGGTGCCGGGTTAAAATTGCACCTCCCCATATCAAACTGTGGGTGTCGTAAAAGGCGACTAAGGGAAATTTCACTGGAAGGTGGGCAGCAGCGCCTTCTAAAGAACTGCCAACTTACACTACTCTCGCCAAGCCGCCTGCCAAGCGTGGGGATTATGGCATATACCCCCTGAGTAGGGGAGGCTGTGTTCAGCAGTGGACGATCCAGCTTATACAGTACAGTGCAGTACATTTTATTGAACAGATGTGTTGATTGAAAAAGTAGTAATATGTAGGCGTATTTTTAATGTTCATTATTATCACGGATAATTGATTTTTATGTCTGACTGCCTTATTTGTCGAATGCAGCTGTGAATCACTTTGGAACTGCAAGGTCCAGGGCCGGACAGTTATCAGATTTATCTGACATAGAAATGTTCAGGAGTAATCCGGTACCCAGAATTTCCTTAGTCCGTGACTGTTCCTGGTTGATGGTAAAAGACTATTACTACATGGGACCTTTGTCTTCCTTCAGGGGTAAGAGAAGTGCCATTAAGTATTTTATTCTACGCCACAGCTTTTTTAATCCTTAAATATAAAATATCAGACTAATAATTTTGTTAACTCATAAAATTTTCTTGTATTAAGTAAGAAACATATATTCGTTGTTTGTTGTGTACATATTTTTTTCTAACAAGTATAAATTTATTAAAAAAGTAAAAATCCCGATTGCAAATTATTTATTTTCGTTGAACGTTTTATCGTTTCATTGAATTTAAAAGTACAAGTTATGTATATAGGTATATATAAATGGAATCGTTTTTTAAAGCCCTTCATTTCGATAACCAACTCGATGGGTTTGGAAGAAAAACATTATATATATCGATCACAATATGGAGTCTAAAATCCGTCAGTTTTTTTTAAATCTTTTCTGTGTATCTATTGTCACTTGCGCTAGTAAGAGGAATCTACCGATATCTCATAAATTAAAATCGGTTCAGCCGTTTAGAAGTTGTGGTGGAATAAAGACACTCAAACATACATACACATATGATCCATGAAAACACAACACTCCTTTTCACATCATCATTCTCGTCTCAATATCTACATTTTAATAATGCTATTTTATCTTCTTTGTTTCAGGTAAGAACAATAACTAAGAACATTTTAAACATACGAATAAAATATTTTCACTGGTAAGTTCATCAACATGGCATGTGAGAGGTTTGTTTAATAATGAATTATACGTAAGTGCAGTAAAGATCCGTAGGTAAACCTTACACGATTTTATTTAAATAAAGTAGTTAAAATGATACTTTATAAAGAACTACACTGGTAGAGGGCAATCGGCTCGCCAACTTATATTTTTTATTTTATGCTATATAGGCCTCTGAGTTGTTTGCTTCAGTTTCGTTCATGCCTCTCTAAAGACCTAATCTGTATTTTTGTACATTAAATAATAATTTTTGAAATAGCCTTTATACCATCTTACTAAATCTAAGGTGGTACAAACAACAAAGGAGATGGCCTATTTTCTGTACGTATGTGCCCCAGTAGGGAAAATGCAGGCGTCTTGATAATAGTTGTATTTCTTGATAGGTTTTCCATTAATTATTATGGCTCAATTAGTATTTTTTCTCTAAATAGCGGGATTTAAAGTTTAACCACATGTGATTTCAACAAAGAGAATTTTATTATTATATCAGTTAAATTAACCAAAACATCTATTGTAGTGAGTTTTAGGTGGTTTAAAACCGAAAGAAATAATTACTTATGCAATACAAATTTATCGTGATCATTTGGAATATATGCAGTATGTTTGCCTACACCTACCTCATATAATAAGCTGTACATAATATTTTTTCTCTGTAGTGGCTACAAAAACATATTTAAGTTGGTGTAGTACATAAATATATATGTAATAAAAGTATTTTTAATCTCTCTCACTACCAGCCTTTCAATTACAATAATAGCCTGTTACGCTGTTTTCTGAGTCTTCGGTGTACTGTCGGTATTTCACATAAATGTAATACACTTTACTTGAACGGCGAGACCGTATGCGACCACGAACTAAACGCCCAAGTATATATCCACTCACGGAAGCTTCTAAGTGAGAGTTTAATTCAATAACGAATATACCATCTTCTCTGACAAAGTTTATATCAAAGTTCAATACTTGTATGGGCACTAAACGTATATTATTGAATGTGATGCTACACTTTACACAGTGATTCAGCACAGAGTCAGATGCAGATGCTACACTGATTTAGTCTTACTGATGTGTAGTTCTTATTTTGTATACTAGCGTCACTATTTTAAACTTATTCATGCTAATGCACACTCACAGGTAGGCACAACGGTAGGAGAAGGAACAAGTGTTTAAAGTAGTAAAAATATTACATAGGTAGGCAAACTTGAACTCAACGAAAATGCTTCGGAATTAGTGATGCTGGTGTTCTAACACCAACATACGTGAAAGGAATCAATTCCACATTGGTAATGATACAATTTTTTCGATGCCGAGTATTTTTGTAATCGAATCGTGAAAGTTTGCAATATCGATACTTTCAACTGTAATCGATACGAGTCACTCACTGTTAAGGCTGCCTTACAACCTTCGCAGTTAAATACGTAGTAACTATTATATATAGAAAACATGAAAATAATATTTTAATAAAACATATATGATATAGGTAAAACTATATACATTCATGTACCTACGCTATAAAGTTTGGAACTTATTATATTATTCGTTATTTTATTTATATATTGTTTTCATTATCATGATATCGAAATACGAATCACGTTTCGATTATTATAAAAAAAAACCCTTGCACCTCATATAAAAATGGCATAAAAATATTTTTTTTAATATTGTTGTTTACAATAACGCCTGCTATGCGGATTACATTACAAAATTACAACTATACGAGTGGAAAAAATTAAGTCATGTGCGGGATTCGAACCCGCGTCCATCCACCCCTTTAGCCAGGGTATGCTCTAACCAATTGAGCTAACATGACATGACGTCATAACTCAA
The DNA here is from genome assembly GCA_963890685.1 of Plagodis pulveraria. Taxonomy (NCBI): domain Eukaryota; kingdom Metazoa; phylum Arthropoda; class Insecta; order Lepidoptera; family Geometridae; genus Plagodis; species Plagodis pulveraria. Next base: position 11,675,078 of record OY982964.1, on the reverse strand, counting down.
ATCTTTCCTATCGTTCTTTAACCATCGTATTGGGATGGAACTGATGTTACTAGGAGGCAATCAGAGGTAGAAAACAGAGTCAAGGTTTATGGGTACCCTTCTAACTAAAGGCTGGTAATATTGCCCCGTTAAATAGCAATGCTAATTCTCTGGCCGAGGTGAGCGCCTGTAACTTGGTCGTTGTGTTGCCTATCAGCCATTTTGACCTTTGTAAAGAAGTAAAAAAGTTATACTAAAATACCTACTGACATTTCGCTGCAAATTCTTTATATTTATAAGGCAATCAGTATTGCCCGTCAACTGGCAATATGTGGGGTTCGTTGCGTACGCCGCTAATGATAACTCTCCCCGTCTCAGTTACCCACGGTCTATCCTCATATGTGGATCATATCTGATATAAGTACCTATCAATATATTATTGTACTGTATAAGGAAGATAACACTTACAATAAGTATGTATAATGTGTCTGGATTGGTCTAATTCTTCTAGTATCATAATTATTATTACCTACTTTATGTGATTAGATTGAATATCTTTATGTCTCTTTATTACTGTCGTATATAGATAAAATTTTACAAGTTCAATTTGGAATGGAGCTAACAGATAATCGATTAGTAGGTGTAAATGGGTCGGTATAACAAACATTTTTATAAAGGCTGACAAAAATTTACGCAGATGATAAAACAGCAACTAACCCGTTGTCTAGAAATGATTTTATACTGTGTTTTTACACGACTCCCCAAAAAAGGTATAAAAAGTATGTATGTGATTGTGACGGAACGAGCACCTGATGTTAAGCGGACTAACCTCTGTCATCTCTAACAGACGCATTTCGTCACAAGTGACGAATCGCACTGCGCACGTCACACTGAGACATACAGGTGATGAGACATCTCATGCGCCTGTAATTTATCTGGCTCTCAAGTACTGCTGCCGGAACACACTGTTAGGTGCTTGGCTACAGATTTTCTACTTGGGGGTGGTAGCTAGCCAGGTGAGCATTCGCAATAAGACCTTCCACCCTGCGGTGAAGATCAAGCCGGCCGTGGAGATCGAACCATGAACCTGCGGCATGGCAGTCCGTTGATATTACCGCTCGGCCATCATTGCTGTATTTATGTTTGTGAGTTTCTTTATACCACCATAACTTCTAAACAGCTTAACTGATTTTAATGTATGAGATATCGTTACATTCGTTTTGATGGCGCAAGTGACACTGGGTATAAAAAAAAACCCAACTGGCGGATTTTAGACGCCATATTGATTTTTTTCTTCGAATGGGCTTTAAAATGATTCCATAAATAATAAGAAGGACACATGAACAATACCTCTTCACGACGAACGATATAACCCGGATAGAAGTGGCAGTGGTATATGAACAAAATATACTACCACGGCTAGCATGCTAGCACACACTTTACAGGTAGTTTTAGGTCATACAATATAATTAGGTGTTCAATCTAACTTAATTTGCGTTGTATTTATTAATAACTAGTGAACAGTAATGAATGTTATATACCGAGGGGTGGTGGGCTAGAATTGTAACCCTCATATCCTTTTGTGGGAGTCGTAATAGGCATTGAACTGAAAAGTACTAGAAGATGGACAGCAACGCCTTCGATGTATTTCGACTGTTTGTGTATGTGATATGACTCAGCGAGTAGAGTGTAAAAAATCCACAAGTATACTTAATACATAAATAAATCATACATCACATATCATCAGATGTTTATATTCCTGAATGGGTTGGCAAAATTTGGGTATTGCCTTCTATTACAGACTCAGCCGCAGTTCCAGACTTCGGACTGTTACTGAACATTTCTTTGTCATAATAAGCTCATCAACTATACGACCTGGAATCGGACGCATGTTCTCGAGATTTCAAAGCGAAAGTAAACTACCAAGGCAGTTTTAAATACGCAGATATAAATATAAATAGTAATAAACTATAGGTATAGATCAAAAGATAAAATTTTATACAGTGAATTATGAAACTTTTATCATAGGATTTACTATGTAAATTAATTTAACGCAGATAAAGGCCAAGCCCAGACACAGGAGCACACCAATCACCAACCGAACCATATTGCTCACTGCCCAGCAATATGGTTCGGTTGGTGATTGGTGTGCTCCTGTGTCTGGGCTTGGCCCACGCTAGACATGAAAAATACGAAGGGTGAGATCAAAGCATTTGCAATATTATCTACTGAACCGCCAGAATGTAAATAATTTTAGCTTGGATTTACACATAAACAATTTTGCTAAAAATTATCACGCTATACAGTGTTTGATGGTACAGTACGAGATAACTATTTACCTGGGTTGGTTTATTAGTTTATTGTATTTTTAAATGCTATTAATACAATTTTATATCATAGGCATCAACTATACAGAGTCGCTGGTCCAGTTCATGAATTTAATAAACTAGAAGCCAATCTGGACATGCTCTTTGCTACACCTGCTTCCCAAACAGAGTCTGGACAACTGGAAGTGCTGGTGGTACTATCTCCAGAGGAGAAACTGCAGTGGCTCGGTTACTTCACAGTGCACAATATGCCTTACAAACAAATCGCTGATAATTTGGCCACGTAAGAACGTACACAATGCTATTAACGCATATAAAGAGTAAGAACCACTTATATAACTTAACGTGACATTTTAGCATCCTTCGGAATGAAGACGTCAAAGTACAAAGTTCCAGAGCAGCTGCTAATAGGAATGGTCGTTCTATGAGATGGGATACCTACTACAGACATGGTGAAGTAAGTATTGGTTGAAACTGTTCAATACTTCAAAAGATATCCTTTGATATTTTTAACGCTGTCATAAATTACATTTCATTCCAGATCAATGATCATCTAGATGCTCTTGCCGCTCAATATCCTAGCTTGATCACTGTTGTAAACGCAGGTCTAAGCTACGAGGGTCGCCAAATCAAGTACGTGAGGATCTCGACTACTCGCTTTGAGAACCTTAACAAGCCGGTGATTATTATCGACGCTGCTGTCCATGCTAGAGAGTGGGTCACGCCTCCCGTTGCTCTGTATATTATCAATCAGCTAGTCGTTGATATTGCGGAAAATGAATTGTCTGAAAATATTGATTGGATTATAATACCTGTAGGAAACCCTGATGGATACGAATACTCTTTTGATGAGGTAAATTGTTTGCAATGTTTATAATGTATTTAAGAAAATGCGTAAGTGGAGTCACTGTTACCTATTTTATTTATTACTAAAAGGTGAGCCTTAACGAATATCTAATATATTGGTAAGTGGCTACATGATCGAATATCTTCGAATCGAAGTCGAGTACACCGAGTCACTACGATAAATATACTGATGAGACTAAGCCAAAATTGTCCTCACTATATTGTTGAATTGATCAGGTGCGGTGTGAAAAATAATTTAAATGGCTCTCTGCTTCAGTTTTGAATTTAGTTTTCAGTTTTGAGGTTATTCTAATCGGAACTATAGAAGTAGTGTAATAAAGCCCTTAGGGAAAAATAATGTACAAAACTGACTTGAAAAAAAATATTATCTTATGCTTTTTAATGTAGGAAGATAGTTGATATTTTTAATATATCATCATTATTAATTATACTATATCACTAGGATCGTATGTGGCGCAAGACTCGCTCCAAGTCCCACGTTGGCGCTGATGAATGTCCAGGAGTTGATGGCAATCGTAATTTTGATCATGAATGGGGCACTCGTAATAATAGTGCAGACCCTTGTTCTCTAATCTACGAGGGTCCTTCTGCATTCTCTGAGCCAGAAATCAGAATCATCAGAGATGTAGTTTTGCAACATCTACAAAGGACGGCCCTATACATTTCACTACACAGTTACGGAAACATGTTCCTTTATGCTTGGGGTAACAATGGTAAGTATTTTGTTTTTATATTTAACATAGCTGTATATATTGATAGATATTAGCAGTAAGTAGTAGTAAATTTTTGCCAACTGTATCAACCGGATTGTCCATTTCTGAACACAGCCACCCCCATCAAGGGGTTTGCCTTAATCCCTACGCTTGGCAGGCGTCTTGGACATTGCGGTGTGAGATATCAGGTCCCCAAAAGCGCTGCTACCTACCTTCTGGTGTGTTACCCCTTAGTCGCCTCTTAGGACATTCTAGCCCGGTACCCCACCGGCATATTTATTATGCGGTAATATATATATATTTGCTAAAGACAAATACAATGTAAGTGTTCCATATACTCTCAAATGTCAAATACCCGTTTTTGTCAGCTTTCATTGTTGCTTCATTCATATTTTTTTCTTGGGCGCTCTTATTGTAATGTAACTAAAGGAAATAATACACCGGGTCATCGTCATATCATTATTAATACAGGGTAACCTTCCGAAATATCTAGTATTAGAAAAAAACGATGATAATGTGAATTTATATTGTAAATAGATAGAGTATTATAATCATTAGTAAAGTTGACGTTCCTGCACTTGTGGCAATTGCGGTCATCATAACCTGGCGATAGGGATCAAAGGCTTACCTATCAGCTATAAAAAAGTATAAACAGATCAGAAAAAAATAGAAAAAGTTTATTACATATCATTTGAACTTTTCAAAACTTATCAGAGGACTTGGTCGATGCGACGCGTGATCACAATGCTGGCACTTATTTGGCTCAACGAATAATCATTGCAATCCAACAGGACAATGCTGACAACTGGTAGTGGGATAGAGCATTTGGATTGTCTGTACGCCTGCAATGGCGTTTAGGGCCTAAATGCTTTTGTTGTTGTAACTGTATAGTTTTATTGCGTTTGTAGTGATTTGAAATTAAATCATTGACAATTGAATTAAGTTCGCATTTTTTTCCATAAATAGATCATCTGGAATGTTATAGGTTATTGATATTTGTGCAGGTACTGTTCCAGACAATGGTGATGATCTCCATGAGGCAGGAGTTCAAATGGCTCAGGCTATAGATGCGTTAGCCCTTGACAAAGCCACGCCATACATCGTTGGCAATGCTGCAAATGTGCTTTACTACACATCCGGAACTTCTCGAGACTGGACCCGTGCTGTAGGAATTCCATTGACTTATACCCTGGAACTGCCTGGATATGAATATAATTTTCTGGTTCCTCCAGAATACATTGAACAGATCGTTAAAGAGACTTGGGCTGGAATCGCCGCAGGAGCACAACATGTATTGGTGCCATCATCGTCGTCATCTTTGGCCCGTTATTGCTCACTACTGAGTATAACCTTACCTTTGTTACTGCTATTTAATCATTCATTAAAATCGTAACTTAACTTATTTGCCAAGATAGAGCCTTACTTTTTGGATTTGTTTAAAATATATTATCTAATAGTATTAAACAAAAAAATATTATTTCATGCTCTACCAGCTGTTATCACGACCTCGTCCGCTAAAACATAATGTTTTTATAGTAGCAACATATAGTTATCATACAACCATGCACGAGGTTAACAGAACGATTTTATAATAATAAATGTAAGACAAAACAGATCTATTTATATAAATATTTTTATCACATACGTAGGTATATATATATATTTTTTAATATTGTTATGTTTTCAATAACGCCTGCTCTGCAGATTACATTACAAAATTACAAATTTATGAGATAAAAAAATATAGTCATGGTTGGGATTCAAACCCGCGTCCATGCACCCGTACAGGTGCAGTCAGAAGTGCTACTCCTCGATGAAGCGACTCTGAAAGTCGCGAAACCGGTTGAAATCGAACTACTCCACTGATTTAACATAAGTGAGATCGGTTTCAAAATTGTTTACGATGTCTTTTCGATCGACTTATAGCAGGCCCAATATAATATGGCAGCACCGTTCAAGATTCATTACCTTAGCACCGCCAGCAAAATTGCTAGAAAATCCCTCTCCGGGCATCCACCTCCAGGCCTTGTACCTGAAGCTGGACGCTCGAGCTGCCCTGCGTATTCTGAAATTGGCAAAACCGTGGTCAATTCTAATTCGCTGATCGGCAGAACAGCAGAACTCCGGCCTTGCTTTTTTTGATCAAAACACATATGATCTTATTGTTTGGTAAATTAGTTAAACCTTATCACATATACAATTCTAAGTTAAAATTTCAAGGTAGTCTGAACAACATCTTCGACCACATCATCACTTACCATCAGGTGAGATAGTGGTCAAAGGGTAACCTATCATATATAGGCAAAAAAAAAAACAAAAAAAAAACAGTATGCGTTAGGGCGATAGCTAAAATATGCTCCTGTTGGCTGTCGTAAAAAGCGACTAAGGGAATATACGCACTGACTGAGCAGAATTCCACAACGTCGTCGACTTGAGCAGGGTGTTTTGCTTTACAATAGGCGCACAACAGGGTTTTTATCAGCCCCAAGAATGAAAAAAGCGGTACACTACCAACAGTCACATCCGCAAGAAGCGTTAGTGTAAGCAAGGAGTCTAGCCATGAACCGTAAAGCAAAACTGTCAAATCATTATGTTCACGTAGTAATCAACATGCAATAATCATTATGTAGACTGTGGTAAAATTCCATTTACTTCCTTTCGTGAATGTATAATAATATAGTTTCAATAGTTACTTTTGTAGTTAATACACGTACAAAGTTTTAATTGTCACGAAGACTTTCATTGACTTCAACCACCAATTTTATTTTGTTGCATATTTCCGTTCTGCTCGTTAGTTAAAAATAATTGCAATTGAATGTATCAAGTTTTAAAGGAGTGAAACCACATAAATAAAGTTAATTAGGACCCATGCGTTCCACCGCCATGCGCCAGTTTGATGACTCTCAATTTACTTTAGGTGCTTGGCACTGACGCAATCCAGAACCGGCTTATGTTCTTACTTTTGTCATTATATAATATGTGATACAGTTTGTATTTGCTCCTTCCAACAAGTTGTTACTATAAACATTTCTTTAAGAATTTAAAGAAATGTTTATAGTAAATCTATTAACGAGAATTTACTATGCTAATTAATATAAATGTCACTATGTACCTTTTTTTCCGAAATTTCTGTGATATTTTTTAAACATTGATGTATATATATATTACATAGTATACACAATAAAATACACTTTCAGACTTGAAGAATTAGAACTGGCTAAGTACTAGAAACTTGGTGCTCCTGGGGTGTAAGTTATTCAGTTTAAGGGTGTTAAGTTATTGGTTTTCTGTTAATGACATTTTCAGTAGCAGTCTCTAGTTTGCAACTGTTCCGTTGGATAGCAATTTACTACTGCTACTGTATCAGCCAGATCGTCTACTGCTGATCACAGCCTCCCTCATTAAGGTGGGGTTTACCATAATCACCATGCTTGGCAGGCATCTTGGGGATCGCAGCAAAATATAGCGATTCCTCAGATAGCGCTGCTGGCCCACCTTCCAGTATTTTACCCTTAGTTGCTTTTTACGGAACTTTAACATTCTAGCCGGTGGGACGCCGGTGGGTGATAGCAACATGCTCGCCAAATATTAAATTGTGATCAAATTATTAAAGTAGATATTATCTACTCACATCTTCCGGTACCTAATGTTATTACGTTTTTTTACATAATTATGATACAGATGTAACTTTTAGTATTCTATCTATTTCACCGAAGGTAAGCCTAAAAGACATGAGTCACGACGTGCCGTAGGCTACGAGCTGACGGTAACCAGAGGCACATAAACACATGAAACAAAGCTTACGCTAACATTGCTGGACACATTGCTGGTGGCGCTTTTAACGTTGTTTGTTATATCTGATGTACCATCTAATCTGTACTCATTTCATTGCTTTTAATTTAAGGTTCATAATACTACAATATGTTCATATGAAACTATTGAACCTTTATCAGTTGGTAACGAATTGGATTTGTTTCTGGTAAAATGCGTCTAGATTGCCTACCGTAAGCTGGCGATGTAACAGTGAGATTACATCAGATAAAACACTGGGCTATAATTGCGTGTAGTTATAAAGCAAGTTTTATACCAATTAGTAAAATTTTTAGGTTTTCATAACCTAAGGGCAAAACGGAGACATATTAACGAGACTTCCCTGTTTGCCTCTCTGTCTGATTTTCTGATGGTCAGATTATCTTTTAAAGCAAATGTGGCCGAGCGGTAATAGCTATGGACTGCCGTGCCGCAGGTCTATGGTTTGATCCCCACCTCCGGCTTGAGCTTCATCGCATGGTGGAAATGAATTTTGCGAATGCTCGCCTAGCTAGCTACCACACTTTTTGAAGCAATGATAGCTCAGTGGCATTGGCTATGGACTGCCACGCAGCAGGTCCATGGTTCGAATCCCGCCGCGGGCTTGAGCTTCACCGCATGGTGGAAGGGTATTTTGCGAATGCCCACCTGGCTAGCGACCACCCTCAAGTAGAAAATCTGTCGCCAAGCACCTAACAGTGTATTCCGGCAGCAGTCCTTGAGAGCCAGAGATTACAGGCACACAGTATGTCTCAGTGTGACGGGCACAGTGCAATTCGATACTTGTGACAAAATGCATCTGTTATAGGTAGAGGTTAAACCGCTTAACATCAGGTGGGCCTAGCGATTTTCCTTGACAATCCCTTAAAAATAAACAAATTGTCTGCCTTTTCTGAATATCTGTCCATCCGTATGTTATACGTTCGTTGCTCATAAATAAACGAAAAATTTAAATATATTTTATAGAATGCTGACCATAATTACTAATATTGGAGTAAATATTCAGTTCAATTGTTTTGGGGAAAACCTCAATACATGAGAAGGTATGTGAAAAATTTATTATTTATCTGGTGACTTTGTAACCCGTCAAGGGTATATTTATACCGAGCATAATATAAAAATAAACTGTAGCTAAATAGTCAAATCAAGAATGGTAGATAGATAAATATGTATTAAGGCTTAGCATAACGGCTGACGAAAAACTATTTATAAATATACTTAACCCATAAAGCCACGTCTTGTTCAATCCTTTGTACGCTGTTTTTATTTTGAGACAGTTTTTATTGCAGTCTTTTATTTAGTGTATCCTTTATTAAGGCATTTTTCTACGAGAGGTCACTGTAAGTGGGCATCCTGCCAGCAGCGGCACTGTTTAGACATTTTATAAATTGCGGAAGCAAACGGTCATCAAAAGTGTAATCCATTTCGAATAATATAAGAAAAATTTGAGATAAATAGAGTTTACATATTTGTAATGCTCTATATATAAAACCGGCCAAGCGCAAGTCGGGCTTGCACAAGGGTTACGGTTACGTACAAACCATAATTAATATATTTCTTGATAAAAATATTTTTTCATATACTTTGGGATCTTTATCATTACATTTTGCCAGTTCTTACCGTGTATTTTATTATTTTTGGTTTCTTCATATTTCGGCACTGCTGCAATCGCCATGATTACGATTAAACTGAATTCTATGCGAGTTGATAGTCGGTACTAAGCGCAGACAAACCAGACTACCTTCTTTCTTTGACGTATATAAATATCTCGTTTCTAATAATAACTATGATGAAAGTGACCGTGACTGTTTAAAAACGTTTTTATTTTTTAATTATTGTTTTACTTAAATGTTTATTATGTAATTTATCATACTAAGTTTGACGCTTGTAGTTGTTGTCGGTTGTACTATAGAGAATGATGCAAAGTAATGTTTCATGTATGGGGACCACTGTATTGTTTGAATTTCTGATTTTATTGATACTTATTAAGCCATCTACCGTGATAACCCATAATATATTTTTTTTCTATCAGCTATCTATAACAGTTCATAAAGTAAAGTCTTTCATATCTTATCAGGAGCTACTTTTAATTTCTCTCTTCGTAAGCAACCTGCTACGAAAAATATTAGTGATGTTCTACGTATAAATATGTATTTATTCGTAGGTGATGTCCCATCTTTGTTTTAATCAAAGTAGGTATTTCTATACAGAAAAGAAAAACTACGACGATTTTCATAATCTATAGACCTTTAACCATCAATAATTTCAGGATTCTGAACTAAATAACGCCCTATGATATATTAGTCAGTACATTCATAGTACAGGCAACTTGGAAAGCGCTTTGACAGATGGGCACAAATAGGTTATATTTTATGGCAGAGCAACCGTAAAAGGAATAATTTACAATGTTCCTATATTATCTCCAGCGATTCGGGAATTCTCTTTTCCATTACATACTAAAGCACTGAAGGTTCGCCAGTAATTCTAGGTTAGCCTGAACAACATCTTCGACCACATCATCACTTACCATCAGGTGAGATAGTGGTCAAAGGCTAACCCTATCAAGCATAAAAAAGGTTATGGGTTTGCTGACAAATTTCTTTCACTTTTGAACAATTAATTTTTAATGATCAAGTGAGTTTGCGAATTTCATTTTTCGAATCACCTCTATAATTTGTAGTTGTGTAGACATGAAAGACGTTTTTTTTTATTTTAAATAGTATGTAAGTTTGTATTCGATAATTCCCGTATTTGATATTTTGTTACCGTTTTTGTTAATTTCAACCGGGCTGTTGAATTTGTAACAGTGGCAAATTGTTAAAATTGGCGTGTAGGCGTCAAGGCCTGCTACGCAGAGTGCTTTGCAGCACAGTGGCGCTAAAATATTACGTTTACCATATTGACTATTCCATTAGGTCATTTTATTTAATACGAAAGTTTTTGTCTGTATGAAGGTGCGTGTGTGTGCATGAGTGAGTGTGTCTGCCTCGTGGCATTGTAGATCGTAATGTTGATTTTTTTCAAAAGCAAGAAATAATGCGATGCTGAACCTATTTTGATTCGTTCAGCATGTTCGTATTAACCGGCATTAATGCGAAGGCCCTTATACATGTCTGACAAAAATCTGAAACTGCACTTTGTTCGTTTTTGACTTGTTTTTGTACAGAGCACCGGTTGGTGCCAGATATAGTGAGTTTTTTTTAAAGACTGTGTTTTTGTGTTTTTATTTTGGTGTACTTAGTAATTTAATTAAATAAAGTCAGTTTGTATTTATCAACGCAAAGTAATTATAAAAAATATTACACGGGCAATTGTATGTTAATTATTTTTAACAATCATGAATACATAATTAAGTCACAACATTGTACAATGACTACAAAAATAACCTATTTTACATTAATTTATGTTCGTAATACAAATACAAATGAAGTGTAACAATGTAAAATAAAATAATACAATATGATTGGCCGAAATCTGTATCAATGATAATTGATACAACACTACTACAAGACCCTGATTTCGAAGAATTCTTTTCTCAATGTTGAAATACGACTGCTTTGTTATTCAAGTGTCGTAAAGCATAATTGAAATTTTAATGTCCTGGGTCTGATCCAGTTTTGCGTAATATAATATATATATAGTACCTATTTTGACTTTAATTTTAAGTATGCCTCTCAAGTCTAGAATTGTCCGTTTTGTATTATGCTATTGTATGGGACCATAGAAAATGTAGCAGCTAGCTAAACGCAGGTATATGATTATGTTTATCTTTTTAATTACAAAGGTCCTGTGACTACCTCTTGGGGGATGTAACAGCGTAATGACAAACAGGTCATGATCAATTAGTAAGTATTTTTACGTAAAAGTACATTGTTTATCCGCCCTGACATCATGTTTAGGTATTACTTGCTCATACAGTGCCCGGGGTCCTTTGTTTCACGCTCAATATAAACATATTTTTTATTGGTTCTGCCTGTCTGAATTTGCTCTCGTCAAGTGGTAAAGAACTGGCTCACAAGCTCAATGGCCGGAACACAATCAGCCGTTTGGCAAGGTTATCTACTTATAAGAGTAGTATTTAGCCAGGCGCGCATTCGCAAAATGCCTTACCTTCATGTACCTGATATAATATCGGTACATCTAAGCAAAAAATTATGACGAAACTACGAGCATATCTCACATATATATTCGATTGTTATATAAATACGCAAATCCATAAAATAAGCGCCTAAATCTAATAACTATAATAGCTAACCAGCTTTTTCTAGCTGTTACTGCTCTCGCAAGTAAGAATAGAACTTCATACAGGACTATACTTGTACTTTACATCACTCAACTGGCTTGATGTAAGAGCTGCATTTGAGAGTCAACGTCGAAATGGCACTTGAATAGCTATGAACCGGAGAATGACTCTGGTCAGATCTTGCCATCATTCCACGTGATTTTGATAGTTTTTGGAGTAACAAATATTTAAAGATAAATTTGGTGCACAATGTCGGTCGTCGAAACATTCAAATTCGGTGGCGCGTAGTCGCAGTCTGCATAAACGCTCAAGAACATAAATTAGTTTTTTTTTTTAATATTGAGATGTATTTGTGGTGCAACTAGAATGGGCAAGGTAAATATTGATTATATCAATAAAAACTTGAAAGTAGCATAAGTGACAAAAATCCAAAAATATTTAACTAGATTGGTACTGGCATATAATTTGTGAGTGGCGCGATGATAATGCTTTTAATCTCAACCAATCAAAGAATCAATTTTAATATTTTGGACGGGGGAATTTTCTTCTGGTTTCCTTATTTGATTTTGGACGTCAGCCAAAGCAAGTGGTTTCAGTCTTAATTGTTTTTGTAGAAATATTAATCATTCTGAAAGGTTCCAGAATAATCCAATCTGATATAAATTAAATCCGAAACATTAAAGTGGATATAATTAACGTTTATAGTCCTTCTTTAGATTATAGATACTGTCCAGAGTCATTCTCCGGTTCATAGCTATTCAAGTGCCATTTCGACGTTGACTCTCAACTTCAGCTCTTACAAAAAAAAAAAAACTAATTTATGTTCTTGAGCGTTTATGCAGACTGCGACTACGCGCCACCGAATTTGAATGTTTCGACGACCGACATTGTGCACCAAATTTATCTTTAAATATTTGTTACTCCAAAAACTATCAAAATCACGTGGAATGATGGCAAGATCTGACCAGAGTCATTCTCCGGTTCATAGCTATTCAAGTGCCATTTCGACGTTGACTCTCAAATGCAGCTCTTACATCAAGCCAGTTGAGTGATGTAAAGTACAAGTATAGTCCTGTATGAAGTTCTATTCTTACTTGCGAGAGCAGTAACAGCTAGAAAAAGCTGGTTAGCTATTATAGTTATTAGATTTAGGCGCTTATTTTATGGATTTGCGTATTTATATAACAATCGAATATATATGTGAGATATGCTCGTAGTTTCGTCATAATTTTTTGCTTAGATGTACCGATATTATATCAGGTACATGAAGGTAAGGCATTTTGCGAATGCGCGCCTGGCTAAATACTACTCTTATAAGTAGATAACCTTGCCAAACGGCTGATTGTGTTCCGGCCATTGAGCTTGTGAGCCAGTTCTTTACCACTTGACGAGAGCAAATTCAGACAGGCAGAACCAATAAAAAATATGTTTATATTGAGCGTGAAACAAAGGACCCCGGGCACTGTATGAGCAAGTAATACCTAAACATGATGTCAGGGCGGATAAACAATGTACTTTTACGTAAAAATACTTACTAATTGATCATGACCTGTTTGTCATTACGCTGTTACATCCCCCAAGAGGTAGTCACAGGACCTTTGTAATTAAAAAGATAAACATAATCATATACCTGCGTTTAGCTAGCTGCTACATTTTCTATGGTCCCATACAATAGCATAATACAAAACGGACAATTCTAGACTTGAGAGGCATACTTAAAATTAAAGTCAAAATAGGTACTATATATATATTATATTACGCAAAACTGGATCAGACCCAGGACATTAAAATTTCAATTATGCTTTACGACACTTGAATAACAAAGCAGTCGTATTTCAACATTGAGAAAAGAATTCTTCGAAATCAGGGTCTTGTAGTAGTGTTGTATCAATTATCATTGATACAGATTTCGGCCAATCATATTGTATTATTTTATTTTACATTGTTACACTTCATTTGTATTTGTATTACGAACATAAATTAATGTAAAATAGGTTATTTTTGTAGTCATTGTACAATGTTGTGACTTAATTATGTATTCATGATTGTTAAAAATAATTAACATACAATTGCCCGTGTAATATTTTTTATAATTACTTTGCGTTGATAAATACAAACTGACTTTATTTAATTAAATTACTAAGTACACCAAAATAAAAACACAAAAACACAGTCTTTAAAAAAAAACTCACTATATCTGGCACCAACCGGTGCTCTGTACAAAAACAAGTCAAAAACGAACAAAGTGCAGTTTCAGATTTTTGTCAGACATGTATAAGGGCCTTCGCATTAATGCCGGTTAATACGAACATGCTGAACGAATCAAAATAGGTTCAGCATCGCATTATTTCTTGCTTTTGAAAAAAAACAACATTACGATCTACAATGCCACGAGGCAGACACACTCACTCATGCACACACACGCACCTTCATACAGACAAAAACTTTCGTATTAAATAAAATGACCTAATGGAATAGTCAATATGGTAAACGTAATATTTTAGCGCCACTGTGCTGCAAAGCACTCTGCGTAGCAGGCCTTGACGCCTACACGCCAATTTTAACAATTTGCCACTGTTACAAATTCAACAGCCCGGTAGAAATTAACAAAAACGGTAACAAAATATCAAATACGAGAATTATCGAATACAAACTTACATACTATTTAAAATAAAAAAAACGTCTTTCATGTCTACACAACTACAAATTATAGAGGTGATTCGAAAAATGAAATTCGCAAACTCACTTGATCATTAAAAATTAATTGTTCAAAAGTGAAAGAAATTTGTCAGCAAACCCATAACCTTTTTTATGCTTGATAGGGTTAGCCTTTGACCACTATCTCACCTGATGGTAAGTGATGATGTGGTCGAAGATGTTGTTCAGGCTAACCTAGAATTACTGGCGAACCTTCAGTGCTTTAGTATGTAATGGAAAAGAGAATTCCCGAATCGCTGGAGATAATATAGGAACATTGTAAATTATTCCTTTTACGGTTGCTCTGCCATAAAATATAACCTATTTGTGCCCATCTGTCAAAGCGCTTTCCAAGTTGCCTGTACTATGAATGTACTGACTAATATATCATAGGGCGTTATTTAGTTCAGAATCCTGAAATTATTGATGGTTAAAGGTCTATAGATTATGAAAATCGTCGTAGTTTTTCTTTTCTGTATAGAAATACCTACTTTGATTAAAACAAAGATGGGACATCACCTACGAATAAATACATATTTATACGTAGAACATCACTAATATTTTTCGTAGCAGGTTGCTTACGAAGAGAGAAATTAAAAGTAGCTCCTGATAAGATATGAAAGACTTTACTTTATGAACTGTTATAGATAGCTGATAGAAAAAAAATATATTATGGGTTATCACGGTAGATGGCTTAATAAGTATCAATAAAATCAGAAATTCAAACAATACAGTGGTCCCCATACATGAAACATTACTTTGCATCATTCTCTATAGTACAACCGACAACAACTACAAGCGTCAAACTTAGTATGATAAATTACATAATAAACATTTAAGTAAAACAATAATTAAAAAATAAAAACGTTTTTAAACAGTCACGGTCACTTTCATCATAGTTATTATTAGAAACGAGATATTTATATACGTCAAAGAAAGAAGGTAGTCTGGTTTGTCTGCGCTTAGTACCGACTATCAACTCGCATAGAATTCAGTTTAATCGTAATCATGGCGATTGCAGCAGTGCCGAAATATGAAGAAACCAAAAATAATAAAATACACGGTAAGAACTGGCAAAATGTAATGATAAAGATCCCAAAGTATATGAAAAAATATTTTTATCAAGAAATATATTAATTATGGTTTGTACGTAACCGTAACCCTTGTGCAAGCCCGACTTGCGCTTGGCCGGTTTTATATATAGAGCATTACAAATATGTAAACTCTATTTATCTCAAATTTTTCTTATATTATTCGAAATGGATTACACTTTTGATGACCGTTTGCTTCCGCAATTTATAAAATGTCTAAACAGTGCCGCTGCTGGCAGGATGCCCACTTACAGTGACCTCTCGTAGAAAAATGCCTTAATAAAGGATACACTAAATAAAAGACTGCAATAAAAACTGTCTCAAAATAAAAACAGCGTACAAAGGATTGAACAAGACGTGGCTTTATGGGTTAAGTATATTTATAAATAGTTTTTCGTCAGCCGTTATGCTAAGCCTTAATACATATTTATCTATCTACCATTCTTGATTTGACTATTTAGCTACAGTTTATTTTTATATTATGCTCGGTATAAATATACCCTTGACGGGTTACAAAGTCACCAGATAAATAATAAATTTTTCACATACCTTCTCATGTATTGAGGTTTTCCCCAAAACAATTGAACTGAATATTTACTCCAATATTAGTAATTATGGTCAGCATTCTATAAAATATATTTAAATTTTTCGTTTATTTATGAGCAACGAACGTATAACATACGGATGGACAGATATTCAGAAAAGGCAGACAATTTGTTTATTTTTAAGGGATTGTCAAGGAAAATCGCTAGGCCCACCTGATGTTAAGCGGTTTAACCTCTACCTATAACAGATGCATTTTGTCACAAGTATCGAATTGCACTGTGCCCGTCACACTGAGACATACTGTGTGCCTGTAATCTCTGGCTCTCAAGGACTGCTGCCGGAATACACTGTTAGGTGCTTGGCGACAGATTTTCTACTTGAGGGTGGTCGCTAGCCAGGTGGGCATTCGCAAAATACCCTTCCACCATGCGGTGAAGCTCAAGCCCGCGGCGGGATTCGAACCATGGACCTGCTGCGTGGCAGTCCATAGCCAATGCCACTGAGCTATCATTGCTTCAAAAAGTGTGGTAGCTAGCTAGGCGAGCATTCGCAAAATTCATTTCCACCATGCGATGAAGCTCAAGCCGGAGGTGGGGATCAAACCATAGACCTGCGGCACGGCAGTCCATAGCTATTACCGCTCGGCCACATTTGCTTTAAAAGATAATCTGACCATCAGAAAATCAGACAGAGAGGCAAACAGGGAAGTCTCGTTAATATGTCTCCGTTTTGCCCTTAGGTTATGAAAACCTAAAAATTTTACTAATTGGTATAAAACTTGCTTTATAACTACACGCAATTATAGCCCAGTGTTTTATCTGATGTAATCTCACTGTTACATCGCCAGCTTACGGTAGGCAATCTAGACGCATTTTACCAGAAACAAATCCAATTCGTTACCAACTGATAAAGGTTCAATAGTTTCATATGAACATATTGTAGTATTATGAACCTTAAATTAAAAGCAATGAAATGAGTACAGATTAGATGGTACATCAGATATAACAAACAACGTTAAAAGCGCCACCAGCAATGTGTCCAGCAATGTTAGCGTAAGCTTTGTTTCATGTGTTTATGTGCCTCTGGTTACCGTCAGCTCGTAGCCTACGGCACGTCGTGACTCATGTCTTTTAGGCTTACCTTCGGTGAAATAGATAGAATACTAAAAGTTACATCTGTATCATAATTATGTAAAAAAACGTAATAACATTAGGTACCGGAAGATGTGAGTAGATAATATCTACTTTAATAATTTGATCACAATTTAATATTTGGCGAGCATGTTGCTATCACCCACCGGCGTCCCACCGGCTAGAATGTTAAAGTTCCGTAAAAAGCAACTAAGGGTAAAATACTGGAAGGTGGGCCAGCAGCGCTATCTGAGGAATCGCTATATTTTGCTGCGATCCCCAAGATGCCTGCCAAGCATGGTGATTATGGTAAACCCCACCTTAATGAGGGAGGCTGTGATCAGCAGTAGACGATCTGGCTGATACAGTAGCAGTAGTAAATTGCTATCCAACGGAACAGTTGCAAACTAGAGACTGCTACTGAAAATGTCATTAACAGAAAACCAATAACTTAACACCCTTAAACTGAATAACTTACACCCCAGGAGCACCAAGTTTCTAGTACTTAGCCAGTTCTAATTCTTCAAGTCTGAAAGTGTATTTTATTGTGTATACTATGTAATATATATATACATCAATGTTTAAAAAATATCACAGAAATTTCGGAAAAAAAGGTACATAGTGACATTTATATTAATTAGCATAGTAAATTCTCGTTAATAGATTTACTATAAACATTTCTTTAAATTCTTAAAGAAATGTTTATAGTAACAACTTGTTGGAAGGAGCAAATACAAACTGTATCACATATTATATAATGACAAAAGTAAGAACATAAGCCGGTTCTGGATTGCGTCAGTGCCAAGCACCTAAAGTAAATTGAGAGTCATCAAACTGGCGCATGGCGGTGGAACGCATGGGTCCTAATTAACTTTATTTATGTGGTTTCACTCCTTTAAAACTTGATACATTCAATTGCAATTATTTTTAACTAACGAGCAGAACGGAAATATGCAACAAAATAAAATTGGTGGTTGAAGTCAATGAAAGTCTTCGTGACAATTAAAACTTTGTACGTGTATTAACTACAAAAGTAACTATTGAAACTATATTATTATACATTCACGAAAGGAAGTAAATGGAATTTTACCACAGTCTACATAATGATTATTGCATGTTGATTACTACGTGAACATAATGATTTGACAGTTTTGCTTTACGGTTCATGGCTAGACTCCTTGCTTACACTAACGCTTCTTGCGGATGTGACTGTTGGTAGTGTACCGCTTTTTTCATTCTTGGGGCTGATAAAAACCCTGTTGTGCGCCTATTGTAAAGCAAAACACCCTGCTCAAGTCGACGACGTTGTGGAATTCTGCTCAGTCAGTGCGTATATTCCCTTAGTCGCTTTTTACGACAGCCAACAGGAGCATATTTTAGCTATCGCCCTAACGCATACTGTTTTTTTTTTGTTTTTTTTTTTGCCTATATATGATAGGTTACCCTTTGACCACTATCTCACCTGATGGTAAGTGATGATGTGGTCGAAGATGTTGTTCAGACTACCTTGAAATTTTAACTTAGAATTGTATATGTGATAAGGTTTAACTAATTTACCAAACAATAAGATCATATGTGTTTTGATCAAAAAAAGCAAGGCCGGAGTTCTGCTGTTCTGCCGATCAGCGAATTAGAATTGACCACGGTTTTGCCAATTTCAGAATACGCAGGGCAGCTCGAGCGTCCAGCTTCAGGTACAAGGCCTGGAGGTGGATGCCCGGAGAGGGATTTTCTAGCAATTTTGCTGGCGGTGCTAAGGTAATGAATCTTGAACGGTGCTGCCATATTATATTGGGCCTGCTATAAGTCGATCGAAAAGACATCGTAAACAATTTTGAAACCGATCTCACTTATGTTAAATCAGTGGAGTAGTTCGATTTCAACCGGTTTCGCGACTTTCAGAGTCGCTTCATCGAGGAGTAGCACTTCTGACTGCACCTGTACGGGTGCATGGACGCGGGTTTGAATCCCAACCATGACTATATTTTTTTATCTCATAAATTTGTAATTTTGTAATGTAATCTGCAGAGCAGGCGTTATTGAAAACATAACAATATTAAAAAATATATATATATACCTACGTATGTGATAAAAATATTTATATAAATAGATCTGTTTTGTCTTACATTTATTATTATAAAATCGTTCTGTTAACCTCGTGCATGGTTGTATGATAACTATATGTTGCTACTATAAAAACATTATGTTTTAGCGGACGAGGTCGTGATAACAGCTGGTAGAGCATGAAATAATATTTTTTTGTTTAATACTATTAGATAATATATTTTAAACAAATCCAAAAAGTAAGGCTCTATCTTGGCAAATAAGTTAAGTTACGATTTTAATGAATGATTAAATAGCAGTAACAAAGGTAAGGTTATACTCAGTAGTGAGCAATAACGGGCCAAAGATGACGACGATGATGGCACCAATACATGTTGTGCTCCTGCGGCGATTCCAGCCCAAGTCTCTTTAACGATCTGTTCAATGTATTCTGGAGGAACCAGAAAATTATATTCATATCCAGGCAGTTCCAGGGTATAAGTCAATGGAATTCCTACAGCACGGGTCCAGTCTCGAGAAGTTCCGGATGTGTAGTAAAGCACATTTGCAGCATTGCCAACGATGTATGGCGTGGCTTTGTCAAGGGCTAACGCATCTATAGCCTGAGCCATTTGAACTCCTGCCTCATGGAGATCATCACCATTGTCTGGAACAGTACCTGCACAAATATCAATAACCTATAACATTCCAGATGATCTATTTATGGAAAAAAATGCGAACTTAATTCAATTGTCAATGATTTAATTTCAAATCACTACAAACGCAATAAAACTATACAGTTACAACAACAAAAGCATTTAGGCCCTAAACGCCATTGCAGGCGTACAGACAATCCAAATGCTCTATCCCACTACCAGTTGTCAGCATTGTCCTGTTGGATTGCAATGATTATTCGTTGAGCCAAATAAGTGCCAGCATTGTGATCACGCGTCGCATCGACCAAGTCCTCTGATAAGTTTTGAAAAGTTCAAATGATATGTAATAAACTTTTTCTATTTTTTTCTTGCCTTGAATATTTTATTGCCAGGTTGCTTTTGTGATTGAGAGAAAATGAATGAACAGTCTTATTACGTATAGTAAATTCAAAGTACCTAGCATCTTCGGCTTCGATTGTGCGCCCAAATTGAGTTTTTTTTTTAAATACATTTATTGCTGTTAAGCTAATCTTTGGCCACGATCTCTATCTTTGACTACTATTTTACCTGATGGTAAGTGAAGATGTGGTCAAAGCTGGTATTCAGTTTAGGCTAATCTAGAATTACTGGTTCACAAGAATAGCTGCCGAAACACACTGATTGGTGGTTGGCGAAAGATTTGTACTTGAGGTAGCCAGGCGGGCATTAGAAAAAAGCCCTACCACAATGCAAGAATATTAACTTCGCGCCTTCTTATACATTTGCCCTTTACCATATATAACACGACGTCCATGTATCAAAAAGCAACCCTAATAAAACAATTTGCCTAACCATAATCCAATAAACCATAGAGAAATATAATACTCTTTTCTCTTTTCTGTGCAATTAACCATATTCCATATCCCCTGAACTGATTGTTTCGTTATTCAATAAAACCATTATACATTGAGAATGGTTTTAAATTAAGTACAAGTTTATGATAAACTGGTCGGTACATTTTTCAATGAACGCTCGAGCGAGACCACACTAAAGGATATTTTGTAAATCCATAACTAGGAAATATGGTGGTCTAAGGTGTTTATGGTGGGGGCAACTTGGGCGGCAAGAGCCTGGAGCGTGAAATATTTTGACAGCAACGCCTCGCGGCGTCCTTAGTTATCCAAACTCCTGATAGTTTTTGAGAACTAAGCTACTTCCTTACTGTTGTTTTGATTCTCTTTCTTATGTATAACTGTATGATTTTCAGTATTTGTTTTGAAATTTGTGTCAGAAGTCAATCTTCTAGATCGAGTTGTGAATATGAACAATTTGCTCTGATGAATACTTATAGATCTTACAGAAATATAAAAATATGCTGAGGTATAATGTGGATTTAACATTTACCAAGATTTATTGCAGAGGATTATATTTAAACCTAACACCGTCTTGAAGTTCAAAAATATTAAAATATTGTAAAATGTTACATTCAATGCCTTGAGTTTATATTATTGACTTTATATTATTTAATGACCTTCAAATGTAAAATTAAGAATATCCATACAAGACGATCGATACGGTTTTGAAAAAAAAAAAAAAAGAATTGTATGGCTATCTTAGTTGACAAATCACTACCAACTATAAACAACACGATATCTACTACACTGAATGCATTTAGGCATCCCAAAGGCCATTGCAGGCCTATACAGTTAGATCAAAAATATTATTTTATAACTAGCCAAACTATAAGTCTTATAGCTTGGCTATGGCTATGGCTTTATTAACAAAATACTACGAACTATATTCAACTCTACAGCTACTACAATAAAAGCATTTAGACAACCATTATAAACAACATTTATAAGTCATTGCAGACTCCAGCTCCAGACCACTACCAGTTGGCAGCGTGCCCAGTATGCTGGCAGCATTAATATAAACTACAAATCAATCCACAGATCCTAACAGGTTCCTCCAATAATACCGTATTTAACAACCTCACACTTTTATACTCCGTTTATTTAATCAAATTGGATCGTACACCACTTCATAAATTCCAGTGAAAGATCGACGTCTCTCGAAGGGATGTTAAAAACTCGTAATATCCTGTATACCCAGGTGCGTACGGTTTCATGTTATGCAGTGACTAAGCTTTGAGTGTATTGATATTTTTTTTTTATTTACTTACTTTGATATTTAACAATCCAAGCACGTATTACCAATTGAGTTTTGGTCCTATATAATAGGGGGCGAGCCTATTGCCATTCACCGGGCATAGTTTCAGAGTCATACAAAAGGTTTTCTTTAACACTATGGACAAAACACAAGAACATGTTACGAACAATATGTTTACGCTAACAACATATAAGACAGGAACAGAAGAACATATTATATGAAACCCTGGCAGGGCACTAAGATGGTATACAGCCCTGTTGTGCGTCTAATGCACACAACATCCTACTCACATCAACGTGAGAAGCGATTTGCTGCTCATTTGACCCGCTTTTCTCTTAGTCGCCTCTTACGACACCCACAGGAAGAAATGGGGAGGTAACATTCTAACCCAGCACCCCACGAATTTTTTTGGGATTTATTGATTAACCAGCCTTTTTTCGTAGTTAACGTTATTCATTTCCTTTATTATCGCCTGTTCGTGAATTTAACTAAAATTATAGTGTTATAGTAAAATTATAAGAAAAAGGTTCCGGGAACAAAGCTTTATATGTTTCCTGCACGAATAACTATCAAACGTTGACCTTTTGAAATCGGTTTTATTACTCCTTTTTCATAACGCTCCACGTAGCCAAAATTAGATGATTGTCTCTTTCGACGTGTAAACCATTGTGTACCGGTACGGTACCTGTAACAAAGATGTTATAAATAAAATCAAAATAAATATATCAAAATGAGTATGTTGCAGTTTTGGACCCAAATACGTCAAAATATTTTCTTCAACATAAATATGTTTTAATACTACTTCGGAAAGGAAATTTCATGCAAAACTCAATTATATGAAAATAACCCCTTATTTTCCTAACGTGGGTGTGATTCCCACTAGATGTGAGACATATTGTTCTCTAAAACTTGGTAAATGTGTCCCTAAAGCCGTTTTGTTTTCGTACCGTTTCCTAAAAACATTTTATTTTCTTACAGATAACATAGCGAAAAATCTCAAAAACATTCGATCTTTCAATGGTGTTTTAACATTGAAAGAGCAAACATGATTTTTAGAATCCTATCACAATAAATATGTTGAAATAATCTCAAAAACAATTGTTCTTTCAATGTTAAAACCGTTTTTCGGTCGGTGTATCGGTGAAGTTTAGGTGTGACCACTGATAACTAATGCGGTACCTTAAAGAAGTAAAACTAATCCCTGCAGAAGAACTCAAAATTAATCTGCAAATCCAGTGGTTTAACGCGTATTCACGCATATTCCTCTGAAATCTACCATTATTAGATGTACATAGAACTCCCTTGAGTATGAGTTATTATTAAGCGGAAATTACACCGTTGTTATACTATACACCTATGTGTATAGTATATAAGCGGCCTTGAAGTTTTATCATGCTATAGCTTCCACGCAGCAGTGGTGTAGTGTTTCATTTGTTAGTTTATCTTAAAATTATCTATTTATCTATGCACTTAAGGCATTTTTTCGTAAGTTTCTGACCATTATTCATTAATATTATTAAATGCAAGCTGACTTATATAATCGATTTTTGTCTCGAGTCGTTGAGAGCCAGATATTACCCAATCATCCTCTCATATACTGCACAGTACATCTCGGTAAAACAACATTATGGGAATTATTGGAAAAAAAAAACTGGCTCTCAACACACGTAGAGCTGGCCGTGGGTAAAGCAGGGGATGCCCAGGTGGGTGTTGGCTACTTTTAGACTTTGCCCTTCACTTTAATTATGAAAAACCACCCACATAGGAAATTGCAAGCGCTTGAACTGGAATGGCAGTTATGGTGATTCTGGGTATTAATACCCTCTCTCTTTTGGCTTATATTATATTAGAAGGAAGGTATGATTCCTCGCTCATCCCACGGAAAGCCTTATTATCGGAATCAAAAGTAGCCTTTGTGTTATTCCTTTGTTTTATCTAATTTCAAACCAATTTTCATCAAATTAGTTTAAACTCGCCCTGGTTAGCTATCTAACAAATATA
Source organism: Plagodis pulveraria (assembly GCA_963890685.1). Classification (NCBI taxonomy): domain Eukaryota; kingdom Metazoa; phylum Arthropoda; class Insecta; order Lepidoptera; family Geometridae; genus Plagodis; species Plagodis pulveraria. Next base: position 11,650,827 of record OY982964.1, on the reverse strand, counting down.
CTACTATTAGTTGCTCATCCCACTGGAACACTATACTTTTTCGGAATTAAAAGTAGCCTATGTGTTGATACAGAGTGTTCGCTACCTCCAAACTAAATTTTATCAATAAAGGTAAAGTTGCGCTATATACTGTAGTACATACTACATATACTGCATAATGAATGAGTCATAATCCATATCCAACACATATGGAAATATTATTATAGAGGAAAAAACACCAGCGTGCACTTCTCACGTCGATTTTGAATGTGCTCACAGCACAGTTTAACATTTTAATATCAGAGTTCCCTATAAATTTATCCGTCAGATCAACCCTACTAAACTTTGAAGTAGTCAAACAGTCCCATTAGTTATTTCCATATTAACTGACTGACAAAGTGGGTTATTCTTCTTATTATTATGTGCGAGCCGTAAGAATTGTCTACACTAACGTCCCGCTTGAGAAGGATTGTGAATTTCCCTCGCCAGCTCCTGCTATTATGGCTCGGTCGCTGGCACCAATGGCCCAGTTGCATGGTAATGCTATAAACTGTTAATCTTTTTAAAAATAATAAATATAATAGCTAGATGCCACGGCAGCCACGTAATCGTAGGTTGGAAGGGCGAGAAGCCGCAAACCTTCCAAACATTCAGGTTAAATAAAGATTTTATATAATAGCCCCGTGCTGTCACCCTTATTACTCACTACACGCTTGGCGACAACGCTGAACAGTACTTATTTTTTACCTTTAATAGGAACCATCTGAACGTCATAGTGCATATTCTCTTTAGTATAAAATTTATACATACATACATCGTCTATTCTAAGCAACTCTTCGAATCCGAGCGGTCGCTTCCTAGTTGACTGTGGGGTTCTAATACTGCAGCTGAGCATTTAACAACTAAGCCAGAAGCTCTCAACTTCTTCCCTCTATGGCGGAGCGTGGGACCTGTATGCACTACCATAAATCAAAAAGGATAGTTCATACGTGTAGGAAAGTGACTTGAGAGATCTTGCAACAACCAGCTAGGATAAAACGAGGTAAGTCATTCTTGGTAACCTACACTAAGTACCTACCTATTTGTCGTCCTTCAGTTATACAGTAGGTAACTTATAAAAACCGCTAATTTACAATAGGTATTGAAAAAAATTTTTATCATAGAATTAATTACTAATTAATTAATTCAACCTTATCACTTTATCTTTGTATTTTGTTCAAACTGCTAGTCAAATAATGATTATTTTAGAAGATTACAGTTTGCAAAAAAATATCCGTGGATATCGACTTCGTATGAAGCAACACAAGTATAACCTGTACCTATACCTACCATAGAGAAAAGCACTACACATTCCGACCTTCGCTAGGGTTTGCACATTTCATGATTGTTTATTGTACGAGAAGAACATAAATTATTATTGTGGTGGAAATTGTTATCATTACTTGTATAAAATGTGAACTTGGAATGATACTTTTTGTATAAGTAATGGAGTGAAATGTGAAGTAATGTTACCTACTCGGTTGTGTGTTGCATATTCCTACGTCGTACATGGAGTTGGATTGTTGTACTTGTAAATGTTTCAGAAGGTAGGTAAGGTACGCATAGCCTACGAAATCTAGTAAGTCATAATAACAGCATCTTAAGATTGTTAGGTAGGTTTTTTATTTTTAATGTTTTTGTGAAGGAACAAGCGCGTAGCCTGATATATTAAGCGGTATCATCCTCTGCCTATAACAGATGCATTTCATCACAAGTGACGAACTGCACTGCGCCCATCACCTTGAGACATACCTGTTAAGTCTCATTTTGCCTGTTATTTCACTGGCTCTCAAGGACTGCTGCCGGAACACACCGTTAGGTGCTTGGCGACAGATTTTCTACTTAAAGGTGGTCGCTAGCCAGGCGGGCATTCGCAAAATGCCCTTCCACCACGCGGTGAAGCTCAAGCTCTGGGTGGGATTCGAACCATGGACCTGCTGCGCGGCAGTCCATAGCCAATGCCACTGAGCCATCACTGCTTCAAAGGTAAGTACAACAATTATGCATATGCTGACAACCTTAGAGTTCACGCACACATTTACGCGTGTACAAAAAAGTGTGACTGTGTAATTGGTAGTTAGAACGCGGATTTTGTATAGAGAATGAGTCGAGTGTTCAGGCTGTGGTTAAACAATGTTCGCCGCGGTCATGACTTGGATGGGTAACCGCTAGTGACATTACTACTGAGCGATTCCGTCTTTCGCAGGGCACGTTAAGCCGTCGGTCTCGGTTGTTGTATTAGGTATCTATAGTGTTCAAAAGCTAGGCTACAAGCTATAAAAATTAACACATACGCAATTTTTCACATATATCCTAAATATTTTATTTAAGCTGCATACAAGCTAAGCACAAGGGACTTTAAGTACCCCTCGTTCAGGGTATATATTTGTCCAGAAAAGCTGCTAGCCATAAACTGAAGCCAAAAAACTTCGACAAAAGTTTTACGTGTACGAGCGTGTTTGTTTTGTTTTTTAAAGACATTATACTGGTAAACTGGGATCAGTGTAGTAATATGTTTATGACAACGGTTTCAAAAATAGCTCCTGCATATTCTGCTTATGAAGCATAAATAAATTCCAACATCTAATTACCACTAAAATCTATGTACCTTCCAGTAGACTACTAAGTTGTAGTGAATAATGCAGTAATGCAGTTCCTATTTTCCGCCACTTGAGATAAGAACAAAGTTAGACAGTTCTGCTGACAAGTAACTAAAATATAGTGGCTGGCCAAGCCAAACACAGTTTAAATTCTCACTTCAAACTTGACTATGACATTTCTGTACACAAGTAATTCTAAAGTTTCCTTTTGACACTGAAAGTAATATATTACACTAGAAACTGTGTTGCTTCAATGTTATTTCTTAAATTGTCTTGTCTTGGATTAGTTTCAAATACACTGCATAGTTATTATTTGGAAAATAGTTAAATAGTTTCTTTATGTTAAATGTCGGTAGGCTTCACTCATCTTGTTACGCATGTATTATTAGAGGTAACAATGCCTAAATAACAAATAAGTTAATGAAATATCAACAGTTTTAGTTACTGTAGATCTCAATATAATATTATAAGTTTTTTTTTGTTAAAATCTGTTCTGATCTATGATGAGTCTAGCCTTTGAACACTATCTCACCTGATGGTAAGTGATGATGTGGTCAAAGATGTTGTTCAGGCTACTAGTATTATTAGCTCCCAAAAACAGCTGCTGGAAATGACCGTTAGATGCTTGACGATATATTTTCTACTCGATGGTGGTAGCTAGCCAGGCGGACATTCGCAATATGCCCTACCACCATACGAACACCTTTTCTGCATCGTCCTGTTTAATGTTGCAAAATGTGAAGAAAGAACGCGTGACATGAGCCGCACGCTCTTACTCACGTCGGTGTGAGTACCTATATGGTATGCTGCACATTTGAGACCCCCTACTTATATCTTAACTGTTGTTAAAATGCACTGAATGTACATACATACATACATAAAGCCATGCCTCTTTCCCGTAGGGGTAGAAACTACATATTTCCACTTTTTACGATCCTTACATATCTCTTTTGCTTCATCTACACTTATCAATCCTTTCATAAATAATATAGCGTCGGTTTAGGTTACTCCTAACCTGGGTCTTTTTGTGAATATATGTATCTATAAATCTATAAATATAATATTGGAGTATCATATATAACATATGATATAATAATATAAAGGTATGAAGTGTTCTTATACAGACAATTCCTTGGAAGTTAAAATTTTAGAAATAAATGTGTGCATCAAAATATCTTTGTTTAGTTACCACATCTTTATGTTATCATTTAAATAATGCATAATAAGATTTTTGCTTGTTACTTCCTTTAAAAGTGCTATTTAGCCAACCACGTTAAATAAAACCCGCAGTCACCAGAGATGTATTACAGTTCTGAACAAATTTCGCTTGTTTTGTAGCCATTGGATGACTTGTGCAAACATAAAGTGAGCTCCTCGTTATTTTTAATTTTACACAACTTAGATTATGAGTTTCACTTTAATGTTCCTACAAGAAAACTCAAGCAATATTTTTAATTGATTTACCCTAACATCACAGTTAATCTTGTACAGAACTTGAACAAAGGACTCTAGGCACGTAATTGACACCGGCTGCTACTGGACCATAAATACTTTTAATTTTTATTTAAAAAAATATGCCTTTACTTACAAGAAACTACATACAACACTATATCTACTTTAACGAAAGTGTTTGGTAACCTAAATACTGTCCAAATGCTTCAGACCACTACCAGTTGGCAGCGTGGCATAGGCCTATTGGATTGCAAAATTTTGTATAACTTTAATACATTTAATATTGAATGAAACACTAAAGTCTACTAAACTGAGAAAAACGACTTAAAGGCTTAAATCAAATTTGACCTTTTACCGTTGAATTGTAACTACGTAAGATGAATTCACAACTCCTAAGATGATTTTCACCAATCAATAAAAATGTACCATATTTTATAAATATCAACATAGTATAAACGGAATAATTCAGCAAAAATTACCAAAACACGTCGGCTTACGGCTATTATATTAAGACTGGCAATACCTCCTCGAGATTTCTGGTATTTCAGATGTTCATGAGCGCCTGCCTGTTTTCCCACATATTAAATAATAATATTAATACGATATGATGAAAAATGCACTCAACTTCCGCGCCAATTGTAAGACTTAGGTAATCATTTTTATCATCGTCATAACAATTTCAGAAATCGACCACCCATCAACCACCTATTTGTCAAAGTCAGAAGTGAGATGTAAGTTTATAGGGTTTGAATCTGCATGGTTGCAAGTTATTTCTTGTTTTTCGGAGAAAGAAGTCGGTTCGATTGAATAGCAAATTTTACAATGATGTCGCCCTTATTAAACAATGTTAATTAATTATGTTAATAAATGTTAATTTATATTATATTATTACTCCCCCGTGGGGTGCCGGGTTAGAACTGCACCTCCCCATATCATCCCGTGGGTGTCGTAAGAGGCGACTAAGGGAAAAATACTGGAAGGTGGGCAGCACCTTCTAAAGAACTTCCATCGTACACTGCGATCTCCAAGCCGCCTGCCAAGCGTGGGGATTATGGCAAATACCCCCTTAATAGGGGAGGCTGTGTTCATCAGTGGACAAGTCGGCTGTTACAGAAATTAATTATACTAAAGCTTTTAATTGACAAAATATCATTTAAAAAGAACAAGAGACAGAGTGCCCTCTGCACCCCTTTCGGGTCCTACAGCACTTACCTCCCCGAGATAGTGAGACCATGCAAACCTTTACTCAAATTAACAGAAACATCCAACAACCTGACCCAAAAAATGCTTTCCTTACAAGAAACAAATAGGTTTCTTTCTTGGAAAGGAAACATTATTGCTAGCTAAAATAAAACTTATTCAATATTTATTACCCGTTTCTATGAAAACGAATGGACTTCGTATAATTCTATACATTTTAGCAATAATTGAAGTACTTATTAATTGAATTTCACTAATTTAATAAAATCACAAATCATCCACCATTTTAATAAAAAGTGTCATTTTTTTGAGACAAATTACCATCTTGGTGGAATTCATTTGACATTTTGCGCTCATTGTTGCAATATTGTAGGCCGTGGGAATATAATTTAAATCTATTGTTGCAACAAATTGAAAGTAAAACCATTTCAAAAATATTTGGTTTTGACAACGTTTTTACAGCATTAAAACATTTTCCTGTCATTTACAGCTAAAATGTACCTATAGAGTCACACCAAGAAGAAATAGCTAAAATTTAAATAAACATACTAGTTTATTTTCACTACCCATCTGGTATGACCATAGCCATCAAAAAAAGAAGTCCCGGGATTCCCGGGTCAAGCTATGGTATAGGTTTTTCCTTTGTAAACATCTCAGTACTAATCCAGAGAATTGAAATCTGGTAATGGGCAATAATCCTTTCATTGTAATTCTGAAATCGTTGGAACTAAGGATAAAGCTTCTTAACTAGTGAGTTTCCTTATCGCTATTATTTTATTACAGCAATTGATCTCTTTTCCTTAGTAATAATGAAAGATAACTTCTATTCAGAAAACAAAATAAACACCTTCGCCTCCCGGGCAGTCGAGTATCGATTGTTTGTCATTAAGGCAAAGTTTCCTAATGTCATTCTGTTATTAATTCTCTGATTGTAACATAAGAAACTAGTAAGTTTGCATGATAACAGTAATTTATTTAAAGAAGATGAGGGAAACCTCCTTTCTTGAAAATATGGTAATTTTTTGGACATCCTTTCCTCGTGGTTATAAACATGTGCAAACATAGTATTTCCATTAGAAAACAAGAAATAGTATAGTCGCAACTGATGGCAGTTTTCACATAATGAATTCCCGCGTTGATAAAATACTGATTTAGGATGCAAACATTTTTAGATCGGAACCTAACCTACAACCTTTTTTATTTTATGTACCTAAAATGAAAATGCTTGTAAACTAAAGTTGAACAAATTTAATTGAAACGAAAGGTACTTCACCCGGAAATAACCTAATAAAAAGTAGTGTTATGAAACCAAGAAAAATATACTGTACTCTCAGGCGGATTGTCCACTGTCATAATCCCTACGCTTGGCTTGGGGATCGCAGTTTATGATATCAGTTTCTCAGAAGGCGCTGCAGCCCACTTTTTGGTGTTTTACCTTTAGTCGCCTCTTAGGACACCCACAGGAAGCAATGGTGGGGTGACATTCTATCCCGGCACCCCACAGGCAAGAAAAATATATTAAGCATATATGCTTCGACTTGAGAACCTTTCTCTTACTATCGGATGACTGTTAAATCGGTATTCAAACTCAAGCAGGTTAAAACGTCGTCTATTTAAAAACATCAAAACCATCATCTTATCGTTGGAGCATTCATTAAAAAACATTAAAATTTCTACCATTATATTAATTTTATAAAAGTCCTATAAGAAATTTCGCTCTTCAATACAATAATCCCTGCTGACGGTTTAATCAGGAATAAATGGTCCAAGCAGTGGATCTATTAAAGTACTCCGAAGAAAGTTTTAAGTAATTTGCTTTTGAATCGACCGGAATATATTCGGAGCGCCTCATAATAAATGGGATCAACTTTGGGGACCCAAGTATACGGAGTCGTCCGTAGGGCAGTGCTTTTTAGTCACCTTAGATATACCCTCTGCTATTTATGTTACTAAATATTAATAACATATGCTTTAATGTTGTCTTCGGTTTTCGCGATTATTACACATAATAATTAAACAACTTTAAACGGTTCAAATCGCGTATACCTATTTATCATTATTCCCGATTAGTCCCGACGTTTCAAACACTTTGCAGTGATCGTGGTCACGGGGTGACTAATTGGTTTTATTTCACATGAGTCATTAAAAAAATAAAGAAATAATGATAAATATACGCGATTTAAACCGTTTAAAGTAGTTTAATTATTATACATATGCTTTATTAAAGAATTGTACTTATTGGATAGAAAAAAAAAACTTAATTAGAGAAAACTTTCAGAGCCTTTCTTGCATCATTTTTATTTTGAGGAAATATTTACAATTCTGTTCTCGAATCAAGCACGTTATACGCTATATTTTACTGTAGAATATATACACACATATACTCACTCACTTCATCTAAACACGAAAAATTTCATTCCAAAATTGTACTTAAACAGATACACACCACTCTATAACATCGCTCTTGTTGTTATATTTTTTTAGTTAAGTGTTCCCTTCCAGACAGCTTTTGGATGGGGAGTATTAAAAATATACACATTAGAATTACCTAATAATAAAAACCTACGTGTTTTGACAGTTAATGTGGAGAACCAGTTCTAATATAAACCTACCCTGTTTACCTCATCAAACACAAAAAGTGCTACTAATTAAAATGACATGTTTAAAAGAACCAACATATTGTTTAAAATCGCTACACAAGCAAATAGGGTATTAAAATATATTGTTAGTTTTTTTATCTAACTATGTTTTACTTTCGCTCCCATTTTTGCTGTGTTTACCTTCATTCTTTGGCAGTCTTGTTGATGAAAATTATTTTTTAATTAACTTCCGTATCCACCTCCTTCTATACACAGCGGCTGCCCAAACTTGTAAATAAGCTACTAAAGTTTCGGCGAATATTTTTTTTTGCATTCTACTCTTTATAACAGGGCGCACAATATGTGCCCTTATAATACTGAATTATTTATTCATGAAAATATTTCAAGAATCTTTTCTTAGAGGTAAAAACCAGGCCAAACCTGAATTCCAATTTGAAAAACTAAAATTAAGCAACTGTATGTATATAGGTACTGTTTTGCTAAGTTGCATGTTTTTGACTGTGTCGGTCGGTTGCAGCCCTGTTATGTCAGAACACTGTTATCTGCAGAATCAAAGGAAAATTAGATTCAAAGTTCTAAAATTTTACGGGTTACCAGATTTTATCAACTTTGGATAACATACTGTTATTAGGTTTATATTATTTGTTTTAAAGAATATACTAGTATTCTTCAAAACATTATGTTGGCATTTATTTTATGATATGGTTACAATAAAAAAGTTTCAATAAGTTTTCCATCAATATGAAAGATAAACAATACTGCAGATTGAAGAAAAGGTTTACGCTCTAATATTGGGACAAGACGCAACAAAAAATTCTTTTGCATTTATCACCAAAATACTTTTTTTGTTCTGTTACCCATGATTCCAGTAGTAAACATGTTTTTCCGTTTTCACAATTCGACTCAGACGTACAAGACTTAATTAAAAGTAATAAGAAAAACAAATGCGCTAAGTGTGTTAATATCACAAATATACGATAGGAAAAATTTAATCCCGCACATGACTTACATTTTTCCTATCGTATATTTGTCATTGTGTAAAGGTGCTCTATATGGTTCAATACCGAATTTACAGATCCTCTGGAATTAATCGCAAAATGAAGTTTTTTATGGAAATTACATATTTATTACCATTCTCACAAAAGAAAACAAGCCTCTAGCTATTACTTAATCCGCATATTAAATTATGCAAAAATCCTTTTCTTAACAATAGCATTCCAAGTTCGATATTCTTCCCAAGTGAAACGTTTATGATTTCAGCGTCTATAATATTTAACGAAGCGAGTACTTGAGCATTCAGTCCGAGTGTACTCAACCAACACTTTCTTAGCACAAACGAACACAATGAAGATCATTAAAATCACTCTTCGGAATAACAGTTTAGTTAAGGTTTTCTTTTTGAAACATCTAATTTGTTATGAAATAACTGTTATGGATTAAAGTTTTTACGAATTAAATCCCATTGAAGCCCTACTTTCCAATGTTCTTAGTCGTAAAACCACAACAAAATAAAAAAGTTATTTTTCATAATAGAAGGCATTATTCAAACTTTGATTCATTACCACGGTAGTTCAGATTAGTAGATTGAAGAGTACTTGTATGTCGATGACCAAGGGTGAAATTAAGCAACTGTATGTAGATAGGTACTGTTTTGCTAAGTTGCATGTTGACTGTGTCGGTCGGTTGCAGCCCTGTTATGTCAAAACACTGTTATCTGCAGAATCAAAGGAAAATCAGATTCAAAGTTCTAAAATTTGACGGGTTACCAGATTTTATCAACTTTGCATAACATACATCAGTATTTGTTTTAAAGAATATGCTAGTATTCTTCAGGCTTTATTTATTTTGTTGGCATTTATTTTATGATATGGTTACAATAAAAAAGTTTTAATAAGTTTTCCACCAATATGAAAGATAAACAATACTGCAGATTGAAGGAAAGGTTTACGCTCTATTATTTGGACAAGACGCCACAAAAAATTCTTTTGCATTTGTCACCAAATTGTGATTGTGTAATGAAATCCGCATAGCAGGCGTTATTGCAAACCTAACAATATTAAAAATATAGAGCACCTATTAAACTTTACTTCGTTTCTCACCTTTTTGACTTGTCCACACGTATTTCTTATTTTAAGTCGTCCACATCATAAGTTTTGAAGCGCTCGTAGCGAAGTTTACTTAGCTGTTCTTAACCGATCAGAAAAGTTAAGCAACGTCGCGCACGGTCATGAGTTGGATGGGTGACCGCTAGTGACATTACTACTGAGCGTTTCCGTGCTTCGGAAGGCACGTTAAGCCGTCGGTCCCGGTTGTCGTCTTAAGATGGCAGTCGTTATAGCATGGTGGTAGGGCATTTTGCGAATGCCCGCCTGGCTAGCTACCACCCTCAAGTAGAAAGTCTGTCGCCAAGCACCTAACGGTGTGTTCCGGCAGCTGTCCTTGAGAGCCAGTACTTCTAGGTTAGCCTAAACAACATCTTCGACCACATCATCACTTACCATCAGGTGAGATAGTGGTCAAAGGCTAACCTATCAGGCATAAAAAAGTAAAAAAACATTGTATACAGTAATCTCGGTTATTTCCAGCAGCATGCATATACCACAGATTTTAATCAAAATACAATGTTCATGTAATTTTATATGTTTTATTGTCTAACTATACTCATTTAGATACTAATAAATATAAAAATTACCTAAACAATGTTTTATGCTTAAAATATGTGGTATTTAATTGTTTTTAGGGTTAAGTACCTCAAAAACAAATAACGGAATCCTTATAGGATTACTTTGTTGTCCGTCAAGACCCTTTTTCTCACGAACGCGTGGACGTATCAAGCTGAAATTCAGATCAAACACTCAAGTTTACTGTCCCTTGGAGCTGTGAAAAAACTAAATTTCGAAGCCATCGCAATCAAAAGATACAGCCGTAAATTTTCGACACTCGCAATGGAAACAAAACCTACTGGGTACTTCCCGTGAATTCAGAATCTTGAAATTTGGTATGAAGCAACGTCTATAAGACGTTGCACATAGATAAAGAAAAAATTGCGAAACATTTTTGTTACATCATATAATAAAAATATTTTTTAAGTGTTAGGGATTTTACAAAGGTGTGTTGTAATTTTTATCAGGTACCACACAACATTGATATATACGTTACATGTATCAAAAATACCATAACTTTTACTTTTATACCTACAAGTAAGTAACGGAACCCTCAGTGCGCGAGTCCGACTCGTACTTGGCTGGTTTTGAGAATATCCAACATCGAAAAAGTCAGACTAATGTCTGACTTTGATTGACTTGTCTATGAGGAAAAATTAAAAAATCAGACAATATATGTATCATGCAAGTTACCATTTTGATGTCATTATCTTATAGACAATTATTTAAATAAATTACTTGTTGGAGTTGGAATCGGACAAACCAAAACCACCGGGATAGCTTAAGACTAATTTCTAAGGACTCCTTGCCTGACCAAATCATTTATTTATACTTCATTGCAGAAGTTACTTACAAAACAGGGTGATCAAGTAAGGCGGAGATAGCCTAAACTAAGCGTAATTCTTATTTCTTAACACTTTCGGCTGCAAGTCTATCAAGGAACAAGTTAATTGAAATTAACAAGCAAAGAGGCACACTTAACTTGTCATCGTTTCGATTCAATACGTCTGAATAAAACATATCTGGATAAAAAAGAAAGATAGGCTTCGCTTTAATATCACGATAATAATATTGTGGAGAAAATTTAACACTCACAAATAACGCATACAGCTATACTTGGATATGATACGTTTTAAAGAATGACAAAGACAGGAAGACAAACATGCACTAGAAGCTCATACAAGTACGCACACTACTGAGAATCATCCAATTTAACATTGCCATGTTTCTCCCATTTTTATAAGTTCATGGTATAAACTGTTTGCCTTTTCTGCATCACTTCTCAATCACTTCATCACTTTGTGTGTAATGATATCTCTGTAAATGCAGTCGTGTTCAACAAATCTTGCGATTTGACAAGAATTGAATTAATTTAATTAATTCATTAATTCGAGCAGGTATGCGCATGGCTGGGTTTATTATTTGATGTTGAACTTTATAGACATTGGAGTACAATTATACCAAGTTTGGCATTTGTACTCGTACCTATTATTATTTTTTCCATATAGCAAAAGGAAAAACCATTAAAAAACTCTTTTATTGTATTTGGACCCTCTTTTATTTTTTATCTTTTTGTTATAATAATTTTTTTTTTTGCTAATCTGCCATTTTGGCACATATTCTGTTAAAATTTAATCGGCTAATTATTACCGCTAAAAAGATAGAATGTCTACACCAGAACAAATCTGATAAACGTATTATTATATTCGATTAAATTTTTACAGTATTTTTCTAATATTTTTTTCTCTTTAAGCAGAAGTTTTCAAACGAATGCTGTCAACCTTCAGGCTGAGTAGAACATTATTGCGAGCGTTATGCCCCCGGCACCATTGTTTTCCACGACGTGATTTCAATGGAGGACAATGCGACTAGAACACTGCTCACATGTATATACACGATTTTAACGTGAGCATAATGAGTAGACGAGTATTGTAGCTTTTATCTGATCGCTTTAAGGATTTTTTAGTATATTACTTCCATCCACAGTTTACGGTTGCAGCACATTAATCCACCCATCTCCACAGCAGCATCGTCTCATCAACCTTTCAGTATTCTTTGGGTAGAACTCGAAACTATAAAGCATTCTTACAGAAGATAAAAGGCCATCGTAGTCAAAGTCAAAAATATTTATTAAATTTTGGCGTCTACGACGTTCTTTTGAATGTCAGTTACATAATTTACTATTAAAATATGCTACAGGCACTTTCTGCAAAAATGGTATAGAGCCACTTTGAGAAGAACGGGAAAGAAACTCGGGCAATTATATGTCTTTACACTTTTACAGTTAGTATAAAGATATTACAATATTTATTACAAAAGAGTGGTGGTGGTTTGGCTGTGGTGGAATATCCCAAGCATTTTTGTCTTCTATATAATCACCAATCACTTCACTCGCGATCGTCGCGCAGTTCGCCATCTCCGCACTTACGTCAGGCTAGTGTCAATGGGTAGATGGGTAATGTAGGTGATCATGCGCTGTTGTGCGCATACGGCGTGTAATCGTTCAAGTCATCGCAAGTGATTATACTGAGAACCAGGAGGTTAGAATAGGCATAATAGTTGAATTGCTGAAAATACAAAAAAATATTTTTCAAAAAACACGAAACCTACTCCTAATACTGAAATGAATGAAATAACTTGTTGTTGTCGGTACCATACTGATTCAAAATACTGACCTCATAGTAGCATGATGCTACTTCCACACTTCCACAGGTTATTTCATACTTTTCAGTGTAGGAAGTCAGTCCCATTTTTGTTGTTTTTTTTCTTTTAGAAAAGACAATTCACTTTCAGTCAATACTCCTTTAATGCTGAAGAACATTGTGTACCTATACGCGTATCTATCGCCATTATAGTGTTGTCAAATTGTTACAGTGTACCACAATATTATATATTGTATTTTTACTGATTATGTTTTTTTTTTATATCTTTGACCACTATTTCACCTGACGGTAGGTGATGATGTGGTCGAAGATGTTGTTCAGGCTAACCTAGAATTACGGGCTCTCAAGGACAGGTGCCGGAACACACCTATTATCATACATTTTGAAAACTTTAACAGGTGTTACTAACGTCAGTATATAAAATTGTATCGTTCCAAATTTGGTTAGCAAATTGGGTTCAACCCCCTACCTGGAAACCTTATCTTAATGGAGTACTTAATACCTAACAGAATGAATTTTAAAATTAATGACTCAGTTAGCTCGTCGTCTAAAAAACTCAAACCTAACTTATTTTGTATGGATAATTAAATAAAAACTGCGTTCAATCTTTTCATCCCATAATTAGACAGTTTATTTAATGGTAAGTATGTGTTTAGTGAAATGATATTGTAATACAGCTGTACATGATATACAGACTAGCCTTTTACCACTTTCTTACCGGATGGTAAGTGATGATTTGTTCAAAGATGTTATTCAGGCTAACCTGGAATTAATAGTAATACGCAGATTTCCGACCTAGAGAGGGAAGCAATAGTATGGTATGAGTCTTTCCCGCCCTAAGGTAGACATCAGCGTCTTCCACTTGCTTCTAGGAAGAAATAAACAATAATTTCCGAGTTGAAAGCAATATTTTGGCATATGATGATGAGCTGTGGTTACAATGTGATTTTCTTGAAAATATGCGTAAAAACACAAACTTTGAATGCGAGAACTTTGAGTGTCGTATTTTTAGAAATTGCGACAAAACCAAGAACTGGGATTGAATTATTAAATATTTTCCATTTCTCGACGCTTTTTAGATTTTGGCGCAGCTCTTAAGCCAAGTTGAGTCTGTCTGCGATTGTAGTATCAAGATAAAAATAGTCTAGGAGCTAGTCATATTTTGAGAAAATATACGACAAGTTTGAAGTGTTATGTGTTTATAACTATAATTTATTGATCATAATTTTCATATGCAGTATAACTATGTAAACAAATTTTGTATGAGAACAAAATAAGGTACTGGTCTTGTTGGCTTACCTACCGTACAAGATGAACATTTTTCACCTCTTTGGAAAGAAAACAAATGCATAGTAAGATTCTCAAAAAAATTGTACATAAAATTAACGCTCATTATTTATAGTCTTTCAGGTGCTATTCTCTTGTTACAATATATACATTTGTGATTGTGTAATTAACCCTAGATTAATATACATACTTGATAGATAGGCACTATTCATAAACATTCGCCTCTCAGACTTATATATTATTCGATGATTTTAGATTACTTTATTTTAAAAATCAATAAAATACATTTAAATTTAAAACTTTGTTCATGAATAAAACATTTAATTGAAAAATGAGAAAAATAGTTATACTGAGCAATTGATACATAATATTTCTTGGTGGTCCATACATGATTTTATGCATTGGGTATCCATTATTAACCTTAAATTTATGTTGTCATTTTCTGTAAATAATTATGTGTATCTTGCTGAGTGCTTCAGCAGTTTTCCTTTTCAGGCATCGCTTCATGGATGAAAATCTATAGCAGTAAAAACGAATAAAAAAATAACAACATTTACATAACAAAATCACAAATACACGATAGGAAAAATTTAAGTCATGTGCGGGACTTTTTTTTTTATGCCTGATAGTTAGGCTTTGACCACTATCTCACCTGATGGTAAGTAATGATGTGGTCGAAGATGTTGTTCAGTGTAACCTAGAAGTACTGGCTCTCAAGGACAGCTGCCGGAACACACCGTTAGGTGCTTGGCGACAGATTTTCTACTTGAGGGTGGTAGCTAGCCAGGCGGGCATTCGCAAAATGCCCTACCACCATGCTATAACGACTGCCATCCTAAGACGACAACCGGGACCGACGGCTTAACGTGCCCTCCGAAGCACGGAAACGCTCAGTAGTAATGTCACCAGCGGTCACCCATCCAACTAATGACCGCGCGCGACGTTGCTTAACTTAGCTGATCGTTTGAGAAACGCTAAGTAAACTTCGCTACGAGCGTGTGAGATTTGTCAAGATAGAGAGCATTTATTTAAGCTATAATAATATAGGCTCATTAAATTATAAGATGTTTCTCAGGTGGTGATGCCATAATCTAGTCTTAGCTTAATGTAAAGTAAATAAGTACTACTAGTTCAGTACTTAACTATCTAACATACTAGGTTTTCTACGCAAAAGGGAATCATAAGGAAATCTCAAAAGACAACATTTATAGGAACACATACAACACTTTAATAAGAATAATACATCATTAGGGTCACATACATTATTTCAAAGGTAATATGGTATAGTATACATTCCACAGCGATAATATAATAAACAGGGCAAACCATTTTGGAAGCAAACAAACATAGACCCACAAACATCACGTGAATATCAGTTATGCTACATAAAATAAAATAGTACAGCACTTAACTCAATAAGTCTCGATGCGGCAGTCACTTGTGAAGAATAAAGAGAGGTAGTAGTAAGTTAAGACATTGGTTTTAGTAATAACTGGCGCCAAGTGTCTGTCGCATATCCATTAAACTTCCCGCCATATTTACCACAACCAATCAGAGACATGAGCGTTCCCGCCACAACGTATCAGCCAACCCGAAATAAGACAGGATGGTTCGCCATTGGCTAGTCCAGAATGAATACAGATTATAAAGGGTTTCAGTGTGGCGGTTATTAAAATTGACAAAATCAACAAGTTTTAGAATATTCTACAATTACATAATGAGTAACTTCTCGTAACTTATTTACTTAAGAGAATCTAAGCTTAACAAATATATGATTCTAACAAGCGCTTAAATTTTTCCTATCGTATATTTGTGATTTTGTAATGTAATCCACTTAGCAGGCGTTATTGCAAACCTAACAATATTAAAAAAAAACATTTACATACTTAATTGTTACAAAAAACTGTTTTTTTTTGTTTGTGTTTGTTTATGTTATTGTGACGGAATAAGTTCGAGGCCAACCTGATGTAAAGTGGACTAACCTCTGCCTATAGCAGATGCATTTCGTCACAAGTCACGAATTGTACTGCGCCCGTCATATTGAGACATAGTTGTTAAGTCTCATGTGCACTGTAATTTCACTGGCTCTCAAGGACTGCTAGCGGCACACATCGTTAGATACTTGGCGACAGATTTTCTACTTGAGGGATTCAAACCATGGACCTGCTGCGCGGCAGTCCATAGGCAATGTCACTTAGCCATCACTGCTTTAACCTACCTAGGTATCTCACTTCATCTTATAAACAAATAATAATAACAAAAAATATTGATCTGGAGGTACACAACTAATTTTCTTGAATATATCACGATATGATTCAATCATACACGAATTAAAATCATGATTATTCATAGCTCCATAATCATAATCATTCGTCTGTCAGACGACATAAGTACTATGAATCCTTTTGCAGGTGTGCTTTCTTGCTCGTGACAACCGCATCACTACATATTAAGTTATCTATAGGAAGGTACTGAGGAGTTGAAAGTTATAAGCTGATTTACGCGGTCTGTGAGACGAATATTTATGAATGTAGGGTTATATTATACATTACGATTGGTTACCTCTTAGCATCCGCAGTGGACGATAACGTCCATTTCTCTTGTTACTGTTTTCTACTATGCGCAACGGTTAATAATAATATGATATGTGAATAAAACTTGTGTAGGAACACTTTTTTCCATCCATCCATTTTATATATCAATTTTCTTGCCCCAAAGTGACTTAAGGTGGATAGAAAATAGAATTGTCTTTCCTCGCCACAATTAATCTTTACCGACAAAAGTACCTAAAATACGAATAGAAATTTAAATAATAACATAAGTTTCAACGTAGCTGGCTCTCAGACAACTCGGTAGCAACAACGCGGTAGCTAGCCGCAGTCGAGTGGACATTTGGCAAGCGCCACCAAAATTAACTAATCTAGTGACGAGTTGAACATTTATAGTACCTAGTAGGTGTGATGACAGTACACTACACACAAGTACACTATAAATACTATTATTACATTATAATCTAATAATCGCATGGGTAACATCGGACGTATTTGCGAGTAGGCACTTTAAATGATGAGAAAAATAATTATTTTATTTATTAATTAATGCCGTTTGAAAAGCACCTGCTGCCGTCCACAACATTCTTTTTAACAGATTTAGCTTTAATAGTGCGTAATCTAACCAGGTGAGTATTAAATTCCCCATGGGCTGCCGGGCTAGAATGTCACCCCTCCATTGCCACATGTGGGTGTCGTAAGAGGCGACTAAAGGTAAAATACCGGATGGTGGACAGCAGCGCCTTCTGGGGAACTGATATCTCCCCAAGACGCCTGCCAAACGTGGAGATTTGAAGATTTTGAAGCGCTCGTAGCGAAGTTTACTTAGCTGTTCTCAACCGATCAGCAAAGTTAAGCAACGTCGCGCGCGGTCAGGAGTTGGATGGGTGACCGCTAGTGACATTACTACTGAGCGTTTCCGTGCTTCGGAGGGCACGTTAAGCCGTCGGTCCCGGTTGTTGTCTTAGGATGGCAGTCGTTATAGCATGGTGGTAGGGCATTTTGCGAATGCCCGCCTGGCTAGCTACCACCCTCAAGTAGAAAAACTGTCGCCAAGCACCTAACGGTGTGTTCCGGCAGCTGTCCTTGAGAGCCAGTACTTCTAGGTTAGCCTGAACAACATCTTCGACCACATCATCACTTACCATCAGGTGAGATAGTGGCCAAAGGCAAACCTATCATACATAAAAAAAAAAAAAAAAAAAAAGAGATTATGGCAAACCCCTCCTTAATGGGGGAGGCTGTGCTTAGATACATAGTATAAAACATATCGTAGAAAAAATTCATTGTAATGTATCGTAACCAAGTGTACAGCTATAATTACAAAATTTTACCTAAATCTTGTTTCTTTGACAGTGCTAATTGAAAAATGAACTTGTATTTGACAATTCGTATTAACTTTACATGTAGATGACACTTCTTACGTCCTCTTACTACGGTCGAACAATTTTATTAACGATACGATACGATACGATACGATACGATACGAAAACTCTTTATTGACACCAGATTAACAAAGGAAACAATACAATGAGTAGTTAACTTAAGTAGGTCCAATGGGCGGTCTTATCGCTTACAGCGATCTCTTCCAGACAACCTTAGGATGGAAAGAAGTAAATCTCAAAAATATGGACGGTGGTGTTTTAACAATAAAATCACAAAATTGTATATTACCATAAAAGTAAATAGCTTACTGCATTGATATACATACATAATGTAATATAAAGTTAATAGATATACTATGAATTACACATATAAAGTATAATATAGAAATATATGTATACAATATATAAATACATATATATATATATAATATAAATACAAATATATATATATATATATATATACGAAATTATTTGTTTGTAAGGATATATCGACATTAGTGAACAGGATCTAATAAATAAAAGTTTTTAACTTTGGTTTTAAAATCGTTGAGAGTTAGAGCACATCTGATAGTGACTGGGAGAGCGTTCCAGAGGCGAACGGCCTGTACAGTAAAAGAAAGGTCGTAGAAAATAGTTTTATGCACTGGCGTATTAAGGGAAAGGTTTTCTGAAGACCTAAGGGACAGAGAATGGGAAGAGTGTAAAAATTGGAATTGTGACTTGAGGTACTGGGGCGAGAATGGGTTAAATAGTATACTATAGAGAAGTGAGAGAATATGGGAATCCCGGCGACGACGAATAGGAAGCCACATGAGTTTGGAGCGAAATTGAGAAACATGGTCGTATTTTCGGAGACCGAAAATAAATCTTATGCAAAAATTTTGGAGTCGTTCGAGTTTGTTTAGCTGCTCTTGAGTGAGATCAGGGTAGCAAGCGTCGGCATAGTCTAGAATTGGATGTAAAAGGGATTGTGCAAGCGCAACCTTGGTGCTGGTAGGTAAGAAGTTTCGTAATCTGTTGAGTGAGGCTGCAGATGCGAATAACTTTCTGCTTACAGACTGCAGCTGTGGATCCCAGGATAGACTGCTGTCAAAAATTACCCCGAGATTTTTCACCTCTTTGCTGTATGGTAAAGTAACACCATCAAAAATAACCTTAGGTAGTGTGGAAAAATCTAACAAAGAAACCATCCTAGAGCTGCCTATAATAATCGTCTGGGTCTTGGTTGCATTAATAGTGAGTCCATACGATTTGCTCCAGTGTGAGATTCGAGCCAAGTCTCTGTTTGTTGCGTTTATAGCCTCAAATAAGCGATCACGTGTAGCTTGAGTATATATTTGGAGATCGTCTGCATAGAGATGGTAGGACGAAGTAAGAAAGTGTGATATGGAATTTATAAAAGTAGAAAATAGTAGAGGAGAAAGAACGAACGACGAAAGTATACATTTGAACTCAGTATAGGTTGTTATACAACCTACACCACGCCTGTTCAGATTACCAAAGCATGTCCGAGCCGCAATGGCGAATCAGAGGGTTAAAAGATATACTTATTTATTATGCTAAGAATCACAGTTTTGCTTAAACTCTCACTTTCAAATATCATACCCAGCTGAATGAAAAAATACATATGTTTAGTGAATGGAATTTAAATTGAAAATTTTTAGAAGATTTAATATCGTCTATTCTTGCTTGAGATTACTACTTGAGGTTCATGTCTAATTATATCTCCTATAAATATTTCTTAAAAACTTATTTTTTTACCCAGAAAATAAAACCATACATTCAAATCTATAATTTTAATCACTCTGTCAATCTTTCGTATTCTAATCTCAAGAGAAAATCGTTGAATATTTCAGTCACATCTATCTCTAAGGTCCTTGCTAATGTAGGCTAATTGTTGTGGAGACCGGAAACCACTGTAACGAGGACAATTGGAGGTTTCTGATGTACTCTTAAGACGATAACGCTTTGATGGAAAGAACTGAACTAATTTTCAGTGTCCAGTGACGTCAAAGGGCAGTTGGTACCACACTCACGCTAGTAATATTATAAATGCGAAAGTTTATGGTAGTAAGTGAAGTTCTGAGAGTCTGTTTGTTACTTTATACTCTGAAACGGCTGAAACATTTTAGCTAAAACTTAGAATATATTAGGTCCTTACATATGAAATTGGCGTTTTTCGTACTGGCCACTTTAATCACGAATTTCTCCTCTTTGGTAAGGAATTCCAAATTCAAATTTGTACAGCTATAGACTCATGTATTTGTGCTTCAATGATCGTCATTCATTTGTTTTTTTTCTTCTGTTTTTTTCTGTTTGCGTCACTCATTTTACAAAATGGAAAACCTTAAATATCGCATTATTTACGAGTACGAGTTCCGCCGTGGCACTAGTGCTGCGGAAACAACTCGAAGGGATGATGTGTATGGCGGTCGTGTTGCAAAAGAAAACACAGTTCGTTTTTTGTTCCAACGTTTTCGTTCTGGAAATTTCGACCTGCAGAACAAGCCCCGTGGACGGCCTGAGACTCAAGTTGATAATGAAGAGTTGAAGGCTATTGTGGAAGCGGATCCATCGCAAACCACGTCCGAGTTAGCTGCAGGCTGCGATGTTAGTGATAAAACTGTTTTAATTCACTTGAAGCAAATTGGGAAGATTAAAAAGCTTGAAAGGTGGGTACCTCACGAATTGACTGAAACAAACCGGCAAACGCGCGTCGACTGCTGCGTTACATTACTAAACCGGCACAATAATGAAGGTATTTTAAACCGAATTATTACCTGTGATGAAAAATGGGTTCTTTACGATAATCGGAAGCGCTCAGCGCAATGGTTAGATCCTGGCCAGCCAGCCAAATCTTGCCCCAAGCGAAAATTAACCCCAAAAAAGTTACTTGTAAGCGTTTGGTGGACTAGTGCCGGTATTGTTCATTACAGTTTTTTCAAATCTGGCCAGACTATTACGGCTGATGTCTATTGTCAGGAATTGCAAACCATGATGGAAAAGCTAACGGCTAAACAACCTAGGCTGGTCAATCGCTCCACGCCACTGCTGCTTCACGACAACGCTAGACCACACACTGCGCTACAGACGGCTACTAAATTAGAAGAGCTTCAATTGGAAAGTCTAAGACATCCTCCGTACTCCCCGGACCTTGCTCCAACAGATTACCATTTTTTTCGAAATTTGGATAACTTCTTGCAAGGGAAAAAATTCAACTCCGATGGGGCAGTCCAAATCGCCTTCAAAGATTTTATTGATTCCCGTCCGACTGGTTTTTTTAGTAAAGGGATCAATGAACTACCTATGAGATGGCAAAAAAGCATAGAAAATAATGGTTCATACTTTAATTAATTAAATATATTATATTAAAAAATATTCGACTTTTTGTTCCTCCCATACAAAACGCCAATTTCATATGTAAGGACCTAATATATAGTTAAGGTTCTAAATAAATACATAGGTTATTTTTATCATCATCATAATCCTTTTACACAATTTTATTACAAAATTACAAATTTACGAGTGAAAAAAATATAGTCATTTGTGGTATTTCCTTAGATCATTGTCTACGCAGTTAAAAATATTTCTCATAATGCTGTTAATGTTGATAAGTAAAAATTACGATAAAATGTATGTAGTACTTTTACGTATAAAATGCTCTTAATGCGCTTCATTAACTCAATTCGAAAACACGTCTGTACTTGGTTGACAGATTTTGTTACATGTGTAGCGGTAGTCATTGCAAAACTTCTTGTGACCGTGGAGAGCTAAACTGACACGAATAAGTGCAAAATTTTGGTTGATAGTGAAAATTATAGCGTAATACTTCGGGCCTGAACTGAATTGTTTGTCAGGCCAAGTAATGAAGAATTTTAAGTTTATATATTGGCATTTATTATTCGTCAGCCGAAGTTACCTATATATGGTTTAATGCTACGAATAAATATGTAGTTTATATGTCATATTCATCTAATATAACTTTCTCTAACACAAAAAAAAATATGTTGCAAATGTATTTTAATTTTACATACGATTAAATTTAAAAGCTTTATATATTATATAGGTTAGAACATACCCCGGCTAATGTAATAACGGTAAAATCAAAAACCCCGATAACGGTGGATGGACGCGGATTCGAATCTCGCACATGACTTAAATTTATACTATCGTATATTTGTAACTTTATATATCTCAAAGTATTGCAAAGTATTATATACAAATAAATTAGTAAACTAACAAAATATATCGGCACCGCACTATAGGTAGATGCTTCCGACAATGCTTTAAAAAAAATGAGTCTGAAAGGTCACCCATGTTATGGTATTGGTACCCATGGTATGTCATATTGTTTGACACTGCACACTCGATAGGACAGTTTTTGTGTCTCTTTTACCCAGTAACGTCACATGCTACAGTATTCTTCACGACTAATAGCAGCAGCATTTGCAGATTTGAGGCAGAATATCTGACAGCGCGTGGAAGGTCACCCACGCGTTGGACTGACCAGATCAAGCCTGCCATCGGAGGTTTAGTGAACCTCCGATGGCAACCAGTGCAGCAGAATGACCTCCAGCAGGCAAAGGTGGCGAAACATCGTGAGGCGCATCACATCTGCCCCTGCTAGTACTACTACCACGTAGCGATCACGACCGCTCTGTGAAGAGCGTACCGGACAAGAAGAATATCTATAATGAAGCAATAATATCTAATATGAAGCAGTGATGGCTCAGTGGCATTGGCTATGGACTGCCGCGCAGCAGGTCCATGGTTCGAATCCCGCCCAGAGCTTGAGCTTCACCGCATGGTGGAAGGGCATTTTTCGAATGACCGCCTGGCTAGCGACCACCCTCAAGTAGAAAATCTGTCGCCAAGCACCTAACGGTGTGTTCCGGCAGCAGTGCTTGAGAGCCAGAAAAATTACAGGCTGAGACCTAACAACTGGACGTCTCAGTGTGACGGGCACAGTGCAATTTGTCGTTGACGAAATGCGTCTGTTATGGGTAGAGGTTAGTCCACTTAACATCAGGCGGGCTTCGGGCTTGTTCCGTCACAATAACATAAAAAACAAAAACTGACATTGTGGTTTTACTCACCAACACTTCATGCTATCACAACCTGTAATGATATTATTTGGAAAATCACACATTAACATTGAAACATACTGGTACCAGTTTACTGTGTATAGTAGAGAAACGTGTATCGACAAAAATACTGGTATACGGATATCCCTATCCCTCTGCACCTCTGAGTTGTCATCATTAAAACCCATTTCAGCGTTTTATGAGCGACCTACTTCTGAGTCTACGATTCTCAATCTTGGCTATATCGTGCTATAACATTTATTTTATGATGACTGTCATAAAATATTGCTTCATTCATAAATCTTATGGCCATTACCTCTAAACTTTATAGCAATTACTTCAGAATAAATCAAAGTCATATAATTAACAATCGGTCAGGTGCAAGTTTGATGCGCTAAGGATCCCGAGTTTAACGATAACAACCATATTTGGTCCATTATTTACATTTAAAATATTTTTTTTTGTTGGTACTAGACTATTGGTGTGCGAATCCAACTCACACTTGGCCTGTTTTAATTTCAAAATAGAGATACCTTACTAAAATTAGTATCATTTCACCGCTAAGCTGCGAGGCCCTGAATCGTACATTGCGTATGGTATGGAACTATGCCACAAGGACGGCAATAAGCTAGCCCCTCTAAGGTGAGATCTAAAAACTTCAAAGAAATATAGGTGTTTATTTAGCAACCTCTACTATCACGTCTGTTGGTAATCAATAATGTGGTCAAATACGTGCGCTCGATAGACTTAAAATCAGTTAAACCAATAGCGCCATACAGATAACAAATGTGGCTTCAAATAATTGTAAAGTAAATTGTTCACAAAAGACAATGTAGATAACCTTTTTAAATCGCAAAACTTGTACTCAAGTATTGACACTCAACTTGCTCTGACAAAAAAAAACACAGTAGTAACGACGTTCTATAAAAGTTTGACATCCAGTGCCTTATAAAATTACGTAGGCCGGAAATTAAATAACGGCTTGACCACTCCGAATGGAGGTTTATTAATACTGAACGAGGACCCCTGAAGAGCCGCCACCGTTATATTTGATGATTTTGAGAACCCTAATTGTGCCTGGGGTTGAGTTGTGCTAATTTCGCTCTAATATAATATGTGCATATGGGGAGTAGATATAAGCTTGGAGGAATGCGTATGTTACGAACGAAGTAAAAATTTATACAACCGTGATTACTGCGTAGTTTATTCCTGGGTATTTTATTAATAAATATTAATACAGATGGGTACTATTAATATATTATCAAGAAAAGTTTCTCTAAAATTTTCTATGACAGAGTTTATAAGAATCTATTGCTCTCAATTAATCTAATTGTCACTTGTCAGGAAACAGAGCCACTACAAAAGAAACATGTGTAAAGAAAAATAAAAAAATAATGGGGCAATGCTGCCAGCATCCTGGGCACGCTGCCAACTGATAGTGGGTTAGAGCATTTGGACTCCCTATGAGTCCAAATGCTTTTACTGTAGTAGCTGTAGTATTGTAGTAGCTGTACTGTTGTTTATAGTTTTTAAGAAAAATTAACATTTTACTACATATACATTAATTTGGTATGTATGTATTACACAATTACAAATTTATCCGCCGAGCAGGCATTATTGCAAACGTAACAATATTACAATGTATGCATTACTTACCTATACATTTCTTATAATATTTTTTATATGCTTGTGATGGAACATGCACCAAGCCTACCTGATATTAAGCGGTAACCTCTGTCCATAATACATGCATTTCATTAGAAGTGACGAACTGCACTGCGCTCATCACCCTGAGAAATACATTTGTTAAGTCTTATAATACATGCATTTCATGCTTATGTGCCTGTAATTTACTGGCTGTCAAGGACTGCTACCCGGAAGCACTGTTAGGCGAGCATTCGCAAAATTCCCTTCCAACATGCGATTCAGCTCAAGCCGGCAGTTAGGATCGAACCTCAGGCCTACGGCATGGCAGAAAAAGCAATTCCTGCTATCATTGCTAGAAATAAAAAGTACAGCTCAAGGAGTCATAAAGAATCTACTTCCTGAGAAGTCTCGAGACCAATACGAGAATACTTATAATAATTTTATTTTCCTCGTAGGTGTAATAAAGCTCTTTGTATCACTCGGGAGAAAGTTCTATTTCTGTTCTCGAGTTTCCTTTAAGCCCTCCGGTGCGCGTCAGGCTTAAACATACTCTCGAACAGAAATAGATTGTTTTCTCTCATTGGTGTACAAGGTACTATTTGCGGTCTCAACTTGAATGGTTGAGCACTAGTGTCGTTTACATCAGGGCGCTTCCATGCTTCGGAGGGAATGATATCATTCTTTTCTGAGATAATATTAGGCTACAGAGCATCCTATTTTGAACGTGATGGGCTGATCTAGTACGGTACACTTCTATAACATACACGATACCAGTGTAAATAGCCTTTTGTATTATTCAATGGACGATACGGTATTCACAAAGGCCGAAAATCTTATGAAAACTTTGGTAAAGTATTCCCAAGTCCAATACTTTTAAAAGTGCTCTAAAGTTATAATACCATAAATACGTGACTTTCTCGTTTGCTTTTAATGTGTTCAAATGGCAGCTTTATTTTAGTGGAGTAAAGTGTATGTAGTATTATTTGTAAAGTTCGTTCTAATATGAATTTTTCTACTTCCCTTCTTTCTTCACAGACGCACGTATGTCTAATGTTCGATTTAAATAAATTAGTATTCTGATAACGTAATTAAATGAAATCAGATTCAATAATCACGTATACATGACCAAAATTATCCATAAGCCTACTTTTGGATATATTTTATTATGGTACTAAGTATATATCAAGGATATAGGTGTAATATTTCTTGGTCTCAAAACGTTTTGGAAGTATATTGCCCTGATAATAAAAAGTGAGCTAAGTAAGAGTCAGAACTCATCTAGCAAGGATCTGCTGCAACATACTGCAAAATACATAATATATAAATTAATTTCATTTAAACAGGGTACGAATATTTTTGATTCTAGCATTAATTATGTTTACAAAAAAATCACTCTAAAATACACATGTAATAAGACTTATTGTCATTTACTGGATATAGTTTCATAATACAGACTGCTACTAGAGTTTTTAGTCAGAGCAACAAAGAAAACGATCCAGAAAGAAATAACATCAAATCCCATAAGAACGCAAATAAAAATATATAAATAATCAAAACCAATCGAACCAGGAACCTAATCTAATTCGTCGAAGTATCGAACTTTGGGTCCGAAAGAAAGGTATCCGCAAAACACGTATTGACTTACTTTTGTTTAACTTCGTTTGTAGCATAGACTTGTAAGTATTTTCATGAGATTATGAATATATATTTTTTTATCAGATTCGTATGGCTTGTACATTTTCCAAATATGAAATTATAATTTATTCGTTTGTTTATAGTATTCAGTCGAGTTCTAAATATGCAGAATGAACACAAATACTTATGGTGAACACAGACATTAACCTAAATTCTAAATAGTTAACCTTTCTAGAACAGTAGCAACACCTCTCGCTGATTAATAACTGGGATTCAGACTCTTACCATGTGAAAATGTTCTTTAACTAAGAGTATGGGAGATCCCATAGCGGGCAAGATTTGTGTTGAACGCTGCGGTCCGATCATAGACTATATCAAACAATGAAATTCGTATCGTAAATTCAATTTTCGGTGTCTAAAGTGTCGCTCGAAACACGAAAAACAACTTCGTCGAATTGTAGTAGCGGCCCAGTCGCGTTCTTTGGTGATTGCTCAGGGATTAATGTGCGATTTGCATTTTATTGCATTTCTAGTCGAGAGATAATTGAGTGCCAATCGTGAGCGGAAAACTCTGTGTAGAAACACTGACCGAACACCGTGACTGATCTTGAATCGCAGGATATCTGCATTATTCGTAAGAATAACATTTCTTTTACTTTTCTTTTCCTTGTGGTTCATTTCCGTCATTCATTGCTGACTAAGAGAAAATAGTCGTCATAGGAAAAGAGGCGACGAAGAGAAAAGTGCGCCAAATGGGCAGCATGCAACTTCTCTCGTAGACGTGAGTAGGGTGTTGTGTGCAAAATAATGTGCAGAAGCATAGATTAGGCTCAAGAACATACATGCAAAATTATACCTAGTTTTTACTCTTAGTATTTAAAATATGACGAAACTACGTTTGTATAGAAAGCGCTCCGTGAACTCTACTCTTAAAATTATATCTAATTTTAACTTCGAGCTTACTTTTACAAGAATTTAAAATGTTCACACAAGGGACCACCGTGTATGTGGATAACGTACCGCGTAATTCAGATAATAAAAAATAGCATCAAACTTAAGGCGGTTAAATCAATAGATAACATTTAGCAGTAAAGCCTGCGATGCGGTAACCGCAGCTGGCAGCCAAAATTAGACCGTTTATTTGTATGAAGCTTGACAACTTGCCGTTGAAGTTCTTGGGTTGGGTAAGAAGATCTTCAAACGAAACTTAGATAGAACTGGGTAAATAGGTGTTTGCAGGAAACATCGTCATGATTAGTTGACAATTTTCCAATGACGATATTTCCTTAGAATTCAAATCCAGACGATTAATATTATTAATAAGTAATGAAGTTTGGAGTGATAATATCGTAGAGGAGAGGCAAAAGACTTGTTTTGGAATCCTGAAATCAGTTATTGGAGTTTTCACTTTTCTGAAAAATCAATTCTCATTGGTATTACAGAATCTGACACTGTGCCTGGTAGATAGGAATAGGCTCGGCCCCCATTCATGGGGACAAACATTTCTGGTGAAACCTGGTTACTTAGATTACCTTTGCCTACTCTCTCGCAGAATTCAAGCGTAATTATGTTCCGGTTGTAATCCTGACGTAGTGAACATGACATTTACAATGGATCGGCTCCTAGTGGAAGGAATTTTTTGTCAATTCTCCCCAAGTTCAAAATCTGTCTTCAAAGACCTAACGGTGTTTTCCGGCAGCAGCGAGCCTTGAGTTGAGAGTCGCTTCCAACTCTATGCGCAGTTATGATAGTGGTCAAAGGATAGCTCATCAATAACAAAAAACTCATTCTAAAGTATCATCGGATACTTGAAAAAATGGAAGACTGTTCCGATCTGTCGGGTAACGTGGTGTTTCTGAGATTATGTCGCTGCAATTATATAAAAAACACATATTTTGATTGCATTAGCAAGTAATGTAAAGACTCCCATTTAGTCAAGCCTGAAACTATGTTTAATATCATATAAGTATCTAACCTTTTTGACAGAACACGTTAAATTATTATTTTCATTTGATAATGATGCTTCTTAAATTTATATAAATGTTTGCAATACTGCATCGGTTTGTATTAAAACTGAGTCACAAACTTAAGTGAGTACATATCCAATACACTGTTAATGCTTGTGAAGTAGGAACGGCTGCAAGCAGCCAAACTTGGAGTATACGTCTGAAGGCTTACAACTTGCGATGCTAAAGTTTATTGGTCTGTAACTAGTCTAGAAATAGCACGTCAAACGAAACGTAAAATGACACATTTAAAGTGAACTCAAGCTTATCTATAATGTCATAGAAGAAAATATAATTAAAGTTAGACAGGAGTACAGAACTGAATCCGTTATGTTTGTAGTCGATTTGATAATAGCAAATCTGTTTAAGTGGTTCTCCAATTTTAAATCATAATCTCTTAAACATTTTAAAATTATTTTGCCCTCACACACGCTAGTGTTTATATTTGACTTACGATGACTATATTCTATATTATATTATATACAATATTTTTTCAAGATGCCAATTTTTAGCAAACATAAGATAAAAACTTTCGTCAATTGTACACATATTTAAACAATTTTCAACTAATTTCACTTAGGTTTATCAGCCGAATTTTTTGACCTCGACCGGTTTCGCGACTTTCAGAGTATCTTCTTCAG
The DNA here is from genome assembly GCA_963890685.1 of Plagodis pulveraria. Taxonomy (NCBI): domain Eukaryota; kingdom Metazoa; phylum Arthropoda; class Insecta; order Lepidoptera; family Geometridae; genus Plagodis; species Plagodis pulveraria. Next base: position 11,621,397 of record OY982964.1, on the reverse strand, counting down.
TGTATGCGCCGCCGACGCGGGCAGGAGCGAACGTACTCCATTAAGAAGCTACTCTGAAAGTTACAAAACTGGTCGAGATCAAACTACTCGGCTGATGAACGTAGTGAAAACACATTCCATGTAATGTTTCCTTTATTTGCTATACGATTAACACAACACCAAATTGATGAAGCCATTCTTTTAATTATTGTAATATGATAGGCGAAAACAAAGAAAAAAAATGACCTTCCAAAGGGCACGTAACATCCCATGCCACTTTTTGCTTTAAACCCAATCATTTAATATTTATATGAAAAACCCTAAGGTTAGTTATTAATTACATGTAGTCAACGAGACTCGGACCTCAATATCGATAATTAATTTTAATGAGTATAACTTTAACTAAATTTTAAGGATTAAATATTGACCGGCTACTAAGATGGAAAGCCCATACAGAAATAATTATCAAAAATATTAAATAGTTTGGCTTACGCACAACATCACCTCTCGGAAGAAGTTTGTGACACTGCATTTACAGCGTATAATAGGCGAGTAGCTTCCTTGTTAAGATATGGTATTATATTTAGAAGAACTTGTTCCAACAATGGAAATATATTCATAATACAGAAAAGATGCGTTAGGGCGATAACATACCTTAAAATGTACTGACAGTTGTTCACTTTACTTTGAATAGTGCAAGATCTTAACACTGTCATGCCTGTATATTTATGAATTATAGATTTATTTACACATACTACTGCGGATTTAGTAAATTACAAACTGCTTGGAGTTAAGTGTGCTCCCGTTACTTTTTGACATATACATTCTCAGATCAATTCAATACATGCTATTACGTATGTATACCCCTAATTTGTAAGAAGACGTGTTTAACCTCCTGCCAACCTGCGTCCTATACATAGGACGTCTTGCGTAAAATATATCCCAATAAGAATCAAAATAAGTGTCTCTTGGAGGCAAGAAGTTAAACAGCCACAGTTCGCCAGACATTTTCATCCCTGTTATATTGGACGACATTACTGCTATACCGAGCAAATTTTCAGTCTCAAAATTATTGCTACTGAAAATTTATATGTCATAAAACCCAATAGCTTATCCAACTTGAGGTTAAACAACAAATCGAACTCAGGACTCCAAGATTCCAGAGTTCCAGACCAGTGATTTCGCGACGAAGTGGTAGTCAGGCAGGTCAACTCAGAGGTGTAAACATCTCAGACTTTAAAGTTACTAAAGACTGTAGAAACTTTAATGTATTATGTAAGCCAGGAATTCAGAATTTGAGTTTGATGAAAAATATCGATATTGGTTGATGTCTCAACAACCGTATTTAATACGAAAACGCATTACAAACCTTATTGGACTTCAATTGTGTGCCACTATTAATTAATAAGTGGGAGAATGCCTAGCATCTCTCACCACTTGCAAGCTATTTTCTCACTTCGCTTGTTTAATTTTAAAAGGGATATATTATTTCCTCAACTCCATGGTTCAGAGTTAATAAATATGTCATGTCGTAGCCAGAAGAATCTCGTGAAATATACAGGATTACTGTCGCCGACAAATTACGTAGCTGCGCATTTTTGGCAAAAGTTTATTTCGTTGCGTAAAGGAATTCAGTCACAAAATTATTTCTAATAAAAAAAAATATACTAAGCATTTGCCAGCCCATTATAGTTTTGTGCAGACAAGTTGATCAACAGATGCGGTAATATGTAATGCTGATGTAACATATCACAGTAGTTTAGTAGTAGAAATAGAATTATATGAAACCAATTAAGTGTAAGATAAAAAAAAAACCATGAACTGAAAAATTATAATTTTATTGAAATACTGATAAACTACCGTAGAAGAATAAGTAGCTATAATAATTGGTGTAATTGAATGATATTCTTGCACATACTAAATAGCGGTATTACCACTAAGTCATGGATAACTTATATTCTTAAATCTATAAAAGATTATTATAAACTTTGTCAGCAAAATAACTTATATACTAGATGAAATAAAAAAGGATACAATCTTATATATCCATTGACAGATTTTAAGTGAGAGAATTACATAAAAATGGCGAAGTATCAAAGACATTTGTAATTTAAAATCCAATAATTACAAAACCTCCAACTATTCATAATATTAACCTTTGAACATCAATTACCCATTCCAATCACAGCCATCACAGCATTATACGTCAGTGGTGCTTGTTGCTCTGTATTCCTAACGCCACTGAATGTGCGATATATTGAATATTAAAAAAACCGGCCAAGTGCGAGTGGGACTCGCACACGAAGGGTTCCGTAACTAAATATTCTGTGAATAGTTAAATCGTCTACCTGTTACAGTTATTAATATCGAGCAAGAGACGGTAAAAAAATCAAGTTTGTTGTATGCGAGCCCCCCTTAAATATTTATTTTATTTTATAGTGGCAATAGAAACACATCATGTGTGAAAATTTTAACTGTCTAGCTATCACCGTTCTTGAGATACAGCCTATGGTGACAGACGGACGGACGGGCGGACGGACGGACAGACAGCGAAGTCTCAGTAATAGGATCTCGTTTTTACCCTTTGTGTATGGAACCCTAAAAATATTTTAAAATGCTATTAGTTTTCCATTCTTCTACATGTATTCTGCGCAAATAAACTACGATCTAAGGGTCTTACAGATATATCTTAGGTAAGTTTATTTAAACAGCAGTCAAATAGATCTCTCATGGATAGGACCCAACATTAATATAAAAATAGAGAAGAAATGTTATACACTTTTTTAAACTATCACGGTTCACTCGATAACTAATATTATTACTTACGGGATTTGTACCGTGGTCATTTTTATTTTTGAGCTCCCGATATTTCGACGCAGTTGCATGCATCATGATCGCGGGGTGACTGGAGTAACGAGCGGTTGACAAAAATCAAGAGCAGACGAAACGGTCTACCCTCTTTCTTTGTCTTTTGCTACGCGTACCACTGGAAATCGCACTCGACTGAAAGTTTCGACAAAATACACTCACAGTATCACTGCACATGTTATTAGAGTCACTTTTATGTGAACGTGTAACATTTTTCGAATCTACTAATACTGGATTCCACGTGCCGGACAGTTTATAGCCTTCTTCCCTTTTGAAACCCTTACATTTGGATATTTCAATCGCTTCCTTGACTAATCTGGGAATGTAGCGGCGCTCCGTAGATAGAACCTGTGGATTATTCGATCCAGTGATTAGGGCCCGAGTCTATCAGGTGTTCAGCAATGGCAGATTTGTGCACTTCGTTGTTTTTTACTGCCTTTATGTGCTCCTTGATGCGGCATGAGATAGTTCGCTTGGTTTGTCCGATGTAAGAACCTCCGCAGTGGCAGTTGATTTTATACACCCCGGGATGTTCGAATGGTATTTTATCCTTTGGGGAACGCAGCCTTTGCGCTATTTTCTTATGGGGAGTAAATATGGTTTTTATGAAGTATTTATCCAAAATTTTACCAATTTTGTCCGTTACTCCCCTCAGATTTGGCAAGAAAGTGGGCTGGCGATCCACCTTAGGTATCATCATCCGTTGCTTTCGTGGTTTCGTTCCTTCGACTTTCACTTTGTATCCATTTCTACGTAAGCCCTGCTGAACGTGGGATAACTCATCAGCGAGGTGTTCTGGATCGCAAAGATCATACGCACGGTTTGTTAGCGAATCATGATGCATGCAACTGCGTCGAAATATCGGGAGCTCAAAAATAAAAATGACCACGGTACAAATCCCGTAAGTAATAATATTAGTTATAGAAATGTTATAGTTTTGTTGGATTTTTCATAAACAGCTACACATTACACTAAATAATGTTTAGAACACCAAGCACATATGTAAAACAAAGATACAAGAGTATTTATTTAATTTGGATTGAAGAAATACAGAAGTACTGCTTCGATTGAATTAAGTAGGCTCAGATAGACAAACTATGACTTAGATTATTTATTTATTTACAATATTATCGATTCACGCGCTCATTTAACACATTCACATAATAAATTGGATCGGCATTTTTCTTAAATACAACATATTCCTCTCTATGCACACATTTACATAACCAATATCACTAACCCCAGATTTCTGAAAGGTTTGATTAGTTAAGTGACTTAATACTGAACGCTCATTGGCCGCCTGTTGTATCATTGGTTACTATTGACCAATAAGCGTTCAATATTTAGTCTGAAAATCAATATTTTTATTAACGTTCCAGAAACCACTGATTGTAAACTTTATATTTCAATTTGTTTCCGCAGATAGGGATCCTACCGCAAAAGTTAAGGTATAAAATTGTCACTGATTTCGTAACCTAATGAAATGCCATGCATGTGACTAGTTTTAGACACTAATTATTTCACGGATAGGTAGTCCAAGATCATTTAATATTTTATACCTATGCCATTTTAACTAATTGCATGAATATACTACTATTATTATTATTATTATTCATAAAATTTAAGATGGCTAAAAAGATTTTTTCGAAACCGAATCAAAGTTATGAAGAAAATTTCAATAATATTATTTGTGTTCTTTTATCTACAGTTTGGCTTAGAATAAATGAACTTTTGAAGAGTTTTAGCGATATCATTACATTTTTATGTGCTCTTTGTAGAACGAAGACATATTAAATTGGTGATTAGGTAATTTCTAATTTCAATGAGCTACTGAAGTAAATATAATTTTTAAAGACATGCTTAAATGACAGCTATTGAAAACGTAATTCCGTTCCTGCATTTTATGGATTTGGAAATTGGCAATATGCAATATTTATTTATTTTTCCATCACTTTTGCAATTGCATGTGTACTCTTTTTCTACTACACTAATTTAACAGGTCTCACATTACGTTGTTGGGCTTTATTAAACTAAAGCAATGTATACTAAAGTTTCATGACCAAAGTAAACCCAACAAACTACGGATCCGTCATTAAAATTTTACAGCACTAAGAATGTGAAACTACTTGACCGGGCGACCAGAATTACTGACTTAATTCCTCGACCTACCACAGGGATGGTTCTAAACGTTAACTTGTCTACACTAAGTGTTATTCAGTTATTTATGATTGTTACCGACAACCCCTGCTCCTATTAGGGAGGTCTAGCAAAATTACAGTGTAAACAAAATCAACGGCATATTAAAACGTGTAGGCATTTTCGCTAAGAGCTCAGAGAGAGATTAGTAGATGTACTATTACATGTTGTATTAAAAAACTAAACATGTCGTGGTAAACTAGCATGCAATCACTTCTTGTTCTCTTTATTGAACTTATCCCGAAACTTATGGTTAGTGTCTTCAAACGTAGTTTTTCCATATTATAAATACTTTTATAATTACTCTTAGAAATTTTGCACGAATGTCATTGAGTCTAAAATCTACGAGTATTCTTCTGGTTTGTCAGTTTTCCGTAAAATGTGTATTTAATTTATTTGAATAAATAGTTGTGTATTGGAATTTATGTTTTTGAATTAAGATATAAAATAAATAATTTAACAAAAAACTGGTACACCAGAAGCATATCTTAGGCTCAAAGACATGTGTGCAAAATTTCAATGATATATTACACTTGGTGTTTAAAATATTACGAAACTACGTTAATATAGAAAGGGCTACGAATACACTAGCTTTAGAGTTTACCTTTTGTACTATATTTTATAACCTTTCCAGCTGTAATATAATTATATATTTAAGAAGAGAATAGAAAGCTATAACATTATTTATGTATGTTAAAAAATATAAAGCTCTTTTAGAGAGTAATATGCATGATGCATATTGTGATTTTAATAATTAAATGTCATATAATATGCAACTTTATTTTACTATATTTCCTAAACTTTGATTAAATCAATGTTAAAGTAGGTACGCAACCAATATGTATTATGTTGTTGGACGGCGTAAATTATAAAAAAGGAAATAAATGCGCTTAATGAGTAGTAGGCCACTACTCACGTCGATGTAAGTAGTGGCGGCATATTAGGTTCACAAAGGGCACTTTTTCATCTTTTATCGGGTCCTTTATTATTTTTATCGGGTAAATATCCATCCATATTTTTGAGATTTTCTTCTTTCCATCCGAAGGTTGTGTGGTAGAGGTCGCTGTAAGGGATAAGACCACCCATTAAACCTATTTAATTTAACTACTCCAAGTATTGTTTACATTGTTAATCTGGTGTCAATAAAGAGTTTTCGTATCTTATCGTAAATTACCAACAAGTATACATAGGCAAAGAGCTTGGCGGCTACAAATCCGAATCCAAAACGTTCTTGTACCGTCATTAGAGGGTACATAAGGTATTCATCCCAAATAAATTGGATACAGGAAGAAAAATGATGTTAATCGTTGCTCGGTAAGTGGTACCTAATATAAACCGTTGAATTTCTGACTATTAGCATTCTCTATTTTACGGTATAAAGAGAAATAATATCAATACAAATTATACATATAAATTTGACTTACGAGTTTATACACAAAAAAAAAAACTTACGATATTAATACTTACATAATGGAGCAGACTCTACGTTGAAAATGTTGAATTCAGAGTACAAACCATCTAAAGTGTAACTTCCACAATATAATAATAATACTAATAAATGCAATTATTTTCTTCACAAAAAGTATTAGAGTGTACAGTAGCAATAAATAATACTAAATCATTGTAAAAGTGTTTTGCATGGAGTGTTGCCCGAGGTAGGCCTGAACAGCCCGTTTACGTAACGAATAAATTAAATTAGTTACAGATGTCGCACATGACACCCTTTACGACTTTTACGCGGTTCGTTCTCTCCTCCGTATATGATGGAAGTTATAAAACATATAAATTGCCAACGCATACATTACACAGTATTGTATCGAGTAATGTTCACGAGTATTCCGTAAAAGTTTGGTTTGACTAGTCGCCTGGGGCAATCGAATGCGACTGAGGATAATTATATGCTATATTATTTTTTTATATTGCTGACAGGCTAGCCTTTTACCACTCTCTAGCGGTAACCTAGAAGTATTGGTTCTCTATTATATTTTTAGAATTCTGTCACTGTTATTGTTTCAGGTAGTCAGTAATTATATTCGTCATAATTACCATAATACAAATATGTTATCACAAATAGTTCGGGTTGTAAGACTCGTAACTTGAGTTGTATCGAGTTCAATGAAAGAAGTTTGAAGTAAACAGTTGGTCTCCAGTATTAAGTGCGATACGATCAGTTGCATAGAAAAAGATAAAATATACTTATACCTAAAATATACTTGTAAAATATCATTCAATCTTAAGATTTTACCGAGTAATTTTAATGTGTCAGTAAATCTTAATAGGAAAAACTTCGACACAGATTCTAGACTCAGTCGCTTTTTGTATTATAAAATACTTCTGTAAGGCGTTCCTAGGGGACACATACATATGCATGTAAATTCACAATTTATGGAGGAAACGCCACCAGTTAATGTGAAAAATATCCACAATTTCAGCTTTCCTTGTTATTCGGGTGTGAAATGTGGTACATGGGATCCATCACATGTCATACTTGAATATGAAATATAAAATGAGCTTGTTTTTTTTTTTTTGCTTGATAGGTTAGCCTTTGACCACTATCTCACCTAATGGTAAGTGATGATGTGGTCGAAGATGTTATTCAGGCTAACCTAGAAGTACTGGCTCTCAAGGACAGCTGCCGGAACACACCGTTAGGTGCTTGGCGACAGAATTTCTACTTGAGGGTGGTAGCTAGCCAGGCGGACATTCGCAAAATGCCCTACCACCATGCAAAAGAGCTTTTTTTTAATGCGTATATTTCCAACCTAGAACTACTTTGACTGTGAATATTACGATGTCGCCCGTTTAAGAAAAAACTATTTGGTAAAGTTTCCAGATTACAAGATGTTTTCCTGTCAATTATTAAATGTGCCTTAGAAAAATAGCCTGCAACGATCGATATATCACTCAACTATTTTATAAGCATGTTGTGTTTTTCCAATAGAAAACAAAATTGTTCTGAAAGAAAAACTATACTTAAAATCTTTAAAAAATTAACAAAATTATACGAACTGTGATCCGCCAAGCACAAAAGCGCTCGAGAGGGGCGGTCTTTTCATAACATATCTTTAAAAGAAAGCATATAATGTAGCATGGTGGTAGGGTATTTTGCGAATGCCCGCCTGGCTAGCTACCACCCTCAAGTAGAAAATCTGTCGCCAAGCACCTAACGGTGTGTTCCGGCAGCTGTCCTTGAGACCCAGTTCTTCTAGGTTAGCCTGAACAACATCTTCGACCACATCATCACTTACCATCAGGTGAGATAGTGGTCAAAGGCTAAACTATCAGGCATAAAAAAAAAATGTATAGGCATCACAGCTGTATATCTAAAAAGGGAAAGGTAGAAGTGTCTAAACATCCCTATGACATAAATATGTACTACAATCTTAAGATCACATCCATACCTCTTAAATAAATATATTTAATTACTTGTATCTATTATTTTCATCAGCAACCAAACAAAAACAATTTAGAATTTTTGTTAACTTAGTCTGTGAAATCATTTTAAAAGGTTATTTTAGTTATTTGAACTAGGTAAATAATTGTAACAGCTATGATTTCATTACAGAGCAACCCTTAAAAGGGAAAAGGGTTTGGACAACGGACCCTTACATGTGTAGGGTAGATATGCAATATTTTTTACTTGGGATGTTAGTAGAGTTAAATAACAGTAGAGTGGTCGTGATTCCAATACTGTAGGTACATGCTACCTACATTAAGGCATTCATTTAAAGTGTCAGTTGTATACTGTAGTTTACTAAAAAAGCATAACAAAATCTGCAAAATATGCAATTATAACTAAGCAGTAAGTAAAGAAAAATGAGACATAAACAGAATTGTATAGGCTAAATAAATAAATACTAAGCAGCAAAATAGCAAAACGCAGTTTACGAATCGGAATTAGTCTCATCTCAAATCTCATTCTATGCAGTAAATAATGTAATAGGTATAGATATTTCTGTTGCTTCGCCAGCAGATGCCGTGCCAGCACGCTCGCTTCGCTCTATCGGCTCACGGATTGTTGGTGTCACAGGTAACCTAATGTTCCTCCTCGCTTCGCTCGTCGTCGCACCTTTTGGGACTAGACTTTGCTCTGACTAGATACTTTACATGATCCGTGAACTGCGGAACTACCAATTCCAATATTTTTACTTACGATTTAGTTATAAGACTGTTTACGTATTTATGTATTGATATTTTGGGATGAAATAACCGGCCAATTGTTTTTATTACTCGTGTTTAAATGTCGCACAAATGTACCAAATGCCGACCAAGAAAATAACGGTTTTTTTTTTAACTAAACATGTAGAGAAAATCCGTTGTCTCTGCCTACCGCTTGCGTAAAAAGGAGTGATGTTATGTGTAAATTATAGCAGAAAAAAAATAGATATTATATTGAACTAAAATTTTCCTGATGTAGGTATACAAGTAAAGCTTACGAGCATCATATTAACGTAGTTATGTAACGGAACAAATTTTGAATTTATTTTATGACATTACAATAGCAATGTTGCCCGTGGGGTGCCGGGCTAGAATGTTACCCCCCATTGCTACCTGTGGGTCATAAAAGGCGACAAAAGGTAAAATACCGGAATACCTTCCGATATTCCAGCAGCGCCTTCTGTGGAACTGATTTCTAAAACAGCAATCTCCAAGACGCCTGCTAAGCGTGGGGATTATGGCAAACCCCCCCTTAATGGAGGAGGCTGTGTTCAGCAGTGGACTATCCGGCTGATACAGTATAATAAAAATGGCAGGACAGTCTAGTAAATACATTTTACTATAATTGTAATATATTGGCGTTACCATCTAGTAATATAGGATCCATAAAATTGTTGTGATTTATCCGTAGTTTTAGGTTATTTTACAGTTGCCTAATCAACATATGTAATGTCCACTCCATATACATTCTTTAGAACTCATTACTATTTATTTAATATATTACTAAAGAGCTTGTCAGCACTATGACTAAAATTAAAATATTTAAAGCCGTAAGAACTGATAACGCGATGAATAAGACAAGCAAGATAAATGTTTCTCATCTTAGAGAATAACTTAAAAAACTCATGTATGGATTACAGCACAATTGACGAAGAAGCAAAACTAACAGGCTTTAAACCTATCTTAAATCATCCCGAAACGGTTTGATAACTACAAAATCATGTAAAAAAAATATTATTGGATGTAGCGTCGGAAAGTTGTCGTTGGACATACATATCAAAATACAAACATGAAAGCTCATAAATAATGTGCAAATTTTTAATGCCATCAAGTCCCGTTAAATACTTTAAACTATTACGAAAGCTGATGTTCCCAAATGGATACTAAAACTACTTAAATACTTCACTCAGTCAGTTAACTCCACTTTTCAGTAACACGCACCTATAATATAATTAAATTATATAATTTACCCTACTTTACCTTCTTTTCTTAAAAAAATATATTATTTCCTACAACGGGATGCCGCTATGTATACTTCCTCATGCTTATATATTTTAAGCCATGTAATTTTCGGTCACTGTAAAGTGTTTGAGACGTCGGGACAATTATAATTATAAATAGGTACACGCCATTTAAACCGTTTAAAGTTGTTTAATTACTACATGTAAATTTCCTAATGTACTCGCAGTACATGGAGTTGCTTCTCCAGTTTCTTATTTCTCCTTATCAAGGTAAGATTCTAAGCGTCTGGATATACATTTCGTTAAATTTTCGGTTCTAATGAGTGTAATTATTTCAAGGCAATTTCAAACGTCACTTATACTAATACGGGCGTTAAAACAAAGACCGAAAAAAAACATTTGAAAATTAAGTTTCATTTTCACTTTTATATATTTTATCATAGGGCTATTCTACAGTGACTAAATTTTAACCATTTATTTAACCCCACGTTTCCAGGCAAATATTGCAAATCTCAATGATATTTCGTAGTTTCGGCAAAATGTACAACACAAAAGAAGATGTAGCCCGCAATGTAGCGCGACATCAAAATGTTACCTCGGTTTTATTTATTTGGATTAGCCAACAAAAGGTATAATTCAACTTTGTTGACCTTTTGAAGCTCTCTATAATCTATTCGGTACATACGTACGAAATCTTGTACATCGACAATGCGTTGAATTGTCTTTTTCATTTACATAGGCACTAACAGATAAAGTATAAGCCCTTGGAAAGATAATTAAATCCTGTATTGCCATGGCCATAAAAACATAACGATACAATTCCAAACCAGTAATCTAGCCATAAAATTCACCTTTCGTTTTCAGGTTAAAAACAATACTGCTGATTCTTTATAATAAAATATATCATTTAGAATAAGCATCGACTCAGCCGCGTTTTATGCGCGCCACAAGGTAAGATGATATATAATTGTTGAGAGACAAAACTTATATCTACTATCTGTTGCTTTCAGCGTACAAAGTTGCTACACATATTACAGAAACTTTGAAATTTAAAAAAGAATATCATAATTATCTGAATATTAGATTGGAACAATTTGAATATGCTGTAATGCAGCGTAGTCAAATTGTACTATATTATAATTTCAACAAAACTTTACTACCAAACCTATAAACACTTCACTGGAATAATTGTTTATATTTCGACTTGAATACAAGAACTAGATATTAAGTTGATAACGCCGCTATGAATGTAAATTGGGTATTATAACATTGCTGTGAAAGGATTGTAAACTTAAGTATTGGAATTTATATTTAAATTTGAAATGAATAATTGTTTAAGTTTCAGTAAAACTATTAAAACTTCAATTTTAAGCAAACTACGAAGCTTGATGAATATGAGAATTCAAATTAGTTCTGAGACAATATTTTATCGAGTAGTTGAATTAATAATTATGAGTTACGCTTAGTAAGTGAAATAAAGATTAAATCTGAAATCTGGTCAAGTGCGAGTTCGACTTTCGTAGAACGGGATGAAAATGGAGTGTTGATCAAGATTGTAATATTAATTTTCCCCCAAAAATCATTAATGTATTTTGTTTTGAATTAGAGTTATAAAATGTTAGATCTTTCGGGCGTATGTCAAAGCGTGAGAATAAGACTAGGGTACAACGAGTTCCCCTCAGTCTAGCCATCAACCAAATTACTTTTAGGAACGGCAAGCGGATAGCCTGATTGAATTTGTTACAAAACTGAAAACATAACATTTTGCGGTTGGTACCAGTATACCATGTAAGTTATCCAATCTTACCTAACCTTTGCCATATGAGGTTGGATAACTTACACGGCATAGGTTATATACTTTAGTCACAGATTACATAATACTTTAGATTGAGCGGCGTGACAATGAACATAGAAAAAAGCGTGACACGCCGTGAACTAGTGAGTGTAAATCGGTGACATTGTGACCCAGCCCCAAAAAGAGCAGTGGCAGTAATAAAATCCTTTTTGGAAGGAAGAACCTTCAGAGTAAGGATGGAAGGAGCCCTCTTAGAAATATATCCAATACTCGCCGGTGTACCACAGGGCAGCTGTCTGTCACCAGCATGCTACACTGTTTACACAGACGATATCCCAGTTACCAACGCCACTCTAGCGCTATATGCGGACGACGCGGCTATTTTAACATCCTCTTTTAACGTCCACCGCCACGCAGCCACGAAGATGCAACGAGCCTTCGATGAACTCCCATCATGGCTGTTCAGATGGAGAATGCGAGTGAACGTGGCAAAAACGCAAGCCATGCTGGTCACCACGAAACAAGCCCTTCCGAACCAATTGTCACTCCTAGACACACCTATTCCTTGGCAACGATCAGCCAAATACTTAGGAGTGACAATAGACAGAAGACTCACTATGACATTGCACACCAATAAAGTGATTCAGAAGACAAAAGTGACCCGATATACCCTTCGACCCGTTCTGAAATCTGCACTCCCATTAAGAACCAAACTGGCCGTATATAAAACATATATACGCCCACTTCTCTCATATGCGGCTCCGGCTTGGTTTGCACTTCTAGCCGAAACCCAAAAGAGACGACGAAGCCCAGCAGAACATTAGCCTACGTCTTATTACGGCTGCTCCATGGTTCGTGCAAAACTCCACAATACAGCGGGACCTGAAGATTGAACCACTGGATGAGTTTATCGGCAGGCTAGCCAAGAACATGTTCATACGTGCTAATGCCTCAGAACAAAACCATCTGCGTTCCATAGCCCCCCAATATGAACGCCAACCTAACGCAAAACGCCAACCAAGGGATCTCATCAGACCCCAGATCGGTACAAATGGAAACCCAGAAAATGAAGACGAAGTAGAATACGACGTACCCAGGCCAGTAGCATCAGAGGACCCCCCGACTCACCGGGGGCCACATGCACTAAAACCCAGGTCAAGAAACCCAAAGGACATGGAGTCCGACCGAAATACCGGCCTGCAGCTGCAGACCGCGCTTGTACTCCGCGGTCAGGGGCCACCCGTGCCCGAATCCGCACCCGACCGACACACAAAGCGTCGTTCGAAGAAGAAGGAGAAGTGACATTGTGTTAGCATATTGTGATATGATGATTGGAAGATATTGGCACACGTCTATATGATTTTTGAGCGAGGATTGGAATGGCTTTGAACGAAGGTAAAAGCCATTTAATGATTTGGTGTCTCCTCCGTTTGGACAACATGTTCGCCCACATCATACGAGCACTGGTCTAAACTGATAATGAAATGTATTCTGACATATATGTATATCATCCTACACTTCCCAATTTATATTGGGTCAGTACTAGAACATATTGTATAGAGTTTAGGCTTCACGTTTATGAATTTTTGACTAGTTCTTTTAGTTATGGGCCTAAAATCTACTAAATTAAAAATTTAAATAAAATACTGGATTTTTACCTCAATTTAAGATGGGCTCTAGAACCATAGCACTCGTAAAATCAATCCTTGAAATATTTTAATTTTTAAAAGAAAAAGCTCGAAGTACTTACAGTTGTTTCAACAAACATATTTTACAAAACGTGTCGGAATTATGTAAGTTTTCTAAATAGAAAATGGTAACCCATATTAACATTTTTTTTCATCACTTTTCGTTCCTTCGATCTTCCTAATTGAATCTGAAAGATTAACCGATAAATTATCCAGGGTGAAGTTAATTCAAATTAATTAACAAATATATTTTTAATATGGCTTATAAAAAACAAAAAAACCCCTAATTTTCAAAGTGGTCATTAATAGACTATTATTATTACAGGATCTATCTCGAAAATAAAACTAGTAGGAAATCTGAAATAATCCTCTCTTCAATCAACAGACTGAAAATGTCGATTTATAATTTAGTCTGTAAGCTTCAATCAATATCAACGATATTTTTTTCATTCACGGATTGGTGGGCTGAATCATAAAAGAGTAATGTCCAACCAACATTAGGCCAGTTTGTCTCATTTTATCATCGAATATTACTCAACATATTAATTACAAAATTACAAGTTATCCACAGGACAATGCCAACGTATGCTACGTTACGTATAGCAAAAATAAAAATATTAAAATCATATTCATATTTTTTCATTTCTCGGATTGAAACGGAACAAGCACGTGGCCCACCTGATGTTACCACTTGATATGCATTTCGACACAAGTAACGAGCTGCACCATACCTGTCCGTACCTTGAGACAGTTGTTAAGGACTGCTGTCCAAATACACAGTTAGGTATTTGGCGACAGATTTTCTGAGTGTGGTAGCTTGGCAGGCCAGCATTCGCATAATGTCCTTCTATGCAATAAATGAGTTTTTACTATAATTACACCTAGTTTGACGTTTGTATGTATTGCCGTTTTTACGATAGAGCAAATCCTAAAAAGCTGTAAAATATTGAAACCCTTTTTTTTACTTTTAACCCAAAAACCTACATTTTTCATATGAGTAACTTTTTAATGGGTTCTTCTGATATGGGGATATAAGTTCGAATCAACCATGAAGAGAGAGATAATTCAAAGATAAATTTTCAGTAATTGATGTTACCTCAACGTTGCAGCACGTGTATGACGTTCCATTAATGGGGTTTGGTTACGCTTATGCACACAGTACGGTTTAAAAATTTTTTGAACCCTTATTAGTCCACTAGTAGCACGTTCCAATGATAATTGTAAAGAAAAATGTTCATCAAGTTGCGACAGATATAGCACACACTAAAACCGAAATATAAACTTTATAAAAATAATATGTAATATAAAGTTTTAAATGGGAACGAACGAAGAATCATTATTTAGAAAGGCTTGCAGTTGACACAAATAGACGAGCTCGCGCTTAAATCAAAATCAAACCTTAACAATAGGAACATGTGCTTTTGTTTCTTAAATGACAATAAGCATAAGATTGTTAGAGAAAGGCATACGTACCTATAAAGTTACTTTAATTAGTTCAAAACAGATAATGCAGTAGATAAATTAATAAAAAGCAAAAGACAATTGCAACTTAAAGGAAATGCAAATCATTACTTTCTGTTTGTTTCTAATATAATAATCAGGGAACTTAGACCGAGAAAAAATAAACAAATTACTGAAGTGAATTCCTTAGAGAGCCATCAAATACGCTGATAGGCAATAGGCGTGTAGACGTCGCTGTAACTCATGTTTATGAACTCGTAAAATATCGTTAACCTAATTTTCTTGCTTCAATCAAAGCGAGATGGATTCCCTTCAAACTTTTACATAATAAATTTATGATTAAGTTTACGCCAGAATATTTTATGAGCAAGTTTTAATTCCCATTGTCAAAACATGTCCAATATTATATTGATACCAAGGGCATTTCAATGACATCGAAATACATTAAAAATATTAAATTTTTCCCCGTGTTTGACAGAGAGGGCCTATATAAAAAGAAAAGTAACCTGTTTACCGTTTAAAAGATTTGTAAAATTTATCGAAACCTATCTTCGGCGCCACTAATATTTTCAGGGTTTTTATCACGCGCATGATCTTCACAAGAAATTGAATGTTTTTTGTTACATTACTTCTTTACCCATTATTTGGACTGTGGAAAGCGTAAGTTCTTTATTACACTGTCTGATTTATGCCAGTGTTTGATAACGCCGAACTGATTTTGTGTGTTTTTTAAATGTTTTGCTGAAAGTAGTCGTTCTTTTAGTAATCTTTATTTTGAGATTAAGGGGCTCTATATGTCCAACAATCTCAGAAGTTGATATCTTGACCGTTACCAATAAATTATATAATGTTCGAAAAGGGTTTATTTGAGGCTCTATCGATATTAAGACTCGTGTGAAAAATAAATTTTTAACCGACTTAAAAAATATTTTTTAAGAGGTTGATATTTTATATTTAATATCTAGCTGTACCTACGACTTTGTTCGCGATTGCCATCCCTGCAGACTAATTATTCACATTTGAGCACTGTTTATCTCATATTTAGCAACGCTGTGGTCTACGGTGAAGCACTTTTAGTGAGGCATAGCTCAGAAAGGAGCTGTTTACTTTGGGTTTGAAAACTCCCGAGTTGTATTTTCCAGAAGACATTAAGTAACCCAGAGAATTCCTTTGCAGTTCGCACAATAAATGTTGAAGCAAAGTACTTTGTGCGTTTTTTTGGATTTTCTATTTTAAAACGGCATATTTTTGACGAGGTTCTCCTTGTTTGGCAATATAACGAAAATATATATGGTTTATGGTTTAAGACTTTTATTTCTCTTAAGAATATAGATACATTCACTTAGCAGAGAAATTACTAGTTTCCTTAATTTATACATTTGTATTGCAAACATAGAAACGGACTTAATAATTAATATTATTCATATATTATACAGTATTAACATACGTAAAATATTAAACTGTAGAAAAATAAAAATAAAAAACGTTAAAGAGTTGCTAGTTATTCATATATTAGATTGTGCACTTCTATTGGGCAGTCTCTTGTCAAAGTCATCCAAATCCAAAACCTGACACGACTTATAAAAATAAACAATGTGTTCTCTCCTTCTCGTTCAAACGGCTTAACGAATTTAAAACGGTCGCAGCGTAGCTTGTTGTACTTAATGGTGTGTTGCAGCAGCTGTCTTTGAGCAAGTAATTCTAGGCTAGCTCGATCAACATCTTCGACCACATAGTTCAATACCTACCATCAGATGAGAAATAAAAAAATATCATTTTTCTGAGTCGTAAATTTTTGCCCACAAACTGATTCCTGCAGCTACTAACGGGAACAATTATGGTAATAAAGGAGATGGTCGAAATCTTAAACTTACTTTTTGAACTACTAAGCTTGAGTAAAAGTAACATAGTATTTTTGTTTAAATGAAGATAAGATATTATACAAACATGTAACGTACAAAATATCAATACAACTTACGTAGTACGCAGAATGAAGTTATGATGTAAAAGTGTTATAGATATTTAAACGTGTAACATTCATTTTCTAATACAAAACAAAAATGCTTAATGCTTAAAGTAAATAGTTACTAGTTATATTGCACACCTATATTTTGGTTGTACTAACAGTCTCGGTTTATTTTCTGTTCGGATCAGTGTCCGTTTCAATTTCAGCTTAGGAAAAGCTCTTCAATTGGCTTCCGTTTTCAATAACCCTATATTCCACCTACAATATGATAGTAATCATTGTTTTATTTGTTACAGGTAAGTCTATTTCCGGGGAAAATAATAATAAAGAGAAGTTAAGTATGTCGTGACGACGCTAGACTAGACATAGTAAAATAAAAGTAATACATATTATATTTCTATAAGAAAGGGTCATATTATCGAATTAATCATTTTATATGGATTATGTGGATCATTTAGGAAATAAATGGTAGCCAATAATTGGCTAATAGACTGGAACAAATATAGTAAATACACTTGCTTGCTTTCATATGACGTACAGATCCTTGTCAAGAATATATGGACTGATCCATATCCTTCTGTTGAATGTCGTCAAAGGGATAAGGGTAAAAAGAAAGGGAAAGAGGAAAACTAATAAGGGAAAGAATGTACCAAAAGACCATCGTTTCATCACTCACGTCGATGTGAGCGGGGTGTTGATATATACAGTGTTTCAAACTATTTTAATACTTTGATTACTCAAGATAAACCGCCAACAAGACTACTCCCAAATTAAGGTTGGTGTCTGAAAGGGCCAAAAGAAATAAAATATGTAATGAAACAGTAACAAATTATTCATCCACTATTATTAATATTTAAGAAATTTAGAATGATAGTTAAGAAAATTAGAAAGTTAAGGCCATGAAGTAAAAGCTTCTTTTTGAATTTTGGATTACGATGTATGTAGATCACACAGTTAAAAATACTTTTTCAAAATTACAAATTTACGAGAATCATGTGCGGGATTAGTTTTTCTCTCGTAAATTTGTAATTTTGTAATGTAATCCGCAGAACATGCGTTATTGAAAATATAAAAATATTAAAATGCTTCTTCAGCTTTAGTTTTACTGATGGATTGATACTATTCCTAAGACAGTTGATATAGTCAAAGTTAGTAATTTGCAATTTTATTTTATGCATAGAATGAGAGGCACGGTTTCTATCCACGTCTGAAATTGTTGCACTTTGAACGTTTGAATCTGGCAGATTATTTACATGTTTTAAACACTTATTACGCTTAATTATATTTTCTCATAGCCCAGAAAATGTGCACGGCAGCCCGCGCACAGAGTTACCTACGCAGTAACTATACCTTGTATATATTCAAATTTCACATACAAAAACGGAATCCAGATTTTCACCAAAACAAAAACCGAATCCAGATTTATAAAAATAGCGCGGCTCACATACATATGACGCCATTCATGTGCATTTCACTGTTTTTTATGCGATCTAGGGTAACCATCGCAAAATGATGAACAAGAATACAGTGATGGTATTTTATTCCAAGTCATTTGAAAGCGAACTTGCTACGAGACGTGTTTTCTTTGTTTTGGATTCATGCATTTCCCAGCTGAGAGAGAGAGACTGGATTCATATAGATTAAGATAGTTCAGTGAAGCATGTACTAAACTTTTAAATGGTGGCTGTAGGTAATGCACTTTTCGTTTATCTGTTTTCTGTGTTGTCCATTTAGCTTGACATATTACATTTTATTCTGATGAGTGTAATTTTTCGTTAAATGTTTGTTTATAATTTTTATTTTAAGGATTTTGATAATATTGTTCACACTGCAACCGTTAGACTGTCGTAAATACGGCACATTCGCTTAAGTTCCATGCACTCAAACCGCTTACTCCGTTTGTGACGTCATTCGCATTTTATCCTTTGATAAGGTACCGTGGTGTGTGGAAGTAGTTTATTTTTCAGGCGGAATGTATATATTTATAGGTGAGTATAGGCTTTACAGGTAAGTATCAATATTATAGGCAATCAACATACACCTTCAACATTGACATTATAACAGCTGGTCGAATAACGCCAATATCATTTTATAAATGATCATTCTACAAAATAAACTTTCCAATTATTTTGATAATATTTTTATAGGTATTTTTATCTGATTTCTCCCTGAAGTTAAAATGAAGTACTGTACAAAACAATATTACAGTTAATTTTTTTTATTGTTTAGATTAAATCATAAAAAAAATAATTGCATATAAGTGTCGTGCTTGGTATAATGATATAGTATCGACTGTGAATTATTAGAAGAAAATATCATAAAAGTACCTAAATCCTCGCGATATGCATACCAAGTTGAAAAAGTATCGTTTTTTGTATTGGTTAGGCACCCGACGGTATTTTTTTATAATATTTATAGGTACCTTTATTAAATATCAAATCATCATAGAAAATTTAAATACATTATTTTCTTAAATATCATTATTTATTATCTTCTAATATAAATACAGAACCCGTATCTGGTTCTTTGATTTGCACTCATACGGTTTTATTTCTGTTTGACTCTGCTCTGCGGCTTGCGAATTCAATTTGCATTGGCACTGTATAAGACCAAGCAAAAAGCACTGAAAAGTCACTACGCCACGGCCACGACATCGAAGACAAGTCAAATTTACACACTTAATTTGGTATAAGGGCAGGAAAAAAAAATACTTAGGACCAATGTTACCAAATTAGGACATAACTATACGAGGATTACTTTAATCTCTGTAACCAACAAAACATAATAGATCTCTGTCAACATAGACAACGATGAAGCAGTATTTTAAAATTGCCATGATATTGAAATTATGACATTTTACATCTGGCAGATAGCTTCAGTAACGAAACACCTTAACCTAGAATAAAAAAATATACGGTTCAATTTGGTGGTATAATACTTGCATAAACTACATACGAATATGGTCACTTTGCTATATTATTATTTTAATAATATATAAAGCTCGATTACCACTCACTGACTGACTGACTGACTGATTGACATAAATGTTCTCCTAGAAGGAGACGAGTAGGGCTAAAATGATGTATGGCAAAAATGTTCGGGGGGTTTTGGTGAGTATGAGAAAAATCGAAAATCATAAAAAAGACGCCTGCCAAGTGAAGATGGATGACATATCTCAAAAACGGTACAAGTTAGGTAGGGGGTGTTTGAACAAATGTCATAGGGAATCGGGAGAGCAGTCGAATGACACCTGTCAAAAATCCAAAATGGCGGATTTCAAGATGGCCGCCATACAAAGTGATCCGAGCCTGCTGAAGCGAGGCCGTTAGGCCGAGCTTCAGTAGGGGCGGAGCAGTTTGTATGGCGGCCGTCTTGAAATCCGACATTTTGGATGTGTCACACGTGCTCCTATCATTCTTTATACTGCATTTGGAGTGTTTTACCTACATTTTCGACTGTATTAGGAGTTTTTGTGGGATTTTTGACTGAATTTGGAGTTACTGTCCAACATTAGTGTATAGCGAGCCCGAAGGGCGAGCTCCTGGTGAGGCCGAAGGCCGAACTTTCGGTCCGCGAGGCCGAAGGCCGAGCGTATGGTGCGTGAGCCCGAAGGGCGAACGCTTGGCGAGGCCGTAGGCCGAGCCGTATTAGTAACTTGCGAGGCCGAAGGCCGAGCTCCGACTTGAGAGTTTTTTTCACGTCTCCGACTGGTCTCCATGGCAACTGCCCGCGGTAACCGAAGCACCTACGAGTGGGGTTTCTTAACAAAAGTGACTCAGAACCTTGGTACCATTCTGCCCGTACCACCTTTTTATGGCAGTAGGGTGAATTTGCTTTAGTGGCTACAGTATGGATCTTTATTGTATTGAGAGTTTATATGGGATTTCATACTTCTATTGGAGTTTTGAAATATTTTTATTTTAATGTAAAAGGTGTTTTGATATTGTTTCAAATTGCATAACGATAAATGCGGGCCGCATGCGGCCCGCACACTGCCCGAAATACTAGTTATTTATAATATATAAGGCTCGATTACCACTGACTCACTGACTGACTGATTGACATAAATGTTCTCCTAGAAGGAGCATAGTAGGGCTAAAATGATGTATGGCAGAAATGTTCGAGGGGTTTTGATGAGTATGAGAAAAATCGAAAATCATTAAAAAGACGCCTGCCAAGTGAAGATGGATGACGTATCTCAAAAACGGTAAGAGATAGGTAGGGGGTGTTTGAACAAATGTCATAGGGAATAAGGAGAGCAGTCGAATGACATCTGTCAAAAATCCAAAATGGCGGATTTCAAGATGGCCGCCATACAAATTGATCCGAGCCTGCTGAAGCGAGGCCGTTAGGCCGAGCTTCAGTAGGGGCGGAGCAGTTTGTATGGTGGCCGTCTTGAAATCCGACATTTTGGATGTGTCTTACATGCTCCTATCATTCTTTATACTGCATATGGAGTGTTTTACCTTTATTTTCAACTGTATTAGGAGTTTTTGTGGGAGTTTTGACTGAATTTGGAGTTACTGTCCTACGTTAGTGTAGTAGCGAGCCCGAAGGGCGAGCTCCTGGTAAGGCCGAAGGCCGAACTTTCGGTCCGCGAGGCCGAAGGCCAAGCGTATGATGCGTGAGCCCGAAGGGCGAGCGCTTGGCGAGGCCGTAGGCAAAGCCGTATTAGTAACTTGCGAGGCCGAAGGCCGAGCTCCGACTTGAGAGTATTTTCCACGTCACTGACTGGTCTCCATGGCAACTGCCTGCGGTAACCGAAGCACCTACGAGTGGGTATCCTTAACAAAAGTGACTCAGAACCTTGGTACTATTCTGCCCGTACCACCTTTTTATGGCAGTAGGGTGAATCTGGTTTGGTGGCTACAGTTTGGTTCCTTATTGCATTAAGAGTTTGTATGGGAAATCGTACATCTTTTGGTGTTTTGAAATATTTTTTTTTAATGTACAAGGTGTTTTGATATTGTTCAAACTTGCACAACGATAAATGCGGGCCGCATGCGGCCCGCACACTGCCCGAAAAACTAGTTTAAAATATATAAAGCTCGATTACCACTGACTCACTGACTGACTGACTGACATAAATGTTCTCCTAGAAGGAGTAGAGTAGGGTTAAAATGATGTATCGCAAAAATGTTCGGAGGGTTTAGGTGAGTATGGGAAAAATCGAAAATCATTAAATTGACGCCTGCCAACTAAAGATGGATGACGTATCTCGAAAACGGTGCAAGATAGGTAGGGGGTGTTTGAACAAATGTCATAGGGAATCGGGAGAGCAGTCGAATGACACCTGTTAAAAATCCAAAATGGCGGATTTCAAGATGGCCGCCATACAAAATGCTCCGAGCCTGCTGAAGCGAGGCCTTTAGGCCGAGCTTCAGTAGGGGCGGAGCAGTTTGAATGGTGGCCGTCTTGAAATCCGACATTTTGGATTTGTCCCACGTGTTCCTCTCATTCTTCATACTGCATTTGGAGTGTTTTACCTTATATTTTCGACTGTATTAGGAGTTATAGTGGGATTTTTGACTGAATTTAGAGTTACTGTCCTACATTAGTGTAGTAGCGAGCCCGAAGGGCAAGCTCCTGGTGAGGCCGAAGGCCGAACTTTCGGCCCGCGAGGCCGAAGGCCGAGCGTATGATGCGCGAGCCCGCAGGGCGAGCGCTTGGCGAGGCCCCAGGCCGAGCCGTATTAGTAACTTGCAAGGCCGAAGGCCGAGCTCCGACTCGAGAGTATTTTCCACGTCACCGACTGGTCTCCATGGCAACTGCCCGCGGTAACCGAAGCACCTACGAGTGGGGTTCCTTAACAAAAGTGACTCAGAACCTTGGTACTATTCTGCCCGTACCACCTTTTTATAGCAGTAGGGTGAATCTGCTTTAGTGGCTACAGTATGGTTCTTTATTGTATTGAGAGTTTATATGGGATTTCATACTTCTAATGGAGTTTTGATCATACGTTTTTAATGTATCAGGTGTTTTTTGACAGTTCCTACTGACTCAAGATAGATGCGGGCCGCATGCGGCCCGCACACTGCCCGAAAAACTAGTTTATAATATATAAAGCTCGTTTACCACTCACTGACTGACTGACTGATTGACATAAATGTTATCCTAGAAGGAGCAGAGTAGGGTAAAAATGAAGTATGGCAAAAATGTTCGGAAGGTTTTGGTGAGTATGAGAAAAATCGAAAATCATTAAAAAGACGCCTGCCAAGTGAAGATGGATGACATATCTCAAAAACGGTACAAGATAGGTAGAGGGTGTTTGAACAAATGTCATAGGGAATCGGGAGAGCAGTCGAATGACATTTTGGATGTGTCTTACGTGCTCCTATCATTCTTTATACTGTATTTGGAGTGTTTTACCTTTATTTTCGACTGTATTAAGAGTTTTTGTGGGATTTTTGACTGAATTTGGAGTTACTGTCCTACATTAGTGTAGTAGCGAGCCCGTAGGGCGAGCTCCTGGTGAGGCCGAAGGCCGAACTTTCGGTCCGCGAGGCCGAAGGCCGAGCATATGTTGCGCGAGCCCGAAGGGCGAGCGCTTGGCGAGGCCGTAGGCCGAGCCGTATAAGTAACTTGCGAGGCCGAAGGCCGAGCTCCGACTTGGGAGTATTTTCCACGTCACCGACTGGTCTCCATGGCAACTGCCTGCGGTAACCGAAGCACCTACGAGTGGGGTTCCTTAACAAAAGTGACTCAGAACCTTGGTACCATTCTGCCCGTACCACCTTTTTATGGCAGTAGGGTGAATTTGCTTTGGTGGCTACAGTTTGGTTCCTTATTGTATTAAGAGTTTATATGGGATTTCATACTTCTAATGGAGTTTTGAAAATACTTTTTTTTATGTATCAGGTGTTTTTTTGACAGTTCCTACTGACTCAAGATAGATGCGGGCCGCATGCGGCCCGCACACTGCCCGAAAAACTAGTTATAATATATAAAGCTCGATTACCACTGACTGACTGACTGACATAAATGTTCTCCTAGAAGGAGACGAGTAGGAACAACGTGATGTATGGCAAAAATGTTCGGGTGGTTTCGGTGAGTATGGGAAAAATCGAAAATCATTAAAAAGACGCCTGCCAAGTTAAGATGTACTACGTATCTCGAAAACGGTACAAGATAGGTAGGAGGTGTTTAAACAAATGTCATAGGGAATCGGGAGAGCAGTCGAATGACACCTGTCAAAAATCCAAAATGGCGGATTTCAAGATGGCCGCCATACAAAATGATCCGAGCCTGCTGAAGCGAGGCCTTTAGGCCGAGCTTCAGTAGGGGCGGAGCAGTTTGTATGGAAGCCGTCTTGAAATCCGCCATTTTGGATGTGACCCACGTGCTCCTATCATTCTTTATACTGCATTTGGAGTGATTTACCTTATATTTTCGACTGTATTAGGAGTTTTTGTGGGATTTTCGACTGAATTTGGAGTTACTGTCCTACATTAGTGAAGTTGCGAGCCCGAAGGGCGAGCTCCTGGTGAGGCCGAAGGCCGAACTTTCGGTCCGCGAGGCCGAAGGCCGGGCGTATGATGCGCGAGCCCGAAGGGCGAGCGCTTGGCGAGGCCGCAGGCCGAGCCGTTTTAGTAACTTGCGAG
This sequence comes from Plagodis pulveraria, assembly GCA_963890685.1. Taxonomy (NCBI): domain Eukaryota; kingdom Metazoa; phylum Arthropoda; class Insecta; order Lepidoptera; family Geometridae; genus Plagodis; species Plagodis pulveraria. Next base: position 11,596,444 of record OY982964.1, on the reverse strand, counting down.
GCCGAAGGCCGAGCTCCGACTTGAGAGTATTTTCCACGTCACCGACTGGTCTCCATGGCAACTGCCTGCGGTAACCGAAGCACCTACGAGTAGGGTTCCTTAACAAAAGTGACTCAGAACCTTGGTCCCATTCTGCCCGTACCACCATTTTATGGCAGTAGGGTGAATTTGCTTTAGTGGCTACAGTATGGTTCTTTATTGTATTGGGAGTTTATATGGGATTTCATACTTCTATTGGAGTTTTGAACATATTTTTTTTTGTATCAGGTGTTTTTTTGACAGTTCCTACTGACTCAAGATAGATGCGGGCCGCATGCGGCCCGCACACTGCCCGAAAAACTAGTTTATAATATATAAAGCTGGATTACCGTACACTGACTGACTGACTGACTGACTGACTGATTCACTGACTGACATCATTGTTCTCCCAGAAGGAGTCGAGAAGGAAGAAAGTGATGTATGGGAAAAGTGTAGAGGAGGTTTAGGGGAGTATGGGAAAAATCCGAAAACTCAAAGATGACGTCTGCCAAGTAAAATTGGATGGCGTATCTCTGAAACGGTAAGAGATAGGTAGGGGGTGCTTGACCAAATGTCATAGGGAATCGGGAGAGCAGTCGGATGACATCTGTCAAAAATCCAAAATGGCGGATTTCAAAATGGCCGCCATACAAAATCCTTCGATCCCTCAAAAAAGTAGCTGGTTCTACCAGAAAGAGTTGAGTACGGTTATAGTAATGTATTACGAAAATGACAAAGGGGCTTAGCTGAGTAGGGAAAAAATTAAAAACCCTAGAAATGACGCCTGCCAAGTAAAGCTGGACTACGTATCTCGAAAATGGTAAGAGATAGGTTGGGGGTGTTTGAACAAATGTCATAGGGAATCGGGAGAGCAGTCGAATGACACCTGTCAAACGTGCTCCTCTCATTCTTTATACTGCATTTGGAGTGTTTTACCTCATATTTTCGACTGTATTAGGAGTTTTTGTAGGTTTTTTGACTGAATTTGGAGTTACTGTTCTACGTTATTGTAGAAGCGAGCCCGAAGGGCGACCTCCTGGTGAGGCCGAAGGCCGAACTTTCGGCTCGTGAGGCCGAAGGCCGAGCGTATGGTGCGTGAGCCCGAAGGGCGAGCGCTTGGCGAGGCCGCAGGCCGAGCCGTGTTAGTAACTTGCGAGGCCGAAGGCCGAGCTCCGAATTGGGAGTAATTGCCTTGTCTCCGACTGGTCTCCATGGCAACTGCCCGCGGTATCCGAAGCACCTACGAGTGGGGTTCCTTAACAAAAGTGACTCAGAACCTTGGTACCATTCTGCCCGTACCACCTTTTTATGGCAGTAGGGTGAATCTGCTTTAGTGGCTACAGTATGGATCTTTATTGTATAGAGAGTTTATTTGGGATTTCATACTTCTATTGGAGTTTTGAACTTATTTTTTTTAAATGTATAAGGGGTTAAGGTTAAGTTTAGTACTGTATAACGATAAATGCGGGCCGCATGCGGCCCGCACACTGCCCGAAATACTAGTTATTTATAATATATAAAGCTGGATTACCGTACACTGACTGACTGACTGACTGACTGACTGATTCACTGACTGACATCATTGTTCTCCCAGAAGGAGTCGAGAAGGAAGAAAGTGATGTATGGGAAAAGTGTAGAGGAGGTTTAGGGGAGTATGGGAAAAATCCGAAAACTCAAAGATGACGTCTGCCAAGTAAAATTGGATGGCGTATCTCTGAAACGGTAAGAGATAGGTAGGGGGTGCTTGACCAAATGTCATAGGGAATCGGGAGAGCAGTCGGATGACATCTGTCAAAAATCCAAAATGGCGGATTTCAAAATGGCCGCCATACAAAATCCTTCGATCCCTCAAAAAAGTAGCTGGTTCTACCAGAAAGAGTTGAGTACGGTTATAGTAATGTATTACGAAAATGACAAAGGGGCTTAGCTGAGTAGGGAAAAAATTAAAAACCCTAGAAATGACGCCTGCCAAGTAAAGCTGGACTACGTATCTCGAAAATGGTAAGAGATAGGTTGGGGGTGTTTGAACAAATGTCATAGGGAATCGGGAGAGCAGTCGAATGACACCTGTCAAACGTGCTCCTCTCATTCTTTATACTGCATTTGGAGTGTTTTACCTTATATTTTCGACTGTATTAGGAGTTATTGTGGGATTTTCGACTTAATTTGGAGTTACTGTCCTACATTAGTGTAGTAGCGAGCCCGAAGGGCGAGCTTCTGGTGAGGCCGAAGGCCGAACTTTCGGCCCGCGAGGCCGAAGGCCGAGCGTATGCGGCGTGAGCCCGAAGGGCGAGCGCATGGCGAGGCCGGAGGCCGAGCCGTGTTAGTAACTTGCGAGGCCGAAGGCCGAGCTCCGACTTGAGAGTATATTCCACGTCTCCGAATGGTCTCCATGGCAACTGCCCGCGGTAACCGAAGCACCTACGAGTGGGGTTTCTTAACAAAAGTGACTCAGAACCTTGGTACCATTCTGCCCGTACCACCTTTTTATGGCAGTAGGGTGAATCTGGTTTGGTGGCTACAGTTTGGTCCATATTGTATATAGAGTTTATATGGGATTTCATACTTCTATTGGAGTTTTGGATATTACTTTTTTTTAATGTATAACGTGCTTTTATGACAGTTCCTACTGACTCAAGATAGATGCGGGCCGCATGCGGCCCGCACACTGCCCGAAATACTAGTTATAATATATAAAGCTCGATTACCATTGACTCACTGACTGACATAAATGTTCTCCTAGAAGGAGACGAGTAGGAGCAACGTGATGTATAGCAAAAATGTTCGGGGGGTTTTGGTGAGTATGAGAAAAATCGAAAATCATTAAAAAGACGCCTGCCAACTGAAGATGGATGACGTATCTCAAAAACGGTAAGAGATAGGTAGGGGGTGTTTGAACAAATGTCATAGGGAATTGGGAAAGCAGTCGAATGACACCTGTCAAAAATCCAAAATGGCGGATTTCAAGATGGCCGCCATACAAATTGATCCGAGCCTGCTGAAGCGAGGCCTTTAGGCCGAGCTTCAGTAGGGGCGGAGCAGTTTGTATGGTGGCCATCTTGAAATCCGACATTTTGGATGTGTCCCACGTGCTCCTATCATTCTTTATACTGCATTTGGAGCGTTTTACCTTTATATTAGACTGTATTAGGAGTTTTTGTGGGATTTTTGACTGAATTTGGAGTAACTGTCCTACATTAGTGCAGTTGCGAGCCCGAAGGGCGAGCTCCTGGTGAGGCCGAAGGCCGAACTTTCGGACCGCGAGGCCGAAGGCCGAGCGTATGATGCGCGAGCCCGAAGGGCGAGCGCTTGGCGAGGCCGCAGGCCGAGCCGTGTTAGTAACTTGCGAGGCTGAAGGCCGAGCTCCGACTTTAGAATATTTTCTACATCTTCGACTGGTCTCCATGGCAACTGACCGCGGTAACCGAAGCACCTACGAGTGGGGTTCCTTAACAAAAGTGACTCAGAACCTTGGTACCATTCTGCCCGTACCACCTTTTTATGGCAGTAGGGTGAATTTGGTTTGGTGGCTACAGTTTGTTTCTTTATTGTATTGAGAGTTTATATGGGATTTCATACTTCTATTGGAGTTTTGAACACACTTTTTTTTACGTATTAGGTGTCTTGATATAAGTTAAAATTGCACAACGATAAATGCGGGCCGCATGCGGCCCGCACACTGCCCGAAATACTAGTTTATAATATATAAAGCTCGATTACCACTGACTGACTGACTGACTGACATAAATGTTCTCCAAAAAAGGAGCAGAGTAGGGTAAAAATGAAGTATGGCAAAAATGTTCGGGTGGTTTTGGTGAGTATGAGAAAAATCGAAAATCATTAAAAAGACGCCTGCCAAGTGATGATGGATGACGTATCTCAAAAACGGTAAGAGATAGGTAGGGGGTGTTTGAACAAATGTCATAGGGAATTGGGAGAGCAGTCGAATGACATCTGTCAAAAATCCAAAATGGCGGATTTCAAGATGGCCGCCATACAAAGTGGTCCGATCCTGCTGAAGCGAGGCCTTTAGGCCGAGCTTCAGTAGGGGCGGAGCAGTTTGTATGGTGGCCGTCTTGAAATCCGACATTTTGGATGTGTCCCAGGTGCTCCTCTCATTCTTTATACTGCATTTGGAGTGTTTAACCTTCATTTTCGACTGTATTAGGAGTTTTTGTGGGATTTTTGACTGAATTTGGAGTAACTGTTCTACGTTAATGTAGTAGCGAGCCCGAAGGGCGAGCTCCTGGTGAGGCCGAAGGCCGAACTTTCGGCTCGCGAGGCCGAAGGCCGAGCGTATGGTGCGTGAGCCCGAAGGGCGAGCGCTTGGCGAGGCCGCAGGCCGAGCCGTATTAGTAACTTGCGAGGCCGAAGGCCGAGCTCCGACTCGAGGGTATTTTCCACGTCACCGACTGGTCTCCATGGCAACTGCCTGCGGTAACCGAAGCACCTACGAGTGGGATTCCTAAACAAAAGTGATTAAGAACCTTGGTACCATTCTGCCCGTACCACCTTTTTATGGCAGTAGGGTGAATTTGCTTTAGTGGCTACAGAATTGTTCTTTATTATATTGAGAGTCTATATGGGATTTCATACTTCAATTGGAGTTTTGAACACACTTTTTTTCACGTAATAGGTGTTTCTGTGAAATTTTTAAATGACTTAAGATAGATGCGGGCCGCATGCGGCCCGCACACTGCCTGAAAAACTAGTTTTTATAATATATAAAGCTCGATTACCACTGACTGACTGACATAAATGTTCTCCTAGAAGAAGCAGAGTAGGGTAAAAATGAAGTATGGCAAAAATGTTCGGGTGGGGTTGGTGAGTATGAGAAAAATCGAAAATCATTAAAAAGACGCCTGCCAAGTGATGATGGATGACGTATCTCAAAAACGGTAAGAGATAGGTAGGGGGTGTTTGAACAAATGTCATAGGGAATCGGGAGAGCAGTCGAATGATACCTGTCAAAAATCCAAAATGGCGGATTTCAAGATGGCCGCCATACAAAGTGATCCGAGCCTGCTGAAGCGAGGCCGTTAGGCCGAGCTTCAGTAGGGGCGGAGCAGTTTGTATGGTGGCCGTCTTGAAATTCGACATTTTGGATGTGTCTTACGTGCTCCTATCATTCTTTATACTGCATTTGGAGTATTTTACCTTATATATTCGACTGTATTAGGAGTTTTTGTGGGAATTTTGACTGAATTTGGAGTTACTGTCCTACATAAGTGTATTAGCGAGCCCGAAGGGCGAGCTCCTGGTGAGGCCGAAGGCCGAACTTTCGGTCCGCGAGGCCGAAGGCCGAGCGTACGGTGCGTGAGCCCGAAGGGCGAGCGCTTTGCGAGGCCGCAGGCCGAGCCGTGTTAGTAACTTGCGAGGCCGAAGGCCGAGCTCCGACTCGAGAGTATTTTCTACATCTCCGACTGGTCTCCATGGCAACTGCCCGCGGTAACCGAAGCACCTACGAGTGGGGTTCCATAACAAAAGTGACTCGGAACCCTGGACCCATTCTGCCCGTACCACCTTTTTATGGCAGTAGGGTGAATTTGGTTTGGTGGCTACAGTTTGTTTTTTTATTGTATTGAGAGTTTATATGGGATTTCATTCCACTTTTGGAGTTTTGAACTTATTTTTTTTTTATGTATAACGTGCTTTTATGACAGTTCCTACTGACTAAAGATAGATGCGGGCCGCATGCGGCCCGCACACTGCCCGAATAACTAGTTTATAATATATAAAGCTCGATTACCACTGACTGACTGACATAAATGTTCTCCTAGAAGGAGCAGAGTAGGGTAAAAATGAAGTATGGCAAAAATGTTCGGGGGGTTTTGGTGAGTATGAGAAAAATCGAAAATCATAAAAATGACGCCTCCCAAGTGAAGATGGATGACGTATCTCGAAAACTGTAAGAGATAGGTAGGGGTTGTTTGAACAAATGTCATAGGGAATCGGGAGAACAGTCAAATGACACCTGTCAAAAATCCAAAATGGCGGATTTCAAGATGGCCGCCATACAAATTGATCCGAGCCTGCTGAAGCGAGGCCGTTAGGCCGAGGTTCAGTAGGGGCGGAGCAGTTTGTATGGGGGCCTTCTTGAAATCCGCCATTTTGGATTTGTCTAAGGTGCTCCTATCATTCTTTATACTGCATTTGGAGTGTTTTACCTTTATTTTCGACTGTATTAGGAGTTTTTGTGGGATTTTCGACTGAATTTGGAGTTACTGTCCTACATAAGTGTAGTAGCGAGCCCGAAGGGCGAGCTCCTGGTGAGGCCGAAGGCCGAACTTTCGGTCCGCGAGGCCGAAGGCCGAGCGTATGATGCGCGAGCCCGAAGGGCGTGCGCTTGGCGAGGCCGCAGGCCGAGCCGTGTTGGTAACTTGCGAGGCCGAAGGCCGAGCTCCGACTTGAGAGTATTTTCCACGTCTCCGACTGGTCTCCATGGCAACTGCCCGCGGTAAGCGAAGCACCTACGAGTGGGGTTCCTTAACAAAAGTGACTCAGAACCTTGGTCACATTCTGCCCGTACCACCTTTTTATGGCAGTAGGGTGAATCTGTTTTAGTGGCTACAGTATTGTTCTTATGGGATTTCATTCTTCTAATGGAGTTTTGAACATACTTTTTTTAATGTATAAGGTGTTTTGATATTGTTCAAACTTGCACAACGATAAATGCGGGCCGCATGCGGCCCGCACACTGCCCGAAAAACTAGTTATTTATAATATATAAAGCTCGATTACCACTCACTGACTGACTGACTGATTGACATAAATGTTCTCCTAGAAGGAGCAGAGTAGGGCTAAAATGATGTATGGCAAAAATGTTTGGGGGGTTTTGATGAGTATGAGAAAAATCGAAAATCATTAAAAAGACGCCTGCCAAGTGATGATGGATGACGTATCTCGAAAACGGTAAGAGATAGGTAGGGGGTGTTTGAACAAATGTCATAGAGAATCGGGAGAGCAGTCGAATGACACCTGTCAAAAATCCAAAATGGCGGATTTCAAGATGGCCGCCATACAAAATGCTCCGAGCCTGCTGAAGCGAGGCCTTTAGGCCGAGCTTCAGTAGGGGCGGAGCAGTTTGTATGGTGGCCTTCTTGAAATCCGCCATTTTGGATTTGTCCCAGGTGCTCCTCTCATTCTTCATACTGCATTTGGAGTGTTTTACCTTATATTTTCGACTGTATTAGGAGTTTTTGTGGGTTTTTTGACTGAATTTGGAGTAACTGTTCTACATTAGTGTATAGCGAGCCCAAAGGGCAACCACCTGGTGAGGCCGAAGGCCGAACTTTCGGTCCGCGAGGCCGAAGGCCGAGCGAATGGTGCGCGAGCCCGAAGGGCGAGCGCTTGGCGAGGCCGCAGGCCGAGCCGTATTAGTAACTTGCGAGGCCGAAGGCCGAGCTCCGACTTGAGAGTATTTTCCACGTCACCGACTGGTCTCCATGGCAACTGCCTGCGGTAACCGAAGCACCTACGAGTGGGGTTCCTTAACAAAAGTGATTCAGAACCTTGGTACCATTCTGCCCGTACCACCTTTTTATGGCAGTAGGGTGAATTTGGTTTGGTGATAACAGTACGGTTCTCTATTGTATTAAGGGTTTGTATGGGAAATCGTACATCTTTAGGTGTTTTGAAATAATTTTTTTTAATGTATAAGGTGTTTTGATATTGTTCAAACTTGCACAACGATAAATGCGGGCCGCATGCGGCCCGCACACTGCCCGAAAAACTAGTTATTATAATATATAAAGCTGGATTACCGTACACTGACTGACTGACTGACTGACTGACTGACTGACATCATTGTTCTCCCAGAAGGAGTCGAGTAGGAAGAATGTGATGTATGGGAAAAGTTCAGAGGGGGTTTGTGTGAGTATGGGAAAAATCCGAAAACTCAAAGATGACGTCTGCCAAGTAAAATTGGATGGCGTATCTCTGAAACGGTAAGAGATAGGTAGGGGGTGCTTGACCAAATGTCATAGGGAATCAGAAGAGCAGTCGGATGACATTTGTCAAAAATCCAAAATGGCGGATTTCAAAATGGCCGCCATACAAAATCTTTCAATCCCTCAAAAAAGTAGCTGGTTCTACCAGAAAGAGTTGAGTACGGTTATAGTAATGTATTACGAAAATGACTAAGGGGCTTAGCTGAGTAGGGGAAAAATTAAAAACCCTAGAAATGACGCCTGCCAAGTAAAGCTGGACTACGTATCTCGAAAACGGTAAGAGATAGGTTAGGGGTGTTTGAACAAATGTCATAGGGAATCGGGAGAGCAGTCGCATGACACCTGTCAAATGTGCTACTCTCATTCTTCATACATTATTTGGAGTATTTAACCTTACAATGTCGACTGTATTAGGAGTGTTTGTGGGAATTTCAACTCAATTTAGAGTAATTGTCCTACTGTCAGTGTAGCGAGCCCGAAGGGCGAGCTTTTGGTGAGGCCGAAGGCCGAACTTTCAGGCCGCGAGGCCGTAGGCCGAGTGGACGGTGCGCGAGGCCGCAGGTCGAGCCGTGTTAGTAACTTGCGAGGCCGAAGGCCGAGCTCAGACTTGCACCGATTTGGCTGAAACTCGATATTTAGGTTGTTCTCGTCATCTTTATTCCAAATATGAAATTTTTATTTCGATGACGTCTGCCAAGTAAAAAAAGTTACTCCGATTTGGCTGAAACTCGATATTTATGTGGTTCTGGACGTCCAAATACCAAATCAAAAAAAATTTTTTCGATGACGTCTGCCAAGTAAAAAAAGTTACTCCGATTTGGCTGAAACTCGATATTTAGGTGGTTCTGGGTGTCCTTATTCCAAATCTAAATTTTTTTTTTCGATGACGTCTGCCAAGTAAAAAAAGTTACTCCGATTTGGCTGAAACTCGATATCTAGGTTGTTCTGGACGTCCTTATTCCAAATATGAATTTTTTTTTCGATGACGTCTGCCAAGTGCATATAAATCTAGTATCTCGAAAACGGTAATAGATAGGTAGGGGGTTTTTGAAAAAATGTCATAGGGAATAAGGAGAGCACTCGAATGACATTTTGGATGTGTCACACGTGCTCCTCTCATTCTTTATACTGCATTTGGAGTGTTTTACCTCATATTTTCGACTGTATTAGGAGGTTTTGTGGGATTTTTGACTGAATTAGGAGTTACTGTCCTACATTAGTGAAGGAGCGAGCCCGAAGGGCGAGCTTTTGGTGAGGCCGTAGGCCGAACTTTCGGTCCGCGAGGCCGAAGGCCGAGCGAATGGCGCGCGAGCCCGTAGGGCGAGCGCTTGGCGAGGCCGCAGGCCGAGCCGTGTTAGTAACTTGCGAGGGCGAAGGCCGAGCTCCGAATTGAGAGTATTTTCCACGTCTCCGACTGGTCTCCATGGTAACTGCCCGCGATAACCAAAGGACTTACGAGTGGGGTTCCTTAACAAAAGTGACTCAGAACCTTGGTACCATTCTGCCCGTACCACCTTTTTATGGCAGTAGGGTGAATCTGCTTTAGTGGCTACAGTATGGTTCTTTATTGTATGGAGAGTTTATTTGTGATTTCATACTTCTATTGGAGTTTTGAACTTATTTTTTTTTAATGTATAAGGGGTTAAGGTAAAGTTTAGTACCGCATAACTATAAATAAATAAAAAACGATAAATGCGGGCCGCATGCGGCCCGCATTTATCGTTGTGCAAGTTTGAACAATATCAAAACACCTTGTACATTAAAAAAAAATATTTCAAAACACCAAAAGATGTACGATTTCCCATACAAACACTTAATACATTAGAAAACCGTACAGCAGCCACCAAACCAAATTTACCCTACTGCCATAAAAAGGTGGTACGGGCAGAATGGGACCAAGGTTCTGAGTCACTTTTGTTAAGGAACCCCACTCGTAGGTGCTTCGGTTAACGCGGACAGTTGCCATGGAGACCAGTCGGAAACGTGGAAAAAACTCTCAAGTCGGAGCTCGGCCTTCGGCCTCGCAAGTTACTAATACGGCTCGGCCTGCGGCCTCGCCAGGCACTCGCCCTTCGGGCTCGCGCATCATACGCTCGGCCTTCGGCCTCGCGGACCGAAAGTTCGGCCTTCGGCCTCACCAGGAGCTCGCCCTTCGAGCTCGCTACTTCACTTATGTATGACAGTAACTCCAAATTTAGTCAAAAATCCCACAAAAACTCCTAATACAGTCGAAAATATAGGGTAAATCACTCCAAATGCAGTATAAAGAATGATAGGAGCACGTGGGTCACATCCAAATTGTCGGATTTCAAGATGGCCACCATACAAACTGCTCCGCCCCTACTGAAGCTCGGCCTAACGGCCTCGCTTCAGCAGGCTCGGATCACTTTGTATGGCGGCCATCTTGAAATCCGCCATTTTGGATTTTTGACAGGTGTCATTCGACTGCTCTCCCGATTCCCTATGACATTTGGTCAAACACCCCCTACCTATCTCTTACCGTTTTTGAGATACGCCATACATCTTCACTTGGCAGGCGTCAATTTAATGATTTTCGATTTTTCCCATACTCACCAAAACCCCCCGAACATTTTTGCCATACTTCATTTTTACCCTACTCTGCTCCTTTTTTGGAGAACATTTATGTCAGTCAGTCAGTCAGTGGTAATCGAGCTTTATATATTATAAACTAGTATTTCGGGCAGTGTGCGGGCCGCATGCGGCCCGCATCTATCTTGAGTCAGTAGGAACTGTCATAAAAGCACGTTATACATTAAAAAAAAGTAATATCCAAAACTCCAATAGAAGTATGAAATCCCATATAAACTCTATATACAATATGGACCAAACTGTAGCCACCAAACCAGATTCACCCTACTGCCATAAAAAGGTGGTACGGGCAGAATGGTACCAAGGTTCTGAGTCACTTTTGTTAAGAAACCCCACTCGTAGGTGCTTCGGTTACCGCGGGCAGTTGCCATGGAGACCATTCGGAGACGTGGAATATACTCTCAAGTCGGAGCTCGGCCTTCGGCCTCGCAAGTTACTAACACGGCTCGGCCTCCGGCCTCGCCATGCGCTCGCCCTTCGGGCTCACGCCGCATACGCTCGGCCTTCGGCCTCGCGGGCCGAAAGTTCGGCCTTCGGCCTCACCAGAAGCTCGCCCTTCGGGCTCGCTACTACACTAATGTAGGACAGTAACTCCAAATTAAGTCGAAAATCCCACAATAACTCCTAATACAGTCGAAAATATAAGGTAAAACACTCCAAATGCAGTATAAAGAATGAGAGGAGCACGTTTGACAGGTGTCATTCGACTGCTCTCCCGATTCCCTATGACATTTGTTCAAACACCCCCAACCTATCTCTTACCATTTTCGAGATACGTAGTCCAGCTTTACTTGGCAGGCGTCATTTCTAGGGTTTTTAATTTTTTCCCTACTCAGCTAAGCCCCTTTGTCATTTTCGTAATACATTACTATAACCGTACTCAACTCTTTCTGGTAGAACCAGCTACTTTTTTGAGGGATCGAAGGATTTTGTATGGCGGCCATTTTGAAATCCGCCATTTTGGATTTTTGACAGATGTCATCCGACTGCTCTCCCGATTCCCTATGACATTTGGTCAAGCACCCCCTACCTATCTCTTACCGTTTCAGAGATACGCCATCCAATTTTACTTGGCAGACGTCATCTTTGAGTTTTCGGATTTTTCCCATACTCCCCTAAACCTCCTCTACACTTTTCCCATACATCACTTTCTTCCTTCTCGACTCCTTCTGGGAGAACAATGATGTCAGTCAGTCAGTGTACGGTAATCCAGCTTTATATATTATAATAACTAGTTTTTCGGGCAGTGTGCGGGCCGCATGCGGCCCGCATCTATTTTGAGTCAATAGGAACTGTCACGAAAACACCTCATACAAAAAAAAAAAATGTTCTAAACTCCTATAGAAGTATGAAATCCCATATAAACTCTCAATACATTAAAGAACCATACTGTAGCTACTAAAGCAGATTCACCCTACTGCCATAAAAAGGTGGTACGGGCAGAATGGTACCAAGGTTCTGAATCACTTTTGTTAAGGAACCCCACTCGTAGGTGCTTCGGTTACCGCAGGCAGTTGCCATGGAGACCAGTCGGTGACGTGGAAAATACTCTCAAGTCGGAGCTCGGCCTTCGGCCTCGCAAGTTACTAATACGGCTCGGCCTGCGGCCTCGCCATGCGCTCGCCCTTCGGGCTCGCGCACCATTCGCTCGGCCTTCGGCCTCGCGGACCGAAAGTTCGGCCTTCGGCCTCACCAGGTGGTTGCCCTTTGGGCTCGCTATACACTAATGTAGGACAGTTACTCCAAATTCAGTCAAAAAACCCACAAAAACTCCTAATACAGTCGAAAATATATGGTAAAACACTCCAAATGCAGTATGAAGAATGAGAGGAGCACCTGGGACAAATCCAAAATGGCGGATTTCAAGAAGGCCACCATACAAACTGCTCCGCCCCTACTGAAGCTCGGCCTAAAGGCCTCGCTTCAGCAGGCTCGGAGCATTTTGTATGGCGGCCATCTTGAAATCCGCCATTTTGGATTTTTGACAGGTGTCATTCGACTGCTCTCCCGATTCCCTATGACATTTGTTCAAACACCTCTAACCCATCTCTTACCGTTTTCGAGATACGTTATCCATCTTTACTTGGCAGGCGTCTTTTTTATGATTTTCGATTTTTCTCATACTCACCAAAACCCCCCGAACATTTTTGCCATACATCATTTTAGCCCTACTCGTCTCCTTCTAGGAGAACATTTATGTCAATCAGTCAGTCAGTCAGTCAGTGAGTGGTAATCGAGCTTTATATATTATTAACTAGTTTTTCGGGCAGTGTGCGGGCCGCATGCGGCCCGCATTTATCGTTATGCAAGTTTGAACAATATCAAAACACCTTATACATTAAAAAAAATATGTTCAAAACTCCATTAGAAGTATGAAATCCCATATTAACTCTCAATACAATAAAGAACAATACTGTAGCCACTAAACCAGATTCACCCTACTGCCATAAAAAGGTGGTACGGGCAGAATGGTACCAAGGTTCTGAGTCACTTTTGTTAAGGAACCCCACTCGTAGGTGCTTCGCTTACCGCGGGCAGTTGCCATGGAGACCAGTCAGAGACGTGGAAAAAACTCTCAAGTCGGAGCTCGGCCTTCGGCCTCGCAAGTTACCAACACGGCTCGGCCTGCGGCCTCGCCAAGCGCTCGCCCTTCGGGCTCGCGCATCATACGCTCGGCCTTCGGCCTCGCGGACCGAAAGTTCGGCCTTCGGCCTCACCAGGAGCTCGCCCTTCGGGCTCGCTACTACACTAATGTAGGACAGTAACTCCAAATTCAGTCAAAAATCCCACAAAAACTCCTAATTCAGTCGAAAATGAAGGTAAAACACTCCAAATGCAGTATAAAGAATGATAGGAGCACGTGGGTCACATCCAAAATGTCGGATTTCAAGACGGCCACCATACAAACTGCTCCGCCCCTACTGAAGCTCGGCCTAAAGGCCTCGCTTCAGCAGGGCAGGATCATTTTGTATGGCGGCCATCTTGAAATCCGCCATTTTGGATTTTTGACAGGTGTCATTCGACTGCTCTCCCAATTCCCTATGACATTTGTTCAAACACCTCCTACCTATCTTGTACCGTTTTTGAGATATGTCATCCATCTTTACTTGGCAGGCGTCTTTTTTATGATTTTCGATTTTTCTCATACTCACCAAAACCCCCCGAACATTTTTGCCATACATCATTTTAACCCCACTCTGCTCCTTCTAGGAGAACATTTATGTCAATGAGTCAGTGAGTGGTAATCGAGCTTTATATATTATAACTAGTTTTTCGGGCAGTGTGCGGGCCGCATGCGGCCCGCATTTATCGTTATACAGTACTAAACTATACCTTGACCCCTTTTACATTAAAAAAAAATAAGTTCAAAACTCCAATAGAAGTATGAAATCCCAAATAAACTGTCCATACAATAAAGAACCATACTGTAGCCACTAAAGCAGATTCACCCTACTGCCATAAAAAGTTGGTACGGGCAGAATGGTACCAAGGTTCTTAATCACTTTTGTTTAGGAATCCCACTCGTAGGTGCTTCGGTTACCGCAGGCAGTTGCCATGGAGACCAGTCGGTGACGTGGAAAATACCCTCGAGTCGGAGCTCGGCCTTCGGCCTCGCAAGTTACTAATACGGCTCGGCCTGCGGCCTCGCCAAGCGCTCGCCCTTCGGGCTCACGCACCATACGCTCGGCCTTCGGCCTCGCGAGCCGAAAGTTCGGCCTTCGGCCTCACCAGGAGCTCGCCCTTCGGGCTCGCTACTACATTAACGTAGAACAGTTACTCCAAATTCAGTCAAAAATCCCACAAAAACTCCTAATACAGTCGAAAATGAAGGTTAAACACTCCAAATGCAGTATGAAGAATGAGAGGAGCACCTGGGACACATCCAAAATGTCGGATTTCAAGACGGCCACCATACAAACTGCTCCGCCCCTACTGAAGCTCGGCCTAAAGGCCTCGCTTCAGCAGGATCGGACCACTTTGTATGGCGGCCATCTTGAAATCCGCCATTTTGGATTTTTGACAGATGTCATTCGACTGCTCTCCCAATTCCCCATGACATTTGTTCAAACACCCCCTACCTATCTCTTACCGTTTTTGAGATACGTCATCCATCATCACTTGGCAGGCGTCTTTTTAATGATTTTCGATTTTTCTCATACTCACCAAAACCACCCGAACATTTTTGCCATACTTCATTTTTACCCTACTCTGCTCCTTCTAGGAGAACATTTATGTCAGTCAGTCAGTCAGTGGTAATCGAGCTTTATATATTATAAACTAGTTATTCGGGCAGTGTGCGGGCCGCATGCGGCCCGCATTTATCGTTATGCAATTTGAAACAATATCAAAACACCTTATATATTTAGAAAAAAAAACAATATTCTATAACAGTATGAAATCCCATATAAACTCCTTATACAGTAGAGAACCAAACTGTAGCCACCAAACCAGATTCACCCTACTGCCATAAAAAAGTGGTACGGGCAGAATGGTACCAAGATTCTGAGTCACTTTTGTTAAAGAACCCCACTCGTAGGTGCTTCGCTTACCACGGGCAGTTGCCATGGAGACCATTCGGAGACGTGGAAAATACTCTCAAGTCGGAGCTCGGCCTTCGGCCTCGCAAGTTACTAACACGGCTCGGCCTCCGGCCTCGCCATGCGCTCGCCCTTCGGGCTCACGCCCCATACGCTCGGCCTTCGGCCTCGCGGGCCGAAAGTTCGGCCTGCGGCCTCACCAGAAGCTCGCCCTTCGGGCTCGCTACTACACTAATGTAGGACAGTTACTCCAAATTCAGTCAAAAATCCCACAAAAACTCCTAATACATTCGAAAATAAAGATAAAAAACTCCAAATGCAGTATAAAGAATGATAGGAGCACGTAAGACACATCCAAAATGTCGGATTTCAAGACGGCCACCATTCAAACTGCTCCGCCCCTACTGAAGCTCGGCCTAAAGGCCTCGCTTCAGCAGGCTCGGAGCATTTTGTATGGCGGCCATCTTGAAATCCGCCATATTGGATTTTTGACAGGTGTCATTCGACTGCTCTCCCAATTCCCTATGACATTTGTTCAATCACCCCCTACCTATCTTGTACCGTTTTTGAGATACGTCATTCATCTTCACTTGGCAGGCGTCTTTTTAATGATTTTCGATTTTTCTCATACTTACCAAAACCCCCCGAACATTTTTGCCATACATCACGTTGTTCCTACTCGTCTCCTTCTAGGAGAACATTTATGTCAGTCAGTCAGTGGTAATCGAGCTTTATATATTATAAACTAGTTTTTCGGGCAGTGTGCGGGCCGCATGCGGCCCGCATTTATCGTTGTGCAAGTTTGAACAATATCAAAACACCTTATACATTAAAAAAAGTATGTTCAAAACTCCATTAGAAGAATGAAATCCCATAAGAACAATACTGTAGCCACTAAAACAGATTCACCCTACTGCCATAAAAAGGTGGTACGGGCAGAATGTAACGCCGAAGGCCGAGCGTATGCGGCGTGAGCCCGAAGGGCGAGCGCATGGCGAGGCCGGAGGCCGAGCCGTGTTAGTAACTTGCGAGGCCGAAGGCCGAGCTCCGACTTGAGAGTATATTCCACGTCTCCGAATGGTCTCCATGGCAACTGCCCGCGGTAACCGAAGCACCTACGAGTGGGGTTTCTTAACAAAAGTGACTCAGAACCTTGGTACCATTCTGCCCGTACCACCTTTTTATGGCAGTAGGGTGAATCTGGTTTGGTGGCTACAGTTTGGTCCATATTGTATATAGAGTTTATATGGGATTTCATACTTCTATTGGAGTTTTGGATATTACTTTTTTTTAATGTATAACGTGCTTTTATGACAGTTCCTACTGACTCAAGATAGATGCGGGCCGCATGCGGCCCGCACACTGCCCGAAATACTAGTTTATAATATATAAAGCTCGATTACCACTGACTGACTGACTGACATAAATGTTCTCCAAAAAAGGAGCAGAGTAGGGTAAAAATGAAGTATGGCAAAAATGTTCGGGTGGTTTTGGTGAGTATGAGAAAAATCGAAAATCATTAAAAAGACGCCTGCCAAGTGATGATGGATGACGTATCTCAAAAACGGTAAGAGATAGGTAGGGGGTGTTTGAACAAATGTCATAGGGAATTGGGAGAGCAGTCGAATGACATCTGTCAAAAATCCAAAATGGCGGATTTCAAGATGGCCGCCATACAAAGTGGTCCGATCCTGCTGAAGCGAGGCCTTTAGGCCGAGCTTCAGTAGGGGCGGAGCAGTTTGTATGGTGGCCGTCTTGAAATCCGACATTTTGGATGTGTCCCAGGTGCTCCTCTCATTCTTCATACTGCATTTGGAGTGTTTAACCTTCATTTTCGACTGTATTAGGAGTTTTTGTGGGATTTTTGACTGAATTTGGAGTAACTGTTCTACGTTAATGTAGTAGCGAGCCCGAAGGGCGAGCTCCTGGTGAGGCCGAAGGCCGAACTTTCGGCTCGCGAGGCCGAAGGCCGAGCGTATGGTGCGTGAGCCCGAAGGGCGAGCGCTTGGCGAGGCCGCAGGCCGAGCCGTATTAGTAACTTGCGAGGCCGAAGGCCGAGCTCCGACTCGAGGGTATTTTCCACGTCACCGACTGGTCTCCATGGCAACTGCCTGCGGTAACCGAAGCACCTACGAGTCGGATTCCTAAACAAAAGTGATTAAGAACCTTGGTACCATTCTGCCCGTACCACCTTTTTATGGCAGTAGGGTGAATTTGCTTTAGTGGCTACAGAATTGTTCTTTATTATATTGAGAGTCTATATGGGATTTCATACTTCAATTGGAGTTTTGAACACACTTTTTTTCACGTAATAGGTGTTTCTGTGAAATTTTTAAATGACTTAAGATAGATGCGGGCCGCATGCGGCCCGCACACTGCCTGAAAAACTAGTTTATAATATATAAAGCTCGATTACCACTGACTGGCCTAACGGCCTCGCTTCAGCAGGCTCGGATCAATTTGTATGGCGGCCATCTTGAAATCCGCCATTTTGGATTTTTGACAGGTGTCATTTGACTGTTCTCCCGATTCCCTATGACATTTGTTCAAACAACCCCTACCTATCTCTTACAGTTTTCGAGATACGTCATCCATCTTCACTTGGCAGGCGTCATTTTTATGATTTTCGATTTTTCTCATACTCACCAAAACCCCCCGAACATTTTTGCCATACTTCATTTTTACCCTACTCTGCTCCTTCTAGGAGAACATTTATGTCAGTCAGTCAGTGGTAATCGAGCTTTATATATTATAAACTAGTTTTTCAGGCAGTGTGCGGGCCGCATGCGGCCCGCATCTATCTTAAGTCATTTAAAAATTTCACAGAAACACCTATTACGTGAAAAAAAGTGTGTTCAAAACTCCAATTGAAGTATGAAATCCCATATAGACTCTCAATATAATAAAGAACAATTCTGTAGCCACTAAAGCAAATTCACCCTACTGCCATAAAAAGGTGGTACGGGCAGAATGGTACCAAGGTTCTTAATCACTTTTGTTTAGGAATCCCACTCGTAGGTGCTTCAGCCTCGCGAGCCGAAAGTTCGGCCTTCGGCCTCACCAGGAGCTCGCCCTTCGGGCTCGCTACTACATTAACGTAGAACAGTTACTCCAAATTCAGTCAAAAATCCCACAAAAACTCCTAATACAGTCGAAAATGAAGGTTAAACACTCCAAATGCAGTATGAAGAATGAGAGGAGCACCTGGGACACATCCAAAATGTCGGATTTCAAGACGGCCACCATACAAACTGCTCCGCCCCTACTGAAGCTCGGCCTAAAGGCCTCGCTTCAGCAGGATCGGACCACTTTGTATGGCGGCCATCTTGAAATCCGCCATTTTGGATTTTTGACAGATGTCATTCGACTGCTCTCCCAATTCCCTATGACATTTGTTCAAACACCCCCTACCTATCTCTTACCGTTTTTGAGATACGTCATCCATCATCACTTGGCAGGCGTCTTTTTAATGATTTTCGATTTTTCTCATACTCACCAAAACCACCCGAACATTTTTGCCATACTTCATTTTTACCCTACTCTGCTCCTTTTTTGGAGAACATTTATGTCAGTCAGTCAGTCAGTGGTAATCGAGCTTTATATATTATAAACTAGTATTTCGGGCAGTGTGCGGGCCGCATGCGGCCCGCATCTATCTTGAGTCAGTAGGAACTGTCATAAAAGCACGTTATACATTAAAAAAAAGTAATATCCAAAACTCCAATAGAAGTATGAAATCCCATATAAACTCTATATACAATATGGACCAAACTGTAGCCACCAAACCAGATTCACCCTACTGCCATAAAAAGGTGGTACGGGCAGAATGGTACCAAGGTTCTGAGTCACTTTTGTTAAGAAACCCCACTCGTAGGTGCTTCGGTTACCGCGGGCAGTTGCCATGGAGACCATTCGGAGACGTGGAATATACTCTCAAGTCGGAGCTCGGCCTTCGGCCTCGCAAGTTACTAACACGGCTCGGCCTCCGGCCTCGCCATGCGCTCGCCCTTCGGGCTCACGCCGCATACGCTCGGCCTTCGGCCTCGCGGGCCGAAAGTTCGGCCTTCGGCCTCACCAGAAGCTCGCCCTTCGGGCTCGCTACTACACTAATGTAGGACAGTAACTCCAAATTAAGTCGAAAATCCCACAATAACTCCTAATACAGTCGAAAATATAAGGTAAAACACTCCAAATGCAGTATAAAGAATGAGAGGAGCACGTTTGACAGGTGTCATTCGACTGCTCTCCCGATTCCCTATGACATTTGTTCAAACACCCCCAACCTATCTCTTACCATTTTCGAGATACGTAGTCCAGCTTTACTTGGCAGGCGTCATTTCTAGGGTTTTTAATTTTTTCCCTACTCAGCTAAGCCCCTTTGTCATTTTCGTAATACATTACTATAACCGTACTCAACTCTTTCTGGTAGAACCAGCTACTTTTTTGAGGGATCGAAGGATTTTGTATGGCGGCCATTTTGAAATCCGCCATTTTGGATTTTTGACAGATGTCATCCGACTGCTCTCCCGATTCCCTATGACATTTGGTCAAGCACCCCCTACCTATCTCTTACCGTTTCAGAGATACGCCATCCAATTTTACTTGGCAGACGTCATCTTTGAGTTTTCGGATTTTTCCCATACTCCCCTAAACCTCCTCTACACTTTTCCCATACATCACTTTCTTCCTTCTCGACTCCTTCTGGGAGAACAATGATGTCAGTCAGTCAGTGTACGGTAATCCAGCTTTATATATTATAATAACTAGTTTTTCGGGCAGTGTGCGGGCCGCATGCGGCCCGCATCTATTTTGAGTCAATAGGAACTGTCACGAAAACACCTCATACAAAAAAAAAAAATGTTCTAAACTCCTATAGAAGTATGAAATCCCATATAAACTCTCAATACATTAAAGAACCATACTGTAGCTACTAAAGCAGATTCACCCTACTGCCATAAAAAGGTGGTACGGGCAGAATGGTACCAAGGTTCTGAATCACTTTTGTTAAGGAACCCCACTCGTAGGTGCTTCGGTTACCGCAGGCAGTTGCCATGGAGACCAGTCGGTGACGTGGAAAATACTCTCAAGTCGGAGCTCGGCCTTCGGCCTCGCAAGTTACTAATACGGCTCGGCCTGCGGCCTCGCCATGCGCTCGCCCTTCGGGCTCGCGCACCATTCGCTCGGCCTTCGGCCTCGCGGACCGAAAGTTCGGCCTTCGGCCTCACCAGGTGGTTGCCCTTTGGGCTCGCTATACACTAATGTAGGACAGTTACTCCAAATTCAGTCAAAAAACCCACAAAAACTCCTAATACAGTCGAAAATATATGGTAAAACACTCCAAATGCAGTATGAAGAATGAGAGGAGCACCTGGGACAAATCCAAAATGGCGGATTTCAAGAAGGCCACCATACAAACTGCTCCGCCCCTACTGAAGCTCGGCCTAAAGGCCTCGCTTCAGCAGGCTCGGAGCATTTTGTATGGCGGCCATCTTGAAATCCGCCATTTTGGATTTTTGACAGGTGTCATTCGACTGCTCTCCCGATTCCCTATGACATTTGTTCAAACACCTCTAACCCATCTCTTACCGTTTTCGAGATACGTTATCCATCTTTACTTGGCAGGCGTCTTTTTTATGATTTTCGATTTTTCTCATACTCACCAAAACCCCCCGAACATTTTTGCCATACATCATTTTAGCCCTACTCGTCTCCTTCTAGGAGAACATTTATGTCAATCAGTCAGTCAGTCAGTCAGTGAGTGGTAATCGAGCTTTATATATTATTAACTAGTTTTTCGGGCAGTGTGCGGGCCGCATGCGGCCCGCATTTATCGTTATGCAAGTTTGAACAATATCAAAACACCTTATACATTAAAAAAAATATGTTCAAAACTCCATTAGAAGTATGAAATCCCATATTAACTCTCAATACAATAAAGAACAATACTGTAGCCACTAAACCAGATTCACCCTACTGCCATAAAAAGGTGGTACGGGCAGAATGGTACCAAGGTTCTGAGTCACTTTTGTTAAGGAACCCCACTCGTAGGTGCTTCGCTTACCGCGGGCAGTTGCCATGGAGACCAGTCAGAGACGTGGAAAAAACTCTCAAGTCGGAGCTCGGCCTTCGGCCTCGCAAGTTACCAACACGGCTCGGCCTGCGGCCTCGCCAAGCGCTCGCCCTTCGGGCTCGCGGACCGAAAGTTCGGCCTTCGGCCTCACCAGGAGCTCGCCCTTCGGGCTCGCTACTACACTAATGTAGGACAGTAACTCCAAATTCAGTCAAAAATCCCACAAAAACTCCTAATTCAGTCGAAAATGAAGGTAAAACACTCCAAATGCAGTATAAAGAATGATAGGAGCACGTGGGTCACATCCAAAATGTCGGATTTCAAGACGGCCACCATACAAACTGCTCCGCCCCTACTGAAGCTCGGCCTAAAGGCCTCGCTTCAGCAGGGCAGGATCATTTTGTATGGCGGCCATCTTGAAATCCGCCATTTTGGATTTTTGACAGATGTCATTCGACTGCTCTTCCTATTCCCTATGACATTTGTTCAAACACCCCCTACCTATCTCTTACCGTTTTCGAGATACGTCATCCATCTTCACTTGGCAGGCGTCTTTTTAATGATTTTCGATTTTTCTCGTACTCACCAAAACCCCCCGAACATTTTTGTCATACATCACGTTGTTCCTACTCGTCTCCTTCTAGGAGAACATTTATGTCAGTCAGTGAGTCAATGGTAATCGAGCTTTATATATTATAATAACTAGTTATTCGGGCAGTGTGCGGGCCGCATGCGGCCCGCATTTATCGTTATGCAGTACTAAACTATATCAAAACTCATGATACGTTGTAAAAAAGTATGTTCAAAACTCCAATAGAAGAATGAAATCCCATATAAACTCTCAATACAATAAAGAACCATACTGTAGCCACTAAAGCAGATTCACCCTACTGCCATAAAAAGGTGGTACGGGCAGAATGGTACCAAGGTTCTGAGTCACTTTTGTTAAGGAACCCCACTCGTAGTTGCTGCGGTTACCGCAGGCAGTTGCCATGGAGACCAGTCGGAGATGTGGAAAATACTCTCAAGTCGGAGCTCGGCCTTCGGCCTCGCAAGTTACTAATACGGCTCGGCCTACGGCCTCGCCAGGCGCTCGCCCTTCGGGCTCACGCATCATACGCTCGGCCTTCGGCCTCGCGGACCGAAAGTTCGGCCTTCGGCCTCACCAGAAGCTCGCCCTTCGGGCTCGCTACTTCACTTATGTAGGACAGTAACTCCAAATTTAGTCAAAAATCCCACAAAAACTCCTAATACAGTCGAAAATATTAGGTAAAACACTCCAAATGCAGTATAAAGAATGATAGGAGCACGTGGGTCACATCCAAAATGTCGGATTTCAAGACAGCCACCATACAAACTGCTCCGCCTCTACTGAAGCTCGGCCTAACGGCCTCGCTTCAGCAGGCTCGGATCACTTTGTATGGCGGCCATCTTGAAATCCACCATTTTGGATTTTTGACAGATGTCATCCGACTGCTCTCCCAATTCCCTATGACATTTGTTCAAACACCCTCTACCTATCTTGTACCGTTTTTGAGATATGTCATTCATCTTTACTTGGCAGGCGTCTTTTTAATGATTTTCGATTTTTCTCATACTCACCTAAACCCGCCGAACATTTTTGCCATACTTCATTTTTACCCTACTCTGCTCCTTCTAGGAGAACATTTATGTCAGTGAGTCAGTGAGTCAGTCAGTGGTAATCGAGCCTTATATATTATAACTAGTTTTTCGGGCAGTGTGCGGGCCGCATGCGGCCCGCATTTATCGTTATGCAGTACTAAACTATATCAAAACTCCTGATACGTTGGAAAAAAGTATGTTCAAAACTCCAATAGAAGTATGAAATCCCATATAAACTCTCAATACAATAAAGAACCATACTGTAGCCACTAAAGCAGATTCACCCTACTGCCATAAAAAGGTGGTACGGGCAGAATGGTACCAAGGTTCTAAGTCACTTTTAATAAGGAACCCCACTCGTAGGTGCTTCGGTTACCGCAGGCAGTTGCCATGGAGACCAGTCGGTGACGTGGAAAATACTCTCAAGTCGGAGCTCGGCCTTCGGCCTCGCAAGTTACTAACACGGCTCGGCCTGCGGCCTCGCCAAGCGCTCGCCCTTCGGGCTCGCGCACCATTCGCTCGGCCTTCGGCCTCGCGGACCGAAAGTTCGGCCTTCGGCCTCACCAGGTGGTTGCCCTTTGGGCTCGCTATACACTTATGTAGGACAGTAACTCCAAATTCAGTCAAAAATCCCACAAAAACTCCTAATACAGTCGAAAAAATAAGGGAATACACTCCAAATGCAGTATAAAGAATGATAGGAGCACCTGGGACAAATCCAAAATGGCGGATTTCAAGAAGGCCCCCATACAAACTGCTCCGCCCCTACTGAACCTCGGCCTAACGGCCTCGCTTCAGCAGGCTCGGATCAATTTGTATGGCGGCCATCTTGAAATCCGCCATTTTGGATTTTTGACAGGTGTCATTCGTCTGCTCTCCCGATTCCCTATGACATTTGTTCAAACACCCCCTACCTATCCTTTACCGTTTTTGAGATACGTCATCCATCTTCACTTGGCAGGCGTCATTTTTATGATTTTCGATTTTTCTCATACTCACCAAAACCCCCCGAACATTTTTGCCATACATCACGTTGCTCCTACTCGTCTCCTTCTAGGAGAACATTTATGTCAGTGAGTCAGTGAGTCAGTGGTAATCGAGCTTTATATATTATAAACTAGTTTTTCGGGCAGTGTGCGGGCCGCATGCGGCCCGCATCTATCTTGAGTCAGTAGGAACTGTCAAAAAAAACCTAATACGTTAAAAAAAAATAAGTTCAAAAATCTAATAGAAGTTTGAAATCCCATATAAACTCTCAATACAATAATGAATCATACTGTAGCCACTAAAGCAGATTCACCCTACTGCCATAAAAAGGTGGTACGGGCAGAATCGTACCAAGATTCAGAGTCACTTTTGTTAAGGAACCCCACTCGTAGGTGCTTCGGTTTTCGCGGGCAGTTGCCATGGACACCAGTTGGAGGCGTGGAATATACTCTCAAGTTGGAGCTCGGCCTTCGGCCTCGCAAGTTACTAACACGGCTCGGCCTGCGGCCTCGCCGAGCGCTCGCCCTTCGGGCTCACGCACCATACGCTCGGCCTTCGGCCTCGCGAGCCAAAAGTTCGGCCTTCGGCCTCACCAGGAGCTGGCCCTTCGGGCTCGCTTTACACTATCATAGGACAGTAACTCCAAATTCAATCAAAAATCCCACAAAAACTCCTAATACAGTCGAAAATATAAGGTAAAATACTCCAAATGCAGTATAAAGAATGATAGGAGCACGTAAGACACATCCAAAATGTCGAATTTCAAGACGGCCACCATACAAACTGCTCCGCCCCTACTGAAGCTCGGCCTAAAGGCCTCGCTTCAGCAGGCTCGGAGCATTTTGTATGGCGGCCATCTTGAAATCCGCCATTTTGGATTTTTGACATATGTCATCCGACTGCTCTCCCGATTCCCTATGACATTTGTTTAAACACCCCCTACCTATCTCTTACCGTTTTCGAGATACGTCATCCATCTTCACTTGGCAGGCGTCTTTTTAATGATTTTAGATTTTTCTCATACTCACCAAAACCCCCCGAACATTTTTGTTATACATCACGTTGTTTCTTCTCGTCTCCTTCTAGGAGAACATTTATGTCAGTCAGTGAGTCAATGGTAATCGAGCTTTATATATTATAACTAGTATTTCGGGCAGTGTGCGGGCCGCATGCGGCCCGCATTTATCGTTATGCAGTACTAAACTAAAACAAAACACCTTTTACAATAAATAAAAATATTTCAAATCTTCAATAGAAGTAGGAAATCCCATATAAACTCTCAATACAATAAAGAAACAAACTGTAGCCTCCAAACCAGATTCACCCTACTGCCATTAAAAGGTGGTACCGGCAGAATGGTACCAAGGTTTTGACTCACATTTGTTAAGGAACCCTACTCGTAGGTGCTTTGGTTATCGCGGGCAGTTGCCATGGAGACCAGTCGGAGACGTGGAAAATACTCTCAAGTCGGAGCTCGGCCTTCGGCCTCGCAAGTTACTAACACGGCTCGGCCTGCGGCCTCGCCAAGCGCTCGCCCTTCGGGCTCACGCACTAATCGCTCGGCCTTCGGCCTCACGGACCGAAAGTTCGGCCTTCGGCCTCACCAGGAGCTCGCCCTTCGGGCTCGCTACTGCAATGACGTAAAACAGTAACTCCAAATTCAGTCAAAAAACCTACAAAAACTCCTAATACAGTCGAAAATATGAGGTAAAACACTCCAAATGCAGTATAAAGAATGAGAGGAGCTTGTTTGACACATCCGAAATGTCATTCGACTGCTCTCCTTATTCCCTATGACATTTTTTCAAAAACCCCCTACCTATCTATTACCGTTTTCGAGATACGTGATTTATCTGCACTTGGCAGACGTCATCGAAAAAAAAAATTCATATTTGGAATAAGGACGTCCAGAACAACCTAGATATCGAGTTTCAGCCAAATCGGAGTAACTTTTTTTACTTGGCAGACGTCATCGAAAAAAAAATTTTAGATTTGGAATAAGGACACCCAGAACCACCTAAATATCGAGTTTTAGCCAAATCGGAGTAACTTTTTTTACTTGGCAGGCGTCATCGAAAAAATTTTTTTTGATTTGGAATAAGGGCGTCTAGAACCACTTAAATATCGAGTTTCAGCCAAATCGGAGTACCTTTTTTTACTTGGCAGACGTCATCGAAATAAAAATTTCATATTTGAAATGAGGATGACGAGAACAACCTATATATCGATTTTCAGCCAAATCGGTGCATGTCTGAGCTCGGCCTTCGGCCTCGCAAGTTACTAACATGGCTCGGCCTGCGGCCTCGCCTAGCGCTCGCCCTGCGGGCTCGCGCACCGTCCACTCGGCCTACGGCCTCGCGGCCCGAAAGTTCGGCCTTCGGCCTCACCAGAAGCTCGCCCTTCGGGCTCGCTACACGGCCAGTAGGACAATTACTCCAAATTCAGTTGAAAATCCCACAAAAACTCCTAATACAGTCGACATTGTAAGGTCAAATACTCCAAATAATGTATGAAGAATGAGAGTAGCACATTTGACAGGTGTCATTCGACTGCTCTCCCGATTCCCTATGACATTTGTTCAAACACCCTAAAACTATCTCTTACCGTTTTCGAGATACGTAGTCCAGCTTTACTTGGCAGGCGTCATTTCTAGGGTTTTTAATTTTTTTCCTACTCAGCTAAACCCCTTAGTCATTTTCGTAATACATTACTATAACCGTACTCAACTCTTTTTGGTAGAACCAGCTACTTTTTTGAGGGATCGAAGGATTTTGTATGGCGGCCATTTACGTTTTTTTACTTGGCAGACGTCATCGAAAAAAAAAATTTAAATTTGGAATAAGGACGTCCAGAACCACCTAAATATCGAGTTTCGGCCAAATCGGAGTAACTTTTTTTACTTGGCAGACGTCATCGAAAAAAAAATTTTAGATTTGGAATAAAGACGTCCAGAACCACCTAAATATTGAGTTTCAGCCAAATCGGAGTAACTTTTTTTACTTGGCAGACGTCATCGAAATAAAAATTTCATATTTGGAATAAGGATGACGAGAACATCCTATATATCGATTTTCAGCCAAATCGATGCAAGTCTGAGCTCGGCCTTCGGCCTCGCAAGTTACTAAGACGGCTCGGCCTGCGGCCTCGCATAGCGCTCGCCCTACGGGCTCGCGCACGATCCGCTCAGCCTACGGCCTCGCGGCCTTAAAGTTCGGCCTTCGGCCTCACCAGAAGCTCGCCCTTCGGGCTCGCTACACGGCCAGTAGGACAATTACTCCAAATTAAGTTGAAAATCCCACAAAAACTCCTAATACAGTCGACATTGTAAGGTCAAATACTCCAAATAATGTATGAAGAATGAGAGTAGCACATTTGACAGGTGTCATTCGACTGCTCTCCCGATTCCCTATGACATTTGTTCAAACACCCCCAACCTATCACTTACCGTTTTCGAGATACGTAGTCCACCTTTACTTGGCAGGCGTCATTTCTAGGGTTTTTAATTTTTCCTATACTCAGCTAAGCCCCTTAGTCATTTTCGTAATACATTACTATAACCGTACTCAACTCTTTCTGGTAGAACCAGCTACTTTTTTGAGGGATCGAAGGATTTTGTATGGCGGCCATTTTGAAATCCGCCATTTTGGATGTTTGACAGATGTCATTCGACTGCTCTCCCAATTCCCTATGACATTTGGTCAAGCACCCCCTACCTATCTCTAACCGTTTCCGAGATACGCTAACCAACTTTACTTGGCAGACGACATCTTTGAGTTTTCGGATTTTTCCCATACTCCCCCAAACCCCCTCTACACTTTTCCCATACATCACATTCTTCCTACTCGACTCCTTCTGGGAGAACAATGATGTCAGTCAGTGAGTCAGTGAGTCAGTCAGTGTACGGTAATCCAGCTTTATATATTATAACTAGTATTTCGGGCAGTGTGCGGGCCGCATGCGGCCCGCATTTATCGTTATACAGTACTAAACTTAACCTTAACCCCTTATACATTTAAAAAAAATAAGTTCAAAACTCCAATAGAAGTATGAAATCCCAAATAAACTCTCTATACAATAAAGATCCATACTGTAGCCACTAAAGCAGATTCACCCTACTGCCATAAAAAGGTGGTACGGGCAGAATGGTACCAAGGTTCTGAGTCACTTTTGTTAAGGAACCCCACTCGTAGGTGCTTCGGATACCGCGGGCAGTTGCCATGGAGACCAGTCGGAGACAAGGCAATTACTCCCAATTCGGAGCTCGGCCTTCGGCCTCGCAAGTTACTAACACGGCTCGGCCTGCGGCCTCGCCAAGCGCTCGCCCTTCGGGCTCACGCACCATACGCTCGGCCTTCGGCCTCACGAGCCGAAAGTTCGGCCTTCGGCCTCACCAGGAGGTCGCCCTTCGGGCTCGCTTCTACAATAACGTAGAACAGTAACTCCAAATTCAGTCAAAAAACCTACAAAAACTCCTAATACAGTCGAAAATATGAGGTAAAACACTCCAAATGCAGTATAAAGAATGAGAGGAGCACGTTTGACAGGTGTCATTCGACTGCTCTCCCGATTCCCTATGACATTTGTTCAAACACCCCCAACCTATCTCTTACCATTTTCGAGATACGTAGTCCAGCTTTACTTGGCAGGCGTCATTTCTAGGGTTTTTAATTTTTTCCCTACTCAGCTAAGCCCCTTTGTCATTTTCGTAATACATTACTATAACCGTACTCAACTCTTTCTGGTAGAACCAGCTACTTTTTTGAGGGATCGAAGGATTTTGTATGGC
Source organism: Plagodis pulveraria (assembly GCA_963890685.1). Taxonomy (NCBI): domain Eukaryota; kingdom Metazoa; phylum Arthropoda; class Insecta; order Lepidoptera; family Geometridae; genus Plagodis; species Plagodis pulveraria. The sequence goes on along the minus strand of OY982964.1, from coordinate 11,567,863 downwards.
GGCCATTTTGAAATCCGCCATTTTGGATTTTTGACAGATGTCATCCGACTGCTCTCCCGATTCCCTATGACATTTGGTCAAGCACCCCCTACCTATCTCTTACCGTTTCAGAGATACGCCATCCAATTTTACTTGGCAGACGTCATCTTTGAGTTTTCGGATTTTTCCCATACTCCCCTAAACCTCCTCTACACTTTTCCCATACATCACTTTCTTCCTTCTCGACTCCTTCTGGGAGAACAATGATGTCAGTCAGTGAATCAGTCAGTCAGTCAGTCAGTCAGTCAGTGTACGGTAATCCAGCTTTATATATTATAAATAATAAATAAAATAAATAAATAAACTAGTATTTCGGGCAGTGTGCGGGCCGCATGCGGCCCGCATTTATCGTTGTGCAATTTTAACTTATATCAAGACACCTAATACGTAAAAAAAAGTGTGTTCAAAACTCCAATAGAAGTATGAAATCCCATATAAACTCTCAATACAATAAAGAAACAAACTGTAGCCACCAAACCAAATTCACCCTACTGCCATAAAAAGGTGGTACGGGCAGAATGGTACCAAGGTTCTGAGTCACTTTTGTTAAGGAACCCCACTCGTAGGTGCTTCGGTTACCGCGGTCAGTTGCCATGGAGACCAGTCGAAGATGTAGAAAATATTCTAAAGTCGGAGCTCGGCCTTCAGCCTCGCAAGTTACTAACACGGCTCGGCCTGCGGCCTCGCCAAGCGCTCGCCCTTCGGGCTCGCGCATCATACGCTCGGCCTTCGGCCTCGCGGTCCGAAAGTTCGGCCTTCGGCCTCACCAGGTGGTTGCCCTTTGGGCTCGCTATACACTAATGTAGAACAGTTACTCCAAATTCAGTCAAAAAACCCACAAAAACTCCTAATACAGTCGAAAATATAAGGTAAAACACTCCAAATGCAGTATGAAGAATGAGAGGAGCACCTGGGACAAATCCAAAATGGCGGATTTCAAGAAGGCCACCATACAAACTGCTCCGCCCCTACTGAAGCTCGGCCTAAAGGCCTCGCTTCAGCAGGCTCGGAGCATTTTGTATGGCGGCCATCTTGAAATCCGCCATTTTGGATTTTTGACAGGTGTCATTCGACTGCTCTCCCGATTTCCTATGACATTTGTTCAAACACCCTCTACCTATCTTGTACCGTTTTTGAGATATGTCATCCATCTTAACTTGGCAGGCGTCATTTTAATGATTTTCGATTTTTCCCATACTCACCTAAACCCCCCGAACATTTTTGCCATACATCATTTTAACCCTTCTCGTCTCCTTCTAGGAGAACATTTATGTCAGTGAGTCAGTGAGTCAGTCAGTGGTAATCGAGCTTTATATATTATTAATTAACTAGTTTTTCGGGCAGTGTGCGGGCCGCATGCGGCCCGCATCTATCTTGAGTCAGTAGGAACTGTCAAAAAAGCACCTGACACGTTAAAAAAAGTATGTTCAAAACTCTAATAGTAGTATGAAATCCCATATAAACTCGTAATACAATAATGAACCATACTGTAGCCACTAAAGCAGATTCACCCTACTGCCATAAAAAGGTGGTACCGGCAGAATGGTACCAAGGTTCTGAGTCACTCTTGTAAAGGAACCCCACTCGTAAGTGCTTTGGTTATCGCGGGCAGTTGCCATGGAGACCAGTCGGTGACGTGGAAAATACTCTCGAGTCTGAGCTCGGCCTTCGGCCTCGCAAGTTACTAACACGGCTCGGCCTACGGCCTCGCCAAGCGCTCGCCCTTCGGGCTCACGCACCATACGCTCGGCCTTCGGCCTCGCGAGCCGAAAGTTCGGCCTTCGGCCTCACCAGAAGCTCGCCCTTCGGGCTCGCTACTACACTTTTTAGTACAGTTACTCCAAATTCAGTCAAAAATCCCACAAAAACTCCTAATACAGTCGAAAATGAGGGTTAAACACTCCAAATGCAGTATGAAGAGTGAGAGGAGCACGTGGAGCACATCCAAAATGTCGGATTTCAAGATGGCCACCATACAAACTGCTCCGCCCCTACTGAAGCTCGGCCTAACGGCCTCGCTTCAGCAGGCTCGGATCACTTTGTATGGCGGCCATCTTGAAATCCGCCATTTTGAATTTTTGACAGATGTCATCCGGCTGCTCTCCCGATTCCCTATGACATTTGGTCAAACACCCCCTACCTATCTTGTACCGTTTTGGAGATACGTCATTCATCTTTACTTGGCAGGCGTCTTTTTAATGATTTTCGATTTTTCTCATACTCACCAAAACCCCCCGAACATTTTTGTCATACATCACGTTGTTCCTACTCGTCTCCTTCTAGGAGAACATTTATGTCAGTCAGTGAGTCAATGGTAATCGAGCTTTATATATTATAATTAATAATTAATAAATAATAAATAAATAATAATAAACTAGTTTTTTATTATTATTTATTTATAATATATAAAGCTCGATTACCACTCACTGACTCACTGACATAAATGTTCTCCTAGAAGGAGTCGAGTAGGAAGAATGTGATGTATGGGAAAAGTTCAGAGGGGGTTTGTGTGAGTATGGGAAAAATCCGAAAACTCAAAGATGACGTCTGCCAAGTAAAATTGGATGGCGTATCTCTGAAACGGTAAGAGATAGGTAGGGGGTGCTTGACCAAATGTCATAGGGAATCAGAAGAGCAGTCGGATGACATTTGTCAAAAATCCAAAATGGCGGATTTCAAAATGGCCGCCATACAAAATCTTTCAATCCCTCAAAAAAGTAGCTGGTTCTACCAGAAAGAGTTGAGTACGGTTATAGTAATGTATTACGAAAATGACTAAGGGGCTTAGCTGAGTAGGGGAAAAATTAAAAACCCTAGAAATGACGCCTGCCAAGTAAAGCTGGACTACGTATCTCGAAAACGGTAAGAGATAGGTTAGGGGTGTTTGAACAAATGTCATAGGGAATCGGGAGAGCAGTCGCATGACACCTGTCAAATGTGCTACTCTCATTCTTCATACATTATTTGGAGTATTTAACCTTACAATGTCGACTGTATTAGGAGTGTTTGTGGGAATTTCAACTCAATTTAGAGTAATTGTCCTACTGTCAGTGTAGCGAGCCCGAAGGGCGAGCTTTTGGTGAGGCCGAAGGCCGAACTTTCAGGCCGCGAGGCCGTAGGCCGAGTGGACGGTGCGCGAGGCCGCAGGTCGAGCCGTGTTAGTAACTTGCGAGGCCGAAGGCCGAGCTCAGACTTGCACCGATTTGGCTGAAACTCGATATTTAGGTTGTTCTCGTCATCTTTATTCCAAATATGAAATTTTTATTTCGATGACGTCTGCCAAGTAAAAAAAGTTACTCCGATTTGGCTGAAACTCGATATTTATGTGGTTCTGGACGTCCAAATACCAAATCAAAAAAAATTTTTTCGATGACGTCTGCCAAGTAAAAAAAGTTACTCCGATTTGGCTGAAACTCGATATTTAGGTGGTTCTGGGTGTCCTTATTCCAAATCTAAATTTTTTTTTTCGATGACGTCTGCCAAGTAAAAAAAGTTACTCCGATTTGGCTGAAACTCGATATCTAGGTTGTTCTGGACGTCCTTATTCCAAATATGAATTTTTTTTTCGATGACGTCTGCCAAGTGCATATAAATCTAGTATCTCGAAAACGGTAATAGATAGGTAGGGGGTTTTTGAAAAAATGTCATAGGGAATAAGGAGAGCACTCGAATGACATTTTGGATGTGTCACACGTGCTCCTCTCATTCTTTATACTGCATTTGGAGTGTTTTACCTCATATTTTCGACTGTATTAGGAGGTTTTGTGGGATTTTTGACTGAATTAGGAGTTACTGTCCTACATTAGTGAAGGAGCGAGCCCGAAGGGCGAGCTTTTGGTGAGGCCGTAGGCCGAACTTTCGGTCCGCGAGGCCGAAGGCCGAGCGAATGGCGCGCGAGCCCGTAGGGCGAGCGCTTGGCGAGGCCGCAGGCCGAGCCGTGTTAGTAACTTGCGAGGGCGAAGGCCGAGCTCCGAATTGAGAGTATTTTCCACGTCTCCGACTGGTCTCCATGGTAACTGCCCGCGATAACCAAAGGACTTACGAGTGGGGTTCCTTAACAAAAGTGACTCAGAACCTTGGTACCATTCTGCCCGTACCACCTTTTTATGGCAGTAGGGTGAATCTGCTTTAGTGGCTACAGTATGGTTCTTTATTGTATGGAGAGTTTATTTGTGATTTCATACTTCTATTGGAGTTTTGAACTTATTTTTTTTTAATGTATAAGGGGTTAAGGTAAAGTTTAGTACCGCATAACTATAAATAAATAAAAAACGATAAATGCGGGCCGCATGCGGCCCGCATTTATCGTTGTGCAAGTTTGAACAATATCAAAACACCTTGTACATTAAAAAAAAATATTTCAAAACACCAAAAGATGTACGATTTCCCATACAAACACTTAATACATTAGAAAACCGTACAGCAGCCACCAAACCAAATTTACCCTACTGCCATAAAAAGGTGGTACGGGCAGAATGGGACCAAGGTTCTGAGTCACTTTTGTTAAGGAACCCCACTCGTAGGTGCTTCGGTTAACGCGGACAGTTGCCATGGAGACCAGTCGGAAACGTGGAAAAAACTCTCAAGTCGGAGCTCGGCCTTCGGCCTCGCAAGTTACTAATACGGCTCGGCCTGCGGCCTCGCCAGGCACTCGCCCTTCGGGCTCGCGCATCATACGCTCGGCCTTCGGCCTCGCGGACCGAAAGTTCGGCCTTCGGCCTCACCAGGAGCTCGCCCTTCGAGCTCGCTACTTCACTTATGTATGACAGTAACTCCAAATTTAGTCAAAAATCCCACAAAAACTCCTAATACAGTCGAAAATATAGGGTAAATCACTCCAAATGCAGTATAAAGAATGATAGGAGCACGTGGGTCACATCCAAATTGTCGGATTTCAAGATGGCCACCATACAAACTGCTCCGCCCCTACTGAAGAATCACTTTGTATGGCGGCCATCTTGAAATCCGCCATTTTGGATTTTTGACAGGTGTCATTCGACTGCTCTCCCGATTCCCTATGACATTTGGTCAAACACCCCCTACCTATCTCTTACCGTTTTTGAGATACGCCATACATCTTCACTTGGCAGGCGTCAATTTAATGATTTTCGATTTTTCCCATACTCACCAAAACCCCCCGAACATTTTTGCCATACTTCATTTTTACCCTACTCTGCTCCTTCTAGGAGAACATTTATGTCAATGAGTCAGTGAGTGGTAATCGAGCTTTATCGAGCTTTATATAATATAAATAAACTAGTTTTTCGGGCAGTGTGCGGGCCGCATGCGGCCCGCATTTACCGTTGTGCAATATAAAACAATATCAAAACACCTGGTACGTTAAAAAAAAATTTTTCATAACTCCAATAGATGTATGAAATCCCATATAAACTCTCAATACATTAAAGAAACATACTGTAGCCACTAAAGCAGATTCACCCTACTGCCATAAAAAGGTGGTACGGTCAGAATGGTACCAAGCTTCTGAGTCACTTTTGTTAAGGATCCCCACTCGTAGGTGCTTCGGTTACCGCGGGAAGTTGCCATGGAGATCAGTCGGAGACGTGGAAAAAACTCTCAAGTCGGAGCTCGGCCTTCGGCCGCGCAAGTTACTAATACGGCTCGGCCTACGGCCTCGCCAAGCGTTCGCCCTTCGGGCTCACGCACCAAACGCTCGGCCTTCGGCCTCGCGAGCCGAAAGTTCGGCCTTCGGCCTAACCAGAAGCTCGCCCTTCGGGCTCGCTATAGATTTACGTAGGACATTAACTCTAAATTCAGTCAAAAATCCCACAAAAACTCCTAATACAGTCGAAAATGAAGGTAAAACACTCCAAATGCAGAATAAAGAATGAGAGGAGCACGTGTGACATATCCAAAATGTCGGATTTCAAGATGGCCACCATACAAACTGCTCCGCCCCTACTGAAGCTCGGCCTAACGGCCTCGCTTCAGCAGGCTCGGATCACTTTGTATGGCGGCCATCTTGAAATCCGCCATTTTGGATTTTTGACAGGTGTCATTCGACTGCTCTCCCGATTCCCTATGACATTTGTTTAAACACCCCCTACCTATCTTGTACCGTTTTTGAGATACGTCATCCATCTTCACTTGGCAGGCGTCTTTTTAATGATTTTCGATTTTTCTCATACTAACCAAAACCCCCCGAACATTTTTGCCATACTTCATTTTTACCCTACTCTGCTCCTTCTAGGAGAACATTTATTTCAGTCAGTCAGTCAGTGGTAATCGAGCTTTATATATTATAACTAGTATTTCGGGCAGTGTGCGGGCCGCATGCGGCCCGCATTTATCGTTGTGAAAGTTTGAACAATATCAAAACACCTTATACATTAAAAAAAATATTTCAAAACACCTAAAGATGTACGATTTCCCCTACAAACACTTTATACATTAGAGAACCGTACTGTAATCACCAAACCAAATTCACCCTACTGCCATAAAAAGGTGGTACGGGCAGAATGGTACCAAGGTTCTGAGTCACTTTTAATAAGGAACCCCACTCGTAGCTGCGTCGGTTACCGCGGGCAGTTGCCATGGAGACCAATCGGAGATGTGGAAAATACTCTCTAGTCGGAGCTCGGCCTTCGGCCTCGCAAGTTACCAACACGGCTCGGCCTCCGGCCTCGCAAAGCGCTCGCCCTTCGGGCTCACGCAACCTACGCTCGGCCTTCGGCCTCGCGAGCCGAAAGTTCGGCCTTCGGCCTCACCAGAAGCTCGCCCTTCGGGCTCGCTATACACTAATGTTGGACAGTTACTCCAAATTCAGTCAAAAATCCCACAAAAACTCCTAATACAGTCGAAATGAAGGTAAAACACTCTAAATGCAGTATAAAGAATGATAGGAGCACGTAAGACACATCCAAAATGTCGGATTTCAAGACGGCCACCATACAAACTGCTCCGCCCCTACTGAAGCTCGGCCTAACGGCCTCGCTTCAGCAGGCTCGGACCATTTTGTATGGCGGCCATCTTGAAATCCGCCATTTTGGATTTTTGACAGGTGTCATTCGACTGCTCTCCCAATTCCCTATGACATTTGTTCAAACACCTCCTACCTATCTTGTACCGTTTTTGAGATATGTCATCCATCTTTACTTGGCAGGCGTCTTTTTTATGATTTTCGATTTTTCTCATACTCACCAAAACCCCCCGAACATTTTTGCCATACATCATTTTAACCCCACTCTGCTCCTTCTAGGAGAACATTTATGTCAATGAGTCAGTGAGTGGTAATCGAGCTTTATATATTATAACTAGTTTTTCGGGCAGTGTGCGGGCCGCATGCGGCCCGCATTTATCGTTATACAGTACTAAACTATACCTTGACCCCTTTTACATTAAAAAAAAATAAGTTCAAAACTCCAATAGAAGTATGAAATCCCAAATAAACTGTCCATACAATAAAGAACCATACTGTAGCCACTAAAGCAGATTCACCCTACTGCCATAAAAAGTTGGTACGGGCAGAATGGTACCAAGGTTCTTAATCACTTTTGTTTAGGAATCCCACTCGTAGGTGCTTCGGTTACCGCAGGCAGTTGCCATGGAGACCAGTCGGTGACGTGGAAAATACCCTCGAGTCGGAGCTCGGCCTTCGGCCTCGCAAGTTACTAATACGGCTCGGCCTGCGGCCTCGCCAAGCGCTCGCCCTTCGGGCTCACGCACCATACGCTCGGCCTTCGGCCTCGCGAGCCGAAAGTTCGGCCTTCGGCCTCACCAGGAGCTCGCCCTTCGGGCTCGCTACTACATTAACGTAGAACAGTTACTCCAAATTCAGTCAAAAATCCCACAAAAACTCCTAATACAGTCGAAAATGAAGGTTAAACACTCCAAATGCAGTATGAAGAATGAGAGGAGCACCTGGGACACATCCAAAATGTCGGATTTCAAGACGGCCACCATACAAACTGCTCCGCCCCTACTGAAGCTCGGCCTAAAGGCCTCGCTTCAGCAGGATCGGACCACTTTGTATGGCGGCCATCTTGAAATCCGCCATTTTGGATTTTTGACAGATGTCATTCGACTGCTCTCCCAATTCCCCATGACATTTGTTCAAACACCCCCTACCTATCTCTTACCGTTTTTGAGATACGTCATCCATCATCACTTGGCAGGCGTCTTTTTAATGATTTTCGATTTTTCTCATACTCACCAAAACCACCCGAACATTTTTGCCATACTTCATTTTTACCCTACTCTGCTCCTTCTAGGAGAACATTTATGTCAGTCAGTCAGTCAGTGGTAATCGAGCTTTATATATTATAAACTAGTTATTCGGGCAGTGTGCGGGCCGCATGCGGCCCGCATTTATCGTTATGCAATTTGAAACAATATCAAAACACCTTATATATTTAGAAAAAAAAACAATATTCTATAACAGTATGAAATCCCATAAAAACTCCTTATACAGTAGAGAACCAAACTGTAGCCACCAAACCAGATTCACCCTACTGCCATAAAAAAGTGGTACGGGCAGAATGGTACCAAGATTCTGAGTCACTTTTGTTAAAGAACCCCACTCGTAGGTGCTTCGCTTACCACGGGCAGTTGCCATGGAGACCATTCGGAGACGTGGAAAATACTCTCAAGTCGGAGCTCGGCCTTCGGCCTCGCAAGTTACTAACACGGCTCGGCCTCCGGCCTCGCCATGCGCTCGCCCTTCGGGCTCACGCCCCATACGCTCGGCCTTCGGCCTCGCGGGCCGAAAGTTCGGCCTGCGGCCTCACCAGAAGCTCGCCCTTCGGGCTCGCTACTACACTAATGTAGGACAGTTACTCCAAATTCAGTCAAAAATCCCACAAAAACTCCTAATACATTCGAAAATAAAGATAAAAAACTCCAAATGCAGTATAAAGAATGATAGGAGCACGTAAGACACATCCAAAATGTCGGATTTCAAGACGGCCACCATTCAAACTGCTCCGCCCCTACTGAAGCTCGGCCTAAAGGCCTCGCTTCAGCAGGCTCGGAGCATTTTGTATGGCGGCCATCTTGAAATCCGCCATATTGGATTTTTGACAGGTGTCATTCGACTGCTCTCCCAATTCCCTATGACATTTGTTCAATCACCCCCTACCTATCTTGTACCGTTTTTGAGATACGTCATTCATCTTCACTTGGCAGGCGTCTTTTTAATGATTTTCGATTTTTCTCATACTTACCAAAACCCCCCGAACATTTTTGCCATACATCACGTTGTTCCTACTCGTCTCCTTCTAGGAGAACATTTATGTCAGTCAGTCAGTGGTAATCGAGCTTTATATATTATAAACTAGTTTTTCGGGCAGTGTGCGGGCCGCATGCGGCCCGCATTTATCGTTGTGCAAGTTTGAACAATATCAAAACACCTTATACATTAAAAAAAGTATGTTCAAAACTCCATTAGAAGAATGAAATCCCATAAGAACAATACTGTAGCCACTAAAACAGATTCACCCTACTGCCATAAAAAGGTGGTACGGGCAGAATGTGACCAAGGTTCTGAGTCACTTTTGTTAAGGAACCCCACTCGTAGGTGCTTCGCTTACCGCGGGCAGTTGCCATGGAGACCAGTCGGAGACGTGGAAAATACTCTCAAGTCGGAGCTCGGCCTTCGGCCTCGCAAGTTACCAACACGGCTCGGCCTGCGGCCTCGCCAAGCGCACGCCCTTCGGGCTCGCGCATCATACGCTCGGCCTTCGGCCTCGCGGACCGAAAGTTCGGCCTTCGGCCTCACCAGGAGCTCGCCCTTCGGGCTCGCTACTACACTTATGTAGGACAGTAACTCCAAATTCAGTCGAAAATCCCACAAAAACTCCTAATACAGTCGAAAATAAAGGTAAAACACTCCAAATGCAGTATAAAGAATGATAGGAGCACCTTAGACAAATCCAAAATGGCGGATTTCAAGAAGGCCCCCATACAAACTGCTCCGCCCCTACTGAACCTCGGCCTAACGGCCTCGCTTCAGCAGGCTCGGATCAATTTGTATGGCGGCCATCTTGAAATCCGCCATTTTGGATTTTTGACAGGTGTCATTTGACTGTTCTCCCGATTCCCTATGACATTTGTTCAAACAACCCCTACCTATCTCTTACAGTTTTCGAGATACGTCATCCATCTTCACTTGGCAGGCGTCATTTTTATGATTTTCGATTTTTCTCATACTCACCAAAACCCCCCGAACATTTTTGCCATACTTCATTTTTACCCTACTCTGCTCCTTCTAGGAGAACATTTATGTCAGTCAGTCAGTGGTAATCGAGCTTTATATATTATAAACTAGTTTTTCAGGCAGTGTGCGGGCCGCATGCGGCCCGCATCTATCTTAAGTCATTTAAAAATTTCACAGAAACACCTATTACGTGAAAAAAAGTGTGTTCAAAACTCCAATTGAAGTATGAAATCCCATATAGACTCTCAATATAATAAAGAACAATTCTGTAGCCACTAAAGCAAATTCACCCTACTGCCATAAAAAGGTGGTACGGGCAAAATGGTACCAAGGTTCTTAATCACTTTTGTTTAGGAATCCCACTCGTAGGTGCTTCGGTTACCGCAGGCAGTTGCCATGGAGACCAGTCGGTGACGTGGAAAATACCCTCGAGTCGGAGCTCGGCCTTCGGCCTCGCAAGTTACTAATACGGCTCGGCCTGCGGCCTCGCCAAGCGCTCGCCCTTCGGGCTCACGCACCATACGCTCGGCCTTCGGCCTCGCGAGCCGAAAGTTCGGCCTTCGGCCTCACCAGGAGCTCGCCCTTCGGGCTCGCTACTACATTAACGTAGAACAGTTACTCCAAATTCAGTCAAAAATCCCACAAAAACTCCTAATACAGTCGAAAATGAAGGTTAAACACTCCAAATGCAGTATGAAGAATGAGAGGAGCACCTGGGACACATCCAAAATGTCGGATTTCAAGACGGCCACCATACAAACTGCTCCGCCCCTACTGAAGCTCGGCCTAAAGGCCTCGCTTCAGCAGGATCGGACCACTTTGTATGGCGGCCATCTTGAAATCCGCCATTTTGGATTTTTGACAGATGTCATTCGACTGCTCTCCCAATTCCCTATGACATTTGTTCAAACACCCCCTACCTATCTCTTACCGTTTTTGAGATACGTCATCCATCATCACTTGGCAGGCGTCTTTTTAATGATTTTCGATTTTTCTCATACTCACCAAAACCACCCGAACATTTTTGCCATACTTCATTTTTACCCTACTCTGCTCCTTTTTTGGAGAACATTTATGTCAGTCAGTCAGTCAGTGGTAATCGAGCTTTATATATTATAAACTAGTATTTCGGGCAGTGTGCGGGCCGCATGCGGCCCGCATCTATCTTGAGTCAGTAGGAACTGTCATAAAAGCACGTTATACATTAAAAAAAAGTAATATCCAAAACTCCAATAGAAGTATGAAATCCCATATAAACTCTATATACAATATGGACCAAACTGTAGCCACCAAACCAGATTCACCCTACTGCCATAAAAAGGTGGTACGGGCAGAATGGTACCAAGGTTCTGAGTCACTTTTGTTAAGAAACCCCACTCGTAGGTGCTTCGGTTACCGCGGGCAGTTGCCATGGAGACCATTCGGAGACGTGGAATATACTCTCAAGTCGGAGCTCGGCCTTCGGCCTCGCAAGTTACTAACACGGCTCGGCCTCCGGCCTCGCCATGCGCTCGCCCTTCGGGCTCACGCCGCATACGCTCGGCCTTCGGCCTCGCGGGCCGAAAGTTCGGCCTTCGGCCTCACCAGAAGCTCGCCCTTCGGGCTCGCTACTACACTAATGTAGGACAGTAACTCCAAATTAAGTCGAAAATCCCACAATAACTCCTAATACAGTCGAAAATATAAGGTAAAACACTCCAAATGCAGTATAAAGAATGAGAGGAGCACGTTTGACAGGTGTCATTCGACTGCTCTCCCGATTCCCTATGACATTTGTTCAAACACCCCCAACCTATCTCTTACCATTTTCGAGATACGTAGTCCAGCTTTACTTGGCAGGCGTCATTTCTAGGGTTTTTAATTTTTTCCCTACTCAGCTAAGCCCCTTTGTCATTTTCGTACTACATTACTATAACCGTACTCAACTCTTTCTGGTAGAACCAGCTACTTTTTTGAGGGATCGAAGGATTTTGTATGGCGGCCATTTTGAAATCCGCCATTTTGGATTTTTGACAGATGTCATCCGACTGCTCTCCCGATTCCCTATGACATTTGGTCAAGCACCCCCTACCTATCTCTTACCGTTTCAGAGATACGCCATCCAATTTTACTTGGCAGACGTCATCTTTGAGTTTTCGGATTTTTCCCATACTCCCCTAAACCTCCTCTACACTTTTCCCATACATCACTTTCTTCCTTCTCGACTCCTTCTGGGAGAACAATGATGTCAGTCAGTGAATCAGTCAGTCAGTCAGTCAGTCAGTCAGTGTACGGTAATCCAGCTTTATATATTATAATAACTAGTATTTCGGGCAGTGTGCGGGCCGCATGCGGCCCGCATTTATCGTTATACAGTACTAAACTTAACCTTAACCCCTTATACATTTAAAAAAAATAAGTTCAAAACTCCAATAGAAGTATGAAATCCCAAATAAACTCTCTATACAATAAAGATCCATACTGTAGCCACTAAAGCAGATTCACCCTACTGCCATAAAAAGGTGGTACGGGCAGAATGGTACCAAGGTTCTGAGTCACTTTTGTTAAGGAACCCCACTCGTAGGTGCTTCGGATACCGCGGGCAGTTGCCATGGAGACCAGTCGGAGACAAGGCAATTACTCCCAATTCGGAGCTCGGCCTTCGGCCTCGCAAGTTACTAACACGGCTCGGCCTGCGGCCTCGCCAAGCGCTCGCCCTTCGGGCTCACGCACCATACGCTCGGCCTTCGGCCTCACGAGCCGAAAGTTCGGCCTTCGGCCTCACCAGGAGGTCGCCCTTCGGGCTCGCTTCTACAATAACGTAGAACAGTAACTCCAAATTCAGTCAAAAAACCTACAAAAACTCCTAATACAGTCGAAAATATGAGGTAAAACACTCCAAATGCAGTATAAAGAATGAGAGGAGCACGTTTGACAGGTGTCATTCGACTGCTCTCCCGATTCCCTATGACATTTGTTCAAACACCCCCAACCTATCTCTTACCATTTTCGAGATACGTAGTCCAGCTTTACTTGGCAGGCGTCATTTCTAGGGTTTTTAATTTTTTCCCTACTCAGCTAAGCCCCTTTGTCATTTTCGTACTACATTACTATAACCGTACTCAACTCTTTCTGGTAGAACCAGCTACTTTTTTGAGGGATCGAAGGATTTTGTATGGCGGCCATTTTGAAATCCGCCATTTTGGATTTTTGACAGATGTCATCCGACTGCTCTCCCGATTCCCTATGACATTTGGTCAAGCACCCCCTACCTATCTCTTACCGTTTCAGAGATACGCCATCCAATTTTACTTGGCAGACGTCATCTTTGAGTTTTCGGATTTTTCCCATACTCCCCTAAACCTCCTCTACACTTTTCCCATACATCACTTTCTTCCTTCTCGACTCCTTCTGGGAGAACAATGATGTCAGTCAGTGAATCAGTCAGTCAGTCAGTCAGTCAGTCAGTCAGTGTACGGTAATCCAGCTTTATATATTATAAATAACTAGTATTTCGGGCAGTGTGCGGGCCGCATGCGGCCCGCATTTATCGTTATGCAGTACTAAACTATATCAAAACTCCTGATACGTTGGAAAAAAGTATGTTCAAAACTCCAATAGAAGTATGAAATCCCATATAAACTCTCAATACAATAAAGAACCATACTGTAGCCACTAAAGCAGATTCACCCTACTGCCATAAAAAGGTGGTACGGGCAGAATGGTACCAAGGTTCTGAGTCACTTTTGTTAAGGAACCCCACTCGTAGGTGCTTTGGTTATCGAGGGCAATTGCCATGGAGACCAGTTGGAGACGTGGAAAATACTCTCAAGTCGGAGCTCGGCCTTCGGCCTCGCAAGTTACCAACACGGCTCGGCCTCCGGCCTCGCCAAGCGCTCGCCCTTCGGGCTCACGCACCACACGCTCGGCCTTCGGCCTCGCGGGCCGAAAGTTCGGCCTTCGGCCTCACCAGGAGCTCGCCCTTCGGGCTCGCTATACACCAATGTAGGACGGTAACTCCAAATTCAGTCGAAAATCCCACAAAAACTCCTAATACAGTCGATAATATAAGGTAAAACACTCCAAATGCAGTATAAAGAATGATAGGAGCACGTGGGTCACATCCAAAATGTCGGATTTCAAGACGGACCATACAAACTGCTCCGCCCCTACTGAAGCTCGGCCTAAAGGCCTCGCTTCAGCAGGCTCGGATCACTTTGTATGGCGGCCATCTTGAAATCCGCCATTTTGGATTTTTGACACGTGTCATTCGACTGCTCTCCCGATTCCCTATGACATTTGTTCAAACTCCCCCTACCTATCTTGTACCGTTTTTGAGATATGTCATCCATCTTCACTTGGCAGGCGTCTTTTTTATGATTTTCGATTTTTCTCATACTCACCAAAACCCCCCGAACATTTTTGCCATACATCATTTTAGCCCTACTCGTCTCCTTCTAGGAGAACATTTATGTCAATCAGTCAGTCAGTCAGTCAGTGAGTGGTAATCGAGCTTTATATATTATTAACTAGTTTTTCGGGCAGTGTGCGGGCCGCATGCGGCCCGCATCTATCTTGAGTCAGTAGGAACTGTCATAAAAGCACGTTATACATTAAAAAAAAGTAATATCCAAAACTCCAATAGAAGTATGAAATACTATATAAACTCTATATACAATAAGGAACCAAACTGTAGCCACCAAATCAGATTCACCCTACTGCCATAAAAAGGTGGTACGGGCAGAATGGTACGAAGGTTCTGAGTCACTTTTGTTAAGGAACCCCACTCGTAGGTGCTTCGGTTACCGCAGGCAGTTGCCATGGAGACCAGTCGGTGATGTGGAAAATACTCTCAAGTCGGAGCTCGGCCTTCGGCCTCGCAAGTTACTAATACGGCTCGGCCTGCGGCCTCGCCAAGCGCTCGCCCTTCGGGCTCACGCTTCATACGCTCGGCCTTCGGCCTCGCGGACCGAAAGTTCGGCCTTCGGCCTCACCAGGAGCTCGCCCTTCGGGCTCGCTACTACACTTATGTAGGACAGTAACTCCAAATTCAGTCAAAAATCCCACTAAAACTCCTAATTCAGTCGAAAATAAAGGTAAAACACTCCAAATGCAGTATAAAGAATGATAGGAGCACTTTGGTCACATCCAAAATGTCGGATTTCCAGATGGCCACCATACAAACTGCTCCGCCCCTACTGAAGCTCGGCCTAAAGGCCTCGCTTCAGCAGGCTCGGAGCATTTTGTATGGCGGCCATCTTGAAATCCGCCATTTTGGATTTTTGACAGATGTCATTCGACTGCTCTCCCGATTCCCTATGACATTTGTTCAAACACCCCCTACTTATCTCTTACCGTTTTCGAGATACGTCATCCATCTACACTTGGCAGGCGTCTTTTTAATGATTTTCGATTTTTCTCATACTCACCAAAACCCCCCGAACATTTTTGCCATACATCATTTTAGCCCTACTCGTCTCCTTCTAGGAGAACATTTATGTCAATCAGTCAGTCAGTCAGTCAGTGAGTGGTAATCGAGCTTTATATATTATTAACTAGTTTTTCGGGCAGTGTGCGGGCCGCATGCGGCCCGCATTTATCGTTATGCAGTAGTAAACTTTACCTTAACCGCTTATACATTTAAAAAAAAAAAGTTCAAAACTCCAATAGAAGTATGAAATCCCAAATAAAGTCTCCATACAATAAAGAACCATACTGTAGCCACTAAAGCAAATTCACCCTACTGGCATAAAAAGGTAGTACGGGCAGAATGGGACCAAGGTTCTGAGTCACTTTTGTTAAGGAACCCCACTCGTAGGTGCTTTGCTTACCGCGGGCAGTTGCCATGGAGACCAGTCGGAGACTTGGAAAAAACTCTCAAGTCGGAGCTCGGCCTTCGGCCTCGCAAGTTACCAACACGGCTCGGCCTGCGGCCTCGCCAAGCGCTCGCCCTACGGGCTCGCGCATCATACGCTCGGCCTTCGGCCTCGCGGACCGAAAGTTCGGCCTCCGGCCTCACCAGGAGCTCGCCCTTCGGGCTCGCTACTACACTTATGTAGGACAGTTACTCCAAATTCAGTCAAAAATCCCACAAAAACTCCTAATACAGTCGAAAATATAAGGTAAAACACTCCAAATGCAGTATAAAGAATGATAGGAGCATGTGGGTCACATCCAAAATGTCGGATTTCAAGACAGCCACCATACAAACTGCTCCGCCCCTACTGAAGCTCGGCCTAACGGCCTCGCTTCAGCAGGCTCGGATCATTTTGTATGGCGGCCATCTTGAAATCCGCCATTTTGGATTTTTGACAGGTGTCATTCGACTGCTCTCCCTATTCCCTATGACATTTGTTCAAACACCCCCTACCCATCTTGCACCGTTTTCGAGATACGTCATCCATCTTTACTTGGCAGGCGTCATTTTTATGATTTTCGATTTTTCTCATACTCACCGAAACCACCCGAACACTTTTGCCATACATCACGTTGTTCCTACTCGTCTCCTTCTAGGAGAACATTTATGTCAATCAGTCAGTGGTAATCGAGCTTTATATAATATAATAACTAGTTTTTCGGGCAGTGTGCGGGCCGCATGCGGCCCGCATTTATCGTTATGCAAGTTTGAACAATACCAAAACACCTTATACATTAAAAAAAGTATGTTCAAAACTCCATTAGAAGTATGAAATCCCATATTAACTCTCAATACAATAAAGAACAATACTGTAGCCACTAAAAAAGATTCACCCTACTGCCATAAAAAGGTGGTACGGGCAGAATGGGACCAAGGTTCTGAGTCACTTTTGTTAAGGAACCCCACTCGTAGGTGCTGCGGTTACCGCAGGCAGTTGCCATGGAGACCAGTCGGAGATGTGGAAAATACTCTCAAGTCGGAGCTCGGCCTTCGGCCTCGCAAGTTACTAATACGGCTCGGCCTACGGCCTCGCAAGGCGCTCGCCCTTCGGGCTCGCGCATCATACGCTCGGCCTTCGGCCTCGCGGACCGAAAGTTCGGCCTTCGGCCTCACCAGGAGCTCGCCCTTCGGGCTCGCTTCACTTATGTAGGACAGTAACTCCAAATTTAGCCAAAAAACCCACAAAAACTCCTAATACAGTCGAAAATATAGGGTAAAACACTCCAAATGCAGTATAAAGAATGATAGGAGCACGTGGGGCACATCCAAAATAACGGATTTCAAGACGGCCACCATACAAACTGCTCCGCCCCTACTGAAGCTCGGCCTAAAGGCCTCGCTTCAGCAGGCTCGGAGCATTTTGTATGGCGGCCATCTTGAAATCCGCCATTTTGGATTTTTGACAGATGTCATTCGACTGCTCTCCCGATTCCCTATGACATTTGTTCAAACACCCCCTACCTATCTTGTACCGTTTTTGAGTTACGTCATCCACCTTTACTTGTCAGGCGTCATTTTTATGATTTTCGATTTTTCTCATACTCACCATAACCCCCCGAACATTTTTGCCATACATCACGTTGCTCCTACTCGTCTCCTTCTAGGAGAACATTTATGTCAGTCAGTGAGTCAATGGTAATCGAGCTTTATATATTATAACTAGTTTTTCGGGCAGTGTGCGGGCCGCATGCGGCCCGCATCTATCTTAAGTCAGTAGGAACTGTCATAAAAAAACGTTATACATAAAAAAAAAGTGTCCAAAACTCCAATAGAAGTATGAAATCCCATATAAACTCTCAATACAATAATGAACCATACTGTAGCCACTAAAGCAGATTCACCCTACTGCCATAAAAAGGTGGTACGGGCAGAATGGAACCAAGGTTCTGAGTCACTTTTGTTAAGGAACCCCATTCGTAGGTGCTTCGGTTACCGCGGGCAGTTGCCATGGAGACCAGTCGGTGACGTGGAAAATACTCTCAAGTCGGAGCTCGGCCTTCGGCCTCGCAAGTTACTAACACGGCTTGGCCTGCGGCCTCGCCAAGCGCTCGCCCTTCGGGCTCACGCACAATACGCTCGGCCTTCGGCCTCGCGAGCCGAAAGTTCGGCCTTCGGCCTCACCAGGAGCTCGCCCTTCGGGCTCGCTACTACACTAACGTAGGACAGTAACTCCAAATTCAGTCCAAAATCCCACAAAAACTCCTAATACAGTCGAAAATATAAGGTAAAACACTCCAAATGCAGTATAAAGAATGATAGGAGCACGTGGGTCACATCCAAAATGTCGGATTTCAAGACAGCCACCATACAAACTGCTCCGCCTCTACTGAAGCTCGGCCTAACGGCCTCGCTTCAGCAGGCTCGGATCACTTTGTATGGCGGCCATCTTGAAATCCACCATTTTGGATTTTTGACAGATGTCATCCGACTGCTCTCCCAATTCCCTATGACATTTGTTCAAACACCCTCTACCTATCTTGTACCGTTTTTGAGATATGTCATTCATCTTTACTTGGCAGGCGTCTTTTTAATGATTTTCGATTTTTCTCATACTCACCTAAACCCGCCGAACATTTTTGCCATACTTCATTTTTACCCTACTCTGCTCCTTCTAGGAGAACATTTATGTCAGTGAGTCAGTGAGTCAGTCAGTGGTAATCGAGCCTTATATATTATAAACTAGTTTTTCGGGCAGTGTGCGGGCCGCATGCGGCCCGCATTTATCGTTGTGCAAGTTTGAACAATATCAAAACACCTTATACATTAAAAAAAGTATGTTCAAAACTCCATTAGAAGTATGAAATCCCATATTAATACTCAATACAATAAAGAACAATACTGTAGCCACTAAAACAGATTCACCCTACTGCCATAAAAAGGTGGTACGGGCAGAAAGGTACCAAGGTTCTGAGTCACTTTTGTTAAGGAACCCCACTCGTAGGTGCTTCGCTTACCGCGGGCAGTTGCCATGGAGACCAGTCGGAGACGTGGAAAAAACTCTCAAGTCGGAGCTCGGCCTTCGGCCTCGCAAGTTACCAACATGGCTCGGCCTGCGGCCTCGCCAAGAGCTCGCCCTTCGGGCTCGCGCGTCATACGCTCGGCCTTCGGCCTCGCGGACTGAAAGTTCGGCCTTCGGCCTCACCAGGAGCTCGCCCTTCGGGCTCGCTACTACACTTATGTAGGACAGTAACTCCAAATTCAGTCAAAAATCCCACAAAAACTCCTAATACAGTCGAAAATATAAGGTAATACACTCCAAATGCAGTATAAAGAATGATAGGAGCACCTGGGACAAATCCAAAATGGCGGATTTCAAGAAGGCCATCATACAAACTGCTCCGCCCCTACTGAACCTCGGCCTAACGGCCTCGCTTCAGCAGGCTCGGATCAATTTGTATGGCGGCCATCTTGAAATCCGCCATTTTGGATTTTTGACAGGTGTCATTCGACTGCTCTCCAGATTCCCTATGACATTTGTTCAAACACCCCCTACCTATCTCTTACCGTTTTTGAGATATGTCATCCATCTTTACTTGGCAGGCGTCTTTTTAATGATTTTCGATTTTTCTCATACTCACCAAAACCCCCCGAACATTTTTGTCCTACATCATTTTAACCCTACTCTACTCCTTCTAGGAGAACATTTATGTCAGTCAGTCAGTCAGTGAGTCAGTCAGTGGTAATCGAGCTTTATATATTATAATAATAACTAGTTCTTCGGGCAGTGTGCGGGCCGCATGCGGCCCGCATTTATCGTTATGCAGTACTAAACTATATCAAAACTCATGATACGTTGTAAAAAAGTATGTTCAAAACTCCAATAGAAGAATGAAATCCCATATAAACTCTCAATACAATAAAGAACCATACTGTAGCCACTAAAGCAGATTCACCCTACTGCCATAAAAAGGTGGTACGGGCAGAATGGTACCAAGGTTCTGAGTCACTTTTGTTAAGGAACCCCACTCGTAGTTGCTGCGGTTACCGCAGGCAGTTGCCATGGAGACCAGTCGGAGATGTGGAAAATACTCTCAAGTCGGAGCTCGGCCTTCGGCCTCGCAAGTTACTAATACGGCTCGGCCTACGGCCTCGCCAGGCGCTCGCCCTTCGGGCTCACGCATCATACGCTCGGCCTTCGGCCTCGCGGACCGAAAGTTCGGCCTTCGGCCTCACCAGAAGCTCGCCCTTCGGGCTCGCTACTTCACTTATGTAGGACAGTAACTCCAAATTTAGTCAAAAATCCCACAAAAACTCCTAATACAGTCGAAAATATTAGGTAAAACACTCCAAATGCAGTATAAAGAATGATAGGAGCACGTGGGTCACATCCAAAATGTCGGATTTCAAGACAGCCACCATACAAACTGCTCCGCCTCTACTGAAGCTCGGCCTAACGGCCTCGCTTCAGCAGGCTCGGATCACTTTGTATGGCGGCCATCTTGAAATCCACCATTTTGGATTTTTGACAGATGTCATCCGACTGCTCTCCCAATTCCCTATGACATTTGTTCAAACACCCTCTACCTATCTTGTACCGTTTTTGAGATATGTCATTCATCTTTACTTGGCAGGCGTCTTTTTAATGATTTTCGATTTTTCTCATACTCACCTAAACCCGCCGAACATTTTTGCCATACTTCCCAGATTTGTCCCAGGTGCTCCTATCATTCTTTATACTGCATTTGGAGTGTATTACCTTATACTTTCGACTGTATTAGGAGTTTTTGTGGGGTTTTTGACTGAATTTGGAGTTACTGTCCTACATAAGTGTAGTAGCGAGCCCGAAGGGCGAGCTCCTGGTGAGGCCGAAGGCCGAACTTTCGGTCCGCGAGGCCGAAGGCCGAGCGTATGATGCGCGAGCCCGAAGGGCGAGCGCTTGGCGAGGCCGTAGGCCGAGCCGTGTTGGTAACTTGCGAGGCCGAAGGCCGAGCTCCGACTTGAGAGTTTTTTCCACGTCTCCGACTGGTCTCCATGGCAACTGCCCGCGGTAAGCGAAGCACCTACGAGTGGGGTTCCTTAACAAAAGTGACTCAGAACCTTGGTCCCATTCTGCCCGTACCACCTTTTTATGGCAGTAGGGTGAATCTGTTTTAGTGGCTACAGTATTGTTCTTTATTGTATTGAGAGTTAATATGGGATTTCATACGTCTAACGGAGTTTTGAACATACTTTTTTTAATGTATAAGGTGTTTTGATACGGTTCAAACTTGCACAACGATAAATGCGGGCCGCATGCGGCCCGCACACTGCCCGAAAAACTAGTTTATTATTATTATTATTATTATTTTTATAATATATAAAGCTCGATTACCACTGACTGACTGACTGACTCACTCATTGACATAAATGTTCTCCTAGAAGGAGACGAGTAGGAGCACAGTGATGTATGGCAAAAATGTTCGGGGGACTTAGGTGAGTATGAGAAAAATCGAAAATCATTTAAAAGACGCCTGCCAAGTAAAGATGTATGTCATATCTCAAAAACGGTAAGAGATAGGTAGGGGGAGTTTGAACAAATGTCATAGGAAATCGGGAGAGCAGTTGAATGACACCTGTCAAAAATCCAAAATGGCGGATTTCAAGATGGCCGCCATACAAAATGATCCGAGCCTGCTGAAGCGAGGCCGTTAGGCCGAGCTTCAGAAGGGGCGGAGCAGTTTGTATGGTGGCCGTCTTGAAATCCGACATTTTGGATGTGACCCACGTGCTCCTATCATTCTTTATACTGCATTTGGAGTGTTTTACCTTTATTTTCGACTGTATTAGGAGTTTTTGTGGGATTTTTGACTGAATTTGGAGTTACTGTCCTACATTAGTGTAGTAGCGAGCCCGAAGGGCGAGCTCCTGGTGAGGCCGAAGGCCGAACTTTCGGTCCGCGAGGCCGAAGGCCGAGCGTATGATGCGTGAGCCCGAAGGGCGAGCGCTTGGCGAGGCCGTAGGCCGAGCCGTATTAGTAACTTGCGAGGCCGAAGGCCGAGCTCCGACTCGAGAGTATTTTCCACGTCACCGACTGGTCTCCATGGCAACTGCCTGCGGTAACCGAAGCACCTACGAGTGGGGTTCCTTATTAAAAGTGACTTAGAACCTTGGTACCATTCTGCCCGTACCACCTTTTTATGGCAGTAGGGTGAATCTGCTTTAGTGGCTACAGTATGGTTCTTTATTGTATTGAGAGTTTATATGGGATTTCATACTTCTATTGGAGTTTTGAACATACTTTTTTCCAACGTATCAGGAGTTTTGATATAGTTTAGTACTGCATAACGATAAATGCGGGCCGCATGCGGCCCGCACACTGCCCGAAAAACTAGTTATTTATAATATATAAGGCTCGATTACCACTGACTCACTGACTGACTGATTGACATAAATGTTCTCCTAGAAGGAGCATAGTAGGGCTAAAATGATGTATGGCAGAAATGTTCGAGGGGTTTTGATGAGTATGAGAAAAATCGAAAATCATTAAAAAGACGCCTGCCAAGTGAAGATGGATGACGTATCTCAAAAACGGTAAGAGATAGGTAGGGGGTGTTTGAACAAATGTCATAGGGAATAAGGAGAGCAGTCGAATGACATCTGTCAAAAATCCAAAATGGCGGATTTCAAGATGGCCGCCATACAAATTGATCCGAGCCTGCTGAAGCGAGGCCGTTAGGCCGAGCTTCAGTAGGGGCGGAGCAGTTTGTATGGTGGCCGTCTTGAAATCCGACATTTTGGATGTGTCTTACATGCTCCTATCATTCTTTATACTGCATATGGAGTGTTTTACCTTTATTTTCAACTGTATTAGGAGTTTTTGTGGGAGTTTTGACTGAATTTGGAGTTACTGTCCTACGTTAGTGTAGTAGCGAGCCCGAAGGGCGAGCTCCTGGTAAGGCCGAAGGCCGAACTTTCGGTCCGCGAGGCCGAAGGCCAAGCGTATGATGCGTGAGCCCGAAGGGCGAGCGCTTGGCGAGGCCGTAGGCAAAGCCGTATTAGTAACTTGCGAGGCCGAAGGCCGAGCTCCGACTTGAGAGTATTTTCCACGTCACTGACTGGTCTCCATGGCAACTGCCTGCGGTAACCGAAGCACCTACGAGTGGGTATCCTTAACAAAAGTGACTCAGAACCTTGGTACTATTCTGCCCGTACCACCTTTTTATGGCAGTAGGGTGAATCTGGTTTGGTGGCTACAGTTTGGTTCCTTATTGCATTAAGAGTTTGTATGGGAAATCGTACATCTTTTGGTGTTTTGAAATATTTTTTTTTAATGTACAAGGTGTTTTGATATTGTTCAAACTTGCACAACGATAAATGCGGGCCGCATGCGGCCCGCACACTGCCCGAAAAACTAGTTATAATATATAAAGCTCGATTACCATTGACTCACTGACTGACATAAATGTTCTCCTAGAAGGAGACGAGTAGGAGCAACGTGATGTATAGCAAAAATGTTCGGGGGGTTTTGGTGAGTATGAGAAAAATCGAAAATCATTAAAAAGACGCCTGCCAACTGAAGATGGATGACGTATCTCAAAAACGGTAAGAGATAGGTAGGGGGTGTTTGAACAAATGTCATAGGGAATTGGGAAAGCAGTCGAATGACACCTGTCAAAAATCCAAAATGGCGGATTTCAAGATGGCCGCCATACAAATTGATCCGAGCCTGCTGAAGCGAGGCCTTTAGGCCGAGCTTCAGTAGGGGCGGAGCAGTTTGTATGGTGGCCTTCTTGAAATCCGCCATTTTGGATTTGTCCCAGGTGCTCCTCTCATTCTTCATACTGCATTTGGAGTGTTTTACCATACATTTTCGACTGTATTAGGAGTTTTTGTGGGTTTTTTGACTGAATTTGGAGTAACTGTCCTACATTAGTGTATAGCGAGCCCAAAGGGCAACCACCTGGTGAGGCCGAAGGCCGAACTTTCGGTCCGCGAGGCCGAAGGCCGAGCGAATGGTGCGCGAGCCCGAAGGGCGAGCGCTTGGCGAGGCCGCAGGCCGAGCCGTGTTAGTAACTTGCGAGGCCGAAGGCCGAGCTCCGACTTGAGAGTATTTTCCACGTCTCCGACTGATCTCCATGGCAACTGCCCGCGGTAACCGAAGCACCTACGAGTGGGGTTCCCTAACAAAAGTGACTCAGAACCTTGGTACCATTCTACCCGTTCCACCTTTTTATGGCAGTAGGGTGAATCTGGTTTAGTGGCTACAGTATGTTTCTTTATTGTATTGAGAGTTAATATGGGATTTCATACCTCTAATGGAGTTTTGAACATACTTTTTTTAATGTATAAGGTGTTTTGATATTGTTCAAACTTGCACAACGATAAATGCGGGCCGCATGCGGCCCGCACACTGCCCGAAAAACTAGTTTATAATATATAAGGCTCGATTACCACTGACTCACTGACTGACTGATTGACATAAATGTTCTCCTAGAAGGAGCATAGTAGGGCTAAAATGATGTATGGCAGAAATGTTCGAGGGGTTTTGATGAGTATGAGAAAAATCGAAAATCATTAAAAAGACGCCTGCCAAGTGAAGATGGATGACGTATCTCAAAAACGGTAAGAGATAGGTAGGGGGTGTTTGAACAAATGTCATAGGGAATAAGGAGAGCAGTCGAATGACATCTGTCAAAAATCCAAAATGGCGGATTTCAAGATGGCCGCCATACAAATTGATCCGAGCCTGCTGAAGCGAGGCCGTTAGGCCGAGCTTCAGTAGGGGCGGAGCAGTTTGTATGGTGGCCGTCTTGAAATCCGACATTTTGGATGTGTCTTACATGCTCCTATCATTCTTTATACTGCATATGGAGTGTTTTACCTTTATTTTCAACTGTATTAGGAGTTTTTGTGGGAGTTTTGACTGAATTTGGAGTTACTGTCCTACGTTAGTGTAGTAGCGAGCCCGAAGGGCGAGCTCCTGGTAAGGCCGAAGGCCGAACTTTCGGTCCGCGAGGCCGAAGGCCAAGCGTATGATGCGTGAGCCCGAAGGGCGAGCGCTTGGCGAGGCCGTAGGCAAAGCCGTATTAGTAACTTGCGAGGCCGAAGGCCGAGCTCCGACTTGAGAGTATTTTCCACGTCACTGACTGGTCTCCATGGCAACTGCCTGCGGTAACCGAAGCACCTACGAGTGGGTATCCTTAACAAAAGTGACTCAGAACCTTGGTACTATTCTGCCCGTACCACCTTTTTATGGCAGTAGGGTGAATCTGGTTTGGTGGCTACAGTTTGGTTCCTTATTGCATTAAGAGTTTGTATGGGAAATCGTACATCTTTTGGTGTTTTGAAATATTTTTTTTTAATGTACAAGGTGTTTTGATATTGTTCAAACTTGCACAACGATAAATGCGGGCCGCATGCGGCCCGCACACTGCCCGAAAAACTAGTTTATAATATATAAAGCTCGATTACCACTCACTGACTGACTGACTGATTGACATAAATGTTCTCCTAGAAGGAGCAGAGTAGGGCTAAAATGATGTATGGCAAAAATGTTTGGGGGGTTTTGGTGAGTATGAGAAAAATCGAAAATCATTAAAAAGACGCCTGCCAAGTGATGATGGATGACGTATCTCGAAAACGGTAAGAGATAGGTAGGGGGTGTTTGAACAAATGTCATAGAGAATCGGGAGAGCAGTCGAATGACACCTGTCAAAAATCCAAAATGGCGGATTTCAAGATGGCCGCCATACAAAATGCTCCGAGCCTGCTGAAGCGAGGCCTTTAGGCCGAGCTTCAGTAGGGGCGGAGCAGTTTGTATGGTGGCCTTCTTGAAATCCGCCATTTTGGATTTGTCCCAGGTGCTCCTCTCATTCTTCATACTGCATTTGGAGTGTTTTACCTTATATTTTCGACTGTATTAGGAGTTTTTGTGGGTTTTTTGACTGAATTTGGAGTAACTGTTCTACATTAGTGTATAGCGAGCCCAAAGGGCAACCACCTGGTGAGGCCGAAGGCCGAACTTTCGGTCCGCGAGGCCGAAGGCCGAGCGAATGGTGCGCGAGCCCGAAGGGCGAGCGCTTGGCGAGGCCGCAGGCCGAGCCGTATTAGTAACTTGCGAGGCCGAAGGCCGAGCTCCGACTTGAGAGTATTTTCCACGTCACCGACTGGTCTCCATGGCAACTGCCTGCGGTAACCGAAGCACCTACGAGTGGGGTTCCTTAACAAAAGTGATTCAGAACCTTGGTACCATTCTGCCCGTACCACCTTTTTATGGCAGTAGGGTGAATTTGGTTTGGTGATAACAGTACGGTTCTCTATTGTATTAAGGGTTTGTATGGGAAATCGTACATCTTTAGGTGTTTTGAAATAATTTTTTTTAATGTATAAGGTGTTTTGATATTGTTCAAACTTGCACAACGATAAATGCGGGCCGCATGCGGCCCGCACACTGCCCGAAAAACTAGTTATTATAATATATAAAGCTCGATTACCACTGACTGACTCACTGACTGACTGACTGACATAAATGTTCGCCTAGAAGGAGTAGAGTAGGGTTAAAATGATGTATGGCAAAAATGTTCGGGGGGTTTTGGTGAGTATGAGAAAAATCGAAAATCATAAAAAGACGCCTGCCAAGTAAAGATGGATGACATATCTCAAAAACGGTAAGAGATAGGTAGGGGGTGTTTGAACAAATGTCATAGGGAATCGGGAGAGCAGTCGAATGACACCTGTCAAAAATCCAAAATGGCGGATTTCAAGATGGCCGCCATACAAAGTGATCCGAGCCTGCTGAAGCGAGGCCGTTAGGCCGAGCTTCAGTAGGGGCGGAGCAGTTTGTATGGTGGCCGTCTTGAAATCCGACATTTTGGATGTGTCTTACGTGCTCCTATCATTCTTTATACTGCATTTGGAGTTTTTTATCTTTATTTTCGACTGTATTAGGAGTTTTTGTGGGATTTTTGACTGAATTTGGAGTAACTGTCCTACATTAGTGTAGTAGCGAGCCCGAAGGGCGAGCTTCTGGTGAGGCCGAAGGCCGAACTTTCGGCCCGCGAGGCCGAAGGCCGAGCGTATGGGGCGTGAGCCCGAAGGGCGAGCGCATGGCGAGGCCAGAGGCCGAGCCGTGTTAGTAACTTGCAAGGCCGAAGGCCGAGCTCCGACTTGAGAGTATTTTCCACGTCTCCGAATGGTCTCCATGGCAACTGCCCGTGGTAAGCGAAGCTCCTACGAGTGGGGTTCTTTAACAAAAGTTACTCAGAATCTTGGTACCATTCTGCCCGTACCACTTTTTTTATGGCAGTAGGGTGAATCTGGTTTGGTGGCTATAGTTTGGTTCTCTACTGTATAAGGAGTTTATATGGGATTTCATACTGTTATAGAATATTGTTTTTTTTTTTAAATGTATAAGGTGTTTTGATATTGTTTCAAATTGCATAACGATAAATGCGGGCCGCATGCGGCCCGCACACTGCCCGAAAAACTAGTTATAATATATAAAGCTCGATTACCACTCACTGACTGACTGACTGATTGACATAAATGTTCTCCTAGAAGGAGTGGAGTAGGGTTAAAATTATGTATGGCAAAAATGTTCGGGGGGTTTTAGTGAGTATGGGAAAAATCGAAAATCATTAAAATGACGCCTGCCAAGTGAAGATGAATGACATATCTCAAAAACGGTACAAGATAGGTAGAGGGTGTTTGAACAAATGTCATAGGGAATCGGGAGAGCAGTCGAATGACACCTGTCAAAAATCCAAAATGGCGGATTTCAAGATGGCCGCCATACAAAATGCTCCGAGCCTGCTGAAGCGAGGCCTTTAGGCCGAGCTTCAGTAGGGGCGGAGCAGTTTGTATGGTGGCCATCTTGAAATCCGACATTTTGGATGTGTCCCACGTTCTCCTCTCATTCTTTATACTGCATTTGGAGTGTTTACCTTATATTTTCAACTGTATTAGGAGTTTTTGTGGGATTTTTGACTGAATTTGGAGTAACTGTACTACGTTAGTGTAGTAGCGAGCCCGAAGGGCGAGCTCTTGGTGAGGCCGAAGGCCGAACTTTCAGTCCGCGAGGCCGAAGGCCGAGTGTATGGTGCGTGAGCCCGAAGGGCGAACGCTTGGCGAGGCCGCAGGCCGAGCCGTGTTAGTAACTTGCGAGGCCGATGGCCGAGCTCCGACTCGAGAGTATTTTCCACATCTCCGACTGGTCTCCATGGCAACTCCCGCGGTAACTGAAGCACCTACGTGTGTGAAGCACCTAAGTGGGGTTCCTTAAGAAAAGTGACTTAGAACCTTGGTACCATTCTGCCCGTAACACCTTTTTATGGCAGTAGGGTGAATTTGCTTTAGTGGCTACAGAATGGTTCGTTATTGTATTGAGAGTTTATTTGGGATTTCATACTTTTATTGGAATTTTGAAATTATTATTTTTTAAATGTATAAGGGGTTAAGGTAAAGTTTAGTACTGCATAACGATAAATGCGGGCCGCATGCGGCCCGCACACTGCCCGAAAAACTAGTTATTTATATTTATAATATATAAAGCTCGATTACCACTCACTGACTGACTGACTGATTGACATAAATGTTCTCCTAGAAGGAGCAGAGTAGGGCTAAAATAATGTATGGCAAAAATGTTTGGGGGGTTTTGGTGAGTATGAGAAAAATCGAAAATCATTAAAAAGACGCCTGCCAAGTGATGATGGATGACGTATCTCGAAAACGGTAAGAGATAGGTAGGGGGTGTTTGAACAAATGTCATAGAGAATCGGGAGAGCAGTCGAATGACACCTGTCAAAAATCCAAAATGGCGGATTTCAAGATGGCCGCCATACAAAATGCTCCGAGCCTGCTGAAGCGAGGCCTTTAGGCCGAGCTTCAGTAGGGGCGGAGCAGTTTGTATGGTGGCCTTCTTGAAATCCGCCATTTTGGATTTGTCCCAGGTGCTCCTCTCATTCTTCATACTGCATTTGGAGTGTTTTACCTTATATTTTCGACTGTATTAGGAGTTTTTGTGGGTTTTTTGACTGAATTTGGAGTAACTGTTCTACATTAGTGTATAGCGAGCCCAAAGGGCAACCACCTGGTGAGGCCGAAGGCCGAACTTTCGGTCCGCGAGGCCGAAGGCCGAGCGAATGGTGCGCGAGCCCGAAGGGCGAGCGCTTGGCGAGGCCGCAGGCCGAGCCGTATTAGTAACTTGCGAGGCCGAAGGCCGAGCTCCGACTTGAGAGTATTTTCCACGTCACCGACTGGTCTCCATGGCAACTGCCTGCGGTAACCGAAGCACCTACGAGTGGGGTTCCTTAACAAAAGTGATTCAGAACCTTGGTACCATTCTGCCCGTACCACCTTTTTATGGCAGTAGGGTGAATTTGGTTTGGTGATAACAGTACGGTTCTCTATTGTATTAAGGGTTTGTATGGGAAATCGTACATCTTTAGGTGTTTTGAAATAATTTTTTTTAATGTATAAGGTGTTTTGATATTGTTCAAACTTGCACAACGATAAATGCGGGCCGCATGCGGCCCGCACACTGCCCGAAATACTAGTTTATTTATAATATATAAGGCTCGATTACCACTGACTCACTGACTGACTGATTGACATAAATGTTCTCCTAGAAGGAGCATAGTAGGGCTAAAATGATGTATGGCAGAAATGTTCGAGGGGTTTTGATGAGTATGAGAAAAATCGAAAATCATTAAAAAGACGCCTGCCAAGTGAAGATGGATGACGTATCTCAAAAACGGTAAGAGATAGGTAGGGGGTGTTTGAACAAATGTCATAGGGAATAAGGAGAGCAGTCGAATGACATCTGTCAAAAATCCAAAATGGCGGATTTCAAGATGGCCGCCATACAAATTGATCCGAGCCTGCTGAAGCGAGGCCGTTAGGCCGAGCTTCAGTAGGGGCGGAGCAGTTTGTATGGTGGCCGTCTTGAAATCCGACATTTTGGATGTGTCTTACATGCTCCTATCATTCTTTATACTGCATATGGAGTGTTTTACCTTTATTTTCAACTGTATTAGGAGTTTTTGTGGGAGTTTTGACTGAATTTGGAGTTACTGTCCTACGTTAGTGTAGTAGCGAGCCCGAAGGGCGAGCTCCTGGTAAGGCCGAAGGCCGAACTTTCGGTCCGCGAGGCCGAAGGCCGAGCGTATGATGCGTGAGCCCGAAGGGCGAGCGCTTGGCGAGGCCGTAGGCAAAGCCGTATTAGTAACTTGCGAGGCCGAAGGCCGAGCTCCGACTTGAGAGTATTTTCCACGTCACTGACTGGTCTCCATGGCAACTGCCTGCGATAACCGAAGCACCTACGAGTGGGTATCCTTAACAAAAGTGACTCAGAACCTTGGTACTATTCTGCCCGTACCACCTTTTTATGGCAGTAGGGTGAATCTGGTTTGGTGGCTACAGTTTGGTTCCTTATTGCATTAAGAGTTTGTATGGGAAATCGTACATCTTTTGGTGTTTTGAAATATTTTTTTTTAATGTACAAGGTGTTTTGATATTGTTCAAACTTGCACAACGATAAATGCGGGCCGCATGCGGCCCGCACACTGCCCGAAAAACTAGTTATAATATATAAAGCTCGATTACCACTGACTGACTGACATAAATGTTCTCCTAGAAGGAGGCGAGTAGGAGCAACGTGATGTATAGCAAAAATGTTCGGGTGGTTTTGGTGAGTATGGGAAAAATCGAAAATCATTAAAAAGACGCCTGCCAAGTGTAGATGGATGACGTATCTCGAAAACGGTAAGAGATAAGTAAGGGGTGTTTGAACAAATGTCATAGGGAATCGGGAGAGCAGTCGAATGACACCTGTCAAAAATCCAAAATGGCGGATTTCAAGATGGCCGCCATACAAAGTGATCCGAGCCTGCTGAAGCGAGGCCTTTAGGCCGAGCTTCAGTAGGGGCGGAGCAGTTTGTATGGGGGCCATCTTGAAATCCGACATTTTGGATGTGTCACACGTGCTCCTATCATTCTTTATACTGCATTTGGAGTGTTTTACCTACATTTTCGACTGTATTAGGAGTTTTTGTGGGAATTTGGACTGAATTTGGAGTAACTGTCCTACATTAGTGTATAGCGAGCCCAAAGGGCAATTACCTGTTGAGGCCAAAGGCCGAACTTTCGGTCCGCGAGGCCGAAGGCCGAGCGTATGGTGCGTGAGCCCGAAGGGCGAACGCTTGGCGAGGCCGTAGGCCGAGCCGTATTAGTAACTTGCGAGGCCGAAGGCCGAGCTCCGACTTGAGAGTTTTTTTCACGTCTCCGACTGGTCTCCATGGCAACTGCCCGCGGTATCCGAAGCACCTACGAGTGGGGTTCCTTAACAAAAGTGACTCAGAACCTTGGTACCATACTGCCCGTACCACCTTTTTATGGCAGTAGGGTGAATCTGCTTTAGTGGCTACAGTATGGTTCTTTATTGTATGGAGAGTTTATTTGGGATTTCATCCTTCTATTGGAGTTTTGAACTTATTTTTTTTAAATGTACAGGGTGTTAACGTATTGTTTAGTTCTGCATAACGATAAATGCGGGCCGCATGCGGCCCGCACACTGCCCGAAAAACTAGTTATTATAATATATAAAGCTCGATTACCACTCACTGACTGACTGACATAAATGTTCTCCTAGAAGGAGGCGAGTAGGAGCAACGTGATGTATGGCAAAAATGTTCGGGGGGTTTTGGTGAGTATGAGAAAAATCGAAAATCATTAAAAAGACGCCTGCCAAGTGATGATGGATGACGTATCTCGAAAACGGTAAGAGATAGGTAGGGGGTGTTTGAACAAATGTCATAGGGAATTGGGAGAGCAGTCGAATGACATCTGTCAAAAATCCGTTATTTTGGATGTGCCCCACGTGCTCCTATCATTCTTTATACTGCATTTGGAGTGTTTTACCTTATATTTTCGACTGTATTAGGAGCTTTTGTGGGATTTTTGACTTAATTTGGAGTGACTGTCCTACATAAGTGAAGTAGCGAGCCCGAAGGGCGAGCGCCTGGCGAGGCCGTAGGCCGAGCCGTATTAGTAACTTGCGAGGCCGAAGGCCGAGCTCCGACTTGAGAGTATTTTCCACATCTCCGACTGGTCTCCATGGCAACTGCCTGCGGTAACCGAAGCACCTACGAGTGGGGTTCCTTAACAAAAGTGACTCAGAACCTTGGTCTCATTCTGCCCGTACCACCTTTTTATGGCAGTAGGGTGAATTTGCTTTAGTGGCTACAGTATGGTTCTTTATTGTATTGAAAGTTTATATGGGATTTCATACTTCTATTGGAGTTTTGAACATACTTTTTTCCAACGTATCAGGAGTTTTGATATAGTTTAGTACTGCATAACGATAAATGCGGGCCGCATGCGGCCCGCACACTGCCCGAAATACTAGTGTATTTATATATAACGGTAAAATAAATTCCCGCCTCGACAGCCGGTCTAAAGAAGATGGAATCGCGTCTAGCGAATATAGCCTGAATACGAAGACTCAATGGCTACGTGAGGTTAAAATTTGCCACTGTAAAGATTGTGGATGTATGTTTTGTAATTATCTTGATCAATAAGTTTATAATAACGTTTATATCTTAAATGATACACAAATAATCTTGGGCAGAATCTCTATTTACTTAGTATTTTTCAATGGAAAGCAATGCTAGAGCGACATAATACACGTTGACAAATTTCCGAAATATAACTCAAACATATCCTGCCTCCCAAATACAAATTCCAAATCTAACTTACTAATGCCAAACACATTCTGACCAAATGTTTAATAGTAGCTTATTTGAGTTCACAATCCGCTTGTTTGAGCTTGAAGTTCAGCCATGCATATTAACGCTCAGCCTGCCCTATTTGAATTACATAACAAACAATTTATACGTTTAACTGTAATCAACGAGTATACCAACGAATCCCATCAATAGAAACTTATTTTTATTAAATCTTATACTAAACTATTTTTTAAAAAACGCAGTGAAGTTCACACCCTATACAAATTTGTAAATCTTCTGCCCGAAAGGATTTATACAAGTGAAATGCTTATTACATGTCGGTATGAATTTGTAACTGCTTACCCATTAGCATATCAATACTGTATATAAATAAATTTAAAAAAAAAGTAGACTGCATGGCTCCTAAATAACTGTTTTTATGTTGTAAATTTATAATATATCAATATAAAAATTAAATATTAGAGTCATAAATCGCAATGTAGCTGCAGGAAATAATTGCGCATCTTGCAGATAAAATGCAACTGTCTTTTTTATTTGTGATCTTGCAAATAAATAATGTGATTTGATTTTGGCGTATATATCTTTAATCACTTTCATAACAATTAACAGGATGATATAGAAAAATCCTGATATTATTAATTATCTGGGAACTGGATGAAAGTCTTTCTAAATTATTACAAATTCAGTTTTCAACAACATTTGTATTTAGTTGGTAATGTTAATAATGTTTCTTGATAATCGCGAATAATATGATCAAGTACAATAATTTCAATTGACATCAGTAAAAAATGCTTATAAGTTAAATTTTAAGCCGATAACGAGAATATTTATTTAGTATAGATTATAATATTAAGAACAAAATAATGACATTAAATACAAAAACCTTTAACAAAAATTTATTGTTTATACATTTTCACTTGCTATAATTATTGAAATTCATATTCTTAGTAACATTGTGAACTTCAACTTAAAAAAACTATAAAAGAAAAGTATCACCCTACTTAAACAACAAGTAAAGCCTTTGTAATTAAACATTCCTTCGTCTGGTAAAAGTGCTAATTACACCCGATTTCACAACAAAAGCAATAAATGCAGTTGCCGACACCTGCGAGAAACTTCAGTTTGTCTAATTACGCGATGCAGCTTCCACTGTTTCTGGTTACTGGTTACTTTCTTGGAGTCTCTTTGCAGCTATATTGAAACGACTAGATAATTCCAGACGAAACAGAAGTTGTTGATTTTTAATTGTGCAGTGTTGATTTCAGTGGAGTTAGAAACAGAAGAATAATATTATTATTTTATAAAAGGTTAAACGAAACCATACTTCTCATAAACAAGTTAGTGGCCTTGCACAAATAATTAACCGTCTATTTAATTATATTTGTAGAAACTGTAACTTGAAAACTAACTTTTTACATGATCGTAGTTTTTCCTATATCGTTTGCGCTGATTAAATAAATTACCCAAGATATCTATTTATTAACAGATTTCGAAGTAAATAGTAAGTCAGTCGTTTAAATTGGATACTAAAAAATTTATTAAGAAGCACAACAGCCACATCATATTGAAAATATAACAAAGAATCTGACGATTCTTTATTATATATTTTATATAGAATATGTATAACTTAGTCGTAACTGTCTGACAGCAGCGCACACCGGATACATTTCTCACAACAAAAGAAACAATTGCCGACACCTGCAAGAAACTTTACTTTGTCGTCTAACACAACGCGGCTTCCCTTGTTTCTAGGAAATATTCACAGGGTGTATATTTTTATTGCTGATAGCCTTTGACCACCATTTTACCTGTTGGAAATTTGCGATAGAAGATGCTGTTCAGGATAATTTATAATTCCTTAGAAGCGTTCATACCATAGCAAATGTACCAACGCCGTGCAAACAGTGTAATCCAATTATTATAGCACCTGCACCTCACGTCGTGATGCTCTTGACGTGAAATCCCAATCTATTTGCAATTTTGGACGAAAAATGAAATTCCAAACGATCAGCTGCTGCTGTGTGTCATACAATCGGTAGGCCAACATTTTATAACTATATTATTGCGATATTTGGGGCTTTTGGAGGTCTGATGTATGAAAAACCGCCACTTTGGCGTTCTTGGCGGCGGCACATGTCTAACGCAAAGCGTGGATGTAAAAAAAACCTCTGCCTAGTCTTCGGAGCAATCAATAATGTGTTTAGGCGTGAATGGCAGTGTAGGAAGTGAAATTACTGGGCATATAAGACTTATGATCTAACGTCTCGGAGTGACGAGTGCAGTGCAGTGACATGTGACTGTAACAGACAGGCGTAACTCGAGATCGTGAAGCTTTTGATTAGGTGGATGATATCTCCATCTCGTCATTGTAACGTATTAAAAGTACAGTTAAGTATCACGTTTTTTCAATTTAAATTAGTGTACTAAAGTTTAAACGTATACATCGTACTTATTACGTTTTAAGATGTAAAGCATCATAGCTATTGCTATAGTATCAAAATATATCGTATTATGTAGGATAAAGATATGATAATTGTGATGTTGTAGAGATCGCGTTTCTTTCCGAGTTCATATCGCCTTCCATGATATATAGTGTATGCTTAGGCCTAAGATAATTAATTAATGAATTTGAGTATAATACGACAATATATTGTATGACTTTTCGTACAGCCTATAAACAACAATTTTGATAACAATTGATTAACTAAGTAGGTACCGAAGTTTGATTTGCTTAGGTTACGTTATAATAACACGCATCCGTGTTTGGGCATTTATGAATGAAATTCAATTGTTATCATTATCTTTGATGAGCTAGAACTAAACATATAAAATGATTTTAATATAAAATTCATAAATCCATTCATTATCTATTACATATTAATGATTATAATTACTTTATAGATATAATGTCATATGACACTTTATCGACAGTGGAGTTCATTAGCCTACGAGCCGCTTTGAATGATTGTTTTGTTAATGTAAGCCGGTATGAGTAACTAAACAGAGTGCTGCACTCAATGGGTGAGATCGTAGCGTCGTATTTTTTTAAAGAAACTTCATTTTAATTTATGTGAACATTTCCCGCAAAAATGCCTAAATTATTTGCGTTAATGCTTATAGCTTGTAATATTGTAAACATACTTGTTTGAAGCCAACTAGCAAATGTCACAGTTAGCCCACTCACTTGTCTATGACAAAAGTTATATATATATATATATATATATATATATAAATTTAAAGAGCCCTGAAATAGTTTCCACGCCCTTACTTAACCATGTAAGGAGCTACTAACTTAGCGTCCATTGTGCTATAGGTGATCCATGCAAGTGCTCTCCAGACGTCATTTTCCACAGACGTTTGAAGCGGATCTATGTAAATCATTTTATTGCGTCGGATTTTAATGTTAATAATGTGCCATTTGCGTTTTTCAACAGCATGACTATTCAATTATTTTAAAATGCGTTTTATTTTCTGTCATTTACTTCCCTTTAGTCGGGGGATTTACCGAAAGATTTATAATTAACATTTTCTAATTATAATAGCATACTCACTTATCAAAAGCAATGATATGTTATTGTGACGGAACAAGCACGAGGCCCACCTGATGTTAAGCGGACTAACCTCTGCCTATTACAGATGCATTTCATTTGATTGTAATGTGTTTTCTTTAATGCTATATAATGCACTGTAAGTGTAAGGAAGTGTAGTTAAGAGAAGGAAGTTCAGCAGAAGAACGATTCTCTTCTTGACATACACATGTAGCTGGGAGTATAATTAATGAAATAGTAATCAACAGCTTCCTAGATAGGGCTGTTTGTATTTTCAAGCCGACTACCTTTTACATCACTTTCTAAACTTATAAAAAAAAATATATTCTTCTTTCAAATAGATAATCTTAATTCGCATAATTAGCATTATAATAAGCTATTGGACGTATTTACTTCCATTATTAAAGAAATAAATAACTTGCAGGAGGCTATAATGCGATGCGGCATACTTACATCTGATTATTGTTCCGTTCAACAAATGGATCATATTTGCATTTATTCACAACAAATAATGTTCGTCATTAAATATACAAGCTTGCTTTCAAAATGGCAAATATTTGTAGGTTACCTTCGCCATCTGAATTCTTATTCATTCTTTATTCATCAGCTGTTCTTGTTTTACAGACATTTGGGGAGAGTTGTAAACGCACTCCTTCGTGGAATTGTATATTCAAATGAAAGACACTTAGCGTTGCTGTCTATTTGATATAGTTATTTTTTTGTTTAAATTGTGCTAAACAATATTTTGTATCTTGTATTACTTTATAATAATTACAACGAACATAGAATCGAGCACTCTGAAGGACAAATCTATTCATTGATTATTGATCTTAAAACAAAAATATTACTAGTCCACGCTACTAAAATAGTATTTTTTAACCTCAAAACTCCCATATATCCTCTGTTTTGAAAAAATATCGGTGATTACTAACAGTCTATTTCAACATCATCCAAGAAGACTGTACACCTGGACATCACCAGGAGGTGACTACCGCAACCAGATCGACTACGTCCTGATCCGGTCACGCTGGCGATCGTCCATTCTAAATTCCCATACACTACGTGGATCAGATCACGAACTCCTGATCATAAAGTTAAAACTGAAGTTATCAGCTGCTCGATCTCTGAACATACAAAGGAGGATCGAAGTCATAGATAATTCAAGTTTCAATGAGGCCATCGAACAACACTGGGCAGATTGGGCCAATATAAACCAAGATGAAGCAACACCGGAAACGTTATGGAACAACGCAAAAAAGCTTATCTTACATGCAGTCACAGAATCAAAACCTCCAACTGAAAGGCACAAGCGACAACAATGGATGACGGTCGGTACCCTTGCTCTGGTTGAAGAGAGACGTTTAAAAAAAGCCAAAGGTGTAGACGTTAGAGTGCTCAATAAACTCTCTGCACAAATCCAGGCAAATTGCAGACGAGACTACAACTCTTACCTTTGCAACATATGCGAAGAGGTCGAAACACATGCCGGGAAACATGAGTCCAGAGACTTGTACCACAAAATTCGTCTCATAACTAGATCTCTACCTTCCAAAACCTGGGCTATAGAGAACGACAATAACGAAGTGGTGACTGAACTGGACCAAATCTCAAAAACATGGAAGAGTTATTGTCAATCACTGTTCCAGGATTCTCAGTCAAGCCTTCTTTCAAGCACGGTCCCGAAAAACGAAGAACTGGAGCCTGACATCCTCCTGTCGGAAGTAAAAGCAGCCATACAACATCTTAAAAATAGAAAAGCTACGGGAAGAGACGCCATCCCCATTGAGACTATTAAAGATCTAGGAGATCGCGGTGATCACATCTTTCACGCTATTTGTTGTAGAGTGTGGCAAACAGGGATATGGCCATCCGAGTGGACTCACACAGTTTTCACTCCTTTACATAAAAAGGGTTCCACAAAGAAATGTAACAACTATCGCCTCATTGCTCTAATATCACATGCTAGCAAAATATTGTTACACATTCTTAATGAGAAAGTAATATAATTATATAATAATTAGCGAGAAGTTGACAGATCTGTCTTTGGCTTATTGAGCGTTTATGAAGGGAGTAAATAATATTTTCACAAGATATATTATTCAAAATTTATTATGATGGTTTCTGTGAATAGTTCGCCCGAACACTCAATAAGTAATTGAAAATATCTCTTATTTCTGTCATAAAATATTGGTATCCTTATACAAATGGCAATACCGAGTGCAATTTAAAATAACTATATGCACGCATATAATAATGTTTGTGTTCTTACAGATTTCAAACAAATTTTTATTATGTGATAAATGGTTTCCGATTAGAGATAGGAGCAGCTGGACTCCAAATACAAACTCTACAATTTGTAGTAAACATTTTGAATCAAAATGCTTCATACAAAGAAAACATCGACGTGTACTAATGAAAGACTTTAAATGTCCCTGTAAGTATCATTTGCACAGATTCGGAAATTATAGTCAATAGATTTAGGAAATGATGACACTAATAACAGTTTATTTGTAATAGAATACATGGTCAAATCATATTTTTATTAATGTATAGTCTGTAGGCTATGCAGAGGCGATCTAACCCTACCCGTAGCGTTCATGGTGAAAAATATCTATAACAATCGCTGAATTGCCGCGCTGGATTGCTATGGCCATCCCGACACAAAATAAATTTTATATTTCCTTCCAGATAAAATTGAAGAGAAGAATCAATTGAAAAAAAGGCAGCCCTGGTATTACGTAAATAGATATATCACCACTGTTAGCCATGGCCACCTGGTCCTTCAAATCAAGTACTGTCTCCAGAGAAAAAAAACTTACTAACAAATGTTTTAAGCTATGACAAAAGTAACGGAAAAAATATCCTCTTAAGAAGTTTAAAAGCTGAAACAAAAATACTGATTAAACGGCTTTTAGACTTAAAAGCAGACGTTAAAGAATTATATATTTAGTAAGCCAGGTAATAAAGATCATCGAAATGATGTACACATCGTCATTTCTATACAGCCCAAGGAGCTATGTTAGGAGCAAGGAGTTATATTATGAAGGGACAAATTCAAACTTTGCTTACCACATTTGAATACTTCATAGTCTAAGATCCGGCTGCAAATTAGTGCACTCATCGGTTTCGCTAAAACCAATATACCAATGTACAATATACTGATTACAGGATCTGTATATTGCAGCTTAATTTGAATTTGAATTTTCGACCTACAATAAATGCATTTGAATTCAACTTTGAATGAGTTTTATTTTTAACAGATTCAATAATAAAAGAGGAGGTTCTCAATAAGGTTGTATTCATGTTTTGAAATTTGGTTTAATTTTAATGAAAAAATCTTATTTTGTTTCAAAGCATGTACTTTTAGAATCATCCCATTGAAATTTCATCTTAATCAGTAGTTTGGTTTTTAGATCATAATAACTGGAAAAATAAGTTACGCAAGTGAATGAATTTGCATACTTTGCATTTCTGTGATTTCTGTCGTTACAATAGTCTCAATGAACTATATAGGGCATAATATCAAACTAATGTGTCCTATGATTCAACCCGTAAATCTGTCGATAATATTACGCCCGCCGCGTCATGACAACACTATGTCACTCACACATTTACATTTCATTTTTTGTAACACCGTTCATACATAACTGTTGGTCTTGTACATCCTAAGCCTATGGATACCCATATCATGACTATAAAAATATATAATCATATCCCGAAACATCTAAAACATATTGAAAAAGATTCAACTTTTTTTGAGTCTTAAAGGATATCTTATTAAAAAATGCTACTACTCGTTACAAGACTTTTTTACAGATAAGACTCATAGCTAAAAATATTTAATTTCGGTCTCTTTTGAACTAATTTTAATTAAGATTTTAATCTTTTATCGTTATAAAACTTCTGTCCTACCCAGAGTCCAATAAACTCTAGAGTGCCCACCAGGGTTTCATGTTGTTAGTACATATTAAATTATTTAAGATCTATTGTACACATGAAGATGGAGAAATAAATGATTATGATTATGATTAAAAAGGTTTAAGGTGTCTCGCTTACGTTTCGAAACCTCAGCATTTTGTTTAGCTCAGCGCGCTAAGAGTCACGATACGAACTAAATTTCTGGTAACACCATGGTGGCCCAATGAGTTTTGACAGCTACCGTAGTGCGTAACGTAAACGTATCCGTTACGTTAGTTAAAATTATTGATAATGAAACTGAGAGCAGGAATTTATCATGGCGTAAGCTGAACGGTTGGCTATTGTGAGTCCATTTAAATATTGTGTTTATTTTTTCATATACAAAATTTCAGTGCTATGCTTGTTTATGGTTTGAATAATAATAAAAACAGTTTTATTATATAAAATGATTTTCTTTAATATCATCACATAAACAGATATATCTTTAATATATCTATTGTAAGATGTCCTATTAAATGAGTTAGGTTGTTGTGAGTAGGGAGTTAGCAAACAGCAAATGTTAAAGTAGAAATGTATTATACTAGAGGAAAGATTATTTTGTACCTAGTTCTAGTGGAGTTATAATATTGTAGGTACTTGCTGTACTTCCATGATCTGTAAGAAGGGAACATGTCTATATGTGTTAGGGAACATATTGATGTTT
Organism: Plagodis pulveraria; assembly: GCA_963890685.1. Taxonomy (NCBI): domain Eukaryota; kingdom Metazoa; phylum Arthropoda; class Insecta; order Lepidoptera; family Geometridae; genus Plagodis; species Plagodis pulveraria. The sequence continues at coordinate 11,526,924 of OY982964.1, read as the reverse complement.
TCGACATGTCTTGTTTTTATGAGTTCAATTTTCATGTTACTTACTCTTTATTTCTGTAATTATAATGGATGGGACGATTTATCTCAGACAAATCTAACCTTAGTTATTTCTAAATGTTTTGAGGATTGAGTCATAATTATTTAACAGTAACGAAGACTTTAAAGAATATTTTAATCATAACCCAAAGCTTGCAGTATTCAATGTTAGTCATTTACTCGTGGCACATGAATAAAGAATACCACTATACTCCTTTCCTCGTGGTCAGGGTATGGATCCTTTATTTGTAAATTATTTGGTTTGTTTAAGCATATATGGTGCGAAGCTCGTGGTATTCAATGCATATATAACCTTTTTGGTTGAGCTAATGTGGCAGAGCTAATAGTTTTGAATCTGAGTAACTGATTCGTTCTTAATAACAAAAACTGTGTTCTGAATAACATTGAATCGCGTCTTGATTGACAAACTACAGAACACTGATCGAAACTGAGGTGTGCGAATGAGGATATTATATAACCTGGTTAGTGAGCTTGAATTATTGAATATTTGGAGTTATTTATTACTTATTGCTCAGAATATATAAATTTAAATTGATTATTGCGCCACCTATTGAAGAATAGAGCAACTTTCCCTAAGGCGACATCTATACTATAGCCGTGTAACTACTACAAGAATCGAACTAATCATCTCGTTTATTTTGATTTATTACTAAAATAATAGACATAATGAAGTGTGGCGGTTGCGGGAAATTTCTGAGTGGTGGCGCTGAATGCACTAAATGCAAGATAATGTTTCATAAGCAGTGCGTCAATATCACGTCGGCTAATACTCCTAAACAATGGTTGTGCCCGGGTTGTATTGCTAGAGTGCCCAAAAAAGATAACAGTAACACTCCTATAAAAAGCTTGGGCGAGCAGGAGATCCAGGAGGAGGAATCCCACCTGGAGTTAGACGTCGTCGGCGAACAAAAACAAATTTTAAATGAATTGAAAGCATTGAGGAACGAAATGAATTGTCTCCGAGGGGATATAGGTTCATTCCGAGATGAAGTCCGGGGCGAAATGAAAGACCTGAGAGCCATGTACCAAACCTGCGAAAGCAAATTAGATGATTTTTCGGCCCGGCTGGATAACAATGAGTCTAGGCTGATTCAGCTTGAAGAGTCTTGTAAAGACACAGCTAACCTAAAGACTGAAATATATCTCTTGAAACAAGAGCTCAATAATAAAGAACAGATAGCTCTACAAAATGACATTGAGATAAGTGGAGTCACTGAAATTAGCGGCGAAAATATTTTGCATATTGCAGGGCTACTTTTTAGTAAAATTGGCTTGAAAGTTGACGAACGAGACATTGTAGAGGCTCGTCGAGTGGGTCCAGTGCGCGTAGGAGAAGATGGTAAACCGCGAACGAGACCCGTGGTAGTACGCGTGACTAGACGGGCCGTGCATGAGCAAATATTGAAATGCGCTCGCGCGCGTCGACGTATTACCACTGCTGATATTGATATCTCGGGGACGCCTCGTCCTATCTACATAAATGAGCGCCTCACAAAGGAGAACAGGCTTATTTTTGGACGAGCTCGGCAATTGTGCAAGGAGTACAAATGGAAATTTTCCTGGACGCGAGAAGGCAAGATATTTGTCAGGGAATCTGATGGGAAACAGGCCTTTCGCGTTCGTAGCGAAGGAAATTTGGTGTCTATTTTTAAATTACGTCATAATTCTAATAACTAGTCTAGCCATAATTATGTTTATGTTACATTACGAGTATTATCTTAGTTTACCTGTAAAATTGATTAGTTATTTAAATTTTTGCTACTACATACTTCTTATCATAAGCCAGCTTTGCGCTAAAAATACTGTATTTTCTTGTTCCTTTAATTTTATATATTTACTCGTATGTCTTGTGTTTGTGTCTTGTAATATTTTTTTCATACACACACATGTTTTGTCATATTATCACACCTTACACTACGCACAACTACACACGTTCTCACTTACTCTGTGCCTTTATGAAAATGCTACTTCGTGTAATTTTTTACCTTTTGATTATGGATAATACGCCAAAAAATAAACAAAGTTTGAGACTAGGTCTATTGAACGTTCGGTCACTCAATACTGGGAGAGATGAGCTTGAAGCAAGTATTGAGACATATAAGCCCGATGTATTGGCCCTCAATGAGACTTGGATCAAAGAGGGTCAAGATATTATTGCCCCAGTACTTCCAGGGTACGTTCTTAAATTAAAATGCCGTAAGGTACTACGCGGTGGTGGAGTGGGTTTTTACATTAAAAAAGGGTTAAAAGCAAGAGTTCGTGCCCATCCAGAGTCGAAACTAGAGCAATTGTGGTTGGAAGTTTCACTACCAGGTTCACGTATGGCAGTAGGTACTGCATATAGGTCAGAGACCACTAAAGTAGAGGTGGGTCTTGAGGCTTTACGCGAGTCACTGAGTACTTTTGCTTATTGTGAGTATGTATGTCTGCTGACTGATTTTAATATTGATGTATTGAAAACGGATCAAAGACATTCTCGGGATCTAGCAACATTTTGTCTTCATCAAAATCTTGTTCAAGTAGTAGCAGAACCGACTAGAATTACGGACTCTACAGCGACTTTATTGGATCTCATTATAACAAACGTGCCTGATAAATGTAAAAAAATCACCATCATACACAATAGAGAGCTAAGCGATCATGGTCTTGTTCTGGGCGATTTTAATATAAGAAAACAGAAACCCGTTAAACGTTTTGTAGAGTCACGATCATTGACAGGTATTAATTTTGATTCATTCCAAAATGATTTGAAATTCATACCATGGGATGATATAATGGAGTTTCAAGATGTTCAGTCTAAAGTAGAAATATTTAATGAAACAATCATTATGCTTTTTGATAAACACGCCCCTTTAAAAAGGCGTCGGGTTCAAGACTCCCCTAAGCCATGGATAACTTGCAATATTAGACTAATGATGACTTTAAGGGACGAAGCTCTACTCAAAGCATTAACCAAGAAAACTGATTCCGCAAAATTATATTATAAAAATTTAAGAAACTTTGTAACAGCGCCAGTAGAACGTGAAAAATCTGCTTTTATCACACATTACATTAATAACAATTTAAAACAGCCTAAAAAAATGTGGAAATATTTAAAAAATCTTAAGACATTGAATAATAGTGCTATGACGTCTATTCCTGATCATTTAATGGACTCTAATAGTATAAACAATCATTTTCTTAATGTACCCGGAGATGGAGTAGTTGATAACAAACTAATAGCATTTTTTCAGTGTAATAAACGATCTCAAAACGTTTTTTCTCTTAGCACGGTGTCTGAAGAAACTGTTGGTAAAATATTATTAAAAATTAAGACAAAAGCTTCAGGATGTGACGGCATAAATTCGGAAATGATACAACTTTCACTTCCAGAGAGTCTGACACTCATTACAAATATAATTAACTCTTCCATTCTGTCGGGTGTTTTTCCTTCTGCTTGGAAGCGTTCAGTGGTGAAACCGATACCTAAATGCAATTCTGTAGAAGAACTTAAAGACCTTCGTCCAATCAGTATTTTGCCCGTGATATCAAAAGTTTTGGAGAAGGTAGTTTATATGCAAATGGAAAAGTTTATTAACCAGGAACACATTTTACCTAAACATCAGTCTGGTTTTCGTAAGAGTCACGGAACAGAAACAGCCCTTCTGAAAGTCACTGATGATTTGTTATCAGCCTCGGACTCTGATATGGCTAGCGTTCTTGTACTGTTAGACTTCTCACGTGCATTTGAATGTTTAAGCCCTTATCTTCTAGTTGCGAAGCTTTCATATTATGGTTTTTCATCAGAAACATGCGAATGGTTCAAAAGTTACCTCATTGGTAGAGAGCAATATGTAGAGCTGGAGAACGGTAAAGGTAGCAAAATTGTTTCTTCAGTCGAAAATGTACTAAGAGGCACGCCACAGGGCTCTATTTTGAGTCCCATTTTGTTCTCATTATTTACAGCAGACCTATCGGAACATATAAAAGTTTGCAATTACCATCTGTATGCGGATGATACGCAAATTTATCATAGTTTTGAACCTGAGCATACCAAGGATGCCATACAACGTATAAACAAAGACTTAAATGAAATCTACGAATGGGCTCAGCGCAACTCCTTGGTTTTAAATCCATTGAAATCCAAATTTATGATTATAGGTACTAAAACGCAAATCAGTAAAGTCCTTGGTAATGATCCTAGGCTTGCAATTAATAATACACAAATACCTTTGGAAACAGAGGTAAGGAATTTAGGGATGATAATGGATAGTGCACTTAGATATGAGAAACATGTGAACGATAAAATAAAGAATGCATTTTACAAATTAAAAGCTTTATATCCCATAAGAAAATACATTTCTGAAGAGGTAAGAGGTTTACTTTGTGACCATTTAGTGCTCTCTCCATTTAATTACTGCAGTGCCGTATATGGACCGAGAATATGGATTAAGACGGAAAACGCAATTCAACGTGTTCAAAACGCATGCGCGCGTTTTTGTTTTAACATACCCAGGAGAGATCATGTCACGCCTTATTTAGTAAAAAAAAATATTTTGAATATGAAGTCACGCAGAGAACTTCATCTTGCGTGTGTTACCCAAAAAGTGCTCTACAACAAAAAACCGGAATATTTATTCGAAAAATTCTCATGGTCGAAAGATATTCATCAGGCTTATACTCGTTCTAAGCACAGTAACACTTTAGCTATCCCATTGTTCAAAAAACCAGGTTTTAAGGGTTGCTTCAAGTTAAGAGCCGCTAAAATTTGGAACGATCTACCGCCACCTTTGCGATTAATACGTTGTAGTGTAATATTCAAGACACGGGTTAAATTAAATTTGTTAGTCTTAGAATCCACAGTTCACACCATAGATTAGTCTAAGCATAGTAAGCAAACACATACACACCCGCACGTACACACACAACACACACAACAGTTCCCCAGCACACATCTACTTACACATTAAAAAAACTGGCATCGGCACCCACATTGTTGTTACTTGCGCAAGTTCATTTAATATATAATTTTTAATCCTATAACACAAAAATATTTAATATATAGATCGCATAATTATTTTCAATTTTTATTCATGATGTTATTTAATCGATCGTATATGAAAAAGTCCTACTAATAGATTGCTGTTTTGTCTGTGTTTTATTAAGGTTTATTGGTAATTCTTGAACTCGCTTTTTTATACTCTTTCTTTCTCGGCGAACACCTTAGCCCGAGTTCAGGAATTCACTGAAAATCAGTGTTATGGTAGCTCCTTGACAGGTGTGGCCATAACTCAAACTGAGTGTATTCCTTTTGCTATATAATTATATAAGTTGTATATTGTTTGTAAGAAATTGTATGTCATTTATTTTCTTTTCTGTAGCAATAAATAATTATTCTATTCTATTCTGTATGAGCGAGTAAGTTACATAGGGTAGTATTCAATCTGAATAAGTTACTTTTTTCGACCCCTTTCAACTAGAGTGGTAGACAGTGTGTGGTATATAATCTTGACAAATTATGCGGTCTGTTTGGGTAACTTAATAAATACAATACGCTTATTCATTTTGGTTCCATTAAAGTGGCGAATAGCATATGGTATTCACTACTGAGTATATTATCCGGTACGTTTAAATGAGTATGGTGTACACCGTGTAGTATATACTTAATCTGAGTAAAATATCTTTATTTTTGTGAAGCTCTTAAGTTACTTATTTGTTCTGTTTTAAAGTGGTGAATTTTGAGAAAAGACATCATATTTTTTTGCTTGATAATGCCTTATAAATACGATGTGAGAAATGCACTGAAGTAGAAGGAGACTCCTTAGAGTGTTGGGATAGGATTGTATGTATACCCTATATCATCTCGTGGGTGTCGTAAGAGGCGACTTAGTGAAAATACTGGAATATGAACAGCGGCGCTTTCTGAGGAATGGACACCATTAATTGTGTAAGCCAAAATACCTGTCAGGCCTGGGAATTATGGCAAACCCCTCAAATTGGGGAGACTTTTGTTCAACGGTCGACGTTCCGGTTAATGTGATGATAAAGAGTTTATAGAAAAATATTTTTTATTGAATTTTACCTCATCTCCCAATACCTTTAGCTCAGAACTTTTCAGTCCTCTCTCTTTGACACCATTATATATAGATATTAAAATATTGTAGAAAGCGTTGCGATTAGGTTTTATGCCAGAAATTTCTGATGCCAACTCTCCTTGAAAATTCTCACGTTGGTAATACATCGCTACATTTCGGTTCGGTTTACAGTAGAGGGCTTTAAGACTATAAAGGGCAATATTGTGCGCCTTATAACTCAGATATTGTCAACTTATCGAGAATGATGCTGATCATTCAACGTATTATTTACCTTAGTCATCGTTTACGCAATGCAGCATGATGATATGGATTAGTTCTTATATTCTCAAGCCAATAACTGTACGGTGGTTTTAAGTAACCCATCGACAACATCGTATTACTTAGAATGGATATATAATTCCCTATAGGTACTCATTCTAAAGCCAATTTGACGGCCAATTGACCAATCGATGCGTCCATGAGGCTACGGATACATACATTGGACGTGATTTGCAAACGGCTTTGTACTCGGCGCGTTATCGGAAACAATGTTGTACGATAAGGCAATTAATGGCGCTTCTCGGTGACTGTATGCATTGTTCTGCCAATGCAACAATTTTGGTAATAGCACAGAATAAGTAATATAAAGGTGGATCCTACACCGTATATGTGCTAGTTGGGATTAAATTTCATCAAAGTAATATACGTGCCTTATGGATATACGGTGGAATTAATGTCGTTAACTTAGTGCTTTAACCTATCCAACTTGGAGATCGTTCGACATGTTGAAGATACTCCTATTATATGGAGTCACGTAGTGGAAGTGACACCAAAATGTGATTAGACTTCAATGTAAGTAAACCGTGGAAGAAAAAAAAAACAAGAATTTTATCGTTAAAAGAGTACAAACTATTATTCGATGTGCAATAAAAAAGCTTTTTTCAGACTAATATGATTTTGTTAAGGCTTTTTTATTGGAAATGTAATTTGGATTGGAATTGGAACGCTTGGAAGACAAATTCTCCAAATTAGTCCCATATAAATTTCATTATAATCGGTACTTGTGTAAGGCGGACCATGCTAATGTGAGGTTGTTATTTTAAATCGGCAAGACACCGACTTCCACAGTTACTTCATACTTTTCAGTGTTGGAAAACGGTTCGGTTTTTTTTAATAAATAAAAATATACATGTCTAAAACTGTAGGAAAAATATCTGAGCAACCACGTTAGCTTGCCAGTTATGTTTTGTTCACGTGTAATGGCGGTCGAGCTTTTTAAAAACAGGTGCTTAATAGAACTGTTGTCATGAAAAATTCCTTTGTCACCAAAAACCAATAACTGTCGGTCCCAGGGATCGGAGCCGAAAACTTGAGATACCAAAGGAACACTTTACGTAACTTGAATAACAATGGGTATATACGAGTACACACATTGAGTACACAAGTATCAACTAAGACGCTAAGTGCTTACTATTCGCCGACGATTTAAAGCTCACTTTAGAGGTGAAAAATGAAGCTGACTGTTGGCGACTTCAGAGGGACATAGATGGAGTTGTGGCCTGGACACGGGAGAACCGTTTACAATTTAATGTATCGAAGTGTATGACAATCACCTTCTCACGTGCACGTAACCAGACACTGCACAGATACACCATAAACAGTATTCCGTTGGCTAGAGTAGCAGATGTAAAGGATTTAGGCGTTACTTTTAATTCGGCACTCACATTTCGAGCACATATCATTCAAATTTGTAAAAAAGCTTTTAGAAATTTAGGTTTTATACTGAGGATGTCCCGTGGCTTTTCAAATATTAAAGCGATTACTGCTTTGTACAATGCCCTGGTCAGAAGTCAATTAGAATGTAATGGAATAATTTGGTCTCCTCAGGAATCAAAATACATTCTAATATTAGAGAAAATTCAAAACAAATTCATAAGATTTTTGTATTTTAGGAAATTTGGAGTGTATCCTTTTTATCCATTAATGTACCCTACTCTATTTATCCTTGGTATGGTTGGATATAACGAATTGAGAGTCAGGAGGGAGCTCGCACTCATTTCGTATATATTCATGGTAATTAGAGGAAGGGTGCATAATGCCGATATACTGGAACAAGTATACTTTTGCGTCCCAGATAGGTACGTATGGCGGCGGCGACGGCCGCGGTTGCTGGCACTGCCGCGCGCGCGCACTAACTTGCTGCGCGATGCGCCTCTGACGCGTGCACTCCGCAACCTCAACATTATCGCGGCGGAAGTGGACCTGTTTTGTTGTGCTCTGAGCGAATTTACAAAAATCGCATTACATGTTCTGTGTTACAGAAATTAAGTTGTTTATAGTTTTTGTTGTGTTAATGTTGTTTATAGCTACTCTATTGTATTGGGTGTGTACCTGTAAAGATAGTTGTATGTATGGAAATAAATAAATAAATAAATAACTTGTTTGAAAAAGTTGAATGTGTATAATAACAAATTTTAATATATAACATATTAAGAAAACATACAAACAGGCCGAGATTTTTTTCTCCATTGTGCGCTTGAAGTGTCAAGACCTCCTGAGGATGTTTCGTGTAGAATCGAAACCGTGGCGGGCGTGTTTTGAAAAATGTACTGTGCGGCGCAACAACCGAAATACAAAATTACGCGACCAATCGGATGCGATCATTTCTAAGCGCAAAATCAATTAACCTATCCAATTGAATTTGGAAGATTACACGTGTTTTGTTAGTTTTGGAGTTGATGAGTCCGAAGTCAAAGCGGTAACTGTATGAGAGTTTCACTTCTTTATTCGTAGAATTGACCCGAAAGTATCGAGCAAATCGCATGAAAGTAGTCACGTGTGAACAGAACGAGCTGTGAATTGCTTTGCACCTGCAGTTCCATCCACTCAAACAGAATCGTAATGGAATTCTGAATCAAGAGAATGGTTGGTAAGCTGCAATTTGAAAATTGTCGTGATATGTTTTATTGAAGAGGTTTAAGTAATTTCAATCTTTTGGCATACGAGATACACAATAAAATTTAATTTATCATCATTAAAAAAACGACCAAGTGTGAGTCGGACTCGCGTACCGAGAGTGCCATACAAACCAGTAGATATATAAGTAAAAATTATGGTATTTTTATTGCTAAATGTAATAACATAGTTTTGAAGCGCTCATAGCGAAGTTTAATTAGCTGTTCTCAACCGATCAGCAAAGTTAAGCAACGTCGCGCGCGGTCATGAGTTGGATGGGTGACCGTTAGTGACATTACTACTGAGCGCTTCCGTGCTTCGGAGGGCACGTTAAGCCGTCGGTCCCGGTTGTTGTCTTAGGATGGCAGTCGTTACAGCATGATGGTAGGGCATTTTGCGAATGCCCGCCTGGCTAGCTACCACCCTCAAGTAGAAAATCTGTCGCCAAGCACCTAACGGTGTGTTCTGTCAGCTGTCCTTGAGAGCCAGTACTTCTAGGTTAGCCTGAACAACATCTTCGACCACATCATCACTTACCATCAGGTGAGATAGTGGTCAAAGGCTAACCAATCCAGCATAAAAGAAAAAAAGAAAAGAACATTTTAAAATTTTTAAAAATTTATATATTATATGATGGAACTTAAAATTTATGCTCTTTGCAATTTTTCCTATTGTGCTATAAGACATTATTACATCTTACCGAATTTCAAGATTCTGAGTTCACGGGAATTACCCCTCCCTTGCGAGTGTCAAAAATTTGCGGCATAAACGACTGTATCTTTTGATTTCGTTGGCTTAGAAGTTTGATTTTTCACAGCTCTAAGGGACATTAGACCTGAGTATTTGATATGAATTTCAGCTTGTTACCTTTAACGTTCCTGAGAAAAAGGGTCTTGATAGACAGACATTACATGACAGACGGACAACAAAGTGATCCTATAAGGTTCCGTTTTTTCCTTTGAGGTACGGAACCCTTAAAAAATAATGACATGTGACCTTATTCTGAAATATCGAAGTCTCTAATGGGTACCATCTTATTTTTTATTTCAGCTTCCACCAGACTCAACATATATGTGTATATCTATGATTCGCATTAAAAACCAGCTTATAACATTAAATTGTAGGTAATGTTTGAAGCTGTAACAATGGATGATTAATTATAACAACAATTTTTTTTTCTTACTTTCGTGCCATAGGGAACAATTTATATATTACAGCTCAGGCTTAAAAAATAACGAGTATCTAAGCTTTTATGATTACGAAATCTAAGCAACTAAAAGAAAAAAGATTAAGTTAACAATATAGTAACTCTATCCTTGTTAAAAGTAACATGAAGATATAATAATAATAATAATAATTTATTTATTGGATCCATTATAAACGCAATAAATAATATTCACGTTACCATAATTATTGTGTACATATCAAATTACTAAAGATTTTTATAGATACATTTTATATCATAGAACGTAACAGTGGGTATAGTTGACATTGAGGTAATAGTGGACACTTTCAACTTTGAAGACATATAAAGACAGTTTTTTCATAGAACAGACCATGTGAATGCATTCTATTGATAGGAAATATATCCAGACACATTATTTTTTTTATTTTGGCAAAATTGGTTCAGCCATTTTGTAATAGCGTGTGTTTAACTGCGCGCGTGTCCGTGAATTATATTTTTTTAAATATATCTAACAGAATTTAAAGAGGTGAGTAAATTTACATTTATTCAAATTTTTTCATTGCTTTTCCTGATATCCACATAGGTGATGTATAATGTTGTTATTAGTTCACTGCTTATTACCCGAACTCCACTCCTAACCTCGTGTGTGTAATGGCGCCAATTATTTCGAGTGTGTCAATTACTACTTACGCCTTTTTCAATGTTGACCAGTAATTGACATCCCTGTCAACTACTGATTTTTTAGGTGTAAATTAAGTTTGCATTATGTCAGTGATCAGTGTAAGGTGACAATCGTTTCTGTATATAATGAGTATAGTTCCTATTACTAGAACCAATACTTGACAGGAATGTCGACTACACATGCATACAGTGTCAAGTACTGAGTACATATACTTTTTTCTTCCTTTGGAAAACAATAAAGAGCATCGCACTTATATCTTAAAAACAGTACTGAATTTCTTGTGTCAGACTGCTTATTATTTTTCATACCTTTAATGATGTCGGATTTTTATAGTCTGCAATATATATGATTTATGAATTGTAACTAAATACTGTTTTCTTAGATTAGCTATACTGATATTTATAAGTGTAAAGTATGATTATGATAATAATAAGATACTCTTTGTTGATGGTTTAAATAATCCCTTATTCAAATATTCCGTAGCGCGCGGGGCGGAAAGCGTCCCACGGGAAGCCGCTTTGCTACGTTGAATGTAAGAGGTGTAATGGATACTATGAAGTATGCCAGACGATAGATGGAATTTTTTTTGTATTTTAAAAAATATAGCTCGGATCGTGCTCAAAAAAAACCCGAACAATCGGAAATAGCGGCCCGAGTGTAATGATGCGTAGAACTTTCGAAAATTTAAAAAATTAAATGAATACAAACAAAAGAAAAATTACGAAATATGATCAAGTATGAAAGCGTGAGCCCAAGACTTCTCTGGGTGAGGCTTAAAGCTAAGCTTACTCGATGTTTTGGGGCGGGTGTCTATGCGCCGACGGACATGGGTTCGTGAAGGTCCTCAAAAGCACAAAAAGAAAGAATGGAGTTTTGGGACAGTATGCACAATACTTTAAAAATGTGTAAAGATAATGAAAGGATTGTATTGATGGATGGGTAGGAAGAAAGCGAGATGGATATGAAAGGGTTCCTGGTGCTTTTGGGGATGAACGAGCGAATGAGAATGGACTAAGTTTGCTTGATTTGTGTCTGGAATGGAGTCTTTGCGTCACAAACACAATGTTTGACCACAAAAAGGTCCATTTGTTTACAAGGGAAGGTGATTCAAGAAGTATGATTGACTTTATTACTGTGGATGAAAAGCTGAGGACGAAAGTATTGCATACTCGGGCGTACCGCAGAGTTGGCATCGATACAGACCACTACCTGGTGGTGAGACGTTTAAGTGGTCTTTTCAACCGATGGCGACACCGAGCGCATGCATCTACACTACAAGTGTGAACTGCTTAGAACGAGTGAATGTTAAAAAAATGCAAGAGAAGGATGTTAAAAATGATCATGTTTATATGTTGGACTTGTTGGTTTAGAAGAGAGAAGTGAAATTAAAGAAATGTGGATATAATTGAAGCAAGGGATGGTAGACGTTGCTATCAATGTGTGCGGAACTTCTAAAAAGCGAAAAGGAAAAATGCTAAAGAATGCGTAGATGGATCAAGATGTACAAAAGGCTGTGAATGAAAACAAAATAACATGGTTAGATTCGTAAGCCACAAAAGCTAAGCAAAATGTATAAATGGCAACACATGATGATATACGTTACGTGTAGCAAGAAAGGATTATAAGAGATTAAAAAAGATAGTTAAAGAAGTTGTAAGCAGAAAGAAAGCTGAGCGAAAGGATTTCTGAAGATTTCCATTCAAATGTAAGTTTTTCTGGAAATCCATAAGAACAGCTCGAGGAAATCATGACCTGAGATCGTCAAATCAAAAGTCACGATGGAAGCATTATAAAAGGAGAAGAATATGTGTATGTAGATGGAAAGAGTATTTTGAAAGTTTATTTGAAAGAGAGGGAACACTGGACTAGGTTTTAGGAACCTACATGTACTAATACAAGCGATGATGAAAACGAAATAAGCATGGAACAGATTTTGAAAGTTAAAGATTATAAAATTAGGTAAGAATTAAGGATATGATAAAATCGAGATGCTGAGAGCTGGGCGAGGTTGAGTTGTTAGTCTGTTGCACCGCCTTTTTAATTTGGATTGGAGGAGAATTACAAAAGATGGAGTGTGAAAGTAACATAGAAAAAGAGGGGATGTAAACATGGTGAACGGAGCATTGCACGCGTTTATGAACATTACGAAGCGAGCGCTTCGTAATGTTCATAAACGCGTGCAATGTAGCGAAGTTTACTTAGCTGTTCTTAACCGATCAGCAAAGTTAAGCAAGATCGCCCGCGGTCATGAGTTGGATGGGTGACCGCTAGTGACGTTACTACTGAGCGCTTCCGTGCTTAGGAGGGCACGTTAAGCATGGCAGTCGTTATAGCATGGTGATAGAGCATTTTGCGAATGCCCGCCTAGCTAGCTACCACTCTCAAGTAGAAAATCTGTCGCCAAGCACCTAACGGTGTGTTCCGGCAGCTGTCCTTGAGAGCCAGTACTTCTAGGTTAGCCTGTACAACATCTTCGACTACATCATCACTTACCATCAGGTGAGATAGTGGTCAATGGTTAACCTATCAGGCATAAAAACAATTTAAAAAAAAATGTCTAAGAAGGCTCATGCTGTTCATGTAGGAGTGTTGGTTCCAACAAGAAATTGGTTGGTTCAAACAAAAAGTAAATGTATTGTAGTGAAAGTTGGGTATAGCAGAAAAAGCATGAAAGTAGAATAAATACAGTGGAGATGAGAGCATTGAGAAGCATAATTAGAGTCAAACGGAGTGACAGGATAAGGAATAGTGTGATAAGGGAATGACGTGGTGTAAATAAGGATATAGTAGTGGCTAAAATCGAGAAAGGTATAATCAGATGGTTTGGACATATAAACAGAATAAATGAAATAAGAATAACTAAACAGGTTTACATGGGACAAGTGAACGGAAGTTTTGGAAGGGGAAGACCTAGACGAACGTTCCGAAATCAAATTGAAGACGTTCTGAAAAATTGTCATGTCAGGAGTACCCTAAACCGACGCTTATGTATGAAAGGATGATGAATGTAGATGAAGCGAAAGAGATATCTAAGGATCGTAGCAAGTGGAAATCTATAGTCTCTGCCTACTCCTACGGGAAATAGGCGTGATTTTATGTATGTTTATATGTATTAAAGTATTCATTATTAAAAAAATAGTTTCTTTATTTGATGTCAACTATTGGATCAACTATTGTCAACTACCCAAACAAATCAATTTTTAGCATGTCAACTATGGGTGCATTTGATACTTTGAAATCATGTATTTTTCATTTTTTATTGCTTGCTCTTTTGAGATAATTGTATAACATGCAATAATCTACATGAAACCCTTTCTTTTAGAATATATAATTCACTTTTACATTAAAACATTTTGATCACCCTACACTGTTCTAAAGTTGACTATTCCGACCTATGTGTTAACTACTCCCCCATTTACCTTACATCTTTAACAGAATCATCACTGACTATCACAGAGAGTTCTTGAGATAGTGGTCAAAGGCTGGCCTATCAGCAATATATTAAAAAAACCGTACAAAAAAAACCAGTGCCCTATAGCACTTCCCAGTAAGTTTACACTTGATGGCATAACCAATCTCGTTATAATAATAGACTGCGATGTTGTGTAACTACCCCAACACTCTCGTGTAAACGGAAATTTAATATCGGAGATTTATGCAAGCAATTAACAAACTGTTGTAAACTAAATGCAAGTTATAAATGGTTGAGATAACAATTTCTAATTAACACTATATGTGGTAAGTTCTCTCACATCAGTTGCTTACAAATGTTGTAGTAATGACAAGTTTTTCTATGACTTGTTTGTACAGTTAAACCTTTTAACAAAGTCTCAATATAATAAAAATAATTGAACCATAAGCGGGATTCGAACTCAAAATAAAACTGTCTCTACGGCTGGGTGAGACAATATGCCTTATCAATTTGGGTATCTACTATCTATAATTGTATATAATGTTTTCTTTTTGTTGTAAATGCGTACGAAATAAATTGGAAGTGCGAAAAAAATTTGTACTTCGTATCAGTATCATTAATATCGAAGACATTATTACCACCTGAAAGTGAGGACTTATTTCTAAATATGAATTTGTGTCAGTCATGGACAGTTTTTGCCGTTATTCCCACGTTTGGCAGGCACCTTGGGGATCGCAGTTACTGTTGTCAAATAATCAGAAGGCGGTGCTGCCCCCTCTCACGGTATTATTCCCATAGTCGCCTGTTACGCTACCTACGGAACAAGATAATATGGAACAGTAATTATATTCTTAAGCGGAGAACTAATTCAATTGTCGCATTCAAATCACTTCGATCTTTGATCAATCCATTTTGTTCACCTATTATTCTATTTCAATAACAATTGAAATATATCAATTGATGCTACGCCGCAATTCCCAACTCTACCCGTAGTTAGTCTTAATGTGACAGTTTAGCTGGTAATGCATCACGGGTTATAGCCGTATTCCGGTCAGCGGTGATACTTTTCTAGCTTACTCAGCAGTGACTTCACAAAGTAGCTTAGGTAGCGTCGTAGAAACCTGAGCTGCACAATAGATTACGGGTTGCTATAAGGAAAGTTTTTTCATGCTTACTTTGAAGATGCTTGGTAAAATGTAAAGCAGCAGCGTTACGATGTTTGTGGACTATGGAAAGAAGGTGCGTGGTGGCATGGTTGACAAATTTGGCCGATTAAAGTAGTTTTTGTTCTTGATAGATTAGCCTTTGACCACTATCACACCTGATGGTAAGTAATGATGTGGTCGAAGATGTTGTTCAGGCTAACCTAGAATTACTGGTTTTCAAGGACAGCTGTCGGAATACACCGTTAGGTGCTTGGCGACGGCTTAACGTGCCCTCCGAAGCACGGAAGCGCCCAGTAGTAATGTCACTAGCAGTCACCCATCCAACTCATGAACGCGGCGGATGTTGCTTAACTTTGCTGATCTGTTAAGAACATCTAATCAAACTTCGCTACGAGCGCTTTAATTCCTAAGGAATTCACAATAATCGTGTTCTAGCAATCGCACCTATGAAAATCGGTGGATAATCCACGTTAACCGCTTGACTTTGAGGTATTTATACCTATTGGTAGTCAATATGTAATAAAACAAGCTAGCGGCTATTTAATTTTAGTCTGCCCTATTATAAAAGAAATTTGTAATAGGGCAGACTACGATCGAATTCTATAAGCAACACTGTATAGCGTACATATTTCATGATTTTTGTTTTCGGCTTCCTTGAGACCTAAACAAAATGGTTTTTAGAGCAGGATATAACATGAGTTAATGTCAAATTTGATTAGATATATTTGTCACGCGCTAGTCCCTATACTGGTTTCAAGTTCTTACATCTAGTTATTTTAATCCTCATTGTCATATCATCAGTAGTGTTAGATTAGAAAAATAGTAATATTCTTTATTTAGAAAAATAGTAGGTAGATATATGAAATATATGTATAAAAGAAAGTAATTTTCTTATCTGCTACATATACATCAATTGTCACAATTTGAAGTTGTCATAATGAAAAGGTCATAACCAAAACTAACCTTAAACTAATTTCAATGCTAAGAAAAACAAAATTGAAAAAAAAAATTGTTTGTCTGTCAACTTTTGTACTTGATCCTACGAATAAGTATTTTTATTCGTAGATTTGATCATGTAGTACACGAGACTCTGAGAATATTTCTTACAATGTTATCAACATTGGACTACTTCCGGCTAATGATGATGATGATGAATGTATAATATTTTTTTGTACGGTTAAACGTAAAGAGAAGTAGGATAAGTTATGGAAATATAGTGCCCAGAATATTAGTCCAAATGAGACGGCTCGGAGATATGTTTGAGCTATTGTCTGAAACTATTTAGTTGAGTACTCACCAGTAATTACATATATAATAATTTAACTTAATAAGAGGCATTTTCGTAAGTGTTAAGGGAAAACCTAAAGAAACCTAATTGAAATACGCTCAGAAAATACAATTATATATAATTTCTGTATGAAAGTGATTTTTTTATCACAAATAAGAGGGATGAGTCGATTTATCTGCAGTGAAATATGATGCGCTTTTGCCAAGAGTTTCTAAGTTGAATTACTGTGTTCCATGTACACTCATTGACTCGATCTGTTTTTTGTAATTACTTTGCGGGGTAAGGCTTGAGTCTACGAATAAATAAAGTAAAGAAGTATAACTCTGATACAGTGACCGCTTTGATTTCGGCCTCATCATGTTCACAAGTAACAAAACACGCACAATTTTCGAAATTCAATTGGATTGGTTAATTGATTTGGCGCTTAGAAATGATCGCATCTGATTGGTCGCGTCAAGGTGATGTTGTCACCGCCGTCATTGCCTAAGGCCAAACTGCACTACTGCGGCACAACGCGGCAGCGAAACGGCGCGGCTCGAGAAACATAATTTGTATGGATTTTTAAATGGCGTAAACCGCACTATAGTGATGTGGCTTCGGAGAGGCACGGCGCAGTGCTACAGAGATGTATCCGAAGGCAACTCTGCGTCACGCCTGCGCCACGCCTTTCGGCACCGGAGAGACGCGGTGCAGTAAATTGTTCAGTCATTTCACGTGGCACCTAAGTTTCAACAATTCATAAGACCTTATTTTACGTTTTAAAATCTGTGTGAAATCGATTATTATCTCTGAAGAGTCATGAAAAAGAGTTTTTTTCGAAAGAGCATTTTGTTATATCTTGCACCCAAATATAAAACTTATTAATTTTGTCTCGATCTTGCGCTCGTAGAGTCAAGACCTCCTGAGGATGCTTCGTTTAGAAGCGAAACGCGTCGAATACTCTTCCGGTTTGGCTGCGTGGCGTTTGTAAAGTCACGTCGTCTTAACAGGAAATTAGGCGGAATTGTCACTAGATATATATAATTTTTATAAATATTTTCTAGTGGTGTTTTATTAAATAATTAAATTGAGTTTTTTGAAATACTTTTAAAATGTTTGTTATTATTACTTATTAATTGTTCAGCTATATCTATCTCTATGCAAGACACCACGAAGAATTTTACTTCGACGATTTCATCCATTTCAAATTTTTGCCATTAGTTGGAAGAACCGTTCTGCTACGCCGTATTGCTATTGTGAACGAATAAGTCGCGCCACTTCGCTACAACACTGCTCTGCACCTCTGTAAATGCATATTAGGTAGTGACAGTTGCTCAGGGGGCCAACTCCTACCTGTTACGAAACAATCATAAAAAAAAGCGTCTTGTTTCATGCTTAAAATAATCTTTCGCAGTCACGAACTATCACCGACCCACAATCGCGTCAATCAATATTGGTTTGATCCTACTTAAAGAACGAATTAAATATGTATCACGGATGTGCAAGCAAGATACAAGATGATTTATAATATAGCGTTATCCCGCTTGCATTCTCTCTCCTTACGACGAACTACGATGTTATGGAACGGTTTTACCATAGTTTTACGACATTTTATTGTTACTGCTCAACAACTGTCTGTAGCTTTTTATAGTTTCACTCATTAAATATTTTTGCTGCATTTATTTTAAAGTACAATAGAAATAAACACATGATACGTAATTTACACGTTAATTAAACCCATTTTTATCGTAAAATAGGTATATAAGTTTAAATCCGCTGCTAAAAAGTACCTTTTTAAGATGGATTTGTGGTTGTTACAGTAATATTTGTAACGTCAGAGTTCGCGAATAGAGTGAACAATTTGTTTTGACGTCATCAAAACGCTAAGCAATTCAATTACCGATTGTAAGCTTGCTTAATGACCGTGGAGGTTTAAAATTTAGCAGTAAGATTAAGTTACTATTACTATAAGAGGTGCGAGTTGGCCCCCAGATACCGAGTCGCGGCGCAATTCTGTAGTGCGTTCCCAGCTTTAGATACGCGTGGATTGCGTTATGCCACAATATGAAAGCTTGTTTACGTATTCATTTTCTATTACAGGTTTTTTAAATAAAACATTTTAGGTTTTTAATGCACTATATTTCAGAACATTGTAATTACTTTCTTGGAAATAATATTCTATTATTATAGAATTAAATTAGATTTTTAAAATTTCTTATTGCGTTTGTTAGATTAATAAGTACATCAAGTTTTTGTGGCGCTATGTATTTAAATAAAATTCTGCAAACTATTGTAAATTCTTTTAGCTACTACAACGAAAGCATTAAGTCAACCTAGCTGCCATTTCAGGCTTGGAGCCAGTCTAAACACCAGCTCTCTACCAGTTGGCAGCGTGCCCAGCATGCCCAGAACCATTATTCTAGTATTCCATTGTACCAAATTTAGTAGATGGATTATATATACCTATCGCAACTAACAATACCGCAGCCATAGGTGTGACAACTGGCAGTTGATGTAGTACTTATCTGTTTTAATTTTATGTTTTAGGTACAAATGACATTATAGTTATCTAGAAACAAATTTCAAGCATGACAGCTGTCAAAATGACAGTTCATATCATATTTTTCCGTTTCTATTTCATATTTTGGATTAAAATGACATAAAAAGTACCTAGAAATAACTCTTACGTATGACAGCTATAAGACCTAAGATTAAAATTTATTTGCAATTTTTATGTCCTTTGTATCCCAAAAATTAAATCAATACTGAGAAATACGACATTAATTGACACTTCGACAGTTGTCAGATCTAAGCCCTACTTCTAACACAAATGCTAAATTAGAATTGAGGACCTTCATCAAAGTTTTTTAGGACATTTGTAGTACATGTTTGACATAAAAAAATAAGCATACGAAAAACATATTGGAAATAGTTTTCACATAAAATGTTCTCAGACTAACAATGTTTCGAAGTTATTTCTGACTTAATGTAAAATTCATGTTGCATTAAACTATCCAGGGTAGTCAAGTATGGGTTTCCAATATATTAGAATTTATTCGTTTATACAAGTTATTCCCGATGTTCTTATATCCGTATGGCTTCTCCACCATTTTGCAACATAGTATGGTATTTTTTCAGAATTATACAACGTAGAATAACATTGATAAATTCAGTTGAAAATTCCCGCGGTACAACCGCATGACTCGAACCCACGGGGCGAACTGATAGCGCCGCGCGGTACACTTTTTAAGCCACGCCCGCTGCGGTATAGTTTGCGTTCTGTTGTTTTTGAGCTTGAATTACATTTCTTTTCATTATTATTCGTAGGCTTGAGTGGTATTTTTTGATGGAAATTCCAGCATTCCACTCGTAGGTAATCAATCCAATGTTGGGTTGATTGCTATTTTGTGTAATTATAGGAGTGGGATACCATCTTTAAATGTATGATACTTACCGTAACACAACCTTATGTTCTTGACCTTTAATAGGATTTATTTTATACAAGCTGTTACCCGTAACTTCCTTCGCTTGCACATAATATTGTATTTAGTCGTATTAAATCATTACACGATATGTTGTCTTGTTTTTAATCTAAAGCAAAACGGATCTATATGCTTGGCTAGCTTGAAGCGCTCGTAGCGGTGATTGCCTATACTCTAGGTTAAGCAACGTTTGTAGCAGGAGAACAGTGTCCTCGCCTATGTGCCTTTCCACACCTGCTGCGTATCAGCTCTGACAGCTGCAGCAATCTACGAGTTCTCCTTCATAATAGGACGTTATCTGGCTCAAAGTACCAAATGTCATAGGAGAAACTTGATGAGGGGACGCTTTGGGATTTCAAAGAAAAGTGCCAAATTTCCTTGTACTTGACTATGTTATAACTATACAAGATTGCCCTATAGGTTCTAAAGTAAATAATATTACCATCATCCACGTTTGATCTGGTGCGACAAAGGTTTGCATGTTTTAGCAAGGCTCAGCGCCACTTAGTTGGTTACTAGTCAACTGACTAAATTCAATTACTATTGAACAATTAGAAGACGTCTTATCGTACCTATAGATCGTTATTTAACAAACGCAGTTTGTTTGAACCGATGTTAAAACACACTTATTTTGAATGGATTATAATAATAATGCATTAATTTTAATTTTAGGATTCTAAAACGATATTTTCTTAAACAACGACTTATATTTTTCTGTAAAAATATGTAATTATAAAGTCGGATAAAATAATACTATAGTATATATACATAAAATATGATTAACTTCATAATAATTATTCTTTGATTTATGTATCCACAAGAACCTCAAAATAAGTGTTGCGACTAACCAAGCGTGCGTCAATCACCCTTAGACAAAAAATAAAATATGAAACATGATGAAAAATTATAAGTTCAATACATATATTTAGAATTGCAATACGTTTTTACTAAGTGGATTCAATAAAAGGTATTAAAATAAAAACATGTAGTTGTATTTAGGCCAAAGTGTCTGGCATCCTTATGCTCTCTGCCGCACGTCTGCCAACTTTGAGGTTTTGCCATCGCGCCTGCGAATAGCATTGCGTAATTCTTATTCTGAAGCCTATCTACTTTTAGGGATCTATAAAATTAAATGGGACTTTATTATTAGTAAAAGGTTATCGTTTTCTTTGAGCCGACGATGTCCGTTGATTGTAACGATTTTATTTCCATGTTTTTTCATGTTCATTAATATCTTTTGTATCGTTATAAGAAGCTGTTTGAAACTTTTATCGAATGTATGTTATTATTGCGGATTGCATAAAACATATAAATTAAATAGTTAAGGGTGTTCCCGTACGAGAAACTCTTTCTTTTTCGTAACATTACGATCTAAATAGCTTACGCTTGTGAGAGTAATCGCGGCTTACGGCAGTACCCTCGATTTGTAATCCCTTTCTCGGTTTAACTTTTTTATTTTTTTCTTCCTTTCTCTCGTTTTAATACCTTTTTCCGGAAGGAAACGCTGTTCAACTGTTTTTGAAATTATCTTAAAAAAGATAATAAAATGCTGAACGCGTGCTATCCTTTATTTTTAGACAAGACAATCTCAACGTTTCAAGTAATGTAACTAACGACCACCAGAGGTCATCGTGGATATATCCATGCATACCCACATAGAACTGTACTCTTCCATTGAGGCGAAGTCATTCTTATTCATCACATTATCACCTCATTTCATAATTCACTACTGTCAACATACATTTTAATACTTCCAGTTTTACTTCATATTCAAAATAATCGCCATAACTTCGACTTGCCTGATTTGAAGCATTCCACTCAGAGCTTTTCACGGAAGTTCTTGTCTTCTAAGTTACTCTTAAAAATACATAGTTCTTTAGATGGATATATTTGTACGAAAATAATGTTATACATTTTGGGACAAAAGTGTGTTTTGTCACTTATTTATTGTAATCGTAACTTATTAAATTAATCAACGTTCTGCAAACTATTCCTTTATCATTCCTACATAAACATCGTCATGTCCACAACATCATCCCTTATATATGTGACACCGGATATTTTCTCTGAGCTGGCCGGTAGCCCTCAGGGACCCACAACGTTATACCATGACTCTATTTATTTAATTATATTAAAGTACCACTTACATAATAATCTATATCTATACTTATAATAAAACTGTAACTGGTCCAATTCTGTACATTGAAGATGTTTTGCAAAAAAAAATTTGAGAGCACTCTGTAGCTGATACTGATGCCAAAACTGTATTTTTTTTATTTTTGTCTGTCTGTCTTTCTGTCTGTCTGTATCCCGGCCGCGCATCACTCCAAAACTACTGAATGGAATTCAATGAAACTTAACACGATTAGAGTTCATACTACGAAAAAGGTTATTGTATACTTTTTATCCCGAAATTCAGCACGGTTCCCTCGGGAAAGGGGATGAAAGTCAAAATGCACACTTAGTTTTAATTTATCAACGCGTAGTCCGATTTCAATTATTCTTTTTTGTAAGAATAGTGATGAGTGAGCTCGGAACTCCATAGGCAACCCGGCACCCCACGGGCAGCCCAGCACCCCATGGGCTACTGAATGGAATTGAATGAAACTTAACATGATTTGAGTTCATACCACGAAGAACGTTATTCTATACTTTTTATCCCGAAATTCAGCACGGTTCCCTCGGGAAAGGGGATGAAAGTCAAAATGTTACTTAGTTGTAATTTATGGACGCGGAGTCCGATTTCAATTATTCTTATTTTGTTAGAATAGTGACGAGTAAGCTCGGAACCCCCGGGGCCACCCGGCACCCCAAGGGCAGCCCAGCACCCCACGGGCATTCCGGCACCCCATGGGCATTCTGGCACCCCACGGGCAGCCTGGCACCCCACGGGCAGCCTGGCACCCCACGGGCAGCCTGGCACCCCACGGGCAGCCTAGCACCCCATGGGCAGCTCGGCACTTCACGGGCATCTCGGCATCCTCATTTAGATTTGCCAGCTTGCTAAGATAAAACTCTAAAATCTGGAACATTCGCCACAATCAATTTTTTTAACTATCTATCTTTTGCCGGATAGATTTTAGAGCCTTTGCAGTGGAAGTGTTCAATCTAATATATTTTTGTTCTATTGGCGGTAGAACAAAAATATATTAGATTAGAACAAGGAGAACCTCGGCAAAAAGATACCGTTTTATAATCGAAATTCCAAAGAAACGCACAAAGTACCTATTTTGCTTCAACATTTATTGTGCAAACCGCGAAAGAACCCTCTGAGTTACTTAACTACTGTCTTCTGGAAAAACATGCTGGGAGTTATCAAACCCAAAGTAAAAAGCTCCTTTCTGAGCTATGGTTTACTAAGAGTGCTTCACTACAGACCACAGCGTTGCTTAATATGAGATAAACAGTGCTCAAATATGAATAATTAGTTTGCAGGTACGGCAATCGCGAACGAAGTCGCAGGTACAGCTAGTAACAAATATTTTTAAAATATTTTATGAAAATATCAAATTAATATTTTAATAAAACACTCGACGAGTTGCCACAGGTACAGGTAGCACAACATAGAAGTAAACACGGACGAGTTATTTTAGAACTCGTAGACATAGCGCGATATGTCTATTTTATACAGATAAAGAGTAGACAAAATTTATTCGCGGCGCGCATGTTAGTCGGGCAGGCCTCAGATACATACATTAGGATAAGCCTTCGTACAGTATTGTAGATGCGGATTTAGATGCATCTTCTAAGAAGCCTGGATATCAAAACTTTATGCAGGGTAGCACAGCAATGGCACCTTGGACGCGGATGTTAAATTCCTCCACTCGGGAATTTGAGTTATTGACAGTACATGCCTAAGTATTTAAATTTGATAACTTTGTTCCTCTCGTAGACCTTGTGGTTTGTTACGTCTGTTCGTGTTTCGCTACATGTGGAAATACTAAGTTAGGAGGACTCTATCTCACAAAAACATAATCATAAAAATAATTTCATAATTGGCGGAGAAATCGCGTAACGAACACGCATTTGATTATGAGAACCACCTCCTTTTACGGAAGTCGGTTAATAAAACAATAACAAAATATGTACCTAAATCTCAGGTATTTCGTTATTTTATTACCATTGAATATATCACATAAATAAGAAATTTATACAGCACTGTCAGAGACGTAGAAACTTTATCATGTATTTTAGAGCCCATACGGGTTTAAGTGTCCACATAACTTCAACATTTGGTATATTAACAAGGTCCAGTTTATTCCCAATAAGTAAGTTCAGTGATAATGTAATGAATAATAGCCACTTATCGATTTGACCAAACCAATGGTTTGGAATAGCAGGATTAGCAGTTTAAGGAATGCCCTCATGTCAGTGAACATAGTAGTCTTAATATAATTTTAGAAATTCTCATTAATAAGGAGAAGGTGTGGTTGAAAAGTATATATATATAAATACCTATTGTCAGATACTCGTTTAAGGAGTAAGCAACAAAAGAGATTGATTAAAGCAAAACGTAGATATGTAAAATAGAATCGCATTGATGAACGTGTCGTGAAAATAGAATGGACAATATCAGGAGTAGCTTGAGTAGGTATATCAGATATAGCTTCTAAACAGCTCCAGGCGCATAAAATTTGACTATACTGTGTGCTGAACTAGTTGGCCGCGCCTTAGGTGGCGACAAGGGCGGCGAGGGTGCGGGTTGCCTATTGCTCGCAACGCACACACGCACATTAGACAGTGATGAGCAAAGCAAGCGCCCCCGCCTCGCCACCGCTCACATACCTAAGACGCGACCAACTAGTTCCGCGCGCACTATAGCAACAGATTTTACAATATGTACGAGAACAAGAAGAAATGCCAAGAAGAGAGATAAACGACATAGTAAACAAATACCTAGTCTAGGTACTACAACTTTTTTAAGATGTAATCCTTTGAACTTTGACAGCTTCAACTATCATTTTCATAGCTGTTCTGTCTAAACCTTTGATATATATATACAGATCTTATTAACTTAGTTGTATATTGCCATGTATGTACATATACATATATTGATATAGTCAAATAAATGACACAGTGAAAAAAAGATCAAGTATCTTCTTTTCACTGTGTCATTACGAGTACCACTGTGGCAAGGGTAATTAATTCCTTTGGCCCGAGTACCAATAAACTGTTATAATAAATAACAATAATCAAAATAATAAGGTTGATAGTTCAAAAATGCTGTGATGAGTTATTTTTTTACTATTTTGCAATCAATTTATGGACCATATTTTTGTATATAGACTTTATTATATTGTATTGACTAACACAATATTTAGGACGTATTGGCGTATTTCAGTAGATCAGTTTTATTTTCTTACCTAGTCTTTATCTTATCTTTTTGCCAAGTTGATCATAAAAGCTCTTGAATTCATTACATTGATTTGTCTGAACCCCAGTTTATCATTTATGAAAATTATCCGAAGAGATAGAGAAGTACCCCGAGTACTTTGTAGCCAGTTTTATGTCCAAACTTTTACGAGGTCATTTATCCCGTCAGTGACTGTCCACTATTATATTTTTGCTTCAAGATTATGCTCCTGGAATTCTTTTGGGATATGATAAGCTCGGCTTTCAGAGCTTATACAGTGTTATATAGTGTTTGTTTTTCAATATCTACGCGCACACAATTTTTATCTCACAAAATTGATCTTCAGTATACAAGCGCACTAACTTATCATCATATAGGCAATGTATTCGCTTCGCTATAATATTAATATTTAAAATAACAGAAAATATTTTTTTTAATTTTAACTCGCTTTATGCAAGTAATACTATAAGTAATTTGTGAAAAGCTGTGGCCAACATTGGGAGCATGTAGCACAAGAAAACTTACTTGCAAAAAACAAAGCGTCTGATTTATTCTAGGTCATGGCACCCAACAGCCACAGTTGGAAAAGTAATCTTAAAATTACTTCTATTGCCAGATCCTAACACACGCCCATATAGTTGGGTATTTTTTATTAATCTAGACAAGTAATGTTTTCTACCAATCCATGATACACTTATAAAATATTTAACAGGGTAGTTTCTGAGTACGATTAAGCTCTACACACTTCCGCGTGCAGATGAGAACTGACATAGAAAACGTTCGCTAATAAAATAAAAACATTGGTTACGATTAGTTACGGATACCCAGTTGTCAAACAAAGTTCTGTTTTGTTAGATGGCGTAGTTCCATGTAATTTATTTTTTGACTTGATACTAAACAGACATAACCTAGAAGTTACTAAATGTAGAGCTACTGGAACACACCGCTGTACCGTTGGCGATAAATTTTCTAGTAGAGGGTCATAACTAGCACAGCGAGCATTTGCAAAACTCCTTGTAATGCAAAACGGATGGCTTAACCGTAGCCTAAATCACCATGAAAACAATTACAGTGAACAATTTTGATATTTTGCTGTTACCTCAGAGGCACAACGTCCAATCTGTAGACTATAGGGCTATTAACTAAAACAAGTATTAAAGAATCCTCAGACAAATTGAAGAAAAATACATGTGATTTGTTGATAATTTTAAGAACAGCGAATTTATTTTTGCCTACCTCAATAAATAAGAAAATAATTGAATGTCCATCAAACAAATAACTTTAACAACTTCCAACAAATCACTTAACATAAAGTGAGTTTTTGTGATTCTGTTTACACATAAATATACAAAAGTTGATAAAATATACCAAGTTAAAAAGTTATCTTGCGTGTCAAAAATAATTAGAGAAGACGAAAAGTTTAGATATTTATTTCTTGTTTGTTATTTTTCAGCATAAATGAACAAACCTTATCCTCTTCAAATTCTAGTATCACATTCCGTTATTATTTCACTATACTGACTACAAATAAATGTGTTTTTTGTATGATTAATATTCAGAGGTGAAAAAATACAATTTGAACTGAAATTCAGCAGACTTTATTGAAAACCAAATATCATATGAACAAGGATTTGAAGCAAGTCGTATGGGCCGAAGTTTAACAAACAACTATGTTAAATCAACAATTTTGTTTGAGCATGTATACAGGGAATGTTTTTGTTCTATATTTGTTATGAACTCTCCCTGTACCTACATCTCTTAGCTGACTTTTAAAATGTCGTTAAAAAAAAAACGTTATTTTGTGATCAAAGATTACTTTCGACCCGACGATTTAATGTTAAATACTATATTATTGCTTATTCAAAACTCTATTCAAAGGAGCGCGGCGCGGTCTAGTGTAACCGCGGCTCGCGCTCTTAGCTCAGAGTAGGCATTGTCTTTTACTACCTCAAAACACATAAACAAAAAAAAACAAAAAAAACACATTCAGTGCACAATCTTTGTTAAGACTAGCAGAAGTAAACTCAAAGCGGTTGTTAGTATTTTACCAATAACCCTGTATACTTGAATTTAAATGAATTGCCTATATTGCAAGTCGTACTTAATCATGAGTTAATTAAAAAAAAATTAACCGTTATTGGCTACAAGTTTATATTATTATAATTATGTTAAAAATATTTGTTAAAACATGACATATCATATATGAATAAATACATAAATGAATAAACTTAAATTGTCTCGTTGTTACAGGCTGACCATGCAACGGGTACTCAGTATCACACTCATCACCATCGCAGTAGACCACATTTGCGCACAAGAAAACCGAGAGCATCAGGGGCCTCAGACGTGCGGGGGACGCCTCCGGGGCCCCGTTGGAGTCATACAGACCCCTAATTTCCCTAACCCTTTCCCACTTCCCATAAAGTGCCGTTGGATTATTGAACATGATATAGTGAACGGGACAATAAGTATATACTTTACTCAACAGTATACGACTAGTGGACTCACGTTTACCGAGTATATGTATTATGATGACTCTTATAAGTTGGGGGAGAGAAGAGCGCTGACTGTCACTGAGGAAAATATCACCAGGATAAAATGGCTTCAGGTGAGTTGTTTTTTTATATTAGAAATAGGGTTAGATTTGACCGCAATCTAATCATATTTTACCTCTATCACATTGTTAGACTGATATGAATAGTTTGAGTCATATAGTTTACCATGTACTATGAATGTCATAGTGTACTTAGTGTACCATATGTGTCGTGTACATATAGTGTCAAAGTCTAGAAATTTATGTATTCCTTTTTTTCTCAAGTCGTTACTCATTATGATCAGCGTACAGAGCCAAAACGTATTTTATAAAAACTTGTGAACAACTCTCAGATCGTAAGTCAGTACCTAAAATAAGTATCAATTAATACATGTAAGTTTATTTTTATACAGTTTTGCCATCTCAGTAGCGCGTCTCGACCTGATTAGAGCATGAAAAAAAGCTTGCCGATTATTTGCGTTACAAATATAAATCCGCGTTTCATCCGTGTAGAAATTAGTTATGTCGAGTTCTTTCGGAAAATTAGTACTCAATTAATAATGGACCAAAATGAAACCTGGCTGGTTATTCAACCGTTACATATGTGAATAGCATTAAACACATATATACATACTTATGCGTTTATTTTAAAAGTAGCATATATATAATTCTTGCATAAGAGTAATAAGTACCATCTTTAATACGTTTGTGTATATGCATCACTGAACTTGTTAATTGACCAAGATAAGAGCGAATTAACATATCTGTTTCGAAGTTTTGTCGGCAAAATCGGATATATGATATCCTTGAAACTGTTTTATTTTTCATTATTTTATGTTTCAACCAGAGATGTATTATTATAAAAGCCAGTAATATGTCACTTTTCGTGTTCTTGCCCATGGTTCTACGGAGTGATATAATATAAGGCATATTTTTTTTAAGTTAATAGGATATTGTGCTAGAAATAGTTTGCATTTAGTATTCTGGACGTATTGCATTATAGATACAAGCTAGGTTTAGCGAGAACAAAATAGCCGACAAACTTTGAAAGACTTAGCAAAATTACGGAGTAAATAATAAGCATAGTTTAATAAGCTAAACACTTGTCATAAGTTACAAAGACATTTTTTAAATCCCCAATTTTTCGATCACAAAACATTCAATTTGGCTGCGATCGCTTTCTCTTTTTCAGATTTGTAGATTGGTTCGCAAAATTTAAATTTACAGACATTTGGCATGACAGGCGTTGACTCTACTAAATTGTATGTGTACATTGAAGTATCTATATGGGTCCTACTTCAAAAATCGAACAAGTTGTCATTAAAATCAAACTATAACTTTTAGTCATAGCATAAATTACATCGTCCGCGGCGGGGTTCGAACCATGAACCTGCTGCTCGGCAGCCTATAGTCAATGCCACGGAGACATCAATACTCCAAAAAAAATAATTGAGTGTGGACTGATCCAGAGATAGTGTAATTTTTTAGATTTTGGTAAGTACCAAAACCAGGAAATCCGAGTGAAGTGGACTGGTAAGCTTAAGGATCTGTTGGGGCAGGAGTGCGGGGTTACTCCATTAATTATAGTTTTCCTTTGCTCTGTTGCTTGTACGTTAATGCGCTGATCGACTCAACAGCATGCCAGTGGGCTGCTACCTGTATAATGCCTCAGCTATGTCGATGATATCAGTCTCTTGGCTCCCTCGATACTGATCAAGAGAGTGCACTGGCACTGAGAAAACTTCTCGACATGTGTGCGTCATATGTAGAATCACATTGTCTTCTTTAAAATGCTAATAAGTCTAAATTTATAGTTTTCGAAGCGGGTATCAAGTGCCCTAATTATATTCCGCCTGTGACTTACAACGGTATAAAACTCGAAAGTGGTTTCATTTTAAATATTTAGGGTTCTTGGTAACTGACGACTGTCCGGGTGAGTATTTTGGTCCGCAGGTTCGCTGAATGTACAAAGACAATTACATTTATTTTATTTTCAGTGTATTGTGCGCCTCTGTACTCGGCGAGTCTGTGGTTGAACTATACTCCAAAAGCTTACAATGATCTGTAGATCCAATATAATGACGCATTTAGGGCGTTGTTGCGAGTTCCGCGATTCTTCCGTGCATCAAATATGTTCACATAAGCACACACTGATTATTTGATGCCATTTGGTGCAAAGACAAAGCTTAATTGCTATACTGACTTCGCTCAGGAGGCAAAAATGTCCATACTGCTAAATTAGATTAATTTGATTGTGTCTTGGTGTGGAAACTCACTAAAGTACAATCCTTCAACTAACTACTACATACTCGTATATTGCATCCTGTTGTTTGAATAAATAAATATATTGTTTTACAAAATTACAAATATACGAGAGGAAAAATTAAAGTCATGTGCGGGATTCGATCCCGCGTCCATCCACCCCTTTTGCCGGGGTATGCTCTAACCAATTGTACTAGGAATGACAATAAGTCATAACTCAAATTTTTCCTATAGTTTTTTTAACCATCGTATTGGGATGGAGCGACATCTATAGTTTAACTTACGTTGTCCTACAAGACTAACTTTGCAATTAGCTTTAAACTTGTTAATGATGACGCAACCCTACAATTTTATTATTTTTATGTTGGCAATAACGCATGCTTTGGTAGAAATGGTATCCAAGATGCCAAGGCCAGAATGCAGCTTAATGATTCTTAATAATTCTTTTGTTTCAAATATACGAGTACCTAGTTGGTTGTATAAATTTTTTTTTCTTATAAGTACCAAGGTAACGTTTTAAGAAGTATCAAAGCTACATAATTTAATTTAAGTGCATAGCGTACATATATGTTTCACTTCCACTTTTACTAGACACGTCCATGGGTTTATCAATAGATAGTAATGATTCATCTTTTATGTATCTTTTATTTATATCCTATCTAACTTATGTATATATCGTGCCGCAGGTCCTAAATGTTCCGGTAGCAGTCCTTGAGAACCAGTAAAATTACCGGCACATGAGACTTAACAACTGTATGTCACAGGTGACAGTTCGTCCCTTGTGACGAAATGCATCTATTATAGGCACAGGTTATTGCGCTTAACATCAGGTGGGCCTCGTGCTGTTTCTGGTTTCGTCACAATAACATAAAAAATAAATATACATGTGAAGCAGTAGAATATGAATGTGAATTTCTAATTGTGAATTCATATTCTACTGCTTTATCATCCAGTTCTACTACCTTGAAAGTTTCACGTAAGCTCATCGGCAATTAAATATGTAATTACAAATCAAGTTATTAAAACAAATTTCAACACCCTTGCTCGTAAAGTGAGCTTTATTATATCGTTCTTCGGGCCATAAATCGAACTATAACACCCTCGTGCATAATAATATTATACACTAGTGCGTAATAGAATTATCCCTACAAAGTAAAATAAGTACCTAACTGCAAATTATATGCGAGTAAACAGAGTATTTTCAATTTAATCGGGTAATATATCCCTACCAAGTAATTTTTTTTTATGTTATTGTGACGGAACAAGCTCGAGGCCCACCTGATGTTAAGTGGACTAACCTCTGCCTATAACAGTTGCAATTCATGACAACTCACGAATTGCACTGCGCCCGTCACATTGAGACATAGTTGTTAAGTCTCAATGTGCCTGTAATTGCCTGTAGTGCCTGTAAGTTAGTACCTAACTGCAAATTATATGCGAGTAAATAGATTTTTCCTCGCAAAGGTGTTGAAAAAGTGAGTATGAAACTCGTGAGCAACTTAGCTCACTTGTATCGTAATCTACTATTTTTAAATTAAAAGTGAAATGACTTCAAAGACAAATATAAAATTACTTTATTATAAGTACTTTATTACCTTTATATATTAGTGATATATATTATATCACCTATATATAAAGGTGCTGTAATAAAATTACAGCACCTATAGTTCAGAAGAATACGAATTCACGTAATCATTCGTTTATAGAGATAATGGCTTCACATTTATGCGCACCGCGATGCGATGGGCGGATTCTAAAAGTTAATTCACGCACGCCTGTACAATTTTCTCTTTGGGAAACGTACTCAGGGAATTACAGGTTGGGAGCTTTCGAGACATTATATAATATTTTTTTTTACCGGCATATGCCTTTAATAACAAAATACTACGAACTATATACAACACTACAGCTACTACAATTAATTACAGATTCAAGACAACCTATAAGTCATTGCAGACTCACATGCAGTCTAAATGATCCAGCCTACTAACAGTTGGCAGCGTGCCCAGCATGCTGGCAGCGCGCCCAGCATGCTCCCCCGTTGAATTGAATTGCTTATTCGTTGAGCTAAATACAAATTAATTGTAACTTATGTATATAAAATGCTGTTTTATATTGGACTAAAACTTAACGATGTTTACGTATCCAAATTTCACCATACGTTTTTAATTAAAGACATGACACAGGATCTAGCGAAAATTGGTTATAAAATGTTCCTATTCAAACACAAATTTAGTTTTGAAGAGAATTACAATGTTTTATGAAGTAAGGTCAATAAATTACCTGCATGTATTGCAAATAAAAAATAATTAAATAATTGATTAAATAATTTATGGTCCAATTTTGGTGCTCTTCCTATTTAATCTCTAAATATAAGTAAATGGCCCCGCTTCTCCGAATCAGTATATAACAAAAAGCCCTTAAATTAAACAAAACATCAAATTGATAAATTTTCCAATATAGGGACAATAGTTTTAAATTAACGTTGCTACTAAAATAATTATTTATATAATAAATCAAACCTAAAAGTTAAAATTTGACTAACACCAGTCTATAATACACATAAAAATTCCATGCATTGGTGCGTACAAACACTGTAGTGTTTTAATATAAGGCAATTTTTTTTTATAGGTAAGGTGAATTTAGATATAAAATTGTGTGTTCTGCGCGCATTGTATTAAAATTTATAAGCTAGGTATAGCCAGATATATGCAATCTCTGACAGGCTAAATATGGCCCAATAAATGCAATCTACTGATCGGTTCCGTGCTTCGGAGGGCACGTTAAGCCGTCGGTCCCGGTTGTTGTCTTAAGATTACAGTCGTTATAGCATGGTGGTAGGGCATTGGCCAACGGTGTGTTCTGGCAGCTGTTCTTGAGAGCCAGTAATTCTAGGTTAGCCTGAACAACAATTTGGACCACATCATCACTTCGGTGAGATAGAGATCAAAGGTCCTATCAGGTATAAAAAATTAAAGAAAAACTGCAATAAAACAAAATTGTATATTAGTTATAATTATTCAATTTACATATTATATTATACAAATAAATATATAATGAATTACCTATACGTTTCATTATTGATTACATTAGTTTAATAAATCCATTTTCATTTAAATCCATTTTTTTGAAGCGCTCGTAGCGAAGTTTACTTAGCTGTTCTCAACCGATCAGCAAAGTTAAGCAACGTCGCGCGCGGTCATGAGTTGGATGGGTGACCGCTCGTGACATTACTACTGAGCGTTTCCGTGCTTCGGAGGGCACGTTAAGCCGTCGGTCCCGGTTGTTGTCTTAGGATGGCAGTCGTTATAGCATGGTGGTAGGGTATTTTGCGAATGCCCGCCTGGCTAGCTACCACCCTCAAGTAGAAAATCTGTCGCCAAGCACCTAACGGTGTGTTCCGGCCGCTGTCCTTGAGAGCCAGTACTTCTAGGTAGGCCTTAACAACATCTTCGACCACATCATCACTTACCATCAGGTGAGATAGTGGTCAAAGGCTAACCTATCAAGCATAAAAAAAAAAAACAAATTAAAAAAAAAAAAAAAACATGATACAGACACGACAAAAAACTACACATTTAATAACCGTGGCCGTGAATTAGATGTCAAATTCCTACCCACCAACGTCAATATTTTTTTTATGTTCGGTCAGCTATAAATTCACTAATTTCTAATAAGGCTATACATGGCATGGCATGTTTAGTATGTCTTGATGTTTAAGTATTGAAGTTTAGCAGTAGAAAAGAAATTGAAAGCGCTTCGGTCGCCAAAGGCCATACACCAATAGCACAGATAGACTGCACGTCGGTCTGGATTCGAAGAATAGGGGTTTTTTGCGCGTATCTCACGTGCTGATGGGGGTTCGTGCCTAGACGTAGGGAGGGAGGCGGATGGATCTGCTCACAACGATTTTGGTCAGCAGGGTAGAAAAGGCTCATTGTGAGCAGGTGAAAAAATATTAGATTTAATACGGTCACATACCAGTTAAATTTAATATAAATCCGTATTGCAAAAATGGTTATTAGAGCTACTCTATAAAGCGGCATCGTTTAAAGTAAAGTAAAATACTATATTCAGGTTGAAAACTTTGATCGTATGCTTTTATTTGTGTTTTTTCTGTTTAACATCAAGTGAAATTGTTTTATTATTATGAATTAAACAATTTAAAGTCGATGTTTTTAGATTTAAGATACTCACTCTTATAATAACAAATGAAAATAAAAGTGTGCTATTTGCGTAAAACTCTTTCTTTTTCCAAGAAGCGAAACAACATTTTTATTCAGGAAAAAGTATCATACGAAATAACATAAGCGTTACTTATCGTACTCGAGCTAGACATTTGTCAGCAAAGTTGACAAAATGTAGGACATTGCCTCGCAAAATCATGCCGGTTCACTCTCAATATTGGCGAACAAATCTGGTGGCGGTGTCCAGTTTTCGATGATAACAGCATCTACGAGCGCGTCTCTGTGCATTTTTTTCAACGCCCAACGTGGCTCAAATTTGTTGCAGAATGACTGAGATTATTCAGATTTATCAAGGAGGAGATTTCAAACCGAATATATTGGTTATCGCCTCCAGTACTGGCCAGTTTGGCCACACCGTGCCTGGGCCGGGCTCACAAACCAGATGTCTACTATCCTGCATCCACCTAGCCTACACGCACGTGTTGTTTCTTATTATTTATATTTCTTTCTCTTTCATCTATCATAGGTACTCGGTCATCACAAAGAGAAAAAAATATAAATAATAGGAAAAGTTCTATAAATACTGAAAAACAACAAAAAAAATATCCCTGGGGGAAATTACTATTATGGGGGTTCCTAATAATTCTATACAAAATAGTTCTGTGATAATAATGAGAATGACTACATGGTTATGTACGGGTACAAAAATTATTCTGGGTTTCGAGAAATTGAGCATGACCGTAAAATAGTCATCGACATAGATAAACCTATCTATGGTCATGCTCAGTTTTTCCCTAAAATCAAGATTAATATTCTTGGCGGTGCGTACACAAATCAAATTGCCAACAAATTGGTTCCTCTTTTGCTGTGTGTTATTTGTTTGATTGTACGTAATAGGATCTTCGGCGTTATATTTATTTAGTTGCACGAATAGTGCTTTAATTTTGGGATAATTTGATAGGAGTGAATGAACTTGCTAATAATGATATTGATCTATCTTAAGTAGGCAACACGCAGAATTTAATATTACCATACGAGTGCGAAAAGTCCTTTCTTTGAAGCTGGCATCTCAAGACTCTAAGGCCAAGAGAGAGAAGCATCAGTTACTAAGTAAAATGCCTTTAAAAAGGTAAACTGCAAGCAAGTACCACTAACCGCCACGAGGAGACAAAGAGGGCACCTGACTGTTAATAATGGGTATCGTTTTCTTTGCTCGTCTTTTGCTACAGTGATATATAAGAACAGCCATACTGGTTTCTAATTTATTTAAATAAGACAATAATTTATAACGAGCAGTTTCCTTTTGTCTATGTTTAACTATATTTTTAATGCTTGTTTTATACTTTTATTTTATATACCGATAGTAAATTTGGTATTTTAGATGATCGAAGGACAGAAGAACCAGGTTTGTAAATATTTTTATTTAGTGATGTTGTAATAAACCACTTAATATTTCGGTAGCTATACCTAATTTGACCAATGAAATAGAGTACAAATTACGATCAGCTTAATTATTATCCATACAATAAAGCTTTAGAGCCGCCCTATTCCTTGAAATTGAATTTTACCATGAGATATCAAAGAATTTAAGCAATTTGATAAGTACTTATTCAAAAGAAAATTTCTATGTCCCAATAATTGAACTAAATCTCTCTCTCACTGGTTTCTAAATAAAATTGAAAGTTAATCAAAAGATGATTCTGGTATAAGACTATGGTTAAAGGGTAAAATGAAAAACTATTTTTTATGTATAAATAATGTGCATCATTTTGATTTTGAAAACAGTGATGATACAGCGCGTGTTGAGTTCCGATAGTGTGCGTAGCAATCAAAGTCACGAGGGTGGGGGTTGCCATAATCCGCGTCCTCGTTACTAACCGATCACCTGAGCTCCAACAGATTGGTCAGTAAGGAATAAATATTCCTAACCACAAACCTTGTGCATCTGGTTGGTCAGTTAGTAATGAAGGTTTAACCACCCAACTGACCGTTTGACCGTCGAGATTGTTCTGTAATAAATAAAAGATACTAACCGACTACCTGAGAATTTAATAACAAAGTAATTCATAATAAGATATTGCAATATAATACAGATCAGGTAAGTGAGTATATATAATTAAGCTTTGGTAATGGCTTCCTTTTTCTTGTAAAAGAAAAGAAAGTGTACAGACCCCAAATACATAAGATAATTAAGAAGATAATGACCATGATAAGGCTTGTAATGGCTGTACTTGATGAACATCATTTAACATCCATCCCTTTTTAATAGTAATATATACTAACCGCTGCAGGATTAGCAATCGGCGCCTTTATATTTTGTGTTTGTGGTTGGAATATGTTAGTATAATTCATTGAGTTTTTTAATTCCCCTAGTTTCATCATATCAAGTCATTTTCATGTAAACCAAAACATACAGGTCTAAATAACCGTAAAATGGCTCGTGAAAAGGTAAATACATTTTCGTGTTGTTAAGGAGGCGTTTATGGCATAACAACGTATTCACAAACGCAATCCCCTGGGAGTATACCCTTACCCCGGGCTCTAGAAAGGTACACTTATTGCAGTTGAATATGGTAATAAAATGTTATGGAAATAACTTTTCGTATAAAATCCTTTGACTTCCCCTCATTCTAGCAAGTGCTAGGTTTCGTAAAATATATTTTTTAGAATGGAATAGAATAACATTTATTGCCAATCACACAATTTTACAGTTAACAAACAAAGGTTGGAATAAAGACTATTTAATTTAACTGACAAATGGGGTAGGCTCAGCACTGTACTGCGTAAGCCGGATAGTTCACGCAAGGCAGCCGCTTTTGCTCAAACATAGATTTTATTCGAGTTCAATTTAGTGATGCGGGTACATACATAATACCTAGGGCCTGTTTCAGAATGTTTGAGTATGTTCCGTTTATACTATCCAGAACTTATTTGTTGAATAAACACTATCGTTGCGTTTCACAGTCATCGATTTAGCCTATCAATCTAATAAAGCTACTAATAATTTATAGGTCAGATGAAGTGGCAAGTAAGATAGTTATTTGATGGATAGGTAAGTGCTATGATCAAAAAAAGTGTATAGATTTTGTGTGGGATTTGGTATAGATATTTTGGAGGTAGTCCGTTAATTTTGTGAGCTCAAAGTAGGGGCAAAAAGGTTCAGCAACATCTCATTTAAAGGCAGGAAAAGCTAACAAAAATTTCACATCCTCTTTCAACAATCAAAGTCGAATGATTTTTATGCTTGTTAAGTTTTTTTTTTATTAGACTTGCCACAGACTCCAGGGTCCGTGCCATTTTTCAAGTTTAGTTAGAAATTTATTAATTAATTACATTACTGTGGGGAGCATTCTTACATACTTAGGGGGGGGGGAACACAGTTATAAGGGATGCTTATTATACAGACCTATTATATACTACTATACAAAAGAATTACAAACAGGTTTGCACAGGCATTCCGAACGGACCAGTGTCCTCAAGCAGCACTCGTTCACGAGTTTACTCGCGTGCCAGCCATCGTCCTCCTCAACCATTTGTGAGGTAACAGTGCGACCCGACACATGATGCCGCCGCTTGCCTACACTTTTTCGTGAGCATGACCGTTCTAAATGCCCGCACCAATCCGCTTGCCAAAGGGGGAGAAAACTATAATTAAACACTTACCCCCTTACTTATAAAAAATCCGCTATGTAGTTGCTAAGTAATGGATAACTAAACAGTGTTTAAGTAATGTTTAAATATTTCTTACTTATAAACGCTACTTCGCAACTATTTACCTAAGCAATGGTTAATGAGGTCGATACGTATTTTAAACTGACAAGATTGAACGAAAAGGTATTATGAAAGCCTCAAATTGCCAAAAAGTATGTATCTAGTGCTGAAAATCTTAAAATTAAAAAGTAAAAAAATACTATTCTATGTAGATACCTACTGATTTTTTTACATATGGTTAGGCGTACTGGAGACTTCTGATGCGAGTTTTTTTTTGCAAAATGGTAAATTCAAAGTGCCCTAATATTCTATGAATTCGATCCAGCAACCTATACCATAACCATAGCATAATTGGAAATGCATTATGGAAGCCCGAATACCGTCAAATCCCGCTGGAAGTTGTCTTTTTCCATCCCAAACAATAACTATACACAATTATGTCTACGTTTTTTTCTATGAAGCCAAGATTCCAATCTTCATATTTTTTTAATCATTCTATAGCGATTCCTTAAATCACTGTAATATTATAAAGGCCGTAATATGTTCTTGTGTTTCGTCTACTGTGTTAGAGAAATGATTTTGTAAGACCCTGAAACTGTGCCCGGTGAGTGGCAATAGGCTCGCCGCCTATTACATGGGACCAAAACCCAGTTGACCGAAACATGGGTGTCTACCTCTGCCTACCCCTTCGGGGAATACAGGCGTGATTTTATGTATGTATCTAAAGTTTATGTATGTGTTTTTGTCTTCTACGTGTATTCACGTTTTAACGGCTTGAGGGTTTGGATGAAACAACGGAATAGTTAGGAATAGTTTAGGTTCTCCATACTTTTCATCATTGTCTACGCAGGTGAAACCACGTGGCGCGGCTATAAGAAAATTACAATGAGTTCGATCACTGGATCGAATCAGATGTTGGTGTTTTAATGAGGAAGTGATTTTCAGTAACAGTCCGGCATCTAATTTGGACCAGTTTATTACCATTTGGTAATAAACTCGCGCCCTATTAAATGAGATCCTTAATACAATTAAGAATATTTCGACTCCTAAAATTTTTTTTTTTGCTGAACTGAATCTATGCTGAAATTCGCAAATAAGTACTCAATTCTGCTTTTAAATTGAATCTCTAGTTATATTATTTACGTCTTCTTACCGTAATTACTCTATACCTCCAATAGTAGGTATGGAGTAATATTTAATCGTCCTACCCTAACAAGGATTATATATAACTACAATTATAAGGCTAGGGAGATATATCCCCCTTATGTAGGGTCAGTATATATCTCTTCTATATCAATACAAAATACAAAGCAACAACATATTTAAAATATTCGCTAACAACGCATAGAACAACACGAGAACAAAAATTTAAAAGTTTTGGCTTTGATTTTATAATCGACAACCAACTTTATTAGTAGTAGGTATAGTATACCCGCTACCTTTCCGGCCATAATCGTGACATGGAGAACTGTTTTCCACCCAATGTTCAGCAACACCCTACTCATATATATCAACGTGAATAGTGGTGTAATACTGAGAAACCTACACCAGTCATTGAGCGCATCGTTTAACAAGTTGCCTTTTAATACATCCAATAGGAATATATTCTTATTTAAGGATTGTGCCACACTCGTTCAGGAACTCGCATTGAGGAACTGTACCTGCGGTATACTCACGAAAAGTAAGTAGGTTACGCATAATATTATTTATTTCATCATCCAATGTATGTTTCTACTTGCTATATTTTTACGATTTATTAAACTATTATTATTTATTTATTAAACAGAGTATGTCGTGTTTATAGTTTTGTATGCCTCCTTGACAATAACCTCTATAGTAACTAAATCAGCTGATCAGAAATTTGGGCGCCATCTTGCTACTTAAATATTTAAACATGGGTTGGACAGTGTTTAAATTGACAGCTGATTTAAGCAGTACTTAGGTACTGGATAAAGTTATGTAGCGTTTATGAGTAAGGAATTTTGCTAATCAGCGGCTAAGTAATGCTTAAAATTTAAGTAGCGTTTATAAGTAAGGCTGTTAATTTTTACACACACAATAACATTTTAACGTTTGATTTTTTCTTAGTCTGACTCTCCGATGTCCATTTTCACCAGGGCCTTTATCACCACGCTGTTGCGATCCCTAATTGCCATCCTTATGCTTGTTAGGTTAGCCTTTGACTACTATCTCACCTGATGGTAAGTGATGATGTGGTCGAAGATGCTGCTCATGCTAAACTAGAACTACTGGCTCGCAAGGACAGCTGCCGGAACACACCGTTAGGTGCTTGGCGACAGATTTTCTACTTGAGGGCGGTAGCTAGCCAGGCGGGCATTCGAAAAATGCCCTACCACCATGCATTAACGACTGCCATCCTAAGACGACAACCGGGACTGACGGCTTAGCGTGCCCTCCGAAGCACGGAAGCACTCAGTAGTAATATCACTAGCGGTCACCTAACCAACTCATGACCTCGGTGGACGTACCTTAACTTTGCTGATCGGTTAAGAACAGCTAAGCAAACTTCGTTCCGAGCGCTTCTTCTCATTTATTCAATTTACGCGTCTACGACGTTCTTATGAAGGTCAATTACAAAGTTTAATATTGAAATATTCTAAAATGTACTTACTGTCTTGTTTAATTTATCAAAATGTCTTCACATGAGTACTCCTTTAATGAAAATGTTGAAATTCTTTCCAAGTCAATAATAGGTTCAAGCTACCTGAGTTGTGATGTTAGTCTAGAACTCACATCTCTCCATATTTTCTTGTGGGAGTCGTATAAGAGGCGACGAATTGAAAAGTCGTCAATCGAGCAACATTACACTTCTCATGTAGACGCAAGATTTTGCTACACATTGCACGCACAATAGGCCTCTTTACCATCTTGCCTTGATTGCCCGAAAGGTT
The DNA here is from genome assembly GCA_963890685.1 of Plagodis pulveraria. Lineage (NCBI taxonomy): Eukaryota > Metazoa > Arthropoda > Insecta > Lepidoptera > Geometridae > Plagodis > Plagodis pulveraria. The sequence continues at coordinate 11,485,707 of OY982964.1, read as the reverse complement.
GCACCAAGAGTATTCCCGAAGAGGGCTGGTGTCTGACAGGCAGCTGGCCATAAAACGAAGCAAAGCTATTTATGACCATGTAGTTTTTTTTTTCTTTTTTAGCTTAATCATATTTTTAGTATTATTATTGTGATTGTCTACATATTTTGTTATTAGAGGAAAACATAATTGTACCGACCCAAATATAGTGGGATAATGGTATGAAGATGATAATTACAAAGATAAAGTTCTTAAGAGTTTTATTCTGAATTATATTTTTTTTATTTAAGATAAAAATGCATTAGCACATTCTGAAACAGGCCCTTAATAAAATTAAAGTTACCCACGTAAACACTCAATAAAATTCAAACACTTTACTTTTTCTCTTTTTACGTTAGTATAGTAAATTGTTGACTATTCAATGAGCTATCGGTTTTAAGGGTTCCTTACCTCAAAAGGAAAATTTCTTTTTTTATTCGCTTTAATGAGCAAACATGTTAAATACTGCAAACTATAAAGATTTGAAGTCCAGTCTTGATAACCCGAATGAAGAATTTGCAATATTCTTCATTCGGGTTTGACTCTTATTCTTTCTAAAAGTATAGACTAAAATCCTACCCGAATTGATCCAAAGAAACAAGTGCTAGTTACAAAGTTATAACGATCACCTCAATACGATGTATCTTAATATGCTTAGTTCCAATAACTTATGGAACACATAATATATGAATCTCGTTCCCTCACAGGATCCAATTACTTGAAGCTCAATTTAACTAATTCCTACACCTCCTGTGTAGGTGGCACTATGATTAGAAAATTTCACTACGATCGTGTCAAAAGTGTTTGTTGTAATTACAATTTAGTTATGCGGAACGCTAATTTTGTTTACATAATCAATTTAGCACAATAAAATTGAATAAGAAAATGGCGGAAAGAAAAACTTTATTATCAATTTGAAGGTGAGTTGATTGGCAGAATAGGAGATCGATTCAGAAAGGCTAAGTTAACTTCACTACATAATGCGGCATTGTGTCTATAATGAAATAATGATTGCAATTTATGATTAAATCTTTAAGAACCAGACCACACGGAAGTATAAACACGTAACTATTAGTTTATATGTACCCTATCTGTTGAGATTATCAGTTAATTTTGTTATTTGGATTACAAGTTCGCTGTGCATGAGTCAGTGTTTACAGCATCACAGTATTAGTGTAAAGTTTAAACCACAAGATGTATTGAAGCACAATGTATATTATATATATACTATATCACGTATAGCCTAGTTGAGGAAGATACTCTTTTTATAGTTACTATACAGAGACGAAAACAATTATATTACTAATTACTAATCATGTTTTATTATTGTTTTTAGATAAATTTTAAGAAGAGCTGAGTATGGGCGAATTACGCCATACTAGGACAAAACTATACGAGGATAAGTTTAATCGTTGAAACCATTTTAATAGACCTTGTTCATAGACAACCAGAGTTTTAGAAGAATTTTAATTTTTCCGTGTTATTGATTTGAATGAAATTAATTTGATGTAAGGCAAACATCATGTAGCAAAGGAAAAAATGTTATCCAAGATAAAAAAATACAGTTTAATTTGGCGGTTTAAAGTTAAATAAACTAAAACCAAATAGGTCCACTTTACTACAGTAATTAAAACATAAATATAACATGTATGTCCACGTTGCTGTCAGATGTCATTAAAGTCGAAGAGCCAAAGAGTGGTTTTTTACTTCAAGTATCCAACAAAATATTTACAATTCCATAATACAAATAAGAAAATATAAAAACAAAACTAATTGATATACCTGCCACTTAGCCTGCAAACCATATTAACTGTTTGCAAATATGAAATAGCATGATTATTAAAGCCTTACTACATCTTTTCTTGACAATGCTACGCTGATGCTACGTCGTAGCATAAAACTCGTAGAGCAAACTGAACTGACTTTTTTTGCATGACAGACTCAACTCACCACAGCTGTTTCAAGACAGATTGTCTGACACTGCAGTTTACGATTATTTAAGCCTTAAACGCAGTGTCAGATAATCTGTCTTAACAAATACGACATTAGTTAGCAATTCAAATACAAAAAGAGAGCACTAAAATCATCAAATAAAATAAACAACGTATTGTTTATTTAAAAATCCCTATAATTGACCTCAAATATGTTTGCAAGGACTGATTGATTTTTTCTGCTTGCCGACCAGTGCAGCTCAATAAGATGGCGAGTACACGTTCACTGTATTCGAGCCAACTTCAACTTAATTTGTCATCACACATGTGTAAGTAAGTGGTACAACTATTTTTATGTAGTATTTAAATGTACTGCGTACTTATATTTTCCACATGATTGTCCACTGCTGAACACAGCTTCACTCATTTATAAATTATGGCAGCCCTGCCCCCGGGGTTCGCCATAGTCACCAAGCTTGGCAGCCGTCCTGTGGACCGCAGTTTAAGATATCGTAGGATACCTCAGTAGGCGCTGCCGCCCACCTTCCAGTATTTTACCTCTCTTACAACATCCTAGTGGGGTCCAGCCCCATGGCACAATATAGTATAAAAATGCACGTGTATAATATAGTAGAAAAGTATAGATATAAAAGAATAACAAAAATGTAATGACTTTAGTACGTCGTTCCGAAGTAAGCAACGTCCGCCGCGGTCATGAATTGGAAGGGTGACCGCTACTGACAATACTACTGAGCGCTTCCGTGTTTCCGAGGGCGAGTTAAGCCGTCGGTCCCGGTTGATGTCTTAGGATGGCAGTCATTATAGCATGGTTGTAGGGCATTTGGCAAATGCCCGCCTGGCTAGCTAAAGTAGAAAATCAGTCGCCAAGCACCTAACGGTGTATTCCGGCAAATGTCCTTGAGAGCCAGTAATTCTAGGTTAGCCGGAAGATGTTGATCGCCGACCACATTATCACTTACCATTAGGTGCGATAGTGGTTAAAGGCAAACCTATCAGGCATAAAAAAATCTTGCTTGATGGTCTTCTGGACAATGCTTTAAATTATATTTTTTAGTACAATTTATATTGACACTGACAGTTAGTACATTGTAAGAGACGAATGGTTCATAAGGAACTATATTAATTGATTAAGCTTTCATGGTGATATTACGATATATGTTATTATTTATAAGTTTCCTAACGAGAAAATAAACCCTTAGAGTGAATGAAGGTATCAGGTCAGACGGCCACCTTTTAACAGATTTATATGATACAGAAATTAAAAGCAGGGCTGGCCTTTAATTTCTGTATCATATAAATCTGTTAAAAGGTGGCCGTTAGAAAATTTCAAATCAAATATATTACCGTTTAATATCATAATAAACAATATTGAACAAATAAGATCATATAAAACACAATTGAAAATAAATCACCAAATTAAAAAAAGAAATGCTAAGTTTGAGGCGGAGTTACGTTAAAGAAAGTGATGCCTTCTTGATATCGAAATTTTGATTGCACGATTGATATCAACCAGTTAGGTTGTTACCTCATTTCACTTGTCTAATCATCAATGATTGATTTCACAAATTATGTTTTACTAAAGTAATGCCTGTAACACACACATCAAATATTCAAAGAATCTTATTTTAACCGATTTTTAGGCAGAATTTTGTTAATAAAACGGTGCATACGTTTGATTTTTCCGTTGTTATATAATATAAATTCAAAAAGATTTAGTTATGGTAACAACATACTAAAAACTTTTTTGCATATCCTCATTTTCTTCACCCTTTTTCCTCACTTATGCGGCGTTGGGACAACATAACTTTTTATCAACAAAATTAACAACACAAGTATTGGTTTTGCTTACAGCACTCAGGCCAACAAGGATGCAATTAAAAATAATTGATTCATGGATGGTCTCTTCACTAAAATAAGCCGTCCTTGGAAAAGCTGTGACATTTGCAAAGCTATTTTTTAAATCCGAGGATCCATGACATAATCTTCATACCAATTTTCAGCGTAACTTTGTAGCTTCAGAAGTCACGAGCAGAGGCACACTTTAATGCCAAGTTAACTAAGGACGTAAATCATAGCGGAGGCCATAGATCAGTAATACGAGTATGTACAAAATTTTATACATATCTTCCTTCATTCGAAACTCCACTGATATCCTACTTGTCAGCTTTTATTGTGAGTTATCGTTGCTGTGACGACGCTGTTGAATGTGGAAGTAGCTTGGAAATTACTGCAGAGTTTTTAGAGTAAGTGCCTCGCGGTACTCCGTATTTTTGACGGGAAATAACAGATCCCATTTTAAAACTAATTTTTGTGTCTTTTGAACCAGGCTTTGTCCTAGATTGTTGGTAAGCGTTGATGTGGTCTTTTAAAAATACTTAGAGTAAAAATTAGAAATTGCTGCCAAAAACAGCTGAAGAACCATACTGGCCAGAAAGTCTGAGCTGGAAAGTTTATACTAAATGACAAAGAAGCTCTATACATTGTATGTTTATTTTGGATGAGAAAAAAAATAAGGGTAACAAGATTTTTAATCCGGAAGGGAAAAAAACTAAACTTTATAGAATTATACATATATGTTTTCTTACCTGTCCAGCAATACCTCCAACAGTAAAAAAACATTGAAATTTTTATTTTTCTGTACAGTAACCTGATAATTTATGTTGAAATCAGAAATTTGAATTATCTCTCGTTTTTCTAGAAGTTTTCTTGCTTTAGTTTTATTGTTGCAACTAACACAAACAAACAAATAGGCTAGGTAATTTTACACAATGATACCAGAATATTCTCCCGAAATTATGTGAAAGACAATTTTATTTTATTCAACTGACTTCTAGCAATGTTAACAACATTTAACCATGTAACATCTAGCTGGTATTTACACTTCCGATTTGTTTCTCTTAATAATGTATGGTAAAACCATAGCTAATTTAAAGTAATAATTTAATAAGTACCTCGCCTGTAGCTAAAGCGTACGGAAATGCTGGGCTGTACCGGAATTATCTCCGGCGGTTATCCTGTAATTATGCAAAATGTCTGCGGACGTCCCAAATTAACATAAACACCTAGGGAAGCTTACAACAGGTAAGCTTAATACATTGCTTCTTACTCGTATGTTTGAATTGAGAAGGATTATGAAATAATTCTAAGCGTTGAAAATAAAAGGATCGTAAACATTTCAATACACCCCAACAAGCCGATAAAAATAACTATTGCTGATTTTTGCTAAGGTTATATAATTTTATGCTAAAGCACATAATAAAGTGAGTACCTAAAGCATCCCACATTGAGCATAGATCAATATATTGGTTAGATGCTTTTATCATTTGCTCTATAGTATCGTGGAATATTAAACTTACACACAACACTTCAAAGCCGTATGGCCTGCATGACCACAAATCAGCGATATAAGAATGGCTGGACGTCCATTCTTATATCGCTGCATTGTGGTCACGCAGCTGGCGTACACACACACTGCTATTATTGGAATTACCAATTACATATATTTTTTTTTTATGTTATTGTGACAGAACAAGCTCGAGGCCCCCTGATGTTAAGCTGACTAACCTCTGCCTATAACATATGTATTTCATCACAAGTCACGAATTGCACTGCGCCCTTCACCTTGAGAGAAAGTTGTTAAGTCTCATGTGCCTGTTATTTCACTGGCTCTCAAGGACTGCTGCCGAAACACACCGTTACGTGCTTGGTGACAGATTTTCTACTTGAGGGTGGTAGCTATCCAGGCGGGAAATCGCAAAATGCCCTTCCACCATACACACTACAATTCCACATTCCAAATTTCACAATTTCTAGGAACAGTTTCCGCCTATCCACAAATGTATTAGCTTATGGCGCGCGACATCTTTATGCGGTCGTTTAGAACGGCAATTTGGTTTTATAAATATCGCCCAGTATCGTGTACCTATATTAAAAGAATTTTAGGATGCCACGGTTTTTTACTTTTATTAATTGACGGAGAAGTTATAGTAAACTTCGACTTTATACTAAAGTAACCCTTAATTTGTTATGATTTTTTTTTAACATTTGGGAACTCCTTCGCAGGTAAACTGTATAAAATTAACAAAACAATAGCATAATACTCAGTGCACTTTTATATCATGATTTAATTTTTCAAGGTTAAAGATGAAAATGTCATCATATAATGTTTGTAGTATATACATAACGATTGCTAGATAACATTTTGAAAATGAGAAGTAATCAGTTTGAATAAGCCTGTAGGTATCTATCGATTATACCCACTACGATAATTTGAACTCGACATTATACACCTTAGTATTCAAATTGCATTGTTGTACCAGAATGCCACAGTGTAATGCCTTGGGGAACAGTTACACAATGTATATCCTTCAATATGCGAGCTACTTGAGTACAGAATATGTGTAAGAAATGCGATGAAGTTAGTACTAAATATCACTGTACGGGTCTGGAGTTAATAAATGCGAGTCTTATGTGAATGTTTTTTTTATTGCTGGTCAATTTATCGCAACGTTTAACCTTTAAGCAGTTCTGAACTCAGATATGTATCTTTCCTTGAATGACCACCTAATCCCGTATGGCCGTTTTAACAATCAGTTCCTTGAACTTCCACTATTTTTGAACAGCCATTTCCATTGCAAAAAGTTTTCTCATGAACGGTTTATTTTCGATTGATAGCATTAAGCTGTTTCCCTAATATGACGAGCTATGTATTTGCAAACCTTGTTTAAGACGCTGTCAAATGCTGAATTTTTGTCACTATAGGACTACGTAGGAGTGAAAGAGAGGCAGCGATGCTGAAATCGAGATCAGTGTAGGTAAAATCCGAAAGAAAGCTTGATAACACAAAACTAGTAACGTAAATCGAAAATGTAACTTTTCTTGTCTTTTTTGATAAGGTTTTGCTATTTTATGAAGTTAGTTTCATACACATTCATACGTAAATAAATAAGATATTTACGTTACAAGCGTAATTTAAAGTCATCTTTGCAATTTTATTTTATCGAGAAAATATTAAGAAAACGTGTTTCGGACTTTTCTTGGCCTTAGATAATGTGATGTAGATTAACATATAATTTTCTTATCGCTACAAACTAAATATATTTTGCTAAAAATCTGTTCAAGTAAAACTATTTAGCACTTGTCAATGCCTTAAATACAACTATCTATGACTTCGGGGAAAATGGACGAGTTTTTGTTATATTTTTTTCTTCTTATCTGTTTCACGTGGCAAGTGAAGACAGTCTAAAATTATACCATATTATCTTCAATACCAGATTATTTTATTCAAGGACAAGACTACTTGTACATTCGAATTGGAATATTTAGTAAATTATTAAACTAGAAAATTTCTTGCAATGTGTAAAGGAAAGTTACTTTCAGTGTTCTCACCTAATTTTTCTATGAAGTGTTTGTGATTATTGTATCCATTTTATTTATAAAACATGACTGTGGCTATGTGGCATGATTTCTACATGACTGGGACTTGACAATGACCATTTTTATGCAAGTTTTCCTTGTGTATTATATTACTTTGTATACGACAAATGTACTAACTGTACGAGTCTAATTAGGAAACTAAAAAAAGTAACAGACAGCTGTTGTGCAGCAGATACAATTATATTTCGTAAAAATATCTTTTGTACCGTTTTATAACATCGTAGTTTGGAAGTTTGGAACAATACAAGCAAGATAACGCTTTACACATCCTGTATCTCGCGATATATAGAGATATATGTAAGGATCGTAGTAAGTGGAAATCCGTGGTATCTGCCTACCCCTACGGGAAAGCGGCGTGATTTTATATAGGTATGTATGTATGTATTTCTCCTCACCTAGTAGGATCAAACGAATATTGCTTGAGGCAATTAGGAGTTGGTGATAGTTTCTACGTATGATTACTTTAAGCATAAAACAAATTTTATTTTAAGTTCTATTCGTATATGGTAGGAGTTGATCCCTAGGATTAAACTTAAACGTGCAATGTTGGAAAAGTGCAATGCATACTTCATTCTCGAAGTTGAAACTAAATTCGTTCCGAAACGATCGCGTTCATCCACCTGTGTTCGGAACCCTCCGGGCTTTTTGTTTACTGTGCTTGGAATTTATGTAGGTATGCCATACATTTTATATATTCCATAAACTTGAGCAACGTTTTGATAAGAATATGAGTACGATATAGTGGCCAATTCCACTTTTTCTTAGGGGACTGAGTGGTGAGTGAGTAGATTTAGAAAAGTTTAGGGCATCCGAAGCCGAATACCAAACGTTACGTTTTGATTTCAGACCTTGATTTATTGAGTGTATGCAAGAATATGAATAGCTAAACCAAAAAGGTCATCGCGTTGAATTCCTACAGCAGATATTGTAACGTCGTTTTGGTATGTGAATTTTGACGATTTACCGTAGCAATGCAAAAAAGGGTACAAAAAACCGGATTTTATTTTTCACTTAATTCAAAAAGGTGGATCTATCAAGTTACTAAACTGTATCAGCCGGATAGTCCACTGCTGAACACAGCCTCCCCCAAAATGGGATGGTTAGCCAAAATCCCCACGTTTGGCAGGTGGCTTAGGGATCGCAGTGTGAGATATCAATTCCTCAGAAAGCGTTGTCGCCCACCTTCTGGTGTGTTACCCTTAGTCGCCTCTTACGACACCCACGGGTAAAGATGGGGGGTGACCTTCTAGACTGGGCTACACTCTACGGGCAATCAAGTAAACATTGTTTAATTGCACTAAGAGCTGACGGTATAACTTTGGTTCCGTAGAAGGTAGAGTGGCCATTGTTGTGGGACGCTACGTGCGTTAACAAGTTAGCACCATCACATCTTTCCAAAAAAAAGTGTGTGCTGGCTTCGCTGCGGCTACTTCAGCGGAGCAACTCAAGCGACGCAGGTATACTAATTTTGTTAGTGGTTAAATGTTTAAGCCGTTTGGTGTGTAGACATTAGGTCCACTAATTATATTTTTCGAATCTTATCAGATCATTTGGTTTACGACGTGACGGAGATTAAAATGTTTGGCACTTATTTGGCTCAATCAATAAGAATTGCAATCCAAAAGTGTTAATGCTGGCAGCGTGGCATGGGCTCGCTGCCATCTGATAGTGCGCTGAGGTATTTAAATTGCCCGTGCCCCTGCAATGGATTTTGTCATTGTATAAATGCTGCCGTTGATGTAGGTTTAATAATAGTGTAGTTAGTAGATTTTAATTATACCATCAGTAAGATGTTTACTGGTCAATGATATGTAAGCTGACTTCTTACAGTTATATCTTTTGTCTAATTTAAATATGCAGAACAGTTGATGGCTTCGATGGTCAAACACTTTGACCATCGAAGCAATAAATTATTGTTTTATTCCTAAAATGTACCAAATATATATTATTTCATATTATGATTCGTTCCTATTTAATAACTTTTTACACGTTCTTTTAATAAAATGACTTTGGTAATCGAACTGGAGTTCAAAATATTCATTAATATTTAAGCATATTTTTGTGGTTGAGTTAACCTTTATAATAAAAAATTTGTTGATCCCTCATTCATGAATTAATCACGTACAATAAAACTTTTTTCATGTATATGGTATTTCCTTCAGTTATACCGAAACAACAAAGTTCGATCCCCAGGTTAAAGGTGAGGCTTTAAGAATATATGAATTTCCCCCTGGACGGCTTGGAGATAAACATTTACAAATTAGTTTTAAACTATGGAAACTCGCTTTGATAGCGATAAAATAACTTGTGAAACGATCTATTTATGTGGTACTTACTTCTTGCAAGTGGTGATAATGTGTAACGAAAAAATATGTAGCAACTTTGATCGATATGTGTATGTTCTAGGTCGAATACGGCGTATTTGAAAGCATAAGCACTAAGTGCTACTTTTGAAGCAGTACTTAGTGATTATCATGGCTATGTGTCATCGGTACTGCGTTACAGTTTGGTGATTTGGGGTAACTCAGTTGAATTTGTAAAAGCGTTTATAGCACAGAAAAAATTGCAGTTCGCTTTGTGGTGTCTAATTTTTAGATAGCTGTAAACCTTTATTTAGAAAGCATAACATATTACCTTTGACATGCCTTTACATCTTAGAAGTTTGTTTCTTTGTCCATCGACATCACACCATATTTCTGAAGCAATACGAGGTTAACAACCTCGTTTTATAATTATAATAGAAGCAGGCGGCATAAATACGCATTGTGTGTTCCAAAACAACATCTCATGGTGCATAAAAATAACTCATTTTGTATGTGTATTAGAATATATAACAAACTGCCAGATAGTTTTAAGATACATTGCACTAATCGATTCAAATATCAATTATTCAAATTACTAATAAATAAATGTTATTGTTCAGTTACAGAATTTTTAGACGATAAATTGTAGGACTAATTATATACTTGACCTACTCGATTAATTTACATTTATATTACCTGTGTCATTAAAATATTTATATTGTAATTATTATGTTTGACATATTATATAAAAAAATGTTGTAATAGTAATCTAGGTAAATTGTTATAATAATTATTCTGTCCATATTTTAGAGCTTAATATAAAATATTTGTACTCCAGAAACGGTAGAATATTACGTTGTTACGTTACACTGTACAATATTCTTATGAATGAATATATATGCATTTGAATTTGAACGTCTATAGTTTACCTGTATTATATGTTAACAAATATGTAGTCGTTAACAGTTTTGCATACGTTTTAGGACTCTTAGTTCTATGCACATAAGAAATATAAAGAAAAGTTTCAGCACCGTTAGGAATAGTACCATAAGATTATTACTTGCGCATCATAGATTTGAGAATGATTATGATTGAATTTCCTTCATTAATTAATAATTAATAAATATTCAGGTGCTTGTGATGTTAACGAGTTAATGACTTTCCGGAGTAACTTGCAATATATATATTTTAATATTTTACTCCACTTTACTTTGTGGGAGTCCTAAAAAACGACGACAATAAATTTATAACATGGAGATAATGCAAACCCCAAATGAGGCACTACTAATAATAAAAAATTAACGGTGGAAGTTATGCCTGTAATAGTTGTTTTTAACGATTGTTATCAATCTTGCTACAATCGTGATAAAACTGTTTAAATTTGTTGCATTTCCCGCAAGACGCAATTTTTCTTTACCCTAAATAGTAAGGAATTCTCACGTCATTTACCTTAAATAGTAAGGATTCCCCACGTTATTTACCTTAAATAGTAAGGATTTCTCATAAGGCACATGCGAATCCTATTTATTGCGATTCATTGCAAAATCATGCTATGGTTAGCAGAAGAAAATATAATACTATTGTTCTGAGGGAAATATGAATACTTATTGCATCAAAAGTGGGGGCGCGTGCGAAGGCTCTAAATTCAATTCATATACAGTGAAATCTGTATAACTCGAACCTCTGTAAAAATGCCATTCCCTTCCGCAGAACACTTAAATACGCGGTATCTCGAATTACGTAGACTTTGTAACAAAATGTTACTACGAACAAAATGTTACTACCCTACGAAGTATTGATAATACTGTAATTTATGCTTTTCGCAATTTTCCCTTTATCTATGCTATAAGACGTTGCTTCGTACAAAATTTCAAGATTCTAAGTTCAGGGAAAGTACCCTGTAGGGTTTGATTCCCTTGCGAGTGTCGTATTTGCGGCATAAATGCCTGTATCTTTTGATTGCTTTGGCTTAGAAGTTTAATTTTTTCACAGCCGTAAAGGACAGTATATACTTTAGTATTTGATATGAATTTTAGCTTGATACCTCCACGCCTTCCTAAAAAAAGGGTTTTGACAGACAGACGGACGACAAAGTGACTCTATAAGGGTTTCAATTTTTCCTATGAGGAACTCTACAAAACTAATAAGCAGCGTTAATTTTTGTTGCTAACTGGCAAGGCTTTGAACATAATCTCGTCTGATGTTAAATGATGGCTGCTAATGTAGTTAAAGAATGTGAACAGGCTTAACCTAGAATAGGCACTACACTTGCTCATGTTGCCGGACATTTCTGCGGAATGTTCGACGAGAAGAAGTCGCGTAAGCTCCCGAACGCTGCCGAGTAAGATCTTCTGGGTTAAATATTACACCAAAATTAGCTTAATATTAATTGCGTAGTGGTCAGTACATACTCCGGCTATTGGTAGAACGGGTTCGAATCCCGCACATGACTATTAATTTTTTCTCTTATATTTTTTTTTATTCTGTATATTTTATATATTTATATGTATATTGTTGAATGAAACAGTTTCTAGTAAATTATACACATAGGTACGCATTTTAAAATCCCTACCCTATTATATCAATTAATTAACTTAATTACCGGTTCCCTCTGAAGTTATACGTGGTTTATATGCATAATTAACTAGAAACTGGTTCAATTATTCAGACGATAGTGAGAGAATAAGAAAATAATAACAAATATTTTACGAAAACAGAAAAGTTTCTCGATCGTGCGCTCGTAGAGTCAAGGCCTCCTGAGGATGCTTCGTGTAGAATCGAAACGCGTCGAAAATTCTTCCAGTTTGACTGCGTGGCGTTTGTGACGTCACGTCGGCTTAGCAGGAAAATTAGGCGGTATTGTCACTAGATATATTTTTATATTTTTTAAGTGTTTTATTAAAATATTAATTCGATGTTTTCGTAAAATATTTTTAAAATATTTGTTATTATTAAATATGGATTTCCGCAAAGTAACGCCTGAATCTATTCATTATTAGAATAAGATAACTAAATAGCTTTATGTTATTATGTTAAAGTTGTATTATCGTTTTATATGTGCAGAATTACTATAATGTAAAAACACAAATTATAATATTAAAAATAGTTTAAGGAAATAATAAATTAAAATTTTAGAAAAACACAATATAGAAAAATATATATAGTTACGATGCCGCCTGATTTTCCTGTTAAGCCGACGTAACGTCATAAAGACCACGTAGCCGAACCTGAAGAATTTTCGACGCGTTTCACTCCTACACGAAGCATTCTCAGGTGTTGACTCTTCGAGCGCACGATCGAGATTCTCGAAAAATTAGGCGAAACACTAGACATATTTTTAAATTGTGTATCTCTAAAATATTAATTAAATATTTTGTTTTAAATATGTAAGAAATATTATATTAATATTAATATATTGAATATGGATTTTCGCAAAGCAACGCCTAAATTTATTCATTATGTACATAAAATTAATATATAGGTTGTATGTGTGTTGTGTAAAATGTTAAAATAATTTCGCAATTACAATAACAAAAGGACTCTAGGGTTTAATACCAAAATACATAACTCTATATTTTTTATAGGTGTCTAAATTTGTCTTATATATACACTTTTGAGAAAGGTATTTTTAAAATTTGACAGACAAAACGATAGCGTTTTGTCTGTCAAAGTCTAGTTTGGCTTTTGCACGATGTGTGTTTTCTGTGCTGGAATTCAAAACACAATATGGTTGGCAACTGTGTAGTGATAAACTACGATGGTGGTGAGCAACTTACCATCCGCCAAGGTCCAAGGGTGGAAATCGTGGTAGACTGAATGGTTTTAATTTGCTGCCTGTAGCAGATCTTAATCTCGACTTGTTTCAATAAAATGCTACCTATGTATATATATGTGGGGGACGCGATGACCACCGGCGAAATGGACTGTATTTTTCTACTATTCGGATCTTCGATGTGGTCACTGGGTCCCTTTCACATGTGGGGTGCTGGGGTTGTTTTGAAGGCTGCTTGGATGAATGAATAAAACCGCCGTTTTGATGTAAGTGACGAGAAGAGCGGGAGTCCTAATTGGGTGCGGAGAGACTTCTATACTCGACGGTAGCGCGGCAACGAATGAACATAGTTTTCAGTGTCTATCTAATATTAGTAGAAAGCGATTTAGGCAACCTAGATTGTGGCTTCCGAGCGTCAAGTCGGTATGTCTAGGCTAATCATAGCGCGTAAACGCCTAAATGCGGGAGCGAGAAGACATGACAAAGACAGGTAGCTATAACGGTCGTTTTCGAGTCTAGAAGTCCTGTGAAGCCATCTAGATTTTTGGCCTCATCTCATTGGCTGCTGGGATAGCGTCCCAAGCCACCGATGACAAGATTATTACCTTATATGGTAATGCGTCGGTCGCGAGAGTAGCGTTCCCAAGCCAAGCCGGCGTGGCGTGGCGTCGGTACGCGCCCCCTTGTTCTATATCTACCTATGTGTTTGTATGCATCTAGTTGGATGCGTTGTTGCTATGGTACGTATAACGCGGCGGTGGCTATACGTACCTACCTATATCGTCGTTATGTACCCACAGTGTATATAACACGGCAGCGGTTATATACACACATTATACCTATTGCGTATACATGCTCGTAGGTACATAAGACCTTATGTCCATATAACACGGCTGTGGTTATATGCACATACCTGACACCTATTGCGTGTCAGTGCCTATATACTATATTGTGAATCATGTAGAGATTCTTACCTTTATATACCTTTACCTCCTGTTACCTTTATTATGTAATCCTATATGCCTATATATACTGTCTGTCATGTACTCGCTGTTTGTACGTTATGTACCTATCTAGTTACCCATAGTCTCTTCAACCAATGAGGACACACGAACTTGCACAGTTTATTCTCTATAAACAATGGGTCCTTATATACTAACTAAGGCCCTACCATATACTTATATTTACCTATGCTAAGTTCTTTCTACTGTTTACAATGTGTTAGCGTACATTGGTCTCTATATATCTATCCCTATAGTAGTTGCATAAGGCAACGCCGATACTATAATAACATTCATTTATGCGACCTATTCTATATATTAGAACGTAATCAAACTAAAATAAATCTGTAGTTCTATTTGGAATTTATTTTTAACATAATATTCGTCAAACATAATTAAAACTGTCATATTATTGTCTGTTTTACATAAAAAAATACAACATTGACATTGATTTAGCAAGTTTAGAGCAACGATTTCGTGGCATCATCTGCTTCAAAACGGCTTAACTGTAAAAAAATTAAAAAATAAAAAATAATAAAAAATAAAAAATTAAAACGGCTTAAATATATACCAATTAAAACCATGCAAAATCTAATTCGTTAATCAAGCTGAAAACTTTTTATATTACTACCATTAACAAAGTTCTAAGTAAATTTCCTGCTTTTGGAGGAGTAGTTGAGAACTGGCTTTTATCAAAGGCCTCATTGAATCTCGTTCGCATTTATAGCACAGGAACTGCATAATGCCCTGGTCGGAGTGCTGGGTTATGCAAGTTATTGAATCAATATTTTTTTGAATAGTTTTAAGAGGTAACCAAAAAACCGCCGAATGTCACTTCGCTAACCACCGGTAAATACTTGTATTCAGGTTTATTCTAAAGTAATTTCAACATAAACCGTATGTGTTAAACCCGCAAACGAAGGTGAAAAAGTTTGGATACCATTGCAGAGAAGTTGTACATACTTGTAACGTCACTAACAAACTTTGTTAGAAATTTAAAACAAAAAATCCTTTACAGAACTCAAAGTGAATAAATCGCGTAGGGAATTTCACACCTTGAGTGCAAGATGGAGATGCAATGCATTATTCACTTGGATGAGTCCATCTGCGCTCCTAAGCCTTGGTTACAAAGTAGAGGGAAAATGGAAGACAGTTGGTGATCTTTATTTATTGATTTGTTGAAATAGATACAATTATGGTCTTTTATTATAAAATACATATACATATATACTTATTACTTTATTCAAGTAGAATCCTGATGGGCAAATCTTGATCAATTATTTCATATTATAAACAAACACATACAAAATATAATCGCCGATGAAATTGCCGATTTACTGTAATAGGTACTTCGAATTGACATAGAACCTTCACGGTTTGAGATTTTTGAGTGAAGCTTTTTTCACATGGTACCTACGAATAAATTGGTACCTATGACGTTCTTCTTTTAAAAAATGTGCAACATTTGATTATCGACTTACAGTTGTTTATTTAATCAGCTTAGACAAGAAAAATGGATACTTCGAAAATTCGAGTGATTTTTGAATACGAGTTCCGACGCGGAGCTAGCGCGGCAGAAACAGCTCGCAATATCAATGTTGCGTTTGGAGAGGGGCTGCTTATGAAGGCACCGTGCGATTTTGGTTTAAACGCTTTCGTGATGGAAACTTTGATTTGAAGAACGAACTACGTGGAAGACCGCCCACACAGATGAATAACAATGAATTGTAAGAGATGTGTAGGTTGTGAAAAGTGTAGGTGGCTAAATTTGGGATGGTGGAAGCCGATTCGAGCCACCCAGGAATTAGCGGCATGGTTTAACGTTACCTTACCAACATTATTGACTCATTTGTGTCACGTCATTTGTTTGGTGATAGCATCTGTTTTCCAATATTTAACCAAATAACTATAATTATATATATTAATAAACGTGTGTGAGTTCGTTTGTAGGTTGTTTTGTAGGGAGAGTGTATTAGACGAATGTGCGTAGGAATGTGAGTTTGTATTTTCGTGTATTATCCATAAAAGTTACCTACGATATACGTTGAAACATTAAACTTTAGGACATATATAGGTGCATATATTATTAATTTTTAGCTAAAAGTTAGGTAATTGTTTAATAATATAATTGATATCGATTTAGAGTTGCGGTTGTGATGTATTTACTTATTTGGTTGTAAAGAAATGAACCGATACTTCTGAAACTTTACCTATCGAATTTAGTATGCGTAGTAGGGGTTCAGGTGTCAAAACTGTTCAGGGATCAGTTATAAACAAAATACATGTCCAATTTTGATTAATTACTAAGTAAATCAAAAATCAAATCACACTGGTAAGACCGACGCCAAAAGCCAGCCTATCAGGAAAAAACGTGACTTTATCTTCTGCGATCTATATTACTATGCAACAGACTTTATTCCGAAGGCTCGAGCCTTCAGACAGTGTTTTCCCGAGTCGTTTGAATGAGCATCTCTACTGAATAGGAATTGGGGATTCGATTGCATTGATTTGGGCTTTGGGGGTTAGGGGAAAGTGGAAATGATTTGTTCGTAAATCATAGCTTATATTTTGCAAGACAACGGTACGATGGGCAACGAGTATGGGGACTGGTTCAAGGATTTTTTAGATTTTTAGATTACAAATCTGTAGTGTGCGTAAAATTGAGATGGTTGTATTCAGTCATTTTCTCGAACAAGGAGTATAGGTGTACTTGTCGGTGACCAGACATACTTACAAAAAAACCACATATGTCACGCTTATGTTCACCAAAAGGGTAAGCACAGGAATTAATAAAACAACTGAATCTGTTATTGTTCTGGCATATATACATTTTCTTTTGTTTAGCGGCTTTTGGAGGGCGAGGCAATTTTACATATACTAGGTAGCGCTCGAGGCTCCGGACTTCTACTAAAAATTACTTTGTAAGCACTGATTTGGAATCTCACAATTTACACTCTCACCAACATGTCTTAAAACACGGTTACAAGTAATTACAACGTGAATCGTTAAGATCCGGTATAATTCAAATTAGTATAAAATTTAAGAAAAACCACTACAAAATATGTTATTCAAAATGTTATATTAGAAAATGGCTCGTGATGATAAAGGCGAAGGAGAGCAATATTTTTCGTGTCAATTTAGCCACTTCAGTGAAAACAGGAAAGTCTGTAAAATTACAGGATGAACGGGCTCTAGACTTCGCACACCCTTAATTAGAAAAATATGTCACCAAGCACATGGTTTTACTCCGGTAGCTGCCCGTTTTAGCCAGTTCCCTTTTTATAGATTAAGCCTGTGCATTTTAATCATCCTCGACCGGTAGTAACGGCAAAGAACATTGCATAACCTAGTTGGTCGATTCAAAACGATTAAGTAAGCTAGCTAGCATTTCTAAACTATATTTGCTGTATATTCAGAAGCACGAATTCAATTCTAACAAATGCGTATTATTAATATCAAGACATACATAACAAACCTACGACAAGATTAATAAGTGCTTTCTAGACATGGGAGTAGGTCTACGAATAAATACGTAGTAGTAGTTAAATATTTTTCACAAAACTAAACAGCTTGGACGAATCTGCTCTCATTCCTTCCTTGGGATTTCGATACTACCCGGCATTTTGGCAGAGTGACAGCCGACGTCGCTTCATGTGAAGGAATTTTGATACGAGTGTAGGTCCTTTCCAGTTTGATAGTACAATTTCTACGTAGTGTGAAATCCCTATTGTTTGGTTTGTCAACTTATGAATGTCCTTGACCTACTTTTTGACATATAAATTCCGAATGCCGAATTTTTTTTACATGGCACGTAAACTTTATACAATAAGAACTTTTTTTTGTAGGACAATATGTTAAATAGGTGCCTAGGTTTATGTAGACTATCCATGTTTTTATGACATTCTAAATATAATGGAAAGGTTTCTACTACTACGAATAAATAATTTATTCGTAGTTTATAGAGTATGCGCTACAACCTGTTTATTGGCGCATTTGTGATTTTATTGTTTAGTTGGGCAATAGCTTGGTACACAGTGAAAAAAATCTTTATAGTAATTAAACAGTAAACGTGACCACGATCACTGGAAAATAATGATAAATATACTCGATTTAAACCGTTTAAAGTTGTTTAATTACTATGTATAATAATCGCGAAAACCAAAGACAATATTAAAATCTATGTTTTAATCATATTCCTTCGAAAACCAACCAAAATGTTTCATATCAATAAATAAACAGTTAGCAGTAAAGTTCTACAGTACTTGATTATTTAAATTGTTACAAGCATGCGTACCTATGTAACTCCAGAAGGCATAGTTAGTGAAAAATTTAAAATAAGTTATATGTTGTTAGCTACGAATAAATAATGTATTATTCGTAGGTTGTTAGGTACCAATATATTTATTGAAAACAGTCAAAGGATAATCGACCTTTATTATATTAATCTCAACTTTCATAATATATGATTTATCCTCTTTTCGAAATAATTTTGTTTCGGCACTTCTATGTACTATTTCCATACAGTATCTGATCCATTTAGTATATTGAATTTTGCTACAGAAACTTCATGTTACTTATCATCGATATAAATAAAAAGGTATAAGTTAAATGAACTATAGCTTTAAGTTAGAGCGCGATCTGAAAGTGCCTTTTGACAAACACAATAAATAACATATCTAGTTTATAATACAACAAAGAAAGCTTTGCATAGCTTTATTTGTGAATAGTAACGCTGCGAGAATTTATTGAATGAATAAATCAATCGGTGATATATTACCGCTTTTGTGCAGGAGATAAAGTTAGCCTTAGGTAAGTGAAAGTTTGCTTTAATGGGGCCGTGTAAACAAGTGTTTATTTTGTTTTATATCAAAATTTTAGACGAAAATATCATATAATAGTAATACTAGAATTTTTCATAAGAGTTTGTACACTAAAATTTAAAAAAACACCTTGAGTATCACAGAAAAGATCAAACACCGTGAGTGCTAGTTGTTATATTCAGTAAATAATTATGTTAACTCACGTTAGTTCTTATGAAAATATCATATGGTTACAAACACATACAATTCGCCAAATATATTCAAGTTCCATGCAATTATGTACAAGCCTAATACAATGTATATATGTTTATACCACCCTTGTTATATACTGCCAGGTGATACGAGTACGTCTCTTTAGCAAGATTCATCTTGGTGAGTATCACCACAGTGTCCGATATTCTGCCTCAAAGCAGTAATGTGCAATCAATACTATGTTTAGACGTGAAGGGACTGTAGCAAGTCAAATTATTAGGCGAACGAGACAAAAGAACTAACATCTCGCAGTGGCGAGTGCAGTGCAGTGTCAAGCAATGATGAAGATATCACTGCAACTGTAAGGTCCATTACAGTTGCAGTGATATCGTCGTGGCGCTTACCATCAAAGCAGCGACTTGACCGTATCACTACGATGATAAAAATAAAATAGGGTACGCTTCTGAAGCTTTCTTTATCACAGAATTTCTTCGTTAACCCAATTAATGTCAAACCCAGATATAGAGGGAGCAATCTTATTGTAAATATAGAGCACACTTTCATACTTCAGCTAACGTGTTTGTGAAGAAAACTGGATAACAGTCGCACCCCGGAACAGTACACGGCGGAAATTTCAAAGCGACTGAAACTTTACGCCACTCATCTAAACAGGCAGTCAAAACAAAACAAAATCAGTACTGACTCAATGTCAGCACATATATTATCATGGGTATACTCATCCAATACAAATGAAACCACAGTCAGCTGTGGAGTGTCAGCATTCGATTCATTGAATAACAATTATCAAAAACACTAATTTTGATATCAGGTAAATTCAATTAAGCATTCAAATGGTTTAATATTACAATAGCATACTGTTCGCTTTTATATATTGTCTTCCCTATTATGTTCAATTATCAATATAATAAAGTTCTGATAATATTTTGATGTTATCGTTTGATCCATTTTTATAGTGGCCAGGTTAAGTTTTAATATATATTTCAATATACTCAAAATCTGATTACTCCTACAGGCAGATATCATTGTGAAATTTTTATATAAATGCATTTTGCAGCAGTAAATGCACTGTGTCCAAAAGCATTGGACTGTTGCGCAAGGGGCCCAAGGTTCATGTCTCGCAGGGCACTTTAGGTTCACCGCATGATTATTGAGAGAACATTTAGTAAAAAGTACTGCAGCTCCCTTGTCTATATCATCATTTCCCAACAGTAGAGACTGTGGTCTAAAACCACTCCAAAATCAAAGTCTAAAAATTGCGATGTGAATAAGTAAAGATTTAATTTAAAATTTAGACTTTTTCTCCTAATAAAGTGTCTCATATTTGCTAACGTTCACACTTTTTTGCAGTTATCAATAGCAGCTAACCCATTTAGAATAACTTCATCAACAATTTATCGAATATGCAAAAGCGTAATGTGCTATAGTGTCCAATCCAACCGTGGTAGGCTGTATAAGCCTAGACTGATCCGTAAAGACAGCTGCCGGATGCAATACCCTTAAGCTTACGGGGTTTAGGGGTTTTACATAACCCTTATGCTTGGCAGATCTTTAGAAGGCGCAGCTTCTGGTATATTTCCTTTCGTCACCACTTACGACTCCTATAGGAAGATATGGGTGGATGCAATTCTAGGCCGGCACCTCATGATAAGTAGATAAGTTTCTAGGAGGATCAATAACAGCATATTCGATAAGACTTACTTCATCATGAACAAAAATGTTTTTTAGGGTGCCGTAGTAGAAAGGTGGAACCCTATTACTAAGCTTCGGGTTCCATCCATTTGTATGACTTTAAAAGGCAATTTTTCTTTCAAAACGAGAATGGGTAGCTGGTTTAAATTTTCACAGAATATGTATGAGTATGACCGATTGCAAACAAATAATAATAATAAAAAAATATATAAATAATACATTTTTTCGTTTTGCTCTATCGTAATAATGCTAATACTAACTAACGCCAATGTTAGTATGATTACAGTCCCATATTTAACGTACATCAAAAAATACTATAAAACGGGCCAAGTGTAGGTCAGACACTCGCTAAGGATCTCGATCTGTATGAAAAAAATTACGTTGTTTTGGTATATCCTATAATTGTTAGGAACTCTCGGTATATGAGTCCAACTAGCACTTGGCCAGTTTTTTTATATATCATAGGTTAGCATTTAACCACTACCTCACATGTTCGTAATTGCTGATATATTAATAAATTGGTCAGGCTTAACCTAGATTAGGAACTGGCTCTCAGAGATATAGAGGCTGGAACGCGTTAGCTGTGAATCAGACCGGGAAAACGAATGCGATTGAAGTTGCTGATGAAGGTTTCTACGGCTCGCAGTAAAATGGTATTAGCACTTAAACCTATTTTTACGCCCCTATTCCAGTGCTTTACAATCATAAAATCACCGTGAGGTGGCTTAGTGACAATTTGGCAACGTGAGGGAGCTTCGCATAATGCCGTACTATGCGGGTTAAGTGCAGGGTCTTTTACGATACTCAATCCCCAGGCAAGCCTGATTGGCGACTAACACAAGCTGACACCACCCCATGACTTCTTGAATATAGTGTTAGATATTGTGATAATTCAGTTAATAACTGTATCATTAAGTATTACGTTATAATTAATTCTCCACTTTGTTTGTAATTTAATATTTGTCACTATGTTCCCAAGTGTAAAACTATTTTCGTTAGAGTATGAGGAGATTCTACTTGGGAACATAGCAGTCTAGACTTATCTCTAGTACAGTGCAGACGTATTGGTACATGTAATTTAGTGAGCTCAGTTGATATGCTAGAGTTTTATTTTAAATTAACTCGGTATCTTATGGGCCCGATTCTCTTAGCTATTGAACCACTATTGAACGGCGTTAACGCAACTTATTTGCATGAAAATTGTAGTTTGTGACAGTATCCGTAGTCTGCCCGCTATTTAGGTTCGATCTTAAGTCAGTTGCTACAGTGGCACAAAATCTATCAATAGTTTTTGACATATTTGGTAGGTATGCTGTAAGCTATTTTGTTGCGATTGCGTTGGTACAGTGGCACAAAATATTTTGGAGGATTTTAGATATAAAAATAGCTAAATGACTTAAATATATTTATATAATGTATTGTTTGCTAGAAAACCACTGTATTTATGTTTTGACGGATGCTTGATTGATAGAAGTTTTCATTATTATTTCAGTGTCAACATTTGCAAGCCATAGCACAGTCATCCGATAGCGACGCGATTGCTATACAACTGCGATTAGGAGCTAGAATTAGCAGACTACCAAATTTGACATTAACCGCAGTTCGATCGCAGAAGTATCGCAGTAGTGTGGCGTTCGGTCAATAGCTAAGAGAATTGGGGCCCAGATATATTTATTTAATGTAGTGTTGGCTAGGAAAGCACTGTTTTGATGTTTTTACTGATGCTTGCTTGATAGAAGTTTTAATTAATATTTTAGTGGCATTTTTTGCAAGCCATACGATAGCGACGCGATTGCTATACAACTGCGATTAGGAGCTAGAATTAGCAGACTACCGAATTTGACATTAATAGCAGTTCGATCGCAGAAGCATCGCAGTAGTGTGGCGTTTGGTCAATAGCTAAGAGAATTGGGGCGAAAATCTGTAAACTTTTGTGGGAGAAGAAGTATGTAAACTGGATGTTAGTTCACATCAAGGTACTAAATACGCCGGTCGGCTACTGTACAAACATAGGGAATGTTTTTTTTTTAGATTAAATTTTAAAATGGCCAATAAATTTTCTCTAAGAAAAAGATTTTCAGAAGTCGATATAAACGTGTTTGTTTCTGGAAATAAAGTACATATATTCTTAAAAGGTATCGACAACATTTCAGAGATCTTAATTTTGTAATATTTCATAATTTCAAGAATTTTTTTTTAATATTATATTTGGTTTGCAATAACGCTTGCTATATATTTGTGATTTTGTAATATTTTGTTATACTTTGAATGAAAGATTTTTGTTAATACAATAATATTTTGGAAACAACAGCTGATCTGATGATGGAATTAGGTTCAAGTGTCCACTGTAATGCTCACCACAGTATAAAGAGCTACTACAAGAAGTATTTATCAGGTTAACTTGGTAACTAGCTCAACAGCTGCCGAAACATACAGGTATTTTATTTTGACTAATTTTCTACTTAAAGTTTTTGGCTAGAAAGGCGAACATGAAAATGCATTACTAGAATACAACAAATATATTTAAATTCATACAGATTGTTTCACAGACCGGAGTGAAGCTAGACAAAAATATAAAGGAAAATTTTGCCAACGCTACGGTTTCAATATACAAAAGTTCAATAAAGATTTTGACTTGTAAATTCCCAACAGAAGAAACGGCTCTTTTCATGGTATCGGATTCTGTCAATATGGTTATTTTAGGCTAGCGTGGATATAGTGTTTCATGCATTTTTGGATCAGTCCAAAAGACTTTAAAAAGTATTTGCATGCTTTGTTATATTCTTATTGTTATCTAGTTTATGTATATACCATCAAAGCAGTTTTTTGATGCAAGTTTTCCTTTATTTGATAGTTCTACCGAACACAGCCTCCGTCATTATGGAGGAGGGGGGGAGGAATTAATCCCATGGTAATCCCCACGCTTGACAGGCGTCTTGGGGATCGCTGGTAAGATATCAGTTCCTCAGAAAGAGTTACTTCCCCACTTTGTGGTGTGTTTAGTCACCTCCTACGACACCCACGGGTAGAGATGATGATGACCGGGACAATTCAATTAGTAATTTCACAAAAAGGTTCAAAAACATTATGCTAATAAGATGTTTATATTATCACATATTCACATCATTAGCTAAACGGGTTTTGAAGAAATGTCACACTTCCTTAGAAATATTTTTTTGAGACACGAATGCCTTAAGGGGTAAAATTTATTCCAAATTACTGTGTAGTTTACTTGTGTAGATTAGTGCGTAGATTCAGAGTACAACGATTTCAAACTATAGCAAAATTCTAAAGACAAAAAATACTATATTCTTTATTTTTTTAATCCAGCTTTACGACCGTCGTCCTAAAAACAGCATACACAAAGACTTCTTTTCGGAAGCCCTAATCTTTAGATTTAAGAGCGTCAGATAAGTTTTGTATCGATAAATCACGCTCTTAAAATTTTAAGGTACCGATTGCCTTTATTTTTCATTGTGCCAGCTGGAACTTTACATTTTCCCAGTTAGAATTTGAACTAAAAAAAATCGGAAAATTAGTAATAGACTTGAACACTTAACAATATCAGGCTAAGGTATTTATTCAGTGCTAATCTTGAACAAGTAATGTAAATACTAATTGGCGGCTAAGCTGCCTAAATGAACAAGGTTGGTGTACAATATAAAGGTACAATATAAAGTAAAATGGATGACCGCTAGTGACATTACTACTGAGCGCTTCCGTGCTTTGGAGGACACGCATCAGTCCCGGCTGTTGTCTTATTAAGATGGCAGTCGTTATAACATGGTGGTAGGGAATTTTGCGAATGCCCACGTGGTTAGCTAACCTGAAGTAGAAAATCTGTCGCCATGCACCTAACCTTGTGGTCCGGCAGCTGTCCTTAAGAGACAGTAATTCTAGGTTAGCCTGAGCAACATCTTCGACCACATCAGTACTTACTGGTGAGATAGTGGATTACGGCTAGCCAATCAGCTACTAAAAAAACTATTGATGAGGACTCTGGGCAGGCATTGAGTTTATTACCACATTGTATTATTGTAAAACACGGGTATTAAACGTAAAACACTTAATAAGGGTCGATATCATGATCGATAATTGTGAAACATGACGCGACTGCGGCGGACGCACCACACTCAAAATCCAAAAAATAAGGTCAAAGATGCCAAAATATTATGTATCGTGATCTCTTAGTAAGTTGTTTACGCCTTATTACCCGTATTTTAAAATCTTATGTAATATATGAGCGTTAGTTTGAATATTATAATTATAACAATAAAATATATCACGACATTAGTTTGTTGCACTTCGTTTCAACCGCGACGACAGTGGTGAAAGTGATGATGATAATTAAATGTAACTACGTAGCCATGACCCAAACACTGTTCCTAATTTCATTTTGTTATTTATATTATTGGGTGACTAGCTGTGCCCCGCGATGTGACTCATTAAAAGCGTTAAACATTTGCCGAAATTCATCAAAATCGGTTCAGCTGTTTGAGCGTGAAAAAGTAACAAATTTACACTCATATCTTCACATCCTCTTTCACCGACTGACAAATTTTCGCATTTATAATATGAGTGTGATTACCCATAGAGAAATATAACTATTTTCTGTGTGATTACTTAATTAATGTAATTAGAAACGTATCTAGTATTATAAAATGTTATAACGACCTATTAAAACGAATAACTTCATTTTGTATCACGGGACAGGAAATAACTTGAATTAAATGTTAAAATGTAGTACCACCCTGCTTCAGCCACAGTATCACCCAGAGATTAAACCAAAAACTTCTTCAATACCTTGTACTACGCTCTTTACCCCAAAAACAATAATTTGTGTGTTTTCTACGCACAGTAAAATAATGTGTTATCTTTTAAACTATTAAAATAAAATATAAAATAATTAAAAAATGCTGAAACAACTATTTTAGGTATCGTACAAGACCTAACAAAATATCAATATTAATTATATACAAGAACTTAGTCAAAATTCAAATGTTTTCGAGTGCATTTTTGAATCTTCTCTGTTAACTTACTTATATTTACTGTAAATCTAATAAGGAGGAAGATTTAAACATTAATTTATAGTGAATCCTGATTAAAATCAAATTGCGGACGAACAAAGGGCGTTATCTCCTGCTAATTTACAATGGTTTAAGGGGATAATTTTGGTAAAATGCCTATAATATATACTTTTGGTATTAAACCGTTCACGCCCTATTTTCCGCGACCTATTTTACTTTTCCTTGTTAGTCACGAAGATATGAAAGAATTTATTGCTTAATCTGATTTGCCGACCGCTTTGCTAGACTGCATTACTCCCATTCTATTTTCTTTGATAGAGAAACGATGTCACTTTGCATATTATGTAAATGAAAGTAAGAGAACAAGTATATATATGTAATTTCAGAGCGTGAGCACAGACTGCAACACATCGGGTTCATGTAAGCGTTCATCCATCAAGCAAGTATAGCAAACGATGCAATCGTGGTGGCGGACGTACTGCTATAATGACGAGGTAACCTAACCAGCGATATCCGGAATCAATAGTGAAGATATTGTTCAGCAGAACTGGAATGGCTATAAGAGGTGGATGGAGGCCATTTCGGGATCTGTCGCTCTATATCAGCCGGATTGTAAGCTGCTGAATGAAGCCTCTCCCATATAGGAGGGGTTTGTCATAATCCCCACGCATCTTTGGGAGCGCAGTTTAAGATATCAGTTTCTCAGAAGGCACTGCTGCCCACCTTACGGTACTTTTTTACTTTTGGTCGCCCCTTACGACACCCACAGATAGAAAATAACAATAATTGACAAATTGTATGTGCTTATCTTCCCCCACCTTTAAGTCAAACATCCATCACCAAACATTAACAGTATGTTCAAGCAGCGTTCTTATTTTTGGACAAGTCTATAGTATCGAAATTACCTATTCTCTTTGGGGCAGTACAAAATTGAGAAACTTCATTTAAACTACTGTTATCTTAGTTTTACCACAACCTAATGGAATGCGAGGGAACGTTAAGCCGTCCCGGTTGTTGTCTTAGGATGGCAGTCGTTATTGCACGGTGGTAAGGCATTATGCGAATGCTCGCCTGGCTTGCTACCACATTCAAGTAGAAAATCTGTCGTCAAGCACCTAACGGTGTATAACGGCAGTTGTTCTTGAGAGCCAGTAACTTTGGGTTAGCCAGAACAACATCTTTGACCACATTATTACTTGCCATCAGGTGAGAAGGATAACCTGCCAAGCATAAAATAAAAGTCCCAATAGTATATTGATTGCCTCGCAGAGATCCCATTACCTCCCAGAGGTTGCAAATCCCAACGCTAGCTCATCGAATGAAGGTCGGGTATTCTACGACCCTACCTGACCATCATAACTACTACCCATAAGTAGACAATTTGTCACCAAGCACTTAACGTTGGGTGCCGGCAGCTGTCCTTAAGAGCCAGTAATTCTAGGTTAAGCTTAATAATTAATAATCTTACCTTCAACCCCATCGTCACTTACCACCAGGTAAGATTGTGGTCGAAGGTTTACCTATCAGTAATAAAAAAAAACTGATTTTTTAAGAGTTGTACCACTATTCTCACAAAAAAAAGAATGTATGAAATCGGACTACGCGGAAGTTACCACTAAGTGTACATTTTGACTTTAATCCCCTCTCCCAACAAGGGAGCCGTGCTGAATTTCGGGATAAAGAGTATATAATATTTCGGGATAAAGAGTATATATCCTACCTCGTAGTATGAACTGAAATCATGCTAAGTTTTATTGAAATTCATTCAGTAGTTTTGGCGTGATGCGCGGCCAGGATAAAGACAGACAGACAAAAATGAAAAAAAAAAATACAGTTTTGGCATCAGTATCAGCTACAGAGTGATCTTAAATATTTTTTTAAAATATCTGCAATGTACAGAATTGTATTTGTTACTCAGAATTGTATCAGTTTTATTATTAGTATAGATTCTTGTCATTAGTCAAAATACATTGCGTGCCACCTGTGCACGATGATGTAATATTTATTTCATTTATGCAGAAATTATTTTTGTGACGAATTTTTTTTTAAAACTTTTACTCTGGTTTGTAAAAATCATAATCTATTCGAATTTTAATTATATTCAAGGAACAGAGATGACCCTTTATTTTTGAAAGCAGTGGCGACTATCGTATCATTATAAAAAAAGCAATAACGGCTTTATAAAGTTTATACTATATGCCTTAATTGTTTTGCAGTCACTAATGTATTCTGTAATTAATAATAACAAATATTTTCAAAATATTTTACGAAAACATCAAATTAATATTTGAATAAAACACTTAAAAATATAAAAATATATCTAGTGACAATTCAGCCTAATTTTCCTGCTAAGCCGACGTGACGTCACAAACGCCACGCAGCCAAACCGGAAGAACTTTCGACGCGTTTCGCTTCTACACGAAGCATCCTCAGGCGGTCTTGACTCTTCTAGCGCACGATCGAGAAACATTTTTTTATTTTATTTTGTAATTTATTCGTCAAAATAATGTCCATACTCTGCAAATAAAAGCGTGAATTTGTGATCCCGAGGTGTCAGTTTTAATCAAATCGTTTTGTTTTAAAATCACACCCTGCCCCGTGTTTTCATCCATTCGCTCATCCAGTTAAATAATTTTACCGCATATATAGAGTTTTATTTTGGAACAGGTAACAATAAAACAATATCTTTTCACGATCATCTCACCGTCATAAAATACCTACTTCATTTTTTATGGCACTAAATTTCTATTCGGAAATTGTGCTATACAGTGTTTTGATTTTATTAATAAATTATTATTAACCGGACGTAATTTTGTTTTACCATCAGACATTATTGTTATACTTAGTCATTGCAAAATTCGTTCGAAACTTAACATATCATAATCCTTAATATTAGAATTTCCGTTTTGCATTATCATTTGGAGAAGCAGGCTTAACTTTCAGAATTTAATAAGAATTTTCTCACTTTCCCTGTCAGAAGAAATTTGAGGTACATAATGGAGGGTCGGGAAACCACACGGACGATTGACTACGTCAAACTGGGACGAATCTGAGAAAGCAGATGTAATTGAGACCGAAGGAATACTGTGTTTTTGTAAGAAAGTTAATTTGTTACCTCATTGCTATTATTCCTACAAAGGTTTTTTTACTACACGTAAGTAACAATAACGGATATAAACGATTGTATCCTTTCTTTTTTGTTGTAATTTTAATAATAATATAGTAAAAACAATAACGGATATCCTCATGCAAGAGACGTGTTTTACTACTTTTAGTATAGCCTTTATTTACTTATCTTGGATTAGTGACTGCCAATGGCAGAAATGCCTACATTTTTTTTTTTTTTAAATAAGTCGCGACCATTTTAACACAATACCTGATATTTTTTATCTACTAAAAAAATAAGATAGTGGCCTAAGTATCAATATCTTACAATAATCATGCTTCAATTATGTTACGTTGAAGTCATAATGAATGGGTATAGGAATGAAAATATGAGAGTATCAAAATATAGTGTAAATATTACCAATATCACTATTTTACGCAAATAACGACAAAGATGGATGAGGAGTGCATTTATGATGTAACCCAGAAGCAAATGCTGAGGATGGAAATGTAGTGTAACTAATATAAGTAAGGTAGGGAATGATATATACAAAACGAAATTTCAAAGTTGCAAAAGCGCCAATGACTAGATGCATGTCATATGTGGAGGGATGAAAATGATATAGTTAACTAAAATAGTCGATATCAATGCATACGGAAATAAAACAAGATAAAAAACCTAGCAAGTATGGATTGGCTTCGTGAAGAATAATGTGTATAATAGATGTTGCTACTAAGATAACAAGTAAAATGGCCAAGACACAAGTTTTTGAGGTCCACCTCGGTGTGGGGAAGAAAAGAATAAGATATGACTTTCTACATAAGAATACATTTCTGCCATATAGCGCATATATTGTTATCTTCGAAGTTTGAATGGCCACAGAAAGGATTTTATGATACCATTAATGATGACTGTAGCTATTTCAGGCGTAGAATTGTATTTTATGATGCAAAAAAAAAATAACGTTGAAACTGAACAACTTCTAAGCCACATCTATAATGCTTTTCTTTGAGTTAGTCTTACATAACTCCCAAATCTTTCTCTTACTTGGCTGCGAGTTTCGTCACTTTATTTCGCCTAAGTTACACCCAACATTCTGAATGGGGGAAAAAATAATTGTTACATCTGGAGATTCACCAATTTCTCTTTTCACTTTTTGTACCGTATTTCTTGGTCCCTGAGAAAACGGCAGACTGACGAATGTCTTTATAAATAATTCGTCGTAGTATATCGGAGTTTTTCTGGTTAGGAATAAGAAGAGTTCTGATTTGGCCGGTTGCCGAATAGTAGACATAATAATAGGCAATTTTGAAATGTGTCAACATAATCATCACGCCTTTATAAGGTGGTAAGCATCCTCAGGAGGTCTTGACTCTACGAGCGCACGATCGAGAATGAGTAGAGTTAAGAACTCCTGAGGATGCTTCGTGTAGAAGCGAAACGCGTCGAAAAGTCTTCCGGTTTGGCTGCGTGGCGTTTGTGACGTCACGTCGGCTTAACAGGAAAATTAGGCGGAATTGTCACTAGGTATATTTTTGTATTTTTAAGTGTTTTATTAAAATATTAATTTGATCTTTTCATATAATATTTAAAAAATATGTGGCATTTATTGTCAAAAGGATACACCAACATAGGCGTGAATGTTTATTTTTGTATGAGCAATTTGATTCTGTCGTAATTCTATTAAACATGCCGAGTTCTTATCGCAACTCTAGTGATACATGTCCCTTTGTTGTTACATTTTAAGCGTATTAGTATTGAATTTATAGGATGAAAAGGGTTCCTGTAAACAACGAAATAGGATATTGTTTCAAACAATCTAAATAAAATAATGTTTGCTCTAGAAATACTGTTAATTGAAAATGTTTAACACTCTATACACTGGGTCCATTTTAATTCCAGTTCGCCATTTTGGTATTGCAAAATATTTGCTTAGGAAAATTTATTATTATTCTTAGCTCTTCATTATTAGGGTAGAACAAAATATTTCCTTACCTCTCCTTAATTAGCTTACTCTAGCCTCTTTTACTTCGTAGTTTATATATTCTTGTATCATCATTACAAAAGCAACTGCAAGTCATGTCGTTCACGTATTAAAAAAAACAGTTAAATGCTATATTTAAGCATAACAGGTCAAATACATTTGAAGGATTAAAATCGATATAATGACACTATTATCTTAACTAATATAATAAAAAGGAAAGATTTGTTTGTTTGCTCTGAAACTACTGCACCGATTAACGAAACGAAGAACGAAATTTGGTATGCAAATAGTTTGAGACACGGGGAAGGACATAGGATAGTTTTTATACAACTGCGCAAAAAGAGGTTAATGCTTTTGCGCGATAACCGATCAACTGGACTGATTAGGATGAAATTTGACATGGAAATAGTTTGAGATACGGGGAAGGACATATGATAGCTTTTATCCAGCACTACGCAAAAAGAGGTTAATAGTTTTGCGCGATAACCATGTTTTTTGTTTTATTTTTATAATTACTTGTACTAATATTATCTTAGACGTTTATTAATTCTCGTCAAACTTCTCAGTTTCGTATGAAAATATTTAGTTAAGTGTCTGATGAAACTTTCAGATAATCCAATGATGAACGTCGATAAACCGGTCATCCAGAATATACGAAGTCTTTTTCATAATACAATTTTAGTCCTTTATTCATAAATATTCTTCTAGGAATTATGGACAAAAAGTGAAAAAAAATAACGTCGCTCAGTAGTCACGCTAACTTTTCTATTATTTTATTATCTACGGTTGCACTTACGGATACCGTTTCTATTCTTCGTCTCGTTCACACTTCATTTATAAAACAAGGGATTTATGTAATAAAACTAAACGGGAATTGCTTGAAATATGACCTGCAAGATTGCACCCGGAACAACAGAAGGACAGAAAGACAAACAAGCAATGTGACTTAAAAATGCATTGTCATCAGTTGTGAGCTACCCTGAAATTTTCTGCCAGATAGCTAATCGAGAAGTACTCGAAATTTGAGTAGCGAGATTCCACCCGGATAGACAAAAGAGTGAACTATTAAATTCCAAATACAAGACACAGTAAACAATAAAATGAAGAGGACATTTTGTATAGGCTTAAGATGGATACATTATAATATGACCATAGAATTTATGTATCAATGCTTTTCTTGTTTGCAGGTCCAGAGTCCAGTGCTGGTCGTAGAGCTTACACTGAATAGACTAGAAGGAACCCAGCTGAGGGCATTGGGTCTGCTTTCAGTCTTCGGTTTCAACGTGACCTACGCTGTAAGGGCACCTACAGACCCACCTGAACCTACTTCTTGCAGTGCTATAGAATGCAGACTGCTGGGGCATTGCTATGCCAGACAAGACTTTCGGTAACTATTACTATACTTACCAGAGAACTATGTTCTTGTATAGCTTAGAATTTCTCTTTCAAATGATTGTCTCTCCAGAGTTTTCACTATATGATTTGTTTTGTAGCAGAATATTTATCACATACACACGTACAACGTAAGATGAACTATAGATTTCGCTCCATCCCAATACGTTAACGAATGATAGGAAAAAATTGAGCTATGACTCATTGACATGTAAGCTCAATTGGATAGAGCATACCCCGGCTAAAGGGGTGGATGGACGCGGGTTCGAATCCCGCACATGACTTAAATTTTTGCTCTCGTAAATTTGTAATTTTGTAATGTGATCCGCAGAGCATACGTCATTGCAAACATAAGAATATTAAAAGGATATTTATCATTTGTTTGAATTTATTATGTATATGCCAGTATTATTTTTGATTCAGAGGTGAATTACACAGTTAATCACAAAAACATTTTTATTAAAATATCTTAACAGAGAGTT
Organism: Plagodis pulveraria; assembly: GCA_963890685.1. Taxonomy (NCBI): domain Eukaryota; kingdom Metazoa; phylum Arthropoda; class Insecta; order Lepidoptera; family Geometridae; genus Plagodis; species Plagodis pulveraria. Next base: position 11,452,512 of record OY982964.1, on the reverse strand, counting down.
CTACTGTTCGTGCTTTGAGGGCTACTCCGGCGCTGACTGTGGAGTTGGCCCCCTCTGTCCCAAGACATCCAACATGTGCAAAAACGGAGGTACTTGCAGGTAAGCCGAATTAAATACAATTCTACTTATTGTACCGGATAAGAGCTCGAGTAAGAGTAGGAGTCTGTTTTGGTTAGGTACCACTGCAATGTCAGATACACTTGCTTCCGAGCGGTATTTTGCTGAGTGTTTACTCACTACTGTTATAAAATTAGGCTAGTGGGCTTTTTAATTTGTTTTTAACATGGCCTGGCACCGACGCGCGTCGGCAATGATCGGTCAGCTTAACTCGTAAACGTTTCCGCTAGTTACAAATGTATTAACCTCTCAGTGCTAACGGTCGCCGAAGACTAGCCTCAGGAGTAACAAATGTAGTCATGTGTATTGATAATATTGTTTCGCCATTGGACGTCTCGACAAAGTATGATGTTTCATCAATTTTATGTCAACGTCTGGAAGTCCACAACTTTGCGATTTTCGCGGCAGTGCGAGGTACACTGCCACAATATGGAACCAGCTGCCAGGTGCAGTATTTCCGAACGGATACTACTTAAAGGCCTTCAAGAAGAGAGCATATTCCTTCCTCAAAGGCCGGCAACGGTGATACCTCTGGTGTTGCAGATGGTCGTGGGCGACGGTGATCACTTACCACCAGGTGAGCCGACTGCTCGATTGACCTCGTATCCCATAAAAAAAATTAGGAAAATTATCTTAAACTCGCAAAAATCATAATCATATACATGTTTACTAAACACGCACGTTAAAACTGTTTACATTTTGAATTCCTTTTTTACCTTACGTTACGCAACTGGGCTCTTTAGCACCCAACGCCCTCATTTAAGAAATGGAATCAGGTACACTACCAACAAGAGCCTTCCCAAGAAAGAGGCTTGCCGTCAGTCAGGCGGCTTAAGACTGAATCCATAACTTTATCTAATCTGTTCTCAGAGAAAACTTTTTCTTCATTGTACTGACCCTCCACACGTGAGATAAACCGGTAGGCTAGCGTCTTCGAAGCGCTTTCCATAAAAACGAAATTTCGCCATATTTCAAATACCAAGGATTCAAACTTGATGAAATTTTGTATGCATGGCCTTGATATTATATTTATGCTGCTGGTTTCCCAGTTTACCGTTTATTTAAGTATTTTAAAAATATTCGATAAAAACTTTTTGTATGGGTATTATTATGTTCTCAAATTTGTGTAAATTAAATCGAATAACTAGCAAACCAGAAGCATAGATATTATGTTTAGGGATATACATGCAAAGTGATAGAGTTTGAACACTTGATGTTAAAAATATAAAAACGCTACATGCATTCTAGCTTTAAGCAGATGCCGATTTTTAAATGTGATTAAATATAATGACCACCATAAAATGCTTTAATACCCTTAGTTTATGTACCAAAACCTGTAATCGAACACCAAATACAGTAAATGATCACTAAAGTCATATTTAGATGCGACGACGAGCGAAGCGAGGAAGAGCGTTAGGTTACTTGTGACCATAACATCCGAGTGAGCGAATCGAGCGTACGATGTGCCAGAATAATTATGGCGAAATGTAAAAACTTTGGCATTTACTACAGCATTTTAATGTAAAAAAATGTACATTAAAATGCTGTTTTGATTTTGGTAATCATTTACTACTTTGGTGATCATTGCTACTTTTGGTGATCATTTACTACTTTTGGGTTAACAACGATTTATTTGGAGTTATTTTGCTTAAATAGGATAGCGAGATGTTAAAACTATGGTTATAAGTTTACATTAAAATGCGGGTTTAATTTTGGTGATCATTTACTATTTTTGTCTATTATATGTTACTATATCAGGTGGTAAGTTAAACATAAGCCTTTTTAAATTAGTCTCAATAAACCCTTACCATGCTCTTGTACATTCTTCTGCAATTTCATTGACTTTGAAATGGTTTCTGACGTTTCTATTTCAACATCTAACCTCGACCTTCGACTGGACATCTAACCTACTGTTTTCATTTACAAATGGCAACCACGATTCTAACATTCCAATGGTAACAAAATTCCGTAGCCCTTTTGGTATCCGTACCGATATTGAGTGGAACTCTCTCGTTAAAAGCTAAATGACATTACTGCTAAGCGTTTCGACCGTGTTCAGGTTTTTCTAAAACAACTTTATAGTTCAATAAGTACGTTCGTGCTTTGCGTACGGTATGTGAAAAGAGAAGAAAACGTTCTGGGGTGCTATAAACATATATTTTTTATATTAAACTAGTCACCTCGAAGTCTGAAGCCATGATAGCCGAGCGGTTATAGGTATGGACTGCGGTGCCGCAGGTCCATGGTTCGATTCCCACCGCCGGTTTTAGCTTCACCACATGGTAAGAGGGCATTTTGCGAATGCTCGCCTGGCCACTACTATTACCCACTACCACCCTCAAGTAGAAAATCTGTCGTCAAGCACCTAATAGTGTGTTCCGCCAACAGTCCTTGAGAGCCAGTAAAATTACAGGCACATGAAACTAAACAACTATATGTTTCAGGGTAACGGGCGCAATTGAGTTCATCATTTGTCACGAAATGCATTTGTTATAGGCTACCGCTAGGTAGGCCTCGTGCTGATCCATGACAATAAAATTTAAAATTAAAACAGTCTACCAGATACCTGGAGGTATTACGCTCAGTAGTAATGTCAGTAGCGGTCACCAATCAAACTCATGACCGCGGCGGACGTTGCTTAACTTAGCTGATCGGTTTAGAACGGTTAAGCAAACTTCGCTACGAAAGCTTCAAATATATTAATTATATTACTTTAATTAACGAGCGATATAAACAAGCAAACGATGCATCTGATTTCAAACTTATACTCTTGACCATACTAAGCACGCAGGTTGGAAAACTTAATTGATGTGTAATAAAATTTGTTGTATTGTGTTATCCACCGAACATATTTAATTTTTTTTTTTATATCTGTTAGACTAGCCTATGACCACTATCTCACCTTACGGTTTAACCTGCAATCAGAAGCACGAAAGCGGTCAGTAGTAATGTCACCCGCGGTCACTCATCCAATTCATGACCGCGGCGAACGACGTCTTAATTTGCTGATCGGTTAAGAATGTGTAAGCAAACTTACCTACGGACCCTTTAAATATATATTACTTTTTAACAAAGTTCACTGTGTTATCCAACCAACACATTTAAAACATATAATTAAAATTCAAATAAATTGATGAGTGCCGCTTCAAAATATTATGTTTTATTGCTAAAAATTAATAAATATAATATTACATTGCTTCGTTCAATAAAACAATATAGAGCCACTGTAAGAAGAACAATTAAGAAAACTTGAACTAGCCAACTATTATTTTGACACCATGTTTTTATTGACATTATTTTGACTATATGTTACATATTCGTTTGTCTATAACAATTATACAGTATGTATTTCATACTATGTATGTTACGCGGTAGGTTGGCAGAGGTGGAAAATTCCTATCAGTTTTGTTATAACCTAAAGCAGCGTAGCAGGGTTTTAAATTAAAAACATATTTCACATAGTTATTGTGCAACCATGCAAGAATGTGTTTATTAAAGCGAACAATTACCTACGACTGATATTTTATTTGTCTTTACTAATTTAAAATTCTAGTGTACTCGTGGCTGTCGCAGTTTTAGACTTACTTCTGAAAAAAATTTACGAGCATAAATATATCATATTATTTTCAATATCTGATAATCTAAGAATATGACTAGAATCTAACCTGATGGTAAATGATAGTGTGGTCGAAGGTGTTAAAAAGACATAAGACCTGACTCTCAAGGTAAGGTGCCGGAAAACACGGTTACCCTTACGGCTACAGTATTTTCACTTAAGGGTGGAGCTAGCCAGGTGGGCATTCATGCCATTCAAAAGTGTCGAAGATTTAAGGCCATTCAAAGACATCTGAGCTAGCTCATAATAGACTATAGCAACAACTGCTTCGTAACCTCCGAATTACGGAAACGTTCTGTAGTAAATACTATACTAGCAGTCAGCAAAATCATAAAACTTATATAGCTTTTTATCAATACCCAGATAGCCGTTTTTAATATTTACAATTTGACTCATTTACAACTTGAGAAGATAACATTTATATTCCTACTTATGCCATCAGTATAACGTTATTTTTGTAAATAGGTTCATATTTACTCGTACTTATATAAAAATAGACGCTAACAAAACGAAAATTCGAAAACATTTTGTGTAATTTCACCTCAACTTTGCATTGTTATATCACCATTGTATATTTTAATTGGCTTGAATAAAAATAAAACAACATTAAGGCAAACAATTCAATTCAACCCTTCACTTATTTGGACGCGGGACTACAAAAAGTAAGTTTTATTAACGCTTGTTTAGGCCTATTTGGTCCTTGCCTGGTAACTAGCCTTACAAACATACCCTTTTTACCGTTGGCTATTCTCAATTACTGGGACAAAAAAGGGTTTTACATAAATAGTAGCAAACTACAGCGATGAAGAAATAGGTTTATTTCAGGCAAAAAGTCTGAATAAATTAATAAAGGGTAAGTATTTGTTTGTCCCAAATCCCGGGGCTACAATTTTGCGTCTTGATTGGAGCTTAGCTTTGTTTGAAAGACTTTTTCCTTACTCCTTGGTTAAGTTTTATTCTTGTCCCTACAAATGAATGGTTTGTAGAACATATAAGGATGATTTTAGTAACCGTCGATAACTAGTGAAGCCGGCAATAACTTATAGAATAATGATGCGAGCAAGAGCCTCTATTAAATTTAAACTATCATATTATGCTCCTTCCCATGAGAAGTACAAATCGTATCATATAAATTCGGTCGAGAGTAGATCGGTTCAAGTATATCTTCTTCCGAAGTTAATTCTATCATCATGTTTCCTCCTTTATCATGTTCCTTATTTTTCATAAGGCATAAGTACCTTTTATTAGTTAACCTAATAACAAATTAAGCAAGTTATATTTGAATAAAAAAAATAAAATATAAAGTTAACAACCCTTTAAAAATTGCTAAGATATTGGATACAAAAACACGTATACATGGTGTGTCAGTTACTACACGCCTTACCTTTCTAATATAACAAGTACGTATATACTGCCTTCGTCAAGGTAGATATCTATCCAGATGAAGGCAGTATTGTTTAGAGAAACCTATGCATGAGGCCATCTTTTCTTTTGGTGTTTCCATTTTCAAAACAAGCTCTCTTTTTTTGTTTCAAAGATCCTTTGGCTATAGAAGAGCGTAGTGAGATGAAAATATTTGCTGTAATGAACAGATACATAAATGTTAGTGTTAGTAGTTTATATTAGGTATTGTAATAGTTTATTTTTAGACCTTTAAAAATATTAATTAATATGTGCTTCTCTAGTGTTTTTTTGTGATTTTTATGTTTGAGTCGAACATTCCTACGTTCAAAATTGTAGCCTAATGAGATAATTTGTACTTTTTTGTACCTAGTCCATACCAAAATTTGTGAGAATCACATGTCAAATAATATTTTTATCAACACATGTTTAGAAAACAATACTTATTAAAAGGAATAAATTCCTTTACTAAGTTCCTTTACTTTTAAGTGATAAGGAAGATATAAACTAACAATTTGTTAAAATATTAGTTACATAAAGTACAAATAAGTAACAACTGTTGACTATGAAGAATTATAAATATAAACTCATCGTAACCTGGTGATGTGATTTTATTCGTCATAAGGGACGGTGCCGCTGTCAACATGCAAATTTGAAAAACTTTAATTATCAGAGAAAATAGTAGGTCACAAGATTAACACTTCAAGAGAAGATTGTTCTAAACGACTACTCACTAGTTGTTGTTTAGTTCATAGGTTTTAAATTATATTCATATGATTCTTGTCCGGTTTTGTTAATGTCTTCAACGTCTTTGTAAATAAATATTATGTGACTACTAATGCGACAGTTAGTGACATGTTACACAGCTCTACAAAAAAAAGTTTATTTTTGTTGCCCTGGATATCATCGCAAATTTTTACGTTTTCTAGTGCCCAGATTACGAAAATATTAATGAAAGTTCTCAATGTGCTCGTATTTTCATGATTTTTCCATCTTATATTTTGAACAGTTAACGGTTTGTTAAAAATAAAATTTAATTTTCCAGTCACGATTAGGCTTCTGCGCAACTTTTTCGACATTTTCCTCTTTATTTACTTCGATGTATCCTAATTTCCAAAATGTTACGGACATATAAATATATCTGTTATTTTATTTGTCGTTTTTTGATTTATGTAATGTAAAATGTTAATAAAGATTTAAAAAAAAATCAGAGCAAATCTAACAAAATCATTGATAGTTTCATGAATTGTGTACATAAATGGACCCAAAATCATTTTCATATCTAGGGCAACAAAACCACTGTAGACCAGTGTTATAAGTCTATGTAACAATATTAAATATTTGTGTTGACAGACAGATGGGGCCGGCTGCCGTTAGCTGTATCTGCGCGCCGGGGTACACCGGTGATATCTGCGAGTCACAAATTGCTTCACCAGGTCAGTAACACCAGAGGTGACTCTCATTATCAACTCACAACGCTGTTGTTACTAAGAGAGTTAATTTTACTATAATTGGGTGCTTATGAGGCCGTCGTAAGTTTCAACCCTACCGCAGGTTTGATCTGATATTGCAAGGGCATTTTACACGCTTGCTTTGACGATTACCTCCCATGTTAGTATCTATCCATTCAGTATTTTTTCTACGAAACTCCATACTTCAACAAACAATTATCATCGACGTATCAGCATTGCAACGACTCGGCGCACGCGTGTTGTCGCGAAAATGTGGCGAAGTAACAATGATGTTATGATATACCTACAAAATATTCAAAACGCTATTTTGCCCACAACTTCCCAAGTCCAACGGCCAATGAGACCGTTGTTTGCATAATTAATAGTAAATGGTTTACCAAGCAAATAACCATTTTAATGGTTCGTGTTTCTTTGAATCCAGAGCGGAACGAGGGATTCTAGATTCTAAAGTATAATCATGAGTGCAGCGAGGGATTCAAAGTTACACGAGCTTAACATAGTTGTTGGCTCCCGAGGTGGATACTCTACTTTTATCACCCTCTATGAGAAAATAGGTAAATGCAACTTATAAATAATAATAGTACGTTTATTTATTTAGATATAATTAGGAAAAATAAGACATAGCATAGAAATTGTTACATATATTATATTTGAACAAGTATTAAAGTGCATCGTAACAATTTTATGACTACCATCCGTTACAGTTGTCGATTTATTTATAGCTTGAGAATTATAAATAGTCTCAGAAAACGTCGTCTGAGGATGATAACAATATTTAATAGAACACTTAAAAAAAAAAGAAACAGCCTATAACTTGTTCATACCATGTTTGTGATTGATCTCTTTGGTGATTGGAACTTTTACTAAAAATATCTACTATCTAAATTCAAATCACTTTTAGTCTCTCAGGGATTAAACAGCTTTTTTATTCCCTGTTTAAAATGAATAAACTAGCTCTTTTCGAATGGATGTGATGAAAACATTATTTTTGCTAACAATTATATATCCGAACGCCCTAGATAATGATAGTTACCACAAAACAAATGTATTGCGACAAAAATAGTCTTTATTGCTGCTAAATAATTAACTTCCGCGTGAATGGTCCAGTATTTATACAGCATTAATGTAGCAGCCAGCAGGTGTTTGGGCGTCGCTTATCATAGAAAAAATAATTGATATTTGCAGTACATGTCTCTGATTTGGTCAAACATCACAGTTTTACATATACAACAAATGAAAACCTTACCTAACTATTAAACTTAATAGACACTATGTGAGCTCAAATTAATCATAAAGTACCTATTTTTGAAGATCACATATATTAAAATGATTTGTATGCTTAGACACCTGTGTCTAAATCATTATAATACATTATATATGAGCCCAAGCTCATTGAACTTTTTCCAAACATTTTATTTGCGTAATGTATAACACAGTGATTTGATCTGATCTCTGTACACACAAATTTACCCAATTATAATATTGGTATTGGTATGATACTCTTATATTTTATATTTTTTACTGGCTACAAATTCTAAGATAATTGTGTAACAAGTTGAAAGTGTAAACTCAATAATATGAATCTTAAGGGTGGGAGATTTTTAAATGGAATACCTACCTAAATCATAAGGTTTTCTGGGAAAAGTCACTTGAATTGATAAGTTATCCAATTTGGCATTATAATGGTCGAGCTATTTGGTTTCAGTTTGTTTTAATCGTTTGTGATTGAGTATTATTATTACATACCTTGATTGGGTTGTGTTTTTTTTACAATATAGTACCTTCTCTTGCTTTGATCATATACGCAAAGTTCTTGATTCTGACAGAGTGTCCATGTTTGTGATAGTCTAAAATGGGAAAACTCAACATAAAATCATCACTAGTTATCCTTCCCAATGACCTGCGACTGCAATGACTGAGAATTCGCAGATTAAATAAATTGTGACCATGCAAGACGCAAGAGAGATGTATGTATAAAAAATACTTATATTTCTACCAAACTAGTATGAGGATGGATCCAAATTAAATGAGTTGAGGCTAGGAATGAAGAATTAGAGTAATAAATAAAGAATTTTATTCTAAATTTATATGAGGGTAGGCTCAAATTAAAAATAATATAACTATGTAATACTATGTGGAGATTAAATAATGTGAGGAATAAAGTAAGCACTATCTTTATAACTGGTAGATTGTTCTACAACGGTATCTGTATATTTTTAGAATGCGCCATAGAAGAGTGCTCCGAAGGCTGTAACAAGGGAACGAAGTGTGACTGCAACCCTAAAGATACTGACGCTTGTAAGTGAAATTTGTATTAAAATATTTTGTTGTCGTTAACCGACGACACCTTGAGAGTCACAAGGCTCTAATGGATCTAAGTGGCCAGTAAACGTTTAATGGAGGAGGATTTTTTAGAGCTTACAAGTTTGCCTAAGATCACTATCTCACATGTAGGTAATTGATACGGTGGCCGAGGATAATAAACCGACTTAACCTGACTTCTAAGCTCCAGCATCCTGCAAACTCGAATTAGCGATAAGACTCAAAAATTAAAAAGACCTGAACCCAGTCTATAACATATGCCACTGGATTATTCACTGTTTCAAATTATGTTCAACACTGGAGGTCTTCCGACCAATGATGACAGTGATACAAGGATTGATACATTATGTATACAGCAATAACCGATATATACAAATAATATGATCTCTGTAATGTGAACAGTAAGTAGTCTAGAAAAGCTTCCCCAACTAATCACGTGGGTAAAAACTCGGAACAGATTATGGCATCAGAATTTCAGCAGAGCTGTCTACACCTACGCCTGTCAAGTCTAGAAATAATTGTAGACCGCCCTCAGAAGGGGAAACTCCTGTGCAGTACGAAGACAAACAGTACTAGAGTAGAAGAAGAATATACGTTTTACCAAGTCCACTTAGAAATGAAAACAAAATTTAGAGCGATATTATAATGGGAAGTAGAAAAATGTTTTGTATTCATTGCATACTTTTTATATTTTGCAGCATCAGCACGTTTTGAGACAAAACTACAGGTAGTGGACCAACCAAACATCAATATATCTCAAGAAGTCGTCAAACAGGTAAAACAATATGTATGTGATAGTTTTAAGTATTTATTAGATCCATAAGTTAATTACAAATTGTCACCACATCGCATATGATCGTGGGGTCAGATGGATCCCGCGGGCAGGCGCCGGGCTGTAAAGTTTAAGTTGTGTCAAAATGTTTATTGTTCAGTCCTTTATTGTTGTTAGAGTGGTGAACTGTGGCGTTCCCGCTGGGCTACGTTCTGTTTCTGACGTCATGTCGGTTTAACAGAAAATTTTAGCGGAATTAACGCTATGTATAATAATGATTTGTAAATGTTGTTATTGTATTGTAAAGCAAAGTCTCAAGACAAATTTCACTGCGCCCGTTACACTGAGATATACAGTTCTTAGGTAAGTCTTATGTGCCTGTTAATTTTACTTTCAAACAATCTCAAAGATTGCTGCCAGAACAACGGTGCTAGACGAAAGGATTTCTACATGAGGGTGGTAGCTAGCCAGGCGAGCATTCGCAAAATGCCTTTCCACCTAGCGGTGAAGCTCAAGCCGGTGGTGGGGACCGAACCATGGACCTGTGGCGCGGCAGTCCATATAGCTATAAACGCTCGGCCACCATTGCTTCAAAAATAGTTGCAATAGGGTATCAATGGGAATAAGCCTGTGGGGACAGTGTGAATACCTACGTAACAAAGCGCTTCAAAATATAGTATATTCCATCCGTAAAAGTATGTGCCGTAGTTTCAATACACACCCGTAGTTATTTATATTGAAGTTCATTTTGATATTCGATAAGTAGACGTGAATAAAGTCTTAAGAGCAAAAATTAGAGTTATGGGTCATTGTATCATGTTAGCTCAATTGGTAGTGGGTTCGAATCTCGCACATGACTATAATTTTTTCTCTCGTAAATTTGTAATTTGTTCTTGTAAAAATTAATGTCAATGACGATATGTACCTACCTATCTAACAATAAGTGAAATATAGTGAAAACAGTTCGACAGAAGAACATAATTTGTCATAAAGTAATTATTATTAGAAACAGGATATTAATCGTGTTTTTGATTGATTTTGAGCTCTCAATATCTCAGCAAGAGTCGAAGATGTGTTGCAAATAGTTCACGATTTCTGATATCGTTAGTTTTGCATGTCGAAATTTTAATAATGGTGTGAGTGACAGTGGCAATAATAGCATCGCCTTGCCGAAAAACTTACTAGAAAGAGGGTAGACCGGTTCGTCTGTGCTTAATGCCGACCATCTACTTGCATATACTTCAGTTCACTCGTGATCATGGCGCTTCTAACAGTGCCGAAATATCAAGAGCTCAAAATCAATCAAAACACTTTAAGGGCCTCTTGCACTGGCACAGTAGGCAAATTTAGCGTGCTAGAGTTGCAGGCTATGGACACTACGCGGCGCTGCGCTTTAGATGCTCAGCGCTCGCAGGTCGATGTCCCCAGCCGCACGCTATCAGCTTCATAGTGTAACTAAAACAGTTGATCTACTTTAGGTATCTGCTACAAAACCCAGTACTCAATTATTATATTCTTGTGACTATTCCCTTATAGTGCAACTAACACAGTTGATAACCTTTAACTATTACTATTAAAATACATACCGTTAAGTGCTTGGCGACAGATTTTCTACTTGAGGGTAGTAGCTAGCCAGGCGGGTATTCGCAAAATGCCCTACCACCATGTCAAATTACTGGTTCTATCTAGAGGACACATAGCGGCACATACCGTTAAGTGCTTGGCGACAGATTTTCTACTTGAGGGTTAGGTAGCTAGCCAGGCGAGTAATCTCAAATTGCTCTACCGCCATGCAAAATTACTGGGTCTGGAGGACTCATAGCGGCACATACCGTTAAGTGCTTGGCGACAGATTTTCTACTTGACACATAGTGGTAGGAAGCCAGGCGGGTATTTGCAAAATGCCCTACCACCTTGCAAAATTATTGGTTCTAGAGGACTCATAGCGGCACATACCGTTAAGTGCTTGGCGACAGATTTTCTACTTGACACATAGTGGTAGGAAGCCAGGCGGGTATTTGCAAAATGCCCTACCACCATGCAAAATTATTGATTCTAGAGGACTCATAGCGGCACATACCGTTAAGTGCTTGGCGACAGATTTTCTACTTGACACATAGTGGTAGCAAGCCAGGCGGGTATTTATAAAATGCCCTACCACCATGTCAAATTACTGGTTCTATCTAGAGGATACATAGCGGCACATAGCGTAAAGTGCTTAGCGACAGATTTTTTACTTGAGGGTAGTAGCTAGCCAGGCGGGTATTCGCAAAATGCCCTACCACCATGCCAAATTACTGGTTCTATCTAGAGGACACATAGCGGCACATACCGTTAAGTGCTTGGCGACAGATTTTCTACTTGAGGGTTAGGTAGCTAGCCAGGCGGGTAATCTCAAATTGCTCTACCGCCATGCAAAATTACTGGGTCTGGAGGACTCATAGCGGCACATACCGTTAAGTGCTTGGCGACAGATTTTCTACTTGACACATAGTGTAGCAAGCCAGGCGGGTATTTATAAAATGCCCTACCACCATGCAAAATTACTGGTTCTCAAGGATACATAGCGGCACATAGCCTTAAGTGCTTGGCGACAGATTTTTTACTTGAGGGAGGTAGCTAGCCAGGCGGGTTTTCTCAAAATGCCCTACCACCATGCAAATTACTAGTTCTAGAGGACTCATAGCGGCACATATCGTTAAGTGCTTGGCGACAGATTTTTTACTTGAGGGAGGTAGCTAGCCAGGCTGGTAATCGCAAATTGCCCTACCACCATGCACAACTACTAGTTCTCAAGGATACATAGCGGCACATAGCGTTAAGTGCTTCGTGACAGATTTTCTACTTGAGGGTAGTAGCTAGCCAGGCGGGCATTCACAAAATGCCCTACCACCATGCAAAATTACTGGTTCTGGAGGACTCATAGCGGCACATACCGTTAAGTGCTTGGCGACAGATTTTTTACTGGAGGGAGGTAGCTTCTTAGAGGGCACTGCTGCTCACTTTCCGGTATTTTCCCTTAGTTGCCTATTACGACACCCACAGTTAGTAATTGGGGCGTGACATAGCCCGGCACCCCACGGGCAGCCCGTCACCCCACGGGCTCGGCTACACTATTTACAGCTCACTGAAGTAAAATAAGTGAATTGTTTAGAAAACCATACTGTACTTCTTATACTGTGGCGCGTGAAAACAATGCCATCGAGAAAGTATTTTTTTTATTTGGCATGGTTTGAAATTACGTACAAGACACTCGCCTGATGGAAGATTCACGCCAGCGGATAACCATAAATGTTGCAGTGTCACCATTCTGCTAATAATAATTCTGTTTATAAATATTTCTAGCTCGTAATCGCCGGAGAGAATTTTGCTGGAGAAAACGACACGCGTCCTACCTCGATTACGCCTAGGCGGGTACTGAATGACATGCGCGAGAGCTTGAATCTTTAGATTTGTAGTTTATTTTTTCTTGTTAAAAAACTATAGCTAAATTTAAAAATGTGCCTTTAAACGTTACTAATAAATAACAAGCTCTTTGAATTTTTTTTTTATCGAAGAAATTGTTCATAATCACGTTTTTGACTTTGTACGTTCCTGGAGAGTATGTTCAACTTTATATAAATGATTTTATATATTCTAAATTTTCAATTCTATTCGAGTTACAGATTTAAAAAAATGTCTTAAGTAGGTGCTACCTCGCCTTAAATATCCCGTTTCTAATAATAATAACTATAGTGTAATTGATTGTGACAGTTTAAGAACTCATTATTTGCTTTATTTATAACATTTCAATTATTGACAATATTACAAGTAAGTATTATGATTTTCGTATATAGCCCTTACTTAGCCAAGACTAACTTTCTACAATAAGGCACTAGTACGTCTTATAATATGTAGGTAGCATTACCGCTAAGTAAAAACCATTCACAAGCCAATATTGGCACCCCTCGACCAATTCCATTATCAGCTTTAGTAAGTAAAATTTTATTGGTTTCGTTTTAGATAACGAGCTATCTGAAGGCATCAAATATCACTTTGGAGGATGAAATTGAAATTTTGAATATCAGGTGAGTCATTCGCATTAACCTTTTCATCCAATTTCTGAAACCAAAATTTGTCAGTTAGAAGCAAACACTGATGGTTGTTACCAACGATGATGCTTGCGCAAGTAATGCTACTTTACACAATATAATTTGATTGTGTGAACACACTTTGCTTGTGCAAGTTGCTTAGTTGTGCTCGCTTTGGTCCTTACGCGAGTGCGAATCGTTTGTCATCTACGTCTGCGTCACCCCCCGTTACTAGCACTGAAAATCGTCCAAACGTGACGCCAACTATATTTTTTCATTCATTTATTCCTGTTTAGCCAGCAATAATCTATTTTTTGCAAAGATTTGTTGCAGTAAATATATTGAAAAATAAAATTAAACTGACTTCTTACACTGAAATATATGAAATGTGTGAAAGTCGGTACCAAGCTGGTTCAAAACTTCAAAAGTCATTTTATATATTTCAGTGTAGGAAATCACTTTGGAGCGAATACTGATGGCCGTTACCAACGATGTACATTGTAGCATGCGCAAGTAATAGTACTTTGCACATAATTTGCATGTGCTAGTTGCTCAGTTGTGCTCGTTTTGATCCTTATGCGAGTGCGTATCTTCTGTCCCCGTTACGTCTGTGTCACCCCCACGTTACTAGCACGGAACGTCATCCAAACGTGACGCCGTCGATATTAACATACTTATTCTTTCTTAGCCTGTTTAACTATATTTCTGTTTAGCCGGCGATAATGTTTGCAGAGATTTGTTGCAGCAAAAATATTTGAAAAATAACTGAACCGACTTCTTACACTGAAAGGTATGAAATAACGTGTGGGAGTCGATACCAAGCTGGTTCAAAAGTTAACAATTCATTTAATATTTTTAGTGTCGGAAATCAGTTCCGTTTTATTGCAACATTTCTTAAATTTATCAAAAAATATCGTCTCAACTGTGAGTACAATGTGGATATTGTTTTCGTGGAAATTATAGCTTTTAAAATGCACTTAACGGAGGAGCGGATACTGCTGCGGTGATGGATAAACGCAAATTTTAGAAATAAACAAATTCCGTTCTTGTACATAGTTACTGCGGCAATGCAATCTTGATTGTTGAATCAAGATTTTACATTATTATACGGGCTAAAAGTGTCTTCGTCTGAGGTGAACTAAATTTCCTCACATTGTAAGTTGAGAGTTGTACAATGAGTAAGTCCAATAAATATGAATACCCCAAATACATCACTTCTTCGATATGCTCAGCAGTAAACTCTACTATTATTTGTTACGATTGGGATTCAAAAAGTCGCTCTGGTATAGAACATATAATAATACGCTCTAGTATAACCCATGCATGATAGCTTAACTTATTAGCTAACCTAATTATTTTGTCCAGTTTAGTAGAGTCAAACGGGGCTCGCGTGATTTGGCTTCGAATATGGGGTGTCAGACGTGAAGCAGGGTCGCTGAGAGCGGCACTAGCAAGACTAGCAGCTACCAGGTCTAGAGCAGACCAACTGAAAATCCTGCCAGCAACGCTTCACTTCCATATGCAGCCAGCACTAAGTCTACACGTGAGTACCTTACTGCACTACTTAAAAATATTATTTGGATTTCATTGAAATTCGAGAGCCCTATTGTGCGCATAGTTAAGACCTCATGCGGGTGCTCCGTATAGAAGTGAAACGAGTAAAAAAAACTTGCGGTTTGGCAATATGGCGTTTATGACGTCATGACGACAGTAACAGGAAAAGTAGGCGGAACTGTCATTTAGATATGTTTTTTTAAATACGAGTATTTAAGTGTTTTTCTTATATATTAATTTAATGCTTTCTTGAAATATTTGTATAACATTTGTTTATTTTTAATTTTTATTGCTGATAGATAAGCCTTTGACTACAATCTTACCTGATAGTAAGTGATGATGTGGGCGAAGGAACAGACTTGTTTAATAAAAATCATATGCGATATGATGGTATTTTATTATATATACAGTTATGTATATTTAATACTGTTATGTTTGCAATAACGCCTGCTCGGCGGATTACAATACAAAATTGCAAATTTACAGTTAGGTAAATATTAAAATACCGTCCTCAATAAAGCACCTTCCTCTGAGACTATTGACTATAAAGTCATATAACACTCAATATGATTTTAATAGTTTTTTGGTGTCAATTTTAAATGGCGTGCATTATTTTAAATTCGTTTAAATTGAGTTTTTTTTAATTTTGTTAATTTATAGTTTCTTTTTAATTTGATAAAATTTCACATGGCATTAAAAGGCCAAATAAAGAATGAATAAAATAATTCGTGAAATTAATATTTTCATTCCATTTCATGTAATTTGAGCTAAAATCACATGGCTTGATGATAAAACGTTACTTGATTATATATTTTTGCTGTACTTCTTTTGAATATTTATACTAAATTATGTAAATAATAATGTAAAACATTAATTACAACCATTTTTATTGCAAAATAATGAACATCAATTTTCAAGCCACTACTAAAAGTCAGTATATGACGTATTTGTCGTTTGCCCAACCTACCTTTAATACCTACGTATAAAATTTCACGTCAGTTTATTATTGTGGAGAGAGACCCCCTGTTGCTTTTACTACCAAGACGACATTACATTTGTCATTCGGCCGGCACTGAGTCTATTTTACCCCTCTACCCCTGTGCTTACATAATTAGTTACATCATTATTTTTATTACAGTCAGTTAAATCATAGTACTCCTTCTACTATGGTTAAATGGTTGCATGAAGCTCATTGCATGTTAAGACAATGCTATACTTAAATTTTCTTGATAGATTTAATTAACCAAAAAAATCTCTCACCACACATTTTCGTTTTTTTTTTTTTTTTTTTTTTTTTTTTTTTTTTATGCCTTTATTAAACAAATACTACAAACTATAAACAACAGTACAGCTACTACAGTAAAAGCATTTGGACTCATAGGGAGTCCAAATGCTCTAACCCACTATCAGTTGGCAGCGTGCCCAGCATGCTGGCAGCATTGCCCCGTTGAATTGCAATGCTTATTCTTTGAGCCAAATAGGTGCCAGCATTTTGATCACGCGTCGCATCGACCAAGCGCTCTGATAGATTTTGGAAAATACGATGAACTCTTCGAATTGATTTCTGAAACCCTTTAACATATTCAAGTGATTGTTATGTAATTATCATTTCGAGGGGTTAACACTATTTTAAATAAAATTTTGGCGTTATTACAGTAATCATAATTTTATTGTTTTACTATCTATTCATCTGCATGCGGGTCCATAAACATAGCTCCATGGTTCGAATCCCGCCGCGGGGTTGAGCTTCACCGCATGGTGGAAAGGGATTTTGCTAACGCCCGCCTGTCTAGCGGTCCACCATCAAGTAGAAAATCTGTCGCCAAGCACCTAACGGTTTGTTCCGGCAGCTATCCTTGAGTGCCAATAATTCTAGGTTAAGCCTGTTAACACCTTCGACTACATCATCACTTACCATCAGGTGAGATTGAGGTCAAAAGCTCACCTATAAAAAAAATGTGGACGTAGTAGCGGAAGTAAAATATAATATTTGTATAACAATATATCAACGGGGTCTCAGCGAAGATATAAATCACCTTTAGACCTTTTTTTACTAGAAATATTTTTTCTGCAAATTGTTTACAATCTACTATGCAAAACGGTGTACATTCTTTCCCTACTCGCAAATTTTTTTACAATCTGTTATTTAAAATGGTGTACATTCGTTCTCTAGTCACATAAGGCTTTAAAATCAATTGTGAAAAAGACAGCAGTTCGTAAACTTCACGAGTATAAAAGCAGGATCCTTATAAACTCAACGGCCGATACTACTGCGGGTACAGCCAAGGGTATTCACGAAATGGTAAAACTGTCCAAGAGCTGTAAAAGGGTGAGCTAAACCGTAACCTGTTTAAACACTTGTATAAGTTCCACAAGATTGCTTGCTAAAGTTTAAGTTGATTATACCCTGCTCAAACATGCCAGCCTAAAGATTTTTCACGGCTCTGGAAGAGTCATTGTCCTATTTTCTCTCGAAACAACATTTTGATCAGGGGTAAGTTTGAATATTTTATAACGCATTATCCCGTAGGATTCAGATTGTTGATTTTGTAGGCCCAGCTAAATAGCTTTGCTATCTACTCAGTAATTCAACGTCTACAATCAAAACATAACGTTTGGATTTTGAACGTTGGAACCTTAAGAGGCGATGCGAACACTCTTAACACAATGAGCTCTTTAATGCTTAGACTACTTAAGAAAAGTGTCGTTTTGATTGTATTGTTGAGATAGATGAAAAGAAGTCCTTTCATCTATGCATGATTAATAAATAATATTTATTCGTAGATGTAAGGTTAAATTCCTAGAGCGGCATTACAAGCTTTTTGTCTTTCGTAGACTTAACATACTAATTATTGGAAAAAATCGTGTGTATCGGGGTGGCGGGTGCATTGTATCAAATTGGATGGGAAATTTCTTTGATAATTGTACGTCAAATGAATTGAATTATTGATAGGTAGTACTTATCAATAATTTATTTGATCCTCTTTCAATATCTAAAAATGAAAACATAAAAATGAGCCGACATTCTGATATGATAATGGCAATAAACACTGAATTTCTAATTGTATGACTATCAAACGATCAAACGATCAATATTAAAGTGAACCACCATTCTGATATCAGAATGACTGTTAAACAGCAAAAGTATTTTTTATATTCGTACTGCATGACTACTAATCTAATATAACTAAAATGTACCTTGTCATATCAAAATATCAGACAAGGTAATTATATTTACGAGAATATTATTCAAATAACAATACAATGGATGTTTTTTCTCTAAAGGCCTTATAATTTATATAATATAATTTGAAATGTGACGACTCTTGGAACTTATATCTTTCAAAAAGTTTTCGTCTTCAAATATGAATGTTCAAATATGAATATAATTTTACTTGCGAGACTTGAAAGCACATGTTCCTTATTTTAAAATAAAATACTCGGTGCTCAGTAAAATCTGGAATATATGGAGAACCCCTTTTCAGCGTTGGGAAGCAAAACATGGTAAAGTATTATGTCTGCTGAGAACAAAGACCGTACTGACACAGTGCAGAGTGCAATGTTCACTAGGCAAATACATATAGAAATATCTAACAAATATTAGCAAACCAAAAACCCCTGGGGTACCGAGCTAGATTTGCACACATATGTTCCAGTGACTGCCAAGCGTGGGGTTTAATTTTATTTAATTTTCCTCTTTTTTGGGGAGGCTGTATTCAGCTGTGGAATATCCGGCTGATACAGTTAGTATGTTTTTAAGCACTAGCGCATGTTGAGAAAAATCAAGTTTATGGAGCACAATATTCAGAACAACATTATTGTGAATGTTTATGATTTTCAACAACGCCTTCAAAAGAAGTCTAATATTTTGATGGATAAACGCACCGTTTCCTACTCTCTTCTTAAGAATCGCGCTTCTGCTGCCGACTAGTGGGAGTCAAGATGTCAATGCGATTATAGAAAACTGTCTAATACTCACAGTATTAGACAGTTTTCTATAAATTCCACACTTGTATGGCTTTGTCTCGATAATTACAGTATTGGTGTTGCCAGTTCCAAATCATCACCTCGTCTCAAGGTGACAAGTTTAGCAAATTGTCCGTTGTGGAAAGAAAATAATAACTTTGTTGTGTATTGGGCTGCCGCACATGCAAATACTATGGGCTCTGTCAGCTTTAGTTAGACTATGATGATGAAATATAGCTAGTTGAGGCTACGAATTCGTATATCTGAGATTTCCTTTATTGCTCATATACTAGCTTTTCACTTCTACTAGGTACTATCAACTGATGGTACCGAATGTTGCGGTCGAAGATTCTGTCAAACGTAGAGATTCTCAAGAATAGCTTCCGCAACACACCGCTTGGGTTTGACGACAGATTTTCTTTTTAAAGTAATAATAAAAAAAGCCAGGCAAGCATTCACAATATGCCCTACCACCATGCTATAATGACAGCCATCTTAAGACAACAATCAGGACCTAAAGTTTAATATGGCCTCCGAAGCACGGTATCGGTCAGCAGTAAGTACATCTTGCGGCCACCCATTTAAGTCCAAAGCGGACATTTTGTAACCTAGTTGATCGGTGTATAGTGACTTAGCAAGCGAAGCGCAAATTTGTTAATGTGAAGATCTGATTTGTTCGAAGATCTGATACTGTTTACATTTTGTATGTTTCACTAACACTACTCAACCATCTTATTTCGGACGGAGATATAATGAAATAATAATATTAAAGGGAAACCGTGGACTTTTAATTAACAGTTTAGTTGCTAGTCACGTCGGCATTATCTGTCATGAGAGATACGGATGGAAAAAACAGAGAAATACAGCAGTGTAATATTAATTGAAATTCGTTTTGCGTTTTGGTGCGCGATTAGAAATATAACTATATATTTTTGTCGTTTATGTAATAGTTTCTGATTACATAAACGACAAAAATGCCTGGACAATTCCGCCTCCGCCAAGCTATTGCCTGTCAACTACATAATTTAAACAAATATTGTTAAAACTCTATTATATAGTATGTATGTAACACATTGTTAAAAAATGTTTAAAAGAATGGCCCCGAGTTTCTTGCCCGTTCTTCTCGCAGTGGCTCTATACAATTTATTTGCTGAACGTGGCAGTACAATGTAGAATATTTCAATACTAAAATTTGTAATTGACCTTCATAAGAGCGTCGTAGACGCCTAAATTGAATAAATGATTTTGACTTTGACTTTGACTTTAACTGAAACTCTTGTTCATATTTTTTGACAATATGATCTTATTCCAAAGGAATTATAAGAAAGGTATTATTTGCCAGGCAAACCTAAGCTACTCGTACAAAAAGTTTTATATATTACCTAAGACAAAGAATAAATAACAGTAAAAGCTCAAGGGCACTGTTTACCAGCCTACTTTTTTGCAAAAGGATTTTCCTTACCCAAGCTTATCTCGTAAAAAAAAACCTTGGGATTATCCGTTTAAAAAGTGACTTATGAAGTTAAGATGCTTACAGCGTGTTCCACCACGCTAAAGTAAGCAGGCTTTGGCAGTCAGTCTCAAAGCAATAATTTGATTGTCAACCTTTGAATTGCTGTTCAGATATTTTTGTTCAACTTTAAAATATTTGGTTTGTGAGGTTTTGTTTGCCTTTATGCCGTAATAATGATTTCGTTCCCAAATTCTCGAAATAAATTTTGAGCCTGGTTTTCAAGAGCGAGCACGTTATCTTTTCATTAAGTAACTTTGTAAAAAAAAAGCTCCTTTTTCTCCTGATTAACATACGAGCAGAAAGCTCGTATGTTTATTTAAGTTCAAAATTCCATTCTCAAATTGAAGAAAAAAAACCGTTTCCGTAGCTGCGATATATATTAGGTCCTTACATATGAAATTGGCGTTTTGTATGGGAGGAACAAAAAGTCGAATATTTTTTAATATAATATATTTAAATTATCAAAGTATGAACCATTATTTTCTATGCACTTTTGCCATCCCATAGGTAGTTCATTGATCCCTTTACTAAAAAAACCAGTCGGACGGGAATCAATAAAATCTTTGAAGGCGATTTGGACTGCCCCATCGGAGTTGAATTTTTTCCCTTGCAAGAAGTTATCCAAATTTCGAAAAAAATGGTAATCTGTTGGAGCAAGGTCCGGGGAGTACGGAGGATGTCTTAGACTTTCCAATTGAAGCTCTTCTAATTTAGTAGCCGTCTGTAGCGCAGTGTGTGGTCTAGCGTTGTCGTGAAGCAGCAGTGGCGTGGAGCGATTGACCAGCCTAGGTTGTTTAGCCGCTAGCTTTTCCATCATGGTTTGCAATTCCTGACAATAGACATCAGCCGTAATAGTCTGGCCAGATTTGATAAAACTGTAATGAACAATACCGGCACTAGTAACTTTTTTGGGGTTAATTTTCGCTTGAGGCAGGATTTGGCTGGCTGGCCAGGATCTAACCATTGCGCTGAGCGCTTCCGATTATCGTAAAGAGCCCATTTTTCATCACAGGTAATGATTCGGTTTAAAATACCTTCATTATTGTGCCGGTTTAGTAATGTAACGCAGCAGTCGACGCGCGTTTGCCGGTTTGTTTCAGTCAATTCGTGAGGTACCCACCTTTCAAGCTTTTTAATCTTCCCAATTTGCTTCAAGTGAATTAAAACAGTTTTATCACTAACATCGCAGCCTGCAGCTAACTCGGACGTGGTTTGCGATGGATCCGCTTCCACAATAGCCTTCAACTCTTCATTATCAACTTGAGTCTCAGGCCGTCCACGGGGCTTGTTCTGCAGGTCGAAATTTCCAGAACGAAAACGTTGGAACCAAAAACGAACTGTGTTTTCTTTTGCAACACGACCGCCATACACATCATTCACCCTTCGAGTTGTTTCCGCAGCACTAGTGCCACGGCGGAACTCGTACTCGTAAATAATGCGATATTTAAGGTTTTCCATTTTGTAAAATGAGTGACGCAAACAGAAAAAAACAGAAGAAAAAAAACAAATGAATGACGATCATCGAAGCACAAATACATGAGTCTATAGCTGTACAAATTTGAATTTGGAATTCCTTACCAAAGAGGAGAAATTCGTGATTAAAGTGGCCAGTACGAAAAACGCCAATTTCATATGTAAGGACCTAATATATAGTTATAGTGCAATAATGTCCCAACGAAACTTTAAATATTTTCCAATGTGAATTTTCTAGCGCTTGTAACTGAGTCATATTGCTAGTTTTAGGGCTGCTATTGTTGGCAAATATTTTTACTATAAAATAGGAGAAAATGCCGCGTCTACTTAACTTAAAAAATACAAAACGACAAGTATACGAAAGGAATAATTTAAGGCATGTGCGGGATCTGAACCCGCGTCCATCCACGCCTTTAGCCGGGGTATGCTCTAACCAATTGAGCTAGCATGACAATGAGTCATAATTAAACATTTTCCTATCGTTCTTTAACCATCGTATTGGGATGGAGCGACATCTATAGTACACGTTGTATACGTATACGTATACGTATCACGTTGTACTACATACAAGACCAATTTTGCAATTGGTTTTATACTTGTAAATGATGACGCAACCTTATATTGTTATGTTTGCAATAACGCCTGCTATGTAGCAGGCGTTATTGCATAGATTACATTACAAAATTGCAAATATACAAAAGTTTTCTTTTTTTGTTTAAGCCATGTGTGGTATAATTACTTAGATATATAGACTTAGGGATTAGAACTTAGGGATATAGACTAGTCTGCTCATCAAAACTAGAGTAGGCATTTGAATCTCCTACGGGCCTCAGTCTAATTTTCTGCCTCAGTCACTAAAATTTTCTGGTTTTACTAAACTAAAACATCGTATAAATATTTTTTAATAATAACCAAATATTTTATGAAAACATCAAATTAATATTTTAATAAAACACTTAAAAATACAAAAATATATCTAGTGTGACTGTGACTCTACGAGCGCACGATCTTTCTCGATCGTGCGCTCGTAGAGTCAAGACCTCCTGAGGATGCTTCGTGTAGAAGCGACACGCGTCGAAAATTCTTCCGGTTTGGCTGCGTGGCGTTTGTGACGTCACGTCGGCTTAACAGGAAAATTAGGCGGAATTATCACTAGATATATTTTTTAAGTGTTTTATTAAAATATTAATTTGATGTTTTCATAACATATTTTAAAAATATTTGTTATTATTAAATATGGATTTCCGCAAAGTAACGCCTGAATCTGTTTATTAAATATTTTTTGTGGTATACATACAAATGTTAATATTTATTGATTGATAAGAGAGAGTACATAATTTATTTGCTCATTCATATTATTAAAATTCTTCAACAATACATAGCTTAATAAGAAAAAATAGCCTATCAGAAATATAAAAAGAAATCTTTTGCAAATAAGCAAATAGTTATTATTTCATTATTTCACTAATGCAAAAAATGTGTTATAGTCATAAAAACTTTTTTCTGCCAGGCCTTAATCGTGAATCAACGCCCGGAAGTATGGGAGGGGTCGGAGTTCATCCTTAGCTGTATGGCGTATGGATCTCCGGATATAGCCTTCACCTGGTACAAGGATGGAGTCAAGATCAACTTTAAGGGAACGACTAGGTAATTTTTGAATTTGTCTGATATTGTATTATTTCAAATTGAATTTTCGTTAAAATCACACATAGTTAAAAAAGTAACTGGTAAATTCTGAGAGATGATTTCTTGCCAGGGCCACGATAATGTTTGTCAGTCATTTTATACTACAAATGACACACTGGCCCTCATCGCAGAAGAGAATGTCGAAAAACCACTTCACCGACTTCACTGTGGTGTGACAACAGAGTTGGTCAACTCTGTAGCTCAAGTCTGCAGCACTATCAGATGCCCACAGGCCCACTCAATTTATGAATATGCATAGAGATCAATATATTTTCGTCCATCCAACTACCGCCCTTTAGCCATAGCGTCTTTGTTCTCTAATATTCATAATGGAATCCATTATCAACTATCTATAGGAGCACCACTTATTTTTTTATTTACTATTTTACTGATTGTACGTATGGTTTTCGTCGCAGGAGCTTAGCAAAAAATATTATATTGAGCTTATATTAGACCTCTTGCTAGACTTGTTCAATGACAGTTTCATGCTGGTACTCGATGAGGTAATATATAATAAAAATAAAATATAGTATTGCAACCAAAGTTCGTGTAAACACTGTTTTCACCTACTTTTGTACGTTGTGTTTCCTACCAAATTAGTGGTGATGCTGTCTTATTTGTTTATTTCATAACCAGCTGCCAGATCATCTCATTAGGGCTTGGTGACAAATTTTCAAACACAGAGAACGATTTCTTAGTAAACGTTCCTATATTTTTATAGATATTGAACTGTGCAAGGTAGATGGCAAATGGCAAGACTAAAATAATGTCTGATAAACTTGGGTATTCTGCCTACCCCTTCCTGGGAATACAGGCATAACCATTGTATTATTTTTTTTGTGTATAATCTTACGACTCTTACAGAGATATCTGGACCCGCACAGTGTCCGAAGATGCTTTGGGTCGTCGGATGTCTGTCCTTGGGGTGTCAGAAGCAAAAGCTCCAGATGGGGGAAAGTGGTCTTGCGCTGCTGATGATGGGGGAAGAAGAAGATGTAGAGCCTTGAGGCTAGCAGTGCTCAAACCACCTGATATAAGGCTAGTGCCTTCTGCGCTTACCGTAAACAAAGTAAGGATCATAATTACTTTCAAAATGTACGAAATGAATAATTTTGCCTGTTAAATGGTATCATCTCAATTCGTATATTTTTTTATATATAATCTAATTGGACTAACGACGTTTAGCTTGTAACTCAGTATTTGAAGCAGTGATGGCTCAGTAGCATTGGTTATGGACCACCATCAGCTGGTCTTTAGTTAGAATCCCGCCGCTGGCTTGAGCTCCACCGCATGGTGGAACGGCATTTTGCGAATGCCCGCCTGGCTAGCGACCACCTTCAAGTAGAAAATCTGTTGCCTAGCACAAAACGGTGTGTTCCGGCAGCTGTCTTTCAGAGTCAGTAATTCTAGGTTAAGCCTGTTAACACCTTCGACCATATCATCACTTACCATCAGGTGAGATTGTGGTCAAAAACTTAAATATCAGCAATAAAAAAAAACTGCTAGTATTATTTTGGTTCACATAATTTTGGTTTTCAATAACATTTGTTTACCACCAAAACGAATGCTACTATGTTTGCAATTTTATTTTAATAGAATGATGACAATACCGGAACAAGTTTCATTGTTGATCATGTGAAGTACCTACAAGTAACAATACGTTAACTGACAAATATATTTTTCAAGGTACTCTTATTATTAACTCTTAGTAAAATAACGTTTTACTAATTTTCTTACAAAAAGTAAGGGTTACTCACATAAATAAGTCAGGTAAATTCGACTATAGTTTCGACCAAATCCGGTGTTTATTAAAGCGAAGTCTCGTACACTCTTTGAAAAAGACTATCAGATGTGGTCAACTATAGACGAATTTATCCGCCTTGTCCACGTGAGTAATCACTTGTGGGTGGGGCCTCTCCAGTACCAGCTCATTCGACCGCATTCAACGTAGAGTGGCTCGAATCGTTTACCATCATCAAGTTATCTGTGATAAGCTCGACCACTGCGTAGACAAATAGGCTCACTCTGCATTTTTACTGTACCTATCACAGGGAGGGTTCCATGGAATTGTTTGGTTAAATACCTGCAGCTGAATTTCTCCTGATGTCCCGACAGAACATGATGTTTCTGACATGTAAACTATTCTCTTGCAACTGATACCTGCATGAAAGAGTCTGTAATATATCAAATTTTGTATTGTTTTGCTCAGGGTGACAATGTAAGTATTACTTGCCTCGCCGGCGCGGGCCGTATCCACGGAGCTCTCGGCTTCAGCTGGGGGAGAGAACGTACCCTGCTTCCACTAGCTCCTGGAAGAGAAGTGTGGGAAGACCTCTTTCCGGCTGGCAGTGTGTTGAAGCTGTACAATGTACAGGTATGGTTATCTGAAAGGAAACAACGAGCGGGAAATCACGATTCATGCTCATCAAAGGAGCTGTCATGGTGATGTGAAATACTTCAAAGTTATTTCATGCTATTTTGAAGTGTTCAAAGCGGAGCTTGCTAATTTGTTCTCTGATATGCAACGTTTGGTGCGGTCATAACTTCTATAAGTGACCGATGCTGGCATTTACTACAGAGTGCTACCATGCTTCGGAGAGCACGTTTATGTGATTTATGTGATTGATGAAGTTTTAATCTTGGAACTTTGTATGCGTATTTGATATAGAAATAATTATCAGAAGTTTTCGAGTTGGTGACACATCGTTTTGACATTGGTATTAAATTGTATAAACAATTTTTAATTTCTTATTGATTTGACATGACACATCCAGCAAATAAAACTTTCTTATTTCCCTTTAGTTCTATGAATATTGACTATATATTTTCTACTTTATGTACTTAGCATACAACACTTTGAAGGCAGATCAGTAACGTGGAAAATGTATTTAATTTACTATTTTCTACGTTATTCAATATACTTTATATACATATTTACGTCCATTTTGAAGCTATGATAGGTAATTGATATGGACAGCTATGCCGCAGCTTCATGGTTCGATCCCCACCGCTAGCTTGAGCCCCACCGCGTGGTGGAAAGGCAGTTTGCAAATGCTCGACCAGGTTAGCTTAACCTAACCACCAAGTTTATAACAATAAATAAGTTGCCAATTAAGTAGAAAAAAACATGTTGCCAAGACAACATAATATTAGTAAAATCTTAGATTTGTTTAAAATGTAAGTGTTTATAGAAACCTCTATTACGTACTCATTCAGATGATAAAGACATGACGGTATTTTAAATTCATTTATTTCCACAATAAAATAATACAATCCTCCATACAACATTAGAATCACATTTAATGTATACAATTAATCATATCTTGTATATACAATATAATTAATATTAATAATAATTAAAGCTTCAAATTATAACTTTTATGTTTCGATCGAGTTGCGTCGACCGTGGTGTCTAGAGGACTGATACTATTGGAATCAATATTTTGAAAAGAAGTATGCATAAGTCAGAATGCCGGCTATAAATTCGAAGCCAAAACTGTCTACGATCACGTGCCATACTTTGTGTTGTTAAACAAAAAAAAACATCAACCGCACAAGCGCAGAACAAGGGTAGGAAAATAATGATTATGGTGCCATGTGATTTCATATCTCTTAATGTGATTTTCTCTAGCAAAGTCATGTCTTATTCTTGTGACCAATGTGGAAGTTCATAAAATTTCAATACAGAGGTCTGGAGAGTTCCGATGCCAAGTATCGTCGGTGGCTGGCACTAACGCTAAAGGTGTGACGATGTGGGCACTGGGGGCCGACGACGTGGCTTGCAGCGCCGACGCGTCTCACGGTCTTCGTTGGCCGAAGACCGCGCCTGGCGCTCACGCCTCGGCTTCTTGCCCGCCAGGACACAACGGGGAAACAACGAGGTAAAAAAGAACTTTCTATATCTTAGAACTTTCTAGTATATACTATATTTATCATTTAGCTGATATTTTGCCCAAGTTTTAATACAAATGGTTTTATAGGTTTTGTGAACCAAAAACGGGACAGCACGGAGTTAAATGGATGCTGCCAGACTTCTCGGGCTGTGTTGCTGATTCCTTAAAAGATATTTATGAACAGGTCAGTTATTTTTCTCCTTGTACATTTTTAATATTTAAAATAGCTTTTTGAACTTAGAGAGTTGGAATCTTATAATTTTTTTTCGCAAAATAAAATTACATTGACTATAGAACCTATAAGTAATAAAATTTTGTTATTTACCTTTATAAGAGCGACGTACTCGTAGATGTCAAAATTGAATATACTACTATGATTTTTTTTGATTGCCGAGCGGTAATAGCTATGGACTGCTGCGCCGCAGTACCCGCCGGCTTATTAGCTATCTCTCGGTGAACTTCAACACGAAGACAATTGGGCTTCGATTCAGGGGTATTATCTATCATTTTTAATGACGATGGAAGTTG
Organism: Plagodis pulveraria; assembly: GCA_963890685.1. Lineage (NCBI taxonomy): Eukaryota > Metazoa > Arthropoda > Insecta > Lepidoptera > Geometridae > Plagodis > Plagodis pulveraria. The sequence goes on along the minus strand of OY982964.1, from coordinate 11,424,129 downwards.
AATGAACTAACACAAGTGAAATAGATTGGGTCTATTGTGTGTTTCGTTTATGCTTTCGTGAAATTTCTGGCCCTATCTTAGTGCCATTTGGCCCTAAATGGAATTGTAAGGCGCAAAATGGTAATTATATTGTGTTTATATAATAATTTAAATAGGGAGTTAAATCATTTAATTACATATCATTAAAGTACATATAACTCGCACATATCTTAGATACGCTGTTAATGATGTATCTCCTAAAATAATATCGAAACGCAAGTTGACATTTGTTTGTCAACGTCAGTTTCGCGCGCTATACAAAAACTTTCGTGAAGTGGAAGATTACTTGTGATTGTGAATTGTAAACAAAGATTACATTGTAAATTGAGCAAAGTAAAACTAGATGATGTGATTAAAAGTTACAATTACTTTGCTCATGGCATCCGAGCAAATGGCGCAAATGCTGGGGGTGATCGTTGGCCACTTGCAGCGCATAGAGGCCGCACACAGAAGGCACTAATTTTTATGGCCTGATAAGCGATGATGCTACCTAAGATGGTGCACACAGATTTAGTTCAACAGCTTTGCTAGCGGCGGGCCTACTGCTTGCGGCGAAGATATACAAAACGCAAGAAGATAAATCACGAACGAGTTTCTTACTTTTACCACTGACAGTGCGGAAATCACCTATGCACTCCGGAAACCAACAGCTAGGTCAAGAGTCATGCCCGATTGTCACTTGGCGCTACAAAATTTAGCAGACATAATTATATAAGGTAACGGTGACATGTAATAAGAGCCACATTTCAAATCAGGGTAATAATAGAGCAGTTATTCATGTCAAGGGAAGGAGTGAAAAAGAATATCTCTACAGACGTTGCATAGCTCTGTAAGCCCACATCAAAGGAAGCACAATCTGTTGCATGTCTACACTGAGAAACAACTACAAAATCTATGGAACAAGAAGTCCGACTAAATATGCGGTGTCCTTCCTGATATAAAACAAAAATGAATCTAACAATCTACTTAAGCTCACGAGGGCAGATCTCCATGTGATGATTGGGATCAATACTGGCCTTTGTGATCTATACTATCACCTACACAAAACTGGAGCAACAGAGTCCACTGTGCCAGGGCTGCTTGCATGAGAATGAAACTGTAGAATATGTTGCTCCACTGCAACTCCATACAAGATACTGAGGATAAGAAGCGGCTGGGGCTGGGCTGATTGGGGTTGGCTGGCAGGAGGGAAATGCACAATAGATTCATCGTTCTTTAAGAATTAGGATAGGATTGCTGTATTTTATATTGTTTATAAATAAATGATAAAGTATTTATTCAGTATTGTACTTTTTATTCAGATAGTTTGATTACATCTACAGAGTAGAACCAGCAAGAAACTCTTGTGGAGCATCTTAAAATGTTTAACAAAAATTCCATAATATTATAATTAAAATAAAATTAAAGAATACATTCTATAATTTTATTATCTGATAGAATACTAAGTTACAAATTAGAGATACAATGCTATACAATAAAAATAATATAATATAAAGGGGAAAGTTTGTTGTATGTGTATTGCGCCTTCACGCTGAAACGGCTGAACGGATTTGCATGAAATTTGGGATTAAGATGGCTTATACCCTGGAATAGCACATAGGCTACTTATCATTATCATCACCTCGCGGGTGACACCGCGGAGCGCAGTTAGTATCATATAATCATACAAAAGAATTATTTTTAAAAACCTGACAAGTCGCACATCAAATATAAAAACATATATAAATTTTATGAATCAGTGTTCCAGTGTAGGCTGTAGAGGGTCACAAAGAATTAAGCCATACATACTTAAATACAAACATACTCTCCAAAAACATTACTCTAGTTAAAATCTAGTGAAAAAATCAGTGAAACAGTTTAAACATTTGAAAATTATTTTACTAATATGTACATAAGCAACATGAAATGACTTCGTTTTTTCTTCTGCTAATTTCGTTTTATTATGTTCCTATTAATATTATCATCCTATTATATGTCCTTCTAAAGAATTTCCTTCTTCTGTAATACAAAGTTACACAAGACCACACAGTCTGACTGTTTTGCCTGCCTTGATATGGGGTGCATAGTGCATCAACCTGTAAAAAAAACAAACAAAATCAGATATATTTAAAGATTCATGAACAGCAATGTTTGACACACTCTTGTTGTATTGGACTATTTTACCTATGTGAGGTGACGACCGGACCACAATCTTTCCACAACACCTTGCCTTTCCCCATCTAAGTTTTGGTGGTTCCGCAGCTCATGTGCAGTAGGCTCTGGCTGTTGTGACCGGTCATTTAGAATTTCTTCATCGTCAATGGTGAAGCATTGGTCTTACACAAAGTTATGCAAGACCGCACACGCATTGACTATTTTCCCTGCCTTGACGGTTGTATAGTGCATCACCCTATTTAAAAAAAAAAACAAATTTTAAAAGGCATATAAGTTCAAGTAAAACTCTGCTGGAAGTTTTGGATATGATGTTGTGATGGTAGGAAGACCATAAACTACTTACCTGTGTGCCAAGAGACATTGGAAGCGAGTTTTCAGCACACCAATACAACGCTCTACCACATTCCGTGTGCGAACATGCTTGTAGGTGTAAAATTCTTCAGGCAAGTTTGGCACAGCGTTGAGGATTGGTGTCATCATCCATGGTCGCTGTGCATAGCCCGAATCACCTGTGGTGTTTTGATACATTATTCATTTAATCACTTATGAATCGTTCGTATGATTATGTATATATGTGTATCTGTGAAACCAATTGTCCTTAAATTTGTTTACTTACCAAAAAGCCAACACCTTTCCCCTTCAGCATTAATGTCTTGCATCAGAGCCTTAATTGGCTATTATTCCAGACATGAGAGTCATGGCTCTGACCTCCAAAAGATGCATCTATGTGCAGGATGCGCAAATCAGAATCACAAATCTAAACAAACAAATGTTTTTTTATTAAGTAGGTTTATAAAAACATGTCTTGTGTTATACCTTACCTACATCAAAACTCATAACATACAATTAAGACATTCAATGAATGGTATTGCTAACCTATTGTAGTAGGCCTCTTCATCTTCACTGGGATGAATGATTGCAACATGAGTGCCATCAATGCATCCCACCACGCCAGGAAATGCATGATTATCCATGAATCTGCAACAAGAAGTTCTAGTTTATTATCAGTATTACTATTTTATATGACAGCATTTTATAGTATCTTGATCTTTAGATGTACATGTAATGATGTGAACACATGCCTTTTGCTCTGATGCATATGCTTATTAAGTACAAGAAAACTAAAAGTAGATATAAATTGCAAAATTCACCTCCTTGTGATAGCCTCACACTCCACCATAGTCATAGGAAACTTTATATATTTGGCCTGAATCTTTGGGTTATTCAGGGCTTTGGTGACATCTCTTAGACAGAGTGACACAGAGGCTTGTGACAGGCCTAGGTGGTAATAGGCACCAATGTTCTTTTGATAGCAGCCGTTGGCATAAAATGCCAGTGCTGCCAATATCTGCAAGACAGTATCAACGTCATATTATAAACATCAAACACTATACCTACATTATTTGAAAAGGAATCTAACTAAGGTAGGTACCTTAATGCCTGGCCGTACAGCGCTAGTGCGCTGGTTTACCGGCAAAAGCGGAATTAAATCTTCGCAGAGTTGTTCGAAATCGGCTTTTCGTAGACGGTAATGACCGACAAATTCCTTCTCAAATCTCAGGTAACAATAGAGGCTTGCTAGCCTGCCTGAGTACCCTGCGCTCAATGATCAACAGCCTTTTAAGGCGTTCTTCCTCTGCAGCTGCCAACAACGTCGCTCCAGCCATATTGCTACCTGAAATCAAAGATTAATATCGAAATTGAATAGTATACTCAAGCTAGCAAGAATAATAAGCAAATATATCAATGCAATATTAATGAAACAAAGAAAAATCCTGTTCGACTTTCACAAGTGTTAATTACCACGAAAGTCCAAATTTCCGCAGAATGAGTGGCTGAAATCAGAATTAATAATATCAAAAATAATATGGATCTTTGAATTTGCAATTAAAATAAGAAAATGTCTATTTATATACAAACTCGAACTAAAAACCCGCCAACCAGTGAGCAATAAAGCTCCCTTGTTCATTTGACGTTTCGTAATGGTCTTGAAGCTGTCATTAGAGTTACATAATACCAATTTTACGTCAAAAGTCCCTAGTTTCGTTCATTCTCTCGTCTTCAGAAAGTCTGATAATCGTCTTGTCGGTTAATTCAAAAATTGATGTCCACTCTGACGTTCACGAAGCCCACCGAGAGTTACGTAATAGCTCTGCCGGCTTTAGCTTCACCGCATAGTAGAAGGGCATTTTGCGATTGCCCGCCTGGCTAGCTACCACCCTCAACTAGAAAATCTGTCGCCAAGCGACTAACGGTGTCTTCCGGCAGCAGTCCTTGAGAGCCATTGAAATTACAGGTACATGAGACAATAGTGTCTCAAAAGTGACGGGCGCAGTGCAATTCGTGACTTGTGATTTATTGCATCTGTTATAGGCAGGTAGGCAGAGGCAGAGGTTAGTCCGCTTAACAGCAGGTGGGCCTCGAGCATGTTCCATCACAACAATTTTAAGTTTGACCTCAGTAGCAGTCCAGTGTCAGGAACTGTGTCCGGTCATGGCAACAGGTTCGCCATGTATTACATATGACCATAACATATTGGAGAAACGACCTGTCTAACGCCGGTGCACGCATGGATGATTTTTATGTCATTACGCAAAAACTAGCAGCATTCCGTGAATGCTGCACGTTTTCGTATAATACTTACGAGTATTTTGAAACATAACAATTTAAATTAGAAACAAATTACAATTTTTAGATATATAGTAGACTAGAAAACGTATAATTTCGACTTTAAAATATTTATACATGCTTGTATAGCTTGTAATGTTCATATTATGAGTTCCAACATAGGACTAACGCGGAAAAACTGCTCGAATGTGAATTCTATATTCATAATAATAAGAACTATAATATCAAAGTATAAGTGGCATGGTTTGACGTTAGCATACCTATATATCTAATTCGCGGTAAATCCTCAAGATTTGACTGATATGCAGAGAGCAATGCGTATTGAAGCTTGCCTTACCTTGTTAAACCGATACAGAAATTTAAGTCTCGAAGTGACTCCATTTTTGCTGCACGCTAAATTTTTAAACTTATGTTCATAAGAGCGTCATAGACGCTAAAAAAATAATTGTATTTGACTTTGCCAAATTGAATTAATTTTGGCCCTCTTCCACGGAAAAATATTTAGTTTTAGGTTGCGGTAGAAAATGCCTTCAAAAAAGGTGTGTGTGTGTGTGCGTGTCCAGGTTGACAGGGATTTTTTGTTAAGTTTGAAATTACTTTCCCGTTAGATGGCAAAAAATATAGATAATAAAATGTTTATGTATAGAGTTAAATAAATACATTTCATTCTAATATTTCTCCGTGTGATTATAGTATTTTATTACGAAACGGCATTTATATACCGTAACATCTAATATTTATTAAGAATTCAACCCATTTTTGAAATGCGAATAAATACGTGTCCTTAATTTAACACCCACGTATATAGATACAAGTATCTACCGTACGACTGTAATGCACGACAGTCTTATATTTTCAGTTTACGAAAATTTATTACGGCTATTCCTGGGAGAATGTATCCCACGTGGCTCACCAGTACGGAGCAGTGTTACGCTCTCTCCCATCACATCCCGGGGCAGGGACTCTACCTCTCTACCACTCGAAAGAAATGCTGCACTATCTAATGTCTTCTGCTGGACAGCCCAAGGATCGTATGGCCAGCACTGAGCATCTGCTGATGATTTATGACATTTTGCTGAAGCACCCTGATGCTTTTTTGGATGAAGAGGTTTGTACCTATCTCCTTTTCATTAGGATCTGTTCTTGATTACCATAGCAGTCTTTTAATTAGGAAACCTAGCACCAATTTAAGATGTAAATACCTGGCATGACGTGCACAGTGCATGTAACACCTTAATGAATGTAAGTGCTCATATGGCTAGTTACCCATTAAGAAATAATTATCATTCAGTAATCTTATCAATTTTTCTAACTGCATGTTCCGAAATATGTCCTTGAGAGGCAATTCAATTTTAGATTTTATTCATAACACTAATGGTTCAGTTATATTAAAAAGCTATTTATACATTCTGTTCATTCCAAGGTTGTTCGGGATCCGTTCGTGAAACACAACATCTTACGCTATCGGTTTACCCATCCTACATACAATTAAAATACTGTAACTTTTTTACAATGAGCTTTTACTAAAAACTCACCTGATGGTTAAAGTGTGATGATGCGGTAGACAGATAACTGACCTGGAACAGGATTGCTCCCGGAATATGCGATTAGAGGGTTGGTGACAGATTTTCTACATGAGGGTGATATACATACAATCGCAAAATTTCCTAACACTGCGCGATAAAACATTGTGAATGTAATTAGTAATTACTATATTAAAATATTCATCGGACGTGAACCAAAACCGCGTCTAAAGATGTTACGAAAAATAAAACGTGATTGCGCCAATTTCTGAGCATACTTTTTTAAACGCAAACCCGATGTCTATTTGTTGCTAAATTAATGCCGTAGAGAAACATATAATAATGTTATTTTGCTTGTTTTAAAATAAACACTATCGGGTGTAAAAGCATAAATATGTTAATACTAGTGATTTTGCTTGCTGTTAAAACTTTATATAAATTTCTATTTATTATTAATACCAACCAAGAAGACAAAGTTAAACAGCGATGGTCCAGTGGCAATAGCTATGGGTGGACTGCCAGCATTTTTGAAAGTTCGACTAGCTGATACCCTCGTGTAGGATTTGTCGCCAAGCAACTAACGGTGTATTTTTGCAGACGTCCTTGAGTGCTTGTTCCATTCTACGCTATGCCAGTTTACTAACTTCGACCACATCATCACTTACCAACAGGTCAGACGGTGTTCTAAAGGTTATCCATTACCTATATGAAAATACTTTTATCGTGTCCTCAGAAAATATTTGACCTACAAAATGCGATCAGCGACACTGGTGGCTTGAAGGAAAACCTTGACTACCGATTTCATGAGTTTACCATCAAAACGAAAGCAGTCCGAGAAGAAGCAGCTCACTTCAATTTCCAATCCACTAATACAGGTCTTGAGGAATGGAACTTAGCTTCTGCAGGAGTTGAGATGACAGCTAAGACTGGAAACGTTTCTATAGTAGCTGTTCTATATAATAATTTGGTTGCGAGGTTGCCGTCGATGCGGAGGTCTATTCAATTCAAGTAAGTTTCTTCAACACTATAGATGATCACTACTCACTAAAATGATGAATCTGAAGATAAGTTATTTTCCACATTCGAAAACTAACTAGAAATTCCTTTTGTTCCGTACCCCATACCCTCACTGAGTTCCATATAACATATATCGGCAGATATTATGCGGGACATTCTCATCAACCATTTAATTTATTTCTATCTAGAGCTTATTCTATTTTAAATTTTTATTTAAAGTTCTATGTATCACTTCCTTTGTAGCCATACGTCTTCCAGGAACGGACGAGAAATGGAATACATGATCTCCTCGCAGCAGATCCAGCTGTCAGCCAGTGGACCTGGAGCCGACTCGTCACGGCAACATAACGTGATGCTTATCTTCACACACGTCAAAAATTATAGCGCTCTTGGTAAGATAAATGTCCTGGTGTATAAAATGTATGATTATCATATAGTATTCCGTCCGGCACCGTGTCGACATTGCCTGATATCCAGCAGTTCCGCATTCTTTGCATAGAATTCCATACTGTAACGCACACTAAACCACGCCATATTGGTATCGACTCGACACAGACAGGCTTGCAAGTTGTGAGTCAAAGCGAAGTTGATACGGTTCCGAGGGTTGAGAAAATGTTTTGGCTATGTTATGTAGTAGAAGCACCAACCAGATCTTGTAGAAGATATTCTGCTCAGAGCTAATACCTAAAATGAATACTTCTCTGTCGCCTTATGCTTGTCCAGATTGAGTTTTTTGTTGTTTGTATGATAAGTTGACTTAGGTCAATAATTGTACGACGCGTAGAACACATATCTTGATGTATGCACTAAATCAAATTTGTACGAATTGGTCAAAATTGTATAATGCAACATACTTAAGTAATCTTTAAGTAAATCTCTCTACAATCAAAACACGATTACGTGCTTTATTTTCTCGGAATAATTAAATCAACTATGAGCAAGATAAAATTGTTGAGCATAATTGTTTTCAAATTCAAGAACTGTTTTTTTTATATTATGGAAGTGTATTTTTTCACAATTAAGTAACTTACAGCATCAAAGCTGGCATGCGGTCTCCGTACACCGGCAGAGCCAAGAACGTGGAGTACCAAAGTCTGTGAAGTGCGCGCCACGGAACCAACGCACATCATGTGTCGGTGTCGAGGACTGGGCACTTTTGCACTCTTCACTATTGCCCGGTCTACGCTTGTGAGTATGTTACTCCGTTTTTATAAGTAAGACTGACATTGGGCATAATTACAAAAGGCTTTAAGTGCTGAGATTTTGGAAATTGGTTCGAATCTGTATGTGAAACTTGGCACATCTCATTCTTGAACCCTACTTCTCTACCATGTATTGGGATTGCTAATATAATAAGTAGCAAGCTTAAGTAAGACTCAGAAGAAGAAGTATCTTCTAATGATGTATTTTTTTGTGCCACCGGTTGTTCAAATAACCACCACAAAAGCAAGTAATCTTTATTTTTTTAATTAAAAGCTCAGGTAACTACAATGTTCTTTAAATATTAAGTGGCAATATCTAATTAATTAAATGATTGTTAAGTTACATTTTTGTGTTTCATATACAATGTGTGTGTGAAGGGCGGATATCGAAAATGCATTAGGTGGCTGGCTACATCTTCTGGAAACCATTTCACATTACTAATTAGAGCACAACATATATCACTTCATACGTGTTCTGAGCTTTGAGTCTGCAGGTCCTTGTTAATTTGTGGGTCGCATGCTTTTTATTAACTAGGTCTAATTCAAGACCTAGTCCGCTTATCATACTCGACCATATCATCACTTACCAACCGGTGACATAGTGATCAAGTGCTAGCATAGGCTAGCACTTGATCACTATGTCACCGGTAGCAGCTCTAAAAAAGCTGATAGCAGCTCTAAAAAAGTATATCCTAATTTCAATATATTTCTATCCTCCACAGACAAATGCTGAGAAGGATCTTCGAGGCATAGTGAAGATTACAGCCAGTTTAGGAGGTGCCATGTGCTTAACAGCTGCAGCACTTCAGCTATTAGCTTTAATACCGGGAAGGAAAGCCAGACTGCCAGTATTGCTTAAAGCTGCGACTGCCGGAACCCACTCTGCTGCTATGCTGGCTCTACTGGAATGTGATATGAGACAGGTCATTCAATTTGTTCAGCAGCTGCAGCACTCTACCTTTTAGCTTAAACACCAGGGCAGAATGCTATCTCGATTGCTGAAAGCTGCAACCACTAAACGTTCTCAACTGTTTTGCTAGATCTACTGGAATCAGTTACGAAAATGCTTTTAAGTTCAAGCCAAGTCCGTTCAAAGATAATTTATCATCTCGTACAATAATACGCTTAAATGACCATGGTATCACTTGCCAAGCAAACCATGAGTCACTCCCTTCTTCCATGCATTGAAGCTCAAGTGCGTTTATAGTCACCGCCTCATCGTCATACGATCGTCTGTACAACAGAAATAGACTTCAGGAATAGGTATTATTAGAGAATATGATTAGATTATTCGCGTTACAGGAAGAAGCATGTCCCGGGACGCTAGGCTGGGTATGCGCGGCGTGCTGGTGCGCTGGTTGCGCTGCGCTCTGTGCCCAACCGTTATTACTCCAAGCAGAACTCGCAGGAAGAGCACAAAAAGCACCCTCGGTCGGTTTACTAGCAGGTAACTGTATTTTTTAGCTACCAACAGTTGGATGAGACAACAATATTTTAGTTTTTGTATGGTATAGAACAGCAAACACGCAGGCGCCTCTCCTGGTGCTAAGTGATCACTGTCGCCCGCGAACATCCCCTCCACCAGAGGTTTCGAAGATGCGTTGCTGACCTGCAAGGCGGGAAATGCTAAAACATTCAAATATTTCTAGATAAATATTACTAGTACTCTGTCTACAGGAGTTTGCACCCTTGCGTGGTTAACGGCTCGGCTGTGGGGCGGCGCGCCTTTACAGCTGGGTGCTGCAGCGGCAGCTGTGTGCGCCGGGGGCTGTGCGTTGCTCGCCATGCTCTGTCTCGCTCTCGCACTTTGCGCCGCGCTGCGACTGCGCACAATATCATACAAGGTGCCTGCGGAAAGAAGAAACTACTTGAAAGAGAGGTTTGATTAACGTTATTTTTTGATAAAATAGGAACTATAGAATGCACACCCTTTATACGAATGACTGTGTGGACATGTGGAGGGTCGCCTATTAATTGGAGTCGAAATGACGGATTGAATCCATAATATAATCAAACTTAAGTGTTTCGAATAAAATCTTCGAAACACTTAAGTCGACCGTGATTGGATAACCAAACATAAATTTGTTTGGTTGTAGCACAAACTATCGATGTGCAAAAATAAAATAAGAAGGGATTTCTTATTATTATCGTTCAAAAATAAATTTATATTATTACCATAACAAGATTGTACAAACTTATTTGACGTACAGTAGATATAATTAACATGTTCATTTTAGAATATCTAGATTTATGAACAGCGGTTGCACACTAGGCTCTTTGCCCGTATCGTGGAATCCAGTTAGATAAACGATATAATATTAGACGAAAGAGGTGTTTTCGTTACTACAAGTTAAGTATGTTTATTAATTATTAATTTGACTGTGCGTGTTAGTTAAGTAACAAATAATAAAAAGCGTATGTGTTTTTTTTTCTCACAAATAAATAACATCTTCAGAATCATCATATGACTGAGTCAGCAAAAAAAGCAAATATATCCTATATATATATATATATCATATATCAAATAATATATATACATATATCAAATATTTATATTCTATATACCTATATGAAATTAAATGTTAATATTTATTTGTAAAAAACATAACATCGTATGCATAAAGTACCACTTAAACATACTTTACTAATATTAGACTGAGAAACTGATTACTAACTCTGAGAGATGACCTTGATATTTGGTATTAAGAATTCGTTTGATGATTTCTTCCTCATAAATCTTAGCTTGGCGTCATATCTTTAAAACACTTTGAATTGACAACCCTATTCGTAGCTTTGTAGTTGTTTAAATTGCATCTAAAAGTCATTGTTTTAATATTATTATATCTTAATGTATCAAACGTACATTACGTATAAATAATGTGTAACGCCGATGCCGGCTATCTTTCCACTTACGAAAGTGCGCCTCTCCACATATCTGAGTGCAGTTACAACCACTGGGTAGACACCCAAGTGAACATATTTTATTACCTTACTCTATGTACTTACGCATTTACACTTACACTAAGACGTCGTGTACAATCGAGGCATAACCTCACAAATGAACATCAATAACTTACTGCGGAATGGCGCAATTTGAGCTTAGCTGCTTGAGGACCCTTTGTTAGATAAGCGATATCTATTCATCCCTAGATTTTGAAATACTTGATATAAATAATAGTTATTGTAATATTGAATAATACTTTTGTACTAAACAAATATACAAATTACAGTGGCCGGGTGGTAAGACATACATTTGTCCTCCTCTTCACGACATCAGCTGCGCAAGTGGCGGGGGTAGCGTACGTGCAGCCGGGAGAACGACAAATAGCGCACGTCGCAGCGCTCTCTGCTGCTGCACTCACTAATGTAAGTTACTCTTCCAGCTTAACCCCATTCAAACATAATTTAAAGGGCTGATTCAAAACAGTTACAGCGCCACACTTCCGAATACAGATGAAGTGGACCGTTACGGTCTTTAAAGTATTGCTACAATATTGCTTACTATTTGGAATCCAACATATCATTTGAATTTCTGTGTTGAGAGATCTTGCAAAGATAATGCAGAGTTCAATCTGACGATCTCTATACATCAACAAAAACTACTACTAATTATATCAAAAACACGCACGTCGTTGTTCACAGCTCATGTATTGCATTGTGTCTTAAGGTTTTTGAAAATATGTGACTGTCAAAATAAGTTCTGATGAAAAAGACGTAGGTTTCTTTAGTTTTAGTATCTAATAGTAAATTTGGTTCTAAGTAAATAGCGTAGATCAATTTGCACCTACGTGAACTCTAGACATTTTAGTATCTATCTAGTCTTGAAACTCATTTCATTGTTCTAGATCTCACGTGTGAAGGCTAGCGAAAGAGATAAAAAAACAGCCTCTCTAAACGTGGGTGAGGTGTATATGTAGAATTTTTTTCTACATGCCCTGAAATTCATAAAACCATGTTTTAGTTTTGACCATAAACAAAAAAAAAATTAATATACCAAGTATTTTTATTCAGCTATTCGGAAAAAATCAAAAAAAAAATGGTAATCGTGTTTTATAGTTACATGACCTTTGAATATTGAGTAAAAACATACAAACATCAATTTACTGTCCATTGCAAGAAAAAAACTTAATCTTTTCCAATAACTAGCATAAATAAAGAACGCAAAGAGCGATAAATAATGCCGTATCACTATATAAAGCTCTCAAGGTTAGATGCCGGATACTGCACAGTTCGGAGTAACAGATTTGTTACTTGAAGATTACCATGTTTATAGTTAACTCTCCTTCTGATAATATTTTCGAATTGCAGGGAGTAGCGATGATAGTGTGCTATGTGATACGAGATGAAGAGTGTCTCCGTTCAGTTAGGCGTATACTGTCGCTGCCTTCGAACAAGGATTGGCAAGATTCGCCCGATGGAGATAATTCATTGAATTGTAAGTGTTACACCTGTATTAGCGAAGCATTAGCCTACAAGGCATGAAGTCTTAAATTAATTAAATTTAGCGATTGCCCGCCTGGCTAACGCCACTCTCAAGTGGAAAATCTGTCGTTAAGCACCTAATGGGCAGCTGTCCTTGAGAGCCAGTAATTTTAGGTTAATCTGAACAACATCTTCGACCACATCATCACTTACTATCAGGTGAGATAGTGGTATAGGCTAACCTAACAGCAATGAATAACCAAAATTTCTTTCGTGGAGATAATTTGTTTTATGACTAACTTCTCTAGAGGCTCATACTCCTAAAATACACTACTATCGATTGGGTGAAAAAATGGCAATTACGAAATCCTTTAAAGTTCACAGTTTAACTACATGCAAACAGAATATGAAAATTAACTTTACATTAATTTCTTCAACCTCTAGTGTACATAAAACAAGGGGGCGAAGTGGAGAGCACAGGAGGCGTGGGCGTCTTTGAAACGTCCTCTTCGCCTGTTACTCCGATGACATCATACTGGAGAGCGCCAGGTCTTGAGAATCCTGCACGGTCAAACAGGTGAATAACACAGTTGTTCTTGACTTAGCCATGAAATTATGGCTTATAGAGAAACATCAACGTGAAAATAAGGTATAGGCGAGAAATCTAATTGAGTATATCTACGCACCTACGTATTTTATTCTTGAACTATATCAATAGTTATACGCTTTTCTTTCTGATTTTGTAGCTTAGTTTCTAATAGTTTAAAAAATACTTCACTCATCATCATAAAATATAAATTTAGCACAAAATTCGAAAACGGAACCATGCTTTACTAAGGCGCGTGCAAATACTATAACTTAATTTTATTTATTTTTAGGAGACAGTCAAACCCAGACTGCCGCGCTGATATCGTCCGTAGCGTAGAATACAAGGATTCAGCTCTAAGCCCACGCCGCTACGACCGCCACTTCGGCACTTCTCACGCCATCTGCGATCTCATTCCTTATACATCCGTTCAACCAGAGTACATGGCACAAGTTTCCTTGGAACTGGAAGTTCTAAAGAGCCCACATACACACCCTAGGGAATCTTCAACAAGCTTCGGCTACTTCGAACCCTACAACGAAAATCTCCGCTTTGACACAAGCAAAGAAAACTGTTCCATATGCGTCCAATCTAATCCCGATGTTTCCCGAATACCTTCTACGCCAATAAAGAGTTGCCTTAAGAAAAGCAAGTCAGAATATAATTCGACTTCAGTCTCGTCTATCGAAGCGAAAGACGAGAAAAAATCACATATAAAAGAAGTGAACAGAGAGTGGAATAAAGCGTACGATTCACCCGAAACTGATCGGATGCTTACAAAAATTTCAAACGATCTGGATTTTCTTTTGAAACGGACTCAACAAAATAATAAAATACTGGACCAAATAGAAGAAGCGCCCACTTAGGAGTGATTTGTTAACTATAGCTATAGTTTTAAAATTAAACGAATAATGGAAACAGGGATGCAAAGGCAAAGTTTAGTGTTATATATTTATATCTCGTGTACATAATATTTGATAGGCAATTTGAATAAGCATAGTCAACGTGTACCTAATGATTTGTATTTTGGACCTACCGTAATAAAAAGAAACATTATTAAGATTTTCAGAGGTTTCATTGCTAACCTTACATGTATACTTAAGAGATGTTTACTGTTTATATCGTCTGGACATATTTAACAATTTAAGTTTTATTTTATTTTATTTTAATACAATTTTTCAGAAGTTTTACAAAACAATGAGAAAAAAAAACTTTCAAAAAAAAGTACGAAATGAAAATATCCAAATTCCCATGAAGTTTTCTATCGCAACGGCATACATTTCCTCTCTCTAAATGGCAAACATGTCCAACCTTTGCAATACAAATCGACAACGTCGTTACTTTAAACACTAATCTATATATATAAACTAGCAGTGGCCGTTTTTCAGAAGCTGACAATTTTTGGCACAGAATAAGTTCAATCAAATCCGCTATCGATTATATTTCTTGGATATTATATTTCCTACAAATTATGTATATAAATATTTCTTGCAATAAGTATTATACATACAGTGTTTTTACAACACATTTTATTTATTTATGACGTAAATGTATAAAATGCTAACAAACTCTTAGGGTTGACTTTTGCTAGTTCTAAATTTTGAGATAAAATAATTTTATTTTATTTTTTTTGAAGCGCGGCGCGTTTCTTTGTATCCGCGGCGTGGGTTCTTGTCTTGGAGAGACTCATAACTAAAAACAATAAGTTCTTCTAGTACTATCTGACACTCTTAAGTTCTGTGTCTCGTAATAAAAGACAATGCCTACTCCCAGCTAAGAGCGCCTGCCGCGGCAATACTGGACTGCGCCGCGCTCCCTTTGAATAGAGTTTTGAATATTTACATTGACCTAAGTAACATAAAATATGAATTATTAAATTACAGGCACAAAATATTTTTAACATCATGTGGTCCTCGTGCTTATTCCATCAAATAAACATAAACAAACACAAACAATATATAAAATAGCACAGATTTGTTAAGCATATACTTAGTCATATTTTAGCGTGAGTAAGATATGAAAATTAATAAACGTTCGTCCAAAAAAAAATGTTCATTTTTAAAATCTGGTACAGTTGAATCAATGATGGCCGAGCCGTAATAGCTATGGACTGCAGTGGCCGCAGTACCCCGGCTCAGCCCCCACCGCTGGCTTGAGCTTCTCCGCACGGTGGAAGGGCATTTATCGATTGCCCGCCTGGCTAGCTACCACCCTCAAGTAGAAAATCTGTCGCCAAGCATCTAACAGTGTGTTCCAACAGCAGTCCTTGAGAGCCAGTGAAATTTCAGGCACGTAAGACTTAACAACTGTGACTCAAAGTGACGGGCGCAGTGCAGTTCATCACTTGTGACGTAATTCATCTGTTATAGGCAGAGGTTAGTCCGCTTAACATCAGGTACGCCTCGAGCTTGTTCCGTCACAACGTAACATAAAAAAAATTGGATAAGTATCATAATTATTTCCCTTAAAAAGTAAACGATAAAAAATGGTTATTGTGGGTTATCCCTAAGCGACAGACATATACCATTGCAATTTTTTTTGTAGACCTAAGGTGTTCAATACTGTAGTACATTATCTTGATCTATCTCGTAAGCCAACATTTGCAATGTGAGCGCAAAAAATATGTTTATTTACTTCCTCACATTAGAAACCTCAAAAATTATCAGTGTATCAACTATATAACGCATGTATTATACATATACCTTTCTCCTAAAATCACTGTATCTACTAAAAATCGCATATAAATCCGTTGCGTACTTTCGAAGATCTAAGCATACATAGGGACAGACAGCGGGAAGTGATTATTAAACTGCAGGAAAGGTTAAAGCGTAGTAATAATCCTCTGTTAAGGTCCTGCGTTCAACAAAGAAGGCCTCCTCCGTTAGAGGGTTTACCCTATTTCCCACACTTGCAGGCATCTCGAGAACCCTATTTCCAGATGGCGTTTCATCAAAAGGCGCTTCTGCTCCCTTCTGGTATTTTGATTTTCGTTACCTCATCACAGCAACATATAGTGGGCTCAATTCTAGCCCAGCACCGCACCAGGTGATACGGGCACTTGTACAAGTCATCAGGTATATAAAGGTCATTCTAATAATATACACTTTAAATTTATTTTTAGATCTACATTATACTTCAGCATTTTTGAGATTTATATAAGATATCTAATATTTTGCAAGGATTCCTAAGTGCAAATTGTTTTTATTTAATTAATTGGAATTGGTAGATTGACTTTTGATATTCTTCTAATATATAAAATTCTCGTGTCACAGTTTTCGTTGCCATACTCCTCCGAAACGGCTTGACCGATTTTGATGAAATTTTTGTGCTTATCCGGTATCTATGAGAATCGGCCAACATCTATTTTTCATCCCCCTAAATGTTAGGGGTACTCCACCCCTAAATTTTATTTTTTATTTTTTAGACAAAATTTTTAATTTCTATTTTTTTATGATACAACATACAAAAATACATACAATCCTCAATTTTCACCCTTCTACGATCAACCCTTATTTTTTAAATTATTTATATGGCAAAACAACGTTTGCCGGGTCAGCTAGTATAATATAAAAGAAGGGCAAAACCTTTTCTGTGGATACTTTATACAAAATTTAATATAAAAGACTTTTGCAATTGTATAGTTTTAAATAAGAAAGAAAATCAAGCGGTGAAGATTAGAAAGTTTAAGGAGAGTCGTTTCTTTCTCATAAAACTGGCACAAATTTGCTTATCCAAGGATGCTACGAGGCACTGCTATCAAAATATTTCACGTCCCGGCTCTTTCCGCCCAAGTTATCACCTCTTACCAGCAATACAAAGTAATTTCCATCTATAAACACCTCGGACCGCCATATATCCTTTTTATAAAGACGTAAAGTATCCTCAGTGCAGTTTTGCGCGTGTTGGTCTAGAAAAATATACCGACAAGTTTATCAAAAACCTTGTGATTTTACACCCTTCCCAATTTAAAGGGGTTTCATTTATAATAACGCAACGATCATTTCAAGGGACAACGGATAGACTACGCTACTCTGCCACAGAGTTTTGTTTGGATATTTTATTAGAGGCGCTTTTAGCCGTAAACAGGAAATGACCGTCGTTTTATAGGAAAATAAAAGTTGATAAGAAAGTTCGGAGTTCATTATAATTGTAAATTTTTTTGGGCGTAGAAGCCTGCCAAGCGCGTGGATTATGGCTGTGTTCAGCAGTGTACAATACAGCTGATACAGTACAGTACAGGAAAATTTCGTTGAACCCACGTTTCACTTTAGATTTTTTGGTCTTATGTATTAGGGGGCGAGCCTATGTATACCCTGTCATATGTATACATTTTCGTTCATCATATATAATTAATAGTTCAATAATATTATAACTAAGTAAACTTAATACAATTATGTTATTTAACGTATAGTAGAACTTATATGTAGTTTTTTTTACAATTAAGTATATACAGTTCGAAAGCTACTACACTGAAAGCATTTAGGCAATATAAAGCCATAGTAGGACTACAAGTAGTCCTAGCTCCGAAATAAATAGTAGTCTCGTTGGATTGCAATGCTGAAACGTTGAGCCAAATAAGTGCCAGCACTTTGATCATGCATTCCATAGACCAAGGATTCTGATAATTTTGGAAAATAAGATAAGCTCCCAGCCACCACGGACCCAATGTATCTACACCAAATGGCTCAAATATGTAACCACGCCAAGATTAGCAGACTTGCGCCGCTTGAGTCGCTCCACGGAAGTAGCCGCGGCGACCTTAACTTGGTTTCAATTTTTTAATATGACGTCAACCGTTTTAGGTCCCGTACATCTTGTGAAAAATGAAACCTTTGTCATACGATCACTTGCAAATCTACCTGTAGGTGTTTCTTTTAAAGACAGCATATTGTCTCCTGACAAATGTTACTATACCATTGATGAGTACTTGAATCATAAAATACAATTATAGTGATTAGCAATTATGACACATTATTTTATTTAAATACAAAAATCTGATTCCTTGACATTTAAAATCCATTCCAATTATTTAATTCTTTGAGTGATTACCTGTGACAATGCAATAAAGCTATTTGATTTGATTTGTCTAAGAATAGCACTAATATAAAAAAAAAACACATAAATGCTTTTCAGCTCGCCGAGCATTCTAAATTTATAAAGTAACGATTATTGCGCTGATACGGAATTCTACACTAAGCGCAGTCTTACTCATACTTATGCATTATTTATTTATTATGATAAACAGTAATGTACTATAATATAACATTTAATATGTGCCTTAATTTAATAATATGTTTTTAAATAAATACAGAAGCTTTATCTCATATTCGCACTCATATCGCTGGCTCTCTTTGGGTACGGAATTTGATGATTGAAAACAAAATTAAAACAGAATAAATGACATCAACGGGTAATTTTTAAAAAGATTTCACTGAGGTTTAGAGTATAGGTATACTAATAATAATTTGATACATTATATTACCTACTACTATTACAGTACAGTCTACAGTCAATACTCGTATGTGTTGATTAAGAAAGCAATTGTGTTTGATAAAATAAGAGAATGCATGCCTATACGTACTTATTATCACATATTTTATGGAATAAAAAATATAGCACCCCGACCCGACTTTTGATCCTAAGTTTTTTTTTACATTTCATTTTACTTTTTGATTATTTATTTTTAAAACTTGTTAATTTTATTGAATTTTTATTTTTAATGTTCCATTTTTACCTTAATGCTATGTTATGTTAGCAGTAGTATTTGTAGATGGCAATAAATCATATTGATTTTCAAGAGACTCTACTCGAGAAAGTGCAACATATAGTTGGCGATGAGAAAAGTCTTTTCTTAGATCGATGCCAAACTTAAAAAATGTTGTCCCTGGGATTTATTTATAGTAAGTGCAAACAATATCTTTATGGGTAACTGTAATATTTTGAAAGATAAAGGCAAATCAGTCGGTATCATCGGGATCCGCGGAATGTGAGCGAGCTGTCCGGCCGCGGGGCCGGTGATGATAATAGCTACATTCACATTGTCTCGCAATTTCTTTATCAAAAGTCTTGTCCCAATGCACATGGGTAAAAAATAAATTATCAATAACATAATGAATAATGTCAATAGACATAATCAAAAATGATATTATTGATAATTTATTTTACAAATTTAAATACTTTCGTTACAAAATAACAAATATAAATACTTTCTTTTTTAAGTTCAATGAATTTATGATAAGCCACTTGTAATGGCAAAACTTTGTGAATATTAATGTAAAAACGTGTGAGTAATTCTTTTTTACTTAACTGCAGTAAGGTAAGGTCTCTCTATCCTCGCTGTGGTGCAAACATTCCGCAGGAATCTGGGTCTGGTTGACTTGAGACCCGCTAGTGCCAGCTGAGAGCATCACCAGCTGAAGTTTTGATATAGTGGCCGGGGCGCCCCGGTTATGTCTGAAATAGTCGGCATATCGGGTAAATGGCTTGAAGAATACTGATTATATTGCCCTTGCGCAATTATCAGAGACTTTGTACACAATGTGGAAGGAATGACTACAATCATTAAAATTTAAAGTTCAATGAATTTATGATAAAAATGTTAACAATTGTAGTTTGACTTATAGTTAACAGCATGTATGAAACTTGTCATATCAAAACTTTATGAATGTTAATATAAAAACGTGCAAGTGATTCTTTTTTACTTAACTGCAGTAAGGTAAGGTCTCTCTATCCCCGCTGTGGTGAAAAAATTCCGCAGGAATCTGGGTCTCGTTGACTTGAGACCCGCCAGCGCCAGCTGAGAGCATCACCACCAGGTCAAGTTTTGATATAGTGGCCGGGGCGCCCCGGTTATGTCTGAAATAGTCAGCAAGTCTGGTAAATAGCTTGAAGAATACTGATTATGTTGTACACTGGGACTACAGCTTGACTTTTACTCACTTGCTTTGTTTTATTATATTATGGTAGATGAGTAATTTTAAATATTTTAAGTAGGTCACTTACAATGTAAATAGGTCAAGCTATTTTACTTGATGAAAATTGGATGATCATACGTGTTTTATGCCTTTCTACACACACAACAAGAATGCACTTATTCAGTTATTCATATTCATTGACACTTATGACATATTGAAAGTTCTTTTATTGAATAAAATTACCTAGAGACATACCTAACCATGGAGCATATGAATTAATATGATATCGGTAAACTCGTATTTCTTTATACAAATGATTATATTATATATCTAATATTGCAATTGCGCAATTATATGACACTTTGAACACAGCGTGGAAGGAATTACTAAAATCATTTAAATCCAAAGTTCAATGAATTTATGATAAAAATGTACACAATGGCAGTTTGACTTATAGGTAACATCATGTATGAAACTTGTAATGGCAAAACTTTGTGAATGTTAATGTAAAAACGTTTAAGTAATTCTTTTTGACTTAGCTGCGGTAAGGTAAGGTCTCTCTATCCCCGCTGTGGTGCAAAAATTCCGCAGTAATATGGTTCTGGTTGACTTGAGACCCACCAGCGCCAGCTGAGAGCATCATCAGGTGAAGTTTGATATAGTGCCGGGGCGCCCCGGTTATGTCTGAAATAGTCAGCAAATCGGGTAAACAGCTTGAAAAATACGGATTATGTTGTACACTGGGACTGCAGCTTGACTTTTACTCATTTGCTTTGTTATATTATGGTAGATGTAGTGGATAGTAGATTTTAAATGATGTAAGTAGGAGGCCTACATGATGTTAAGCAGACTAACCTCTGCCTATAACAGATGCATTTTCGTCAAGTCACGAATTGCACTGCGCCCGTCACCTTGAGACATTGTTGTTAAGTCTCATTGTGCCTGTAATTTCACTGGCTCTCAAGGACTGCTGCCGGAACACACTGTTGGGTGCTTGGCCATAGATTTTCTTCTTGAGGATGGTTGCTAGCCAGGCGTGCATTCGCGAAATGCCCTTCCTCAATTGCGGTGAAGCTCAAGCCCGCGGCGGGATTCGAACCATGGACCTGCGGCAGGGCAGTCCAATGTGAATGCCACTGAGCCATCACTGCTTCAAAATCATTGACAATCAAGACATATTTATAGTGCTTATATTAAATAAAATTACCTAGAAACATACCTAACCTAAGCGCATATGAATAAATATGTTATCGGTTAACTCGTATTTCTTTATACCAATTATTATATTGCCCTTGCGCAATTATCTGAGACTTAGAACACACTGTGGAAGGAATAACAATTGATTCATGATGTTAAAAGTTAGGTGTGGTGAAGGAGAAAGGAAGGACACTTATCTTTTATTTGCGTTTGCCGTGATCTTGACGAAGTCTTGCAGATACCTTATGTTGCTTCGTTGCCAGATGCTGCCGGTGATTATTGTTGTACAAAAGGTGTATTTCTCGTTTCTCTAGGTAACAGAATTTCGATGCAACGCCGTTTTCTTGATGAACATGGCATGTTGACGAAGTCCGTGTTATGCTATAGGGTCCACTCACGGTCGCCAAAAAAAACTAATTTCTTCGCCGAATCGAATGAAGTTTTCTAAGAAGTGTTCACATGAAGTTTAGGGAATTTTATAGATCACGAATAGTTAGTGGAAGGTAGTAGCGTAGGTAGGCGAAAAAACTTATGACATCTGCTGCGTACATTGCCACAAGTATAAGTTGGCGGTGGCGATTTGAGGAACTAAAACGGCCATCTTGAAAATTCACTTTGACACTTCCGAGTTCATAGTAAACATCGTTGCGAATATTTTGTTAACTAATGTGCTATCATCATGCCTAAATTGATAAAAAGTGGTACAAGAGAAGCAGTTATAAAAGTACATTCGTTTTGTACACAAGAATGTGAAAAGAACGAACCGATTATGCCATTAAAATCCGTAAATGCAAGGGTGGCGGCAATGACTGGTGAGTGTTGTCAACATTACACGTAAATATTAGCCGTGGGTATAACGAAATGTTTATGTCTAATATGTGGTTAAATAAAATGTGGTTGTGTATAGGTAATGATGAATTATAATTATAATGCTATGCAAACTTTATAAATTTACCTACCTACTCTAATTTCATGGTTACATTTATACATATTTTGTTTGTTTACTTTTCAGACTATAACGGCTGCTACATGGAAAACGCATTGCGATCACGTTGAGCGGTTAGAAGATGAATATCACAATGATGATGTCGACTTAGAAAGTTTTAATATGTGTCTTGCTAGCGACAGTGATACCTCATCTGACAGTTCTGCGTCGGACTTGGAAGATCTAGAAGATCATTTATAAGATCACACATATTCTAGTAATAAATAATGTACTAACAAAAACTGTTATATTTTGGTCGAACCCCAACACACTCACCTCTAATTCTAACTTAGTTAAAACATATCAGTATTCATCTATGTTTTAATATTTCTGTTAATACAAAGACAGGCAAGTAAATTAAATAAATACTACTAATAATAAAATGGACGAAGGTTTGGCGTCCATGGGCTCTCGGTCTGTTATCATAATACTCCTCCAGTAAATCCGTAAATCATTGAACTAAATTTTTTTTTTTTTCCAATTTTCTCGTCATCTTCTATGCAGTGGCAACACTGACATTGAACACAGCGGCGCACAGCCGCGCCAAGTTATTCTTGCCGGACTGTATGAACCTATATGCTTGTAGTCTATGAAGTTGATTTGAAAGTTGAAAGTTTTGAGAGCTTTTTGGCGAACGACCTTCTACTGGTCTGTAGTAATCGAGTTAACTGTAATTCTACATTCTGTTCGTTTTCAATTCGCATGTTAATGTTTCTTGATCTGTTTGGAATCCCTCCACAAATGTCATTATTCCAAAGATATTCATTTTGATTGGTTTACAGAGGTTCCTTATAAGTTAAATAAATATGATTCCAAACAGGTCAAGAAACAATAACATTGCGAATTGAAAAAGAACAGAATATAGAATTACGGTTAACTCGATTACTACAGACCAGTCGATGGCCGTTCGCCAAAAAGCTCTCTAAACTAGGGCTACTGGTAAATCAGAGTAGGTAAGTTAATATGGATAAAACTCGCGATAGTTTTCAAAGTGAAATCATATTTATTTGCTTTGAGTACGTGATGTGTCAAAAAAAAGAAGACATTTTGAATGTATCTCCTTCAGTTTTGTAATCTTAACAAGTTTTGTAAAGTAAAAGACATAGGTATATGAATTTTGAGCACTCTTATGACACAATATTATGCCTAAAGCGAACATTGTAAAAGGATAACCTTCATTGTGCTGGTGACTCACGTGACAAAGAGGTAATTGATGATCGCCGATAAGTTTGTCAAAATTAAGGGGACAAAAGGAATAACCCTGAATTACAGGTTCATCCTAATATTATAACATCTTCTTTTCATGTATATATTAATATACATGAAAAGTATATTAATATAAATAGGACCTAGGACATAATATAATTATATCCTAGGTCGTATAAAACACCAAAAAATATTTTTTTACAGTTTCTTTAGAAAATAGCACATTTGGAGATGTCGCTGCATCGTAAACTTATTTGTCAAAACCCAATAACTAGTACAACTTACCACACCACGATTGAGTTTGAAGCGGCTCTTTTATCCTTTACTGTAAATAGAATATAATTATATGATTATTCCGTGTCGTTGTCTTAACAAATACGAATATCCTCACATTATTACATCATCAAATAAAATAGAAATTGTGTCGCCAATCACCTAACGGTGTGTTTCGGCAGCTGTCCTTGAGAGCCAGTAATTCAAGCTTAGCCTGAACAACACCTTCAACCACGTCATCACTTACCATCTGGTGATAGTTGTCAAATGTTAACCTATCAGGCATAAAAAAACAATAAAACTAAATTGCACTAGCATATATCTCTTTTATTTTCCAAGAAGCAAAACAACACATTTAATCATAATGTATCATGTCAAATAACATTATCCATTACTTATCGTGCTTGTTGGAGACATTTGTCAACTTTGCGTCTCGGGGTGACGAAACGAGGGTTCGATGAGCTATCAATAAATGTAACAAAATAAATACGTTAAGCCTTTATTTCCATCGTGTATTGTTTGGACTTTCCAAGGAAAGTATCTTCACGGCTCTATTAGTTGCTTTGAAGAAAATACATTGCTTGAATTGATATTAAACTGGAGCGTTATGCTTTCTTGTTATTCTTTTGGATTACTTAAATAATTACTTTGTTGATATTATCGCAACATTCAATACCTATAAAAAAATGTATATAATAAGAGGTAACTTTCATTAAGTGAAACGTATGAGCGCCAAAGATAGTAGTAACAAGTACATCAGGTATAGTTATAAGACTACAAGAGACGAAATCTTATTTTTTAAATTACCAAATTATGTAAAAGGAATGATGTTAGTCTCTTATGTTATATTCACATTATTTTATATTAGCCGTATAGATTAAGCTTACAGACAATTTAAAGGACCGTCCTATGTCTTCCAAGCAATAAGATCCCGTAAAAGGTAATTAAGAAAATCATGACATCATGCAACCACTCACGTCAACTTTACATTGGGCGCACGAAAGGGCTCTCGTACTGTGTATGGTCAGTGATCTTTAATGTGTTATCGAATTTAATTTAAGAACCAATATATTCAAACTACTCCACACGAGTGTGAGAAGGCTAGTAACGTGGTAATTTTAGCCACATCAATATAAGTTTTTTTTTTTTCTGGCGGTATGCCTTTATTAAACAAATACTACAAACTATATACAACACTACAGCTACTACAATACTACAGCTACTACAGTAAAAGCATTTGGACTCATAGGGAGTCCAAATGCTCTAGCCCACTATCAGTTGGCAGCGTGCCCAGCATGCTGGCAGCATTGCCCCGTTGAATTGCAATGCTTATTCTTTGAGCCAAATAGGTGCCAGCATTTTGATCACGCCATATGAATTTTTAATTAGCATCAGTTATGACTGAATAAAGTAATTTTGTAACTTTTCTTTAATTAGTGTGTTATAGAATAAGTGAGCATTGCATGATATAAGATATTTTAAATATATATAGGTTTTAATAATTTCAATTTGCTTGAACAAAAAAGCCTCAATTTGTTTAACGATTTCTTGCAGAGGCTATTTAGGACTACTCAATAAAAATATACTAAATAAATATCAGAATAACCCTATCAAATGTGTAATTATAGGTATTTTTGGGATACGTATCCGTTAGCACATAATGCTCAGAACTCACTGAGAATGTTAAAAAATACTAATACTCCGAAATTATGTTTTACGTGCAAACATTACGTCTGTTTCCTGAAACAATAGGTAGTCACGAAGGATTTCTACTTGCTACAATTTTGAAATTCTGATGTTGCTGCCTCACGTCTTATATTTTTATACACCCTGGCTTTTTTTCGTAACGTTTACAATCTGATCACAATACATACCTGAGATCTTCTCTTCCCAGCTACTCTATTTGCGCTCTCTGCGCACGTATACAGCATGTATAAAAATAATATGATATTTTTACTTTTGGGA
This sequence comes from Plagodis pulveraria, assembly GCA_963890685.1. Lineage (NCBI taxonomy): Eukaryota > Metazoa > Arthropoda > Insecta > Lepidoptera > Geometridae > Plagodis > Plagodis pulveraria. The sequence continues at coordinate 11,398,018 of OY982964.1, read as the reverse complement.
ATTTTGATTTTTTTATGTGATTGTGACGGAACATTGACATATGAGACATATTCTTATCTTATACCTGATTCTCCAAATAAGAGAACGTATGTGTTCAAAGAGCTTCGTTTTTATTTTAATTTGTCTTTTAATGGATAGAATACTCTGTGTTAAATCATAATATAATCAAACAAGTTTAACGTCTATCGTTGTTTAAAAATACATTCCGATAAGTTTTTAGGGGTAAGTTAAGCAAAATATATAGGTATCTATATTTTGTTTTCGTCGACATAACTAAATACATTTGCTTGCTATTTATTGTCTTCTACCCGCTTTATTGGAACTTGATTTAAAATCACGTCAAAAAAACAATCGCTGTCAGCTCGTGTTTCAAAATCAAATGACACCAAATTTTTTTAACGATATTCTAAAGCATGAATCATCTATAATTGACTTTTAATGTCATACAGATACTTATTAACTTGGAGACCTTTATTATTATCTAGTTTTATTATTGAGACATTGAAATGTATTTTGTAAACCGCATTATTTACATTATTCGATGTTGTACTAACGATCTTGGAAAAATTCAATACTAGAGAATAGAACGGCTCATACTACTTTATTTCTAGGATAACAATTTTGAGCTACTCATAATTTATACACTTAAAGCACTTTATTTACCTAAATATGAAGTTGTTCATAACAACATAAAATACATTTACATAACTGGTTTTTCTTTCTGTTGATCATTTTAAATATTAAACACATTTAAATTTATAATTGTTAAATAACTAAGGAAAATATAAATCTATCTTTGAATATAATTCAAAATAATAAAGTTAAACTTACACAAAAGAAAATTATTGGTTCTAAATTAATTTCCGTTTTCAAATATCTTAGAAACCCGTATCATTGTTCTGGCGTAAGTTGGAGTAAGTAGGGCATAAAAGTAGTAAGTTGGCCATAAAAGTGGAGTCAAATCTTTTGTACAAAAATGTTATGTTTTTTCTTATACCCTGTGCTGTTAGAGAAATAATGTTGTACTGCCCCATTATGGGAGTTATGGGTAAAGAGATGATATCTCATTTCGATTAATTCTTTCATAATAATTTATTTATATTTGTTTTGAATGTCATCGTCTTCTTTTTTACATATTATTTAGATAGCCCACACATTTTTAGAGCGCCAAATATTCCATCGCCACCCAAGAAGAAAATTTTCTGGTTGAAGAAAAATGTGAGTTTCATCACTTTGGTTTTTGAGTAACAGTTTGTACAGAACAGTTTTTTAGTATTCAATTGTATTTTGTATTCTGAACACAACATCACACTACACGAATATTAAGTTTACGATTGAAAACATCGATGACAACGACACCGTGGCTGTCGTAAGAGGCGACTAAGGGTAACACACCAGAAGGTGAGCAGCAGCCCTTTCTGGGGATCTACTATCTCACACTTTTTCCGCCTTTTTCCGTTAGAGGAAGTTTGCGTCACGTAATTGGGAGCCCGGAAACCACACGGACGATTGACGAAGTCAAACTTGGACGAACCATAGAGGGCAGATGTCGAACTTAATTGAGGCCGAAAGGAAATTGTGGTTTTTATAGGGAAAGTTAATTATGATGGAAATCACTGACTGCCTGGTACAATTGCTACAAATTCTTTCGGAAACAGTGACAGTGTACAAAAATAGGTAAATACATTTTGCTACCAGTGACTTATACCATAAAACGAATGTTTTATCAGTTAGAAAACTCTTTATTTACAATTGCATACAGAGATACCTTAGAGAAACTGTCCCTTATCTACCTATAACCAATAAAAGAATTGATAAATGTCCTGTTCCCAGTCACAATTGCTTAGCCTTATGGAGACATTATAATCACCTGGCTCCGGTTTTCTACAACATACTACACTTGAAGAAGAAAATTAAAACACTTACTTTGTATAAATTAAAATTAAAAGTTCTTGAATGGCTTAAAAGCCTAAACTACGAAGAAATTGAAATATTTTTAGAAAAATACAAGTAATTAAAAAATCTTACATGAGTTTTTGTTGAATTTAATATTTGACGTTTATTAATGTTGTACTAATTACTAACTATCCAAGTGTAACATACAATACACGTATTCAAAAAAACACTCACTTTCCCATACATGCCCAAGGCAAGCTGATACACCCTCACACACTCACATGCACCCTCACACCCTCACACACACCCACCCTGTCACCCACTCTCACTCTCTCATACACACCCCACACACGCATAACACCCACACATAATAATAAAATATAATGAATTGCTAGATTAAGAAATATATTACTTACAATAAAATTTCTAAAATTAAAACAATACAAAAATATAAAAACATGTCGTGGTTGTTTCATTAGGGTAAAAGTTTTTGTAAATGTATACACACTACATATTTTCTATTCCTACCCAGAGTCAGCGGTTATAATATAATAGATGATTTATTACTCTCTAGAATATATGTTCGTGTAATTTAGAATCTAAAGTAATAGCTATTAGTGTCTTTATAATAAACATTAAAAACAAAAGGCAGAGCTACAACATTTATTTGTACCTTATATGTTTTTCAATAAAGATATTATTATTAAAACAGTGCCCTGAGGATGTAAGATTTCTTATATATTCTGCAAGGAATTAAATTGACTGTACTCTTTGTTTCGTTGTTCTGTTAACTCTAAGTCGTTCAACAAATAGCAAAATACTAGTTCTACCAAAAAAGTCTACACGTAACACAACTGATAAATAAAAACAAAATCTAAAGTTGATTAAAGAGTTTAGGGTTACATTTCATTTGTCATTTCATATTAAAATTAAAGAACTTGATTTTGTCGCAGAATTTGCCCTGGATGGTAGTAGGCCCAGCATGCTAGATACATTGCCCCGTTGGATTGCAATGGTTAATTAATTAATTAATATTGAGCCAAATAAGTGACAACATTTTTATCACGCGTCGCATAAACCAAAAGCTATGATATACTTTGGAAAATAAGATGAGCTCCTGGCAGATCTAATGTCGTACACAAACAGCTAAAATATACCGAAATTAGCATACTTCCTTACGTTTTGTGCCGTTTGAGTAGCACCGCTAAAGCACCCGCGGCGCCAGCCTTCACGTCTGTTTCAGAAAGATAAGTTTCATAGATACTTGTGGTTCGTTTAGATTATCTTGTGTGGAGCTTGTCTAGCCTATCTTAAGCGAGTATATAAGTTAAGCAACATTTCCTGCGGTCATAACTTGTATGTATGATTACCAAAGGCAGTTTAGTAATGAGCGTTTTCGTGCTTTGCAGGGCATGTGAAGCGACGGTTTGCGTGTCAAACTTCAGATGGCGTGTCAAACCGACGCTCACGGAAACTCTTTTTTTTCCATCTCGCTCGTTGTCTTAGGATTGCAGTCTCTATAGCTAGAGCCAAGAGCTGTCCTTAAAAACCAATAATGCTAGGTTAACCTAAATAATATCTTCGAATGCATCATCAATTACCAATAACTGAGATAGTAATCAAAGGCTAGCCTCTAAAAAAAAAGCAATGACACTTGCATATGTAGTCCATTTTATCCTTATTTTCAATCAATATTTTTTTTAAGGAATAGAGGATTTGTTTTTACTCTACGAATAACATTGTTACTCTACGAATAACATTGTTATTCGTTAATGGATTAGTAAGCATGAAAATCAAATTTTTGCCTATCTCTTCAAGTTGAGTATAATTGAAAACGGATTTAAAAATGACTATGATGTTTTAATAGTATTTTTCATAACAACTTTTTATTTTAAAATATTCAGTCGCTAAAAGGCCATCTTCGGCTTTGTGTCATGCACATTGAGATTTCATTCTTTAAAATATTGCAATATAAAGAGTAGAGTTCACGGACCGCTTTCCATACAAACGTAGTTTCGTCATTTTTTAATCTAAAGTAGTTTCGTCTTGTAACCAAAACTACTTCAGATTTACGATGACGTAGAGTTTAGTAAATAGGAATTTGATCAAAGTCTCATTAAACTGGGCCCTGGTGGTTAAATGAGATAAATAACACTGAACAAAAATAAAAGATAGAGAACTTTTAATATATGTTGCCGCGGTATATTGTTTTTCTGATATAAGATAAAACACCCACTTCGTCTTGAACACAACTGCGGTTCGACTAAGTAATAAAAACATGTCTGGTCTACACAGACCTTTTTTCTACGTTTTAGTAGCCAGCAAATATCTTGCTATAAATTTTTCGTACCGATCTTTCATTTTCGGTGCTATAAATATAAAGTGCGGAGTAATTTCGCTCGCTCCGCTCACCGCCATTACGCAGTACTCCACTTGATTTTGGATATAATTCGCGTTCGCAAATGGAGATCTCGAACGTTTACCAATCCTACTGGTACTAAGCCTTTACGCAGTTCCATATTTGTTTTCGAAATGTTACGCGCTCTGTTTATGAAGAAAAATAATGGCGGTATAATATTGTCTGCATAATCAAAACCTTCTCCTCAGTTTTGCGCTGTCATATTAAATCCGTCATATTGCTTGCGTTATATCCAGAATTATATCATGTTCGAGATATTGCATTTGATTAACAGTAAATTAAGGTAGGTAAGATAATAATAATAATCTACCATTAATTATGTATTTATTACATGAAAGATTTTTCCGTTTATGGCTCACTTTTATATGAATGTATTAAAAAAATCGCTCAGGCTATATAAATATTGCGTAGTCCTGTTTCGCTCACTTCTGCGCCGTCAGTCTGAAATTTTTCAAAGACCACTTCGCCTTAACTTTTTGCAATTATACTTAGTGGGTTTTTTTTCTGTTATCGTAACCCACTTTTTATTCATAATATTATATGAGAACATGTTTCGTTATATTGTGTATCAACTTACCTATCAAAGTTATAGTCAGCCCGATTTCTGATTCTGGTCTTAAGTAGGTGAAGAGGATAAAACGCTTGCCCTGATCTGAATCTGGAAGCATTTTCCCCACGCAGTTTTTTTTTCGTAATCTGATTTAGAACTTAATCTCTAGAAATACTAAATTGATAAAGGTAATTGTTTATCATTTATCAGGTGAAAAAATGTATTGTGTATCAATTTTATTTTTTTAAAAAGAATCGGAACATCCCAAATTCTGAAACAGCATTTCATACTTATTTCTAGTAAGAAGGTTCATACGTAATTTTACTTATTTACAAAAAATAGTTTCTAACTCAACGTAAAAGTCGGACACTGACTTAATTTTGCATTGACGCTCCATTATTATTCAGTCATTGTATATGTTCATTGCCATGAACAAACTAAGATAATAAACATTTTTTTTCACAATTCCATCCCTCTCTTATTTTGACGTGGGAGTACAAAAAGTGAGTTTTATTAACGCTTGTTTACGTTTCTATGGGCCTTTCCTGGGTGTTGGCCCTACAAATACACCCCTTTTTACGTGGACTATCTGCAATTACCCGGACTAAGCAGGACTTCTCAAAAATAGTTGACAGCTACAGCGATAAAAATATAGTTTTATATCAGGCAAAAAACTGATTATATTAATAATGTACTTGGTTGTCTCAAATCATGGGACTACAATTTTGCGTCTTGATTGAAACTCTGTTCAAAAGACTATTTGTTTTCTCTACTCGGTTAATTTTTATCCGTATTTCTATAAAAAATACTTTGTAGAACAAATAAAAATTATTTTAGTAACAATAGAAATATCGCACCTGTTGGTAAGTGATTATGTTGTCGAAGATGTTGTTCAGGCTAACCTAGAATTACTGTCTCTCAAAGACAGATGCCGAAACACACCGTTAGGTGCTTGGCGACAGATTTTCTACTTGAGGGTGGTAGCTAGCCAGGCGGGCATTCACAAAATGCCCTACCACCATGCTAAAATTAAAATAATATATGTATATTTATTTTTTCAATAATCATTAAATTATTTTAAAAAAAGCTATAGTATACCGTAACCCTTCTCACTTCCCTCCTCCAGATGGGGTCGCTTTGGCGCGGTGAAAAGCTAAATTATTATTGAAATAAATAACATATTACCTATAATTAATTGGTATGATGATGGTTTGTGTTTCTCGAAGCCGGAGCCACATATTTTTTTATACTTTATCATATTATGGTACTAAGTGTAGACACTCAGTTCAATACATCGAGATAACGTTACACTAGAGCAGTCATTTAGGGAAAAATTTTCTTCCAATTTTGCTAATTTTAAACTTAAGTGCGCTTCAGCGCTTTACGAGATCAGACTGCAGCCTAGAACTAATTATATCGATTAACCAAACGAGCAAAACACTGCGTGTTTTACGCTACAACGCTTGCAGGCTAATGCTTCCTACAAAAGTTCGCTTACTGCGCTAAAGCTAATTGCATCTAACCAATCTATTCAAACATGCAGCGCTAGAATACTTCTGAGGTAGCTTTCTCAAGATCAAAGACTATCAGCGCACAGAATGGACATAGCTTTTGTACCTACGAAACTTTGTGAAGAGTATATTAGTTAAAAAATAGTAAAGGTTCATTTGGTTCCAGTTACGAATTAAAAAAAACTAGAAATGTGTTAATAATTTAACTAAGTGATATTTTTTTTTTATCTAGATTTTAATTTTGATAATATCATTATATGATAATATCATTATATGATAATATAATAACACAAAAGCTCGATTTAAAAAAAAATCGTAATTTGCATACATACATTTAAGTACCTACATATTATATTTCTTAAATAAGGTTTTTTTTTATACAATCCGAATTTGGTATATTTATATAGTTACTTATTTCAAAAGAATTATTGACATAATACATTTATGATAGGAATAATTAATATGGTCCGTGAAGTGCTGGGCTAGAATTGTACTTCACTCCCTATGTATTCCTATGGCAGTCGTAAGAGGCCAAGAAGGCTAAAATTTCAGAAGGTTGAAAGCGGTGCCTTATAAAGAACTGTAATTTTACACCCAAGACCTAAGACGCCTGCCAATAATGGGGATGCCTATGTTCAACGGTGGACGTTATGGCTGTTGATGATAGTTCATGATATTAATGTTTTAGATAAGTAAAACTGAGGAGTAAATTGTCATTCATTTTAATAGATTTGTTATAAATTTTAACATATACAACCAGTTGGCAGCGTACCTAGGATGCTGGCAGCATTGCCCCGTTGGATAGCAATGCTTAAAATAGTAATTAACATCGCACTTGATCACGTCACTTTTCAAATATTTAATCCAAATCGGGTCAGCCATTTGGAAGATGATACACAGAAAGAATTTTGACCTGTGCCAAACTTTTTTCGCGGAGAGTAAAAAATAGGTAATTTAACTCAATGTTGTTTACAAATCGACAAAATAATAATGTAATAGGGCGTGTTTAATTCAAAATCTGAACTTACTTGTGGAAAGTGATTCCATGGCCCAGTGATCAAATGTGAATAATTAGTCTGCAGGTACGGCAATCGCGAACGAAGTCACATGTACAGCCAGTTGATCATAAAAGTGTAAAATTTTATCAATAATATATTAGCATAATAATTATTATTTTGATTGAAATGAGAATTATATATAGTTCGGTATTAACTTTGCAGACATTTTAAAATCAAACATGTAGCCAATGGATATTTTAGTTTTAACAGTCCACTGCCTTCAGAACTTCTGAATAATATTTGAATTTGATCCATTCCATATTCTTTTCTTAATGTTCCTACTCCTACATACCATATAATTTGACCGTTTAGTTTTTCATAGCAAATCATACCTTCTTTCTGATATAATAAATTATTAATGGGATATGATAAATGTTCATGATGAATATTATAAGGATATTATATTAAATTTGTAAAGTAAATAAAACGATTAAATGATATGCATGTTTTAAAGGTGATTACTTAAAGAGAAATCCATAAGAAACCCCGATTTCATCAAGATCTGCCTCCTTGAAACCCTGAAGATATCTTGTAGGTATTTTTTTCCAATTTTCTCTTTATGTCGCATTTCAGCCTAACCGGAGACTTGTCAGAGTCCGTTAATACCCTCTTTACCTTGAGAATGTTGGCCGATTAGCTGCTGGACAGATAGATGTGTTGTAATGTATATAGAGCTGATAGACTAGCTTTTGATATCTCACCTGATGTGGTCAAAGATGTTGCTTTGACTAACCTAGAATGACTCGCTTTCAAGGACAGCTGCCAAAACACACTGTTAGGTGCTCGGCAACAGATTTTATAATTGAGGGTGCTAGCTACCCAGACGGGCAATCGCAAATTGCTCTACCACTACCGGACTGCCATCCGGGACCGACGGCTTAACGTGCCCTCCGACGCACGGGAGCGTTCAGTAGTAATGCCAATAGTGGACTCCTATCCAACTCATGATCGCAACGGACGTTGCTTAACTTAGCTGATCAGTTAAGAACGACTAAGCAAACTGCACTACGTACGTTTCACATAACTCCGCTCATCGATCACATCCACCGTGTTCTGTATGAAGGCCAGCAACTCGTTGAATATGAGGGTGCCCAACCGCGCAGATTGCGCTATCATGGTAGTTATTATCATTTAAGTAAACAAAACACGAAAAAATGAACGGTATCGGAGCAGCCGTGAATATTTGCAACGGCTGTTCTCTCTATGGTGGATACGCAGCTTTATATTTATTTAAACTCTACGAAGTATTATTATAACCATATTAGAAAGTTTTATGAACTCATAAATTGAACTAGCATGATTTATTTCAAAGTTTGACTAAGTTTGAATTGAATTTTTAAGAAATTATGTCTAAAGTGTAAAGTTATGTTACGGAGAACAAAAGATTTTTGAAATAACTTATCAAATAGTATATTGATAAGTTATATATAAGTAAGAAATTAATTAAGTTATTATAGTTTAAGCTGTTGAGTGGTGCTAAAGACATTCGCTGTTGTATTTAACCAATATCAGGGTCATTCGCCAAAAATAATATATTTTGCCTAATTTCCTTGGCATGTTTTTTTTGCTAATTACTTATCAGCAATGTTGTAGATTATATCAAGGAATAAAAACAGTATTTATTTCTGTAAAAGCGGTATCACAAAACATTCCTGAAAAAAAGTTACAAGTCCATGAAGTTTTAAATAATCAAGGATATTAGGAAGGTACCAAGGAAATTTGAAATCTATTGCAGGGAAATTGTTAGCTGCCACGGAAATCAGGATTATATTATATTACACTACTTATTTTCCTCAAAGAAATGAAAAGTAGGAAACAAAATAATTAAGTAGTTTCTAAGTATATAAATTTAAAAACTACTCATAACTGATTTAATTATCATCTTTTAAACATACTTTTAAACATGTTGATACTATCTTATAAATTCTCATATTCTTATACCTGTACTGTACTGTATCAGCCGGATCGGCCACTGTTGAACACAGCCTCCCCTATTAAGGGGGTATTTGCCATTATCCCCATGCATGGCAGGCGGCTTGGGGATCGCAGTGTAAGTTAGGTAGTAGTTCTTTAGAAGGCGCTGCTTCCCACCTTCCAGTATAATTATACCCTTAGTCGCCTTTTATACCTACGAACAGATAATTGTAAATATTCGCTCATGATTTGGAGTTAAAAATATTATAATTATTATTAAAATAATAATAAACCGCAAATTCTAATATAATACCTACTTCACATTACTTTTGAATAATATCTGAAATAATAGTTCTTTTTTATAGCTTAAATTATGATATATTCAAGAGTATTGGTATTTTCTAAATGTTGATTTAGATACTGTTGAAACATTAGAAGAGTTGCTAGGATAAGGACAACGGCGAGAAGTTGGATAATTTTGAGTCTTACTCTGGTCTGAGGTAAGTTCAACGCACACAAGTAACATTCAGGCTCAGGTTGTGGAGAAGGTACTTCATTGTCTGTACATTGTAAGTTTTACATGTTATTTATTTTGTAATAACTGGTTTTGCCTCCTTGGGCTCTGTTAACAGCTTCGAGTCGATTTGGCATACTGAACACGAGATTTAGGAACCGATGTTGGGGAATATATCCCATTCTTCTATTAGGGCCTGTTTCAGTGCCTTGAGGGTGGTAGGTGGTAGTCTGCGGCTTCTGACTAGCCTCCCTAGCTCATCCCAGGCATGCTCAATCGGGTTGAGATCAGGACTGTTGATGGCCAACCCTTCACGCTGGTACCAACTTCCTGAATATACTCTTTCACGACCCGAGTCGAGGTTTCCTACTTGAGAGTGGTAGCAAGCCAGGTGTGCATTCGCAACATGCCCTACCACCATGCTATAACGACTGCCATCATAAGACGACAACCGGGACTGACGGCTTATCGTGCCCTCCGAAGCACGGAAGCGCTCAGTAGTAATGTCACTAGCGGTCACCCTTGTAACTCATAACCGCAGCGGACTTTGCTTAACTTTGCTAAATGGTTAAGAACAGCTAAGCGAACTTCGCTACGTACGCTTCAAAAAGTTATTTTACCAAAAATTGTAATTGAACACCATATGTAGTAAATGAACACCAAATGTGGTTAATGATTACTAAAGTCATGTTTAGATGCGACGACGAGCGAAGCGAGGAGGAGCGTTAGTAGGTTACCTGTACCCACAACAATGCGCCAGAAGAGTTATAGCAAGATGTAAAAACTTTGGTTATAATTTTACATTAAAATGCTGTTTTAATTTTGGTGATCATTTCCTATTTTGGTCTGTTATATGTTACTATATCTGGCGGTAAGCCTTTTTTTAATTGTCAATCTTTTGCCTGATACATTTTGGAGACTGTGCAATGGAAGTGCTTTTGGTAATGAAACACCATAAGAGATGACCATTTATTTCAGTAAAAAAATTCAGGATGGTCGTACCACCGCTGTAAACCACAAAAACCATCTATAGGTGCTGTGCATCCTATGATCAACGCACGATCATTTTGGTATAAAATAGGGACTCGCGTTGGATCTCTCATAAATTAACCAATGTTTTAATATTGTTATGTTTGCAATAACGCCTGCTATGTGGATTACATTACTAAATTACAAATATACGATAAGAAAAATTTTAGTCATGTGCGGGATTCAAACCCGCGTCCATCCACCCCTTAAGGCGGGGATATGTTCTAACCAATTGAGCTAACATGACATAACGTCATAAATCATCCCAATACCATTTTTAAGGAACGATGGGCAAGATTTGAGTTATGACGTCATGTCATGTTAGCTCAATTGGTTAGAGCATATCCAAGAGCATAGTGGATGGATGCGGTTCCGAATCCCGCACATGACTTGACCAATGTTCTTTATCCTTCTGAACTCCCTAAAAATAACCGAAGATAAACGCCGTTTACATTTTCACCATGACAAAGCCAATTCTTACATGGTCAAGCAGGTCAAATTTGAATTTTTATGGGTGAAATAGATTCAGATTCAGATAAAATGTGGTTTTCACTCAGCAGGCGATCGTGCTTATAATTGTATTTAGAAATATAGAAGGGCCGCGACATCTTTGCGAGAGTTTAGTCATTGAAAAAACACTACTTTCCATCAGATGAAGTCTGGTTGATAATCGTGCACCGTCCCCTATGACGCTTAAATTAATACAATTGGAGTACCAATTTTCGACTAGAAAGACTAAGGTTCCGGTGGCCGAATGGAATATTCGTATAGCGCAAAATTGGAGGAAGCATGTTCAATTCCCGGCCGGAACAAAAAAACTGTACTCCAAAATGTGTTTTTACAGCTCTATATAGCACAATTAGGCATTTTTTTTAGATTTCTGTTGACATCCGGTACCGATAAAGGTGGAACGAAGACTAAATATAACATTGTCGAACGAAGAGCATTGCTCTCCTTGTTGGCACGCGAAGTAAATACACTTGTTTAATCCATATAGGCCTGTCATATCACCTCTCTTTTTCATTCGGGGTTCACAGTTGCTCTTGAGGATCACTATTATTTTTGTCCAAATAGTAAATGATATTGAAATTGAAAAATAAAAATTATAACATGTAAACCTTATATTTGGTGTAGCATATTCATATTATTCTAAAATCTTTATTTTCATTAAAACTTTATTACCAAATCAATATTATTTTCTTTACCAACAAAAAAAAAACATAATTTTGACTTCAAAACTAGAACAAGCTATTAAATTTAAAATACTGTTATTCATCTAAAGTACTAGTAACCTTTATTTCACAGTTGCGAAAATGTTGTTAACTTCAACATTGGAATACACGAATTTAAATTTGAAATGAATAATTATTTTTGTTTCTGTATAACTAAAGGAACTCTGTGAGCAACGTACGAAGCGATGAGTTGTATAAAATTAGTTCGCGGACTTTTAATTACATCTCCCGAAAGGTCGTTGAAATAAAACAAAATGAACAAAGTCTGGCCAAGTATGAGTTTGGCTAGCCTGGAAAGGGTTTTGTGTTATCTTATCACTGCGTTAGTTTTCCAAAAATTCTGTAAACCTTTATTACTTTGTTTAGCCATAAATCATCTTTCGATCATTCAATCTTCCCAATTGAATCCAAAAGTTTAGTAGGAAGTCATTAATACCAATCAGGTCGACAACTTCTCCAGGGTAAGGTTAATTAATATTGATAAGTTATAAGATATCCGACGCTTTCGATTTTGCCTTTATCTTATCCCTTCTAATTGCGTTTTAGAGTTATTAATCGGCTTTGGTGAGTAAATGTTGTTAGCGTTTCTCATAAAATAACCTGTTATACAGGATAAGTAGTATTGAAGAGACATTTTTACTCAATTGTAGTGGTTTCTTGAAATACCTACTAACTATAAGCATTATGTAAGCACTTTTCGCGGAAACATTAATTTTCTGATGAATTAGTAGCAGTACAGTGATTTATATTTCATATAATTATTTCATATTTTATATATAATTTTTTATGTTATACGCGTACAATCAGCCGGTTTCAAAATCTGTATTTTCATATGCCTTAAGATTAACCAATTTATTCCCCGACTGGGAAAGCAGAGGCGTCTTACACACGTTTTGTTTCGCAGCTAGACATGCATTGATCATATGTAACAGGGTGGCCCCCTATTACATAGGATCAATGCCTTTTGCTTTCTTTTGGGTAAGTACAGTTCCAGTGTCCAGACCGCTCATCGAAAAAAAATCAACTTACCTTCTATTAATGTGTTTTTTTTATGCCTGATATGTTAGCCTTTGACCACTATCTCACCTGATGGCAAGTGATGATGTGTTCGAAGATGTTGTTCAGGCTAACCTAGAAGTTCTATAAATTGGTGCGTGCGTTAATCACATTAACACATTTATAGAGCAGAGCATTTCTCCCCTTGAGCGTGAATCGAACCCGGATTATATACACCGGGTGCCTTAACCACTGAGCTATCGAGGATCGCTTGTTTTAACCGAAGTTTTGTGTATTACTTACAGGTTGTGGAGTAAATAATTGCATTGCATGAAAAATAAAATGGAAATAATTTATTCCTACTTGGTTCATTCACATAACTTCGGAAGAGAAAATCGACAACGCAGAAACACGTGTTTATGCATGCGTTATATTTTGATTAAATTACAGTTATTAATATCTGCGTATCTTTTCATAGTTAATTCATGATTTAATTCGCAAGACAACATTTTCTGGGCAATTTTTAAAGGATTTTCTATTTCATTTAGCATTTTAAATTACATTACTATACACTAAAGAATCATAGCCATTGGCCAGAATACGGATATGGAAAATATAAAAGTAAGGTATAGATGAGCATACTATATATAGATCTTTCCAATTTGTTAAAACTTATCTTCAGCCTCACTGATATTTTCACGGGTTTGACATGCGATGGATCTTCACAAGTATAGTACACTGAGGGGAGAAAACGATCTATTTCTTTTCGAGAGTATGTTTAAGAAAATTATTTGTATGCCTAAAGAAAACTCAAAAACAGTAATAATAATATATTATTAATAATAATAGTTTAACAAACAACTCAAAAACAATAATAGAACTATCTCCCGGGTGATACATAGTGCTTTATAATACCTATGAGGGATAGAAAAAAACTAGAGTTTTCTCATATTTGTCCCGAGACTTCTCAGGAAGTAAGTTCTTTTTGACTTCTTGGGCAGTATTTTGTATTTCTGATGGTGTCATCATTATAAAATTATCACTTTGACTGTCAGTTGACATTTTGGAAATTATTTATTTTTATTTATTTATTTATTTATTTATTCATAGGAAGACCTACAGCTTTTAATTATTCAAAATAAAGTTTTGAAGATAATCACCAAGAAAGCCAATTACAGGTCCTCACGTTTAAAAACAATTCAGAAAATAGGAAATTAACGCGGGCATTCATTTCCTTACAATTAGATTGTACATTTCTACCAAATCATACCTAACTTTTTATAATTACCTATATAATCCTATAATAAATTTATATAAACATGTTTACAAAATTCTTGCTTTATGTTTAAAAAAATCGCAGCTAAGCAGCCGCCTCGCCGAGTTCACGCTTGTGCAGAATAAGTCTAATGACGTCATCTCTTTACTTAAGTTGTTGAATTTGCTGCTCACTCTGTTCACATATGAATTTTTTCTATAATTAGCATTAGCCACTGGGTACGACAGGGGTGGGTTGAATCTTACGCGCTTGTGTTGGACATTTAAATTAATTCTATTAAGGAGATCTGAACAGTCTATTTGATTTGATAGTATTTTTAGTAAAAATGTTATATCTGCTATATCACGTCTCATAGACAGTGGTAAAATATGAAATTGTTTGCAAAGATCATGGTATTTATCAGAACTATATGAAATGTGTAGTCGATAACATAAAAATTTTATAAATTTGATTTAAATTCTTTCAATTCGTGAGACGTATTTGTCGTAACAAGGATTCCATACTTCTGACGCATACTCCAGAATGCTTCGAACAAAAGTGCAATAGAGTATCTTTAATGTTTTAGCTTTTTTAAAACCTGCGGAGCATCTCATTATAAATCCTAACGCTTTAGAAGCTTTAGACACTATATGAGAGATATGCCCATCAAATAATAATTTCGAATCGTGAATGACACCTAGATCTCTAACAACACGAGTTTGTTGTAAAGTTTGGTTTTTGAGAGTGTAAATAAAATGTATTATATTTGTTTTCCGAGTAAAAGTATTGACTGAACACTTTGATGGATTAAGGTCGAGTTTATTCAATTTGCAATAGTCGTCCAGCCTTAACAAACCTTCCTGAAGGGCTTGAGCGTCTGCCCGAGTTGATACCTTAGTGAAAATTTTCATGTCATCAGCAAAGCAAAGTAGTTGGGAGTTTAAAAGACATTCAGATATATCGTTTACAAAGATTAAGAATAATAGAGGACCAAGCAATGAACCCTGTGGAACTCCACTCGGGATCGAGACCCAGCCAGAAATATAATTGCTGATGACTACTGCCTGTGATCTCATGTCAATGTATGACGAAAACCATCGAAGCAAGTCTCCACAGATGCCTATGTTCTGTAGCTTAGATAGCAGGATAGAGTGGTCTATTCTGTCAAAACATTTGCTATAATCTGTAAAGACAACATCTACCTGGTCACCAGTATTCATCGCGTTAGTTAAATAGTCGATGAAAATAATAAGATTTGATACCGTTGACCGTTTTTTCAGAAAGCCATGCTGCGAGGGACTAAATGAGTTTTTGAGCGCTGAATAAACTTGATTATATACAATTTTCTCAAACACTTTTGATAAAATACATAACTTTGAAATTGGTCTATGGTTAGTTGCATCCGTTTTAGACCTCTTTTTGTGAATGGGTGTAATAAAAGCGGACTTCCAAATGCGTGGGTAAATACATTCTGTGACTGACCTCTGAAACAAAATAGATATAGGACATGCAAGACTTTTAGCACATTTTATTAAAAAAACAGAATGAATGTAATCTGGCCCAGCTGACTTTGATGGATTGAGGTCCAAGAGAATTTTCAAAACTTCAGATTTGGTTATCGTTATTGAGCTGATGTCCACCATGGCGTTTGATGAGCGGTTCCTGTGTGGCGAGGTTCCATTGGGATCGGGACAATTAACTGAGAGAAACGTTGAGTAAAAGTAGGAAGAAAAAGCATTGCATATGGTTTCACCAGTTGAGGCTATAGTATTATTGTATATTATACTATTAGGCATACCATTTGATCTACCGCGAGACTTTAAAAATGACCAAAAGTACTTAGGATCTTTCGTTATGAAATCCTCAACGGATATGATGTAATTCAGATAACACGATTGTTCCAACATTCTAGCCCTGTCGCGAAGATATTTAAAACTTTGTAAATTTGCAGTGTTATTATATGTTTTATATTTACATAGGTATTTATATTTCTCTTTGATGACCTTCTTCAAAGCCGGTGAGTACCACCTAGGATAGACCTGACTACATATATGCCGTTTCGGTATGTACTTATCGTGCAGTGATCGAAGTATGCTATAAAAATTATCGACTGCGTCGTCTAGAGGTTTATTATATAGCTCCGTATACCAATCCAGCTCGAATATGATTCTGTTAATAGAGTCATAATCCCCCTTTTTGTAAACATACTTGACATAGGAGTTAGTTTTCAGTGTTGGTATTTCCACGTACTGAATACTAATTAAGAGAGGGGTATGATAAGGATCGATAGGTAAAAGCGGATCATCACACTCAGTAACAATGACAGCATCGTTTGACAGTACGAGATCTAGTAATTTACCATATATATTAAAACAACTATTGTACTGGCTCAAGTTAAGCGTCGCTAATTCATCAATTAAGTTGGTCTCATTATCGCCAACTACGTTTATCGGACACATACAACCACTTTTTTCATTTGGTATCCACGTTATGCTGCTCATGTTAAAATCCCCTACTATCAGATATTTATCATCAAGTTGACTAAGTATGACTTCATTGAGTTTGGATAAAAAGTTATTCAACTGTGTAGAAAACGAGAAACCTTCGTTTTGTTTACATAAGTATAATACACATAAATGTAAATTAATCAACCGCTTTCCGCTGACTGGATTGATTGATAAAGTGAGCCATAAGTCCTCAGCCGTCGAGTGGTAATTTAACTGTGGCGTGACTCTTAAGTCTTTTCGGGTACCAATTAAGATGCCTCCTCCGCGAGCTTGCCTAGTCAATTCGTAATTTCTGTCACGACGATGAATTATATACCTGTGATCAAAAAGTTCTGTGTCCGAGATGCTATCTAGGAGCCACGTCTCAGTCAAAATAATAATATCGTATGAGCTGAGGCAAATATTACGATAAAAATCAGCAGTTTTCGTCCGCATTCCCCGTACATTTTGGTAATAGACAGTAAGATTATCACCACTGCTATCCATTATTAACCGTTAATAATAGTAACCACAGCCTAAATGCATATTTATATAAAATATACTCAATATAATTTTCATAACCAACCATCCAGCAGCGGTAGGTAGAATAGAATCTAAAGGTTAATTTTGTATTTATTGTCAAAACAGTCAATGTGTTTTGACTTAGAACATAGTGAGTACAGTTGCAAAAGAGTGAACAGCAAAGTAATCTTAGCCGATAAAGGAAAGAGATGGCTATATTTATATTTAGCAAGAAAAATGCAGCGCATATAACACGAAGCGGGTACCGGAATAAACTTAAGTGGCAAACACAACACTCGCGTGCACCCGGCATTAAAGGACTGATAAACAATCTGTGTTCAGTGTATAACAAGTAGCAGAGAAACACGTGGTTAAAGTAATAATATAACTCTAGTATTATTGATAAACATACATGTAAAGATGACTGGTGGGTGTTAAATAATATCCAATACAATTTTTCAAACAAATCACAAAAGCAGGTTAAACTATGTTGTTTAAATCATTTTCACAGGTTATTACAAGAACGCGAGTAGTGTCATTTTTTCTTACATGAATTTTTCCATATTTTACCCAAACAAAACTATATTTTTTTTCCTTTGAAATCAATTTAGTTTTGGTTAAAAGGGCCTTAGAAGCCGCATTCAGGTGGTCGTTGACATATATACGGTTCGGTTCCTTGAACCCAATATCTGACACCGTCAAGTTCTTGGCGGCTCGTGCAGCTGCTAGAAATTCCTCTTTAATATACCTATTTAGGAAGCTTATCACTATTGCCTTGTCTTTAGAGTTGTGAAGAGGTACTCTGTATATATAATTTATCTGACTTCTTGGAAAGGTGTATTTTACCGTTTTGCTTATTGCTTCAACAATCGTGAAAAGATTTTCATCTTTTTTTATAGGGATACCTTTAATCTCTGCATTGTTGAGACGTGACCTCTGATCACAAACAGATAATTGCTGCTTCATGTTTTTAACCTCTTCCCGGAGTGTGTCCATGGTGGTATGTAAAGGTTCGAGGGTAGAAACCCTGACCTCTATGCCTGCTATAAGGCTGGATTGGTCCTCCAGTCTGGTACTCAAAAATTCGGTACAGGACTTTAGGTCTTGCAACTCTTCTTTAATACTCTTGACGTCCGCCACCAACGTAGGCAGACTGGCCAGCTGCTGCTTCATTGCACGGATTTCTTCAAGAATGATATCTAATGAAGCGGGCTCAGGAGTAACCGGCGTTTGCGGGGACGGAGAGGAAGACAGTGTCCTACAAGAGGAGCATTTCCACGCGGATCTGCGTTCAACCCCTAGTTTTCTCCAACCATTTTCGGTTATGCCCGCACAGCCGAAATCAAAATTCTTTCTACAGGAACCACATATAACACCATCATTGAAGCTAATACAACAGGCCGAGCACTTCATTATTGACTAAGATAATGTTTAATGGTAGAAATTAGTAGGTAATAGCTTGTAGGTAGACGAACTGTTTGAAAAAATAGATAAGCGCGGTACGGGTGGTCTGCATGAATGCGCGCGCGTCACTGATTTAAAATAATAAAGTTTAAGCGTACTGCTAAAGTATCTATTTAGTAAACATCAAAATTTAACCAATTAAAACAAATTGCCGCGCTTTTTTTTTTCGTAGTGCGAAAAAAGGTTGCCTGAAAATCGAGTATGTACCTAAAAGAACCCACCTCTTCTTTCTAATTTTATTTGATATAAAACCTTTTTGAGATTTGACGTTTGTATTTTCTTATGTTCGCAGCTAAAAAAACAAAAGAACGCTAGCAAGGCAGGTATGGACTTTCATACAACATTCCTTCATTGCTACGGAGGGAAGGAATTAAATTCAATATAACTTCTCCTATTTCACATTAATAAGGGAGAAATGACGAACTTTATACCACGTTTTTGAAAAATGAGACATTTTCTAAGTGGGTGACATATAAATTTAGTTTTATTTGTTACGTTATTTCTTTACATCCCATTATTTAGATTGTGGATAGCGTTTATTCTGTAATACACCATCTTATTCATGCCAAAACGCTGAAATTGCTAAAAAATGTTCGCTGAAAGTATTTAAGGGCTCTAAAGGTCTCGCGAAGTTCACTTAGCTGTTCTCAACCTATCATGCAGGAAAATTAAGCAACGTCGCGCGCGGTCATGAGTTGGATGGGTGACCGCTAGTGGCATTACTACTGAGCGTTTCCGTGCTTCGGAGGGCACGTTAAGCCGTCGGTCCCGGTTGTTGTCTTAGGATGGCAGTCGTTATAGCATGGTGGTAGGGCATTTTTCAAATGCCTGCCTGGCTAGCTACAACCCTCAAGTAGAAAATCTGTCGCCAAGCACCTAAAGGTGTGTTCCGGCAGCTGTCCTTGAGAGCCAGTACTTCTAGGTTAACCTGAATAACATTTTGACCACATCATCACCTACCATCAGGTAAGATAGTGGTCAAAGGCTAACCTATCAGGGAAAAAGAAACTTAAAATTACTGGAAAGATTCTGATGAAATTTGGTATGGAAATAGTTTGAAACCCGGAAAAGGTCATACGATACTTTTTATCCAACTGCGCAAAAAGAGGTTAATGGTATTGCGCGATAACCGATCAGCGACCAGCAGTGAACAATCTGGCTGATACAGTATAGCTGCTGTACAGTAATTTGACACAGTGGTTACCACCTATCGTGATTATATTATGTGAATAAGGCCATAAATGTATTTAAGAACCCATCTACAAACTCAAATGTAATCCGATAGTAGCTCTGTACGTTGTTCAATATTTTAGCAACTAAATTACTCCATTTCGGCAAGTCTACGTTATTGCAGTTGTGATGACCATTCCCGTTTATCTTAAGAGCTATGTGACAAAGTGATTGTGTTTATGTAATGCTCACAGAAGCTCGTTATTACGTCCGTTTTAGCGTCGACTATTTTATAAGCTTTGTTGGTGTGGGACGGGAGATTAATTTTGCAAATGCTGATTATATTAGAAGTCAGAAATTATAGTATGTAATATTAGTGCAACAAAATGATTTCTAAACTTGAACCTTATTGTGAATCAAATTAGCGATAAAACTTATTTGCTATATAGTGATACCCGGCTTCAGAAAATTTGCTGTCAGGCAGGCTTTAAAGCGGTAGCCAAAACTTTCTACAAATATTTTATCTTGTCTTTTGTATAGTAGATTTGACAATTTTGTCTAAAAATATAGTAAGGTATTGTCTAAAAAATTAGAGGATTGCACGATAGGCATTGAAATACTCGTAAAAAGACCGTGTCCAAGGGAGCTGCCTTAACAGCTTGGCACGGCTATGAAGTGTCTTTGCTTAGCTATGTAATAATTATATGTGGTATCTCCGAAGAATTGGATAGAGTATTATAAGTGCAGAAGCATTGTGTGACATTTTTATTAACAGGGCTTGGTTTTTGGACAACTGCAAGCTTCTATTTTAATCTTAACATCCTTTCACAACGTTGCCTCTAGATTAGAGAAATATGCCTTTTCACAAAATCACAACCTGAACTTATACTTTGACAATGTAAAACCAAATATCACGAAATTATTAGATGGCAATTACTCCATTTACCAATAAGGTGGTTACAGTATCAGCCGGATCGTCCACTGCTAAGCACAGCCTAGGTATTTGCCATAATCTCCACGCTTTGTAGGCGGCTTGGGGTTCGTGTAAGAGGGTAGTTCTTTAGAAGGTGCTGTTGCCCATATTGCAGTATTTTTTCCTTAGTCGCCTCTTACGACTCCCACGGGATGATAATTTATTTATTTATTTATATAGCAGATGCTTACTGTGCTTACAGCTAGCCAACGCGCACAATAAGCTAATTAATTAAAACTTAAATATATTAGGCATAATTTTACAAAAACATGAAATTTTATATAAAAAATATCTATATTAGGATCCCATACAATCAGAGCGTTGAGCAGATGAAGGGCTTGAGCTGTAGGAGCGAACTGAGATTTTTGCGTGCGCGTTACTGTCGGCCACGTGAACAGAGAGCGAGGCGCGGCCAGTTCACGTCGCAGCCGTAGCCGTGTCACCTGCCTACCTAAGGTTGGTAGTAGGGAGCATAGAAAAAGAAACAAGAGAGAGATTAGAATATAAGTATAATGAATAGAAAGGGGTCGTGGATCTCAGACAGGTTTATCAATTTGGCAAGCTTCCTTGTTAAGGACTTATCTCCGGTCCGCTAGTAATTGAGTCGATGCTCAGCAGCAGGTCTGCCGTGCAGGGCTCGGCTCCACACCGCCACGCCGGTAGAATTGTCCCAGCTAGATGCTGTGACGTTTGGCCGCGGTCGGTGCTGGAGGTCAGAGGACGGCCGGAGTTCAGTAGTTGTGTGCTGCTAGTAGGTCAGCCTCGTACTCGAAGTCGTGTACAGGAACTTCCCTCATACTTGAACCCTGGAAGGCACATGTGCTCCGGTCATGATGGGTCCTAGTACAGTGTTGAGCTGGTGGGTCCACTGTCCCTCTGCTACTGAGCATATTAGGGACTCGCAGAGGGCCTTTAGGGATGTGGCCCGTCAGCAAACAAGAGGTATGCCATAAGGGCCAAAGAGGTAGATGCTGCTGGTGAAGAATTCGCCTCCGCTAAGGCTTCCGCTACCGAGCAAAAGGGACTAGCTAGGCCCTAGGCGAAGGCGAACCACCAGCCGCTCAGAATGCCAGAAGGGCGCAAGTAGGTATGTTGCCGGTAATGATGCTCACAATCCACGAGGTCCGTTCACTACCGAGCAAAAAAGGGACTAGCCTAGGTACCTCGTGAATTGCGAGCTACCAGCAACACCCTTTAAAGTTTGCCAGAAGGGCGTAAAATAGAGAACAGTTGAATGTTGAGAAGCAACAGAAAAACACATAAATTCAACAAGAGAGTTAGCAGGTAAGACACACAATAAAGTACAGCAATTACAATAAGATTACATACCATAGAAGTAAGGTTAGTTTTTAATGGTGATGGTCAAGTACACTTTCACTACACAACTCAAACTTACCCAGATTTTGGGGCTTGTCGTGTGGATTAGAATTTGTAGATTTAGTAAACTGAGTCTTTAGTAGTAGTTGCACAGAGGATAGCTGGGGTCAAAGTGATCGCGATTCCTCGTTGAGGAAAGACATCAAGTTGGGCGAATGTCGGGGGCGAATTTCATTACCATATATGGTAACGAAAAAAACCTCCAAGACCGTTGGCGTCGCAAAACCAATGACTGCACTTGATTTTGAAAATATTTAAAATACAAACGTTCCTCTAGCGGAACTCAAAAACCACCTCATGGCATTATTTCTGACAGACTGCTTTGACATTTGTTTTAACTGTCATGAGTCGAATTGAATGGAGTAAAAGAAGAAGAAGACGGGTGTTGCTATGAAGGCTTAACATTGTGATTGTTATGCGCGACCTCTATTGGTGAGTCGCTGAACTACCTCAGCGCGCGGTAGTTAAGCTTAACCTAGGTGCTTTCTAAATTCAGATGGAATTTAGATAGACGTTTGGTCGTTTGCCTACAGATGGCGCGCTGATTTAAATTAGTATTTAGTGAAATTTTTAATTATTAAGTTAACCGATATTTTTAGATCGGTTACAGCCGGTCTGCCACAAATAGGAAGCAACGAGATAGAGTGTCAGGATTATCCACCCTGTTGTTGAGCAGCATATAGTAGTGTACTAATAGAGCACACTTACGTCTGAGCTCCAAACTATTCATACCTAACATACCTGATATGAAAAGAGATGGGTATTGATAAGGATAGTATCCATATATCTTTTTATAAAGGTAACGGCCGAATTTTTTTGTAACTTTTCGATTATCAATTTATATTTATCCTCGTGTGGATCCCAGATTATTGAATTGTACTCTAATTTACTTCGTACATATGCATTAAATAAGGTAATAATCGTGATCCTATCTTTAAATCTATCAGATTGCCTCATAACAAACCCGAGTGACTTCGATGCTCGGCCACATATCTCAACTATATGCGGATTCATTGTTAATTCAGTATCCAGAATTAAACCTAGGTCTCGGATCTGAGAAACACGTTCCAAGGGAACACCTTCAATATTATATTTGTATAAAGTGGGTGACTTAGAGCGAGTGAAAGTAACAGTTTTACATTTTAATGTGTTAAACTCCAGCTGATTTACGGCACTCCACTTTACAACGTTGTCGATGTCTCTCTGTAATGCTTTGCAGTCAGCTGCTCCTTCGATTCCCAGGAATAGCTTGAGATCATCAGCAAACATCAGACAACAAGCCGAACTGACGACATTCGGTTAATAATTTATCATTAATAAAAATTGGGTGGGGCCAAGCGTACTACCTTGACTTACCCCAGAACAGGTTATATATGTGTCTGAGCGGTGACCAGAGAGTTGAACATATTGAATTCTATTCAAAAAATAGTTAGAAATTTTTTTTAGTAACTTTGGGGTGAACCCGGCAGCAGAAAATTTCCTTACTAAAACATCATTAT
Organism: Plagodis pulveraria; assembly: GCA_963890685.1. Taxonomy (NCBI): domain Eukaryota; kingdom Metazoa; phylum Arthropoda; class Insecta; order Lepidoptera; family Geometridae; genus Plagodis; species Plagodis pulveraria. The sequence continues at coordinate 11,374,153 of OY982964.1, read as the reverse complement.
GAACACGGTCGAATGCCTTTCTAAAATCAAAATAAGCAGCATCCACCTGTCCTTTCTTATCCATTTCACTGACGGTATAATCAATAAAGTTGATATGATTAGTGACTATAGATCGGCCAACTCTGAACCCGTGCTGCGCATCAGAGAGCTGAGTATTAACCTGTCTAGTAATGTGACGGTTTAGAATAGTTTCAAATAATTTACCGAATGTCGACAGAACGGCGATTGGTCGGTAATTTTCGACGATACTTTTGGAACCGTTCTTGGGAAGAGGAGTGACCCTAGAGATTTTCCATTTAGATGGGTAAGTAGAGGAAGTAAGAGCTAAATTAAAAATGTGCCATAACGGCAGTTTGAATACATTGTAGCAGTCTTTGACAATAAACGGTGGGATTCCGTCGGGACCTGCTGAAGAATGTGACTTAAGACGTCGAACAGCGAGAAATATATCCCTAATACTTATACTATCCACCGCAATGCTTGAGGAACACAAAGAATTAGCTGATTCTTGCTCGGCCACGTCAGTTGATAATGTGGGATAATTATCTAAAAACACAGACTTAAAATAACTTGCGAAAGCATTCGCAGCATCCGCATCAGATACGGTTCGTCCACCATAAACAAATTCTTCGCAGTGTTGCCTTGTTGACTGAGATGATCTTTTACAAATTGCCAGAACTGTTTTGGATTTTGTCGTATATTGTTTTCAGTTTGACAAATGTAGTTACTACACTGAGAAAACCGTCTTAAAGGCTTAAATCAAATTTGACCTTTTACCGTTGAATTGTAACTACGTAAGATGAATTCACAACTCTTAAGATGATTTTCACCAATCAATAAAAATGTACCATGTTTTATAATAAACACAACCGTCAAAAACGCCTTCCGTAAAGTATTTTCAGAATTGCAACTTGTTATACGATAATAATTGTAGTATTGACCATAAAATATACCTTACTTTTACGGCGGTTTATATACGGTGATTATCACTATAACGTACGACTTAATCAGCCTTATCAAAAGTCAATATTTAAGTAAGACCACAAAATACACCTTAAATGAAGACGAAAAAAGCCTTCACTGACCTCGTTTAACGCCTTCTAGTTGGAAGGCGTTTTTATACGTATTTACGTTTGGTCGGTTTTTCGCCTTATACCATATAAATTGGCCGTCATTAGGGCGCTTTTGACTTTAGATTTTTCTCAGTGTATAAGCTAAATCAATGAGTTCCTTGACCCTCTCTCTGTAATACTTAAACATTTCTTTATTGAATTGTTTTTGCTGTTCTTTATATCTTTTTAAGTGAAAATATTTGTTTTTAATATTAATAATTATTTCTGACGTAAACCACGTAGGATACTGATAACGAGAACTTAAAGAGCGTGTTTTTTTAAAAGGCACATAACTATTGTAACGGATGTGACGTCAGCCGAAGTGACAGCCCGCCTTGCTGAAGCCGCCAAGCCGCCATTTTGCCACCCCCCCCACTCGCCAAGCCAAGCCATGCCAGCCAAGAGTGGGGATGTGTGCATATAAGCCATTGCCAGCCATTTTAGCGTTCTATTTGATCAAGAATAAAACTACTTGCAATAACTCTGTCCATTTTCATTCTGCCCGTTTCACTCAGAAGTGGGATCGAATAAAATGAAACGACATCATAGAACCACGTTGCGACACCAAAGCTCTGGACCTTCGGAGGAGCGAAATTCAGATAATGATGAAGAGCCTACACCACCGGCAAGAAAAATTTTGAAAAGCCTACTCGAGAAGGAAGTACATAAGGCACTACAAGAACTGCAAGATGAAAGCCTTGGTCCAAGCAAACGAAAGGAACACCGTGCTGCCTCTTTGATACCCGAGTTCGATCCTGACAGTGAGGAATGCACAGTACAAGCCTGGATAAGAAAAATTGAACAAATCGGTGAAATTCATGGATGGGATGACACTATAAAATCATTCTACCTACAAGACAAACTACGAGGGCAAGCTAAGAAGTGGTACAATCGATTGGACGACTACAACTATACATGGGATGATTGGAAAGAAATGTTGTTACGTGCATTTCCTAAACACAGGGATTACGGTAGTATGTTAGAAGAAATGCTACAAAGAAGAAAATCAGTAACTGAGACAATGACCAAATACTACCAAGATAAACTCGCCATGTGTTTCCGGTGCAAGTTATCAGATAACGCAAGTGTTTCCTGCATAATTAGAGGCCTACCCTCATCTTTGCAACCAAACGCCCGAGCATTTCAATGTCAATCTCCAGGAGAACTGTACGAAGGGTTTTTGTGTGCATTAGACGACTACCGCGCTTCGCCTTTAGAACCCAGGTTTCAAAAGATAACCGCAAATCGACAACCTACAGATAAAAGGACAGTCTCTGCGAATCCTGAAACTGATCCATGTCCTCGATGCAAGAAAACTGGCCATTTTCTTCGAGATTGTACACAAGCGGATACGCGTACTTGTTTCAAGTGCGGAACTCAAGGACATATTGCACCGCGTTGCCCTATAAGCCCCACGACTAGCAAAACTATTACATCGGGCGGTACCGTCAAAGAAGTGAACCTAGTAAAACCATACAACGACACCTATAAGAAAGTTGTGAAGGTTAATGACATATATGTGAAGGCGTACATTGATACAGGAAGTCAAGTCAACGTGTTGAACGAACAAGTTTCACGTGCCTTGTGTCTTCAAGTGAAACCTGCAAGTGTGGTTCTAAAAGGATTTTCGGGAGGGCTAATTACAAGTCAAGGCGAAGTGGAGTTTCAGCTAGAAATCGATGGCATAAAAATCCCATGTCATGCCTTTTTGTCCAGTATAAACATGGACGAAATTAATTTGTTAATCGGACAGCCAGTGATCAACAGCAAAGGTATGACTCTGACCGTTTGCAATGGCGCAGCTAAACTTGACCTTTTTTCAGATCCCATGTGCGAGATTGAAGCTATTGAAGAAAACTGTCACTTCGAAGTCGTCACTGCTAATGAAGAACGTCTGCCACCCGGTTCCTCGATCATACAAGTCCGTGTGTTGGGGAACAAGATGGACAACAACGTGGTGACCCCTCCGCGTCACTACGAGCTCAGTGGCGTGGTCTACTCTTTGCCGGCCACCTTGCTACGCGGCGAAGAGGGCTACATCAAAGTCATCAACATGGGCAGCGAGACCATCACGTGGCCATCAGGAGAAGTCCTAACAAGGGCCCAAAGCTGCAACGAGCCACAGCCAGATAGCCAGGTGTGTAGTCTTTGTAGTTGCTTTGCCATTGCCAGTAATTTGCCTGATTCTAGCCTGTCCGATGCTTTAGAAGCAAACACATGTATAGGTGGTGTTGAAGTAAATAATATTAAAATAGGGCCATTAAATGAAAAGGAACATTCCGATTTAATTGCTTTATTGACTCGTTATAAACAATGTTTTGCGTCTAGTACTCATGAGTTAGGTTGTACGAGCTTATTGCAGATGAAAATCAAACTCACTAATGATCAGCCCGTGCATAGACAGCCTTACCGCCTCTCGCATAGTGAACAAGCGATTGTGAATTCTAAAATCAAAGACTTATTAGATGGGGGCATCATAAAAGAGTCTGAATCCAGCTATGCGGCCCCGGTGATCCTTGTTAAGAAAAAGAATGGCGACAGTAGACTATGCGTTGACTATCGTGCCTTGAACGCCATTACTGTAAAAGATAGATACCCATTACCAAATATAGACGATCAGGTTTCTAAACTGGCAGGTAAGAAATATTTTACCAGCTTAGACATGGCCCAAGGGTACCATCAGCTAGAAATTTGCCCGGAAGATGCTCACAAAACCGGGTTTGTTACAAGCCAAGGTCATTACCAGTATATTCGCGTCCCGTACGGGTTGGCCAATGCACCTTCAGTATTTATGCGATTAATAAATAAAATAGTAGAATCCATAGGTAAAACGGGCAACACACAAAACGCTCAACAACAGAATGTAGGTCAAACAGAAATTTTAGCATTCTTGGACGATTTACTTCTACCCACAAGTGACATTGAATCTGGATTGGTTTTGTTGAACAAGGTGCTTGCAAAATTTGATTCCGAAAATTTAAAACTAAATATGAGTAAGTGTGCATTTTTGCAAAACGAAATTACTTATTTAGGTCATGAGATATCTTTGCATGGCATACAGCCTGGCCATTCTAAGCTAACAGCTGTGTCACAGTTTCCAATTCCTAAAAATGTCCATAGTGTGCGGCAGTTTATTGGATTGTGTATCTACTTTAGGAAGTTTATTGCTAATTTTGCTATTATTGCGCGACCTTTAACAGACTTGACAAAAAAGAATGCTCCCTGGCTATGGGAAAGTGAACAGAACAGAAGCTTCGAACAATTAAAAAAATGCTTATGTTCCAAGCCAGTACTAGCCTTATATGACCCCGTGCTTCACACGGAGATACATACAGATGCGTGCCAATCTGGTATTGCAGGTATATTACTACAAAGGCAGAATGATGACTCGTTACGACCTGTATTTTACTTTAGCCGTGTTACCAGTAAGGAAGAAAGCATATACCATAGTTATGAACTTGAAACACTAGCGGTTGTCGAATCTTTACGCAAATTTCGAGTTTATATCGTAGGCAAACATGTCAAGGTTGTAACTGATTGCACAGCAGTTCCCGCTACGCTCACTAAGCGTGACTTAATACCGCGCATCGCTAGATGGTGGCTTTCAATACAAGATTACGATATTGACATTGAGTATAGGCCTGGAGAACGTATGAAGCACGTAGATGCTCTTAGTAGACATCCAGTAGATACAATGAACATAAACCGTCTTGAGATTTCTGACTGGTTTTATACGCTCCAATGCCAAGATGACAACTTATGTCTCATCACTAATCAGTTGAAAACCAAAACCGCTTCTGCCGAAATCATAAATAACTATGTTCTCATAGACAACAAACTTTATCGCAAGACTCTATACGGAAATCGACTGGTAGTTCCTAGTTCGGCTAGATGGAAAATTGTGCAAATGCACCATGACGACATTGGTCACGTAGGCTTGCATCGCTGCTCTGAATTAATAAAGAGCGTATATTGGTTTCCGAAGATGACGAGATTTATTAAAAAATACGTGACTTCATGTATTCATTGTGCATATGGCAAGGGTAGTTACGGAAAGAAAGAAGGAAAACTACACCCGATCCCCAAACCTTCGGAACCAATGTGCATGGTTCACATAGACCATCTTGGGCCATTTTGTAGAACGGTGAAAGGGTATCAATACATGTTAGTAATGACAGATGCGTTTACTAAATTTGTTGTAGCTGAGCCAACACGCACTGTTAATTCGATCGAGTCTATTCGAACACTTAAGAAAACGTTCAGCCTTTTTGGATATCCCAATCGCGTAATAACTGACCATGGTAAAGCTTTTACTAGTAGGCATTTTAAGAGATTTGCGACAGATAAGCAATTTCGACACACCTTAAATGCTATAGCTTGTCCACGTGCTAACGGCCAAGTTGAACGGACGAACCGTACAATTCTCGATGCATTGCGTGCCGCTGATCCAAGTGAAGCTTCAAGTAACTGGGCCAATACTTTACCTGATGTAGTTTGGGGCATTAACAACACTTTGAGCGAGAGCACTGGTTACAAGCCTTATGATTTGATGTTTGCGCGCGTTGGTAGATCAGTTTGTGATGTTTCAGTTCCTGACCAAAAGTCAGATCCTATTGAGTCTCGCCGCCAGAAAGCTTTTAATAAGCTACAAAAAGTGAGCGAGAAAATGAAGCGTAATTTTGATAAGAGACGAAAACTTGCTCATTTTTATAAAAAGGGAGATTTTGTGCTCTGGAGACAAGCTCCGACGAGTAGTGCGTCTAAAGTAAATACCAAATTAGACGATTTGTATTCTGGGCCATATGTAGTTACTAATGTGCTTGGAAATGATAGGTATCGCATTAGGAGTATAAAAGGGTTGCGAGGCTATAAGAATTTTACAGGCTTAGTAGCTGCCGATTCATTGAGACCCTACAGGAGTATAGCCCCTATGTCAGATAGTGCCAGTAGCTCCGATGAACAGCTTGAAACTGAAGACTTGATTGATTTATTGGAAAGCTAATCTTAAACCTTGTTCCCATTTGCGGGAGCAATTGTTGCAGGATGGCCGAATGTAACGGATGTGACGTCAGCCGAAGTGACAGCCCGCCTTGCTGAAGCCGCCAAGCCGCCAAGCCGCCATTTTGCCACCCCCCCCACTCGCCAAGCCAAGCCATGCCAGCCAAGAGTGGGGATGTGTGCATATAAGCCATTGCCAGCCATTTTAGCGTTCTATTTGATCAAGAATAAAACTACTTGCAATAACTCTGTCCATTTTCATTCTGCCCGTTTCACTATCTAAACATGCGTTTACTAGTTCATAGAAAATATCTACGGCTATATCTACGTCATTACAAGTAAATATATTATCCTAGTTAATTGAAGCTAAGTTAGTATATAACAAGTGGTAATCGGCTTTCCGGAAATTCCACTCGCGGTAACCTTGCGTACAATGTGCATTACCCGGTGAAGGTTGCGGTTGTTGCACGCGGGAAGAGATACCGCGCTGGTGTTGGAGACGAGCCGGGGGCGCAATGCGCACGCTCACAGTTAACGTGGGATGACACAAATCCTCGGGAACCACAGGTACGGCACTGCCACTTACCTCGATCCACTCATCGCTCAGATTGCTAAGCACCAAGTCAAGTACTCCACCGTACTTATTGCTAATTGAGTTATACTGTTTTATCTTACAGTAACTTAACATACTATTATAATGCACATGAACATTTTGACTGCAAGAGTTCAAATTGAAGTCACCTAAAATTATTATGTCGAGATTAGGATATTTTGTAACTACATTTTCTAATACATTAAAAGTATTTATATACTTATCTTCAGAAGACTTGGGTGGAACATACACAACGCTACAAATATTTTTTTTTAAACTTAAAACTAACTATACCTATCACAATTTCTAATTCATCGGAGTAGCCATCAATGTCTAATATCTGCTGCACCTTGTACTTGTCCTTCATAGCCAGTAGCGTTCCTCCCCAGCCAGCGTCACCAGTGCGATCATGTCGCAGCATCGTATATCCAGTGGGAATCACTTCTGCATTGTGGACGCCACTCACTAAGAAAGTTTCAGTTGAATGCGAATAAATCGGCAGATTCTGACAAAATTGCCTTTTTACAGCTATCTAGCTTAGAACGTAGGCCTCTAACAATTTGGTATATTATTGTTTAGGTTTTACTTTTGATTATCTTGATCGGCTTGTTGTGGTTTTCGAAATCCATTGCTCCATGGTTTGATGTACACATCTTCAGGCCAGTGTTGAGGCGATAGATATAATTGCACATTTTTTGTTGGAACAGTCAGTTTAAATGAAGCATAATCACCTCGTGATTTCAAGGCTTCAGCAGAGCATACATCGTCCTGGCAAATGCTTTTTAAATGCGTAATTACTTGGTCTACAGTAGTTCCGATTTTCACATAATACAAATGTAGATAAGCTTTTCGCTCAGCAGCTGATAGTGAGCTAGCCGACGATCCCGGTGCGGCCGTACCACGAGTCGCATTAGTAGGTACCGAACGACGAGAACGCCAATGTTTTACCTCAGTCCATTCGTATGCGCTATTAACACCAGTTTCATTCATTAACTGGCCACTGGACTGCGCAATGGTTACGGAATTAGGATTCGGCGTCGGCGCAGTTGGAGTGGGAGGCGCGCTGTGCACTCGGATGGGCTCGGTAGGCACAACAAGATTGACGGTTGCTACGTAAGATGCGGGCGAAGTTTTCTGTACTCCTTTATTCTTCCGAGCTGTCACGGTACGCGCCGAGATAGCCCGAACACGAGCTTCGCGCAGTGGTCGCTGCTCCACTTGAGGCAAATTCCTACCCTCGGAAGTCTCTGGTGTGTTATTTGATGCCAGTGCACTTTGATTTTTGGTATTGCAAATTAATTGAGATATAAGTGATTTAAGCTCCATAATAGTGTTTTCTAACGAAGAAACTTTATTTTCAAGGCTAATCACTGTCTTCGTGAGTTCGCAAATAACAGTATCACTCGATTTCGTGGACATTTTACAACTCAGAGAAATTAAATACGTGCAGAGCAAAAGCGAATCACCTGCGGCCACGACGGGTCGTCATAATGGGAGATGCAATTCTAACCCGGCACCCGACGGGTAGGTAAGAAGGTGATTGACTATTAAATATTATTTAAACGATTTTAAGGATTATTTAAGGTAAGGTATATATGTGTAAAGTATTTGCAAGGTATTTAGAATCCTTTATTAACATTTCATTGATTTGCTCATTGTAATGTGAAATAAGACATATTGTAGCGATTAAGAAAATAAGCATACATTTTCTATACAAGTATTTTAATACTTAATAAAGATTTATAATTTTAGTCGTTACGATGCCCATAAATATGCTATATATTTTACTCGGTGGTATCATTCGTCCCGGAAACTTTCGTTCGTGTACACTCGTGTAACGTACTCGAATGTGTTATCTCAATTAAAAGTATCACCAATAATGAAGACAATGTTAACTTTCGAAAGCAAACACGTCCTTGTCTTTTAACATGCATTAAATTTTGTATACCCGTAACTGTACAACACACTTTGTACACACCTATTACAACGACAATAAACACAATCCCGCTGTTTCCGACGGAAAACAGCGCGTGACTATACTGTGAAAATAAAGATTAATGAAACCGATTTGTTCCCGTCGTTCTTGAATCTCGTTACAGTTGAGAATAGTGATTTGTTATCGTGAAATCTTGTTCACTACTAAGCGCGTGCTTGAGGTTTCAAACGCGTGACGAAGTGTCACTTTAAATTGACATGCGGACAGCTAAATGGCTAAATGCTAGTTGAAGACGATTTCATACAGTGTATATATTATATTTTCAGCTCCTAAATTGTACTCAATTTAAAAAGTTTTGTTTTAAGAATGAATAATTAGCAATTTGGTTTCACGGATATATTGTACATATTATTTTTCAATAAGACCAGTGCTTGGTGCTATATATTTTTTTAACAACTTGTACTTATGAAAGAATTTTGATTTTGTCTCTGTCAATGGTGTTTTATTCACTATATTAAATACCCGTTTCAAAACTGATAGTATGATTATTTATATTATAGGCATATAATTTATAACAATGATAAGTCCTTTTTTGTCTTTTATTATATAAAATGTTGTTAAGAATAGTAAACAGGTTTAGTTTGGAATTACTGCCCCTCAAGGACAACTATTCTTGATTTTTTACTGATCATTGAGCTGTCGCACCACATTTTCAGTTGCTTTGCGACAGATTTTATAATAGAAAGTGAAGCTAGCCAGTTGAATACTTCAGTATAAAGTTAAAATTTACTGTTACTATTCTCCATGTTTTACCATGATGGCATGCAAAATTTAAACAACTTACATATTAACTTACATAATAAGCAAATTTTATCACAGAACATTGATAATAATAATGAACGATACTTCAAATATACTACGTGTGGGTCTACGAATATATAATATTTATTCGTAGGTGTGGGTACACTAACCCAGGTATTTTAATAGACCACACTAATTTCTTAAGGTCCCAGCGAATTCAATAGCCGCGCGCTCTCCGAAACTAATGATTTTGGTTTACATATGAAAAATAGCATACTCAAAATATCCTTGTCTCGTTTGCACTGAAAGTAGCTTATTTACAATGTTCATCAATATGCATTAACAATATTAAAAGGTAAGTAAATAAAATTAGTATTCATAAGACTTTCTTTCATATCACAGGTAATAAAATATTCAGTATTATTTATATTTCTAATAACGTTTTATTTATTGTGCTATTTAAGAATAGGTATAATGTCTGTTTTAGCATTTCATACGCACATTTTAAGATATAAATTATATTCGATCATAATTTGGCAAGTTTTCCATCTGCGTCTATGATGTAACTATGATACAATACAATTTTTATATTTTAATCTAAAGTAAAATAAAACATATTTTCGCTTGCACGTAATGTATTCGGCTTTTTTTAGTGAACGTCACCGCCTCGTGTCCAGACACGAGGCGGTGACGTTCACTCAAAAAAGCCGACGTAGAAGTGATCCATTTTTTGGAGCAAAGGGTCATCTCGATGGATCCTATGTAGGATCAAATTTTCACTCCGCTACTTTGCATATATCTACGATTTTAAAGTTCAATGTATGTGAAAAGGTTGAGTAAGTGGTTTAAGTGTTTGCATGTGATAGTTTAAATTTAATTTCTGCTTATTTTAGTTCAATTTGTTCCCATTTAGTTTAAAGTGGTGTTCATATAATTAATTTTGGATACGAGCCACAAATGTTGGATCAATTTTGCGAAATCGCTGTGATAAATTCTGTATTCAACTGTAAACTATAATAAGCATTGGTTAATCGTAAAAATTTTGTATTGTAATAAAGTATTGTAGCGTTTTTGCAAATGAGGTAAATAACGTTTGGAAAAATATCCGTCAGCCACTTCGTAATGCGGGATTTTTACGTCCTAAAACACTATTAGGCATCTGCCTTAATAAATATTATAGACAGTATGGAGATCTCAAAGGGAACGCGTCCGTAATCTCATTACATTGCAATGGCGCCCCGAGTGGCAGGCGCAAATCATAAGTCGCGAAGTCGAGTGGCAAGTGTCAAATTACCTGAAAATCAACCCGGCGCGAAGTGACAATTAGCTCTATTACTTCAGATCTTTAAATAACTTTTTACATTTTATCCACATATTCAGAAACTAAACAAACTTGCCTGTAATATACATAAAGAGTATGTGCTTTTCCATATTTAAATTTAATACAATAACGACTTTAAAATAATAATTAAACAACTTGAAACGGGTTGAATCGCGTATATTTATCATTATTTTTGTCCCGACGTTTCAAACACTTTGCAGTCAACCCGTGACCACGATCACTGCCGTTTAAAGTTGTTTAATTACTATGTGTAATAATCGCGAAAACCTAAGACGACTTTCAAATAAACTTAAAAAATAATTAATTATATTTTAATTATTTTTTTCTAAAATAGTTAATATATCGGATATTATCAGGGTAACCTGTGGTATATTGTTTTAATTCTGATCATACAATATTTATGAAAATATAAAATAAAATAACACCTTATCTTGAAAAACCTTACAAAAAACACATTTAAAAGATGACCATAAACTATGTAACTATAAACCACGGATATCTTGTTTTTTACTTGTTTCCTTTTTATTTATTTTTCCATAAATATTCAACCTACAACATTTATTCTTACTTTATTGCCATTATTTACCCGCTGACTATACACATACTTTTACAGCTCCTTAGTTAAATTAGTTTATATGTAGTTACGAGAATATTTTTACGCGATTTGACGGTTCTTCGAATAACGTGCCAAAATATGAGGAAACCGGGCAGTTCTTTTTATTGAATTATTTGATGTACATCTCGTTGTCATATACTGATAATTACTTTAAAATTATCTATTCTGATTTTGAGGTGACTTCCTTCGCCTCTTAGAGACCAAGCTAAAATACTTACTACTTAGCCTCTAGGTAACAAATGCCATGGTAAATTCAGGTGTAGAAAATATTATCTTGATTGACAAAATTACACGTCTTTGTTTTTCGATACCATTCCTGGACATAATAATTCAAACAGCGGGTTATTTCAAGCTTTACATAACAATATTATGTTTCTCTTACTTTTCCGCAGTCCCATTTAGCTTTTATGGGTTCGCTTTACGGCTCATAAATAAATAGGAGCGGAATATCAAATCGTTGCTGCTCAAAGATGAGGAATTGTCCCATAGAATTTCCGTTTTCGATACGTCCATTAAAGCTTCGACAAAACTGTGGCCCAAATACATGTGTCCTGAATAGATTAAGCCAAGCGCCCACTACTCTATAGATCTTTTACGTAAGTTCTTGAAGGAAAACTGTTCAAATTTGAGAATTAAGTTATGGTTAAAAATGTTTTTAAAATATAACGACGTACTTGCACGTCGTAAAAGTGACTACAGTTACTCAGCAGCATGTAACCAGTAATGTCGATGTAAGTGGCGTGTTGCGTCACATTTGGTGCACAACAAGACTACTTGTCATTTTGATTCCTTGATTAGCCAAAAGGTTTTCCAAGGTAGGTTGACGTCAGGAGGCGTCTGGCCACACCCTTCAAGATTTGAGCGAAACAATTTATACGAAACCTTTTTATAAAATAAAAAAATGAATTTTCATTAAGTAGGTATTTAAAATTTAACTATGTTAGGTCATTAATAAAGCGTAAAAATCTATCTAAAAAAAAAAGTCTCTTGCATATCAGTCCAGTTTTTTTACAGTGTACTAAAAACACAGGACAACGTATGATTAAAATGAAAAAGAATGTCTGATTAGGGATTAAATGATATTAAAAACGCTAAAATGTTTAAAATTTTAAACGCACCCGGATAATTCACACTGCCTCCATGATCGAGAGGCGTTAGGTGTTGCTTCGGTATCCTGTCAGGGATCGATTTAATGTTTCTATGGGATTGTGACGGAACAAACACGAGGCCTACCAAGGCGAGGTTAGGCGCTCTGCTGAAAATATATGCATTTCGTCAAAAGTGACGAACTGCATACCCTGAGACAACCAGTAATTTTAATATTGTTACGTGCCTGTAATATAACTGGCTCTCAAGGACTGCTGTTAGAACGCCGGAACACACTGTTAGGTGCTTGGCGACAGATTTTCTACTTGAGAGTATTAGTTAGCTAGACGAACAATCGCAAAATGCTCTTCCACCGTACGTTGGTAGGCGGCAAGTGCCCCCAATTACATGGAATATATACCTTACACAATAACATGTCCTTTGACAACTATCTAATTTATTCATAAGTAATTATGTGGTCAAAGACGATGAATACGCTAAACCTAGAATGTGGGCACACTGATGGATATGACATTTTCCTGCTGCTGCTATGCTAACACAATTTTTGTAATAAAATCTCATTTTCTAGTACGGAACCCTGAAAAAATGATTATTCCAAGAGTCTTCGACGCGAAAGGTTTTCAAATCTTTAATTAAATTCAGAAAAGCTCAAATGGTAAACAGTTTTGTACAACAGCGACAGGGCATTATGTTACTGGATAAGGAAATAACGACTAATTGCAATGCTGGCTGTTTACATTTTGAGTTACAAAGATATTTTCCGGGAATAATGTTGTTTCTTTGATGTTTTGGCTTTCAAACCGTAGAGTAAAGGATATTGGGTATACAAAGTCTGCTCCTTTGGTGTGTGTATAGAAGTGCCATCTTGACATCGAGTTCCTGGTTTTGAATCTCAGGTACAATTCCCAGGTATAACAAGTTGTGAAGTTTTTTTGTCAAAGAAATTTTTAGTACGGTCCGGAATCATGATTAAATTGGAGTCAAAACAAGCAAAGTTTACTGATATACGATAGGACAAATTTAAGTCATGTGCGGGATTCGAACCCGCGTCCACACATGCACCCCTTTAGCCGGGGTATGCTCTAACCAATTGAGCTAGCATGACATGATGTCATAACTCAAATCTTTCCTATCGTTCTTTAACCATCGTATTGAGATGGAGCGACATCTATAGTACCACTTGCGTTGTACTACAAAAAAGACCAATTTTACAATTGGTTTTATACTTGTAAAATGATGACGCAACCTTATAATTTTAATATTTTTAGGTTTGCAATAACGCCTGCTATGCGGATTACATTACAAAATCACAAATATACGATAGGAAAAATTTAAGTCATGTGCGGGATTCAAACCCGTGTCCATCCACCCCTTTAGCCGGGGTATTCTCTAACCAATTGAGCTAACATGGCATGACGTTATAACTCAAATCTTTCCTATCGTTTTTCAACGATCGTATTGGGATGGAGCGACATCTATAGTACCATAGTTTAAAATATTGCTGGTAAAACGCTGATCTCAAAAATCACTTTTGCAACAGCAAATATACTGTACTAGCTGTGCCTGCGACTTCGTTCGCGATTGCCGTACCTGCAGACTAATTATTCACATTTGAGCACTTTTTTACTCATATTAAGCAACGTTGTGGTCTGCGGTGAAGCACTCTTAGTAAAGCATAGCTTAGAAAAGAGCTTTTTACTTCGTATTTGAAAACTCCCATGTTGTATTTTCGAGAAGACAGTAGTTAACTCAGAGAATTCCTTTACGGTTTGCACCATAAATGTTCAAGCAAAGTACTTTGTGCGTTTATTTGTAATTTCGATTTTAAAACAGCGTCTTTTTGCCATTGCTCTCCTGTAGAACGAAGATATATTAGATTGTGCACTTCCATTGCGCAGTCTCCGAAATGTATCCGGCAAAAATAGATAGTTAAAAAACTGGTAGTGGCGAATGTTCCAGATGTTAGTTTTATCTTAGCAAGCTTGCAAAACTAGACAATGGTGCCAGGCTGCCCGTAGGGTGCCGAGCTGCCCGTGGGGTGCTGGGCTGCTCGTGGGCTGCCGGGCTGCCTATGGGTTTCCGGGGTGCCCGTGGAGTGCCGGGCTACCCACGGGGTGCCGGGGTGCCTGTGGGGTGCCGGGCTGCCTGTGGGCTGTCGGGCTACCTGTGGGGTCACACGTCACAGATAAAAATAAAAAATAAAAGTTTTGGTATCAGTATCAGCTACAGAGTGCTCTCAAACATTATTTTCAAAATATCTGCAATGTACAGAATTAGACCTGTTGCAGCTGCGATGAAATAATATATTTGATTGAAGTGTTGCAGTTTTATTATAAGTATAAACTAAGTAAAATATCCATAGTACGTCTGCCGTGCCTCTGTCAAGCCCTCCGAGTAATACAGGAGTTAAACTAAAAATTAGATTGATTATTAAATTTCCTAATCATCAGCCTCCATCATTTGTATAGGCACTATACAAGATAATAAAGGAATTTACTTTTTAATATTTACAGGTTTAACTACATATTAGATTAGTATAACTAGATTGTCAACGTTATTGTGGACTTACAATCGTGCTTCATTAAAAAAGTGGTTATACTCTGAATTGTCTTGAGTTAACAAGCTTATATGCCACTGCGGCAAATCGTATATAGGCGAGACTCAACTCAATATTTCCACCAGAATCATATCAATAGTGTCAAAAACTTGGGTACCGTGAGGTCGGCAGGGACAGAGCATTCCCAAATCCCAGGCGCACACTAACTCTATGCCACTTCGGTAAATCGTATATAGGCGAGACTCGAAACAATGTTTCTACCAGAGTAACTGAACATATCAGGAGTGTCAAAAACTTGGATACCGTGAGGTCGGCAGGGGCAGAGCATTCCCAAATCCCAGGCGCACACCGGAAATTCCACCGGCCTGGATACCAGTCCTCAATATTTGTGATAAACAAATGGCATTGGGGTTATGGAATCGCGAAGAGGACAGTAATAGTGTAGTGTGTCAGCAGTCCTATCAAAACGACAGTGATATTCACAGTGATAGTAACAGAAGTCGGTTACGTACTGAGGCCCACGCTCGACGCTGTGCGTAATCGTGACGCCTTGACGAAGAACTTCAAATAAGTTCAAAACTGGTCGGACGGTAAATATTACGCGAGTCCTAGCCGGTTACTAAATAATAAAATTATTGTTTACCTCTCAAGCAACTCACAGGAATACAAAAAGTACATCGCAGGCTTAGACAAATAAATTAGCAAAGTTGCTCTACCTCCTTCTACCAGTAGTACCTACCTCATCTGCCTCGAACGCTCTTTATATGAATAAATTTCTCATTTATTCATCTCACGTCCTCGCTTCTAGCCAGTGTTAATATACGGCGGAAGTTGGGAATGCTGCGTTTTATTTTATAATTTTTTTTTTTGCTTCTCGACAGAAATATAAATGACTAGCTTTCCGGCCGCGGCTCCACCCGCGCGTATATATATTATCGCGCAAAACCATTATCCTCTTATTGCGCAGTTGGGTAAAAACTATTTTATGTCCTTTCCCGGGTCTTCTTAAACTATTTTCTTACTAAATTTGATCTAAAACGGACGAGGAATTTTTAAGTTTATTCGTTACATACAAAAATACAAACCATTCCTCTTTATAATATTAGTGGAAACACCAGTTAAGTAATTGCCAACTTTAGAGCGCTGTTTATTTTTTTATTACAAATAGTCTGGCCTTTGATCACAAATTTACCTGATAGTAAGTTTCATAAGTAATGAAGTAATTTAACGGAAAAAAATAATAGTAAATATTATTATTTTTTCACCTATAATGCACCAAAAAAATAATAGATAAACAGTTTTATAAGCAACATACATTCATTATTTTTTATATTGGTTGTGTATAAATGTATAAGTTGTATTAATTTATTATTAAGTAACCATCTGATGATTGAAAAACCGGACTTCAAATATATTTAGTGACAATTCGATCTAGTTTCTTGCCCGTTCTTCTCGCAGTGGCTCTATACAATTTTTCGCTGAACGTGGCAGTGTAATGTAGAATATTTTAATACTAAAATTTGTAATTGACATTCATAGGAGCGTCATAAACGCCTAAATTGAATAAATGATTTTGACTTTGGCTTTGAGTGAATAATATCAACATCTGATGAACTAAGAAGAACAGTTTTTTTTTACTGAAAATAAGCTATTTTTTTCCATAATCACCTAATGGTAAGTAATAGTGGAGTTGCAGGTGATAAACAAGTAAAACTTAGAATGAAAACTTGTTCTCGAGGACAGCTATTGGAACACACCGTTAGATGCTTGGCGACAGATTTTTTGAGAATATCCAGCGGGAGGGGCATTCACAAAAAGCCCTAACACCACCTAATAATGACCGTTATCAGAAGATTACAACCTGTACCGACAGCTTAATGTACTCTCCGATCAAAGGGAGCACTCAATAGTGAATGTCACTAACACGCCCATCCATGTAGATACCTAATATGCCAAACTAAGAGCACTTCAATTAATGTGTATGCAAACCCAGTAAATGATACTGTCCACATTTACATTATAGTTTCATGTATAGAACAATACGAAAACAGTATATCCTAAAACCCTTTCCCTTGTGCAGTTTGTAGTAATTACTCTAACGTGAGCGGTTTGTTAGCGCCGCTGCGTCGTCAATCTAACCACATATAACCCAGAGTGGCGATATAACGTAATTTATATATCCCCTAGTAGACTCGATTGTTCACGCTGACATTGTGATTTATTTCGAAGAGTACTTAATGCAGTATGCTACGAAATCCTGTCACTATTACAGTTTGTGGTAATTACTCCACTATTCTCTGTTCGTTATTTACTCTGCATCGAAACATCAGTCTCTGATTACACAGATATCAGTAACGCTTAGTCAATGTGACGCCTAGGTAACTTAAGTGTAAAGATTGGTCCATCGGATGATATATTATTAGGTCTCAAATAGTAATGAAATAAAATTAAGTATGAGTTAAACAGTGCATGTGAAACAGAAGAATAGTGGAAAATAAGACAATCATCAAAGTAGTATAAATCTGTAGGGTAATTAATATAATGTAACTAGTGCAACATTTTTCAGATATTATTTCTATCCTCCATTCGTTTGCAACGCGTTTAACAAATCAATCTTAGATTAGCCTATTTTTTCACCTATGAATGACAAAAACTAATTGTTTTTTTAATGAAATTACTCCGACATTATTCTTTAAATTGGTGGTATGGCATTTCGCGAACGCCCGCCTGGCTAGCTACCATCCTCAAGTAGAAAATCTGTCACCAAACACCGTACGTCGTGTCCCGGCAGCTGTCCTTGAGAGCCAGTTGTTTTAGGTAAGCCGAAATCATATCATCACTTACCATCAGGTGAGATAGTGGCTTACCTAAAAGGATTAAAAAAATAACTACATAAAAACTGAATTTTGAGCTATTCCACTAGAGTGTTAGACCTGAAATATTCCACATTGAGCAACGATTAGTTGCTATGATTAGTTGCTCCTATAGTAATCGTGCAAGTAGTATCACGGAATAATAAACTAACTCACATATCTTCAGAGCCGTATGGTGCAGCCTTCACATCCAACCATTCCGATATCGCTGCATTGTGTTCACGCAGTTGGCAATCAATGCACTTTTATTATTCGACAAACCATTCACAAATTTAACAATTCCTAGGAAAAGTTTGCCGTATCCGTCCGTATCTACTAGTTTATGGGCTAATGGTACGCGACATCTTTATGCACTCGTTTAGGACACCATCTGGTTTTGTAAATATTGCTCTGTATCATACATTAAAACAATTTTTGAGTGATCCGGTTTTTTTTCGATTTAAAATTCGGGACAATACGTACATTGCAGCTTTTTCATTGAAAGTTAACATTATGGGTGTGATTCCCTGATTTGGACACTTTCACGGTGGGCTCCTCATCAGAGGATCATTCTTTGGATACAAAGAGAATATATATTATTTTTCTAAGTGACAAAAATACTTTTTAATATTTGCACGCCTGCATGCAGGTAGAATACAAGAACAAATGGCCACACTGTTGAAGATATTTTTATGACTATATATTTTCGTAGATAAATGATTGATTTCATTTGATACGGACGTTTAGGCGATAAACCCGTGCTACAGGTACATTGTAGGTACGAGTATTAAGTTATTTTGTTTTATTGTCGATAGGTATAAGGCAATCTTCTCTAAATTTATATAGATTTGGTTACATATAGGTTTATTTTTCTGAGAAATCACTTAGTTACTAACGACTGTTTCGATAAACTTTTCCCTGAACTGGCAATGTTTCTAAACGGCCATTTTTATTGTACGACCATTTTTCAATAGTTCAATTCAAACCATATTTTTCAATGTATATAGGTTCTTATAGTCCCGAACAAGACTTGTGGGTATGTATTTTAATGTTTTAAAATGGCTGTGGATGGATGCCTAAACCACTCGGCTGACTATAAAATAATACATAACATTATCAAGGAAATATACTAATCTAAAATTAACGTGCAATCTAATCAATTTGTCATGTTCAAACTGCAGAATATGTAATTCGTTCCACTCGTGATTTATGGACTTACGACAAGTGGTAGCATACATTCGTCATATTTTAAATAACAAGTGATCAAACTCGATAAAATTTAGGATGCATGTCCTTGAGCTTCATATTTATGCTTCTGGTTTTCCAGTTTTCCGTATAATTATGTATTTTCGATATAGTTTGTTCAATGTTTTGTCTAAAAGTTGTTTCTTTTATATTAACTACTTATTTTTAATTTAAATGTCCTTATTTATATTTTTTCTCTCTCGTTTAAAATATACTTAATCAATCATTTGTTTCCAATTGATCGTAAATATTTTCATCAATTACTCTATTAGTTATTGTTATTACTTTTTTGTGGCATGAACGACAATGGTTAATCCGTATTAATTGATGTATATAAATTATTCTAGTTAAAATACTTGATATTTGAAATATTATGGCGAAACTCCGTTCATAGAGAAGCGCGTCGATAATTTATAAAAATATATATAAAAGCCTTAAGAAAAATGTATAAAACATGTGATAATATAATGGTAATGATTACCAATTAATTACTATTATTAATAATTGATTACTCTTCAATGTAATTTTAATAGGTACATATAGTAAAACTTTAGCTAGATTGCTATTTTTGGTGATGAATACTTCTTGTATGTCGTCTTTATTGCGATAGTTATCATATTAAAGTCTTACTATTACAGATATACTCTTAAATAATAAACTTCACTTAATATTAATATTATTCATGAAAGTAATATTACCGAATATTATTACACTTTATTGAATTGAAGTTGTAAAACTATTGTGTTCAATTTTGTTATTTTGTAAGTTTTGAGTTAAATATTCAAATGTCCAATTAAAACTGTATATACTCGAATTATATAATCACTGAACATTTCTAGATGATAACAATAGATGGTCATTTCTCTAATCAGTCAGTTAGCTTTAGTTATAGATTATTAAGGGTGAGGGTTAAGTCAAAACAGTAAGTAATTGGAGATTCTGTTTATTATGAAAAAAACAGTCCAGTGTGAATTAGGTAAGTATTAAGTAGCTAAGGCAATACGTAATAATAACACAAGGGTTAAGATATACTTGTTACTGTTACAAATTCTGTGAGGTTAGTAAGTGAGCGACTGTCGCCGTCCCATCCCATCGTACTACAATTAAAGGGGCCACGTGGGAAATTGTAGGGTCGTAGAAACATCTGCAAAATGTTAACAATTCCAGCTCCTGAATAACTGAGACAATCGGCGTTAGGAATTCAAATAGTACTCTATTGGTGACAGAAATACAACGTATTTTGTATTTGGTAGAATTATAGCTGCTTAAAAAAATACAGTAAAACATCTCAATAATATTACTTTGCAATTTATATTCTATGATTAAATTGATAACTTTTTGTTTCAGAAACATAATAATGCTGTATTTATTATAACGCTTTTTATGTGAGCGTTATCGCCATAAATAAAATTATTAGACACATGTTCTTACATAAAATATGAATCAGAAGATTTACCTCCAGACCGGACACGTGCCCTTTAGACTTACTAGAAGAATGCAAGTATTCCTGTGTACCGACGGTAATGTACAGTTCCGCATATATTGTTTTTCTACTGTTCGTAATCCAAAGCGTAAATTAGGCACGCATACTTAGCAAGTCTTTATTTTTTGTTGTTCAACAATAAAGTTTGCACTATAATCATGTCAAGTTTTCGCTTCAGTATTGAATGCCAGTTTGTACTATATATATGTATATATAGATCAAAATAAAAAACAATGAGAAAAACATTTCGTGTCTTTTGGGGCTTATCTCAGTAATTTAATTATTAAAACGAAAAAGCCCTTATAATGTTGGGTAGACGGACTTACGGCGTAGTTTTATTAAAAGGATTCTACTGTCCCGAACAAAACCCTACATAAATCAATTTATCCGGGAATGTCTACAAGCAGAAGTGAGGTATAAAAAGCTACTCAGAATAAAAACAAACAGTGATTACCGTTTTCTTTCTATACAATACCTCCAGGAATTCCAATACAAACGCAAACCGCAGCTCCAGCTCCATCAATCCATGATCATGAAAGCCACTGATCTGATTTGAACTTGTTGCGGGAAAACCTACTTCACAATTCACATTCTAATTTTGAAAACCAAAGGCAAACACAAACTTATTGCTTCATCTTAAAATGTAGTAAAAAGGTAAAAAGTCCAGTGTGTTTAGAGATTTTAAAAAAATCCTAGAAACTATTTATATAAATACATAATAAAAGTTAGAAAAAACAATATTTACGTCTATGTGAGCTCAATCAGTTCAGGAGCCGTATATATAAATAAATTTAATATAAAAAATTGATAATTTAGGCCTAGATCGTATTAGTTTTTAGTAAAGTTTGTTTCGATCGGTGTATCGATGTTTTTAAGCAATTACATATGAAAATTGCATATGATCTGTGACTGACGGACAAACAGATACAAGCTTCTCATCCTCTCTGACGCATGTAAATAATGTATTATCTAAGATTTGTAAATGGTTTGCCGCTAATAATCTTCTCCTAAATTCAAAAAAGACGAAATGTTTAAAGTTTTCTTTACCAAATGTTCCTTATGTTGAACCAAACATAAAGCTTGGCCCAGATAAACTCCCTATTGACAAAGCGACAGTCTTCCTGGGAATCAAAATGGATTCCACTTTACAATGGGATCCACATATACATGATCTCTCCGGAAGACTTAGTTCTGCTGCATATGCAGTTCTTAGGATAAGACAGTTAACAGACGTAGCTACTGCTCGCCTAGTTTATTTCGCGTACTTCCACAGTATTATGTCGTATGGCGTATTGCTGTGGGGAACTGCTGCTGAGATAGAGACAATCTTTATCATACAAAAGCGTGCAATTCGAGCCATATATAAAATGGGTCCTAGGGAATTTGTGAGGGATCTTTTTAAAGAAATTGATATTTTAACTTTACCAAGTCTGTATATATTTGAAAA
Source organism: Plagodis pulveraria (assembly GCA_963890685.1). Classification (NCBI taxonomy): domain Eukaryota; kingdom Metazoa; phylum Arthropoda; class Insecta; order Lepidoptera; family Geometridae; genus Plagodis; species Plagodis pulveraria. The sequence goes on along the minus strand of OY982964.1, from coordinate 11,352,065 downwards.
TATTATGTATGTTCGTAAAAATTTGAGTAAATTTAAATTAAACAGTGACAATCACGATTACAATACTAGGAATAAAGATAAAATAGTGGTGCCAGGTTTTAGATTAGCAAAGACAAATAAAAGGTCCTTCTTAGGTAATTGTGTGCGGTTTTATAATAAAGTTCCCAAACATATTACAACGCTCACAGAAGGGAAATTCAAGTTGCATGTGAAAAACATATTGATTAAAAAATCCTACTACACAGTTTCTGATTACATAAACGACAAAAATGCCTGGACAATTCCGCCTCCGCCAAGCTATTGCCTGTCACCTACATAATTTAAACAAATATTGTAATAACTCTATTATATAGTATGTATGTAACACATTGTTAAAAGATGTTTAAAAGAATGGCCCCGAGTATTGTATTGTATTGTATATAAGGAATCGTATAATACTTAAATTATTAATTACTAGCATACTGACAGCTATTGCTTAAATAATATCGTTCTGATATCTATATTTTCGAAATATATTCGTACACTGATTCGTATTTGCCTAATTCCACACTTTATTATAGTTATCAAAAACAGCTAACTACCTTTATCAAGAACTTATCAACTATGCTAAGGTGTATTACAATTAGTAACCTTACCAAATAGTTACAACTGCTCTTAGCCCCGAGTAAAAGCCGGTATTTGGTTTCCAAACAGCTCACTGAATATTAGATGCGCTCAGTGCCCACAGAATTATTCCCAAACTGCTGGTTCAAAGGTCTATGTGTACCCAAGTGAAACAAGCTTGTGAAGCCAGTGCTGTTCTTGATAGAGCTATTGTATTACTGTGAAATTTCGTCGTGAAAGACATATAATATATTGTGTGGTATAATGCTCATATTGTTTCACAAATAAACAAAAAATAAAGCTACTTCCATATATATACATTCATACGAGTATATTATTTATATGATATTATGCAATACACAACATATATATATATATATTAAGGATTCTTTTGGTTAAGCAGAAGAATCCTTTCTCCTTTTGAAGCAGTGATGGCTCAGTAGCATTGGCTATGGACTGCCGCGCAGCAGGTCCATTGTTCGAATCGTGCCGAAGGCATGAGCTTCACCGCACGGTGGTAGGGTATTTTGCGAATGTCCGCCTGGCTAGCGACCACCCTCAGGTAGAAAATCTGTCGCCAAGCACCTAAGGGTGTTTTCCGGCAGCTTTCCTTGAGAGCCAGTAACTCTAGGTTAAGCCTGTTAACACCTTCGACCACGTCATCACTCATCATGAGATGAGGTCAAAGGTTTTTTTAAAATATTATTTTGATAAGCTCAAACTCGAGGCCCACCTGATGTTAAGCGGAATAACCTCTGTGAAAAAATAGATGCATTTCATCACAAGTGACGAATTGCACTCCGCCCGTCACCTTGAGACTTACATAGTTGTTTTTTTATTTTATTTTATATGCTTGATAGGTTAGCCTTTGAACACCATCTCACCGGATGGTAAGTGATGATGTGGTCGAAGATGTTGTTCAGGCTAACCTAGAAGTACTGACAATCAAGGACAGTTGCCGGAACACACCTTTAGGTGCTTGGCGACAGATTTTCTACTTGATGTGGTGGTAGCTAGCCAGGCGGGCATTCGCAAAATGCCATATCACCATGCAAAACTTTTGCTAATGAAGGTCTGTGTGTGGTTGTTACACACCAATATCCGGATAACGTTAGCATCAATAAATCGGGTATTCTGGCTCGTAGTAGCAAAATACTACGGCGCTCAAAAGCACTGTTGCAAGTGAAATAACTGGGCAAACGGAACATCAGAAACAACATTGGAATGACAAACACAGTCCATTGTAATGCTGAACATTGACGGTGAAACTGCAACTGATGACATGGATGACGCTTACAATCCGGCGAGCGACATTTTTACCTTCATCCTTCATAACAAATTAAAATATTAACGTAGACGTCTGACCCGTATGTTACTCCCTCCACCATCCAAAAAATCTGGAACGTCGATCGGCGTCGCGTATGTTTCGTAGAAAGACGTGGCGTGGATCTTGTTAACATACAAAATACATAGCCTCCAAAGTGTTCAGATCGGCCTCCATACCGCACATCGACCTAATGTAGCTCTCACTTCACATCAAAATTATGTCTTAAATTGAGAGGCATTACTCGCGAATGCTTCGGACACGTTACCGTCTGCGAGTAACTACAAATGCCGATAGATTTGGCGCTGAATCACGATCATTATCAAAATTCTCATTATCAAGCAAAAATATATAATTTTATACTCTAATAACATTATACAAATCATAGCACACTATTGTAATATTATTAATTTCATGGAGATATGATTATTGTGATTGTATTTCATTCATTTCATATTGGTGAGTTTTCTTAGTTAAAGAATTGTCCTCAAAAATAAGGAACTCCCTTCGGGTGGGGTGAGGGGCTGGTTTTATAGTTGTTTGTAGTAAGTAGGTTAATTGCAGCTTTGATTACAAAGGAATTTTACAAACAAAAAGGTGGTTCTTAATTGAGGCTACTAAAATGTATATGTACATACCATAGCTTTTTCCACTATCTCCCGTAGTCGGAATCTCCTTTGCAGAGGCCGAGGTGCGTTCACTTTCCACGCACGTCACTAATATCACGTAGCCTAGTAATTCTCATAAAGATAACAGGTTCCGGTGAAGTGGCAATATTTGCACATATTTTAAATTAGGAATGTGACACCGTCGTGGTATATGGAGCGGGGCGCGGTCCAACGACAACTCTTAATGCTACTGGTTTGCCGTGGCGAAACGAAGCCTCATTCGCGGCTCGTTGCGGGTAGTATGAAAAAACTATGCATGATTTGATATACCTACATATGGTAACCAAAAAAAGAACCACAAGTCAATGGCTAATTGGCTCTAAGATAATTTTTGCCCAACAGGAGGCCACCTCCACGGCCCTGTCAGATGCATCATTAAGGTCCTCTTGTGTGCATGTAGTTTGGCACTGGGGATATAACAGTCAGTGAACCATATTTTGCTCAGGAGCACAACACTCACATTCCACGTGTAACTTATGTATTATACCCCATTTGGCCAGGTTGCTTTTGCAACGACCAACTTGGGTACAGAATCTGTAGAGCGACTTCCAAATTGGCCACTGCGTTACCAGGAGGCAGGTGTTCCGCTGGGGTAATATCGTTTGTGGGTGTGGGATATTTTTTATACCAAAGTTTGATTCTCTCCTCCTGTATGTATGTGATTGTAATGTATTCAATCAATAACTCAATTCGTCATTCTGTCTTATTACACCTGAGTATTACACAAACAGATGAGCTCTTATTTTTTACATTAAATGAGTGCAGGCTCTGTGTTTTGTATATCCGTGATCACTTCGCAGTCAATAATATATTTACATATTAATTCGTCAAAATGATTTCGTAATAATAAATCGTTAGTATTATTATTATGTTTTGCGAACAAAAGCTTGAGTTTTCGATCTGGGGGCATCAGGTTAAATCAGAACGTTTTTCTTTAACTCCCCAGCCTGCTCACTACGCAACCATAAAAACAAGGCTATTTTTCCGATACAAATAATAAACTATCCATTTTCCTTATAGGTTTGGGAATGGCAACAGTTTCTTGGTAACAAACGTGGGTTTTGCTATCGATTTTATCTTTTGATTGTTGTCAAGGGTGTAGTGGTAAGGGTCATAAAGGGCATACGGAAATTTTCCACCGAAAGGCGAAGATTGGTATCAGCAAGAATGGCACTTACATCGCTGACTTTTCAAAAGAAGGAGGATATTTTCACTTGTTTGTTTAGCATCGGTTTTGTTTATATTTAAGGCTAATGCAAAGTGCTTTTGACCTTAATAAAAATAATGATTTTGAAATTGTATATTTCGACTAACTATGATCACACAATGCATAAAAATCACAAAAAGGCACAATCACATTTGCTATAACAAACTTCACATATTTGGAATATATAAAAAAATAACGCTTTTAGTATGATCAAGGTATATATATCTATATATATATTATTTATGTATCTGACTTTTCAGTTATATTGCCTGTTCTTTTTAAGATTGCGTATATTGACAAATCAGGACCCTATTATATCACATGAATGAAGTGATGTGATTACACGTCAAACTCTAAGATGATGACCATATGCTGGAATAAAAGATTTTTTGGTAACTTCCCATGTGAACATACTTGAAAAAAAAAATTGCAGGACAATATACCTACATCTTAGAGTCAACCTTTTACACAAAACAATTAAATGTTTAGGAGCTAAAACCCATTCTCTTTACGAGCTAGATATCCTAAAACTGTGAAACATACGGACGGATGGAAAGACAGATAGTGGAGTCTCCACAATAAGCTCCGGTTTGCTCCTCTGGACATGGAACCCTAATAACTGGCCAAGTGCGCTTCAGACTCGCATACATACAATATGTATAGGTGTTTTGTTTGATATGGAACATTTACTGAGCAAGTGTCCCGCACTTGACCTGTTTAATAAATGTTGATAGGACCACGCGTATGTCGTTTCTTAAGGGCAAATTATTTAAGAACCTTCCACGGTGTATAGTTGGACCTGTGAAAAATCAGTAGCAACTCATAACAATTATAGTGTACTCATACTCAGGCATGTAACTAGGAATTTATTGTAGGAATAACTAATAATAATTTCTTACACGCGAAGGGAATCAAAGCCATTTTCAAATAAAATAAACGGATGTAATGCTCTTCGTTTATTTCCCTAAGCAATTATATCTAACCGGTAACTGGTGGATTCGCTTCAAAATAAAACGGCAATTCCAGATTTATTTGATCGTTATGAAATAGCAACGGGAATTACTCAGCCGGGATAAATTGTTGCTCGTAGGTATACGTGGTCCATAATCTCGGGTACAATTTTAATGTAACACGTGGAAAATGTAATGACTTTAGATTATTTCACTTAAACGTAATTAACTTCTTTTGTTAGCGGAATCATCCTAAAAAAAAAGGGTAAGGTGTAATTTATATTTATAAACGTTCCATAAGTAGCACCACATGAATAAAGAACCGTAGTAGCGCTCTTACCTTCGCGCGGAGTTTGCACATAACCGATCAACTAGGTTAAGCAACTATCATAACTTGTGTGGATGACCGCTGGAGTTTTTTATGGGATTGTGACGGAACAAGCACGAGGCCCACCTGATGTTAAGCAGTGCAGTTTAATAATTAATTAATTACCTCTGCATATAACACATGCATTTCGTCACAAGAGACGAATTGTATTGCACCCTTCACCTTGAGACATACAGTAAAGTGTCATTGTAGCTGTAATTTAACTGGCTCTCAAGAACTTCTGAATACACTGTTAGGTGCTTGGCGACAGATTTTCTACTTGATGGTGTTAGCTAGCCAGGCTAGCATTGGCAAAATACTCTTCCACTAAGCGTTGAAGCTCAAGCAAGTGATGGGGATTGAACTATGGACCTGCGACATGGTATATCATAGCTATTACCGCGCAGCCGTCATTGTCGAAATCATTTTCCATATATTTTTGATATTGTTGTCTTTTAATTTATAATATTATTTTGATTATTGTTGTAAATGAGTCAATATTTTTGGTTAGGTAACGTTAAACCATACCGCTAATTTCTGGGTAGTTTGGCTCGGATCGGCTTCCACCATCTCTTTCAATTCATTGTTATTTACCTGTGTGGATGGTCTTCCACTTAGTTCGTTTTTCAAATCAAAGTTTCAACCATAAAAGCTTTTATGCCAAATTTACACAGTGCGTTCATGAGTAGTCCCCTCTCCAAACGCAACATTGATATTGCGAGCTCTTACCGGCGCGTTAGTTCCGCGTCGGAACTCGTATTCGTAACTACCCTTAAATTTTATGTCATAACGTCCCAACAGCGACCAGCATCTCTCCTTGAAAGCCATATTCGGTTCTAAGCTTAACTTGTTTGCATATTTGACCTTATGCTGTTGACATTGTTGCCTGCTCAATTTTATTATTCTATTATTATATAATAATATCTCAAAAATAATTTTAATTTTCATTAATTTGTGTGTATGATTCAGACGACTTCTACCCAGAACTTGACTACGACTACTTATATACAAATATAACATGTTATTAGGTAATTGGCAATTGTACAAACCATATGTATATGAGCAAAAAAAACATAAGAGATAAAAGCACCGTAAGAATACTATAAATGACAGCAGGATTTCGCAATATCTACCATTAGTCCTGAATCGTGTGATAGCCTCACAGGGTACGTTATCTACCCGCAATTTGGAGCGGACATTAGTTCAGCCAATATGGTGTGAACAGTGCCTATGAAGGAAGGAATGGCTGCGATGACAAGGGTGCATGACATTTTCTCGTCTTAGTAATGAAGCTATTACACTAAAAGAGCCTATTTTTGGCTCCATATATATTATAGTATTTCTTTTCTACTGATAGGTTAACTTTGTTAACAACCTCTCATGTGGGTAACTGAAGATAAATTCCATGGCGTTAATAGTCTTAACCTAGATTAAATGATACTCAAGAAAAGCATGATCTGCCTTAAGCCATAATCTCTGGAACCTCATTGTATAAACACGTGAAGTATTGTAATAATATGATTTCATTACAATAAAACGAAATCAAAACAACATTTTATTATTACATCCATCTGAAATTCTAAAAAGTATTTAAATTAATCAGATGAAAGTCCAAACATAAATACACCTACATAATAAATAATAATCATGCTAATATTTACCTAGCTCACTTGAAGTAACGCCATGAAGTAAAGTCAACATATTCTTCCTAATCTAATACAAATCACGTGTGTTGGCACTATGTGTTTTTTTCAATAACACAAAAATAGGCTAAAAATACTTAAAACAGCATAATTGGCGTGGTTTTCGCCAATTTCCTTACAGGTACTCTCAATGGTAGTGTACTCGCTTTATGAGCTTTTAAAGGTTGGAATCCTCTGAAAGTAACTTGAATAACATGCATTTTGAAGCAGCGTTATTAATACTATTTCACTAAATCTCCTTAGGCCACTAAAATGTGATTAGAAATGGTATGAAGCACTGTGGTGCGCCCAACGTGTAGCAATAACCCACTCATATCGACGTGAGTGTGTCTTATGGAGCACATTTTCACCCTAGTCGCCTTTAAAATATCCAACATTTTTTTGAGAGCCAGTACTTCCAGGTTAGCCTGAACAACATCTTCGACCACATCGTCACTTACCATCAGGTGAGATAGTGGTCAAAGGCTAACCTATCAGGCAAAAAAAAAAAAAAAAAAAACAAGGGGTCAGAATGATAGATCAGCCATGTTACGGAACAAATACGAGGCCTACCTGATGTTAAGTGGACTAACCTCTGCCTATAACAGATGCATTTCGTCACAAGTCACGAATTGCACTGCGCCCGTCACCTTGAGACATAGCTTTTAAATCTCATGTGCCTGTAATTTTACTGGCTCTCAAAGACTGCTGCCGAAAAACACCATTAGGTGCTTAGCGACAGATTTTTTAATTGAGGGTGGTCGCTAGCCACGGGGGCATTTGCAAAATGCCCTTCTACCATACGGTGAAGCTAAAGTCCGCGGCGGGATTCGAACCATGGACCTGCTGCGCGACAGTCCATAGCCAAGGCCACTTAGCCATCGTTGCTTATTATCATTCACTATTAATTGAAAATATTCAATAGTACCTTATTCATTATCAATGAAAAAACATTAGACGACAGTGAAATAATATGTTAATTACTAAGTACCTAGCATCCTACTGAAACACAATTAAATTTACCACCCTCAAGAAAATCTGTTGCCAAGCATCTAACAATGTTTTCTGGCAGCTGTTCTTAAGAGTTTAGAATGTTTTAACATTCTCGGCCACATTTTCATCAAGTGGGGCCTTTCGATTTTAATACAATGAACCTGGCTTGCACTGGATCAGAAAGTTATTCAGTACTTGATTTCCAAGTACTTCGATACATCACGTCCAATCGTAGATGTCCTAAGCACAGCTAGATATTATCCTAATAATTAGTAAGTGTAATCATTTGCCCGTGAATTAAATTCCAAAATATGTGACTACCAAACTTACAATAAATTAGTATACAGATAATAATGTTTTGTTGCAACTATATTTTGAACATGCTAATTTCAAAATAAGTAGTTTTGAATTATTCACGTCAATATTTTTCTACCCGTTGCTATATACCTACTTCTAATACCGAATTTCTCATGGTACTAAGTGTAGTACTTGTCTTCATAGTACTCACATCATACCTACACAAATCATACTTATCGCAGTGCATCCACATTCATATTCATTATTCTTTCAGTAATATATTTGTCCTCCGTTCTCATGTCATACCCGTGTTGCCTATATCTCGCCAACTTATTACTATTTAACTTTTCTGTCACTGGTACATATTTCACGCTTGGAGGTTTAGTTACATCCACGTCATTAATTTATTTTCAAAGAGTTCTACTGTTCCTTCTTTGAGGGCATATACCTACTAAGGCGCCGAGTCTGAATTCGGCCCACTATGTTGAAGAACTTCCAATATGTGCAAGGAGGTGTCCATGTGAATGGAGGTCTTACGCGTCTTTTCCGGCTCTGCTACACATCAGGCGTTGTGCCAAAAATCTAAAATCTTCCATGAAGACGGCCTTGTTGCATCCGATCCCTAAAAAAGGTGACCCCTCAGATCCGTCCAACTACCGCCCTATAGCCATAACGTCTTTGTTCTCCAAGATAATGGAATCCATTATCAACAACCAGCTCTTGCAGTATCTAGAGGAGCACCAGCTGATAAGCAATCGCCAGTACGGTGTTCGTCGCGGTCGCTCAGCTGGTAATCTTTTAGTATACTTTACGCATCGATGGGCGGAGGTGGTGGATTCCAAGGGTGAGGTGTTGGCGGCTAGTTTGGACATAGCGAAGGCCTATGATCGGGTGTGGCATAAAGCGCTTCTTTTGAAGCTTCCTTCCTATGGGCTTTCCGAGAAATTGTGCGAATGGATCTCCAGTTTTTTGGCAGATCGGAGCATCAAGGTCGTTGTCGACGGTGCATGCTCCGACTTGAAGCCAATTAATGCTGGCGTTCCGCAAGGCTGTGTGCTATCTCTAACTCTATTTCTCTTGCACATCAATGACATGCTGCAGCTCAGCGATATTCATTGCTATGCGGATGACAGTACCGGAGATGCCTCACCGGCCGCGCTAAAATTTCTCGGGAAAACGTTGTGGAGAGTCGGAACAAACTTGTGTCTGAAGTCGAGACCATGTTGTCTAATGTTTCGAAGTGGGGCCGACTGAACTTAGTTCAATTTAACCCCAAGAAGACACAAGTTTGTGCGTTCACCGCTAAACTATCCCCCTTTGTCGTATCCCTCCGTTTTGAAGACACTCCCCTTGCCCCCTCAACTAGCATCGGAGTACTTGGCGTCGACATATCGAGCGTCGTTCAATTTCGCTGTCACTTGGAAGATAAGGCTAAATTAGCCTCGAAAAAGCTTGGTGTGCTTGGAAAGGCGAGGCGGTATTTCACGTCGGCCCATCGCCTGCAACTTTATAAGGCTCAGGTTCGGCCTCACATGGAGTACTGCTCTCATCTCTGGGCGGGAGCTCCCCAATACCAGCTTCTTCCATTTGACCGCATACAACGCAGAGCGACTCGAGTCGTTGACGATCAAGTTCTCTCCGACCGGCTCGACCCTTTGGCACTACGTAGAGATGTTGGATCTGCATCTTCTACCGCATCTATCACGGGGAGTGTTCTGAGGAACTGTTCGATTTACTACCTGCAGCTCACATTCGCCATCGGACGTCCAGACAAAGCATGATGTTTTATCAATTTCATGTCGACGTCTGGAAGTCCACAACTTTGCGATTTTCACGGCATTTTACCACGCACTGCCACAATGTGGAACCAGCTGCCAGGTGCAGTATTTCCGAACGGATACGACTTAGGGGCCTTCAAGAAGAGAGCATATTCCCTCCTCAAAGGCCGGCAACGCATCCTCGATACCTCTGGTGTTGCGGATGTTCGTGGGCGACGGTGGTCACTTACCACCAGGTGAGCCGCCTGCTCGTTTGCTCTCCTATCCCATAAAAAAAAAGGGATGTTTTATTCCAGGTTAGCAAAATTAAAAGCAACACTACATTTATGTAACTTCCACGTGGGGTGCTGGGCTAGAATGTCACCTCCGCATTGCTACCTGTGGGTTTCGTAACAGGCGAAAGAAAATTCCATCGTAGTAGGTATTACTCCATATTGTGTGTATATAGAAACGATAAAAGTAAAGGTGTGTGCTTATATAAAAAAAAACATTGTTCCTATTTTGATATGGTGGCCCCATGATGGAATGTTATTTTTCAAGTGTGAACAATATTTACGATGTTATTTGATTCGTGTAAGCATAAAATATATTATCCTCACGCGTACCCTCGACATCGACCGATCTCGTCCATTGTTCCCCTTTAGACAGAGAGCTGACATTTTATGAAGTTTGGTATTTTATAGCGTTTAAAATGTTGGCGTGAATATTGTCGGACGATTATTTGCTTTAATGATTCTTTAATACGTCATATTAATGTCATATAAGTAGCTAATATAGGTATTAAGACCTTGGGCAATAACAAACTTATCTATTGTTAGTCACAAATATTTCATCATGAAGTCTGTTCAAACATGCATTTTGACTTTTAACAATTAATTACTTGGTTTTGAATGAGTTGGATTTGGGTCTCAAACTAAGATTATGTCGGGTCTTCGCTGAAGTGCGTAAATTGACTGACAATGTGGATGAACGCACAAAACGGGCCGAATGTTCTGATAGGAGAAATGAGCATAATAAATTGGAGTGGGAGGTGATATTTATACTTTGGTGTTAGACGAAAAAGGAGGAAATATATTTTTCTATTTCCTAAATGAGAAGAAATTAATGACGGTTTTGATTAATCTTGGCAGAGGTCATTGTTTTCCTAGTTGAAGACAGCTTTCGTTACTTTATTCTTCCTGTATAAATATATGCAAGACACTCATATGCAATAGATGTTGAAGTGCTAGAGCCGTCCTTGAGATAACGTTGGCTCTCATGTCTTGTTCGGCCAGTCATTTCAGTGCCCTTCACGCCTGAATACCACAATGAAGTAAGGTCTAACCATAACAGGCACGCCTGATACAAGAGGTCTTTGTAATTACATAAATATTATTTACTTGGTTTTGAATGAGTTGTATTTGGGCCTCAATCTAAGATTATGTTGGGTCTTCACTGCAGGGCAATTGACTGACAATGTTGATGAACGCACATAACCAGCCGTTTGTTAATTTTCTGATAGGAGAAATGAGCAGAAGTGTGAGGTAATACTTATACTTTGGTGTAAGACGAAAAATGATGGAATATATTGTCCTATTGCCTGAATGAGGAGGAATTAATAACGGTTTTAATTAATCTTGCAGAGGTCATTGTTCAGCTAGTTGAATACAGTTTTCGTTACTTTATTCTTCCTGTATATGTAAGGCAATAGATGTTGAAGTCCTAGAGGCGTCTTTGGGATAAACATCACATATACATATATTGAGCCTAAAATATTTTACCGAGACAGGAATGAGAGGAAAATTATGTACTCTTATTCATTTAGCTCTTAAAAATCATAGAAAATTATGCCTGCCTGTGACGGTGCGGCCACCAGATGACTTCACTTCGCCTTAATGAAAATATGCTTGTTTATACTTAACCTGACTGTCGTAATTATGTCGATACGAGTATCATATATAATTTATATATATGAATTTAAGCATTTTTACATGGTAAGCAAATAATTCATTTATATTTTTCATTAAAAATTCATATTAAGAAAAAAATATTTAAAAGGGCATCGTATTACAAAGATTAAATAACACTGATTCATAATGGACTTAAACGGAAAAATATAAATAAAATAAATATATATAGCCTCCCCCATTATGGGGGGGTTTGCCATAATCCCCATGCCTGGCAGGCGTCTTGGGGATCTTAGTGTGAAATATCAGTTCCTCAGAAAGCGCTGCTGCCTACCTTTTCGTGAGAGAGTGAGATGGGAGGTGACATGGTGACATTACTAAAGGCAATGAATTTACATAAACTGTAACAAAATTTTCAATAACTTAAAAAGTTTTTTATTTTAAATAGTGCTCGTTAGTCTAAATTGAACCTAGGTAGTGAAATATTTAAGAAATTATATAATTGAGACAATCCTGTTTCAAAAACTGAATTCAACACGTGCATCATTATTTTAAAGTCAATTTATCAAACTTTAAAATTATTTTTTAAAGCACAATTAAAGGTAATTATAAAATATACTGTTTCAACTTAGGTTGAATTGCCATTGTGATATTTTTTATTCCCGGCTTGTATAGATGTTTTTGACATGATAATGTATAAGGTGAAGGATTGTCAATCGGTGGCAATGTCTTTTATTGCAATCTTCTAATTAGTGTATGGAATAAAAAGCCTTTTTTCTACTAGAGGTTATTCTTTTAGTGATTGTGACTTAACTAGCACAAAGCCCACCTAAAGTTAAGCGGACTAACATCTGCCTATAACAGATGCAAATACGATACAAATAACGAATTTCACTGTGTCCCTGAGACATACAGTTGTTAAGTTGTTAAACGTTGTAATTATCATTGCATTGTTATTTTTATAACAATACAATGATAATTACATCGTATTCACATTCAACCATCAATAAATTCTGTATCAAAGTTTAACAACGGTCTTTCAGTTACCAGCCAGTAAAGCTTTAGTTTGCAGGAAACACAAAGGTTCCTTTGACAAACATGCCCAAATACCACTGTTTTTCTGCACAGCAAGCGTAAAACGAATCATTTACATTGTTTGTATATTATCTCATGCAATTCGGGATTCTCTCTGTTATAAATAATAGGCAAAGGGGCTGAAGCTTTGAAAGGAATAACGGTGAAACAGACTTCTACCGATCATGTTATTTCATTCTACATTGTTACACTTATGTAAATTTATAATTAGTACTTATTTTAATTGCGAACAATGATTACTGTAAATTAAATAATAAGTTATTTGTGTAATCATAGTGATATAATCAAATTTGTGATACAATTATGTATCCATGTTTATTAACAAATTAACATGCAAATTACCCTTGCACTGATCATATTATTTTGTATAAATATTAAAATTGAAACACTAAACAGCTATGATTTTAACTATGAAATCTAGTTAACATACATTCAATTTCGGGTCAGATAAGTATATATAAAATTAAATTTTCAGTATGCGCCTAGATCTGTAATTGTGCCTACTGTATAACGCCATTATTTGCCTCGGGCCATAGCGTATTTATAGCTAAACGCAGGTATATATATATATGTATATACCTGAAGAAAAAGGTATTTTCGGGGGATGGAATAATAAATGTTTTCGTGTATTGCGATTAAAAAGAAATATCTTTAGATTTGATTTAGAGATTTGTAACGTTTGTTATTATCATAGACTGCAGCAACGCACATTTAATGCACTTAGCAATAATGAGACTAATTCCTTTTTCTGTACTTAAAATTACAATGAAATAATCCAGAGATAAAATTTTATTGGCATCTCAAAAACACTATGTCATTCTGCTGGCTAACCAACTCAAAATAAAATATTCAAATCAAACGATCCAGTAAAAAAACTGTGCATGGTAAAAATAAATTAATGTGATATGCGAGTTTATTTTCATAAACATCATCGTATCATTCACTACATTTCATACATTCAAACTTGCGTAATATAAAATCAGTTATGATTATTTGTAAGTGCCAAAACTCATTTCTTTTTCATGGCAACATTGACGGGTTTCTTCAAAACTATTTTTAAACCATCAATGAACTATATTTTTATTTGTTGTTCATAAAATTATTTAAATAAAAGTACGTTTGATTAATATAATTTCCTCTAAGTATCTCGCATTTTGGACGGACCGATTGTTGTAAAGTTACAGCTTGCGTTAATATGAACATTATTTAATAATTAGTTTGTTTAATTCTCGTACTCGATGTTAATATTTGTCTCTTTTTACTAGTTATTTTTCAATATGTTATTTTCAAAGTTGTCCTTAACTCAAAATTGATTGAAAACCTAAAATAATAGGTAAAAAAAAAACCTTAACCTTAATATACCTAAAAAAAAATATTTTAATAGCCAATACCATTGATATTAAAACGAAAGCAGTTGAGCAACGTTTCGAACTCACAATTAATTTGCAGAGTGCCCATCGCAATGACTTCATTGCCCAATTAAATTGCAATGCTATTTAGAAGCCTACTTTGTCCTCATTTAATCACACTGTAGCGTACCCTTAAAAAAAATAAGAAGTCGTTAATCTCAACCAATTAAAATGCGTTAAATTTGAATATGACTCAACGTTTCTATTTTAGATGTATGGTCATAACAGAACAAAACATAATGTGACGATATCTCACGTTTAAATTGTGACTTCCCGTTTAAACCGAACTTTCCATTATTATTAGGTTTTTCTTCTGAAAAATACTACATTGTCACTTTGCCATGACATACTATTATACTCAGTGCCCGGGGTCCTTTGTTTCTCGCTCAATATAAACTAATTTCTTGCTGCCAGCCAGGCAGAGGCCTGGCTGGCTTGGGTTCAGTCAACGTTTTTATTTATTACGGAGCGGTCAAAGTGCGCAATTTTTTCTTTGAGTTGATGCCGTTATGAAAATATGCGAGGACCGTATAGATTATTAATCCGCATGCCTTTAATAGTTCCTTTAGCTAGAAGTTCTGGACATTATACGTTAATCTGGGTGGTTTGTATGGCCTTGCTCTGGCATAACCTACGAATAAATATATTTATTTTATTATTAGAATAAATATATTTATTCGTATGGCATAACTTATATTAATAAGTTGGCATCGTCAGGACCACTACGTCCTAGTTATGAATGAAATTTTATTGCTATCATTATCGCCGATGCCAATGGGTTAATATGGCAGATCAAATGGCGTAAAAATATATTGAGGGTAGCTATGACCAGATGGTATGTGATGATGTAGTCGAAACTGGATAACGGACTTGGCCTAGAAATTCAACTCGGCGACAGCTGCCGACAAACAACATTTGGTGTTTAGTAAAAGATTTTATTTTTGAATGTATAGTAGCCATCCATGAGTGCTAAATCATACCTACTATACGCTGAAGCTGAATATTCTTGATTTTAGAGATAAATGATAAAGTTGCCACAGGGAAACGAGTGTACCTAAGCTTGCAACAAAAACAATTTTTTGACTAAGTCTTATTCCTTATGAATTATATAATGATACCTGATGTACCTACGACAGTTTTAAATGTACAATTGTTATTGTTAAAATAGTGTTGTATCTGCTCGTTTTATAAGTACCTTTCCATCTATGCAACACTGATATATTTTTTTGATTATCCTCTAGGTAATGACAGTAGATAAGATTAAACGAATTCACACTTATCGATTGTTTTACAAATCTCATTTCATAAAATCAGTACTTGTTCATATTGTTCTTTTATCAAATATAAACACATACACTATAAACACGTTATTCGCTGCATCGCCACAGATAAAGCACAAATATATGTTCAATATGTTCTAAATGATAGTAAAGGTCACAATGTCTTATTTATTAATTAAATATTTTATAATTTTTATTTATAGTTCTGTTTCTGTTATTTAATTGTTTTGTTAGTTAATGTCATGCACGTTCGTGATGTTGGTCGGGAGTGCCGTCTGAAAACCAGCGCTTAGGTTCAGTTTTGAACCTGGCACATGCTGAGACGGGACTCGTTCCTAGCATCACGCAACATTGCAATTGCTGTATTACATATGTATTTAATTGTGCTTCAGTAGAAGCTATTGTAATGTTGTGTAGTGCTGGAATAAACTTCATTTCATTTCATTTCATTTCATTTCATTTCAAATACAAAATACTTCGACTTTATTTCTGCGAATATGATTTTTGTATGTATTACCTATTATATTAAAGCATTGTTATGAAAAAAAACTTATTAATAATTACGTTCAACAATTATGTATTATGACGTAACCGAATAACCACTCACAAGACAGGAAATCCGAGTGTGGGGGCTAGTGTGATTTATATAATAAGCCCCACCTGATAATAATATGTACTTAACTAAATATATTTAATACAAACACACATAAGTAAAACTTGTGTTTAATTAAAAGGTGGAAGGGCTTGATAACCGGTATACATACATATGTACTATAAGAAGGGGTGGAGGGGGGAGAGGGGAATTTTAGTATACCCCCAGAGGGGTGAGGGGTACCGAAAACTAGTTTTTTAAATTATAATATTTATAAAAAAAAATATGTATACCTACATACATTGAGAGGACTTTAGATATATACATAATAGGTATGTACTTTGGGGAGGGGGAGACGGCGTATTATTCCCCTCTGAGGAGAGGGGGGTTTCAGAAACCTATAATTTTTAATACTAATGAAATTACTCAAGAAGAAGCTTAATCTTCTTCTTCTTCATGAAAATAATTAGGCACAAAACACAAGCATAATAAATTTAAAATAAAAAATGTCTTATTAGAAGTGTAGTAATTCTATGACAGCTCCGGCGCTGTGGGTACGCAACGCTTTAGTCTTCTCGCTACCTTGTCGCAGCGTACTCGCTACGCCTCCGCAGTATCGGCTTTTGGACGCCTTCGGCGTCCGCCTCCCGCCGCTCCAGCTTTGCTTCAACCGCTGCTCCTCACCACGAGTAGACTAGCGCCGCTCACCCTCCGCGCCTCCGGCTTATAAAAAAAACCCCAAGAGGTAGGGCAGACAAGACTGGTTGGAAGATGGGTGCTCTGATTCGGTTCTGTCCCACCATTCAACCTTATCTAAGCCACTATAATAATTTGCAGTCAGGAACAGTCAGACGAGTTTATTTGTTATACACGACTGCCCAAAAAAGGAGAGTTATGTTTTCAGGATTCATGTTTTGAATCCATTAGGCTATGCCATACTTATACACAAAGAAAGGTTAAAATTAAAACTTCAAAAATGTATTTCTCAAAAACTATTGATTTCCGGTAGATAAAATTTCGTGTGATTATTGAAAATAACTATAGTTATCTGTAAAAAAAAAATGAAGGTACATTGTGGTGGTATACTGATTCTAAAGACGAGCCTAAAAGGTAATATCTAAAATGGTGTAAGTTAGTACCGTACATGACCTAAATTTTTCCTATCGTATATTTGTAATTTTATAATGGTACCTATCTATTTATTAGTCTAAGTTATTTGATAGTGTCTTAGTAACCTACGAGTATGTAGAGTTTTTTGATCATTACATATATTATAATTATTATTAATAAACTGTCAAGCGCGTGTCGGGCCACGCGTAATGTAGGGTTCCGTAGTAGCCCGTTATCATAATATAGAATAATTCTGTTGTTCTCTATCTTTTTATATCTCTATCTATAACTTTCTAAGCAATTTATTCTTTTGTTTATAAATTGTGATTGCTTGCACGTGTAGAATGTTGTTGACCGTGACTATTAAGTAGGAATCATCGATTATCTATACGTTTCTTAGTTGTTCACAAACTTTTTTCTTCTCTCGATTTAACGACACCTCTCTATAACG
The DNA here is from genome assembly GCA_963890685.1 of Plagodis pulveraria. NCBI lineage: Eukaryota > Metazoa > Arthropoda > Insecta > Lepidoptera > Geometridae > Plagodis > Plagodis pulveraria. The sequence continues at coordinate 11,334,373 of OY982964.1, read as the reverse complement.
CCATAAAAATGCACAGTCCCTTGAGTTTACACTGTATATGTATATATATCTATATATAGTGTAAACTATATAACGATACTGAAGGGACTGTGCATATATATATATATATATATATATATTCAAGAACCAACAAACAGTCACAATATTTTCCCAATGAAAAAATATTCTTATTAATAATAATAATTATGAGACGGGGTTATGAGATGAGGTCTAAAAAGTACCTTATACCAAAGCTAATCGATCAACTCTGTACAGTAATGTCTGTTATGACTTATGATATATGTCATACAGAAGCACAATATCTAATTGTTGCCTCCTAGAGTTTCATTGCAATAATTTATATTTGTTTAGCAGCTCTTCATAATGGTTTAATATTATGCAATAAATACGTTAATTCGTTGTTGCAGTAACTAGAGGACCTTATGACAGAATTAAATATTTTTAAACCACGTGCTATTATTATTTACCTATTTATTATTTACATTTATTATTTACATTATCGATTTATTTACTACCTAATATTATTATATATCCTTTATGACTTGAACTTCATCAAAGTTAGAATCCCATAACACATATGGCAGTACAATGTAGAATATTTCAATACTAAAGTTTGTAATTAAACTTCATAAGAGCGTCCTAGACGCCTAAATCTAATAAATGATTTTGACTATGACTTTGACTTTTATGTAAAATTATACATTAAAAATCACATGCACGTATACTCAAACATACAGAAACACGCGCCGACACATACACCTTTCAAATTCCTCACAAACATTCACTTAAACTCGTACATTAATACTACACCACAGAATAATGACTTCACGTATATATTAAATATTAAAAATATACAAAATGACATTAACTTCGAATAAAAACCATTTATGATTAATTATTTTCATAAAGAAGAAGCAAATTTCCAGAAATTTCTTCAGTATTAAAAAAAACTGAAGGTTTCTGTAACCCCCTCCCATCAATGGGGAATATTCCGCCCTCTCTCCCCCTCCCCATTGCACAAAATATATACATATATACCATACCTACCTAAAGTCCTTCTAATGTGTGTAGATACGCATTTTTTTTTATAAATAATTATTATTTAAAAACATAGTTTTCGTAATCCCCCACCCCTCTGGGGGGATGCTACAACCCACCCTCTCCACCTCCACCCCTTCCTATAGTACATAACTATCTATACCGATTCTAGTCCTTCCAGTACTTCATCTTAGTAACTTTAAAGGATTTATTCTAAGGATTTTGTATGTGGTGCAAAATTATCTAATACCCAAGTTCAACGACTATTACTGCTAAAGTAATAAAGTTATCTTAACTGCTATAATTTTACTTGAAAGTTCATGAACTTCACTATCATCATGAATTTTTTCAGACTTTTCAAGCCTGTAGTTTAGGTTTTAGAGGGGGGGGGGACGCCCTTCTGGAACAAAAATTTGCACTTTAAAGTTGAATATTTCGTAAATGGAGCATTAAATTGAAAAATAATATTAGCAACCCCTAAATCATTTTAAAATACCTATTCAATGATACCCCATTTGATGGGATAGACGACGAAAAAAAAAATATAACCACACCACTTGTATGAGAACTACCCTAAAAAAAATTTTGAAAAAATATTTTTCAAAATTTTATTTTACCACTTTGTTGGCGTGGTAAGTTTACATACCTGTACAAAATTGCAGCTTTCTAGTACAAACGGTCTCTTAGCAAAACCTCGGACAGACGGACAGACAGACGGACATGACGAAACTATAAGGGTTCCTTGTAGGTACTACGGAACCCTAATATAGTTCCCCGTGAGGTGCCTGGTTACAATGTCAAAACCTTTCTCTTTTTTATGCTTGATAGGTTAGCCTTTAACCACTACCTCACCTGATGGTAAGTGATGATGTGGTCGAAGATGTTATTCAGGCTAATCTAGAATTACTGTTTCTCAAGGACAGCTGCCGGAACACACCGTTAGGCGCTTGGCGACAGATTTTCTACTTGAAGGTGGTAGCTAGCCTTTGCGAAATGGGCATTTGCAAAATGCCCTATCACCATGTGTGATTAATATTTTTAATAAAAGCTGTAAAAATTAAAATCTTACACTTAGTGATTTGTTTTTTTTGTTAGCTGGCGCTATTGACTCGAATCTATATCTATACTACTATTATAAAGAGGATAGATTTTTATTTTTGTATGCAATGAATAAACTTAAAAGCTACTGGACCGATTTGGATGAAGTTTGGTATAGAAATAGTTGGAGATCCCGGGGAAGGACATAGATCAGTTTTTATCCAACTGCCCAAAAATAAGTTAATAGTTTTGCGAGATAACCAACATACGAGTACGCCCGGGCGGAGCCGCGACCGGAAAACTAGTATTAAATAAGGAAATCTGTGGAAAAATACACCAAAAAAACCACCCACGAAACCGCATCGAAGGATATTATACGAGCACGTCTTCATAAAAAGGAAATATAATGGTGTGAGGTGTTTATAGATGGAAGTTACTGTCTGTACTGTTGGCTATGAAGTTTGAAAGTGTGTGGGAAGAGCCGGAAACGTGAAATATTTTGACAGCAGCGGCTCCCTACGTCCTTATTAATGCAGGCTCGTGCCAGTTTTATGAGAATGAAAGGATTCGCTGTTTGCTTAGGTCTTCTTTTTATATAAAACTTTAAGATTGTTAGTCTCATTCATTTTGCATAACATATATATTTCTATGTTATTCAAAGCAAAATCATAATTATGGTTGTTTATAATAGTATCCATTTAATGAAGTTGATCTACGAGTTCGAGTTAAGTAAATATGAATAATTTACATTAAGGTATCCTTTAATAATATCAAATATCTAAGATATTATTTTTAATTCAGAATTATGATGTGTCATGAGAACCTGCTTATAATATAAACTAGTGACCCTCCCCAGCTTAGCACGGATGCAATACTTATACTAAATCTAAATCTATATCTATACTTATAATAAAACTGTAACAGATCCAATTCTGTACATGGCAGATATTTTGAAAAATTAAATTTGAGAGCACTCTGTAGCTGACACTGATGCCAAAACAGTATTTTTTTTATTTTTGCCTGTCTGTCTTTCTGTCCGTTTGTCTGTCTGTATGTATCCCGGCCGCGTATCACTCCAAAACTACTGAATGGAATTCAATGAAACTTAACACGATTTGAGTTCATACTAAGAAGAAGGTTATTGTATCCTTTATCCCGAAATTCATCACGGTTCCCTCGGGAAAAGGGATGAAAGTCAAAATGTACACTGAGTTGTATTTTATTATTATTTTTTTGTTAGAATTGTGACAAGTGAGCTTGGAACCCTAGGGGCAGCCCAGCACCTCACGGGCAACTCGGCACCCCAAGGCCAGCTTGGCATCTTTATTTAGATTTGCCAGTTTGCTAACATAAAACTCTAAAATCTGGAACATTCGTCACGATTAGTTTTTTATCTATCTATCTTTTGCCGGATACATTTTGGAGACTGCGCAATGGAAGTGCGCAATCTTATATATTTTCGTTCTACCGCCAAACAAGGAGAACCTCGGCAAAAGATGCCGTTTTATAATCGAAATTCCAAAGAATCGCACAAAGTACCTTGCTTCAACATTTATTGTGCGAACCGCGAAGGAACTCTCGGAGTTACTTAACTACTGTCTTCTGAAAATTACAACCCGGGAGTTTTCAAACCCAAAGTAAAAAGTTCCTTTCTGAGCTATGCTTTACTAGGAGTGCTTCACTGCAGACTTGACTTTGACTTGGGTGACATTCTAGCCCGGCAACCCACGGCGAGAAAAACATCTTAGAGTCCGAGTAAATCCTGAATACCTCGTATGGGAAGTGATTCCTTTCGACCCATGTATAACAATCTACTATAACATTCCTGGTTCTTTATGTATTTTGATGAATATTTTTGTTTTTGCAATAACGCGTGCTATGCGGTGCTAACATGGCAATACTGTCATCTAAGCTCAGTCGGCTAGAGCATACCCCGGCTTCAGGTGTGGATAAGGCGGGTTCGAATCCCACACATGACTATAATTTTTCGTCTCGTAAATTTGTAATTTTGTAACAACATACCTTGTTATTATCATTAAATTTCTATGAACGTATAACAAGAAAAATAGGTATACCTATTTAAAAATAAATATAAGCAAAATTAAGTTATCAATTCATTTCTCTATTCAAATATCTTGGAAACCCGTATGATTGTTCTAAATAGGGCTGTTAAGTAAAAACTGACAGGAAAGGATGGCAATTTAAAAAATCTCTTTCAATTAACAGCTAAGGGCCTTTTGTCTGCCCGAGGCGGTGTAACTAGCTTGCGGTTAACATTTTTTAAAGGCATTTTAGAAAGTAAATGATGCAAAAAGTTTACCGTTATAGGAAAAGCTTTTTTTGAATGGTAAATGGAGATGATGGCGAGCTTGTTGGAACGTTAGGTTTAGAAGTAAAATTATGACATTAAAATGTGAAGTGACATTTAGGGCCAGTTTCAGAATGTTCGACAGTTATACTACTCAGAACATATTTAATAAATAAAACACTATCTTTGCGTTTTTCAGTCATCGATTTAGCCTATCCATCGGTTAAAGCTTGAAACGCGCTGCATGTTAATTGTCATTTTTATCATTCAGTTACTTTATGTTTTGGGTAGTATAACCGGAACTTCCTCGAACATTCTGGAACAGGCCCTAAATAAAGTATATCGTACCATTGTTAATTTCGCGCCTATATCACTTTTATTTAATTATCGAAGTAATTCGCGGTGGTAAAGACGATTAAAATTTTGGTACCAAAAAAAGGCCAAATGTTTAAGATATGAGTTCTCATACAAAACATATTAAAGTGATAACTTTACTTCAGGAGCTTTTAAAAACCCCATTAATTAAATTCCAAATTAAACAGGATATCTGTCGATATTGTTTATGATATACCTATCTAATTAAAAATACTTTAGTCAAAACCAAGTGACAACGGAAACTGAGAGTGAAACAGATACCCCACTGTATTCTAGCAGTAATAATAATTTTAATATTGGTAGGTTTGCAATAACGCCTGCTATGCGGATTACATTACAAAATCACATATATACGATAGGAAAAATTTAAGTCATGTGCGGGATACGAACCCGCGTCCATCCACCCCTTGAGCCGGGGTATGCTCTAACCAATTGAGCTAACATGACATGACGTCATAACTTAAATCTTTCCTATCGTTCTTTAACCATCGTATTGGGATGGAGCGACATCTATAGTACCACTTGCGTTGTACTACAAACAAGACCAATTTTGCAATTGGCTTTACACTTGTAAATGATGACGCAACCTTATAATTTTAATATTGTTAGGTTTGCAATAACGCCTGCTATGCGGATTACATTACAAAATCATAAATATACGATACGAATTTGTTAGTACTTTCTTTTCATAAAAATTCAGTGTTGTTAATATTTTCTTTTCATAAAAATTCAGTGTTGTTAATACCTTCTTTTCATAAAAAATTCAGTGTTTTTTATTAAAAAAAAAGTGGATTTTGCCAGTGCTGAGGTTATAATGAAAATCTTTATATTTAACAGGTACTTCATATGTAACAAAAACGGTTTGATTTGTTTTTGTGATTTGAAGTTCGCACATTCTGTGTGTTAATAAAATTGTTCTTATAAGATTTATATAAATAGTGCTTCAATATTATACGGAACTACTCCTTCATGACACACATCTATACTTATAATAAAACTGTATTAGATTAAATTCCGTACATGGCAGATATTATGAAAATAAAAATTGACAGCAATCTGTAGCTGATACTGATGCCAAAACTGTATTTTATTTTAGTCTGTCTGTATCCCGGCCGCGCATCACTCCAAAACAACTTAATGGAATTCAATGAAACTTAACACGATTTGAGTTCATACCACGAAGAAGGTTATTGTATACTTTTTATCCTGTAATTCAGCACGGTTCCCTCGGGAAAGGGGATGAAAGTCAAAATGTACACGTAGTTGCAATTTATTAACGCGTAGCCTGATTTCAACTATTCTTTTTGTTTAGAATAGTGACGTGAGATCCCGGCACCCCACGGGCAGCCGGGCACCCCGCCGGCAGCCGGGCATACCACGGGTATTCCGGCACCCCACGGGCAGAAAAACCAGATATACTGTCAACAATAAAATATGAATAGGAAAGGTAATACCGTGAATTGGAACGCTCACATTTGCTCGTCAGCTGTCCAGATCACTCAGATAAATAAATGGCAGTTGCGGTGCCTCTGACGAGGGTTATGCTACGTGTGCCTAGGGACATGACATGGGAGAATATTGTATCTACACTTACGTAAGTCTTCTGGATATGTTTAAGATCACATCTCAGTGTACTTAAATAAAAATTAAGGCTTAAGCTGAATATAGGTACGAGTATATTTTCGATTAGTAGCTCTTGTAAGTTTAAATTGAACTTATATGGAAAGTGACTCAAGCAGCTGACAAAACGTAGCATTAGTTACGAGTAAAGCTAGCAACTTTTATATAAGGATCTTCGGTACTCCGTAAGTCCGAATGTCGCTGAGCTGCAACATTGATGTGCAAGAGAAATAAAGTCAGAGAGATCTCACAACCTTGAAAAACACCAGCATTGACCAGTTTTAAGTAACTTTTTGTCCTATAAGCTAATATGCGTTCCAAGTATCTTCAATAAATAAATAAATGGCTGTAGTACGTACCATAGAAAAATACAAATTATAAGACTTTTGTAACCATCCTTAGGAATACCAGTTATTAGAAGATTAAGAGCGTTCAGACGATAAATACCTAGCCCAGCTAGATAAGAATGATGAAAAGGAATATGATATTTGACCAATTTTTTACTACGTTTCTCGTAATGCAAATTGAACAATAATTAGTGGCCATCAGTGGAAAAGCAGAGCAGTGAAGTGTTTCAGAAGGAAAAATATTGTTCCTGCTTCGAATTTAGATTATTTAGATTTTAACGGCAGTATGCATACTTGAAAACAACCCACCTGGACTCTTTGGTAGTATACCGACACTCACACAGCTATTATATTTCGAAAAATAATCTCTGTTGTGTGTATATGGTACCTATGTAGCAACGCCTTGCTAATACAGCGTAAAATGTAGTTTTTGCTACGAGTAGCTTTGATTTTCTACCACAAGTGAGGGCCATCAAATTAAATGTTGAGTTCACAGGACTAGTATTATCACATCAATCATCTAGGAAATGTTTAAGTTAGTACCTATTTTGCGTAGAATTAATAAACTTGTAGGCGTTTATGAAACAAAATATGATGAAAGAGGTTTGGCAATGGCCAAATCAATTCATTTTCTTGAAAGTCAAACTCCAAAATGACTAGTTACCATTATCAAATAATAAAAGGGCAACATAATTGCAAAGGTTTAAACTAATGAATTCAGCACATAATTTTCACTTCTCTTGTTCGAGAGTTCCTGAATAAATGTTTGAATTTATACAAAGGGGCACAAGTGGTGCAGCCAACAAAGTTCTCTTATTTCCGTTCTACATGCAAGCTGAGAGGGTAAAAGTTTTAACAATTCCTAAGAAAATATAATGAAGTGGGTCTAAGTCATTTGTTTACTTGTTTCTGCTAAGTATTGAATAGCAGCTACTACTATACTTACTTTTTATTAGTACTTACTAAAAATTGACGTTATTGAAATTATAGCGCCCTCTATCGATGCACAATAAAGTTTTGGAAAAAAATGGAATTACTTGTAGCTAAGTCTGAACATTCTGTAACTTATGATGTTTATAAGTTTTTATGGGTGATGGGCAAACTTTTGACAAAGATCTTACTTGATGCTAAGCGATGATGCAGTCGCAGTAGTTATTCTATTTGAATTTGTATTATTCAGGCATTTTATTTTCGTTTGTAAAATGTATTTCCGCATACCTGTTCACCCCGGGGGAGGCGGCCGGGATATGTCGCGCTTGACACCACTCCTCCGACAGCAATGCCCCCACCGACTAAAAACCACACGATGTTCCTGCGGAACGCCTTAATGCCAGGGCTACGGGAACGCTAGCGCACTCTTCCGCAGCCCAACTCAACGAGACCAGGGCACCCTGGGCAGGGCCTGTAATTGTAGGATAAAAGCGTTTACTACAACAAATTAAGCTTTCTTATATCATAGCCATTCAGTTGATATAAGTAGCATTTTTATCCGCTTTACTGAAGTTGAAAACATGTTGATAAGTTTTTTTCCGCCCCAATTATGGTTGCATCACTAACAGATGAAGGAATAAACGATATACTGTGCAACATTAAATAGTATCATATTAATAACATCTATAAATTATATGTTTTAATTACAATACATCATCAAATGTTGAGCTGTATGCTCTTCTTTTGCTTATTTAATATATGAGATATATAATAAGTAAGAGATACACCAGACTAGTTTTAATATTTCACTAAAAGTCCAAAAACATGTTAGTGAAGATTTAATATTTATATTGCAATAGGTTAAGATTAAACTAGGATGCTTATAACAACATTAAGTTAGACTATAACAGTATTTTTGTCAAAAAAAACATTGTGCCAAAATAACGTGTCTATTTAAATGTGTTCTATAATTTTCTGAGTCCTGAATAATTTTGACACAACGAGAAATATTTATGCCAAATTACTGTAGTTTTCAAGGTGCAGCACAAAATTGAAAGGGTCGAAGCTACTGTATTCTATACTTTATCAATCGAGGTTCACAATCGTCGTTCTGAAAATGGCATTCACAAAGTAAGATCCCTTTCCGAAGGCCCCAATCGAACGATAAAAAATCTATCTCTATCTCTTAAATGTTATAGCACCGATTGCTTTTATTTTTCTTCTGAGCCAGCTGGAACTTACGTGTTACCCAATACATTAACTCGTAGGTCAAACTCGAGCAAAATAAATCGGAAAGTTACAATAGATAATTAAGTTAGTATCGAACACTAACTTAACTATCTGGCTTTTTTAATCAGTGCTGATCCAATGCAAGCACTGCTTGGTGATTTAAATGACAATCAAGGTTGATGGCTATCTTTTGAGTTATCTGACCAGGCCTAGTCCTTATTATAAAGATAATGAAATATATCACGACGTTTAGTTAGTTATCCGTTATACTTGTAAGAAGCCTTGTTACATAATACCATAATATGTATGTTAAAACGTAGGTATTTAGATACCATTGCCTACCCCTGCCCAGGATATTAACATTATAAATTTTCGTTAAACATCAAAATATTTACAAAATTATTTGTAGTATTATTTTTGCAGCTGCATTAGATAGGCACCGCGTCACTGCTTTGCAATGTGCAAAGATATTTTGATCTCCCCAAATCTGTATCGAGCCTATTGAAAAATTGCGCTTCGTACAAGTCAAGGCGCTGGTATATAACAAGACAATGTCCTCACCATGAATTCTATATTTTATTACTCTCGGTTTTGGTCTGTAGTAGCACAGTCAAAAACCTAAAACTGGCAGCGGAGACAGGCTTCTAAATCTTAAGTAATAGGGTTTCGTTTCTAGTACGAAACCATAAAAACAAGGCCACATTTTTTCTAAAAAAATAATTAACTATTTTCCTCATAGGTTTGAGAGTGAAAAGCAGTTTCCGAGTAAAATAAACGATGGCCTCGTAATCGATTTTATCTCTCGATGGATGTCAAGGGAGTGGAGATAAGGGTATTAAAAGACACAGGGAATCTTTCACCTAAAAGTGAAACTAAGTTTTCATCTGGTATTAACCAGAATGGTGCTCACATCGCTTACTTTTCAAAATGATAAGGATATTCTCATATGTATTTGTTTTTCATGTAATATATACTTAGGGCAAATGGGAACTGCGTTTAACCTAATGTCGTAATATACTTGTTTTTTACTAGATAATCTTTGACTTCATAAAATCTATAAATATTGCTATATATAAATTATAGATTACAAATACATTACAACAACCTTATATAACTTTAACTCCCTTATTATCAATAATGTAATTAATAATTATAGATCCAAAAAAAAATTACACAAATTATATCTCTTTACATTTTTTATTATGTAAATATCCTTTTGATCATTTTTAGGTAGCTGATCAATATTTTTGTCGAAATAATACGCTAAAAATAACCCGCGATGGCGGCTTTGTGGCAAGCCTACAGTGAGTGATAACACCGCGGACATCCTATTAAACATCTGACCCCTGGATTGCCTTAACTGGCAGGCTGGGGGAGGAGACTCAAGGGAGAATACTGGTAGCTTTTATATTAACTTTAAGGGTGGAAGTGTCTTGTCTCTCTATGGAGCGGCATAACGCCGGGAGTAGTCCTTAGTAAACCTGCAGCACATCTCTCTATACCCTTTAGCCGTTCTTCCTTTTGTCGCCAAACTGGGGACTTTAATGGCCAATTTGAAGGTGGCAAATCATCACCTGCCAAAATACCTTCTGATGAGACGGAAATTAACCGGTGCCAGATTATTACTCCATAGCCCATTATATTGTTTACTACTGTCTCCTCAATACAATAACCTAGATTTAAAGCAAAATATATGTAATAGTTTTATAACATAATGTCTTCCACAGAAATGTTCCCGCTTCTATATTGTAAATGTATTTTGTACCTGTAAAACAGGCGTCTGATTGTTGATTTTAGCTCCTCGTGCCTTTGTAAATGACCGGGCATTGTCCGGAAGCTTAATTTTATACAGGGAAATAATAATAAAAACAAAACACAGAATTTGGACAGTCCCTATACAAACATCATGGTTTTAATACTCTTCTTTGATATTATGATTAGGTAATCGTAAAAACAATTCACATGTTTCACATACAATACCATATACTTAGTTTCTTACTGGGAAATCCTTGTAACATACAACGGCTTAGAAATGCATGAACTTTTACACATAAATATTACCCCCAGGAGATCTATTTTGAGTCTGTTGAATTAGGGGGCGAGCTCATACATAACTCAAGCTGTAGCAAATTTTCACTAGCAGAGCACCGGTTTGTGACTAAGGATATTTTTTAGGAAGAACCTATATATAGCAGTTACACCCTTGATCTCGCAGAGATTGGCAGATAAGACGTAATTTACTGGACCAATTTGACCGTGTAATAACTATGGTTACGCCACATTACAGTTTTCTATGATAGAATTGTTTAGTGCATTGACGTAATAGTGTCCTATCCCTATTTCACCAACTGCCCCGCTCCTACTTCCGCTCCGCCATATTTTTTCTCTCTGCAAAACAGTCGCCATTATTCCTACACACGTCTTCGTCATCGCGCGAGCCACGAAGTTAAATTGAACTCCCGCACGCAGCGCTGCGCAGCAGCACCCAGTCAATACCCGCGCCCGCGCATGTCTAAAAAGTAAAAACTACCTAGTGTTCAGTGGCATCTTCATCGCTAAAGCCTGGTTCCTACAACAAACTGTAATCCGCGTATGCAACAACGAAATTTGTGCTGTGCTGATATCGAACTGGAATAAAGTGACATTGATGCGACGCTACTCCTGTAAGTACCTATCCAATTTTTTATCCTGTTCCCCATTATTACGTCAATGTTTCTAAGTTATACAGTCCACAATTCGAAAATTTGCATTTCATCACCGCGCCATCAACTTACAAATCCAAAATTTTGATAGATAAAAGCAAAACGTAATAAGCACAGAATACACAGTAGGAATCACTACATAATTGCAAATATACCATTGCAAATGTATTTTTTTTCGCAATTCCTGTCAGCAATAACATTTAACTCACGGACTCTTTAACGGCTTTAAATAAAACGACAACATATCATGTTCATTCTCGAGTTGTGAAATTGCAAAGGAAATTACTCAGCTGAGAGAAATTGCTGGAAGTATGCAGTATTGAAGCGCTCGTAGCGAAGTTTACTTAGAGGCTCGCACTCTATTACTTGTTAGCTTTTTAGCATGGTGGAAGGGCATTTTGAGTATGCCCGTCTGGATAGCTACCACCCTCAAGTAGAAAATCTGTCACCAAGCACCTAACGGTGTGTTCCGGCAGCTGTCCTTGAGAGCCAGTACTTCTAGGTTAGCCTAAACAACATTTTCGACCACAATATCACTTACCATCAGGTGACATAGTGGTCAAAGGCTAACCTATCAGGCATAAAAAAAAAGTCCTTAAATCTTAGTATAATCATAATGTTTATGGAAAATGGGCTGGAACTTTTGGTCCATTCACTGTATCCCTTGCACTTAAATACACCATTAACACCTTTCGTTCTCGGAGTTATTCTTAAAAATGTTTGTACAAAATTCAAAGTACTAATATATATATATATATATATGCCCTTTAATCAGGGGAGCTTCATGAGCATACTATGCTCATGAAGTGCTTCAAGTGGAGCTTGCTTAGCGTGCAATGTGGTAGCGTAAGCAATGTTCTCAGCGCTCATATCTAACTGACATTTAATAAATGATCGCTGTGCTTACCGAAGGGCACTTTAAGGTAGCAGTCTCGATAATTGTCCAAAAATAGCGGTCAAGAGACTGTGTATGTAATTTTCTTAAAACTCCGGATCTAAGGTTAGCCTATCCTCAAAGTCGCACTGGGACATTGGAGGTTACCGTTACTTCATTTTTAATTATGGACACCGTGGTGTTGCCGTACCACAATGAATTATTGTGGTATGGCAAGTAAATTTTCAGGTTCATTGCCCCACTGTACGGACAATCAACTTACAGGTTCACTGTATCACCATACGGATGACTGACTAATACAAAAACTGCAGTATTCCCAGTACACTTGACCACTTTGACACAGGAAATGGCACTATTACATTAGATCATACTGGTTCCATTATGACCCAAAGGAATAAGCGCAAACTCTATCATCCAGACCTTAAGGTGTTAATCAACCCTGTTTATTCCAGCAAATGTGTATTTAATTTAACTCCATTCGCAAACGAATGTAATGTTACTTAGAAGCAAAAGTGCTCGTGGCAAAGGAAGTACTTAGTGTTTGTACTAATAGGGGGAAATGAAATGTCACAGTGCTGAGAGAAATTTCGTAGTTGTGATCCGGAATGAAATGTCTTTTTGGGTACGAACATGACAGTTCTCCGAAATAATGGCACTGTTAGAGGAATATTTCTCTATGTGTAGGCTTCAAATGTGACTACTGTACAATGTGGGATGTAAACGAATAAATTCACAATTGATTAAATACATACGTAGATGTCTAATGCTCTCTTTGTGACCGTAACTGATTGGAATGTTTAAATGGTTTTCTTATATTTTTTGCCCAAAGACGGATATGTCGCAGATTCGAATTGAGTTCGAATACTTATGTCCATTTGTTGTGGCTTTCTAAGCTATTCCACTTTGCAAGCATTGAGGTGAATTATTACGCTAGTAACCATGTTACATAGGTAGTTATGGCATTCATGAGTGTATTATTTGATTGTTATACATGGGTCGAAAGGTATAAAACTATTTAGTAGGCAACTATATTCGTGCGGAATTTTGAAAAATATTTACAGAGCGGCTTATACTGAGGTTGATTATTATATACAAGTGCAAGCAATCGACGCTAAGCGTTGCATTTGCAAACTCGTCCTCAGCTGCATGGGATTGACGAAATAGTATAACATAGAACTTAGTAATCCAGTTGATTTACTTTTTGCGTCTCACAAGGGAATAAGATAATGGTTTGACATCAATATTTTATGCTAAATATGTTTTTTACTGACATTTGTAATGGTTTAAAGGTACTTATTTATAAAATGCAAAATATGTTATATAAATCCTTATGTACCTTATACATAAAATAGTCACCAGTTTTAAAGTACAGTTACTAGAAAACTTTAAGTATTGTACTTGGAAACAGAATTCTTTTTTGATGATGGTAGACATCTAGGCGAGCATAACATGATGGTCTGCCACCATGTAGACTCTTTGTTATACCTATTGTCAAAGGAATAGAAGTATTAAAATACGTTATATTATTTAATACGGGTAATTATGTTGTCTGCTGTGATATTCTATTAGGTTAACTTGGCTTTGTGTCAGTTATAAGAAGTTAAATATAACTTCTAGATACTAAATATCATATCAGATATAAGCATCCGCTCTGATCCATTACTGTGGTATAAATTATTATTCTATGCTAGAGTAACTAACTTGAAGACGGTGTTAGTTGCATTTGTATCCGGAGATGTAAATTTAACTAGTTAGTACGTACGCCAAGTTTGTAGAATAGAGCCGAATCTACACGAAATAATACGTCTTAGATTATGCGAGATAAGTTTCTGTCAGACTCAGACCGAGTAATGCATAGCTGATTTAGTTCCAGCTAGAAACTGTTTACATATTTACAGTTTGTGAATTGAACCTACAGTGGATATATTGTAGTGGGACAGAATAAGCTTGCGGGATAGATAAAAGAATTACTTATGTAATATACTTGAAACTATAATATAGGCAAATAGTGTTCCGGCAATGGACCTCAAGTGCCAGTGATCATTTTAGTTGTTACATTGTGGTATAGGGACTTTATTATTATGCTTGGTGACATATATGCTACTTTAAGGTGGTATATATCCATTCCATCGTAGCAAGATTCCCTGCCACTATGAAGCCACTATTAATAGTCCGGTCAATTTAGACATTCGAAGTTACATAAAGTCCCAACAAGCTGAATTTCTGTGAAATTGTTCAAAACATAATTATAAACAATGTCTAGAAGTTCCCCATCATTCCCGTGTATGGAAAAAAAAATATTCAAGGTCAAAGGTCAAAAAAATGAGTTTTTCGAGATTTTCAGCAAAACGGTAAATTTTATCATAAAGTACCTCAGACAAAAATTGTAGATCATAAAATTATCTATAAAAATGTATCAATACTTTTTTTCTTATGAGCCACCGTTTCTGAGATATAACAATTCAAAAATTTATAAAAGTTTTTATCGTCATAATATGCACACGTTTCCACGTCACCTATGAGGTAGTGTACTTAGCGCGTTTTTTTAACGTGGTTTCCCCAGTAGGCCTACTCCACGGGTCAGTTGTGATCCTGTTTAATGTAAAACTTTTGCAAAATAACGGAAATTTTCAAAGATTAGAAAAGATAAAAGCGATGTAAATTAAAAAAAAGTGTTGAAGTTCATTCGTCTTATTCGTAAGTATCAAATTCTTGTTCTTCTTCTTGATCTTCTTCTTGTTTTTCTTCTCCTGCTTCTTCTTCATCTTCATTTTGGATGCAAGTAAATTGCGTCAATAGCGATGTATCGCATGATACTTCGTCGGAGTCAAACGAATTCTCCATTGTTTGTGATTCAATATTAGAGCACGACCGGCCTTGACAATTTGTGCATGCCAAAGAACAAAACAGTCCAACTTTTTTGCAACCACATTTTGCACTGCATCCCTTTTTGCAGTTGCAAAAAATAGTGTTCAGCAGTTTTTCCGGCGCAGGTGGAAATAAAGTTTGAACTGGCTCTAATATATTGTTGACCAACTTCCAACTCCAGTCTGTAGGGTCTAACTGTAGGGATAACCAAGCCACACTTGAACTTGGTAATATACTCGAAAAAGATGTTGGTGAGCAGCAACTGAGGTTGGAGGAAGACAAGCTAATTGAACTTGTTTTTTATTTTTAGTATTTTTAACGAAACATGCATATCGATGCTTATCTAAACAGGTAGTTTTTTTAGGAGCTCCGTACATAGAAAGAAGAAAGCGGATGCCGTTGGTAATAACTTCTTGTTGAGTTGAATAAAAATTAAGGGACTGAGTTTCATTTTACCTGATATTCTTATAGTTACTTATGTATACTTTATATTGTAAGTATAAGTTACAATGACCAATAGAAAAATACTTAAACATTTACCCCCTTACTTATAAAAACATCGCTATGTAGTTGCTAAGTAATGCATAACTAAACAGTGTTTAAGTAATGCTTAAATATTTCTTACTTATAAACGCTACATAGCACCTGTTTAGCTAAGCAATGGATAATGAGGTCGAACGTATTTTAAACTGACAA
Organism: Plagodis pulveraria; assembly: GCA_963890685.1. Lineage (NCBI taxonomy): Eukaryota > Metazoa > Arthropoda > Insecta > Lepidoptera > Geometridae > Plagodis > Plagodis pulveraria. The sequence continues at coordinate 11,318,326 of OY982964.1, read as the reverse complement.
AATTGTACTAAAAAGTATTATGAATGACCTAAATGGCCAAATAGCATGTATCTAGTGCTAAATATCTTGAAATTAAAAAGTTAATATAATACTTTTCTTTGTATCGTACCACCAACTTAACTGTGCTGTTTTCGAGGGCGCTACTGGTCAAGGAAATCAACTACGAACTGTCACAATTTAAGAGAATGCTGTAGTTCTTTTTTCTGCCACCTGAACAGATAAGTTGGTGGGTCTGTAACTAAATCAGCTGATCAGAAATATGGGCGCCATCTTGTTACTTAAAATTTAAACAAGGGTGGGACGGTGTTTAAATTGACAGCTGATTTAAGCAGTACTTAGGTACTGGATAAAGTTATGTAGCGTTTATGAGTAAGAAATTTTGCTAATCAGCGGCTAAGTAATGTTTAAAATTTAAGTAGCGTTTATAAGTAAGGCTGTATATATATATAATATATATTATATAAAATATGGCAACTCTAGATGTATATACGTGGCGTACTCATGCATATTATGACGATAACAACTTTTATAACTTTTTGAATCGTTATATCTCAGAAACGGTGGCTCGTAAGAAAAAAAGTATTGATACATTTTTTATAGATAATTTTATGATCTACAGTTTTTGTCTGAGGTACTTTATGATAAAACTTACCGTTTTGCTGAAAATCACGAAATACTAATTTTTTTGACCTTTACCTTGAATATTTTTTTTTTCCATACACGGGAATGATGGGGAACTTCTAGACATTGTTTATAATTATGTTTTGAACATTTTCACAGAAATTCAGCTTGTTGGGACTTTATGTAACTTCACTCTCATTTTTTGGTCTAAATTAACCGGACTATAAGCTATAATGTTCACTTGCAGTAAAGAACAGTTGAGGGAACCCTCTCTGCTTTGCGATAGATTTCATCCTAATGGTGGAATCTTTCCGTCGTAGGCCCCACTAGGTGGACTGACGACATCGTGAAAGTCGCGGGTAGCCAATGGTTACAAGCGGCTAATAGCCGTTCTTTGTAGCGTTCTATGGGGGAGGATCTTTGTTTGACGTCTTCCGGCTGATGATTTAGCTAGTGAGATACAAACCACTATGCAGTGTATCACTATGCACAAGTAAATAAGTTGATCCAAGGATTTTAATAACCGTCAACAAAAAAAGAGCGAGTCACTTACAAAAAAAGAACAGGTAATCCAAAATGTACCTTCACATTGTTTACCTACAACTTGGCTTATTTGATTTTGTCACACTGAGGCCTCTTCTACAAATTTACAATCTTTTTAGGAAACTTATTCTTATTTGTTATGTTTACGGAAATTATTATGTATTTTTTTTTTATTTTTAACCATATACTTGACAAATAGCAAACGTTAAATCATTGCGGGTAGAATTTAAAACAAAATAAAATTAAGACACGTTCTTACTTGAAACGGCAGGAATTTGCAATACCCGTTTATATTCGTGACGCGTGTGACAGCCTCACGGGGTACGTTATCTTACCGCAATCTTAAGCGGACATTAGGTCAGCCAATAGAGCGTACGAACAATCCCTATGAAAGGAAGATTTTTTTTTTTTCTCATCTGAGTAATGGAGTTTTTGGATGCCGAGACCCTACGTTTGTTGCCATCTTGAGGTATAGCCACCCTTTTTGATGCTGTGGAGATTTTACGCGACTTATAGAAATATTTTACAGCTGATAGGTTAGCCTTTGACCATTATCTCAACTGTTGGTAAAAAAGTTTTCATTGAAGGTGTTAATAGATTCTATTTATATATACTGACTCTGAGGGATAGCTGGCGAAACACCAGTTAGGCGCTTGGTAGATTTTTTTCTATATACTTGAGGATGGCAACTAGCCATTCATAAATGCCCTACCGTAATGGGCCCAACGCCAAGATTCGAACCATAGTTACTATGGAGTTACTATGTTAGCTATGGAGTTGTTTATATAGTTTGTAGTATTTGCATAAAAAGGAATACGGCAGCAAAAAAAATTTATAAATACTAAGTTAAAACGAGATTGGGTAACATAATAACTGTCGAATAATTTGAAGAATAATTAACTTGCTGACGGTTGTCTCCCGCCTCGCAACTCGATGCAGGTATTCACCAAAGCATCCATGTCCGGTCCGTTATGTACCATTCGGAATGAGAGGGAGCCGTGCTGTTATGAGCCATGGATTTAGATGGGGAAGAAGCGCCTCCACCGGGTACTTAAGGTCTTCGGCCCATCTGTGAATCAGGGCGTGTTGTGCAGCTTCCCTGATTCGCACAACCTCTTCGGGGCCTCATAGCCTCTGTCCCTCATAGCCGCACGGTGTTCGTGCACCTCCGCCTGAAGTTCCCAGGAAAAGTCACCTGCGAGTAGTGAAGCTGATCCTTATGAAAACTACGATTATGTAACCGAAAGAGTAAAAAAACTCAAAACTCAATACCTCGTACGGTACGGAAATTCTTGACAATAGAGCAAAGTGATGTACAAAGATTTTATAGAGGACATCAATATATACAAAAAAGTCCGGAGAACTATATGTCTAACTATTACAGTTTTAATTATTACATGTCTAACTACTTTTTATGTGTTTCAATTTGTATTTTTTGTTAAATACCCGTGCAAATCTGGGACAGGCCGCTAGTTAATCGTATCAATAAAAATACCATAATTTTTACTTATATACCTACAGGTTTGTACGGAACAATGTCATCCAGTTTTGCTTTGAAATACCTCTGTTGCTGGGAATTTCCAAACCTTTGTAACTGACACTTGGGATACTTGATGTTTACCTCTACAGTTGAGACTTTGTAGCTCAATAGCCCGTATAAGTGGGACCATTCATCCCGTATATACAAATAATGACGAAACCTCTTTATATGGAAGATGGTGTGTTTCAAGATCTCAAAGTGGGACCCTATATAAATAAGATAACTCTCGTGATAACCTGCCTATTCGGGAAACTAGGTAAATGAATAGCCTCTGTAATAGTTATAAAATTCCCTTCAGATCCCATTTATCCCAGGTAGTTTAACTGTATTAAATTACTGGCACATAAGACTCCACAACGTCTAAAGGTGATGGGCGCAGTGGTAATTCGTCACTTGTGATGAAATACATCTATATAAATTCAAACCAAATAACTATGACAAAACACACCTGTTAAAATGGTACCTGTGGAACAATTTAAGGAATACATCCAAATGTATATAGGCATCTAAAAGCAATTGTGAATTATTTCCTTATTTGTAATTAAATATATGAACCCTAAAAACATCATACTCCTTTTGGGCTGACGTGTAAAAATATGACATGTGCTGGGAAAGATCTGTCAGTACGCGAGCCTAACTCGTATTTGGCCAGAGTTTTAAATTTATATGATTAGGGTGGGTACATTTTTATACAGTTCCAGCAGCCCCATTTTCCAAAATTCTTCCAGAAATTAATCATGTAATAATAGGTTGTAATAAAGAAAATCTACGTGTCATCCTTGATGGTAGATCAAAAGTGCTTTAAAATACTATAATAATAGATTCTCGCAAGTCTTAATTCATTCATGCTAGTAGAGGAAATTAAATTTGCAAAAGATTTTATCATTTTAAACTTTGTACTTGCATTTTTATTGTGTATCCATTATGATGATTAAAAATAAAAGATTGGAACTCAAAATCTGCTGGGCTAGAATGACACCCCTCATATCTACCTGTGGGTGTAGTAAAAGGTGACAAAAGGAAAAATACCGGAAGATGTGCAGCAGCGCCTTCTGGGGAACTGTTATCTTACAGTCCGATCCCCATGATGCCTGCCAAGCGTGGGGATTATGGCGAGGAGGGATATAAGGAGAGTGTTCCTCCCTAATGGGGGAGGCTCAGCAGTGGGAAATCCAGCTGAAACAGTACAGCAGTACAGATCTTGAAATGTTTTCAGACATATTAAGCTCATTAACTACATTTTAATATTTCTACTGTGGCAACTGCATTTTCACCATCCCGCTGACAGTTGAATACTGCGGATTATTTGGTATTTCTATGTATATTTGAGTGAAACACTCTTATTATAAGCTAAATGCACATTACTAATGAGGGTCTCGACTGTGTTTAGGGCTTTCCATAAACAATTTTGCATACCACATGGTACAATCGTGTTTCGCTTGCGGTATGAGAAAATACAAGAAAACGTTCTTGGGTGCTCTGTGATTGTTACTTTCATTCAGGTTAAGCTAGTTGTCGCCTTGAATTCCGCTACCTGGGTTCTTCCATACTTCGGGGACAACAAAAACTAAATTTTCGGTGCTGGATTTTTTTGTAATTAAATGTATATTAATTACAAAATTCTTTACAAAATTATTTACTAGCATGAATAAATTAAGACAACTGTTTTTTGAAGCATATGTTTTTGAGGTGACAAGCCAGAGTCATATCAAGAAAAAACCGATCAATTGTGAGTTTGACTCACACACCGAAGGTGCCGTAGCAAAATGTATTTTGTAATACAGGTAGGAATCTTAGAGGAGTCGAACTTGCACTTAGCCGATTTATATTAATTGTAGCTGTACGGCACATGATGGAATAATATTCATACTGAGTTTTATTTTACGATAAAGCTAAAACAAAATTGATAATAGCTAATTTTATTAGGGTTTTATTCTTTAACCTAAATTATGAAACAGTTTGTGTCTCATTGTTATATTTTTCAAATTTTGGTGTGTTAGACTTATTATATATAGTGACCTATGTACGTTTGTGACATAGATCGTGAGGTCCGTCTGAAAACCAGCGCTAAGGTAAATTTTTCCAACTGGCACAAATTGAGACGAGACTCGTTCCTAGCTCCACGCAATGTTGCAATTGATTTATTTGTATTTATTTATGTTTTAGCTTTATTTACTTATTTGTACTTCTGGATTGTAATGTTAAGTGTTGTGGTTACCTACGTCAGAACGAGGGTAAGTGGGGTAAAGAAAATACGAAAAATCACGTTATTTTTTTCATAACAATACAAATTTGTATAACCAGCAGAGACAGTTAAACAATCGTAGTTATACAATATTCTGTCAAAAAGAAAACTATTGTCAATACGACTATGAGTTTAATTTTGACAACCACAATCGTCCAGAGCAAGTACATCCCGTTAAGAATAAGAATAACCGATAACAGCACTGCCGGGTAAACGGATACAAATGGTGGAACGTTATGAAAAAAGTCCGGCAGTAACCAGCCGAGCCCTGATTGATTGCTGAAGATTTGTTTCCTTGGAATGTTTCAATTATTGAACGTTGAATGTGTAATATTTCTTTCGTCACGTCTCTGTGTGTGCTCACACTTTTTTACTGTAAAATAATTGCTTACCATGGAAGTACTTTGCACTATATTTTTACTGAAATATTGTAATTATCTTGAAATAGGCTTTTATAAGTCTATAGGTTATTCTTTGACAACAATATGACCTGGTCATTAATGATGGAAGTGGTATGTTGAGTTATTGTTTGAATAGTATGTACTTTTAGGTTTAAAGTTGTTGTGTATGTATATATATTATTTATATATATATATATATATATATATATATTTATTAACAAAAAAAAATTGCATACCTGGAGACCAATATTTATAATATATTATATACAACACTACAGCTACTACAATAAAAGCATTTAGATCTCTATAAGTCATTGCAGACTCATAGGCAGTCCGAATGCTCTAGCCCACTACCAGTTAGTAGCATGCCCAGCATGCTGGCAGCATTGCCCCGTTGAATTGCAATGCTTATTCTTTGAGCCAAATAGGTGCCAGCATTTTGATCACGCGTCGCATCGACCATCGAATATATTGAGATATTAAATAATGATAATATATTGAACAATATATCGAAACCATTAACCCAACTATAAAATATTAATTTTACTACTGAAAACAGTGATATTCTAAGCAGAGTGTAAAGTTGAAAAGAGGTTTGTCTAACATTTTGTCCCAAGCTTAAAACGCTATCTAAATTTTCAGCAATATTTGCAAAACAGCTTCTTAAGAGAACTCGTAGTTAAACGTTTCAGACAGTGGAAATTGTCTAAACGGAACTAAGAAAATTGGTCTCTGAACGCAAATAACGTAGTAAGAAGACACTTGGATTAGCTAGTAAGTTTTGTTTAATTAAATTTCTTAGCTGCATTACAAAATTACAACGAGTAGAAAAATTATAGCTATGTGTTGGATTTAAACCTTATACCCCCTATAACCGGAGTATGCTTTTACTTAAGCTAACTAAGCCAACGTGACATATGATGTATGAATGTAATTTATCTTTTCGTTCTTGACCTCTTAGAGCCGCAAAGGACGATATCGTCCATTTCTATTGTTATTAATGTTGTAATAATTTTATACGATGCGCATTGGTTAACCATAGTCTGGGAATGGAGGGACAACTCTTAGTTTAACTTACGTTGTACTACATTACCTTACTTAAAAAGAACCTACCACCTTGTGTGACTGTTTAACAATCTTTTTAAAGACAACAACTTAACGTTTTCGTGCTATTCATTCAATATGAAAATTAGGGATCTTACCTTGTAAAATGTTTTTCGATACCATGTTCTAGTTTTGTATAGCTTCAAAAACCTATTGAATGAAATTGTCTCGATAGAAAAAATATCCAAATTTATCTGATATTTTTTGGAGGCAAAATTTTACGTTTGTGAGTTGGATCAATGGAATTTACTTTAACATATTGATAATAAACTTACCAAAGTTTGCAAAGCTACAGTTACCGATTGCACATGGGTCTATCTATTAATTATACAAGTAATCTATGATAAGTTATGACGTATGTCATTGTTTTTACAATTAATTGCAGCAATTTTTCTAAAGTTGACGCTTAAAGGCAAACCTAAATATTTGCTCTAAAGGATAGGTGCTGGAATACCGAGTTTGGTGCTTGGCGACAGATTTTCCACTTGATAAGAGTGATAGCAAGCTAGACGGGCATTTGCAATATGTCTTATCGCCATCCTGTCCATAGTTCGATCCCTACCGCTGGCTTGGGCTTCACTGCTTGGTAAAAAGGAATTTTGCGAATGCTCTAACCCAATTATCTGCTACCTGGTTACCGTCACTCAGATTACCTGCTATACACCAAAATGTATATATAGATGCCCAGTTTCAGCTTAAACACAGGACTTTCATAGGAAATTATAACTATATTTTTTGTCCCTATATTCATTCTTATCTTTGAAATCTTTTTTTTTATGTCATAAGCTTCATAAGCATATGATTTTAATTCAAAATTTGAATTAGCAATTTATCCCATTGATATTTCCTTTCATAAAATTATTTCTTAGCTGAAGTCTCCTGAATATATTTACCTCCCAGCTTCAGTATATCACTACTTCTTCGGATACCTTGTATATTGTAACTTTTTTTTATGCCTGGTAGCCTCTGACCGCTATCTCACCTGATGGTAAGTGATAATAATAATGTTTATTGTTAAAAAAAACAGGTACATAGATCAGACAAATAAGGAAAATTTTAACATTATATGAGTAGCATTTATCTAAATAATATGTCTATGTAATAATATACATACCTAACATGAAAGTTGTCTTATATCACACTAGCCCCCACACTAGGATACCCTGTGTTGTGGGTGGACTAGTTTCTCCCAAAGAACATTTATTTAGGGACAAGACGTCATTACAATTATAAGAAGCAATAATTAAAAACTATTAGAGAAGAAACCTGTTTGGAAAGTAATCTAAACATTGTAACAAAGCTAAAAAAGGAATTATTTTCGGATATAAAATGAACATTTTACTATAAACGAATGAAAAATAAGGATCAGAAAAATAATATACATCTGTAAAATATTTAAGCTTATTTGAATTATAAAATAAAATATAGTTTGGGACATACCCTTTAAAAAGAACATGCACTCCTATTACACATAATGCGAATTTTTAGCTCACAAAAACTCGTCAACAAACTTGCACGTAGACTTACATTAGAACATTACAAAAATATTTCTAAGATATTCTCATTCAATATTACTAGGCAATAATCAATAATACAGATTTAATTAATTTTTTCAATAAACATACAGTTCACAAGTTCTTGTTAAGATTACAATGACTAAAATAATAATGGTATCATGAGGGTAGGTTGAATAAAATTTCTAATTTGTGTGTGCAGTCTGAAACATGTGTCCCCACAGAGTTCTTGTATTGTTTATTGAGAATGGTGTGCGTGAGTTGTGCGTGTGAGTTGTCTGTGTAGTGTAGATAAGAGCTACGATGTCTCGGTCTATGTGTGCATGTGATATTCATTCTATGTAGCGAAGGCGTTAGGCTGGTGTCACACTGGGTGATTTTGTATGCTAAATTTAGTTTATAAATGGGGTTTGTGATTGTTGTAATTATTTTCTGTGGAATTAGAATTGTCACACTAACATATACACCCATAAATAAATATCGTGGTGTATATTAAATAAATATACTTTATACTTGTATTAAATATATTGAAATGCAAAAAAATAATTAAAAAAACTTTACAAATAACATATTGAAAAAGTGATATATTGAAGTCTTTTTTCTTTTTGTGCTTATGAGAGGTCTAAAAGGTCTAATATTGTGGTCGAAGATGTTGTTCAGACTAACCTAGAATTACTGGCTCTCAAGAATAGCTGCCGGAATCAGCGGCATTGGCTATGGACTGCCGTGCCGCAGGTCCATGGTTCGAATCCCGCCGCGGGCTTGAGCTTCAAAGCATGGTGGAAGGGCATTTTGCGAATGCCCGCCTGGCTAGCCACCACCCTCAAGTAGAAAATCTGTCGCCAAGCACCTAACGGTGTGTTCCGGCAGCAGTCCTTGAGCCAGTGAAATTACAGGCACATGAGACTTAACAACTATGTCTCAAGGTGACAGGCGCAGTGCAATTCGTGACTTGTGACGAAATGCATCTGTTATAGGCAGATGTTAGTCCGCTTAACATCAGGTGGGCCTGGTACTTGATCCGCAACAAAAAAAAAAAAAAAAAACTACTGTGTTTTCGTAAACAGTATGAATTCAACTTATCTACGAAGTTGTCTCGAGAAATTTCTCTTTCATTATTCAACATGATATTATATTACTGTTGCTTACAGACGTCGATAAGAATAAAACACTCCCAGACTTAGGTGATAATTTCGGATTTTATATTTTATATAGGCTACATTACAATTGTGTTTTATTATAACACTATGATTTGAGAAGTGCTTAGAAAATGTAGCTAACGTTAGTATCATAATTAGATATTTGAGATAAGTGGTAGTTTCTATTGGTTTCCAATCAATCTGTGAGTCTTCAAGTGCACACTGACTGTATTTCATCTAGGCAAGTGAGTTCATCTGTTTTCACCACGACCGTTGACAATCTCGACACTTCAGTTGATTTTTGTATTTCACTTTGAGAGATGGTGATGTGTTTACACGCCTGCGGCCGCGTGCTCGTGACATTCATAAATTCAGGGATGAAATACAGTTAAACGTCACGTCATTTTACCAAAGAAATGATTGTCATCGTCGCCTATTGACACCTTTTTCAATTTATGTGAGTTTAGTATAAATACATTTTATCTAAAAACACGTGTTGTAAGGTGCAGCATGTCAACGCGGCACTCACTAAGTGCCACTTTCCATTAGTTTGCCAAAGTAACATCCATTTTGTATGTGGGTTCTCATCTATCTCGTTCTGAAGCTGATACTGTAAAATCAGAAGTTATATGAATACACCTACTCATTACGATCAAGTTTCTTACCACGCACTGTAGCCACCGCCAGCCTACAATTTTTTTTTCGTAGCTATACGTTTTTATCGCTTGGAAGAGGCGGAAGCAGAAGGGGTTTCGTGCATTGGTTTGGGGTTTGCAGTAGACATCGATATTGCCAGTCTACAGAAAAAGCTGTTGCCATTGTGTGGTATGTTTCAATTAATATATATAATTAATGAACTTTTATTATGTTTATATACGCTAAATTAGTTGCAGGCATGTGTTAACCGATCGTTGGAATTTTCAGTGTTATGGAAAGGTCGAATTAGATGTCACTGAAAAAGGTATATTTACATTATAAACTGTTTTGTGTTTTATTTTGGACTTGAGTTTTTATTGACCAAATATAAAACAAACTAGGTACAGCGAGAAAGTTAATTTATATATAACGTTAACATTTATACCACTATCTACGTTACATTCAGAATAGTTAATTTCTTCTTCTTGTGAATAAAATGTCACGTGTAATAAGTAATCATTACACGTAATATGTGGTTCCAAGTAATCACTTGGAACCACATTTTAAACATTATTTTTGCCCCAACGTTTCAAACACTTTGCAGTCATCGTGGTCACGGGGTGACTCGACACGGGAAAGCTTAAACGTCGGGACAAAAATAATGATAAATATATGCGATTTAAACCGTTTAAAGTTGTTTAATTACTATAGAATTATTCATATTTGTATATTATTTTTGGACTACATTCTGTTTATTCAATTCTGTTTAGTTTAATACTTATTGGATAATAATAACGGAAAAAATCGAATTCCTACCTATCATTTGAGGACACTCGTCTTACGTAATTTTCCCGAGTAGAAAGTGGTTGGCCAAATGCTAAATTTTATATCGCAGATAAGGTTAACTGCTTATTTTTAGGGTTAAAGTTAAATTAGATACTTAAATACACAAATACAGTACTACCTTTATAGGTCGCAGTCGGTATATTTAGCCGCTTTTACTGCATTTTATGTGTACCTAACCAAAAGACCGCTGTGCAGGACGACATTAATATTTAACTTTAGGCAACATTACATTGTTTATATTGTTGTAGAATAGAACAGGTCACACAACATAAACATTTACCTTAGGGCATATAGACTTACTTTGTTATATTAGACCCTTATTATATTAGAACTTTGTTGTGTCGGTACGTAAGGAATAGATACAAATAGCTCTAAATAATCGTATGAATATTTTTCGTAATATTTTGGAAAATTCACATAATAATATCTTAATAAATTATAGCCTATGTGTTATTGTGACGTGTAAGCTATATTATTGTAAAGTTTTATTACGATCTATTCGTACTTTTTGTGTGAAAGAGTAACATATATCCATACATACATCATTACATAATATATACTTACAAACTTTCCCGTTTATAGTATTATAGTAAGGATAATTGAATTAATCGAATAACTGAATTTTCCAGTATACTTATTCGTTGATAACCTGATAGGTAATCGAAACTATTGTCGAGTAAGACCATATCCGACAGGTACTCGTATGTATCGATCTGTTTGAATCAGCATTTTAATGTTATATTAAGAAATTATTTTCTACGATGATTTGTTCATAATAATGCCATACATATCTCGCGCACATGTATAATTACTTACTATTCTTTTTACGAAACAATTTAATTTTTTTACCATTGAAAATAAATAAAAGTCGCAGAGACTAGAATAATATTGTATAATTGAATTGTTTGTCAATTATACAATATTATTCGTTATTAAGATCTGATTTTCATCGGAATTGACGTACACTGCCTTTTTTCTCTCTCAAAAATCGTCTTCAGTTGGTTAACACACTTAATAACTTGGATTATGGTAATTTGATATTGCCACCCCTTAGCAGCTGTGAGCTCAAAGGCGTTCAACGATATTTTTCTCTTTGATGACGTGTAATTACGATATTAGGGTCGTTTGATCTTATGTACAGACGCATTATAACTGATTGATATCTTATGGTCATCTGAGAATAGGTTAGGATGGAGGGCCAAGCATGCAATTTGTATTGTGGAAGGGCATTTTGCGAGTGGCCGCCTGGCTTCATTCAAGTCGAAAGTCTGTCGCCAAGCAACTAACAGTATGTTCTGGCAGCTATTCTTGAGAGCCAGTTATTCTAGCTAGCAAATATGTTGACACTTTTGACCACACAATAATTTATTATTAGGTGATATAGTGGGCAAAGGAAAAACTATTAAGAATAAAAAAAATACAATCAGTCATAACATACATTCAAAGACGGCATATTGAGGTCAAATAGTGCATTAATATCATTTAAAGCCTATGATTTTCCTAGTCTCGTATCTGCCCGTCACGTTTGCAATGCTAGAACCCAGACTTTCATCTCAGTATCAAAAACGCGGGCCAAGTTTGGGTTAATAAATGGATTCGTAGCTAGTCTTAGGTATGGAGTTTTCAACATAGCCACATTCCCGAAAGCATAAAAAACGGTCTGGCAGGCAGTTTTCTATTAGAATGCTGTTAAAAATGCTATTTGGAAAAGTTTCCAGATCACACAGGTTTATATCATATTATTCGATATAACTTCCTGAGAAAAAGTAGGCCTGCAATGGTTAAAATGTCACTGAACAATATTTATAGCTAGTTGGGGTTTTTGAAACAATTATCCATAATAACGAGTAAGATGGCAATTTGTTTGAAATATAATGCGAACTGTAATCCCCAAAGCACAAAAACGTTCTAACAGAGGGTATTTTTCAGATGATATCATAAACAAAAAATATATGTATTGGAATCACTGTTGTTTAACTACAAAAGGAAATAAGGACAGAATAAAACAATAAAATACACATCAACCCCAAATAACTAGCGCAACCAATGAAAATAACATAAACAACCCGCCCTCAAACGAAAGTATATTCAATAAAAAATCTTATTCCAAACGTAACCTTAGGCTTAAAAATATTGCTTTTTCTTTGTTTTCAATATTATCGAAAAAGCAATATGTGCAGAATTAGATTTTGTAAAAATAGTGATAGTGAAAATATTTACCTGATAATATTTTGCTCAGATATGTGGTTTTGTCTATTGAATTCTGCATTTGTATCCTGCGTCTTTTTGTATTCATTATATATTCTCGTATATGAAGATATATTGGTATCTAATAGGGATAATAAAACATATCTATATACTTATCGGAGTACACATTTTGTAACAAAAACCACGGTATTCATCACCAGGCAACCATAAGTTATAACTTATAAGGTATAATGGTGTGGCGCAAACTTGCTGCTTTAATGATTGTCTAACAACCTAGTATACATAAATAGCCACGCGATACCATACAAAAATACCTTGGAATACCACTTGATGCAAAGATTCGTTCGCTGAAAAACTTATGTGAAAGAAACGCGAAGTGTTAGAACTTCGTTACAAGAATATGTACTGGTTACTTGTGAAGCATTCTTTATGTCTTGTACAAGCAAATCCTTATGCCAATATGCACCTATGGAGCTCAACATTCGGTTTGTAACAAACGAAGCAATATTCCGATAATCAAACGATACTTAAATAAAGTACTCAAAGGTACAATTAATGCACCGTGGTACATTAGGAATGTCCACCTCCAGCGGGACTTGAAATTGGATGTCGTTGTGGATATCATAAGGGGATAGGTAGAACACAAAACACGTGTCGCGTAATACTTTTTCCCTTATGTTTTGATATATTTTGTAGGTCTTTATAATAGTCACTGAAATGAACAACCCTTGAGAAATATATAATAAAAACGCTTTACAAATCAAATTCGTGCAATATTACGGCTATACAACGATAATACTTGTTTACATTTTTATTTATTGTTCCTTTCCATTTATTATTATCTTACAGCCATAAAGTGGGATGCAACGGGCCTAGACGGCAGTAAACCGATTTTATGTCTTTGCGTTGTAAGTGAATATATACGCAAATAATATATAATGCTAACGTGAAGCTCTTGTTTTCCAATCAAAATTGAACTTTACGACTACAGGGATAAATACTAAGAGCATTCGGTCACATACAAACTGTGAGGAAATGGATGTTCCGGATCCTTTTGTTGCTCAGTAATCAAACTGCCTGTAGTCTATAGCCGATTTCATTTTATTGTACACTTTAACGTATTGTTGAATGGTTTTTAGGGGTCTCAAATCGGCGTTTGTAACTGCGTAGCTAGAGGAATTATATCTTGAATGATTTGAAGTGAAACAAGATCTTTGAATATTCCTATAGCGCCTGCTCAACGCCATGAAAATACATGACATACATTTTAGTATGTCCTTACGATACATTTCAGAGAAAGGTTTTTAGTTGCTTTTGCTGGGTTATCCTTTGACTACTATCTCCTTGTTGATTATGTAGTTTAAGTTGTTAAACTGGCAAGACATATAATAGGAAATTGCTATTAAGGAAACATTGGTATATTTTTAAAAACTATATTATTATTTAACGCTTTTATTTTTAAAAGCATATATTATTAATACACCAAAATGGGCAAGTTATTTGAAAGTGTGGAGGGAGGTAAATAATTTCAGTTTTGTGAGTGTTTATTAAGGGATGAGGTTGTGTTGTGTAGTGAAAGACTGTCTAGAATTAAGATTTAATGAGATTTTCTGTTTTATTAGTCTAAATTTTGCAAAAAGAACGGTGATTTGTGTTTCAGGTCGTATAATGAAAAAGGGTATATATTAATATATAACCGAGTAACAGAAATCATAAATATAGTAGATAGGTAGATGTGGCGAGTCGAGGATTCTCATTTCTTGAGCTGCAGCGCTATGATGGAGTAGTCCATCATGGCTACGAGAAAATGCAAAGTTACCTGTGAAAGACTTAACTGATATAGATAAACCTACAGAGTTAGAGAAAAAGTCCCAATTGAAAATATCCGCGAAGTGTAACGTACTTTGGGAATCTGAAACAAAAAAGACATTATTCATAAATTTCTAATGATATAAAAATTAAGAGTTAGGAGTTATTGTTTACGATTCTTGTACAAGTATAAAAGACAAACTTCCCTGAAATCATGTCTAACATATATATGAACTCGAGAGTCGAGACAGCTCTTAAACGCTTCTAGTGCCCAGATCAACTTATCACAGCAATCTGAAACAGAAAACAAGAAAGATATAATCCATTTAAATACATTTATTGTTGAAAATAATATAAAGAAGGTAGGTGCCCAAAAAATATATTCATGTGTACTACAGACGTCCTAAAGCGATCATTTAAAAAAAACCCGTGCACTCTATGACCACATCTGGCTACTGGGGTGGTAACCAATTTTGGTCATCGTGTGACCCTGTTCATTTGGTCAGTTTTGCGTTGGCTAATATAAGTAAAACAAAAAAAAGCATTGAAAGATACAGCTTTTTTATTGCCTAATATTCTGTTTAAAAAAAAATCTTGGGCTCTATTGCAATGTTAACAGCTGTTTTACCACCATTATTTTGTCCCTCGCAATGCGGCTGGCTGATTCTAAAGAAATAATTCAAAATTTCACATCAGATGTAAAAATTCATGGTCTTCCTTTTATTTCTGACACTATGTTATTTTGTAAAAAATAATCCTTGTGATGAAATCTTTCGATCGGTATGATAAAACTACAGGTTGATTGCTTTTTCTCGTGTAACCAGTTCGATTCCCAGTTCAACCATGTAATTATTTAAATATATATATGAATGCAGTTTTAATTGTTTTTTAAATTCAAATAATGTCATCTTTCAGTAAAATGTTCCATGTGCAATATGCAAGGTACTTTCCCTCCATTTGGCATCGCCGTGGGACGCCCTGTATAGTCATAATTATCCGCTTTTAGCTTGATATTCCTATTTAGGCAATCTAATATCAGCATAAAACAGCTATCTGTGTCGCACTAACAACGCTGATATGCTCAGAGAAATCAGCCTTTCTCTAAAGCTGACAAGCGACGAACTTATGACGCCGACGTACTCGTAAATTACCAGCTTCCGTACAGAGACGACGGCGTTTGTATAAACTACACTATGGCAGGGCTAATTACTTGCTTATTGTGTTTGTCTCCACTTGCGCCAGCTTTGATCACTGACGCTGAATGAGCTGGTTTGTCGACAGCTGAAGGCGTTTTATCATTAGAATTAGGGGTTCGTTATCACTTTCAAGTCAAGAATTCAAAGCTGATTACAATTAAAACGGCTAGTTCAAAGCCGATCACAATTAAAACTGCTACTAAAAAAAATCTACAGTAACTACTGCGGTCAACGTGTGTTTGAAATTTATTATGCGCTGGCACTATATAAATTAGATTGTATTTGTAGTTAAGAGTTCTGCATTCCACAATCACTGCACTACGCCCAGCAAATTGTCAATTTATACAGTTCTTGAATTATATATTAATCGATGAATAATAAAAACTACACACTGCGACAGTAAAATAATAAAAAATAATACATTATACTTTTTGAACATTGTGTCTGTGCGTCTATAAATGGTCGACTAAAACAGAACTCCGACACAACTTAAAAATTGCGTTCTCTTTTACCGTCATGTTTCGACTGCTGTTGTGTGTGAATTCATCCAAATGATCGCATCCTTCACAGTGAGCAGCCTCAGAACTCGGATCTCAGACCTTTAGTCCGCTTAGAGAATTTGAAGCATTCAAAAGCACCTTACATTATTTTTTTTAAATATATGTGTATTTGAAAAACAGGTTCAACTCATATCAATAACAGATTGCAAAATTACAAATATACAATAAAAAAAAATAACAGATTTCAACGTTTGACGCAATTGTTTCATTTTACCAAAAAATACTTACACTTATTTCTTATTTTCTGTATTCATAGGAGGTAAACATGGCATTACCAGTATTAGATTTTCGAACTAATTATAAAAAATAAAAACAAGCTACAAATTTATTACGCCTGCGTAAGTTAACCATATTAAAAATTATTATTTACGTTGGTTGTTTTGTTTTAAAAGTTTCTTATCCGTATTTTACTTTATTTACTACGGCTTGTTTTGTTTAAAAGTTTCATAGCCGTATTTTAGTTTTGCACTTAAAATTCAACGACAGTTTTCCCACCGGAGGTAAGCAAGCGTATACAAGAGAAAGGGTAATAATACTCGTAGGCGATATAAAAAGTTATTTAACACTCATTTCCTCCTCTGTTTATGACCGGTACCAATAAAAGTCGGACTTTACAAAATGTTCGTGTCTTTTTGTCTTGATGCAATTTAACTCATTTTAGAGTTCAGTACTTAAAGGGCAATGTTAATCACAGCCATCTTAAAGTCACTCTGAATTCTGTATGTGACAAGTATATCATAAATATAATCTCATGAACTGAAAGAGTAACATACGGCATCAGCCGAATAGTCAACTGCTGAACACAGCCTCTTCCAACAACAATGAATTCGACAACGGCACGGAGGCAAATGCGTCGGGGGCTTTTTTCCATCATGGTAGGTCCTTGACCTCTATCTTACCTGATAGCAAGTGATGATGTGGTCGAAGGTATTGTTCAGGCTAACTGACCTACCACCATGCTATAACGAGTGTCACCCTAAGACGAGAACCGGGATCGACAGCTTAACGTGACCTCCGAAGCACGGAAGCCCTCAGTTGTAATGCCACTAGCAATCACCCATCCAAATCATGACCGCGGCGGTCGATGCGTGAACTTTTCTGATCGGTTAAGAACGCCTTAGCAAATTTTGCTACGAGCGCTTTAAAAGCGCTCACTAGCCAAAGATGTGCGCGTGCGCATTGTCACACCCCTTGAACACCCGATACCGATTTTCGAAAAGCGTTCGATAGGGTGGATAACAGGATTTGCTAGATAAAAAAGCTTATGATGGTATTCGACGTAATTTATGGCGATGCTTCAAATATATCAAACTAACACTATAATAAACTAACCGTTCCCAGAAAGTAGTGATCAATGGCTTTGATTCAGATATGGTTCCAATTAGTTCTGGGGTCCCCCAAGGGTCAATATTAGACCCGTTACTTTCATCTTTAAATACATCAATGATATTTAAAAATGTTTTCAGTTTTCAGCATTGCAAGATTCGTATACAGCGTTCCAAATAACTTACATTGCCTACCAAGCATTTCAATTCAAATCCGAAGCTATGATATTCACAGAGATGCGATGCATGATGTGTGGGCTATGCTTCAACCTAAATATTATATTACCATTTGATCAGATTTTAGTCAAACATGGATAAGATACCACGCAATTGAATTACTTTTTATAAAAACTCCCATTCGCAGTAGGCGGTAAAAATTATAAGTTCTAGCTTTACGTATATATAAAGTCACAGCATAGTAGCAATATCGTTCCTGAACAGTTCATTTCAAACTAAATATGTGCTTCTATGAATAAAACTCATAATAAAGTTTAAGCCAAGATTGAAATCAACTATTATTGGTATCAAAATCTTAAGGTTAAAGGTCGGTAGTCAAATCAACCCACATACCTACTTGGTGTGCGGGTATCTTATCTATCAATACGTCGTTCTACGTTGAGCTCAAAAGCTTCAATAGCTGGTTCTCAACATGGGAGGCATCGCCTCTTGAATGCACAGTGGACAATTTAGAAATCTAATTTTTTGTATTAGATTGATTAGTCTTTGATCACATTCTCACCTCTCTTAAGTGATGGTGTGATCGAAAAAGGTGGCTTTTGGATGGATGGCAAGATTTCACCTCATATAGGAACTGGCTTTCTATGAGAGCTGCCGTACGTAATAAACTATTAGAGGCATAATGATAAATTTTACACAAAAGTTGTTTTAACAAAATACTCTACTACCATGCAGACATTATGTGTGCAGGTCTATATACCTTGAGTTCAATATTAAAACTCCATAATAACATGTAGAATGTTAACTATCGAGTAATACTCCACCAGGTAATTCAAAATCGTATGTCTTACTAGATTTCTGGTTATATACCTTGACAAGTTGTATATCTCGACAGATTCTCGTCAGACTTTATGAGAAAATGACGGAAATACGGGGGTTGAAACCGTAAAAAAAGATATTTCAGTCGTGAGGTCTTCAGCTCACAGAGTCCAAACAAGTGTTAAATGTTTAGAATCACTGTTTATAACATTTTGAAGATCGAATTATCCTAAGCTCTCTGCTGGTTATCAACTATCCAGTAACTTTGAAACAAGATCTGAACTCGCAGTTCGAGCTTATATAACGAACTTATAATATATATTGACGATCGAAGCAGAGGTATTTGCGGTATACGGCATAAAGCATCTGGTATGCCTTATGCTCTTTTTATTTTATTGTTTCATAAAGATGATGATGATGTTTGTTGTTGATAAGTGTCAGCCGTCGAGTGTTTGATCAAATCTTATTGAAATATTCGGAACCTGACTTTAGTCCCCTAAATATTGTTTAACTATCGATGCCTCCTCGAGATACCTCCGAAGGAGAACAATTTTAGTTTGTCTTTGACATTAGCTTGACGTTTAAACAAGTCAATGGTCATTATTTGATCATCAGATCAGTAAAGTGTTACACTTTTTAAACATTTTTATTTTTGCAATAACGCATGCTCTGTGGTTTACATTATAAAATTACAAATTTCCTGTGTGACTTAAATCTATCGCTTATAGTCTCCATTTCATGAAAATATTATCTTCCATACCGCATTTTTTTTTTGTGTTGCTTTAGGAGGTCCATTATTGTCCCTCTTTAATGTGATAGTGGTAGGATGAAGAAGAACATTTGGTAGCTCTTTAAGTGAACAGTAAGATATCTTAAAAGCAGGTATATTCCAGTACAACTAATAATCTTGGTTATAGGTTTACAATCTAGGTGCTAGGAATATTGAAGAGATTTTTGTTATTTATTTATAATTAATTACACACTTACAGCTACGCTAAGGCAAATGACAAGCCATTTTTATAATATTAGTAATCAGAAAACATGAAGCTTTTAGCTCACTTGATGGCCATTAGCAAGTTGCTATTTTTATAATATAAGTAATCAGAAAACATGAAGCTTTTAGCTGACTTGATGGCCATTAGCAAGTTGCTAATCATGATCAAAAATTGAGTTGGATCTAACATACTTCCCTGACTTACACCAGAACCTGAGCGGTATTTTGAGAGTCGAACATTTTGAAACCAATTTTTAAAATAGTAAAGCTGATTTGGTGTGAAAGCTGCATTCGAAGCCAAAATAACTCTTCAGATGTAGTGAAAGTTGAATGCAGAATATTTCAATATTACATTTTTAAATAACCTTCATCAGAATAATTAAGATAAATTATTTTGACTGTGATTGAGCCCTTTCTGTTATTGAGAGCCTAAAATGGAATTATGTGGTCCTAATATGAACTCCTAAAATCGGCGTGTTTGTGGTTTTGCTGACCCTACTAACTCTGGCGCGACGTGCGTTGTACCATGCTACTCATTATTTTTCATTAGTTACCTTAGACCAACAGGAAGATATGGCCCATAAATGGCCCTTATATCCTTAAGCCAGGAAATGAATATAGCTAAACAAATAGTATATATGCCACATGCTAATTTATTTCCGTTCTGCTACTTAACAAAGTATCAGACATTCAAGGACTACTTAGTCGTCATCGCGTAATATTGTTCCCAATGGATAAAAGTTTTTAATAATTCGTGAGCAGTATGGATATTAGTTTTGACATAACAAAATAATAAAATATGAGTCCGTTAATTAAATACAAAATACGATACCAATTTCACACACTAAATATATCAAATACTAGTTGAAGTCGTTACTAAGCTAATTAATAGTTCAGCATCATAGATATCGAGAACAATAAAAATTAGCTCATGAAAAGAAGGACCTTTTGTGATATAGGTAGGTATAATTGGTCAAGGTGGGAACCTCGACTTGCTACTGGTTTCTCACATCGTTGTGTTTAATATAACGATGAACAATTATTTCTAGTTGTGCCTAATTTTAGAATATGAACCATGGATGGACGCCAAGATTCTTTGCGTCTTGTTGTCCGACAAAAGAAAGCAAATCAGGGAAAAGGTTGTGTGGATCAATCGTACTTATCACAAAATGAGGTCTGTAACACATAAAACAAATTAGTACCGGCCTGTTAGTTCTAATGCTTAGTTCAAGTAATTGTATCTCCAATCTCTAATATTAGTGAAGCTACTAAGATTTGACAATACTTTTATCTCCACTCCTCTTATCATCCTCAATTAGTTCCGACCCATATCACCACGCTTGCCAGGCGTCTTAGGAGTCGCAGTTTAAGATAGCAGTTCCTCAGAGGGTGCTGTTTCCTACCTTTCGGTATTTTACCTTTAGTCACCTCTTACGACACGCAAAGGCAGCAATGTGGGGGTGACATTCATATTTTATTAGATATGACGAAAGCATATGATAAAGTTAGGTACGACATACTATTAAATAAACTATATGACAAAGGAATACGCGGCATAGCACATAAATGGTTTAGCTCATACTTAAAAAATCGCAACCAATATGTAGAAATAGAAAATTTTGACTTTAACACCGGCGAAATAAGTACAGTCAGATCTACTTCTATACAAATTAACCATTCGATTCCCCAAGGATCTGTGATCGGATGTATTCTTTTTTTATTATATATTAATGACCTTCCCAAAACAATTGACGAATCGTGTGTACTTTTCGCGGATGACATCTCTATTTTGACATCTTGCAAAAATAATTCTAATATCAATTATAACCTTACTGACATTTTTAATAATATAACTAATTGGATGACATATCATAATTTAGAATTAAATTTAAAAAAGACCGCGTTAATTCAATATAGACCCTATCAAAAAGCACCCCTTGACATAAATTTCTCTTATAATAATAAATATATAGAATGTGTTGACGTATCGACTTTACTAGGCATAGATATTGACACGCATTTAAATTGGAAAAGCCACATACAGAAAATAAAGTCAAAACTATCAAGCTTTACTTATGCGCTTAGAGAATTACGAAAAGTAACAAACGTAGATACAGCTCTAACGGCTTATTATGCATATTGTTTCTCCTGGATCAGCTACGGCATAATACTTTGGGGAAATAGTGTAGATGCTACAGATATCTTTATCATCCAAAAAAAGTGCATTCGAATTTTAGGAAATATAAAGCTTCCCGACATAAATATAGAAAAATTTCACAGGCCCTACTTTATTAGATTTAAAATATTAACACTGGCATCCATATATATATTAAATTGTAAGTTTGTAAAAAAATATCCCCAACATTTTACAAAAATATCAGATGAGCGAAACTACCCAACACGGTCTAATTATAAACATAATCTGGTTGTGTCTACCTCGAGATTAGAAATGCATAGTACAGGACCAAACGCAATGGCCGCTAAAATATATAACAAATTACCGGTTAAAATCAAAAGTATAGAAAATGTACACAAATTCCTCCGAGTCCTAAAAAATATACTGCTCGAAAAGTGTTATTATACTCTTGAAGAATTTCTTAAGGATGCCTCGATTATGGAATAGATCGTTCCCTTCCGCTACACATTGCTACACCCTATTAGGGTCATTATGTACCATTCCACCTGATTTTGGTTTGTTTATATAAGACATGTAAACCGCATTTGTATGTACTAATGATTGCAATAAATGATTGAGTATTGAGTATTGACATTTCTAACCTGGCACCCCACGAGGTAACACCAAGATCAAAGAATTTGACTGCGTCCAATAGTGGAACGAAGCAGTGGAACCAACAATACAAAACCACAATGTACCCTTACTGTCAATGTTGTAGATACATAACTTTATAATTTAGTATCCAACATGGCTTATAAATTGTTTTGAGGAAGACATAAATTACTTCGCTAAGAGTCCACGGGTCCACGAGCAAAATTCACTTCCGCGGGAGTTTGTTTGGAGTTTTCTTGTTTCTCAAAATAAAATGGTTTCCTACTTACTTATTTTTCTTTCATTACGAATAAACTGAGTAGTTGATGCCGACAGTATAATTTTTGACGTAAATTTTGCAAAAGAGGTTAGTAACTAAAAATCAAGTAACTCACAAAACTGTTGGCTAACTGCCCCAATAAAACAAAACAGTTGTAATCTCTGTTGTCGAAATTGGCAATGAACGAAAAAAGGAGATTTGTAACTCTAGGCTAATAATAATATTTCAACACTGAAATAAGGTACGTAATAAACAACATATGTTATTCTAAGGTTTATCCATTTGTCATACCTAGTGATATGGCTTGTTATTCAGTGTATCTATAACTACTGATAATATTACTGTCAAAAGTAAAATATATTATAGGTACCACTGAAGTTTCAATAAGTTTTTGCGGAAAAACTAGGGTTCTTATTGACTTTTCTCTAAATAACCTTAAATGAACTGGAGGATATGTAACAGTACTTATATTCTTACTCTTGAAACTATACAGCCAGTTGGGAACAGTACGCCTAAATGCTTTTTCGCCATTTTATGTACCTATCGCCTATAATTCTTGCACTTCAACCAACATCACACTGCTAGCGTGCTATTGTTTTTCCAAGTAAGTTGGGTACACAATCTTGTCTACGGAATTCTAAAACCTATTTATAAGCATTAATGCCTTTAAATTTCCAAAAATATAAAATATTCCTGTTTTTAAAAGCAAATCAAACTTGGAGATTAAAATTTCACTATGACCACCTCTCATATCTCAAAAGAAACAACTGTATAAGGGCTCTCAGAAAGAATAGTAAGTGATGACGTGTTTCAGGATCCTTTTTAGGGTGCTTCGATTTTTCCCACATATTTCTCACCCCACTTGATCTTACCTTGCTGACTGCTGATCTATCCATATAAATATTACCATAGCAATTTGTTCCAAACTGAGACCAGAAAATTTCTCGAAAAACCGTAACTTATCTCATTTACGACCTTAAAAATACAGCAAATTACTTCATGAATACATCAGTAAAAAGTTTAATCTAACAAAAGGCACGGTTGATTTCTTGCTATTACTTGTGAGACGGCACTAAAAACATACCTTGGGATATTTTCATAAATTTTGTAGGCAAGGTGCAACAAGATACGTAAGTGGTGAGTTGCAAAAATAAAATCTTCAAATTAAAATAAATTTATAATTAGTTGATGATTGTTAACGTAATAAAAAAACATAATTAGAGAAAAAATTAGCATATTTATACACACGCATATTCAGGGTAACCCTTAAATCGTAGTTCTTGCTACGTCGCTGAGCTATAAATAGCCAGTTGTGAAGCTATTACGTAGTGCTTGCAGTCCCTTTGATCTCGATTCCCGCCGCGCCTGAGGCGTACAAATCTCTCCTGGAAATACTTCACTGTTAAAACTACGAGGCTTTTTTTAAAAGCAAAGTAACAGTGATTTATATAACTACCTGAGTGTTTAACATTAACAACGAATCTTACTCGCGAATTGTTTGTCTAAAATAATAGATATATCTAAGTTTTCTTCTTAAATAATAGTGACATAATACGCACGAGGCCCAACTAATGTTAAGCGATAAACTCTCACCATAGCAGATGCATTTTGTCACGAGTGATGAACTGCAATGCGCCCATCACTCTGAGACATAACAGTGGTAAGGGGAAAGGTTTGAAGTAGTGATAGCTCAGTGGCAATGGCTATGGACTACCGCGCAGCAGGTCCAATGTTTAAATTCCGCCGCGGGCTTGAGCTTCACTGCAAGTTGGAAGGGCATTTTGTGAATGGCCGCCTGGCTAGCGACAACCCTCAAGTAGAAAATCTGTAACCAAGCACCTAACGATGTTTTCCGGCAGCTGTCCTTGAGAACCAGTAATTCTAAACTAAGCCTGTTAAAACCTTCTTCATCATCACTTACCATCAGGTGAGATTGTGGTTAGGGGCTTACCTATAGTAAATAAATAAATTAAAAAAGGTGGAACTTATATGTTCGTAACATCATTGCTTGAATTTCGCAGAACTACTATATAATGGGAAATAAATAGAAGTAACCGATACCAAATTTGAAATATAGTTTAAAACGAGAAGGATGTACTCTCACTCTGTCATTTTTTGCTCACGAATATGAAACGGTGGTAGGTCACTTGCTCGGTGATAAGACGTACTTTCGTTGAAAGACATAATATATCGTCACGCCTGTATTCCTCTAAAAAGTAGGCAGAGGTTCCTTAACACTAATTATTATACCAGTTATGTTATATTCCTTTATAATAGGGGGCAAGCTGATTATTTACCAGGTAAAGATCCAGACTCCGGACTGCTACTTAAAATTTCGTTGTCATAAAATTCTAATAACTTATCCGACATTGGAGATCTAGGAAATCCAGATTCAAAATCAAGCGCTGCTTTGGAATTTCACAATATATACCTATATATTAGATTAGAAGAATATAGAAGATATTTATAAAGACGGTTCCAAGTAATTAAAATGTGAATCATGGAGTATGTGGAGTAGTGAGAGGCTATATACGTTAGTACTATGAAAACGAAAGAAAACTACTTCAAAATAAAATACAAAATTATTATACAAACGCGTTTTAAGGATGCTCGCTTGGCGCTAGCCACCAACCTAAATTACTTTATTAGCTAGCAATCGCTTCTTAACTATGTGCATTATATTTTCAGAAACAACAAAAAATATATTAATATATATATATGTGCTTAAGTATATCGTTATGTAAGCCAACAAATGCGTATTATTTACATCATAGTAACAAACATAATAACATTGACTTGAGCTATTATTGCTGTCCAGATATGATAAGAGGTATCTAAATTTAAAAAGGTATAAAGTAAGGACGAGTCTGATAACATTCCTTTCTTTGATTTTGTATTCTGTCGGATATTTTGGCCAAACGCCAACCGATGACACATGAAGTAAAAGAGACTTTACAAGACGAGTGGTTAGTTTTCCAGTTAGATTTATATTTGGTATGAATTCTCTATGTTGCGCGGTTTATGAATTTTTAATAGAAAAATAAACCGGAAATTTGGACCATTCAGTATGCCATGAAACCCTGTCAACATTACGGTTCATAATAATTACTCTATCGTCCTCGGTTCGTAACTTCCTCTGCGTCGTAACATCAATCTCTGATTAACACAAAGGAGCAATCAAGCTTAGTTTATGTGACGCCGAAATAACTCAAG
This sequence comes from Plagodis pulveraria, assembly GCA_963890685.1. Lineage (NCBI taxonomy): Eukaryota > Metazoa > Arthropoda > Insecta > Lepidoptera > Geometridae > Plagodis > Plagodis pulveraria. The sequence goes on along the minus strand of OY982964.1, from coordinate 11,292,389 downwards.
GGTAACGATTGATTTAGATTATATTATTTTATTTCGTGTCAAAAGTATTGATGCGTAACACATAGGGTGCCAGATTTGTCCATTAGCTGTTTATAAAGATAACTGAAACATTTAATAGAATAACATTACACTGAACACGGCCTCTCCTATTTAGGGGGGTTTTCTATAATCCCCACGCTTGGAAGGTGTTCCAAGCGTGTTCCAAGTTCCTCAGAAGGCGCTGCTGCCCACCTTCCAGTATTTTACCTATAGTCGCCTCTTACGACACCCACAGGTAACAAAGGGCGGAAGACATTCTAATCCTTTATAAAATTATAAAGGGAAACCTTTATAGCTACGGTCAAAATATGAAATTTTTTTAAGGTGGTAAATTATTTTATGCATGTTTGTGAATTAAACACAAAGACGGGATATATATCTTTGAAAAATTATTAGTAAACGTTACTGGCTCGTTCCGCCTTTCAGAAATATCTGTGTAACTAACGATTTAAAACTATTGGATGTCATAGATTCCAACTCAAGGAAATATTGCGTTTAAGAAGAGGTTTCTACATCAACAGCAGTATCGTCCACCATTGAACAAACGTGTCCGACATGAACGGGGGTTTGTCATGCTCATGATAAAATTATAAATAAATAAGTCAAAGGAAATCTAAAAGTAACTTATTTACCCAGGTAGGAAATCTGTTTTGAGAGCCAGTTTTCAATATAAGCTTAGCCTATTTATCATAAACGACCATATTATCACCAGAAGGTAAAGTTGTGTTATAAAGCCAATAAAATATTATAATATAATTCAAACTTGCCTTGTATATTTACTTAGTCTATTGTTAATACCGTGATCTTAACCGTTAATGGTCCAACCATTACGGACCGACTAACCGAATATAAGCCTTAATGTATGTTACACGTAACTCCACTTTTAAAAACAGAGGCTTAGTGGCAAGTTCCAATATCCTAATTGCTGAATCCAAATCCGGTACGATTCTCACAATCTAGTCCATTACTAGTCCATTTTCGTATATTCAAGGTACGAGCAGCCAGCACACTTTAAGTTTTATTTACGAATATGTTTTGATAATGTATTTTCAGGAACGTTAACTTTGGTATTTTTACCCTACGAGGATCAGTTTCAATTGATGCGAGAATCATTTTAATACATAAAATTTATATTTTATACAAAACTAATCTTCACAGGCCTCCTTTCAGGTGTAGAAGGCATGTACTAGCTATTTTTTATATATATTTCTACTACTACTTTTTTTTTTCGAGCATACAAATTTATTATAACATTTAAATTTTCTACAATCTAAGCTAAACTTTTATCTGATGCTAAGGTCGGTGGAGAACAGGTTTAACCTAGGATGGGAAACGGCCGTTGGGAATAGCTGCCAGAACACACAGTTAACTGCATGATGACAGCATTTCTTATTTAGCATGTTGGTGGGTATAAGCAAAATGGTACCACAATGCAAAGTATCTGAGTTTTCGGGCATTCGAAGACTTCGGATATAACCGGTCCGCGTCCTCTCCAAAGCATAGAATTACTCAGTAGTAAATCCCACTAGCGATCATCCATTCAAGTGATGACCGCTATGAACGTTGCTTAACCTAGTTGAGCGGTTAAAAACAGTGAAGCAGGGTTCGTTACAAGCGCTTCAAAATTGAATTTACTATGGTTAGAAGTAAAATAAAACATAATTCTACATGTTGAACTATACTTACTAATCTATATTAATATTTTGTTTGTTCAAGCTTAATAACTAACTACGACAATAAATATTATTTATTTGTGTCTCATTGCTCGTTCGAAAACAAGTTAGCTGCGATCATGAAAAAAAACGTCAAATCTCAAAAAGAGTTTATATTAAATAATTAGAAAAAGAGGTAAGTAATTTTTTTTTCTACTCATTTTCAATGTTAGAAAAATGACAACCTTTTTCTGCACTACGAAAATAGCGCGTTTTGTTTTGTTAAATTTTGATTTTTATTAAATTGATAATTGAACAGTACGCTTTTAATTATTTTGCAAAATGTCATCTGATAGTGAAAGTAACAATTTTATAATAACGACCCCACCAGAAATAAAAAATACAGCTCAAGAAGTCCATCAAATCTTCCTGAGAAGTCTTGGGACTAATACGAGAAAACATATAATTATTATATTTTCCTCGTAGGTGTAGTATAAAGCACTAGTATCATTCAGGAGAAAGTACTATTTCTGTTCTCGAGGTTCACATACTCTCGAATAGAAAAAGATGTTTTCTCACCTCAGTGTAAAATGTACTATTATTGTAGAAAAAAAACAGAATATTCCAGATTCTGACATAAATGTGTTTTTGTAATTGGATTCATACTTAAGTCTACTGACATAAAAATTGATGCCATCAAAATGTAAAAGTCAAAATTATTTCATGTACGAGAATGGAATGTCAATACGAAATGCATTGACATTCCGTTCATTTTCAGTCCTTGTATATTTTCATTGGCACGAATAAAAGTCAATTAACATTATGGCAAACAATCCAATCTCTCTCACTTATTTAGACGCGGGCCTACAAAGAGTGAGTTTTACTTCCGCTTGTCGTTTTGGTCCTCTCCTAGTTATTGGCCCTACAAACATACCCCTTTTTACGTCGACCATCCTCAATTACTTAGGTCGACATACGGTCCCAGAAAAAAAAAGATTTCTCTAAAATAGTAGAAAGTTACAGCGATGCAACATTTGAATAAATTAATAAGCGGTAAGTATTTATTTTTCCCAAATCCTGAAGCTGTAATTTTGTATCTTGATTGGAACTCTGTTTGGAAGACTTTTTTTTCGGTTCTCCTTAGTTAGGTTTTAATCGTGTCCCTACAAATTATTGCTTTATAAAAAGAATCTAATATTTTAGCATAGCAGTCGACGAATATAAGCAAATCTTATAAGTAACCGTCCTTATATTGTTTTTGTAAAATGATGATATCAGCCTCTTAACGGTAAACTGCTACCCCTACCCTTATCAAATTCTTTAATTGCAACGATTTTTTTCATTAAGTCAAATAAGTGCCATTACTTCAATCAAGCGTTACTTCTACCTAGCGCTCTGAAAAGTTAATACGATGATCTCCCGGCCTATGTTTCTACTGTGATCGTATCTCTCTCCGATTGGCTCAAATATGTAACCATTATCGCAATTTTTATAATAAAATAATTTAAAAAAAAATAGTTTAATAGTATTATTTCACCTGAAAGTTAATCTGGCCGCTATGAGCTGACTTCACTTACGCTCTGCAGCACTGTTCGCAGATTATATTAAGTCATTATAAAAACTGTTATAAAAAAAACTTTCCCTTAATGAATAGTGAAACAACAGTATTTAAACGGTCTGAAGGGAACAATTTTAGGGCAACTTAGTATATCCTACCCAAAACTGACCGATATTTATCTATGGATAATTTATTTTTTTACCGCACAAGCACCCGATGTGATTTTTTACGGGTCGCGTTTGAAAAAGAAGACTGGAACGTTTGACAAAGACGAAGCTTTTGTGCCTATTCCATTATCCTGCAAAGCTGTGGCTTAAGCCTACCCAACTTTCCTTTAAAAAAGCTGCTGTCGATGTTTATCAGTACTCAGTAGCTTTGTCGGCTCCATTAATCTTCTTCTAGATTACTGTTGATTTGGAAATCCATCACTGTTTAACTTTGTATTTTCTCTAGGTACCTTGATCAGGGCCCATATATAGTTATTTTTTACAATCGTGAATGATAGAAATTGAAGGCAGCGAAGCGATGACTTTAAGTGTTGACTCCAAAGTGGAGGCTGTAAGTTCAATTCCTGCTTCAAACTTGAGCATCTCAGTATGGTGCAGTAGTAAGTAGAAATTCTGTTAGTAAGCACAATTCGCCTTCTTTCGGTAGCTATCTTTGAAAACTAGTTCCCATTCAAGGTAGATAAGGAAGATATTAATATGCTGAACCTTGAATGGGAACTAGTGTTTCAAGTCTCGTCAAATATGAGAGTACATACATATGTTCTATACAATACTCGTATTCATGACGAGAATCGAATAATGAATACCGTCCTCAAATATGTCACTCGTGTAATTTAAAAATAAACATTAAAAAAATATGTAAATTGAAGTTTTTTGATCATATTGTTGGGAAAAATATCTCTGAATACATAACGGCAACTTATGGGCTAAACGTGTCAGAAGTTTGACGATTAGTTATCCGAACAAAAGTTCCTGTTAAATCTGATCTAATAAAACATAACTTTTATAAACAGTTTTTATATGGATTTGGTGATAAGATGGTCATTTTGTCCACCTGATGGTTAACCGTCACACTTTTCCATTACAGATGCAGTGTCAAAATCGTCGTTTACTCACGCTCAATGAACGGTTATTTTCCTGTAGCCTGCTTTTACGGCATCCAAGGAAATAAGGATTCTGATCTGTCTCGTTCTGAAGCAGGAAATGTTATTAACTAGAAATAATATGAACTCGTCAAGATCAAATCCGAGATTCATACCACTGCGGTGTCTTCATGGGCCAGTCGCCGATACCTCTTATCATCGCGGTGCGTTTTCAGGGCCTGCAAGAGGTGAAACACGAAAATCACGCCTGGATTTGAATATCGCCGTTAATCATGTTGGCAGCCTTCAGCAGACGCTGCTGCATATCTTCAGGAAATTTTATTCATAGTTAACTACAGTTTGGTAAACTATGTATTCGGGTTGAAGCCTATCTCTAGGCGTATAGTGTTCATATGCGTGCGGACGCGGATACTGTTTTCAATGCAATCCCGAGACGGCGCTGGGTTACGGGTAGCGCGGATATTTTTTTTCTTCTTGATATAGGACGCGGGTCGCGTCACACTTCGGTTCGGTATCTGCTCTTACGCGCGCGGTCGTGCTCGAGTAATTTATGTACCTTAGCCCCTATTTCTTTAGGGAAAAGACAGTATTGGGTTGTTTTGTGAGGTCGCGATGACCTATTTAACATTAATTCAGACGCCGTACGTCCAGGATTGAATATTTTATATACACTAGAACTATCAGTGCCGTGGTGAAGTCGTGGGTGACAAAGGCGGACCCCTACTTATCTGCGGGCTAACAGCGACGTCGACTTCTGGACCGAGGGAAATTTATGCAAATAGAATCCCTAGATTTATTTAACTGCAGTTTGAATAAGTTAAGTATATTGGCATAATAATCCCTTCGGCAGAACGCTCAGCGAGCCCCTAGTTGGTGAGTGATTCCCGCCAATTTGTTCCCCAGTATTCACCTACTCGTACATAGATCGGCTGGATTCTTCCTGTGACTTCCAGGAACCCAGCCGAAAACACCACGACGTTCGGGGTAAAGTTTGAGGCTAAGAGGATTCTGGATAAAATCCGCCCTTTCCATACAATAGTCATAATAAAATTAACGAACGCCTTTTCGTTAAAGGCTTAATTGGTTTCGGGAGTATGTTAATTAAGTGGTGGATGGAATTTTCAGTGACAAATAGGTCAAATGGGATATCATTGTAAAAGGCTATATTTGTATATTTCGTAACTGTTTTATTTTGCAATTGATCATTTATTTAACGAAATTAATACTGAACATAATTTTGGTTTAATGTAATGTTTTAGATCTGGTGTTATTTGTGTAGCAAAATTATGTTATCTATGTACACGATCCACTCTTAGTACATTTTAAAAGCGTTTAAGCTCTAACTTAATTCATACATCAGCATTTTTTTATGTAAAGCACTTACATGACAACAATAACTACTACTCGATAATAATAACAGCATAACACGCGTTATCCTTAGTAACGGTTATAATAATTAACGTTTAACGGCATTACAGGATTGTAGATTGCAATAACTTTAGCCGTTATTTTGACAAATTGGCCGTTTGCACAAGATAGTTGCCGGATTAACGGCTGTTTGTTTGTATATGTTTCAAGCTGTAGGTAATATGTTAAAATAACATGTTCAAAATATGGTTATATGGTATAAAATATGGTTGATCTTGACTGTTATTATGATAACAAATTAAAATTATTCATACATATGATATTACTACTACATTCAGTACAGATTACATTTTCTTAAAAATAATTATATACGTTTTTAGTAAACATGATCTATAATACTATAAAAATACGAATATCTGACTGTGAACAAACTAGCATAATTCGTTATAATTTGTCGCAAAGATACTAATTATTATATAAAGGATAATGTATGCTGCAGATAGTTTGACTAAATTTATCACATATACATAGTTAAGGCACTTCAAAAATTCACCAATGAAATCTACTTTTAGCTTATGAGACTAAAATGCATGCTGCATTTTAGTTTCATAAGCTAAAAGAAAAGAAGATTTCTATTATTTTTAACAAGCAATTGCGATTGAAACAGTATTTATAAATAAATTGACTTCTCAGATATATGTTGGACTTGAAAACAATGTAAAGTTTATTTTAAAATTAGTAAATACTTTATTCTCCACCGGAGCCTAGAACTATGCCCAGAACATGGCTAAGTCTCGCTGTAGTTACATGGGAGCAAACCGTATTTATTGTACTGATATGACGTGTGTGTACGATATCACCGATAATAAGGAGCTATATGTTTTCTTTTAGCACGGTAGAGTGGCACAAGTATGCTTCAATCTGTAATGGTTACATATTTGAGCCGTTTCGTGTAGATCCATTACATCTGTAGCTGTAGGAGCACATATAATTTTCCTCGGTTAATAAATAGTAATGACAATGTTGTCTTTCTCTTCGTTAGCCAACGAAAAGGTTGTGTTTCTTCAGGTTTTTATTTTAATTGGACGGGGCTCAACACAGAATTAACAATTATATTTGTGGAAATTGGTTTTGGTGTCAAGATTTAATGAAAACCTTGGGTTTTTAGGGTACGGTTTGTTTTGTGTAGATTTCAATGAAAATTTCCGTCCCTTGTGGCGTTTCTCGTTTTATTTAGAATGTTAGTTGTCAAGATTGCAACAAAAACACTTTATAGTAATGAAAGCTCAATGTGTGAAATTGAAATGATCTACTAAAGGAATAGCAAGTTTGCTTTTATTCCCTTCTAATACTAAAGTTGACAAAGATATGGGGCTATATTTGCTTGTCCACCATTAATATTTCAAATTGGTCCAGTGCTTACAAAAATATCAAGTAACTTTCATAAATAGATTCAGTTAAATAAGAGGATATCCGCCCTTTTAGATGTTTGTTGAAAATAAAAGTAAAAATACCGAAAAGAAGAAAAAAGGAGCCGTTGTAAATATTATGTACAGCGTATGTTACGATCTTCAACCAAATCATTACTTACTTAAATATTCTCATATGACAGTAAACTAGCCGACCGGCACCGATACCAAAGGTGACCGGTAATAAATGTCTACACTACTACTCCACAAAGACATCTGCGTTCCACGAAGGATTAGGCAGAGGTGTCTAAGCTCCAACGTTTTAACATAATCTTTGGGTCACATGTAATAGAAGGCGAGTGTATCGTCTTTTACCACAGTTCCAGGCTTTAGAGTACTACTGAAAAAACCCAATAACTTGTCTTCCCGGGGAATGAACGCAGGAATGCGATAATTTTAACGAAATAATAACGCTTATAAAACTGTATAATAGTATAATTAAATTGCAAACTTATTTGAATAAAGTATTCTATCTTCTGAAAGAACCAGGTTTTATTCGTAAGTGTGGATTTAATATTTCAATAAATTATAAATTAAAAGATAGGTCATGGAGAGCAAAAGTTCTTTGAAATAAAATCAACATGATTTATGTAAGAAATTAATTAAATAAGTACCTACCTACCTACCTTAATAAAAGTTAGTGACCTTAATTCTAGACTCGGCAATATAAATGGGCACCCATTAATTTTGTTCATTTTTTTATAGGTTTCCATAGGGTTTTATATATACCACGAAAGTTTTCTTAAAAAGTGCTCCATTGGCTAGTGAAACTTAAACTCGGTATATATAAACTGCTCGGTATATATCAATAAGCACACTTCAACATGAGAACAAAACATGACTTTGAGGTGAAACTTCATGTTTGTATATTTATTAATGTAAATTATAGCTATTGTCTCAACTAGGAGTCGTACCTGTGAATCAGACCTTTCTAGACAGTCTTAAAACTAATTAAGCTATTGTGTGGTGCTGAAGAGTTTGACAGTGTCTGCCGAATTTAACCAATAACTGCTGTTTAGTTCGATGTGAACGTATGTTATACATATGACTGATAATCACCCAACGCTTATATATTTCCGGAACTGGTCACATGAACAATATTTAGAAGTTATTACAATATTTGAAATAGCATGAAACTTAATTGAAGGAAAAACTTGTTTCACCTTTATGTCATTGTTTTTATTATTGTGGCAAAATTTATCAATATACGAGTACAGAGGAAAAGTTATATGACATATTCGTGTTTTTTTTTGTTTCACTTATAATGAGTTTAAGTGTAATTAACCGATCAGCAAAACTTTTCTAGCTTCAAATTGCTTTTGGCAAAAAGCACCAAGCAAGACTTTTATTCACAGCATAATTATATTGTTTGTCGAATTCAAGCGCGGTCGTGTCACAGTGACAAATTTCGTGATGGTCGCCCGTCCATCGCCATAAACAACAAAAACATTAATGCTGTGAATAGCACAATCAAATCAGACAAGCATGTGACCTACCGTGATATATTCGCACATTAAGGCATATTAATGAGTCATTATCAAAACTAATCAAATTATTGGGTGTGAAAAAACTGTGCTGAGGTTAAAAAATCCTTCACAAATTGACTGATGGTAAAAAAACAGAGCGCATCACTTCATGTAATGCAATGTCATAGTTATCAAATTTAACGAAAGTGGATCAAATATAATGTGAAATATAAAATATTTTTGACCCCAAAATAAAGCAGACACCGACCGATTCAGGTTTTAAATGTGACCGAAACCAACTAAAACATTTACACAGAATGTATCAAAAACTTCATATTTTTGTCATACACTTTGATATCCTTAGCGGGTCTCATCCGTACCTGGCCAGGAAATTAATATCAATTTTGTTATACGGTATATATTGTTCTATAAATGTAGTACCAATTTTGACGTTTATTACAGTTTTTACTATATAACAAAATCAAAAAACGTTATATATAAAATATACATATCTTGTTTGAGACCCCAATTTAATACAATATATAAATTTCATCATGATGTAAAATTTGGTAAAGCCGTAAATAAGAAGTGGATCCGAATACTATTGCAATCAGTTTATATAACTTTTTCTGTCATTGTATTTCTGTTGACTAGATTATGGCACTTTGGCCGTTCCTAACCGCATGCAGCATTTTCATTTACGTGATGGTCAAACCGCGCCGTTTCGGACGTGAAAAGCCAACATGCGAAACCAATATTCATTTATCAATGTCGACCGAAGAATGACTTTAGTTTATCCAATAAATATTGTTATTTGCTTACGAGAAATGCAGCAGGAAAAGTTTTAGTGTTAGAATTTCTTTTATGTCGTATTTACTATCTATTTGTGGCCAACGTATTCCACCCGTGGATAACGTGCTAGAGATGATGACTTTCATATTTTTTAATACATTTGAAGTTGTGATCGCCCAGTGGTAATAGCTGTGGACTACTGTGCAGGGTGCACGGTTCATGAGTTTCACGTGCCTGGTAGGGCATTTTACAAATTCTTGCCTAGCCAGGCAAGAATTTGTAAACTGCTACTTTCACGTACAAAATATATCGCCAAACACTTAAAGGGGTGTTTCAGCAGCTTTATTTGAGAGTAATCTCTCACTCTAGGTTAAGCATTTATCGACTATCATCACTTTAAAGAGAGAGTGATCTAGGTTTATTTACAATTACCCATACCTGGCTGTAATTGTTTTCTGATTCTATTATATATTATATTATTCCTTTGTCTGAAAATTCATAAACTACGAGTATGCGCGGGTCTCGGACGTTTAACTTATGCAACAAACGCCGGTGTCATAGGTACGATAATATATTATCTTTCATCTGACACTGGCAATTAAATAAACGCCATTCGCACCTCGAATTTTAATAGGGTTAAATGTTCGACAATCCCACCGTACTGTATCTGCCTACTGTGCACGAAGTATGAAGATTTTTCGTAGGATATTAATATTTAATCTGCGAATGGTACGTATATTTCTAGGGTTGACAAATTTGAAACTAATTGGCATCATGTCTTATCAAATGTTTTGCCATGTTTTTGGTTAAAATTATTATTTACTAATAAAATATAAATATATGATAACCAGAATGTAATAAGAAACACCATCTTTTAATATAAATATATATTTTGATATTTTTTAATTTTGCTTCGCTGTCAATATGGCTTAATGTTTTCAATAACCGGGTGAACTCACGCGTATTGGTCGAGATTGTTGACCTAGGCTCGGACATGCCCGAAAGGGCGAATACGCGTGAGTACAGCCGGATATTGAAAACATTAATATGTCTTATACTCACGGGAACTTTCAAACAAAAATATTATTCTATTTGAAAAGGCGTGGTTAATTTTAATAAGATCATCTAAAAATAGAAAATGCACGCCACATCGCTATTTATTCAGTCATCATAAATGCACCAAAAAGTCCCATTACTATTTCAACCTTCTTTTGAACGTCACTTCTGTTTCCCAAGAATGTTACTATGTATATGACTTTTTTAAATTTATTTTGGATTATCACATTTTTTTATAATTCCTTCTTCCCAAAATATCATCTTTTCTATGATTTTTGGAGGTAATTCAACTGCATTATCTTGGCATGATTTCATGGTATATAACTTCCTGAATTGATTTCTTTGTTACATAATCGAATGATTGCATAAGAACTCTGTGCGCAAATTATTTACTTTTATAATTTTACCAAAATAACAAACCCACAACGATTTTAAATGATTTAGATTTAGTCGTGCTGTAGTGAGATCATCTCTGTTGATGGCAATTAGTAGAACAAAGTTGTCTTCACCATCTTCGCCATCTAGTAAACTATGTATTAAGAATCCTGTATTATAATTATGTATTAGAAGATTCCCTACCCATGTTCATACTTATGTAGGGTTGCGATAAGAATACTTAAGCTACGGTATAACGGCCAGCCGTCTTCTGACGCCGACCACTTTATTAGGTAGCAGGCATAATACCAACGCAGATTGTTGGTATAATGCCTGCTATCTTTCAGCTAGTATATAATAAACAGCTATAAAAATGTAACTTAGGAATTCTAGTTCGAACGGCGATATGTATGTATAATAAAAAGTATATACTATTATTATAATTTTTATTTTAATTTATAATTTTTTTGTTTTTTGTTCTTTACACCGTTTCACCAGACAAGTTTCGTTTTCAGTAATACGGAACAATTTGTTTCCATCTCCTGGGCACAATTCTACACTTCCAACTACTACGAAGAATTTATTAGTGAGAAAAACGCATAAACACTCTGGCCAGGGAATAGAACTCAAGCCCTTGTAATTTTGAAGCGCCGCTCTTGCCACTCCACTGACAAAATAGATACAACAAGATTTGTGACAGCCCTAGAGCCACACAACCTGTACGCACACAAAATACGCTTATCAATAAATGATTAGCGGCCGCTTTCCCACCGAACGGTTTTTAATTACGTTGCGTTACGGATTTTATATCTGTTGTTGTTCCACCTCGCAAATAATATTTTGCATGTTGAGGCTTCGGATGAGCTCACTGGGTAGGTTAATTAGGCTTTTGGTTGCCCATTCTTCAATAGCATTTAGTCAATAATTGTAGTTTGTTTTTATGTTATTGTGACGGAACAAGCCCGAGGCTCACCTGATGTGAAGGACTGCTGCCGGAACACACTGTTAGGTGCTTGGCGACAGAATTTCTACATGAGGTTGGTCGACAGCCACGCGAGCATTCGCAAAATGGCCTTCCACCATGCGGTGAAGCTCAAGCTCGCGCCGGGATTCGAATCATGGACCTGCTGCACGGCAGTCCATAGCCAATGCCACTGAGCCATCACTGCTTCATCGCAGATCACAGACATGTACGGTCTATTGCAAAAAAGAAATAATATTAGCTTTTCGGCATTAGCATTAGAAAGTGACACCAATTAACACTTATCAGTATTTCATTCTATCAAAATATGTACAAAAATGGTTGAATACTAGTAAATAGTTAACTGTTAAGTCTGAAAGTCGAGTATTTAGACTAAGTTTAGGACTCTGAGGTAAACAGTTCACGTGGTTAAGACTGTGGTAACAACAGCACCACACACACACACAAACACATACGTATGTTGAGGGCGAGATATTAGCTAAGAATAAATATGTCATCATTACTATTCATAGACTATTGCAGTCTCAATTTTGTACTAATTATCAAAAATATTCTAGTCAATTCTTAGTTTGATAACATACGCTCACGTTAATTTTGTGTACTTACTTGTATTTTGCTGGTAGTTCGATTTACAATAAAGATTTTAAGCTATTAAATTAAACTACTTTGCATTGGGTTTGAGAAGTGTCCTCTTGACACCTTAATTCGGAAATTTCATTAAAACCTTCAAATGATTGTGACATTGATAAACAATCGCATGTATGGTTAAGATCACTGTATGAAATTTCACAAAACGAACTTTTGCCAAAATCGTATACAAAGTGCGATTGTGAAATTGTGTGTAAAATCAGCAAATTTCAGTAAAACGCCGAAATTTATTGAATGTACTTGTCTTTATGGTGGAACAATGACACAATCATAGTTTTGTTTCCAAATGCTATATCCAAGGTTGTTCATCCGTTTTACTACCGATACGGCAGCGCCCCAGGGTATGCGCCGTCTACTATTTCCACGTGCATTCGTCCTCTCTAATAGTCGCGATAATGGAGCATCCACTGTCACCACAACAACACAACGCCCGTGCCCAAAAAGGCCACCTTATCAGAGCCTATAGCTATCTATCTGGCTTTCGTAAGGTAGGTAGTAGGACCACAAACCGTGCTACTACCTACCGCAATGGTTAGCGTTTGGGTTCCGAAGAAAGACCACGTACGGTAACTCTCCTTGTTTCAGGGGGTGCTTGGTGACCCAAAACTTGGGTTTAAACCTGGAGCTTCCATTAGGGCTGCTTTTAGGAGTTTTTTTTTTTTTGCCTTAGAGGTTAGCCTTTGACAACTATCTCACCTGATGGTAAGTGATGATGTGGTCGAAGATGTTGTTCAGGCTAACCTAGAAGTAGTGGCTCTCAAGGACAGCTGCCGGAACACACCGTTAGGTGCTTGGCGACAGACTTTCTACTTGAGGGTGGTAGCTAGCCAGGCGGGCATTCGCAAAATGCCCTACCACCATGCGAAATCAGTCAGTATCATTACTTTTTCTTTGACTTTTTTATAACTTATAGGCTAGTCTTTGACCACTATCTCACCTGATGGTATGTGATATGAATATGTTGTTCAGGCTAACCTAGAATTACTGGCTTTCAAGGACGCAACACACCGATAGGTGCTTGGCGACAGGTTTTCTACTTGAGGGTGGTAGTTAGCCAGGCAATTATTTTTAATTCGCAAAATACCACTATGTATAGACCTACTTAGACTTACCGGAGACAAAAGCACAAATGTGCAATAAATTAATTTCTTTGTAAAAATACCAACACTCTCACTACAAAATATAATAAATTTTTCCTTAAAATAATGGCCCACTAATATATACAAATCACCGACCAGTTACAGAAACGTGACAGAAGCACGCACCAAACAAAACGGGTGGGTAAGTTCAACAAAAGTGAGTAAGCGAATTACCATATCCATAGCAATAAATCTCACGTATACGCGAAATGTTTAACAATATATAAATTTGTAACACACAAACTCGCGCCTCGCAGCCGTTAGTTGTGCTAGCTGCGGCCATGATATCTGCCAGCCAAACGAAATAAATGCATCCTGCGTGTTTGAAACGCTTTATTGTCAAGTGATGCCCATAAATGCGTGTGGTTAGTATACACTCAGCACTAGTCCCACCTATGTAGGGTTGTGTTCGCCCAATATCACATTAGTTGTTGGTATTAAATCGTGATCATTATAACTTAGGTTCAACCTACGTCTCTTTATATGTTTAGATGGTGGTCAAAATAGATCAATATTACTCATATTTAACCTATTTGTCTTCAACATCTGTTTAGATAGTAGTTGATCCAATTATTACCGCTATTAGGTACTTAACCTACTCGAGTGAATCTTATTCGTGCAGACAATTATTTCAGAATATTCCTGCAAAATATCACGACATTGTAAGCTCGTTTACTTTTTATGCCCAAAGTTTCACGAATTTGTTTAGCAGGATATCGTATCTAAATTCAAACTCTGTTATAACTCTGGACAACTGATTGCATAGAGTGTACAAAGTAGGAAGTAGGAGAGCTCGGGAATAAAAGTTGCGTATTGCTTAAGCTTGCACAGTTGTATTTGTATCGGATTGCACTGATATGAGGTTGAATATTCTTGTAATTTTTTCGTAAACTTGTAACGATATTTGCACATACAACGATTGTTGAAGTTCCCGCTTTACATCTTTGAGAGTGCATTCAAAAGTTATAGCATTTAATTGGTCCTAGAAAGGTTATTTTAATATAATGAAATAAAAATAATAAATTTATTAAAAAAATATAGGTTATTTTCAACAAATTGCGAAAATCTGTACTTGATTATTAGTGAATATGGCATAACAAATTGGAAAATATTATAAGACTTTCTTACCGCGATAAAACCTTATACAATTAGCTCACAGGTACTGTATTGTACTGTATTAGCCGGATTGTCCGCTGCTCAACACAGCCTCCCCCATTGTGGGGGGGGGGGTTTGCCATACTACCCACGCTCGGCAGGTGGCTTGGGGATCGTAGTGTCAGGTATTAGTTCCTCAGAAAGCGCTGCTGCCCACCTTTTGGTGTGTTACCCTTAGATCACCTCCTACGACACCCACGGGTTGAGATGGGGGGGGTGACATTCTAGACCGGCACCCCACGGGCAGCTCTCAGGCATGCAGTCCAATTTTCAGAAAAACCAACAACTGAGAGATAAAAATTAGTCCTCGGGGCGATCATGAACTTTAAGAAGCAGTAACAGCAGGCTCTTTATATGCACTGACGAAATTGTCACAGACGTTAGATTTCTTAAGGAACAAGTAGCTAATTGATGACTTTCAAATAATGAGACATTCACCAAGAAACGCTTAACCAAAGATTCCAAAAATTCTAGTGGGAATTGAGTCTTAAATTGCGATGGCCTTTAGGTATGATATTCCTTACCTGATTTTACTACACCCACGGTAAGATATGTAAACTGCGCACTGTTTAGAATCATTTTTTTATATATTTTCAATTTATGAGTTATTATAATCAAAATAAACGCCCTATAGCCAGAATGCATCCTGAGGAACTTACAAAATGCCCAAAATTTTTATAAAATTCATTGTTGTTTAGATAGAATTTTTTTTGTGTTCCTAGAATAGAAAAGTTTGTTGTTATATATGTAAATAGAAGTGTGCAATCAAAGTTAAGTTTAAGTTATACGAAATTTTATAAAAGTTTAGATTGAAAATTCCGCATATTGGTTTCGTAAAAATGCTTTGCTACTGGATTTGATTGGACAGTTTATTGAAAAACTTTATGCAGCACTTGCGCGACGTAAGGCAGAGCGGGGTCGCTGGCCTTTAAATATTCCGTTGCTAATTTGTATTCTTTGTTTAAGCTACGGTACAAACTAATGATTATCTATTTAAGTAGAGAGCTAGTCAACTCTACGACTATTGTCTTGTTGACAGTGCAGTGGCCATCTTTGTAACTGTACCGTGAATTGGCATACTAAAACTACAATACATATTTATAGAATCATTAGTATCTTCCAAATCTTCCTATCCCTATCCAACATATGATGTGGGTCATTACATTAAGTTATCCAATAACAAAAAAAACACGTATTGCAAAGTACTTGGCTTTGGTTGTATGGCTGCAGCCAAATTGACGCCAACTGTCTTTCAAAATCATGGCGGTAGTTTATACGCACCTATGAATGACTAACTAATAAGCCAAATTGTAATGTGGGGTATATTATCATATGGTCCACTTTACACTTTCACAACACAGTACGACCACCCAAATTTAAGAAAACTGTAGATATAATTAATTGATGTTAAAACTTTCTAATTAAGAACACATATTTGTTCTCTTCGCGCATTGAAGCAATTTCGGCATATGTGCCATTTCTTCAGTTAGATTTCAGCCCCGTGAGGTGCCGGGCTATAATGTCACCTCCCCATTGCTAGCTATAAGTGTCGTCGACTAAGGGTAAAATACCGGAAGGTGGGCAGCCACAACCATCTGAGGAACGGCTTCTCAAATCGTGAATAATCAGAATAATCAATTCATTGGTAAGAATATTACAAGACAGAAAATTATTAATAACAATAGATTTATAATTTCAATTATGATAAAGTATAAAAAAAAATAATTTAAATTAATTTAATTAATTATAAATAAATAATTGCAATACTATTTTATGTTTTGCACATATTCGTCAACACTGTAGAACGCCTTCTCGACGAGCCACGATTTAAGCCTGCGCTTAAATGAAGAGAGGCTAGGTGCTGAGACTATATGATCCGGTAGGTTGTTATAAAATACGGGTCCCAGCACGTGCGTGAGTCTGCAATATCACCCCATCTGCCAAGCATGGGGATTATGGCAAATCCCCGACAATGGGATAGGCTGTGTTCAGCAGTGGACACTCCGGCTGATACAGTACAGTCCAAATGCTAGGTAGTGTTTTTAAAGTTTAAGGATACTTTGATAACTTGTAAATTTCTAGTAATTAAACTAAGAACTTGTTTTTCAAACCTTTAGCAATTTCTGATCTCTTTAGTTTGTTTATGCTTTACGAATCTAAAAAACAAAACCTTAGTATTACGAGAATATTTACATATAAAATTTTATTGATGTTGTTGTTCTGAAGTTAAGTTAACAGGGAACTAAGGTTAAGTAACAAAATTACCAATTGCGCTTCTGTGTAAAAGTTACAAAATGTTTTGTTTTAATATTAACTGAAAATAAATGTTAGATTTCATTTCTCAAAGTAATGTTCTCAGGTTGTAGCTTAACAGCTGTCTTAATATCCGCACCAAATTATTTAAAATTATTATTTTTGAAATTATGAAACTTAATGATAAAACTATGATTTTTTATATTTCATTTTGCAACCCATATGTTACGTTAGTTTCTACTAGACTGAAATCGCAGCCAAAAATATGTGCTCATTTACTTGTCGAAGAGTAGGTATCAATTTATTTTCTTTCTGCTTCATTACGAGATGTAATTTACACAATGCTGTTTTTGTGATAATAAATCAAGCTAATGACCAGATTTTTTGCTACGCAGATGCTTTTATTCATTACTGTACTAAGTAGGAATAAAATAAAGTGTGACATTCCAGCCTGGTACCCCATGGTGATTGGCAGCAACTTATAAGCGCATTATTATTATTGACATTTTAGGGTAAGAGGTAGGTTTTGTAGTGTAACACAGCTAAGTTTCGGTTCCGTGTATAGGTACGAGTATGTAAATATATAAGACACTACTCAGTTGCCTTATAGAAGCTATACAAGCATAACGAAACTCCATAGACGTTATACTAAAGGATTGGTGTATCATATAGCGAAAAGCTTATTTCCGCTTATTAACGCTGCATACTCCAGAGAGATGTATCTACATCTAGTAATGGTAGACTTCACCTGAAATTGCGTGAGTGCGCGTAAAGGTAAGAATCTACATAAGGTCGTAAAGTATATACAGATCTTGGCTTGCACGAGACGTTTCGTCACGGTTGTAGATAAATATTGATAGAGACAGTAGTGAAGATGTGTGAGGATTTTGGGATTTAGTAACAATAACAAAACCTCAGATATGTAATATACTGCTTGTGTATGAATCGTACTTTTGGCCCAGTGGCATTGGTTATGGACTGTTGCATAGGGAGTACGGCTAAACGCTTCTACTGTTTTGATATTCATGCAATTTTAAAGTATTAATTTACAACATTTAGCAAAAAATATGTTCAGTGAGACAAACTAGTTGGACTGACGATATCGTGAAAGTCGCAGATAGCCAATGGTCACAGCGTCTAATAGCCGTTCTTTGAGGAGTTCTATGGAAGAAGCATTTGTTCAGCAGTGGAAGTGTCCTGGCTGATAATGATGATGAGTACAAAAACAAAACGCTTTTTTATCTACAATAAAACGCTTTTTTAATCAAAATCCAGATGCAATGTTCTATTGCAAAGATATATATGATTTTCACTCTAGATGGCAATACTAATCATGATTGCCTTATGGGAAAATCAAACTTAATGTTATTCTATGCCTTCGCACAATGGTCAAAAAATGTTCCATCACAGAATCAATGGTAGACCTCTTTCATATACTCGTTGTTATTTGGCGAATCAAGCGCAATAATTATTCTAATAATTTGAAATAACATTATGAAAATATTTCAAGAAATATAAAAATATATGCCATTTATGACGCCATGAAGTCATAAACGCAACTCAGTCAATCCGGAAGAATTTTCGAGGCGTGTCGCTTCTACAATAAGCACTCACAGGAAGTCTTGACTCTTGAAAGTAAACTCTTGGTGTTTTGCTAGGAAATTAAGAAACTTCACCGTCATCAACAGCTGGGAGACGTCCACCATTGAACAATGGCCTGCTCCATTTTGCATCCTACGGGTACTAATATGTAATTTATTTGTGCGCTGATAAGTCTATAAATTTTACTTATAACAAAGTTTTTAAAATCAACTGAAATCATATAAAAAAATGGGAATAGATGCGAAAGGTTGACAGATTTAATATGTAAGTTTTCAGGATAAACACAGTATTTTAACTCCAAGTCGTGATTTTATGAGTATACAAAAAGTACTTTTCTTTAAACTTTCGTGAACTAAGCTCATGTTTCTAAATACAAAACGAGGTTAGTCAAAATATAATTATTTTGATGTTTATTCGTGCGTGAAAAGATCCGTTTTGTATTTAGAAACATATACAAAAAGTGTATATGTATTAATTTTTTAATATCTAATAAAGTTGTCGTAATTTTAGTCACTGCATGACATGGAACCATAGATACCTAGATATACAGGATATTACGAGTTTTTAACATCCCTTCGAGATACGTTCGTCTCATTGGAATTTATGGGGTGGCGTACGATTCACTTTGATGAAACAAAGCGGAAGATAAAAGTGTGATTTTGATAAATAGCAGGTTTCTCCAATAGTACCCACTATTGGAGAAACCTGATGCGAAATCCGTTTGGATCTGCTTAGTAGCTCCCATAGCTGTAATTTTGGATTAAATTGTATGTAATATATTTTCTACCTTATTTCTATCGATTGAAAATGTATGCTTTCCATAAAAATGTACCTACCTAGTTTTGTCATATTACCAAAAAATAAACTTTATGCTCGGTTACATTTTGGATTCGCCTGAAGACAATATAAAAGTGTGAGCTTGATAAATAGCAGGTTTCTCCAATAGTACCTACTATTGGAGAAACCTGATTCGAGATCCGTTTGGATCTGCTTAGTAGCTCCCATAGCTGTAATTTTGGATTTAATTGTATGGAATATATTTTCTACCTTATTTCTATTGATTGAAAATTGTAAATGCGCTTAGCATAGCGCTTTCCATAAAAATGTACCAAGTTTTGTCATATTATTAAAAAATAAACTTTATGCTCGGTTACATTTTGGATTCACCTAAAAACAAAACTTATTTATTTTTAATATAAAAATTGAAGTGGTGAGTTTTCACTCATTTAAGTAAGTTAATAATACGGGATAACTCACATGGCACTCAGTGCTAAGCGGGATGTCAACATGGGCGTCCCGAGCTCTCTTGAAAAAGACCATTGATGTGGTTTTTTAACCAAATCAATGGTCGACATTCGGAGCTATCTTACTTATTCACGTGAGTTATCCTGCAACATTTATGCAAGTTTCCAAGTTTTTCGTACAACTAGGTTTCGTTATGACAGAGAAAATATCGTGATGTTATTAATATGACATTAAAAGTAAAACAAATTATAAACTGAAAATCTCGGAACATAAAAGTTTTAGCTCAAGGACACGTACATAAAATTTCATTTTATAAATATTTTTTTTGAATTATTGTTGGACAGTGTAAGTTGTAGTAATAAGGTTAAGGTTAATGTAATAACATACTTTTGAAGCAACTCACTTTGATCTTGCTACTTACTTGTAGCGAAGTTAACTTAGCTGTTAATATCAGGCAACACATAACGTTAATAATATTAACAGTGCATGTATCGAAAATTCCATTAAGGTGTTATTCACAGATCACTTACAACGATACGCTTACCACACGCGTTAAAACTAATGATGACGTCGTTGGAGCGTGAAGATACTAATCTATATTACTGAGGGGGTTCTACTTGATTCAGGTTTTATAACTTCGTTGCTTCGAAGACTTGTTGGTTTGTGAGATAATGTTAGAAAAGTTATCGCTCCTGTCTACGTCTCATCCGTTTTGAGTTCAAGGAAAGATATTTGATACATTCAACCCGTAGAACTGTGTTTCCTTGATAATTCAAAAACTTCCATTTTAACTTACCATTATAACATTAAAAGCGATTATTATGGAGAAATAAATGTTACGAGATACATTTGGCACCCAATGTTGGTTTATTCCATTAGTTTGGGTGACACGTAATCAGTCTGCATGTTAAGTATTACTTATCGTCTCACTTATATATATATATAAGTATTTATTCTTGTTAATTTTACTTACTAACACGATATTATTATTTTGAAAAATAATTAACATTTTAATACATTCAAATTACAATAATAATACAACCAAATATTATTGTTAATAACAAATATTTTCAGAAAACATTAAATGTACAAACTATAATTTAACCACCCTAACTGTACCTGGTGCAAAAGTGGAGGTTCAGAAATGTGTAGCGGATTTAGCGAAAAGACACCAAAAAGTATTTACTAAATGCTATAAACACAGAGGTTAAATCCGCTACACATTTCTGAACCTCCAGTATTGCACCAGGTACAGTTTATGTGGTTTATTTGATTGACCATTACTTTTTCGGTAATTTATTTAATATTATTTTTGACAATATAAATTAATGCGTTGTTGACCCCTCTGAGTGCGGGAAAAGGATAGAGAAAAGAATGTATTCACAAATCATATATGAAGCTCAAATAATATAAACCCTTTCCTTTCTTATCAACATACACAACACAACATATATACAACATTTTGGTATGTCTAGTTTTATGGGTTGGTAGTTTTTGTACGCCAGCGAATTACCAAAGCCAGCCATTAACTGTGACATTTTCTATTCCAACCCGATATAAATTTTGTTGTATATAGCACTATTAATGTGTAAGTAAAGAAACTTTATAATCAATTCTATAGCTTAAAGGTATTGTCCAGAGCAATCCACCGGTACATATCCAAGCTACCCTATTATATGAAATTATGCAAATATATTCAATTGTGTGTACGTTTACCTTTTTTATCACTCTTATGAAAGTTATCGTATAGGTTTTGTTTTTTATTTCTTAAGTATTGTATTAACTCTGTTTGTGAGGACCAGACCCGGGCTACAGTTGTACATCCCCATATTTTCCTGAATGAGTCGTAAGAGCTGACGAAGGGAAAGACACCAGAAGGTGGACAGTAGCGCCTTCTCAACAATTGTCACCTTACATTGCGATCCCCAAAACGCCTGCCAAACGTGAAGATTATGGCAAGGCCCTCTTTTAATGGGTGAGGTCTTTGTTTAACGGTGAACGTCTTCCAGCTGCTGATGTGTAAAAACCAGTGACGCTATTACACGGTTGCTCGGAGAGACAACAGTCGAGTGCAAAGCTGCAAATACCTGTAGGTACCTGCACTTTTCTGTGTTATGGAGCCAAGTCCATCTGACACATTATTTTGAGCTGATTGGGAATTTGATATTTTTATTACCATTTTGACATCGACTCTTAACTATGGCTCTTACCAGTACATCAATGTGCCTATGTAGTTAGCAAGTATGAGGCTACATCCGAATGAATAAAGTATTGAGTATTGTTATTATTCGAAGGAGCAGGAGCAACAGGCAAAAGATATATAAAAAGACAAATAATATAATCTCAGTGTTTTGAATCAGCATGGGACCGACTTTACCAAAGTATTTCATACTTTTCAGTGTTGGAAGTTGGTTCCACTTTTTGTAATTTTTTTTTGCCCTTAGCATTCAAAATTAAGGCAGATTATTTACATGTTTTGAACTGCCCGCTTTTATTTTAAACAGAATCGGTGACGTTTAAATATTCAGTCACTGCAGCTCGATCTCAGAGGTACTTAAGAGATAACTCTAAATCTTTTATTTATTGAATTTATACGCAAGAGCAACGACACAAAAATGAAATTCTGAATTTAAAATAACGCGGCCCATTTACGACTCCGTTTGCGCGCTCACTATGTTTTATCCGATCTTAGGTTAGCAACGCTGAATTGTATACAAAATACATGACTCCAAGTTAGATATTCGTATGTGAACTCGCTATAAGGCGTGTTACTTTTGATTCGGAAACAACTCGCAGCCGGGAGATTGGATTAATTTCGATTAAGGTATTTCAGCGAAGCTCAGAATAAACTTTTGATTTGTGGCTGTTGTTAATTTATTTTTTGTATAGATATAGTGTGTTGTATTCTGTTGTGTTGTATT
Organism: Plagodis pulveraria; assembly: GCA_963890685.1. Taxonomy (NCBI): domain Eukaryota; kingdom Metazoa; phylum Arthropoda; class Insecta; order Lepidoptera; family Geometridae; genus Plagodis; species Plagodis pulveraria. The sequence goes on along the minus strand of OY982964.1, from coordinate 11,269,558 downwards.
TAATTGTATTATATGTTATGTAAACGCAATAGAAGAAGGACGATGATCGTGTAATAATAATCTAGTTTAAAATAAATGATCTTAAACTAGATTTTTATTTTTGATGATTCAAACTTATGGTAAATTACTTTGTAAACGATAAGCTCCGAGTATTGTAGATCCAAAATCAGAATGACTGATCAATATCACAGAATGACACAAACATTGAAAATAAGCAAATTAATTTTTAATAAATTAAAATAAATAGCTGGTCTGCCAAACAAAAAGCCAGTATACCATACGAACAAATCTCTTCAGTCACGTAGTTAATTCTGTCATTTACGTTTGTAATTTAATATCATTTTAAATTTGAATTTCCTAAAAGAATTATACTATGCTACAAAACAACAAGTGTTTTTAAAACACTGACATTTCACATAGGTAAATTGCCTGTATTATATTGTAGACTCTATGGAGGGGTTTGCCATAATCCCCACGCAGGCAGGAAGCTTTAGAATCTCAGTGTGAAATATCAGTTCCAAAGTGCTGTTGCCTACCTTTTGGTGTGTTACCCGTAGTAGAGATGGGGGGTATCATTCTATCACGGCACCCCACGGGCAAAAACAAACACACATGTGAACAACTATTCAGTGATAAATTTAATCATCATATTCAGATAAATTTAATCATAATCCCCACGCAGGCAGGAAGCTTTAGAATCTCAGTGTGAAAAATCAGTTCCAAAGTGCTGTTGCATACCTTTTGGTGTGTTACCCTTAGTAGAGATGGGGGGTATCATTCTAGCACGGCACCCCACGGGCAAAAACAAACACACATGTGAACAACTATTCAGTGATAAATTTAATCATCATATTCAGATAAATTTAATCATAATCCCCACGCAGGCAGGAAGCTTTAGAATCTCAGTGTGAAATATCAGTTCCAAAGTGCTGTTGCCTACCTTCTGGTGTGTTACCCTTAGTAGAGATGGGGGGTGTCATTCTGGCAGGGCACCCCAGGGGCAAAATCAAACACACATGTGAACAACTATTCAATGATAAATTTAATCATCGTCTACTTAAGACGATTGAAAGGGCTAAGATTTTTTACTGGGATAGAGGGACTGAAGGTGTAGGCTTTGTAATATGGTTCCACTGTCCAGTACAAAAGCCTAATCATAAATAAATTTATTCGTGAAAAGTTATACATGTAGAAGTGAACATTAAAAACAACTCATTACAAAAATAAACAGTGATCACATATTTATTTTATTTCGATACCTGCAAGAATTCCGATAAAAAAGGCAAACCGCACCTCCAAACCAATACGTGATTACTAAAACCACTGGTCTGAATCGGAGTTGTAGCGAGACAACCTACATACTTCACGCTAAAAACGAATGGCAAACGCAACCTTACTGCTTCGTCTTAAAGTTTAGTAAAAAGATATAAGGGAGGGAACAAGTGCTAGTTGTAAAGTCTATGCCTAAGGCACAGCAATTTCGATGAGCTCAGTGTCTCTCAGGTCGACTTACGTTCAATTTAAAGCAAACCAGTACATTGACATCTGCGCTGATATTTTCTAAGACTTTATGAATTACTCGCTCTCTGGGTTTAGTTTAGTTGAAAACTAAAGGCTGAATTTAATTTAAAAAAAAATATTATTTTATTTACACGGGTCCGGCTTTTTGAACGAATTATAATATTTATTTTGAGTTCTAGAACATATTTTTTTAACAACTAAACATCATGTTTCGAATTTACTTTCTTCTTTTTTATCTTTCTTCTTGACCAACTAAATCGCTAGCATATTCGGAGAAACTTTCTTGACCTTTCTTAAATATTTTGAGTCCATTCAGCTATTTGGTCTTCTACCTCTTTTTGTTAGCCAGTGATATCCATCATGATAACTGAGGCACTGGTATGCTGTCCTTTAAAAACTATTTGCAGCTCGGGGCTTCTTTCGTAAATTTTCATTCATTCATTTGTTTCATTAATTTAAATCAGTAATTTTTCTCTAAAGAGGATGATAGAGAATATGAAACGTGCATGTATACGTCGTTTGCTGGCTACTTGAAAAGTAGAAAGCAAGAAGGCTACATAAATCCTTTCAAAACTGGAGAATTCCGACTCGAAACTTATATTTAGACCATGTAGGTTCCTTAACAGAAACAATGATAACCGAGCGTTAATAGCTATGGACTGCAGCGCCGCAGGTCTATGGTTCGATCCCCTCTCGCTATGGTTTCACCGCACAGTGGTAGAGCATTTTGACAATGATCGCCTGTCTAGCTACCACCCTCAAGTAAGAAATCTGTCACCAAGCACCTAAAAGTGTGTTCCGACAAACGCCCTTGAGAGCCAGTTCAATTGCAAGCACATGATACTTGAAAACTGTATGTCTCACAGTGACAGGCGCAGTGCAGTTCGTCACTTGTGATGAAATGCGTTGAAACCTTAAATTCATGTTGTATTTAGAGGTAAATCCGTACACACAATACGCGTACACCAATATAGTCAAAAAATCTCGTAAAATCGTTAAAAATACAACTTCACGTCTGCCCTTAAAATTAGAGGATACAAACTCTATAGCAGTTTGCCTACCGCAAACCACGTTGGTCGACTCCCCGAGTAGTACCCCTGCGTAGCTCTGTGCAAGTATATTTGTTTCACATCTGTATGGACTGTAGGACTATGCTTTTGCGGCGCCTTGGCTCTATACCCGTCCGACCCTACGATCTTGGAAACTGAAATAGGTAGGCAGCTGGTTAAAATAATTATAATCACGAGATCATCAAGATAAACACCAGGTTAAATTCGTGTTAGTATCACACATCGAGGGTTCCGTACCTCGATGTACAAGTCGGTTGTCCGTAAGATTATCTAATATCTAATTTAGAACAACATATAATTAAATTCCGCCAAGTGCAGGTTGGACGCAAGCTAAGGAGTTAGAGTGTATTTCAAAAAATATGATTTATGTTATATTCTGTATTAGTACGGAAACCTGGCACACGGTCGGTTATTTATAATTTTTGAAAACCATGCTTTACAAAAACTACATATTTGAATATACACGGTACATAACATCTTATGGTATTTCATACCTTTAGGTGAGATAGTTGTCAACGGTTAGCCTTTTCTTAATAAAAAAACTCAATGAATTTTTTTCTCTCTTCTTCATCATAATTTTTTATCTGCGTACTTGTGGGAAGTGGAACGACCTTCCTCCGGAGGTCTTTCCACGAAGCTACGACATGGACGGTTTCAAAAGGGACATCTACAATTTCCTCTTTGGGCAGGCAACGCATCAACAGCACAGCTAGTGTTGCAAATGTCCATACGCAGCGGTTACCGTTTAACATCGGGCGGACCGTTTGCTTTTTTCACAGAAAAACAAACCACTAAAATTAAACAGGTAAGTGTCATATAAATGTTCCAATCTGTTTCAAGTTGCAACTCGTTAACGGTCGCATTTTTAGATGAATATTACACATGCTCACTATACAACATGGAAAAAACGGATACACGCGGGTTTTTTGTTTTCTGCACTCCCTACTTTTGGATAAAATGACATTTTCATAGTACTATTTCTGGAAAAGATAGTATTATTTTTAATTATTTTTTAATACTATTATCGTAAAGCTTACTTTTGAAGTGTGTTTTGCTCATCCAGGAATAGAAAGAAATCCATGATCAAATAGTTATAAAACTAAGTTATAAACAGCTTATTATCTTTACAGTGCTTATCTGATGAAGCAGTGATGGCTCAGTGGCATTGGCTATGGACTGCCGCGCAGCAGGTCCATGGTTCGAATCCCGCCCAGAGCTTGAGCTTCACCGCATGGTGGAAGGGCATTTTGCGGATGCCCGCCTGGCTAGCGACCACCCTCAAGTAGAAAGTCTGTCGCCAAGCACCGAAAGGTGTGTTCCGGCAGTAGTCCTTGAGAGCCAGTGAAATTACAAGCACAATGAGACTTAACAACTATGTCTCAATGTGACGGGCGCAGTGCAATTCGTGAGTTGTCATGAATTGCAACTGTTATAGGCAGAGGTTAGTCCACTTAACATCAGGTGGCCCTCGAGCTTGTTCCGTCACAATAAAATAAAAAAAAAAAAAAACTTCATACAAATGATTTATCATGTTTTACAAGGAAATTAACTTTGTTAAACTTTCGTAAATTGTTTATTCGCCACAATTTTTTGCTTATGCCCTCTCTTCACTATGCCTAGTTGTGATCATTTTGGTTTATTCTGTTATAAAGGGGACTAAACACCTTTTACTCCTTGTTTTGTGTAGTTTTGTAGCAACTGGAAGCTTAAATATTTTAATGTATCGACTTATATGTTTATTCCATTCGTTTTATTTATAGATAATGAGATTTACAACTATAGATTAATATATATACACACCACGTTTAAATATTGATATTATAGAAACAACTTCTTTAGGAGTTACTTACTGCCCTCAATGAATAGTGGATATGAAAAGAAATTATTTAAGTATCGCCTTGAGTGGAATATCGTTGAAAAAGGAATAAAAAGTGTATATTATGTTATAAATCTTTTTCCAAAATCATATCTTATTTTAGAAATATACAATCTCACCCACGATATAAAGTCAGATTTAATTTTGAAAGCCTTTATCGATTGTAAAAATACTAGTACTATACCTACGTACTTATAATACTTTAAAAATTATCTTGACCTCTACTGCAGTAAGAGATTTTTGATAAGTATCTGATCTGACCAATCTCAGGGACAAATTGCTTTCAATGGTTTTACCACATGCATTCCTGTGCTTACTCTAAATTTTATTTTGAAATACCTTAAATATAAATAGTAAATAAAGAAACCTATAAACAGTACTACTTCTAGATAAAAAAACGTTAATATATAATTGATAAAAAAACTAAGTAAGTGTTAATATATAATAAAAAATAAATAACTAGCTATGAGCAATAACAAAAGAGACCCGTTGATGTACTTCGTTGCCTTGTTTAGCGCCGTATCTTTTTTTTCTGATCCAAGTTTAAACACTCACTTTCAAATACTACTATTGTTCTACTAAGTAATAAAAACGTATCTGCTCCACAAAGATCTTATATCTGCGTTTCAGTGGCCTGCGATATTTTACTTTTTTTTTCAGAATGATTTTTCATTTCCGGTGCTATAGATGCTAGAACTGAACAATTTCGCTCGGTCCGCTCACAGCCTTTATGCGGTACTCGTTTGCGAACGGAGATCTCGAACGTTTATCCATCCGCTGAAAATAATAAAAGTGAGAAAAATATATAAGAATGAAAAAGAAAATTATAAATATACGCGGTATAAACCGTTTAAAGTTTTTTAACTACTATCTGTAGTAACTACAAATACACCGGTTTAAATCGCGTATATTTATCATTATTTTTACATTAAAAATATTGTACAGGATAGGGATTTTGAAGCAGTGATGGCTCAGTGGTATTGGCTATAGACTGCCGCGCAGCAGACTCATGGTTCGAATCCCGCCGCGGGCTTGAGCTTCATCGCATGGTGGTAGGACATTTTTGTGAATGCCCGCCTGGCTAGCGGGTGGTCGCTAGCCAGGCGGGCATTCACAAAAATGTCAGGTAGAAAATCTGTCGTCAAACACCTAACGGTGTGTTCCAGCAGCTGTCCTTGGGAGCCAGTAATTCTAAGTTATCCCTGTTAACAACTTCGACCACATCATCATTTACCATCAGGTGAGAATGTGGTCAAAGGCATTGCTATCAGCAAAATAATATAATTAAAAGAATTATTAATGTCAATCTGCTATCGGACTGTCCTGTCATATGTCACGGGTCTCTATCTCGACAACGGAATGAGTAACACTTGGGCACAGTTGAACTCATGCCAAAGGTCAATCTATTATATAAATCAAATCAAATTCAATTATAGCGTAAATTTTTTCAAGTCATAAAATATACAAACACGTTTTAGTTTTGTTTTAAACCAAAAAAAAAAACAGTTATTTTTAGATTTTAGGACGTATACTTTTATGACTTGTTTTGCTTAAGGATGGTTAGAACACAATAAATAAATTCCCTTCTACTGGAAAAGCAAGTTTATGCAAAACTTACATTGTTGTTGTTTATTGTTTTATGGTGAACATTTAAGTTTATTTATTGGCTGAAAAATATAGCTGCAACTTTGGTAGTGAACTAGATATTCAAGTAGAACTGTCGTGTTAAAAGCTTATGTGCACTTAGCAAATTACTGCTGTGACCTCCACTGTGTAAAAATGTACCCAGAAAATATTGCATTCCATAAAATACTAACTGAATAATATTTATACATTGGCAATACAATCAGTGGTCTTATCGCTAAATACAATCACCTTTGACAGGATAAACGGGAAATAGTGTATACGGTGGTGTGCAACAAGAAGAAACTCCTGCTAGCGATGCTTCTGTTTGATATGCAGTCATCATTCAATCTAAACGTCAGTACTGCATTACTTTAAACTATTATTTGTAATTTATTGAAGTTTGCGTGACTCTCCGACTTCTGTTTACTTCAATAACTGAAGAACCAAGTATAAAATAAAATTCTAAATGAATTTCAAACTAAGATACACAGCGGTACTTTGACGCGACGGGACCTGAGTAACGCTGCATAGCCCAGCGAAAACAATTTTAGCAACGTTTTGCACCGGTTCGCGGTAAAGTATTTGGTTATAAAAATACACATTTCCGTAAGTTTTGTGTAACCTCTCTACCGTAAATGACGATATCACATATTGACATGATATTGTTAATGACTTTTTCTTACTCTTACTACCCTGCCTTTAGATAATTAGTCCTTAATTTTACTACAAGTGAGTTAAAGGGTTGAATGGAAAAATAAAAGTTCTATAGTTTAACAAACAATTATTTGAATCCTGGCGTAGTTAAAATTATATTTTTGGTAGCACGCTCTTTTTCATCATTCGTCCCCTGCATCCTGAAGTGGAGGTTTTTTCCAAATTATGTTAGTATAAAACATTTCCTCCTAAAAGAAAAACAATGTTAAAAACCAGCAGGCGGTGATTTTAATGTGTTACTGCGGATCTGTTGTATGTATTTTGTTCGTTATCTTTGTGTGCGTGGCTGCGCTCACCACGAACGAAATAAACCAGTGCGTTGCTAACCTACGATCGTTTCACTTGTCCTCTCTGCCACATATTTAATAGTGGTGAAGAGCTACCCTCGAGTAAAAAAAAAGACTAGTGCCATTTACGATGTCCAGCGCAAATTTCGGGATTATTACTACGTTTGACCATAATATACATACATGGATAACATGCAAGAATCGTATATCTCAATATTTTGTCGCGAATGACATAGATGTTCAATTAGACCCTACGTGCAGGAAGAGGAAGGCGATCTTTCTCAGCGCACTCAACGAGGGCACTTTTAACCTAGTAACAGACTTAACACTTCCAAAAAATATTGCAGATGTGCCCTATGAAGACATCTTAAAACTTTTGGATGACCACTTCACTCCAAATCGGGTTGGTTTCAGTGAACGCCACAAATTTTACGCGGCAACACAAGTGTCAGGAGAAACTCATTCACAATGGGCTGCGAGACTTCGTGGATTATCAGAGCATTGTGGGTTTCTTAATGTTAAAGAGGCACTTCGTGATAGGTTCATCATGGGTCTGCGACAAGGGGTACAGAAGGAAAAGCTCTACATGCAAGAGTCTTGGAAATGGCAGAGAACTTAAGCTGTGCACGCTCAGCTGCTGCTGCCAGCGCTAGTGGCGTCGATACTGTAGCGATCACATCGGAGCACCAGCTATACAAGATTTCAAAGGATCATCGGAGTGGAATCGTTGGGAAAAATAAGTGTAGTGTCTGTGGTTATACATATCATAAAGCGTCTTAATGTAGATTTGCTAATTACGCGTGTAAAAAGTGTCACGTTAAAGGTCATCTGCGTAAAATGTGCACCAAGGTGGATTATATGGGTACGGATTGCAGTGATAAGGGTGAAAATTATGATGACGGTAAGTTTTATTAAATTCGATCCCTCAGGGGTGAACCCATGATAGAAACGGTAACTATTAGAAACTCGTCATTTCAATTTGAAATTGATAGTGGTTCGGCGGTCACAGTCATATCAGAATGTTGTTATTAAAAACCAAATTATAAACTATACCGCCATTATTTAACTGTAGAAAGGAGAGAACCTAGGCTTTTACTGAAAGTGCAAAACAACTCAACAATATGCAAAACTGCCCATGAAGAACTATAAAAGGGTCAGCTAAAGCGTAAGCCTATTAAAACTCTTATAAAAGTTCCACAAGTTTACTTACCTAATTTTGTTACTAAGTCGACGATTTCTCTTAAACTTGGATTTGAATTAAGCCAGTTCAATCAAGTAACCCTAAACTGTTTTCACTTCCCTGGTAAAGAAATTGCCCTATATTTTCTCGCAAATTGAACAATATGATCAGAGGAAAGTTTAATTGTTTGAAATGATATTTTGAGGGTTATTTGTACGGAAAATTTAATGATGCATTGTATTTGAATAAGATTGGAATGCTAATATTATGACACTTGTAGCAAAGTTTTAATGAAATAATGTCAGCATAGAGTTTAGATGTGAAAGGAAGATTGTTGAAAATACTGTGACATGAACATCCTCTCAAAAACTCTAGGTTCTAGATTATTGAAGGTGTCTTAATTCTACTATTTTTATTTATTTAGATACACAAAGCAAATTACAGTCAATTTCTCATTTACAATAATTATACATGTTATACAAATTCTGAGCTGGATTGTAATTCAACATATGTGTATACAGAAAAGTAAAGTGAAATGCGAGACGAAGTGAAAGAAAGTACCAATCCGCGAATCAAACTGCTATTTTCGGATTAGTACCCTGAAACTGATACAATATATAATTATAAGTAACAATAAGACAGATCATCTGGACACAACATGGCTGTTGTGTCCGAATTACTTGGTTTCGGTTGAAGACGATCTTATATTGTTTTCTCTAATAACACAAAGGTCAACATAAAAATAACAGCATAATACACTATAACAAATTCTGTGGCTTTTATTAATAATTATGGTTATCTGTCTGACGTCAACTCCATCCACCGAATACAGATCAAAATTCTGGAAGGCTACTTAAACTCCTTTACCAGAATAATCCAATAGACGTCACGAAAAAAAAATATACTTCACAGAGATTATCTTACGTAGTAAAGCCTCAGAGAAATGAATAAGAAAGAGGGAGTCTAAGGAAAATCAAAAATGAAACATCAAATTCGGCCAATTTTATGTAAGACACAACTCACTCAAACGTATCCAAATTCGACCAATTTCGTCCTCATTCACGATAGACCGTCGCACATTACACACGTCACACATAACGGCATTACTAAATTTAAAACCGACTTGAGTATTTAAACACACATAAGTATTAAATATAATGTACTTTCTTTAATATTATACAACGTAATTTAGGTTATAATTTCAAATAAAAATGTAAGCAAAAGTATTGCCAGACATACATTTTAGGATGTTTCCAAAAGTGTGCAGTTTTTTATAGTCGGTTCGTGTAGCTGTAACATTATATACTTTATATCTAAACAAGCGTATGTTTATTAGGAAAAATTAGGGATTATCTTATCTTATAGTGGAAATAACCAGTAAAGAGTTTTGCAACTAATCATGTTTTAGTTAAATTTAATTTATTATAGTGCAATATATTTGTTATCACTGCAACTATAGTAGTTAGATAGTTCGACCAAGAAATTTGACACTTCTTATAAAAGTTAGCAGTTTAATAGTTGTTACATAATTGTCCCACAGTTGGGTAAAAGCCTACATTTTGATGACTTACGAAGACAATAATCGACCAAGAGCGTGTCAGGACACGCATATGATATGCTCCCGTCGATAAATAGAAGATCGCGAATCCCGTCGATGAATAGAAGATAAATAGAAGTCGCAGATGCCGTAGATAAATAGAAAACCATTTAACGAGTATTGTTGGTTTTTTATTTTATTTTAATATTATACATTAACCCGGCGAGGATGTGGTAGGGTCAATTTGACCCTGCTCATTTTGTTTGATGTACAGTTTTTTTACCTGTAGTCGCATGCTGTCGAGTTTATCAGTAGTTCACAGTCAATAAAATACCCTCCCTTTTTCCCACCTCCACTTAGTCAGGTGCAACACGTGCAAGCAGGTAAACGTGCGCAAACTCAAATAGGGCAATTATGACCCATATATAGAGATGATTAGTAGCCTGAAAGACTGGATAATTACTGATTTTGTGATAAAACATGATATACCTATGATATAAATTTCTACCAAAAATTACCAATTACTTGTAATAATATTTGTATGTGTTGTTTTTTTTAATGTATGGCAGAGTCCTGCTAAAGTTGAATAAAATAAGACTTTTTGTAAAATTGAAATAATGAAACATTTTATACGCATAATAGTGTTTCTTTTCATGAAAATCCTTATATAAATTACTAATGCGTAAGTTAACTTCCTATCCTATGTTAAAAAATTGCAATGAATACTTTTAAAATATGAATTAAATACAGGGTCATCAAGACCCTCCACATCCTCGATGTACCCTTTTTGTACCACATCCTCACCGGGTTAAACCGGCAAAAAACACTCACGTTGAGGATCAAATACGTCGACCCAGGTTTCGAGCAAATCAGATGCTCATCATCAGGGCGAGCGCGCAGCTGCGTCCGCGAGCTCCCGGCGGGCACATTTATTTTATTTACTATTTATCTAAATTTAACAGTTATAAACCAAAAACATTTTGGGAAGAAGTCCTTCAAATGACAGGAACGGTTATTTTATTATCACAGAATGCTTAAACCAATTTTCGTCTGATGTTTTTAGTATAATCTGTCTATGGTAAATAATTAAATTCTTGGTCTAAAAGTTAGAAATATCGACTAGGCTACTAAAATTTTCACACGAAAATAGTTAATTAGCAGTATTTTTTAAAACACTCCCGTGACACTTGTTGTGTTATTGTTGTTAATCATTTCAGGTTTCCAATAAGGACTGCATATATAGATGATTGGCTATCCGCGGTTAGGAATAATCGTTGGAACCTAAAAACCTTATTTTACATTTAACATTTTTTTTCGGTAAAATTGTTATGATTTTTCTAATTCTGTTTTCACAAACATTATACACAAAATGATAGAGATATGTGTAAAAATAAATATCAAGTAAATCAAAAATAAGTAATCGTAACTGTGCGCTATTTATTGTCCTAGAGAACTAAGTCTAGAATATCTTTAAAAAAAATTGCGAAATATATTAAACAATAATCGTGAAGATTGTGCAATATTATAATAATATTGCGCAATATAAATAATATTATGTTATTGCGAAGTATTCTTACGAACAAATTTTGCTGTATATTTATATCTTTAAAAACTTTTCTCCCATAAATCCTACAATTTAGTTATTTTCGCTTTCATATGGCAACACTTCTATCGCACACATGTGTAAAAGTGTGGCTTCAGTTTGATGTTTGAAATGAAATCGAACTATTTCACATTTAATTCTTAAACCATCTATAGGTAATTATCATTGTCAACAGCTGTATAGTCTACCGTTGAAGAAAGCCTCCCCTATATACTATATCAGCCGGATCGTCAACTGCTGAACGCAGCCTAAAGGGGGATTTACCATAATTATAATAGGGGATTGCTTGGCAGGCGTCTCGGGGATCGCAGAGTAAGTTCCTCAGAAAACGGCACCTTTCAGCATTTTACCCTTTGTCGCCTCTGACATCACCCACGAGAAGGGATAGCTAGAATGGCACCCCCTGGTGCCTTTCTAGCCCGGCATCCCACGGGCTTCCCATCTATATGGCAAACTATCCAAGTGTGGGAATTATGCAATAGCCGAGGATTTGCCATAATTCCCACACTTTGAGGGCGTCTTGGGGGTCGCAGTGTAGATAGAAGTCTTTCAAAAGGTGTTTGGTGCGCACCTTCCGGTATTTTCTCTTAATCGTCGCCTCTTACGACACTGGTTAATCATTAATTTAATATGTATTAACGAATAATAATATTAATTAATATAACACTATTACATTGATTTAATATCTTATCTTATATAATTTTAAATATCTATATTATGTACTATTATTTTTCATTTATAAACCTCATGATTTTATTAATTTTATATGATTTGGGCGTAAACAAAAGACGAATCAAATTTTAAACCAACTTTATTCCAATCACGCACATTTACATAAAATGATAAATTAGACAGTTTGGATAGGAGATGCCGACAATTACCTAAGTATAAGATATTCCAAATAACCATTAAATAAGATTCCTATTTATATTTTGACTAAGATCAAATTTATTTTTTCATATTTAAGGAAATGTCTAATTAAACACAATTAAAACTAATCTCAGAAAGGAAGATCAAAATCGAACCAATGGGATTAAATAACTCAACTTTGGAAAATAATCCCACTTCGAGTTAATTGAGCATTACGACATCCTTATCTCATTGGAATTAATTACATCGGTGATGGGCTAATAAGCCCGACTAATTATATCACTCAATCATTTATAACGAAATATTGGTATAATAATTAATCAAACACGGTGGAGTAATTAGAAGCAAAGCAATTATAATTTATATGCGTTATTGTGGTGGGTGATTCCGCTCCCGTAATTTGGTTAGCTAATAAAAGAACCGTCGTTAAATAAAAGCTCTCCTGCTCATAACGATACTACACGTTGTTTTGGTTAATTCGTGTTTTTCCCCGGATTACATTTTATTAAATCAGATTAACGTTAATATGTTTTGACTTGCCACGTGCTTAAAGACGTTAACAGGCAAAGCCTGGATGTGTTTCTTAAAAAAAATATTATCTATTATATTATGTATATTAAGAAAATCTTATAAATAAGTAGAAAAGCTACTAAAACAAAAGCAGTTCAGCATCTCATCAGCAGTTTTAGCCCAAGTAAGTGAGCCCACTATTACTAAATTGGCAGAGTTAATGAATCTCAATGCTAATTTGTGGTTGTCCTCGTTTAACCACATTGTAGTGTATCTAAAAAAACCTTCCTCAATCGTTTTTGGTGAAAACAAAGCGTATAATTTTAAATAAAGCTCATTGTTTTCATATTTTTTTTATGGGATAGTGATGGAACTCCCAAGAAACCTACCTGATGTTAAGAGGTAACTTCTCCCTATGATACATGCATTGTGTTATATACAAATGACGAACTGCACTGCGCGCTCACCCGTAGACATACAGTTATTAAGTCTCTCTACCGGCACCCAAGGACTGCTGCCGCAACGGGCTGTCATGTGCTTGACGACAGATTTTCTACTTGAAGGTGGTCATTTGCTGATGCCCCTCCCTGCATGGTGGAGGTGAAATAATCGAGCATGTTGATGAATTTTTGAAATAAGTAAAAAAAAATAAGCAAAGAAAATAAGTAAAGGCAAAAATGCGATTCATATTTTTATGGAATTAACAAAAAGAGTTGGAAGACCTAGACCGGATGGACGGTGGACTGACGATATCGCAAAAAACTCGAAAGCCAATGCTTTTTTTTAATGTTATTGTGACGGAACCAGCTCGAGGCCCACCTGATGTTAAGCGGACTAGCCTCTGCTTATAACAGATGCATTTCATCACAAGTGACGAATTGTACTGCGCCCGTCACCTTGAGACATATTTGTTAAGTCTCATGTGCCTGTAATTTCACTAGCTCTTAAGGACTGCTGCTGCAACACACCATTAGGTGCTTGGCGACAGATTTTCTACTTGAGGGTGGTCGCTAGCCAGGCGGGCATTCGCATCAAGCCCTTCCACCATGCGGTGAAGCTCAAGCCCGCGGCGGGATTCAAACCATGGACCTGCTGCGCGGCAGTCCATAGCCAAAGCCACTGAGCCATCACTGCTTCAAAAACAAGGTTACAAGCGGCTTACAGCCTTGATTTTCTAAGGAGGCCTTTGTTCAATAGTCGACGTCTTCGGGCTAATGATGATGATGATGAAAAATAGGAGACTTACGAAATAGTTTTATATGAAAGAAGAACTAAGCAAATAGCGTGTTGCTAGATTCTAATAAAACTGGCACGAGTTTGCATAAGAAACGACGCCGAAAAGCGCTGCTGCCAAAATATTTTACGTTCCCGACTCTTCCCGCCCAAGCTTACACATCATAACCAACAATTACAAAGAAATGTCCATCTATAAACACCTCGGACCGCCATATTTCCTTTTTATGAATTTTATTTTTGGAGCGATCTTGCGCGTGTCTCCTTTGAAAAATATACCGACCATTTAATCAAGACTTGTAATTAAGAATTCTCCTCAATATAATAGAGCTTTATATGTTTTTTGGCATATAACGAAACAATTACATTCAGTTACGAAGTATAACGGTTGCGTTATACTTCGTAACTGAATGCAAAGAAATATGATTGGATGCTTTATTAGGGCAAATGTGTGCCGTAAAAAGGATGTGACTGTCGTTTTATACGAAAAAGAAGGTAAAAAGAAGGCGCAAAGTTGATATTGTAAATTTAGGCGCATAGTCAAGGCTGAAGTGTCTCGGCACTTTGAATTTATCACGCAATAAGACTGTTAATTCGCTTTATTTCACTCATAAAATCACCCAAGCAATAAAATACTAGGACGTAATCTCATCCCGCTCAAAGCTTCTTATCATTCCTTTTCCTCTATATAAGTGATCATTAATGAATTTCTCTTTACTTACTTAATGAAACGAAACGAGTGTATTAAAAATCCCATTTAGAAGTTTTTCACGGATCACTTATAGAAAAAAGTTTATCTCACGTGATAACTAAACATCCGATGTTGTTGAAGCGTGATCACATTAATGCATATTATGCTGAGGCGTTCGCGTTTTTTAACTTCTGTTTTTTCGAAGTTCTATTGGTTGGCAGCTTTTAGCAAGTTGATGTTAGAAAAGTAAATGCTCTTGTCTGTCTTGTCTTTTTGCTGATCTGTATTTTGGGACTAAGAAGAAACTTTGACATCGACTCTTAACTTTTGCTCTTACAGGACGACAGTTCAATGGCAAAGAATTTGAATTGAGTGGAAAAATTTGAATCATTACCATATGGTATCATGCATAGGTGAGAAACACATGTTCTCTATGGACTGCTGTGCTTATTCGAGGAAGCGGAAACAGCGAACAGAAGCTAGTTTTTAAGATCCATACGTTATTTTTCAGATATCGATTAGGCACCCCGTAAATCAGCTGCAACGCGTTTTACGCGTTCGCTCGAATATTTAGCTCGGTTTACGAGCCTGACTCGTACTAGGCCGATTATTTTTCAGCATCTATGATGTTGTATTTTTGGGTCGTAAACGATCACTATTTAAAGGACTACTTAAATTTTAAACCGCGCAGCTTGCGTTGTCCTTTTTAGCCGATCAATTAGATTAAGCAATGTCCCTAGTGAAATTTATTACGGAGCGCTTTAGTGCTTTGAATGGCACGTTAAACCATCGGTAATTTTGTGTTAAGATGGTCATAGGGCTTTGTTGGAGACCTTAGGGCAGCCTAAAGTCTAGTCTAGTTTTGCATAGCGGTAAATACTTAAGTATAAAATGGGTCACCAAGCACCTGCTAGCAGTAGCCTGGCAGTTCCAATCCTAGTTAAAGCCAGTTTACCATCTTCGACCATGTCATCACTTACAATCACTTGAGATTGTGGTCTTAAGCTAGCCAATTAGCTATAAAAAATCACCCCTTGATTAAAGTGTGAAAATAAAAGTAAAGTGAAAAATTTAGTGTGCAAAATTTTTTGTTCTCATCAAATACTAACACAAAACCGCTGCGCGTTGTTAGCATCCGACGAAGAGCTACTTTTTGTGGTGTGCCACTAAACCTCAGCTTAGGCTGAAAATCTCTCGCTAATTGTAAAATATTTATGAGTCTTGGAACAGGTCCAGATTACCCACAGTCCAATGCCAAGTAGTGTATGTGGAACAGTATAAATAAAATATACCATAGTGCTCTCCCTACCATTATCCAATATATTTGCCATTGGTACAATATGCGTGTTTTTACACTAGTGACCAAAAAAGAGTGTTATGTCTTCAGGGTTCATTTATGTATGTTCGTAAGTTTTGGCGTAACAGGCACAAGAGACTTTTAACATAAGTTGGTCCTCGTGCTTTATCTGTAAAAAAAACGAATATAAATAATAAACATTCATCTCAATATCTTTGTTAGGACTAGCAGAAGTCAACCCTAAGAGGTTGTTAGCATTTTTCCAATAACCCTGTATATTGTTTTTCACTGTCAAATAATTATCTGCTGAGAAAAAGTTCCCTTCTGTTACCTAAACTGAAAACTGTCTCTCGTAGACACATGCTCGAAAATACTGCTAGTTGCTTAGCGACGGATTTTCTACATCACGCAAAGAAACTCCGAGCATAGCTCTCTCTATAGCTCGTTGAGCGACCCTGAGCTTGTCCATAAGGGCCACAGTCAAGGACCACGACGCGCAGGGATTATGAAAACCCCTCTTTAATGTGGATTGTGTGTATTTTGTGTGAATGTGTGGTGAAAGACCCTCATTAACGGTGGTCAAATACTATAGTTATAATAAAAAAGCGCGTTGATGGTCGCGGGACGACTGAAGAATGGTGTAACTATCAATTAAGAATAAAATAACCTGTTTTTTTACTATTTTTTATTGTTTGTTAAGTGCACTATTAAAACTCTGTTTGAAGTCATGATAAAACCACAGTCGATGTGTCTTCACTGCTTTCAAAGTCAAAAACCGCGATTTGTGCATTTAAATATATTAACATACCTATTCTGTTTGAAGTTACATAACTACGATATTTTATGTTATTATCCAATTTACTTCTAAATATGATTACAAACACTACCGCGTGCTAAGCAAAAATTACATTTACAAATGATACGTCCCCCGATTGAATACAAATCAATATTAAAACAATTAAAGCGGTGATTCTCTGATATTGGGCATTTTGAAAATGAACACTTTTCTATGGATCATTATTTCGATTCAGAAAAATTAAAACAGAAATGCAGCTTTTTTGTAATTATTTTTGATATATTTTCGTATTTGTTGACATAATTATTTACTAAAGCTAGCACTCACAGTGCTTAATCGTAACCTCCGGACTGTTTAACCGCGAATTAAACGAAAGACCCTACACATACTTTTGACGAGTGCAGAGAAGACAGTGACAGTGACGCACGCACCCCTACCCTGTCTGCGATGCCATTGCTGCCCGCTGTTCCTGATGTTTCGCAAAGGGCGTTGCGAGCAGCCGCCCGCAGTGCGCGTCTAGAAGCCCTCAAAGCTGTCAGCATTCCTTGAAAATTAGCACCGTAGATGCTAAACCGGTATATTTAGTTCAAATGTATCATTTACATCTGGTTCGTAATTTTCCTATCTAATAATACCCATATATGTGACCAATTATATCCTAAACAAATTTAATTGAAAATGTTTAATCGGATAATACCACCAGTATATAATGTATTATTTTCTTTGATTTTCATGCATTGCCAACCAACAAAATTCTGTAATTACAACGTGCAGCGTTGTAATAGTAAACAACGTGTATTTAATCTAAATCTATACTTCTATATACATAGCTATCCTATAATATTATATAGTTGAAAGATTTGTATTTTTTGGATGTCAGAAATAAACTTAAAATTTACTAGACCGATTTGAAAAAATATTTTTCCATTAGAATCCCACAATTTTCCTGATGAACATAAGCTATAGAATATTTTGAAAAACTTATGGGTCCGTATGAAAACATCGATAATGTAACCAAAAGTGTGAAAAAAATCGTATATCGCGTACGCTGCGGAAATTGTTGACAATAGACTTTAACAGCAATACCATATTTCCAACAATTACAGTTTTGTCACAATAAATCCTTTTTATGTGTTACAATTTATAATTTTCATACCCGTGCAAAACTGAGGTGAGCTAGAGCTTTATTTTCTGTTACGAGCTAACATAAATTAATTTTCTTTTTGAAATACCTTTCGATTTGCTTTTTAGAGTATAGAATAGAAACTACAAACGAAAACTGTTGTCAAAAATAAACATTTAAGTAAGAGCCATGCGCTCACTTTGTCTTCTCGGTGTGGTAAGTGGCAAAAGCTTGTACCTAACTAATGCAAAAAAAATTGCGTTCAATAGAAAACTTATTGAAACGGAAATGTATATAAGTTTGTTAAAGCGTTAACATTTAACAAATAAAATTAAGATGTTTAAATGTGTAGTAAATGTAATTTAAGTTACCTATTCTGGTTAAGAACTATTTATTGTGTTGATTTCAAACTTAAGCATTTGTTGTAACAGCTGTATGTCTAGCAATCGATAGCTTTTCATTATCTGATTGCGGTTAGATTAGGCGAATAATTATAACCAGTTCAATGAGTCCTCTTATGAACGTTAATTTAATGTAAACCAAAACGAATATATTCAAAATATCAAAAAACACCTCGTGGAAAATTCAATACATTGCCGTGTAGTCGGCGTTTATAGCATAAATACATTCGCAATCCAACGGGGGTATACTTTTATAGGGGTTCTAGACAGGACAAAACTTTAACGGGCTGTTTTCGGTTTGTATTGTTACTGCAGCAGAATTTCATTAGATTATAATCAAAATTTTATGGAAATAACTTCTCTAACTAAAACCTTCTTGACCTCACACCTTCATAAAAGCGCAGTTTGAGTTTGAAAAACAGGATAGTAATATAATTGATAGTTTATTAACATCTTTTATTTCACGCTTCAACCTCTAAACCGCATTTAGTGGTTTATTCGGCTACGGTTTGCTTGTCAAACGTAAATGTATCTTCCGTTTTACTATTTCTTCTAGTAAAGAGTTTCCTATTAGAATTTTTACTGTAACAGGGTTTCTTTTGAGATAAAGGATGACTCGCAAGTGAGCCGTTTCTTTGTGTACAAAGACCCATTTTAGAGTACATTTCTTTGGGAAGAAGGTATTATGATGTTAGCGCATTTCCCTAAGGATGTGACTGGGAACGAATTTATGATATCTTTGCGGTATATAGGTATACCGTTATTTTAGACTGCAGATTTATAACATGGAATTTATTTGATTGTTTTAGATGAGATAGTGAAATATTGAAAAAACTGGGTAAAAAATTAGAATATTCGTGACTCAGTTATGCCAACTCAATTGTTTTGTACTTGGGAGAGTTTGGGAGGTGGATAGCCATAGCGTAAAATTTTTGCATAATGTATAAGCATTGGGTTGTGTATTTCTGTGCTGTTTTTTAAAGTGAGTTTGAGTAAAAGAATCTTGCCATAAAAGTTTGTGTATCCTTTCAAATAATTTTAAAACTATCTCTAACTTTAACATGTAATAAAACTAAGAAATGTTTAGAATAAAAATTATGAAACAAGTCAAACAAGAGCCGGAATTTCATTACGTTTGGTCTGCGCTGGAGCAAAAGTGAGCCATCGATAGTATAATCACGATCACTTTGTGTGAAAAACGTAATAAAGCTCATTCTCACAAAACCATTTTTGCCGATCTTTAAATTTTATTTTTATTTTGTGTGTTACATTAGGGCTCCTGTCATCTTTCTCTTTCTTCTAGACGTAAATGACTCATGTATGTACTAGCAGTACGTTAGTGAATGTAATGCGCTGGTATAGATACTACGTGGTATCAAGGGCTACTGTAGCTTAAATTCGTCTCTAAATTTTTTTTACATATGATCCCATGACTACTACGTCGGTAACTACTTGGTCAGTCAAAATCAAGTAGTTCTTTAAATAATACTACTACCTTTGTTACTTCCAGAAAATGTCCATGATATAATCTAAGACAATGTAGAAATGTATCATTGAAATGTTTCTGTCCAGTGAATGAATGGATATGAAACAAATTGAGAAGATTAATTAAATAACAAATGAAACCCTTTACAACCTCAGTAAAAATCTTAACCATGAGGTTCTTAAGCATTTAGGTACCACAACAACACTTTTTGACCCCAAATCCGTAAGGATAAAGTTCAAAGTTAACAACAAAGTTTACTCCGCAACATCGTGTTGAATCGCTTTTCAGTGCACTTGCCAAGTTTGACAAATATCCAGACATTTTTGGCTAAAGATATAGCTAGAAGAATAAAAAGATGCTTAGACAGCTCTGCCTACTCATTCGCAGAAAAATTATAGGAATTTATGATGTACTTATACTTTGATTGTTTGTTCAATAATGGTCCTAAATTAATTGCTTCGACGTGATCTAAAAATCTACTGAGCCTAGTCTCGTAATTATGAGCTCAAAATGTTACTTTTCTAGTTATATAAAAAAACGTAAAAGACGATTAAGCTGGCAACTTTACACTGGTACTCGAGGCTTTGAAGTCTAATCTCAAGCAACGCCACCGATGAGATTGTGTAACTTGAACTTTTCTTCTTCTAGAAATCGTGCAGACAGGACCTGACAGAAAAAAAACCCAATCATTTTCTTCCTACACTTATCGCATGCCTCTGTGAATGGTTTTCAACAGTACACCAACCAACTAGAATCCGTTTTTGTTCTGGGTCTCCTCATACGTGATACGCCGGGTATCTTCAATTTATTGGTCGACAGCAGCCAAATTTTATAATGATAGCAGTCTAGGGCCGAATCACGAATTTTATCATGGACATAAACAAGGCTAAGGATAGGTTCTGCGTACCAATGCGTTACGGTATTCTAATGAGGCGCTTCTTTTCCAAAAGCATTTTGTAGTCGAGTTATGTTGTTTATTAAAGACAGTGAATTTATGACACCATTAACTTACGTCTTTTTCGTGTTAAAATATGTAAATGAACGTGAAAATGCATCGATATGACGTAAAATTTCTAGCGAAGAAATCAAAAACATTACACGACAGAATGCGAGATAAGGAATATTAGTCACTTTCTTCATAACTCGTTGTAATATCAAACGTGTTTATTTCCAGTTTTACTGTCAAAGTTATTTAGGAGATTTAAGTAGTATTTAACCGGACCTTAATAAAGATAAGATTAATTTGGTGTACATTTTTATAAAAATTCTAATTACACATCGAATCACGTATCAAAATGTACAACAAATTAATCTTGCACGGCCAGGCATCATTCCAGGAAGATAAGTTTGTATGTCACTGTAAATATTCCATTTATTAGATTCTAACTACTTTCTATTCGAAAAATGCTGTGCAAAGTATCTCATTTTATCGACATCTCTTGAGGATTAAAAGAAAACTCTGATCGTTTTAAACAAAAACTGTAATCTGAAACTTTGAAGTGGTAGCTTAATGAATTTGGAACCTTTTTGTAAACAATATTTAAATCTTAAAAAGTGTCATAAAAGTAAATGAGTTTTACAACTGAATAAAAAGGTTTACAAGAAAACAATCTCTATATAAAAAATAACTTAACATCTTGCTGTCTACAAATGTTTTCAGTAAAATTTATTATCAATAGTTAAAATGTACAGTTTATTTCTTTTACTTATATGAATATTATCATCAAACAAACTCAAAAAGCATATAGGTGTTTATCACTGCAGTGTAAGATATTCTTAACTGAGTCTCGGAGTCGGCGATATCTTTGTTTCATGGTACCTACACCAGCTACCTAAAGTAAAAAGAATAATTAAGGAGGCTTGTTACATAGGATAAGTAAGTCACTCACCAAAGTACGAAGTATCTGAAGTAAAAGCACCGAGTGCCGATTAGATTCCAGCATCAAGGCTTGGATCAGATGGAGTCCCAGATGATGTTGGGCCGGCTTAGTGCCCGGCGTCGTGCGCCGGCACCACTATGACTTGGGGCAGCATTCGGTCTTCGTCCGAATTGTCTGCCAGTAACGCATTGTGCGTTATATACATGATTTTATCTAAAATAAGAATAATCACGTATCGTTCGATACTCGTTTCGATACTTTGTAAGAACAAAGAAACGAAAAAGATATTCAATGTGGGTAGTTTGAAACAGTATTGTCTCGCAGACAATACATGCAGATAAACGTGAAATTCCATTAGAATCCACGTATTTTCTGCGTATAATTATTACATAATTATCACAGGTAGCTCGCAGCTACCTGTATTATCGCAATTGACTCGCAGTCAATCCCGATTTTACCCAAAGAAAGTATTTGTTCACAAGAACTTATCAGCAGAATTTTCACCGTCGGACGTGTCTAAAAGACGTCGTCGTCGTTTTTTTTTCTTACAATCTTCTTATTTTCCGTGTATAATTCACTATTTTATCCTCAGCACTGTGTTTTGGAATTGTCATGAAGACGCGTGCGTTCGTTGCCGTGCACAAAAAAGGAATGAGACTACTCGATAGGGACGGACATGAGTTGGGGAAAAATATCGATACAACTCGATGTTTTATTCGAGTTCTCTGCAAATGTGCAAGAGTTGCCTGTAAACTAAAGGAAACTACCTGGTTGGTATACTATAATTTGAGAAATGTCTTCAACGACGAATAATAATGTCTTCAATATCACAGTATTTATGTACAGACAAGTACTAAGACTTAAGTCTTTTCAATTGTATGAATCATTAAATAAAAGACAAACAATTATGACTACATTATCCTTTCGGCTAATATTCCATACAAAATAATATTTGCTTTCATAAGACTGCGAGTTAATTAATTCATTAAATGCCTAAAACGACATTTGTTTAAAAGTATCTATACCCTTTTCTACCTATATGCACAACCCGAGTTGTCTTGAAACTAGCGAGCAAATCCAATTTACCCCTTCAAATGAATCCTGTCCAAATAATGTAGCTTCAGTTGTAAAAAGTAACAAGGTTGTAAGGACTTCCATATAGTAGTTTCTTAGTATTTATAAAATAGGGGCTATCACAACAAAGTCATGATTACTATAAGCATAAATATTCACCGATTCAAGAAATAGGTCAACAGTAGGTTTTATAATTTTTATATAACATCCACATTCTACATAATAATTATGTTCAGAAACTAATTTTCAAATTGATTATTGATTTGCATGTGTTTATTGCCCCTCACCTCCGAAAGTGCTCAGCTAATTCTGATGTAATTTTGGCTTTTGGTAAACAGATTTCATGGTACTGACACTTTGTACTACCAACTCAATGAGTAGTCTTGATGGAGAGCGATATAACAAATTTCCACGTAAGGAAGGCTATGGAGCGGAAGCTAGTGTTCTATAAATAAATAACTTTTTATTAATATGAGGCAATTACTATGTTCTGCAGCTACGGGATCCATGATTTTGAACCTACCGCGAGTTCGAGCTTCTTCTCGGCACCGCACCGAAACATTTTCATAGGACATTTTCAACAACGTAAACAAACTTTAAGTTGAATTAATGATCCACTTGTCAATTGGTTGACAATGTTGCAGTGTGAGGATTGTATTTAGAATGATGTTTATTGTCTAACTCATATATTATATTGAAGTTCTTAAAAAAAAGTTTAGTTCTTCGAAAAAATGTAATATTTTATAGATCAAGTATCTTCAAGGTGTTATATTATGACATATTAAATAGATGGGTATTAAATTATCTTAATTAATCTTCATATACCTTGACCTCAACTTTTGACTTTAAGTTACTAATTTGCATTTCAACTGGGCAATGCTGCCAGCATGCTGGCTGGGCACGCCGCCAACTGGTAGTGGGTTGGAGTATTTGGACTGCCTGCAAGTCTGTAATGACTTGTAGGTGGTCTAAAAGCTTTCATTGTAATAACTGTAGTCTTGTATATAGTTCGTAGTATTTTGTTAATAAAAGGATACCACCGTTTGAAAAAAAGATAATAGTTGAATAGTAAAGTTCGGGATTTAGTTTTAGGTCAAGTTTTACTAACATTATTCATGTAAATTTACAATTATATATAAGTTCAGTACAAATAACATGTATTCAAGTCCGTTTGAGAAATTAAAAAGTAACGCGTGGTTTTCATTTTGTTTGAACTTAAGAATTACAAAGTTTTGTTGATTTACATATACTTACAATTATTGTTAATGTAAAATTAATAATTTTATATGTTAATTGAATTTTATTTTTACTAAATATCGAAAATACCAATAATCCCGGTTTTTGTCAAATCAAAACCGGTATTTATAGGTCCTTCATTTGGCTCAGTATCCCGGTATTTTCGATATCCGGGATCCCGGTTTGCGTCCCCTAGTTACTATTATCATTGTCCATACCCTTACTTTCAACCTAGTTAACTCCACTATACTATATGAAGTATACATTAGAAGAGTATAATAGTAGATTATGATACAAGTAAGCTAACCGGCTCACGAGTTTCATACGCACTTTTTCAACACTCTTGCGAGGAAACATATATTCTTATTGCACAAATGCGATACAAACATTTTTACTTTTTTGCTCGTGGCAAATATATGATGGTTGATAACATATAAACCTCTTTGATGTTAAATTTTACCCGGTTAAATTGAAAATGCTCTGTTTACTCGCATATAATTTGCTGTTAGGTACTAACTTAACTTTGTAGAGATAAATTACCCGATTAAATTTAAAATGCTCTGTTTACTCGCATATAATTTGCAGTTAGGTACTACTTAACTTTGTAGGGATAATTCTATTTCGCACTAGTGTATAATATTATTATGCACAAGGGTTGATAGCGCCAAAAAGTAATTATTTTATGTCTTCGATGCGGACTGTATTATGTTAGGGAGAATAGTACACACGAAAAGACATACGTATGATTTCTCCTTGTGGACACCACGGCGGCGCAAAGGGGTGTAGGCTATCGGGCCCATATAATCACAGCCACAGTGCGTAAAAGGCTTGTCAACTTGATGAGTGCGGGTATCGGGTAAGTCAGCCATTAGCGGGTATGTTGCACGTGGCTTAAGCCGGAAACATGCATTGCACAAGTGGACTCGTTGTCTCACAATACGTCTAGCAGACAGGATCCAGAATTTTTGGCGGATAAGCGACATCAACAATTCTGGTCCAGCGTTCAAGTATTTTAAATGGTAATAATCAATGATCATGTTTACGACATGATCATTGCGCGGTAATATAGCAGGGTGCTTATGTGCATAGTCCAGGTTGCTATTATTGAGCCGTCCTCCAACGAGAATTAACTCATTATTTACAAAAGGTCGTAGTCGGTTCAAAGCTGGAGAACATGGTTTGTTATTTAGAATACTAGAGTATTCATGTGTAAAGTGCTGGCTTTGCACAGAGCGGATAATTTTCCTTTCAGCAAAATTTAAATCATCAGCAGTCACTGCAATAGATCTGCGGCGGGGCAATAATTTTGTGAACTTACAAACGTATACAATTATACGAAGAAGTTTACTCCAAGAGGAGATGCGGAGAGCGAGTTCATATAAAGCGCAATGCTTTACAGGCGTGCACACAGCGTGCGTTAGAACCTTTTGTTCAGTTACATCCTTAACAGTTTGAGTATCCAAGCTCCTAAGAGGCCACTCTGACGTATTTAATGAAGCCCATGATGGGCCATGCAGCCAAAGAGGGTGCGATATTAACTTTTCCGGCAAAATACCTCGACTTAATATATCTGCGGGATTATCTTCGCTGTAACAGTGGTAAAAGTTGTCAGCCGAAACGTTGTCAGTAATCTGAACAACGCGATTGGCGACAAACGTTTGCCATCTGTGTGGTGAGTTCTTTATCCAATAAAGCGCAACCATAGAGTCAATGAATGCGTAAGTCTTTATTGGAATGAGACGAGAATAATTATCTCGAACCTTACGCAGCAGTTTTGACAGTAAAACTGCTCCGCAGAGCTCAAGGCGAGCAATGGATATGGGCTTAGTCGGAGCGACTTTAGTCTTCGCGCATACCAGGCGGACAGTATTACCAGTAGCAGTACTTACATGGACGTATATAACGGCTCCGTATGCGGTCTCACTGCTGTCGGAAAAGGCCAAAAGAGTGACGTCACAGTCCTCAGTTACACCGACATGCCGCGGAATACGTAAATTATTGAGAGCCGGTAACTCCTTGCAGAACTGTTTCCACATCTTTACTATATGTGGCGGCGGTGTATCGTCCCAGTCTAAGTTAAGTTGTCAAAGTTGTTTTATCAACAACTTAGCGAACACGACTGCAGGAGCAACAAAGCCCATTATATCCCACAGACGGGCGACAGTTGACAAGATCGAACGCTTTGTGCAGATAGTATCAGTGGCGGGCGCGGTAATTTTAAAATAGAATGAGTCATGATCCGTGGCCCACCGCAAACCTAATATTTTATGCTGCGTATTTTTATCAAATTCGACTTCAGCTGGAAGTTTATGTGAAGCTGGAATATTGTCCAAGACAGCTCGGCAGTTGCTGTTCCACTTAACAAGATCCCATTGTGCACGTTTAAACAAGTCAATCAGCTGCTGTGACGCCAAGACCGCTTCTCGTTCGCTGGGAAGCGAGAAGGCAAGGTCATCCATATACAACGAGGTAGTCGCAATGCTACTCGCGAGCGGATATTTTGCGCCATCATCCTCAACTAGCTGTCTGACCGTGCGAAGAGCGAGATAAGGGCTAGAAGATATGCCAAAGCATACGCGATTTACGTGGAATATTGTTAAAGGATCGTTTGGTCGGAAGCGGTATAAGAAGCACTGATATCGGCGATCGGCTTCGCGCACCATGATTTGAAGAAACTGTTGGCGACAATCTGCAGTCATTGCTACGGCGTGTAAGCGGAAATTCAAAATTATTTGAAATAAGTCGCCTTGCAGATTCGGACCTGAGTGCAGGATGTCATTCAGCGCGCGGCCGCCACAGCTGGGTTTGCTACTAGCATCCATGACGATGCGGAGTCGAGTTGACGTCTTATCCTCGCGTACGACTGGATGATGCGGAATAATATATATAGGAGTAGGGTCATTAATGTCGTACGGGGGCGCGGGAGAAACATAATTTTTAGCTAGATAATCTTTAATGACGTCATCATATGCCATCCTCAATTGAGGTGACGCTTCTAGTTTTTTTTTCTAAACACATGAAACGCCTGCGAGCGGTTTCAAAGGAATTTCCCAAGGAATACACATCCTCATTAAATGGCAGGCCGACCACGTATCTACCATGCATTTACGGGATCACGAGTCGTTGTTGATTTGTAAAATAATTCACATTCAACATCGGCGGGACGCTGAATGGGCGGCACGGAGGGCAGCTCTTCAAGCTCCCAAAAACGCCTGACTAATGAGTCAATAGCGGTAGGCTCTTTAGCGAGGCAACATGTCAAGGCCTGGTTAGTATGAAGCGTAGGTATCGCGGGTACGGCACCCATTATGATATATCCTAATACGGTACATAACGCAGGAGGCACGGACGAGTCGTGCTGAGCATGAACTACGCCGGGGAGAAGTAGGTGCGGGAAAAGTGAGGCGCCTATCCATACATCAATTTTACTAGGCACCCCGAAACTCTCATCAGCTAACTGTAACCCCGATAAGTGCGATAACACGGAGGTGTCTACCACAGCGGTGGGCAATAAATCGGTAATTTGATCAACAACGAGCGGTGAAATATTAAAATGAATGTTGTTGTCAAAGCGAGAATGTATCTTTAAATTCACTGATTCAGTTTTAATTAGTTTCTCAACACCACCAAATCCTTTAACGATAATAGGTTTATGCATAATAGGTATGTTGGAGTGGAATAAGTACCTAATCTATCGCTGCATTCCCTGCGGATGAAGTGACTTTGGCTGGCTGAATCCAGCAGAACGCGAATAATATGTCTAGTGCCGTTAGCATCGTAGACGCCAACCTGTGCGGTAGATAATAATATTGTAGATACATTATTACGCGCGGACGCATTCACTGATAAGCAAGAACTATCAGTAGATGTATACGTAGCGCACAACGCTACGTCCGAGCGCGCAGCCTGGGGATAAGATGGCTGTGACGTGGGGGATGCACTAGCACGCACGGCTGAGTCACCAATCTGCTGCGCATCATACTGTAAAGAACTTGCAGCAGGAGGTTGTTTCGAGAGCACAGATGCTACTGTAGGCTCCGTAGCCTTGAAGTGTAATAATGTGTGATGTCTCTGCTTACAAACGCGGCAATTAGAGTTAGATGAGCAATTAGACACTTTATGATGTAAGCTGAGACAATTCACACACGCATTAATATCCTTCACACATTTAAAGCGCTCCTGAGGGGACATCTTATTAAAATCAGCGCACTTAAATAAGTGCTGATGTGATATATTTTTGCAAAGGCACCTGCAAGCGGAATTATCAGCTGATGTACTGACATAAGTTTGGTACTTAGGCGGCGTAGCATTATTACGTTTGCTATTACTCTGACGCACACTGTTTACATTCATGTTTGTTTGAGTACGTTCAAGAACCTTAGCGCGGGTTTTTATAAATTCGACTAAGTCGTCAAAGCTAGGTATCGTCGAAGAACAACTCAACTCAAAGGCGCGGACAGTATCAGAGTCTAGTTTCTTAGACGCAATATGAAGTATTATTAAATCAGTTAGATTGTCTAATTTAAGATTTTTTAAAGCACGCACTGCACTTGTAAAGCTGTCTGTAAATAAATCAAAGTTTATCGCGGAGGCAGACGGCAAAGGTTTAAACTCAAACATTTGATTTAAATATGCGGTGGCGAGCGTTCGCTTATCTTCATACTTATCAATTAGCGCTTGTAGGAACAATTTATAATTCTCTGGACTTGGAGTAATACCAGCGCATACTAAGCGAGCTTTGCCAGTCAACTTACCGATTAGGTAATACATTTTTTCGGCATCCGTGAGGGATGGATTATCATGCACGGTTTGCTTAAAACTCGCATAAAATAGCGGCCATGAACGAATATCACCCGAAAATTCGACTAGTTGAATAGAAGGCAAAGAAGGCCGATGCGACGGTATACGCACGTTCGATTCCTGGGACAGTAACGAAGGTAAATATTGAGACTGTATTCTTTTAATTCTGCTATATAAAGACTCGAAAGCCACGAGACTATTATAGTTAGCTTTAGCGGTGGGAGTTAACGTCAACAACCGAGAATTATAATCATCTAAAATTTGTACGAATCGATCACGTAATGAATCGACTTGTGATGCTTCGTCAAGAAATCTTTCCCTGTTCGCGGTATTTATATGAACATCAGAGGACTGATCATACAAATTTTGAACTATATGGAAGATAGCTTCGCGTTTGGCTTGTGTCATGATTTAAAAACTCCCACAGATTTTAATAAAGTGGCAACACAGGTATCGTGCTCCCCTCCCATTCCGTACTCGCCCCACCACTGAGTTACTGGGGAAAGGGTGGTACCGAGCGATGCCGAGGCATTCTGGGTAGACGACTCGTCGGCTTCGGACGTGTAGGAATTATTGTATAGTCTGTTAGAGATATGGTTGTGAAAAGTAATATATCGATATAAGTCGTAATAGTTGTGAAATAAAGTAAGATAATCGAAAAGAATCAGGAGTTTCTTTTCATTTCAGAAGTGGGATATACTCACAAAGGTACAGTAACATATATATTTTGTAATGATTTTTCTTTAAAATGAAACGATCTCCCTTTTCAAAACTACCTACATATTTGAACAGTATTTTTTTTTCTTTACTTGTATTATTCCATGCTTACGCAACCACAATGATTTCGAATTAAAACGTTTGGTCAGGGCTACCCTCTGATACCGTTTTATGCATGATGTGTAGATGTATCAGGGCATTTGGCCGGGGCTACTCCTTGGTATTGTCGGTGGCACACTACATAATGATGCAAAGGTTTTAGTCGTCGGATGTTTCTGATCGGGGCAACTCTCCGATAACATCCCACGTAAATAATTTTCGTCAGTAATGTTAGTATTGTTTGTAACTAGCATTTGGCCGGGGCAACTCCCCGGTAGTGTTCATGTTGCAATATAATTATAACGTTACAAATATCTGTAGTCGTCGGATGTTTCTGATCGGGGCAACTCTCCGATAACATCCCACGTAAGTAATTATCGACAGTAATGTTAGTATTGTTTGTAACCAGCATTTGGCCGGGGCAACTCCCCGGTAGTGTTAATGTTGCAATATAATTATAACGTTACAATTCTCTGTAGTCGTCGGATGTTCATGATCGGGGCAACTCTCCGATAACATCCCACGTCAGTTATTATCGACAGTAACGTTACATATTTATGTTTGTAAACGGCATTTGGCCGGGGCAACTCCCCGGTAGTGCTTAATGATGCAAAATAATTATAACGATACAAAACTCTATAGTCGTCGGATGTTTGATTGGGGCAACTCTCCGATAACATCCCTCGTCAACAATGTGGTTGCTTGAGTTCTGTGGACATGCTACGTTATTCTAACTAATAAAATAATATTAATAAAAATATCACAAAAAAATATTACCTATAACGGAAATCGGATGTGTAGTAGTTTTAACAAAATGGTTCAGTGTGCTTGTTAGGTAAAATCATAGGTTACGTGTGCCTATTGGACCATGATATGATACAAGTTAGTGCACCTGTGGATAGAATCATAGGTTAATTATGCCCATTACACCATGAAACAGGGTAAGTGCGCCTGTAAGATTTTATAAGGTTAAGTGCGTCTATTACACCATGAAACAGGTTAAGTGCGCCTGTAAGATATTAATAGGTTAAGTGTGCCTATTACACCATGAAACAGGTTAAGTGCGCCTGTAAGGTATTAATAGGTTAAGTGTGCCTATTACACCATGAAACAGGTTAAGTGTGCCTGTAAGGTATTAATAGGTTAAGTGTGCCTATTACACCATGAAACAGGTTAAGTGCGCCTGTAAGGTATTAATAGGTTAAGTGTGCCTATTACACCATGAAACAGGTTATGTGCGCCTGTTAAATGATTTGCAGGTTAAGTGTGCCTGTTGTATTGAGCTGCAGGTTATGTGCGCCTGCCATATAGTTGTGCTTACTGAGTTATTTGGTTTGTTCAAAGTATAGTAGATGTACGCAAGCTATCTCTAATGAAATTTAAGTTGCTTTTATACAAATAGTACATTTAACAATAAAGTTATATTATAAAATATCAACTATTTTAAATTTACCAGATAACCAAATTTTTTATTTAAAAGGTTTTATTTGAGGTTTCTACTGAAATGGGGTAGCACCAGATTATTACGCTGATTATATCTAATGATTTCAGATTCGATCCTAAACATTATGAATCCTTTTTAAAGAGGAGGCACTCCACCTGGTAAGCCACCTATAAAAGCGACAGAAAAGGAAGTCCCGATGTCGCAGCTCATCTTTTTCATCGACCTCGAGTGATGAAGCCCCACCATGAAGGAATCGTAAGAGTCGTGAGTGAGTGAGTGTGAGAGAGGCTAAGGATGTTTTAAGATTATTGTTATCATGGAAAGCAGAGTCAAATAAAGATAAGGGCCAGGAAAATAGATTAAATATTAATAACTATAATTATATTATTCCTGAATTTGACCCAACAAAAGGGTCTCAAACCATTGAGTGCTGGTTGCGTAAAGTGAACGAGTGCTCTACTGTTTATGGGTGGAATGACAAACAAAAAATTCACATCATTACAAAAACTAGTTGGTCTGGCAAAGAAATGGTTTGAGGCTCTTCCGACAGTAGTTTTTACTTGGGAGGAGTGGCAAATAAAATTAAAAAAGGCCTTTCCAAGTGGACAGAGTTACGGCCGCCTTTTGGAAAAAATGCTGAGCCGCACCTCCCGAAGTGATGAACATCTGTGTGATTATTTTTACGAAAAATTAACTTTACTGACTAAGTGTGAGATCGAAGGTAGGAAAGCAGTCGAATGTTTTGTGTATGGCATTACATATATGACAATTAGACGTGGAAGGCACTGAATTGTTCAAATCAAATCATTTATTCACAGGAATGTTGTACAGATACAGCAGATGTACAGCTTTACAAAAATGTCCATAACATTCTACCATGGCAATGGTGTGCAAAAGTTTTTTTATACAAAATAACTCAATACACCTATTAATTATGAAAGTACAAACGATGATAATAAAATTAATATTATGTCATTCGCTATTAAATACAATACGTCAAATATTAAAATATAATCAAAATCAGACTAACATACAATTCCATTAACATTAACAAGTACCTAAGAAACTGAATGTCCTTAAATCATTTATGGTGTAAAAACTTGTCAAGTAACCATAATGTAATCTTTTTTTTTTGAGAATATTGAATGTCAAGTCTTTAAATAAATTACACAATTTATTGTATAGTTTAATTGCATAAATAAACACATTACTTTTACACATAGCTAACTGGCATTTAGGATCTTGAATAAAGAATCTTGAATCTTGAATCTTGAATCTAGGTTGGTAGAGTTTAAATTTATCTCTCACATTTATACTTAATATAGTATAATTCAAAGTAAAGTACTTTGGATGTTGCTTTACAAAAACACAAATATCTCTAATATACATGCAAACCAATGGCAAGATGCGAAAATGTTTAAAAATTGGTTTGCAACTACCTATACTACAGGCTCCACAGATCGCTCTCTTGCCCCAAAGTAAGAGACCGTATGAGAGCACAGAAGATACATATCCGTGGTATGCACTGAGAGCATCTTCAGTGGATACGGTTAACCGTAACTTTTTTTTATAGTAAAGATGAACCTATCTAGTTTGTCACATACGTAGTTAACGTATGTTTTCCAATCACAATGGTCATCAATCATTATTCCTAGAAAATTGGTTGAATTAACATCATTTATTTTATTATTTTCCTGGGTTATGTTTAATTCTATGCGTGGACTCGTGTAGCTTCGTAATTGTATCATGTTCGTTTTCTTTACGTTCATTTTTAAACTATTATTCTTTAACCGGCTAATTATTTCACCAAACGCAATATTTATTTCATTTTCATAAGTATGTGGATTTGTATACTTAACAATTAACGTTGTATCATCCGCAAATAGTACTGTTTTTTTGATGTGCCGTTTGGAAGATCACTTATATAATATAATAATAATATAATAAATCTTTTATTTTATCTGTACATTTTACAAATTTGAGACAAAAGGAAATACCTTTTAAGTATAGAATACCTGTGCCAGGTAGACCCGCTCTTCCTAATCTTAACATTAAGATTTATACATATATATTTAATTGAATATTTAGGTTACAATTTATCTAAAACAATCTAGTATATACCAACTTAATATATAACAAATAAACATGAGGTATACTTAGGTATAACATCTAACTAAATTTTAATACAGTATTACTCAAATGGTTTCTAACAAATTAAACTGTGTAAAAGAAGGTAGTTATTTGTTTACAAGCCAAATATTTTATCTTCATATGTAACTTATTTTAGAACAAATACAACCGAGGGGATAAATAATATTCTGTTTATATAGTCTAGGGTAGATATGATAAACAAAGGCAGGTAGGCGACGATTACTTACAAAAATTCAGAGCACAAAATATACGTAAATTTAAAAATCAGGTACAGAATAGGTTGGCGGAGTGATGTGTGGTACAAGTAACAAACGTTCATCCATTTAATTTTATTATGAATTAATTTATTATATCATTGTTTTATTTTATTTATGATATTTTATGTTTGAGTCTATAAAAAGACTTTATTATAAATAGATATGCAAATATTTATATAGATATATTATATTAAATGATGTAGGTGATAAGTAGGTGTTTTGTGAGTCATGTAAATCAATAAAATTGCAGCATAGATTCTACTTCAGCGTAATCCAAAGTCATGAGCCAATTACGTACAATATATTTGCATTCATATACGGTATATGTTATTATGTACAATAAAAACAGAAAAGGTTCCAGCACACTTCCTTGTGGGACTCCAAATGTATTTAGTTTATGTTTCAAGCTTATAAAGTAGTAACTTATGGTCTACATAATAAAACTCCTTATTCATGTCGAGAAAGATAGCTGTGACAGGTTTTCCTTCGTTTATGCAATCTACTATCATTTTAACCAGATTAAAACATGCCATTGAAGTGCTACTATTACTACGAAATCCAAACTGTTCTTCTTTTAATATATCTTGACTTGTTACATAGTCGTAGATTCGGTTTAATATTACTTTTTCGAGTATTTTTGACATAACTGGTATCAAAGTAACTGGGCGGTAGTTGTCCATATCTGTAATATCACTTTTCTTAAATAGAGGTTTACTATGGATTTTTTAGAACGTCTGGAAAAGTGCTTTCCTCAAGTGACAGATTCACTAAGAAACTCATAGGTTCACTTATGTAGTTAGCGCATTTCTTGAGCATTTTGGTACTTAATTCATCAATACCTACCGAATTTGTGTTATTTAGGTTAGTTATTATTTTCCATATTTCTATTGGGTCAGTTGGTTGTAAAAATATTGTATCATATATTTTAGTTTTCATAGTTTCATTAATCTTGTCTGTTTTAAATACAAAGTTGTGATTAGTCAAATTTATATAAAAATAATTAAATATTTCGTTAATGTCAACAGGATAAGTATACATTTTATTATCATATTCTTTGCGTTCAATCTCTTTTTTTATTTTTATGTCACCAATTTTGTCATTAATTATGTTCATACTGCTTTACATTTATTTTTGTTGTTTTCTATATATTGTTTACTCTGTAGCTGTTGTCCAGAGCCTGAGCATCTACTTTACTTTATTTGTTCACAAAAATATAACAAAATACGTGAATGCGCCTATAAATTAAATACACTTAATAGTGCTGGATCATATTCAAATTCACCTAACAGTTCCGTTCTTTGTTATAACTGTCATAATAGGGGACACTCGTTCTTCAAATGCCCAAAGCCTTTGGTTACATGCAAGATATAAAGATATGCAAGAGTCGGGCATGACATCGACTCTTGCAAGTTAGAGCCACTACGCTCCGAACCACATTGACCACACGGGACCCTATTCCAAGAATAGCTAGGTGCTGTATACAAATTCAAACTCGACTTAGAGATTTAATATGGAGCTGGGTTAAAGTTAAACATGCGCTATGTTGACGCATTAAACCAGGATAAGTCATCACGGGTCCCATTTTATATATGACAATTGTTCATTTTATATTGTATTATTAAATTTAGAAGTATAGTAAGTATAGCCCCATAAGTGAAATGTAAATGAACTACTTATAAATTGTATATATTGAACAATCAACTTACTTACATAATCTATTATTATACACAAATGGTAATAAAATAACTATTTTTTTAGTGTTAAGTTTTCTTAGTGTTATTTAATAAGGAATTGTATGCATACCTATAGTCAAAATATATATAAAGTTGTAATCACCGAATGTCATGATTTAAAACTTCAACTAACATCAGTAAAATTTAATTAGTTTTGCAATGAATAATTAACAAATTGATAAGTATACTTTAAAAATTAATACCTATACGTAGCTACGTTGAAACTACTGAGATATGATTATCAATCCATTATATAACCAAGTTCAAATGAAATAATCAAATGAAGCTAGTTTAATTGATAATAGTGTAAGTTGTAATAGTGTAAAATGCAAAATTGTAAACAGTATGTAAGCAGGTACGTGCGCCAGGGGGCAGCACGATGCCGGATGGCCGAATGTCATGATTTAAAAACTCCCACAGATTTTAATAAAGTGGCAACACAGGTATCGTGCTCCCCTCCCATTCCGTACTCGCCCCACCACTGAGTTACTGGGGAAAGGGTGGTACCGAGCGATGCCGAGGCATTCTGGGTAGACGACTCGTCGGCTTCGGACGTGTAGGAATTATTGTATAGTCTGTTAGAGATATGGTTGTGAAAAGTAATATATCGATATAAGTCGTAATAGTTGTGAAATAAAGTAAGATAATCGAAAAGAATCAGGAGTTTCTTTTCACTTGTATCATACATAACTGCATATCTTGCGGTTCATGTTTATCGCTATCGCTGTCATCAGTTATAGGTTTCTTAGG
This sequence comes from Plagodis pulveraria, assembly GCA_963890685.1. Classification (NCBI taxonomy): domain Eukaryota; kingdom Metazoa; phylum Arthropoda; class Insecta; order Lepidoptera; family Geometridae; genus Plagodis; species Plagodis pulveraria. The sequence goes on along the minus strand of OY982964.1, from coordinate 11,233,596 downwards.
AGGCATTATGTAATAATGTGAAGTAAATAACGGTCAGTATGAAACGGAAGAATTAAGTTGGTTACTGAATATGTACGCACGATAAACGTAGCGCTGGCCTCCGCTACGGGGTCGGGTAATATCTACCGTTCCGAGCACACGTAGCTGAGACGAGAATTAAATGTAAAATATGAGTAATGATGAAGGTAGAATTAAATCTGCAATATTCGCAAATAATAATTATTATACAGAATCTCTTATCAGGTTGCTAACAGCAGGCCTGATAAGGGCGGATGATTATAAGTATTTATGTTTTATGTAAAGGAACATACGGATCGATAGGACCACCAAATGATAGCGCCAAAAAGTAATTATTTTATGTCTTCGATGCGGACTGTATTATGTAAGGGAGAATAGTACACACAGCAAAAAAAAGGGGCGGGAATAAAGAAAGACGAGGGAATGCAAGCCTACCAGACAATCCAGGAGCAGCCAGGTAGTAGAACAGCGCGATATCACACACGCCGGCGGGCCCGCCACGCGGTCTTCTTCAGCAGACACTGCAATCCTTTGTTTCACCTTTTATCACTGATGGGCTAGCACACGCTATCACTAGGAAATTACAAAGAGCACAATGCTCGGGGTTTAAAGTTTATTTATACGTAGTTTTTAATATTAATTGCGGAGCGATATATTTTGTCAGCCGAGATGGCGGCGGGTGAGTTCAATACTAGTTTCATTTCTTCACGCTAGGTGACACTAGTTCACCATACCAAGGGCGGATGGCGGCAGTTTTGCTTGCATTTAAAATGTTGAGGATGTATTGGGAAAAGGAATGTACTATTCATATGAAGCCGTAACTTTATTTATGTTTTCTGGCGTTACCAAGGGTGTTATAGTTCGGTTTATGGCCTTAAGAACGATATAAGAAAGCTCACTTTACGAGCAAGGGTGTTAAAAAAATTATTATTACCTAATACTAGCCATCTACATTTCATAATAGGTATAGTGTGAATATAGTCATCCGTTATACAAATCGTACATCAATTCACAAATTACTTTTGAAGGGCAGAATTAAGGGGGTATAGAAGGGAGTATGAATCTAGAAAATGGGTGACGGTATTTAGGTTGGAGGTAGAATGGACATGTTTGTATCAATTATAAAGTGTTTAGAATTTTGTCGTTTTGCGAGAGAGCAAATGATTAACGTAGTAATGTATACTAAAGAGCAAGGAATGAACGTTATTTTATATACTTAATGAAGAGCATGGGACTGACCTGAGTGTACTAACTATAGAACATCTATAGATTTTTTACAGAGCAAAGGATCGGTGTTATTAAGTGGATAGTGAAAAGTGACATAGAATACCTATTTTTTCCGAATTAAGTAAATGAAGTTCCTAGTTAGTATTACAAAATAATAGTACACAAAACTATTATTACGAATATTCACACTTCATCCATTTTTTAACCCTTCGATTTTATTAAAACATGATTTCACTTGAGTTGATTTAAGCCCTATGGGGTGCGCGGGCTATAATGTTCTCCGCCATTGCTACTTGTGGGTGTCGTAAGAGGCGCTAAGAGTAAAATACCGGAAAGTCGAAAGCAGCGCCTTCTGAGAAACTGATATCTGACACTGCGATTCCCGAGACACGTGTCAAGCGTAGGGTTTATGGCACACCCTACTAAATGTGTGTGGTTGTGTTAGCAGTGGACAATCTAGCCGATACAGTACAGTAGATTCTACTTATGTTTCTTAGAGGAGAAACGGAGACCACGAATTTCTACTTGACTGATTTTTCTATATGGGATTATATCAAGTTTCCGGCCAATCTAGCTAGCCTGCTGAATGCCTTGCTTCATAGCCAATCGATTTTCTACTCAACCCTGTGAAATCCGTAAGTACCTAACATCATTAGATACCTGTCTAATGTCAACGTATGTACCTACACATTTTTCAAGGCTTATTTGTTTATTGTTTATTAGATAATAGGTTCAGACTATAAGAAGTTTTTTTTTTTCTTGTAGTCTGAGATATTTGGATCCTCAAAAGTTATATATAGACATATTAATTTCCTACTCCAAGCTACCGCTTGAAAAATAATGAATCATTAAACGTGTCTATTCAGATTCAATTGATATATTTATTTAGCTACATTATTTTTAATTTCATGTTTACGTAGATACGTACTGTATTGATTTTCAGGTACCTAGGTACGCCGTGTTGTGTTAAGTAGCCGCTACCGTGTCCGCGTTCTTTTGTCGGAAGCTGTCAGAGAATGACCCGACTAGTATAGGTACGTACCCGAGACAGCAGCTGTTGTGCCTAGTTACAGCCGTTCATTGACTTCGCGTACCAATCGTGTATAGGTATGTGTGTGGATGGAGTAGCTAGTATACCGTGTTCATAGACCGCGGTTATCATTGCTATAATTTCCGTAGCCAACGTGCCACAGCAGTAATAGTACTTATTTTGTGTATGTGAAAATTAAACATTCAGTTATCGATTCAACCCCAATTGTTCATTCTATTCGGGAACTCTGACTTTACTTACATTTAATACGAAGTATTACTGTTCCAGCGACAAATACGTCATGTTTATCCATCTTAAAAAAGTTACTTTCTAGCAGCGGATTTAAACTTGATTTTGGGTATTTTACGATAAAAATAGGTAAATTCATGGGTAAATTACGTGCAATGTTTTTTTTTCTATTATTCTTTAATATAAATACAGCAAAATTATTTCAAGAGTGAAACTAAAAAATTTACAGGCAGCTGTTGAGCAGCATACAATAAAATGTCGTAAAACTATAATAATTCCGTTCCATAACATCGTAGTTCGGAACAGTGCGAGCGGGATAACGGTATATAATATACATCTTGTATCTCGCTTGCATATCCGTGATACATATTTCATTCATTCTTTAAGTAGGATCAAACCAATATTGGTTGACGCGATTGTGGGTCGGTGATAGTTCGTAACTGCGAATGATTATTTTAAGCATGAAACAAAACGCTCCTTTTTTATGATGGTTTCGTAAAATGTGGGAGTTGGCCCCCAGGGCGAGTGCGCAGCTGCGTCTGCTTGCTCCCAAGAGCATTGATGGACCAAGCGCTTAGGCTATGCTCCATATATAGAAAAAAAAAATACCAAAAAATGGAACCGACTTTAACACTAAAAAGTGTGATATAACTTCTTGAAGTCGGTACCATGATAGTTCAAAAGTAGGTACTACCTATTATCACAATATTGGCTTGACCGAATTATATGAAATTTAAATGGGACCAAACGACAAGCATCAGCTTTCAAATAAAAATAGAATTATCCAATCGGTTCACCCAGTCAAAATATCTGAGGTAACAAACATAAAATAAAAAAACAGACGACTTAAGAACCTCCTCCTTTATTAAGTCGGTTCAAAAGAGCTCCAGCACATGAGAGGGGTACTGGAGGATAACGGATACAATTGGCGACAATGTTGTCGCTGGACAAAGGCAAGTGAACGTAAGCGACTAACACGAGTGGAACGTTCTCCTGCTTATCCGTTATTATTTATATTCCGTTTGTACGAGGAATAACGGACAAAATCGGATATCCTATGCGACAGAAATATGATATCAGAACGTTCTTCCGTCCACCCGGTCAAATAAGACAGATACTGCGTTCCTCAAAGGACAAAGACCGCCTTAACGTACCGGGCGTATATAAAGTAGGTACCATGCGACTGTGGCAAGCCGGGCTATATGGGGGCCTTCCCTCACCCAAAATCCGGTGGAGCTGAACGGCCGAGCAGAGGCAACCAACATCTAAGTAATCTCTGAAAAAAAAAACTGACTGTGGAAAGACTTACGTGGGAGAGACTCGACGCAACATCGCTACTAGACTGACCAAACACATTTGGAGCATTAAGAATATGGACATGACTAAATCAGCCGTCGCGGAACATGCTCATCTCTTGGAATCTAAGCATTATAGGTATTCGTTTTGATAAAGCCTCCGTATTAGCTACAGAAAAGTTATGTGACTCGTAAAATATACTCGATTTAATTAAGACATTAATTGACATCCTAATTTAACAAAAATGGGGGTTGGACGCTACCACCAGCCTGGATTCCTACCCTTAATGCCACCTCGACGCATAAGATGTCGGGCAGTCTAGAGTGCGACACAGTCAGTTTTGTATATCACGGTACGTGTGCCGATGTTGATGATGCGATCACAGACGACGAAGTAGGCCCACCGTCTTGAACCAGGCACGCTAGGACTTCATCACCTAGCACCAGCAGCGCGGGGCTCGCTCCACCCTCACCCAGCTCCCCGCCGCGCCGCCGCCGCCGCGCGCCGGCGCCGGTATCGCGGCGAGCCGCGCGCTCCGCCCGCCCGCAGTGCCCGCCGGGAGCTCGCAGACGCAGACGCAGCTGCGCACTCGCCCTGAGCATCCGATATGCTCGAAACCCGGGTCGACGTATTCAATCCCCAACGTGAGTGTTTTTGCCGGTTTAATTTACAATATTTAAATATGTGTGAAACTCGTGAGAATATAATTTCAAACATAGCTAACTGTTACGCGCGAATAAGATTGAAACGTACAAAACTTATATGTTCTATGGCTCGAGGGTAGCTTAGTTTTCTTAGTGAAGTGTCGGGATAGTGGTGTAATTCCTAAGTTTCTAATAATCAAACCAGTGAAATGCATTCGGGAATACGATCAATTTTTCGTGTCGCGAGTGGAAAATTGCTTCGTAAAGTGATCGCAGAAAATCGACGACATCTAATGTGCGTCAACAAAAAGATGTAAGTACCTACCATTTGCATTTCTAACTATCGCAAACACTTATATAGAAATAACATGCTGTCAATCACAGGTCTCCTAACTCGGACACCGGTGTGTCCGCGCGACCGCTTTCGGGATAGGTACCTATAAAGTCATAAATGTATGTGTGAGAAAGGCAAGTACGACATGAAGAAGCGGTGGTATACCAGTGTTGCCAACCGTACGAGATTTCTCGTACAGTTTCGAGATTTCTGGTCTTTCGTACGAGGTACGAGGACGATATTATCCTCGTACAATTATGTACGAGATTTTGAGTTATGAAACTTAAAATAACAATTTTCAATAATAACAAATAATTTTAAAATATTTTAAGAAAACATCAAATTAATATTTTAATAAAACACTTAAAAAATATAAAAATATATCTAGTGACAATTCCGCTTAATTTTCCTGCTAAGCCGACGTGACGTCACAAACGCCACGCAGCCAAACCGGAAGAATTTTCGACGCGTTTCGCTTCTACACGAAGCATCCTCAGGAGGTCTTGACTCTTCGAGCGCACGATCGAGAATGAGCGGCCGGCGGCTCGGCACGCCTTTATATAGACGGGCTGAGTCCGCACGCCTTTGTCTAGACTCGAGCGTGAGTCACCGCTCTTTGTTGTAGCTAACAATTGGTGAGTAATACGTTTTTAAAGTGACAATGACATCATAATGGCCATAAGTTGATAACAAAAAGTAATTTTGAATTGTTTATATTATGGAATGTGTTTTAGAATATGAAAAATATCGTAAAAAATGTAACAAAATTACTTCCTAAAACAAATACATATTTAACTATTTTGTAGTGGCAAATTATCACTAAAAATACGCAACAGTGGTGATGAAACCAATTGCGTCTGTTCATTCAACAGTGCAACGCCTGTACTATGTTTTAATATTTCTAACTGTTCCAATACACACAATCGAAATCCCTTATCGCAACAATGTAAAATCTTAAAGGTATTACTATCAAGGAGTTGATGACTGCTTTCAATTAAATGTTTTGCAAAGTGAGACTGTTCGGGATGGTCGTTCCTATACGCGGATTTGTGTTCTTTATATCTAATATCAAAATTACGGCCGGTTTGACCAATATAAACACTGTTACATTCGTCACAGGTAAGTTTGTAAACACCGGATTTTTTATTGTTTTCTAAACGATCTTTTCCGTTACATAAATGGCGTAAATTTTGGTTTGTTCGAAAAGCTACATGGACGTTATTTTTCTTAAATATATTGGAATTTTTTTGAGAGATTGGACCCATATAAGTAATGCTACCTATGTACTTGATATTTCTATCAGTAGGGCAAGAATATAGGAGTGACATAGCTCTATTACGTTGTTTATTATGAATTAATCGATCAACTAATTGTTTATTGTAGCCGTTGGAAATAGCAATTTGGTATATTATATTAAGTTCCTTATTATAATTATCTTGATTAAGAGGAACCGATAACAGTCTATGGGCATAACTTCGAAAAGCTGCTAACTTGTGTTGAATGGGATGACAAGAAGAGAAGGGGATAGCAATATATGTGTGTGTCGGTTTTCGATATATTTGAAAATCTAATTTATTGCTAACTCTTGTAAGAGTTAAATCTAAAAAGTTGATAGATTGATTTAATTCTAATTCGAGTTTAAATTTAATTTTGGGATGTATATTATTCAGTTTCTTAACAAAGATATCAATCTGGCGAGAAGTGCCAGTCCAACAAATGATTATATCATCAACGTATCTATAATAAAATAGAATATTAGGTTCATGTACTATGTGTTTACTGTCAAAGTCGTCCATAAAAAGTTCGGCCATTAGTGGACTTAAAGGTGACCCCATAGCTAATCCTTCCTTTTGAAAATAATACTCATCATTAAACCTGAAGTAATTTTGTTTCATACAAATAGTAGTTAAATCAATAAGGTCATTTACTTCCCCGGGATGTAATCGTTGTTTCTCAAAGTGATTCTCCAAGACGCGTAAGCAATTTTCGTAAGGAACGTTGGTGAATAGACTGTCTACATCAAGGGATAATAATTTGGCACCGGGAGGTACGTTAATATCTTTGACTTTGTGTATCAGATCTAGACTATTCTTTAAACTATATTTGGGTTTGAAAGATGATTTGCTACACAACAAAATATTAAGATGTTTTGCTAGGTTGTACGCGGGAGCCCCAACATAAGAGACAACGGGACGAATAGGAATGTTCTCTTTGTGTGTTTTTGGTAAACCGTAGAGACAGGGGGACCTAGGGTTCATTGGTACTATATTATTGAGTAAATGTGTCGGGATAAATGAAGTAGCCTTGATTGCATTTTTAATATCTAGAGTGAATTTCTTAGTTGGGTCGGAATTCAACCGCTCAAACTCCTCACCTTGGATTATATCATTAACTTTCTGGTTGTAATTATTTTTGTCTAATATAACCACACTATTGCCTTTATCTGATTTGGAAACAACTAGATTGTTTTGGCTTAATTTATCTTGTAAAGAATGAAACTGCCTTATCTCAGAGCTATGGTGATTACTAGAGGAGTAAGCTTTTTTAATTTGAACAGCTATTTGGTGTTTTACAGCAATATCAACTTTACCTTTAACACAAGATATTTCAGAATCTACTAACAAAGTTTCGAGAGTTTTCTGTGACAAATTAGGGGTAAGATTATATTTTAAACCTTTTTCTAAAAGAGAAAGTTCTGACGTTTGAAATTGGGTATTACTTAAGTTTTCAACCCGTGGGTGAAACGTGTGAACCTGGCTTTGATCAATTGAACTAACATCATTATTATTATTAGGTTGTAAATTACGTGATAATCTTTCCAACTTCCTAGATTGTGATAAGTATTTTTCATGTGTCACTTTAGAAGCTAATTCCCTAGCTTTACTATCTAAAATATCGAACTCAACATTATGTAAACGGAAACTAAGCTCTGAATATAGGACCTTCAGGTGAAGTTTGAGGGTGTCCCTAACTGAAAACCAATGTCTACATTCTTCGTTTAACCAAATCTGTTTAGCTTTATTTAACGCGATATTACTAGCCCGAGTGTGGGTATTGGTACGTAAATTAATGTAATTTGGAATGACACCTAACTGTTTGCATTGCTGATTGAACCAGACATTTTGGGCAGCTAACCGATGGAGTTTAGTCAATTTTATGTACAATTTCGCCTGCTCAGCTATACTTGCTGCCTTAAGATAATGATATCTTTGTTAAGAAACTGAATAATATACATCCCAAAATTAAATTTAAACTCGAATTAGAATTAAATCAATCTATCAACTTTTTAGATTTAACTCTTACAAGAGTTAGCAATAAATTAGATTTTCAAATATATCGAAAACCGACACACACAGATATTGCTATCCCCTTCTCTTCTTGTCATCCCATTCAACACAAGTTAGCAGCTTTTCGAAGTTATGCCCATAGACTGTTATCGGTTCCTCTTAATCAAGATAATTATAATAAGGAACTTAATATAATATACCAAATTGCTATTTCCAACGGCTACAATAAACAATTAGTTGATCGATTAATTCATAATAAACAACGTAATAGAGCTATGTCACTCCTATATTCTTGCCCTACTGATAGAAATATCAAGTACATAGGTAGCATTACTTATATGGGTCCAATCTCTCAAAAAAATTCCAATATATTTAAGAAAAATAACGTCCATGTAGCTTTTCGAACAAACCAAAATTTACGCCATTTATGTAACGGAAAAGATCGTTTAGAAAACAATAAAAAATCCGGTGTTTACAAACTTACCTGTGACGAATGTAACAGTGTTTATATTGGTCAAACCGGCCGTAATTTTGATATTAGATATAAAGAACACAAATCCGCGTATAGGAACGACCATCCCGAACAGTCTCACTTTGCAAAACATTTAATTGAAAGCAGTCATCAACTCCTTGATAGTAATACCTTTAAGATTTTACATTGTTGCGATAAGGGATTTCGATTGTGTGTATTGGAACAGTTAGAAATATTAAAACATAGTACAGGCGTTGCACTGTTGAATGAACAGACGCAATTGGTTTCATCACCACTGTTGCGTATTTTTAGTGATAATTTGCCACTACAAAATAGTTAAATATGTATTTGTTTTAGGAAGTAATTTTGTTACATTTTTTACGATATTTTTCATATTCTAAAACACATTCCATAATATAAACAATTCAAAATTACTTTTTGTTATCAACTTATGGCCATTATGATGTCATTGTCACTTTAAAAACGTATTACTCACCAATTGTTAGCTACAACAAAGAGCGGTGACTCACGCTCGAGTCTAAACAAAGGCGTGCGGACTCAGCCCGTCTATATAAAGGCGTGCCGAGCCGCCGGCCGCTCATTCTCGATCGTGCGCTCGAAGAGTCAAGACCTCCTGAGGATGCTTCGTGTAGAAGCGAAACGCGTCGAAAATTCTTCCGGTTTGGCTGCGTGGCGTTTGTGACGTCACGTCGGCTTAGCAGGAAAATTAAGCGGAATTGTCACTAGATATATTTTTATATTTTTTAAGTATTTTATTAAAATATTGATTTGATGTTTTCTTAAAATATTTTAAAATTATTTGTTATTATTAAAAATGGATTTCCGCAAAGTAACGCCTGAATCTATTCATAACAATTTTCATTGCAGGGAACAATTATGTCAACATGTTCAATAGACCCTGATATCGCCTCACTCGAATTCAATCAATTTCATTATAAATTTGAAATTTACCAAAAATGAACCATATTTGTTTGATTAATTTCCTTCATTATATTGCAACAGAAATAGAATACGTTATAGTATGGAGGGTTCCTCTACCCTCCATAGTTATAGGTCGTAATAGTCTGTACAAACTACAAAGTATGTAATGTAATGTAAGTTATCTATTTTCAAGCAAAATATTTTGTTATTATACATACACAATGAAGACGATTTTTTTTGAAATTGTAATGTTTTATTTGTAACAAACTTTCAAAAGAAGCATTATCTGTGTAAAACGTCTTTTAAATGCTTTTTTCATTATTCTATCACGTTTGTCACATAAAATTAGTATGTACCTACGAGGTTCGAAAGCTAAAATACGAGATTTTAATCTGCTTCTGTACGAGGAAAAAAAATTCAAAGCTTGGCAACCCTGAGGTATACAATATCATCACAGGCTGTGCCTAGTTTGGGGCACATTGTAAACACTACTTAGGTTTATAATTTTAAGAAATTGAAATTGATCTTTGTGAACTGAATTCAAGTATATCTCTGAATAAAATTATTATTATTATTATTATCATAAAACCATTCGTGTGTATGGATCTAAATATTGGACAACAACAAAAGTACCTACATGTGGCAGAGATGCGAGTGTTGAGGTGCATGTGCCGTATAAGAAGAAGCGCCAGTGATACAAAAGCTTTTAAAAGTAATAGATTGGTGTGGTAGGTATAAGTATGGCATGAGGCCATAGGGGCAGAAGGTGGCAGACAGGTACGTATTTACTGCGTTTTGTTATGAAGCCTGTATTCTAAGCAATGATAGTCCAGCGGTAATAACATTGAACAGTCGTACAGGAGGACTATGGTTCGAATTCTACCGCAGCTGGCTTTCCAATTTCACTAAATTGTACCTAAAGGGGCATTTTGCGAACGTTTACCTACCTAGCTACCACCCTCAGGTAAAGTTTAGTACCTACGTAGGTAGTATTATTATATGTTCTATGGTCTAGGTATCACCAAGCACCTAATGTTGTATTCCGGCAGCTTTGCTTGAGAGCCAGTAATTATAATAATTATATACCTAATAATACCTATTAAGCCTAATGTAATGAAATCTCAAATATTAGAATAATAGTTCGATGGGCAAACTTTACGATTCAAAATAGGCAAATATGTATTGTTTTTAAACGACTTCAAGTGATGGCTCAATGGCATTAGCTATGGACTGACTGCCGCGCAGCAGGTAGGTACCTACCTGGTTCGAATCACGCCGCGGCCGCGCGGGCTTGAGCTTCACCGCATGGTGGAAGGGCATTTTGCGAATGCCCGTCTGGCTCTTCGGGGAATACAGGCGAGATTATAAATGTATGTTTGTTTGTACATACATTAATCTGGTGAACTGAAGAATTACTTACCTATCCAATCCTACGTTATCGGATATATTATCCTCATGCCTCTTGAAACGACATTATTGCTAAATGGATAAAGTATATTATTTGCAAATACTGTCAAACTTGCTTCTTTCATTAGGCGGCTGAATCGTAAAGAAAATACACATATTGAAGTAACAAAGTTAGTATGGTCACAGATTACATAATAGGGTTTGACCTCGGACCTCAAGTTTCTGATAATCTACTGAAAATTGATTAGGATAGTGAGGGATCAAAGGACTGTCGTTTATTCACTGTTGACAATAACTTAAATTGTTGTTACGAAGTAGGTACCTACATAGGTATACAGGGCGTCCCACGGCGACGCCACATCATAGTAGAAGGAGCTACATGGAGGGAAAGTAGGTTAAATATTGTAGATGGAACATTTTACTGAAAGAAGACATTATTTAAATTTAAGTAATACTTAACAACTTAAACTGCTTTCATAAATTACAAAATTACATATAATAAACGATAGGAAAAATTTAAGTCATGTGCGGTTAAGTCGCTCCATCGTTATGCTTATAATATTATCGTTAAGCTTTAACGATGGTTAAAGAACGATAGGAAAGATTTGAGTTCTGACGTCATGTCATGTTAGCTCAATTGGTTAGAGCATACCCCGGCTAAAGGGGTGGATGGACGCGGCTTCGAAACCCGCTCATGACTTAAAAAAAAAACCTATCGTATATTTGTAATGTTGTAATGTAATCCGCATAGCAGGCATTATTGCAAACATAACAATATTAAAATGCTTTCATAGATATATTTACCTAAATAATTACATGGTTGAACCGAGAATCGAACCCGTTACACGAGAAAAAAAAACATTCTGTAGTTTTATCATACCGATCGAAAGGTTTCACCACAAGGATTATTTTTTGCTTAATAAGATAGTGTCAGAAATAAAAGTAAAAGTAAATTTTAACATTTGATGTGAAATTTTGAATTATTTCTTTATAATCAGCCAGCCGCATTGCGATGGCAAATTCAATTTTACTGTCTTTTTTTTTGTTTGTTACCTCAGAACTTTTGAGTGAGTGAACTGATTTGATGAATCTTTTTTTATTTGTAAGCTGATGCCGTGTGGTCCCATTAAAATTATATCAAAATCAGTCAAGCCGTTTTTGAGTTATACTCCAATATCTGAATATTATTGTATGATATAGGCATTGACAGTGAATGACAATTCCCTTTTGATTGTTATGTATCGAAGAAATCATGTTATATTTATGCAGATTTAATAACGATTTCCGCAGCCCTGTGTAGAGGAAATCCACTTTACTGTTAGTTCTCACAGGAAGAATAATAACCGGGAAGGAAACGAGGATTAAGAATATGAATTCAGTTTGCGGAGTTGTACAAATACCAATTAGTTCAGGACACGATTGGGGTGAGAGCACCCGTCCCTAGTTCAACAGGTTTTGATTCAATATTTTTTATTTACAGGTATGATATTGTTTTATAATATTAGGAATCCGTTTTCTTGAACGGATCCTAAAAACTATAACTTTGGCATGCAAAAGTATTGCAGTATATAAACTCGTATTATACCTACTGCAAAACATATATAAGTACGTTCTGTGTTTACATGGATGGGGGCCTTATTTCACAGAGCCTGTCTTTGTAATCCGTGTTGCATTCGGTTTCCAATTATTTCGGTACCAATACTAAACGAAATAAAAATATACATTCAATTAATTTATTCTTGGCCTTTCTTGGAATTTGTATTAGAATTATATTTCTGAAGCAATGATAGCCAAGCGGTTATAGCTGCGGACTGCGGTGCTGCAGGACCATTGTTTGATCCCCAACGCGAGCTTGAACTTCACCGTATGGTGGGAAGCCATTTTCCAAATGCTCGCCTGGCTTGTTACCACCCTGAAGTAAAAAATGTGTCACCAAGCATTAAACGGTGTCACATTACAAAACTAACGGTGTGTAACGGTGTCTAACGGTGTGTAACCTAACGGTATGTTTAAGCAGCAGTCTTTGAGATCCAGTAAAATTACAGGCACATGAGACTAAATAAGTAGGTAAAATATATGTCTCAGGGTGACGAGGTCAGTGCAGTCAATAACTTGTGACGAAATATATCTGTTATAGGCAGAGGTTATCGCTTAACATCAACTGCTTGTTGCGTCACAATCATATAAAAAAAGAATACTTTTTTGATAAAAGGTTATCTCCAATATCGCAGAACCACTTTTTGGCGTTTATAGGGTTCATCTAAAATTACTTGTGAATATAGAGATCCCCAAATAAACAAGTAATCAGCGGCGTGAGATTGCCGCCGCGCCGTCTCCAGTGAAATGAAATATTCACAAATCCTTAAATCCTGAAACCCAATTATCTGACTCCGGCACTGCGAAAGGTGACTTTAGAAATCAGATCCAATTATTGTATTAGCTCTTTATCGTGTTAATGTATATTAGATGCGTAAGTAGATTAGTCTTTTATTAACATTTATTTTTAGTGGAGTTTCAAAGATAATTTTCACTAATAAATGCACACACACGCATATATAATATAAGCTGATTATATATAATAATAATATACCTAATAAATAATTCGGTGCATGTAAAAATTGCTCATTATTTCAGAATAATTAAAATAGTATCCAAAGATTTAATTCCTTGTGTAGATACACATGCTAGATACACACTACGAAAATAAATATATTGGTCATATAAAGAAAAACATACTGGTAATATATTTTGGTATACAGAAGTTTCATAAGTTTGTATTATATTATGGTCTAGAAACTTTTGATCAGACAGATCATGACCGGTCCACCGGCCGGCATCTATCCATCGGCCATTCCCGATCCTCTTGCAGTATTTTATAGATATTAGCTTCTTACTATTGCATGTAAGAACGAAAATATTGTACATACACTTTGACTGAATCGCTTGATACCCTAAAACATTATTCGGTTGGGTTACTATAACGATCGATTTTTAAAGAATTGTGAAATTTCACGTTGGCAGCTGAGCAAGAGTTAAGTATGCAAATACTAAAAAAAAAAAATAGTGACACGCTTCTCGTTCAACGGTAAATTTTTTACTGTTATACGAAGTAAATGTTGATTGTTAGCAGTTTTATCGCTGAAGAAATAAGTTATAGTCATTCTTTCATAATTATTTTAACAGTATTTGATTTTAAATAACGATTTTTTAAGGGGCCGGAAACACAAGCAAGATATTCTTTAATTATTCTATTTTCGGCCGGGGTGGCCGAGATTTAGCGACTTGCACCCTAAACTGTTTTGTCTCTATTAATTAACGTGGTAGTGCAAATACGTAACTACAGTTCTTATTCAACTACAATAACAGTTAAGATTTTAGTTTTCAGAATTCGGCCGTCAATTTGTTTCGAATGATTAAATATCGATATTCACATTTTACAGATGGCCGAAAACATAAGTCGTAATTAATTGATATTCCGTTTTCGGTCACATAATATTTGTATGTAAGAAAAACGACCGAAAACTAACTGGTGGTATTAGTTCTTCGTCCATTTTGCGTAAGACTTGACGTGGACTTATATTCAACTTTTTTTATACATAGTTATTGCTATTCATTGTTTTTAAGGACTATTAGAATTATTTTTAATATAATAACAGAGGTTTTAGTAATGAGCCTCTGGGACCCTCACTGAGGGCCCTATTTGAGAGGTCTCTCAGGGAGGGCAAATTCCCCAAACGGTGGAAGAGGGGCAAGCTTCTCCTGAGAAAGGAGGGCAGTTCGGTGGAAGAGCCTTCGGTCTATCCGATTTTGCTTCTTGACGAGGCGGGCAAACTGTTGGAGAATATCGTTGTTGCCTGCCTCGTGAAGCACCTTGAGACAAAAGGACTAAACCTAGCACACAACAAATTTGGGTTTGCGAGAGTACGCTCGACCCTGGATGCCATCTCCTCACTTGACTCTCCTCTATGACGCGCGGCGTTCCGCAGAGCTCAGTCTTGGGCCCCCTCTTGTGAAATATCGGGTATCTGGTTGCTTTGGGGCGCTAACCTGGCGTTGGCGTTGGCGTCGCTTGTTACGCCAACAACACGTTGGTTACTCCCCCGGGGGGATAATTACAGAGAGGCGGCAATCCTATAATAGGTAATAATCAGAATGCGGGGCCGGAAGGTGGCGCTCCTTAAGTCCGAGGCCATTTATTTTTATGGCTCTCGACGGGTGCCATCTGCAGACTCTACCATTGTTGTAAGTGGAACCTGCATTCCAGTCAGGACAACGCTGAAATATCTCGGAGTTGTCCTTGACAGCAAATAGAGGTTTAAGGCGCATGTGCTGCAGCTGTCCCGCAGACTCATGGGGATAGCTGGTGCACTGAGTTGCCTTCTTCCAAACACCAAAGGAGGAGAAGGGAGCTGCCATCGTACAGCGGTGGTTAGCTCCATTGTCCTCTACGGCGTCTCCATATGAGAAAACTCTCTGCACCGCGAAAGCATCTCCGTCCTGCTTGCGGCGCAGAGAGTAATGGCAGTTATAGTTTGTCGGGGATACCGCACACTCTTATGTGAGGTGGCATGCGTCCTCGCCGGACTGCTCCCATAGGACCTTGAGGCTGAAGTCCTTGCCTCGGTCTACCAGCGCAGAGCGTAAGCACGGGAGCGGGAAGAGCGACCGTCACTGCGAGAGGTGTCTCACTGATATCGCTGTGGGTCAACTCTCACCACATGGGACAGGCTCCTCGCAAGACCCACAGAGAGGGGGGCCGGCGTTTGACAACTCCTCGAAGACATCCGGCCCATAATCAGAGAGCGGGTCCAAATAAGGCATCCAAGGCCCTCTTTCAGACTAACACAGGTTCTCACCGGACATGGCTGTTTCGGGAGATACCTGAGTAACGTTGCACGAAGGGAGTTCCCCGGCCCCCACTGAGAGAGAGCTTTGGGGAAGACACCGCCCAGCACCCACAGGAGTCATGCCCAGGAGAAGCGGAACCGCGGCGATCCCTGATCGCGCCTGCCTTGCCGGCCATCATCGTTAAGATGTTCGGTGAAGAGTAGTCGTGGGAGGCTGTGGCCCCGTGTGAAACAATAGTTTCAATGAGGGAGGTGCGGGAGAGGGAGAGAATCACTCTCACCCGATTCATAGGACGTGGACACGGAGGCGAGCTAATGGAGCTCGCACGCCATCTCCGCTCAGAGGAGCTGGGGTGCTGGTTGTGGGGTTCCCATCAGGGTTAGGTCTTGAAGAGGTGTGGATACTACCAGTCGAGGACGGCGATACACCATGAGGTTTCTTTGTCAGTAGTGGGGTCCCAATCAAGCCCGACCCTGACATCATCCAACTGCTCCCCGGCGGTTGGGTATGCGTAAAATAATTGACCCCCGACAAAAAAAGTATAAGATTAATATGATTGAACAGTTTCACCTAGACGGATAAAAATAATTTATAGTTAATTATAGCTGATAAGCTAGCCTTTGACCACTATCGCTATACTTTGAACACGTTCAGGCTACCCTAGAATTAATAGTATCACTATTAAAGTGAAAAAAAAATAAAATTAAATGAAACATTAAAGTTTAGTTTTAAGTATGTACTGCCAAAACAATGACGATGTTGGAATAAATGTGTATCAAATATTACAAGTTTGTAACTAGCTAGTAGGATATTTTGAATGTTAAAAATAAAAATGTTTTTTTTATTAATATAATGGGTATATTAATTTTAATTCAATATTAAATGTTCCGACCGAAAACTAGGTATTGCTGACCGAAAACTAAAAAAATGGCCGAAAACCGGCGACTTCACAATATTTGGCTTTATATATTTTTCTAAAAATAAGTCAGCACTAGACGTTCGATAAATTATTAAATACGTAAATAACATTATATAGGGTTCATATATCAATAAACAGCACAAGGCTAAAACAATTGTATAATTTTTTCTAGCGTCTTAAAGTTGAAGGTGCCACTAAATGGCCGAAAACTAGGTATTCTACCCTACTTATCGGCTCCTTAATGCCAACATAATAATATGTCATTGAACTTAAATCTCTATAGTTGAGACGCTTACGGTTGAAATTGTTAATGTACCTATTTTATTCGTAGTGTACCTATAACCTAAATGTTTACTTTGTTCCTTAGAATTTTGTTAATTTAGCAGACATATTGTCAAGGAATAGCCTCAAACTGAACACTTTTGGATTCCTTGGGTTACATCTTTGTCAAAACTAACCGAACAAAAAAACTCATTATGACATTTGTGTTAAGGGCTATCAATATTTTGAAACATTGTCTTATTTTGTCTAATTTATTAAAATTTACTATACAAATGTAAGCATTAAATCACTTTAGTATACATGTATAGTTTTGATTGCGTAACCATGAGCTAAATTTGTTTGCTTCATGATTCGTTTTAATACGGGTTAAAGTAAGTTCGTTCGTTCGATAAACTTTATCTTGAAGACTACGTTAACAGAGTTTCGGACAATTAGTGTAGGATGTCCTGAAAGGCGACGAAAGGACATAATGACCTACACACCACTGATAACTTCGATGAAAGTAGGGTAATGCTGCATATAGGGGAGCAGTTCGGTAGTGGACTTTTTTATGTTAACGTAACCTGGGGAAGTAGCAAGAACAATACCAAAAAGGAGGTTAAAAGAAACAAAACCGAAGCCACAATATTTTATTATGTTATTCCAAGTTGATAGCAAAAACATATCAATTAGTTATATTTTTAAAGAAGGTACTGATCCCGCATGAATGCGAGAAGAATTGGAAGATGGACTTTGCTCATGAAAAGGATTAATTTTACACGAGTATTCCTACTGTTCCTAAAATAGTATTTTTTTTATATTTGAGAGGTTAGCCGTTGATCACTATCTCACCTGATGCTAAGTGATGATGTGGTCGAAGATGTTGTTCAGGCTAACCTAGAATTGTTGGCTCTCAAGGACAGCTGCCGAAACACACCGTTAGGTGCTTGGCGACAAATTTTCTACTTGAGGGTGGTAGCTAGCCAGGCGGGTATTCGCAAAATGCCTTACCAACATGATATAACGACTGCCATCGTAAGACGACAACCGGGACTGAGAAGCAAGGAAGCGCTCAGTAGTAATGTCGCTAGCGATCACCCATCCAACTCATGACCGCGGCGGACGTTGCTAAACAGCTATGCAAACTTCGCTACCAGCGCTTCAAATGTATACGCAATATATACGCTTTAATTGCATAGATAAATATAATTCTTCACAGACGGTGCCAAATCTAGCCTTGTTGCAAGTAAAATAGACTTTTAATTAGTGGAACTAGTTTTTTAGATACTGTTTAATCTCGCGCAATTAACTACAGTGGATGGGAGGATGAAACTGCCCCGTTTAAATCTAATTTATTAGTTTAGTTACCATGTAGTAAATACTAACTGGTTAAAAGCGACGATTTTTTTATATATATGATATACTTATGTAGAGAGTGTATGACGTCACGTTGGTTTAACAGGAAAATCAGGCAGAGTTGTTACAACATATATTTTTTAAGTCTTTTTTTAAATATTAATTTAAAGTTGTATTTCAATATTTTTACATATTTCTTACTATTGATCATGTTAAGTATGCCAAATAGATAGTAGATTAATTACGTCATGTTAGAAGTGAAATTTGACGCAAATTTAAATAAAACACAGAAGCGAGCAGAAAATATTTGCTTATTTAGAATAGCTAATGTTAGTAATAACATAAAATAACGTACAACATATCGCCACGACTGTATTCTCTGAAGGGGTAAGCTAATTTGTATATACATCCAGTTTTATTTTTTTCGTTTTACCAGACTTATTTTTGATCACAAGCTACAGAGTGTGAGCAAAGTTATCTTTTTTATAATTATTGTAATTAAAATCTTTTGGTTGATTGTAAAGTTTTACGAATATACCCTACTATTGTCTTTCTTTACTATGTCGACCATGGTTTTGTAAATAGTAAGCATTCAACCTATCTACAGAGTAGTCTCGAGAAATGTCCATTTCATTATTCAACGTGATGATATAATAATGTGGCTTACAGGGAGCGATAAGAATGAGGACACTGTCAGGAAAAGGAAATCATTTTTATTGTTATATTATCTACCAATTTTATTGTCTTATTTCTATCGAAACATTATGATAATTTTGAAGACTTTTTATAACAATTCAGCTGACACTTTTGATATTTTAATAATAAAAATTATAATTGTTTCAAGTATTTAAGATAAATGAGTTTGTTTCTAGTTCTAGTTACCAATTAATATAATCTGAAAGTATTCGAGAATGAACTAAATGGTTTTCTTATAAGCAAACAAGTTCGTTGGTTTTGGTGCTGCCAGGTGCTGTTCGTACCAAGTGGTTGGTATTTAAAGGCTCGTATTGTTGTAGGAAGTTGGGAATAATCTCTCATATACAAATTGATCGCTACTTGACACAATGTCTAATGGAACGGCATTAACCAGATCCCTATTTGGATAGATTGTTAGTTTGAAACCTGATATTGCATACTCGTGATAAAAGGGGAAGCACGCGAGCCTTGGGTGATTTATGCGAAGAGCCTAAACATGCAAAATCTACAGTAAATTCCCAGGGAGGCTTGTGTTACCAGCGTGGACGCGTGTGTAAAAGCACAAGTTTAAAAATATATATATATATATATATAATATATTATTTATTCTTATGGCGGAAGTGTATATCACCGGCAACAATACAAATAAAGGGGATGGAAATTACGGCGCGTGCCTTGACGCTTGCTTATTTGTGCTTGAGCCAGTCACCATATCTTTTTATCGTAGTGGTACGTTTTAGCGCCCGCAAGAGGTGGAAGCAGATAGCGATTTGAATTTTTGTATAAAAATAGCAGTTATTGGTGTTGTCAGCCTACAAACTAATACGTGCCAATTTTATTGTACATTTATTCTTTTAATGATAGTTAATGTTTTCATTATGAGCTAAATTGGTTGCGACATTAATTTACGTATTAAGCGGCCTTTGGAATTTTCAGTGACTAAAAAAGTCGAATGGTATATCATGGGAATAGGCTTTATTTGTACATTTTATAAAATGTTTAACATGTAGTAAGTACAGCGTGAGTTTTCAGATCATATTTGTGTACCAATATGCTATCTGCGTATACGCTCCATACTTAGTACAAGCAATAAAATAATACATTAGCATTTTTACACGTAAAACTCACATGATAACATTTACTTGTTTTTAATAATATTAGTATAAACGCTTTATCTTTGGTATAAACGGTCATAATAATTAAACTTTAACGGCGTTACTGGGATTGTGTAATGCAATAACTTGAGCCCTACGAATAAATATTGAGCCGTTTAAAGTTGTTTAATTACTAAATATTGAGCCGTTATTATGGCAAATGGGCCGTTTGTACAGGATAGTTGCCGGGTTACCAATTACTGTTAGTTTGTAAATGTGACAAGTTACGTGTTAAATTAATACATTAACAATATGTGAGAATAATAGTTCCTTAAGAATCTCGTTGTATGTTCGTATGATAAAATAACTGAAGAAAATACTCGTAATTTATACCTATGACATAACTATTAAACTACTCTCTATATATTTCAATTCGGTAGGATAATTATATACAAACCTTGATTAAACGAGATCGATAATACATCTGTGACTCATCAAAAATAATTTGTCCAATCCAAAGAGATCAGTCGCGTACATACTAAGTTATTTATATATCATGAATAATATGGGCTACTGATAAAACCAAAGTTTTCATAGCTAACGCACTTCTGAAATTCACCAATTTCAGAAGTGCCTGCATATGGTTGATAGTTTTCCTTTATAATAAAAAGCTTTATATAATATAATAAATATTCAATATGTGTCAGCTGGATTAGTAACTACGTGCTACTAATTTGATTTTATTAATGCAGTTATGTGCATGTATTTATATGCAGTAACTGTCACTCACACTGAGAAAAATCTAAAGTCAAAAGCGCCCTAATGACGGCCAATTTATATGGTATAAGGCGAAAAACCGACCAAACGTAAATACGTACAAAAACGCCTTCCAAGTAGAAGGCGTTAAACGAGGTCAGTGAAGGCGAATGTTTCTTTTCGTCTTCATTTAAGGTGTATTTTGTGGTCTTTCTTAAATATTGACTTTTCTATAAGGCTGATTAAGTCGTACGTTATAGTGATAATCACCGTATATAAACGTAATATATATATAAAAGTAAGGTATATTTTATGGTCAATACTGCAAATATTATCGTATAACAAGTTCAATTCTGAAAATACTTTACGGAAGGCGTTTGACGGTTGTGTTTATTATAAAACATAGTACATTTTTATTGATTGGTGAAAATCATCTTAAGACTTGTGAATTCATCTTACGTATATACAATTCAACGGTAAAAGGTCAAATATGATTTAAGCCTTTAAGTCGTTTTTCTCAGTGCACATATGTAGCTGCTTTACTACAATCATAACTCGAGCTATTTGACCATTTTGACTTTTCTCTATTCGCAGCAAACAATTACTTGTGCGAATTACGCTGTTTATGAAGCATTTTAATATGGATTAAATCCTACAAATAAATATGTAAAAAAATGTAAGTCTAGCTCAAAAATACCAGAACACAAACCTTACCGCGGCAGGCTTGGTTTTAAAAGTGTACCGTGCGCCGCTACACATTGCATCTGATTAGTCGCGTCAAGGTATGACGCGACTAATCAGATGCAATTATTTCTAAGCATCAAATAAATTAGCCAATCCAATTAGAAGATTTTGCGATCTTGATAGTTTTGTTAACTGTCAAAACGTTAACTGTATGAGAGTTAAACTTCTTTACATATTTATAAGTAGATTATTAATAATTAAATTTAAATACTACAGATTATAATTTAGTTTAGGAAAATGGAGCCAATCATGAAGCACCTAACGGTGTGTCTTGGCAAATGTTCTTGAGGGCTAGTAATTCTAGATCAGCCTCAACAACATCTCATTGCTCACAATCACATCACTTACCATTAAATGAGATTGTGGTCAAAGTTTGTTACCCTATCAGCAATAAATTAATAAAAAATTAGGTGTAACATAATGATAATTATATACCGTTTGAACTATGTAATTGGGTTTTGGGTGGTCCGAATTTATAAAGAATGTCTTTATTGACAATAATATATCAAACTGGGCTCATGCGTGAATGACACGCATGAGATCTGTGCCCTCTAATCACTTTAAATAATAGTACATCTAAGTATAAGGTACTAGTGGCTCCGTGAGCTGAAGATCCCGTGACTTATGTGTTATTTATTTATTCGTTTACAACCCTCATTTCTCATCAGTTTTGAAAAATATATTAAAACTGCATATAATATTTCTAGTCTCTGAAATTCCATACAATACATAATTATTACTCATGCAAAGCATGCTGGGTAAAGAGTTGACTATGTCGCCAACAAAAATAATCGTCTGACTTGAAAAATTGTTTGTACCGAAATCCAATTTAACATATTGGAACATTCATACAGTGTGGTCTAACTCCTTAATATCATCACATGGGTAAAGAATGGAAGATAAATATTTGTACAAGTAATTGAATTCTACCCTCGCTATGCCCTTACAAAATTGCACCTGATAATTTTCACATCCCTCTAAGTATTTTGATGAATGAACCATTTTAAATCTTATAAAATATAATAATTCACAATGACACTGCAGATTTTAAGAAAAAAAAAAACAATACATTAATCACCCTCTGTGAAATATCAATAGAAATTTCTTTAAAAAAATCATAATAGGTAGGTGTAAAGTGGAAACATGACAGATGCAAATCGCTCATCATTCTTTGTAAGTGTTTTGGCAGATGAATAAAATCATGCTAGAGAAGATTGCAAGGGAGAGGGTAGAATAAGAATAGCGTTACTTATAACAATAGCAAAATATTCGAAGGATTTTCCATCTTCTGAAAAATAACATAACATAAAAATATGCATTATTTTGTACTATTTATAAAACACTATATATTATTATGTACTACATATTGAAACCTAGGGTTTTTAATAAAATCTCAGATCAACAACACACAGCAACAAAAACTTCAATAAATTATTAATTGATATTCAATAAAATAGCCAATGAGACATTAACTTCAATAGGTTATCTAACAAAAAAATGCCTTATCGTTTTCAAGGTCAGGTCATTTTCCTTTTATTCCTGCACCTTTAGCCTTTCTCGTCATCTAATACTCTGGTCGCATTACATAACCGGCTTGTGATGTGCTTCCTTTTGTCATATAAGACTAAGTGATACAGTTTTCATTAACTTTTTTTATTTAACTACAGCTGATAGACTAGCCTTTAAACACATTGAATAATGATGTGGTCGAAGTTGTTTAGGCTTACCTAGAATAAAGATTAAGCTTTTATAAATTGCGCGAAGATTAAGCTCTTATAAGTTACTCTTGACTTCCTTAAACACATAACTCGTATATACTAAGTAGCGATTCGGATATCCATAACCGATTGTACGTAATTTCAATAAAGGTTCTATATATTTCAAAATGCGTCGTCGGAATGACGAAAGCGTCGTTTTATAATCACGAGGTCCTGGTTTCCAACCACGGATCGGTATGTTGATGGGTTTTTCTAAAATTAATATTCTCAGGTGAATTCTGGAGTTGGTGCCTACTTTTTTTTGCATTGTACTACTGCATTGAATTAAAGATGTCTAACGAAACGTGCATAGTATCTGAAGTGCTCGTAGCGGAGCTTTCTTATAAAAAAAAAATAAGATAGATTTCAACACATGTTTCAGAAAGGCTATTTCATTTCACGGGCTGAACCTTCCCTTTAAATAGTATACACAAATTTTGTTAGACTTTATATGTTTTGTAAGAAAAAACATTTTGTGTAAGTCAGAGCAGAAAATATTTTAAAACGAGAAAACAACGATTGGGTTTAAACATAAACAATCTTGAAACAAAATAGGAAGTATCTTGAAAGAAATAACAGGAATCTCTAGTTAAAACAAAAAACATCTTGAAAGAAAATAGGAAGTATTGTTAAGTTATGTGTTATATAAATTTAGTTACAGTAATACTTTTTACTATGGCAATACGAGAAACCCGGCACTTGTCTGTGTACGTCGGGAGGGTAGACTAATTCTTGTGCAGATCGTATACTTGTAATTTTCTGGAAGCATATATAATAATCTTAAAATGAATCGTCTTTCATCTTCCGAACCCTTTTTTAAAAGTTCAGAAGTGCTATTGTGAACCCATTTGCGTATTCAGCTCAAAGGTAAAATTGAGGATATTTTGGTAAGTTGCAGTTTTATTTGATAGGAAACTAGTGACGAAATCTAGGTAATTAACATTCTATAAGGTATTATGAGGAGCTTTTCATTTGTTTAAGAAGTTAGTCATGATATCATCAATCTTAACTAAAATAATTAGGTATGTGTTGTTTTTGAATTCTTGAATCTGTTTAGTTGCAATGTATGGCCAGAATGCTGATAATTATTTGGCCCAAAATGGCAGCCATATTCCGCCTGTACTGTGGGCTAATGGTGGTCTACACATGGGTCAACAATGAATGTAAGAAATGGTATTGTAATTAGCTCAAATAATGTGATTGTTTATCACGCTAATATTATAAACGCGACGGCTTGCGAGTATGGATATGAGCGTGTATGTTCGTCACTCCTTCACGTTCAAGCTGCTAGATGGTTTTGAATGCATTCTCGTATATTTATACTTCAGATATTGGAATAACGTGTAGAATGGTTTTCGCCATCATCCATCATCAATGTCCACGTGGGTGAGACTGCAGAAGCAGTTAGTTTGCTACAAAGACGAGCACCTTACTTACTATATTTTATTTTGTGTTTATGTATTTGTTGTTATTTACCTATTCCTTTTATCTGTAATATTATGTATTTACTTTATTATTGTCAATGACTAATTTTGTTTTAAATGGTTGAAATAGCAAGTATTACGTAATCATTCATCATATTTCAGGACAGTTAACAGACGTAGCTACTGCTCGCCTAGTTTATTTCGCGTACTTCCACAGTATTATGTCGTATGGTGTATTGCTGTGGGGAACTGCTGCTGAGATAGAGACAATCTTTATCATACAAAAGCGTGCAATTCGAGCCATATATAAAATGGGTCCTAGGGAATCTGTTTTGAAATATTTTGAAAGAAAATAGGAAGAATCTTAAAGGAAATAATAAGAATCTCTAGTCTAAATAGAAACATCTTGAAAGAAAATAGAAAGTATCTTATAGAAAATAACATATATCTCAGGTCAAAACGGAAATAATCTTGAAATAAAATAGGGAGTACCTTGAAGAAAAAAGCGTTTCACTCTTAGTTGAAAATTGAAAACAATAAAAACAAATGTTAAATATCCTTTATTTAAAATATGTGCATTCTTGCAGTAAAACAGTTTAAATTGAAAAAAAAGATTTTTCAAAATGCTTCACTTAAAATAGTTTCGCTTTTAAAGTAATAGCTTTGAGTTCTTCATAAAACAAGTTTTTGTTTGTTGAAACAAGAATATACTTCTTGAGTCAAGAACTATAATGCAAAATATTTAATATCTTGAAGTAAGACATTTTAGACTTTCCTTATATCGAAAACCCATCCGTTCATAAGTCAAATAATATTGCTTGTCTGAAGAGATTTTTTTTTCTGTGTAGGTGTTCCTAATGTATCAACTACGCTATGTTACGTCCGTTGCAGCAATTACATAGATGGGTAACCGCTAGGGGCGTTTAAGCGTGCACGTGCTTTGGAGAGCATGTGTCTCCATAGTCAGTTGCGGTTGTTGTCTTAGGATGATAGTTTTTATAGCATGGTGGTAGGGCATTTTCAAATACCCAGCTTGCCAGGCATGTACCAACCTAACCTAACCTTAAGTACATCTCGCCAAGCAACTAACGATGTGTTACGGAATGTATCCAATCAATAATTCTAAGCTACCCTGAAAGACATGGTCTATTCCATCGTTACTTACGATCAGGTACAATGGTCTCAGGAACAATGAACTCTAAGCTAGGCTATCAATTAGAAAAAGGGTGTTATATAACTTTGCCTACAGTTTCTGAGGATACAGGGAAATCGGTGTGACAAAATAGATTATTTATGTTCCACTTTAGGTTTGCATTACCCCAGATGACATTTTAGATTTACCAATTCGTAACGTTATCGGAATGACCTGCACTTTAGGTGCTCAGGGCTATAAAACAAACGCGTGTTGTGGGCGCGCAATGGCGGTATAGGTTTCTACCGAATTATATTTCTACTTAGCATCTGATGAAGTTGAACTGTAGCTAAATAGTCACAACAACTAAGATAAATAGTTACAGAATAAGCTGGAGCAAACGTGCAAATGAAAATCTACCTTAACATTATTGTACAAAAAACGCTTTATCAAATACCACCTAATCTGAAGCTTTAGTGACAACTTCAGATTAGACGCAACTCGAAAATCTCTTTGACAGACAGGCACAAATAGATATTCTTTGGAACAGCAATCGTAAAACGAATAATTTACAATGTTCTTTTATTATCTCTAGCTATTTGGGACGTCTCTCTGCCATTTATAACAGACAAAAGAACTGAGAGGCTTTTGGTCTGCCGACAAATTTCCTTCACTGCTGAACATCTCGTTATTTTCAGAGTAGACGTGAATTTGCAATTTTCATTTCGCCAGTCATCTCTATAGGGTGAAGAGCTTATTTCCAAGCGTATTTTTAAAATTTGTAGGTACCTACTTTTATCTCAGTTGATTCTTTTATTTAATTATTTTCAATTATTAAATATATGCAAGCAATGATGGCTCAGTAACATTGGCTATCGACTGCCGCGCAGCAGGTCCATGGTTCGAATCCAGCCGCAGCCTTGAGCGTCACCGCATGGTGGAAGGCATTTTGCGAATGCCCGCCTGGCTAGCGACCACCCTCTAGTAGAAAGTCTGTCCACCTAACGGTGTGTTTCGGCAGCAGTCCCAGTGAAATTACAGGCACATGAGACTTAACAAATATGTCTCAAGGTGACGGGCGCAGTGCAATTCGTGACTTGTGATGAAATGCATCTGTTATAGGCAGAGGTAAGTCTGCCTAGCATCAGGTGGGGCTCGTGCTGGTTCCGTCACAATTACATAAAAAAAATAAAAATTAGAAAATTTAACGGTCGTTTCAATTTGTAATTGTAGGCATTAATATAATAAATTAATAATTATAAATGCCTAATTATGCTACAAACTTCATAACAACATGTTTGTTGACATTTTACAATGATAATTTTAACAACCAAGTACCTACAGTAGACTTTACATTAATTGCTATTTGTAAGCTATTAGCAATACTAATAGCTAAAATTGTATTTCTAAAATCCAAAATTGAGTGGTAACAGCTATGGATTGCCGTGCCACAGGTCACTGGTCCCTTTGAACCCCATCGCCGGCTTGAGTATCTCTGCATGGCGTCTGGCTAGCTACCACCCTCAAGTAGAAAGTCTGCGACCAAGCACATAAAAATATGTTCCGGCAGCAGTCCTTGAGACCCAGTAAAATTACAGGCACATGAGACTCAACAACTGTATGTCTCAGAGTGACGGGCGCACTGCGCAGTGAAGCCCGTCACTTGTGATAAAATGCACGCCGGTATGAATTTTCGCAGATTTTAACATGTCGAAATGAGCAATACATACTACAATCGGAAGTAACTTTCAAGTGCTCATCTACTGACTCACAAAGGAACATTTCAGCGTCAGTGGTCCGTACATCCACAGTGTTAAAAATACCGTCACAACGAAGAAAAAACACACGTACCTAGTGAAGGCTAGCATAGTATTATAAGTCCTTCACCGATAGAATAGATATAATATTTTTTTTGTTTTTGGTGTCAAATACAGTATTTTATTTTCTTTTTGTCTCTTTCTATGTGTACATTAAAATTACTTTGGACAATATCTTTAAGCTAAAGAAACTATAAACCTTCATTACGTCCACCTTAATGTTTCTATGTAATATAAGTTACATCGTTACTTACATCGGATTAGATTCCTGTAACCTTTCACTCTGATTAGTATTTTAAAATAGAACACTAAAGACTAAAATGTACTATCACTTAGTGGCTGGTTTTGGTAATTCGTTGGCGTCCAATATCAAATCAAGAATTCGGTGAAAACTACACCTACCGACATGTTATGGATAAGGATTTGAAAGGTTGGATGATAAAATCTATCGAGTTATTATGTAATTTGTAAAAGAACTTTCTAACACCCCTTATATGGCACGCATTGGAGTCAGCATTACCTGTATACTACGAATAAATACTTTATTTATTCGTAGCCTGTATATATATGTTTTGTTGAATGATCTCCCTACTCACATTATGATATCCCCATACAAAGCTAGTCTATTATGTTTTAGGTTTCATATCTATAAAACGGGACCCTATTATCGTCTCAGATGTCTGTCTGTCCGTCCAAACTTAAAAGCCTTTTTTTGGCGTTTGACATTTTCATAGCATATGTGGCAGGATGGCAGACCGACTTTTACCTAAATAAAAACTGTATCGTCCACTGTTGAACACAGTCTCCCAGGTTGGACTCCTCAGGGGTATTTACCATAATCCCCACGCTTGGCAGACGTCTTGGGGATGGCAGTGTCAGATGGGAGTTCTTTAGAAGGCGCTGCTGCCCACCTTCCGGTATTTTTCTTTTAGTCGCTTCTTACGACACCCACGTAAAGATATGGGGAGGTGAAATCCTGACCCGGACTTCACGGATCAAATTGATAACAATAACAAAGAAAAATAAATAGAATGGGTCCCCATTGTTCTACATAGTTGGAAGCTGAAAGAGTGAAACAGAATTTCATTGAACTACAAACTCAAGTCTGCATTCTGTTTTCATGTCTTCAGCATAATTAGGTAGTTAAAAAGTTAAATAAATTTATACAATATAATAATAATAAAAATAAGCCTTTTTGTTTCAGTGACATTAGATGTTTGCAAGTATTAGTATAAAGATATATATGTCATGGCCCTTTTCGGGTCAAGGCCTCCTCCAGTTACCAAATTTATAAAATATAATTAAAATATTTTGTTTTCTAAATAAAGTGACATATCGTTCAAAGGAATAATCTACTTAAATAAAATAGCTAATTTATTATCAAAGTCTTGAAATTACTTTTATAAATGTTGTAAGAATTGTGCTTTTTATCACATCTTCTCATCTATCATGCACTCAGCATTCAGTTTTTTCTTTTTTATTCCCTTTGAAGTTCCGAGTGCCTCAAAATAACAATAAATATATACATAAACCCTCATTATCGGTCTGCGAGACCTTACCTTACGTATTTTAGACAGCATTATTAGATTTTCTATCAATAATACCATATTCAAACTTCCTAAAATATACTCATTCCTTATCTTTTCCATTTAAGCTGCACCGCAAAATCATCTAAACATTTAAATCTCTACCTCATTAGTTTTGAATTTCTTTAATCATCACGTATTGTTTAGGATTTTGAAAAACGCTGTGATACAAATTAAATGTTGTTCATTAAGCGTAGCATATCTTAGAGCGTATATGCAGACCAATAACGTACTGTTATAACCAGAACCAATATGGTAAAAATGCAATTAATGCAAAACCCCCTCGCAACCACGTGTATATACCGAGGTTATATAAGGCTATATGCCTTGTCGCCCAGGCAGTCAGTCGAGTAAATTCAATAGGTTAATCAGTCAGTCCATTAGTTAATTTTGTATCATTTAATTTCTAAATTTTATTAAATCCATTCTAGCAATAATAAAGTGTTTTTTTAAAAAGAACCCACGGAGCGCCATCCTTACAAATTTGGTGTCAGAAGTGGTATCCTGGGAAAAATTACTGAGTACCGGGAATTTTAGGTGCTAGACGTAAGGAACTCATTCCTGTCTCACCGTTATTTGGCTCCGTGGACGTAAGGTCCTTAAGGGTTAGTGCTACAAGTAGTCGACGATAAGCCTTGGGCAAACCGCCTGAGCCCGCACTCCTGCACTAGTAGTCGACGTTAAGTCTTAGGCACCCGCCTAAGCCCGCACTACTGTGATCGACGTGTAAGCCTCCGCTCTCCAGCGTGAGCCCGCATCGCAACCTGAACACTCCTGCTGGTCTCGGATCTTCGTGGTCATCAACAAGCTCCAACTTTCCATGTGGAGCCCCTCATCAAGCATACCTGAACTGATTGAAAACATCATCGCTACCGACTGTCTCAACGCATCATCAGCTCACATTTTTTTACATTCCCACGGCAACGCAACGTGACTTCGAGGTAACTGCAATACGACTCCCTGAGTCGCCAGGTACACATCGTCGTGCTCGTTGACGTCATCGCTGCATTCCCGCGAACTGTGCGCTACAATTTACGGTTTTGGGAACTGTTTCTCAAAATGTTCGTGAACGCCGCTGCTGTTATGTGAGTTATCTTTTATATACATATTTTGCCAAATTCACAAAGTGATTTCATAAGTTTTAAAGTGAAATTAGTGAGTGATCATTTTATCGTAAACTTTCGTCAGAACAAAATCATTTTACATAATTTTTGAACTTTAAGTTTACCAATTTTAAACTTCGATATTAATTATTTTAAAATATTTTGCTTTTGATTTTACTTTTAAATTTTTATATTTTATTGAATTTATTGTTTTTGTGTTTTTCTGATGATCTGTACTGCATAACTCGTTCATAATTATTTAATGTCTCAAGTAAAGAGAGAATCCGTAGGAATCGATTTGTCTAATTCCGATTCCTCTGATAGTTACTTGTCAGACCCTTCACCAAAAAAGGTTAACGCTAAAATGTCTGACAAAATTACGCTTTTAGTGCTTACCAAATTTATTAAACCCTATAAGGGAGACCGCGAGTCACTGCCCGCGTTTTTGACAAACTGCGAAAATGCAATTTCGCTTGCCAGTACAGACCAACAGAAAGTGCTGTGTAAATATATTATATCACAACTATAAGGCAAGGCTCAAATAGCATGTTGTTTAAAAGTTTTTGACGAATGGTCAGATATTAAACAATTTCTAAAATCAACTTTTGGGGAGAAGAAACACTCCACCCATTTACTTGTTGACCTTCAAAATTGTAAGCAATTGCCTTCTGAGGATGTGACACAATACTCTTTACGTGTCGAGTCCTGTTTAACTAGACTTCAATCTGACATCCATTATAGCTGCGTAAATAAAACGGAACTTGTAGGCAGACTTGCTGCTATGGAGGATTTAGCCCTCAACACATTTTTATTAGGGTTAAGCTCCAGTTTTTCTCATATTGTTCGGTGTAGGAATCCGAAAACTTTATCCGAAGCAATTACACACGCAACTGAAGAGGAAAAATTATATAAACTATCGAAATTATCAACTCGTACAAATTTCAAGCAATGTTCCATTTGCAACAAAGGCGGCCACGTCGCTGCTGAATGCTATAGAAATAAACCTAAAATTATTTCTTATAATTCTCATCACGTAAACTCAAACGTGTTAAAAAACAACATTCAAAATTATTCAAATCATAGGTAATTATCGTACAAATAATTCTAACTTTGACTCAATTAAAAGATGCGCGTACTGCAAAAACCTTGGTCACTTGATAAGCGAGTGTCGTAAACTTAAGTATAAAAACAATCAATCGCGCACCGACTCACGTAATCCTACACTATCCAGTGCACAAGCACCGACGTCGAGTCATATTCCGAGCGATAATCGCTCTAATGTTCACATGGTTGATACACCGAATGACGGTACAACTTACGAGTATGATAGTAATTTAAACTAAATACGGTTCTGGTTCCGTGTCTACCGAAACCGCTTGTTTATTTGAATGGCACGAAAAACGTTTCTAAATGTTCCCCCTGTGTTCCTAAGTTTTCTCTAGCACAGGTTAGTCACAATTCAGAGACATCATCCCGTGTTCCTAAATTTTGTACAACACAGGTTAATCATCATACAGAGACTTCTCAGTCTTTGAATGGATTCAATGTCTCGAACTCTGATTTTGCAAAAAATCATATTAAACACAATCCCTCACCTCGAAGTGAGAAATCGAGTTTATGTTCTAGGGATTGCTCACGTGAGGATAAGAAGATTTTTACTATTAACAATATTAACAATAAAGTTTCTCTCCCTCACGTCTACTTAAAAACAAATTTTAATGACAAGCCCTTGTCTTTCTTAATTGACACTGGCTCAACAATATCGATTGTTAAATTTTCTAATTAAAACAACCAGTGCTCGGACCTGAAATTATTAAAATTAAAGGCTTAAGTGATAACGATTCCTATTGCGAATCTCTAGGGTCCATTCGACTTCATTTTGAACACCGAATTTCTTCATCAAAAAAGATAATTTTTGATTATTTGTTTCATGCTATTGACGATACCATTAATTTATGTTATGATGGAATTATTGGAAGTGACTTTATACAACACTTTAAAATTGATGTTCAATATTCTTCAAACACCCTTAATTTACAAGGTCATTCTTTACCTATTTGCCGTAGTAAGACATCGTACATCTTACCTCCGCGATCAGAGATGGTCATTGAGTGTCCCATTTCTAACTTATCGGTGTTATCCGGTCGACAGGAAGCTTTAATTATTGACCAAAAAATTCGCGAGGTCACCTATTTAGGTCATGTTATAACGGACAATGGTGTTTTGCCTAACCCTGACAAGGTCAAGGCCATTTCTCAATTCCCAACACCCAAAACTCATAAAGAAGTAAGTCTTTTCTCGGTCTAACGGGTTATTATCGCCGATTCATAGAGAACTTCTCTCATATCACTAAACCACTTACATCCTTGCTGAAAAAGGACGTAATTTTTAATTGGTCGCAAGAACAAGAACACGCTTTTAACACCCTTAAGCAAAAGCTAATGACAGCTCCTTTATTACAATACCCAGCTTTTTCTAAACCTTTTATAGTCACGACAGATGCATCTAATTACGCTGTCGGCGCAATTCTATCACAAGGCGAAGTTGGTAAAGATAAGCCTATTGCCTTCGCATCTCGTACTTTAAATAAACAAGAAGGTAATTATTCTACCACTGAAAAGGAACTTCTTGCTATTTTATTTGGAATCAACACATTCCGACCCTCCCTATATGGTTATAAATTTAAAATCGTAACCGATCATCGCCCTCTTACCTGGTTATTTAATGCCAAACATCCAGGCGATTACTTATATGAAGACTCAAATTAGAGGAGTATGATTACGAAATTGTATACAAACCTGGTCGAATCAACTGCAACGTTGACGCCTTATCACGTTACCCCGTTAATGTTCTAACTCGTTCCAAATTAAATATTGCTACTTATGAACAATTCTTTAAAATGCAGTTCACTAGAACTACCCCTAACTGTGATACACAAATCGAAGAACATAACGAAAGTTTGCACTTAGCAAAACAAAAATCAATTGCTTGTCCGTTTTCTCTTGACTTAGACTACTCTATGCCGCATTGCGAGCATTATTATCAATGGTAGATATTTCCACTGAGTTGCGTGCTGGCGAACGCGAACCTGAACCGTGCAATCGGTCAACTCTAAAAATAAAACATTGTATTTCTTATATACTAAAGTTCATCATTTTGACGAGACGAGTTACAAGACTATTTACAATTTGCTAATTAAATTAAGAAACCAAATTACTTTACACAATAATTATGACAAAGAATTAGCTATTTCAGACTTCTCCGAACCATTTACTAAATTATCTTATATGAAAATTTATAATATAGTGTCGTTCATTTTCCACGGCACTGATATAAAAGTACATATATACAAAAATCAGATACTTTATCCTACTCCTGCCGAAATTCCAAACATTCTTAAAGAAAACCACGGGTCCACCATAGCAGGTCACCCGGGTATTAAACGCATGTATAGCAGGATAAAAGCGTCGTACTACTGGAAATCTATGCGCTCAGACATATAACGTTTCGTAAAAGATTGTAGATTATGCCAAGTAAACAAACCACTACGAGTTTCTAACAAAGCACCTATGGTAATTACTTCCACTAGTACCAAGCCATTTGAAAGATTAGCTCTGGATATCGTCGGCACTTTACCTGAAGCAGGCTTACAGAAATTTAAATACGTGTTAACCCTTCAGGACGACTTAACAAAATTCTCATGTTCCTATCCAATGATTACCTCAACAACGGATGAAGTTGCAAGAAACCTCATCCACTTCTTTTCATTATTCGGATTTAGTAAAACCATTTTAACTGATCAAGGAACTTGTTTTACTTCAGAGTTATTCAGACAGTTAACCGAAATTTTAAAGGTAAAAAATCTATTTTCATCCCCTTATCATCCCCAAACAAACGGGTCTCTTGAACGTTCTCATGCTACATTAAAAGAATATTTAAGATCATTTGTTAATGACAACCAACAGCTACAGCTATTTTATCATATAATACTACTCCACATTGTACTACTCAGTACACACCTTTCGAATTGTTATATGGCTATAAGCCATCGATACCTAGTAGTGTATATGGATCTGGTGACAGCACCACCTACCAAGAATATATTCGTGCTTTACAATATCGAATGAAATATTCACGCGAAAGAGCTATAGAGCATATAAATAAACATAAAGAAGCTTCAAAGCGATATTATGATTCATCTTCTCGTGAACAGTCTTATAAGACCGGTGATATGGTTATCTGAAACACCATCACAGGCTACGAAAAGCCTTATCTCCCATCTGGAAGGGACCTTTCAAAATAATGAAAACTCATGGTAAAAATAATGTCACTCTCTGCATAAATCGAAAACACGTAAAGTACCATATAAATGAGATAAAACCAGCATAATATTGTTATTCTTTTATTATCCAGTGTTTCAGATTAGTACTTTTCAGTTCGAGTCAATCAAAACCGATTGAGCATATCTCACACGGTCCAGGAAAACATTTCAACCCAACTTCTGTCGCTTATTTTTACAATGATTACTGGAATGTGGTTACATATGTAGAGTTTATACCTATTAAACCTTATCTAGATAAAATAGAAAATTCTATTCAAAGCATTTCAAATTTTTGCGAAAAGGTTCAAAACTTAGGTAACTTAAACATAGATTGTAAAGTTATTATAAACCCTTTAGATATTTTAATGAATGCTAATTACTTGAAATATGAGTCATTCTCTCACCTTATCGCAGAAAATCCGTGAAACCGACCTAGACGAGCTCTCGAGTTCGGTGGTGAGATACTTAAATTTTTCTTCGGAACTTTGGATGCCGAAGATGCTAGAAAATATGATGACGCAATTTCTACTTGCCAACATAACGAAAACGAAATATTTTCTATGATGAAGGATAACATACATATTGTACAATCGACAATCAACAATTTTAATGTCTCAATTCAAAAATTAAATAATAACGAAATTAGGTTAAATAAACAAATTGAAAAACTAGATTATATATTTTCAGAAAATTCTAAGACTCATAGAAAATTCATAAACGCCGAAAAAATTAATTCTATTTTTAACGTGATTGAAGGTTCATTATTATCAATTTCAAACATTTTAGATACTATCTTAAATTCCATTTTATTTGCGAAAGCTAACATTTTGCACCCTTATGTTATTACCCCAACTAAATTGTATGAGGATAAAAGGTTGTTCCCTTCTTGTAAGAACACCTCTTGTTGCATTCAAATATATAATCAATGCTATAATGAAAAACGAGATAAATTAAGTACTAAAGTTAACACCTCTATTGAACTGTCCGATATTTCAGACGGAACAGAATGCGACAGGAAGTTGATCCAAAGTCTACCAGAAATAGAAATTAATAAAAATAAAAACAGAGTTGTATTTAGACAATCTGAAAGGTCCGGTAGGAACCTAAGTAATTTCTAGAAACTTAATGAATTAAATAATATTAATTTCTATTTTGGAATTTATGCTTTTGTTTTCTAATTTTACTATAATTATTAGACTAGCTTTTTATACTTTTTATACATTATTTAATTACTAGCTTATTTTTGTATACAGTTTTATTAACTTACATTATTTTACAACTTTAATTTTATATCATGTCTACTTCGTTTATCTTAAAAAGATATATCTTCGTCTAAAAGGGGGAGATGTTATAACCAGAACCAATATGGTAAAAATGCAATTTATGCAAAACCTCCTCGTGTATATAACGAGGTTATATAAGGCTATATGCCTTGTCGCCCAGGCAGTCAGTCGAGTAAATTCAATAGGTTAATCAGTCAGTCCGTTAGTTAATTTTGTATCATTTAATTTCTAAATTTTATTAAATCCATTCTAGCAATAATAAAGTGTTTTTTAAAAAGGACCCACGGAGCGCCATCCTTACAGTACCACCTTGAAATTGAAATTATTTGTTAAAAGCTACTTTGAGTGCCAAATTTATCTCTTAACATTTATCACAACCTCAATTTTCAAAAGTTTATGGAAAGATGGAAAGATCTATGACCTACCAAAGAAACGTCAATTAACTGATTGAGTATATCAAATATATTTCCTTGGATCCAAATCGGAGGGCACGCAGACAGGAACGATAACTTTTCTAACATTAACTCGAAAAGAGATACCAACCGTAATACCCTCTCGCCAACGAAATCATGAAAAAATTAATCAAGTAGAACGCCTCAGTAATATGGGTTGGCGTGTTCACGCTCCAAGGGTGTAGGATTTTTAGTTATTATCGCTTGCGGTAAGCTTTTCGTCGTAAGTGAACCGTGAAAAACCTTTTAATGGAATTTTCAATACTAGCGCTGTTTCGCTTCGATTCACAAAGTGATAATTAATCATTAATCGTGCTTACTACCAGAAGAACATTTAGAAGCAATAATAGCAGAGGCACGCGCTAGACTGTGTACCAAAGGATATTTTACATCTTCATAAAAAGGAAATATGGCGGCCCGAGGTATTTACAGATTTGAATTATTTTGTACATGTTGGTTATGACACAGGTTATGATTTGTAAACTTGGGCGGCAAGAACCGGGAACGAGAAATATCTTCACAGCAGCATCTTGTGGCGTCCTTGCTTATACAAACTCATTCTAGTTTTATGAGAAAGAAGCGACGCACCGTTTGTTTACTTTTTGAAAATTATACGACCTTATGTCGCCCTTGTTTTCATTGCACAAGAGAATGAAGAGTATCTTCATATCAGACACATGAATAAAATTTAATCTACTAAAGTCCGGCCGCTGGGAGAATGCGTTTGACAGTTCGTGTTCGTATTGTAGTTGTGGCTTTTAGATGGAGTAAAATATAAAATATACCCTATTTTCAGATACTTAACCTGATTCAACGGTAACAGGACACATGTATCCGCGCGTTTCAGTTCTTAGATTTTGCATGATATTAGCGATGTTTCATATTTTTCATCTGTAGAATGTATGAGACAAAGAGAGATGGATATATTATCATGCTATAAATAACAAACACAAAAAATAGCATGCAAAAATAAAAAATTATATTTTTTCCAAAATGGTCATATTATATTCGTGATTGTCGAGTCTGTGCTTCTATAACCTATTACTCAATATCGAAAGAATGCACAGACTAAAAGTATACAAGGAAGCGAAGAGTATTTTAGTGTTCCTGTATAGAGAACTCAATCCATACAGTTAGAGCCAATGCACCTGAGCAGTGACCTTATCTTTTCGTCATGGAGAACGTTTTCACAAAGATAAGTTAGCACCTGAAAAATATATAGTATTTTAGAAGAATATACTTATATTGCCAAATAATCAAATAAAACATAGTTTTTTCTTTATAATACTTTTTATTTCACGTAAATAGAATAGCTACTTTTCGAATTATTCGCATTTTACGAAGTGACTACGATTTTGCCATTTTGAATCTGAGTTAAAAGGTCTGACTAATACAATATTATGCAGTCAGACTATTATGTTACTTTGAACTGGGGAAAAAATATTCACAAAACGAACTGTCAAACGCATTCTCTCAGCGGCCTAACTGTAGATCTACATCTTAAGCACAAGGAATTCTTGAACAATATTATGTCTCTAACTTTTTATAAACTGCAGAAGTATTACGTGGATCTGACAATCATTAGTTATCACTACACCTAATACACTATCCCTAACACAAAGTTCAATTATTTCATATAAACGATTAGACTTTTTTGCTACGTGAATTTCAAAAACTTTCGAGTAGTTAGAATGCTAATGGAGATGTAGTTGATTTAAAATAATTTTGTCATTTTCCTTCATCACCATTTGAATTATACAATAAGTCCTCAGGCTTTTCCAATGGCACCCTATATATCACGCTCACACTTTTATCCTCCGCTTTGTTTCATCAAATTGAATCGTCCGCGACTCCATAAATTCCAGTCAGATAAACAAGGTGTCTCAAAGGGAAGGTAAATGCTCGTAATATGCTATATACTAAGGTGTCTATAGCTTCAGGTTGTGCAGTGACGATGCCTTTCGTCACTAAACGTGATTCTATAAAAATATATAAATAAATGTTTTAAAGATTTTTGTATCAACTTACATACTATTACATAATTTATTCATGTCATCACGTTTTTGTATCCCCGATGGAGTAGGTAGATGTCTAATAACTACCAAATAATACTGGCAAATAATAGACGTGAGTGCGGTGTACTGTTTATTACCAGACTGCCTTTGCAATGGTCTACCCTACCAATATTCATATATTACAAATAATGATTATTGAATTGTGTTCTTAATTATTTTTGTTTCGAAAGCGAAAAAAAGTAAAGGGCCAGTATTTTACTGGCCCTTTACTTTTTTATGCTTGATAGGTTAGCCTTTGACCACTATCTCACCTGATGGAATAATCGCATCGAGTGCATCGGATACAGGTCTATGGCAACGAAGTGCACATATTCATCTTTCGTTAGGTCCCGTTTTTCCTCTTGAATGGGAGATAGAATTAGAACGGCTCAAATCTCTCCAATCACCGTATTCCTGTGTAGACACGGACTCCCCCTGGTAAGTGATGATGTGGTCGAAGATGGTGTTCAGGCCAACCTAGAAATATCTTGCTTAATGTTTAAACATTCGAAGTGGCAAATGTATCAGCAATGTTACCCTCTACATAAGTTGTGCAGCTGACAGCGGTATACACATCTTTGCCCTTTCATTTTTTTAAACGTTTCGTCTGCCGGAGCCATTGACCTATATTTACTAGACGCGACATCTCAAACGAAATTAGTCGACCAGTGCAGATATGCCGGCCGGCATACTTTCCCCCACACGCAGCTGGACACTCGTAAAGATTACACACGCTTTACGTTCGAATATTGTTTATACAAAATACACAATTGATAATACACAATTTTCGAACGTAAAGCGCGTGTAATCTCTACGAGTGCCCAGCTGCATGTGTGGGAGAGTATGCCAGCCGGCATATCTGCACTGGTCGACGAATTTCGTTTGAGATGTCGCGTCTAGTATATATAGGTCAATGGCCGGAGCCACAAATTTACAACGGTCTACTGTAGATCCGGACACAAAAAATATACCTACGTAACTTGTACTAAAATCTTTCGTCAATTGTTTCATTTGCCATGGATGCTCGTAGCGAAGTTTACTGAAGCGCTTGTAGCGAAGTTTACTGAAGCGCTTGTAGCGAAGTTTACTTAGCCGATCGGCAAAGTTAAGCAACATCCGCCGCGGTCATGAATTGTATGGACGACCGCTAGTGACATTACTACTGAGCATGCACGTGCTTCGGAGGGCATATTAAGCCGTCAGTCCCGGTTGTTGTCTTAGGCTGACAGTCGTTATAGCATAGTGGTAGGGCATTTTGCGAATGCGCGCCTGGCTAGCTACCACCCCCATATATAAAATCTGTCGCCAAACACGAAACTGTGTGTTCCGGCAGCTGTCCTTGAGAGCCCGAAATTCTAGGTTAGCCTGAACAACATCCCTCATACTAGTATATATATATATACGAGTACACCCTTGGAAATTTGAGTATTTTATTTATTTTACGCTAATGTGTACATCGAGTTAAATGTGATAACATAAATAATCTGAAAAGCAAAAAAAAGCCCTCCGCAGTGTATATGAGCGTAATTTTGCATTAAAAATCGTCGGCGGCTCAGAGTCATCTTCGTTGAAAGATTAATTAGACTAAAGTTTGCCGTAGTGCCTGGAAGAGATTGCTGCCTAGCAATAAAGCCGCCGATTGTACTATCTTAAGATGAAATATTTTTTATAAGTAATATTTATTGTAATAAGAAAGTACAATAAAGTGTTATCTATCTATCTAGTGTATTGAAAATGTCCATGAACTTACACTTCATTGTTTATATATTTTGTTCATCTAAAGATCGTTTATGCCTTTGCAATAGAGTTCTGTATAGCGATTAGGACTATAAAATGTCTGCTTGGCCTTTTTGACAAAAAAAACATGTTGTTCTCTCTGAAAATTATGCAAATGTTCTCAAAATTGTCATGTACCTACACATTAATTCGGTTTGTTGACCAGTGCCTTCAGCAGGACTCCATTAACTCCCTATGCGTCAGTCCATAGACATTGCCGCTGGGCCATGACCGCTTCAAAGAAGTACGATTTATATACAAGTAGTATATAATTACTATGAGGTTTTTTTATGTAACGTAACCCCAAAAATCACAAATATCTTCTCTACTGTCTCTATCAATATTTTTGTACAGCCATGACAAAACGTATCGTGTAAGCCATGATGATCAAATGCTTTACGACCTTATACAGGTATTATAGCTTTACGAAATCTGTATAAACTGTTAGTCTTTTCCGCTCACGACGTGTACAATTATATCAATATAAATCCAGTCGTATTCAGCATATCTTACAATTTAACAACCATTTGAAAACCCAAACATACTTTTTGGATATTGTGACCACTTCACTTTCTCTCATATTGCCTATTTACACTTACGATTACTTTGGGCATAAAAAGATATTGCTTGCACAAACGACCATCTTTATTGTAACTGCGGTAGTAAATGTAAGTTTGGATCTTCATAACTGCA
The DNA here is from genome assembly GCA_963890685.1 of Plagodis pulveraria. Taxonomy (NCBI): domain Eukaryota; kingdom Metazoa; phylum Arthropoda; class Insecta; order Lepidoptera; family Geometridae; genus Plagodis; species Plagodis pulveraria. The sequence continues at coordinate 11,192,618 of OY982964.1, read as the reverse complement.
CAAGTTTCTATCTACGAATATAATGAAATATTATTAGAACTGTAATAAAGGTAAAATATTCATAAAAAATGGTTCCTCCACATAAGCACAAATCTGACAAATAGGAGGATTATTCTTTTATTTATTAATTTCAACTAGAAATTTTAAAGCGAGTACTGACAACCTCCAGGCGTATCGGAAATATTCGCGATGTTAAGCCTCTGGTACCATTGTTATTCACGATACGATTTCAGTGGAGTACAAATCCGACTATGATACTGCTCAAATGTTTACAGCACACCAATATTGTAGCTTTTATCTGAAACTATATATTGTATTATACATCTTCCACACATCGGGGTTCGCCAAACTTACGTCAAGCGCCGTGAAATCATTGAAACCATGGCGTACGGTAACATTGAGAACCAGGCGCTTATTGTTGACAATGATTGGTTGATGGACTCGCCATCAACGATACAAATAGTCAGTCAAATTTATTGTTAAAATAATTTACATCTAAATAATTAAATTGCTAAACGTAGCCCTAGCGGTGTAAATGATGCCAACCACACACTGGCGGAGCGGTGGTGGCGGCGCTTTAATGCGGCGAGGCGATGTTGATGATGAGGCCGCCACCGTGACGATACATACATTTTGCTCTTTAAACATGAAACGTATTCGGATGGAAAAAGCCACAACCTACTTTCAATGCAGAATTGGAAATGCACAAAGACGGTATTCTTGGTCACAAAAACATTAAAAAAAAACAATTTATTTGAACTTAAGTGCACGTGGTTAAAATCTATACTGTTTCCATTTCTTTGTTTTCTCGAAGACAGATCCTGTGAAAACTTGAACGAGCGTTCTTTTTTACATTATGTATCCATTATTTTATAAAAATATGACGTTTACGCACGTACATGGTAATACCAAAGTTCCTCCGACTCTAAAAAATAAAGTTCCTTCAAGTTTTCACAGAAGCTGTCATCGAGAAAATAAAGTTATGGAAATAGTATAGTTTGTTCCTTTTTTTCCAATTTCATCAAATCAATAATCGTGTCTATTAGAAACCTGATAACATGTTGTCCAAACTGTAGTTATAAGATAAGTATCCGATATACTCTGTCCATTAACCTTAGCCTTTTGTGTTTGTACACCATTTTCAACATGTCCTTATATAACCTGTTTAGTTTGAAGTCCAAAAGGTCAAAGAGGGTGTTTAGGAGGCTATGATTATAAGTAGCATCATAGTAACGATGTTTACACAAAGGTCATCAAACGCCCGTGTCGTGTTTCGGGCTTTTTCCTCGTTTGAACACGTGTTACCTTTACGTTTATCCACTTAAATTTACTACGAAGGCTGTCGATTGCATATTATTTATTATACCTACTTTATATTACTTCACAATTTTTGAACGAAAAATTTAATTAACAGTTCAATTTCATCATCATCAACAACATTATTGAGGCGGCTCACCTGGTGGTAAGTGATCACCGTCGCCCACGAACATCCGCAACACCAGAGGTATCGAGGATGCGTTGCCGGCCTTTGAGGAGGAAGTATGCTCTCTTCTTGAAGGCCCCTAAGTCGTATCCGTTCGGAAATACTGCACCTGGCAGCTTGTTCCACATTGTAGCAGTGCGAGGTAGAAAATGCCGTGAAAATCGCAAAGTTGTGGACTTCCAGACGTCGACATGAAATTAATGAAACATCATGCTTTGTCTGGACGTCCGATGGCGAAATTGAGCTGCAGGTAGTAAATCGATCAGTTTCTCAGAACACTCCCCGTGATAGATGCGGTAGAAGATGCAGAGTGATCCAACATCTCTACGTAGTGCCAAAGGGTCGAGCCGGTCGGAGAGAACTTGATCGTCAACGATTCGAGTCGCTCTGCGTTGTATGCGGTCATATAGAAGAAGCTGGTATTGGGGAGCTCCCGCCCAGAGATGAGAGCAGAACTCCATGTGAGGCCGAACCTGTGCCTTATAAAGTTGCAGGCGATGGGCCGACGTGAAGTACCGCCTCGCCTTTCTAAGCACACCAAGCTTTTTCGCGGCTAATTTAGCCTTATCTTCCAAGTGACAGCGAAATTGACGACGCTCGATATGTCGACGCCAAGTACTCCGATGCTAGTTGAGGGGGCAAGGGGAGTGTCTTCAAAATGGAGGGATACGACAAAGGGGGATAGTTTAGCGGTGAACGCACAAACTTGGTTGAATTCGTTTCATATCGGTGAAATTATTTCATAAAAAAAAAGAGTTAAAAATGGCGGAAGTTTCTGAAATAAGCTTATTAAATATTTGAAAGTTGGCGATGAATATATTTTTTGCGCCGCATGAAATACTTTGAACCAGGGGTCTTCCACGTAATAAGGTGATTTGCACACCTGTTGAACATGTTTCTCATATCGCATGTAACTCGCAAACTCGACGTTTAGAGCTTAAAAAATATATTTAATTACTGTATCAGCCGGATAGTCCGCCGCTGAATACGGCTTATCAAGGGGGGGGGGGGGGGGGGGGCATAACTCCCACGTTTGGCAGGAGTCTTGGAGATCGCAGTTTTAAATAGCAGTTCCTTAGAAGGTGCTGCTGCCCACCTATTATAGTATTATAACGTTGGTCACCTATCTTTAGGGATAATCATTTAATATATTAGATCTAGTATTTACCGATAAAATAATAAATTGGTACATTGGTGTGGAGACCGGACACCGACGTAACGAGGGAGATCAAAAGTATCTTCTCGACATGTCGACGCTTTTGAGGAAGGAAATGTTTTGATTTCAGTATCCAGTGACGTCAAAGGACAATATAAGTAATATGAATATGGCGCCTTCCTCCCTTTTTGATGTATATTAGGATCAAGACAAACTGAAAGATCTCAAAGATGTGTCGGTTTATTAAATACTCAACGTGAATAGCACTGATATAATGCAATTTTTGTTTGCGTGTTTGGGTTTATGTCTTGAAATTAATCATCTGCGTTAGGGCATAACTACATTTGGAATATTTTGAAAGCTATGATGTGTTCAAAAACAAAACTTTGCACAGGAGACAATGAAGATTTTTTATTATATTACACTTGCTTTAATTATACTAAATGTGAACTTAACCATTGACACCTAACATACGCTGACAAACAATATCAAAGTAGCAACGAAATGCTATAAAAGTTTGACATCCAGTGCTTTAGAATTACACAGGCCGGAAATTAAACAACAGCTTGACCGCTCCGGGGAAGGTATATTAACACTAAACGAACGTCCCGAAAGAGCCGCCGTTATATTTGACGATTATGAGAACCCTATTGTTTGCCTGGAGTTGCTACTTTTGATGAAATATATTATGCGCCAATGGGGAGACATGGACGTATTAGGTAGGTAGATTTAGTATGTTTTTTACATCTAAAAATTATAATTATTTACTGATTATTTAGCAAAGAAAGATAGGTACTATTTATTATTAGAAAAGCTAAAAAAGTTGTTTATTATAATGGAATTTTGTCCATGTAAGAGTTTAATATGAGTATATTTAAATAAATGATCAAATAATCTATTTGCCACTGTAACAAAAAGCGAGTCTCTCCAAAAGGAAACTGAGCATAGAAACATTAATATATACCTCAATACTTACGTATAAAACAAAAAAATAAAATTTATGAAATATATGTAATTATGATTGTATATAATCTTTTTTAAGGCACCAAAGAGTCATAGTATTGACTAATATACTTCTCTCAGAAGCGCTCGTAGCGGGGTTTGTCAAGTCGTTTTTAAACGCTCAGCTCAAAGAAGATTATCTGTGGTCTCTACTTGGATGAATAACCACAAGTGGAATTTAAAACAGAGCGTTTCAGTAGCTTAGAGGGAACACACATCAAGTGGTCGGAGGTATTTGGGTGGTCGTATTGGACCCATCATGTGGTAGATCTTAATACTCAACACTCAATCATTTTGTTGTCTTAAATTTTCGCGATTATTACACATAGTAATTAAACAACTTTAAACGGTTTAAATCGCGTATATTTATCATTATTTTTGTCCCGACGTTTCAAACACTTTGCAGTGATCGTGGTCACGGGGTGACTCAATCATTTATTGCAATGATTAAGTACATAGAAATGCAGTTTACATGACTTATATAAACAAACCAAAATTAGGTGGAATGGTACATAAAGACCATAATAGGGTATAGCAACATGTAGCGGAGTGGGACGATCTAATCTATAACCGCGGCATCCTTAAAAAAATAATACAACTTACTACTACGATACTTCTCTCTCTGAGAGAAATTCCCGAGTCCCAGCAGTTAAACCGTCATGGGTTGATACGATACGGTAAACTTCTCTAACATAAACGATATGTACCGATGTAAATAGCTTTTTGTATTATTCTATGTACAATATGTTATTCACAAAGGCCAAATACCCTCTGTAAACTTTGTTGAACTATTCCCAACTCCGATACTTTTGTAAGTGCTATAAAAGTTATAAAACAATATATACGTGCCTTCTCGTTTACTTTTAATGTTTTCTGAGAGTGGCTATATTGTTGAGTCTACATGGTTTTGTTTGTAAAGTTCTTTCTAATGTGATTTTTCTACTTCGCTGTTTGCTTTTAAAGCTAGATTAACTACGCCCGCGCTGTTTATTTCCTATAGTATTTTTTAAGAGAAGGTCTACATTTGATGCATGTCTTAACTATTTGGTATATATATATATATATATATACACATATATATATATACATATATATATACATATATATATATATATATTAACGCGTACAAGAGCTGTAACTTAATTAATGTTATTATATTAATCAATATTAATTAAGTATAATTTTATTGCTACAATAAAACTGGGATGGATACCTTTTCGAGCTTTTGCTTATTAATTAATGATTTAGATTACGAAAAAAATATAAAATATTTTAAAAATATTTTAAAATATTTTTTGATACTCGCAAATTCATTCTGTAACTATGCACAGAATTGGAACAGGGAGGGTAAATATAAATAATTTAAATTAAATAAATATAGCATATACCATATAAAAGCTCTGTAAAAAACTTATCTTCAGCGCCACTGATATTTTCTCGGTTTTTATATTATTTGTAGAAGTTGAATCATCTTTGTTACGTTATTTATTTACTACACATTATTTAGATTTTGAAAGCGAAAATTCTTTATGACACCAACTGAGTTATACCACTGTTATCAACAAGCCAAACTTTCTAAAAAAGGTTTCACCTAGAGTCATTTTTCAGGGCGAGATTAAAGGGCTCGAAGGGTCCCACAACTTCGAAAGTTGAAAGCACGGTCATTACCTACAAATGAAGCTGTGTTTGAAACGGGCTTATTTTAGAAGGTCTTTTGCTGAATTTTTTATTACATTCGTGTGAAAAAAGTTGTATTTTTATCGTGAAAGTATTCGTTTCAAGAGATTCCCCGGAATGAGTTCCGATAGTTGTGTCTTACAAAGCTTGAGAAGGATTGATTTACAAAGCGTGAGTTCTATAGGCAAAATAGTATGTGTATGCTGGGGATGTACAAATATAGAAAAACAAGTATGGGTAGGTACTTGAACTACTTGCTATCAGTATGCTAGCCCATATTTTCTTATATTAGGTATCTTCCTAAGAAACAGCATTTACAACTGTTATAACTGCAAGCTGATAAAAATACGGTAACAATTTATTAAAAATCTGAAAATAACTTTATTGCTTAGAAAAGTCTACCCAATACATTTTCCTTTGAACGAAAATTAAAGAATGTCTCTAGTTAGGTATATAAAAAAACATTTAACATCATAATGACCTTTATCAAGTGCCTCATTTTGATCGGACATCCCTATATTATAACAATCGGAGTTAATTTTTTTTAACAAGAGCATGTTGAATTCATTTCCTAAAGTATTTCTAAAGCAATAAGGATTTGGTTCCAAATACAAGCTTGAGCTTGATTTTAGACCTATGCAAATTTTTGTGCTAGGTTTTGAATTTGTTACTTCATTTGTACCTAGTAATTTAACTCAAACCGATTGTTTTTAATCAGTGGCATTGGCTTTGTTCGACCGCGCAGCAGGTATGGTTCGAATCCCGCGTCGGACTTGAGCTTCACCGCATGGTGGAAGGGCATTTTGCGAATGCCCGCCTGACTAGCGATCCACTCTCAAGTAGAAAATCTGTCGCCAAGCACCTAACGGTATGTTCCGGCAGCAGTCCTTGATATCCAGTAATTCTAGGTGAAGCATGTTAACACCTTCGACCACATCACCACTTACCATCAGGTGTGATTGTGGTCAAAGGCATAACTATCAGAAAAAAGAGATCAGTACCTATATTTAGTTCCACCTGCGGCAATTTGGCCTAATTTCCTTTGTTACAGAAAGATACATATATTTTATTTATTTTTAACCCAGTCATATATTATATGGTTGAATTCGAAGGCGTATCAGCTTATACAAAATATAAATAAATAAACAAAGACAACTTGTATAAAACTCAACTATAATAACGTCGTGTTAGGTTGGTATATACGCTTAGTTTGGCTAATGGAACGATGGAATAACTGTTGGACTAATATATTAAGCCCAAATGTGTTACAGAAGAAGTTTATCTTGAACCTTTATATTAAAAGTAATGTCGGTGATAAATCTAATATTGAAGCAATTCAAGATTTCATAAAAGCCAACTTTATCAAGTGAAGTACATTAACAACCTTTTAAAAATAGTCATCACACACTTATTTATAAGCGGTACAGTTATATTTTCTTACATCTAAAGACTAACTGCTTCAACCCTATTGTTCACGCGCGCGGCACAAGGTCAACGTCGCGCGATCTCACGCGTACGATAGAGTGCCACAGGCCTGCCGTTAGGTTGCTAATGACAAATTTTATACTTGAGGATGGTAGATAGCCGGAGGGCACTTGTTTAATGCCCTACTAAATAAATGCCCTACTAAATAAATGCCCTGGAAATAAAGTAATTGGCCCATTTTGACCGATTAGGACATGATTAAAAATATATGAAAGTCATAAATTTAAGTTCGTTTAATATTAGCGTTGGAAAAGCTCTTCAATTGGCTTTTGTTTTCAATCACCCTATTATATTCCACCTATAATCGGATAGTTATAAATGTTTTTTTTGTTGCAGGTAAGGTTTCTTTCATGGGAAATAAAAATATAAGTAAATTAAATATGTCGTGACGGCGCAGAAACATACTTCACGATATAAAGGAAATGAAGGTAAAACATGTTATAATTTTATAACAAACAGTGCACGCACGAATTTATAATTAATTTAAGTGAGCTAATTATAGAACTATTAGCTAATTAACTTACAGAAAGGAGAAAAATATTCTCGTATAGTAAATTCGCTTTATATCCTTTTATTCATTATGTTGTACAGCTTCTGACTTGAGATTATAAGGACTTTACCAAATCTGCCAAGTATTGCAGATTTGATAAATATTTTTGGGCAGTAGCCCAAAAATATTGATACTTCCACTGACGCCGACATTACTAAGACGGAACTGCGACTGTTCGGATAGGCGACGTTGATTCGAAAAGCTTTCATACCCATGCTGGTATTCAACAGGGATGCATACTCATTCCACTCCTGTTCAACATCTGCACGGAATGTATTATGAGAATCTTATTGTAACAATGGGACAAAGACATTTCAGTGGAAAATCGAGAACTAACTGAAGAAAGTTTGGTGCAACAGTAAAACCACTCTATCAAAGTCACGAAATTCCGCCTAATGAGAGCCTTCGTTGTCCCGATATTTTTTTATGTTGCAGAAGCGTGGACGTTTGGAGGTCCAACTCGCATTTAGGCCAGTATTTTTCTAATAAGGTCAAAAATACTTCATAACAGTTGTACTAATATTCGTGGGAAAAAATAAGCATAAATGATATTGCATTGTTTATCTGCGTAAAGTAATTGTTGAAAACCGACGACGGGGTCTCATTAAAAGAGCTCTGTTTATTCCTTTGGATATGGCACCATAAAAAATACTGTTGTGTTGGTGTGGTAAATAAAATTCTACATTTTAAACCACGTCTATTTACTATGACATTTTCTGCTTCAATAATGAATTGATCAACATGCGAGTACGTCAAACATTTCCAAAAAAATTAATGAATAATATTTGACTCGTAACTAAAGACCATAGAGCACTTTTGTATACCGGAAACTGAGGACATACAAAACACCTTACTTACAGACATACGTGAGAAAGACAAACAGATGGGTATCATATATGTAGATATCTGCATAAAATAATTATCAACTTACTAACATTACCTCTTTCCTGTGGAGTCGTTACAACATGTATTCATTCATTAAAATAATTGATTATTTACTTTTAAATAATAACACTAGGACATATTTATAAAAATTTAATTAAAAAGCATAAATGTATAAAAAGTAACTCGTGCTTTTATAGCCTTGCAGTGTTCTGAAGCCAACCCTTCTTTAGAAATACACATAATTCCCAACATATAAACTAAATCTACGAGACACTAGTTAAGAACTTTATTAAATTAAATTGAATTATATTTCAAGGTATGGTCATATACCAATAGAAAAAAATGAGAAAAACTAGTCTCCGGGCCTACAGCGAGAGTTCTGGAGATCTGACTTCAAAGTTCTGCGTTTCGCTTTCACTATACTACTCATGGCGATCGGAGTTCTATAATAGTTCTTAATCTCAGTAACAGCCCACACGTGTAATGCTCTCTTCTTCTCACCATTTTTATAGTTATTTTCCTTTAAGTCATAGAATAATGGTCTTTCTTTAATTGTTAGATAGTTTTTTCCGTAATCAGTCAATTATAAGTAACGATTGCTGATTTGGTCGATTCAAATATAGCTTCGTCAAAATGTGCGTTCTCTTTGATCGCCGCGTTGTGTGTGAATTTATCTAACTGATTGCATACTTTCCAATGCATGTAGACAACTGAAATCTGAACTTAGAAACCTATACCTCTCACTGTGGGCCTAGCACCTTACAGCAAACAGTATTTGCTGTGAGTAGTCTGAGAGAATTAACTCATTTATCATTGACTAGCTGTCCGGCCGCGGCTTCGCCTGCGCGCATGTCGGTTATCGCGCAAAACCATTATTCTCTTATTGCACAGTTGGATAAAAACTATTCTATGTCCTTTCCCGGGTCCCTAACTATTTTTATACCAAACGTCATCCAAATCGGTGCTGTTGTTTTTAAGTTTATCCGTTACATACAAAAATACAAATTTTTCTTTTTATAATAGTAGTGTAGATGTAGATATTAGTGTAGGACCTACCGATCTATTTTAATAGAAACGTTTCCTTAAAATCAAGCTATGCCTTCCCACATGTTGCTGTTAAAAATCAGTGTACATCATACACATTATAGCTGTCTCTTCTGAGCCTCGGTTCTTAACTTAGTAGCCAAGTGAATAGCATAATTCAAAGCTTTTTTGTTGATTGCCTAGCAGAAATAATATAAAAAAATATTATGAATTTATTAATAACTGAAGGTATAGCCTTTCAACACTATGTCACCTGATGGTAAGTGATGATGTGTTTGAAGATGTTGTTCAGGGTACCGTAGAATTACTGGCTATAAAGGACAGCTGCTGAACCTTACACAAACATTTTAGAATGCTATAACAACTGCTATCCTAGGACAATAACCGAGACCGATGGCTTAGCGTGCTCTCCGAAGCCGCAAAGCACTCCAAGTCGTGGCCTCAGTGGACATTGCGTAAGTAAGTTGATCGGTTCCGAACGACTATGTGAGCTACAGTTGTACACATCATGTAGCTACTGCGAGCGCTTCAAATTACACTACATATATATTATAATCTTGAGATTTTAAAAGCAATATCGGTATCTTTCTATAAACATTTGATGATGATGGCTTAGCCACGAGAGAATTACAAATTAATCGGAATTAAATTTCTAAACTTAACTTTGTGTGGTTTTCAATTTAAGTGGAGGCGTCAGACAGAAGGATTAGCGCTAGAGAAGAGACTGAGTATGAAACAAAACCTGAACTATTCACCGTACGGTCTTGTGTCATCATAATTGTTGTTAGAGAAAACATATTTTAAAACATGTTCTATTGTCTCCTTTTAGGTGATTAGAGAAAACATATTATATTGACTAGCTATTGATAGTTAGCATATTGTGTAGGGTAATGGCAGATAAATTATGATTTTATGCACCTACTTCATGTAGCCTTCTACTCCATAGTGTACGCCTAGGCCAAAGACAATTTGTAGAAATGTATTTGTTTATATATTGTATGACTTTACGTACTGTCTAAACTAAAGTCTACTGCGCAAGGTTTGTTAACGATTGATTAACTAAGTACCGAAGTTTAGTTCCCTAAGACCTGGTTTCACCATACTCTGTTATATATTTAACGCCTTGTTAATCCTTTTAACAGACTGTTAACTGAACTGAGTGTCCCACCGAGCGTTAATGGATGATTAATTCTCTTAACAAGGCGTTAAATCTAATCACTGCCCTAGAGGTCCGTTAACTAGTTAACAGGCTGTCAGTGATGTGACATATGAATTTATTGTCATAACATAAGTAGATCAAAAATGGATGATGATTATTTTTGAAACTGATGTTTTATAAAATTTGGATAATATGGACAGAATAGTACTACATCCAGGAATTGAGACTGTACATAATTTTATGTGCATATTCGTTTATCGGGTTGGTAAAATGCAGAGTAGTTTAGAAATTGGAAGGGCGTTATGTCCGTCAGTTGCTTGGCGACAGATTTTCTACTATTTACGATCTATTAATGTGCAAGTATTGGCAGTGCAGTTTTTTTTTGCCTGATAGATTAGCCTTTGACCACAATCTCACCTGATGGTAAGTGATGATGTGGTCGAAGATGTTGTTCAGGCTAACCTAGAATTATTGGCTCTCAAGCACAGCTGCCGGAACTCACCGTCAGGTGCCTGGCGACAGATTTTCTACTTGAGGGTGGTAGCTGGCTAGCTACCACCTTCAGAGCCTTTTACAGAAATGCTATGTTTGATAGTGGGTGGTATGGTAATGCAGTTTTACTGGCTGATAGTGGATACATTAATTGATAGGGTCAATCCTCTAGCTACCACCCTCAAGTAGAAAATCTGTCGCCAAGCACCTGACTGTGAGTCATGGTGCCACTGGAAAATCCAAGAACACTTGTGGAGGTACTCTATTATGAATCTCAAATAAAGAGCAGAAATCCTATTGCACGCTTGTATGGAAACGTTGATTCCCCGAGCTTGAGTTGGGCATGTAAATGAAATTAAATAACTGTCTGTTAATACCACAGGAGTACTGAATAACTTTTTAGTAAAGCAAAGGAAGGTTTACCGACAGATGACCCTTAACTTAACTTGCCAGCACCATGGGAAGAATTATTAGATCAAGGCTACATCACAGAACAAAGAAATGAAGATGCAATCACAAGAAACATAAATGTGTGTATGTGCAAAGATAGCTAATAAATAATTATTTTAAAAGTTTTCACCTGTGCCAGTCAAAAATCCTATAACACATGTATGGCATAATTCAATACTTAGACAAAAATATTTCTTGAAACTATTACTAAGGTAAGGCTAGAAATAATAAATTAAAATAAATACATAATTTTTTTTATTTTATTGCACCTTACATTCAAATATTATATATATACACCTAACTAAAAACAAATACTTCTAGATTAAATACTAAAATTATTCATTTTAGGATTTTTCATATTTTAAAATTGTTCTTGTAATTTTGCAGTTTTAATTATATCTTGATTTATTTAACTGCTTTTCTTTTATGTTACTGTTGGTTTCTGCATTTCCTTTGCATAATTTCCAATAAGTCCAACTTATTTCAGGATGTGTCTCCTCTATTAACAGAAAGTGTAGTTATATATATAGTTTTTAATGCTTCTGGTGTTCAACTGTTCCAAATATTTATTTTCTGCATTCTGAAACAAAAATAAATATCTGCTAAAATAATTTCAATGAACAGATATAGATAGTCCTATCTTTAATTAAAAATGAAAATTATTACAATATACTTGCCAGCGACCCAAGGTCCTTCTCCGCTACGTTAAGGAGTTGGGATGGCTTGGGTAGAAGCTGGCGGGGGAAATGCACAATACACCCCAAGCGGGACGTCAGTGCAGGACATATCGCCCCCAAATAGAATAAGAATACAATATACTTAAATTTCAATGCATTTTTAATACTATTTGTGGTTTAATTACAATTTTATTTAAACCAAGAATAGTAAGAATTATTAAATTAATATATTATACAAGCAGACGGACCAATACATTTTGTATGCAGCTGTTATCGGAGATGTGAATTGAACGGGATATGATTGCTAGATTTTTAGAAGTCTGCCTCAGTAAATACACTTAATAACTTTCTGGATATTTTTTCTGCCATCAACCATCCTGTGTATGTAAATAAAAACAAAGCTGAATAGCCACCACCTACTTCTAGTTGTATGTTTTCATCTGCAGGTCATATTTGCGATGGTCCAGCATCATAAACATCTGCGTTGTCATCCGGGTATAAATAAAGTAAAAAATTTACTGCGTATCATATCAACACACAATTACAAACAGTATTAGTGAGGAATGAGAAAAGCAAGTTGCCTGCAACAAGTGTCACTCTGAATTTGGAAATCTACAATTTAAGAACTTGCACAACAGTGCACTGCACTCGTCTATCACCCGAAGATAATAGATGTTAAATATCTTTATGCCCAGTAAATTCATTGAAAACATTGCCCTTCAATCCCGAGTTCGAACACAGTAGTGTTTGCACAATACCTACTGCTTAGCAGTTGAATAATTGCATGTGGCACTTTCCAAGACAGACACTGCAAAGACGCTTATCACCACAAAAATAGTGAAATATGAAGCTAACTGTGAGAAATATAAACATTTTAATCTATGAGATGTTCGTGAAGTACGATCATCAACAGTGCATTATATTAGCAAATATTAAAGCCAAAACTTACTTGAGTTTTTTGAAATTATGAGATATTCGTTGGTCTAAAAACTGGATACCTATCAGAATCGTATGGACTGTCTATTAATCCTGTAAAATGTCAGGCCTCCTTCTGCAAAGTAAAACCAGAGCAATGAGCGTGTTGCCTGGATGGAATAACTGGGTGATACGTATGAAAATAATACTAGTTCCCTACCTGTTAAAAGGACTTGTTCCTTTGTTGCTGCTTTATCTTTCCTCGTGGTACGTTTTATGTTGTCTCAGCAAGTTTTGAGATGATATGTGTGGTGTGGTGAACCCAAAACGAGCTCCTGAACCATAATTTTCTTCTCATTTGTAAAAAAATAAGCCCGTGAGTTTTCTTGAACATCGTGAATTAAATAAAAACTTGTTTTATCAACACTAAAAAAACAAATACTACAAGCACAACGTAAAATCCTGAAACTCAAGTTAACGGGAGTTTAACATTTCAACCAGTAAAATGAAAAGTGACCCGGTTGCATTATACTTCTACTGCGTGAACGTTATTTGAATTCGGCCGCGTAGCTTATCAAGCGACCGAATTCAAATAACGTTCACGCAGAATACTGAGACCTGTAGAATATGGGCCCCTCGATTTGGTCGTATTAGAATGAGAGTGAATGATTTATGTTTCGTTCCCGTCATAGATCAAATAGAATATATACTACCCCGTAACATGGGATTAACTAACGGTCCGCTAATTTTTCTTCATAGCACGTAAACTGATTTAACAGCTCTGTTACTTTTAAGGACCCATTAGCTAATGCCTGATTTAGAGTAAACAAACAATGTATGGTGAAATTAGGCCTAAGGTTACAAGGTTTCGTATAACAGTAGATAATAACAATAGATGTCTTGAAGTTATTGTAAGGTAACGTATTTTGCGGTGGTGTAGCCGGTTACTCATAGAACATAGTTACTTAGAGGATTGTTATCTTGTTGTAATAATCGAATAGAAATCTGAAAACAGGATTATTTTAGCTTGAAATATTTAACTAGGTTGAAAACAAAATCTCAGAGAAATAACTAGATTGAAGTGGTTTGCACTTGCACTTTTCGGATATACATAACAGTAAAGATTGTTGTAGTTATTTAAAATAAAAGGAAACAAACACTGATTTCTTAGGGTTCCGTAATAGAAAACGGGACTTACCTATAATTAAGCCTCGGCTGTCTATCCGTCTGTCCGCTCAACCTTTATAGCACTGTGTCTTTGGAACGGTGACAGGTAAAAGTAAAAATAACAAAGGGTCCCCATAGAAGAAACATGATTTTTAAAGGTTTTTTCTTATTTATTTATCGAAAAAAGGTGTATCGAAAAAATATGTACAAGCGTCAAACTTTGAATAATTGTAGTCTATATCTAACGTATAACAATGAATAATGAAAACTAGCCAAATGCGAGGAGTCGGACTCTTACACGGAGGATTTTTCATTTGATTTTTTCACTGCTGATTGTCTTTTTATTATTTATAGCTGATAGACCACTATATATACTTTGACCACTATATCACCTGATAGTAAGTGATGTTGTGGTCAAAGATGTTCAGGCTAACCTAGAATATTACTGGCTCTTAACAATAGCTGCCGGAACACACCGTTAGGTGCTTAGCGACAGATTTTTTGCTTGAGGGTGGTAGATAGCCAGGTGGGCATTCTCAAAATATCCTACCACAATGCTTATATAACTTCGCTGATCGGTTATGAACGGCTAAGCAAACTGTATAAAGGCTAAGGCTAAAAAACGTATTTTCACTCTCCTATACTTGCAAGACCGATTGTCAATTGTTGAATTACTATATAATGACTAAACAAGTATAGAAAATAAAGTATAGATTTGATAAACTACAGTAATGAAGTTAATAGTCAAAGCCTTACACAATGGGTACGAAATACTGGGCATTCGCCTAAAACAATTTAAAAAAATATTTTTAAGCAAAAATTTATACCAAAAAATGGAACCGACTTCAACACTGAAATGTGTGAAATAACTTGTTGAAGTCGGTAGCATGATAGTTTAAAAGTACCTATTGTCACAATATTGTGCACATGGTACCGACATTGGCAAGTAATTTCACAGTTTTCAGTGTTGAAATCTGTAAAAATAACACCCTTATCAGTGACCATTGCTCCTTATGAAATCGATTGCCATTCACCGTCAATCAGTAAGTCATCAAGATAGGCGTAACGAGTTGAGCGTAAAGAAAGCAAACGGCGGCGGTAAGTATCTACATACACATCTACAGCCGTTTGCTTTTATTTTGTTATGTTTGTGACCCATTATGGTCTTGTTCTGTGTGGAGCTGCGTAGATCGCAAAAATTAGCACACGTCCTACGTCGACGAGCTCTGCGAGCGCACTGGCGGTCAAGTGAGCGAGCTGTGATACCATGATTTCATGTTAAAAATCATATTAAATTAACATGATAACTTTCTAACATTTTATTTATGACTTCATTGATATAATTACCAAGTAATTCATTAAAAAATAATTTAAAATTAAATATTGGTAATAAGGAAGACACACATCGGTTTTAAATTCAAAATAGAGGTGACTTTGGGATTTTTCCGATCGAGTGAAGTTACTTATTATGTGTAATGGATTTATGAAAACGCTCAAGAATATGCTTATAAATAACATATATATTTTTTAAATTCAATAATTGAGTTTTTTCTTTGAGAAAAGTTAATTCTTGAAGGCGCTTTCTGGCTAGGATCGCCTTAAATGCCAAATTGATTAGATAGATAGATAGATAGATAACACTTTATTGCACTTTTAAAATTATTAATACTAGTTACAAGACTTAAAAAATATCTTAAAAATAGTACAATCGGCGGCCTTATTGCTAGGCAGCAATCTCTTCCAGGCAACCGTAGGCTGAATTGAAACATATTAATTTAGATGGAGGTATAGGCTAAAGTGCATTATGAATAAATCATAGTTATTACTACTTAACATATTTAAACTAGATAAAACATACGTTAATAAATATGCGATATATAATTCTTTATAATATAAATAAACATAATAGATAAACTTGGTACATTAAAATACAAATATAAATAAAATAAATAAAAAAAATAGATACATTATGCCAAATTGTAGTTGTAATATATATTGTATACATATATATATATATATACATAAACAACAATACTAATAATATAAATAAAAATTATGCTTGCAAAGTTGGATTGTTAATCATTATGAATTGAAGAGAGGTAATATTTCTTAACTTCACTTTTAAATGAAAGGAGCGATGTGATCTTTCTAATTTCAACTGGTAGAGAGTTCCAAAGGCGAGCAGCTTGAACAGTAAAGGACTTGTCATAAAAAGAACTTGTGTGCGTAGGTAACTTCAATAGAAAATTTTCTGATGACCGAAGATTAAAATCATTGCAGCAGCAAAGGAATTCAAAGCGTTCTTTAAGATAACGCGGGGCCGAGGGATTAAACAGAACACTGTAGAGAAGGGAGAGGATATGAGTATTCCGGCGAAGACGAATAGGGAGCCACTTGAGCTTTTTACGAAAGTGAGAAACATGGTCATATTTACGCAAGCCAAATATGAACCGAATACAGAAGTTTTGAAGTCGCTCAAGTTTGTTTAACTGATCCTGACTGAGTGATATCAAGATAACAGGCGTCAGCGTAGTCTAGAATAGGGAGAAGAAGAGATTGTGCAAGTGCAATTTTAGTAGCGGTGGGTAAAAAGTTACGAAGTCGTCGTAATGAACCTGCTGAAGGAAACATCTTACAGCTAACGGTTTCAAGCTGAGGTTTCCATGTCAACTGCTGATCAAATATGATGCCGAGATTTTTGACTGTCATACTATATAGTACAGTGATTCCATCTAAAATTACAGGTGGAATAATATTCCAGTCAATTTTGGATATCATACGTGAGCTACCCATAATGATTACTTGAGTTTTTGCTGGGTTTACTCTTAGTCCGAAGTTTGTGCTCCACTCAGTTATATGATGCAAATCATTGTTAATGGTTGTTATAGCATCAGATATACTAACAAGGGGGGATTGAGAATAAATATATCTAATTTTGAAGATTAGTGTTTTGCTTTAAAATTAGATATGTGATAGAATATCTGATAGGCATTAAAATTGGTCGAACCTAACCTCTTATATAAAAACTTACGTAATATATTATTTTTAGATTTGGAAGTAGGTACCTAGCGTACGAAAATGTGCGTATGTGTTGTGTAAAATGTATGATGTTCATGGGAGCCGTGCTGTGTATGAGTAGCTAAAGAGAGAGTTGCGTTCAATATGTGTGTTTGTAGGTTTATTGTTTTATTAAACCGTGAAAAATAAAACTGCATTTTTGTGCATATTTCCACCTTTCCAAAAGTACCAGAACTGTTTGAACGGTGACATATCGCTAAGCGAAAGAGTAGATACGCCATTGAATGAAAGTCGTTATTTTTAACTATGCTTACATTCACAGTGGTGCACGGTGAAGAAAATTAAGTAGAAAACTCTGAAAACAGCGTTAATGGCATCAAAAATACTACAGTAAAAAATAATACCCGCCAAAATTGAGTTGAACGCACATACCGTAAAACGGGGTGAATAAAACCGCGCAGGGGTGAAGAGATACAAAACTAAAACAGTTTTTCTACAGACTATAGCCAAACATTTTAAAAGAAAGTGTTCCGAAATTCATATATTTTAACACTGCAGTATTTTCTATAGAATAGATAGGAACACTGGATTGATGTGAGGTTTGGCCAACATAATAAAAAAAGATCTTGAAGTGAGTCCATTGAATGCAGATTAAACTGGGTCCTGTAAACGTTAATATTTTCATTGTGAAAGGAAGTGTATTGTGCTACTCCGCTTATGAAACACATATTTGATCAAATTTTACTTTTCCCACTTTGCGAGCTTATATGAGGTGGATATTAATATACCAATAATACTGCGGGGGGTGGTGTGGAATCAATAGATTAGCCTGTACAACATCTTCGACCACATCATCACTTACCATCAGGTGAGATAGTGGTGAAAGGCTAACCTATCATGCTTAGAAAAAAAAACGTGTTCCACTTGCACAAAGCATATGAAAATTAAACATGAGTGAAACACATTCACTTATTGTTTTCAGTATGCGACTTAATTAAAATGCAAGTATGGCCGTAATACATTAAATTAATTAAATTGTTGTAGACTTTAATAATTGTCGTATAAATGTACAAACTGCTTGAGACTGATAATTAATATCACTGTCATAATTCAACAGTCCGACATCTTAAAAATTCTCAGACATTTTGTAAATTAACTTTATCTACTTATGAATTAAGTAGTGTATAGTAATAAATTCGGATTTTATGACCCTACGTCTGCCGCTATCGTATTTGACTTGTAAAATGTCGCTGCAAAACATGTATTTATTAACTTTGGACGAACACACAATATCGGATTTGACAGAAAACGTGGCTCACTGTGAAACTAATTGAACGTAAGTAATTACTTTTATCAGTCGGTACGTTCATTGAGGCTTTGTACGTCGCACATGATTTACAAACGGCTTTGTACCCGACGCGTTATCAAGAACATTGTTTAGCGATAGGGCAATTCATTGCGCTTCTCGGTGGACAGCATAGTGCAAACATGCACTATTCTGTTTACGGGATCTTTATTTACGCTTTATAGAGCGTTTTCACCTTTATATGTACGAGACGATTCTGCATCAGCGGTGAATGGAATGTAAGGAACTGAATTTAAACAATAATTAATATAAACACCTAAAAAAAAATTTTTTTCTTAACTAATATAATTAAGAAGAAAGATTTTATTGCTTTTTTGTTTGCAATGAATAGGCTCTGAAACTACTGGACTGATTAGGATGAAATTTGATATGGAAATAGTTTAAGACACGAGAAAGGACATAGCATAGTTTTTATCTAACTGCGCAAAAAGAAGTTAATGATTTTGTGCGATAACCGATATACCCGCGGGTGGAGCCGCGGCCGGAAAGCTAGTTTTATTTTAAAACTTGGCAATTGTATGTTGTTTTGATATATTTATATTTGCCATAACGCATGCTTCTTCTTGGAATACATTACAAAATTACAACGAGAGGAAAAACTACAGTCACATGCGCGATTCGACACCACGACGTCCACCTGTACATAATAGCCGTGGTATGCTAACATGACATAATAAGACATAATATGTCATGTTAGCTTAGTTTTTAGTTATAAGTCAACAAGGCCTTGACAGGTCATCCAAAGGAAGCTTGCATGGAACTGTGGCAGAACACGTGCCCTTCTTCACCCAACTACATTGAGCCGGCTGAAGAACTCCCCCAGGGCAAAGATCGGGCGTGGCCTACTTGGAAGTCGCAAAACCAACTTCGGACTCAAGTGGGTCGCTGCCGGTTTAATATGGCCAAATGGGGTTACTCTGACGTAGGAACTCAATGTAATTACGTGACGCTACGCAGGACATGCATCACTTGCTATCCTGCCATCAGTGTCCCAATGTTTGCACTTTGGGTTACTTGTACGAGGCCTCTACCCTTGGTGTGGCTACAGCCCAGTACTGGCAGTCATCTATCTAAATGTGATTCGTCGACACGAAGAAGAAGAAGTCATAAGTCATAGAGTTAACTGTAGTCATAGAGTTAGTCATATTATGACTTATAACTCTAATTTGAGGTTCGAATGACGCACATGATCATTTCGGAGTGGTCACTTAGAGCATAATTCACAAAAACTTCCTCTAATCTGATCAAGCAATAAAAGCAGATGCCTATGATGGCGTAACTATCAGCAAAACAGCTTTCGTCAATTAGTCTCCAACATTATCGCTCCATGTTAACGCTTAACCTCCCACTGCTTGTGAAAAAAACACAAAAACTGCAGTTAAACCTTCCCTTATCCTCTATCTTACTAGGAAGCAGTACGAATTGACTCCGCATATAATTTATGCAGTCCAGGTTTATAGGTTTTATTGGAAAATCTTGTGATATCCTAACTAACAAGTTTACTATTAAATGGCAGAAATTTATAGAAAACGAGGGTATTTTTCATTATACAATTAAAAAGATCACGAAACGGCAACTTCATACCTTAACGCATACACCTATATAGCAAGCTAGCAGATAGTGGCTAACGTCTGCTATATATATGAACATATGTTATATTATTATTATTCTATACATATGTCTATAACAAGTAAATATCACCTAAACATTTTCAGCGCAGCGGAGATCTAAACATTGTTGGCGGGTACATCATTCATAGACATAATATTATCTGATGTTGTTTGAATGTAATTTAAGTGTCCCTCAAATCCGAAGATTATACCATTTGTAGATTGCGATTTACTCATGATTGGCTAATGTAATTGAAACTGATATATTACAAGTTCTAATTACATTGTTATCATTACAAAATTACAAATATACGATAGGAAAAATTTAAGTCATGTGCGGGATTCGAACCCGCATCCATTTTCATCACCCCTTTAGCCGTTTAGCCTTTAGCTTTAACTCCTTTACCCCTTATGCTCTAACCAATTGAGCTAACATGACAATGACGTCATAACTAAAATTTAACGAGAGCCATAAACAACAGTTTACATCTCAAAACATTTGGAGAATAATATTGAATGTTGCCTTAACATTATGAGTCACGAACTTACCTAAATTGAATGATAAAAGCGTCCGATACGACTAGGGCAGCCTATAAATTATGTTGGTGTTTGCTATTCATATCGTATCCACACAATTTGCTGGAAGACAAACTTCGGAGCTTTTACAACAATTCGTAACTACGCAACTAGACTAGGTAACTAATGCTATCATATATACGTTCAAGGTCGCACAGAGTAATAATGGGTCAAATTTTGGTTTCAATTATGAGCACTTCTCTCAACATTGTACGCTGCGAAAAGAATATTAAACAGGTAATATAACTGCTGATGGGATGCTAGGCTAGATATCCCGCATATATTCCTGTGGGTGTCGTATAAGACGATGGAGGGAAAAATGCACTGTATGAACGTCATCAAAACTCGAATCACATTGGGGCAGTACAATGTAGAATATTTTAATATTAAAATTTGTAATTGACCTTCATAAGAGCGTCGTAGACGCCTAAATTTAATAAATTGTTTTAACTTGACTTGACTTGATTGATGTGAATGGGCACATAAATTTGATTCGAGTTTCGATGCCGTACATTTATTGTACAACAAGGTTTTATAGCACCTTAACGTTGTTATGACTCAAAAGATAAAAAAATACAAGTAGGGTAAGTGTCGGTTAGTTAGCTGACCATATACTGTACTTTATCAGCCAGATAATCCACTACTGAACACAGACTCAATATTGATGGCTCCCCCAATATGGGGAGGGGGTTGACATAATCCCCACGCTTGGCAAGCGGCTTGGAGATCGCAGTGTGAGATATCAGTTCCTCAGAAAATGCTGTTGCCCACCTTATGGTGTGTTACCCTTGGTCGTATCTTACGACACCCACAGGTAGAGAAGTGGGGGGGGGGGACATTCTAGCCCGGTATCTATTATAACAAATGAAATAAATAGTAAATTGTTCAAAATTTTTGTCTCATAACCAATAGTTATGTACACTTCTTGGCATCAGCAGGACAATAAATTCTATTGCTCTCATTATCTATGATGCGCATGGATTTATTAACATCCAATTTTCTAAAATTTGCATCATTTTTTATAATGCAACCAATAAATGATTGCAATCATTTAGCTTCCTTGTCTTTACATACTTATAACTTGTGATTCTTGAAAGGTGTATAGAATAGGTAAGTATTTATTGTTGAAACTGCTTTATCTACAACCACATTGCCACTTCAATATGGTGATATCGTGGTCGAATACTTGTCCATATATATTAGAGCTAAATAAACGAAATATGTAAAAACATGTAAAGGCGTAAAGGAAAAAAATAAGATAATATAGTAAACACACATATTTGGTCCCAACAATGTTGAATTGGTCCAGAAAACATCTGGCGTGCTTGGTAAAATACTGGTGACTTAGGATTACAGAAAGTAGAAACTAATAGAAAACGTTAAGACACACTGAAGCTTTACTAGCAATGTGCAATATTACATTTTGAATTTTATTGTACTACTAACGCCATCTGTTAGAAAACCAAAGAGTTAACATCGCTGCAACAGAACTAAACTCAATACTTAAATACATCTTAGATAATCTACTTAATACTAGACGCTTTTTGCCAGTTATATTAAAATTTCATTTAGATTCCCTCAATGATTACATACTTACAGACGCTTGTATCAATAAGGTTACAATTTAACTAAGACTAAATTTACAAAGCTAGCTGCTTATGACCCTGAATACTGATATGACCCTGAATGAATGTACGGAGACGTGAATTTAAAGCGGCAATCGTTTAATGTCCACCAGTAATGTTATGTAATATTGTTTTAATTGGAAAGGTTACTCGTTGATCACAATCTTATTTCCATCTACGAAATACAGTTCGAAACTATATTGCTAACTACTATTTATTTATAAGATAAACTAACAATGACTCTCAGAAGCGAAAGTTTTTTTGTTTTTTATTTTTTAATGTGATTGAACAAGCTCGAGGCCCACCTGATGTTAAGTGGACTAACCTCTGCCTATAACAGTTGCAACTCATCACATGTCACGAATTGCATTGCGCCCGTCACATTGAGACAGTTGTTAAGTCTCATTGTGCCTGTAATTTCACTGGATCTCAAGGACTACTGCCGGAACACACCTTTCGGTGCTTGGCGACCGACTTTCTATTTGAGGGAGGTAGCTAGCCAGGCGGGCAATCGCAAAATGCCCATCCTCCATGCGATGAAGCTCAAGCCGGCGGTGGGGATCGAAGCAGGATACTGCGGCACGGCAGTCCATAGCTATTACCGCTCGGCCATCATTGCGTCAAAATGATGAACCTATAATCTCGGAATTCCAAAGTAACTCACTACCATCCGACCAACAAGGTCCTTATAAAATAATATTTCTTAGAACATTTTTCCGTCTTTATAGTAAACATTTGGGGATCGCGTTGGTTATAGCTATCTGGGTGAATACGCGTCAACAAATCTTATTTGTCATACCTTAGTTTGAGATAGGGGCCTATTCAGTTGGCAAGTAACACATTATGGCATAACTCTTGTCAATAGACTGGTGGAATGACGGATTGTAATTATGGAAAGGGCAAGTTTGGTGTTGTCATGTAAAAGGAACTCTTTATTATTATTTAGTTAGACTACAAGAAAAGTAAAAGTACTGTGTAAGTTTTTAAATAAGATTAAAAATGTCTTGCCAATGTTTAAGAATATTACATCCACAAAGTTCAATAGCGAATAATTTTGTAAGTTTATATATTAAAAAATTATTAAAAAAATAGCCAAAAAGGTGTCGTGAAGCACGTGTCCCGACACGCACTCCGGATTCCGTAGTAGCAGCTCGTAATCAGAATATAGAACGATTCTGTGGTTCTTTATTCTGTTCTTCTTTCTTTCTGGTGAAGCTAAAAAAAATAGAGTAAGATTTCTGCCAATTTATTATATTAATTAATTAATGTGATAATTGTGATTTATTACTGTCTACACGCGTAATAGTAGGCTTGCTCGACTATCAATTAATGTATCTCGCTGCTTTAGCTTTTTTCAAATGCGCTGTTTTAAATGCTGCCATTCATAATATGCAAACCTCCAATTTAATTTATATTGAGGTTTTGCTAACTTTGCCACTTTGTGGTAACTCCTCATCTTATTCAATTGTCTCATACAACCACATATTATCGATTCGAACGTATTTATGTTAGTAACGCATTGCTGTATGTAGAATTAACCGTACCCGGCTTAGTAATAGGATTTTCCAAAAGCTTCAGTTAGATGTCATAAGTCATCAGATAAGTGAAAAAATGCGCACATAATTTAGGTCATCGAATGGTTTACCAAAGTAAGCATTTTCACGGACAGCATCAAGGAAGCGTTATTATAAAACCGAAGCCAAATCTTCTAAATACAATGTCCTAGTGTTGTCTAATGTGTTGTAAGAGAAAACTTATTTGACGTGAGTGGTATAGATGTAAGAAGATAATAATATGAACACCCCTTACACCGATATACGCTGTAACTCATGAAAGGGCGTTCAATAGCCAAATTTTTATGTGATTGCTATCCAGAGATTGATATTTACAAAATGCCCTACTTTTACGCAGTGTTGGAATTTTCAGGTCGCATGAAGGCTTCCGACATAGTCCAACAACTGCAGTACTAAAACAACAACCCTAACAGATGGTTTAATACGCTAACCAAAGCAAGGAAGCGCTCAGTGAGAGTAACTCATGAGTGATGATGATTGCCCGCCAGAGCAAATGCATCCTCAACAGCAAACGTCCCCGACCCACGGGATGCCTGATGGTAACACAGGGTGTATCCACACCACGTGAGGACCTAACCCTGTTGAAAGGCGTCGGCTATCCCTAAAACCAACGCCCCAGGTCCTCTAAGCGTAGACGGAGTGCGAGCCCGATTAACTCACCTCCACGTCCACGCTCTATGGGTCGTACAGTTTCGCAGAATGAGGCTAACGACTCCCACAATCTCTCATCACCTACAATCTTTGCTATAGTGGTATGGAGAGGTTGTATTTTGAAAAGCTAATTTAATAGTAAATGTTTGGAGTTCTCCAAAACTCAATTATTCTTAGCAAACACCAGCCTGGAACTCGTCCATGTTAGATCTACTTTGAGTACAGTAACGTACAGAACGCGTATATCAAAAAAAAAAAAATTGTTTAACCTAATGTGAAAACGTTTGTAAATGAGTGGTAGAATTAAACTTACTGAATGTGAATGCCCATATGTTTTGGCCCGTAAAACGTTAAGTGTTTCAACATTAAGTACTTATTAGTATTTAGTAGTTTGAGCTAGTTGTGTTATTAAACACTTCTAGCTCTTTATTAGTACACTAACGGGCGGCACAGGCTTCACACGGGTATTTAAAAAAAAAACTAATAACCAATGATCATTAGAGATAATGAAGGATTTTAACGGTGAAAGAATTTTTCAAAACGGTCCAGTAGTTTTTATGTTTATTCGTTATATATAAAAATCTTTCCTCTTTATGATATTAGCGTAGAAGTATACATGTAGTATACATACGGTGTTTTTACAGATCATTACTGTTATTTTAAAGTTTTTTCAAATTTCTGTTTATTTTTTTCTGTTTAAAAATATGACACTATTAAACGAATTCATTGTTCTCGTTGTTACAGGCTGACCATGCAACGGCTACTCAGTATCACACTCGTCACCATCGCAGTAGACCACATCTGTGCACAAGATAACCAAGAGCATCACGGGCATCAGACGTGCGGGGGCCGCCTCCGAGGCCCCGTTGCAGTTATTCAAACTCCTAATTTTCCTAACCCTTTCCCAGTTCCCATAAAGTGCCGTTGGATCATTGAACACGATATTGTGAACGGAACTATAAGTGTATACTTTACTCAACAGTATACGACTAGTGGACTCACGTTTACCGAGTATATGTATTATGATGACTCTATATTGACTCTCAAAATTGGGGGAGAGAGGAGCGCTGACTGTAACGGAAGAAAACATCACAAGGATAAAATGGCTTTAGGTGAGTTTTTTTTATTAATAAGATATTAAGATTTGACCGTTATCTTATGATATTTTACCTCTATCACATGGTTGGGCTAAGATATTAAGGGTTTGAGACATGGTGTACATACCAATATGTATCATATTCACT
This sequence comes from Plagodis pulveraria, assembly GCA_963890685.1. Classification (NCBI taxonomy): domain Eukaryota; kingdom Metazoa; phylum Arthropoda; class Insecta; order Lepidoptera; family Geometridae; genus Plagodis; species Plagodis pulveraria. The sequence goes on along the minus strand of OY982964.1, from coordinate 11,166,812 downwards.
TAGTTATAATGCCTAGAAAAAATATTGATTGTATTTTTGTAACAAGTACTGCGAAAAGTGCCTTGCCTTGTTGTGGCATCAAGTTCGTATATAGTAAAATTCAGCCTATTAACTTATTAGGAACCGGCTAGGACCCGCGTTATATTTACCGGAAGAAACTGGTCGGAATCTTTCCGGTAAATATAACGCGGGACTAGCCGGTTCCTAATAAGTTAATAGGCTGAATTTTACTATATACGAACTTGATGCAACAACAAGGCAACTCTCGCGAGCCACCACATGCGTGTGACCTCCTCCCACGCTGGGAGGATCCAATCTCTTTGTCGCCACGAAGTGCTAAACTTCGGTGAAGATCTTTGCAAGGAGCTCTTAAGGAGTATCACTAGCCAGTATGCTAGCTACCATCTAAGACACGGTATCAGCCTATTGCCCTTTTCGCACCTATGCGAACTTCGCAGCAGTTGATGTTATTGTAGCGGTTGATTTTACCGGAGTCAGTTTTTGCCCCTGTATAACACTGTTAGAGGTATAAAAAAGATGCTCGTTGATCTGCAGATTTTAGCACATGTTAGAAAGAATAACATCTTTATTATAAAAATCTCTCAGTACATAATGTCAGTGTTTTATTGAAACATTAATTATCATATGTAAGTGTTATATAATTTCGCGATCTCTGGGATTAAAATGCATGACAAAAAAGGTTTGTGGTGTCTCATAAACTCCGTGTAAATTTTTAATACCTAAAGTTTCCATAAATCCATGCACGAAATTGATAATGATAACTATTAAGTTTTTATTCATAAATATTCAAATTCGGTTACGAGTGATGTTAATAGGTTTTCTCTTTTATCCTTATCCACTTTCGAACACTATGAATTGTACTTTTCTAACTAATTAGTCTTAAGTAAATCTTAAGAACATTTTACTTATCTAAAATATTTATTTTCCTAATAAGATAAGTGGAAGTCGTTCAAGTCGTTCAATATGTCACTTAAAAATAACGTTTCAGTATGCACATAGTAAAAAAGAATGCACATTGCCACATTTGTCCATTTTAATATAAATCTTTTTCAATAACTGCAAAGGGCAGACGAAGTTCAAATGCTTTTTATGAAATTTATCACCCCACATAATTCTTGTCATAAGCTTCAATTTCAAAAATATTTCAGTATACAGTTATTGAATAACAATTTATACTTTAACGTGCTCAGAAGATGAAAAATAAGAAATTTCATACTGCTATTATACTAAGTCTGATCGGTTTTCGATCGGATACGAACGTTGTATTTGTATTCTACAAGAGAAAATATTGTTACTTAAATAGAGCCATAAAATGTGAGTATATTATTTTCAGTTGTACTTATATAAAGTGTCTAAGTGATAATGGATTGTATAACTTATTATTCTAAATTAAATAAACTTAATAAACCTATCTATGAACAGTGGCGTCACTCGCGTAGAATTCAATTTTATCATGCTCCATCAAAAACTACTATATAAACCAGGCAAATACGGCTACGCAGCCCTATCCTGTTTTACGTAGCAGGTTTTGTCGGAGTTTCATAATTGTAATGGACATGAATCCTCCAGAGATGTGCGAAGCCTACTATCCCTGCCATCAGTGACGCCAAGCAAATGAAGCCATTTGATTGGTGGATGTTTTCTCGCGCACTCATCTACCCTGCCAATCTTTGGTGTATATCCCGTGGATTCTGTCACTCAAACTTCAACTCCACCTAGCCACTTTCTTTGAGGAAGAAGTCTTCCTTCACGGACAACAAAGAAACCTGAAGACCATGACCCAGGATTGAGCCGCAAGCTCAGGCAAGAAAAAACATGCGTGCACGCTCCCATGCACCCACAAACGCAAAATGAAAAGCAATTGTAGACGTGAAAATTTGGAGGAACATTCCAGTTAATTTTCGAGCACACCAGCGTCTTGTGTCTTGTAACTGGCATGACAGTGGTGTTTCAAAGAACCAACATTATGATATTACTCTTCAACGAAACAAAAGCAAGAGATGGTATCATACGAGGAGAATCACAACCTCCAAGTTTATAATAAGAAACAGTTACTTCGTAAGTTAAGTCGTATCAGAACTAAAAGGAAACTGTACGCAGCCCACGTTGCTTACCAGTTAGGTTTTATAGCTTGTGAACTTACAAAGACCGATAAAGATATCTGTTACAATTCCTTGAAATTTCAAAATTTACATAAATGCTTCAGCTAACTTTGAATTAAAATGTGTGTTTGTAGAAACATCAAAGCTTTCAAGATTTTAAAACTATACAAGCTTAACGTAAAGTCGTCATTGAAAAATCACAGACTCATTTTTCAGAGACGACTTCACGTTAAGCGTGGTTTTAAAATTCGGAGCGTTGGACAGAGAGACGTTGTTTTGCTTTCGAGTGAGCGAAACTGAACTATACGCTATACATTATTATCGTGAGGGTTTTTTAAAGAAATTATAAAATAATGAGATTTTAAAAAACGAAAAGAATTTTCGCCAATATTATCACATGGTTGCTACATAAGATATAGAAATAAAAATTTGATGTAATTACTATATAGACACAAAACAAGTTTTTTTTTCTATCAAAACATATATGTGGAATCATGTTTACGGATCAGGCATAGTATTATGGTCATATCCTCTTAAATATTTTATTAAATCTATAAAGCGTACACTATTTCTGAAAAGATATTGTTCGGAACTTGCCTTATAAAAACACACTGGGATGTGTGTTGTCAAAAGGCATGCAAGGTTCAAACAGGTTTAGTCCGACTTTTCTTCACTATACTTACATACAGATATATATACCTACCTACTTAGAGGTAACTCTGTTTAATTCATAGAACAATTCTAATGTGTTTTCTTCTTATCGCACTTATGTACTCCATAGTACATAATTTTAGTATGAAGGTCCAATATATTATTTCTAACAAGAAATTGAACAACCCCGGGATATAAGTAAATGCAAAAAAAAAACTTCGGTTATGCAAGCTTCCTTGGAAATTAAAGAATTGTAGTTATGTAGTAATTTCACTGGCTTTCGAGTAATTAGGGCATATAAGATAAGTAAGGACCCTTGTTATGCACCCAAAGTTCAGCGACACTACATGTGATTGTGCCAGCAAGCCACCACACGATGTTAATGGTGGCATGCTGCTCATTAGCTGCATTTATTCACTTTCGCGTTTTATGAAATCCAACTGAGAGGATGTAACACGGTCCTTATGTACTTAATATGGAAACTGACTATTCAGTAGTAAAAATTCAAATTGGTGTAAAAAATTATGTATTTCCGTAAATTTGTGAATATTTTAGAGATAAAAATATGACTTTGACCACGTACGAAATACAAATATATATAAGAGAAGAATAATTATTAAGGATGACTTTATCCCATTGTTTCTTATTTTTGTTCATTGATGTCGTCTAATTATTACGTCTATAATGTCCGCGAATCACCAGTTTTCAAGATGCCTTTCTTTTATTGTCCACATATTCGGAAATTCGTTTTTGTTATACAGACAGTTTGACCGCTTGTTCGAAATTCAATACTCTTTCTAAGTAGGACTTACTGAGCCTACTTTCCTTGTTTGAACCACTTTTCTCAATACATAAATCTTTGGCATGTATGTAGAAGTTATCTGTATTTACTTAAAGGACATGCAGAACTTTATTAAGCAATATTATGTTCTCATTTGCGGATGACAACAACGCGCACCGTTATGTTTACGAATAAATTGGAATACTAACTGGAATTTGACAAAAATAACCACTTTGGACATAACTGTGACAGCTAAAATCTAATAATGTATTAATTGATATAGATAAAACTGAAGGGTTGGTAACTCGTAGGGTGCCGGACTAGAATGTCACACCCATTGCTATCTGTGGGTGTCATAAGAGGCGACTAAAGATAAAATGGTGGATGGTGGGCAGCAGCGCCATCTGTAGAATTGATATCTTAAGCTGCGGTCCCCAAGACAACTGCCAAGCGTGGGAGTTATGGCAAACTCCCCCTCTTAACGGGGAGGCAGTTCAGCAGTGGACAAACCAGTTGATATAGTAACAAAACAGAAATAACTTTATGAAAGAGGGTATATAAGGTATATATATTAAGTTAACATTGAAATACGAGTACATTATCTTGATCAAAATAATAATGAGGTCGATAGTACAACATCTTTAAATTGGAGGCATCATGTATTTTTTTTTAATTTTGGTTAACAATTCTACTACTCTTTGACATGTCAACAAATGTTCTACTAAGTCTTCAAGAATGGTTATTAAATTACTTGCAATTGCTAAGTTCCTGCCTTGTACCAAAATGGCGGTCAAGTGATGAAGGTCCCAACGATCTGACCCTTGTCACGAACATGCCGACCTCGAAAAAATGTAACGGGTAACTTATATTTTGATTCATAATTGGTTATTCTTTAATGTAATCCAGTGAAGCATCCGGAATATAAAAATACTTTTGCGATTATTATTAAATACAATTACAATAACTTTAACGAATTATTCCTGTATAGTTTATGTTTGGGCATTTACAATTTCTTCAAATATAATAATACTTTTTACTATATTAAAATATGTCAACTATGTATTGTCATATCTTTATGATTATTATAATACACAATATTTTATTGAATTTTTGCATGTTTTCTATTATCCAATGCGATACGTGTGGTCAAAAACAAACACCAATAAAAATAACAAACTTACAAATTTACGAGAGGAAAAATTATATTCATGTGCGGGATTCGAACCCGCGTCAACCACCCCTATAGACAGTGTATGCTCTGACTGACTGAGGTAATATGACATATGACTTAAAACTCTAATTTCTACTCGTTTTTTAACCATCGTATAGGGATGGGGCGTCACCTATAGTTCAACTTACGTTGTACTACAAACGAGACTAATTTTGCAATTAGCTATTAACTGGTTAATGATGACGCAACTCTATAATTTTAATATTTTTATTTTTGCAATGCAGTTGCAGTTTTAACTGTAGCGTTAGTTTTTACTAGTTAGAAAAGACATAAATATACATTCATGGATAAGTCAAAGGCAAAGTCAAAATCATTTATTCAATTTAGGCGTCTACGACGCTCTTATGAAGGTTAATTACAAATTTTTATATCGAAATATTCATTTTGCTACACCGTGCAGCAAAAAAATGCATAGATCCACTGCGAGACGAACTGGCAAGAAACTCGGGACCATTCTTTTAAACTTATTTTAACAATGTGTTACATAATATACAATTAAATTATTACAATATTTGTTTAAATTAGGTTGGTGACAGGCGATAGCTTGGCAGAGGCGGAATGGTCCAGGCATTTTAGTCGTTTACGTGCCACTTGAATTTTCCTTCTGTGAAGGTTGTAATATGTTTGGGAACGTATGTTTAAGGATTTAAGTTCGCTCATCAAAAATTTTATCAAAATCTACAGCAATGCAAAGCAACTTTGGCCAAAGACAAATAAGAAAGCGACTTAAAATAAAAAAATTTACCAAAAAAATAGAACCGACTTCAACACTCAAATGTGTGAAATAACTTGTTGAAGTCGGTACCATGACGGTTCAAAAGTACCTATTATCACAATATTGTGCGCATGGTACCGACTTCGACAAGTTATTTCACACATTTGAGTGTTGAAGTCGGTTCTATTTTTTTGGTAAAAAATTTTATTTCGCCCTTTTTAGTGACTCTTGCTACTTATGGGCTTATGTTTAACTTACCACCAGATATAGTAACATATAACAGACTTAAATTAACCCCCATTTAATGTAAACTTAGGACCAAAGTTTTAACATCTCGCTATCCTATTTAAGCAAAATTACTCTTGGTAAATCATTGTTAACCCAAAAGTAGTAAATTATCACAGTTAAATATTGCCATATTAAATAAGTAAAGCTGTCTCACTCTCTCGTCTCACATCAACCAACATACCATATGTGTTCCTACAAAATAAATTAATAAAAATAGTAATTAAAGTGCTGTGTAACCCAAACTATGTTCAAAGGACAATACAAATATCAAGTCAGTTATTGAAGACTTTCATTTATAGCCAATACAACAGGATCCCATAAATATTTAACAATCACCAAAAGTAGTAAATTATCATCAAAATTAAACTTGCTGTAATTCTTCTGGCGCATCGCCGGCCGCTGCCGCGGCACGCTCCCTATGCTCGCTCGGCTCGCGCGCTGTTGTGGTCGCAAGTAACCTAATGCTCCTCCTCGCTTCGCTCGTCGTCGCACCTGAACATGGCTTTGAGATTTAGTGATCATTTACTACATTTGGTATTCGATTACAATTTTTGGTAGAAGAACTAAGGGTATCATTATATTTAGTCCCATACTTATGGGATCAATTGTCATTTACTGTTAATGACATTTACGGTTTAAGAACGATAGGAAAGATTTGAGTTCTGACATCATGTCATGTTAGCTCAATTGCTTAGAACATGCCCCGGCTCAAGGGGTGGATGGATGCGGGTTCGAGTCCCGCACATGACTGAAATTTTTCCTATCGTATATTTGTGATTTTGTTATGTAATCCGCATAGCAGGCGTTATTGCAAACCTAACAATATTAAAATTATACGGTTGCGTCATCATTTACAAGTATAAAACCAATTGCAAAATTTGTCTTGTTTGTAGTATAACGCAAGTGGTACTATAGTTGTCGCTCCATCCCAATACGATGGTTAAAGAACGATAGGAAAGATTTGAGTTATGACGTCATGTCATGTTAGCTCAATTGGTAAGACCATACCCCGGCTCAAGGGGTGGATGGACGCGGGTTCGAATCCCGCACATGACTTAAATTTTTCGTTGTATATTTGTGATTTTGTAATGTAATCCACATAGCAGGCGTTATTGCAAACCTAACAATATCAAAATAAGACTTGCTTGTAGCATAATACACGTTTTATCTTCCTATCCAAAATTTTATTTCTATCTTATACCGTTGAGGAAATATTACTGTGTTACCACCAAATTTGAGCTTCGATGAGAATTCATCATGATAGGAAAATACTTTTCAGTTATTGGGGTGTAACTCAAAAACGGCTTGTCCAATTTTGATGAAATTTAAATGGGACTACACGGCAAGCATCAGCTTTTAAATAAAAACAAGGTTATCAAAATCGGTTTACCCAGTCAAAAGTTCTAAGGTAACAAACATTGACTATAATATCAGGACAGAAAAACACTTTTTCAGTTTTTGGAGTGTAACTCAAAAACGGCTAAATTGATTTTGATGAAATTTAAATGGGACTACACGGCAAGCATCAGCTATCAAATAAAAAAAGAATAATTAAAATCAGTTCACCCAGTCAGAAGATATGAGGTTACAAACATAAAAAAAAAAATACAGACGAATTGAGTAATCTCCTTTTTTGAAGTCGGTAGAAAATACGCTAAAAAGATAAGAAGATAACTGATTAATTACCTCGAAGATAAAGATAAAGTAGTTAAAACCAACAAAATTATATCACCTTCAGTTCAAGAGAGTAAGAAATTACGTAATCGTGCCTTTAAATATATAATGGCTTCACATTCACGCTCATCCTAATGAGATGGGTAGATTTGAAAAGTTAATTTGCGCAAGCCTCTACAATTTTCTCTTTAAGGAACGTACTTAAGGAATTACATGTTAGGAGTTCACGAAACAGGACCCATTTTGTATATGTACATTTTGATAATGCTGTTTTATATTAGAGTAAATATGTAACGACAATTATGTTCAATAGAAGTTTTATAATACGAAAGTTTGTGAGTGTGTTTGTATGTTTGTTACTTTTGTTATAAAAACTATCGTGGTTTTCACTCATTTTAGTAAATAATACGGGATAACTCACGTAAATAAGTCAGATAGCTCCGACTATAGTTTCAACCACATCCGGTGGTCTTTTTCAAGGAGAGCTCGGGACGCCCGCGTTGACGTCTCGCTGAGCACTGCGGGCGGCAGCTCGTAGCGCGCGTGACGTCATAGGTTGGTGCGAGGGGTGGGTTGCTGTTGGTCGTGTCGGCAAGTCCTCTTCATCGCTTGAATCCAGGCTGGCGTGGGACACGTCCATGTAAAAGGAGCTCACTATATCTCCACTAGACCCGTCATTATCTCCCGTCAAACTATAGTCGGAGCTATCTGACTTATTTACGTGAGTTATTCCGTATTATTTACTAAAATGTTTGTTACTTCTTCACGCTAAAACGGCTGAACTAATTTAATTAAATTTGGTATATATGTATAGTTTACTCTGATGTTTGAATGATTGTTGACGCAATAACGGCTTGACTGATTTGCATGAAATTTAGTTTGCCCTATTTCAACACATACCTGTAGCTACAGGTCATTATCATCTTGATCAGTTTTTTTTCCCGGTGCAATTTTGTTAAGATCTTGATCGCTCCCTACAGGCGACAGGTTGTCTTCTGATGGGTGGTAGCTGACAGCCAGATGAGCATTCGCAAAATGCGCTACCTATATGCTACCTTATTCAAACTCTTTATTATATTACAAAAAATAACAGTAAATAAATCCGGAGTCTTTTCAAACTAAAACCCGAGATGCCTACTGAATAATATATACAGAATGTACACGGAACTGAACTCTAGAGTAGACTTAAGACATTACAAGTGGAAATTCCACCCAAGCCCATTCAAGTTTCGTTTACAAATGCCGTTCGATCTCACATTTGGTCCGTCATTATCCTAAAACCCTAAACTATAAAGGGAAAAGTCGTGAAGCCGTTATAGACCTTGTGGTGATATCAGTAAACTTTTACGATTATTGTAAATGAGGCCGCCATTGGAGAGTTTAGGGTATAATTCAATTAATTATTATTTTACAATACTCATTTTAACTCGAGACTCGAGTAAAAGGTCGGTAGTCATAGCGATTTCTTAACAATTGTAGTTTCGTCATGATTTAAATACTAAGTTTACAAATTTCTACAAAAAATTGCCTACTTTCTTATCGGGCTATTCCTCACTGTGTCCTTCAAAGTCATGAATCTTAAAGCCCTCATTTCAATTGCATTCATTCAACTTTGATCCTCACTCTCCCACATGTACCTTATTTTCACTTCCATACATAAACATCAGCACTAACTATAACTAGGAATAATGAATATATGCGGGCGTTACTTTGCGGAAATCCACATTTAATAATAGCACATATTTTAAAAGCATTCTAAGAAAAAACTAAATCAATGTTCTAATAAAATACTTAAAAAAAATAAAAATATATCTAGTGACAATTCCGCCTAATTCTCCTGTTAAACCAACGTGACGTCACAAACGCCACGCAGTCAAAAAAATCACCTGGCGGGAAATCGATAATGCGGCTTATAACATTACGTAAGCTTACTACCGCTATAATATTTATCTGTTGAATGTCGTATAAATAAGGATAAACATCTTGAGAGAAGGTAATGTTGCATGATTTTATCGAGGGATCTAGTACGGAGACTTTATTTTGGCAATAACGGTGCTATCAGACTAGATGGTAGTAGTTTATTAAACGATTACTATCAACATCAGTTGTTGTCTATTTTTGTTTGTGCTACACAGTAATTTTATGCACGACGAAATGTCGTCGATAAGCATCAAGCACAATACGATAGTGCCACCAAGTTAGACTCCAAAACCTCTAACGTAATTGCAAAATAACCAATTGATCAGTATTATTGGCTTTATTTAAAAAAAATATGCGATAGATTTACGCAAATTATCTCCTTAATTTCATCGACTATCGTTGATGTTTGATGTACAATAATGAGTATTTTTGTGTTACTTTCATTTTTTGTAAGTGAGGCTGAAGTATGGAACGCGCTACCAGTAAGTATATCTTAATTTTTCGCAAGATATAGTAAATCTAAAATATTCTTTTACACAATCATTTTACTTTTTATTTTTAAAGTTTTAATACCTTATTGGGATGTTGTCTACACACAAGATAATATTTGTTGTGTAGACAATGATTTTATAGAAATCATAATTAAATAAGACATGGTGTTAGAAATATAATTATTAAACAAGTCATATTGAACCAACCCCACATGAATGAGATTTGAATGTTAGATATGTTGGATAAGAATTGATGATTATGATGATGTCTACAAAAATAACATTTGCAAATATGTGTACAAAAAGTCTTTGGTCTTTGGAGTTGTTTTCTTCACAATTCAAATCGATACAGAGTAGGAATAAAAGTTCAATTGAAAATATGGACCCAATAATTGTAAAAGCTAGAAACAAAATAAATAAACCCTTACTATTTACTCCAGATTATAGCTAGTATTCTCAACCCCACGAGATTCCTACACTCTGAAAACTAGAGCTCTTTGTCATTTCGATTATTGAAATATGCAGTGAAAATGTTCGCCCCGCCAGAGATCGCTTTTTACTTTATATTTTCTAACCTGATTCTATATTGAAGTACGTTTGTGTTCAAAGAGCTTTGTCATTATTTTAGTTTGTTTTTAATGGATAGAAAACTTTGTATCGAATCAAAGTGTGTCGAGCTATATGTATATAGTTGTTTGGAAATTTCAGGCAATAAAATGTTAGAGGTATAGTTAATTGAAAATATATTTTTTGCATTGATTTAATTATTTATTGATATAAAAACGACATCGGTTCAATAACATTCATCTCATATTATAAACAAAAAAAAACACAAATTGTGTCTCTCAACATTTTTTTTTACGGCGGTATAACATTATTTACAAAATACTACGGTAAGAGCCACTACAATAAAAGCATTTAGCTAACCTTTAAGTCATTGCAGACTCACAGGCAGTCTAAATGCCCTAGCCAAGTACCAGTTGGCAGCGTGACCAGCATGCTGACAGCATTGCCACGTTGAATTGCAATGATTAGTTGAGCCAAATATGTGCCAGCATTTTGATCACACGTCGCATCGACCAAGCTCTCTGATAATTTTTTGAAAATACGACGAGCTCCCTGACCCCACGGACCTAAAATTGAAATGCATAATCCGTTATGTCATAATGTATAATGTCAAATATTAAAAACAACCAATATGTTTGTATAATACTAAATAGTCAAAATGTTTCTTAAAATAAATTAACACTTATATAAATTATACAATGTCAAGATCTAAAATATAGTTTAAGCAAAAAAAACAAATGGTCTGCGTCAATAGAGCTGTCAAACTTTTTGTTTCTATCCCGTTGATCAATATTTTTCTTACAATATATACTTATATTTCACTATATTACATAAAAACAGTCACAATAGTTTTCCAGTCATCAAAAATAATAGGTAAAACAATCTGTGTTGGCGGCAAGGAGTTAATTGAGATGGTGCCGGGCACGCATTAGCGGCGACATGGCTCGCTCTATAGTGCGATTTTTGCTGAAACATAAATTATCTTTATTTATTTTTATTTATAATTACCATTTTCTTACCCTTATTTGGGCTCAGTCCTGAAATGCTGTTTTAGTGTTTCTCGATTAATTTTAAATGCTGGAAACGGAAATTTCAAATATTAAACATAATTGTATAAGTGTGCACTAAATACAATAATTATAAAGTAGTTTTTTCCCTTCACATACAAATTTATGCGCCGTTCGTTTCGTACGCAGTGGCTTGCTAACAACTAGTGGTGGGTTTTCTTAGTAAAAAAAATTGTCCTTAAATATAAGGAACTCCCACCGCGCGGCTTGAGTAGGGGCCCTAGGCTACTAAAATGTATGTGTACACACCATAGCTTTCTCTACCATCTCCCGTAGTCGGATTCTCTCCTTTGCAGAGGCCCCGATGCGGTCACTTTTCACGCACGTCACAACATCTCACGTAGTAAATCAGTTATTCGAGGAACATACAATGACGCACTTATATTATAGATAACACGGTAATATATTTGTTCTACTTATTTATATTATAAATTCGACACCGTCGCGTCGTGGTGTATGGCGCGGGGCGCGGTCCAGCGACGACTCTCAATAATACTGGTTTGCGGCGGCTTTGCTTCGCCGCCGAAGGCCATCAATCGCGGCTCGTTGCGGGTAGCTTTGAAGCGCTCGTAGCGAAGTTTACTTAGCTGTCCTCAACTGATCATCAAAGTTAAGCAACGTCGCCCGCGGTCATGAGTTGGATGGGTGACCGCTAGTGACATTACTACTGAGCGTTTCCGTGCTTCGGAGGGCACGTTAAGCCGTTGGTCTTGGTTGTTGTCTCGATGGCAGTCGTTATAGCATATGGTGGTAGGGTATTTTGCGAACGCACGCCTTGCTAGCCACCACCCTCAAGTAGAAAATCTGTCGCCAAGCACCTAAGGGTGTGTTCCAGCAGCTGTCCTTGAGAGCCAGTACTTCTAGATTAGCCTGAACAACATCTTTGACCACATCATCTCATCCAAGAACTACTCTAGGAGTTAATATAAAAGTACCATAGGTAGAATCCAGAATTAAATTAATATATGTATCACATTTTGCCAGAAGTTATTCAGCTAATGCAGTGTAAAAAGAATAAAATACACCCAATTACAAAATTTCCTTTAAATACGTTATAGTGTTTATATTAGAGTTAATAATTAATAGGTCTAAAATTAAACAAGAGTAGTTTTGAGGTGTCTCTATTAATCCGTTACGATATAAAATTGATCCACTTTAATCTTTTCTTACAGCTTCGAAAATTCAATCCTTTTTGAGACTTAAATCAACACAACTTCGTATCCTTTAAAGCTTATACGAACTTACTTTATTTATCCAAGCTACTTTCCTAGTAAAATGTACAAAGATCTGATCAGGTGTTCGAAGGATATCGTTGAACTAACATAGATATAAACACACGAATGCTACACAGACTAAAATACGCTGGCAATCGCTTCCGAGCTAAGTAATGGTAGTGGATGTAGTAGGAATAAGGATTCGTTTAGCTTTTGCCTTACTCTATACCTACATAATGTTTGTAGGATTTATATAAGATCTGACTTGACAAGGGTATCTTGTATAACCCCTAACGATTTAGGTTGTTATCTGAAAAAAATATGATTTTTTGCTGAATTTCCAAGAGTCACGAACATATTCCGCCCATTCTGTATCTTTTTGTCAATTTACATAATCATAATATGATGTAACTTACGTCTGATTTACAATTACGGAAAAGGGATGTGACAAAAGTTTATATTACTGTATATAAGTTGCCTCACCATTTTTCGTTCTTTTTCGAATAGTTTTAGTTCTGCCTCGTCTTGTTCTCATGACTAGACAGATTCAGATTCGAGGCAATTCAAGTATGCGTGGACTTACATTTCTAGGGCCGTTTTTATTCTTACTAGGTAGAATTGGAGCCTGGTTGCCACCCACCGACTTCGCCAATCATGATTTTCATTCTAGTCTAGTTGGTTATTTTGTTTGTTTACTATTTTTATGTCGAAGCATGCATAGTTTTATTATACTTTTTTTATGCCTGGTTGGTTAGACCACTATCTCACCTGATGGTAAGAGATGATGTGGTCAAAGATGTTGTTTAGGCTAATCTAGAAGTACTGGCTCTCAAGGACAGCTGCCGGAGAACACACCCTTAGGTGCTTGGCGACAGATTTTCTACTTGGGGGTGGTGGCTAGCAAGGCGGGCGTTCGCAAAATACCCTACCACCATGCTATAACGACTGCCATCGAGACAACAACCAAGACCAACGGCTTAACGTGCCCTCCGAAGCACGGAAACGCTCAGTAATAATTAGAAATTTTCATGTGGAGAAGTAATCACTGGCGGAAACTAGTTAAGGGCCTGACAAAAACTGAATAACTTCATTTGAAAAGTAAGAGCGAATAAATTATCAATTTGAAAATCTTCTTTATATTCTCTAAAACTATGCGATTTCAAACTACCGTTTTCAAACTCTCATGGCACTATAACAACAGTAGGGTACCTTAATAAAATAGTCAACGTCTTCAGAAAAGTTTAAGGAACAAATATAAGGTCATGCATATTCGTATGATGAAAGTAGATGAAACAGCACCAATAGGTATTAATTAATTCTGTACACGAACTTTCGCGCTATCATCGCCAACTGTAGATCGGCAAAGTTACATTTGCGGTCGAGGGAAGCGCTTTGACGTCACTATTTGACCTTTGCTATGTGGTATACCGTTTATCTACTCACTTTACAAAATTAAATTGGAAGCGAGATAGTAACTATATAATTAAAGTAAGTAGGTAGGAACCAGAGCTCACAATTTTTGCGTTGCTTTTGTTTTTTATTTTTTATTTTTATATCCAGCTTATTTATTTCAATTAAGTTACATAACAATATTAAAATTCACATAGAAAAATTTAGCATTATTTTTATATAATAAAAAATATATATATTTGAAACGGATTACTACGAGATGTTCGCAGTTCTCTATAACGTGTGAGTAGAATATACTTTAATGTTAAATTTTGTGATGAAGTCGCAGAAGTTAATAGATTATTAAAATTTTGAAGACTTCATACCTACGAATAAATACATTATTTATTCGTAGCTTCATACTCGTAATGTTTCGTTGGTATATGAAACTATACTAAATAATAACAATTATAATTTATTCTCAGGCACCCAATGACAGATTGAATGACGCTATCTGCATAGCCGATTCTGACCATGCATGTCATATAATTAAATGGAGCGCTTTGGTTTCAAAATGAATCTAAAAAAAAAAACAATCATTATCGGGAGCTCTAGAACGACGGCCTGAATCGATGAAGTAAACATTTTCGACATATATTTTGATGGTGTTACTATCCTATACAGCTCGGAAGTGAAACATTTAGGAGCTATATTTGATAACCAACTTAGGCTATACCATTGGGACCGCATCTACATGCGGTTTGAAGGGCCTACGCCTGCAATGGCCTTTAGGTTGCCTGTAATCTGTAACAGCTGTGATCTTGTAAATAGTTTGGCGCGTTTTATTCGTAACAAGTTGTAAACTTTATTCCAAAAATACCTTGTCGCTGAATATTTTCCCAACATGCTCAATTTTCCGACACGCAAAATAAAGTTTGTTCCCACACATGGTTTATCTTTGATCATGCTCAGTTTTCCTCGAAGTCAAGATTAATATTCTTGACGGTGCGTACACAAATCAAATTGGCAACCAATTCGTTCGTCCCGGCGATTACTGCTGAGTGTTCTTTGTTTCATTGTATGAGGTAAGATCTTCGGTGTTGTAGGTATTTAGATGCACATACAGTGCGTTAATTTTGAGTTAATTGAACGAAGAAGCAAATGAACTTGCTAATGTTGCTTTTGATATATTTACTAGGCAGCACATAGAATGGTAGGTATATAACTATCTAAGTGCGGGAAGTAAATTATTAAAGGACACCATCTCAAAGGCTTCTGATACTTTTATGCCAGACACGTTAGCTAAAGCTATAATAAATAAACAAAAATAGGCATAATTTTCCGTACTGTGATATTGTAAGTATAATGACGAATTTTCTATACTAGTTGAGAAAAAAGGCAACGGCAAAGATATTATGTTACTAAATAGAACGTGATTATCTTTATATGCTTCATATCTTTGTTTAGAACAAAAAACCGTATCCTTTGTTACAAATGTACAGTAGTTTATTAAAATTGTTCTGTAACATAAAGAACACGTATTCAATATGAACCACATTACAGATTGGAGATAAATGGTGAATGCTTAATATTATGTAAAAAAAACTAGTTATTATATTATTTAATATAATAACAAACAAACGCATCACATTTTTTTTTGCATTAAATAAAGCTTGTTATTTGGCTTGTAAGTATTCGCACTTGAAGAGAGTCGTTCTGTAATTTGCCTGTTTATAATATGCCAGCAAACTTAATTAATAAACCTTAAAAGAAAGAATAAAATTGTTGACTAAGAGTAAAAATGTTTTGTAACGGCAAAATATTTTTACTTTTATTCAACGAAGCTAAGTCTCAGTGTTATTTATGAAGCTTGATCTTCTTAATTACAATTTTTTTGGAAAGAAGCTGATTAAAATAGTGTTGGTATTTTCGCTAGGAGCTACGAGTATATCGGTTAGGGGATCTTCAATAACCGAGGTATACATTTTCCAAGTGAAAATTATGTAGATAACTATTGACTATTACGTATGCATATATTATTACTGTTTCAGCTGGATCGTCTACTGCTGAACACAGCCTCCCCTATTTAGGGGGTATTTGCCATAATCCCCACGATTGGCAGGCGGCTTGGGGATCGCAGTGTAAGATAGTAGTTCTTTAGAAGGCGCTGCTGCCCACCTTCCAGTATTTTTCCGTTAGTCGCCTCTTACGACACCCACGGGTTGATATGGGGAGGTGCAATTCTAACCCGGCACCCCACGGGGTAGTTCTTTATCTTGAGGAGTCTCAAAATCTCTATATATATATATATAATAAATATTTCTAAGTTATTAAAACTCTCGTGATTGCCGGGCTAGAACGGCCCTTCCCGCCCTCCTTTCCACTTGAGCCCGCCATAATACTCACAATTGGCAGGCGTCTTGCGGATTGCAGTGTATGATAGCGTTACCTCAGAAAGCGCAGCTAGGAACCTCCCGTTATTTTACCCTTAGTTGGCACTTACCACACCCACAGGACGTTCTAGCCCGGCACTCCGCGGACATTTTTATCTTCATACTCATACTAACTACTGTATCAGCCTGATTGTCCACTGCAGAACATAGCCCATTAATAGGGGGTTTGATAATAATTACCATAATCCCCACGCTTGGCAGGCATCTTGGGGATCGCAGTTTAAGATATCAGTTCCTCAGAAGGCGCTGCTGCCCACCTTCCGGTATTTTACCTTTAGTCGCCTCTTACGACACCCACAGGTAGCAATGGGGGGTGACATTCTAGCCCTGCAGCCCACGGGGATATAACTAACTATTAAGAGGAAATTAAAATCCCAGCTTAAAAAAATTACATTCCTGGTTATTCTGTCTTTGTTATCTAAAATATCAAATACTTCTAATTCTTTATGATGGTTTTTTTTAATAACTTAAAAAAAATTAAAACAACCTTTGAATAAAATTACAATAAATACCTTTAAACCTTAAAAGTGAACTCTTCGTTACTACTTAATTTTCTTATTCAAATATCATGACCCGTATTACTTTTCTATAATATGGCGCAGTAGAACATTACTTTAAATAAAAACGATGGCCATTGAGAAAAACCTTTCAATTAACAGCCTGGGGCTCTCTTTGCCTCCTTGTGGCGGTTAATGGCCCAAGTTTGTGGGACCTAAGGCATTTTATTTTGTAGCTGTTGCAAAAACTTTAGCTCGTTAAACGGAAATTTTATTTAAATATAAATGTGCCGGGTTAGAATGTCACCTCCACATTTCTTCACAAGGGTGTCATAAGAGACGACTAAGGGAAAAGTGCGCCAAATGAGCAGCATGCGAATGTGAGTAGGGTGTTGTGTGCATTAGACGCACGACAGGGCTGTATACCACCTTAGTGCCCTGCCAGGGTTAATAACAATTAGTTCTTGTGTTCCTGTCTTAGATGTTTTTAGCGTCAACATATAATTTGTAATATGGTTTTGTGTTTTGTCTCTTGTGTAAGAGAAAACATTTTATCTAACCCTCAAACTGTGCCCGGAGAATGGCAATAGGCTCGCCCCCTGTTACATGGGACCAAAGCCCAACTGGCAAAACGTGGGACAAACGTGGAACACACCTTCTCTTACCCCTTCGGGGAATACAGGCTTGATTTTATGTATGTATATCAATTGAGGCTAGCACATCGGAACGTAAGAATTCAAAATAAAATAATGACATTAAAATATGAAGTGACTGTAGACGAGAAAGAAAAAAAAAAGGCCTGTCCCAGAGTACCCCAAACCGACGCTTATGTATGAAAGGATTGATGAGAGTAGTTGAAGCGAAAGGAGATACGTAAGGGTTTTAGCAAGTGGAAATATGTGGTCTCTGCCTGCCCCAACGGGAAAGAGGTGTGATTTTATATATATGTAATGCAAAGTTTGGCATGAACTTACGTCATTGCAACCTTTCCAGAATTAATGTATTATAGCCACGTATTTTCTTCTCGTTTATTGTTTCGTTAATGCGCGTAAAACGCAATAATACACGCTTTAACTTTTAGTATAAAGAGGTCCAAATGTTTATTCTTACAGATTTGAGCTGAAATACGTATAATAGTATAGGGCTAACTTTCTTACAGTTGCTTTGACATACTTTCATTAATTTCATTCGAAAGAAAACAGGATAAAATCGATATGCTCTAAATTGTAGTTAAAAAGACTTAAGTAAGACCAAGTTAAAAGATTAATTACCTATTTAACTTTCATGACTCACTGTGTTTTAGGTACAAATAATAATATTCAGTTTGGCAGTTATTAATTTGAATGTTTTGTATGAGCGTTGCTAAGTAACTGAGTTTTCAATACGCTTGAACATGTTTTTATCCACGACGGACGGAACGGAACGTAGCCGGTAATGTTTTATAGGGTTAGAGGTTGTTGAAAAGAATAAGCACATAAATTAATTTTTTAAAACCCACGACAATGTTATGGTTGGAACTGTAGAAGGAATAACTTTTTTTATGATTAACCCTGACCAAAATTCCATAAGATACTGATAAAAAATAAAACACATTTAAAATATGGGTAATTAGTCCCACAGTAGAATTTATATAATAATAATCCCAAAAAATGTATTGCGATAAGAAATGGGAATGGCAGTTCTAAACCTAATTTTTTTGGGTTTGTCATGATATTAATTTGTCAAGTTTGCGACAAATCAACCATTTAGAAAAATATATATTTTCAACTCACAATCACAAAGGTGTTGTTTATAATTCGAAAACTGCTTGGAATGTGCCTTTTATTCGCGTGCGTGCAAAAAGTACAAAAATAAAAAAATATTCCATCAACATTATCCATTGTAGTAACTTTACTTTTGATTTTTTATATGGATTCACACAATTTTACTCAAGTTTTATAATATTTAAGCTGTCATTCTTGTACCTAGCATTTGAGAGAGGTGAAAAATTTTATGTTTCGCTCGACAGCAAAGTTGTTTTGCGTCTCGTACCTTTGAGGTTTTAAAGTTACGAGACGTTCGCTACTCTCAGCTTCGCTAAAAGGTTTCAATAAAAGTACTCACGCCAAATAAAAACTTTGCGGCCTTGCATCACAAATTACTATGATTCATTTTTCAGTTACAACGTTAACATCCGTCGTGGGTATTTTAAATATTTTTACTTGTGCTTCTTATTTGTCGATGATTTTACCAGATCGCCACAGATTATATAATAGTTACTAGTGCACCACTTTATCATGATTTACTCATATGGTACAAATTGTATGTAGCCTTGAATATATTTTGTACTTGCAGTACAGTTTGGTTAGTATTTGGAACTAACTCGTTGAGTTCTTTCGGACTAGTGACATCGCATAATGTCATTTTGATGTAAACTAATATATTACCGTAAAAGCTCGTGGGAAGGTGAATACATTCCTGTGTAGTTTAGAAGCGTTTATGGCAAAACAACGTGATTACAAATGCTATCCTACAAGAGTCTATTATAAAACGTTAAAGTTCATTGAAGGTACGGAATAGTTAAGGTGTTGTCCTACTTCTTGGTTACTTAACCTTCTTGCGTTTTTACTATTGTTATTTTACCTGTAAATTGAAACCGCATTTCAAGATCTACTGGACTACGGTTTGTTATTTAAAGCAAAATTATCTTCCGTTACAGTTTTTAGAAGCACTCGTAGCGATGTTTGCCGTTCTGACCGATTAGCAAAATTATGCAACGTACGGTCATGACTTGGATGGGTGACCGCTGGTGACATTACTACTAAGCGCATCCGAGCTATGGAGGGCACGTTAAGCCGTCGGTCTCGGTTGTTGTCTTACATAGGATGGCAGTCGTTATAGCATGGTGGTAGGGCATTTTGCGAATGCCCGCCTGGCTAGCTACCACCCTCAAGTAGAAAATCTGTTCCCAAGCACCTAACTGTGTGTTCCGGCAGCTGTCCTTGAGAGCCAGTATAATTATAGGTTAGCCTGAACAACATCTTCGACTACATCGTCACTTACCATCAGGTGAGATAGTGGTCAAAGGCTAACACTAACTATCAGGCATAAAAAAGAAAAAAAAGTGATTTTTATTTCTTCAAATAAAGAGTTTCCAATGAGACTTTTCCTATGAGAATTTTTACTATGACGAACTTTCTTTTGAGATAAAGGATGACTCGCAAGTAAGCCATTTTTTAGTCCACAAAGACCCTCTTTGAGTTTACGTACATTTCTTTGGGAAGAAGGTAATATGTGGTAAGCGCATTTCCCTAAGGATGTGACTGGGAACGAATTTACGATATCTTTGCGGACCGTATAACGTTTTTTAGCCTCTGCTGGTTCTTATAACATTGAATTCATTTTAATGTTTAAGTATGGTGCAGTGAAAGATTGGAAAGATGAAGGGATAAATTTGAATATTTGTGATTTGACGAAATCTCCTCAATCGTTTTGTACTTATAATAAATAAACCTACCCCTCGCATAATAAGATAAGAAATGCGTCAGAGAATGAAAAAAATAATGAAGTGATAAATTGTCTGGTTTGTTTTTGTGATGCTTTTGAAAACGAGTTCTAGATGTAGGGTCTTGCTTTGGGACAATTTTCGTTCGACCTCATCATCACTAAGCATCAAGAAAGTGCATCTCCTACTTCGCAATTATATGTAACAATGCATGCAAATCTTTCGGTTGTCAGATTATCTCCTAAGCTACGGCTAAAACATGCAATTACAAAATCTGAGCATATCACTAATGTGAATGTGAATATTTATTAAAAATAAATAGTATAATTGCGAACGGTGCTCGGGTTTGTCAAATTCCAAATAACATTTATTTTTTTAATTACCACTTAACGATCCAGTTTATCTATAATATGAATAACCAGGAGCTAAGATAACGTATCTCCTTGAATACTTAATCCACGTGATAAATCATTAATCACTGACGTTGTCAATAATCCTTCTCAATACATCTCATAAGTGAACGTCTGTCGGTTTACTGGCTCTACAGCGAACTATTAATCAGCATTTCTCTGTTCTGTGAATTTACTATCATTGATGGTTGACATTAGTGCAGCGTGGAATAGGAAATTGATACTCTGATAGGATTAGTCGGTGAATTAGCCAAAACAATGAATGTCCTGGCAGATATATGTTGTATAAATTTTCCAAATGTATGAAATTTCAAAGCATTGTTTTTGTTGTTATTTTTATGTTTGAGCACACATTTTTATCTGATACATCTGCTTCTGATTTTTATGTTCCGTTAGGTCTTATTAAAAAAACTTTAAATTTAATCAGAATCAATTTAGTTAGTAGTTTTTACAGCTATAGGTATTCAACAATATGGTTACGATATTACATTACATAAAATTATTCTAATATATTTTATTCCGTGCCTCAAAACTTTTAGCTCAATAGTATCATAAATAAGTCTTCAATACCCTTCGGAACTATATATATTATCAAATTACAGGTAAAAAAAATTTGAAATCCTATATTTGATCAAATACAAAATCAACCAAGTGGTACCTAATAGCTACGGACTACTTTGCAGCAGGCCCATGGTACAATCCGCTTCGCATCGGCTTGAGCTTCACCGCATGGTGGAAGGGTATTATGCGAATACTCGCCTGGCTAGCTACCACTTTCAAGTAGATAATCTGTCGCCAAGCACCTAACAGTGTATTCCGGCAGCAGTCCTTAAGAGCCAGTAAGTAATTATGAAATTACAGAAATGTATAAGGATCAATTCTTATACATTTATATACATTAGGTCTTTGATTTGATCACCTAATATTATAATATTTGTGTTTGTAACTTCTTCTTTACCAAAAAGATTTAATATATAAATTATTGTGTTATGTATAAAGATCAGGTCTTGGCGATTCTTATTCTGGTGTGAATAAAGAATAAATTAGAGTCTCAGCATATTTAGTGACAGACGCTTATATATTGTAGCAAGTAGAAACCCTTGGCCTTCGTTAAGATGTAATGTTATGTATAATATGAAAGTTTCGTTCCTTTGTCGGTTGCACGGAACTGACCACTACCCCTTTTCAAGTTATAAATAATAATCTAATGTTTTTTAGAAAATCTACCCTTTTGGTTTATGTCCGAAATTTTTATCAATTATTAAAGCAAACATTAAATTCGACAAACGAGCTCCAATCAAAGCTAAAAAAGTTATATCGTACAAACTAATTCTCCCCAAATATAGCAATCACGATACATTCTCTGTCAACTTCGGTTGCAAACTTGCCCCAATTCTCTGTAAATAATGGCCACAATTTTCGGCCACTTTCATTTGTTTACTCACTATATGTTTCCTTTGTACCGTCTGTTAGAATAGAAATTTATGTATAGAACAAGTTTGTATACATTTGTGACTGAATACCTACCGTGTAACAATTACTGTAACTTATTTTGAGACGACTACTGCTTGTAAAGCTCCAGATTCAATGTTTTAATTATCACTGAGCCATTTAAATAGTGTATTAAATAAATCTTTTCTATTCTTGCCTAATTTATGGTGTGTTGAAGTTTGTGAAGGAACAAGCACGAGACCCACCTGATGTTAATCGGTATCCTCTGCCTATAACAAATGCATTTCATCACAAGTGCACTGAAAAAAATGGTACTCAAACAGCCAAACATGTGTCTTAGTTGGCTAAAATGTGTTTCAAAATTATTAAAATTAATAATTATAAATGATTTGCATTGATTAATGTTAGATATGTAATGGAAACAATTCAATTTAGTTCATATTTCTGTTGTTTCTTAAGAATTAGTATCAGGGTTATTACAAACATGTACACCTTTTGGTCATCGTAATTAATATATTTAGTTGGCATGATTATTTCATTCCATTGAACCTGTTGTGCGCGATTAACTACTCTTAACAACCACACGGGATCAATCTTATTTAAAATATTAGCTAACCCCATCCCGATACATAGTTAACCAGATTAATTAAACCAGGTTTGGGATACCGGTAAAATTTAAATGTTTTTATGCCATGGTTAACTGTATTTTAAATAACAATGAAAGCAAGGTAACTTGCAGGTGGTCAAAGTCTTACTACACTTGCTTTCGAACTTAGACTAGAGCCACAGAATAAAAAGGACCTATAGCTAACCTAGGCATTGCAAACGTATGTAGGTCCCCAAAAGTTTTAATTTAGAGGCACCGCGATATGATTGCTTGTTTGTTTATTCTTATCATTAAAATAATTATATCGTAGCATAGTGGTAATATTGGTTCAAGTTAAATATTGCAATATTAATATTGCAGTTACAATAGTATTATTTATATGTATCAAGCATGTACCAGGTTTTGTAACGAAACGTCTAATCAGCTTATGTAACTTATTATCTGGGCACGGGCCCGTTTTGATTGAGATTTCCGTTTTTGAACAAAATTATTTTATTATTTGTCAGGCAATCCACTGTCCTAACACAATATTCTGTAAAAAATACTACTGACTAATCAGATAAGAATAATTATAATAAGGTTTCGTTTTCCGGGACGGAACCCTAAAAAAAGGGCTCTTTCACAAACATATAATAGACATTTTATTTTCCTCATAGGTTTGAGAATGAAAGTTACCAAGTAACATAAGTAATAGTCTCCTAATCGATTTTATCTCTCGATTTATGTCAAGTAGTGATAAGGGTCATAAAAGGTACACGGAAACCTGCCACTGAAATGCGAAGATAGGTACAAACCAGAATGGCCCTTACATCGCTGACTTTTCAATATGATAAGGATGTTTCTCATTGTTTTTCATCTACTTTATAGATAGAGCAAATAGGAAGTGCATTTAACCTAAATAATAGTGATAGTCAAATAGTTTATTTTGACCAACTTTGCATCATACAATTCAAATACTCTAAAGTGCACTATATAACTTTAACTTCCACAGTATGAATAATTAAAGATTTTCAAAATACATACAAACAAACCATGTGTAAAATTTTAAAGACCCAGCAGATAAGTTTAGAGTTTGTTGTGATACGCACGGGGCACGCTTATTGCCATTTACTGGACACAGTCAAAGTGTGCAAAAATTTCAGTAGCAGGCCAGTGTATACTCGCTGGCTGAATAATGATATCTTTATAAAGAATACTTTCTTGATCTCGCGAGACTTCACTGATTAGACGTAATTCTCATGTTACTGAACCAATTTATCAATTACGAGCTAATCAAAACTGCATTGCACAGATTACGCAGTAGGAATTATTACTATTATTCAAATTAAATTTAACGGAATCTCGCTTAATCCTATAAGCTATTACATCTAACCAGTACTCATACGGACACTTCAAAATAAAACGGCTATACATTCCATATTTATTTGAGCGTTTCAAAATTGCAACGGAAATTACTCAGGTGGGATGAATTGGTGCAAGTAAGCGAACCTTAATTCTTATACATATATAATATAATCGTTACTGGAAAATAAACTGAGAATTTTGATGCATTCTCTGTAAATAGACAGTTTAAAAAAATAATTCGCTAACAAATCATAATAACATAATGGGTGTTTATAATTAATTTTTATACATGTTAGAGTAACGCTCTAATCGGAATCTTGAAGCAGTGATGGCTGAGTGGCATGGGCTATGGACTGCCGCGCAGCAGGTCCATGGTTCGAATCCCGCCCAGAGCTTGAGCTTCACCGCATGGTGGAAGGGTATTTTGGGAATGCCCGCCTGGCTAGCGACCACCCTCAAGTAGAAAATCTGTCGCCAAGCACCTAACGGTGTGTTCCGGCAGCAGTCCTTGAGAGCCAGTGAAATAACAGGCACATGAGACTTAACAACTATGTCTCAAGGTGATGGGCGCAGTGCAGTTCGTCAGTTGTGATGAAATGCATCTGTTATAGGCAGAGGATACCGTTTAACATCAGGTGGGCCTCGCGCTAGATCCATCACAATAACATAAAAAAAAAAAAAAAAAAAAAAAAAAAAACGTAATGATACTTGACCGATTATCTAGGATAGGCTATGTTCTCTGCGCTCAAATCTCACTCTCAATCAAAGTGAGATTTGAGCGACTAGTGACAATTACAATTGAATACTTTATGTGCTTACGAGAGGGCACTAAGTTAGCAGTCTCGATTGTGGTCGATCTTTAGGCTATGTTTGTGATTTTTTAAAACATCGGCACTTAGGTTGGCCACTAGCCGATCCACAGAGCCTTACTGCTGCGGCGGAAGTATTTTTCTAAGAGTAGTCTCTTTTGTTTTTTGTAATTTCTCACAAACGCCAAACTGACTTACAGCGCACGATCGAGAATCGTACGCTCGTAGAGTCAAGATCTCCTGATGGTGCTTCGTGTAGAAGCGAAACGCGCCGAAAACTCTTCCGGTTTGGCTGCGTGGTGTTTGTGACGTCACGTCGACTTAATAGGAAAATTAGGCGGAATTGTCACTAGATATATTTTTATAAATTTTTTGTGTTTTATTAAAATATTAATTTGATGTTTTCTTAAAATATTTTAAAAATATTTGTTATTATATTAGAATACAAGTTGTGCCCACTTCACTCAACGTGGCAAAAATATAGGAATAAGATTTACTTCAAAACGTTCATATTGTTATAGTTTTTTTTTATATCTGATAGGTTAACCTTTGACCACTATCTCACCTGATGGTAAGTGATGACGAGGTTGAAGATGTTGTTCAGGCTAACCTAGAAGTACTGGCTCTTTAGGACAGCTGCCGGAACACACCGTAAGGTGCTTGGCGACAGATTTTCTACTTGAGGGTAGCTAGCCAGGCGAGCATACCAAAATTCCCTACCACCATGCTATAACGACTGCTATCCTAAGACAACAACCGGGACCGACGGCTTAACGTGGCCTCCGAAGCACGGAAGCGCTCAGCAGTAATGTCACTAGCGGTCACCCATCCAACTCATGACCGCGCGCGACGTTGCTTAACTTTGCTGATCGGTTGAGAACAGCTAAGTAAACTTTGCTACGAGCGCTTCAACAGTTCATTTGTTGCCAAATAGCGCATAAATAGTTATCTTCTCAATTTGAACAGCAACAATAAGATTCTCATGATACCGTTCATTACATTTGTAGCTATTTCAGTTGTAGAATTGTATTTTATCCAATCCAAAATTCGTATCAATACCAAAAATAACTTGGGAACAACTTCCAAGCTACTTATATCTATATCGCTGTTCTTGGAGTTAGCCTCGCCGATCTTCCAAATCTTGCACAACTTTCGTCACCTTATTTTGGGTTACATCCAGCACTCCGAGTGGAAGTAAAATAATTCTTACATCTGGAGATTCGCCACATTTATTTTCTACTTTTGGCCCGTATTTCTGGGTCCTTGAGAAAACGGCAAGCTGACGAATGTCTTTATAAATAATTCGTCGAAGTATCTCTTTGAGATTTTTTGCTTAGAGATAAGATAAGTTCTGATTTGGCCGGTAGCCAGATAGTAGACTATATCAACATAATCATTTAGCCCAAAGGTACACCTACGCTTTTTGTTCACCTGTAATAAGGGGGTGAGCCTATTGTTTTGTAAAGGGCACGATTCCGGATTCCGGACTGCTACTAAAATGTAATTGCCTGAAAAATTCAATAACCGTCTAACCCGTGGGTCGCAGCCATGTATGATCTCTAGTTTATAAGACGACTATATTGCACTCATTTCACCATATAGTAAATGTTCAGATGTAAATCAGTCCCAGTTTTAAAATCAGGAGATATTTAACTTTTCAATAAAATGTTACTGAAACAAATTCAAAACATAATTACAAACACAAAAGAGTAGTTTATTTTACTACAAAAAACAGTACAAATTATTTTGGATACATGCAGCTGGATCTGTTGCTGTGATTAACACTATTGATATTAATCAGAAAATCAACTTTAAGGTGGAAACTGGGAAATAAAAACAATTTAACTAATATAATATATATTTTTCAATTATCATGTTTTAACGTAGTCTGCCTATAGTCAAGACCTTTTCAAAATATTGAAAACATGCGTCTGGTTAAAATATTGTTAAATACAGATACGTTAAAGGTGTTTGGTTCTTTAAAATAATTATTAGGAGCCAAAAATGATACAGCGTGGTTTATTGAATTGGCAGCTTCTTACCCTCCGGCCTTGGTATAAAATACCACATTCAAATTCAGTGAGAATAAATGATGTCTGCTAGAAAAAAAGTAAAGTTGAAAACATATTAACAATAATAATCCTACTAGAATTCCAATAGGTAATTTTATTTATGCAGTATTGTAAAAAAACATTAACGTTTGCATGAACAATATTTCTTTGTATTATGTTTTATATAATTTTTATTTTATAGTAATTAAATTGAACATGTCCGGTGCATATCGCAACTCTAGTGATACGTGTTCCTTTGTTGTTACATTTTAAGTGTTTAAGAACCTATTGAATTTATAGGATGAAAACGTTTTGTGTAAACAGCGAAATGGGATATTGTTTCAAACAATCTCAATAGAATGATGTTTGCTTTAGAAATACCTACTGTAATTGAAAATTGTTTATAACTGGGTCTATTTTATTTTGAAATGTTTGCTGTAACATCTATATACAGGAAAAAAATCTAAGTCCTGACTTCCTGACTGACAGACAACGCACAGCCTAAGCCACTGGTCGCAGAGTGTATTCATCTTAATGTACTTATAAAAGATTTATTGAAATTTAACCCCTAAAGGGGTAAAAATGGGTGAATACCTTTATGTGAAAGTCCTTTGTCTTTTAACATACAGTTCTGAAAATGACTAACTGATTCTAATACAATTATACTTAATATAGCATTTACTTAATATGAGGATTCGAAAAGAGGAAAACTACGATCACAACTACAAATGTAATTTGATAAAATTGTCATAAATATATATTTTTACTTTTATGGGCAATAAAGTGGTTTATACATTTTAGATGTACATATGAAATTTCAATGATACTTATAAGATCCCATATACATAAATATTCTATATTAAAACAAAATTTATTTTATACGAATAAAAATTAAAAAACAAGCTTTTAGTTCCCTGTTGTGTGCAAGTGATAATAGATTCATAATTATTATTTATGTGGGTATAATATTTTTTTGTGTACAGGTTCAAAGTCCAGTGCTAGTTGTGGAACTTACACTGAACAGACTGGAAGGAACCCAGCTGAGGGCATTGAGTTTGCTTTCAGTCTTCGGCTTCAACGTGACGTACGCTGTAAGGGCGCCTACAGACCCACCTGGACCTACCTCTTGCAGTGCTATAGAATGCAGACTGTTTGGGCATTGCTATTCCAGACAAGACTTTCGGTAACCTTTCCTTTACTTATCATTGAACTATGTTCTTGTACAACTTAGAATTTCTCTTTTACATCCCTCTATAGTTTTCACGATCAGATATTTTTGTAGCGTAATATTTTAATTTGTCAGTTTACTATTTCAGTCAGAAGTTGAAGGCATTATAGATTTCTCACAAATCATATTTCATTTTCTTAGATTATTTATGTGATAAATAATCTAAGAAAATAAAATATGATTTGTGGAAAATGGAAACATAATATATCAAACTTCAAAGTAATATCATACATACAAAAGTTAGTGAGCGAGGATGTGTTGTATTTGACCAAAATCATCATCAACACATTTACTACCTTAATTATTTATTACATTAATTACCTACAAACAACAGCGTTCATAACTCTTGGCAGGCGTCTTGGAGCTCGCCGTGGAAACGAATTATACTACTTATAACCTAGCTCCCTTGAAGAAACATCAGGTAGAACGGTGTTATTTTTCAAACCAAGATCAATTGGATTCCTAAACGACATCACTGGAATGCTTATATTTTATCTCTTCTATACAATATTTTGTTAAACCCATCTTCTTCTCTTGTCGAAACTTGCACCCCTCCAGTTTTTAAGTTTTTCTCTATCTATGCTTCTAGCACAAAAATACTAAGTATAATCATGGTAGTCATCTTACGTACTCTCATAATTATCGCAGTCCTGGCACATTCTCTTTCACCACTTTTTAGTAACTTACATGTTTTCATTAAATTACGATAACACATTAATATTAATAAATATTTTCAGTGAGTTCTACTGTTCGTGCTTTGAGGGCTATTCCGGCGCTGACTGTGGAGTTGGCCCACTCTGTCCAAGGTCTTCCAACATGTGCAAAAACGGAGGTACTTGCAGGTAAGCAGAATCAAAAGCAATACTACTTATTTAAGCAGATAGAAGCCCTTTTGTGTAAGAGTGGGTACCACAGTTATTTCAGTTATTATCACCTCAGAGAAGTATTTAATTGCATCATGCAAAAACTACAGTATTAAAGATAACGCTTGAACGGTTTGAGAGCGTCTGTAGAAAGTAAGATTACTGGTTGAATAAGACATAACATTGAAATATATATTTAATAATGTGTATATGTTACAGGCTAAGTAAAACGCTAAGCACACCCTTTTTTTTTTTTTTTTTTTAACGTGTGAAAAATGCATTTACGCATTCCCGTCCACCCCGGGGAAGGTGGCCGGGATATGTCGGGCTCGACACCAACTACTCCCACAGCAGCAAGTGCCCCTACCGACTAAATAACACACGGTGTTCCATCTCTACCGCTTCTCGGCGGGATCGCAGGGTCGCTTTAGCACTCAACCACGAACCCGCCACGGTTGTCCGTTGCCGGACCCCTCCTGGGGTGCTACCCCTCACGACGCACCAGAACACATGGCACGTCGCTACCACCCGGGGACCAAGCCCGCAAATGGGCGTCAGACGACCCCGCTTCCGACGCCCAAGGTCCCCCTGCGACGGGTCAGATGAGTAGCCCCGTCGCCTGCTACTTCGGCCGCAGAGGATAGGGAGAGCGGCGCCTCGCTATACCAACACTCCTCCTCCCCTGCGGCCCCTCCGCGTCCGCCATCTAACGGTGGCAGCCCCGCCGAAGCCACAGAAGGTAGGGAGAGCGGCGCACCGCGATACCGGCACTCCTCTCCCGCCGTGGCCCCTCACCTTCAGCTGTGGTGTCGCCCATACAACACCACAGCCCGCCTCAGATGCGGTGCTGCCCATACAGCACCGCAGCCTACCCGTTGCCGCTCCAGTCTGGACTTAGAGGCAAAGCCCAGTGGAGCGGCCCCTCTGGGGCCGGCTGACTGCCCAAGCCAGCACGGCCCCTGGTTCCTCTTGGCTTCACCGTGGGTGACGAAGCCACGGCTACTAAGCCCCACCGCCACGACAAGGCGGGAACCCTTCGGGGGGACGCTAAGCACACCCTGTTTTAAGCATGGTCTGGCGTTAAACTTTCTATCACCTGATAGAAAGTTTTACGGTAGCTATCTAGCTACCGTTTACGTTACTATATGTAATAAAAAAACCGACTGAATGGTAAATAATTATAGTCCTTCAATTGTATGAGATATGTATTACAATAGTCTGTACTGCATTGGGTGCATGTTCTTATTAATTAAACGTGTAATGAGGAAAGACAGTAAATACAGATTTGCATGGTGGTAGGGTATTTTGCGAAAGTGCGCCTTACTTACCCTTTCATAGAAAATCTGTTGCCAAACTCATAATAATGTGTTCAAGGAGCTATTCTTGAGAGCCAGTTTTCAATGTAAGTTTAACCTGTTTATTATCTTTGACCACATTATCACTATAAGATGATGTTAACATAACTTATAAAGCCTCAAACCCATAATAATAAATTACACCCACTTTATAAACTTATGTCGTCTATTGCTAAGTGGCAAGATCCAATATCCTAAGATTCTGAAAACAGCTACCGAAACGCTCCTCAAGGTTGTTTACTGTCTTGAGAATTGTAATCGTTTTTCCACTAATTAAGATAATAACTCCACATATTGTGTTTCAATATCTACCCAAAGGTTGAATGGAGGAGATTAAGCAAAACAAATAATCAACTCATTATACTTACTTTAAGTACATAGGGTTCATATTTTAATCATTAGGAGTTCTTGTACAGTTTTGTGCATGCCCACATTATCTTTCTATGTTTGCTAGTACTGACACCACAGTTTGCGACATGTTAAGGACAGTAAATAATGTTAAACATTTGTGTCAACAGACAGATGGGGCCGGCTGCCGTTAGCTGTATCTGCGCGCCGGGGTACACCGGAGATCTCTGCGAGTCGCAAATCGCTTCACCAGGTCAGTAGCACCAAAGGTAAGGCTCCGTACGAGTAACATAGAAATAGCTCTGTGGTAACCAACACCATTAATTTCAAAGCTATAACTGGAGGATAGGCCAGTATCCGTACAGTATTCCTTGTACGGAGCCCCATACTACTATATTTTACAAATTATTGGAGCTCAAATTTATTTTTATGTCCCGGGAGGGAATCGATCTCGCGTCGTCCGATTTCGCGCCGGATGCCTAAACGCACAGCACGCTGAAAATGACATTAACAAAATATTAAATTTTCGTGTGTTTCACACATATTTAAATATTATAACACTAGCCAACAAAAACACTCACGTTGGGGATCGAATGCGTCGACCCGGGTTTCAAACATGACAGATGCTGCGTCTGCGAGCTTCCAACGGACAGACGCAGCACAGCACTCACCCTGATTATCAGCCTCTGGCTGGCTCATCATCACTGGCTAGTGGCATTACTACAGAGCGCGTCCGTGCTTCGAAGGGCACGTTTAGCCCTCGGTCCCGGTTGGTGTTTTAAGATGGCAGTTTTAGTTATAGTTATAGCATGGTGGTAGGAAACTTTACGAAGGCCTGACTGGCTAGCTATTACCCTATATATAATATGTCGCCACTATCTAGACGCACAATCCTTGTCAATGTCGCGTGACGTCATAACGTGCCGTAAATTATAATGTGTTTTATAACGCGGTAAATAAACAAAGAATCTCCAAATCGTATTCAGGATGCCACAAGATAAGTTTTATATGGCAAATTTTTTGATTTCAAGTTTTTAAGAGGTACGTGTACAAAACCGGTCTTTCTCCTAAAAAAAATATCCTCCACCTTTATATTGCATTTATCATCGTGAAAGTAAACAGTTGAACACTTGGCGAGAGTATTTAAACGTGTTATGTTACACTTTACTTCACCATGGAAGATCTTTGTGTCTTACCATTTACATGTATTCTACATAGGCCATACCAAAGAACTTGTTATTATTGAGCCGCATTCTTTAGACAGTTCGAAACACACAGATAAACTGCTCTTAACGTCGGTACATTCAAAATTGAACGTTAACGTTTCACGATCTTTCCACAGAGTTAATGTAACGTGTCTAGTAGCAGCAGTTATAAACATCTAGGGCGCATGTTAAACAAAAACCATGGAAATTTCAGCACTCTTAACAAGACTAGTAACTCGAAACGGGTTGGCGCGAAATCAAAACAGAACATTTTTGAAATATAGTTCAATAAAACGTTTTCATATGCCACTGGGATATCCGTTGAATTGAAGCGCTCGTAGCGAAGTTTACTTAGCTGTTCTCAACCGATCAGCAAAGTTAAGCAACGTCGCGCGCGCTCATGAGTTGGATGGGTGACCGCTAGTGACATTACTACTGAGCGTTTCTGTGCTTCGGAGGGCACGTTAAGCCGTCGGTCCCGGTTGTTGTCTTAGGATGGCAGTCGTTATAGCATGGTGGTAGGGCATTTTGCGAATGCCCGCCTGGCTAGCTACCACCCTCAAGTAGAAAATCTGTCGCCAAGCACCTAACGGTGTGTTCCGGCAGCTGTCCTTGAGAGCCAGTACTTCTAGGTTAGCCTGAACAACATCTTCGACCACATCGTCACTTACCATCAGGTGAGATAGAGGTCAAAGGCTAACCTATCAGGTATAAAAAAAAAAACCAGCGTTATGTTAACACAGCTGTTGGAAATCGTAAGGTAGATTAAGTAAGCTAAGTAAATTTCGTGGCGACAGAATTTCTAGCTCTTCTATCACAAGGTAGGAATCCATACAGCAACCTGGTTGGCCATCTTAAAACTACACAACTATTATATGTAAGGCAAACTTGTTGTTCAGGCTAACTTAGACATACTGGCTCAAGGACGGCTGCTGGAACACACCTTTAAGGGCTTGGGGACAGTTTTCCACTTCAGGGTGTTAGGTGGCTGGGCAAGCGATCATAAGTACTTTTATATTACATATGCATGGATCTTTTCAGCAAGAGTCTGCCTTGGTACACACCAATGTCATATTCTGCTTCAAAGTATTATCACATATTACTGAGTAATAATGTATTAAGGTATGAATAACACTGTAGCAAGAGAAAGTACTACGTAAACGAGACATACATAGAAACTCATGTCTCAGAGAGGCACTGCAGAAATGCCACAAAGAGTCATAATTCTTTGTGGCATTTCTGCAGTGCCTCTGCAATAATTAAAATCAAGCGAATGACTTATAAGTCTTGTCGCATCATTTCATACAATAAAGGTCCAAGTCCGATAGAAAATTATGTTAACCGACTTTGCTAATATAATTAACACAAACATTATCTTAAGTTGATTTTACGATAACGATAGGCTCCAAAAGGATGGCTCTATTTATCCATAGTCCCATTTCGTCTCTAACCACACTCCAACATGTCGACATATCAGCAATGGCTTCCGACAATTTATCATCATTACCCCACGCATTTCCCGAATGAAACCTATTTCCAGGAAATTAATAAGGGTTTTGGTAAAATTAACGAGAACGTGGCAAAGATGGTATTAATTTTGATGATATTAAAGAAATTTATGAAGCTTCTTATCTACGCAATGATATATATTGTTTTGGATGCGGAGTTATAATTTTAATTTAATTGCATATATTTGTCTCCTTTTCTCTCTATCTCTGCTTTAGCTTGGGCAAAAATGCTATTGTATATCGGTCTGGATTCCAGATTTCCAGTTGTTCTCTTTGAGAGATTGAATTTCTCAACCGATTTTAATGAAATTATGTGGGCAGGTTCGTTAATTATATGGAATTTTTATGCGCATGTAACAACAAAAGCTAAGTTGAATTACGTAAAAAAATCTTATATCATATTATAATCTTATAATAGTTAACATAATGGTGTTATAACATAAAGTTAACATTGATTACAACGTTGCTGTTAATTTAGATAACAACTTCTTTTCTCGAGAACTACCTAGTAACTTTTTTACGTTTTAGATATTAAAATATTAAAAATTAAGATTATTAAGATATTAAAAAACAATATGGTTAATTGAAAAAAAAATCTACTGAGCTATTTTGCGTCTTTCCCACGTTTTTTTTAAGAAACGTGACATAATGGGTTTTTAGAGGAAGCCACCAGTAGGTGGCTTAAATTCACTGGCAATAATTAATTTCCATTGAAATTTGTTGGCGCCAGCCAGCCAAGTTCGAGTTGAATTGAAATATTGGCTTTACTCAAATAAGGTTGTCAATGTAATTACCAACTTAAAAGAATTTTTGAGTAAAATTAATTATATATGTTTGTGAAGATAAACTAAAATTAATAGAATTATGACCAGAAAAGGCAAGGAAAAGATTTAAAAATTATAGCTGCTGTTGTTTCTTCTACTCGTATACTTGTACATTGCTCTACAACAGTAACTGTATATTTTCAGAATGCGATATAGAAGAGTGCTCTGAAGGCTGATAAGGGAGCGACGTGTGACTGCAGCCCTAAAGATACTGATGCCTGTGAGTGAATTTTAGAAAACAATATTTTTGTTGTCGTGGTGTGCATCTTCATCTTGTGGGTAAAAAGCCGATTCAGGGAGAACCAGAATAGACAACTGAGTTTTCAGCAGAACTGTCCAACACCCAGTCCTTCCAAACTCAGAAAACTACTCCCTCTGGTGGAAGTATTTGTGTATTAGTAGAACTGTCATTTCGACTATTATAAAACAGTCATAGATATCATTGAAAAGAAAAACTACGTAATACACAAATTCAAACCATAGACTTATTGCACGGTAATCAGTAAATTAGTCACACGAGCTATAATTATTATAATATTATAATACTATAATATCCCATATTATGTGATAATAATTATAGAGTTCATGACCGTGACAGTTTAAAAACTCATACAGTCATAGGAGCTGTCATAGTGAAGTTCAGTGAATGAGTCCGTAAAACGGGAAGTAGAAACCTTTATTTTATTCCTAAACAGCATTTTTTTTTTCAGTATCAGCACGCTTTGAGACAAAACTACAGATTATGGACCAACCAAATATCAATATATCACAAGAAGTCATAAAACAGGTAAAACTATACCTGCTTTATAGTTTTTAAGTATTTATTATTATCAAAAATATATTTGCAATTACACTGTGTGTCTGATGTCTACATCGGGGACGTCCGAGGGGGCAGATCAACAACAACAGTTATATAATAACAATATTGTTATTCGTAGGGGCAGATGAAAACAAATCCCCCGGGGCCATTCATAAATACGATATGCCGAATTCAAAATATTTCTTGTCTTGTCCTTTAACATTGTTAGAATAGTGAATATGATGTTCCTGACGGCTATGTGATGTTTCTGACGTCACGACGTTAGCATAGAAAGTTTTTTTTTCCGAAATTGACACTAAATATATGCAAATATCTATGAATATTGTTACAATTGACAAAAAAGTCAATATGCAGACGTTTCTGCACGAAATATTAATTCTAAAGTTCCTTCGTTCCTAAAAAAGTTTCAATACAAAAAATATC
This sequence comes from Plagodis pulveraria, assembly GCA_963890685.1. Lineage (NCBI taxonomy): Eukaryota > Metazoa > Arthropoda > Insecta > Lepidoptera > Geometridae > Plagodis > Plagodis pulveraria. The sequence continues at coordinate 11,131,020 of OY982964.1, read as the reverse complement.
GTGTTCAATAGTGTAAATAAATCAATGTACCTATTTTTAGCTCATTTCATACAACTTCGTATTTAAATAGATAATTACAATTTGTATGTGTCAAAGTCAAAGTCAAAATCATTTATGCAATTTCGGCGTCTACGACGCGAAGCTCTTATGAAAGTCAATATTTTTTTTTAGAATTGAAATATTCTTATTATTATTACAAATTTGAGTATTGAAATTATTATACTATATACGTGTATAACAAAAAAAAAACTCGAATATAACTTTTATTTTCTCTGTAATAAAGAAAACTATAAATTCCCCATTTTGTACGTGGCTAAAACGCTATCCGCAAAAAGCCACAAAAAAAAAACCAAAAAACCTCATTAATTATCTATGGCCAATCGCCATGCGCGCGCTTAGATAACTGAATAATTTTTCCCGCCATAGCGGAAATTCATCACAACTCGTTTTCACTGTTGTAATTATATTTATTTTCTTCACAAGTGTGTTCAAAAACGTTGTATGTTACACGTGTGTATTGATTATTACCGTCCTTGGCTCTCTTAAGACCCTCACCTAAAGGGTCGGGTCTCAATGGCGCTTCAGCGTTAATAACCAACACTACACATTTGTACCATAATGTTCTATTAATAAAATTCCAGTCAACTAATATTCAAAGTATTGTGATTTTTCCTATAGTTCTTTCTTAGCCAATTCTTATTTCTGCGAGCAGGCACTACACTTTTAATATCTAGATAACAAATTCGCTTACTCTAACAAGTAACCTCTCACAAGTCAATATTGCCGCCCCTCATCCAATCCCATTATCAGCTTTACTTACTAAAATTTCATCTGTTTCGTTTTAGATAACGCGCTATCTAATGGAATCAAATATCACTTTGGAGGATGAAATCGAAATTTTGAATGTGAGGTAAGTCATTCAACTAAAAATTTTAATCTAATTTAGGAAACCAATATTCACTTTTGGAAGTAATTCTTTGGACAGATAGGGGCGAACACCAAGCCACAATTTCGGAATTAGTCTAAGCAAATGAGATATACATATACGCACAATTGAAGTTTGTTTGTTGTTGGTAATAAAACTTAAAATTGCCTTGCGTTGTTATGTGTGACATATTGTACCGAGTCCAGATAAATAGGAGAAGGTGGTAAAGAAGATGACTCATTATTCTACAAACGTGTATAGTTTATAAAACAGTTACGCATAGGATTACAGGTACGTAGAGAAAGGTATTTTACCTTTCTTTACGTACATGCCCCTGACCAGTAAATGATAGCTTGATAACCAACATGTTTCATTTGGTCCAGTTCAGTAGAGTCAAACGGGGCTCGCGTGGTTTGGCTTCGAGTGTGGGGTACGAGACATGAAGCTGGGCAGTTGAGAGCGGCACTAGCAAAGCTACTAGTTCTGGGGCAAACCAACTGAGACTTTTGCAAGCAACGCTCTACTTCACTATGCAGCCAGCGCTGAACCTACACGTGAGTACAGGAATATTTCAGCACGTTTTTTAGAATTCATTGAAGTTGGCGTAGGAGCCTTGATAGCGACTCTCAAGCGTGTGTCATCAGCCTTGTAAGGCTGGTTGAGGCATCGAGCCATGGCTCATGGCCTGTACCTCGTGGGGCCACTACCCCACGTTATCTTTTTTTTTTTTTTATGCTTGATAGGTTAGCCTTTGACCACTATCTCACCTGATGGTAAGTGATGATGTGGTCGAAGATGTTGTTCAGGCTAACCTAGAAGTACTGGCTCTCAAGCACATCTGCCGGAACACACCATTAGGTGCTTGGCGACAGATTTTCTACTTGAGGGTGGTAGCTAGCCAGGCGGGTATTCGCAAAATACCCTACCACCATGCTATAACGACTGCCATCTAAAGACAACAACCAGGACCGACGGCTTAACGTGCCCTCCGAAGCACGGAAACGCTCAGTAGTAATGTCACTAGCGGTCACCCATCCAACTCATGACCGCGCGCGACGTTGCTTAACTTTGCTGATCGGTTGAGAACAGGCAAGTAAACTTCGCTATGAGCGCTTCAAAGTCTCTATCTCGTCACTGCATAAGCTACTCAAGCGAGCGACTCTCAAATTTTTTAATTCTATAGCCACGGCACGTTCATAGAGACAAGTGTCACGCTCTGCACCAATTATATCATATGATATGATGTACAAAAGGGGTTACGTACTATTAGGTATGTTTGAGGTTCGGGTAGAAATTCAATTTATTACTGTTTATTTCTTTACTTGGTCTAAATAGAGTTTTGTTCACATAAACAAAATAAAAATGTCAGCTTCAAGGTCTGTGTTGATCTCACTCTGTAATAAATATTAAGTAAAATTTTGTTTGTACATATTCTGAGGTTACATTTGTAAATAGGATTTAAATATTTTAGGGGTGAATAGCACATTTAATTGTAATGTTAATTTTTTATTGGCAGTATATCTTTATTAATAATATACCACGAACTATATACAACACAACAGCTACTACATTAAAGGTATTTAATGGCTACAATAAAAGCATGCAAGCAAATGCTCCAGCCCACTACCAGTTGGCAGCGTGCCCAGCATGCTGGCAGCATTGCCCCGTAGAATTGCAATGCTTATTTTTTTTCCCCACGAGAGACAAGAGTTTAAACAACCTTAGCTAGCTAAAAAGTGATGCTTCAAAACGTGTAGCTGACTTTTTATTGCGTACTTGATCACTTTAAACAGAAAACATTATATAATGTGTGTAACATACCCTGCGTGTATGTGCGTCTATATCTATACTTAATATCATATTTTAGTATTTTGTTACGAATATTCATAAAAACTACTGAACTGATTTGAAAAATTCTTTCTCTATTAGAACCCTTCAATACCCCTGATGAACATAGGCTACAGAATATTTTCAAAAACTTAGGGATCCGTATTAAAAATTCGATAATGTAATAAAAACACAACGTGTGACAAAAATAAAATAAAAAAAACCTCTATATCGCGTACGCTGGGGAAAAGATTGATAATAGAGCAAAGTGATATACTTACTATAAATTTGTAGAGGACAGTAATATCTACAAAAAAGTATTTCACTTAATATGTCTAACTATTACAGTTATGTTATAACAATTACGTTTTGTGTCTTTCAATTTATATTTTTTGTTAAATACCCGTGCAAAGCCGGGACGGACCGCTCGTACAAAAAAAACATATTTTAGAGTTTCGTATTCTAAGGACTTAAGTCCGACTCTTCACGTTTAGATGCTACAGACCCGTGTCAATCGAAAGGAAATCAAGATAAAAACAGTAGTAAATATTAAAATCACATCCTATTGGGCATGAAATGCTAAAATTTAATAAAAATGTAGATTGAACCTTTTTACGTTTTTTCTTTTAAACATAGGCATACTTTATGTTTAAAAACACTGGTGTTTTAGCGCGAACAACTTACTAAGAGTCGGTATCAATATCGACAATGTTTCAGGTTCTACCGGAAACCTTCTTCAGGATATTGAGTGTGGTACGTCCGCGACCGCGAATCTTTATCGATAGTGATATCGACTCATACTAAGTTGTTCACGCTCAAACACCCGTGTTTTCAAACATAAAATATAAATATTAGCTTTTTTTTTTATACTACGAGATGGACATATTATTACACAAAAAAATTATTTCAGGACAGTAATTGTTTGCTGTAGTAAATAAACCTAAGCTTCAAAAAGTTTTTAAATTACCTATGGCACAGAATAAATAACAGCAAGCCCAAGGGTTTTTTTTACCAGCCTAGGTTTTAGCCTTTTCATGAATCCAACCGTATCTCCAAAAAAATAAAGTGGCTGAGCAAAAGTTATGAAGTAGGCATCGTGTTTCACCGCTACTAAAGTAACCCGGCCATAACAGTCAATTGCATAGTATAATAATCTTCAACACAAGTGTGTCGAAAACGTCGTATGAAACTCGTGCGCGTTGTTTATTACAATCTCTACTCCATTTATTTATTTCCATCTAAAAACCGTCTCACTTGTAATAAACAACTTCGCGCACTTGTTGCATAATGTACTATTATTTGCCAACTTTTGATTTGATAGTAAGCTATTTTTTTATTTATATTTTTTTGTAAAATTTAGTAGGTATCTTTATGGTATTTTTATGCTGAAATAGAGTTTTAACGAATTCACAACATTCATTTTGGTAAACAATTACGAGTACCTATTTGATTTACGCGCGTTGATTTCATAAGCGAGCATGTTATCTATCCACTAACGTATGCTAACAATATTGTACAATGTATACTCTTAAAATGAGAATGAATGTTTTTAAATGAAATGTGGTGAGATTTGAACGATGTACGCTCTTTAAAACAAAGCTCTGTAACTATAACCGAATCAATGGCAAAACTGTTTAAGTTCATACTTAAACAGTTAAAGATCTTAGTCTGGGAGTCACAATTTTTATCAGTTAAACTTACAAAACCTTCAGCTTCAGAGGGATGGCTATTCTGTTAACTTCGGAAACTACCGATTCATATGTGAATACGCCAGATTCAGGAATCTGAGTTTTACTCAGATTCCTAAGAAATAAACTTATTTCACTAAAAAAAATGCGAACAGGTAGGCTCCTGGTGGCACATAAATCGAAATCAATACTATTCAACTGCAGTTTTGAACCTTGCTTAGAGAGATAAACACTTTATTGTACATCAAATTTTATCATCCATATGCCGCTGTAATAATAGTACCTTCCGGTCGTAGACTTAAAAGCGTAGACTATTTTGTTCGAACCAAATTAGGGTACTTGGTCCTTGTCAAACAACCATATGAAATGAAAGGTCATTTAGATTTCGATCTTCAAAACAAAATTACTCGATTGTTTAGGAAATTCTCATCAGTAGTATTGTCGTTCTATGATGACATAGGCAGAATATGAACTGGTAAAGTTTTATAACTCTACACGATGATGATTGTCACGTATGATATGACAAACACTAAACGAAACTTCACTAGAAACTACATGAACCAGTCTAATTTACACTTTAACAGAAGATTACTATATACATAAGAAAACTCTTTTCTTTCAATCGTATAGGGAAATCGATTTATTACACTTGGATTACTCTGGGATTTTCAAACAATCTGAGGAAGACTATAACCATATCCTTCTAAATATAGATGAAAATGATAACATTATTTCGTACCCCAATTCTTGTGATAGCCGATAGAGGATCAAATTTCTCCACTAATAAAGTTCATTCGTTGAATATGGGGAGAAATGTATTAACATCACACTATTTCTAATATATTTATTTTGTCGTAGCAATTGCCCACGTTAAACGTTACGTGGCTACGTTTAACAAAAACGTTAAACAATTCGTCAGAATAGCCAAACGGTCTGTGGCAGATTCAGCAAACATATGACACAACTGTTCTAAAAACAAAAATAGTTATTTCCCTGTAAGACAAATAATAGGTACAGAGGGAAATGTTCAAACTTATTTTTTTCCAGGAATATGGGCAATTTATATACATAGATATTAGAATTATTTTAATAAATTGTGTCTACTATTATCTACCCTTAATGGGTGTTAATGGGTGTGCAAAATTCGGTTTACATGTCAGTGAAATGTACATATTATTTATTTATTTCGAAACGAATTACAACAAAGTAAAAAAAAATGGTACTTATATCAGTTAGATAGATAACACTTTATTAACATATTAAAATTTACAAATTTATAACTTAAAACAATAACTAAGAGTACTGTTTAAGTATGACCTGACTGTTATACATAAATATAATACATTAAGTTTTTATTATATATGTCGGGATGTAGTTCGTATAGAACGTGAAATGCGTAAAGTAAATTTAATTGGCTGCCCTAGGGAGGTAAACACAATGAAATTATTGTGATGGATTCATAAGTACTATTGGACGATAATGAAAATCTAAACGGAAACTGGACGGAACCTTTTCGGTTAATATAACGCGAGGACGGACAAAACTCGCAAAAGTTTCCAAAGTGAAGCTACAGCTGCAGTGAGTAGTAACTAACTAGCACTCAGTCACTATTATTAGGAGAAGGATCATGTGATTCTTTGCCTGTCAATAATTTGAAACAGATATAGCCACTATGTTCTACGAATTGTAGATGCGAAAGTTTGTGTATGTATTTTTGTTGCCACTTACTCCTGTACAACTAAATGTATTTTAATGAAACTTAACCCTCCCTGTGAGGTTGGGGGGCATAGGGATACGCAAAATTTCTAGTGTGGCTTTACCAGCTTTTTTGTCTTCTGTACACAGTACACACAAATTAGTAGAAAAAATTCTTGCACCATCTTTAGGCTCTTTTGATGTAGCATTACTGGCTGAGGCCAAAACCACATGGGGACTGGCTTGTCCAAATACTGAGTTCCCAAAAATTTTGTCATCTCAGAAACAGTGGGATCGGCCCCTATGCGAGCTAGCACGGAAAGATCTTTTAAATACGTGCCCTAGTATCGCAGATCGTGCTCGTATTCTCGCTGTTTCTGTGTGGGAATCAGGTCTTTGGTTACAAGCCATTCCTTCTTACAAAACTGGTAGCCTTATAGATCCTTCCGCTTTTCGTCTCGCTATTAGCTTACGCTTGGGTGCAAGGTGTTGTGTTGCACATCACTGCCAGTGTGGTACTGCAGTTGACCAACTCGGTCACCATGGCCTCTCCTGCTCTCGAAGTGCTGGTCGAATTTCCCGCCACGCCAGCCTTAACGATATCATTTGCCGGGCTTTTACCAGCGCCAATGTTCCAGCTGTTCTCGAACCGAACGGTCTGATGCGTGACGATGGTAAAAGACCTGACGGCATGACTCTGGTTCCATGGAAGTTAGGACGGCCCTTAGTGTGGGACGCTACATGCGTAGACACTTTAGCGCCGTCACACCTTTCTGAAACCCACATGAAGGCTGGCGCCGCGGCTACTTTGGCAGAGCAGCTCAAGCGGCGCAAATATGCTAACCTCGGTATGGGTTACATATTTGAGCCGTTTGGTGTAGAGACGTTGGGTCCGTGGGGACCGGGAGCTCATCGTATTTTCCAAAATTTATCAGAGCACTTGGTCGATGCGACGCGTGATCAAAATGCTGGCACCTATTTGGCTCAAAGAATAAGCATTGCAATTCAACGGGGCAATGCTGCCAGCATGCTGGGCACGCTGCCAACTGATAGTGGGCTAGAGCATTTGGACTCCCTATGATTCCAAACTTGCACGGTATCCGAAGATGCCTTAGGCCGTCGGATGTCTGTACTCGGGGTGTCAGAAGCCAAAACTCCAGATGGAGGAAAGTGGTCTTGCGCTGCTGATGATGGGGGAAGAAGACGATGTAGAGCTCTAAGACTAGCAGTTCTCAAACCACCTGATATAAGGCTGGTGCCTTCTACGCTCACTGTAAACAAGGCAAGAATCGTAATTGTTAACAAGAGACACTAGGTGGTACCAGTACAATCCTTTTCAGCAATAGCCTGTTTTGATGTGAACCATCAATCAATAATTCAATAATAATATTTACGTAATAGCATAATTTTCAATAGCTGTGTCCTATGTTTTAAAGCAGTGATGGCTCAGTGGCATTGGCTATGGACTGCCGCGCAGCAGGTCCATGGTTCGAATGCCGCCGCAGGCTTGAATTTCACCGCATGGTGGAAGGGCATTTTGCGAATGCTCCCTGGCTAGCGACCACCCTCAAGTAGAAAATCTGTATCGCCGATATCGTCCGTTGCGTGGAATACAAGGACTCAGCCCTAAGCTCCCACCGCTGCGACCGCCACCTCGGCCCTTCTCACGCCGTCTGCGACCACATCCCTCATACCTCCATCCAACCACAGTATATAGCAAGAGTCTACTTGGAATTGGGAGTCCTGAAGAGTCCACAAACACCCCCTAGGCGATCTCCAATACCCTCACTTGACTTCGAGCCCTGCAACAAAAAATACCGCTTCGACACTAGTAAAGAAAACTGTTCTATTTGCGTCCAATCTAACCCCGATGTTTCCCGAATACCCTCTCCACCAACAAAAGGTTGCCTCAAAAAAAGCAAGTCAGAGTATACTTCGTCTTCACTCCCATCCATTGAAGTTAAGGATGAGCAAAAATCGGACATAGAAGAAGTGAACAGAGAGTGGAACAAAGCGTATGATTCGCCCCAGACGGATGGAATGCTTCACAAAATATCAAGCGATTTGGATTTCCTTTTGAATCGGACTCAAGAAAATAGTAAAATACTCGACCAAATAGAAGAAGCGCCCACTTAGGTGTCAAATATATATTTCAACTTTAGTTTAAGATAAGCCAAATAAAGGAAACAGGGAGCCAAAGGCAAAGTTAGGTGTATTATATCTTGTATACATAATAAGGCTATTTGAATAAGGATAAGTAACGTATAATGATTTGTATTTTGTACCTACCTTAGTAAAAAAAACATTACAGATTTTCAGCTGTTTTTTCTTCCCTTGCATGTAAACAGAATAAATAATATCTACTTTTTAGGGTTCCGTAGTACCTACAAGGAACCCTTATAGTTTCTTCATGTCCGTCTGTCTGTCCGTCTGTCCGAGGTTTTGCTAAGAGACCGTTTGTACTAGAAAGCTGCAATTTTGTACAAGTATGTAAACTTACCACGCCGACAAAGTGGTAAAATAAAATTTTGAAAAAAAATTTTGCTAGCGTAGCTCCCATACTTGTGTTGCGGGTATGAATTTTTTTTTCGTCGTCTATCCTGTCTAAAATGGCGTATCATTAAATAGGTGTATTGAAATGATTTAGGGGTTGCTAATACTATTTTTCGATTTAATGCTCCATTTTCGAAATATTCAACTTTAAAGTGCAAATTTTAGTTCCAGCAGGGCGTCCCCCCCCCTCTAAAACCTAAACTACTAGCTTGAAAAGTCTGAAACAATTCATGATGATAGTGCAGTTCATAAACTTTCAAGGAAAATTATAGTGTTTGAGATAACTTTAACACTTTAGCAGTAATAGTCGTTGAACTTGCTATTAGATAATTTTGCACCAAATACAAAATCCTTAGAATAAATCCTTTAAAGTTACTAAGGTGAAGTACTGGAAGGACTAGAATCGGTATAGATAGATATGTACTATGGGAAGGGGTGGAGGGGAGAGAGAGGGGGGTTGTAGCATCCCCCCAGAGGGGTGGGGGATTACGAAAACTATTTTTTTTAAATAATAATAATTTAAAAACACATGTGTAACGTGTGTAGAAGGACTTTAGGTATGGTATATATGTATATATTTTGTGCAATGGGGAGGGGAAGAGAGGGCGGAATACTCCCCATTGATGGGAGGGGGTTATAGAAACCTATAGTTTTTTTTAATACTAATGAAATTTCTCAAAATTAGCTTCTTCTTCATGAAAATAACTAATCATAAATCACAAGCACGAAAACGTCAACAAAAAATGGTTAGGCTTAGAGACAAATGTCTTATTAGAAGTAAAGTAATTCTGTGACAGCTCCGGCGCTGTGGGTAGGCAGCTTTAGTCTTCTCACAACCTTATCGCAGCGTATTCGCTACACCTGCGCAGTAGACTTGCGCCGCTCCCTCTCCGCGTCTCTGGCTTATAAAAAACACTAGGGGTAAGGCAGACAAGACTGCTTGGAAGATGGGTGCTCTTAAAAAAAAAAAAAAATAGCAAGTGACCCAGTAGATATCAGTAACATTTACTCGAATCACTTCCAATCAGTACTTGAACCCTCAACTGTTACCGACGGTTATAATGCAGATAATAATTTTTATATTTCTGAAGATAACCATACGTCAGATTTAATTATCAGTGATGTTTGTTTTAATATAATCAAATGTATATCAAATCGGAACTACGTAGGCTCGATCCAACTAAGGGCGCTGGAGTTAATAATGTTTTATCATAAGTTCTTAAATACACCGCTGACACCATTTGTTTTCCAGTCCACCATATATTCAACCTAAGGATTATTTAAAGTTGTAGCAAACTATCGCCCAATCTCAATTTTGCCCACCTTATCGATGCTTTACTGAAATATTTAAAACGTAGACAATAACAAACAAACAAACTTACTGATTTTGTTTGTTTGTTATTTGTCTGTTTACTGATTTTCAAAATTGGTTTATAAAATCAATTACAGGATTTTACTAGACAAAAGAGCGTATAACGCTATTCGAGGTAATTTATGGCGCTGGTTCAAATCATATATCACGAAACATTGACAGAGAGTTGGCTTTGAATCAATGTTGGCAAGGGTCAATATTAGGCCCGTTACTTTTTTATCATCAAATGATATTAAAACATATTTTAAGTTTTTTAAATTGCTATACCATGGCGATGACCTGAAAATGTATCATTCTATAAATACTTAACAAGACCATTTAAAATTCCAAAAGTATCTGGGCAGATATTTAGTGTATTTTATTAAAAATAATTTTACTCCTAACACAAAAACAAATAATTTTACACAAATACAAATTAATTTTATTCCTCCTTATTGTGATACATTTATGATGAGTCTATGACTCTAAAACTAGGCTGGTGGCCTGTATCTCAAGAGCCAGGTCCTTCCTGGCTTTAGAGAATCTGTAACACATCTAAATTTTTTTCTTTTATATATACTATTTAGTAACAATTCAAAATTGAACCAATACATTGAAACATATATACATCTAGGAAACATATTTAACGAAATTGTTTTTATTCGAAACTAACGTCATTTTGTATATAGTGTAAACTATATAACGCCTATTAATACTGACAAATTTAATCGATATCGATATAGTGCATATTTAGAACATCAACGTGGCAACTTAAGCGTTGAGTGTGAATTATATTTATGCTTGGCTTTAAGAAGTATGTAAACAATGGAAACTACTGTGTAACAAAACCTAATGTTAGCAACACTTATAACACTTATAAACTGCTGTATTGGCAGGATTGTCCACTTCCAAACACATCCTCCAACATTTAGGGAGGGTTTGCCATAATTCCCACGCTTGGCAGGCGTCTTGGGGATCGCAGTTTAAGATATCAGTTCCTCAGAAAGCGCTGCTGCCCACCTTCCGGTATTTTACCTTTAGTTGCCTCTTACAACACCGATAGCAATGGTGGAGTAAAATTCTAGCACGGCACCCCACGGGATACTTATCAATTAACACTTATAAATTAACCTGTCACTTACCGTGTCTATTCTACTAAGTCTATGTTTAATGAAGTCAGCGCATTTTAGCTAAGCCAAATTTTTAATAATTAATATTTACGTGTAATCATTATTCTGTGGTGTAGTATTGGTGTACGAGTTTAAGTGAATGTTTGTGAGGAATTTGAAAGGTGTATGTGTCTGTGCGTGTTTCTGTATGTTCGAGTATACGTGCATGTGAAGGGTATGTGATTTGTAATGTGTAATTTTACATATGTGTTATGGGATTCTAACTTTGATGAAGTTCAAGTCATAAAGGATTTAATTAGGTAGGAAATGGAATAATATAAGGTAGTAAATTAATCGTTAATGTAAATATTCAAAATATAATAATAGCACGTGGTTTAAAAATATTTCATTTTGTCATAATGTCCTCTAGTAACTTCAACAACGAATTAACGTATTTATTGCATAATATTAAACCATTATGAAGAGCTGCTAAACAAATATAAATTATTGCAATCAAATTCTAGGAGGCAACAATTAGATATTATGCTTCTGTATGACCTATATCATAAGTCATAACTGATATGACCCCGTCTCATAATTATTATTATAAATAAGAATATTTTTTCATTAGGAAAATATTGTGAACCTGTTTTGCTGGTTCTTAAATATATATATATATATATATGCACAGTCCCTTCAGCGTCGTTATATAGTTTACACTATATATAGATATATATACATATACAGTGTAAACTCAAGGGACTGTGAGTTTTATGGCGTTATAGAGAGGTGTCGTTAAATGGAGGGAAGAAAAAAGTTTGTGAGCAACTAAGAAAAATGTATAGATAATTCATGATTCCTACTTAATAGTCACGGTCAACAACAGTCTACACGTGCAAGCAATCACAATTTATAAACAAAAGAACAAATTGCTTAGAAAGTTATCGGTAGAGAGATAAAAAGAAAAAGAACAACAGAATTATTCTATATTATGATAACGGGCTACTACGGAACCCTACATTGCACGTGGCCCGACACGCGCTTGACCGTTTATTATTATATCTTCAAACGATATTCAGAACTATTATGTATTGATTTTCTATCACAAAATAAACAAACAACAAAAGAAGTGTAAGTGTCAGTATTAATAGGCAAGTAGCACTACTTTTGGAATGCCACGCTGAACAGGAGGTTCATGGTTCAAATTCTACCTCAGCTCTGAGTTTAATAAAAAATATATATTCCCGATAGGTGAGCCTTTGACCACTGTCTCACCTGATGGTAAGTGATGATGTGGTCGAAGATGTTGTTCAGGCTAACCTAGACTTACTGGCTCTCAAGGAAAGCTGCCGTAACACACCGTTAGGTGCTTGGCGACAGTTTTTTTACTTGAAGCTAGCCAGGCGAGCCTTTGCAAAATGCCCTACCACCATGCAATCTTAGTATTAATTAACATTGAACATGTTTAACAGACCTTGTGAGATGCCGGGTTAGAATTGCATACCGCCATATCTTTCTGAGGGAGTAATTAAAGGCAAAGAAGGGAAAAACACCATAAACGAGGTAAGCAAACTACCATCTTACATTGCGATCCCCAAGCCGCCTGCGAAGTGTGGATTATGGCAAACTCTCCTTAATGGAGGAGGTATTTGTTTAACGACGGAAATAAACTAATTTCGTGATGTGTAAGTAAAACAACACACATTATGCTACTTTTTGTTCTGAAAAAGTGTTCTCGTGGGATGAGCAAAGAATTTTAATATATTTGTTAGCTAGCTAACCGAATCACGGCTAGAGCTATATTGATTAAATTAAGTATGCAGGTAGCTAACACTCTGGATTAACAAATAGGCTACTTCAAATTCTGAAAAAAATATGATGTTTCCGTGAGATGAGCGAGGAATCCTACTATCCTACCTCTACGAATCAATTGCTACTAATATTATCAAAGCGAATTTGTGGGTGTGTTTGTATTTTTGTAGACTTCTTCACGCACAAACGGCTAGATTTAGTAACCTTTGAATTCATTTTTGTTAAACAATAAATATGATAAAGTGTTATGACTTAGGCGAAATCCAGATTGAAGAGGATAAGGTAGTTTACTTTCAACCAAAAATCACTGCAAAGGGTTTGAAACGTAGGGATAAAAATAATTTAAGATAGGAATGATCCATGACACCGACTACAAAGTGATGATGAATGATGGTTGTTTATAAATATAAATTAACATGAGTAGCAACTGTTACTAGAATGTAGTTAAACGCGTATTATTATATAATACATAAACACTTCCAAATCCAGCCCTTTTGCAGTAGAATTGGAGTTTTAATTATTGCAACAAGTATCTTAGATTCTATTTAATCTCATGGATTTAACTTAAGAGCGGATGGGAGTAAGAAACTGCTTCGTTTAAAACTGATTGAGCTGAATAAACTAAATATATACACGTAATTTCCGTGACACACTTTGATAAATAACATACCTAAATAATTTTTACCCCTTTTTTATGTTATTGTGACGGAACAAGCTCGAGGCCCACCTGACTTTAAGCGGCCTAACATCTGCCTATAACAGATCCATTTCGTCACAAGTCACGAATTGCACTGCGCCCGTCACCTTAAGGAAATATTATTATATTTCCTTGCCATGTTATCATAAGAGTGAAAATTACAGGCACATGAGACTTAACAAGTATGTCTCAAGGTGACGGTCATAAATAATTTAGGCATATCTTTTCAATGTTATTTTTGTTTCCATTTTCAAAAGGGCAAAAAGGAGCCTGTTCAGCTGTCTGTCACTCTGCTGTATGTTTTGCTGTCCGTATGCAATAGATCTCTAGCTTGTAAAAGATAAGAGTTGACAAACCAGATGCTTCGCTTGTAATGTTGAAACATAACTTAATAATAAACATTTTTAATGTAACGTATTCTTTTTGCACACTTCTTCTACAATTCTATTCAAAATGTTACCATCTTAGACCAAGTCTTTATGGTGTGAAATTGTGGCAAAGTCACGATTCTGCTATAAAAAAAAATAAAGGTAGTACATCAGAATTGTGAATGAACTGCTCATATAATACGGATAAAAATATATACCTAACATACAAAAAATAAAAACTTAGTATATCAAAATATATATTATCAATTACAAAAAATAACGAAAGGAAAAAATAATTATACCACGAGCGGAAAAAACCTCTGTTAGGACTTGTGTGACCTATTTACTTCGCAAATGTTAATGGAAACATTACAAAGTAAATACATGCCTTATTAAAAATTACAATGTTAGCATATAAGAATATAAGTTTCCTTATTTGTTTTAGAAAACATTGTCTCATCAGCAGCCAAAATCGTCTTACACCTCCGAAATTTCATTCATTTTTCCCATCTAGCCAAATGAGGCTTACCTGCCAGGTTTTATGTGTATTACCATAACGTGACACAGTAAACCTAGACGCAGTACATAAACATTAAGCTAAACTCATAATGTGGTTTATTTAAACTCTTGGATGTGTGATCAAAATACTGGCACTTATTTGGCTCAACAAATAAGCATTGTAATCCAACGGAGCTTTGCTGCCAGTATGCTGGGCACGCTGGCAACTGGTAGTGGTCTGGAGCATGTTAAGTACCTGTAGGGTGACAATGGTCTTTAGTTGTTTAATAGCTTTCGTTGTAGTAGCTGTAGTATTGTATATAGTATGTAGTTTTTTGTAATAAAGAAATAAGTACTGCAGGTAACACAACGATTCCTAATTTAATCATGATACGCATATATATGCCTTAATTTTTATACTTGCAAAGCACCAATGATGAGTAGAATTTTTAGTGTGACTAAAAGTCTGAGCCAAAAGTATCTATGTAATTATATTTATAGAATGTGGACTTGGTATCATATGTTATTTAATAATGTGGTGAGAAAATTAAGATATAATTTGCGAGTAATAGCTATATTGTAATATAAGGCAATTTTAAACTAATTAGCGCGATAGTATATGCAAAGGCCCGCATAATTGCTCATTTAGAAAAGCTTTTCAGTAATAACTTCAAATTACATAGAACATCATCACGCTTATATTCCCCAAACGGGTAGGCTTAGGTGTCTATGCTACTACGTTTCACCGCATATGTTTTTGATCACATGTAATTAAGTGCAAGCCTGTTTCTTCGTTTTCAAATTAATGTCACCACCATTTTCGTTGGTTAGTATTTTACGGATATGCCCTACTATTTTCTATCTCTACTATGTCAGCCATGTTTTCGTAAACAGGAAATAGCAACCTATCTACGGAATAGTCTCGAGATATTATGTCTTTTTCATTATTCATGAAAAGGACATAATGTTATTATTGTAGGAAAGTACCTAGCAATTACGAAATAATCGCTCCTAACACACTGTCATTGGCTAATGCATAGGAATGATTAATTTCCCTGTTAGGATTGTTTTTTTTTGTTGTTTGAAAACTGACGTTATGTTTTGTATTTTAGTTTCCAACACCTGTGAGCATAGCTGTGCGTTTTCAGTGCCCATAAGATGTGGAAATAGAAGGCGTTTCGTGCCTTGATATGATAATCTTAGTCATTGATGTTGTCAGAATATGCTGCTACCCATTTTCTGGATATGTTAGGTATTCCTAGTCATAATTATTCATAAAATTAGTTGAAGTATTATATTACGTATTCTATGGTTGTTGAAATTTTTAGAGATCGAAAAGAATATCACTGCAAAACATTTTATTTGTATAATTAGTCACTGTTTTATGTTGCACTTGATCGTTTTTATTAACTAACGTGTTGAGCATGTAGTAAACACAGCACGAATTTTCAATTTAGTGAGTTATTTGTATAACAATTCGTCACACGCTATACGGTATATTTTAAAAACTTAGAACAATAAATTCATACATAAGCATGATTTTACGTGAAGCACTTACATGACATAATAACAGCAACACGCGTTATCCTTAGTAACGGTTACAATAATTAACGTTTAATGACGTTACCAGTATTATGTAATGCAACAACTTTAGCCGTTATATTGACAAATTGGCCATTTGCACAGGATAGTTGCCGGATAAACTTGCGTAAGTTTGTAAGTGCGATAAGTTATGTGTCAAATTAACACATTTAGAATACGTGAGAATAACAATTAGAATTAAGGACTCGGGAACTCAATCACACACAAGACGTTGGCAGTAACTAACTTTTATTTAGATCCTTGTACACAACTACCCTACGTACCAGGCTATCCACATTATGTGATGGTGGATAGACCGTATTTTTGACTGTTCATGTTTATTCCCACCTATTACATTACTATTGAACAATATTTTGTATATTATATTCGTTTAAATCAAATAATTTTATACAATTATTAATAAACGAGATCTAATTAACAGTGGAAAATCGAAATAAAGCATACATTACTGCATATCGGTAGAAATACTCAAAGTATATATAAAAAAATTAAAAGTAGCTGGGCAGTAAGTTACAAGAACAGGCATGACCGTTGCAGTACAACTCTCTCACTTAGTATCGCCGTATAGTTGTGGCTGTGCCACTGCGTTTCGTTCGTTTTGTCGCATCCTGGAAACCTCTGGTGCTACGCATGTTCGTGAATGACGGTGATCACTTACCATCAGGTGAGCCGCTTGCTCGTTTGCCCCCTATCTCATACCATTTTTTTTGCACCGATATGAAGATACCGATGTTAAAGAACTATAATATGTATTATTTTGGCAAACTGCTAACTTGGTGTTATAATTTTTTTTCACTTTAGTCAGTATTTACGTCGCTCTTAAGGATAAGAAATAATAATTGTAGTAGGTACAGCTATTATACCAAAATCAGATACCTAACTAACTTAACAATGATCAGTAAAACCCAGTTTCTACTTACATATGTTATCACAATAGTGACAAATGACACAGGTTCCAGGATCTTGGGTCATTACCATATCTACGTTAAATCGTATTACGTACTGCATCTTTGTATTTACGTCTTGGAGAGATAGCAAATATAAACCAGCGACTCCCGACGCTTTCGCCTAAGTAGACGATGTAATGCGTTAGGGAGAAGAGTTTTGTTCGTTTTAAATAAGGTTGTTACAAGATGTGTACTCATTGGAATGTTTTATATATAAACAGAATTGATAAATTAAATTTCGTTTGGTAGAAAAAGTATTGGCTTATTATGGTATTTGAACTAGCGACTACAAGTACCGGTACATATAGTCAGGGGTTCGAATCACTCTAGTAGGCACTTTTTTTCCCAACCATCCCGTTTTAACATACTAGTGCAGCATGTGTTAATGCAATAAAAATATCTCATTTCTAATAATAGATATTTTTAGTTAAAACAAAGCTTGATAACGAGCTCAAAAAGTTTATGACGGCCTTAAACTACCAATGAACTTTGATATGACGTTACTGAATTGGTTATGTATACCAAATAACTTTACTTTTATTGTGATTCAATTGTCTTAAAATGTATTAACAATTTATAACTAAATAATAAAGTGGCTTTTTATGTTTGTTCAAAATAGCTCTTTAACACAAAATAATATAGAAAAGTTAAACCTTCTCATAATATAAAAAGGCGTAATAAGCATCATACAGGCACGCATTTGTGTTTATTTTTGGTATAAGCAAGCGTTATATTAACAGCTTCGCCTTTTTTCTAAATTGTGCTATCCAACTAGCAACAAATGACGCTACGTGCGTTGACATTTTAGCTGTCAAATCTTTCTAAAATAAACGAAAGGGCTGGCACTACGGCTACTTCAGGGGAGCGATTCAAGTGGCGCAAGTATCTTGGGTAGTGGGTAGTCCAAAACTTATCGAGGCACTTTTTCGATGCAGTACCTGATCAAAATTCTGGCACATATTTGGCTCATGAATAAGCATTGAAATCCAACTTGGCAGTGCTGCCGGCATGCCGGTCGTACTGCTTACTGGTGCTTGGCGCCAATGCAGGTAAAAATAATTTTTGATCCTTAACTCTACTTTTGACACCTTAACCGGCATGACCGTCACCTCTCGCTCCAATATAATGTATGCCTTGCCGCGGCACCCTCATTATACGCTTGTTGTAATATCTGCCGTAATTTTGTCAAATAAACGTGAGAGAGCATTTGTATGACTACAGATTAAGACAGGCGACGAACGGGTTAATGAATGGTAATGAAAATGTAATGAGCCCGCGATAGAGTTGTTTCTTTAGGTCATTAAGATTTTTAGAAATCCTTTCGGTTAAATATACGCTAAGTTAAATATTAATGTTTCTTAATTAAGTACCTATTGATTTATACTTCTGGTTTAGTTACTTACAGCAGAAGTACCTATCTTCTTACAGTTAAGCGAATTAAGGAATATACTTTTAGAGGAAAATTTGACCATGAATTTTATACTTACCTGTTTAACCAAGTATATTTAATATTTATATCGATGGATTTTGCGACTTTAAGAATGGCTTCCAAAAGATACCGTGTCAATGCATTGTTTGAGGCAGACGAATGTGAAAGAATATGTGAAAAGTATGAAAGTAAGAGAGCTATAGCCATCTAGTTTAAAAGGGATGGGTGTCTATGAAATTTCAGACATATGAAACCTAACAACTTTGTCTCAGGGTGATGGTCGCAATGCAGTTCTTGACAAGTCATGTAATGCATGGGTTATAGGTAGATGTTACCGTATAATACCAAGTAAGCCTCGTTCAGTAACAATATATTAAAAAACTCAAAAACAAATTGAGCTTAAATTTATTTTTACTGCTAGCGCTGGGTCAAGTAAAGCCGAGTTATAAGCCGGCTATGTGGTGTGATTTAGAGCGCGTATGTAATATCTGACCCACTTTTAGGATCCCGTATACACAGAAAACAGGACCCTATTGCCAATCTTCCTTTGTCCGGCCATCCAATATTTAAAAACCTGGAAATAGGTCGCTGATTGGAATTTTAAATCAATATGTGACAAATTGTCTCACAAATAATAATAATAATAACAATTACATATACACATTTTAAGAATACTATTTTTTCGTCTTGAACGAGATAACAACCTAGCTTTACCATAACTACTCAGCCATTGAGACAGGACAGACGCGAATTTTGTTATCTAATTTTAATATTTTAACCATAATATTCCACGGTGTTTTTTTTAACTTAATGTTATTAGGAATAATAACAATAAGTTTAACTAAAATATGGTCCTCAATCAATATTACGTTTAATTTTTAACGATATTTGTTTTTGATATATATGTATCGTCAAAACAATAACACATAAAATCACCAAATTATATTCTCTTATAGTCCATAATCTAATGTCTAAATAAAAACAAGCCAAGTACGGGTCGGAAACCCTGTATGAAAAAGGGCCGAACTATGCCTAAAATATTTTTGCTTTCATTCATTGTTGTGAGTATTGAATGGGATTCAATTGCAATAAAAACGTGTACTACTACACCGCTTCTATGTGTTGAAATGGCGAAAATCTTAAGTTACTAATTATTTGTTGGTTTGGAAAGCTCGATATGCAGTCCATTTTTGCACTTGGCATTTTTTATTATATATCAGATCATTGGTTTCTACACTTCTCAGTGCGTACTTGAAGTTCACTCGTTGCTAAATTAATACTCATACCTTTAAATACTATGTGGAACTAAAGATATCCACATTATATGTATATACATATAAGTATGAAATCCATATTATCTTTTTAGACACTCTTTAGTCCAGGTTTTAATACTAAAATAAAATGAAATCATTAAAAATACCGATAAATTTCAAAACCTATGCGTCTTTTATGTTTTGTTTATCGTGGCCACCAATAACGGACCGTTCTACGATGGTTTTACGTCAATGGATTTATCAGCTGAAAAGATTTGTATTGTAATATTTAGTACGAAACCAGTATCATTTTATTATTACTAAAATTTTACACCGGACTGCTTAAAACTGTTTTTGCTTCAAATTCACCGTAGTTTTTATGATTTTATGATTGCAACACTTCAAAATTCAATGTATAAAGAAGTGTAGTTTCCACTATTCTATTATATATTTGCTGCTAATTGATCACACGACCTTTTTCGTGATCGGACTGCATCGTTCATCACAAATCCTGCCCGCTGCTTGAATCTCCCATACTACTTACTCTGCGAACGGTATTGTGCCTCAATCAGTTTTAAGTCTTAAGAGTTAGACATTAATGAACATTTTCCCATGGTAAGAGTCTGGGAATCCTAGTCCAGTATCGACACCTCTCGCTGAGCTCCATCAGCGAGAGGTGTCGATACTGGTCTAGAAAATACAGGTTAGATATTTAAAATTAACGTGAATGTCTTTGTTCTCCACAGGAATTTATATTCTCATCATTTATTTATTTTATTTTTTTATTGATCTAATAACGTCAAGAGACAATTACAATTAAATCACAATCGCAAGAAGCAAATACATAAATTAAAAACACAAATTCAAAAATTAAAAATTAAATACAAATTGCACATTTGAGATTGATGACCAGTCATGAGTTCAAGGAAGGTCATCAATCTCAAATGAGTTGTCAGGACTTTTTACATTTCTATTCCATTGGTCAGGTACATTTTCACAATAATTCCTAATAGCTAAGATCATGATTCTCCAATCGTCAAAAAATAAGTCACAGTTAGTGCTGGCGGCGAGGAGCTCATTTAGATGGCGGCGTGCGCGGAGCAGCGGTGACATCGAGCGCGCCACAGTGCAAGTCGTATCCACTGCAAACAAGTTGTGCGGCCTACCACGCCTATTTGCTGGAGCCCACGGATCGTCAGGCACGAAAAGTGTGCAAACTGTACTAAGCAGCTGCATGGAATCAACCGAGCCTCTGAGTATCTTACAACACATTGTAAGCTGATCCATCATTCTTCTCAACTCCAGAGAATTATAGCCGAGCTGGCCCAGCAAGAACTTGGTAGGGTAAAGATACGGGTAATAGCCGTATAATCTTTTGTACAATGACCTTAGGAAAGCCTTTTGGATTTTTTCGAGCATTTGGATGTAGCTGACATGGTGCGGGTTCCAGACGCACGCGCTGGCCTCCTAACTAAGGAATTGTACAAAGTAACAATTACCTGGGGATTTTCAAAGTCCTTGGAATTTCTCAGAACGAAGCCAAGCCGACGTTAAGCCTCTTTGGCCAGGTCAGAAACATGGTCATGAAATGTTAACGAACGATCAAAAGTAACTCCAAGGTCCTCCAACTCCATTAGTATTTGTGTTCTGTTTGCATATTTAGAACTCGACTTTGACTACTTCTAAGAAAACGAATAAATTACAATTTCATATTTAGAAAATGTACAAACCATTCGAATCTGATATCTACAACACAGGCAAATGCTTGCAAGTTGCAAGTCTATGCTACAAACAAACTTAAACAAATGTAAGTCAATACGTGTTTTGCGGATACCTATCTTTGAAACCCGAAGTTCGATACTTCGACGAATAATAGTAGAGGCCCTGTATGTACACGAAATACACTCATCAATAAGTGATTAGCGGCTGCTTTAACACCGAACGGATTCTAATTACGTTGTGTTACGGATTTTATATCTGTTGTTTGGCGCAAATAATATATTGCATGTTGAGGTTAATTGGGTGCGTTAATTGGGCTTTTGATTTGACCATTCTTCTATAGAATTAGGTGAACAAGTATTTGTAGACATTTACTTATGGTCTCTTGCAATATAGAAAAAAATAAGCTTTTTGGTATTATCATTATAGATCATTTATTGTAAGACACCAAA
Source organism: Plagodis pulveraria (assembly GCA_963890685.1). NCBI lineage: Eukaryota > Metazoa > Arthropoda > Insecta > Lepidoptera > Geometridae > Plagodis > Plagodis pulveraria. The sequence goes on along the minus strand of OY982964.1, from coordinate 11,109,095 downwards.
TAACGCGTTTTATTATTAAATACTGTCTGTGTAAGTAAAAACTATTGAGTACTATAGTAAATAGTTTATGGACGTCTGTGAGACTCACTGGTTATTCGTTATAATAATAAATACTCTTGCTAATTCTTAGGTTACATACTTATATCACTGTCACTGCATAGTATAAAACAAAGTAGCTTCCCGCTGTCTGTCCCGATGTCTGCTTAGATCCTTAAAACAACGGAAAGGACTTTGATAAGGTTTTTTTAATGGATAAAATAATTCAAAGCTTTTTATGTTATAATACATGAGTAATATATTAGAGAAACTTCAGATCAAAATAATATACTACAGTATTGTACACTTTAAAAAGGTTTACAAAAAAGTCTGCAATGGTACTTATAATGTCTACCTCTTATGGATAAGCCACAATAACCATTTTTTATCCTTTACTTTTTACGAGGTATAATGTTATTAATATATTTACGGTTTTAAGCAATATAGCATTAATCCTTATCCAATTAAGTACTTAAAATATATTGTTCATTTAATGTTGTCCTTGAGGGACTGTAATTCTAGGTTCACCTGAACAACATCTTCAACCACATCATCACTTACCATCAGTTGAGATATTGGTCAAACGTTAACATATCAGGCATAAAACAAATATATATAACTGTGGTAGTACCTACCAAGACGGCCACTTCCTAAAGAAACCTACAAGCCAGCTGTGAATAACTTCGTTACTTACTAACAGGCAAAATCAAAGATGTGATCAAAATAGATCATCCATAAAACCTATGGTTTATCATGACTGTGCTAATACCTAATACAAAAATATAATTGATGTGTGATCATCGAATTGAGAGTTTTGGAATTTACTTGGTGTTAGTTAACTAACAAAAATAGCGCGTACAAAAGCCAATTTCGAGTAATATCACGCTTTCACGCGCCAAACAAATTACTTTGTAGTACATACTACGTGGGTTAGTACTCGTATTAACATTGACGGTTGAAATGCTATCCTAGTGGGCGGAAAATTGCTGCATGTGCTATGATACGTTGGGCTACAGCCAATTTCCGTTATGCAATAGGTTAACGAACCTACACTGAGAAAAACGACTTAAAGGCTTAAATCAAGTTTGACCTTTTACCGTTGAATTGTAAATACGTAAGATGAATTCACAACTCATAAGATGATTTTCACCAATCAATAAAAATGTACCATGTTTTATAATAAACACAACCGTCAAAAACGCCTTCCGTAAAGTATTTTCAGAATTGAACTTGTTGTACGATAATAAATTGTAGTATTGACCATTAAATATACCGTACTTTTACGGCGGTTTATATACGGTGATTATCACTATAACGTATGACTTAATCAGCCTCATCGTAAAGTCAATATTTAAGAAAGTACACCTTAAATGAAGACGAAAAGAAACATTCGCCTTCACTGACCTCGTGTAACGCCTTCTAGTTGGAAGGCGTTTTTGTACGTATTTACGTTTGGTCGGTTTTTCGCCTTATACTATATAAATTGGCCGTCATTAGGGCGCTTTTGACTTTAGATTTTTCTCAATGTATTCACATCGGTAACATATTATATGAGTATATATATCATATAGATTATACGAGAAGCAGAACGAGAAACTTAATACTAGACAGCCTTCATCAGAGAAGGTAGCGACTAAGAAGATTATTATATGTATTAAAAGTAACTAACTAAATAAATTGATCCCAAAGACGCCTGCCAAGCGTGGGCATTATGGCAAACCCTCCCATAATGGAGGCTGTGTTCAGCAGTGGACAATCCGGCTTATACACTAACTAAATAAATATTTGTTTTTATTTAATTCGTATTAAATATATATCATTGTATGTTTATTATAGTACATATTTTAAAGAGCTTTTAGTTTCGCCACATATGTCCTATAAAATATGAATATTCAAAGTAGATTAGCAAAGAAAATATCATTTTATAAAGTACTATATGAATTTACTCTATTTTAAAAAGGAACTTATTATATCTGTTACGCCTGTCAGGCAGAAAGCTCTGTGAACCGTCAAATATTAATAACTTGGTTCTGAATAAGAAGAGGCTCTATGATAAGTCGGGTCGTCACTTCAGGGCGTGAATTGACTTACAATATTTATCCACGCATATAATAGGCGAGTTGTTTATTTTATAACAGGAGATATGAGCCAAATTAATTGAGATGAGAGGCAAGACTTTGGTATTATACGAACAATGGGGAGTCATCATCATCATCATCATTTCAGCCGGAAGAAGTCCACTGCTGGATATATGCCTCCCCCATAGATTTACAAATAGAACGGTTGGAAGCGGCCTGCATCCAGCGTCTTCCTGCGACCTTAATAACGTCATCCGTCCACCTTGTAGGTGGTCTTCCGACGCTGCGCTTGCTGGTTTGTGGCCTCCATTCCAAAACCTTTCGGCCCCATCGACCATCAGTTCTGCGTGCTATGTGCCCTGCTCATTGCCACTTCAACTCGCTAATTCGCCGGGCTATGTCGGTAACTTTCGTTCGTCTACGGATCTCCTCATTTCTGATTCGATCTCGTAGAGAAACACCGAGCATAGCACTCTCCATAGCTCGTTGTGCGACTTTGAGCTTAATTATAAGGCCTATCATAAAGGGGGGTGTTTGCCCATAATCGCCAGGCTGGGCATGCGGGTTGGCGATCGCAGGACGTAACTACTCGCACGGTGACGCTGCTGCCCGTCTCCCGCCGGTGGTATTTAGCTACGCCTTCTTTAGGATGGTTATACCGCCATCTGTCGGTCGTCAGAGCCTCGTTCGTTGATCAGCAGGATGCACCGCGGGCAGGTGAGGTTGACTTGGAGCAAAGGGTGTTATTTGACTCCCATAAATCCCCTAAAATGACTCAAAAAAATGGGGAGTATTCTTCCTTTATTTTATATAAAAGGAAAAATATACAGTTCGTACGAGGAATAAAGGTCGTATTTATTTACTAATTTTTGAGCACAACATTTTTTATATCTGCCAATAAACAAGGGGTCTCTCGATTTTACGCGCCGGATGCCTTAACCCTTTAGCCACTGAGACAGTTGAAATAAAACGAGAATTTAGTGATCTAATGTTAATTTAACCTTAATAGGAATAGCGTCTGGCTAAAAGAAGAACTTTTTCAAACGCTTATCTCTCGTAATGATGTCGATCCCCATCTAAATTTCTCAATTTTCAAGTACTATAGCATGGTAGCCAAATATCACACTTAAAAATGTTAAGAGCACATTATTTTGAAACTATAGTGAATAAGTTAATTATATTCAATACCTAACTACCCCGTGAGTTGCCGGTCTATAATTACTCTCCCCTCCCCCATACCCTCCCGTGGAAGAAATACCAGAAGGGCAGCAGCACCTTCTGTAGAACTGCTATTGTACAATGGGATCCCCAGATGCCTGGCTAAGTGTAGGAATTATGGTAAATCTCTCAATGGGGAGGTTGTGCACAGCGGTTGACTATGCGGCTTATACAGTACAAAATACTTTCCGGAGACATAGAACAAATACGCTAAAGATGAAATATATTGTCAAAGTCCATGTACTTCCTGTTTAAAATAAAGTACTATTTTCCTCATCCGTCAATGATTTGTATATATTAAGTGGTAATATCCCACTTATATACTTCAGTTAACAGAAGCGTGACTGGCGCACGCGCCAAACGTAATGGGTGGTTAAGGTCAACACAAGTGCGTAAGCTAATTACCATTCTACCATTTCCATGGCAATAAAATAAATTTCGCGTATACGCGGAATTTTTAACGATATGTAAATTTGTAACACGCAAACTCGTAGCTCGCAGCCATTAGTCGAGCTGGCTGTGCCCATGCTATCTGCCAGCCAAGCGAAATAAATGCAGCCTCCGTGTTTAAACTACTTTATTGCCAAACGGTGGCCATAAATGCGAGTGCTGAGTGAGTGTATCCATCATATATACTTTTTGGGTAGATTTTGTATATAAACAAGCTTAAAATGCATATTCTTCATTTTATCTATAAGGTTATACCAGAATTGATAATAACTCATCTCTTCTCGGTGTTATAATCGACATAGAATTGCCAAAAGATATAGAGTTGTCTGCAGAATAAAGAGCTGTTCTCGCTTATGCTGCGGTTCGCATGTACCGTAGCTCGATACTAAGGAGATTGTTGTGTTTTATTTTTAGAAAAACAAACCAAAAATTTTTTTACCTTCGGATTTGAAGATATCAACCTCTTTTTAAGACTATGGCCTGTATTGTAGAGCATATTTGTTTTCTTAAATTTGAGCCCTGCTTGTGCATTCAAATTTCAAAACCTACTTAGTTATGTATTTAATAATCCTAATTCTTAAACCATTTCTATAAGTAGTGACCCTTTATTAGCAACGATAAAATTATGTTCTAGCAGTTCTAGTATACAATTCAAAATTGATCATTTCAGATACCATAGATAATATAGTATGCAAAGATTGTATCAGTAATACACGCAACTAGTGTTAGTAAAAGAGATTTACATAAAGTCAACGATAAGACTGCTAGAAGTACAGTCCGAAAATTAAATTTTGATGGCTCTAGAGCACTATAGCTCAAATGTACAGTTTTATATGCCTAAATATAAACAATCCTATAATTTGTAACAAAATTACAACGTAAGGAATAAAAAAAGCCTTGCTTATCAAATTCATTCAAAATTAATCACAAACCTAACAAACATTTTTTGTACACAGTTTAATTTTTTAGTTTGTTAATGAGCGTCAGTTAACAAACCTTTACAAAATCCATTGCTCCGACTTTAAATTTATTGTGACATTTTTACGTTCGACTTGTTGACCTATATGTTTATGATGCGAATATCAATTAGGTGTAGGACTGATAATCGGTGGCAATGTTTGCGATGCAATATCATACATGGTTTATTTTGTGAATCGAGCGAACCTGTAAAAAGGCTTCAGTTTCCATGGGCAATCAATGCTCACCTGGCTATCTGATATCGTCAAGTAGAAAGTTTTACGCCAAGATATCTCTATACATAGACGTTTACTACGGAATTTCTCATCCTTTGAAAATCATTAACTAATTTTCTTTTAGCTACTTATTTCTTATACATTCAAGCATCTCTTACAATTTGAGGTCCTATTATTACCGGTTCCTTGAATTCATGATTGCACTCAAGTATTATTATTTCCTGTCAATCGTTGGTTCTCCTGAGAAGTGAGCTGCTTATTGCCACCTGAGTTAGGAAATGGGCTTTTATGAACTATTTGTTTTGCAATTATATCACGCAAAGTAACTCTTGTCATATTTCCTTATTTCTTTTAACATATCCACCATCAATCCAAAACTCGTGATCTAGTCTAGGTACTCATATTTTTATGGAACCAAAATTTTCCAGTTTGGTTGTGTTGTATCTCTAGAACACATTAAATGCCTTACTTTGCTAGAGGTAACTTTAACACTACCTTAGTTTCACAGCGGAAACTTTTTCAGTAGTATATGTAAATACATAATTATTATAACAAACGGGATATTTACCGTGTTTTTGATTAGTTTTGAGCTCTCGATATTTCGGCACTGTTGCAAGCGCCATGATCACCAGTGCATGGTGGTAGGGCATTTTGCGAATGCCCGCCTGGCTAGCTACCACCCTCAAGTAGAAAATCTGTCGCCAAGCACCTAACGGTGTGTTCTGGCAGCTGTCCTTGAGAGCCAGTACTTCTAGGTTAGCCTGAACAACATCTTCGACAACATCATCACTTACTATCAGGTGAGATAGTGGTCAAAGGCTAACCTTTCAGGCAAAAAAAAAAAAAAGAAAACTGAAAAACTCATAAGTAAATATAGTTAAGGTTTACGAAAAATTGTAAAAGTTTATATTGAAAATTCCGCATCAGGATTTCATAAAAATGTTTAGCTTTGCTGTTGCTCTGCTCTGGTTGTGTTTAGCTTTGTTTTATTGTAAAAGTAACTATATGCAGCGCTTGTGGGACAAATAAAAACATAGAGGGAAAAAGGATCTGAGTTTTCAAGTTAAAACTTGTAGATGTCTTAGGAAATCTACATAACGAGGTTTTCGTAGCTGAGCAAAGGAATATAGAACTTCAGTTTCAATAATACAATTACTTAATTGATTTCCGTTTATTTGTTATTTTGCAGCATACGTAGTTTTCGATTATATTTCGCTTCCTTGGAACTTTTATCTTCTTTAAATAACTAAGTAAAAAGAAATCAGTGATTAATATACGAAATTTCCTAATTAACCATATATATCCGGGGAGGACATCAGTATGCCAAATTACAGGGCTGACGTAGTTTGGGTAACTATGTGATTCCAATGTTAGAGACATTATTACTATATTGACCACGCTCTTCTTCAGACTCCGAACTGCTAGCAGTTTCTGAAGGATTTATAGCTTGTTAACAGATTAGTTACCAACCGGAAAAGTAAAACTGTCAAAATGTTAAATTTTAGAGCATTTTTGTTACAGGGTTTATGTCATTAACAGAGACATGAAATTAAATTTTCGGTATTTTAAATTATATATTCTTGTTAATCGACAAATACTGGAAACGCCGGTTTTTAATGTAGTTCTGCATTTATGAATGTGGAACCCAGGGTTTTCATACATTTCAAGATCTTTAGCTGGAGTCTGAATCCCTAGAAATGAAATCATAAGGATTTTTTTTTCCATACAAGGAATGAGAAATAACAATTCTACCCCTCTACGAATTATGTGATCAATGATAAAGCAAATAACCTAAGTTGATGTTTAACTTTCGTAGTACGGAGCATTAGCGAAAAAACATCGTTAATTCTAACTTTTATGCCATAAAATGAAATATTCCTGCCAAGAACAATTTACAGGTTGAGTTTTATGTTTACTTTTATTATTGTTCTTTTTATGTAATTGAGGACAAAGAATCGGTGGTGACGTAGTCTGTTAATATATTAGTCTCTCCAAACTCATGACTCGAAGTTTTGCTGATACCAGACGTTTAACAAGGAATCAATCTATATTCCCAGAGTTCCTAATTTGTGTTTTCGTTTCTTATTCCGATTACGATAAATTTAATTGTAATCCCAATTGTATGACATACAATTGGGATTACAATAACATACAAATGAAATTCTATTAAAAATTTCATTAAAATATGTTGTTAAAATTCGGCTTAAGTTTGCTTTCTTTACAAAAAAACAAAACAACCCCTTGAGAAATTTAGTCTAAGTAGGTGCTTCTTATGCAGGGTTTTAGAGGTTCTAACGTCTATTTTAGAAAAGGCGTTAGTCTTGTTCCAGAACCTTCTGTGTATGCCTTTTTATTTTATAAAAAGAAGACGGTAAACGAAAATAAATAGATTACTTATCTCATCCCAAAGTAAACAATCGATAGGAGGCCGTTTAACTCTCGTTGTACGCGGAAGTAAAGCTATCTCGGAAGCAACACTCCTTATACTTTCGACTGTGAAAAAAAATTGAGGTTTAAATTTGTAAACTATTTAGAACTGTGGGTAAACCATGATATACAAACCCAGCTTGAACTCAAATGCGTGAAATTAAATACTTTTATATCTTTAGAGCCATGTTTTTGAAATCGGAGATTTGATAGCTTTACCGGAGCAGGTATAGCTAAAACCGACATATTACATCTCTGAACACTAAACGCATGGCTTGCCGCTTCCTGTTGCTATCGTACACTGAACTTTTTTATATTTACTTATACTACTACAACTTCCTGACTGGTAGCTTTGCGGACGCTGGTTCATATCCGACGCGGGATTGAATATCTGCATAATTGAAGGTTTTTTTCCTTCATTTCACACAAAGAACCTATCGATGCGTTCTAATAGATACCGTTCTCGTTAAAGGCCTCCTGTCATTTTACCACATCACTTTTTGGCAGAATGTAACTAATACATATGAATTTAAAACTCATTGATTTAAACGCAATGTTGAGTGTTGCCCGTCTTAACACGGAACACGTAACACAGTGTTAGGTGCTTGGCTACCGATTTTCTAATTGAGGGTGGTAGCTAGCTAGTTGGGCATTCGCAAAATGCCCTTCCACCACGCACTGAAGCTCACGCCGGCGGTGGGGATCGAACCATGGACCTGCGGCACCGCAGTCCATAGCTCTCTATAACCGCTCACCTATCATTGATTTAAAGGACTGATTGACAACAAATTAACCCTATAGTTAGTATTTTCTATATTTTTAGTATTTTCCCTATAGTTAAAGTTTCTGTGAAATTCTTAAGGAAACTAATACCTTCACTCAACGATATAAGTAACAAAATAAATATCTAAAAATTCGACTGCACTAAAAAGACCGAAACGAGATTAAGAATTCCGCATTAAGTTTAGCTGCAAATTCATTTTATTTCTGTTTGTAATTTGAAATTGGGTCCCGTCTGCTGGTATACTTAATGCGAGACTTAATATTGTCCCGATCTTATTAGCACGGTCGGGTTTAATTTTCATAATTATTTATATATATTAGTTTGTTAAGTATCTAATAAACAAACTTACTGAACAGTATATATTTTTGTGTTCACGTCAAAAATCCGCCATATTGTTTTTTTCATTAAATACCTACCTAAAAAGCACTTTTTAAGACTAATGTAACGATAGCTTTACTGCCAAAATCTATCCAGCCGTTTGGAAGATGCGAGGTAATAAAGAAATTTACACACTAACATGCATAATATATTCATACGCACAAAAAACATAACCATTCCGTGGCAGTCGGATATATATTACAATAACTGTCGTCAAAATATACTGTTAAAATTCCTCATAATAAAAATAGCACTATTATAAGGAAATTCAATTTGGATATTGATCGGCAACTATGTACTAAATATTCCGAATCTTATAATAAAATATAAGATTCTACACCTAATTCTGATTTTTTGCTTTTCAATTCTCGCCCTAAAATATCTATTCAAACACAATTGAATCTAATATCCGAAGGGAAGATCAAAATCTAACCAATGGGATTAAATGGCCCAACTTTGGAAACAAATTTCCCACTTCGAATTAATCGAGCCTAACGATATCTTTATCTCGTTGGAATAAATCACCTCAATGATGAGCTAATAACCCTGACTAATTATATCACTCAATCATATTTATAACGGAATGTTGATTAATTTATCAAATCGGGATGTAATTAGAAGCGAATTTTGGTACATATTTCATACAACAAATGCTAATAAGAAAGACCGTATTCTTTCTCCTTATGGCTAGACATAAGGAGAAAGAATACGGTCTGAATGTGACAGAAGTCTTAGTGACAGTTGGTGTCTAAATAGACATGATATATATATAAGATAAGATAAGATAAGATAAGATAAGATAATTTATTGCCATAAAAGATTTATAAGTAAATACAATTGTTAACTTAGATTCTAGAATAATTAAAATTCTTATTGGGTAATAGTTTGACAGCGAGCCCCAAACTAAGCACTAAGCCTGTATCTTGGGGATCGAGTGCGGTTTTCAAAAAGTTCGTTGTGTTGTTCATGACAAAATAAAAGTATATACAGTGGCAATATAAAATTAAGTTTACATGAAAGTACAATGCGTTTCAATACCTTAGTTAAACAATTTTTTTTTTTTTTTAAATCTTTAAATGCCACTCCAATAATATAATAATGTGCCCGTTATCTTCAAGTAAATGAAAAGAATTTCCTTGAAGCGCTTTACACATAATAATTTTAATTTGCTAATGGCTTATAATGTAGATGTAAAGTGTGGATGATGATGTGTGTATGTGTGTATGATGATGTGTGTATGTGTGTATGTGTGTAAAAGAGTGTGTTTGAGAGAGTGAGTAGATGTGCGCGTATATGCCTGAAGTGAGTGGACTCATATATACTCGTTCCCTCGTCTACTCGTTGGTTTCATACGTACTTTACTTGTGAAATATATTGAATGAGTGTGCTGATCAGTAGCGGTTTCACATTAATTCTTCTGTGTCTTTGTGAGAGAGTTTGAGCAACCAATCTTTAACAGTTCTTTTGCAGGCATTGAGTGAGAGATTTTTAATATCACACTTTTTAGCGACTTTGTTGTAAGTGTGGGGGTGTGAAAAAGAAGGGCAGCGTTTTGCTAATAAGGATGTAACAAACGGTTTTGGAATTCTAAAGAAATATATATATATATATATATATATATATTTCATATATATATATATATTAATCAACAAGTCAACAGTCTCCGATATAAGTCTCATTTTAGTTTATATATTTATATATTATATTTATATATATATATAGAATGTAAAATTACAGTTACGATGACACCTGTCAAACTAAAATGAGACTTATATCGGAGACTGTTGACTTGTTGAGTTGTCAATAGTTTACAAGATAAAACCTATTTAAATTTGACAGCTGTCATTAAAATTAAAACTGTAATAATTAAAACGACATCAACTGTCAATTTGACAGGTATCATACAGCACACCCGGCTTTAAATTATTTTTTAGTTTCATTAAGCCCAATTGACAGCAATTACATGTAAGGTCTGTCTTCAGAGTTAATCCTATTCCTATATCAAATGTAGGTAAGTAGGTAATTCATGCGTTTCTTTTTTCTGAAATCGAATCAAATGTTTCAGCGATACCATACCTCCTACCAGTGGGAACCTCCAAGTGGCTATCGCCTCACTATTGCACTTAAAATATAATGTTGGCAAGGCGCTTATTCCTTTAGATTTAACGTAATTTAAAATTTAAGTACAGATTAAAAATAGGACCAATTTGAGTTTGACTGTACAATTTGTCAGCATTCTAGTTATACTCACTGATTTAATTGGTAGGGATGTAGATTACGCATATATGTAAACATTTCTTATCACCTACCCCAAGCGATCGAGCCGGGACAGTCACCCAGATGAAGTCAACGCAGGTGCACGTCCTCTCCGGTCTGTTAAATGCATGAGTGTTTATTTCGTGCAAATCATAAAACCACCTACAAATAATATACCTATTTCAGTGCGATCACATCTGAAAATATCATATCGGTCATCACAGAGCTCGCCTTTGTAGAAACCATCCGTTATCCAAGTTTCCGTTTTAAGTACGATTTTACGCTAATATATTTTGTCTACATTTCAGTGTGTACGCAAGCCACGAACATTCTGATAAAACAAAGTTAACTTGTTAGCCATTAATATGCTGGTATTTTTGAGTACTGAAACATAACAACCAATATTTATTATTAATTTCATAGATGCATGGTTTTACATAATTATCTAGAGTTAAAAATGTTACATAAAAATAATTAAGTAAATTATTGACGATTCTGAGAAAATACTACAGAACAATTAGATAGAGAATAGAAAGAAGAATTAGACACATTATTATTGGTAGTTTGTTTACAAAAATTGTTATTTATAAGAACAGAAATATTCACAGTATTTTTTCAAATCTTTTGTCGAGCCCATGGTGACAAAAAGAGAAATATCGGTTTTTCTTAAAAAAAAATAACAGTTTCTTACCCAGACATATTTGTAAGATTTATCTTTAGCACGCAATTTGGCCGCATTGAGAAGCTGTTTGTTCTCAGGTGTGAGGTGATCTGTGCCACCTAAACTAAAATCACAAGTACTGATGCCTTTAGTTTTACGAAGTCCTAATAATCTCTTTATTTGACTTTTAACATTCTAGTTTGTAGCTAAACAACAACGGCCTTAAACGTTCCGCATTGGCTGGACGCGGTTAGCTGTTTCTATCTGGGTGCGCTGTAGCTGTACCTCTGCAACAGTTTAGAAGAGAGCTTTTCAGCTTATCGAACTTAGCAGTGATATACGTCAACTATTTTCGATTTCAGCAGCCAGAGTGTCTTTTAGCTCAAATATCATTTTTTTTAACATATTGTTAAATATTTTGTCCAAAATATTTTCAATTTGGAGTAATATGCTACCATCACATGACTTAAGAAATGTATTAGACTCCGACGACGATGCAAAACCGATTGAAACATTCGGTGATGCCGCGGTTGGTAACGGCATCTCACTCAATCACTCGCCCCAAAACCCGACGTCGTCACATCACTCTTAGGTAAATCTACCAAATAAGTTGGCATCGTCAGGACCACTATGTCATAGTTATGAATGAAATTCTATTGTTATCACTATCGCCGATGCCAATGGGTTAAGATCCCTCGAAGCAGTGATGGCTCAGTGGCATTGGCTATGGACTGCCACGCAGCAGGTCCATGGTTCGAATCCCGCCACGGGCTTGAGCTTCACCCGTGGTGGAAGGGCATTGTGCGAATGCCCGCCTGGCTAGCGACCACCCTCAAGTAGAAAATCTGTCGCCAAGCACCTAACGGTGTGTTCCGGCAGCAGTCTTTGAGAGCCAGTGAATTTACATGCACATGCATGAGACTTAATAACTATGTCTCGAGTTGACGGGCGCAGTGCAATTCGTGACTTGTTGCGAAATGCATCTGTTTTAAGCAGAGGTTAGTCCGCTTAACATCAGGTGGGCCTCGAGCTTGTTCCGTCACATTAACATTAAAAAAAAGATTTATTATTTTTTCTTACAGGTGTATAGTGTTGTCTACCTTTCGTTGGCTCGCGACACAGGCAGGGTCCTTCCACTGAGATCTGACGGCAATTTCGTTATTGAAATTTTCTACAATCCGAGTAAAATAAATGCAAACAGTTGACAAATTTTATGCACTTTTGAGTCACTGTTACATTAAGTTTGCAGGCTTCACTAATTCCAGCCATGGCTTTTGTTTGCTTAAGATGAACAATTAAGGATCACAACTGCGTTGCGTACTCGTTACGGTATGTCAAACGAACGCAGGTAAATTCCACTAATTATTACGTTATATGCACACTATTTTCGACACCACATATATGATACTGTAGCACGACGTTTATTTATTAAATAGAAGTTATTTTTTTACCAGAACATAAGGTTTGTACTATTTTAATGATTAATTTCTATGCACTACTACCAATTACAACTTTTTATTAGAAACCGCGGGTAGGTGATACTATGAAAATAGGCACATACAAAAAACTTATTGTTATGAAAACTTTCATTGATTTCGTTCATCAATTTTATTTTATTCCTACGTCTCCGTTCTGTTTGTTAGTTTAAAATAATTAGATTCGAATGTAACGAATTTTATAGACTTTTAATAAAATTACGTTTGCAATTCAACGGGGCAATGCTGCCAGCATGCTGGGCACGCTGCCAACTGATAGTGGGCTAGAGCATTTGGACTGCCTATGAGTCCAAATGCTTATATGGTAGTGTTGTATATAGTTTGTAGTATATAGTATATAGCTGTAGTGTTGTATATAGTTTGTAGTATTTGGTTAATAAAATAACGTTGATTAGGACCCAAATTTCCACTTCGATGTGCCAGTTTGATGACTGCCAATTTACTTTATGGGACCTCTATATAATTTTACTCTCTGATTCTATCATAATTTCTTATGTATTCTGCCATTATAATAAATATTCTTTAAATATTTCTATCGGCCATCATTTCATAATATTTAAATATGGACGGACAGACGGTCATCGTAGGCTAAGGGTATTTAATATAAAAGGATGCCATTTTCACAAATAAATAAACAAGTACACAACCTTTTATTTTATCTTTATAAGTATCATAGCATATTAAATGATATAGTCCGGCCGCTGAGAGAATGCGTTTGACAGTTCGTGTTCGTATTGTAGTTGTGGCTTTTAAATAGAGTAAAATATAAAATATACCCTATTTTCAGATACTTAAATATCTGACTAATACAATATTATGCAGTCAGACTATTATGTTACTTTGAACTGAGGAAAAAATATTCACAAAACGAACTGTTAAACGCATTCTCTCAGCGGCCGGACTATAGTGACGTTCTATTTGTACTTCTTTTATACTTTGACGTTCGTTTATACACATAAAATTCGTTGAATATGAATTTTATGTGTATAACACATAAAGAACGTCAAAGTATAAAATAAGTACAAATAGAACGTCACTATCATTTAATACACATCAATAACTTCAAGATTCTACATTTAAAAACGCCCTTTTAATTACCAATTAGTAAAGTGTTAGATTGGAAGCAACTCGAAAATCCTTTTGATAGACACGCACAAATAGCTCATTTTTTTCTGTGACAATCGTAAAACGAATCATTTACAATGTTCTTTTATTATCTCGAGCGATTTGGGAGCCTCTCTGCCATTAATAACAGAACTGAAGACTTTTGGTCTCACGACAAATTTTCTTCACTGCTGAACATGTCATTCATTTTAGAGAAGCGAATTTCCGATTTTATTATCCCAATCATCTTTGAAGAGTGGTGTTTCACTTGGAAGACGTATTTAAAATTTTGCATTGCATTTGTTTTTGTTAATTCTTGTATTTATTAATTTTGTATGTGATTAAAGTTAATGTTGACGGGGTGATGGTGATATTGATTTTGTGTTTATGTGGATTGTGTATTGTTGTAGTTGGATTCAATGTGGCAATGGCATTAAGGTGTAAAGGCCACTGTAGAAGTCTGTCTCAATGTTTAATTATCCTAACACTACATTGCCTAAATTTTCACTAATATTTAAAGATTTTTTATGATCGGAACGTATTTCATATTTTTTTCAATATTGCCATACAATATTGCCCCTTTCTTCAAGTGCCGTAAAGCATCTTTGAAATCTGAATATTCTGGGTTTGAACGCGTCATACAATGATTAGTTTTCTATAGGTACTTAAATTTACAGTGTTCGTCCAAAGTCTGGAATTGTGCTTATTGTATTATGCTATTATATGGAAACATTATATCAGGATGAATGTGCTTATACAGACACCTTTGCCTACCTTTTAGGAGATGTAAATAGGGTTAAAATAATAAGCTCTAAAAAAAATTTGTGCTTCAATAATTACTGTTCCTACAAATTTTCTACTGAAACGTAGCACGATGTCGCTTCGCCTGGCCCTTGACATCCTGTTCATTACTCAGTGCGGGGAGTTCTTTGTTTCACGCTCAATATAAACTAATTTTTTGCTGGCTGGGCCTAGCAGGATTGGGTCCAGTCACCGTTGTTATTTATTACGGAGAGGTCAAAGTGCGCTCTTTTTTGGAGTCGGTAGTGCTGTGAAAATATGTGAGGACTGTAGTTATTAGTCCGCATGCATTTAATAGCTCCTTTGTGTTGAAATTTCCGTACGTTATAAATTATTCTTGGTGACCTCTTTGCCTATTTTTCATAACTTATATAATGTCAGAACTCGTCGAATTGCTTTAGAATGTTTTTATTTGTACTATTTTTAGTAATAGCAACATTTTGTATATACTTATATAATACGTTGCTGGGTACTCAACCAGCTAGGTATTTTTACCCAACAATGGTAGCCATTAACTTCAATTTCATCTGATGGTATGTGATGATAAAGACTGCTGGACACACAAGATGCTTGTTACCAGGTATTCCACTCGAAGGTGGTAGCTACCCAGGTGCGTATTTGCAAAAAAAACACTGCCCCCATTCAGTAAAGCTACAGCCTCTGCTGAGTTTGGACCATGAACTGTTGCCTTTTGTAACGACGCTCATGATTCTCAAGGAATTTCACGAACAAATTACAACTGAAGTTAGAAATAACAAACGTTTTCAAAAACTATTCAACGCATTTTTAAGTTATATCCTTAAAACAAATCCTCGTGGTGCCGGGCTAGAATTGCACCCACACTATATCTTCCTTAGGGATTCGTAAGGCGACGAATAGAAAAATATTGTAAGGTGGGCAGCAGTGTCTTATATAATATATGGATTAAATTGAATATGTACCGAATAATATATATATACTGAGAAAAACGACTTAAAGGCTTAAATCAAATTTGACCTTTCACCGTTGAATTGTAACTACGTGAGATGAATTCACAACTCTTAAGATGATTTTCACCAATGAATAAAAATGTACCATGTTTTATAATAAACACAACCGTCAAAAACGCCTTCCGTAAAGTGTTTTCAGAATTGAACTTGTTATACGATAATAATTGCAGTATTGACTATAATAAAATATACCTTACCTTTAAGGCGGTTTATATACGGTGATTATCACTATAACGTACGACTTAATCAGCCTCATCGAAAAGTCAATATTAAAGAAAGACCACAAAATATACCTTAAATAAAGATGAAAAGAAACATTCGCCTTCACTGACCTCGTTTAACGCCTTCTAGTTGGAAGGCGTTTTGTACGTATTTACGTTTGGTCGGTTTTTCGCCTTATATCATATAAATTGGCCGTC
This sequence comes from Plagodis pulveraria, assembly GCA_963890685.1. Lineage (NCBI taxonomy): Eukaryota > Metazoa > Arthropoda > Insecta > Lepidoptera > Geometridae > Plagodis > Plagodis pulveraria. The sequence goes on along the minus strand of OY982964.1, from coordinate 11,092,805 downwards.
ATTGGGGCACTTTTGACTTTAGATTTTTCTCAGTGTACCGGTTAGTATACCGATTTTAGATCCCTCACTACGAGTTGTTATATGTTTGATATACTTAGACCCACTGACAAATATGGTAACTAATTATACTGTTGATGTTGACTGCTTCTATAGTATATATATATATTACTAAAAAAAAACAATGAGTTCTATACACCCCAAATGTGAGGGTACAGAAATGGTACTTTATCGACTACATTTTTACGTATTGGCCCTGAAAAATAATTAAAATTTAATTTAGTTTAATATTCATCTTTGAGTCATCGTTTTACACATGATATCAGTTTCTCAGGTTTTTAAATCTTTCCGTTTACTAGCTAGTGCCACTTTCGACAGGCAAACAGACTGCTGAGTCTCATTAAACGATTCCATTTTACCCTTTGAATACGAAACCTAAAGAGAAAAACATGAATTGAATCGCGTTGGGGAAAACAAAGTAAGACCGAAACCAAGAACAAAAGTTTTATCCATAAAGTTTCCTACTTTAGTATTCTCAAGACCACAACTTTATCCTGCAGTCTATGCCTACAAAATAAGTTTTAATTACGCAGATAATTTGTACCCCAAGTTCCGTTTTGACCTAGATGAATGTCCTTTTCATCCTTGTTTCGACATGAATGTATTTTATACGAGTATAATCCTGTCATGTAATGATGTGATAATTTTGTTTTTCACAAACAACATGATATTTTCTAACACTGTCATATTTGTAGTAACGCCCCTTTAGCCTACATAAGTAATACAATAAGTTTACAGAATCACAACGAATATAATTTTCGCTTTCGTTGTAATATTGTGAACGTGTTCATTTGCTCGACACAATACTGATGATATACTATTACAAAATTTCAACCAGAGGAAAAAATATAGACATTTGCGGGATTATAATTTGTCCTCTCATTGTAATTTCGTAATGTAAAACGCGAAGCGTGCGTCAATGCAATAATATAAAATATTAAAATTATATTAAACTAATTTTCCAATACCTACATAGTTATGGGATAATGTGTTTAATTTTTGTAAAATAAGATTTTTATATGCGTGGGTAAAGGATGAAGAGGTAAGTTAAATATAAGGATAAAATAGTAAATTAGAATGGAAAATGTTGCAAATGAAACAAATATATTTATTATTGAAAACCTCAATATAAAGAACTTAGTAATGTTCGAAGCATTGTTGGTCTCGATTCTAACACAAGTACCATTAGTTTAACATGTAGTAGTCCTGATGAGATTGCTTATTTTGAATGTAATTATGACGGATCAAGGCCTACCTAATGTTAAGCGGACTAACCTCTGCCTATAACAGATGCATATCGTCCGAAAGTTTTACACTGTGCCCTTTACACTGATACGTACAGTTGTTAAGTTTCAGGTGCCTGTAATTTTTTTGGTTTCCCAAGGACTACTGCCGGAACTCTCTGTTAGGTGCTTGGTGACAGATTTTCTACTTGAGGGTGGTAGCTAGCCAGACCAGCTATAGCAAAATGCTATTTAACCATGCGGTTTGAACATGCATGCACCATGCATGTTCAAACCGCGGTTGAAAGCAGTTATATTAAACCCTGTCTGTTCACAATGTGACATAATTCTATCGTGTTCCAGGTAAGTTGCAGAACGACGAACGATTCACGCATCACACGGGTGAATCAACACATGATCTACGGCTCTGTTAGAGCAATTATGGGCATAGCAATTCGTACTGTAGCTTTCAGACAACCCAACTCTCGTCCGTTTGATTAAAATTGTAAAATTGGCACTAAAAGTCGTCGTGTCCTGGTAACGTCAATTATCGGAAACATTTCTTCTTAGAAAATGTATACGTCACGAGCACAATGATGGTTAGATTTTTTTTTTTTTTTTTTTTTTTATGTTATTGTGATGGAACAAGCGCGAGGCCCACCTGATGTTAAGCGGTATCCTCTGCCTATAACAGATGCATTTCATCAAGTGACGAACTGCACTGCGCCCATCACCTTGAGACATAGCTGTTAAGTCTCATTTTGCTTGTTATTTCGCTGGCTCTCAAGGACTGCTGCCGATTACATCATCTCAGTGCACATAGTGAAGACAACTTTTGGCTATCAAGTTAAATAGATTATTAAGAACAAATATAAACGCCACAAACAAGCACAACGTCAGTACTCAGAACGTCAAATTATAATGTAGTGTTTAAGCTGTAATCAATTCAAACAATTAGTTTTTTTATGTACCAGTCATTATAAATGCGTGGGAGTTTGCTTGCCACTCATCTTCAAACCGGCATTACAGATTTCTCTGTAATTGACCGGCATGACTTGAACTCATGCCTTTGTTTAAGACATATTTATAATACTTATACCATCCCGACTAACTGATTAGTTTTTGAGGGAGCGCCTTATAACCGATTTCCACATGGGTGAATCGCCATTATTCTTCTGGCGTTGTTGTGGTCACGTGTACTCGTAAACTAACGCTCCTCCTCGATCCGCTCGTTGTCGGACTTAAATATGACTTTGTTCCTGAGCTATGACATCGGGTCATATCATAGTTCAGGATTTGTGCATGGTGGTAGGGCATTTTGTGAATGCTCGCCTGGCTAGCTACCACTCTCAAGTAGAAAATCTGTCGGTACTAACAGTGAATACTGGCAGCAGTCCTTGAAAGCCAGAAAAATAACAGGCACATGAGACTTAACAACTGTATGTCTCAGTGTGACGGGCGCAGTGCAAGTCCTCAAACGACAAAATACATCTGCTATAGAGAGTTAATCCACTCAACATCAGGTAGGACTCGTGCTTGTTCAGTAACAATAACATAAAATTAAAGCACTTATTATGTGATATATTCAAAGTACGCCTAAATTAACATTATCATCTTCGCGCCTTCTTATCAAATTTCATTTCCCATAAAACGAAGGTCACTTACTTTTTTATCGGCAAAAAGCACCCATAATAAAACTTCGAAACCATATTCTATTGCACAAAGTACCGCAGTGTAATCGTCGTCCCTTGAAAGGATTGTTTCGTTATATTCAATAAAACCCCTATAAATCGAGAACGGTTCTATATTACAAGTTTTTGATATACTGGTCGGTAAATTTTTCAAGAGAAGCGCGCCCGAGACCGCACCGAAGGATATTTTACGTCTTCATAAAAGGGAAATATTGCGGTCCAAGGTGCTTAAAGATGAAAATTACTATTTACTTCTTGGTTATGATGTGTAAACTTAGGCGAGAATAACCGGGGATGTGATACATATTATCGTTCAGCGACTCTCGGCGGTCTTGCTTATCCAAACTCGTGCCTGTTTTATGAGAACGACGCGACATGTTGTAAGTTCTAGTTGGTTTGGTTTTATACTTATGTAAAACTATTGCGTCACACTATATTATTTTCAATTAGGTTAAAACATGAAACGTAATGTTACCTTCTGTTTTTTTTTTATTGTTATTGTGACGGGACAAGCTTGAGGACCACCTGATGTTAAGCGGACTAACCTTTGCCTATGACAGATGCATTTCGTCACAAGTCACAGTCAGGAATTGCACTGCGCCCTTCACCTTGAGACAAGTTGTTAAGTCTCATGTGCCTGAAATTTCACTGGCTTTCAAGGACTGCTGCCGGAACACACCGTTAGGCGCTTGGCGACAGATTTTCTACTTGAGGGTGGTCGCTAGCCAGGTGGGCATTCGCAAAATGCCCTTCCACCATGCGGTGAAGCTCAAGCCCGCGGCGGGATTCGAACCATAGACCTGCTGCGCGGCAGTCCATAGCTTATACCACTGAGCTATCATTGCTTCGAAAAATGTATCTATCAGTTCGAGTTAAGCGAATAAAAAATAATGGTCTTATGCGTGACGATAGAAAAGACCTGACGGCTTGACTCTAGTTCCGTGGGAGTTAGGGCAGCCCTTTATGAGGGCGCTACATGCGTAGAAAATTTAGCGCCGTCACACCTTTCTGAAACCAACGTGAGAGCTGGCACCGCGGCTACTACTTTGGCGATGCAACTCAAGCGCCGCAAGTATACTAACCTCGGTAGTGGTGACATATTTGAACCGTTTGGTGTTCAGACTTTGGGTCTGTCGGGACAATAGCTCATCGTATTTTCCAAAACATATGAGAGCGCTTCGTCGATGCGACGCGTGATCAAAATACAAGCACCTATTTGGCTCAAGGAATTAGCATTGCAATCCAAATAGGCAACGCTGCCAGCATGCTGGGCAAGTTGCTAACTGGTAGTGGACTGGAGCATTTGGACTACCTGTGAGTCTGCAATGACTTGTAGGTTGTCAGAATGATTTCATTGTAGTAGCTGTAGTATTGTATATAGTTCGTAGTATTTTGTTAATAAAGGCATACCGCCGGTAAATAGAGGGCCAATTAGAAATCATTCGGCACTCAGGAATCTTGTTAAAATATTCGATTCATTTAACAATTTCAGAATTACTGAAGTTTGATGATATGGATCAAATAATACTAAACGATGATGAAGGAACTATGCCAGACGGGCTCAGATATTGTGAAGCACAGCTGCCCAGGCCATTCCTTTTATAACTAGGTGTTTGCCTGTAGTTCGCTAACACAATTGGCATAAAATCCACGGAGGTGTTCCTGTTTTACGGTGATTGATATATATTATAGATGAACACCGGTTATTAATAAAAAAAACTGTTTTCCTTGTATAGTTCATGGTAATTTGATAATGAATTTTGTATTGTACTGACGCTTTGTATGTTGAAAAATTACGCGTTATTTTTGTAACCGTTGTGATTGTAGTCCAAGTTTTTGTATACTATTGTAATTAGACACCTTTGGTTAAAGTTTTGGCTTCGGTTAACGACACCGTAGCATATTTTATTTTTCCGCATAAAACTTCTACAGAGGAGACTGTTAGGAGCACTGATTGTGGATTAAATTATTTCCCCTGGAAAGCTGCTCGCCATTATCCGAAGCCAAATATACAAATCTTCCTTTTATTTCTGACACTATGGTATTTAGCAAAAAATAGTCCTTAAATTATGATGAAATCTTTCGATCGGTATGATAAAAATACAGGATGTTTTTTTATCTTGTAACGGGTTCGATTTCCGGTTCAACCATGTAATTATTTAAATATCTATGAATACAGTTTAAATTGTTTTTTAAATTCAAATAATGTCTTCTTACAGCAAAAATGTTCCATCTACAAGATTCAAGTACTTGCCCTCCATGTGACATCTCCGTGGGACGGCCTGTATATAAACTGGTATAACAGTAACATGGCTACAACAAAAATTTCAAAAATAACGCGAACATATTTTACATAAGTCGCGTCAATAACATATATTATCGAATTACCATTAACAATAGAACCTACTAGGAAACTCAGTAAGTAAGTTGTAATGTAGTTAACAGTTTCATTTTCCGCCACTCGAGATAAGAACAAAGTTGGACAGTTCCGCTGACAAGTGACTAAAATATAGTCGCTGACCACGCTAACGCAAGCCACACACAATTTAGATGCTAACTTCAAACTTGACTATGAAATTTCGTAACAGTGAAGCAAAATTTCAAGCTTCCTTTTGAAACTGAAAGTAATAATTAGCACGAGAAATTAAGGTTAGTAATTATTCAGAAAATAATTGAATACTTTCTAAATGTCGCCAAAGTGTTCTAAGTGTTGGATAGCGCTACATATATTTGAGTGGGTAGGTATACTACGGGCATTCCCAAGGTAGATTGGCATCATCATCATCACTACATAGTATAAAACAAAGTCACATCTAGCTGTCTGTCTGTCCCTATATATGCTTAGATCTTTAAAACTACGCAACCGATTTTGATGCGATTAATAGATTTAGGAAGGTTTACTACTATTTATACTTAACATATTAACATATGCATAATATAGTAGAGAAATGCTGATAGTTTTAGAGGTTTCTAATGTGAAGTCGTAAATAAACTAATTGTTTGTGCTTACATCGCAAACGCTGGCTGAACCCTACGCGATCGATGAAAATAATTTACTACAGTATTGTACAACTTAAAAAGATCTACAAAAATGTCCGTAATAGTATATATATACATATATGTCTCTTAGGGATAACCCACAATAACCATTTTTATCCTTTATTTTTTACGAGAAATAATGGCTTACTTACGGTACGATTTTAGGCAATAATTCTTATCCAATTATGTACCTTAATTATATTGTGCATTTAATATAGATCCATATGGCCTTTACAGCATTAGATTTTTCGTTGCGCGTAGAGTGTTTTCCACATGGCCAATTATATGTCGCTCTTTCAAGAGTAATTTCTAAAGAAAACATTTTTGTATTTTCTAATGACATAAAAGCTGTGAATGTTGTATATAAAACCATTCTGTAGTAGGTATATTTAGTACCAGCATTACGCCATATGGATCTATATTAAGTGCCAGGGCGGGCCGCTCGTTAGATATAATCAGGAATTCCGAAGCCAAAACATTATGTCGTTTATGTAGTTAGAGTAAACATAATTGTACCGACCATGTACGTGGATTGAAATGTGATGATATAGTTAATTTTTGTACGACATATTGAATGTGAATTCTAAATGAACACTCAACTCCTTTAAAGTCTACTTTTTCGTACTTATTTCTCTTATGACCAGGCTGAGGTACGAGAATATTATATTTGTGTTGTAAGTATTTATTTAGAAGTATTCAAAGTTTTTATTTTCTATCGCTTTTTTTTTTGTACTAAAATGTATTCACATGTATTGAACTTTAAACTTTAAACTAAAAGCATCAGCTTTCAACTTCTGTTGCCACCATTCAGATATCCCAGTTAAATAAAGGTAAGTACCCGCAGTGACCAGAGAGTTTTGTATTACTGCTCGGGACCAGTTTCGCTTGTTTTGCAGGCGTTGTATGGTTTGTGCAAACATTAAGTGAGCTCTCGCGTGATAATGGTTTTACATAACAGAGTTTATGAATTTTATAATGCAGTACGTACACTGAGAAAAACGACTTAAAGGCTTAAATCGAATTTGACCTTTTACCGTTGAATTGTAACTACGTAAGATGAATTCACAACCCTTAAGATGATTTTCACCAATCAATAAAAAGTACTATGTTTTATAATAAACAAAACCGTCAAAAACACCTTCCGTAAAGTATTTTCAGAAATGAACTTTTTAATACAATAATTATTGCAGTATTGACCATAAAATATACCTTACTTTTACGGCGGTTTATATACGGTGATTATCACTATAACGTACGACTTAATCAGCCTCATCGAAAGTCAATATTTAAGACAGACCACAAGATCTTAAATGAAGACGAAAAGAAACATTCGCCTTCACTGACCTCGTTTAACGCCTTCTAGCTGGAAGGCGTTTTTGTACGTATTTACGTTTGGTCGGTTTTTCGCCTTATACCATATAAATTGGCCGCCTTATGTCATTAGGGCGCTTTTGACTTTAGATTTTTCTCAGTGTATGAACAACAACTCAACCCTGTCTGGGAAGTCACCAGAAGTCTCTTTAAGGTTTAGATCAGTCAGTTAAAATCCTATGATATTACACTAATATTAAAAAGGCTCAAGTTTTCATTTGAGCACTCACTCGAGTGAGTATCTAAGGATGTTTGTTTCTCCTTCATGCTGAAATGGCTGAAATAATTTGAATGAAATTGGGAACACAGACTATTGTTGCTGGATTAACACATCGAATGTAGTCATCATGTCTCTTTATGATTGTCTAAGATGGTGACACCTCGGGGCTCAGTTACAAACAATCATCTTTAGTGTAAACTTATTAGGAACCGGCTAGGACCCGCGTTATTTTTACCGGAAAGATTCCGACCAATTTCGGACTGTTTTGAATCGCGTAACTGACTGTTACGCGCCGAGGCCCGTGCTCGTCTCCCGGACGAAGGACTTCAAAACAGTCCGAAACTGGTCGGAATCTTTCCGGTAATTATAACGCGGGTCCTAGCCGGTTCCTAATAAGTTAATATGGATAAAATTCGCGATAGTTTCCAAAGTGAAATCTTTAGTGTATACATAAAATTTTTACCATTTCACCAGCGAGAAAATTAGTTGCCCGCTATTTTGCTTAAGGTTTATTTTTTCTCCATAAAATTCAGAAAATTTATCGCATGACATTGTTACCAAAATAAAGCGTGAAGTAATATTATTTCTTTTCTTTTTTTTTTAAGAGCATTAGTCATTTTATTAAGTGTAAATTAACATATTTAACTTAAAAAACTTAAAATTACTTAAAAAAAAAGAAACTAATCCAATGTTCCGCTACCATTAGGCAGTGTCCCCAAAATGCTGGCCGCATTGCCACGTTGTATGGCAATGCTTATCCTCTGTGCAAAGTATATGCCAGCATTTTGGTCATGTATTATTTTTATTCAGTTCATTCATACAGCAACAATTATGTCCGCCTGCCAGTAAAAAAATAGGAATCATCATTATCGAAAAACCTATTTAAAAAATTATGCGGTGCGCCATGATAAAAAATATATGTACGTCAAATTGAAAATCACCCCATCATAAATACTTGACTAACATGATAATGAATTAAATTTTAAAATCTGATTTTCTGAGTGGAAATATTTGATAAATAACATTGATAAAATACAACTCAATATTATGTATTCAATTATCTCTGTTGAAGTTTCAAACAGGAATAATGATCCAAGCCGTGGACCTAATTAAAGTGCTCCGAAGCAAGTACTAAGTTATTGGCCTTTGAATCGGTCTGAATAAATCCAGAGCACCTCATAATTAATGGGATTACCTTTGTAGATCCAAGGATATAGAGTCGTCGGAAGGGTAGGGCCAATACGTCAAACATTTTACGGGGCACGGGGAGACAATGTGGTCATTTGAGACGCACTAAAACTCCCTGGTGTCAAACCTCTTCCACATTTGGCGAGAGAGCATGAATAAACGATTTGAAACAAACCTAAGTTAATTACACACAGCCGCTATAGACTGGCTGTAACATAATTATGGTGATTTGTTTTAAAAATATATTTGTTTCAAGTTTTATGAATAGGAAATTTTTAAAGTAATTTATGTATTTATTTTTTATGTATTCGGTATAAAAATTATCTTCAACGGTGTCAAATAAGAAACATACTTGTACAGGAATAAGTTAAAGCATGATATCTTAATTAAATATAATGAAAGTACAGCGAAAGTGAAACCAAATATTTTATAGCATGGTGGTAAGGCATTTTGCGAATGCCCGTTTGGCTAGCTACTACCCTCAAGTAGAAAAACTATTGCCAAGCACCTAATGGTGTGTTCCTTAGCTGTCCTTGAGAACCAGTAAATTTAGGTTGGCCTGACCATCTCCGTCCAAATCATCACATATCATCAGGTGAGATAGTGGTTAAAAGTGAAACAATAAAGCGTAAAAAAAAATTATGAGTTATAACAGTATGATATGGATGTCTTGTTGGTAAGTGATGATGTAATTATATACTATTATCAGGCTTAACCTACTAAAGCTTAGGTACTGAATCTCAGTACCACTTCGTGGCGGCGAGGCGATCCCGCGGGGAGCCTCCAGCGTGGGAGGAGGTCACGCGCATGTGACGGCAGGCGCGGGCCGCCCTGTTGCGGCGGTGGACGGAGGGCCTGGCTCCACCGGTCCCTGGACAGAGGACGGTGGATGCCATTCGCCCGGTCCTTTGGAGGTGGGTAGGGCGGCGATTCGGGTCGCTCACCTTCCGGTTGGTGCAGGTGCTTTCCGGGCACGGATGCTTCGGCAAGTACCTGCATCACATCGCAAGACGTGAGGCGACCCCTGCCTGTCACGAGTGTGGAGCGTCAGAAGACATGGCGCTCCACACGCTGGAGGAGTGCGCCGCATGGAGTTCCATGCGGCACGCCCTCACAGCGGTCATAGGCGCAGATCTGTCGCTGCCGAGCGTGGTTAACGCTATGCTCGGCAGCGACGGATCGTGGCAGGCGGTGGTCTCTTTCTGCGAAGAGGTGATGGCGCAGAAAGAGGCCGCGGAGCGGGCGAGGGAGGACGACGTCCTCTCAGACCCGCTCCGGCGTAGACGAACTGGGGGAAGGAGAAGGCGATTCGGGCGCCTTCTCGCTCTTACCTAGTGCTGTGCGGATCATCGGTGGAGAGTCGGGGGATTCTCCACTGGCTTGCACGATCCCACACGTCTGGGGGATGGCCCTAATGAGCTGGGTCATCCCTCCATTGGCCGAGGCCCGTCACCGGTGACGGGCCAACCGCCGGGGCGAGATGGTGAATGCTAGCGCTACCCCATCTCGCCCCGCCTAGGCGGCAGACTGCTCATCCCGGGTTTTTAGTGGGTAACCTCACTTACTACCCCCCCGTGGGGGTAGTAAGGCCCCTCAGGCGAGGACTCCCACATAACCACTCTGCTCCCCCCGGAGCCGGGTGGTATCCATAAAGGATTATCCCGGGTCAAAAAAAAAAAAAAAAAAAAGGTACTGCAACACAATCTTAAGTGCTTGGAAGTTTTGAAACTGGACAGGGGCGTACGTAACGTATTAGCAACATGCTGTAGGTACAGCTGTATCGTAAGGAAAATACATGTATATCTTCTTCTTACCTTTACCCTGCGCATATGAGGTAGTTTGTTTTTTCTTACTCAAAGGGAAACACAAGAACATCATATAAATTTAAGCTTCGTTCCTAGTTTTAGCTGGCTGAATTCTTGACACCAACTCTCAATTTAATAGATCTTGTTGGTAGAATGCACTCAAAAGCGTTAAGACAGTAAAAAAGTCCTGTTATGTGCGTAATGATCGGCTCTTTGTGTTAAAGTCACATAAAGAGTTCTACTGCTCTTAAAGTTATTTCACAGGTAAAGCTACGAGCTGTACCAATTGGTATAAAATGTGAGACCAACATATGGAAAATAACAGGATCAAGAACAATGTAGCTTTAATTACATACTCGAATCACATTGAAACACTCAAATATACATGTCATGTAACATTTTGAAGCAGTGATGGCTCAGTGGCTATGGACTGCCGCGCAGCAGGTCCGTAGTTCGAATCCCTCCACGGGCTTGAGCTTCACCGCATGGTGGAAGGGCATTTTGCGAACGCCCGCCTGGCTAGCGACCACCCTCAAGTAGAAAATCTATCGCCAAGCACCTATCGGTGTGTTCCCGCAGCTGTTCTTGAGAGCAAGTAATTCTAAGTTGGGCTGAATAACATTTTAGACTACATCATCACTTACCATCAGGTGAGATAGTGGTCAAAGGTTAACGTAACCGGAATCAAAATAACAATTACAAGTGGCCATGCGACGTTACTTCTTAATATAATTTATTTTACTTAGATCATGTAAGTATGACGCCTGTTCAATACAGTTGTACTGTCACCATTCTCATTCTGCTTGACAATGTACTGACAAACAACACCAAAGTTAACAACGAGGGGCTTTCTATAAAAGTTCGACATCCTATGCTTGGAAAATTACTCAGACCGGAAATTAAATCAAGGCCTGACTGCCTCAAGCAAAGGTAGATAAATACTGAACGAAGATTCCTTAAAAGCTGCTGGTGCTATACTTGATGATTGAGAATCCTAATTTTGCCTCGAGTAGAGTTTTGGTGAAATATATAATGCGCATATATAATGGGGAATAGGAAGGTAGAGTTTGTACGTAATTAACTAAGTAAAAAATGCACACAATAATTTTCTGCGTATTAATCAATAAAGATGGGTACTAATAATTACTTTTAAATAATGATATGATTTTGTTTTAATAGTCCATGAAAGAATATCTATTTAATTAACAAAATTAATCAATTTGTCACTCTGATAGAAAACTGAGGTGATAAAAAATTTAATTGATTATGTATAGAAAAAACATTTTCTATATACATATAGAGATACATAAAATACAAATATAATCACATACTCCTCTCGAAAGCTCTCGTAGCTAAGCTTGTTCAGCCAAGCAAAGCAATAGTCTGCGGTCTCTACTGAATAGATGACCACTAGTGAAATTTACAAAAGCGCTTCCATGCTTCAGAAGGTATCTTAAGTCGCCTGTCCCGAGATATTCGCCTGTCCTGGTAGTAATAAGGAAATGTTGGCGGTTCCAGTCACAGTCTGGAACGTCTGACTCTTGTGCTAGTCGCATTGGGACCATGTGTTGAATTATGGACTATGGCCCACGCATCTCTCTCTGAGAGAAGGGCCTGAGTTCTTGTACTTAGAACGTCATGGGATGACACATTGCGGTATTTATTTTATATACACAATACCAATGTAAAAATTCTTTTGTATTATTCAACGGACGATATGGTAATCACAAAGGCTCAAAACCCTTTGTAAACTCTGGTGAACTATTCCAAACTCCGATACTCTCCTGAGTATTCTAAAAGTTTTACAGCAATAAATACGTGACTTTCTCGTTTACTTTTAATGTGTTTTCTGGGCGGCTATATTGTTGAGTAAACTGTACATGTTTTGGCTTCGCCTCAAACATTAAAGAGATCTAATGTTTTTTTTTATTTTTACTTCACTATTTGCTCTTTCTTGTAGCTTGCTCAAATACGTCCGTTCACTAAGTAAGTGAACAGACGTAGTAGTATCTATGTCAACAGAACTATTATTAATAAAGAAAATCTAATATATAAAATTCTCGTGTCACAGTTTTCGTTGCCATACTCCTCTTAAACGGCTTCACCGATTTTGATGAAATTTTTTGTGCTTATCCGGTATCTATGAGAATCAGCCAACATCTATTTTTCATCCCCCTAAATGTTAGGGGTAGTCCACCCCTAATTTTTTTATTTTATTTTTTAGACAGAATTTTTAATTTCTATTTTTTTATGATACAACATACAAAAATACATACAATCCTCAATTTTCACCCTTCTACGATCAACCCTTATTTTATAAATTATTTATATGGCAAAACAACGTTTGCCGGGTCAGCTAGTTAACTTTATAAAGATGTATGTATAGAAAATCATGCCTAAAGATACATACATCTGGAAAAAAAATGTATCTATATTAATATCAATAATTAGGGTTCTCTTTCATTGTAATTTGCATATACGCCTCCTAAGCGAATAAACTGACAAAATTACGATTGAGATTTGAAACAACGACCATTTATCCCTATATCCGAGACACGCTCTGCCAATTGAGCTATTCTTGCAAGTGAGCCAAAGCTCAAATTTAAAATAGAAAAATACGGTTATGATTACGTTGTTTAAGTAAATGAATATAAAATAAACTTAAGACTCAGAAAAATACATAATAATATTGGACAATGTTAATATAATATAATTATATCTAACATTGTCCAATAAAGATGGCATATAACCTTGACTACCGTGGTACTCATTTAAGTACCCTAAAATGAATACCACGGTCAATAGTCAATAGTCAAGGTTATATCTTTGTGACAATTGAAAGTTTTTTTTCTGATCATAAAAGAGCAAACCAAGTGGGAGCCAGACATCGCTCTAGCAAGACCCATCTTTGTTAGATACCATATAAGAAAAAAAAAATTTTTGTAGTACCCAGCAAGTTAAAATTAAAACTGAACAGATAAGGAAAGAATATTTGTAAATTAAGCATATGACGCAACAATGACACTCCAGAATATAATTGTAAATCCCATAACATAAGATCTATTGTCTAGACTTGTCACAGTTTCAGAATACAGCAATCGAGCCAGTAAAAAAAAGCAAACCCAAGCTAGAAGGTCATCCCCCCATCTCTACCCATGGGTGTCGTAAGAGGCGACTAAAGGTAACACACCAGAAGATTGACAGCAGCGCTTTCTTAGGAACTGATATTTCACACTGCAATTCTCAAGACGCCTGCAAAACCGGCCATGATTGAGGAGGCTGTGTTCAGCAGTGGACAATCTGCCAGAAACAGTACTCAAAAGTATAATACTAAAAAAACACTAAATATTACACATATATATTATATAATCATTCAGTTATATATGAGTAATTGAGTTATATAAAGATTACCGCATAGTCAAGCCTAAAACTAACTTCAATCAGTATACAATTAGAAACATAAACCAAAAATATTAAAAAATATAATTGAAACAATAAAATTACAATTCTTAACAATTTTAACAAAATATCGTTAACGCGAGTATGCAACGGCCGTCTATCCCTGGAGCCACGATCAAAATGAGAGAGTCGTTGAGATTGCCGCGCCAGCTGCCCCCTTCCGCGCTGTGTTGCCACCACTCGGAAGTAGCTGCGACGTGAAGTTGGCTAGTCACGCACTCTTCTAAAGTTTTCTATCCTAAGAATACTTTAATCTTTTTTACAAGACAAGATAAGCTTACATTTTTATACGAAAATAACTGTTTTCAACAATGCATTGGGATGTAATGAATGAAACTGAAACACAACTTAACAACTTAAACTAAACAACTTAAACAAACTTTAAAACTTAACAAGTAAAATAATATATGTTTGTCAAGTTAATGCTTGTGAAGTAAGAACCGCTGCTGGCAGCCAAACTTGGAGCATACGTGTGCTTAATGAAGTCTTACAACTTACATTGCAGAAGTTCTTTGAACGTCACTTCAACTTTGGACGTCAACGAAACTTTAAATGATATGTTTAAGTTTACTGAAGCTTATTTTTGTCGTAACTGAGAAGAAAATACCAAAATTAAACATTAGACAATAGTACAAAAGTGGTACCGAAATGCTTGTAGCTAATTTTGCCTATTACACGTCTTATCCCATGCAGCTGTTTCGATACTTAGCAAATTTATTTTTGAGTTCTTTTTATATTGAAATATTTTTTCCGCTATCACGTCAGTGTATATTTTGACTTACATTGGCTTTTATTCTACAAACAGCAATATGCGCAGAGTTATGTAAAACTTTTTATATTTCCGGCAGGATAAGGTGAGATTGAAGCAAGTTTTGGAGCAACGATGGCCGAGCGGTAATAGCTATGGACTGCCGCACGCCATGCCGCTTCTAATGAGGAATGATCAATCTTCTAAAGAAAATGATATGCATCTGTATAGGCTGAGACTTGCGTTTAACATCAGGTAAGCCTCTTGTATGTTCCGTTACAGTTACATTAAAAAACACTTACACTCCGTTATGGCGGTATACCTACGTAAGTATTTGCTCTAAACGTTCCTGAACGAAACATTTGTATAATCTGTGGAGTGGGAAAAAAGTGTGTCATCGGCTTAAAAAAAAAAGTTTTTGTTTATATAATTGTAACGGAACATGGAAAAGGCTTACTTGATGTTAAGCGGTAGCTTCTGCGTATAACAGATGAATTTCCTCACATGTGACAAACTGCACAACGCCCATCACCCTTAAACATACAGTTGCTATGTCTTATACGCCTGGATTCGTAATTTCAAATTACTTATTGGCTCTCAAGGGCGTCTGCCAAAATACACTATTAGGTGCTTGACGATAGATTTTCTAAGTTCTACGTGAAAGTGGTCGTTAGCCTGGCGAGCATTCATAAAATACCCTTCCACAATGCAGTGAGGGATTATTTTTGCCAGTTTGTCCGGGTAAGTACAGCCACCATAGCTATTTCTACCACCAAGCAGTAATGTTTACATTAGTGTGCATGGTATGTGAATGGTACGGGTGTCGGTGAAATTACGACGATATAAACTTCGCTTGATAAAAACCTCTTTAAGGCTGTTCCCTCATAAATATCAACATTTACGGGATCTTTGAGAAACAAAGATCCCGTAAATGTTGATTTTCAAACTGATTTTCAAAAATTAAAGCTACGATTCAAATACTCGCAGATGTATTTATTTCATTTCATCCTGTACAAAAACGCCAAGACAGTTTTTTTGATTTGTTAAATTATGTTTGATTAATAAAATATCAAAAATATCCTCATTTTGACATATATTTGCCTTCTACTCTTAACCAAGTTGACTAATTGACTTGATACTTACATTAAAAAATATAACAAAGGTAGTGCTACAGTTTCGCCAAGACAAAAAAAGGGTTACTATAATGGTACTCTCTAAATTAAAAGATATCGTTTTGGCGGTTACGACATTTACTTCCAAGCAACTGCGGGGCCCTTGCGCGGTGCGAGGGACGAGCCATCAGTACCGCTCAAGCATTACAAGACGACGGATCTACGCAACTTCGTGATCGTACAACAACAGCAAAGAGCTGCTTTTGACGGACGCACTGTGCCACAGTAAAATGCTAACTCGCAGAAGACTAATATTCACCAAAGTGTGCAATATCTAGTACATTGTACGGAGGTAATTTTAATATTGTGGAAGTATAAATCTAATGTATATTGATTATTTATAACTATATCGTTATTAAAATGGTAATCAAATTGAAGACGTTCTGAAAAAAAACCAGGTCAGGAGTGCCCTGAACCGACGCTTATGTATGAAAGGATTGATGAGTGTAGATGAAGTGAATATCTCTTTCAAGGAGCTGTGGTCTCTGCCTACCCCTACGGGAAAGAGGTGTGATGTTATGTATGTATGTAAGTAAATAGAATTAAACTAATTATAAATAAATAGGTCACTAGTACTATAGTCTTTTTTTTTAATAAACCAGTACCGAACACTTTGACTGCGTTGCTATTGGCCCACGTAATCAACATAAAGTCAGTTCCACAAAAACTAAAATATTAAAGAACTTAATGATAACAAATATTTTCCGTGCTTCGGAGGGCACGTTAAGCCGTCGGTCCCGGTTGTCGTCTTAGGATGGCAGTCGTTATAGCATGGTGGTAGGGCATTTTGCGAATGCCCGCCTGGCTAGCTACCACCCTCAAGTAGAAAGTCTGTCGCCAAGCACCTAACGGTGTGTTCCGGCAGCTGTCCTTGAGAGCCAGTACTTCTAGGTTAGCCTGAACAACATCTTCGACCACATCATCACTTACCATCAGGTGAGATAGTGGTCAAAGGCTAACCTATCAGGCATAAAAAAAAAAAAAAAAAATTATTTTAAAAATATGTATAATAATTACAAATTTACGACAGAAAAATTATAGTCATGTGCGGGATTCGAACCCGTGTCCATCCACCCATTTAGCCGGGGTATGTTCTACCCAATTGAGCCAACATGACACAATGGCTCATAACTCAAATTTGCGCTCTCGTTCTTTGACCATCGTATCGGGATGGAGCGACACCTATAGTTCAACTTGCGTTGTACTACAAACAATACCAATTTTGTAATTGGTTTTAAGCTTGTAAATGATAACGCAACCTTATAATTATAATATTATTATGTTTTCAATAAAGCCTGCCTGGCGATATAAAATACAAAATTACAACTCAGAAACTCATGCTGAGGTCCCAACACTTTGGCACTGAATTACCTGTGATAGTAGGACGAAGCAAACCTGTTTATCTGGGATTTCAATTTATCATCATAGTTACCCCTTTTACTGACACAGCAAGTTAATTTTATATGCATAAACCTCTGAATACCTTATGTCATCCTTATAAATTTACAACATGTACCTATAATTTCTCCATGTAAAGTAATAAGTACTTTTTAGGTAGGCAATATAAAAAACGTTGATCCTGATGTTCTACGATTGCTATTCTGTGACGACCGTAGCGCGATGACTTTGCTAGTCTAATACACGCCCGTGCCGAAGCGCACCTGCAATCTTTGATGCGGGCGAGTGGCAAGCTTGCGCGGAAAAAATTTGCTCGGCCCGCCTAGATCCTCAAGGTTATTGGCGTTACCCTAAGGCTGAAGTCGTATGAGAACATGGATTGCAGACTTGTGTAAACAAGTAAGTGAAACACATATATATACCCATCTACTCCTATTTTTTGAATACTCTTATAAAAGTAGCGACATTAGTACTTTCGAAAGTTAATCCCTTGAGGTAGCGCTCATTTAACCTGACAATGTTTACTAGAATTACATGTCTTGACACCTTCTATTAACATAGAAATTTACATACTTGTAAGTCTGATGGACATCCGCACTATCCTTGAGATAGATGATTATTAGATGAAGGGAAAAGCCCAGAATGCTGGTTGCATTGCCAAACCAAACAGCATCGTTGTTATTTTGTGAAAAATATATATGAGCAATAAATAACCACTGTCCACTGATAAACAAATTGCACAAGCATTCAATTTACGCTGTACTGTACTGTATCAGCCGGATTGTCCACTGTTGAACACAGCCTCTTCGATTAAGGAAGGTATTGCCATAATCCCCTCGCTTGGCTTGGGATCACAGTTTAAGATGGCAGTTTCTCAGAAGGCACTGCTGCCCATCTTCTGGTATTTTACTGTTAGTTGCCTCTTAAGACAACCCCGAGTAGAGATGGGGAGATGATATTCTAGCTCGGCACCCCACGGGGATACGCATTACGCCGTAATTTAAAAAAGTAGTTTATCAGAGGGTACTAGATAAAGTGTTCACATACGAGTAAGTATTGCTACTTCATTTTGAGATACAGTGCTATGGCAATCTGTATGTAATGTATTTTTAAATTTAAACCTTTTTCTTTTTCGATATTGCTCATCTTAGTTTTAGGCAATTTTCTAACATCAATATTAAACATTTTCTTACTTAGGCGTAGCATTTTGACATCGCGGTTATGACCATAACATTGAAATGCATGCATTCCTATAAAAAAACATATTTTTATTAAATAAAGAACCCTTTAAAGAAGAACCCTAAAAAGAATATATAAAGAAAGTACCTGGATAGTATAATTCGCACTCATCCGGTTTCATTGCCGTTTGACTCCGCTTTGCGGCATTGTTTCCTGAAGGCGACTTTGTGGTTTTTGAAATGCTAATCTTGCGGCTTTGCTGCACCACTACTGTCATTCATTTGCTGACTTTGAAAAATACGCAAAGCAACGAATTTGGTACATTTTGAGAAGAAAGTATTCTGCATTTACGGTGGATGATATCATTGAGTGTTCTATAACAGTTTATGAAGACTTTGGATATTGAAATCTTTTGATCATTTTATCTAATATATTTACTTGAAATTAAATTATATGCCTTCTTTTTTATTGCACAAAAAATAAGTAACAGATGCATTAGTTAGAGATGTTGATGTAAAACTTGTGAAATTATTAAAAATAAACGGTCAAGCGCGTGTCGGACCACGCGCAATGTAGGGTTCCGTAGTAGCCCGTTATGATAATATAGAACAATTCTGTTGTTCTTTTTATCTCTTCCACTGTCATCCTGCTAACGCTAAAATATAAATGTACAATAGCTGCCAAGTTATATTTTGAATTCTATAGGTATACTCGAATGAAAACGTAACGATAGAGCGATTAGATTCCGTTGGTACATTGCCATCTATCTGTAGCTTTGTAAAACATATATATATATAATAAGCTTTAATAAAGCGTGAAAATTTGAGATTGAGTGGTAGTTTGCTACATCTTTCTTTAATCCTTCTTTATGTACAGTACGATGCGGTCAATTTTACAAACACGAGGACGAACACATTCTTGACGGCATAGGTTTAATATATTATGGTGGATAGGAAAACAAATGGTGTCAGCGGTGTATTTTAAGACTATTGGTGAACCATTTTTTTACTCCAGCGCGCCCTTAGTTGGACCGAGCTTACTTAGTTTCGGTTTTAAACTATCTATAGTAAAACGAACATCACGGATAATTAAATCTGACGTGTGTTTATCTGCACATATATAAAATTTATTATCTGAATTATATCCGTCGGTAATAGTTGAGGGCTCAAATACTGATTTTAAGTTATTCGAGTAAAGTCTACTGAGTCACGTGCTGTTTTTTTTTTTCATAGCTGATGCAACTTGGGACATCACTTTTTCTTTTAATTTACAATGTAAACCAAAAATATTTGATGTTGTACTTAACAGTATTTTGACTTTCTAAATGGAACTTTTGTAACATATTTCTTAACTAATTTCAAGTATATGCCTGAACAGGGTTATTGGTAAAACACTAACAACCTCTTAAGGTTGACGTCTGCTAGTCATAAGAAAAATTTTGAGTTTTTTTTATTGAAAAAAAAATCTAATTATTTTATATATATTTTTGTTTTAATGCTACCGCCTACTCCGAGCCAAGAGCGTCCGCCGCGGCAACACTAGACCACGCCGCGCTCCATTTGAATAGAGTTTTGAATATTTACATCCAGCAAAGTAATAATAATTATGAAGTAATACATTACAGGCACATGAGACTTTTGACATCAGGTGGTCCGCGTGCTTATTCAGTCAAAAACATATAAAAAACACAAATTAAACTGAGTTTTTTTTTTAAACAAATACAATGCATCTTTAAATGTTTCTTAGGAATAGCAGAAGTCAACCCTAAGAGGTTGTTAGCATTTTAACAATAACCCTGTATAATGCAACAGTCTTAAAATCTGCTAAGTTACCATATATTTTCCATTTTATCCATGCTTTCCTCTTATTGTTAAATATTTGCCTTAGGGATGAATTAAACTAAATAGGACATCTGCAATTTGTTATGATTTTTCATGGTACATTCTTGGATATGATGCCGTAGATAGTTTCATAAAAATTATTAGTTACTTAGTCACTTTAAAGGATTTGTTCTAAGAATTTTGTGTTTGGTACAAATTTATCCAACACTCAAGTTCAACGACTATTTTTTTTTTATGTTATTGTGAAGGAACAAGCGCGTGGCTCACCTGATGTTAAGCGGTATCCTCTGCCTATAACAGATGCATTTCATCACAAGTGACAAACTGCACTGCGCCCAACACCTTGAGACATACCTATATACATGTTAAGTCTCATTTTTGCCTGTTATTTCACTGGCTCTCAAGGAGTTTAGCTTTTAGAGGGGGGACGCCCTAAAGGAACAAAAACTTGCAATTTAAAGTTTAATATTTCTTAAATGGGACATTAAATCGAAAAACTGTGTTAGCAACCCCTAAATCATTTTAAAATACCTATCCAACGATAGCCCACACAATGGGGTGGACGACGAAAAAAATATTTCATCCTCAAATCATATGTATGGGAGCTACGCTAAAAAAATATATTTTTCTAAATTTTATTTTACCACTTTGTTAGCGTGATTAATATACATACACTTACCAAATTACAGCTTTCTAGTGCTAACGGTCTCATAGCAAACCCTCGGACAGACGGACAGACAGACGGACATGACGAAACTATAAGGGTTCCTTGTAGGTACTACGGAACCCTAAAAATGGAATAAAGATTTGAGCAAGCCAAGCAGCCGCACTTCGCATAATACTCTTCTATTATTCAATAACAAAACTCAGTGCCTGGGAAACACAATTTTATAAGTGCGGAGAGAGTATAGATTACCAACAGGCGGATTGATCGATTATTTTGTTACCTTTAATCATTATAAAACTGGCGTCACTTCCTTAAACCCCACAATTCATAAGTTATTTGATTGCAAATTTCCTCTGACGCGCCAATAACATTGCAAACGTACCGAAGCCGCGTAGTGGAATCCAATTATGGCACCTCGTCCACAGGCTTTTGACGTGAAATCGCAATCTGATTGCAATTTTAAAAGTAAGTTTAAATTGCAACGTTCAAGTTGAAAGATTTCCACCGGAACGAAAGACAAACAGTCAATCAAGAATTTGACCTTAGCCTATATATTGGTAGCAATTCTGTTGGCAAAAAACTAACTAAAATTTAGTAAAATTAGATTTAGAAATGTCAAATGAATATTCCTTATTCTGTTGGCGCCATAGTTTAGTTAATTCACTGTAAAATTATTCAAGTTACTAAACTTATTAAAATTTTCATATTTGCTATTCTGTTGTACGATAATTAAGTCAGATTAGGTGGAATCATAGATAATTCAACCTTAACTTAATCAACATTTAAATTGGTGTTGCCTAAAGCTGTAATGTTCTCCAATTAATATATTTTTGCGGATTTTATCATAATCACGGCTTTCTTAGTCGGATAAACAATGGAGCATGCAGCTATGTGGTTGCTCGACTTCTGGATTCTCCGGAAAGGATTGTATTTTTCGGTAATTCTAAAACATAACTAGAGAAGAAAGCTTGTAAGCCAACTTGGATTTATAAAATCTTTGCACACCTGTAATACCCAGAGGGATGGCAGATGTGTTATGTGTAATTTCCACTTATATTAGATAGACTTCGGACAGCTATGTGCTTTGTTATTTTTTTTTATATGAAATGACCAGTAGATCATGTTACTGAACCTAGGCTTTTGAGATCGCGAAGCAACCTGTTGAAGCTGCTCTGCCAAGCACCGTGGCATAATCATTATTTTTGGGTTTTATCACTGGTTTCGATTATAAACAAAGTTCCATAGGTAAATAGGGCGTATACCATTTGACGCTAAATTCGTTATTTTCGATAATTATGATCACATTTTATGTCTTTGGTTCATATTAAATGTGGATCCATAGCCGCAAAATGTAATCAAAATTATCGAAAATAACCCAAATGGAATACGGCCAGATAAAAACAACTTGATTTGTGCGCCATCTAGCGTAGAGTAGCGGCAAAGTGAATTATATTTAGTATTGATAAGGTGCTGTATTAAATTTTGTTCGAGGTAACAGCAGAATGACTTTTAGAAATCCTAAAACTAAAATTAGAACTTTTTAATTAGTTAGTATAGTTAGTGAGTGTACAACAAAATTGCTACCATTAGCCTATTCGACACAAACTTAGCATATGTAATAATTTAATAACACACCCATCTACAGCCTTTGAACTGATTAGTTGTCTAATTACATAATTTGATACTAACTAAATCTGATTGAAGTCATAGTAAAAGTGAATTTCATGATTATATACAAACTAAAACTAATTTAAACTTTATTGATAGGTTATGAACAAAGCTTAAGGTAATAACAAACACAATAGGGTGAAGAATACTAATTCTTCACCCTCTATCCATTTATAAAATTTTTATACTAACAAAATATCTGATTGAAATTTTACTAAAATGGCAGTTTTGGAATTAAGTGTTTGTTATTACCTTAAGCTTTATTCATAACCTATGGATAAAGTTACAATTAGTTTTAATCATGAAACTTCACTTTTACTATGACTTCAATCAGATTTAGTTAGTAACAAATTATGTAATTAGACAACTAATCAGTTCAAAGGTTGTAGATGGGTGTGTTATTAAATTATTACATATGCTAAGTTTATGTCGAATAGGCTAATATATAGGCTAAGGTTAAAGTCATGGAGTCAAACTAGTAGATACCTAAACCATTGATGATAGATAACTTGAACCATTTTTTAAATAGTAATAATAATAGATTCTGGATAATTCCCCACCAACGTTCTCAAAGGTGACGCCGTAGCCTTTAAAATGCTATCCTTTTTTTCCTAAATTTCCATTTGTGCACTTAATAATTTATTTATTTATTTAATTAAAACGTCATACCAATTACATTAATTAAACATGCAATTCAACATAATTCATCATGAATAAAGTTTTACAAATATTATGTCATATATTATATTATATTTATACATTAATGAAAATAAATTAAAAACACGATTCTACAATGGCAATGAAGCATTAATACAAGTGAAACCTCACGCACTCACTCACCTACTCAAACATCACGTTCACAAAACCTTCGAAACAATATAACCTTCCATTCATCCGCAAACAAATCACTTTCAGGGTAGGTCTCCAATAGATTGTTGAGTGCCGAGAGGGCGCGTGGTATTGGGGAGTTTTTATGGGCCTCGGTGCTGAAATTAGGTACCGCAAAAAGTCGGTGCCTTCTGTTTCTCAGATTCCTGTTGGGGGTATAAAGTCGACACAGCTCGTCACTCAGGCTCGGTGCAGATGCACCGAGCCTGAGTGAATCATAGATATGATTCCCCTTAAAATCTTACAAACAGTAACAATTTGTTCTTTTTTCCGGCGGGCTTCGAGAGAGTTATAACCCAAGCAACCCAACAAAAAACTGGTGGGTTGTTTCATGAGGATTCCAAACGCATGCACTGCTTTCAAGCTTACATCGCACAAAAGAATCGAACATTATCCTTTTTACATTAATGAGGCTTTATCACAGTTAATAGTACTATAGTGGCCTAAATCAATTTCGAGTCAAGGCAATTACAGTGATATTGTTGCTTCTCATAAAGAAGACATGAAAGCGGGTAGACGTAGTATGCATATAAGAAATAAGATGTTTATAATGTGAAATATAATATATGTTTCACACTATAAACATATTACTTCAAAGGCCTTCAGAAAGATAATACCAAATATATAATAATAACAAATATTATAAAAACATTTTAAGAAAGCATTCAATTAATATTTTTGTAAAACACTTAAAATATATATCTAGTGACAAAACTCTTCGATCGTGTGCTCCAAGAGTCAAAATCTCCTGAAGATGCTTCGTGAAGAAGCGAAACGCATCAAAAACGGTTTGGGTGCGTGGCGTTTGTAATGTCATGTCGGCTTAACAGGAAAATTAGGCAGAATTGTCAATGGATATACTTTTAAAGTGTTTTCTATAATATTAATTTCGTGATTTCTTAAAAAAAAAATGAAATGTTAGTTATTATTATTTTCAGTAAACTTCTGATTGACTCCTACGATGTAGCTGGCATATTTATAAGACAAAATAAGAACTTGTGTGATAATGTTGTACTCCGTTTGTGAGTAAATTTTTGTTTGTATGTAAGAACAGGTAATTATTTTTATTTCAACAACAAATACACTACAACTCGCCCTGTAAATGTCATAAAATAAACCTAAAATAAACTGATCTTGATTAATTACAATTATTTTCGCTACCTAACGTTAGCTACTAAATTTTCAGAATTTAATTTAAATCTTTTTACTAACACAAGTTTCACCGTAGCTAATTTTTCGACCACTCCAGCAGTCGAGTGGATATTTCGCAAGCGCCACTAAAAGATCAACACTAAATCGAAGGACGAGTTGAACATTTATTGCAGTAAGTTGTCAGACAGTGGTCAGCCATACACGATTAATAATAATATGACATATAGTGTGCGTTTGGGTAATCAACTCAAATCAAATCAAAAAATCTTTATTTCAGACATAACACAGTCTTCATTAAAAAAAAAGTAGAAATATAGTAAAATAGTATCAGGAATACACAATGTAATAAAAGTCAAGGCATACATTCAAATATCAAGAAAAATATTCTTGTAATATTGGTCGGATTTGCGACTAGTTGCAAAAATGGGCAAGTACATAATAAGAAATATGCCGTAACAAAACATCTTTTTGCTTGGAGTGCGTAACCTAACCAGGTGCATGTATATTAGAATACCTTGTTTCAAAAACAATGCGAGAGATGAATTCAAAGTTACAGTTTGTCTATAGTAAGCTAAGAATTATAATTACTGAATAATTATAATTCTTTCTCAAGCTTTATGCATCGAATTGCTTATAATGTATCCAGCAGAAGCTATCAAAATAGAAACCTAAAATCTCCTACCTTCCGTTATCTCGTCAAAGATTATTAACGTTACTGTTTGAATGAGATTGCCGCTTCGTTTGACAAAGTCTTCTTTTGATCATCCCTCCAGTAAAAATGTAAATAAAGAATATAAATAAAGGGGAAATTAAGAGTAAGAGTGCACGGAGCGCTTTCCATACAAGCGTAGTTTCGTCATATTTTAAATACTAAGTATTCAAACTCGGTGTAATTTTGTACGCATATTGCTGAGCCTAATATATTTGCTTCTGGTTTGTTGTTTTTTCGATTTATTATTTATTTTATCCTTAAATGTCAAAAATACAATTCTAATACAAAACAATTTTTCGAATTATTTTTGAAAATACTCAATTTTACTGATATCTGGCAAACCAGAAGCATACTCAAGGTCATACATGCAAAGTTTCGCCGAGTTTGAACACTAAGTATTTAAAAAATAACGAAAATACGTTTGTATGGCAAGCGCCACGTGCACTCTAGCCTTATATCGTTGCTATTAAACGATGATGGGAGGGAAATCAAATGTTTTTTATTTATTTCTTTACGCTTGATAAGTAAGCCTTTGACCACTATCTCACCTGATGGTAAATGACGATGTGGTCGAAGATGTTGTTCAAGCTAACCTAGAATTACTAGCTTTTAGGGACAGCTGCCGGAACACACCGTTACTTGGCGACAGATTTTCTACTAAAGTGTGGTAGCTAGCCTGACGGGCATTCGCAAAACGCCCTACCACCATTCAAAATGTAAACCTTTATATATAAAGATGTATACCTTTATTACACGACTGCCCAAATAAAGAGTGTTATGTCCTAATTAGTACTGTTAATTAATTTCTGAAATTTCATTCTCCCTTTTGCTAACTATGGGACAATATACATTTATCACAAAACCGTCTACTCATGCAAGCAATAAATTAAGTGAATTCTCATTTTAAGATTTATTAAAATTTATTTAATATTGCTTTAAATGAGAACAGAGCCGATTAATTTAGTATATAAATTCATACTAGTTCTACATGGACTTTTTCAGATAGAAATTAAAAAGATGGCATACAAAGTCATATGCTACGCAAACTCTCCCGGATTATAATAATTAGTCCTTCGGTATTTCATTCCATAGCCCTAGAATATTGTCGATTTTGTCCAATGTATCTACAACGAAAACACATGAAAAAATATGATGCCCTATGCATTAAAAATATTGCTATAGCTCAGACGAAGATACATAGAAAAGTTGGAGAATTGCTTGAATGAAATATAAGTTCGTAAATTTTCTTTATTTTACAAATGAAACACAACATAGCATACTATTACTACTTATTAAGTATTTTTCACATCTTTTACCACTTGCAAGCTATTTACTCACTTTGTAGTTTCATTTTAAGGAGCTACGCAATTTTATGAGTTCCATGGTTCAGAGTAAATAAATATGTCATCCCGTAAGCCAGGGGAATCTCGTGAAAAATGCAGGACTTACTGTCGCCGACAAATTACGTAGCTACGCATTTTTGCCAAATGTCTATTTCGTTGTGTAGGGGAAATCTCTCGTAAATTTAATATTGAATAAAGGATTTTTAGTGTATATGTTTGATATGTGATGTGTATTATTTTCATTTTGTTTTAAATAGGCGTTTCACAGCAACTTCATCTGATGTTGAGTAACGATGCAGTTGAATGATTGTACCTAGTTTATTGAGGTATTTCCATAAATCGTAATTTTTTCAGTGCAAGGGCATATATCTTATTCTCAAACGGAATACGAAATATGTCGTCAAGAACCAAACAGTGTATTTTAGTCTAAACTACAGGTAATGAAAAAAGATATCAGTTTTGATAAAAAGGCAGCAGTCAGAACGTCATTAAGCTTCATAATACAAAAATCATTAGAAAATTGGTAGTAAAAATTAGTGAAGAATCTGGAAACTATTTACATAACTGCTAACTTTAAGTAATAAATACGAATAAGCTTTTAGTATTAGAAACAATCGGAGAAATTCAGAAGTTTAAATTGCCTGGATTACTTCAAGGACTTTTCACAAAAATTCTATCGCATTTGAGGGTTATCAAGATTTTTTAATATCTAATTATTTATTTTTATTTTTCATGGGCTAACTGTTTGGAAGAAGTGATGTATTCCAAGATGTTAGCAAGCTTGAAATATAAACAGAACTAGTAGCAACTTTTTACAGAAATGCCGTTAATTTCTAGATATGCCTTACACCCTTTTTGACCATTTTTAAATAAATATGAATATATGTATTGTGTTCGTCACCTCACGGCCGTCTTTAAACTGTACAATTTGCAAAAGACTGGAGATATCTAGTAGACCTGTCATTGGTTATGTGCAATAATTTGTGTGACAAATTAACTTGTAAACACCGTCTAACGATTCTTCCGACTTGATTTAACTTTCAATAAAATCCTAACGGATAATCAATATTAAGCAATGATGGCTGTAGTCATAAAGTGGGTATTGTGAGCAATCGCAGAACCAGTTTTAATTCCATAATTATTCATTGACAGCATTATTACTTACTATTAGGTGAGTTTGTAGTAAAAGGGCAGCCTACAGCAGTAAAATAAGAGTGCGCCGGCACGATAGTTTAAATGGAAGTTATTCTTTTAACATATTTGCGAAAGTTTATATTTCTATACTAGCTGTACCTGCGACTTCGTTCGCGATTGCCGTACCTGCAAACTAATTATTCACATTTGAGCACTGTTTACTCATATTATGCAACGCTGTGGTCTGTGGTGAAGCACTCTTAGTAAAGCATAGCTCAGAAAGGAGCTTTTTACTTTGGGTTTGATAACTCCCAGCTTGTTTTTCCAGAAGACAGTAGTTAAGTAACTCAAAGAGTTCCTTCGAGGTTCGCGCAATAAATGTTGAAGCAAAGTAGGTACTTTGTGCGTTTCTTTGGAATTTCGATTATAAAACGGTATCTTTTTGCCGAGGTTCTCCTTGTTTGGCGGTAGAACAAAAATATATATTAGATTGTACACTTCCAGTGCGCAGTCTCCAAAATGTATCCGGCAAAATATAGATAGTTATAAAAATTGATTGTGGCGAATGTTCCAGAATTTAGAGTTTTAGCTTAGCAAGCTGGCAAATCTAAATAAGGATGCCGAGATGCCCGTGGGTTGCCGAGCTGCCCATGGGGTGCTGGGCTGCCCGTGGGGTGCCAGGCTGCCCGTGGGGTGCCGGGTTGCCCATGGGGTGCTGGAATGCCCGTGGGGTGCCAGGCTGCCCGTGGGGTGCCGGGTTGCCCACGGGGTGCTGGAATGCCCGTGGGGTGCCGGGCTGCCCGTGGGGTGCCGGGCTGCCCATGGGGTTCCGGGCTCACTCATCACTATTCTAACAAAAAAGAATAATTGAAAACGGACTACGCGTTCATAAATAACAACTAAGTAACATTTTGACTTTCATCCCCTTTCCCGAGGGGACCGTGCAGAATTTCGGGATAAAAAGTATACAATAACGTTCTTCGTAGTATGAACTCAAATCGTTTTAAGTGTCATTGAATTTCACTCAGTAGCCCATGGGGTGCTGGGCTGCCCGTGGGGTGCCAGGCTGTCCATGGGGTTCCGGGCTCACTCATCACTATTCTAACAAAAAAGAATAATTGAAATCGGACTACACATTAATAAATTACAACTAAGTGTACATTTTGACTTTCATCCCCTTTCCTGAGGGAACCATGCTGAATTTCGGGATAAAAAGTATACAATAACCTTCTTCGTAGTATGAACTCAAATCGTTTTAAGTTTCGTTGAATTCCATTCAGTAGCCAATGGGGTGCTGGGCTGCCCGTGGGGTGCCGGGCTGCCCATGGGGTTCCGGGCTCACTCAACACTATTCTAACAAATAAGAATAATTGAAATCGGACTACGCGTTCATAAATAACAACTAAGTAACATTTTGACTTTCATCCCCTTTCCCGAGGGAACCGTGCAGAATTTCGGGATAAAAAGTATACAATAACCTTCTTCGTAGTATGAACTCAAATCGTGTTAAGTTTCATTGAATTCCATTCAGTAGTTTTGGAGTGATGCGCGGCCGGGATACAGACAGACAGACAGACAGACAAAAATAAAAAAAATACAGTTTTGGCATCAGTATAAGCTACAGAGTGCTCTCAATTTTTTTTAAAAATATATTCTATGTACAGAATTGGACTTGTTACAGTTTTATTATAAGTATAGATATAGATATAGATTATATATTTTCAAATAACACTTAGTAACAACACACTAAAAACAAAACAAGCAGACGTAGAGTTCCGTACCAATATCTATACTATATAACAACATTCTTTTTTAGTTTTCACAAAGGGTACAGAACCCTTTATGACAAGGGAGCGTCAGCAGAAATACATCATCTGTGACAATTTCAACCTTCTAGCTATCACATCTGTATGTAGAACTTATTTTACCAGAATAGATAACACGACCTCTGGACACTGTGAGCTAATACTGCGTGAATAGGGAACGTTATGATTAATATAAAAAAAAACTGCCGGTAGGAGAAATAATTTTTAATAACTCATGTGACAAATAAAACTAATTGGTCACCTCGTGACCACGATCACTGCAAAGTGTATGAAACGTCGGGACAAAAATAATTATAAATATACGTGATTTAAATTAAAGTTGTTTGATTGCTATGTAAAACATGCTGTTATAACCCTATCACTAATACAAATAACTGTAATAAATTACAGGACGTTATTAAATTGATAAAATAAACGATAAGCGTATCGCATTCTTCTATAAGTTTTTTTTGATAATATATAATAACGGTTCTATGTATATTTCATATTATTAAATTTAAATAATGTTCAGTTCCCTGTAGTTTTATAGACAAAAGAGTATTAATCTATTTTCATTCATTTTCTTTTAAAATTATAAAGTACGTATATTCGTGAATTTAAATATTTGTATTTTATTTAAAGGTTCTTCATTTGGTTGATGAAATGATACGCTTGACATTTTAAATTGTAATTTTAGCAATTAATTACAAAAAAAAAAACAAAAAGTGCATTATCACTTGCGTTGTGGTGAAAAAGTGGTAAAAGGTTAGCCTATCTGCTATAAAACACTCTCGTAAAACTAAAACTTGATATTTTTTCGCGCTTTTTTAAACCTGCTTTTCGATGGTAGTCAATATAGCATGGTGGTAGGGCATTTTGCGAATGCCCGCTTGGCTAGCTACCACTCCCAAGTAGAAGGCCTCTGAAAAGAAGCTGGTTTCAAAAGAAACATATCATCACCCGTCATACCACCAGTTTACATAAAACCAAAGCCTATTAACATCTATTACGCACAATTTTAGACTCCAGACAGCTACTAAACACTTTTATTGTAAGCAACTAAATTCTTACGAGAATAAAACCCATTCCATTTTATTTCCGCTGATATACGAGGTTCATAGTGAACGTAATTTCAGGAGCGAGTATTCGCCCATGTTTTTTCAATGAAATTAAAGTTTGCTCATTGGAGCTGTGGAGAAAAAGATGAATTCTATACTCAGAACAGAAATTATGAAGAATATTTAACAACACTGAGTATGTTGCATACACGGACATTAATTGTTATGTAAGATTTATTTACATTTAATATATGCCTTCACCAGTGAGGGTGAAATCAAGAATGATTCTCGAATTTAATTATTAAAGAAAGTGTCGAACATGCCACTTCACTATCATTAGCACCTAGTTTTTATTTGAACTTCCACCATTTTTTATTCTTTTTAATTCCTGATAGGTTAGCCTTTGACCACTATCTCACCTGATGGTAAGTGATGATGTGGTCGAAGATGTTGTTCAGGCTAACCTAGAAGTACTGGCTCTCAAGGACAGCTGCCGGAACACACCGTTAGGTGCTTGGTGACAGATTTTCTACTTGAGGGTGGTAGCTAGCCAGGTGGACATTCGTAAAATGACCTACCGCCATGCTATAACGACTGCTATCTATAGACAACAACCGGGACCTCCAGCTTAACGTGCCCTCCGAGCACGGAAGCGCTCAGTAGTAATGTCACTAGCGGTCACCCATCCAACTCATGACCGCGGCGGACGTTGCTTAAATTTGCTGATCGGTTAAGAACAGCTCAGCAAACTTCGCTACGAGCGCTTCAGATGATTTTTTTGTCTGATGATGATTATTTTATTTTCATCCTCTTGTTACTTTTATCTGGCCCGTAAATCGACTACAATATAGATCAAGCGGAAATTAATTAGAAAAGGGAATTAATTATTTATATCGCCTACGATTCGAAACCACTAGACTAGAATGTTATTTTTTTTAATTTCATCACTAATAATGGTAGAGAAAAGGACTATACTGTGCCCAGTGATGTTAAAAATGTTCTTCCTATGCTTCTACAATCTGTATAAAATCAATTACTTTTAGTTATCAAAAGAACTAAAGAAAAGTACCATCAACAAAATAAAAGTTTTATGCTTTTATTTCTCCCTCATGACAAACGTTTCGTTAAGTGAAAATTAATCTAAATAAATTAACTAAGATGTATATGTTGTATTAGAGCTTGTTTTGTTAATATTTATGGAGGAAGTTCGCATCGAACCATTAACATATCCGACACCTGTGGAACAGGGGAGCTAACATGTGTGCAAAGTTTCACAGTGTTAATGAGTTAAATTTTCATGTCTATTATCGTATTATTTAGGCAATTATAAATTAACTTAACAAAATTAACGCTCATTTTTTCCCTTAAATGTGAAGAGTGAGTTATATTTATTTAACAGTTTAAGAATGCGAAGCTTGTAGTACACAATGTAAGTAATATACCCGTTTTCTGCGTGCGGCATCTAATATTATAAGTGGGTATGTTTAAAAGCGAGTATGTGTCAAAGCAAATGATATATTTTAAAAGTCACTTTTTTGGTTAGGTTAAGCTATAATTACTCATTAGTCCGTATTGTTGACTAGATTGTAATATAATGACGTACTAAGAACATCATTTAAAAAAAAATACTTTTTTGGTTGAGGTAATGCGGCAGACAGGTTATTGTTTTGAATCTAAGTGATTCGTTCTACACGAGCGAATTAGTTACATAGGGATCCTATATTTTACATAAGATTATACGCTTATATTAATTAAAACTTACTTTCGTGTAATTTTGACTTAATCTAGTAAACTTTTCTATTTAATATTAATAACTACTCCCAGTCTCAAAAACATATTAGGAGATAATCTCAACGCTATCTTTAGAAGCATCTCTCGAAAAAAGTATCCGTATCAAATAGAAATAATAGTAACCTTTATAATTTTTTTCAATACACTTGCTCGTAAAGTGAGCTTTATTATATTGTTCTTAGGCCTATTATCCGAACTATAACACCCTCGTGCATATTATTAATATACACTAGTGCGTAATAGAATTATCCCCACAAAGTTAAGTTAGTACCTAACTGCAAATTATATGCAAGTAAACAGAGCATTTTCAATTGAACCGGGTAATACAGATTTGTAACATCAAAGAGGTTTATATGTAATCAAACATCATACAAGAGCCGCGCGCAAAAGAAAAAAAACTGGCGCACTATTTTCCATAATTTTCGTATGTTGTTTGTATCGCATTTGTGCAATATATATTTTTTTCCTCGAAAGGCTGTTGAAAAAGTGCGTATGAAACTCGTGAGCAACATGCTCATTATACACTTGGCTGATTTACGCCCTCGCCTGTGGCTCGGCCTACAATACACAGCCTAGTGTATAATGAGCAACTTAGCTCACTTGTATCATAATCTACTATTACACCCCAAAGAAATACTGCTGTAAATTGTAAGCAGAGAGAATTGTTTTAGTGAATAACATCATTTAAGTTTATTATATAGACGTCTCATTTGAATGGTACTGGTAGTCGCGTCACATCTCCTACATGTGTCGGCATCCGACACTTATTTAATTCATGTGATTAATGCGAATATATTCCTGTATACCTCATCTAAATATGAGCTTTGATTTTTAAGCAATAAGGGCGCAAGTGCTTGCTACGTCATTAATTATGACGTGCTTGTTAAAGGACATTGAGAAATCCAATTGAATAGTGCGCGTACAAGTGAACGGAGGAGTATAAGGTTGTTATTGTAACTTTTGACATTAGTAAAGCGCTCGTAGCGAAGTTTGCTAAGTCGCTCGCAAATAATCAAATAGGTTAAACAACGTCCGTCATTACTTAGATAGTTACACATCTATAGGTTGTGATATTTACTACTGAGAAAAAAACTAGAACTTACATATTCCGGCGACAGGGACGGATGAGCACAAGCATGAATAACGCACGTAGTTATTTTTTATTCCTTTTGTTTTGAATTTGGTACGTGAAGCAATGTTCTCTGTAGTTCAACTTGTATGGGCTATTCTAGCGGCATTTATTGGAGGGTTAATTGAAAGTGGGCTTACATTTTCAAGGCCGATACTTACGAGGTGAAATGGCACCCGGTTGCTTTGTAAATAATAGAACTACGATTAATAATAATACATTAATACTAATGTAGAACCCATTTACTGTACTGCCAGCCGCAATATCCACAGCTGAACACAGCTTCCCCGATTAAAGGGGCGATTTGCCATAATCCAAAAGCTTGGCAGGCGTCTTAGAGATCGCAGTGTGAAATATCAGTTCCTCAGAAAGCGCTGCTACCCATCTTCTGGTCTGTTACCTTAGTAGTCGCCCCTTACGACACCCTCAGGTAGAGATGGGAGGGTGACATTCTAGCGCGGCACAGCACGGGTAACATTCACTAACTGAAAATGTAACATAAACTTTCGGTAAAGTTAATCAATATTTTAGCTACTCAATTTGTCTTTTATTTAATCTCAGCCGGCTCATTTTCGGCGCTAGCGTAGTTAGCAGTGACTATTGCGTAATTTTCCTTAGAGATACGTCAAATGTGTCTGCTTAACGCTCGCTGAGGAGTTATCTTCAAAGTGTAATTACGCTCGCTCTAGCGGCGACTATCTGATTAGCAACGTTGGCGTGAGAAGTGAGTTTAATTTAGCAAATGCTGACTTTAGCAGTTGGAACTTATAGCGTATACAAAATGGTCGGTGTATTTAGTGTTAAAAAGCGATGGCACTTTTACCGACTGCTAAGGAAGGGTTATGTTTTTCGCGCATATCTTGTATTTAGTATGTTTGTTTGTTAATTTCGGTATTACTTTGTCCAAAAGTATGGATGGATTTCGACGATAAAGGTATGGTTATATGTGTCATAAAAACACTAGTGTATTTAGATGGGTCTTTGAAAAAAAAAACATAATGGCGGATTTTTGGCAAGAAATAGTAATACGTAAAAAAAATGGCCAAACCCACGTTCAGCATTCTAATAGAGACCCAACCTATCGAGTAGGGTGTCAAGATAAAGGAAATTGAAAGGGGATTCCAATGTAGATAAATTGTTAAAATTTATTAAAGTGTATGTGTCACTAAATTGTATAAAATAAATTAAATAATAACTGCACTAAAATACCAAAACAAGTTTGAGAATCCTGTATTAAGTTTTGTAGCAGGAGGGACCCTATTGCAAATTATTTTTTGCAAATAAACATAATACAGAAGTCAGTTTAATATAAGAACCGTGGCGTCATACCCTCCAGCTAGAAAGATTGAGCTGAACGAACCGCATCGATGTAAGTAGGGTGTTATTGCACATTATGTGCATACTGGGGCTCTTTACCGTTTTAACCACCTCACTAATCCACACGATTTACAAAAGTATTCCCAAGAAGGATTGTTGTTACAGGAGGTCAGACACAAAGCCGCTGCCAAAAGTTTCTACAAATATAATATTGTTGTGCTGTTTTGTTTTTCTAACTCCTTGTACTTTTTTTGTTACATAGGACTATTAGTAGTACTAGTAGCGGCCCGACATAGGTAGAATAATAGCGAATTTAATTATTTTGCTATGATTTGTTTGTTATGATTTGAAAATTACAACACACAGGCTATCAAGAAAATTATTTCTCCTAAGAGATCCAAAACTCCTTTTAAATTTACAAGGTGAAACGAATTACTTAGCATTCCATGGATTCACCGTGCGGGTGCCGGGTCCATAGCGTAGAAGAGTAAGGGGCCAAGGTCCCAGGTGCCTATGCACCTATGGGACCCAGGTGCCTATGCACCAACTCTTACTCACTTCAACCAGTGAGTAGGGTTAAGAGTCCCCTTTACGATGTCATTATTGCTTCCCTTCACCGCTCGAGCCTTCTTCCTTTGCCTTAACAAATTTGGTATGATCCCACTAATGCCGCCTTGGATACACGTTCTAGGATGGATGTTACGGTTGCTCTTGAAAGGCCGAGGTCTTTTAGTAGGTTATATAGGGGTTTCGCTGGTATACATCTTGCTCTGACTTCTACAGCATATAAATTAACCACATAACCGTTTTTAGTTAATTCATATCTTATTATTATTATTTTGTATAAGTATTTTAAATTGTTTATTTTTAATTTTTTTTCTTTTATTGCTATTTTATGCGAGAAAGCGTTCACAAATATATATGGATATTGTTACTTAAATTAACATTCACATTACTATTTTTCTTATTATGACATTAAATATGCATTAATAGACAACTTAATTATTCCGCTGCTGAGCAACAGTTCTTAGAAATATGAATAAAATTTTGTCACTTACCAGAAACAATGTCAATAGTAACTTTAAGACATTCGCGACGTGAACACATATTTATAAGAATTTAACGTTACTTAATCGCGATAAAAACATGTATAAATTTATTTCACTTAACGTTTCGACCAAGTTGCATTGGTCGTGATCATGAGCAGACGGGAGAGACGGGTGTCAACGTCTTGAAAGATGGGTATTTTTTCCAACTGCCTGCATTTGAATTAGAAATGTATCGTCTCGACACATAACACTGACAACATCAACATAGTAAATTTAAAAACACACTAAGTATATGAGACGCGTACAGAGTATGCATGAGGAAGTATATTTTTCTATTCGTTATTATCATACACATTCTATACCTATAAACAAGGAAACCATTTGATCGATTTTTGCGTGGTAGTGTCATTCCTCCCTAAAAACTTAGTGTACTCATGAGTAACGTCCTCCAAAGAGTTATGAAATTTTAATTCTCAAAATTAAATGATATTTTTGCCTAGCACACATGAGTAACGTACTCGAATGTGTTAACTCTCTCAGAAATTAATTCCCACACTTGGCAGGCGGCTTGGGGATCGCAGTGTGAGATATCAGTTCCTCAGAAGGTACTTCTTTCCACTTTTTGGTGTGTTATCCTTAGATGCCTCTTACGATACCCACAGGTAGAGATGGAGGTGGCATGCATAGAGATTTAGCATAATTGTGCATCAATAATTAGCAATTTAGATTTTTGGATATATTGCACGGTAAACATCGTGATATTTTCCGATAAGCTCGCGGCCTCGCTGGAGAAGGAATTGTTTATATAACTGACCACCTGTCGCAACGCAACAAGCTCCTATTAAGCAAGGCAAGATCGCTGGCAAAGGAGAAAGACTTTAAATATGTATGGGTAAAACATTGCAAGATAATGGCCAGGAAATCTGACACATCTCCAGTGTTTTTTATAAAGTGCGAAAAAGACCTTTCCAAGATATTATAGTTAAGTTTTTGCTTTTATCAAAATTGTCATCATCATCATTATATATTTTTAAGCTCCACAGTTTGAGATACTCAGTCAAAGATAACGATTTTAACTCGCATTGTTGTCACCGGAACGTGGCTGCCGGTGTTTGTGTTCGAATCATAGCTCACGTACGTCCATTTCAGTCTAAGCATATTTCACGCGTACATATTTGCACTCACAGCTCCGTAGAGATTATATTCGCATGCGGCCTCACTGATTCATACTTATATTTTAATGTGAAGAGATTTGCAATCGTACGATTTATATTTCGAATCACCGCACTTTTAATTTTATTTCTATTGATTGTCATAAAATTACTTTTATGTTTGAATTATTTATTATTTAACTATGTTATTATTGCGATCACTGTTAAAGTAATAATTGTTGTTGTAAATTACGATTGTTGTCTCATAATATTGATTCATTTCACGTTAGTTATAACAAATGTCTTATTTTATGATGGCTTCCTACGGTCTTAATATTTACTATCAAAATACTCGAGGGCTACGCACTAAAACTCACTTATTTAAAAGAAATGTATTATTACATTCGTATGATGTTATCTCAATCACGGAAACTTGGTTGCTCGATGGCATTAATAATAGTGAGTTATTTGATGACAAGTACGTTATTTGGCGGAGGGACAGAAATTATTCAATTACACAAGAGAAATACGGTCGAGGTGTACTTTTAGCCGTACGTCGAGAGCTCTCTGCGGTAGAACGACCGGAATGGTCTTCTTCTGCTGAAGATTTGTGGGTCACCGTCAATGCCAAAAATAAAAGTTTACGTCCTACAAATGTACATTTTTGTACCATTTATTTATGTAGTGAAAAACAGGGTAACACATTTAACTTGCAGCTTTCTAATTTCACCAAAAATTATTAACTATTATAAACTCATGTCCTAATGATTTGTTCGTAATCCTGGGTGATTTTAATTTACCTAAAATTGAATGGTCACTCGACAGTAACAATCGACAAATAATCACAAGAACTGCTGGCGAAAATCAAATTGATTTTATCTATACATTATCAGCCTGCGGCCTTACTCAATTTAATCTGTGTCGTAATGTAAATAATAGAATTTTAGACTTAGTTTTGAGTAATACTGATTTAATGGTGTCATCATGTGATGATCCCTTAGTTCCAGAAGACCCTCATCATAAGTCATTAGATATTGTATTAAATCTTTTATCTTTCATTCCATTAGAGGTAAACAAACGGTACAAACGTTATTATGAATTAGGTGATTACAGCAGTATAACACAGGCGTTGAACAATATAAAATGGGATGAGTGTCTATTGCATATTCCACTTGATGAAGCCTTAAATGTTTTTTTATAATCGTTTGGATGACGTAATTGTAAGGTACATACCGAAAAGACTAATTCATAGTAATTCAAAATTTCCACCCTGGTATACCGCACCGTTGAAAAAAGTACTTAAAGAAAAATATAAATTCTTACATAAATTTCACACATACGGTAATACTTCTGACTATAATACGTTTTCCCTCCTAAGACAAAGAGCTAAAACTTTAGAAACTAAATGCTACTTTAACTACTTAAAAAAGTGCGAAGATGGTATTATTAAAAATCCTAAAATGTTTTGGTCATTCATAAAGTCAACTAAAATTCTAACACACTTCCATCCTCTCTTTCTTATGAGGGCCAAACTGCTAACACCGGTGAGGATGTATGTGGTCTCTTCGCATCTTATTTTCAATCCACATTCTTGCCGTGTTCTCCTACGCCAACTACAGGTTCTCATTGTACAGTGCATGAATACAGTAATAATTGCATTAACACTATAAACGATATAGAAACTACCCCCTATCAAATAAATAAGCTATTAAAATCTTTAGATCTATCTAAGGGAGCGGGTCCAGATGAACTACCACCGTTATTTATCACAAAATGTTCTGATGCTTTAACAAAACCCCTTACCATATTATTTACACGATCGTTAAAAGAGGGCGTCGTTCCAAGAATGTGGAAATCTGCTCATATATCCCCTATATACAAGAGTGGAAGGAAGAATGAAATTATAAATTATAGGCCAATATCAAAATTATGTATATTTGCTAAATTACTAGAACGAATTGTTTATGGACCGGTATACAATAGTCTAGCTACCTCTTTTATTACCGAGCAACACGGTTTTCTTAAAAAACGATCTACCACATCTAATTTGCTTACGTTTGTAGATTACGTAACCAATCATATGGATAGTGGTGGGCAGGTAGATGCTATTTTTACGGACTATAGCAAATGCTTTGATCGCATAGATCACACGGTGCTGTTACAAAAATTATACAATGCTGGGATTCATGGAAATTTATACAGATGGTTTTCCTCTTATATTGAAAATAGATCTCAAGCAGTAGTTTTAAATGGTTATTCCTCAACATGGATGCTAGTGCCCTCTGGGGTACCTCAGGGTTCAATCCTGGGGCCCTTGTTATTTAATTTATTTGTTAACAACATTGCATCTTGCTTTCAACATTCAAAATTTGCCCTTTACGCCGATGACATGAAAATTTTCAGAATTATTCTCGACATTAGAGACTATCATCTTTTGCAACACGATTAAGTAAGATTTGAGGAGTACTGTAAAATAAACAAACTTGACCTCAATGAAAAAAAATTTTATACAATAACCCTCACCCGTAAATTTAAACCAGTCGATTTCGCATACAGGCTCAAAGGTCAAAGACTTGAAAAGGTAGACCAAATTCGCGATTTAGGTGTAATCCATAACTCTTAATTATTATATGACAAGCACATAGACAATATAGCTAACATAGCCAATAAATCGTTGGGCTTTGTTATCAGGTCGAGTAGTAATTTCAATAGCATTAAGGTGATCAAAATATTATATTGCTCATACGTGCGTAGTATCCTCGAGTATTGTTCGCAAATTTGGAATCCACAATATAGTATTCATATCAATAGGCTTGAATCTATTCAAAAAAGATTTATGAGGCATTTACAATATAAATGTAAAAAATATGATGACAATTATGAGGCCAGATGCAAGAGGCAACATTTATTACCCCTTCATATCCGACGCAAAATTACAGATATAACCACATTAATTAAAATAGCGCAATGTCAAATTGACTCCCCCGACCTTCTTTTTAAAATTAACACCTACTCGATCTTTCAGGCATAATAAATATTTACACGTACC
This sequence comes from Plagodis pulveraria, assembly GCA_963890685.1. NCBI lineage: Eukaryota > Metazoa > Arthropoda > Insecta > Lepidoptera > Geometridae > Plagodis > Plagodis pulveraria. The sequence goes on along the minus strand of OY982964.1, from coordinate 11,052,501 downwards.
TGTAAGTTCTACAAATTATAGACAAAATTCTTACTTTATTAGATCTCCAAAATTATAAATGATTTGGACTTGCCTGAGTTTGACTTACACAACACATCACCCAATAAAGTTCGTACATTGCTTACGAAAAGTTGGTTCAATTGCGCGGAAAAATCTGACGAGTTTCAGAACCCGAGTGATCTCTAAGTTGTACATGTTGGACTAATTTTTAATTTTTTGTAGATACCTACATTTTTTGTAACACATAAGCATCTAAACTCTATATGCGAAAACAATTTATTAGAGAGTAGTTATTTTAATTTACTTTAAGATAGTTATAACAAACTCTGTACGTTTTCCGAAGAAAATAAAATAAAAATAAAATAAAACAAGACCACAGACAGGTGCTATTATTTTTTTTGCACCATCGGCATGTTCAATAAGGGTTTAAATTCCAGCAAAACTAGTTAACATAACACCGTCGCCAGTCTATAAACAGTCTCAAACTAATTGAATAACTCTTTTAAGGCATGTTTTCTCTTCGTCCGACAACCTCTGAACTGCACAGTACGGGAGGATAGTCCCTACCGTCGATTATCGAGGGACCAGTGGTGACAGATCCTTCATCCACTGCCGCAACAGTGTCGCCCTCGCCTACCACCCCAAGCGCGTGACTTCCTCTATCGTTGGGGGCTTCCCCAAGATCTCGCCACCACAAAGTGGTAGACTTAAACGAGGATCTCCGCCTGGAACTCTCAAGGAGGATCACCAGCTAATATGCAGGCCGCCGTCTAGGACACCGTCCAGCATCCACGTATTGCCCTTGTCGCGACAACCGGCTAAGTAAGTGGCAACAGGGTTTGATTGTCGCGGTTGAGGGGATCCATCAAGACAAGTGCCCTATACAGAGCTATATTCCAGATTACTCTAGAGTACTAGAGGCTACACTTGGCTTTTGGGCCATTCGCGTTGGGCAGCAGCCTCCCTAATACGGCTTCCACCTCCAACGACTTTTGAGGCCAGCAGACAAGAAAGCAATAATATACATTTTATTCATGGCAACACACACTATTACAGCACAAAAAACAGACAAGACTATTAAAAAACATGGTTAACCCAACCACTAACTTTCAGTCGGTACTCTTCCAATAACATCACAAATGACAGTGCCATGGAATTATACATAAAAGTGAATAATTAAACATCAAATGGTATCTGAAAATTAATGTATAAATGAATCATAATAAGTAAATATACGTGAATAGTTTTTAGCTACAGCTGTCTTACATTGGAATCTCCAAGACGCCTACCAAGCGTGGAAAACCGCCCCTTGCGGCTGTAACATACAGTACATTACAATATCACTTCAACTGCATTGCGGTACGCCTTATTTACCGCTGCCTACATCATTCTAAAACATCTGATCACAACTTTAATAAAATATTGCGTGAGTCAATCAATCGTAGCAGTCGATGCCCAATCACTCCACGCGCTTTGCTATTCACAAACAGAGAGGAATTTTACAGTATACGGTCGTGTTTTCCTATACGGGTCGCATATTTTCACCGTATAAACAAGGTGCTTTCACATATTTTTGCCGTGTTCAATATTTAATAGCGCGCGTTAGATGGCATAATTGTGTTGCGTTACTGTTTATGAGATCTATTGTTATTCAGCCCCTTTCCATCGATTGCTCAGGGAGCTGACTAGTCCTAATTTTTCTCTAGTTAAGTAGGTATTGTGTTCAGGGGTACCATTACAGTCAATACAAGCCAGCCACTAATCCTGAAACTATTGAGCAGCTCGCAGGGTTCCCTCCATGTGTGTACTGTATCGGTTATTGCACAAACCTAAAAACACTGTGAAGGCACTCACAATCACTTTTATAAAAACTGTTACCAGTTCACCAAGACAAGCACCGAGCTACGTCCGAAAAGCACTGGCGGTCATGCAGGTATTATTTGTAACCATCGTGTTTTTGTCCCAAAACTACCCTCTTCGTTGCCGCTCGTTCGAATCTCAGCTTGTGACTGACTGCATATTAAATATAATAATAACGCCTGAACACTAACTATAGAAAAAAAATTCAGTGTTGGATGGAAAAAATATAGTTTTTAAAAACACTTAGAAAGTAAGATGATGTGTTTCCGTTTATTTATTAATAATGTTGAAGTAGTGCCTATGTAAACATTTTGTGGGTTTATCATTTCCAAGATGCAATATAAGAAAAAAAAACAATCATATTAGTGAAGTTTATACGTAGATATATAATAAAATAATAACTTTTTGTATTTATTGTATACGTAAAGCGTGGCCCACTTGAAAGTCGCTAAACTGGCCCCGAACTCAATTGGGTTGCTGTCGGCTTAACATTACATAAAAAAGGTTACTCTGACGTAGAAACCTAATGTAGTTGTGGCGCTTCACACGATATGCGTCACTTGCTGTCCTGCCCTCAGTGTCCCAATGCTTGCACTTTGGGTGACCTGAACAAAGTCTCTACTTTTGGTATGGTTACCGCCCAGTACTGGCAATCACACATCTTAATGTGAATCGTTGACACGAAGAAGAATTACAGGTAATAGTGGGCATAATATTTATTAATAAACTATAAAAAACATGATAACAGTTACATATTAATAAGTTGGCGTCGTCAGGACCACTATGTGCTAGTTATGAATGAAATTCTATTGTTATCATTATCGCCGATGCCAATGGGTTAAAATTTGTTTAAGTTTTTAATATTATTTAATTTAAAAATTAATAAGTATGGATAGACTGCGTGAAAATTCATTTTTAAGATAGGTACTTTAACAGGCGACTCGTCCACTGCTGAACACAGCCTCCCTTATTAAGGGGGTATTTGCCATAATCTCCATACTTAGCAGGCGGCTTGTGGATCGCAGTGTGAGATGGCAGTTCTTTAGAAGGTGCTGCTGCGCACCTTCCAGTATTTTTCCCTTAGTCGCCTCTTACGACACCCACGGGATGATATGGGGAGGTGCAATTCTATCCCGGCACCCCATGGTGTATGATAAGTACGAGGTCGAAAATGAAAGCTGACAGAATGTAGTGGTAGGAAAGTTACATCTTTTCTAGCCAACTTAATATGCGAAAGGTGCGAAAGAAGAAAAATCAAACCAACCTTTCATATGATCTGTACTCAAGCAAAAATCTGAAAAATCAAAGTAACAAAGAAATTTAGAGTAGCACTTCATATTCTTGAACTGTCCGATAGATGGCAATGGGCTTGGCTCCTATTATATGAAACCAAAACGTACCTGACGATACGTATATAGTTTGACACAGTGGCTTTGACACTGTGGGAATATATCCCCCCTTTATATTTTATTGCTTATAGTTAAACATTTGACCATAATCTCACCTAGTAGTAAGTGATGACTTGGTTGTAGGTATTAACAGGCTTAACCTAGAAGTACTGGATCTCAAGGACAGCTGCCGGAACAGGCCGTTAGGTGATTGGTGACAGATTTTAGACTTGAGGGTGGTCGCTAGCCAAGCGGCCATTCGCAAAATGTCCTCTCACCGTGCAAAATAGGAATAATAATATCACACCTTTGATTTTAGATTCAGTATGCCCATCGTAGTAAGGGGTGAATTTATTGCCATATACTAAGCACATCTCAAAACTCTATATTATACTTTTTTGCTAGATATACTAAGAATGACTGTCAGACGCGAGAATTAAACCCAGAACCCAGACTGCAAAGCAAAGTTCTACTATCTCCGCCAACAAGGTTTTAATAAAATAATATTCTTTAGAACATTCTTCCGTGATATACAGCCAGTATTCGGGGATCGCATTCCGTATATCAACCAGATGGGTGACATACGCGTCAATAAATCTTATTTGTCATACGATGGTGAGAGATGGGAGTTTTTTCAGTTGGCGGGTAACATATTGTGGCATAACTTGTCAATAGATTGCCTGAATGACTGCATGAATGTAAAAGGAAAGGGCACTATGTTGCCATCAAACAAGAACTATTTTATTTTTAAAGTAAGTATAAGAAACGTAAAAGCCGTGTTTGATTTTCTTAATATGAATTTAAGGTTACTGCAAAGGCTTTGCGAGTATCGCGTCCACAAAATTTAAGAGTAAAAAAAGTTGTAGATTATATTTTTGTTTGCTTGTGAATCAATTTTAGACATTCTGAACAATATTGCCATCACTATGGTTCTACGAAAATAAATAATGCGAGAAGTTTGCGCCACTGCCATCGCTTAGTTGCGGAAATAAAAACTCGTCCTGGTATAGCTGGAAAATGCAGCATCGATTCGCGAGACACGAAAATGTTGCCCTCTAAAAATATTTTTAATTTGTTTCTGGATTAAGTGCTATACGACGATTACTAATATAATAAATACCTCCATATATATAAAGTCATAATATTTAGGAGTACACCGATGGTTTATTTTCATAACTCTCTCATGTAAGTACAAAATTCACACTTTGGAAAATCATTGGTGTTCCAAAATTTTGAAGTTCTCGTAGCGGAGTTCGCGTTTTCGTTTTTAACTGATAAGCTATTTTAAGCTGTGTTGTCAGCGGTCTTATACTTGGATGGTATGGGGCATTTTACTGAGCGCTTCCGTGTCTCGGCCGTCGTCGGCCGGGTACTGATTGTTCTCTTAGGATTACAGTGGTAACACTATGTTAGAGGCCTTCGAGTGGCCTGAAAATTCCGGCACTGCGTGATGGTAGGGAAATTTGCAAACACTCACATATGGCTGCAAGAAGATCTGGTAATATAACGCTCTCTCAGGAGCTAGTGTGTGCCTCGGTCACCCAATTATGTACAATCTAGTTTCAACACCAAGGAGAACAGGAGAACATGGCCAAAATCCCCGCACATTACTAAACGGGGAGTTTAGTAATGTGCGGGCACATAACTATAACTTTTTCTCTCGTTGAAATTGTGGAATATTTAAATGTGTTTTCACTATAAACGCTCAAGACATCTGCACAAAGATTTTATTTAAAAAAGTTTGGGTTTATACCCAACTGATATTTTGACACTAACTCTACTTTGAATGCTTCCTTGGTTTATACCATTCAATTGAAAAAAGCCCTGCTGTGAGTGCATTTTTTTTCCTTTTACGACATCCAATAGGAGGATGCGAAACAGCCGCCAACTTTCCTTATTAATGCTCTTACCAACATACTCGTTCATTATGTGGATGTGCATTGTTAACATGTGGTATTATGAGTTTCAGGAAAGAGGCAACGTTACCAAAACCTCAATCTCAATTGAAACTGGGATTTTTCAAACGTGAATATAGTAGCTTTACAAAATTACAAATATACGATAGGAAAAATTTAAGTCAAGTGCGGGACTAAACTTTAAAAAAAACCTATCATATATTTGTAATTTTGTAATGTAATCCGCATAGCATGCGTTATTGCAAACATAACAATATTTATAATTAAATAGTAGCATTCTTAAAAGTATTGTGCGGCGAGCAAAAAAATTCGATCCCAATTCTGTATGACGCGTGCAGATGGTAATAAATCATATATAAATTGCGCTGTATCAACGCTTGGATAAGCATTATTGACACATTGTCCGTAAGTCCCTTGTGGATATGTTCCATTAATAACACACTTGAATCCAATTTCCCGCTCACTTTCAACAATACGATATACTGAGTTGAGTCTGACTGAGTATTATTGTATTGTATTATTTAAACACCATTGACGCATTCAACATCATAGAATGTTTTTGGCTAGTCCAGTGATGGGCAAAGTACGGCCCGCGGGCCAGCTCCACCCCGCCGCGGACGGCCCACGACATGAATAGTATAAGGCCCGCGATAATTATCGTTTTACGGTCCATTCTTGTTAGTAGAATAATAAACACATAGGCAAAGGAGCCAGCTAGACTAGCCACGTAGTTCATGATTGTGTTGCTAAACGTCAAAAATATGAAAAATCAAAAGCAATTTCATACGCCTCACACGCCTACCATGGCAGGGCCTACAACTAAAAGTTAAATTGTATATTTAACATTAGTGCAAGCGTGTAATGCTGTAATGTATTTATATGATTAAAAGTTTCAACACAAAATGCATTTTTCCTATAATTCTGGCCCTGCTCAGAAAGTTATTAAACTTTCTGGCCTCCAGTTAAAAAAAATTGAATCTAGTACATATTATTTTACTTTTTTGATGCGAACTTATCATATGGCGAGCTGAGGTAATTTGACATTGTTTTTATTAGATTAAGTATCTATATCACGTGAATTTTAACCTAAGCACAATAAGAACAACAAACTGACTCAAATATTATATTTATTGTAACTACTTTTTTTATTTAATAAGCAAATAAGCTTACATAGTTACAACGAAAAGAAAAATTTGCATCTCAAGCGGGATTCCAACCCACGACTACCCGTGCCTATAGCCGGGATATGCTCTGCCAACTGACCTGTCGTAGTGAGTGAGTCATAGCTATTTTTCCCCCCTTTTATTGTAATTTTGTAAGCTTATTCGCTGAGCAGGCGTTTCGGAAGAAATACAATTTTATATTATCGGGTTCCCACATCGTAAACGAGTTCAAAGCTAATTGAAAAATAAGATTTTTTTGTAGTTTAATTCAGTTTGGCTGCAAATGTTGCTTTATGACATTTATTAATACCCCCTTATGACAGTTAAATAAAAGGAGCGAACTAAAAATAAATTTTAGGTATAACTTATTCACTACGAGAGCTGAGTTGGCAGAGCATGTCCCCATTGTAGACTTACAGTTCCCCATGCGCTCCTGCGGTTAGTCGAAAAAGGCAACTAAGGGAAAAATGGTCTGGCGATTAGCAAGCCCCTACTAATTCCGTGAGTGGGGTGTTACTGCAAATTGGGCACATAAGATGCCTATATTAATCAAGTGGTGTAGTATATTCATTATTAGTACATTATTATACTTACAACGAAAACAATCTCTAAGATTGATGACATTAGGGAACCCGTCTTATAAACAAACCCATAACTTTTTATGCAACGATGGCCTTGTTTTTACACGACTGCCCACAAAAACGAGTGTTATGTTTTCAGGGTTCAAGTATGTATGTTTGTGAGTTTCTTTATTCCACCATAACGTCTAAACGGCTTGACCGATTTGAATGTGTAAGATATAGTTAGATTCGGTCTGACAACGCAAGTGACACTAAGTACATATAAAAAACAAACAGGCGGATTTTAAAAGACTCGATGTAAGATTTTTTCTTTATTTTCCAAACCCATCAAGTGGCGTATCAAAATAAAGCCCTTTAGAAATGATTCCATAAATAATTTAATATATAACTTGCAGTTCTAATTTCAATGGAACGATAAAATACTTAACTAAAGTACCTACGTAACTTCCAGTCGGGTTTCTTTTAGACTTGTGTCCTGTGTGTTGTTCACTAATACATATTTTAAATGTGTTATTTGTATTGTTCGATACCTAAGTTACTCAAACATCTATATATATAGATATTGAACTAACGAGAATTGTGGGTTAAGTAGGAAGTCAAAAGAGCTTTTTTATGCCCGATAGGTTAGCCTTTGACCACTATCTCACCTGATGGTAAGTAATGATGTGGTCGAAAATGTTCTTCAGGTTAACCTGGAATTACTGGCTCTTCGAGGACAGCAGCCGTAACACACCGTTAGGTGTTTGGCGACAGATTTTCTACTTGAGGTTGGTAGTTAGCCAGGTGGGCATTCGCAAAATGCTCTACCGCCATGAGATACTGACCCATTACGAATGTTAGTATTAAAACTAGTGCTTTGACAAACTAAGATACTATTACGTTTACGTAAGCGTTACTTTGTTGTCGTTCCGCGTACGTTCAGGAGTAAACAAGCTAAGTCGTAATATATGGTACAACCGACTGCAATACAATAGACTGAGGAGAGTTAGTGCTTGGTATCAGCGGTTACTATGAAACCAGTAATCGCTGGGAGGTTTCAGATGAAACACAATGTTTGCTCGATAATTTACAGTATACGGTTTCTCAATTGACTCAACTTTGCACCGAACTGCTTTCTCACCGCAAAGCTGCACTGTAACTACGACTGTGACTAATGACTCATGGCATTCAGGTTATCGCGAAACTAGTTTTGCACTAGGTTTTTTTAAGCTGATATGTTCAAAGATGTTGTTCAGACTAACCTAGAATTAGAGGCTGTCATGGACAGCTGCCTGAACACACTATTTGTTGCTTGGCAACATATTTTCTACTTCAAGGTGGTAGCTAACCAGGCGGGCATTTGCAAAATGCCCTACCACTATGCTATTACGACTGCCAATACAGCATGGCAATGCTGTAACGACTGCCATCCTAAGACAAAAACCGGGACCGACGTGCCCTCCGAAGCACGGAAGCGCTCAGAATTAAGGTCACGGCGAAAGTTGCTTAACTTAGCTGATCAGTTAAGAATGGCTAAGCAAACTTTGCTACGATCTCTTCAAAACCTGCCCATACTACCATTTTTTATATAGTTGGCTATAGGAGTAGATGTTACGGTTTCGATTCCCGTACATGGCTATGATATTTCCTCTCGTAATTTTGTAATCCCATTTCTAGGTGTAGGCAAAGAAAGCAATCGACCCAATACGGGATCGGTAACCTAACTGCGAGAATTTCAATTAAAAATACCAATTAAGTATAAACCCCGCAATATAATTAATAAAAGGAGAAGAGTGAATGAATGAACACGGAACACAGTAATTAAATTTATAAACCCTTGGAAAAACCACATAATATCTCACTGTCGATAAATCGACTGCTCCCTCTCATTAAAACGACAGCTTTGATTAAAAATTCACTTCGATACAGTAAACATATTGTATTTTCTGAGCGGAGTTTGTTTTGTTCCTTTCGCTCGCCCGTAACGTGATCGGCTTTCCCGTGTGCACGTTATTGACTTGTCTCTGGAGGTAGAAGAGATCCATTACTTTGAGCAAAGGATCACCTCATGGGATCCTATGTAGGATAAAATTTCCACTCCACTCCTTTGCATATATGTATGATTATACAGTTTAATGTATGTGAGAAGGGTTGATTAAGCGGTTTAAATGTTTTTATGTGATAGTTTGAATTTAATTTGTGTTTATTTGAGTGCAATAAGTATACATTTATTTGAAGTGTTGATTTGTTAATGAGGACGCGAGCTACAAAAGTTTGAGCAATTGTGCGAAAGCATTATGATTAATTCTGTATTTTACTGTTTACTGCAATAATTATTCATTTCGTCGCAAAAATGCTGTAAGTAAGTTTCTAAGTCAGATTTTCGAAACGGGTAAGAACAGGGAGTTTACTATGATCTCTTGATAAAATGAACGGGTAGTCATTTAAATATTATATAGTTATAGATAATTCTTGTAATAGTTAAATGTGAACAGTACCTACCTGCTAAAAAGAACATTTGTTAGTTGTTTCATCCTATAATGACAGAATAAACATATTTAGTAGTAGGTATAATAAATGAATGGGCAGTAAAAATGTTTAACTGGGCTATTGGGTAAATAGTTCGGCAGTCAACGTATCACGAGTCTAGTCAGATCAAAGTTACAATAGCTGTAACGAACCCAGCGAAGGGAGGAAGAGCGTTACTGATGACCAAAAAACGCGCGAGCCAAGCGAGCGAAGCGTGCGTGCCGAGGCAGCAATCGCCAAACCACCGAAATGTTTGTATTATATATTAACTGCTAAGCATGAGATTTCCTTCAGACTTAATCCGATTTGTTATCTACGCACGCGTAAACGCTCGCTTTGCTATTTTAAATTTAATTACATACAATTATTCTTATTTATTATGACACTTTTTTATTCACTATGCTATATGTTTGAAATGCAGAACTTGTATAAATATGCGTTTTGTAATTTTACTACATTATACATCTGCCGCTCTAAATGAGTGCTTTTTAAAATATTCAAGCACCATAATCATTCATACTGCTATCTCTACTATTACAACTATTTTAAGATTCTGAAAACAAACACAACAATTTCAGTAAACTAAATTTATTATTATAATAAAATAAGACATTTTTATTTTTAAAGACCATTTCTTTAGAAGAAAAATTCAAATAGTAGGACATTTCAACCTTTTCATAATATTATTCTATATTTCTTACCTTTTTGCAGTCCCTCTAAGCTTTTATGGGTTATGTTCGCTTTACGGTCCATAAATAAACAGAAACGGAATATCAAATCATTCCAGATCAAAGCTGAGGAAATGTTCTTAAGAATTCCTAAAGCATTATCCGGGCCTCAGTGGACGTATCGATATAAGGAATTCTGAATCTTTGTGGTACAAATACTTACATGTATTATATATCCATGAATAGGTTAATTAAAGCGTGCATTATTCGATAAATCTTTTACATAAACTTTGGAAGGGAAACTTTGTGAAAGAGGTATTATTTTTATTCTTATATATACCTACTCGCCTACTTCAAAATGTATTTAAGCCTATTAATTTATATGCTTTTTGGAATTATGTAATTGGTATTCCTACCTCATTCGGAAGTTCAATCAATTACAGGAATCTGTAGAAAATTCGTTTCTGGTTTAATAATATAAGAAAATTCCTGCATATTCCATAGTTGAATATCGAAAAATATACTAAATGTGCTTAGCAGCATGTCACTACCAAGCTTGATGTGAGTAAGGTGTTACGGCACATCGGTACTTCCAATTAGGTTTGGCATCGGGAGGCGGTTGACCATAAAATCAAAGCCAAAACTTTTACAATTATATTCTTATGTGATGATTTGTGATTTTAGTGAAAACATATTGTACCTAGCTTACTTGGATATTAATTAATAGGAAATTAATTTATAATAAAATATTCTCTATTAAATTTTTCTTAGTTTGGAAATTAATAATAAGTGAAAAAGTTATCCATACGTATTATTAATGAAATTGGTCTACATAGTCTCCATACACTCTACGCAGTTCATACTTAATAGTTTTAGTTTTTGGTGGCACAAAGACAAGAATTACGATATTATAAATATTTTTAATGGAATTGATCTATTGGTCACCTTACTCTCTACGGCGATAATACCCAATTATTTTATTTTCGACCCTCTATACACGCCTAATAGCACAAGAAGTAAAAAGACCTAAATGTTCTATTCGGCTGACAACAATAGTTTGACTATAATTATTTCAAAGGCATGTAGTATAATATAAATATATTTAAGATAAAAATAAATGCATTTCAAGGCACACAGCACTAACCAATTCAGCCAAAAAAAAACTGAATAGTATCTTGGCCTTTGTCTTCTTGGACTCGCTCATATCGTAAATATTACAAACAAGCTTTTCAATTATGTGGCTTAATCGTTAATATTGGCAGATGTGCCAATTCTGCTACACTATTTATAAAGTATTGATAAAACCCCATATATTATATATAGTAGAAATCTGGGGAAGCACTGCTCAGACTCTACGTGGTCTTCAAATAAGACAATATAAATCAATTAAGCTGATTTTAAACTACACATTCCTAACTGCAACGATTAAACTTAACATAAATACTGATTTAATTACGTACATAATGCACAAGTATTTTGTTAAAAAATGTGTAAAAAAACAACAAATCTATTAAAGCTTATGATTAATTGCAAGTGAAGATGAACGAGGTTTTTATATATATTGGCCAGAATCAAAATGGCAAATTATGGCAAGAAAACTGTTACGTTTGAAGGAGCACAAAGTCAAAGCAATCGTATATACTACGAGAGGTGACACAATACTTATCTCAAAGTAATATATATATTAGGTCCTTACATATGAAATTGGCGTTTTTCGTACTGGCCACTTTAATCACGAATTTCTCCTCTTTGGTAAGGAATTCCAAATTCAAATTTGTACAGCTATAGACTCATGTATTTGTGCTGCGATGATCGTCATTCATTTGTTTTTTTTCTTCTGTTTTTTTCTGTTTGCGTCACTCATTTTACAAAATGGAAAACCTTAAATATCGCATTATTTACGAGTACGAGTTCCTCCGTGGAACTAGTGCTGCGGAAACAACTCGAAGGGTGAATGATGTGTATGGCGGTCGTGTTGCAAAAGAAAACACAGTTCGTTTTTGGTTCCAACGTTTTCGTTCTGGAAATTTCGACCTGCAGAACAAGCCCCGTGGACGGCCTGAGACTCAAGTTGATAATGAAGAGTTGAAGGCTATTGTGGAAGCGGATCCATCGCAAACCACGTCCGAGTTAGCTGCAGGCTGCGATGTTAGTGATAAAACTGTTTTAATTCACTTGAAGCAAATTGGGAAGATTAAAAAGCTTGAAAGGTGGGTACCTCACGAATTGACTGAAACAAACCGGCAAACGCGCGTCGACTGCTGCGTTACATTACTAAACCGGCACAATAATGAAGGTATTTTAAACCGAATCATTACCTGTGATGAAAAATGGGTTCTTTACGATAATCGGAAGCGCTCAGCGCAATGGTTAGATCCTGGCCAGTCGGCCAAATCCTGCCCCAAGCGAAAATTAACCCCAAAAAAGTTACTTGTAAGCGTTTGGTGGACTAGTGGCGGTATTGTTCATTACAGTTTTTTCAAATCTGGCCAGACTATTACGGCTGATGTCTATTGTCAGGAATTGCAAACCATGATGGAAAAGCTAGCGGCTAAACAACCTAGGCTGGTCAATCGCTCCACGCCACTGCTGCTTCACGACAACGCTAGACCACACACTGCGCTACAGACGGCTACTAAATTAGAAGAGCTTCAATTGGAAAGTCTAAGACATCCTCCGTACTCCCCGGACCTTGCTCCAACAGATTACAATTTTTTTCGAAATTTGGATAACTTCTTGCAAGGGAAAAAATTCAACTCCGATGGGGCAGTCCAAATCGCCTTCAAAGATTTTATTGATTCCCGTCCGACTGGTTTTTTTAGTAAAGGGATCAATGAACTACCTATGAGATGGCAAAAGTGCATAGAAAATAATGGTTCATACTTTGATTAATTAAATATATTATATTAAAAAATATTCGACTTTTTGTTCCTCCCATACAAAACGCCAATTTCATATGTAAGGACCTAATATATTTATATAGTTTTTTTATTGCTTATATGTAAGCCTTTGACCACAATCTCACCTGATGGTAAGTGATGATGTGGTCGAAGGTGTTAACAGGCTTAACCTAGAATTACTGGCTCTCAAAGACAGCTTAAGGTGACACAATACTTATCATAACTTACAGCTCGACTAGTTAATTTCGCATATTTCTACAGCATAATGTGGTTCATTGTTGTGGGGAGCAGCAGCTGATATGGAGACCAACTTTATGTTGCAAAAGAGGGCAATACGTGCAATATAGGGAAAGTATTCTAGGGAATCACTAAGGGAGTTTTATTTACAGAAATCAAACTTTGCCAAGTCCTTAAATTCTTAAAAATATTCTGCATACTCTAAAGAACTTAGGTAAATTTAAATTAATCGTTAAGCATTACAATAACAATACTTAGAATAAAAATAAACTAGAGGTGCGGGGTTTTAGATTAGCAAAGACAGGGTGGCAGTCGTCAGCATAGTATTAGGGCATTTTGCGAATGCCCGCCTGGCTAGCGACCACCCTCAGGTAGAAAAACTATCGCCAAGCACCTAACGGTGTGTTCCGGCAGCAGTCCTTGAGAGCCAGTGAAATTACAAGTACATGAGACTTAAGAACTGTGTCTCAAGGTGACAGGCGCAGTGCAATTCGTGACTTGTGACGAAATGCATCTGTTATAGGCAGAAGTTAGTCCGCTTAACATCAGGTGGGCCTCGAGCTTGTTCCGTCACAATAACATAAAAAAAAAAATATAATACACTTACACATTGTAGAAGAGTAAAGATGCATAAATAGAATAGCTCTGATATTATTGTCCGTTCTTCTCGAAGTGGCTAAAATAATAATTACAAAATTTGGCACGATTACTAATATTACAATAAATTGTTAATGAACTACAACAGCTCAGTGTATTCAAGAAAAGGTGTTTATTTATATTAAATAACCAAATTGTCTCAAAGCATAAGCGCCGCACGTCTGCTAACATTGAGGCCCGGATTGCGTAAACTATATCCTGGGTAGAGGAAAACGAAGCCCTATTATTAGTAACAGGGTTTAGTTTTCTTCATGCCCACAATCTCTGTTCACTCAACATTTAAATCTCTTGAACTGTTATAAGAAGCTGTTCGACTGAGTATGTGTTACTATGGCAGATTACCCAACGGATAACTAAATAAAAACTAGGGGTATTCTTGTAGCAGAAAGTAGTTTTTTTAACGTTTTTTGCATTTGCTCAATCGCATACATAATGAAAGTTACATGTTGCATACAAACGTCAAACTGTGTGATCATAGTACAAACTTTGTAGTAATACAATGATATAATGTTGAAACGGGGCCCTCGGTCAGAGAGTTTGTCTTCAGTTTGGCTGGCTTTTTTTATCAATATCTAAGTAGCTTAAATTTTTGAGGTTAATCCCAGCTTACGGCAGTACCCTCGATTTGTAATCCTTTTCTCGTTTTCGCTTTGTTTTTTTTTTCTTCCGTTTCAATACCCTTTTCCAGTAGGAAATATTTTGGAATATCTGAATGTCTGATATTTTGAACGGATAAAAAAATAATGACGAACACATGCTGGGCTTTAACGCAGTATCCGCTACGAGAACTACACGTAATGTAACTAACGATCACCATGGGTCACCCCTGTTAATATTTACGGAAAAGACGTAATTTTAATGCATAGAAAACATATCCATCCATGCTCATCCACGTGGAAAGGTGTTTTTAAGCAATCTAATACTATTGTTTTTTATGCTTGATAGGTTAACCTTTGACCACTATATCACCTGATGGTAAGCGATGATGTGGTGGAAGATGTTGCTCAGGCTAACCTAGAATTATTAATTAGGCTCTTAGGACAATTGCCGGAACACACCTTAAGGGTGTCTTTTCTACTTATGGGTGGTAGCTGGCCTGGCTGACATTCTCAAAATGCCCTACCACCATGCTATAACGACTGCCATCCTAAAGCAACAACCGGGACCGACGGTTTAACGTGCCCTCCGAAGCACGGAAGCGCTCAATAGTAATGTCACTAGCGCTCACCCATCCAACTCATGACCGCGACGGACGTTGCTTAACTTTGCTAACTGCTAAGCAGAATTCGCTACGAGCGCTTGAAAGATATTAGATAGAAATATCATTTCTATAATGGCGTTGCGTGCCCAATTCAGTAGAGAGTGCTAGACAGTTGAAATTTTCACAGATGAAGTATTTCTATTGCCGCTATAACAACAAATACAAAAAATAGAATAAAATAAATATTTAAGGGCGTTAGATTGAGATGTATATTTACTTAAAGTAAATAAACAATTAGGTAAATTGAAATAAATTAAATAGTTAAGGAGGGCCCTATACCTGTAATAAACGTGATTTTATCGTTATTAAAAAGATCACAGGTTGAAATGTTTACAGAATATTTAGATTTAAGTATATAAATATCTTTGAAAAAATAGATATTAGGTACCTAGTAATAATTCATATAAGGTAGATTGGATAGCAGAGTAAAATAGGACTGCTATTCGTATCGATGATAGGTAGGTACTTGATTTTTAACATCACGCACGTACGCACATTAAGCAATAGCAACATAAGTGTCTGTAACTTGCAAGATTAGGTTACAAATAATGGTACGGAACCCTTCTTGCGCAAGTCCTACTCGCACTTGGCCGGTTTTATTACTCCCATAAATAAAATTCATAAAATTTGCCAGATCCGGCTCTCACGTTTGACGCTTTTGACCCTGAGAATTTGGGGTGCATGGAAAATCCTACCTAGCAAATATTATAACATTTATTCCTACCTCTGAAGACCAAGAATGTGAACATAAATAATTTCAAATTTGTTTATTTATCACCAAAAAAATATTAAAACTCATAGTTTTGTTACTATTCCTGCTTCATGCAAGATCTCCACGACCTTCAATCCTTTTACATCTTGTGCATCTAAAACACCGAGAACCTAAAGGCCCTGAGCTGGCCAGTAGCCTCTCAGGGAACCTACGGAGGATTATTACTGTAAACATATATGTTTACAGTAATAATTACGTCTTTGAGATTTTATGGAGGAACACGATTTGTTATGTTCAATTTAAACTCTACCAAGTAATATTTAAGAACCAAATATTATTTTCATAAAAACTAACGTGAGTTGCCATAATTATTTACTACTAGCAGCCCGCCCCGGCTTCGCACGGGTATTAAAAAAATAATTATAATAATTTTTACACAAACACATAAACTCTTCTATTTAAGTCAGGTTACTAAGAAAAGAAAATAATAAAGAATGCTTAATGTATTTTTTTTATCAAGTTTTATTTATATATTTTTTTGTTCTAATGTTTATTTATCGGGCAAAATCATTAATCTCTTTTTGCGCAGTTGGATAAAAACTGTACTATGTCCTTATCCATGTCTCCAACCATTTCCATACCAAATTTCATCCTAATCGGTTGAGTAGATCGGTTATCGCGCAAAATCATTAACCTCTGTATGCGCTGTTGGACAAAAACTTCCCTATGTCCTCCTCGGTGTCTCAAACCATTTCCATACCAAATTTCATCCTAATCTGTCCAGTAGATCGGTTATGGCGCAAAACCAATAACCTCTTTTTTGCGCAGTTGGATAAAAACTATCCTATGTCCATCCCCTTGTTTCAAAATATTTCCCTACCAAATTCCATCCTAATCGGTTGAGTAGATTGGTTATCGCGCAAAACCATTAACCTCTTTTTTGCTCAGTTGGATAAAACTATCCTATGTTCATCCCCGTGTCTCAAACTATTTTCACACCAAATTTCATCTTAATCGGTCCAGTAGATCGGTTATCGCGCAAAACCATTAACCTCTTTTTTGCTCAGTTGGGTAAAAACTATCCTATGTTCATCCCCGTGTCTCAAACTATTTCCATACCAAATTTCATCCTAATCGGTCCAGTAGATCGGTTATCGCGCAAAACCATTGACCTCTTGTTTGCTCAGTTGGTTAAAAACTATCCTATGACCATCCTCGTGTCTCAAACTATTTCCACACTAAATTTCATCTTAATCCGTCCAGTAGATCGGTTATCGCGCAAAACCATTAACCTCTTTTTTGCTCAGTTGGATAAAAACTATCCTATGTTCATCCCCGTGTCTCAAACTATTTTCATACCAAATTTTATCCTAATCGGTCCAGTAGTTTCAGAGCCTATTCAATGCAAACAAACAAACAAACAATCAAATCTTTCCTCGTTATTATATTAGTTTAGATTATACCGGCTAGCAGTGTATAGCTATATATAGTATATATATATTGCTAGCCGGTATAATAGTAAATAACCAAATATTAGTAATTAAACAACTTTAAACGGTTTAAATCGCGTATATTTATCATTATTTTTGTCCCGGCGTTTCAAACACTTTGCAGTGATCGTGGTCACGGGGTGACTAATTGGTATTATTTGTCACATGAGTTATTAAGAAAATTATTTGGTCTACCGTCTGAAATTTTTTTTATTAATCATAACGTTCCCTATTCACGCAGTATTCGCTCACAGTGTCCAGAGGACTTGCAGATTTGTGTCGGCCTTGAGATTTAATTAATTTGATGACAGGATCCCAAGCAGGTGGTACTTGCCAACCATCATCTCTATTGAAATTTGGGTATTTTTTGATTTCAATAGCCTCGCGTAACATTCTTGGCATAAACCGGGTCTCTCTGGCGAGGATTTGTGGGTTGTCGAACCGAATGTAGTGGTTGGGTTTGTCCTGGGCATGTTCACAAACCGCAGACTTGGTCGAGCGTCTGTTCTTCATGTCAGCAATGTGTTCTTTTACCCGGATACCAATGCTCCTCTTTGTTTGTCCAATGTATGACAGCCCACATTCACAATCAAGTTTGTAAACACCTTCATCTTGTAGGGGAATATTGCACTTAAGAGGTCTTAAAAATTGGTTGATCTTCTTGTGCGGCTTAAAGTAAGTTTTTATTGAAGCTCGTCTTAAGATATTACCAATTTTGTCCGTGACATCCTTGATGTAAGGTAAGATGGCGGGTTGTCTCTTAGCTGTGGAAGGCTTGGGCCGGCTTCTGTGACGCATTCTTGGGAGCTTGTGATTATTGCTTCGCAGTACTTGTTTTACATACTGAAGCTCCTCCTTGAGATGGTCGGTGTCGCAGATGCCATGTGCTCTCTGTAACAAAGATTTGCCTACGGTAGCCAACTGACATGGATGGTGATGGGAGTTACCATTGAGATATTTATCTGTATGGGTGGGTTTCCTATACACTGTATGACAAAGGGAGTTGTCAGGATTCCTGATGACTAAAACATCAAGAAAAGCTAAGCATTTATTGACCTCTAGCTCCATTGTGAATTGAATTTTGTTAGTTTGATGGTTTAGAAATGCAGAAACTTTATTACTGGGGAGGATGGTAAAAGTATCATCTACGTACCGTTTGTAGATCTTCGGCATAGCCACAGCTGTGGAGAGAGCTCTCTCCTCGAAGTCCTCCAAGAAAATTATTACGATATACGATTTAAACCGTTTAAAGTTGTTTAATTACTATGTGTAATAATCGCGAATACCTATAGGTTGTCTTATAAGACAACCAAATATTAGTTGCTTAAAGCACGGCTCATGGTTTATCACCAGTTTTACTACCATTCAGCTTATTAGAATACTCTGTAAATACTGAACATCACTGAAACCCGTTTACTGCCGGCCGATAATGGTCTCGTCGAGACCGGTCTCTAGGGAGAGACCGCAACGTGTAAACATAAAGGCGGACGGGTTATATTAACCGAGAGAATGGGAATTTTAATTTCGTTGAACATTGATTATTATGTAACTTTAGGGTGCAGTTTACTTTTTACACGACTGCCGAAAAAAGGAGTGTCATGTTTTCAGGATTCATGTATGTTTGTGAGTTTCTTCATTCCACCATAACTTCTAAACGGCTAAACTGATTTTAATGTATGATATAACATTAGATTTGTCTTAATATCAGGTGACACTAGGTATACAAATAAAAAAGGAGAAACAACAAACAGGCGGATTTTAGACGCCATATTGTGAGAAAAATAAACTCCCAAACACATCGAGTGGGATATCAAAATGAAGGTCTTTAATAAACAATTCCTTAAATATATATAGCCAAAAGTTTAATTTCAACAGAACGATAAAACGCTTAACAATAGTAAATAATTTGCAGTCGAGTTTCTTAATATTAATCAATTTATACTTATTTATTTTTAGTTGACATCCGACAAGTTCGATTGGAAAAATCACTTGTTTACCTACTTCAACCTATACCTTCTAGATAATAACAATATGTTACATGTTAAATTCGAGTAGGGGTTATTTAAATAAAACACAGAGACTATTCTTATAACTTTATTAATTTTCTGATTTAAAAAGTCTGTATCATCCTCCAAGTAAATAATGAAACGTACTGACATATTTTCTATATTTCTGTCCATAATGTCCATACATTTGTTGCTAACTATTTTTCTGATACCTTTATTTAATAATGTTGCCAATCGTAGAACTGAATCACAGTCCAAGATAAATGCCAAGTCACGAGGTAAACAGGAAACAATCCAATAAACAGGCCAGGTCAAATCAAATACTAAGAACATAGGTAAAGATTACATAACGACACGTCCGCACTGCACAACTGAGAGATAAGACTGGCATTTGCTCGCAGCGTGCACCAGTCCTATGTTTGTTATCCGCGACAGATTACTTGCAGTCCCTGCTTTCCCTATCGAACAGAGTATGGTGAATATGGCGTTATGCTTCTTTGAAAAGGAAGAGTTTTATGCGAGTAGAATAATTTCGTTTTCTTTTTGGGGTAAAAATGTGTCTTATTTATTGGAAATATATGTATTATATTATGATATCTGTGAGAGATTTTTATAATCTCGTATTGAAGTGTACCTATAATGTTCAACTTAGGTATAAGTTGTTAAAAAAAATGTTGAACCTGTTTCAAAAACCTGTGATTACCCGAGAACGTTCCCCAAAGAGAAAATGGTAGAGGCGAGAATGGTAGATCAACTTTTCGTATCAGCCTATCGATCGGGGTGAATGTGAAGCCGTTATCTTTACGTATGCTTACGTTATTTCCTGCTCTCTTGAACTGAGAGGTGATAAAACTAGATTGCTTTTAACAACTTTCACTACGAAATAATTGACAAATTACTTTGGTTATTGTTTAACCAGGCCTGGCTCACTCCGTACTTTAGGTACAAAGCTACAGATACATCGGCGTATCCGTCCAGACAGGATAATTTTACGGTACGTACCGCATCAGAAGAGATCAGAGCCATGCGGTAGAAAGAGAAACGCCTTGTAGGTGAATATAAATATTAGGGACTCCATGCTATGCGAGCTAAAGTGTTCTTTATTGCTTCGTAGCTAGGGACGCTTATCTTTTGGAATGGCTTTGAAGAGTGATCATTATGGTACTTTTTATTTGGTGTTTTAACATGTTTACGTACGAGTATATTTACTCGATTTCTTGTCTGTCTAGTGGTACAAATTAAGTTATAGCTGTGAAATAATTTCCCATGAGCCCACTTTAAATATAGCAGAATTAGGTGAGAAATGTATATAATTAATAACAAAATTAAAAATTAATTTTATGCCTGATAGGTTAACCACAATCTTATACATTTACATGGTAAGCGATGGCGCAGTCGAAGATGTTGTTCAGGCTAACCTAGAATTACTGGCTCTCAAGGACAGCTGCTAGAAGACACAGTTAAGAGCTTGGCGACAGATTTTCTACTTGAGGGTGGTATCTAGCCAGGCCCCCGCGCGGGTGGTGGCCATTGCCGCCCTACAAATGGAAGAGAGGTTTCGGGACCTATTTAGCGCGTGTTTCACATCTGGTAGGTTCCCGAAACCTTGGAAGGAGGGGCAGTTGTGTCTTCTCCGAAAGGAAAGTCGCCCGGTGGACTCCCCCTCGGCATACCGGCCCATCGTTCTGCTCGATGAGGTCGGTAAAATGTTCGAGGGGATCATCGCCAACAGGTTGAATGGCCACCTGCAGAGGGTCGGGCCGGACCTGTCGGACGCTCAATTCGGCTTTCGAAGGGGGCGTTCGACTGTGGACGCGTTAGCCCGACTCAGGAGCCAAGTGCGGGAGGCTGTGGACGCAGGGGGCGGAGTTTTGGCTGTGTCATTTGACATAGCCAATGCCTTCAACTCCGTCCCCCACTCGACAATCTTGGAGGCGCTCCGCTACCATGGAGTGCCTCAGTACTTGCGGAGTCTCCTGGCGGACTACCTGAGGGACCGAGCTGTAGTCCTAGTGGATCGCGTGGGCCAGCTCCGCCGTTACAATGCGGATTCCGGTGTTCCACAGGGGTCTGTCCTGGGACCACTCCTGTGGAACATCGGATTCGACTGGCTGCTGCGGGGAAGTCTCCTCCCTGGCACGAGTGTCATCTGCTATGCGGATGACACTCTTCTCACCGCCCGGGGAGGAGACTTTAGAGAGGCGGTAAGTCTTGCTTCGGCGGGTGGATCCCTAGTCGCGGGAAGAATCCGCCTCCTGGGTCTGAAGGTGGCGCTTCAAAAGACCGAGGCCGTATTCTTCCACGGGCCTCGGCATCGCATTCCCACTGACGCCCACTTTGTCGT
This sequence comes from Plagodis pulveraria, assembly GCA_963890685.1. Taxonomy (NCBI): domain Eukaryota; kingdom Metazoa; phylum Arthropoda; class Insecta; order Lepidoptera; family Geometridae; genus Plagodis; species Plagodis pulveraria. The sequence goes on along the minus strand of OY982964.1, from coordinate 11,030,810 downwards.
GGAGGGCGTCCGGATCGAGGTGAAGGCCCAGATGAAATATTTGGGCCTAGTCCTCGACAGCAGGTGGCGCTTCGGCCCGCACTTCAGCGGGCTGTCGACGCGCCTGCTGAAGGTCGCGGGCGCCCTCTCGTGGCTCCTTCCTAACATGGGGGGGCCCAGAGAACGATTCCGGCGCTTGTACGCCGGCATCTTGAAGAGCATGGCCCTTTACGGTGCCCCTATCTGGGCCGACTCCCTCCGTAGGAGGGAGAACGCAACCTCTCTTCGCAGGCCTCAAAGGGCCATTGCACTGCGGGTGGCGCGGGCCTACCGCTCGGTAGGGTTTGCTGCAGCGTGCGCTCTGGCTGGCACCCCTCCTTGGGAGCTTGAGGCGGGAGTGCTCGCCAGAGTGTATGAGTGGACGGCGGGGCGCAAGGCTCGCGGTGAGCCCCCCGCCCTGGAGGAGCGGGAGACTGTCCGGCGTGAGGCGAGGGACGCAGTCGTCCAGCATTGGATGGAGGACCTCGCCTCCGCTGCTTTTGGTCGCCGTACGTTGGACGCTCTCGGGCCAGTTCTGCAAGACTGGCTTGGGCGCTCCCACGGCTTCCTCTCATTTCGTCTGGTGCAGGTGTTATCCGGGCACGGATGCTTCGGATCGTACCTGCACCGGATTGGAAGGGAGGAGGCACCGGCGTGCCACCATTGTCCTGCAGTGGAGGACACGGCGCAGCACACCCTCGAAGTGTGCCCTTCGTGGTCCGAGCTGCGCCACAGCTTGGTCGAGGTAGTCGGGCCGGACCTCTCGCTTCCCAGCGTGGTCAACGCCATGTTGGAGAGCGAGGGGGCTTGGGCAGCGGTCGCCTCCTTTTGCGAGGAAGTGATTTCGCAAAAGGAGGCGGCAGAGCGCGCAAGGGAGGAAGACCCCCTTGCGGCGCCACTGCGCAGACGAAGAAGGGGTGGGAGAAGGCGATTGAATAATCGACATCTTCTCCCACCCGGTGGTGAATAGCGAGAGAAAGGCGCGGGGGCACCTTCTCTCGCATTGCACCTATTCACCACCTCCGTCGGGCGGGAATGGCCAAGCATTCCTGGTCATTCCCGGGCCCCTCTTGCTGGGAGGGGCGTGTAGGCCCCGCTGTAAAGCGGGCGGTCGTCGAAGGGGGACTGGACGCAAAGGCTCTGGCCGTCTCCCAGTCCTTCTTCACACAGACGATGCTGGAATGCCGCTGGGTCGTTTAGTGGGTATACCGGTCACCTACCGGGGAGTCCCACATCCCTCCTCCATCCCCCGATGGGGGGGCATGCGTAATGCATTTTTCCCAGCGAAAACAAAAAAAAAAAAAAAAAAAATGGTATCTAGCCAGGCGGACATTCGCAAAATACTACCATGCTATAATGACGCCATCCTAAGGTAACAACCGGGACCCACGGCTTAACGTGCCCTCCGAAGCACGGAAGCGCTCAGAAGTAATGTCACTAGCGGTCACCCATCTAACTCATGACAGCGGCGGATGTTGCTTCGTTAAGAATGACTAAGCAAACTTCGCTAAGAGCGCTTCAGAATCCATTTCCAAATCTTACACACACAATACTAAAAAATGGGCCAAGTGCGAGTAGGGTTGCACATTGTAACAAACTATAAAAGAAAACTATTGAGTGGTTTTGACAGCAGATTAATAAGTATAACGTCGATTTCAGGATCGTAGTTACCAGTATTTAGAGTAAGTGCAGTAAGAAAATAGAGGATGATATATCGTAAAATCTCGTACGTTACTTAATATTCGGTAATGTCAGATTCCGAACTAGTTAAACTTTTGAAATAGACATTATACCAAAAAAAACGATTTTAGACTTTTTACCTCCTTGACGATACCCACTTTTGTGATTATACTATAACGATAACAACTAACATGTAAAGGTATAATTTTTAGCTAATAGCTTAATAATGCTTGAACCGGATTTTCCACTGCTGAACACAGCCTTCCCCAATTTGGGGGTGTATGTGTAATCCCCACGTATAGCAGGCGTCTTGGAGATCGCAGTGTGAGATATCAGTTCTTCAGAAAGCGCTGCTGCTCATTTTCTGGTGTGTTCTGGTAGCTTTAGTCGCCTCTTACGTCACCCACGGGTAGAAATGGGTGGGGACATTCTAGCCCGGCACCATAACGGTATGCTTGCCACAAAGGTGAAACTGTCTTCATCAAGCAAAAATTAGGAATACTTTATTAATATCGTATTTACAGTTGTTTGGAAATTGCCTTGAGATGATATCCCTAAAACCAAACATTTAGAAATACAAAAAAAATATATTTATTGCGGCCTTGAAAAATAACACAAGTTATTTTTTACCGAAGGTATACAATATAACCAAATCCTATACAGGCAAAGTCGCGCGTAGCAGCTAGCACAGAGACAAAGCCCCATAGTACAATGAAAAATTATATTATTTTTATTCTATGAACGAAACAAATAAGGCAAAACACATCTATACCATAATGAATGCTTTTTCTACCAATGCGTAAAACGCATACAAAATCGCAGTAAAACAAGCAGCGGGGACAGATTCAATCAGGATATCTCCATCAGTTCCATGTTTATTATTAAAAGAACCGGAAAACCCCGTTGAATTTAACAGGGATAACAAAAATATACGTCTCAGCAGTAGCTGGCGAACACGTACGAAACTTAAAAAGCTGCGCACTAGACGCTTAGAATTATAAGCGCCGACCTAGCGATGTTCGGAAATCTCAACTGGGCTCAAGGGACGGACTTTTGTGTTGGTTTCGGTTGGATTTCTTTACTTGTTTCAGTCATAATGCTGTTTTGGTTGTGTAAAGAACTAAATTTGAAATGTTTTTTTATGATACGGTTGCCACTCTACTCTTTTATGATAGATATTATAATAATACATGTACATGAAACTAGTCATCACGCCTGTATTTCCCGAAGGGGTTGGAAGACTACTGCCACTGACACTAGTTTGAGCACCCTTGTTTCAGCAGTCATGACTTAGTCCCATATAATAGGAGGGATGATAGAGAAAAGCTCCAGGCTTCACTGGTGCTAAAAATTTCTTTGGCTGTAAAATCCAATATTATATGAAGCATTTATGGCCGAGCGGTAAAAAGTGCCGTGCCACAGGTCGCTGGTTTGATCCCCACCGACGGCTTGATCTTCACCGCATTGTGGAAGGGCATTTTGCGATTGCCCGCCTGGTTAGCTACCACCCTCAAATAGAAAATCTGTCGCAAAGCACCGAACAGTGTGTTCTGGCAGCAGACCTTGAGAGCCAGTGAAATTACAGGCACATGTGACTTAACAACTATGTCTCAAGGTTACGGGCGCAGTGCAATTCGTCACTTGTGATGAAATGTGTCTGTTCTAGGCTGAGGTTAGTCCGCTTAACATCATAGGGCCTCGAGCATGTTCCGTTCCATTACAATAACTTAAAAAAAAATATGTATATCCGAGGATTTCAGATCAAACCATATAAGTTATAGTTTTTTTTTTATTGATCATACGATTGCCACTACTCTGATAAAGAATATTTAAAAATAAACAAAAAATATGGTAATAACAAATATTTTAAAAGTATTCTAAGAAAAAAGAAACACTTAATCAATATTTAAATAAAAAGGCTTAATAAATATAAAAATATATCTAGTGACATTTCCGCCTAATTTTCCTGTTAAGCAAACATGACCTCACAAACGCCACGCAGTCACTCCGGAAGATTTTTTTTTCGACACGTTTCGACATCCCGAATGTGTGTAAATCTTACACTCATTCCGGAGTCATACTTTTACCGGATAAAATAATAATTTGCGCTTTCGCGCAAGTAATTAAAGCGTATATTTCAATTATTATATGACTTACAATCGTGTTAAACACTTTAATTTTCATTACGAATATGAGTAAAGAAAAAAAATATAAGTTTTTGAAAATATTTAATAATATCATGAACCTATTTAAAATTATTTGAGAAGTTAGAACAATTTGTGAAATATTTATTTATATTTCTGTTTGAAATATTTACGGGTGCTTGTCCGAGTAGGAGTTGTCAAAACTACGAAACTAATTTTTGTTTTTGTAGTTTTGACCAGGTTTCTACTTCTGTAGGTACGTCTCTAAATTTGTGCATCTCTCTTGCACATTATGAGGCTGTCGTTTCCACTCAAAATATGTAGTGATCCGTTATACTTATAATCTGGTAATGGGAATATATTACTCAACAATAAAATCATACAATAATAATTGAAAAACACAGATAAATAATTAAGAGGTCATAAATAAACTATTGCAAAAGACAGGTGAAGCAATTTAGTAGCTTACCCTGAACAGTTCTAGTTTCTTAAGCAGGACACTCAATACCCATAAAATATACATAATATACGTTACCGATTTAACCTCTAAATCAACATTCATCTCATATATTATACATTTCAAGCTTTGGATTCAAATCGTTTATTTTTAACTTTAGTAAAACAGAAGACATGAGTGTAAAAGGGTATAATCTGACATAAGCAGGGAATAATAAATTTAATGTGGGTACATACGATAGGATAGGTAATTCATAAGACCCAGGATTCATATTTAATGTGGATTACCCAGTAACAAGAGTGCCAAAGATTACAGGGGCTTATCTTAGGGTCAGCTGGTTTATTAAATGGAAGGCTTTTGTTACTCGATTTCAAAAGTGATGAAGTTGTTCATTGTTATTTCTTTACAGAAATGATTTTGGGGTTAATTTGGTTGTGTTAAGTTAATCAGTTTACATTCTGTATTGTTCGATTTTTAAGTGCTTCGTTCATATGGCAACCCTACAATATAAAATATACGTATTAAAGTATCGACTAACGTAAACAACGTATCCACTAACGCACAAATGTTAGATTAATTTTTAGTTTACGTAGTTTGCCGGTGTTACTTATTTTACTGACATATACGATGAGTATATTTTATTTTAAATACTTGCAACCCTAATGTCTTGTTTTAAAATACTGGCAGCTCTTGTATGGTTTAATTTTAAAAGCAACTGTTCTGACTGCCTAAATATCGGGTACGTGAAAAATTTAGTTCGATATTGGAGTCAATTTGTTGCGAACGAACTATAGAAACAAAACTAACTAAATAACACATTTCTTGTATGGGGAATGATTACTTTTTGTCACTATACATTTCATCCATCATAAAAGAAGAAATAAATTGGACGAACAATAGGAAACAAAAATTACATATTATTATAATACTTGTGGCCATATGTTTATAAATGTAAATACTTTCTAACAAGACGTGATTCAATCATTTACTTCAATTATTATGATTACATGCCGAACGGATACTGATAGTAGGCTAGCTAAAAATAAAGGATATGTATTTAAATAAAACCAGTTAATGCGATCACATTTACAAATGTATAGAGTACAAAACTTCTCACCACGATTGGGAATCATAACCACGTATACCCCAGTTTCACGCACCGGGTGCTTTAACCACTAGGCCAACGAGGAACGATCGGCTAAACCGAAATTTTGTACTCTAATTGTATTACTTTAACCGTCATATGGGACGGGGCGCGGTCATCAACTAGACTACTAGACTTCATCTGATCGAAAGAAGTGCTTTTTCAAACACTAAACTCTCGACATATCGCTACCCTTCTACATTTCAAAATACAAGCACTATTACGTGCTAAGCGTTACATATCCAAAAAAGCTTAGTCACATTTATAAGAGCAGTACGTATAATTGCGAGTTGGAATCGCACAGCATGGGTTCTATACAAACACTGAATGTACCGATAGTCGTTATATTTTTCATGCAGATCGAGATCCCCAGCGGGAGTCGGACCCATGCTTGGCTGGTTTTTATAATTTTTTGTTGTGCGTTAGATTCTGGCCTATTGTCTCACTAAGTACTAGGCTTGTGTGTGTTACAGTGACTAAGCAAAAGCAATAAATGTAATAAAACACTACTAGGTAATTTTATTTTTTTAGCAGACCGTCATTATGTAATCCTAGCGGCCCGCCTCGGCTGCGCACGGGTATACACAAAAAAGTTGATATTGACGCCACTCCATATTAATAAACACTAGACGCCCCAGATCCCGCTAAAGCTTTCCCAAACCATCAAAACTTTCACAAAATCCCAGTAAAACAAAAATTATACAATATTCGTGAATTCCATTTCATCAAATCCAAATAATATTACGTATCCAAGACGGTTATTCAATCACTTGTTATTGCTAAATTCCTGCCTTGTACCAAAATTGCGGTCAACTGGCGAAGGTCAGATGTCCGCACGATCAGACCCTTGTCTTTGGCATGCATGTCTGGAAAAAATATCATAGATAACTAAGATTATGGTTCGTTTGTAAGTGGATAAGGGGTTATTATTTTACATACTAAGTTGATTTCATTTTGATACAATAGACTTTAAAATGAAAAATGATTGACCATGAAGATTGAACAGAACAGTTAACACACACCCTCACGTAGTCTATATAGAAGATTTCTTTATCAACTTTGTAACTTTACAAACGACAAAATCGAATTGCCTATTCGTATAGGCGATGCAGGCTGCGCACAGAATTTCCTCTTAGCTTTGTTATAACTGAACTTATGACGGACTCGAGGCATTATGTTTCATAATATGAACTCAGAGATAACAATGCTCCTCGTATGTTATATCTAGGTATGGTGACTGTACAACGAGTAATTTCAGTATTCTGGTTCTGCTTTACTAAGTTTGAATCATACAAGTCGTAACTGAGTATAATAACCATGCATGAGTATTACGTTGATTACTCAAAGATAACTTTCGCTGAAGGTATAAATTGAACGTTACTTCCGATTAGGCAAGGCATTGAAAGGATGTGATTGGTGAAATACAAGGTGTCGGTATGTCATCTGTGAGTATAATCTAATCCTTGTAGAGTAACTATTACGTAAGATGTGTTCATTTATTCTATGCTATTTATTAACGGTTACGTACTAAGGATTGCAATATTAATTTAATTGTAGCTTATATATGGATTATTATATTAATCATATTATTATTTTACTACTAAATGTAAATATACTAAACGACTGCCATCCTAAGACAACAGCCGGGACCGACTGTTTAACGAGCCCTCCGAAGCACGGAAGTGCTCAGTAGTAATGTCACTAGCGGTCACCCATCCAAGTCATAAACGCGGCGGACGTTGTTTAACGTAGCTGATCGGTTAAGAACGGCTAAGCAAACTACGCTACGAGCGCTTCGAAACTAACTCGCTAGTACGTAATAGTGTTACTTCATTACAAAAACTTTCAAATAAGTAAATAGCAATAAGAACTGAAAATAGATATAAGCAACAGTACGATGTGATTACTGTCCATTTAAAAACCCTTTACAGTAGCACACAGAACAAATAATGGTGGTGGTAAAGCTTTCAAAGTAACACGATACGTGCACTCTGATACGCTTATCATGCGCTTATCTGTTCAGGACTTTCTTCACTCGTAGTACACTAAAAGATAGGACTCCTTTTGATAGAGTTCCACATTTCACAATGTTACGGTTATAATGATAAACTGCCCCAGTCTGGGTGGGGCCTCACTGTTTTAACCTATTGGCATCGGCGATAATGATAACAATAGAATTTCATTCACAACTTGGCCGTAGTGGTCGTAGTTCGCAGTACGATGGCAACTTAGGGTTCAGTCGGTTTTGATCACAGGCTTATAACTACAATTAACATCGCCATTTTCATTATTTGTTGGTTAAAAACAGGATAAGGTACAAAACACACCGAAAACCTAATTCTTTAGTAAGAAAGGTTTCAATCTTTATAAACAATCTACACTGCCTTCTCAAAGAGATCTCCTGAAAAATTATTTAATAATAATTTTTAGTCCTGTGATTGTCTTTAGGGCAACTTTTTACACAAAATTTCTAAATTCCAAGTTTATAACTCATTCCAGAGACATTCTTGGACGGCGGATGGTCAGTGGCGAATCACTCATATGAACGCGAAACTGAGGCTATCACCAGACGGTAGCCTCTTGAACAAGAGCACGTCTTGGTGGATACTACTGCAGTGTCAGATATTCTGCCATCAAGCAGTAGTGTGAAAATACATCTGTATTTAGGCGTGAGGGGCACTGACAAGTCAACAGCCTAGATTGATAGTAAGCGTCTAAAAGGTCTGTAGAAGACTACCTTGTAGAAGACTAATCAGGTCGTGGTCAATTTGACTTCAACTAATTGGCGATCATCAAACATTTCGTACAACTAGCATATTATGTTGTTATATAAGTCTATGTAGGTACTTAATTATATGCACATATCAATAAAATAACTATAACTGATTATTAATCCCGTCACGTCCGCGAGCCGAGCCCGTTCCGGAGCTTTAGCGTTTGAAGTAAAAATACCGCCTCAGAAAATTCTAATGGCACGGATAATACAGAATAAAAGTTTTCCCACAATAGTGATATTGCCAGGAGTATTTTATGGATTTAATAAGCATCTGAAAAGAAAATGCTTTTGAAAATATAAGAAAATGTTGATGGAGAATAAGAAATGAAACTCAGATTAGGTACTAGGCGAATTAATTCGAAAATTTATTGAAGGGGCAGTCATAATATTTCACTGCAAAACAAAAAAAAAATAAGATGGTTACTTACCATGGTAACCTTTGTTTGGAATCTAGTATATTAGTTTACTTTGTTTTTAAAATCCCGACGCAAACTGAGATTGTATAATGTTTGTCTGACTGAGTTATTACACCTACACATACTATACCAACCTACTTTTATTTAATGGTGTACGGAACAATAACAAACAACTCTCGCCGTTTAGTATTAATGAATCTTCTAAATTGTATACCCCTTCACGTCAAATAATCAAGCTAACAAAGGGTGATACAATCGCTGGGCGTTTTGATGACTTCACAACAAATTATTCACTCTATTCGCATACTTTAACGTGACATTCAAAACGAATACTATTGTTCCAACGATAAATCCGTCATATTTATCCAACTTAAAAAATATTACTTTTTTAGCAACTGATTTAAACTGGATGTTGACTGTTTTACAATAAAAATAGCTCTAATTAATGTTGTCTTAGGTTTTTGCGATTATTACACATAGTAATTAAACAATTTTAAACGGTTTAAATCGCGTATATTTATCATTATTTCTGTCCCGACGTTTCAAACACTTTGCAGTGATCATGGTCACGGGGTGAGTGTTCGTGTAAGCTAAATCTTGAAAGCTAAAACTATTATTTGTTGCTAGGAATAGAAGAGTTTCAAAAACAGTTTTTTGGAGTGTCAAAAATATTTTAAATAATATGTTTAATCCCATTGAGTATCAATCTACACTAATATTAAAAAGAGGAAAGCTTTGTATGTTTGTACGTAACGTATAAACTTAAACATTACTGGACCAATTTGAAAAACTCTTTCACCATTAGAATCCTACATTATCCCTGATGAACATAGGTTTTAGAATATATAAAAAAACGTTTTTTTCTTAGAAATTGTTGTTAAGTATACACCCGTGCGAAGCCTTGGCGGGCCGCTAGTATGTAATATGAGAATATTATTATAAGGGCTACATTTGAACATTTCAGAACTATTTTTGTTTATTTTAGTTTTTACATGCCGAAATGCGTGATTATCATCTCTTCACGCCTCTACTGCTGAATGGATATTCATTAAATTTGGCACATACATTTTGTTCTCCAATACTAACACAGGATACTTCTTTCAATCACATCTCTGGGAAGCGAGTTTATTTAATATTTCTGAATCAAAAACTAGTTAAGGGTCTAAAACTAGCTTAATAGCGTCAGGTGTATTTTTTTTGCGAAATGTTCTATTTGTTGTATGTAATAAATCATTGAATATTCCTGTTTCTTAAACTAGTTTTTCACACCCTCACTACGCACTATAAGTAGGTACATAATTACGTTATTAGTAATTACCAATGAAGTAATTATGTACCTACTTAAAGTTTACAAAATAATCTACAGGTTTTCGTTAATCAGGTTTTTTTTTATTGCTGATAAGTAGAGTAGACCTTTTACCACAATCTTACCTGATGGGAAGTGATGATGTGGTCGAAGGTGTTAACAGGCTTGACCTAGAATCTTTATTGGCTCTCAAGGACAGCTGCCGGAACACACCGTTAGGTGCTTGGCGACAGATTTTCTACTTGAGTGTGGTCGCTAGCCAGGCGGGTATTCGCAAAATACTCTAGCACCATGCGGTGAAGCTGAAGCCCGCGGCTGGATTCGAACCATGGACCTGTTGCGCGGCAGTCCATAGCCAATGCCACTGAGCCATCACTGCTTTGAATACAATATATTTTTCTTATACAAAATGAAACAAAGATCATGTTGATGAAACGTTACCAAAGTTCAATAATTCTGTTCATGAACTATCGAGCTATCGCCAAACTGTAGATTGGCAAAGTTGGATTTGCGGTCGAAGAAAGCGCTGTGACGTCACTATTGGCCTTCGCTATGTAGTCTAACGTTTATCAACCCACTGCTCAAAATTAAATTAGTAGTAAAATATAAACACAAGGTAAATGGTATCTTTATGAGACACATTTTTTATTTTAGTAAAAGGTTTTTTTTTATGTTACTGTGACGGAACAAGCTCGAAGGCCACCTGATGTTAAGCGGACTAACCTCTGCCTATAACAGATGCATTTCATCACAAGTCACGAATTGCACTGCGCCTGTCACGTTCTTAAGTCTCATGTGCCTGTCAATTTCACTGGCTCTCAAGGCCTGCTGCCGGAACAACCTTAGGTGCTTGGCGACAGATTTTCTACTTGAGGGTGGTTCCAAGCCAGGCGGGCATTCGCAAAATGCCCTTCCACCATGCGGTGAAGCTCAAGCCCGCGGCGGGATTCGAACCATGTACTTGCTGCGCAGCAGTCCATAGCCAATGCCACTGAGCCATCACTGATTCACATTGTATGTAAAATTAAATCCCCGACTGGCTTTGAAAAACAAACCATACCTTCCAACTAGAAGAAAGAGTACTCTCGATAAAAATAAAGATGAACTTTTGTGATTCAAGATAATGGGCTGGTTTTTCATAGGACCAGCGTCAACTTATATTTGTACATGTTTTGGAAATACCTGCCTGAGCCTGGGAGTGTCATCTCATGCGTTTACACACATACATACAATCACGCCTGTATTCCTTGAAGGGGTAGGCAGAGGTGTGTAAAGACTCACATTTCGCCAATTGGGTTTTAGTCCAAGGTTTTGTTTTATTTCAGGGTCATACAAAATGTTTTCTCTAACACACTGGGCGAAACACAAGAACATTTTACTAATTTGTCCACTAACAGCATAATAGACAAGAACATATTGAATGAAACCCTGGTAGACAACTAAGATGGTATACCTACAGCCCTGTTATGCGTGCAATACACTCAATACCCTACTCACATCTACGTTAGAAATAGCATGCTGCTTATTTGGCGCATATTTTATATATATATGGTATGTACATAGTACACACACCATGTCGTGATGTTTCAGAATTTAACTGTAGTAGTAGAAAGTTGGAGGCGTTGAGACCGCTAAATGCCTTGCACCGATTGCACATATGGACAGCGGTCTGGGTTTAACAATTAATAGATTTTCACACATATCGCGCGCTGATGGGGGCTCTGGACGCCAAAAGGGAGACGGGCGGTTATTATGAAGTTATTACATTTTGCGCCACTAAAGCAACCGGAGTTCCTTCTGAACACGTGAAATAAATACGCTCACAGACCGGATAACTTAAGTGAATGTAAGTGTTTGATTTACCTAAGCTAATCACTTGAGTTTTAATTTAGAGCCATTGTATTAAACGGTATTACAATAAGGTATTTTACTATTTTAAGACGAAACAAAAATATTTCCTTCAAATTGCGCTGTTGCCAATAAAAGATTGATTTATATGCACATAATTATTGATATAAATAATTCAAAACAAATAATGATATAAATTTCCCGTGATATCTGTGTTTTTTTCCAGTTCTTAGAATAATATTTCCTTTGTATACATGTAATCACTTTTTGCTGCTTTTGTAATAACAGCACTTTCTGAGAAACTGATATCTCACACTGCGATCCACAAGCCGCCTGCCAAGCGTGGGGATTATGGCAAACCCTATGGTGGGGAATATTAAGGAAGGCTGTGTTCAGCAGTGGACTATCCGGCTGATACAGTATACATGTAATAGGTAGAGACATATACAAAGGAGTGGGCAGAGTTTCTTCTGTATTTTTCTCGGATATAAAAACCTGCTACGCCTTCCTAGATACACTCGTAAGTTATAACCAATTCTGTAAGACGTTTTTATAGTTAAAATATTAATAACCATTTATTAATTAACCTTCTCCATAATAATGACAAATATTTTAAGAAAACATTAAATCAATATTATAATAAAAATAATAAAAAACATATCTAGTGACAATTCCACCCATTTTTCCTGTTTGGCTTTTTTTATTTATTTAAGGAGGACATAGATGCTGTCTACCGCTATACGGACCGCTATACGACCGCTATACGGACGGACGTTCAGCTCACTCGGATTTTGGGCCAGGGAAGGCCCTCTTATAGCCCGGGAAAGAGCGGCCGACGGCTCAGCACGCCTTTATATAGACTCAAGCGTGAGTCAGCACGTCTTTCCCTAGACTCGAGCGTAAGTCACTGCTCTTTGTTGTAGCTACCAATTGGTAAGTTATACGTTTTTAAAGTGACAATTACATAATTTTTATTACTGACACATTTATTTAGTGTGCAATAAAAAGCATTAAAACTCGTGATCTTAATAATGTTTTCATATAAGGTGACTTTTACTTTACAGAGAAACCATATTTTTTTTTCTTATATCTCATTCCGTGTGAACCTAGTAGACCTAATTACATTGCCCAATAAAAAAATGTAATACGCTAATAGCGTCGTCGTAATTCTCCAAGATTATACTTTGACTCAGTGACTATATTGGATGCCCTCGGGCTTCATTTTTGGACTGGACTAACTGATGATCAATTTAAAAGTATGCTATTTGAAACGCCAAGCTTTTTGGCGAACAGTTTTTTTTTTAATTATAAAAGCTTATTAAAAATTATATTGAGAATTTATGCGTTTTTGCAACTTCTTGAGTTTTTGCAACTAACACAGAGTATTTTCGGTCTCAATGAACAAATTGACACTTATCCCATGACTGTTGTAGGGTGCGGACGGGGTTCATACAAAATTCCCCATGGACCTTTCCTACAATATAGACATTATGTCAAACTTTGTAAAGAAATCAAATTGTACCAGGTAACAAATAGATCAAGGGTGGGAAGATTATGACTTTATGAATATCCACATCTAATCATTATCACAATTTAGTAAATAACCTTTATTTGTGTGTATTAGTTATATATATATTTTATTCCTGATAGGTTTGCCTTTGACCACTATCTCACCTGATGGTAAGTGATGATGTGGTCGAAGTTGTTATTCAGGCTAATAAAGTACTGGCTCACAAGGACAGCTGCCGGAACACACCGTTAGGTGCTTGGCGACAGTTTTTCTACTTGAGGGTGGTAGCTAGCCAGGCGGGCATTCGCAAAATGCCTACCACCATGCAAATGAATATTATTACTTAATCATTTGATTCACCAGCTGATTTTCAAGCGACAGCTTGCAGTTTGGATAGGTTAGTTAAAACGTAGTGATTACTTAAGTAATCATTGAAGTTAGTATTAAGAGTTCATTTTTAATTATCTTTAGTTCCGCAGGTGATATCACATAATGTAAGTGTGATCTAAGCCGAAACACGCAGGTTCAAATTATCATAAAATGGCTCGTATAAAGGAGAATACATTCCCACGTACTCGCAGTTATGGGTCGTTTATGACATAACGACGTGTTCAAAAACGATATCTTACGAGAGTATATATTTACTTCGGGCTTGAAGAAGGTAAACAACTTTATCGGGCTATATCTGGTGTGAATGCAGCTGTATATGGCATGAAATTTTAACATTTGTTGTAATTTTCACTCAATGATTAATATTAAACTAGAATCATACTAAATAATTTTAAGGGAGTCTCCAACATTAGAATAAAGCCGAGTAAAAACTGAATCTTAGCATAATGTGGGGTATTGCAATCTAGAACTAATTGAGAAGAACACAAGTAGGTATATATTATATAATTCGTTATCTATAAAAATAAAGAAATGGAAAGACTATCAAAAATGTCAACAAAAAAAAACATTTTTGTTACAGTGTCTATCGCAAAAACAAAAGCTATTTAGGAATTTGAAATATATGTAGATACATTATGAGGTATCAACATTATCCTATATTCAAAAATACTGAAATCAACGATTTATAATGTATTTTTGGATATATGAAACACTTTTTTTCCGGATTGTTGCAATGCGGCCTCTAAAAGAACAAGGCCGGACTTTCGAATTTGACTTCCGAATACCATTTCACGTTAACGATCCTTAGCTTTCCTACAATATACCTACGTAACTAAGAGCTAAGATAGCGTATCTACTCGTATACATCATCCTCGTGATCAATCACTCAGGTTGTCAGTAATCCTTCTCATATATGAACGTCTGTCAGTTTGCGGTCTCTGTGGTGAACTAAATCAGTATTTCTCTGGTAAATGCTGCATGATTGATGGTTGACTTTAGTGTAGCGTGGAATAGGATATTGATAGGCTGGTTGGTATGGACGGCGAATCAACAGCTCGTAATAGACGATATCCCGTTTTTCAACTGGTTTATTGACAAATGTCCCGGGATAATATTTTTGTTACCGACATCAAAAATGGACGAAATTTCAAGTCTAAGCAGTTTTATTTGTTTATTTTTATACCTGAGTACTTCGTTATTTAGCCCACAACCTGATACTTTATCAAAAGTCGTACATATCTTACGAAATTATATATTTTCAAATTACACAAATAATACATTTGAACGAGGCTTGCATATAATACGTGAAGTACTTTTTTATTCAATTTAATTTCTCCTAATTACGTTAAGTGCAAAAGTAGCATTTCAAATTTAGACACGATTGATTTCAATAATGTCTGAAAAGTATAAGCCACTTTTGCGTTGATTTCATCAAATAAACTCTTATACTTTTATTATTTCTGCGATTTGTATACCTAACATAATATATGTTTCAAACTTGTGTTTTATCAAAAATATAAAGGTCATGTTATGAGGACCTTCATGACATGACTTGCTGTTGACAGTGAGTATGAAGAATGAAATCAAACAAATAAAAAAGGTATATATTAATATATAAGAAAATGTGTTATTTATAGCGTAGATGATAAATCCTGAATGTTACTTCTCTGTAAAGATAAAAATACTCTCTGAGCTTTCATTACCTTCAAAAACTTAATATACTATTCAGATTTAGGTTTTATAGATAGTATCAAAAAAATTGTAAATATTTATCTGATTACCTTCGCTGAGATATTTGGATTTGTCTATTGAATTATAAATTTGTGTGTTTTTGTATTTGCGTACCCATTCTTTATTCCTACATTAAAGTAGGTATATAGGGATCATAATGGGGTAATAAAACATATTTACTTATTGGGGTCCACATTTTGTAACAAACAACGCTATTCATCACCAGGCAACCATAAGTTAAGGCAAACATGTGACGCGCACTTACTGCTGTCTGTTTCAATGATAATTTACCGAAGGCTTTCTTGGTTTCCTACCTTTTTCAATAAATATTGCTTCAGTCATAACTTTGTTTTGAATTGTTATGGAACGTGAAGTACTTTTAAAGAGGAAGCATAGTTAGACTTTGTTACTAATATTTGCCGGAATCAATGTTTATTATTTGGAAGACGTTAAAACCAGAAAATAAAGATATCTTTTGGTAAGTAATCCTCGAAGCACATGCTGTTTGAGTTTCGATATTTTCCTTCAAGCTTACTGAGGCATACCAATGACTATTTTGCTGTGTGGCGACATTTTATTTTATCATGAGTGTCAGCATTCACGACTAAGTAGTCTAAGTACCTAAATAAGTCATATACTTAAACTTCAGATAAATTTTGTGTTGTTTGAGACCTAAGCAAAATTTTATCACAATGCTTTCTTTTATACCAAACAGTCATTAATCCGTCGAATTCGTCACGACTTGTAAGTGTAAAAACTCAAGATCTAGTGAACCTACCATCCCTACCTGTAAAATATAAAAAAGGTATATAAATGGGAAAGAATGAAAATAATGCGGGTCAGTAATGTAATTTAGGAATATAAATAAAGGAATATATTTATATTCCGTTATTTATCAGAACAAATTGGTTTGTGCTGCCACGCGCCAACCTCTTTCGACGTAATAAATTGATCTGAAGGGTTCGGTTGTTCTATATAAGTAATGTGCGTTATTCACAGATTATTTTCGTTAGATACTTGTGGAGAATACCCGAAACTCAACGGGATGAGGAAAAATACTAATGGACTGGTTTTGTAAAATTTATTTGGAAAATTTTGGTTTGATTTTTGAGATTTTTCCAATAACCTTGTATATATTGAATTTATAAAAGCCACCACAATAGTATCTCGGCAAACCAAAGTATGAAACGCCACATA
Source organism: Plagodis pulveraria (assembly GCA_963890685.1). Taxonomy (NCBI): domain Eukaryota; kingdom Metazoa; phylum Arthropoda; class Insecta; order Lepidoptera; family Geometridae; genus Plagodis; species Plagodis pulveraria. Next base: position 11,014,193 of record OY982964.1, on the reverse strand, counting down.
TTTTGCCAAGATATTTTTGTGGTAGCTTTTAGAAATACGACCTTTATATATAAAGGTCATATTAATATCTATATAAAGGTTCGTTCCAAAATACAACTAAACTTCACTGTGATTGACAACGTTGAAAGTTTGATTAATATATAAATAAAAAGCATGGTAGCCGAGTCTTTACAATAATTTGACGGTGATGGATTTTGCCAGTAATTATAAAATAAGCGTTCTTGTTAAACCGGAACCCTATTTTTCCCAATCTCTCTACAAAGACATACTTTTTTGTATTTGTATTGGTGACTAGCTGTACCTGCGACTTCGTACGCGATTGCCGACTAATTATTCACATTTGAGCACTGTTTAACGCTGTGGTCTGTGGTGAAGCACTCTTAGTAAAGCATAGCTCAGAAAGGAGCTTTTTACTTTGGGTTTGATAACTCCCAGCTTGTTTTTCCAGAAGACAGTAGTTAAGTAACTCAGAGAGTTCCTTCGCGGTTCACACAATAAATGTTGAAGCAAAGTTGTTACTTTGTGCGTTTCTTTGGAATTTCGATTATAAAACGGTATCTTTTTGCCGAGGTTCTCCTTATTTGGCGGTAGAAGAAAAATATATTAGATTGTACACTTCCATTGCGCAGTCTCCAAAATGTATCCGGTAAAAGACAGAAATCGGACTACGCGTTAATAAATTACAACTAAGTGTACATTTTGACTTTCATCCCATTTCCCGAGGGAACCGAGCTGAATTTCGGGATAAACAGTATACAATAACCTTCTTCGTGGTATGAACTCAAATCGTGTTAAGTTCCATTGAATTCCATTCAGTAGCCTATGGGATGCTGGGCTGCCCATGAGGTTCCGAGCTCACTCATCACTATTCTAACAAAATATAATCTTTGAAATCGGACTACGCGTTAGTAAATTACAACTAAGTGTACATTTTGACTTTCATCCCCTTTCCCGAGGGAACCTTGCTGAAATTCGAGATAAAAAGTATACAATAACCTTCTTCGTAGTATGAACTCAAATCGTGTTAAGTTTAATTGAATTCCAGTCAGTAGTTTTGGAGTGATGCGCGGCCGGGATACAGACAGACAGACAAAAATAAAAATAAATTAAGTTTTGGCATCAGTATCAGCTACAGACAGCTCTTAATTTTTTTTTTTGCAATATATCTTCAATGTACAGAATTGGACCTGTTACAGTTTTATTATAAGTATAGATTTAAAATTCATATATTCTGCGTATTTTTAGGATATGTAATAGTTTTATTCAGGTTTATATGAAACAATGTTTCAACATCATAAAGGGACCCATATTTATATACGTTAGAGTAGTGTGTTTCGTTGTTAAGCTTCAACTGGGTCCCAACCCAGTTTCCACTCTACATTAGTCTAGGCTGCTATCACTCAACCCAATGATATTATAAAAATGTGTTTATACATGAATAGAATGAGGTGATATACTTCCACTCATGTGACCCTGCAAACCTAACATAAAAGTTGTCATTACGTAGCCGTGCGCTCAGTATAATATTTAAAGCGCAGTTGTGTTGACATACCCAAAACAGGTAGTTTTGGGTATGTCAATACAACTGCTACACTCTTCCGTACTTTACGAATCTTCTTTCACGCTCATTGATGGAAATTATATACCTAATGACCCAAACCTTTTTTTAATAACCTTCTACAATATGTTTTATATCCAGCAGCAACAGTAAAATAATCGGGATCATAAAACAATATCATGAAAAAGATATCTGTTGTATCTGTGACACGGCTCTAATTTTACCACAAATTTTCTCAGAAAATAAAACCCATTCAGAACAATATACCCGATTACAGCGCTGCCCGGGAAACGGATACAAATGTTGGAACGTTATGAAAAATGTCCGGCAAGAGCCAGCCGAGTCCTGATGGACTGCAAGAGATTTGTTTTCTTGGAATGTTTAAATAATTGGACGTTAAATAAGTAATACTTTCTTTCGTTGGCGTCTGTAAGAGAATTTTCGCTACATTTTTCTACATAAGGTATATTTGCAAACGAGTTGAGAACCTCTCGAAAAATACTTTCTTGAGTCTTAAGCTATTGACCACAAACCTGGTTTCGTTCCAGATAAGTGATGATGCGGTTGAACGAGGTAAACAGGCTTAGCCAAGAATGTAAACTGGCTCTCAAGAGCAGCTGGCAGAACATGCTGTTGCTTGGCAATAGGTTTTCCATGCTATGTATAGGTAGTTAGACAGGCGGGAATTCGCAAAATGCCCTAACACCGTGCAAAAACGGCTGCTACTACTAAGCCAATAACCGGGACCGATCCGAAACAAGGAATCGCTCAGTAGTAAAATGACACTAGCGGTCACCCATCCAAATGATGACGGTAGTGGATGTTGCTTCACCTTATTTTATCATTTGATAACGACTAGACAAGCTTCACTACGAGCGCTAGAACACTGAACGTGAAATTATTAACTTAGAACATTAACATACATAACTTAAGTATAACTTGTATCAAGTTACAGTCATAGTTGGAGTTACGCCAGTAGCATTTAACTAAAGTCAAGTATGTCCCAGCTCGAAGTGAAATCGAATTATGTCTTTACATCTAAACTTGTGCTTAACTCTATAGTTAGTTATAACATTGGTAATGGATTTATACACAGTTACATTCATCAAGTGTACATACGACGTATACTTCCAATTCCTAGGCTAGCCTTTGACCAAATATCTCATCTGATGGTAATGGGCAAAGATGTAGTTCAGGCTAACCTAGAATTACTGGCTCTCAAGGACAAATGCCGTTACGTACTTGGTGACAGACTTTCTACTTGAGAGTGTTAACTAGCCAGGCAGGCATTCGCAAAAAGACAACAACCGGGATCGACGGTTAATGTCCCCTCCAAAGCACGGAAGCGCGCATTAGTAATGCCACTAGTGGTCGCCCATACAACTCATGAACACAGCGGCCGTAACATAACTTAGCTGATTGGTTATAAACGGCTAAGCAAACTACGCTACGAACGTTTCATTGGATGTTTTGTTCGTATCGTATCCGTTAACAGTAATGTAATACAGTGTAACGTATGGAAATTATTCCTGGTATGAGCGTAATTCGTAGCAATACATCACCATATCCATAAATATGTTAATGGCAGGTGTAGCATGCTGTTAATATCACTCTTTTCAGAAATTTAAATACGCTGTATGTTTTGGCAATGTGAAACTCCTATTTCCCAAATCGAAGCGTCAGTTCCTATAAAAGACAGCAGTGATGGCTCAGTGGCATTGGCTATGGACTGCCACGCAGCAGGTCCATGGTTCGAATCCTGCCGCGGTCTTCAGCTTCACCGTATGGTGAGAGGGCATTTTGCGAATGCCCGCCTGGCTAGCGACCACCCTCAAGTAGAAAATCTGTCGCCACGCACCTAACGGTGTATTCCAGCGGCTGTCCTTGAGAGCCAGTTATTCTAGAAATATTTACTCAAATTTAATTTCCATTAGTGGTTTCGCTGTACTCTTATCCTACGATATACACGTAGGAAAAGAGACAGTAGCACGTAAGATAGTCCACGTCACTTTATTTGTAACTACCCTCAATAACTCAAGATTTAATGAGAACTAGCTAAATGTTAACATTTTGTTTTATTCGTTTTAAGAGACCTGTAAAATAAACAATTATAATGATATTTGTCACTTAGTTTTTAGCGCTGAGCTATGTGCATAACATGTGAATACTTTTTATATTGTTATGTTTGCAATAACGCCTGCTCTGCATTACAAAATTACAAATTTATAGCCGGAGTATGCTCTGACTGACTGAGCTAACATGACTATTTCATTCTCTCGTAAATTTGTAATGTGAATACTTATGTTAATAAAGAACACAAGTTATTAAAAATAAAACAAATCAGTAGGTCTAATTCTTGAGCTTTACAGTAGGCTTTATCTATAATGAAACTTGACGGTATTATTGTCATAACTTTAGTTATAAGTTATGTAATATCGTAATGCGCATTGTAGTTATTTTATACGACTGCCCAAAAAAAGTAGAGCTATGTTTTCAGGCTTCATGTATGTACGAGTATGTATGTTTGTGAGTTTCTTTATTCCACCATAACTTCTAAACGGCTAAATCGATTATAATGTATGAGATATCGTTAGATTTGTCTTGATAACGCAAGCGACACTAGGTACATAAAAAATAAAATCTAGAAAAAGAAACTGGCGGATTTTAGACGCCATATTGTGACTTAAAACATTGTTTTTTCTTTCGGACCCACCTAATATCAAGATGAAGGGTTTTAAAAAACTATTCCAATAACAATATATAACTTGCAGTTTTAAATATAATAATAATAATAAATTTATTTTTAAAATTGTAAGGTTTGCAATAACGCCTGCTATGCGGATTTCATTACAAAATCACAAATATATGATAGGGTTTTTTTAAGTCATGTGCGGGATCCAACCCGTGTCCATCCACCCCTTGAGCCGGGGTATGCTCTAACCAATTGAGCTAACATGACATGACGTCATAACTCGAATTTTTCCTATCGTTGTTTAACCATCGTATTGGGATGGAGTGACTTGTACTACAAACAAGACCAATTTTGCAATTTTGAAGACTTTTACTAATATGGCTCCATTTTTCCCTTTGTCTACCGAACCCTAAAATGAGCCAATAGTTTATCCCAAAAAACTCATAATCTACAAGTACTTCCTTCTATGGCTATGAATCAGTAAACTTGAGCTAATGCGTACGAAGGCTTTCAGAAGACGTGATTTACTGCATATACCTATAGGTATATACTTCTTCCTGAAAACATCATTTCGTTAGATTTATAGGCTACCTATCCATACACCTAACGAAAATAGATTCCGGGTCTCAAAAATAGCCAAGTTAGTTAAACGCAGCAGCTCGAGCTGTATACTGAATTATAAATCACGATAATTATGTTCCGTATATGTGGGCACTTCCATCGCCTAACAACTTCTATTGAGCATTCCAAGAAGAGCCACTATGAAAAGTCTATATTGAAGCAAGTAGGACAGTAGACGAGCGTAAATATAAAATTACGATAACGCAAAATTAATGTTAAACAACATTTTAAGTAAAGATGTAAAATAATAAATTAATGAAAATATTTTGTAAATTTGCGTACGGTTGTATAATAATTTGCCATTTTATCACAATCAAGTGCCAGACTTACGAACAAGTCACAATCGTATCCAAAACATGTTCTAATAAGGTTAACACTGATGAACTCAAAACCTAAAACCAAACTTTTTTTTTAAATGTTATTTTGACGCATCAAGCACGAGGCCCATGTGATGTTAAGCGGACTAACCTCTGCCTATAACAGATACATATCGTCACAAGTCACGAATTACACTGCGCTCGTCACCTTGAGACATAGCTGTTAAGTCTCATGTGCCTGTAATTTCACTGGCTCTCAAGGACTGCTGCGGGAACACACCGTTAAGTGCTTGGCGACAGATTCCCTACTTGAGGGTGGTCGCTAACATTTCGCAAAATGCCCTTCCACCATGCTTTGAAGCTCAAGCCCGCGGTGGGATTCGAACCATGGACCTGCGGCACTGCAGTCCATAGCCAATGTCACTGAGCCATCACTGCTTCAAAATACTATACAAACAAAAATTCTACATACTCTCAATAAATTTTCTTATTTAATTAAGGCAGCCACAAACAAGAAAAAAAGTAGATCAATACCAATATAATGGGATAGGCAGTATTATTTATAATACAACGTCATCACTCCACACCACACGCCAATGCGATGTGGCCGTTCCGCTCTACTACCATAGTGTACGCCTGTGTGTCTTTAAGGACTCCTAAGAGAGAAGCAGGCTCCTTACTTAGGAGCTGCAATGCGTAATTGCACGCATTACGTAAGGCATGTCTCCTACGTTACAACTCAGTGGTCTACGTGTACGGATCCGGTGGGCTTAGGCTTTAAAAGGGCCAATATTTACAAAGGTCGAAACTAACAAATTCACCCCATGATTTTCACTTCTCTTGTTCGAGAGTTCCTAAATAAATGTTTGTATTTACACTAAAGTGGAACAAGAGGTCCAGCCAACAAAGTTTCCACATTTCCGTGCTACGTGCAAATTGAGGGGAATTTGGTTATAGATTTTTTATTGTAATCGGCAAGCCAATAACTCTTCTGGTGCTAAGTGATAATGCAGTGGCAGAATAGATAAAAAAGGCTCTTTAATAATTCTGTCACAACATACTATTAGGAATAAGGTGATATTTTTTTTATGTGTGTATGAAACCTACACATCTGCAAAATACCCTACCAACATGCCATAGCGACTGTCATCCGAAGAAAACAACTGGAACCGATTGCTTAACGTGCCCTCGAAAGCTCAGACGCGCCTCAGTCACGACCGCAGCGAACATTGCCTAATCAAGTCTTCAGTTAAGAACAACGAGGTATTGTTCGGTACCAGTGCTTAAAAAAAATATTAGATAAACCGACGACGCGTAGATTTTTTGTTATATGAAAAACGGTGACGGATAAACGCCTGCCTGATAGTAGGCGTGATACATACACAGTTACACCTTCACTGCACTCATCAAATCAAGAAAACATTTTTAGCTCCTTCGCCTAGTATTTTACTATAGTGCATTTCATACAGTAGTGTTGGCACACAATTACTTCAAGGCAGAATTTGTGATAATGCGATAGTAAGCTACTAAGACTGACTTTTGTTAAAGACCCTTACTAATTAGTAAATACATAAGTGTAGATCGTAGTAAAGTTATGTAAAAGCATAATTTAAAAAACACTGCTTTAATGTATTTATAAGTATTTAACGGGACTTAATCGCGATAAAACCATTTATAAAAAATGCGGATAGTTGGAGAAAATACCCGCCTTTCAAGACGTTGACTCCCGCCTCTTCAGTCCGCTCGTGACCACGACCAATGCAACTTGGTCGAAACGTCGAGATAAATAAATAAATTTATAAATGTTTTTGTCGCTATTAAGTCCCGTTAAATACTTATAAATATGTGCTCAAGTCGCGAAAGTCTTAAAGTTACTACTGCTTCAATGTCACAAAAAATAATCATAAAAGTAACACGTTTCCAAAAGTCCTTTTTTTAAATGAGATAAGATGGCAAACGAACATGCGGCTCACCTAGTGGCAAGTGGTCACCGCTGTCCACAGAAACACGCAACTCCAGAGGTCTCAAGAATGCGCCAATGGCCTTTGAAGAGGGAATATGTTCCTTTCTTGAAGCTCTCTTAGTCGTTTTGGTTCGGAAATACTTCACATGGCAGCTGGTTCCATAGTGGCAATGCGAGACAGAAAATGTCGTGGGAAACGTACGGTTGTTGACTTTCAGATATTGACACGAAATCTATTAAACATCATGCTCTGACAGAACGTCTGAAGACGAAATTTCATTAATATTCAAAACGATCACTTATTCTGGTGTCCTAGACAGGAAGCAATAAAGTTAAGTATTTATTTTAAGAAAAAAGTCAGTCAGTTCCACCTACTGCCAAAATCTTCTAATAGATCAACGTTCCCGTTAAGTCATTTTGTTGGGTCTATACTGGAACGGAGCCAAAATGTTCATAACCCAAGCCTAGATAAATAAGTCAAAGTCAGATAAAATCTATAACTTGAAGCACGAATACCGTTGTAGACGTTTAGACTTCGAATGAAGAATGAATACCTCTACGCGGTTAAATATCTCTAACCAAACAAAGGACACAGCAGTACATAATTTTAAAAAGTTTCTGTTTTCATCGGGCATCTCAGGGTTTTGTAGGCGCTTGGTAGTCGAGGACGGTACTCATTTCCTCGAACATTTAATTATTTCATATAAATGTAAACTAGAATTTTAAGATTGGAAACCACCGCGAGTTTTGTTCACAATTATTATTAAGGAACTCACTAGGACTCGGTATGTTATTAACCGGAAATATCAGTAACCACTTTTATCTATTTGCAAGAGTTCTTAACGTTGTGCACAGCAACATCTACAACGTGACCTTTTCCAAACCAGTAAGATCTTGAGGCTGCTATTTCCATTATGTACAATTGTAATTCCTGGACAAAGAACTTAACGTTACGTAACAAATAAGTTTGAAACCAGTCCGAAACACGCAATTCCCAGCCGGATTCTCTATAATAATTTCCTTACAATAGTGTTTTACAGTTGTTGACGTATGAATTCTGGTTTGCTTGTAGATGCTGAATAACTTAGGCTAAGATTTAGACATTAGTTTAAGATGAAGTAATGCAGGAGATGTGAACTATGAATGCGTGTGGCATCAACACATCAGATTGTTTGATTTTCAAAGAATATATTTACATTTTCTAATAACCTGACAAGCAAGGTGTCTGATTGGTGTCTACCAAACGCATCCATAACTCATTCTTGGTGAAAAGGCTGGCTAAGACCAGTTTTAGCGTAAATCACACCGAAGTTGCAGCGGCTGACAGCGCAGTGGCCGGAAGTCAAACCATTTTTTTTTTCATAATCTTTATATTGTATAGTGTATAATAACATAATTGACGGTGAAGGGCCGCAAGCAGCCGCGGGACTTTTTTTTCAAGCGATACTATGCATTTGGGCAATGCCCTGCTTACCGATGCGCTGCCAGCCGCTGCCACTTCGGAGGGAATCGTGCCTTAGCCAAGCGTCAGATAAAGCCAATCTTTTAATTTCGTATTCAAAGAGTAAAGCCCTACTTTCCTCAGTCTCAGCTTAGATCAGACTCTATTATTTATGTCAGAGGTTTTACTAGTGCACATTCACCGGTATTTGTTAATCTATCCTAAGAAACATTAAAACGAAACGACAAGAACAGCAGCATAAAAAATGTCGTTGAAGTGAGTGAAACAAATTATTATCGGATTCGTAACATCATCGTCATATCAATAATTTCTTTTACGCTTTCCATAGCAGTGTTATTCACTCATTCAGTTTTTTCTCTGTTATCTGTAATATTGCAAATGTTAATACACATACACACGTTGAGTCCGTGGGGACAGGGAGCTCATCGTATTTTCCAAAACCTATCAGAGCGCCTGGTCGATGCGACGCCTGCAAAGTGCTGGCACCTATTTGGCTCAAAGAATAAGCATTGCAATTTAACGGGGCAATACTGCCAACATGCTGGGCACGCTGCCAACAGGTAGTGGGTTGCAGCATTTGGACTGCCTGTGAGTCTGCAATGACTTATTGGTATCTAAATGCTTTTATTTTAGTAGCTGTAGTGTTGTATATAGTTCGTAGTAAAAGGCATGCCGCTGGTTAAAAAAAAACACACATATCAATATGCATATGTGATATACCGGTATATGATAGCAAAACACGTACGTTTAGCGAGATATGTTTTTGTATGTATTGATATGTTACGTATAAATATATTCCTGAAATGGGTAATTTGACATCAAACTCGTCATAAGGTAGAAAAGTATATATTAAAAATATGGCCTACAATAAAATTCAAACAATTTCACTTATCGCTAATCTATACTTATTTTGTTTTTACATGTTTTCCTTTCCGATTATTATTATCTAACAGCCATTTAGTGGGCTTTGACGGTTCTGGACGGCATTAAACTGAATTTATGTTATTGCGTAGAAAGTGAAAATATACGCAAACATAATTATACACTGCTATCGGGAAACTCCAAACATTTGTTTTTCAATCAAAATTGATCTTTACGACTGTAGGTATAAACACTATGAGTTTTCAGTTGAGTGATAACTCTGAGAAAATTGATGTTCTAACCTTTTGTTGCACAGCAATCAAACTGTATCTGGCCTCTAGCCTTTTTGTTTTTATTGTAGTGCTGAATGGTATTAAGTGTTTTCAAATCGGTGTTTGTAACTTCGGAGCTAGAGGATTTATTTCCTGAATGTTTTGATGTGAAACAAGTTCAGTAAATACTCGTATAACGTTTGATATACGTCATGAAAAGACATGGCATACTACTACGTTTGTACACAAAGTAGTTTTCTTGCTGATAATAATATTAAAGCGCTCGTAGCTGCAGTATTACTACCAGTGTCATCGTACTTCAGGCTGATAGTTGATGTCTATCGCAAAGTGCCCTACCACCATACTTCAAAGCTCAATTTTAAAGCAAGTTTTACAAAACTCAAGTAATCCTCAAGGGTAGCGTCATATAGGCAGCCAACCTTAATACCAAAGTCTAAAATAAGTATTTGTTGTAATAGAGGAAATATTTTTTAATATTATTTTATAGTTATAAAGGAACTTAAGCAAGAAACAGTTAGCATTGTATATTCTGCGCGCGTTGTATTAGAAGATACATACGTCTAGTTTTGACGATTGGCGTCTTTTCGCGCATATCCAACGTGCAGCTGGGGGTCTACGGCTAGACGCAAGGAAAAAAGCGAGTCTCCTTCCTTGCGTCCTCTCTATTTGATCTCCCCACTACCATTTGATCTACAAAGTCAACCGCAGCTTCTTCTGAGCACATGAAAACCTAAATAAATATAAAATAAGTACGGACACAGACTGGTTAACTTCAGTGAACTGAACTGAAATTGAGTGTTAAATTAGGGCCTGTGTACGAAACGACAGCTGAAAATAAGTAAAGTACTATATTTACAGATTACACGGTTAGCAATCAAAATCAAAGTAATGTATTTTAATAGTTAACTCGATTCAAATAACGATATAATTTTGAATACGAATAAATGTGTAAAATTTAAAGGCATAGGTATCATTCTTCTGTGTGAGTTTTCAGATATATTTCTATGTCCTTGTTTTCAAATATGTATATATTTGAAAACATATATACATATTTGAAAACTGCTATATTAGCTGAGCTGTTGAAGTGGGCAGAGTTAATTGTGTGTTCTTTCTGTCAAAAACCACTACCCATTGCTACACTTAATGTAAATTTAGACGTTTTCCAAGTATAAGGGTGCTGAGGTATGATGACATAGGGTACTGAAAAACAAAAGGGGTACACAAGATACAAAATTCGCATTCAATAGTTCATCAGATATGTAACGTCGTAGTGGTCAATGTGATATTGATGAAGCTTTTTAATTAATTAAAAGAAATATCAAAGACAAAAAGGTGACAAAATAAAATATATTTAGTAATTAACTTTTTATACCTAGTTTTCTGTATGATAGGAACACACAATTAGAAACTTATAGATTTCCTACTTGAAGCTACACAAAAAAAAAGGAATACTTGAGCCAACGCAGTGTGTATATATGAATCACAATTATTCAAGAATATTTGTGATTCATATATATTGAAAACAATATATTCTTGAAAACAGAACACAATATTCTCAGGAATATATTCTTGAATCAAAGTATATATTGCATTCTTCTTTGGAGATATCGTTAAAGTGTTTAAATACGAATATGGTTAGTTTTGAAACCAAGAATCTTACCATAAATATTCGTAAGTGAAGGACCTAAATTACAGTCAACAAGAATATTTAAAAATATTTCAAGAAAGAATATAGAAATTTTATTTAGAGAATAAAATGTTAACAGAAGAATTCCTATTTTATTGTTAGAAGAATATTTTCGTTATCTTGAAATAATAATTTGAATACTTTATGTGAAGAAAAATTTCTAGGGTCAAAACAATATTCCTAAGAATATTCGAGTGTAATATCAAGACTCGATTATTTTTCAGTTCAGAATATATTCTTGTTGTAACACAGAATTGTCTTGAATTTATTAAGACAATGTATATTCTTGGCTAAAGAAGTCTTTTTTTTCTGTGTAATACCTAACGAAGCGGACATGCGACGCGTGATCAAAATGCTGGCACCTATTTGGCTCAAAGAATAAGCATTGCAATTCAACGGGGCAATGCTGCCAGCATGCTGGGCACGCTGCCAACTGATAGTGGGCTAGAGCATTTGGACTCCCTATGAGTCCAAATGCTTTTACTGTAGTAGCTGTAGTATTTTAGTAGCTGTAGTGTTGTATATAGTTTGTAGTATTTGTTTAATAAAGGCGGAAAAAAAAAAAAAAACGGACATTAGTAAAAACCACTTTTGTGTTGCTGTCAGTGGAAATATAGTACGACCCAATTCATAAGTGGGTAACGTAATATATTTCAAGTTGCGTATATCCGCTTATCTCATACAGTTCCTATTGGGGTCCCCTACAACATGTCGCCAACAGTCAGCCTAAAACTGCCTCGCCCCAACAACACGACAAAGTTGAGAGAAATTTTAGCTTTTCTCTGAGCTGACAAACGATTAATTTATGAGGCCACCATACTCGTACCTATACCCAGCCCCTGTATAGCCACGACGTTTTTCGTAAACTGTAACATAATCTATGGTGGGACTAATTACTTGTTTATTGTGTTGGTTTCCACTCGCACCAGCATAGGGCTCTAAAGTTGAATGAGCTGGTTAGTCAACAGCTGAACTTTCAAATAATCTTGAAATCAGTCGTTCATAATCACTTTCAAATGAAGCGTTAATAGCTTATTACATTTAAAATACGTACTTTGTTGGTATCATATAAGGTAAAATGATCTCAACGGACAATGTAAAACATGTAGGTATAAATTAATTAAAAAGTAAAAAACAAGACTGCAAATTATTTATTTTCGTTCAGCGTTTTATCGTTCTATTAGAATTAAAACTGCAAGTTATATATATTTATTGAATAGTTTTTAAAGCCCTTCCTTTTGATAGTCCATGGGTTTGGAAGAAAATAAAACTTGTTTTATCACTATCTATTTTATCATATTGCGTCTAAAGTCCGCTAGTTCTATTTTCTATGTACCTAGTATTACTTGCAGCATCAAGACAAATCTAACAATATCTCATACATTAAAATCATTATTGCCGTCTAGAAGTTATGGTGGAATACAGAAACTCACAAACATACATACCTAATACATACATGAACCCTGAAAACAATAGTTTGCTGAGACACACATGGCCACGAAGCGTCGCAGCCTGCGTCAGTCACCGGCTGCGCACATTTGTCGCGGACCTCAGAAACGGCGTCATACATTTTCATACTCCGACTACTGTTACATCAGCCGCGAGCGTCACCCGCATGCGATCATCTCGCGTGGCTGCGATCGGTCGCGAAGCACGGAAATGAACCTTTTTCTCTTGTACGTAATTTACGTTTTCAGTTAAGCATCTATCAAAAGCATTCATTTATTCACATTAGCATAATAACATTGACAGACTAAACTAACGTTAAATGTGACATTTATCTACTATATAGCTTTTTTTTGTGAATATGACGGGACATACATTATAATATACTTAGGTCCTGATGTTAAGCGGTTACCTATAACAGATGCACGATTTGCATTATACCCATCATCCTGGGACATACAGTTGTAAAGTCTAATGTACCTGTAATTTCATAATTAGTTTTTGGTCTTTCAAGGACTGCTGCCGGAACACACTGTTAGGTGCTTGGCAACAGATTTTCTACCTGAAGGTGGTAGCTTGCCAGGTGATATGTTTTCCACAATGTGGTGAAGCTCACGCCAGCGATGGTGATCGAACCATATAATAAACGTTCGGATAAAGTGGTTAGTTATTTAGTACGCTGCTGTAATAAATACCTCATCATGTAAATTGGTCGAATAATTATTAGTTGGTATAATTTTCACGTACATTCTATGGATACAAACACATTGACATCTAATAGATATTATTTAAAAATAATAACAACACAGAAAGTTACAAATTTTTCACAGTTCCAAGTGCCCCCTTGCTACAAAGTTTCGAAGTCGGGCAGGTGATTTGATTAATAATAAGACACCCAATAAGCTAAGTATTTAATTTCAAACAAAGTAAAGTTAAGCAGCTTTTGCCGTTCAGAACTTAACTCTGTCAAAGTTCAGCTGACATAGTTAACGACGTCTCCTTAAGTTACTGATTAAAGGAACATGAATATATTATATTTAAAAGCTGCGCGTTCACCAAATTATTTTAATTGGGGAGATGTTTGGTAACGTAGCCTTCATTTTAAGTTTTTAATATTTTCTGTAAAGTTTCTTGACGAAATCAAAAGACGTAAAAGTGATGTTAAAGTTTCTTCAAACAACAGTTATTAATCAGAGATACATAGTTTAAAGTTAGATTTTCTTCTTATCGTTTTATGTTTGTTTAGAGATGATAGCAGCACGTCCAAACTACGATTAAAATATTTATTCGTAGTATCCAAATCAAGAGGCCTTTGTATCGATTACTGAATCAGAAAATAATGATTTGCCTAAACATATATGTTTATAGCAAATATTTTAATTAATCGCGGTTAACGAACATACATACCATGCGATAGTGCTATAAATAATTAAAAAAATATTATTAAGTACATCGAAAATAAGTCATTGAATCTGTGCTAAGTAGATGACAATAGTCTCACCCATATGGTCACTAAAAACACCAAATGCAAATTTGCTGATTTTCCGGAATGTAGCTTGGATGAACTAGGTAAACTTAAAAAATATGCCATAACGTTCTATCATTATAATGATGTGCAAATTTGTAACGGCCGAGTTATGATCGTTACAATACAATAGTGTCTCTAAAATATATACGTATCATGTTTTAATATTGGTTTTGGTGCAAACAGGACAATTTTAATGGGTACAATGATATCAGAGATCTTATTTTGATAGAAAAAATATTTTTACGTACATTTCTAATTTGAACAATGCTTTCATAATTGATTTATATATTTTTTAAATCATTACAGAGATAACATATAATGTTGAATAAAATTAATCTTACCGTTTATAAATGGTAATCAGAAAGTCAAATTTAAATTACATGTGGCACATTTCAACAATGCAGTATTTCCCGAAAAAAGGGGGATAAGTATAGCCTCGTTATGAGAAGAGCCCTTCCCCATACCTATGCAAATGAGAGAAATAATTTGAGCCCATTTTTCCATGACGATTTTCCTTATATTTTATGTGTGCCAGTTTCTTCTCGCAAACGGAAACGCTGGGTTTTTAATGCTTGTATAATTTTCTTATACAACATTAGCAAAGGGCGAGTATCCTACAGTAATATACCTAAAAAAATAACTGTAAAATAGTATACACACTAAAGAGAAAATGTATAGGACTCGGGTAAAATCATCATCAGCTTCCTACCGCTAGCACGTTTGTGTATGGTCCGAACAATATGTCTTCTCTTACAACACAAAGAACAATTCGAAAACATAATAATTTAATATGATTTCGCAACAACACAGGGTACAACGTAATATGTGTAAATTATTTAGCTTCAAGTTTTGTTTATGTAAAACCACTTTGTCGAGGGAAGAATTTCCGAATAATCTCCATTCAGGGTTATGTTTTGTTTATCTGGTCTTACTCTCTTAAGCATGTCATAGGATCAACGGTAATTGATTAGACATTTATTGCATTTTCTAGGTCATAAAAAAAACCAAAGACTACGACTTAAATTGAAATTAAAATATTAACTTCGAAATTTATTTTACCAATTTTTGTATCCACCGGCACACATAATATATTTAAAAAAAATATATTTTCCTTCGACCGCTGCCATGACACGGTCGCTTTGCTCGCTCAGCTCACACGTTTTTGTGGGCACCAGTAACTTTATTCTCCTCTTCACTTCGCTCGTCTTTGCACATATAATTTATGACTGCCCTAGACTAGTAATTCAAACTTATTTAAACCAAAAACAGTTACTTGAACAAAATTATTTCCGATAGCTTGCCCTAAATTTCATAACGTCTCTAACTGTACTTACTCTTTGTGTATTTTCCTAATTTTCTTGCATATCTAACAATTTATTAACCTTAATATATACGTGATTAGTTTTTCCTGGCTCTGAATGCTATGCTTGGGAGCATGAGGTCCTTAACTACGTCATAGTCATCTCCACAATTTTATTGCGTTTGAATACGGTTTTCATACATGTCCACGTGGAAAGTTTTCTCACATTTCTGACGGCATGATTGCCGTAACCGTCAATATGCAGCGTTTGCTAATATGAATCTTATTTAAACGGTGGCGAATGAATGTTCACATCACTGGCGAGAAACGATCAGCTTATTTATGAACTCTAAGGTCTTTAAGTACATCATGCATTAGACGATTACGCTACTTGTTTGCTTTTGAATATGATATTGATATTACTTGAAGGACGTATGAACTGACATTTTCATTTGATCTCTGAACTGTTGTGGTCTATGATTATTCGACATGTTAGTATTAATTATAATAGTATTCATGGCCTTTGTGTACAATTAGAGGTGGCGTTATCATATTTCACGGATGTATTGAGTTTATTTTTGGGAAGGAATGTGTGATACGATACCAGAGCAATAATCCGAACATTTGATCGGTCGAAGCAAAGTTTGTTTGGCTGCTCTTAACCGATCAGCAAAGTTAAGCAACGTGCGCCGCGGTCATGAGTTGGATGGGTGACCGCTAGTGACATTACTACTGAGCGCTTCCGTGTTTCAGAGGGCACGTTAAAACGTCGGTCTTAGTTGTCGTCTTAGAATGGCAGTCGTTTTAGCATGGTGGTAGGGCATTTTGCGAATGCCCGCCTGGCTAGCTACCACCCGCAAGTAGAAAATATGTCGTCAAGCACCTAACGATGTGTTCCGGCAGCTGTCCTTGAGAGCCAGTAATTCAAGATAGCCTGGACAACATCTTCGACTACATCATTACCTTCAATCAGGTGAG
The DNA here is from genome assembly GCA_963890685.1 of Plagodis pulveraria. NCBI lineage: Eukaryota > Metazoa > Arthropoda > Insecta > Lepidoptera > Geometridae > Plagodis > Plagodis pulveraria. The sequence goes on along the minus strand of OY982964.1, from coordinate 10,997,487 downwards.
ATAGTAGTCAAAGGCTAGCCTTCAATCTAGCATAAAATAAATGAATTAATATCTACTGTATCAGTAAGAACTTTATTATATAAGCACATATTCTATTCCAACACTTTCCACAAGATCTTACTTTTAAGTAAGATCCTGTGGAAAATGTTGACCCAAATCTAATTACTGAATAGTGTAACCGTAGCTCAGCGCTTTGCGGAGTAGATTTCCTTAGTTTTGTTTGTAGTTCAATTCAGTTCGTCTGCAGACGTCACTCCGTCTCGTTGAGATGGTTAAACATTAGGAATGAAAGGATAAATTTGAAATATGACTCACTCACCACGATAACTCAATTGGCAAAGCAAATCCCGGCTTTGAAAACGGATGGTCGCGGGTTCAAATCGTGGTTAATTATTTTCTTTCGTAGTTTTGTATGCTTATTCTATTAGCAGGTGTTAATGCCAAAATTACCGCCCCGCCTGTGTTCTAAAACACTTTGCAGATAGCACGGTTCGCCGAAAATATTTTTTTAAGTATTCAAAATCATTCTAGAAAGTTCAGCTTCAATAATTTTTTAGTTTGGCTTGTTTAGATAAGGTAAGGTTAGATATGTAAAACTAAGCTAAATATATTTAATTTTAAGCGACATTTTGTAGAATAAAACTTAGTTTTTCAGTGAACCGTGCTCTCTGCGAACAGTTTATCGGTAAAAGTTACGGAACCCAAAATTACAAGGGTAGAATACTTTTTTCCAAAAATTATTTACGTCACTAAACTGTTAATTATTCGTGTGGTTTTCAATTCCGTTTTAGTGCTTCATATAAATATTTATGTTTTTTTATTGTAGTATTTCTTTCTAATTGTTGCTTTAACTTTTATCACTGCGACTGAGTTAGTAACTTAGTAGTTATAAATTAGTATATGTATTAGTTAGAGATTTCTGCGAACATATTTAATGGAGGCTGGCTGAGTCCTCTAGAATTAAATGGACCCGAAATTTCAATCATTATCTAGTGTGACGCATGGCTGCATTTCCTGCTCACTGATGTTAATGCACTAGACTAGACAAGCATTAAAATTGTATTATTCAATCGTAGAATTTTATCCAGTATTATCACCCTCCCAGACCAAAGTAATTTAGTTAGATGGGGGGAAATGTGTCGTTACTGTTTGCTTTCGTAGAAAAAAAACGGGACCTTATTACCAAAGTAAACGAATTCTACGCTATCCATCAGACCGTCGTTTATATTGCACCGTGGGATTTCAATGCTTATTTGTTGGGTCAAATTAGTGCCAGCATTTTTTTGATTGTTTTCATAAATTGAGTTATATTACTAACACAATACAGCTACATATCCAAAAGCGACTAACCAGGCAAGCTAACAATATTTGCCTACGACCACCCAGAACCAACTACGGTAAAAGAAGTGTATTTGATGAAGACGCTAAAATTTATAACGGGTTGCCTAAGGATATATAGGAAATAAACTCTCTAAATTATTTCAAAAAAATACTTAAAGCCCACGTTTTTAAAAGATAGTTTAATATAGTGAACTTAACTAAATGTTTCATATAATTATAATATCATAATGAAATCTTTCCAGCACGGAATACGTACCGGATTATTGCATGCATCAACAACAATCGCACAGTAGACAATTTACGACTACCTTCAATCATACTAATACACATTATTGTTTACCTAACGACATTTATGTTTACCGCGTATAAGATATATATTGTATTTCTCTGTACGTGAATATTAAATTATTTTGAGAAACAAGTTATTTCAACCGTATATAGTAAAATAAAATGTAGTTTTGGTAACAACAGACTTTCCCAGCACCATCATTTTCCTACTTTTTACTATCTAACGACGGGTCCTCCTTGGGAATGTTGTCATTGACCCGCAGCCTTTTGAATATACGGCGTTATTATAGAAAGTAGCCAAAAAAAATGCGATTCAATTAACAGACATTTTGCAAATAATGTTATATATTGCAATTGTAATTTCGTTGGTAAAGAGACGTAGAGCGTTGTTTTAGGTTTATTGGTTCGATACACGAAGCGGTCAGCTAGTTACCCATTTATTTATGCAAAACCGTTCAGCCGTTGCGAAGGTGGAAGAAGAAACGAACATACAACCACATATAAACTTAAGATTTTATAATAGGTACTAAAGGTAATGATGTACTGTACTGTACGAGTATTAGCCGAATAGTCCTCTGGTGAACACAGCCTCCCCCATTATGGCGGGGCTTGCCACGGAAAGGATACATCTAAATATACTCTTTTAATAGATAGGTATGAAAAACACCTGAGCATGTTGGTGTTTCGTTATCCAGACCGGATTTTGTTCTATACGCAAAAATAACTAAACCATAATGATATGGTATATTTAGAACTTATTGTACTGTATGAAACAATCATACTTATAGACCATACAATAAAATCCAACAAGTTATACTACTTAACAAATTAATTACCCAAAAAAATTTAAGCCGTTAATTTCTATACTGAAGAAATTGGAGCACGAGTTACAGCCACCAGCTCATTAAGGATCGGGTAAATATAGGTATATATTTCATGATAATTTAAACATATTTAATATGCCGCCAATATTCTAAATATCGAGGTCCTGGTTGTGATTTTGATACTATATCAGAAAGTTATTGATATATTTTGTGATTAAAATAAATTTCAGCAACTATGACCTGTAGATGGCAACAAGGTGGCTTCCTATTACTAGAAAACAAAACATGTCAAGTGAAACGTAAATAAGGCTCTGCCTTCTCCTTCGTGTAGTACAGGAGTGAACATATGTTATGTAACATAAGAAAAATATTAATTTTCCTAAACGCACGGACTCCATCAGTTATAATGTCATCCTAAAGAGGTAATGTATAGGCATTGTTCATAAAACTATAAAAGACGATTTTAGAATGTTCAGTCATACAGTTATATTTTAAATATAATTTAAAGTAGGTACAATCAAGTTATCAACCTTACTGTTCCCGTACAATCGTGCTTCCTGAGCGATGTGGTTACCTCTCATCCAACTCCCGGGAACATAATTGGAACAACTGCGGGCTCAAACATATAAATTAGTAAAGTTGCTCTGCCTCCCCATCAAGTATCTCATCTACCTCAAACCTCCGTCACAGAAATAAATTTCTCATTTATTCATCTCGCGTCCTCGCTTCTAATCACAGTTAACCTATAAAACGGAAGATGTGGATGCCGCAGTAAGTTCTGTCATGAAACTTCTTGCTCCCCGAAAACAAATGAAACATGTCTTTCTTCATTAAAATATTGAAAGGCATGTGTTTGTATACAAATAAATATCCCTATTCATATTTTCATATCCCAAATTACAAGCTCATTGCCATATAATGGGCACGCTTCCAGACTTTATTCTTCAAACTTAATTAATTTATGAGAAAGTTAACTTAATTAATTGGCGGACGCCGCATGCATCGGGGGTTGAATTAGAAGGTCAACATTCCTTGACCTTACCTTCCATTGAACTGCGAAGACATGTCTGTTTTTTACAATCTCCCCTAAAATCAACGAGACTTTTTTCTATATAATTTGGCACAGATAAAGCCCATCGCAATATAAATATTGTAAATTGTTTGGGCATACAGGCCATGTTAACATTTAATATATTTTCAATATAATTAAAATCTGTTTATCTTCTACAGTACTGAGTCCATTTTCGTTTTGAAATTTGTATACGTAGATGAATTTAAAACAGTAAAGGCACTGTGGTGAAAAGCTTTGGACTTGGAAAGTTCGGGTCCGTGGCTTGATCTATTATTTCTGTTTAAATTTTAGGTTAGCAGTTTGTTCAACCGGGCCGTTAATATTAATTTAACCCCTATATATTTCATCTTCATTCTAAAGTTGCCTGGAAGAGATCACTGTTATTGATAAGACCACCCATTGTAACACTTGACTGTGTATAATAAAGAGTAATCTATCTATTAGTTGGAAAGGAATCCAGGTCTTGTTGTGTAACTAGAAGGAGAAGAATTTTATTGTGATGTCAAAATAAATATTCTTCTCATTCTAGTTACACAACAAGAACTTTTTAAGTGATGCCCGTTCTGGAGTTCAAATGCTGAAATACAAATCATTGTCATTAGCTAGACAATAAAGTCCTTTATTGTAAAGGTTCTGAAATAGGCAATGTCATGGCTACCTGTAACAGAAGGGCGCTTATGAAGGCCTATGAGTATTGTTTTTATGCCCGATTGCCTTTGACCACTATCTCACCTGATGGTAAGTGACGATGTGGTTGAAGATGTTGTTAAGGCTATCCTAGAATTACTGGCTCTCACAGAAAGCTGCGCGACAGATTTTCTTCATAAGGGTGGTAGCTAGTTACAAAGCTGATAATAAGGTACTAAAATAGACTTAGAGGAAATGTAGTTTACTGCTAGGAATCATAATACATTTCTATCTCCAGTTTACCTTTAACAAAAATTTCTTCCCGCAGTAGACAGAGAGTGGGCGTCTCTGATAAGACTATCGAATGGCACGCTTAACATTTGGTTAGCTCGGAGACTTGTCGGCGCGTGTCGGGCTTGTCGGATTAATATTGATTCGATGGAGCTTGCTTGCGAGGCTTGGTTTCGATTAAACTGTTACACTGTGGGACTTCCGATTAAATTTATGAATACATTGTGAATGTCACTGGAATACATATAATGAATAGTTTCAACAGGCATCACACTACAAACTTACTAGACAAGAAAAGAGCAGTTCTGGTATAATTGCTAAATATCTATGGCAAAATTTGCTGTATTATTTTAGCGCTTGAATTTGGAGATATTATAACGTGCTTTAATAGCTATATTGTTATTTTTTATAAATAACCACGTTAGTGAATTTATAGGAACGCGACAATAATCTAAAACTAGAATTGTGCTCGTTCATGTGTAAGTTAAGTTTAGTTTAGTCCACTATTTGTTTGGTTTTAATTATTAATATTTCTCTACTGCACTATCATCTTTTATTGACATAGGACAGTCCAGTTATTGTTCCTAATTAACATAAAATGTGCTAGAAATTAATTTGAATTGGAAGTTTATCGGCGTATGTCAAGCTTGTCAAATGAATATATGATATATAATTCCTAACAATATAAATTAAAAAGTTTTTAATGACCAAAATAATTGATTTGACAAAGTTTTCTGTATTACGAGAGGTAATGATGTCGCCGCACGTTTCATTTTCAAAAATAATTTTAAGTACATACTTATTTTCTTCAATTATTCCGCCTGCATCCCCGGGATTATAATATAATTCTTATAGTTCTTTTTTGAAAAGACAAAATGGCACTTTTTAAATAAGAACCATATTTTTAGGGTTCCGTATCTCCAAAGGAAAAAAACAGAACTCAGAGTTTAATTTTGTGTCCCTCTATCTGTCTGGCAAGAACCTTTTTCTCAGGATCGCGTGGAGGTATCGAGCTGAAATTTATATCAAATATTCAGATCTACAGTCACTTGGATCTGTGAAAAAAAAAATGTTCTAAGCCAACGCAATCAAAATATACAGCCGTTTATGCCGTAAATTTACGTCACCCGCAAGGGAATCAAAACCTAAAGAGTACTTCGCAGCAACGTCTTATAGCACAGATAAAGAAAAAAATGCGTAACCCAGAAAGTTTTCAATTTAGATACGAGCACATCATTTAGTAAAAATATTTTTAATAATTTATAAATGTTATGGATTTCATCTAGCAATAGAAATACCATAACTTTTACTTATATATCTACAGGTTTGTATCGAACCCTCGATGCGCGAGTCCAACTCTCATTTGGCCGGTTTTTGTTTATTTTAGTTTTTCTTGATGCATACCAAAACTATATCTTACATTTATGTCATACATACTTCACATGTCATGAATAGGTATTCTTTAAATTTCACCCGGTCATCATATATCTTAGCACGTATTTGTGAGTGTAACAAAATATGCTACAAAATAATTAGTCGTTTTAGTCTACTATAATGTGTTTAACCAAAATGCTCGTATTTCATTGGTTTGCTTAAGTATCGCTTAGTTAGAAGACAGTTAACGTGAGTTATTTGCAAATTGAATAGGAAGCTGTTTTGTAGATACTCGGTTTGCTAATGCACCTGTGATGGTTTAGCGTAGAGAGTATGGTGATAGGAGGAGAGAATTACAATGTGTGTAATAAATACTGATTACTTAGTTAGAGATAAAATTTGAATACGTTTTACCCGTCATCATTAATGTTAACGAGTTGTTTTGGATTGCCGATGTCCTAAGTTCAATCTTAGCTTGAATAAAATTGGTTCAATACACACAGCACATGTCATTAGATCGAAATTTAATGACATGTAGGTATTGTGTGTATGCCATTATATCGAGATGTAATCGTATATATATAATTAATTGTGTTGTGTATGATATACCTTATTTGTAATTTTCTAACTTATTGCTAGCCGCTTTATTTTACGGTTAACATTTGTTTTTAGGGTTACGTACCCAAAAGGTAAAACCGGGACCCCATTAAAACTAAGACTAAGAATCCACTGCCCGTCTGTCTGTCTATCTGCCTGTCTTTTGAAGCAGTGATGGCTCATGTGTCATTGGCTATGGACTGCCGCGCAGCAGGTCCATGGTTCGAATCCCGCCCAGAGCTTGAGCTTCACCGCATGGTGGAAGGGCATTTTGCGAATGCCCGCCTGGCTAGCAACCACCCTCAAGTAGAAAATCTGTCGCCAAGCACCTAACGGTGTATTCCGGCAGCAGTCCTTGAGAGCCAGAAAAATTACAGGCTAATGAGACCTAACAACTGGACGTCTCAGTGTGACGGGCACAGTGCAATTCGTCGTTGACGAAATGCGTCTGTTATAGGCAAAGGTTAGTCCACTTAACATCCGGTGGGCCTCGGGCTTGTTCCGTAATAATAACAAAAAAAAAATGTCACCAGGCTGTATCTGATAAACCGTGATAGTTAGACAATTGAAATTTCACAGATGATGCATATCTGTTACTTCCATAACAACAAATACAAAAAATTGGCCAAGTGAGAGTCGGGCGCGCGAACGAAGGATTCCGTACCCTTCGTGAAAACTTAAAAAAGGTTATATTACAGTGTCTATTGTTGTATAAACAATAGTACAGAACCCTTCGTGCGCGAGTCCAACTCGCACTTGGCGGATTTTTATGTATCGTATTAATTAAGTAATTTTTGGGAGCAAATTAAACAGGATCTTTTTTGAAATATTATAAAATGAATAGTTACCTACCACATATTTCTATACTATTTGAACACAACAACAAAGTCTTTTATCTAAACTCATATTATAAAGAGGAAATATTTGATTGTTTGTTTGTTTGCACTGAATTGGCTCTGAAACTACGGGGCCAATTTGGATGAAATTTGGTATGGAAATAGCTTGATACCCGGGGAAGGACATACGATACTTTTTATCCAACTGCGCAAAAAGAGGTTGATGGTTTTGCGCGATAACCGATATACCCGCGGGCGAAGCCGCGGCCGGAAAGCTGGTATATTATAATTAGTTATGCTTAACGTACATATATAAATGAAAGATTATTAGAACTCTCTTTCTTATATTACATTGCAGCCTTACTTTAAAAGCTGTTAGTAGTGTGCTTCCAATTGTAGCACTATCTCCGGAACTAGCGTCTAAGGTCATTAAGGCCCCTACCTCCATTATGCAACGCTATTGTTACAGCTCTCTCAGTGAAGTGTAAGGTTATTTGGAGTGCTCTACTGAGGTAATAGCGATGATCGTTATTGAATAGCTTAAACTACCATTTTGCGGATTGACTAAGCGAAGCGCTTAATATATAAAAAATACATTTATCGTGTGTAAAAATTTTCAGGGACATTGCCGATGTGTGTGATGTATTATACATATTAGTTAAGGGAATAACGCTGATACGAGCGCTATGACCCCGGAGCTTGCAACAGTGTCGAAATATCGCGAGTTTGTAATAAAAACAACGCCACTTCCAAACTAGTAAAGTTTTTAATGGATGTATCCGTTCTATTATGTACTATGCCTCAGCGGTAGTGTTTTTGCTTAGTATTCACTAAGCCTTCATAAACTCTAAGGACGGCTTACACCAACTTTTCAAATATAGATTTAGTAAAATTAAACTCAATTTACACCAAACAACAGAAAGTCAAAATTCAATTTCGTTAAACACTTTTTGTGTGATTCGTGTTTTTATAATAAAATCTTGCCTGAATTTGAACGTAACAACACTTAAACTCGGCTTAACTAATTCATACCGTGAAGTTTTTAGTGGAAGATAAAGTTAATATAGTTTATGCTAAACTGAGCTTAACTCTATACGCAGTGCAACCGAACTGTTGCATCTTTATACCAAATTAACTTAAAATTTCATTGCTTTGTCAATATACAGCTCAGTTAAAAGAGAAAAAGAGCTACACTCATCAATAATTTCACTAGTCTTCTCACTACCGGAACCCTTTGGTTTTCCAGGCAACGAACAATTCGCTGCGTCTAACGATCCCTATTTCAAACTTCCCCGTCGCTGTCCAAGGCATGTAAAGGACGACACGGATAACACCATCGCACCCAATACGGTAAAGGTGACTCCGATACAAGGTCGGCGGTAATTAAAAGGTAAGTACACTATCAAAAACGGCGAGCTCGAGGCAAATTTAAAATTCCGAATAGTATCTTTCCTAACTACAGTGCAAATAGCCCTTGGGCCCCACTCTCAACTTGCAACGTAGGCAACTCAAGAAGGTATGATCGCCCCAAATAATCTTGGCAACGTTTCGCACCGAAGCCCTTACCACATTGATGCCCTTTTCAACTCATATTTTTCAATCCATGCCCGCAGATGACAGAGCTTTTGTAACCATCTTGGCTAGAAGGCCTTCAGCAGGTATTTTTGAGGGTAAACATTTGCCTAAAGTTCTGTGGAGCTGAAATATGCCACAATGGCAGGCAGCTTCCAAGTCCCTTTTAAACTAAAAGACTGAATAATTTCCTCCTATTCCATGCTTTAACGATTGCCATTGTAAGACAGCTGAGACCGACGACGTAATGTGTTTTCCAAAGCATGGAATGGCTCAATAGTAATCGAATCAATATTAATTGGACAAACCCGACACGCGCCGATAAGTCTCCGTAATACCCAAATGTCAGACGTTCCATTCTTTCGTCTTATCGGAGACGCCCAGTCTCTTTCTACAGCGGGATGTAATTTTTCTTAATGGTAAGCTGGAGATGGAAAGATGTTATATTTCCTAGGAGTAAAATACATTTTGTTAAAGTCAATTTTAGTACCTTATCATCAACCTTATGTATATATTACGGTTCTCGGCTTAAGAATTAGAGGTGCTCCTTATAAATACATGCATAACGCACACAATCGGCCGTACGCATATAAACGGCACAGTAAGCTCTGACCGCACAGAGCCTTTCTGCTCATTGATATGCTTGCTCAAATACCAGGCTTTGACATGGCCACCCCTGGTGTAGATGATAATAATGAAGAGATATGTAAACGTTGCCAACCAGAATAAAATGTGTACTCATACCCCATAGCGTTTCTCATTTTGTCCATACAATTTAGCCTTATATTCCTGTTAAGTCGACGTGACTGCTTTGTAACCAAACCAGAAGAATGTTTGACGCGTTTCGTTTCTACACGTATTATAACATTATCTCTTTATATATTTTATTAGGTCTTGACATTGAGCGCACGATCCAAGTAAAGAGATCTTAGAAACTGTAACAAATTCTTTGACGTTATAAAATGAGACGACTGTCGCTATCCCATCCCATCTTACTCCAATTAAAGGGGCCATGTGGGAAATTGTAGGGCCGTAGAAACATCTGCGAAATGTTAGCAATTCCAGCTCCTGAATAACTGAGACAATCGGTGTTGGGAATTGAGATGGAACTCCATTGATAATGGGGATTCTACGTATTTTGAATCTAGTACGAAGAGGATACTAACTTCAACTTTATTAAAAGAAAAAAGTTTGGTAGGTGACTTAAGAATAGTCTAATTTAATTCAGTAATAAATGAATAATGTGTCGTGAAATTAGTTACGACCTTCGTTTGGCTTAATTAGTAGTAGAAAAGCATCAATGCAGTTCTTAGTAGATTGCACAGCGTAGTCAAGATAATCATCAGCGTCTCTGTTTTTATGGTTCTCAAAGACTCCTGCTGAAACACACTGTTAGGTGCTTGACGACAGATTTTCGACTTATACTAATACTACTTTAGCGATGATGAGAACAATAGAATTTTATTCATAAATAGACCCATATGGGTCTGATGATGCCAAGGGTGGTGGCTAGCTAGGCAAGCAATCAGAAATCTCCCTTCCACCAGGATTTGTAACTCAAACCGGCGGTATGGCTTGAACCATGGACTTGCGGTACGGCAGTCCATCATAGCTATTACCACATGGCTTTTACTGCTTCAAAATCATTCATACAGTTTTGAATCGGTCTATAAAGTTTTCAATCCTATCAAGTTAATGATATAAATAATCGTTTTTATGATAGAGCAAAACCAAAAACCGTTAAGGAAATCAAGTTTGTTGTAACTATGTTTTTGGCAACCCCCCTCCCCCAAAAATTTACTAAGCTGTGTTGAGCTGTGCACAACCCGACTGATACAGTACAATAAACCTTTACTTGGAAAGATAACTACTGCACTTTATTGTGGCTATCAATTACAAAACTCAATTGATGAATAAATAAATAAATAAAATCAACAGCTCTAAGACCTACATTAAATATAATGTTAGCCCACCAAATAGCTCACTGAATATTAGATGCGTTCAGTGCCGACGGAACTATTCCCACATTGCTGGTCCAAAGGTCAATGTATACCTAAACTACACAGCTATGTGAAGGAAGCGCTTTTCTTCATGAATCGCGTGCTTCCAATAATTCAAAGTATTAACTAAAGTGTACTGACTTTTTCATATTATTAAAATAGTAATAATTCGAAAATTGAACACGTTACAAAATTGAACAAATATAAGTAAATCAACAGAGAGCGAAGAGTAAGACTTTGTTTACTACAGAACGGATTTCATTTTGAGCATTTGATCAATTCAATTGTTTGTTAGTTCAACGTTATTATATTAAATAATAAATGCATTGTTTTTGATAAGGTGAAATATACCTTCTGATTAACCATTTCGACCCTTGTAATTTAACTTGTGTTTTTATTCACATTTAGGGCGTGCTCAATTCCCGTTTGAGGCATGCGATTTATAAAAAAGACGGAGAATACAGTTTTACATACTTTTTTTAAAACAGACCGAAGTCTTATTTTAGGGATTTTTTAGGTCCTGATATGGACTCAAGGGGTATTTTAATATGAAATTACTGTGCAATTTTACTAAAAAAGGTGCTGATTTTAAAATGTAACGATATTTAAAGGGCAGAAGCTACTCTAGTCTGTATCTCTTAATCCAACTTCACGATTATTGTTCTGAAAATGGCATTCACAAATCAAAATTCCTTTTCGAAGACCCTAATCGTCCGACACAAAAGCTATCTCACTCTCTTAAAATTTTATGGCATCGATTGCCTTTATTTTTCTCTGAGCCAACTGGAACTTTAGACATACCTCATACATTAAGCCACAGGTCAAACTCAAACTTTATGAATCAGAGTGCAGATCGGATTAAGAGTAACTTTAACTCAACTATCACTTACTATTCAGTGCCAATCCAGAACAAACATTATTTCCTCCTAATTTGCAATAGTCCAGAATTAATATTAGTGGAACGCCTATTATGTTTTAAAATAGTTTGTATAAAATCATTAACGCACTTTTTCTCGCAACTTGTTCCCCATTTTCTTATTAGTTACGAAGTATCGAAGGAGGAAATTGCTTCTGAATGTTCGACCGACTTCAGACGACTTTATTATTCCCATTTTATTATCTCTGACAAAGAATCCACGTTGCATATTTGTTTGACGTATGTAAATGATGAAACAATGAGAACAAATCAACCGGTTCCTTTGCTAACGATGCTTACCTTTTGAGATCATTCACGTAATTTACGAGCTTTCTACTAAAATATCACAAATAACTCTTACCGTCAACGTTGTGCTCAAGATCCAGCAGCCTGGTCTAGCCTATTGTTTAACCATCTCATATGGGATCGAGACAATATTATTTCTTCGTTAACAACACAAAATGAGAATACCACAACATAATTTTAGAAGTGTTTGAAGATGGTAAAAAGCTGGAGCCATTTCTAAGATTTAAACATTTCTACGCCTGTATAGGAAGAATAAGAGAACTTAATAATTCTGTGTGTACTATTGAAATCAGCAAAGTAAGCTTTGTTCTGCAAATAAATTACATTCTATTCCATTTATCATTTGAAAAGTTGCTACACAGATGCTTGTTGACAGATTTCCTACTAAGGGTGGTACCTAGCCAGGCTGGAATTCGTAAAATGCCTTGCCACCATACCAGCGACGACAGTGCCGCCTCATGGACTTAGGCATACATTTTATCAATAGTTATTTAAAATCGTTTAAAATCATTCACGCCGACAGAGATATTTTATATCATTAAAACAGTGAAACTTTTTAGCAGCTAACTGTATTTTTTTCTTAATATGATATTTAAAAGCACTATCGCATGCAAAGGAACTATCACATATAATTTAACGTGTCACATATAACGCGGATTCGAAACCCACGCCAAAAGAAAATGTTGAGCACAAAAAAAAATGTTTTTTTTCTGTACGCTTTAATCTCCCATCTGGATAGTTCAAAAATCTCACCACTAAGCAGAATTATATATTTTGTACTATCCTTCTAATTTAACCCAATTAGCCCACCATTTTTAGGTCTGTTTTTGATAAATCAATTCGCAATTCAGTATTTTGCTACAAACAGATGAGCTTTGATTTTTTCATATTAGTCCACGGTACTTTATTCATTTGTAATTGCTCCGTAGCTTCGAATAAATTATTATTATTCATACCAAGGCAGTATACATATTCAGTTATTTATATTCGACGAAATAATGTCCCCATTCTTCGAACGGAAGCGTGAATTTGTGATCGAAGGGCGTCAGTTTTAATCAGAACGTTTTGTTTTAAAACCTCAGCCAGCCTCGTGTTTCCATTCATACGCTCATCCAGATAAATAATTTTCACCCAATTTATTGAATTTTGTTGTGCGACGGACAGCAATGAAATAAAATCTTTTTACGTTTAGTCCACCGTAATGAAATTCCCGCTTCATTTTTTCCGGCACCAAATCTCTCATTCGGAAATTATGCTATTCAGTGTTTTGATATTGTTACGACTACATCATTCAATGCTTCAGTAAACGCTGGACTTGCGCGGACGTAACTCCACTTTCCACATTTGAATTATATTACTTACTGCGACATTTCTTTGAAATCATACACTCAACATTGGAATTTTTATTTTGTATTATCATCTGGAAAATAAGCTAAATGTTCAGAATACTATTACGATTTGGTCACATCCTACGTAAGAAGAAGTTTGCATTACATATTGGTGGTTGGGAAACCACACGGATGATTGACGACTTCAAAATGGGATGAATCTGGGAGGGCAGATGTCGTCACTAATTGAGATTGAAGTTAAACTGTGTTTTTTTGAGGAATGTAAATTCTTATAGCAATTTGAGTTTTTAAACTGTCAAACCATCCACTCGCATAGACTTCAGTTTACTCTTGATCATGGCGCTTGCAACAGTGCCGATATATCGAGAGCTCAAAACCAATCAAAAACACGGTATATATCCCGTTGGTTATAATAACTTATAGCAATTGTTGGCTGATTGCTAATATTCCTACAAAGGCTTTCGGTAACGATTCCCTAGGAATATAAGCAATAGAATAAATAATTTAATATAATATGTAGAATATAATCTTTTTAATATTTTCTGCAAGGAATAAAATTAACTATATAGGCACTTGATTAAAACTTTCGTAAGTAGTACACATATTGAAACAATTTTAAAACCGATTTCACTTACGTTAATACAGCCGAGTAGTTCGATCTCGACCGGTTTCGCGACTTTCAGAGTCGCTTCATCATGGAGTACGTACGCTCCCGACCGCGTCCGCGCAAGTACTGTTGTTTGTTACCGGCACAGGTGCACTCTGCGTCGTCGTCACTGCTGTTGCTTATAACCAAACTTCCCGTACACGCCGTACTAATTGTGTCTTGCGACAAGGTGTTTAATCGACTATACTGTGTGGTACTGTTCAGCACTGGTTTCCACGCTGGTGCCAGCATCATGCTCAAGAGGCGAGCCATTTTCTAAGATTAGACAAGGCTACCGTCTTAGCAAGGGAGAAGTTTCTAATACCCCGGAAAGTACGGGAAGCCACAGAAATTAGCCGCCATCCCAATTTTAACCGCTACCGTGGATGGATGCTGGCACCAGCGTGGAAACCAGTGCTGAACAGTACCACACAGTATAGTCGATTAAGCACCTTGTCGCAAGACACAATTAGTACGGCGTGTACAGAAAGTTTGGTTATAAGCAACAGCAGTGACGACGACGAAGATAGCGAAGATAGTGCACCTGTGCCGGCGCCGCCGGCGGTACCGACGGAGCGTGCGAGGCGAGCAGCAGCGCGCGCGGCCCGCTCGGCCGCCACCGCCGTCGCCGCGCAAACAAACAACAGTACTTGCGCGGACGCGGTCGGGAGCGTACGTACTGTAACCGATCTAAAAATATCGGTTAACTTAATAATTAAAAATTTCACTAAATACTAATTTAAATCAGCGCGCCATCTGTAGGCAAACGACCAAACGTCTATCTAAATTCCATCTGAATTTAGAAAGAACCTAGGTCAACCTTAACTACCGCGCGCTGAGGTAGTTCAGCGACTCACCAATAGAGGTCGCGCATAACAATCACAACGTTAAGTCTGGTAGCAACACTCTTCTTCTTCTTCCTTTACTCCATTCAATTCGACTATTGACAGTTAAAACAAATGTCAATCCAGTCTGTCAGAAAATACCATGATGGTGGTTTTTGAGTTCCGCTAGAGGAACGTTGCATTTTAAATATTTTCAAAATCAAGTGCAGTCATTGGCTTTGCGACGCCAACGGTTTTGGAGGCTTTTTTCGTTACCATATATGGTAATGAAATTCGCCCCCGACATCCGCCCAACTTGATGTCTTTCCTCAACGAGGAATCGCGATCACTTTGACCCCAGCCATCCTCTGTGCAACTACTACTAAAGACTCAGTTTAACTAAATCTACAAGTTCTAAACTACTTACAAGCCCCAAAATCTGGGTAAGTTTGTGTTTTAAAGTGAAAGTGTACTTGACCACCCCATTAAAAACTAACCTAAAAACCTTTGGTATGTACTCTCATCGTAATTGCTGTATTTTATTATGTGTAACTCTCTTGTTGAATTTATGTGTTTTTATGTTGCTTCTCAACCTTCAACTGTGCTTTATTTTACGCCCTTCTGGCAAACTTTAAAGGGTGTTGCTGGTAGCTCGCAATTCACGAGGTACCTAGGCTAGTCCCTTTTTTGCTCGGTAGTGAACGGACCTCGTGGATTGTGAGCATCATTACCGGCAACATACCTACTTGCGCCCTTCTGGCATTCTGAGCGGCTGGTGGTTCGCCTTCGCTTAGGGCCTAGCTAGTCCCTTTTGCTCGGTAGCGGAAGCCTTAGCGGAGGCGAATTCTTCACCAGCAGCATCTACCTCTTTGGCCCTTATGGCATACCTCTTGTTTGCTGGCGGGCCACATCCCTAAAGGCCCTCTGCGAGTCCCTAATATGCTCAGTAGCAGAGGGACAGTGGACCCACCAGCTCAACACTTTACTGGACCCATCATAACCGGAGCACATGTGCCTTCCAGGGTTCAAGTACAAGGCTGAACTTCAAGTACAGGGCTGAACTTCAAGTACAAGGCTGAACTTCAAGTACAAGGCTGAACTTCAAGTACAAGGCTGAACTTCAAGTACAAGGCTGAACTTCAAGTACAAGGCTGAACTACCAGTACGAGACGGAGAACTTTCCGTACGAAGCTACACACTACTTCTGAACTCCGGCCGTCCTCTGACCTCCAGCACCGACCGCGGCCAAACGTCTCTACAGCATCTAGCTGGGACATTCTACCGGCGCGGCGGTGTGGAGCCGAGCCCTGCACGGCAGACCTGCTGCTGAGCATCAACTCGGATACTAGCGGACCGGAGCTAAGTCCTTAAACAAGGAAGCTTGCCAAATTGATAAACCTGTCTGAGATCCACGACCCTTTCTATTCATTATACTTATATTCTAATCTCTCTCTTGTTTCTTTTTCTATGCTCCCTACTACCAACCTTAGGTAGGCAGGTGACATTGGCGCCCATACAAATTAGGATCAGACAGGTTGGTTTGGCAAACTTTCTTGGGTGTGGCTCTGCCATACTTGTTTTGTACTTTCTATACTGTGTTTTTTGTGTTCCTTTTGTGTGTGGTATTTATAAGTTGTGATTGGCCCTGTGCTGGCCCGGGGCCTGAGAATAAGCCGGCTGCAGCTCTGCATGTCGTAAGAGGCGACTAAAAGACAATCGGGTTATACCCAGGTGGTAGGAAATCCACCCATTATCGTCTTCAACGACCTTTTTTTTTTCTAAAATTAAATTTTAGTTTTTTTTAAAACCTTGCAATTTTTAATTAATTTTTCTTAAATAATATCTAATATTCTGTTTCATAACCTCTCTTCAGCTTATAAATAGCACACACCTCAATTTTAATTCTACCCACGTGTTTTTTTCATCTGGAAAAAATTGTACCCTCTAATATATTTTTTTATTTGACCTTGTATGACACTGTTGTCATTGGGTATATAGGTCAAGTATACTTTCACTACTTCAAACATGAGTCTACAACTTAACTTTTTATCTCTGCAAATAGCTGGATTTGCATATGAAGTGGCACTACATAATAACTTATTATTTTCTATAAACTTGCAACGGAGAATACCATTCTCCAAAGTTCAACTGAACTCTAAATTTTTCAAATGTCGTTTTAAATCTTATCTTTTACTGCTATTCTATGAACTTATTGATATGCATAGGCTACACTTATGACATATCAAAGTTCTTTTAGTTAATACTTATCTCAGTATTAACTTCTTTTATTTTTAACGACGGACTATATGAAAAATGTTCAACTGAATATCTAAAATTCAACTAAATTGAATTAAATATATTATAGAAATCTACATTAATACTATGACTTACTATCACAATAATATAAATAATAGGTTTTCTGAAAAACTTGTCACTAAAAACTTAAAATGTCACATTTATACTTAATTGACTTTTCTTGTATATGACTTAACTGAGAATATTTTTTTTTTGATCCTTAGTTTTTGCCTGCATTATATACTGGTCCTGTCATATCAAGGATTTTAAAATAAGTAAATACATATCCTAGTAATTATTTCACTTTCTTAACAATTGCAAATCTTTGTACTGAATAACTTGTTGTCGACTTAAAATATATAGAAATTCTCAAATAAAACCAAATTCATACTATGAATTAATTTATTAAAGCTTTAAATATACAATCTTACAACTAAAACGCATATTCTATGTATCTTAAATAACTAAAATATATTGGTAAATAAAACCAAACTCATAGAGTGCAACTTTTTAATAATCTCTTAAAATATTCTTATCTATATAGGAAAAATAAATCCTTATATACAACTAATCTTATAGGTAACAGTATCTTATATACTTCTTGTATTCTAATAACTTGTGATCCTTGCTTATATTGATCATTATTTATATCTTATATACAATGATGGCATAAGATATATTATAATTTAACTACAATACATACAATGTACTACAAACTATACATCTTAACTTATATACTGAATTAATTTAACTTCCTTAAATACTCTTTGTCACTCTCCACTTTCAAGGGAATAGTGTTATAACATGCTAAAATCATTCTTTTACGTGCCAGATGGTAACTCTTCAAATAGAGTGCGGTTGTACAAACACTTTAAAAACAAGCCTATTGTACTGAGCGGTGGATAACTCACTAAAACAAGCCATTATCTAGAGCGGGTTACAGACTCTCAAAAGAAGCCTAATGTAAAATTTCCTTTTGTTTAACTTCTCTGTCTTAAAATTTAATTTAACTTAGGCAATTATGGAACTTATATTTAAAAAAATAATCCATGAATGTCTACTATAAGTACTTAACTTGACTATGTTCTAGTGTGTTATTCATACCTATAATGTAGCTAGCTGTTCATAGAAGTTAACTTCTGCAGCCTACAAATTCCATTCCTCTCAATATATTGCTGTCAATTAATCGTTTCTTGGGATATCTAATCCAAACGATGGAGAGGAATTCTAGGAAATACTTAGGTGTGTATCTGCACATAGACATAGTTAATAACTTAAGATCATATACTGGAGTTTCTGTAGCTTATATAAGATACTCAAAGTTAGGTCTTAAGTGAAGTATATTTTTTTTCTTAGAACTGCTCAAGGCTAGTGAATTTTTTTTCTAGTAAAAAAAATTCTTTCTTGGGTGGGGAGATATGTAACCGATCTAAAAATATCGGTTAACTTAATAATTAAAAATTTCACTAAATACTAATTTAAATCAGCGCGCCATCTGTAGGCAAACGACCAAACGTCTATCTAAATTCCATCTGAATTTAGAAAGAACCTAGGTCAACCTTAACTACCACGCGCTGAGGTAGTTCAGCGACTCACCAATAGAGGTCGCGCATAACAATCACAACGTTAAGTCTGGTAGCAACACTCTTCTTCTTCTTCCTTTACTCCATTCAATTCGACTATTGACAGTTAAAACAAATGTCAATCCAGTCTGTCAGAAAATACCATGATGGTGGTTTTTGAGTTCCGCTAGAGGAACGTTGCATTTTAAATATTTTCAAAATCAAGTGCAGTCATTGGCTTTGCGACGCCAACGGTTTTGGAGGCTTTTTTCGTTACCATATATGGTAATGAAATTCGCCCCCGACATCCGCCCAACTTGATGTCTTTCCTCAACGAGGAATCGCGATCACTTTGACCCCAGCCATCCTCTGTGCAACTACTACTAAAGACTCAGTTTAACTAAATCTACAAGTTCTAAACTACTTACAAGCCCCAAAATCTGGGTAAGTTTGTGTTTTAAAGTGAAAGTGTACTTGACCACCCCATTAAAAACTAACCTAAAAACCTTTGGTATGTACTCTCATCGTAATTGCTGTATTTTATTATGTGTAACTCTCTTGTTGAATTTATGTGTTTTTATGTTGCTTCTCAACCTTCAACTGTGCTTTATTTTACGCCCTTCTGGCAAACTTTAAAGGGTGTTGCTGGTAGCTCGCAATTCACGAGGTACCTAGGCTAGTCCCTTTTTTGCTCGGTAGTGAACGGACCTCGTGGATTGTGAGCATCATTACCGGCAACATACCTACTTGCGCCCTTCTGGCATTCTGAGCGGCTGGTGGTTCGCCTTCGCTTAGGGCCTAGCTAGTCCCTTTTGCTCGGTAGCGGAAGCCTTAGCGGAGGCGAATTCTTCACCAGCAGCATCTACCTCTTTGGCCCTTATGGCATACCTCTTGTTTGCTGGCGGGCCACATCCCTAAAGGCCCTCTGCGAGTCCCTAATATGCTCAGTAGCAGAGGGACAGTGGACCCACCAGCTCAACACTTTACTGGACCCATCATAACCGGAGCACATGTGCCTTCCAGGGTTCAAGTACAAGGCTGAACTTCAAGTACAGGGCTGAACTTCAAGTACAAGGCTGAACTTCAAGTACAAGGCTGAACTTCAAGTACAAGGCTGAACTTCAAGTACAAGGCTGAACTTCAAGTACAAGGCTGAACTTCAAGTACAAGGCTGAACTTCAAGTACAAGGCTGAACTACCAGTACGAGACGGAGAACTTTCCGTACGAAGCTACACACTACTTCTGAACTCCGGCCGTCCTCTGACCTCCAGCACCGACCGCGGCCAAACGTCTCTACAGCATCTAGCTGGGACATTCTACCGGCGCGGCGGTGTGGAGCCGAGCCCTGCACGGCAGACCTGCTGCTGAGCATCAACTCGGATACTAGCGGACCGGAGCTAAGTCCTTAAACAAGGAAGCTTGCCAAATTGATAAACCTGTCTGAGATCCACGACCCTTTCTATTCATTATACTTATATTCTAATCTCTCTCTTGTTTCTTTTTCTATGCTCCCTACTACCAACCTTAGGTAGGCAGGTGACAGTACTCCATGATGAAGCGACTCTGAAAGTCGCGAAACCGGTCGAGATCGAACTACTCGGCTGTATTAACGTAAGTGAAATCGGTTTAAAAATTGTTTCTATATAGGCACTGTCTCTTTTAACTGTTAAACTTATAATGAAATACTGATTCCATAAGATATAATTTAACTACACGTAACTGTACCAAACTAGTTAGTAGTAGAGTCGTTTTTTTTTTTGGTATTGTGACGGAACAAGCCCGAGGCCCACCTGGTGTTAAGTGGACTAACCTCTGCCTATAACAGACGCATTCGTCAACGTTGAATCGCAATGTGCCCGTCACACTGAGACGTACAGTTGTTAGGGCTCATGTGTCTGTAAACTGGCCCTCTAGGACTGCTGCCGGACCACACTGTTAGGTGCTTGGCGACAGATTTTCTACTTGAGGGTGGTCGCTAGCCAGGCGGGCATTCGCAAAATTCCCTTCCACCATGCGGTGAAGCTCAAGCCCGCAGCGGGATTCGAACCATGGACTTGCTGCGCGCGTTGAGAGAGTTATTAGATATTTTATTATCATTGTAATAAATTAATCTGCCAGCCTCGCCGATGGAGTAGTAGAATCTGAAGGTCCTGTGTCAGGTCCCCAGGGATGTCAGTTGTTGGATTTATTTGACGTAGAAATTCTTGGTAGCAGTCCGCAGTCTAGAACTGTAGTACCAGGCAAATAGCAATAGGCTCGCCCCCCTATGATCTGGGACTAAAAACTGACTGGTTCTCAAGTATTCATTACATTTCATTCATTTATGAAAAAAAGCTATATAAAGTATTTTCGCGGTTGCTTTAGCGCATTTTCTGGAAAGGTGTTTGCAACACTGCACTGAAAAAATATTTATTAGTGTAAAATAAAAAGAAATAATATTTCATAATATCAATCATTATTTAGTCGAGTAGCCAAATTCACAAACACACTCCATGAATATACAAATAACCTTAAATTGGTAATATAAATAAATAAATACCAACAACTTCAAAGCACTCGTATTGGTGCTTACCTAGGCTTATTAGGTCCATTGCGGTCATAACTTGGATGTATGACTGAGAGGCTCTGGAGGGCACGATAAGTCCCTGTGTTGTCTTATGATAGCAATTTTTATAGCATGCTTGTATGCATATTTCGTATGCTTGCCTGACTAACTACCAAAAGAAAAAAAACTGACGCCAACTACCTAACAGTACGTTCTGGCTGCTGTACTTGAGACCCAATAATTTTAGGTTAGCCTGAATAATAACTTTGAATGTATTATCACTTACCATCAGGTGAGATAGTGGTCAAAGGCTAGTCTTTTAGCATTATAATACAACATTTACAGTTTTTCTTACTCTTAAAATCTTACTGTATAAGGAGTTAAATAAACCACGAAAATGAAGAGGTTTTATTTAAGTGGCATATAAATGTTCTTAAGGGTGAACTGGCCGGCCCGTTCTCCATACAAACGCCGTTGGGTGATCACTCCCTTATTTGAGGATTTAGGTCCAAAATAAAGCATAATACCGATTGATCTCGTCATTATCTAGGCTTGTATGATGCCGAAATTTTAATAAAATAATAAACCTGAGAATTATGAGCCTCGAAACATTTTCATATAAAGTTTTCGAGGATCATAACTTACAACTTAATGATCTTTTTAAAATTTCGGCATCATACAAGCCTAGATAACGACGAGATCAATCGGTATTATGCTTTGTTTTGGACCTAAATCCTCAAATAAGGGAGTGATCACCCAACGGCGTTTGTATGGAGAACGGGCCGGCCAGTTCACCCTTAAGTGTAGCAAGTTGGCAGCTCGTTAGCAGCCGCACTGCGGAACTGGATATTACAAATGCCCTTTAGGTGGAAAAAACGGACACACACGAGCTATAATTCCAGCACTCACTACTTTTGAAATGAAATGGCTTTGATGGTGCCTTTTCTAGAAGAGACAGTTGTATTTTTAATTATTTCAAATCAACGGTATCGTACCATACTTTAGAAGTGTGTTTCAGTCACCCAATAATTGAAAATATTCCATACATTAAACGGTCATAACTGTGTTATAAATAACTCATTCTCTTTACAACGATTATTTTTAAGCTAATAATTTATCGAGTCTAAAGAGGAACATCCGTGGAAATATAAACTTCCCTAAATTGTTCAGTTACCACCTTTTCTGTATTAAGGTATTTTCTGGATTTTCCTCTTAATGTAAGCTTTCTCTTCCATATGCATTGTTTTGTGATCAGCTTAGTTAGGGCTGTTTTTATAGGAAACAGAACATCATTTTCTTATTGTATTTTGTAGTTTTGTATCAAAACGAAACCTTAATGATTTCCATTGGTATGAGTGTCCGTCTGTATGTCACAGTTTTTTTAGTGACTGTTATGACCTACAACGGTGAACTGTATTTATTTACTGTTATATCTGTCACCGTTTTATTGTACTAACAGTTAGTTTATAATAAATCTAGTTAGATTATAAACTGTCGATAGATTGTGAATGGAAACTAAAATTTACAATCTAACGTATACATTTTCGTTAGATTATAAACTGACAATGTCTACAAAGCGTAAAAGAACTAAGGGTATCAAAGCATTTCATGGTGGTCATTATTTTAAATCCCTTAGTTTTTTTAATGCATAAACTCGAAATGAATATTTTTTTTTGTCTGACTATTCTTTTTGTTCTTAACTCTATGAAATGAACTCATGGCAACTATAACGGCGACCAATCAGAGGACGGTTCACAATTTCGCGGGCGATTATAGATCGTTAGATTATAAACTGCCATGGTCAGTTTATAATCTGACGAAAATGTAAGCGTTAGATTGTACATTTTAATGTTCTTTCACAATCTATCGACAGATTATAATCTCACTAGATTTTTTTATAAACTAACGTATCGTACAATTATCCGGTGTCATATCCACTACATGACATAATGTAGTAAATTTTAAAAAAATAATAGTTTAGGAGTATTTTACTCTCCTAAACAAATAGTGGGCATGAACAAATGATAATTTATTCTTTCAAGTGGAGTATTGTTTTAAAAGGAATAAAAATATATTATAAGGATTTTAATACTATTTCTCAAACACGGCTTGTGTGTGCAGCAAGATTCAATTCTGAAAGCTTTTATGAATCTAAAACTAGCATAAGTCCAAATACAGTTTCATTAAACAATACCCTGGGTTTTATATATGGTGGAACAAACACGAAGCCCATTAGGTGTTAACCGGTAACCTCTGCCTATAACAAATAAAATAACAAAATACCGCGCCTAGTTATTAATACTATAATTATTATTAAAAACCTTCATTTTCCATGACTTATCATGCCTTAATATTTTATAGAACAGATAGTTTTCGATTTTCACTCACGTATTCCTATCTAAAGGCCTAAGGTTTTTAGATCTAAATCACATTATAACACGCAAATGTTGATGTATATTGTTACTTTGCGTACCGCCGCGCACCGCATCGTTTTCTGATTCAACTTAAACACCCACTTCCTCTAAGATACAACTATGGTCCGACTAAGTAATAAAAAGATGTAGGTATGCTTCACATAGATTTTATATCTATGTTTCAGTGGCCTGCAAATATCTCGCTTTCTTTTTTTTCGAAGCGATCTTTCATTTTTGGCGCTATAAATGCAAGAGCGGGGCAATTTCACTCGTTCCCGTGGTCCGCTCACTTCCATTACGCGGTACTCACTTGGTTTTGAAATAATTCGCGTTCGCAAATGAATATCTCGAACGTTTACAAAAATCCTAATGGTGCGAGGCTTTTTACGCAGTTCTATATTTTGTACTTGAAATGTTACGCGTTCTGTTTATCTTATAAAGTAAGAGTGGTATAATACTTTGATTCTATATTCAAAACAGACTATATTCATGCTAAGGAGCAACATAAAGTCCTTGGGGACCGGGAGCTCACCGTATTTTCCAAAACTTATCAGAGCGCTTGGTCGATGCGATGCGTGATCGAAATTCTGGCACCTATTTGGCTCAACGAATAAGCATGAGAGGAATTCAACGGGGCAATGCTGCCAGCATGCTGGGCACGCTGCGAACTGGTAGTGGGCTGGAACATTTGGACTGCCTGTGAGCCTGCAATGATTTATAGGTTGTCGAAATGCTTTTATTGTAGTAGCTGTAGTGTTCTATATAGTTCGTAGTATTTTGTGAATAAAGGCATACCGCCGGTATAAAAAAAGGAGCAACAATGTTTGAATAAGTCCTTACAACCGAAACAACTATAATTTTAATAACACATCCGTCATCTTGCTTGAAAAATATTGAGAATGCTAGCGTATGTAGATTATTGTAGCAATTTTGGACGCAAAGGAAGTGTTTTATTATAAATAGCAGTTAATCAGGGAGAACCTTATCCTAATAAGATTCTCATATTTTAAATAAAGTTGCTTTCCAGCCAGACTTTTGCTAGCCTAGGGTTTACTATATCGGCTTCAAAGTGATTTTATTTAGATATGACGCGTCAAGCTCGCCTGTAAATCCTGATATATTGTTCAGTGATGATTCAAAATAGGTATTTTGAATATCTTAGTAAAACAGATCTATGCACTCACGAAGGCTCGCAATTCCACAATTTTATTTGCAAAATTACATTACACAGTGGTTCAACTATTCATAGGACGCAACTATTTATACGTGTTTGTCACAATAATTTACAAATTCCTTAATATCATATAAACAATGATAAAAGAGCCGGTCACTTAGATTTCTTAAATGTATGTCTTAATAATATAAACTCTCTTGGAAGCTTTTTATACAAATAAATACACATAATATACGCGTTTCTTATAAAAATGTCTTTACTAACGAGGTTGATATTTCAGGTTCACATTTTTTTATATTTTTTGCCTAGTCATATGTGGCTGCGCTTCTTAAAATAATCCGGGCGGAATTTGACAAAAACGCAAACATCTCTAATGTACATACTGGGCAGAGGTTGGCATGGTGGAAGGGCATTTTGCGAATGCCCGCCTGGCTAGCAACCACCCTCAAGTGGAAAATCTGTCCCCAAGCACCTAACGGTGTGGTCCGGCAGTTGTCCTTTCAGCCAATAATTCTAGGTTAGCCTGAACAACATCTAGATCACATCATCACTTACCATCAGGTGACATAGTGAACAAAGGATAGCCTAAGGATATTGATATCTTAAATGGTCTACAACTGTCTCAGAACCAGGCTCCATTTATCACACGTACGCAGCGCTTTTGCATTTTAAAAGCTCTGTCTACGAGTTTCCCCACAGCATTAGCTATAGCTTATTATAGATGACATATATCCATGGTAAGATGTTAGTGCAGCTTATATTACAACAGCTTGTCTAATTATCTTCGATAGTAGTACTTACAACTACACTAAAAAAATATGGAGGAGAGCGCCTTCGTGGACGCACGGATGGACAGACAGACGGACAACCAATGCCATTATTGGGTTCTGTTTTTAGTAAGAAACCTTAAAAATAATTTTCCTTATACGTTTGAGAATGAAAAACAGTAACCGAGTAACATAAAAGATGATTACGTAATCGATTTTCTACTCGATTGATGTTGAGGATATAGAGATAAAGGTTAACAAGGGCACACGGAAAATTAAACAAAGTATTGTTATTTTTTAATTTTTTTTTATATCCTCTACCAAAAAAAAAACTTGTAATAATAACAAACTTTTAAACTTACGATCAAACGGGCTGCCTCGCTACCAGAATGCTTAGCACACTGCCAACTGGTAGTAGGCTGGAGCATTTTGACTGCCTGCAAGCCTGCGGTGGCCTTTAGGTTGCTTACATGCTTTCGTTATAGTAGATGTAGTGTTACAACACTTTTTTACTTTAAAAAGTAAATTATACGCGACGCGTGTGTCATTTCTTTAAGGCAAATAATAAACACACAACAGTTTTTTTATTTTTTATTTTAACGTTTAACGCTAAAGTCAATAAACCCAGCAGATGAGGTTTGAGTCCAATGCAATATGGGGCGTGCTTAAGTATTATTATACTTTATTTTATGACAACAAACACGCAACAAGCAGACCAGTTAGAATTTGTTAGAAACACATACCTACGTTTCTAAATAAGGATATTTTTTAGGAAGAACGAATAACACTTACCTACTTACTTTCTTGTTCTTGTGGAACTTCGCTGATAAGACGTTATTGTCAAGTCACTGGATCAATTACAACGCGTCGTTGTACACGTAATATTCCGACTGACTCCAACATTGGAATAAGTTCAGGATATGGTCAAAGTAGATCAGCCGAATAAGCGGAGAATACGCAGCGGGAGCAATTTCCTAAGAAAATCAATTACACAATGTTGTCTTAGGTTTTCGCGATTATTACACGTAGTAATTAAACAACTTTAAACGGTTTAAATCGCGTATATTTATCATTTTTTTTGTCCCGACGTTTCAAACACTTTGCAGTGATCGTGGTCACGGGGTGACTAATTGGTCACATGAGTTATTAAGAAAAATATTTGGTCTACCGTCTGAAAATATTTTATATTAATCATAACGTTCCCTATTCACGCAGTATTCGCTCACAGTGTCCAGAGGTCTTGCAGATTTGTGTCGGCCTTGAGATTTAATTAATTTGATGACAGGATCCCAAGCAGGTGGTACTTGCCAACCATCATCTCTATTGAAATTTGGGTATTTTTTGATTTCAATAGCCTCGCGTAACATTCTTGGCATAAACCGGGTCTCTCTGGCGAGGATTTGTGGGTTGTCGAACCGAATGTAGTGGTTGGGTTTGTCCTGGGCATGTTCACAAACCGCAGACTTGGTCGAGCGTCTGTTCTTCATGTCAGCAATGTGTTCTTTTACCCGGATACCAATGCTCCTCTTTGTTTGCCCAATGTATGACAGCCCACATTCACAATCAAGTTTGTAAACACCTGCATCTTGTAGGGTAATATTGCACTTAACAGGTCTTAAAAATTGGTTGATCTTCTTGTGCGGCTTAAAGTAAGTTTTTATTGAAGCTCGTCTTAAGATATTACCAATTTTGTCCGTGACACCCTTGATTTAAGGTAAGATGGCAGGTTGTCTCTCAACTGTGGAAGGCTTGGGCCGGCTTCTGTGACGCATTCTTGGGAGCTTGTGATTATTGCTTCGCAGTACTTGTTTTACATACTGAAGCTCCTCCTTGAGATGGTCAGTGTCGCAGATGCCATGTGCTCTCTGTAACAAAGATTTGCCTACGGTAGCCAACTGACATGGATGGTGATGGGAGTTACCATTGAGATATTTATCTGTATGGGTGGGTTTCCTATACACTGTATGAGAAAGGGAGTTGTCAGGATTCCTGATGACTAAAACATCAAGAAAAGCTAAGCATTTATTGACCTCTGGCTCCATTCCAGAAAAAACCTACACCTACACCCTACTTATGCCGATGTGATATTAGAATGGTGTTCATTTTACCGAATTTGCCTTACAAAACTTTTTTTTTTTTCTTAACCCGGGAATGGTCATAAATACAAGGTATGTTGTTATTACCAAAGTACTCCAAATTCTAATACTATGTCACTGGAGCTTAATTTAATTTCATCGTAAACTTGGATATCTTCTCAGAAGCCGATTTCTTACTTTAACAACATATATTACCAACTTAACGTCATAAGAACAACGTCAAGGAAGCAACAATTTGTGCAAAATTACTTCCAGTTTACCCCACATAACTCATCCTAGCGAGTCGGGCGACTGGAGCTTCTTGAGCAACTTATGTAATTATGCTCACTTTGACCAACATCCAAGTTCTCAATTTTCGCAAGGAAGTAAACATTACGCACAAGAAAGAGATAATATAGGTATGGTGGGCACATATATTGAGCTTGTTGATCCGTAGGATGGTGATTTATTTATTTATTTATTAATTATAACGGACATACCATTTACAATAATTAATCATAATCAAACTTACATGGTCAGTCAACAGATAATAAATAGATAGAATATAATTGTGATAGCGTCGCCTTAGAATCTCCAGGTCGTGGGTTTGATCCCGGAGCCGGAAACATTGGGGATCTCTGATATATAAGAGCGGTTATCAAAGTGGCGCGAAAATAAAAACAAATGAAGAGCGCGCGAATGCAGTCGGTTCGAAGCAGCGTAATAAAACTTCATGGATTATTTATTCCTAGACCAAATTATTTCAACAAAAAAATATGTGATAATATAGTGAAAATATATTGAAAATATTATACTCATACCTGAAAGTATAAATAAACGTTACTAATGTGACCCAAAATTACCCACTGGGATATTTGAAAGCCATAATAATTTCAAGGAATGGAAGAAGAATAACGGAGTGAACTCTTCTTGAAAAACAGTAAAGTTCTTAAGAAAAAGTAATTAGCCAAATATAGGTAAGCAAGCTTCTATCTTCTGGAGTGCTCGAATTGAGTTCAAATATTTCAGTTGATTGTGATTTTGTAAGTTAACTCTTACCAAGCGTTTAGGTGGAAACTAACGCCAGTGGCGGGAAATTCAAAATATTTAAACAGTTTTATCGCACTTGTGCCTAGTCGTAAGTTTGATGATGAATACTTTATGATTATTTAATTCATAAAGTATTCACGAGTTTCAAATAGCATTGTTCGTATCTTCTTAAAAATTAATAGATCACCAATGATTCCATATGTTGAGAACCTCTAAAACTTAAAAAAATAGTCTGTTCCGATTAATGCGTATTACGTGATAAAGTACGACGACATAGCAAAGATGAATCCACCGTGTCACATCTAGCTTTTCCGATCGCCAAGCCTACTTAAATTCACCGCATAAGTTATTTGACTCCCTTCTGAAAACTACCTAACCTTCCGAGATCTACTTAACTTGAACTGAGCTATTTCATTCTCCTAATATCCGTGAAGTCTGAGACTGCCAACATTATTATTCCACAGCTATACTGTGTCGGAATCCCAGGAGTAAACTAAACATCTAGCTTTGTATACTTAGAGTCGCTTTTCTCTGTCGGCATTCTACCTCTACAGCGCACCGCATTGAAATCTGTTTACTGTTATTGTCTACTGTTATGTTAGAGCGTATAGCGAGGTTGAAGACCCTTGCTATCCTTAATACGATTTTGCGTAGGTTAAACTCAACGAGGACGTAGAACGACTATGTAGTCAAGCTCCGCAAAGAGCACTTCAAAAGGCTTAAAAGTTGAGAGGAAGATAACAGAACTTTTGGATAGCTAGTAATCCATCTAGTTTTGGTGCATTGACGGTACCACCAGAAGCAGCTGTCCTTGAGAGCCAGTTATTCTAAGTTAAGCCTGTTAACACCTTCGACCACATCATCACTTACCATCAGGTGAGATTGAGGTCAAAGGCTTACCTATCAGCAATAAAAAAAAGAGAACAGCCAACACTAATATCACCACGGCAGCATAATATACATGATGACGAACCAAAATACATTTTCTTCTGTGACAACGAAACTGAACTCTAGATCTGCACCGTCTGTTTATCCATATTTTTAAACGGCTTTTAAACAAGTTCGCGACTCAGCGTGGGAACAAGGCATTAAGAAGGCATAAGTTTCTAATGGGATATATATTAATATATTTCCTTCAAATAGCGCATAAACTGTTATCTTCTAACATTTGAATTTTGAAAAGCAAAAAAAGGTTTTCATGATAGCTTTGATTAGATTTTTGAAGCAGAGATGGCTCAGTGGCATTGGTTATGGACTGCCGCGCAGCAGGTCCATGGTTCGAATCCCACCGCTGGCTTGAGCTGCACCGCATGGTGGAAGGGTATTTTTGCGAATGCCCGCCTGGCTAGCGACCACCCTCAAGTAGAAAATCTGTCACCAAGCACCTAATGGTGTGTTCCGGCAGCAGTCCTTGAGAGCCAGTGAAATTACAGGCACATGAGACTTAACATCTATGTCTAAAGGTGACCGTCGCAAGTCAATTCGTTACTTGTGACGAAATGCATCTGTTATAGGCAGAGGTTAATCCGCTTAACATCAGGTGGGCCTCGAGCTTGTTCGGTCACAATAACATTAAAAAAAGCTTTCATTTCAACTGTATAGGTATTGTTTATCTGGTGTTGAATTGGATTTTGCGAAGAAAAGTCAAAAATTACTTGGAGACCATACAACTCTTACATAACTCTCAAATGTTTCTCTAACTTTGCAGCGAGTTCCGTCACTTTACTCGTATTCCGCCTAAGTTACCCAACACTCTGAATAAGAGAAAAAATAATTCTTAAACCTGGAGATTTGCCAATCCTTTTCACTTTTTGGACCGCATTTCTTAGTCATTGTCATATTTTTTTGTTCCCGTGTAAGTAACGTGGGGCTAGCGTATTGCCTTTTATGGGCACAGTTGTAGTTCCGGACTGCTAATGAAAACAAAATTCCGTGAATAAAGTTTCCTACTAGATTATACCTAAAATAGAACAATAATCTTTAATAACTTAATAATAATCCTTCTAGAATTCTGATAGGCAAACTAATATGCCCAGAACCTTCTTACGGTATTTTATGTCTAAAATGGAAACACCAACTTTGGCGTGGGAGTTTTTTCTTTGTATTAATTTGGGGTAGTAGCAATTAGATTTTGTCGTAATTCAATTAAACACGCCGAGTTCTTATCGTTTCACTCTACTACTCTTGTGATTCATGTCCCTTTGTCCCATTTTAAGTGTAAAATATTGAATTTATGGGATGAAAAGGGTTCATGTAAACAACGGAGTAGGATATTGTTTCAAACAATATAAATAAATAATCTTTGCGTCAGAAATACATTTAATTGAAAATACACTCCATACTCGGTAATTTAACTTACTTTACTGAACACTCAAATCGTGTTAAGTTTCATTGAATTCCATTTAATAGTTTTGGAGTGATGCGCGGCTGTAATAATACTAATTTAAACTCTTGTGTAAGAGTCTGTCTTGGTGGGTACCACTGAAATGTCAGATATTCTGGCCTACTGCTTGAACGGCTTGAAATGCAAGTGAAATTACTGGATGAATGAGACAAGAATTACTTATGTGTAGATGTAGCGAGCTAAGTACAGTACCACACCAATCTTTTATTTCTTTTTTAAACATGGATCGACATGACGCGCATTAGCGCTGACTAATCAGCTTAACTGGTACACGGCTCCTATAGTTTCATACGTATCTATAGACCTCCTCGCGCCGGTGATCAGCCGAAGAACTGCCTTAGGGCATAAGCAATGGAATCATGTGTATTTGTGTTCAGACACGTACTTTTCAAGACAATATGATACAACCTATTGACCATTATCTCACCTGTAGGTACGTTAAATTATTTAATTTTGAATTTCAGAGAATAAGAAACAAATTGAGTCAAAGAGATTTCACCTTATGGGATGCAACAGGGTTCTTTACTATCCAACGCCGTTCAATGTCAATCACCGTTCTAGCATGGTAGTATAGGGCATTTCGCGAATGCCCTCTTACTACTACCACCCTTAAGTAGAAAATCTGTCGCCAAGCACCTTTCGGTATGCTCCGGCTGCTATACTTGAAAGCCAACAAGTAATTAGTTCAGACTAGCCTAGAGTAATTCTAGGCTAGTTATGAACAACATCGACTACATCATCACTTACCATCAGATGAGAACTATCTCACATGATGGTTTTTTTTTTTTTTTTATTATGTTATTGTGACGGAACAAGCCCGAGGCCCACCTGATGTTAAGTGGACTAACCTCTGCCTATAACAGACGCATTACGTCAACGACGAATGGCACTGTGCCCGTCACACTGAGACGTCCAGTTGTTAGGTCTCATTAGCCTGTAATTTTTCTGGCTCTCAAGGACTGCTGTCGGAACACACCGTTAGGTGCTTGGCGACAGATTTTCTACTTGAGGGGGGTCGCTAGCCAGGCGGGCATTCGCAAAATGCCCTTCCACCATGCGGTGAAGCTCAAGCTCTGGGCGGGATTCGAACCATGGACCTGCTGCGCGGCAGTCCATAGCCAATGCCACTGAGCCATCACTGCTTCAAACTGGTACGTAATGATGTTAAATATTTTGTAGCTGTTAGGCTTACCTTTGCCCACTAGGTCAAAAATAAAAATACGCCCTCATTTATACGAAAGGAATCGTACAATACCAATAAGATCATTCCCAAGAAGGTGGCTTGACGTCAGTCAGGCGACATAAGACAGAAATCTTAACTTTGCCTATAGTACCTTGTTAGAGAAAACTTCATCTTCAAGCCCTACACTACGTGTGATCATACTAACATATATTTCCCTACTACTATAGTAGTGTGTATAGTGACTAGCCATAGAACCTATAGGTTCTATGGCTAGTCACAGCAGCATTTAAAAACTTTATATACGTAAAGAAAACCATTTTTTATTATGGTCTTGTATCTTATCCTTTTCATGTTGTTAGATAAAACATTGTACCGACCCTCCCTACTTGCGATAAAGTTAAGCAGATGATTTTTTTTATTTGTATAAATACCCCGAAGAAACTCTAATAAATATCGATTCAGTGACTTTGAATTGGTTTAACTGCCGTTTCTTTATCAACATCTAACCTGTGCAATTTCTACTATACTCATTTACAAACAGCAATCCTGTTTCTACCATATTTTTTTTAAGCCTGATAGGTTAGCCTTTGACCACTATCTCACCTGATGGTAAGTGATGATGTGGTCGAAGATGTTGTTCAGGCTAATCTAGAAGTACTGGCTCTCAAGGACAGCTGCCGAAACACACAGTTAGGTGCTTGGCGACAGATTTTCTACTTGAGGGTGGTAGCTAGCCAGGCGGGCATTCCCCAAATGCCCTACCACCATGCTATAACGACTGCCATTCTAAGACAACAACCGGGACCGACGGCTTAACGTGCCCTCCGAAGCACGGAAACGCTCAGTAGTAATGTCACTAGGGTCACCCATCCAACTCATGACCGCGCGCGACGTTGCTTAACTTTGCTGATCGGTTGAGAACAGCTAAGTAAACTTCGCTACGAGCGCTTCAAAATTCCAATGGTAGTAAAATTTCGCGGCTCCTTTGGTATTCGTACCGATATTGCAGTGGAACTCTCTCGTTAAAAGTTAAATGCTCATTACTGCTAAGCGTCTCGACCGTGTTTAGGTTTTCCTAAAACAATTCATAAAATACGTTCGTGTTTCGCGTGCGGTATGAGAATTAAGAAGAAAACGTTCTTGGGTGTTTTGCATTATTTTTTTTAAATTATACGCCGCGATATCTGCTACCCCGATATCGGATATCGTATAATATAATATAACGAATAAATAATAGTATCAGCGAATAAAATAAGTGTTTGGCATTATCCAATAAACCTTTGAAACGAAAATATCTCAAAACTAGATTGCAATGACATTCAGCATTACTGCAGTGAAACCAGCATATACTGTGCAACTTTAACTATTTATTCCTATTTATGCACTGGAATATGATCAGGAATATATTATAAGAGCGAACACAATTCCGCAGAAGGTTCTTTTATATTTGTCTATACTCTTTTTAATATTTTTATTTTTGCAATAACGCATGCTCTTCTGGTTACATTACAAAATTATCCATCTCCATACGATGGTTAAAGAACAAGAGGATAAATTAGAGTTATGAGTCATATGCCTAAGCTATGGGGTGGATAGTGCGGGTTCGAATACCACGCATGACTATAAATTTTCCTCTCGTAATTTTGTTATATATCTTTACTAATTTAAATCTACCCGTTCTTTATTTATAATTGTATTCGTGGTTCTCACAATTTTATTTGTATTCACTACAACGACGTTACCGGGATGTTGATCCAACACAAATTCGAAGGACAGGACTATCGGTGCAATGGCTTTTTGGTGAAACGGACGCTCTAACTAATAGCTAGTCGAAATTGTGGTACATCGATGATATGGAATATCGGCAATTCGAACGCTCGAGCTAATGGCTACGGGGAATCAGCCATTGGGCACATGACATTCGAAATCAAGTAGTAAACCCAGACTTATGTATCAACAAATCAATACTTGGTTGCTTGGCGGCACATTTTATACTCGAAGATGGTAAATAACCAGGCTAGTATTCGTAAAACGCTGTTACTAATATACTGTAAAACTCAAGCTCAACTCGTAACGGTTGGCGCAAAATAAAAAAGAAGTTCATGTAAATATAGATCGATCAGCGTGTGCTCTAACGTATATTGCCAATTAGCAAAGACTATCAACTGGTTTTTTGATCTGTGCAAATTAACAGTTATTTGTATGCAAAAATTAGGGAGCATGTTTTGGCTCTCGAAGAGCAGGTGTCACAATAGGTATATCGTATAGTTTCTTGGCGCCAGATAATATAGGAATGCTTCTCCGCAGTCGCCTATAGTGGTCCAACTCACAACCATATAACTATCATCGCTTCGACTCGTAAGTTTTGTAACATACAAAAATCGGCCAAGTGCAAATCGAACTCGCACACGTAACATTATAAAGGTTCCGTAAATACAATATTATATACATATATATACATACACCTATACAACTTTAGACACTACCTATATTATAACCTTTTTTTTAGATATCACGTGCGCGAGTCCGACTCGCTTTTGACCGATTTTTAGAACTAATTGTTGTTATAGCGGCAGCAGAAATACATTATCTATAAAAATTGCAATTGACAGACGGACAGTGGAATCTTAATAATAGGGTCCCGTTTTTACCCTATGAGTACGGAACCCTTAAAAAGGACCAAGATCGGTCAAACGACGATTTTGCTAAAATAGTTTGGACTGAAATTGGTTCTGATATAATCTGAAAGTGATCTGGTTTTGATAAAACGATAATACTTGGCTCCAAATGGATGGCTCCATATTATCCATAGTCCCAATTTATCTTTAACCGCACGCCAGCATGTCGGCATCTCAGCACTGGCTTTCTACAATTTGTCATAATTACATTTCGCATTTCCCAAATGAAAGCTATTTCCAGGAAAATAAGGATTTCGGTGAAATTACTAAGAATGTGGCAATGCTGCAATAACTTTTGATGATATTTAATAAACATAAGGAGCTTATTGTCAGCGCTATGTAGCTTGTTGCATGTGAAATTATAATATAATTAAATTCAAAATATGAAGTTATATATATACACACACATACACGCATTTTAGAAATACATATCCTTATCTTTTTTGCGATAGAATTATTACCTGGAGGTGGAAGCTAGCCACTTTAGCGCTCGAAAAATGCCTTACCATCATGAACCCCTGCGCGGCAACCCATACCTATTGCCAATGGGCTATCACTGTTTTAACTTTGAAACTTATTCGTGGTTTGAAACAGAGTTAGCCGAGCGGTAACAGCTAAGGACAGTATTGGACAGCAAGTAAATTATAGGCACATGAGACAAGTCGTGCGAGTTTTGGTATTTGTTTTTTTTTACGTTTTAAGGCACGATACGGCTGTCATCCAGACTACAAGACTTCGGTTGAGTAATAAATGGACTCTAAGTATGCGATAATGCTTAAAGAACATATTATACAAACTACCTCGTTAATCTAGTATTACTTAGATACCTACGTTTGTTATATTACATACGTTTATGAGATATATGTCCTACAATAGGAATATATGACCTATACTAATTCTTTTGGATATTCTACGAATTCCTGGCTCTAACATCATAACGTGAAAACTCTAACATTAAAAATGACTGCAATGAATGAAATTTGGGTAATGTTTATACAATAATAAATATATGCGTATACCATAAATATAATATTAGCACTAGCAGGCCGCGACAGCTTCGCATGGATGAATGACAACATTTTTTTTTTTAATGTTCTTGCCTATGTTTATCAGGGATAATATAGGATTCTTCTTCAAATTTATAAAGTTGTTTTAAGTTTATTAGTTGCATACAAAAAAAAACTTTTATATTAGTTTTAATATATCTATATTTCCTCTTTATAATATTAGTGTAGATATTTAAAAAATAATATTAAATATATAGCGTAGATGTAGAGAGTAAAGATAAAATACCGGGAAGTGGGCAAAGATGCCTGGTAACATCGGGATTATAGAATCGCCCTCCCCCCACCCCGCTTAAGAATGTATCATCCTTTTCACTGAATTAGTACAAGGATAGACCCGAATTAAACGAATTGTGGCGATACGAAGTTGAGGTAAATAATTAAAAATACTTCATTGTCTGTCAAACTGGAATGACGATAGACTCAAATTAAATTATTTAGGGCCAGGAAAGACTAATTAGAGGTGTAGGTACATTGCCGAGAAAAAGATGTAACGACGTAACATTATGAGATGCCGCTTTTTCTTCTACCCGTGAACTCGTATAATGTTCCACAACTGTGCTTGTATATGTTGTCTTAGGTTTTCGCGATTACACCCCGTGACCACGATCACTTCAAAGTGTTTGAAACGTCGGGACAAAAATAATAATAATAATAATGTTTTAATTACTCAATACTCATTAAATAAACATCAGTACATATCCAAAAATAACAAATTATAAAGAGAAAAATTACAAAGTTTAAAATATATACATACAAATTAAGTTTTTACTATATAAATGTCGTGCATAGCCCACACTAAGAATAAATCTTGTATCGTGAGCGTCTGCTTCCTTCAAGGACACCATTATTAAATGGCAGTGAGGACATAACTTTAGTTTTAAAATATGTTTATGTATGATAAATATACGCGATTTAAACCGTTTAAAGTTGTTTCATTACTATGTGCTTGTATATTTTCAGAATGCGATTTAGAAGAGTATTCCGATGGCTGTCACAATGGGGCGACGTGTGACTGTAACTCTAAAGATTCTGATACTTGTAAGTGAAATTAAAACTATAATAATTTTGGTCTACTGGACCGCCAACATCTTGGTCGTAGGAATAGATCCAAGTGGCTCGTAGCCGTTCAAAGGAAGAGGATTATTTGTATAGCTAATACGGCTTAGACCACTATCTTACCTGTGGGTATGAGATTAGATGGCCGAGGATGGTAAACACACCTAATCTAGCATCCAGGCGCTTTCAGACACAGTTCCCGAAATTACATGGTTGCTTGGTATCAAATTCTCTACTCAAAGATGGTAACTTACCAGGCTAGTATTCGCAAAACATTGCTATACTACTTCACTGTTAAGCTCTAGCTTGCGGCGGCATTTTAAGCATAAGCCGAACCTACATCTATGCGAGTGTGGAGGACTTCCTGGAGTAGTATAATAGAAATCTTATTTATTATTTTATTAGTGGTAGCCTTTGGTCACAATCTTATCTGACAGTAACTGATGATGTGGCTGAGAGTCTTAACAGGGTTTGAAAAAGAGGTTCTCAAGGACACATTGTTAGGTGATTAGTGGAGGAATTTCTACTTGAAGGTGGTAGTTAACTACGCGGCCACTTGCGCTAGGGCATCCTTCCCTAGCGGAAACGCTCAAGCTTGCAGCTAGATTCTAACCATGCTCTTTTTACGTTGCAGCCCATAGCCATAACCACTGGACTATCTATCCTTCAAGGTAAAATAGTAAAGAGTACCTATTACATATATTTTTTTTAACAAAAAATGTAATTATGCATAATATCGCTTGTTGAAGCTTCGTCTGATATACCTATTACTATATTCTTAATAACAAAATTACAAACTTACGAGACAAAAAAATTATAGTCATGTGCGGGATTCGAATCCGCGTCCATCCACCCCTTTAGCTGGGGTATGCTCTAACCAATTGAGCTAACGTGACACAATGACTCATAACTCTATTTTTTGCTCTCGTTCTTCCACCATCGTATCGGGATGGAGCGACACCTATAGTTCAACTTGGGTTGTACTACAAACAAGACCAATTTAGCTATTGGTTTTAAACCTGTTAATGATAACGCGACCTATTAATTTTAATATTGTATGTTTGCAATAACGTCTGCTTGGCGAATGGAAATCTTAAATTAAAATCCATCGCTGTAATTAAAATACGGGAGATGCGGGACACTATTGTCACGTAAATATAGTTAGACCAGAAACAACTACACGCAAAAACACTTACTCCACCGAGTTATCGTCGTAAATTTGCTATAAATGAGATAGACATAAACGGACAAGCGTGAACAAGATAGCAATATACGTATATTGCAACACAAACAAAAACGATTAGGATATCCTCGGTGAACCGCTAATCGAAGCAATGATGGCCGAGCGGTAATAGCTATAGACTGCCGCGCCGCAGTACCCTGGCTCGATCCCTACCCGCCGGCTTGAGCTTCACCGCATGATGGGAGGGCTTTTTGCGATTGCCCGCTTTGCTAGCTACCACCCTCAAGTAGAAAATCTGTCGCCAAGCACCTACCGGTGTGTTCCGGCAATAGTCCTTGAGAGCCAGAGAAATTACAGGCACGTGAGACTTAACAACTATGTCTCAAGGTGACGGGCGCAGTGCAATTCGTGACTTGTGACGAAATGCATCTGTTAAAGGCAGAGGTTAGTCCGCTTAACATCAGGCAGCCTCGAGCAAGTTTCGCCACAATAACGTGAAAAGTAATGCCGTGAAACTTTTTTTAGTTTTTGAACTATTAGTGCACCTTTTAAATACCTACACATGATTTTTGCTATCTCTTTACACATATATTAGGTGACGTGGTACGCAAACGCCTAGCCTGTTCGATTGCGACTAACGTCAATTATATTCCTGGGCCTAATGTATCCGGTCCAAGTCAAAGATTGTGTCCCGCATCTCCCGTATTTTAATTACATCGATGTTAAAATCCTAATCTTGTTCATCCTAGTTATACTACACACCCATGCACATTAACACTCGTATCTCTGCCACATGTAGATACTTTTGTTGCTGTCCAATATTGAAATCCATACACACGAAAGGTTTTATGATGATATTGTATAAGCTTCTTCATGTCGTAATTGCCTTTCTCACACATGCATTTAGGTATGACTTTATATTGTTACAAATATTACCCAGTTTTGCCAGTAATTGTGTATCAAAGGGATAAAAATCGCGCCATGTAGGTAGATTAATGAAAGTAGGTACCATCAACAAAAAAAAATTTATTTCATTGCCATTCATTTATAATAAGATGAGAACGACATAGAAGTTACTCAAATAAGTTGAAATCCACATTTTGTTAGTAGGTAAGTAAATCAAATTCAGAGTTCCGTATAACGGATTCCGTATTCCGGATAACGGAACGTTTGTATAACGGATTACCTACATTTCAATAATTTTTTAACGTAGAAGAATGTTTTTATGTTTGAACAAGCATAAAATAATGTCGTTTTACTATTTCAACAATGAAAAA
The DNA here is from genome assembly GCA_963890685.1 of Plagodis pulveraria. Classification (NCBI taxonomy): domain Eukaryota; kingdom Metazoa; phylum Arthropoda; class Insecta; order Lepidoptera; family Geometridae; genus Plagodis; species Plagodis pulveraria. Next base: position 10,957,893 of record OY982964.1, on the reverse strand, counting down.
CTGTTAAACTGCATTCAGATTACTTTTTATTTCTTAAACTCGTATTTGGCACCTTTATAGGTATTGCAAACTTAGTGAGTACCATACCAATAGTAAATAACTCACATAGTAATTCCAAATTACACTACTAAATTTCTTAGTACCTAGACATTTTTTTGAACTCATATAACTACAAACCAAACACAAACGTTATCTACTGCCCAGTGTCGCACTTAACTAAAACAAAAGAAAGACCGCGAAATCCAAGTCGATATATGTCCTGCCTGTCACGCAAAGCGCCAAGTGGAGTCAATTATTGTTTCAAGGTTTCGCGCACCGATAACGATTGGATCCGTTTCCATATCCGTATTTGCGGATCTACAGATCAAATATACGATAGAAATAATTTAAGTCATGTGCGGGATAAGTACAAAATTTTTTTCTATCGTATAAATGAATATCCGCAGATACGGATCTGAAAACGGATATTTGATTTTAATATTTTATGTTTGCAATAACGCCTTCTATGCGGATTACATTACAAAATTACAAATATACGATACAAAAAATTTAAGTATCCCGCATATGACTTACATTTGTTCTATCGTATACCTATGTGTAATTTAGTAATGTAATCCGTTTAACGATCCAGCACATCGCTTATTATTACCAAAATATCACCTACTCAACCAAGTAGATAATATCTGAGTATATCATTGACGTAAATATACTAGACGCGAAATCTCAAAAAAGCATAGTTGAACAGTGCAAATAAGCCGGCCGGCATCTTCTCACCCACACGCTACTGGTTTTTTTTTAAATATTGCGTAGGTATTCAAAATGCCATCCTGCGTCTTGAGGTACTGCAAAAACCATTCAGGAAGAACAAATAAAAGCAATAGAATCACTTTTCACACGTAAGTTCAGATTTTGAAATTAAACACGCCCTATTATTATTTTGTCGATTTGTAATCGCACAAGGTCATGCTTCACGGCCCAGCGCAGCGTAGGCAGCCATGTTCACGTAGTGAAATTCATAGATTAAGTGGACAGACATGATAAATAGCAACATTGAGTTAATTACCTATATTTTACTCTCGACGAAAAAAGTTTGGCACAGGTCAAAATTCTTTCTGTTTATCATCATCGTAATTTCCAAATGGCTGGACCGATTTGGATTAAATATTTGAAAAGTGACGTGATCAATTGCGATCTTAATTACTATTTTAAGCATTGCAATCCAACGGGGCAATGCTGCGAGCATGCTGGGTACGCTGCCACCTGGTTGTGGGCGGGAACATTTGGATTACATGTAGGCCGGCAATGGCTTTTGGGTTGCATTTAGGCAACCCAAAAGCTTTTAGTGTAGTAGTAGCTGTAACGTTGTATATAGTTTGTGACGTTTTGATAAAAACGCATAAGGCCGTTATAAAACATACTAGGGCGTTAATTACTCTATCCATAATGAAATTCGGTAAATCCGTTTTTTTTGTCTTTTATTACATTAATTTTCGTAACTCACGCTTGAAAATTTACTCGTCAGTATTATTTATCTAAAACATTCATATCATGAATCATCATTAACAGCCATAACGTCCACCGTTGAACATAGACATCCCCCATTATTGGCAGGCGTCTTGGGGATCGCAGTATAAAATTACAGTTCTTTATAAGGCGTTGCTACCCATCTTCTGTCATTTTAGCCTTCTTGACCTCCTACGACTGCAACAGGAATACATAGGGAGATAAGTACAATTCTAGCCCAGCACTCCACGGAGCATATTCATTATTCCCCTCACAAATATATTAAGTAAATTATTCTCTTAAAATAAGTATACTATATAAATGCACCAAATTTGGATGGAATAAAAAAAAATTCATTAAGAAATATATTTTTTTATCTAGGTTTTATATTATGACATTATCATATTATGATACTATCAAAATCTAAATTAATAAAATATATATCACTCAATTAAATCGTTAACACGTTTCAAGTAAAGAGTTGTAACTGGAACCAAATGAACCTTTACTATTTTTTAACTGATATACTCTTCACAAAGTTTCGTAGGTAAAAAAGCTATGTCCATTCTGTGTGCTGATAGTCTTTGATCTTAAGAAAGCATACCTCAGAAGTATTCTAGCGCTGCATGTTTGAATATATTGGTTAGATGATGCCATTAGCTTTAGCGCTGTAAGCAAACTTTTATGTAACGTTTTTTAATAAAGAGATCACTCGAAAAGGTACAAATGTAGTAAACAGTCTGACTCGCACTTAGCCAGTTTTGTTAACTATTACCAAATCACTTGCTAAACCAAGTAGATATCGGAGTACATTTCTGAATAAAGAGATCACTCAATAAGGTAGGTAAGTATAGTTAGAGTCCGACTCACACTTAGCCGGTTTATTATTATTATTAGCAAATAGCTTTCTCAACCAAGTAAACATCTGAGATTATACCAATTAAAATAAATCATACAATATTCAAATACAAAATCGTACCATTACCTACCAATCTTGCAAAATGTTTGTGCTAACGGCACCCGAAATCAGTGTTGCCAGACATGCGATAATTATCCTAGATCCACGATATATTTGTGTATCATGCGATAAAAAAGGTAAATAAGTACGTATGGCACGATAGTTTATCAAACGTCTTCGATATTTTTCTCAAATACACGATAATTTTGTAATGAATTCAGATCTCTGTAACGAAACGCAACTGTTTGTAATATGTTTCTATAATGTATGGCATTCCAGACTCCAGTCAAATGAGATGAGGATTGTATTATGATTTTTTTTCCTAAACACTTCAATGTATTTATAAAAAAGCCGACGCCATCTTAAAACAACTACTTTTAATGGCATAGTTTTGGCTGATCAGGCTGTTGAAAGCTATGACAGTAGTAGCGCAAAAACCTGCTGAATTGAATTAATACCAAACCGAGCTTGATTGAGGGAATGAACAGAAATTTACGGACCCGAGAAAACCAGCGCCCATCAAAGCCTTCATGCCTCATCCGCAGAAAGTCAATCATGGAGTTCTGATTCTGAGGTATAAATTACTTTTACATTAACATTGTAATAACATACATACATAATTATATGTTTTTTTTTTTAATTTGAAGAAGAACAGAAATAACCTGCGTGTAGTCCAGAAAATTACCCGTAGGTAGGTGGGCGCCCAGCATTAAAAATGGCTTAATATGATAATTGATAAGTAATATGTCCTATCTAGATATAGGATCTACTTAAAAAAATAACGATATCTGTTAAATTGCCACATCCTAAATTTTTGCTGTTTATTCTATTGTGTTTTTAGACAAGGTTGCGAAACGTATAAAGTTTGATAAAAACACGATAATTTTGCATTAAATCTCGAAAAATTTTTACTCACGGATCTGGCAATACTGCCCGAAATAATCAGTTTGCGCGGGCGGCAAATGGCGACGCGGTCATTGTTTTTGTGTGATGGGTTTATTATTGTTCTGTGAAGCAGTTTTTGTGCTGTGTAGTGATATTTTGATCTTAGTATATGCAAAAATATGTGTAGTACCCTATGTGAGTGTTACATTTTAAAAACAAAGTTGAATTAGTAACTAAAACATTAGAACAAGCCGTGTCATTAAATGATGATTATGTAAGCAAACATTTTATCATGTTACTGCTGCTGCATGTAAGTTTTATTTGTTATTACATGAACAAAACATGATAGTATATTTCATTAGGATAACCACGGTATATAGTTTGTATGGTTTTATTTACGTTTAAGTTTCTTAAAATTCAGTTTTCTAACATGCCTACGGCCGAAATAATTTTAGTACTAAATTTACCACGACGCGACGGTTGAGGCCTTTTTTGCTCTGCAAGATCGTGACGTGAGATGAGAGACGGGATTTCCAATGCTACATAGGTACTACCTACTAAGTAAATACAAAGAAGATGAGAAAAAAAGGACCTAGTATATTAGAGCAAAGGGACTTTGCGCACATTTACACATAATATGAGGTAGGTACCTACCAATAGTTTCGTCGATAGAGAAGTTGTATCCAGACGCAGTTTATTGCAGTTTAGTTGAGAAAGTGATACCTAGGTATCTACGTCATTGGTTTTCCATGGGAAAAATAAAATGTTATTCACGCTTGAAGGCAATAAAGAAGTAAGTATAGGTATGAACAATATTTTGAGTTTTACATATTTTTATTCTTGTAATATTTTTAATGCATAGTCATTTAGTACCGTTCACCTCTGAGGATTCTTCTTTTTATAATGCAAATGTTTGTTATCCCTCACGAATCACTATACGACGACGGATGGAAAGGCACAGAGATGGTAGGTAGGTATATATGCGTTTGGGGTTACGAGTAGAGGCTATTTCTATGTAGGTAGGTACTATCTCTGTAATCATTTCATCGGAAACTGCTTGATTGATTTCCCTACGGTATTTTCCATTGAACAGGTACTTTTTATTCTGTGGTTATAGCAGGCATGGCGCACTCCGCACTTTAGGTACAAAGCTACAAGTACCTACATCGGCGGCTTCGACAAGTCGGGCTTACTCTACTCTGGGTTGCCGCACGCCGCCCGGAACCCACGTCTTCTCACTTCAACACGCCATATTTCGTGTTTATATTTTTAGTATGTTTACGTACCTATCTAGTCGCACAGAATAATAAGGCTGTACCTACCTATTAGGTAGTTTGAAATGAGTGCAAGATCATGCTGCATTGCATTTGGCTGCTTAAAACCAAGGTCTGAATCTCACGTTTTTCTCACTCCCAAAGAACATCGAAAGATAAGGAAACGCAACGCCCATATATAACTAGCTAGGTAGTTTAAGTTGTTTTTTAATGAGGACAACTAGTTCAATATGCTCGAAGCAAAGTTAACCTAGGCGTTCATAACCGATCAGCTAAGTTAAGGGACGTCCGCCTCCGTCAAGACTTGGATGGGTGACCGCTGGTGCCATTACTACTGAGCACTTTCGTGCTTCACAGGGCACGTTAAGCCGTCGATCCCGGTTGTTGTCTTAGGATGGCAGCCGTTATAACATTGTGGTAGGCATTTTTTGAATGCCCGGCTGTCTATCTACCACCCTCAAGTAGAAAAGTCGCCAAGCACCTAAAGGTGTGTTTCGGCAGCTGTCCTTGAGAGTCAGTATTTTTAGGGCAGCCTGAACAACTTATTTGACCGCATCATCACTTAACATCAGGTAACTAGTCGAAGGATAGCTTAGCCTATCAGCTATAAATAAATAAATAGTGCATCCAGATCAAATAAGCTTGGACCAAAACAGATCGAACAAACATCATATAGGTATATGCATTTAAGATATAGGTACGTGTACATAGTAAAATATGTACTATTCTGCTAGTACCACCTTATGTTTGAAATGTATTAAATTGCTTTAATAGTTATAGGTACAATATGTACATACATAGCTATAATAGCACGTGCACAAGATCATAACCCTAGGGTTATGATGGTTATGATGGTGGGCTAGCCCACGTAGAACTATGCGACAGAAAGTGGCGCCTTGTAGGTGAATAGGTATAAGAGGTACTCAGCAGTGTACGATCTGAGGATGCTTAGTGTAGAAGCGAAACTCGTCGAAGTTACTTCCGTTTTGACTACCTACGTGCCCTTTATGATGTGACGTTGGCTTAACAGCAAAATAGGCATCGAGATATTATTACTATACGTCAATGAAAATAGGCGGAATTGTCACTAGATATATGTGTGTAAAATATTAATATAATGTTTCTATTTTAATAACTGTTATTATAAGAATACATTTCATATTATATAAAGAAAGTCAAAGTACTTATAGTAGGTATTTTAGTAGAAAACTTAAGTAAATGGCAACATTTGCCCAGTATTTCTATTCGCGCACGCTTGATTTACCTATATTATTCACTAGTAAACTTTCTCTCATGCTTAATTTATCATAAAACGTGTGGCGCGCTCTTTTCTAGTTTGACCGGGACGCTGATGCAAACCAGCCGGGACGCCTGGACAGGGGGCTCAAACCGGAACAGTCCGGTCAAATCGGGACGTATGGTAAGCCTAGTTATAACTAATACTTACAAGAGAGAGTGCTATGATATGTGTTTGACGAAGCACCTTCGCTGTAGGTAGGTACTAGGGGTCGCAAACCGGGATCCCGGATATCGAAAATACCGGGATACCGATCCAAATTAAAGACCTACAAATACCGGTTTTGATTTTACAAAAACCGGGATTTTTGGTATTATCGATATTTAGTAAAAATAAAATCAATTTACAAATAAAATTATTAACTTTAACTTAAAAATTGGAAGTTTATGTCGATAACCAAACTTTGTAATTCTTATGTTCAAACAAAATGATAACCACGCTTTATTCTATAATATCTCCAACGGAATTGAAATTATGTTATTATTTGTAACTCAAACTAAAAACCGACCTTTACTATTCAACTATTATCTTTTTTTTCAAACGGCGGTATGCCTTTATTAACAAAATACTACGAACTATATACAACACTACAGTTACTGCAATGTAAGCATTTAGACAACCTACAAGTCGTTGCAGACTTACAGCCAGTCCAAATGCTCCAACCCACTACCAGTTGACAGCGTGCCCAGCATGCTGGCAGCTTTCCTCAGTTGAACTGCAATGCTTATTTGTTGAACCAAATAGGTGCCAGCACACGGTTTGATCACGCGTCGCAATGACCAACTACGCTCTAATAAGTTTTGGAAAATACAATGAGCTCCTGGTCCCCACGGACCCAACGTTTCTACACCAAACAGCTCAAATACGTAACCACCACCAAAGGTTAGCATACTTGCGCCACTTGAGTTGCGTTGTAAATTAACTAAGTAGCCCTCACGTTAGTTTAAGAAAGATGTGACTGCGCTTAAGTTTCTATTGATGTAGCGCCCCACACTAAGGGCCGCCCTTACTTCCACGGAGGCAGTCATTTGACGGTGTGCCGTCAGGTCTTTTACCATCGTCACGCATCAGACTATCCAGTTCGATAATAGTGGCAACATTGGTGCTGGTAAAAGCCCGGCGAATGATATTGTTAAGGCTGGAGTGGCGGGAATTTGACTAGCACTCCAAAAGCAGGAGTGGCCATGGTGATCGAGTACACTACTACACTGGCAGTGATGTGCAACGCAACACTTTGCACCCAAGCGTAAGCTAAAAGTGGGACGAAAAGCGAATGGCTATAAGGCTACCAGTATTGAAAGAAGGGATGGCCAATAACCAAAGACCAGGGGCCCGATTCTCTTAGCTATTGAACCACTATTGAACGGCGTTAACGCAACTTAATTGCATAAAAATTGTAGTTTTTGACAGTATCCGTAGTCTGTCCGCTATTTAGGTTCGATCGCAAGTCAGAGGCTTGCTATGAATAGTTTTTGACATATTTGGTATGCTGTAAGCTATTTTGTTGCAATTGCGTTGCTACAATGGCATAGATAGCATAGCATAGATTTTTGGTATAAAAATAGCTAAATGATTTAAATATATTTATTTAATGTATTGTTTGCCAGAAAACCACTGTATTTATGTTTTGCCTGATGCATGATTGATAGAAGTTTTCATCATTATATCAGTGGCAACATTTGCAAGCGATAGCACAGCCATACGATAGCGACGCGATTGCTATACAACTGCGATTAGGAGCTAGAATTAGCAGACTACCGAATTTGACATTAACAGCAGTTCGATCGTAGAAGCATCGCAGTAGTGCGGCGTTTGGTTTCAAAGGAAGCTCACTGTGTTTCCACTTTCCACAGCTGACAAATAGTATGTTAATTTAGGTATGAAAAGGCAAAATCTAATAGACGATCTATAAGACGATAAAGATTCGTCAAGAATCGGTGAACCCAAAACGGAGCGAACTTTTTTCAACTAATGTTATATTAGGCGCAATTAAGTTGAATTTTTCAATAATCGAATATTTTGCGGACAAGAATCACAAACAAAATGTTAACATTCGGAAAAATTTAGTTCAAGGCCAATAAGACGAAAATCTTCTATAAGTAATCGCAGGTCATGCAATACAGTGTTCGCATCGCCTCCTAAGTTCCGTCATCTATATAGCAAACGTTAAGTTTTGATTGGGGACGTAGAGTTATTGAGTGGATGGCAAGACTGGTCTCAGAGGATCACCCTGTTGACATCCTATAGAAGATAATATAAAGTTATTTTGGTATGTTAATTTTGACGGTGTGCCGTAGCATTGCCAAAGAAAAGAGTATAATTCCGGAATTTTATCTTTAACTGCAGTCAAAAGTGTGCCACTATGTAAAGAATTGGATGCATTCTTTACATCCGTCTTCAAAAACACATCTCCACAATTTTGATCAAAAATGCGCTAAGTAAATGTACAGCAGCCTCAAAATCACCCGGCCAACCTAGTGCTTGGAAAAGATTACTTAAAAGCAATCTTTTTTTTCAACCACGTTTGACTGTGAGGCGATGATAGGTGGTGCCTACTGCTATAGGTCTAATACTTCCATCTTTTTTAATATGGGCACATTAATTCTCAACAGTATTTCGGTAATTTCATTGTTGGCCTTACCCGATAACATCAAATTAGCCAAAGCCGTCACATCCCTTAAAAGTGTCTCGCCTACCTCACCAGAACTAAAAGATATATTATATTTTAAGTGCTGTGGCGTGAAGCCATCTAGGCCACCGGCTGAGCCACATAGAAAATATGCCACGGCTTCAGAAATATCGTGTGGGGTCACCTTAACAATGTCATTATTTTGTTCAGGAGATTCGGGAAGGTTGATACCTGCAGTTGCAGGCGGATGCTTTTCTATTAGGGAAATAAACGTATCAGATATAAAAGGGGCGATTGTATCACTCTAAAACAAGATGCGTACCGCGCTTCTAATGTCACCATCATTAATTTTGTTGTTTACTACGTTATATATTAATAGTAGCTGAATCAATATGATTTGTTTTTGAATTCCACTCCAGTATTATTATTATTATCTATTTATTATTCAGATAAATTTTGTTGAATCAAAGTATAATAATATTTTTTTTTGTAATAATCTAATTTACCTTATGAAGTACCAATCACGTCATAACTATTCGGGCTCATTCCGAAAGCCGAGGGCAAGAATGACTATTGCTATTTATTAAACTTTACTTTAGCAGTGTTAAAGGTATATTTTTATTATATGTTTTGTTTATCCGTTTTAGTTTTAATACTGCTAATTTATGAGAATTTTAATTTTTGTTTTTTTTTTCGTTTAATGTTGATTGGTATAAAAGTTTTATAAAAGATCCTAGTCAAATAAAATGTTTGTAACTGATTTTAATATTCTGTACCTACAGTAACTAGTGTGGTTACTGACTGAGACTTGGTCTAAGATTGCTATTTATAAATTATAGTGGTACATAAACGTATGTCTTCGTTGGTAACTATTTGATTTTGATCTCAAGAGAAATTTTAATCTCAATATACTTTGTAAACTTTTATATCATTGTAAAAAATCATAAAATTCTTGTATCGTCGAATATTTTTTTATATGTTCCTCTGAAATCCTTTAAGTAGACTAACAGACTACTCGTGTGTTATAAATAGTCGATATTTCAATATATACCGAAAAATCTCGGAAATATCGAAAATACCGGGTTACCGGTATTTTTCAGAAGTCAATACCGAAAATACCGGTTTTGAAAAATGCTACGATATTGCGACCCCTAGTAGGTACCACTTGCGCCGCTCGGTTTATTTGATAGTATCAAAGAATCGGACCGATTACGAGTAGGTACAAGAGGCGTTGCGCGGCTGCCAGCGCGCTGAAGGGATGGTGGCTGCTGGAGCCACCAAATGAAAGAGGTGTTATATCCTTTAACGTTCCATCGTGTACCTATTGAGACTGTATTTAGACCTCTCTAACTTATATTATACATCTCTTATATACTACAACAATTGGTACTTATCTTAGTGAGTACGTGCTTGATACATGTAGCAGAGGCTATTTTAACAGACATAATGGTCGAGATCTAAATCATCGTTTCTCTTATCTATTTACGACCACATAGTCTCATGTAGGCACGTATCACATCTTGTACCTACTACAGCGCGAAGCGACCCGTTGCGCGGTCGTCACGTCAACGTGCGAAGCGATGTGTTGCCGCTCCGGTTCAACTTACGAGAGACACACAGTACAGAGTAAGTCTTTTCATGAATGAATTGTTTGCAAGGGTGATCCCAATTTTAGTTACCTTTTAGGGTTCCATACCCAAAGGGTAAAACGGGATCCTATTACTGAGACTTCGCTGTCCGTCCGTCCATCAGTCCGTCCGTCTGTCACCAGGCTGTATCTCAAGAACGGTGATAGCTAGACGGTTAAAATTTTCACAGTTGATGTATGTCTATTGCCGCTATAACAACACATACTAAAAATAAAATAAATATTTAAGGGGGCTCCCATACAACAAACTTGATTGTTTTTCCGTTTCTTGCTCGGTACTAATAACGGTGACAGGTAGACGCTTTAACTATTTACAGAATATTTAGTTACGGAACCCTTCGTGCGCGAGTCCCCCTCGCACTTAGCCGGTTTTTTTGTTATTTAGTTAGTTTGAAAAAAAAGTTCCTATTAACGTATCATTTTAACCTATCAAGTTTTATAAGACTAATGTGCACTAGCCCTTGTATTAAATGAATTAAATAAAAATATTTTGAATGATTTTAAAATGTTATTGATTTCATTTAGCAATATAAATACCATAACTTTTACTTATATACCTACAAGTTTGTACGGAACCCTCGGTGCGTGAGTCCGACTCGCACTTGGTCGGTTTCTTTTATATTCGTAAGCTGGTACTTATCATGTGGTCCTATATAAATTTGAGTGAGATCTGGCGAGTAGTATTTGAGTTATCACTAAAAATGCGTATTTAATTTGGCTTCACTACATTGATGATGTTATCACTTTCACATGAGAATTACAAATGATCAAAAAAAAACTGTATGCGATGGTATGGTTGATTTACTTTTTAGTGAATAATTGTTTTTTTTTAATTTAAATTAGTTTCTGTTTGAAGTTTTTTCTTTTCAAAATATTATTATTCAATATTGTTTATTGTGTGTGGTCACTTCTACAAACATTCAGTATGATGAAGAATTTACAAAATAAGGCGATAGCGCACAAACGCTTATTGCTAGGTCACTATTTGTATAGACTAGGATTCTTTGTTTAGTAACGATAAACAAATAAAATAAATTATATGTAAATATGACCTACGTGGTTGCTCGTTACATTGAATACCTTATTATTGTTTGTTTCATCGATAAAATGCCCATTCTGGCGTTTCACTTTTGCCCTTCGGACAAAATATTTGGAGTGTTCGATAGGTAAAGCATTAATAATGACAAAAAATTCTAAGTAAATGCTAAGTTAATATTTCAGAAACACGTTTAGATATACAGAGATATTGAAAAATGCTAATAACCTCTTAGTCTAGACTTCTGTTAGTCCTAACAAACATTTATAGCAGAATTTTTTATGTTTTTGTTACGGGTTAAGCACCAGGACCGAGAAATAGAGACACTGCTAGGGTGTTCCATAATTCGAACTGTGCAAATGGCAATAGCCTCTCAAAATAGCGTATTATATATGAGACTAAATAATGCCTGGCTAAACGTAGATAATAAAACATCTCTACTTTACCTACCCTTTCGGGGAACACAGACGTAACGATATGTTGTATGAGTCATATTACTTATAGGTAGAGAAAATTAGAATTTCCCGGAATAAAGCTGTTTTTGCACGCTGTTTGATTCCCGCATACCTACCACTCGCTCGTTGAACCCGAATTTGTGTGTACTAGTGGTATATATGTATACTAGAAAGATCTTTTTATGATACAGGTATCATAGCTGTGCTATAACTTAGTATGGATTTCCATGGTCGACACCGACTATAGCCATTAATCTCTACTATCATAATAACTGGCACACACTATATCAACAAATAGTATATTATTGTTGTATGCATATATCTTTTTCATTCGGTTCGGGATTTTTAGCGCTAGTCCAACTTACACTACACAGGTTTTATAATTAGGTAGTAAGTATTACTCTAAACTTATTTCTAACATTATAAATTAATTACAAAAGTAAAAACATATAAGTACTGCAAATTATTTATTATTGTTAAACGTTTTATCATTTTATTGAAATGAAAAGTGCAAATTATATATAATTATTTTATTGTTATTTAAAGCCCTTCATGTTGATACAACATTCGATGGAATTGAAATAACAAAAAAACTTATCTCACAATATTGCGTCTAAAATCCGTCAGTTTGCTTTTTTAATGTTTTTCATGTACTTTGTGTCACTTGTGCTGTCAAGACGAATTGAACAATATCTTATAAATTAAAATCGGTTGAGCCGTTTAGAACTTATGGTGGAATAAAGGAACGTACATACATACATAAGCCCTGAAAACAATACTCCTTTTTGGGCAATCGTGTAATAATAAAAACATCAAGTCGTGCATCAAGCATGTGATACATTTTATTTATTATCTATCAAGGAGTATTTGTATAAATCTAAAAGAAAGTGCTGCTTTTCAAAAGTTTCCTTCGGATAAATTAAAACGGTCTATTTTTATTTGGTTTTATGGTTTGAAAGTTAAGTCTGTATTTCAACTTGAACAGTCTTACATGTTTATAAATCATTCGTAAGCAAGTAGGCTCAGTCGCAAAGTAGGACTTCCATTCCGAGTCTGTACAAACTTCACATTACTCGGAAGTGCACTTAAAAGCGTCGACTGTGAGTGATTCAAATTAACTAAATATTTTAACAAGACGAATGTACTTGTACATTACTGTTTAGCAAAAATCTCTTTCACTGCATTCGCCCAGGCACCTTGTTATTTTCCCTTTTCAGTTTTAAACACAAGGAAATGCTCACAATCGCATTTAAATCCACTCCGCAGTAAATATGAAGCTTATTACAAAATTAAGCAGCCGCTAGATTCATCCGCAATGATATATTGCTCAAGCTCTCTTGTTACCTTTGCTAGACTATGCTGATATTTGCTTTTTTGGTGCCAATGAAAAACTGTTAAACAAACTGGAACGCCTACAAAACTTATGTATTCGTTTTATATATGGGCTACGTAATTATGATCACGTGTCCACCTACCGGTCTCAGCCATCCGTAAGCGTCGCAATACTCACGTTCTCTCTTATCTGTATACTATTCTCAATAATCCTCTTGCCCCATCTTATCTTCGAGAACGTTTTGACTACCTGGTGCTCCGTGGCGTTCAGACTAGAACGATGAAGTCATTTCCGCTAAAAGTGCCACCTTGCGAATCTAGTCGCTATGCCGGCTCTTTCACTATTAAATCGGTAAAACTTTGGAAATCACTTCCCCACAGGATTCGTGCTAGTATGTGGATAATATGAATATATTCTACATGTGTATATTACGTTGTACCTACTTATTTTGATCTTACGTTGTATTTATTTTGAGCTCTTTTAGGGTTAAACTCGCCTTTTTACATATTTTATACTAAAACTATTTTCTGTCTCCACTGTTTGTGTGCAATAAAGAATCTAAGAATATTAATAATGATTGCATCGCGACTCACTCAAAAGATACTTGCTTTTTATTCTGATGATTCAGCGTAACTATAAAACTATAACTGCTTCAAACTTACTCCAATTTCAACTAAATTATTTAAGTTATACAGTCTAATATCCTGTGATTTAGATCAGAATTTAAACTCAAAAGATACTTGCTTTTTATTCTGATGATTCAGCGTAACTATAAAACTATAACTGCTTCAAACTTACTCCAATTTCAACTAAATTATTTAAGTTATACAGTCTAATATCCTGTGATTTAGATCAGAATTTAAATCTTATTGGAAACGAGAAAAAGGCTGTGTCAACATTGCGGAGATGTTTAAAAGACGTGCCTGCCACAGCAAGTCGTTTCATGTAAATTTTATAGCAGAAACCTTTGAGGCGGGCCTGGGGTCTAAACAAGAAATGATGTAAATGTCTCTGGTTAGTGGGTCAAGTGGTTTCATTCACAATACAACCAACAGTAAGGATATGAACTTTAATGTAACTTTGTGCTTTAAAAAATATCATGATTTTTTTATCTGTTTTTAAAGCACACACAAATCAGAGTATGATTTCCATTTTATTACACCTATACCTGCGAGCCGATCGGTTAATAAATTTAAATTGACGAGGATTACTTTGAAGAAAACCATTTATCTATATGTATTATCTATTAACCATAGATTCTATATATTTATTATATATTAATATTATATAGCGTATAGGTCACTAAATGCGCGTCATATAATGGTTGTCATAAAATAAGTTGTCATAAAATAAGTTGTCATTTATACAAATCGTTAAACGATTTAACGAAGAGATTACGTGAAGTGGAAAATTATAACAAAGGTTATAATTTTCCACTTACAAATTCTCACCATCACAAGTTATGACCGAGGGAACCATCGTTCCTGAAGGAATTTCCGGTGCTGTTCTTCCCAATAAACTTAAACATTTGGCTTATTGAGTTTCACATGCTCAATAAAGTAGCGATACTAAAAAGCTCCTTACTGTTTAACCTATATTGTGTCTATTGATGAAATAGGACACACCAAGTGAGGCCTAGATTTATGGAGACATAGCCTAAGGAATTTGGAGCCTTTTGGACGAAGAAACAGAATTTTTAATATGTGTTACGGTGACTTAATCATTGGCATCGGCGATAATGATAATAATAGAATTTCATTCATAACTAGGACAGTGGTCCTGACGATCCCAATTTATTAACCTGCGCAAGTCTATGATAGGATAAGATATAAATATTTACAGCATAAGGAGAAGATTTACACGCTGTATAGTAAGCCTTGATTTGTTAGGTAAGTAGGTAGCTATCATACGCGTAGGTGTCATAGCTTATTTTGTCCGAATTTACTAAAAATATACAGTTGAAATTGAAAGTTAGGTGTCCCGAATATGGACGTTAATAGACAGATATCAAATTTTCGAGTAAATTTTTGTTAACGAATTATTTATAATTAGTATAGAAAAAATAACTTTATTTATTTAGTGTCAATTTGTCATATTTTTGCTATGTAACCTATTTTGTGTACGGTTTAATCCAAAACAAATTCGGTACTTATTGTACTATATGCAAATTACGTAATCTGATCTAACAAACTCTATTTGTCAGTTATTTATTCATCTCTGTTTAACTGAATAAGTGACAGTATATTGGAAATTGAAGCAAAGTACGTTTTAATCGCGAAAATTAAGAATTCTTATATTACACACTTGAAAGTGGAGTAATTACAGTAGCCGAATCAACGTTATAAAAATATACTTTGAACAATATTACACAATATTATTCCTTTTTTAAATGACAGTTTTCTAATTTATTTGACATTGAAGAAAAAAGCAGCAAGTACCGTCGGTGAAGCTACTTGGCTTTCATGTGGATCGAGCGTTAAAATGGCACCTGCACATAGACGCACTATGTGCGCGACTCACCCAAGCTTGTTTTGCTTTGAGACGGCTGGCGACATCAGCGCCCCGGCACGCCGTGCTCGCCTGCTACTTTGCCACAGTCCACTCCTTACTTATGTACGGAACTGAGCTGTGGGGAGACGCGGCCGAGTCGGAGCGCCCGCTGATCCTACAGAAGCGCTTCGTCCGCGCAATTGTTGGGGTGAAATGGGATGTGTCAGCAAGACCCTATTTCAAGGAACTTGGGATAATGACAGTACCGTCCATCCACATATACCAGGCGTGTCTCTTTGTTCGGAATAACCCCGAATACTTTAGCCCACTAGGACTCTCCCACAGCTATGAAACGAGGTCAAGGGACCGACTGCGGACACCTGCTCACTCTCTCGCTAAATCGGTGAAGTCCGTGTATGTAGGCGGTCCGAACTTATACAACCTACCTACCTGTAGATATAAGAAGGGCAGCTTCCGCAAATATATATATATATATATATATAAACGAAAACTAAAAATACTACTAATAAGTAAAGCTTATAAATTTGTTTATGCTATTTGTATATATGACATGTAAATCTATTTTACTAATAAAATATATGTATTTGTAACATGGAAGGGAATTCATAGATTATATATATAGAGATATAATGGAAACATTGGTCGGAGAGCAAGCATTGGCCCCGGTTATTACCTGAGGACAGCAAAAATCTGTCGCCAAGCACCTGACAATGTGTTCCGACAGCTTTATTATTGGTTAGCCTAGAATTACTCCAATTGTATAACAAGAAGTATTAGAAACTCTGTAATAACAGACTGACGATGACTCATGAAAGCTGGGGAATTACCCACCGTGACGTTGACAAGTTGCAATTTCTTTGTTTTTAACATGTTTAGCGACACTATGTATAATTATATATGCGGTGTATACTTATTTATGTTAGGTATTTTATTATTTTTAGGGTTCCGTACCCACAGGGTAAAAACGGGACCATATTACAGAGACTTCGCTGTCCTTCTGTCCGTCTGTCCGTCCGTCTGTCACCAGGCTGTATCTCAAGAACGGTGATAGCTAGAGAGTTGAAATTTTCACAGATGATGTATTTCTATTGCCACTATAACAACAAATACTAAAAATAAAATAAATCAAATATTTAAGGGGGGCTCCCATACAACAAACTTGATTAATTACCGTTTCTTGCTCGATACTAAAAACGGTGACAGGTAGACGCTTTAACTATTCACAGAATATTTGGTTTTATGTTCTCTTTAAATATAATTAATTACCAGCCACTACCCAGTCAATCGGACACTGTGAAAAGAACTTGCAAGATTAGGTTACTGATAATGGTACGGAACCCTTCGTGCGCGAGCCCCACTCGCTCTAAGCCGGTTTTTTTCGCTTACTTACCATTAAATAAATTATTACTCAAAAATGTTTTTCGTTAGCGAGTAAATGTCCTGTTTGGATTTGTAGTTATACATATTTTTATAGAGATCTTTTTAAAATGTAATACAATAGCCCAGTTGAGTTCTTTTTTCGTCCAATTTTCCCTACAGCGATTCTGTAGAACAAAGAAAACGGTTCATAGAGAAGATAATACATTTCTCTCTAAATATATCTCACAACGTCTACAGTAATAGTAAAAGCGTGCCTTGGTAAGTTAACACTAAATAAATCCACGTTTTAAAGGAAACCGCAGACGAAAATTGTAAGAGAATTTCAAATTTCAGAGTTTCCTTTTTCATTCCATGCTCATCATTATTGGCATTATACGTATTGCGCTTTTTGCGTGTATGATAAATGCGTATTGCACGTATTGCGTAATTGTCAAGTACGTATTAATTAGTCTAAAAGCGTGTTGGTCATTATGCGCCAGAAGGAATGATAATTGATAACAATTGAATTTCATTAATAAATAGATGACCTTGGCTTCGCGTGATACGTAAGGGTTAATGGAAGTGAAAGAATAAAACTACCTATATGTGTATATTCCTATTAAAAAACTGGTTAAATGTTAAATTGTCTAGGTAAGCTATTGAAAGAAGTGCTTAGGTATATTGATTATAACAGAAACTTGTTTTCTGCTCAGAAATGAATGGGATTGGTGGGGTAACATTACTGTCATGGAACCTAATATTCAAATACTGAACCCATCCGTTCAGTTACTAGATTTGTGTAGTGCCTCAACTTATACGATACGATGCAGTACGATTACTTGCATACCAACAAAAGTAACAGGTAAAGATTAATGAAAAAATAATAAACCCGAATGCAAATTATTTACTTTCGGAAAACGTTTTATCTTTCCATTGAAATTAAAACTGCACGTTATATAATATATTTATGGAATCGTTTTTTAAAGACCTTCATTTTGAAATCTCACTCGATGGGTTTCGAAGAAATTTGTTTTTTTATCTCTCAATTTGGCGTATGTACCTTGTGTCACCTGCGCTATCAAAATGAATCTAACGTTATCTCATACATCAAAATCAGTTTAACTGTTTAAAAGTTATTGTGGAATGAACTCACAAACATACATACATGAGCCTCAGGGCTCAACATTATACGTTCTCAGGAACGTAACACTCCTTGTTTTGGGCAGTCGTGTAAAAAATGAGCAATACAATTACAAACACAATGAATAATTTATAAAGCATACAAAAGTAGTTAATTGGAAGTGTTTATTTACAAAAATATATACTAATTAAATATGTAAAGTGGCAATACAATAGGTGGCAAAAAATATAGGTAGGTACCATTGCTGATACTTTAAAGTTTACTTAAAGGTTACTTTATACGTTTAATTACTGAAATATTACAGTAATGATAATATAAAATTTTCTTATATACTATACGTAAGAAAATAATCACATAAACGCACATCCGTTTCATTATTGGTGTTGAATTGGCTCTATCAGCAGACAGAAGAATAATAATTAAGAGATGAACTTCATTTTGACATTGACTCCAGATTGGGTATTGTTTTCGGAGGACTTGTGAAATAATTTGGTGGAAATGTGCTTGGAGAACTCACGAATGTAAGTAAATATAAATAAATATATTTTCTATCAAGAGCTTGTTTATTCCTCGTAAAAAGGGGCTAAAAAACCTTTATAATCCCGGAGGGACAAAAAGTTATTTGAATTTAGAATATGGATATTTTTAGTAAAAGTTCCAATCACCAAAGAGATCAATCACAAACATTGTATGAACAAGTTTCAGGCTTTTTTAGTTTTGGTTAGAAGGTTTATTATTTAAAATATATATATATATATATATATCAGAGACATATCAGAAGCGCTCGTAGCGAGGTTTACTTAGCTGTTCTCAACTGATCAGCAAAGTTAAGCAACGTCGCGCGTGGTCATGAGTTGGATGGGTGACCGCTAGTGACATTACTACTGAGCGCTTCCGTGCTTCGGAGGGCACGTTAAGCCGTCGGTCCCGGTTGTTGTCTTAGGATGGCAGTCGTTATAGCATGGTAGTAGGGCATTTTGCGAATGCCCGCCTGGCTAGCTACCACCCTCAAGTAGAAAATCTGTCGCCAAGCACCTATAGGTGCGTTCCGGCAGCTGTCCTTGAGAGCCAGTACTTCTAGGTTAGCCTGAACAACATCTTCGACCAAATCATCACTTACCATCAGGTGAGATAGTGGTCAAAGGCTAAACTATCAAGCATAAAAAAAAAAAAAAAAAAATTGTTAACTTCCTAATTTTTTTTCTGAGATATGTTAATGTTTTCTTAGTCTATTTCTAATTCTCGATCTGTTAACATATCGACAACGATAACGGATTTTAGTGGTAACATTGTTACGATGCACTTCCATACTTGTTCAGATATAAAAATTAGCCTGTAAATATTTCTATGCTATGTCTTATTTTTCCTTATTATATCTAAATAAATAGACGTACTTTTCTTGTTCATAAGTTGCACTTCTTACTTATTTTCCCGTAGAGGGTGATAAAAAGTAGTGTCCACCTCGGGAGCTAACAACTATTTTAAGTACTAACTACGTACTCCGAAGCACGGAAGCGGTCAGTAGTAAATTCCAATAGAACTCACCCATCCAATTAATGACCGCAGTGGATGTTGCCTAACCTAGTCTATTGGCTAAGAACAACGAGATAAGCTGGCACGAGCACGGTACAAGCAGTTCAAGAATAGTATAAAGAGTATACAATTTTAATTATTTCAGTGCTAGAGATTCACGGTTAGTTTTCTGAGGGCCAACTCTCACCTTTTATAAAACCATCAAATAAAAGGAGCGTTTTGTTTCATGCTTCAAATAATTCGTAGACACGAACTATCACCGACACACAATCGCGTAAAGGAATATTGGTTTAATCCTACTCAAAGAACGAATGAAATATAGATAAATAGAGAAATATAGAATAGGATAGAATAGCGTTTATTTGCAACACACACAAATCAACAAAGACAAACAAGAAATTATTATACATTGTGTGTCACTAACTCGGCTTCAGCTCAGCATAATGCCGGATGCTGCGAGCAGCAACCGACGCTGTTCTTCCGCTGGAACCGAGCGGATATGTATCACGGATTTGCAAGCGAGACACAAGATGTTTATAATATAGCGCTATCCCGCTCGCACTATTCAGAACTACAATGATTTATCTGAATGGTTTTACCAAAGCTTTTGGAAATTTTCTCAACAGCTGTTGTAAATTTATTTTTTGTTTCATTTTGCTGCATTGATTTTATAGAATACGAGAAATAAAAGCATTGTACCTGATATAAAAAAAAATAGTGTTTTAGTCAAAATCTATATTAAGAAGATATCAAGATATCAATCTAAGATATCACCAAAAAGTTTTTTCTAACACACTGGACGAAACATAACATGGATAGATATGTTTTTTTGTTTATGTTTACGCTAGCAAAATGACAGTAACACAAGAACATATTGTATGAAACCCTGGCAGGGCACTAAGATGGTATGCAGCCCTGTTGTGCGTCTAATGCACACAACACCCAACTCACATCCACGTGAGAAGTGGCATGCTGCTCATTTGCACACTTACTCGCCTCTTATGACACCCACGGGAATAATTGGGTAGGTGACATTCTAACCCCACACCCCACGGGTAATGAAACGTGTGTACAATTTGTTGTGACTTCATTAAAACGCCGAGCGAGTCTATTAGCGTTTGTAAGCTTGCTTAATTGACGTAAAAGTATAACTTTCAGCAGTAATATTAAGTTATTATTACTACCTATATAAGAGACGAGTTTTGGTCCCTATACTTATCTATATATTCTGTGCAAACTACAAATGTCACGTCACACACAGATCTCACTGTAAAGTGTTTTCATTCACGTAGTATGTAGTACTCACGTACTACACACTACGTGACTGAAAACGCGGCAAATTGAAGTGATTTAGCACTTCGCTCTTCCTGTAGCATACTTTGCATGCATAGAGTGCTGTTAGTTAGGTTAGAGGTTTTCACGTGGTAATAATGTCCTGTGTCTGACGTCGGTCACAACCTTTGAGCACGTGACTGGACAGTAAACGCAGCTTGCATGACCACACTACACACGGTGTTCCGTTCCACCGTTGTCTGAACCAGTACATAATATACTATTGTTAAATAGAGGCACATCCACATATCGACATTACTCACACAAGCAACTACCTAGGTAAAAAAATAAAAAAACACTAGGCTGAACCACACACCCCGAAAATATAATAAAAGTTGACAAAATATAAAATTGTCATCAGAACAAATTACGTTCTGGAATTTAGGTAAATTAAGATACTTGTAAAACGGTCAGTTGTACAAGATAATCAAAAAGGAGATTCATTCGCCAATAAATGTAATATTTGAAGTGCTACCGTAAAGTGCAGTCTCTGTACAAAATTTTACCAATTGAAGGATTTTATGTGTGGTTTTTATTTTTTACAATTTCTATGTACGACTTTGCACGTGTAGAATTTGGAGCGATTATTTTTTAAAATTTACGCATAACTGGGCATAACGGCCGTTTTAATACCAGCCCGTAGTGAAACTTGTATTCTCTGAAATGACTAAATGTGATAATAGATTAAGAAAAGCCACTAAATGCGCGGTATCCGGGGTCGTATAAGTCGCCCTAAAGACCATAAAAAGCTAACAAGTAGTTAAAAAACCCATAAATAACTTTAGTTCCATACCAAGCACCCCTTTTTAATGAATTAGAGGGAAAGTAATTAACTAAAAATAACGATTTTCGTTTCCATGCGAGATTTTATGTCAGTTTTATCCCATATTATGGCTCATGATTTTAGTGGATCAAAACTAGAAACCGGAATGAGTACCCCAACTGAGTTTAATATCTAAGTAGGTAAATAAAATCCATGTTCATTTTATAAACTCCTGTATTTGTGTAGAGTAATAAATTTTGTATTTGAACATCAGTAGCAAAAAAACGCAATAATACTTTTTGGTTTCCTCTTGATAAGTCAGGACAACTTAATCAGAGTGTTCATATGTATGGCACCTCGCATTTACAATCATGTACGAAAAGCAATATTAGGTTGTGGCAACATTAATCTATTTAAAAATTAATTAATACATTTTTTGATTGACAGAGCTTATTATAAAATTCATGAATAACTCAATTTTTTTTATTCGTGGTAGGTTAGCCTTTGACCACTATCTCACCTGATGGTAAGTGACGATGTGGTCGAAGATGTTTTTCAGGCTAACCTAGAAGTTTGTATGTAATGCACAAAAATTTATTGCACCATCTTTCTACCTGTATTCGCAATAATGTGTTGATTAACTTTATTATAATTTGTAATATATGCCTAAAGTAGACGTTTTTAATATCACATTTAATATTGGTAAATATACCAAACCCTAAAAATTTGGCCTGACTCGTACTTGAAAAACTTTGATTTAGACGTGACTGTTAATCAGATGATAATCAAAATGGCCACCTGAAACGTGAGCTTTGACAAATACCTACCGTTTTCGAAGGGTCTGCGTATTATTAGAAACGTTTTTTGTCTAGGCTGTCTAATGGTGACTGAATAGCTGAGTAGGATCAAAATGGAAAAAGTAAATAAGTCTCTTTGGATGCTGTAGTCTGTCGATAGTCGGCGTTCTTGGCTTTTACGGATTGGTTTGCTTCGCAGTAACGATGTAATGCTGAATTTATAGTGGGTTTATGTCTGATGTGTCTATACTTTCTAGAGTTTTAGGGATTATTTGCAACACTGTTGTGAGTTGTCTTTCCCTTGGCTAAAGTTTTCCTGATTATAAGAAATGATAGGTACTTATGGATGTGAGCAAATATTTCACCAACAAATTTGAGAAATGTTAACTGGCCAGGTCTAAAGGTGCAGATTTAAAGATCTTAGTCATATGTTAATGTCAATAAACACTGTATAATTCGTATTGAGCACAGACGACGGGAAAGTACTATGTACCAACTAATTTTGAAGCAGTGATGGCTCAGTGGCATTGGCTATGGACTGCCGTGCAGCAGGTCCATGGTTCGAATCCCGCCCAGAGCTTGAGCTTCACCGCATGGTGGAAGGGCATTTTGCGAATGCCCGCCTGGCTAGCGACCACCCTCAAGTAGAAAATCTGTCGGTAAGCACCTAACGGTGTGTTCCGGCAGCAGTCCTTGAGAGCCAGTGAAATAACAGGCAAAATGAGACGTAACAGGTATGTCTCAAGGTGTTGGGCGCAGTGCAGATCGTCACTTGTGATGAAATGCATCTGTTATAGGCAGAGGATACCGCTTAACATCAGGTGGGCCTCGCGCTTGTTCCTTCACAATAACATTAAAAAAAAAAGTAAGTAAAATAAGAACTTTTAGACTTATTTTCATTAAACAATTGCCAAATAGATTAAACGACTCTCTTTTACAGTTTCCCAAAACGTATTTAGCAGTTAGAAGTAGTTGTGCAAATTGCAAATTTTATTCAAAAAGAAAAATGAGATTAAGAGCTTCTTTTTTTTGACGACATTGCGTCAACCGCCCTAACGTTTTTAAAGCCCAATTTACCAAAATAAATAATAGGTACGCGGATAGGTTTTATTATAACCCTAATATAAATGTGATAAGTAGTTGTAATAATTTTTAATTTGAGCCTAAGATGGATTAATTTGACGGATTCGTCATTTAAACAGTTGTAATACGCGTCGAGAGTATAGATGGAAAAGAGCGAAAAATGGATAAAAAATCAGCATAACGCCGAGCGTTTCCTTAAACGTTTGTAAGCTTGCTTTTTTAACAACTGACATAAAGCGTAGAGGTATAAAATATAGCACAGTATGATTATAATATGACTAGTAAAAGTTAAGAGTTTGCCCGCAGGTAGGTATTTTTCTCAACAAGTTACTTTTATTTCAGGTGTTACAGTTCGGTGTAACAGCCACTTTTGACCTGACGATGTCTCACATTAGGCAGGGGTTTATTGGCCCGCCCTATCCCTGGATGAATCGCAAAATAATTTTATTACGTCGACTTCCAGTTAGTTTTTGGGTACTTTGCATAATATAATGAACCGAAAGGTGAGGAAATAGGTCAAATAGTTTGCGATGAAGTTTGATTATATATAGTACCTACTTTGAGTTTATGACTTGAAATCACAGTATGAATATGTGTTTATGAAATTTTGGAAGCCCTGCGCTTAAAAACTTTTAATATACTATGGTATGGTATATATTTAGATAGACAGCGTAACATTTGTCATACAGTTTTAAAAATTATCTGATTATTAAGTTTCGTGATTGAGATTTGATGATAAGTTTTGTATAAGTATATAGCTATAGCTCGAGAAACAGCGACTCGACACTAGGCTCTATGCTCGTGTCGCGGATACCTAAATAATATCTACGTATATGATGTCTATAAGAAAAGTAACGAAATTATCGTATCTTACTTGTGAGAAAGTTTCACAAATAAAGTTGGATACCTAAGTTGTGATAATACTTATTCAGGGTTATTGAAAAAATGCGAACAACCTCTTAGGGTTGACTTCTGCTAGTCCTAACAAATATTTTGAAATTTTTTTTTTTTTTTTTTTTTTCTAATGATGTACTTAGTACGTCATTATATTACAATCTAGTCAACAATACGGACTAATGAGTAACTTTAGCTTGACTTTAACTGCTAAATAGAGTAAAATTAAGAATGTGTCCATTAACACCTATCTTATTGTCTCTATTAAGGGGAAGACACTATGTGTTCTTGTGTTCCTTATATGTAGCACTCACTTCACTACTTATCACTGACACTCAACTACACTAACTCAAAAGGTTTTGTCCTTTTTAGCCTTCTCACTATGTCTGTGTTGTCAAGGAGCTGGATTGCCTCAACATTCACGTGGCGGTGAAGTCTATATTCGTGAGCTTCTGCGTGTTTTTTTATTATATCGACAACGACATCCATTTTCAGGTCACGATGGAGGTCGACAGTTCTAATGTACCATGGTGCATTGACTATACCTTTGAGTACTTTATTCTGGAATCGTTGGATTATCTGGATGTTGCTTTGTTTGGTACAGCCCCATAGCTGAGCTCCATAAGTCCATACTGGCATAAGGACTTGCTTGTACAAGAGAATTTTATTTTGTACAGACAACGTGGAATGCTTCCCAAGTAGCCAGTACATCTTCTTGTAACGAAGTTCTAACTCTTCGCGTTTCTTTTTCACATGAGCTTTCCAGCGAAGCTTTGCATCAAGTGTTATACCAAGGTATTTGGCAGTATTTTCGTATGGTATCACGTGGCCATTTATGTATACCGGGTTGTAATTGGCATTTTTATTAGTGAAATCGACATGAACTGACTTAGATTCATTGAGCTTTATTCTCCATTTTTTTGTCCATTCGGAAATCTTATCGATGGCTGATTGTACTTTTACCACTGCTTCCTCATGAGTGGCTCCTATAGCCATTATAGCTGTATCATCAGCAAAAGTTGCAATGGTGTTATTTTCTAAGTGTGGAATATCACAGGTGTACAATAAGTACAAGGTCGGACCAAGGACGCTTCCCTGTGGTACTCCCGCTTTAATTTGTTTAATTTCTGAGTATGAATCACCTTGTCTTACTCTGAACATTCTTTGTGTAAGATAAGATTCAATTATTTCAGCAAATTGCTTCGGTAGCAAATCCCTAAGCTTATGCATTAGCCCATAGTGCCACACTTTATCAAATGCTTGTGCTACATCCAGGAACACTGCAGAGCAAACTTTCTGTTCTTCTAATGATTTTTCAATTGTGTTCGTAATTCTGTGCACTTGATCTATTGTAGAGTGCTTTTCTCTAAACCCGAATTGGTATTCAGGGATTAGTTTCCGTTCTTCTATTACAGGTTTTAGGCGTCTCAATAGTAACTTTTCAAATAATTTTGACATGATTGGAAGTAAAGATATTGGTCTGTATGATGTGGTTTCGTGAGCTGGTTTACTTGGTTTAGGTATCATTATAACTTCAGCAAATTTCCACACATCAGGTACATGTTTAACTCTGAATATAGCGTTTATTAAAGTGGTCAATTTCACTATGGCTTTTCGGGGAAGATTGTGAAGGACCTCTCCTGTAATAAGATCGTAACCCGGTGACTTATTTTTATTTATATGTTTAATTTAATATTTTGAAATGATTTTTTTTTGTTTATGTGTATTTGACAGAATAATGCCTGTAATTTATTATTTCATATTTCTTATTACTTTGCTTGACGTAAATATTCTAAACTCTATTCAAAGTTGGGGAGCGCGGTGCAATCCAGTGTTGTCGCGGCGGGTGCTCTTGGCTCGGAGTAGGCATTGTCTTTTACTACGAGACACAGAACTTAAAATTGTCAGACAGTACTAGAACACTTTGTTTTCCCGTCCGAAATAAAAACAGTTTTGTGCTCCAATAATTTGTAAATGTAACAGAGCTACTAGTTTGATTTGCAAAATTTTTAACGTATATGTAACCTATAAAATGATAAAATTCCCTTTCCTTTGGCTATGCTACGGCAAACTGTCAAAATAAACCTACCAATATAATGACCGAAAATGCACAAACAGTACGATTTAAATTTACATGTGACATTTACTCGTGATATCACTACGACAGTTAATTATCTATAGCATTTTACCTGTTTACCGAAGGCACAGGCGGTGATATTGGAATTCTACTTGCTACAATAATAACGCACGTGCTTCCCTCCATCTCGTCTAGTTCTTTTTTTGGGCGACTGTCTTTTTGTAGTGTTCTTAATCTGTTTATAAAACGTATTCTTTCTGATCAAAATGCGTTTGGTAAGTTTGGCTATTTCAGCTAACTACTTATTCAATTCTACCTTGTACTAAGAGTAAACTCCTTGTACTCTTTTCATCCATTACTTTAACACAAATGTTATAGCCTGAATTTTTCTATGTTGTTTTTCTACAATGTCTACATAGTAAAAGAAAATAAGGTCATCAGATTGGGGCAGCTGTTAAAGAACCAACGAAAGCGTTTATATGGGGGGTTGGCAAAGGTAACATTTTTACAAAATTTTCTTGTCTTAGGATGGCAGTCGTTATAACATGGTGCACTGAGAAAAATGACTGTCATATGATTCATGATAATTGTATAGGAATTTTGAAATAAATATCCGTATTCCCAATACAAACGGACCAAAAGTATTTAATTATAATATGTACGTAAATCACAAGAATTTTCCATGCATTGATGTAACGATAAAAAAACAGGCAACAGCACAAGATTTCTTAGTGCTGAATGCTCATATTTTGTCAGTACGCGTCGTGATAAAATATAATGACGAACTCTGAATTACCCCTAACAGTAATGACAAAAAGTCGTGAAGGGAATCATAAAAATTTAGGAATTAATGGTATAGTTTCAGTAATGAAATGATAAATTATTGTAAAATTCACGAAAATAAGAATACATTTCATAACAACCTAACGGGAATGTTTTAATATCTTTTCGTTATTATCATTGCAGTTTTAAAGAGCTTTTACGTATATTATCGTGGTTCAATAACTTTTAATGCGTATTTTCCTGGTGATTCTGCTGCACTAGACTGCCGAGTGTTGTCGATTGCTGCCAATGTCAATATATTTAGTATAATGTTAGCTGAATATCTTTCGGATCCATCGGATTATTTCGTTAGCGCGATGCAGGATTTCATTCATTCGGAAGCATTTTGTATAGGAAAGAGCGTAAATAGCAATATCGCCAACTAGGAAGTGCAAAAGGAACTGCAAGTTTGAATTTTTTGACATTCATATGGCTGAACAGATCTGGATGATATTACAAGGAGTGAATAGTGTGCATTTTGTAGAAATATCTTTTAATAAAATTAGTTCATTTAATATAGAATTACTCAATACGACAAAGGAGACGAATCTCTGATGATGACTCTTTGGTTGAAAAATTTTGACCAACAGGCTAGAGCTAGAATGGGCAGAATGGAACTTGAGCTAACATAAAAGGACATTAGGTTAGCTTAGAGACCGATTTTTTACTTTAGGGTGGTAGCCAGTCAGGCAAACATTCGCGTAATGCGCTGCAACATCTAGGAACATCGTGTCGGTCACGAAATTCGAACATGACATGACAATCTTTTATTTTTTCCCAACAAATAATTATTGCAATAATTATTTAGAACGTTACATCATTATAAATTATTGGTAAAAACCTTAACATTACTACTTCTGATTAAATAAATTTTTATTTGCGTAGAAAATTATGTTGTTTTTGCAAAATTTTGCTTACAACAAACTTGCAATTAGTTATGAAATTCCTGTTAAAAAGAAGGTATGTCGTAATAATTTAGCATTTAGTTAATTTATTTTTATATGAAAGGCTGTCACGACTTTTGGTTGTTATCTGAATTAAAACTTGTAGTGACGAAACCTGAAGTAGGTATATCTGCCTTCATGCTATTTCATCATACTCTTGATATTATTACAGGCATCAGCATTATTAATTATTCTGCACGTCAATAAGTAATAAAGGACGGAAGTCATTTTTCTCAGTGTGTTAGGACATTCTGCGAATGCCCGCCTGGCTAGCTACCACCCTCAAAGGGGAAATCATATTATATATATTGTCATTAATTTATTGCTCAAAGTAGTAAGTAAGTGATGATGTGATCGAAGATAATGTTCAGGCTTACGTAGAATTACTGGCTCTCAAGGACAGCTGCCGTAACACACCGTTAGATTCTTGGCGCCTGATTTCCACTTTGAGAGTAGTAGCTAGCCAGGCGGGCATTCGCAGAATGCCCTACTACCATGCTATAACGACTGCCATCCTAAGACAAAAACTGGGACCGACGCGGACCCTTCGAAGCATGGAAGCGCTCTGTAGTAATGTCACTAGCGGTCACCCATCCAAGTCATGACCCCAGCGGACGTTACTTAACCTAGCTGATCGGTTAAGAACAGCTAAGCAAACTACGCTACGAGCGCTTTTGAAAACGTCAAGAGTATATACGGTTAAAATGTATGATGATGGCTGCTTATAAGGTAAATATGTAAGGATTAGGTATTTATTCTGTGGTATTATGGCCATTCTAAGTCCGATGCAAATCCGAAGGTCATGCAATTATGGTCAGTAGGTACGACAAGCGAAAAAGAGTATTTCTACAAAAGGAAACTGTATTATGAGAATTATTAGGACTTGTAATGAAATATAAATATGTGCGCATATTTATCACGTGTATAGGAACCCAATTCATGCTACATTATATAGTAAATTGATATGCTAGCTTTCATCACTGCGTGTAATCGAGGCGTCCGCATTAGACGTAAAAGTGATAACTTTCACCCCAAGTATCTACAATCAGGCCTGGTGTAACGCGTGCGTGTGAAAAATTCTCGCACATTTCAGCTTTTATCGGGCAGCTTGAATCTTCTTAGTTCTTCAGTATCCCGGCATCCGCCGTCGTGTATAGACGTCTGGTCCATGTTCGCCGCAGACAGATCGCGAGTGAATGATATTACGATGTCGAGTGCCGCATTTTATTTAATGTGTTTATGGTGAATTGTGAGTGTTTATTTGTGATTGTGAATCAAGGATCGAGCCTGTAGCTTCGTCGCTGCCGCTAAAATGTAAGCGAGTTATTTTTAAAATATCATCAGTTGTGATATATATATGCCTATTGTTATTTGATGAATGGAATAAATTCATTTCTGTGTCTCATTGATTAATTTCGTTACAAGAGATGCAGTTGTTAAAAAATAAGCTTAAACATTTTCTGTGATCTTATAACTAGCTAGAATTATGAAGATTATTAAGGTAATTTGTAGATCCTGTCAATTTCTTACTGTTGTGACTAATGTTGTAAATCCTTTGTCGCTGATATTATATTACTCATCATTAAGACGCTGTCAATCGCTGAACATTTGTCACTATCAGACTTCTTAGGAGTGAAAGAGGGCAGCGAGGTGAAATTGCGATTAGTTTGGGTAAAATCTGAAAGAAAGCAATATCATAAAACTGATAACGTAGATAGAAAATTTAACCATTCTTGTCTCCGTTGATCAGGTTTTTATATTTTATTGTTATATTTTTAGAGTCAACTTAGCAATTTTTTTCCAGCGCGAATATTTTAAACAAACATGTTTCGGACAAAGAAAATATGATCAATATTAACATACTACATTTTCTTACTGCTACGAACTAAATATATTTTTGCTAAAAATCTGTTCAAGTAAAGCTATTTAGCACTGTTGTCATATAACACTTAGCTATGAGGTGGTCGTTACTTTTATAATACCTAGGTATTATTTTATGTAGGTGTACCTTTAACACTATATAGAACAAGTGAATTGAAAACATTAGTCACGTGCAAATATTTAATACTAGGCCATGGTCTCCGTGATTACAAATTATTCATGTCAATAGGCCTTTTATGAACTAGTTAGGTAGGTAGGTACCTTATAACGGCGCTGAGAACTTTACTGTGTGCTTATTATAACTTACTTTGAAAGCTTTGCCTAGCGATCGAAAATGTTTTTAAATCTGTAAAAAAAATGTGATTTTCCACAATGACTATTGAGTGTAAGAATAAACTTAAAAGTAATAATGTTGTAGGAACTTGTAATTAATACCTTTAGCTAGCAAATAATATAAGAGCAGCGTTTGTAAGATATGGATTGATCAATACCCATGTAATATACTTTGCCCATAACAAGACCTCTTATTTCTACAAAAAAGAATCTATGGCAGAATATAATAAGGTAATAAATACAAATCAGGCCTAAGCTCTAGAAGGACCTAACGTAGTTAATACCCAGATAAATAGATGTGACAATAAGAATACTTTTAGCACGTGCAAGTGTAAACCATTTAAGGCTTAGGATCACGCCAATAACCTTGAAACTCGTCTAGGTAAGCATGAACGGCATTAAAAGCTCCTCCTTCGAGGACCACGCAGTTGCTCAGAAGTAAATGTCGTAAGCGCCAAAACTATATCTTTTAATTTCGACAGTATAGTTCCAATAAACCCGTTTTACAAATTAGACTGCGAAACTTTGACATTACATTTGATATATTTTTTAATCTAGTCAATAAGTCAAATCAGTTCAGAGTAGAAAGCAAACATATTTCAAAACAAAGATAAGATAAAAATATTAAGATATTTTTATTCATCGAGCAAAATTTAACGTATCAAAAAATTGTCTTGGCACCTTTGTTCAAAACGAAATGTAATAAATACGTCTGCGAGTATATGAATTATAGCTTTATTATTTTATTTATTATCTTTATCAGACAAGCTGTCTGCTTGATGTCATATTTCTTAAAAATCAAACCATGGCGAATTCAAAATACATCATAATTGAACGTACATGTTGACTGTATTGTATCCGTATCGTATAGTTTTATCCTAGTTCGGTAAAATTGACATGAAGTATATTTTTTTGCACTTAGAGACAAAATAGTTCTGAAGTAAAATACAAAGAAGGGAATAGATCTACATAAGCATTTAGCTTAATTTAATAACACGATTTGTTTAGAGGTATTGTAATTGAAGTTCATGGGTCTTATAATACGTAGTTTATTTTTATAGTTGCTAAGTATTTTTTAGATTATAAACTCTTTATACTCTTTTCCGTTGAGGACCGCCAAGCAGCAGTATTGTTTGTTTTCAAGGTAGTATCGAAATGAAGGAAAAAGTTACCAGTGCGATTGCAGTCACATGAGATAAAATAATCCACCTACCATAATAAGTGAGTAGTTAAAGCCGGGTTAGTTTATTCACTATAAATGAACTCCACAACATCAGCAGGTGTTGAATAGTAGGTACACAGGCTGTACTGTATCAGCCGGGCTGTCCACTGCTGAACAAAGCATCCCCCGTTATAGGGGGTTTGCCATAATACCCACGCTTGGCAAGTGTCTTGGAGATCGCAGTGTAAGATATCAGCTCCTCAGAAGTCACCGATGTCCACCTTCCGATATTTTACCCCTAGTTGCCTCTTACGACGCCTACGGGTAGAGATGGGGGTTGACATTCTAGCCCGGAACGCCACGGGGCAACAATACACAATATATATAGTATTTATATAATATGTGTAAATATGTTCATTGTAAGTTTTTTTTATAATTTCTGGTACTTACAATGAACTGTTATTATTATTTATATATTGTTATTCGTAGATTATTATAGTATACAGGCAATATCTATCAATGATCGCTGGGTTATTTTCAAAGCTTGTTAGATCAGTTAAGTTATTTAGGTTCCTACCACTTTAACCGACTTCAAAAATAGAAGAAGGTTCTCATAAGGCGGTTTTTTGTGTTACCTCATAACTTTTTACAGGGTATACTAATGTTGACGATTTTCTTATATTCAAAAATTGGTGCTTATCATTTGGTCCCATTTAAATTTTAGTAAGATCTGGCGAGTAGTATTTGAGTTATGCCTAATAAACTAATAATGCATTTAATTGGCTTCGACTACTAATGATGTTCTCATTTTTACATGTCGATGTAAAATTAACACAAAAATGAGGTGTAGCTGTGTTAAGGACAAGGCCGTTTGTTGTACGTGAATACGTCTCAAAATAGCGAGCTCCCGCCCTCCGCGCGAGGTGTTATAGTCCTTAGCTTACTTAGCGTAATAAATTCCTTGATTCTTTAGCTATCCAGTGGTTCAATTAAAATTTGCATATGTAGCTCCAACACTAAACTATATCCCCCGATTTTGTTATCATTAGTTTTTTTGAATCGCGTCCCTATGAAAGCAATTTCAAAGACATATTCACATCAATAACTGTATGTACGATGGTTTGGTTTATTTAGACACATTTTTGTTTTAGAATATAATGTCTGTAGTCGGTTTCTTTTGTTAAAATTTTACTACTTGAGGGTGGTAGCTTGCTAGGCGGGCATTCGCTAAAAGCCCTACCACCATACTATAACGACTGTCATCCTAAGACAACAACCGAGACCGACGGCTTAACGTGCCCTCCAAAGCAAGCACGGAAGCGCTCTGTAGTAATGTCACTATCGGTCACCCATCCAACTCATGACAGCAGGCGACGTTGCTTAACTTTGCTGATCTGTTTAGAACAGTTAAGTAAACTTCGCTAAGAGCGCTTCAGTTATTGGACTGTAACTCAAAAACGGCTGGAACGATTTTGGCGGAATTTAACTGGGACCACACGGCAAGTATCAGCTTTCAAATGAAAAGAATCATCAAATCGGTTCACCCAATCAGTTCTGAGGTAATAAACATAAAAAAACAGACGAATTGAGTACCTTTTCCTTTTTTTGAAGTCGGTAAAAAAGAAAGCAGTTAACAACTTGTTGACGATCCCGCTCACAATCATCAACCGCATTTTCAAATTCGTCCTAAAGATGAAATAGGGACTAACTCTAAGTATGGTCTCGATTTGAGACATTAAAGGTATATGATGGCCGGCCGGTAATAGTTATGGACTGCCGTGCCGCAGGTCCCTGGTTCGATCCCCACCGCCAGCTTGAGCTTCACCGCATGGTGGAAGGGCATTTTGCGATTGCCCGCTTGGCTAGCTACCACCCTTAAGTTGAAAATCTGTCGCCAAGCACCTAACGGTGTGTTCCGGCAGCAGTCCTTGAGAGCCAGTGAAATTACAGATACAATGAGACTTTACAACCATGTCTCAAGGGACAGAACAAGCTCGAGGCCCACCTGACGTTAAGCGGACTAACCTCTGCCTATAACAGCTGATTTTCGTCATAAGTCACGAATTGAACTGTGCCCGTCACCTTGAGACATAGTTCTTAAGTCTCATATGCCTGTAATTTCACTGGCTCTCAACGTCTGCTGCCGGAACACACCGTTATTATTATGATTTTAAAACTTCAAATTCATAATAAAAAGTGAAATATCACATCAATTACTTCAAAAATTACTTTTTGTACATAATAGTTTTTATAAACAATAGAAAAGAAAACCTACTGTGTCCCACCTTTTTTAAATAACACGGTTAAGCCGGCGTTAACATTTTGATGTCAAATTAAATAACAGAGTACATTTTTTTTATTTTTTTTTATGCAAGGTAGGTTAGCCTTTGACCACTATCTCACCTGATGGTAAGTGATGATGTGGTCGAAGAAGTTGTTCAGGCTAACCTAGAAGTACTGGCTCTCAAGGATAGCTGCCGGAACACACCGTTAGGTGCTTGGCGACAGATTTTCTACTTGAGGGTGGTAGCTAGCCAGGCGGGCATTCGCAAAATGCCCTACCACCATGCAAAAAAAAAATTGTATATTTTGGTGTTTAGGTTAGTAAGCTCTACTTTGAGGTCGTGTCCCCTATTGAATACTTCTAAGAGACTACCAACTATGAGATCCCACCCTACAACTTTGTTAGATTTCAAAACTGATTGAATGAACGTGCGGTTTCTTTGAAGTTAATAGCTACATTATTTAGTTAGGATTCATTTGAAGGGTAAAATTGAATTCGCTCGTTAGTTCGAGATAATGCGGGTTGTGAGTGTAGAGCTAGAAAGGGTACTAGATGTTAATAATAAAATAATTTTTTAGGCCTCTATGTAATACAATTATAACGTAGCCTTAAGAAAAGTATAACCGTTTATAAAATGTACATAGGTTATTACATTTTAAAGAGTTGTTACTAAAAATCTATCGTTATAAGTATATAAGTACATATTATTACTTTTTATAGCTAGCCTTTGAACACTATCTCAGCTGGTGATAAGTGATGATGCTGTTGAAGATGTTATTTAGGCTAACCTAGAATTGCTGGCTCTCAAGCCGGATTACACCGTTAGGTTGCTTGGTGACTGATTTTTTACTTAAGGGTGTTAGCTATCCAGGTGTGCTTTCGAAAAATGCCTAACCACCAAGTTATAACGACTGATATAGCTAAAATAACCAGGACCGACGGCAAAACGTGCCCTCCGAAGCATAAAAGCGATCAGTAGTAAAGCCACTAGCGGTCAACCATCCAAGTCAAGGTCGTAGAGGACGTTATAACCTAGTTTATAGGTTAGGAACGACTAAGCAAGCAACGTTTCCAGCTTCATACGCTTCAATTTGTGATTTTTACACCTTTTCCGTAATAAAATGACAAGCAAAGCAACTGTAGGAACACAGCAATTTTTTTATCACTAATTTATACGTTATTGGAGTTACTATAAATTATAAGGTGATATTTGATACGTTGCCAGCTGCGGGAAGACAAAATTATACTGGATGACCTTTGTACGAGTACGCCTTGTTTTTCCTAAAAACACTCGATAATATTTCAATATGTAATTTGTTAGGTACTTTATTGAGGCTGTGTGTTTTTTATTTTAGATGACCATATAATCTGGCTATGGATACATTATTACTTTTGTCCTAGAATTTGTAATAAATATCTAAAGAACGTTAAAAATTTTATAGCATAGGGATTTTTATTTGCTGGTAAGCTAGCTTTTGATCACAATCTCATTGGATAGTAGGTAATGATGTAGGCGAAGGTGGTTAAGTCCAAGCCGAAACCAAGCTCAAGCTGAAGTAGAAGCCGAAGCAGAAGCTGAAGCATAAGCAGAAGCAGGAGTCGGAGTCAGAGCCGTAGCCGGAGTCTGGGCTTGAGACACTATATGGCACTAAGTATATTAAACAGGAAAAAATAAAACTGAAATGACATTGTTCCTTACATCTACTCTCAGAACAGTTAACGGAAACGTCGTCAAAAGTTTTGGACTACTTTCAACAATGGAAAACTAGGTATAATATTGTTGAAAATGGTTTTTTATTTTAAGGAAATTTAATATTACCTCTCCGGCGTATTACTTTTTTGTATCTTTTTGACTTAAAGTAAGTAGTCCAGGGTATTCTTAACATGCGCCTGCAGCACTATATCTCAAATGCATCAATCCACTGTCTTTCTCTTGCTTGGATGGTCTATGTTTCTACTCCGTACAAAAATATTGGAATAATCAAGGCACTTACAAGACGGGACCTTTTATTCTTATGCAGCAATAAATGGTATAAATAGATATGTTTACCAACCAAAAAAATATATATCGAATATTTGGAACGTCTTCGACTGATACCTATAATTTATCCACGACAGGAAATATGTTCCACAAAATATAGCCACACACAAAGTAGCCGTGAACCATTTACATTTTGTTTTTAAATAATGTAACATATTAATTAAGTATCATGTCAAAAATGTCGGTTATCAAAAAAAATGTGTTGTAACAGTAAAGAGCATTTTATCTACCTACAAATAAATCAACAAAGGAGTTTCAAAAATTCTGGTTAAACCTGTTTAACCAGAATTTTTAGAACAAAGGAGTTTCAAAAATTCTGGTTAAACCTGTTTAACCAGAATTTTTGAAACTCCTTTGTTGATTTATTTGTAGGTAGATAAAATGCTCTTTACTGTTACAACACATTTTTTTTTTTTTATTATAATGAAATAAAACATTTATTGCTTGTCATATATCCAGTCAAATCAATGCATTCCACCTCGGTCGTGTTCTAACATGCGTTCCATTTATGCAACAGCCGTGCCAATCACGAGGTGTGCAAGAAGCGTCCACGATATCCAGAAATAAAAAGAAAAAAGTGGACGCAGTAAAAAAAAACTATTCGCTACCTTGCACGACACCGTCAAGTCAGCTTCATTGTGTTGGTTTAAAGTAAACTGAGTCTCAAAAAGCGAAATTGTGAATATGTCTTTTAGAAAGATTGTACGTACGCCTTATAAATATGAATAGTATATCGTTATCTTATCCTCTAGAATATTATATATTTATTAGACAATTATGACTAACTACCGACAAATACTGTGAAAGCACTGCGTCCATCACCCTGACACATACTTTTGTTATGTCTTATGTGCATGTTACTTCAACGGCGCCCATACCCTTCAAACCAGAACACAGTATTACGAACATTACTGCTTGGCGGTAGAAATAGGCATGATGGCAGTACTTCCCCAGACGAACTCGCACGACTACTAAACACTGCTACTAAAAATTCAAACTTCATCCATTTTTTACCCTTACGATTTTACCATTCTTACTCGAGTTGACTTATGTTTCCTAGCTTATATACATCCATTGAATATCTAATGTTAGGCTAATATTCGTCAATTATTCACCTATGAAATCATTAGGAGCTATTTTGAAAAGCATTGTATATCCCTTAAGGGTAAGCTTTTGCATAAAATAAGTTAACAATGCAAATACTCTGCTTTTGCTGTGTGTACACATCATAGAGAAATATATTACATATAGAGAGCAGCATAATTTGGGGTAAGGCTAAGTATAGTCACGTGATAACTATTATTATTACTTACGGGATTTGTACCGTGGTGATTTTAATTTTTGAGCTCCCGATATTTCGACGCAGTTGCATGCATAATGATCGCGGTGTGACTATCGTAAGTAATAATATTAGTTGTCCAGTAAACCGTGATAGTTTAAAAAAGTATAGTCTCGTGGTTATATATTTGATAAAAGACGAAAATAGTTTAAAAGTTTGTAAAGATTTTTATGCAAAGAGAATTAAAAATTATGTAGGTATTATATATAAACAACAAACATTGACGTAACTTAATAAAATTATTATACCCCAAGCAAAAATTCTTAGCCAAATTAAAATACTTTTCCGCTCTAATAAGCTAGCTACTTTTCTTGACCCTAAAAAGTTTGGCGACCTCAGACGGTTTGAGATAACCGTCCAAGTTGTTCGCTATTTATTCTCCTCGGGGATATTTGCGCCGGGCAAACTTGATGGCTTTATTGTATCCTGGGATTCCTGTTTAACTAGTGGGGATCATGTTATATTAGTAGGGGTAAGTGTTAACGAATCCACTAAAATTTTAACTGCGTTATTTTGCATGTATGTATTATTATATTTATAATCTATATATTATTATAATAGCGTATTGTATTTTATAATACAAACTATACATTAATCCGGTGAACTGAAGATATATCGCTCTAATCCTGCGTTATCGCAAATATCCTCAAGCCACTGAATCGAAGAGACATTATTGCTAAAAGGAAAAAGTTTCTTATTCGCAAACACCGCCAAACTAGCTTCATTAGTCGGCGGAATCGCAAAACAAATACACATATTGAAAAAACAAAGTTGGCTTGGCCAACCCAAGTTTCTGATAATCCACTGAAAATGGATAAGGAGCGAGGGATCAAAGGACTGTTGCGTGTTGACTGTGGACACTTGACTGAATTTCAAAGTAGAGCAAGCAAGTATTCTTACATAGTTATCTTGTCAGTATTTTATTTAACTCACCTGTATCTAACTACTAATGACTTAAACTAAAAATAGATTTTCTACAGAGAAACTCTTTTTAAATGATTTCTTAAAAGTACTCTTAGCCACTATTTATGGAAAGTTTCATACACCTGAACCAATTTTCAGACACATATTCCAATCTGCCTCAGTCACTTCCTATCCAGCCTGCTCAAACGCAGCATGTTCTGGCAATGAAAACTTGAGTTTACTTTCATATAAGGGAATAAAAAGAAGTCACAGAGGGCTGTGATTACGTTTTCTACTTTCTCGACATACCTATATAATTTCTTGAGAATGAATTAAGATATGGCAGTGTGTCTCTTTGTTTACATAGACAGGTGCCTTATTTTACAGAGCCAGTCTTTGTTATCCATTTCGCTAATACTGTTACCAACGTCACAAAAAATAAAACAATTTATTAACCTTCTTTAATCTTGGCCTTGGAATTGCTTAACATATAATGTATTAGACCGCTTTCCTGATATAGTATACGTCCTTTCAAATATCGCTGATCCGCTTGATGGGTTCATCTATATGCGATATATATATATATATATATATAAATTTAGAGATCCCCCAATAAACAGGGAATTGGTGGCGTGAGATGCCGCCGTCTCCAGTGAAATGAAATATTTACAAATCCTGGAATTCAATTATCTGACTCCGGCACTGCGAGAGATGACTTTTGAAATCAGACTCAATCAATCATAGGTATAGCTCTTATACGTGTGTATGTATATTATATACATTTGCTGAGTATTACGCTAGTAACAATAATAATTAGTATAGTAGCAGCTTTAATTTTAATTTATATAAGAAGGATATTAATATATCAACAATACTGCGGCCGGTGGTGTGGAATCGATAACTAAATGCGTTCCACTCACGTCACAGAATAAAAAGGATTACGTTTAATTTTCACCTACACAAAATCAGCACTAACTATTATCTAAGTTGTGGTGCGATACTTTTGAGCATGATAACGACAAAAACCGCGGTTTATTCAATTCAGTTAATAAAACGCTATCACAAGGACAAAACAGCTGTTTCGCGAACATTTTCTGACGGACGGATATTCATTTCCTCCTTATATATAATAGTAATTGTATATTACTACATATACTTCATTCCTCAACCTCGATATGTCGTGGAATCTTCTGTCTCAGTACCAATAAGTTTCGTGAAACTAAAAGGTAAGATGTTAAATTTAAATTAAATTGGGCGAATATCATATAATATATTATATTACTAGATAAATGTATTTCTTCAATTTCAAATGGTTCTCACGCTTTTAGAGTGATTAACGCCCGTAATCAATATAAAAAGGAGGTATGGTAAAAATTTAAATACAGATACCAGGTCTGTTTAGAAAGTGTCCGTCTTTGGTGGGTACCACCGCCATTGGAAGATATTGCGACTGGAAGCAGTAGTGTGCAAACACTACCTACTATAATTAGGCGTTTAGAAAGCGAAATTGTTTGCTGAACGAGATATATGAACTGAGGTCTCCAAATTACGAGCGCAGTGAAGTGTCAAGCAAGATGACAACGGTAACACTGCAACCGTAATAAAATTTGAAGCAATGATAGCCGAGCAGTTACAGCTATGGACTGCGGTGCCGCAGGTCCTAGGTTCGATCCCCACCGCCGGCTTGAGCTTTACCGCATGTTGGGTGGGCATTTTGTGAATGCTCGTATGGCCAGCTACCATCCTCAAGTAGAAAATCTGTATCCAAGCACCTAACAGTGTGTTCCGGCAATAATCCTTGAGAGCCAGTACAATTATAGGCACATGAGACTTAAAATCTGTAAAAAAATCGCAATGCAGTTCGTCACTTGTGAGCATCTGTTATATGCATAGGTTGGTATAGGTAATTGGGCCTCCCCCCGAAGGGTTCCCGCCTTGTCGTGGCGGTGGGGCTTAGTAGCCGTGGCTTCGTCACCCACGGTGAAGCGAAGAGGAACCAGGGGCTGTGCTGGCTTGGGCAGTCGGCCGGCCCCAGAGGGGCCGCTCCACTGGGCTTTGCCTCTAAGTCCAGACTGGAGCGGCAACGGGTAGGCTGCGGTGCTGTATGGGCAGCACCGCATCTGAGGCGGGCTGTGGTGTTGTATGGGTGACACCACAGCTGACGGTGAGGGGCCACGGCGGGAGAGGAGTGCCGGTATCACGATGCGCCGCTCTCCCTACCTTCCGTGGCCACGGCGGGGCCGCCACCGTTGGATGGCGGACGCGGAGGGGCCGCAGGGGAGGAGGAGTGTTGGTATAGCGAGGCGCCGCTCTCCCTATCCTCTGCGGCCGAAGTAGCAGGCGACGGGGCTACTCATCTGACCCGTCGCAGGGGGACCTTGGGCGTCGGAAGCGGGGTATTCTGACGCCCATTTGCGGGCTTGGTCCCCGGGTGGTAGCGACGTGCCATGTGTTCTGGCGCGTCGTGTGGGGCAGCACCCCAGGAGGGGTCCGGCAATGGACAACCGTGGCGGGTTCGTGGTTGAGTGCTAAAGCGACCCTGCGATCCCGCCGAGAAGCGGTAGAGATGGGACACCGTGTGTTATTTAGTCGGTAGGGGCACTTGCTGCTGTGGCAGTAGTTGGTGTCGAGCCCGACATATCCCGGCCACCTTCCCCGGGGTGG
The DNA here is from genome assembly GCA_963890685.1 of Plagodis pulveraria. Taxonomy (NCBI): domain Eukaryota; kingdom Metazoa; phylum Arthropoda; class Insecta; order Lepidoptera; family Geometridae; genus Plagodis; species Plagodis pulveraria. The sequence goes on along the minus strand of OY982964.1, from coordinate 10,917,012 downwards.
ACGGGAATGCGTAAATGCATTTTTCACACGAAAAAAAAAAAAAAAAAAAAAAGGTAATTGGGCCTAGTGCTCGTTCCGACACAACCACGTAAAAAAAAAACACACATACATACTATTCGATGAACACAATTAGCTCTTTTAGTTCTTTGATGTTTATTGTTCTTTCAGCTTTCTATTGACTATGTTGGTGCATTCGTACCATAATAAAGTGAATCCCCCTAAGAATCGTAGCACAAGTGTTTTTTGTATAACAGGAAGAGACAAAACAGGAAAGCCGCTCATCTGATGTAAGCGTTACTTCAGCATATAACTGTATTAGACCATTTGTCTTGTTCGTTTAGTAATTTCCCTTTATACAGGGCCCTTCACGCCATACACACAAAATATTGTTTGCCCGCATCTATTTCTATGCTCAATATGTATGGTTTCTATCTGAATGGTTCTTTTTTATCTTTCTGAAGATGCCTACTATCTGTTACATTGGATGTATGTGCAAGCTATTACAATATACATCAGAACGAGTAGGTAAGATCCAAATATACTAATAAATTGGCAACGTAGCAAATCTGAATTGTAATTCCGATAGAGTTATAAATAAATTTATCTCATTGTGTTTTATACATTGTAGATTTAAAGTCTGCCGTACGCTGCCAATATAAATTCTCAGGACATTTTTTTAATTATAGCTGAAAGTCTAGCACTTGACCACTGTCTCACCTACTGGTAAGTGATGATGTGGTCGAAGATGTTTTTAAGGCTAACCTAGAATTACTGGCTCTCAAGAACAGCTGTCGGAACACACCGTTGGTTGCTTGGCGACATAGTTTTAGTTGAAGGTGGTAGCGGTAGAAGGCGGGCATTCGCAGAATACCCTTCCACTTGCAGTAACGACTGTCATCCTAAGACAACAACGGGGACTGACGTGAACAGCTTAACGTGCCCTCCGTAGCACGGGAACGCTCAGGAGTAATGTCAGTAGCGGTCACCCATCCTAGACATGACTAGCGGACGTTGCTTAACTTAGATGATCTGTTAAAAACGGCTAAGCAACTTCGCTATCAGCGCTTCATTATTGTTTTAACTTGAGGACAATTCTGATACCCCTTTTTATAATAAAACATATATGCCTGCGCTGTCTCATTAAAAGTGACGTGGATTTATTTTTATTTACATATTCCCAGTTTCATAAAAAATGTGACGAATAATACGTAATTTTACGTGTCTGCGCTTTATTTTGATTTAGAGTGTCATGTCGTAACACAAAAAGATCAAATTTCACGAGATACAAAGTATACAATAAGATAAAATGAGTTCTTTCATCATATGTGAAAAAGCTTTTGAAGTAGTGATGGTTCAGTGGCATTGGGTATGGACTGCTTTGCAGCAGGTCCATGGTTCGAATCCCGCCGTGGGCTTGAGCTTCACCACTTGGTGGAAGGGCATTTGCTTAACATAAGGTGGGCTTCGAGCTTGTTCCACTACAATAACATAACAAAAGTAAGCTTATTTTTTTAAAGATCTAACCGCTTTTTTCATAACTTTTTAATTAACTATATGCAGCAAATTGTCTGGTTATCTTTTAGTGTATTCAACATATAATTATTATTTCAAAAAGAGGAAACGAATGTCTGTCTAAATATCATCTTCTTAACTTTGTCCCACTTTATGTGGGATCGGTGCAATATGTTTACAACACTTAATATAAGAATACACGTAGGTAGCGACATTCTGTGCATTAAGTACATTTTTGCCTAAGTCGGCTGTTACAACGACAAGTGAGACATGGAACATATTAAGTACGAGTATATTTGTCTAATAAGATAGGTAAATAGTGATAGCGCAGTAGTAACTGCTATAGACTGCCGCGTAGCAAGTCCATGGTTCGTATCTTTATGGGCTTCAACGCATGGAGGGTATTTTGCTCCCCATGCTCACTCCAAATCGGTCGCCAAGCACCTAATAGTAAATTGTTATACAAGGGTCGAAAGGAATCAATTCCCATACCAGGTATTAAGATGCCCGAGCGCAGCGAGAGCGGCTATCGTTCTAGTAGAAATTGATGACTTTCACCCGTGTTAACCACTCTACTTTTAATTTCGAATATAAGGAGTGTAAAATAATAGTACTTCTAAAATATTTATTTATTAACAATAGTAACATGAACTACTCATAAAATTGACCTATATAAAATTAATTAAGAAGTGAGATCAATTTGTAAAATGTAAGGTTAATTGTTTGTTTAGAATATTTAAGGGCGGCTATAGTACGGGTAGGGATTGATGACTTTCATTCAAAGCAGCGTCTCCCACCCGCTACTCAGATGAAACAAACACTACTTTCCGAGTATGAAAAATGAGAAGCTATATTCTGGCAGAAGAACTTAACAGATAGGTTCAAAACTTAATTGTACTTTTAGAAGCTAGCCTTTTGATGCACCGAGATTCCTTAAAAGCAACTGATCCGATCATTGTCAGCCTTAAATTCATCATAATATATATAGAGACGAATTACTTAGCACTCCATGGATTCACCGTGCGGGTGCCGGGTCCATCGCGTTGCAGAGGAAGAGGCTGGAGGGGCCTGGGACTTGCAACCCAGGAGTAGGATTAAGGGGCCCCTTTATGATGCATCAATGCTCTCCTTCACCACTCGAGCCTCCTCCTCTACCTAACCAAATTTGATAAGATCCTACTAATGCCGCCTTAGATACACGTTCTAGGATGGAAGTTACGGTTGTTCTTGGTAGGCCAAGGTCTTTAAGTAGGTTATATAGGGATTTCGCTGGTATACCCCTTGCTCCAAACTCTATATAAACTAACCACATAACCGTTTTTGGTTAATTCATTTGTTAGGTCATAATATTTGTTTGTTTTTATTGTGTGGTCTTTAGGTATGTTTGTTTCCCACGGCACAGTAAGTTCTATGAGTACTATGCGTTTTAGATTTTTTGAGTATAAAAATATGTCTGGTCTGGATGACGAAACACCAACATCCTCAGGAATTTTGTAATGTTTTTCATACGTGTCCATCAAAAGAGTCCAATCGGGAGCTGCGCCTAAGATGGAGTAAGGCTTGGATTTAGATTTTGTAGTTGACCCTTCTTTTACAAAATCGACGTGTCGTTTATTCGTGGTCAGACCTTTTTTCGCTCTAGCTACCGAGAGACTCGCGGCTTCACGTATGATTTCGAGGACTCTATCATGGCGACGTGAATAATGACCCCTATCAAGGAGCACCTTGCATCCTATCAGCAAGTGCCTAGCTGTACCGATCGCCTCCCGACAAATACCGCAAGACTTTTCGGTGGCTTTCCCCCATCTTACTAAGTTACTTTGGTCTGGGAGGGTCATCTGAAAGGCGTTTAGATAGAATTTTAATAAGGCAGGAGACCAGTCGTATATCAAGGTGCGCCACTTTAACGCCAGAGGGATACAAAATTCACCTATAGTTAGCCATTCGCTCTGCATTTCTAAGCTCATTGCATGCACTTTATAGCTATCATTTTCGTCTTGCTGTAGAAAAGATTTTACAACGTCTTTATCCTCCATTTTCTTTTCCGACCCAAAACCCGCTTTGCTGGTCTGTGCACCTATCATAAATTGTTTGTGGAATTTAAGCCTTGAGTCAAGGTCGGAGGCACTTTTGTCTTTTGGGAGAGATGCGACTATATCGTCTTGAGATTTTGATAAGACGTGCGTTTATATAATATATATTAATATAATTATGATGAATTTGAGGCATTAATATAATTAATATATATTATATATATATACGTATATATATTAATATAAGAAGAAATATATATATATTTATCTTCAGGCATTACTTTGCGTAAATCCATATTTAGTAATAACAGATATATTTTAAATTAAAAAAAAACAATAAATTTATATATCAGTAAAACGCTTAAAAATATATTATTTCTCGATCATGCGCTCTACGAGTCAAGACCTCCAGAGGATGCTTCTGTAGAATCGAAACGCGTCGAAAATTCTTCTGGCCTGTCTACTTGGCGTTTGTGACGTCACGTCAGCTTAACAGGAAAATTAGACGAAACTGTAACTATATATTTTATTTTACTTATAAGTGTTTTTCTAAAAATATTAATGTAATGTATTCGTTCAATAATTTAAAATAATTTGTTATTATATTTACACATAAATTGTAACAGTACATTAGATGACAAGATATTACAATCGGACTCCTCATCGACAAGTCGTGTTTAAATATCTGAAACTTATCTTGTGCACCAATATAATTTTGGCATCTTGCCGATTGGTGACACACAGTTAGTTTAGATTTTGTTGCAATTGAGTTACTGGCTATATTCTACATCGTTTCAGAGTAAATAGAATAAAAAAAAATAAACTAAATAATATTTTATCATTGAAAGAGGCCATCGCTGTTGTATAGCCAGGCTGGTTGGCTAACGGTGTATTCAAGTCGCTGTCCTTGAGAGCCACTTGCCATTTTAGGCTATGCTTATTGAACACATTTGATCAAATCATCACTTAGAAGAGATTGTGGGCAAAACATATCAGCTTATCATCAGCTATAAAAACATCCCCTCGTATGTACAATCTGTCAATGGGGTACGACCCGTACGACCGAGTTGTCCTGATTCACTAGAAGTGGATTACAATGTAATCCACTTCTAGTGAATAAAACTAAAATGCAGCTTGCTGTTTATTCCTAACAGGCCATTAGGCATGGAACAGCATTTATAAATAAACAGGCTTCGTAGATGTATATTGTGGGCTTGAAAACAATGTTACGTTGTTTGTTTTAGATTTAGGAACTGCTTTGGTCCCGTCCAGAGTCTGGAAATGTAACCGATGAAATGGAAAAGTCTCACCCAATATGGCATCAAACCGTATTTTTTATAATACCGACATTAAGGCGTTATATGTTTTATTTTAAAAACACATGGAAGGCTGCTCATTTGGTACTATTTTAATTTTACATTTGACGGTTTTAACGTCGTCCTTTTCGATAGAAAATAATAGTCGATTCTTGATCCGGTAACTGTAGCACATCGGTACGCGCAGTATACCAAAATTGAAGCGCTTGTAGCAAAGTTTGCGTAGCTGTTCATAACTGATCAGCTAAGTTAAGCAACGTCCGCCACGGTCATGACTTGGATGGGTGACCGCTAGTGACGTTACTACTGAACGCTTCCGGGCTTGAAAGGGCACATTAAGCCGTCGGTGATGGCAGTCGTTACAGCATGGTGGTAGGGCGTTTTGCAAATGCCCGCGTGGCTAGCTACCACCCTCAAGTAGAAACTCCGTCACCAAGCACCTAACGGTGTGTTCAGGCAGCTGTCCTTGAGAGCCAGAAATTAATGGTTAGCCTGAACAACATCTTCGTCCACATCATCATTTACCATCAGGTGAGATAGTAGTCAAAGGCTATCCTATCAAGTAAAAAAAAAAGTTAGTGGTCATTACAAAATTACAAATATACGATAGGAAAATTTTTTAAGTCATGACGGGGGAATTAAAAATTTTTCCTATCGTATATTTGTAATTTTGTAATGTGATCCGCTTAGCAGGCGTTATTGCAATCATAACTATATAAAAATTACCTATATAATTAAATTATTATTAAATTTATATAAAAACCCATACCTAGCAACTAGAAATGTCGTAATGTACCATGTGACATTTGGTTTCATATTTATGTAATAAAGGGTAGGCCTTTTTTAATTCTCTTCACAAAAGCCACCGATCGTGTTCAGTTCCTAAAACTGTATTATTTCTATTTATAGCTATTAAAACTCCAAAACTGTACAAAAATGTATTTATTTACAAAATCAAGCAACTTTACTTCATTAATTCGATAAAGAATTAACAGTCATCAGCTATAGAAAAAAATCAAATAAATAACTAATATAACGGTGATCAGCACAACGCAGTTTCTGTGCTTATACCTACTTCTTTGATAACCATGTTCTCATGGAAGTGACATATGTCTTAGATGAGAATAAATTTATTTAAACCTAAAAAAATAGTGACAACTGACCCAAGTTTTAGGAGGAGGACCTAAACTTCCAGGTTCGAATCCTGTTAGTAACCAATTATTTCCCAAGCCTACTATTTTGATATTCTCGTCATATTAAAATTACACGCTCATGCGTAAACGCTTTTCAAATATCTCATTTATACTGTTTTTTAAAAAACAGGGAGTATTATATGCTCTATAGATTTGTTCAAATCTAAGTAAATTATATCAAAAAAGCTACTTAGAGATTATTGATAAGACATTACTAAAGTTGGTTCTCCGAGTTAAATTTAATTTTATCTCTCTCCGAGTTATATAATACGAGTAATTTACATTAATTGTGATTCCGTTTTCATGGAATCTATTAACAATGTACAACAAAGTAATAGGGTGTTTTTGCTGTTCAGTCAAAATAACAGGTTATCTGACTTAAGGGAGGAGGATACGGAATAACATCACAGTAAAACTCATATAAGACAGAGTGCGAAAACTGTTTTAGGCGGGCAGAAGAAGTTAGAATATTTTTTATCATTATTACAATTTTACCATGTCATACCATGACAAGAATGCTAAATACTTGATTGAGAAGTGGAACACTATTTGTGTATATGTTACATAATATTTGTTATTAATTTTGAATCAATTATATAATTGGAATAATTGAGCAAAATAAAAAAGAACAGCATATAAGAAAAAGAACTCAGATGTGTGACTTTAAAAGGGATGTACTATGGCATATATATCTATAGTATTGCAAATTCGAGAAGAAATTGCAAGAAACATGCAAAAACCAGTATAGCCCCATTTTTCATTATTTTTATAATAAAAGGGAAAAGGAAGCAAAAACGTGACTCTTTACAAGAGATATTTTTTCACATCGAACTTACTTTAAAATAAATATTTTTTGTTAAAATCTTAACAACCAACATTTTAAATCACATAGACAAAACCGATAGGAGTAGATTTTGTGTTGAAATTTATTACGCTTAAAACATTCCACCACAAAAAACTGTGGGCTGAAACCCTAGACAGTTATAAAAGCCTCAGATCAAAGCTTGACTCCAAAACCAACTTTTCACGGAAGTACTTTACTTTATTATTTATACTGTGCCGAGGCGCGGTCCAATTAGCCCCATCCACAATCACAGCTGCACCAAATTCTCCGGATTTCGTTTTAGTGCCAACTCTAAAGTCAATTTTTCCCAACTAGAACTCTATGTAAATCCCAATACCGCAGATAGCAGAAATCAGGGCTTTGTCTGTGACTACAGATAAAGTTTTCAATGTTCAAGACTCAATCGTTGCAGGCACACCTAAGTCTTTACAAGATTGAGTGTATGAATACATTGAGGGTATGTGAATACATTTAAGCGAAGGAGGGTGAGTGTGTGTGTTTTTTATCCCCATATACTTCTCTAACTTGTTATTTATATTATTTGGCTACTGGATTATAAAACAATTGTCTCTCTGAAGTACCTACCTTAATTATCTTCAAAAGAATCTGTTGCATAAAATTACAGTGAAGAGTTTAGCAATACCTTAGCTGAAATACAATGCCTTCTTTAACATTTTTCGTTTGGTTTGCAGAATGTAATAAATTAAAACAAATTCTACTTCTGATAATTATCAATTTATTTAATTCTATCATAATATATCAATTTATATAAATATCTAAATAAATATCTTAGTGGGCATTCAGCCAGGTATCACCTCTTAAATTTATTGGAATGGTCCAGACACTAATTTTGGCAGATAGTCGCTCAGGTGGGAAAAGATTGGCCAGCCAGAAGGATGATGCGAGTCTGGCTGCCCAAGGTACGCCGGACGTTGATAATGAAACGTCACTCGAGAAGGCTCTTTTCTTTCGCCCTTTTTAAATTTATTCATAATATGACTTTTTATGATTATTTAATTCGGACGTGATATAAAATGTCAGTTAAAAATTATTTTTAGTGCTTGTTTTAACTTTCATCTTTAGCGAACTACGAAACAAGGATGTTTTTCTTATGTTTGTTAAACCTATGCTGTGAACAAATTTAGATAGATTTATAATTTTCTTAGTTCAGGAATTATTTATCTAATAAAATTATGCTTTCGGCATAGAACATATAATAATACTACGTATAGAATGGACACTCCTCTCCCCCCATCAAAACGAGTCTTCCTCACCCCACCACCGATTCTGAGCTGTCGCTGAACTGACTTGAGTACGGGACGCACAACTCGCGCACGATGACGTGACGACGACGAAGCGTTACGATTGTACGAGTATTTTAAATGTTGAGAATGGATTACTCTTGTGATGTTTACGGTTGCTTATCAACTAAACGAGAAAATGATAGGAGTTATTATAAATTCCCTAAAGATAAAACGAGGTAGGTAAGTCATTCTTGGTAACCTACACTAAGTAGGTAGTTACCTATTTGTCGTTCTTCTACTCTCTTCCTACTGTATAACTATACACTAGGTAACTTATAAAAACCGGTAATTTACAGTAGGTATTGAAGAAAATACAAACATACTACCTACCTTATCTATGTATTTTATTCAAACTGCTATTCAAATAATTATTATTTTCGAAGATTTTATGTTTGCAAAAAATATCCGTGGATATCGACTTCGTTTGCACCGAAACAAGTAACCTATACCTAGACCTATACCTACCATTGAGAAAAGCAATACACATACCGACCTTCGCTATGTTGACACGCGGCACACTGTATGTTTGTTTATTATACGAGAAGAACATAAGTTATTATTGTGATTGTAATTATTATCATTACTTGTATAAAATGTGAACTTGGAATGATACTTTTTGTATAGTGTAGGTTAGCTATTATTGTATATATATATATATATATATATATATATATATGTATATATATATATATATATATATGTATTGTATATAGTATAAGTAAGTAATGGAGTGAAATGTGAAGTAATTTTACCTACTCGGTTGTGTGTTGCATATACCTACGTCGTACATGGAGTTGGATTGTTGTGCTTGTAAATGTTTCAGAAGGTAGGTAATGTATGCATAACCTACGAAATCTAATAAGTCAGAATTACAGCATCAAAAGATTGTAAGGTAGGTAAGTACAACAATTATTCAAACGATGACAACCTTAGACTTCACGCACATAATATTTACGCCTGTACAAAAAGAACATTTGTGTAGTGTCTGTGTAATAGGTAGTTTAATCTTTCTTCTAATATATAAAATTCTCGTGTCACAGTTTTCGTTGCCTTACTCCTCCGAAACGGCTTGACCGATTTTGATGAATTTTTTTGTGCTTATCCGGTATCTACGAGAATCGGCCAACATCTATTTTTCATCCCCCTAAATGTTAGGGTACTCCACCCCTAAATTTTATTTTTTATTTTTTAGACAAAATTTTTAATTTCTATTTTTTTATGATACAACATACAAAAATACATACAATCCTCAATTTTCACCCTTCTACGATTAACCCTTATTTTTTAATAGCCATTTTAGTAATTTAATCATTTTTCCTCCTTATATGGCAAAACAACGTTTGCCGGGTCAGCTAGTTATTTATACAAATGACAAGACTTAATTCAGCTAAACCCAAATCCAACTATCATTTTCTATCAGTATCAATCAACACTAGTGTCTGATTGTCAGCAATCGAATGAATAATAAAAGTCCTTTTTTTTGCTATTAGGCTATTGTTCTAAAATTTGGCATTTGAGTGAAAAATCATACCATTTATAAATTTTATATATCCGGAACAGCTGTGATTGTTCCACATTGAATTAGTAATTTGCCAGCATTGCATAATTACATCACGTGAGTATTGCATCAAGTGATATTCAGTGCAGGATCTCAATTATCGGGATGACGAAACCTCATTTGTCCTATACTTTTTTCAAGCTCTGAGTAGTATCATAGCCTAGCTGTAAAGTATTTAGGCAATAAATTGTCCCTAATAGAGATTCTCTATAATACTGCTATAGTATTGGTAGTGTCTTGTTTGCATTTTAAGTATTGTTATTAATTTACTAGATTTCGATTAATTAGATGAATTGCATTATAAGTTACTGATCAAGAGGTTGATGGTTGAATAAAATTGTTACATAAGGATTTGTAGAGATTGTCCTTTGAGTTAAATACAGCTATCTGGTATCTACCATAATCAATACTGGAAATTGACTAAAATGCTGATTATCTAACTGTGCTTGTAGATCAAGACTTAACCTGTCATTTACTAGGAGCGTATGTGAGCTCTCCGAGCCGGGATTAAGTCACCAGTAAGACAACCAGTCTTTTAGCAATATGTCAGGATTTTATATACAATTATTTTCCTAATTTTCTCATTCAAATATAATGTTCAGGGTTTCATCTATTTGGAGAAATTCTTTAGTTATATGAGTAAAAGTCAAGATTTCGTCAACTGATCATGTGTTTTTATAATTATCAGGATTAACTACGACTTACCCATTTGGAGAAATTCTCTGGTTCATTTATTTATATGTCAGGATTTTATTTACTGATCTTTGTTAAAGAGGCTTCTATTTTAATTTGATAGGATTACCTATATATACGACTTTTGTCTAGTGACCGAAATTAGACTCGTTTTAAGAATCAATAATGACAGGGACAAATCATATTATCTGATTAGAGAAAATAGATTTTGTCTCTGTAATTAGTAAGTAAGATTTTAACTATGTATAGTATATTATAGATTAATATGATATCAATCTCTTAATTTCTTGGAATCATGGGCTCCAATAATTATTTGTAAATATAATTTTTGCTCAGCACGCAATGATGCTTGTAATTATACACTCGAGAGCAATGAATCCAGGTCACTCAAAGAATGTTAAAAATCTCGGAAACTAAAAATGATAGGTTAATGCAATAAATTGTATTTAATAGACAATGTAATACTCCTTAAATGAAAGTAAAAAAAATATGAGTCACCATACATTTTATTAACACAAAATTACATAAAGAAAAAAACTGCTGATCTCTCCTTAAAACAAAAATAGGAAACATGAAATTTTTGAACTTTATTACGATTTTCTTGAATTTTAATACTTCGTATTGCCTCCTCGTGCTTCCATTACTGCGTTTACGCGGTTTGGCATGCTGTACACCAAGTTCCTTATACGATTTTGGGGAATATTCTCCCATTCCTCTGTGAGAGCAATTTTGAGCTCACGAAGCGTGATTGGGGGAGGGTTTCGTTGTTTTACGCATCTGCCTAGCTCGTCCCAAGCATGCTCGATCGGGTTGATATCCGGGCTGCGCGCTGGCCACTCCATACGAGTAATGTTCATCTCTTGAAGGTAGTCATTCACAATCCTACCTGTATGAGGTCGGGCATTGTCATGCATAAATATAGCATCCTCACCTAAATTGACCATAAATGGACCAACGTGATCATTGAGGATTTCTTCCACATATCTTACGCTAGTTAAAGAGCCGTTTTCTATGATCACCAGCTCTGTGCGACTTTCAGAAGAAATTCCGGCCCACACAAGTACAGACCCACCACCGTAGGCTACTTTTTCTTCGATGCATGCTTGCTTGAATCTTTCCCCTGGTCTTCGATACACTCTGTGTCTTCCATCGTGCTTGTAGAGCATAAATTTTGATTCGTCGGAGAACATAACTTTTGACCAATCTTCAATACTCCAATTTACGTGGCTCTGGGCATATCTTAGTCTCGAAATACGATGCCCACGCTCCAGTTTAGGGCCGTTTGCAGGTCTAAGGGGTTTTAAGTTAGATTCAGCAAGCCGACGTCTTACTGTCCAGGAAGTAACCCAAGTGGGGTTACTTCCTCCGAGGCGTCGAAACTGATTGGTGAGTTCAGTTCCTGTGAGAAAGCGATTTCGAAGCATGGTGTTCACCAAGTATCGGTCTTCTCGTGCTGTGGTACACCTGGTTCTGCCCGTTCCTGGTCTGCGTAGGTTAGAACCAGTTTCTTCGTAACGTCGGAGAACTCTTTGTACTGTTGACAGCGACACACCGACAGTCCTGGCTGTATCGCGCTGACTCCGGCCGGTTTCCAGCATTGTAAGTATAATAAGACATAATTTCAGCTTGAATAATGAATATAGAGCACTATCAACATGGTTTATGTACCCACATAAATGACAGATTACAAACAAAAGCAAAACCAAATGCTGTAATTTCGTAGTTCCATCTTCGAAAGTGGCCCTTTTTCAAATTTGATTTTTTTATGATATAACTTTACAATAACTAAGAAGTTTTAATACCTTCATTTAAGGAGTATTACATTGTCTATTAAATACAATTTATTGCATTAACCTAGCATTTTTAGTTTCCGAGATTTTTAGGATTCTTTAAGTGACCCGGATTCATTGCTCTCGAGTGTATTAAGAAATATAGCAGTAGGGTAGTGACATCAATGAGAGAGTTAAGTGTTGAAGCAGTCTTTTCGATCAGACGAAGTATGCGGACGCGAATGCGATTCCCGTCTGGAACAAAAAGTTTGTGCTCCAATAATTTGATACCTATTTCATACAGTTACCGGATATCGACTATTATTTTGCCATCCCAAATCGAGATATAAACAACGGCTAATGTGAAGTTATATAATTATACCCAATGAACAGCATGCCATAACATGTTGCTAACATAAAAAATATCAATACGCCTTATACGGTCTGGTGCCGTGTGACTATAGAGAGGTTTAACATAAATTTACTTGTTGCATTTTCAGACTCTGGACGGTAGCAAAGTATTTACTAGGTCTAAAACAAACATTGTTTTCATTCCAATATACAGCTATAAAGCCCGTAAATGCTGTTCCAAGCCCAATAGCCTGTTTGAAATAAACAACTAGCTGCATTTTACTTTTGTATACTAGAGTTGGATTTCATTGTAAAATTTTAGACGTCTAAACGATCACAATATTTCTTATAGTAAAAGTGAAAGGTTTTTTGTTGGTAAGTACCTATATTTTTATAGCTGATAGGGTAGGTAGGTTCTGCCCACAGTCTCTCCTAATGGTAAGTGATGATTTGGTTGAATGTGGTACATAGGCATATCCTAGAATGGGAAGTGATGAGTGGTTATTAGCTAGTCAGGCGCGCATTTGTGAAATGTCCTACTAACATGCTAATAAAAATAGAATACATAATAGTTAAACTATAACTTCAGAAATCCATACTTGTGCCACAAAATAAGCTTGTACATCGCACAAGTACAAGTGGACCGTGTTGTAAGGCCAACTTTTTGCGTATAGTACAGAATTAAAAGGAGCAGAAGGATCACTCCGCAAAGCCATTCCAATAAATAAGCGACTCTAGGTACATGGCAATAAAGAGCACTTCAGCTCGCAAAGCACGGAGTACCTAATATTTATATTCACTTGTGATGATTCACCAATTTTGAACAAAGAAGTAATTAGCTTGTCCGATATTAACTACGTGACACTTAACCGTATTTTTATGTGATGAAGTGTTCCGGTAAAAAGTCATCCACCTGATGGTAACGTCACGCTTGTCTTTACAGTTACAGTGCCACCGTCCTCATCCTTAATTACACTGCACTGCACTCGTCATTCCGAATTGTTAGTTCTTATATCTGTTATACCCAGTAGTTTAACTAGCTACTGTGACACGCCCAAACAAATTATTGTTTGCAAACTACTGATTCCGAAGCAGAATATCTGACACTGCGGTAGTACCCACCACGACGGGCTCTTGCTAAAGAAATCTACCACCTATTATATAACAAAATATGGGTAGGTGGTTTAGGAACCTTTGCCGTTGCCATAGAGGGATTAAAATGTATCATGATAAAATTATACCAAATGTTTATAAATTAATTAATATTTCTATAATTAATCAGGAAATTGAATTATAAAATTAGTTTATCTCTAATAGCGATTATCTCTCACGCAGCTTTCTCACGTCTAGCGTCATTCAAAATGTTTATTACTAAATATGATTAACTGTATGTTCTTTGCCCATGGGGTCATCATCATCATCAGCCGGAAGACGTCCACTGTTGAAAAAAAGCCTCCCCCATATAACGCCACAAAGAACGGCTATTAGACACTTGAGACCGGCTACCCGCGACTTTCACGATGTCGTCAGTCCACCTGGTGGCTCATTGGGTGCTGGGCTAGAATGTCATCCCCCCCTCTTTACTCGTGGGTGTCGTAAGAGGCGACTAAGAATAACACACCAGTGGGCAGCACTATCTGAGGTACTGATATCTAACACACCGATCCCCAATGCCACCTGCCGAGCGTGGGGAAAAAACTCCCCACATTGGGAAAGGCTGTGTTCAGCAGTGGACTATCCGGCTGATACAGTGTATGTTCTTTTGTAAAAATAATATCTATTTTGTAAAAATAATATCTATTTATTTTGATTTTGATATCTTTATTATTTGTAATGATGTAAAAACGTCATTATGTTATATTTTTAGATCGTTCGTTTATTAGATACCGACAGTAGAGTGTTGTTAGACAAAATTTTCAAAAGCGCTTCCATTTTTTTTACATCGAAATGAATATTGAAGAAAGTCTAAGAAAGCTGCAGAAAAAATGTCGCTCTTATAAAACAATTATAATATTTACTAACTTCATTTATTTACTAAGTAAAAATACCCTATAAAATCTTGTTTTCACTTTTATTATTCATCCCGTTTTTATTGTTTTGATTTGAATTATCATAACCATTAATTTTTAATTCATCGCATCAAGTAGTAGGTATAATTTCAAGTATAAATAAACTAAACTATAGAATTAATTATACGTCAGCTAGGTACATAGGAATATAATCATGTAATGATATTATATTATAATATTAAAACATCAGTTTCATATGAAATTGGTATAATGATATTATTCAGAAGTTTCGAGGGCAGCAGACTGTTAAACTAAACTATTTAGGGGCAACTTGTTTGATTTCATAATATCTGCAAATTTATCACAGAACAAGATTAAATATTTATATCCAGATCATTGAAAATAAATAATTGTAATACTCATGTTGTAATGAAAAAATTAACAAGCGCCTCTGTCTGAATTAAGGCAATGAAGACTGCCTAGTGTTACAATCTAGAGAGACGCAATGTAGAGCTTCAACGCCATTGCGGCTCAACCTTATTGTCATGTTAGCTCAGTCGGTCAGAACATACCCTGGCTATAAGGGTGGATGACGCGGGTTTGAATCCCGCACATGACTAAAATTTTTCCTCTCGTAAATTTGTAATTTTATAAACTCGTATTTGATTATCCAGACGAAACCACAGGGGTCGCCATGGGGTTTCAAAGTTAGGGGGACCATCAACAGAACTGATAAATCTATTCAATACCTATCATTCTGTGAGTAGGCGTGATACTCTTTTGTAGGTCAATTACAAATTTAAACAGTGAATATTCTATTATAATGTATGTTCTAAATTCACTGTTAAAACCAAGTACTTTTATGTTTCTTAGATGAAGGGCCTGCTTCAGAATGTTCGAGTAAGTTCCGGTTATACTACCCAGAACATATTTAATAAATAAAACACTATATTTGCGTTTCACAGTCATCGATTTAGCCTATCCATCGGTTAAAGCTTGAAACGCGCTGCATATGTTAACTGTCATTTTTATCATTCAGTTATTTTATGTTCTGGGTAGTATGACCGGAACTTACTCGAACATTCTGAAACAGGCCCTAAGTGTAAGCTTATATTTTCCGGTTCTTATTCTTGCTAAGTAAGAATTGGAACCTGGTTGCCAGCTTACAACTACCGGTCCGCGCAATTCTTAATTTTCATTCCAGTTGTGAGCCAGCGGCCACCGTGAGAGGTCGTACTATATTATACAAATATAATATCATAAGAAATGCTTTAATATTTGCATAATTATAAATATTTAGTGCACACTTATGTTTTTATATTTATACTAGCTGTACCTGCGACTTCGTTCGCGATAGCCGTACCTGCAAACTAATTATTCACATTTGAGCACTGTTTATCTCATATTAAGCAACGCTGTGGTCTGTCGTGAAGCACTTTTAGTAAAGCATAGCTCAGAAAGGAGCTTTTTACTTTGGGTTTGATAACTCCCATCTTGTTTTTCCAGAAAACAGTAGTTAAGTAACTTAGAGAGTTTCTTCGCGGTTCGCACAATAAATGTTGAAGCAAAGTAGGTTTTGAAGCGATGATGGCCGAGCGGTAATAGCTATGGACTGCCGCGCCGCAGGTTCACCGCATGGTGGTAGGGTATTTTGCGATTGCCCGCCTAGCTAGTTACAACCCTCAAGTAGAAAATCTGTGGCCAAGCACCTAACGGTGTGTTCCGGCAGCACCAACTGCGACTCAACGTGACGGGCGCAGTGCAATTCATGACTTATAGGCAGATGTTAGTCCACTTAACATCAGGTGGGCCTCGAGCTTGTTCCGCCACAATAACATTGCGTTTCTTTGGAATTTCGATTGTAAAACGGCATCTTTTTACCGAGGTTCTCCTTGTTTGGCGGTAGAACAAAAATATATTAGATTGTGCACTTCCATTGCGCAGTCTCCAAAATGTATCCGACAAAAGATAGATAGTTAAAATAAAATATTGTGGCGAATGTTCCGGATTTTAGGGTTTTATCTTAGCAAGCTGGCAAATCTAAATAAGGATGCCGAGATGCCCGTGGGGTGCCAAGCTGTCCATGGGGTGCTGGGCTGCCCATGGGGTGCCAGGCTGCCCGTGGGGTGCCGGTACGCCCATGGGGTGCCGGAAAGCCCGTGAGGTGCCGGGCTGCCCTTGGGGTGCCGGGTGGCCCGTGGGGTGCTGAGCTGCCGGTGGGGTTCCGAGCTGACTCGTCACTATTCTAACAAAAAAAAGAATAATTGAAATCGGACTACGCGTTCATAAATTACAAATAAGTAACATTTTGACTTTCATGCCCTTTCCCGAGGGAACCGTGCTGAATTTCGGGATAAACAGTACACAATTACCTTCTTCGTAGTATGAACTCAAATCGTGTTAAGTTACATTGAATTCCATTCAGTAGCCCATGGGGTGCTAGGATGCCCATGGGGTACCGGGCTGCCCGTAGGCTTCCGAGTTCACTTGTCACTATTCTAACAAAAAAAGAATAATTGAAATCGGACTACGCGTTAATAAATTACAACTAAGTATACATTTTGACTTTCATCCCTTTTCCCGAGGGAACCGTGCTGAATTTCGGGATAAACAGTATACAGTAACCTTCTTCGTGGTATGAACTCAAATCGAGTTAAGTTTCATTGAATTCCATTCAGTAGCCCATGGGGTGCTGGGCAGCCCGTGGGGTGCCGGGCTGCCCATGGGGTTCCGAGCTTACTCATCACTATTCTAACAAAAAATAATCTTTGAAATCGGACTACGCGTTAATAAGTTACAAGTAAGTGTACATTTTGACTTTCATCCCCATTCCCGAGGGAACCGTGCTGAATTTCGGGATAAACAGTATTCAGTAACCTTCTTCGTGGTATGAACTTAAATCGTGTTAAGTTTCATTGAATTAAATTCAGTAGCCCATGGGGTGCTGGGCTACCCGTGGGGTGCCGGGCTGCCCATGGGGTTCCGAGCTCACTCATCACTATTCTAACAAAAAAGAATCTTTGAAATCGGACTACGCGTTATTAAATTACAACTAAGTGTACATTTTGACTTTCATCCCCTTTCCCGAGGGAACCGTGCTGAATTTCGGGATAAAAAGTATACAATAACCTTCTTCGTAGTATGAACTCAAATCGTGTTAAGTTTCATCGAATTCCATTCAGTAGTTTTGGAGTGATGCGCGGCCGGGATACAGACAGACAGACAAAAATTTAAAAAAATACAGTTTTGGCATCAGTATCAGCTACAGAGTGCTCTCAATTTTTTTTTGCAAAATATCTTCAATGTACAGAATTGGACCTGTTACAGTTTTATTATAAGTATAGATTATAAGATAAGCGTGTCCAACATTTAATTATTAATTGAAACGAATAGTGATTATTTTTGCTTAGAGGCTAAGCAAAAATTATCACTATAGTTAGGCACAGAGTTGAGAATACACTGACGCCGGGGCCACCGGAATGGGGTTGCGACCGAACTTGTATGCGGCGATGGATAGCGTTAGTCTTGCTACGGCAAGCATCTCCTGCTTTCCGGTTAGGGCATTGGCCATTGGCCACTGCCCACTGGCAGGTAGCTTGCTTACTAGTCGTCTTTACCGGGCCGAATCGTTCGCACATTTTGTATTGGATCTGGTCTCCAGGTTGCCTGATTCTCAATAAGAATCGGCCCGGACCGGAAAGGATTGAGTTGCTTCTAAAATATCTAGTTATTGTGTTGTATTTAACAACTGGTTAAGTGCAGGTCGCATTTGCACACCATTTCCTTTTATTTACCTTATTTCCTTATATTAATTAACTCACAATTTAATTGTTGTATATATAGCATAAACAAAAAGACTTTTCACTCAGTCATAAAACTAATCTAAGTTCTGGAGACGGTTGGTTTTTATTGTTAAAATTTCGTTCCTAAAACACTCACAGATGTCTGTCTCTTCGTTACGTCCCGGGTCTGTAGCTCGTCAACGTAATAAGTAACAAACCTGAAATATTTAAAATTTGTGTTGAAAATTAAACTGGAGAATATGAATATTTGGCTAGAAATAAACTAAATTATTTTACAGGTGTGCCAAACCGTTAAAAAACCTTGACGTCATTTCCACGGCTGAATTCACGTTTTTCATCGCAATTTTCAGCAACACCAAATTGAAATGGCGGCCTCGCTTCAGCAGGAACGGAGCACAACCGAATTGAATTCAGATTATTCCGAGCTTATAGAACTAAATGTGTTCCGGAAATGACATTACTGTACATTAATAATATTTTAATAATTCAGATAAATAAAACAGGAACATACTGCATGCATTGGCAGTATACCAACTACATTTTTATGGCAAGAGTCATGTTGTGCGCCTGATGAGTATCAAGAAATTACTCGCGTGGACGAGTATAGTGACAAACTGATGCTTATAAAGCACGTTTTTTCCTGCATTCACTTTAAACGACATTCAACAAGATATGGAATGTAATGATGAATGCTCTAAATATAAATTATACGACCATTACCTACTCAAATATATTGCAAGAAAAATTCTGAAAATATATTAGTTTAATGAAAATCAAAGTCATAATTTGCGTTGGGGGCTACTAAACATCCAAAGGACGACGACTGACTTCTCTCCAACTCAAATTTTACCACACGGCAATAGATGTGGACTGCTGCGCAGGGTTCATAGTTCATATCCCGTGGAAGGCATGAGTTTTACCTGAACGCGGTATTATCATTTACGAATGCTTGCCTGGCTAACTCCTACTTTTGAGTAGAACATTAGTTGCCAAGCACCCAACAGTGTAATTCAGCAGCTGTCATTGAGGATCAGTTCTCGTATGCTTGCTAAGCTTGTCTACCATTCTCTACTTTATCATCGCTTTAATGTGAGATAGTGACCAAAGCTCAACCCGTACATAGCTATAAAACTTTTCCTGAAAATTCATAAGCCATACACACCGGGTCACCGGCTTAATACGTAACATATACAAAGGTTTCAGGGGAAGGATATGCATTCGCACCTCAAACATTGATGAGGTCAAATATTCAGCAATCACACCGTACTGTATCTACTGTGCACGAGGTATGGAGGTACCTAGAAGAATATCAACCACACGCGAATTAATATTCAATTTACGGTCAGTAACTACGTGTATATTTAGGGTTGACCGATTTGAAACTGATTGGTTTCATGTCGTATCAAATGATTTATTTTTTGTTTGTATTGTGCTTTTTAATACACATCATCAGTTATCAATAAAATATGAATATAAGATTTGCAGTACTAAGAAAAATCATCGTTAAAATCACCTTTGATGTTTTAATTTTAAATATTTATAGTTTGTAAACCTAGTAGCAAATGGCGGACTCTAAATTTTTGTAATAATTAATGAATGAAACAGTGCTTGTAATATAAATCTGTCAAAAAAAGTATAGTGAATTTCAATAAGATCATCTATTTAATAGCACATCTCACACGTTGCTATTAATTTCAGCTTTTATTTAAAACATTTGTGTTAAAAATTTTACTTACATATATTTAATCATTCATCATAAATGAATCCTACTTTTCATGATGTACGATATACATATATAACGTTACCACTGTTTCCCGACAGTGTTAGCGTAGACTACGTATTTAATGATTTTGGAACATCTCCCATCGCATTTTTTAAAAAGACCGAATATGAATTGGTTATATTTTGTATGTTTTTCGAAAGTAATTAAACTTCTTGCTACCTTGGCACGGTTTCATTGCGTATAACTTCCGTAAACGAACTTTCTGAAATGATTGCCTGTTACAATGTCAAATGATTGCTACTGCAAAGAACTCTTTGCGAAGTAGCATTTCTTTTATGAAATATCCAAAACGGGCAGCTATAACTTTTAAATGGGCACAACCATTTCGTCGTATTGTATAGAGGTCATTTCTGTTGATGAATTAGTAGAACAAAGTGATATTCACCATCACCGTCTGGTGAATAATGTGTGCTAAGGTACAACACTATCTTCATTTCTACGCTAAGCGTGGCATGATGCTCAATAGGCACATTTTTACCTTCTTTTAACGATTTTCCAGTGGAGCGCATACAAGAGTACTGATTCACAAGCCAGGAACTTTATGGTTTAATTATCATCGTATTTTTATTGCGGATAGTTTAGCCTATGACAAATATCACACCCGATGGTAACAAATGATGCGGTAGAAGATGTTGTCGGGGCCTTAAATGTTAGGTAAATTATAACCTACAACGGACAATTGGTAGCTTTATCGACCATATGTATGATGATATAAATTATGCATAACATAAATATAATATATGTATAAAATAAATTATGCATATTGTCGAAGGAATATAAGTGTCGAAACACTCACGTTTCACCAGACATGTTTAGTTCCATGTAATACGAGACAAGATTGATCCACTGAACATTCCATACTATAAACTACTATTAAGTATTTCAATGATAGAAAAACACAATAACTGTCTGACTTGGGGATTGTGCCAAGAAATTTCGAAGCGGCGCGGCGCTCCCTACACTGCATTGTCGGCGCTGACTTATGATTGTTCAAAAAATACTTGTGACAACCCTAGCACACCCAACCTGTATGCACACAAAATACGCTCATCAATAAATGATTAGCGGCCGCTTTCCCACCGAACGGATTTTAATTACGTTGCGTTACGGATTTTATATCTGTTCTTTGTTCCACCTCGCACATAATATATTGCATGTTGAGGTTAGAGATGAGCTCGCTGGGTGGGTGAGTCGGGCTTTTTATTTGTATTTCATTCTTATATAGAGTTCAGTCAGTAAGTATTTGTAGACAAGTACGGTCCTTTACAAAATAGAAAAAAAAAATAACTTACATTTTCGGCATTACCATTATGTAGCTATAATTGCAAGACGCTAATTAGCACATATTAATGTTAAATGGAAATAAGTACAAAAACGATTCAATAATAGTTATATAAGGTAAATATAAGGCTAATACTTAGATAAGGCCTCTGAACATATTAAGAGCGGGTATTTTATAACAATTCTACAAATTTGCAATTCAACGGGGCAATGCTGCCAGCATGCTGGGCACGCTGCCAACTGACAGTGGGTTAGAGCATTTGGACTCCCTATGAGTCCAAATGCTTTTACTGTAGTAGCTGTAGTATTGTAGTAGCTGTACTGTTGTTTATAGTTTGTAGTATTTGTTTAATAAAGGCATACCGCCAATTAAAAAAAAAAAAAAAAAATTCTACAAATAATTTATATTATTTGTAGTTTCATTACATAAACTATACACTTAAGTCAATTTTGTGCATATTAGTCACTAGCTTGATTTCGACGCGTCATCGCCATATTTTTATTATACCAAGAGTTCAGACGCGGTAAAAATGTTGATAAAGAGATTCAGGCGTTACTTTGCGGTCATCCATATTTAATGAAAACAAATGTATAAAAAATATTTTAAGAAAACATTATATTGATGTTTTAATAAAACATTTAACAAATATAAAATATATATCTAGTGACAATTCCGCCTATTTTTTCTTTTAAGCCGACGTGACAAACGCCACGCAGCCAAACCGGAAGAATTATCGACGCGTTTCGCGACTTTTGCTGGTAAGAATCTTTTACAGGGCACAGGAACTTCGCAGTTAGGAATCTTAGAATACCTTTATGTAGTGGTATGTAGCTTAAACATATTTTATATGCAATATAAAATATAAATAGGTATATTTGTAACATAAAATGTGTTAATTTCAAATAACCTTATGTTATTTATGAACGTCATGTCTTCTATTATTTTGCATGTGTGTACAACAAATGTAGTGTATTTCTATATATGTCTTTGAAAAAATAATGTTCTTTACACAATATAATAAGAAGAACATATTTATCCCGTGACAGTGTGAAAGAAACCCGGCACCTCACGGGGTATATATAACTATTAATTTTATATAGATAGAAAACTTTTTTCTACATATCAAAACTTGTTCAGACATGCGTTTTGACATTGTGGAAGTTAAATAATCAGGCACGCCTCAGAATATAAATCTCCATATATACCATCCATAACCGATTAATATTAATTGCTTGGTGCTGAATAAGAGGCCGCTCTCAATCTAAGATATGTCAGGTCTTCGCTGCAGGGTGTATAGCTGACAATATTGATGAACGCTTATTACCGGCGTTTGTTTATTGTGTAATAGGAGATTTTTCGTAGCCAAATGAATAAGAGTGAGAGGCAATACCTAGACTTTGGTGATATACGAAAAAAATTGGGAATATTTCGAGTTTGAAACGTTGACAGTTCTCATGTTCAGATGAATAAATTGGAAGCAGAGGTAACCGTTTTGCTAGTTGAAGACAGGTTAGTTTATCTATATATAAACTAACTATGATTTTTAGCCATATAGCCGATATATTTATATATATTATTACAAATAAATGAATAATAGCTAATTAGAAACATGTGAAATAAATAATTTATAAACAACAAATTATAATACTTTTGATAACATAAAATGAAGATCAAGAGTAACATATTCATGCTAGTATTAGTGTTTTAGTATTTGGTAGGATAGCTTCTGTTTTCGATTACAGTTTTACAACGATGCAGCATGGATTCTATCAAATTATAACACGTTTCTATTGCAATACTATCCCAAACTTCAACAAATACGTCGTAAAAAGATGATTCATGTTAGTGTTACATTTATCAGATAGTGTTTTCTTCTCTCTGTGTGTCATCTCATAAATAACTCTTGATTTTCTTAAAACGACATATTTTATTAAATCTTTAACTGAAAAGTTCTATATGAGTATAATACTAAAACTTCCCTGTGACATAAAAACAAATGTAATAAAAATGTATTATTGTGCTAAAAAATCACATATTCAGGGGTGTGAGACCCCTGCAGCGAACTGTTTCAAAAATACAATATCCCTCAAAATAATGGGCCCGAACAATATACACTCGAGAGCAATGAATCCGGGTCACTTAAAGAATCCTAAAAATCTCGGAAACTAAAAATGCTAGGTTAATGCAATAAATTGTATTTAATAGACAATGTAATACTCCTTAAATGAAGGTATTAAAACTTCTTAGTTATTGTAAAGTTATATCATAAAAAAATCAAATTTGAAAAAGGGCCACTTTCGAAGATGGAACTACGAAATTACAGCATTTGGTTTTGCTTTTGTTTGTAATCTGTCATTTATGTGGGTACATAAACCATGTTGATAGTGCTCTATATTCATTATTCAAGCTGAAATTATGTCGCTTACGCCTGAAGAATGCACCAGAATACTTACAATGCTGGAAACCGGCCGGAGTCAGCGCGATACAGCCAGGACTGTCGGTGTGTCGCTGTCAACAGTACAAAGAGTTCTCCGACGTTACGAAGAAACTGGTTCTAACCTACGCAGACCAGGAACGGGCAGAACCAGGTGTACCACAGCACGAGAAGACCGATACTTGGTGAACACCATGCTTCGAAATCGCTTTCTCACAGGAACTGAACTCACCAATCAGTTTCGACGCCTGGAAGGAAGTAACCCAAGTGCATGGACAGTAAGACGTCGGCTTGCTGAATCTAACTTAAAACCCCTTAGACCTGCAAACGGCCCTAAACTGGAGCGTGGGCATCGTATTTCGAGACTAAGATATGCCCAGAGCCACGTAAATTGGAGTATTGAAGATTGGTCAAAAGTTATGTTCTCCGACGAATCAAAATTTATGCTCTACAAGCACGATGGAAGACACAGAGTGTATCGAAGACCAGGGGAAAGATTCAAGCAAGCATGCATCGAAGAAAAAGTAGCCTACGGTGGTGGGTCTGTACTTGTGTGGGCCGGAATTTCTTCTGAAAGTCGCACAGAGCTGGTGATCATAGAAAACGGCTCTTTAACTAGCGTAAGATATGTGGAAGAAATCCTCAATGATCACGTTGGTCCATTTATGGTCAATTTAGGTGAGGATGCTATATTTATGCATGACAATGCCCGACCTCATACAGGTAGGATTGTGAATGACTACCTTCAAGAGATGAACATTACTCGTATGGAGTGGCCAGCGCGCAGCCCGGATATCAACCCGATCGAGCATGCTTGGGACGAGCTAGGCAGATGCGTAAAACAACGAAACCCTCCCCCAATCACGCTTCGTGAGCTCAAAATTGCTCTCACAGAGGAATGGGAGAATATTCCCCAAAATCGTATAAGGAACTTGGTGTACAGCATGCCAAACCGCGTAAACGCAGTAATGGAAGCACGAGGAGGCAATACGAAGTATTAAAATTCAAGAAAATCGTAATAAAGTTCAAAAATTTCATGTTTCCTATTTTTGTTTTAAGGAGAGATCAGCAGTTTTTTTCATTATGTAATTTTGTGTTAATAAAATGTATGGTGACTCATATTTTTTTTACTTTCATTTAAGGAGTATTACATTGTCTATTAAATACAATTTATTGCATTAACCTATCATTTTTAGTTTCCGAGATTTTTAACATTCTTTAAGTGACCCGGATTCATTGCTCTCGAGTGTATCTACAAACCACCGACCGTTTACAGAAGGGCGACAGGCGTACACACCAAGTATAATGCGTGGGTAAGCCCAGCATAAGTGGCGTCAGCGTAATTACCGTTCCGCCATTTCCGTGTCAATAAAATAAATTTCTCATATACGCGGAATTTTGAACATTATGTAAAATTGTAACGCGCAAACTCTCGGCTCGCAGCCATTAGTCAAGCTGGCTGCGACCATGCTATCTGCCAACTACATCTGTGGGTTAAAAATAAGTAGAAATTGATTAGAATTTGTTTAAATTAGAATTTTTAAAAGTTCAATGCTTCACTACCATTGAACTTTTAAAAACGGAAGGAACGACACCCGTACCTCGAACATGGCAATTTCAAGTCAGGCGACGTCACCTGATGATGGAGTCTCATTAGTGTGCGTATCTGCGTCTTGATGCGTAGGAGTGAAATAAAAAAAGATTTTTTTTAATTCAGCCCCTAATGTGGTAAAAATGGGTGAAAACATTTGTATGAAAGTCCATTGTTTATTAACTTACAGTTCTGAAAATTATTTTTCGGATAGATCATTAAAAAAATCCTGAAATTGGGGATTAAATTTTGCATAGAAAGGACATTGTTTTTAAAGTGATTTGAGTAACATGAGTAGCCCTCCCTAATTTAAATTTATTGAGAAGATAGAATACTTTGTGATATTAAAAAAAAAAAAATTGGATTATTTTATATATGTGTATACCTACATTAGGAGGTTTTTAAAGTAGGTATTATATGTGATATAACTTAATTCCACGCGAGCGAAGCCGCGGGCGTATATAATTAACGCTAGATAATATTGCATAAAATGGAATGAATGTCGTACATACCTATAAGACATGATTATATCCTATCTAAACTAATATATATAAATATTATTGATATTTCACAACTAACTACCTACTGCTACTGCTGTAGAAATTATTTTGCTTTGATACCTAGCTAAGATAATAAATCATATATTTTGCCTTTGCGCCATTCGGCGTTGAGCTCTATTTTTGTTTAAGAGTATTTCATTTTTCTTCCTAAATTTAGAATGCTTTTTATTTGGTCGTGGCTTTTATACCTACGTATCTCAAAAATTGTAACGCGTCATGCGTGTGCTCCCGCCATGCGTGCGCTGGCTACATATGATTAATCTGTGGTGTGCTCTCGCCGGCTGCAGCGACATACTGCCCCCGTGTGGTTTGCAACGGCGTCCACACAGTCGGGAATAATGGTGGTTGGTCACCGCGGTCGCCCACGGATGCTTGCACTCCAAGGGGGTTGGAAGATTAAACATAGTTTGGTGGCAGACCACCATCTTCACAGTTGTAAACCATGGTTGGCAACCATGGTGTGTACCAGATAGGTAAGCGATGAGCGCAACCACATTTAATCCCTGTCCCATTTATTTTATGGGACTCAGGATAAGGCAATGGATGTCCGTAAAGAGATTGTCAGCTATGTAGAAGTATGTGAAAATGTTTACGATTTAAATAAAATATTATATGATTACTTAATAACCACCTAACTTTGGGCGGTATTTTACCCTATCTTTTCTGTTTTTGATATACTTTTATTAAATGAAGCGTATTCTTTTATATTTAGTTGTAAATCCGAATAAATGCCTTATTACTCCGGGACGCATAATCTCCATGTTTGGCAGCCGTCTTGGAATCACAAAACTTTTTTAGATTAGTTTCTAGGTCGTCGAACTATCGTACATACTATTTTTATTGGTCACTATTTCGTAACCTGTAGTAGTTTTGATATGAGATCAGTATGACCTTTTTGTAAACTACTATTAATATATTTCCAAAGTTATATGAAATAGATGTGAGCGTAAGGCTAAAAAAAGAAATTATATAATATATTTAAAAAAATAAAGTTTTTGAATTTTGATATAGTGCTTTCTTATGTTATAAAACTTATAATAATTTCAAAATTCTACAGCAGGGTATTAGTTATAACATAATTATTTAAACATAAACAATACATACTTCTATATCACCACTCACATATTATACCATACCATACACATATCATCACTTATCTTTAATGTTTTTGTTAAATACAGGGATACTGGTTAAGTCGACCTAGATCCATTAAGAGGGTATATTTCCCATCATTTCTGACTAATTTGACTATGAAACACCCCAGCCTAAACCTAACCGTTTTTGAGACAGAGAGATTGCAATTTCTTAAGAATTGGCATTTTTTTTGTCTTCTATGGCCTTATTTTTTTGGCCATGGATTTTTATGTGTGGGGTCACATGAAGACTTTTGTCTACGAAGACAATCATCCGATTGCATCTGTTGGGGAGTTGCGACGGAAAATAACTGCGGCAGCAAACGAAATAAGAAGAGATTTAACTACTGCTGTAGTAAAAATTGGACAGAGACACAGAATGAGAGTGTGTGTGCGAAACAGAGGCGGTCATGTGGAACAGGACTTATAAAAATAACAATAAATGTTGTTTTATAACTATTTGGATTGTTTTATTTCATTTTCTGACCCAGGTGATAAGTTTGATCTTAAGTCCCATTTTTTCATTTGATCATTTTTTATCTCTACCTGTGAGCTTTTTATTAAAGTTTTTTCTAAGAATTGTGGTAAGACCCCTAGCTTGTTATACCTTGTTGGATAGCTAATAGAACAAAGATATTATTTAGCATATCTGCAGCACAACTGCCATAATTTTTTTTTAAAATTTAGCTAAAAGAAAAAAAATGTTTTTATAAATTTATTTCTTTTTTACACTTTCAGTCCTCTACTATCACTCCTATGGTTCAGATATTTGGACTTTTTGCATTTAGAATAATAAATGAACTTCTCTAGTGCTCAAAAATTGGAATTAGAAAAAAAATAAGCCCATAGACAACAAAAAAAATGCCAATTCTTAAGAAATTGGCATATTTTTTTAAAAAACCTTCGAAATCCTATATCTCAAAAACGGTTAGGGTTAGGCTGGGGTGTTTCATAGTCAAATTAGTCAGAAATGATGGGAAATATAACCTTTTAATGGATCTAGGTCGACTTAACCAGTAACCCTGTATAGTATAAAATCATTACAATTAATAAATAAAAATGGTGGTATTATTTATATACAGTGCCCGGTAATTTATAATTGTTTCAGGATCACTTCGCACTTCGCAAGCTTTTATGATTCTACCTTAGAGTTAGTACTTCACTTACTCAAGTTTATCGCTTTTAAGTGTACGTATAAGTATGTAAATCACTATTGCTTTTACGATCGGGTTTTTTTTAAACCAGCGACCTAGTCACTCTTACACACAGAATGTACCATAAAAGTCTTATATCTCCCTTATTGGGGAGGCTTTGCCATAATCCCCATGCTTGACAGGTATCTTGAAGATCGCAATGTAAGATAGCAGTTCCTAAAAAGACGCTGCTGCCAACGTTCTGGTATTTTTTTCTTCGTCGTTGCCTCTCTCACGGCTCTTACGGGATGATATACGGAGGGAGGGAGCAGGGTGAAATTTTAGCACGTCACTTCATTCATATCAGTCACTCATATCTTCTTTCACGGATGCAGAAACTCACGTTATTATTAGAACAGAATTACACTGTCTTGCATAGCCGTTGCGTTGGAAGCAAATAAAGATTTGTCTCCAGCAGTTAACGAGAACGCTAACATAACTATTAGACAGATCTTATTTGCCGCCAGAGGTAGAAACTGAGTAAGTGTAATAAGTTTTACTTATTTCTTATTTTCACTGGCGGCCACTGGGAAATGTTTTCAAAACATTTTCAAAACGTCAGTAGCTACGGTAGAATTGCCATAAGATAATATACAGATCACTCTACGAGGTGCCGGGCTAGAATGTTACCTGGGAGTGTCGTATGAGGCGAGTAAAGGTAAAATATCGCAAGTTAGGAAGCAGCAGCGCCTTCTGAGGAACTGATATCTATCTATTCCCGGTTAGCATCTGGCTATAAACTTAAGTTTCAAAATGTTCAATATAATCCCCTTTCATAGCTGGTTACATACAATATGGATATTTTTTATTACCATTTAGAATCTGGTTAGGAACTTTAGTTAAGAAATGAGCAACATATTCCCGATTGATATCCGATTACAAGCTGGGTATTCTCTTTTCCCATTTGCGAATTGGTTACAAACTTCGGTTTCCTCCTACCTATGGGCTGGAACCTCCAGCAGTAAATTGTCAAAGTATAGATATTTTAATTTAAGTACGTGTCTTTTAATCCGTACTCAAAGGGTTAAAACGAGACCCTGTTACTGAGACTTCGCTTTCCGTCCGTCTGTCACCAGGCTGTATATCAAGAACGGTAATAGCTAGACAGCTGAAAATTTCACAGATGATGTATTTCTATTGCCGCTATAGAAACAAATACTAAAAATTAAATAAAATAAATATTGAAGGGAGGCTCCCATACAACAAACTTGATTTTCTTACCGTTTGTTGCTCGATACTAATAACGGTGACAGGTAGACGCTTTAACTACTCACAGAATATTTAGTTTTATGTTCTCTTCAAATATAATTAATTAAAATAAAATAAATAATTAAGAGGGCTCCCATACAACAAAAGAGGTTTTCGCCGTTTATTTGCATTTTTTTTTAAATGTTAAAGTGAAGTAACAAGCGCAAGGCCCACCTGATGTTAAGCGGTATCCTCTGCCTATAACAGATGCATTTCATCACAAGTGACGAACTACACTGCGCCCATCATCTTGAGACATTGAGACATACCTGTTAAGTCTCATTTTGCCTGTTATTTCACTGGCTCTCAAGGACTGCTGCCGGAACACACCGTTAGGCGCTTGGTGACAGATTTTCTACTTGAGGGTGGTCGCTAGCCAGGCGGGCATTCGCAAAATGCCATTCCACCATGCGGTGAAGCTCAAGCTCTAGGCGGGATTCGAACCATGGACCTGCTGTGCGGCAGTCCATAGCCAATGCCACTGAGCCATCACTGCTTCAAAAATAAAAAATAAATGATGAAGACAGGTAGAAACTTGAAATATTCACCGAATATTTAGTTGTATATTTATTTGTAAAAAAAAATTTGTTCAGGTTTTAAACTTATATTTTATTCACGTACTATGTAATTAAGAGCATTGACTAGGGCCCACGACCAATAAGATTGTAAACCGTTCATTGTTTTGTTCAGACTTCAATAAATGCCGCCTGCATTCAACTAAGGAGGTCTCCCGGCTAAGATGTGACGTGTATGACTGTGTTAACATCTCTTTATTAAGGGGCCTTCAAGAAGATAGCATATTCCCTCCTCAAAGGTCGGCAACTTATCCTCGAGACCTCTGGTGTTGCAGATGTTCGTGGGCGACGGTGATCACTTACCACCAGGTAAGCTGCTAGCTCGTTTGCCCTTCAATCACATAAAAAAAATGCCTGTTTGCAACTGAAATTATTCCTCTTTAGATCAAGCCTGAGACTGAATCTCATAACAATAAAATAATGTAATCACATTTAATTTGCTTAATAATATATTCCTTAAATTCAAATTCGGTCTACGATTATATTATTCCACTATAAACAGCAACATGAGAAATGTTGTTTCTCTAGTCTTCTAGTTAGTTCTTCGCTTCTTCTGCAATGTTTCAGAGGTTTCAGCATCCACTTTTAGAAAAGGCGGTTAGTTCTCGTGCAGAAACCTTGTTTTGATTTATGTTTGCATATAAAACTCAGATTATCATAATTCGTCGAGCTAGATTGGATGAAAAGGTCATAAAAAATGACAATATTTTCTTTTATGATTTAGTTTATGTGGAAAAGAGGTTCTATTGTCACTGAGATCCTGTTGGTCGATAGAATTAGAATACTCACGATTTACTCAAGCTTATATACCTATATGTATAATATTATGTAGTCTATGCGTAGGTACATGTAAAGGTTTAGACTTGGTTTAGAATTTTCAATTTAAAAACTTAACAGCAGTTCTTGTTTATTACCATTGAATAATTTTCTGTATAGTGTACTACATTCAATTTAGGTTTAGGGCAGTGCTATTATTACGTCATGATATTTACATTTTACATATAAAGTAGCTTAAATTCTAAATG
Organism: Plagodis pulveraria; assembly: GCA_963890685.1. Taxonomy (NCBI): domain Eukaryota; kingdom Metazoa; phylum Arthropoda; class Insecta; order Lepidoptera; family Geometridae; genus Plagodis; species Plagodis pulveraria. The sequence goes on along the minus strand of OY982964.1, from coordinate 10,885,803 downwards.
GTTTCGATCTTATTTTATCTCGTTCTTTATTATGTGAAAATGGGCCAAGAAAACATATAACACCTGTATGACCTAATATCCTATGTTATTTACTAAGTGCTACTGTGACAAAGTTTTAATAATTATGTCATATAGGTACACATACATACCAATGCAGTTGACAGTACAGTGTTCACTGTATAATGTCATCTTATTTTATAAAATGTAGACTATAAATAAAATAAATTATAAATGTTTCTTTCTAAACTTAATCATACATTTGGATTATTTTAACCATCCAAAAGTAAATAAGTGGCCTGCCTGTACTCGGAAATGTTAAAACAATCTGTAAATTAAGGGCCAAGAATTATGGATTCCAACGAACATATTCAAGGTTACCATTTCAAGCTTTATCATGCAATACAAACCCAGCTCGAACTCAAATCTGTGTAATGGATTGACTTTTCTATTACTTTACTAACTTTCAGTTGTCTCTTTGAAGTCGGAGATTTGATAGCTTTAGCTGAGAAGGTATTGTTACCAAAGGCAGCTAACGTCTAACTCTGAATACCGAACGCACCTAGCATTGTCGTGTTGCTATCGTAAGCTGAACTTTTTGGATTTTTGGATTAACACAGGTTACATTTTATCATCATCATCCATCACCACGCGGGTGTAACCGCGGAGCGCAGCTAGTATGTGAAGATCATATAAAGACTTTGTTTATTCTTTGGCATCCGAGATAATGAGCACAGTAGAATTTCATTCATAAATGGACGGTACGAGTATCGTCCACGCGGATGCCAATGGGTTTCACGGGCTAATCCGGTACTGAAAAGGAGATTTATCCAAATTAAATATTCTATTTATATTACAAAAAAAAACTGTCTATTGAACGAATTCAATTGACTAACCCCGATATTGCTAAACAAGAAAACTGACTGATGAACGTTTCTTCTTCTTCTTTACAAAAAGTCAGCAGTGTGACCCGTAACGAACCAATCGGAAACCGGCTACGTATAAAATTGTTAGGTCCTGCAATACCACGCAATATGTTAACATATGTTACTTCTTACCGCCATTTAGAAGAAATTAGTTAATTAGTAGAAATTAGTTTGCATTTGTTACACGTCCAATAAACTAGTTTATATTTAAAGTTTTTCTGAGATATACGATCTTAATTAACTGCCAGACGGACAACAAAGTGATCCTATAGTAATGGTCCGTTTATACTACTCCAGCTACTGGATATACTGTTAAAATTTGGAATCACTTTACTGTTAATGAAGTGTGAAGCTTCAATAACAATAAAGCTGTACGTACAGTTATATCAGGATTATTTTTGGAGCATGATTTAAATATAGTGTTTATGATATAAGTACCCAACATTAGATAATCTAAGGCATTGTGTTAGTTTTTGCACGAGTTAGTCAATAAAGAGTCCCCAACAACACATAAATAAGATATAACTAGCAAAAGCTGACCTTTGTGAGGGCTCTGTTTTTTTAATCTACTTGACTCTAGTGGTGTCATCTAGTATTAAGCAGAGTAACTACGATGTATTTGAGTATTGAGTTTAGTTCTGTTGCAGCGATGTTAAATCTATGGTTTTCTAACAGATGGCGTTAGTAGTACAATAACATCCATGAATACAAAATTGTTAAACATCATTATTTTTAATGTTCAAATTTTTTGTTTGTCTGGTAGCACATCATACTTGTAATAAAACTGTGACAGGTCCAATTCTATATATTTTTTGATAGCACTCTGTAGCTCATACATACTGATGCCAAAACTGTAGTTTTATATTTTATTATCTGTCTGTCTGTATCCCAGCCGCGCATCACGCTACTCAAACTACTGAATGAATTTTAATTATACTTAGCATGATTGCAGTTCATACTACGAGGTAGGACATTATATACTTTTTATCCCGAAATTCAGCATGGTTCATTTGGGATGAAAGTCAAAATGTACACTTAGTTGTAATTTACTGACGTGTAGTTCGATTTCATACATTTATTTTTTTGGAATTGTGGTACTTTAAAGATTGTCCCGTAAATATTTCTTTTTCTTATTGCTGATAGGTAAACTTTAGACCACAATCTCACCTGGTGGTAAGTGACGATGTGGTCGAAGGTGATAACAGGCTTACCCTAGAATTACTGGCTCTCAATGACAGTTAAAATCAATCTCATTGACATTAAATTCTACTTGAACCCTCAAGTAGAATTTAATGTCAATGAGATTGATTTTAACCACCCGGTCGCTAGCTAGGCGCAAAATGCCCTTCCACCATGCAGTGAAGCTCAGCCCCGCGGTGGGATTCAATCCATGGACCCGATGCGTCGCAGTCCGTAGCCAATTCCACTGAGCCATGACGGCTTTAAAAGTCTGTTAAGTCATCGGTTTTGTGGTTCAGAAATTACAGACATTACAACCAAATTACAGACACTACAACCAAAATATTTCGTTCCAAATAACCCGGAATGTAAGAACCTCTGAACGTACGGCTCATCTTAAGCTGGCGCTCGCACTTTATCGTATAGGCATAATAGATAGGTCTATTGTCAAAGTCGGACCACTCCAAAAGTTGTAAATATAGGTAATTCGGCCTAGCTTCCTGATATCTCTTTATTGACATGTTGTTGCAATTGTTAGAATCATATATTTGTTAAGCTTAGATTCTATTAAGTAAATAAGTTACGAGAAGTTACTCATTATGTAATTGTAGAATATTCTAAAACTTGTTGATATTTGTCATTTTTAATAACCGCCACACTGAAACCCTTTATGATCTGTATTCATTCTAGACTAGCCAATGACGAACCATCCTGTCTTATTTCGGGTTGGCTGATACGTTGTGGCGGGAACTTTCATGTCTCTGATTGGTTGTGGTAAATATGGCGGGAACTTTAATGCATATGCGACAGACACTTGGCGCCAGTCATGGCTATAAAACCAAGGTCTCAACTTGCTGAGCTCTCTTTATTCTTCACAAGTGACTGCTGCATCGAGACTTATTAAGTTAAGTACTGTATTATATTATTTAATGTAACGTAACTGATATTCATGTGTTGTGTGTGGGTCTATGTTTGTTGGCTTCCAAATTCGCCCTTTTTATTGTATTATCGTTGTGAAATGTGACTATACAATATTACCTTTGAAGTAATCCATGTGACCCTAATGATGTATTATTCTTATTAAAGTGTTCTATGTGTTCCTATAAACGTTGTGTTTTTGAAGTATCCTTATGAACCCCTTTTGTGTAGAAAACCTAGTAAGTGGGATAGTTAAGTACTGAACTAGTAGTACTCATTTACTTTACCTTAAGCTAGGACTAGATTATGGCATCACCGCCTGAAAACATCTTATAATTTAATGAGCCTACATTACAGATTAAATAAATGCTCTCTATCTTGACAAATCTCACATCAGAAGTGGGATCACTCAGATTGCCTACCTTCATTTTTTTAATCACTCTTATTGATTTCAGAATCGATGCAACTACTCTCAAAGACTTGGACGCCGCGGGTTGCGAAGCCGTGGCTGCAACCTGGCGACAAGATGACAACACCGTGTTCCCAGTTTTCGTATCTGCTACTAGCGGCAGTGGAACGCCGCGGTTTGCGAAGCCGTCGCTGCAACCTGGCAACAGGATGACGACACCGTGTTGCGAGTTATCGAATACTAGCGGCAGTGGCACCGAGTTTTTATTCACTGACATCGGTATATTGGCGAAATAATTCATCTGGACAAGTACTATAACAGTGGCAAAAGCAGGTAAAGCCCTCCAAAGGGTCTGTTTTATAATGATTACAATCCTGTAACCGTGTAGTGGCAATGTGAAGAATAACCTCGACGAAAATTTTCTCAATGTTATAACGTTTAAATCTGAAACTGACGGTTCTTGCTGCATATATCCCTCAAGATAAAGGTGCTTTCACTGAACCTTATTGAATTAGTGTTTGCTAGCATATGTAATGGAAGTTTATGAAACTTGTTATGTCATTGTGTATTTTTTTTATATTATTTACACTAATGAGTACATATTATAACGACGAACGTAATTAGATTTCTTCAAAGTCAAACTATGTTCTCATTTTATATAGTGACTATTGGTATTAATTGAGAATACATTTCTATAAACCTAGAAACCTAAATGTGGAAACGCATATCGAACAATAAATAGCAAAGTTACAACCATATCTGAACTAATGTCGCTATTACCTTGTGCTTAAAATTTTCTTAATTTTATTTAAAAGCGATCCTTAAAACTTAGTGACATATGAAATGTTTTTGAACATCTGAGAATATCTTATGTAATATTACTTGCTCAGTGATCTTAAGGGCATTAAATAAATTCACTACAGATTGCTAATTCTATAAAAGTAGTCATGACAAAGTATATAGTATATTTACTTATGCTTTTGCTTGATATTTGTAAAAGCAGTTTGGGTCCTAAGCAAGGGTTATTTTATCCTATAAAGAAAACTCCTTAACTGTTTCACACTAATCAACTCGATTGTATAATATAGGATTTTGAATCGATTGTATAATATAGTAACTGGCGATGGGTAGAAATGTTTTAATTGTTGGTTTCGCAAAGTATTGTTTATTAAATCCACTTTAAACTTTGAATTCTTATACATAGGTTGTCTTATCCTACATATATACGAAGATAACCTATGACAAATGTTAGCACTTGGCATCCCTTCAGAAGTCATTACTGACTGTCACGCAAACTTTGGCTCAAACCATAATCGATCCCTTTTTGGAAATTACTAATTGACAAACATATGATTGTTACTGGAACACTTTGAAGTGACGGTTAGATGGAACGGTATGTCTATATTAGGTAGAATGTTCTATAAATTGTCAGATTGACCGAACGGATTCTGGAATGTTCAACAAACAATCTATGCGACAATACAGAGGTTTACAGGGGTTTTACCTCTGCGTTTACTGATTGGTGTAGACTATAGATGGTTTATCATGAAATATTGTAATTCACAAGGATATATTGATACTGGCCACGAGAGTGGGTGTTTGAACAAAATTTATTTAATTATTGTACCTATTGTTTTGAAACAAGAAATACGATAATTATGTACGTTTCAGTTAAGAATATTAATATGACATGCTACCCTACATATTGTAGAAATAAACTACTTGTGTTATATTATCAGTTATCATCACATAAAATGATAATATCAAATTACTCATATCTACATGTACTTATGCTCTAGATTAAATATTAAATAGAAAGACACTGCTTACCTATTTGATTGGTGCTGGTTGATCTCACGAGCAGTGTGTGAATGCAACCAGCATGTCTATTCAAATGGCAACTACTGTTTAAATTGATTACACTGCATACCCATTTGATTGGTTCTTGTTGATCTCACGAGCAGTAAGTGAATGCGACCTGCACGTCTATTCAAATGGCAAACTGTTTGATAAAAGCCGGTCGACCTTTTACTTGGCGATGGTTGTCTCACATGGCGGCTTGTGAATGTAATCATCGTGTCTAGGTAACTGGTAATTATTAAAATGAGTAGGGTTTTTCATGAGAATTTAAAGTGTTATTTTTACTGCTACATAAGTACATGTAGGTAGACTGCCTGTTGTTATCAGAAAAGTTATTTTACCTGTACAAATGATGATCCTATTATTCTGGATAAAATACTTAAGCCCTGACGTCAAAACGTCCAAATCATAAAAGGAAAACCCAATTCTGTCCTTATAGATAATACTTATGTCGTGAAGTCAAAAGGTCCAGACGTTTTTTGTCAAATGGAATATGTCCAAGGTTTAATGGTACATTTTGTTATTGTCTAAATAATGCGTGGACGATAAAACGTCAACTTGATAACTAAGCAAGTTAAAGTTTCATTGCAGAAATTTACCACAGTCGTTTTAATCAAATTTTAAACTCCCTATTGCTTAATATGTTATCAAATATGTAGTTGAAACTGGATACTATCTATGAAACTTAGTATCAGTATTTACTTCATATATATACCTGGTATACTTTACGAATTATGTACTTGCACATAATATTTATTCGTGACACTTATATAACAACGTAAATGGGAATGTTGGTTTGTACAACATTTTTTTCACAAATGTATTGAATGTATTTTGATTCCATTCCAATGATATTATTTTCCTTTCCTGAGATAGCAAATCACAACAGTCAACGCGTAGAGGGATAATCTACCCTCCACGCCCAATACATATACATTGTAGTCCACAAATATGTACTATGAACATTTTATAATGATTTTACAGATAATCGATAGAGGTTTTTCTTTTTGGTGACTTCGAACCAAATACTGTTTATGTGTTCTATTTATTACTTATTACATAAATTCTTTATCAAGCAAGCTTTGTGCAAATAATTGTGGGTTGCCATACACGGTAACAATATTTCCTACATATATACTATTATCACTAAGTTATACATAATTATTTTAAAGTGAAGTTTGCCTGGTGTTATTTTGTACTTCGTGGACGAAGTACTGTCAGTATGGCCGTGTTAGAATCATATATTTGTTAAGCTTAGATTCTATTAAGTAAATAAGTTACGAGAAGTTACTCATTATGTAATTGTAGAATATTCTAAAACTTGTTGATATTTGTCATTTTTAATAACCGCCACACTGAAACCCTTTATGATCTGTATTCATTCTAGACTAGCCAATGACGAACCATCCTGTCTTATTTCGGGTTGGCTGATACGTTGTGGCGGGAACTTTCATGTCTCTGATTGGTTGTGGTAAATATGGCGGGAACTTTAATGCATATGCGACAGACACTTGGCGCCAGTCATGGCTATAAAACCAAGGTCTCAACTTGCTGAGCTCTCTTTATTCTTCACAAGTGACTGCTGCATCGAGACTTATTAAGTTAAGTACTGTATTATATTATTTAATGTAACGTAACTGATATTCATGTGTTGTGTGTGGGTCTATGTTTGTTGGCTTCCAAATTCGCCCTTTTTATTGTATTATCGTTGTGAAATGTGACTATACAATATTACCTTTGAAGTAATCCATGTGACCCTAATGATGTATTATTCTTATTAAAGTGTTCTATGTGTTCCTATAAACGTTGTTTTTGAAGTATCCTTATGAACCCCTTTTGTGTAGAAAACCTAGTAAGTGGGATAGTTAAGTACTGAACTAGTAGTACTCATTTACTTTACCTTAAGCTAGGACTAGATTATGGCATCACCGCCTGAAAACATCTTATAATTTAATGAGCCTACATTACAGATTAAATAAATGCTCTCTATCTTGACAAATCTCACACAATCTTAGCACTTAATATTATATATGTATTTTATTACTCAAGCAATATTTTTTATTGATGGTTTTTGTATATTATTGTGACGGAACGGAATAATCTCGAGGCCCACCTGATGTTAAGTGGACTAACATCTACCTAGAATAAATAGTCTGCCATCTCAAGTGACGAATTGCACTGCACCCGTCACCTTGAGACATAGTTGTTAAGTCTCATGTGCCTGTAATTTCACTGGCTCTCAAGGAGTGCTGCTGGAACCCACTGTTAGGTGCTTAGCGACAGGTTGTCTACTTAAGGGTGGTAGCTAGCCGGGCGGGCAATCGCAAAATGCCCTTCCACCGTGCGGTGAAGATCAAGCTGGCGGTGGCGATCGAACCAGGGAACTGCAGTACGGCAGTCCATAGCTATTCACGTTCGGCCATTATTGCTTGAAAAAATCTACGAAAATAGGGCAGCTCGGCACTTCATGGGCAGCCCAGCACCCTTATTTAGCTTTTCAAGCTTCAAAGGAATCTATTAAAATACAAGTAAAACTAATCTCCAAAGGGAAGATCAAAATCGAACCATTGGGATTAAATGACCCAACTTTGGAAACACATTTCCCACTTTGAATTAATCGAGCATATCGATATCATTATCGCGTTGGAATTAATTACACCAGTGATGGGCCAGTAAGCCTGAATCATTATTTCACTCCATCATTTAAATCGAAATGTTGAATTATTAATAAAAATCGTGATGCTATTTGAAGCAACGTATATAATTTATGCCTAAATGTATTGAGTGATCCTGATGATCTCGTAATTTAGTACTTAAACTAATCAAAAAAAACATCGTTATAATTAACAGACATTTTAGTATATAGCCCAATTTAATATAACTAATGTCATTAAGGCCGATATAATTTATAAACCGTTTTTTTATGTTATTGTGAAGAAACAAGCGCGAGGCCCACCTGTAACACAGTTGTTAAGTCTCATGTGCCTGTAATTTCACTGGCTCTCAAGGACTGCTGCCGGAACACACCGTTAGGTGCTTGGCGACAAATTTTCTACTTGAGGGTGGTCGCTAGCCAGGCGGGCATTCGCAAAATGCCCTTTCACCATGCGGTGAAGCTCAAGCTCTGGGCGGGATTCACGGGACATGTAGCAGTTGTTTTGAGCGGGAGATAATAGCTTAATTATAACGATTTTTTTTTCGGGCATAAGTACTAAATTATGTCTTATTATTGTTTTGATCACTATCACGTGTTCGAGGTTGGTAATACCAGATGAAGACTTGCTCGGCAGGTTGTAAGCGCTAGGAGCTGTCTTCTCGTGACTTTTTTTATTTGTATGTGTATATAAGTAAGGTGTTTGTTATGTTCCATGTACTTTATAAATTAAAAGTTTCGGGGATTTTATATTAGATAATATAGATAATATATTAATTAAATTAGACTAATGTCCAGTAATAAAAAAACATTTATAGCATTAAAATAAATAACAAAATCTTATTTTCAGGTTGATTTATAAATCCTTTTTTATATTAAACAATTGTCTTGGAAAACTATGTTTGGATCGTCTAAAAGTGCGAGCAATGTAGGTTTTTTCTGTTAGCGAGATTTATAACGGGAGCATGAGAGTATGAATAACGAACACGAATATTGTTCCTTACTGGGCAATTTATATCTGGTGGTCACGGGTTGTAACCAACTACACTGGCCTGCAAAACTAAGTACAACACTTTTTTTTTTTCAAATTTATACGAATTAGATATTTAAATAAAAAACATTTTATAGTAATTATTATCAGCTTTGTTTGAAACTATAGCAAATTATACCTTAGTAACATTTTAAGGTTTAAAAAAAGATAAAACAATAAAAATACCCATCTTTAGCTTAGTATAATAAAACTCAATTAACATTTACAAGTATGTTTTACGTGTTCTTTATGTTTTACTTGCTTACAGCTTTGAGTCGATTTGGTATACTGAACACAAGGTTTCGGAGCCGATGTTGGAGAATATTCTCCCATACTTCTATCAGGGCCTGTTTTAGTGCCCTGAGGGTGGTAGGTGGTGGACTGCGGCTTCTGTCTAGCCGCCGTAGCTCATGCCAGGCGTGCTCAATCGGGTTGAGATCAGGACTTCTTGATGGCCAAGCCATCACGCTGATACCAACCTCCTGAATATATTCTTGCACGACCGGAGCCGTGTGGACGGGCATTACCATGCATCAGCATCGATCCATTACCCATATTTACTAAATACGGCTCTGCATACTCATTGAGAATCTCCTATAGGCATATCTATCCCCAGTCAGAGTGCCATTTACTATGGCCACTTACTCTGTGCGACTTTCTGAAGATATGCCAGCCCACACATGTATACTGCCTCCACCGTACTGGACTCTTTCTGAGAAGCAGGCTTGAAGGTATCGCTCACCAAAAAATAAAAAACATTTGAAATTAACTGCATTTCAATTCTTGTTTTACCTATTAATCAAGCAGTTCTGAAAACCCTTCAGTTCAGATTTGTTGCCAAGACGTTCATAGTACATCACTACATAGTATAAAACAAAGTCGCTTTCTCTGTCCCTATATCCCTATGTATACTTAAATCTTTTAAACTACGCAACGGATCCTGATGCGTTTTTTTTTATTAGATAGAGTGATTCAAGAGGAAGGTTTATATGTATAATAACATCCATTAAATAGTGGAGTACACATTGAAAATGTCTACATAAAACTCCGCTAAGGTATATATATGTCTATCTGTTACGGATATCCCACAATAACATTTGTTGTCATTTACTTTTTGCGACAAATAATGGCTAATTTTCGAAGCGATTTTAACCAATACAGGATTAATCCTTATCTTATTAAATACCTTAAATACATTGTTGATTTAATATAGATCTATATGTCCCTTTACATCATATAATTTTAATGAATAAAATTTGTATAACATGTATAATTATTGTAAATGAGAAATTGACTGTAATTTGTTTTTGTGTATCTAAATAATTAAATGAATATTTTCGAACGGGCAGTAATGAATAAATCAAAACTACTGGAAATAATAACAAATACTTTTAAAATATTTTAAGACAACATCAAATTTATATTTTAATAAAACACTTAAAAAATATAAGAATATATCTGGTTACAATTCCGCTTAATTTTCCTGCTAAGCCGAGGTGACGTCACAAACGCCACGCAGCCAAACCGGAAGATTTTTTTACGCGTTTCGATTCTACACGAAGCATCCTCAGGAAGTCTTGACTCTTCGAGCGCACGATCGAGAATGAGCGGCCGGTCCAGTCATTATATACATTTGGAAAAGAAAGTGAACCGAGAAAGCCAAATTTTTGATATTACGTAGGGGGTGGCTAGAAAAGCTTAAGTTCAAATTGTCGACCAAAATAACCTTGTGCAATTTCCGCCATCTTGAAAAAACCCTTAAATTCAGTTTTTTCATCATAACTCGGTTCCCCGTTGAGATACGAAAATTTTTATGGAATACTTTTTTGTAGCTTTTTTCACGATCTACAATTAAAGTCCTTTACATTTTTCAAACATTTTTAAACATCGTCAATCAGAGGTTTTTTGCAAATAAAACAATCACCCATTTTCACACAATTTTTCAAACACGTACGCTCGCTTCAAAATACTCCAGACAACTGACTGGAATGCTACGAATAAGGAGCAGATGTTCCGGCATGAACACGAAAAAAGGGTCTTTTATACCTGACCCACGCCCAAACTCTAACGGTCGCTCTATGGCGAGACGCCATAGAGCGCCATGGAGACGCGTCGGGCGCGCTGGGGCCGACTTTGTGGCGCGCTGGAGGTCGTAATTTTTGTCGGAAATGAAAAATAAAAAAACTAATTTGTAGGTCTGGACACGCTCTACAAGTCTTATTTCAAACATTTTTTGATATCTTCCATAAAAAAAAGTTAATAGCGAAATAAAAAAAATCTCCAAAAATTTTCGATATTTTTGATCGATATCTTGAAAACGACGATCGATACGTGAAAAATGTAAAGGACCTTAATTGTAGATCGTGAAAAAAGCTACAAAAAAGTATTCTATAAAAATTTTCGTATCTCAACGGGGAACCGAGTTATGATGAAAAAACTGAATTTAAGGGTTTTTTCAAGATGGCGGAAATTGCACAAGGTTATTTTGGTCGACAATTTGAACTTAAGCTTTTCTAGCCACCCCCCACGTAATATCAAAAATTTGGCTTTCTCGGTTCACTTTCTTTTTGAAGCCGATTTTTCCGACGTAATATTTAACTATTTTGTAGTGGCAAATTATCACTAAAAATACGTAACAGTGGTGATGAAACCTATTGCGTCTGTTCATTCAACAGTGCAACGCCTGTACTATGTTTTAATATTTCTAACTGTTCCAATACACACAATCAAAATCCCTTATCACAACAATATAAAATCTTAAAGGTATTACTATCAAGGAGTTGATGTCTGCTTTCAATTAAATGTTTTGCAAAGTGAGACTGTTTGGGATGGTCGTTCCTATACGCGGATTTGTGTTTTTTATATCTAATATCAAAATTACGGCCGGTTTGACCAATATAAACACAGTTACATTCGTCATTGTCATAGCTACAACAAAGAGCGGTGACTCACGCTCGAGTCTAGACAAAGGCGTGCTGACTCAACTCGTCTATATAAAGGCGTGCTGAGGAGTCGACCGCTCATTCTAGATCGTGCGCTTGAAGAGTCAAGACCTCCTGAGGATGCTTCGTGTAGAATCGAAACGCGTCGAAAATTCTTCCGGTTTGGCTGCGTGGGGTTTGTGACGTCACCTCGGCTTAGCAGGAAAATTAAGCGGAATTGTCACTAGATATATTTTTAAAGTGTTTTATTAAAATATTAATTTGATGTTTTAAAAGTATTTTTTATTATTTGAAATGAATTTCCGCAAAGTAACGCCTGAATCTAAATCTATTCATTATTCAAAACTACTGGATCGATTTTAATCATTTTTTCATAGGCTATATATACATATATATATATATATATATATATATATATATATATATTATACCCGTGCGAAGCCGGAGCGGGCCGCTAGTAGTATATATTTTTCTGAATCCAAACAATGATTCTCTGACATTGACTTCAACATCATAGTGACATCAGGAAATCGCCCCCTTAAACTAGCTATTGCCGGAACGGCCCTTAGCAGTTAACACCACTGTGTTGTTTGTCAGAAACACACAACACAACTGTTGTGCGTTTCCGACAAACACGTCGTAAATAGGGCTCTGACGTCACGTATCATCTTGATTAGACACGGTAAAAACATTCATAATATTATACTGATATATGGCCGGTAATTCTAAATTATTGCTCTTAGATCTTAGTTTTTGGTTTGAAAGTGCCCGTGAGTATGAGACATATTAATGTTTTTATTAATAATTTTTGTGAGTACCTAATCCAAAGTATGGAGTTACCCATAGTCGACCATGGGTAGCTCCATACTTTGGATTAGGGAAGTAACATTAGTATCAAAAGGAATAAAACCAAGTTGAATTATTAATGTTTTCAATAACCGGCTGTACTCACAAAAAAACATTAATAAAAACATTAATATGTCTCATACTCACGGGCCCTTTCAAACCAAAAACTAAGATCTAAGAGCATTAATTTAGAATTACCGGCCATATCGACTCATCCGTAGAATAAAGTCCGATCTGTAGGGTTAATAGATTTCAGTAGAGGTTAGAGAAGTTGTTGACTTGTTTAACTCTTAAACGGTGAGACGTGACTTTTTGATTTTTTGGTATGTTGTTATAACGTCTCAGCATAGTCAAATGCTTTATAGTGGATATTTTTAATGCTTTTATTTCACAAGATAGTATGTTCCATATGAACATAGGACGTTTTATGGCGGAACAGCGGGAGTACTTTGTGAACATTATACGTTGTTTTATGAAGATGTCCGAATCAACTGACGTTCTATATAAAGAAAGGTCGTTTTTTGTTGGAATCACCAATCCTTTATGAGTCCTTTGTGAATCAAAACCATTATTTAACCATTTTTTTAATTAATAAAATAGGTAACAAAATCATTAGATAGCATCACTTTGAATAGCAATCACATGGCAGTAAGGTCCGGACTTAAAATTAATCTGAAACTTACATATCTATGTGTCTAGTATAACAATGCAGGAGACGCGCACGAAGAAACTTTAACGTTTTTATAAAACCAACAATATTGTACTATACTGTACTATATCAGCCGGATTGTCCACTGTTGAACACAGCCTCTCATATTTAGTGGGGTTTGTCATAATGCCAACGCTTGGCAGGCGTCTTGGAAATCACAGTTTGTGATATCAGTTACTAAGAAGACGCTGCTGTCCACCTTAGGGTATTTTATTTTTAGTCGCCTCTTACGACACCCACAGGTAGTAATGGGGGGAAGTCATTCTAGCCCGGCACGCCACGGGCTAACCATTCACCAATAATAAAATATATATTATTTTTAATTAATAATTAATCTTATATTACTATTATAATCAGAGGCGTCGTGTTTTTGATGAACTTCCATACTTAACAACAAATTTAACTATATGTTTATTAAATTATATTATATATATATATATACTGCAAATAACCGTGGTCGTGTAGGTTACCTTGTTACCATGCTGTGATACGATAAGGGATACATTTAATTTCTATTTTATGTTTATATATATATATATTTAAACATAAAATAGAAATTAAATGTATCCCTTATCGTTTTGGCAAACATTTTATATATATATATATTTATATATATATTTAAACATAAAATAGAAATTAAATGTATCCCTTATCGTATCACAGCATGGTAACAAGGTAACCTACACGACCACGGTTATTTGCAGTCTTAAACATAAATATACGAAAACATTTATTATAACAAAGTAATGGACGTACATATATCAAATTATTTAAACTTCACATTATTATAATTGTGACTTATTTTGAGAATAACTAGCTCTCAAAGTAAATATTATGATATCCAGCCTTCACAAATTATCAATCAGTGTTATATCGTGACTATTACTGACCTATTTTGATATTGTTTTGCTAAATCAGGAAGAATAATTCAGTTCTAAAGAGAAGCAACAAGTAAGAAAAAAATATAGATAAAACATTTCTTATTCCAATCCATCACATGACTATTGATGTGTCTGAAGAATCTGTTGTGACCAATGTGAATTCAGAAACATCAATAATGACGAGCAGCAGGAACCATAATAGGTTTAGAATATGCAGGTTTTAGTTCAGTTTGTACAAAGTTCCTCGTGCCGCTAATTACTAAAATATTTATGCAGGTTGAGTCAGGTCCTACTAAAAAACAATTTGTTAGAATCACTTCCTTTTGCATGGACCTCTCGAATCTTAATCCAGCTAATCCTTTTTCCCTTAATGTCTTACATACAAACCTTATTATAAACAAGAAGTTTAATGTCAATCACGTCATTCTGGGTTATGTTGCGAACAACATAGGGTTTTCCTTAATTCTTGGCCCATCTTACTAGTGAACGCCATTCATGAGGGGTAGGTGCATACAGTTTTGGTTTGAGAAGCTCACTCGATGACAGAGTGGACACTAACCCCTTCATTTTGGGTGTGTCCCTTCTGTAAAAACAGATGTGCTACGCAAATGTTGACTTTTTTGCGGTGTAAGCCTACAATGAAAATATAAAGCTATTAAGATTTTAGCCAGCACAATTGTCTGACCAAAAGCGAAACTCTTTGACCCCTTGCTCTCATTAGCCTGCTTAAAATCTAAAAAGCAACTGCTAACGTCATTCGTACCACGTTTTGCCACAGATTCATCCCACATATAGCAGAGGGTCATCCTTTTACCCATGTCGAAAAACGAGAAGTTAAAAGAAGATAGATTTCTGTTATAGTAAAAATATGCTTATATTGCCATGAGGACACTGCAATACCTTTTCAAAATCAAACACAGCAGTAACCGTGTTTCTATTTGACTCCTCAGTTTTTTATTATCTTGCCTTTTTAAGTGTCTTGCGACTTTCTTATTCTTGTTGTTGGAAAACTTCTTTTTTTTTGGTCCGTTGGATTTTTCTTAAATCGGATAACGTGGCATTCGTCGCACTGATCCTTTTTGGGAATATGGAATGCAACATTGAAGTTTAAGTTGACAATAATAAATAACATTTCAGTTGGCAGTAGATGTATTTTTGGAGTCTAATCATTCAAAATACGACTTAAACATTTTGGCAATACTTAAGTATACGTCAGAGTTGGGGCAGAATATGCTTTCGCAGATACAGTGGACATTAGTAGGAGACGGCAAAGGAGTTGGCACTGATAGTTCAAAATTAACTGGAGTAGATTTGTGTTCAGAAACATCTATCAGCTCTTCAAGCTGTATTAATGGTCAATTTTCGTACCTAGAAGGCACTTCCAAAGACATTGTCTGAAGTTGATTGCTGCAGACGGATCAGGCAAAACATTTGGTATGGAGCTGTCGCAGGTAATTTCCTTGGTCCCGCCATCTTGCAGAGTTTCTTCCCATTTATCAGTTTATATTTTCCACCAGAAGGTAAAGGTGTTATTTGTTGTGCCATGCCGTTATCATCAACATTCACAATTGAAATTAGAAAAAAGGTTAATTATGATAAGTATTTACAAAATAATATTAATAATATTATGTAAATTGCATAACAATTTACCTAGCTCTTAAATCAACTAATTTTAAATTTTAAATCTTTATGTTTAAAGATAATTTAAAATGAACAACGTCTTAATTGATTTCCCTATCCCAGTAATAACGTTCCATTTTGATATCGAACCAACAAATCGTTTCATAGATTCCGTATGAAAACGTCCTATATTGACATCAAACACTTGGAAATTAAATCGTGTTCCTATAAAATCGTCCTAATATTTTGTAAGACTTCTACTTTTTATTGAAACGTATTACAGAAAAAATAATTTCCCTGTAAATGTGCATGACGCAAATAGTATTGTCACACTAAAAATACGTTTCATCAATTCTCCATCAAAAAACGTCTTAAATAACAATCGAACGCCGACAACTATTAACTAAGACAATAAAGCAAAATACGCATAATGTTCATGAATTAAGAACTTGATACAGTGTCTAACGAAATAATACAAGTGAAAAATTTACAACTCAACAGCATTTACACGTTTATCCATATTAAGAACAGGAACATTTGAAAATGATGAACCAATCTCAGGCAGTTTTGCATCTTCTTTAAGCATGCCTAAAATTTTACGTGATCGTGACATCTCTAAAAAACTTTTGTTTTGTATGCAAATCTTTATAAAGTATTATTTTCATAGAACAGAAGAAATGCTAACGACACGCCACAAAAACGCCCACCCTCCAACAAACAGCGCGCGGAGTGACGATCGGACGGTGCGCCCGCACCGCCTCCACTCCCCACGCGCCGTCTCTTGATCACACCGTCCGTTTTTACGCGGAGCTAATGTCAGATGGAACGTTATTCGATTCTATATTTCCGAAACTAAAAGGAATACGAAAATTCTAAAAACGTACATTTGTGTAATTCGTATTGCTCATCTCGTCTAGCTATTTAAATCGATTTTGCTCTATGATCACATCGAACTCTGTTCTACGGATAAGTCGATATATCAGTATATATTATGAATGTTTTTTGTATATGATGGCAGGTGATGATGTGGTCAAAAATGTTATACAGGCTAACCTAGAATTCCTAGCTCATAAGAAGGAGCTGCCGGAATAATAAACCATGCTATAACGACTGCCATCCTAAAACAACAGCCAGGACCGGTGGCTGAACGTGCCCTCCAATGGCTCCAATGCAGGGTAAGACTCAGTAGTAGGTAATGCCCCTAGCAATCCATCCAAGTCATGACCGCAACTGACGTTGATCGGTCCAGAAGCAAGATACGCTACGAGCTTTTTTAAAATAGTATGTATATTACGTTAATAATAAAAAATACATAGATACACACACTAAGCGAGACGTTATCGCGGGCATTCCAATCTCTCATTTAAAGACAGCACCGGATGTGGTTGAAACTATATTTAGCTATAGAGAAACTATATATATAGAGCGGACTAATTCACGTGAATTATCTCGTATCATTTACAAAATATACTTATATACATATTAATATATACGAAAATATTTTTATATAAGTAAATAAGTATGAAAATGTAGTAAAACAAATTTTACCAAATGAAAATTCTAATAATTGGTTTTGGTCAGAAATCGCATATTTTATTTCATTTCATTCAAGTCTACGTTACGAAGTATAAATAAAGTAAAGCCAAGTTTCTATACCATATTTTATATCTAGACTCTATGAGTCTTGGTTTTTTGCATTGACAAAGTTAGTAGACTACATAATTATTTATAAGTTAAATACTGCTCATCAGAGTAATACAAAACATAATCAAAGAAACTGTAAAATATACATTCCCATGGAGTCTCAACTTGAACGTGAAAATTATAAAGATCCAAACGTATTTATACTTCTCATATCTCATTACCGAAGTGAGGACACCCGTCCCGGTTTCGAAGCGCATTCTATTAACTAAGAATTTTAATTAGTGAAGCATTTCTTTCAAAGACTTTGCGTAACTTTAAGCCTCGCTTTTCATAATTTTATGAGATTTGTTGAATATGGATGAGAGAGAAAGGGGGCCTTAATAAAACGGCTCCAGATAGAGGGCCTCTGCGATGAATTACGATCGCGAATTAAATTATGCTGCGCTTTGCATATATGCTGTGCGAATAGGTATACCTATATATGTATGCGGAAGTGCTCTAAAGATATAATTATAGACTTAAATGCCAGGTCTTAAGTCATGAGAAGCTTTGGTTAAAACTTTGGAAACAGCTTAATTAAAGACCATTAGTACTTGGTCCTCTTAATTTTAGTCTGATGTATTGTTTGCTAGAAAACCACTGTATTGATGTTTTGACTGATGCTTGATTGATAGATGTTTTCATTATTATTTCAGTGGCAACATTTGCAAGCCATAGCACAGCCATACGATAGCGACGCGATTGCTATACAACTGCGATTAGGAGCTAGAATTAGCAGACTACCGAATTTGACATTAACAGCAGGGGCCCGATTCTCTTAGCTATTGAACGGCGTTAACGCAACTTAGTTGCATGAAAATTGTAGTTTTTGACAGTATCCGTAGTCTGCCTGCTATTTATGTTCGATCACAAGTCAGTGGCTTGCAATCAATAGTTTTTGAAATATTTGGTATGCTGTAAGCTATTTTGTAGCAATTGCGTCGCTACAGTGGCATTCAATATTTTGGAAGATTTTAGATAGAAAAAAGCTAAATGATTTAAAAATAATTGTTTGATGTATAGTTTGCTAGAAAACAACTGTATTGATGGTTTGAATGATGCTTGATTCATAGAAGTTTTCATTATTATTTCAGTGGCAAGTTGCAAGTTGCAAGCCATAGCACAGCCATACGATAGCGACGCGATTGCTATACAACTGCGATTAGGAGCTAGACTACCGAATTTGACATTAACAGCAGTTTGATCGCAGAAGCATCGCAGTAGTGTGGCGTTTGGTCAATACCTGAGAGAATTGGGGCCCTGTTCGATCGCAGAAGCATCGCAGTAGTGTGGCGCTTGGTCAATAGCTAAGAGAATTGGGGCCCTGGTTGTTGTCTTAGGATGGCAGTCGTTATAGCATGGTGGTAGGGCATTTTGTGAATTCCCACCTGGCTAGCTATAATCTGTCACCAAGCACCTAACAGTGTGTTCCGACAGCAGGCCTTGAGAGCCAGTAATTCTAGGTTAGCCTGAATAACATCTTCGGCCACATTATCAATTACCATTAGGTGAGATTGAGTGGTCAAAGGCTAGCCTATCAGCAATCAATAAAATTATTTGGTTGTATAATAAACGACTCTAGTCTGTATAAGAATTGTTAATTTAGTAATTGTTTTTTAATGACGATATGCTATCTAAATCATTGTTGTTATAAATTATGAACACATATGAGTGAGAAAGTATATCATCCTATTATATGTTGAGGATGTACCTTGTATGAGTGCTGGTAGTACAATTAAGTACCTATCTAGTGTATAATAAAGACTTGTACCTATACTATTGCATGCCAAATATGACCAAATATCTTTTGCAATTCACTTATGACTTTTACTGTATTGTATAACTACTTGCTCATATTATTGAAAATATGTAAAGCAAAAAAGTAAGCAAATTAAAAGAATTGAGTTAAATTGTTTTAAATTTCTTTGGCTTACATTTTATTCAACAGATGTGTTGATTGAAAAGTAGTAAAAATGTAGGTAGGCATATTTTTAATGTTAATTATTATCCCGCATAATTGATTTTTATGTCTGACTGCCTTATTTGTCGAATGGTGCTGTGAATGGCTTTGGAACTGCAAGGTCCAGGGCCGGACAGTTATCAGGTTTATCTGACAAAGAAATGTTC
Source organism: Plagodis pulveraria (assembly GCA_963890685.1). Taxonomy (NCBI): domain Eukaryota; kingdom Metazoa; phylum Arthropoda; class Insecta; order Lepidoptera; family Geometridae; genus Plagodis; species Plagodis pulveraria. The sequence continues at coordinate 10,866,023 of OY982964.1, read as the reverse complement.
AGGGCTAATCCGAAACCCAGAGTTTCTTAGTCCGTGACTGTTCCTGGTTGATGGTAATAGACTATTAATACATGGGACCTGTGCCTTCCTTCAGAGGTAAGATTGGTGTCATTAAGTATTTTATTCGACGCCACAGCTTTTTTAATCTATACTTATAATAAAACTGTAACAGGTCCAATTCTGTACATAGAAGATATTTTGCAAAAAAAAAATTGAGAGCACTCTGTAGCTGATACTGATGCCAAAACTGTATTTTTTTTTATTTTTGTCTGTCTGTCTTTCTGTCTGTCTGTCTGTCTGTCTGTCTGTATCCCGGCCGCGCATCACTCCAAAACTACTGAATGGAATTCAATGAAACTTAACACGACGTGAGTTCATATCACGAAGAACGTTATTGCATACTTTTTGTCCCGAAATTCAGCACGGTTCCTTCGGGAAAGGGGATGAAAGTCAAAATGTACACTTAGTTGTAATTTATTAACGCGTTGTCCGATTTCAATTATTCTTTTTTGTTTGAATAGTGATGAGTGAGCTCGGAACCCCATGGGCAGCCCGGCACCCCACGGGCAGCCCAGCACCCCATGGGCTACTGAATGAAATTCAATGAAACTTAACACGATTTGAGACGAGTGAGCTTGGAACCCCACGGGCCATCCGGCACCCCAAGGGCAGCCCGGAACCCTAGGGCAGCCCGGAACCCTAGGGCAGCCCGGAACCCTAGGGCAGCCCGGCACCCCACGGGCAGCCCAGCACCCCATGGGCTACTGAATGGAATTCAATGAAACTTAACACGATTTGAGTTCATACCACGAAGAACGTTATTGCATACTTTTTATCCCGAAATTCAGCACGGTTCCTTCGGGAAAGGGGATGAAAGTCAAAATGTTACTTAGTTGTAATTTATTAACGCGTAGTCCGATTTCAATTATTCTTTTTTGTTAGAATAGTGACGAGTGAGCTCGGAACCCCATGGGCAGCCCGGCACCCTACGGGCCACCCGGCACCCCAAGGGCAGCCCAGCACCCCACGGGCATTTCGGCACCCCATGGGCATCCCGGTACCCCACGGGCAGCCTGGCACCCCACGGGCAGCCCAGCACCCCATAGGCAGCTCGGCACCCCACGGGCATCTCGGCATCCTTATTTAGATTTGCCAGTTTGCTAAGATAAAACTCTAAATTCTGGAACATTCGCCACAATCAATTTTTTTAACCATCTATCTTTTGCTGGATACATTTTGGAGACTGCGCAATGGAAGTGTACAATCTAATATATTTTTGTTCTACCGCCAAACAAGGAGAACCTCGGCAAAAAGATACCGTTTTATAATCGAAATTCCAAAGAACGCACCGAGTACCTACTTTGCTTCAATATTTATTGTGCGAACCGCGAAGGAACTCTCTAAGTTACTTAACTACTGTCTTCTGGAAAAATAAGCTGGGAGTTATCAAACCCAAAGTAAAAAGCTCCTCTCTGAGCTATGCTTTACTAAGAGTGCTTCACCACAGACCAAAGCGTTGCTTAATATGAGATAAACAGTGCTCAAATGTGAATAATTAGTTTGCAGGTACGGCAATCGCGAACGAAGTCGCAGGTACAGCTAGTCCTTAAATATAATATATCAGACTAATCATTTTGTAAACTCATAAACTTTCCTTTAAAGAAGTAAGAAATTAATATTCGTTATTTTAACATTGGTTGCGTACATATTTTTTTCTAACAAGTATAAATTAATTAAAAATCTAAAAATCCCGACTGAAAATTACTTATTTTCGTTAAACGTTTTATAGTTCCATTGAAATTAAAATTGAAAGTTATATATATATAACTTGAATATATACATACCATATAAACGGAATCGGTTTTTAAAGCCTTTCATCTCGATAACCAATTCGATGGGCTTGGTAGATGAACATTATACATAGCTCTCAATATGGCGTCTGAAATACGTCAGTTTTTTTATCTTTTTTGTGTATCTAGTGTCACTTGCGCTATTAAGAGTAATCTAACGATATCTCAAAAATTACAATCGGTCAAGCCATTTAGAAGTTGTGGTGGAATAAAGACACTCACATACATACATACATACCCACACGAATACATAACACTCCTTTTCACATCATCATGTTTTGTCTCAATATCTACATTTTAATAATTCTATTTTATCTTCTTTGTTTCAGGTAAGAACACTAACTAAGAACATTTTAAACATACGAGTAAAATACCTTCACTGGTAAGTTCATCAACATGTGAGAGGTTTTTTGATAGTGAATTATACGTAAGTGCAGTAAAGATATTTAAAGCTTGTTCCGTAGGTAAACCTTACATGATAAATTTAAATAAAGTAGTTAAAATGATACTTTATAAAGAACTACACTGGTAGAGGGCAATCGGCTCGCCCACTTTTATTTTTTATTTTATGCTATACAAGCATCTGAGTTTAAACAACTATGAAACCGATTTCACTTACGTTTCATAATTCTTTTTTAAAGGTTTCATAACTGTTTAAATATGTGTACTACTTACGAAAGTTTTAATCAAAGGCCTCTGAGTTGTTTGCTTCAGTTCCATTCATGCCTCTCTAAATACCTAATCTGTTCGGCTCTTTTTGTACATTAAATAATATTTTTTGAAATAGCCTTTATACCATCTTACTAAATCTAAGGTGGTACAAACAACAAAAGAGATGGCCCATTTTCTGTACGTATGTGCCCCAGTAGGAAAAATTCAGGCGTCTTGATGAAAGTTGTATTTCTTGATAGGTTTTCCATTAATTATTATGGCTCAATTAGTATTTTTTCTCTAAATAGCGGGATTTAAAGTTTAACCACATGTGATTTCAACAAAGAGAATTTTATTATATTATATCAGTAAAATTAACCAAAATATCTATTGTAGTGAGTTTTAGGTGGTTTTGAAACGAAACAAATAATTTCTTATGCAATACAATTTTATTGTGATCATTTGGAATATAATATGCAGTATGTTTGCCTACACCTACCTCATATAAGGCTGTACCTAAGGTTTTTTCTCTGTAGTGGCTACAAAAACATATTTAAGTTGGTGTAGTATATAAATATATATGTAATAAAAGTATTTTTAATCTCTCTCACTACCAGCCTATCAATTACAATAATAGCCTTAACATGCTATTATTGTAATTGTATATATATTGTAACAGAAGACAGCGTCCCCGTTGTCTTCTGAGTCTTCGGTGTACTGTCGGTCGGTAAGTCACATAACTGTAACACACTTTACTTGAATGGCGAGACCGTATGCTACCACGAACTAAACACCCAGGTATATTTCTAGTCACGGGAGCTTCTAAGTGAGAGTTTAATTCATTAATGAATATTCCATCTTCTCTAACAAAGATTTATATCTATACTCTGGTTTTTAATTCGAGATCAAAAATGTAAACAAAGAAATGTCAATATATGTCATTGTCAAACTGATAGGTCAGGGGTATTGAATAGTTTTTCTTTAAAAATATTCTTACGTGTACGGGCTGATGTCCTTATATAAGATTATGATCGTCGACCGTCGAGTATAGAAGTCAATTAGGACTCCCGCTCTTCTCGTCACTTACATCAAAACGGCAGTTTTATTCATTCATCCAAGCAGCCTTCAAAACAACCCCAGCACCCCACATGTGAAAGGGATCCAGTGACCACATCGAAGATCCGAATAGTAGAAAAATACAGTCCATTTCGCCGGTGGTCATCGCGTCCCCCACATCAGTGGTTTTCTTAGCACATTCTATTACTGACCAATGTTCGTTCTACGGCCACAACAAAACGTGTGCTTTATATTTAAAATTTTAAAATATATAAATTCTGTTCTTTACAGTTCTTTTGAAAACTCAGCACGGTTTTATACTAGGAGGCAATCAGAGGTAGAAAAAAGAGTTAAGGTTTATGGGTACCCTTCCAATTATAGGCTGGTAATATTGCCCTATGAAATATAATTGCTAATTCGCTGGCTGAGGTGAGCCCCAGTAACTTGGTCGTTGTGTTGTCTATCAGCCGCTTTGATCTTTGTAAATAAGGAATAAAGTTATACAAAAATACCTTCTGACATTTCGCTGCAAAGTCTTTATGTTTATAAGGCAATCAGTATTGCCCGTCAACTGGCAATATCTGGGATTCGTTGCATACGTTGTTAATGCTATCTCCCTCCGTCTCAGTTATCCACGGTCTATCTTCATAAGTGGATTATATCTGATATAAGTACATATCAATATATTATTGTACTGTATAAGGAAGATAACACTTACAATAAGTATGTATAATGTCATTTGTCATGAATTGGTCTAATTCTTCTAGTATCATAATTATTATTACCAATTTTATATGGTTTGGTTGAATATCTTTGTCTCTTTATTACTGTCGTATAGATTAAATTTTACAGAACCAATTTGGAATGAAGGTAACAGATAATCGATAAGTAGGTGTAAATGGGTCGGTAAAACAAACATTTATATAGGCTGATAAAAACTCACGTAGATCGTAAAACAGGAATTAAAATACCGAAGAGAGGAATACCTATGGATAGGCGGGGTGAAAAATGATTCTGAAACGTTTTAGCAACAGTTGATTGGTCCACGAACCATTGATCATAAGTCTAAAGGAGGAGTTAGTTCAGAGTGTAAAATGGTAGTTGAAAGTTTTAAATAAAAACATATTGTAAACCGACAGATAAAACAGTATTTATAAATCATGTTGGAGGATTAGGAGTCCGTTAATCAAGATGTACAACAAACAAATATAAAAGTCCTCGGTAAATCGATCACAATATCTATCAGTATTTGCCCAGGTGAAGGCCAGGTTGGCTTTCTTACTGGTTGAGACTTGTATGATGCTTTTCACAAAAAATGAAAAAAAAGTTTAACAACAAATTCGTTTCATTAATATTGAAGGTTACATTCGTTAATACGAATGTAACCTTCAATATTAATGAAAAGCATCATACAACTCTCAACCAGTAAGAAAGCCACCCTGGCCTCGTATATAACCGGACCTCGTCGGTTCGGTCCGGTTAACTCATACTTGGCCAGGAAGGCTAACTTACTGGATTCTGCAGCAATGTACTAAATACTTATTTTTAGAAATTATGCTAGTATGTTATGTAAAGAGGTATTGATGTATTATTATGTTATAAAGTTGTTGCTTGTCCAAATTACGACAGTTTACCTATTTGTTATGCGCAATGGCTAAACAGTTGTGGATACTACTCTCACTACAAGTATGCACTTCTCACTCTCACTAAGCACTTATCTCTAAAAATCTACACATATTGCTATTGAAGGTGCAAATGGGCCAAGGGCATGTGTTTAGTAATTTCTGAACAGCTCGTAGTGGGAGCTCTTTAGGTTGTTCTTGGCCGATCAACTAGGTTCAACAACTTTTACTCCGGTCACTACTTGGATGGCACACCGCTAGTGATATTTCAACCATATATTGTAACCAACGATATGATAGTACTGTCCCGTTGTCTGCAAATGATTTTATAATCACAGACACACACATAATGGAAATCATCTGGATTTTTTGCATATTTTCTATAATATGCAAAAAATGCATGCTGGGCACGCTGCCAAGTGGTAGTGGGCTAGAGCATTTGGACTGCCTATGAGTCTGTAATGACTTATAGGGATCTAAATGCTTTTATTGTAGTAGCTGTAGTGTTGTATATAGTTCGTAATATTTTCTATAATATTGTGTTGACTAATATGTTCGATGTTACATTTCCTAGATTGAGTTTAAAGAAGGGGACATGACCTCGTCATAGATATATGTACAGGTATAGCACACACTTTACAGGTAGCATTGGATCATTCATATATTATCTTATATTAAGGTGTCCAATCTAGCTTAGTTTGTGTTGTATTTGTTAATAACTAGTGAACAATAATGAATGCTATATCTCGAGGGGTGCTGGGCTAAAATTGTAACCCCCAAATCCTTTTGTGAGAGTCGTAATAGGCAACGAACTGAAAAATACTAGAAGATGGACAGCAGCGCCTTCGATGTCTTTCGGCTGTTTATGTATGTGATATAACATAGAGTGTATAAAATCCACAACTATATTACAAATACATAAATAAATCATACATACAGACATCATCATTCAGAATCATTCATCACTTTTTTATATTCCGGAATGGGTTGGCAGAATTTGGGTATTGCCTTCTATTGGGCGTAGTTTCAGACTTCGGACTGTCACTGATCTTTTCTTTGTCATAATAAGCCCATCAACTAAACGACCTGGAATCGAAAGCATGTTTTCGAGATTTCAAAGCGAAGGTTAACCATTTTACAATAAAGTACCAAGGCAGTATTAAATACGCAAATAAAAATATCGATAGTAATGAATTTGGAATAGACCAAATGATAAAATTTTATACAGTGAATTATGACACTTTTATGATAGGATTTAGTACGTAAATTATTGTAACGCAGCTAAAGGGCAGTGAGCAATATGGTTCGGTTGGTGATTGGTGTGCTCCTGTGTCTGGGCTTGGCCCACGCTAGACATGAAAAATACGAAGGGTGAGCTCAAAGCATTTGCAATATTATCTACTGAACCGACTGAAATAATGTAAATAATTTTAGCTTGGATTTACACATAAAAATTTTGCTAAAAATTATCATGCTATACACTGTTTCATGGCACAGTACGAGATAACTATTTACCGGGGTTGGTTTATTCGTTTATTGTATTTTTAAATATTATTAATACAATTTTATATCATAGGCATCAACTATACAGAGTCGCTGGTCCAGTTCATGAATTTAATAAACTAGAAGCCAATCTGGACATGCTCTTTGCTACACCTGCTTCCCAAACAGAGTCTGGAGAACTGGAAGTTCTGGTGATACTATCTCCAGAGGAGAAACTGCAGAGGCTCAGTTACTTCACAGTGCACAATATGCCTTACAAACAAATCGCTGATAATTTGGCCACGTAAGAACGTACACAATGCTATTAACGCATTTAAAGAGTAAGAACCACTTATATAACTTAACGTGACATTTTAGCATCCTTCGGAATGAAGACGTCAAAGTACAGAGTTCCAGAGCAGCTGCTAAAAGGAATGGTCGTTCTATGAGCTGGGATACCTACTACAGACATGGTGAAGTAAGAATTGGTTGAAACTGTTCAATACTTCAAAATATATCCTTTGATATTTTTAACGCTGTCATAAATTACATTTCATTCCAGATTAATGATCATCTAGATGCTCTTGCCGCTCAATATCCTAGCTTGATCACTGTTATAAACGCAGGTCTAAGCTATGAAGGTCGCCAAATCAAATACGTGAGGATCTCGACTACTCGCTTTGAGAACCTTAACAAGCCAGTGATCATCATCGACGCTGCCGTCCATGCTAGAGAATGGGTCACACCTCCCGTTGCACTGTACATTATCAATCAGCTAGTCGTTGATATTGCGGAAAATGAATTGACTGAAAACATTGATTGGATTATAATACCTGTAGGCAACCCTGATGGATACGAATACTCTTTTGATGAGGTAAATTTTTTGCAATGTTTATAATGTATTTAAGAAAATGCGTAAGTGGAGCCACTGTTACCTTTTTTTTATTTATTACTAAAAGGTTAGCCATTACGAATATCTTATCGATTGGTAAGTGGCTCCATGATCGAATGTTTTCGAATCGAAGTCGAATATCTTCACTACAATAAATATACAAATACAAATATTTTATTGGTAAAATAGATTTACATGTCAAAATACAAATAGCATAAACAAATTTATGCGAGCGGTAAAGTTATCGTTAAAAAAAATTCTGACGTCATAATAAGCTTTAATTATTAGTAGTATGGTAATTAATCAACTTTAAACCGTTTAATTACCATGTGTAATAATCGTGAAAACCTAAGACAACATTATTAGTAGTATTTTTAGTTTAATTAAAACTGATGAGACTATGCCAAAACTGTCCTCACTTTATTGTTGAATAGATCTGGTGCGGTGTGAAAAATAATATGGCTTTAATAGGTAATTTTAGTTGGAAATATAGAAGTAGTGTAATAAGGAATGATAAAGGTGGCACTGACTTTTAAAAAATATTATTTTAGGCTTTTATTGTAGGAAGATAGTTGATGTTGATTGTTTTAATATTTTTGATATATCATCATTATTATTAATACTATATCACTAGGACCGTATGTGGCGCAAGACTCGCTCCAAGTCCCACGTTGGCGCTGAGGAATGTCCAGGAGTTGATGGCAATCGTAATTTTGATCATGAATGGGGCACTCGTAATAATAGTGCAGACCCTTGTTCCTTAATCTACGAGGGTCCTTCTGTATTCTCCGAGCCAGAAATCAGAATCATCAGAGATGTGGTTTTGCAACATCTACAAAGGACCGCCCTATACATTTCACTACACAGTTACGGAAACATGTTCCTTTATGCATGGGGTAACAATGGTAAGTAGTTTGTTTTATATGTATTTTTTGTATTGATTGTTGTGATATTCTTAACATAGCTGTATATATTGATAGATATAACTAGTAGTAGATATTTGCCAACCGTAACAGCCGGATTGTCCATTTCTGTACACTGCCGCCTCCATCAAGGAGAGGGGGGGTTTGCCTTAATTCCTACGCTTGGCAGGCGTCTTGGAGATTGCGGTATGAGATATCAGTTCCTCAAAAGCGCTGCTGCCTACCTTCTGGTGTGTTACCCCTTAGTCGCCTCTTACGACATTCTAGCCCGGTACCCCACGGGCATATTCATTATATGAAGACAAATACAATGTAAGTGTTCCATATACTCTCAAATGTCAAATACCCGTTTTTGTGAAGCTTTCATTGTTGCTTCATTCATGATTTTTTCTTGACCGCTCTTGTTATAAGGTAACAAATGGAAATAATACACCGGGTGATCATCATGTCATTATTAACACAGGGAAACCTCTCGAAATATCTAGTATTAGAAGAAAACAATTATAATGTGAATTTATATTGTGAATATAGTATGTGAATTTCTAACTGATTCGGCGTACTGGATTTGTTGTATGAATAGATAAAGTATTATTGTCATTAGTAACGTTGACGTTCCTGCACTTGTGGCAATCGCGGTCATAACCTGGCGATAGGGGTCAAAGGCTTACCTATCAGCTATAAAAAAGTACAAACAGATCAGAAAAAATGAGAAAAAGTTTATTAGGTACATATCAATAATAACAAATATTTTTAAAATATTTTATGAAAACATCAAATTAATATTTTAATAAAACACTTAAAAAATACAAAAATATATCTAGTGACAATTCCGCCTAATTTTTCTGTTAAGCCGACGTGACGTCACAAACGCCACGCAGCCAAACCGGAAGAATTTTCGACGCGTTTCGCTTCTACACGATTTTTATTAATTCTATTTCTATATCTCTTACTTCCTCCTACCATCTCTATGCAGACGATCTCCAAATTTACTCGCAGGCTCCACCAGACCGTTTAGATCAAGCGATTGATACACTTAATGCTGACTTGCGTAGTATTGAAAACTGGAGTAAGTCTTATGGCCTTCAAATCAATCCTTCTAAGACTCAGGCAATAGTCATAGGCAGTTCCAGAATGGTTTCACGAGTAGATTTCTCAACTCTGCCAAAACTATTATTTGCGAACGTTTCTATTCCATACAGCTCACAAGTAAAAAACCTTGGAATCATAATAGATAGTTGTCTATCATGGGAACCTCAGCTACAATCATTGAGGCAAAAAATATTTGCTTCAGGGTCATCTCTTAATCGAATACGTAACTTCCTGCCCACTGCTACCAAAACTGCTCTTGCACAATCTCTCCTTCTTCCAATACTTGACTATGCTGACGCCAGCTATCCTGATCTCTCCGAGGACCAGCTTAACAGACTTGAGCGCCTTCAAAACTATTGTATTCGTTTTATTTTCGGCCTACGAAAATATGACCACGTTTCCCAATTTCGATCTAAGCTCAAGTGGCTCCCCATTCGTCTTCGTCGGAATACTTGTATACTTACTCTTCTGTATAACATATTGTTTAATCCATCTACCCCTCTTTATTTAAAGGCATGTTTTAAGTTTTTACACTCTACCCATTCTCTTTCTCTTAGGTCATCACATAACCTTCTGCTTCACTCACCGGCTCACAATACAGTCTTTTATAAATCGTCCTTTTCCGCACAGGCTGTGCGCCTATGGAACGCACTCCCTGTCACAATCAGACGTGCCCAATCTCTCAATGTTTTCAGATCGCAGGTCACCAATTTCTATCTCTCCATTCATAATTAATATTGTTCCCTGACGTTTTCCTTTATTTTAATTCATTTTTTTTTATTTTTTTTTATTTCATATAACTTTATTTCTCTAATTTGTTAAATGTTTATGTTTATTGTGTATATATCAAACTATATATATATATATATATATATCATGTGTGTAGGTATATATATTATATAATATATATTGTACTATATATCATATATTATGGTTTTATATTTATGTAGCTTATTTATACTGTAAGACATCAATTTATATTATGTACTTGTTTATGTATTCGAGTCATGCACCACCCACCCTGCTCAAAAAATTATTCTCTGTCCATCCAAAGGTTGTCTGGAAGAGATCGCTTTTAGCGATAAGACCGCCCTTTGTACCTTACTATTGTTATTGTTTCTTTGTAATTTCCTGTTCTTTGGTGTCAATAAAGAGTTATCGTATCGTATCGTATTGTATGGATTTCCGCAAAGTTACGCCTGAATCTATTTATTATCTTAAGGTACATATCATTTGAACTTTTTCAAAACTTATCAGAGCGCTTTGTCGATGCGACGCATGATCACAATGCTGGCACTTATTTGGCTCAACGAATAAGCATTGCAATCCAACGGGGCATTGCTGACAACTGGTAGTGGGATAGAGCATTTGGATTGTCTGTAGGCCTGCAACGGCGTTTAGGTCTAAATGCTTTTGTCGTTGTAGCTGTATAGTTTTATTGCATTTGTAGTGATTTAAAATTAGATCATTGACAATTGAATTAAGTTCGCATTTTTTTATATAAATAGGTCATCTTAAATGTTATAGGCTATTGATATTTGTGCAGGTACTGTTCCAGACAATGGTGATGATCTCCATGAGGCAGGAGTTCAAATGGCTCAGGCTATAGATGCGTTAGCCCTTGACAAAGCCACGCCATACATCGTTGGCAATGCTGCAAATGTGCTTTACTTCACATCCGGAACTTCTCGAGACTGGACCCGTGCTGTAGGAATTCCATTGACTTATACCCTGGAACTGCCTGGATATGAATATAATTTTCTGGTTCCTCCAGAATACATTGAACAGATCGTTAAAGAGACTTGGGCTGGAATCGCCGCAGGAGCAAAACATTTATTGGTACCATCATCGTCAACATCTTTGGCCCGTTATTGCTCACTACTGAGTATAACCTTACCTTTGTTACTGCTATTTAATCATTCATTAAAATCGTAACTTAACTTATTTGCCAAGATAGAGCCTAACTTTTTGGATTTGTTTAAAAATATATTATCTAATAGTATTAATAAAATAATATTAGTTTATGCTCTACCAGCGGTTATCACGACCTCGTCCGCTTAAACATAATGTTTTTATAGTAGCAACATATAGGTATTATACAACCATGCACGAGGTTAACAGAACGATTTTATAATAATAAATGACAGACAAAACAGATCTATTTATATAAATATTTTTATCACATACGTAGGTATATATATATTTTTTTAAATATTGTTATGTTTTCAATAACGCCTGCTCTGCGGATTACATTACAAAATTACAAAATTACAAAATTACGAGGGAAAAAATATAGTCATGGTTGGGATTCAAACCCGCGTCCATGCACTCGTGCAGGTGCAGTCAGAAGTGCTACTCCTCGATGAAGCGACTCTGAAAGTCGCGAAACCGGTTGAAATCGAACTACTCGACTGATTTAACATAAGTGAGATCGTTCAAATCGGTCAGATCGGTTTCAAAATTGTTTACGATGTCTTTTCGATCGACTTATAGCAGGCCCAATACAATATGGCAGCACCGTTCAAGATTCATTACCTTTGCACCGCCTGCGAAAGTGCTAGAAAATCCCTCTCTGGGCATCCACCTCCAGGCCTTGTACCTGAAGCTGGACGCTCGAGCTGCCCTGCGTATTCTGAAATTGGCAAAACCGTGGTCAATTCTAATTCGCTGATCGGCAGAACAGCAGAACTCCGGCCTTGCTTTTTTGATCAAAACACATATGATCTTATTGTTTGGTATATTAGTTATACCTTATCACATAAACAATTCTAAGTTAAAATTTCAAATTCTAGGGTAGTCTGAACAACATCTTCGACCACATCATCACATACCATCGGGTGAGATAGTGGTCAAAGGCTAACCTATCATATATAGGCAAAAAAAAAAAAACAGTATGCGTTAGGGCGATAGCTAAAATATACTCCTGTTGGCTGTCGTAAAAAGCGACTAAGGGAATATACGCACTGACTGAGCAGAATTCCACAACGTCGTCGACTTGAGCAGGGTGTTTTGCTTTACAATAGGCGCACAACAGGGTTTTTATCAGCCCCATGAATGAAAAAAGCGGTACACTACCAACAGTCACATCCGCAAGAAGCGTTAGTGTAAGGAAGGAGTCTAGCCATGAACCGTAAAGCAAAACTGTCAAATCATTATGTTCATGACTAGTAATCATCATGCAATAATCATTATGTAGACTGTGGTAAAATTCCATTTACTTCCTTTCGTGAATGTATAATAATATAGTTTCAATAGTTACTTTTGTAGTTAATACACGTACAAAGTTTTAATTGTCACGAAGACTTTCATTGACTTCAACCACCAATTTTATTTTGTTGCATATTTCCGTTCTGCTCGTTAGTTGAAAATAATTGGAATTGAATGTAACAAGTTTTAAAGGAGTGAAACCACATAAATAAAGTTAATTAGGACCCATGCGTTCCACCGCCATGCGCTAGTTTGATGACTCTCAATTTACGTTAGGTGCTTTATACTGTCGCAATACAGAACCGGCTTATAATGTTCTTTCTTTTGTCATTATATAATATGTGATACAGTTTGTATTTGCTCCTTCCACCAAGTTGTTACTAAAAACTTTTCTTTATACATATTACGATTACCTTTATATGCTAATTATTAAAAATGTCACAGTGAACCTTGTTCTCCGAATTTTCTGTAATAGTTTTTCATACATTATATACCCAAAATACACTCTCAGACTTGAAGAATTTGAACTGGCTAAGTACTTGGAACTTGTTGTTGCTAGGGCGTTAGTTATTCGGTTTAAGAGTGGCAAGTTAACGAGTTTTTCTGTTAATAACATTTGCAGGAGCAGTCTGGAGTTCGCAATTGTTCCATTAGATAGCTATATACTACTGTGTCAGCTAGATCGTCAACTGCTGAACCACCCCTTATTAAGGGAGGGTTTGCCATAATCACCATGCTTGGCAAGCGTCTTGGCGACCACAGCGAAAGATAGCAGTTCCTCAGATAGCGCTGCTGCCCACGTTCTATTTTTACGACACCCACGGAAAGAGATGGGGGTGACATTCTAGCCCGGGGGACGCCACGGGTGATAGCAATATGCTCGCCAAATATTAAATTGTGATCAAAACATATCTGGCAATACGTAGGTGTTTAGATATATCTACTCACATCTTCCGGTACCATATATTATTACGTTTTTTTACATAATTAAGATACAGATGTAAATTTTAGTCGTCTATATATTTCACCGAAGGTAAGTCTAAATGACATAAGTCACGACGTGACGTAGGCTACGTGCTGACGGTAACCAGAGGCATAAAAACACGTTAAACAAAGCTTACGCTAACATTGCTGGACACATTGCTGGTGGCGTTTTTAACGTTGTTTGTGATATCTGATATACTATATAATCTGTATTCATTCCATTGCTTTTAATTGAAAGTTCATAATACTACAATATGTTCATATAAAACTATTCAACCTCTATCAGTTGGCACAGAATTGAATTTGTTTCTGGTAAAATGCGTCTAGATTGGCTACCGTAAGCTGGCGATGTGACAGTGAGATTAAATGAGATAAAACACTGGGCTATAATTGCGTGTATAAAGCAAGATGTATATCAGTGAAACAGTCCAAGTTTTAGGATTTCATAACCAAAGTGCTAAACGGAGACCTATTAATGAGATCCACTCCACTGTTTGTCTGTCTGTCTGTCTGATTGTCTGATCTAATATTGTCTGATGGTCTGATTATCTTTTGAAGCAATGATGGCCGAGCGGTAATAGTTATGGACTGCCGTGCCACAGGTCCATGGTTCAATCCCCACCACCGGCTTGAGCTTCATTGCATGGTGGAAGGACATTTAGTGAATGCTCGCCTGGCTAGCTACCATTCGCAAGTAGAAAATCTGTCGCCAAGCACCTAAAATGTATTCCAGCAGTAGTCCTTGAGAGCCAGTAAAATTACAGGCACACTGTATGTCTCAGTGTGACGGGCGCAGTGCAATTCGATACTTGTGACGAAATGCATCTGTTATTGGTAGAGTTTAATCCGCGTAACATAAGGTGGGCCTCGCGATTTTCCGTGATAATCCCTTAAAAATAAATTGATTATCTGATTGTCTGCCTGTCTGAATGTCTGTCTGTCCGTATACAAATACTGTCCAATACGTTTAATGCTCATAAACATACCTAAAATTTTAATATATTTTATAGAATGCTGACCCATAATTACTAATATTGTAGTAGATATTCAGTTTAATTGTTTTGAGGAAAACCTCAATACATGAGAAGGTAAGTGAAACACTACGAATAAACATATTTATTCGTAGGTGAAACATGAATTATTTATCTTATGGCGAGGTGACATGCTATCCCGGCACCTCAAGGATATATTTATACATGAGTATAATATAAAGATAAACTGTAGATAAATAGTCAAATCAAGAAGGTAGACAGATAAATACGTATTAAAGCTGAGCATGACGACTGACGAAAAACTATTTATAAATATACCAAACCCATATAGCCACGTCTTGTAGTTCAATCCTTTTTACGCCGTTTTTATTTTGAGACAGTTTTTATTGTAGTTTTTTATTTAGTGTATCCTTCATTAAGGCGTTTTTCTACGAGAGGTCACTGCAAGTGGGCATCCTGCCAGCAGCGGCACTGTTTAGACATTTTATATATTGCCGAAGCAAACGGTCTTCAAAAAAGTTATCCACTTCGAATAATGTATGAAAAATTTGAGTTAAATAGAGTTTACATATTTGTAATGCTCTATATATAAAACCGGCCAAGCGCAAGTCGGGCTTGTACACGGGTTACGGTTACACATGAATAAACGATATTTATTCATGTGGTGCCGACTATCAACTCGCATATAAATATTTGTAAATAATATTTATTCATGTGGTCCGCACTAAGCGCAGACAAACCAGACTACCCTCTTTCTTTGACGTATATAAATATCTCGTTTCTAACAATAATTATAATGTAGGTGACCGCGACATTTTAAAAACTTATATATATTTTATTTATTGTTTTACTTAAATGTTTATTCTGTAATCTATCATTCTAAGTTTGACCCTTGTAGTTGTTGTCGGTTTACTACTGTACTATAGAATGATGCAAAGTAATGTTTCATGTATGGGGACCACTGGATTGTTTGAATTTCTGATTTTATTGTTACTTATTAAGCCATCTACCGTGATAACCCTAAGCTATCTATAACAGTTCATAAAGTAGTTTTTCATATTTTATCAGGAGCTACTTTTAATTTCTCTCTTCGTAAGCAACATGCTACGAAAAATATTAGTGATGTTCTACGTATAAATATGTATTTATTCGTAGGTGATGTTCCATGTTTGTTTTAATCAAAGTTGGTATTTCTATACAGAAAAGAAAAACTACGACGATTTTCATAATCTATAGACCTTTAACCATCAATAATTTCAGGATTCTAAACTAAATAACACCCTATGATATATTAGTCAGTACATTCATAGTACAGGCAACTTGGAAAGCGCTTTGACAGATGGGCACAAATAGGTTATATTTTATGGCAGAGCAACCGTAAAAGGAATAATTTACAACGTTCCTATATTATCTCCAGCGATTCGGGAATTCTCTTTTCCATTAAATACTAAAGCACTGAAGGTTCGAGCCAGTAATTCTAGGTTAGCCTCAACAACATCATCGACCACATCATCACTTACCATCAGGTGAGATAGTGGTCAAAGGCTAAGGATTAGCCTCATAATCATCATAATCAAGCATAAAAAAGGTTATTGTTCTGCTGACTAATATCTTTCACTTTTGAACAATTAATTTTTAATGATGGAGTGTGTTTGCGAATTTCATTTTTCGAATCATCTCTATAATTTGTAGTTGTGTAGACTTGAAAGACATTTTATTTTTATTTTAAATAGTATGTAAGTTTGTATTCGATAATTCTCGTATTAAATATTTTGTTACTGTTTTTGTTAATTTCAACGGGCTGTTGAATTTGTAACATTGGCAAATTGTTAAAATTGGTGTTTAGGCGGCAAGGCCTGCTACGCAGAGTGCTATGCAGAACAGTGGCGCTAAGGCATAATGTTTAACATATTGAGTATTCCATTTGGTCATTTTGTTAAATAAGAATGTTTTAGTTTTTCAAAAGCAAGTAATAATGCGATGCTGAACCTATTTAGACGCGGTTCGTAATAGCCGGCATTAATGCGATGGCCCTTATACATGCCTGTCAAAAATATGAAACTGCACTTTGTTCGTTTTTGACTTGTTTTTGTACAGAGCACCGTTTGGTGCCGTGAATTTTTTTTGGAAGATTGTGTTTTTGTGTTTTTATATTGGTGTACTTAGTAATTTAATTAAATAACGTCAGTTTGTATTTATCAACGCAAAGTAATTATAAAAAATATTACACGGGCAATTGTATCTTAATTATTTTTAATAATCATCAATACATAATTAAGTCACAACATTGTACAATGACTACAAAAATAACCTATTTTACATTAATTTCTGTTTGTAATGTTTTGATACTCATTATAAAGTACAATTTACAAATTTAAATAAGTGTAACAATGTTAATTAAAATAATACAATATGATTGGCCGAAGTCTGTATCAATGATAATTGAATCACTACACGGCCCTGATTTCGACGAATTCTGTTCTCAATGTTGCAACATGATTTGTTATTCAAGTGTCGTAAAGCATAATTGAAATCTTAATGTTCTGGGTTTGATCCCGGGTCAGGCAGTATTTGCGTCATATAATTATATATATTGTATCTATTTTTACTTAAACTTTAAGTATGCCTCTCAAGTCTAGAATTGTCCGTATTGTATCATGCTATTGTATGGGATCATATAACAAGAAGCTAAACGCAGGTTTAGAGTTACTCATATGTTTATCTTTTATAATTACAATGGTCCTGTGACTACCTCTTGGGGAATGTAACAGCGTAATGACATACAGGCCATGATCAATAAGTGAGTTTTTTTTACGTAAAAGTACATTGTTTATCCGCTCTGACATCATGTTTAGGTATTACTTACTCATTACAGTGCCCGGGGTCTTTTGTTTCACGCTATATATAAATATATATTTTTTTATTCGCTCTGCCTGTCTGAATTGTCTCTCGTCAAGTGCTAAAGAACTGCCTCACAAGCTCAATCGCCGGAACACAATCAGCCGCTTGGCAATAGATTATTTACTTACTTTATGACGGCACTACGAGTATCTCTACTTAAATATATTTTTGAATGTTATATAAATACGCAAATCCATAAAATAATCGGTTGAATCTAATAATTATAATACCTAGCTTCTGTTAGCTGTTACTGCTCTCTCAAGTAACAACAGAACTTCGTACAGGCATTACTTGTACTTTACAGCATTCAGCTGGCTTGATGTAAGAGCTGAAGTTGAGAGTTGAAATGCCCCTTATATAAAAGCTATGAACTAGATAATGACTCTGGATAGTATCTATTAGCTAAAGATTAACGATAAACGATGATAAACGTTAACTACTTTCACTTTAATGGTTCTTATATAATTTATATCACATTGGATTAGGTTTCTGGTACCTTTCAGTTTGATTAGTATTCTAAAGAAAACAGTTAAGACTAAAACAGCTTGCTTTGGCTGGCGTCCAAAATGAAATAAGGAAATCAGAAGGTTATCCCAATACCAAAATGTTAAAGTTGATGCTTTGATAGATTTAAAGCATAATAATCGCGCCATTCACAAATATGCCAATATCAATCTAGCCTATTATTTTTAAGGCTTTTCTGTCACTTATGCTACTTTCAAGTTTTTTTTTATATAATCATTCCTTATCTTACCCATTCTAGTTGCACCACAAATACATGTCAATTATAAAAAAACAAAATTAAATTTTGTTCTTGATTGACTTTGAGCGTTTATGCAGATTGATTACGCGCCACCGAATTTGAATGTTTCGACGACCGACATTGTGCACCAAATTTATCTTTTAAAATTTTATACTCCAAAAACCATCAAAATCACATGGAATGATGGCAAAATCCTATACCTATCAATGAATAGTAGCTATACGGAACGAGTATATCAAATATCTCTCCTAGGATCCAAAATAGAGCGCACGCATATAGGTGCGATAACTTTATTTCCAACATTACTCGCTAAAAGCTACCAACCAATAAATCAACGAAGTCATAAAAAAATTAATCAAGTAGAACGCCTCAGTAGTGTGTTCACGCTTCGACAGCGCTTACGGTATAGTAAGCTTTTCGTCGTTAGTGATCCGTGAAAACCTCTGAAAGGAATGTTCGATAGACGCGTTGATTCCTTTTTGTTTCATAAAGGGAGCTAAATGTTATTAATTTATTATTACTAATATATTAAACAAAAGCACAATATATGTAAAAGGCGTTGAGCATCATGAGAGAGTGATAGATTTTTTAGGAATATTACCCTCCAACAGTTTGATGAAATTGTTTGGGAAAATACTTATTTAGATAATAATCTTTGTTATGATTTATATGCCTTTAAGGAACTATCTTCTATAAAGTGTTTGAAAAAGCACTTTTTTCGATCAGATGAAGTCTAGTAGTCTGGTTGATGGCCGCGCACCGTCTCATATGACGGTAAAAGTAATACAATTGGAGCATGTAATTTCGGCTCGAAAGAGCGTGCACAGGTAGCCAAGTGGTTTAGGCATCTGGACGCGGATTCGCCCGCCGGGCATAACATTTTGCTCCAACAATTTCTAAAATATGATTTTCGCTTAGCACGCGATAACGCTTGTAATCATATTTAGAAATATCTTCTATTTGTTCAAAATAGTAGATAGTTCATTCAAGGTCAGGGTTTACAAACCACCCTTCGCATGATTATTCATATAGGCATATCAGCAACAATGCGAAGGGTGGTGAGGAAACGATAACTGAATGTGTTCGACTCATATTTAATATTTACATACAGTCTCATATTTACGCCACAGCTAAGATAGTATTACTGACTTTGTGCATGTAAATATTAAAAAGTCAGTCGAGTCAGTTTAAGATTCCAAACTCCGCGGTAATGTTGGTAAATTAATGCTGGGTTTATTTAATTTAGGCTCAATGTGTACATAATGTTTTGAACGTATGATATATCAAATATAATCTTCAATAAAACAGGTGTCTTTTAGGTACCTATCTATATATTCAATAGCGGATATGAGCGTCGTTCCGGGCAAAAAATCATCAGCACCTGAGAGTCGGCTGCTGCTAGATGAACATAGGTATAGATTAGCGACTGAAGTACAAAGTTGCCGTTTTGTTTTGAAAAAAACAAACACTTAATTTCTGACAAATTTATATAATCGTAGTAATAACTAAAATATCTCCAGGGAATATAATTTATTCCATGGCGTGTGATTGGATTCTACATTGAGATTCCAATCGCACGCAATGGTATAAGGCTCTGAAGTGTCCCGTAAACATCGAGCTGGTCACTACGGGTCTGTTAACTCCTGCTAACTAAACAATATTATGCGCATGGTACCGACTTCAACAAGTTATTTCACACTTTTAAGTAATGAAATGAGTTCCATTTTGAGGTAAAAAATATGTTTCACCCTTTTAGTGACCCTTGCTACTTAGGGGATCAATTGTCAATCACTGTGAATTACTATTTCATCAAGATAGGAAAACATTTTTCAGTTATTCGAGTATAACTCAAAAATGGCTTGACTGATTTTGATGAAATTTAAATGAGACCACACAGAAAGCACCAGCTTTCAAATAAAAAAAAGAATCATTAACATTGGTTCACCCAGTTGAAAGTTCTGTGGTAACAAACATAAAAAAATACTGTTGAATTGAGAACCCCTCCTTTTTGCAGTCGGTTAAAAAACTTTAATCGTTAACTTTAAAGTTCTTCATACCAAATTAGGAGTTTCAAAAGAAAACCTTAACTAAACTGTTATTCCGAAGAGTGTTTTTAATGAACTTCATTGTATTCGTTTGTGCTAAGAAACTTGAATGTTGGTTGAGTACACTCGGACTGAATGCTCAAGTACACTCGCTTCGTTAAATGTTATAGACGCTGAAATCATAAACGTTTTACTTGCGAAGAATGTCGATCTTGAAATGTTATTGTTATGAAAAGGATATTTGCATACTTTTGTATGCGGATTAAATAATAGCGTGAGGCTTATTTTCTTTTGTGAGAATTGTAATATATATGTTATTTCGATAAAAAACTGTATCTTGCAATTAATTTCAGAGATCTGTAAGTTCCGTATTGAAACCCATAGAAGACCATAGCAATATTAAACTTTACTTTGTTTCTCCAATTTTTGAATTGTCCACATATATTATTATATTTTGTACTCTGCCATTGCTGGTCCCAAGCCCGGATGAAAAAGGAGAAAGGTTGGTCAGGAAGGACCATACCTACCGTAAAAGGTCAACGCCGAGTCTCAGGCTGCGGCAAATAGCCTGACATCACCATGACCACCCAGCAATCATGAAGCGGTAACCAAAACCGTGAGGGCCAAATACCCTCTAAAAGTCTGATGCAGAAAGACGTGGGAACCCACTGCGATTACTTTACCAAGAAAACCCCCCCATCATGAACAGAGATATATATGATAGCGATTTGCTGGACGATCCGACTAACACTCGGTGCCACTCGGTACCCGGGCCGAGTGGTGTGAAATTGGCTACCTAAGTTTCGAAAGAAGGATCAAATGTGAACGGCAATAAGAGGTTGCCAGCTAAAAATAAAACCTCAATACGTACAACCCATCGTATTGGTGCCTGGAATGTCAGAGGCCTACTAAAACCAGGTAAACTCACCATCATTGAAAAAGAAATGTAGTGTCACAACCTCAATGTACTTGGAATTAGAAATAGTGAGACACATATGCGTGGAAACGGACACTTTAGAACAGCAATAGGAAACACCATGTATTTCTCAGGTGCCGGAGACTCAAGCCTACATGGTATAGGAATATTACTGCCAGCCAAATTAAATCAGTATGTCCTCGGCTATAATCCAATGTCGGAGAAAGTCATGTCATTAAAATTGAACACCAGACCTTGCACATGTTCATATTTATGCCCCCACTTCACAGGCTTCAGTAGAGGAAATTGACTCTTTTTACGGAGAACTTGAGACAACGCTAGATTCGATTCCCAAGAGAGCAATAACTATGGTAATTTGAGACTGGAATGCCAAGGTTGGATGTACAGCCACTGATAATCCAATCAGAGACAAAGTTGTCAAAATTGGTCTTGGCAGCAGGAATAAACGCGGCAAGAGACTGATTGATTTTTTTGGTACCAGGAACCTTACCATCTTGAACACCTGCTTCCAGCATCACGCTAGACGCCTTTACACATGGAAATCTTCAGGTGATAGATATAGAAACCAAATTGACTACATCCTCATCGATTCACGCTGGAGATCATTCGTCTCTAATGTAAAAACGTTTCCTGGTGCCGAATGCGGTTCGGATTCGGGTTCACAATCTTCTCGTGACCAATTTTGTACTACGGTTAAAAGCACCTAGGCATCTGTTACCTAAGCCCAATCAGCTAGAACCATCACAGATTCAAATTTTTAAGGAGTCCCTGGAACAAAATTAAAGTTAAAATCGTTCGAGCAGCACGACGCCAACTCGCTGTGGGAAAATTTAAAGCACTGGTCTTGGAAACATTGAACGATACTAAGAGCACAAACAACAACACAGACAACAAGAAATCTTCTTGGATATCCGATCGCACTTGGGAACTTGTTAAACGGAGAAAGGAGCTTAAAATAATGGGGTTGCAGAACACAGGGGTGTTACAAAAGTACAACGAACTCTGCAAAAAGATCGACAAGTGCTGTAGCGAGGACAAATATCGATTCATTGACACCATTTGTACGAAAATCGAACAGCACTCCCTGAAGTTTCGAACCACCTGATGAGGCCTTTGAACATTTGCAACACCAACGGTGTTAGCAATGCGTTTCCGACCCTGAAGTTTTAATAATGTAATGTTCTACATAGTGCTGTACGTGTAGCAAAATAAAATATAGGGACACTGCGAGAAGAACGGGCAAAAAACTAGGAGTTATTCATAAAAATGTGTACCAACTGCATTATGAATTTTTTGCAATTAGGTACATAACGAATAAATCAATTCAGGTTATTAAAATATCTCTCTATACTAATAAACTCATTACAAAAATGGAAAAACTCACGAAATTTTAGCGGCAAGGTAAGGAGCACCACCCCACTTCGAACTGTGAGATTCGTCTACCTGACCAAACACCAACCACACCGAAAAAATTGACTGAATTTAATTGGATATTCTAGTATGTAGGTTTACGTCAAGAAAAAGGGATACTAGCACTATTATTTTAACAATACAAAGTAAGATTGGTACCTTCGCTTTCATACACTTTACGTTAAAATTTTAAGTATTCAACAACGAAATCATTCGCTATACTCAAGCGAGTATATTGTGGACTTTTCATACACGCGAGTATTAATTTCGCTATTCAAAGCTGAAGGCTCCAGATGACTTTCTATGAAAAGTTCTGAAAGCAAATCCAATTCATCCTATTCATCACTTTGGTTTATTTGGAACTCCTTAAAACCTTTATCTGGCACTAAAGAGTTCCTTACCCCTTTAACTTTTATATGCGAGGGATCTCTTATTCATACCTCAGATTCTACTGATACTAAAACTTTCTTATTGACCTACATCTACACTGTTATTAAAATATCTTATATACCTTAACTTATCGGAATGCCGTAGATTATATAAGTTTAATACTTTGCAGTGTTTTGTCCAAAAATTGTCCAATACGTCATGAAAAATACAGTTACCCAAGATATTTTATATTATTTGAATTGAATAAATTAAACACATAGGTCTAAATATTATCAAGTGGATCTACTTACGTGCGCGTAGATCAAGATAAGAAGAACTTTAACTGAAATCAAGATATCGAAATGTCAGCATGTAAACATATTAACAGGTGACAGGAGGGCTGATGAATTTCTTTCTCAGACTTAAATTTGATAGTTCAACTGAGAAATTCAGCTACTTTTCAGGCTGAATTATCTAAGTTATTAGTTGTTATCAGTTCTATTAATGTTAAAATCGGTAACACACATGGAATTGAAATTGAATATTTTAGAAGTTTCAGTAACGATCGAGCGGTCGCAAAGTCGAAGTTCATGTCTAATGATGTATCTTTTAAATATAATTTTAACTACTTTTTTTTACATAAAAGCCCAAAAAATTAAACAAATAGTACATTAAAATATATATATTATTAATCACGCTGTCGATCTTTCGTATTCTAATCTTAAATGAAAATC
Source organism: Plagodis pulveraria (assembly GCA_963890685.1). Taxonomy (NCBI): domain Eukaryota; kingdom Metazoa; phylum Arthropoda; class Insecta; order Lepidoptera; family Geometridae; genus Plagodis; species Plagodis pulveraria. The sequence goes on along the minus strand of OY982964.1, from coordinate 10,842,116 downwards.
GTTGAATATTTCAGTCACATCTATCTCTAAAATCCTTGCTAATGTAGGCAAATTGGTGTGGAGACCGGAAACCGCTGTAACGAGGAGAATCGAAGGTTTCTGATGTACTCTCTTGAAACGATAACGCTTTGATGGCAAGACGTGAACTGATGTTCAGTGTCCCATGACGTCAAAGGGCAGTAGGTACCACAATCAGGCTAGTAATATTATAAATGCGAAAGTTTTTGGTAGTGAGTGAAGCTGTGAGAGTTTGTTTATTCCTACACGCTGAGTAAAACTTGGAGTATATGAATGTTAAGGTGCTATATTAACACATAAGTTATATTTTATCTTCATCATAATTACTTAATACTTAATATTTTAAAATATTTCTCATAATGCTGTTGATGTTGATAAGTAAAAATTCCTTTAAAATGTACCTTGTAGCTTTACCTATAAAGACGCTCATAACATGCATCATTAACTCAATGCGGGAACACATATATACTTGGTCGAGATTTGTTACTTGTGTATGGTAGCTGGCCTAGATAGACTGCGTATGATTGTGTGTGTTAGTGTGCCATTGCAAAATACTTACTTCATTTGACTGTTGAGAGCTAAATTGACACGATATCGTGCGAGATTTCGGTAGATACTGAAAATTATAGCGTAATCCTTCGGGCCTGAGCTGAATCGTTTGTCAGGCCAAGCAATGAAGAATTTCACATTGTTGTATTGGCATTGATTACTTGTCAGCCAAAGTTAGCTATATATGGTTTAATGCTACGAATAAATATGTACTTGTAGTTTAATGCAATATAATATCTTATATGTCTATTCATCTAATATATTTTTTCAACACAAAATATTAAAGTGAAAATAGCATTTCAATTTTCATACGATTAAATGTAAAAGCTCTATATATCTCAAAGTATTACAAGTATTATCTACAAACAAATTTGTAAATGAACAAGATATATCGGCACCGCACTCCGGGCATATGCTTACCTAACTGCTTTGAAAAAGCATTAATTTGTTACAGTGTTCATTTTTGAGACAGAAAGGTCACCCACATTATGTTAAGTGACGCCATTTCAACACAGTTGCAGTGTCAGTGTGCCGATCTCATATTGTTTGACACTGCACACTCGACAGGGCAGTTTTTATGTCTGTTTCACTCAGTAATGTCACATACTACAGTGTCCTTCACGACTAATAACACCAGCATTTGCAGCTTTGAGGCAGAACATCTGACACTGTGCTTTTACCCACCAACACTTGATGCTATCAAATCCTGTAATTATATTTTGTGGAAAAATATTGGTATTAACATTAAAACATACTTGTACCAGTTTTTTATATACAACACTGAACCGTATATCAACAAAAATGCTGGTATACGGTATCCCTATCCCCCTGCACCTCTGAGTTGTCATCATTAAAACCCATTACAGCGTTTTATGAGCGACCAACTTCTGAGTCTGCGATTGTCAATCTTGGCTATATCGTGCTATAACATTTTACAGTTGATGATGTCGGTCATAAAATATTATTTCATTCATGAATCTTATGGCCATTAAACTCTATTTATAAACTCTATTATTATAGCTAGTATCATCTCACCGCTAAGCTGCGAGACCCTGAGTCAGACATTGCATATGTTATGGAACTATGCCACAAGGATGGCAATAAGCTAGCCCCTCTAAGATGAGATCTAAAAACTTCAAAGAAATATAGGTGTTTATTTAGCAACCTTTACTATCACGTTTGTTGGTAATCAATAATGTGGACAAATACGTGCGCACGCTAGACTTAAAATGTGTTAAACCAATAGCGCCATAGAGATTGAAAAATGTTGCTTCAAGTAATTGTAAAGTAAATTGGTCACAAAAGACAATGTAGATAAACTTTTCAAATCGCAAAACTTGCATTTAACTATTGACACTCAACTTGCTCTGACAAAAACGTTCTATAAAAAGTTTAACATCCAGTGCCTTAGAAAATTACGTAGGCCGGAAATTAAATAACTGCTTGACCGCTCCGAGTGGAGGTTTATTAAAACTGAACGAGGACCCCTGAAGAGCTGCCGCCGTTATATTTGATGATTTTGTGATCCCTAATTGTGCCTGGGTTTGAGTTGTGCTAATTTGTTTCAAATATATTATGTGCAAATGGGGAGTTCATAAGCTATGAGGAGTGCGTAACTAACGAAGTTAAAATTTATACAACCGTGATTACTGCGTAGTTAATTCCTGAGTATTATGTTAATAAAAATGGGTACTATTATTATATTATCAAGAAAAGGTTCTGCCAAATTTTCTATGGAAGAGTTTATGAGAGTCCCTATCTATTTCACCAAATTGATCTTATTGTTACTTGTCAACAATTAGATTAATTTGAAATAATTCAAGAAACTAAACCGATAAAAAAAGAAAAATGTGTAAAGAAATGCATATACATACATATTACAATAATGAAGTATGCACCTTTATATAAAATATATACATATTTATATATAATAATAACAAATATTTTAAAAGTATTTTAAGAAAACATTTAATTAATTATTTAATAAAACACTTAAAAAATCTTTATAAAAATGATAGATAGATAGATAGATAGATATATATCATTTTTATAAAGATTTTTTAAGTGTTTTATTAAATAATTAATTAAATGTTTTCTTAAAATACTTTTAAAATATTTGTTATTATTAAAAATGGATTTCCGCAAAGTAACGCCTGAATCTATTCATTACATATTTATATGTTTGTCAATGATCATACACCAGGCCTACCTGATGTTAAGAAAGAAAGGGTTCTAGGTTAGCCTGAACAACATCTTCGACCACATCATCATTTACCATCAGGTGAGATAGTGGTAATGAACTAAACTATAATGCATAAAAAAAAATAAAAAACGAATTAAAACCATTTATGGACACAACATTATTACAAATAAAACGTACATAAACACGAGAGATGTTGTCAAAAAGGCCTTGAATCAGCACCTGTGTCAGATGTCTTAAAACACCTGACGCAGATTTTTAGACAACGCCTCGCGTTCGTCATTTTTCTCTTATACGAGTATATGTGCGGCGGAAGAAATCATATAACATTTATTAAGTTATATAACTTCTAATGTTGTATGAAAATCCAAACCTGCCCTGCTAGCGTTTTTTTGCTTATTAGCTGCGACATAAAATAAAAATACAAACGTCAAATCTCAAAAAAGTTTATATCAAATAATTAAAAAAAAGGTGGAATTTTCTTTGTACTCAATTTTCAATGAAAAGAGGCTGGTAACCTTTCGAACAGAAACAGATCGTTTTCTCCCGTCAGTGTAGAAGGTACTATTTGCGGTCTCAACGTGGATGGGTGAGCACTAGTGTAATTTACATCAGGGCGCTTACATGCCTCGGAGGGAATTTTATACCATATTTTCCGAGTTTTTTTTTATGTCTGTTAGGTTAGCCTTTGACCACTATCTCTCCTGATGGTAAGTGATGATGTGGTCGAAGATGTTGTTCAGGCTAACCTTGAATTACTGGCGCTCAAGGACAGCTGTCGGAACACACCGTTAGGTGCTTGGCGACAGATTTTCTACTTGAGGGTGTTAGCTAGTCAGGCGGTCATTCGCAAAATGCCCTACCATCATGCAATGCCCAACCACCATGCATTCATTAGGCTATGTCGTGGTTTCGGCGTCGCAGCGGTCAGAAACTTCCGACTAGGTCTTGCCGCATTAAGCCCGTACGGTGGATTAAGATATATGGCTCATACTCGTATTTCTCACTCTGAGAAAAAAGTCCGTGTTCTACCATTTATTACGTGATGAGTTGATACAGTACGGTACATTTCTATAACATACACGATACCAATATAAATAGCCACGGCGGGCACATTATAATATTTAAATATGTGTGAAACTCACGAGAATTTAATTTAAAAAATAGTAAGAATGTTTGTGATTCAAGCATTAATTATGTTTTGACACAGAAAATTCACTCCAAAATATATATATATGTAATATGTAGTATGTAAATAGACTTATTGTCGTATACTGGACATAGTTTCATACTACAGACTGCTACGAGTACTACGAGTGCAGCTCATAGTCAGAACAACAAAGAAAGCAATCCAGAATGAAAAGAACTAAACACCAAATCTCACGAGAATAATCAAAACCAATCGCTGAACCAGTCGCGTTCTTTGTTGATTGCTCCGAGCTTAACGTGCGATTTGCATTTTATTGCATTTCTTGTAGAGAGACAATTGAGTGCCAATTGCGAGCGGGAAACCCTGAGTGCAAACACTGACCGAACACCGAGACTGATCTTGACTCACAGGATAATTGCATTGTTCGTACGAATTACCTACATTACTTTTACTCTTCTTTTGTTTGTGGTTCATTTCCGTCATTAATTGCTGACTAAGAGACAATAGTCGTCATAAAAAGAGGCGACTAAGGGAAAAGTGCGCCAAATGGGCAGCATGCAACTTCTCACATGGATGTAAGTAGGGTGTAGTGTGCATGAGACGCACAGCAGGGCTGTACGAGTATACAAGTGCCCTGCCAGGGTTTCATATACTATGTTCTTGTGTGCCTGTCTTACATGTTGTTAGCGTAAACATGTTATTGGTAATATGTTCTTGTGTTTCGTCCAGTGTGTTAGATATATTTTTTTTATGACCCTGAAAATGTGCTTGGTGAATGGCGAGTCTCGCTCCCTATTACATGGGACCAAACCCCAATTGGCGAAACTTGAGTGTTTACACAAGTCTGCCCTTCGGGGAATACAGGCGTGATTATATGCAGGTATATAATATATGAACATGACATTACTCATATCTTATATCTCAGCGTTTGTATGTGTGAGTTAGAATGATCAACGATTACATTCGAGTGGGATTCCTTGTGTATTTCCTATAAACGTAGTATAAAATTATATCTTATACTATCTTAAAGCTAACTTTCAAAAAATTTAAAGTTTTGATACAATGGATAATAATATGTGAATAACATAGGGTATAATTAAGATAATAAAACATAACAGCAAACTTAAGACGGTTAAATCAATAGACGGTTAAATAACATTTAGCAACAAAGCTTGCGATGCAGTAACCGCTGCTGGCAGCTAAATTTAGACCGTTTGTTTGTTTGAAGTTTGGCAACTTGCAGTTGAAGTTCTTTGGTTCTGTGTAAGAAGATCTTTAAACGAAACTTAGGTAGAACTTGGTAAATAGGTGTTTGCCGGAAACCTCGTCAGGATTAGTTGACAAATTTCTAATCCTGACTATGTTTCCTTAGGTTTAATCATTAAATTAATAAGTAATAAATTTTGGAGTCATAATATCGTATAGGAGATGCGAAAGACTTGCTTTGGAATCCTGAACTCAGTTATTGGAGCTTTCTGCACCACCATTTATATAATAACTATCTATATATATATATATATATATAGAATACATATATATATATACACCGTGTCCCAAAATTCAACGATAAGCCGGCATCGGTGCATGGACCTACTCATGACTCCTCTGAAAAAAAAAAAAAAAAAATTATAACTGTTTTTTTTATTAATTACAGAGACATTTATAAATTTCATCGATATTCGATACCCATTATGCTATTTTCAACTACCATGACCACAATTTTTGACATATTTTTGATATTTTTTGTGCATTAGCAACCTAAGAAGGACGGCTATCTACCACAATCCTTTAAAATTACAGAAAGTCTGTAGTTATTTTACAAAAATCAGTAAAAAAAAATTTTTTTCTTATAATTTTCATAGATTTTAACATTCTATGCACTTTCTATAGTCTGGGTTAAAAAAAAAAGTATGGACACTACCATGGCAAGTTTTATTAAAAGTTGGCGCAACTTTATAAAAGTCTCTGTAATTAAAAAAAAAAGAGTTGTAATTTTTTTTTTTTTTTCCCGAGTAGTCCTGAGTAGGTCCATGCACCGATGCCGGCTTATCGTTGAATTTTGGGACACGGTGTATATATATATATATGTATTTTTCGGAAGCAGCGGTCATTGAAGGTCGGTTCCCACTCTAGACGCAGCCTTGATGATAGTGGTCAACAAATAGCCCATCAATAATAAAAATACTCATTCTAACGATGACTGTTGGAGAAGTGGAAGGCTGTTCTGATATGTCCGGTAACGTGGTGTTTCAAACATAATGTCCGTTGACTTGTCTGAAAAATTTTAAAAAAATAATCACATATTTTCATTGCTTTAGCAAGTAATATAAAGATTCCCATATATTCAAGCCTGATACTATGTTTAATAACATATACTCGTAAGTATCTAACCTTTTTTTTCTAACCTTTAACAGGACACGTTAATTTATTATTTTCATATGAAAATGACTCTACTATATTTTTTTTTATGCCTGATATTGTCTTTGCCTCCTTTGACCAGCCTTTGACCAATATCTCACCTGATGGTAAGAGATAATGTGGTCAAGGATGTTGTTCAGGCTAACCTAGAAGTACTGGCTCTCAAGGACATATTTTCATTGCTTTAGCAAGTAATATAAAGATTCCCATATATTCAAGCCTGATACTATGTTTAATAACATATACTCGTAAGTATCTATCCTTTTTTTTCTAACCTTTAACAGGACACGTTAAATTATTATTTTCATATGATAATGACTCTACTATATATTTTTTTTTTTATGCCTGATATTGTCTTTGCCACCTTTGACCAGCCTTTGACCAATATCTCACCTTATGGTAAGAGATAATGTGGTCAAGGATGTTGTTCAGGCTAACCTAGAAGTACTGGCTCTCAAGGACAGCTGCCGGAACACACCGTTAGGTGCTTGGCGACAGATTTTCTACTTGAGGGTGGTAGCTACCCAGGCCGGCATTTGCAAAATGCCCTACCACCATGCAAATGTTTGCAATACTGCATCGGTTTGTAATAAAACTGAGTCACAAACATAAGTGAGTACATATATTAACACTGTTAATGCTTGTCAAGTAGGAACCGCTGCAAGCAGCCAAACTTGGGGCATACGTCTAAAGGCTTACAACTTGTGATGCTAAAGTTTATTGGTCTGTAACTCGTCTATAATTAGAACGTCAAACGAAACTTTAAATGACACATATAAAGTGGACTCGAGCTTATTTATAATGTCATAGAAGAAAATATAAAAATAAGTTAGGCGGGAGTACAGAACTGATTCCGCAATGTTTGTGATATGATAATAGCAAATCTCTTTAAGTGGTTCTCCAATTGTTAATCAAAATTTGTTAAACATGTTAATATCGATTTGTACTCGATCACGCTAGTGTTTATATTTGACTTACGATGACTTTATTCTATATATATTATATCCAATATTTTTTCAATTAAAAAAAAAAACAAGCCAAAATATAGATCTAATAACTAACTTAATTATGTAAACTGCTGATGCAGATTTCAATAAACTAAAAAAAAAATAGTTTTACAACAATATTGATAAAAATAAAGCTGTAGAAGAATAAGTATCTTTAATAATTGGTGTAATTGAGCGAAATACTTCCACACACTTAATAATAGTATTAAGACATGAAGATATAAAACACATAAAGTCATGGATAACTTCTATACTTACCAAAATCTATTAAAAAATATAAAAATAACGTAAGCAAAATTACTAATATAAAGATGAAACAAAAAAGGACACATTATTAGATATTGAATGATTTTAAGGGACACTTATTATAGAAGAAGTATCGAAGACATTTGTAATATAAAAACTTATTATAAAAAACCTCGAACTAATAATAATATTAACCTTTCAACATCAATTGCCCATTCCAATCAGAGACATCACAGGACTATACGTCAGTGACTCAGTGGTGCTTGTTGCACTGTATTCCTAACGCCACAGAATTTGAAATATGTTGATTATAAAAAAAAAACAGTTTCCAATTCTTCTATTCTGCGCAAATAAACTAGGATTTAAGGGTCTTACAGATAAACCGTAGGTAAGTTTATTAAAACAGCAGTCAAATAGATCTCGACGTACTCACTCATGCATAGGACCCAACATTAATATAAGACTATAGAAGAAATGTTATAGTTTTGTTGCATCTTTCTTATATAAACAGCTAAAAATTACACTAAATAATGTACAGAACAACAACTACATATGTGAAACAAAAATACAAGAGTATTTACTAAATTAAGATTAGAGAAATACAGAAGTACTGCTTCGATTGAATATTTAAGTGGGCTCAGATAGACAAACTATGACTTAGATTATTTATTTATTAACAATATTACTCTATTCACGCGCTCATTTAACACATTCACATAATACATTGGATCGGCCATTTTTCTTAAACACAACATATTCCTCTCTTTGCACACATTTAAATAACCAATATCACTAAACCCAGGTTTCTGAAAGGTTTGTCAAAGGCTTGATTAGTTAAGTGACTGAATACTGAACGCTCATTGGTCGCTTGTCGTATCATTGGTTACTATTGGCCAATGAGCGTTCAATATTTAGTCTGTTAGATAATCAAGATTTTGATTAACGTTCCAGATACTGAGTGTAAACTTTGTATTTCAAATACATAATTGTGAAATTGGAAGTGAATTTGTTTCTGCATACAGGGAATCCTACCGCGGAAGCTAGGGTTTTAAATTATCACTCATTTCATAACCTACTGAAATGTTATGCATTCGACTAGCTTTAGTCACAAATCATTTCACGGATAAATAGGTAGTCCAAGATCATTTAATATTTTTTGTCATTGTAACTAATTGCTTGAATAAACTATTATTAATATTCATAAAACTTAAGATAATTATTGAAGATTTTTTCGAAACCGAATCAAACTTATGGAGAAAATTTCTATCGTTTTATTTGTGTGTTTTTATCTACAGTTTGGCTTAGAATAAATGAACTTTTGGAGAGTTTTAGCGTATATTACATTTTTATGTGCTCATTGTAGAACGAAGACATATTAAATTGGTGATTAGGTAATTTCTAAATTCAATAAGCTACTGAAGTAAATATAATTTGCATCATGCAATTGCATGTGTATTCTATTTCTACTACACTAATTTAACAGGTCTCACATTAAGTTGTTGGGCTTTATTAAACTAAAGCAATGTATACTAAAGTTTCATGACCAAAGTAAACCCAACAAACTACGGATCCGTCATTAAAATTTTACGGCACTAAGAATGTGAAACTACTTGACCGGTCGACCAGAATTACTGACTTAATTCCTCGACCTACCACAGGGTTGGTTCTAAACGTAAACTTGTCTGCACTAAGTGTTATTCAGTTATTTATGATTGTTACCGACAGCCCCTGCTCCTATTAGGGAGGTCTAGCAAAATTACAGTGTAAACAAAATCAACGGCATATTAAAACGTGTAGGCATTTTCGTTAAGAGCTCAGAGAGAGATTAGTAGTTATACTATTACATGTTGTATTAAAAAACTAAACATGTCGTGGCAAACTAGCATGCAATCACTTCTTGTTCTCTTTATTGAACTTATCCCGAAACTTCTGGTTAGTGTCTTCAAACGTAGTTTTTCCATATTATAAATACTTTTATAATTACTCTTAGAAATTTTGCACGAATGTCATTGAGTCTAAAATCTACGAGTATTCTTCTGGTTTGTCAGTTTTCCGTAAAATGTGTATTTAATTTATTTGAATAAATAGTTGTGTATTGGAATTTATGTTTTTGAATTAAGATATAAAATAAATAATTTAACAAAAAACTGGTACACCAGAAGCATATCTTAGGCTCAAAGACATGTGTGCAAAATTTCAATGATATATTACACTTGGTGTTTAAAATATTACGAAACTACGTTAATATAGAAAGGGCTACGAATACACTAGCTTTAGAGTTTACCTTTTGTACTATATTTTATAACCTTTCCAGCTGTAATATAATTATATATTTAAGAAGAGAATAGAAAGCTATAACATTATTTATGTATGTTAAAAAATATAAAGCTCTTTTAGAGAGTAATATGCATGATGCATATTGTGATTTTAATAATTAAATGTCATATAATATGCAACTTTATTTTACTATATTTCCTAAACTTTGATTAAATCAATGTTAAAGTAGGTACGCAACCAATATGTATTATGTTGTTGGACGGCGTAAATTATAAAAAAGGAAATAAATGCGCTTAATGAGTAGTAGGCCACTACTCACGTCGATGTAAGTAGTGGCGGCATATTAGGTTCACAAAGGGCACTTTTTCATCTTTTATCGGGTCCTTTATTATTTTTATCGGGTAAATATCCATCCATATTTTTGAGATTTTCTTCTTTCCATCCGAAGGTTGTGTGGTAGAGGTCGCTGTAAGGGATAAGACCACCCATTAAACCTATTTAATTTAACTACTCCAAGTATTGTTTACATTGTTAATCTGGTGTCAATAAAGAGTTTTCGTATCTTATCGTAAATTACCAACAAGTATACATAGGCAAAGAGCTTGGCGGCTACAAATCCGAATCCAAAACGTTCTTGTACCGTCATTAGAGGGTACATAAGGTATTCATCCCAAATAAATTGGATACAGGAAGAAAAATGATGTTAATCGTTGCTCGGTAAGTGGTACCTAATATAAACCGTTGAATTTCTGACTATTAGCATTCTCTATTTTACGGTATAAAGAGAAATAATATCAATACAAATTATACATATAAATTTGACTTACGAGTTTATACACAAAAAAAAAACTTACGATATTAATACTTACATAATGGAGCAGACTCTACGTTGAAAATGTTGAATTCAGAGTACAAACCATCTAAAGTGTAACTTCCACAATATAATAATAATACTAATAAATGCAATTATTTTCTTCACAAAAAGTATTAGAGTGTACAGTAGCAATAAATAATACTAAATCATTGTAAAAGTGTTTTGCATGGAGTGTTGCCCGAGGTAGGCCTGAACAGCCCGTTTACGTAACGAATAAATTAAATTAGTTACAGATGTCGCACATGACACCCTTTACGACTTTTACGCGGTTCGTTCTCTCCTCCGTATATGATGGAAGTTATAAAACATATAAATTGCCAACGCATACATTACACAGTATTGTATCGAGTAATGTTCACGAGTATTCCGTAAAAGTTTGGTTTGACTAGTCGCCTGGGGCAATCGAATGCGACTGAGGATAATTATATGCTATATTATTTTTTTATATTGCTGACAGGCTAGCCTTTTACCACTCTCTAGCGGTAACCTAGAAGTATTGGTTCTCTATTATATTTTTAGAATTCTGTCACTGTTATTGTTTCAGGTAGTCAGTAATTATATTCGTCATAATTACCATAATACAAATATGTTATCACAAATAGTTCGGCTTGTAAGACTCGTAACTTGAGTTGTATCGAGTTCAATGAAAGAAGTTTGAAGTAAACTGTTGGTCTCCAGTATTAAGTGCGATACGATCAGTTGCATAGAAAAAGATAAAATATACTTATACCTAAAATATACTTGTAAAATATCATTCAATCTTAAGATTTTACCGAGTAATTTTAATGTGTCAGTAAATCTTAATAGGAAAAACTTCGACACAGATTCTAGACTCAGTCGCTTTTTGTATTATAAAATACTTCTGTAAGGCGTTCCTAGGGGACACATACATATGCATGTAAATTCACAATTTATGGAGGAAACGCCACCAGTTAATGTGAAAAATATCCACAATTTCAGCTTTCCTTGTTATTCGGGTGTGAAATGTGGTACATGGGATCCATCACATGTCATACTTGAATATGAAATATAAAATGAGCTTGTTTTTTTTTTTTTGCTTGATAGGTTAGCCTTTGACCACTATCTCACCTAATGGTAAGTGATGATGTGGTCGAAGATGTTATTCAGGCTAACCTAGAAGTACTGGCTCTCAAGGACAGCTGCCGGAACACACCGTTAGGTGCTTGGCGACAGAATTTCTACTTGAGGGTGGTAGCTAGCCAGGCGGACATTCGCAAAATGCCCTACCACCATGCAAAAGAGCTTTTTTTTAATGCGTATATTTCCAACCTAGAACTACTTTGACTGTGAATATTACGATGTCGCCCGTTTAAGAAAAAACTATTTGGTAAAGTTTCCAGATAACAAGATGTTTTCCTGTCAATTATTAAATGTGCCTTAGAAAAATAGCCTGCAACGATCGATATATCACTCAACTATTTTATAAGCATGTTGTGTTTTTCCAATAGAAAACAAAATTGTTCTGAAAGAAAAACTATACTTAAAATCTTTAAAAAATTAACAAAATTATACGAACTGTGATCCGCCAAGCACAAAAGCGCTCGAGAGGGGCGGTCTTTTCATAACATATCTTTAAAAGAAAGCATATAATGTAGCATGGTGGTAGGGTATTTTGCGAATGCCCGCCTGGCTAGCTACCACCCTCAAGTAGAAAATCTGTCGCCAAGCACCTAACGGTGTGTTCCGGCAGCTGTCCTTGAGACCCAGTTCTTCTAGGTTAGCCTGAACAACATCTTCGACCACATCATCACTTACCATCAGGTGAGATAGTGGTCAAAGGCTAAACTATCAGGCATAAAAAAAAAATGTATAGGCATCACAGCTGTATATCTAAAAAGGGAAAGGTAGAAGTGTCTAAACATCCCTATGACATAAATATGTACTACAATCTTAAGATCACATCCATACCTCTTAAATAAATATATTTAATTACTTGTATCTATTATTTTCATCAGCAACCAAACAAAAACAATTTAGAATTTTTGTTAACTTAGTCTGTGAAATCATTTTAAAAGGTTATTTTAGTTATTTGAACTAGGTAAATAATTGTAACAGCTATGATTTCATTACAGAGCAACCCTTAAAAGGGAAAAGGGTTTGGACAACGGACCCTTACATGTGTAGGGTAGATATGCAATATTTTTTACTTGGGATGTTAGTAGAGTTAAATAACAGTAGAGTGGTCGTGATTCCAATACTGTAGTAGGTACATGCTACCTACATTAAGGCATTCATTTAAAGTGTCAGTTGTATACTGTAGTTTACTAAAAAAGCATAACAAAATCTGCAAAATATGCAATTATAACTAAGCAGTAAGTAAAGAAAAATGAGACATAAACAGAATTGTATAGGCTAAATAAATAAATACTAAGCAGCAAAATAGCAAAACGCAGTTTACGAATCGGAATTAGTCTCATCTCAAATCTCATTCTATGCAGTAAATAATGTAATAGGTATAGATATTTCTGTTGCTTCGCCAGCAGATGCCGTGCCAGCACGCTCGCTTCGCTCTATCGGCTCACGGATTGTTGGTGTCACAGGTAACCTAATGTTCCTCCTCGCTTCGCTCGTCGTCGCACCTTTTGGGACTAGACTTTGCTCTGACTAGATACTTTACATGATCCGTGAACTGCGGAACTACCAATTCCAATATTTTTAATTACGATTTAGTTATAAGACTGTTTACGTATTTATGTATTGATATTTTGGGATGAAATAACCGGCCAATTGTTTTTATTACTCGTGTTTAAATGTCGCACAAATGTACCAAATGCCGACCAAGAAAATAACGGTTTTTTTTTTAACTAAACATGTAGAGAAAATCCGTTGTCTCTGCCTACCGCTTGCGTAAAAAGGAGTGATGTTATGTGTAAATTATAGCAGAAAAAAAATAGATATTATATTGAACTAAAATTTTCCTGATGTAGGTATACAAGTAAAGCTTACGAGCATCATATTAACGTAGTTATGTAACGGAACAAATTTTGAATTTATTTTATGACATTACAATAGCAATGTTGCCCGTGGGGTGCCGGGCTAGAATGTTACCCCCCATTGCTACCTGTGGGTCATAAAAGGCGACAAAAGGTAAAATACCGGAATACCTTCCGATATTCCAGCAGCGCCTTCTGTGGAACTGATTTCTAAAACAGCAATCTCCAAGACGCCTGCTAAGCGTGGGGATTATGGCAAACCCCCCCTTAATGGAGGAGGCTGTGTTCAGCAGTGGACTATCCGGCTGATACAGTATAATAAAAATGGCAGGACAGTCTAGTAAATACATTTTACTATAATTGTAATATATTGGCGTTACCATCTAGTAATATAGGATCCATAAAATTGTTGTGATTTATCCGTAGTTTTAGGTTATTTTACAGTTGCCTAATCAACATATGTAATGTCCACTCCATATACATTCTTTAGAACTCATTACTATTTATTTAATATATTACTAAAGAGCTTGTCAGCACTACGACTAAAATTAAAATATTTGAACTAATAACGCGATGAATAAGACAAGCAAGCTAAATGTTTCTCATCTTAGAGTAAAAACTTAAAAAAAAGGATGCTCCTGTATGAATTACAGCACATTTGACGAAGAAGCAAAACTAACAGGCTTTATACCTATCTTAATAATCATCCCGAAACGGTTTAACAACTGCAAAATCATGTAAAAGAAAAATATTATTGGATGGAGCGTCGGAAAGTTGTCGTTGGACATACATATCAAAATACAAACATGAAAGCTATATAACAAAATACAATAATGTGCATATTTGTAATGCCATCAAGTCCCGTTAAATACTTTAAACTATTACGAAAGCTGATGTTCCCAAATGGATACTAAAACTACTAAAATACTTCACTCGGTCAGTTAACTCCTCTTTTCAGTAACACGCACCTATAATATAATTAAATTATATAATTTACCCTACTTTACCTTCTTTTCTTAAAAAAATATTATATTTCCTATAACGGGATGCTGCCATGTACACTTCCTCATGCTTATATTATATTTTAAGCCATGTAATTTTCGGTCACTGCAAAGTGTTTAAAACGTCGGGACAAAAATAATTATAGATAGCTACACGCGATTTAAACCGTTTAAAGTTGTTTAATTACTACATGTAAATTTCCCAATGTACTCGCAGTACATGGAGTTGCTCTTCCAGTTGCTTATTTCTCCTTATAAAGGTAAGATTCTTAGCGTCTGCATAAAAATTTCGTTTAATTTTCGGTTCTAATTAGTGTAATTATTTCAAGGTAATTTCAAACGTCACTTATTACTCATAATACGAGCGTTAAAACAATGACCGAAAAACACATTTTGAAAATTAAGTCTCATTTTCACTTTTATATATTTTATCATAGGGCTATTCTACAGTGACTAAAATTTAACCTTTTATTTTACCCTACGTTTCCAGGCAAATATTGCAAATCTCAATGATATTTCGTAGTTTCGGCAAAATATACAACACAAAAGAAGATGTAGCCCGCAATGTAGCGCGACATCAAAATGTTACCTCGGTTTTGTTTATTTGGATTAGCCAAGAAAAGGTATAATTAAACTATGTTGACCTTTTGTAGCTTCGTCCGGTACATACGTACGAAATCTTGTACATCGACAATGCGTTGAATTGTCTTTTTCATTGACGTAGGCAGATAAAATATAAGCCCTTGGAAAGATTATTAAATCCTGTATTGCCATGGCCATAAAAACATAACGATACAATTGCGAACCAGTTATCTAGCTATAAAATTCACCTTTCGTTTTCAGGTTAAAAACAATACTGCTGATTCTTTATAATAAAATATATCATAAAGAATAAGCATCGAGTCAGCCGCGTTTTATGCGCGCCGCGTGGTAAGATGATATATAATTATTGAGAGACAAAACTTATATCTACCCTCTGTTGATTTCAGCGTACAAAGTTGCTACAAATATTACAGAAACTTTGAAATTTAAAAAAGAATATCATAATTATCTGAGTATTAGATTAGAACAATTTAAATATGCTGTAATGCAGCGTAGTCAAATTGTACTATATTATAATTTCAACAAAACTTTACTACCAAACCAATCATAAACACTTCACTGGAATAATTGTTTATATTTCGACTTGAATACAAGAACTAGATATTAAGTTGATAACGCCGCTATGAATGTAAATTGGGTATTATAACATTGCTGTGAAAGGATTGGAAACTTAAGTATTGGAATTTATATTTAAATTTGAAATGAATAATTGTTTAAGTTTCAGTAAAACTATTAAAACTTCAATTTTAAGCAAACTACGAAGGTTGATGAATATTAGAATTCAAATTAGTTCTGAGACAATATTTTATCGAGTAGTTGAATTAATAATTATGAGTTACGCTTAGTAAGTGAAATAAAGATTAAATCTGAAATCTGGTCAAGTGCGAGTTCGACTTTCGTAGAACGGGATGAAAATGGAGTGTTGATCAAGATTGTAATATTAATTTTCCCCCAAAAATCATTAATGTATTTTGTTTTGAATTAGAGTTATAAAATGTTAGATCTTTCGGGCGTATGTCAAAGCGTGAGAATAAGACTAGGGTACAACGAGTTCCCCTCAGTCTAGCCATCAACCAAATTACTTTTAGGAACGGCAAGCGGATAGCCTGATTGAATTTGTTACAAAACTGAAAACATAACATTTTGCGGTTGGTACCAGTATACCATGTAAGTTATCCAATCTTACCTAACTTTTGCCATGTAAGGTTGGATAACTTACACGGCATAGGTTATATACTTTAGTCACAGATCACATAATACTTTAGATTGAGCGGCGTGACAATGAACATAGAAAAAAGCGTGACACGCCGTGAACTAGTGAGTGTAAATCGGTGACATTGTGACCCAGCCCCAAAAAGAGCAGTGGCAGTAATAAAATCCTTTTTGGAAGGAAGAACCTTCAGAGTAAGGATGGAAGGAGCCCTCTTAGAAATATATCCAATACTCGCCGGTGTACCGCAGGGCAGCTGTCTGTCACCAGCATGCTACACTGTTTACACAGACGATATCCCAGCTACCAACGCCACTCTAGCGCTATATGCGGACGACGCGGCTCTTTTAACATCCTCTTTTAACGTCCACCGCCACGCAGCCACGAAGATGCAACGAGCCTTCGATGAACTCCCAGCATGGCTGTTCAGATGCGAGTGAACGTGGCAAAAACGCAAGCCATGCTAGTCACCACGAAACAAGCCCTTCCAAACCAATTGTCACTCCTAGACACACCTATTCCTTGGCAACGATCAGCCAAATACTTAGGAGTGACAATAGACAGAAGACTCACTATGACATTGCACACCAATAAAGTGATTCAGAAGACAAAAGTGACCAGATATACCCTTCGACCCGTTCTGAAATCTGCACTCCCATTAAGAACCAAACTGGCCGTATATAAAACATAAATACGCCCACTTCTCTCATATGCGGCTCCGGCTTGGTTTGCACTTCTAGCCGAAACCCAAAAGAGACGACTTCAAGCCCAGCAGAACATTAGCCTACGCCTTATTACGGCTGCTCCATGGTTCGTGCGAAACTCCACAATACAGCGGGACCTGAAGATAGAACCACTGGATGAGTTTATCGGAAGGCTAGCCAAGAACATGTTCATACGTGCTAATGCCTCAGAACAAAACCATCTGCGTTCCATAGCCCCCCAATATGAACGCCAACCTAACGCAAAACGCCAACCAAGGGATCTCATCAGACCCCAGATCGGTACAAATGGAAACCCAGAAAATGAAGACGAAGTAGAATACGACGTACCCAGGCCAGTAGCATGAGAGGACCCCCCGACTCACCGGGGGCCACATGCACTAAAACCCAGGTCAAGAAACCCAAAGGACATGGAGTCCGACCGAAAGACCGGCCTGCAGCTGCAGATCGCGCTTGTACTCCGCGGTCAGGGGCCACCCGTGCCCGAATCCGCACCCGACCGACACACAAAGCGTCGTTCGAAGAAGAAGGAGAAGTGACATTGTGTTAGCATATTGTGATATGATGATTGGAAGATATTGGCACACGTCTATATGATTTTTGAGCGAGGATTGGAATGGCTTTGAACGAAGGTAAAAGCCATTTAATGATTTGGTGTCTCCTCCGTTTGGACAACATGTTCGCCCACATCATACGAACACTGGTCTAAACTGATAATGAAATGTATTCTGACATATGTATATCATCCTACACTTCCCAATTTATATTGGGTCAGTACTAGAACATATTGTATAGAGTTTAGGCTTCACGTTTATGAATTTTTGACTAGTTCTTTTAGTTATGGGCCTAAAATCTACTAAATTAAAAATTTAAATAAAATACTGGATTTTTACCTCAATTTAAGATGGGCTCTAGAACCATAGCACTCGTAAAATCAATCCTTGAAATATTTTAATTTTTAAAAGAAAAAGCTCGAAGTACTTACAGTTGTTTCAACAAACATATTTTACAAAACGTGTCGGAATTATGTAAGTTTTCTAAATAGAAAATGGTAACCCATATTAACATTTTTTTTCATCACTTTTCGTTCCTTCGATCTTCCTAATTGAATCTGAAAGATTCACCGATAAATTATCCAGGGTGAAGTTCATTCAAATTAATTAACAAATATATTTTTAATATGGCTTATAAAAAACAAAAAAACCTCTAATTTTCAAAGTGGTCATTAATAGACTATTATTATTACAGGATCTATCTCGAAAATAAAACTACTAGGAAATCTGAAATAATCCTCACTTCAATCAACAGACTGAAAATGTCGATTTATAATTTAGTTTGTAAGCTTCAATCAATATCAACAATTTTTTTTTCATTCACGGATTGGTGGGCTGAATCATAAAAGAGTAATGTCCAACCAACATTAGGCCAGTTTGTCTCATTTTATCATCGAATATTACTCATCATATTAATTACAAAATTACAAGTTATCCACAGGACAATGCCAACGTATGCTACGTTACGTATAGCAAAAATAAAAATATTAAAATCATATTCATATTTTTTCATTTCTCGGATTGAAACGGAACAAGCACGTGGCCCACCTGATGTTACCACTGGATATGCATTTCGACACAAGTAACGAGCTGCACCATACCTGTCCGTACCTTGAGACAGTTGTTAAGGACTGCTGTCCAAATACACAGTTAGGTATTTGGCGACAGATTTTCTGAGTGTGGTAGCTTGGCAGGCCAGCATTCGCATAATGTCTTTCTATGCAATAAATGAGTTTTTACTATAATTACACCTAGATTGACGTTTGCATGTATTGCCCGTTTTACGATAGAGCAAATCCTAAAAAGCTGTAAAATATTGAAACCCTTTTTTTTACTTTTAACCCAAAAACCTACATTTTTCATATGAGTAACTTTTTAATGGGTTCTTCTGATATGGGGATATATGTTCGAATCAACCATGAAGAGAGAGATAATTCAAAGATAAATTTTCAGTAATTGATGTTACCTCAACGTTGCAGCACGTGTATGACGTTCCATTAATGGGGTTTGGTTACGCTTATGCACACAGTACGGTTTAAAAATCTTTTGAACCCTTATTAGTCCACTAGTAGCACGTTCCAATGATAATTGTAAAGAAAAATGTTCATCAAGTTGCGACAGATATAGCACACACTAAAACCGAAATATAAACTTTATAAAAATAATATGTAATATAAAGTTTTAAATGGGAACGAACGAAGAATCATTATTTAGAAAGGCTTGCAGTTGACACAAATAGACGAGCTCGCGCTTAAATCAAAATCAAACCTTAACAATAGGAACATGTGCTTTTGTTTCTTAAATGACAATAAGCATAAGATTGTTAGAGAAAGGCATACGTACCTATAAAGTTACTTTAATTAGTTCAAAACAGATAATGCACAGATAAATTAATAAAAAGTAAAAGACAATTGCAACGTAAAGGAAATTCAAATCATTACTTTCTGTTTGTTTCTAATATAATAATCAGGGAACTTAGACCGAGAAAAAATAAACAAATTACTGAAGTGAATTCCTTAGAGAGCCATCAAATACGCTGATAGGCAATAGGCATGTAGACGACGCTGTAACTCATGTTTATGAACTCGTAAAATATCGTTAACCTAATTTTCTTGCTTCAATCAAAGCGAGATGGATTCCCTTCAAACTTTTACATAATAAATTTATGATTAAATTTACGCCAGAATATTTTATGAGCAAGTTTTAATTCCCATTGTCAAAACATGTCAAATATTATATCGATACCAAGGGCATTTCAATGACATCGAAATACATTAAAAATATTAAATTTTTCCCCGTGTTTGACAGAGAGGGCCTATATAAAAAGAAAAGTAACCTGTTTACCGTTTAAAAGATTTGTAAAATTTATCGAAACCTATCTTCAGCGCCACTAATATTTTCAGGGTTTTTATCACGCGCATGATCTTCACAAGAAATTGAATGTTTTTTGTTACATTACTTCTTTACCCATTATTTGGACTGTGGAAAGCGTAAGTTCTTTATTACACTGTCTGATTTATGCCAGTGTTTGATAACGCCGAACTGATTTTGTGTGTTTTTTAAATGTTTTGCTGAAAGTAGTCGTTCTTTTAGTAATCTTTATTTTGAGATTAAGGGACTCTATATGTCCAACAACCTCAGAAGTTGATATCTTGACCGTTACCAATAAATTATATAATGTTCGAAAAGGGTTTATTTGAAGCTCTATCGATATTAAGACTCGTGTGAAAAATAAATTTTTAACCGACTTAAAAAAATATTTTTTAAGAGGTTTATCTTTTATATTTAATATCTAGCTGTACCTACGACTTTGTTCGCGATTGCCATCCCTGCAGACTAATTATTCACATTTGAGCACTGTTTATCTCATATTTAGCAACGCTGTGGTCTACGGTGAAGCACTTTTAGTGAGGCATAGTTCAGAAAGGAGCTGTTTACTTTGGGTTTGAAAACTCCCGAGTTGTATTTTCCAGAAGACATTAAGTAACCCAGAGAATTCCTTTGCAGTTCGCACAATAAATGTTGAAGCCTTTGCTTCAACATTTATTGTGCGATGAAGCACTTTTAGTGAGGCATAGTTCAGAAAGGAGCTGTTTACTTTGGATTTGAAAACTCCCGAGTTGTATTTTCCAGAAGACATTAAGTAACCCAGAGAATTCCTTTGCAGTTCGCACAATAAATGTTGAAGCAAAGTACTTTGTGCGTTTTTTTGGATTTTCTATTTTAAAACGGCATATTTTTGACGAGGTTCTCCTTGTTTGGCAATAGAACGAAAATATATATGGTTTATGGTTTAAGACTTTTATTTCTCTTAAGAATATAGATACATTCACTTAGCAGAGAAATTACAAGTTTCCTTAATTTATACATTTGTATTGCAAACATAGAAACGGACTTAATAATTAATATTATTCATATATTATACAGTATTAACATACGTAAAATATTAAACTGTAGAAAAATAAAAATAAAAAACGTTAAAGAGTTGCTAGTTATTCATATATTAGTTTGTGCACTTCTATTGGGCAGTCTCTTGTCAAAGTCATCCAAATCCAAAAGCTGACACGGCTTATAAAAATAAACAATGTGTTCTCTCCTTCTCGTTGAAACGGCTTAACGAATTTAAAACGGTCGCAGCGTAGCTTGTTGTACTTAATGGTGTGTTGCAGCAGCTGTCTTTGAGCAAGTAATTCTAGGCTAGCTCGATCAACATCTTCGACCACATAGTTCAATACCTACCATCAGATGAGAAATAAAAAAATAACATTTTTCTGAGTCGTAAATTTTTGCACACAAACTGATTCCTGCAGCTACTAACGGGAACAATTATGGTAATAAAGGAGATGGTCGAAATCTTAAACTTACTTTTTGAACTACTAAGCTTGAGTAAAAGTAACATAGTATTTTTGTTTAAATGAAGATAAGATATTATACAAACATGTAACGTACAGAATATCAATACAACTTACGTAGTACGCAGAATGAAGTTATGATGTAAAAGTGTTATAGATATTTAAACGTGTAACATTCATTTTATAATACAAAACAAAAATGTTTAATGCTTAAAGTAAATAGTTACTAGTTATATTGCACACCTATATTTTAGTTGTACTAACAGTCTCGGTTTATTTTCTATTCGGATCAGTGTCCGTTTCAATTTCAGCTTAGGAAAAGCTCTTCAATTGGCTTCCGTTTTCAATAACCCTATATTCCACCTACAATATGATAGTAATCACTGTTTTATTTGTTACAGGTAAGTCTATTTCCGGGGAAAATAATAATAAAGAGAAGTTAAGTATGTCGTGACGACGCTAGACTAGACATAGTAAAATAAACGTAATACATATTATATTTCTATAAGAAAGGGTCATATTATCGAATTAATCATTTTATATGGATTATGTGGATTATTTAGGAAATAAATGGTAGCCAATAATTGGCTAATAGACTGGAAAAAATATAGTAAATACACTTGCTTGCTTTCATATGACGTACAGATCCTTGTCAAGAATATATGGACTGATCCATATCCTTCTGTTGAATGTCGTCAAAGGGATAAGGGAAAGAGGAAAACTAATAAGGGAAAGAATGTACCAAAAGACCATCGTTTCATCACTCACGTCGATGTGAGCTGGGTGTTGATATATACAGTTTTTCAAACTATTTTAATACTTTGATTACTCAAGATAAACTGCCAACAAGACTACTCCCAATGAAGGTTGGTGTCTGAAAGGGCCAAAAGAAATAAAATATGTAATGAAACAGTAACAAATTATTCATCCACTATTATTAATATTTAAGAAATTTAGAATGATAGTTAAGAAAATTAGAAAGTTAAGGCTATGAAGTAAAAGCTTCTTTTTGAATTTTGGATTACGATGTATGTAGATGACACAGTTAAAAATACTTTTTCAAAATTACAAATTTACGAGAATCATGTGCGGGATTCGTTTACTTTCATTTGTAATTTTGTAATGTAATCCGCAGAACATGCGTTATTGAAAATATAAAAATATTAAAATGCTTCTTCAGCTTTAGTTTTACTGATTGATTGATACTATTCCTAAGACAGTTGATATAGTCAAAGTTAGTAATTATCATATTTTATTTTATGCATAGAATGAGAGGCACGGTTTCTATCCACGTCTGAAATTGTTGCATTTTGAACGTTTGAATCTGGCAGATTATTTACATGTTTTAAACACTTATTACTCTTAATTATATTTTCTCATAGCCCAGAAAATGTGCACGGCAGCCCGCGCACAGAGTTACCTACGCAGTAACTATACCTTGTATATATTCAAATTTCACATACAAAAACGGAATCCAGATTTTCACCAAAACAAAAACGGAATCCAGATTTATAAAAATAGCGTGGCTCACATACATATGACGCCATTCATGTGCATTTCACTGTTTTTTATGCAATCTAGGGTAACCATTGCAAAATGATGAACAAGAATACAGTGATGGTATTTTATTCCAAGTCATTCGAAAGCGATCTTGCTACGAGACGTGTTTTCTTTGTTTTGGATTCATGCATTTCCCAGCTGAGAGAGAGAGACTGGATTCATATAGATTAAGATAGTTCAGTGAAGCATGTACTAAACTTTTAAATGGTGGCTGGTAGGTAATGCACTTTTCTTTTATCTGTTTTCTGTGTTGTCCATTTAGCTTGAAATATTACATTTTATTCTGATGAGTGTAAACTTTTCGTTAAATGTTTGTTTATCATTTTTATTTTAAGGATTTTGATATTATTGTTCACACTGCAACCGTTAGACTGTCGTAAATACGGCACATTCGCTTAAGTTCCATGCACTCAAACCGCTTACTCCGTTTGTGACGTCATTCGCATTTTATCCTTTGATAAGGTACCGTGGTGTGTGGAAGTAGTTTATTTTTCAGGCGGAATGTATATATTTATAGGTGAGTATAGGCTTTACAGGTAAGTATCAATATTATAGGCAATCAACATACACCTTCAACATTGCCATTATAACAGCTGGTCGAATAACGCCAATATTATTTTATAAATGATCATTCTACAAAATAAACTTTCCAATTATTTTGATAATATTTTTATAGTTATTTTTATCTGATTCTCTCCCTGAAGTTAAAATGAAGGACTGTACAAAACAATATTACAGTTAATTTTTTTTTTGTTTAGATTAAATCATAAAAAAATAATTGCATACAAGTGTCGTGCTTGGTATAATGATATAGTATCGACTGTGAATTATTAGAAGAAAATATCATAAAAGTACCTAAATCCTCGCGATATGCATACCAAGTTGAAAAAGTATCGTTTTTTTGTATTGGTTAGGCACCCGACGGTATTTTTTTATAATATTTATAGGTACCTTTATTAAATATCAAATCATCATAGAAAATTTAAATACATTATTTTCTTAAATATCATTATTTATTATCTTCTAATATAAATACAGAACCCGTATCTGGTTCTTTGATTTGCACTCATACGGTTTTATTTCTGTTTGACTCTGCTCTGCGGCTTGCGAATTCAATTTGCATTGGCACTGTGTTGTCGCCACCTATAGCAATCATTAATATGTAAGAGAAAAACGGCATCACAACCGCCATCTATCTGGCACAAAGGGATATAGTGAAAACTTAAAAGTATGGATTTGGTTAGAAACTGCCATTAGCGTCAACGACTTACTTCCGATAGTATTTCTCTATGGCAACATAATCACGTAATATCCGCACAGGGACAGTGCCGGTCACTTTTGACATAGCGTTCAGCAAGAACAGACGTTTAGCTATATTATATTAAGTTAACGAATAAAGAAACTAACAACTGTATAAGAACAAGCAAGAAGCACTGAAAAGTCACTACGCCACGGCCGTTAAGTGTGTAAATTTGACTTTCTTCGATGTCGTCATCGAAGAAAGTCAAATTTACACACTTAATTTGGTATAAGGGCAGGAAAAAAAAATACTTAGGACCAATGTTACCAAATTAGGACATAACTATACGAGGATTACTTTAATCTCTGTAACCAACAAAACATAATAGATCTCTGTCAACATAGAGGTTCAACGATGAAGCAGTATTTTAAAATTGCCATGATATTGAAATTATGACATTTTACATCTGGCAGATAGCTTCAGTAAAGAAACACCTTAACCTAGAATAAAAATATATACGGTTCAATTTGGTGTTATAATACTTCCATAAACTACATACGAATATGGCCACTTTGCTATATGTATTTATATATAACGGTAAAATAAATTCCCGCCTCGACAGCCGGTCTAAAGAAGATGGAATCGCGTCTAGCGAATATAGCCTGAATACGAAGACTCAATGGCTACGTGAGGTTAAAATTTGCCACTGTAAAAATTGTGGATGTATGTTTTCTATTTATCTTGTGCAATAAGTTTATAATAACGTTTATATCTTAAATGATACACAAATAATCTTCGGCAGAATCTCTATTTACTTAGTATTTTTCAATGGAAAGCAATACTAGAGCGACATAATACACGTTGACAAATTTCCGAATTATAACTCAAACATATCCTGCCTCCCAAATACAATTTCCAAATCTAACTTACTAATGCCAAACACATTCTGACCAAATGTTTAATAGTAGCTTATTTGAGTTCACAATCCGCTTGTTTGAGCTTGAAATTCAGCCATGCATATTAACGCTCAGCCTGCCCTATTTGAATTACATATCAAACAATTTATACGTTTAACTGTAATCAACGAGTATACCAACGAATCCCATAAATAGAAGCTTATTTTTATTAAATCTTATACTAAACTATTTTTTAAAAAACGCAGTGATGTTCACACCCTATACAAATTTGTAAATCTTCTGTCCGAAAGGATTTATACAAGTGAAACGCTTATTACATGTCGGTATGAATTTGTAACTGCTTACCCATTAGCATATCAATACTGTATTTAAATAAATTTAAAAAAAAGTAGACTGCATGGCTCCTAAATAACTGTTTTTATGTTGTAAATTTATAATATATCAATATAAAAATTAAATATTAGAGTCATTAATCGCAATGTAGCTGCAGGAAATAATTGCGCATCTTGCAGATAAAATGCAACTGTCTTTTTTATTTGTGATCTTGCAAATAAATTATTTGATTTGATTTTGGCGTAAATATCTTTAATCACTTTCATAACAATTAACAGGATGATATAGAAAAATCCTGATATTATTAATTATCTGGGAACTGGATGAAAGTCTTTCTAAGTTATTACAAATTCAGTTTTCAACAACATTTGTATTTAGTTGGTTATGTTAATAATGTTTCTTGATAATCGCGAATAATATGATCAAGTACAATAATTTCAATTGACATCAGTAAAAAATGCTTATAAGTTAAATTTTAAGCCGATAACGAGAATATTTATTTAGTATAGATTATAATATAAAGAACAAAATAATGAGATTAAATACAAAAATTTACCTTTAACAAAAATTTATTTTATATACATTTTCACTTGCTATAATTATTAAAATTCATATTCTTAGTAACATTGTGAACTTCAACTTAAAAAAACTATAAAAGAAAAGTATCACCCTACTTAAACAACAAGTAAAGCCTTTGTAATTAAACATTCCTTTGTCTGGTAAAAGTGCTAATTACACCCGATTTCACAACAAAAGCAATAAATGCAGTTGCCGACACCTGCGAGAAACTTCAGTTTGTCTAATTACGCGATGCAGCTTCCACTGTTACTGGTTACTTTCTTGGAGTCTCTTTGCAGCTATATTGAAACGACTAGGTAATTCCAGACAAAACAGAAGTTGTTGATTTTTAATTGTGCAGTGTTGATTTCAGTGGAGTTAGAAACAGAAGAATAATTTTATTATTTTATAAAAGGTTAAACGAAACCATACTTCTCATAAACAAGTTAGTGACCTTGCACAAATAATTAACCGTCTATTTAATTATATTTGTAGAAACTGTAACTTGAAAACTAACTTTTTACATGATCGTAGTTTTTCCTATATCGTATGCGCTGATTAAATAAATTACCCAAGATATCTATTTATTAACTGATTTCGAAGTAAATAGTAAGTCAGTCGTTTAAATTGGATACAAAAAAAATTATTAAGAAGCACAACAGCCACATCATATTGAAAATATAACAAAGAATCTGACGATTCTTTATTATATATTTTATATAAAATATGTATAACTTAGTCTTAACTGTCTGACAGCACACCGGATACATTTCTCACAACAAAAGAAACAATTGCCGACACCTGCAAGAAACTTTACGTTGTCGTCTAACTCCACAACGCGGCTTCCCTTGTTTCTAGTAAATATTCACAGGGTGTATATTTTTATTGCTGATAGCCTTTGACCACCATTTTACCTGTTCGAAATTTGCGATAAAAGATGCTGTTCAGGATAATTCCTCAGAAGCGTTCATACCATAGCAAATGTACCAACGCAACGCCGTGCAATCAGTGTAATCCAATTATTATAGCACCTGCACCTCATATCTTGATGCTCTTGACGTGAAATCCCAATCTATTTGCAATTTTGGACGAAAAATGAAATTGCAACGATCAGCTGCTGCTGTGTGTCATTCAATCGGTAGGCCAATATTTTATAACTATATTAATGCGATATTGGGGCTTTTGGAGGTCCGATGTATGAAAAACCGCCATTTTGGCGTTCTTGGCGGCGGCACATGTCTAACGCAAAGCGTGGATGTAAAAAAACCTCTGCCTAGCCTTCGGAGCAATCAATAATGTGTTTAGGCGTGAATGGCAGTGTAGGAAGTGAAATTACTGGGCATATAAGACTTATGATCTAACGTCTCGGAGTGACGAGTGCAATGCAGTGACATGTCACTGTAACAGACAGGCGTAACTCGAGGGCGTGAAGCTTTTTATCAGGTGGGTGATATCTCCATCTCGTCATTGTAACGTATAAAAAAGTACAGTTAATTACCACGTTTTTTTTAATATATTTGTGTACTAAAGTTGAAACGTATATAATATGTTATATAATAGCTATTGCTATAGTATCAAAACATATCGTATGGACCCCGTATTATGTAGGATAAAGATATGATAATTGTGATGTTGTAGAGATCGCGTTTCCTTCCGAGTTAATGTCGTTTTCCGTGATATATATAGTGTATGTTTAGTCCTAAGATAATTAATTAATGAATTTGAGTATAATACGACAGTATATTGTTTGACTTTTCGTATTAAACAACAATTTTGATAACAATTGATTAACTAAGTAGGTACCGAAGTGTGATTGGCTTAGGTTACGTTATAATAACACGCACACGTGTTTGGGCATATGTGAATGGAATTCAATTGTTATTATTATCTTTGATACGCTAGGACTAAACATAGAATATGATTTTAATATAAAATTCATAAATCCATTCATTATCTATAACATATTAATGATTATAATTACTTTATAGATATTATGTCATATGACACTTTATCGACAGTGGAGTTTATTAGCCTACGAGCCGCTTTGAATGATTGATTTTTTAGTGTAAGCTGGTATGAGTAACTAAACAGAGTGCTGCACTCAATGGGTGAGATCGTAGCATCATATTTTTTTAAAGGAACTTAATTTTAATTTATGTGAACATTTCCCGCAAAAATGCCTAAATTATTTGAACGGTAACTTAGATCAGAGAAATAGAGAGATTTGCCTTTAGTCCGTGCTTGTTCACGTAAGTGTCACTGCGTCTGTCCCACCCATTTCACTCTCACATAAATAAAAACAATTAGTATGGCTTGCATATACACATTTTGCCGCGCACACCAAGATTTCCACTGCAAACTAATATACTTACTAATCGTACACATGCAAAAATGGGTTGTGCTTCAGACTCTAGTGGTCTAAGGTCACTAGTTACATTCACATATACAGCTATTAAACCACTGATCCATTGCGTCATGAAAGAAACTGTTTCGTTTGTTGATTTGTACTAAGTGCGCAATGGTTTTCTTACGAACAAGCCTGATTTAGGCCAGATGCGTTCGCACCTGCCTCGCCGATAGTAGTTGTTACAGCTAGCATACGTTAATGGTTATAACTTGTAATATTGCAAACATACTTGTTTGAAGCCAACTAGCAAATGTCACAGTTAGCCCACTCATTTGTCTAAGACAAAAGGCATTTAAAGAGCCCTGAAATAGTTTCCACGCCCTTACTTACCCAAAGCAGCTACTAACTTAGCGTCCATTGTGCTATAGGTGATCCATGAAAGTGCTCTCCAGAATGTGCCATTTGCGTTTTTCAACAGCATGACTATTCAATTATTTTAAAATGCGTTTTGTTTTGAGTCACTTACTTCTCTTTAGTCGGGGGATTTACCGAAAGATTTATTTAAACCTTTTCCAATTATTATAGCATACTCACTTATTAAAAGCAATGATTTGTAATTGTGACGGAACAAGCACGAGGCCCACCTGATGTTAAGAGGACTAACCTCTGCCTATAACAGATGCATTTCATTTGATTGTAATGTTTTTTCTTTAATGCTATATAATGCACTGTAACTGTAAGGAAGTGTAGTTAAGAGAAGGAAGTTCAGCAGAAGAACGACTCTCTTCTTGACATACACAAGTAGCTGGGAGTATAATTAATGAAATAGTGAGCAACAGCTTCCTAGAGAGGGCTGTTTGTATTTTCAAGCCGACTACCTTTTACATCACTTTCTAAACACAGTACCTAATGTTCTCAAACTACGTGTACAATTTTTACAAAAATGAATCAAAACAACAGAGATATTAAGTATCGATTTTCGAGGTTAGGGAGATGACACTATCTTTTAGAAGCAGATACAAATTAAGTTCAATTAAATAAATTACAAAAAAAATATTATACGCGAAGTTCTTGTATTACAGACGTAGGTAGTATAGAATAGAAGTAGTATATCAATAATATCCGACGATTCTTATTATATAATTCAAGCACATACGTTTTAAAATCAAGTTAAAGTCTCACAAGTGGAATCTAAGAGACCTTAACCAACAACGTCAAAACTGCAAGCCTAAAAATAACAAGTCCGACTCGCACATGGTAACATATATATTTTTTTTAATTTTTCTTTCAAACAGATAATCTTAATTCGCATAATTAGCATTCTAATAAGCTATTGGACGTATTTACTTCCATTATTAATGAAATTAATAACTTGCAGGATGCTATAATGAGATGCGGCATAATTACATCTGATTATTGTTCCGTTCAACAACTGGAACATATTTGCATTTATTCACAACAAACAATATTCGTCATTAAAAATATAAGCTTGCTTTCAAAATGGCAAATATTTGTAGGTTACCTTCGCCATCTGAATTCTGATTCATTATTTATTTATCAGCTGTTCCTGTTTTACAGACATTTGGGGAGAGTTGTAAACGCACTCCTTCGTGGAATTGTATATTCAAATGAAAGACACTTAGCGTTGCTGTTATTTTGAAATAGTTATTTTTTTTGTTTAAAATGTGCTAAAGCATATTTTGCTTCATGTTTTAATTACTCTATAACAAGTAAAACGAATCACAATTTAAACATAGAATCGAGCACTCCGAAGGACAAATCAATTCATCGATTATTGATCTTATAACAAATATTACAAGACCACGCTACTGAAATTGCATTATTTTAACCTTAAAACCCCCATATATCCTCTGTTTTGAAAAAAATATCTCAAAACTGAATCAACAATTCCATACTAATTGAACTTGCTCACAAAATTTCACGAGAATCGGTTGAGAAATGCTACCTGTAAAGGAGCTTTTGCCAAAGCTGAAATGGAGACATTTCGCTCTACGTTCAAGCTCGCTCGGTCAATAGGGTGAAATTCAAATCATTATGTGTATACGCCTTTCTGCATATGTATCTTTCTTTGTATCACCAAATGTAATTTTGAAAATAGGTTTAAGGTGTCTCGGTTACGTTTCGAAACCTCAACATTTTGTTTAGGTCAGCGCGCTAAAAGTATCTAATACGAACTAAATTTCTGGTAGCACCATAGTGGTTTTGACAGCTATCGTAGTGCGTAACGTAAACGTATCGTTACGTTGGTTAAAGTTATAGATAATGAAATCGAGAGCAGGAATTTATCATGGCGTAAGCTCCATTGCAATATTGTGTTTTTTTTTTCATATAGAAAATTTCACTGCTATGTTTCTTTATGGTTTGAATAATAATAAAAATAGTTTCATTAGAGAAAATAATGATATCATCACATAAACAGATATATCTTCAATATTTATATATTGTAAGATGTCTATAGTACCTATTGTATGAGTTAGGGAGTTAGCAAACAGCAAATGTTAAAGTAGAAATGTGTATATTATTTTGTGCCCAGTGCTAATGAAGTTAAAATATTGTACTTTGTATGCTTCCATGATCTGAAAGAAAAAAAATCATTTAATTACACCCACAACAAAATAATAGAGCCACATGCACCATGAAATGTATGTTGTGTTAGAGCTAAAATTTTATAAAATGTATGGAGAAAGTTTGTATTGAACCGAATACATATCCAACCTGTGAAACAGGGGAGCTAGGAAACAGGGAACATGTCAATATGTGTTAGGGAACATATTGAAGTTTTCAAGATGCAGTCTTGTCTTTATGAGTTCTCATGTTAAGTGAGTGAATTTTCATGTTAATTACTATTTATTTCTGTAATTATAATGGGTGGGACGATTAATCTTAGACAAATCTAACGCTCAGTTATTTCTAATTGCTTGAAAATTGAGTCATAATTATTTAACAGTAACGCAGACTTTATAGAATATTTTAATCATAACCCAAAGCTTGCAGTATTCAATGTGAGTAATTTACTCGTGGCACATGAATAGAGAATACCACTACACTCCTTTCCTCGTGGTCAGGGGATCCTTTATTTGTAAATTATTTGGTTTGTTTAAGCAAATATGGTGCAAAGCACATGGTATTCAATGCATATAACCTTGTTGGTTGAGCTAATGTGGCAGATCTAATAGTTTTGAATCTGAGTAACTGAGTCGTTCTGTATGAGCGAGTAAGTTACGTAGGGTGTAGTATTCAATCTGTGTAGTTACTTTTTTCGACCCCTTTCAACTAGAGTGGTAGACAGTGTGTGGTATATAATCTTGACAAATTATTCGGTCTGTTTGAGTAAGTGTGGCGGGTATTTTAATAAATGCAATACACTTATTAATTTTGGTTCATTTAAAATGGCGGATAGCGTGTATACCACTATACTGAGTATATTATCTGGTATGTTTAAATGAGTATGGTGTACACCGTGTAGTAGAGTACTTAATCTGAGTAAAATATCCTTTTTAGTGAGGCTCTTAAGTTACTTATTTGTTCTATTTTAGCATAAAGTGGTGAATTTTTATTTGAGTAAAAAAAGCGAATGTATGATTGAGTGTAAATATTTGATAAACAGAGTATTTAGTATTATTTCACAATATGTGAATTATTAAAATAGTTATTATTTCGCAACTGCTTCTTCACAATCTATTACCTAGGTAATAATATGTTTATTATTCTAATAGCTGAATTCACATTTGGTACACATTTAGGCAAAATTTGCACCCGTCTGCGACTTTATTCTGACAAAGTCATCTTAATAAATTGAAGTTGTTGAAGATTTTCTATTTTGTTTTTTAAAATATTCATTGACTTTACTGCCAAAAAAACAACTCTAAAGTAGATTTTATAATTTAACATTCAAATGATATGTTGAAACTTTTTTTTTTACCAGGATACAATCATTGTTCGCTCCCTTGCTTATTACACAACCATAAAATATGAACGTATTTTCAAAGTAAAGGCATTCCATCTGATCAAAAATCATATACTGAACGCTATATAACCTAAAGTGGTTTTAACTTATTCCGACCAGGTTAGAGCATGCGTCGTACGCATAGAGATAGGAAAAAACATATGTCTATGGTCGTACGTGAATAGCGACAAGTGGCCAGTGTGAATACAATCGTACTAGTTAAACTTACCTAAACTAAACTATCTTAGTAAACCTGTACTATCTCTGTAGATACGTGCGCCATTTTCGGCTTCATTGGGCAGGAAAACTCGGTAGCTCGTTAGGTATTTAAGTTTTTAAATAGTGTTATGGTTCCCGACTTAGGAATTTAAAGAGAATTCCATATATTATTTTGTGAAATGTAGATTAGGTATATAGATTATTACATTAGGCGTACAACAGGGATTTTTACATAACATCCTTATACTTATACCAATATAATACCATAAATGCCGGCTATAAAACCGAAATTTATACGAAGTACAAAGCGACTAACATAAAAATGTGTACACATACTTGTATGTTACTCGCATTGTTTTAGAAAAGACATAATATTTTTTTGGATGATAAGTATATTAGTAGTAGATAGTAACTATAAATACGATGTGAGAAATGCACTGAAGTAG
The DNA here is from genome assembly GCA_963890685.1 of Plagodis pulveraria. NCBI lineage: Eukaryota > Metazoa > Arthropoda > Insecta > Lepidoptera > Geometridae > Plagodis > Plagodis pulveraria. The sequence continues at coordinate 10,808,895 of OY982964.1, read as the reverse complement.
AAGGAGACTCCGTAGATTGCTGGGATAGGATTGTATGTATATACCTACCCTATATCATCTAGTGGGTGTCGTAAGAGGCGACTTAGTGAAAATACTGGAATGTGGCCAGCGGCGCTCTCTAAAGAATTGACGCCACTAAAGGCTGGAGCAGACCAGATGCGTATGCGTAGACGTAAGCGTAGACGCGCACGTACCAAGAGTTGTAATGTATGGAAATGTATGAGACAGGACACAATGCTTGCGTAACGTAGACGTGCGTGTCCACGTAATGCGTATCCCTACGCAACGCAGCTCCCAAGACACAAACAGGCTGCGTGACTTACGCCATACCTTACGCAGAGCAGAACGGCAACGTCGCGTTGATGACGTTGTATTCAATCGCGCGCCATTTTGAACGTCACACCGAACAAATTTGAACACGCACGTACCTTTGCTGTGCGTTGCCCTACGCGCGAAATTGCAGTCAGTTGTATTTTATTACAAAAAAGTAGTTTTTTGTTTTGTTTTGATTAGTAATGAATAGCGATAAAAAAGAAAAACTTTTTGAAACTGTGCGTAAATATGAATGTATATACAATCCAAAAAGTAATGACTAAAACATGCAATAAATCATGCAATTCTTCAAAAGAACTTCTTGACATGTGGAAATACAAGTAAAATCGATCCTCATACGATTCAAGTTCACGGCAAAGGCGAACTTGAATCGTATGATATTCACTATGTGTTTATCTTCTTTCATTTATATCATGGACCCATTTTTTGCACACGCAGAAGTATTCCGGCACAATAGTAGTAATATTCCTTTTTCCTCGTCAGATGAACTACTAGGTCCATTTACCCATTCTTCGTGAGACATCGTGCACAACAGCGTCAAAAACAGTAATATGGCTGCTGCTGCCGGGCACGGGGCCTGCGATGCGTTCTTACCTCGATTGCGTAAGCGTAAGCGTAGACGTATGCGTAACCCGGTGTGACATTGGGTTACGCCGTAACTACGCGGGTGACTACGACGTTGTTACGTCGTAGTCACGCATACGCATCCGGTCTGACCCAGCCTTAATTGTGTTAACCAAAATACCTGTCAGGCGTGGGGATTATGGCACGCCCCTCCAATAGGGGAGACTTTTGTTCAATGGTCGACGTTCCGGTTAATGTGATGATAAAAAGAGTTTATAAAAGTATATTTAATTAAATTTTACCTCATCTTCCAATACCATTAGCTCAGAACTTGTCAGCCCTCTCTCGTTGACACAATTATATATGGATAATAATATATTGTAAAAAGTGTTGCGATTAGGTTTTCTGCCAGAAATTTCTGATGCCAACCCTCCTTGAAATTCTCACGTTGGTAATACACCGCTACATTTCGGTTCGGTTTACAGTAGACGATAAAGGGCCATATTGTGCGCCTAATATCTCGGATACTGTCTACGTAACGAGAATAATGCTGATTATTCAACGTATTATTTACCTCAGCCACCTCTTACGCAATGCAGAAGAATGATATGGATTAGTTCTTATATTCTCAAGCTAAGAACTGTACGATGGTTTTAAGTAACCCATCGACGTCATCGTATTACTCAGAATAGACATAAAATTCTTCATAGGTACTCATTGTAAAGCCAATTTGACGGCCAATTGACCAATCGATACGTCCATGAGGCTACGAACACGTACATTGGACGTGATTTGTAAACGGCTTTGTACTCGACGCGTTATCGGAAACAATGTTATACGATAAGGCATTTAATGTCGTTTCTCGGTGTCTGTTTGCATTGTTCGGCCAATGCACCAATATTGGTAATGGCACAGAATAAATAATGTGAAGGTAATGGATCCTACACCGTATACGTGCTAGTTGGGATTAAATTTCATCAAAGTAAAATACGTGCGTTATGGATATACAGTGGAGGTAATGTCGTTAACTTAGAGCTTTAACCTATCCAACATGAAGATTGTTCGACATGTTCAAGAAGCTCCTATTATATGTAGTCACGTAGTGGAAGTGACACCAAAATGTGATTAGACTCCAATGTACCGGGGTTGGAAGACAAAAAACCAAAAAATGTATCGTTAAAAGAGTACAAACTATTATTCGATGTGCATTAAAACAACCTTTTTCAGAGTGGTCCGGTTTTGATAACTCTTTATATATTGAAAAGGGTATATCTCAGAATTAGTCTCATATAAAATAAAGTATAATAAACACTGAATTAATTTATATAAACACTGAATTAATTTTTTAATATAATACACAGAGGAAGATTGTATTTTATTAATTTTGGAGTTCATGAGTATGAAGTCAAAGTGGTAACTGTATGAGAGTTTCACTTCTTTACATATATATTCGTAGCATTGACCCGAAAACATCGAGTGAACCGCACGGAAGTAGTCACGTGTGAAAAAAACGAGCTGTGAATTGCTTTGCACCTGCAGTTCCATCCACTCAAATAGAATCGTAATGGAATTCTGAATCGAGAGAAAGGTTGGTAAGCGGCAACTTGAAAATTGTCGTGATATCTTTAATTTGGAGACCTGAAGTGGTTGTAATTTTAATCCTTTGTTATCCGAGATAACGAGAACAATGTCATTTCATTCATAAATGGACGATATCGTCATCACGGATGCCAAGCGGATGAATATTATTCAGGCTGATAGATTTTAAAAGGCCTGTAAATAAAATGTGATGTGATGGTAAATGATGTAGTGGTCGACGATTTTAACATGCAAAACTTAGAATTAAGAGCTCTAAAGGACAGCTTCTGGACCAAAGCATACCACCAGGCGAGCATTTTCAAAATGCCCTGCGGTGTGGCATGTGGTGAAGCTTAAGACTGCCACGGGGTTAGAGCCATGGACGCCCAGCGCGGCAGTCCATAGCCATTGGTACTGAGTCGTCACTGCTTCAAAATATTACAATGTTTGCGTTGCAAATATATTGTAGGATGTAAGAAAATTAGTCCGAAACAAAAAACATAATAACATTTTACATTCTTGTAAAATAAAGAATTCCCTAATGGGTATCATCTTATTTTGTATTTCAGCTTCCGCCGGACTCAACATGTATTTGCATATAATCCGCATTAAAAAATAGCGTGGAACATAATTTTTTTTTGATGCAAAGGAACTCATAGATAAAAACAAAATTCATTTTTACACTTACTATTGTGCCATAGGGAACAATATATATCACAGCTTAGGCTTAAAAAATAACAAGTACCTATCTAAGCTAATGCGATCACAAAATATTCGCACCAAAATAAAAAAGGTCCACTTAACTTTATTAAAAGTACCATGAAACTATAGTGGTTCTTACCTATCTTAATTGGTCGTATCTTTTCAGTAACACGAAAAAAAAATTATACATTAAGCTGAACAGTCCTCAATTTAATTATAAAAAAATTGTTTCATGTGCTCTTGTTATTTTGGATCGACGTTAAAGGCAACAAAGAGTAAAATGCGAGTAGCGAAGGAACTTTGCCATCACTCACATTATGTATGTAAGAATTGCTGCACATTGCTCAAATATATGTAAAATTTCCGATAGATATTTTAAAGCGCTCGTAGCATTGTGTGTCTTTGAGAGCCAGTAATTCTAGGTTAGTCTAAACAACATCTTCGACAAAATCATCACTGACCATCAGAGAGAGATCTTGAGATAGTGGTCAAAGGCTAGTCTATCAGCTATAAATAAAAAAAAAAGTTAAATTCAAAACCAATGCCCTATAGCACTTCCCAGCATGTTTACACTTGATGGCATATCCAATCTCGTTATAATAATAGACTGGGATGTTGTGTAACTACCTCAACGCTCTCGTGTAAACGTAAATTTAATATCAGAGATTTATGCAAACAATTAACAAACCGTTGTTAACTAAATGCAAGTTCTAAATGGTTGAGATAACAATTTCTAATTAACACTATATATGGTAAGTTCTCTCAAATCAGTCGCTAACAAATGTTGTAGTAATGAAATTTTTCTGTGACTTGTTTGTACAGTTAAACCTTTTTAACAAAGTCTCAATATAATAAAAGAATTGAACCATAAGCGGGATTCAAACTTAAAATAGAACTGTCTCTACAGCTGGGTGACACAATATGCCATATCAATTTGGCTATCCACTATCTATAATTATATATTATGGTTTCTTTTTATTGTAAATGAGTGAGAAAAGTTCGCTCTTTGTACTTCGTATCAGTAAACATTAATTACGAAGACATTATTACCGCCTGAAAGTGACGCTTTATTTCATTCCACATCTCATAATATTCCAACTATTTTCCTATGAATATGGGCTGGTACAATATAATTTCTGTAACAACACAAAGTACGATATAAGAACAAATTGTTGAAAATGTTGGCTTCAGGTTAACGGCTAGCTGCCTACCCTCCATAGGAACGTTATTGCGCTTTTGGTGGTAGTGTACCCGCTACCTTTCGGTCAATTAGTACCATAAAATGTTTCGGGTGCCACGTAGCGTTTCTAAAACTAAACTCAGCAATGTTGGTAGTGGCTAGAGTAACAAGAGAATCATTATCATATTCGCTGTTGAACAAAAGCCTCCCCCATATAACGCCTTTGTGTCAGTCATGGGGAGTTTTTGCCATTATTCCCACGCTTGGCAGGCACCTTGGGGATCGTAGTTACTGTTGCCAATTATTGAGAAGGTGGTGCTCTGCCACGGTATTATACCCATAGTCGCATGTTACGCCACCTGTAGAACAAAAGAATATGGAACAGTAATTATATTCTTAAGCGGAGAACCAATTCAATTTTCGCATTCAAATCACTTCGATCTTTGATCAATCCGTTTTGTTCACCTATTATTCTACTCCAATTGAACTATATCGATTGAGGTACGCCGCAATTCCCAACTCTTACCGTAGTTAGTCTTAACGTGAAAGTTGAGCTAGTAATGCATCACGGGTTATAGCCTTTTTCCGGTCAGTGGTAATACTTTTCTAGCTAACTCAGCAGTGACTTCACAAAGTAGCTTAGGCAGCATCGTAGAAAACTGAGCTGCATAATAGATTAGGGGTAACTTAAAGGAAAGCTTTTCCATGCTTGTTTTGTAGATGCTTGGTAAATATGTAAAGCAACTGCGTTACGTTTGTTGAATATGGAAAGAAGGTGGCGCGTTGGCGTGGTTGACAAAGTTTGGCCGATTAAAGTGAGAATTCACAATGGCCGTGTTCTTGCAATCTCCCCGATGAAAATCGTTGAAAAATCCACGTTAACCGCTTGACTCTGGGTTTATACCAATATATAATAAAGTAAGCCAGCAGCTATTTAGTCTACCATATCAAAAAGCAAATACCACAACAATCTTTTGAATTATCTAAGTCATCTAGTCTGGTGCTTGGTTGTGTAACTTTTGTGCTTGATCAGGTAATACCTGAGACTCGGAGAATATTTCTTACAATATAATGTAACGTATTTTATTTTATATGATATTTTTTTGAGTTGGTAGGCCTGTGTCGATTGATGACATCGTAGAAGTCTCGGGTAGTCATTAGGTAGAAGCACCTAACAGCCGTTATTTGTGACGTTCTATGGGGAGGCCTTTATTCACGACTGACGTCTTCCGGCTGATGATGATGATGAGGATGATGAATTGTTTTTTTTTTAGAACGGTTATACATAAAGAGTAGTAAGATAAGTTATGAAAATGTAGTGCCCACAATATTTGTCCGAATGAGATGGCTAGGAGATTTGTTTGAGCTGTTGTCTGAAACTATCTAGTGGAGTACTTACCAGCTTTTGTTAGCGATTCCATATTATTATATTAATTTAACTCAATAATAGGTCCCCCGTGAGGTGCCGGGATAGAATTGCACCTCCCCATATCTTCCCGTGGTTGTCGTATGAGGCGACTAAGGGAAAAATACTAGAAGGTGGGCAACATAGCCTATTAAAGAAGTGCCATCTTACACTGCGATACCCAAGGCGCCTGCCAAGCGTGGGGATTATGGCAAATACCCCCCTAAATAGATGAGGCTGTGTTCAGCAGTGGTCGATCCGGCTGATACAGTAATAAGAGGTATTTTCGGAAGTGTTAACGGGAAAGCCGATCACATTACATGCTAGTTATAGGAACTAATTGAACTACGCTCAAAAAATACAATAATATATGGTTTGTGTATCAAAATGAATTTTTTATCATACATAAGAGGGATGAGTCGATTTATCTGCAGTATAATGTGATGTTCTTTTTCCAAGAGCTTTTAAGTTGAATTACTGTGTTCCATGTACACTCATTGACTCGATCTGTTTTTCGTAATTACTTTGCGGGGCTAAAGCTTAATTGGTATTTTTTATGGAAATTCCAGCATAGGTACCTACTCGTGGGTAATTAATCCAATCTTGAGCTGATTACTTTTTTACGTAATTATAGATGTGGGATACCATCTTAAATTATACTTACCGTAACACAACATTATGTTCTCGTCCTTTGATAGGATTTATTTATTGCTTTACTAGCTGTTACCCGTAACTTCGTTCGCTTGAACATAATATTGTATTAAGTCGTATTAAATCACCACACATTATGTTGTCTTGTTTTTAATCTAAAGCAAAACGGATCTATATGCCTGGCTAGCTTAAAGCACTCCTAGCGGAGATTGCCTATATGCTAGGTTAAGCCACTTTCGTGGCAGTAGCACAGTGGACTCCCCTATGTGCCTTTCCACACCTGCTGCGTCTGACCGATGCTGCAAATTACGGGTTCTCCTTCAAAATAGGACGTTAACCAGCTCGAAGGACCAAATGTTATAAGGGAAACTTGGAAGTGAATTTTCTTGTACTTCACTTTGTATTATCATACAATAATAATAGATATTGGCCCATCAGTTCTAAAGTAAATAGTATTACTATCACCTACGTTTGGTCTGGTGCGACATACGTATGCATGTTTCAGCAAGGGTCAGTGCCACGTAGTTAGTTACTTCATTCATTGACCATTAAACAATTAGATGCCGTCTATTTGTACCTGTAAATTGTTATTAAACAAAAGTTATTTTAAAAAATATTAAAATGCACTAACTTTGAATGGATACTCAAATTCATTAAATTTATAAAGAATTAAAATACGTACTTATCTTTTTTTTTTGTAAAAATATATCATAATTAGTCGAAAAAAAATAATACTCATCAAGCATAAAATGTGATTTTCTTCATAATAATTATTTTTCGAATAATGTTTGCACAAAAGTCTCAAAAAAGTGTTTCAAATTACCAAGTGTGCGTATTATAACACTTGTTCAAAACATACTCGTTAACTACGAGTATATTATTGCTTAAGAACTACAATATGTTTGTGCATTCAACAAAAGGTATTTAAATAAAAACATGTACTAAATAGTTGTATTTTGGCCGAAGTGTTTGGCAGCATTATGTTTTCTATCGCACGTCTGCCAACTTTGAGGTTTTGCCATCGCGAATGCGGATAGCATTGCGTAATTCTTATCCATAAGCCTATCTTCTTTTAGGGTTCTATAAAAAATGGACTTTACTATTGGTAAAAGGTTATTGTTTTCTTTGACCCTACGATGTCGTTGATTATAATGATTTTATTTTAATAATTTTTCATGTTCATTAAAATCATTTGAACCATTATAAGAAGCTGATTGAAACTTTTATCGGATATGTGGAATTATGTATAAAAAGTTAAGGGAGATATATAATTACAAAATTACGAGAAAAAAAATTATAGTCATGTGCGGGATTCCAACCCGCGTCCATCCACCCCTTTAGCCGGGGTATGCTCTAACCAATTGAGCTAACATGACACAATAACCCTAATATTTGCTCTCGTTCTTCAACACCATCGTAGTGGGATGGAGCGAAATCTATAGTTTAATTTGCGTTGTACTATAAACAAGCAACATTTCGCAATTGGTTTTAAACTTGTTAATTATGACGCAACCTACAAAATTACAAATTTACGAGAGAAAAAATTATAGTCATATTATTATAATTTTGTGATGTAATTTGCCCAGCAGGCGTTATTGAAAACATAACAATATTAAAAAAGTTAATGGAGTTCCCGTACGAGTAACTTTATTTTTTCTAACGTTACGATCTAAGTAGCTTACTCTTCTGAGCGTAATCCCGACTTACTGCAGTACCCTCGATTTGTGATCCCTTTCTCGGTTTCAATTTGTCATTATTTTCTTTATTTCCATCGTTTTAATATCTTTTTCCGAAAGGAGACGTTTTTGAAATGTTTAAAAAAATATTTTGACAAGAATAAAAAAATTCTAAATGCGTGCTAGCCTTTATTTTTAGACAAGGCAATCTCCACGCTTCAAGTAATGTAACTAACAACCACCAGAGGTCATCGTGGATATTTTTTTTTTATGCGTGATAGGTTAGTTAAGTGAGGATGTGGTCGAAGATGTTGTTCAGGCTAACCTAGAAGTACTGGCTCTCAAGGACAGCTGCCTGAACACACCGTTAAGTGCTTGGTGACAGATTTAATACTTGAGGGTGGTAGCTAGCCAGGCGGGCATTCGCAAAATGCCCTACCACCATGCTATAACGACTGCCATACTAAGACAACAACCGGGACCGACGGCTTCTCGGTGATTAATGTTCGCGAAAATAGAAAAATCGAGCAAATGGACATTAAATAAAACAATATATTTTATACCAATATATTTGGTACGGAACCCTAAAAATAATTAGTTATTCGTTTCGATTACTCTAAATTTAGACTGTTCCGAATCTCATGAAAATGTTCATACATTTTAAATACATTTTCTGATTACGACACTACTGATTTATTAACATGTAAGTAATAAGTACCTTACTTCTTAAAAACACTTTTTTTAAGTAATCAGCAACCGATACTTTATTTACATTATAAATGGTTAAAACACTACCTACAGCTTTATTCAAAGATATTGTATTTAAGCTTACACAGAGTTAGTGACTTGTGTTCAAATTCAAATTTCGTTATTGTATAGACACATAAATATTACGGTTCTGCTAACACTGGACAGAAAGTAAATTTGTACTAAATCGTCGATAGTCTTGGTCGACCAACACTAATATCTTTAGTTTTTAGAAGAAGCGCTCCTTACTGTAATCGTTTTTTGACACTTATCTGCGAGTATTTTATGAATTTTCTCTTCTCTTTTTATAGACGAGATAAATTGGAAGTCCATCCTAGCAAATACTCGCAGATAAGTGTCAAAAATCGATTAAACTAAGGAGTGCTTCTTCTAAAAACTAAAGATCTTAGTGTTGGTCGAGTTGCCACAGGCACAGGAAGCACAAAATAGAAGTAAACACGGACGAGTCATGTTAGAACTCGTAGACATAGCGCGATATGTCTATTTTATACGAGATAAAGAGTAGACAAAATTTATTCGCGGCGCGCATGTTAGCCTCTCATGCATCAGATACGTGCATTAGGATAGACCTTCGTACAGAATTGTAGATGCGGATTTTGGTGCATGTACTAAGAAGCTTGGATACCAAAACTTTATGCAGGGCAGCACATCAATTGCACCTTGGACGCAGATGTCAAATTCCTCCACTCGGGAATTTGAGTTATTGACAGTACAGCCTAAGTATTTAAATTTGATAACCTTGTTCCTCTCGTAGACCTTGTGGCTTGTTACGTCTGTTCGTGTTTCGCTACATGTGGAAATACTCAGTTAGGAGGACTCTACCTCAAAAAAAACATCGGAATCACTTTATGATTGGCGAAAAAACACGTAACAAATAGGTACGCATTTGATTATGAGAACCTCCTCCTTTTACGGAAATCGGTTAATAAAACAATAACAAAATATGTTAATCTTATAACGTATTTCGTTATTTTATTAACATTTAATATATCATATAAAGTAACAAATTTATTGAGTACTATCAGAGACGTACAAACTTTACAAAATTACAAATATACGATAGGAAAAATTTAAGTCATGTGCGGGATGTTAAATTAAATTTTTAAATTTTTCCTATCGTATATTTGTAATTTTGTAATGTAATCCGCTAAGCAGGCGTTATTGCAATCATAACAATATAAAAAAAACGTACAAACTTTATCATAACTTCAACATGTGGTATATTATCAAGGTCCAGTTTATTCCCAATAAGTAAGTTCAATGATATCGAACCTAAAGTAATCATTTAACGATTTGACCAATTGGTCGGAATAGCAGGATAAGCAGTTTAAGGAATGCCCTCATGTCAGTGAACATAGTAGTCTTAATATACCTTTAGTAATTCTCATTAATAAGGAGAAGGTGTGGTTGAAAAATATATATATAAATACCTATTGTTAGATTCTTGTTTAAGGGGTAAGCAAGAAAAGAGATTGATTAAAGCAAAACGTAGATATGTAAAAGAGAATCGCATTGATAAACGTGTCGTGAAACTAGAATGGAGGATCATCAGGAGTAGACTGAGTAAGTATATCAGAGATAGCTCCTAAACAGCTCCAGGGCACAGCCTGGACACTCGACTCATTCTTTATACAAAAGCCGCGTTCTACCTACCACTACACAAAAGTTGTTTTTGTACTCGCGTAAATGTGTGCGTGAAGTCTAATTGTCATCGTATGAATAATAATTGTTGTACTTACCTACCTAACAATCTTTTGATGCTGTTATTATGACTTATTCTCTTCTACCTTCCGAAACATTTACAAGCTCAACAATCCAACTCCATGTACGACGTAGGAACATGCAACACACAACCGAGTAGGTAACATTACCTCACATTTCACTCCATTACTTATACAATAATAGATACCTACACTTTACAAAAAGTATCATTCCAAGTTCACATTTTATACAAGTAATGATAATAATTACAATCACAATAATAATTTATGTTCTTCTCGTATAATAAACAATCATAAAGTGAGCCGCGTGTCAACCATAGCGAAGGTCGGTATGTGTATTGCTTTTCTCTATGGTAGGTATAGTAGATTCACAATTTAAACGTACCAAGTCACAGAAGGATCTACTGTCTGTCCCCAGTTTCCCCTATAGGTCAAGGTTACAAAGACACTTGTTTCGCTGCAAACGAAGTCGATATCCACATTAAAATAATCATTATTTGAATAGCGGTTTGATTAAAATGCAAAGATAAAGTAGTATGTTTGTATTTTTTCAATACCTACTGTAAATTACAGGTTTATATAAATGATCTACTGTAAAACTGAAAAAAGACAATTAGGGAGGTAGTTAGTGTAGGTCACCAAGAATGACTTACCTCATTTTATCCTTAGGGAATCTATAAAAGCTCCTATCCTTTTCTCGTTTAGTTGATAAGCAACCGTAAACAGCACAAGAGTACCCCTTTCTCAACTTTTAAAAGACTCGTACAATCGTCACGTATCGTGCGCGAGTTGCGAGTCCCGTACTCAAGTCAGCTCAGCGACAGCTCAGAATCGGTGGCGGGGTGAGGAAGGCTCTTTTTGTTGGGGGGGGGGGGGGGAGGAGTGTCTATGTGTGTGTATAGTAAAATTTTATTTGACTATACACATATAGACACTCCTATGTAGTGCCCGCGGAACTAGTTGGCCGCGCCTTAGGTGGTGATAAGGGCGGCGAGGAGGCGGGTTGCCTATTGCTCGCAACGCACACACGCACATTAGACAGTGATGACCAAAGCAAGCGCCCCCGCCTCTCCACCCCTCACATACCTAAGGCGCGGTCAACTAGTTCCGCGCGCACTATAGCAACAGATTTTACAATATTTACGAAAACAAGAAAAAATGACAAGAAGAGAGATAAACGACATAGTAAAGAAATACCTAGTCTAGGTACAACTTTTTTAAGTGGTAATCCGTTGATTTATTTTTTTGAGTGGTATGACTTTGACAGCTTCAACTATAATTTTCATAGCTGTTCTGTCTAAATCTCTGATATATATACAGGTATTATTAACTAAGTTGTATATTGACATGTATGTACATATACATACATCGACATGACAAATAAATGGCACAGTGAAAAGAAGATACTCGGGCTAGGGTAATTAATTCCTTTGGCCCGAGTACAAGCAATAAACTGTTGTAATAAATTACAATAATCAAAATAATAAGGTTGATAGTTCAAAAATGCTGTGATGAGTTATTTTTTTTACTATTTTGCAATCAATTGGACCAAAGTTTTGTACATAGACTTTATTATATTGTATTGACTAACACAATATTTAGGACGTATTGGCGTATTTCAGTAGATGAGTTTTATTTTCTTACCTAGTCTTTATCTTATCTTTTTGCCAAGTTGATCATAAAAGCTCTTGAATTCATTACATTGATTTGTCTGAACCAAAGTTTATCATTTATGAAAATTATCCGAAGAGATAGAGAAGTACCCCGAGTACTTTGTAGCCAGTTTTATGTCCAAACTTTTACGAGGTCATTTATCCCGTCAGTGACTGTCCACTATTATATTTTTGCTTCAAGATTATGCTCCTGGAATTCTTTTGGGATATGATAAGCTCGGCTTTCAGAGCTTATACAGTGTTATATAGTGTTTGTTTTTCAATATCTACGCGCACACAATTTTTATCACACAAAATTGATCTTCAGTATACAAGCGCACTAACTTATCATCATATAGGCAATGTATTCGCTTTGCTATAATATTAATATTTAAAATAACAAAAAATATTTTTTTTAATTTTAACTCGCTTTATGCAAGTAATACTATAAGTAATTTGTGAAAAGCTGTGGCCAACATTGGGAGCATGTAGCACATGAAAACTTACTTGCTAAAAACAAAGCGTCTAATTTATTCTAGGTCATGGCACCCAACAGCCACAGTTGGAAAAGTAATCTCAAAATTGTAGCTATTGCCAGATCCTTACACACGCCTACATGGTTGGGTATTTTTTATTAATCTAGACACGTAATGATTTCTACCAATCCATGATACACTTATAAAATATTTAACAGGGTAGTTTCAGAGTACGATTAAGCTCTACACACTTCCGCTTGCAGTCGAGAACTGACATAGAAAACGTTCGCTAATAAAATAAAAACATTGGTTACGATTAGTTACGGATACCCAGTTGTCAAACAAAGTTCTGTTTTATTTGATGGCGTAGTTCCATGTAATTTATTTTTTGACTTGATGCTAAACAGACATAACCTAGAAGTTACTAAATGTAGAGCTACTGGAACACACCGTTGTACCGTTGGCGATAAATTTTCTACTAGAGGGTCATAACTAGCACAGCGAGCATTTGCAAAACTCCTTGTAATGCAAAACGGATGGCTTAACCGTAGCCTAAATCACCATGAAAACAATTACAGTGAACAATTTTGATATTTTGCTGTTACCTCAGAGGCACAACGTCCAATCTGTAGATTATAGGGCTATTAACTAAAACAAGTATTAAAGAATCCTCAGACAAATTAAAGAAAAATATTAGTGATTTTTGATACTTTTAAGAATAGCGAATTTATTTTTGCCTACCTCAATAAATAAGAAAATAATTGAATGTCCATCAAACAAATAACTTTTACAACTTCCAACAAATTGCTTAACATAAAGTGAGTTTTTGTGATTCTGTTCACACATAAAATACTAAAGTTGACAAAATGTACCAATTTTTATATTGTTATGATTGCAATAACGCCTGCTATGCGTTATATTTGTAATTTTGTAAAATGTACCAAGTTAAAAAGTTATCTCGCGTGTCAAAAATAGTTAGAAAAGACGAAAAGTTTGTTTATTTTAGTTCTTCACGTGTTTGTTATTTTTCAGCAAAATGAACAAACTTAATCCTCTTAAAAGTATAGTATCACATTCCATTACTGCTTCACTATACTGACTACAGATAAGTATGTATTTATTTGTAGTCAGTATAGTGAAGCAGTCATAACTGCTTCCTAAAGTTTAAAGTTTGTTAATTTTGCTGAAAAATAACAAACACGTGATGAACTATAATAGATAAACTTTTTATATGATTGATATCCAGAGGAAAAAAATGAAATTTGAATTAAAATTCAGCAGTCTTTGTTGAAAATCAAATATCATACGAACAAGGACTTGGGGCAAGTCGTATGGTCCGAAGTTTAACAAACAACTATGTTAAATCAACAATTTTGTTTGAACATAGTATACAGGGAATGTTTTTGTTCTATATTTGTTATGATCCCTCCCTGTACCTACATCTCTTAGCTGACTTTTAAAATGTCGTTAAAAACGTTATTTTGTGATCAAAAGATTACTTTCGACTCGACGATTTAATGTTAAATACTGTATTATTGCTTATTCAAAACTCTATTCAAAGGAGCAGCGCGGTCTAGTGTTGCCGCGGCTCGCGCTCTTAGCTCAGAGTAGGCATTGTCTTTTACTACCTCAAAACACATAAATAAAAAAACATTCAGTGCACAATCTTTGTTAAGACTAGTAGAAGTAAACCCAAAGCGATTGTTAGTATTTTACTAATAACCCTGTATACTTGAATTTAAATAAATTGCCTATATTGCAAGTCATGCATAATCATGAGTTAATTAAAAAAAAAACCGTTATTGGCTACAAGTTTATATTATTATAATTCAGTTAAAAATATTTGTTAAAAAATTAAATAAATAATATGAAATTGTCTCGTTGTTACAGGCTGACCATGCAACGGCTACTCAGTATCACACTCATCACCATCGCAGTAGACCACATTTGCGCACAAGAAGACCGAGAGCATCAAGGGCCTCAGACGTGCGGGGGACGCCTCCGAGGCCCCGTTGGAATCATACAGACCCCTAATTTCCCTAACCCTTTCCCAGTTCCCATAAAGTGCCGTTGGATCATTGAACATGATATAGTGAACGGGACAATAAGTATATACTTTACTCAACAGTATACGACTAGTGGACTCACGTTTACCGAGTATATGTATTATGATGACTCTTATAAGTTGGGGGAGAGAAGAGCGCTGACTGTCACTGAGGAAAATATCACCAGGATAAAATGGCTTCAGGTGAGTTGTTTTTTTATATTAGAAATAGGTTTAGATTTGACCGCAATCTAATCATATTTTACCTCTATCACATTGTTAGACTGATATGAATAGTTTGAGTCATAGTTTACCATGTACTATGAATGTCATAGTGTACATAGTGTACCATATGTGTCGTGTACATATAGTGTCAAAGTCTAGAAATTTATGTATTCCTTTTTTTCTCAAGTCGTTACTCATTATGATCAGCGTACAGAGCCAAAACGTATTTTATAAAAACGTATGAACAACTCTCAGATCGTAAGTCAGTACCTAAAATAAGTATCAATTAATACATGTAAGTTTATTTTTATACAGTTTTGCTATCTCAGTAGCGCGTCTCGACCTGATTAGAGCATGAAAAAAAGCTTGCCGATTATTTGCGTTACAAATATAAATCCGCGTTTCATCCGTGTAGAAATTAGTTATGTCGTGTTCTTTCGGAAAATTAGTACTCAATTAATAATGGACCAAAATGAAACCTGGCTGGTTATTCAACCGTTACATTTGTGAATAGCATTAAACACATATAAACATACTTAGGCGTTTATTTTAAAAGTAGCATATATATAATTCTTGCATAAGAGTAATAAATACCATCTTTAATACGTTTGTGTATATGCATCACTGAACTTGTTAATTGACCAAGATAAGAGCGAATTAACATATCTGTTCCGAAGTTTTGTCGACAAAATCGGATATATGACATCCTTGAAACTGTTTTATTTTCAATTATTTTATGTTTCAACCAGAGATGTATTATTATAATAGCCAGTAATATGTCACTTTTCGTGTTCTTTCCCATGGTCCTACGGAGCGATATAATATAAGGCATATTTTTTTTAAAGTTAATAGGATATTGTGCTAGAAATAGTTTGCATTTAGTATTCTGAACGTATTGCATTATAGATACAAGCTAGGTATAGCGAGAACGAAATAGCTGACAAGCTTTGAAAGACTTAGCAAAATTACGGAGTAAATAATAAGTCTAGTTTAATATGCCAAACACTTGTCATAAGATACAAAGACATTTTTTTAAATACCCGATTTTTCGAGCACAAAACATTCAATTTGGCTGCGATCGCTTTCTCTATTTCAGATTTGTAGATTGGTTCGCAAAATTTAAATTCACAGACATTTGGCATGACAGGCGTTGAACCTACTAAATTGTATGTGTACATTGAAGTATCTATGTGGGCCCTACTACAAAAATCGTACAAGTTGTCATCAAGTCAAACTATAATTTTTAGTCATAGCATAAATTACATCGTTATGTATGAATAATTATCTCATCATCATCTTTCATTACTTTTATCCTATATAATGTGGGTAATGTTTTCTATACAAATACCCCAGACGCGACACATGAACATTTCGAAAATGTTTTCGCTCAAAACACACAAGACACAATAAAGACATTTAAACTTGTAAAAGGTATAATGTTCTTTAAAAATTCAAAGGACTAACTTTCAAAGACTTTGTTTATTTTTGAAAATCTGCGTGCAATAGTGTTTTTATCTATTAGCAACATATAACAAATACAAAAAACCGTTTATTATACTTTTGAATTTAAATTTAAATAAAAATTAATTTACTATATTCATTCATAGGTATTTCTTACACCTAGCATTTTCCTCGCTGTAGTGATTGTGTTTTTTTATGTTATTGTGACGGAACAAGCTCGACGCCTACCTGTTAAGCGGCCTAACATCTGCCTATAACAAATTCATTTCGTCACAAGTCATGAATCGCACTGTGCTTGTCACCTTGAGACATATTTGTTAACTCTCATTTGCCTGTAATTTCACTAGCTCTCCAGGACTGCTGCCGGAAGTCGGAACATACCGTTAGGTGCTTGTCGACAGATTTTCTACTTGAGGGTGGTCGCTAGCCAGGCGGGCATTCGCAAAATGCACTTCCACCATACGGTGAAGCACAAGTCCGCGGCGGGATTCGAACCATAGAGCTGCTGCTCGGCAGTCTATAGTCAAGGCCACGGAGACATCACTACTTCAAAAAAAAAAATTGAGTGTGGACTGATCCAGAGATAGTGTAAATTTTTAGATTTTGGAAAGTACCAAAACCAGGAAATCTGAGTGAAGTGGACTGGTAAGCTTAAGGATCTGTTCGGGCAGGAGTGCGGGGTTACTCAAGTAATTATAGTTCTCCCTTGCTCTATTGCTTGTACGTTAATGTGCTGATCGACTCAACAGCATGCCAGTGGGCTGCTACCTGTATAATACCTCAGCTATGTCGATGATATCAGTCTCTTGGCTCCCTCGATACTGATCGAGAGAGTGCACTGGCGCTGAGAAATCTTCTCGACATGTGTGCGTCATATGTAGCATCACATTGTATTCTTTAAAATGCTATCAAGTCTAAATTTATAGTTTTCGAAGCGGGTATCAAGTACCCTAATTATATTCGGCCTGTGACTTACAACGGTATAAAACTCAAAAGTGGCTTCATTTTAAATATTTAGGGTTCTTGGTAACTGCCGACTGTCCGGGTATTATATATAAACTATAATATAATATACAGGTATTATATAGGGATATTGGCCCGCAGGTTCGCCGAATGTACAAAGACAATTAAATTTGTTTTATTTTCAGTGTATTGTGCGCCTCTGTACTCGGCGAGTCTGTAGTTTAACTATACTCCAAAGGCTTACAATGATCTGTAGATCCAATATAATGACGCATGTAGGGCGTTTTTGCGAGTTCCGCGATTCTTCCGTGCATCAAATATGTTCACATAAGCACACACAGATTATTTGATGCCATTTGGTGCAAAGACAAAGCTTAATTGCTAAACTGACTTCGCTCAAGAGGCAAAAATGTCCAAACCAAACTGCTAAATTAGATTAATTTGATTGTGTTTTGGTGTGGAAACTCATTTAGAAGACAAATAAAGTACAACCCTTCAACTAACTACTACATACTCGTATATTGGATCCTGTTGTTTGAATAAATAAATATATTGTTTTACAAAATTACAAATATACGAAAGGAAAAATTTATGTCATGCGCGGGATTCGAACCCGCGTCCATCCTACCCTTTAGCTGGGGTATGCTCTAACCAATTGTACCAGCAATGACAATGAGTCATATCTTAACTTTTTCCTATCGTTTTTTAACCATCGTATTGGGATGGAGCGACATCTATAGTTTTTTTTATATGCTACACACTACAGACTCGTGGTCCGTACTCTTATTTGATTTTAATTTGTTTTTTTTGTTACATTTATTAATTTTAAATCTATTAGTTCATTCTCCAAACTAATCAATATTCTTCCTGATGGGAAGTTAGCCTAGTGTTAGTTAAAATATCTTATAGCTAAAGTGAGTCTATACTTATATATATATTTATATCTAGTTGGTTAGTGTATTACGCATTTACCGGTTTAGTTTGTCGTTGAAGGGCCGGCCACAGATTCCGGCGATGCCCTTGTTGTTTTAGTTAAAGCCTCCACGACCTCTTCGTTTCTGTTTTGTATAGCCATTTTCAGGTTGTAGTCGACTATGTTTTTATAGTTAGCCTCCGTTGCCCGCCTGACGAATCCTCCAATGGCGTCCGAGCTGTCGTCGGTATAGTAAACGCAGCATTTTATATGGCGTGACACTGCTACTACCGCATGAGAAACGCTGTCTCGGAGCTTGGCGACTCTTTCCCTCATCTGTACAACGATTACCGACTCATAAGTCAAACCCTGCGCTTCGTTCTACGGTTAAGGTGCAGGACCCTGAACCAGACCCATATCCTTTGCTAACGAGTGAGGCTTTTTCCTCCTGTGTCAGCACTAGCTAGAGGGTGTTCTGGAGGTCAGTTGGTATATTTGCACCTGTGTAACGTTCTAGCTTCAGGGAATGAACTTGGGATCGCGATGAGTTAATGCCCGAGTACACCTCGCTTAGGGCGTATGCCACATCCATGGGGTTTCTGTGGGTGCAGAACAGTTGTTGGCTGATTGGAATCAACGTGATGACTCGGGAAGTGTCGTTGTCATATATGGCCGCCTCCGCCTCCGCAAACCTCACGTGCAACAAACCCTCGCTTTCCCAGCAATATGCTTGCCTGATGTTTTTGCAAGTAGCCAGGTTTACATCTCGCGAGGCTTTTTCAATCGCTAGAAACTCGAGGAATGCGTTGATCGCGAAGTCTATGGGCTTTATCGTCGGAATGTAGCTGGGTGGGCTGACCTGCCCCTTGTCGGCTCTATTGCGGTGTGTTTGAGGCTGAACGGATTTTTCGCGTGGTCTACAGAAGTCTTCAACCGCGGCTATAGTTTAACTTACGTTGTCCTACAAGACTAATTTTGCAATTAGCTCTAAACTAGTTATTGATGACGCAACCCTATAATTTTAATATTTATTAATTTTATGTTTGCAATAACGCATGCTTTGCGGATTACATTACAAAATTATAACTAGAAGTTCAACTTAATTTTATTCTATAAAGTAAGTTTTAAGGAAACGTAATGTAATCCGCATAGCAGGCGTTATCGCAAACAATATCATAATATTAAAAATATATTACTATTAATATTTGATAATATATTTTACGCATATTTATGGTTGTTATATCTGCCATATGGAGAGGTAACTATATTCTGTATAATAAAAATCCCATTTCATAAATTGCCAAAAGCCATTAAGGTAATAATAGCATTATGAGTTATGACTTCAACGGAAATCCAACAGAAACCGGCACAAAAGTACGCCTTAATTGCGATTGCGGATGTCGCTAGTTCAGTGCTTAAAATTCTAAGCAGCTTCTGCACATTTTTTTTATGTTTTGTACGTCCTCACCAGCTACAGATGTCGCGTTTCCTTGTTAAACACATCGAGATTTTCCCTTTTTTTAAATAATAGCAATGAACGAATAACCGCCTGCTTGAAATTGTCTCCACAGCTCGGTTTGCTACGATTTGTGTGCATATCACGCTTTGGTAGAATGGCAACCATAATTTATCTTAAATGTACCGACAATGGGATGCCGTCAAGTTGCTAAATTTATTAAGGCGTCTTGACGCCTTAATAAATTTAGTAGTAATGACGGAAACTGGACGTTTTCAGTATTTGAAAGTTTAGAATATTCTCATGCAACATGATACTTCCTCCCTTAATAACGCCAACTTTATGAAAATGAAGGCTAGAATGCAGCTTTATAATTCTAAATAATTCTTCAAACATTTCAAATATACGAGTACCTAGTTGGGTGTATAAAAGTTTTTCCTTATAAGTACCTACCAAAGTAAAGTTTTAAGAGGTATCAAAGCTTCATAATTTCATAGCTGCATATTTAAA
The DNA here is from genome assembly GCA_963890685.1 of Plagodis pulveraria. Taxonomy (NCBI): domain Eukaryota; kingdom Metazoa; phylum Arthropoda; class Insecta; order Lepidoptera; family Geometridae; genus Plagodis; species Plagodis pulveraria. Next base: position 10,788,617 of record OY982964.1, on the reverse strand, counting down.
TTTAAGTGCATAGCGTACATATATGTTTCACTTCCACTATTACTAGATACGTCAAGAAGATCAAGAGATAATAATAATTTATTTTTTATGTATATTCTATCTACCCATCTCACTTATGTATATATCGTGCTGCAGGTTCATGGTTTTATTCCCACCGCCGGCTTGAGCTTTACCATGGTGGCAGGGCATTTTATGAATGCTTGCCTGGCTAGCTACCACCCTCAAGTAAAAAATCTGACGCCAAGTACCTAACAGTGTGTTCCGGTAGCAGTCCTTGAGAGACAGTCAAATTACAGGCACATGGGAATTAACATATGTATGTCTCATGTGACACGCGCAGTGCAATTCATCCCTTGTGACGAAATGCATCTGTAACAGGCAGAGGTTATTGCGCTTAACATCAGGTGGGCCTCATGCTTGTTTCGTCACAAAAACATATAAAAATATATTTAGGTGAATCATATTCACATTCATATTCTACTGATTTGTCATCCAGTTCTACTACGTTTAAAGTTTCAGGTAAGCTCATCGGCAATTAAGTATGTAATTCGAAATCAAGTTATTAAAAAAGTTCAATGACTTCTGAGAGAAAGATAAAGTTATTTATTTAAATTATATTTAAACCAATAAATTAACATCACCTTTAGTTCAGGAGACTACTAGTAGTATTCACATTCATATTCTACTGCTTTGTCATCCAGTTCTACTACGTTGAAAGTTTCAGGTAAGCTCATCGGCAATTAAGTATGTAATTCGAAATCAAGTTATTAAAAAAGTTCAATGACTTTTAAGAGAAAGATAAAGTTATTTATTTAAATTATATTTAAACCAATAAATTAACAGCACCTTTAGTTCAGGAGAGTACAAATTTCTGTAATCATGCATTTCTAGAGATATTGGCTTCACATTTATGCTCACCGCGATGCGATGAGCGGATTCTAAAAGTTAATTCACGCACGCCTGTACAATTTCTCTTTGGGAAACGTACTCAGGGAATTACAGGTTGAGCGCTCGCGAGACTGGTACCATTTTATAAAATTAAATGTAAGTAACTTATGTATAAAAATAATATATTATATTAGAGTAAAGCTTAACGATGTTTACGTATCCCAATTTCACCATACGTTTTTAATTAAAGACGTGACACAGTAAGTAGTGAAAATAAATTACTAAATGTTTCTATTCAAACACAAATTTAGTTTGAGTGATGTAGTAAGTAATGACAATAAATTATCATATGCAAATAAAAATATATTAAATAATGCAACTATTAAATATTAACATGGTTTCAGTTTGGTGCTCTACTTATTTAAATTCATTGAGCTCCATGATACGTAAATGGCCTAGCTTCTCCGAATGTGAAAAAGGAAGAAAGCATCAAATTTATCAATTTTTCAATATAGAAACAATACTTGTAAACTAAATTTGCGCCTGAAATACTTATTTATTTAAGAAGACATAGTGAAAAATCTTCAAATCCAAAGGTTAAAATTTGAATAATACCAGTCTGAAACACACATTCAAATTCCATGCATTGGTGTACACACATTGTAGTGGGTATTACTTTATCAGCCGGATTGTCCGCTGCTGACTGCTGAACACAGCAACCCCCATTATGGGGAATTTACTATAATCCCCACGCTTGGCAGGCGGCTTGGGGATCGCAGTGTGAGATATCAGTTCCTCAGAAAGCGCTACGCAGCGCTTTTATTTGGCCGCCGCTGTGGTCGGGCGGGCCGCGGGTGTCGTAGGTGTTTTGGTCGCAGGAATGTTCCCGGACATGTCCAAACTAGCCGTCAACGCCTCACCCTTGAAATTCACCACCTCCGCCCATCGATCCGTAAGGTATACTAAAAGATCTTCCATGTTTTTGGGACAACGCCTGATGATGAGCCAGAAAAAACGCGTTAGAACCGGTGTTTACTCTGGAGCCCAAGTCCGCAGCACTATCTGCGAGATGAAATCAGGCTCACTCGACTTATGAATGTCCAAGGAGAACAGAGTTTTACGTACTGCACATTGCCGGAAAATTATATGTTGAACTCTTGTTGTAAAAATGTTAATTAGAGCTAATGTACAAAGCGGAATCGTTAAAAGTAAAGTAAAGTGCTATATGTAGACGGAAAATTTAGTTTGTATAGTTTTATTGTGTGTATTTTTTTTTTGTGGCGGTCTGCCTTTATTAAACAAATACTACAAACTATTGTGTGTATTATTTTCTGCTTATCATCAAGTGAGACTATTTTATTATTATGATTTAAACAATATCAAGTACTTGTTTTTAGAGTTAAGAAAATCACTCATATTATAACAAAAGAAAATGAAAATAAGCTATTCACGTAAAACTCTTTCTTTTTTCAAAAAACTAAACAATATTTATATACTGGAAAAATTATCATACGAAATAACATAAGCGTAACTTATCGTACTCGAGCGAGACATTTGTCAACTTTGCTTCTCAGGGCGATGAAACGAGGGTCGGTGAGCCAATAAATATTATCATAAATTTGTTTTTTTTAACTGTCATCATCATTTCCCTACACTGGTCCCACTCACGTGGGGTCTTTACAATATGTTTTCTAACAACACACAAGAAAACACAATGACAATATTGTAAAAATGTTGGCTTCAGTTTTATGGTCGGCTGCCTATCTGACGGCAATCCTCTTTAGGAATTCTTGAACTAGTTGTAAAACCAGTCAGGTGATTAGGGTGTTAAGATGGTGAGCAACCCCATTGTACTCTAAACACATCAACGTGAGTGATGGCATGCTTCTCAGTGGGCGCATATTTGGTTTTCATTTGTGACGAAGTCATCCTCTTTTACCATCTTAACACCTCCTTTCTTAATTCGCTGTCCGCATATATATTTTTGATACTTCCATTCTTCATTCTTCAAAACAATCACCACATCTTTCGCTTGCCTGATTCGACACATTCAAACCTGAGCTCTTATTGCGAGCGGTACTCATTACATGTTGTAAATTCATACAATATTATAAATATAATAGAGGTAAAAATATTTTACAATATTAGAAATTGAGTGAGAAAGTAAATTGTTTATTTGGCTTTTAAAATATATATAAGAGCCTACATCTTATTTTCGTGTTCCTGTGTTTTCTGTTTCACTGTATTAATGTTCCTGTTTCAGTTTCAGCTTAACTGTTTTAGTTGTTTAAACTGTTGACATAATTAAATAAATATTTTTTTTGCATTTGAATAAGGCTAGCCTTTGACCAACCATCTAGCCTGTAGGCGAGTTATAATGTTATCAAGGATGGTAAACATGCTTAATCTGGAAATACTGACCTTTTCAAGGACAGCTGCCGGAATAATCAGGTATGTTATTCAACACTCTAGGCCCTGAGGAGAGAGACGAAAAATAAACAAAATAGAGACATTTCATTTTCTTGAGTGGAGATGCCCTTTACTAAAAGCTTGCTAACACGCAAGCTATACAAAGGTGGTTGAGGTTCTCCGACTATAGACAGGTATGTATATCCATTGTTGTTATACCTACAAGTCCATCTTATAAGTACCTTATACCTTCTTACTCGAGGCAGGTATGTCAATTCATATTATACCTACAAGTCCGCCTTATAAGTACCTAATACGTTTTCACTTTAGGCGGCTAGCATATGGCCACTATCTCACCTGATGATGTGTTCGAACATGTTGTTCAGTTAACTTTAATCCCAAAAATATCGATGACTATTTTACGGTCATGCCCAATTTCCCGAAACCTAAAATACATTTTGTACCCGTACATGGTTTATCTTTGGTCATGCTCAGTTTTTCCCCAAAACCAAGATTAATATTCTTGGCGGTGCGTACACAAATCAAATTGGAAACAAATTGGTTCCTCTCTTGCTGAGTGTTATTTGTTTTATTGTACGTGATAGGATCTTCGGCGTTATATTTATTTAGTTGCACGGCTAGTCAGTTAATTTTAGGTTAATTTCATGAAAGTGAATGAACTTACCTAACGATGATATATATCTATCTTTAGTAGGCAACACGCAGAATGTTATATTACCATACGAGTGCGAAAAGAAATATAGGATTATTTGAAGCTAGCATCTCAAGACTCTAAGGCCAAGAGAGAGAAGCATCAGTTTCTAAGTAAAATGCCTTTAAAAAGGTAAACTGCAAGCAAGTACCACTAACCGCCACGAGGAGACAAAGAGGGCACCTGACTGTTAATAATGGGTTACTTTTTCTTTGCTAGCTTTTTTCTACAGTGACATTTAAGAGCAGCCATACTGGTTTCTAACATATTTAAATAAGACATTAATTTATAACGATCAGTTTGCTTTTGTCTAAGCTTAACTGTATTGATTCATAATTAAACATAATATATTTTTAAAGCTTGTTTTATATTTTTCTAAGTTTTTTAACGATAGTTTATTTGCATGCCTTTGGTATTTTAGATGATCGAAGGACAGAAGAACCAGGATTGTAAATGTTTTTGTTTAGTGAGGTTGTAATAAACCACTAAATATTTCGGTAAATATACCTAATTTGACCAATGCAATAGAGTACAAATTGCGATCAGCATAATTATTATCCATACAATAAAGTTTAATAAGAGCCGCCCTATCCCTTGAAATTGAATTTTACCATGAAATGTCAAAGAATTTAAGCAATTTGATAAGTACTTATTCGAAAGAAAATTTCAATGTCCCAATAATTGAACTAAATCTCTCTCTCACTGGTTTCAACCAGAATCATCTTTTGTCAATCAAAAGATGATTCTGGTATAAGACTATGGTTAAAGGGTAAAATGAAAAACTATTTTTTATGTATAAATAATGTGCATCATTTTGATTTTGAAAACAGTGATGATACAGCGCGTGTTGAGTTCCGATAGTGCGCGTAGCAATCAAAGTCACGGGGATGGGGGTTGCCATAATCCGCGCCCCCGTTACAAACCGATCACCTGAGCTCCAACTGATTGGTCAATTAGGAATAAATGTTCCTAACCAAAAACCTTGTGCATCTGGTTGGTCAGTTAGTAATGAAGGTTTAACCACCCAATTGACCGTTTGACCGTCGAGGTTGTTCTGTAATAAATAAAAGATACTAACCGACTACCTGATAATTTAATAAAAAAGTATCTTAATATGAATATATTAAGATACTGCAATATAATACAGATCAGGAAAGTGAGTATATAGAATTTAGCTTTGGTAATGCCTTCCTTTTTGTTGTAAAAGAAAACAAAGTATACAGACCCCAAATACATAAGATAAGGGTAAGAAGTGACCTTGATACGGCTTGTTATGGCTGCACTTAATGAACATCATTAAACATCCATTCCTTTTTAATAGTAATATATACTAACCACCGCAGGATTAGCGATCGGGGCTTTTATATTTTGTGTTTGTGGTTGGAATAATATTCCAATACTAATATATTATGTTAGTATTAAGAGTTAATTCATTGAGTTAAATTCCACTAGTTGCATCATATCGTGTCATTTTGATGTAAACCAAAACATACCGGTCCAAATTACCATAAAACGGCTCGTGAAAAGGTGAATACAGTACCATGTTGTTAAAGAGGCGGTTATGGCATAACAACGTATTCACAAACGGAATCCCACGGGAGTATACCCTTACCCCGGGCTCTAGAAATGTACACTTATTGCAGCTGAATATGGTAATAAAATGTTATGGAAATAACTATTCGTATAAAAATCCTTTGACTTCGCATCTTTGAGCAAGTGTTAGGTTTCGTAAAATATATTTTTTAGAATGGAATAGAATAACATTTATTGCCACTCACACAATTTTACAGTGAACAAACAGAAGTTAGAATAAAGACTATCTAATTTAACTGGCAAAGGGGGTAGGCTCAGCACTGTACTGCGTAAGCCTAAGGATATTTCACGCAGCGCAGCCCCTTTTGCTCGAACATAGGTTTGATTCGAGTTAAATTTAGTGATGCGGATACATACATAATACTTAATAAAATTAAAGTCACCCACGTAAACACTCTTACAAAAAACAAAATTCATATTCTTTACTTTGTCTCTTTTACGTTAGCATAGTAAATGATTGACTATTCAATCAGCTATCGGTTTAAAGGGTTCCTTACCTCAAAAGGAAACAAAACCAAACCTTGTAGGATCACTTTGTTGTCCGTCTGTCTGTCAAGACCCTTTTTCTCAGGAAAGCGTGGAAGTATCAAGCTGAAATTCATATCATATACTTAAGTATACTGACTTTGGAGCTGTGAAAAAATAAATTTTGTATGCCAACGCTATTAAAAGATACGGACAATTTTCGACACTCTCAAGGGAACCAAAATCTACAGGGTACTTCGCGTGAACCCAAAATCTTGAAATTTGGTACGAAGCAACGTCTTAAAGCACAGATAATGAAAAAATTGCGAAACGCCTACAATTTTAGTTAAATCGTATATTTTTATTATTTTTTTAAATGTGTTGGATTTTTTTTAGCAATAATGATAATAATTAATTTATTTCACAAACTTTGGTACAGTTGCAACTAAACACTAAAGATATTCACACTTATTATTATATTACAAAATACCATAACATTTAATTATATACCTACAGGTTTGTACGGAACCTGCGGTGTGCGAGTCCAACTCGCACTTGGACGGTTTTTTATTTTCCCCCTTAAACCTTAAATTGCATTCAGTGGTCTATCGGATTACGATTCGTTTGTTAAAAGCAAAAGTATCTTTTTAGTTATTTTTATTTCTTCCAGCAAAGAGTCTCCTATGAGAGCTTCCCTATAGGTTTTTTTTATTGTATCGGAGTTCCTTTTGAGATAAAAGACAACTCGCGAGTTAGCCGTTTTTCCGTCCCCACAAGACCCTTTTTGAGAGTATTTTTCTGTGGGAAGAAGTTAATATGAGGCTAGCGCATTTCCCTATGAGGATGAGACTGCACTGAGAAAAATCTATAGTCAAAAGCGCCCTAATGACGCCCAATTTATATGGTATGAAGGCAAAACCCGACCAAACGTAAATACGTACAAAAACGTTAAACGAGGTCAGTGAAGGCGAATGTTTCTTTTCGTCTTCATTTAAGGTGTATTTTGTGGTCTTTCTTAAATATTGACTTTTCGATGAGGCTGATTAAGTCGTACGTTATAGTGATAATCACCGTTTATAAACCGCCGTAAAAGTAAGGTATATTTTGTGGTCAATACTGCAATTATTATTGTATAACACGTTTTTTAACGCTTGTGTTTATTATAAAACATGGTACATTTTTATTGATTTCGCTTTGCGTGGTGAAAATCATCTTAAGAGTTGTGAATTCACCTTGCGTAGTTACAATTCAACGGTAAAAGGTTAAATTTGATTTAAGCTCCAAAGTAGTTTTTCTCAGTGAGGGAACTAATTTATGATTTCTTTGCGGTAGGTATACTGGTGTCTTAGCATCTGCATCTTTTATATCATAGAATGAATTTTAATGTTTGTATGGTGCGGTAAAGGATTTTCTTAAAGGCATACCACCGGTTACTAATAAGTAATATATGATGATGTTAGCATAAAACAGCTCAATGGATTTAAGTGACATTCGGTAGGTAGAAAGCTGGAGTAACACAGACTAGGTACTAACTATTAGATAACATTTATATTTAGACTCCTATCTTATTCTGGATAAGAAATATTATGACTGGTGTGATATAGTAGTCAAAGGCTACATTGACTACTATATCACCTGCGTTATTAAGTGTTGTTGCGGTTATATAAGATAACCCTGTTACAGCGGTGAATAATATTCGTCTGGACTTTTAAAAATACTTCTTTTCACTTACATTAATCAATCAAGCCAATCGGCTTCAGCTTCACTACATGGTGGAAGGGCATTTTGCGGATCTTGCCTGATTAGCTACCACCCTCAAGTAGAAAGTCTATCGCCAAGCACCTAGCTGTGTGTTTTCAGCAGTCCTTGAGAGCCAGTAAAAGTACAAGTGCATGAGACTAAACAACTGTATTTCTGAGTGTGGTAGCGCAGTGCAATTCGTCACTTGGGATGAAATGCATCTGTTATAGGCAGAAGTTAGTCCACTTGGGTCACACACCAGGTGGGACTCGTTCTTGTCCAGTCACAATTACATTTAAAAATAATCGTCCGCTGTGGATTCTAAGAGGTCAAAATGATTTAATATTTTAGTTTGTGCACGTTTTTATAACCTGGTGTGTAGCGGTAAGTTCTGCCTATAACAGCTGTTTTTATTTACAAGTGACTACACCCATCACCCTGAAACATACAGTTGTTAAGTCCCATGTGCCTGTAATTTCATATTTACTTACTGGCTCTCAAGGTCTGCTGGCATATTTTATACTTTAGGGTGGTAGCTAGCCAAGCAAGCATTCACTAAATACCTTTCTACAATGATTTGAAGCTCAGGTTAGCGGTACGGGTCGACCCATGGAACTGCAGCACTAGAGAGTATAGGTACGGAACCCATCGTGCATGAGTCCGACTAACACTTGGTCGTATTTTTTTATAGCTGATTAGCTAGCTACTGACCACTATTTCACCTGATGTTCTGAGTAGTGTAGTCGAAAATGACCTAGACCTAATCTAAAACTACTGGCTCTCATGAACAGCTGTCGGAACCCATTTTTGGGTGCTTGGTTACAGATTTTCTTTGGCTTTGCTAAACATGTTCTACTTTCGAAAACATGAATTTCATCCCGACAGGATTTTTAAGCTATTAAATATGTATTGCACATCTGGATTAGAGTTTTACCCTGTAGATAAAGTCACCAACACAACTATTGAAAATAATAAGTTCACTAGGTACTGAGACCTTCCTTAAGTCTCGGGCGAAGTTCTTTCGACCTATAAGCAGAGTGTATTCATACAAAATCTTCCGAACTTCAAACACTATCTAACTTTTAACAATAACACAACTTTAAGTTCCAAAGAGAATTGTTCATTAAACGTTTACGTTAGTAAAATGAACTAAACGGCACTAATGAAATTGCTCTCTGAACGCAAATAATCTAAGAAGAAGAAAGTTTGGATTAGAGAGCAACTAGGGCGCCCTTCAAGCCTCAAAAATGCGCTAAACTAGTCGGTTTCCCAAGATATATGCTTTTTAATAAAATTAATTAAATAAAATTAATTTGCTTTGTAGAACATTGTTTGTCGAAAAATAATGTAATAAGCAAGTATAAATTACTTAAAAAAAACGAATACAAATTATTTTTATTACATTAAAATTAATTCTGCAACTTGTATATATTTATGGAATCATTTATAAAAGCCCTTCATTTTAATAATAATTAAACAACTTTAAACGGTTTAAAGCGCGTATAATTATCATTATTTTATTATCATTGTTTAATTACTATGTGTAATAATCGCGAAAACCTAAGACAACATTACTTTCATTTTAATACCCAACTTGTTCGAGATTAAAAGAAATATATTATTTTTTATCTCTTAATATGGCGTCCAAATTCTGCCAGTGATTATATTTTATTTTTGTATGACATAAGTGTCACTTGCGCTATAAAAACGAATCTAACGATATATCATACATTAAAATCGTTTAAGCCGTTCAGAAGTTATGGTGCAATAAAGAAACAAAAATACATACATACATGAACCTTGAAAACATAACACTCCTTTTTTTGGGATGTCGTGTAACAAGGAATATTTGGAAACGTTCCACCTAGATATCTCTGCTGCATTTTTTAATGTGATTATTACTGAACAAGCACGAGGCCCACCTGATGTTAAGCGATAACCTCTGCATATAACAGATGCATTTCGACACAAGGGACAAACTGCAGTGCGCTCGTCACCTTGAGACATACAATTGTTAAGTCTCATGCGCCTATCATTTCACTAAAGACTGCTGCCGGAAAACACTGTTAGATGCTTGGTGACAAATAACTTGAGGGTGGTAGCTGGCCAGACCAGAATAAAAAAAATGTCCTTCCACCATGCGGTGAAGCTTAAGCTAGCGTTAGAGATCGAGCCATGAATCTGCATCTATAGCTATTACCGCTCGGCTATCATTGCTTTAAAGGAAAGTGCCGACACCAAATCTACCTCTTAATAAATATTTTGCACTTACTAGCTTAAACCAGAATCCAGACATTACCATTCTTCGAGCAGATTATTATACCGTCATCTGTATAATCTGACGTATCCTAACCAACGTATCTAATACAAGACTTTTTAGACGAGAATACATAATTCTGCTGCTCGGGGTAAACGAGTTAGGAGGCTTTAACTTTGCAACACACGGGGTCTCCGTTCTAACTTGAAAGACGCCCATTGCCACCTGGAAACTGCTAAGCCGGCCTTGCTCGTTTTGACCAAAACAAAATATGCTCCTCATCACACACCTTTTGTCATCACACAGATATATTATAACGAGATGTTGTAAATAGCTTGTCAAAAAAGTCTTTTTATACCTGGAATAACTTTGATTAAAATTGGTATGAAACAGTGAAAAATTGTATGACTGGCGTGAGTGAAAAACACAAGAAGATAAATAACGACTTGGAATAAAGATTGGTGGATACAGGATTAGTCAGCAGAAGTAGAACAGAGAATTGAGGGCATAACAGTACGAATCTGAAAATCTGTATAAATTCTAACAATTTCTTATATTAATTTGTTCCAGGTAATTCAGATAAAAGAACAATCAAAGGATGGAAAAGTAGCAGCAAACTAGCTACAAGTGGTAAGAATATTGTTGATGTTTGGAATCCAAGCAAAACCACCGCATACATTCTTAAAAACAACCCAAAATGAAAATACTCGTTGGTATACCAACTTTTAGAAAACTGCTATGATTACGCAAACTTAGCCCAGATAATGAATAGATTCAGGCGTTACTTTGCGGAAATCCATTTTTAATAATAACAAATACTTTTAAAATATTTTAAGAAAACATCAAATTAAGAATGAGAATGAGAATTCTCGATCGTGCGCTCGAAGAGTCAAGACCTCCTGAGGATGCTTCGTGTAGAAGCGAAACGCGTCGAAAATTCTTCCGGTTTGGCTCCGTGGCGTTTGTGACGTCACGTCGGCTTAGCAGGAAAATTAAGCGGAATTGTCACTAGATATATTTTTATATTTTTTAAGTGTTTTATTAAAATATTAATTTGATGTTTTCTTAAAATATTTTAAAAGTATTTGTTATTATCAAACTTAGCCCTTTGTTGTATTTAGTATCTAATAGCATGCAGACACAACTTGCTAATATATCAACTTATACTGTTAATTTTCCGCAAATTTTCCTTCGTTGGTGTATTGTCCAGGAAACGTTCCAGCAGGAAATAATGTGAGTGCAGTGAAAGGAAAAGTCTCATCTGCTGGAACAGCCTTTCACAGCAGCGTCACATGTCACGAATTGCACTGCGCCCGTCACCTTGAGACATAGTTGTTAAGTCTCATGTGCCTGTAATTTCACTGGCTCTCAAGGACTGCTGCCGGAACACACCGTTAGGTACTTGGCGACAGATTTTCTACTTGAGGGTGGTCGCTAGTCATGCGGGCATTCGCAAAATGCCCTTCCACCATGCTAAAATGCGAAATGTCTCAAAGCCTTGGCTTCTTCTCGGGTCGAATATTTATTTTATTTTGTGCAATAATTCTGAGTGAAGTTCCGGCTTTTCATGTATCATTGTATACATTTATATAAGATAATCTTTCACAATTTTTTACTTATTGGTAAATTATATTGGACGAGGATTTTAGGGCTGAAGTGGGAACTCTCTCAGAGTAGCAAGGAGAATAAATAGTTTATTTGATCTACTTTAATTTCTACTAGCTTTTTCTTTATTTTTGCCTTATAATATTACTGACTGGTTGATTGAGCAAAAATCCAAAAAAATCCTAAGCCTATTACGATAAAGGCAAAAAAAAACTCATAACAGCGCTATTGACGCAATCGTTTTGTGTTATCGAAAAATCATTGAAACTTCCTTGTTAACCCTTTTGTCTGAAGCCACAAATAAATGTGTAAGTATTCGAAGTTTGAATTTCGAACTAATATTGAAAAAAGAAAACAAGTTAAAAAGACGTAAGCACACGTAGGCGAACTACAGGAAAAGTGAAAACGGACTATTTATATTTATTTCAAAACTTCCCCTGTTTTAAGTATTTCGCCGAAAATTCAACGACCGTTTTCCCACTGAAGGTAAAGAAGCGTACACAAGAGAGTGATAATATAAGATATGAAAATGTTATTTAATACCTACCGCGCAGGTGACACTTTTTTGTGTTTTTTTACCCAAATGTCAAAACAAAGCTCTATTAAGGTTACCCTCCTGTCTGTACTGCAGTATGTCATCTGTGGGAACGAAATTAAATCATCATCATCATCATCATCATCATCATCACATCAACTGGAATGTCCACCGTTGAACAAGGTCTCCCCAGTGGGAGGATTTGCCATAAATCCCACGCTTGACAGGCGTCTTGGTAATCGCAGTGGTAGTTGTCAGTTATTCAAAAGCCGCTGCTTTCCATCTTTTGGTATTTTCCATTTATTGCCTCTTACTACACCCACGGGAAATATAGCGCAGCTGACATTCTAACCCGGCATCCCACGGAGGTACTAGTTGCTTATCGAAAACAAACGGAATTATGCTGCAGTCTTGCATAGTTTTACCGAGTCTTAAATGTATTCATAGTCTACTCACCAACTGATTCTAACATTAATGACTTTCAAGTGAGTCCAGTGATAGTATCAAGTTTTATTTTTTGACCCATGGTTACATATTATTCATTTAAACTGGCATCGTACGATTCGTATACTGCGTTCCAAACAACTTGCATAGTCTTACAAACATTTCAGTTTGAATCCGAAGCATCTAGCTATAATCCTAAGCTATATGGTACGCGGGCTATGCTCCTAAACATTTTATAAACGCCTGTTAGATGTTATAAAAATATAGTTATGAACTATCCTAATAACGCATGTTACCGTACAAAAAAAAAACAGCATCGCAATCTGTCCGGCAGGTTATATCATATTCAACTAAAAGATTCAAATTTATTGCATCGTCCATAAAATTAGTTGTAGCTATTATTGTAGTATTTATATTGGAACATTGCATATTAAAGTTAAATCTAATCTATCGATACGTTGTTTTCGGGGACATAGGCTTATTAACTGCTGTTTCTCAACATGAGGCATCATCAACCGTAGTGTGTAAAGTCGTGATTTTTAGGGTTCTGAACCTCAAAAGGAAAAAAACGAAACCCTTATAGGACCACCTTGTTGTAAGTCTGTCAAGATACTTTTTCTCAGGAAAGCATGGAGCTATTAAGCTGAGCTGAGCTAGTACATTTTGTACACCAAATAAATGTAAGAAAATAATTATCTACGTACAGTTTGTGGATCTTCGGCATAGCCACAGCTGTGGAGAGAGCTCTCTATTCGAAGTCCTCAGCGACGACAACGGAGGAGACTGGAGCGCCCATACTGTATTATGCGATGGTGTAGCTATAGGCTCTCTTGTCTAAGCAGAAAATTAATAGAAAACCAAATTCTACATACAGATCGACATCTGTATTAGAATTTATATTCCCATACTACATAATTGGATGTTAGGTAAAGTTCCAGTAGTTCAAAATATTCCAAGGGAAGGTAAGTAAGCTTACTAAGTCTTTTTCATATTTAATAATAACAAATATTTTTTAAATATTTTAAGAAGTCACAAACGCCACTCATTGACTCTGCGTCACGTCCGCTTAACAGGAAAATTAGGAGGAATTGTCACTAGATATATTTTTAGATTTTTAAGTGTTTTGTTAAAATATGAATTTGATGTTTTCTTAAAATATTTGTTATTATTAAATATGGATTTCCGCAAAGTAACGCCTGAATCTATTCATTACTAAGTCTTTTGTAGACAATGCTACGGTGATGCTACGTCATAGCATAAAATTCGTAGAGCAAACCGATCTGACTTTTTTTCGATGAAGATTATCTGACACTGCGGTTAGTGATTATTAAAGCCTTAACCGCACAGTCAGATAGTCTGTATTGAAACAGCTGTGGTAAGTTTAGTCTATCATCCAAAAAAAGTCAGATCGATTTGCTCTATGAGTTTTATGCTACGACGTAGCATCAGCGTAGCATTGTCAAGAAAAGACTGAGTAAGGCTTTAATAATCATGCTATTTAATATTTGTAAACAGTTAAAATAGTTTGCTGGCAAAGTGCCAGATATGTATATCAATTAGTTAATCTTTTTATATTTTCGTATTTGTATTGTGGGTTTGTAAATATTTTGTTGGATTCTTGACGTAAAAAACACACTTTGGTTCTTGGACTTTTATGACATCTGCCAGCAGCGTGGACATACATATTATATGTTTGTGTTATTAACTGTAGCACAGTAAACTATTTGGTTTTAGTTTATTCAACTTTAAACCGCTAAATTAAACTGTATAATTTTTATTACTTGGATAGCATTTTTTCTTTTGCTATATGATGTCTGCCTGAAGTCAATTTAATTTCATTCAAATTAATAACATGGTAAAATAAAAATTCTGAAAAATCTGTGAATATCTATGAAAAAATGTCTGTTATATTGAATGATTTCAAAGGTCTTTCAAACTAAAGTTTTCCTCGTATAGTTTTATTCAAATTCGATGTAATTCGCTCATTATCAGCCCTACTTAAAGTTTATCTAATAAGAATAATGAAACATATAATTAGTAAATAGTAGTATAATTGTTTTCGTTTCTGTATAGTAACGATAGAAAGATTATCTTTCGCAACTAAACTATATGTGATGTATTACATATATTGAGCTTCAATAGATCTCGTGGTTTAAACTTAACACTGATACTGCAATTCTGAAAACACTGAGACACGCACAGCAAACTTTTAATACACCTCGCAAAATTAACTGTTAATCTCAACTCTTGCATATCAGAGCCATGTAAGTAGGGCACAGATAAACTTATGATCATTACGTGTGGTCTGGTTCTCAAGGAGGAGGTGTACTTGAGAGCCAGTAATTCTAAGATAGCCTGAACAACATCTTCGACCACATTATCACTTACCATCAGGTGAGATAGTGGTCAAAGGCTAATTCATAAGGGAAAAAAAAATTGCTCACTGGTCTTCTAGACAATAATTTAAATGATATTTTTCAATTGTAGAATTTTTATTGACTATGACTGTAAGTACTTTGTAGCAGACGAATAGTTTATAAGGAAACTAAAATAAAGAAAATTTAAATAAGTTTTCATGGTGGTATTACGATTTATTTTGTTTTTTATAAGCTTCCGTACGAGAACAAGAACTCTAAGAGTGAATGAATTGCATTAATTATGTCAGACAGTCCTGCCTTTAATTATTTAATCTTAAAAATCTGTAAAAAGTTTGCCGTTGGAAAGATTCAGAGCAAATATGTTAGTATGTTTAATATCGTAATAAATAATATTGAACAAATAAGATTATAGACTAAACTCAATAAAAAATTAATCACCAAATAAAAAAACCCAAATATGCGTAAAGTTCGCTAAAGACTGAGTGATGCCTTTCTGATATCGAAGATTTTGATTGCACGATGGATATCAATCAGGTTGTTACTTTTCTTCACCTCAATTAATATATAGTCTACCCATCAATGATTGAATTTGCAAATTGAGTACACATCAAACATCACATCATATATATATATTTTTATTATTACCAATTCTAAGGCCGAATTTTGTTAATAAAACGGTACATACGTTTGATTTTGTAGTTGTTATATAATTGTACTGTACTGTACTGTATCAGCTGGAACGTCCACTGCTGAACACAGCCTCCTCTATTTATGGAGTATTTGCCATAATCCCCACACTTGGCAGGCGTCTTGGGGGTCGCAGTGTAAGATTGGAGTTTTTAGAAGGTGCTGCTTGCCCACCTTCCAGTATTTTTCCATTAATCGCCTCTTGCGACACCCACAGGATGATATGGGGAGGTGCAATTCTAACCCGGCACCCCACGGGGTGTGTTACACATATGTTATATTATACAAATTCAAAAATATTCAGTTATGGTAGGAATACACCAAAAACTTTTTTGCTCAGCCTATATATTTTAAATCTGAGGATCCATGGCATAATTTTCACTCCGATTTTCAGCGTAACTTTGTAGCTTCAGAAGTGACGAGCAGAAGCACAGTTTAATGCCAAGTTAACTTAGGTCGTAAATCATAGCGGAGGCTGTAGCTCGGTAATGTGTACATCATTTTATACATTTCCTCCTTCAATCGAAACTCCATTGAGATCCTACTTGTCAGCTTTTATTGTGAGTTATCGTTGCTGTGAAGGCGCTGTTGAATGTGGAAGTAGCTATGGAAATAACTGCAGAGTTTTTAGAGTAAGTGCCTCGTAAAACTCCGTTTTTTACAGAAAATACAGTTCCCATATTAAAACTATTTTTTGTGGCTTTTGGATCAGGCTTTGGCCAGATACTAGATTGTTGGAAAACGTTGATGTGGTCTTTTATATAAATTTAGAGTAGAAATAAGAACTGCAGTCCAAAAACAGCTAAACAACCAGAAAGTCTGAGCTGGAAAGTTTATAATAAATGTTAAAGAAGCTCCCATACATTGTACGTTTATTTTGGTTTTGGGTGAGAACTGGAAACCATTTTTAATTGAGAGTGTAAAAAAACTCAAATTTATATTAAACATTTTCTTACCTGTTCATCCAGCAGTACATCCAACAGTATTTTGGTTACTTCGGAATAACATTAAAATGTTTCTTTTTCTGCACAATAACCTGATAATTTGTTTTAAAATCAGGAATTTGAATTATCTCTCGTTTTTCTAGAAGTTTTCTTGCTTTAGTTTTATTGTTGCAACTAACACAAACAAACAAATAGGCTAGATAATTTTACACAATGATACCAGAATATTCTCCCGAAATGATGTGAGAAACAATTTTATTTTATTCAACTGACTTCTAACAATGTTTACAACATTTAATTATGTAACATCTAGCTGGTATTTACACTACCGATTTGTTTTTCTTAATAATGTATGGTAAAACCATAGCCAATTTAAAGTAATAATTTAATAAGTACCTCACCTGTAGCTAAAGCGTACGGAAATGCTGGGCTGTATCGGAATAGTCTCCGGTGGGTATCCAGTAATTATGCAAAATGTCTGCAGACGTCCAAAATTAACATAAACACCTAGGGAAGCTTACAACAGGTAAGCTCAATACATTTTTTCTTGCTCGTATGTTTGAATGGAGAAGGATTATTAAAGAGTTCTAAGCATTGATAACAAAGAGGTTCGTCAACATTTCAATATACCTGAAGAGGCTGATGCAAATATTTATTACTGATTTTTACTAAGGCTGAGATAATTTATGCTTCTAATGTAATATTCAAAGGATTTGGCTTAATACAAGCTGAATGTATGATTAACAATTTACATTTGTCTATGATATTGTGACGGAACAAGCACTACGCCTTCCTGGTGTTAAGCGGTAACCGCTGCTCATATAATAGATGCATTTTGTTAAGTAACGAAATGCAGTGCGCCCATCATCCTGTGAGATACAGATGTTGAATCTCATGTGCCTGTAATTTTACTGGCTCTCAAGAACTGTTCTGCCAGAACACACTGTTAGGAGCTTGGCGACAGATTTTCTACTTGAGCTTGCCAGACGAGCATTCGAAAAATGCCCTCTCACCATACAATGAAGCTCAAGCCAGAGGTGGGGATCGAACCATGGACCTGCGGCATCGCATCCATAGTTATAACCACTCGGTAATCATTGCTTCATAATTCTAAGCAATCTGTAACGCAAACATTAAAACAATATTTTCTTAAAACTGAGGTTTTTTAGCTTGGCTGTTCTAATCAGCGCGCACAGTATCGTATTATTAAGGTGAAAAAAAATGATTGATAAGTTGCGATTGCAGATATCAAGTTTATTTATCAACTAGCTCCACCCCTGGATTCACTTTTTTTTTAGTCGTGATTATACTTAATAAGTTGACATCGTCAGGACCACTGCGTTCTTGTTATGAATGAAATTCTATTGTTATCATTATCGCCGATGCCAATGGGCTAATGTTGAAAAGTACCAATGCAAACAAAATCTGTGACAATCTGTCAATTAAACAGTCGTATAAATATATTTTACTTTCAGCGGTTAATTTGCGCTACAGCTACCAATCTCCGATTACCAAAAGGTGATATAACCTAATATAATATTATTCTATCACATCCATGACATCTACCGTTGAACTAAGGCCTCTTGCTTCATTATGAAGTTTCCACTCAGTTTAATTATGAAATTTATTTCCCTTATCGATTCATTGGCAACGTTGTTTCTTTTTGAAACCCATCTTATCATTAGCCTACTAAATACAAACTTATTGTCTCGTCTCTCAAATGACTGTTCAAAACAACATTATCTTAAATTACTCCTTAAACCCAAAACCTTGAGGTATCCTACTTAATATACATATGAAGTGAGTAACTTTTTTTTTTGAGGGGGGAAATGCCTTCGCACTGCCACTCCACCGTGGGGGCGGTGGAAGGGGATGTGTGGGGCTTGAACCCACGAAAACCCCCCCGTGAGCAGTCCTCCGCCAAGGTGGGGCAAGATAGGGTCGCGTTAGCAGTCACCATCTTGCCCCGGCGGTAGGCCCAAACTCTGTCGGGCCTCTGCGCCGGGGGAGGGGCGACCTTACTCACCAAGGTCACCTCCAAACGTGTGAGGCCGTGCAAGCTGGTGGAGAATCCCCTGACTCTCCACCAGTAACCCCACTACGGAGAAGGGAGGAGGCGGGTAAACTGCCGCCTCCTCGCCCCCGTTCGTCTGCGCCGGAGCGGGGCAGCATGGGCATCGCCCTCCCTGACCCGCTCCGCGGCCTCCTTCTGCGCCATTACCGCTTCGCAGAAGGAGACCACCGCCTGCCACGATCTCTCTCCTCCGAGCATGGCGTTTACAACGCTCGGCAGAGAGAGATCCCCTCCTATGATGAAGTGAGTAACTAAAGCATCCCACATTAAGCATCGATTAATATTTTGACCACATGCTTTTATTATCGTGCAATAATAGTATCGTGGAATAGTAAACTTGAACACAGCACTTCAGGGCAGTGTGGTGCATCCACATCCAGCCATTCTGATATTGCTGCATTTTGGTCACGTAGCCGGCATACAACACACTGCTGTTATTTGAATTACCATTTACAAATTCCACAATTTCTAGGAAAAGTTTCCGCCTATGTACAAATTTAGTGGCTTATGGCGCGCGACATCTTTATGCGGTCGTTTAGAACGGCCATATGGTTTTATAAATATCGCTCTGTATCGTGTACCCATATGAAAATATTTTCGGGATGCTACGGTTTTTTACTTTTAGTAGTTGACGGAGAAGGTATTGTAAATTTTGTCTTAATACTTCAAGTAATCCTTAATTAATTCTGATATTTCGTTAAAACTCGGGAGCTCCTTCAAAGGTAAACTGTACAATTTTTTTTGTTAATTAACAAAAAAAAATAGCTTGATTCAATGCTTACTGCAGTTTTGTATTTATATGATTTAATTTTTCAAGGTTAGAAATGAAAATGCCAATTTTATATATTAATATAAAATATACATTACAATTGCTTGATACAATTTTCAAAATGAGAAGTAATCAGTTTGAATTAGCCTGTAAGTTAACGATAATATCTATCGATTATACCCACTACGATAATTTTAACTCGACATTATTCACCTTAGTATTTAAATTGCATTGTTGTACCAGAATGCTACAGCGGAACAGTGACACAATGTATATCTTTCAATATGCGAGCTACTTGAGTACAGAATACGTGTAAGGAAAGCGATGAAGTCAGTACTAAATATCACTGTACGGGTCTGGACTTCTTACTTATAGGGATCTAAATGTTCTTATTGTAGTAGTTGTAGTGTTGTATATAGCTCGTAGTATTTTGTCTGGAGACAATGCGAGTCTTATGTTATTGTTTTTTTTATTGCTGGTCAATTTATGGCAATGTTTTACTTTTAAGTCAAAGTCAAAGTCAAAATCATTTATTCAATTTAGGCGTCTACGACGCTCTTATGAAGGTCAATTACAAATTTTAGTATTGAAATATTCTACATTGTACTGCCACGTTCAGCAAATAAATTGTATAGAGCCACTGCGAGAAGAACGGGCAAGAAACTCGGGGCCATTCTTTTAAACATCTTAATTAACAATGTGTTACATACATACTATATAATAGAGTTATTACAATATTTGTTTAAATTATGTAGGTGACAGGCAATAGCTTGGCGGAGGCGGAATTGTCCAGGCATTTTTGTCGTTTATGTAATCAGAAACTGTGTAGTAGGATTTTTTAATCAATATGTTTTTCACATGCAACTTGAATTTCCCTTCTGTGAGCGTTGTAATATGTTTGGGAACTTTATTATAAAACCGCACACAATTACCTAAGAAGGACCTTTTATTTGTCTTTGCTAATCTAAAACCTGGCACCACTATTTTATCTTTATTCCTAGTATTGTAATCGTGATTGTCACTGTTTAATTTAAATTTACTCAAATTTTTACGAACATACATAATATTTTCAAAAATATACAGACTTGGTAAAGTTAAAATATCAATTTCTTTAAAAAGATCCCTCACAGATTCCCTAGGACCCATTTTATATATGGCTCGAATTGCACGCTTTTGTATGATAAAGATTGTCTCTATCTCAGCAGCAGTTCCCCACAGCAATACGCCATACGACATAATACTGTGGAAGTACGCGAAATAAACTAGCCGAGCAGTAGCTACGTCTGTTAACTGTCTTATCCTAAGAACTGCATATGCAGCAGAACTAAGTCTTCCGGAGAGATCATGTATATGTGGATCCCATTGTAAAGTGGAATCCATTTTGATTCCCAGGAAGACTGTCGCTTTGTCAATAGGGAGTTTATCTGGGCCAAGCTTTATGTTTGGTTCAACATAAGGAACATTTGGTAAAGAAAACTTTAAACATTTCGTCTTTTTTGAATTAAGGAGAAGATTATTAGCGGCGAACCATTTACAAATCGTAGATAATACATTATTTACATGCGTCAATTCACTGTCTTTCCTATCTACTTTAAAAATCAGAGAGGTATCATCTGCGAATAAAACAATATCGCAGAAATCTTTGACCATGCAAGGCAGATCATTAATATATGTTAGAAACAGAAAAGGTCCCAAAATTGATCCCTGTGGTACTCCCATTTTTACCAATGACCCGGAAGAAGTATTGCCACTTATTCCAACCCTCTGTAGCCTGTCTGACAGATATGACTCTATAAGATTCAGAGCTTTCCCACGAATACCATAGTGGGAAAGTTTACGAATCAGAGTGCAGTGCTCTACACAGTCGAATGCCTTGGAAAGATCACAAAATACGCCAATAGCATCATGTGAACTCTCCCAGGCTTCCAGTATATGCGACATCAATTGAACACCTGCATCTGTTGTGGATTTGCTCTTGGTGAAACCAAACTGATTCTCATTTAATAAATTATGCTTGTTAAAATGGGATAGTAGTTGTTTGAGCATAATTTTTTCGAATACTTTACTCAGAACAGGTAAGATGGAAATAGGTCTATAATTGCAAGGGTCAGATGTAGACCCCGACTTTAAAATTGGAGTGATTTTACTTTGTTTCATTAAATCGGGGAAGTTTCCACTATCGACACAAAGATTAAATATTGTTTCTAAATATGGTGCAATAATGTAAATTATAGACTCTACCACTTTTACTGACATACCCCACAAGTCTTCAGTACTCTTTATGTTTAAACTTTGAAATGTTTTTATAATTTCAAATCTTGTGGTGTGTCTGAAAGAAAAGTACGGTGATTTGCTTGGAAAATTATTTTTTAACATAGTTTCTGCTACATTGGGACAAGAATCCAATGACTTAGTGGATTCTAGGGGCAAGGTAGAAAAAAAAATTTCAATTTTCATTAAGTAGTTCTGGACTCATATATGTATCTTTTCTTGAATGGCCACCTAATCCCGTATGGTCGTTTGAACAATCAGATCCCTGAACTTCCACTTTTTTTGAAGAGCCATTTCCATTGCATAAAGTTTTTTCCTAAACGGTTTATTTTCAATTGATAGCAGTAGGGGAGTTTGCCAAAATCCGCATGGCAGGCGGCTTGGGGATCGCTGTGTGAGATATCAATTTCTCAGAAAGCGCTGCCGCCCACCGTCTGGTGTGTTACCCTTAGTTGCTTCTTACGACACCCATGAGATGGGGGGGTGACCTTCTAGCCCAGCACTCCGTGGTACACAAGTTAACATTGTTTAATTGCACTAAGAGCTGGCGGTATAACTTTGGTTCCGTAGAAATAAGAGGACGCTACGTTCGTTGACAAGTATGCACCGTCACACCTTTCCAAGAAAATGTAAGGGCTGGCTTCGTGGCGGCCTACGAATAAATAATAGGTGGCGGCTACTTCAGCGGAGCAATTCAAGCGACGCAGATATACTAATTTTGGTAGTGGTTAAATGTTTAAGCCGTTTCGTGTATAGACATTGGGTCCGCTTATCATATTTTTCAAATCGTATAAAATATGATAAGCGGACCCAATATTACCAAATGCTCTGGCATTTGGTTTACGACGTGACGCGAGGTTAAAATGTTTGGCAGTTATTTGGCTCAATGAATAAACATTGCAATCCAAAGTGTTAATGCTGGCAGCATGGCATGGGCTCGCTGCCATCTGATAGTGGGCTGAGGTATTTAAATTGCCCGTGCCCCTGCAATGGATTTTGTCATTGTATAAATGCTGCCGTTGATGTAGGTTTAATAATAGTGTAGTTAGTAGATTTTAATTATACCATCAGTAAGATGTTTACTGGTCAATGATATGTAAGCTGACTTCTTACAGTTACATCTTTGTCTAATTTAAATATGCAGAAAAACCCTGAGTGTTTGACCATCGAAGCAATAAATTATTGTTTTATTCCTAAAATGTACCAAATATATATTATTTCATATTATGATTCGTTCCTATTTAATAACTTTTTACACGTTCTTTAAATAAAATGACTTTGGTAATGGAACTGGAGTTTAAAATATTCATTATTATTTTAGCATATTTTTGTGGTTGAGTTAACCTTTATAATAAAAATTTCGTTGATCCCTCATTCATGAATTAATCACGTACAATAAAACTTTTTTCATGTATATGGTATTTCCTTCAGTTATACCGAAACAACAAAGTTCGATCCCCAAGTTAAAGGTGAGGCTTTAAGAATATATAAATTTTCCCTGTTTCCTGGGCGGCTTGGAGATAAACTTTTACAAATTAGTTTTTAACTATGGAAACTCGCTTTGAAAGCGATAAAATAACTTGTTAAACGATCTATTTATGTGGTACTTACTTCTTGCAAGTGGTGATAATGTGTAACGAAAAAATATGTAGCAAGTTAGATCGATATGTGTATGTTCTAGGTCGAATACGGCGTATTTGAAAGCATAAGCACTAAGTGCTGCTTTTGAAGCAGCACTTAGTGATTATCATGGTTATGTGTCATCGGTACTGCGTTACAGTTTGGAGATTTGGGGTAACTCAGTTGAATTTATAAAAGCGTTTATAGTACAGAAAAAATGCAGATCGCTTTGTGGAATCGAATTTTTCAATAGCTGTGTAACCGCATAGACCCTACCTATCATAAAATTTTATGCATCTATTATCTACAAAATGTTAACACACATGCAAGTAATAAATTTCTCTCAAGATGTGTCACTTTACATCCTTAAGATAAAATAATATTAGAGACATGTATTTTTTGTCACTACAATTTTGAGAACAGTCGAAAAACTTGGGTTCACAGTGCTTGAGAATTATTTAGAAACATTTGGTAAGACAAAAAAAATGTTGGGTTTATCTTTGTTTTAAAATCATAAATCGCAAACTACTTGACGTTCGACGACTAAAATTCTTAGGAAGGGTACTTCTCTAAGGGCTTTCTAGAAAAAAAAGCAATAAAATTCACAACCAGTCTGACATGTGAACAATAAAGTTGAGAATGAAGCGAGGTTCTATTACGAGTGAGCGAGATAGATATTATTCGAGAGAGAAAAAAAATATGGTTTTAACCCAAATGATTGAAGCGTCTGTTTTAAAATTCGTTTAGTAATACGCGAACGCTTGACCCGCCAAGTCGGCGGAAATAATTAAAACCAGTAAATAATATCACCCGCGCGAGTGTTTTTTTTATATAAATGTCTAAATTAAATTCAGTGAATGTTCGCCGTCTTCGGGTTGCAGTTTGAAAGCTAAGTACTAGAATAAGTGCTTGGTCTAGCGTACTAAAATGTAGTTCCTTTGCATAAATTAATTAAATCAATATTTGATTTAAATATGAATAACTTTATAAATATATTTCTTTTAACTAGTAGAGATGTTTCAAATATTTAATCTACAAAATTCATCTCTTATTCATTGATTTATTTGATGGTATAAACGCTTTAATTATTGATATTAAATACACAATATAAATTAATTATTCTTATTATACTGAGTGAACAATTAATTAACCTTGGCCGGTAATAAAAATATTTAGTTATTACTTCTTGAATTAAATAAATTAATAATAAATTAATTAATTTCAATGAACATTTAAATACTTTATTTTAAATATAAATTTTAGAACGCTACCTAAGTTTTGTATTACATTTATTAATATATATTTTGAAAGGGGTTAACAGATCTTGAATATTTTAATCATTAATTAATGTTGAGCGATTAGACATTTAGCAAGATCAGATGAACTGGTTAGATCCTTGTCGTCTGCTTAAATATAGCGCAGAAATAAATTGTTACATTATTGATTTACGATTCCAAAGGAATGTATTTTGTGTGACTTTTAGGTTGACTTTACATTGACTCCATTTGTTTAATTGAATTTATACAAATTAAATAAAGATCTTTATTTAAGCGTAAATATCATTGCAAAGGATTAGAAATAAGAATCAGAATCAGAAACAGAATCAGAATAATAATAAACCTAGACAGTAAAATATGTTTAATATTTCACACGACAGACTGAGATGAGATTGACACTATGAACTTGAGTGAATAATTATTTGTTTTTTTACAATCATAAAATGTGATTATGTTTCATAAAACCTTTGTTGCAAAGATTTGGCGAGCATATGCGTAAATGTAATAATTTTTGCACGAACTATAACTTTCTTTAACACACCTGCCATTTTGAGGCATACAAAGATATACACATGATCGAGTTGGCTATTTGCGATAAACCTAACTCACCTATCTATAATATGTATACTCTCCTTTGGGACAGGCACTTTGATCACACCAAAGCTAGGATGACTAAAAACGTCTGAGTTTTAAGTCTAAGTGCGAACATCGTCGCCATTCTTCCAAAAGGAGAATTTATTTGTATATAAGTATAAAATATCAATTGATGATTGCGGCAGTTAACTAAGTGAATGTTTTTATGCTTCATTATCAGATGATATATTTTAAATAAAGATCAAAATACTATATTTGATCTAGCTCTAATGAAAAATAAATTAAATACAGAGCTAAAGTTAAAAGCCAAACTCGATGTTATGGAACAAAGCCACACGTGTAAACGGGTCGGCTTAAGCTCAAACAACAATAAAGAATAAATGAGCTTGTATCTAAAGTTATTCTTCAAATATTTTCCGGATGGAAAATATTATATTATAATTTTATCACTTGACACTTATTTATCAGGGAACATTTGGTAGACTGGCATCGGCCGCTCAAAGACCTGGTCAACTATTTCCTAAACCTTTATATCATATGAAAAGAATATAAGTCCAAATTGGCCATTCTAGCGGTATCCGCTTTTCATGACGTCACATTATGACTGTCAAATCGTCGTGATAGCAAGAAACGACGCACCGTGGGATTTTCACCGTAGGAAAACAGTTTTTCCAGCAGAAACGCTATGCGTGTCAGCAATTCCAAACACTAGAAACAAATTAAGTTATTACCTATCAACACATATACACAGCAGATAATATGTCTTGGTTGCTTACAAGCTTGTGTGCACGAAATTGTAGCAAAGTTATATGCTTAATAAAACTTGATCAATAAGGCATTGCGTACATAAAAATACAAAAGCGTAAATTGTATTTGCTAATGCGTAAGACAAAAGGTTTATGAAACAAAACACATATGATAAATTCATACCTACTTTCGCTATGGTAGAACCATTTTCATAACTTAAGAAGACTTGACGATATGACATATTGACTATACATAACGAGACCTTGTCTATACAAAAACAAAACTAACCAGTTTAATTATGTGAATCTATAATTTTAAATTTAACGTAAACAAGGGCCAGCATATTTGCTTGATTTTATTACAAAAATAAAACTTCAGGTAGTTAGGAACTTCTCTTGAACACGTTAGAATTTATTTTTCTCTCTACAGGACCCTGAAACCCAAAAACAATCATAAGAGAGGGCAAGGTTGCCTAAACTCCCTGAAATACAGAAAGGTTAGATGCATGTTCAGCCAGCCGCATGCGGGTGCCTTAAGCCAGTACAATAAGTTCTATTCTATAAACATTTTATGGATATTTCGTTTTATGTATGTTTTTATGTTTTTCAGCAGCATTGTGTTTAAAGTTTACATTACTTAAATTAATATTGCATTTATGATATCACCAGGAAAAGTAATTTCTTTTAGGTATTTTGTTCTTAACGATTCGCGGATTTTATGTTTTATAATAGTGATTAAATAGAATAGGTATAATTTTAAAGTATTAAACTCAAATAATAGAACAAAAACAATAGACGATCACAGGCCTTAGTAGTAGTATTAAATATTGGGATTCTTTTATCTTGAACTAAAACTTTATACAAAATAAACAGAGTCCCATATTTTTGATTCATTAATTAAATTCATCAATTCATATAATAATAAATATTAAATTCATTAATCATAAGGTAGTAGTTTTTATAGCGAGTGAGGTGGGGTTACTCACATTTGGTGCGCGTGACCGAGATTTCGTTTAAAGTGGTAATTTAATTCTACTTATTTATCACAACGAAATTTAAATAAACCGATATCATTTTAGTTATTATAAAATTAGATAAACTCAATTCATTTTAGTAATCATAAAATTCATAACGTAAAATAATAAGACATATCGATTTAATTATTTAAAATCAATTTGGGATTCATTCTAAGTTTAATGAATAGTAATTAAATCATCATGTAGAGTGATATGACATTATATTTTGTAAAAGTACCGCATTAGACGGTAGGTATTGGAAAGATATCTCGTGGTAATTATAATCAACTTATTTTAAATATTTTCAAACACAACGTAGGGGTTGATTGTATTTTAACGGGAATAGCCTTTCTAAAATCTGTTAACAATGTAAACTTCACAGCTGCTATTTAAAAATAATGGACAGAAATTCTTGTAAGGCAGGCCATAAACTAATTGCTAAAAAGGTAATTTGTTCAAAATTGGTAACAAAATAAATTTCACAGCTGCGCAGAGTTAAAAATAAAAGATAGCAAATCTTTTGTTAAACAAGTCATAAACCGATGTTGTAAAAAGTAATTTGTCTGTAAGTAAAGGTTAAACAATTGTTATTCGTTATTTTGTAACAAAGGAGCAGTAAAACTTTAGAATTTGGCATAGTTATTATCCATAAAGTGTGCGAAGATGGAGTTTTTGGAACTGGTGATGGGATAGCTCGTTTAACGGCTGGTTATACATGTGCATCAAATTGAAAACAAAACACTTTTATGGTCGGAAAAAGTTGAATGAGTTTTGACTTAAGTAAGATGAGTTGTGTTTTGGTTTCAATTACCTTGTTATTTTCAGATTTAAACAGTGAAATATAAGTGTTTATATACTAAAGTAGAACGTTTTAAAATAAAAATGAGTGGCCGTAAAAGGAAGTCAACTTTAACCGCGAATTCAAACATAAAGAAGTCGCGTGTAGAAACAAGCTTAAATGAAAATAATATTGGAACAGAAATTTTGTCGTTTATGGAACAGAAATTCAAAGAAATTTCAAGTAGGATTGACAAAATAGAATTAAACTCGAATTTATCAAATGCTTCCACTTCAGAGAACAATACATTATCTGAAAATACTGAGATAGTTCAAAACGAAGATTCAGATTCGCCGTTAAACAAAACGACAAATGTTTTCGTGATGAGGCCTGTTCTTGAACAACCCAGATTTAATGGAGTCGGCACTATAAACCCAGTTCGATTTATTGAGAAATTGAGGCGGTACATTAGATATGTAAATGCGGGAAATAAAAGCCTTGAAATTGCTATGGAATGTCTAGAAGGGATCCCTCAAAAGGTTATGGAGTTGCATAAAGAAAAATGGGTTAATTTTGAAGATTTCGTAAATGATTTCTTTAGCGTTTATTGGAGTACAAGGGAACAAGAGAATGCCAAGATCAAATTAATGAATACTACTTGGGTTCCAAATAAGGGAATTACGATGGAGGAACACTTTGCAGAACAAATGGATAATGTTAAGCAGCTGACGATCCCGTTAACGGAGGGAGATTTAGTAAAGAGTATAATGCATCATTTTCCAGAGGAAATACAGAGGATTTGGTTCACGCGAGGGGAAACATCAACTGCGTTACACGCTATTAAGTTTTTAAGAGATATTGAAAAGAATGTAATGTCACATAAAGGACAGGTAGAATTATATAAACCTAAAGTAGAAAACCGAAATGTACAACACGATTTTAGGAAGGAGAGGCAGCCAATTAGGAACAATCAATATAGGGCAGTAGCACCTTTAGTACAAACTAACGCCATTAATTATAATTCTAGAGGTCGTGGTAATAGAAATTATAGAAATAACATGCAACGGAATAGGAATCAATCCGGTACAGATTATAATTTCAGAAATAACACTAATTGGGTTAAAGAGGGAACGAACGATGTAAATGTAGGTAATTGTTCGCAAGAACAACTATCAAAATCAAACTCTGATAAGGCGGGAGATAGTAATAACGCGTCCACAAGTCAGGGAAATTAAATACAGTTGATTGTTTCAGTTCCGCACAATCAACAAGTGAATTAAGTTATTGTAATAGGAACTCGAAAGATACTTTATACGCTAATACTCCAGAGATAACAATAAGCCATTGTTTTGGTTTAGAGGCTAGCGACGCAAGGGTTTTTCAGGTAATTTACGAACAAATGTGTAAAATGGGTTGGAAGCCAGGACAAGCGTTAGGTACAAGTAACAAAGGTAGCCTATATCCTATAAAATCAAACTCTAAGGCAGCTTTTGAATCAGAGAGTAATAATAATTTTATTAACGATGTTAAACTTTTAATGCATGCGGTAGAATGTCGTCAGGAATATAAACAACACATATGCCCGGGATTAATAAATAATTGTAAAGAGTGCAAGCTAACATCAAAATATAGAGAAGTCACCACTTTATTTAGTGATGAAACGGAACATTTTGAAAAAGAATTGGAAAATCCGTTAGTAGAATTACCTGAAATTGTAGTACAGATAGGAACCATTATCACTAAGGGTTTGATCGATACAGGTAGTCAGATAACATGCATATCAGATAGTTTTTATATGGACTTATTAAAGGATTCAGGTACATTGAGCGAAATACCTATTCCTGCTATACAAATACAGGGGGCAGTGGGACGTAAAAGCGAAAAATTAAATAAAATGTGTTTAATCACCATGAACATCAATGGGTTCGACATATCTACGCCTTGTTTGATTGTCAAGAAATTGATTAGGCCATTAATTCTAGGCATCGATTTTTTGGAGAGAGTAAAAGCACAGATAGATTGTTCTGGGGAAAGAATATTGCGTATAAAGCATCTTAATAAACTAATTCAGATAAAAATGGGATTAAATAATTGTAATCAAATAAATGAAATTGAAAATAATTTGGATAAAAATTTAAACACTAAATGTACTCCGGGAGGTGAGTTATGTATAAATTCTGTAAAATCAGTAACAAACTCGATTAATCGGGGAGGTGAGGTAGAATTGAGCTCGGCTATAATAAATCAATCAAAGCAGGTACAACAAAACAAGCAATTGAACAATACGATAGAATTAAAAATAAATGATTACTTAGCAAAACAAGATATGCCATTTGAATGTAAAGAAGTTTTGTTACCCATATTATTAAAACATAAAGAGGTATTTTCAGAGACACCAGGACGGACTAATAAGTATTTTCATGAAATAAAATGCTTGATAATAAACCATTCGTCAAAAGGAGTTATCCAGTGCCTTATGCTCATAGAGAACAGGTAGCGAACAAAATAAAGGAGTATGAACAATTGGGGATCATAAAAAGGGAGAGTACAAATTATTGTAGTCCGCTAACGTGCACTATAAAACGCGATGGTTCTGTTAGAATCTTATTAGATGCCAGAGAGTTGAATAAACGGATGCAAGGTGATGTTGAGTCTCCACCTTTAACTACTGAAATTTTACAGTCTTTCCATGGGGTACAGTATATGTCAATTATTGATTTAAACGACGCGTATTTTCAAATCCCTTTAAAGAAAGAATCTACTAAGTATACAGGGTTTACTTTTGATGGGAAAAGTTATACTTACAATGTTCTACCACAAGGCTTGAAAACTTCAGTTGGTAGTTTTTCAAGAGCTATAGATATTATCTTAGGGCCTGAACTTAAAGACTTTTGTGTAGCCTATATGGACGATTTATGCGTATATACAAGAGGTGATGATAAAGTTGATATTAAACAGCATGCGGAACACATAAGTAGGGTTTTAAATAAATTAAAAGAAGCAGGGTTAACTTGTAAATTAGAAAAATGCAACTTCTTAAAGAAGGAAGTAAAGCTATTGGGGCATATTGTCTCAACAAAGGGCATTCGAATGGACCCTGATAAGATAAAGGCAATTAAACAATTTCCCACGCCTAAAAATGTTAAACAGACACGAAGTTTCCTCGGTTTGCTAAACTATTACCGAAAATTTGTGAAAAATTATGGTGAATTAATTAAGCCATTAAGCGAATTATTAGGTAAGGGGCGATTCATTTGGGAAAAAAGGGAACAGGATTGCTTTGAAGCTTTGAAAGAAAAAATTCTGGAAACAATCATGTTGGAACATCCATTGTTAAATAGGGATTATTACCTACAGACTGACAGTAGTAGTTTGGGTATTTCAGGTTGTTTGTATCAATTAGATGATAACGGAGATCAGAGAGTCATAAGTTATTGCAGTAAGGGATTAAGTGGTGCCGAAAAGAATTGGAGCGTTAGTGAACAGGAATTATGGGCTATCATTTACAGCATTAGAAAGTTTGAAACGTATTTACGAGGGGTGAATTTCACAATAAAAACAGATCATAAAAGTTTATTGTTCTTACAAAATTGGAAATTATGTTCAGCGCGCATTATTAGGTGGGTATTGTATTTAAGTCAATTTCAATATAAAATCGAACATGTGAAAGGGGTAGATAATGTCGCTGTAGACATACTATCTAGATTTTTACCAGATACGAATGAGGTACAAGAAACGAAGATTAAATGCCCAGAGATAGTCACTTTTAAATACACGAATCAAAAGGAATTGATTAGCATGTTTCAGAACATTATAACGTTGCAATTACAAGATGATGTATTAAAAGAAATTATTAAATCAATTAAAATCACCAGTGGGTCAGGAAAAGAGTTAATTAAAAAAGGGTATTATTTAGATGGGGAAATATTAAAATATAAAGCCTGGGAACAAGGTAGAGGTGTTTTAGTTATACCTACTATAATGCAACATAGTTTAATAAAAGGGATGCACGAAGAGTTAGGTCATTTTGGGAAAAGGAAAGTTTTTATAGAAATGAAACAAAGATTTTATTTTATTAACATGCGAAAATTAATAGGGGATTATTTGCGTACTTGTGATATTTGTCAAAAATCAAAACATGAGGTTAAAAATTATATGGGAAAATGTAAGGCAGTTAGTTCTAACGATGTAGGAGATTTAGTATTTGCTGACATTTATGGACCTTTACCTGCCAGTAAATTTGGTTTTAAATACATATGTGTTATACAAGATAGTTTTAGTAAATATATAAAGTTATATCCGTTAAAGAATGCAACAGGAGTATCAGTATTACGTAGTGTTAAGCATTTTCATAAAATCATATTAATAAAGAACATAGTAACTGACAATGGATCACAGTTTACTTCAAGAGTATGGGAAAATGGGTTGAGGGATTTGAATATAAGATTATCTCATACCACAATTCGTAATCCTCGCCCTAATTCAGTCGAACGAGTGAATCGGGAATTGGGAAGATTCTTTCGTACTTATTGTTCAAACAATCATAAAAGTTGGTCAAGCATATTAGGAGACATAGAAGAGTGTTACAATAAAACTAATCACGAAAGTACTAATTACTCACCAAATCATATTGTATTTGGTGAAGATTCTTTTATAAGTGTTGATAAATTTGTGAACAGGGAGCAAGTAACATGTGGAAATTTAGAGGAATTAAATAAAATTCGGGAAAACGCTAGGAAACATTTGAAAGAAATGGCCATGAAAAGGGCTTTAATTTTTGATAAATCACACCACATAAGAACTTATCAAATAGGTGATTGGGTTAAATTGAGGACTTTAACTAAATCAGATGCAAAGCAAAAGATAACAAAAAAATTTAATTTGTTATTCCAAGGACCATTTAGAGTAGGGTCTATTCCGTATGATAATGTATATTGTTTAATATGCCCTGAAACAGGCAAGATTATTGGAAACTTTAATGCCATTCACATAGCGAGATATTATACTAATAAGACAGAAAATTCAAATTAGAAAAGTTGTAATTGAAATACTTAGCACAATTAATGTTATTTTATAATAAATTCATGGGTTCTGTAGAGAGTAGGTATAAGTCTCTCTCGTAGAATGGTGGAATCTTACAATCAAAATTTCACCGAAATCGATATTTTCAATTGTACCACTAATAGATTTAAGACAGCAGTTTATCAACTTCTTTTGTAAATTGTACTACTTCTCCTTTTTATAGTTATTTGGTTAGTAGCCCTATGTGGTACAGTTAATATTATTTTAGTAATCTGTGAATAGCGTCGTGGGCTATGTTATTAGAAAATCTATGTAATTAAGTCTATTATTGTGTGTTTTATAATATAGCTGTTTGCTGTTCCAAATAAATAAAATAAAATAAAATAAAGTTATACGTTTATAAGTAGAAAAAATAGTTATAATAATAAAAAAAAAAAAAAAAAAAAAAAAAAAAAAATGGGTGTTAGGTAATATTATTCTAGGTTATATAATTTTATAGGACTGTGTAACATTATAGTTTTGATCATTCAATAGAGTTACTTTGATTAGTGATATAGAATAGAATAAAGAATATAACATTTAAGTCATTAAGCTAATTAGATTTATTACCTTACAATAATATACATACATGTAATAGAAGTTTTTTTATTGTATAATCATTAAGCTAGCTTGGACGTTAATAAAATGGTAATTTGTAATAGATATAATTTCAGGAAATAAATTTTAAAACAAAGGTTACGGTTTCATTTCATAAAACATAATTAAAGTCATAAAGTAATTTGTATGTGCTCAATATTGCATATTTACAATATTTAACACATTCAGGGAGGTGAATGAAACCGCATAGACCCTACCTATCATAAAATTTTATGCATCTGTTATCTACAAAATGTTAACACACATGCAAGTAATAAATTTCTCTCAAGATGTGTCACTTTACATCCTTAAGATAAAATAATATTAGAGACATGTATTTTTTGTCACTACAATTTTGAGAACAGTCGAAAAACTTGGGTTCACTGTGCTTGAGAATTATTTAGAAACATTTGGTAAGACAAAAAAAATGTTGGGTTTATCTTTGTTTTAAAATCATAAATCGCAAACTACTTGACGTTCGACGACTAAAATTCTTAGGAAGGGTACTTCTCTAAGGGCTTTCTAGAAAAAAAAGCAATAAAATTCACAACCAGTCTGACATGTGAACAATAAAGTTGAGAATGAAGCGAGGTTCTATTACGAGTGAGCGAGATAGATATTATTCGAGAGAGAAAAAAAATATGGTTTTAACCCAAATGATTGAAGCGTCTGTTTTAAAATTCGTTTAATAATACGCGAACGCTTGACCCGCCAAGTCGGCGGAAATAATTAAAACCAGTAAATAATATCACCCGCGCGAGTGTTTTTTTTATATAAATGTCTAAATTAAATTCAGTGAATGTTCGCCGTCTTCGGGTTGCAGTTTGAAAGCTAAGTACTAGAATAAGTGCTTGGTCTAGCGTACTAAAATGTAGTTCCTTTGCATAAATTAATTAAATCAATATTTGATTTAAATATGAATAACTTTATAAATATATTTCTTTTAACTAGTAGAGATGTTTCAAATATTTAATCTACAAAATTCATCTCTTATTCATTGATTTATTTGATGGTATAAACGCTTTAATTATTGATATTAAATACACAATATAAATTAATTATTCTTATTATACTGAGTGAACAATTAATTAACCTTGGCCGGTAATAAAAATATTTAGTTATTACTTCTTGAATTAAATAAATTAATAATAAATTAATTAATTTCAATGAACATTTAAATACTTTATTTTAAATATAAATTTTAGAACGCTACCTAAGTTTTGTATTACATTTATTAATATATATTTTGAAAGGGGTTAACAGATCTTGAATATTTTAATCATTAATTAATGTTGAGCGATTAGACATTTAGCAAGATCAGATGAACTGGTTAGATCCTTGTCGTCTGCTTAAATATAGCGCAGAAATAAATTGTTACATTATTGATTTACGATTCCAAAGGAATGTATTTTGTGTGACTTTTAGGTTGACTTTACATTGACTCCATTTGTTTAATTGAATTTATACAAATTAAATAAAGATCTTTATTTAAGCGTAAATATCATTGCAAAGGATTAGAAATAAGAATCAGAATCAGAAACAGAATCAGAATAATAATAAACCTAGACAGTAAAATATGTTTAATATTTCACACGACAGACTGAGATGAGATTGACACTATGAACTTGAGTGAATAATTATTTGTTTTTTTACAATCATAAAATGTGATTATGTTTCATAAAACCTTTGTTGCAAAGATTTGGCGAGCATATGCGTAAATGTAATAATTTTTGCACGAACTATAACTTTCTTTAACAACCTAACTCACCTATCTATAATATGTATACTCTCCTTTGGGACAGGCACTTTGATCACACCAAAGCTAGGATGACTAAAAACGTCTGAGTTTTAAGTCTAAGTGCGAACATCGTCGCCATTCTTCCAAAAGGAGAATTTATTTGTATATAAGTATAAAATATCAATTGATGATTGCGGCAGTTAACTAAGTGAGTGTTTTTATGCTTCATTATCAGATGATATATTTTAAATAAAGATCAAAATACTATATTTGATCTAGCTCTAATGAAAAATAAATTAAATACAGAGCTAAAGTTAAAAGCCAAACTCGATGTTATGGAACAAAGCCACACGTGTAAACGGGTCGGCTTAAGCTCAAACAACAATAAAGAATAAATGAGCTTGTATCTAAAGTTATTCTTCAAATATTTTCCGGATGGAAAATATTATATTATAATTTTATCACTTGACACTTATTTATCAGGGAACATTTGGTAGACTGGCATCGGCCGCTCAAAGACCTGGTCAACTATTTCCTAAACCTTTATATCATATGAAAAGAATATAAGTCCAAATTGGCCATTCTAGCGGTATCCGCTTTTCATGACGTCACATTATGACTGTCAAATCGTCGTGATAGCAAGAAACGACGCACCGTGGGATTTTCACCGTAGGAAAACAGTTTTTCCAGCAGAAACGCTATGCGTGTCAGCAATTCCAAACACTAGAAACAAATTAAATTATTACCTATCAACACATATACACAGCAGATAATATGTCTTGGTTGCTTACAAGCTTGTGTGCACGAAATTGTAGCAAAGTTATATGCTTAATAAAACTTGATCAATAAGGCATTGCGTACATAAAAATACAAAAGCGTAAATTGTATTTGCTAATGCGTAAGACAAAAGGTTTATGAAACAAAACACATATGATAAATTCATACCTACTTTCGCTATGGTAGAACCATTTTCATAACTTAAGAAGACTTGACGATATGACATATTGACTATACATAACGAGACCTTGTCTATACAAAAACAAAACTAACCAGTTTAATTATGTGAATCTATAATTTTAAATTTAACGTAAACAAGGGCCAGCATATTTGCTTGATTTTATTACAAAAATAAAACTTCAGGTAGTTAGGAACTTCTCTTGAACACGTTAGAATTTATTTTTCTCTCTACAGGACCCTGAAACCCAAAAACAATCATAAGAGAGGGCAAGGTTGCCTAAACTCCCTGAAATACAGAAAGGTTAGATGCATGTTCAGCCAGCCGCATGCGGGTGCCTTAAGCCAGTACAATAAGTTCTATTCTATAAACATTTTATGGATATTTCGTTTTATGTATGTTTTTATGTTTTTCAGCAGCATTGTGTTTAAAGTTTACATTACTTAAATTAATATTGCATTTATGATATCACCAGGAAAAGTAATTTCTTTTAGGTATTTTGTTCTTAACGATTCGCGGATTTTATGTTTTATAATAGTGATTAAATAGAATAGGTATAATTTTAAAGTATTAAACTCAAATAATAGAACAAAAACAATAGACGATCACAGGCCTTAGTAGTAGTATTAAATATTGGGATTCTTTTATCTTGAACTAAAACTTTATACAAAATAAACAGAGTCCCATATTTTTGATTCATTAATTAAATTCATCAATTCATATAATAATAAATATTAAATTCATTAATCATAAGGTAGTAGTTTTTATAGCGAGTGAGGTGGGGTTACTCACAGCTGTAAACCTTTATTTAGAAAGCATAACATATTAGGTTCAAAGAAATTTATTCTCAAAAAGACTACATAGTCACTTACATGAGAACAAGAACAAAGCATATTTTTTAATATCGTCCGTTAATTATAATACAAAGTACTCATTTAACGTACAAAAATGTAGGTAGGCTTTATATCAACGCCTTGTTTATATGAAATCATTGTTACCGATGACGTGTTGAGCTAGTTGCGATTTAAATACGTTAAATGAGCTTATTTTTTTTATGTTTGACGGTAGTTTATTAAACAGTTGTGCACCTTCGTACGTAATCATTTTTCTCCCGTAATTTGTTCATATCTTGGGTAGCACTAGAAAACTTGCTCGACGAGTGATTCGTTTTGTTGTCTGTTTCAACATAGCAAAGGATAAATTAGTATGGATAGAGCTTTTCAATATTTTTCTGACAAGTATGCATGTGTTAAAAATATATAATTGTTTAATATTCATTATGTTAGTTTCGTTGTAAATTTTAGAAGTAGGTGTTAAGTAATGGTAGTGGAATAGGGTTTTTATAACTTTATTTTGTAGAATTTGTAGATTAGCTAGTTTTGTTTTGCAAGCACTGCCCCAAATTTCAATTAGGTAAAGTAGATGAGGTTTGACAAGGGAGTTATAGATAGTGTAGCGGATTTGTCGTGGGATACAACGGACGATGCGTCGAAGGGATCCAGTAAGAGACGAAAGTTTGGTCTTTAAGCAGTCAATCTGCGCATTCCACGTCAATTGGCTGTCTAATTTAAGTCCAAGATACGTTTCGCAATTTTTTTCCTGCAAGACAATATTATTGATTTTTAAGGGATCATGATAAGGAATTATTTTATTTTTGGCCTTAAAAATTACATAGCATGTTTTTGACGTATTTATTGTGAGAAGGTTATATTGGAACCAAGAAAATAGGGCACTCAAGTCTTCTTGTGCCTTACGCATTATATCCTGAATAGACGTCCCGAAGTAAAATAAACATGTGTCATCTGCATACAGCGATATATTTCCATGCAATCCTAGTTCATGTATATTGTTTATATAAATTAGAAAAAGCAGCGGACCCATAATAGAGCCTTGAGGAACGCCGCAAGATACGGAGCATTTTGCACTTGCTATACCACTATTATCAATTTTAATGACTTGTGACCTATTCGTTAGGTATGATTCGAACATTTTTAGTGCGCTACCCTCGATACCGATACATTTTAGTTTTTCAACTAATAGGCTGTGGCTGACAGTGTCAAAAGCTTTTTTTAGGTCAATAAATATGCCCAGCACTATATTTTTGTTGTCTATGTTAGATTTTATTTTTGTCACAAGATCAATCGTTGCAGCAAGAGTATTGCTTTTAGGTCGAAAACCATATTGACGATCAGAGATAAGATTGATCGAGTTTAAATATGTTTCCAATCGTGTATGTATAATTTTTTCAAAAATTTTAGATAAAGTAGGTAAGATTGAAATCGGCCTATAGTTACCAGAATCAGTCTTAAGACCTGATTTAAAAATGGGCGTGACCTTGGCTATTTTTAAGGTATCGGGAAAATCCCCCTTCAAAAGTAATTTGTTAAAGCATCTGTTTAAGTTATTAACGATTAAATTTTTAATACATTTAATGGCCTTTGTACTAATTCCATCTAGGCCTGTACTTGAATTTGAGTCAAGCTCGGAAATGATTTTAGAGATTTCATCAATGCTACATGGTTCAAGTGTTGATAGTTTGGAACTAATTATTGGACGAGGTAGGGCTAACTCAAAATTTTCGTGGTAATGTTTTGGTATTTCATTTGCTAAGAGGGTACCTATTGTAGAAAAATATTTGTTAAATTCTTCACATATTTCTTTTGCGTTCGTTATAAGCTTACTATCGACAACAAGTTTTGAAGGAGCACAACTGTTTTTACTTTTATTATTGGCTAAATTATTCACTAGGTTCCACATCTTTTTTGGTTTGTTAGTAAACTGTATAAATTCATTATAATAATAACTGTCTTTGGTATCCTGTAATAGTTTGGCTACGTTGTCTTTTTTTGATTTGTAGCATTCTGCCAATTGTTCGTTTTTCGGATCCATCCTTAATTCATGCAGTAGATGATTTCTTTGATTTATTCCAGAAATAATATTTTTATCAATCCAGTCTTTTTGGGGCAGGTTAAGTATCTTAGTTTTTAGTATTTTACTTTGATTTATGGAATCGATTATTGATTTTTCGAGAGTAGGATAGTCATCGTCTATTTCACTGATGCCATTTTCTTCTATATTTTTTTTGAGTTTTGTATAGTCTATCGCTTCATATCTGTCATAAACTCTTCTGGGAGGCTTAAATTTTTTTAACTCCACAATAATTTGTTTATGATCGGACATAGCAGATTCGATTAATGCCATGTGGAAGTGACTGTTTTTGACATTGGTACTAACGTGATCCAAAATAGATTTTCGTGTAGTCGAGTCTCTAGTACAATACTTTTTGCTAATTTTGTTTAGTATCGTAAATCCAGCTTCATTTATAAGTTCTTTATACTGTTTTGTTTTTTTGTCCTTTGCTAGTAAATCTATGTTAAAGTCATATTACCATTGCCATGCCTTTACATCTTAGAAGTTTGTTTGTCCATCGACATCACACCATATTCCTGAAGCAAAACGAGGTTGTTAATAGAAGCAGCCGCATAAATACGCATTGTGTGTTCCAAAACAACATCTCATGGTGCATAAAAATAACTCATTTTGTATGTGTATCAGAATATATAATAAACTGCCAGATAATTTACAGACACATTGCATAAATCGATTCAAATATCAATTATTCAAATTACTAATAAATAAATGTTATTATTCAGTTACAGAATTTTAAGACGATAAATTGTAGGACTAATTATATACTTGATTAATTTATGTTTATATTACCTGTGACATTAAAATATTTATTTTGTTATTATTATGTTTGACATATTATATAAAAAAATTGTTGTTATAGTAATCTAGGTAAATTGTTATAATAATTATTCTGTCCTTATTTAAGAGCTTAATATAAAATATTTGTACACCAGAAACGGTAGAATATTACGTTATTACGTTACACAGTACAATATTCTTATGAATAAATATATTTGAATTTGAATTTGAACGTCTATAGTTTACCTGTATTATATGTTAACAAATATGTAGTCGTTAACAGTTTTGCATACATTTTAGGACTCTTAGTTCTACGCAAATAATAAATATAAAGAAAAGTTTTAGCACCGTTTGGAATAATACCATAAGATTATTGCTTACATAGCGATTTATTGCAAAATCATGCTATGGTTAGCAGAAGAAAATATAATATTATTGTTCTGAGGGAAATATGAATAATTATTGCATCAAAAGTGGGATCCAGGCGCGTGCGAAGGCTCTAAATTCAATTCAATTCATATACAGTGAAATCTCTATAACTCGAACTTTGGGAAGTCGAAATCCTCAACAAGTCGAAGAAAATTTCATTCCCTTCCGCAGAACACCTAAATACGCGGTATCTCGAATTACGTAGACTTTGTAACTCGAACAAAATGTTATTTCCCTACGAAGTATTGATAATACTGTAATTTATGCTTTTCGCAATTTTCCCTTTATCTGTGCTATAAGACGTTGCTTCGTACTAAATTTCAAGATTCTAAGTTCACGGAAAGTACCCTGTATAGGGTTTGATTCCCTTACGAGTGTCGTATTTGCGGCATAAACGCCTGTGTCTTTTGATTGCTTTGGCTTTAAAGTTTAATTTTTTCACAGCTCTAAAGGACAGTATATACTTAATTATTTGATATGAATTTCAGCTTGATACCTCTTCCAAAAAAAAGAGTTTTGACAGATAGACGGACGACAAAGTGATTCTATAAAAGTTTCGATTTTTCCTATGTGAAACCCTACAAAATTGTAAGTAAGTTGTTGAAGCACACTAGGCGCACAACAGAGCTCTAAAACATATCTTATCGCCCTTCTTAACCGATTTTGTTGTCTATTGGAGGGTAATGGTCAGGAAGTAGGCCGGCCATAACGCTTCCGTCCGAGGTTGCTTTCGTTGTTAGGATATACCTAGCTCCATTTTGATAAATAAGGGCTCCAGGATGTTATAGCATCCTCAACAGGGTGCAGATATGACATCCCCACATCTAATGTGCAGAAGCACTATAATTACGTCTACGTCAGTAGTATAGTTACCTAGTAATAGTATGTATTTTCATAGTAATCGACTAGATATAATTCTGTTCTTGTACTATCTTATCAGTTAATAGAAATAAACATTGTATACTGGTAATATGGGTGCAACAGGGGCATTTGATATCATTCATATCCTGGCCATGTCTTTTTTGAGATCCACTAGAAGCAAGAATATAAAAAAATTTAAAAGCCAATTTAACCTATTCAATCAGTGAAGAAAATAAAACTTTATATCAATAAAAACCTAAAATCTCGCATGTTATGTACTGTACTATATCAGCCTGATTGTCCACTGCTGAACACAGCCTCCCACACTATGGAGGGATTTGTCATAATCCCCATGCTTTGTAGGCGAATTGGGGATCGCAGTGTACGATATGAGTTCCTCAGAGAGCGCTGCTGCTATTCTTCTTGTTTACCTGGTGTGTCCTTAGTCGCCACATACGACAGCCACGGGTCGAAATGGGGGGTGACATTCTAGCCCGGCACCCCACGGGCACATGTTATGTAATAAGGTACATTTAGTAAAACGTCTTAGTAACAAAAACTGGCCAAGTGCTCTCGCTCTTTTAGGGATTGGCATTGCATAAGCCCATAAAAGTAAAATAAAAAAATATTTGTAGGTTTTGATCACATCTTCTAAATTTATTATAAATCAGCGTTATTAGTATTTTTTTTGTTTAAACGAGGATGAACGGTGATTAGCTACTTGCATCCATCGACTCCCCGTGATTTTCTCCATGCGTGATTCCATATAGTGGGGAGCCAACCTACTCTTCGCCTTCCGATGCAGTGTGGTAACCACTCGAGAATCTCTATTCCTTGGTTAATGGTTTTTCGAGCAATGTGGTCAGTATTTCGCACCTTCAACTTGCAAATTATGTGAGCTATGACGGTGTATTTCGTTCTTCGGTTAATTTTCTGTTTTTGGATTTTGTCAAGCAATGAAACTCCAAGCATAGCTCCTTCCGCGACACGGATGTGCTATTTTGAGCTTGTTTAAGACGGCCACAATTAAGGACCACGTCGCAGTGAGTATCATCACGGGTAACACAAACTGGTTAAAGACTGGTCTTGAGGCTCTGCGGAATGTTTGACGAGAAGAAGTGGCGTAAGTTCCTAAACGCTGTCGAGTTAAATCTTCTGGGTTAAATAATATACCAAAATTTGCTCAATATTCATTGCTTAGTGGACAGAAAATCTCCGGCTATTGGGGTAGATGGCGGGGGTTCGAATCCCGGACATGGCTATTAACTTTCCTCTAGTAAATTTATTAGAGGATTCTTCGTATATATTCTATATTTATATATATATTGTTATAATATATATAGTAATATATTATATGTAGATATGCTATATGGTCTATGCTGTACGGTAGTCTAGGAATTTTTAGAACATTTTAAAATCCCTACACTAAAATATAATTAATTGACACAATAACCGGTTCCCTCTGAAGTTATATGTGGCTTATGTGCATAATTAAGTATAAACTGGTTCAATTATTCAGAGGGTAAAGAGAGTAGAAGAGAACTAAATAGCTTTATGTTATTATGTTAAAGTTGTACATTCGTTTTATATGAGCAGAATTACTACAATGTACCAGTCGTGTTATGCTTAGGCTATTTCTGAATGAAATTCCTGTTAAGTCAACGTAACGTCATAAAGGCCAAGTAGTACCTGAAGAATTTTTGATGCGTTTCGCTTTTACACGAAGCATCCTCAGGTGTTGAATGTTCGAGCGCACGATCGAGATTCTCGAAAAATTAGGTGGGACACAAGTGTTTCTCTAAAATATTAATTTAACGTTAGGTTTAAATATTTTAGAAATATTTATTATTATTAAATATGGATTTTCGCAAAATAGAGCCTAAATCTATTCATTATGTACATAATATAAATTAATAGGTTGAGTGTGTGTTGTGTAAAATGTTAAAATAATTTCGCAATTACAATAAAAAGTTTCTAGGGTTCCGTACCAAAATACATAACTCTAATTTTTCCTCTCGTTCTTTAACCATCGTATGAGGATGGTAATTTTTGTTTTCGTAGATTTGTAGTTTTGTAATGTAACACGCAGAGCATGCGTGATTACAAAAATAAAAATATTAAAAATGTATATATCTACTTCTAATGACTCTATTATATTATAACAATACTTCAGAAACCTATTAACTAAATATTGGGATAAAAAGCATTGTATCTTGTACACACTTTATCTTTTTTTTATGTAAGTGTGATCTAATGATAACATTATTCATATAAATTTAACCTACCAATCTATTAATTAGGTTGGTACCATTAAAATTCATTCATTATTTTTGTAAGTTTCGATACTTATTTCAGATATTTTTTTTATGTCTAAATTGTCTAATTACACATTTGCATAGGTATACATTTACAAGTTACATAGGTACTTTTCAAATTTAAAAGAAGGAAAGAAATATTGAAATTTAATGAACTATACCATGTGTAGTTTGGCTTTGTACGGTGCGTGTTTTCTGTGCAGGAATTCCAAACACAATATGGTTGGCAACTCTGTAGTCCGAAACTACGACGGCGGTAAGCAACTTACCATCCGCCAAGGTTAAATCATGGTGGACTGAATTGGTTTTAATTTGCTGCCTGTAACAGATCTTAGTCTCGACTTGTTTCACTAAAAGTCTACCTATATTTATATGTATTATAAATAATTTTCTAAATTAGGTACATGTATATCTTAGAACGTAATCAATCTAAAATAAATCTAAAGTAATATTGTATAAATCTAAAGTATAATTGTCATAT
This sequence comes from Plagodis pulveraria, assembly GCA_963890685.1. Taxonomy (NCBI): domain Eukaryota; kingdom Metazoa; phylum Arthropoda; class Insecta; order Lepidoptera; family Geometridae; genus Plagodis; species Plagodis pulveraria. The sequence goes on along the minus strand of OY982964.1, from coordinate 10,744,670 downwards.
TACTGTCTTTTTTCACATAAAAAATACGACATTGACACAATTTAGCAAGTTTAGAGCAATGATGTCAAGTTGTTTCGTGGCATCATCGGCTTTAAAACGGCCTAACTGATTGTTGTTGTTGACACAAATAATTATACAAAACATTAAAGCTTCAGATGATTGGTGCTAGCTAGTATAATAATATACACTGTTACCCACTTCTGTTAATATATACCAACTAAAACCAAGCAAAATCTAATTCGTTAATCAAGCTGAAAACTTTATTTTACTACCATTTACAAAGTTCCAAGTAAATTTCCTGCTTTTGGAGTAGTAGTTGAGAACTGGCTTTTGTCAAAGGCCTTATTGAATCTCATTCGCATTTATAGCACAGAACTGCATAATGCCCCGGTCGGAGAGCTGGGTTATGCAAGTTATTGATTCAAAAATTCTTTAATAGTTTTAAGTAGTAACCATACCGCCGAAAGTCACTTCGCCTACCTCCGGTAAACTTGTACCCAGGTTTAAAGAAATAAGCCTACCTTTTTTTTTTTTTGCTTTATTGTTTATTCTTTGACCACTATCTCACCTGATGGTAAGTGATGATGTGGTCGAAGATGTTGTTCAGGCTAACCTAGATGAACTGGCTCTCAAGGACAGCTGCCGGAACACACCGTTAGGTGCTTGGCGCCAGATTTTCTACTTGAGGGTGGTAGCTAGCCAGGCGGGCATTCGCAAAATGCCCTACCACCATGCTATAACGACTGCCATCATAAGACAACAACCGGGACCGACGGTTTAACGTGCCCTCCGAAGCACGGAAACGCTCAGTAGTAATGTCACTAGCGGTCACCCATCCAACTCATGACCGCGCGCGACGTTGCTTAACTTTGCTGATCGGTTGAGAACAGCTAAGTAAACTTCGCTACGAGCGCTTCAAAACCTATTCATAGTTACAGTTCTATATTGATTTCAACATATACCATTTGTCCTAAGCTTAAGGAGCTACTACATACTCATACTCGTAACGGCACTCACAAACTATGTTAGAAATTTAAAACACAAAATCCTTTACAGAACTCAAAGTGAATAAGCGCGTAGGGAATTTCACACCTGGAGTCCAAGATGGAGATGCAATGCATTATTCACTTGGATGTGTCCATCTGTGCTCCTAAGCCATGTTTACAAAGTAGAGGGACAATGGAAGACAGTTGGTGATCTTTATTTATTTAAATAGGTACAATTATGGTCTTTTATTATAATAAAGTATATATTGCTATAAGGTAAATGGGGGAGTAGTTGACACATAGGTCGGAATAGTCAACTTTAGTACAGTGTAGGGTGATCAAAATGTTTTAATGTAAAAGTGAATTATATATTCTAAAAGAAAGGGTTTCATGTAGATTATTGCATGTTATTCAATTATCTCATAAGAGCAAGCAATAAAAAATTTAAAATACATGATTTCAAAGTATCAAATGCACCCATAGTTGACATGCTAAAAAATGATATGTTTGGGTAGTTGACATTAGTTGATCCAATAGTTGACATCAAATAAAGAAACCAATTTATTAATAATGAATACTGCCTACCTCTACGGGAAATAGGCGTGAATTTATATGTATTAAACATATAAATTCACGCCTATTTCCCGTAGAGGTAGGCAGAGACTATAGATTTCCACTTTCTACGATCCTTAGATATCTCTTTCGCTTCATCTACATTCATCTTCCTTTCATACATAAGCGTCGGTTTAGGGTACTCCTGACATGACCATTTTTCAGAACGTCTTCAATTTGATTTCGGAACGTTCCTCTAGGTCTTCCCCTTCCAAAACTTCCGTTCACTTGTCCCATGTAAACCTGTTTAGTCATTCTTATTTCATTCATTCTCTATATGTCCAAACCATCTGAACATACCTTTCTGGATATTAGCCATTTACACCACGTCATTCCCTTATCACACTATTCCTTATCCTATCACTCCATTTGACTTTAATTATGCTTCTCAATGCTCTCATCTCCACTGTATTTATTCTACTTTCATGCTTTTACTGCTATACCCAACTTTCACTACAATACATTTGCTTTTTGTTTGAACCAACCAATTTTTTGTTGGAACCAACACTCCTACATGAACAGCCGGATGAGCCTTCTTAGACATTTTTTTTATTTTTTTTTTATGCCTGATAAGTTAACCATTGACCACTATCTCACCTGATGGTAAGTGATGATGTGGTCGAAGGTGTTGTACAGGCTAACCTAGAAGTACTGACTCTCAAGGACAGCTGCCGGAACACACCGTTAGGTGCTTGGCGACAGATTTCCTACTTGAGAGTGGTAGCTAGCCAGGCGGGCATTTTAAAATGCTCTACCACCATGCTATAACGACTGCCATCCTTAGACAACAACCGGGACCGGCGGCTTAACGTGCCCTCCTAAGCACGGAAGCGCTCAGTAGTAATGTCACTAGCGGTCACCCATCCAACTCATGACCGTGGGCGACGTTGCTTAACTTTGCTGATCGGTTAAGAACAGCTAAGTAAACTTCGCTACGAGCGCTTCGTACTGTTCATAAACGCGTGTAATGCTCCGTTCACCATGTTTACAGCATCCCCTCTCTTTCTATGTTACTTTCACACTCTCCATCTTTTGTAATCCTCCTCCAATCCAAATTGAAAAGGCGGTGCAACAGACTATTAACTATGCCTCGCCCAGCTCTCAGCATCTCAATTTTATCATATCCTGGATTCTTACCTAATTTCATACTCTTTAACGCTTTCAAAATCTGTTCCATGCTTATTTCGTTTTCATCATCGCTTGTATGTGTACATGTAGATTCCTGAAACCTAGTCCAGTGTTCCCTCTCTTTCAAATAAACAAAATACTCTTTCCATCTTTTCAACACATATTCTTCTCCTTTTATAATGCTTCCATCATGACTTCTGATTTGACGATCTCAGGTCATGGTTTCCTCGAGCTGTTCTTATGGATTTCCAGAAAAACTTTACATTTGACTGGAAATCTTCAGAAAACCTTTTGCTCAGCTTTCTTTCTGCTTTCTGCTTTTAGGAGTTGTATCTTTAACTATCTTTTTTAATCTCTTATAATCATTTCTTGCTTCACGTAACGTATATCATCATGTGTTGCCATTTATACATTTTGGTTACCTTTGTGGCTAACGAATCCAACCATGTTATTTTGTTTTCATTCACAGCCTTTTGTACATCTTCATCCATTTACGCATTCTTTAGCATTTTTCCTTTTCGCTTTTTAGAAGTTCCGCACACATTGATGGCAACGTCTACCATCCCTTGCTTCAATTTTATCCACATTTCTTATATTTCACTTATCTCTTCTAAACCATCAAGTCCAACTTATTATCATAATCATTTTTAACATCCTTCTCTTGCAATTTTTTAACATTCACTCGTTCCAAACAGTTGACATTTGTAGTGTAGATGCACGCGCTCGGTGTCGCCATCAGTTGAAAAGACCACTTAAACGTCTCACCACCTGGTAGTGGTCTGTATCGATGCCAACTCCGCGGTACGCCCGAGTATCCAATACTTTCGTTCTCAGCTTTTCATCCACAGTAATAAAGTCAATCATACTTCTTGAATCACCTTCCCTTGTAAACAAATGGATCTTTTTGTGGTCAAACATTGTGTTTGTAATGCAAAGACTCCATTCCAGACACAAATCAAGCAAACTTAGTCCATTCTCATTCGCTCTTTCATCCCCAAAAGCACCAGGAACCCTTTCATATCCATCTCGCTTTCTTCCTACCCATCCATCAATACAATCCTTTCATTATCTTTACACATTTTTAAAGTATTGTGCATACTGTCCCAAAACTCCTTTCTTTCTTTTTGTGCTTTTGAGGACCTTCACAAACCCATGTCCGTCGGCGCATAGACACCTGCCACAAAACATCGAGTAAGCCCAACTTTAAGCCTCACCCAGAGAAGTCTTGGGCTCACGCATTCATACTTGATCATATTTTGTAATTTTTTTTTGTTTGTATTAATTTCATTTTTTAAAATTTTCAAAAGTTCTACGCATCATTACACGCGGGCCGCTATTTCCGATCGTTTCGCGTTTTTTTAGCACGATCCGAGCTATAGTTTTTAAAATACAACAAATCTTTGCATATATCGTCTGGCATACTTCATAGTGTCCATTCCACCTCTTACATTCAACGTAGCAAAGCGGCTCCCCGTGGGACGCTCTCCGCCCCGCGAGCTACGGAATATGTGAATAAGGTATTACTTATTTAAACCATCAACAAAGAGTATCTCATTATTATCATAATCATACTTTACACTTATAAATATCAGTCTAGCTAATCTAAGAAAACAGTATTTAGTTACAATTCATAAATCATATTTATTGCAGACTATAAAAATCCGACATCGTTTAAAGTATAAAAAAATAACAAGCATTCTGGCACAAGAAATTCAGTACTGTTTTTAAAATATAAGTGCGGTGCTCTTGATTGTTTTCCATAGGAAGGAAAAATATATGTACTCAGTACTTGACACTGTATGCATGTGTAGTTGACATCCCTGTCAAGTATTGGTTCTAGTAATAGGAACTATACTCATTATATACAAAAACGATTGTCACCTTACACTGATCGCTGACATAATGCAAACTTAATTTACACCTAAAAAATCAGTAGTTGACAGGGATGTCAATTACTGGTCAACATTGAAAAAGGCGTAAGTAGTAATTGACACACACGAAATAATTGGCGCCATGACACACACGAGGTTAGGAGTGGAGTTCGGGTAATGAACAGTGAACTAATAACAACATTATACATCACCTATGTGGATATCAGGAAAAGCAATGAAAAAATTTGAATAAATGTAAATTTACTCACCTCTTTAAATTCTGTTAGATATATTTAAAAAAATATAATTCACGGACACGCGCGCAGTTAAACACACGCTATTACAAAATGGCTGAACCAATTTTGCCTAAATAAAAATAATCATGTGTCTGGATATATTTCCTATCAATAGGATGCATTCACATGGTCTGTTCTATGAAAAAACTGTCTTTATATGTATTCAAAGTTGAAAGTGTCAACTATTACCTCAATGTCAACTATACCCACTGTTACGTTATATACTTATTACTATATTCAAGTAGAATCCTGATGGGCAAATCTTGATCAATTATATCATATTATAAACGAAAACATACAAAATATAATCATATCTATATTCCATACAATTTTAATAGGTAATAGTGGTTAATGTATGAAATTGCCGATTTATTGTAATAGGTATTTCGAATTGACATACAACCTTCATGCTTTGAGATTTTTGAGTGACACTTTTTTCACATGGTACTTATATGAGGTTCTTCTTTTCAAAAATGTGCAACATTCGATTACAGACTTTCAGTTGTTTTATTTAATCACCTTAGACAAGAAAGATGGATACTTCAAAAATTCGAGTGATTTTTTAATACGATTTCCAACGCGGAACTACCGCGGCAGAAACATCTCGCAATATCATTGTTGCGTTTGGAGAGGGTCTGCTAATGAACGCACCGTGCGATTTTGGTTTAAACGCTTTCGTGATGGAAACTTTGATTTAAAGAACGAAACACGTGGAAGACCGTCCACACAGGTACCTTACCGACAATATTGACTCATTTGCGTCAAATCAATAAAATAAAAAAAAATATGAAAAAAGGGTGCCTCATGATTTGACTGTTCTGAAGAAAGAAACGTGTTGAAACTTGTATTGCCTTGTTGAATCTAAACGGAAATGAAGGAATATTGGATTGAATTGTGACATGTTGTGAAAAGTAGTCTTTTATGATAACCGTAAGCGAAAAATGTAATGGCCAAGGGCGAGTCGCACTCGTGCACACACATTTACAGCATAATTATATAGCTTCTTTTTCCTTACTTTGTGATTGCATCTGTTTTCCAATATTTAACTCATCTTCATCATAAGCCGGAAGACGTCCACTGCTTAACAAAGGCGTCCCCCACAGAACGCCACAAAGAACGGCTACTAGCCACTTGTAACCACTGGCTACCCGCGACTTTCACGATGTCGTCAGTCCACCTGGTAGGGGGCCTACCAACTCTACGTCTTCCGGTGTAGTGTGGTAACCACTCGAGATCCTTTCTTCCCCATCGGTTATCAGTTCGTCGAGCAATGTGGCCCGCCCATTGCCACTTCAACTTGCAAATTCTGAGAGCTATGTCGGTGACTTTGGTTCTTTGGCGAATATCCACGTTCCGGATTTTAACGCGCAAAGAAACTCCGAGCATAAATCTCTCCATAGCTCGTTGAGCGACCCTGAGCTTGTCCATAAGGGCCACAGTTAAGGACCACGTTTCAGTGCCATATGTAATCACTGGCAACACACACTGGTTGAAGAATTTGGTCTTGAGGCTCTGCGGGATGTTCGACGAGAAGATGTCGCGTAACTTCCCGAACGCTGCCCATCCGAGTTGGATTCTCGGGCGACGTCTTCGGGGGAATATTTAACTAAACAACTATTAATAATTATATAATTTAGTAAACGTGTGTGAGTTCGTGTGTTTTGTAGAGAAAGTGTATTAGATGAATGTTTGTAGGTATGTGAGTTTGTATTTTCCATAATAGTTACGATATACGTTGAAACAATAAAGTTTAAGACATATACTGGTGTATATATTATTCATTCGCAGCTAAAAGTTCGGTAATTGTTTAATAAAATAATACATTTCCATCTATTTATGTTGCGATTGTGATGTATTTACTTATTTTGTTGTAAAGAAATGGACCGATACTTTTTAAACTTTTCCTACCGAATTAAGTATGCGTGTAGGTCCAAAACTTTTCAGTTATATACAAAATACATATACAATTTTGATTAAATACTAAGTAAATCAAATATCAAATCACAATGGTAAGACAGACGCCAAAAGCCAACCTATCAGGAAAAATCGTGATTTTATCTTCTGCGATCTATATTACTATGCAACAGATTTTATTTCGAAGGCTCGAGCCTTCAGACAGTGTTTTCTGGAGTCGTTTGAATGCGCATCTCTACGGAATAGCAATTGGGGATTCGATTGCATTGATTTGGCTTTAGGGGTAAGTGGAAATGATTTGTTCGTAATATCATAGCTTATATTTTGCAAGACAAGGATGTGATAGGCAACGAATAGGAGGACTGCTTCTACGATTACGAATCTGTAGTGTGCGTAAAGTTGAGATGGTTCTATTGTCATTTTCTCGAACAAGGAGTATAGATTACTTGTCGGTAACCAGAGTTATTTACAAAAAAGCCACATATGTCACGCTTGTAGCTGATGTTCCCCAAAAGGGTAAGCACAGGAAATAATTAAAACAATCGACTCTGTTTTCTGGCGAATTCATATTTTCTGATGTTTAGCGGCTATTGAGTGCGAGACAATTGCCATATATACTAGGTACAGTTTCAGGCTCCAGACTTCTACTAAAAATGCCTTTGTAAACACTGCTTTTTTTGCAAGTAATATGTATAAAATATAATTTAGATTAGTACCTTTATAAAATTGAAAAAAAAAAAACTACAAATATCTGTTATACAACATTTTATATTAAAATGCCTCGTGCTGATAAAAGCAAAGTATATTAATGTTTTTTTGTGTCGATATAGCCACCAATCAACAATCTCAGTTTTAGGTTGCAGAACAGGAAAATCAGTAAAATTACAGGATGAAGGGGCTCTATTAAGACATTCACGTGATGATTGGGTATTTTGCGAAGAATTTTGCTTAGCAAGGTAGCCTCAAGTAGAAAATCTGTCACCAAGCACATACTCCGGTACATGTACTCCGGTAGCTGCACTGAGAAAAACGACTTAAAGGCTGAAATCAAATTTGACTTTTTACCGTTGAATTGTAAATACGTAAGATGAATTCACAATTCATACGATGATTTTCACCAATCAATAAAAATGTACCATGTTTTATAATAAACACAACCGTCAAAAAGTATTTTCAGAATTGAACTTGTTATACGATAATAATAGCAGTATTGACCATAAAATATATCTTACTTTTACGGCGGTTTATATACGGTGATTATCACTATAACGTACGACTTAATCAGCCTCATCAAAAAGTCAATATTTAAGAAAGACCACAAAATACACCTTAAATGAAGACGAAAAGAAACATTCGCCTTCACTGACCTCGTTTAACGCCTTCTAGTTGGAAGGCGTTTTTGTACGTATTTACGTTTGGTCGGTTTTTCGCCTTATACCATATAAATTGGCCGTCATTAGGGCGCTTTTGACTTTAGATTTTTCTCAGTGTGCCCTTGTGAGCCAGTTCCCATTTTATAGATTAAGCCTGTACATATATATCACCCTTGACCGGAAGTGACTGCAAACAACATTGCTTAACCTAGTTGATCGATTCAAAACGACTAAGTAAGCTAGATAGCATTTGTAAACTATATTTGCTATATATTCAAGTACAAATTTAATTCGAACAAATGTGTATTTTAACATCAAGACATACATGTTTAACTTATGTTAAGATTAATAAATGCTCTCTAAACATGGTTCTAAGTAAAAAAAAATCACAAAGTAAACTGCTCTAACGAATCAGCTCTCATTCCTTTCTTTGAATTTCGATACTACCGGACATTTTGGCAGAGCGCCAGCCGAAGTCGCCTGACGTGAAGGAACTTTGATATGTGTAGGTCCTTTCCAATTACAAATCCTTGTACAATTTCTACGTAGTGTGAAATCCCTATTGTATGGTTTGTCAACTTATGAATGTCCTTGACCTACTTTTTGACACATAATTTTGTTATATGGTTAAAATCTGCCGATTTTTTTTACCCGGCACGTAAACTTTATACAATTAAAACTTTTTTTGTAGGGCATTATTTTAAATAGGTGCCTAGGTTTATGTAGATTATTCATGTTTTTATGACATTCTAAATATCATGGAAAGGTTTCTACTACTACGAATAAATAATAAATTCGTAGTTTATAAAGTATGCACTACAACCTGTTTATTGGCTTGTGATTTTATTGTTTAGTTGGGCAATAGCTTGACACAAAGTGAATAAAATATTTATAGTAATTAAACAACTTTAAACGTGACCACAATCACTGCAAAGTGTTTAAAACGTCTGGATAAAATAATGACAAATAAACGCAATTTAAACCGTGTAAAGTTGTTTAATTACTAAGTGTAATAATCGCGAAAACCTACGACTATATTTAAATCTTTGTTTTAATAATACTCCTTCGAAAACCAACCAAATTTTCTCATATCAGTAAATAAACAGTTAGCAGTATAGTTCGTATTTGCTAATTTAAATTGTTATAAGCATGCGTACCTATATAACTCCAGAAGGCACAGTAAGTGAAAAATTTAAAATTAGTTATATATTGTTAGGCACCAATAAATTAATTGAAAACAGTCAAAGGATAATCGAACATTATTATATAAATCTCAGCTTTAAAATAATATATGATTTATCCTCTTTTCGAATAGTTTTTTGTCGGCACTCCTATGTTACTATTTCCATACAGTATCTGATCCATTTAGTATATTAACTTTTGCTACAGAAACTTCATGTAACTTATCATCGATATAGATAAAAAAATATAAGTTAAATGAACTATAGCTTAAAGTTAGAGCGCAATCTGAAAGTGCCTTTTGACAAACACAATAAATAACTTATCTAGTTTACAATGTAACAAGAAAGCTTTGCATAGCTTTATTTGTGAATAGTAGCGCTGCGAGAATTTATTGAATGAATAAATCAATTAGTGATTTATTACCAAGAGAGGTAAAGTTAGCCTTAGGTAAGTGAAAGTTTGCGTTAATGTGACACTGGTGTCGTGTAAACAAGGGTTTATTAGTTTTATATCAAAATTTTAGACGAAAATATCATATAAAAGAAATACTAGAATTTTTCATAAGACTTTGTACACTTAAATATTTATATGAACCGAGAGTATTACTGAAAAGGTTACAAACATATACATTTCGCCATATATATTCAAGTTCCATGCAATTATGTACAAGCCTAATACAATGTATATATGTTTATACCACCCTTGTTATACTACCAGGTGATACGTCTCTTTAGCAAGATTCGTCTTGGTGAGTATCACCACAGTGTTCGATATTCTGCCTCAAAGCAGTAATGTGCAATCAATACTATGTTTAGACGTGAAGGGACTGTAGCAAGTCAAATTACTAGGCGAACGAGACAAAATAACTAACATCTCGGAGTGGCGAGTGAAGTGCAGTGTCAAGCAATGATGAAGATATCACTGCAACTGTAAAGTCCATTACAGTTGCAGTGATATTGTCGAGGCGCTTACCATCAAAGCAGCGACTTGACCGTATCACTACGATGATAAAAATTAAATAGGGTACGCTTCTGAAGCTTTCTTTCTCACAGAATTTCTTCCTTTACCTAATTAATGTTAAACCCAGATATAGAGGGACCAATCTTATTGTAAATATAGAGCACACTTTCATACTTCAACTATCGTATTTGTGAAGAAAACTGGATAACAATCGCACCCCAGAACAGTACACGGCGGAAATTTCAAAGCTACTGAAACTTTACGCCACTCAACTAAACAGACAGTCAAAACAAAACAAAATCAGTACCGACTTAATGTCAGAACATATATTATGTGTATACTCATCCAATACTCGTTTCAGGAAATGAAACCACAGACAGATGTGGAGTATTAGCATTCGATTCATTTAATAACAATTATCAAAAACAGTAATTTTGATATCAGGTAAATTCAATTAAGCATTCAAATGGTTTAATATTACAATATCATACTCTTCGTTGCTTTTTACATATTGTCTTCCCTATTATGTTCAATTATAATGAGAGTTCCGATAATATTTTGATGTTATCGTTTGATCCATTTTTAATAGTGGCCAGGTTAAGTTTCAGTAAAGGCACTGTGTCCAAAAGCATTGGACTGTTGCGCAAGGGGTCCAAGGTTCATGTCTCGCAGGGCACTTAAGGTTTAAATAAGCTTACCTATTGACCACAATCTCACAGAATGTTAAGTAGTGATGTGGTCAAAGATATAGTAAACAGGCATAAGCTAGAATAGAATACTGTCTTAAGGACAGCTGGAACACACGGTTAGGTACTTGACCAATCTTCTACGTCAGGGTGGTAAATAGCCACGCTTGAATTCGCAAAATACCCAACCATCATGCTTCTGTAAGAGATTGAAGGTAGGACGAGTGATACGCCAGGATCGTGGAAGTCGATGATTTCTGCGTTCTACAATTACAACGAGAGGAAAAAATAAAGCAGGATTTGAACCAGCGCCAACCAGCCATCAGCGGTATCTTTCTTCCCCTCCGGAACTATACAAGAGATGATCCTGGTTCTTGAACCGAGCATCTCATTTGCAAATACAAAACTAATGATAAGATACGTAAATATAGGCGTTGATGAAATTTAGTGCGCTCCTAGGAATCATATTACCTTTCTATTGCCAATTCACCATTATCACAAAATACTTCCCGAAGTAGACAGAGTGTGTATCTCTGATAAGAGGATTGAATGGCAACGCCTGACATTTGGTTAACTCAGAGGTTTACTGGCACGTGTAAGGCTTGTTGAATTACTTCGATTGAATGAAATTGTTTGCAAGAAAATTGCTGTTCTAGATTAGGCTGGCTCATTTGTAGGGCTTCCGATTAAATTTATGAATACTTTATGATAATGAAACTGGAGAATATTGATAGTGATTATTTGATAAGGCTTCCTCAATTTAGGTAGCTTGATGTGATAAACTTACTACACAGGAAAAGGTATAGTTTTGATATTAATGCTAAATATTTTTGTCAAAATTACTGTGTTGATATTTTGATATTACAACCACTGTCGGCATTAATTGAATTTATATTTTGAACTAGGTTTTATTATATACGTAAGTTAGTAAAAATGATGTGACAAATCAAATAACTGTATAATCTTATTAGAAGTGTATTCGTTAATGTTAGTTTACTAGCTATTTTAATTATTGGGAGGTACGTACATCCATTTATAAACTTTTGTATAAATACACGACGATGAATTTGACGTCAGAAGTTACGAATTGCACCCTAGGACTTTAAGCGTCTCGGGTGGACTAGATGACTTACCAATCTTGGTTAACAATATTTGGTATTACATTAGTAACAAGTATTTAATGTATATTTTACTGTCTAATATTACTATAACCGATTTTAATACAAAGAAAAAATCATGTTCAAAATCGATGATGAAAATGGTTGGTAATGAAAATAAATAATAAACTAGCATTTAAAACAACACACAGACGATCCAAAGAATGTCCTCTTATGTTACGTCCCTTAGATAGAGAGACTGGCAGCGGAATCTCGTTAATGGGGCTCCGTTTTGTAATTTGGTTACAGAACCCTAAAAAACTTTTTAAAGCAATATCTATTAAGATATAGACTGCCGTGCTGAAGCCCATGGTTCGATAGCCACGTTGACTCAGCTTCACTGCATAGTGGTAGGGCATTGCTCGCCTGGCTAGCTAGCACACTCACGTAAAAAACTGACTATGTTGTGTAGCCAAGCACCTAACAGGGTATTCCAGTAGCAATCTTTGAGAGACATTAATTCTAGGCACATAGAGAGACTTAACAATTTCAAGTCTCGGGTAGGATTATAGCGATCGGGGTGAGATTTAGAGATAAGTCTGTTACCACTTTGTGACGTATTTTTAATGGATTGTCACCATGTTAAATGACATGTAGTCAAACTATCATAACTTTAGCTTGTTGTAAAACTTTATCGGACATTCCCAAAATGCCATAGCACTGTGTTGTAAAACTGTTGAATCCCCCGCCCCTCATTCTTAATGGGGGTGGCGGTGCACAGTACAGTACACAATACGCTACACCTAGTAATTTCGAAGAAATTAAAAAAGGTATTCAGAACCCATTATTTACATGTGGAAGAGCGTGGTGAAGAGTGTATAAAGCTCTAACGTCACGTGAGGAAGGTGCCCTCAGGAAATCAGGTAAATTTATAATTACTAGCACCTCTAACTGTACTTACCTGGTGCAAAAGTGCCCATTACATTGGCGGCACTTCCATGCTGGATGGCTATGGCTAACCTTTACGCCAGGTATGAGCTGGAGCGGGAGTCACCCGTTTTTCCCTCAACCTTTGTCCTTATCGGACTTTTATTTTTGGACATAGGCTTTGGACATTTTTAGTTTCTGACATTAGTCGTGCAAATCATAAAAATAGCTATTGTTCTGATATCGTTCTTTTTCTACGAATAAACTGTCGCATATTGGCTAACGTTCACACTTTTTTATATTTATCAATAGCAGCTAACCCATTGAGAATAACTTCATCAACAATTTATCGAATATGCTAGGATGACTTACAATTAGTAACCTCGCCAAATAGTACAAGTCGTGTGTTTAACCGCTCTTAGCCATACATAAAAGATAGTGTTCGGCTTCCAAACAGCTCACTGAATACTAGATGCGCTCAGTGCCCACGAAATTATTCCCAAATTGCTGGTCCAAAGGTCAATGTGTACCCAAAGTATACAACTTTGTGAAGCTATTGCTATTCCAGATAGGACAATTGTATTTTTATTGTGAGATTTAATGTTAAAAGACAAATATTGTCATTGGTTCACAAATTCAAAGGTAAAATACATATCCAATCTTTGTTGTTTGCGGAAATGGAACCAATCCAACAGTGGTAGGCTGTATAAGCCTAGACTGATCCGTAAAGACAGCTGCCGGATGCAATATGTTGGCAGGCGTCTTGGGAATCGCATGAAACATGGCAGATCTTCAGAAGGCGCAGCTGTCCACCTTCTGGTATATTTCCTTTCGTCACCACTTACTCCTATAGGAAGATACGGGTGGATGCAATTCTAGCCCGGCACCCCACAATAAGTAGATAAGTTTCTATGAGAATCAATAACAGCTTACTCGGTAAGACTTTCTTCATCATGAACAAATATGTTTTTAGGGTGCCGAAGTAGAAAAGTGGATCCTATGACTAAGCTTTGGCTGTCCATCTATTTGTCTGACTTTAAAAGACAATTATTTTTCGGAACGTACAATACACAAATAATACTAATAACAAAATATATAAATAAAAGGCTGTATACAAATAAACTCCATACTGTTATCGTGTTACAGATTTTCGTTTAGCTCTATCGTCATTATGATAATACTAACTAACGTCAATGTTGGTATGATTACAGTCCAATGTTAAATGTGCTACGAAAAATACTACAAAACGGGCAAAGTGTAGGTCAGTCCCTCACTAAGGATCTCGATCTGTATGAAAAAGATAATTATTTTGTTGTACATTCTGTAATTGCTATGAAATTCGCGGTATACAAGTCCAACTAGCACTTTGGCTGAACCAACTAGCGGTTGTCAGTTTATAAATCATAGGTTGGTTATAATTATAAACCACTACCTCACATGATCATAATTGATGATTTAATTATAAATTGGTCAGACTAAACCTAGATAAGGAAATGGCTCTCAAAGATATAGTGGCTGGAACGCACAGAGTAGGAAAACGTAATCTGAATGAAGGTGTCTATGGCACGCAGTAAAATGGTATTAGCGCGTAAACCTATTTTGACGCCCCTATTGCAGTGTTCTTCAATCATAAATTCACCGTAAGGTGACTTAGCGACACTTTGCTGACAATGCGCATACATAGCGCTACACATTTCAGAAATAATACATTATATACAGGTAATTCAATTCGATATAGGTAGTATAATGTTACGGAACAGTGTTAATAGGTAATTTTAAGCAACAAACGCATTCCACAAAGAATGTTAGTTTTCCATAAATATTTACGTAAAGAATGCTACAGATTATGTGTTAAACGAACCCAATACCGGTCAAACGAAAATATGTAACCTTTTGTGGGAGAAGAAGTATGTAAACAGGATGTTTGTTCACATCAAAGTATGAGGAACTAAATATGCCAGTTGGCTACTGTACAAACATTCCCTGCGGCATACAACTTTCGGTTTAGGCTTACTACATAGATGGATCGGTTTTAAAATAGCCAATACATTTCCTCTAAGAATAAGATTTTGAGATGTTGATATACATTGTATGAAATATTGTGTTTATACAATAATAGTATTTTGGAAACAATAGCTGATCTAATAGAAATATAGATATAGATAGAATAATAGCTGATCTGATGATGGAAACCAAAGGTAGCCAATCTTAGTGACAGTAGAGTGATCGTATGTTTCGATTAATTCTAATCAGCTTAGGGTACAATGTTAGTTAATCAGACTGAGAGCTTTCTAGTCATAGAAACGCGAACATGAAATTACATTACTAGAATACAACAAAAATATTGAAATTCGTACAGTTTGTTTCACAAACAGAAGTTATGATAGACAAAAATATTAATAAAAAAATTGCCAACGCTACGGTCTCTATATAAAAGTTCAATAAAGATTTTGACTTGTTAATGGGAATTAATTAATTAATAAAGATTTTGACTTGTTAATGGGAATTAACAAGTCAAAATCTTTATTGAACTTTTATATAGAGACCGTAGCGTTGGCAATTTTTTTATTAATATTTTTGTCTATCAGACAGAAAAACTGGCCTTTTTTCGTGGTATCGAACTCAGCCAGTATGGTTATTTTAGGCTCGCGTAGATAGAGCCTTTCATGCATTCTGGGATCAGTCCAAAAGCTTAGGTATTTGCATGTATTGTTATATTCGTGTTGTTTTCTAGTTTATATTTATACCACCCATGCGAGAAAGATTTTTTGACCCAACGTTTCCTTTATTTTATATTTCGAATCAATTAAAACAGCAGGAGAACAGCAGTGTGATATACACTGCGAAAAACTACTTTGGAGCTTAAAGCAAATTTGACCTTTTACCGTTGAATTGTAACTACGTAAGATGAATTCACAAGTCTTAAGATGATTTTCACTAATCAATAAAAATGTACCATGTTTTATAATAAACAAAACCGTCAAAAACACCTTCCGTAAAGTATTTTCAGAATTGAACTTTTTAATACGATAATAATTGCAGTATTGACCATAAAATATACCTTACTTTTACGGCGGTTTATATACGGTGATTATCACTATAACGTACGACTTAATCAGCCTCATCGAAAGTCAATATTTAGGAAAGACCACAAAATACACCTTAAATGAAGACGAAAAGAAACATTCGCCTTCACTGACCTCGTTTAACGCCTTCTAGTTGGAAGGCGTTTTTGTACGTATTTACGTTTGGTCGGTTTTTTGCCTCATATCATATAAATTGGCCGTCATTAGGGCGCTTTTGACTTTATATTTTTCTCAGTGTACAAATATAGCTTATTTCATAGCCATTCTATTGACATATATAGTTTGTATGCCATCCTTACGACGTTGCGTTGGTGAATTATTAAATTATTTTTACTGATGACTAGAGCCTTCATCGTGCCCCACGCATCCGATCAAATTATGGTGGCACCACTAATAGATGCAGCTCCGATTAAGTTAAGCAGCTGATAGTAAAAAGTACTGTACACTACTTGTAAAATATATGACAATCTGACATTGGGTACCTCCTCACCTCTTACGACACCCACGGGTAGAGAGGGCGTGATTTTCTAGCCCTGCACCCCGTGGGACAACACAATTGACTAATTTGAATAGCTCCCAAAACGTATAAAAATATGTTTATTTTCGTTATAGGCTTCGTACACATCACGTAGTTTCCAATTGGGATGTTTACATTATAATTTTTTGAAGTTTGCTTAGCTGTTCTTAATCGAGCAGAAAAGTTAAGCAACGTCCACCGCGGTCATGACTTGCATAGGTGACCACTAGTGATATTATCACTGAGTGCTTCCGTGCTTCGGACGTGCCCACGTTAAGTCGTCGTCGGTCCCGGTTGTCGTCTTAGGTTGGCAGTTATAGGCTGTAGGGTATTTTGTGAATGCTCGCCTGGCTAACTACCACCCTCAAGTAAATCTGTCGCCAATCGCCTAACGGTGTGTTCTGGCAGCTGTCCTTAAGAGCCAGTAATTCTAAGTTAGCCTGAACAACATTTTCGACCACATCATCACTTACCATCAGGTGAGATAGTGGTCAAAGGCTAAACTATTAGGCATAAAAACATACATGTTCACATCATTAGCTAAACGGGTTTTTATGAAATGTAAAATTTATTCCAACTTACTGTGTAGTTCAGTTGTGTAGATTAGTGTGTAGTTTCAGGATGAAAAGATTTCATACTTTAACAAAATTCTATAGAAGCTACCGCATTCTTTATTTTTTTATTCCAGCTTCACGACCGCCTGAAAAAAGCATTCTCAAATTAAGACTCCTCTTCGAAGGCCCTAATCGAAAAATACATAAGCTATCTCACGCTCATAAAATTTTAAGGCACCAATTTCCTTTATTTTTCACTGAGCCAGCTGGAACTTTAGACTTTTCCAGTTGCAATTTGAACTAAGTAAATCGGAATATTATTAATAGAACTAACTTAACTTGAATTAACAACATCAGGCTTAGGTATTTATTCAGTGCCAATTTTGAACCAGTAATGTAAATACTGCTTGGTGGCTACCTGAATGAACAAGGTAGGTGTACAATATGAAAGTTGATATAGTTTTGAAGAGCTCGTAGTGAAGTTTGCTTAGCCGTTCTTAACCGATCAGCAACGTCCACCCCTGTCATGGCTTGGATGGGTGACTGCTACTGGCATTACAACTGAGCGCTTCCGTGCTTCGGAAGACACGTTAAACCGTCGGTCCCGGTTGTTGTCTTTGGATGGCAGTCGTTACAGTATGGTGGTAGAGCATTTTGCGAATACCCGCGTGACTGGCTAACACCCTCAAACAAAAAATCTGTCTGTAAACGTGTGTTCCGGTAGCTGTACTTGACAACCAGTAATTTTAGGTTAGCCTGAACAACATTATCGACCACATCATCGCTTACTAGTGATATAGTGGTCAAAGACTAACCTAAGAGCTATTAAAAAATAGTTATAGATAAGGACCCTGGCCAGACATTGACCATATTATGATATTTTTTCTGTTAAACACGGTTAAAAAACGTAAACCAGTTTCTAAGAGTCGATATCGCGATCGACAATAGTGAAATGTGACGCGACCGCGGCGGACCCACACTCAAATGCGACCACACTCGAATCCGTAACAGAAGGTATGTAATAGATGCCAAAACAATAATTATGTATCGTGATATCAACTTTTAGTATGTTGCTTACGCTTTAAATTTCTTGTTTTAACATAATTATATCCCACTAATATTATAAATGCTTAAGTTTGTGAGTGTGTTTATATGTTTGTTACTTCTTCACGCTCAAACTGCTGAATAAATTTTGATGAAATTTCGTGTGAAGGTAAATAGCACCCTGGAATAACACATAGGTTTCTTTTTATGCCGATAAAGTAAAGTGTGCCCGTTGGATAAGCATAGATTTGTAATACATGTGCTTGCTAGCTTGCCAAGGCAAGAATAAACCAATTATAATGAAATTTGGTTTTGAGGTAGCTTGCACTCTGGGTTGACACTTAGGTTACGTTTTTGGCGAAAAAATATGGTGATTTCATTGGTTAAGCGTGGAGTCCTACAAATCCTATTATCCTACTAATATTATAAATGCGAAAGTTTTTTAAGTGTGTTTATATGTTTGTTACTTCTTCACGCTTACACGGCTGATTCAATTTTGATGAAATTTGGTATGAAGGTAGAGGATTTGAAATTGAATTGAAATTGGAAAGATATCTTCCTGGAATAACTCACACATACTATCTATTACGAGCACAAATGTTCTTATTCCAGTGAACTTTGGTATAATCTATGTAAAACAGCGGGTAACACTGCGGGGCGCGACGACTTTACTTAGCATTCCATGGATTCACCGTGCGGGTTCCGGGTCCATAGCGTTGCAGAGGAAGAGGCTCCAGTCAAGGTGCCTGGGACTTGCAACCCAGTGAGTAGGGGCCCCTTTATGATGCATCAATGCTCCCTTTCACCGCTCGAGCCTCCTCCCCTGCCCAACCAAATTTGGTAAGATCCTACTAATGCCGCCTTGGATACACGTTCTAGGATGGAAGTTACGGTTGTTCTTGACAGGCCAAGGTCTTTTTACTAAAATCACTATACAACCTACTGGTTGTATAGGGATTTTGCTGGTATACCCCTTGCTCCGACTTCTACAGCATATAAATTAACCACATAACCGTTTTTGATTAATTCATTTGTTAGGTCATAATATTGGTTAGTTTTTATTGTGTGGTCTTTAGGTATGTTTGTTTCCCACGGCACAGTAAGTTCTATAAGTACTATGCGTTTTAGATTCTTTGAGTATAGAAATATATCTGGTCTGGATGACGAACACACGAAACACCAACATCCTCAGGGATTTTGTAATGTTTTTCATACGAGTTAGCGCGGCCACCAAGCTATATGGCAGAGCACGCCGAACTGCGGGCGCGGGTTGAAAGGACACTGGTAAATCGAAAGAATGCGGAACAAGGTGATGAAAAGTGGACTGTATAGGAAAAGGAGGGAAAAACGAGCGACTAACCTGGATATCCTCGGGCTGACGAGCACAGCTGCGGCACTCCAAGGCAACCCGCTGCGGCTGTCCATCAAAAGAGTCCAATCGGGAGCTGCGCCTAAGATGGAGTAAGGGTTGGATTTAGTTTTTGTAGATGACCCTTCTTTTACAAAAGCAATGTGTCGTTTGTTCGTGGTCAAACCTTTTTTTGTTCTAGCTACCGAGAGACTCTACAGAGAGATATGTATATATATATTCGTAAGTTTTAATTTTATTATAACGGACATTAAAAAAAGGAGGAGGTACTCAATTCGCCAGTATTATATTTATTTTTGTTACCTCAGAAGTTTTGACTGGGTGAACCGATTTTGATGATTATTATTTTACAAAACTGAAGCTTGCCGTGTGGTTCCATATAAATTTAATAAAAATCGGTTAAGCCGTTTTAAAATTACACTCCATTAACGGAAAAGTATTTTCATAACTTGATTATATAGCCATTGATAGTGAATGACAATCGATCTTATAAGTAGCAAGGGTTACTAAATAGGGTAAAAAATATTTTTACCTAAAATCGGAACCTATTTTTACACTCAAATGTGTGAAGTTACGTGTCAAAATCGGCACCATGCGCACAATATTATGATAATAGGTACTTTTGAACCATCATTGTACCGACTTCAACAAGTTATTTCACACATTTGAATGTTGAAGTTGGTTCCATTTTTTTTTTAGTACATTTAGAAATAATATAATATATCACGATATTAGCTGCGGCCCTTAGCACGACCCGCGAAGACAATTATGAAAGTGATGATCATACGTAACTTTATTAAGCCATGACACAAACTTTTATATTATTGTGTGACTAGCTGTGCCCCGAAATTTTACCTAATTGAAAGTATTCTATATGCCTATGTAGTTTCATCAGAATCAGTTGAGCTTTTAAGTTTTTGATTTGAGCGCGAAGGAGTAACATATTTACAGTCACATCTAAAAAAGTTCTTAGTTACCTGCCCTACTATATTTACCCCAAAAATAATTTGTATGTTTTTTACGCACAGTAAAATTATGTGTTACTTTTAAACTGTATAAAAAACACTGAAACTACTGTATCTTACCAGTACAAAATAATAATATTAATTCTATATCAGGATTTAATCAAAATTCAAATAACTTTTCGGGTGCATTTTTGAATGTTCTCTGTTCCTAATTTTATTTTCTGTAAATTTACTAAAGAAGACGATTTAAACATTAATATATAGTGAATTCTGATTTAAACCAAATTGTGGACGAACAAAGGGCGTTATCTCCTAATAATTTACAATGTTTTAAGGGGATAATTTTAGTAAAATGTCCTTAATAAATTCTTTAGGTACAAAACCGTTGACGCCCTATTTTCCGCGACCTATTTTACTTTTCCTTGTTAGTCCCGAAGATATGAAAGAATTTATTGCTTAATCTGATTTTCTGACCGCTTTGCTAAACTTCATTACTCCCATTCTTTTTTATTCGACAGAGAATCGATGTCGCTTTGCATATTATGTAAATGAAAGTAAGAGAACAAGTCTATATTTAGGTCCTTACATATGAAATTGGCGTTTTTCGTACTGGCCACTTTAATCACGAATTTCTCCTCTTTGGTAAGGAATTCCAAATTCAAATTTGTACAGCTATAGACTCATGTATTTGTGCTTCGATGATCGTCATTCATTTGTTTTTTTTCTTCTGTTTTTTTCTGTTTGCGTCACTCATTTTACAAAATGGAAAACCTTAAATATCGCATTATTTACGAGTACGAGTTCCGCCGTGGCACTAGTGCTGCGGAAACAACTCGAAGGGTGAATGATGTGTATGGCGGTCGTGTTGCAAAAGAAAACACAGTTCGTTTTTGGTTCCAACGTTTTCGTTCTGGAAATTTCGACCTGCAGAACAAGCCCCGTGGACGGCCTGAGACTCAAGTTGATAATGAAGAGTTGAAGGCTATTGTGGAAGCGGATCCATTGCAAACCACGTCCGAGTTAGCTGCAGGCTGCAATGTTAGTGATAAAACTGTTTTAATTCACTTGAAGCAAATTGGGAAGATTAAAAAGCTTGAAAGGTGGGTACCTCACGAATTGACTGAAACAAACCGGCAAACGCGCGTCGACTGCTGCGTTACATTACTAAACCGGCACAATAATGAAGGTATTTTAAACCGAATCATTACCTGTGATGAAAAATGGGTTCTTTACGATAATCGGAAGCGCTCAGCGCAATGGTTAGATCCTGGCCAGCCAGCCAAATCCTGCCCCAAGCGAAAATTAACCCCAAAAAAGTTACTTGTAAGCGTTTGGTGGACTAGTGCCGGTATTGTTCATTACAGTTTTTTCAAATCTGGCCAGACTATTACGGCTGATGTCTATTGTCAGGAATTGCAAACCATGATGGAAAAGCTAGCGGCTAAACAACCTAGGCTGGTCAATCGCTCCACGCCACTGCTGCTTCACGACAACGCTAGACCACACACTGCGCTACAGACGGCTACTAAATTAGAAGAGCTTCAATTGGAAAGTCTAAGACATCCTCCGTACTCCCCGGACCTTGCTCCAACAGATTACCATTTTTTTCGAAATTTGGATAACTTCTTGCAAGGGAAAAAAATCAACTCCGATGGGGCAGTCCAAATCGCCTTCAAAGATTTTATTGATTCCCGTCCGACTGGTTTTTTTAGTAAAGGGATCAATGAACTACCTATGAGATGGCAAAAGTGCATAGAAAATAATGGTTCATACTTTGATTAATTAAATATATTATATTAAAAAATATTCGACTTTTTGTTCCTCCCATACAAAACGCCAATTTCATATGTAAGGACCTAATATATATGATAATGTCAGGGCGTGTGCACAAACTACAATACATCGGGTTCTTCTCAGCGTTCCTCCATCACGCCTTTAAGTAGCTTACGTTCAGAAACATCAAGTGGGTAGCTGGAGTTAGTTTGCTACGAGACTGGCAATACTATGTCGACGTTAATCTAGTCTGTGATCGCTACTAGTCTTAGTCAGTTGAGTCTGCGGTGCTTATAGTACCACCAACTTAACTGTGCAGTTCGCGAGGGCGCTGCTGGTCAAGGAAATCAACTACAAACTGCCACAATTTGAAGGAATGTTGTAGTTCTTTTTTCTGCCGCCTGAACAGATAAGTTGGTGGGACTTTACGTCGTGATACACTGCAGTTGACTTGGGACCACTTGGGACTCTTTTACGGACCGCCGAACAGGCAACACGTAGTGAAACCAACGAGAGTTAACATTGAACGTGAAAACTGTGAACTAATCCGTCTACTTCATCGTGATCCTCCTATAACGAAACCATAGAACATATAATAATACTACGTATAGAATGGACACTCCTCACCCCCCACCAAAACGAGCCTTCCTCACCGCGCCACCGATTCTGAGCTGTCGCTAAGCTGACTTTAGTACGGGACGCGCAACTCGCGCACGATGACGTGACGACAAAGCGTTACGATTGTACGAGTATTTTAAAAGTTGAAAATGGGGTACTCTTGTGCTGTTTACGGTTTCTTATGAACTAAACGAGAAAAGGATAAGAGTTGTAGTAGATTCCCTAAGGATAAAACGAGGTAAGTCATTATTGGCAACCTACACTAAGTACCTACCTATTTGTCGTTCTTCAGTTATACAGTAGGTAACTTATTAAAACAGGTAATTTACTGTAGATATTCAAAAAAATACAAACATAATACTTTATCTTTGTATTTTGCTATTCATATAATCATTATTTTAGAAGATTTTTGTTAGCAATATATTAGGTCCTTACATATGAAATTGGCGTTTTTCGTACTGGCCACTTTAATCACGAATTTCTCCTCTTTGGTAAGGAATTCCAAATTCAAATTTGTACAGCTATAGACTCATGTATTTGTGCTTCGATGATCGTCATTCATTTGTTTTTTTTCTTCTGTTTTTTTCTGTTTGCGTCACTCATTTTACAAAATGGAAAACCTTAAATATCGCATTATTTACGAGTACGAGTTCCGCCGTGGCACTAGTGCTGCGGAAACAACTCGAAGGGTGAATGATGTGTATGGCGGTCGTGTTGCAAAAGAAAACACAGTTCGTTTTTGGTTCCAACGTTTTCGTTCTGGAAATTTCGACCTGCAGAACAAGCCCCGTGGACGGCCTGAGACTCAAGTTGATAATAATAATAATAATAATAATTTATTCAGAAAATATACATACAAATGTGCAACTAAATACAAATATCAACAAATCCTATTAGCTAATATGGCATTCATTAAGAATCATAGATAGTCACAGTGTTGTCTTGCAGAACCTACACTAAGAAAATTCTTGTGTCGTAGATTCTGCCCCTTCATATGTACAGTGAGTAAGAGGTAAGTCTATGTAGCTGTCACGTTCATAAACAAACAAAATATCAAAGATGTTCTTATGGATTTGATATATATGACATTACAATTCTTTATATATAAATATATCATATACATATATAATTATGCATGAGTACATACAGTATATTCATAAATGATGGAGATAAATATATATATATATAAATATATATATATATATGTATATATGTGTGAGTGAGTGTGTGTGTGTGTGTGTGTGTGTGTGTGTGTGTGTGTGTGTGTGTGATGTAGGTTTGTAAAGGGGGAGGGAATGAAGTTTTATGGCAAAGTATCATATTATTCGATTACTTTGAGAAGATTCTCAGTTTCATCATACTTTAATTTTGTTAACCAACTAAATAGCGCCGCTTTTGCTTCTCTGTTGTTCAATGTAACAAAATCTTTTATTATTTTGTTAACATTGTTGTACAAGAATGGCCCCAAGAAACATGCGTGATGTTTGGCTAATTTTGTGTTGAATTTTGTACTCCGAAAATTTTTATCCTTACGCCTTTTTTTTTCAACATTTTCCATCAAACTCGTTTGACTGTGACAACCCATCACAATATTTTTTATAAATAACTGCCGAACCGTCAATACTCCACAATCCTCGTATAGATCAGACGTAGGAAATATACGTGTTCTAAAAGTTGCAGTTTTTAGAAGCGCTCTTTGAGCGCGTTCTAGCAATAACATGTATGTTATACCTGCACCGCCCCAAGAGGTGTTGCAGTAGGTAAGGATCGACCTGCACAGTGCGTTATACACATTTATGATTAATGTTCGGTCGGCGACATCACGGAGATTTTTAAAAACGAATATTAATTTTCTTACCCTATTGCTGAGAGTCTCTATGTGAGTTTTCCAGGTCATTCTGCGATCGAGCGTTACTCCTAAATACTTGATGTGAGGGACGTTTTGCAATACCGGACAGCTGCAATTATTCGGGTTACAATTAAAGTGAATTTTTATATTTATATCAGGTGTCCTTCCACGGTCACACGTAAACGCAACAAGTTTAGTTTTATCCACGTTTAATGAAAGCCGGTTTTCTTGCAGCCATTGTGTGACAATCCCTAATCCTGCCTCAGCTCGAACGCGGGCCTCTTCCCAGTCTTTTCCTATAAAAATAAGCGCTGTATCATCTGCGTATGCAAACGTTTTTCCACCATTCAATTTAAGCCTGCACAGGTCATTGACGTAAATGAGAAATAAAGTAGGGCCCAGAACGCTGCCCTGTGGTACTCCAAACGTTACTTTATCTCCATTACTGATTACGTCACCCACCCTAGTCCTCTCGGTCCTCTCCTTCAAATAGTCCTCCATAAGGTGCAATGCATTGTCTCTAATTCCAACATGTTCGAGTTTTTGAACAAGTATAGGTACAGAGACAGTGTCAAAGGCTTTAGCTAGGTCTAAAAATATTGCAATGACTTTATTTTTCCTGTCTAATTCCGTGACGATAGAATTTGTTAGGTTTGACACTGCGTGTTCAGCTGAAAGACCGGCTCGAAAACCGAACTGATTTGACGAGAGAATCTGAAATTTTTCTAAATATGACGTAAGGCGTTTGTTAATAATTGAAAAAAATAATGAAGAGTTGAAGGCTATTGTGGAAGCGGATCCATTGCAAACCACGTCCGAGTTAGCTGCAGGCTGCAATGTTAGTGATAAAACTGTTTTAATTCACTTGAAGCAAATTGGGAAGATTAAAAAGCTTGAAAGGTGGGTACATCACGAATTGACTGAAACAAACCGGCAAACGCGCGTCGACTGCTGCGTTACATTACTAAACCGGCACAATAATGAAGGTATTTTAAACCGAATCATTACCTGTGATGAAAAATGGGTTCTTTACGATAATCGGAAGCGCTCAGCGCAATGGTTAGATCCTGGCCAGCCAGCCAAATCCTGCCCCAAGCGAAAATTAACCCCAAAAAAGTTACTTGTAAGCGTTTGGTGGACTAGTGCCGGTATTGTTCATTACAGTTTTTTCAAATCTGGCCAGACTATTACGGCTGATGTCTATTGTCAGGAATTGCAAACCATGATGGAAAAGCTAGCGGCTAAACAACCTAGGCTGGTCAATCGCTCCACGCCACTGCTGCTTCACGACAACGCTAGACCACACATTGCGCTACAGACGGCTACTAAATTAGAAGAGCTTCAATTGGAAAGTCTAAGACATCCTCCGTACTCCCCGGACCTTGCTCCAACAGATTACCATTTTTTTCGAAATTTGGATAACTTCTTGCAAGGGAAAAAATTCAACTCCGATGGGGCAGTCCAAATCGCCTTCAAAGATTTTATTGATTCCCGTCCGACTGGTTTTTTTAGTAAAGGGATCAATGAACTACCTATGAGATGGCAAAAGTGCATAGAAAATAATGGTTCATACTTTGATTAATTAAATATATTATATTAAAAAATATTCGACTTTTTGTTCCTCCCATACAAAACGCCAATTTCATATGTAAGGACCTAATATATCCGTGGATATTGACTTCGTTTGCAGCGAAACAAGTTTAGTGTCTTTGTAGCCTACACCTACCATAGAGAAAAGCAATATACATACCGACCTTCGCCACGGTTGACACGCGGCACACTTCATGTTTGTTTATTAAACGAGAAGAACATAAATTATTATTTTGATTGTAATTATTATCATTACTTGTATAAAATGTGAACTTGGAATGATACTATTTGTATAGTGTAGGTATCTATTATTGTATAAGTAATGCAGTGAAATGTGAGTAATGTCGTACATGGAGTTGGATTGTTGTGCTTGTAAATGTTTCTGAAGGTAGGTAAGGTACGCATAACCTAAGAAATCTAATAAGTCATAATAACAGCATCAAAAGATTGCTAGGTAGGTAAGTACAACAATTATTCATACGGTGACAACCTTTGACTTCACGCACACATTTACGCGTGTACAAAAACCACATTTGTGTAGTGTCTGTTTAATAGGTAGTTAGAACGCGGCTTTTGTATAGAGAATGAGTGGAGTGTCCAGGCTGTGACGAAACTGTGATTATATGATTGGAAGATATTGGCACAGACCTATAATAGAGGAGGGTGGTCTTATTTCATGGTTTCTACATTGGATGTGGATGTGGAACACGTGTTATTAACCATTATAATGATTATGTTAGATGACAGTGGCATTTAGAGCAGTATAGCAAAAGTTGACATCGTGGTGGCGGACGTACCGCAATTATAATAACGAGGTCACCTAACCAGCGATATCCGGAATCAATAGTGAAGATATTGAACACCAAGGGGTGTGGTGCAGTAAGGGGTGTACGGATACAATTTCGGGTACTATTTTACCTTTAATCGCTTTTTATGACACCCACAGATAGAAAATAATAATAATTGACAAATTCTGTGCCTATCTTCAACCACCTTCAAGTCAAAAATCCGTCACCAAGCATTAACGGTATGTTCAAGCAGTGTTCCTATTCTTGGACTAGTCTATAGTATCGTAAGTATTATCTTTAGCGAAGTAAAAAAAATTGAAACTTCATTTAAACTACTGTTACCTTAGTTTTACCACAACCTCAACTAATGGAATGCGATCGGTTGAAGGACAGCTGCTGATCGTAACAGATTGGATGCTTGGTGACAAATTTTCTTCTTATGGGTAGTAAGCTAGGAGAGCATTCGCAAAATACCCTACCATCATTCGAAGAGATAGCGTTGGGATCTGAATCTACTGGGAGGTATTGGCCCTCTGCGTGGCAATAAATCTTATTACCATTGAGCCAGTAACATACCATAAACATATAAATATTGTTATTTTTAGTGTATGGTTGTGTTTAGTTGTCACTAAAGGCTAGTCCACATTAGCATTAAAGCCTGAAGTCTCAAAAGACTTTCCGTAACTATCGTAGCAAAATGTTTGCCAAAGCATGAATGGCAATACTTACAAAATGTCGGCCACATAACCGTCTAAACTCAATTTAAAGTCTGAAAGAATTAAATCAGGATCGTATTCGATATTCTTGTCACCGATCAAAAATACATTTCGTGCGACCTGTGCACGATGTTCGCATATTTATTTCATTTATGCAGAGATTATTTTTGTAACTAAAATATACTAAAAAAGTTTGTTCTGTTTTAAAAAAATCAGTCAATTCAAATTTCACTTATGTAATAGGGACAGATGGAACCTTGTATTTTTAAAGCAGTGGCTACTCGTACTTATTTTATAATAGAAAAGCAATCACTACTATTTAAAGTTGAGTCAGTAACGTAGTCAGTAATTTATTCGTCAAAATAATGTCTCCACTCTGCAAATGGAAGCGTGGATTTGTGATTCAAAGGTGTCAGTTTTAATCAAATTGTTTTGTTTTAAAACCACAGCCTGCCTCGTGTTTTCATCATTCGCTCATCCAGTTAAATAATTTCACTTCATATATTGACTTTTGTTTTGGGACAGGCAACAATAAAACAATATCTTTTTACGATCATTTCATCGTCATAAAATACCTTCATTATTTCTGGCACTAAGTTTCTCATTCAGAAATTGTGCTATACAGTCATAGTAAAAGGAGTGGGGAAGTAAGTTATCTTCATACAAACGCACCGCGCGCGGCTTGTTTGTGTGCGCCATAGTATCTATGCTTCCCGCACGCACACTCTAACACAATCTCGACCCGTTTCTCAGTGCGCCAGCCGGGGCTAACACCGAACAAAGTTCGCGCGTCACGGCTTTTTGGCACCGATAAATAAATGAAAAATGTTTGATAATCGCATGAGAACTTATTACTGTGTGTTGGGTTGTCTAAATAATAATAACTTTAAAAGTATTTTAAGAAAACATTTAATTAATTATTTAATAAAACACTTAAAAAATCTTTATAAAAATGATATATATCTAGTGACATTAGGCGGAATTGTCACTAGATATATATCATTTTTATAAAGATTTTTTAAGTGTTTTATTAAATAATTAATTAAATGTTTTCTTCAAATACTTTTTAAATATTTGTTATTATTAAAAATGGATTTCCGCAAAGTAACGCCTGAATCTATTCATTGTCTAAATAATTCATAAATTCCAGAGTTGTCTTTCTTCAGATTATCTACTGAACAGGAAAGGTAAGCAAGTCACTTATTCTAGCATACCTATGATTGTTACTTGATGATGAGTGATGCATACTTATTTTTTTGTTGTATTAGGTATGCCCCGCAACGCACGTCTCTGGCCCCGCACCCACATAGGTATCGCCAGTCGGTATTTTTTTCATCGTGAAAGGTGTTATCATGGTTTAGGTAAAAAACCGACCTCACTAACCCTGAACCCAGACAACACAAGTAAAAAATACAACTTCCCGGCCCTTGCCTATTTCTAGGTACTAAATTAAAATTATGCATATACGAGTACATACATTATAAATAAGTAACAACCCTGAGACAGGCAAGTATGGTAGGTAATTATATCGCGAATTGGGTCGGAGATGGCCTACTTCCCACTCTTTCTACTATGATACAGTATTTTGATTCAAGGAGCGATATTCATACAAACAAAAAAAAAACTAAGAACTGGCAAAGCAGAAGCATAGAAATTAGGCTCAAGGGCATACATGCAAAGTTTCACCGAGTTTGAACAGTTAGTATTTAAAATATGACGAAACTACGTTTGTATGGAAAGCGCCACGAGTACGAGCCTTAATTCATTATTCAGTGAACGTTGGATTAGCGTGGACGTAATTTCATTTGCCCGTCAGACTTTATTGTTAGATTCATTGCAAAATTCGTTCGAAGCGTAACATTTCATATCCTCAAATTAGAATTTCCGTTACGCATTATCATTTGGAGAAATAGGCTTAATTTTCAGAATAATAATAAGAATTAACCCACTTTCCCCGTCAGAAGAAATTAGAGGCACATAATGAAGGGTCGGGAAACCATACGGACGATTGACAACGTCAAACTGGGACGAATCTATGAAAGTACGTGTCACTAATTGATACCGAAGGAATACTGTGTTTTTGTAAGAAAGTTAATTCGTTTCCAGATAACTATTATTCCTACAAAGGCTTTCAGGCACAATGCCCTCAGAATATAAGCTTTCAAATATTTTCTACAGGAAATAAAATTGACTGTGTCCATTATTTTGATGTTCTGTAAACTATTCAAGTTATAGCGGAATAATGGTTCTCAAGACATATTCTACCCGTAAGTAATAACGCAGAAGCTATCCAATATTATTAGACATAGACAAATAAAACATTAATAAACACCTACCGTCAATTAAAGGAGTGCAAGTTTTTAAATATTTTATTTCTTATATAATTTAAAGAACTCGTAGTGGACCTTGCCTTGTCGTTCTTAGAAACGTGACTAGGAGAAGTGAGTATATTAATCAGTGCTTTTATGGTTTTGGAAGGTACGCTAAGCTGATGGTCCCGGTTGTTGTCTTAGGACGGCAGTCATCATCACCCCTGAACGTGACGAAAATTTTGCGCTTGATCTAAACTGATCAATTATCTAAATATTCAAAAAAATATTATATAATTATATGGATTATTTTCAAAATAGTTTCTAAGTTTTGGTTTGAAAAAAGTATATTTTGTATGTGTGTGCTTGTACTTAAGCTGATCTGTTCTTTGGTACGACTTGCACAGATTGTACGGTAAAACTGTTTCAGGATAGACAGTTGATGAATGAAGCCAGAAGACTAACTTGCTTTACGCATCTGACGGGTTAGAGTACTAGACGAAAGTTTTTATATGGTCCTACAGCTGAATATGAAGAAAAAAAGGTTTTTAGTTTTTAATGATATAGCAAACATAAGTGAATAATATATTGTCCGTTACCTGTGTAACTAGACTACAGAATCTAAGATGTAATATATTTTTTTTTATGCCTGATAGGTTAGCTTTTGAGCACTATCTCACCTGATGGTAAGTGATGATGTGGTCGAAGATGTTGTTCAGGCTAACCTAGAAATCCCACCTGATGTTAAGCGGACTAACCTCTGCCTATAAAAGATGAATTTCATCACAAGTCACAAATTGCACTGCGCCCGTCACTATGAGATATAGTTGTTAAGTCTCATGGGCCTGTAATTTCAGTAGCTCTCAAGGACTGTTAGACAAGCCGCAACACACCGTTAGGTGCTTGGCGACAGATTTTCTACTTGAGGATGGTAGTTAGCCAGGCGTGCAATCGAAAAATGCCCTTTCACCATAAGGTGAAGCTCAAGCCGGCGGTGGATTCGAACCCGGGTACTGCAGCACGGCAGTCCATAGCTATTACCGCTCTGCCATCATTGTTTTTTTTTTTTTTAATCTTATATTTTATTTGGAGCTTGAGTCGATGTACGACTATGTCAGCTCCATTGTGTACATTCGTTTGAACTCTACTTTAAAATCGAGTACATTAAAACTAACAGAGACTTTGCCGCGTCGCTTAATGGCGCGGACAGGATACCTTGAATAGCTCCTACCTCAAGAAGATTGAAACTGTATTCACTTATCATATGCGTTCTCATAGATTGGCTCCGCACACATTCCACGAGGACGTGATGTACGTCCTCTAACACTCCACAGGTGCCACAATTAGGGGAGTCTGAAATTCTCATTAGGTGCTTAAATTTATTCAGTGGAAGGTGTCCAGAGCGAAGTCTGTGAGCTAAAACTATCAATTTCCTTTGCATGTTACAATTTACAAACCATGGTGATTTCTGAGGTTCATGTTGCACAATTTTGTACCAAATTCCTTTCTGAGACGAGATTACATCATAAAGAGATTTCCATTTTTCAAAAACTTTGTACCTATATTTACATAATATATCCGAAATTTCAGGCATTATGTATACTTCCGTTCCCATAGTGATAGCGTCCCTTGCAAGTTTATCTACTTCCTCATTTCCTCTAATACCTACATGTGAAGGAATCCACCGTAGTCTCAAATCAACGTCACAGTTACTAAGGTGTGAGATTTTTTTCACGATATCATATGCTACCGAAGCACCTCTGATACCAGAGGCGCTGCTTGAAATATATATATACCGCTTACAGAAGTGGATATATTTTCTATAACGTTCACTACGGAACTTCTAATAGTAGATTATGATACAAGTGAGCTAAGTTGCTCAATATACACGGCTGTGTGTTGCAGCCCGAGCCGTAGGCGAGGGCGTAAATCAGCCAAGTGTATAGTGAGCAAGTTACTCACGAGTTTTATACGCACTTTTTCAATACCCTTGCGAGGAAAAAAAATATATTGCACAAATGCGATACAAACAAAATACGAAAATTATGGAAAACAGCGCGCAAGTTTTTTTTTGCGCGCGTAAATGCATTGTAGTTGATTACATATAAACCTCTTTGATGTTACAAACCTGTATTACCCGGTTAAATTGAAAATGCTCTGTTTACTCGCATATAATTTGCAGTTAGGTACTAACTGATCTTTAAAAAAATAATAGGTGTCCTCATATTGAGTCACACAAATAGAGATGTGTTTTTTATGTTAAATCTTAGTCTATTTTTACCAATCTTGCATTGGTGACGGCTAGTGGCAGAATTGTTGTGAACTAAAAAACTATCGAAAGATACAAAAATAGTTTAAAAGTAAGTTACGATCATTTTAACGGCACTGCGTGATTTATAATCTTTTTACCACTAATGTAATTTTTTTTCGACGACATTAATAAGAATCATATAAAAATCAACAGTGACCTTACGATCAATATCAAATATTTCAGATTTAGGAGTACATGTAGCATAGGAGCGAATGATCAGGGTGGAAATGTAGTGTAACTAATATAGTTAATGTTAGGAATGATTATATCAAACAAAAATTTAAAGTTGCAAAAGGGCCAATGACAAGATTTGAAGAGTCATACATTGTGTTGTCTTAGGTTTTCGCGATTATTACACATAGTAATTAAACAACTTTAAAATATTTAAATCGCGGTTATTTATGATTCAGTGTCACAGGGTGACAGTCACCCCGTGACCACGATCACTGCAAAGTGTTTGAAACGTCGGCACAAATATAATGATAAATATACGCGATTTAAACCGTTTAAAGTTGTTTAATTACTATGAGTCATACATTGGCATGGTACAGGGAAGGGATGTAAATCATATGGTTAACTAAAAGAGTGAATATCAATGTATAAGGATAGATAAGCAGAAAGAAAACATAAAAAGTATGGATAAGCTCCGGGTAGAATAATATGTATAATAGATGTTGCTTCTTAGATGACAAGTAAAATAACAAAATGGACAAAAGTTTTGGCAACCCTGCTCAGTGTGGGGAAACGACAAGAAGAAGACATTACTTTATAAAGAGTTACAATAATATATTTTTGCCAAATAGCATATAAACTGTTATATTCCTACTTTGAATGGCCACAAAATTACAGACGTTCTTTACAACCCTAGCTATTTCAGGCGTAGAATTGTATTTTATGAAGCAAAACAAAAAATAACATGGAAACCGAACAACTTCTAAGCTGCATATATAGTGCTATTCTTTGAGTTAGTCTTACACAACTTCCAAATATTTCTCTTACTTGGCAGCGAGTTTCGTCACTTTATTTCGCCTAGGTTACACCCAACACTCGGAATGGGGGAAAAAACAATTCGTACATCTGGAGATTTGCCACTTTATTTTTTCACTTTTTGAGCCGTATTTCTAGGTCCCTGAGAAAACAGCAGACTGACGAATGTCTTTATAAATAAGTCGTCGCAGTATCTCTGAGTATTTCTGGTTAGGGATAAGAGGAGTTCTGAATTGGCTTGTAGCCGGATAGTAGACATAATAATAGTCGTTTCTGATATTCGCCAAATAATCATCACGCCTTTATAAGGTGGTAAACAAATCCGAAAAGAAAGGTAGGTAGGAAGTGTCCAAGCACCTTCTATTTTTGATTTCCGTGTAAACTGTCAAACCCGTGGGTCGCACTTATACCTGACCTTTAGTTTTCAAGACTATGCTATCCTTGTTCAACTCACGAAGCATTATGTATATGTGATGATAAGGTAACAGTATATTTTTTTTTACTAACACAACTTTAGACATCTGTTCAAACAAGTACCTAATCAAAAAAAAACATCACTAACAAGAGTCGTTTATTTTATAACCAACATCAGTACACTTTATTTTACATAACTGCAGCTTATTCTACACATCAATTACTCTGATTAATTCTTATCAATTATAAATAATACATTACAATTTTATGAATTATTATCAAACTTGAGTTGTTTTTATGATACGTAACTTTTATAGTTTTTAGCAGATTAATTTCTCGTTCAGTAAAAAGTGGCAGCTGTTAGGCGACAGTTTGTGCAGCAACTTGTGATAATAATGATCTACCAGTAAGCACACGTTTGAAATGTACGCCGGGTTTTACTAATGAAAATATAGATAACATTATCCAATAAAGTAGTTTATTTCATTACAATACATTTATTTTCACCTAAAAAGTTCAAAAAGTAGGCTTGGTGTGTGAATAATATAAGTTATATGTAAAATGTAACAGTTGAGTGATTGGAGACAGAAACCTGGGGAATGAGACAATTCACATTAAATAAAAGAATAAAAAGTCAGGGGTAAATGAACTTAATGAAAGCTAGCAAAGATCCAATCCCTTAAGCGTGCTCGTCGTTTCTCCAAGTGCCCAATCGTGGGCTAACTTTCTCCAGCACTGTCGTTAATAACTACGAATTCATGTTAGAATACGTATAAAAGCAGGAACATCAAATAAGAGTTCTTTCCAAACGGTAATGTGGGTAGCGCCAGTATATTATAATGCGGTGCGTTCCTTCGTGGATGTTCTTTGGCGCAATTGTCATTGGAAGCCTCCTTGCCGACTTAGCGCGCGATGTTTCGGATGGTCATTGCACACACTTGCGTAGTTCATGCAGTTCACCCTAAATGACTAAGTCATGTTAATATTATTAATATTAATTTATTAATATTATTTAATGATGAGAACAAACGGCGCAAACACTCGGTCTTGCGTTGGCATGTACTCATCCTCTTTTTGGTATAAAATACCACAATCAAATTCCGAGTGAAGAAAGTTGCCTACTTTTATTATACCTAATACAAATACTCGTTCATACTAATATAATAAACCTACCAGAATTCAAATAAACAATATTTTTTGCACAGAATTAAATTGTGGCATTTATTGTCAAAAGGATACACCAACATTGGCGTGAATGTTTATTCTTTGTATGAGCAATTTGATTCTGTCGTAATTCTATTAAACAGACGGAGTTCTTATCGCAACTCTAGTGATACATGTCCCTTGGTTGTTACATTTTAAGCGTACTAATATTGAATTTATAGGATGAAAAGGGTTCCTGTAAACAACGAAATAGGATATTGTTTCAAACAATCTAAATAAAATAATGTTTGCTTTAGAAATACTGTTAATTGAAAATGTTTAACACTCTATACACTGGGTCAATTTTTATTCCAGTTCGCCATTTTGGTATTGCAAAATATTTGCTTAGGAAAAATCATTATTATTCTTAGCTCTTCATTATTGGGGCGGAACAAAATATTTCCTAATTAGCTTATTCTAGCCTCTTTTACTTTATATATTCTTGTATCATCATTACAAAAAAACAGTTAAAAGCACAGACCTAGGATTTTTTCGCTACGCTCAAAAGCCTATGGTTAAAAGCATAACAGATCAAATACATTTGAAGGATTAAGATCGATATAATGACCCTATTATCTAAACTAATATAATAAAGAGGAAAGATTTGATTGTTTGCATTGAATAGGCTCTGAAACTACCGATTAGTATGAAATGTGGTATGGAAATAGTTTAATACACGGGAAAGGACATAGGATAGTTTTTATCCAACTGCGCAAAAAGAGGTGGTTTTGCGCGATAACCGATCTACTGGACCGATAAGGACGAAATTTGGTATGGACCGGAAAGGTAGTAATAAATAAAATATATCATTTACTCATGAGAATTTTTCGCGAGGTGACTACAACAGGAAATGTAAATGATACATTTCCTGTTGTATATAATAAAAATATAAAAGTATATAAAAAAAAAGTTATTTTGCTTTATTTTTATAGGTACTTGTACTAATATTATCTTAGACGTTTATTAATTCTCTTCAAACTTCTTAATTTCGTACGAAAATGTTTAGTTAGGTGTAGATGAAAGTTTCAGATAAACCATTATTGAACGTTGATAAATCGATCATCCAGAATATACGTAGTCTTTTTCATAATACAATTTTTCGTCCTTTATTAATAAATATTCTTTCGAGAGATTCCACCAGGACAAGACAAGAGAGTGACTTAATAAAATCCAAATAAATGACTTTTATAGTAAACAATGAAATGTAGAGGACATTGTGTGTAGGCTTTAGGTGGATAAATTATAATAGAATCATATAAATTATGTGCCAATGTTTTTCTTATTTGCAGGTCCAAAGTCCAGTACTGGTCGTGGAGCTCACACTGAATAGACTAGAAGGAACTCAGCTCAGGGCATTGGGTCTGCTTTCAGTCTTCGGTTTCAACGTGACGTACGCTGTAAGGGCACCTACAGACCCACCTGAACCTACTTCTTGCAGTGCTATAGAATGCAGACTGCTGGGACATTGCTATGCCAGACAAGACTTTCGGTAACATTTACTATAATTACCAGTGAACTATGTTCTTGTATAACTTAGAATTTCTCTTTCAAATGATTGTCTCTCCAGAGTTATCACTATATGATTTGTTTTGTAGCAGAATATTTATCATTTATTTAAATGTATTATGTATATGCCAGTATTCTATTTGATTTAGAGGTGAGCTGCTGGTGTACTTATATAGTTAATCACATTGTTTACTTATAAATTATATTACTTTATTGTTTTCTTTGATTATTTTATCATTTACCAGTGGAACACATAAACTTAAAAAAGTTCTGTATTGTAGAACATTCAAGCAAAGTATCATTCTAGGTGTTAGCGATGCAAGTTCTATAGATATGTTTTTAAGATATCTCTTGATTACTGCTAGGTGCGAGGGCATTATTACGTCTAGATTTAAAACCCATTTTAGAAAGTGAGCAAGAGGGTAAGCTCCTACTTTTCACTACGGATAGTGCGGCAGTAATATACGCACTCAGTACTGGAAATACGACTGGAAATACGCACTCAGTAATGGAAATACGAGAACTATTGCGTCGTCACACCGAGAGAGAACAACAAAACCTGTGGGATAAGTTAGAAGACTGTAAACATACGAAGGCCATGTTTCCAACTCTAAACAAGAAGCTGACAAATAACTTGCTAAAGCTACAGCGGGATGAATTGCGCCTTGTTGTAGGCCTCTTTACGGGTCACTGCAACCTGAACTACTTTCTGCATAAAACGGGAGCAACAGACAGTCATCTATGTAGAGGCTGTATGCGTGAAGTAGAGACCGTGGAGCACGTCCTATTGCACTGTGAAGCCACGGAACAAATAAGAGTTGAAACGGGTCTATGTTAGCCATTCTCACCATCAAAATCCTTTCCACCACCACACACGTCACTGGAGCAGCTATGCCAGCGACCCAGAGTCCTTCTCCGCTACGTTAAGGAGTTGGGATGGCTTGGGTAGAAGCTGGCGGGGGAAATGCACAATACACCCCAAGAGGGACGTCAGTGCAGGACATATCGCCCCCAATTAGAATAAGAATAAGATATCTCTTACACTAGGAAAGAAGGCGGTTTAAAACAGACATTTTTTATTAAAACAATCGACATAATTTCGAAGCGTTAAATACCTACTCACTGTAATGGAAAGTCGTGTCATAGATGCCCTAAAGCCAGTAAGAGATAATCATTATAGTAATCTTTGGTAGTAAATTCGTGTCAATAACCACCTATCTATTTATCTATAATTTAATTTCAAAATAAGTATTAGTTTGGAGTTACATTCTCGTAATTCTTCTTCCTGTTCTTATATATCCATACCTTCTCGGTATACCTCTGTCTGCATGCCCATCCACATTCAACATACTACTTTCAGTTATAATGTGTTGTGTCAGTTATAATTTTACGCTTTGAGGTGAAAGTTATATTCACTGTTACAAATATACACATTTATATCAAAAAATATTTACAGAGAGTTCTACTGTTCGTGCTTTGAGGGCTACTCCGGCGCCGACTGTGGAGTCGGCCCACTCTGTCCAAAGACATCCAACATGTGCAAAAACGGAGGTACTTGCAGGTAAGCCGAATTAAATACATACTACTAATTGTACCGGATAAGAGCTCGAGTAAGAGTAGGAGTCTGTTTTGGTTAGGTATATACCACTGTAATGTCAGATATGCTTGCTTCCGAGCGGCATTTTGCTGAGTAAACACTACTGTTAAAAAATTAGGCTAGTGGGTGAATGAAATAACATCTTCTCTTGAATTCAAAAAAAGACTTACCCCCTTACATATAAAAACATCGCTATGTAGTTGCTAAGTAATGGATAACTAAACAGTGTTTAAGTAATGTTTAAATATTTCTTACTTATAAACGCTACATAGCACCTGTTTAGCTAAGCAATGGATAATGAGGTCGAACGTATTTTAAACTGACAACATTGTACTAAAAGGTATTATGAATGACGTAAATGGCCAAATAGCATGTATCTAGTGCTAAATATCTTGAAATTAAAAAGTAAATATAATACTTTTCTTTGTAGGTACTGATTTTCGTACATATTGTTAGATGTATTGGAGACTTGTGAAGCGGGTTTTTATTTCGCAATATGGTAAATTCAAAGTGCTATAATATTCTATGAGTTATATTGGCCAGCAACCGATTCCATAGCATAATTGGAAAAGCACTAGGACGGTTTTCTGGGCTTACGGGTTCAAGTCCCGCTGGAAGTTATCTTTTTCCATCCGAAATTAATTCTATGCCCGATTATGTCTACGTATTTCTTTATGAATCCAAGTTTTCAACCTTTCTTTTATTATGTTTTATAAGTTATAACGCTTCCTTAAATCACACTAATATAATAAAGGCGAAAGTTTATGTGAATGTGTTTTGCCTTCTGTTCACGTTTTAAATTAATAGGCTCGCACCCTATTAAATAAGACCATTAATACAAAATAAGAATACTTCGACTCTTAAAAATTCGTCATAAAAGCATGCTGGTAAGATGTTTTTTAATTGCAGTAGCTTCTCTATGTATTTTGGAAGCCAATACAATTGCAATATCTTCACAGACGTGCATAGACGTGACACTCTGCTGGCTCATATCATAACATTACATACACCATACACCACTCATAGGGCGAATTATTTATTTCCCAAGTCGCATATTATTACCTACTTCCAATAGGAAGATATGGCACAGTCCTTATATTCTTATGTCAGGTTTGTAGCTGCGGTGTACTCTTTAATAAGATCGCGAAAAGTACGTATAATATTTATTTCATCATCCAATGTATGTTTCTACATGATATAATTTTTAAGATTTATTAACAGAGTATGTTTGTCTATAGTTTTGTGTGCCTACTCAACAATAACCTCATTCGTAACTAAATCAGCTGATCAGAAATATGGGTGCCATCTTGTTACTTAAAATTTAAACAAGGGTGGGACGGTGTTTAAATTGACACCTGATTTAAACAGTACTTAGGTACTGGATAAAGTTATGTAACGTTTATGAGTAAGAAATTTTGCTAATCAGCGGCTAAGTAATGTTTAAAATTTAAGTAGCGTTTATAAGTAAGGCTGTTAATGTTTAAAGTTTTCTTTACCAAATGTTCCTTATGTTGAACCAAGCTTTAAGCTTGGTCCAGATAAACTCCCTATTGACAATGCGAGTCTTCCTGGAAATCAAAATGGATTCAACTTTACAGTGGGATCCACATATACATGATCTCTCCGGAAGACTTAGTTCAGCTGCATATGCAGTTCTGAGAATAAGACAGTTAACAGACGTAGCTACTGCTCGCCTAGTTTATTTCGCCTACTTCCACAGTATTATGTCGTATGGTGTATTGCTCTGGGGAACACTGCTGAGATAGAGACAATCTTTATCCTACAAAAGGGTGCAATTCGAGCCATATATAAAATGGATCCTAAGGAATCTCTGCGGGATCTTTTTAAACTTAACTTAAACTTGCCTTCGAGCGGTATTTTACTGAGCAAACACTAATGTAATAAGATTAGGCTAGTGGGTTAATAAGACAAGAATGACTTATGTCTAGAGGTGATGAACTCAGTGCGGTGCTACACCGAACTTTTTAATTTGTTTTTAACATGGCCTGGCACCGACGCACGTCGGCAATGATCGGTCAGCTTAACTCTTAAACGTTTCCGCTAGTTACAAATGTATTATCCTCTCAGTGCTAACGATCAGCTGAAGACTAACCTCAGGAGTAACAAATGCAGTCAAATGTATTGGTGTTCAAATACGTACTTTTCAAGATAATATGAGGAAAATTATCTTAAACTCGCAAGAATCATAATCGTATACATGTTTACTAAACACGCACGTTAACACTGTTTACATTTTGAATTCCTTTTTCACCTTACGTTACGCAACTGGGCTATTTAGCATCCAACGCCAACATTAAAGGAATGGAATAAAGTACACTACTAACAAGAGCCTTCCCAAGAAGGAGTCTTGCCGTCAGTCAGGTGGCATAAGACTGAATCCATAACTTTATCTTTTATGTTATTTCGTTCTAAGAGAAAACTTTTTCTTCATGTCCAAATCTCACACAAAGTTAAATACATGATGAACCAACTGGTACAACATGTATTTCTTTTTTACCTACTTCTTTGTTCTATGTTCACATAGCTGTATTTAGAGCAATTATACTTGTAAAGTAATCATATTTATTTATTATGATCTTGTATCTTATGCGTTTCGTGTTGTTAGAGAAAACATATTATACTGACCCACCACACGTGAGATAAACCGTAGGCTAGCGTCTTCGAAGCGCTTTCTATACAAACGTAATTTCGCCATATTTCAAATACCAAGGATTCAAACTCGGTGACATTTTATATGCATGGCATTGATATTATACCTATGCTGTTGTTTTTCCAGTTTACCGTTTATTTAAGTATTTAAAAAAATATTCGAATATCGAAAATTTTGTATGGGTATTCTTATGTTTTCATTTAGGTGTAAAATAAATCGAATAACTAGCTAATCAGAAGCATAGATATTGTGTTTAGGATATACATGCGAACTGTTAGAGTTTGAACACTTGATGTTAGTATTAAAAATATATAAACGCTACATGCATTCTAGCTTTAAGCCGGTGCCGATTTTTAAATGGGAATATATATAATGACCACCATAAAATGCTTTGATACCCTTAGTTTATTTACCAAAAATTGTAATCGAACATCAAATGTAGTAAATGATCACTAAAGTCATATTTAGATGCGACGACGAGCGAATCGAGGAAGAGCGTTAGGTTACTTGCGACCACAGCAACGCGCGATCGTGCGAGCGAATCGAGCGTACGATGTGCCAGAATAATTATAGCAAGATATACAAACTTTGGTTATAATTTTACATTAAAATGCTGTTCTTATTTTGGT
This sequence comes from Plagodis pulveraria, assembly GCA_963890685.1. NCBI lineage: Eukaryota > Metazoa > Arthropoda > Insecta > Lepidoptera > Geometridae > Plagodis > Plagodis pulveraria. The sequence goes on along the minus strand of OY982964.1, from coordinate 10,703,142 downwards.
AATCATTTACTACTTTTGGGTTAACAATGATTTATTTGAAGTCATTTTGCTTAAATAGGATAGCGAGATGTTAAAACTTTGGTTATAAGATTACATTAAAATGCGGGTTTAATTGTTACTATATCTGGTAGTCTTAAACATAAGCCTTTTTGAATTAGTCTCTATAAAAACCCTAACCATGCTCTTGTACATTCTTCTGCAATTTCAGTGACTTTGAAATGGTTTCTGACGTTTCTATTTCAACATCTAACCTGGACAATTTCTACTGTGTTCATTTACAAATGGCAACCACGTTTCTAACATTCCAATGGTAACAAAATTCCGTAGCTCCTTTGGTATTCGTACCGATATTGAGTGGAACTCTCTCGTTTAAAGCTAAATGACATTACTGCTAAACGTTTCGACCGTGTTCAGGTTTTTCTAAAACAACTTTATAGTTCAATAAGTACGTTCGTGTTTTGCGTACGGTATGGAAAAGAGAAGAAAACGTTCTGAGGTGCTATAAACATATATATATATTTTACATTAAACTAGTCACCTCGAAGTCTGAAGCTATGATAGCCGTGCGGTTATAGGTATGGAATGCGGTGCCGCAGGTCAATGGTTCGATTCCAACCGCCGATTTTAGTTTCACCACATGGTAAGAGGGCATTTTGCGAATGCTCGCCTGGCTACTACTATTACCCACTACCACCCTCAAGTAGAAAATCTGTCGTCAAGCACCTAATAGTGTGTTCCGGCAAAAGTCCTTGGGAGCCAGTAAAATTACAGGCACATGAAACTCAATAACTATGTGTCTCAGGGTACGGGCACAGTTCAGTTCATCACTTGTGGCGAAATGCATCTGTTATAGGCAGAAGGTTACGGCTAGGTGGGCAACGTGCTTGCTTCGTCACAATAAAATTAAAAATTAAAAATGTCCACCAGGTACCTGGAGGTATTTGTTAAATTGGAATCAAAAAAGTTTTATGGACTTATCGAATACAGGGTCCGTAACCTATTTACCATTTATTTTTTAAATATTATTTATACCTAATGGATTAGCCTTTGACCACTATCTCATCTGATGGTAAGTGATGATGTAGTCGTAGATATTGTTCACACTAACCAAGAGTTACTGGCTTTCAAGGATAGCTGCCGGAACACACAGCTAGGTGTTTGGCGACAGATTTCCTACTTGAGGGTTGTATCTAGCCAGGCGGGCATTCGCAAAACGCCCTACTACCATGCTGTACCGACTGACCGAGACAACAACCCGTACGGACAAATTAACGTGCCCTCTGCACGGAAGCGCTCAGTATGACCGTGGCGGACGTAAGAAAACTGCGCTACGAGCGCTTCAAATATATTAATTATATTACTGTAATTAACGTGCGATATAAACGAGCAAACAGTGCATCTCATTTCAAACTTATACTATTGACCATACTAAGCACGTACCTGTTGGAAAATTGAATTGATATGTAATAAAGTTTGTTGTATTGTGTTATCCACCCAACATATTTAAAACATTTTTTTTTCTATTAGACTAGCCTATGACCACTATCTCACCTTACGGCTTAACGTGCAATCCAAAGCACGAAAATGCTCAGTAGTGATGTCACCCGCGATCACTCATCCAAGTCATGGCCGCGGCGAACGACGTTTACTGTGTTATCCAACCAACACATTATAAACATATAATTAAAATTCAAATAAATTGATGAGTGCCGCTTCAAAATTTTATGTTTTATTGCTGAAAATTAATAAATGTAAGATTACATTGCTTCGTTCAATAAAACAATATAGATCGACTGTGAGAAGAATCATAAACAAAACCTGAACTAGCCAACCATTATTTTGACAACAAGTTTTATATAGTCATTATTTTGACAATATGTTACATACCTACTCGTTTGTCTATAATAATTACACAATATGTATTTCATACTATGTATGATAAAATAAACCTATCCAAGATACGCGGTAGGCAGATGTGGAAAATTCCTCTCACTTTTGTGTATAACCTAAAGCAGCGTAGCAGGGTTTTAAATTAAAAACATATTTCACATAGTTCCTGTGCAACCATTAAGTATTTCCGTTTTAAACACTAACACATTTATTTATTAAAGCGAATACAATTACTTACGACTGATATTTTATTTGTCATTACTAATTTCATTTTCCTGTGTACCTACTCGTGGCTGTCGCAGTTTAAAGTTGACTTCTGCAAAAATTTACGAGCATACAAATATCATATTATTTTCAATATCTCATAATCTAAGAATTTGACTAGAATCTAACCAGATGGTAAGTGATAGTGTGGTCGAAGGTGTTAAAAAGGCATAAGACCTAGCTCTCAAGGAAAGCTGCCGGAAAACACGGTTACCCTTAAGGCTACAGTATTTCCAATTAAGGATGGAGCTAGCCAGGTGTGCGCCATTCAAAAGTGTCAAATCATAAAACCTATATAGCTTGTTTTATCAATGCCCAGATAGACGTTCACAATATTTACAATTTGACTCATTTACAGCTTGAGAAGATAACATTAATATTCCTACTTATGGCATCAGTGTAACGTTATTTTTGTAAGTATGTTTATATTAACTCGTACTTAAATAAAAATAGACGCCAACAAAACCTGACATTCGAAAACATTTTGTGTAATTTCACATCAACTTTGCATTGTTGTTTCCCCATTGTATATTTTCATTGGATTGAACAAAAATAAAACAACATTAAGGCAAACAATACAATTCAACCCTTCACTTATTTGGACGCGGGGCTACAAAAAGTAAGTTTTATTAACGCTTGTTTAGGCCTATTTGGTCCTTGCCTGGTAGCTAGTCTTACACACATACCCCTTTTAACGTTGACTATTCTCAATTACATGGACAAAAAAGGTTTACTTAAATAGTAGCAAGCTACAGCGATGAAGAAATAGGTTTATTTCAGGCAAAAAGTCTGCCAGGGTAAGTATTTGTTTGTCCCGAATCCCGGGGCTACAATTTTGCGTCTTGATTGGAGCTTTTATGATAGGTTTTAGATGACCGAATTTTTATGATAGGTTTATATAGGTTCAAGTATGTCTTCTTTCTAAGTTAATTCTATTATCATGTATCTTCATTTATCATGTTCTTTATTTTTCATAAGGCGTAAGCACCTTTTTTAGTTAACCAACTAGCACATTAAGCAAGTTATATTTTGAACAAAAATAAAAGATTATAAACTTAACAACTATTTAAAACTTACTAAGATATCGCATACAAAAACACGTAAACATGGTGTGTCAGTTAGTACACGCCTTACCTTTCTAAAATAACAAATACGTACGTATATGCTGCCTTCATCAAGGTAGGTATCCTTTATCTGGATACCTTCCAGATGAAGGCAGTATTGTTCGGTGAAACCTATGCATGAGGCCATCCTTCCTTTTGGTACTACTATTTTGAAAGCAAGCTCCCTTTCTTTTTTGTTTCAAAGATCCTTGTGCTATAAAAGAGCGTAGTAATATGAAAATGTTTGCTGTAATGAACAGATGCATCAACGTTAGTGTTATTAGTTAAAATATTAGGTAGGTAATGCATGTAATAGTTTATTCTTAGATCTGTAAAATTATTTATTAATCTGTACTTCTCAATTGTTTTTGTGATTTTAATGTTGATACAAGTAGGTACACATTAAGGCGGAAAAGCACGTATATCACGCTTTCGTAGCCAGTATTTGCAACTAATGTACAGGATCATAGAATTCATCACCTTGCCATACTATTGCCCATAATTCAAAAATATTGAACGTTAACAAACATCATAATAGTTCAGAGTATCCCTATTACCATCTCAAAAATAAATCTAAACAATACTACGAGTTACATAATTAACAAAAATATTCATTGAATCATTTTTAAAGTTATCCAATTCTCGTAAGACATCATATGGTCAAGTATAAAAAACTTACACAAGCTAGGTATAAACTAAAATAAAAAATAAGTTTAATTTTTTCGCCTAATACTTCCACATTAACCATATAAACAAAAAAACATAAATTTACATGTGTTGTTCTACCAGATATTTACCTAAAAATCACTTATAATACCCGGTTTTGTTGCCATGAGGAGAGGATCACCAAACAAATTTGAAAAGTTTTATATATCAGAGAAAATAATAGGTCACACGATTACGAGTAACACTTTAAGAGAAGGTTGTTCGAAACGACTCACTCGTTGTTGTTTAGTTTGTAGGTTTTTAATTATATTCATATGATTCTTGTCCGATTTTGTTAATATCTTCAACCTCTTTATAAATAAATATTATGTGACTAACTAATGCGACAGTTAGTGACATGTTATAGTCAGTGTAATAATGTTAAATATTTATATTGACAGACAGATGGGGCCGGCTGCCGTTAGCTGTATCTGCGCGCCGGGGTACACCGGTGATATCTGCGAGTCACAAATCGCTTCACCAGGTCAGTAACACCAGAGGTGACACTCATTATCATAGTAACAGCGCTGTGGTAACTAACAGAGTTAATTTCAAAGCTATAACTTGGGGTACTTATGAGGCCGTCGTAATTTTCAACCCTACCGCAGGTTTGAGCTTATCGTTCAAGGGCGTTTTTCATGCTTGCCTTATTCTTATATCTGGTAGGTAGCACTGTAGCCATTTCTTACAGGTTAGTGCCCTCATCGCCTCATCAGTATTCTATTCTATTCAGTCATTTTCGTGTGCAACTCCATACAAACACAAACAATAATCAACGACGTAGATATCAGCATCGCACCGACTCGGCACACGCTCGCGCGTAAGTCGTGAAAATGTGGCGAAGTTACATTGATGTTGCCATGTTACTGTTTCAGCTGGATTTTCCACGGCTGAACACAGCCTCCTCCACTATGGGGGGTTTGACATAATCACCACACTTGGCAGGCGGGATCGCAATGTAAGATATCACTTCCTCAGAAAGCGCTGTTGGTGTGTTACCCTTAGTCGCCTCTTACGACACCCATGGGTAGAGATGGGGAGATGACATACTAGCTAGGCACCCCACGGTAGATGTTATGATGTACCTACAAAATATTCAAAACGCTACTTTTCCCACAATTTCCCAAGTCAATTTATATAGTAGATGTTTTATTATGATATATAAAGGTAGCGCTTACTTCAAAACTCACATTATATAAGTAGATGAAGGGATACTTATATTTTTTTTATTTGTGTCTACCCTCACACAAACCTAGAAAATATATTCTTTATTTATTCACCTATAATTCTCAATTCCTAGCCTGAACTCATTTAAATTGGAGTTATCCTCATACTAGTTTAGTAGAAATATAAGTTTTTTTTTATACTCCGTCTTGCATGGTCACAATTTATTTAATCTGCCAATTCTCTGACATCGCAGTCGCAAGTCATTGTGAAGGTTTTTATTTTTCTAAATAAATATTTAAAAATCATAACTAGTTATGATTTTATGTCGAGTTTACTATTTCGGACATCACAAATATGACACTTTATCAGAATCAAGAGTAAGCATGGTATCAAAACAATAGAACGTTAATTATATTGTAATAAAACACAACCCAATCAACGTAGGTTTGCAATAGACATGCCTGTGAGTTTGTTACTTTATTTACTTACAATAGAACAGAGCAAACTTAAACCAACTAGCTCGACCATTATTATGCTAAATAGAATAACTTACCGCTTCAAGCTACTTTTCCCAGAAAACCTTAGGTTTTAGGTATTCTATTTAAAAATCTCCCACCTTCATCCACAGATTCATACTATTGAGTTTACGCTTTCACCAAGTTACACATTTATCTTAGTATTTGTAGCTTGTAAAAATACTTAAGAGAGTTATCATACCAATATTTATAAGATCAGATCACATCACTATGTTATTCATTACGGAAATAATATGGTTGGAAAAATGGTAATGAGCTAGGGATCATACACAATATATTACAATTATTTAGACACGGGTGCCTAAAAGCATAGAATTCGTTTTATATACACCGTGTCCCAAAATTCAACGATAAGCCGGCATCGGTGCATGGACCTACTCATGACTACTCGGGAAAAAAAAAAAATCATAACTCTTTTTTTTTTTAATTACAGAGACTTTTATAAAGTTGCGCCAACTTTTAATAAAACTTGCCATGGTAGTGTCCATACTTTTTTTTTTAACCCAGACTATAGAAAGTGCATAGAATGTTAAAATCTATGAAAATTATAAGAAAAAATTTTTTTTTTACTGATTTTTGTAAAATAACTACAGACTTTCTGTAATTTTAAAGGATTGTGGTAGATAGCCGTCCTTCTTAGGTTGCTAATGCACAAAAAATATCAAAAATATGTCAAAAATTGTGGTCATGGTAGTTGAAAATAGCATAATGGGTATCGAATATCGATGAAATTTATAAAAGTCTCTGTAATTAATAAAAAAAAAACAATTATAATTATTTTTTTTTTCCGAGGAGTCATGAGTAGGTCCATGCACCGATGCCGGCTTATCGTTGAATTTTGGGACACGGTGTATATTGAACTTCAAAAATTGGTACTTCGTAGTGCCTTATTATAGTGTTTAATAAATGTAATAGGTAAGGTTTTTATTTATTGTAAATGTAAAACTGAGATCTTTGACTAAGTCAAAGACAAGTACTGCAAATTTCGATTAACGCTAAAATCATATTTGTTGGTAGCTACGTATTGATTTGTTGCAATATACATATTATATACATAGGTTAATAACTTAGAAATATCGACAGCCCTTCATATTCAGACTAGAGTAGACATTTGAATCTCTTACAGTCCGCCAGTCAAACTACTATTATTTGTGTATGTAATATTCACTGAGCAAGGGTTAGTACTTGAAATATTACTACATACTTAGAAGTACAAAAAAAAATAGACCTTCTTGCTTTTATAATTTTAAATTGCGTATAACTTCACATGCAAAACGATATTATTACGCAGACAATAAGCTCCTTATGTTTGTCATGAAAATGTATTGCATCATTGCCACGCTCTCGTTAATATTACCTAAATCCTTATTAATTTCTTGGAAATAGCTTACATTCGGGGAAATGCGCGTATAAATGATGATAAATTGTTGGAAGGCATTGGAGACTCTGCCATGCTGGAGTGTGGTTAAAGACGAAATGGGACTATAGATATATCGAGCCAACCTTTTGGAGCCAAGTATTATCGTATTATCAACGCCAGATTATTCTTTCAGTCCCAATTATTTTATCAAATTCGCTTTGATTTTACCAGATTGCAGCTGCTGGTTGAAATGGCGCGATAATGAACATTACAATCATTTTTATAGCAATTATATAAGTGATGCTCAAGCACCTGCTGGCTGCTACATAAATGCTATACAAATATAGGACTTTCCTCGAGGAGGTAAATGGTTCTGCAGCAATAACGGCTATTTTTGTCGTAATTTGTAACTATCATTATCTACGTGCTACCTGTAAGGCGTCCAGATATCTTATTGAGCCTAAAATAACATTTACAAATGTAAACAACGGTCACATTGGCCGTTTGACTTGGGAAGTTGTGAGTAAAGTAGCTTAATATTTTGTAGGTACAGTCGCCTGCAATAAGAAGTATACACTGCGTAATTTTCAAAATAATGTAGGTCGTTAAGTTATTAATTATGGAAGTTAATATTAACATCAGTAAAACTACTCAAATTATTCTTTGATTTAAAGATACTTCTGTGCACATAGAATGAAACAGAAGTCTTTGCCACAATTTTGAAAATTACAATGTGTATACTGCTTATTGCAGGCGACTGTACATCATAACTGTGGGGTGCCAAGCTATAATATCAACCTACCATTGCTACCTGTGGGTGTCGTAAGAGGTGACTAAAGCTAAAATAACTGATGGTGGCCAGCAGCGCCTTCTGAGGAACTGATATCTTAACTGTGATCCCCAGGACGCCTGCCAAGCGTGGGAATTATGGCAATCCCCCCTAAATGGGGGATGCTGTGTTCAGCAGAGGACAATGCCGGCTGATACAGTACAGTACATCATAACATCTACCGTGGGGTGCCGGGCTAGAATATCAATTTCCAATCTCTACCCATGGGTGTCGTAAGAGGCGAAAAAGGGTAACACAGCAGAAAGTGGACAGCAGTGTTTTCTGATCAACTGATATCTCTCACTGCGATCCTCAAGACGTCTGCCAAGCGTGGCGATTATAGCAAACACCCATAATGGTGGAGGCTGTATTCAGCAGTGGACAATCCGGCTGATACAGTACTATATTTTTAAATTGTACGTTGTTTTACAACTGTATCTATATTTTTCAGAATGCACCATAGAAGAGTGCTCCGAAGGCTGTAACGAGGGAACGACGTGTGACTGCAACCCTAAAGATACTGATGCATGTAAGTGAAATTTAAATAAATCATTTTGTTGTCGTGGACCAACAACATCTTGAGAGTCAGCATGCCCTAATGGATCCAAGTGGCCAGTAAACGTTAAATGGAGGAGGACTTTTTTACAGCTTACAAGTTCACCTAGTAGTCTAGAATAGCACCCCCAACTACTCACGTGGGTAAAAACTTACTCGGACCAGATTATGGTAGCTAAGTTTCAGCAGATCTGTCAACACCTACGCCTGTCAAGTCTAGAAATAACTTTAGACCACCCTCAGAAGGGGTAAACTTCTGTGCAGTACGAAAACAACCAAAACATAGTAGAAGAAGAATACACGTTGTGCCAAGTCCACTTAGAAATGAAAACCAAATTTAGAGTGCTATAATAACGGGAAGTAGAAATATGTATTGTTATAATTGCATTTTTTTTTATATTTTGCAGCATCAGCACGCTTTGAGACAAAACTACAGGTAGTGGACCAACCAAACATCAATATATCTCAGGAAGTCGTCAAACAGGTAAAACAGTATTTGATAGTTTTTAAGTTAGATCCATAAGTTTATTAAGAATCGTGTCCACGTCGGATACGTTCGTGGGGGCAGATGGTGAATCCCTCAGGCAGGTGCTCGGCTATAAAGCTTTAGCCAAAATGTTTATTGTTTAGTCCCTTATTGTTGTTAGTTACGAACGGAATGTCCATTTAACAGAAAATGTTAGCGAAACTAACGCTATGTATGCGAGTATGTACCTATAATAATAATTTTTGAATGTTGAATTGTTAAGAAAAATGTCTCAAATAAGCTTAGAGAGGTAAAAAGTAATATCGAAATAATAAATTACTTCTGTTGGCACCACATGAAGAAATTAAAGAGTTTTTTTTATGTGATTGTGATGGTATTAGCCCGAGGCCCACCTGATGTTAAGTGGACTAACCTTTGCCTATTACAGATGTATTTTGTCACAAGTGTCGAACTTTACTGCGCCAGTAACATTGAGTCTCGTGGTTTCAAGACGTACCCGTAGTTATTTATTTTGAGTAAAATTTTGATATTCGATAAGTAGAGGTAAATAAAAATTTACAATACAAGAGTTTTTAGAACTCGTTGTAAACGTATTACACCATAAAAATTTAGTAAAAATTAATTTGTATTTGTTTCATAACCATTTAATTTGTACCTTATAATTTTATATACGCTAACTTGTAATAATTTTAAATATATTAATTTGTAATTGTTCAAGTTAATGTAAATAAATATATGAACCTATCTAAGAAATAAGTTAAATATTGTGAAAAACGTTCGACACAAGGACATTATTTGCCTTATAGTTATTATTAGAAACAGGATATTAACCGTGTTTTTGATTGATTTTGAGCTCTCAATATCTCAGCAAGAGCCAAAGAAGTGTTCACGACTTCTGATGTCGTTAGTTTTGCATGTCGAAATTTAAATAGTGGTGTGAGTGAGTGCAATAATAGCATCGCCTTGCCAAAAATCGTACTAGAAAGAGAGTAGACCCGTTCGGCTGTGCTTAGTTTACACACCATACACTCGCATAGACTTCAATTCACTCGTGATCATGGCGCTTGCAACTGTGCCGAAATATCGAGTGCTTAATATCAATCAAAAACACGGTTAGCATCCCGTTTCTAAAATAACTATAGTGTTAAACTATAATATTATTCGTAAGTATTATGATTGACGATGTAGCCCTTTCTAAGCCAAGGCTCATCAAACAAACTTCGATGTTGATAAGGACATCATAGTCACCACCACAATCGAAGCAGCCAAAGATCTGCGAGACAAGGTAGCGCAACGCATAGGCGACGGAGTAAAATCCAAAGTGCGTACATTGGCCTCTGTTTTAGCCAATGGGTTCATGGAGCGTAGAGAAAAGCGTCTTTTAATAGATGAAGCTCACATGACCCACTTCGGGGCCATCATAATGGCTGCACGTATGCTGGAGGCTGAGAATGTCGTCATCATCGGAGATGTCAACCAACTGCCTTATATTGACAGAGAGAACCTCTTCGATATAAGGTACAGTAGTCCAAAAACGTTGGTTCCCATCAGCCAACAACTGTTATGCACCTACAGAAACCCCATGGATGTGGCATACGCCCTCAGCGAGGTGTACTCGGGCATTTACTCATCGCGATCCCAAGTTCATTCCCTGCAGCTAGAACGTTACACAGATGCAAATATACCAACTGACCTCCAGAACACCCTCTAGCTAGTGCTGACACAGGAGGAAAAAGCCTCACTCGTTAGCAAAGGATATGGGTCTGGTTCAGGGTCCTGCACCTTAACCGTACACGAAGCGCAGGGTTTGACTTATGAGTCGGTAATCGTCGTACAGATGAGGGAAAGAGTCACCAAGCTCCGAGACAGCGTTTCTCATGAGGTAGTAGCAGTGTCACGCCATATAAAATGCAGCGCTTACTATACCGACGACAGCTCGGACGCCATTGGAGGATTCTTCAGGCGGGCAACGGAGGCTAACTATAAAACCATAGTTGATTACAACTTTAAAATGGCTGTACGAAATAGTTACGAAGAAGTCGTGGAGGCTCTAACTAAAACAATAAGGGCATCGCCGGAATCTGTTGCCGGCCCATCAACGACAAACTAAACCGGTAAATGCACAACGTAAAACTAACCAACTAGATATAAGGAGAAAAAAGTATTTCACTTTAGCTATAAGATAATTTATAACTAAAACAAGGCTAACTTCCCATCAGGAAGAATATTGATAAGTAGGAGTTGGAGAATGAACTCAAAGTTAAAAATTATTATATGTAACAAAAAAAAAGTTTAAATTAAATAAAAGTACGGACCACGAGTCTGTAGTGTGTAGTATTTATTATAAAAAAAAAACCAAGGCACAGTTAACACGAAAAGGCTCTACTACGTCTTATAATATGAAGGTAGCAAAACCGCTCAATAAAAACCATTCACAAGCCAATATTGTCACCCCTCGACCAATTCCATTATCAGCTTGTAAAATTTTATTGGTTTCGTTTTAGATAACGAGCTATCTGAAGGCATCAAATATCACTTTGGAGGATAACATTGAAATTTTGAATATCAGGTGAGTCATTCACATTAGTATTTTTATCCAAGAACCAATTTTTCCGATTTGTAAGTTTGGACCAAACACTGGGGTGCGTTCCTGCAAGCCTTCAGCAAAGACAAATTTTGGTCTAACCGCAGGTGTCGCGGAGAAAATAAAACGCAAATTTTCTAAATAAAAAATGTCCGTGCTCATATTTTTTTTTATTGCTTATAGGCTAACCTTTGACCACTATCTCAACTGATGCTAAGTGATGATGTGGTCGAAGATGTTGTTCAGGCTAACCTAAAAGTACTGACTCTCAGGAGCCATAGTAAGTAACTGCGGTAATGCCTCAGTATTAATTCAAAATATACCAGTCCTTATGCCAATCGTTATAAGTGAAAGAAAAAACAATCGTACTAATAAGATGTATTTACACCAAGTATCAACAATCAAGGTAACACATTAGTTATTTATTTAATTAATACGATTTACCAATCACATTAAATAGAAAATTCAACCTAATTCATGATAAAACAAGTTTTATAAATAAGTAATTTGTTAATCATTGTGTACATTCTGTTTATACATAAAAAAACATAATTATACAATAACAGCAAAATATGGTATTATTATAAGTGAAACATCACACAGATCACACTTACTCAAACATCACATTATAATGCGGGGATAAAAGTGTCTTTGTCTCAAACTAGACTCCTTTACTATGCACTGAATTAGTCGAATTCCTTAATACATCACACTTCTTCGATACGCTCGGGAGTAAACTCTGTTATTGTTTGTTACAATTGGGATTCCAATATCGCTCTAGTATAAACAATGAATGATAGCTTACCAGCTAACCTAATACTTTGTCCAGTTTAGTAGAGTCCAACGGGGCTCGCGTGATTTGGCTTCGAATATGGGGTGCCAGACGTGAGGCAGGGTCGCTGAGAGCAGCGCTAGCAAGGTTAGCAGCTACCAGGTCTAGAGCAGACCAACTGAAACTCCTGCCAGCATCGCTTCACTTCGATATGCAGCCAGCACTAAGTCTACACGTGAGTACCTACTGCACTACTTTAAAGTATTATTTAGATTCCATTGAACTTCGAGAGCCCTTTCATGCGCTAGAAGTGTCAAGACATCCTGCGGGTGTTTGGTGTAGAAACGAAACGCGTCGAAAATTCATCCCATTTGGAAGAATTCGTTACGACGACAGTAACAGGAAAATTAGGCAAAACTGCCACAAGATATATTTTTATTATATATTTTGAGTGTTTTTCTAAAATATAACTTTAATGTTTTCTTAAAATATTTGTTATTATGAATTATCCCGACTTGTTTATGAAAGCACGTGATATGTATACTGTGAGAACTCAAAATATAATATTTGATTTTGCATCAAGAACAAACTTGTTTGATAAAAATCTTATGCGATGTGATCTTATTTTATTATATTATAAACAGTTATGTATGTATAAAAATACCATCCTCAATAAAACACCTTCCTCTTAGACTATTGACAGACATATTAGACTCAATGTGATTTTAATAGTTATTTGTTTTCTATCTTAAATGATGTGCATTATTTTTATTTAATTTAAATTGACATTTATTAACGTTTTATTTTTGTAAAATTTTAGTTTCTTTTTGATTTGTTCAAATTTTGTATTGAATGTCACGCCAGAGGACGCGAATAGTCGGAACAATTTGTTTCAACGTCAACAAAACGTCGAGCCTTTGTCATTCGACCGGCACTGAGTCTATTTTACCTTTACTACCCCTGTGCTTACATAATTAGTTAGATAATTATTTTTTATTACAGCCAGTTAAATGGTTGCATGGACATGATTGTAAATTAACCCAATGCTATACTTAAGTTTTCTTGATAGATTTAATTATCCAAAATAATCTGCTTCATTCAGAACAGATTTCTGAAACCCTTTAAAATATTCAAGTGATTGTTATGTAATTATCATTTCGATGGCTTGACAAATATTAATTCAAATTATGGCGTTAGTACCGAAAACATAATTATATTGTTTTACTATGTCCTTTTTTTTAATGTTTTTTTTTTACGGAACAAGCACGAGGCCCACCTGATGTTAAGCGGACTAACTGCACTGCGTCCGTCACCTAGAGACATATTTGTTAAGTCTGATGTGCCTGTAATTTCACTGGCTCTCAAGGACTACTGCCGGAATACACCGTTAGGTGCTTGGCGACAGATTTTCTACTTGAGGGTGGTCGCTAGCCAGGCGGATATTTGCAAAATGCCCTTCTACCATGCGGTGAAGCTCAAGCCCGCGGCGGGATTTAAACCATGGACCTGCTGCGTGGCAGTCCAAAGCCAATGCCACTGAGCCATTGCTTTTTTACTAGTTATATATTTTATAGAAGTGGTTTACAATATATATGTGCTGCCTACTTACAAAAGACTTAACAATCTGTTGTGTAAAGCGGTGTACATTTGTTCCCTACTCACAAAAGTCTTAACAATCTGATATGTAATACGGTGTATAATCGTTCCCTACTCCCAAAAGACTTTACAATCTGTTGTGTAAAACGGTGTAAATTCGTTATCTACTCCCAAAAAGCTTTACAACCATACCTAAAAAAGACAGCAGTTCGTGAATTTCACGAGTATAAAAGCGGGATCTTCATAAACTCAACGGCCGATACTACTGTGGGTACAGCCTCTTGGACAGTTTTACCATTTCGTGAATAGCCTAATTCACGAAATGGTAAAACTGTCCAAGAGCCGTTAAAAGGTAAAACGTGGCCTGTTTAAACAATTGTATAAGTTCCACAAGATTGCTTGCTAAAGTTGAAGTTGAATATACCCTGCTCAAACAAGCCACCATAAAGTTTTTTCACGGCTCTGAAAGAGTCATTTGTCCTATTTTCTCTCAAAACTTTACATTTTGATCAGGGGTAAGTTTAAATATTTTATAACGCATTATCCCGTAGGATGACAAATTGTTGATCCTCTAGGCCTGGGCTATCTTTAGCTTTGCTATCTACTCAGTAATTCAACGTCTACAATCAAAACATAATGTTTGGATTTTGAATGTTAAACCTTAAGAAAATGTGGAAGCCGTAAGAAGCGATGCGAACACTGTTAACACAATGAGCTCTTTTATGCTTAGACTACTTAGAAAAAGTGCCGCTTTTGATTTTGGAGATAGATGAAAAGAAGTCCTTTCATCTACGCTTGAATGAGGCTAGCAACCAAATGATTGCAAAAATCTCTATGTACCTAAGGTTAAATTCCTATTGCGACGTTAAAAGGTTTTTTGTCTTTCGTAGACATTACATACTAATTATTGGAAAAAATCGTGTGTATCGGGATGGCGAGTGCATTGTATCAAATTGAATGCAAACTTTATTTAATAATTGTACGTCAAATTAATTAAACTATTGATAGGTAGTATTCAGTACCTATCAATAATTTATTTGTTTCTCTTTCAATATCTAAAAATGAAAACATCAAAGTGAGCCGACATTCTGATTTGATAATGGCAATAAACACTGAATTTCTTATTGTATGATTATCAAATAATCTATATTAAAGTGAGCCACCCTTCTGATATCAGAATGGCTGGTAAACAGCAAAAATATTTTTTATATTCGTACTGCATGACTACTAAACTAATAAAGCTAAAATAAACCTTGTCATATCAAAATATCAGAAAAGGTAATTTTATTTACGAGAATATTATTCAAATAACAATACAATTGATGTTATATTTGTTTTTAGTTCTAATGTTTTTTTATTGCGCAAAATCAGTAACATCTTTTTGCGCAGTTGGATAAAAACTATCCTATGTCCTTCCCCGTATCTCAAACTATTTCCACACCAAATCTCATCCTATTCAGTCGAGTAGATCGGTTATCGCGCAAAACCATTAACCTCTTTTTTGCGCAGTTGGATAAAAACTATCTTATGACCAGCTCCGTGTCTCAAACTATTTCCACACCAAATTTCATCCCAATCGGTAGAGTAGATCGGTTATCGCGCAAAACCATTAACCTCTTTTTTGCTCAGTTGGATAAAAACTAACCTATGTTCATCCCCGTGTCTTAAACTATTACCATACCAAATTTCATCCTAATCAGTCCAGTAGATCGGTTATCGCGCAAAACCATTAACCTATTTTTTGCGCAGTTGGATAAAAACTATCCTATGTTCAACCCCGTGTTTCAAACTATTACCATACCAAATTTCATCCTAATCGGTCCAGTAGATCGGTTATCGCACAAAACCATTAACTTCATTTTTGCTCAGTTGGATAAAAACTATCCTATGTTCATCCTCGTGTCTCAAACTATTTCCATACAAAATTTAATCCTAATCTGTGGAGTAGATAGGTTATCGAGCAAAATAATTAACCTCTTTTTGCGCAGTTGGATAAAAACTATCCCATGACCAGCTCCGTGTTTCAAACTATTTCCACACCAAATTTCATCCTAATCGGTCCAGTAGATCGGTTATCGCGCAAAACCATTAACCTCTTTTTTGCTCAGTTGGATAAAAACTATCCTATGTTCATCCCCGTGTCTCAAACTATTTCCATACCAAATTTCATCCTAATCGTTTCAGTAGATCGGTTATCGTGCAAAACCATTAACCTCTTTTTTGCGCAGTTGGATAAAAACTATCCTTTGTTCATCCCCGTGTCTCAAACTATTTCCATACCAAATTTCATCCTAATCGGTCCAGTAGTTTCAGAGCCTATTCAATGCAAACAAACAAACAATCAAATCTTTCCTCTTTATTATAATATTATTATTATATTATATATTATATAGTTTAGATAATTTTAAATGTGACGACTCTTGGAACTTATATCTTTCAAAAAAGTTTTCGTCTTCAAATATGAATGTTCAAATATGAATAGAATATTACTTGCGAGACTTGAAAGCACATGTTCCTTATTTTAAAATAAAATACTCGGTGCTCAGTAAAATCTGGAATATATGGAGAACCCCTTTTCAGCGTTGGGAAGCAAAACTTGGTAAAGTATTATGTCTGTTGAGAACAAAGACCGTACTGACACAGTGCAGAGTGCAATGTTCACTAGGCAAATACACATAGAAACAAATATTAGCAAACCCAAAACCCCTGGGGTACCGAGCTAGATTTGCACACATATGTTCCAGTGACTGCCATGCGTGGGGGTTTATTTTATTTAATTTCCCTCTTATTTGGGGAGGCTGTATTCAGCTGTGGACTATCCGGCTGATACAGTTAGTATGTTTTTAAGTACTAGCTCATGTTGAGCAAAATCAAGTTTATGGAGCGCAATATTCAAAACAATATTATTGTGAATGTTTATGATTTTCAACAACGCCTTCAAAAGAAGTCTAATATTCTGATGGATAAACGCACCGTTTCATACTCTCTTCTTAAGAATCGCGCTTCTGCTGCCGACTAGTGGGAGCCAAGATGTCAATGCGTCCGGACTCACAGTATTTGACAGTTTTCTATAAATTCCACACTTGTATGGCTTTGTCTTGATAATCACAGTAATGGTGTTGCCAGTTCCACATCATCACCTCGTCTCAAGGTGACAAGTTTAGCAAATTGTCCGTTGTGGAACGAAAATAATAACTTTGTTGTGTATAAGGCTGCCGCACATGCAAATGCTATGGGCACTGTCAGCTTTAATTAGACTATGACGATGAAATATAACTAGCTGAGGCTACGAATTCGTATAACTGAGATTTCCTTTATTGCTAATATGCTAGCGTTTGACTTCTACCAAGTACTATCACCTGATAGTACCTAATGACGCAGTCGAAGATTTTTTCTGGCAATCGTAGATTTACTGGTTCTCAAGAATAGCTGCCGCAACACAGCGTTTGGGTTTGACGACAGATTTTCTACTTTAGAATAATAGCCAGACAAGCATTAGCAAGCACAAAATGCCCTACCACCATGCTATAATGACAGCCATCTTAAGACAACAATCAGGGCCTAAGGTTTAATGTGGCCTCCGAAGCACGGTATCGGTCAGCAGAAAGTACAACTTGCGGCCACCCGTTTAAGTCCAAAGCGAACATTTTGTAACCTAGTTGATCGGTGTATAACGACTAAGCAAGAGTCGCTACGAGTGCTTCGAGAAGTGCCTTCGTCGTTCTGATTTTATCTCATGGTCTCTAAGAGAGGTCAGCACAAAATTCTTGCATTTTGCTACATTTTACTGAATCTACAGCCGTCATAGTACTCACATATTTCCTATAAATATAACTTTAAACGCACACATCCATACCTTGTTCGTCCATTCGCTATCCTATATCTATCCAAGTTCATAAGTAATGTTTCTCGTTTTATATAGCTGTTTGTTTTCTTTTCATATGAGATGCCCTTTCCATGTCCAAATAATACTGTGTTCAGGCATGAAGGGTACTATAGCAAGTGAAATTACTTGGCGAGCGAGATGACGAGCGCAGTGCAGTGTCACCGAAATTTCCTGTATATAACGGTGAGTACGCATAGATTAGTTAATGTGAAGATCTGATTTGTTCGAAGATCTGATACTGTTCTCATATTGTATGTAACACCCACATTACCCAACATTACCATCTTATTTCGGACGGAGATATAATGAAATAATAATATTAAAGGGAAACCGTGGACTTTTCATTAAATTGGATTTTCAGTTGCTGGTCTCGTCGGCATTGATGTCATTTTATTACTTAGGTATGTCAAAAAAAAGAAAAGCTAAACTACCAGAAGTAAATAAATATTGTCAAGCAGTTATATACACACATCGGCATACCTACATGTGTTAGTCTTATGTGATAGGGAGCGAATCTATTTCCTACTGGGCATGGTACGAAGGTTTACCATCGTGGCTTTAATCATGTTCGGGATGGAAAGTATTAAATAAGGTGCGCACTACAATTTATCTATATAAGTATGCCAAAGTGTACCTATCGAAAACCTATCGTAATGCGGTAACATACACATAAACATCATATAACATTTTTAAAACGCTTTTCCATCTGTTTATTGTTCTGTACCCAAAGGGCCTCATGGGGCCAAGTCCCATCTCTTAACTCAGTTTTATTTATTTTAATTCGTACTACCACATATCACTTACATTAGAACTTCAACGTGAGAGCGGGCTGCATGCATTGAATCAAGTCATTTGTGCGGTAGAGATATCGCTATACGAACATTATTGTTACGTGAAGGCCGCGGTACGAATCTTAGTACTCGTATCAATGTTTTAAACTTGAAATAATGACGTTGATGAACCATAATAGTTTTTAAATGTGGGAGTTAGGCCCTTAGTAAATATTCACATTTGAGAGATTCGGATGGAAAAATAGAGACACACAGCATCTCAGAACGGATTTCTATTATTAATAGAAATCCGTTTATTGGATTGGTGCGCGATTAGAAATGTTACTGAAAGCCCTTGTTCATATTTTTTATAATAATATTATCTTATTCCAAAGGAATTGTAGAAAGGTATTATTTGCTGTCCCAGGCAAACCTAAGCTACTCTTACAAAAAGGTTTATAATATATTACCTAAGACAAAGAATAAATAACAGTAAAAGTTCAAGGGCACTGTTTACCAGCCTAGTTATTTGCAAAGGATTTTCCTTACCCAACCTTATCTCGTAAAAAGTAAAAGAATAATCTTGGGATTATACGTTTAAAAAATAACATTTAAAGTTAAGACGCTGACAGCGTGTTCCACCACGTTAAGTAAGCAGGGTTTTAAAATAATAATTTGATTGTCAACCTTTGAATTGATATTCATATATTTTTGTACTCCTTTAAAATTTTTGGTTTGCGAGGTTTGTTTTGCCTTTATGCCCTGAAAAAGATTTCATTCCCAAATTCTCGATTAATATTTTGAGCCTGGTTTACAAGAGCGAGCATGTTATCTATTCATTAAGTAACTTTATTTTTACCTTAATTTACTTTACGTTACATTAATTTTAGCTAGTTAAGTTACAAAAAACCTAACCTACCTTTTCTTTTTAAAAATGAATATATGTATAAGGTTTGTTTAAATAAAAATATGCTGGGAATACGAAATGCTCATCAAAGCTTAGCTCTATAAGTATCACCAAATCAGTGGCACAATAGTTTTATGATATTATACACGAGATCCACCTGATGTTAAGTGGACTAACCTCTGCCTATAACAGATGCATTTTGAATTGGACTGTGCCCGTCACACTGAGATATAGTCTTATTTGCCTGCAATTTTACGGGATCACAAGGACTGCTGCTGGAACACACTGTTAGGTGCTTGGCAACAGATTTTATTCTGATCCCTATCCTGGCGAGCATTAGAAAAATGCCCTTCCACCATGTAGTGAAGCTCAAGCCTGCGGTGGGAATCGAACAATGGACCTGTGGCACCGAAGTCCGTAGTTATTACCGCTTGGTATGTAAACCGGAATGTAGTTTGTATATAATGGGAAATGTAGAAGGTAAATTCGATTTTTGCCCTAGGGAGGTACCCCCCGCAGCAGCTAAACGAAATGTATGGAACTGAAGTGCCCTAACTCAGTATCTTTAAAAAGTTAAAAAACTATTCTTGGAGGGCACAGAATACCATCCCTTTTTTATGATTATTAATATCATTAGTTACTTTAGGTATTTCAAATATTTGGTACTTTCCGATTTCCACGTGTCAGAAACCATGTGGGTGGAAGCTATGGGAATGTAATAAAAAAAAGGAATTTTTGAAGAGCTCGTAGCTTTGTCTTTCTAATGTGTTCTTAACCGATGAGCTAGGTTAGTCTTTTACGGTCACTGCTTGTATGGATGATCCATAATGAGTGCCTCTGTGCTCCAGAGGACACGTCAACCATTGGTCTTGACTGTTGTTTTACGATGACAGTCGTTAGGCTAGGTCGGAGGCCTTTCGGGCCGCCTACACTTTATGTGGCGACATGGCATTTAGCAATAGCCTGCCTTAGAAAGAAGCACCCTTAATAAGAAATGTGTGAACGTGTTGAGTTATTAGTATTGGACCTAAAATTGTGCACCGATAGCTTGGGAGCCAATACCCATTCTAGGTTACGCCTGTCTACTACCTTCGAACGCATCATCGCTATCGCCTGTACCAGGAGGTAAAAATGTGGTTAAAGGCAATAAAAAAGCCACATTTTCCTCCTGATGTTTCTGCTCGTATACTTATTTAAGTTCAAGATTCCATTCTCAAACTGAAGAAAAGAAAACCGTGTCCGTGGCCGCAATATATATAGGTATAGTGCAATAATGTCCCAACGAAACTTTAAATATTTTCCAATGTGAATTTTAAAGCGCTTGTTACCTAGTCATATTGCTAGTTTTAGAACTGTCATTGTTGGCAAATATTTTTACCATAAAAGAGGGGAAAATTTCGCGTCTACTTAACTAAAAAAATTACAAAACGATAAATATTCGAAAGGAAAAAATGTGTGTGCGGGATACGAACCCGCGTCCATCCACCCCTTTAGCCAGGGTATGCTCTAACCAATTAAGCTAACATGACAATGAATCATAATTAAACATTTTCCTATCGTTCTTTAACCATCGTTTTGTGATGGAGCGATATCTATAGTATAACTTACGTTGCACTACAAACAAGACCAATTTTGAAATTGGTTTTATAAGTACTTGTAAATGATGACGCAACCTTATAATTTTAATATTGTTATGTTTGCAATAACGCCTGCTATGCGGATTACATTCAAAATTGCAAATAAACAAAAGTTTTATTTTTATTTTATTCCATGTGAGGTATATAGAACTTAGGAATATAGATAACTCTGCTCATCAAAACTAGAGTAGGCATTTGAATCTCCTACGTCTAATTTTCTGGTTTTGCTAAACTAAAACATCGTATAAATATTTTTTGTGGTATACATACAAATGTTAATATTTATTGATTGATAAGAGAGAGTACATAATTTATTTGCTTCTTCATATTATTAAAAATCTTCAACAATACATACTCGTAGCTAAATAACATTAAATAGCCTATCAGAAATATAAAAAAAATTCTTATGAAATAACCAAATATTTATTATTATATACTACATACTAATGCAAAAGAAAATGTGTTATAGTCATAAAAACTTTTTTCTGCTAGGCCTTAATCGTCAATCAGCGCCCGGAAGTGTGGGAGGGGTCGGAGTTCATCCTCAGCTGTATGGCGTACGGATCTCCGGATATAGCCTTCACCTGGTACAAGGATGGAGTCAAGATCAACTTCAACGGAACAACCAGGTAATTTTTTAATTTGTCTGATATTGTATTATTTCGAATTGAAGGCTCATTAATTTCACACATATTTAAATAAAATAACTGGTAAAACACTCGTGTTAGGGATGGTTTCTTGCCAGGGCCGTCCACAAGAATTTTTGTCAGTCATTTTTACTACAAATGACAGCCAGTGTGTATGAACATCGCAGAAGAGTAAAAAACATCGCAGAAGAGAAAGTCGAAAAACCACATCACCGAATTCACTGTGTGACACTTATATGACAATATTTTCTGGCAGTGTGAAATACGAAAATATATTGATCTCTATGCACATTCATAAATCGAGTGGGCCTGTGGGCATCTGATAGTGCTGCAGACTTGAGCTACAGAGTTGACCACGGTTCTTACGTGTCTTTTTCGGCTCTCTTACACATCAGACGCTGTCTTAAGCTCTATATGATTTGGTGGACGGCTTTGGTACGCCCGATTCCCAAAAAGGTGAATTCAGAGTCAGATCCGTCCAACTAACACCCTTAACCCATTGGCATCGGCGATAGTGATAACAATATAATTTCATTCATAACTAGGACATAGTGGTCATGACGATGCCAACTTATTAAGCCATAGCATCTTTGTTCTCTAATAAAATGAACACCATTATCAAGTATCTAGAGGAGCACCACTTATTTTTTTTATTTACTATTTACTGATTGCACGTATAGTTTTCGTCGCAGTAGCTTAGCAAGTAATATTATATTTAGCTTATATTAGACCTCTTGCTAGACTTGTTCAATGACAGTTTCATGTTGGTTTTCGATAAGGTATGGACACCGACGGTGGTATATGTTTCGGTGTTGTTTTGTTACAGAATATATTATGCCAACCGCGCATGGGTAGGAAGATGATGTTCCTGCTATTTATATAATAAATATAAAATATAGTATTGCAACCAAAGTTCGTGTAAACACTGTTTTCACCTACTTTTGTACGTTGTGTTTCCTACCAAATTAATGGTGGTACATAAATGTTGATGCTGTCTTATTTGTGTATTTCATAAACAGCTGCCAGATCATCTCGTTAGGGCTTGGTGACAAATCTTCAACCACAGAGAACGATTTCTTAGTAAACGTTCCTCTATATTTATAGATATTAAACTCTGCCAGGTAGATGGCAATTGGCAAGACTAAAATAATGTCCAATGAAACGTGGGTATTCCGCCTACCCTTTCCAGGAAATACAGGCATAACCGTTATATTTTTTTTGTGTATAATCTTACGACTCTTACAGAGATATCTGGACCCGCACAGTGTCCGAAGATGCTTTAGGCCGTCGGATGTCTGTCTTTGGGGTGTCAGAAGCAAAAGCTCCAGATGGGGGAAAGTGGTCATGCGCTGCTGATGATGGGGGAAGAAGAAGATGTAGAGCCTTGAGGCTAGCAGTGCTCAAACCACCTGATATAAGGCTAGTGCCTTCTGCGCTTACCGTAAACAAAGTAAGGATCATAATTGCTTTCAAAATACACTAAGTGGTACCAGTACAGACCTCTTCAGCAAGAGTCCGTCTTGATGAATACCACCGCAGTGTTAGAATATATTCTGCCACAAGGAATTTTATTTATTTACAAATCACATTCTATGAAATGAATAATTTTGCCTGTTAAATGGTATCCCTCAATTCGTATATTTTTTTATATTAATCTAATTGGACTAACGATGTTTAGCTTGTAACTCAGAATTTGAAGCAGTGATGGCTCAGTAGCATTGGTTATGGACTGCCACCCAGCAGCTGGTCTTTAGTAAGAATCCCGCCGCTGGCTTGAGCTCCACCGCATGGTGGAAGGGCATTTGGGAATGCCCGCCTGGCTAGCGACCACCTTCAAGTAGAAAATCTGTTGCCTAGCACAAAACGGTGTGTTCCGGCAGCTGTCCTTAAGAGTCAGTAATTCTAGGTTAAGCCTGTTAACACCTTCGACCATATCATCACTTACCATCAGGTGAGACTGTGGTCAAAAACTTAATATCAGCAATAAAAAAAATTTGCTAGTATTATTTTGGTGCACATAATTTTGGTTTTCAATAACATTTGTTTACCACCAAAACGGTTGCTACTATGTTTGCAAATTTAATTTAATAGAATGATGACAATACCGGAACAAGTTTCATTGTTGATCATGTGAAGTACAAATAACAATACGTTAACTGACAAATATATTTTTCAAGGTACTCTTAGTAAAATAACGTGTTACTAATTTTCTAAGAAAAAGTAAGGGTTACTCACGTAAATAAGTCAGGTAAATTCGACTATAGTTTCGACCAAATCCGGTGTTTATTAAAGCGAAGTCTCGTACACTCTTTAAAAAAGACTATCAGATGTGGTCAACTATAGACGAATTTATCCGCCTTTTCCACCTGAGTAATCGTTTGTGGGTGAGGGCTCTCCAGTACCAGCTCATTCGACCGCATTCAACGTAGGGTGGCTCGAATCATTTACTATCATCAAGTTATCTATGATCAGCTCGACCACTGCGTAGACAAATAGGCTCACTCTGCATTTTTTACTGTACCTATCACAGGAAGGGTTCCATAGAATTGTTCGGTTAAATACCTGCAGCTGAATTACTCCTGATGTCCCGACAGAAC
Source organism: Plagodis pulveraria (assembly GCA_963890685.1). Taxonomy (NCBI): domain Eukaryota; kingdom Metazoa; phylum Arthropoda; class Insecta; order Lepidoptera; family Geometridae; genus Plagodis; species Plagodis pulveraria. Next base: position 10,678,850 of record OY982964.1, on the reverse strand, counting down.
ATGATATTTCTGACATGTAAACTATTCTCTTGCAACTGATACCTGCATGAAAGAGTCTATAATATATAAAATTTTGTATTGTTATGCTCAGGGTGACAATGTAAGCATCACTTGCCTCGCCGGTGCGGGCCGTATCCACGGGGCTCTCGGCTTCAGCTGGGGGAGAGAACGTACCCTGCTTCCACTAGCCCCTGGAAGAGAAGTATGGGAAGACCTCTTTCCAGCTGGCAGTGTGTTGAAGCTGTACAATGTACAGGTATGGTTATCTGAAAGGAAACAACGAGCCGGAAATCACGATTCATGCTCATCAAAGGAGCTGTCATGTTGATATGAAATACTTCAAATAAGTAATCTCAGCCTATTTTGAAGTGTTCAAAGCGAAGCTTGCTAAATTGTTCTATGATAACCAACGTTTGGTGCTGTCATAACTTGGATAAGTGACCGCTGCTGGCATTTACTACAGAGCGCTTCCATGCTTCGGAGAGCACGTTAATGTAGTTCAAAGTTTTACTCTTTGAACTTTGTATGCGTATTTGATGAGCTGGAGTTAATGCAAAAATAACAATAATTATCAGAAGTTTCCCAGTTAGTGACACATTGTTTTGACATTGGTATCAAATTGTATGAACAACTTTTAATTTGTTGTTGGTTTGACATGACACATCCATCAGATTAAACTTTCTTCATTTCCCTATAGTTCAATTAATATTGAGTTATATATTTTCTACTTTATGTACTTACATACAACATTTTGAAGACAGAGCAGTAATGTGGAAAGTGTATTTATTTTTATTATTTTCTACGTTAATCCATATACTTTATATACATATTTACGTCAATTTTGAAGCAATGATAGGTAATAGATATGGACAGCCGTGCCGCAGCTTCATGGTTCGATCCCCATTGCCAGCTTGAGCTCTACCGCGTGGTGGAAAGACAGTTTGCAAATGCTCGCCAGGTTAGCTTTTTGGTTAGCTTGGTGGTTAGCTCAACGTAACCAATTAAGTTTTTTTTTTAATAATATGATGAAAAGAAGTATCTATGCATAAGTCAGGATGCCGTAGACAAAAAAAAGCATCAACCGCACAAACGCAGAACAACCGCACAAGGGTAGGAAAATAATGATTATAATACCATGTGATTTCATATCTGTTAATGTGATTTTCTCTTGCAAAGTCATGACTTATTTTTGTGATCAATGTGGAAGTTCATAAACTTTCAATACAGAGGTCTGGAGAGTTCCGATGCCAAGTATCGTCGGTGGCTGGGACTAACGCTAAAGGTGTGACGATGTGGGCACTGGGGCCTGACGACGTGGCTTGCAGCGCCGACGCGTCTCACGGTCTTCGTTGGCCGAAGACCGCGCCTGGCGCTCACACCTCGGCTTCATGCCCGCCAGGACACAACGGGGAAACAACGAGGTAAAAAATTACTTTCTATATTTACTAGTATAAACTATATTTATCCATTCCATTTAGTTGATATTTTGCCCAAGTTTTAATACGAATGGTTTTCTAGGTTTTGTGAACCAAAAACGGGACAGCATGGAGTTAAATGGATGCTGCCAGACTTCTCGGGCTGTGTTGCTGATTCCTTAAAAGAAATTTATGAACAGGTCAGTTGTTTTTCTACTTGTACATTTTTAATATATAAAAATAGCTGTTTGACCTCTAAGTTGGAATGTCATTCTTTTTTTCACAAAATAAAATAACATAGAACCTATAAGTAATAAAATGTTGTTATTTACCTTCATAAAAGCGACGTAGATATCAAAATTGAATATGATTTTTTTTGAAAATTGATGCTGAGCGGTATTAGCTATGGACTGCCGCGCCGCAGTACACTGGTTCGATCGCCACCGCCGGCTTTAGCTTCACCGCATAGTAGAAGGGCATTTTGCGATTGCCCGCCTGGCTAGCTACCACCCTCAAGTAGAAAATCTGTCGCCAAGCACCTAACGGTGTCTTCCGGCAGCAGTCCTTGGGAGCAAGTGAAATTACAGGCACATGAGACAATAGTGTCTCAAAAATGACGGGCGCAGTGCAATTCGTGACTTGTGATTAATTGCATCTGTTATAGGCAGAGGTTAGTCCGCTTAACAGCAGGTGGGCCTCGAGCATGTTCCATCACAATAATTTTGACCTCAGTAGCAGTCCAGTGTCAGGAACTGTGTCCGGTCATGGCAACAGGTTCGCCGTGTATTGGTACATATTATGACCATAACATATCGGAGAAACGACCTGTCTAATAAAAATCTCCGGTGCGCGCATGGATGATTTTTATGCCATTACGCAAAAACTAGCAGCATTCCGTGAATGCTGCACGTTTTCGTATAATACTTACGAGTGTTTTGAAATATAACTATTTAAATTAGAAACAAAGTACAATTATAGATATATAGTAGACTAGAAAACGTGTAATTTCGACTTTAAAATATTTATATATGCTTGTATAGCTTGTAATGTTCATATTATGAGTTCCAACATAGGACTAACGCGGAAAAACTGCTCGAATGTCAATTCTATATACATATTAATAAGTACTATAATACCAAAGTATAAGTGACATGGTTTGACGTTAGCATACCTATATATCTAATTCGCGGTAAAGCCTCACGATTTGACTGATATGCAGAGAGCAATGCGTATTGAAGCTTGCCTTACCTTGTTAAACCGATACAGAAATGTAAGTCTCGAAGTGACTCAATTTTTGCTGCACGCTAAATTTTTAAACTTATGATCATAAGAGCGTCATAGACGCTAAAAAAAAATTTGTATTTGACTTTGCCAAATTGAATTAATTTTGGCCCTCTTCCACGGAAAAATATTTAGTTTTAGGTTGCGGTAGAAAATGCCTTCAAAAAAGGTGTTTGTGTGTGCGCGTGTCCAGGTTGACAGGGATTTTTTGTTAAGTTTGAAATTACTTTCCCGTTAGATGGCAAAAAAATATAGATAATGAAATGTTTATATATAGAGTTAAATAAATACATTTCATCCTAATATTTCTCCGTGGGTGATTACAGTATTTTATTACGAAACGGCATTTATATACCTTTACATCTAATATTTATTAAGAATTCAACCCATTTTTGAAATTCGAATAAATACGTATCTTAATAAGTACCTTAATTTTATACCCACGTGTTATAGATACAAGTATACGACTGTAATGAACTGTCTTACATTTTTAGTTTACGAAAATTTATTACGGCTATTCCTGGGAGAATGTATCCCACGTGGCTCACCAGTACGGAGCCGTGTTACGCTCTCTCCCATCACATCCCGGAGCAGGGACTCTACCTCTCTACCACTCGAAAGAAATGCTGCACTATCTAATGTCTTCTGCTGGACAGCCCAAGGATCGTATGGCCAGCACTGAGCATCTGCTGATGATTTATGACATTTTGCTGAAGCACCCTGATGCTTTTTTGGATGAAGAGGTTTGTATCCTCCTTTTCATTAGGATTTGTTCTTGATTACCACAGCAGTCTTTTAATTAAGAAACCTAGCACCAATTTAAGATGTAAATACCTGGTATGACTTCACAGCGCATGTAACACCTTAATGAATGTAAGTGCTCATATGGCTAGTTACCCATTAAGAAATAATGACCATTCAGTAATCTTATTAATTTTCCTAGCTGCATGTTCCGGAATCTGTCCTTGAGAGGCAATTCCATTGTAGATTTTGTTCATAACACTAATGGTTCAATTATTGAAAAAAAGCTATTTATACATTGTGTTCATTCCAAGGCTGTTCGGGATCCGTACGAAAAACACAACATCTTACGCGATCGGTTCACCTATCCTTCATACAATTCAAATACTGCACCTTTTTTCCAATAAGATAACCTTTGAGTAAAAACTGACCTGTTGGTTAAAGTGGAACTGGATAGTTCCCGGAATATACGATTAGAGGGTTAGTGACAGATTTTCTACATGAGGGATTAATGATTATACTAATTATATTCGGATTACTATTTATATTCACAAAACATTGTGAATGTCTAAATACGTCTAAAGATGTTACGAAAAATAATACGCGATTGCGCAACTTTCTGAGCATTGTTTCTCTTTTGGTTAGGATACTTTTTGCAACGCAAACCCGATGTCTTTTTGTTGCTAAATTAATGCCGTAGAGAAAAATGTCATAATGGTGTTTTACTTATTTTAAAATAGACAAAAACTGGTGTTAAAGTGTAAATAAGTTATTATTAGTAGTGATTAAGCATGTTGTTAATACTTTATATAAATTTCTACTTATTATCAATACTAACCAAGAAGACAAAGTTAAACAGTGATGGTCTATTCTTTATAGTCTCTTCTACGCTATGCGAGTTTACTAACTCCGACCACATCATCACTTACCAACAAGTTAGCGGTGGTCTAAAGCTCACCCATCACCTATATAAAAATACTTTTATCGTGTTCTCAGAAAATATTTGACCTACAAAACGCTATCAGCGACACTGGTGGCTTGAAGGACAACCTTGACTACCGATTTCATGAGTTTATCATCAAAACGAAAGCAGTCCGAGAAGAAGCAGCTCACTTCGATTTTCAATCTATTAATACAGGTCTTGAAGAATGGAACTTAGTTTCTGCAGGAGTTGAGATGACAGCTAAGACTGGAAACGTTTCTGTAGTAGCTGTTCTATATAATAATTTGGTTGCGAGGTTGCCGTCGTTGCGGAGGTCTATTAAATTCAAGTAAGTTTCTTCAACACTATAGATGATCACTACTCACTAAAATGATGAATGTGAAGATAAGTTGTTTTCCACATTCGAAAACTAACTAGAAATTCCTTTTGTTCCGTACTCCATACCCTCACTGAGTTCCATATAACAATTATATCGACAGATATAATGCGGGACATTCTCATCAACCATTTAAGTTATTTGTATCTAGCGCTTATTCTATTTTAAATGTTTATTTAAAGTTCCATGTATCACTTCCTTTGTAGTCATACGTCTTCCAGGAACGGACGAGAAATGGAATACATGATCTCTTCGCAGCAGATCCAGCTGTCAGCCAGTGGACCTGGAGCAGACTCGTCACTGCAACATAACGTGATGCTTATCTTCACACACGTCAAAAATTATAGCGCTCTTGGTAAGATAAATGTCCAGATGTATAAAATTTATGATTATCATACAGTATTCCATCCGGCACCGTGTCGACGTTGCCTGAAATCAAGCTGTTCCGCATTCTTTGCATAGAATTTTATAGTATACGCACACTAAACCACGCCATATTGGTATCGACTCGACACGGACAGGCTTGCAAGTTGTAAGGCAAAAGTTGATACGGTTTCGAGGATTGAGAAAATATTTTGGCGATGTTTTGTAGTAGAAGCACCAACCAGATCTTGTAGAAGATATTCTGCTGAGAGCTAATATCTAAAATAAATACTTCTCTGTCGCCTTATGCTTGTCCAGATTTGTTGTTTATATGATAAGTTGAGTAAGGTCAATAATTGTACGACGCGTAGCACACATATCTTGATGTATGCACTAAATCAAATTTGTACGAATTGGTCAAAATTTTATAATGCAACATACTTAAGTAATCTTTAAGTAAATCTCTCTAGAATACTAATTAGAGAGACACGATTACGTGCTTTATTTTCTCGGAATAATTAAATCAATTATGAGCAAGATAAAATTGTCGAGAATAATTGTTTTCAAATTCAAGAAAAAAATTTTTTATATTATGGAAGTGTATTTTTTCACAATTAAGTAACTTACAGCATCAAAGCTGGCATGCGGTCTCCGTACACCGGCAGAGCCAAGAACGTGGAGTACCAAAGTCTGTGAAGTGCGCGCTACGGAACCAACGCACATCATGTGTCGGTGTCGAGGACTGGGCACTTTTGCACTCTTCACTATTGCCCGCTCTACGCTTGTGAGTATGTTACTCCGTTTTTATAAGTAAGACTGACATTGGGCATAATTACAAAAGGATCAATGTAGGCTTTAAGTGCCGAGGTTTTGGAAATTGGTTCGAATCTGTATGTGAAACTTGGCACATCTCATTCTTGAACCCTACTTCTCTATCATGTATTGGGATTGCTAATATAATAAGTAACAAGCTTAAGTAAGACTAAGAAGAAGAAGTATCTTCTAATAATGTAATTTTTTGTGCCACCGGTTGTTCAAATAACCTTAAAAATCACAAAAGCAAGTAATCATATTTTTTTTAATTAAACTACTCATATTCAGGTAACTAGAATGTTATTTAAATATTAGGTGGCAATATCTAATTAATTAAAAGATTGTCTAGTTACATTTTTGTGTTTCATATAAAATGTGTGTGTGAAGGGCGGATATCGAAAATGCATTAGGTGGCTGGCTACATCTTCTGGAAACCATTTCACACTACTATTTAGAGCACCACATATATCACTTTATATGTGTTCTGAGCTTTGAGTCTGCAGGTCCTTGTTAATTTGTGGGCCGCATGCTTTTAATTAACTAGGTCTAATTCAAGACATAATCCGCTTACGATACTCGACCATTTCATCACTTACCAACCGGTGATATAGTGGTCAAGTGCTAGCCTATCAGCTATAAGAAGTATATCCTAATTTCAATATATTTCTATCCTCCACAGACAAATGCTGAGAAGGATCTTCGAGGCATAGTGAAGATTACAGCCAGTTTAGGAGGTGCCATGTGCTTAGCAGCTGCAGCACTTCAGCTATTAGCTTTAGTACCGGGAAGGAAAGCCAGACTGCCAGTATTGCTAAAAGCTGCGACTGCCGGAACCCACTCTGCTGCTATGCTGGCTCTACTGGAATGTGATATGAGACAGGTCATTCAATTTGTTTAGCAGCTGCATCACTCTACCTTTTAGCTTAAGTACTAGAACAGAATGCTATCTCAATTGATGAAAGCTGCAACCACTGTACGTTCTCAGTTGCTTTGCTAAATCTATTGGAATGTGTTACGAAACCACTTTTAAGGTCAAGCCAAGCGCACTTTAAAATAATTTATCATATCGTACAATAACGCTTAAATGACCAAGGTACGCCCTGCTTTCATGCATTGAATTTCAAGCCCGTTTATGGTCTTCGCCTCATCGTCATACGACCGTCTCTACAACAGAAATTGATTTCAGCAATAGGTATTATAAGAGGATATGAACAGAGTTTTTGGGTTACAGGAAGAAGCATGTCCCGGGACGCTAGGCTGGGTATGCGCGGCGTGCTGGTGCGCTGGTTGCGCTGCGCTCTGTGCCCAACCTTTATTACTACAAGCAGAACTCGCAGGAAGAACGCAAAAAGCACCATCGGTCGGTTTACTAGCAGGTACGTGGTTACCAACAGTTTCATGAGACAAAAATTATAATGTTATCGCTTTTTATGGTATAGGAGAGCAAACACGTAGGCGCCTCTCCTGGTGCTATGTGATTACTGTCGCCCGCGAAAATCCGTAACACCAGAGGTTTCGAAGATGCGTTGCTGACCTTTAAGGAGGGAATTGCTGAAACATTAGAATTTGTAATAATATATAATATTTCTAGTACTCTGTCTACAGGAGTTTGCACCCTTGCGTGGTTAACGGCTCGGCTGTGGGGCGGCGCGCCTTTACAGTTAGGTGCTGCGGCAGCGGCCGTGTGCGCTGTGGGCTGTGCGTTGCTCGCCATGCTCTGTCTCGCTCTCGCACTTTGCGCAGCGCTGCGACTGCGCACAATATCATACAAGGTGCCGGCGGAAAGAAGAAACTACTTGAAAGAGAGGTTTGATTAACGTTATTTTTTTTATAAGATAGGAACTATAGAATGCACACCCTTTATACGAATGACTGTGTGGACATGTGGAGGGTCGCTTATTAATTGGAGTCGAAATGACGGATTGAATCCATAACATAATCAGTCTTCGTCTTACTTAAGTCGACCGTGATTGGATAACCAAACATACAGTTGTTGGGATGTAGCACAAACTATCGAAGTGCAAAAATAAGATAAGGAAGTATGTCTTGCTATTATCGTTCAATAATATTTCTATATACATATATGAAATAAATGTTAATATTTATTTGTAAGAAACATAACATCGTATGAATAAAGTACCACTTAAACATAGTTTACTAATATTAGACTGAGAAATTGATTACTAACTCTGAGAGATGACCTTGATATTTGGTATTAAGAATTCGTTTGATGATTTCTTCCTAAGAAATCTTACCTTGGCGTCATATCATTATATTCTAGTCAACAAGTTCAAATACGTGAAAAATAGAGATAAAGGTCCTAAAAATATGAGCGATGGCTCATTCGATTCGGAATCACCTCTAGAAAAATGTTTTTGAAGGATTTTAGTGCATGTTAAAAATTGCAATAGTTATTAACAAAATAACATGAAAAAAAAATGGAAATTTAGTTTTTTGTTAATAACTTGAAAAATATTAACATTTAAGCAATTTTGAAAATAGCTCGTTAAGGAGGAGGAAATTACTACTATTTTTATATTTTTTTATGCTTCAGAAAAAAAATATAACTTTGGTCAATATTTGTTTATAACAAATTGTTAAACTAATAAACAATGGAATAATTCATGTATTTTTTTTTGCCAAACTATTTTAAAGTGTAAATAATGATTTTTAAAAGAATTTTTTTTTCTTAACTAATTATTTAAACAATCGCAATTTAAAAAAATCGTTTTTAAACAATTAAAAATTAAAATTAAGAAAATTTTTTTTTTACATATCATAATTTTTGTAAACAACAAAATAACAAAAAAAAAATAAAAACAATATTGAATTAAGTACTCTATTTGTTTATAACATTTTTATAAAGAAATTACGTAAAAAAAATCATAACCTATGTTAATTACTACCATTGTTCAATGTGAAAACAGGCATAAGTAGCTAAATATTAATTGAAAAAAAAACAATATTTTTTTAGATTTTTAATTTTTCAATAGTTATAAAAAATCATAATTAACAAATTAATAAACTTTATGAAAATTTACCACAGGATCTTATAAAGAACATATATCAAAAGGGCTCCACGAAGTTTAAAATTTATAGGCCAATTATTTATACCTTTCATTCCATTGTTTATGCCAATGGAGATTGGTAAAAAATTTGTTAGTTAACAATTGAATAACTTTTTGAAAAATGACGATTTAACTTTTTTTTCTTCAGGGCTCGATTTTTTAAAGTGTTAAGAAGCTACTAAAAATTTTTGAAATGTTTAAAATCACATTTTATGTTATAAAAAAATATTTTTATTGCTGAACTCTCTTTAGCGGCGGCGCGCGCATGCCGTAACAGCCGCGCGGAGTCCTATATTCAACGTCTAATTAAAATTATAAATAATAGAGATAGAGTTCCGGGAGTAAGGACTTTTTTATTGGAAATTTTCTCCTCCTTAACGAACTTTTTTCAAAATTGCTTATATGTTAATATTTTTCAAGTTATTAACAAAAAACGAAATATAATTTTTTTTTCATCTTATTTTGTTTATAACAGTTGCAATTTTTAACCTGCACCAAAATCCTTCAAAAACATTTTTTTAGAGGTGATTCCGAATCGAATGAGCCATCGTTCATATTTTTAGGACCTTTATCTCTATTTTTCACGTTTTTCAACTTGTTGACTAGACTATTAAAACACGTTGAATTGGCAACCCTATCCGTAGCTTTGTAGTTGTTTAATTTTTTGTTTTTGTTATTGTCTACAAGTCATTGTTTCAATATTAGTTTGATATGTTAATATCTTAATATATCAAACGTACATTACGTATAAATAATGTGTAACGCCTGATGCCGGTTACCTTTCCACTTACGACAGTGCGGCCCTCCACATATCTGAGTGCAGTTACAAGTACTGGGTAGGCACCCAAGTGAACATATTTTATTACCTTACTCTATGTACTATACGTATTAGACTTACACTAAGACGTCGTGTACAATCGAGGCATAACCTTACAAATGCACATCAATAACTTACTGCGGAATGGCGCAAATTGAGATTAGCAGCTTGAAGCCTCTTTGTTAGATAAGCGATATCTATTCATCCCTAGATTTTGAAATACTTAGCTCAACAAATGTACAAATTACAGTGGTCGGGTGGTAAGACACACATTTGTCCTCCTCTTCACGACATCAGCTGCGCAAGCGGCGGGGGTAGCGTACGTGCAGCCGGGAGAACGACAAATAGCGCATGTCGCGCTTCTTTCAGCTGCTGCACTCGCTAATGTAAGTTACTCTTCCAGCTTATCCCCATTCAAACTTGATTTAAAGGGCTGATTCGAGACAGTAACAGCGCCACACTTCCGAATACAGATGAAGTGGCCTGGAGATAATGCCCGCTGTTAGTCTTTAAAGTATTGCTACAATATTGCTTACTATTTGGACTCCAAGCTATCATTCGAATTTCTGTGTTGAGAGATCTTGCAAAGATAATGCAGAGTTCAATCTGACGATTTCTAAACATCAACAAAAACTAATACACTAAAACTTTATATTAAAAAACAGGCACGTCGTCGTTCACAGCTGAAGTATTTCATTGTGTCTTAAGGTTTTTGAAAATATGTCACTGTCAGGATAAGTTCCGATGAAAAAGACGTAGGTATCTTTAGTTTTAGTACCTAATAGTAAATTTGGTTCTAAGTAAATAGCGTAGATCAATTTGCACCTACGTGAACTCTAGACATTTTAGAAATAAAAATGTAAATATAGTCTTGAAAACTCATTTCATTGTTCTATATCTCACGTGTGAAGGCTAGCAACCAGCTTAAAACAGCCAACTGATAAGTTTTGACAATAAACAAAAAAATAATAATATACCAAGTATCTCTATTCAGCGATTAATTTCATCAAAACAAATATTGGTAACCATGTTTTATAACTACATGACCTTTGAATATTCGATAAATAATGCCTATCACTATATAAAGCTCTCAAGGTTAGATGCCGGAATGCTACACAGTTCAGAGTAACAGATTTGTTATTTGAAGATTACCATGTCTATAGTTAACTATCCTTCTGATTATATTTTCGAATTGCAGGGAGTAGCGATGATTGTGTGCTATGTGATACGAGATGAAGAGTGTCTCCATTCAGCTAGGCGTATACTCTCGCTGCCTTCGAACAAGGATTGGCAAGATTCGCCCAATGGAGATAATTCGTTGAATTGTAAGTAAAATTATGATGAAAAGTAACCTGTATTAGTGAAGCATTAGCCTACAAGGCATGAATTATTAAATTAATTAAATTTTACGATTGCCCGCCTGGCTGGCGCCACCCTCAAGTAGAAAATCTGACGTCAAGCACCTAATGGTATGTTCCAGCAGCAGTCCTTGGGAGCCAGTAATTTTAGGTTAATCTGAACAACATCTTCAACCACATCATCACTTACCATCCGGTGAGATAGAGGTATAGGCTAGCCTAATAGCAATAAATAACCAAAATTCCTTTCGTGGAGATAGTTTGTATAATGAATAACTTCTCTAGAGGCTCATATTCCCAAAATACACTATCAATTGGGTGAAAACATGGCAATTACAAAATCTTTTAAAGTACACAGTTTAACTACATGCAAAGAGAATATGATAATGAAGTTTACATTGATTTTTTCAACTTCTAGTGTACATAAAACAAGAGGGCGAGGTGGAGAGTACAGGAGGCGTGGGCGTCTTAGAAAGGTCCTCTTCGCCTGTTACTCCGATGACATCATACTGGAGAGCGCCAGGTCTTGAGAGTCCTGCACGGTTAAACAGGTGATTATCACAGTTTTTCTTGACTTAGCCATGAAATAATGGCTTAGAGAAAGATCAACGTGAAAATATGGTATAGGCGAGAAATTTCTAATTGAGTATATCTACGCACGTATTTTATTCTCGAACTATCTCAATAGTTTTTTTTCTGATTTTGCAGCTAAGTTTCTCATAGTAAAAATATTCTTTACTCGTCATCATGAAATATAAATTTAGCACAAAATTCGAAAACGGCTACCATGCCTACCTCGCCTAAAGCGCGTGCAAATACTATAATTTTATTTTATTTGTTTTTAGGAGACAGTCAAACCCAGACTGCCGCGCTGATATCGTCCGTAGCGTGGAATACAAGGATTCAGCTCTAAGCCCACGCCGCTACGACCGCCACTTCGGCACTTCTCACGCCATCTGCGATCTCATTCCTTATACATCCGTTCAACCAGAGTACATGGCACAAGTTTCCTTGGAACTGGAAGTTCTAAAGAGCCCACATACACACCCTAGGGAATCTCCAACAAGCTTCGGCTACTTCGAACCCTACAACAAAAATCTCCGCTTTGACACAAGCAAAGAAAACTGTTCCATTTGCGTCCAATCTAATCCCGATGTTTCCCGAATACCTTCTACGCCAATAAAGAGTTGCCTTAAGAAAAGCAAGTCAGAATATAATTCGACTTCAGTCTCGTCTATCGAAGCGAAAGACGAGAAAAAATCACATATAAAAGAAGTGAACAGAGAGTGGAATAAAGCGTACGATTCACCCGAAACTGATCGTATGCTTACCAAAATATCAAACGATCTGGATTTTCTTTTGAAACGAACTCAAGTAAATAATAAAATACTGGACCAAACAGAAGAAGCGCCCACTTAGGAGTGATTTGTTAACTATATCTATAGTTTTAAAATTAAACGAATAATGGAAACAGGGATGCAAAGGCAAAGTTTAGTGTAATATATTTATATCTCGTGTACATAATATTTGATAGGCAATTTGAATAAGCATAGTCAACGTGTACCTAATGATTTGTATTTTGGACCTACCGTAATAAAAAAACACATTACAAAGATTTTCAGAGGTTTCATTGCTAACCTTACATGTAAACTTAAGAGATGTGTACTGTTTATATCGTCTGGACATGTTTAACAATTTCAGTTTTATTTTATTTTAAAATACTTGCAATTTTTCAGAAGTTTTACAAAACTAGGAGAAAAAAAAACTTTCAAAAAAAAGGTGCGAAACGAAAATATCCGTATTCCCATGCACTGTTCTATCGCAAAAGCATAAATTACCTCTCTCTAAATGGCAAACGTGTCTAACCTTAGCAATACAAATCGACAACGTCGTACTTTAAACACTAATATATATATTTAAATTAGCACTGGCCGATTTTCAGAAGCTGACAATTTTTGGCACAGAATAAGTTCAATTAAATCCGCTATCGATTAAATTTCTTGTTTTTTTTTTAAATTATATATACATACAGTGTTTATACAACACATTTTATTTATTTATGACCTAATGTATAAAATGGTAACAACCTCTTACGGTTGACTTCTGCTAGTTCTAACAAACATTTTGAGATGAAATAATTTTGTTTATTTTTTTTGAAGCGCGGCGCGTTACTTTGTAGCCGCGGCAAGGGCTCTTGCCTTGGAGAGACTCATAACGAAAAACAATAAGTTTTTCTAGTACTATCTGACACTTTTGTTCTGTGTCTCGTAGTAAAAGAAAATGCCTACTCCGAGCTAACAGCGCCCGCCGCGGCAACACTAGACTGCGCCGTGCTCCCTTTGAATAGAATTTTGAATTTTTACATCGACCTAAGTAACATATAATATGAAATAATAAATTACAGGCACAAAAGACTTCAAGTCAGGTGGTCCTCGTGCTTATTCCATCAAATACACGTAAACAAACACAAACAAGTCATAATAATTTAGCGTGAGTTAGATAAGAAACATAATGACTGTTGAGGAGGAGGTCCAAAAAAAATAATGTGTTTTTTTTTTAATCTGGTGGAGGTGAAGCAATGATGGCTGAGCGGTAATAGCTATGGACTGCAGTGCCGCAGTACCCTGTTACGACCACCACCGCTGGCTTGAGCTTCTCCGCATGGTGGAAGTGCATTTAGCGATTGCCCGCCTGGCTAGCTACCACCCTCAAGTAGAAAATCTGTCGCCATGCACCTAACCGTCTTAAAGAGCCAGTGAAATTTCAGGTACATGAGACATAACAACTGTGACTCAAAGTGACGGGCGCAGTGCTTTTCATCACTTGTGACGAAATGCATATGTTATAGGCAGAGGTTAGACCGCTTAACATCAGGTATGCCTCGAGCTTGTTCCATCACAACGTAACATAAAAAAAATGTGGCAAAAGTAAGCAATATCCTTATTAACCCAAAAAAAATTGTAAACAGATGCGTTATTATTGTTTTTTTACCTTTTAATCAAGCCGTTATGTAAAACCTTCAGTACGGATTTATTGCCAACATGTCATGAGACATGCATGTCAAATTGCTCATATATTTAAAAGTAGCGATCCGCCCCGGCTTCGCGCGGGTGCAATGCTGATACTAAATAATCTATAATATCTTCAAAAATATATATTTTAATAAAATGCTGTGTAGGGTATTGATCTATATTAAATGCATAATGTTATTTAAGTTTTACCTAATTATATAAGTATCATAATTATTTCCCTTAAAAAGTAAACAATAAAAAATGGTTATTGTGGGCTATCCCTAAGAAATAGACATATACCATTGCGATCTATTTTGTAGACCTTTTTTAAGGTATTCAATACTGTAGTAAATTATTTTGATCTATCTCGTAAGCCAAAGTTTGCAATGGAGCATAAAAAATATGTTTATTTACTACATCACATTAGAAACCTCAAAAATTATCAGTGTGTCACAACTATTTCACGCATGTATTATACATATACCTACCTTTCTCTTAAAATCACTCTATCTACTAAAAATCAAATCTAAATCCGTTTCGTACTTTCGAAGATCTAAGCATACAAAGGGTCAGACAGCGGGAAGTGATTATTGAACTGCAGGAAAGGTTAAAGTGTAGTAATAATCCTCTGTTAAGGTCCTGCGTTTACCCTAATTCTTTTTGACATGTTTAACAAATGTCATGTTAGCTCAATTGGTTACAGCATACTCCGGCTCAAGGAGTGGATGGACGCGGGTTCGAATCCCGCACTTGACTTACATTTTTCCTATCGTATATTTGTGATTTTGAACTGAGTATAACATTTTCGCTTTTTTTCAATCTTTGGGTGTCATTCTGTATTGTAGCATTGTAGATCCCAAAGAGTTCTATCGAAGACAGTATTTTTTTATACGGAAACAGGTAATATTGCATTGGTTTTCAGGCACCATTGACGAAAATCTAATGAACAGTTTTGAAAATACTCATGTTTATCCATAAAGTTCCGGATCTTAGTATATATAAATATATGATAAATAGATAAATCGTATTCAAAGTGAAATGTATGTTTGACCATGAACAATGCAGTTAATTTAGTATTTTATGTTTTTTTTTATATCGACATAATTAAATGATCACATTTAGATTTTACTAGCTGTGCTGCCTGTGCCTCCACCTCTAGCAATTTTGTAACAGCGTGCTCCTTCATATAAATTGGAGAAAATATTTAATTTTATCTACTGCCGTTAACTACCATTCCTACCGTCCCTAAAGAATGATGTGGCTGAAGTAGATAAACAGGCTTAACCTAGAATGTACTGGCCTTCAAGAATAGCTCCCGCAACACACTGTTAGGTCCTTAGCATTGAAACAATGCCTTGCCACTACGGGCAAACCCTATAATAAAAGGTTTTTTTGGCACATAACCTAAACTATTGCGTAATATTATTATACTATATGAACTAAGTTCTTTATCTAAACGTATAAAAAAAACAGCAGCTTATACCCACCATCCAAAACTTTATTTTATTAAATATCGCTAAAATACCTTACTCGAAATTAATCCTGTCTCCCAGCTGGGAGGCTTTCCAAAACAAAAGAAACACGCCTCGGAGCGAGTTCGCATACGAATGACTTGGAACAATATACCATGTATTTTTGTTTGCCATTCTGCAATGGAAACCCAAGATCGGATAAAAAAACAGTGAATTGCACGTGAATGGAGCCGTATATGGGCTACGGAATTTAATGGGTTTTGTTTTTTGTTTCAAGGAATACTCGTGCGTATAACTTCAATAAATATAAAGCTTAGAGTAACCGCGTACGTTATGTTGTCTTTGGACTTTTGTGGCCGGATTTCGGACGTCAAGCGATTTCGTTTGCTTTATTATTAATTATTAAAAAGTCTGAAACTGCCAGCACGTTTATTACGTGCTGGCAGTTTCAAACATTTTAATAATCTGCCAGATATGTATAAGATCAAAGTACAAAATTCAACAATGTAGGCGGGATATAACCCGTTTCTTTTATTCTATACATCTGATTAAATTATTTCAACACTCTTAGGGGACAGTGCACAGCAGCTATAACCAACAGACAGCTGAAAAAGCATTATAAATATTTTGCTACAGTTCTAAGTAAATTGAATCACATGTCGTTCTAATAAACATCGTTTGACTAAAAGAAGTGTTACCTCAGAGAATACTTGTCACTATATTTCTGTAAAAAAAAGGTGTAGAGGGGTTGTTGTGTTATGTCTTAAATTGTGTACTACTTTGTACACCGGTAACATCAATTATTTTGTAAGGTGTGACTTATCTAAATGCGAGAAACCCGCTCAAGCTGATAAATCCAACATTACCATCATCTGGTTAATTTACGGAGATTTATAGGCAGACCACTTTAATGAGCTCTCGCCTACGGGGTGCACATATAGGACGACAAAAGGTACCGAGAAAGGCGCAAGCGGCAGGCGCGCGTAACGTGGTACACAATATACAAAATGTGCATTGAATAGTTATTAAGATATATGAGAGAAATATTTATATAGATAATAATTGATGAAATAACAGAAAATTTATTGATGAAAATTATAATTCTATAAAAGGCACAGGCATATAATTAAATAAAATAATATGCAAAAGGTAATCCTTTCTAAAAGGTAATCAACTAAAAGGTAATAAACTAATTATAATAAGATTTGCGCAATGTGCATATATTTAAATTATAACTCAATCGCTTACGTCAATATCACTATTACTAAAACTCGATTTCTTGTTTTCAAAACAGCCATCATCAGAATCTGCAGAGTCATGTTGCAAATTAAGAATAAAATCAACAACATTGTGTGAAATTCTGTCTTGTTTGCAATAATTGTCCTTAATTTTAATTACGTGGCTAACGCAGTACTCCCAATTATCTACGAATAATTCAGCAAATATTTTCTCTAGGGTTATTTTGGCCCAAATTAGACTCGATACTTTTTGTAATAATTATTCTTTAAATAACTTTTTTATAAATGAAAAGTAAAGTGGTCTAATGTTACTCAAATTATCTAGAAATTCGCTACAGTCATGGCTCAGTGTCATTGGCTATGGATTGCCGTGCAGCAGGTCCATGGTTCGAATCCCGCCGCGGGCTTGAGCTTCATCGCATGGTGGAAGGGCATTTTGTGAATGCCCGCCTGGCTAGCGACCACCCTCATGTAGAAAATCTGTCGCCAAGCACCTAACAGTGTGTTCCGGCAGCAGTTCTTGAGAGCCAGAAAAATTACAGGCTAATGAGACCTAACAACTGGATGTCTCAGTGTGACGGGCACAGTGCAATTCGTCGCAAAAGTCAAGTACTTATTTATATAATTGTGCAAATAATTATTATACTCAAAAAGAATTATTTTAATGTGGATTTCATATCATTTTTCTTCGTGGAGTCATGTCTCTCTCTCGCATTGTTTATTTTTTTTTTAAACGGGTAAGTGTTCCTATAATAATTTTATTTATTTTTTTATATTCTTTGAAATATGATTACATATTTCAATGTAATATAGAAAGCGATTTGAGGTCGTTTAAAGTTATAATTGCATCATATACAAAACATTAGACATGCGTATTTCCCGAAGGGGTAGCTACCCCTTCGGGAAATATGTAGAGGTTATTTAACACTAACGTATATTTTTTAATAGAGAGGGAGCCTATTGCTATATAACGGGAACAGTTTCACACACTTTTATTCACTCCGGACAGCTACTGAGAATTTATTTGTCAGAAAACCCCACCATTGTTTTACTTGAGGATTGGACCAAGGATCTTATGACCTCTAAGCAGTGATTTCACAAGAATACGAACGAAGCAGTTTGGTCAGTGAAATTCAGTGTGATCCTGGAAACATCTGTATCTATTATCCATACAGGGTTATAGGTAAAATGCTAACAATCTCTTAGGGTTGACTTCTGCTAGTCTTAAGAAATATTTAAGATGTTTTTTTTATTTTATTTTCGAACGTGTTTTTTTATATGTTTTTGACTGAATAAGCACGAGGACCACCTGATGTCAAGTCTCTTGTGACTGTAATGTATTATTGCATATTTTTTATTACTTTGCTCGATGTAAATATTCAAAACTCTATTCAAAGGGACCACAGCGCGGTACAGTGTTGTCGCGGCGGGCGCTCTTAGCTTAGAGTAGGCATTTAAACACAAAGAATATTTAAAATGTTTTTTTTTTAATATAAAAAAACATCTCAAAATGTTTCTTAGGACTAGCAGAAGTCAACCCTAAAAGGTTGTTAGCATTTAACCAATAACTCTGTATATATACTAATATTAAATAAAGGAAAGTTTTTTTTTTAAGAGTTAATTTTTTTATATTTTTGTATGTAACGATTATTCGTTTTACTCTTAAACTACTGAACCCATTTGGAAAAAAACCGTATACGCTGCGGAAATTGTTGACAATAGCGCAAAGTGATGTAGGTACTTCAATTTTATAGAGGAAATCTACAAAAAAGTCCTGCATACGATATGTCTAACTAGTACAGTAATGTGACAATAACTACTTTTTATGTGATTTTGTTAAATACCCGTGCAAAGCTGGGGTGGACCGCTAGTATCTTATAATACGAATAAGATATCCATAAAAAATCTTTTGATTACGTGTAGTGCAAGAAATGTGATTAGTGATGTTTGGACCTATGTTCACTTTACAAACTGAGAGTTTACCTACCTTTTTATAATTAGTACAAATATTCCCATTAAAATTGATGAATTATAGTATAAACTACCTGACTATAAGAGAGAAGCTGCCTATCTTGAGGTCCCTAAATAACTTTGTATCGATCTGTGTTCCTGAAAATTTACTTTGTATTTGAGTTTTGAAGAGGTAATTAATGAATCAAGAATTAAAGGTGTTTGATAATTTATTTCAATGTTGAGGTAAAGAGATTTGCATTTCTAAGGACAACAATGTTGTTAAAAAGTTTATCAAAAATACCGTTGATACAGCGTTTGCGGTTGGGAAATGAACTAAACCTTCTTCTACAACACACACAATGAAAATATTTGTCCACGGGCCCCAACCTACCAGATACAACATATTATTAGTCTTGCATTTTATGCAACTTGTTTGTTGATATAAAATTTAAAAATCTTATTTTGCAATAACGTGCGATTAGGTTAAATAAAAACAAAAGTAATTTTCTATATAAAAGCATTCTTTTTGACAAAAGAGAAAGGGCAAATCTGCGTCAGGTGCCTATAAATATACTAATCTTAAAATGTTATATATATAAGTTATTATAAAAACTTTTTTATCGGTCATAACAACTTTTTAGAATATAAATTACAATCTAATATAATTATATGTAGATCTCTTATATTTTATAAACTCATTCTTTGAGCCCAATTTCATTATCGCCGGAGACCTTCTAAAACAAGGCCTTTTCAAACACAACTTTATTAATAGGTAACGACCGAATTAATATTATATTAATTCAAACCCCTTCAAATCGCCTCAAAAATACTTTCAGTTCAATATTTTTTTACATTTGGCGTTGTGATTACACTGGCATAAATCAGATGATGTGATAAAGAATTTGTCCTATCCACAATCTAAATAATAGGTAGTAACGAAATAATGTAACAAAGAAAATTCAATTTCTTATGTAGATCCTTTGCGTGATCAAAACCGTGAAAATATCAGTGGCGCTGAAGATAAGTTTGATAAATTTGAAATAATTTTCTCGGCCACTGGAACATACCCCTCGAGCCGAAACTTTGTGCTCCATTTGTATCGTATACGTACCTATCGTAGTGCGTGATCATCAACCAGACTACTAGACTTTATCTGATCGAAAGAAATGCTTTTTCAAACACTAGCTTTCTCACTAATGTCGCTACCCTTCTATATTCTAAAAGCGTGCTACTTAAACAAAAAATTGTGCTCTAATAATTATAAATGTGATTTTCGCTTAGGACGCGATATTGCTTGTGATCATATTTAGAAATATGAAATAACTTGTTGAAGACGGTACCGTGCTGATTCACACTGACCTCACATTACCATGGTCCAACATCCACAAGTTAATACATTTAAAAAAATAATGTTAATAGTAACTCAAATTTTAGCTAGAAGTAACAAGAATCGGGGGACTTTTGTAAACTGAGACCTACTTGTAACTATACCGAGTTTTGTAACCTACATTCATTTTATTTTAAACAAATTATTTCAATAACGCAGCCCTAAAAAGTTTGCAGTATCACCTTAACTGTAATATTATTATTAGCATTATTCATTTTTTTGTGCTCGATAGGTAAGCCTTCCTCCCACCCTCAAGTACAAAATCTGTCGCCAAGCACGGCGACAGATTTTGTACTTGTAACTAACGGTACACTCCGGCAGCTGTCCTTGAAGGCCAGTAATTCTAGGTTAGCCTGAACAACATCTTTGATGTTATTTTGATGGGTAATACTCTATATTACGCTGAAGATTTGACTTTGCTATTCACGCAATGTATGGGGGGTATGGTACACCTAAGGTGAACTTTCAAGTATTGAAATTACAAAAATATGCTAATAAAATGAAAACTACTGATCCGATAGCGCTCAAACAAATGAACCCTACGAGATTTATCAAAATAATGTTCTAAGTACACATTGAAAAGGTCTACAGAAAACTCCGCTAAGTTAAATGTCTATCTATTATGGATATCCTACAATAACATTTGTTGTCATTTACTTTTTGCGACAAATAATGGCTAATTTTCGAAGCGATTTTAACCAATACAGGATTAATCCTTATCTAATTAAATACCTGAAATACATTGTTGATTTAAAATAGATCTATATGTCCCTTTACAGCATATGATTTAAATGAATATTTTCGAACGGGCAGTAATGAATAAATCAAAACTACTAGATAGATTTTAACCATTTTTTCATAGGCTATATAATTTATACCCGTGCGAAGCCGGAGCGGGCCACTAGTAATTTTATAAACAGCAGACTTCTGATGCCAGCCCTTCTTGAAAATTCGTGTTATAAATATATTGATTGATGGCACCTATTTCGCTGGCAGTGCTGCCAGCATGCTGTGCACTCTGCCAACTGGTAAGGCTTGAGTATTTGGACTGTCTGAGTCTGAATGACTTACTGGTTGTCTAAATACTTTTATTATCGCTGTAGGCACGGCGCTTAGCAGGAGCCAGTATACGCTCTTCTACAGAATAGACTCATTTTTTATTTACAATATGTAGGGCCTACCAACCTTCTTCATAAAAAACTGCCTCTTGCAATCTAAAGCTTTGCCTTCCCACAAGTTGTTGTAGGAAATCCGTGTCTTAAATCATACCCTTATAACTGTCACCTCTGAGCCTCGGATCTCCATCATTAGTTATTATTATCTTCGTTGCCGAATGGAGAGCGGTCAAAGGACTAAGCTTCCCTAAATTACAAAGTGGAAAACTGGCTTCCTTCTCTGATGAGCAAAGTCAAAGTCAAAGTCAAAATCATTTATTCAATTTAGGCGTCTATGACGCTCTTATGAAGGTCAATTACAAATTTGAGTATTGAAATATTCTACATTGTACTGCCACGTTCAGCAAATAAAGTGTATAGAGCCACTGCGAGAAGAACGGGCAAGAAACTCGGGGCCATTCTTTTAAACATCTTTTAACATACATACTATATAATAGAGTTATTACAATATTTGTTTAAATTATGTAGGTGACAGGCAATAGCTTGGCGGAGGCGGAATTGTCCAGGCATTTTTGTCGTTAATGTAATCAGAAACTGTGTAGTAGGATTTTTTAATCAATATGTTTTTCACATGCAACTTGAATTTCCCTTCTGTGAGCGTTGTAATATGTTTAGGAACTTTATTATAAAACCGCACACAATTACCTAAGAAGGACCTTTTATTTGTCTTTGCTAATCTAAAACCTGGCACCGCTATTTTATCTTTATTCCTAGTATTGTAATCGTGATTGTCACTGTTTAATTTAAATTTACTCAAATTTTTACGAACATACATAATATTTTCAAATATATACAGACTTGGTAAAGTTAAAATATCAATTTCTTTAAAAAGATCCCTCACAGATTCCCTAGGACCCATTTTATATATGGCTCGAATTGCACGCTTTTGTATGATAAAGATTGTCTCTATCTCAGCAGCAGTTCTGAGCTATGGTACTGTTATCGCATAGGGGCAAAAAGTGTTAACTGCCGTGCTAGATGTGGTTTAAGTTGTGCCTTGTACTTAAATTTATTTTCACTTTCTCACAGAAACAGAATTTAACGTGTGATACGTAAAACATTTTAAAAAGTATAATTGTTTTAGGAAATCATATGAACTAAATGAGGCAAAGTAATTAAACAACTTTAAACGGTTTAAATCGCGTATATTTATGATTATTTATGTGCCGACGTTTCAAACACTTTGCGGTGATCGTGGTATCGTGGTCACGGGGTGACACGATCACTTCAAAGTGTTTGGAACGTCGGGACAAAAATATTGATAAATAAACGCGATTGAAACATTTTAAAGTTGTTTAATAATTATGTGTAATAATCGCGAAAACCTAAGACAACATTAAATGAGGCAATTTATAAATAACCTTATAGTAAAAATTTCAATACAGAGACTAGCCATATGGGCATATGCAAAATGCCCTTCCACCATACTTTAACGACTGCCATCCTAAGACAACAACCGGGACCGACAGTTTAACGTGTCCTCTGAAGAACGGAAGCGCTCAGTAGTAATGTCATTAGCGGTCACCCATCCAACTCATGATCGCGGCGGACGTTGCGATCGGTTAAGAACAGCTAAGCAAGCTTCGCTACGAGCGCTTCAAAATTTACAATAAGGTCTTGTGTCATTGAGATGTTGTTTCAGGAAATATAAATTTAAACATTTTCTTGTGTCATCCATTATATGGTTAGAGAAACATAACTAAATCTTCTAAGCATCGATCTTGCAAGGTAGGTGCGGTTTTAGATGCCTGTGCAACAGGTGTGCGAATTTCCACAGGCGATCTTATATTAATATCGACTTATTGAATAAGATAACACTAGAAAAATTATAATGGTATAGAGAGGTACTTCGCGTCGCCTTCAATGCATGTACTCCTAGGATAATTAAATGAATGAATTTATTTATAATAATACGACAGCACGTGTCTGAATTTGTGTACTGCTCTAAACATGAGTCTACTACGAAAGTTTTGCTAACGATTGATTAACTAATCACCGAAGTTTGGTGCCCTTAGGTTGCACTACAGCGTTTCGTATTACAGTACCGGGCTGATATTGGATAGTTATACATGTCTTGTAAGTTTATCTATTTTGTGTGTAATCGGTTGTAGGAATGACGCTGGCAGCCAAAATCAAGCAGCCGTAAATGCAAATAAATTAAAGTTCTATGAAGATACTTCCCTTAAAATAAGTTTTCTCTAAATATACTAACAAAACTGTGTAACTCCCGACTAGAAAATTTAGAACTGTTCCATATCTTTTTGTTAGATATTGTAAAAGGCGTACAAGAAACCATATTTGCATAATAATCAGCTTTCTACCACTCACGTCGATGTGAGTGGGGTTTTACTGCACATTGCGCACACAATAGAGCTCTTTACCATTTACCAATACCCTCTACCCTAAAGGTAGATAATACTACCAACATGAGCATGCTCTTGGTACGGTTACCGTTAGGAAGGCAGTGGATAAGTGTGCGGAGATTTTAACGTTTTTATATAAAATCTGATCATAATTAATTAATCATGAATCTCGAGAACTTATTGTGTCCCACTCCAAATCCACTACAGGTTCAATTCACAAACTGTAAATATGACAACAATTTCTAGATGGAACTAAATAAGCTATTCATTACTCGGTCTGAGTCTGACATAAACTTATCTCGCATAATCTAAGACAAATGATTTAAGATAGATTCGGCTCTATTCTACAAACTTGGCGTACGTACTAACTAGTTAAATTTACATCTCCGGCTACAAATGTAATTAACACCGCTACGTCTTCCAGAGAGTAACTCTAGCATAGAATAATAATTTATACGACAGTAGTGGATAAGGGCGGCTGAGTATTTAGTATTTTAAAGTTATATTTAATTTCTTATAACTGTTACAAAACCTAGTTAACCTAATAGAATATCACAACAGACAACGAATAAATTACCCGTATTGATAATATATAACACATTATGATACTTTTTGGAACGTGCTGGTTACGACAAACACCCACGTTCCACCAGATATGTATTTTTTATTAGATAGGAAAATGAGCAGGTAGTTCAAAGACAATAACTTAAGACGTATCAAGTATGCGTTGCTGACCTTTATGGAGGGAATTTACTATTTTTTTAATGTTCGTAATAATTACAAGCTTCATCTATTTTATTTTATTATTCTAGGAAAACCACCAGCTAGTAGAAATAATATTTGTGAAACAGTGATTTTGAAGCAGTGATGGCTCAGTGGCGTTGGCTATGGACTGCCACGCAGCAGGTCCATGGTACGAATCCCGCCACGGGCTTGAGCTTCACCGCATGGTGAAAGGGCATGGCGAATGCCCGCCTGGCTAGCGACACCCTCAAGTAGAAAGTCTGTCGCCAAGCACCTATCAGCGTGTTCCGGCAACTGTCCTTGAAAGCCTCGTAGCGAAGTTTACTTAGCTGTTCTCAACCGATAAGCAAAGTTAAGCAACGTCGCCCGCGGTCATGAGTTGGATGGGTAACCGCTAGTGATATTACTACTGAGCGTTTCCGTGCTTCTGAGGGCACGTTAAGCCGTCGGTCCCGGTTGTCGTCTTAACCTATAAGGAATAAAAAAAACAAAAAAACACTTGAACTCTAACTCCGGGATACGCCGATTCCATCTAAAAGAAAAAGACGACAAAGTATCCTATATTATATGAAATTGTGACCGCTACTCACAATCGACAGGATGCTAAATATGGCCCAACAAGTTACACATCGTCAAAGCCGCCAGGGCAGCGCGAGCCCTACTACAGCCAGTCATCAGGTCAGGACTCTCAGCAGAGCACTGTATCTTATTTATATTCAACCACACCTGACATACGCAGCCCCGGCATGGTTTGCCCTCGTCGCTGAAAGCCATCGTAAGCAGATGAAGGCGCAGCAAAGCCTCGCAACCAGATCACAGACGTGCCATGCTAAGTGCGTAACTCAATCATAGGCAAATACCTCAAAGTCGAAGACTTGGATGCGCAGATCACGGGCCTTATCCAAAAAGATGTTTGAAAAAGCAGACACATCAGAACACCGACACACCTAAGGGCTGGGTCCTTTTCAAGAAATACACACAATACAAAACCACAACCAAAAGCCCTGCTTATGTACGAAAAGGACAACCACCCCATCCCCAAACCAATCCCACAAAGGGCACCCCCTCATGGGGCTCTGTCTAATGTGCAGGAAATAAAATGAGGAACCGAAAGCAAAGGCGTTACAGCCCGACTCAATGACCCGTCTGCACAAATGCAGTCTGGGAGTGAGCACCGGGCACCAAGTGTCCGAAACCACATCCGCGATATCCATGAAGGAAGTAGCGAAGAAGAACCCGACATTCTATGACCAAAGAGGAAATTAAAGGGGATTAATGCCGGGAATTTACGCGACATCTTCTCACCAGAAGATGTCACGTAAATACCCGGAAGCTGTTTACTTTTTTTGCTGCTGAAAATTTTCCTGTATGTACATAGTATAATAGAATTTTAAAATGCATATCATATTCCAACATATATGTTGCAATTATTATTTAATATAACTTTACCTATGTTTATGTTTCAAACACTTTGCAGTGATCTTGGTCACGTGGTGACTGACGTGATGTTAACCCTTTAAATAAAGTTATATTGCATAATTTCAATTTCCTTTGAGTGATTGGTAAACTATAAAAGTACTTTCACAAGGGAGCTAAATCAAATATTATACCATTTCAAGTTTTTTATGATTTACTTTGAATATTTATCAAACCTTTTGCATCCAGTCTAAAGAAGACAGTTTCATAAATTGGACTACATAATATTTTCTCTTGAGGTTAATAATGCCTATGTTATTTTATTTGTATATTTGTTCTACTGTATTTTGCGTCCTTATATAAATTTACGACACTGATGATTTCCTATTAAATTATAACCTTGTTACTCACACGCAAAGCCCAAAATAGGTACTCAGTACATTTAGATAGATAGATAGAAAACATTTTATTTGCACAAGAACTTAATTTACAAAATTAATGAAAAATTTGGTCAACATATATATCCAGTTTGGTATATATATATATATATATTTCAGTCAATATAGTAGTATATATATGTTGACCAAATTTTTCATTAATTTTGTAAATTAAGTTCTTGTGCAAATAAAATGTTTTCTATCTATCTATCTAAATGTACTGAGTACCTATTTTGGTATATATATATATATAATATATAAGCTTGTTCACTACTTGCGTGCTTCGCAAAAACTACGATCTAGTGCTAATATTTTGTGCAGAGCCTAGTTTTTGGATACGAATTTTTTTTCATAATCTTTTTTATGGCTCTTTTAGACATTTCTTATAACTCACTTCCTAAAACATTTGACAAACAACACAAACATTGTTACAATTAATTAGTCAGTGAAATATTAATTAAAATATCTGTCAAGACATGCCGAGAACGGAGCGCTGAGGAATTCCGTGCTTCTGCTAATATACGGCTGAAACAGTAGGTCAAGTTCCAACATCATGACTTAATTAAAACGCAGCTGTGGCTGCAATACAAGAAATTGGCTTTGTGCGTGATTAGGTCTTAGATATTTATGAGTATTTTTACTATCTGCTTGTAACAGTTACGGCTTTAGTTATAAGTATGAAACGGGACTACATCGCGATAAAAACACTTAATTTATTAACCTAGCTGCACGCTGCCGACGTTTTGACCAATGCAACTTGGTGAAAACGTCGAGGTAATTATTATACATATTGTTTTTATTGCAGTTCAGTTCCGTTACATACTTTTAACATACGCTTAAGTCACAAACGTCTGAAAGTTACTAATTATAAGTATTTGCAACGATGAAACATAACATGAATATAAATATATATTTTTTAATAGTTAGGATACTGTATGTACTTTTTGTACTATGTAATTTGCCTTATTTTCAATCTGGAGGGAATTTACTAGGTCAAGTTAATTAATATTTCAATGCCAGAGTATTTTAAAGCCTTCTAATTGTATTTCAGTTGCAGTTTTGTTGTTACAATTTTATAAATTAGGCTAGTGTTTTTGTTTTTGTTAGTTTTATATAGTCATAAAAAGATTGCATAATTATGTAACTGTAACACTGTAATCCCTTTTTTTATAATACATTTTAAAAAATTATATGACCAAAGCTAAATAAATGCAAAAACAGCCCACACCTGAATACCCATATCTATAAAAATAAACAACGTGGAATTGGTTAACCAAACTGTATTTAAATTAATTGGAGCGTATAAGGCATTAGAATTCCTATATTACCTCTGTAGCAATGGGAATGACGATTGCCATTTTATATATGTATAATTTTTAACATAAATGCACAACACTATGTAAAATCCGTTCCATAATATCGTAGTTCAGGACAGTGCGAGCGGGATAACGGTTTATTATAAACATCTTGTATCTCGCTTGCACATCCGTGATACATATTACATTCGTTCTTTAGTAGGGTCAACCAATACTGCTTTATGCTGTTGTGGGTCGGTGATAGTTTGTATCTACGAATTCTTATTTTAAGCATGAAACAAAACGCTCCTTTTTTATGACGGGTTCTTAAAAGGTGGGAGTTGGCGCCCAGAAGCGTAGATATTAGGCTCAACGATATACATGAAAAGTACCACCGAGTTTGAACACTTGTTGTTTAAAATATGGCGAAACTACGTTTGTAAGGAAAGCGCTCCGTGAACTCTATTCTGAAAAATAAAAAATATTACGTATTTTGTTTGAGGTGCATACAACCTATAAACTTGACCAGGGCACAGGCATGACAAGTGCGATCCCCATACGAGTGCGATCGCGCAACGTTGACATTAAACCACAGTTAGAAATGTGGAACAACATAATTTCCTGGTTCACCGAAATCCTAGACATTACTGCTAACTAAATGACGTTGCTGCTTAAACCACTAAGAAAGGTAATGCCGTTTGTAGAAGAATCCACTTCGTCTCTGGAGGGTGTCAGCCGGCCAACGTGTCTAGTCCATCCAGTAGCTGATCACCGTTATCACCTGGTGCACTGCACTGCATTGCACAATCGCTTTTCACCACATATATGGATAAATAGGTACAAGGATGAGCAATATTGTTCATGTTTTTGTTTACTCGTCGCGAAGTTTGCTTAGCCGTTCTTAACCGATCAGCTAAGTTAAGCAACGTCCACCGCGGTCATAAGTTGGATGGGTGACCGCTAGTGACATTACTACTAAGCGCTTAAGTGCTTCGGAGAGCAAGTTAAGCTGTCGGTCCCGGTTGTCGTCTTAGGATTTTTTTTTTCTACTTGAGGGTGGTATCTAGAGAGGCGGGCTCTCTTGATACCACCCTCAAGTAGAAAATGTGTCGCCAAGCACATAGCGGTGAGTTCCGGTAGCTGTCCTTGAGAGCTAGTAATTCTAGGTTAGCCTGAACAACATCTTCGACCACATCATCACTTACCATAAGGTGAGATAGTGGCCAAAGGTATAAAAAAAAAAATATATATATTTATTTCAAATAAATTTACATAAATGTTTACAAAAATAATGCCAAAATATTTACTAAACTTATACATATTATGTTAACACTAGTAGGGTCGTTAGTAGCTGTGCTAAGATTCCCTGTGTTACAGCTACTACGATTCCTCTTCTGGACCTGACCCAGTACCTAAATACTTAGGCGTTGAACATAGAACATAGTACAATACGTTCTATGCTACACACTTCTATGTACACGTACAAATAATAATATATATATATATAAACAAGTAATTTTTCAAATGCATATGACTTACGTTATAGAATGTCTACTTACAATAATTTATTACATTAAAACCTTAGCAACACAACAAATAGTAACGTATATAAAGAAAGAGTTATATATATATACCAAATTAATATAAATATCACAACGACTATTATATGACATTGAATAGGTACTGCTGCTTTCATTTCTTTATAAATGATGCGATATTTATAAAAAATACACATGGTTCGTTCGATTACCAAATGGTTTACATACATGCCGAAAAAAATGAATTATAAAACGAAATTGTTAAAAATTACACTATTTTCACTAATGTGGGTAGGCAGGTAAGTTGGTTTATTATCTTGAGTCATTACTCATATCATATCATATCATAATAGGTATGCCTATCAGCAACAAAAAAATAAAAATAATTGACCGCATAGGTGACGGCCTATTTAATACAATTTTCCACAGCAGACTGCCCGGCGTAGGTTGCGCGAGCGAGAAACTGGTAGCAAGTCGAGTACAGTTTGCATTGTCATACAAATATAAGTACTTCCCCTTGTATAATCCATGGTAGTTAACTGAAAAACATCATATTATGGGCTTATATCGTACAACATATACGTAATATTGACGTAACCAGTGTGAGCTTTTTCAAGTATAGCATTAATTAATGTCAAAGTACCAGTACTGTAATTGGTAATTCTTTGTAACAATGTATTAACTTGTTGTCTATATTATAAAGCTTTGGAGTACGGATTAAATTATGATTAAATATGAACAGAAGGGGTTGAGCAGTTGAAGTTCAACATGCAAACTGGAGTAAAGAGATATTTAATTAAAATTAGGTTTTATGAGTCTTCAAACTTCTTTGTAATACGGCTGAGTCTAACAAACTTTTCTATTTAATTTTAATATTTTCTCCCAGTCTCGAAAACATTTGAGGAGATAAACTCTGGTATAAACACGCCTTGTTTACCATATTTTATATCGTCTCTCGAAAAAAGTATCCATACCGAAACAAAGTAGTCCTATCCCTTATCTATATTTACACCCAATAGAGTTGCTGGCGTAAATTCTCATCGGTGAAGATTGTTTTAGCAAATTACTTCATAAAATAAAGCTATATGTGTATCACGTTTGAATTACATTGGTAGTGGGGTTACATCCCCCATATCTGTCGGCATCCAACACTTATTTAATACATGTGGTTTATGTCATAATATTCCTGTAAAGTTGCTCTAATTGTTAGTTTAAGTGTTTTATCAATAAGGATGTAAGTGATGCGGCTTGCTTACCATTTAATATGACGTACTTGTTTGAAGACTTTTAGTAATCCACTTGAATAGTTCGCCTTCAAGAGAGTTTACGAGACAAAGGTGGATAAGCCTGAAGTTACATGATAATATTTATTTCGAAAGGCTTCATTGAAATTAAAGTGTTATCCGTTCATTCTAATGACATAATCCCCCCAATGGGATTGCTCTAATCACCCCAATGGGGGAGACCTTGTTAAACCGTACATTTACTAACTTACTTAGTTAATTTACCCGCGTTAGCTTGCGTATTATAACCGTAACTAAACACTAACATATTACACCGATAGTGACTAAACTGCGTTGATAAAGATTGATGTACCCGGTTTGTTCCCTTGCTTCTTTATTCGCTTCACATTTGAGAATAGTGATTTGTTATGGTAAAATCTTGTTCGCCACTAAGCGCGTGTATAAGGCTTCGATTGCGTAAAGGCATTTATTCAGTGTATTAATACCCGTATATGTTTCTTTTACAGTGGTTAGCTTTGTTGTATATTTTAATATCTTCAACGGTACGATGATGTGGTCGAGAATGATAAACATGCTTAGTGTACGCTGTAACGATATCATCAGAAACTTACGTAAGCTCTGTACATTATAAATGCTTCTACATCAGTTATATAAATTATAATAATCTAATTTAAGATGTTTTTAATTTTTGGTAGAATATTTTATATTAATGATAAATAATATCCATAGTGGAATTTGTGACTGTGGCGCTGCCAGTCAGGTCTTTACGAAACGGATTTATGTACGTTATTAAAATAACCATAATGTTTTTTTTTACATTATGACTGAATAAAAACTCTAACTTTGATATTTTAAAAATTAATTATCTAAATAAACAAAATGAAATGGATACAACATTTTTAGTTATACACATTGACGCAAAACTTTGATGAAAACCTCAAATAAAACTTGTGCACTAAGTTAAATCAATTCTCCTATACACTGCACATGTTATGAAAAGATGCAAATGAAAGTGCACTTCTTAGTGCATATCATGCATATGTAGGGTCCACTCTCAAATATTGTATATTGTGCTGGGGGTAACATGCATCACTAAAAAATTACCGGATTTATAAGCTCAAAAAAAGTGGGTACGTGCAATTTGCATTTTAAAAGAGACGTAGTCGACGTAGAGGTAGCTGATTAAATAATGAAACTTATATTAGCGTTTTTATCGACGAGAGCTAATAATGCATGTCGAAATTGAGCCCAACGGAAATAAAACCAATCAAACTTATTTTTAACGCAATTTCTATTCTTGGCAAATTAAATGTTAAATTCTGAGCATGATAGTGAGAGTGTTTCTCCCAACTCAGACTTGCGGCGGGTTTGTATTTATATGTTTAAAATTAAAACCTTGGCTTTCGCCATGCAAGTAACAATATATTGTTTCTCACCCATCTCACATTCCAAAAATTCAGCTTTCAAAACCTCCAATTACGCAAATTTGTTTAATTTTTAGTTAAGTTCCGCTAAATCTCCGCTAGATCTAAATCAGCGGATTGTAAATGGTCAGTATTATTTTTAAAATTTTGTATTTTGTCCTTTAAGTGAGCTGCGTTTTCTGATTAAATATTTCAGTTTAGTACTACATTTTGATAATTTAGTAGCCATAATCAAAAATGATAAAATAGGCACTAATTTATATACTTTCGTTTTAAAGTTCAATTAATTAATAATGATAAGCATGTAAACAGTTGCAGTTTGACTTATAGATAACATCATGTATTAAACTTGTAATGGCAAAACTTTGTGAATGTTAATGTAAAAACGTGCAAGTAATTCTTATTTACTTAACTGCAGTAAGGGCTCTCTATCCCCGCTGTGATGAAAAACTTCCGCAGGGATCTGGGTCTGGTTGACTTGAGACCCGCCAGGGCGAGCTGAGAGGATCACTAGGTGAAGTTTTGATATAGTGGCCGGGGCGCCCCGGTTATGTCTGAAATAGTCGGCAAATCGAGTAAATAGCTTGAAAAATACTGATTATGTTGTACACTGGGACAACAGCTTGACGTTTACTAACTTGCTTTGTTATATTATGCACTTATTTAGTTATTCATATTCATTGACAATTATAACATATTCAATGTTCTTTTATTGAATAATATTACCAGGAGACAAACCTAACCTTATCGCATATACATATACCTTATACATATGATATCGGTAAACTCGTATTTCTTTATACAAATTATTGTATTATATTGCCCTTGCGCAATTATCTGAGACTATGAACACACCATGGAAGGAATAACTAAAATCATTAAAATATGAAGTTCAATGAATTTATGTTAAAAATGCAAACAATGACAGTTTGACTGTATCATGTATGAAGCTTGTAATGACAAAACTTTGTGAATGTAAATGTAAATGTGTTCTTTGCTTCGGAGGGCACGTTAAGCCGTCGGTCCCGGTTGTCGTCTTAGGATGGCAGCGTTATATCATGGTGGTAGGGCATCTTGCGAATGCACATCTGGCTAGCTACCACCCTCAAGTAGAAAATCTGTCGCCAAGCACCTAACGCTGTGTTCCGGCAGCTGTCCTTGAGAGCCAGTACTTCTAGGTTAGCCTGAACAACATCTTCGACCACATCATCACTTACCATCAGGTGAAATAGTGGTCAAAGGCTAACCTATCATGCATAAATAAATAAATAAATAAAAACGTGCAAGTCAATTTTAATTATTACATGGAATCAATTTATTTTTATTGGTGAACTACCTAAATACACATTTACAAATTATTGGAGCACAACATTTTCGGCCATCATCATCACAACATCATCGGGAACCTGATGATGGTCCAAACCATATATATAGTTATAAAATAAGTATCATAATTATTTATTATGTTTATTATCCTAAACCCATTGTATTTATACACCTTTGTCGTCACATCTTGTGAGCATGGTGGAAGGGCATTTTGCGAATGCCCGCCTGGCTAGCGACCACCCTCAAGTAGAAAATATGTCGCCAAGCACCTAACGGTGTGTTCCGGCAGCAGCCCTTGAGAGCCAGTGAAATTACAGGCACATGATACTTAACAACTATGTCTCAAGGTGACGGGCGCAGTGCAATTGCAATTGGCGCAGGGCGCAGTGCAACTTGTGACGAAATCTGTTATAGGCAGAGGTTCGTCCGCTTAACATCAGGTGGGCCTCGAGCTTGTTCCGTCACAATAACATAAAAATCTTCGGGTCTATCGTAAATCTCTTCAGTTAGAGGGCAAAATTGTCATAATGAGTGTGTGTACAAGAACAGTAGATAATAATTATTAACGTGGTAACGTTGTACAACAAGGCTACAATAAAACGACCGTGTCATGTTTGGGAGTTTTCCTCAGTGTTAACTCGTGCGTTACATAAGTTACGTTTATTCCTCAGAAAAGAGAAGGGTATTATTTTCTACATGTATGTAAAAGTTATACGGCTTCATTATTTTTAATATTATATAGAATCTACAGTCTATATGATTCTAGATAATATCAAGCTTTTATATCCCTTGAGGGGTAGGCAGAGGTATCTAATCGCTTCGCAATATAATTCAAGCGTTACTCTTACGTAAGACTGTGTGCACATTCCCACAATTGTATTCCGTACCATACACAAGACAACGTTAAATGTCGCAGAGACCATACACTTTTATTGCATTTTCAGTCGATTTCCGTTTAATGCTGAAAAACATTGTGTACGCGTATTAGCCAGTTTTAAACATAATATTAAACCTTTGCATAATGTACTTTTATATCAAACTCATGTCGATGTCTGTGAAGTTGTGCTGCACATCAGGTTACAACAGGCAGCTAATTAATTGTTGCATATGATGTGTGACATCTCAACTCATTGTTTACGCTATTTACTAAATTATTCGTCTCGTACACCGTACATTATGAAAGCATTTGGCTACTCAAATTAATTCAAGTCTCAGGTTTTAAATGGTTCAGGCACTCCAAGACTGTGATTTTGTACGATCATAATCAGTAAAGAAGTTTGATTGAAGGTCCGTAGGAGATTAAAATACCTACTCTAGTATGTATACGCAAGTTCTCAATATTTCCAGATATTATATATATAGTTTAAAATGTTAACCATGGTTTTAAGGTATGTATAAGTATACTATAGCAAATCAATTCCTAGCTACCTACATACACGACTTACATAATTGTTAATAATTATAAAGGGTTATTGGAAATAAACCAACAACCTCCTATAAGCTAGTTCTGTTAAGTATAACAAATAACTTTAAATCTATCGCTTTAGTCAAGACCTAATACAAAACATCATCAAGTAATTCTAGTTTGCTATTTGTAAGTTCTGTGTTTCATAGGAAACGTAGTAGCACCAATGGCTCAAGCGATCTACGTATCTCGTAGCAACAAGACTACGGGACCGCGCGCTGGCCAGTCGCGTAGGCGTAGCCGGGAGAAGTGTAGCTAACTAACAAGTTGACTTTCGCGATTGGCCTTGATTTCACCGTGCTGCCGCCACAGCAGCGACGCTGCCGCCGTCCGCCTTAGCACTGCCACCGCTGGCTGCTGCGAGTGCTACGTGCCTTTTGAATAGAGCTGCTATTATTTAGATACTTCGATTATATTTTTTTATTTCATTTGGATGATTCATTTGGAAATTAAAAATATTTCCAAATGCAATAATTACTTATTAACTGTAAACGTATAGCTAAAGACTGGAACCGGAAGGTCGGCAGCAGCGCCTTCTTAGGAACTGATATCTTAAACTGCGGTCCATAGACAGTACAGTACATAGCTAAAGATGTTTGTTAAGATTATTAAGAGGTAACCTTAGGAGGGTATTAGCATGTTACCCATGACCCTGTATTCTTTTTAAACAAATCAACGCACTGGAAATTAGATATATTTGTCATCATGCTTTGGTACGTGCTTAAGTTCGCGCACACATACAATCCACATTTAGTGCCCATCTATGGAGTCAACCTACTTGTCTGGTTTTACCACAGCCTGGACACTCGACTCATTCTCTATACAAAAGCCGCGTTCTAACTATCTATTACACAGACACTACACAAATGTTGTTTTTGTACACGCGTAAATGTGTGCGTGAACTCTAAGGTTGTCACCGTATGAATAATTGTTGTACTAACCTACTACTTTTGATGCTGTTAATATGACTTATTAGATTTCGTACGTTACCTTACCTACCTCCAGAAACATTTCACACAAGCACAATAATCTAACTCCATGTACGACGTAAGAATATGCAACACACAACCGAGTAGGTAACATTACTACAAATTTCACTCACATATAAGTATACAAAAAGTATCATTACAAGTTCACATTTCATACAAGTAATAGTAATCCATTTCTAATAATAACAAATACTTTTAAAGTATTTTAAGAAAACATCAAATTAATATTTTAATAAAACACTTAAAAAATATAAAAATATATCTAGTGACAATTCCGCTTAATTTTCCTGCTAAGCCGACGTGACGTCACAAACGCCACGCAGCCAAACCGGAAGAATTTTCGACGCGTTTCGCTTCTACACGAAGCATCCTCAGGAGGTCTTGACTCTTCGAGCGCACGATCGAGAATGAGCGGCCGGCGGCTCGGCACGCCTTTATATAGACGGGCTGAGTTAGCACGCCTTTGTCTAGACTCGAGCGTGAGTCACCGCTCTTTGTTGTAGCTAACAATTGGTGAGTAATACGTATTTAAAGTGACAATGACATCATAATGGTCATAAATTGATAACAAAAAAATATTTTGAATTGTTTATATTATGTAATGTGTTTTAGAATATGAAAAATATCGTAAAAAATATAACAAAATTACTTCCTAAAACAAATACATATTTAACTATTTTGTAGTGGCAAATTATCACTAAAAATACGCAACAGTGGTGATGAAACCAATTGCGTCTGTTCATTCAACAGTGCAACGCCTGTACTATGTTTTAATATATCTAACTGTTCCAATACACACAATCGAAATCCCTTATCACAACAATGTAAAATCTTAAAGGTATTACTATCAAGGAGTTGATGACTGCTTTCAATTAAATGTTTTGCAAAGTGAGACTGTTCGGGCGTATCGACCATCCCGAGATCCCGATTAGAAATATTAAAACATAGTACAGGCGTTGCACTGTTGAATGAACAGACGCAATTGGTTTCATCACCACTGTTGCGTGTTTTTAGTGATAATTTGCCACTACAAAATAGTTAAATATGTATTAGTTTTAGGAAGTCATTTTGTTATATTTTTTACGATATTTTTCATATACTAAAACACATTACATGATATAAACAATTCAAAATATTTTTTTGTTATCAATTTATGACCATTATGATGTCATTGTCACTTTAAATACGTATTACTCACCAATTGTTAGCTACAACAAAGAGCGGTGACTCACGCTCGAGTCTAGACAAAGGCGTGCTAACTCAGCCCGTCTATATAGAGGCGTGCCGAGCCGCCGGCCGCTCATTCTCGATCGTGCGCTCGAAGAGTCAAGACCTCCTGAGGATGCTTCGTGTAGAAGCGAAACGCGTCGAAAATTCTTCCGGTTTGGCTGCGTGGCGTTTGTGACGTCACGTCGGCTTAGCAGGAAAATTAAGCGGAATTGTCACTAGATATATTTTTATATTTTTTAAGTGTTTTAGTAATAGTAATAAATACAATCACAATAATAATTTATGTTCTTCTTCTTCTCGTATAATAAACAATCATGATGTGTGCTGCGTGTCAACCGTGGCGGAGGTCGGTATGTGTATTGCTTTTCTCTATGGTTGGTATAGGTTTAGGTTACAAAGACTCTTGTTTCGCTGCGAACGAAGTCGATATCCACGGATATTTTATGCAAACGAAAATCTTCTAAAAAATCATTATTTGAATAGCAGTTAGAATAAAATACAAAGATAAAGTATTATGTTTGTATTTTTTCAATACCTACTGTAAATTACCGGTTTTAATAAGTTACCTACTGGATAACTGAAGAACGATCAATAAGTGGGTACGTAGTTTAGTTAGGGAATCTATAAAAACTACCTATCCTTTTCTAGTTTAGTTGATAAGCAACCGTAAACAGCACAAGATTACCCCATTCTCACCTTTTAAAATACTCGTACAATCGTCACGCTTCGTTGTCACGTCATGGTGCGGTAGTTGCGAGCCTCGTACTCAAGTCAGCTCAGCGAAAGCTCAGAATTAGTGGCGGGATGAGGACGGCTCGTTTCGGTGGGGGGTGAGGAGTGCCCATTCTATACGTAGTATTATTATATGTTCTATGGTTTTACTATGCTTCGATTTTGCACTTGTTAGCATATGTATGTCATATAAAAAAATATTTTTCACTAATTTGTCGGGTAAACTTCATTCAACACCCTTGATACTTTTACAACTTATTAATTCAACATCTTTTCTCGTTTTGTACAGCAAATCTTTATGAAGAAATGTCTTCTACGCTGAGGTTGAAACTGGAGGCACGATTTTTGTACATTATAGAAATTTATTGCAGTTTAATACAAACCTCATTCTTGCAATCTTCCCTAAAGAATGCATCATCAGCGGCGGAAAACCAAAGACAACTTTAGTGTTCTGTTATTAAGTAGTGACAACTTTCTTGTGGATTTGTATTTTGATATGCATAACTTTTGTTATATTTAATTTTAAACCCTAATATAACCACTTTATAGATAAACAATTTTATGGGACTTCTTCTCTTTTAAGGGACAAATCCGTTTACAAACTAAGGATAACACACTTAAATAAAAATCTTTATCTGTTTTCGTCAGTTGTAAAAAATCGTGTAAATAAAAGTAAGGTACATGTTATAATAAATATCAAGACATTTCTGCTGCATATTAAATATTTGTTTTTGAAACAAGATTTCACATCTTTGGATTTTTCACTGATCTCGTCTCAGAACTTTAACTAAAAAAGTTTTTCAATCATTCTGATTTAAACAATAAAGTGAACCGCACCTGTGAAAATGGAAATACTTTCAAGGGCAAATAAGTTGTCAAAGTTGGCTACCATTTACCTTTACTGATTAAACTTAGTTTTTTTGTAAAACTAAGGTGCGCATCGGCGTCATAATACAGGAGCTTTATTTCATATTCGCTCTGATCCTGTTTTATTACCGCTGAATTAGTTCTAATCTACAGCTTTGTCTCAGCAAAGGCTGCAATGTGGCTTTTGAAATGCTAATCATCCAGCTTCGCTGCACCATTGCAGAAATTAAATTATGAATGACTTTTGAAAATACGCAGCGCAATTGCAATTGATGCAACTTAACCATAATGTATACATAGATGTGAGATGTGAGCTTAAAAAAAACAGAAATAAAATAAAAGAATAATTTTTAATTTTTTTTTCATTTTATGGCGACGGAACTATCTCGAGGCCTGATGTTAAGTGGACTAACCTCTGCCTATAACAGATGCATTTTATCACAAGTGTCATGAATTGCACTGCGCCCGTCACTGTGAGACATAGCTGTTAAGTTTCCTGTGCCTGTAGTTTCACTGGCTCTCAAGGACAGCTGCCGGAACACACTGTTAGGTGCTTGGCGACAGATTTTCTACTTGAAGGTGGTCGCTAGCCAGGCGGGCATTTGCAAAATGCTCTTCCACCATGCGGTGAAGCACAAGCGCACGGCGGGATTCGAACCATGGACCTGCTGAGCGGCAGTCCATAGCCAATGCCACTGAGTCATCACTGCTTCAAAACCTTCCGATTTGGTTGTTGAAAACTGAGTTAAATAAAAACTGAGGAGAAGGATAAGGATATGCTGAGATACAATATGACAAAAGGAATGAAAGGATTGAAGTATGCAATAAATATTGTATATTCCCTGGGGTAGACTAAACTTCGGGGTTGAAATTTGAAGTTTAGGAAAGAGCATGATTATATATTCCTGATACTGGGGACGGTATATTTTCCAGATTTTGGTGACGTTTATTAACATTGACAGGTTTAGGAATTGGTACTTGTTCTACTGGTGAGTCAGTGAAATTACAGGCACATGAGACTTAACAACTATGTCTCAAGGTGACAGGCGCAGTGCAATTCGTGACTTGTGATGAAATGCATCTGTTATAGGCAGAGGTTAGTCCGCTTAACATCAGGTGGGCCTCCAGCTGGTCTGTCACAATAAAACAAAAAAAAAATGTTTTAATTAAATTTAATATAATTGAGTAATGAGTCTCGTAGTTAATTACTTGGTGTTGGTTTACAATCGGTTTCAAATATCTATAAGTGTTACTATATTTCCGCAGCCGCAGGTAGTATATATATCATAGTTATCTTACCGGAACTTGTATATAATGGTACTCGTACCTTAAAAATGTAGTAGGAAAAATAATGATATAGAACAAATATCATCAAGAAGAGCGAAATTCAAAGAAATATTCTACAGTAGAGTCGTTGGAATGCTCACAAGTTGAGAATAAATATAGTCTTGGAGCTAACATTTCCGTAAACTGACAGTAATAAATTAACTTGTTTTTATTTTAAGTCTCAAACTACAGATTTTTACAGGTTTCGCAAGAGTCAGCCTTGGTCTACCACAGCAGTGTCAGTTATTCTGCTTCCATACAATAATTAATAAATATTATTGTGTTTAGGCTTGTAAGGCATATAGGTGAATTGCGAGTAAAATACCTGAGCAAACATAACATATGATTTAACGACGGTTATACTGCAACTGTTATGAACATAAATAATGCTTACCATCATAGGTGCGACTTCACCGTCTACTAATGTAAAAAACTGTAAATCTGCACTTTTGTTTCCCCGTCGAAATACTGAGTATAAAGTTTTCGCTTTTTTTCAAGCTTTGGGTGTCATTCTGTATTGTAGCATTGTTGATTCTAAAGAGTTCTATCGAAGACAATATTTTTTTATACGTAAACAGGTAATATTGCATTGGTTTTCAGGCATCATTGACGAAAATCTAATAAACAGTTTTCTAAATACTCATGTTTATCCATAAAGTTCCGGATCTTAGTGAATATAAATATATGATAAATAGATATATCGTATTCAAAGTGAAATGTATGTTTGACCATGAATAATGCAGTTAATTTAGTATTTCATGTTTTTTTTTATATCGATAGAATTAAATGATCACATTTAGATTTTACTAGCTGCACTGCCTGTGCCTCCACCTCTAGCAATTTTGTAACAGCGTGCTCCTTCATATAAATTGAAGAAAGTATTTCATTTTCTCTACAGCCGATACCTTTAACTACCATTCCAACCGTTCGTAAAGAATGATGTGGCTGAAGTAGATAAACAGGCTTAACCTAGAATGTACTGGCCTTCAAGAATAGCTCCCGCAACACACTGTTAGGTCCTTAGCATTGAAACAATGCCTTGCCACTACGGGCAAACCCTATAATAAAAGGTTTTTTTGGCACATAACCTAAATTATTGCGTAATAGTATTATACTATATGAACTAAGTTCTTTATCTAAACGTATAAAAAAAACAGCAGCTTATACCCACCATCCAAAAGTTTATTTTATTAAATATCGCTAAAATACCTTACTCGAAATTAATCCTGTCTCCCAGCTGGGAGGCTTTCCAAAACAAAAGAAACACGCCTCGGAGCGAGTTCGCATACGAATGACTTGGAACAATATACCATGTGTTTTTGTTTGCCTTTCTGCATTGGTAACCCAAGATCGGATAAAAAAACAGTAAATTGCACGTGAATGGAGCCGTATATGGGCCACGCAATTTTAAATTCTGGATTCTGTTTTTTGTTTCAAGGAATACTCGTGAGTACAAAATCAATAAATATAAAGCTTAGAGTAACCGCGTACGTTATGTTGTGTTTGGCCTGCTTTCTAATTAAATTGAATCACATGTCGTTTCTAATAAACATCGTTTGACTAAAAGAAGTGTTACCTCAGGGGCTAAACAAAGAATACGTGTACTTGTATATTTCTAAATTTCTGTAAAAAAAGGTGTAGAATGGTTGTTGTGGTTTACGTGTTAACTGTTGTTGCTGGGAGTGAGCACCGCGGGAAGGGGCACCAAGTGTCCGAAACCACATCCGCGATATCCAAGAAGGGCGTTGCGAAGATGAGCCTGATATTCTATGACCAAAGAGGAAAAAAAAGGTGAGAAGATGTCGCGTAAATTCCCGGACGCTGTTCACTTTTTTGCTGCTGAAAGTTTTCCTGTCTGTACATGGTATAATAGTATTTTAAAGTGCATATTATATTTCAATATATATATTGTAATTATTATTTAACATAACTTTATCTTTATGTTTCAAACACTTTGCAGTGATCTTGGTCACGTGGTGACTGACGCGAGGTTAACCCTTTAAAGTTATTTAATTATCAAAGGTAATGATTTGTGAAATTATAGAATGATATATTATAGAAAGATGAAGTGATTGGTGAAATTATAAAAGTACTTTTTCACAAGGGAGCAAAATCAAATAATATACCATATTTTTTTTATGATTTATGCATTTTTATCAAACCTTTTGCATCTAGTCCAAAGAAGACAGATTCATAAATTGGACTACAAATTATTGTTGTCATATTTTTCTCTTGAGGTGAATAAGGCCTATGTTATTTTATTTGTATATATTAATTCTGTACCTATTTACTGGTAATAATCAAATTCTACTGTACTTGTTTCCATGGTCCTTGTCCACGTTTATGGGATCGAGATATACTCTGCCGGTGTAGCTCAGTCTGGTAAGTTTTTTTTTTATGTTATTGTGACGGAACAAGCTCGAGGCCCACTTGATGTTAAGCGGACTAACCTCAGCCTATAACAGATGCATTTCGTCACAAGTAACGAATTGCACTGCGCCCGTCACCTTGAGACATAGATGTTAAGTCTCATGTGCCTGTAATTTCACTGGCTCTCAAGGACTGCTGCCGGAACACACCGTTAGGTGCTTGGCGACAGATTTTCTACTTGAGTGTGGTCTCTAGCCAGGCGGGCATTCGCAAAAAGCCCTTCCACTATGCGGTGAAGCTCAAGTTCGCGGCGGGGTTCGAACCATGGACCTGCTGCGCGGCAGTCCATAGCCAATGCCACTGAGCCATCGCTGCTTCGTTGTAGGCTTGTTCGCAACTTGCGTGCTTAGCAAAAACAACGATAGTAGTTATGCGTTTATGCAAAAACTACAATCTAGTGCTTATATATTATGCAGAGCCTAGGTTTTGGATACGAATTATTTTTCATATTCTTTTTATGGCTGTTTGAGACATTTCTTATAACTCACTTTCTAAAACATTTGACAAACAACACAAACATTGTTACAATTAATTAGTCAGTGAAATATTAATTCAAATATCTGTCAAGACATGCCGAGAGCGGAGCACTAAGGAATTTCGTGCTTCTGCTAATATACGGCTGAAGCAGTAGATCAAGTTCCAACATCATGACTTAATTAAAACGCAGCTGTGGCTGCAATACATGAAATTGACTTTGTGCGTGATTAGGTCTTAGATATTTATGAATATTTTTACTATCTGCTTGTAAAAGTTACGGCTTTAGTTACAAGTATGAAACGGGACTTCATCGCAATAAAAACACGTACTTTATTAACATAGCTGCAAGCTGCCGACGACGTTTCGAAGAATGCAATTTGGTGAAAACGTCGAGGTCATTATTATACATATTGCTTTTATTTCAGTTCAGTTCCGTTACATACTTATAACATACGCTTAAGTCACAAACGTCTGAAAATTACTAATTATAAGTATTTGCAACGATGAAACATAAAATGAATATAAATATATATTTTTTAATAGTTAGGATACTGTATGTACTTTTTGTACTGTGTAATTTGCCTTATTTTCAATCTGGAGGGAATTTACTAGGTCAAGTTAATTAATATTTCAATGCCAGAGTATTTTAAAGCCTTCTAATTGTATTTTAGCCGCAGTTTTGTTGTTACAATTTTATGAATTAGGCTAGTGTTTTTGTTTTTGTTAGTTTTACATAGTCATAAAAACATTGCATAATTATGTAACTGTAACCCCTTTTTTATAAAACATTATTTAA
Source organism: Plagodis pulveraria (assembly GCA_963890685.1). Taxonomy (NCBI): domain Eukaryota; kingdom Metazoa; phylum Arthropoda; class Insecta; order Lepidoptera; family Geometridae; genus Plagodis; species Plagodis pulveraria. Next base: position 10,635,340 of record OY982964.1, on the reverse strand, counting down.
AATTATATAACCAAAGCCAAATAAATACCAAGACAGCCCACATCTGAATACCCATATCTATAAAAATAAACAATTTGAGTAGGTTAACTCTTATATAAGCACGCCTTGTTTACCATCTTTTATATCGTCTCTCGAAGAAAGTATCGATACTGAAACAAAGTAGTCATATCCCTTATCAATATTTACACCCAATAGAGTTGCTGGCGTAAATTCTCAGCGGGGAAGATTGTTTTAGAAAATTACGTCATAAAATAAATCTATCTGCGTATCGCGTTTGCATCACATTTGTGGTGTTTGCATCACATGTTACATTCCCCACGTCTGTCGGCATCTGACACTTATTTAATCCATGTGATTTAAGAAATAACATTCCTGTTTTATTGCTCTAATTGTGAGTTTTGATGTTTTATTAAGTAAAAGAAAAAATAAGGGTGAAAGTGAAGCGGCTTGCTAACCATTTAATATGACGTACTTGTTTGAAGACTTTAAGTAATCCACTTGAATAGTTCACCTTCAAGAGAGTTTAGGAGTACAAAGGTGGATAAGCCTGAAGTTACATGATAATATTTATTTCAAAAGGTTGTTATCATTGAAATTATAGTGTTAGGATAACATTCACAGGATAACATTGGGGGGATTATGTCATCATTCTGATGACATAATCCCCCAATGGGGTTGCCATAATCACCCCAATAGGGGAGACCTTGTTAAACCGTACATTTACTAACTTACTTAGTTAATTTACCCGCGTTAGCTTGCGTATTATACCTGTAACTAAACACTAACATATTACACCGATAGTGACCAAACTGCGTTGATAAAGAATGATGTATCCGATTTGTTCCCGTGTTTTTTATTTGCTTCACATTTGAGAATAGTGATTTGTTATGGTGATCTTGTTCGCCACTAAAGGCGTGTATATGGCTTGAAACGCGTGAGGAGGTAAATGTAGTAAACTTAGCACTGTCATTTATTTGATGTATTAATACGCGCATATGTTTCTTTAACAGTGGTTAGCTTTGTTGTATGTTTTAATATCTTCAACGGTAGGATGATGTGGTCGAGAATGATAAACATGCTTAGTGTAAGCTCTAACGATATCAACAGAAGCTTACGTAACATCTGTACATTACAGATGCTTCTACAATAGTTATATTAATTATAATAATCTAATTATAGGTGTTTTTAATTTTAAGAATATTATTTTATATTAATGACTAGGGCCCGTCCCGGCTTCCACGGGTGGACATATATTTTTCAAATATTTTGGCATAAACGTACAGTAAATGCAGGACATACCTAAATTCTAATGTATTTAGCAATAGTGTATCGATGGCTCCCTTTGGGTACGGAATTTGATGATTGAAAACAAAATTAAAACAGGATAAATGACATCAACGGGTAATTTTTAAAAAGATTTCACTGAGGTTTAGAGTATAGGTATACTGATAATAATTGGATACATTATATTACCTACTAGGTACTATTACAGTACAGTCTACAGTCAATACTCGTATGTAGTGATTAAGAAAGCAATTGTGTCTGATAATATAAGAGAATGTATGCCTATACGTACTTATTATCACATATTTTATGGAATAAAAAATATAGCACCCCGACCCGACTTTTGATCTTTTGAAGTTGGCCATGAGAAAAGCACTCTTTTCTTAGATCGATGCAAAACTTAGAAAAATGTTGTACCTGGGATTTATTTATTGTAAGTGCAAACAATATCTTTATAGGCAACTGTAATCTTTTGAAAGATATAGGCAAATCTGTTGGTATCATCGGGATTCGCGGAACGTGAGCGAGCTGTCCGGCCGGTGATGATAGTAGCTACATTCGCATTGTCTCGCAATTTCTTTATCAAAATTCTTGTCCCATTGCACATGCGTAAAAAATAAATTATCAATAACATAATGAATAATGCCAATATACATAATCAAAAATGATAAAATAGGCACTAATTTATATTAAAAATTTAAATACTTTCGTTTTTAAGTTCAATGAATTTATGATAAGCCACTTGTAATGACAAAACTTTGTGAATATTAATATAAAAACGTGCAAGTGATTCTTTTCTACTTAACTGCAGTAAGGTAAGTTCCCCCTATCCCCGCTGTGGTGCCAAAAATCCGCAGAAATCTGGGTCTGGTTGACCTGGGACCCACCAGCGCCAGCTGAGAGCATCGCCAGGTGAAGTTTTGATACAGTGGCCGGGGCGCCTCGGTTATGTCTGAAATAGTCGGCAAATCGAGTAAATAGCTTGAAGAAGATTATGTTGTACACTGGGACTACAGCTTGACTTTTACTCACTTGCTTTGTTATATTATGCACTTATTTGATGATGAAGCGCTAGTAGCGAAGTTTACTTAGCTGTTCTCAACCGATCAGCAAAGTTAAGCAACGTCGCGAGCGGTCATGAGTTGGATGGGTGACCGCTAGTGACATTACTACTGAGCGTTTCCGTGCTTCGGAGAGCACGTTAAGCCGTCGGTCCCGGTTGTTGTCTTAGGATGGCAGTCGTAATAGCATGGTGGTAGCCTGGCTAGCTACCACCCTCAAGTAGTAAATCTGTCGCCAAGCACCTAACAGTGTGTTCCCGCATCTGTCCTGGAGAGCCAGTACTTCTAGGTTAGCCTGAACAACATCTTCGACCACATCATCACTTACCATCAGGTCAGATAGTGGTCAAAGGCTAACATACAAGGCATAAAAAAAAAATGTAATTCATATTCATTGACAATTATAACATATTTAAAGTGCTTTTATTGAATAAAAATACATAGAGACATATTTTGAAGCAGTGATGCGCGCCAGGATTGCCCTCAAGACTGCCACGCATCAGGTCCATTGTTCGAATCCTTCCGCGGGCTTGAGCTTCACCGCAAGGTGAAAGGGCATTTTGCGAGTGCCCGCCCGGCGAGCGACCCCCCTCAAGTAAAAAATCTGTGGCCAAGCACCTAACGGTGTGTTTCCGCAGCAGTCCTTGAGAGTCAGTGAAATTAAAGGCACACGAAACTTAACAATTATGTCTCAAGGTGACGGGCACAGTGCAATTCGTGACTTGTGACAAAATGCTTCTGTTATAGGCATAGGTTAGTCCGCTTAACATCAGCGTAGCCTCGAGCTTGTTCCGTCACAATAATATAAAAACAAAAAATAAAAAGAAAACCTAACCTTAGCGCATATGAATAAATGTGATATCGGTAAACTCGTATTTCTTTATACAAATTATTATTGTATTATATTGCCTTTGCGAAATCATGGAAGCCTTTGAACACACCGTGGAAGGAACAACTAAAATCGTTAAAATTTAAAGTTCAATGAATGTATGTTAAGAATGTAAACAATGGCAGTTTGACTTATGGGTAACAGGAGTTTTGTAATGACAAAACTTTGTGAATGTTTATGTTAAAACTTGCAAGTAATTATTTTCTACTTAACTGCAGTAAGGTAAGTTCTCCCTATCCCCACTGTGGTGCAAAAAATCCGCAGGAATCTGGGTCTGGTTGACTTGAGACCCACCAGCGCCAGCTGAGAGCATCACCAGGTGAAGTTTTGATATAGTGGCCGGGGCGCCCCGGTTATGTCTGAAATAGTCGGCAATTCGGGTAAATAGCTTGAAGAATACTAATTATGTTGTTCACTGGGACTACAGTTTGACTTTTACTGACATGCTTTGTTATATATTATATTATGGTAGATGACTGATTTTAAATTATGTAAGTAGGTCAAGCTATTTTCCTTGATGAAAATTGGATGATCATGCGTGATGATTATGCCTTTCTACACACAAAACAAGTATGCACTTATTTAGTTATTCCTATTCATTGACAATTATACCATATTGAAAGTTTATTGAATAAAATTACCTAGAGACAAACCTAACCTTAGAGAATATGAATAAATATATTATCGGTAAACTCGTATTTCTTTATACAAATGATTTTATTATGTAGCCCTTGCGCAATTATATTATCTGAGACTTTGAACACACTGTGGAAGAAATAACTAAAATCATTTAAGTTGAAAGTTCAATGAATTTATGATAGGAATTTAAAAAATGGCTAATTTGACTTATAGTTAACATCATGTATGAAACTTGTAATGACAAAACTTTGTGAATGTTAATGTAAAAACGTGCAAGTAATTCCTATTTACTTAACTGCAGTAAGTTAAGGTCTCCCTATTTCCACTATTCTGCAAAACTTCCGCAGGAATATGGGTCTGGTTGACTTGAGTTGATATAGTGGCCGGGGCGCCCCGGTTTGTCTGAAATAGTTGGCAAATCTGGTAAATAGCTTGAAGAATACTGATCCTGTTGTACACTGGGACTACAGCTTGACTTTTATTCACTTGTTTTGTTATATTATGGTAGATGATATTATAAATAATGTAAGTAGGTCACTTAGAGTGTAAATAGGTCAAGCTATTTTACTTGATGGAAATTGGATGATCATACGTGTTTTATGCCTTTCTACACACACAATAAGAATGCACTTATTTAGTTATTCATATTTGTTGCCGCCAAAACCATTTAATATTATTCATATTTCGCGCGCATTATCATCCTACCACAGTTCTCTGTCTTTTGGTTTATCGCGTTGGCAGTTATATCCGTACAACCCTCACTTCTATGTATTATCCCTTTCCCACGCACGCCTACTGCATATTTGCCTCTCATATATGACGAGATGCATCCATTGCATCAGTACGTTGTCAAATCCCGTCGAGGCAACTACTAACCGCAGAAAGTACGGCAGAGAAACTGTTACTTGATAAGTTTTACAATTTAACGTTTATATAGACAGCAATAGTGAAAATAAGTATCAAAAGTGAACACAAACGTGAGTGTTTCGTGAAGTGTTCGCTAAGGAAGCTCCGCGCCCAGGCAAGCACATTGCCGGCGTGCGCTTTTGGCCAGACAAGGATCCAGGAAGCTGTAGAAGCCTATACCAGATCCTCACAAGCCACGGAGAAGCAGGCAAAAGGAGACAAGGTAGGCGTGTATGTCCTATTTTCCTGTAACCCTGTAACTTTCTCCTCTAGCTGCCAACCGGTCTACCCTCTATTCTGTCGCCGCACCGCGAACCAGCCCTATCGAAAGGCTTTTACCAAATACAGTCCACACCCGCCGGAGTCTCATGATTTCCTTTCTTGACTCCACGCACCAGATTCTTAGGAACCTGGACCATTGAGACAGACCTTCTCAATTTCCCATAACCGCCCCCGCTTACCAAGTTGGCATCATCACATTGTGGCGCCAACATTTGGCCTCCGAGACGTATTTCTCATATTCTAATCCGCCCTGCCGAACGATTCTTAGTAGCCCTAGATTTGTCTGGGTCACCCCGCATTCCAATCTAGATTCGTCTAGATATCTACCGCATTAAATAGCATACGTTTTCAAAGAACTACCTAGGCATATTCTTACCGCATCTCCACCGCCCCTTACAGGAGTTACCTTTAGTTATCATTATTTAATTAAAACCGCACAATATATTAAATATCCAAAAATATTTCTCCATTCATTCTATTCAATAACGCCTTCAAAGATAAGTAGATATAAAACTCAAAATCAAATCAATCAAAATAATGAAATTTGTGAAGGGATTCCAAACAGATCAAGAAACAATAACAAGCGAATTGAAAAAGAACAGAATATAGAATTACAGTTAACAAACACCATTAATACAGAGCAGTCGAACGCCGTTCGCCAAAAAGCTCTCAAAACTAGGGCTACTGGTAAATCATAGTAGGTAAGTTAATATGGACAAAACTCGCAATAGTTTTCATAGTGAAATCATATTTATTTGCTTTAAGTACGTAATGTGTCAATAAAAGAAGACATTTTGAATGTATCTCCTTCAGTTTTGTAATCTTAACAAGTTTTGTAAAGTAAAAGACATAGGTATCTGAATTTTGAGCGCTCTTTAGACACAATTTTATGCCTAAAGCGAACATCGTAAAAGGATAACCTTCATTGTGCTGGTGACTCACGTGACAAAGAGGTAATTGATGATCGCCGATAAGTTTGTCAAAATTTAGGGGACAAAAGGAATAACCCTAAATTACAGGTACGTCCTAATATAACATATTTTTTCATGTATATATTAATATACATGAAAAGTTTATTAATATAAATACGACCTAGGACATAATATCGTATAAAATCCTATATCGTATAAAACGCCAAAAATTTTTGTTTTACAATTTCATTAGAAAATAGCACATTTGGAGATGTCGCTACATCGTAAACTTATTTGTCAAAAACCCAATAACTAGTCCAACTGACCACACCACGACTGATGACGAGTTTGAAGCGGCTCTTTTATCCTTTACTGTAAATAGAATATAATTATATGATTATTCCATGTCGTTGTCTTAACACATACGAATATCCTCACATGATTACATCATCAAATAAAATAGAAAATGTGTCGCCAAACACCTAACGGTGTAATTAAACAACTTTAAACGGTTTAAATCGCGTATATTTATCATTATTTTTGTCCCGACGTTTCAAACACTTTGCAGTGATCGTGGTCACGGGGTGACCTAACGGTGTGTTTCGGCAGCTGTCCTTGAGAGCCAGTAATTCAAGCTTAGCCTGAACAACACCTTCAACCACGTCATCACTTACCACCTGGTGAGATAGTTGTCAAATATTAACCCATCAGGCATAAAAAACAATAAAACTAAATTGCACTAGCATATATCTCTTTTATTTTCCAAGAAGCAAAACAACCCATTTAATCATAAAGTATCATGTCAAATAACATTATCCATTACTTATCGTGTTTGTTGCAGACATTTGTCAACTTTGCGTCTCGGGGTGACGAAACGAGGGTTCGATGAGCTATCAATAAATCTGACAAAATAAATACGTTAAGCCTTTTTTTCGATCGTGTATTGTTTGGACTTTCCAAGGAAAGTATATTGACGGCTCTATTAGTTGCTTTGAAGAAAAGACATTGTTTGAATTGATATTAAACTGGAGCGTTATGCTTTCTTGTTATTCTTTTGGATTAAATAATTATTTTGTTGATATTATCGCTATTGCAACATTCAATACCTATTAAAAAAATTAAAAGGTAACTTTCATTAAGTTAAACGTATGAGCGCCAAAGATAGTAGTAACAAGTACATCAGGTATAGTTTATATAAGACTACAAGAGACGAAATTTTATTTTTTTAATTACCTAATTATGTAAAAGTGATGATGTACATTTTAGTCTCTTATGTTATATTCACATTATTTTATATCAGCCGTATAGGTCAAGCTTACAGACAATTTAAAGGACCGTCCTATGTCTTTCAAGCAATAAGATCCCGTAAAGGTAATTAAGAAAATCATGACATCATGCAACCACTCACGTCAACTTTACATTGGGCGCACGAAAGGGCTCTCGTACTGTGTATGGTCAGTGAGAACATATCTTTAATGTGTTATCCAATGTAATGTAAGAACCAATATATTCAAACTACTCCACACGAGTGTGAGAAAGCTAGTAACGTGGTGATTTTAGCAAAATCAACATAAGTTATTTTTAAAATCGCTGTACATTCTAGTATATATGAGGATTAAGTTACCAAAACCAGTATCCTTTCAAACTATAACCAAAACCAAGACGTATCTTGAGTTATATATATAAAATAACAGATAACAGATAAAAAATGGAAATTCCACCAAGCCCTATCAAGTTTCATTCACGAATGCCGTTCGATCTCACATTTAAGCCTTAATTATCCTAAAACCCTAAACTATAAAAGGAAAAGTTCTGAAGCCGTTACGGACCAAATGGTAATTTTAGTAAAGTTTTACGATTATTGCAAATGAGACCGTCATTGGAGGCCTTTATGTGTAGTGAATTATCAATTTCTGATGTTCATTTTTGCTTTCGGAATCGGATATGAGATTGGCTTGAATATATCGGATCGATGTGACTCGAGGGAAAGTGTTCCATTCAATCGTAGTTTCGCCATAATTTAAATACTTACTAAGTGTTCGAACTTGGTAAAATTTTACATACTTCACCTGGAGCATATCTAGAACAGTTTTTCTTAAGATTATCATTTCGCATGATTATTATATTTTACCAAGATTTACATAAGAATTCATTACAAAAGTATAATTTTGTTTTTTTTTTGTGTAAGGGAATTCTACCGTAAACATTTAGAAATCGAATATTATTTATAAAGAATCAACTATAATATAGAAGCATAGTTCATAATTTATTCATAAAATTATAGCCTTTATATTGGCAGATAGTAATTTTCTTAGCATCAATTATAACTAAATATAATAATTCTGCACCTTTTTTTTTAATTAGTGCGTTATAGAATAAGGTACACTTGTAATCATTTTATAATATAAGATATTTTAAATATATAAAGGTTTTGATAATTTCATATTGCTTGAACAAAAAAGCCTCAATTTGTTTAACGGTTTCTTGCAGAGGCTATTTCGGACCACTAAATAAAAATATACTAAATATATAATATCAGAATAACCCTATCAAATGTATGATTATGTATTTTTGGAACACGTATCCGATCTCGACGTTCGATCGAATTCCATCCACCGTAATCACAATGAGACTGAATTTTGTGTAAGTAAAATATGAATCTCGTTCGTAAATGTTTAATTTGAAACTGATTATATATCTTCGAGTTTGTTTATTTTTATCACAAAACGTTCTAAATACAATCACATAGTCTAAGGACACAGTCACAATGCCAAGCCATTTTCATAAATTTCGTTCGTACCCACGTTTTAAAAACAAAAGCGTTAAATATTGTTATACGCGCTGAGCAAGTATAACGCGTGTATTTTTTTTTTTTTAAATTGTTGTTAGGTAAATCTTTGACCACAATCCCTCTTGATAGTAAGTGATGATGTGGTCGAAGTTGTTAACATGCTTTACCTAGAATTACTGGCTCTCAAGGACAGCTGCCAGAACACACCGTTAGGTGCTTGACGACAAATTTTCTATATTTTGTGGGTGGTAGCTAGCCAGGCGGGCACCCGCAAAATGCCCTTTCACCATGCGTTGAAGCTCAAGCCCGCGGCGTGATTTGAACCATGGACCTGCTGCGCGGCAGTCCATAGCCAATGCCACTGAGCTATCACTGCTTCATATGGTAAAACTCTTCAGTTACTGATCATAAACTACTTCTATATGTTGTTTTGTTGAACTCGGTAGGTTTTAAGTTCCCTATTCCATCGTACAAGTAGGTAAGCATATAAGTTTGTTTCATTAACGATTATAGCAGCATCAGTTGCTACTACTTTTATTAGAACAAGTGCTACACACATTTTTTTTTATATTTGCAATGAAATGTCCTGTACAATTAGGTAAGTATCAAGCATCATATGATAGTGCTACTCAATAGTGGCTAGACTCCAAAGAATTGAACAAAGTCAAAGTTACCAGCTTTTCGGTATTTTACAGGTTTCGTATCAATATGCGATTTACCTACACACACATCCGTTGAATGATGGTGATTCAAAAATGTGCACTTTTGTGCTGCTTTCAATATCTGTACGGCCGAAGTATGTAACTCACGGACTCAGGAGTCCAGAAGTCCTTGGATTCTTCACTTATCAATTTAAATTGAGACAGAGTTCGTAAAAGCAAAAAAACAATAATAGCCCTTTACAAAAATACATTGTAAGAATGTACTTTATTTGCTCAACTGAGGTAGCTAGTACTCCTAAAGGCTAAGAGATTCCTTCAATTTTAAAATTCGAGCTAATTTTTATTTCGATTACCTACTCAAATAAGTGGTTAAACAGTCCCGCCGCGCGCCGGTGACATATTCTTATCTTATATTTCTAACCTGATTCTCCAAATTAGAGAACATTTGAGTTCAAAGAGCTTCAATTTTATTTAAATTTGTCTTTTAATGGATAGAAAACTTCGTGTTAAATCAAAATATAATATAATCAGACAAGTTCAACGTCTATCGTTGTTTAAAAATATCATTCCGTTAAGTTTATAGGGGTAAGTTAAGCAAAAGCTATATCTATATTTTGTTTCCGTCGTCATAACTAAATACATTTGTTTGCTATTTGTTGTTTTATTTATATCTTCTACCCGCACTATCGGAACATGATTTAAAGTCACGTCAAAACAACATTCGCCGCGTCAGCTCATGTTTCAAAATCAAATGACTCCAATAACGTTTTATTGAAAAAAACTTTTTCTTATTAACAATATTCTAAAACATGAATCACCTAAAATTGACTTTCAATATCATACACATACTTATTAACTTTGAAGTTCTTTGTAATTATCTAGTTTTATTATTGAGACATTGAAATGTCTTTCGTAAACCGCATTATTTACATTCTTCGATGTTGTACTAGCGATCTTGGAAAAAAACAATACTAGAGAATAGGACGGCTCATACTGAACTTTATTTCTAGGATAACAATTTTGAGCTTTTAAGCTTGCTAGCCACTCCTAACTTCATATGAAGTAATTTATAACAACATAAAAAATACATTTACATGACGGGTTTTTCTGTCTATTGATCATCTAAAATATTTAATACATTTAAATTTATGATTGTTAAATAACTTTGGAAAATATAAATCTAGCTTTGAATACAATTCAAAAACAATACAATTAAACTTACACAAAAGAAAATTATTCGTTATAAATTAATTTCCAGTTTCAAATATCTTAGAAACACGTATGATTGTTCTGGCACTGTAGAAAATGACTAAATAAGCAAACGATGGCTTGCAATTAGCAGGCAGGCGCCCTCTTTGTCTTCTCGGGGCGGTTAGTTGCACTAGCATGCGGTTAACCTTTTGAATAGGAATTATATATAATAACTGATGCTATAATTTTAAATAGAAAGTTTATTCAGATGAATATAAAGCCCCGCAGAACTTAGCTTACACTAAAATTAAAATGAATATGTATCATGGCAGTTTTTATATTATGTCCTGTTGTATAAACTTAGGCATGTATCATTCTTATGAGTGTGTCATTGCAGCCTGTACCAATGTACTTTTGGCGCATATCTTCTCCTTGTTTATCATTCCATGTTTATTTTTTTGATATCAAAAGAAGGATACTATACAGTATTAGCCGGATTATCCATTGCTAAAGAAATGAAGCCATAGTCACAGAAAACTACCGATATTCTATATGTTATAGTTAAAACAATATTTTAGGCCAACCATGTAACTACAAAAGTTGAAAATATTTATTTTTTGAAAATTGAGAAATTTCATTCTGCTATAAAATAATAATACCTCATACCGAACTGTTTCATTATTATTATATTATAATGATATCCATTGCATTTGAACATATTTTGCGTCGATGACTTTATAGATTGTCTCAATATGGTTTCCTCTAATTGTTCTGGAGTCAGAATGATATTTTTAATGTGTCATAAAAAAGCACAAAGAACATGCCATGAGCAGTTGCGCACTAAGCAGTACAATTGAATTTGATTCATAAATGGCGTATCAGCTAGACGTAAATTAAGCACAGAACAGGGCTGTTAACGCCCTCATTAACTGAAATGTAGCAGGCATTATACTAACACGAGCATGCCAGGGATAATTGACTTTAAGCGGGAGGAAAATTTAAGCCTTAACTAATAATAACAATGTGTTCTTGCGTCAACACTTATAAAGTAAAAGAAAAAATACAGGTCCCAAATATGTGGAACAAGGGTGGGTACATTAGAAACATGATATGCCTAGTTATGAAATGTACTTCATGACACTCGAGTGATATAACAATTAATGTCACTTCAACCTAAGCTAAAATGTACAAGTTCAAATTACAATACAATGGTTCGTAAAAAGTGAATATATTACCCGTGTAGTTAAAGATTCGTTTATGCCTTAACGACGTGTTTACAAACGTAGTCCCACGGGGAATGTATACCCCCGTGGGTACCTCGGGCTTAACGAGCTTCTTTAGATGTTATTGAAGCTTGATATGGCAATAAAATATAATGGAAATATCTACTCTTATAAAAACACACTTGACTGCGCGATTTCGTTCGATTGTAGCTGGATTTGGTAAAACTTGATAGGAGTACTAATGGTATTAATTTCTTGACCTCCTGCACCTGCACCTCCGTATTTTCTTTCTGTGAGAGTTGTAAGAGTTGATGAAGGGGAAATTATACCAGATGGTGGGCAGCAGCACCTGCTGGGGAACTGCCAACTTACATGGTCCCAACTTACTTATAAGAGAGGGCTTTGTTAAACGGTGGACTTTATGGCTGTAAATGTGATATAATTAACTACTTGGCTCTTCGGACTTATTTGTTTTTTCGTTCACCTCTAAAGTAAATATATCATCATCGTTTTCGTTCCTTGTAAATAAAATCCTATAAAATCTTTCCTATGATAATTTCTACTGTAGCGTAGCTTCTTTTAAGACAAAGGACGACTCGCGAGTGACTTGTTATTTCGTCCACGAAGAGCCTTTTTGAAAATCCTTTTCTTTGGGAAGTAGGTAATATTAGGTGACCGCATTTCCCTAAGAATGTGACTCGAAACGAATTTATGATTTCTTTGCGATACGTATACCGTTTTCAAAGCCTCTGCAGGTTTTTTATGGAATATGGAATTCATTTTATTGTTTATGTATTGGTTTTGGTGCAGTGAAAAATTTAATAGAAACATTAGATTACTTTATGATATAATCAAGCAAACCCAATTGTGTTGTACTTGTATTATATCTTGACGATGAGATTAACATTATTGCAATTCTCCTGCCCAAAAAGATACGAATAGATTAATAATACCAACGATGATAACGTCTACTGCTTACTGTCATAATATTATAGAATATTAGGTTTGAGAGAATTGTGCCAGAATTGAGCCCAATGATATTTCACCAATGTCATAATTATATTTTTTTAGGTTCACAGTACGTTAATAGTCGGCATTGCTGTTGTAGTCAGTCGGTGAAACTTATTTGTTTTTATTAAGCTGCCTTAATTAAAATTAACAGAATAAATTCGACTATATGTTGTTGAGATCCATTTTTATGTCGATAGTTGCAGATTTGTTGCCTTATTTAGAGACTTCAGGAAGCATCTGAAATACTCGAAACCGGGGTCGGCGATCGAAATTCGATTACCAACGTGTGTTTTTGTAGGTCAGTGTCTTATATTTAAATAAAGTAAATCCGTTATTAGAGAGGGAAGAGTAAATAGCAAATGTATGTTTTTTTTTAAGATGTGTGAATTTAGTGTAATGAAATTAAATAAAAGAAAACCAGCCAAAATAAATGACACACAATTAACTAACAAAATTATAGACGAAAAGAAATGTTTCCGTTACCGGCAAATTTTTTAAGTTATTTTTACAGCTCCATATGGCACAATTACCTAGGTATTTTTTGTTAGATTTCTATGTAATCTGGTAACGATCACGGTGACACGAAGACTAAACAAACATTGTCGAACGAAGAGCATTGATCTCCTTGTTGGCACGCGAAGTATATACACTTGTGTCATCTATATAGGCCTGTAACATAGCCCCTCTTTTTCGTTCGGGGTTCACAGATGCTCTGGAGGATCAGTATTATTTTGTCCAAATAGTAAATGATATTGAAATTAAAAATAAAATATTATAACATGTAAACCTTATTTTTGGTGGTGTAGCATATTCATAGTGTTCTAATATCTTTATTTTCATTAAAACTTTATTACCAAATCAATATTTTCCTTACCAACAATAAAAAAAACATAATTTTGACTTGAAAACTAGAAAAAGCTATTAATTTTAAAATCCGTTATTCACCTAAAGTACTAGTAACCTTTATTTCACAGTTGCGAAAATGTTGTTAACTTCAACATTGGAATACATGAATTTAAATTTGAAATGCATAATTATTTTTGTTTCTGTATAACTAAAGAAACTGTGTAAGCAAAGTACGAAGCGATGAGTTGTATAAAATTAGTTTGCGGACTTTTAATTACATCTCCCGAAAGGTCGTTGAAATAAAACAAAATGAACAAAGTCTGGCCAAGTACGAGTTTGGCTAGCCTGGAAAGGGCTTTGTGTTATCTTATTACTGCATTAGTTTTCCAAAAATTCAGTAAACCTTGATATATTACAATGTTTAGCCATGATGATGTGGTCGAAGATGTTGTTCAGGCTAATCTAGAAGTTCTATTAATTGGTGCGTGCGTTAATCATATTTACACATTTATAGAGCAGAACATTTCTCCCTTTGAGCGTGAGTCGAACCCGGATTATATACACCGGATGCTTAACCACTGAGCTACCGAGGATTGCTGGTTTTAACCGAAGTTTTGTGTATTACTTACAGATTGTGGAGTAAGTAATTGCCTTTTAATAAAAATTAAATGGAAATAATTTATTCCTACTTGGTTCATTCACATAACTTCGGAAGAGAAAAGCGACTACGCAGAAACACGTGTTTATGAAGGCGTTATATTTTGATTCAATTACAGTAATTAATATATGCGTATTTTTTCATAGTTAATTCATGATTTAGTTTGCGAGACAACATTTTATGCACAATTTTTAAAGGATTTTCTATTTCATTTAGCATTTAAAATTACATTACTATACAATAAAGAATCATAGCCATTGCCCAGAAAACGGATATGGAAAATATAAAAGTAAGGTATAGATGTGCATACTATATAAAGATCTTTCCAATTTGTTAAAACTTATCTTCAGCCTCACTGATATTTTCACGGGTTTGACATGCGAAGGATTTTCACAAGTACACTGAGAAAAACGACTTAAAGGCTTAAATCAAATTTGACCTTTTACCGTTGAATTGTATCTACGTAAGATGAATTCACAACTCTTGAGATGATTTTCACCAATCAATAAAAATGTACCATGTTTTATAATAAACACAACCGTCAAAAACGCCTTCCGTAAAGTATTTACAGAATTGAACTTGTTATTTTTTTTTTTTTTTTTTATGCCTGATAGTTTAGCCTTTGACCACTATCTCACTTGATGGTAAGTGATGATGTGGTCGAAGATGTTGTTCAGGCTAACCTAGAAAGTACTAGCTCTCAAGGACAGCTGCCGGAACACACCGTTAGGTGCTTGGCGACAGATTTTCTACTTGAGGGTGGTAGCTAGCCAGGCGGGCATTCGCAAAATGCCCTACCACCATTTTTTTTTTTTTTTTTTTTTTAACGTGTGAAAAATGCATTTACGCATTCCCGTCCACCCCGGGGAAGGTGGCCGGGATATGTCGGGCTCGACACTACCTACTCCCACAGCAGCAAGTGCCCCTACCGACTAAATAACACACGGTGTTCCATCTCTACCGCTTCTCGGCGGGATCGCAGGGTCGCTTTAGCACTCAACCACGAACCCGCCACGGTTGTCCGTTTACGGACCCCTCCTGGGGTGCTACCCCTCACGACGCACCAGAACACATGGCACGTCGCTACCGCCCGGGGACCAAGCCCGCAAATGAGCGTCAGACGACCCCGCTTCCGACGCCCAAGGTCCCCCTGCGACGGGTCAGATGAGTAGCCCCGTCGCCTGCTACTTCGGCCGCAGAGGATAGGGAGAGCGGCGCCTCGCTATACCAACACTCCTCCTCCCCTGCGGCCCCTCCGCGTCCGCCATCCAACGGTGGCGGCCCCGCCGTGGCCACGGAAGGTAGGGAGAGCGGCGCACCGTGATACCGGCACTCCTCTCCCGCCGTGGCCCCTCACCGTCAGCTGTGGTGTCGCCCATACAACACCACAGCCCGCCTCAGATGCGGTGCTGCCCATACAGCACCGCAGCCTACCCGTTGCCGCTCCAGTCTGGACTTAGAGGCAAAGCCCAGTGGAGCGGCCCCTCTGGGGCCGGCTGACTGCCCAAGCCAGCACGGCCCCTGGTTCCTCTTCGCTTCACCGTGGGTGACGAAGCCACGGCTACTAAGCCCCACCGCCACGACAAGGCGGGAACCCTTCGGGGGGAAAATGCCCTACCACCATGCTATAACGACTGCCATCCTAAGACAACAACCGGGACCGACGGCTTAACGTGCCCTCCGAAGCACGGAAACGCTCAGTAGTAATGTCACTAGCGGTCACCCATCCAACTCATGACCGCGCGCGACGTTGCTTAACTTTGCTGATCGGTTGAGAACAGCTAAGTAAACTTCGCTACGAGCGCTTCAATTATACGATAATAATTGCAGTATTGACCATAAAATATACCTTACTTTTACGGCGGTTTATATACGGTGATTATCACTATAACGTACGACTTAATCAACTTCATCGAAAAGTCAATTATTAAGAAAGACCACAAAATATACCTTAAATGAAGACGAAAAGAAACATTTGCCTTCACTGACCTCGTTTAACGCCTTCTAGTTGGAAGGCGTTTTTGTACGTATTTACGTTCGGTCGGTTTTTCGCCTTATACCATATAAATTGGCCGTCATTAGGGCGCTTTTGACTTTAGATTTTTCTCAGTGTATAGTACACTGAGGGGAGAAAACGATCTATTCCTTTTCGAGAGTCTGTTTCAGAAAATTATTTGTATGCTTAAAGTAATTATAATATAATAATAATAGTTTAACAAACAACTCAAACACAGTAATAGAACTTTCTCCCGGGTGATACATGGTGCTTTATAATATCTATGAAGGATATTGTTTATACCTATAAAGGATAGAGTTTTCTCATATTTGTCCCGAGACTTCTCAAAAAGTAAGTTCTTATTGACTTCTTGAGCAGTATTTTGTATTTCTGATGGTGTCATCATTATAAAATTATCACTTTCACTGTCAGTTGACATTTTGGAAATTATAAAGTTTAAGCGTACTGTTAAAGTATCTATGTAGTAAACATCAAAATTTAACCAATTAAAACAAATTGCCGCTTTTTTTTTTCGTTGTGCGGAAAAAGCTTGTCTGAAAATCGAGTATGTACCTAAAAGAACCCACCTCTTCTTTCTAATTTTATTTGATATAACGAGATTTGACGTTTGTATTTTCTTATGTTTGCAGCTAAAAAAACAAAAGAACGCTAGCAAGGCAGTTAAGGACTTTCTTACAACATTCCTTCATTGCTACGGAGGGAAGGAATTAAATTCCATACAACTTCCTCTATTTCACATTTATAAGGGAGAAATGACGAACTTTATACCACGTTTTTGAACAATGAGACATTTTATAGGTAGGTGACATATAAATTTAGTTTTATTTGTTACGTTATTTCTTTACATCCCATTATTTAGATTGTGGATGCGTTTATTCTGTAATACACCATCTGATTTATGCCAAAACGCTGAAATTGCTAAAACGTCGCGCGCGGTCATGAGTTGGATGGGTGACCGCTAGTGACATTACCACTGAGCGTTTCCGTGCTTTGGAGGGCACGTTAAGCCGTCGGTCCCGGTTGTTGTCTTAGAATGGCAGTAGTTATAGGATGGTGGTAGGGCATTTTGCAAATGCCCGCCTGGCTAGCTACAACCCTCAAGTAAAAAATCTGTCGCCAAGCACCTAACGGTGTGTTCCGGCAGCTGTCCTTGAGAGCCAGTACTTCTAGGTTAAGCTGAATAACATCTTTGACCACATCATCACTTACCATCAGGTAAGATAGTGGTCAAAAGCTAACCTATCAGGGAAAAAGAAACTTAAAATTACTAGAAAGATTCTGATGAAATTTGGTATGGAAATAGTTTGAAACCCGGAAAAGGTCATACGATACTTTTTATCCAACTGCGCAAAAAGAGGTTAATGGTATTGCGCGATAACCGATCAGCGACCAGCAGTGAACAATCTGGCTGATACAGTATAGCTGCTGTACAGTAATTTGACACAGTGGTCACCACCTATCGTGATTATATTATGTGAATAAGGACATAAATGTATTTAAGAACCCATCTACAAACTCAAATGTAGTCCGACAGTAGTTCTGTACGTTCTTCAATATTATAGCAACTATATTATTCCATTTCGGCAATTCTACGTTATTGCTATTGCGATGACCATTCTCGTTTATCTTAAGAGCTATGTGACAAAGTGTCTGTGTTCATGTAATGCTCACAGAAGCTATTCATAGCGCTCGTTATTACGCCCGTTTTAGCGTACACTATTTTATAAGCTTTGTTGGTGTGGGACGTGATATTAATTTGGCGAATGCTGATTATATTAGAAGTCAGATATCATAGTGTGTAATATTAGTGAAACAAAATTATCTATAAACTTGTACCTTATGGTGAATCAAATTAGCGATAATACTACATTATGAAACAAGTGCGCGAAATTGTATATTACAATTGAGACGGGTTTTAGGCCTGATCAAAGATTTAAGGCCTAAATGGAGAAGAGATTGTAATAAACAACGCGCACGAGTTTCATACGACGTTTTTAACACACTTGCGAGGAACGAATATATATTTGATAAAATAAAATATTTTCTTGATCTCACATCAGAAGATAGCAATAATAATCTGATTAATAAGGTTCGTAATTAAATCTTCTAAAGTTCTACTTCAGTAGGTAAAAAACTCTTTGGTTTGTTTTTATATGAAAAACGAACGAAACTAACTACAATCTCCTTGGTGAGAAGTGTGGATTTAAAACACTAGTGCGGTAAAGTAAAAAAAAGCACGAGTGCTTAATAGACTATATTAAGACAATAAAATCGGTGCATTTAAAGACCCGTTACAAGCGAGTGTGTTGAAAAACTTACTTACTCAATAGTGATCCCCGGATTAAGAAAATTTGTTGTCAGGCAGGTGGTCAGCTATAAAGTGGTAGCCAAAACTTTGTACAAATATTTTATCTTGTCTTTTGTGTAGTAGATTTGACAAATTTGGACAATGCACGTTATTGTCTAAAAAATTAGAGCATTGCACGATATACACTGAAATACTCAGACAGACCGTGTCCAAGGAAGCTGGATTAACAGCTTGGCACGGCTATGTCGCGTCTTTGCTTAGCTATGTAAGAATTATATGTGGTATCTCCGAAGAATTGGATTGAGCATTTTGAGTGCAGAAGCATTGTGTGACATTTATTAACAGGGCTTGGTTTTTGGACAACTGCAAGCTTCTTTTTTAATCTTAACATCCTTTCACTACGTTGCTTCTAGATTAGAGAATTATGCCTTTTCACAAAATCACAACCTGAACTTATACTTTGACAATGTAAAACCAAATATCATGAATTATTAGATGGCAATTACTCCATTTACCAAAAGGTGGTTACAGTATCAGCCGGATCGTCCACTGCTAAACACAGCCTCCCCTATTAAGTGGGTATTTGCCATAATCTCCACGCTTGGCAGGCGGCTTGGGGTTCGCAGTTGAAGAGGGTAGTTCTTTAGAAGGCGCTGCTGCCCATCTTCCTGTATATATCCCTTAGTCGCTTCTTACGACTCCCACGGGATGATAATGGGAGGTGCAATTCTAACCCGGCACCCGACAGGTAGGTAAGAAGGTGATTGACAATTAAATATTATTTAAACGATTTTAAGCATTATTTCAGGTAAGGCATATTGTAAAGTATTTGGACGATGTATATAGACGTGCAAATACTATAATATAAATAGCACGCTTAATTCACAACAATATTGAGGTTAAATATAATATTATATATATTATGTGCTGTTTGTTTACTGTATTTTAGCGCATACAATATTGACTGATTGATTGATAGTTATACATAACATTAATAATAGGTATTTAGAACCCTTTAGTAACATTTTATTGATTTGTTCATTGTAATGTGAAATAAGACATATTGTGGCCATCCAACTTAAGAAAATAAACATAAATTTTCTATACAAGTATTTTAACACTAAATAAAGATTTATAATTTTAGGCGTTACAATATCCATAAATCTTATATATAAAATTCTCGTCTAATATATTAAATTCTCGTGTCACAGTTTTCGTTGCCATACTCCTCCGAAACGGCTTGACCGATTTTGATGAATTTTTTTGTGCTTATCCGGTATCTATGAAAATCGGCCAACATCTATTTTTCATCTCCCTAAATGTTAGGGGTAGTCCACCCCTAAATTTTATTTTTTATTTTTTAGACAAAATTTTTAATTTCTATTTTTTTATGATACAACATACAAAAATACATACAATCCTCAATTTTCACCCTTCTACGATCAACCCCTATTTTTTAAATTATTTATATGGCAAAACAACTTTTGCCGGGTCAACTAGTATGCTATATATTTTAGTGGGTGGTGTCATTCCTCCCGGAAACTTTCGTTCGTGTACACACGTGTAACGTACACGAATGTGTTATCTCAATTAAAAGTATCACTAATAATGAAGACATTGTTAACTTTCGAAAGCAAACGCGTCCTTGTGTATTAACATGCATTAAATTTGGTGTACCCGTAACTGTACAACACACTTACACACCTATTACAACGACAATAAACACCATCCCGCTGTTTCCGACGGAAAACAGCGCGTGACTAAACTGTGAAAATAAAGATTAATGAAACCGATTTGTTCCCGTCGTTCTTGAATCTCGTTACAGTTGAGACTAGTGATTTGTTATCGTGAAATCTTGTTCACCACTAAGCGCGTGCTTGAGGTTTCAAACGCGTGACGACGTGTCACTTTAAATTGACATGCGGACAGCTAAATGGCTAAATGCTAATTAAAGACGATTTCATACAGTGTATATTTTATTTTCAGCTCCTAAATTGTACTCAATTTAAAAAGTTTTGTTTTAATAATGAATAATTAGCAATTTGGTTTCACGGATATATTGTAAATATTATTTTTCAATAAGACCAGTGCTTGGTGCTATATATTTTTTTAACAACTTGTACTTATGAAAGAATTTTGATTTTGTCTCTGTCAATGGTGTTTTATTCACTATATTAAATACCCGTTTCAAAACTGATAGTATGATTATTTATATTATAGGCATATAATTTATAACAATGATAAGTCCTTTTTTGTCTTTTATTATATAAAATGTTGTTAAGAATAGTAAACAGGTTTAGTTTGGAATTACTGCCCCTCAAGGACAACTATTCTTGATTTTTTACTGATCATTGAGCTGTCGCACCACATTTTCAGTTGCTTTGCGACAGATTTTATAATAGAAAGTGAAGCTAGCCAGTTGAATACTTCAGTATAAAGTTAAAATTTACTGTTACTATTCTCCATGTTTTACCATGATGGCATGCAAAATTTAAACAACTTACATATTAACTTACATAATAAGCAAATTTTATCACAGAACATTGATAATAATAATGAACGATACTTCAAATATACTACGTGTGGGTCTACGAATATATAATATTTATTCGTAGGTGTGGGTACACTAACCCAGGTATTTTAATAGACCACACTAATTTCTTAAGGTCCCAGCGAATTCAATAGCCGCGCGCTCTCCGAAACTAATGATTTTGGTTTACATATGAAAAATAGCATACTCAAAATATCCTTGTCTCGTTTGCACTGAAAGTAGCTTATTTACAATGTTCATCAATATGCATTAACAATATTAAAAGGTAAGTAAATAAAATTAGTATTCATAAGACTTTCTTTCATATCACAGGTAATAAAATATTCAGTATTATTTATATTTCTAATAACGTTTTATTTATTGTGCTATTTAAGAATAGGTATAATGTCTGTTTTAGCATTTCATACGCACATTTTAAGATATAAATTATATTCGATCATAATTTGGCAAGTTTTCCATCTGCGTCTATGATGTAACTATGATACAATACAATTTTTATATTTTAATCTAAAGTAAAATAAAACATATTTTCGCTTGCACGTAATGTATTCGGCTTTTTTTAGTGAACGTCACCGCCTCGTGTCCAGACACGAGGCGGTGACGTTCACTCAAAAAAGCCGACGTAGAAGTGATCCATTTTTTGGAGCAAAGGGTCATCTCGATGGATCCTATGTAGGATCAAATTTTCACTCCGCTACTTTGCATATATCTACGATTTTAAAGTTCAATGTATGTGAAAAGGTTGAGTAAGTGGTTTAAGTGTTTGCATGTGATAGTTTAAATTTAATTTCTGCTTATTTAAGTTCAATTTGTTCCCATTTAGTTTAAAGTGGTGTTCATATAATTAATTTTGGATACGAGCCACAAATGTTGGATCAATTTTGCGAAATCGCTGTGATAAATTCTGTATTCAACTGTAAACTATAATAAGCATTGGTTAATCGTAAAAATTTTGTATTGTAATAAAGTATTGTAGCGTTTTTGCAAATGAGGTAAATAACGTTTGGAAAAATATCCGTCAGCCACTTCGTAATGCGGGATTTTTACGTCCTAAAACACTATTAGGCATCTGCCTTAATAAATATTATAGACAGTATGGAGATCTCAAAGGGAACGCGTCCGTAATCTCATTACATTGCAATGGCGCCCCGAGTGGCAGGCGCAAATCATAAGTCGCGAAGTCGAGTGGCAAGTGTCAAATTACCTGAAAATCAACCCGGCGCGAAGTGACAATTAGCTCTATTACTTCAGATCTTTAAATAACTTTTTACATTTTATCCACATATTCAGAAACTAATTGGAGGAATTGTTCCATAGAATTTCCGTTTTCGATACGTCCATTAAAGCTTCGACAAAACTGTGGCCCAAATACATGTGTCCTGAATAGATTAAGCCAAGCGCCCACTACTCTATAGATCTTTTACGTAAGTTCTTGAAGGAAAACTGTTTTTCAAATTTGAGAATTAAGTTATGGTTAAAATGTTTTTAAAATATAACGACGTACTTGCACGTCGTAAAAGTGACTACAGTTACTCAGCAGCATGTAACCAGTAATGTCGATGTAAGTGGCGTGTTGCGTCACATTTGGTGCACAACAAGACTACTTGTCATTTTGATTCCTTGATTAGCCAAAAGGTTTTCCAAGGTAGGTTGACGTCAGGAGGCGTCTGGCCACACCCTTCAAGATTTGAGCGAAACAATTTATACGAAACCTTTTTATAAAATAAAAAAATGAATTTTCATTAAGTAGGTATTTAAAATTTAACTATGTTAGGTCATTAATAAAGCGTAAAAATCTATCTAAAAAAAAAAGTCTCTTGCATATCAGTCCAGTTTCTTTACAGTGTACTAAAAACACAGGACAACGTATGATTAAAATGAAAAAGAATGTCTGATTAGGGATTAAATGATATTAAAAACGCTAAAATGTTTAAAATTTTAAACGCACCCGGATAATTCACACTGCCTCCATGATCGAGAGGCGTTAGGTGTTGCTTCGGTATCCTGTCAGGGATCGATTTAATGTTTCTATGGGATTGTGACGGAACAAACACGAGGCCTACCAAGGCGAGGTTAGGCGCTCTGCTGAAAATATATGCATTTCGTCAAAAGTGACGAACTGCATACCCTGAGACAACCAGTAATTTTAATATTGTTACGTGCCTGTAATATAACTGGCTCTCAAGGACTGCTATTAGAACGCCGGAACACACTGTTACGTGCTTGGCGACAGATTTTCTACTTGAGAGTATTAGTTAGCTAGACGAACAATCGCAAAATGCTCTTCCACCGTACGTTGGTAGGCGGCAAGTGCCCCCAATTACATGGAATATATACCTTACACAATAACATGTCCTTTGACAACTATCTAATTTATTCATAAGTAATTATGTGGTCAAAGACGATGAATACGCTAAACCTAGAATGTGGGCACACTGATGGATATGACATTTTCCTGCTGCTGCTATGCTAACACAATTTTTGTAATAAAATCTCATTTTCTAGTACGGAACCCTGAAAAAATGATTATTCCAAGAATCTTCGACGCGAAAGGTTTTCAAATCTTTAATTAAATTCAGAAAAGCTCAAATGGTAAACAGTTTTGTACAACAGCGACAGGGCATTATGTTACTGGATAAGGAAATAACGACTAATTGCAATGCTGGCTGTTTACATTTTGAGTTACAAAGATATTTTCCGGGAATAATGTTGTTTCTTTGATGTTTTGGCTTTCAAACCGTAGAGTAAAGGATATTGGGTATACAAAGTCTGCTCCTTTGGTGTGTGTATAGAAGTGCCATCTTGACATCGAGTTCCTGGTTTTGAATCTCAGGTACAATTCCCAGGTATAACAAGTTGTGAAGTTTTTTTGTCAAAGAAATTTTTAGTACGGTCACACGCAAAGTTTACTGATATACGATAGGACAAATTTAAGTCATGTGCGGGATTCGAACCCGCGTCCACACACCCCTTTAGCCGGGGTATGCTCTAACCAATTGAGCTAACATGACATGATGTCATAACTCAAATCTTTCCTATCGTTCTTTAACCATCGTATTGAGATGGAGCGACATCTATAGTACCACTTGCGTTGTACTACAAAAAAGACCAATTTTACAATTGGTTTTATACTTGTAAAATGATGACGCAACCTTATAATTTTAATATTTTTAGGTTTGCAATAACGCCTGCTATGCGGATTACATTACAAAATCACAAATATACGATAGGAAAAATTTAAGTCATGTGCGGGATTCAAACCCGTGTCCATCCACCCCTTTAGCCGGGGTATTCTCTAACCAATTGAGCTAACATGGCATGACGTTATAACTCAAATCTTTCCTATCGTTTTTCAACGATCGTATTGGGATGGAGCGACATCTATAGTACCATAGTTTAAAATATTGCTGGTAAAACGCTGATCTCAAAAATCACTTTTGCAACAGCAAATATACTGTACTAGCTGTGCCTGCGACTTCGTTCGCGATTGCCGTACCTGCAGACTAATTATTCACATTTGAGCACTTTTTTACTCATATTAAGCAACGTTGTGGTCTGCGGTGAAGCACTCTTAGTAAAGCATAGCTTAGAAAAGAGCTTTTTACTTCGTATTTGAAAACTCCCATGTTGTATTTTCGAGAAGACAGTAGTTAACTCAGAGAATTCCTTTACGGTTTGCACCATAAATGTTCAAGCAAAGTACTTTGTGCGTTTATTTGGAATTTCGATTTTAAAACAGCGTCTTTTTGCCATTGCTCTCCTGTAGAACGAAGATATATTAGATTGTGCACTTCCACTCCGAGTCTCCGAAATGTATCCGGCAAAAATAGATAGTTAAAAAACTGGTAGTGGCGAATGTTCCAGATGTTAGTTTTATCTTAGCAAGCTTGCAAAACTAGACAATGGTGCCAGGCTGCCCGTAGGGTGCCGAGCTGCCCGTGGGGTGCTGGGCTGCTCGTGGGCTGCCGGGCTGCCTATGGGTTTCCGGGGTGCCCGTGGAGTGCCGGGCTACCCACGGGGTGCCGGGGTGCCTGTGGGGTGCCGGGCTGCCTGTGGGCTGTCGGGCTACCTGTGGGGTCACACGTCACAGATAAAAATAAACAATAAAAGTTTTGGTATCAGTATCAGCTACAGAGTGCTCTCAAACATTATTTTCAAAATATCTGCAATGTACAGAATTAGACCTGTTGCAGCTGCGATGAAATAATATATTTGATTGAAGTGTTGCAGTTTTATTATAAGTATAAACTAAGTAAAATATCCATAGTACGTCTGCCGTGCCTCTGTCAAGCCCTCCGAGTAATACAGGAGTTAAACTAAAAATTAGATTGATTATTAAATTTCCTAATCGTCAGCCTCCATCATTTGTATAGGCACTATACAAGATAATAAAGGAATTTACTTTTTAATATTTACAGGTTTAACTACATATTAGATTAGTATAACTAGATTGTCAACGTTATTGTGGACTTACAATCGTGCTTCATTAAAAAAGTGGTTATACTCTGAATTGTCTTGAGTTAACAAGCTTATATGCCACTGCGGCAAATCGTATATAGGCGAGACTCAACTCAATATTTCCACCAGAATCATATCAATAGTGTCAAAAATTTGGGTACCGTGAGGTCGGCAGGGACAGAGCATTCCCAAATCCCAGGCGCACACTAACTCTATGCCACTTCGGTAAATCGTATATAGGCGAGACTCGAAACAATGCTTCTACCAGAGTAACTGAACATATCAGGAGTGTCAAAAACTTGGATACCGTGAGGTCGGCAGGGATAGAGCATTCCCAAATCCCAGGCGCACACAGGGAATTCCACCGGCCTGGATACCAGTCCTCAATATTTGTGATAAACAAATGGCATTGGGGTTGTGGAACCGCGAAGAGGACAGTACTAGTGTAGTGTGTCAGCAGTCCTATCAAAACGACAGTGATATTCACAGTGATAGTGACAGAAGTCGGTTACGTGCTGAGGCCCGCGCTCGACGCTGTGCGTAATCGTGACTTCTTGACGAAGAACTTCAAATTAGTTCAAAACTGGTCGGACGGTAAATATAACGCAAGTCCTAGCCGGTTACTTAATAAAAATGGTATTTACCTCTCATGCAACTCACAGGAACACAATAAGTATACCGCAGCCTTAGACAAATAAATTGGGAAAGTTGCTCTACCTCCTTCTACCAGTAGTACCTACCGCATCTACCTCGAACGCTCTTTATATGTATAAATTTCTCATTTATTCATCTCACGTCTTCGCTTCTAGTCAGTTTTAATATACGGCGGAAGTTGAAAATGCTGCGTTTTATTTTATAATTAAATTTCTTGCTTCTCCACAGAAATATAAATGACTAGCTTTCCGGCCACGGCACCACCCACGTGTATATCGGTTATCGCGCAAAACCATTATTCTCTTATTGCGCAGTTGGGTAAAAACTATTCTGTCTATTATGTCCTTTCCCGGGTTTCAAATTATTTTCATACTAAATTTCATCTAAAACGGTCGAGGAGTTTTTAAGTTTATTCGTTACATACAAAAATACAAACCTTTCCTCTTTATAATCCCCTTCTCTCTTTGGATACTGACCAGATCAGACGTGTTTACACTAAATTCGCTGTTTTTGTTTAAATTATAAAAATCATTGAGATTTGTGTGCGAAAAATTAAGTGAACTACTAGGAGTGCATACTCGTTAAAACGTGTCTTACTAGTGCAACAGTGTTTGTTACAACACACAAGCAGCGTTGGTGTATCAATAAGCGTACTCACGCACACTACTGTATAGTGTACAGACTGGTAAGAAAGAAGTGGTCAGCCGTTTAACTTACAATGTCGGTTCAGCGATCCCCGCTAAGCTCTCCGCAACATAATTTACTGATTATAACGCCTGTAATTACCCATTCTCACTCTGATCCTGTTTTAAACTCCTCGGCAAATACTAAGTTTTCTGATCAGCAGCTAAACATCACTAAGCGACAGAAGAGAAATTTTCAAGATTTTCTAGACTGCTCGCATAAAAATGTAGACATCCATAAAGATGTAGAAATCAAAACAACTCTGATGGACATTAAAAACCAGCAGGATCAAAAATTTGAGGTGTTAACTAATGCCATGAGCCAGATAATCAATCAAAACGAGGGTATTTATAAATCCATAGAAATAATGTCTAGACCATACGAAGAGCTCACGGTAAAATGTGGCTCCCTCGAGAAGGAAAACTCTGAGCTTAAAGTGCGAGTTTCATCCCTAGAAAGTCAAATGGAACTGTCAGAAAAAAACTCCCTCAAATCAACACTTGAAATTCGTAACCTACCAAAACAAGCCAACGAAAGCAAGGAGCTGACCTTCAACATTGTTAAGACTATTGGCACTGCGATTGGCCTAGTAAGTCCAATCACAAGCTCTGATATAAGAAATATTTTTCGTAACAAGTCAGAAACTATTGTGGTGGATTTCGTCAGCACAAATATAAAAGAATTATTCATCTCGGCATACAAATTGTTTAATAAATCACATCGTGACAGTAAAGATCCCCAACTCAATACTTCTGACATACAAATAAGCGGACCCACTCGTAAAATCTATGTATCCGAGGCGTTAACTGTAAAAACCCGTAAACATTTCTACCTAGCCCGTGAGCTTGTGAAGAATAAGAAACTCTGGGCTGCCTGGACATCATATGGACAAATGTACGTCAAAATAGAGGAGGGTGCCCCGCCGACCCGCGTAGGCGAAGAGAAGGAATTACGTTATATGGATAAGTGACTACATGGACTAAATAATTTCATTTTCTTTTATATGTATATAAAGGACAATGCCAGTTTAGTACTAACTTTCTATCTATATATAATTATTATATTGTAAGTTATATTATTACTGTATTGGTATCAGGTATCACATTGTTGTATATTTTTAAAATGTCATTTCACAGATATAATTATTTGAGCAAATCCATTCATACGCGACACTCACACTCACGCACTTCCTTTAACACACATTACACACATCATAGTTGGTGTGTAAGCACTGATCTTAACAATCACACAGACTCACTCAAACTAGTTGAGTACGCCTTAAGCTGTCATTTGCTTATCAAATCAATACCCTTGACTTTGACCTTTACCATAAAAATATTTTATCAGTCTACGTTAGCGCTTAGCGTTAATCTATTGCAACCAAATATTCTACTACGTCGTTCCAAGTTCTCAAACCATATCTTTTAAATACGTAAACTATCTTGTGTTATTTGTTGAATGGACTAGATGTAAGTCTATCCATTCAATAAATTACTATGGATTTTAATAGTATTGAAACTCTGAACTTGGGAATGGACTCCATCTCGGTTGCTAACACCATTAGATGTGACATAGAAGAACTGCGCGTAAACATAAATAAAGCCAATAATTGCCTGCAGTCACTTAACTTGATATCGCTAAATATCAGAAGTATTAACTGCATTCTTAAGAGCTTCGTCACTCTTATCCATAGATATAAAGTGGACTGGGATATTTTGGTCCTTCTTGAGTGCTGGCTAATGGGTGACAAACACATTCCTCCACTAGAGGGGTATAACTACGTAGCCTCCGCTATCCATAATACCCAAAACGAGGGTGTTGTCGTATATGTCGTATATAACAAGAGCCATATAAAAATAAAAGGCGTTAGTTCATCACTTTGTGATGCTAATTCTCTTGTATTATGCCTTGACCCTGATACATGTATTATGGCTATCTACCGACCATGGGAACAGCGGAATCCCGCCAATTTTTTCAACTCTTTAGTCCCAGATACTTCGGATAATAAATCTTATGAATACCTAAATATCCTAGCAAGTCATAGCTTACTTCCAGCACACACAATGGTTACTCATGGACAGACGTGCCTAGACCACATGTTCTTAAAAACAAAGCATGAAGCTACCTGCTATGTAATAGAGTCATCGATCACTGATCATGATGCTGTTGCCCTAACAATGAATCTTTAAATTCAGCATAAATTTACTAACAAACCTATTACTTATATCGACTTTGAATCTCTTGATAGTACCATGCACATTCTAGATTTTCAACCGGTTCTAAACTCAACTGATGCCAATGAAGCTACTGACATATTTACCAACCTACTTATTGCTGCAATCACGAAACACATTAAGTTTCGTAATGTATCACGGAGAAAAAAGACGATCAAACCATGGATGACTAATGGCTTAGTACGTTGCATGCGTAATAGGGACAATTTGTACAGGAAATTAAAAAGAGATCCAGATAATGAGGTGCTTAAACTGACGTACAAAAACTATAGGAACTTTTGCAATTGTCAACTAAAAAAAGCTAAAAGGAACTATGAGAAAGAGGAGATTGAAGCAGCAAAAAGAAACAAGAAAAAACTCTGGGAGGTCATTAAAAACATTTCAGGACAGCAAAAAGCGCCTGATTATGCATCTAGTCTGTTATCGGAAGAAAACCCAAACTTAAGCAACAATGCAATTAACAATTATTTTGCTAATGTAAGCAAAAATCTTGCAGAATCATCCCAAACTAGACTGAGTTTCAACCCTTCCACTAGTAACTTAGATTTTCCATACACAACACCAGTAAATTCAATAGTATTGCTCCCTACTGACGAACTAGAAATTTCCCAACTTATACAAAGCCTAAAAGAGAAATGTGCTGTTGGGGTAGATATGATATCTGGAAAGTTCCTAAAAAGATACTCACATATAGTAATTCCTATTATTGTGTTTATATCGAACTTAGCTCTTTGTACGGGAGTATTCCCGCGAGCCTTTAAAATTGCGCTCATCAAGCCTATACATAAGAATGGAGATAGAGACTGTGTCAATAATTTTAGGCCTATCTCAATTCTTCCAACACTATCAAAAATATTGGAACGACTCATGAACAAGCGACTAGTAAATTACCTAGAATCTAATAAACTGCTATCACAAAGACAATTTGGTTTTCGTGCCAAACTGTCAACTGGTGACGCAGTTCATGAACTTATTAATTCCATTATTCAAAATCTTGATGTAAAGAGGAAATGCATCGCTATATTCCTGGATTTAGCCCGGGCATTTGACACAGTCTCTGTTCCACTCCACATCTTCTTATCAAGCTTGATCAGCTCGGAATTCGAGGGGTTCCACATCAACTTTTCCAGGACTATCTGACTAACAGGACGCAACGGGTAAAGATTGGCACTTTGTTGAGTGATGAACAAATGATCACTTATGGCGTGCCGCAGGGCAGTGTTATTGGACCGACGCTGTTTCTGATCTATATAGATGGCCTCTATCGCCTCAAACTGCAGGAGGGTAGTATATTTACTTTTGCTGATGATACAGCTCTCTTTTTCAGCGGAAACAGCTGGATTGAAGTTTTCTTATTGGCTCAAAAAGGTTTTAACTGTGTCTCCACGTGGTTACGTAACAATATGCTAACGTTAAATGTTTCTAAGACTAATTATCTCACATTTGCATTGAGATCAAACCACATTTCATCAAGGAATTTAACTTTAACTGCGCATTCGTGCAACTCTTTTAGTAATTGCATGTGCTCCTCCCTTAGCAGAAATGAAACCGTCAAATACTTAGGTATAATTTTAGACCAAACGCTCACTTTCAAACCCCATATTGCAATAGAGACTTAGAAAACTGATATATATTTTTAAATCATTAAGACATGTAGCTGACCACTATATAATTAAAGAAGTTTATACTGCCCTTTGTCAGTCTATAGTAGAGTACTGTATAACCTCCAGGGGCGGAGCAGCCAAGACTCATCTCATTGAGATTGAAAGAGCACAGCGATCTATTCCTAAAGTGAGTGCTTGTCTTCCTTTCCGTTACCCCACGACAGATTTATACAAAAAGTGGGATGTTCTTACTGTACGACAAACATTCATTCTGCGCACAGTCCTTAAACAGCACTCCATAACTAAATATGATACTGAGATGGTCAAGGACAAGCGCCGTAAAGGCACTGTTTGCAGGGCTTTACAACTCTATACCAATCTATCTCATATTTTTTTTTGTTTCATGGGTCCATACCTCTATAACTGTTTGAACAATAAACTAACTATTTACCCTCAATCTAAGTCTCAATGTAATAAAAACGTAACAGGTTTTTTAAAAATCCTTACCTATGATGAAACTGAAAACTTACTATCTGTGCCTTCCTGATTACTATATCTTGATTGTAGTCTACTATTTAGTGATAGCCTGCCGACTAATCATTTGTTTTTCTTGAAGTTTTGTAGTTGACATGCACGAGCGGGCCACCTCATACCTCTCTATAACTGTTTGAACAATAAACTAACTATTTACCCTCAATCTAAGTCTCAATGTAATAAAAACGTAACAGCTTTTTTAAAAAACCTTATTTATGATGAAACTGAAAACTTACGATCTGTGCCTTCCTGATTACTACGAGCTTGATTGTAGTCTACTATTTAGTGATAGCCTGCCGACTAATCTTTTGTTTTTCTTGAAGTTCTGTAGTTGACAAGTAAAATTTATAATTATTTTTTATAAAACATCAATCTACTAGTTATGTTTTGAGTTATAGTCTAATATTTAATTATGATGTCAGATCCGTTGAGTGGGGCCTGGTGACCTGTGATACAGATTTAAGTCTACTTCAGGCACCAGTCCTTGCAATGCGGGTTTACATTAGACAACAATATTAGTTTTGCTTGTATGATATTTATTATGAATTATTGTAAACCTATTTGCAAGGAAAATAAACGTATTTATTATTATTATTGTAATATTAGTGTAAACATCAGTTAGGCAATTGCCAACTTAAGAGCGCTGTATATTTTTTTTATTACAAATAGTCTGGCCTCTGATCACAAATTTACCTGATTGTAAGTTACATAAGTAATGAATTAATTTAGCGGAAAAAGAATTATAGTAAAAGTTTTTATTTTTTTCACCTATAATGGACCAAAAAAATAATAGATAAACTGTTTTATAATCAACAGACATAATTATTTTTATATTGATTGTGTATAAATGTACTTTTCTTTAAACTTTCGCGAACTAAGCTCATGTTTCTAACTCTTGCAAATTTAGAAACATGAGCTTAGTTCACGAAAACACAAACATTGCAAAGCATGTTGCGTCAATACTGCAACCACTGGTAGGAAAAACGACTTCATACGTGAAAGATTCGCGCCATTTCATAGAGATGATCAAGAACATTACACTGGAACTGGATGACATCATGATGAGTTTTGACTCTTCACCAATGTTTTTTTTTTTTTTTTTTATATGCATGATAGGTTAGCCTTTGACCACTATCTCACCTGATGGTAAGTGATGATGTGGTCGAAGATGTTGTTCAGGCTAACCTAGAAGTACTGGCTCTCAAGGACAGCTGCCGGAACACACCGTTAGGTGCTTGGCGACAGTTTTTCTACTTGAGGGTGGTAGCTAGCCAGGCGGGCATTCGCAAAATGCCCTACCACCATGCTATAACGACTGCCATCCTAAGACAACAACCGGGACCGACGGCTTAACGTGCCCTCCGAAGCACGGAAACGCTCAGTAGTAATGTCACTAGCGGTCACCCATCCAACTCCTGACCGCGCGCGACGTTGCTTAACTTTGCTGATCGGTTGAGAACAACTAAGTAAACTTCGCTACGAGCGCTTCAAAATGTTCCAGTCAAGAAGTGTCTCGAAGTAGTTAAGAAGAAGCTGAAGCAATTTAATATCACAGAGAACTATGTATATTGTTCTAACTGCTTAGAAGGTAACTATTTTATTAACCGCGAAAACCACTACATCCAGATAGAGGATGTGGCTATGGGTAGCCCTATAGCATCAGTACTGGCTAACATCTGGATGGAGCATTTGGAAGAGGCATTAAATCTTCATATATCAGCGTAAAAAATGTGGAAACGATATGTGGATGACATCTTCTGCATTATGAAAGGTGGTCAGCAAGAAGTCGAACAATTAAGGCAACATTTAAACACAATTGACCCGAGAATCAAATTTTCCTATGAAATTGTGTTAAGCAGTTCTTTGGCTTTTCTTGATGTGCTAGTACTGGTGAAACTAGATGGCTCTCTAGCGCACTTAGTTTATAGAAAACCGACATATATATAATATATACACTGACATATACCTGAACGCGGCATCACATCATCACCCATGCCATTAACAATCCGTTGTCACGTCCCTTATTAATCGCGCCCATGACCTGTGTGACCCTGAGCACATTTAAACAGAGTTGCTCCATGTTCAGAAAGGGCTAGTGAGCAACGGATATAAAGTGAATAAAAGCCGGCCCAGACGAGCATATCGGAAAAAGACAATCTTTGATGTCAAAAGACGTCAACCAGCGATTTTGCCATACATCAAAGGGATAACGGACAAAGTTGGAACGGCACTCAAAAATACTCCATAAAGGCTGTATACAGATCGTTATCTCAATTAGCACAACATGTAAGAACAGCAAAAGATGTTATTCCATATCAAACACCTGGTGTCTACAAGATTGACTGTAGCTGTGGTAGCTCTTATATTGGACAGACTAAGCGCACTATCGCAGAAAGGGTTAAAGAGCATATCGCAGCTTTGAAGAATTGTGACATGCATAAATCAGCGATAGCTGAGCACTTGCTTGAGTCAGGACTTAACCACTGGATCGAGCTACACTACTACTGCGAATTGTACGTGAAGCGGTTGAAATTAAGAAGTACACAAATTTCAATTGGGAGGATGGATTTAAATCGTCTACATCGTTGAATCCTGTCATAAAAATGTTCTCGAGTCGTTATTTGTCTCCGCGTGTAACTTCCGATACTGTTAGTGTAGTGTGTCGAGGTAAAAGTGATAAAGACATAAACGAAAACCGAACGGGGGTAGATTAAAATCGCTCCCACCGCTCCTCAAGACGATGATACCCGCTTCTTCAGTCTACTCGTGACCACGGTCAATGCAACTTGATCAAAACGTCGAGGTTAGTCAAAATATATTTGTTTTGACGTGTATTTGTGCGTGAATAGACCCGTTTAGGATTTAGAAACGTGTATATATGTATAAGTCGTATTAATTTATTATTAAATAACCATGTGATGATTGAAAAATCGGGCTTCAAATATATTTAGTGACAATTCGATCTAGTTTCTTGCCTGTTCTTCTCGCAGTGGCTCTATACAAGTTTTGCTGAATGTGGCAGTACAATGTAGAATATTTTAATACTACAATTTGTAATTGACATTCATAAGAGCGTCGTAGACGCTTAAATTGAATAAATGATTTTGACTTTGACTTTGGCTTTGAGTGAATAATATCAATATCTGATTAACTGAGAAGGAGAGTTTTTTTTTACTGAAAATAAGCTATTTTTTTTACCATAATCACCTAATCGTAAGTAATAGTAGAGTTGCAGATTATAATGCATCAAGCAAAACTTAGAATGAAAACTTGTTCTCCAGGACAGCTATCAGAACACACAGTTGAATGCTTGGCGACCGATTTTTATTTGAGAATATCCAGCGGGAGGGGCATTCACAAAAAGCCCTAACACCACCTAATAATGACCGTTATCAGAATACCTGTACCGACAGCTTAATGTACTCTCCGATCAAAGGGAGCACTCAATAGTGAATGTCACTAACACGCCCATCCATGTAGATACCTAATATGCCAAAGTAAGAGCACTTCATTTAATGTGTATGCAAACCCAGTAAATGATACTGTCCACATTTACATTATAGTTTCATGTATAGAACAATACGAAAACAGTAAATCCAAAAACCCTGTCCCTTGTGCAGTTTGTAGTAATTACTCTAACGTCAGCGGTTTGTTAGCGCCGCTGCGTCGTCAATCTAACCACATATAGTCAGAGTGGCGATGTAGCGTAATTTATATATCCCCTAGTAGACTCGATTGTTCACGCTGACATTGTATTTTATTTCGAAGAGTACTTAATGCAGTATGCTACGGAATCCTGTCACTATTACAGTTTGTGGTAATTACTCCATTATTCTCAGTTCGTTATTCACCCTGCATCGAAACATCAATCTCTGATTACTCAGATGAGCAATAAACCTTAGTCAATGTGACGCCTAGCTAACTCAAGTGTAATGATAGGTCAATCGTATAATATATTATTAGGTGTCAAATAGTAATGAAATAAAATTGAGTAGGTGGTAAAGTGCATGTGAACAAGAAGATTAACGGGAAAAAATGGAATACCTAGAACTATTGCAAGTGGTACCATGTATTTTTAATTTGCCGTAGTATAAATCTGTAGGGTAATTTAAAGTACATATAAGAATGTTGCTAGTGCAACATTTTTTAGATTTTTTTTCTATCCTCCATTCGTTTGCAACGCGTTTTAATAAATCAATCTGATATTAACCTATATAGATGAATGACAAAAACTAATTGTTTTTTTTAAATTAAATTACTGTTAAAGCGATATTATTCATTAAACTGGTGGTATGGCATTTTGCGAACGCCCGCTTGGCTAGCTACCACCCTAAGCGAGAAAATCTGTCGCCAAGCACCGAACGATGTGTTCCGGCAGCTGTCTTTGAGAGCCAGTAATTCTAGGTAAGCCTAAACCACATCTTCGACCAAATCATCACCATCAGGTGAGATAGTGGTCAAAGGTTAACTTGAAAGGAATAAAAAAAAACTACATAAAACCCAAATTTTGAGCTATTCCGCAAGCACCTATGTAAATATGATGTTAGACCTGAAATATTCTACATTGAGCAACGAACAATATTATGGCTAGTTGCTCTTAGTAATCGCGCAAATAGTATCGCGTTATAATAAACTAACTCACATATCTTCGGAGCCGTATGGTGCAGCCTCAACATCCATCCATTCCGATATCGCTGCATTGTGTTCACGCAGTTGGCAATCAACGCACTTTTTTTATTCGACAAACTATTCACTAATTTAACAACTCCTAGGAAAAGTTTGCCGTATCCGTCCGTATCTACTAGTTTATGGGCTAATGGTACGCGACATCTTTATGCACTCGTTTAGGACACCATCTGGTTTTGTAAATATTGCTCTGTATCATATAATCAAATATTTTTTGGATGTTCCGGTTTATTTTCGATTTAATATTCGAGATAGTACGTACATTGCAGCTTTTTCATTGAAAGTTAACATTATAGGTGTGATTTTAATATTGTTAGGTTTGCAATAACGCCTGCTATGCGGATTACATTACAAAATCACAAATATACGATAGGATAAATTTAAGTCATGTGCGGGATGTATAGGTGTGATTCCCTAATTTGGTACTTTTTTTTTTATGCCTGATAGGTTATCCTGTGACCACTATCTCACCTGATGGTAAGTGATGATATGGTCGAAGATGTTGTTCAGGGTAAGATGTTGTAAGCTAGCCAGGCGGGCATTCGCAAAATGCCCTACCACCATGCTATAACGACTGCCATCCTAAGACAACGACCGGGACCGACGGCTTAACGTGCCCTCCGAAGACCGCGGGCTACGTTGTTTAACTATGCTGATCGGTTGAGAACAGCTAAGAAAACTTCGCTACGAGCGCTTCAAATACTTTCAAGGTGAGCTCCTCATCAGAGGATCATTGCTTGGATTCAGAGAGAATATATATTATTTACGGACGTTTTGGTGATAAATCCGTGCTACAGGTGGCGCGGATTAAAGAGAGTTCCTACATTGTATGTACGAGTATTTGATTATTTTGTTCTATTGTCGATAGGTATTAAGGAATTTTCTCGAAATGTATACAGATTTGGTTACATATAGGTTTATTTTTCTGAGAAACCACTTAGTCACTAACGACTGTTCGATAAACTTTTCCCTGAACTGGTAATGTTTCTAAACGGCCATTTTCATTGTGAGACCATTTTTCAATAGTTCAATTTAAACCATAATTTTCAATATTTAGAAGTTCTTATATTCAAGAACAACACTTCTGGGTATGTATTTGGTAATGTTTTAGAATGGCTGTGTTACGTACGAATGGATGCCTAAACCACTCGGCTGACTATAAAATAATACGTAACATTCTCAAGAAAATATACAAATCTAAAATTAACGTGTAATCTAATCAATTTGTCATTTTTGAACATGCCGAATATGTAATTCGTTCCACTCGTGCTTTATGAACTTACGAGAAGTGTCTTCGTAGCACTCCATATAAGCATAAACTCGTCGTATTTTAAATAGCAAGTGATTAAACTCGATAAAATTTAGGATGCATGTACTTGTGCTTCATATAAATGCTTCTGATTTTCCAGTTTTCCGTATAATTATGTATTTTCGATATTATTTGTTCAATGTTTTGTCTAAAAGTTTTTCTTATATATTAACTACTTAATTTTAATTCTTATGCCCTTATTTATATTTTTTTTTCTCTTGTTTAAAATATACTTGATCTATCTTTTGTTTACAATTGATCGAAATATTTTCATCAATTACTGTACTTACTTATTGTTATTACTTTTTTGTGGCATAAACGACAATGGTTCATCCGTATTAATTGATATAAATAAATTATTTGCGTTAAAATACTTGATATTTGAAATATTATGGCGAAACTACATTCTTATGAAAAGCGCGTCGAAGATAGCCTTAAGAAAAATTTATAAAACATGTGACAATATAATGGTAATGATTACTAATTAATTAGGTACTATTATTACTAATTGATTACTCTTCAATGTAACATTAATAGGTACATATAGTGAAACTTTAGCTAGATGGCTATTTTTGGTGATGATTACTTCTTGTATGTCGTCTTTGTTTCGATAGTTATCATCTTAAAGTTTTACTATTATGGATATGTACTGTATCAGCCATTTCGTCCACTGCTGAACACAGCCTCCCCTATTAAGGGGTATTTGCCATAATCTCCACGCTTGGCAGGCGGCTTGGGGATCGCAGTGTAAGATAGTAGTTCTTTAGAAGGCGCTCCAGTATTTTTCCCTTAGTCGCCTCTTACGACACCCACGGGATGATATGGGGAGGTGCAATTCTAACCCGGCACCCCACGGGGATTTATAGATATACTCTAATATAATAAACTGTTATTCATGTTATTCAAGATAGTAATATTACTGAATAATATTAAACTGTATTGAATTGAAGTTGTACAACTAATTGTGTTCAATTTTGTTTTTTTGTAAGTTTTGTGTTAAATATTCAAAGGTCCAATTAAAACTGTATAAACTCGGATTATATAATCAATGAACATTTCTAGATGATAACAGTAGATGGTAATTTCTCTAATCAGTCAGTCAGCTTTAGTTATAGATTATTAAGGGTTAGGGTTAAGTCAGTACGGTAAGTAATTGGAATTTCTGTTTATTATGAAAAAAAAACAGTCCAGTGTGAATTAAGTAAGTATTTAGTAGCTAAGGCAAAACGTAATAATAACACAAGGGTTAAGATATCTTTGTTACTGTTACAACTTCTGTGAGGTTAGTAAGTGAGCGACTGTCTCCATCCCATCCCATCGTACTCCAATTAAATAGGCCACGTGGGAAATTGTAGGGTCGTAGAAACATCTGCAAAATGTTAACAATTCCAGCTCCTGAATAACTGAGACAATCGGCGTTAGGAATTCAAATATAACTCTTTTGGTGACGGAAATACAACGTATTTTGTATTTGGTAGAAATATAGCTGCTTAAAAAATTACAGTCAAATAGCTCAATAATATTGTTATGCAATTTATATTCTATGATTAAATATATAACTTTTTGTTTTAGAAACATAATGATGCAGTATTTTTTATAACACTTTTTATTGATGCTCACATTATCACCATAAATAAACTTATTAGACACATGTTTTTACATATAATATGAATTAGAAGATTTATCTCCGGACCGGACTCGTGCACTTTGCACTAGACGAATGCACGTATTCCTGTGTACCGACGGTACAGTTCCGCATATATTGTTATTCTACTGTTCGTAATCCAAAGCGTAAGTTAGGCACGCATACTTAGCAATTCTTTATTTATTGTTGTTCAACAATAAAGTGTGCACTATAATCATGTCAAGTTTTTCGCATCAGTATTGACTGCCAGTTTGTACTAAAGATCGAAATAAAAAACAATGAGAAAATCATTTCGTGTCTTTTTGGGGCTTATCTCAGTAATTTAATTATTAAAACGAAAAAGCCCTTTAAATGTTGGGTAGACGGACTGACGGCGTAATTTTATTAAAAGGATTCCACTGTCCCGAACAAAACCCTACATAAATCAATTTATCCGGGAATGTCTGCATGCAGAAGTGAGGCATAAAATGCTACTCAGAATAAAAACAAACAGTGATTACTGTTTTCTTTCTATACAATACCTCCAAGAATTCCAATACAAACGCAAACCGCAGCTCCAGCTCCATCAATCCATGATCATGAAAGCCACTGGTCTGATTTGAACTCGTTGCGAGACAACCTACTTCACAGTTCACATTCTAATTCTGAAAACCAAAGGCAAACACAAACTTATTGCATCATCTTAAAATGTAGTAAAAAGTTAAAAAGTCCAGTATGTTTAGAGATTTTATAAAAAACCTACAAACTGATTATATAAACACATAATAAAAGTTAGAAAAAACAATATTTACGTCTATGTGAGCTCAATCAGTTCAGGGGCCGTATAAATAAATTTAATATAAAAAATTTATATCTTAGGCCTACATCGTATTAGTTTTTAGTAAAGTTTGTTTCGATCGGTATAGCGATGTTTGTAAGTAATGAAATATGCAAATTGCATATCATCTGTGACTGACGTACAAACAGATACAAGCTTCTCATCCTTTAAGGGTTCCGTTTTTTCATCAAAATATATAAGGAATCGTATAGCTCAATACTTAAATTATTATTTATTAGCATACTGACTGCTATTGCTTAAATAATCTCGTGATTCATATTTGCCTACTTCTACACTTTATTATAGTTATCAATAACAGCTAACAACCTTTGTCAAGAATTCATCAACTATGCTAAGGTGTATTACAATTAGTAACCTTACCAAATAGTTGCAACCGCTCTTAGCCCCGAGTAAAAGCCAGTATCCAAACAGCTCACTGAATATTGGATGCGCTCAGTGCCCACAGAATTATTCCAAAACTGCTGGTTCAAAGGTCTATGTGTACCCAAGTGAAACAGGTTTGTGAAGCCAGTGCTGTTCTTGATAGAGCTATTGTATTAATGTGAGATTTCGTCGTGAAAGACATATATTGTGTGGTATAATGCTCATATTATTTCACAAATAAACAAAAATAAAGCTACTTCCATATATATACGTTCATACGAGTGTATTATTTATATGATATGCAATAGCATGCATATATATAAATATTAAGGATTCTTTTGGATGAGCAGAAGAATCCTTTCTCCTTTTGAAGCAGTAATGGCTCAGTGGCATTGGCTATGGACTGCCGCGCAGCAGGTCCATTGTTCGAATCCTGCTGAAGGGTTGAGCTTGGAGCACCGCATGCTGGTAGGGTATTTTACGAAGGTAGCTGGCTAGCGACCGCCCTCAGGTAGAAAATCTGACGCCAAGCACCTAAGGGTGTTTTCCGGCAGCTTTTCTTGAGAGCCAGTAAGTCTAGGTAAGGCCTGTTAACACCTTCGACCACGTCATCACTCACCATCAGATGAGATTGAGGTCTGGTTTTCCATCATCATCAGATCGCGCATTATTTTCCTCTTTCTTGTTAGCGACAAGGAACTAAACGGGATGATGGCTTAATCTGATGTTCGACCGCATTGCTCGAATTCATTATTTCCATTCCATTTTCTTCGATCAAGAATCCATGTCGCTTATTTATTTACGTATGTAAATGATGGAAGCAGGAGAACAAGCCTCTTATTTATTGAAATCATTACAATAAGTTGCCGTGCTTTCACGTTATTATTTTATCAACTATTTAGTTTCAACTATTAGTATCAACAGTGTGTTCCAGCTCCAGAAATTTTCCCATTTTAGGTCTAACCAATCATCGTCTTACACTTATTTTACTCACATGGGGTGGATTACTGTTATGTCTTTGTTAACAACAAAGAGGAAAACACAAGAGCATAAGTTGTGACTTTTTGGATGGAGCTATTAATAGAACAGCTGCCAGATAACACCGTAAGGTTTTAAGCGACAGATTTCTTACGAATAGCTAGCAAGGCGGCATTCGCCCGCCTACTACTATATGGAATCTTCAAGAGAATAATGAGGAAGTCAAAATGTTATGGTAGATGCCTGTTGAGCGCTGAATGTGCCGCAACACCAACTCAAATTGTGCTGAGTCTGGCGTGCTGCTTATTAGGCGTATTCTTTTCTACCATGTCGTAGGGCTTTTTATACATACAAGAGAAAATTTTGGTGGGTACCACCGCAGTGTCTGATGTTCTGTTTCGAAACAGTAGTATGTAAATAAAATTACTGGGCTAACGGCACATATGAACTACAAACGCAGTGCAGTACCCAGTAGGACGAGAACGGTGACACTGCAGTTGTAATGGACTGGCGTGACGCTTAACAGCAGGTGGATGGCTTGTCCGTTTCAACGCTTTTAAACAAAGATAATACTTCCCTATTTCACCATTTACAGAATACATCCAACAAGAGGATATAAAACAGTTATTATGTTCGTATGCCGAGAAACGTAGCCTATATACTCATTTTATTTATTGAAGAGCAGCTATATATTGTAAAATAGTTGTTGCTGTAGGTAATAGCCTTTGACAACAATCTCACCATACATAATTTATGCCGTGGTGTAGTATTATTATATGTTCTATGCCGTGGTCGAGGACAGTACATGTGCTTAGCCTTGAGAGCCTGTCTCACTCTCATGGACAGCCGTCGGAAGACACCCTTGATGCTTGGTTACAGATTTTTACTTGAGGTAGTAGGTAACACTATTAAGGCGGGCATCATGAAAATGTCCTGTCAGGACTCATCGTGAATAAGCACTTCTACAGTGTAATTTGAGCCACGGGCCCCCAACGAGGTGATTTATTGGCATTCCCACTAGATTATACTGTTTTAAAAAATCTGGGATAATTAAATAGTACTCTTTTTTTAGCCTGATAGTCTTTGACCACTATCTAACCTGATGGTAAGTGATGATGTGGTCTAAGAATTTGTTCAGGCTAACCTAAAAGTACTGGCTATCAAGGATAGTTGGCGGAACACGCCATTAGATGCTTGGCGACAGATTTTCTACTTGAAGGTGGTAGCTAGCAAAATGCCCTTTCACCATGCAAAACTCTTTCCTGGTGAAGGTCTGTGTGTGGTTGTTACACGCCAATATCCGGATAACGTTAGCATCAATGAATCGGGTATTCTGGCTCGTAGTAGTAAAATACTACGCTGCTCAAAAGCACTGTTGCAAGTGAAATAACTGGGCAAACGGAACATCAGAAACAACAACGGAATAACGAGCATAGTACAGTGTAATGCTGAACAGGGACGGTGAAACTGCAACTGATGACATGGATGACGCTTACAATCCGGCGAGCGACATTTTTGCCTTCTCCCTTCTTAACAAATTAAAATATTAACGTAGAGCTATACACGCCGCCGTCAGAGCCGTATGTTACTCCCTCCACCATCCGAAATATCTGGGAACTTCGATCGGCGTCGCGTATGTTGCGTAGAAAGACGTGGCGTAGATCTTGTTAACATACAAAATACTTAGCCTCCAAAGAGTTCAGATCAGCCTCCATACCTCACACGGACCTAATGTAGCTCACACTTCACAGCAAAATTATGTCTAAAATTGAGAGGCTATACTCGCGAATGCTTCGGGCACGTTACCGTCTGCGAGTAACAGCAGTACAAATGCCGATAGATTTGGCGATGAACCACGATCATTATCAAAATTCTCATTATCAAGCAAAAATAAATAATTTTACACTCTAATAAACATTATACAAATCATAGCCCACTATTGTAATATTATTAACTTCATGTCAATGGCTAATTGGCTCGTAGATAACTTTTGCCCAACAGGAGGCCACCTCCACGGCCCTGTCAGATGCATAAAGGTCTTCTTGTGTGCATGTGGTCGGGCACTGGGGACATGACAGCCAGTGTACCAAATTTTGTTCAGGAGCACAACACTCCAATTCCACGTGTAACTTATTTATATACTAACTTATGTACCCATTTGGCCAGGTTGCTTTTGCAATGACCAACTCGGGTACGGAGTCTGTGGAGCGAGTGCCAAATTGGCCACTGCAGTTCGTTACCAGGAGGCAGGTGTTCCGCTGGGGTTTGTGGGTGTAGGATATTTTTTATACCA
This sequence comes from Plagodis pulveraria, assembly GCA_963890685.1. Lineage (NCBI taxonomy): Eukaryota > Metazoa > Arthropoda > Insecta > Lepidoptera > Geometridae > Plagodis > Plagodis pulveraria. The sequence goes on along the minus strand of OY982964.1, from coordinate 10,591,830 downwards.
AAGTTTGAGTCTCTCCTCCTGTATGTATGTGATTGAAATGTAGTCAAACAATAACTCAAATTTGTAACACGAACAGATGAGCCCTTATTTTTTACATTAAATGAGTGCAGTCTCCTGTGTTTTATATATCCGTAATCACTTCGCAGAATAGTTCAATAATATATTTACATATTATTTCGTCGAAATTATGCCCCTGTTTTGCGAACAAAAGCTCGAATTTGCGATTGAGGGGCATCAGGTTTAATCGGAAGATTTTTATTTAACACCCAGCCTGCTCACTACGCAACCTTAAAAACAAGGCTATTTTTTTCAACACAAATAATAAATTATCCATTTTCCTTATAGGTTTGGGAATGACAACAGTTTCTTGGTAACAAACGTTGGTCTCGCCATCGATTTTATCTTTCGATTGATGTCAAGGGTGTAGTGATAAGGGTCATAAAGGGCATACGGAAATTTACCACCGAAAAGCGAAGATTTGTATCAGCAAGAATGGCAATTACATCGCTGACTTTTCAAAAGGAGGAGGATATTTTCACTTGTTTGTTTAGCATTGGTTCTGTTTATATTTAAGGCTAATGCAAAGTGCTTTTGACCTAAATAAAGATAATGATTATGTAATTGTATATTTCGACCAACTATGATCATGCAATGCATAAAATTCAAAAAAAGGCACAATAACATTTGCTATAACAAACTTCACATATTTTGAATAGATATAAAATTAACGCTTATAGTATGATCAAGGTATATCTCTATATATATTTTATTTATGTATCAGACTTTTCAGTTATATTGCCTGTTCTTTTTAAGATTGCTCTAAGGAAATGACCACATGCTGGGAGAAAATTATTTTTTGTTACCTTCCCATGTACTGGAACATACTGGAAAAAAATTGAAGGCCTACTAATACCTACATCTTAAGAGTCAACATTTTCCACAAAATAATTAAATGTTTTAGAGCTAAAACCATTTTCTTTACGAGCTTGAAACCGTGAGACCGTGCAACATATGGACGGACGGACAGGCAGATAGTGGAGTCTCCACAATACGTTCCAGTTTGCTCCTCTGGACATGGAACGCTAATAACTGGCCAAGTGCGCTTCAGACTTGCATACATACAATATGTATAGGTGTTTTGTTTGATATGAAACATTTACTGAGCAAGTGACCCGCACTTGGCCTGTTTAATAAATGTTGATACCACCACGCGTATGTCGTTTCTTAAGGGCAAATTATTTAAGAACCGTCCACGGGGTATAGTAAGACCTGTGAAAAATTCAGTAGCAATTCAGTACAAGGCTAATGGACTCATTCTCAGGCATTTCACTAGGAATTTATTTTAGGAATAACTAATAACACTTTCTTACTTTCTTATTCTTGCAGTACTTCACCGCGTTGCAGAAAAGCCTTTAGTAACGACTTCTAAAGTCACCAATTATTAAACACGTGAAATTACATTTTTTTCACGGATCACTGCAAAGTCAAAACGTTATAAGTAGGCAGAATACAAGAAGGGAGTCAAAGCCATTTTTCAAATAAAATTAACGAATGTAATGCTTTTCGTTTATTTCCCTAAGCAATTATATCTAACCGGTAACTGGTGGATTCGCTTCAAAATAAAACGGCAATTCCAGATTTATTTGATCGTTATGAAATTGCAACGGACATTACTCAGCCGGGATAAATTGTTGCTCGTAGGTATACGCGGTCCATAATCCCGGGTACAATTTTAATGTAACTCGTGGAAAATGTAATGACTTTAGATTATTTCACTTAAACGTAATTAACTACTTTTGTTAGCGGAATCATCCTAAAAAAAAGGGGTTAAAATGTAATTTATATTTCTAAACGTTCCTTAAGTAGCACCACATGAATAAAGAACCGTAGTAGCGGTCTTACCTTCGCGCGGAGTTTGCACATAACCGATCAACTAGGTTAAGCAACGATCATAACTTGTGTGGATGACCGCTGGAGCTTATTATGGGATTGTGACGGAACAAGCACGAGGCCCACCTGATGTTAAGCAGTGCAGTTTAATAATTAATTAATTACCTCTGCCTATAACACATGCATTTCGTCACAAGCGACGAATTGTATTGCACCCTTCACCTTGAGATATACAGTAGTTAAGTGACATTGTACCTGTAATTTAACTGGCTCTCAAGAACTTCTGAATACACTGTTAGGTGCTTGGCGACAGATTTTCTACTTGATGGTGTTAGCTAGCCAGGCTAGCATTGGCAAAATACTCTTCGACTATGCGTTGAAGCTCAAGCAAGTGATGGGGATTGAACTATGAACCTGCGACATGGTAGATCATAGCTATTACCGCTCAGCCATCATTGTCGAAATCATTTTCCATATTTTTTTGATATTGTTGTCTTTTAATTTATTTTATTATTTTGATTATTGTTGTAAATGAGTCAATATTTTTGGTTAGGTAACGTTAAACCATACCGCTAATTTCTGGGTAGTTTGGCTCGGATCGGCTTCCACCATCTCTTTCGATTCATTGTTATTTACCTGTGTGGGTGGTCTTCCACTTGGTTCGTTTTTCAAATCAAAGTTTCAACCATAAAAGCTTTTATACCAAATTTACACAGTGCGTTCATGAGTAGTCCCCTCTCCAAACGCAACATTGATATTGCGAGCTCTTACCGGCGCGTTAGTTCCGCGTCGGAACTCGTATTCGTAATTACCCTAAAATTTTATGTCATAACCTCCCAAGAGCGACCAGCAAGCATCTCTTCTTGAGAGCCATATTCGGTTCTAAGCCTAACTTGTTTGCATATTTGACCTTATGCTGTTGACATTGTTGCCTGCTCAATTTTATTATTCAATTATTATATTTCTCAAAAATAATTTTAATTTTCATTATTTTGTGTGTGTGTGACTTATTCAGACGATTTCTTGGACCCAGAACTTGACTACGACTACTTATATACAAATATAACATGTTATTAGGTAATTGGCAATTGTACAAACCATATGTATCTATATGAGCAGAAAATACAAAAGAAATAAAAGCACCGTAAGAATACTATAAATAGCAGCAGGAATTCGCAATATCGGTCATTAGTCTTGAAGCGTGTGATAGCCTCACAGGGTACGTTATCTACCCGCAATTTTGAGCGGACATTAGTTCAGCCAATATGGTGTGAACAGTCCCTATGAAGGGAGGAATGGCTAGCGATGACATTTTCTCGTCTTCGTGATGAAGCTATTACACTAAAAGAGTCTATTTTTGGCTCCATAATTGTATTTCTTTTCTACTGATAGGTTAACTTTTTAACAACCGCTCATGTTGGTAACTGAAAATAAAATTCATGGCGTTAATAGTCTTAACCTAGATTTAATGATACTCAAGAAAAGCATAATCTCCCTCAAGCCATAATCTCTGGACCCTCATTGTATAAACACGTGAAGTATTGTAATAATATGATTTCATTGCAATAAAACGAAATCTAAACAAAAAATTATTATTACATCCATATGAAATTCTAAAAAGTATTTAAATTAATCAGATGAAAGTCCAAATATAAATACACCTACATAATAATAATCATGCTTGTGGGCTACTCCCACATAATAACGTGCCGTTATTTAATATACACTTATTAAATATATAACTTGACACATTCACAACAGTCCATTATTAACATCACTATTTATAATATATAATTACTTATTTATTTATTTACACAGTACCTAATATTTATATATGTACAAGTAATATATGTAATTAATTCAATCAGTATTAAACACTTATATATTAAATATACATTACATTGACAATATTATTTACAGTTAACAATTGATAAAAACACTAATGAATTAATTTAATATTGACGGCTAGATGCCGTGCCAACAATGGACGAATGCATTGGAGCCGCGCGCCGCTGCGCGGTGATAACGAGATCTCATACTCGTATAGATATAAGTACATCGGCGCGCGAGCACCTCAGCGCCGGCCGCCGGCCGTTCTCAAGCCAGTCGGTAACAAACGCTTACGCGACGCGGAGCCCACGTCGCTCTATGCAATTCCAGTCTCTCTTGCTTTGTTTACTTTCTACGTAATACTTCTAACTATCATTCATCTTTCATTGCTGTGCTTAATACATACTTACATCGCCTTCTAAACTATTTTAATTGTGGACTGTGTTTGGGTGTTAATAAACATTGGCTGTGAAGTGTACGGATTTATTTATTTGGACTATCATCAACTTCACCGCATCACCACCAATACTACTGGTAACAACACCCTCATCTCTCTTCTCCATCCCCCACAACTGGTGACCTCAACTGAAACGCCGTAAGAATACCTAAGCCATATATTTATGAAAATGAGTGACGGTTCCGACGACACAGTTAACTCGCAAAATGGCGCTGCAGCCGCACCTCGCCGCTGTAGTCGATCGGCAGAGCGCGTTTCCACTGCACCATCCGAGATTTGTCGAGTCGGTGTACGGGTACCACCTTTTTGGCCTGAAGAGCCCGAAATATGGTTTGCGCAGATAGAGGGACAGTTTGCGATCACAGGCATTACATCTGACGCGACAAAATTTAATTACGTCATCGGACACCTGGATCCTCAATATAGCAAGGAAGTTAAAGATATCATCATATCTCCGCCGGAAAACAACAGGTATGACAAATTAAAGTCAGAGCTTATTAAACGGCTTTCTGCTTCAAAGGAGAAGAAGGTTCACCAGCTCCTCATGCACGAAGATCTTGGGGATAGGAAACCTTCACAATTTCTGAGGCACCTGCAAAGCCTGGCCGGATCCAACGTACCTGAAGACTTCCTGAGGACTATCTGGAGCAGTCGTTTACCGAGCAACATCCAAACCCTGTTGGCCTCTCAACCCCAAAGCAGTCTTGAAGCTTTGGCTGATCTGGCAGACCGCGTTCAGGACATCGTGTTGCCCGCACGACAGGTTGCAGCTACGTCATCATCAGCACCGGGTTCCGTCATCGACTCCATGGCTAGCGAGATAGCAGAACTGAAACGAGCTGTGAAGGCCCTGACACTGCAGCTAGGAAGACAGTCCCGTCCTCAGAACCGCTCCAGGATCAATACCAGCACTGGACGCAGTCGTTCTACATCCCGCTCAAACTCAGCGTACCGCAAGTATCCACTCTGCTGGTGCCATTCTAAGTATGGTGCTAAGGCCACTAAATGTCAAAAGCCTTGCGATTTTGGCATGGCGGGAAACGCACAGGGCGGTCGATAATGGCGACGTCTGATTGCCCTCTCTCCACTGGTCGCCTTTTCGTCACCGACCGCAGCTCGAAGGTACCATTCCTTGTGGACACCGGAAGCGATCTCTGCGTTTTCCCTCGAACTGCGCTTCGTGAACGACGAGAGAAGACAAACTACCAGCTGTCAGCCGCCAACGGAAGCGCCATTAATACTTTTGGTTACATTCAGCTTAATCTGAATATTGGCCTGAGGCGTAATTTCCCTTGGAATTTTGTAGTTGCGGATGTAACCAAAGCTATTATTGGCGTTGACTTTCAAAATTTTTATAATTTAACTGTCGATATTCGTAACCGCCGCCTAATAGATAATACCACATCATTGTCAGCTACAGCTCAAATTGATAACAATGTAGACACTGTTTTGTCTGTTAAGGTTTTGACTGGAGATACGCAATATCACGCGATTTTAAATGAGTTCCCCGAAATCTTGCGACCCGCTGGCACACCACGCGTTATCAAACATAACACGAAACACCACATTCGTACCACACCTGGCCCGCCAGTTTCTTGTGCACCCCGTAGGTTAGCTCCTGATAAGCTGAAGATTGCGCGAGAGGAGTTCCAGCTCATGTTGGATAATGGTACTGCACGTCCATCGGATAGTCCCTGGTCTTCGCCTCTTCATTTAGCGCCGAAGAAGGACAACGGCTGGCGCCCTTGCGGAGACTACCGTCAGCTCAACGCTCGGACCATTCCGGACCGCTATCCGATCCGTCATATCCACGACTTCACGCAGAACATTTCTGGTTGCAAGGTCTTCAGTACCATCGACCTGGTGAAGGCTTTTAACCAGATCCCAGTCTGCGAGGAGGATATCCCCAAAACTTCGATCACCACGCCGTTTGGAATGTTTGATTTTCCATTTATGACATTTGGATTAAGAAATGCAGCTCAAACGTTCCAACGGTTCGTGGATGAGATGATGCGAGGCCTGGACTTCACGTACTGCTATTTGGATGACTTCCTGGTCTTCAGCAGGGATGAGCAGGAGCACAAAAACCACCTACGGCAAGTTTTCGAAAGACTTCGTACCTATGGCATGGTTATCAATGTCTCCAAATGTGTTTTTGGTGCTCCAGAAATAACCTTCCTTGGTTATTCCATATCTGAGAGCGGAACCAAACCTTTGGACGATAAGGTACAAGCCATACGCGATTTCCCCCCACCTAAAGATGTAAGGACCCTCAGGCGATTTTTGGGCATGGCCAACTTCTATAGGCGATTTTTGCCGAATGCCGCTCAAATACAAGCGCCTCTCAACGCCTTGCTTGTGGGGGGTGTCAAAGGCTCCACACCAATTCATCTCACCGACGATGCTCTGAAGGCTTTTCATGAGACCAAGGAAAGCCTTTCCAATGCAGCTCTTCTGGCACATCCAGATTGCCATTCCAAGCTTGCATTGGTGACAGACGCATCAGACGTGGCAATTGGTGCTGTCTTACAACAGCTCCAAAAAGATGTGTGGCAGCCACTAGCTTTCTTTTCGCGAAAACTTAGCCCGAGTCAACAAAAGTACTCACCGTATGATCGCGAACTTTTGGCGATATACGAAAGTATCAAGTACTTCAGGCACATGGTGGAAGCGAGGCACTTTACTGTCTATACCGACCACAAACCTCTTTGCTTTGCATTCCACGAGAGGAAGCATAGCTGTTCGCCTAGACAGTTCAGGCACTTGGACTTTATATCCCAGTTCACGACCGACTTGAAGCACATTTCCGGCAAGGACAATGTCGTAGCCGACACTTTAAGTCGCATCGATGAACTGGAAGCTCCAATTTGCCTAGCCAAACTTGCTGATAGCCAGGAAAGTGACGCAGAACTTGCCCAATATTTGTCTGACGGATCCTCTCTTCGTCTCAAAAAGATGGAATATCCTGGATGTCGCACACCTTTGTTCTGTGACATCAGCACACCGACACCCAGGCCTTTCGTCACAAGAGAGTTCCGAAAGCAAGTCTTTAAAAGCATGCACTCACTTAGTCATCCCGGTCCTTCCGCGTCAGCCAAACTGGTTGCCGCGAGATTTGTATGGCCCGGAATTAGAAAAGACTGTCGTGAGTGGGCACGTACTTGCCTAGCATGCCAACGCGCAAAAGTAAGTCGTCATGTGTCCACCCCGTTGGGCACTTTCGAATTACCCCGCGAACGATTTAAGAAAGTCCATATCGACCTGATTGGCCCCCTTCCCATTTCGCAGGGATACAGGTACTGCCTGACGGCTATAGACCGATTTACGCGGTGGCCGGAAGCCATACCTATTCCCGACATCACTGCGGAAACGGTGGCCAAAGCATTAATTTCTGGCTGGATATCTAGATATGGTTGCCCCACAGATATTGTGACAGATCGCGGTCGTCAATTTGAGTCCGCACTGTTCCAATATCTGGCAAAAACTATCGGATTCCAGCACAGACGAACCACTGCTTATCATCCGGCATGTAATGGCTTGGTGGAAAGATTTCACCGCCAACTCAAATGTGCAATCACATGCCACGCTGATCAGAACTGGACTGAAGTATTGCCTCTGGTCTTACTAGGCATTCGTAGTGCCTATAAAGAGGACCTACAAACTTCATCGGCTGAATTGTTGTATGGCGAGCCTCTGAGACTTCCTGGAGAGTTTTTCGATCCAAGCGTGCCATGTACATCTGACACGTCAGATTTTACAGCGCGTCTTCGCTCATTTTCCGAAAAACTCAAACCAATCCCAGCGTCTCGCCATAGCAACCACAAAGTATTTGTGTACAAGGAGCTCCCTACTGCCGAACACGTCTTCCTTCGTGAAGACGCTTCGCGTGCCACATTTCAGCCTGCCTACACAGGTCCATATAAAGTACTGGAGAGACGAGATAAATTCTTTAAGCTTCTAATCAAAGGAAAACCTGTCACTGTCTCTCTGGACCGACTCAAACCTGCGTACATATTATCCGACGCCAAGGAATTGTCAGGCGAAACTCATCAGTATCCACCGATTGAACAATGTACTAATAATACACCAGATCTAACACCTGACAATTTAACTACACCGGCACCTAAAACCACACGTTCTGGACGTATAGTCCGTTTACCAAATTTTTATCGCCCCTAACCAGGTCTCTGGGGGGGAGTGATGTGGGCTACTCCCACATAATAACGTGCCGTTATTTAATATACACTTATTAAATATATAACTTGACACATTCACAACAGTCCATTATTAACATCACTATTTATAATATATAATTACTTATTTATTTATTTACACAGTACCTAATATTTATATATGTACAAGTAATATATGTAATTAATTCAATCAGTATTAAACACTTATATATTAAATATACATTACATTGACAATATTATTTACAGTTAACAATTGATAAAAACACTAATGAATTAATTTAATATTGACGGCTAAATGCCGTGCCAACAATGGACGAATGCATTGGAGCCGCGCGCCGCTGCGCGGTGATAACGAGATCTCATACTCGTATAGATATAAGTACATCGGCGCGCGAGCACCTCAGCGCCGGCCGCCGGCCGTTCTCAAGCCAGTCGGTAACAAACGCTTACGCGACGCGGAGCCCACGTCGCTCTATGCAATTCCAGTCTCTCTTGCTTTGTTTACTTTCTACGTAATACTTCTAACTATCATTCATCTTTCATTGCTGTGCTTAATACATACTTACATCGCCTTCTAAACTATTTTAATTGTGGACTGTGTTTGGGTGTTAATAAACATTGGCTGTGAAGTGTACGGATTTATTTATTTGGACTATCATCAACTTCACCGCATCACCACCAATACTACTGGTAACAACACCCTCATCTCTCTTCTCCATCCCCCACAATGCTAATATTTACCTAGCTCACTTGAAGTAACTCCAGGTATCACTACCATAGTCATCATAATCTTCCTAATCTAATACTAATCACGTGTGGTGGCACTATGTGGTTTTTTCAATAACACAAAAATAGGCTAAAATACTTAAAACAGCATAATTGGCGTGGTTTTTGCCAATTTCCTTACAGGTATACTCTCAATGGTAGTGTACTCGCTTTATGAGCTTTTAAAAGTTGGAATCCTCTGAAAGTAACTTAAATAACATGCATTTTGAAGCAGCGTTATTAATACTATTTCACTTAATCTCCTCAGGCCACTAAAATCTGATTAGAAATAGTATGAAGCACTGTAGTGCGCCCAACGTGTAGCAATACCTCACTCATATCGACGTGAGTGTGTCTTATTAAGCACATTTTCACCCTAATCGCCTTAAAATATCCAACAAGGGGACAGAATGATAGATCAGCTCTGTTACGGAACAAACACGAGGCCTCCCTGATGTTAAGCGGACTAACCTCTGCCTATAACAGATGCATTTCGTCACAAGTCACGAATTGCACTGTACCCGTCACCTTGAGACATAGCTTTTAAGTCTCATGTGCCTGTAATTTTACTGGCTCTCAAAGACGACTGCCGGAAAACACCATAAGGTGCTTAGCGACAGATTTTTTAATTGAGTGTGGTCGCCAGCCAGGCGGGCATTCGCAAAATGCCCTTCTACCATACGGTGACGCTAAAGTCCGCGGCGGGATTCGAACTATGGACCTGCTGCGTGACAGTCCATAGCCAAGGCCACTTATTACTAAGTACCTAGCATCCTACTGAAACACAATTAAATTTACCACCCTCAAGAAAATCTGTTGCCAAGCATCTAAAAATGTTTTCTGGCAGCTGTTCTTAAGAGTCTAGAATGTTTTAACAATCTCGGCCACATTTTCATCAAGTGGGGCCTTTCGGTTTTAATACAATGAACCTGGCTTGCACAGGATCAGAAGGTTATTTCGTACTCGATTTCCAAGTACTTCGATACTTCACGTCCAATCGTAGACGTCCTAAGCCCAGCTAGATATTATCCTAATAATTAGTAAGTGCCCGTGAATTAAAATCGAAAATATGTGACTACCAAACTTACAATAAATTAGTATACAGATAATAATGTTTTGTTGCAACTATATTTTGAACATGCTAATTTCAAAATAAGTAGTTTTGTGCACGTCATTCTTTTTTTACCTGTAGCTATGTTAGGTTCATAGCAACAGGTAGAAAATAATACCGAATGTATTATGGTACCAAGTGTAGTACTTGTCTTCATAGTACTCACATCATTCCTACACAAATCATACTTATCGCAGTGCATCCACATTCATATTCATTATTCTTTCAGTTATATGTTTGTCCTCCGTCCTCATGACATACCCATACCAGGCCAACTTATTACTTTTCAACTTTTCTGTCACTGGTATTTATTTCACGCTTAGAGGTTTAGTTACATTCACGTCATTACTATCTTTTCAAAGAGTTCTATATACTGTTCCTGCTTTGAGGGCTATACATGCACCGAGTGTGAATTCGTCCCACTATGTCGTAGAACTTCCAACATGTGCTCTTGCACATATGGTTACATGTAGGTATTTGCAGGTTAGCAAAATCAAAAGCAACACTACATTTATGTAACGTCCTCGTGGGGTGCTGGGCTAGAATGTCACCTCCGCATTGCTACCTGTAGGTATCGTAAGGGGCGAAAGGAAATTCCATCGTAGTAGGTATTACTGCGTATTGTGTGTATATAGAAACGATAAAAGTAAAGGTGTGTGCTTATATAAAAAAAAAATTGTTACTATTTTAATATTGTTAGGTTTGCAATAACGCCTGCTATGCGGATTACATTACAAAATCACAAATATACGATAGGAAAAATTTAATTCCCGCACATGACTTAAATTTTTCCTATCGTATATTCGTGATTTTGTAACATTGTTCCTATTTTGATAAGGTGGTCCCATGATGGAATGTTGTTTTTCAAGTGTGAACAAAATTTACGTTGCTATTTGATTCGTGTAAGCATATATTATCCTCGCGCGTACCTACTACGCGTACTATGGTATTTTATATCACGCGTTTAAAATGTTGGCGTGAATATTATCGGACAATTATTTGTTTTAATGATTCTGTAATACATCATATGAATGTCTTATAAGTAGCTAATATTTTAAGACCTAGAGCAATAACAAACTTATCTATTATAAGTCACAAATATTTCATCTGTAAGCCTGTTCAAACATGCGTCTTGACTTTTAACAATGAGGTAGGGTCTAACCATTACAGGCACGCCCGAGACAAGAGATCTCTGTAATCTCATAAATATTCATTACTTGGTTTTGAATGAGTTGGATTTGGGTCTCAAACTAAGATTACGTTGGGTCTTCGCTGCAGGTTGAAAAATTGACTGACAATGTGGATGAACGCACATAACAGCCGTTTGTTAATTTTCTGATAGGAGAAATGAGCAAAATATATCGAGGTGGGAGTTGATACTTATATTTTGGTGTTAGACGAAAAAAGAGGGAATATATTGTTCTATTCCTAAATGAGAAGAAATTAATGATGGTTTTGATTATTTTTGGCAGAGGTCATTGTTTTCCTAGTTGAAGACAGCTCTCGGTACTTTATTCTTACTGTATATATATATTTAAGGCATATGCAATACATGTTGGAGTCCTAGAGATAAATATAACATTTACAAATATGGAGTCTAAAATTTTTTCATCTTGGGCGGGAATCGCAATCGATACAGCAATGGGAAAATTTTGTACTCTTATTCGTTGTGGTTTTAAACAACATAGCGAGTTGGTGCCTGCCTGTGGCTGTGCGGCCATCAGACGACTTCAATTCGCCTTATTGAAAATATGCTTGTTTATACTTTATCTAACTGTCGTAATGAAGTCGATATTGAAGCAGTGATGGCTCAGTGCCTTTGGCTATGGACTGCCGCGCAGCAGGTCCATGGTTTGAATCCCGCCACGGGCTTGAGCTTCACCGCATGGTGGAAGGGCATTTACGAATGCCTGCCTGGCTAGCGAACACCCTCAAGTAGAAAATCTGTCGACAAACACCTAATTGTTCCTCAATTTACATACAATTTGAGATGTTGTGAGCTGTGGAAACACAGTGACCTTAAACAACTAAGAAAAAAAACGTAAGAGTCGGTTTTGAATTTAGGGCTTGTTTGCAAGCTTTCCTTCCTGTAAGGTTGGGAGACATAGCGGTAGATAAAATTTCTAGTGTGGTATTACCACCCTTTTGGTTTCCATACACAGTTCATACAAATTAATTAGAGAAAATTTCGCATCATCTTTAGCAGGAAGCCAAAAATACATGGGCATTAGCTTGTCCAAACAATGAATTTTCTTAGGTAATGTCCTCGCAGAAACAGTTTGATCGACCACTTTGCAAACTAGCATGGAGAGATTTTATAGATACATATCGTACCATCGCAGATCGTGCTCGTATTCTGGCTGTTTCTGTTCGGTAACTTGGTCTTTCGTAACATGCTATCTTACGCAGTTTTTATGTAGTAAATGACTGTGATATTTTTAAATATTTAGATGTAGGGAAAAAACATTTGTTGCAAATTAATTAAGGTTATATCATACACATTCTATATAAGTATAAGAAGCATTTGTATCTGAATTACTAATCTGTCGCAGTTTTTTATGTAGTTAATGTGATATTTTAAAACGAGTAGTTGTGGGATAAAAGCGTTTGTTCAACAAATAATAAACGATATATTTTTCTCATAGGTTTGAGAATGAAAAACAATTTCCGAGTTACATAAACTATAGTCTCGTAATCGATTTTATCTCTCGATGGATGTCAAGGGAGTGGAGATAAGGGTCATAAAAGGCATACGGAATCTCTCACCGAAAAGCGAAGATGAGTTTCCATCTGGTATCAACCAGAATGGTGGCCACTTAGTTTTCAAACTGATAAAGATATTTTCATATCTATTTGTTTTTCATCTAATTTATACTTAGCCCAAATGCTGCGTTTGACCTAATTTGTATTTTTATTAATATTGACTTCGCATCTTACAATCCATAAATATCACAATTAATTATCTTATATACTCGTAACAATAACTCGCATAATACGAAAAATTTTTTTTTAATGTTATTACGACATAACAAGCCCGAGGCCTACCTGATGTTAAGAGGACTTTAACCTCTAACCTCTGCCTATAACAGATGCATTTCGTCAACGACGAATTGCACCGCGCCCGTCACACTGAGACGTACAGTTGTTAGGTCTCATGTACCTGTAATTTTACTGGCTCTCAAGAACTGCTGCCGGAATACACCATTAGGTGCTTGGCACTGAAGAACCTATATATAGCAGTTACACCCTTGATCTCGCGGAGATTGGCAGATAAGACGTAATTTACTGGACCAATTTGACCGTGTAATAACGAACAAATCCAAAATTTTGACAGATAAAAGCAAAACGTAATAAGCACAGAATACTCAGTAAGAATCACTACATAATTGCAAATATATCATAATAAATATATTTTTTTTCGCAATTCCGGTCAGCAATAACATTCAATTCACGGACTCTTTAACGGCTTTAAATAAAACGACATTTCATGTTTATTCTCGAGTTTTGAAATTGCAACGGAAATTACTCAGCTGGGAGAAATTGCTGGAAGTATGCAGTATTGAAGCGCTCGTAGCGAAGCTTACTTAGCTGTTCTCAACCGATCAGCAAAGTTAAGCAACGTCGCGCGTGGTCATGAGTTGGATGGTTGACTGAGCTAGTGACATTACTACTGAGCGTTTCCGTGCTTCGGAGGGCACGTTAAGCCACCGGTCCCGGTTGTTGTCTTAGGATGGCAGTCGTTATAGCATGGTGGTAAGGCATTTTGCGAATGCCCGCCTGGCTAGCTATCACCCTCAAGTAGAAAATCTGTCACCAAGCACCTTAGTGTTCCGGCAGCTGTCCTTGAGAGCCAGTACTTCTAATTTAGCCTGAACAACATCTTCGACCACATCATCACTTACCATCAGGTGAGATAGTGGTCAAAGGCTAACCTATCAGGCATAAAAAAAGTTCTTAAATCGTAGTACAATCATAATGTTTATGGTAAATGGACTTTTGGTCCATTCACTGTATCCCTTGCACTACACCATTAACACCTTTCGTTCGCGGAATTATTCTTAAAAATGTTTGTACAAAATTCAAAGTACTAATATATATATATAGATATGCCCCTTAATAAGGGGAGCTTGATGAGCATAATATGCTCATGAAGTGCTTTAAGTTGAGCTTGCCTAACGTGCAATATTATCTAGGCTTGTCTTGGCACCGATTTGTAAAAAAAATCTTCACATGATAGTTATAAGCCTCGAAACATCCCTGTAATATCACGAATTTTAGCGCATGTTTAGTCGTAAATAAACGACTTATAGAGCATGAAATCCCTAAAATTATTTACATAGAAGCATAGCTCAGTTCATGATCATTTTAGATAACATTTTGGAAAACAAATACATCCAGTAGTATAATCATAAACATCCTAGAGCCAAAGGTCGGCACACATAGTTTTGCGCGCTAGTTTTTCGTTCAAAATATTGGGCATCTCATGTCAATACTTCCATTCCGCGGTGAGGGAAGCGGGCGGGCGGGTCTCATGCGCAGCACACCAATATATAATTAACAAAACGCACACTACCAAAAGTCACGTGCACCGCGCCGCGATCTTAGAACATAATATTATATTGTAGGAATGCCCTGTTGCTTTTTGGTGTGCACGTATGTATACACTACCAATATGTAGTGCCTATGCCTGCTTACGTACTTATATATATATATATTTACATATGTTGGGAGTTGGGGACCGGATTTTCTTTCGCATTTGGTTAGTTTGTTCGTGATAGTAAGTGTCGGACGCCATAATCCATATAGATAGGTACTTGGGTAATATAAATACGTAACTATGTCTAGGTACTCACCTACTCTCACCTAAGTTAGTACCTAGTAGGTATTAGTCAATACGCAGGTCATGATAGCTATGGTGAGTACCTAATCATTTTAGCAACACTTAGACAATATAAAAAGCTGCATTTGGTTAGATATGGTATGGATGTAGGTAGTCCGCATTCTTTTTAGAATATAGTCTAAGCAGTAATATAGCTTCGAGAAAGTACCTACCTAACACAAAGTAGTAAAGGGTTAGAATTAGAAGCTCAATGGAAGATACCTACCTATCTACGATATAATTATCATGTATCATATAGGCCTGCCTAGGCACGCAACTGTCAGCGATGTCAAATCGACATTCGCGGGCGCGCATTACATTGCATACCTATCTACATAGCTATAAGATCACAACAAATAATAAAGTTAGTACTATGTATCTACCTACGTAAATTAGTAGAATAAGTATGTATATTTGTAGTAGGTACTTATAGCTAAGGTAGTACGAAAGTTTATATGGTAAACTTAGCGATGGTTGTAGGCACTTACCTAATCAAAAATACCCTATGATTAGTTATTGATTTTTATTGGAAATAATTTAAATCAGTTACGGGTAGGTAGAGAATTTTTATTCCAAATGTGTTCTACCAGGATTGGTAGATCCATGATGCCATCGTACATTACCGCTTAGAGACAGATTTTGAAATCGGTACGACACACTCTCATCTCAAAGCTCGCTAGCCGGGCGAGCATTCGCTAAACAACCTTCCACCATGCGGTGAAGTTCATGCCCGCGGCGGGATTCGACCCATAGACCTGTTGCGCGGCAGTCCATTGCTAAGAGCCATCACTGCATCCCGTAAAGTGTTTGGTGACAGAATTTCTACTTGAGGGTGGTAGCTAGCCAAGCGAGCATTCGCAAAATGCCCTTCTACCAAGCGGTGAATTTCAAGCCCGCGGCGGGATTCGAACCATAGACCTGCTGCGTGGCAGTCCAAAGCTAATGCCACTGAGCCACCACCGCTTCCCGTTAGGTGCTTTCTGACATTCGTAAAATGCTCTTCTACCACGCGGTGAAGATTAAGCCCGCGACGGGATTCGAACCATGGACCTGCTGCGCGGAAGTCCATAACCTATGCCACTGAGCCGTCACTGCTTTACAAAATATGTTGTAGTAAAAGCAGTAACTTGCTAATTATGTAATAAATAATTATTGTAGGTAAATATTTTTTACATCAATATGAAAAGAACAAACTTATACATTTACTATGTACCTACAAATCATTGTCCCTACTTACTAAATATTTACCTACTATAGGTAAAATAACATCAGTATGTTATTATAAAACGAACGAAAATTATAACAACAGGTACCTACTGTCCGAACCAAAATGTATTCCTCTGTGAATATATAATATTATTTTATAAGAAATACCTACACACGTCGTGACGTAGCTTGAGACACTATCTCCGTCCGTCGTCAAACATCGTAATTCGTTCGGCATGGTTCGGCTTTCATTGATATATCGCAAACAAGTGTGCGTAATTAGCGTAGATGCAATACGGGTGTGTGATGCGCGATCACTATCTTCTTACTACTCATCACGGAGTCTTACCCTTTCCCACAAAGGTATAGGTGAAATAGCATGCTTTGTTGCCTCGCCCGCTGATAAGTTCGAGCCGTCGGCAAGTGCATCCTTAAAGAATGGGGATGGCGAAATCAAATTGTGAAGTTCCATTGCACACTCACCGAAATGTATCCGATAAAAAACCGATAATTAAGCGACTTTGCGGCGATGCTCGAGACTCTGGAGTCTCTTGCGTACTAGGTGGTCGTCGTTAATGTGTCTTTTGGCTCTCCTCTCAATAGCTTCCAGTGTCACCAGCTGGTATTTGGCAGAACCATCCCAAAAGTGAGAACAGTACTCCGCACACGACCGGACTTGGGCTTGATAAAGATTAAGCAACTGTCCCGGTGTGAAGTATTGTCTCACCTTAGCCAAAACATCAAGTTTTTTTGAGGCAAGCTGGGCTTTGGACTTAATATAGGAGCCGAAAATGAGAGTTGGTGTTAATGAGATGCCAAAAAGCTCGAAATGGTTACTTATCGGCACGGACACATCCCTGAAAGAAGGAGCCAGGTCAAAAGGGCTCCGTTTCGCGGAGAAAAGACACGCCTGGGTTTTAGCAGCATTGAACTTAACTAGATTGGCATCGCCCCAATCGGAGACTGCCTGCAAAGAAAAGTTCAGGCGCTGCATCGTTTCCCTATGAGGCTAGATTTGCAATGCACTGGTTCGTGCGTTAGATGTGTAACTCTCCACAACGGTGCTGTCATCTGCGTACCCAAAAATACCGGGTTTCAGCAGGTCATTAATATGCAGCAGAAAAAGTGTTGCAGAGAGTACTGATCCTTGGGGGACTCCGGCATTTATAGCCAATTGGGCGGAAGAACAGCCATCGATGACCACTCGAATGGACCGATCCCTAAAGAAATCTGAAATCCAAACACACAAACAAGTGGGAAGGCCGTATGAAGGAAGCTTGCTAATGAGGCTATCGTGTCAGACCCTGTCGAAAGCCTTCGAGATATCAAGAGAGACAGCAAGCGCCTCTCCGTGGTTCTCGATGGCTGAGCTCCAGATCTGAGTGGCATACGCTAGAAGATCCCCAGTAGACCGGTTTCGGCGAAATCCGTATTGTCGGTCATTGAGGAGATCGTTCACTTCTAGGTATGCTAGGAGCCTGTGGTTTAGTACACGTTTCAACGTCTTACATAGTATTTTTGAGAGCCAGTTCTTCTAGGTTAGCCTGAACAACATCTTCGACCACATCATCACTTACCATCAGGTGAGATAGTGGTCAAAGGCTAACCTATCAGGCATAAAAAAAAAAAAATGTATGAAAGTGACTGAAATAGGCCTGTTATTGGCAGGGTCTGCGCGACTACCTTTTTTGGGCACGGGCTGCACGTTTGCAAGCTTCCAGGACTTCGGCATTTGACCAGTCGTCATAAACAAGCGAAAGAGGCGAGTCAATACAGGAGTCAACTCTGGCGCACACATCCTCAAGACTACAGCTGGTATACCGTCTGTACCACTAGCATTATTCACGTTTAGATTGCGCAACGCTTTGCGTACTTCAGACTGCCGAATGCGGATTTCTGACATTAACGTCCCGCAATTTGGCAGACTAGAAGGTACAGCATTACCAGCATCTAGACGTGAAGACTCTGCAAACAGAGTGGCAAATAAATTTGCTTTATGTTCAGCAGTATGCGCTAGTGAGCCGTCGGGTTTCAGCAGTGGAGGTAGTGAGGGACGGCAGAAGTTCTCTTCGCCGTCTACGCCATACCCTGACGTAACACTTCTGTCACAGCATCCGCGCAAGCTGAGGAATTGCTCGAAGAAAAACAAACCCTCCATCAATGAAAAGACGAGAAAAAAATACGCATCTCATCCCAATCTGCTGACTTGTATCGCCACACCCACCGGGTGCCTTTTGGGCTGGGATCGGGCGGGGAGTAGACTGATACAGACTTCACCAGACAGTGGTCGGAGCTACCCAAGGGTGATGAAACCGACACCGAGTAGCGGTCTGGATCTGTTGTCAGCAGAAGGTCCAAGCAGTTGGCTGTGTGGCCATCAACATCTGGTATCCTTGTAGCTCCAGCTGAGTGAGGTCTAGCGTCAAGGCAAGCTTACGCATCTCTCAACCAGCGTGGTCTGTGCTCTGGTATGGGTATAGCCAGTCTTGATGGTTGGCGTCGAAATCCCCCAGAAGCACTAATAGAGCAGAAGGATACCTCTATTGGGCCACGTCAGCTGCCTCACTGAGGTAGTTTGTGAGCCTTGTTGTCTCCTCATCTCCGCTGTGCGAACGGTAGACACTAGCATAAAGTATCTTTTCCATGCCGTTGTCCACCAGAACCCACATGATGGAAAATTTGGGGTCTTCAAGATTACGGAGACGTCGATAACAAATGTCATCGCGAGCAGACATACAAACTCCTGCTCTGGCCCTAAAGCTATGTTCAAGAACGTAGCCCGGGTAGGCAAGGTATGCAGCGTCAGCTGGACATTTGATCTGCGTCTCCGTGAGAAACAGAATATGCAAACTTGCGTCCGAAGATTCATATTCATATTTATTTAATTCTGTTTCCACAATGTACAAAACATAGATCTTAATAATAAAAAATATTGTGAGGTAACAAAGTGGACCCTGGTGGGCGCTACAGAATGACTTAATTAAACAAATAATATGGTAAGTAATTTAAATTTAAGCTAGAGAGACCGAGTGCGATTTATTTTTTATGTCTATCGTCAAAAAATTCTTGCAGTGAATAGTAGCATTTATTTATGAGATATAACTTTAATTGCTTGAAAAATGCGGATTCTTTGTCAATATCTTTTAGATCCTGAGGTAAATGATTATAATTTTTTATACACATTGTATAGGTGCTCGTACTGTGCATCTTCAGCTTAGACTTCGGAAGCGCCAACCTATTTTTGTTTCTAGAGTTGCGTTGGTTAACGTCTCCGAATGTTTGAAAAAGTTGAGGTTGTTTTTTAACAAACTTACACATTTCTAAAATGTAAATAGAGTGTAGGGTTAGAATTTGGTGCTCTTTAAAGTGTGGTTTGCAGCTTTCTGTACTATCAATATGTGCGAGGATTCTGATGCACTTTTTTTGCAAGACGAATAGGTCATCTACATCAGTGGAGTTTCCCCACAGTATGATGCCGTACTGTAACCTGGCGTGGCAGTATGCGTATTATGCCGAAAGTGCGGTCGCAATATTTGTTGTTTTTTTCAGCTCAAAGAGCGCATAGGTGAAGCTACTTAATTTAGACTTTAAATTGCATATATGAGTTTTCCAATTAATATTTTCGTCAATATCTATTCCTAATAATTTAAATGAGTCTACACATTCCAATTTTATATTGTTAAAGGAGAAATCGATGTGCAACTGTTGTTTTTGATAAGGTCTGAATTGAATGATTTTAGTTTTTGTGTAGTTAATTTGTAAATTGTGTTCCTCAAGCCAGCGAACCACTTTCGAAAGAATTGAATTTAATTTTTCATTTAGACTATTATTTTTAATTTGATATGGTAACAAAATTGAGATATCGTCGGCAAATAATATGCATGATTGATTAAGTATTTTTGGAAGGTCATTAATATAAATTAAAAATAATAAACAGCCGGTTACGCTACCTTGGGGTATAGAGTTGTTCATTATTATTGAGTCTGATCGAAAATTTTGAATAATGCCAGTTCTTGAGTTATAGTTTTCTACTTCTACCAACTGTTCTCGGTTCCGTAGATAAGACGCAAACCAGACATGGGCGACGCCCCTCACACCAATTCCGTACAGTTTGTTTAGAAGTATAGAGTAAGAAACTTTGTCATAGGCCTTGCTCATATCGAGCAGGACAGATGGTGGTGGACTGAGTCGATATTGGAGTGCAAGCCTCGAATGTTTGAGAGGTGCACTTGAAGAGAGAGGACGTGTTTCCGCTGTTGGGCCTTTATTCTGTTTTTGTTGCCTTTCATGAATGCAAATACTATTCCGGCAATGGCCCTCAAGTGCCAGTGATAATTTTAGCTTTTACATTGTAGGGACTTTATTATTATGCTTGGTGACATATTTGCTACCTTAATGTTAGATGTCCAGTCCAGCGTAACAAGATTCTCAGCCACTATGTAATAGCTATAATGTTGACTTGCAGTAAAGAACATATGCAGAACCCTATCTGCTTTGCGACCGATTTCATACTTATGGTGGAATCTTGCCGTGTTAGGCCTTTGTGATGACATCGTGAAAGTCGCGGGTAGCCAATGGTTACAAGCGGCTAATAGCCGTTCTATGTGGGAGGAGCTTTGATCACCAGTGGACGTCTTCCGGCTGATGATGCTGATGATGATTTAGCTAGTGAGATACAATCCACTATGCACAAGTATATTAGTCGATCCAAGGATTATTATAACCGTCACCAAAAAAAGAGCTAGTCACTTACAAAAAAAGTGCAGGTAATCAAAAATGTATCTTAAAATTGTTTACCTACGACTTGACTTGTTTGATTTTATCACACTGAGGCCTCTACTACAAATTTACAATCTTTTTGGGAAACTTGTTCTTATTTGTTATGTTTACGAAAATTATTATGTATATTTTTATTAATTTTTCACCAGTTACTTGTAGAATGGCAAACGTAAAATCGTTGCGGGTAGAATTTAAAACTAAATAAAATTAAGGTACGTTCTTACTTCAAACGGCAGCAGGAATTTGCAATATCCGTATATATTCGTGACGCGTGTGACAGCCTCACGGAGTACGTTATCTTTCCGCAATCTTAAGCGGACATTAGGTCAGCCAATAGAGCGTGAACAGCCCCTATGAAAGGAAGAATGGGCGCGATGACAAGGGTGCTGCCTTTTCTCATCTGAGTAATGGAGCTTTTGCATGCCGAGAGCCTACGTTTGTTGCCATCCTGAGATATAGCCAACCTTTTTGAAGCGGTGGAGATTTTTGGCGACTTATAGGACTATTTTTATAAGTGACAGGTTAGCCTTTGACTATAATCTCACCTATTGGTAAAAAGTTATAATTGAAGGTGTTCATAGATTCAATCTATATAATTATACTGGCTCTCAAGATAAGCTGGCGAATCGCCAGTTAGGCGCTTGGTGGAAATTTTTCTACGTATTTGAGGATGGCAACTAGCCATTCCCTAAATGCCATACCGCCATGGGGCCAATGCCAAGATTCGAACCACAGACACTCTGAGCTATGGAGTTGTTTATATAGTTTATAGTGTTTTGATAAATAGTAATACGGCAGCCAAAAATATTATAAATACTAAGACGAAGTTAAAACAAGATTGGGTCACAGAATAATTGACGAATAATTGGAAGAATAATTAACTTGTTGACGGTTGTCTTTCGGCTCGCAACTCGATACAGGTGCTCACCAAAGCATCCATGTTCAGTCAGTACCTTAACCATTCGGAATGAGAGGGAGCCATGCTGTTTTAAGAGCCAGGAATTGAGATGTGGACGAAGCGCCTATACCGTCACCAGGCCGGCTGTTTTTCACTCTTTATATGGAAGATGTTGCGTTTCAAGATCTCAAAATGGGACCCTATATAAATAAGATAACTCTCGTGATAACCTGCCTATTCGGGAAACTAGGTAAATGAAAAGCCTCTATAATAGTAATAAAATTCCCTTTAGATCCCACTTATCCTAGTGAGTTTCACTGTATTAAATTACTGGCACATAAGACTCGAAGAAGAGTGGAATAACTTAAGGAATACATCCAAATGTATATGTGTATATATACAATTGGATGTATTCCTTAAATTATTCGACTGGTTATTATATTTTTTTGCAGGGCAGTCGTGTTTTGTCATAGTTATTTGGTTTAAATTTATCAATTACAAGTAAAAAGTGTTTTACATAATTCAGTTCAGTAATACAAGTCTGGCTTTTTTGACGGAATACTCACGAGACCCATCTGATGTTAAGCTGTAACCTCAGCCTATTAGAGATGTATTTCATCACAAGTGACGAATTACCACTGCGCCCATCACCCTTAGACATACAGTTGCTGAGTCTTATGTGCCAGAAAATCATTCACAATAGCTTTTAGATGCCTATGCAACTAAAAGCTATTGTGAATGAATGATTTCCTGAAAAAAAAAAGAACGCTACCAGGACAGGTATGGATTTTCATACAACATTCCTTCACTGCTACGGAGTGAAGGAATGAAAGTCTATATAACTTTCCACGCTGTACATTTATAAGGGAGAAATTACTTTATAACATGTTTTTGAACGAGTAATGAGACGTATAAAATTTATTTAATGAGACGTTTTATGAGTGGGTGTGGTATAAAAACTCTTATCAATCAGCGACTAGACTTTAATTTTAACGACCACAATTGTCCAGAGAAATTAAATCCCGTTAAGAAAAAGAATAGCCGAATACAGCACTGCCGGGCAAACGGATACAAACGATGGAACGTTATGAAAAAAGTCCGGCAGCAACCAGCCGAGCCCTTATTTATTGCTGAAGATTTGTTTCCCTGGAATGTTCCAATTATTGAACGTTGAATGTGTAATATTTCTTTCGTCACGTCTCTGTCTGTGCTCACGTTTTTGTACTGTAAAAGAATTGCTTACCATTGAAGTACTTTGCAGTATATAACTGAAATATAGTAATTATCTTGGAATAGACTTTTATAAGTCCATAGGTTATTCTTTGACAACAATATCACCTGGTCATTAATGATGTGAAGTGGTATTATGAGTTATTAAATTGAATAGTACTTTAAGGTTTAGAGTTGTTGTGTATGTATATATTTAATTTTTATTTTGCCATCAAAATATTTAACGAAATTAAACCTCGTCAAATGTTGCATGTGTTATGATAATTTGCTAATGCATGGTCAGTAAAATAATAAACCATTTAAGAAATCTTCACCGTAGAAAGTCTGTGTTCAGGACGTTTAACCAAAGTGCAAACTTACTACCAGGCCGACAAAAAAAAGCAAAACAATATAGTACTTATACCATACATACATTACATAATGTGTAACGCATGTTCGGTATAGGCACTATATCTACAGCTCAGGATACAGCCATTTTCTTAGAGAACGGAAAAATAACCTTGAAGAAATGATATATTTTAACAAAGAGTGAAAACGATATCAAAACATTGTACTTGAATAAATTTGATAATATTATTTACAAGCTTAATGCATGAGCTCAGAGTAGCAATAAAGTAGCAATAATAAACTGCATAAAGTTAGGTTTATTTACAAAAACAGCAGTTTAATATTGTTGTGACGGTGTATAATTCTTAAAGCAATCCTATTATTCTGAGCAAGCAGTGGACATTTCCAGTTAATGGTTAAATGGAGCTAGCGACAATATTAACTATAGTTTGAGTTTAAAAACTGTTTTGAATATTATTCAATAAGTAAACCAAATAAAAACTTACTTGATATACTGAGTAACTACCGCAGTTAACTACGATGCCATCTCCAAGTGTACAGTATTCTCTGAAGTAGCACTTTGTATCAATACTTTACTTCACACACTTGACTTTTGTCTTGTTATAAAAAATTGTCCGCTTTTAGGAAAATGTGGATTTCGTCATTTTTCATCAGGTTTTTTTTTGTGTGTATGTTATTGTGACGGAACAAGCACGAGGTCCACCTGAGTTTAGGCGGTATCCTCTGCCTATAACAGATGCATTTCATCACAAGTGACGAACTGCACTGCGCCCATCATCTTGAGACATACTTGTTAAGTCTCATTTTGCCTGTAATTCGTGTAGCCATTTCACTGGCTCTCAAGGACTGCTGCCGGAACACACCGTTAGGTGCTTGGCGACAGATTTTCTACTTGAGGGTGGTCGCTAGCCAGGCGGGCATTCGCAAAATGCCCTTCCACCATGCGGTGAAGCTCCAGCCCGTGGCGGGATTCGAACCATGGACCTGCTGCGCGGCAGTCCATAGCCAATGCCACTGAGCCATCACTGCTTCAAATACTCGTAGTTCAACTTACGTTGTATTACAGTACCTTCCGTATGAACCCACCACCTTGCGCAACTGTTTAACGACCCTTTCAATAATGACAGCTTAACGGTTTTTGTACTCCGTGTTACTCATTCAATATGAAGAGTAGGGATCTCCTTATCTCGAGATACATGTTTTTCAATTCGGTCTTCTTGTATTTTTAAAGCTGCAAAAGGCTATTTGTTCGTACCGCTCAACTTATCGGGCAGTTTTCGAACGAACCCCTTTGCTAGTCGTCTATTGTGATCTATGGATTTTACGTGAGATTATCTTGACACCTTTTTTGCAATTCATTCTATTTTTAGCACCTCTTGGAAGTAATTAATTTGAAAACCTTTGATAAATTACTTGATAGCTTTTGTTTTGTTTGAGCGTATTGTCTACGCTAATAATTGAATTTGTGATAAAATTGTGATTGATAACGTGTTAAAGACATTTGGATCGTATTGTGAACCTGGAACTTTGGAGCCGCCTCGTGAGTATAAACTTAACTTTTATATTGGCCAACATGAAAGTTAGGTACACTCTAGTAGGATCGTAGTATCATGAGTGTAATATGTAAGCTGTTAATGTATCTTTATTTTCGTGTATTTGTGTTTTATTTCAGCCCGGTGAATCTGCCGACCAAGTTAAACATTCCACATAGATTGTCTAGGCAGAAGAACGCTTCCACTGAACAATACCTGCCTGGGCAATCTGGAAGTTAAGCAGTATTAAATAAAAAAAATAGACAAAATTTATCCTTTTTTTTTTGAGGGGGAAAATGCCTTCGGTCACCCACTTTTTTTTTATCCATGCCAATACTATACGTTTCTAAGTTAATTATTTATATTAATTTCAACATATAGGTAACGTACCAAAGTTTGCAAAGCTACGTTTTTTATTTAAAAGTAAATTCTTTTATAATTTGGTTTAGCTTTGGCCTTTATATAATTATATTTTTGTTATAAATTACCATTTTTGTATGTACACCATATTACTACGTTTTTTTGAAAAAAAAATGTCTCTTTAGCTGCGAATAACGTCGTAAACCTTTGAAATTTTATATTTTTATAATCTCGCTGATTAATCTTACCCATCAACATTAAGTATAATTCCATGCCGAAGACGTTACTAAGTATACCTGGTCGCAGTACATAAACATTTATTACAAAATCACAACGAGAGGAAAAATCATAGACATATGCGGATTTTTTCCTCTCGTTGAGATTTTGTAATGTAATCCGTGGAGCGTGTGTTATTGCAAATATAAAAATATTTTTCAACATAAACATTTAGCCAAACCAGCCAGACACACAAAGTGGTTTAGTCAGACATAACGACTCATACAATTATGTTATTAATCATACATTTTTATACGCTCCAATTTACCTGTATGACGCCACTATTGGTTAGAATTCATAAAGTGACTACAAAAGGTCTGAGCTAAAAACGGTTACTAATTATTTAAGGAATGTGGACTTAGTATCATTCTTTATTTAGTCTACCTAAACTGATAAATATTTTTTAATACCGAGACGCAGTTTGAAATATAAAATGCGACTATAAACTATTATGAAAGAATAAGTAGAATTAATTGGCGCGGAATTTATGCACAGGCATTTATTGTTCATTAAGAATAGTTTATGTTAATGATAACTTCAAATTACATAAAACATATCGGTTTGCTTCAATCAAATCCATTATCATTCTTCAATAACCAGGGTTTTAATTTAGGAACATGGCCTAATTTTTACATGTTTTGATACTTTACGCAGTTTACATATAGTTGTATATATTATAATGGATAACCACTCTTGTATTTGTTTCCGTTTTATAAGTTTTTAGTGACCTCAAGCCTTAACTTTAACAAATCTTTACGACAGATACAAATAAGTGGAAAAAAATATATTTGATTTGACGCTAACCCTACTTGCGAACGCTCTTGTTCTGAATCTGAAATTTGGCGGGTGTATATGGTAATATACACCCGCCAAATTTCGCTCTGCGTGGCGTTTGTGACGTCACGTCGATTTAACAGGAAAATTAGGCGAAAATGTCACTAGATATATTTTTTAATTTTTCAAGTATTTATATTAATTGTTTTCTCAACATATTTTTAAAATATTTGTTATTAACAAATACAAATTTTCGAAAAGTTGTGTCTGTATCTATTCATTATATCAGCTAAAGTGATCTTAACGAGCTGAGACCCCACTGCTTGGACAGTTCATACAGCTAGGCACTGGAAGTGGCTATGTAGTTCAAGCTGAAATCTTTCGGGGTTTAAGATTTGGGCAACCCTAGGACGGGGCGTGGAGTTTATCAAACGCGACCACTCAAGATTCACATTAACATTTAATGCGTTTCCTACGATACGGCGATTGTGGTTTTCACCCTGTTGATTACAGAGACATCATTGAATAGTCGCTTCTTGGCGGCTATCATGATAAACTCGATCTCATTTTTGGTTGAACTATCGGGGCTTAACCACGTCCACTTCCTAGATGGTCGCCTCACGAAAAAGGAGTTCCAGCGAAAAGTCGTGTGAACAGACCGAACTGTGAATTTCTTTGCTCCTGGAATCCATCTACTCCGATAGATAATAATTAATAAGTAATAATTTGAATCGAGAGTGTTTGGTAAGCCGCAACTTCTGAACTGTCTCGGTATTATAAGTTTGAAAACCTGAAGGTGTTTAAGTAAGTTAAGATGAATTTATATATAATTATTTTTATTTTGCAGGGTTAGCCTTTGATATAGATTTCAAAAAATGGTAAGTGATGATGTAGTCGAAGGTATTAAAAACCTAAATCTAGAATAAAAGGCCTTCAAAAATAGCTGCCCGTTTGCACCAAATTTACAATGGTTTCGGTATCAAAACATAGTAAAATTTAAGCACAATACTGCGAAACACAGAGTACCCATCTTTATTTTTTATTCCAGCCTCCGTAAGGCTGTCATAAAAATATATATGCTTATTTGGGCCATTAGATATGCACACATTTCTGTCTGACGGAGGACGTATGAGCATTAAACAACAGAGTGGAATAATATCTTTTTGGTGGCAACGGAGTTCATGAAATCTGTTATATGCCCGATAACATTGATAACAATATATTGTAACAAAATTCATTGTAAGAGTTACTTTCGTCCCATAGGGAACCAAATGTATCAAAGCCCAGGATTAAAAAATAACCATTTCGAAACTTACGTGATCAAAACAAACACATTGTTCACAACCAAAATGACAAAAAGGTCCTGTTTCTTAATTTCTAAAATGTAACTGAAATAATACGATCAATGAAAAAAAAAGATTTATCATAATTTCGTAATCTTTTAAATTTCATTGTGATTATTCTTATTTTAGTTTTGCTTTCAGTGTGATCGCTTAGGTCATGTGAAAATCGTTCTTCTAAGATGCCGCATATTACCCCTTATTAAGACAAGTCATTTAATGTCCAAGCAGTTTGTTTATGGCATGCGTTGCCAGTTCCTATAACGCAAGCTCCCTGCTTTTTTTTAATGAAATAAACTTAACTCTAAAAAATCACGAATAAACTTAACTCGTTTTATAATCGATTAGTTCTATTCCTAATCAATCTAGCTTTTGACCACTATCTCACCTGATAATAAGTAATGATGTGGTCGAATATATTGTTCAGGCTAACTTATAATTACTGGCTCTAAAAGACAGCTGCCAAAACACGCTGTTAGGTGATTGGAGCCAGATTCTACTTGGGAGTAGTAGCTAGCCAGTCAGGCATTCACAAAATGCCCTATACCACCATGCAAAAATATGGATTTTCTGGATGGCTGTCATCTTTCTTATGAAATAAATAAATTTGGTGAGTATGAAGTAGTTACATTTTAAATGCAAATCAAAGGACGGAGTCAAAAAAAAGCCATCTCAATCGAAATAAAAAAAAACCATCACGGATCACGATCAATGTGATCGTGATCCGTGTTCTTTTTTTTTTTTTTTACTGGCGGTCTGCCTTTATTAAACAAATACTACAAACTATATACAACACTAAAGCTACTACAATACTACAGCTACTACAGTAAAAGCATTTGGACTCATAGGGAGTCCAAATGCTCTAGGCCACTATCAGTTGGCAGCGTGCCCAGCATGCTGGCAGCATTGCCCCGTTGAATTGCAATGCTTATTCTTTGAGCTAAATAGGTGCCAGCATTTTGATCAAGCGTCGCATCGACCAAGCGCTCTGATAAATTTTGAAAAATACGATGAGCTCCGTGTTCTTAGTTAGGTTAAATGCCCCGGAACAGTATAAATACAGTAATTAAGTATTTAACAATATTTATTCAACGCAATTCAAAACCGGGAATAACCAAAGCAGCGTTTGTAACGATCACATATTTGCGATGAGTATTGTGGGAAACATCTGTAGGCTCTCGCTTTACGTACACGTTAAATTTAATTAGAGATCTTGAACGTACGTTCCTGGAGGAAGGGACATGCTTTGTTTAGGGAGAGTCAAAATAAACATCATATACATAATTTTGGCGTCTATAATGACACTCTTATCCATTTATTACAAAAAAAATATATATAAATATTCAACATGCTAGTGACATTTAGTATAATAAGTATAAATTATTTAAATAGTGAAAACCCCGACTGCAATTTATTTATTCTCGTTAAGCTTTTTATCGTTCCATTGAAATTAAAACTGCAAGTTACATATATTTTTGGAATCGTTCTTTAAAGCCCTTCATTTTGAGACCCCACTAGAAGAGATTGAAAAAAATCTAACACAATGTGAAGTGTGAAATCCGCCATTTTTTTTCAATTACCTAGTGTCACTTGCATTATCAAGATAATTCTAACGATATTTCTTTAAAATCGGTTCGGCCGTGTGGAAGTTATGATGGAATAAAGAACTCTTGTGTCTAAATATACTTATATGTTGTATCCTGTGTTTAGATTATAAAATTGCTGTTTTCTAAGGGACTTAAAGAGCATAATATTCTCATTTTAAATCATACAAATATATTTTAAAGTTAAATCTCCTAAAAAGTGAGTTCGTGATTCAAATGATCCTGTAAAATCCAATTCCTGTAAAAGTTGTAATAATTACCACAATTCGATGCAGGATAGCTGTTGGCATACGTATAGTTGACGTCAAAGTTATCAATTTCTTACCAGAAATCAACCCCCAGTTCTTAAACTTAGGACTGAAATTATGACAAGAAATATTTTTTTAAACCAAATATATTTTTTCTTAAAAACTTATTAAGTGAAAAGGCTTTTTGAGCAGATTCTCAAATATATCAATAATTAAATTTCAGCTACTTGTTTTTAATAAAAGCAAAATACATTTTATAAACCAGGTTTGTGCTCTCCCAGCTACATTAAAGTTGAATTACTTTTTGTAAAAACACGTCGGAATATGATACGCAATTTTGTACTGAAAGTAACAAAATTAAATATTTTTTACAACTTTCGTGATAAAATAAAAAAACATCTCTCATTTAAAAATTATTGGAGTACAATTTGGCCCACCGAATAATAAGTGGTAACCTTTTCCTACAACCGATGAAATTTGTCACTAGTGGCGACTTGAAGTTGTATTGGCTTTAAGAACGTTTAAAAAAATCTATACACAAATTATATTTTATAAGCCCTTTTTTGAGCCAGCAAGAAACCGCTACTACCGCTATGAGTTATATACGATCTCTTGAGATTGCAAACTAAACATTATTTTAATAATTATCAAAACATGAAAACATTTAAACATATTTTGTAGCAGAGATGGCCGAGCGGAACATGAAAACATTTAAACATATTTTGGAGCAGCGATGGAGCTATGGACTCCAGTGCCGCATATCCAAAGTTCGATCCCCACGGCCGGCTTGGTGGAGCTCAAGCTTGGTGGAAGGGCATTTTGCGAATGCTCGCCTGGCTGACTATCACCCTCAAGTACAAAATCTGTCGCCAAACACCCTTACTGTGCGTTCCAGCAGCAAGGACTGCTGCCGGAACACACAGTTAGGTGCTAAGACACAGTGGAGCCCGAAAAATTACAGGCACATGATATTTTACAACTATATGTCTCATTGTGTGACGGGCGCAGAGAAATTAGTCACTTGTGACGAAATTTACCTGTTATACGCAGAGATTAGTCTACTTAACATCAGGTGGGCCTCATTCTTGTTCTGCCACAATATCATATAAAAAACATTAAAAATGAAGTCATCTCGCAGAAACTTCAGACGAAGGAATCGATTTAAAATAATATCGTCAATATCGATTCAGCTGTTTCAGTCGGTGAATGGTAAAAAACGTAAAACACACTCACACAAATATATATCAGATACCTCGTAGAAATATATATGTATACGTATATATGGATGTCTTAACAGTTAAAATAATAAAGCCCAATAAAAAAATAACGTTCGTAGATTAACAAAACGTCATGTCATAAAAGTCTTGGTTGCAGGCTGTAATGTTAATTAAACCAGGAATCTCGCCATTATGTTGTGACTGTAGGACCTTCAAAATACTGATAATATAATATTATAATACATTTAAAATATAATATTTTAAATAATATTATATCATCAAAGTCAAACTCAAAATCATTTATTCAATTTAGGCGTCTACGACGCTCTTATGAAAGTCAATTACAAATTTTAGTATTGATATATTCGATCGAATTATATAGTGCAAGTTAGACGCGCACAACGCTGGTTCCGAATGAACACAGAATGTACCAAAAAATATACTAGCGGGAGTCCAACCCACACATTTCCAGTTTTAATTAATTGTCTTTATACGGTAAATATTGTTCTCCATACTTTACTAAGTGCGACGATTCTATATATTATCGTTTTTACGTTTTTTAGTAACTACCAACAGTTTTTTTATGTGATTGTGACGGAACAAGCACGAGGGCCACCCGATGTTAAGCCGTAAACTTAGCCTACAACAGATGCATTTTCATCACAAGTGGTGAACCACACTGCGTCCATCGCCCTGAGATATACGGTTGTAAGTCTCATAATATGCCTGTAATTTACTGGCTCTCAAGGACTACTATGAACACACTGTCGCCACGAAATGACTCGGTAACAAAATCTTTGTGTAAAACACAAACACACAACAATTTTTTAATATATGGTGTAGTGACATAATACTACTTAAACGATATTATTTTCAAGCGAACGAAGTCGTAGGTGACAACAATAAACTAAACCGAAGG
Organism: Plagodis pulveraria; assembly: GCA_963890685.1. Taxonomy (NCBI): domain Eukaryota; kingdom Metazoa; phylum Arthropoda; class Insecta; order Lepidoptera; family Geometridae; genus Plagodis; species Plagodis pulveraria. The sequence continues at coordinate 10,559,974 of OY982964.1, read as the reverse complement.
TCAAACTCAATGTTCGGTTGTTCAGAGTATTTAGTTTTAAATTCGATATTTCACTTCTAGGTCTAAAGTCAAAGTCAAAATCATATATTCAATTTAGGCGTCTACGACGCTCTTATGAACGTCAATAACAAATTTTGCTATTGAAATATTCTACATTGTACTGCCACGTTCAGCAAATAATTGTGTAGAGCCACTGCGAGAAGAACGGGCAAGAAACTCGGGGCCATTGTTTTAATCATATTTTAACAATGTGTTACATACTTACTATATAATAGAGTTGTCACAATATTTGTTTAAATTATGAAGGTGACAGACAATAGCTTGGCAGAGGCGGAATTGTCCAGGCATTTTTGTCGTTTAAGTATAGTTTAGTATCAGAAACTGTGTTGTAGGATTTTTTAATCAATATGTTTTTCACATTCAACTTGAATTTCCCTTCTGTGAGCGTTGTAATATGTTTGGGAACTTGATTATAAAACTGTACACAATTACCTAAGAAGGACCTTTTATTTGTCTTTGCTAATCTAAAACCTGGCACCGCTATTTTATGTTTATTCCTTGTATTGTAATAGTGGTCACTGTTTAATTTAAATTTACTCAAATTTTTAAGAACATACATACACTCGAGAGCAATGAATCCGGGTCACTTAAAGAATCCTAAAAATCTCGGAAACTAAAAATGCTAGGTTAATGCAATAAATTGTATTTAATAGACAATGTAATACTCCTTAAATGAAGGTATTAAAACTTCTTAGTTATTGTAAAGTTATATCATAAAAAAATCAAATTTGAAAAAGGGCCACTTTCGAAGATGGAACTACGAAATTACAGCATTTGGTTTTGCTTTTGTTTGTAATCTGTCATTTATGTGGGTACATAAACCATGTTGATAGTGCTCTATATTCATTATTCAAGCTGAAATTATGTCGCTTACGCCTGAAGAATGCACCAGAATACTTACAATGCTGGAAACCGGCCGGAGTCAGCGCGATACAGCCAGGACTGTCGGTGTGTCGCTGTCAACAGTACAAAGAGTTCTCCGACGTTACGAAGAAACTGGTTCTAACCTACGCAGACCAGGAACGGGCAGAACCAGGTGTACCACAGCACGAGAAGACCGATACTTGGTGAACACCATGCTTCGAAATCGCTTTCTCACAGGAACTGAACTCACCAATCAGTTTCGACGCCTCGGAGGAAGTAACCCAAGTGCATGGACAGTAAGACGTCGGCTTGCTGAATCTAACTTAAAACCCCTTAGACCTGCAAACGGCCCTAAACTGGAGCGTGGGCATCGTATTTCGAGACTAAGATATGCCCAGAGCCACGTAAATTGGAGTATTGAAGATTGGTCAAAAGTTATGTTCTCCGACGAATCAAAATTTATGCTCTACAAGCACGATGGAAGACACAGAGTGTATCGAAGACCAGGGGAAAGATTCAAGCAAGCATGCATCGAAGAAAAAGTAGCCTACGGTGGTGGGTCTGTACTTGTGTGGGCCGGAATTTCTTCTGAAAGTCGCACAGAGCTGGTGATCATAGAAAACGGCTCTTTAACTAGCGTAAGATATGTGGAAGAAATCCTCAATGATCACGTTGGTCCATTTATGGTCAATTTAGGTGAGGATGCTATATTTATGCATGACAATGCCCGACCTCATACAGGTAGGATTGTGAATGACTACCTTCAAGAGATGAACATTACTCGTATGGAGTGGCCAGCGCGCAGCCCGGATATCAACCCGATCGAGCATGCTTGGGACGAGCTAGGCAGATGCGTAAAACAACGAAACCCTCCCCCAATCACGCTTCGTGAGCTCAAAATTGCTCTCACAGAGGAATGGGAGAATATTCCCCAAAATCGTATAAGGAACTTGGTGTACAGCATGCCAAACCGCGTAAACGCAGTAATGGAAGCACGAGGAGGCAATACGAAGTATTAAAATTCAAGAAAATCGTAATAAAGTTCAAAAATTTCATGTTTCCTATTTTTGTTTTAAGGAGAGATCAGCAGTTTTTTTCTTTATGTAATTTTGTGTTAATAAAATGTATGGTGACTCATATTTTTTTTACTTTCATTTAAGGAGTATTACATTGTCTATTAAATACAATTTATTGCATTAACCTATCATTTTTAGTTTCCGAGATTTTTAACATTCTTTAAGTGACCCGGATTCATTGCTCTCGAGTGTAATATTTAAACAATTATGAAACCGATTTCACTGACGTTAGAACAGCCGAGTAGTTCGATCTCGACCGGTTTCGCGACCTTCAGAGTCGCGTCATCATGGAGTACGTACGCTCCCGACCGCGTCCGCGCAAGCACAGTGCTTGCGCTTGTCAGTGCTTAATTTTTTTTTAATTTTACTTGTTTATTGTATCAAAATAATTACCACTACAGTACTATCTATACATTGCTGCCATTTAATAGGAATGTCATGTATGCCTTTGCGATAGAACTTTGGTGAACTAGATTCGTCAAACTGTGTGAAAGCATTTTGTACTGCCTCCTGGGAAGAAAACTTTTTATCATGTAGAATATTGTAAATTGCGAAAAAAATTGTAGCCCGTTGGAGTAAGGTCTAGTGGATTTTGAGGGTGACGATGGTTACTAATAGCAGTTCCGTTAGAGTTAAAACAGTTTTTTGTGCTCTATGAAGTCTCGCTTTATCATGGAGCAATAATGGTGAAGATTGATTCATGAGTCAGGGATGTTTCACTGTTAGTTTTGCTATCATTGTTCGGAATTCAGCAGAAGACATCTGCCGCTATTGCTGGACCAAATCGGAGAAAGCTTTAGTGAATAACACCATGCTGAGACCACCAAACAGTTTTATTGGTAAGCTGTGCTTTTGGACACTGGTGCGGATTTTTGACCTGGGGTCAGCCATTGCATTTTTCACTTACTGTTGTCGTAAAGCATCCACTTTTCATCACATGTCACAATTCGATCCAATATTCCGTCATTTCTGTATCGATTCCACAAGGCAACACAAGTTTCAATACGCGTTTTTTTCTACAGATCAGTCAAATCACGAGGCACCCATTTTTCATATATTTTTATTTTTATTGAATTACGCAAATGAGTCAATATTGTTGGTAAGGTAACCATGCCGCTAACTCATGGGTAGTTTGGCTCGGATCGATTTCCAACATCTCTTTCATTTCATTGTTATTCACCTCTATGGGCGGTCTTCCACATGGTTCGTTCTTCAAATCAAAGTTGCCACGAAAGCGTTTAATAGTAACTTTAAAACTTTCGCGACTTGAACACATATTTATAAGTATTTAACGGAAGCGTTTAAATCAAAATCGCACGGCGCGTTTATTAGTAGTCCCCTCTCCATACGCAATATTGATATGGCGAGATATATCTGCCGCGTTAGTTCAGCGTCGGAACTCTTATTCAAAAATCATTCGAATTTACGAAGTATCCATCTTTCTCGTCTAAGCTGAATAAAAAAAACTGAAAGTCGCAAGTTGCAATGCAGTCGTCGAATGTTGCACATTTTTAAAAAGAACAACCATGATAAAAAATGCTCACTCAAAAATCTCAAACCATGAAGGTGTCAATTCAAAATACCTATTACAATAAAACGGCAATTTCATACTTTAACCCCTATTATTTACTACCAACAAAAATGTATTGTTTTCCTGATTTATGAAATACGAAATGTATTGACTAACATACATAGGTACCTATTTGATTTGATATTGATGTATTTTTCAGGGTAGACGCTAATATATACATCTAATATATATTTACTACAACGATCCGTACACTGTCAAAAATTATTTACCTTTTTATGTTTATCAAGCCGTAAAATACCCATGGAAATGATAATGTTAATATTATAGGGAAAATTCTGTTCTATATTATGCATTCCATTTGAATTATCGTAGGCGGTCCTTTTACGCAAAACTCGAAAGCCACGAACCGGGCTCGGGTCCTGGATGTGACGGGAATAATAATTACATATTACTGCTATTTCATTATTCATTGATAAAAGCATAAAAGTACCCTAGTCCATATTAAACCTATACGCACTGGTACATTTAACTGTCCCCAAAATAATTTGAGTCAAATTAACCACATTAGTCCAAAACTTGATCAGCCTTCTACCACGTACGCCTCTTAAGCCGTGTGTCTTAATAGGTATCTCGGCAACGTAAGACATTGTGTAAGTCTTACGTTGTGTTTAAGTGTGAAGGGCACTGAACTTGATAATAAGCTTCACTCCTACCAATTTCACAGAGCACAACCATCGTTCTGCGTATCACTGCACTGCGCTCGTCACTTCGAGATATCAGTTCTTGTGTCTCGTGGGTTTGAGGCAGAATATCTGAAACTGCAGAGGTACAGACTCTTGTCTAAGAGGCTTACCGTAGGTTGATATTTGTTGATTGTTGCCTCAATTTTGTCGTCCGTACATGTGATTCGAGCAATTGGCCGCAGAGAGATTAAAACCTTTTTTAGGGCTTCGTACCCAAAGAGCAAAACGAAGCCCTATTAATGAAAATCCATTGTTAGTCTGGCTATTTAACCGACTGTTCAAGAATGAAACTCAGACTCATACTAAACCCAACAAGCCAATCCAAAGATAAGTCTGGGCTAGAAATTAAAATAAATGATTTTTATGCATACCGCAATTCACGATTGGTCAGAGTTTTATTGATATCAGAAGTGTTTCTAAAACAGCGTAAATCGCTGTCAATCTGAGCCCTGAATTTAAACGTATGAAGAAGGCTCTCAACAAGTAAGAGCCTGATAACGTGTATTGACATAAATGTTATTTTCTTTTTCATTCATTATGGTTTCCTTGTAAGAGTTAAATTTATCAAGATATGGTATTAAACGATAAGCATTATTACCTGTAACTCGAGTTATTCGTTGGTTCACTCATAACAAAACTAAGAAGAAACTCTTTACACACGCAGCCCGCATGGCCTACCAGTTGGTAGTTAGGTTTCGTTACTAGTGTAGCTATAGTTCAGATATAAAATATTCGAAAAATCGTGTTAAACGTACGTGAGAGCTTGTGTTTGTTTTTAGATAGGAATTTTATATCACCATTCCTAATTTGTTGTTACCATAAAAATTTAATTCCGCTAGTACCTATTAACTTGTTGTGTCCTTCACTGGAGTGATATTCCATTTATCTTGTGGAAATAGAATTGGAAGAAAATTATGTGGTACAGTTACAAACTGTGCTATGTCGTAATACCAGTGCTATTTCTGGCGATGTCTTGCTTCCTCCACGTAAAAGCACTTAAAGTAAATACATATGTAATAATGAGAGAGAACGAGAAGAAAACAACTGGATTATACATTTATTTTTAACGATAATTTGGTATACTTTTTTTCCTTCACACTGGATTAAGGTCACCATATAAATAAACACTTTAGAAGGGTATAGTATACTAATGTTCAATTATTAAAATTTAATGTAACCTTCAATTTTACATAACATAACTAACCTCAAAGTCATTCTGAAAAACAAAGGTAAATGAACTACCCCATCGCTTTTTAAAGCGGGTAACAAAAATCCTTCATTTAATAAACCAGCTGACCCTAAAATAAGCCTCAGTAATCGTTGGTACTTCCGTAGGGTAATGTTCATTAAATAGGTACAAGTATGGACCTTGGTCTTTCTGGATTACCTAAGCTATTGTATACACCCACTTAATATTTATTGTTCCGTTCATAAGTCAGATCTTTTTCACACGCTTGTCGTCTGTTTTGTTATACGTCAAAATACAGCATTGGTATTCCGAAGCTTTAAATGCGAGATTATAAAAGGTTGGATGCTGTGTATGTATATTTTGCGGGCGATGAATATTTTGCTTGTGTGCAAATCAGGATTTGTCAACTCGCACATTTTTCAAATATGACTCAGTTACTCTTGTAGCCTTATTGTATAACTAGAAATATAGTGAAGATGAAATTAATTCTGTAATTTGAACTCCAGCTTGCTGGGCATTGGTTTCTAACGAATTTTGTAAGAAATATTTAGTAATGGGATTTGAAAACGATCGCATGTGAGTAAATCTAAATTGCATTAAATACGTTCAAACTAAATAATAAAGTTCATCTCCATTACCAATCCAGTTAGACAGTAGAGCTACTGGTGTTATTTCTATAACAATTTTCAGTCAAGAGATATTGTTTGCTAACCTGTGCCTGTAACAGATGTATTTCGTCAACGACGAATCGCACTGCGCCCGTCTCACTGAGACGTACAGTTGTTAGGTCTCATGTGCCTGTAATTTTACTGGCTCTCAAGGACTGCTGCCGAAACACACTGTTAGGTGCTTGGCGAAAGATTTTCTACTTGAGGGTGGTCGCTAGCCAGGCGGGCATTCGCAAAATGCCCTTCCCCCATGCGGTGAAGCTCAAGCCCGCGGCTGGATTCGAACCGTGGACCTTCTGCACGGCAGTCCATAGCCAATGCCACTGAGCCATCACTGCTTCAAAAGAGACAGATTAAAGTATTAGTACGTAACTTCACAATTATTAAATGTTAAAGATCCAAGATCGTATGTTAAGTTGTTAGTAAACTTCGTAAATATAATCCCAGTCAGCCTCATGTTCAACCTATCTAACCCTCTCGGGGATTAGTGTATAAAACCTACCCGCCTAATTATTCACCCTCCTATGTAATTAATTAACAATTTGATAAGGTAATAAATAACCACAAACATACGTATTTTTTTGTGTTATCACGTAGTTTTTTTTTCGTAGTACACTTTAATTAAGCTGTACAATTACATAATACTTTTCACTTTATCTGTAACTAGCTTTGCAGCCGCGGCTCCGCCCGCGCGTAATTTGGTTATCGCGCAAAACCGTTAACTTATTTTTGTGCAGTTGGATAATAACTATCCGATGTCCTTCCCCGGACCTCAAACTATTTCCACATTATTTTTAATATTGTTATGTTTGCAATGCGGATAACATCACAAAATTACAAATATACGATGGGAAAAAATTAAGTCATGGGTGGATGGACGCGGGTTCGAATCCCGCACATGACTTTAATTTTTTCTATCGTGTATTTGTACCTACTAGTAGTAAATATACATTTGTAATTTTGTGATATTTCCAAATTAAATTTCATCCAAATCGGTTCAGTAGTTTTTAAGTTTATTCGTTGCATACAAAATCTTTCCTCTTTATAATATTATAAGTGTAGATAAGTCGTGAATAATACATATTATACCTATGTAACGCTTCTTTCCCACAAAAGTAGGCAGATTGATATTGGCATAGTGTCATTTTCTTCCTTCTCATACATTATTTCTGTACACACCCGTTAGTTTTGGGTAGACACTGATAACCTGCTTATTTTCCAGATTGTCAATCGCTTTTCGATGGGCACACAGCTATCTCGCCAAGTTGAAGTAGCAATGGTCAGACACATTGTCGACAATCCAATAGCCGATTGGGAAGAACATTTCCCAAAGTGGCTGACACATCACATTGTAGAGCTTGAGGTAAGCCTTCTAATAGGTGACCTTCGACTTTGTGGAAACCAAATGAGGACATACGATGGATGAAAATGGCTAATAGCTTTTAAATGTGGCGTTAATAAATAAGGGCCAATTTTCATTGGTCGTCTTCTAGCTGATGATGATAATGGTTTTGAAATGCCGTATTTTTATGATACCTTGCTCGGACTACCATTTTTTTCGTGATTTGGTTAATTTTCTACGTGATAAAAAGTTTTCTTCCCAGGAGGCAGTACAAAATGCTTTCACACAGTTTGTAAACTTTAGATCTCCGTAGTTCTATCGCAAAGGAATATATTACCTTCCTATTAGATGGCAGCAATGTTTAGATAATAATGGTAATCATTTTAATCACATAAATAAGTAAAATTAAAAAACAGAAAAACTATTTTTCAGGTAAAATAAGCAATTTCATACATACTTCGGGTTTACATAATACTTACCGACATATGATTAATATAATATGGTTATTTTTAAAATATTTATCATAATAGAGTACAGTGGTAATCGTACGATTAGTAATAAACTCACTTCAAATTTGACTATATTCTAATATTGAATAGCATTATAGCTAAAATAGGTCAAGAAATCCAGCACAAAAGTGTGCCCCTTGAGCCCAGTTCAGATTTTTGAAGTCACTTGTTTGGCACTTAAAATTCTAAGCATATACTGCGCAACTTTTTATGGTTCGTACGTGGTCGCCAGTTACAGCTGAGACGTCTCCCTGTTATATTCAACGAGGTTTTCCGGTCCTTTTAATAATAAATAAGGAACGGATGTGGAGACGGCGTGATTGAAACTGTCCCCGCTGCTCGGTTTTCTGCAAGTTTGTCTGCGTATCACATAGAGTAGAAATGGCATTCTGCCTTATTTGTTCATTAATAGAATTTAAAATAGAATCTGTATGTAATATTATGTGCCTTTGTCTCTGCTAGCTGCTGCGCGTCGCTTTGTCTATATAGGGTTTGGTTATTATGTATTCTTGCTGAAAATATGAACGCAGTTTGATTTCTGTTTTTTGTTTTATTAGAAAAATTTAAACACTGTAATGTACTAAAAACTATGCCTGTGGGGTACCGGGCTAGAATGTCGCCCCCCATTTATACATGTGTGCTAGTCGTAAGAGGCGACTAAAGGTAAAATACCAGAAAGTGGGCATCAACTTCTTCTGAGGAACTGCATCTTAAACGAATTTTGATTAGATTTGTTTGCAAAATATATTTATTGCGTGTTGGATGGTGTACGAATTGGACTCTTTGCAGCGCTTTTCATGGTGTACATATGCAAATATTTTTTTGAGCTATTGCGTTTTCCTTTAGAAAACATAAGGAATAAACTGAAAAAAAGTATAATATAGTTGAAGTCGTGGCTTGATCAGAATATTTTTTCGACACTACGAATGACCTTTTTGTCAAATCGTAGAGACTTAAACAATCGCGGAAAAAAAATTACATCGTAATAAGGTAAGAACGAATGATCACTTTATTGATTTGATGCAAGGGACTTTCAATTGATACTAAAGATGTACTTAGACTATTTTTCTTAAAATTTTAAATTTTGTGACTTTGTATATAATTTTTGGTATTACATTTTTAACAAACATTTTTAACAACATTATTCTTAAAATATATTTTTTTTTTGTTTTTTATGCTTGATAAGTTAGCCTTTGACAGTTCAGGCTAACCTAGAATTACTGGCTCTCAAGGACAGCTGCCGGAACACACCGTTAGGTGCTTGACGACAGATTTTCTACTTGAGGGTGGTAGCTAGCCAGGCGGGCATTCGCAAAATGCCCTACCACCATGCAAAATCCTGAATAATTCAACACATACCAAAACCAGTATATTTTCAAAACTCATCTTGAATAATATAAACAGAACTCAATTATCACGTACACATGACACATTATAAATTGAAATTTCTCTCAAGCTTAAGTTTTTATCAAATGTGGATTGGAAAATTGATCTCACATTTGGGCCTTTTTTATCCTATATCCCTAAATTATACAGGGAAAATTTTTAATGCAGTGTCAGACTGCCTCGTTGGTGTGTGTGTGTATGAAACGCTGCTTTAGAATCTCCCTGAATTCATGGTTCGATCCACGGGTCACAGAACTCATTGGGGTTTTTCTGACAAAGAAATTTTTAGTTCAGGAATCATCTCAGATTGCGATAAATGACAAATAGACTCACCTTCTATAACATGAGACCAACTTAATTGTAGGAAAACACGGGTGTTTAAACACTCTTGATTGTTCATTTGAGCAATACAGGAATGACAATATGTTTATGTGCGAGTAATATCTATTCCAAAGATCAGCTTCTTTATTTACAACGAACAAAGTAAGTCAAATATTCCATTATCTCAATATAAATTGATTTTGAAAAAATTGACAATTACCAAAACCTGTTCTTTTCCAACTAAAACCCAGGACGCATCTTGAATGCTTCCTGGTTTACAGACAGATGTAGTCTTCATACAGAACTCAACTCTCGAGGATACATTACAAGTGGAAATTCACCCAAACTTATTTAAGTTTTGTTCACAAATGCCGTTCGATCTCCCATTTGGACCTTCATTATCCTAAAACCCTGAACTATAAAGGGAAAATTCTAAAGCCGTTAGATGGTAATTTTAATAAACTTCAACGATTATTGCAAATTAGGCGATCATTAGGAGACGTTTCTATGTAATGAATAAATATTTTTTGATGTCAATTTTTGATCGGATATGAGATTTGATATTCAACGAATTGCGATCGATCGGATCAATGTGACTTGTGGGATAAGCTTAAGAGTAGTGTAGCGTTTAGTTTGTATACAAGTTTTCAAACTCAGTTAAATTTGGTATACTTCTTCTTGAGATCCTTGTTTGCCAGCTTTTCTTAATTATGATTCCATATATTTTTTTTTTTTATGTTATTGTGAAGGAACAAGCGCGAGGCCCACCTGATGTTAAGCGGTATCCTCTGCTTATAACAGATGCATTTCATCACAAGTGACGAACTGCACTGCGCCCATCACCTTGAGACATACCTGTTAAGTCTCATTTTGTCTGTTATTTCACTGGCTCTCAAGGACTGCTGCCGGAACACAGCGTTAGGTGCTTGTTTATGATTTTTATGTTCAATATAATTCGAATTAAACGCTTTATAGGGAAATTTTATCAATTAAAATATCTATTTTTATATACATTATGAAACAAAAGATAATAATAAAAACAAAGTGGCTATAATTTAATTTAATTAAAATTATAGCCTTAATATTATCAGATAGGGATTTTTATTAAAATCAATAATATTATTAGTAGTTGTAATTCGAAAGTGCGAAATTATAATGTAAAATGTGTGTCTTACGAGTATCCTGTGTTAATAATGAATTGATTATTTGAATACTGTTTTAATACTACATTTATTTCTATTATACTCTTATTTTTTAAATAAAATGTTACCGACTTTTTCACTCACGAAAGGTGCACCCTTCCACAGTATATTATTATTTCACTGGCTCTCAGGGACTGCTGGCGGAACACACCTTTAGGTGCTTGGCGACAGATTTTCTACTTGAGGGTGGTAGCTAGCCAGGCGGGCAATTACAAAATGCCCTTCCACCATGCGGTGAAGCTCAAGCCAGCGGCGGTGGGGATCGAACCAGGGACCTGCGGCACGGCAGTCCATAGCTATCACCGCGCGCTCGGCCATCATTGCTTGAGTATTAATAAACTGCGTGAAGATAAAGGGGGCTTTTTTTATTATTATTTGATATCTACATTTTGTAACCCTTGTTCCAATTTATGTGGGCTCAGTATCGTAATTTTATTTCTAACAACACAAAAACACCACAAGCCATTTAAAATTATGTTTTCTTGCCCGTATAGATATTATGAGTTTTTAAACTGTCACGGTCATTAACACTATAATTATTATAATAAACGGGATATTTAAGGTCGCAAATATTCTAAACAAGTACTGTATAAAAACTATCTTCACCCCTTTCAGAAAAGTAGCTCATATGCTGCGGTCACCGAAGGATAACTTTCCTTTGGAAAAGGAACAATATCATGCCGTATTAAGGAGCATATAAGGGCAGTCAAAAACATTGATATTGAAAAATCTGCCATAGCTCAACACCTTCTGGAGTCTGGTGCTAACCACTGGATTGAGTTACACAACCCACAGGTACTCTCGACAGAACGCCACTACATACCGAGAATGGTAAGAAAAGCAATCGAAATTACGAAGTATCGAAACTTCAATAGGGAAGATGGGTTTCAACTGTCGAGAACTTGGAATCGAGTGGTTAACCTATGCAAGAGCCGAAGAAGTGTTCCAAATAGTTCACGATCTGATATCGTTAGTTTTGCATGTCGAAATTTTAATAGTGGTTTGAGTGACAGTGACAATAGTAGCATCGCCTTGCCGAAAAAACGTACAAGGAAGAGGGTAGACCGGTTCGTCTGCTCTTAGTGCCTATCATCCACTAGCATAGACTTCAGTTTACTCGTGATCATGGCGCTACCAACAGTGCCGAAATATCGAGAGCTCAAAACCAATCAAAAACACGGTAAATATCCCGTTTGTTATAATAATTATAGCGTATAGATATTGCCTAAAACCCAAGATGTTAACGAGATTATTTACTTAATTATATTAATCAACATCTTGTTCGCATCGCCTCGACTCTCATGAATCAATCAAGGATCTGGTAAGTTCTGAAAACAGCCGACGCTGATACGATGCCAAGGACATAGTCTAATGTTTCCATATGAAAATTTCAAGTTCTTTAATAAAAACCGAAAAAAAATAAAAAATGGTAAAGGGACGTCTATACGTATGCGTTTTATTATCCCTTTTCCGAAATCAGCAATAAGTTAGGATTATCTCGCAAAACAAAAAAGATACAGAACCGGTGGTGTATGTTCGTGACTTGTGCGAATTCAGTAACATATCATATTTTTGCCAAAACACCATCTAAGTCGACTGTTAGGAGTTAGCCTGTGTACCCTTGTCAAGCTTCGGATTTTATATGAAACCTACAGACTTAAGTAGGTTCCGAGTAAGGCAAAAGCTAAACGAATCCTTATTCCATATACTATACTAAACACATATCTGGGAAACAATTGTCTGTGACTTTAAATGCCTGATCAGATCATTGTAAAATTTATAAGGAAAGTAGCTTATTCTTATGGTACGAGTTCGTTTAACTTAAAGTGGTTAAAAACTTTTGGAAATTATAAAGTAACAAAGAGATATGAATAATGGAAGTGAACAAAAATAAACAGATTAACCAGGGCATCATATTAGATATTATAAATCATATCATAAGGGCTGTTTTAAACCATACCATAAGGGCTTTGTTTAATTAAATATTTTTGAACTATTTTTGTTTAATTTTAGATCCATAGCTTTTTTATGTGCCAAACATAACTATAAGGGGTTGTATATGGAAAGTTTTGTAAGGGTGTGCATATTTTACTCTTCACGCCACTTCAGCTGAATAAATTGGTGATAATTGGCACATAAATAAGTCCTAGACGTTACAAAGATTACATCTTAGTTGATAATTAAGTTCTCGGAAGAGTGAGTTTCAACCATTATCTTGCGAGAAAAACTACCTGCGGGCACTAGTTTAGGGCCCGACAAGAGCAATGATAACCTGATATAAGCCTTATTTCAACGTTGGTTTGTTTGATTCTCGTATTGGTCAGCGGCAAGCTACAAAATTTTGGCTTATAAGAGCCAAAACCTAGTTGATCAGTTGAGAACGACTAGCCAAGCTCCACTACGACTGTTTCGAAACTGAACGTGAAAATATATACCTACTACATTGTCATAGCTACATAACTTAGATATAACTTTACTTACTCAGTCAATGAAGTTGTACTCATACTTATGCACGTAGCATTTTACTGTAGTCACGAATGTCACACTTTTAATCAAAATCACATTCTCTTGTTAACATATCTATAGTTTATTTTAAAATTGGTATAAAATTCATCAAGTGACTCTACTCTCCTACAAATAGGGAAGGGATTAAAATTGATTTCATTGATTTTAAATGGGTGGAACAAAATCGTAAAACAACACGATGGCTGTAAAATATATTTATTCCTGAACCTTCTATCCCCTTCACATTTTACGAGAGTACAAAATTATTCCATTACCTCCGTCCCTCGGCACCTCATTAACTATGACCAAAAGTGGGGCATATAATTACACTGTTCATATTTACAGAGTTCGTAGCCATTCCTAAACTAATATTATATAATATAGTCTAGTAGTATCCAAGCCGCCTAAGATTCTATGGTTTAAGACAAATGTGTTAGATGATTGAGGTGGTTGTTGTTGGTCATAAAAAAAAACTTTAAGGTGAACATAGTTTATACTTGATGTTAGATTTAACTTTTTAGTGAGCTCGCCTTAAAGTTTTTTTTATGATTATCAGTTTATCTGACTTTGCCTTAATAAAGTAGGTTTCTAAATCAAACGCGTACATATATTTTTAAAAATGTGTCCTATTATAATCCATTGTATATTTAATAATCTAATTTTGTCCATGTTTTTCTTCCTTAAGAAAATAAAGAATCCTATCCTACTAATCCTATCCTACTAATATAATTCCGTGGGATGAGCAAAGATTCGTAATATATTTGTTTGCTAGCTTGCCAATGCAAGAATGTTTGGTTAAAAAAATATGGTTTTTCTATGGTTTAAGCGCGGAATCCTACTTATCCTATTTATCCTACTAATATTATAAATGCGCAAGTTTGTAAGTGTTTTTGTATGTTTGTTACATCTTCACGCTCAAACAGCTGAATCGATTTTGATGAAATTTGGTATGAAGGTAGATTTTGAAGCAGTGAGGGCTCAGTGGCATTGAATATGAACTGCCACACAGCAGGTCCATGGTTCGAATTCCGCTACGGGCTTGAGTTTTACTGCATGGTGGAAGGGCATTTTAATATAAATCATATTTAAACACGTATTTGGTGTAAAATATAAGCAGAATATATTAAGCACAAGACATGACATAAAAACATTTTTATAACAAGCAACCGAACACAATGTCAGTCATTTCAATAAAATAAAATTGGAGTCGGCCAGGATTAGCAATAAGGTTTTAACCCTCCAACACGCCCTCTTAATCCTGGAGGACTTCAAGCATATCTCGTACAAACGACAAGTGCTTACAGCTAGGCAGTGCCTTCGTGAGCACATCAGCAGTCATCTGCTCTGTTGGCATGTACATCAGTTCTAGCACCCTATTCTCAACAGCTTCACGAATATAGTGATATCTAATGTCCACATGTTTTGTACGCTTATGGAACACTGGGTTACTAGCCAGCTTCGCCGCAGACTGATTATCACTATACAGGGTTACAGTGTGACATTGACCTATCAACTCAGCAAGAACCGCACGGACGTATACCGCCTCTTTGGCAGCTTCAGACAAAGCTATTTACTCCGCCTCGGTAGACGAAAGTGCGATACACGATTGCTTATAACAACCCCAGGAAATAACATTCCTACCTAGCTTATAAATATACCCCGTGTTAGATTTACGATCCGCCCCGTTAGCCCAATCAGCGTCAGTAAATCCATAAACATGAAATTTATCATGTTCATCACTTTTTCTGTACACAAGACCTAAATTCATTGTGCCTTTTAAATACCGCAATACACGTTTGGCCGCTGCAAAGTGTTCCGCTGTGTAGCAAGTATTAAACTGACTTAAGAAACATGCAGCAAATGAAATGTCAGGTCTTGAGATCACAGCTATATACAATAAACATCCTATCAGCTCCTGATACGGTAGTCTACTCTCGTGGGTGGCGCTATCAGAAAACTTCAGACCTACATCTAAGGGCGTCTTAGCAACTTTACAGTCACTCATACCGAAACGTTCAAGAAGCTTTTCAATATAGGTTTTCTGACTCAGCTTCAACTCACGACTAGTGCGCTGTACTTTGATGCCTAGCATATGTTTAACCTCACCTAAATCTTTAATTGTGAAGTGAGACTTCAGTGACGTTTTTATCTTATCAGCAAGCTCGTCACAGTCGTAAAAAACGAAAAAATCGTCTACATAGAGAGCAATAATAATGGTTCGCTTACCCACTCGGCGACTGAAGATACAGCTCTCATACTTGCTCTGCGTGAAATTCTCTGCGAGTAAAACTTCCTTTACCTTATCGTACCAGGCACGTGACGCCTGCTTTAACCCGTACACGGCTTTCTTGAGTCTGTAGACCATATGCTCATTGCCTTGCTTGACGAAACCTTCAGGCTGTGACATATAAATTTCTTCACTCAAATTGCCATTCAGAAAAGCAGTCTTGACGTCAAAGTGATCAATCTTCAGATCTAATTCAACCGCAAGAGACAACAGCATTCTCAACGAACTATGTCGCACAACCGGTGAAAAAGTATCCATGTAGTCAATTCCGAACTTTTGGGTAAAACCTTTTGCAACCAATCGCGCTCTATAACACGCCACTTTGCCATTGGCGTCACGTTTGATTTTAAACAACCATCGATTCTTGACAATATTCTTGTCTGCCGGTCTGTCAACTAGCTCCCAAGCCTCATGCTTATTGAACGAATCAATCTCATCTTGCATAGGTTGCCGCCAAAGCTTACTATCACTCGATTGCAAAGCTTCCTTGACATTCGTCGGCTCACTCAACTCTGTCTCGAGCGCAGACATCGTCCTCGGTACTCTCGGCCGTAAATTATAGGCTGGTCCGTCAGATGGTGGCTTCCGTGGCATTCTGGTTGTATCAGTAGATGAACTCGGCACCTGCTCGTCAGCCTCAAACCACACTTCAGGCTCTACCGGTCTCTCCGCCTCAACCTCAGCCTCTACAGTTGGTAGTGATGGTATCTCCACCTCAAGCTCAGTCCCAGACTGATCACGAACATCCGCATTTTCAACGGTATCTCCGTCATCACTAGTCGGAAAGAAGATCTCCACGGGCCGTTTACTCTTGACACCTGGAAAAATTGTTTCGTTAAAAACAACATCACGACTACGAAAAACTATATTTTTCGCCGAATCGTAGAGCCTATATCCATTACCGTCATAGCCAAGAAATATACAACGCTTGCTTTTTGGTTCAAGCTTATTCCGCTTCACTTTATCAACGTGAGCATAAGCTTCGCAGCCAAACACACGTAAGTGTTTCAAGCTAACCTTCTTACCTGTCCAGGCTTCCTCAGGAGTTTGCCCTGAGAGCCTTTTCGAAGGTGACACATTTATTAAATGTGCAGCAGTACAGGCAGCTTCTGCCCAAAACTTGTGGTCTAGGTTCGAAGTATACAAGAGGCACCTTACTTTTTCTAGGAGGGTCCTGTTTAGCCTTTCCGCACAACCGTTCTGTTGAGGATTGTAAGGCACAGTTACCTGATGGACTATCCCCTTACCTTTCAAAAAACCTTCAAGGTCTCTGTTCACATACTCGGTCCCATTGTCCGACCTCAAAACTTTAACTTTGTCACCAGTCTGAGTTTCGACTAGCTTAATAAAGTTTTTCGTGTATTCACTCACCTCGCTCTTACGCTTCAGGAAATACACGAACACCTTCCTCGAATGATCATCCAAGAATGCCAGGATATACCTCTTGCCTCCAAGCGAATTCACCGGCAACGGACCACACAAATCGGTATGGATTAAATCCAACCGCTTTACAGCCACAGACTTCTCAGGATTGCTGGGAAAAGGAAATCGAGCTTGCTTTCCCTTTAAACAAACTTCACAGGCAACGTCTTTACAAGCGTCGTCCTGAAAACTAATATCATTAGCAAGTCCCTGCCTCAAAAGCTTCATATTGTTGGCGCTTAAATGGCCAAGTCTTTGATGCCAAGTTGCAGTGCTAGTAGTAAGATTCGCCCGTAGACTGCAGGTCTGAAGTCTGTAAGCCCCTCCAACGTCATTTGCCTTAATCAAAACATCGCCCAGCTTAGAAATTGTACAACCAGTAGTATCAAAATTAACAATACAACCATTCTTAATCAATTGCGAAACAGATATGAGATTTACAGACAGCTTAGGTATATACAACACATCAGTTAACGTCGCGCTATCCGACAACTTAACAGTACCTATACCTGTACACCGCAGTTTATCTCCACTAACAATGGTGACGTGACCATCTCGCGATTTGAAGTCTGTCATCAAATCACGCCTGCCAGTCATGTTATTTGTAGCCCCCGAGTCTATGTACCACGAAGATTCCGAGTCAGTTCCAGTACTATATGCTGATAAGACACAGTTTCCTGAAGAATCCTTCGCGTTCCGGCAATCTTTCTTCAGATGTCCTTTCTGTCTGCACTTCCAGCACCACGGTTCTCTCTTTCTAGCGGAATTATCCTTCGCTTTTGACTCATCCTTGTGCTGCTGCGCTTTTCTCGTCCAGGAGTCACTCGTACTAGCGCCTTTTCTTTTAGAATACAAGCACTCACTCGAATCTCCACGAGTAGTCCAACGTTGATCCTGTAGCAGTTTCGATTTGACTAGATCAGCAGTAATGACAGCTCCCGAATGCTCTAGTGCCATGATCATGGGCTCGTACTCTGTCGGTAAACCTTTGAGCATCAACGCACCAAGAAACTCGTCATCAACAGGTTTGTTCATATTCGCCAATTGCTGCGCTAATGACAATATTTCATTGACGTAAGCTTCCATGCTAGAATAGTTCTCCAGTTTGACAGCGCACAAGTTCTGAAGAGTTCTCACTCTTGAACCGAGTCCTTTATCACCATATGCACGTTCCAGTGCATTCCAGGCGTCTTTCGCCGTATCAGCTGACATCAAATGTGAAAAACATGACTTTTCAACGCCCAAACAAATTTTAGATTTTGCAATTTCGTCACGTCGATTTTTCACTTCGGACGTTGTTTTGTCATCCTTACCGTAACCGCTTATACAGATCCATAAATTGTCGTGAATCAATGCATTTTTCATAACAAATTTCCACTCGACGTAATTTTTACGTCCGCGTAATTTTTCATGTGAAAAACTATGATTTTTCGTTTCCGACATATTTACAATAACGTTGCACTATTTTTGCTGAACCATAACCTAATATAAATCATATTTAAACACGTATTTGGTGTAAAATATAAGCAGAATATATTAAGCACAAGACATGACATAAAATCATTTTTATAACAAGCAACCGAACACAATGTCAGTCATTTCAATAAATTGGAGTCGGCCAGGATTAGCAATAAGGTTTTAACCCTCCAACACATTTCGACTACATGCGAATGCCCTGGGCAGCGGGTGGTCGCTGTCAAGTAGAAAATCATCTGTCTACAAGGACTTAGAGGTGTGTTCTAGAAATTGTCCTTGAGAGCCAGTTATTCAGGTTAGGCCTGTTAACACCTTCGACTAAAATATCAGGTGAGATTGTGGGCAAAGCAATAAAAACAAAGGGATAACAGCCTGGAATAACACAAAGGCTTCTATTTATTCCAAAAAAAATAGTTTTTCCGTGGCATGAGCGAGGAACCCTACTTACCTTCTAATATAATATTAGCCAAAAGAGAGAGGGTATATCGATACCCAGAATCACCATAATTGCCATTCCAGTTCGAGCTTTTGCAATTTCTTCTGTAGGTTTTTATATTACGATAAATTAAAGTGAAGAGCCTTAAAGTAGCCAGCACCCACTTGGGCACCCCCTGCTTCACCCACGGCCAGCTCTACCTGAGTAGCTCGCGTGTATCGAGAGCCAGAAATCTTTTTTTCCAATAATTCCGTATAAGAGTTCAGTATAAGAGAGGATGATTGCGAAATATCTGGCTCTCTACGACCCGAGACTAAAATCAATTATGTGAGTTAGCTTCGTCAGCTCCCCCATTCATAGTTCATAAGTTGCAGCGCTCTGGATACTCTCTATGATACAAAAATAAGTTCATCAGATTTTTAAAAGGACAAGAAAATTTAAACTTTGTTCATCAACATTGGTTTTTGCGCGATCAATTTACACCACTACTGTAGTGAAACTTGAGTTTTTGCTCCGATATAAGCAAATTAAATTTCAATGCCTAGGTATGTCTATTCTACTGAATCTTCAAATATTATACAGGCGAAACTTTGTGTGTTAGTTTGTTACCTCTTAACTCAATACTGGCTTGACCGATTCCGGTTTGACCGATTTGCATGAAATTTAGTATGCAGAGAGCTTATACTCTAAGAATAGGTCAGCATGCCCATTATAATTTCTCAAGAAAGAGTAAATTAAAATAATTTGGTATACAAAAACAAAATACAACAAAACATAGGTTATGCTTGTGTTGGTTGGCAAATTGTTATGGTTGGTGGTTGGTATGGTTTTAAAAATTGTAACGAGCACACACGTTCTAATTCCAGTCAACTTTGGTATAATTTATGTAAAGCAGTGGTAGTAGGGGTAACACCGCGGGGCGCAGCTAGTGTTCCACATTCTCCTATTGCCAGCACGTTTAATATTTAACGACGCGGAAATGAATGGGAATTTTATATTATTATTGAAATAGTATTGAATTTTATATTATTTGTTGTTGTGGGATGTGGATAAAAATCTTATAATTTGTGTATATAGACCAACAAAATGTGAAAATAATACTCTACATTTTATATTTTATTTCTTTGTATGCAATTTTTTTTTTAGGAATATCTCTAATTTCACATTATATATATCTGGTAAGTTTAAAGTAGATATTTTAACTCATACTAATTATAAAACACATTGTTCACAAATAAGGTCTCCATAGATAACTTCTAATTTTTTGAAATCAATTTTCATTTTTGTTACCTTGATGATCTAGTATTATAATAAGTTTATGCAATGTAACTTTTTTGATCAAAAAACAAATTTATTAAAACTAGACTTGGAGCATTAATTAAATCATTTAATTTGAATTATCTTCGCTGTGAGCCGACTACGACAACAAATACATCAGCCACTTGTATAGACAATGTCTATTAGAACTCAAAAGCTAAATAAAATTATTATTATAGGTATTCGGTAGGATCTCAAAGGCCTTGCTATAAAAGATCAAAGAAAAAAAACACAAACATTTGTATTTGAACACCGACCACTTACATCTAAAAAGCTAATTAACTAACTAACTGTGCTAACTGCACAATAGGAACTGTATAGTATATTTAACAGGCTACTTTAATTACTTAGAACACAAAATTTGTCCTAAAGTAAGTAAGACAGTAAGTGGAAAAATATAATAAAGTAATTGGGCGACTAGAGGTAGTCTGATAATATGAAACGTTATGTTTAATTTTTATGAAATAATATGGTTTATTTGATATTGAAAATAAACTTTCATTATCCAAAAAATATGCGTAAGATTTTACATCTACGTCAGGTCAATAACTGACGAAGATGTAAAATTAATGTCACATATACTTGACACCATCGGCGTAATTTTGTCATATTTCCAAGGCATTTGACAGTGTCGAGCACCTCACCCTGACTCATACACAGCAGTAAAACCGCTTTAAGTTCTATAGAGCCATATAAATAAAATAAAAATGGCGTTACATCTTCCGTGTGTTTAATGAAAATGTGAGTTCCGAAAAAATCTATATTGGGATAATTTTTGTTTCGAGCGTATTTCAACGATTTGTCTAACACGGTCAAAGATCACTACAATATTATTTTATATGCACTCTCTGATGTTGTATTAACCAGAGAGGTATTGTCTCTGTTTCGGGCAGTACAAAAAATATTGTAATGCCCATTTTGACTACTTGAGGTAGTTGTACAGAGAGGATGATTATTATCATAATATTTTATTTGAATATGGTTTAATATGAATGTAGTAATTTTTTTATTATATTATTTTCAAGCACTCACTGAACGAAATTATCTTATTACCAAGTAAGTCTTATCTTATAAATTTTTATAGAATATATGGTATTTAAATCATTTTAAAGCCATGTGTCATATTTTTGTACGATTTAATTTTTTACTTTGGGGCAGTGATAGATCCTAGTGGTAATAGCCATGGACGGCCATGCCGTAGTTCCAGGGTTCGATCCCCACCGCTGGTCACTTGTAACGAAAAGCATCTGTTAGAGGCAGAAGTTACCGCTTAGTATCAAGTGAGCCACGTCACAAAACCACAAAAAAAACAATCTGATTATCATAGAAAAAATGGTATTTCAGCTTATTAAAGCCATGCACTTTGACAAATCGTTAACATACAAAGAAGGATTTTCAGAACCACAAAATTGAATTAATTGCTAGTTAATCGGAGATTTTACATTTTAATACTAAATAAATATAATTATTTTTCAAGTTTTGTATATCGTAATATAATACTAACAAAAATATATTTCGTCATTAAATTTAAGTATCTAAATCCCTTGACATCATCTAAACCCTGCACTAGTGTTTAGTGTTGCAGGATTACAGTTTCTTCCTATAATTAATTGGAAGCTTATAAAATTCAATGTTCACGACAGACGATTAGTGTTCATAAACAGTCACTTGAAGTTTTCAACATCCCAATCTACATTTGACAATAGATTACACAAGCATTTACAAAATGTTTATCGCTAATTTGCGTTTCAAAAACCAGCTGTGGTGTCTTCGAAGAAAATTATTTTATGTTCTGAATTGCTATTTTCAATTAATCAAACATTTCAAGGCCGGTTCTCCATTAAATAAAATACTTTTTTACATAAAAACACGATGATGAAATAGGTACGGAAAGGGCACAAATTAAGTCACTTCCTATAGAACGCCAACTACCTACTAATTAAAAGGGCGGATATTTGCAAAGGTCGAACTAATGAATTCTCGCCGTGATTTTCACTTCTCTTGTTCGAGAGTTCCTAAGTAAATGTTTGAATTATTACAAATGGGGCACAAGTGGTGCAACCAACAGAGTTACTTAATTTCCGTGGTACGTGCAAGCTTAGAGAGTAACAGTTCAAGTCCTACGAAAATATAAATAACAACGGCCCCAGCGTTGTTGTACGAGTATTTGCTCCTCACCTGGACTGTGAGCCCCTCAGTATACTTATCTATCAGATAGTGAAGAGGCGACAAAAAGGATGCATTTCCACAGCTCACAGCGGAAGTATGTGATGTAGATACGATACTAAATATATCAACAAATCTTGAACATTGTTCATACCTCCTGAGGATGCTTCGTTTGGCTGCGTGGCGTTTGTGACGTCACGTCGGCTTAGCAGGTAAATTAAGCGGAATTATCACTAGATATATTTTTATATTTTTAATATGTTTTATTAAAATATTTTAAAAATATTTGTTTTTATTAAAAATGGATTTCCGCAAAGTAAAGCTTGAATCCATTCATTAAAATTACAAGTATACGATAGGAAAAATTTAAGTTTTGTGCGGGTTTCGAACCCGCGTCCATCCACCCCTTGAGCTGGGGTATGCTCTAACCAATTGAGCTAACATGACATGACGTCCTAACTCAAATCTTTCCTATCGTTATATAACCATCGTATAGGGATGGAGATAAGAAAATTTAATTTATTCTATCCATCAAGTATTATGAATCGCATGAATATTGGCATTTGCATTACGGTTTTGGCGTCATTACTTCACCAAGACAATGGAATTTCTAATTATAAGAATAATTACATTAAATATTTTTCCATTACATACTTCTTATTTGTATTTTTTATACTAGATATTTTTTTATAATCAGACATGCGAATAAAATCGTAGAATCAGACATATAAAAGTTATCATTCATTATATTGATTTTTATAGGTTTACTATGTACTTGTATTAAATAATAAACGGTCAAGCGCATGTCGGGCCACGCGCAATGTAGGGTTCTGTAGTAGCCCGTTATCGTAATATAGAATAATTCTGTTGTTCTTTTTCTTTTTATCTCTCTACCTATAACTTTCTAAGCAATTTGTTCTTTTGTTTATAAGATTGCTTGCACGTGTAGACTGTAGTTGACCGTGACTATTAAGTAGGAATCATGGATTATCTATACGTTTCTTAGTTGCTCACAAACTTTTTTCTTCTCTCCATTTAACGACATCTCTCTATAATGCACAGCACCTTGAGTTTACACTGTATATATATAGTGTGAACTATATAACAACACTGAAGAGACTGTGCATGTATATATAGATGAAGTTCAAGTCATATAGGATTAAGGAATAATATCAGATAGTAAATTAATCGTTCATTTAAATATTCAAAATATTATAATAGCACGTGGTTTAAAAATATTTAATTTTGTCTTAAGGTCCTCTAGTAACTTCAACAACGAATTAACGTATTTTTTGCATAATATTAAACCATTATGAAGAGCTGCTAAAGAAATATAAATTATTGCAATTAAACTCTAGGAGGCAACAATTAGATATTATGTTTCTGTATGACCTATATCATAAGTCATAACAGATTTGACTGTACAGAGTTGATCGATTAGCTTCGGTATCAGGTACTTTTTAGACCTCATCCTCGCCGTCTCATAATTATTATTATAAATATGAATATTTTTTCATTAGGAAAATATTGTGACCCTGTTTGTTGGTTCTTGAATATATTTTTAATATTTACATTAACGATTGTATTACTACCTAATATTATTCCTTAATCCTTTATGACTTGAACTTCATCAAAGTTAGAATCCCATAACACATATGTTAAATTACACATTACAAATCCCCTTCACATGCACGCATACTCAAACATACAGAAACACGCACCGACACATACACAATTCCTCACAAACATTCACTTAAACTCGTACACCAATACTACACCACAGAACAATGACTACACGTAAATATGAATTATTAAAAATATACATAATGACGTTAATTCGAATAAAAACAATTTCGTTCAATATTTTACCTATATGTATATATGTTTCAATGTATTGGTTCAATTTTGAATTGTTACTAAATAGTATATATAAAAGAAAAAATATAGATGTGTTACAGATTCTCTAAAGCCAGGAAGAACCTGGCTCTTGAGATACAGGCCACCAGCCTAGTTTTAGAGTCATAGTTTCATGATCATAAATGTATCACAATAAGGAGGAATAAAATTAATTGTTGTTGTATAAAATTATTTGTTTGTGTCTTAGGAGTAAAATTATTTTTAATAAAATACACTAAAAATCTGCCCAGATCCTTTTGGAATTTTAAGTGGTCTTGATAAGTATTTATAGAATGATACATTTTCAGGTCATCGGCATGTAATAGCAATTTAAAAAAACATATTTTTTTTTTTTTTTATTAATATTTAATATCATTTGAAGATAAAAAGTAACGAGCCTAATATTGACCCTTGGGGGACCCTAGAACTAATTGGAACCACATCTAATTCAAAGCCAACTTTCTGGCAATGTTTCGTGATTATGATTTGAACCAGCGCCATAAATTACCTCGAATAGCGTTATAAGCTCTTTTGTGTGATCCATTCTATAAACCACTTTTGAAAATCAGTAAACACACTGTTTGTTTGTTTGTTATTGTCTACGTTTTAAATATTTCAGTAAAACTTCGATAAGGTGGCCATAATTGAGATTGGGTGATAGTTTGCTACAACTTTAAATAATCCTTAGGTTGAATATATGGTGGACTGGAAAATAAATGGTGTCAGCGGTGTATTTAAGAACTTATGGTGTAACATTATTAACTCAAGCGCCCTTAGTTGGATTGAGCCTACATAGTTCCGATTTGATATACATTTGATTATAGTAAAACAAACATCACTGATAATTTAATCTGACGTGTGGTTATCTTCAGAAATATAAAATTTATTATCTGCATTATAACCGTCGGTAACAGATGAGGGTTCAAATACTGATTGGAAGTGATTCGAGTAAATGTTACTTATATCTACTGGGTCACTTGCTGTTTTTGCAACACCCATCTTCCTAGCAGTCTTGTCTGCCCTACCCCTGGAGTGTTTTTTTATAAGCCAGAGACGCGGAGAGGGAGAGGCGCAAGCATACTGCGAAGGTGTAGGGAGTACGCTGCGATAAGGTTGCGAAAAGACTATAGCTGCATACCTTCAGCGCCGGAGCTGTCATAGAATTACTTCACTTCTAATAAGACATTTATCTCTAAGCCTAATTTTTTTTGTTGACGTTTTCGTGCTTGTGATTTATGATTAATTATTTTCATGAAGCAGCTAATTTTGAAAAATTTCATTAGTATTTAAAAAAACGGGGAATATTCCGCCCTCTCTCCCCCTCCCCATTGCACAAAATATATACATATATAACATACCTAAAGTCCTTCTAATGTATGTAGATACACATTTTTTTAAAGTATTAATTTAAAAAAAAATAGTTTCCGTAATCCCCCATCTCTCTCCCCCTCCACTCCTTCCTATAGTCTATCTATCTATACTGATTTTAGTCCTTCCAGTACTTCATCTTAGTAACTTTAAAAGATTTATATACAAAATTAACTAATACCCTAGTTCAACGACTATTACTGCTAAAGTAATAAAGTTATCTTAACCGCTATAATTTTTCTTGAAAGTTCATGAACTGCACTATCATCATGAAATTCTAGTACAAACGGTCTCTTAGCAAAACCTCGGACAGACGGACAGACCGACGGACATGACGAAACTATAAGGGTTCCTTGTAGGTACTACGGAACCCTAAAAATTTGCACGTAGTTAAATATTATCTTCAATATTATTGAACTGAGAACTTAAGTCGACGATTGTACCCCAGTGCTATAATAAATACTGATAGGTGTCTTAGCTCAGCTCAGATGGAAAATCTGTGAATATAAATCACTTTTTCTCACGTTAGCAGCATGTGCTGCCAGATTTTAACACCAAGACTCTTAGAGCTGCATAGATGAAAAAATATTGTCCTGCGCGAGAAACAAATATTTTCTTCCGCTGTGATTCAATGCAATTAAAAACTATAAATAAGCCACCTATCGAACATTTCCTTTCATATAACAGCCGGCAACGGAGAGCGCACATTTAAAACGTGGTGTACGCCGCTGCGATAGAGAACAAATCAAATATTGACTGTCCATGTATGGACACATTGCGGTTGAGTTTAGCGAGTTTTAGCGAGCTACAGGGCATTAAAAGGAATTGATGGAATTCAGAATATTTCAGTGTAGTCGGTTTTTTTATATTTAACTGCCACTTTGGTAGATTGCTGTAAAGCATCGCTTTGGACTCTTGAGGACCTAACCAGATATAATCAAAATGTTTTTGTCTTTGTTTTGAAATGTAACCAGATGGCAAAAGGCTCACCCTCTATTACATGAGAATAAAACGCATTAAGGAAAACGTGGCAGCTTAGATACTTCTTCTCCCTTTCAGCGGGGATATGTCCCTTCCCACTGGTGGGTTCACGGGTCATTTGTGTTTGTGGCTACTTGCTGAATTTGCAAATACAGTAGTACATGTAGTGTTTCTCTCTTGAAAAATCGAGTTGAGGTGATCTAATGATGCAGTTTGTAATATGTATACCTTTATATCGAGTTTTTTTTAATATACTTAACATTTTCCGTTTTAAGAGTAAAGGAACTGATCCATTACTACTTGTGGAGTATGAGAAACGACAATCGATTTTCAAATATATAAGTTCATCAGTTATTTAGTTTTTTATTTTACTTTTGTGCTAACTCGTTAAAAACAGAAGCAAATATAAGTTGAGTATAATCATAGGCAATATTCTAGAATATGTAGGTAACATGTTCACTTAACTGAAAGCAATTATGTGAAAAGGTTAACATCACTGCGCCTCGAGTGCCGGAAAACTCGGAAAATGGCATGACATTGTTCTTTCGCTGGACAGACGAGGAGTTAAAGGAAATTAAGAGAAAACATGCATCTAATAAGCAGAGTTTTACCATCATGACGCCCTACTACTGTAAATAAACTCACAGATCTAGAAAATTACTGTTGCTTGTAAAGTTGATAGAGACTGTAGGTATAAGGTGAGAAATATTACAATAATATTAAATAGAAATTAAAAAACAAACTCATTTTCAACTTACCCTGGTTCCCATCTATCTAAAACTTGTTCATTTGAGCCATTCCAATGAGCTCTAAACGATACATCTACTAAGTTAATAAAGAGTTAAGTATCCAGCAGATTTCTGGTGTTTTTTTTAATGTTATTGTTACGGAATCATCGATGCCCACCTGATGTTTAGTGGACTAACCTCAACGTTAATTATTTTTACCGTCGCTGGTACGGTGCTACCGTCAACCAGACCACTAAACTTCTTAACTTCTTAACTAAACGAAGGAAGTGATTTCAAACACTTATCTCACGTAATTATGTCACTATCCTTTAACATATTGTATAATATGATTCCAAACACTACCGCAAGCTAAGCGAATAACTCATTTACAAATTGTGAAGAAAAAATGTTCATCTCGCGCAGTATTCGAACCCGTTTCTCTTGAATAGCTCATTCATTGAGAATGACAGTACAGAGGCGTTTGTAATTATAGCCTTTCCTACCTATATTTTTTTTAAGACAAGCTCATTAAATTACAAAATTACAAATATACGATAGGAAAAAATTAAGTCATGTGCGGGATTCGAACGGGGTATGCTCTAACCAATTAAGCTAACATGACATGACGTCATAACTCAAATCTTTCCTATCGTTCTTTAACCATCGTGTTGGGATTCCTATCGTATATTTGTATTTATTAAATGTAATCCGCATAGCAGGCGTTATTGCAAACATAACAATATTAAAAAAGCCCACTAAAGTTTGTATATTTATCTTCATATAGTGTTATTCATGGCTTACCTTTGGCCCTTTTTTTTTAAATGTTACCGTGTTATGTATGTAATAAGTATTAATAAAAACTCGGTAACAGTTTTTATTATTACTTATTTGTTTCCTACTTTCATTGAATGGTCCATTTTTCTCACTACATAAACATAAAAAAACCTATATTTACGCTCGCTTAATTAACGGCTTTAAAATTATACATCTTTTAAAAATAAAATAATTTAATTCCGAAGTTACAAACACTGCAGTGATCTTGGCCAGGTAAGAGTTGTCTCCTCAATAACCACAAAACATTTAAACTCAATAATAATTAAAAAAACTCTTTACTTCGATAGAGTTATACTTAAAATTTGCTTTTTAAATTATCCTATGATGAAACAGAAGGCCTTATATAACATAATATTGTGGCACAGCGCAGCCAAGGCAACCTTATCCTTACATACACACACTTTACATAAGTTTTACACACTCACTCATATTCACGCACATACCACTTATTACCCAGTATCAGCGTTTCAATTTATCTCTGTTAACCTTAAATATTTGAACGTAAAACCACTTAGTTCCATTTTTATTGTTAAACTTTCCCTCCTTGGAAATATTGTACATACACTCTCATAATTCTTAAAATTTATCATAAAATATAATCAAGTGCACCGTTTAAGTCTGTACTCTGAGCCCCAAGACACAGGCCTTCGCCTAGTTTGGGTCTTAATGTTAACAAGTGTTCCTAATATTATTAACCAACCTTACTTTGAATTATGTAAAAACAGAAATGTATCTCATCTTTTGGAAATAAAAATCATTATTATTATTATTAAATATAAATCAAGAAAAGCATTGGTATTTCGTATGATGTAATAATTGATGATATAAAAATATAACCGGTTATTAATCATAACATTGGCTTATAACAAATATTTTAAAAGTATTTGAAGAGAACATCAATTTAATTATTTAATAAAACACTTAAAAAATCTTTATATAAATTATATATATCTAGTACCAATTCCGCCTAATTTCCTGTTAAGACGGCGTGACGTCACCACCAGACCTCCTGGGGATGCTTCGTTTAGGTCTTGAGTCAAGACCTCCTGAGGATGCTTCGTTTAGAAGCGAAACGCGTCGAATACTGTTCCGGTTTGGCTGCGTGGCGTTTGTGACGTCACGTCGTCTTAACAGGAAATTAGGCGGAATTGTTACTAAATATATATAATTTGTATAAAGGTTTTTAAGTGTTTCATTAAATAATTAAATTGATGTTCTCTTAAAATACTTTTAAAATATGTGTTATTATAAAATAAGGATTTCCGCAAAGTAACGCCTGAATCTATTCATTATAACATTGGCTGTTATTCGTTATTATATTTTTTCCTGTCTTGCATGCCAGTGACAAGGGTCAGATAATTCTAACCTCTGTGAGTTTCACCGTGATATTATTGATATACATGGCAGGAACTTAGCAATAACAATTGATTGAATAACAGTCTTGACTGAATGTTATTTGGATTTGATAAATTAGAATTGACGGATTTTGCACCATTTCTGTTAGGCTGGTATTTAGTAATAGTTTTAGTTGTTTGGTAAAGATTTTTTCAAAAATTCT
Source organism: Plagodis pulveraria (assembly GCA_963890685.1). NCBI lineage: Eukaryota > Metazoa > Arthropoda > Insecta > Lepidoptera > Geometridae > Plagodis > Plagodis pulveraria. Next base: position 10,530,109 of record OY982964.1, on the reverse strand, counting down.
GTGTGTCTAAAGTGTATATATTTTATATATGAATGAGTGTGGAATCTAAGGTTTCCCCTGTGAATGAATGATGGTTGGAATTAATAATTTATTTCGATTGGAAAGCAGCTAATACATTGTGTTTATCATTTTGTTTGTAATGAGAGCCAGAAAGAAACAAAATGTTTTACTTAGGTATACATATATTTTTTGCATTTGAACTTTATTCTGAGAGAACGTTTTCGTTAAGTTTTTACATGTTTTGCCTAAAAAATATTTTATTAATTTTAGAAAATGCATTAGATTTGACTATAAATATACACCTTTATAATGACTCAAAAGTATTTAGATGAGTAATAGGTTAGTCTCTTTGGGCCAGATTCGACAGATGGTGTGATACCTACAAATTTACGCCGTACTGGTTAGACGAGATGTGTTAAAATACCCACGTTTTGCCAGACCAGTTTCTGGTATGGTCTCATGGGGCAAGAAAATCGACATTTTACACACATCATGTTTTTATTATTTTTCCATTGCCCTAATATTAATGTTATTTTTTTGAAGGTGCAAATTACTGGGCCGCCAACACATCGCTTAAGTAAATTCTATCCAAGTCACATAAGGCTGTTTTTTCATGGCCCTAAACTTATAGTATTTTTTTTTTTCAGACGTTTGTGGTTTTATCTAGAGTGTGTTTTTCGCTTGGTTTCAGTTTCAGAATTCAGACAACAGCTGAGTAATTAAATCCTAATAAATGTCTGATCCAAAGTTCAACCCTAAAGATTCAAAGCGATGATTTATTCCCCTTGACTAACGAGTCATTCGTGGTCAACCGACTGACGATTATAGGTTGAAGAATAACTTAGAGACTTTAACCCATTGCAATAAGTTGTCTCTCCTCAGTACAGATTACCAAAACGATAATATTAGTCCATTATAAATATAAACTTGTACAAGGTGCAATGAAACAAATAAATTCTTGGAAAATAAAATTTCTTGGAAGAAAACTTCGAAAAACAGGAAAATAGTATTAACCACTTTTACTACCACATAACATTGCGACACGTGGCAGTGATACGAGTCAAGCCACTGTCACCTGTCACTTGAGTCGACTTTAAGGAAATGCTTTAGTTCTTTCTTGTTGTGACGTCAAGTTCCCTTTTTCAATAAAAGTTTGGACCAAAATAAATTGCGTGGCTTGCTGACAAGCGAATGTACACACCACTTTTGCTTATTATAATGTTTTTTTTCGTTGATGTTGTGAGCGAAATAACGAAGTTATTTAAGCTTATTCTAATCAACAAAAGAGCAAAACAACGCACTCGATTTTAATACATTTTTTTCAATGACATTTCATTACATTACAAAATTACAACGAGAGGAAAAATTATAGTCATGTGCAGGTTATGAACCCATAATATCCACCTGTATAGCCGGGGTATGATTTAACCGCTACGCTAAGCTAAATGATATAAGAGTCGTTACTCTAATTTGTCCTCTCGTTCTTTAACAATCGTATGGGTATGTAGCGACATCTATTGTTAAACTAACGTTGTACTAATACAAGACTAATTTTTGCAATTAGATTTGAACTTGTCATAAGTATTTGTAGTTTAGCCTGAATAACATCTTCGACCACATCATCACTTACCATCAGGTGAGCTAGTGGTCAAAGGCTAATTTAACAAGCGTAAAAAAGTAACAAAGTAGATTTTAGTTTGGAGTTACTAATTTTTATTTTTCGGCATACTGGGCACGCTGCCAACTGGTAGTGGGCTGGATCATTTGGACTGCCTGTGAGTCTGCAATGACTTATGGGTATCTAAATGCTTTTATTGTAATAGCTGTATTCTTGTATATACTCGTAGTTTGTAGTATTTAGCTAATAAAGGATACAGCCGGCTAAAAAAAGTTGGACTCGTATGTTTTGAGCATTTGCCATTTGTCATGTCAAGTAAATTCAAATTCATTTATGAGCTTCAACACAGGTACAATAACAGTTAGTCATAATGTTGTTAGTTCTCCATATTTTTCCTTTTCATGATAAAATAATATTAAAAATGCAAATAATGCACTTAAATAAATAATCCACATAATTATGCAGCTGAGCCTCCATTACTAACTAATTTAGTGCTTCTTGAGCACTGTAATACCAGCAATATGCTGCATTTTGAGTTTTGCCACCCTATGGGGTAGATAAACCAGAAGCTGACATTTTTGCATTATTTCTATTGTAGTCTTTAGTTCCTGTTAGAGAAAAGATTTTGCATATTAATAAATAGGAAATATGATAAATGTCAATACCTAATTATTATGACTTTTTTTATGCACTAGGATCAAAAGTGTATTTTTCCCAATCACTCTGATTAACCAAAATATAGCGAGTCTACCACCAATGGAAATTAAAAATTCCAGGGAAGGTAAACATCTGACAAGCGACTGGCTAAAAACCGAAGCCAATACATTTTTTTACCGATAGGCCAGTAGTCTCAAAGTCAGTTACCGGAACACGAAATACGTGCTTACAGATTTTTTACTTAAAACTGGTAGTTTTCTTGGTGGGCGCTAAATTATATTCTATAATTTTTGTGTTGTTGTTAGAGGAAATATATTACAAGGTGCATGTATCCGTTTATTTCATCCGGTTCCTTTATAAGTTACATACAACTATCACCAAGAGTGAGCCTTAATTCGCAGCTGTCCTGCACCGACAACGCTAGAACGCCTAGAGAAATTAGCTTTTCTCTGAGCTGACAAGCGATGAATTTATGAGGCCATCGTATGGATAGGGGCTGGTAAGTTACGAGTACGTAACTTACCAGCCCCGATACAGCGATGACGTTGTTTGCAAACTATATACTAATCCAAACTGGGACGACTTACTTGTTTATTGTGTTATTATCCACTTGCACCAGTTTTCAAGACTGAAACAGAATAGTTTGGTTTTTCTATTCTCTGCCCAAGGCACATATTATTGTTTGGTATAAGATGGCAAAACCCAGAACGTGGTAATTCGAGGACACATATTCTCTTATTTTTTTTAGATTTTCGAATAACTGCTTTGTAAACCATATGGTACTAGCCGTTTCAATATATGTGGTGTCGTGAACGATACAATAAGTCCAAGCAAACAAAGGTATTTTTGGCAGGGATTCTCCTCTTGGTTAGCTTCAATAGGTTGGTATAGGTTGGATGGCATGTTGTTGAATGGCTTCTTAGTCTTTACACTGCTACGGACTTCGCTGTTGTGGGTCTGTTGCTGAGTAATGCTACCCCAGTGGGCCACACCACAAGAACTCTCTTCTTGCCGTTGCCTCTTTAGGTAAGGGATTGGTATGATAAGTTTTTGTAACAAAAAATACATCAATAGTCTGAACTGACGTTTAACGTGACGTGTAGTATCTGTAGATTTATTTGATAACTATGTGGCAATCGGATAGAGTGATTAGTTAGTTGGCCTGTGGAGGCGTGACGTTACCATTTAATGTGTTCGGTTTATCAACGATTTGAAACTACATTTTATTTCGTCATACCTGTAGGGACAATTGTAACAAAATTTGGTAATCAAAATTTTACCAAAATTAAACCGATTTCAAACGTCAAATACACATCACATACATTAGGGTTAAATCAAATACTACTCATTAGATCTCATACAAATTTATATTGGACCATAAGTGCTTGTCAAAGTACCATCTTTAGAATGTGTAAAAATAATCAAAATCGGTGCAACTTGTAAAGAGTTATGACGTAAAACACACACATACAAAAAAAATACGGTCAAATTGAGAACGTCCTCCGTTTTTTGAAAGTCGTCTTTATTTTTTAAACAGTCGTCTTTGTTATTAAGGGATGAGTGAAAAGATAAATTTAATCATCGTGTTGCAGATTTAAATTGTTAATTCCATTACTTTTGTTAGAGTATTATATTTTTTTATCTTCATCTTCCTGCACCTATCCTACAAAAAAACGGGGTCGGTACTATATATATTCTCGAACTACACATAGGACTATACAAGAACAAAAACTAAAATCAACATTTTTACAATTGACAAATAATATACACACTACCTTTTGGATAATTAGGGCATTAAAATAGAAATAATAAGGAGCAATGTTGTTGGCCCTAGGAGCAGCAATATCCCGATCGCATTGGCGTGACTAGTGGCATGCTGAAAGGTGTTTTTTTCCCTAAATAACAATAAAATTAACAAGGTGATAAAAACCAGTTTTATATTTTTAAACCTGTAATGTTTTTTTTTTTTTTTTTTTTAATTATGATAAGCAAGCATTTGACCACTGTCTCACCTGATGGAAAGTGACGACGCGGTCGTCGGTGGAGCATGCTTGCCTAGCAAATACCTGTTTACTTTGTACTTGAAGACTTCCAGATTATATATATCGGGAAATAGAGACGCAGGTAGGGTGTTCCATAATTCGGCCGTACGCATTATAAAGCTAGATTTAAAACGCTTTGTGCGTATTTTCGGGATATCGACCATGTATGGATGCCGTGTTCCTGTGCGTCTTGTTGTCCGATGAAAAAAAGGAGAGGAGGGAATAAGGTTGTGTAAATCGATCGCACACTCTCCGAAGTGTAGCCTGTAAAAAACCGATAAACTAGCAACTTTGCGTCTATGCTCGAGGCTTTGTAGTCTAACCTCCACCAACGCATCGTCACCAATGAGCTTCTTAGCTCGGTTATCTATCGAGTCCAAGGCTTCGAGCTGGTACTTTGCGGAACCGTCCCAGAGATGGCTGCAGTATTCCATACAAGACCGGACTTGAGCTTGATATAGGTTAAGAAGCTGTCCCGATGTGAAATACCGCCGCACTTTCCAGAGAACACCCAGCTTTTTCGCAGCTAATTTAGCCCTGGACTCAATGTATGAACCAAAATTGAGTTTTGGTTTAAGAGTTACACCTAGTAGCTCGAGTTGGTTCGTTATCGGCACAGGCACACCTCAGAAGAGAGGAGTGAGAGAGAAAAGACTCTGTTTAGCACTAAAGAGACACGCCTGGGTCTTTGTAGCATTGAATTTGACTAAATTAGCGTCACCCCATTCGCAGACGAATTCATTCGCTCGACCATCGCCTCTCTATGAGACTGGATTTGTACATAGCCGGCCCGCGCATCGGATATATACCTCTCTACAACTGTGCTGTCATCTGCATACCCAACGATACCGGGTTTAAGCAGGTCATTTATGTGCAGCAAGAAGAGAGTAGCAGAGAGAACCGACCCTTGAGGTACCCCGGCATTTATTGCCAATTGATCGGACGAACATCCATCGAGGACAACTCGTAACGATCTTTCCCTCAAGAAGTCGGAAATCCAAGAGCACAGGCCAGCGGGTAAGCCATACGATGGAAGCTTATTCACAAGACTGTCGTGCCAAACCCTGTCGAAGGCCTTTGAAATGTCTAGAGAGACGGCGAGCGCTTCTCCGTACATATCAATGGCCTCGCTCCAGATATGAGTGACATACGCAAGAAGATCCCCAGTTGACCGGTTTCGGCGGAACCCGTACTGTCGATCACTGAAGATATCATTTGCTTCCAGGTATGCCAGGAGCCTATTGTTCAATACACGTTCCATACATTTACAAAGTATGGAAGTGATTGAAATGGGTCTGTAATTAGCAGGGTCTGCACGACTGCCCTTCTTGGGCACAGGCTGCACATTTGCGAGCTTCCAAGATTTCGGCACTTTACCAGTCTGTAGAGAGAGGCAAAAGAGACGTGTCAAAACAGGAGTCAATTCCGGTGCACACGATTTTAGGACTATGGCGGGAATTCCGTCCAGACCACTAGCCTTGTTCACGTTTAGATTGCGGAGCGTCTTACGCACTTCAGTCTGACGAAAGCGAATTTCTGGCATAGATGCCTCGCATCGAGGTAGACATGAAGGTGTTTTGCCCGCTGCATCTAAACGTGAAGACTCCGTAAATAGAGAAGCGAACAAGTTCGCTTTCTCTTCAGCAGTGTGAGAGCAATGATCCTGACGGATCATTGGCTCACACTGTAGGGCCAGTCGGGAGAGGAGGGCCAGTCGGGAGAGGAGGGCCAGCCGGGAAATATAGGGCTAAATGCTTTGACCATTTTATGTGCTGTGCTGTATCAGCCGGATAGTCCACTGCTGAACACAGCCTCCGCCATAAAAGGGGGTTTTGCCATAATAGCCACGCTTGGCTGGTGGCTTGGAGATCGCAGTGTAAGATATCTGTTCCTCAGAAACCTTAATCTCCTCTTACGACACCCACGGGTAGAGATGGGGGGGGGGGGGGAGGTGACATTTTAGCCTGGCACCCCACGGGCTACCATTTTATGTACCGCACTCATAATGACCAGTAAACAGCGCTCTTCGATTTTCACTACATTGCCAGTACGCCAGTGCTTTGTGAAGTCAATTGAGTAAACAAAGTGTACATAACGCCGAAGGCAATTTCAAGCATGAGCGCATTTAAATTTCTGAATGAATAAAAGACTGCTGATTTGAGAAGCTTTGACAACACTTGTAAAGGCTCTCAGAAAGAATATTTCGCATTGTGAGGACGTACTTGAGGATCCTTGTTAAGGGTGCTTGAATCGTCCCCACATATTTTTCACTCTCACTCGCTCTTTACTTTCTTACTGCTGATCTATCCCTAGTTATATTACTTAGTTTAGCAATTTGTCTTAAATTGAGACCTGAAAGACAATTTTATCGAAAACCCTAGAACTATATCTAAAACAATCTGACAAAATTGCATGTTATATCATGAAGATCAAAATAAACATATTATTATGTAACAAAAGCGAAAGTTAAAACTCATCTTGAGATTATAAATATATATATAGGGAGATAGTCGTCAACAGTTTCCAGGGATAAAGTCATTGTGTAACTACATTTACATTTAATAAAATACAATACCTTGAAAATTGGGGTAAATTATACACAAACTCGTGTGACTTTAACACCCCCTAAATCGAAGTTTTTGGCTACGTTTCAGGGCTAATTATAAAATAGCCAGTTTTGAAGCTATTATGTAGTGCTTGCAGTCTCTTTGATCCTGGTTCCCGCCACGCCTGAGGCGTGTAAATCTCTCCGTAAAACACTTCACTGTAAAAACTACAAGACTTTTTTAAAAGGGACTGTAACAGTATTTAAGTTGCCATCTGTGTAATAAATATAAAGAACGAATCATTTACAAGTTTAAAACCTACCAACGCGGCTAAAGGGGTGGATGGACGCGGGTTCGAATCCCGCACATGAAAATTATAAGGTTGCGTCATCATTTACAAGTATATTTTGAAGCAGTGATGGCTCAGTGGCATTGGCTATAGACTGCCGCGCAGCAGGTCCATGGTTCGAATCCCGCCCAGAGCTTGAGCTTCACCGCATGGTGGAAGGGCATTTTGCGAATGCCCGCCTGGCTAGCGACCACCCTCAAGTAGAAAATCCATCACACACACCGTTAGGTGCTTGGCGACCCAAGCACCTAACGGTGTGTTCCGGCAGTAGTCCTTGAGAGCCAGAAAAATTACAGGCTAATGACACCTAACAACTGGACGTCTCAGTGTTACGGGCACAGTGCAATTCGTCGTTGACGAAATGCGTCTGTTATAGGCAGAGGTTAGTCCACTTAACATCAGGTGGGCCTCGGGCTTGTTCCGTCACAATAACATAAAAAAAAAGAAAAAAAAAAAAAAAAAACCAATTGCAAAATTGGTCTTGTTTGTAGTACAACGTAAGTGGTACTTAGATGTCGCTCCATCCCAATACGATGGTAAGATAACGATAGGAACGATTTGAGTTATGACGTCATATCATGTAAGCTCAATTGGTTAGAGCATGCCCCGGCTAAAGAGGTGGATGAACGCGGGTTCGAAACCTTGACTTAAATTTTTCTATCGTATAGTCGTAATTTTGTAATGTAATCCGCATAGCAGGCGTGATTGCAAACATAACAATATTAAAATTAAAAATATAAGTTTGCGTCATCATTAACAAGTTTGAAACCAATTGCCAAATTGGTCTTGTTTCTAGTACAACGCAAGTTGAACGATAGATATCGCTCCATCCCGATACGATGGTTGAAGAACGAGAGTAAAAATTAGAGTTATAAGTTATTGTGTCATGTAGGCTCAATTGGTTAGAGTATACCCCGGCTAAAGGGGTGGATGGATGCGGGTTTGAATCCCGCACATGAATATAATTTTTGCTCTCGTAAATTTGTAATTTTGTTATTAAATTCATGTTAAGTTTTTCATAAACATCAACAAAATAGAAAAAAACAAAATGTCAAGAAATAAATTTCTACATTTGTTTTTGAGCCTAGAATATGTAACCAAATAAATGTTTTAGGAGCCAGGCCCACAGTGAGCGGTCTAGGACCTCTGAGATTAGAATTCTGCGGTCTACATTTACTGTCACAAATGCAATCGCTTAAATAAATGCAGACACAACAACTATCAGACAACGTGGTGATCAAAGAGAACGCACGTTCTGTCGAAGTTCTAATTGAGGCAACCGCTTAGTCGCAATCAGTATACAGGTTGCAACATTTACTCTTTACTTAGATTTGTCACCAAAGTAAACGTTATTTTTATTTATTAAAAGCTAATAGGCCATTTGACTATTAGCTTTTAATAATTAAAAATAATTTATATCATGTGATGGGCAGTGATGATGTGGTCGAGAATGTTGTTCTGGCTAATTTAGAAAAGACTGGCTCTCAAGGACAGCTGCAGGAACTCACTGATAGGTGATTGGCGACAGATTTTCTACTTGAGGGTGGTAGCTAGCCACCGGCATTCGCAAAATGCCCTACCACCATGATTTATCGACTGCCATCGTAAGATAACAACCGGAACTGACAGCTTAACGTGTCATCCGAAGCACGAAAGCGCTCAGTAATGTTACAAGCGGTCACCCATCCAAGCCATGACCACAGCGGACGTTGATTGGTGAAGAATGGCTAAGCAAACTTCACTACGAGCGCTTCGATATTATGGTAAGTAAAGTATTTTTTAACAAATTTAACGGTGTTTCTTTTTCTTAATTTATTTTTAGATTTAGATTCGGCATTTACTTTCTACATTATTTTATTAATGTAACAGTTTTAAGGGATAAAATTGTAGGGAAGAAGTAGCGTCGGACATGTAAACTGCAACTAAGCTTGCAGAACTGAATGCTGTATTCTGAGTTCAGTACCCTTGACTACTGGAATGACCATAAAATACACTATATATTATATGTATAAAAGTCAAGTCAAGTTTGCTCAAATGAAAAATTACATATTTTTGAAGTCAGTTGCAGTTTTATTTATGACCCATAAGAAAGCTATTTTTAGTACGGAATTTACTGATGGCATATAGTACAGAGTCTATAAAGGTTTTAGCTGACAGATAGATTCATTATAATTTCTTCTAATATTGTTGATACAACTAATAAAATAATTATATAAGCGACACGTCTCCTCAAAACTATTTCAACCAATCAAGATTTATTAAATAAAACAAAAGGGCTTTATGATGAATAAACATTATTTTAGCACCCGTGGGGTGCCGGGCTAGAAAGTCACCTCCTCATCTGTACTCGTGGGGTGTCGTAAGAGGCGACTAATCACAACACACCAGACCGGACTCCTGCACTTTAGAATAACTAGTAGCATGTAAGTATTCTAGTACACTGAGGGTTCTGTACCACTACACAAAATAATATTTTTTTCTTCGGCTCACACATAGGGTGCCATTATAAAATAATAATATAAAATAATTTATTCGTGAAGAGAGATTCTTTCAGAAGTGATGTATAAAAATCTACTAAATATAAAAACAAACGGCGATTACACCTTCCTTTTATTATGATACTTCCAGGAAATCCAATGCAAAGGCAGACCGAAGCTAGACTAATACATGATTACTAAAGCCACTGGTCTGATTAAGACTTGTTGCCGGACAATCCTGAAAACTAACTATAAAAGCAACCTTATTTCTCTGTCTTTAAGGGTAATAAAAGGGTATCTAGAATAGATTTAACTTCGGAACCAGCTTTTCACTGTGATCAAATTGATTCTTGTAGTTAAGATTAAAGCTGACTCAAGTTAAATTGTATACTGTTTTGATTCATACGGGTAAGGCTACGAAACGTTTAGGTATGTCCGACTAGAGCTGTTTATGACGAAAAAAAAATGTTATTGCCATTAGGCTAGTCATTTACTGGATGTTTTGGATAGTGATGATGTGGTCGAAAATATATAGCCAGAACAACATTCTCGATCCCATCAGGTGAGATAGTGGTGAAATGGTATATCAGCTACAAATAAATAAAAATAACGTTACCTTTGTTGACAAAACGAAGCAAACAGTAAAAGTTGTAACCTCAATACTCGTTGCATTTCGTCACAATTCACGAATTGCACTGCGCCCGTCCCCTTGGGACATTGTTAAGAGTCATGTGTCTGTAAATTCACTGGCTCTCAAGGACTGCCGTCGGAACACATTATTAAGTGCTTGGCGACAGATTTTCTACTTGAGGGTGGTCGCTATCCAAGTGGGCATTCGCAAAATGCCCCAATTAAAATTTACCACTTACCACATTTAGATTTACATTTTTTGATTGAAGCCTTATGAATAATAAAATGAAATTTTCAGGGTAGCTACCTGATAGATAGAGCAAGTTTTTAAAAGCCAAACAGTATTTTTTTAATGTATTTTTTTTTTAATGAACCTTGAAGTTGTGAATATACTGGGTAATTTTATCTTTCTTGGCATTTTTTTATCCCATTCAAAGATCTAACGATAGTAAATACTACCATACTGAATTGGCCTATCTATCAGCTTAACACACAAAAATCAAGCATCTACCGCAATAATTCACGTCACCATAAATAAAAATCTCATCGGCGGGAGAGAATTAAAAAAACAGTCATAACGCCGAAAATACGAAAATGGGGGTGATTCAGATAGCCCTCTACCTCCCAGCTTCAGTATATCACTACTTCTTGGGAAACCCTGTATAAATAGATTACAATCACAATAACAGCCATAATGTCCATCGTTGAACACATATTTCCCCCATTAGGAGGGGCTTTGCCATAATCCCCAAGCATTGCCGTCGCTTTGGGTATCGCAACGTTAGATGTTAAGCGCTGCTGCTCAATGTTTAGTATTTTTCACCAAAAAAATATATGTTGGCGTACAAATCTAGCCAGGCACCCCACAGTTTCCCATAGGGTCCCAAGAGGTTTATTGGAAAAATCATCTGTGTTAAAGTGTTACTTCTCAAAATAGTTCGTCCAGTTAAAAATGTTAAATTTAAAATGTATTGTGCAAGAGAAAAATATTGTTGAACGATAAGTCAAAATCGCAACTCGTAACCTTGTTCATTATGAGTCCTTTGAGATTTGGAGCAAACAGAAAAAACTTTGATGTTACTGTTTGTTCAATACAGAATAGATGCGGGCAGGATTTCCACTCCAATTTCATCAAAGTTCCGCTTGATACGCAGTCCACAATGTTTGATGAAATGAGTATTGGAGGTTTTTTCGAGAGTAAAATTAAATTAATGCTGTCGTCATGCCGATTTTCTGTAAGTGTAATTGAATACAAACATCATTACGAACAATACTTACTTGAATTGTTCTTATTATTAGTGAGTCTTAATCAAAATTATAATTGTAATTATTTTGGAGTAAGAAGGTTTACTAGCGTCGTAAGCTCTATTTAAAGTGACATTCACTACATTGTAATAATCGCGCAATCGTAGACATTATATTCTCCGTTACTAAAATTTCAGAGCTAAAATTTCTGCAGGGGTGAAAAATAATTTTTGTCGCGTTATGGAACGACATCTGCATCCCTTAAACAAATAGAGAGACTAGTTTGAAAAAAAATGTCAGCTGGCACTAAATATGAGTAAACTTTCCGTATTCATCAATTAACAGATCCAGAGATTTTCACGCATTTTGCAAGGAATGACTATACGTGTTGTAACGCTCTCTGATCTGATCCTTATTTCAATAGCAGTCATATTACTACAGGTTATAATGTTTTATCTGTTATCTGTTTATCTGTTTTTAACCGCTGACCCCAAATCGACATTTTTCCATTACAAATCAAAATTGTCCAGATTAAAAGTTTTCAAAACCAGAGAGTAGACAGCTACGCTAAGGAGACGTTCAGAAACTTGTCCGCTAAGTTGATCGTTCCGAACAGACCCCCTTGGAAATAATTTTATTATTAGTATTCCCGCTATTTTACGGGTAATCAGATAATTTATATACACAACGCACACGTTCGTTGATGTGAGTTATGGCATGGTGCTCATCAGACTGTCCTTGCCGGGTTTGGTGACATCAGCACACTAAACGCCCAAGAGCTGAGGGCTCACGCAGGAGGTATGCTCGCCTGCATTCTAGAGGTTGCCAAGAAATCTGGCAACCTAAAAGGCGAGTTCGTTGCTCGCCTGAAGAGGTCCGCGTCGACCCTGAGAGAGGTTGTCGACGCCCTGGCAAGCAGGAGTGAGGCGGAAGAGACGCGGCGGCTAAGAGCCGAGAATAGTCGCCTGCGCCTCGAGATGGAGGCCTCCAAGGCAGAGGTGAAGGCGCTACGTCGCGGCTTCACCGAGGCCAAGACCGAGGCGGCTGCCGCTACGTCTGCTGCTGCAGCAGCCGCTGCCGCCGAGACGCCGGCCCCCCCTGCTGTTGTAGTGGGGGCAGATATAGTGGAGGAGATGACGCGGTCCTTGACCACCACGTTCGGGCAAATGCTCAATGCCCGACTCGCTGGTATCGAGGATCGCCTCTTGCCAGCGCCAGTCCTTCGCCCGCCTCTCCGAGCGGACGCCAAGAAGGCTGCAGCAGCGGTTGCCCCCCCACCCCCGAAACCGACCCCTCGAAAGCGGGTTGGCCGGGTCTCGCAAGCTGCTGCTACGCCCTCGACTTCGGCTCCCATCGCCCCCCCCTCGACTGCGGCTCCCATCGCCCCCCCAAGAACGCTTCAAACTGCTGTTGCCAAAGCGGAAACCTGGGCAACGGTAGTTGGAAAGGGGAAAGGCAAGGGGAAGGGCAAAGCGTCCTCCTCGGCAACGCCCACTCCCGCTCCTGTCCCAGCAGCTCGTGCCCCCCCCTCCGCCGTGAAGCCGAAAGCGAAAAAGGCTACCCCTGCCGCCGGACCCAAGAAGGCGAAGGCGCTGAAAACTTCCAAATCCGCGGCTGTTGTGCTGACGCTGCAGCCCGAAGCCGCGGAAAAGGGCGTTACATACAGCGCCATCATTCAGACGGCGCAGGAGAAGGTCGATCTCCAAGGATTGGGGATCGCCCCAAAGCAGCGACAAAGCGGACAAGCTCGCGGAGAAGCTCCGTGGTGTCCTGTCCGAGGTGGCCAACGTCGCGAGGCCCGTAAAGTCCGTGCAATTGCACGTGACGGGCCTGGACGACGCCGCCACAAAGGAGAAAGTGGCGGCGGCGGTCGCCAAGGTGGGCGGCTGTGACGTACTCCACGTCAAAGCCGGGGAGATACGTCGCAGCTACGGCGGGACCGGATCCTCCCTTGTATCGTGTCCGATTCCGGTAGCTAAAGTGGTACTGGCACAGGGCAGGATCTTAGTGGGATGGAGCTCGGTGCGAGTGGTGGCACTGGCGGCGCTTCCCATGCGCTGCTTTAAGTGCATGGGACTCGGGCATACGCGTCCCCAGTGTCCCTCGTCGGCAGACAGGGGGGACCTGTGCTTCCGTTGTGGAGGCGCAGGCCACAAGGCGGCGAGCTGCCAGAGGAGGGCCCCACACTGCGCGATATGCGCAGAGTCGGGGCGATCAGCCGAGCACAGGATGGGGGGACAAAACTGTGTCCCCCCAAAGACGAAGGGACAGGCCGCCAGGACCCCGGCCATCCCCCGACCGGCAGCCAGAGCCGCTCCTGAGGTTGTTCGCCGCGCGGCGAGCATGGAGGTTGTAACGTCCGATTGATATGGATCAAGTCGGACAACACAACCTCCTCCAGACGAATTTAAACCACTGCGTCAGGGCTCAGGATTTGCTAATGCAGTCCCTGGCGCAGTGGCGGATCGATTTGGCGGTTGCTGCGGAGCCGTATTACATTCCCCAGTCCCATCCCTACTGGGCTGGGGATCTGGACGGCTCCGTAGCCATAATTGGACGTGCCGGTGGCGGCCCCCCCCTTTCTGTGTCAGAGAGGGGTTCGGGGTACGTGGTGGCCAAGTGGGAGAGGTATGCGGTAGTTGGCGCATACTTCTCCCCCAATAGAACCGTCGCGGAGCTGGAGGTCTATCTGGACCTCGTGGCCGCGGCGGTGAGAAGACAGGCGCCACGTCAGGTCCTCCTCATGGGGGACCTGAACGCCAAGGCCCAGGCCTGGGACAACCCCTCCACTGACACTCGCGGGGAGACTGTCCGGGAGTGGGCGGTTGCCGCAGGGCTGACCCTGCTCAACAGAGGGTCGGTCCACACGTGCGTGCGACACAACGGGGGGTCCGTGGTGGACGTTTCGTTCGCCACCCCGGAAGTCGCAGCACGTGTCCAGGCCTGGAGAGTGGTAGGGGATGTGGCGACTCTCTCGGACCACAACTACATCCGGTTCGAGATCGCCACCTCCCACCAAGGAGGGACTCGGCGCGTGGAGAGGGCCTTCTTCCCGCGCTGGGAGATTGGTCGCCTCGATGCCGAGCTGGCTGAAGAGGCGGCTATTGTCCAGTCGTGGCTTGCCGCCCCCACGCACCCGGAGGTGGCCGTCGCGGCGAGCCGGTTCCGGGAGGCGGTGACGGCCGTCTGTGACGCCGCCATGCCGCGGTCCCGACCCCACCCCGAGCGCCACCAGGTTTACTGGTGGTGCTCGGAGAATGAGGATCTCCGAGCGCGATGCTCGGAGACGCGGCGCCTCTATTATCACTGCAGGAGGCGCCGCCACGGCCGGAGGGACGACCAGCTGCCGCCGGAGCAGCTGGCGGCCGAGCAGCTCCTGTACGGCAACGTAAAGATAGCCAAACAGGAGCTGAAGTTGGCCATCGGCCGGGCTAAGGCCCAAGGCTGGAGCGAGCAGTTGGAGGGCCTCGACAGGGACCCATGGGGGCGCCCGTATAAGTCTGCCCGGAATAAGTTCCGGGGCAGAGCGCCCCCTATCACGGAGTCCCTGGAGCCAGAGCTCCTGGAGAGGGTGCTGGGGGGTCTATTCCCCGACAGCGACCCCCACTACACCCCTCCACCGATGGCCACCCCGTCCTTCCAGGAGGAGGAGGACCCGGCCTCCATTCCGCCTATTTCAGAGGTGGAGATGGAGGTAGCAGTCTCTCGCCTGAGAGGCAAGAAGACTGCCCCGGGACCAGACGGGATTCCCGGGCGGGTCCTTAGGATCGCCCTTAGGGAGATGGGCGGTCAGCTTCGGGAACTATTCGACGCGTGCCTCACGTCGGGTCAGTTCCCGAAGCTCTGGAAGGACGGGCGATTGTGCCTGTTGCGGAAGGAAGGGCGAGACGCAGACTCGCCCGCTGCATACAGGCCAATCGTGCTGCTGGATGACACGGCGAAGCTGCTGGAGAGAATTGTAGCTTTCCGTGTCATCCGGCACCTGGGGGGAACTGGGCCTGGCCTTTCAGAGGCCCAGTTCGGATTCAGAGCAGGGCGGTCGACGATAGACGCCCTGCTCTGGATCAAGGGGTGGACGCAGGACGCGGTCGGCGGGGGGGAAAAGGCGTTGGCTGTCTCGCTGGACATTGCCAACGCCTTCAACAGCCTACCGCACGGAACGATACGGGAGGCGCTCCGCTATCACGGAGTGCCCCTGTATCTGCGTAGGCTGTTGGCCGACTACCTCCAGGACCGCGAGGTCCTGGTGGAGGGACGCGACGGTCTGAGGCGACGTCGCGTGTCCTGCGGGGTTCCACAGGGGTCGGTGTTGGGACCGCTCCTGTGGAACATTGGCTACGACTGGGTGCTCCGCGGCACGTTTCCCGCAAGTATGCGGGTTGCGTGCTACGCGGATGACACCCTAGTCGTAGTCAAGGGGAGGGACCTCGGGGAGACGGTGCGGCGGGCCACGGTGGCCACGGTGGCCAACCTTTTTGTAAGTAGAATTGTCACTTAACATTTGTGTGATTTTATCGTCATACTCTTTCATATCAACCACAACAGTGGCATTACCTTTGTCGGCTGGCAACACCAAGATTTCACTATTATTACGTAGATTTCGTAAAGCGATTTGTTCACCGATAGTGATATTACTTTTTGGCACTTTTGACTTACGTAATAACATCGATACATCCTGTCTCATGCATTACGCGTCTGTGTGTGGAATCCTGTTTCGTATTACGATACGATACGATAACTCTTTATTGCATACCAAGAAAAGAAAAATTTGTTCAATACATTTACAAAAACTATGAATAAACATAAAAAAACAATGGGAGTTAAATGTAAGTGTTAATTTACAAATGTATTACTTAATATTATTATTGTATCTTCTATATTACAAATGATATTATCCACAGGAATTTTCTTTGGGGCAGGTGCATAATTGAGTCCACGGGAAAGCACATTAATAGCATCGTGATCTAATTGATGTGAAGATAAATTGACAACAGTCTCTGTCCTCGACATAACTTGATTGTTTGCCTTATTCTCGGAATTCCGAGGGTAGACTCGTGACTCAGAATAAGTCTGTCGCCTGAGATTCGTTATCTTTTTATTGTGTCTTTTTCTCGTACTTATCTCAGTAATGTCGGCACGATTATAAGACATAGCATCCAATACCTCCCACATATCCAGTGACAACTCCAGATGTATTTTGTACAGTGCTTTGTTCGTGAACAACAATTTTCGACGATATTCTGCTATCACTCCCCCGAGAGTGGAGGCGCCCGAGCCTCCACTCTCGCGCCGCGCAGAACGAGCAGTTGCGCGGAGTCGTCGCCGCGATTTAGACGCGTGAACTCACCTGATGAAGGGCATCGGACATGCCCGAAACCTAGGTCGACAATATCGACCAATACGCGTGAGTACAGCCGGTTATTGAAAACATTAATATGTCTCATACTCACGGGAACTTTCAAACAAAAAAAAGTGTCAAATTTGTTGTGACTATAATACAAACTCTAAAATAATACAAAAAAAAAATAATCGAAATCAATACAAGGATAGTCAGACTTACTCGAGGGATCCCGTACTGACGGCCGGAGTCGCGATGGCCGTGGCCAGGATCAGGAGGCTGGGTCTGGAGGTGGCGCTCCACAAGTCGGAGGCCATTTGTTTTCATGGTCCCCGCAGGGTGCCACCTGCAGACTCATCCATAGTGGTGGGAGGAACCTCCATCCCCGTCAGGACGACGTTGAAATATCTCGGCGTCGTCCTTGATAGCCGGTGGAAGTTCGAGGCGCACATGCGGCGGCTGTCCCCCAAATTGTTGGGGGCAGCCGGCGCACTCAGTCGCCTCCTCCCCAATATTGGGGGTGGAGAGGGCAGCTGCCGCCGCCTCTATACAGCGGTGGTCAGCTCAATGGCCCTATACGGAGCCCCCATATGGTCCGGGAGGCTCGATCGGCGGGAGACCGCCCTGCTGATTGCAGCTCAACGGACCATGGCTGTGAGAGTGTGCCGGGGGTATCGGACACTCTCACACGAGATGGCATGCGCCCTCGCTGGCCTTCTCCCCTGGGACCTTGAGGCCGAAGTCTTGGCCTCGGTCTACCGCCGCAGAGTGCGAGCGCGGGAGCGGGACGAGCGACCGGCGCCGCGAGAGTTGGCGCATTGGCGCAACAATGCTAGGGCGTTGGCTCTCGCGAGGTGGGAGGGACGACTCCGCGAACGGTCCACTCAGAGGGGGGATAGCAGTCGACGACTCCTCGACGCTATCCAGCCCGTTCTCCGAGATTGGATCGAACGGAGACACGGGAGGCTCTCGTTTAGGCTGACGCAGGTGCTCTCGGGACATGGTTGTTTCGGGAGTTACCTGCATCGTATCGCCAGACGAGAAGCCTCCCCGGCGTGCCATCGGTGCGGCTGTGCAGTAGACACTGCCCAGCACGCACTGGAGGCATGCCCTGGAGAGGACGAACCGCGACAAGCTCTGGTCGCGGTCATTGGGACGGATCTCTCATTGCCGACCATCCTAGCCAGGATGGTCGCCGATGAGAAATGTTGGGAGGCAGTAGCCTCCTTCTGTGAGATTATTGTCTCGCGGAGGGAGGCGGCGGAGCGTGAGAGGGAGAGAGACCCTCTCTCTTTTCCGCTCCGGAGAGCGCGGACACGGGTGCGGGCTAATCGAGCCCGCACTCCGTCTCCGCTGAGAGGGCCTGGGCCGTCGGATGCGGGGGCATCCGGCACCCTTCAGAGATAGGTCCCCTCGCGATGTTGATGCCCCCTCCGTGTTCGGGGGGCATCACACGAGGTGGAGGGGTGTTCCTATTGACACCCCTCACCGAGGAGGGCCCGCCACTTTACAGCGGGCAGCGGCGTCGACGGGGGCTGTGGTAAGAATAATTCGGTCCCACGCCCCCCGTCATCAGTCGAAGACGTTGGAACACCGTGGGGTTTTAGACGGTATGGGCGCCTTTAGCCGAGTCCGTCATACCCCGTATGCCCCCCCCGCATACGGCAATGCGTAACAGCATTTCCCCACGCCAAAAAAAAAAAAAAAAAAAAAAAAAAAAAAAAAGGGATCCCGTACTGAATGAAAAAAGTTATAGTAAAGAACAATCATAAAAAAAAAAAAAAATTGTAGATAAGGAGCTCATGGTCGTAGACTGCAAATTATAAAAAAGGTAAAGTGAAGATTCGTATTACTTATTAGAACGATTTACGAAATATTAGGAGTGAAGCGCAAGTATATACATGGTGTAAAAATTGTGAGGTGTGTTCTATCTTTTAAGGTACATAGTGAGTTGATATGTAGTAATAACAAAATAAAAATTTTAATTGCATTTTAAAGTTTTTTAATACAATGATTAAGAACTACAGGTACAGCCCAGCGCTTTATTACGCTGTGACACGTTTAATCAAAAATAACCCAAAAATATTTCATTTTGCACTTTCACGTGATGCAATTTTACGTCGAATAAAATAACTTGTCATCAGCAAACCATCATAGTAAAGTTAACTTGTCAGTAGGGATCATTATTGGGTTATTATATTGATCATTATAGGGATTATAATTTTAAATTTAGTGTAAAAGTTCAAAGCTTTTCATTCGATCGTTCCATTTCGCTCCACCGAACAAAATGGTAAATTCTCACCGACATTAAATTTTATGACCATACTCGAGCTGACTTTTACTGCAACATTCTGCAATGTGAGTTTTTATTTCTATTGTAAAATTATTTTGGAGATTTTGAAACGGTAGGTGTAGCAGTTTAGGTACAGTGACTGTGAATCAATTATGGCAAAAAATAATTCGTTACCTTTGTATTTAAGGAACTCAGATTGTATTATAGTAATTTCATTAATCCTACTAATTTTATAAATGCGAAAGTTTGTGAGTGTGTTTATAAGTTTGTTACTTCTTCACGCTCAAACGGCTGAATAAATTTTGATGAAATTTGGTATGAAGGTAGATTTTGAAGCAGTAAAGGCTCATTGGCATTGATTATGGACTGCCGCACAGCAGGTCTATGGTTTGAATCCCGCCACGGGCTTGAGCTATACTGCCGGTATTGAGTTAAGAGGTAACAAACTAATACACAATATTATAAAGGCTTAATATTGTGCATTAGTTTGTTTCCTCTTAACTCGATACTGGCTTGACCGTTTTGCATGAAATTCAGTAACTTAGGATATGCATGCCCATTGTAAATTATCAAGAAAGAAAGAGTAAATTTCAATATAAGGTATACCAAAACAAAATATAACAAAAATTAGGTTATGGTTGTTGTTGGTTGGTAAATTGTTATGGTTGGCGGTTGGTATGGTTTTAAAAATGGCTACGAGTACACATGTTCTTGTTCCATTCAACAGCGGGTAACACCGCGGGGCGCAGCTAGTGCTTTATTAAAGCGATATAAACATTTCTGGACCTAATAAAAATAATGCTACTAAATAGTTTATATGAAATTGAGTAGAAAAAATACGTAAAATTAAGAAAAATATCTTTTGGTCTTGTCACCTAAAGCTCTTTCAATAGGTATGATATTTATGTATTTTGATAAATAAATAGCAATTGCTATAATAAATCGTTGTTTTTCTTCATCGTTATTTTTTCATCAATATTCATTTAAAATGAAAATTACGTAAAAATATAATAACCTGTCATTACTATTTAGAATTAGTCAAATAGTTTTCTTTATTCATGTTTTCTTCTCTATCCAATAAAGTAGTTTGGCATGTTTGCCCAATATAATTTCTGCTCCTGGTATAGACATATTTATGATATCGATATTATGTTATAAAATGTTAATATTAATGTAACGCTTACATATCAGTTGTGTTAAAATAACTATAATCGAATCTTCCGGTTTGAAGGAATCCATAGCTAGATAAATAGGCACGTAATATTTCCTATAATGCACGTTTTCACGTTCTTCCTGGATGGCAAATACAATTAATGACAAGACATTATGGGTCCATTTTAGAATGTATTTATAAAGTTCCAGGTTATTTACTAACACATATAACAACTGGATGATAAAAATGTCGGTTAACATGCAGCGCGTTTCACGATATTTTTTCTGTCAATTAGATCTAACAAAAGTTATTCGATATCAAACTGGCAACGCCACGTTGTATTGATACGCTCGGGTTTTAGTACCACGGTATTGGTTGAACAATGTTCAACATTGTGTTGCAGTGACGATATTCTCAGAATATTGTCTTATTTTAAATAGTTCATATTTTCAAGTTAAGGTCGATGAGCATTTAAAAAATTACGTTATTTATAATGTTATATAATTTCGTGATAAGTAAGCATTTTGAATATAACAAAACACTTCTACTGTCGGTGTCAGTTAGCAAAAACAAAATTGTGGCATAGGTTTCAAGTTCTCTACATTACAAAACAAAGAAATGCCCTGTACAACGATGCAACACCCTCATACCCTTGTCAAAAGCAGCATCCTGCTCATTTGGCGATTTTTCCTTATGACTCCCACAGGAAGAAATCACCCAGGAAAGAGAACCCACAGGAAGATACCATGGTCAAAATTCAGTATAATAAAAACGATTTTATTAATTTTGTGACAATTTTGGTATCCATTTTGTGCCGATATCGGAATAATTAAATTAAAAAATTTTGAGTAAATTGAATATGGGCTGACAAACAAGGAGACGAAGGCTGAAGATGACATGGATGGAATTCATCAAAAATTATACGCGTATGAAAGGGGCAGATTTGATTACTGATATGGCAGCAGATTATTAATAGTGAAAAAAGAACGCGTGTATACTCCTTTTAAAGTTGGTTAAAAGATAAAGAAGAAGTGGAAGCTCAAGTACTGGCAACCTGTAGGTGCCGCTTATTGGAGAATTCAATTATAAGCGGCCCCATTACTCCCAACAAGTTATCAGAAATTTTTCTGTATGGTAAAACTTTTAATTATTGATTGGGCTGTTAGCACTAGTTCAAGTGCAAAGTACTTTCTATTGCGAGAAAATTTTACCGTATTTTTCACGTCACATCTTAAGAAGCAGTGAAGGCTCAAGGGCATCGGCTATGGACTGCCGCGCAGCAGGTCCATGGTTCGAATTCCGCCGCGGGCTTGAGCTTCACCGCATGGTAGAAGGGCATTATGCGAATGCCCGTCTGGCTAGCGACCACCCTCAAGTAGAAAATCTGTCGCCAAGCACCTAACGGTGTGCTCCGGCAGCTGTCCTTGAGAGCCTGTAATTCTAGGTTAAGCCTGTTAACACCATCGACCACATTATCACTTACCATCAGGTGAGATTGTGGTCAAAGGCTTACCTATAACAGCAATAAAAAAATGAAAGATATATGTAAGTATTAAAAACGTGTTCTTCCGGATTGGGGAGATACCTATTAGATAATTAGGTTTTCTCTGATTTAAAGGTTCAACTTAACTTCGTAACGAGTACATTTCGGATATGCGACAATCATGGCCAGTCTTATTATAAACAATGTTATTGTTTAAGCAACACAGGTTTGCGCAACCAAGACCAAGAATATGGAAGAATTAATAGTCATTTTTAAATTTTTCAGGATCGGTATATCCATGACTATTTTATTAGATTATATCCGCATCCAATCGATCTTTCATAAGTCACTGCTGCCAACCGCCTATTATAATAATGTAATCCATCCCGTCTATCTATACTTACAAATCTTAGCCTGATATTTAGAGACGATTCCGTTTTATCTCAATCCGAGTTTAATCTCAAACTTCACCGTGTAAAATATGAGTCTTGAATCAAACTTCAAACAGTTCTATATTCACAGTCGAGTTTAGCTTAATAAAGCCGCGCCAACAGCGACTAAATCACCAAATCGGCTACTCCAGCCTTACTCGATCTAGTCGAAATGGTGAAAAAAGTTTGCTGTTCTATAGTTTAGAACATTTGTCTTATTTGTTATGTCGTTAATATCTATGACTCATATTTTCATATCATTTCAGACATGTTCAAATGTCTAAAGTTAGATAACTTAAAACTTAAACCATGTTATACACTAAATATTATTCTTGATAAAATCTAAACGCGATTCATTTAGAATTTTCATTCTCTATATGGACTACGACTCGTTTTTTCATAAAGTATGATTTGGGACACTCGTAGTAAAGTTTGCTTAGCCGCTCTAAGCCGATCAGCTAAGTTAAGCAAAGTTCGCCACGGGGATGACTTGGATGGGTGACTACTAGTGACATTATTACTGAGCACTTCCGTGCTTCGGAAGAGAGGTTAAGCCGTCGGTCACTGTTGCTGTAAGATGGCAGTCGTTACAGGATGGTGGTAGGGCATTTTGCGCATGCCGACCTAGCTAGCTACCACCCTCAGGTAGAAAATATGTCGCCAAGCACCTAACGGTGTGTTTCGGCACCTGTCCTTGAGAGCCAGTAATTCTAGGTTAGCCTGAACTACATCGTCCACCACATCGTCACTTACCATGAGGTGAGATAGTGGTCAAAGGCTAGCCTATCAGCTGTGAATAAAATAATAATAACAGCTTTGCAACATTTTGAGAAGAACAGAACTTTGAACAGTAAAAGAAAATCTATTAACTATATATTAACCTACCTAACTAAGCGAGGTAGGCCCTTTTGAACTCACAAAAGAAAGGAAAATGCTTCTTGTGCAAACTGCTTATTGCACTTTTTACCTTTTACTCTTTGTGTGTCTTCTTTTTTTGTTGTCTCTTTCTATGTTCATAAATCGACTTCGATCATTGTCAAGTTCAACATGACGGTGTAAGCATGACCGCATCATAAAGTTTAAACTCCAGTGAGACAGTTTAGAGTAAACTCGACCCACTGTCTATGAATGTCAGTTTTATAGTAGGCTTTATACAGCTCTTTCTACGATGGAAATATTTAATGTCTTTAATTAATCTTGTCTGTGGTCTGCCGTAGTTGTATACTCTATGACTGTAACTGGAACCTCGATGTTTATACCCAAAATGAAAATTTCGTTGTGAGAATTCCATTGAAGGCAAAAACGTGACTTAAAGGAATTTTATGCTCTCTTTCTGAAGATTTTCCATTTTTTCGCCTAAAAGAAAGGGACTTTCATGTTGTGCTGCTCACACTATACTGAATTTTATATAATTTGTTTGTAAACGTGATTATAACATAATATATATCAATGATCTATATTAACTGAAACATATTACCACTTAAAACATAATAGTATGTAGTTAAGACGTAAAATGAACATCGCTTGTCTTCTGGTGTTGTGACCTTATAAAGTATTTTTCTACCCTGAGCGCAATGAATAGAAACAATCAAACTTTACTTGGTATTATAATCAAACCATAAAAGTGAATTTATAAAGTTAAACAACGATGATTGCGGAATAGGTATATTTTCAGTTTAAAAAGTATCGGAATGGATGATTCCTTTATGGTACCAAGTAAGATATTATGTAAATTTTTTGTTTTTGTTAGATTGGCACAATGATTTTCCATTTTGGCGCTAGGTTTGAGTTGCATCTGTTATTTAGATTCAATACAGTGCTGTTTTCAGTAGTTGTTTGGGGTATCTTTAATGCATGTTGAACAGTATTATTCCCTTTGTCGCTTCTTACGATTCCATCTGGAAGATATGGGGCTTGGTGCAATACTAGCCCGGCACCCCACGGGGTCACTACCTACCTATAGCAATTTCCATCACAAAATATCAATTAAGTATTGAGCTCGCAAAGTAATTAACAGATCGAGTGAATGAGTGAATATGAAATACTGTAATGGAACGTATAAAACCTTGGCAATGAAATATCATTATTTATCTGTCGATAAATCAACTGATCCCACTCATTAAAACGCCAGCTGTGATATAAAATTCACCCTGGTACAGAATTTTCTGTACCATGTATGTATTTTCTGAGCGGAGATCATTTTGCTCCTCTTCCTCGCATACAACGTAATCGGCTCCCCGTGTTCACGTCACGGCCTTGTCTCTGGAGGTAGAAGTGAACCTTTACTTGAAGAGCAAAGGATCATCTCGTGGGATTCACGTACGATTGAATTTTCCCTCTGATTCATTGCATATATCTACGGTTTAAAATGTAATGTATGTGAAAAGGGTTGATTTAGCGGTTTTAGTAGATGCATGCGAACGTTTTGTGTTATATTAAAGCCGTACATATTTATGTACACTTTGTACAAATGTTCATTTCGTTTTGATGGGTTGTAGATTTACATAATGACAACGCGAGCTACTAAAATTTGAGCGATTGTGCAAATATATATTTATTAATTATTGTGATAAATCCGCTGTACATCATCAGTTCAACATACCAAACGATTTGATGCCACACAAAACGCTTTTAGTAGCATCTTTGAAGCGCTCGAAGTGGAATTTGCTTAGCTGTTCTTAACCGATGAGTAAAGTTAAGCAACGTCCGCCGCGCTCACAAGTTGGATGGGTGACCGCTAGTGACATCACTATTGAGCGCTTCCGTGCTTCGGAGGACACGTTAAGTCGTCGGTCCCGGTTGTTGTCTTACGATAGCAGTCGTTAGAGCATGGCAGTAAGGCATTATGTGAATGCCCTCCTGTCTAGGTACCACCCTCAAGTAGAAAATATTTCGCCAAGCACCTAACGGTGTGTTCCGGCAGCGCATGCAGCAACATGCGGTGAAGCTCAAGCTCTGGGCGGGATTCAAACCATGGGCCTGCTGCACGGCAGTCCATAGCCAATGCCACTGAGCCATCACTGCTTCAAAGGTTGGCAGTCAGCTTCTTAATTTTTTCCTTGTCAAGCGCCAATCTGAACAGTTGATCGACGGTCTAAATCCCTGTCCACTCCCTGATATTACGGAGCCATGACATTTTGCGTCTACCCGATTTGCGCTTCTTGATTGATATTTCCCATCATGATGGTCTGTAGGAGGGAGTAACGATCATGTCCAAGGTAGGCTTTTTTTATGCGTATTAAGTTAGCCTTTGACCAGTTTCTCACCTGATGTGATAGGCGGGCATTCGCAAAATGCCACACCACCATGCTATAACGACTGACATCCTAGGATGACAACCGGCACCGATGGCTTAACGTGCCCTCCGAAGCACGGAAGCGCTCAGTAGTAATGTCATTAGAGGTCACCCACTCAACTCATGACTGCGGCGGACGTTGCTTAACTTTGCTGAACGGTTAAGAATAGCTAAGCAAACTTTGCTAGGAGCGCTTCTAAAGGCGCCCTTTTTCTGTTTATTAGTCCGGATAAGGTCGAGGTCCTTTCCCATACGGCGCCAAACTTCTAAGTTTGTAACTTTATCGTTGGAGAAGATGTCGCGTAAAGCTTCCCGAACGCTGCCCATACGAGTTGGATTCTTCAGGCTACCTCTTTGTCGAAGTTGGACCTACCTTACTGGACAGTCTGTCCCAGGTAAATGTAATGGTCAACAACTTCGAGCGGATACCTATTTAAATGTCTAAAATTAAAAAAAACCTCATGTTAAAACACCTCCGCTCCAACTACCTAAAATAAAAATACCTGAGGGTTGTTTCACTTAAATTCAAAATAGCTAAAGTTTAAAAGGGTACGCATCGTAATACATAAATTAGTGTCACGCCATATAAAATGCTGCGTTTACTATACCGACGACAGCTCGTACGCCATTGGAGGATTCGTCAGGCGGGCAACGGAGGCTAACTATAGAACCATAGTCGACTACAACCTGAAAATGACTATACAAAACAGAAACGAAGAGGTCGGTGAGGTAACTAAAACAACAAGGGCATCGCCGGAATCTGTGGCCGGCCCTTCACCGACAAACTAAACCGGTAATGCACAGCGTAATACACTAACCAACTAGATATAAGGAGAAAAAAAAATGTTTATGTTTATATGTATATATATATATAATATATATATATATAAGTACGGACTCACTTTAGCTATAAGATATTTTAACTAACACTAGGCTAACTTCCCATCAGGAAGAATATTGATGACATTGGAGAATGAACTCATGCTTTTAAAATTATTAAATGTAACAAAAACACAAGTTAAAATCTAATAAGAGTACGGACCACGAGTCTATAGTGTAAATATAATATATTTAAAAAAAATACATAAATTAAAAATATATACGTTCAAAATGGGTACGTATTAAAATACCGCAAACACAATACCTAATGGTTGAAATGCATACATTTATTAGTCACGTACCGCAGCATCGGCCGGCGAGTTCCAGAAATAAATTTCCGTTACATTTTACGTATTGCAATCTGCGTGTCACTTAAAACTGATATAAAATATTGCAAATATGGAAAAATAAACAGTACGAACCTAACAGAAGAATAATAATTTCAACTATTTTTCACAAGTTATGAAAAAAACTTAATTTATGATATTTTCCAACTAAATTTAATTAATTATATGGAAATATATAAATTAAAACAACCGGGGTGGTCTGTACAATAGTTTAAATAGGTTAGAATTTGTGAAACACAAACAGTTTCCATGATTTGACCCAAGTTATAGGAAAACTTAAAATATGCAAATTTTCAAGTAATTTTTGACAAATAATGGGAAAACCATATATCAGCACAACCGTTGGGGTCTATACTATACATTAAATATGTTACAGTTGGTGAAACAACAAAAGTTTCCAAGATTTCACCTAAGTTATGGTGAAACTTTATATTTGTAATTTTACAAGTTAAATTCAACAAATGTTGACAAAATGATATATCAGCATGACCGTTGGGGCTAATACTATCTGATTATCCATGCAAACAATATCAAATACTAATATTTTTCAAGATTTTACACAAGTTAGGTTGTAAAATTATTTTATGAATTTTTACCTCAAATGAATGAAATTATGGGTTTAACTACCATTAGACAGTCGAAGAGTCGAATCTTCGCATGATTAAAGGGGAATGATGAACATTTAATAAGAATTTGGGTGAAAAAATAGCATGTGCTCGGTGGGGGAATTTCACAAGTTCACTCACCTTACGGGTTTTATGATAACATTTTACTTAAATGGCACTGCGCCATCGCCAGCGTGGTGGCCGTCTCCCATCCATCGCGGGGTTTTTGGTAAGTCGTCTTCTAGTAAAAACTTATTTCGCCGGCCGGTCCATTGTGGAAAAAGCAAAATCTATTTTTTATTTATTTATTTAAAATCATCCAGCAAAAACAGTGATGTGGTATCGAGTTGCACCAAGCAAACGGAGATCAATAATCGATACGAGAATCGATTTGTTTTTACAAAAGTATAGCAATCCGACGGAATTTTGTATAGAACATTCATATATTTAAAAGGAAGTATATTAAACAGTTGGTAAACAAATACAATTTGTTTTTAAAATATTTTGAAGTTAAACTAATAAAATTAATGGAATGAGTCATCGATAACCAACATCGAAAGACCAAATTTATCAAGCAAAATTAATATTTGAGGACAAAAGGAACTGTAAGTTAATTGTAGTCACCTGGTACGAATTACCATGAGAACTATACATTTTAAGAATAAGTAATATTTACATTAACGATTTTTAAAAGAAAATGTATATATATGGAATCGAGTTAACTATTCTTATTTAATAAATTTTTGGCCAGAGCAACCATTTATCTGTAAAGTTAGGTAGCACAACGACAGATTTAGTGGGATTCAAACCACTTCAGTGAAAATATAAATCAATAATTTACAATCGATAAGTAAAAGTAAGTAATCGATAATAGGTACGATCCAAACAAACATGGATCCCTATAGCGCAATCAATACATTTCGCAAGCACTTGTTTACCATGAACAATTACCAAGTACAAGAATTACGTTTCATTCCACGAATGACGAGAAAATATTGACTAGCGGGAAACTTGAATCTAAAAATGAAAAAATTAAATAAATTGAAAATATGACGTTACAACATGAGGCATAATTTTCATCTTGTCCATGTTCATTTTAAGACCCACCTGCTGAGAAACTCTACTGAGGTTGTTGAGCATTGTGCTGAGTTCCTCAAGCGACTCTGCCATAATGACTTTGTCATCGGCGAAATGAAGGTGAGTGATGTATTCGCCATAGATGTTGATGCCGAATTATTTCCAGTCCAAGAGCTTAAAAACGTCCTCCAACGCATTTGTGAACAGTTTCGGAGAAATAACGTCTCCTTGTCTCTCGCCTCGTTGCAGTTGAATTGGTTCCGTGTTCTTGTCACACGGATGCTTTGGATAGTATCTGTGCCAGATTATGCACCAGATCTCCCCGCTGAGTTATGTGGTTACCAAACAAATGGTCACTTTACCATCCTCCAAAGAACCGGGTGGATGGATGGCCTCCCCCGCCACTGTCTCAACAAGGCGGCCCACGCCAGCTGCCTCGTACGCGTTTCTTTCTCCCACGCTGGGGGCTCTCCTCGAGATCACGTCAACGCCACGAAGTGATAAACTTCGGCAAGGATCTCCACTTGGAGCTCTCAGGGCTGATCACCAACCATCACGCAGGCTCTGCCATTTACACCTGACCCAACTTTTTAGTTATTATAACCACACCCCTATTTCATTGTAACGATCAGGTCATGAAAAAGAGACTTTATTTTACGTTTTAAATAACTGAAGAAGAGCGACGTGTCAAGGTTCCAGAATAATTTACCCTAATTATTGTTATTTTGAAGCAGTGATGGCTGAGTGGCATTGACTATGGACTGCCGTGCCGCAGATCCACGGTTCGAATCCCGCCACGGGCTTGAAGCTCAAGCCCGTGGCACCGCATGGTGGAAGGGCATTTTGCGAATGCCCGCCTGGCTAGCGACCACCCCCAAGTAGAAAATCTGTCGCCAAGCACCTAACGGTGTGTTCCGGCAGCAGTCCTTGAGCGCCAGTGAAATTACAGGCACATGAGACTTAACAACTATGTCTCAAGGTGACGGGCGCAATTCGTGACTTGTGACGAAATGCATCTGTTATAGGCAGAGCTTAGTCCGCCTAACATCAGGTGGGCCGCGTGCTTGTTCCGTCACAATAACATAAAAAAAATCTCACCACAGGCACAGTCTCGTCTTACATAATAAGCAGTTTATACCAACACTATAATTATATAATGCTAGGTTTTAGGAAATTGGCAGGTGATTCTTATTTAAGGCTCATAGACGCAATCGTACTGAAGCATAGAATTAACTTTGTAAGTAGGTACTCATAAATCATGGACAGCATAAGCCATAAATGAGTTTATAGATCGATACCGTCTATGACTAGCGAGGATGGTTACATTTACAAGCCGGAGCATCTCATCAGCGCGATGCAGTCGTCCATCTCTGGTTTGAAAGTGTCATCTAGTGACACTTTAAGTGCAAAATAAGTAAGCTAACAAACGCGCTAGTCGGCACTGTTCGCAAATATGGTGAGCAGTTACTTCTTTGAATAATGGAGTTCTAACCAATCTTGGTTGTGTGTGTTATGTTATATTATAACTTCGTTGTTCCATTAAACACAAAAATAACCAAACCTTTTCTGTTATTTTTAGCAAGGTTTCTTAGGAAGTTTGGCTAATTTCTTTTCATTGCAAATAGCATTAGTCAACCCAGCATAAAGTACTACTTTGTTGAATATTGTATCTCAGTTTGTCTGTATTTGCCTGAGAGAGCTCGCTAGTTAGCCGTAGGCTAAGAAGGCCACATATAATCACTTTTTAGGGTAATACATTTAAATCTATTTATTTTATTCGTATTAAACTTACATAAGATTTTTTTTTACTAAGGATTATTTTTTCAATTATCACTCTTAAGATACTCGTAGTTACGAGTTATTCATGAGAATAATATTGTATAGATATTACACAACCAATGTAAAAAGAAGATTGTTGGTTGTTTAAAAGATAAGTTCATTTGTATAAAACTTGATCGGTTACATTTTATTAGTCTCATATTTTGTAACTAATGACTCAAAAATTGGGTCTAAGTAATATAAGTAAAAACAAAATAAAACAATAAAATACACATCAACCCCAAATAACTGGCGCAACCAACGAAAATATCATATGCAACCCACCCTCAAACGAAAGTATATTCAATAAAAAATCTTATTCCAAACGTAACCTTAGGCTTAAAAAGATTGCTTTTTCTTTGCTTTCAATATTTTGGAAAAAGCAATATGTGCAGAATTAGATTTTGTAAAAATAGTGATCGTGAAAATATTTACCTTGTAATATTTGCTGAGATATGTGGTTTGACACTATGTTATTTAGCAAAAAATAATCCTTGTGTTGAAATCTTTCGATCGATATGATAAAACTACAGGGTGATTGCTCTTTCTCGTGTAACCAGTTGGATTCCCGGTTCAACCATGTAATTATTTAAATATCTATGAATGCAGTTTAAATTGTTTTTAATATATAGTAATCAAATAATGTATTCTTTCAGTAAAATGTTCCATCTACAATATGCAAGGTACTTTCCCTCCATGTGGCATTGCCGTGGGACGCCCTGTTTATTCATAATTATCCGCTTTTAGCTTGATATTCCTATTTAGACAACCTACAATACATCATCAAGTATCAGCATAAAACAGCTATCTGTTTCGAGCTAACAACGCTGAAAAGCTCAGAGAAATCAGCCTTTCTCTAAAGCTGACAAGCGACGAATTTATGACGCCTAACGTACTCGTAACTTACCAGCTTCCGTACAGAGGCGACGGTGTTTGTTAACTATAAACTACACTATGGCAGGGCTAATTACTTGCTTATTGTGTTTGTCTCCATTGCGCCAGCTTTGATCACTGAAGCTGAATGAGCTGGTTTGTCGACAGCTGAAGGCGTTTTATCATTAGAATTAGTGGTTCGTAATCACTTTCAAGTCAAGAGTTCAAAGCTGATTACAATTAAATCGGCTAGTTCAAAGCCGATTACAATTAAAACTGCTACTTAAAAAATCTTCATTAACTACAGCGGTCAACGAGTGTTTGAAATTTTTTAGGCGCGGGCCCTATGCAAATCGGATTGTATTTTTAGTTAAGAGTTATGCATTTCACAATCACTGCACTACGCCCAGCAAATTGTAAATTTCTACAGTTCTTGAATTATATATTTCTCGATGAATAATAAAAAATACACACTGCGACAGTAAAATATTAAAAAAAAAAGATACTTTATTCTTTTTGAACATTGTGTCTGTGCGTATATAAACGGTCCACTAAAACAGAACTCCGACACAACTTAGAAATTGCGTTCTCTTTCACCGTCATGTTTCGATTGCTGTTGTGTGTGAATTCATCCAAATGATCGCATTCTTCACAGTGAGCAGCCTCAGAACTCGGATCTCAGACCTTTAGTCCGCTTAGAGAATTTGAAGCATTCAAGAGCAACTCACATTATTTTTTGAAAACACAATCTGTGTATTTCAATAACAGGTTCAACTCAAATCAATAACAGATTGCAAAATTACAAATATACGATAGGAAACATTATAACAGATTTCAACGTTTGACGCAATTGTTTCATTTTACCAAAAAATACTTACAGTTATTTCTTATTTTCTGTATTCATAGGAGGTAAACATAGCATTACCAGTATTAGATTTTCGACCAATTATAAAAAATAAAAACAAGCTACAAATTATTTACGCCTGCGTAAGTTAACCACATTAAAATTATTATTTACTACGGGTTGTTTTGTTTTAAAAGTTTCTTATCCGTATTTTAGTTTTGCACTTATAATTCAACGACAGTTTTCCCACCGGAGGTAAGCAAGCGTATACAAGAGAAAGGGTAATAATACTCGTAGGCGATATAATAAAGTTATTTAATACTCACTTCCTCCTCTGTTTATGACCGGTACCAATAAAAGTCAGACTTAACAAAAACTCATTTTAGAGTTAAGTACCTAAAGGGCAATGTTAATCACAGCCATCTTAAAGTCACTCTGAATTCTGTATGTGACAAGTATATCATAAATATAATCTCATGAACTGAAAGAGTAACATACGGCATCAGCCAAATAGTCAACTTCTGAACACAGCCTCTTCCAACAACAATGAATTCGATGACGCCATGGAGGCAAATGCGTCGTGGGCTTTTTTTTTTATTCATGGTAGGTCTTTGACCTCTATTAACTGGTAGCAAGTGATGATGTGGTCGAAGGTATTGTTTAGGCTAACTGACCTACCACCATGCTATAACGACTGTCACCCTAAGACGAGAACCGGGACCGACAGCTTAACGTGACCTCCGAAGCACGGAAGCCCTCAGTAGTAATGCCACTAGCGATCACCCATCCAAATCATGACTGCGGCGGTCGTTGCTTAACTTTTCTGATCGGTTAAGAACGCCTAAGCAAACTTTGCTATGAGCGCTTCAAAAACGCTCACTAGCCAAGGATGTGCGTGTGCGCAATGTCATACCCCGTGAACAACCGATACCGATTTTCGAAAAGCGTTCGATAGGGTGTATAACAGGATTATACTAGATAAAAGAGCTTATGATAGTATTCGACGTAATTTATGGCGATGCTTCAAATATATCAAACTAACACTATAATAAACTAACCGTTGCCAGAAAGTAGTGATCAATGGCTTTGAATCAAATGTGGTTCCAATTAGTTCTGGGGTCCCCCAAGGGTCAATATTAGACCCGTTACTTTCATCTTATACATCAATGATATTGAAAAATGTTTTCGGTTTTGTAAATTACTATTATATGCCGATGACCTGAAAATATATTATTATATAAATACTTATCACCTCTTTCTATAAATACTACTTCAAATTCCAACAGAATCTTGACAGATTTTCAGCATATTGTGCTAAATACAAGTTTATTTTTATTTTAGATATAGTTTTTAATGAAAGTTTTTACCTATTATAAACAAGCAACTACTTCATCTTAGTAATTTTAAAGGATTTATTCTAAAAAAAATGTATTTGGTACAAAATTATCCAACACCCAAGTTTAACGACAATTACTGCTTAACTAATAAAGTTATCTTAACAGCTAACATTTTCCTTTTAAGCTTATAAACAGCAGTATCCTCGTGATTTTTTTTCAGAATTTTAAACAGTTTAGCTTTTAGACGCCCTACTGGAACAAATATTTGCACTTTAAAGTTTAATATTTCGTAAATGCAGCACTAAATCGAAAAATAGTATTAGCACCCCCGAAGCCATTTTAAAAGACCTATTTAATGATACCATGGGATAGACGTCAAAAAAAATAATCATCTCCACATCACAGCATGGGAGTTAACCCCAAAAAAAAATGTTACCGCTTTTTCGGCGTGATATGTATACATACCATTACAAAATTACAGCTTTCTAGCACAAACGGTATCTTAGCAAAACCTCGGACAGACGGACAGACAGACGGATATAAGGGTTCCTTGTAAGCACTACGGGACCCTAAAAAAGGACCCTATTGCGAGTTGGACTAGCACACCCTAAGTTCCATAACAACACAAAATATATAAAAAATATCGTTATTTTTTTAATTTAGTTCTAGATCTTTAGCAGATGGCCGATCAGCACTTGGCCAGTTTGAATATTTTTTGTCATATGTTAAACATTGCACTATCATATTAAGTTTAACAGTTGCATGTATTACCGTATTTACGATAAAGCAAAAACGAAAAACGTATAAATACGTTTCCTGAATGGGGACTCATTTTTATTTTGAACATTTTGTTATTATTATTATCTGTCAGGCAATCCGCCCTTCTAACACATATTTTGTAGAAACTACAACTGGATACCTCTTACATTTCCAAAGAAAAACAGCCCTTTAAGAA
The DNA here is from genome assembly GCA_963890685.1 of Plagodis pulveraria. Lineage (NCBI taxonomy): Eukaryota > Metazoa > Arthropoda > Insecta > Lepidoptera > Geometridae > Plagodis > Plagodis pulveraria. The sequence continues at coordinate 10,495,817 of OY982964.1, read as the reverse complement.
TTGGATAGAAGCTTGGAAAGACAACTGAGTCTTAATAATACAACCCCGTTTCGTAGTACTAACTTAAAAAAAACAGTCACTGACTTACGCATCTTATAGATTCCTCTTAATTCCTCATCCCACAAGTCAATATAAGTTTTAAAAGTTTATAAGTTCCTTGAGAGCCAGTAATTCAGTTTAAGCCTGTTAACACCTTCGACTACAACATCAGGTGAGATTGAGGGCAAAGCAATAAAAATAAACAGATAACACTCTGGAATAACACATAGGTTAACTTTTTATTCCAAAAACAAATAGTTTATCCGTGGGATGAGCTAGGAATCCTACTTACCTTCTTATATAATTTAAGCCAAAAGAGAGAGGTATTGATAACCAGAATTGCCTAATTGCCATTCCATTTATTTAGCAAAATTGGTTTCTATGCGATCAATTATCGATCAATTTAGACCACTGTAGTGAACCGATATAAGCAAATTAGGAATAAATTTCAATGATTAGGTATGTCTATCCTACTGAATCTATAAATATTATAAAGGCGAAACTTTATGCATTAGTTTGTTACCTCTTAACTCAATACCGCCTTGACCGATTTGCATGAAATTTAGTATGCAGATAGCTTATACTCTAACTTAAGAATAGACCAGCATGCCCATTCAATTTTTTTAAGCAAGAGTAAATTAAAATTGTTTGGTATACAAAAACAAAATATATGTTATGGTTGTTGTTAGTTCGTAAGTAGTGGTTGGTGGTAAGTATGGTTTAAAAAAAGCTACGAGTACACATATTCTCATTCCAGTCAACTTTGGTATAATTTTTGTATAGCAGCGGGTAACACCGCGGGGCGCAGCTAGTATATATATATTTCTAATTTTTTTTTTATGATGTTTTCGAATTTTGCTCAAATTCTGGTCACTACTGTATGAAACCAATAACTGCCATAGTTAGATAATCCTAGCAAAATATTTTGTAATATATCTACCCATATTTATATGAATTGAACAATAATATAGCTTGAAATAATTTTCAACAAAATATTTTCATTCCAATTACGATTCTTTGCGAATCACTTTCGGGATAAATATAAAATTGTAAGAAGATTCTGTTAATTAATTAAAAAGCATTTTTGTATCGTTAGCAACAAAGATTCGTGATCAAAGCTGAGGAAAAATACCAGTAATGGGATATTTTATCTCACAAATTACACGGAACGGCGTTTTTTGTTTCAAAAAGGAGTTATATTGGCTATTTAAAAAATAAACCTGATACGTTCTCAGTGTTCCAATGGTTTTTTTATTCCTCTGCCTTAATAGCTTCTTTTTTACGTCTGAATTTATTTTTGTGGCTCTTGTATTATTACCAAAGTGGGATTTTATAAGACCATAGTTTATACTCACATATGGAAATATTTATATCACAATGAAATTTATATATGTTTATACTTACACATGGAGTTATTTTTTTTTCTTATGTTATTGTGACGGAACAAGATCGAGGCCCACCTCATGTTAAGTGGACTAACCTCTGCCTATAACAGATGCATTTCATCACAAGTCACGAATTGCCCATCACCTGGAGACATAGTTGTTAAGTCTCATGTGCCTGTAATTTCACTGGCTCTCAAGGACTACTGCCGGAACTTACCGTTAGGTGCTTGGCGACAGATTTGCTACTTGAGGGTGGTAACTAGCCAGGCGAGCAATCGCAAAATGCCCTTCCACCATGCGGAGAAGCTCAAGCCGGCGCGCGGCGGTGGATATCGAACCAGAGTACTGCAGCGCGGCAGTCCATAGCTATTACCGCTCGGCCATCATTGCTTACTTATAGCATAATGTAACTTATATATGTGTCTAGTAGTAAAAATAATAGTAATAGTGAGCCCTCCATATATATTTTAGTGCAGTAAGAAAAAAAACCTTACAAAATAATATACGATGTGTGACCATTGTTCATGAAATTCAATTGAACATGTTGCGGTTAATTATTAGTAAATAAGTATTGATTTGCTTATCAAGTTACTATATAGGGAAAACTATGTTTACTTACTTTGGGTTTGGAGAGTAAGAATTTGTAACGACGAATTTGTAAGAGTACTTAAGACAGTTCTAAAATATAGCATGTACAAGAAACAACGGATATGCCGCTTAGCACGCAAAACAGTTAATATAAATTGTGATTTTAATTAGTTAAATCTTAATTCAATTGTCGAGGCACAGTACCTACTGCAATGATTATTTAGTAGAAAATTTCAATGAAAATTAAGTTTAGTTAAAAAATACAAACTTACACCCGATGTCATGGTTTATATAGAGAAAAACAAAAGTCTTCTCTAGAAATGCCCTCTTTAAAAGCTACAAACCACTTCTCTAAACATATCTAAAATTTAAAATTGGAATGCAGCCGTAATTTTCTGGCCTCCTCTTTGGCGTCGCTTTGGAATAACTTCGTTCGTTTTCCTGGTTGTAGAGTTTTCTGAAAAAGTATTTTCGTTTAATAGTTGCCTGACACCCGCACGTCCCCTTCCTTGCTCTCGTTTTTTACGTACATTACCCGCTGCACATTCGGTATTGTATAGAATACCTGGGCAAAGTATAAAAAATATAATAAAAAATTCTGATTTCAGTTTACAAACGTGTTATATTTATTTTAGGCACAGACAGCATTACATTTTTATATATTTCCTAGTATCATCTCGGAATTGCATACAATTTCTAGGAAATAAATACATTTCACAGAAAATTTATGTAATAAGGAATCTTTGAAATTGATGTCAGGGTTGACATGGCAATACAGCTTTATTAGTAGACAGGTTACGCTCTGATTGTAAGCTGTTGTTATGTCGTTACGGTCGCTGCAATCTCATTACTCAAATGCTCGAATAGATACGGCTAATTAGAGCTATTACCAAAAGCGAGACAGGAGTATTTAGCGATACATGTGTTGTATATAATTATAGAAACAATTGCAGTCGAACTGTAATATAAGAGAGTAAATAGCAAAAAGATTCTAGTGGTGTCAAGTATTAAGTAGATTAACTACCGAACGATGTACTTAATTATTGAACTTAGTTCTGTTGCGGCGATATAAATTGTTTGGTTTTCTAACAGATGGCGTTAGTAGTACAATAACATTCTACCCAATGATTTTTTTTAGTTATTGTTAATGTTATTATTTTCAACGGTTGTAAAGTCATATTTTTATGACAGGTATAACATCTAGATATGAAGTTAAATTACTATGTTAAAGCACAAATCTATAAGCGTGATAGTTTTTCAGTAAATTGTGCTACAAAACGTTCAAGTTGTGGGATAGTGATAGGGCTCGCTTCTTTCGCCCTAAAAATACAGTCCGTGGGGTGCCGGACTAGAATATCACCACCCTATCTTTACCCGTGGGTGTCGTAAGAGGCTACTAAGAAGTTAGCTAGTTTTTCATTTTATTCCCTATTTAATATATAAACTCTTGTTGTTTTTATATGGCGTGAGTTTATTTTATTTTATATTGTTATGACTGGACCCTATGAAAATCCTGACAGACTTTATATTACGTTACCTCTTACCTCGGACTGTGGTCCGTCCGAGCTATTTACTAAATAATAAGACGTGATTTATATTTAAATAACCAAACTTAATAAAACCTTTGGAAGAAAATTATTATAATTTTGAAGCAATGATAGCAGACACAATGGAATTCCGCACAGGGGCCCACGGTTTTACTTCGTCGTGGGCTTTAACTTCACCCTTTACTGTATCAAGGTATTTTGTAAGTACTTGCCTAGCCAACTACCATCCTCAAGTATAAAATTTAAACCAATCAACTAACAGTTCCAGCGGCTTTGCCCACTTGAATATTCAGCTGTTATATACACGAAGTGATTAAAAAAGCTAGCCTATAAAGAAATAAAAAATGTGTACAATGCCGACACTCGTACCGCCGCTGGGTTACGGCGATACCAGTTGATAGAGAAGCTAATTAATTACAAATTATAGACGACTTGTCCATTTTTCGAAGATCGGCAGAAAGTGCTATCTTGCTACGTCTGCTCCGTTTTCAGTACTGCGGCACGAATAGCACAACCAGCAACTCTTACCTACGGTCCACACAATGGTCCCCAAAGTATATGACTGTTAGCTGCTAGCCAACTGCCTACTATGACGTTCAGAATTTGGTGACAGCTACAAGTTTAGCAACATGACTTATGTATCTTTTTCATTTAAATATGCAATGCAAGATTCGTGTACAGCGTTCCAAATAACTTACATTGCCAACAAGCATTTCAGTTCAAATCCGAAGCTATGATATTCACAAAAAATATGCTGCATGATGTGTGGGCTATGCTTTAACCTGAATATTTTATTACCCTCTGATCAGATTTTAGTCAAACATGGATAAGATACCACGCAATTGAATAACTTTTTATAAAAACCTCCCATTCGCAGTAGGCGGTAGAAATTATAAGTTCTAGCTGTACGTATATATAAAGTCAGAGCATAGTAGCAATATCGTTTCTGAACAGTTCATTCCAAACTAAATATGTGCTTCTATGAATAAAGCTCATAATATAGTTTCAGCCAAGATTGAAATCAACTATTATTGGTATCAAAATCTCAAGGTTTAGGGTCGATAGTCAAATCAACCCACATACCTACTTGGTGCGCGGGTATCTTATCTATCAATACGTCGTTTTACGTTGAGCTCAAAAGCTTCAATAGCTGGTTCTCAACATGGGAGGCATCGCCTCTTGAATGCACAGTGGACAATTTAGAAATCTAATTTTTTTGTATTAGATTGATTAGTCTTTGATCACATTCTCACCCTTAAGTGATGGTGAGATCGAAAAAGGTGGCTTTTGGATGGATGGCAAGATTTCACCTAAGAACTGGCTCTCTATGAGATCTGCCGTACGTAATACACTATTAGAGACAAAATGATAAATTTTACACAAAAGTTGTTTTCACAAAATGCTCTACTACCATGCAGACATTATGTGTTCAGGTCTATATACCTTGAGTTCAATATTCAAACTCCATAATAACATGTAGAATGTTCACTATTGAGTAATAGTCCACCAGGTAATTCAAAATCGTATGTCTTTCCAGATTTCTGGTTATATACCTTGACAAGTTGTATATTTCGACAGATTCTCGTCAGACTTTATGAGAAAATGGCGGAGATACAGGGGCTGAAATAGTAAAAAATGATATTTCAGTTGTGAGGTCTTTAGCTCACAGAGTCCAAACAAGTGTTAAATGTTTAGAATCACTGTTTATAACATCTTGAAGTTCAAATTAACCTAAGCTCTCTGCCGGTTATCAACTCTCCCGTAACTTTGAAACAAGATCTGAACTAACTCGCAGTTCGAGCTTATATAACGAACTTATAAGGGTTTTATTGGGTTAGTATTATTGACGATCGCAGTAGAGGTCTTTGCGGTATACGGCATAAAGCATCTGGCATGCTTTATGGCCTTCTTATTTTATTGTAGTATTCTCTTGTTTCATAAAGATGATGATGTTTGTTGATAAGTGTCAGCCGTCGAGTGTTTGATCAAATCTTATTTTAATATTCGGAACCTGACTTTAGTCCCCTAAATATTGTTTAACTATCGATGCTTCCTCGAGATACCTCTAAAGGAGAAAAAATTTAGTTTGTCTTTGACATTAGCTTGACGTTTAAACAAGTCAATGGTCATTATTTTATCATCAGATCAGTAAAATGTTACACTATTTAAACATTTTTATTTTTGTAATAACGCATGCTCTGCGGATTATATTATAAAATTACAAATTTCCTAGTGGAAAAATTATAATCATATATACACGACTATAATTTATCCTCTTATAAATGTGAAATTTTGTAAAGTGTATCTTTTTCGCACCTCACAGTAGTGTTTGAACTCACGGTAGAACATAACAGATCTTGATTTGTTTAACGCGGATCCTGTGTGACTTAAATCTATCGCTTATAGTCTCCATTTCATGAAAAATATTATCATCCATACCGCATTTTTTTTTGTGTTGCTTTAGGAGGTCCATTATTGTTCGGACCCCTCCTTAATGTGATAGTGGTAGGATGAAGAAGAACATTTGGTAGCTCTTTAAGTGAACAGTAAGATATCTTAAAAGCACGTATATTCCAGTACAACTAATAATCTTGGTTATAGGTTTACAATCTAGGTGCTAGGAATATTGAAGAGATTTTTGTTATTTATTTATAATTAATTACACACTTACAGCTACGCTAAGGCATATGACAAGCCATTTTTATAATATAAGTAATCACAAAACATGAAGCTTTTAGCTCACTTGATGACCATTAGCAAGTTGCTATTTTATAATATAAGTAATCAGAAAACATGAAGCTTTTAGCTGACTTGATGGCCATTAGCAAGTTGCTAATCATGATCAAAAATTGAGTTGGATCTAACATACTTCCCTGACCTACACCAGAACCTGAGCGGTATTTTGAGAGTCGAACATTTTGAAACCAATTTTTAAAATAGTAAAGCTGATTTGGTGTGAAAGCTGCATTCGAAGCCAAAATAACTCTTCAGATGTAGTGAAAATTGAATGCAGAATATTTCAATATTACATTTTTAAATAACCTTCATCAGAATAATTAAGATAAATTATTTTGACTGTGATTGAGCCCTTTCTGTTATTGAGAGCCTAAAATGGAATTATGTGGTCCTAATATGAACTCCTAAAATCGGCGTGTTTGTGGTTTTGCTGACCCTACTAACTCTGGCGCGACGTGCGTTGTACCATGCTACTCATTATTACCTTAGACCAACAGGAAGATATGGCCCATAAATAGCCCTTATATCCTTAAGTCAGGAAATGAATATAGCTAAACAAATAGTATATATGCCACATGCTAATTTATTTCCGTTCTGCTGCTTAACAAAGTTTCAGACATTCAAGGACTACTTAGTCGTCATCGCATAATATTGTTTCCACTGGATAAAAGTTTTTAATAATTCGTGAGCAGTATGGATATTAGTTTTGACATAACAAAATAATAAAATATGAGTCCATTAATTAAATACAAAATACGAATTTCACACACTATATATATAAAATACTAGTTGAAGTCGTTACTAAGCTAATTAATAGTTCAGCATCATAGATATCGAGAACAATAAAAATTAGCTCATGAAAAGAAGGACCTTTCGTGATATAGGTAGGTATAATTGGTCAAGGTGGGAACCTCGACTTCCTACTGGTTTGTCACATCGTTGTGTTTAATATAACGATGAACAATTATTTCTAGTTGTGCCTAATTTTAGAATATTGACCATGGATGGACGCCAAGATTCTTTGCGTCTTGTTGTCCGACAAAAGAAAGCAAATCAGGGAAAAGGTTGTGTGGATCAATCATACTTATCACGAAATGAGGTCTGTAACACAAAAAAACAAATTAGTACCGGCCTGTTAGTTCTAATGCTTAGTTCAAGTAATTGTATCTCCAATCTCTAATATTAGTGAAGCTACTAAGATTTGACAATACTTTTATCTCCACTCCTCTTATCACCCCCAATTAGTTCCGACCCATATCACCACGCTTGCCAGGCGTCTTAGAAGTCGCAGTTTAAGATAGCAGTTCCTCAGAGGGTGTTGTTTCCTACCTTTCGATATTTTACCTTTAGTCACCTCTTACGACACGCACAGGCAGCAATGTGGGGGTGACATTTCAAACCCGGCACCCCACGAGGTAACACCAAGATCAAAGAATTTGACTGCGTCCAATAGTGGAACGAAGCAGTGGAACCAACAATACAAAACCACAATGTACCCTTACTGTCAATGTTGTAGATACATAACTTTATAATTTAGTATCCAACATGGCTCATAAACTGTTTTGAGGAAGACATAAATTACTTCGCTAAGAGTCCAAGCAAAATTCACTTCCGTGAGAGTTTGCTTGGAGTTTTCTTGTTTCTCCAAACAAAATGGTTGACTACCTACTTATTTTCCTTTTATTACGAATAAACTGAGAAGTTGTTGCCGACAATATAATTTTTTGACGTAAATTTTGCAAAAGAGGTTAGTAACTAAATATCTAGTAACTCACAAAACTGTTGGGTAGCTGCCCCAACAAAACAAAACAGTTGTAAACGCCGTTGTCGAAATTGGCATTGAACGGAAAAAGGAGATTTGTAACTCTCTAATAATAATATTTCAACTCGAAATAAGGTGCGTAATAAAGAACACATGTTATTTTAAGGTTTCTCCATTTGTCATACCTAGTGATATGGCTCGTCATTCAGTGATACTATTAACACTGATAATATTACTGTCAAAAGTAAAATATATTATATGTACCACTGAAGTTTCAATAAGTTTTTGCGTAATAAACTAGGGTGCTTATTGACTTTTCTCTAAATAACCTTAAATGAACTGGAGGATATGTAACAGTACTTATATTCTTACTCCTGAAACTGTACAGCCAGTTGGGAACAGTACGCCTAAATGCTTATTCGCCATTTTATGTATCTATCGCCTATAATTCTTGCACTTCAACCAACATGACACTGCTAGCGTGTTATTGTTTTTCCAAGTAAGTTGAGTACACCATCTTGTCTACGGAATTCCAAAACCTATTTATAAGCATTAACGCCTTAAAATTTCCAAAATTTTATTTTCCTGTTTTTAAAAGCTAATCAAACTTGGAGATTAAAATTTCACTATGAACACACAACACAGGAATATGACATAACGCGCATGCGCGGGTAGTTAACTGATTCGCATCTCTCTACGTATTTATGTTGTTTTTAATTAAATATAGTGCAAATTGGGTATACTTTTTGTTAAAAAGTTGTTGAAATACTTTAATATTTTAATAATAAGTTGGAGTATTATCAGTAAAAGTCAAAGTTTCCACAATAACAATGTCGTTGTGTAGTGCCTGTGCTGGATCGCTTCAAGAAAAAGATAAAGTGATATGTTCAGCTACGCCCTGTGATAAACAGTATCACTTCCAGTGTGTCGGTCTCCCAAGCTCTAAATTTGATGACAAAGAAACTTGGATCTGTCCAGAGTGCATAGCTAAGAAGAGAAAGGGAAATAACAGTGAAACACCTGTGAGACAAACTCCAACTACGCGCGATTTAAATGACTCTGACGTCAGTTTTGTGACCTATCGACCCCAACAACAACAACCAACTTTTAGCGCAGAATTTTTAGCTAGCATATGCGAGGATATTATGACCTCGGTAAGGAAAGAGCTACCAAAAATAATAGGTGCCACTTTGAACAAAAAATTGAATGAGCTATCGGAGAGGCTTCAAGGCGTTGAGGACTCAATAAAGGTAGTAAGCGACAGTCACGATGATATTAAAAAGACTCTGAACACTCACAGTAGCTCAAATAAGAAATTACAGACAGAAAATAAGCAACTGAAAGACAATATTAAAAATCTTGAAGCAAGACTATGGTCTATGGAGGAGTCAGCGGCGAAACAGGAACAATGGGCAAAGCAGCAAAATATAGAAATTGTTGGCATTCCTGAGGCCAACGAAGAGTCGCTCCCGGCGTTAGTTGTTCAGTTGGCAGATCTAGCGGGGTTGCGGCTGCGCTCAGAAGATGTGGAATTTGCCCATCGTGTTCGTGCCAAGCGTCCTATCAATGGGAAACCACGCTCCATAATTGCCCGCTTCCGAGAACGTAGTACAAAAGACACATTCCTATCATATTTAAGAAAAAAGCACGGCTTAACCGGCAAAGATATTGGAATGAATGGCGATTTTAAATTATTTGTAAACGAACATCTAACAATCAAAAATAAACAACTTTTAAGTAAGTGTAAAGTAAGAGCTAAAGAACTACAGTATAAATATGTATGGACAAAAAACTGTCGCATATATATTCGAAAAAACGATACATCGCCGTACATTCTTATATCTTCAGAAGTGGACCTAAAAAAGTTAGTTTAAATACTATAAAGATACCTAAATATTCTATCTCTGAACTTACCGTAATATTTTTATTGTCAAACACTCATGTAGAAATACGCTTGTTCCAACAACACCTTAACACAACACACATTTCAATACACATCACAAAACTGCTAAAAATACATAACCATTGCATTCAACAACTTTCATTATTAAACGCTATATCAATCATCTGGTCATCAACGCATGCTCAAGTTCATATAGAATGTTTTCTATATCTTATGATTGGTTATATTATGCGAACAATTACATTCCATTACGTTATAACTATAATTTTATCAGTCACTTTATATAAGTATGGCTTACTTCAGTACATTTTTAATAGGTAATACAAAATTAAGTTTTTTATATCAAAATGTACGCGGACTTAGAACGAAAACGCACCAGTTTAGTAGCAATTTACTTGCTATAGATCATGATATCGTTCTTATTACGGAAACTTGGCTGAATAGTGGAATTTTAGACTCGGAATTGGTAAGTTGTAATTATAACATAATAAGAGGTGACCGCGGATCGCATGGAGGCGGTATAATGATATTGTACTCCGACCGACTCAACGTACATTCGCGTCCAGACTGGCAACATGATCACCTGGACGTTGAATGCCTATGGGTAACAATAGAAGGGAGAACAATAAAGTCTGATAAGGATTTACACATAGCTTTGGTTTACATGCCGCCGGACGACAAGAGGCCTGAACGGCTTAAGAAACTTAAAGATTGGATTTCCACCATTATGTCATTATCCTCTAATGATTACTTCATGATAGCTGGAGATTTTAATTTGCCCTGTGTTCAGTGGGAAAACAATAACCCTGTTTATATAAAAAAGGGAAGTGTCGAACTACAACACTCTGCCTTAGATTTAATAAATCAATGTAACTTTTTGGGCCTACAACAATTTAATTCTTTGTTGAATTGCTCTGGAAATACATTGGATCTCATTTTCTGTAATTTTAATATAGATATCTGTAAATGTTCCACTCCGTTAGTGAAAGAAGACATATTTCATGTTACGCTAAACATTGATGCATCGGATGTAACTGTCGCTCCTTTATTTAAGCCTCTCCGCAAAAAATTCCAATATAGAAAAGCTTGCTATGCCGACGTTAACGACGCTTTATCTATTATAGATTGGTCTGATCTGTATCAGGGAACGGTTGAAGATGCAGTGTCTAAATTTTACAAAAAGATTAATGACGTAATATTAGCATTAGTACCACAAATAACAGTAGATGGATCTCACCAATACCCAGTCTGGTATACTAAATCTCTCATTAATATAAACAAAGAAAAAAATAAGGTGCACTCACGCTGGAAGCTCTATAAAAACCCTTTAGATTATGACGAATTTTCATTTCTCCGATCTAGATTTAAGCGGGTTGAGACACAATGTTATAAGAAGTACATTTCCAGGTCACAAGAATCAATTAAATCCAACCCAAAATTACTTTGGAGCTTCATTAAAGGTAAGAGAAAATCAGCGACCGCGTATCCGAGTTCTATGTTTCACAATAAAAAGAAACTAACAAACACTGCTGAAATAGTTCAATCTTTCAACTTGTACTTTCAACAGATGTTTGCGCAACCCTCTACTTTATATGACACAACTCCTTTGCCTGTTGTAGGGTCAAGTTCACAAGTTATCAATATGATTGTCATATCTGAGGAACAAGTGCTCAAGCTACTCCGCGGTCTAGACCCCAATAAAGGACCGGGTAGTGATAATTTGCCCCCATTTTTTATTAGCCAATGCGCTGAAACGTTATTTAAACCAGTAACCATTATTTTCAACCGCTCGATTCGTGAAGGAGTATTTCCTACTATATGGAAACAGGCACACATTGTTCCTCTGCATAAAAAAGGATCTAAGTCACAAATTGATAATTACAGACCCATCTCCATTCTAAACGTTCTTAGTAAATGCTTCGAAAAAATTATATATGAGTCTATCTATCCACTCATTGTTCAAAGCATACCAGAGCAGCAGCATGGTTTTATTAGAGGCCGTTCAACTACTAGCAATCTCGGCGTTGTTGTCAGTGATATTTTGAAGGGTATGGAGTTGTATGCGCAGGTTGATGTGATCTATACAGATTTTGAAAAAGCCTTTGATCGTGTGGATCATGTCATCCTGCTGCGAAAGCTGCAAGAACTGGGCATACAGGGTGATCTTTTGAGATGGGTGCAATCGTACGTTGATAATAGGAGTCAAGCAGTGGTGATCGGTGGGGCCCGTTCCGACTACATTAGGATCCCTTCTGGCGTTCCGCAAGGATCGTTGTTAGGCCCATTATTTTACACGGCTTATCTTTATGATATTGGATCATGTTTCCATAACGCAAAGTTTTTACTTTATGCTGATGACAAGAAGGTTTATTACAAAATACGAAATATCAATGACTGCTTTAAATTACAGGAAGATTTAGATAGATTAACAGTATATTACAATAAAAACCGAATTGATGTCAATCTGAATAAATGTATGTCTATAAACTTCACGCGCAAGAAGGACCCTATTTCCTTTTCGTACAAACTTAATAATACATTAATTATCAAACAAGACTGCGTTAAGGATTTAGGAATATTCCTCGACAAAAGTCTTACATTTGCACCTCATGTTGAATATATTGTTGATAAAGCGTACAAAAATTTAGGATTTATACTACGTGTGACTAGGCCATTTACTGATTTACTATGTTTGTATTTCGCGTATGTGCGCAGCGTACTTGATTATTGCAGCCCAATTTGGAATCCGCAATACGTTATTTACGAGAATGCTATAGAATCAATTCAAAGAAAATTTATTAAGCACTTAGAATTCCGTAGCAAGACTATATTTAACGATTATGTAGCCTCTTGTCAAAAACACGGATTGATGACGTTGCGTAATAGACGTATTTTAAATGATATGTCATTATTTCATGATATTTGTTCAGGCACACTCGATTGCTCCTTGTTAATCGCCGATGTGCTAGCCTTACGAGCTCCGCCTCGCAGAACAAGACACACCCAACTGTTCCAAGTGCCTACCCACCGCACTAATTACTCGGCAAATAGCCTTACAAGTAGAATGCCTAGAACTTTCAACAAATTATTTAGCGAAATTGATCCCTTTTGTAAATCTAAACATGTTTTTAAAAATGCAGTATCTAAATGTATTAAAGACAATTTTTTGTAAGGTAAAACCATTTTCGTGAAACAGTAACTATTTCAAACTATGTGTATAATAATAAAAAGTAATTAAACAAAATAAAAAATAAAAATTAATTAAATATATTAAATCAATAACGTATGTAACGAAAATATAAAAATAATTAAAATATGTATATATTTTTGCGCCATGTAAGCCTCACTTGCGTCCCGCTAAAGCTAAAACTGGTCTGGACGGTTAGCTGCACCGCTCAATATAAGTTGTTGTTGTGAGCTGTAACTATATTATAGTTAGTGAACATTGCACAACACAACAACAAGCACTTGCGTTGTTTTTCGTAAAATTTGAAGTAGTCCTACTTATTAACTTAATACTTGTTTACATCGAGTTGGAAGTATTGATTAATTAGTTTTGTCGGACGAACACCCGAATGATATTGTTTATTGAATTTGTTGTAATGTATTTTTATTTAGCGGTTTTGTTGTTTATAACTAAAACATACTACAGAGTTCGCCTCCCACATTGACAACACACACACACACACACACACACACACATTTATTTACATACACAACACGCAATCCATACATACAAAACATGATATTTATTGTAATAGCATTCATTAATAATTTCTGCTTGAAGGATTAATGTTAGATTTTTCTGTAATTTTAATGTTACTTTTCTAGTTCTTTTCATTTGTTTTTATTGTTACACCAAAAATTGTTTATATATATTCCCTGTCAACAGTTACGTAGTTAAGTATTTATTAACTCATAATGTGACTAACTACCCGTAAAATGATGTGGTAAACATGTATACATGTACCTATTCCTACAAAGTGAAGGTTCTATTTGGCTCATGTGTAGAATATATTTTAATAGTTATAAGAAACCAATGTTACAGCTGTGAACTTTTGTTTAATAAATAAATAAATAAATAAACACCAGTCTCATATCTCAAAAATAAATAAAATTGTATAAGGGCTCTCAGAAAGAATAGTAAGTGAGGACGTGTTTCAGGATCCTTGTTTAATCCTTGTTTTTTAAGGTGCTTCGATTTTTCCCATATATTTCTCACCCCACTAGCTCTTACCTTGCTGACTATCATATAATGATATCTTGTTCTTGATCTATCCATACAAATATTACTATAGCAATTTGTTCCAAACTGAGACCAGAAAATTTCAAAAAATACAGCAAATTACTTTATGAATACATCAGTAAAAATTATAATCTAACAAACGGCACGGTTAATTTGTTGCTATTACTTGTAAGACGGCACGAAAAGCATATCTTGGGATTTTTTCATAATTTTTTTAGGCAAGGTGCAACAATATATCGTAAGTGGTGAGTTGCAAAAATGTAATCTCCGAATTAAAATAAATTAATAACAAGTTAATGATAGTTAATGTAATAAAAAAACATATTCTTCGAAAAAAATAGCATATTCATAGACACGCATGTATATAAGCATATTCAGGGTAACTCTTAAATCGTAGTCCTCGCTACGTCGCTGAGCTATAAATAGCCAGTTGTGAAGCTATTACGTAGTGCTTGCAGTCCCTTTGATCTCGATTCCCGCCGAGCCTGAGGCGTACAAATCTCTCCTGGAAATACTTCACTGTTAAAACTACGAGGCTTTTTTTAAAGGCAGTAACAGTGATTTATATAACTACTTGAGTGTTTAACATTCAATACGAATCTTACTCGCGCATTGTTTGTCTAAAATAATAGATATATCTAAGTTTTCTTCTTAAATAATAGTGACATAATACGCACGAGGCCCATCCGATTTTTACCGCATCATTTGATTCTTTGTTAGATCGCGTTTTATTGGTGAACTTGTGACGTAATACGCACGAGGCCCAACTGATGTTAAGCGATAAACTCTCACCATAGCAGATGCATTTTGTCACGAGTGATGAACTGCAATGCGCCCATCACTCTGAGACATAAAAGTGGTAAGGGGAAAGGTTTGAAGCAGTGATGGCCCAGTGGCATTGGCTATGGACTGCCGCGCAACAGGTCCAATGTTTGTATCCCGCCGCGGGCTTGAGCTTCACTGCATGTTAGAAGGGCATTTTATTAATGGCCGCCTGTCTAGCGACCATCCTCAAGAAGAAAATCTGTCACCAGGCACCTAATGGTGTGTTCCGGCAGCTGTCCTTGAGGACCGGTAATTCTAGGTTAAGCCTGTCAAAACCTTCTTCGTCATCATTTACCATCAGGTGAGATTATGGTTAAGGGCTTACCTATAGGAAATAAAAAAATGTAGTACTTATATGTTCGTAACATCATTGCTTGAATTTCTCAGAACTACGATATAATGGAAAACAAATAGAGTAAACGATTCTTTGGTAACAAATATAAATGTAGTTTAAAACGAGAAGCATGTACTCGTACTCTGACTTTTTTGCTCACGAATAAGAAGCGGTAGTAGGTCACTTGCTCGGTGACAAGACTTAGTTTCATAAAATGACTATATATCGTCACGCCTGTATTCCTCTAAAAAGTAGGCAGAGGTTCCTTAACACTCCATATTTTACCAGGTATGTTATATTGCTTTATAATTGGGGGCGAGCTGATTACCGGGAACAGATCCAGACTCCGGACTGTTACTTAAAATTTCGTGGTCTTAAAATTTTCAATAACTTATCCGACCTGGAGATCTTGGAAATCCAGATTCAAAGTCAAGCGCTGCTTTGGAATTTCACAATCTACACTCACACTAACAAAGCAGTCATATTTGGAAAGACGGTTGCAAGTAATTAAAATGTGAATCGTGGATTTTACACGATAGTACTATGAAAACGAAGGAAAACTACAACAAAATATAAATTATTATACAAACGCGTTTTAAGGATGCTCTGTTGGCGCTTGGCTCCCAACCTCAATTACAAAACCTGTCACCAAACAGCTAACAGCACGATCCGGCAGCTGTCCTTGTAATACAGTTCCCATTTTATAGACTCAGCCTGTTTATACTGTCATTGACCAGTAGTAACTGCAAATAACACTGCTGAAACTAAACAGTTGATAGGCAAGCTAGCAATAAAGCAAGGTTGTCTAAATGTATTTATTGTAGTAGCTCTAATAATATTGTATAAAGTTCCTAGCATTTTGTTAATAAAGGCATACCGCCGGTTTATAAATATAAGCTAGCAATCGCTTCTTAACTATGTGCATTATATTTTCCGTGAATGTACTTAAGTGAATCGTTATGTAAGCCAACGAATGTGTATTATTGACATCAAAACAAACATAATAAAATTGACTTGACCTATTATTGCTGTCCAGATATGATAGTAAGTAAATTTATAAAACACAAAAGTAAGGACACAAGAGTCTGGTAACATTTCTTTCTTTGATTTTGTATACAGACGGACATTTTGGCAAAACGCCAACCGATGACACAGAATGTAAATAGATTTTTCAAGACGAGTAGATATTTTTCCAGTTAGATTTATATTTGGTAAGAATTCTCTATATTGTGCGGTTTATGAATTTCTCATAAAAAAAAACATTAACCGCAAATATGGAGCCCGCAGTATGCCATGAAACCCTGTCAACATTACAGTTCATGGTAATTACTCTACCATCCTCGGTCCGTAACTGCCTCTGCATCGTAATCAATATCTGATGAACACAACGGAGCGATAAAGCTTAGTTAATGAGACGACGAGTTAACTCAAGGGTAACGATTGATTTATGTTGTATTATTTATTTCGTGTCAAAAAAAACACGCGTTTTGTATTTAGAAACATGAGCTTAGTTCACGAAAGTTTAAAGAAAAGTAAGAAGTGGCTCATTGTTTCAAAAACTTTTATTTTTTTATGATATTGTGAAGGAACAAGCTCGAGGCCCACCTGATATAACTTCTGCCTACAACAGATGCATTTCGTCACAAGTCACGAATTGCACTGCACCCGAGACAAAGTTGGTAAGTATCATGTGCCTGTAATTTGCTTGGCGACAGATTTTCTACTTGAGGGTGGTAGCTAGCCAGGCGGGTAATCGCAAAAAGCCCTTCCTTCCATGCAGTGAAGCTCAAGCCAGCGGTGGGGATCGAACCAAGGTACTGCGGCGCGATAGTCCATAGCTATTACCGCTCGGTCATCATTGCTTCAAATTAGCTGCGAACATAAAAAACGTCAAATTACAAAAAGAGTTTATATTAAATAATTAGAAAAAAGAGGTAGAATTTTTTTTACTCGATTTTCAGTATTAGGATATTGGCAAAATTTTTCTGAACTACGAAAAAAAAGCGCGGCAATATGTTTTGTTTTGTTAAATATTGATTTTTACTAAATTGGTAATTAATCAGTACGCTTTTAATTATTTTAAATAATTTTCCAAAATGTCATCTGATATTGAAAGTAACGGTTTTTATAATAACGACCTCACCAGATATAAAATATACAGCTCACAAATAAAAAAAAATCTTCATGAGAAGTCTTGGGACTAATACGAGAAAACATATAAATTCCTGTAGTATAAAGCACTAGTATCATTTGGGAGAAAGTACTATTTCTGTTCTCGAGTTTTAAATACTCTCGAAATAGATCGTTTTCTCCCCTCAGCGTAAAATGTGCTATAATTGTAGAAAAAAACAGAATATTCCAGATTCTGGCATAAATGTGTTATTGTAAGTAGATTCATACTTATGTTTACTTACATAAAAATAGATGCCAACAAAACGTAAATGTGAAAAACATTTCGAGTAATTTTGCATTGACATTCCGTTCTTTTTCGGCCCTTGTATATTTTCACTGGCACTATCACATCTCACTCACTTATTTAGACGCGGGCCTACAAAAAGTGAGTGTAAAACTCATTCTTCCGCTTCTCCTTTTTGGTCCTTTCCTAGTTATTGGCACTACAAATGTACCCCTTTTTACGTTGGCTAACCTCAATTACTTAAGTCGACATACGGTCCCAGACAAAAAAGGGTTTCTCTAAAATAACAAAAAGTTACAGAATATGAAAATAAACGATGCAAAATCTGAATAAATTAATAAGCGGTAAGTATTTGTTTTCCCAAATCCTGGGGATGAAATTTTGTATCTTAATTGGAGCTCTGTTTGGAAGACTATTTAGTCGGTTCTTCTTAGTTAGGTTTTACTCGCCTCCCTAGAAATTATCGCTTTGTAAAAAAAATACAAATTCTAATATTTAAGTAACAGTTGACGAAAATTAGCAAATCTTGCAAGTTACCGTCCTGATATTGTTTTTGTTAAATGATTACAGAAGCCTCTTAACGGTAAACCGCTGCCCCTAACCTTATAAAATTGTTGGATTGCAATGCTTTTTCTTTGAGCCAAATAAGTGCCATCACTTTGATCAAGCGTCACATCAACCAAGCGCTCTGAAAAGTTAATACGATTTTCTTCCGGCCCATAGGCCTCTCTCTACTCTGATTGTATCTCTAGCCGACTGTTTCAAATATATAACCATTACCGCAATTTTTATTTTATGGGAGGCCACGTTGCCTTTACACCCATGATTGTTTTGGGCGGCAACTCGGGCAAAGCGGTTTAAACATGTTTACGTAACTTACAAATCATAAATGCTTATTTTGTGATTTTAACACATTTCTATTGCCCATTACAATAATTTTACTTTCTACACATTATTATAAAATAATTAAAAAAAACAATAGTTTAATAGTATTTTTTTATCTGAAAGTTAATCTGGCCGCTTTGATTTTGAGCTGACTTCGCTTACGCTCTGCAGTTCTGTTCGCAAATTATAATATAAGGTTATTATAAAAACTGTTATAAAAAAAACTTTCCCTTAATTAATAGCAAAACAACAGTATTTTGACGGTCTGAAGGGAATAATTTTAGGGCAACTTAGTAGGTTTATCCTTCCTAAAACTGACCGATATTTATCTATACATAATTAATTTTTTTTACCGCACATGCTCCTGATGTGGATTTTTACGGGTCACGTTTGCAAAAGAAGACTGGACCATTTGACAAAGACGAAGCTTTTGTGCCTATTCCATTATTCTGCAAAGCTGTGGCTTAATCCTACCCAACTTTCCTTTAAAAAAGCTGCTGTCGATGTTTATCAGTACTCAGTAGCTTTGTCGGCTCCATTAATCTTCTTCTAGATTACTGACGATTTGGAAATCCATCACTGTTTAACTTTGTCTTTTTCTTTATAATCGTGAATGAAATAGATTGATAACTGGGAAGCGATGACTTTAGATGTTGACTGCCAAGTGGATGTTATACGTTACTGTTCGATTCCAGCTACAAACTTGAGCTTTTTTTACTATTAGTGTATTTCTTGACCACTTGTTGTTACAATGAGGTCCAGGACGGTAAAACAACTAGGCCTACAATTATTAGCTCTCATGGACTGCTGCCAGAACACACTCTTAGGTGATTAGCGACAAATTTTCTTATTGAATATCTTGATGTCATAATATGATAGGTTGCTTGGTCTCATGTGCTTGTTATTTCACCGGCACTCATACTTCAAATCGGGAATTACTACTTGGCAGTAGAAATCGTGGCAGTTTTTGAAGCAGTGATGGCTCAGTGGCATTGGCTATGGACTGCCGCGCAGCAGGTCCATGGTTCGAATCCCGCCCAGAGCTTGAGCTTCACCGCATGGTGGAAGGGCATTTTGCGAATGCCCGCCTGGCTAGCGACCACCCTCAAGTAGAAAATCTGTCGCCAAGCACCTTACGGTGTGTTTCGGCAGCAGTCCTTGAGAGCCAGTGAAATAACAGGCAAAAATGAGACTTATTAACTATGTCTCAAGGTGATGGGCGCAGTGCAGTTCGTCACCTGTGATGAAATGCATCTGTAATACGCAGAGGATACCGCTTAACATCAGGTGGGCCTCGCGCTAGTTCCTTCAAAATAACATTAAAAAAAAAAAACTTCTCTGAATGAACTTGCACAAAGAGTTCTGATACACTAAGAAAAATCTAAAGTCTAAAGCGCCCTAATTACGGGCAATTTATATGGTAGGAAGGTAAAAAACCGACCAAACGTAAATACGCACAAAAACGCCTTCCAACTAGAAGGCGTTAAACGAGGTCAGTGAAGGCGAATGTTTCTCTTCGTCTTAATTTAAGGTGTATTTTGTGGTCTTTCTTAAATATTGACTTTTCGATGAGGCTGATTAAGTCGTACGTTATAGTGATAATCACCGTATATAAACCGCCGTAAAAGAAAGGTATATTTTATGGTCAATACTGCAATTATTATCGTATAACAAGCTCAATTCTGAAAATAATTTACTTGTGTTTATTATAAAACATGGTACATTTTTATTCCGTGGTGAAAATCATCTTAAGAGTTGTGAATTCACCTTGCGTAGTTACAATTCAACGGTAAAAGGTCAAATTTGATTTAAGCTCCAAAGTCGTTTTTCTCAGTATACAATTGTGTAGAATTATTTATAAGTATGTCATTAAAATTTATCTTATCAGCCTCGAAATCATCTAACACCTTCGAAATTTCGTTAATTTTTCTCATCTCGCAAAATAAGGCTTACCTACCCGCATTATGTATTCTTCCATGACAAAAATGGGACATAGTTAAACAAGACCCAGTAATACATAAACACTTATCTGAACACAAAAGTGCCTTATTAAGACTTAACGACGGATATAAATTTAACATTTTTATACACTTTCATTTACCTGTATGGCGCCACTATTGGCCAACAGTAGCTGATTATTACAGCATGGTATGTAGTATGGTATGGTGGTAGGGCATTTTGCACAATGCCTGGCTAGCTACCACCCTCAAGTAGAAAATCTGTCGCCAAGCAACTGACGGTATCTTCACACACATGTTCTTGAGAGCCAGTAATTCTAAATTTGTCTGAACAACATCATCACTAACCATCAGGTGAGATAGTGGTCAAAGTCTAGCCAATCAGTAATAAAAAAAAATAATTTTAAAATAAACGTTGGGTCCGTGGGGACCGGGAGCTCATCGTATTTTCCAAAATTTATCAGAGCGCTTGGTCGATGCGACGCGTGATCAAAATGCTGGCACCTATTTGGCTCAAAGAATAAGCATTGCAATTCAACGGGGCAATGCTGCCAGCATGCTGGGCACGCTGCCAACTGATAGTGGGCTAGAGCATTTGGACTCCCTATGAGTCCAAATGCTTTTACTGTAGTAGCTGTAGTGTTGTATATAGTTTGTAGTATTTGTTTAATAAAGGCAGACCGCCAGTAAAAAAAAAAAAAAAAAAAAATGTGGATACAATATCATTAATTATTTAGTCTGGAGGCTAAGCTCTACGTCGACACACAGTTTATATAGATACAAAATGCGACCTAAAATAGGGAATTAACTAGTGCGCAATTTAT
This sequence comes from Plagodis pulveraria, assembly GCA_963890685.1. Taxonomy (NCBI): domain Eukaryota; kingdom Metazoa; phylum Arthropoda; class Insecta; order Lepidoptera; family Geometridae; genus Plagodis; species Plagodis pulveraria. Next base: position 10,474,369 of record OY982964.1, on the reverse strand, counting down.
GCAAAGGTCAATAATAATAATATTTGCATATGTAGAAAAGCTATGCACCCACATTTCACCGGAGATACTTTTGATCAAATGTTATTAGAGCATATTTATCTAATTCCACATAAATACAATTTATTTTGGTTGGTGTAAAATTTTACGGATATGCCCTACTATATTCTATTTTTACTATGTCGGCCATGTTTTCGTAAGCAGTAAGCATTCAACCTATCTACAGAGTAGTCACGGGGAATGTCCATTTCATTATTCAACGTGATATTATAATAATGTTGCTTACAGACACCGATAAGAATGAGGACACTGTCAGCTTCAGGTGATCATTTTGAATGTTACATAGTTACTGGTTGTTTTTGGTTTATATAATCACTATTACCTCCAAGATAATTATATACTATACAATTTAGCTATAGCGTTCAAAGTTTACCTAATATTAGTTTAAATGATATTAATGTACGCGAGCTTAGAATAGTTTTTAAAATCTTTAAGGCTAGACACGCGAAATCTATACACACTGGCAATGACTAAGGCCAGCGTGGGCGCAGTGTGCGGAATTGTGAATTTAATTTTTCGTATTTCAAGAGATAATTTCGTTAAATATGAGAGTAGACATTTTTTTGCATAATTATCAAGACGAGAATAGAATAATAAATACCGTCCTAAAATATGTCTCTCATGTAATTTAAAACAAACATCCAATAAATATTTATATCGAAGTTTGTTGATCATTTTGTTGGGAAAAATCTGTCTAAATACATAACGTCCACTTATTGGCTAAACGTGTAAGTAGTTTGACGGTTTGTTATATCAATAGAAGTTCCTAGTAAAAATGATCCAAGCAATTCCTAACTTTTATAAACAGTTATTTTTATATGTTTTTGGTGATTAGACACTCATCTTTTCCACCTGATTGAAAACGGTCACGCTATTTCATTACAGATGCAGTGTCAACATCTTCGTTTAGCTTGACATGGCACTGCGCTCGTCACTCTGAGATGTTATATTTAATAACGCGTTTTCCTCGGAACTCATTTGCTACAGTGCAAATCACACTCAAACAGAGTAGTGTTTCACACTACTGCGGTCGTACTAAGATAGATTCTTGAATAGGAGACCTGTACTTGATAATAAAGTTTATTATAGTTTTTCATAACTGTTACTTTGCTCGAACTTAAGCTTTTGACTATACTCCTCACATAAATTCACACTCACGTAAATTCAACATTTGTATACAAGTTATGCAGTAGAAATGTGGTCATCATCGTTATCGTCAGCCGGAAGGCGTCTCCTATGGAACAAACGCCTTCCACTTAGAAAGCCACATGAACGGTTATTTTCCTCTAGCCTGCTTTTATCACATTCGGAAAATAAGGATTCTCATCTGTCTCATTCTGAAGCAGGAAATGTTATTAATTAGAATTAATATGCATATGCCTACTCGTCATGATCAAAGCTGAAGCTTATACCACTGTGGTGTTCCCATGGGCCAGTCGCCTATGCTTCTTATCGTAGCGGTGCCTTTTCAGGGCCTGCAAGAGGTGGAATGCAGGAGCCGTTTCACGCTTTGATTTGAATATCGCCGCTAATGATGTTGTCAGTCAACAGAATACACCGCTGCACATCTTCAGGATTTTTTATGTTTAGTCATAGTGTATACAATTAATTAATGAGTTTCCATGAAAGGCTAAAATGGTTTTGGGATTATGTTAAATAAGTGGTTGATGGAATTTTCAGTGACAAATAAGTCAAATGGATAAATGGGAACATTGAAAAAGGCTTTATCATATATTATATGTACATTTTGTTACTGTTATATTTTTCAATTGATAATTTTTTTAACGAAATAAATATTTAATGTATTGTAGGTACAATTTGTAAGATTCAGATCTGGTGTTATTTTTGTAACTATGTACACGATCGTGTTATCTATGTACACGATCCACTCTTAGTACATTATAAAACCTTTGAGCTCTAAATTCATACGTCAGCATTTTTTCACTTAAAACAATTACATGACAACAAAAATTACTACTCCATAATAATAACAGCATAACAAGCGTTATCCTTAGTAACGGTTGTAATAATTAACGTGTAACGACATTACCGGTATTGTGTATTGCAATAACTTAGCCGTTATTTTGACAAATTGGACGTTTCCACAAGCTAGTTGCCGGATTAACGTTAGTTTGCATTATATGTTTCAAGAAGGTAATATGTAAAAATAACACATTCATAATACGTGAGAACAATGGTTGATCTTGACTGTTAATATGATATCAAATTAGTCATACTTATGATATTATTGCTGAACTACATTCAGTACAGATTACATTTTGTTAAAAATAATTATATACGTTTTTAATAAACATGATCTATAATACTGTGAACATACGAATATCTGACTGTGAACAAACTCGCATAATTCGTCCAAACAGAAATCTGTCGCAAAGATACTAATTATTATATGTAGGATAATGTATGTTGCAGATAGATTGACTAAATTTATCACATATTACATAGTTTAGGCACTTCAGAAATTCGCCGAAATGACACAGAATTTACCAAAAAACTTGATATTTTTGTCATACAGTTTTATATCCTTAGCGGGCTCAGAGAAATGAATAAGAAAGAGGGAGTCTAATGGAATGAAGCATCAAATTCGGCCAATTTTATGTAAGACACAACTCACTCACACAAACGTATCCAAATTCGGCCAATTTTGTCCTCATTCACGATAGACCGTCGCACATTACGCACGTCACACATAACGGAATGAATAGCCGATTTGAGGAAACACATGTAAGTATTGATTATAATGTACTTTCTTTAATATTATGCAACGCAATTTAGGTTATAATTTCGAATAAAAACGTAAACAAAAGTGTTGTCACATACATTTTGGGTTGTTTCCAAAAGTGTGCAGTTTTTAAAAGTCGGTGTACGTAGCACTACGTTATATACTTTAATTAAACAAGCTAATGTTTGAATATCGTTATGTTTGCAATAACGCCTTCTCGGCGGTTAACAATAGAAAATTACAAAGAACAATGGCGAAACATTAGTTGGCAATTCTTTGAGCGAATTAAAATATCCTATTAGCTTATGTTATTTGAATGTTTTTTGTGTATTTTTTCAATAAACACATTTGTTGGTAAAAGCCTACGAAACATTTTGGTTTTAAGAGGAGTTTTCATAATTTCCGATAGGTAGTTACGTATTTCAACAATGGCTGATACACTTCTTACCTTAGAGCTGTCCTACTGCAAGCAAGCAAGTATCGATTCATATATCGATATTTATTCGGTTTTTGTGTTAAGTTCCTATTACTTACTTAAAAATGTGACACGAATTACTGTTATGAAGACTTGATGTTTTAGAAAGCTCTCAAGAAGCCTGTCTCTTTATAGACCATTTGAATTGAATACCAAGAAAGTATCGCTAGTATTAATCGATGATTACAATACTCGATATTGATTTACGTATAGTTATTTACATGTTGTTAATGCCAAGTTTAGTGTGAATACCAATTAAAAATTACTTCATTTCAACGGATGAACGGCGCAGACGGCGAACATTAACGTGAAAGATAGGATACAGCAGTCCAAAGATCAAAACGATTAAGACAAAGTATCATGTATATCCGAATTTCGATTATGTGTGCGTGACATCGATGTTTTATCTTTTAACATCGATGATTATCGAAAATCGATGATCATCGATCATCCCTACAGACATGACATATCAAATCACATGACAGAAAACAAACCACAAATGCTTCCGCGCTTGTCTGATGTGATGTGTTTTTTTGCGATTCATTAGGTTTCCGTCTTTTACCTTCTTTTTACCTTGACGCAGACTGTGTCTTGACGCTGATATTACTAGTATTTCATTAGTGACCTGTGCTTGCCCTTGGTATCTTGATTTTTGCCTAACGTGTTAATGTGCATCGCTTTTTGCATGCCGACTTTGCCTCTTTAGTACCAGCAGAGTTTTTAGATGATGTTATACGAGAAGATGATGAAGAATAAATCGAAATGAATATAAGTACCACTTATTGTTGTTTTATTAGACCTTGGAGTTATATTCTCTTATTTAATTGTACAAAATGGCATTTTTAACAATTACTGGAGAGCCTGTTCTTATTCTATGCTTAGCCTGATAACAACATTATCACTTACCCACAGGTAAAATAGTGGTCGAAGGTGGTGAGAGTGGTGGTATGAGCAACAAGAAAAACAATATTTTAAAAATATATAGATACATTTACATAACGACTATAAGGATAAGATGCTTAGGTTATACATAACCTAAGTTATGTATAATCGTATTATCTTAGAGTAGATATACATAATCTAGGTATCTACCTACATAATCTCTAAGATAAGACAATTATCTAAACGAATTTAAAACAGAAAAACGATGTGAACGTAATACAATGAAGCAATGTATGTATCACTTTTATATGTTCACAGTTACAATTATTTTCGTTTTGTGTTTTAACTTAAGTAGGTAAATTAACACTAGCAGAATTACAACCTATGCATAAATGAACCTATATATCTAAGGCTGCTTTTCGAAAAAAATACAACATACATTCAAACCTACACACATTCAAATCATAATATCTTAAAGCGTAGGCTATCTCTGACAAAAAATCTATTACCATGGAAATCCAAAATTAACAGCTATATTATTTATATTTTTTTTATCTCAATTCGCAACATTTTTTATCAACTAAAACCATGTATGGAAGTTCGCCATTGTTCTTAATGAGAGAAAATATACGAGAGAAAATAGGTCATGTGCGGGATTTAAATTGTATCTCCATTGTCATGTAAGCTCAAGCAATCAGAGATTACCCCGGCTATAGGGGTGGATGGACGCGGTTTCGAATCCCGCAGATGAATATAATTTTTTCTCTCGTAAATTTGTAATTTTGTAAAGTTCTTGTTTATTAGGGAAATCTAAGAGGCTATTGTATCTTATAGCGGAAATAAATAGTAAGGAATGTTGTATTTAAAAATAACTGTCTACCTAAGTAGGTACGTAATTCAACTATTTTTTAAGGTTGCTATCAGGCCCTAAACTATCATCGATAAGTCCTTGACAGAATCAAAATTAATTGGAATATGTACCTACTTATGTAGATGCCTATTTCATGTTTTTCGTGTTATATATCACTTATAGGTTAAGTTAATTATTTTAAAGTCGGTTTACTTTATATACCTGGCGAATTATGTTCAAATCAACCCAATAGTTGGTACAGCGCCGTTGAAACCTTCATATTTTAAAATTAAAAGTTCATATCTTGAAAACTACTGAACCGATTTTGATAAAAAATACAATGACTCCAAAGTTGAGAAGTACTTTATTCTCGAAAACAAATTGTAAAATACAATTTCTATTTTCTGCGTAACACGTGGACAAAATACAAATATACATACACTAATGAAATTGGCACACATGTTTAGAAGCTGTAATGTTTGTGTACATGAATGTTTTGACTTGTAAATTGTTTTACCAATAAATTAACTATCTGGCTATCTGAAGCTAGTTAATACTAGACTAATGTCTATACTAGCTTCTAAACATTTGTGCTAATTTCATAAGTGTACGTATCCCAAAACTGTGCAGTTCTGACAATATTACATGCACATAGGCGGAATTGATTACCTCCATTTTTGAAATAGGTTAAAAAAGACTCCACCAGGTAGTTTTATTTCCAACTACGGCACCTGCGTCGAAACCCTACCATATACGTGACCTAACACGACCTTAGTCAATTATTTATTGTCCTAGAGAACATAAACTACAGCATATCATAAAAAAATTGTGAACCATTATATAAAATAATAATCGTGAGGATTGGGCAATATTATTGTACTTTAACGACCAGATTTTGCAGTAATAGTATATTTATATCATCAAAAATGTATCTGTCATAAATCCCATAAATTAGTTTTTTTTTCTTGCATATGGCAACACTTCCATTGCACACATATAGAAACTAAAGTCCGGCCGCTGAGAGAATGCGTTTGACAGTTCGTTTTGTGAATATTTTTTCCCCAGTTCAAAGTAACATAATAGTCTGACTGCATAATATTGTATTAGTCAAACATTTAAGCTTTTTTTTTTTTTTCGAAGCAGTGATGGCTCAGTGGCATTGGCTATGGACTGCCGTGCAGCAGGTCCATGGTTCGAATCCCGCCCAGAGCTTGAGCTTCACCGCATGGTGGAAGGGCATTTTGTGAATGCCCGCCTGGCTAGCGACCACCCTCAAGTAGAAAATCTGTCGCCAAGCACCTAACAGTGTGTTCCGGCAGCAGTCCTTGAGAGCCAGAAAAATTACAGGCTAATGAGACCTAACAACTGGACGTCTCAGTGTGACGGGCACAGTGCAATTCGTCGCTGACGAAATGCGTCTGTTATAGGCAGAGGTTAGTCCACTTAACATCAGGTGGGCCTCGGGCTTGTACCGTCACAATAACATAAAAAAAAAAAAAAAAAAAAAATTAAGTATTTGAAAATAGGGTATATTTTACTTCATTTAAAAGCCACAACTACAATACAAACACGAACTGTCAAACGCATTCTTTCAGCGGCCGGACTTTAGTGGCTTTAGTTTGATATTCTACCGGGCTCTGTCTTTCCTTCTTAGATTGTCAGAGTTAGCGGGAATCTGATCCGTACTTGGCCAGTAAATTTATATCAATTTCGTTTTACGGTAATTGTTACGGTATTGTTCTATAATTATAGTACCAAATTTGACGTTTATTTATATTTAAATTAAAATTACAGTTTTTACTATATAAAGAAAACAAAAACGTTATGTATATAATATGAATATCTTGTATGAGACCTTAGTGTAATATATAAATTCATCGTGATGTTAAATTTGGTAAAGAATAAGTGGACCTTAATACTATTACTGTCAGTTTATATAACTTTTACCGTCATTGTATTTCTGTTGACTAGATTATGCCACTTTGGCTGTTCCCGACAGCAGCATTTCATTTAGCTGTTGGTCAAACCGCGCCGTTTCGGACGTAAAAATCCAACATACGAAACCAATATTCATCTATCATATCTAGTTATTTGCTTATGAGAAATGTAGCAGGAAAAGTTTCTTTTATGTCGCATTTATTATCTATTTGTGCCTTCCATCGGTGGATAGCTCTTATTTAGAGCCCCTAACGTCCGAGAGATGATGATTTTCATCTTTTTTAATACATTTGAAGTTGTAATCGCCCAGTGGTAATAGCTGTGGACTACTGTGCAGGGTGCACGGTTCATATGCCGCTGAGGACATGAGTTTCATGTGCCTGTGGTAGGGCATTTTACACTTGCCTGGCTAACTGCTACATTCACGTACAAAACTTGTCGCCAAACACCTAAAGGGGTTACAAAATCACAAATATACGATAGGAAAAATGTTAAGTCATGTGCGCGAAAAACTTAAAAAAAAACCTATCATATATTTGTGATTTTGTAATGTAATCCACATAGCAGGCGTTATTGCAAACCTAACAATATTAAAACCTAAAGGGTGATTCAGCAGCTTTATTTGGAAGTTATATCTCATTCTAGGTTAAGCATTTATCGACTATCATCACTTTAAAGTTATAGTGATCTAGGTTTATTTACAATTACCGTTACCTGGCTGTAATATTTTTCTTATTCTATTATATATTATATTATTCCTTTGTCTGGAAATTCATAAACAACGAGTATGCGTGGGTCTCGGACGTTTAACGTATGCAAAAAGCAAACGCCGGCGTCATAGGTACGATAATATGTGACACTGGCAATTAAATATACGCCATTCGCACCTCGAATTTTAATGAGGTCAAACGTTCGACAATCCCACCGTACTGTATTTGCATACTGTGCACGAGGTATGGAGATATTTCGTAGGATAGGAACCGTACGCAAATTAATATTTAATCTGCAAATGGTACGTATATTTCTAGGGTTGACAAATTTGAAACTGATTGGCATCATGTCTAGCATCATGAAAATGCACGCCGCATCGCTATATATTTAAGCTTTGATTTAAAAGATTTGTGTTAAAAATAAAATTAAATATTGTAAAACAAATACTATACCCTACTCAGACATCATAAATGCACCAAAAATGCTTATTACTATTTCAACCTTCTTTTCACCAATCACAACCAAGGAACGTCACGTCTGTATCCCAATAATGTTAGCGTGCACTATGTTTATAATTTTTTTTAAAAGTTGTCTTCACTTAGTAAGTGTTGGAAGATCTTTTATCCATGTCACACTTATGTATGGTTGCGATAAGAAGATTTTGGCTACGGTTTAACGGCCAGCCGTCTTCTGAAGACGACCACTTTAATAATCTGCGTTGGTATTAGTCCTGCTACCTTTCAGCTAGTATATAATAGCTAGTATAGTATATAACTTAGAAATACTAGCTCGAACTGCGATATGTATGTATAATAAAAATTATATACTAATATTATAATATATATTTTAAATTATACATTTTTCGAAGGAATTGTCTTTAGACCCACGTTTTTGGTCCCAGTAATACGGAACACTTTGTTTCCATCTCCCGAGCACAATCCTTTACAACCAAATACTATTAAGAGTTTATTTGTCAGAAAAACACAAAAACTCTAACCAGGGAATGATACCCAAGCCCTCGTAATATTGAAGCGGCGCTCTTGCCACTCCACTGACGAAATAGATACAAGATTTGTGACAGCCCTAGAGCCACACAACCTGTACGCACACAAAATACACTCATCAATAAATGATTAGCGGCCGCTTTCCCACCGAATGGTTTTTAATTACGTTGCGTTACGGATTTTATATCTGTTGTTTGTTCCACCTCGCAAATAATATATTGCATGTTGAGGTTTCCACCATGCGGTGAAGCTCAAGCTCGCGGCTCCCGCCGCGATTCGAACCATGGACCTGCTGCACGGCAGCCCATAGCCAATGCCACTGAGCCATCACTGTTTCATTGCAGATCAGAGACATGTACGGTCTATTGCAATATAAAAAAAATGTTAGCTTTTTGGCATTAGCAGTAGAGAGCTTTTATAAAGCGACACCAATTACGCATGTAAATTTTGTGTACTTGTATTTTGTCAGTAGTTCAGTTAACAGTTAAAGTTTTAAGCTTTATTAAATCAAACTTTGAAAAGTTTCTTCTTGACACTTTTATTCGGAAATTGCATAAAACCTTCAATGCTTGTGACACTCATAATCAATCGCATGTATGGTTTCAGATTATCGTATGAAATTTCACAAATCGCATTTTTGATAGAAAATTACGTGCAACATCAGCAAAGTTCAGTTAAGCACCGAAATCCATTGAATGTACTTGGTGAAACAATTACACAATTCAAGTCTTGTTTCCAAATATTATATCCAAGGTTGGTGTAACGATCCACCATGCGTCTCGTTCAGTCCACAAATATAGAAATGCAATAATTTACAAAAGACTAAGTCAATCTAAGGCAGAGGATAATAGGATCCTAAAAAGAACTGAAAAATTCTACTATCATACAAATTATTAGTTAAAAATTAAACTAAAGAGGTTTTGTACAAGAAACTACGTAACCTACTTCAAAGAAAGAAAGAATTTAAATAAAATAATTTGTATCGACTACTAAAGAGGATTTTTGCGAAAAAAGTAAAATTGAAAACAAACGCGTGACGTTGTCAGGATGAAGGGGAAATGAAGACATTCCTTACCTTTTTCTGATTCTTTTATGTTCGTCCGTCGTCGAAAAAATCATCGCCTGGTACAGTTGCGCCCCGATATTCTATCACGTACGGGAATCAGTAATTATTGAGGTGAGTCAATACAGATTTGTTCCGCGTACATTTCATTCTAGCTTCTGTTTGAGTGAGGATCTACAAAGGAAAACGAAGTGTTTTCCGTGGCAATGGATTGAACCTCGCTGTGTTGACATGACCCTATTGCCATCTATCTTCGATCCAGGACTTTGAGACGATTCAGGGGTCGTATTCTTGCTCAGCAAGCGACCAGCAGTCTCCCGAAATAGTTGTATTCTTTTCTCTGTATGTTGTGGCAAGTCGAGGAGTACCACGGCCTCACTAAGCGGTGGTTGAGATTATGAATCAATTATGGAGGTCTATCTTTATCTATGTGTTTATTCGCACCTGTAGGTATCACTTCCCGGACTCGATTTAAACCCCCTTTGCTAACCGATGAGAGTCCACCGCACACATGGGAGGCATGCACCTGGTCACATCTTCTTAGGTCTCCGGAGCCGTGGCCACTCCAGTTCGTTTCTCCTAGGGAACCAGCTAGAGGGATGGGTATGGTACAGAATGCCTGACATACTGAGTTCTCTTGTTAGGAGCTGATTCTTTGGCTAAGGAAGAGGCTTACACTACACGATTAAATGTAAATGTGGGAGACGGGCCCTAGCGTTGCTTAACACTTTAGCTCGAATGTTAGGAGATTGTAGGCCTGGTAGGTTAGGCATTTTTACTATGAATTCAAGTTACAGGTTTTAGTTTTGGGAATATGGTAGGACACTATCATTAGGCTTTTAGGAAGGTTTTGTTATGCATAGCTCTCTACAATATAAAGTTAAAACTGAGCAAATGCTTTAATATTCATTCTTACCAGGGGTCCACATGTGAGAATTATGGACAATGTAGTGTACGGATTGCTATAAAACAATAGGGACTGGAGGATAGGGATGTGTAGTTCATTTATAAGTGATGCTATAGGGATTTTAATATTTATAAAGTCTTTTATAAATATTATGATTTATTTAAAATAATATTATATTGATTTAATAAATTTATTGGAAATAATTTGTTAAACATACAGATGAAGAAATATTTGTAAAACTAATCAGCCTAGAGCAGATGTCTAAAGAACATTCTTGTCTTATCATATTGATATACCAAAAATAATTTAAATAAGAGCTAATAGAAGAAATCAGTAAATATGGAAACAAATATAAACAATATAAATTCTACAAACCAACTAAAAGATCAAAGTAAATTGTCTAAGGACATTACTTCCTATTTTAATAAGATATAAATAAATTTGAATTAAATTATTATAACACTTTAAATACTGAAATAATCTACCTGGATGAGATATTCAGTTCGGAGACATTGTCTGAAGGATATATCTACTTCATCTCGTAAACTACAATATTTGAGTTGCTGATAACATTGGTCATTGGCTGGAGACATACGCTCCTTAGATAGCTTGTAGACTAAATATTACGGTCAGAGCAATCCATGGTCACTGGTTGATATTATCACCTGTACATCGCGATAGTTAATTAATATACAACAACTAATTCTTCACAAATCCCGAAGACATAGATCTGTCTGATTATTACATCAGAGTAGGCGAAATATAATAATTACCAAAAATAATTGGAGATTCAAATAAAACAAACAAACAGAAAATATTTATCACACAAAATATAAGTAAGAGAGACAATACTGACATAAAATTATAAAACAATATCTTAAAACTAAACCTAAAGTTAAACGAAGCGTTGTGTTCCAAACTCCACCGATACTAAAAACAAGGAGGGGTTAAAGCTAAAATGATAAACGGAGATCGTTGAAATTTCTTAAAGGGGCCCCTTAATCTGGCCGCCCAGATGGTCGAAAGCCCATGGGGTTATTCTAGCTTTATCCCCTACAATGTAAATAATCCATAGAATATCTACTAATCATAGAATATTAAATTCATATAATTTTGAGAAAACTTCACACAATTATATAAGTTACATTTCATACAGAATCTATGGAAACTATTTACATTTAGTTCTAAAAATATTTTATGTACTTTATAAAAGCATAAATAATCAATTATATACTTCAGAGAAAACTTCTGTCACCTACAGTTGCAGTACATATGGAATCTATGCAAGCTATTAACATTTAGTTTGAAAATTGTATATCCTTTATTATTCATTTACTATTCATCATTATTAATAATCTTATTTTATCTGATTTACCTTATTTTATAAACATCAGGTTCAATTTACTTCATCTCCCCCGAATCAGAGGACTTTAAGGTAATGGTTCTAAATGTTTAGTTATTTTATGCAATAATAGATAGCTCAGAATATAAGATAAATAAAGTCATTTAGTGATAACTGGATTTTACTACTACTGACAAACTTAGGATTGTACAAGTATATAATTAATCATTGGACAATGGCATGTGAATGCAGAGTCCAATGGTTCCGAATGACAATCTTCAACTGATAGAGCACAGCTGTCAGGAATGTTAGAATCTTATTAGGAAACTTCTGCTATATTTATTTGTATACTAGGATATGGCTGTATAGTTCTGAACTTATAGGTATCTAGCTTGTCTTAGCGTCCCGAAAATAATTTAGGTTACTACAACGGTTCATAATGTATGGTTCTACCATTAGACTAGACGATCACACTTTGGCCAAATCTACTATCAGTCCAACACTAATAGGTAATTGTATTCATTTAGGTTTGTAGGTTAACAATAAATATATTCAAAATAAGTTTAACTTTAGGATTTGAGAGGGGTCTTTACAATTTCGTATGCCGTGGACCAGGATCGACGTTTAGTTCCAACCATACATTGCTTCAATAATAAAAATTTAAAATAATAAAAGGGTTTCTTTACATTTTGGTCCACATGACCAGGATTTATTAATAATAATAAAAATAATAAAATAATAAAAGGTTTCTTTACAGTTTGGTGCCAGGATGACCAGGATAGGATACAATAGGCTTAGTAGTGTTTTGAGTGTTTGGACTAACATTACGAGTGCCAGGAGATGCTTTTAGTATCTTTTGCCACAATTTGTTGACGTGAGAACGGACGGGAGCTAAGACTGTTAGATGCTTATATGTTGGAACTTGCAGTAACTTATATTGAATAGTTCATGGATTAAAAAAATAATATAAAATTTATACTACGTCTAATATCGATAGCTATTGTCAGTGTGTTTCTACATTTCAACTATCTGTAGGTTATTAGACTTATTACTATTGCAATTTATCATAGAAAAATCATAAGCATGAATATTAATAATAGAAGTTTGCATTTTAACATAGGTGAAGGTTCACCTAATAAACATAGCTAGGTAGCCGTGTTTATAATAAATAAATGAAAGTTACACTAGAGCAATTGGAATATATTAACTAAACATTACATCGGTATAATATATTTTGATTTATGAGTTCAAATACAATTCCAGTCTTTTAGCAAATTTATAAATCTGATGTCATAGAGTGCAATAGGTATGCTTTTTGATAATGCATATGAGTTTTAGTATAAATTGGGAATATCATTTTGTATGCAGAAGGGTTACTGAGTTGAGAAAAGTTCTGTGTTTACACTGGACCATCAAGATAAATATCTGTCTATACATGTTATAAATTCCAAGATGTAGTAGGTAAATAGCGAGAATGAGATGAGCAGGTTAATGAACATGACTTTAGAAGTGCCATTTTATTATCATTTATTAATCTAAAATAATTTTGATATATAAGTAGTATATATCAAAGTTTCCTAGGGTGTATGTAGTGAGTAATGCATGTCTCCACTAAATGAAACTAAACTCCAAGATGCAGGAATATTGTGATATTGCGCTTTGGGCAATTCGTTAACTGTCAATGTACTGTAGAATTATTGTGTAGAGTAAGGCAGGTACATTTTGTAGTGTTTACGCTGAACTGACATCAGAATCGATTACATTTGTAACCAACCTAGAGCAGCGTATAGCGTCATTGTGTCTGTGTATGTGTGGACTAATCATTGAAGTGTGAGGAGCAAAAAATATTTTGAAAAATAAATGTTATAAAACGCACTTCTAGGTGACAATGGAGGATTAAATAATTATAAAAAAAAAATGTTATGAATGTACGGTGAAGATAACAAGTCTTGTTATAGTTAGTCTTGTTATATATCTATGTACTTGAACATTGAAACATTTTAGGAATATATAGTTATATTGATTACTATTTATTCGATTTATCAAGTTGAACCAGTGCTTTTAGATTTTGAGTAAAACTTAGAGACTGGGGGTCGAAAGTATCTGAGAAAGTTAATATTATACATACAAACTTATTGTACTGTACTATTCATTACAGTTTGTTATGTAAGAATTTGTGAGAATAAAGTTAGTTGCATTTTTAATAGTTGGAGTGTGTACTACAATTATTACTGCATCATTTGTTTAGTGCCAGATGACTAGATATTGGTTAAGATGGTAAACTTATTTTGGAAATCATCTCCCTGTGTTGCAAATCATAGGTTCATAACATCAGAAATGCGGTTTTTTAAGTAGACTAATATAATAGGTGTTATAATATGTAACTTATTTAAATATTTGATAATCATAAACTTAAGTAAGACATGACAGCATCAGGAACGTGAATCTGAGCTGGAGTCACAGGAACTTGTAGGGTTAGAATGGTAGTCCAACTTAGGCGCATGAAAGAATCAGGGAAGTATCAGGATGTGGAAACCTGAAATTTGAGAAAGGAGATATGTTAGGGTTAGGTTAAGGAGAGACAATAACGAAGGTTCATAGAATAGTGGTAAGGAAATTATATCTATACACATATTATATAAACATTAAATAGCGTCAGTAGCGACCTCTAGGACCTCTAGGACAAAGTAAATTAAGGAAATTATAAGGTTAGTCATTTCATGCAGGCTTCTATATATACCAAGTTATCTATATAAAAAAAGGATTCAAGTAGAAAAGCTAAGGTTTCATATCAGGTCAACTAATGAAATTAAATGGATAAAAAAATACATACGCAAGTAGAAACCTAGATGTTTCATTTAGGACAGTTATTGAAAAAAAATAGGTATTTTTCAGATTATCTAAGGGGTTCGAGATTAGAATATAACGCATAACATAATCCTAGGTCATGGCTAGAATATATATAATTCCTTGAGCCCTGCATTATTACCCGTGATGATGATTGATGATGAAGTTGATTTATACATACTAAAACGAATTCAAATCTGTGTAGTCATTTCAACGTGAAGGTTTAGCAAATTTACAAATTCACTAGCAAACTTTCACAATTATAGTATGTATTCTAAATACCTACTATATTAAATCCATTAGTGTCCCACTAAGTAGAGTACTATGATATCTAAATTAAATTCAGGAAATATTCAAGATGTTATCAGGTGTTAGATCAACATAAATGTGAATCTGAACCAACACAATAAGCAGATCTTTGCAAAGCTATATTATGGGATAAGATGATAATGTGAATTAATTAAAATGCTATTATTTAGAGGTCAAACGGAATAAACACAAAAAATCTGAAAGTAGATTCTATACTTATTGAGCTGGTATATGTTCATTGTCTTGAAATATACTGAAAAATTGTGAATGAAATTGATATTAAAATTGATAGCTTGGGTTTTCCTATAGGCAGATACCTCCTTGTAGATAAGTAATGTTGTGACATTAGGAGAAATGACTTTGTGGTTGGTTTACCTATGTTGCAGTGTTCTAGTTTCAATAAAAGTATAGGTATATGTATAGCTTAACATCAAGCTAATGGTTTGCTGGCTTACCACCTTATTGCATATTATATACATCTATTTAGGTAATAAACAAGTACATAGAGTACATACTAATTATTATTTAATCTATGAAGTATTCAGATACTTACTACAGATTGTTAATTTTTATAGTAACATGTTTTGTATAAAATTATTATAGTAACATGTACTTGTGGAGAGAAGTAAAAAAGGATTATTTAGGGAACCTATAATAGATTAATTAGTAACACTGTTGTGGTGTCAGAACAATGTCTCTTTTATATCAACATAGACAACAATATATTTATGTATGTACATATTAATAACATGTTGTCAATAACAGCACGGGATAATATAGGAGTTTGTTGTACATTGGCTTCAAGGTAGTTGTGCCTTGCAGCTCAATAGAGAATGAAACAAATCTAACATTTATAGGCCATTATTTCTGAACCAAGTAGGTATATAGTAGAACTAAAGCATTATATAATACTAAGGATGGGGGGTCGTGAAATTATTTTAGTGTGAATAAAGTTAGCTTGTTATAAGGAAATTGGTATCAACTTGAAAGAATTTATGAAATAATACTGGTATAATAAATAAAAATTAATCAAGGGTAACATTTTCTATCAAACAAAATAAGTTAAAAGTTTACAAGTACCTTTATAATCCAAAATTCAAGTTCTTGATCAACCATGACGTGATGTGTGGAGCATGTTTGTAATATACATCGGTGAAAACCCGGCAGGGCATAATAATGTATCAGTCTTTTTCATTGTACCAGTGAAGCATGGTTGCATACCATTTATGTGTGTCTTTATCAGTCTTTTTCATTGAACTGGTGAGGCATTTATGTATGTCTTTTATAAAAGTTTTGAGTAAACATTTCATCATCTTATTACTGTAATAATAAAATTACATATTAGTACATAGGTATTAGCAGGCTTAAATCATAAAAGTACAGGTCTCTTATATCTACGTGGTAGATCTCTTAAATTGTAGGCTGTTTTGGTGGATATCATTGCAGTATTCAGATATCTGGGCAGTGCAGTATTAACGTTATTGTGATAGATTTTAGAAGCACCATGAGTAAATGTTTGTATGATGGGGAGATCTAGGCATGTCACAAAGGTATCTTATAATTGTAGCAAGTACTACAATACTATTGAACAGATAGAGATATAGCTCACCTTCAAACAGGTAATCTTGTTAGTTTTGGGAACTTCACTAATGTCATGTATTATCAGTAGTTCTCATATTAAAAATTGTTAAGTGTTAGGTCAGCAATTTAAAGAAGTTAGTAATCAATAAATGCCCAAATTCGGGCGAGGAACATTTTTGGCGCTAAAAATGAGACTATTAGTCTAGTCAATACAGACGCGACGCTAGATTTAAAATATTCAAGTTTCGAACATCTACACACTAATTCTAATCACGGAATTCATGAATATATTATAATAAATAACATTACTTACCAATAAATTAGGTTAGGTACCGGCGTTTTCTTCGATGACTTAAAAACTCTCTTTATAGTATAGTTCTATGCTTATGGAATCGACGACTGTGTAGGGCATTATGTTGACCATCAATTTCACTAAACACTATTGTATAATTATTGTAATAACATTAATTTTTATTTAAAATTTTACTCCGGAAACAAACCAAAACATTCTCAAACAAACAGCATTCAATACCAGTGTTGCCAGAGCGCGTATATTAAAAGTAACGTACAACAAGTCGAAATTCAAAGAAAAACCAGCTAAGTGCGAGTCGGACGCGAACGTTCCGTACAACTGAATGATTAGGGTTATATTTTCTGCTTCATGACCTTATCCCAGGCTAGATAGTGTCAGAGCAACATCTATTTTTATTCCTTACTTCCTACTTTGTTTATTTTGCTCGTCATTTTATTTATAAAATTTTTCTGCTTCGATGTAGAATATCCAATATCACCAATAATAGTCGAATATTTATTTATGGAACTAAAACCTTTTCTATAAAACGGTTCATATCTCAAAAATGTATTTATAAAGTCAATGAAAATAAAATTTGTTTTTATACCAGTTGTATAAAAACTTTTACTTTGAAACTTATCAAAATTTTGATAAAACCATAAGGAAAATACTAGGAAAAAAATTATTAAAAACTGTCAAGAAGCAATTTCTAATAAAAAAAAAAACACAAATTAGGTCTAAAGCAAAAGTAGTTGATGTCTATTTATATTTAAAATAATTACTTATTCTAGCAGAATCACGTAATTGTTAGTAGGAATCCAGTATGGAAACATTATTATGTTTGAATGTCATGTTATGTCAATGCACGGTGCCATAATGCGTCAGTCTCCTAAACGTTAGACCGTTTTTTTTTGTTTTCTAAGTCGATAAATGACATATAACATCAAAAAGAGTAACGAATAAGTAACAATTCTAAATTAGAATCGGAAAGGTAACGAAACGATATTAAAGTAATTAATTGGCAACATTATTCATAATTAATCATTAATTATTGTTATTATGTCAAGTCCCTGATCATAGAATCGCGAATTTTGTTACAATCGGGTAGGAGATGCAGTGTTGCCAACTTTAATCTGTTACATCTTTGGTAAGAGATAAAAACAATACGAGTTTTGTTCTACATAAAAATATGAGATAGAACAAATACGATTTCGTTAAAACGATTAATTTAAATACGCGATGTTACTCTAGGTTTGCAAGTAATATACGGAAAACACATAAGTAATATTTTTTATTTGAATTTTAGTCACCTATGTACAAACTTATACTTATGTACCTATTTACGTAGGTAATATATTATTTCATTCTATGTCTATCTTAGATTTTCGTGATGGTGCGGAACGAGACGGTAACATAGTAGAGTACTGCGGTCTACTTGTGCAACTACTGTAAGAATAGAATTCGGTAAATTTTGACTACATATATTGCAAGCACGGGCAGGCTGGAGAACAGGAATTCAGGAGTTGTTCATATTAATGTTCATAAAATAAAAATATTTATATGTATAAATATTATATCTATGTAGACTATATATAGTATTATGTAGATTTGATGATATACGATAGTTGGCGACTGGAGTTTGGACCAATGAAACAAAAATACGGAAAAATAAAAATGTAAAAGGAACACAATGCTAATCAAAAACAATAACATAATAAAAATACATAACTAAAAAATAACGTATTTATGAGATATACAGAAAAAGTTGAGTTTATCGAAGAAAAACAAATCTAGGATCAACAAGGTTACTTTAGGAATACATTTTCGAATTAGATATACCCTGGGGAGCGGGCAGACTCGTCTAAAGTCTTGGTCACGATTCTAGGTTCGTACACACCAGAACACATGTTCATAAATAGGAATTTAATTCGAAGTTAAATTCACGAATTAGTACAAATAGTTATAATGATAATCTATAAAATTCTACATGCATTCTTGATCCTGGGCACAAATTAATTGGCAGTTAACTAATCTGTGATTTTACTGCTGTTGTATGATATACCTTCGATTGTGGTTTGAGGAGGCAGGGTACAATTCTAGAATGAGGTTTTCTGAGACTATAAATAAATAAATATAAAAAATTGTACATTGTGATAAAATAAATTAAAAATTGATTCTTGTATTGAAAATTGACATAAATGGTTTTAAGGAAAATTTTTGCCATTTGTCGATTAATTAATTTGGTTTGGAACATCTCGAGATCAAATGTTTAATTTCATGATTAAACAAAGGAGGGTCGCGGTGTAATTCATTGTAATTTGCTAATATCAATGTGTAGTTTGTGTTCTTATTGCCAACGTATAGCTTGTTGGATTTTTAGGTGGCGTGATAGCGAATGTTAGATTGAGGGTATGGCTGTTTACAAACGAGGAGCGTAACATGTGGAGTGTATTATATATATAATATTATATAATATCAACAAAATTGACAAAGTAAGGAGGGCTTAGGAGTTTAACAGGCTCAAATTGGCGTAAGACGTTTGTTCGTGTTTGAATTTGAACATCATATTCTCAACAAACGAGTCCAATGAAGGAGAATATTTGGTGTTAGGCTAAGTCAGTAGACTATAATCATCAGCAGTAGCTGATTTCATTGGAATCGGTACTCCACAAGAATCTGACATTACTTATAAACACACTTTACATACTCCGAAACATGGGTGAATTTATGTCGTGAGGTTTAGTTTGAGTGGGCGTGCGACGGCCATGGGAAATTTTCCCCTATTAATGGTGTCTATTAAAGAGAGGTAGTGTGGAGCGTGCCCCGGTCACGAAAATTACGTGAAATGCCGTGCTCACAGTCTACGCTATATCACTAGGATTGATCGGCGTCACGACCCGGTTTCCTCTCTTGAAGTAGATGGCCCTTGACGAGGGGTGAATTGGCTCGTAGTCGATGCATTACAAGCTCATATGCTGACTTGCGGGATGTTTATTCATGATTTGGTTTAAAAACACACTACATAATGAAGGGCTACGCTGACATTCGATATGTTTAGATTCAGACACTAACGAATTAGAATTACTCATATTATTTTATATGAACTGCAATATTTGTGGAAAAATTGATAAGGGGTGAAAAATTTCCTTCGGTATAATAAAGAGACCTTCGCAAATTTGTTCAGGGGTCGGCTGTAACGATCCACCATGCGTCTCGTTCAGTCCACAAATATAGAAATGCAATAATTTACAAAAGACTAAGTCAATCTAAGGCAGAGGATAATAGGATCCTAAAAAGAACTGAAAAATTCTACTATCATACAAATTATTAGTTAAAAATTAAACTAAAGAGGTTTTGTACAAGAAACTACGTAACCTACTTCAAAGAAAGAAAGAATTTAAATAAAATAATTTGTATCGACTACTAAAGAGGATTTTTGCGAAAAAAGTAAAATTGAAAACAAACGCGTGACGTTGTCAGGATGAAGGGGAAATGAAGACATTCCTTACCTTTTTCTGATTCTTTTATGTTCGTCCGTCGTCGAAAAAATCATCGCCTGGTACAGTTGCGCCCCGATATTCTATCACGTACGGGAATCAGTAATTATTGAGGTGAGTCAATACAGATTTGTTCCGCGTACATTTCATTCTAGCTTCTGTTTGAGTGAGGATCTACAAAGGAAAACGAAGTGTTTTCCGTGGCAATGGATTGAACCTCGCTGTGTTGACATGACCCTATTGCCATCTATCTTCGATCCAGGACTTTGAGACGATTCAGGGGTCGTATTCTTGCTCAGCAAGCGACCAGCAGTCTCCCGAAATAGTTGTATTCTTTTCTCTGTATGTTGTGGCAAGTCGAGGAGTGCCACGGCCTCACTAAGCGGTGGTTGAGATTATGAATCAATTATGGAGGTCTATCTTTATATATGTGTTTATTCGCACCTGTAGGTATCACTTCCCGGACTCGATTTAAACCCCCTTTGCTAACCGATGAGAGTCCACCGCACACATGGGAGGCATGCACCTGGTCACATCTTCTTAGGTCTCCGGAGCCGTGGCCACTCCAGTTCGTTTCTCCTAGGGAACCAGCTAGAGGGATGGGTATGGTACAGAATGCCTGACATACTGAGTTCTCTTGTTAGGAGCTGATTCTTTGGCTAAGGAAGAGGCTTACACTACACGATTAAATGTAAATGTGGGAGACGGGCCCTAGCGTTGCTTAACACTTTAGCTCGAATGTTAGGAGATTGTAGGCCTGGTAGGTTAGGCATTTTTACTATGAATTCAAGTTACAGGTTTTAGTTTTGGGAATATGGTAGGACACTATCATTAGGCTTTTAGGAAGGTTTTGTTATGCATAGCTCTCTACAATATAAAGTTAAAACTGAGCAAATGCTTTAATATTCATTCTTACCAGGGGTCCACATGTGAGAATTATGGACAATGTAGTGTACGGATTGCTATAAAACAATAGGGACTGGAGGATAGGGATGTGTAGTTTATTTATAAGTGATGCTATAGGGATTTTAATATTTATAAAGTCTTTTATAAATATTATGATTTATTTAAAATAATATTATATTGATTTAATAAATTTATTGGAAATAATTTGTTAAACATACAGATGAAGAAATATTTGTAAAACTAATCAGCCTAGAGCAGATGTCTAAAGAACATTCTTGTCTTATCATATTGATATACCAAAAATAATTTAAATAAGAGCTAATAGAAGAAATCAGTAAATATGGAAACAAATATAAACAATATAAATTCTACAAACCAACTAAAAGATCAAAGTAAATTGTCTAAGGACATTACTTCCTATTTTAATAAGATATAAATAAATTTGAATTAAATTATTATAACACTTTAAATACTGAAATAATCTACCTGGATGAGATATTCAGTTCGGAGACATTGTCTGAAGGATATATCTACTTCATCTCGTAAACTACAATATTTGAGTTGCTGATAACATTGGTCATTGGCTGGAGACATACGCTCCTTAGATAGCTTGTAGACTAAATATTACGGTCAGAGCAATCCATGGTCACTGGTTGATATTATCACCTGTACATCGCGATAGTTAATTAATATACAACAACTAATTCTTCACAAATCCCGAAGACATAGATCTGTCTGATTATTACATCAGAGTAGGCGAAATATAATAATTACCAAAAATAATTGGAGATTCAAATAAAACAAACAAACAGAAAATATTTATCACACAAAATATAAGTAAGAGAGACAATACTGACATAAAATTATAAAACAATATCTTAAAACTAAACCTAAAGTTAAACGAAGCGTTGTGTTCCAAACTCCACCGATACTAAAAACAAGGAGGGGTTAAAGCTAAAATGATAAACGGAGATCGTTGAAATTTCTTAAAGGGGCCCCTTAATCTGGCCGCCCAGATGGTCGAAAGCCCATGGGGTTATTCTAGCTTTATCCCCTACAATGTAAATAATCCATAGAATATCTACTAATCATAGAATATTAAATTCATATAATTTTGAGAAAACTTCACACAATTATATAAGTTACATTTCATACAGAATCTATGGAAACTATTTACATTTAGTTCTAAAAATATTTTATGTACTTTATAAAAGCATAAATAATCAATTATATACTTCAGAGAAAACTTCTGTCACCTACAGTTGCAGTACATATGGAATCTATGCAAGCTATTAACATTTAGTTTGAAAATTGTATATCCTTTATTATTCATTTACTATTCATCATTATTAATAATCTTATTTTATCTGATTTACCTTATTTTATAAACATCAGGTTCAATTTACTTCATCTCCCCCGAATCAGAGGACTTTAAGGTAATGGTTCTAAATGTTTAGTTATTTTATGCAATAATAGATAGCTCAGAATATAAGATAAATAAAGTCATTTAGTGATAACTGGATTTTACTACTACTGACAAACTTAGGATTGTACAAGTATATAATTAATCATTGGACCAATGGCATGTGAATGCAGAGTCCAATGGTTCCGAATGACAATCTTCAACTGATAGAGCACAGCTGTCAGGAATGTTAGAATCTTATTAGGAAACTTCTGCTATATTTATTTGTATACTAGGATATGGCTGTATAGTTCTGAACTTATAGGTATCTAGCTTGTCTTAGCGTCCCGAAAATAATTTAGGTTACTACAACGGTTCATAATGTATGGTTCTACCATTAGACTAGACGATCACACTTTGGCCAAATCTACTATCAGTCCAACACTAATAGGTAATTGTATTCATTTAGGTTTGTAGGTTAACAATAAATATATTCAAAATAAGTTTAACTTTAGGATTTGAGAGGGGTCTTTACAATTTCGTATGCCGTGGACCAGGATCGACGTTTAGTTCCAACCATACATTGCTTCAATAATAAAAATTTAAAATAATAAAAGGGTTTCTTTACATTTTGGTCCACATGACCAGGATTTATTAATAATAATAAAAATAATAAAATAATAAAAGGTTTCTTTACATTGGCCATCCGTCTTACTACCGATACGGCAGGGCCCCAGGGTATGCGCCGTCAAGGATGTCCACGTGTATGCGTCCTTTCTAATAGTTGCGACAGAGGAGCATCCACTGTCGTCACAACAACACAAAGCCCGTGCCCACAAAGGCCACCTGTCCCTATTGACTACCTTCTGAGGGCCAGATAGCTATCTATCCGGCTCTCATAAGGTATTATGACCACAATGCGTGCTACTACCTACCACGATTATTAGCGTTTGGGGTCAGAAGAAAGACTACGTAGGGCAGCCGTAGTAGCCCTCCTTGTTTCGGGGGCACAGTGGTACTTGGTGACCCAAAACTTGGGTTTCAATTTGGAGCTTCCATTAGGGCCGATTTCAGGAGTCAGTATCATTACTTTTGCGTTGACTTTTTTTTTTTATAACTCACAGGCTAGTCTTTGACCACTATCTCACCTAATGCTATGTGATGATGTGGTTGAATATGTTGATCAGCCTAACCTAGAATTACTGGTTCTCAAGGACAGTTGCCGAAATACACCGTTAGGTGCTTAGCGACAGATTTTCTACTTGAGGGTGGTAGCTAGCCAGGCGAGCATTCGCAAAATGCCCTACCACAATGTAAAGACCTACTTAGACTTACCGGCGACAAAAAACAAATGTGCGAAAAATTATTTTCTTTGTTAAAAACAACATTCCCCTGTTTCCTGTTTTAAATAAAATACATTTTTGCTTTAAAAATGGCCCACTAAAATATACAAATCACCGACCAGTTACAGAAACGCGACAGGAGCACGCACCAAACGAAACGGGTGGATAAGTTCAACAAAAGTGAGTAAGGTAAGCGAATTACCATTTCTGTAGCAATAAATTTCACGTATACGCGAAATTTTTAACGATATGTAAATTTGTAACACGCAAACTAGCAGCTCGCAGCCATTAGTTGAGCTGGCTGTGACCATGATATCTGCCAGCACAAGCGAAATAAATGCATCATCCATGTTTGAAGCGCTTTATTGCCAAGCGATGACCATAAATTCGTGTGGTGAGTACACACGCAGCACGCGCAATATATCCGATACATATTCTGGGTAGATTTTGGATTTTAATAACCCTAAGTATCATAGTTATCATTAAATTGGGGGGTAAATGCCGGAATTGATTAGCCACCTATTTTTTCTCAGTATAATAATAAGAGTCTGAATGAAGAGCTGACAATGCCTTTAATGGGTTTCGTTCAGTACCTCAGCTTGACATCAAGGAGTGTGTTTTATTAATTTTCTTTAGTAAAACCAACAATGGAGTATCTTACCTTTAATTGAAAAATCTTAATTCTAAGACAATCTCTCATAGAAGAAATCATTTAAGAGTAGAGTGCGCGGAACGTTTTCCATTCAAACGTAGTTTCGTCATATTTTAAATACCAAGTGAACAAACTCGGTGAATATTTTGTATGCATATTGCTAAGCCTAATATATATGCTTCTGGTTTTGTTAGTTTTATTATTTATTTCATCCCTAAATGTCAAAAAAACAATTCCCATACAGAAAGACTTTTTTAATAATTTTTAACAATACTAAATTTTATTCAAATTATGATTTCACTAATAAAAATGCCAATTACAACCCGGTATACATAAATGGCCACGTTATACCATACAAAATACTGCCAAATACCTTGAAATAACACTCGATGCAAAGCTTCGCTGGTAAGCTCATGTGAAAAAGAAACGCGAAGAGTTAGAATTTCGTTACAAGAAGATGTACTGGCTACTTGGGAAGTATTCCTCGTTGTCTGTACAAAAATAAAATTGTCTTGTACAAGCAAGTCCTAAGCCCAGCTATGGGGCTGTACCAAACAAAGCAACATCCAGATAATCCAACGATTCCAGAATAAAGTACTCAAAAGTATAGTCAATGCACCATGGTACATTAGAACTGTCGACCTCCATCGTGACCTGAGAGTGTAGTTGAGTGACATTGATAAGTAGTGAAGTGAGTGCATCATATAAAGAACACAAGAACACATAGTAGACAAGAACACGTAGTGTCTTCCCCTTAGAGACAGGTGTTAATGGGCACAATAAGATAGCTGTTAATGGTCACATTATTATCTTTAATATCTATTTAGCAGTTTACGTCAAGCTAAAATTACTCATTAGTCCGTATTGTTGGCTAGATTGTTATATAATGACGTACAAAGAATATCATTAGAAAGAAAAAAACTAAGTGAGCACACCTGTGTCAATATATAAGCGCATTCTTTTCAATAAAATTTTAAATAATGCAGCATTTCTTTCTATAACTTTTTCCGAATAAAAATTTTAAAAATGTTGCGAGATGTCATAAAATATTTTTTTCTTAGCATACGCTAAAAGGGTTGGGTAAAAGAGGTAGGTATTGTAGTGTAACACAGCTAAGTTTCGGTTCCATGTATAGGCTTTGAAGCCCTCGTAGCGAAGTTTACTTAGCTGTTCTCAACCGATCAGCAAAGTTAAGCAACGTCGCGCGTGGTCATGAGTTGGATGGGTGACCGCTAGTGACATTACTACTGAGCGTTTCCGTGCTTCGGAGGGTACGTTAAGCCGTCGGTCACGGTTGTTGTCTTAGGATGGCAGTCGTTATAGCATGGTGGTAGGGCATGTTGCGAATGCCCGCCTGGCTAGCTACCACCCTCAAGTAGAAAATCTGTCGCCAAGCACCTAACGGTATGTTCTGGTAGCTCTGTCCTTGAGAGCTAGTACTTCTAGGTTAGCCTGAACAACATCTTCCACCACATTATCACTTACCATCAGGTGAGATAGTGGTCAAAGGCTAACCTATAAGTCCTTGAGAGCCAGTACTTCTAGGTTAGCCTGAACAACATCTTCCACCACATTATCACTTACCATCAGGTGAGATAGTGGTCAAAGGCTAACCTATAAGTCCTTGAGAGCCAGTACTTCTAGGTTAGCCTGAACAATATCTTCCACCACATTATCACTTACCATCAGGTGAGATAGTGGTCAAAGGCTAACCTATAAAGCATAAACAAAATATAAAAAAACGAGTACGAGTATGTAAATATATACACTACTCAGTTGCTATATAGAAGCTGTTCTACAAGCATAACAAAACTTAGACGTTATCCTAAGGGATGGGTGTATCATATAGCGAAAAGATTATTTCCGCTTATTAACGCTGCATACTCCAGAGAGATGTATCTACATCTAGTAATGGTAGACTTCACCTGAAATTGCGTGAGTGCGCGTAAAGCCCCTTAATCTGCATAAGGTCGTAAAGTATATATGAAGATCTTGGCTTGCACGAGACGTTTCGTCACGGTTGTAGAAAAATATTGATAAAGACAGTAGTGAAGATGTCTGAGGATTTTGGGATTATGTAATAATACCAGAAACCTCCTGCAGAAATGTTATATGCTACTTGTATGTATATCAATCGTGCTTATTTGAGGTTGCCATGGCCCAGTGGCAATGTTTATGGGTTGTCGCATAGGGAGTACTGCTGAAGACTTCAACACTTAGTGCATTTATTGCTCAATGATAACGCAAGACTTCACAATAACAAACTGTTTTGTTATTGCGCAGTTTTCACAACTAGTAGCAAAAATATATGTCTTCAGTAAGAAGTACAAACTTGGTTACAAGTGGCTATTAACTGTTATTTGGCTACAAAGTTCTATGAAAGAGGCCTTTGTTCAATAATGGACGTTTTGATGTTGATGATAGAGAGGTACAAAAACATATCGCATTTATATACATTTTAGAGTCGAAATCCAAGTGCAAAGTTCTATTGCAAGGGTGTCTCTCTAGATGGGAAAATATTATAAATAATAAGGTGTATTCTCATTTTCCTTGGATTATATAATCCACATTTGTTTACGTAAAACTAAAAATGACTCAGGTTTTTTTATACCAAATGGCAACGTTAAGAGTAGAATTCACAGTGCACTTTCCACACAAACGTAGTTTCGTCATATTTTAAGTACCTTGTGCTCAAACTTGGTGAAATTTTACATGCATATTGCTTAGCCTAATATCTATGCTGCTGGTTGGCCAGTTTTTCGATTTATTATTTATTTTATCCCTAAATGTCGAAACTACACACAGCTTCAATCCAGCAATATCTGGGCCTGCCGACTGGTCGGCGGTTGCTTGGAACTCCAAGATATGCTTTCTTGACAATGCGATCCTCCGCCATTCTCTGCATGTCGTCGAAATTGGGATCGGATCGTATTTTTATTTCTCTTGTCGGTTTCGTAACAAATCTTTTTTATGTGAGGGGGTCGTCAGCCCCCTAAATGCCCTATACAAATGATAGTATTAATCTAAACAGGAAAAAACATCATAGTCGATTATGCAAACTTATTATACCTTTTTTTTTTTTTTTTTATGTTATTGTGACGGAACAAGCCCGAGGCCCACCTAATGTTAAGTGGACTAACCTCTGCCTATAACAGAAACATTTCGTCATAAGTCACGAATTGCACTGCGCCCGTCACCTTGAGACATAGTTGTTAAGTCTCATTAGCCTGTAATTTTTCTGGCTCTCAAGGACTGCTGCCGGAACACACTGTTAGGTGCTTGGCGACAGATTTTCTAGTTGAGGGTGGTCGCTAGCCAGGCGGGCATTCACAAAATGCCCTTCCACCATGCGGTGAAGCTCAAGCCCGCGGCGGGATTCGAACCATGAACCTGCTGCACGGCAGTCCATAGTCAATGCCACTGAGCCATCACTGCTT
This sequence comes from Plagodis pulveraria, assembly GCA_963890685.1. Classification (NCBI taxonomy): domain Eukaryota; kingdom Metazoa; phylum Arthropoda; class Insecta; order Lepidoptera; family Geometridae; genus Plagodis; species Plagodis pulveraria. Next base: position 10,446,131 of record OY982964.1, on the reverse strand, counting down.
CAAAAACTACTAACACAAAACTATTTAACGACTTCACACAAGGGTCAAATGTTCCATTACAAAATGAATGGTTTATTAATAAATTACTTTCACATAATCGTTAATGGTTGGCGAATCAGACACAATTATTATTTTCTTGGTGTTTTCGCTAGGAAATTTATAAACATCATCATCAGCTGCCGGGAAACGCCCACCGTTAAATAAATAGTCTCCTCCATTTTGCACCCTACGGGTAACGGGTACTTATATTATGTAATTTATAGTACTTACAACTATATAAGAGTATCTACGATGACACGAATATTATACATTAAACATCATTTTTATATCAACTGAAATAAGATTAAAAAAATCAGACTTAGATGAGAAACGATGATTGACTGATTTAATTTTTCAGGAAAGTTGCTGTGTATAGACAATTCGCGATATCATGAATCTATTATGAATTTATTAACGTTATTTTTTTTTATATGTTACAGAGCTCTCATAACTTTAGTCACTGCATTACTAAACTATAAACACCTACGTATACAGGATGTTACGAGTTTTTAACATCACTTCGAGATACGTCGTTCGTCTCACTGGAATTTATGAAGTGGTTTATGATTCAGTTTGATAAAACAAACCGGAGGATAAAAGTATGAGTTTGATAAATAGGTTACTTACGGATAAACCTGCTTCAAGATCTGATTAGATCTGCTTAGTAGCTCCGATAGCTGTATTTGCAGATTGAATTGTAGTTTATAATGTATTTACCTTATTTCTACCGATTAATACTTGTACGTTCACATTAAGGATATATACTACTCGTAAGCATAGCGTTTTTCATAAATATGTCCCTAGTTTTATCACATTATTTTTATTTTTACAAGCGGTATGCCTTTATAAACAAAATACTACGAACTATATACAACACTACAGCTACTAAAATAAAAGCATTTAGATACCCATAAGTCGTTGACTCACAGGCAGTCCAAATGCTCCAGCCCACTACCAGTTGGCAGCGTGCCCAGCATGCTGGCATAATTTTTTTTTATCACATTATAAAATAACAAACTTAAAACTCGGCTAAATTTTGGATTCAGCTGAAGACTAATATTTATGCTAGATGCTAAGATTCTCGTACAACTAAATTTTTTATAGGAAATATTGTTTTTTTGAATATTTTTCAATTGACATTGAAGGATAATTAAATACTGGACCCGGTATATTAAAGTTTTGGCTCAAATACATGTAATGTTTTACAGATATATAACATTTTTCAATTGTTATTCTGTTAAGGTTAGTGGAATAATATATAATCCTTTACAATATTGTTTGATCCAAATGATACTTCAGCAATTTGGAATTTTACGTACGATAATATGTAACAAATTCAGGGATTCCTAGGTACAAATTCTTCATAATCACTGATAGATTAACTTATAAAACATGTGTCTCATATGAAGATCGACAATACTTTTCAATTTAAAGTTCCTTTCATTTTCAATTGCATTTTTATGCATTTGAAAATGAAAGGGACTTAATTTAAATGTATTTAAGGAGAAAAACTAAACGAAAATCTCATTGCTTTATACTCATAAAACCAGCACGATTTTATATAAGCAAGGAAGTCGCAAGGCAATGTTCAAAAATAACACGTTCACGGCTCTTCTCCTAAATACATATTCCGCCCAAATTTGCACCTTATAAATAACAGTGCAAAGTAATTTCTATCTATTAACACCTCGGGCCACCGTATTTAATTAATATGAAGACGTAAAATATTCTACTAAGCAGTCTCGCGCGTGTCTCCCTTGAAATATTACTGACCAGTTTATCAAAAACTTGTAATTAAGAACCGCTCTAAAGGTAAAGGTGTTTTCTTGAATATTACGAAATGATCACTTTAGACAACAGTTATATTATCTAACTCTATACCGTAGAATAATGTTTCACTGTGGACGCATTTCGCCGTAGAAAGTAATTGACCGTCGTTTTGGCGGGTGACACGGCGGGTATTTTGAAATTGAATGCATAATCAAGGCATTCAATTTCAAAATACCCGCTAAAAAGGAAATATTAATAAATTATTTCCTTTTTTTTCAGTCACAAAAGCGCTCGGTCAATAATTATTCAGGCGTAGCCTCATCCCATCAACCCTTTTATCATTGCTTTTCAGTTTTAAATATTAGTAATTAGTATCTTTTAAATGCTTCCTGTTGTAAAACTACACCATTTAGCAAGAAATATTGATTATGTATATTATGTTTTAATATTTTTTTTCACAGTGCTTGTGTAGTTGGCAAGTTTGAGGCAGTACTACATCCGAACGCATAAGGTATTGAGTACTGTTTTTATTCGAAAAAACAGGAGTAACAGGCAAAAGCTATGTAAGATAAATAATATAATAAGATAATCTCAGCATGTTTTGAATCAGCATAGGACCGACTTTTCCATGTTATTTCATATTTTTCAGTGGCAAAAGTTGGTTCCATTTTTTGTTAATTTATTTTTACTACATGTTTCAACGGCCCGCAATTTTTTTTTCGAATCGATGACGTTCTAATTTTCAGCCATAACAGCTCGATGTCAGCGGTACCCACGAAATATCTCTAAATCTTGTCTCTAAGCCTCGTCGCAGCGTACTGGCTACCCTCTCCGCTCCTCACTGCGAGTAGACTAACACCGCTCCCTTTTTTAATTGCATATAGATAACTATATGCAATAAATCAGGTGAGATTGTGGTCAAGGCCTTGTGATTGTAAATATTGTATTTATTTAATACGCACGGGTATTCAACGGTACAAAAATGGAATCATGCATTTAAATTACGCAAGTGTTTTATCCGACCTTAGGTAACCATCTGAATTTTAAACAAAATACATGACTCCAAGTTAGATATCCGTAAGTGATCTCTTTTTTTATGCCTTTGACCACTATCTCATCTGCTAACCTAGAAGTACTGGCTTTCAAGGACAGCTGCCGGAACCCACCGTTAGGTGCTTGGAGACAGATTTTCTACTTGAGGATGGTAGCTAGCCAGGCAGATATTTAAAAATGTCCTACCACCACGCTATAACGACTGCCATCCTAAGACGACAACCGGGACCTTTGTTGTTACTTTTGTTGACTGTTAATTTATTTTTGTATAGATATAGTATGTTGTATAGAGTTGTGGTGTATTAAATTGTATTACATGTTATGTAAACGCAGTAGAAGAAACGAGAAGCAAGAGGATCGTGTAATAATAAACTAGTTTAAGATAATTTATATCATCAAACCTATGGTAAATTACTTTGAAAACGATAAACTCCAAGTATTGAAGATTCAAAATGTAATAGAATGACTGATCAATGTCACAGAATGAGACAAACATTGAAAAAAAGCAAATAATTTTTTAATTATTTAAAAGAATTGCCTGGTCTGCCACACAAAAAGTCAGTTTACCATACGAATAAATCTGTTCAGTCTGACAGTATACGTATTTAATTCTGTCTTTAACGATAGTAATTTGATATCATCGTCAATTAGAGTCGTCTTGAAAAATTATAACATGCTACAAAACAACAAGCGTTTTGAAAATACATTTCTCATATGTTATTCTATTGCATGTATTATATTATAGATATTCTTGTAATTTTGCGTCAACTTTTGTGCTGCGTATTTTCATAAGTCATTAATAATTGACAGACGGAAGCGGTGCAACGAATCTGCAAGATTAGCATTTCAAAAGTCACATTGAAGCCTCCGCCAGACAAAGGCGCAGATAAAACCAGATAAGCGCACATGAACAAACGTGGTAAGGGTTCTGTATTTTTTTTAAATATTTGTAAAGTTGTAAATACATATTTTCATTACTAATATTTATTTAAGTATTCCAATTATTAGTCTTTCACAAATACTTTAAAAAACATAGAAGATATCATAAGTGAAAGAGATCATCCAATTAAAAAAGTGCATATACATAACAAAACGGTTTAGTTGAGAGAAGAAACTGCACACCGAGGAACAACACACATAAAGGATGCGTGTTATGTTGTATATGTAATATTTACAATTTACCAAAAACTCGGTATATTTGTATTCGTTCCTAAGTTATTTATTATTTGTTTATCATACTAAGAAAAGCGTTTGTGTGTACCTGTTATCTTTTTTTAGATTACAGTTCAGGACCCCAAAATTATTATTCTTTTTATTATTCTTATTATTCTCCATTTCACTGCTCAAGTCCGTGAAGTGACCTCAACGTCTCCAAATGTAGACATACAGACTTCGAGTTCAATAATAGTATCAGAATAGGTTTATTCTCCATTCTGAATATACAAATACATGTTTGGCATGTTTTCCAGCTATCCCATGATGTATCGGTATATAAAATGTATCAGAAATTTGTAACGAAAATATGGAATGATATTAAATTTCAAGTAAAATACTAGTGTGTAGGTATTTACGAATATGTATTTTTTTTTGTTTTCGTTTGAATCGAATAGATTTCTAAAATATATAGTTGGTTCAATTGGTGGAAAAAATGTTGAAATGGGGTGTTATAATTTTTAAATATATATGTAAATTAACCCACAAAGAGTCTTCGACTTGATTAAAAACTTTTTTGCGTATATTGGAACGTTGTAGATCATCGGTACATCTAAAAATATTATCATTTAAATCTAGATCTTAGTGACGATATGTAATGATATGAATTCTATATTTCTATATGTATGGCAAGGCTTATTTTTTTTAATATTACTTCATAAAGCAAAAACGCTATTCAAACCAAAAAATAGCTTACTTGCACCTTACCACGGTACCCTATTACAAAGGTAAAACACGAAAGACATCACAAACGGAGTAAGCGCTTTGAGTGGAACTTAAACGTGGAACTTAGGTGCCGTGATTATGACAGACGCTAACGGTTGTGGTGTGCCAATTCAACTCTCTTATCACGCTGAAGAATATTTATAGCTTATAAAGCGTTTTTTTTTAAATATGATCAACATTTTTTTTGACAGCCCTTCGTGTACATTGCTGGGACAAATGATTTCCGCTCAAGAAAGAGAACGACCTAAATGGGTCAAAACCTGCTAGAAATAATGCGTTAAGTTCGTATTGTCCTGAGTGAGGTTTTGTTGCCCGAAGGCCTCCGATATGACTTTCATTCAAACAGGACCAACTTCAAATTGCTTTTCGCAGCACGATAACGTATAAAAAAAGTTCAAACAAATTTTTATTTTAAAATTATGAATTGGTTTTCAAATAACAGTGCCATCTAAAGATTCTGAAAATAATTAACTTTTATGGCTCCTACTTAACTACACCCATGATATGATTAAAATATAATAACCACTGCTGGTGTATTGATTTATATTAATGATATTTTAAAATCTAACTTGCTTATTCCAAAAACAATATGACCAAATATTTAATGATAGATTGTTGTGTCCGCAATCCCCTTGTTTGAGCTTGAAACTACATATGTCATGCATATTGCAACTCAGCCTGTCCTATTCCAAATACATGACAAACAATACAATATTAAACCTTTAAATGTAACCAACGCCACACCACACATGAACGGAATTTGAAATTCAATATAGATCAACAATCGTAGAACACAATCTTCGTGAAAGGACAATAGACACTAGGGAGCTAAAGAAAAATCGGCCAGGTGAGAATCTGTACTTACTCTAGTGAGCGAGTAGTAAAGTATGGTTTATTCTTTTGATCACAGTTTAAAAACTAGGTTTTTCTCTGAAACTCAATTTTTTATGTTATTGTAACGAACAAGGTCGAGGCCCACATGATGTTAAGCGGACTAGCCTCTGCTATAACAGATACATTTCATCACAAGTTACGAATTGCACTGCATTTGTAGTTTAAAATGGGAATATGTTCGAATGTTACATAATGTACCGAAATTCCATATCACTGCTGATTTAAGTTTCGGGATATATCCACGTTTCTTAATTTTTGCCTTACGGAACCCAATTACTAAGCCTCATCTTTCTGTCCATCAATCCGTTCTAAAAAAGACCGTACCGTACTACCGCAATAAATAGCAAATTGAAATTTTCACAGCATATGTGCTCGAACACGGGTAAGAATATTTTCATTATCTAAACATGTGTAAATTTACCTTTCTTAACTATAAACTACAAATTTAGTTTTTAAAAAAAATTGTAATGATTAAGTTGTATAAACTTCCTTGATTATAAAATTAATATGATAAACTACAACAGTGACAGTTTTCATTAGGAAAATATGTTTTAATTTTGAACTTCAAGGCGATAACGATAATTCACCTTACAAAGCGAAGCAATTGCAATTAAAGTATTAATCATTTCAAAGAATATTGAAGAAAAATTGCACCAAAATTTTATCTTAGGGCAAGTCTTTGTAATTAAACCCTCCTTCGTCTGGTCAAAGTGCAAATTGCACCGAAATTTACAACAAAAGCAATGAATGCTGTTGGCAACACCTGCAAGCAACTTCACTTTGGCGTCTAATTACACGACTCAGCTTTCACTGTTTATCGTAACTACTTGCTTCTAGTTTCTTGGCAGCTATCCCGAAACAACTAGGTAATTTCAGAAAAAATTGATTAAGATTTTTCGGTATTGTAATTATGGAAAGTTTATTTGAGTAGAATTTTAAACGAAAGAATAATCCTTTTCTTTTCTCAATCAAACGTATCCACACTTTTTATAAACAATGCTTTATAATATACCTACATTAACCACATCAACCGTTTTTTTAATGACGCTTTTAGAGGTTGACTAATGTTAAAAATTTATTGCGCCACACTTGAAATGTTCAGTATTCATCAACGCCATAATGTTCACAATTGAACAATGCCCCAGTATGGAAAACCCCTATGGAAAACAGGTTTAGTCTTGGATATCACTTTGTGAGGAGGCAGAATTCTAGAAGGCTTTACTGCTCACTTTCTGGTATATTACCTTCATCGCCTCTTAGGAATCTTACTGGGAGATATATAGGAGCCGCGATTCTACCCCAGAATTCCATTGGGATTAGAAAATGAAAAAAACTGAACTTACATCCATCACTGAAAAAAAAACTTGTGAAAATCGGTACCATGCTGATTCAGAATGCTGTAGGCGCACACAACCACGTAGCATACGTAGAACCAATTCTTGTTATCATCTTTTCTGTTACATACTGTTTAAAGATTCGATTGTTATTTATCTGCAGTACTTGTCACAATTGACACGAATTCCAATTACCATTAGGTCATTCAGGTTTACACATAATGTAAAAATACTTTTTTAGTTGATTCAAACTACTCAAACCATGTTGGTGAAATTCAATTACATAGCTAATAATGAAATTAAAATTTAACTTGGGTCATCAGCTACGACGTCCGTAGAGTTCGAGCATATTGTCATCTACTGGACATTATTTCAAAATAATTGTGTAGGAAAAATAAATTATACTTATCCGATCCGGAAATTCCGCCCCAGATGCAGGAGTAATATATTATTAGATACATTTTATTTAGGTTTTACTTATTACTGTTATCCTATTTCTCATAATATCGCCTCAGCCTCTTACATAGCTAAAAACATATGTCCCGTTAGCTCACACACTGGACTAAAACAAAAGGCAGAGCACTGCAACAGTATGCACACCGTTACAAAACCAAGTTTAGAGCTACCTACTAAGTTAGCGTCCATTATGCTGGATGCTTCATTGAAGAGCTCTCTAGACGTAATTTTCCGCAGACATTTGACGCGGATTGACAGATGTCATTTTATTGCTTCGGATTTTAATGGCTTGAATGAACCATATACATTTTGCAAAATGATTCTTTGAACTAGTGCTGACTTTTGATTACGATTTGTATAATGATTGTTTTAAAATGATTCGGGTCGCAGTTGTTTGTGTGACCAAATGACTAATACTTACACAACTTAAAAGTGTCAGACACTACTAGGAAAAATTATTGATTTAGGTTTTGAGTCTGGTAGTAAAAGACAATGCCTACTCCGAGCCAAGAGCACCCGCCGCTGCAACACTGGACTACGCTGCGCTCCCTTTGAATAGAGTTTTGAATATTTACATCGAGCAAAGTAGGTAATAAACATATGAAATAATAAATAACAGGCACAAGTGACTTTTAACATCTGGTGGTCCTTGTGTTTATTCCGCTAAAAAGAGTAAACCGAGGTTATCGTCGCTATCATGCTCAAAGCAAACGCGTCATTGCTAAGATAATAGTTAGTTCTGTTTTTTTTTATGAAAATTATGAGTGGAAGACATTTAGCTATCGCTTCCACACCACCCCCCGCAATATTGTTGATAGATTAATATCCATCTTATATTTTTGACCGAACTGAAAAAAGGAGGAGGTGCTCAATTCGACTGTTTTTATGTTTGTTACCTGTAGACTTTTCACTGGGTGAACCGATTTTGATAATTCTTTTTTATTTTTAAGTCTTCCTGTAAAGTCCCATTTAAATTTCATCAGAATCGGTCCAGCCATTTATGAGTTACATTCCATTAACTGAAAAGTGTTTTTCTTAGATCTTGTTTATTAGAGTATACATTTTCTCATTAAATGTTTTACTAAATTTGGTTAAATACATCACGCGCAGTTTCATCGCTCTCAGGCATCGCTACACCCACAAAATGTATGCGCCAGTTAATACTGAAGTGCCGGTTATTATGCAGCAAATCGCAGTAAACTGCAGATATGCCTACATAAAGAGGTTTGTTAAATGGTAAGCACAGTTAAGTCAGTTGTGATGTCACGTCGGTTTAACAGGAAAATTAGGCGGAATTGTCACTAAATATATTTTTGTATTTTTTAAGTGTTTTATTAAAATATTAATTTGATGTTTTCATAAAATATTTTAAAATATTTGTTATTATTTTACCAACCTTAATATTTTTGCATGACATCCTACTGTGGTGGTACAGCCTATGCGTGATCGTCTAAGTTCAGATTTATATTATACTGAGAAGGTGATTATTTGATTTAGAGATACAATATTATAGGAGAGTTTAATTACATGTGATTTTAAATATCACTCATGTCTTATACAAAGTTTATGTCTGTACATTAAGACTGAATGACCATAAAATAATCACTACTATATTCCTCCTGGCTTGCTTTATTGAAGGATGGCCATAAGAATTATATTTATGTTTATTAAATTGATCTTATAACATAATCATGTTAAAGTGTGCATTTGAATAGTATAGACAAGGTTGTCTATATATAGACCATTCCTTACAAGTGACAGGATTTATACAAGAGTGCAATATTTCATGTGGGCGGACAAAGGCCTCTCCCCAATAGCTGCTAGTCCAACTAACGTCAAGGGGAATTCCTACTGGCGTGGCTCAACGCTTTGCTCGAAGCAAATTATAGGGCTTGAAACGACCTTTGAATTTTAAACCTATTGGGTTCGAACCCAAAATTAGATAGCGATCAGCGCTATTTCTTTCTTTTAGCCCTTTATAAACCATGGATTTAATTATATCTCAATTATCACGTGATTCAACACAAAATTTGTGTTTGCCTGGCCAGGCTTATAGAAATCTATAGGTCGTTTCGTTTCAGAGGGCGTGTTTCAGGACGCACTGGACTACCGCAACTTTGCAACAGCCATGTACAGACTTATTAATGTAGGTCCCACAATTTCATCACTGTTAGGCCTCAACATAAGACAAAATAAGTTTACTCTGCTACAACACTAGTAATTTTGAATATTATCAACCTAGTATTGAATGCTCATTTCTACTCTTGAATTTAATCGTCTGAAATACTTAGTGTTTACTTAATATACTTTCCTTGTTGTAGTTCTGCAATGCATCGTGAACATGCCAGCTGTTCAATCCCCGCAGGTTGCTGGGTTAAATGTATATAATTATATGACCTACCAATTTTATATCTACAATGGATTCAATATTACAGTCCTAACAAGATATATTCCCATATAGACTAGTTACTAAAGAAAATCAACAACACTGTCTAGTTGATGATTTATTAAATATATAATCATACCATTCATGAAATGTTAGAGAGCTATTGATTTAAAATTATTTAAAGAATACTTTATACTCAAGGGAATCTTACTATATTAATAACTATAATCTCAAAACTTTAATTAAACTTCGTAGTTACTGATAGTTCAATAAACTATTGTAATTTAGTTATCAAAATGAATTATAAATTAATCTCAAGATCTTAACAGGTATGATTTTCTATATTATATGATTTAAAAGGAAGTACGTTTCATATAATCCTTTTACTTTAAATCTTTCTAAAGATATTCTAGAACAATAAATAACTAAGTAACTACCGTACTAAGGAATAATGTATATATGAAGTTATTCTAATAAAAATGGGTATGGTTCTTATCATAAAATTAAAGAATTTTAATAATAGATCATTAGTAGTTTATTGTTATGACCCATAAATTTCTTTTGTATATTTGCGAAAGTCTTCAGTGAATTAAACCGTGAGATATATATATGTATTACATATATATATGTTCACGATTCGTCGTCCATTTCCTAGACTTATGTAAGGCAAAAAATAGGACTGACGAAGCTAAAAAAAACCTTACGTCTTCTTAATTCTAGACAAAATAAACATGAAACAAGCACATAACACATACAAACGTAATATATACCTAACTATTCAATTACATTAAAAAAAGAGACTTTCTCAACATACATATTACGGAATTTATTAATCATATAATATACAATTAAAGTTTAATTGTACCTTAAATAGTTATTATATTATTAAAACTCTATACAAAATACAGTGGTATTGATATTAATTTAATCGTTCAAATGATTCTATATAAGTATGTCGAGAAACTCTTCATGAACTATATACACATTAAAATTAAAGATAATTAATTTTAACTTTACCAAATTATTTCGAAGATTTCTTCTTTAAATACACAGATTCTAAATTAAAATTTATATAAATTTTATTTTATTTTCTATTTTTATTTTCTTTATTAACAAAATCCACAGCCCTTAAATAACAATTTTTATATAAAGTAACTTATACCTAAGGCCAATTACGGATTTACTTTTTAATAACTATACATACATTTTAATTAGACAGTCATAATACTTCTATTGTAATTATATAATATTGATAAACTAAAAATTTTAAAGAAATTACAGATTTACTACAGAAAAAATAAAATTATATGTGTCAGGGAATGTGTGTGTTTGTGTGTAAGGAAGGTGTTTGTGAACATAAGAAAATGTAATTGAAGTGTTCATAAAATAATTATGATATTGCACTTTTTTGAGATTCCGAAGCAGAGCTGAAGCTTTGGTTCAGAATCTCAAGTATATCACGCCTAAATTTTATTTTGCTACTGCAAAAAATATCAATTGCATTAAATTTATAATTGTAAGTCCTCTGCAATCTACTGACAATAGAATTTTGGGCATAGATAGTGCTGCTATGAGGGACTGAAAACAAGCCTGTATGTCGCGTACGCTTCATGGGACAGCAAAGACACAACACTTTATGAAGAAGTTCTGGACAATCAACATATCCACTGCATATGCCATGTAAAAAAGTCATATCGGCAAGAATTCTTCTGTCCTCAAGCGTAGATAACCAATGACGTGCGCAAGACTTCTCATAATGATCAGAGCTAAAATGGCATTTGTAATTTAAATGTTTCGTAAATTTACACTGAATTTTTTCTATACATTGTTTATATATCACGTAGTGAGGGTTCCAAATTACAGAACAATACTCAAGAACACTTCTCACATACGCATTATATAATAATTTTAGACAATCTAAATCTGAGAAGGGGCGACTGACACGCAAAACGAAACCTAGGCTTTTGAAAGCTTTATTAGATATATGTTGAACATGATCTGAAAATAAAAGTTTAGCATCCATCATGACGCCAAGATCCACAACAAGGTTAACTCTCTTCAAACCGATATTATTAATTTGGTAATCAAAATTGATAGGATGTTTTTTTCTAGTGAAAGAGATGTACTGACATTTATTAATATTTATACCTATGCGATTCTTGGAAAAGTATTCGCCCATTCGGACGAGGTCAGACTGCATGTTTATACAATCTAGCGGGTTCTTAATTTGCATAAATATTTTTGTGTCATCGGCATACATGAGGTATTTTGCATACTGGAAACATTTACTAATATCATACAAATAAGACGCATACAGGAGAGGTCCCAAAATGGATCCCTGTGGAACCCCTGAACATACACTCACAAAATCAGAACAGAATCCACCAATGACAACTGCTTGCGAGCGGTTGCGCAAGTAAGACTCCATCCACCTTAAAAGATTGCCACGGATGCCTAGTTCAAAAAGTTTTTGAAGTAGAATCATATGGTCTACACGGTCAAATGCTTTCTCAAAGTCCGTGTAGACCACATCCACCTGAGAGCCCCCATCCATGCCCCTAATTACGCTATCAGTAAAAACACCAAGGTTAGTTGCAGTCGAACGACCCTTTAAAAAGCCATGCTGCTCAGTCGGTAGAAGTGGAACAATCATTGGATATATATTAGTGTGTACAACTCTTTCAAACAACTTACTAAGAACATTGAGAATTGATATTGGCCTGTAATTTTCAATTAATATTTTTTGTCCCTTTTTTAGCACAGGAACTATGTGTGCTTGCTTCCACAGTTTTGGAAAGTAGCCGTCATGGAGACATCTATTAAAAATCAAGGCAACTGGAACAGCAAGAGCCTTTGCACATTTAACAAAAAATATGGGGGGTATTTTATCCGACCCAGCACCTTTCGTAATGTCAACGCCTTTAATCAAATTTATTATATTCTGTTCAGTTACATGTATCATATGGATTGTGTTGGGATGTGAGCTAATTTCTGCAGCCGACAGCTTGTATTGATAATCAGGGGGACTAAAGTTCCCATGAAAATAATTATTGAAGGCTGAACATATGTCTTTCTGATTGTTTACAGCAATATTATTATAATACATTTGTTGTGGATAGTTTGATTTATTCTGTCTTTTACTTTTAACATAAGTCCAAAAAAATTTTGGTTGTGACTTTATCTTAGCTTCAGAGAACTTTATATAATTTTGGAAACATTGACATTGCATTTTTTTTTGTTTTAATCTAAGTTCCGAGAAATTGTTATAATCAATTTTATTATTGTATAACTTCCAATCAATATGTGCTTTAGTTTTTTCTTTTATAACTTTTATCAAAGCCCTACTGTACCAAATCGGATAGGCTTTCCGTCCAGAACAGCTAACTTGAGGAACATGTAACGAAATAAGATCATTTAAAATTAAATAAAACTTGTTTACAATAACTTCAATATCTGAATCCAAATTAATAAAGGACCAATCTTGCTCAGTGAGCGACTCATTTATTAAAGCATAATGGGCTCTCCTGAACTGAAATTTGATGCGTGGATAAGGCTTAAAAGGTGGTATTAAAATATCACTTATCTTGATAGCAAAAGTCGGGTGAAAGACGTCTTCTTTGACTAATGACAATGAACATCTTTCTATATCAACTGAAAAATCAGAAAATACCAAGTCCAAGGTATGGTTATGACTATTTACAATATTATTATGTTGAGAGAGGCCCAAAAACAGTGTCTGGGCAATAAGGCAAGACGCCGCGTCTTGGACATCAACACAGCCTTTCTTTAGTATAATCGGCTCACTAGAACTCCAATCAATACATGGTAAGTTAAAGTCTCCGGTAATTAGCAAATGATCCTGAGGATTACTATTATTGATGGTAGAGACAGTGTCAAGGAAGGATTGTACACGCGTTGGTATCAAAGATTGGTTCGGAGGGATATAAATGACAGCAATATGTAAATCACCTGCAGAACCTATTATATGTGAAGGTATTGTGACCCACAAACATTCAAGATCGTCTCGTTCCCATTCATGTCTAACCCGGGCTTGCAATTGCGAATTACATAGTAACATTATTCCTCCGCCCAAGGAACCTCTATCTCTACGAAATACAGTTTCAATAATACACTGATTTTACTTTAAAATAAAAGGACTCGTAAGAGTACTACTACGTCTGTCTTCGTCTGGTGTTTTTAATTGAATGTCCCTCATCTTCTTTTCAGCTCAACATTTCAGTAGTTCCAAAACCACACCTCTATCGTCTCATTGGCCAACCTAGAAAAATAAAACAAACCCACACATTATCCATTCACCTGATATCGTTCCTTATAGGCTACACGGAGCTGCATACCCCAAAATGACCTTTTTTTCTCAACAAGAAACCGCATCATAATTCCCACGGCCGAATAACGGACATCGGACAAAAACTTTTTAAGAGGCCTTTTACATTTTACAGCCCTCTTGAGTGGTATCGTTTTGTCATGTTTTAAATTTTTTGTACCCAAAATATTATCGTTTCGAGAGGGTAATAAAGTTAACCTTATTTTTTTGTACCTAACTCAAAAGTCGACAGTCACAATTTATTGGGGTCTGCGGTAATTTTTTTCTATGTGACATTATCAAATTTGATGCTGGGAAATAAATCTCAATGCAACTTTAGGCAAGCGTAATAGCGTCTCTATAATACCTGTATGTGAAATACCTTCACACTACCTTTTATTGCTGGACGGAAAACCGCTGATGAGACGGAAACGCTGGTTTGTGCATCACCGCACGGTGGTAGAGCATTTTGTGAATACTCTCTTGTCTTGCTATCACCCTCAAGTAGGAAATCTGTCGCCAAGCATCTAACAGGAGCATCCAAGGAGTACTCTCGGACCATACAAAATAACGTTGTCGGTCCCTCCGATCTGGTTATTATTAAAAATAATTATAATCACAAAGAGTAAAACACCAGGTTAATTTCGAGTTAGTATCGAGGGTTCCGTACCTCGATTAACGAGTCGATTGTCCGTAAGATTGTCTCATATCTAATTTAGAACACCATATAATTAAATCCCGCCGAGTGCAGGTTGGACGCAAGCTAAGGACTTAAAGTGTATTTAAAAAAATATGATTTATGTTACATTCTGTATTAGTACGGAAACCTGGCACACGGTCGGTTTTTTATATTTTTGAAAAAAAAAACAGCGCTTTACGAAATCTACATATTTGAATATACACGGTATATAATATCTTATGGTATGTTATACCTTTAGGTGATATAGTTGTCAACGGTTAACCTTTTCTTAATAAAAAAAACTCAATGAATTTTTTGCTCTCTTCTTCATCATATGAAAGCATTATGATGCGTACCGTATCCGCGTACTTGTAGGATGTGGAACGATCTTCCCCCGGAGGTCTTTCAACGAAACTACATGGACCGTTTCAAAAGGGACATCTACAAATTCCTCTCTGGGCAGGCAACGCATCGACAGCACGCTAGTGTTGCAAATGTCTATAGGCGGCGGTTACCATTTACCATCATGCGGTCCGTTTTCTTTTTTGTCACTCATAATATAATATATATTATGTCCAATACCAAATTAAATCTGCGGTGGGCGGTCCCGTGCATGAGTGCACCAGGATGACAGCGAATAGAAGGCGATGGCGTAACATTGTGAGGCGCATTACATCAGCCTCCACTACAACTACATGACGACCATGACCGCTCTTTCACGAGCGTAACGACTGAGAAGAATGAGTGACAAAAAAAGCAAACGGGTTTTTTCACAGAAAAACAAAACACTAAAATTAAACAGGTAAGTGCCATATAAATATTCCAATCTGTTTCAAGTTGCAACTCGTTAACGGTCGCATTTTGGAGATGAATATCACACATGCTCACTATGTGGAAAAAACGCACACACACGGGATTTTTTTCTGTACTCCCTACTTTTGGATAAAATGACTTTGATAGTGATATTTCTGGAAGAGATAGTTTTATCTTTAATTATTTTTTAATACGGCTATCGTACAGCTTACTTTTGAAGTGTGTTTTGCTCATCCAGGAATAGAAATAAATCCTTAACACAAATAGTTATAAAATAAGGTTATAAACAGCTCATTATCATTACAGTGCTTCTCTTCTTGTTATCCGGTACGCTCTTGACAGAGCGGTCGTGATCGCTATGCAGTAGTAGTACTAGCAAGGGCAGATGTGATCACTCACGATGTTTCGCCACCTTTGCCTGCTGGAAGTCATTCTGCTGCACTGGTTTAGTGAAACAGACTTGATCTGGTCAGTCCAACGCGTGGGTAACCTTCTGCGCGGTCTAGTGCCTTCCACTTTTCCTTGGACGACAAGACGTTCTAAGGACTGATTGTCACGCCGGGAAACATGTCCGAAGAAAGTAAGGATGCGAGATTATACTATTGAAAATAGACGCTGCTTGATACCGAGTTCTCGAAGTATCGAGACGTTCGTTCGAAACTCAGTCCACGAAACCCCGAGCATTCTTCTCCAGCACCACATTTCCAGAGCGTCTATTTTCTGTTTTTCCACATATCGCAGAGTCCACGTTTCAACTGCGTATAAAAATATGGGAAATATAAGTGTCCTCACGAGCCTAGTTTTCGTAGTATTGGTTACTTTTCTGGTCCTCCATATTTTCTCATCTTGTCCATAGCCGTTCTTGTGATACTCATACACCTTTTGATCTCATCGATGCACCCGCTATTGTTTGATATTAAAGCCCCAAGATGTATATATAATTGGACCACACTACAGTTTGGAATCTGAGTCACTTCTGGCAAATTTTTTCTTGCACGGTCGACAATCATCACCTTCGTCTTGCTGCGGTTAGTCTTAAGTCCAAACTCATGGCTCACTCGTGCCATCTTTGACAGCAGCTCTTCCAAGTGTTGTGTGTGTTCCTAGTCGCAAATAAGGTGGTATCACCCGCGTATCGCAAGTTTGTAATGATAAATCATTAGTATATGCTTATTTCCATACTAATGATTTATCGTGTTTTAATAGGTTCATACCTACAAGGAAATTAACTTTGTTAAACTTTCATATATTGTTTATTTGCCACAATTTCGGTATAAAGGTATTTCCTAGGCTTTCTGCTTATGCTCCCTCTTCACTATGCCTAGTTATGTGATCATTTTAGTTTGTTCTGTTATAAAGGGGACTAAACACCTTTTACTCCTTGTTCTGTATAGTTTTGTAGCAAACGCGAGCTTAAATATTTTAATATATCGACTTACATGTTTATTTTATTCGTTTCATTCATACACTAATGAGATTTTCAACTATAGATTAATATTTTACACACCACCTTTAAATATTGATATTATGGAAACAACTTCTTTAGGCGTAACTAACTCCACTAAATGAATAGTGGATATGAAAAAATAAATTAAGTATCGCCTCGAGTGGAATAACGTTGAAAAAGGAATTAAAAACTGATATAATGTTTTTAATACATACCTTTTTCCAAAATATACAAGCACTTCGAGGCCATTGCTGACTTTATATCGTGTGCATTCAATTTAATTATGAAAGCCTTATCGATTCTAAAAATATTAGTCTAAGTACGGAAAATACTTTTAAAAGCGGAGCGGAAGCTTCGGACAAGTATCCCCCCCCTGCACTCGCCGAGGTCGGAGGTTGTTTGTTGTGCTCTGCGTATTTGTTTATATAAAATTAGAAATGTCGGGCAAAAGTGAAGATAATTAAATCCGTGAGCTCACCAAAACTGTGTTTGCATTGGAGAGTAGAATAAAATCACTTGAAAAACTCGTGTTGGAGCAGAATTCGCTTATAAAAGTTTTAGTTCGAGATCGTGAAGTAGTGAGTGAGATGGAGAAATCGGTTCGATACGAATTAAATGGAGGTAAGCCAACCGTCGCTGACAATATGCAACTGGCTAGACCACCAATACGACAAGCTCGTATTCGGGCAGCATCGGCATTTACCGCCGGTGCTCGGAAAACCAAAGAAGTGGGAGCAGCAAGTAAAATATCGCCAGCTCTGTCTACAGTGCAGGTGAGCGCACACGCAACAAAGCAGAATGCGTCACAGAGCCTCAGCGCCCCCCCCACTCCGATAGCCCCTGCTACCCCGGCCACACCACCCCCGCCGCCGCCGTCTTCCTTATCGCTGCAAATTCCACAGCCGACAGCGGTGAATAACGTTGCGAGTACCGAGTTGCAAAACAATAGCAATGATTGGGTTGAAATACCGCATCGTCGAGCGCGCCGTGCTCCAAACAATGTCACCCGAGGTACAGCGACTTCAGGATCAGCTGCGTGTTCACTCTCTGCCGCCGAGCGGAAATCTTATTTACATTTGTACTTCGTAAAGATCGGAACTACAACAGAACAAGTAGTCAGTCATCTGCAAACCATTTGTATCGGCGATACATGCTCCGCTGAGGCTTTAAAAGCGCGCGGTGACTACTCGTCTTTTAAGTTAGTTGTTCCGACTAAAAATGTCGAAGAATATTTGAAACCTGAGCATTGGCCTGAAGACGTCCACATTAAGCCATGGCGGAGTGGATTTCGAAACTCACAACAACAAAGGGGTCAATAAAATTCCTTATAAGACGTATATACTTTTTTACCAAAATGTACGAGGTTTGCGCACAAAATTGGATGAATGCAAAAAATCTATTTTAACTGAAGCTGCGGATTTATTTGTGTTCACTGAAACATTTTTAATTAGTAGTTTGAGTGATGCGGAGTTATTCCCTAAGGGATATATTTTGCTCCGTCGGGATCGTCCTGGCGATGCTGGTTGGGGAGGAATATTGCTCGGTATCAGTGATAGGTATACAGTGACACAAGTCACTGACATAGATGGTTATGATGGTGATGTAGAAGTGCTAATTGGAATTGTTGCGTTTAAATATAAGAAAATTATATGTGTCGTAGTGTACATTCCACCGCATTCTAGTGAACATAAATACCTAAATACGTTTTGTGTTATTGAAAACTTAGTCGACAAATATTCTAATTTAGATTTATTATTTACCGGGGATTTTAATCTAAATTCATGCAACCAAACTGTAACCATGCACTATAATTATATGTTGGCATATTGTAAATTGAAGCAATATAACACAATCTGTAATAAATTTGGTGGTATATTAGACTTAGTACTGAGCAATATGGGCGATGAGTGGATTGAGGTGAGTGGCGATACGGAGCCGATGGTCAAGGATAAGGTGGACATGTATCACCCGCCTCTCGAGGTACGCGTGCGGTGCGCTCGGCCGGCGCGTGCACACGGGCGCGAGCAGCGCGCGTCTTGCACGCGGCGGTGTCCCCCTAACGATGACAAGCTCAATGAATGGAACTTCCGAAAGGCTGATTATCAATCTTTGTATGCTGACATAGGTAGCTTAGAATGGAACAATATTTATTTATCACGTGACGTTAACGAGGCTGTTACTATGTTCTATAATATAGTGTATGCGTGTTTTGATCGGCACGTTCCGAAAAAAAGGAACTGGCAAAATACAAAATACCAGTATCCTACGTGGTTTACACACGAAATTATACAAACATTAAAAAATAAATATTATCATTTGAAAAAATTTAAAGAATTCGGAACGGAGTTTAACCGCGAGTTGTTTAAGTTTTACAGACATAGAGCAAAGGAACTGATTGATGTAGCTTATAAAAACTATATTAGACGAACGGAGGAGAATATCAGATTGGATCCTAAGAGTTTTTGGACATTTGTTAAAAGTCAGCAGGGTTCTACGCATTCATGTAGGGAATTTGATTTTAATGGGCAAATGCTATCAGGCGCTGATGCTGCAGACGCGTTTGCTAGCTACTTTAAATCGGTATTTTTACCTGAAGTCCCTAAACTGTATGTAGCTGATGCTGAGTCTCACGCAGCTAATCCACTGTGCTCACCAATGGTCACTATAGATGCCATTTGTCCAACTGATGTGGCTATAGCCTTTCGCCGCCTAAAGGCACAGTCGTCCGCAGGACCAGACGGTGTACCATCGTATATCCTAAAAGACTGTAGGTCAATTTTCACAGCACCACTTCTTTTCATATTTAATTTAGCGTTAAAGTCAGCTACATATCCATGTATTTGGAAAACCTCCCGAGTAACTCCAATACCAAAGGGTGGCTCGAGCTTGAAGGTCGAGGACTATAGACCTATAGCAGTTCTGTCGGCTCCCGGCAAGGTATTTGAGTCAATATTAAATCGTCGCATCTCAAATCAGGTTCATACCCAAATAGTTGACAGCCAACATGGTTTCAAAGCTGGTAGATCAACGGTCACGAACCATATTAACTTTGTTGACTATGTCATGAAGGGAATGGATAGTAAAAATCAGGTGGATGCGGCTTATTTCGACTTCAAAAAAGCTTTTGACCGCGTTCATAACGATGTTCTTTTAAGGAAGTTTGCAGCTATAGGCTTCACTCCTCAGTTATTGCAATTATTCGCTAGTTATTTTAATAATCGCGTGCAGTATGTACAACTTGATGGGTGTCGTTCTTATCCGTATTTGACTTGCTCAGGGGTAAGTCAAGGTTCAACTCTTGGGCCTACCCAGTTTCTTATAATGATAAATGACTTGCCGAGGGTCGTCAGAACTGCAGAGTGTCTTATGTTCGCCGACGATCTAAAGTTGTACTTAGCCATTGGGAGCGTGGAGGACTGTGAGGCACTACAGAGTGATATAAATAGTGTGGTCGAATGGGGAAATAGAAATCACTTGGAATTTAACAGTTCCAAATGTAAAACCATTTCGTTTACCCGATCCAGGAGGCCTATTTCATACGACTATAGCATGTCTAGTATCAGTCTGGAGCGCGTTACAGAAATTCGTGATCTAGGAGTTACATTAGATGTGGGGCTGACGTTTAATATGCACATTATAGATATCTGCAACAGGGCCTTCAAATCACTTGGTTTTGTAATGCGACAAGCCGCCAGATTTAACGATCGAAGCGTTATTATAATCTTATTTTATGCTTATGTGCGCAGTAGGCTGGAATATAATTCTACAATTTGGGATCCACATGAGAGGACTTATATCATTATGTTAGAACGCGTACAACGAAAGTTTGCCCGTTATCTTTTCAAAAGACTCTATGGATATTATCCGTTTTTGTATCCTTCTTTATATGTCTCCGGAATGGTGGGTATAGACACGCTGATACTACGTAGAAAGTGTGCGTTATTAATGCATTTTTATCAGTTGCTTAACGGCCATATTGATAATTCCAGCGCGCTTGCTCGGTGGTCGTTAGCGGTACCTGACCGTGTGAAAGAATCGCGCGCATGTAACGCGCGCCGCCTGTTCGCGTGTCCGAGCGTCCGCACGCTTACCTCGAAATTCGCTCCGACGTGTCAAGCTATTTCTTTGCTCAACGCCATGCTTGCTCAAAATGCAGAAATAGATGTTTTCTTTTGTAAACCTAAAGAATTCTACAATCAGTGTGCACACTTTTTTAGCAAATTAATAGTGACTATATTGTATTCTAACTCTAATTGTTGTTGGCTCGCTGCACGCGTTGGTGAACACTGTAAGTGCAGCAAGCAATTTATATTATAAATAAATAAATATTATAAATAAATAAAAATAAATAAAATTAACTTGACCTCTACTGCAATATGAGATTTTCTCTCTTACTGCATTAGAGGATCAACGATCGACGACGAGATCTCAGGGACAAATTGCTTTCAATGGGTATCATTTTACCACATGCATTCCTGTGCTTACTGCAAATTTTATTTTGAAATACCTTAAATTTAAATAGTAAAAAAAGAAACCTATAAACAGGACTATTTCAAGATCAAAAAAGTAAATATAATAGATAAAAAACTAAGCTTCAATATATAATAAAAACAAAAAGTAAATAACTATGAGCAATAACAAAACAGACCCGTTGATGTCTTTCGTTGCCTTGTTTAGCGCCGTATCTTTTTATCAGATTCAAGTTAAAACAATCACTTTCAAATACTACTGTTATTCGAGTAATAAACACGTATCTGCTCCACAAATATCTTATATCTGCGTTTCAGTGGCCTGCGAATATTTTACTTCCTTTTTTTCAGAGTGATCTTTCATTTCCGGTGCTATAAATGCTAGAAATGAACAATTTCGCTCTGTACGCTCACAGCCATTATGCGGTACTCGTTTGCAAACGGAGATCTCGAACGTTTATCCATTCTTTGAAAATAATAAAAAGTGAAAAAAAAAATAGAAGGATGAAACTTGTTGAAAAAGGAAGAGTATTTAACAAAACTGAAAGGAGGTAGTGGGGTGAAAGGGGGTGAGTTTTTAAGGGTAAAAAACGTTTATCTCTATTTCCGGCAAAACAACAAGTCCTATGGAAAAAGTTTTACGACAAAGTTGTAGGTAATACAAAAATCTACATTTTTTGTACATACACTTTATTTACTTAATCTCAAATTTATGTAAAAAATTCAAATAAAAATGTTTTTGGTATTTTAAATTTGTTTTTAAACACTTTTTATCAGTTAATTTGGCATAAACTTACCTTTTTATGTCCCAAACACATAATTTTACTGATTTAACATATATCTTTTTTCACCTTATTTTGACTTAATATCGAAAAGCACCCTAATTTTCAATCGAAAATCTCGCTTCAAAATATAAGCTATTCTTAAATAAATATTATTTTTCTGATTCCCAGCAATGATCATCTGAAACAGAATGCACCTTCAAAGTCATGGAATTGCCCTTTTGCGTATGTTTCTCGTAAATCCGCTTCTGTAGACGGAGGCGCAATAGCCAATTCCAATATCCTAATTGAAAATTCAGCCTCGGTACGGTTCTAAGAATCGTCCCTTTACTAATTCCGTCAGAGAAAATCAGTTCAAGTTTAGAATTATTTACTTATGTCCCCTGCTGTTTCGGAAATGAAGTTTAAGGAACATTAACATTTGTATCTACCCTACGAATAAATAATATTTCTTCGAAATACCTACTACTTTTCATTCAACCTATCGTGGGATAGGTTGAATCGATGTCAAAACATTTTATACATATAAAAATATGGTTGAAAATGTAAAGAGAACTGAATTTTATTTTGAACACAATTTTTTTAGGGTTGTCTACGTATAGGGTTCTTTTTAAGTAGTGATAGCTCAGTGGCATTGGCTATGGACTGCCGCGCAGCAGGTCCATGGTTCAAATCACGCTGCGGGCTTGAACTTCACCGCATGGTGGTAGGGCATTTTTTCGAATGCCCACCTGGCTAGCGACCACCCTCTGGTATAAAGTCTGTCGTCAAACACCCAACGGTGTGTTCCGGCAGCTGTCCTTGAAGGCCAGTAATTCTACGTTAAGCCTGTTAATAACTTCGACCACATCATCACTTACCATCAGGTGAGATTGTGGTCAAAAGCTTACTTTTTACCTACTAATTTCAAACAAAAAAAACTTTACAAAATTACAAATATACGATAGGAAAAATTTATGTTATGTGAATCGCAGGCGTTATTGCAAACACAACAATATTAAAACAAAAATAAACTTTGTGATTTTGTAAAAATAAACTGTTTTTTTTTAGATTTCAGGACGTGTACTTTCATGACACGTCTTGCTTGAGGATGGTTAGAATACAATGTCAATATAAATTCTCTTCTACTGCAAAACTTACATTGTTGTTGTTTATTTTTATATGAACCATGAAGTTTATCACGTTTTTTTATTGGCAGTAAAATATAGCTGCTATTTTGGTAGTTAACTAGATATTCAAGTAAAACTGTCGTGTTAAAAACTTATGTGCACTTAGCAAATTACTGCTGTGACCCACTGTGTAAAAATATACCCAGAAAATATTGCATTCCATAAAATACTAACTTTATAATGTTTATACATTGGCAACACAATCAGTGGTCTTATCGCTAGTACAATCTCTTAAAGACCTTTGACAGGATAAACGGGAAATAGTGTAGATGGTGGTGTGAAACAAGAAGAGACTTCTGCCAGCGATGCTTCTGTTCGATATGCAGTTAGCATTCAATCTAAACGTCAGTACTGCATTACTTTAAACTATTATTTGTATTTTATTGAAGCTTGCGTGACTCTCGGACTTCTGTTTACTTCAATAACTGAAGAAACAACTATGAAATAAAATTCTGGCTGAATTTCAAACTAAGATACACTGCGGTACTTTGACGCGACGTGACCTGAGTAACGCCACATAACCCAGCCCAGCCCCATTTTAGGTACGTTCGCGGAAAAGGATTTGGTTATAAAAATACAGATTTCCGTAAGTTTTGTCTAACCTCTCTACTATGAACGATGACATAACATATTGACATGATAATGCTGATAAATTTTTCTTACTCTTACTGCCCCTGCCTTTAGATAATTAGTTAGATCATTAATTTTATTACAGTGAGTTAGAGGGTTCAATGTAAAAATAAAAGTTCTAAGGTTTAAAAAACAGTTGTTCGAATCCAGGCGTAATTTTAATTATATATTTGGGTAGCACGCTCTCTTTCATCATTCATCACCTGCATCCTGAAGTGGAGTTCTTTCCAAATTAAGTTGGTCTAAAACGTTCCCTCCTCACAAAAAAAAACATTAAAAGGCGTTGTAAAAAACCAGCAGTCGGTGATTTTCATGTGTTACCGTGTAGTATCGGGTCCTTAATTAACTATACAGCAGTTATTTAACTGTAGGGTGGAGAGAGCCTAGGCTTTTAATGAAAGTATAAAACAACTAAACAAAAGGCAAAACTGCCCATGCAGAACTATAAAAGGGTGAGCTAAAGCGTAGTCTATTAAAACTCTTATTAAAGTTCCACAAGATTCCTTACCTAATTTTGCTACAAGTCGACGATTCCTTTTAAACTTGAAGTTGAATTATGCCAGCTCAATCAAGTAACCCTAAACTTTTTGCATTGCCCTGGTAAAGAAATTGTCCTATATTTTCTCGCAAATTGAACAATATGATCAGAGGAAAGTTTAATTGTTTGAAATGATATTTTTAAGGGTTATTTGTACAGAAAATTTAATAATATAGATTGTATTTGAATAAGATTGGGATGCTAATATTATGACACTTGTAGCAAAGTTTTAATGAAATAGTGTGAGCGTAGAGTAGAGATGTGAAAGGAAGATTGTAGAAAACATTGTGACATGAACATCCCCTCAAAACTCTAGGTTCCAGATTATTGAAGGTGCCTTAACTGTTCTGTTTTTATCTTATCCTTATCCCACTCTTTTGGGGCAGAGCATTGTTTTCTCCAATAACACAAAGGTCAACATTAATATAACAACACCAATACACTTAAGGGTATGACTGTAACAAATTCTGGCTTCTGTGGCTTTTTATTATTAACTAGCTGTACCCGCGACTTCGTACGCGATTGCCGTACCTGCAAACTAATTATTCACATTTGAGCACTGTTTATCTCATATTAAGCAACGTTGTGGTCTGTGGTAAAGCACTCTTAGTAAAGCATAGCTCAGAAAGGAGCTTTTTACTTTGGGTTTGATAACTCCTAGCTTGTTTTTCCAGAAGACAGTAGTTAAGTAACTCAGACAGTTCCTTCGCGGTTCGCACAATAAATGTTGAAGCAAAGTAGGTACTTTTTTCTTTGGAATTTCGATTATAAAACGATATCTTTTTGCCGAGGTTCTCCTTGTTTGGCGGTAGAACAAAAATATATGTACATGTATGTACACTTCCATTGCGCAGTTCCTAAAATGTATCCGGCAAAAGATAGATAGTTAACAAAATTGATTGTGGCGAATGTTCCAGATTTTAGAGTGTTATCTTAGCAAGCTGGCAAATCTAAATAAGGATGCCAAGATGCCCGTGGGGTGCCGAGCTGCCCATGGGGTGCTGGGCTGCCCGTGGGGTGCCGGGATGCCCGTGGGGTGTCGGGATGCCCGTGGGTGCCGGGCTGCCCTTGGGGTGCCGGGTGGCCCGTGGGGTGCCGGGCTGCCCGTGGGGTTCCGAGCTCGCTCGTCACTATCCTAACAAAAAATGAATAATTGAAATTGGATTACGCGTTCATAAAGTACAACTAAGTAACATTTTAACTTTCATCCCCTTTCCCGAGGGAACCGTGCTGAATTTCGGGATAAAAAGTATACAATAACCTTCTTCGTAGTATGAACTCAAATCGTGTTAAGTTTCATTGAATTCCATTTAGTAGCCCATGGGGTGCTGAGCTGCCCGTGGGGTACCAGGCTGCCCATGGGGTTCCGGGCTCACTCATCACTATTCTAACAAAAAAGAATAATTAAAATCGGACTACACGTTCATAAATTACAACTAAGTAACATTTTGACTTTCATCCCCTTTCCCGAGGGAACCGTGCTGAATTTCGGGATAAAAAGTATACAATAACCTTTTTCATAGTATGAACTCAAATTGTGTTAAGTTTCATTGAATTCCATTCAGTAGCCCATGGGGTGCTGGGCTGCCCGTGGGGTGCGGGGCTGCCCATGGGGTTCCGGGCTCATTCATCATTATTCTAACGAAAAATAATAATTGAAATCGGACTACGCGTTAATAAATTACAACTAAGTGTACATTTTGACTTTCATCCCCTTTCCCGAGGGAACCGTGCTGAATTTCGGGATAAAAAGTATACAATAACGTTCTTCGTGGTATGAACTCAAATCGTGTTAAGTTTCATTGAATTTCATTCAGTAGCCCATGGGGTGCTGGGCTGCCCGTGGGGTGCTGGGCTGCCCGTGGGGTGCCGGGCTGCCCATGGGGTTCCGGGCTCACTCATCACTATTCTAACAAAAAAGAATAATTAAAATCGGACTACGCGTTCATAAATTACAACTAAGTAACATTTTGACTTTCATCCCCTTTCCCGAGGGAACCGTGCTGAATTTCGGGATAAAAAGTATACAATAACCTTCTTCGTAGTATGAACTCAAATCGTGTAAAGTTTCATTGAATTCCATTCAGTAGCCCATGGGGTGCTGGGCTGCCTGTGGGGTGCCAGGCTGCCAATGGGGTTCCGGGCTCACTCATCACTTTTCTAACAAAAAAGAATAATTGAAATCGGACTACGCGTTCATTTATTACAACTAAGTAACATTTTGACTTTCATCCCCTTTCCCGAGGGAACCGTGCTGAATTACGGCATAAAAAGTATACAATAACGTTCTTCGTGGTATGAACTCAGATCGTGTTAAGTTTCATTGAATTCCATTCAGTAGGCCATGGGGTGCTGGGCTGCCCGTGGGGTGCGGGGCTGCCCATAGGGTTCCGGGCTCACTCATCATTATTCTAACGAAAAAGAATAATTGAAATCGGACTACACGTTAATAAATTACAACTAAGTGTACATTTTGACTTTCATCCCCTTTCCCGAGGGAACCGTGCTGAATTTCGGGATAAAAAGTATACAATAACGTTCTTCGTGGTATGAACTCAAATCGTGTTAAGTTTCATTGAATTTCATTCAGTAGCCCATGGGGTGCTGGGCTGCCCGTGGGGTGCCAGGCTGCCCATGGGGTTCCGGGCTCACTCATCACTATTCTAACAAAAAAGAATAATTAAAATCGGACTACACGTTCATAAATTACAACTAAGTAACATTTTGACTTTCATCCCCTTTCCCGAGGGAACCGTGCTGAATTTCGGGATAAAAAGTATACAATAACCTTTTTCGTAGTATGAACTCAAATTGTGTTAAGTTTCATTGAATTCCATTCAGTAGCCCATGGGGTGCTGGGTTGCCCGTGGGGTGCCAGGCTGCCCATGGGGTTCCGGGCTCACTCATCACTATTCTAACCAAAAAGAATAATTAAAATTGGACTACGCGTTCATTTATTACAACTAAGTAACATTTTGACTTTCATCCCCTTTCCCGAGGGAACCGTGCTGAATTTCGGGATAAAAAGTATACAATAACCTTCTTCGTAGTATGAACTCAAATCGTGTTAAGTTTCATTGAATTCCATTCAGTAGTTTTGGAGTGATGCGCGGCCGGGATACAGACAGACAGACAGACAGACAGACAGACAGACAGACAGACAGACAGACAGACAAAAATAAAAAAAAATATAGTTTTGGCATCAGTATCAGCTACAGAGTGCTCTCAAATTTTTTTTTGCTAAATATCTCTTATGTACAGAATTGGACCTGTTACAGTTTTATTATAAGTATAGATTATGGCTATCTGTCTGACGTCAACTCTATCCACAGCACAGATCAAAATTATGCAAGGCTACTTAAACTCCTTTACAAGAATAATCTAATAGACTTCACGAAAAAAAATATACCTAACAGAGATTATCTTACGTAGTAAAGTTGACTCATTCGGATACAAGTTATAGTAGCTTTTAAATATCATTATCAACCATCAAAAATAGAACTTGCCGTTTTCATCAATTAGAATAAATGAAGTAACATCCTTTAAACAATTTAGCAGCACTGCATTGAAAGGTCTCCGGATAATTTTCCTTGATGGAAGATTTGTAAAATAACGGCAAAAACCACTTTGTGTATATTTGTTCACAGTATTCTGAAAGTCAGTACAAAAGCATAAAATATTAACACTTGCATGCGCAGAATATGAACACTTTTTATGTGTTATCTTACACAATCGATCTATTTCACATGTCATACTTAAACCATCTATAGATAATTATCATTATCAACAGCTGTATAGTCTACCGTTGAAGAAAGCCTCCCCTATATACTGTATCAGCAGAATTGTCAACTGCTGAACGCAGCCTAAAGGGGGATTTACCATAAATATAATAGGGGATTGCTTGGCAGGCGTCTTGGGGATCGCAGAGTAAGATAGCAGTTCCTCAGAAAACGCCACCTTTCAGCATTTTACCCCTCGTCTCCTCTGACATCACCCACACGAAGGGATTATGGGGTGCCATTCTAGCCCGGCATCCCACGGGCTTCCCCTACATGGCAAACTATCCAAGTGTGGTAATTATGCAATACCCGAGGATTTGCCATAATTCCCACACTTTGAAGGCGTCTTGGGGGTCGCAGTGTAGATAGAAGTCCTTCCAAAGGTGTTGCTGCGCACCTTCCGGTATTTTCCCTTAGTCGCCCCTTACGACACTGGTTAGTCATTAATTTAATATGTATTAAAGAACAATAATAATCAATATCACACTATTACATTGATTTAAAATCTTATCCTATATATTTTTAAATATATTATGTACAATTATTTTTCATTTATAAACGTCATGATTTAAAGTTTGGGCGTAAACAAAAGACGAATAAAATTTTAAACCAACTTTATTCCAATCACACATGTTTACATAAAATGATAAATCAGACAGTTTGGAATCCAAACTGTCATCATCATCTATCCAAACTTTGGATAGATAATGCCGATAATAACCTAAGCATAGAACATATAATAATACTACGTATAGAACGGACACTCCTCACCCCCCACCAAAACCAGCCGTCCTCACCCCGCCACCGGTTCTGAGCTGTCGCTAAGCTGACTTAAGTACGGGACGCGCAACTCGCGCACGATGACGTGACGATTGTACGAGTATTTTAAAAATTGAGAATGGGAAACTCTTGTGCTGTTTACGGTTGCTTATCAACTAAACGAGAAACGAATTGGAGTTTTTGTAGATTCCCTTAGGATAAAACGAGATAAGTCATTCTTGGTAACCTACACTAAGTACCTACCTATTTGTCGTTCTTCAGTTATACAGTAGGTAACTTATTAAGGTTGAGCTGGCCGGTAACTTTTCCATACAAACGCCGTAGGATGATCACTCCCTTATTTGAGGTTTTAGGTCCACAACTAAGCATGATATCGATTTATCTCTTCATTATCTAGGCTTGTCTTGGCACCGATTTGTAAAAAAAATCTTCACATGATAGTAATAAGCCTCGAAACATCCCTGTAATATCACGAGTTTTAGCGCATGTTTAGTCGTAAATAAACGACTTATAGAGCATGAAATCCCTAAAATTATTTACATAGAAGCATAGCTCAGTTCATGATCATTTTAGATAACATTTTGGAAAACAAATACATCCAGTAGTATAATCATAAACATCCTAGAGCCAAAGGTCGGCACACATAGTTTTGCGCGCTAGTTTTTCGTTCAAAATATTGGGCATCTCATGTCAATACTTCCATTCCGCGGTGAGGGAAGCGGGCGGGCGGGTCTCATGCGCGGCACACTAATATATAATTAACAAAACGCACACTACCAAAAGTCACGTGCACCGCGCCGCGATCTTAGAACATAATATTATATTGTAGGAATGCCCTGTTGCTTTTTGGTGTGCACGTATGTATACACTACCAATATGTAGTGCCTATGCCTACTTACGTACTTATATATATATATATATATATTTACATATGTTGGGAGTTGGGGACCGGATTTTCTTTCGCATTTGATTAGTTTGTTCGTGATAGTAAGTGTCGGACGCCATAATCCATATAGATAGGTACTTGGGTAATATAAATACGTAACTATGTCTAGGTACTCACCTACTCTCACCTAAGTTAGTACCTAGTAGGTATTAGTCAATACGCAGGTCATGATAGCTATGGTAAGTACCTATCATTTTAGCAACACTTAGACAATATAAAAAGCTGCATTTGGTTAGATACGGTATGGACGTAGGTAGTCCGCATTCTTTTTAGAATATAGTCTAAGCAGTAATATAACTTCGAGAAAGTACCTACCTAACACAAAGTAGTAAAGGGTTAGAATTAGAAGCTCAATGGAAGATACCTACCTATCTACGATATAATTATCATTTATCATATAGGCCTGCCTAGGCACGCAACTGCCAGCGATGTCAAATCGACATTCGCCGGCGCGCATTACATTGCATACCTATCTACATAGCTATAAGATCACAACAAATAATAAAGTTAGTACTATGTATCTACCTACGTAAATTAGTAGAATAAGTATGTATATTTGTAGTAGGTACTTATACCTAAGGTAGTACGAAAGTTTATATGGTAAACTTAGCGATGATTGTAGGCACTTCCCTAATCAAAAATAACCTTTGATTAGTTATTGATTTTTATTGGAAATAATTTAAATCAGTTACGGGTAGGTAGAGAATTTTTATTCCAAATGTGTTCTACCAGGATTGGTAGATCCATGATGCCATCGTAAATTACCGCTTAGAGACAGATTTTGAAATCGGTACGACACACTCTCATCTCAAAGCTCGCTAGCCGGGCGAGCATTCGCAAAACAACCTTCCACCATGCGGTGAAGTTCATGCCCGCGGCGGGATTCGACCCATAGACCTGTTGCGCGGCAGTCCATTGCTAAGAGCCATCACTGCTTCCCGTTAAGTGTTTAGTGACAGAATTTCTACTTGAGGGTGGTAGCTAGCCAAGCGAGCATTCGCAAAATGCCCTTCTACCAAGCGGTGAATTTCAAGCCCGCGGCGGGATTCGAACCATAGACCTGCTGCGTGGCAGTCCAAAGCTAATGCCACTGAGCCATCACTGCTTCCCGTTAGGTGCTTTCTGACAGATTTTCTACTTGAGGGTGGTAGCTATCCAGGCGAGCATTCGCAAAATGCTCTTCACCAACGCGGGGAAGCTCAATATCGTGGCTGGATTCGAACCATGGACCTGCTGCGCGTTAGTCACTAGCTAATGCCACTGGCCCATCACTGCTTCCCGTTAGGCGCTTACTGACAGATTTTCTGCTTGAGGATGGTGGCTAGCCAGGCGAACATTCGCAAAATGCCCTATGACCTTCCAACAAGCGGTGAAGCTCGAGCCCGCAGCGGGATTCGAACCATAAATATGCTGCGAGGCAGTCCATAGCTAATGCCACTGAGTTCACGTTAGTTGCATGGTGACAGATTTTCTACTTGGGTAGCTATCCCGGCGAGCATTCGCAAAATGCTCTTTTTTTATGCCTGATAGGTTAGCCTTTGACCACTATCTCACCTGATGGTAAGTGAAGATGTTGTTCAGGCTAACCTAGAAGTACTGGCTCTCAAGGACAGCTGCCGGAACACACCGTTAGGTGCTTGGCGACAGATTTTCTACTTGAGGGTGGTAGCTATACAGGCGGGCATTCGCAAAATGCCCTACCACCATGCTATAACGACTTCCATCCTAAGACCACAACCGGGACCAACGGCTTAACGTGCCCTCCGAAGCACGGAAGCGCTCAGTAGTATTGTCCCAGCGGTCACCCATCCAACTCATGACCGCGCGCGACGGTGCTAAACTTTGCTGATCGGTTGAGAACAGCTAAGTAAACTTCGCTACGAACTCTCCACCACGCGGTGAAGCTCAATATCGCGGCGGGATTCAAACTATGGACCTGATGTGCAGCCAGTCCATAACCAATGCCACTGAGCCATCACTGCTTCCCTTTAGGTGCTTGGCGACCGATTTTTTACTAGAGGGTAGTAGCTATCCAGGCGGGCATTCGTATAATGCTCTTCTACCACGCGGTGAAGATTAAGCCCGCGACGGGATTCGAACCATGGACCTGCTGCGCGGAAGTCCATAACCTATGCCACTGAGCCGTCACTGCTTTACAAAATATGTTGTAGTAAAAGCAGTAACTTGCTAATTATGTAATAAATAATTATTGTAGGTAAATATTTACTACATCAATATGAAAAGAACAAACTAATACATTTACTATGTACCTACAAATCATTGTACCTACTTACTAAATATTTACCTACTATAGGTGAAATAACATCAGTATGTTATTATAAAACGAACGAAAACTATAACAACCGGTACCTACTGTCCGAACCAAAATGTATTCCTCTGTGAATATATAATATTATTTTATAAGAAATACCTACACACGTCGTGACGTAGCTTGAGACACTATCTCCGTCCGTCGTCAAACATCGTAATTCGTTCGGCATGGTTCGGCTTTCATTGATATATCGCAAACAAGTGTGCGTAATTAGCGTAGATGCAATACGGGTGTGTGATGCGCGATCACTATCTTCGTACTACTCATCACGGAGTTTTACCCTTTCCCACAAAGGTATAGGTGAAATAGCATGCTTTGTTCCCTCGCCCGCTGATAAGTTCGAGCCGTCGGCAAGTGCATCCTTAAAACCGGTAGTTTACAGTAGGTATTGAAAAAAATACAAACAAGACTTTATCTTTGTATTTTATTCAAACTGTTATTCAAATGATTATTTTAGAAGATTTTCGTTTGCAAAAAATATCCATGGATATCGACTTCGTTTGCAGCGAAACAAGTTTTGTGTCTTTATAACCTATACCTACCATAGAGAAAAGCAATACCCATACCGACCTTCGCTACCGTTGACACGCAGCACACTTCATGTGTGTTTATTATATGAGAAGAACATAAATTATTATTGTGATTGTAATTACCTATTATCATTACTTGTATAAAATGTGAACTTGGAATGATACTTTTTGTATAGTGAAGGTATCTATTATTGTATATGTAATGGAGTGAAATGTGAAAATATTTTACCTACTCGGTTGTATGTTACATATTCCTACGTCGTACATGGAGTTGGATTGTTGTGCTTGTAAATGTTTCTGAAGGTAGGTAAGGTACGCATAACCTACGAAATATAATAAGTCATAATAACAGCATCAAAAAATTGTTAGGTAGATAAGTACAACAATTATTCATACGATGACAACCTTAGTCTTCACGCACACATTTACGCGTGTACAAAAACTTCATTTGTGTAGTGTCTGTGTAATAGGTAGTTAGAACGCGGCTTTTGTATAGAGAATGAGTCGAGTGTCCAGGCTGTGACCTAAGTATAAAATATTCCAAATAACCATAAAATAAGATTCTTATGTAGATTTTCACTAAGATCAAATTTATTTTTTCATCTTTAAGGAAATGTCTATTTAAACACAATTAAAACTAATCTCAAAAAAAAGATCACAATCGAACCAATGGGATTAAATAACCCAACTTTGGAAAATAATCCCACTTCGAGTTAATTGAGCATTACGATAAGGATTTATCTCGTTGGTATTAATCACCTCAGTGATGGGCTAATAAGCCCGACTTCTATCACTCAATCATTTATAACGAAATGTTGGTTTATTAATTAATCAAACACCCTGGAGTAATTAGAAGCAAAGTAATTATAATTAATGCGTCATTGTGGTGAGTGATTCCGCTCCCGTAATTTGGTTAGCTAATAAAAGACCCGTCGTTCAATAAAAGCTCTCCTGCTCATAACGATACTATACGTTGTTTTGGTTAATTTGGGCTTTTCCCCGGATTACATTTTATTAAATCAGATTAAGGTTAACATGTTTTGACTTGCCACGTGCTTGAAGATGTTAACTGGCAAGGACTAGATGACTTTTAAAAAATATCTTCGAAGTTGATATTGTAAATTTAGGCGCATAATCAAGGCTGAAATGGCTGGGTACTTTGAATTTATCACGCGATAAAACTGTTGATTCGCTTTATTTCCGTCATAAAATCACCCAAGCAATAAAATACTCACAGGTATTTCATCCCGCTCAAAACTTCTTATCATAGCTTTTCTCTTTTAATTATTGAATTTCTCTCAACTTACCTAAAGAAATGATGAACATTCCATTGATTAGCTTTTCACGGATCTATTATGGCAAAAAGTTTATCTCACGCGCTAATAAAGATCCTGTTGAAGCGTGATTACACTAACCCATACTATGCTGAGGCGTTCTACTTGGTTCAGTTTTTTATAACTTCAATTTTTTCGAAGAATTGGCAGATGGCAGATTTTAGCGAGTTGGTGTTAGAAAAGTTATCGCTCTATCTGCCTACGCTGTTTTGTATCTTGGCTCTCAGGTAAGGTATTTGTTATATATTCAAACCGTAGACTTGCTTTCCTTGATTGGTCATAGATATTTCCATCGTAACGTTTGGTTTTTAAAGAGCGCCAAATTAAACTTTTAACGTTTATCAGGTAAGAGTTTAATTTGGCGCCCATCTTGGGTCTAAACAATCAATTTCGGTGCTACTTACTCGGTTTTAAATACATACGTTATAAATAAGTAGATTTTTAAATATGAATACAAGCAATACCGCGAGATAAGCTAAAATCTCGTTTTATAAGCGTAACTGAGCTTTGGGTCGTTGACTATCACTTGGTTTTTCTTTGCCTAGTGACTTGATGCAATCTCCCTGGTGTAATTTATCACCGAGCGCTTTAGAACTTGAATCGCACGTTAAGCCATAGGCCATGTTTTTGTCTTAAGATGGCAGTTGAGCTTTGTGGGAGACCTTAGGGCAGCCTGAAAACTCTAGCTTTGCTAAGCGGTAAATACCACTCTTAAGTATAAAATGGGTCACCAAGCACCTGGTAGCCAATTCCAATCCTAGTTTTAGCCAGTTTACCATCTCCGACCACGTCGTCACTTACTATCACTTGAGATTGTGGTCTAAATCTAGGCAATTAGCGATAATAAACCACCCCAATGAGTATAACATGTAGTGTGCAAATTTATTCCCATCAAATTCTAACACATAACCACTCCGCGTTGTTAGCATTCGACGTAGTGCTACTTTTTGTGGTGTGCTAGTAAACCTCAGCTTTGGCTGAAAATCTCTCGCTGAATGTAAAATATTTATGAGTCTTGGAACAGGTCCAGATTACCCACAGTCCATTGCCAAGTAGTCTACGTGGAACAGTATAAATAAAATATACCATAGTGCTTTCCCTAACATTTTTACACGACTGACCAAAAAAAAGTGGTATGTCTTTAGGGTTCATTTATGTAAGTTTTTTTCACCATACCTTTTAAACGGCTTAACCGAATAAAATTTATGAAATATTGTTAGGTTCTTCTTGATAGCGTAAGTGACACTAAGTACATAAAAAAAATCAAAAACAATCGATTTTAGAAGTGAAATCGTGATTTTTTTTTTCTTCCATACCCATCGACTTCTGTATCAATTGGAAGGGCCTTAATAAACGATTCCATAAAAATATATATATTGCAGTTTGAGTTTCATTATAACGATAAAATTTTTAATTAATTTAATCTTGTTAACTCTGAGTAGTAGATGTTTTTTTAATTTATTTTTCAATAAATTATTTTCTTCCTGGTGTTAGTAATCTAGCCTTATTAATTGATTGTGATTAAACAAATCCAAATGTTCATTATACTATTATTATACTTACCCATTCAATTTAATAGCACTGAGCATCTTTTTTTTGTGTTATTATGACGGAACAAGCCCGAAGCCCACCTGATGTTAAGTGGACTAACCTCTGCCTATAACAGACGCATTTCGTCCACGACGAATTGCACTGTGCCCGTCACACTGAGACGTCCAGTTCTTAGGTCTCATTAGCCTGTAATTTTTCTGGCTCTCAAGGACTGCTGCCGGAACACACCGTTAGGTGCTTGGCAACAGATTTTCTACTTGAGGGTGGTCGCTAGCCAGGCGGGCATTCGCAAAATGCCCTTCCACCATGCGGATAAGCTCAAGCTCTGGGCGGGATTCGAACCATGGACCTGCTGCGCGGCAATCCATAGCCAATGCCACTGAGCCATCACTGCTTCAAATCTGGCGCTCAATACCTAAAGCATTTAATTTTAGTGTCATAATATGCCAGATAAAACTGTTAAAAATACCGCAAGGTTTGTTTATAAAGGTTTTATAACGTAGTCAATAATGCCACTGTTCGATTTCAATATCTTCATCTCATCTTCAGTACTTATAGTATCATTTTAGTGAAGGTTGAAGCAAAACTCAGTCAAAAATCTTGGTCTTTGAAGAGGAATCCCAAAGGACTAATTCAAATGCAATATATTTTAATTACTTATTTCACAAATAACACAGGTCTGTTAGTATATATACTGAGTACATAATATTTATACAGGGTTATTTGAAAAATGCTAACAACCTCTTAGGGTTGACTTCTGCGCGGCAACACTGGACAGCGCCGCGCTCTCTTTGAAAAGAGTTTTGAATATTTACATCGAGCAGAGTAATAAATAAAATGAAATAGTAAATAACAGGCACAAGAGACTTTTAACATTAGGTGGTCGTCGTGCTTAATCTGTCAAAAAAAACGAATATAAATAAAAAACATTCATCTCAATATGTTTGTTAGGACTAGCAGAAGTCAACCCTAAGAGGTTGTTAGCATTTTTCCAATAACCCTGTATATTGTTTTTCACTGTGTTTTATCTGCTGAGAAAGAGTTCCCTTCGTTACCTAAACTGAAAACTGTCTCTCGTAGACACATGCTCGAAAATATTGCTAGTTGCTTAGCGACGGATTTTCTATATGGGGGTGGTAGATAAGCGGGCGGACATTTACAACATGTCCAACCATCATCTGAAATGATAGAGTTTTAAGGCCATCCTAAAGGAAAATAGGAAGGCCTCCGATATAGCCTGACGACCACCATCGTAAGCGTCAATTCACATCGAAGTGGCAGCGGCGGGCTGCGAAACAGCTGGAAGTTTTACCCTTCAACCGTTTTCGACTTTGTCTCTAGCACTACAGTGTATAGTCTAGGATGAAAGAATAGACATAGGTTGTTTTTTTAATATTTTTTCTTTATTGTTACTGGTACAATATTGTCATAATGGCAAAAACTTTTTCAGGTCCACTTAAAATCGATTTGACGTAAATTTATTACCTATGTATAAAGTACTAGTACGAAGTACGAAGCAAGTACTAGGTTATTCTTGGCCTAGTATAATTGTCCTGGATACATCACTAGCAACTCATAATGAATTCATAATAAGACTTATCTCTTACGGACCACACCTACCTGGCTTTGTCCTAGTGAAGTTTCGGCATTTGACGAGACATTGAAATCAACGGTTGAGTCGATACTGAATGTCTCTCTTAATGAAACTCAGTGGAGTCAGGCGACTCTTCCTATCCGGCATGGAGGTATTGGGTTACGTTGCGCACGGGATGTGGGCTTGCCGGCTTTCCTGGCGTCGGCGCATGGTGTGTTGGACCTCGTCACTGAAATTTTGCGTTCTGATGGTGGTGAGGTGAACGTACCCTTTGTAGCCGAGGCTGAGTCAGCTTGGTCTGCCCGCAGCCCAGGAGAGGCTTACCCTGTTGTGCCTCATGTGCAGCGCGCCTGGGATGACATCGCGGCAAAGCAGATGAAAGACAAATTAATTGAAGGTGCTGCGGGAGCCGATCTGGCCAGACTCCGGGCTGTGTCTCAGCCTGAATCGGGAGCATGGTTGCACGCGCTGCCCTCCCCTCACCTGGGCACTTTCCTGGACGACAACTCATTGCGTGTGGCGGTGGCTCTTCGCCTGGGCTGCAGGGTGTGTGAACCTCATATATGCACCTGCGGTTCCATGGTGGAGGCCGATGGCCATCACGCACTGAGCTGTCGTCGTTGCACGGGAAGGTTTCCACGTCACCATGCTCTCAATGACATAGTTCGGAGAGCCTTTGTATCGGCTGATGTCCCATGCATGCTTGAGCCACCCGGCCTCAGCAGGTCCGATGGCAAGAGACCGGATGGTATGACTTTGGTGCCGTGGAAGAATGGCAAGTGCCTCTTGTGGGACGCCACGTGCGTCAACACTGTCGCTCCCAGTCACCTTGGTCGTACTGTCCGCTCTCCAGCAGCTGCTGCCGAAGACGCGGCTATTAAAAAACATCACAAGTATGCAGCCTTAGAGGCGCAATACTTGTTTGTACCATTTGCAGTGGAGACGATGGGCAGCTGGGGCGCAGATGCAAAAAGTTTGGTGGATCAATTAGGGCGCAGACTAAGGGAAAAATCGGGTGACTCCCGCTCCGGCTCGTACCTGGTGCAAAGACTGGCCATCGCAGTTCAACGAGGCAAGGCAGCCAGCGTCATGGGCACCTTTGCGCCAGGTACAGTGAGGGGCGGGTTATTTGAAAATATTTAATTTAATTAGATTATATTTCATTATTTGACAAATTTAATATTAATGTTTATTTGTGTTAATGTTTAATTGTATGTTTTTTTAAGTTCTATTATGTGATTGATGACATTTTGCATTATTTTTATATTGACATTTAATTGTATATTTGTCTATTATGATAAGGTATTTCCAAATTAAACTGATTCATAATGAATGTTATTAAATTTGTAGGCCCAGGGATACATAATCATGGGTAGGGCAGGGCCAATTTATCCGACATAGATGTACCTACCGATATTTACTGACTGTTGCATTCTAATGAAGAATTACGGAATCTTAAATCCCTTTTGCAGTAGCAATCTGAATCCGACTGTGCCCAGTAGATGAATATGATATGGCCAATAGGCCATCCGTAATATACGAATAATACATAGAACCAAATTATTGTCATAAATGCAGGACTTCTATGTCATTCAGGGTTATTAAATTGTATAGTGATACGAGTATGTATGTAGGTAGGGTTGAAAAAAATCACAATAAAAGTCAGTAGTTACACTACTGACCTTTCATTATATCAATACGAGTCGATATTCACAATAAAAGCGAGCGTGTATTGTATACGTGTGCAATTGTAAAATTTTATTTCACACTCGCGAAACGACAGATACTGACATCCATTAAGACCATTATTAATATGGTAATTGAATAAAATATTCGCGACAATTTAGTTTAATTTAAGTTTGTAACACACGATGGATATACAAAATACTGATACGATACGCTTTTTATAGTTATGAAGTAGCAATATTTGATGTTGGGGTAAAAGCGTCTAATACTAATAATTATTAATTGAAAAACTACTTTCTTTCTATATGATTATTTATTTTTTATAATGAATAATCATCTAATTTTATTGTATCCATGTAGTCTATATTTTTTTTCTCCCTCTTTTAGGTTACATGGATAAAATTAATTTAGATAACTTTTCAATCGAATTAATTTTAGTAGTTAAATAGAAAATATTATATGCTATCGAGCAAACCCTTCACTAAACGCGATCTAGTAACTTTATCACAAAATTAATGTATGTTTAATTTGTATTCCACATTGAGGAACAAGCCGGACATATTGATCTTTGCTCAAAGGTAGAAGTAGAATAATTAGCACCGCAAGCATGACTTATACGATACCGTTTTATTTTATTGAGTGTTTATAATTTCTTTATGATCGACTGCCTCCACATTTTGACACTTGTTTTCCGGACCATATAAGATAGTATGATAAAGCGTTAATGTGGATCTGACAAAACCATGTTATGGCATTTACAGACGATATCCGTTAATTGATCAAGTACATATAATAAGATAATGAAAATAAGTGTATAGTTTCAATGGAATGGTTGAGCTCCTGTTTCTCTCAGTAGGCTCAAGGCACGTTTTAAATTGAATTTACAAAGGACGATAACCCCCTGCAAACTTTGAGTGAACTATTCCCAACTCCAATACTTTTATAAACTATAAATCCGTGACTTTATCGTTTACTTTTGATGTTTTTGCACGGCGGCTTTATTGTTGAGTAAACTTTACATGGTTTTGTTTGTAAAGTTCTTCCTAATGTAATTTTTTCTACTACACTGTTCACTTTTTCTTTTAGCCAGCTCAACTGAGGTTTACGTAGTTTATTTTTAGATATGCGTCTATAAAAGTTGATACATATACAATACTAATTGTTGTTCTGATGATAAAGTAAAGCGAAATTATAAAGTTTCTTTTCAAGGAACCTCTAGGTCTTTGACCGATATAATCATTTTCCAGTTTAATATAGTGATCTTACAATATATACGGATATACTACCAACAAAAGAATTTCCTACGAAAATTGACGGTGGAGCATAAAACTAAAGCCTACATTTTTTA
Source organism: Plagodis pulveraria (assembly GCA_963890685.1). Classification (NCBI taxonomy): domain Eukaryota; kingdom Metazoa; phylum Arthropoda; class Insecta; order Lepidoptera; family Geometridae; genus Plagodis; species Plagodis pulveraria. The sequence goes on along the minus strand of OY982964.1, from coordinate 10,405,530 downwards.
CAATTATGTCCTTGCCTTGTTCTGCGCGCTGTTAGCAATAAGATAGTTTTAATATTGCGTTTTTTTTATAGAAATGTAGGCCGCTCACTAGATGGAATGGCGATGTAGTAAAAGTCACGGCTAGCCAAAAGTTAGAAGCGGCTAACAGCCATTCTTTGTAACGTTCTATTGGGGAGGCATTTGTTCAACAAGCTTCCAGCTGATGATGACGATGATTATGATGAATAGACATATTGTACCAACCCCACCCACTCGAGTGAAATAAGCAAAATGATGACTATCTGGTATTTTTATATCTTTGTTTTACTTTGGTATAACAATATATTATGGTATATACAGAATATTATATTTTTTTATTTATTATTATAACCCGCCATAGCTGCAGCAACATGCTACAGCGTAGGCAACTACTCAATCATAAGATACACATGCCGTCGCAGTCAAAAATATTCTTGACGGGTTAACCAGCAACAATCATGCAATACCATATTTAAGTAAGTCCAATGTTTGAAAATCGGTCATTTCAGTCATAGTACAATATTATGTTACTGATCTTTATTGCGCGTTTTTAGTCAGATGCATAAAATCTAATGCAAGATGTCTATCCACGACTGAACTAATAAATTTCGAAACTGCCAGATGATACTATATACATACACACGCATCAAACTACCTGCACTTTTTTATGCAGAGCGATTTTCAGCAGCCCGAGCACACGATTCCTACTACGCACAAGTACACAACAAAACAAAAAACCGAAATCCTGAATTAAAAATCACACGGCCCATATAGGACTCCATTCACGCGTGTTTCACTGTTTTTATCCGATCTTGGGTTGCCATCGTAGAATGGCAAACAAAAATACACGGTATTTTGTTCCCAGTCATTTGTATGCGAACTCGCTTCCAGGCGTGTTTCCTTTGTTTCGGAAACAACTCCCTGCTGAGAAACTGGATTTATTTCAATTAAGATATTTCAGAAATGTATGTAAAGGTTGTGACCTCTTAGCCTCTTAGCATGCGCATTGGATGATATCGTCCATTATGATTTTTATAATTATCTACGATGCGCATGAGTTAAGTGGTGTTGTATTTTGTTCTGATATTAGTTATCAGATATTAGTTATCTTATAAGAGGGTGGAAGGATGAATATTTTATTTTATTACTTCACCTGTATAACGCTGCCACTTAGAAAAAGCGATCGCAGGTTAGTATATTCTTACATACCTATGTCTAGAAAACTAAATCATTTTACCATATGACGGAACAAGCTCGAGGCCCACCTGATTTTAAGCGGACTGACCTCTGCCTTTAACAGAATTTAACTGGCTCTCAAGGATTGCTGCCGGAACACACCGTTAGGTGCTTGGTGGCGGATTTTCTACTTGAGGGTGGAAGCTAGCCCGGCAGGCAATCGCAAAATGCCCTTGCGGCAACCATGCGGTGAAGCTCAAGCCGGCGGTAGGGATCGAACCAGGGTACTGCAGCACGGCAGTCCATAGCTATTACCGCTCGGCCATCATAGCTTCAAGAAATTGAATTGATTTGAGAAGAAATTGAATTAAAATGAATTTATTGCTTACATTCGGCACAGACAATTTTGTTATAATGCAATAATATATATTATGAGTGCACATATGAATTTATCAGATTCTATCAATAATTTTCTTAGTGCGTTTTTTAATGGCATTTTCATGCGTTAATATTTTTATGACTTCTATTTTGGGAGCAGAAATGGTCGAGTTTGGCAATGTATATCAAGTACAAAATACATAGTTTGATTCCAAACACATTCTTGAGTTTCACCACTTAGTGGTATGATTTTAACAAATACTAAACAAATAACGTTGTGTTTTGACAGCAGTATTTGAAAGCAAGTACTTGAGGGTGTTAAACAAGTTTTACCTGCTTGCCACATCTTCACTTTTGAACTAGACAGCTGGTGTCAGATGAAAAAAAAAGTAATGTCTCGTTTTGCGCTTCTTTCTTGATCAAGCATGATATAACTAAGTTTCTTGTGGATGGAGCCGCAGGCAGTGTAGCTAGTGGAATCTAAATATGATCATGTTAATCGATCCATACTTTTGGAAACTAAATAAAAAAAATAACTTAAAGAACAAATTTTTTTTTTCTTCTAACGTTGATATATTTGCTGAGACTCGTACTAACGGTGCTACGCACGGCTATGTTTAAAATAAGAAGTACCTTGAAAACAAATTATTCGATTTTATTCAATAATGTCTAAAACTAATGCAATAAATACGTTTATAAAAAAAAAACTGTTGAAATCAGTTCTAGCGTTTGGGAGATACAATGCCAGGAGGATGCTAGACACTTAGTTTTTCTTGATATAAATCAAAATAAATTTTGGGTTGTTATGAACCATGTATAGGGTTAGCTGATATTACGCTTCCTCTCTTCCCTCAAAAGTTAACCCAGTTTTACTTTAGTTTATTTAACCCAGAGTCGGAATCTTTGGAATGGAATATAAAGTCTTTCAAGGTCCGCTGCCAGAAAATTATTAGTCGTTTGTCGACAGACTTTCTACACAAGTATTCTGGCTGAATATACCTAAAGGCACTTGAGCATTCGCGAAATGCCGCACCACCATCCAAAATATGCCTGCCTAATAGGTGCAAATTTTTTCGTGATACTACACTGCGCCAGGCCTCCGAGTAATAAACGCTTATAAAGCCAGTTGAAAGAGTAAATTGGTGTGTATACGGAACAGGTGCCAGACAGTAGTACTTAGTGGATATACGTCATCACCTATGCATGTCCCCTCAGGAGTTCCTCAAGGATCTCTATTGGGTCCACTTTTGTTTAATATTATAGTCAATGATGTTTATTCATGCTTCAAATACTCTAAAGTTATTCTATATGCTGATGACATGAAGATACTTTGTCCAATTGACTCGCAAGAAAGTGCGCTCCTTCTTCAAGACGATCTCGATCGATTTAACAATTATTGTCTATTGAACAAATTGGACCTAAATGTATCTAAATGTTTCCTATGCACATTCACTCGTAAGCCATAACCTCTCGTATTCACCTATAAACTCAAAAATACCTGCATTACAAGAGTCCATTCAATTCGCGACTTAGGCATAATTTTTGATACAAAGTTACTTTTTGAGGAGCACATCAATAACATTATAAACAAGGCATCGAGAGCGCTTGGGTTTGTCTTGCGTGTATCGACTGAGTTTAAATCTATAAAAACTCTCAAAATTCTTTATTGTGCCTATGTACGTAGTCATTTAGAATATGCTTCACAAATTTGGAACCCCATGTATGACGTTTACATCACGCGCATTGAGCGCATTCAGAGGCGGTTTCTCCGTCATATTCAGTTTAAGATCAAAAGATATCTCCCAGACTACAACCAGCGCTGTAATAAATGTCACATTCTTCCTTTAGATATAAGACGACAAATTGCTGATGTAGTATACTTAATTAAGATAGCGAACGGTACAGTTGACTGTCCTGAGTTGCTTAACTTAGTGGGAGTGAAGGTGTCAGCTGATCCTACTAGGAGACCGTGTAAACTATACACCCCAACAGTTAACTCTAATTACAGGAGAAATAGCTACTTGATAAGAGCAAGCCATTGTTTCAATGACGTAGCATCTCGGCATGACCTTGATATTTTAAGTACTATTTATTTTGCAGGATGAACTTACACGAACTTCAAAACTAGTGAAAAGTGAAAAAGTAGTAGAGAGTATTCGTAAAGAAGTTTTAAGACGTTAAAACTGGCTGTATATTGAAGTGGATAACAAAGCATAAACTAACTTTCTGTTGCTGGAGAGTACTAAATATAAACACTTATAGAAATATGGTTCAAGTAGGTCCTGTAAAATGGCGGCTACAGGACATACTCAAAATGCGAAAAAAAAATAGGTTTAATATTACACAAATTATACAAATGGAGTTATTTTATTGAGTAAGTAGTATATTGTTCTCCCTGCAATATATTTACTTATACATTTAATTTTTGACCTATACTGAAAGGTCAAAAAAACACACATGAGACGAAAGATTTGATCTTCAAACGAGAAGGAGAAAAAGTACTCGTATTTCAGTTGTTTTAACATATATTGTTGTAAACTCGCCTCAATTCAAATGATAAAAGCGTCCAAAAGGAGTTGGTCTCTAGAGGCCCATAAGTTGTGTTTTTATTTGCTACTAGCAGCCCGCCCCGGCTTCGCACGGGTATTAAAAAATTATTATAATAATTTTTACACAAACACATAAACCCTTCTATTTAAGTCAGGTTACTAAGAAAATAAAATAATAAAGAATGTTTAATGTATTTTTTACAAACTTTTATTTATATTTTTTTTTTTGGTTCTAATGTTTTTTATCGCACAAAATCATTAACTTCTTTTTGCGCAGTTGGAAAAAAACTATCCTATGTCCTTCCCCGTGTCTCAAACTATTTCCACACCAAATTTCATCCCAATCGGTCCAGTAGATCAGTTATCGCGCAAAATCATTAACCTATTTTTCCGCAGTTGGATAAAAACTATCCTATGACCATCCCCGTGTCTCAAACTATTTCCATACCAATTTTCATCCCAATCGGTCCAGTAGATCAGTTATCGCGCAAAACCAGTAACCTTTTTCTTGCGCAGTTGGATAAAAACTATCCTATGACCATCCCCGTGTCTCAAACTATTTCCACACCAAATTTCATCTTAATCGGTCCAATAGATCGGTTATCACGCAAAACTATTAACCTCTTTTTTGCTCAGTCGGATAAAAACTATCCTATGTTCATCCCCGTGTGTCAAACTATTTCCATACCAAATTACATCCTAATCGGTCCAGTAGTTTTAGAGGCTATTCAATGCAAACAAACAAACAAACAAACAATCAAATCTTTCCTCTTAGTAGGAAAAAAAATAACCTATGTCCTACCCCGTGTCTCAAACTATTTCCATACCAAATTTCATCCTAATCGGTCCAGTAGATCGGTTATCGCGCAAAACCATTAACCTCTTTTTTGCTCAGTTGGATAAAAACTATCCTATGTTCATCCCCGTGTCTCAAACTATTTCCATACCAATTTTCATCCCAATCGGTCCAGTAGATCGGTTATCGCGCAAAACCATTAACCTCTTTTTTGCGCAGTTGGATAAAAACTATTCTATGTTCATCCCCGTGTCTCAAACTATTTCCACACCAAATTTCATCCTAATCGGTCCAGTAGATCGGTTATCATGCAAAACCGTTAACCTCTTTTTTGCGCAGTTGGATAAAAACTATCCTATGTTCCTCCCCGTGTCTCAAACTATTTCCACACCAAATTTCATCCTAATCGGTCCAGTAGATCAGTTATCGCGCAAAACCATTAACCTCTTTTTTGCTCAGTTGGATAAAAACTATCCTATGTTCATCCCCGTGTCTCAAACTATTTCCATACCAATTTTCATCCCAATCGGTCCAGTAGATCAGTTATCGCGCAAAACCATTAACCTCTTTTTCCGCAGTTGGATAAAAACTATCCTATGACCATCCCCGTGTCTCAAACTATTTCCACACCAAATTTCATCTTAATCGGTCCAGTAGATCGGTTATCACGCAAAACCATTAACCTCTTTTTTGCTCAGTCGGATAAAAACTATCCTATGTTCATCCCCGTGTCTCAAACTATTTCCATACCAAATTTCATCCTAATCGGTCCAGTAGTTTCAGAGCCTATTCAATGCAAACAAACAAACAAACAAACAATCAAATCTTTCCTCTTTATTATATAAAAAAAAAAAAAAATTCACGGAAACGGTGCAAGGGCTCCATCCATCACTCGCACCTAAATTTATTAACGTTATTTGTTATGATTTTGTGTTCTGAAGGGCAGTTACTAACGAGATTTTAATAATAATTTTAATAATATGGACTAAAAAAACCGCTACTAAATAATAGGTATTTTTTATTGTTACACCATAAAATACAAATTTAACGCTTACAAAAACAAAGGTTTCAATGTCACAAAGGGCAATTTTATCATTTAAAGTGGCAAAATCTCTTTCAGGTGACCTTCATGTCGAGAGAAAACATAGCATCCATGTCGGGGGTGTACATAGAATCGAGAAAGACAAGTATCAAGTTAAAAAAAAATTAGGCGACAGAATCACAAATATACGATAGGAAAAAATTAAGTCATGTGCGGGTTAATTTATCAAATTTGTCCTATCGTATATTTGTGATTTTGTAATGTAATAATAATAATAGCAGGCGTTATTGCAAACCTAACAATATTAAAAAAAATAGACGACGTTAAATCTTAAACACATATTTCAAATTAAACTTAATACACCTACGTAATTCTGCGTAGTGTATATTGTATGGGTTCCGAAAAGAGCCGAGGGGATCAGCCTTGGAATAATCAATCGCCTTGAAACTAAAGGCTAGTGTCATCCGGCTTACGTACTTAGGCAAGTGATCGAAAATCAGTACTATCGGACGAACACGAACATTTCAGTGTCTGCTCAATTAAGCTAAGAAGCTAAATTTTGCAGATTGCTGCTTTTAGCCTTTGATTACTAGCCGCAATATTACTTGGTGGTAAGTGACGATGTGGTCGAACAAAGATTGTAAATAGGCTTAACTAGAATCAAAAATGTGTTCAAAAGATATCTGCCGTAATTCAAGGTTCTTGGCGACATATAATGTTGCCAGGCGTGCTTCCGCAAAATGCTCTATGAAAAAGATCTTGGTTTTTATTATCACACTCTTTAACATCTATTTGCTTTAAAAAGCAGCATTTGCCAAATTAAACACGTAAACCAAATTAAAGACAACTTCTCTGCGAGCATCACACATTGACACAGACACTTCGTCACGCAGTTCATGGGAAAACCAAAGTCAAAGTTAAAATTATTTATACAAATATAGCAACTACGACTCTCTTATAAAATTTAAAAACACCAATGGTCATAGCACTGCGTTTCCGTTGATTTCCAAAATGTAGCAGGTAATGTAGCAAAATAATTTGCTAAATTATTGTAGCACAATACCGAGAGTAGCTATAAAATTATAACTACATTTCAGCAGGCCCATGGTTCGAATTCCGCCACGGGCTTGAACTTCACGCATGGTGGAAGGGCATTTTGCAAATGCCTGCTTGGCTAGCGACCCCTCAAGTAGAAAACTGTCGCCAAGCACCTAACGGTGTGTTCCGGCAGCAGTCCCTGAAAGCCAGTGAAATTACAGGCACATGCGACTTAACAAATATGTCTTTAGGTGACGGGCGCAGTGCAATTCGTGACATGTAATGAAATGCATATTTTATAGGCAGAGTTTAGTCCGCTAACATCAGGTGGGCCTCAATCTTGTTCAGTCACTCTACAGAAAAGAAAACCACCCAGACAAGTCTGAAAAGAGTATGACATTATGTTATAAAATATTTAATATATGTTTACTTTATTTGTTCTGAAACAAAATGGTGTAAAATTCAGTTTCCAGTGTGTAGTTTAACTTTGCTTTTAACTGCTAAAAGTAGAAAAGTTATCGGTAAGGTTTTCCTGTATAACAATAATATGGCAATTGCAAATGAACTTTATTTCCATTTATTTTATTTGTGCAAGAATAACACAATAAAATTGTCTCTATCTGACATAAAGAAATAATGATAAACCGAATTCCAGACTCTTTATCAACAAAAGTGACCTAGCCTAAAAAATACGTTAATAATTTCCACACGACTGCCACTGGGGTTGTCTAGTAACTTACCCAATCTAAAACTTGAAACTCGTTCCAAACATATAAGTTTAACTTACTGTTCCCAGTTCCAATTTAAATTTAGTTCAACCCACATCGACACGTCAGGAATCTACTTTGAAACCAATTTAGAACGGTACACACGCGCGCCATTGTTTATTTACGCCTTAAGTATTCGGTGAAATAGTCACACTTTGGAATAGCCTTGGTATTCCAAGTCATAATGTCCTATCGACGACATTGATTACACACTTAAATTCAATTTCCTTTTTGATCTTTTGATCAGGTTAACGACATCAGCACTAAAAAACACTTTTAACCACGGCATCGCTGGTCCAATATTGTGTTAGTATAGCTCGCATCTTTCCCACCGACGTGCCATCGTTGTATTGATGTATCTGCTATTTTCTGTATGGTCGGGGGTGCTTTAAGGTTCATATTTAGGTCCATTGGTTGTAATGATTCATTTACTGAAATTGATAATTTATTGACTTATACATAATCATTATAGTACTCTACTGAAGTGTATGTCATTGATCCATGCATTATTATAAATATGTTTTAGAATATTTCAAACATCTACATTCGTTATAATAACAATAGTTGAATTTCATTCATAAATACCGTATATCGCTAACAAGTATTAATGGTATTAGAAATTATATTTTGTTTGAATTATTGAATTCTTAATGATAGTTTTTTTTATTAATAATGTTAAGTAAATAATATTTAGTTATGGATTGTAAGAAGTGACGATAGGAAAAATAACAGTGGGTGGGCAATAGCGAATTCTACAGAACTTCCATCTTTTCTTGTGATTCCCAAGACGCCAGCCAAGCGCAGGGACTATGAAAACCCCTCTTTAATGTGGATTGTGTGTATTTTGTGTGAATGTGTGGTGGAAGACCCTCGTTAACGGTGGTCAAACACTATAGCTATAATAAAAAAGCGCCTCGATCGCGGGACGACTGGAGAATGGAAAAACTATCAATTAAGAATAAAATTACCTGTTTTTCACTATTTTTTGTTGTTTGTTAGGTGCACTATTAAAACTCTGTTAAAGTCACGATAAAAACACAGTCGCTGTGTCATCCCGGCTTTCAAAGTAAAAAACTGCGCTTTGTGCTATTTTTATATTAATATTTTTAATATTAACTTCTTCTGGTTGACGTAACATAACTACGATATTCTATGTTATTATCCATTTTATAAAGAATCCATTTTAGAAATAACTTCTCTAACTAAAACCTTCTTGACCTCACACCTTCATAAGAGTGCAGTTTGAATTTGAAAAAGAGGATAGTAATATAATTGATAGTTTAATAACATCTTTTATTTCACGCTTCAACCTCTAAACCGCATTCAGTGGTTTATTCGGCTACGGTTTGCTTGTCAAACGTAAAAGTTCCGTTTTACTATTCCTCCTAGTAAAGAGTTTTCTACGAGATTTTTATACTGTAATACGGTTTCTTTTGAGATAAAGGATGACTCGCGAGTGAGCCGTTTTACTGTCTACAAAGACCCTTTTTGAGAGTAAATTTCTTTGGGAAGAAGGTATTATGATGTTAGCGCATTTCCCTAAGGATGTGACTGGGAATGAATTTATGATTTCTTTGCGGTATATATACCGTTATTTTAGACTGCAGGTTTTTATAACATGGAATTTATTTGATTGTTTTAGACGGGATTATGAAATATTGAACAAAAATAGAATATTCGTGACTTAGTGAAGCTAGCTAAATTTTTTGTACTTGGGATGTACCTTGCCATAGCGTAGGGTAAAAGTTTTGCATAAGATGATGTATTGGCTTGTCTATTCATGTGATGTCTTTTAAAGCAAGTTTCAGTTAAAGAGTCTTGCCTTAATAGTTTACATTTTCTTTCAAATATTTTCAAAAACCATCTCTAACTTTAACTTGTAATAAAACTAAGAAATGTTTAGAACAAATATTATGAGACAAATAAAAAAAGAACCGGAATTCCATCACTTTTGGTCTACGTAGGAGCAAAAGTGAGCCTACAATAGTATAATCACGATCAGTTTGTATGAAAAACGTTAGAAAACTCATTCACACAAAACAATTTTTTGCTGAAGTACAACCTTTTTTTTACTTTGTATGGTGCATTAAGGCCTATACTCCTAATCTTTCTCTCAATCAAAATTAAACATTGTGGTGATAGTGTGGTGCATTAAGGCCTTTATCTTTCTTCTAGACGTAAATGGCCGGTGTACTAGCAGTATGTAAGTAAATGTAATGTGCTGATACAGATAATACGTGATACCAAGGGCTATTGTAGCTTATATTCGTCTCTAAAGTTTTTTTTAACATAATATGATCCTATGACTTTTACGTCGATAAATACTTGGTCAGTGATGGTGCTGTCGAAGTTAAGTAGGTCTTTAAATATTACCACTACCTATGCTACTTCCAGAAAATGTCCATAATATTATCTAAGACAATGTAGAGATTACTCTGAATTCATATACGAGTACGTTGTGTGGAAGGGTATTGAACAGTAGAGTTTTTTTCTGTCCTGTGAATGAATGGATATGAAACAAATTAAGAAGATTAATTAAATAACAAATGAAACCTATTAAAGTTTTCGTAAAACCTCAGTAAAACTCTTAAGCCATTAAGTTCTTAAGAATTTAGATACAACAATACCAACACTCTTTGACCCCAAATCCGTAAGGATAAAGTTCAAAGTGAACAACAAAGTTTACTCCGCAACATCGTGTTGAATCGCTTTTCAGTGCACTTGCCAAGTTTGACAAATATCCAGCGATTTTCGGCTAAAGCATCTGAAATACTGCATTTTAAAAATAAAAAGGTACTTAGACGGCTCTGCCTACTCTTTCGCAGAATAATTATAGGAATTTATGATGTGCTAATATGTATACTTTGTTATTGCTTGTTCAAAAACGGTCCTAAATGAATTGCTTCAACGTGATCAATAAATCTACTGAGCCTAGTCTCAATACGAAATTATGAGCTCAAAATGTTACTTTTCTAGTTATATAAAAAAACGTAAAAGACGAATAAGCTGGCAACTTTACACTGGTACTCAAGGCTTTGAAGTCTAATCTCAAGCAGCAAATTATATTGATCAAACGATACTTGAATTTACTGTTGTGTGTAGTATTTAAACTACAAGAAATAATTTGCAATTTACAGATATTAAAAAATACTTCTATACTATATTAAATTATTTACAGATATTAAAAAATCTCCTCTGCACTAACTGTATTATATATAAAATTTCATTTATTGTAAATTGTCTTTATATAGCCGCCGAGCCACAATACGTGAAAATTAAACGAACGGTATGTGATATATGACGTCGTCGGTTAGTAACATAAAAACTCATAAATAAAACAATTTTATATTTCATTTTAAACACTTTAAATTTATTCGGTTTGAAAACATAAGGATCATTGGTTTGAGGGCATTTTGTTCACGTTTTGGTTGAAAGCTATCACGGGGTTTTCCGACCCTGTAAATATCTCAATATCAATTTTTTTTGGAAAATAAATAAATCGCATGGGGCTAAAGAATATTCTGATTCTATTTTCCGGTCGGTTTTCCATTTTATCTTTTTTAAACACATTGGTCAAACAAATGTTTGTGTGCAGCCCTAAATGTTTTTTCTTCTTCCAGGAATCGAACAGGCTGATAGAAGAAAAAAACGCAATCATTTTCTGCCCACACTTCTCGCATGCCTCTGTGAATGTTTTTCAACAATACACCAACCAACTCGAACCCGTTTTTGTTCTGGGTCTCTTCGTACATACGCCGGGTATCTTCAATTAATTGGCTGACAGTAGCCAATTTTTTAAATTGATCGCAGTCTAGGGCTGAATCACGAATTTTATCATGGACATAAACAAGGCCAAGGATAGGTTCTGCGTACCAATACCGCCTTACGGTATTCTAATGAGGCGCTTCTTTTCCAAAAGCTTTTTGTAGTCGAATTATGTTGTTTATTAAACACAGTGAATTTATGACCCCATCACCTTAAGTCTTTTTCGTGTTTATATATAAATGAACGTGAAAATGCATATGACGTAAAATTTCTACTGAAGAAATCAAAAACATTACACGACAGAATGCGAGATAAGGAATATTAGTCACTTCATAACTCGTTGCAATATTCAAACATGTTTATTTCCAATTTTCCTATCAAAGTTATTTAGGAGATTTAAGTACATTAATTACATTTATTACATTTGTATTTAACTGGACCTTAAAAAAATCTTATTAACTAACTTATTTTATCTGTCAAAATTCTAATTACACATCAAATCAGATAGAAAAATGTACGTTATGTAAAAATGTAAGATAAGTTTATATACGTCACTGTAAATATTCTATCTATCAGATTCTAACTACTTTCTATCCGAAAAATGCTTTGCAAAGTATCTCATTTTATCGACATCTCTCGAGGATTAAAAAGAAAACTCTGATCGTTTTAAACAAAAACTGTAATCTGAAACTTTGAAGTGGTAGCTTAATGAATTTGGATTGGAACCTTTTTGTAAACAGTATTTAAATCTTGAGAAGTGTCATAAAAGTAAATGATTTTTACAACTGAATAAAAAGGTTTACAAGAAAACAATCTCTATATAAAAAAAATAACTTAACATCTTGCTGTCTACAAATGTTTTCAGTAAAATTTATCATCAATAGGTAAGGTGTACAGTTTATTTCTTTTACTCAAATGAATATTATCATCAAACAAACGTAAAAAGCATATAGGTGCGTATCACTGCAGAGTAAGTATTTACTGGAAGAAGAATATGCATTCTTAACTGACTCTCGGAGTCGGCGATATCTTTGTTTCATGGTACCTACACCAGCTACCTAAAGTAAGAAGAATAATTAAGGAGGCTTGTTAAATAGGATAAGTAAGAAGAACTTGTAACAACAGAAGAAAGAAATACAGTCCACCAATTTGCAAGTATCGAAGCGTGTGTTTTATTTGAACGATCCGTAGCGTAAAGACCCCTACAGTGATACCCACACAAACACTTCTGATTTTAGGCTTAAAAGGATAAGGATAGCATTAATAGATAAATTCTTATCTAACATTGGATAAAATTAGGTGCAGAAAATTCTATATGATGAGTGCATTGCCGTGCCTCAGAGGGCCAGTACTTTAAAATTCACTGCTTTTTAATGTTCCGTAACCAAAGGACAAACGAAGCCCTATTAATGAGATTCCACTATCTGTCTGTCTATCCGTGCATATTATATCATGGTCCATATTATATTCCTAGCTCGTAACGGAATGTGTTACTATGTATAGTTAAAAATTACAGGCATAAGAATTAGGCCGAAAAAAAACTTTTCACACCCTTATCTCTGAGATGTCATCGTCTAGAGTTCTTTGTAATTTATTATAGAGGACATAAATATTACTTATACTGTATCAGCCGGATCGTCCACTGCTGCCTCCCCTGTAAAGGGGGTATTTGCCATAATCCCCACGCTTGGCAGGCGTCTTGGGGTTCGCAGTGTCAGATAGCAGTTCTTTAGAAGGCGCTGCTGCCCACCTTCCAGTAATTTTCCCTTAGTCGCCTCTTACAACACCCACGGGATGATATGGGGAGTTGCAATTCTAACCCGGCAGCCCACGGGGCATATTATTACTTATAACTTATGGTGAAAAATATAAGACCTTCAAAGTTGTCAATTTTAGACACTTTTGGTACGTGTTCGATCTCAAACTAGTAAGGGACCTTACTAGTTTACTCGTGATACCAAGTCCATTCCCTAAATCTAGAATATTACACGGGTGAAAATATACCAACTAACCTCCAGAACACCCTCTATCTAGTGCGGACACAGGAGGAAAAAGCCTCACTCGTCAGCAAAGGATATGGGTCTGGTTCAGGATTCTGCACTTTAACTGTACACGAAACGCAGGGTTTGACTGCCGGTGATCGTCATAAAGATTATGGAAAGAGTCACCAAGCTCCGAGACAGCGTTTCTCATGCGGTAGTAGCAGTGTCACGACATACAAAATGCTGCGTTTACTATACCAACGATAGCTCGGACGCCATCGGTAGATTCGTCAGGTGGGCAACGGAGGCTAACTATAAAAACGTAATCGACTACAACCTAAAAACGGCTTTACAAAACAGAAACGGAGAGGTCGTTGAGGCTCTATTCAAAACATCAAGGGAGTGGACAATCTGGCTGATACAGTGTAGTACAGTACCACTATGGAGATTAAAGTTGAGGATTAATACTGCGTATATATACCGGAGATTTGCAAGGAACAAACGATGTGTGTGTAAATAATCCTGCGATAGGATCGCTTCATTTTCCTAGCCTCGCTGAACGCAGTGCTCCTATTAGTGATTTTTTTCGTCTTACACCGCTTATCTTTCTCACACATATCTGGTGGATACGCAGCCTAAGGTACTCCATAATTAAGTAAGTAATGTTAATTCAATTTCTGGTACTAACTTTTATGTGCAGGTACTCCAATGTTACAATCATTACTTCCTAAGAGCTTGCAAAATCACAGATATAAAAACAATGCCACGAACGTGTTTTGAACACGAGCGGCAAATACAGTGGTAGTGAGTCGAAATTAATGCAGTAGTTCTTATAAAATAATTAATCTTTTGGCATCCGAGATAACGAGAACAATGTAATATCATTTATAAATGGACGATATCGTCCACGGCGATGCCAAGGAGCCTCTTTGAATAAAGCAATGACACTGTATCATCCGGATTGTCTACCTTCTGGTGTGTTACCCTTAGTCGCCTCTTACGACACCCATTGGTAGAGATCGAGGGGTGACATTCTAGCCCGGTACCCCACGGGCAAGCACTGATAGCCGAGCGGTAAAAAAATGGACTGCTCTGCCGGCGCGGCGGTGGGCATCGAACCATTGACCTGTGTCAATGATTCGATGGCCACCGCCGACTTCAGCTACACCGAATGATGGAAGAGCATTTTGCAAATGATCGCCTGGTTAGCTACTACCCTCAACTCGAAAATCTGCCGCCAAACACCTAAGAGTTTGGTTCGGTAGCAGTCCTTGAGAGCCAATAAAAAAAACTACACACTACATGAGTCTTAACAACTGAATGTGTCAGGGTGACGGGCGCAGTACAGTTCGTCACTTGTGTGATATGCATCTGTTATAGGCAGCGGCTACTACTTAACATCAGGCGGGCCTCGTGCTAGTTCGATCACAATCACACAAAAAAAAAACATGTTAATTTCCTAACGTTGCCTGCATAAGTTTGCTGCTTTGCGACAAGGCCGCGCATAATGTTTTTTGTTTTAGTAAGTACCTATCTATTTAAGGGCAATATATTTATATCTATCTATCATGTTCATCTTTTTTATACTAAGTAGATACATTCGGCCACAGCCTAACAATAAAAGACAGACGCAACCAACGACAAAATCATTAGCAACCCGCCCTCAAACGAAAGGATATTCGATAAAAAATCTTTTTCCGGACGTAACCAACCGGCTTTAACAAAGATTGCTTTCTCTGCGTTTTCGTGCAATATCTACGAAAAAGAATGTGTAGAATTTGACTTAGCTAAAATAGTAAAAACGAAAATATTGTTCTGATTACTTTTGCTTAGATACAAGTATGTTGTTTTGTTTATTAAATTCTATATTTGTGTTTCACGTATTTTCTTGTTCATTCTGTTTTTTTGCACATGACGACATACTGGGGTCTAAAAGGGGTAATAAAATACATTTACATATCCGGGTCCACATTTTGTAACAAACAACGCTATTCATCACCAGGGAACCATAAGTTATAGAGCACAAACATGTGAAGTGAATTTGCTTCTATGATTACTTACAAAGGGTTTCTTGATTACTTTATATTTTTTTTTAATAATTTGCTACAATTGTTCGAAGAAGTAGCTTTACGAACTTGAAATTACTTTTAAAGATTGCGGCAGATTGTAAAAAAATATCTTAAATAAAAACTTAACTGACTTCTATCCACTGAACACGTAATATTATACTTCTAACTGAATCACAGTTACATTTTGTCACCTAACTTTGCTGAACACATTACTCCTTTTTTTGGAGGCCGTTTAAGAACTAGGAAATAATGAAACCATTTGGTAAGTAATCCTTGAAACGCACGCTGCTTGCGTTGTCGTATTTTCCGTAACATCTTTCGTCTTGCTTCTCAGTAGATATCAAATCTCTCTGGCGAATTCCAATGAGTACTTCACTATGTCATGTCATCTTGTTATGAGCGTTAGCATTTACTAATAGGTACAAACTTAACCCCGTGGGGTGCCGGGTTAGAATTGCACCTCCCCATATCATCCCGTGGGTGTCGTAAGAGGCGACTAAGGGAAAAATACTGGAAGGTGGGCAGCAGCACCTTCTAAAGATCTGACAACTTATACGGCCATCCCCCGCCTGCCAAGTGTGGGGATTATGGCAAATACCCCCTTAATAAGGGAGGCTGTGTTCAGCAGTGGATGACCCGGCTGATACAGTACAGTACAGTACAAACTTAACCCTCAGACCAATCTATTGTTGTCTGTGATCAAAGCAAAACCTTATCTAAATGCTAACCTTTTATACCAAAGAGACATTATACCGACAAACACGTCGCGACTTGTAGGTGTGAAAACCCAAGAACTGGCAACACCGCCCACAAAAGTGAAGGCAAAATAGATACTGCTATTCGGTAATGTCAGATATATTCCTTTATTTGTTAGAACAAATCGGGCTGCCACGCGCCATCGCACCCGACCTGTTCGACCTAGTAAATTGTTCTTAAGAGTTCGATTGTTCTAAATACGTGCGTTATTCACAAACTGCGTGTGATATTTATATACAACACATGACTTTTAATGAGCCGAGGTAAATGGCGGTAAAGCGCTAAAATAATAAAAAAAAATGCGATTTTTATGATATATTCAGAATGGATGAAGTTGTGTGCGAAAGTCGAGTGGGCCAGGTGGTATTCCGGCTATTGAATTAAAAACTTATGCTAATGAGTTGGTTCCAATCCTTATATTCAAAAAGATGTGTGCCATCTTCTTATAGAATTGCCTCCACTAGTTAGAATCTAACTAGTCAGATAACTAGAAGAGCACCAGCTCACGTCAGTACGTTTTTCATCAAGGATGGTCGGTAATATTCGGTGATCTTCTAGTGTATCTTACTCAAAGTTGGGCTGAAGCCATTGAGAGTAAAGGGGAGGCACTTGCAGTTATTTTGTGGTCTGGATATCGCCAAGGCCTTTAATTAGGTGTAGCATAGGGCACTTTTATCCAAGCTAATATCTTACGGCTTGCCACCGAATTTATGCATGTGGATTGCCAGCTTCTTATCTGATCGGAGCATTAAGGTTGCTATCGACAGTTCCTGTTCAGACAATATAACTATCGTTAATGGACAATACTTGACCCAGAAAACAGATATATAAAACGTGTAACAAACATTCGCAAGAGTTATTGACCTGTCAAACTACAACGATCCCCTTGCATCAATATTCAGAACGATCACTCATTCCGATGTCCTAAAACAAAGGCAATAAAGTATTTTTAAGATAAAAGTCCATCAGACTGATACAACGCCAAGAAGCCTTTTAATAAGTCGACGTCCTCTTTAAGTCGAGTCTGATTGGCACTGAGCCAATATGTCTACTAACCTATATAGCCTTCATAAATAAGTCATAACTTCGATGCCTGATAAATTCTATAAATAGAAAGACGAGTATCATTGTAGGCGTTCAAATTGATTAAAATGACTCTCTTTATTTCGACTCAGATACAATATAGACTACTACTAATTTTATATATAATTAAACGCACTTTACTCGAACAAGTAGTATTTACAAGCCTTCGATTCTATTGGAATATGGTGCAAAGGACAAAATAATCATCTTAAAACCAACTTAAAATCACCCCTCATAGCTCTCAGTACTACACCAAGTCCTTCACAGTACAGGCTGCACGACTATGGAATGCTTTACCACTAGAAATCAGACGTGCCAAATCGATTGGAATTTTTAAAATAATGTTTAAAAATCACTACTTATCCAGTATATAACATTGTAATTATTTGTTTATATTATGTGTAATATATGTAGATGCATATTTAAGTAATTTGTTATATATGTGTTATTTAAAGGTATGTTATATATGTATGTATAACTTTAGTATATATATATATTTATTATGTATATATGTGGGTATTTATTTATTTATTTATTACGTATTAGATTTATGTATCTGAATTTAATTATCTAACATTAATTTATTGTTCACCACCGTCTACCTTGTCCCTTATTTCTGTCCATCCAAAGGTTGTCTGGTAGAAATCACTACATAGCGATAAGACCGCCCATTGTACTGCCATAGGATAATTAGTCTTAATCAATGTAATTTACTTTTACTTGGTAAACAATAAAGAATTTTTGTATTGTATTGTATTGTATCTTTCTGCTGTTATCCCACTCATATAGAGGTCAGTAAAATATCTCCTCTCTATAACAACACAAAGGACAACCACAAGAATATTATTTCTAAAATATGTTTTCCACAGGAGGAAATAGAACAGGCCCTTATATTAATAGAAAAAGAATACTTCTCTGCAGCTATTTAGGCGAGATCAATTATCTCTGGTAAAACGAAGTTAGGATATTGCTTGCCTAGTGATGGGACTTTGCACTTACACAACACACACAACGTACATGTTACAAAGTGTTTAAACAATGTTCAATTTTATTTGTAGAATTTTATTAAGATATTTGTTGGTGTTGTCTTAGGTTTTCGCGATTATTACACATAGTAATTAAACAACTTTAAACGGTTTAAATCGCGTATATTTATCATTATTTTTATCCCGACGTTTCAAACACTTTGCAGTGATCGTGGTCACGGGGTGACTAATTGGTTTTATTTGTTACATGAGTTATTAAGAAGATTATTTGGTCTACCGTCCGAACATTTTTATATTAATCATAACGTTCCCTATTCATGCAGTATTCGCTCACAGTGTCCAGAGGTCTTGCAGATTTGTGTCGGCCTTGAGATTTAATTAATTTGATGACAGGATCCCAAGCAGGTGGTACTTGCCAACCTGATTTGATTTGATTTGATTTCAATAGCCTCGCGTAACATTCTTGGCATAAACCGGGTCTCTCTGGCGAGGATTTGTGGGTTGTCGAACCGAATGTAGTGGTTGGGCTTGTCCTGGGCATGTTCACAAACCGCAGACTTGGTCGAGCGTCTGTTCTTCATGTCAGCAATGTGTTCTTTTACCCGGATACCAATGCTCCTCTTTGTTTGCCCAATGTATGACAGCCCACATTCACAATCAAGTTTGTAAACACCTGCATCTTGTAGGGGAATATTGCACTTAACAGGTCTTAAAAATTGGTTGATCTTCTTGTGCGGCTTAAAGTAAGTTTTTATTGAAGCTCGTCTTAAGATATTACCAATTTTGTCCGTGACACCCTTGATGTAAGGTAAGATGGCAGGTTGTCTCTCAACTGTGGAAGGCTTGGGCTGGCTTCTGTGACGCATTCTTGGGAGCTTGTGATTATTGCTTCGCAGTACTTGTTTTACAGGCTGCCTGGACGTTGAGCGCAGTATATGCGTTACAGTCAGATAAATTAAATCTATACCACTAAAACTAGGACTGGGTGTTATTCATGAATACTTAAAAAACGACGGCTTCTATTGCTGAAAAGTACTTTATTTGCATGACATAGGTATTGTTCCAGTTGTGTGGATTTTAAAAAACCATACTAGCGGTACTATTTTGATAAAACTCATAAGAAAGAATCATCAAAATCAATTCGTATATGGTGGAATAATCACGTAAAATACATAAAAAGTACTGTCATTAAAACACTTCCTACTTTTTTAAATTGGTTAAAAATATTATTTAATTTGTTTTTTACTATTAAAATAGCTTAACGGATATTAACGATATTTAGAATAGAGATGAATCAAAATTAACATTAAATTTAATTGCAACAATAAGGTTAGATTGGGAGACAATCAGATAATATTAAAGGATTATTGAATAAACATACTTCCATAAAGACATAGAATTTATTTCTAAATCAGTATTCAACAATCGACAAAATATGTTTTTCATTTGTGTAATGTAATAATCCAGGAAAAGCTGAACCTGTAGATATATCGGGACAGAATTACACGCATGGTAATTTTTAGGATCCAGGTTCAGATGGTTCTGGATGGTGATGTTTTAAATTTTTTTCCAACCGCAGCTGCCATAAATCTCGCGTTCATCGTATTTATGACCTCCTGTTTTGATTGAAAAGTTGGCCAGTATCGTCTCTAATAAGATTTGTGAAGTCAGTATTAGATACATTACATTTTTCTTTTTGTTGGTTTATCACATTCCATATAGATTTTGAGGTATTTCTACTACTTTCTATCATTCTGGTGTTAAATTTAGATCTTTCTTGATTGATCATAGTATCATATTTGTTATTTAAACTGTGCAACACATTGTTTATTAAATCGTGGTCAGAATACTTATTACTAATATCAGTAACGTCAATTAACAGTTTTCTAAAATGTTCTATGTCATGAGATACCCACGACTGGTATATTCTTTTCTGGTAAAATTTCTTGAGAATTCTCTTTCTCTGGTCTAATGGATACTTCGTATCTTTACTGACAGAGACCAATTTATTGCACATATTGCGTAGTATGTGATTTTTGGACTCACCTTTCCCACACAATTATGTCTTTGTAATGACTTACTTCCAAAATTCTTGCATATGTACTCGAATCGCCATCCAATATGAAGCGTCCATATATGACATACATATCAATAGAATATCCTTTTAACTCGAAATTTATAGGATGGTCGTAGAAATTCGAGCTATTGAGATTACACAGCTGTTATACGTAACGTTACGTAATGTTCCTTTCTTGAGCTACTAATTGAGCTTGAGTTGCAACATTGTCCAAAACTGTCAACAAATTTCTGAAAGTAATTGAAGTAAATAAAATAATGAAATATTGAATAATGAATAGATTCAGGCGTTACTTTGCGGAAATCCATTTTTAATAATAACAAATACTTTTAAAATATTTTAAGAAAACATCAAACTAATGTTTTAATAAAACACTTATAATTTCAAATTAATAAGTATTTCGTAAAGTTCCTAGAAATCCCAAACGGGTGTTGCGGCCGAGTAATCACACAAAAGGTGTTATCTATTGTTTACCTCACAAATCGGCAAAGCATAATTATTTTCCTGTGAAGTAGGTATGTTTCACTTCCATTTGACCCAGATGTAAGGTTGTTACAAACAAAAAAATAACTAGTTTTAAATAAAATATACACATGTTTATATTATGAGAGATACTTACTCATTACTAACTAGCTCTGCAAAGGTACCAGGTTGGTCAATATCTGAATCGGTTTTGCGCTTCTTTGACCTAAAAAATAAATTCGGTAAATGAAAAAGTTTATATAACGTCATCTAGCATTGGTAGTACTAACGTATGGCTATCCTAAAAATACATGGAAATTAATTTGTAATACGAATCATGAATTTATGTGATACGAGTACCTGTTGTCGACTATACAATGATTTATAAACATTTTTGGATATACTGTGTAGATAACGTAGAACGCGGCACGGCCCGACCGCATCTGAGCGTTAGCCCAAATTACGATGGCACTAAGTATTATCAAATGTAGACTCAATTTGAAGGAGAATATGGTGCTACCGTTAAATTTTACAACTCGAAGTGTGTTTGTCAACGTAGTGGAGACTAGCAACTAGCCATTTCTTCTCTGTTCTACGTTGTCAAGCAATTTTGGTTTTTAGTTCAATAGTAAGTAGGCTTTATTCCTAAGATTATTTAGTGCAGCCGTTCATTTTATCTGAAAGGCCAGTTCTTCTTTATCAGTGAATAAACATAATGTTAATTGCATTTAGCTGGAATGGGGCCTAAATAATATGCATTATAAATTTGGGATTGAATTTAATTATACATATTATATATAACAAAATCAGATAAGTACAAGTTGATATTTATATTCCATAAAAAACTCAACTTACCCGAACATTCCATCATGTTTTATAGTTCTTTTTTCGCAAAAAAAATAAATCTCGTGTTTCGTCCTTTCTCCCCATTTTCAAAATACTATTTACAGGCTTATAATTTCACACACAACACAAATAAAGTATAACTTATTATATAAAAATATTTTATGAGCACAGTTATACAAGTTTATAAACTTAACATATAGTACAGGCTATGTAACAGTTCTTATTCACAAAATAAACAACCTATTTCCCAAATAAAATTACGCGCTGTATTGCCAGACAGAGCGGCCGGGACCAACCTTTCACGTCGAGCGCTGCCCGACAACTAACCGGAATGCTTTACTCTATTTTTTGTCTAAATAGCTTCGTTTAAAGTCGAAAATTGCACGATTCAGTTGATGATGGTAATGGTTTTGAGGTTTGGGGTACAGTTTTTGGTGGAGTTTTATTTAATTGTTCTAAATATAAACAAGTAATAAAAAATTTAATCGATTATTCGACTAGAACATTAGTCTAGCTATTATATTTATAAAAAATAAAGTGGGGTTGTCGCTGATAATTCTGAGCATTTGAATTAAAACAGTTTTTTTAGCGCGGTATCTGTTATTTTTTTACAGTGCAATGAGGTTTTTTTTTCAAAATTCTATTCGATTACTGTACTTCTTCAAGATTATCCCCTGCCTCCTATATTTTTTTTATTGGAATATTTGCGTTCGTTACCATCAAAAAGTGTGTTAGAAAATACTCCTTTTGCGTAATTTTGGCATTGGGCCCAGCCTTAAAAAATTCATTCAATTCATAAATGCCTGTAATATAATAATAAAAAAAACAACATTGAAAGTATAATAACTATTAATCACGTAATTTAATATGTTACACACACAGGTAAGTAAATATTTCAAATTCATTAGGTAGGTACCACCTTCTGTTGCCGTAATGAGTTAAATTTAGTTTCAGCTATATTAGAACGATGCCAACTTATTAATCAATGTCGTGTCTAAACAGTTACTTGTTTCAAACTTAATATGAATGACGGTCCCTATGAATAAAGCTTATATCAGAATTTTAGGCAAGATATAAATCAATAATTAGGTATCAGAGTATAAAGTTTCATTTAATCCGTCGGCAAGTCGGTTACAAAAGCTTATATTATAACCTGCCATTTCTCAATTTGGGAGGCATCACCTACTGAATACTGCACAAATGTGTTTTTTTTAATAGCTAGTTACTTCTTACCTGTTGGCGATGATGTGATTGAAGAAGATGAACCAACATCATATAGAATTGGCACTGACTCTTAATAAAAGCTGTCGTAATATTTTAACTGCCGGTAAACCAACTCGTAAACTTAACAATATTACACTCCAAGATACGGTATTACAAGAGAGTACGTTTATTAAAAATTTATAAAGTTTGATTTTCGATTGCCGGTCAATCTTTTCAGCCCGAGCTATTTTTTCCGGTAGCGCTATCTAGTTACATTTTACTAACTAAAATTACTAGCCTAGGCACAAATGACAGTATACCAGTACTAAATAATTATACAGCATCACAAAATACAGTCTGGTCTGACTACATAATTTCTACATAGTGATACTGCATTTTGTGATGCTGTATAATTATTTAGTACTGGTATACTGTCATTTGTGCCTATGCTAATTTAGATATTAATTTTAAGTTTATTTTCACGCTATAAGTAATCTATTGATATTAACAAGACATGTTTCTGAAAATGTTGTAGTATGTTCTGTTGATTTTTTATTTCTGTAGTTAATTTTAAACATAATTCTATTTAGGCTAACTTAACTATTCAACTTTACTATTTGGGTAAAAAAGAGCAAACAAATGCTTTTAAAGATGCGTGTAAGAATAGTATGTGGTAAATCTGAATGCTACCTTTTTATTATGTGTGAACGCAACCGTAATAACAACTACCCTCGACCTATCCTATAAAATTCCTTGGCTATCTTGGGGGTAGAAAAATCTAGCTGTTGACGTCTGGCGTGCATACGAACGAGTCGAGCTCCGTATAACTCCTCGCTAAATATCGGAAAACCCAACGTTCCAATCATCAGCCGCGATCCTCGCGCACGGAAAATCAATCCAAATCATCAGAAAAGAAAATCAACATATTGGTGAAGAAAAGAAGAACATTGCAGACGCGTCGCACATCAACCAGCACGCGGGGCGAGTTTCGAACCAGGTAGCCTTCCTGTTCTATTTTCCCAACCAGTCCTTGGTCCTTCGATGCCGATTTCATCATAAAATCAGCCTTCCTAAGCATCATAAACCTTCCCAAATTTCCATAATCTATTTCCTTCTAACCTTTGTCCTCGTTGCGTTCATTCATCTATGCCCGCCATATTTGAATATTCTACCATAAACATTTCTGTCAATAATATTGACCGAATCTCATAATACTTCGGGTGCATACCATTTGAAGTTAGATTCGCTAATAACGCTAAAAACGATCACATTCCCAAAAAGTTGTTCCAGTTGGGTCTTGGCGTTATTTTCGCCATAAACGCTATGAGGCTACTGGAACAGTTTGAATTCCCTACATCTAATGTCAAAAGTGACAGAAGTGGCAAATTTTAGTGGCATTCTTAGCGTTCTTATCCTAAATGGAACAGGGGATGACAGTTACAAACGATCACAGTGATCACAACCACAGACACGGAATGTGATCAAAATTATCGAAATTAACGTTCTTAGCGACAAATGGAACATACCCTAAGTCAATCATCATTTAAAGTCTACTTATCTATGCAGTGGTTTTGTTTGTAGTCTTTGTCTGAGTTGTGTGATATTACTTGCTCAGCGTTATGTGTAATATTACTTGCTTAGTGTTCGTGTAGTATTACTTGCTCAGTGGTTGTGTGAACTGCGACGCCATCGTCTGTGGTACAAGTTAATTGTTTATTTTGCTTCGTTTTTTTATATATTTTATTGTGAATTTCGTACGAATTACGATCAAAATTTCTAAAAATGGCAGATATTCGCGCGTGTCTAGTAAAATTCGATATGTGTATGAAATGGTTACAAGCCACATACGATTTTTCACAATGCTTAAGTATGAAAGACAACGTAAGTAACACTGAGAAATTGCGGCTCGTAGCTCGACACAGAGACTTGGAAAAGTATAGAACACGAATGGATGAGGCTTATACTGTCCTAATTAGCAGTCAGCAAGCTCTGCCAGAAAAACGAGCAGTTTCAGATATAGATAAGTCGTACGAAAGCTTCATGGACATATTCTATTCAATCGAAGTCTTGTACAGTACATTAATCGAAACCAAGTCTGATGGTGACAAAGGTAAACAAGCGTATACTCAACATGAGAATGAATTTCATCTTCCTAAAATAAGCCTACCTAGGTTCTCTGGTTCTCATGTTGAGTGGCCTAGCTTTATATCCATTTTTAAAAGCTTAATTCATGACAATCAACGGCTAAGTGCAGTGCAGAAAATGCATTACCTTCTAGGCATACTAGATAAGGAGCCCTCATCTCTTATTAAGCACCTTCCACTCTCTGAGGAAAATTATTGCGTTGCTTTCAACTTGCTCACAGATAGGTATGAAAACAAGCGAATAATTGCAGACAAACATGTGGAAGCCATACTTAGCTTACCAAATTTGATACAAATAAATACTAAAGCCTTGAACAAATTCATTAACATTTTAAAAGAGAATACTCAAGCTTTAACTGCACTAAAATTTGATGTTCATTCATGGAGCTTCCTTCTCCTACATATAATTTTAAAGAAGATTCCTATGGACTTGCGTTGTAGGTTTGAGGCCAATATCATAGATCCATTATCTATACCCACTTTTAGTGATTTACTCAAGTTTCTAGAAAATCAGTTGAGAATTTCAGAGAACATTTCCGGCTCTACTTCTAAAACAAATGCAGGTAACTCATTGAATATTTTAGAAAATGAAACTAGCAATCATAAACCAAGTTTAGTTATCACATGTCCATGTTGCAATGAGAACCATGTTATTTATCGTTGCACAAACTTTTTAAGCATGACTCCAACCCAACGAAAAAGTTTTGTGATTCAACATAAATTATGTTTTAATTGCCTGCGCAGTCATCATGTCTCTAAATGTAATTCAACAAGTGTATGCCAGGTATGTCGTGGACGGCACCATACCAAGATACACATATCAGATAATGCCCTGGGAAATCAAAAGTCATTTAAAAATCATCAATCAGATCCAACACCTGCACCAAAATCTGCTGAGCCTGCTGTGTCGACATCAAGCTCCACAGTCTCGCCCCAGACATTACATGGTGCTGATACATCATCCACCATGATCTTAGGTACTGCCTACGTCAGCGTGCAGGATGTTGCCGGTCACTATCATTCTGCCCGTGCCTTGATTGACTCTGGCTCTCAAGTTTGTGTCATGACTGAAAACTTGGCTCAACGTTTGAAGCTACCTCGCACTAATTCTGGTGGTTTGTGTGGACTAGGTGCTTCATCTATTCAGGAGACACGAGGCATGGTTTGTTGTAATATCAAACCTCGGAATAGTTCACAAATCTTAACATCAGATTTTATTATTCTTAAGCGAATAACAGGCCATATGCCTTCTGTTCCAGTTGATCCCAGTGTCCTAGCCCTTTGCAATAATTTAGTTTTGGCAGATCCTAACTTCACAATACCCGGACAAGTTGACCTACTTTTAGGCATTGAATTTTATGACCAAATCTTGGACGGTAGAAAGTTCAGCCTGGGTGATAGTATGCCTACAGCTTACTCATCTGTTTTCGGCTGGATCATTATGGGCCGAGCACCTGCAGCATCACAGCAAACTTACACTGTTGCTTCGATGACCTGCACCACAGATCTTAATCTTGCTCTCAGTAGATTTTGGGAGGTTGAAGAGCCCCCTAAATCACCCATCCTAGATCCTGAAAATGTTCAGTGTGAACGGCATTTTGTAGATACATACACCCGGGATAATGATGGTCGCTTTGCAGTTTCATTACCTTTCAAGGTCAATCATAAGCCTTTGGGAGATACACATCTCATTGCCTTGAAACGTTTTTATAATTTGGAACGCAAGTTGCTTCGTGAGCCTCAGTTGCGTGAACTTTATATAGCTTTCATGAGGGACTACACTGATGCTGGTCACATGCGTGAAGTGCCATCTCAAACCTCAAGTGAGCGATACTACATTCCACATCACGGAGTATTGAAAGAGCATAGTTCAAGCACTAAGCTGCGTGCTGTCTTCGATGCTTCAATGTCCAGCACATCAGGTGTCTCTCTCAACCAAGTTCTCATGTCGGGTCCCAAACTTCAACAAAATATTGAAGATATCATTTTGCGTTTCCGGTTACACTGTGTAGTTTTCACATGCGACATAAAGCAAATGTATAGGCAAGTTCGTATGCATGATGAAGACTGCAAGTATCAAACCATACTCTGGCGTGAGTCTCCTGATGACCCACTCAAACATTTCGAACTGACAACAGTAACCTATGGTGTTTCAAGTTCGGCGTTTCAGGCTATTCGCGTTCTTCACGAGTTAGCATATCTAAATGTGGAAAAGCATCCCGCTGCTTCTAAAGTTTTATTAGAGGACACATTTGTCGATGATGTTGTAAGTGGATCCCATGATGTCAACTCAGCCAAGAATCTTGCCCAGTCCACAGCGGACATTCTAACACAAGGAGGTTTTCAATTACGCAAATGGTCCAGCAACTCCCAAGAGTTCTTAGAAGGATTTCCTGTAGACCACCGTGAAACTCCTTATCGCTTCATAGAGCATGGTGAAAATATTTTTAAGGTCCTAGGTATTGAGTGGAACGCTCATAATGATTGCTTTGTTTATCACGTTACCGAAATGAGCAAAGTCCTTACCAAGCGTGGCGTTTTATCCAACATTGCCAGACTCTATGATCCATGCGGATTCTTATCCCCGGTTACATTTTTTGCCAAATTATTCATGCAGCGGCTTTGGTCGATCAACTCGGGATGGGATGATCCTCTCCCTTTGGATATCCATAAAATGTGGATTGATTTCATGTCCGACTTTCACAATTTAAATAAAGTTTCAATTCCTCGCTGCGTGATCACTGATCAACCCGTATCTATATATTTGCTGGGTTTCAGTGATGCATCGGAGCGTGGTTTTGCGTCTTGCGTATACCTGCGCGTTCAAAACGCTTGCGGTCGCGTTTTAGTCCGACTGTTACTGGCCAAATCACGAGTTGCGCCGCTCAAGCAAAAATTAACAATACCCAAGCTCGAGCTGAATGGAGCTCTACTCTTAGCTCGCTTGTTGGAACACGTCACTAAGTTGCTGAGTGGAAAACTTTCGTTGGACAATACGATAGCGTGGTCAGATTCCACCATCGTACTATCCTGGCTAAAAACCTCGCCACACAAACTACAAACTTACGAGGGGAATCGTGTATCTCAAGTCCAGTCGTTGGTTCCAAACGCAACCTGGAGGCACGTTCCTTCCTCATTAAATCCTTGTGATTCTGCAAGTCGCGGTCTATCGCCTTCAGAATTAGTCAACCACTCGTTATGGTGGTCACCAGCGTGGCTTAAAGATGACCCTACGTCATGGCCTGGTGAATTTGACATTGTTGATGATGTGGATTTACCGGGACTAAAATCTCCAGTTTTAGCCTCTTGCTCTCACACCGCCCGACTGGCTGAAGCGTCCCCAGTTACAGAAGGAAAATCAGCAGATGAGACTCAAGCTGCAGACGACATCCTCAACAGATTCAGCTCGTTTCCCAAGTTACAGGCAACTGTAGCTTGGTGCAAGCGATTTATTCACAACGCACACCATCCAACTCAAAGGCGTACTGGACCTCTATCTGTTGCTGAGCTCAACGATAGTGTTTACACCATTGTTAAACGAGTCCAGTCTACGTCCTTTGCCGAAACATTGAAATTACTGCGAACAAATAAAGCTGTAAAGGGTAGTCTGAGGCACTTGAATCCTTTCGTTGATTCTGAGGGGCTCGCAAGGGTCGGTGGTAGACTTGTCAAGTCTGGGTTAGCCTATGGCAGTAAGCATCCTCTGCTGCTTCCTCACTCCAACCATGTCACTCACCTTTTAGTTGATCACTACCATCGCATGTATTTCCATCCTGGTCTCAACACACTTTTAAATCTGCTCCAACGCAAATATTGGATTTTATCTGCGCGTAGGGTGATACGTAGTCGTATCTTTCAGTGTCAGCGATGCTATCGATTGGGCCCAAAGTCTCTTGAACCTTTCATGGCTGATCTACCGGCAAGTCGTGTGACATCATCTCGGCCCTTTAAAGTAGTGGGAACTGATTTCGCAGGCCCGTTCATGTTGAAAACTTCTCGCATCCGTAACGCCAAAATCGTCAAGTGTTATTTGTGCATTTTCGTATGTTTTTCAACCAAGTGTTGCCATTTGGAAATTGTCTCTGAGTTGTCCACTGAAGCGTTTTTGGCTTGTTTCGACCGTTTTGTATCTCGCAGAGGACTTCCTAGCGATGTTTATAGCGATTGCGGAACGAATTTTGTAGGTGCGCGAAATTATTTAATTGAAATCTCAAAATTTCTCGATTCTTCCCAATCTGACATACAAAAATCATTGTCTGGTCATCAAATTTTATGGCATCGGAATGCACCCTCGAACCCACACATGGGTGGTTTGTGGGAAACAGCCGTCAAATCCGCGAAACTTATTTTGTATCGTTTGATCTGCGATCGTTCTCTCGTTTTCGAAGAGCTCGCTACAATATTTGCTAAAATCGAAGCCGCGTTAAACTCTCGGCCGTTGTGTCCGATCAGTAGCGACCCTAACGACCTCGAGACTTTAACGCCCGGCCATTTTCTTATAGGACAACTTCTCCTAGCTCTACCTGAACAAAACTTGTGCGATGACGTCATAAGTCCGCTGAAGCGGTGGCAACTGGTTCGCCAAATAACTCAACACTTCTGGAGGCGTTGGCAGACCGAGTATCTTCACACCCTTCAGCAGCGTCCCAAGTGGTTTCTTAAATGTCAAAACTTAAAACCGGGCGACCTGGTTCTCATTAAGGAACCGAATTTGCCACCACTTCAGTGGCGAAAGGCTCGCGTCACTCGAGTCTGCCCAGGCACTGACGGTACAGTGAGAGTCGTTGAACTCAAAACATCATCCGGCACTCTACTTAGGCCAACAGTCAAGCTGTGTCCGTTGCGACCATGTGCTGATCCTCAAATATCAGCCAATTAATATTTACCTAACAATATCAGAATATCAACTTAGTTCTAAACTTTTTTTTTTTATTCTATTTTTTACTTAACTTAATTTCAAGACAACCTTAAAGACAACAACCTTATCACTGCATTTAGATTTAACTGAAGGTATTTTTTAAAGAGCTAGGAAGCTCTTTGGGCGGCGGTATGGTAAATCTGAATGCTACCTTTTTATTATGTGTGAACGCAACCGTAATAACAACTACCCTCGACCTATCCTATAAAATTCCTTGGCTATCTTGGGGGTAGAAAAATCTAGCTGTTGACGTCTGGCGTGCATACGAACGAGTCGAGCTCCGTATAACTCCTCGCTAAATATCGGAAAACCCAACGTTCCAATCATCAGCCGCGATCCTCGCGCACGGAAAATCAATCCAAATCATCAGAAAAGAAAATCAACATATTGGTGAAGAAAAGAAGAACATTGCAGACGCGTCGCACATCAACCAGCACGCGGGGCGAGTTTCGAACCAGGTAGCCTTCCTGTTCTATTTTCCCAACCAGTATGTCTTGCTCTATTTCTGGCGTCTTCTCGTGATGCAAGAGCAATGAGAGTGGTAAAGTAGAATAAGCCAATCTCATAGCTATCTATCACAGAAGTTATCTACGTTCTACAGCAAAAAAGTAGTATGTAAATATTTAAAACATTTCATGTCATTGGAAGACTTATATTATATGTTTTGAATCAGTGCTTATAATTTCTTAAAAACCATATTGTTCTATGTTTCGTGCCGGGTACTCAAGTCTCTTGTTAACTAATTCGAACTAACTTGCAGTTCCAGCTTATATGACGAATTAAGGCTGCTGTCTTCATAACGCTTTCCATATCAACGCAGTTTCGGCATATGATAAATACCAATTGTTCAAACTCGTTGAAATTTTGGATGCATTTCCTTGAGTGTAAAATAAAATATATGCTTCTGGTTTGTCAGTTTTCCGTAAAAAGCAATATTTCAAATATTTGAAAAATCGTTGTTTAGGGTATTTTAATATTTACATTTAAAGATAAAATAATTAATAAAACAAAAAACCGGCTCAAGGACATGGATGCAACATTTCAACACGTTTGAACACTTAGTATTTAATTTATGACAAAGTTTGTATGGAAACGTAATGAAGACACTAGGCTTAAGTTTCAATAGCTCAGTGTTATTAACGTAACGCAGTAAACATTTGTCGTATTCGGCATTAGGTATCCCAGAATATTTGTTTGTATATGATGATGATTGACGATAAGTGTCAACTGTCGAGAGTTTTATCCAATATTTATGAAATGCTGGGAACTTGACCATAGTCCCCTCCAAATATTGAGCTTAAGGGTGGACTGGCCGATCACTTCTCCATACAAACGCCGAAGGGTGATCACTCCTCAATTTGAGGATATAAGTCCAAAACAAAGCATGATTTCGATTAATCTCTTCATTATATAGGTTTGTCTCGTTCACAACTTTGTTAATAAGATAATTAACTTGAGAATTATGAGCCTCGAAACATTTTCATATAAAGTTTACGAGGACTACAAATTTCAACAAAATTTTCTTTTAAACATTTCGTTACCAAACAAGCCTATATAAAAAAGTGATCAATCGACCGACTAACGGATGATAGTTGGGGACCCCATGAAAAGTTTTTGTCAAATATAACTCCCAAATTTTTAACTTCTGAGCTATATGGAATAGTAACACCATCAAAATACATTTTGGGAATGATTGCTTCATCGATTTTGTAAGTCATTCTGGAGCTCCCGATGATGATGGCTTGTGTTTTTTTAGGATTGATTTTTAAACCAAAGCGCTTGCTCCATTCCACTATACGGCACAGGTCGGAATTGGCTACGCAGATAGCTTCATTCAATCTGTCAGGGGGTGCCTGCGAGTAAATCTGGAGATCATCTGCGTAAAGGTGGTAGGAAGAAATAAGTGAAAAAGATATGGAATTAATAAATATAGCGAAAAGAAGAGGAGATAGCACGCCGCCCTGAGGAACACCGGCACTCGTGTCACACCAAGAGGAATAAGTATCATCAATGCGAACCCGCTGCCGGCGTCCATATAGATAATTGCGAAACCAGTCAGTCGCTGAAGGAGATATGTTAATAGAGCTGAGCGTTGCCAAAAGGATATCAAAATCAACAGTATTGAATGCGTTACTAAAGTCAAGGAGCGTAAGAACAGTAAGCAGGCCATTATCCATTCCTAGTCGTATGTCATCAGTAATTTTGACAAGACTTGTGATAGTACTATGACCAGGACGAAAACCGGACTGGTATGGATTCAATAGGCAATTGGATGAAAGAAAAGAGTTAAGTTGATTATAAACTAAACGTTCAAGGACTTTAGACAGGAATGGTAGAATAGAAATGGGACGGTATTCAGAATAAGAGACGGGATTAGATTTTTTAGGTATAGGGACAATATATGCCTACTTCCAGATAGAAGGAAAGGTACAACTGGATATGGAGTGATTGAGGATATGGCAAATAACTGGGAGGAGTTCATCTAAAATGGTAACAATCATCTTTCGGCTGATATTGTCTCCACCCATAGCGTTGGATTGAACGGATAAAATACTTCTTTTAACATCACTAGCAGCGAACTGACTAAAGAAAAATTAGAGTAATCTGGAGTTTGGGCACATGAAAGATATTTTATAGTATTAACTTTGTCATTAGGATCAAGGTTAGAAATAGAGGAAGAAAAATGCTGGTTTAGGGAATCAATGTCTAGGTTGTTAGAAGCGGTTTCTTGGCGAGGTTTGCCTACTCCAAGTGATTTCAAAAATTTCCAAACTCTTGCTGGATCTTCGTTTTCAACAGATTCATGGACATGGCGGCGAAATGCATCCCTACACACCCTATTGCAGTGATTTCGAGATAAAACATATTTTTCCTTATTGAGATCTGTAGGACGACATTTATATTTGGCTTTGGCAACGAATTTTTTGTGCATCAGTGCTTTAATGTCGTTAGTCAACCAAGGAGCTGGAAGATGCTTCATTTTTACAGATCTGACAGGGGCGTGTGCATCATATAATTTATTCAGCTGCAAATTAAAGATCGCAATCTTTTCATCGAGAGAGTTAGAATTAATTAGTTCAGACCAGTCCATACCACGCGCGTCCTCGCGCAGCTTATCCACGTCCATGGAACTAAAGTTACGCTGCAGAAGAATTTTCGGCTTGGGTTTTGGAGGACGAATTTTATAAGATAAATAAATAAGATCATGGTAGGAGAAGTCTGCATGGCATTGTCCATGTTTGGCAACATGATGCAAGGAAGAAACCATAACTAGGTCAAGAAGAGAGGGAGAACAATGTGGAAAATTATGTGTAGCACTAAGTGGAAGTATTTGCAGGTTGGTAGCGTTGGCAACAGATTTTAAGAGTGATGAGCGGGAATCATTTTTAAGAAGACATGTGTTGAAGTCACCCATAATTATGGTGTGAGGATAGGAAGGGACCAAATTTTCTAGAATCTTTTCAAAGGAAGAAAAATAATTTATATGCAAAGAAGGGCTGTAGTAGATGCCAAGTAGTATCTTGGTATGGCAGAGTAAAACTTCTACAAATAAATGCTCGCCCGCATTGGACGGTGGGGGCTGTGCAGATATACTAATTATTGAAAAAGGAATGTTTGACCGTAGATAAATGGCCACACCACCCCCACGAGATCCAGTACGATCATTGCGTATCAGGTTAAAACCTGGAAGAGAGTACATAGTCGAAGAATGTAATGGTTTCAGCCATAACTCTGAGACGAGTATTGCATGTACGTTATCAACATCAAAAGATGCCTGCATGTCCTTGAAGTGGCACGGAATACTTTGCACATTAATGTGAATAACATTAAAGTTCTTAGGCACATCAGAAAAGTGATTGGTTATAGTGTCACATAAATGGGGAATGCTAACGAAGCTATCAGAACTACTACATGACTCATTGGAGTCAGCTGAGAAATATAATGCATTACCGTCATTATCACTGTCAAGATCAGACATAGTAAATATTATATTACGTAAATTACTAATAACTATAAATAATAATAAAATATATAAATAATAAGCGTAATAAAAATAAATAAATTAAAACAATTATAGTAACAAAAAAAATATACACATTAACATATTTCATCTGCAAGTTATTGTACTTATAAATATTAAATTGAACCTATGTGCGATTAATTTTGAAATCTCGTTCTGGGTTTATTTTTCCTGAGGATAAACGAGGTATAAAAATTTACAAGAGAACAATTGTGTCAGTGAAGCCTACGACTATTTTAAGCACGCACGTACGAGTATCATTCATCTATACCACATATATGTACAGTATACACATAACTTTCCAAATGTCCAATTAGTACGAGTCCATAAGAAACAGATAAAAGAATAAAATGTTGCAATTGAGTGACAGATACGTCAAGAGTCAAACGCACAAAATTTAAGCTGTCACTGTCATGATGCAGTATGTACGTATTTACATCGAATATTTTGAGAAGACGAATTTAATTTATGTTTAGTGGGTAACGAATATAAAAATGCAAAGCTGGAGGTATCCAGAAGAGTATAGTTTTGTACCCGACCGAACCGTGTGTTTACATTTGGAAATGATTAAAACTGTACTTAAAATGGAAAAACTTAGATGAAGTTACTTCTTGGCTTTGGCAGCGGCTCGTCGCGTACTCACAGGCGCCGGCTCCTTCACGACGTTTGTGGCGGAGACGGTCGGAAGTTTCGTGGTAACCGAAGCAGGCGGACTAATCTTCTGGAGCTCTCCCATGCTGCACACTCGATGGCGAATACCATTGGGCCCCAGGATGTGAATGTGCCCATCTCTCGTCCAGCATTTATTCACACCAAAAAGTTGCCTTGCTGCCATGAAGGTGTCATGCCGCGGTTTCGTCAGGAACTCTGAGATAGTGATCCCAGTACCTCGCAGATTTGTTTTTGCAAACCAGACCTTATCACGCACTGCTAAATCTCGAAACTTCACCAACAGAGGCCGGGGCTTATCCTGCATAGCACGCCCCATTCTGTGGCTCCGGCTTATATGATCAGCATTGAAGTCTGTAATCTTGAGGAGGTCAATGATGGTCTTAGTGACTGTGGCTGCACTATCTTCTTGCTTGTTTGGCTGTGGCACACCATGTATGAGCAAGAATTTTCGCCGAGCTCGCATTTCTTGCACATCAAAATTATGTGTAAGGGCACCAAGTTGCTGTTGAAAGGCACGGAAAACTCCCATGGTAAATTCCTTAAAGGTGAAGAAGTCAGCTGCCAGGGTCTCATTAGTGCTGGATGGTGTAGAGTTCTGTAGATCACTTTCAAATTGACACATTCTTTTGTTTAGTGCCTCCATAACCTCAAACATTGACTGATTTGATGTGGCCATGTTTGTAAATTCAATTATGTGGTTTATGTTACAAGTGAAGAGGATATTGTACACAAGCAGGTGAAATATGCTTCCTATTAAATACTTTTATACATTAATTTACTTAAATTTATGATTATAAATAATTTTAAAATGAATATTAAACAGGAGCTACTTTTTAAAATTGTTTCATCACCTACCCACTTATATGATATTATGCTTAGTTCAGGATTTAAAATCTCAAATAAGGGAGTGCTCAACATACAACGTTTGTATGGAGAAGTGACCGGCCAGTTCAACCTTAACATGCTAATAGTGTACCCCCACATCTCAGGGAGGCTAGGTAGGTATAACTACCGCGCCTCTGCGAGCTATGTCCAAAGGAGAAAAAATAAAACTTGATTATGATATTTGCTTAGTGTATAAACGTTGAAATAATCACCGTTTCGATATTCGGTCAGTACAGTGTTGCCTTGTTTTCGCAACCCATGGTATAATTGAAGTTGAAGGGAAAATTAATTTTGATTTATTTGATGCGCATTATGTTAGTTGAATCTATTGCTGTAGAATAATAAAAGTTTTTTTTTCATTATATTTTATCGGACTTTAGTCCATATCCTTTATTGGATGTCATAAAATGCGACTAAAGGAAAAAATACGCCTATTATATACATGCCACTACTCTTGAGGTTGGTGTTTATTTCTGGTGTGGTTGTGTGTGTTTACTCTAGCACGATTTGTAAACGTGGTTAGGTTACTAATATTGGATATTACTCTAATATCTCATATGTAAATATTATGTCCTTTGTCTTGGAATAAGTATTCTGAAAAAATACTTATTCCAAGAATCCTTTTTTCAAAATATTTTTTAATGTTAAATGAAATTCAGTAATAGCTAAAATGGTTAATTTCTTTACAACATTTCTGTACAACAGCGACAGGGTATATGTTTCCGGAAAGGGAAATAACGGCTAATTGGCATGCTGGTTGTTGTAGTAAAAATATATATTTAGGGAATAATGCTGTTTCTTTGTTATTTTGGCTTTCAAATTATGTAGCGTAGAGAATATTTGGTATATTATATAGACTGCACCAATTTCCGGGTCGAATATGTTATTCTGACAAATACATTCTCAATAACAGTCTAAAATCGGGAACTGTGCCCGGTAAATAGCAATAAGAACGCCCCGTCAACATAGTACCAAAACACGTCTGACGAAATGTACATGTCTGTCTACTCCTTCGGGGAATACAAGTGTTTTTAGAGCCAGTAGTTCTAGTTTAGCCTAAACAGCATCTTCGACCGCATCATCACTTACCATCAGGTGAGATAGGGCTAACCTATCAAGCATAAGAAAAAAAAAGTTATATGATAAGTTTTTTTTTTAATTTGCGTTTTGACAACTTCAATCGAAGGTATATATTTTATACCACACCCACTCAGAAAAGTTCTCGTTACTCGTTCAAAAACATGTTTTAAAGTTCGCCATTTATCCCTTATAAATGTATGGCGGGGATAGTTCTATGGATTGTAATTCCTTCACTCCGTAGCAGTAAAGGAATGTTGTATGAAAATCCATACCTGCCCTGGTAGCATTCTTTTGTTTTTAGCTGCTTACATATAAAAATTCAATCTCAAAAAGGTTTTATATCAAATAATTAGAAAAAAGAGGTGTGATTTTTATTTTGTACTCGATTTTCAATGAAAGGAGGTTGGCAACCTTTTTTTGCACTAAACGAGAAAAATAGCGCGAAAATTTGTTATGTTTATTAATTTTTGTTTTTTATTAAATTGATATTTTAACAGTACGCTTTTAATTATTCTAAATAATTTTCCAAAATGTAATCTGATAGTGAAAGTGACGATTTTATAATGATGACGCTACGCGTCGGGCTTAAACAAACTCTCGAACAGAAATAGATCGTTTTCTCCCCTCGATGTACACTGTACTATTCTTTATTTCACACATTATTTTAAGAGCATTTTTGACGAATTTTAGCACAACAAATCGATAATTGCGGCATCAGGTGTATTTTTAGTTCGTGCCCAATGGTGTACTGGGCATTAATCAGTCGTTCGCACCTTTCTATGATATTAATATATTATATAAATACAACAATATCTGTGTATTTGTTTGCTATCCAACTATCAACAAATTACGATCAATTAGTTTGTTTTTTTTTATTACCAATTTACGGTCAATTTGTTGTGCGATTGTAAGTGTTGGTAAATTTTCGAGAAAATTCATTAATCTTGTTCATTGCTGTTTTATTGTCGAGAATATTGTTAAGGTCAACAATTTACGAGTTTTAAAAAAACGCTGACTGTATTTCATTTATCTATTTTAAAACATTTTTTTCAGTGTATCTATACGTTTTACGTTGTGTTCCCAAAATTATCTAATACTAGACCTAGATTAACTGTAATTTCTCCTGGGTTAATATCTACTTTTTTTTTATATAATGGCCTCTGTAGATTTGCCACTACTGCGCCAATATCACGTAGGTTTGTATAAAATAATTTATCCTGACCCATTCGAATATTCTTTCGACTCGTCACTAATAGCTATAAAATCTGGTTGATTTCCAGTTTAGTTAGATAATAACACAATAGCAGCGTTAAACAACACATCTTTGATGTCTTTATACTTATCTAAGTGTACAAATAATATAAATACGTCATATATTAAACGAAATATATTCTTATCATAAAAACTAACGTAAATTACACGTAATAAAAAACCAGCCCAGTGCGAGTCGGACTCGCGCACCGAGGATTCCGTACAAAACTATAGGTATGTTAGTAAAAGTTATGGTATTTTTATTGCTAAATGAAGTCCATAACATTTGAAAATTATTAAAAATATTTATATGATATGATGCAACAAATATGTATGCTTTTAGCAATTTTTCCTTTATCTGAGCTATAAGACATTGCTTCGTACCAAATTTCAAAATTCTGAGTTCACGGAAAGTACTCTGTAGTATTTGATTCCTTTGCGAGTGTCGAAAATTTGGGGCATAAACGGATGTATTTTTTGATTGCGTTGGGTTAGGAATTTGATGTCTTCACAGCTCTAAGGGACAGAAGACCTGAGTATTTGATATGAATTTCAGCTTGATACTTCCACGCGTTGCGGTGAGAACAAGAGTATTGACAGACAGACAGTCGGACAACAAAGTGATCCTATGAGGGTGACGTATTTTTTACCTTTTGAGGTACGGATTCCTAAAAAATTTTATTTAAATTTTTTAGGGTTCCGTACCTCAAAAGGGACTCCAACTCTAGTTTCAATTACATAGATAGCTGTATGAATATTAAAGCCAAGTATAATGATAATAAAAGAAACTACTCAGAAAAAAATACTTCTTATACCTAACTCAATTTAGGTACCCATGTACATCATTGTTTCAAACTACGTTTTATAAAGAAGTGTAGTCAACAGCCTTTATCTTTGCGTAATGTATGATAACACTTAAATTCCATTCATAAATGCTCAAATTCGGTTGCATGTGACGCTAACGGGAATTTTCTTAAAATTACTCAATTTATGGATATGATATAGATTATGGATCTATAAAGTCACACATTACATTCTACACGAGTTGGTCCTAAGAAATAAATGCTGTTTTTGAAGTATTAATGATCGTCTCTTTACGAAGTATTACATGCATGATTTTAATATCTTACAGAACACATACGAGTAATATAATTAGAATCTCAATACAAATAATTGGATGCGCTATGATTGTGTCGAATTGCTGTAGCAATAATTAAAATTGTTCATGAAAATATGTACCACATTATAATAGTTGCACTTCTGTAGTGTAGACAAATTAAATTAAAGTTAGCTGGTATACGGTGAACGTCGTTTAAAACTGTATTGTAGTTTTCCTGGGCTATGAGTAGGTACTTTGCAAGCACTCGTTGACCGTCTAGTGGATGGTTTCCAACGATGTGAACGCTGGTTGTTATATTGCCAACCACGTGAGGGCAATTTGTTGCTGCAGCTGTCAAGAAAACACGCCTAATGACAGCACTCTGTTTTTAAGAGACGTATAAAGACAAAACGAAATAAAATGCATGCATAACTCGCTAGTTGAACGAAAATTGAACTTTAAAATAATAAGCAATATTTCATTTTGAACTTTAAGGAAAAATGTAGAATATCAACAATTATGTATAATGTCCATTATGTATCTCACGGAGCCGGTATGGGCCATTTATGTATGAAATTCAATTCATTACCTATGATGCGCATGGATTTAGGATGTAGTTTTTTTTTATAGCTGAGAGGCTATCATTTGAACACTATCTCACCTGATGGTAAGTGATGAGACGCCCAATACGCCTGCCAAGCATTATGGCAATTCTCCTTAATGGGGGACGCTGTGTTCATCAGTGAACAATCCGGCTCATAAAGTACAGTCTAATAATGCGATATAGTTTGACCGATTTCTGTTACTAAAATACCAACTAAAACCATGCTAAATCCAATTCGATTATCAAGCTATACGCTTTATTTCCTCACCAATAACTAGGTTTGAAGTTAATTTCCTGCTAGGAAAAAAGTAGTTGTAAAACTCGAGCTGGCTTCATTTGTCAACGGCTTTATTGAACCTCTTTCGCATTTGTTAAAACTTCATAATTCCATCTTTGTCGGAATGATGATTATGTGAATTATTGTTTAATAACTTTTCAATAGTTTCAAGAGGAACCTGAAAACAACCCAAACCCCAAATTTCATAACCCTAGCACCGGTGAACACTGTTATAATCTGAATAGAAGGTAAGTTTAAAAAAAAATTGACCACCTTCTCATACATACAACAAATTACTCTAAACAGTTATTCAGTGATTGATTAATGGTAAATTTGGAAACCAATACATTGAATCACTCACAAACTTTGTCTGCTATCCAAATCACAAATCCTTTGCAGAATTCGAAATGAATTTAAAGTTCAAACGATTCAGTACATAGAAAACTTTATCCCTCGAGTCTAAGATGTAGATGCAATGCATTATTCACCTGGATGAGTCCATCTGCGCTCCTAACACCCGTTTACAAAGTAGAGGGGCAATGGAAAGCAGTAAGTGAACTTTAGTCTTATTGAGTATATCACTTCTTCTACATGCTCACTAAGACTTATTTAAATGAAAGTAATCTCTGATTTAGAGTTGGTATTATTAATTTTTTAATGAGACTAAGTGCCACTTACTTTTTATCAAACCACTACTGAGATCACTTTTCTTCTCATATATACTTCACTTTTTAGTATGTATTATAATGTCTGAGTTTTCTATGAGGTTTTATGTTCTCTTAAATTCTACTAAAATTCCGCTTTTAAAGTTTCTTACTAAAAAACGGGACCATAATACTAAGCCTTAGCAGTCTACCCGTCCATTTAAATTCAAAGAGTTGCCAAGAGGGCCAGTTGAAATGTTCACACAATATGTATTAGTACTTAGGATTTCTAACAAATATTAATTATAACAAAATCAATATATAATAAGGAGATGAAACGTATTTTTTACGTTTGTTTCTTTTGCTTCTATCGTAAAAACATGAAAATCGGTATGATTTTAATCCAATAACTATAGTACAAAACTAATAAAAAGAACCGACTGCCAACACCGAAGAATATGAAAGAACCTGTGGAAGTCGATCGCATACTGATTCAAAATGCTGACATTACTCTCATAGACACTCAACGGTCCGACTTCCACAAGTTTTTTATTTATTTTAAAAAAATGCTACCCTCCACGGACTCCAGGGTCCGTGACTTTTTTAATTATGACATTTCTTATTTAAAACAAGAAATAGGAAACATGCAACATTCTAAGGGGAAACGTGCTAAAATTTTTTTTTTTTTTATGCTTGTTAGGTTAGCCTTTGACCACTATCTCACCTGATGGTATTATTTCGGTGATATTTTTTCGGTATACTCATTAGCACGCACTAACGTCCAGAGCAGGGTGTCTGAACACAAGTTATTTCATACTTTTCAGAGTCGATAACTTATTTGTTATAAAAATATTTTTACTCTTTTAGTGATGCATACCTACGGCTTACTTTATTCTGACTCTCGTAAAACATGTTCACCATCGGCCATACACGTGCATCATTCAGATATGCAAATGTATTTGTCATATAATTGACTGTTACTTAAAAACTACTCGACCTATATTAATTACTTTTAAACAAGACCAATTTGAAAATATATTCTACAGTAACGAAAAAAATATTGATAAAACAAAATCATAAATAACGAAGTTATCGCATAACAATCATAACCAAAAAAAGGCATACAGTATACAGTCGAATTGAGAACATCCTATTTTGAAAATCGGTTTTAAACCAACTAAGTTGGGGTCTGTCTAACGCTAACAATCTAAAGATGTAAAAAAAAAAATATTTTTACATAACTTTTTGTTTCTACTGAGAGTCTTATTCGCACTAAGCAGTTTTTTTTATTAAGTACTACATACATCAAAACACACATAGAAGAGATGGAGGTCAAAGACAACCTATCAAAATTGATTCTACCAACGCGACTTTATCTTCTGCAGATTATATCGCTATATCACT
Source organism: Plagodis pulveraria (assembly GCA_963890685.1). NCBI lineage: Eukaryota > Metazoa > Arthropoda > Insecta > Lepidoptera > Geometridae > Plagodis > Plagodis pulveraria. The sequence continues at coordinate 10,363,538 of OY982964.1, read as the reverse complement.
ATGCAACAGATTTTATTCCGTATTCTTTCTTATACCTTCAGATAGTTTTTTCCTGAGTCATTTGAATGTGTATCTCTACTATCTAGGAATATGAGATCGGATTTATTTTTTGCCGTGTGTTTGAGTAGACTGGTGATTCTTGGAAAATTTGACTTATGTGTTCTTTCTCAGAATGTGGCGTCTAAAATAGGCCGGTTTGTTTTTTTATTTTCTTATATACCTAGTGTCGCTTGCACTATCAAACAAATCTAACGATATCTCTTACATAGAAACTCACAAACATACATACATGAACGCTGAAAACATAACGCTCCATTTTTACGCAGTCGTTTAAAAATGCGACACAGTAAATTTTATGAAGCCTTCAATAACTTTCATGTGATAAAAAATACATTTTCAAGTTGTTTTATTAATTTGATATAAATAAACTTATTGTTTCAATCAATGTAATTATACATTTTAATGTCTCTAAATATAAATTCTTTTATATTTACATTCATGTTGTGAACATAATATTTGGTATATAATATAATAATATTCCTAACAGTTCACTACTTATATCTTATGAAGAAACTATGCTGTACCAGCCGGATTATCCACAGTTGAATACAGACTCCCCACTCACGGGGGTATTCGCCATAAACCCCACGCTTGGCTTGAAGATCGCAGTGAAGGATGGCAGTTCTTTGGAAGGCGCTGCTGCCCATCAGTATTTTTCCTTAGTCGCCTCATACTACGCCCACAGGAAGATATGGGGGTGCAATTCTAACCCGGCACCCCACGGACTAAGCTGCTACGAGTATAACCCTAAATCCTTTAATTATTTCCATATCCAATAAATTTGTATTCTTGAAAACCCGACATACATAATCATATTGACTAGATTTATTGCTGTCGAGATTTAGTAGTTGGTAGATAAGTTTAATTTTTCACAAAAGGAATATGAATAGTGTTCCTTCCTTTTTTCGATTCTCGATACTGCCGGACATATTGGCAGAGCGCCAGCTGAAGACGCATAATGTAAAGGGATTTCAACAAGACGAGTAGTTTCCAGTTAACATATCTCTATATTGCGAGGTTTATAAAGGTTTTAGTTCACTTCAAGACCTATTTTTTGACATATCAGTTAGTAAAAATAATGCAAGTACCTACCTATTAGTTTACAAATTTTAACACTAGTGTTACTCAACGAGAGTTTTTTTCTGTAATTGTTTTTCAAATTTAATATGATTGACTGAGCGAGCACGTAGTGCGAGCGAAGCGTCTCTGCTTCAGCTTACACAAAAAAACTTTTATATAACCGGTCGTTCTCTACAGGTCGCATTTCTCAACCGATTCTTGTAAAATTTTGTGAGTAGGTTTGATAATTCCATTATATTTTTGATTAATTATTCATCCGATAAACATAAAGGGGCCGAAGTGGCAAAGAATAAAAAAATACGCTGATTTGCTGAGTCATATTAAATCACAAGGGAATTCCCCTTCTTTTTTTATTGCTTTTGGAATAAATACTAAGTGAATATAAATATCTAATGGGTTTTTGTTTAGCAGCTATAGAAGACGTAAACCAATAACCTAATGGCTGTACCTATTATGCCCTTTACCAACCAATACCCATAAAGCTTTTGTTTGCAATTTTTTTTCTCTTTTAAGTTTTTGGTACCATAATATAGTGAGCAATTATCTTATTAGTACGAATAAGTAAAAATAGGTATACAAATAAATTTTATGCGCTTCTTGGTCGATGACCGTAATAAATGCGGGGAGGGATGGGACGAAGGGGCGCAGCGTGCACTCATATCAATGATGAAACGGAAAGTATCTGTGTTTATATAACTATGATTTTTGGATTTGGTGACCCATTCTCCCATCAGCATGCGCAATGAACCTTTATTCAATTGTGTTTATGTTTATATATAATGAATGGTAAAAACGTTTGATATGTCCCTAATTCATATTATATAATGTATATAATATGTATATGTTTTTGTGGTACACTTGATCTTTAAAAGCTCTTTATATTAGGCGTTATCTGTATCGAAATGTGGTTCTTCACAAACGCGCTTGTTACTTTACAGTTTACGTAGTTTGCCAGTAGCGTATAATAAGTATCGCCAAATAGATTGTTGAGTTTAATATTTCTTAGAAAAACAAACCATGGTGTCTTTTATCAACAGTGATTCACATAAAAACTAAACGATTGGCAAAGAACGCAGTTATAGTTTTATCTACTTTTATTTTAACAAGCTTGCACAAGCGTATTGGAAGTAATCATAAGTTTCTTGTAGTACGTTAATTATTTAATATTTTGTTGTATAATATCTATCGTAACTTCTTTTAAAATAAGGAATAATTAATTTTTCGCACTTGTATCACAATCATAGAACATATAATAATACTACGTATAGAATGGACACTCCTCTCCCCCCACCAAAACGAGTCTTCCTCACACCGCCAGTGATTCTGAGCTGTCGCTGAGCTGACTTGAGTACGGTACGCACAACTCGCGCACGATGACGGTAACGACGCGCGACGAAGCGTTACGATTGAACGAGTATTTTAAAAGTTGAGAATGGGGTACTCATATGCTGTTTACGGTTGCTTATCAACTAAACGAGAAAATGATAGGAGTTTTTATAGATTCCTTAAGGATAAAACAAGGTAAGTCATTCTTGGAAACATACACTAACCTACCTATTTGTGGTTCTTCTACTCTCTTCCTACTGTATAACTATAGGTACACTAGGTAACTAACAAAAACCGGTAATTTTTAGGAGGTATTGAAAAAAATTCTAACATAATATCTTATCTTTGTATTTTATTCAAACTGCTATTCAATATAATGATTATTTTAGAAGATTTTCGTTTGCAACATATATCCGTGGATATTGACTTCGTTTGCAGCGAAACAAGTGTCTTTGTAACCTATTCCTACCATAGAGAAAAGCAATACATATACCGACCTTCGCTACGGTTGACACGCGGCACACTTCATGATTGTTTATTATTACGAGAAGAACATAAATTATTATTGTGTTTGTAATTGTTATACATTACTTGTATAAAATGTGAACTTGGAATGATACTTTTTGTGTAGTATAGGTATCTAATATTGTATACCTAAGCAATGGTAAATGTGAAGTAATTTTACCTTCTCGGTTGTGTGTTGCATATTCCTACGTCGTACTTGGAGTTGGATTGTTGTGCTTGTAAATATTTCTGAAGGTATGTACGGTACGCATAACCTACGAAATCTAATAAGTTATAATAACAGCATCAAAAGATTATTAGGTAGGTAAGTACAACAATTATTCATTCGGTGACAACCTTAGAGTTCACGCACACATTTACGCGTGTACAAAAACAACATTTGTGTAGTATCTGTGTAATAGGTAGTTAGAACGTGGCGTTTGTATAGAGAATGAGTCGATTGCCCAGGCTGTGTCACAATGTACTAATTCCATGCGTAGTATTTGATACATTTAGTGTACTAACATTCTTTACAGAAACGTCATGTAATTAGAGTATTTATTTATGCTTTTTGACACACACAATTAATACCATAACCAGTTTACAATGTTAATAGACAGCTTTGCATAGCGTAATTTATGAATAGTGACACTGCGAGAATGAATTAGGTGAATAAAAATATATTCCCTAACGGTGATTTAATTTGCTAACGCGTTTGTGCAGGAGATAAAATGTGTAACGTGATAAAACGTGTGATAACGGGGAGTGTCTGATAATAGACACTGGGGTCGTTTAAATAAGGGTTTCTTTTGATTTATAAAATAAAACCTATTGGTGTATATCATGGCAATGATATCTTATCTTATCTTCCAATGATCTTTCACCACTATGAGAAGTTGTGTAAATTTATTACAACCCTACCAAAAGTATATAAACTTGTTTCCATAAAATAAGGCTCAGTAATGTTGCCCAAAATAACGATAGAATACTTTTTCACGACCACCATAGTTTATTCTAAAGAGATAGATGTAAGCCGTAGAAAAACCAATATCTAGTTTTCTATGGTAGTCTAGTTACCAACTACCTAATCTCTTTACGAAAAGCGGTAGACCAACTATATAGCTTACATTACATTATTTGTTCCTAAACTAGCTTACTTTTTCCTGCCATATTAATAGTTCAGTAGGTGATACAGTGGTTGATATATATTACTCTATTATTATATTTATTGAAAAATAATATAATAATATTTATATGTAATGTGTAAGCTACACTCTTTAATATTCCAGAAGACTCCTTCTAAGGCAGAGGTATCTAAAATACAATGTTTTTGTTTGTATGTTCAACCTTAAACCCAGAAATAGAGGTGGCCATCCTATTGTCATATACCAAGCACACTTTTATACTTCACAAAACGTTTTTATCAGAAATTGCAGATAATATATGAAACCAGGAAATCGAGATTTCCAAGCGACCGAAAGTTTAAGCCCCTCAACTCTATAGGCCGTAAAATAAAACAAAACCAGTACCTACTCAATCTCAGCACAAACGGGTCTATACCCAATACACGTTTCAAGAATACAAACCACATACAATCGTGGAGTATTAACAATAATTTGATTAATTGATTGACACTTTCAAATGAATACTCAGATAATTGCGAGTATAATAAGGATGCGTTGTTGAGACCTCTGGTGTTGCGGATGTTTCTGGGCGACGCGACGGTTATAACTACGTAAGAGTAAGTGATTACTGCCGTAAAAAATTGGGATAGTGATAGGGCTTGCTTCGCTCGCCCTAATTAACCTTATGCAGAGGTATCGATACTTAATATATATTCCTCTGAATCCGAATATAAACAAATTTGACCCAAGCTAAGTTGCTAGACAAAAAAGCTTGTACATCTATAACTTTACAGTTGTACATTAGTAATCTAACTTTTCACCTAAATTTCACAAAATGGACCTTACCTTTACCAATATACAGATAAAGTCAAAACTGTTTCTACGGAGCTATTCCTAAATTAATTACGAGATCGGTATCACCCCTAACATAATTAAATAACGCAACGTGAAGACACCTTTCCATCCTTGATCTTCCGCACTTTAACATTAATTGTCTCCAAGATTTTGGACGATCTTAGTGAAAATCTGCTGAATTTTGGTTTGATCTTAAGAAATTGTTATATATATTTTAATCTTTATAATGACTAAATATTGTGGCAAGCATTACATTTCTTTTGTTCAATTAATTGGTAGCTTGAAAAATCCTAAGTTGCTATAAGATTTTGACTACTTTTTCAACTGTTTTAATTATGATATGGTGGACGATGTTTTTCAGGCTATACGTCCTTTTTATTCTGTGGCTATACGTAGATTGAGAACGCACATCTGAAGTTGCGGCCTAAACTAATATACTCGGCCAGACAGCGTAAATTATTAAGATTTTGATATTAATAAGTTTTGATAGTACAAGCACGGGGCCCAACTCGTGTTAAGTGGTAGCCTCTTTACATAACAAATGCAACAATCTTATGTGATGAACGTCACTGCGCCCATCACCCTGAGACAAAGTTGTTAAATCTCATGTGCCTGTAATTTCACTGTTATTTTAGCAGTAATGTGAACATTACTGCTCGACAGTAGAAATATGTATGGTGGCAGAATTACCCGAACGAGCTCGTTCACAAAAATTTCTACTGGCACTCGAAAAAAACCTGTCACAGGAGAACCTCGGGCGTCAGACATGGGGAAGTTTAATTTGCAAGCAAATGTTCTTCAACGAACGAGTAACAAAAACTGATCGGCTGTCATTTTGGAGAGCAAGGCGTAGAGCGTAGAAATGCCGTTTTGAGCACTGTTAGGTAATTAACAAAAGTACTGTACACCATTACCGCTCAAGACCGGCTATATCGGCTGTGCGAATTCGCACACCTATTCCACATTCATTTAATACCGCATCTACACATAAGCACGATATTTAGAAGTTAATAGTTTCTTACCACAAATGTTTGAAGATTAAAAACATAGCCTACTATCTATTTTATTGTTTCATATTGAACGTAAGTACATTAAATATTAAAATTTGTCTTAATTTTTTTACATTGCAGCCTTACTTTAAACGATCTTAATGGTGTCTTTCTAATCCAGCTGTGCCTATCTCTATGGTACTACAACTACGGAGGTAATTAGAGCCCCTCTCTACCTCCATTTTGCAAAGCTTAATGTTACAGCTCTTCCGGTGAAGTGTACTATTGAGGGTTTACCGATGATCGTCTTCGAAAAGCGTTCAACTACAATCTTAAGAATAGACTAAGCATAGCCAAGCGGTATGAATCATAATGAAAATAAAAATTAAAAATTAATGTAAAAAGACTGCCATGCCGCATATCAGGGGTTCGGTGTGCGGTTGACTTCGATTTGCAAGGTGAAAAAGCAATTTACGAATGTTCGCCTGCCCAGCCTATCAGGTATAAAAAAGGAAAGTACTCTTCAGTGCACTACTAATATCGACTTATCACAATGTTACGATTTTTTTTGAATAAAGATGTTTATATAAAATATGACAAAACAACGTTTCTACGGATACAATAACCAAGTAGCAAACAAAATTTACAGCAACAATGTCATTCAAGATTTTGCTGTTGTATACTGTTCACCTAATCACAGATTATGACCTAATAATGTGTTCCTTGCGAGCCAATTTCCATTCTGATTAAAGCCGGCTTACCATATTCTATACAATAAGTGAGATTTTAGTCAGAGACTAAACTATCCGCAATTTATTAAAAAACATATTAGGTGTGTTTAATATTAAATTAATAATTAAAAAACAAGTTTGTGGCACATGGTGCCCTACGGCCCCAATACCACTTTTACTGAATACCACTTTACTGAAGGTTACTCTTTAGACAACGTCAACAAAGGTCCATTGAAATATCAGACTGAATTATCTGGGTACCCTAAGTCGTCTACACGTACAATCGACAATAGCTGTACCTGAGACACCGCTTGTAATACCCTCTTTGTACCCTGTAACAGCCTAATCCTGCTTAGAATAGATTAAGCCTGTGTAGGTTACCTACAGGTAATACTTACTTTGATAATTTAATTCAACTGAATGAGATGTTAATAACAAAGTAAGTAACTGCCATAGAATAATTAGTCTTAATCAGTGTAATTCACTTTTATGCGTCCCAGAGGGTATTAGGATTAATGAAAAAAAAAATATTATACCTATTAAATAATTATTTCGCATATACATATGAATTATTCTGATGTAATCTGATGACTGTAATTGATGTCTGGTAGAAATCGCTACATAGCTATAAGACCGTCCATTGTACTGCCATAGAATAATTAGTCTTAATCAGTGTAATTCACTTTTACTTGGTAAACAATAAAGAATTTTTGTACTGTATTGTATTGTAATTTATTGTTAGATAATACTTGTAGGGTGAAATTTTTGTCATTTATATATTAATATCCTACGAATAAATAATTTCTTCGTAGGTAATATGTAACTTGGTGGATAAAAAAAAATATGAAAATAAACTGAATTCCCTGAATGCAGCCTACTAGCCTAGATGCCCACGTTTTACCAGACAAGTTTTGGTCCCATGCAATTGGAAGCGGGCCTAGTGCTACATACAGTGTTACAGACAGTTTTAGACTGAAAACAACAATGGAAAAAAACCTATACAAAAAAAAAACTCAATAGGTTGTCCCACTGATTTTGTGTAGAGTATCGTAAAAATCAGTGAAAAGTAAACTGAATGGCACCGTATTGAATAGATGGAATAGACTGTACTAGAGGTAAGCAAATTAGCATTCAACAAATATTTTTATTACTTAGGTTTTCCTTAGTCGAACTCCCGAAACCTAGATATTTAGTGTAGAAATTTAAACATGATATTATGAGTAAAGTCAATCAAATATTTTAGGCGGTTAAAAAAATGTTACGGGGATATAATACAAAAAAGATGAAAGATGAGAAATATTAGAAAACAAAAAACTATCGAGTGTGAGCCAAACAACAATACCTTACTTAATACGTAATAATAACACAAGGGTTAAGAGATCGTAGAAACTATTACAAATTCTGTGACTTTGTAAGTGAGGTGGTGGGTGTAGCAATCCCATCCATCGTGCTCTAATTTAAGTGGGCACGTGGGATATTATATGATATTTGCCAACGGGTCCATTTTATCGCAGCTGTCAATAACAAAACTCTAAAAGTGTTCGGCTTCCAAACAGCTTACTGAATAATATATGCGCTCAGTGCCCATGCACGGAATTATTCCAAAATTACTGCCACAAAGGTCAATGTGTACCCTAACTATATACAGGATTATTGGTAAAATGCTAACAACCTCTTCGGGTTGACTTGTTCCTAAGAAACCTAAGAAACATTTTGAGGTGAATTTTTATTTTGTAAAATTTTTTTTTTTTTTTTTTTTATTTCCTTTTGTGTTTTTTTATATGTTTTTGACTGAATAAGCTCGAGGACCACCTGATATCAAAAGTCTCTTGTGCAATGTATTATTTCATATTTTGTATTACTTTGCTCGATATAAATATTCAAAACTCTGTTCAAAGGGACCACGGCGCGGTACAGTGTTGCCGCGGCGGGCGCTCTTAGCTCGGAGTAGCCATTAAAACACAAAACATTTTTTTATTTCTATTTTCAATCTTTCAAAACAATAAAAAAAAACAAAAATGTTTCTTAGGATTAACAGAAGTCAACCCTAAGAGGTTGTTAGCATTTTACCAATAACCCTGTATATACAGTATACACAGATTTTTTTTAAGACAGCACTAATCTCGAAAAGTCGTTTCTACGAGTGTTACTATAAGATTTCGTTGTGAAAGACAAATAGCGTGAGTATTATGTTAAAACTAGTTCACAAATTATGACAAAATAGCTATTTAAAGGGCTTTTTTGCTTGCGGAAATGCATCCTAGCCGACTATATTAGGATCGGCCTAAAATAGACACTGAGTTAAAAATAATTGCAGGATAGATTAACATTTAGTGCTTGGGTATATAACATGTTTTTCTACTTACATTAAAAGTATTTTTTACAGTTGATAAGGCAGCAATTATTTATTATAACTGATAGGCTAGCCTTTGACCACTATCTCACCTGATGGTGAGTGACAATATATTGCGGTCGAATATTTTGTTTAGGCTAACCTACGATTACTGGTTCTAAAGGACAGCTGCAAGAACAACATACCCTTAGGTGCTTGGGTACAGATTTCCCACTTGAGGGTGGTAGTTAGCAAGGCGTGCATTCGCAAAATACCCTACCACCATGCTATAACAACTTCCGTCGGCCGATTCCGACGGCTTACGTGCCCTCCGAAGCACGGAAGCGCTCCGTAGTAATGTGACTAGCGGTCACCTGTCTAAGTCACGACCGCAGCGGACGTTGCTAGCTTTACTACGCTCTAAGTGCTTTACAAGTTAAGTCATTGAGCATTGTATCACTTATTTAAGTACTGTGATGATTTGTTTGAAGATGTTGATCAGACTTAAACAAAAGGATGTTGATATCATCTATATACAGCACTGGAAAATCGTCTGAATAACAGCATACACTCACTTATCTGGTTTGATATCCTCTTAAAACGTTAATCTTAGCATATCCTAAAGTTACTACGCTATTCACCAGTTAAGTCGAGTCTGCCTGTAATTTCACCGGCACTCCATACTCTTCAAATCGGAATACAGTAATGCCAACATTACTGCTTGGCGGTAGAAATGACTATAATGGCAGAAACTCGTACATAATGAGTTCTACTAAAACTAAAATTTCATACAGGGTTATTGGAAAAATGCTAACAACTTCTCAGTGTTGACTTTCGCTCGTCCTAACAAACATTTTGAGATGTTTTTTTTGTGTTTTTTATGTTTTTTTGACGGAATAAGCGCGAGGACCACCTGATGTTAAGTGATGATATGGTAGAAGATGTTGTTCAGGTTAACCTAGAATTACTGGCTCTTAAGGACAGCTGCTGGAACACACCATTAGGTGCTTGGCGACAGATTTTCTGCTTAAAGTTGGTAGCTAGCCAGGCTGGCATTCGCAAAATGCCCTACGACCATGCGGTGACGCTCAGGCCCGCGGCGTGATTCAAACCTTGGACCTGCTGCACGGCAGTCCATATTCAATGCCACTGAGCCATCACAACTTCAAAATTAAGAAATTTAATGCGCTAAAAAGCTATAATTATAGGCAAAATTTTTAAATCCAATTTCACAATCACCGTTCAGAAAATGGCATTCACAAAGTAAAACCCTTTTCGAAGTCCCCAATGGATATATAAAAAAGGAATCCTACTCCCTTAAAATTTTATAGCACCGATTGCCTTTATTTTTCTTCGAGCCAGTACAATATTTGCCCAATGCATTAATGCGCAGATCAAACTCAAAGTAAATAAATCGGAAAGTATATATTACTACTAAATTGCTTGAACCTTGCTTGAACATCATAGATATGCTGTAGTACATACTGCTTGGTAGCTTACTTGATTAACAAGGTTTATGGATATATGAGTTGAACAGGCTTTGAACGTTATGTATTATGGCAATAATAAAATATATCACGACAATAAGTTAGTATTCTGTTATGTTTGGATACAGCCATGGACTAAGTTACTCACCTGATGGTAAGTATGATGATGTGATCGAAGATATTGTTCAAGCTAACCTAAAATTACTGGCTCTCAAGGACTGCTGCCAGAACACACCGTTAGGTGATTAGCGACAGATTTTCTACCTGAAAGCCAGGCTGGCATTAACAAAATGCCCTACCACCATGCTGTAACGACTGCCATCCTAAGACAAACTATGGCCAACGGCCTGACGTGCCTTCCGAAGTACGGAAGCGCTCACTAGCGGTCAACCATCCAAGCCATGACCGCGATGGACGTTGCTAAACTTAGCTTAAGCAAAATTCCTATGAGCGCTTCAAATGTACTGGTATGAATTAGTCCTATGTAATATGGGCGTGCCTATTATAGCATACGAAAGCGGTTGTATATATCCAGAATGTTTCCTCACTTTTTGTATGTTATTGTGACGGAACAAACTCGAGGCCCACCTGATGTTAAGCGGACTAGCCTCTGCCTATAACAGATACATTTGATCACAAGTTACGAATTGCACTGCGCCCGTCACCTTGAGACAGCTGTTAAGTCTCATGTGTGCTGGAATTTCACTGGCTCTCAAGGACTGCTGCCGGAACAGACCACTTGGTGCTGGGCGACAGGTTTTCTATTTGAGGGTGGTAGCTAGCCAGGCGGGCATTCGCAAAATGCCCTTTCACAATGCGGTGAAGCTCAAGCCCGCGGCGGGATTCGAACCATAGACCTGCTGCGCGGCAGTCCATAGCCAATGCCACTGAGTAATCAACTAAAGATAAAGTACCGAAAGGTGTGCAGCAGCGCCTAGTGCACGAGAAACTGATATCTTAACCTGCGATTCCCAAAACGCTTGCCAAGCGTGGGGATTAGGGCAAATCCCCCCTTAATGGGGGAGGCTGTGTTAAGCAGTGGACTATATCCGGGAAGTTCTCAGTTTTGTGACTTATTACAGGGGCTGAAAGATTTTTCTGTAGAAGCTGGCAATAGTAACCAGCCGCCATTTTGTTTTTTTTCCAAAGTTTTCGAACTCAATGAAAGTAGTATATTTGGGTAGAAGATACTTATGGTTGCCTAAATCGTTACGTTTCCGATATATTTGCAAATAAATATCGCCATATCAGAACAAAGAAAACGATTAATGTAAGTTTTTTTATTATATTTAGGGAGGACATAGATGTTGGCTGCCCCTGTCGGCCATCCAAATTCACCGGACTTTGAGCGAGGAAAGCCCTGATTATCTAGGTGTATCTTTTTCATTCCATTGTAGTCAAATAATATTTTCTAGGTCGATTTACCTATTTATTAGAAGGCAGTACAAATATTGCACGGAAAAACTACTTTTAATAATTATGTAGGTTACTAAATCACATAAAAGTTGAATAATAACAAATATTTTTAAAATATTTTATGAAAACATCAAATTAATAGTTTAATAAAACACTTAAAAAATACAAAAATATATCTAGTGACAATTCCACCTAATTTTCCTGTTGAGCCGACGTGACGTCACAAACGCCACGCAGCCAAACTGGAAGAATTTTTGACGCGTTTCGCTTCTACACGAAGCATCCTCAGGAGGTCTTGACTCTACAAGCGCACGATCGAGAATTCTCGAATTGTCACTAGATATATTTTGTAATTTTTAAGTGTTTTATTAAAATATTGTATAACTATTCGGATAACTTTATGCTACGCATAAAACATTAAAAATGTGGTAGAGCAATGCTACCATAGAACGTTTATTTCAGTAGGTAGCAGATTTTAAATTTGATGGATTGGAAGAAATTGAAATGAAAACTCTTTGGTTTATACATTGATGTCATATTGTGACAGCAGCAGTTTGTATTATCATGTAGCAAAGTAGCCATTTCTGGCCCGGTTATGCGTATAATGTTCTACATGTTTATGAAATTCTTGCAGAAAATTCGGAAAAAGAGGAAGCTTTTTACCATAATATAATATGCATAATATGAAAAAAATACTAACTAAACAAAATCATGAAATTCGAGTTGTACCAAACCATCTATGTACCATGTACCAATCCGACTTAACTTTCGTATGGTTATATATAGCTAAGTGCTAGTCGCGCTCAAGGATTCGTGCCAACAAGAATATATTTTCCTAACATTGTAATTTTACACTACCGCTTGCTTTGATATTTATTTTGAGCGCACACTAATTACGATTCTCGAAATACCAAGAAATTTTGAAGCAATAATAGCCGAGCGGTTATTCATATGGTCTGCGGTGGCGCAGGTCCATGGTTCGATCCCCGTTAAACTTATGTTAATATGGTATATTTTCCTTTCCTTTTCGTTGTACTAGTATTTTTATGATACGTTTTCTTTGCACTTATGTCTAGTGCATACGAGTACCTATACATGACAAAATTTAGTTACTTTTTTATTTCGTTCTGGATCCTTAGTGCGAGACTACACTTTTGATCGACCGGTTTTTGTATAATACAACAATATATTTATTGTTAATATGAGTATTTGTAGAGCTAAAAAATAACAACTTCAGATAAGTTACTATTTTTCAGTTATATTAAACTACAAAAGGGAGAATATTTATTCTTATTTGTTATGTTTGAGAATTAATTCTTTATTATTAAGTAAGACAACAGCTTGAACACACATTTTTAAATCATGCGAAAACAAGTAGCTCCCTACTCCAGAACTAAGATGTAAAGAAGGACTTAATTTATTTTCGTTTCAGGGATTTCTAGTTCTTCAATGTCTGTACAAACTCTCATTACTCAGATGAAGGTACATTTAAGAGCGTTGACGGTGAAATGAAATTACATAGGTACTTATGCATAACAAAAGTAGTAAGCTATGACTATTTATCATAAATCTCTTGCACTACATTCACCAAAACATTTTGTTATATTCCCTTTTCAGTTTCGCTAAGGAAAATAAATCCTGCAAGGATTCAATCCAAGCTTTGTTCCAAATTTAAATCTCATAAGCAATACGTTGAACAGCTACAGCACATAATATTAAACAAATAAAAATAATGCAGCTGCCAGATTTCTTCACAATTATAGCGGTGGAAATGATTGCATCACGACTCCTATAAAAGAGCCTCGCTTTTCATACTGATGATTCAGAATAACCATAATATTATTACAGCTACAAGCTCACTCTAATGTCGACTAAATGGTTTAAGTAATAAAGTGTATTATCCTGTGATTCAGCACAGAATTTAAATCTTATGGCAAACGAGAATGTTTGTCAACCTTATTGCGGCGATTTTTATAAAGATTTGTGTCTGCAACAGCTAGTCGTTTCATGAAAACTTTACAGCAGAGAGCTGGCCTGGCGGTCCTAGGATCTAAACGAGAAATTATGTGAATGTCTATGGTTAGTGGGTCAAGTGGTTCTCTATTCACTACATAAAAATCTTGATATTTTTTAAGCGCACACTAATTAAGCTTATTACAAGGAAATTTAAAGTAATAAAACCATATAAACCATTTATTGCTGTCATAATTGGACGGAGGTTCCAAGTACAATTTACTTTATCCACTTATTTATTTCGAAAATTGACGATTTTCTAAAAGTACAAAATTTAAATCCAAGCCTTATTCCATCTTAAGCGCAGCTCCCGTTTCGACTCTTTTGATGGACACGTATGAAAAACACTAAAAAATTCCTGAGGATGATGATTTTTCGTCTTCCAGACTAGATATTATATTTATAAACCTACTTAAATAATCTTAAAACGCATAGTTCTTATAGAACTTACTGTGTCGTGGGAAACAAACATACTCGTACCTAAAGACCACACAATAAAAACAAATAAATATTATGACCTAACAAATGAACTAACCAAAAACAGTTATGTGGATAATTTATATGCTGTAGAAGTTATATCAGCGAAATCCCTATATATAAAACCTACTAAAAGACCTTGGTCTGTCAAGAACAACCATAACTTCAAACTTAGAACGTGTATCCAAGGCGGCATTAGTAGGATCTTACCGAGGGGAAGGAGGAGGCTCGAGCGGTGAAGCGGAGCATTTGTCATCGTAAAGGGGCCCTTAACCTTACTCCTTGGGTTGCAAGTCCCTTGGATTGCAAGTTGCTATGAACCCGGCATCTGGACGGTGAATCCATGGAATGCTAAGTAATTCGTCTCTCTTTGAAGAAACTTGAACATATGTTTCATAGAGTCTGAAATGCCCAAAAAAGTCGGTAAATAAATAAGGCTCCCTGCTGTTTTAACTTATATTCTGGTCTATGATGAAGGAGGCCACAACCAACGAGGTCTTGATTCTTGGGAAAACATCTTAAGGAAATGTGAACATTCTCAACGCACTCTCTCTTCTTTCTTTTTTTCTTTCTTCTTTCTCACGTATACGTGAACTTAATCTGTGCAAGTAAAGAAAATGATTAGTTTGGTACTTACCTTAAAATAACCATATATGTTTTACCATAAGTACGAATTATATACAACACTACAGCTAGCAGTGTGCCCAGCATGGTGGTAACATTGCCCCGTTGACATTATTCTTGTGATGCCTTTACATGTTGCATATAAACCTTTTTCAGATTTTACTTTTAGAATTATTCACGTGTGTTTCTGTCTGTCCATTTGTGACAGCACATTTTCTCCGAATCTACTGAAGAGTTGAAATGTTAAGTTGGGAGCGTGGAAGTATTATTTTAGAACACCTGAGTTGCACATAAGGGGATT
The DNA here is from genome assembly GCA_963890685.1 of Plagodis pulveraria. Taxonomy (NCBI): domain Eukaryota; kingdom Metazoa; phylum Arthropoda; class Insecta; order Lepidoptera; family Geometridae; genus Plagodis; species Plagodis pulveraria. The sequence goes on along the minus strand of OY982964.1, from coordinate 10,348,219 downwards.
TTGAAACATTGAAATATATTTGGGAAACAAATAATATCAAATATGTTGTTTCAGAAGTTCATTATCATATTATGTGACACAATAAATGAAAACGCATGCCACCAAGCATATAATTAAGAAATATTTAAATATAAATTTTCCGTACTACCCATTAATTTCAATATTCTATTACTTTAGAGTATAACAAAATTTCGAGGATCTGAAAAAGTGGATAAAGTAGTGTCCCATTTAGGATGCTGACAGGATGTCACCTTCCCATCTCTACCCGGGGGTGTCGTAAGAGGCGACTAAGTGTAACACACCAGAAGGTAGGCAGCAACGCTTTCTGAGGAACTGACATCTCACACTGCGATAACCAAGACGCCTGCCAAGTGTGGGGATTATAGAAAACCCTCCCAGTGGCCTAAAAGGCTGTGTTCAGTAGTGGACGATCAGGCAGATATAGTACAGTATATCAATGTACCATTTTTTGCCGAAACCTTATATACATAATTTTAAATAAATATTCGTATTTTTTTATCCGGATTTAGGAGTGCTACGTAAAAAAGTAGAATAATAAGCTATACTAAAATATAATAACTTATACTTTACTTTATGTTATGGTCGGTTCCATTACGTTGTTTTAAAATATAAGATTAAAGAGTATTTCTATGTAGTATAGGTAATAATATAGTTCAAGTAAAAAGCTGAGCTCCACTCGTCGTTCTCTGTTGCTTTCAGCGATTCCTTACAACAAAAACCACGGTGCGTATGAAAGGCAGATAATAATTTAACTTTAAACGTCTCCTACAAACGACGACAGAAATTGTAAAAGCGTGCCTTTGTTATTTAATACTAAATGAATCCTCGTTTTAACGCAAAGTACCGACACAATTTATGAGAGAAATGCAAATTCAATTCGTGTTTATAATAAGGTACTTACCGATACATCTTACTTGTATATAGAGCTTAAAGCACGGGCGGGGACTGTTATATACTATTACCGTAACTTGAGAAGATATTAATACCCAAAGTAAAGTACTACATAACTTAAAACACAATTTTTAACCGACTTAAAAAATGGAAGATGTTTCTCAAGGTGATATGCACAGTGTGTTTTTAATGTGAATACGCATAACTAATTACTGGATTATACAATATTAATAATTCTCTTATTTTTTTTGTATTATACAATTCCAGTTTGGTCCTGTGTTAATTTTATCAACTTCGGTCGAGTAGTTTAAGTAACTTACCCTATATTATAATATAGCTTTTGTCAACACCAATTAGAAGCGCCAGAGATAACAGCTCTATTAAAATTTGTATCGTATCATGGTCAAACTAATTGTTTGTAATAATGTTATAACATTATTTTTGCTTTCTCTAATAGGTTCACATATCAGTTTTGATGCAGTGATGGCTCAGCGGCATTGGCTATGGACTGCCGCGCAGCAGGTCCATTTCCAATTCTTACACTTTCTGCTGTCTTACATCTTCGTGTTGATGATCTGTCTTAAAGCGTACCTAATCAGTCGGTTTTATAGCCGGCAGCGGCTGCCTATCTGACCAACTCTCCTTGGGAATGCTCTGCTGGTAGTTTACCCGTATATTTTGGTTAGATGGTAAAATGGGGTTATCTTACTGTTTTCTCTAACAAGTGATATAAATAATAATAATATATATTTGCATAAAAATGTTACATTTTTGTTAATGAATCCATAGGCTCCCGAACTAGTTGAAAACTGTGTTTCGCATGCCAGGGTTTCTCCCATCTAGATTATTAATATTTTATGCTTACAAGTTAAATTTAACAAATATAAAAGTACAGAAATATATATACGTAAAAAATATAGTCTATAAAACTCAAAATATATGTATATGGAACAATAAACCATTTAACACATTTTAAATTTATGAATGCTAAGCAAACGTGTTTTAAATAGATAAAACACTTATGTATGCCAGAGTGTGTTGGGATGTCAGTGTAGTGTATGTGTGTGTGAATGTATGTTGAAGTGTATATCATTTCCCCAAATCACCCTTCTCATAAGAATGAGTTGGAGGAGATGTGTGAATGTTTTTATGAGAGAGTGTATAGGTATGAAAGTGATTTATGTATTTAAAGCACTGTGAGTGGTGTTGAATACACCGTGCACTGGGTGCGACGTTGTGTGAATAAAGAGGGTATGTACTCAAAATATCAGTCATAATCATATTGACAAAGCCAAGTATGTAGCACCTTTTTGAACTCGCTATTATTTAACTTTAAAGCTTTATGATCTTTATTTAATTTGTTATAAAGGAGAGGGACAATGACGTTAAACTGCTTGTGCGCAAATTTGCTCTTGACATGAGGAACAGGACATTTATCTATTCGCTTCCTAGATTCAGCCAATAATGTTGGAACAACTTTTCTGTGATAACGCCTTAGGCCTTGGTAAATGAATAGCTTCCTGACATTTAGGACATTAGCTTATTCATGTTGAGTGTCTATAAGGCAGATACAGAAGAACTTTTAGAACGGCACGCTGAGCACGTTCTACAGTTATTAAATGAGTTTTTGCTAGTTAACAACAGAGGATTTGACACAAGGGCGTATTACATTTTAGCTTTGGTTTTATGTTCGGCCTCCTGTTTGGCATAAACCCTCCTAGGAAATGCTGGCATTGACAGTATAATAACGATACTTTACATTACAATAGGTTGGTAAATAGCCCAGTTTTTTTTATGCTTGATTGGTTAGCCTATGACCACTACCTCACCTGATCGTAAGGGATGATGTGGTCGAAAATGTTATTCAGGCTAACCTAGAATTCCTGGTTCTCAAGGACAGCTGCCGGAACATACCGTGGGTAGGTGCTTGGCGACAGATTTTCTAGTTGAGGGTGGTAGCTAGCCACTCGAATTTCTCAAAATGCCCTACCACAACTCTACAACGACTGCCATCCTAAGACGACAACCGGGACCATATATGTAGAACTATTAATAAGAAAAAACAAAAACAAGAAACATGTGTAGGTACAATGTATGTTACTTAGGGCACATATATGCTCCAGGACGCAAGCCGCACCAACGGCTGTAAAGTAACACTAACCTCAGATTAAAGAAAAAATAATAATGACTAGCGGTCACCCATCTAAGTCATGACCGCGGCTTAACTTTGCTGACCGGTTAAGAACAGCTAAGCTAACTTCGCTACGAGTGCTTCAAAGGCTATGCGATTATTATAGTTATATAAAAAGCCCAGTTATGCGAAAATTATACAGAAACACCCTACACACATCAGCGTGAATAGTGGCATGCTGTTCTTTGGGCCCATTTTGGCTTAGTCGGCGCTTACGAAATACTATTCATCCCTGCTTCTCCTCTTCTTACATGAAACTAAGTCTATATGACTATCGTATTTAACTATTACTTAGCGGCTTGTTTTGTTACAATTGGTATTATTGATAAACCTAAAAACATAAAAAGACGTCAAGTATAACAAATAGAACCTACAGCCTTTCAAGTAAGTATTCAAAAGACAATTGAAACAAAACATTAGAATAACATCTATTTTTTTCTTTCTTAAAATGATGACTTGTTCTTTTCCAATTAAACACGAACCAGCATATAAGAGATCAGAAATCAATGAGTACGAAATATTAATATAATGCTTCTTATGAGTTACTTGCAGTTTACTAAAGTGCATGAACTTATATAGAGTATAGTATTATATATATATATATATATATATATATATATATATATATATATATATATATATATATAGTAATGATTATTGTGGCCACTCTAAGTTATGGTAAGTATGACAAGCGGAAATAAACAGTCCCATTTTAAAAGAAAAACCTAATTACTTGACTGTATTATATCGATTATAAGTAACTTATACTGAGACATATAATATAATATTTATAATTATGTCGAAATATAAGTTTTTTTAATTGTCGTAACACGCACATTAATCACAAACCAAACATGTAAAATTATATGGTAAATTAATATATTTAAATTGATATGGTAGACGTCCGCGAGCTTTCATCGTGTAAACAGGCGTCAACATTACCCACATCACGAATAAATGCGATAATTTTCACCCCAACGTCTGGTCTATGTTCGTCGTAAATAGATCGCGAGTGAATGATATTACGATGTCAAGTGCTGCATTTTCTAAATTCCAATCTATTGCCATTTTTCTAAATTCTTATGTTTTTCATTGCGCCAATTATTAAACCTTGCACATTCACATTAAAACACATGAAATCTAAGGGTAAAATACTGGAACGAGGCAGCAGCACCTGATGATCTGATATCTGAAACTGTGATCCCCAAGGCACCTGTCAAGCGTAGGCTTTATGGCAAACCCCCACTAAATGTGGGAGGCTGTGTTCAGTGGACAATCTAGCCGACACAGTACAGTACTTACAGTAGATTCTACTTACGTTTCTTAGAGGTGAAACAGAGACCACGAATTTCTACTTGACTAATTTGTCATGTCAACGCTTTTGTTTACTCACGTACTCGTATTATTCTGAATTCATATACCTAATTTATAGGGGCTAGATTATATCAGATTACTTACCGGCCAGTCTAGCTAGCCTGCTGAATGCCTTGCTTCATCGCCAATCGATTTTCTACGTAATCCTGTGCAATCAGTAGGTACCTACCTACTTTAATCAGAAAACATCATTAGATACCTATAATATAGGATATGTTGGATAGGTATCTAACGTATAGGACCTATCTAACGTCCACGTATGTATACATTTTTTAACGCTTATTTGTTTATTGTGTATTAGATAATAGGCTCAGACTACAAGAAGAAACAATTTTTTCTTGTAGTCTGAGATATTAGGATTCTCAAAAGTTATGGATACTTATCAATTTCCTACTCCAAGCTGCCGTTTGCAAAATAATTAATTATTAAAAGTTTCTAGTTGATATATATTTACTTACCTACATTATTTTTAATTTCAAGTTTACGTAGGTACGTACTGTATTCCCACCAGGTCCTTCAAAAGAGTAATCGCAAGAGCGAAGTCGGAGCATATCGGCAGAATTGGCGAGAGATTAGCCCGCCTTCCTTTGGGAACACGTGCGTTCTGGTCTGGTTAGGCATTCGAAAGCGTTTTATGAGAAAATAATATGGAATTATACCTAAGACTTAGGTATCACAATAACAACTAGGCTTAGGTATATTTACGTCATTCATTTATGCGGGATTTGGAGTAGGTATACGAAAGTTTTGGTAATTTTTACCACAAATTATAAAAATATTTACAAAAAAAGCAAAACTATCACACGTAGATTGTGTGTAGTTTTAGTAATACCTATATCCTTTTTTTATTTTAAGTTTCTGAAAAATACAATTGCATATTATACAATAAATTAAATTTAGAATAATATTATGATTAAATACATGAATAAATAATCACTCACTTCTACAAACAATCACTTCATCGTGAACACAACCAATTTCGCATATATACCTAGGTACCTACCTACATACCTACCTACCAGAAGTATTTTTTTCTTTCATCCATCAATTTTATTCATACATATTATGATAAACATGTGTATGATTTAAACCCTTTATCAGCACCCATCAGCATAGTATTAGTCCGAACTAAAAATTTCATCAAAATCATTGACGTAGGTATAGTAATAATATCTCGATGTTCAAAATTAAATCTGAAATCATTCTTGGGTTACTCATTTCATGTAGTTACCGTGCAATAACAAGCTGACTGTGGTGCAGTAGCTGTGATACCTATATATAATACCTAGTTACGTTCATTGTTTACTTTACGTATGCACGCTAGGTTTGACTTAACACATCGTAGGTACCTACTTTAATACGACTGCAATAAAGTCGAGATTGTTTCTGCAAATGTTGCTATCTTATAAGGTAGCTTCCCACGGTCCGCGATTCTACGGATATTCTCACGCACAGCCGACGACGACCACGGACGCGGACGGTAACCCACGCAGACAGAGCTCTTCCTACGGTCCGTTGGACACACGCTAGGACTTAGGCACAGGCACGCTAGGACTTCATCACCTAGCACCAGCAGCGCGGGGCTCGCTCCACCCCCACCCAGCTTGCCGCCGCCGGCGCCGGTATCGCGCCGTGCCGCGCGGGCGGCGCTCCGCAGTGCCCGCCCGGAGCTCGCAGACGTAGCTGCGCACTCGCCCTGATAATGAGCATCTGATATGCGCGAAACCCGGGTCGACGTATTCAGTCCCCAACGTGAGTGTTTTTGCCGGTTTAATTTACAATATGTGTGAAACTCACGATAATTTAATTTCAAAAATAGCTAACCATTACGGCACAGAATGGCGTAACAAAGTAAAAGAGTTCGCGCGAATAAAATTGAAATGTACACAACTCGAGTGCAGCTTAGTTTTCTTAGTGAAGTGTCGGGTATAGGTAGGTATGTTAAGATTCCAGATTGCCTAGATAGGCATTGTACGCAGAGTCTTCTACCTAGACAACCTGCTTTTCGAATCCTAACTCGCCCGCCGTTCGCGGGGATTAAGTAACAATATACAGTAACACTTACAGTAGTTTTTCGGTATTCTTCCGTCGACCCTATTAGATTTGACTGATTGATTTGATTAGAATAATATCGATGCGCAAACTTTACGATTCAAAATAGGTTAATATGTATTTTTTTAAACGACTTCAAAAAAAGAAGGAGGTTCTTAATTCCCTGTTTACCTACCTACCTATAATATTTTAAATTATCCAGTTTTTTTTCCTCAGAACTTTTGACTGGATGAACTGATTTTATGATTATTTTTTTAATTGAAAGCATCAGCTTTCAATTAAAAAAATAATCATAAAATCGAAAGTGAAAGCATCAGCTTTCCGTGTGGTCCCATTTAAATGTCATCAAACTCGTACTATCCGTTTTTGAGTTACACTCCAATAACTGAAAAGTGTCTTCCTATCTTAATGATATAGGTAGTTAAGGTAGTCATTGACAGGGAATGACAATCGATCCCGTAAGTAGTAACGATCACTAAAAAGGGAGACAATTTTTTTTACCTCAAAATAGAACCGACTTCAACACTCAAAAGTGTGAAATAGCTTGTCGAAGTCGTTACCATGCGTACAATATTGTGATAATGAAGCACTGATGGCTCAGTGGCATTAGCTATGGACTGTCGCGCAGCTGGTCCATGGTTTGAATCCCGCCACGGGCTTGAGCTTCACCGCATGGTGGAAGGGCATTTTGCGAATGCCTGCTTGGCTAGCGACCACCCTCAAGTAGTAAATCTGCCGCCAAGCACCGAAGCACACGCTTCGGTGCGGCCAGCAGTCCTTGTGAGCCAGTGAAATTACAGGCACATGAGACTTAACAAAAATGTCTCAAGGTGACGGGCGCAGTGCAATTCGTGACTTGTGATGAAATGCTCTGTTATAGGAAGAGGTTAGTCCGCTTAACACCAGGTGGGCCTCGTGCTTGTTCCGTCACAATGACATGTGCCTACCTCAACAAGTTATTTCACATTTTTGAGTTGTTGAAGTCAAATTCATTTTTAGGTAAAAAATATTGTGAAGATAAAGTTCTTTGAATTTTTATGATCATCTATACTAATATTATAAAGAGAAAAGGTTTGTATGTAAGTATGTTTGTAACGAATTGGTTTAAAAAGTACTGAACCGATTAAAAAAAAATCTTTCACCATTTGAATGCTACATTATCACTGATTAAAATAAGCTATTTTAATTGCAAGAAAATAATAAGGATCATAAAATAAAAATAATGTTACCTAAGGTGTAAAAAAATGTCTATAAAATATATTTCATCGCATGCGCTGCGAAAACTATTGATGATAGAACACAAAATGTTCCACAATATTAAAGAACATATCAATATCTACAAAAAATATCGCAATAGTATGTGTCTAACTATTGTAGTTATGTCACTATAACTACTTTTTAACATTTTAAAATTTAACAGAAATTCCGACCAAAATCTGACCAATATATTTATACCTTTGCTTTAATCCTTACATAAATAAATGATTTATCATGCAAGGCTGTTTAAATAACTGCAAATTACTTTTTAATTTATTATTACGAGTTTAATGATCCACAAATTGATTATGCATATCAGAACAGCACAAAAATCGGAGCAATATTTGTCCGAAACTTTTTGCTAAAACTGGACTGATAAAACCAATGGTATGTGTAAAGTTAAAAAAAAAAAAGTCTGGTAAAGTTATTCTTCCTAATATTAAATAGCCTCCAGAACCAATAAAAAGCCTATTGACAAATAATCACAACTTATCCGCGCATTTTTTAAATTCTTTTAATCCTTCCGGCTTGCCACCTCACGAACTGAAATTAAAAAAGGGTACTCCCATTATGCTATTGATAATTTATTTTTTACCCATAAAGACCTCCTAATATGTGCAATGGGACAAGACTTTTGATGAAGGAATTGCGAGACAATGTGAATGTAGCTACTATCATCACCGGCCCCGCGGCCGGACAGCTCGCTCACATTCCGCGGATCCCGATGATACCGACGGATTTGCCTATATATCTTTCAAAATATTACATTTTCCTATAAAGATATTGTTTGCACTTACAATAAATATTTCCCAGGGACAACATTTTTCTATGTTTTGCATCGATCTAAGAAAAGAGTGCTTTTCTCATGGCCAACTATATGTTGCACTTTCTCGAGTAGGGTCTCTTGAAAATCAATATGATTTATTGCCATCTACAAATGCCACTGCTAACATAACATAGCATTAAGGTGAAAATGGAACATTAAAAATAAAAACTTAATAAAATTAAAAAGTTTTTTAAATAAATAATCAAAAAGTGAAATTAAATGTTAAAAAATAACTTGGATCAAAAGTCGGGTCGGAGTGCTATATTTTTTATTCCATAAATATGTGATAATAAGTACGTATAGACATACATTCTCTTGTATTATCAGACACAATTACTTTCACCAGTATTGCCTGTAGACTGTACTGTAATAGTAGTAGGTAATATAATGTATCCAATTATTATTAGTATACCTATACTCTAAACCTCAGTGAAATCTTTTTAAAAATTACCCATTGATTGATATTCTGTTTTTATTTTGTTTTTAATCATCAAATTCCGTACCCAAATGGAGCCAGCGATACACTATTGCTAAATACATTATAATTTAGGTAAGTCCTGCATTTACTGTACGTTTATGCCAAAATATTTGTAATATAAATGTCCACCCGTGTGAAGCCGGGACGGGCCGCTAGTTTACAAATAAAATATTATTTCATACAAACTCACTGAACGATATCGATAATGTAGAAACTATAAATTGTGGTGGGGTGTCACCTTCCCATTTTTTCCTGTGGGTATCGTAAGAGGCGACTAAGGGAAAAGTGAGCCAAATGAGTAGCATGCCACCTCTCACGTGGATGTGAGTAAGGTGTTGTATGCATTAGACGCACAACAGGGCTGTATACCTACCTACTATCTTAGTGACCTGTGAGGGTTTCATACAATATGTTCTTTTGTTCCTGTATTATATCGTTGTTAGCGTAAACATATATATGTTCTTGTGTTTCATCCAGTGTGTTAAAAACATTGTATATGACCCTGAAACTGTGCCCGGTAAGTGACATTAGGCTCGCCCCCGATTACATGTGATCAAAACCCAATTGTCTATACGTGGGTGTTTACACAACTCTGCCTAGCCCTTCGGGGAATACAGGCGTGATTAAATGTATGTTTGTATGTATGTATAAATTAATCTGGTGAACTGAAGAAATACTTACCTATCCAATCCTACGTTATCGGATACATTCTCAAGCCACTAAATCGAAACGACATTATTGTTAAATTGATAAAGTTTCTTATTCGCAAATACTGTCAAACTTGCTTCATTAGGCGGCGGCATCGAAAAGCAAATAGGTACTTACACATATTGAAGAAACAAAGTAGGTTTGGTCACAGATTACATAATAGGGTTTGACCTCGGACCTCAAGTTTCTGATAATCTACTGAAAATGGATTAGGATAGATATTCTTCCCGATCCTGTTGGATTGTTCTTATTTTTTGACCTCAGAATTCGGAATAGTATCCAACACGCACTATAATCCGACCTTCAAGTTAGGCGACTCAAAGAATAATCTCTTTTCTAACAATTATAACTCGATTAAAAATTCAAAAACCCGACTGTAAATTATTTATCATCGATAGTTTTATCGTTCCATTGAAATTAAAACTGGTAGTTAGGTATATTCTTTATGAAATCGTTTCTTAAAGCCTTTTAATTAGATACAACACGCGATAATTTTGGGAGAAAAAAATCTGTTTGTAATTTTTTTACTTTTTTATGTACTTAGTTTCACCTGCTTTATCAAGACGAAGCTAATGATATACCATACATTAAAGACGGTTAAGCCATTAAGAAGTTATGGTGGAATACATAAACTCTCAAACTATATATACATACATGAACCCTGAAAACATAACACTCCTTATGTTGGGCAATCGTGTAAAAATAAAGAAATTTCCTCCCATTTTTAACAGACCTGCAACACTTCTGATCAGTTTTGTAATCCGAAAATCACATTCTCATTACTGAACTTTAAGAACTGTTATATGACAAGGAAACTATGCTATATTTATGCAGATTTAATAACAATTTCCGCACCCCTATGACGAGGAAATCCACTTTCCTGTTAGTTTTCAAAGGAAGAATAATAAGATGGAAGGAAACGAGGAATAAGAATATGAATTCAGTTTGCGGAGTTGGACAAATACCAATTAGTTCAGAACACGATTGGGGTGAGAGCACATGTCCCTAGCAAAAGGTTTTGATTAATCTTTTTTATTTTTAGTAATAATATAGCTTTGTAATATTAGGAATCCGTTTTCTTGAACGGATCCTAAAAACTATAACTTTGGCATGCAAAAGTATTGCAGTATATATACTCGTATTATACCTACTGCAAAACATATGGACGTTCTGCGTTTACATGGATGGGAGCTTTATTTCACAGAGCCCGTCTTTGTAATCCGTGTTGCCTTCGGTTTCCAATTATTTCGGTACCAATTCTAAACGAAATAAAAATATACATTCAATTAATTTATTCTTGGCCTTTCTTGGAATTTGTATTAGAACTATATTTTTTGAAGCAAAGATAGCCAAGCGGTTATAGCAATGGACTGCGGTGTCGCAGGTCCATTGTTCGATCCCCCCGACTGCTTGACCTTCGCCGTATGGTGGGAGACCATTTTCCAAAAGCTCGCTTGGCTTGTTACAAATTAAAAAATCTGTCACCAAGCATCAAACGGTGTAACATTACAAAACTAACGGTGTGTAACTAACCTAACGGTATGTTTAAGCAGCAGTCCTTGAGAGCCAGTAAAATTACAGGCACATGAGAATAAATAACTAGGTATAATATATGTCTCAGGGTGAAGAGGTCAGTGCAGTCAATAACTTGTGACGAAATATATCTGTTATAGGCAGAGGTTATCGCTTAACATCAAGTGCTTGTTCCGTCACAATCATATAAAAAAAGCTTTTTTGATAAAAGGTTATCTCCAATATCGCAGAACCACTTTTTGGCGTTTATAGGGTTCATCTAAAATTACTTGTGAATATAGAGATCCCCAAATAAACAAGTAATCAGCGGCGTGAGATTGCCGCCGCGCCGTCTCCAGTGAAATGAAATATTCACAAATCCTTAAATCCTGAAATCCAATTATCTGACTCCGGCACTGCGAAAGGTGACTTTAGAAATCAGATCCAATTATTGTATTAGCTCTTTATCGTGTTAATGTATATTATATGCGTAAGTAGATTAGTCTTTTATTAACATTTATTTTTTAGTGGAGTTTCAAAGATAATTTTCACTAATAAATGCACACACACGCATATATAATATAAGCTGATTCTATAAGTGTATAACCTAATAAATAATTCGGTGCGAGTAAAAATTGCACATTATTTCAGAATAATTAAAATAGTATCCAAAGATTTAATTCCTTGTGTAGAAACACACGCTAGATACACACTACAAAAATAAATATATTGGTCATATAAAGAAAAACATACTGGTAATATATTTTGGTATACAGAAGTTTCATAAGTTTGTATATTGTGGTCTAGAAACTTTTGATTAGACAGATCATGATTACCTATCAGCTCCTTAATGTCAACATAATAATATGTCATTGAACTTAAATCTCTATAGTTGAGACGCTTACGGTTGAAATTGTTAATGTACCTATAACCTAAATGTTTACTTTGTTCCTTAGAATTTTGTTAATTTAGCAGACATATTGACAAGGAATAGCCTCAAACTGAACACTGTTGGATTCCTTGGGTTACATCTTTGTCGAAACTAACCGAACAAAAAAACTCATTATGACATTTGTGTTAAGGGCTATCAATATTTTGAAACATTGTCTTATTTTGTCAAATTTATTAAAATTTACTAATGTAAGCATTAAATCACTTTAGTATACATGTATAGTTTTGATTGCGTAACCATGAGCTAAATTTGTTTGCTTCATGATTCATTTTAATACGGGTTAAAGTAAGTTCGTTCGTTCGATAAACTTTATCTTGAAGACTATGAAACGCTCTTTCGAGTGCTCATAGAAGGTTTAAGGTAGTGGAAAAATAAAATTTACAAAAGCTATATTACCCAATATTTTATTGGGTAACATGGGTCGTGGGTTTACGTTCACTTGGGTGTTATTGCGCGTGTTATCGTAACCACCACTCTCCTGCGCTTTATCGTTCGAGCAGCAGAGCGCGTAGTGCAGACGGGCAGTGCAGTGCAGACGGGGCCGCTCGACGTAGCGGGGCAGTGTCGTAGCTGACGGTGCGACGTTGTGGTCAGTAGATGTAGGTTCCCCGTTGAATGACGAGGTGGAAGGCAATTGTGCCTGGACGGTGATCCCTGGAATCCATTACAACCAGACAATTTAGGAAATGCCTATTATTCTTGTTGACTGTGACATCTCTGGCACTGATCGAACAACATTCCAGCAAGAAGCAATGGTAGGCGATAAGTGCAAAATTACTGGTCAATGATGTGGCAGTCATACAAGGAGTATTAAAAACAATGCGTTGTAAATGGCTTGATATTATAATTAAAGGATAATTCTGTTCTAATAGTAGTATAGTTTATCGATGGAAGAAATATTTTTATAATTAACAAAATGGTACATCAGAACTATCCTTTAATAGTCAATGGTTTAACATCCTAAGTATGTAAGGTTTATTTGAAAAGATACAGTTATGATGAAATGAAATATAGCGGTCAAGGTTACACGAAGGTGGCCGTTATGTTATATGAAGTAAAGATGTTTACTACGAATAAATAGATACTTTTACGGATGAGATAGATAGCAGCATTATCAATTAGGTAGATTGTGTTTACCAGATTAGGTATCGCAAAAGAATAGCCGTTACGATACACAATAGCAACACCTTTTAACATCGAGTCACAACCTGCAGCTAGTCAAATAACATCACAACACTCACCTGAGAGGGGAAAACACGGCACTAATGTTAAATACTAATTAGAACACTTCATTATAATGACTTCCTAATATTAGGATTTTATTAAGTTCAGGATATTATATTTGTGGATTAGGACACAAAAATTAAACGAACGCGTAGGTAGCAGAGAAAAAATGCAACCGCTATGATGCGAGCTAACCGTTCTGCAATCGCCTCCGTTCGCACTCCCCCCGCTTGCTTTACCCCTGATTATTCGTCATGAAGCTGTTTGTACGATGAGTCAGTGCGCTGCGCCACCACCGTCTGACTTGGATATTTAAATATGACATACAAATGATGATGACGCGAGAATTTAAAATTATGTTACTCTTTACTGAAATTATTTTCTTTTAGATATTTATATAGAACTAAATGTAACGAAGTCGTTACAACTACGTTAACAGAGTTTCGGACAATTAGTGTAGGATGTCCTGAAAAGCGACGAAAGGACATAATGACCTACACACCACTGATAACTTCGATGAAAGTAGGGTAATGCTGCTTATAGGGGAGCAGTTCGGTAGTGGATTTTTTTATGTTAACGTAACCTGGGGAAGTAGCAAGAACAATACCAAAAAGGAGGTTTAAAGAAACAAAACCGAAGCCACGACATTTTAATGTCATTTTTTTCTATTCTATAGCAAACACATATCAATAAGTTATATTTTTAAAGAAGACAAAATATCGTACCGATCCCACATAAATGCGAGAAGAATTGGAATATGATGATGATGGAATGTGCACATCAAAATGATATATTTTCCCTGCTGTTCCTAGAATAGCTTAATTGCATAGATAAATATAATTCTTCATAAACGGTGCCAAATCCAGCATTGTTGCAAATAAAATAGACTTAATTAGTGCCTTCGATACTGTTTAATCTTGTGCAATTAACTACAGTGGATGGGAGGATGAAACTACTACGTTTAAAACTAATTTATTAGTTTAGTTTCCATGCTGAAAATACTACAGTCTCAACTAGTTATAAGCGGCGATTTGGTCTACGATATATGTTGAGAGTGTTTGAAAAGAATACATTACATCCAAGTCTCCATTTACATTAACCCATCAGACAAGTCAGGAAGTCGAACAATTACTCGTAGTTTGAGTAATTTGGCTGCAGGACTAAAAAAACTAATTAGAAATTGCGATAGGAAAAAAATATTTTTTTGCTAGGAAATATATAAGTATATATGTTATAGAGTGTGAGCAAAGTTATCTTTTTATAATTAATGTAATTGAAATCTTTTGGTGGATTGTAAAGTTTTACGAATATGTCCTACTATTTTCTATCTTAACTATGTCGGCCATGGTTTTGTAAATAGTAAACATTCAACCTATCTACGGAGTAGTCTCGAGAAATGTCCCTTTCATTATTCAACGTGATGATATTATAATAATGTTGCTTACAGACACCGATAAGAATGAGGACACTGTCAGACAAAGGAAATCATTTTAAATGTTATATTTTGGGTATTTATCTACCAATTCTCTTATCTCTATCTAAACATTATGATAATTTGGAAGACTTTTTGAAAAAATTTAGCTGACGCTTTTGATATCATAATAATATTTTTTTAATATTATAATTGTTTTAGGTATTTGAGATAAATGAGTTTGTTTCTAGTTCTAGTTACCAATTAATATAATCTGAAAGTATTCGAGAATGAACTAAATGGTTTTCTTATAAGCAAACAAGTTCGTTGGTTTTGGTGCTGCCAGGTGCTGTTCGTACCAAGTGGTTGGTATTTAAAGGCTCGTATTGTTGTAGGAAGTTGGGAATAATCTCTCATATACAAATTGATCGCTACTTGACACAATGTCTAATGGAACGGCATTAACCAGATCCCTATTTGGATAGATTGTTAGTTTGAAACCTGATATTGCATACTCGTGATAAAAGGGGAAGCACGCGAGCCTTGGGTGATTTATGCGAAGAGCCTAAACATGCAAAATCTACAGTAAATTCCCAGGGAGGCTTGTGTTACCAGCGTGGACGCGTGTGTAAAAGCACAAGTTTAAAAATATATATATATATATATAATATATTATTTATTCTTATGGCGGAAGTGTATATCACCGGCAACAATACAAATAAAGGGGATGGAAATTACGGCGCGTGCCTTGACGCTTGCTTATTTGTGCTTGAGCCAGTCACCATATCTTTTTATCGTAGTGGTACGTTTTAGCGCCCGCAAGAGGTGGAAGCAGATAGCGATTTGAATTTTTGTATAAAAATAGCAGTTATTGGTGTTGTCAGCCTACAAACTAATACGTGCCAATTTTATTGTACATTTATTCTTTTAATGATAGTTAATGTTTTCATTATGAGCTAAATTGGTTGCGACATTAATTTACGTATTAAGCGGCCTTTGGAATTTTCAGTGACTAAAAAAGTCGAATGGTATATCATGGGAATAGGCTTTATTTGTACATTTTATAAAATGTTTAACATGTAGTAAGTACAGCGTGAGTTTTCAGATCATATTTGTGTACCAATATGCTATCTGCGTATACGCTCCATACTTAGTACAAGCAATAAAATAATACATTAGCATTTTTACACGTAAAACTCACATGAGAACATTTACTTGTTTTTAATAATATTAGTATAAACGCTTTATCTTTGGTATAAACGGTCATAATAATTAAACTTTAACGGCGTTACTGGGATTGTGTAATGCAATAACTTGAGCCCTACGAATAAATATTGAGCCGTTTAAAGTTGTTTAATTACTAAATATTGAGCCGTTATTATGGCAAATGGGCCGTTTGTACAGGATAGTTGCCGGGTTACCAATTACTGTTAGTTTGTAAATGTGACAAGTTACGTGTTAAATTAATACATTAACAATATGTGAGAATAATAGTTCCTTAAGAATCTCGTTGTATGTTCGTATGATAAAATAACTGAAGAAAATACTCGTAATTTATACCTATGACATAACTATTAAACTACTCTCTGTATATTTCAATTCTTTAAGATAATTATATACAAACCTTTATTATTAAACGAGATCTCTATGCGCTGAAGAATCACCCACATCTGTGACTCATCAAAAATAATTTGTCCAATCCAAAGAGATCAGTCGCGTACATATTAAGTTATGTATATATCATGAATAATATGGGCTACAGATTAAACAAAAGTTTTCATAGCTAAGGCACTTCTGAAATTCACCAATTTCTGAAGTACCTGCCTATGGATGATAGTTTACCTTTATAATAAAATAAATATTCAATATGTGTCAGCATTATTAGTAACTACAAGCTACTAATTTGATTTTGTTAATGCAGTTATGGTGCAGTAAATATCACTCACATATGTAGTTGCTTTACTGTAATCATAACTCGAGCTAATTGACCATTTTGACTTTCCTCTATTCGCAGCAAACAATTGCTTGTGCGACGCTGTTTATGAAGCATTTTAAAATTGATTATATCCTATGAATAAATATGTAAAGAAATGTAAGTCTAACTCAAAAATAGCAAAATACAAAACTTACCGCGGCAGGTTTAGTTTTAAAAGTGTACCGTGCGCCGCTACAACATTACCTTGACGCGACCAATCGGATGCAATCATTTCTATGCACCAAATAAATTAGCCAATCCAATTGAATTTGAAAGATTATGCGAGTTTTATTATCTGTCAAAACGGTAACTGCATGAAAGTTATACTTCTATACATAATTATTCGTATATCATAATTAAATTTGTGCCAGATATTACAGATTATAATTTATTTTAGGAAAAGTGAGCCAATCATGAAGCACCTAACGGTGTGTCTTGGCAAATGTTCTTGAGGTCTAGTAATTCTAGATCAGCCTCCACAACATCTACTTGCTCGCGTTTGTTACCCTATCAGCAATAAATTAATAAAAAAACAGGTGTAACATAATGATATATACCGTTTGAACTAGGTAATTGTGTTTTGAGTGGTCCGAGGTTAATAAAAAATGTCTTAATTGACAATCATATATCAAACTGGGCTCATGCGTGACGGACTGGCATAAAATCAGCGGCCTTCTAATCACTAAAAATATATAGTACAACTATAAGGTACTAGTGGCTCTGTGAGCTGAAGATCCCGTGACTTATGTGTTATTTATTTTTTCGTTCTCAACCCACTTATCTCATCCGTTTTGACAAATTTACTAAAACTGCATATATAATATTTCTAGGCTCTAAAATTCCATATAATATGTAATTATCATTTAAATCATGCTGCGTAAAGAGTTGACTAAGTCATCCGACAAAAATAATCGTCTGACTTGAAAAATTATTTGACCCGAAATCCAATTTTACATATCGGAACATTCATACAGTGTAGTCTAACTGCTTAATGTCATCACATGAGTTAAGAATGGAAGATAAATATTTGTACAAATAATTGAATTATATCTTCGCTGTTCCCTCACAAAACTGCACCTGATAATTTTCACATCCCTCTAAGTATTTTGATGAATAAAACATTTTAAATCTTATAAAAATATAATAATTCACAATGACGCTGCAGATTTCAAGATAAAAACAATACAATCAGCACCCTCTGCGAAATATCAATAGAAATTTCTTTAAATAAATTATAATAGGTAGGTGTAAAGTGGAAACATGACAGATGCAAATCGCTCATCATTCATTGTAAGTGTTTTGGTGGATGAATAAAATCATGGTAGAAAAGATTTCAAGGGAGAGGGTAGGATAAGAATAGCATTACTTATAACAATAGCAAAATATTCGAAAGATTTTTAGGGTTCCGTAGTACCTACAAGGAACCCTTATAGTTTCGTCATGTCCGTCTGCCTGTCCGTCTGTCCGAGGTTTTGCTAAGAGACCGTTTGTACTAGAAAGCTGCAATTTTGTAAGAGTATGTAAACTTACCACGCCGACAAAGTGGTAAAATAAAATTTAAAAAATTTTTTTTTTTTTGTGGTAGCTCCCATACATGTGATGTGGGTATGAATTTTTTTTTCGTCGTCTATCCCATCGTGTGGGGTATCATTGAATAGGTCTTTTAAAATGACTGAAAGGTTGCTAACACTATTTTTCAATTTATTGATCCATTTACGAAATATTCAACTTAAAAGTGCAAATTTTGAAGCGCTCGTAGCGAAGTTTACTTAGCTGTTCTCAACCGATCAGCAAAGTTAAGCAACGTCGCGCGCGGTCAGGAGTTGGATGGGTGACCGCTAGTGACATTACTACTGAGCGTTTCCGTGCTTCGGAGGGCACGTTAAGCCGTCGGTCCCGGTTGTCGTCTTAGGATGGCAGTCGTTACAGCATGGTGGTAGGGCGTTTTGCGAATGCCCGCCTAGCTAGCGACCACCCTCTAGTAGAAAATCTGTCGCCAAGCACCTAACGGTGTGTTCCGGCAGCAGTCCTTGAGAGCCAGTGAAATTACAGGCAAAATGAGACTTAACAGATATGTCTCAAGGTGATGGGCGCAGTGCAGCTCGTCACTTGTGATGAAATGCATCTGTTATAGGCAGAGGATACCGCTTAACATCAGGTGGGCCTCGCGCTTGCTCCATCACAATAACATAAAAAAAAAAAAAAAAATTGTTCCAGTAGGGCGTCCCCCCCCTCTCAAACCTAAACTGCTGGTTTGAAAAGTCTGAAAATTTTCATGATGATATTGATGCAGTTCATGAACTTTCAAGGAAAATTATAATTATAATTGGAATTATAACTGGAAAGTACATAAACAACATTTGAAATGAGTAGTTTTCTTTTAAAATATTGTAACAAGTATAATTGAAAATAATCAACTTTAAAAACTAATTTATATTATAAAACACATCTATTACCTTTAATAAAAAATAACAAGCAAAATGATCTCTATTTACTTAATATATAATTAACTATTACATTTTTGGGCGGATTTCCACAAACGGGCGATTTTGTTGTAAAAACATGATCATGCTAATATTTTTTTTTCGTATTGTTCAGTGAACTTGCCAATCATATTTTTATTCTTCCTTGTGGTGTTCTTTCGTCTGCTCACAGGAATTTTTTTAGCTTATGTTCTGAAAGAAAGACGATATCTTAATAAATTATTTTTCCATTAATTATAATTGTGAGATTTTTGTAATATTTTTTATTTATTTTATATACATATAAGTAAAATAAATATATTACCTTGCTTGTGCCGTGCCGTAGATATAAATTATAAATTTTTTTTAATTATCACAATATATAAATTATAGTTATAATTTCTAAAAACGATATAAAAAACGGGTTCGTCCCCAAGTAGCTCATAAGTTTCAGGCCTCTACTGAATTTGTCGTTCTGTGTTTTTCTTTATAACAATACCACTTCACAATCATATCAGCAGGCTCAAGCCATTGTTTAACTAAATAGTCGTTGAACTTAGGTATAGTTGTTCTGCGGAAATACTGAAAAGAAAGAAATCTATCAAACGATTCAGTAAAACTAAAAATACCAGGAATGGACGAGCTTTAAGTGTAAAAAATACTTAAATTACCTGTTTTCCATGATGGAAAGCCGTCTTCAATTTCTTCTTTAGGAATATAAACTAAGCAGATACACACAGATTTTTTCCCTTTTAATAACTGCGTCACGCATGCATGTACGTATGATAATTTTGTTAAGGAAGACTTTTGCCGTTTACTGTACTTAGTGAAATAAGCACAAAAATAAATATATTAAATTTATTAGAATCGGGGGCGTCAGCCACAGGTGCGTCGACCACTGGGGGCCTAAGCCACGAACCCGGCTACTTAACACAATAGTAGGTAAATCAATACAGTACGTACCTACCTACACTTGAAATTAAAAATAATGTGGGTAAATAAATATATCAATTAGAAACTTTTAATGATTAATTATTTTGCAAACGGCAGCTTGGAGTCGGAAATTGATACCTAATATCTGAGACAACAAGAAAAAAATGTTTTTTCTTGTAGTCTGAGCCTATTATCTAATACAAGATAAACAAATAAACGTTGAAAACTGTGTACATACGTGGACGTTAGATAGGTACCAACATATCCTATATTACAGGTATCTAATGATGTTTTCTGTAAAATTGTAGTTCTTCAGAAGGCGCTGCTGCCCACCTTCCAGTATATTTCCCTTAGTCGCCTCTTATGACACCCACGGGATGATATGGGGAGGTGCAATTCAAACCCGGCACCCCACGGGAAGAGTCGTGATAATAATATGTCCCATTCTTTAAAACCAAAAACTAATCTAACTACTTTTCGGAAAGCAAATATCACTATAACCTATTTATTCAGAAAAAATAATGTGTTTGTATGATTGCAAATATAATATATATTATTTATGTAAAATATTACATTATAATAACCAGTCGTAGTCACATAATCTTCATATTTGTTACAGGAATTAACCGACTAAATAAAACAAACCCACCGTTTTTCTCTCGGGTTAATATAATGCAGAACCATAATAAACAGATACCGGACTTGCACTTGGCAGCTTTTTATTGTCGATAAGCATTTGAACACTATCTCACATTTTGTACTTCGTATAACTAGTTAAGTATCATAAAATGGAAGATCTTGTCACAATATGAGTTTTACAAATAACTGTAGGTAAGTTCACAATGTTTTCTTGGATCATGGTAAAACTTACCTGCCAAGCTATCTACAACATCTTCTCTGAAGTCCAGGATATCAGAAGTTCTTCTGTTCTAATTTTTTTAAACTCCAACAAATGTTATTTTATACACGAAGACAAATAGTGCGCACATCGCGTCGTCCAATCGAAAAATAACGCAAAAATTTAAATGTCTGAAAGAGTCAGATTCCAATGCTGCCAGGACTTCTTACTCATAAGTTCCGTTATTTTCCTTAGAAAGCTACAATTTTGAAACAGACGTAGGTATAATGTTTATGTAGCTTTACAATTTGTAGGTTTATAAACTTCTTTTATATGTTAAAGAAAAACACCTAGTCAAATCTATATTTATAAGCATTAAACTTTTATATACCTGTTCCTAAAATTGCACAAGTGCATTGTAAGCTATACAAGGAGTTGAAAAACGTAACTGTTCGTGTTATTTCCTTAGCTTCACAAGATAATTACTTTCACCACCTAATTGAAGCATAAGTTTTGTCTTTTTTCCTACGAAGCTTTTTTCTTAATAAATTCATGCGACAATCAAACATAGCGCGCTTTGAAAGTAAAATAAGCGTAAAATCAGTCTTTTTGATTTGTATTTTATTAGTTTTGTATATTGCACATTATGCCCATAGGAAGATCAGACTCAAATGAAAGAAACTTTTAAACTGTGCAAATCAGATTTCAGAGCGATGATTTAATAAATACTTAATAACGCAAAACGCCACAATCACACTGCTAGGTCAATTAATAAGACCCTTTCAAATGTGCAATTTTATTCGCAGATTTTACGGTTCTGTTGTGCTTTAGAATCACTTAGTTTGGTTAAATATCCCCTTTCATTAATTAAACATTATAACATCGACTTAAAAAAGAAGGTTAGCAATGCGACACGAATACGTATGTAATATTATTGGAACTGCAATATATTCACACACATTTTAATAATGAATAAAGGCTTCCAAACATATATACAATATTAAATAGGTGTATGTCAGTGGGATTGTGACAGTTTTTTATCGGCTTTCGTTTTATTCAATTTCGGGAATATTGCAAGTTTCAGTAAATCAGTTCAGTAGTATTCAAGATACGATATTTATATATGTAAGTTTGACGGCCTGGCTTCTCATCTCAAAACCTTAGAGAAATTCTAGCGTATGTTAGAATAATTTTTTGTTTTGTGAGGAGAAAATAAATATTTTTTGATTTGATTTGATTTGAATTAAAATGTCTGAAACCAAACTGACCTCAAGGTAGAAATCCGTAGTTACATATCTACAACTTAAAAACTTTCATTCTTATAATGAAATCTTAAAATATTTACAACAAACTATTAACTATTAATAACGAAAATATATTTCAGTTTTACCTGAAAAATTAAGACTTGGAAATAAAACGGTGATGTAAAATAAAATTATTCATTAAGAAAACCCGACTGTAGTTTTTTTTATTTTAGACTTTTTAGTTTCAGTCGGGTAAAAAGGACTTCTAAAAGAAACACTCAAAATTACAAAGTAATAATTTATATTTATGCATTTAATTGACCAACACAACTTGAGAAAGTCTGACCATAAAATTCTGATCGTGAATCATAGTTCTACTTTTTTTTTTTTTTTGAGGGGGGAAATGCCTTCGCCCTGCCCCTCCACCGCGGGGGTGGTGAAAGGGGATGTGTGGGGCTTGAACCCACTAAAACCCCCCCGTGAGCAGTCCTCCGCCAAGATGGGGCAAGATAGGGTCGCGTTAGCAGTCACCATCTTGCCCCGGCGGTAGGCCCAAACTCTGTCGGGCCTCTGCGCCTGTGGAGGGGCGACCTTAGTAGGGTAAAATTGGGGCATTTGGATCAGAAGAGATCCAAATGCCACCAATTTTACCATTTTTTTTATCTATTCATCTATTAAATTGTCTATGTAAGGTTTTCATTTTATAAATTATCAATTCGTACGAGTATTGATCCCGAAAGATGTAATAATTTATTTTTATCTAATGATATGTCTGCTCATTTAAAAACTAATAGAATATTTCAGTCTATTTGAAAGCTTTGATTAATTATAATTTTTCACTTTGATTGTAACTTTGAAACAATCATTTTGGGTCAGAAGATCGATCGATCTTTTTAAGTTTACTCAGGGTTATAATCTAAAAATACAAACAAGGATATAAGCGTATTCAATTAACTTTATTATTTAAACACCACTTTCTAAGGCAAAGTACATTTCGAAGTGCACATACTTTATTATGAAATACACAATTATATACATCGTTTGATAATTCATATTCCCTATACAAATTTAAAATACTGGGACAACTCTTATCTTCTAAGTCATACACACATAAGTTATTCATTTTACATTCACATAAAATTTCTTTGATCCACCATGTTTTTTCTTTTCCTTTAGTGAATATACATTCTTTGTCTTGTAATAAACTTGATATAATATTTTTAGACTCACTATAAGGCAAATAACCATCATTCCAATATATCCCTCTATTTCTTTCAATCCAACATACTTGTCTTCTCTCAGTTTTGCTCAGTTTGTAAAATGGGAATGGTGGTTTAAATAGAAAAACTTGTATATGGTGCTCATACTGAATGGCTATTTCCTTCAAAATAAATTGATTTTCATCGGTTTTAAAACCTTGAACATCTACAATTACACTCATGATATTTTACGTACAATGTGACTCAAAGGCTTATATTCTATCAAACGCTCGTTAATGATAAGGCAATATGCAGTTGTATTATCAGGGATGTCTTGCGAAGCTTCAATTTCTAGTCGTACATCAACAGGTCCGGTCTTAAGACTGTCGTTTTGACGTGAACAATCAATTACAAATAGTGGAGCCTTTTCTTTAAATCTCAGCAAGTCAAGCAACGGATCAGTTGGAAGGTTATAATAAGACTGACGAAATTTCACATACATTTCGTATAATATATTGTATTTATTTCTTTCAAATTCCAAATTCAAAGCCTCATATGGATAATATTGTGAATTTAGAAACAGTGTTACATTATTTATCTTACAATGATCAAATTCTGAACTATTATTCGTTTTTGAATTTTTTCTCTTAGTTTGAAGACAGAAAATAACATACCGAGGTTTTTCTAGTTGTGATGCTGTCTTAACTGACCAGGAATGTTTCATAGTTCTAGGTAATAAAGGATATTCATATAAATCCCAATTTCTAAATGCTATTTGAATAGGTTTGTCTTTCTCTAAATACTTGAGAAATGAAAGCCTTTCCCGATCAGATACTTTGACATGCGGCACACGCCACTGTATTCTTTGTATATCTATTTTGATATCTTCTTCTTCTAGTATTCTAACACTATTTAAGTTTGAATTTTTTCGGGTCAGTATAAGTTCGTGTTTGCAATTCATTATAATTTTATCGTAATCCTCAGCAAAACCTATAACTTTATTCAATGGAATAATTGCATTGAAATATCCATTACTTTTTACACCATGTATATTCCAGCCCCACATTGCAGCCACTTTATTTTCACCTTCATTCATAGATATATAAGATTTTATTGTAGATGTAATACCAACATTTTTTGATCGATCTATTTCAACACCATTCAGCTCATATCTAATATCTTGAAACAAAAACATTACGGGATTGTTAGTAAATTCCACGGGTTTTTGAACAGGATTCTTATCTTTCCCGATGATGGTTGCATGACCTTCAACGTAAATAAAACTGCCTGATGGTAATATGTATATATCTTGTTGGTGAATAGGGATTCTGATTTCATAATTTTCTCTAAAAGCGTTATTGTAGGGGTTGTAAGAATGAATTTCATAGCCTTCGATTGAATTATCGAAGTTCGGTGAGTCAGTAATCTGAAGTATACTCATACTTTAAATCCAAGGGTTTTAAGAAAGTCTTTATTAGATTTCGATATTTTCTTAATGGATTTCACACGTCTCTCTACTTTAGCACTATTCTTCGTTATGTTGTTACATTTTGTAATGCAACGGATTTTATAAAACACCATCATCTTACTCTTCTTCTCAAATGAAGACGTAGTTGTAAACGTTCTTTTTTAAAGTCAATAAGATTATTGTTTGCATCCACAATCTTTATATTTACAGAGGATATATTGCTTTTATTGACCGGGAAATATATAATGTTATTCGGTACTTCAATATATTGATGACCAGGTGGCACGTTTGGTACAAACTCATGAATTATGTGTGTTGGATAACCGTTAATATACGATCCCTTTATGAGATCACATTCGATGCGTATCACGGACAAAGGAAGAATGTTAACCAGTGTATTAGACTCATGCCATTTATTTGCTACTAGCGTCGTTTTGCCAAAGCCTAAAAGTTGACCTATGCTATTTTCTTTCCCAAAATGAACAGGTTTTGAACAATATAAAGAAGACTTCAGTGTATTATAATTAGGTTTAAGTTCAATTTCACAGTCATTTAAATTTTTATTTATATAGTCTTCTATATCATACAAATCGTATGCACCGTCCGGTATTCGCAGTTTTTTATCATCATCGTCGTAGCAAAATGTATTATTTGATGAGTTTATGTTTGAAATAGAATTTGTAGCTGAGAAGTAAAGTAAACCACATTCATACTGCTCACCTAAATTTAACTCAGGATGAAAATGTGACTCTAGCAATGATTCGCACCCTGTGATGGTTATCGTAGTAGACATGATTAAATACTAAATCTTTTTGCTGTTTCCCAGACCATTTATTTGAGCACTAGTCGATCCTTCCAAAATCTTTTTAGAAAATTCAAACACAGGTGCCCACAATTGTAAGGATGATCTTGTTGAATGTTGTCATAGTTATAATTTACATTTGTACCAACATATTTGAGTAATTCTGTCGGTGGTTTCAAATTACCGTAACTATCAAAGTATTCTATATAGTCACCGTACTTTGCATAGGCTACCCAGTGAGAGCCAGGATTATCAGAGCTATCTAAATTTATGATACCACTTTCTCTCTTGTACGGATGTTTAGGCAATTGGTCTCTCATAAACACTCCTCGGAAAAATGGGATATTATATGAATATTTAGTAATATCAAAATTGGTTAAAGCTCGATCGGGTAGCCGCCTTCTCAGTTTTTTTTATGTGATAAAAATAATTTTAGACCATCTTTATGAGGTTTAATATGTAAACCTCTTCCGATACATTGAGATTCAATTTTTTCGTTATGTCTTTTTAATTCTTCAAGACGTTTTTTAGCTTCTTTATATTCGTTAATAGTTTTAATGATTCCAGCAACACCACCAGTTATACTACCTGCTGCAGATAGCCCTGCAAAAATTGGTATCAATGGTAATACACCTCCACTTTTAGGAACGGGTATGATTCGTGGGAGTTTAATATTTGAAGCAGCGGTTATTTCCTTTGCAGCTGCAATAGCCAAATCTATAGCCTTTCTTTTACACTTTGGTTTTAGTTTTCGTAATAGTTTTTTAGTATGTTTAACCACATGTGTAAATGTTTTCTTCAATCCTGCCCCTTTTCGTTTACTTATAGAATTACATTTCTTATTTCCCGTACATGAACTTATTTTAGCCAACATAGCCTTATTAACTACTTGAGCTGCAACTTTTTCTCCGACATTTGCATCTGAGGCAGATATACGACTCCTCGCCATTTTCATTAGCTTTATATCCGCTAAGTGACGATCTTTTAAAGATGGTGATTTAGCGTAAGCAATGTCGTGGTGCTTACAATATTCGTCTAATTTATTAATACCTTTATCTCCACGAGCAAGTCTCTGTGCTAACTTAGTTCCTGGGCCACAGTAATTATAACCAGGTAGATGTACTTCACACGGTATATGATTAATTAGACAATTAAGAAGACTGTTTGCTTTCATATCTTTTATTATACTGAATTAAAAACATACAGAGTGTTACTTAAATATCTCAAGACTCCTAATTAATAGTTATTATTACAGTACATTCGTTTTATCTATCCAACTGTTTTCAGTGGTTGGTAATCCCAGCCACTTTACAAACATTTTATCACCTTTTTTCTGGAGCACTTTTTCCACTAGATAAATATCAGGGTACTTAGTTTTCTGCAGCTCGTATTCATAAAAAGCTCCTAAAATTAGTTGGCCTTTCAAATCCTTTAGTAAATATGTGACTGGATTTGTTCTCAAAACCTCTTTGATTACAAATATCTCTGTAGACCAGTTCGGTGTATATCCTTTTTCAAAAATGCTTTTATATTTGCTAACTCGTACAAAATCATCCATTTTCAATTTATGTTTTTTTAATACATTCGATGACTGTTCCAGTTTTGCATATCTCTCGATAATAACTCTTTTATTACAATCGGTGACTTCTATAGGCTTACATCCAATCGTTCTATGAACACTGTGATTATAGAGTTTTACGATTTTATCTAAAGTACCATTTATCCATTTATAATTTCCATTCAAACCAAACTGTTTATACAGCTTAGATTTTAATGTTCTTATAAACCTTTCCGCAATCGAAGCTTTTTTAACGGAAAACGTTGAATAATGATTTATATTATTTACCTGCATGAGATTTTTCATTTCGTTGTTGTAAAATTCTGTGCCTAAATCGGTCTGTAAATTTGTGGGGGGCTCTCCTTGTTTAAATAAATTCTTAAAGGCATTAATAAACTTCGGCTTTAGTTTTGCGTTTTAATGGGAACGCCCAAGCATATTTAGAAAAAACATCGATTACCACTAATATATATCTGAATCCATTATTAAATTTGGAAATAGATTGCAAATCTATTAAATCAGCTTGCCATAAATCATTTATATCTCTTATTATTACATGCCTTCTAGGGAAATTAACCCTCGCGTTTCTATAAATTTCATTTACGACGTCGGCTTTGCTCATTATTTAATTGAGTTTCTAAATTAAATAGTTTGACACTTATTTCATTTAGAAACTGCTCTAAGTTTTGCAGTTTTACAAAGCAATTTTCTAAAGACTTATCCACATAGCCTTTTGTAGCACAATCTTTAGTTTCAACAGGATCTAGCAAGTGTTTTATGATTTTTCCTTGTGCACTTATGTTACCATCACATGTAAACATCGGTACTAGTTTATTATAGTTATTATATTTTCTTTTATATAAGGGAAGACCAAACTTGTCAACATTCATGTTGAAATGATGACTTAATACTGAATAAAATAATAATAAAAATCCACTTTTATGATTTGATAATATCGGCTTCTTTCAATTCTTCGATAATTGATATGATTTCGTTATCATGGTTGCTGTTACCAGCATCTCTGGATGCAATTAAAATTTTTAACCTATCTATTAATTCGTTCGGATTATCCCAATAAACTAAATCGGTATTGGGTTTATACTTTTTTAATGTTGGTAATCCGCCCCCCAATTTCATTTCTTCAGATATTGACTCGGTTATATCGTTAGCAGTACTTTGTGGGTCTAAAAATAGGGGTCTTATTATGTCACGATATTTTGCACTCTTATCCCCTTTGATTTGTTCATTTGGATTGTAATATCTTTTATGAGCATTAGTAATACATAGAATATCTTTATACACTAATTGATCTTTCGCTGTCACTAATGCTAAGTCCGGGGTTTTTCGCAGCAATAGTTCTCTAAGACCAGGTGTTAGTTCATAGTGCCTGTTGTCAATAGAAATCGCATGTGTTATTTTATTACTGGTTGGATCGTCTACCACGGACATTTTTACTTTTGCGTTGCCCATCAAAAAGTTCCTGTTTTCCTTTCTTACGCCAAAAGGGATGTTTATATTACTATCGTACATATCTTCAATGTCATCTTTATTTAAAGACCTTTCCAAAGGCTTTTTTACAGTTTGGTAATATCTTTCTTCAAGAAATTGGCTACTATCGGGAATGGTAGAATACTCATTAACATCATGTTTATTTTTGTTTAATAAACTGGAGTCACTTTCTACAAAATCCTCATACTATGAACTAGAACTAGAGTTATGCGAAGTTAAGTCAATATTGCTTGAGTGTTCTGAAGTATGAGTATTTTTATCGTCGTATGCTTTATTTTTATAACCGCAATAACCGATATCTACCAAAGCTTGTAAAGGCTCTGCTACAGGCTTTAAAACTTTACTCATCGTTAAATCAGTTCTATCATCACTGTCTTGCATTTGCTTTAATTTGCTTTTAATTGTACTTACTGATTTTATAAGCTGTTTTTTAATATTTTGCTCCATGTTTGCAGTAACTCCAAAAAACAACTTTTAACCTATTGGTAGTACTTCAGACTGAGAATAATTTCAATCACACATATATTTTATATATTTACTTTATTACATTTTCCGAAACGTGATCATTGAGTTCAATGAAAACGTCAAAGCCTTTCCTATATCTACCTGTATTAATTGGACAATCTTTATTAATTAACAAAAAATTAAATCTATTTTCCCAAACAAGTGCACATAGTTCTTTAAATTGCAGCCATTCTATATCTGAATTTATATGTTCCTCGTACAAATGCTTTAAATTTACATCATCTTGCTTGAAAATAATCAAAAGGTTTGCGTTATCACGAATCAGCTGCTTAGGTATCTTTGAATATGTTTGAGACAAATAAAAACAATCTATAATGCGATGTCTTCCCATTGCAAAATAATTTCGAATATTAGTTTGATTCTCGCATGTAACATCATCAAATATCATAACGGAGTTTTGTAATGCGTCATTTGGGTGGATGACTTCTTCATTTTCACTAAATACAAAAAAATTTATTTCGGGTATTCTTCTCAACACTTCTTTTAAAAACAAATACTTCGATTGGAAAGCTGTCTTAGAATATAAATATAAGTTTTTGAACTTAAGCCCATTAGGGTCCAATAATAAGCTAAGCATTACGTTTGTTTTGCCGCAATTGGATGGCCCACATATAATGCAGCGAATAGAATTCGGTAAAAGAGCACTATGTTTAATACTCCTCTCCGATGTTTCTAATTCAAGATTCGTTACTTCTAAAGAAAGAGGCTGTTTTATTAACTTCATTATAAGAATAGGCTAAACAGTTGTATCTTATGCTTTAACTGTTACTTGAGCTGCTTTATGCAGTTCTGTTTGTGATCTGACATGTTTGTGTAAGTGACATTATTTTATATAAGAAAATTTATTAGCAGTGAGGTGAAAATAATTATAAATTTCAAATGAATACTTTTGTTACGAGTCATAATCGAATATATGTAATAAAAGTTTTGAATAACAAGGAAAAGGTGATGCGAAAAAACCATATTGTGTTTTAACATAATACTTTTATTTACCTTCTATTTATCATACAGCATTAATGTGAACTATGAGTATATTATTTAAATTTAAAAAACATTACATAAAATTCAACAATAGTCTATTTTATTAATCATACTTATTTAACATCGTCAGAATATAGTGTCACAGTGACCCCATGGAAGAGTATGTATACGATCTTTTTGTATTTGTCTTTTGTCATCATCCCCATTAAGTAATTGCTTGTTCACTTCTTGAGTATATAATACATGCTTTATCGATCTAATCAATTTCATTTTACATTTAGTATTGATATTGTTATAGAGGGTGTTATTGTAATCACTCATTTGTAGATGTTTAGTTACAGCTTTAGTTATACCTTTTGCTTTTTTAATATCAGATCCAATACTATTTATGCAATAAAGTTTAGCTCTTAATCCAACAAATTCGGTAATAATATTACCACCCATTTCATCTTTAAATAGACCAGGTATTTTTTCATTCCTGTTTGGAATATTATAAATATTATTAATATCATAGTTACTTGTATCAAATTTAGAAATGTTATCTTTCATATCTTGGTAAAAATCCTCAGTATAAATTAAATAAAGTAAGCTGTCAGTATCTGTATAACACAACAATGCTTGATTCTGGTATCTCTTTTTTATAAAATCATAATGAAATTTGTACATATGTTGTCTAGCATACTCTAAAACTGAAAATCCAATATAAATAGGTTTGTCTAAAATAATTTTTTCATGATTCAATTGAATAGCCACAAAATTTTCTGAAAAAATGTAAACACTTTTTAAATTAGGTTTTGTTATTAGTTTTTCGGCAGTAATATGCTTATTTGTGCTGTTTTTGCAATCATTCCATCTTGAAACCAATTTTACATCCACATGTTTTCTTTTATTTTCTATAGTCTTCCCGAAAATTGAATTATTTAGTAATTTAAAGAAATCTTTTTCAAAGGCGGTTTTTGATACTTGTCTTAAACTAGTATTAAGATCAATGTATGGTTTTAAAAAATCATCTTGTCGAAAACAAATGATGCGATGTATCTTTAGTAAAATGAGACCATGTTTTAAACATTCTTTTAAATATACGTAGTGAATGACGTAATTGATTTTATCATAAAGGTTTGCTATTAGTTTTTCATTTTTACTCCCATAGGGTGCAAATTTCTCGGGAGCAAAAGGCAAGTCTTGATGTAATTTATGTATGTCATGTGGGTATGAAAGATCGACTTCTAAAATATAACCATAATCACTGTCATTAGAAATACTCATTACATCAAAAAGTTGTATTTCTTCGACAGTTAAAAATATAAATTCAGAAATCGGATATTTCTTTGTCATAGCAAAGCCGTACAAATTATTGCAATCTAAATATATTAAATACGAAGGTTGTTTAGATTCATCATAGTTTGGAATATATTTGTTGGAGGCTACGGCATGACGTAGAGAACACTGTGCTAAACCACCACGTATACCTTTCTCCAACATTTCATACATTTCAATGTCATTGATGAGTTCTAATCGGACCTTAGTATGAAAAAGCATAGCATCCCAACTTAGGCTAGGTGCTGTCAAGTAATAGGCCGGGTCCAATTTATAATGTAATAGACTTGTTGTTCTAAATTTCTCAAATATATCACATAAAAGTAAAATGTCTGTCTTTAGGTATAAATCAGTATATTCTCCAAGTGTTTTTAAGTTAAAAACATTCCACACTGTTTGTGCATGTATATAATCATTATCAGAAATATCTTCGTTGTATAAAGAGTTATGAAAGTAAGGCTTTGATGGGAGCTTATCTTCATCAAATTTTGACCAGCTGTCCATATAATCATATGGATAAATTCCTTTTCTTCGTAATAGACTAACTTGTTTCTCATTGCCATCAAATTCGTTTGTTAAATGATTAAAATCACTTTTAGATAAACTTTTACATAACATATCAAGGCTTGAGCTTAAAAATTGGAATGAATCGATAAATTTTATTTCAAAAAGTCTATTTCCTGTTTTCGATTTGAGAGATTTTGAAATCGATAGATACTTTTCTTTTGTTTTAGGTACTATTTTTACATCACCATCATATTTCATTAATTCTTTTATGAATAAATGTGAATCATAGCCTGATAGATTATGAAATATTACTGGTATAAATGGGCATACTTTATGCATTAAATTGCATAATGAATGTGAAATTCCACGCACTTTTGACGTCACATGATCGTGATCTAACACTTTATCATCGAATAATACTTCATTACATATATGACATACAGTAGCTTTACGATATTCCATTTCTTGTTCATGTGTTATAGTTTCCATTGGTTTTTTATCTTGTAAAATTTCATTAATACGTTTGGCATCTTTAATCAAACACTCAATAAACACTTTAACACAATCAGGGCCTCTATAAGTTACATATTTGTTTAAGCTTTGATCATGCGAACAACAAATGTAATAACCAAAGCAGCAAGGTTGATGTAACTGTAACGTTTCTGTATTTTCAGAGTAATTTTCTCTAGATTTTAACAATAAACATTCAAAATCCGCATAGATAACGAAATTAACTTTTTGTTGTCTCTCATAATTTTTAAATTGTAATATTGTATTTATTTCTGGTAAGATACTTGTAACTCCTGTACAACTGTGTAATTTGAACTTATTCTCATTGCAATAAAACTGTAGACAGGTTTCGCACATAAATATTTTGCCTTTATGATGAGTTATTTGACGTCGAACTAATCGAACAAGATCTTTGATTAAGCAATAATGACCTTTGTTGTCACGTTCAACGTACAATAGATTAATATGTTCAATTTTTCGATGTTTGGTTGAATACAGAGGACCAGTCACATTACATTTGTTATCTAGACCATATATGTTAATACTTATATCAGGATTATTCATTTCAAACAGTCTTATATCTGAGTATGTTGGTGGAAATGACATTCCTTTTACATTCAAAACCGAAGAATAGTGGGGATATGATTTAACTCTGCATACATTGCTCTTAGATGGAAACAATCCAGCAACTATAGACCATGCAAAACAATGATTGTCATTAGTATTTTTAATGTTTATAACACATTTCAACTTTTTAATTGGTTTTGGTAGATCTATGTATGTTCCACCTCTCATAGGACAGTATTTATTAATATTTATTTCTAAATGACTTACAGATGATAAAGTCCAACCAGATTCACAATGCTCAAATTCGGATAGTTTTGCCTTAAATATGTCTATTAATTTAGAAAATACTTCATGTAAATCTGTGCTCTGGTATACAATTTCATACTTAGTATTAAACGACTTTAATTGCTGAGAATTTGACTTTGGTAAATCAAAGTAAGCAAATAATTCGAAATTCAATTTAATGCATTTGTGTTTCTTTAAAGATAAATCTATTAAATGTATTAGATCTTTCTGATTCCCACTCAGGAATGACTCTGGTGTGAGTTTTTCAACTTCCTGAGTGGTACTTAAGCGGTAAGTAGCAATTCGATTTTTAAATGCAGTTGCAATTATATCAATATTTTCAAAATCAGTCTTTATCAAACAATTCAATTTATGTAAATTCGTTCTCAAATGATATCTGTATTCATTTCGGGACATTTCAATTCGACATGAGTCACATTGTATTAATTCATTAACTTCATTGACATGTATCGGCCCAGGATGTGACAAAACTGTGAAAAGAAAAAAATAAGTAATGCAGTTATACAACATAAAGTATTTATTAACAAATGGCTACAATAGTAAGTATTAATTGGAATTGTATTGATATATTATATCTATTTTAAAAAGTTATTAGGACTTATATTTAATTAAGTATTAGAATTACATTGATTATATATTAGTACAATTATATTATACATATATTTATTTCACCCGATTTAATTATTTGAAAATCTGTTTATGATTTCAGGACGGCAATCCCGAAACTCCTGCCTCGTTGCTTTTATAAATTGGGTCAAGTATGTCCACGCTTCTGAATCGTCGTTGGTTTTATTTTTGATGGTTATGATAGCATGACGCCATCTGTTCATAGGCTGAACGTTTCTAATGTCGTTACAATTATACACCTTTAACTCTACATAGTGCGACCCTTTTTTATCTGTGTCTGATTGGCGGGATACACCACCGCGAGGAAGCCGTTTTATGTATTGTGATATAATGGCTGGTGTTTTTTTACCGTGGCTTGGTAATTCTTCGTCCTCGCTATCGCTCCCGAATAAAGCTCGTGCTGAGCTCTTTGCTGGCATGTCGAAACTTGTTTTTAACTTCTTTACTTTCGGCTCGATGGCAGCACTGGTGGCATGATGTGAAGGCTGTGTAGTTTTCTCTGCGGACTCTTGTGCTCGACCTTTGAAATAAAAGTTGTCCGTGAGATATGTTTCTCGAAACAAGTTTAAAATTGAACAGTTTTTCATCTGCCTTCTAATAGCATCTATAAATTTAATTAAATAGTACCAAGCTTCTGTGTCCGAATCTGTTCTATTTTTTATCATAATATGTATTTTAGGTCGTCTATTCATCAGTTCTATTTCTTCAGAGTGGTACGTTTTCAGAACAATAAAGTATTGGCCATGTTTTGTTTCATTGATTTGCCGGCTATAAGCTTTAGGATGTTTCATTATGAAGTAAGAATACATATGACAGGTGTGTTCTGAGCTCTTACCGTGATTGTCAATTTCATCTTCTTCACTGTCCGTGCCGAACAGTTCGTAGTTGGAGTACTTCGTCAGTGGTGTAGCAGGAACGATACGGGTATGAGGACGCTTTTTTGAGGTGGAAGCAACTGCGGTAGCGGTGGTGGAAGCGACGGGTCGGCTGGAGGCGGGTGGTGACCGAGTCTTCCTTGATGTTGATGGTGTGTGTGCGACACGGTGTCGGTGTACGCTCTGTGGTGGGTCTACCGACAGCTCTTCCTCATCAGAGTCCAGAGCGGTAGGTAGCTCATTTATTGTCTTGGACCTGTAAATATAAAACGGATTTATTGATTACATCAAACACACTAGAGGTTAACCAACAAAATATAAAAGTAACATTTGAATAAAGGAAATAAGTGAATTAATGATACTTACATATTTACTTGAAATTTCTTCAACAGTTTGCAAGCCGAGGATGAGGCGAAGGATTATGCAGTTTGAAGACTGTGACTTGTAAGGCACGCTTCCCGGCTTAAATACACCCTTTTCACGTGGTCATTTTCCTTATTTAGGAAAGCACAACGTGATCGATATTGTATTGTAAGCATTTGAGAGTGACCAAAGTTCGGTAGACCAAATTTGGTTAACATACATAGAAAACTATGCTAATCGTTTAGGTTTGCTCGCATGATAGGTATATCACATAGACTAGTTATAACCTAATAGTTATTTATTATTAAACAAATACATAAAAAAACAGTCCAGTAATTTAAATCCATACCATAGATATATTCTAGCTTGCTTATAGGTAGTCAAAATAATACTTAGATTTCAGCAATTACGTATTTTAATTTAGGAGACAGACACAAACAACGACTGATTATTTTCTATAGTTAAGTGGTCATTACAACTAAACTGTTTTATGCCGCGGGTCGCTTCATTTTTTCGTTATCACACATGATTTAAATTAAGCGTATAAGTTTATTGTGATTACACGATTGCTGTATGAAAAGGAAATGTAATGTTTTCAAGTACGTATTTTAATTTCATTATTCTATAATATTATTATTATTAAAATATCTAAACCCATTTATTGTTTTAAGAAAATATCGTTAGAATACTCAGATCATCCTGAGAATAAGGCTATTATTATCAGGAAAAAGATCGAATAAATAAAAAAGTATAAGTAATCAGTAATCACCAATATTATAGATGCTGTAAGTGTGCAGGTAAAATAACCATAATATTCAAACCCCGTTGCTAATATATTATTAAAGAATACACACAAAAACAAGAAGTGTATATATGGATAAGTAAGTTAATGTTAGGTAAAAACTGGAAAATGCGGGCCGCTGTCGATACGCAATGTACCATTCCTGAATGTTATTGTAAGTGTTGCTACTATGAACCTATTCTACAACGGGCAAGGTGTCTAATGCAAGTCAGCAGTTCTGGCTTTACATGTATGGGATGTACCTACCACATATTAGATAATAGTTTGTATTATACCTACCTTGCATACAGAAAAGCTGCAATGTTGAACTCTAATAACGTGAAGAAACTTTTGTTATAAATAGGATAAATGTATAACTTAAATCATCAGTATAATTTTAAGAGGTTTGCTTTGCAGTCAAAAATATGTCTGTAAGTATTAACAAGTTTTAAATTACTATTAAAAATTAAGGGTCACGAAATGTTATTCAATTATTATTGTTTTCAGTATTCAAGCTGGATTCTCTCTCCACCAGCCCTGACTGTGGATGAATGTGGAAGATTATTAGAAAATAAAGAGCAGAAAAATCTGTTGATCAATCAGAGTATTCAGAGTCCTCAAATTGAAGAAAAGAAGAAGCTTTCATCGTGTATGAAGACAACAGCACTGGGAGTGAAAATAATTCGTATTGAAATATACGACAGCACTCAATTCGAAAACACTGAACAGTCGACATGCAGGTGTAATGCTGAACTCTGCGCCCAACATGTCGTTGGGAATGTATACTCTGATGTAATATATGCTAAAATTAGAGATATTATAAAATCAATGGATAATTCTTTGTACGTAGTTTTATAATTATAAATAAAGTTCTTATATAACTGTAACTGTATTTTTTATTAATTAGGTCTATTTGAGTCTAATTTCATGTTGTATTCAATATTTAAAAAAAAAAACAATGGACATGTTACTGTCACATTAATAATTTAGTGACACTTTAGGTAGGTGATATTGTGTATATCCTATAAGTATTTATTGTAACGTTATATTTTACTTAAGTTATCTAATAGACAATTATTCCACTTTGTTTCAGTTTCGTCAAACTATGACCAACAACTATGTTACAATAATGTTAACAAGCTGATTTTATGTGAACATTGTCGTATAAGGATACCAACAGAATTATATATGAAGCATATAAGATCAAATGGGAGGATTTTTTGATTTTGTTTTATATATGTATGATAGTGGTGCGCTTACTTGTGAATAATGAATGAAATATAATGTTACATTTCATTAATTCATTATCCACATTTTTTGAAAATGGATTGTGATTAATATTATAATACAAATTGTTTTTTCTTTAATAAAGACATTACCAAGAAAAAATGAATAGATGAAATGGTGAAATTGGCGGCGTTTGGATCTGATCTCTGATCTGATCCAAATGCCCCAATTTTACCCTACTGACCTTACTCACCAAGGTCACCCCCCAAACGTGTGGGGCCGTGCATGCTGGTGGAGAATCCCCCGACTCTCCACCAGTGACCCCACTACGGAGAAGGGAGGAGGCGGGCAAACTGCCGCCTCCTCGCCCCCGTTCGTCTGCGCCGGAGCGGGGCAGCATGGGCATCGCCCTCCCTAACCCGCTCCGCGGCCTCCTTCTGCGCCATTACCGCTTCACAGAAGGAGACCACCGCCTGCCACGATCTCTCTCCTCCGAGCAAGGCGTTTACAACGCTCGGAAGAGAGAGATCCCCTCCTATGAGGGCTGAGAAAGTGTGCCGCTGAAATAATATTAATTAAGATAATTTAATATCCATCTAATAACACTACAGCTACTACAATACTACAGCTACTACAGTAAAAGCATTTGGACTCATAGGGAGTCGAAATGCTCTAGCCCACTATCAGTTGGCAGCGTGCCCAGCATGCTGGCAGCATTCCCCCATTTTCCATCTAATTAATATGTCAAATTATAACACTTTAAAGATAGTTGACCTATAAAATATTATAATTTATTTTCGAAGAACTAAACATCATCAGCTGTTTTTAACCGATCAGCTAAGTTTAACAAAGTCCGCCATGTTCATAACTTGGATAGGTAACCGCTAGTGACATTAACCCGGCGAGGATGTGGTAGGGTCAATTTGACCCTGCTCATTTTGTTTGATGGACAGTTTTTTTACCTGCAGTCGCATGCTGTCGAGTTTATCAGTAGCTGTAGTCAATAAAATACCCTCCCTTTTTCCCACCTCCACTTAGTCGGGTGCAACACGTGCAAGCAGGTAAACGTGCGCAAACTCAAATAAGGCAATTATGACCCATATATAGAGATGATTAGTAGCCTAAAAGACTGGATAATTACTGATTTTGTGATAACACATGACATAGCATATAAATTCATACCAAAAATTACCAATTACTTGTAATAATATTTGTATGTGTTGTTTTTTTTTATGTATGGCAGAGTCCTGCTAAAGTTGATTAAAATAAGATATTTTGTAGTATTGAAATAATGAAACATTTTATACGCATAATAGTGTTTCTTTTCATGAAAATCCTTATATAAATAACTAATGCGTAAGTTAACTTCCTATCCTATGTTAAAAAATTGCAATGAATACTGATAAAATATGAATTAAATACAGGGTCGTCAAGACCCTCCACATCCTCGATGTACCCTTTTTGTACCACATCCTCGCCGGGTTAATATTGAGCGCTTCCGTGCTTCTGAGGGCATGTGAAGCCGTCGGCCCCGATTGTTGTCTTAGGATGGCAGTCGCTTTAGCATGGTGGTAGGGAATTTTGCTAATGCCTACTTGGCTAGCTCAAGTAGAAAATCTGTCGCCTAACGGTGTGTTCCGGCAGCTGTCCTTGAGAGCCGGTAATTCTAGGTAAGCGTGAACATCATATTCAACCACATCATCACTTACCATCAGGTAGATTGTGGTCAAAAGATAGACTATCAGCTGTAAAAGAGAAAGCTATTTTTAGAGCTCATTGAGCCCTCGTTGCGCTCGCTGGGGACTTAAATTCGGCAGTAGCATCAATAAAAAACTTTGTTGATTTTTCTAACAAAATAGTACTTAGCCTTTAAGTACATATCGAAAAGACTAACGATAGAATGTATACATTGTCAAGGTAGAGGCTCTTCTTGACTATCTTGTGATTCAGGCCACAGATGACAGACTATTCAGGCAATCTCAATAATTTCTAAAACTAACTAAATAACCCACCCCTGACCGCACCGGGTGCAAAGGTTACTTATCTATAACGCTGGCG
This sequence comes from Plagodis pulveraria, assembly GCA_963890685.1. Taxonomy (NCBI): domain Eukaryota; kingdom Metazoa; phylum Arthropoda; class Insecta; order Lepidoptera; family Geometridae; genus Plagodis; species Plagodis pulveraria. The sequence goes on along the minus strand of OY982964.1, from coordinate 10,308,690 downwards.
GCATAGCCGCCAATGGCCAATCTTTGCACCATGTACGATCCGGAGCGGGAGCCAATGTCTGGTTTTTTTTTATCTTAGTAATGACTTTTTTTTATTCTTTTAAATATTTTGAAGCAAACAGTATGTTCAATGATCAGTCCATATCTCACAAAATACTTTGTTTATATTTGCTAACAAAATTTATTTACCAGTGGAACTTTGAGCTTTCGATCTTGCGTCTGATATATTAATTAATGATTCACCACCGTCTATCTCATCCCTTATTTCTGTTTATCCAAAGGTTGTCTGGTAGAAATCGCTTCATAGCGATTAGACCGCCTATTGTTCTACCATAGAATCTCTTAATGAGTTAAATTTATTTTTACTTGGTAAACAATAAAGAATTTTTGTATTCTATTGTATGTTTTTTTATACGTTTTAACCTCTAGATCTACGCCCTTTTAAAACATTTCTAAAAACTGAATCTACTAAATATTCCATAGAATAATCGAAACTGCTCACACATTTCACCAGAATCAGTTGAGAAATGCGACCTAAGAGGAGGAGTAATAGGGAAATTATATTATAATATTAATTAATATACTATAATAGTAGATTATGATACAATTGAGCTTAGTTGCTCATTATACACGAGGCTGTGTGTTGCAGCCCGAGGCGTAGGCGAGGGCGTAAATCAGCCGAGTGCATAAAGAGCAAGTTGCTCACGAGTTTCATACGCACTTTTTAAATACTCTTGCGAGGAAAAACAACATATATTGCACAAATGCAATACATACAACATACGAAAATTATGGACAATAGCGCGCAAGCTTTTTTTTTGGGCGCGGCAAATGTATGATTGTTGATTAGATTTTTGATGTACAAATCTGTATTACGACGGCGGATGCCGGGATACTGAAGATTAGAAGATTCAAGCGACCCTTTTGAAAGCTGAAAAGTGCGAGAGCTCATCCCACGCACTCGTTTCACCAGGCCCGATCGCACTTGGGGTGAAAATTATCGCTTTTGTTCGTGATGCGGGTAATGTTGACGCCTGTTTATTTACACGATGAAAGCTCGCGGACGTCTAGCATATCAATTTAATTATATTAATTAACCATATAATTTTACATGTTTGGTTTGTGATAAATGTGTGTGTTATGACAATTATAAAAACTTATATAAGTTATCAGGTTTTTCTTTTAAAAAGAGACTGTTTATTTCCGCTTGTCGTATTAACCTTAACTTAGAGTGGCCACAATAATCATTACTATATATATATATACATAGTAAGTTCTGTAGTGCTTTACTTTGGGTATTAATAATAATATTAATAACTATTCTCAAGTTACGGGAATAGTATATAACAGTCCCCGCCCGTGCTTAAGCTCTATATACAAGTAATATGTAAGTACCTAACTATCAACACAAATTGAATTTGCATTTCTCTCATAAATTGCGTCGGTTCTTTGTTAAAACGAGGATTTATTTAGTGTTAACTTACCAAGGCACGCTTTTACAATTTCTGTTGTCGTTTGTTAGAGACATTTAAAGTTAAATTATTATCTGCCTTTCATACGCGCCGGCGTTTTTGTTCCAAGGAATCGCTGAAGGCAACAGAGAACGAAGAGTGGAGCTTAGCTTTTTATTTAAACTATATTATTATATTACATAAAAATACTCTTTACTCTTATGTTAAAAACAACATAATGAAATCGACCATAAAATAAAGTAGGGTAAGTATAAGTAATAGCTTATTATTATATTTTTTACGTTAAACGCTTATAAATCCGGATGAAAAATACGATACATATGTAGGTTTATAGGGTTTGGCAATAACTAGTACATTGATATAATGTACTGTATCACTCTGATCTACCACTACTAAACTCAGCCTCCCCCATTTTGGGTTGCCATAATCCCCACATGTTTAGGCCACTTCTCGACGTGAATAAAAATACTGTGGTGTAGTCGGAAGCTTAATTTATTCATAGACAAAAATACAAATCTCACATCGCTGCAACAAACGTTTGCGTGTGTTAAGGCTTGAGAGCGCCATCTAGCGACATTATTGTGAAGCTCAGACATATCGCCCACCTAGGACATCTGTTCATGTCCTTCATAAGTGAAAGTTACAGTGTTATAATTTATCTATGGTAAGGCCCTTGACAATAATGAACCTTATACAACCTTACAAACTAACGCTTAAATTATTTAGTTACAGGTAGAATGCACAACTTTGACAAAGGGCGCTTAATTTCTGAACCGTTGCATTTGAGAGTGACGACTCGTGTGATTTGGTCGGCACCAGGGTGTTTTGCTATAACTTTACCTAAAAGCCATCGCGCAGGAGGCAAATTATCCTCCTTCAGTAAAACAACATCTCCAATGTTTGGTTCTGGCAGTTGTTTTGTCCATTTATGACGTTGTAACAGATGAGATAAATACTCGTCAGACCATCTCCGCCAAAACTCCTGCACCATTCGTTGCGTCAATTGCCATCGCTTTAGGCAACTGATATTATGTTGCTCATAATTTCTATCAGGCACCATCACTAGAGGTTCCCCAATCAAAAAATGACCCGGGGTTAAAGGAGTAGGATAATCTGGGTTTCCAGATATCATTGATAACGGCCTTGAGTTGAGGCATGCCTCAATTTGTGTCAGCACAGTAGACATTTCTTCGAAAGTAAGAGTTGAATTGCCGATTACACGCCGCAAATGGAATTTCGTGGATTTAACGCCAGCCTCCATTAGACCACTAAAATTCGGTGCTTGAGGCGGGTTAAAGTGCCAGGAAGTTCCATTGCTGGCAAGCCATTCGCGTAACTCTGCGGCGACAGAAGACTTCTCCACTTCAACTAAATGCCGGAGCTCCTTTGCTGCACCTACGAAATTGGTTCCGTTGTCACTCCACATATCGCTGACGTGACCTCGTCGAGACACAAATCTCTTAAACCCTGCTATAAACCCTTGTGAAGTTAAATCACTGATCGCTTCTAGGTGTACGTTCTTTGAGACCATGCAAACCCAAACACAGATATAGCCCTTATAGGACTGATGCCCACGACCCTTAGACGTTCTGAGGCTAATTGGGCCCGCAAAATCTACACCACTGTGGCGAAAGACGCGTGCTGGTCTCACTCTGCAGGATGGAAGCTGCCCCATCAACTGTGTTTGCGTAGTCTTTGCGTACCGCTTGCATGTTACACATTTATGGACGTGACTCCTTACTGACGACTTGGCTGATATGATCCAATACTTGGTACGCAAATGACTCAACATTAAAGAAGGACCCCCATGTAAGGTCTTCTTGTGCGCTTCATCAATAACCAAGCTGGTGAAGTGAGAGCCATGTGGCAAGATAATGGGATGTTTGGATTCTTCCTCTAAATCAGCCCGTTCAACACGGCCACTTACGCGTAGAATCCCATCAATATCTATTATCGGGCAAAGCGATTTCAACTTGCTTCTTGATTTTACTTGGCCTGTTTTTCTTATCTCCTTAATGTCTTCCATAAACTCTTGTTCCTGTGCATGCTTAATGCAAACCTTCATTGCTTCTTCTATTTCATCTCTTTCCAAATATGATGCATATCTCTTCTCGTTACCTTCTTTCTTCTTCCATTTTAGAATTCTTCTGCAGTACGCAATCACCCTCACTAATCTTTGCAATGTTGAAAACCTTGTCCAGACGGTTTCTTCTTGTGTATTTTCAGTAGCAACATGTGATTTAACAGATCTTTGTTCCATGCTAGTGGCAATGGATTTTGGTCTGCTATAATCAATGCTTTCGTTCTTAAGCCAAGAAGGTCCCTGAGACCATAATTCATTGCAAGCTAATTCTTGAGGTGTCAAACCTCGTGATGCGATATCTCCAGGATTGGAAGAAGATTGGACGTGTGCCCAGTGAGTATTGTCGTAAAGTGAAAGGATCGTAGAGACTCTGTTACCGACGAAGGTGTTCCAACGGCTTGGATGACTGCTGAGCCACGCCAAGACAACTGTTGAGTCAGTCCAGAGATGAACGTTGTCCTTTGGAATTTTCAATACTTCAGCTACCTCTGCAGTCAACTCTGCCACTAATACACTTCCCATCAACTCTAGTCTCGGTACTGATTGCTGTTTAACAGGTGCGACCCTAGTTCGAGATGTGATTAAACTGACGTTAATGTCTCCGTACTTATTTTTAGTTCGCAGATACACCACAGCCGCGTAAGCAGAAATAGACGCGTCTGAGTAGCCGTGCAGCTCTACATGATAATCATTGTCGTAAGTATGAATCCATCTCGGAACGCTAAAATTAATGGTCTCTGTTAAATTGTTGCGGTAAGTTTGCCATTCAGTCATCAATTCTGGTGTAAGTTCTTCGTCCCATTCTAGACCTGAAAGCCAAAGCTTTTGAATGAATATTTTAGAAGTGACAACACATGGTGCTGCCCATCCTAGCGGGTCAAAAAAACGTGAAATATCTGAAATGACCTTTCTCTTCGTCACTGGAGTTTGTTGTGGTGGAAGGTTGACTGAATATTGGAATTCGTCCCGATCGCGATTCCAGCAAATTCCAAGAATCTTCATAATTCCGTCTTCCTTTATATCCTTACTGTCTTCGTCCTGAGTACCCTTTTCTGTCCTGTCCCTTCCGTCTCCTGAGATTACCTCATTTAACTCTTTACAGCTACTTACCCACTTCTGCAAATGGAATCCGCCCTTGGTAAGTAACTCTGTAATTTCTTTATATATAATTTTTCCCTCTTCAACTGTTTTGCATCCTGTCATCAAATCATCTACAAAAAAATCATTTTTAATCCTTTCAGCTGCATCAGGACAACCTTTACCTTCGTCTGCCGCAATCTGCTGCAGAGTCTTCACTGCAAGGTAAGGTGCCGACGCCGTGCCAAAGGTAACTCGCACTAAATTGTATTCCTCCATTTCAGATTCCGGGTTATCACGCCAAACTACTCTCTGAAAATCCACGTCTTCAGGAGCTACCCTTACCTGCCGATACATCTTTATGATGTCAGCTGCATCAGGACAACCTTTACCTTCGTCTGCCGCAATCTGCTGCAGAGTCTTCACTGCAAGGTAAGGTGCCGACGCCGTGCCAAAGGTAACTCGCACTAAATTGTATTCCTCCATTTCAGATTCCGGGTTATCACGCCAAACTACTCTCTGAAAATCCACGTCTTCAGGAGCTACCCTTACCTGCCGATACATCTTTATGATGTCAGCGCAGATGCTTATGGGATGTGTTCTCCACCTCATAATGATGTGACGCAATGGTTGCTGCAACATGGGACCAACTAACAAATCATCGTTTAGTGATGGTGAATTAGAGCTCTTCATCGAGGCATCGAACACAATTCGGACCTTGCTAGTAGATTTATTTTCGCGTACTACAGCGTGGTGGGGTAGGTAAACAGCTGTAGTTATTTTATCATCGTCTTTAGGTACGCGCTCTACGTGGCCAAGGTCGATGTATTCGTGAAACACTTCAGAATAACGCAACGCTAAGTCTCTATTCTTCTTGAATTTGCCTTCAAGAAGAAGGAATCTCTTGATTGCAAGTTCTCTACTGTTCCCATATTGACATTGCGGATCTTCGTCTCGGAATGGAAGCTTTACAACGTACCTGCCGTTATCATCGCGGCTGGTAGTTTGAGCATAAATTTCTTCGCACCGGAGTTCATCTTCTGTAAGAAATTTCTTGTTAACTCCGGGAATTACAGTTTCTATCTCCCAAAATTTCTTTAGGAGCTCATTGTCATTAGTCTGAATTTGTGAATTAATTGTGACATGATGGCAATTGATAGCTCCAGCAGTCGTGGACACCTTGCCTGATAAAATCCAGCCAAATGCTGTATTCTGGGCTACCGGTGAACCTGCTGGACCTTGAATTAAACCCTCCTTCAACACTTGGCCGTATGCTTCAGCACCAAGCAAAATGTGAATTTTGTTTGGCGTGTGATATTCCGGGTCAGCAAGGCTGACTGCTTTTAACTCAGGCCAGTCGCCAGGCATCACTTTTGCCGATGGCAAGAGTGACGTGATATTAGTTAGAACATATGCATGTACTCTCATACTAAAATTGGGATCTAGGTGTGAGTGAATAGTCACCATGACTGCATACTCTGAGGCTAAAGAACCTTTCTCACCACCTATCCCTGAAATTATTGACTTGATTGGCTTCTTCTTAAGTCCAAGGAGTTGGACTGCTGATTCCGTTATAAAGGATGCTTGTGATCCCTGATCCAGTAACACTCTCAGCAGTTGAGTTGAACCATGCTTTGTTTGTGCTTCGACAACAGCGGTTGCTAGTAAAACTTGCGTAGCTATTGATGACTCCTTTGAAAAATGTGTCGTTACATTAAATGTTGACTGTGGACCCTCTACTGTTGCTACCTGAATATTAGACCCTGTTGAATTTAAGTTCTCCGTGTTATTGACAGTGCCTACTTCTACCTTTTGATGCAACAACGAGTGGTGTCTCCTTTTACAAATGTGGCAATTGGTGCTTTGGCGGCAATGTTTGACAGAGTGAGTAGACCCTAAACAATTAAAACATAAGCCTTGTTTCTGGACAAAACCATGACGCGAGTCGTAACCCTCCCTTGCAAACAGCTTACAATAAGCTAATTTATGATTTTCATTACAGAATGGACATTTGTTGAACACACGAACATTGCGGCCGCTATCGACAGCATGGTGCACCCTTGATTTAATCATATTTGGTGTCTTGGGTTTGATTGATTTTGTGTCTAAAAATTCTAATGCCCTAAACCTGGCTTCCAAGAATTCTTCAAACTGTGCGAGCGTGGGAAGCTCATCTCCTGTACTAATTTGCGTCTCCCACAGCTTGCGAGATTCTGGATCCAATTTAGCGCTCACTATGAAAATTACTATAATGTCCCACGAAGTGACATTTACTCCAATATTTTTTAAACCGTTAAGACATTCCATGGTTGTGTCTAATAAACCCTTGACGGCGTTTGCATTTCCATTGATTGGATTTTGACTCATAAAACGTTTTAGTAAACAATTTGAGAGAAACCTTTTGTTATCATATCTATTCATTAGTAATGACCAACATTCTTTATAATTACTTGACGTAACAGATATGTGACGTACTAGTTGCTCAGCCTCTGCGGACAACAAGCCCTTTAAATAATGCATTCGCTGCACGTCATCCAATGATTCATTACCGTGTATTAGAGATGTGAATAAATCTTTAAAGGTTGGAAATTCCGTATAAGCACCAGAAAATTTCGGTATGTTTATCCTGGGCAGTTTTACAGAATCTTGCCTGACTTGCGACTGTTGGCTACTTGACGGCCCCGGTACAACTTGAATTTTGTTCAAAACATCCTTCAACTCACTCTTGTAATTGATGTACAACTCTTCGGTTACTTCGTATACATCGTCGTATATACACGTTCTAAGTTAGAAGTTATGGTTTTTCTTGACAGACCAAGGTCTTTAAGTACATAGGTTATATATAAAGGTATTTCGCTAATATAACTTCTACAGCGTATAAATTAACCACATAACCGTTTTTGGTTAGTTCATCTGTTAGGTCATATTTGTTTGTTTTTATTGTGTGGTCTTTGGGTACGAGTATGTTTGTTTCCCACGACACAGTAAGTTCTATAAGAACTATGCGTTTTAAGATTATTTGAGTAGGTATATTAATATATCTGATCTGGATGACGAAACATCATCATCCTCAGGAATTTTGTAGCGTTTTTCATACGTGTCCATCAAAAGAGTCCAATCGGAATTATAGATAGTTAGATAAAAAACTGCCAGCTAGACATGGTCAGTTTATAATTTTACGAAAATGTAAGCGTTAGATTGTAAATTTTAATGTTCGTTCACAATCTATCGACAGTTTATAATCTCACTAGATTTTTTATAATTTAACCTATCGTACAATTATCCGGTGACATATCCATCAACCTTGTTAAACAATTATGCTACCAAGCAGTATGTACTAATAGCATATCCCAGATGTTCAAGCAAGGTTCAAGTAATTTACAAGTAATAATTATATATTTTCCGAATTATTCAGTTTGAGATTGATCTGTGAATTAATGCATTTGCCATATATGTGCGGCGCGGTATAGTCTTAAGCTCCAGCTTGCTCGAAAAAAAATAAAGGCGATCGGTGCTATAATATTTTAAGAGAGTAGGATGCCTTTTTATCTTTCCATTGGGGACTTCGAAAAGGGTCTTACTTTGTGAATGCCATTTTCAGAACGGCGATTGTGAAATTGGATTTAAAAATTTTGCCTATAATAATAGCTTTAGCGCATTAAATTTCTAAATTTCGAAGCAGTGATGGCTCAGTGGCATTGACTATGGACTGCCACGCAGCAGGTCCAAGGTTCGGATCCCACCGCGGGCCTGATCTTCACCGCATGGTGGTAGGGCACTATCGCATTGGGGACTTCGAAAAGGGTCTTACTTTGTGAATGCCATTTTCAGAACGGCGATTGTGAAATTGGATTTAAAAATTTTGCCTATAATAATAGCTTTAGCGCATTAAATTTCTAAATTTCGAAGCAGTGATGGCTCAGTGGCATTGACTATGGACTGCCACGCAGCAGGTCCAAGGTTCGGATCCCACCGCGGGCCTGATCTTCACCGCTGATATAATTTTGCGAATGCCCGCCTGGCTAGCGACCACCCTCAAGCAGAAAATATGTTGCCAAGCACCTAACGGTGTGTTCCGGCAGCTGTCCTTGAGAGCCGGTAATTCTATGTTAAGCCTGTTAACACCTTCGACCACATCATCACTTACCATCAGGTGAGATTGTAGTCAAAGGTGGTAAGCCTTTGACCACTAATTAAAAAAAAAGAAATCTGCGCCTTGAAAACAACACAGTAATTTGGGATAAAAGTACCTCTTGTATCAAGTTAAGATCTAAAGTTGTTTTTAATTTCATAAATTGGCAACAAACATGAAACCTTAAAAGACAATTCCTTCTCCGAGCTAAGAGCGCCCGCCACTGCAACACTGGAACGCGCCGCACTTCCTTTGAATAGAGTTATGAAAATTTACATCGAGCGAAGCGAAGCGCTCGTAGCGATGTTTACTAAGCTGTTCTTAACCAATCAGCAAAGTTAAGCAACGTCGCCCGCGGTCATGAGTTGGATGGGTGACTGCTAGTGACATTACTACTGAGCGCTTCCGTGCTTCGGAGGGGACGTTAAGCTGTCGGTCCCGGTTGTTGTCTAAGGATTGGAGTCGTTATAGCATGGTGGTAGGGCATTTTGCGAATGCCCGCCTGGCTAGCTACTACCCTTTAGTAGAAAATCTGTCGCCAAGCACTAATGGTGTGTTCTTGAGATGTGCACTTGAGTCTTCTGTTTCACTTGAGGCGTTTAGCTGTCCTTGAGAGCCAGTAATTTTAGGTTAGCCTGAACAACATCTTCGACCATATCATCACTTAACATCAGGTGGACCTCGTGCTTATTCCGCCAAAAAAACATAAAAAACACAAAAAAAACATCTCAAAATGTTTGTTAGGACGAGCGAAAGTCAACACTGAGAAGTTGTTAGCATTTTTCCAACAACCCTGTATGAAATTTTAGTAGTAGTAGAACTCGTTATGAACGAGTTTCTGCCATTATATTCATTTCTACCGCCAAGCAGTAATGTTCGCATTACTGTATTCCGATTAAAAGAGAATGGAGTGCCGGTGAAATTACAGGCAGACTCGACTTAACTGGTGAATAGCGTAGTAACTTTATGATATGCTAAGATTAACATTTTAAGAGGATATCGAACCTGATAAGTGCGTGTATGCTGTTATTCAGACGATTTTCCAGCGCTGTATATAGATGATATCGACATCCTTTTGTTTAAGTCTGATCAACATCTTCAAACAAATCATCACAGTACTTAAATAAGTGATACAATACTCAATGACTTAACTTGTAAAGCACTTAGAGCGTAGTAAAGCTAAGCAACGTCCGCTGCGGTCGTGACTTAGACAGGTGACCGCTAGTCACATTACTACGGAACGCTCCCGTGCTTCGGAGGGCACGTAAGCCGTCGGAATCGGCCGACGGAAGTTGTTATAGCATGGTGGTAGGGTATTTTGCGAATGCACGCCTTGCTAACTACCACCCTCAAGTGGGAAATCTGTACCCAAGCACCTACGGGTATGTTGTTCTTGCAGCTGTCCTTTAGAACCAGTAATCGTAGGTTAGCCTAAACAAAATATTCGACCGCAATATATTGTCACTCACCATCAGGTGAGATAGTGGTCAAAGGCTAGCCTATCAGTTATAATAAATAATTGCTGCCTTATCAACTGTAAAAAACACTTTTAATGTAAGTAGAAAAACATGTTATATACCCAAGCACTTAATGTTAATCTTTCCTGCAATTATTTTTAACTCAGTGTCTATTTTAGGCCGATCCTAATATAGTCGGCTAGGATGCATTTCCGCATGCAAAAAAGCCCTTTAAATAGCTATTTTGTCATAATTTGTGAACTAATTTTAGCATAATACTCACGCTATTTGTCTTTCACAACGAAATCTTATAGTAACACTCGTAGAAACGACCTTTCGAGATTAGTGCTACCTTAAAAAAATCTGTGTCAACCTCTTAGGGTTAACTTCTGTGAATCCTAAGAAACATTTTTGATTTTTTTTATTGTTTTGAAAGATTGAAAATAGAAATAAAAAAATGTTTTGTGTTTTAATGGCTACTCCGAGCTAAGAGCGCCCGCCGCGGCAACACTGTACCGCGCCGTGGTCCCTTTGAACAGAGTTTTGAATATTTATATCGAGCAAAGTAATACAAAATATGAAATAATACATTGCACAAGAGACTTTTGATATCAGGTGGTCCTCGAGCTTATTCAGTCAAAAACATATAAAAAAACACAAAAGGAAATAAAAATTATTAAAAATGGACCCGTTGGCAAATATCATATAATATCCCACGTGCCCACTTAAATTAGAGCACGATGGATGGGATTGCTACACCCACCACCTCACTTACAAAGTCACAGAATTTGTAATAGTTTCTACGATCTCTTAACCCTTGTGTTATTATTACGTATTAAGTAAGGTATTGTTGTTTGGCTCACACTCGATAGTTTTTTGTTTTCTAATATTTCTTATCTTTCATCTTTTTTGTATTATATCCCCGTAACATTTTTTTAACCGCCTAAAATATTTGATTGACTTTACTCATAATATCATGTTTAAATTTCTACACTAAATATCTAGGTTTCGGGAGTTCGACTAAGGAAAACCTAAGTAATAAAAATATTTGTTGAATGCTAATTTGCTTACCTCTAGTACAGTCTATTCAATCTATTCAATACGGTGCCATTCAGTTTACTTTTCACTGATTTTTACGATACTCTACACAAAATCAGTGGGACAACCTATTGAGTTTTTTTTTTGTATAGGATTTTTTCCATTGTTGTTTTCAGTCTAAAACTGTCTGTAACACTGTATGTAGCACTAGGCCCGCTTCCAATTGCATGGGACCAAAACTTGTCTGGTAAAACGTGGGCATCTAGGCTAGTAGGCTGCATTCAGGGAATTCAGTTTTTTTTCATATTTTTTTTTATCCACTCAAGCTACATATTACCTACGAAGAAATTATTTATTCGTAGGATATTAATATATAAATGACAAAAATTTCACCCTACAAGTATTATCATTACATCAGAATAATTCATATGTATATGCGAAATAATTATTTAATAGGTATAATATTTTTTTTTTCATTAATCCTAATACCCTCTGGGACGCATAAAAGTGAATTACACTGATTAAGACTAATTATTCTATGGCAGTTACTTACTTTGTTATTAACATCTCATTCAGTTGAATTAAATTATCAAAGTAAGTATTACTTGTAGGTAACCTACACAGGCTTAATCTATTCTAAGCTGGATTAGGCTATTACAGGGTACAAAGAGGGTATTACAAGCGGTGTCTCAGGTACAGCTATTGTGGATTGTACGTGTAGACGACTTAGGGTACCCAGATAATTCAGTCTGATATTTCAATGAACCTTTGTTGACGTTGTCTAAAGAGTAACCTTCAGTAAAGTGGTAATAATAATCCCACCTAGCCGTTTTCGGCTGCAGTAAATTGGGCTTTAGGTTTTTTTTAAATTAAATTTAGGGACTTTGATGTTTAGCCAAGTGGTATTGTGGCCGTAGGGCACAATGTGCCACAAACATGATTATAATTATTAATTCAATATTAAACACATCTAATATGTTTTCTTTTTAATTGCGAATAGTTTAGTCTCTGACTAAAATCTCACTTATCGTATAGAATATGGTAAGCCGGCTTTAATCAGAATGGAAATTGGCTCTCAAGGAACACATTATTAGGTCATAATACGTGATTAGGTGAACAGTATACAACAACAAAATATTGAATGACATTGTTGCTGTAAATTCGTTTGATTCACTTGACTTAATGATAAAAATATATTAACGGAAAATCAAATGACTTTAATTGTTACTAGCTTTTGTCCGTGGCTTCGCTCGTTTACTTTGGATTTTATTATTTTTAATTTTACTCTAATTGATATTAACATTACTTATCATTGTGTCATAATGAATATCACATTTATATTATGATTACTCCAAATGTACAATATATTGATCTCAAAATTGATCTTAACGGATATCTAACCTAGACTTTGACTTTAAGTTCACCCTATTTACCCCCTAGCTACGAATAAATTTTATTCGTAGCCCCCTAGTTAGGTATATAGTAGGAGTGGAAATACGGGTATTATCACCCGGATTCCCACCTTTTATCTTTTAGATACCCCCTTAGTCCTGCCAGAGCGTAGCGAAAAAATCCTAAATCTATGGTTCTGCCATTATTTTTTTTTGTCTTAGTAATGTCTACACGCTATACAGGAAATGTAGATCCAGTTTTAACTTTAACACAACTTTTATACAATATTTTAACCCATATTTATCTCCTTAAATTCATCCCATGTTAAAATTCTTGCAGTCGTATAATTATAATGTAAGTGACAAAACTCGCAATTGAATTTCTTGCTTCAGAAGCATAGGATTTTCATCCAACATTTATATTCCAATATACGCCCCTTAATGCCTTTTTAAAAACTGTTTAGTTACCAAAATTTTGATTTTTTGGTGTAGTAGTTTTGAGTAAAAAATTCTATTAATTTAGAAATATAATTTTTTGCATCCCAATGAATCGCACATACGACGATCGATTTTCTGAACCAGATTATTTTTCCTGGCCTGTATCTACCAACAAAGTAAATTTTAGGAATTGTCTTAAATTAATCAAATAACCTGTGTTTTATATTAGCTTCTTCTTCTTAGTCGGGCACTCTTGGCAGAGTGGTCGTGGCTGTCGATAGACAGGGCTGCGTCTCGTCATCGCCGCTCGCTTCCAAGGCCGCACGTCTCACGATGTTCCTATAACAAAATAATATTTTTTTATTACTTACTTAAATCTGACCTTTTATTGTATGCTTGTGTGGCATCTACCCAGTATAACAATACATTTTTGTAACTAAATGTACAGTTGATACCTCAATGTCTTACTTGTAGCAGGCCTGGCGCACTCCACACGATAGGTACAAAGCTGCTAGTACATCGGAGGCTGCGACAAGACGGGTTTACTCTTCAGTGGGTTGCCGCGCGCCGCACGGAACACACGTCTTCTCACTTCAAAGCGCCGTATTTCGTGTTTGTATTTGTTAGGCTGTTTACGTACCTAGTAGCACAGAATAGTAAGACTAACATCTATTAGGAAGGTTGAAATGAGAGCAAGGTACCGCATTGCATATGGCTGCATCAATAACAACAAAGGTCTGACCTCACGTTTGCCTCACTTCCAAAAGACATCGAAAGGTAAGGAAACGTACGTTATTGTGCGTTTCCTTGGACCATCACCCTCAATAGACAATCCTAATCAGATGATCCATCTCTTCCCGTGAGGACCGAGGTTGTCTACAGGTTGCTTAGGGCGTCTAGATAAACCTTAACTTATCCTAAGTTTACAAAAGATTATTATCTGCGGGGTGACGGACTCCGGGACGTCGCGGTCGCGGCGGTACCTCTAGCAGGAGCGCGACGGCCTGCGAGGAGAATCGCGTGAGACGGGTTCGCGGACAACGACGGGCGGCGGTTCGGTTAGTGAATACGGGAGTAGTAAGTCAGGAGAGTCGGGAACGAGGGCCTTGTTCGGGCGAGAGCGTGGGCGAACCACGCGCACCGGTTACCTCTGGGTTTAGCAGGAACGGGGTCAGATGAAGCCCTAGCAGCGTGGGTGGACCACGCGCACCAGGTACCTCCGGGATTAAGCGGGGGTCGGGGATAGAGATGAGGCCCTTGCAGCGTGGGCGGACCACGCGCGCCGGTTACCTCCGGGATTTAGCGGGGGTTCGGGGATAGAGATAAGGCCCTTGCAGCGTGGGCGGACCACGCGCACCGGGTACCTCCGGGATTAAGCAGGAAAAGCAGGGACGGGATTAGAGTGGAGGACCTTGCAGCATGGGCAGACCACGCGCACCAGTTCCTCTGGGAACATGGATTGGGATGAGGGCCTTGCTGCGGGGGCGTACCACGCGCACTGGTTGCCTCCGGGTTGGTGGGGAACACCAGGGTAGGGCGATTTGATGGAGGCTCTGCGAGCGGTTCGGTGAGTGTGCCGGTCACACGTCCGTTCACCGTGGGAGCCTCGAGCAAATGCCAGTTCCTCACGGGCCGCGCCTCGTCTTCTTCTTCGCGCGGCAACTAGTGCCGGCGCGGACGCGCCTTCGGGCACGGGTGGCCCCTTTGCGCGGCAGTCCTTCGCCAGCAGTGCATCACTGCTGGGTCGCGGGGTGTGTGCCATGTGAGTGGCACCTTCGTCTCGTTCAGGGTATGTGGTCAGTCCGGTGATCTTCTGCCTCCCTACTCGCCCTCAGCCCACCGGGTGAATCCCTCTGGTGGGAAGCCCAGTGAGCGAGTCGCTCGGGAGGCATGATGATAGCGCGTCCAGGCCGGCCCTTAGGGCCTGGACGTCGCGGCGTCGCTGGGGGTCCATTTAGTGCTGCCTAGCGACAGGAGAGGAGTTTTCCCACCCCCGCTAATACTAGCGGGACTGGGTCAACCCCCTCTCTGATCGCCTGGAGCACGTCCTGGAGGGTGCTTAGGGCGGTTTCGAGCATTTTTGGCTCCGCCGCCGTCCTTGTCTTCTTCTGGGTTGTCTCGCTCACGCGTGGGAGCGGGACAGGTTGTTGTGTCCGTCCTGTTCTCGCGGCCTGGGCACGGGGTGCCTTGCCCGCAGAGGGTTCGGGTGCGGGGGCGGTGGGTTGGGAGGCACCCTTCCGCGGTCCCTTCTTCTTCTTCTTCTTTTTATTGGCCTTCTTTGTTTCCCTCTGGTCAACGCCGCGGGCTGGCGGGTCGTTAGCATCGGCCATAAGGGATGTAGTGGCCTTCTCGGGTGTCGGGATTGATGGTAAGCGCGGAGTCGCGCATTTGGTGCTCGCTGTGGTTATGGTGGTGGTTGCTGTGGTGCCCACGCGCTTGTTCCGCGCCTCCTCGCGGAACACAGCGCAGCGGGGATTGTTCGCGGTGTGCGCACCGCCACAGTTTGCGCAGGTCGCGGGCTCTACGAGTGGGCGAGGGCAGTCGCGCGCGTAGTGCTCTCCCCCGCACCGCACGCACGCCTGCCGTCTGAAGCAGTTGTGGGAGGAGTGCCGGAATGCCTGGCATCTGTGGCATTGGGCCGGACCTCTCCCTCGAGCTTTACACCCGGCATACAGAGAAGTTCATCAACTTCGTATATGCCGGGCGTGAGATAAGGCGTCTTTTTCATGGATGCGAAGAAAATGCATTCTGGTCTGCCTTTCCTCGCCTGGATTTTCTTTATGTGCTCGGGTTCGTACCCGAGCGCAATGAGGTCTTCTTTTATTTCTTCGGGATCCGTGTTAGCAGGGAGTCCCCGGATCGCCAGCTTCAGGCTCCTCTCTTTTGGGAGGGAGTACGAAAACCAGGTTACCCTGTCTGCCTCGTCCAGGTTCGTGAGGTAGGCTTGGATAACCCGGTATTCTTCGCCGTCTGTAGGGGTGAAGCGTACGCCTTGGTTGAATGGGCGCACGGATGGTGGTCGCCCTAGCTTTTCCTTCAGTGCACGGAGGTGGAGGGTGCACTTCGGGAAGTTTTCTATAATGATGGGCGGGTAGCGTGGCTCCTTCTTCTGGGACGTGATGCTGCTCCGTGCGCTGGCACGATTTTCGTCGTAACCGCCGTCTTTGCCTGGGTCGACGGGCCGCGCCGCCTTCTATAGCGTATGTGTTATCGGAGCGTATGCTTGTGTGCGTGCGATGCGGGTGGGCTCGAGCGCGTCGGCCGGCGGTACGGTAGGTAGGTAGGTATCGTCCCTGGATCCGTCACAAACGTATCTTTTAATAAATTGTCTAAGCTTAAAAGAAGCTCACTGTGTTTCCACAGCTGACAACATCTCAAAAAGTATGTAAATTTAGGAACGAAAAGGCAAAATCAATAGTAAAAGCCACATGGGCGTTAATTTTGAATAATCTGCTAGAAGCATTTCTAAACTTTTGAATTTGTTCTTCGACAATTGGGTTCATTCGTCAAGAATGAACCCAAAAGACGGAGCGAATTTTTTTTCCACTAATTTTATATTATGCGCAAGTAAGTTGAATTTTTCAATCATCGAAATTTTATTCGGACAAGTATCACAAACAAAAAGTTCACATTTGGAAAAATTTAGTTCAAGGCCAATATGACGAAAATCGTCTATAGGTACTCGCAAGTCATTGAATACCGTGTTCGCATCGCCTGCTAAGGTTCCGTCATCCAAATACCAAACGTTAAGTTTTGATTGGAGACGTTGAATTATTGAGTGGATGGCAAGGCTAAAGATGGCTGGTCCCAGAAGATCACTCTGTTGACATCCTACGGAAGATAATATAACGTTGTTTTGGTATGTCAATTTTGATGGTTTGCCGTAACATTGCCAAAGAAAAGGGTATAATTCCGGAATTTTATCTTTCACTTCAGTCAAAAGGGTGCCTCTATCTAATGAGTTGAATGCATTTTTAACATCCACCTTCAAAGCACATCTCCACAATTTTGATCAAGAAATGTGCGAAATGAATGTACAGCAGCCTCACAACCACCCTGCGATCCAAAACCGAGTTGTAGTGGTTGAAAAAGATTACTTAAAAAAGCAAATATTTTTCCTACAACCACATTTGGCTAAGAGGCGACGATAAGTGGTGCCTACTGCTATAGGCCTAATACCACCATCTTTTTTATTATTTATTCAACGGGGCAATGCTGCCAGCAATTCAACGGGGCAATGCTGCCAGCATGCTAGGCACCTGCCAACTGTTAGTGGGCTAGAGCATTTGGGCTGCCTATGAGTCCAAATGCTTTTATTGTAGTAGCTGTAGTGTTGTATATCGTTTGTAGTATTTGGTTAATAAAGGCATACTGCCGGTAAAAAAAAAGCTACTAATTAATTAATTAAAAGAAATGTAATGCTAGCTAATTATAATGTAATGCTGCCACAATATTTAGTCATTATAAAGATTAAAAAATATATAACAATGTCTTAAGATCAAACCTAAATTCAGCAGATTTTCACTAAGATCGTCCAAAATCTTGGACACAATTAACTTTAAATTGCGGAAGGTCCAGGATGGGAAGGTGTCTTCACGTTGCGTTATTTAATTATGTTAGGGGTGATACTGATTTCGTAAATAATTAGGGAGTAACTACGTAGAGACAGTGTTTTACTGTTTCTACGTAGTTACTCTTGACTTTATCTGTTTATTGGTAAAGGTAAGGTACCTTTTGTGAAATTTAGGTAAAAAAGTTTGATAACTACTGTACAACTGTAAAAGTTATACATCTACTAGCTTTTTTGACTAGCAACTTTACTAGGGTAAAATTTGATAATATTGAGATTCAGAGGAATATATACTAATTATCGATACCTCTGCAGAAGGATAATGAGGGCGAGCAAAGCAAGCCTTATCACTATCCCATTTTTTTACGGCAGTAATAACTTACCCTTACATAGTTATAGCGTCGCCCAGAAACATCCGCTACACCAGAGGTTTCAAGGACGCCTCCTCACTATACTCGTAATTATCTGTGTATTCATTTGAAAGTATCAATCAATGAATCAAATTATTGTTAATACCACGATTGTATGTGGTTTGTATTCTTGAAACGAGTATTGGGTATAGACCCGTTTGTGCTGAGATTGAGTAGGTACTGGTTTTGTTTTATTTTACTGCCTATAGAGTTAAGGGGCGTAAACTTTCGGTCACTTGGAAATCTCGATTTCGTGGTTTCATATGTAATCTGCAATTTCTGATGAAAACGTTTTGTGAAGTATGAAAGTGTGCTTGGTATATAGCAATAGGATAGCCACCTCTATTTCTGGGTTTAAAGTTGAACATACGAAGAGAGTGGAGGTATCAAGATGAAATTTATATCAACTCATATCAACATTTACTGTCCCTTAGAGCTATGAAAAAATCAAACTTCTATCCCAACGTAATCAAAAGATACAGCCGTTTATGCCGCCAATTTTCGACACTCGCAAGGGAATTAAAATCTACAGGGTACTTCCTGTGAACTCCGAATCTTGCAATTTGGTATGAAGCATCGTCTTATGGCACAGATACAGGAAACATTACGAAAAGCATACATTTTTAGTTGCATCGTATAGTATTAAGAATACTGTCAATATTTTAAAATGTTATAGGTTTTATTTAGCAATAAAAATACCATAACTTTTGCTTATATACCTAGAGGTTTGCATGAAACCCTCGGCGCGCGAGTAGAATTCCCACTTGGCCCATTGTTTTTAATTCTTTGCCCTTTAAGTTTATCGGATAAATAAGTTGTTCTGACACAAAAAAAATACCTCTTGATATGGGTAACAAAAAAATTACGTAACATTATTGTTTTTTCTTTGATATGGCCGATTTACGAGTTTTTACCTCATAACTGCATAATTTTTAAATTTTAACAAAAACCTGAATCGACAAACAAAAAAGAATTGTCAAACCAGCTCACAAAATTTTACGAGAATCGGTTGAGAAATGCGACCTACAGACGAGAACAACCTGGCATTCGACAGTATTTCTGTGTAAGCTAAAGCAGAGATGTGCTCAAATAAAGAGGTAAGTGAACTGAAAATTTTATAAACCTCACAATATAGAGATATTTTAACTGGAAACTACTCGTCTTGTTGAAACCCCTTTAGATCATGTGTCATCGGCTGGCGCTCTGCCAATATGTCCGGCAATATCAAATAAAGGGAAGGTATTCATGTTCCTTTTGTGAAAAAAATATTTATCTACCGACTTGCATCGACAGCAATAAATCTTGTCAATTTGATTTTGTATGTCGGGTTGTCAAGAATAAAAATGTACTTACTGGATATGAAAACGATTTAGGGATATATTAGGCTTAACATTACTTCTAGGTTAGCCTGAACAACATCTTCGACCACATCATCACTTACCATCAGGTGTGATAGTGGTCAAAGGCTAACGTATCAAAATAAAAAAAAAATAAAAAAAAAGTAGCTTCCTCCGTGGGGTGCCGGGTTAGAATTGCATCCCTCATATCTTCCTGTGAGCGTTGTAAGAGGTAACTAAGGGAACAATACCTGGTGAGCAGCAGCGCCTTCTAAAGAACTGGCATTTTACACTGCGATAGTCAAGCCGCCTGCCAAGCGTGGGGATTATAGTGATTGGAGTGGGGTGCCAATATTCAACTGTGGATGATCCGGCTGTACATTGTAGTTGCTACATTAAATGTAAGTACTGAATGTTAGGAATTATAAGGCAATATTATGTTTACAACATTATGTATATAAATAAAGGTATTTACTATGGAGAAATTAAAATTTATATTATACTAGCTTTCCTGCTGCGGCTATGCTCGTTTGTCTGTTATCGTGCAAAACCATTAACCTCTTTTAGCGCAGATGGATAAAAACTATCCTATGGCCTTCCCGGGTCTCAACCTATTCCCACATCAAATTGCATCTAGTTTAGTCCAACACCAATTTTAGTCCCAGTAGCTTATAAGTTTATTCGTTGCATACAAAAATACAAAAGTTCATAAACATCCATCCTCTTTCTAAAATTATTATTGTAAATTGATTGAAACATGAAATTTATATCAAATATAAAAAAAATGTGTTTTGTATCCTAAAAATGTTTTTTTTCTTCATATGAAAGTCAGTGAGGAATCCTTAAAATGTACTGTGTCGCATTTTTTTATTTTTTGTTAGTTGCATATGGTCTTTATACCTTCCGACGTTTATGAGATGCATAAGTATTATTTTCGGGGGGCTGATTTCCAGTGAGATATAAATTAGAAGTTGCCATAATCTGTCTAGAAGTGTCTTGGGCGTCTCATCACTTACCATTAAGTGAGATAGTGGTCAAATGCTAGCCTATCAACTATAAAAAAATACATACTAAATCCCTGCGCATCATAAGTAATAATAAAAATTGAATTTCATTCATAAATGAACCTATATAGGCTCCGCGTGGTACATAAGGGACATTTATTATACCTACATCATTGTTGATATTCTATATATTTTAAATGTTTAGATTGAATTATTACCTACTCCTAATAATATTGCTTTTGGTTAATTAGGCGTCGAACCCAATTTATTTTAAAATTAAATTTTCGTTCAAACTATACCGAGTTTTGCATACATTTTATTTCGTCATGTCTTTAAACGTCTCTCGAAGAAAGACCGCTGTCATTATGTGTGTTTTCTCGACAGCTGCAGCAACAAATTGCCTTCATATGGTTGGCAATATAACAACCAGCGTTCACATCGTTGGAATCCACGGTTGCTCATCACGGTCGCCCGCCAAGTGAAACGAAAAACAAAATTTGGGACAAACCACTAAAACAGTTGGAAAGCTCGGTTGAAAACCATTGTTGGAGGCTGTTTGCGGATGCGTACCGCAGCTTAAAAGCGTTTTTACTTTACCTTTAAGGGGACGATGCATATAAATTAAGAGCTTGTATGGGATAATGAAACAAAATATGAATTTAACAAAATTAATTCTAAATGCACGCTGCGCGTGGCAGCTTCTACCTTTTGGTTGTGCATAAAGCTCTAAAAATGTAGTAAATAATACTTATTACGTGAAAGTGGTTGTCTAATTTAAATATTCAACACGTAATTGTTCAGCATACATTTTGCCCCAAACAGGCTGATTGGGTGAGCAAAAGTAAACGGATTGATCAAATTATTAAATAAGTAATTTCACTGGCTCTCAAGGACTGTTGCCGGAACACACCGTTAGGTACTTGGCGACAGATTTTCTACTTGAGGGTGGTTGCTAGCCAGGCGAGCATTCGAAAAATGCCCTTCAACCATGCGGTGAAACTCAAGCCCGCGGCGGGATTCGAACCATGGACCAGCTGCGCGGCAGTCCATAGCCAATGCCACTGAGCCATCACTGCTTCATCATAATATTCATTGACCTGATATTTCTATAGTACTTCGCCTTTTTTTTAGTTTTCATTAAATTTTATTGCGTTTACTTATAAATATATACAAAATTGGCAATCTGGATACCTAAACTTTACCGCGTTTGCGTACCGCAGCTTAAAAGCGTTTTTACTTTACCTTTAAGGGGACGATGCATATAAATTAAGAGCTTGTATGGGATAATGAAACAAAATATGAATTTAACAAAATTAATTCTAAATGCACGCTGCGCGTGGCAGCTTCAACCTTTTGGTTGTGCATAAAGCTCTAAAAATGTAGTAAATAATACTTATTACGTGAAAGTGGTTGTCTAATTTAAATATTCAACACGTAATTGTTCAGCATACATTTTGCCCCAAACAGGCTGATTGGGTGAGCAAAAGTAAACGGATTGATCAAATTATTAAATAAGTAATTTCACTGGCTCTCAAGGACTGTTGCCGGAACACACCGTTAGGTACTTGGCGACAGATTTTCTACTTGAGGGTGGTTGCTAGCCAGGCGAGCATTCGAAAAATGCCCTTCAACCATGCGGTGAAACTCAAGCCCGCGGCGGGATTCGAACCATGGACCAGCTGCGCGGCAGTCCATAGCCAATGCCACTGAGCCATCACTGCTTCATCATAATATTCATTGACCTGATATTTCTATAGTACTTCGCCTTTTTTTTAGTTTTCATTAAATTTTATTGCGTTTACTTATAAATATATACAAAATTGGCAATCTGGATACCTAAACTTTAACTGCAGCAAATGCTTTCGACACAATCGTAGTATAATGTTCCCATTATAGTGGCTTTAATAAACGAAGTTTAGGCATTAGTTGAATAAAGCGTCAAGTAATTGTATCCGGAGAGGGATAAAGATTCTGATAATAATACTAGTATGTGTTCCGTAAGATATTGAAACCATGCATGTGATACTTCGTAAAGAGGCGATCATTAGTACTTCGAATACAAAATTTATTTCTTAGGTCCAAATCTTGTAGGATTTAAAGTGTGGCTGTACAGAATCATAATCAAACATTGCAAAGTAATTTTAAGGGCCGGTAGCGTCTCATGCAACCGAATTTGGGGATTTCAAGTGTTATCCTTGTCTATATTACACAAAGACTAAAGCTATGTAGGACTACACATCTTCGTATCACTAAGTTTGAAACAATAACGTGCTCATTTTGGCTTCCTAAATTGAGTTAAGTATGAGATGTAATTTTTTTTGTTTCTAATCTAAGTAGTATAAGATCCAAAACCGAGCAAAACTTGATTACAAATAGTAATCAAGTTTTGCTCGGCATTGCAAATGAATTTTGGATGCAATTGAAACAATAGTTGGATTGGAGACGGCTAAAGTAAATCAATTTTATGTGTTATCGACGATAGTTTTTATGATAAGAATGTTAGACTTCATATTTTACGCACTAAGGGCAAACAATATATGTAACATTTTCATATTTCGTGTAATATATGACGTGTATATCTTTTGTACACTTATATAAACAACAATAAAGACATCCATGGTGTTTTGTTTAATCCTGGATTGTGTAATTAGTCAACTAGACCGGAAATCAACCAGATTTTATAGCTATTAGTGACGGGTCGAGAGAATATTCACAGTCAGGAGTATTTATTTAAAACTCAACTAATACAATACAACAGATAATATAGATCTAGTATTATATTGTTTTGAAAGACACTTAGTAAATCGTTCAGATTAAATATTTTAAAATAGATAAATTAAATGCAGACAGCGTATTGTTTCAATTTCGTAAATTGCCTTAAGAATATTCTGGACAACTTTACAGCAAAGAGCAAGAAAAATCTTCTCGAGAATTTACCATCCCTTATAATCGCACCACCGTCTATACCTATATACGGTTATTGTCTATATGCGGACTTTGTTGATTATATAAAAAATAAATATTCTAGAAAGGTTGCAATCGGCTAATTTAAACCCAGTACACCAATGGGCAAACAGGTAATAATAATTACACGCGATGCCGCAATTATCGTTTATTGGTGATATTTCATCAAAAAATGCTCTAAATATATATGTCTTACATTATACATATTGTGTCAAGGAACTGTTACTGTTACTATTGGTTTTGTCTATAACATGACTATATAGCAGACTTCAAAAAGATGTATCATCCATCATCTTATAAAATTGCCCTGGTCCACTAAAAAAAGGCGATCAGATCCGTCTAACTACAGGCCCATAGCTATAGCCTCTCTACTCAGTAAGGTGATGTAGCGCGTGGTAAACACTCAACTAGTCGGATAACTAGAAGAGCACCAGCTCACGTCAGTACGTTTTTCATCAAGGATGGTCGGCTGGTGATCTTCTAGTGTATCTTACTCACAGTTGGGCTGAAGCCATTGAGAGTAGAGGGGAGGCACTTGCAGTTATTGTGTGGTCTGGATATTGCCAAGGCTTTTGATTGGGTGTAGCATAGAGCACTTTTATCCAAGTGGATGTGTGAAGCATGTGGATCGCAAGCTTCCTTTTTGATCGGAGTATTAAGGTCACTGCCCGACGGTTCCTGCTCAGACAGTATACCTATCCTTAATGGAAAATACTTGGCCCAGACAACAGATATATGAAAGACGGCATTAATTAAACTAACAAACATTCACAAGAGTTATTGACCTGTCAAACTCCAAAGATCCCCTTGCATTAATATTCATAACCGGGCCTACCCCCGACATGAGAGGTCGTGTTATTGTCGCTCTGTATTTTTAAATTAAATCATACAATATGTCGCAAGTTAAACTGGAAAAAGTGGTTCTTGATATGCAGAAGACTTTGTTGTACGCTGTGGAGAAAGTGGAATCTTTGGATTCAATTGTGCGGGAGCAAAATAGTGTGATAAAATCTCAATCAGAATTGATTTCACAGTTGATTTCTCAATTTAATATAGCGGACTTTAAATTGCCATCACCTACCCTACATGTACCTGATATTTCTATACCGATTGTGGCCGAAAAACCACGACCGCCTCGAGCAGCCAGAGTCCGGGCCACTTCGGATTTTTGTAATCTCCGGAGAAGGTCGTAAGAAGCGAGTAGCGTCTCCTCTTTCTGTACAGTTAACTAACACCAACTGTGCAAGCGAGACAGCGGTTTCAACAACACCAAAACCGGTACCTGCTTTCACCCTTACGCCAGACGAAGCAAGTGTCATTGATATAAATCAATCAGCTGGCGTAGTAAACAATGACTGGACTGAAGTTAAACGCAAAAAACTACGGGCTCCCATTAATGTGGTGAAAGGTATTGCTGAACCAGGAAAAACTACTCTGGAAGCATCCGAACGTTGGAACTACTACCATTTGTAATATGTTAAGTTGGGCACGACTGACGTAATGATAACGAAACACTTAACTGAAACCTGTAAGATAAAAGAATGCACTGTTGAAATTTTGAAATCGAAGGGTAACTATTCATCTTTTAAAATTGTTGTTCTTGCTAAATTATCTGAGCCATTGCTAGCCGTTGATAACTGGGCTAAAGATATATGCATTAAGCCGTGGCGTCATACTTTTCGTGGCGTCACAAAATAAAGCACGTAATCGACACAAAACTGTGGTACTCCGGTATCAAAACGTCCGCGGCTTACGTACTAAAACGGAGGAATTCAAAATGTCATTAATCACGTGTAAATCTGATATAATTGCTGTAACAGAAACATTTTTGAATGGTTCCGTATACGATGGTGAGTTATTCCCGCCTGAATACACCGTGCTTTTTTTTTTTTTTTTTTATGCCTGATAGGTTAGCCTTTGACCACTATCTCACCTGATGGTAAGTGATGATGTGGTCGAAGATGTTGTTCAGGCTAACCTAGAAGTACTGGCTCTCAAGGACAGCTGCCGGAACACACCGTTAGTGCTTGGCGACAGATTTTCTACTTGAGGGTGGTAGCTAGCCAGGCGGGCATTCGCAAAATGCCCTACCACCATGCTATAACGACTGCCATCCTAAGACAACAACCGGGACCGACGGCTTAACGTGCCCTCCGAAGCACGGAAACGCTCAGTAGTAATGTCACTAGCGGTCACCCATCCAACTCATGACCGCGCGCGACGTTGCTTAACTTTGCTGATCGGTTAAGAACAGCTAAGTAAACTTCGCTACGAGCGCTTCAAAAAAGTGCTGCGAAAAGACAGATGTGCTGAAGCTGGCTGGAGGAGTCTTGCTTGCAGTATTGAATCACTTTACTGTCATACAAGACACCACTATCGATGGACTCACTAACGATCACGAGTAAATTGTGTCATTAATCTCTCTGAAAACTACTAGAATTCTTTTCTGTGTTGTTTACATCCCACCCCGCTACAGTACTGATCAATACCTTAGTATACTCAATGTCTTAGAAAATGCAATTTGTAAATATCCCACCTTAGACACTATAATTGTAGGTGATTTTAACTTAAATTCTTACACTACTACTGTATTAAATCACTTTAATATGTTTTTAGATTTTTGTAAGCTAAAACAACATAATTGTGTACGTAACATTCATGGAGGCATTTTAGATCTGGTGTTGAGCAACTTGTCCGAGGAGCACTTAGATATGTTTGTTGATGCTACTCCTTTTGTAAAAATCGACGCATACCATCCAGCGCTGGAGGTCACGGTCAAACTAACGTGCGGTGGGATACACAGCCGCGGCAACCCGTCCTTATTGCAGATGCCCCACTCTCAGGTACTTGATAATGAATGTCGTGTCGACTGGAACTTTCGTAAAGCAGACTTTAATGCTCTTTACTTAACTATAGCCAACATAAACTGGGACTGTATTCTAACTATTAATGACGTCAACTTAGCAGTTAGCTTTTTTTACTCGGAACTTTATAAATGTTTGGATGCTTGGGTACCTCGTAAACGACGTTCAAATTATATTCCAAAGTATTGTTACCCTGAATGGTTCACATGGGATATAATACATAATATTAGGAATAAATATTTTCATCTAAAGCGCTATAAAAAAGAACGAAAGGAATTTAACTTAGAAATGTTTAAATATTACAGAAGTCTTGTAAAACAGCTGATAAGAGATGCGAACTTTTCATATAATACGAGTATTGAAACAAATCTAACCAAAAATCCTAAGGAGCTTTGGCAGTATGTAAGGCAGCGACGCAGCGATCGACAGGTGTGTAATGAGTTTGTGTATGACGGCATGGCTGTAACTGGTCAAGAAGCAGCAGATAGTTTCACTAAATTTTTTAGTTCAGTCTTCCTCGATCAAATACCGAAACTCAATGTAGAAGAGGCACAACTATGCGATATAGGCTCGTCAGCGCCGTGTCACGTGTCAATTAGTAAAATATCTTAACGAGAATTACTCCATGCAATAAAACGACATCGAGTTGGTTCTTCTGCAGGCCCTGATGGTATACCTCCATATATTGTGAAAGTCTGCATTTCAGTTTTAATTATTCCTCTTTTGCATATTTTTAATATTTCTGCAGACAAATCTACCTATCCTAATTTATGGAAAAATAGTCGTGTTACTCCAATCCCCAAAGATGGTAGTAAACTTGATGTACGTAACTATAGGCCTATAGCAGTATTGTCAGTTTTCGGAAAATAGTTTGAAACCATTATCAACGATAGTATCATCAAACAAATTGGAAGGCATCTAGACGATAGTCAACATGGCTTTAGGTCAGGGCGGTCGACTGTAACCAACCACGTCAACTTCGTTAATTACGTCACTGCAAAGATGGATGCCGGTTTACAGGTGGATTCAGCCTATTTTGATATGAAAAAGGCATTTGATCGCGTGAATAATGATATTCTTCTACAAAAATGTGCTGGCAAAGGATTTAGTCCAAAGCTGCTACACTTTATAGCGAGTTACCTACATAATAGGTCACAATATGTACAAATACTAGGCTATTAAACTATGAACTACTACACTAGATCGGGGGTAAGTCAAGGCTCAAATCTCGGACCAACCCTATTTTTAATCATGGTTAATGATCTCACGCAAAGTGTCTGTAATGCTAAGTGTCTTCTTTTTGCTGGAATCTGAAGATATACGCATCCGTCGCAGACATAAAAGACTGTGAAACGTTGCAGGTTGATATTAATAATCTGGCTCAATGGTGTGATAAAAATCAACTCCATTTTAACTATACAAAATGTCAAGTATTTTCCATCTCTAGACTACACGAACCAATAAACTATAAATACCAACTAGCTGATACAACAATGGAACGCGTAGATAAGATTAAGGACCTAGAATTGACACTGGACACCCAAATCAACTTCAGAGACCATGTTACTAACATCTGTAAGCAAGCTTACAAAATGTTAGGTTTTATTATGCGTGCTTCCTACAATTTTAAAAATATTAATGCTCCACTTGCACTGTATACAGCATATGTGCGCAGTAGATTGGAGTACAACTCAATTGTATGGGATCCCTACGAAACTAAGTATTCTATCATGATTGAGAAGATACAGCGCAAATTTGCTAGGTACATCTATAAAAAAATGTACGGTTACTACCCGTACATGTTGCCATCTCTTTTTGTAACTGGTATGGTCGGTCTATACACCCTAGAGCTCAGACGTAAGATGCTTCTCGTCATGCATTATTATCAAGTGGCTCATAACAAAGTTGATAATCCGGTAGCGTTAGAGCAGCTGGGGGCTGTTTGTTCCGCCGCACTTTGGTCGCGGTGCTAACGCTGAGCACGGTCCGCGGCGCCTCCGCCAACTGTTTGCCACGCCAACTGATCTGCACACTGTTCGTGGTAAGAATGCTCCCACAGCTAGAGTAGTCAAGTTGCTCAACGATATGTTAGCTCAACATCCAGAGATTGACATATTTTATGACACCTATTATATATTTCGACAGAATGTTATTAATAACCTCAGTGGTTTGTCTATGTAATGTGTTGGACTTCATGTCTGTGAATTACATGTGAGAAAGAATAAATAAATAAATAAAAATAAAAAATAACGATCACTCATTCCGATGTTCTAAAACAGAGGCAATAAGGTATTTTTAAGATAAAGCCCGTCAGATTGATTCCATGTCAAGAAGCCTTTTAATAAGTCAACGTTCTCTTTTAGTCGAGTATTGGCACTGAGCCAGTCTACAAACCTAATCTTCATAAATAAGTCATAACGTCGATGTCTGATAAAATCTATAAATAGAAAGACAAGTATCATTGTAGACGTTCAAATTAATCAAAATGTACGACTCTTTTTATTTCGACTTAGATACAATATGAAGTAAAACTAATTTTTAAGTTACAATATAGAGTAAAACTAATTTTTAAATATAATTAAACGCACTTTACTCGTATACAGTATATACGTTACAGTATTTACAAGCCTTCGATTCTATCGGGATATGGTGCAATGGACAAAATGATCATCTTTCTGCTGTTATCCCCCTCATATAGAGGTCAGTAAAATATCTCCTCGCCAACAACACAAAAGATAACCACAAGAATATTATTCCAAAAATATGTTTTCCACAGGAGCAAATAGAACAGGCCCTTATATTAAAAAAAAGAATACTCCTCTGCACCTATTAAGGCGAGATCAATTATCTCGGGTAAAACGAAGTTAAGATAGTGCTTGCACTATCCTAGTGATGGGCGACACTTACGTCACCCATCATTTTGCGCACACAACGTACATGTTACAAAGTTCAAACAAAGTTCAATTTTATATGTAGAATTTTATGAAGATATTATTTTTTTTTACATCCTAATATGAAAATTGACATGCTTTGGTTACAACTTAACAACAGTGTAACTTCTACTCCTTTACTATTTTACGGAAACTGAAAATATTATACACATAATTCATCATAGTGTAGGTATGTGCGATTTTCATATTCTTTTTTTTTGGTGCATATTGTAACTTTATTAGTGGTGTGCCTCCCCTCTACTCTCAATGGCTTCAGCCCAATTGTGAGTAAGATACACTAGAAGATCACCAGCTGACCATCCTTGATAAAAAACGTACAGGCGTGAGCTGGTGCTCTTCTAGTTATCCGACTAGTTGGGTGTTTAATACACGCTATCACCTTACAGAGTAGAGAGGGCTATGGGCCTGTAGTTAGACAGATCAGATCGCCTTTCTTTGGTGGACCAGGGCAATTCTATAACATGATGGCACACATCTTTTTGAATATGAGGATTGTAACCAACTCATTAGCATAAGTTTTTAATTCAATAGCCGGAATACTACCTGGCCCACTCGACTTTCGCACACAACTTCATCCATTCTGAATATATCATAAAAATAGTTAAAATTATTTTTTTATAATTATACCGCTATATGGCTATTTACGTCGAATCATTAAAAGTCGTGTGTTGTATATAAGTATCACACGCAGTTTGTGAATAACGCATGTACTTAGAACAATCGAACTCTTAAGGACAATTTATTAGGTCGAACAGGTCGGGTGCGATGGCGCGTGGCAGCCCAAACAGATTTGTTTTAACAAATAAAGGAATATATCTGACATTACCGACAAGCAGTATTTATTTTGCCTTCACGTTTGTGGGCGGTGTTGCCAGTTCATTGGTTTTCACACCTACAATTCGTGACGTTGCCTGAATAATGTCTCTTTGGCATAAAAGGTTACCATTTTGATAACAGTTTACTTTGATTTCAGAAAAAAATAGATTTGTCTGACGGTTAAGAATATAACCTATTAGAAAATGCTAACGCTCATAGCAATATGACATGACTGCACATAGCGAAGTACTCATTGGAATTCACCAGAGATATATGAAATCTACTGAGAAGCAAGCTGAAAGATGTTACAGAAAATACGACAACACAAGCAGCGTGCGTTTCAAGGATTACTTACCAAAAGGTTTTATTATTTCCTAGTTCTTAAACGACTTCCAAAAAAGGAGTAATGTGTTCAGCAAAATTCAGTGACAAAATGTAACTGTGATTCAGAATATATTACTTGCTCAGTGTTTAGAAGTCAGTTTTAATTTAAGATATGTTTTTACAATCTGCCGCAATCCTTAAAAGTAATTTCACTTTCTTAAAACCAGTTCTTCGAACAACTGTACCAAATTATTAAAAAAATATATAAGGAAACCAAGAAACCCTTTGGTAAGTAATCATTGAAGCAAGTTCACGTCACATGTTTGTGCACTATAACTTATGGTTGCCTGGTGATGAATAGCGTTGTTTGTTACAAAATGTGGACCCCGATATGTAAATATATTTTATTACCCCTTTTAGATCCCAATATTTCCTTATGCTCGAAAATACAGAATGAACAACAAAATATGTGAGACACAAATGCAGAATATAATAAACAAAACAACATACTTGTATCTACGCAAAACTAATCAGATAAATATTTTCGTTATTACTATTTTAGCAAAGTCAAATTCTACACATTCTTTTTCGTAGATATTGCACGATAACACAGAGAAAGCAATATTTTTTGTTAAAGCCAGTTGGTTACGTCCGGAAAAAGATTTTTTATCGAATATCCTTTCGTTTGAGGGCGGGTTGCTTATGATTTTGTCGTTGGTTGCGTCAGTCTTTTAGGGTTAATGTGTATTTTATTGTTAGGCTTTGTCCGAACTTATCTACTCAGTATAAAAAAGAACATGATAAATAGATAAAATATATACCCCTTAAATAGGTAGGTACTTACTAAAACAAAAAACACTATCGGCGGCCTTGTCGCAAAGCAGCAAACTTATGCAGGCAACTGCAGGAAGTTAACTGGCATGAATTTTTTTTTATGTGTTTGTTACGGAACAACATCGATGCCTACCTGATGTTAAGCGGTAACCTCTGCCTGTAATAAAATATAATCGTCACACGTGACTGACGTGCACTGCACCCATCACCCTGAGACATACAGTTGTTAAGTGCCTGTAATTTTAGTGACTCTCAAGGACTGCTGCCGGAACACACTTGTTAGGTGCTTAGCAACAGATTTTCGACATGAGGGTGATAGATAGCCTAGCTCTTCCATCATTCGGCGGTGGAGATCGAACCAACGACCTGCGCCACGTCAGGGCAGCCCATTATTATTACCGCTAGGCTATCATTGCTTGATCCAAGTTAATTATTGTTTAAGAACATGAACATGAATTTTGACTCATTTTACCACTGTAGCACAGATTTGCTCAAATGGTTCTGGGGGCGGATAGTCTCGTGTTCAAAACAGGTTCGTTAAATTGTTTTTCTTTCTTTATTTTGCAAGCTCTTAGTAGGTAATGTTTCTAACATTGGGGTACCAGTAATTAACTTAACATTACTTACTTCATTATAGAGTATCTTAAGCTGGATATTCACCAGATATGTGTGAGGAAGATAAGCGGTGTAAGAATTAATACCACTGTAGTGGCACACATGTCAGGTGTTTGTTGCAATTTAGCATTTTTGATGTAGAGCGACTGTCGGGCGTCCCCCTCCGCAGTCAGTCGTCTCCAGTACCTTGCCACAGCTACACTATTTTATTAATGTAATTAATTAAAGAATTTGAACATTATCATTTCTAATAAGTGATAAAGTGAAGTTGCCATTTTTACTCCATACAACTCAGTTGGGACTTTGGACAGTATTTACCAACATGTCCCATACCACCAATAGGAGAGCTGCGTTCAGCGAGACTGGGAAAATGAAGCGATCCTATTGGAAGATTATTTCCTTGCCCACTGTTTTTCCTTGCATATCTCCGATAGATACGCAGCCTTCATCCTCAACTTTAATCTCCATGGTGGTGAAAAAGTGGCTTAATGTTGTTTCAAATATAATATATTCAGTAATTCTAGATTAGCCTGAAAACATTTTCTACCGCATCACTTACAATTAGGTGAAATAGTAGTTAAAGGTAAACCTATCAGCGATGAAAATATAGGCACTAAACAAGATTTGATGTGTGGAAGCTCGCTAGTTTGTTCAGTTTTTATACAAGGTTATTGAAAAAATGCTAACAAAATATTGTGTACCACTTCCGTCTAACACCACATACAACCTTAGGTTCTACGACTTTCTTTTTGCTTTTTTTTATTTATTTATTTATCTTAGGAAGACCAACAGCAACATATCATTTTAGAAAAAGTACTTAGAAAACATAAAGCCAATTAAAGGTCCTCACGGTTAGGTAATACAGTAATTATAAATATTGTGAACATGAAAGACCACAACTTAATTAATTAAGGTTAATTATCACATAATTATTATTCCAAAAACTCTCTGCTTACTAGTCGCCTAGCCGACGCTATGCTTGTACAAAATAGGTCAATATCGTAACGCTTACATAAATCATTAAAGTTATTACTTGCTCTCAATAAATACGAATTCTTTCTATAGTTAGTTATAACCTTTGGGACATTTATAGGGGGATTAAACCTTAACACTTTGGAGTGTCCCTGTATATTACATTGTTAGGTGCAGATAGGTATGCCTTTGACTACAATCTCACCTGTTGGTAAGTGATGATCTGATCGAAGGTGTTCACAGTCTTAACTTAGAATTACAGGGTCTCGGGGACAGCTGCCGGAACACACCGTTAGGTTCTTGGCGACAGATTTCCCACTTGAGGGTGGTCGCTAGCCGGGCGGGAATCAAAGAGGTTACAATAAAATGTCTTAAAGGGTGCTAGGCTTTAAGGGTTGCATTCCAACAGCCCGTGAGAAGTAATTGATATTGTTGGTTTGATTCAGTACAGCTTCAAAACTTCATTTTAAGTCAGCATTTTCAATATAATTATGTTAGTTAAATAAAAGATATCGAAACCGAAATTCTAGATTCCTAACTTGTTTGAGATCATACGTACCAAAAGTAGTCTAAATTGTACACTTTGAAGGTCGTATATGTGTGTACTATAAAATAAAAGTTAAATATTTGTACTCTCCTCAGTTAATTCTAGACCAAGATATCTCACATATTATGGTGCAAATAGGTTTTATTTTGTGTGCGTGTGCATTGAGTGAGCACCCTCAGAAAAAAAACAATAAAATAGGATAATTTAGTAAAAGCTCTAAAACAATTGTAAAACCAATATCCCTTTTTGTAAAAAGGTAAAACAGAAGATAAATCGTTTGTAATGTGCTCACTCAGTTCTCACAGAAAATCGTCAATATCTTCAAATCTATTGAGTTTACAAAAATAAATTGTATACTAGGTTTTAGTAAAACTTGTGAAGAATATAAGTATCAATGGACAGATTGCCTAGTGCCGTATTTAAAAATTTACAAATAGATAACTATGCTCACTCAATCCTCCATTTTCGCAAGGGCCGATTGCTCTCTAATAAACTATATAATTAAACTTCGTTATATTACTCGTGTTTAGTACATGTTCAATAGGATTTCGTAACATACTAAACGAAAGTCTATTGTGATACATATATAAGTAATAAATAATTTTATGTGCTCACTCAATCCACACATTTATGAAAACCAAAAAACATGAACATCTTCTGATTTGTTACCATTACAAAAAGTCCAGATAGCTCATGTTTTAGTAAAAATTTTACTAAATATCTGCCATTTCACTTCTAATTAAACTTGTTTACTTTATGAGATATACTTATTTTATTGTTTGTATGAAATTTCGTACTATAGGGTAACCATATTTTATGTATAAGTTTGTTCCAATGTTTTTTTTCTTTTATAATGGCTTCACATATCCCCATATCGATTAATATGGTCGAGTTCATTTGTTCTTAAAGAAGTTCCGATACAAAAAAGATCGTGTTCAATAGTACAAATAAATTAATGAACCTTTTGTTTGCTCTTTTCATAAAACTTCGTATTTAAATCGATAATTTCAAATTGAACGTGTTAATAAATAAAGCTTTTCCCAAATATAACTTTTATTTTCTCTGCATTAAAGAAAACTTTGAATTGCCCATTTCGTACGTGGCTAAAACGCTATACGCGAAAAGCCAAAAAAAAAGAAACTTCATTCTTTAGTCCATGGCCAATCGCCATGCGGTGGCATAGGAAAACAGATAAATTTTCCCGGCCATTGCAAAGAAATATTCACAACTCGTTTTCACTGTTGAAATAATGGTTATTATTAATTAAGATAAGTACTAGATATGAAGAAAATTATTTTTTAGTACTATTTCCTTCAAGTGTGTTGAAAAACGTTGTATGATACTCGTGTGTGTGTGGCATTGATGATTACCGTCCTCGGCTCTCTGAGGGCGAGCCCTGCTGACGCCCTGCTGGGGCGCCATTGTGACCCGAGGGTCACAATGGCGCCCCAGCAGTAATCATACATTACACACTTGTACCACAATGTAACCCACAACATTGACTTTTTATTTACTCGACTAAACTCGACCTACATATGTATCGTGTTTCTTTGTTTCTGTAAATTACAGAATTATATTGTATTTTCTTATTATACTGAAAATAGAGAAGTATAGGCAAAAATGTTTGTAGGTACTAACTTAGAAGAAAAACAAAAAAAGTCGTAGGCCAAAAAACCTAAAATTAGCTACATAATGAAAATGAAATAAGATTTTTGAAAAAAAAAACTGTCTTGGACATACTTTCAAGCATATCTTAAAAAGTACTGCGCAGATGTCGATGAAATTTGGTTTATGGATAAATATTAGAATAGATCCCGAAATTTATGAACTTTCTTTTTATTTTGATACTTAATTAGTTTTTTAATGTTATTGCTATTATTACTTACTAATTAACGGTGGCTGACAATCCATCCCGTAAGTAGCATGGCTCAATGAAAAGGGTGAATATTAAAAGTAAATTCCAATAAATGGAACTGACTTCAACATTAAAAATGTGTCAAATAACTGTATGATGCTCTGCCGCAGATAAAACTAACTATAGTAAACACCTTTTAATTATATCTTAAAATGATATACTTCGAACGCGTTTTCAAAGTCGGTACCATGAGCACAAAATTGTCATACTCGTAATAGTTGCCTTTGAATTATCGTGGTATCGACGACGTGGCGAGCAACGTCAACAAGTAATTTCACATAATAACAAATACTTTTAAAAAAATTTAAGAAAACATCAAATTAATATTTTAATAAAACACTTAAAAAATATAAAAATATATCTAGTGACAATTCCGCTTAATTTTCCTGCTAAGCCGACGTGACGTCACAAACGCCACGCAGCCAAACCGGAAGAATTTTCGACGCGTTTCGCTTCTACACGAAGCATCCTCAGGAGGTCTTGACTCTTCGAGCGCACGATCGAGAATCTTATGTTGTCTCTTTCTCTTATGTTGGGGCTCCCGCGTACAACCTAGCAAAACATCTTAATATTTTGTTGTGTAGCAAATCATCTTTCAAACCCAAATATAGTTTAAAGAATAGTCTAGATCTGATACACAAAGTCAAAGATATTAACGTACCTCCCGGTGCCAAATTATTATCCCTTGATGTAGACAGTCTATTCACCAACGTTCCTTACGAAAATTGCTTACGCGTCTTGGAGAATCACTTTGAGAAACAACGATTACATCCCGGGGAAGTAAATGACCTTATTGATTTAACTACTATTTGTATGAAACAAAATTACTTCAGGTTTAATGATGAGTATTATTTTCAAAAGGAAGGATTAGCTATGGGGTCACCTTTAAGTCCACTAATGGCTGAACTTTTTATGGACGACTTTGAGCGTAAACACATAGTACAGGAACCTAATATTCTATTTTATTATAGATACGTTGATGATATAATCATTTGTTGGACTGGCACTTCTCGCCAGATTGATATCTTTGTTAAGAAACTGAATAATATACATCCCAAAATTAAATTTAAACTCGAATTAGAATTAAATCAATCTATCAACTTTTTAGATTTAACTCTTACAAGAGTTAGCAATAAATTAGATTTTCAAATATATCGAAAACCGACACACACAGATATTGCTATCCCCTTCTCTTCTTGTCATCCCATTCAACACAAGTTAGCAGCTTTTCGAAGTTATGTCCATAGACTGTTATCGGTTACTCTTAATCAAGATAATTATAATAAGGAACTTAATATAATATACCAAATTGCTATTTCCAACGGCTACAATAAACAATTAGTTGATCGATTAATTCATAATAAACAACGTAATATAGCTATGTCACTCCTATATTCTTGCCCTACTGATAGAAATATCAAGTACGTAGGTAGCTTTACTTATATGGGTCCAATCTCTCAAAAAAATTCCAATATATTTAAGAAAAATAACGTCCATCTAGCTTTTCGAACAAACCAAAATTTACGCCATTTATGTAACGGAAAAGATGGTTTAGAAAACAATAAAAAATCCGGTGTTTACAAACTTACCTGTGACGAATGTAACAGTGTTTATATTGGTCAAACCGGCCGTAATTTTGATATTAGATATAAAGAACACAAATCCGCGTATAGGAACGACCATCCCGAACAGTCTCACTTTGCAAAACATTTAATTGAAAGCAGTCATCAACTCCTTGATAGTAATACCTTTAAGATTTTACATTGTTGCGATAAGGGATTTCGATTGTGTGTATTGGAACAGTTAGAAATATTAAAACATAGTACAGGCGTTGCACTGTTGAATGAACAGACGCAATTGGTTTCATCACCACTGTTGCGTATTTTTAGTGATAATTTGCCACTACAAAATAGTTAAATATGTATTTGTTTTAGGAAGTAATTTTGTTACATTTTTTACGATATTTTTCATATTCTAAAACACATTCCATAATATAAACAATTCAAAATTATTTTTTGTTATCAATTTATGGCCATTTCTCGATCCTGCGCTCGAAGAGTCAAGATCTCCTGAGGATGCTTCGTGTAGAAGCGAAACGCGTCGAAAATTCTTCCGGTTTGGCTGCGTGGCGTTTGTGACGTCACGTCGGCTTAGCAGGAAAATTAAGCGGAATTGTCACTAGATATATTTTTATATTTTTTAAGTGTTTTATTAAAATATTAATTTGATGTTTTCTTAAATTTTTTTAAAAGTATTTGTTATTATTAAAAATGGATTTCCGCAAAGTAACGCCTGAATCTATTCATTATTCATTAGTAATTTCACACATTTAAAAGTTGGTTCGAATTCCTTGTAAAAAAAAATTTCACGAATTATGTTGATTTTTATTTGAGTAGTGTCAATGTTTACAATCGATAGTTATTATCTATTATCAATATCACTTCAGCACTACTTTCGTAGAACTGTCGCAGTAACCAAACTAAATACCTATGTTTTTTAGGAATTGAGGAGGGAAAGTGTCAACATTGTGAATTGTGTATTATTTTCCGAAAATATTGATTCTGAGATTTTATACGTAATTATGGTGGATAATCAACCATTAAGTGTGTTACGAGTGTAGGCCTTAGTGTACGAGTGTAGGCAAGTGACACACGGCTTTTCGTGATTCAAATTATTCCAACAATTAGGTACTTGCAACTTTGACATTTGCGCTCGCAGTAAAAATTCTATATCTCAACAACCTCCCAACCAACTTAGCTCATATACGGACTTGCAAATTCTATTAGTATAAGCTAATTTTCTGTCGAAATTCATTAAGTCACATTCTCTCGGTCAAAAAGTAGCCTGTGTGTTCCATGTCCTAATTATGTATCAAATATCATCGCAATCAAATTTTATCAAAATAAAAAGGAAGTTCATAAGCTTCGGGATCTATTCTAATATTTATCCATAAACCAAATTTCATTGAAATCTGTGCAGTACTTTTTAAGATATGCTTGAAAGTATGTTCACGACAGATTTTTTTTTCCAAAATTCTTATATCATTTTCATTATCTAGCTAACCTTAGGTTTTTTGGCCTACGGTTTTTTTTGTTTTTCTTCTAAGTTAGTACCTACAAACATTTTTGCCTATACTTCTCTATTTTCAGTATAACATAGACAATACAATATAATTCTGTAATTTACAGAAACAAAGTAACACCATACATATGTAGGTCGAGTTTAGTCGGGTAAATGAAAAGTCAATGTTGTGGGTTACATTGTGGTTTGTACCGCGTGTTTGTAATGTATGATTACTGCTGTGGCGCCATTGTGACCCGAGCCCTCAGAGAGCCGAGGACGGTAATCATCAATGCCACATACACGAGTATCATACAACATTTTTCAACACACTTGTAAAGTAAATAGTACTAAAAATAATTTTCTTCATATCTAGTACTTATCATATATTTTTTTACCGGCGGTATGCCTTTATTAACAAAATACTACAAACTATATACTACACTACAGCTACTACAATAAAAGCATTTGGACTCATAGGCAGTCCAAATGCTCTAGCCCACTATCAGTTGGCAGCGTGCCCAGCATATATTAATTTATTAATAATTAATATATGCTGATTAATTATTAATAAATAATAATAACTATTATTTCAACAGTGAAAACGAGTTATGAATATTTTTTGCAATGGCCGGGAAAATTTATCTGTTTTCCTATGCCACCGCATGGCGATTGGCCATGGACTAAAGAATGAAGTTTCTTTTTTTTTGGCTTTTCGCGTATAGCGTTTTAGCCACGTACGAAATGGGCAATTCAAAGTTTTCTTTAATGCAGAGAAAATAAAAGTTATATTTGGGAAAAGCTTTATTTATTAACACGTTCAATTTGAAATTATCGATTTAAATACGAAGTTTTATGAAAAGAGCAAACAAAAGGTTCATTAATTTATTTGTACTATTGAACACGATCTTTTTTGTATCGGAACTTCTTTAAGAACAAATGAACTCGACCATATTAATCGATATGGGGATATGTAAAGCCATTATAAAAGAAAAAAAACATTGGAACAAACTTATACATAAAATATGGTTACCCTATAGTACGAAATTTCATACAAACAATAAAATAAGTATATCTCATAAAGTAAACAAGTTTAATTAGAAGTGAAATGGCAGATATTTAGTAAAAATTTTTACTAAAACATGAGCTATCTGGACTTTTTGTAATGGTAACAAATCAGAAGATATTCATGTTTTTTGGTTTTCATAAATGTGTGGATTGAGTGAGCACATAAAATTATTTATTACTTATATATGTATCACAATAGACTTTCGTTTAGTATGTTACGAAATCCTATTGAACATGTACTAAACACGAGTAATATAACGAAGTTTAATTATATAGTTTATTAGAGAGCAATCGGCCCTTGCGAAAATGGAGGATTGAGTGAGCATAGTTATC
This sequence comes from Plagodis pulveraria, assembly GCA_963890685.1. Taxonomy (NCBI): domain Eukaryota; kingdom Metazoa; phylum Arthropoda; class Insecta; order Lepidoptera; family Geometridae; genus Plagodis; species Plagodis pulveraria. Next base: position 10,269,019 of record OY982964.1, on the reverse strand, counting down.
TATTTGTAAATTTTTAAATACGGCACTAGGCAATCTGTCCATTGATACTTATATTCTTCACAAGTTTTACTAAAATCTAGTATACAATTTATTTTTGTAAACTCAATAGATTTGAAGATATTGACGATTTTCTGTGAGAACTGAGTGAGCACATTACAAACTATTTATCTTCTGTTTTACCTTTTTACAAAAAGGGATATTGGTTTTACAATTGTTTTAGAGCTTTTACTAAATTATCCTATTTTATTAATTTTTTTCTGAGGGTGCTCACTCAATGCACACCTTTTTTTTGACTCCATTCTTATACCTGTCTGAGTTCTCCTGTTTTTTTATTAACACATAGTCTAACGCTCTACACAAAATATCCATATTCAGGTTTGTCTTAATACATTCCGTTACGAGCTAGCAATATATGGACCATGATATATGGACGGATAGAGAGAACGGCAGTGGAATTTCATTAATAGGGCTTCGTTTGTCCTTTGGTTACGGAACATTAAAAAGCAGTGAATTTTAAAGTACTGGCCCTGTGAGACACGGCAATGCACTCATCATATAGAATTTTCTGCACCTAATTTTATCCAATGTTAGATAAGAATCTATCTATTAATGCTATCCTTATCCTTTTAAGCCTAAAATCAGTAGTGTTTGTGTAGAAAAGTTGTGGGACAAATTGTGGACAAAAGGTGGGTATCACTGTAGGGGTCCTTACGCTACGGGTCGTTCAAATAAAACACACGCTTCGATGCTTGCAAATTGGTGGACTGTATTTCTTTCTTCTATTGTTACAAGTTCTTCTTACTTATCTTATGTAACAAGCCTCCTTAATTATTCTTCTTACTTTAGGTAGCTGGTGTAGGTACCATGAAACAAAGATATCGCCGACTCCGAGACTCAGTTAAGAATGCATATTCTTCTTCCAGTAAATACTTACTGGAAGAAGGATATCTTACACTGCAGTGATACGCACCTATATGCTTTTTGAGTTTGTTTGATGATGATATTCATATAAGTAAAAGAAATAAACTGTACACCTTAGCTATTAATAATAAATTTTACTAAAAACATTTGTAGACATTAAGATGTTAAGTTATTTTTTTTATATAGAGATTGTTTTCTTGTTAACCTTTTTATTCAGTTGTAAAAGTCATTTACTTTAATGACACTTCTTCAAGATTTAAATATTGTTTACAAAAAGGTTCCAAATTCATTAAGCTACCACTTCAAAGTTTCAGATTACAGTTTTTGTTTAAAACGATCAGAGTTTTCTTTTTAATCCTCGAGAGATGTCGATAAAATGAGATACTTTGCAAAGCATTTTTCGGATAGAAAGTAGTTAGAATCTGATAGATAGAATATTTACAGTGACGTATATAAACTTATCTTACATTTTTACATAACGTACATTTTTCTATCTGATTTGATGTGTAATTAGAATTTTGACAGATAAAATAAGTTAGTTAATAAGATTTTTTTAAGGTCCAGTTAAATACTTAAATCTCCTAAATAACTTTGATAGGAAAATTGGAAATAAACATGTTTGAATATTGCAACGAGTTATGAAGTGACTAATATTCCTTATCTCGCATTCTGTCGTGTAATGTTTTTGATTTCTTCAGTAGAAATTTTACGTCATATGCATTTTCACGTTCATTTATATATAAACACGAAAAAGACTTAAGGTGATGGGGTCATAAATTCACTGTGTTTAATAAACAACATAATTTGACTACAAAAAGCTTTTGGAAAAGAAGCGCCTCATTAGAATACCGTAAGGCGGTATTGGTACGCAGAACCTATCCTTGGCCTTGTTTATGTCCATGATAAAATTCGTGATTCAGCCCTAGACTGCGATCAATTTAAAAAATTGGCTACTGTCAGCCAATTAATTGAAGATACCCGGCGTATGTACGAAGAGACCCAGAACAAAAACGGGTTCGAGTTGGTTGGTGTATTGTTGAAAAACATTCACAGAGGCATGCGAGAAGTGTGGGAAGAAAATGATTGCGTTTTTTTCTTCTATCAGCCTGTTCGATTCCTGGAAGAAGAAAAAACAGTTAGGGCTGCACACAAACATTTGTTTGACCAATGTGTTTAAAAAAGATAAAATGGAAAACCGACCGGAAAATAGAATCAGAATATTCTTTAGCCCCATGCGATTTATTTATTTTCCAAAAAAAAATGATATTGAGATATTTACAGGGTCGGAAAACCCCGTGATAGCTTTCAACCAAAACGTGAACAAAATGCCCTCAAACCAATGATCCTTATGTTTTCAAACCGAATAAATTTAAAGTGTTTAAAATGAAATATAAAATTGTTTTATTTATGAGTTTTTATGTTACTAACCGACGACGTCATATATCACATACCGTTCGTTTAATTTTCACGTATTGTGGCTCGGCGGCTATATAAAGACAATTTACAATAAATGAAATTTTATATATAATACAGTTAGTGCAGAGGAGATTTTTTAATATCTGTAAATAATTTAATATAGTATAGAAGTATTTTTTAATATCTGTAAATTGCAAATTATTTCTTGTAGTTTAAATACTACACACAACAGTAAATTCAAGTATCGTTTGATCAATATAATTTGCTGCTTGAGATTAGACTTCAAAGCCTTGAGTACCAGTGTAAAGTTGCCAGCTTATTCGTCTTTTACGTTTTTTTATATAACTAGAAAAGTAACATTTTGAGCTCATAATTTCGTATTGAGACTAGGCTCAGTAGATTTATTGATCACGTTGAAGCAATTCATTTAGGACGACACAGAATTTGCCAAAAACTTGGTATTTTTGTCATACAATTTGATACCCTTAGCGAGAATCTGATCCGTACTTGGCCAGTAAATTTATATCAATTTTGTTATACGGTAAATATTGTTCTATAATTATAGTACCAAGTTTGACTTGATTTTTTTGTATTTCTTACAGTTTTTACTATATAACGAAAACAAAAACTTTATGTATATAATATACATATCTTGTATGCTACTCGTACCCCCTCTTAAATATGCATTGCAATATATAAATTCATCATGATGTAAAATTTGGTAAAGCATAAGTGGATCCGGATACTATTGCTGCATGAGTTTATATAACTGTTTCTGTCATTGTATTTCTGTTGACTAGATTATGCCACTTTGGCTGTTCCTAACCGCGGCATTTTCATTTAGCTGATGGTCAAACCGTGCCGTTTCGGACGTAAAAATCAAACATGCGAAACCAATATTCATCTGTCTATGTCGACCGAACAATGACTAGTTTATCCAATAAATATTGTTATTTGCTTACGAGAAATGTTGAAGAAAAAGTTTCTTTTACGCGTATTTACTATCTATTTGCGGCTTCCACCCGTGGATAACGTTCTAGAGATGATTACTTTCTTCTTTTTTTATACATTTGAAGTTGTGATCGCCCAGTGGTAAAGGTAAGTAATAGTAGCTATGGACTGTTCATATACTGTGCACGGTTCATATGCCGCTGAGGGCATGAGCTTCACGTGCCTGTGGTAGGGCATTTTACAAATGCTTGCCTGGCTAACTGCTACTTTCACGTAGAAAATTTGTCGCCAAACACCTAAAGGGGTGTTCCAGCAGCTTTATTTGAGAGTCATATCTCATTCTAGGTAAAGCATTTATCGACTATCATCACTTTAAAGTGAGAGTAAACTAGGTTTATTTACAATTACCTGTAATGTTTACTGATTGTAATTGTTGTCTGATTTTATTATTATACATATGTATATTATATTATTCCTTTGTCTGGAAATTCATATACTACGAGTATGCGCGAGTCTCGGGCGTTTAACGTATGCAACAAACGCCTGTGTCATAGGTACGCTAATATCTGACACTGGTAATTAATTATACGCCATTCGCACCTCGAATTTTAATAAGGGCAAACGTTCGGCAATCCCACCGTACTGTATCTTCATACTATGCACGAGGTATGGAGATATTTCGTAGGATATCAACCGCACGCAAATTAATATTTAATCTGCGAATGGTACGTATATTTCTAGGGTTGACAAATTTGAAACTGATTGGTATCATATCTTATCAAATGTTTGATTTTAGTTTTTGGTTCAAATTATTATATACTAATAAAATACAAATATATGATTAGCAGAATGTAATGAGAATCACCGTCTATTATTATTTAAATTTTGATATTTTTTGTAGTCATAAAAGTAGTAGCAATGGGCACTACATTATTAAATGAATTAATAGATATTGATTGACACATGGCTTTCAATATTATTCTGTTTGAAAAGGCGTGATAAATTTTAATAAAATCGAAAGTGCACGCCCCATTGCTATATATTTAAGCTTTTATATAAAATATATATGTTAAAAATAAAATGATATATTTTTAATAATGTTATGTTTGCAATAACGCCTGCTAACAGTATTAAAATTATAAGGTTGCGTCATCATTTACATAAAACCAATTGCAAAATTGGTCTTGTTTGTAGTACAACGTAAGTGGTACTATAAATGTCGCTCCATCCCAATACGATGGTTAAAGAAAGATAGGAAAGATTTGAGTTATGACGTCATGTCATGTTAGCTCAATTGGTTAGAGGATACCCTGGCTCAAGGGGTGGATTGACGCGGGTTCGAATCCCGCACATGACATTTTTCCTATCATATATTTGTAATTTTGTAAAATGATATATTATAAAACACATTATACCCTACTCAGTCATCATAAATGCACCAAAAATGCCTATTACTAATTTAACCGTCTATTCACCAAGCACATTAAGAACGTCACTTTTGTTTCCTAATCATGTTAGCGTGCACTATGTTTATCAATTTTTTTTATTCATTTTGGATCTTCACCTTTTTTATAATTCCTTTCTGCCAAAATATAATTTTTTGGTGGTAATTGAACTGCTTGCTATCTTAGCACGATATCATGGTATATAAATCTCTGAAATTATTTCTTTGTTACATTATCGACTGATTGCAGCTCAAGTTATTTCTTTTTATGATTTTAAATAACAAACCCAAATCTCTTGATGGCAATTAGTAGAATAAAGTTGTCTTCACCATCATCGCCATCTGGTAAACTACATACTACGTGAGGTAAGTGTTAGAAGATGTCGCATTTCACATTTATGTAGGGTTGCGATAGGAACATTTTGCCTACAGTTTAACGGCCAGCCGTCTTCTGACGCCGACCGACACAATAATTTGCGTTGGTATTATGCCTGCTACCTTTCAGCTAGTATATGAAAAACAGCTTTAAAAATGTAACTTAGAAATACTAGCTCGAACTGTGATATGTATGTATAATAAAAATTATATACTATTATTAAAATGTATATTATAAATTAGTTTTTTTTCGGAGGAATTGTCTTTACACCCACGTTTCCCCACACAAGTTTTGGTCCCAGTAATACGCAACCATTTGTTTCCATCTCCCGGGCACAATTCCATACTCCCAACTACTACAAAGAATTTATTTGTCAGAAAAACACAAAAACTCTCTGACCAAGGAATGAAACCCAAGCCCTCGTAATTTTGCAGCAGCGCTCTTGCCACCCCACTGATGAAATGGACACAACAAGATATCTGACAGCCCTAGAGCCACACAACCTGTACGCACACAAAATATGCTCATCAATAAATGATTAGCGGCCGCTTTCCCCCTGAACGGTTTTTAATTACGTTGCGTTACGGATTTTATATCTGTTGTTTGTTCCACTTCGCAAATAATATATTGCATGTTGAGGTTTCGGATGAGCTCACTGGGTAGGTTAATTAGGCTCTTTGGTTGCCCATTTTTCAATAGCATTTAGTCAATAATCATTTGTAGTTTTTTTTAAGTCAATGTGACGGTACATGTCCGAGGCCCACCTGATGTTAAGTGGACTAACCTCTGCTTATAACAGATGCGAAGAATTACACTGTGCCCGTCACACTGAGACGTACAGTTGTTAGGTCTCTGTGTACACACAAGTACATAAGAGAAATGTGTTGACGTCTGTTATTGCAGTGACAGCAGGACGGTAGATTGAATACGGCTTATGCGTGCCATGCAGCTAAGACGTGTATAACTGTAAAAGGTTAAAAAATTATAAATAAAAGTTTCTCTTAACTATGTGCAAAATCAGCAAATTTCAGTTGAACGCCTAGAAATTCATTGAATGTAATTGATTATGCGGTGGAACAATAAACAATCATAGTTTTATTTCCAAATGCTATAATCCAAAGTTAGCAATCCGTCTTACCACCGATACGGCAGGGCCCCAGGGTATGCGCCGTCAAGAATGTCCACGTGTATGCGTCCTCACTAATAGTTGCGACAGAGGAGCATCCACTATCGTCACAACAACACAACGCCCATTAATAATAATAATATAATAATAATTTTATTATGCAAAATTATAAAACTAAATATGTTATGAGAGTTTTATGTTGAGATTAATACCATGCCCACAAAGGCCACCTAGTTTCTATGGACTACCTTATCAGAGCCAGGTAGCTATCTATCCAGCTTTCATAAGGTAGTAGGACCACAAACCGTGCTACTACCTACCGCAATGGTTAGCGTTTGCGGTCCCAAGAAAGACTACGTACGGTAGCTCTCCTTGTTTCGGAGGCACAGGGGTACTTGGTGACCCAAAAATTGGGTTTAAACTTGGAGCTTACATTGGGGCCGATTTTAGGAGTCAGTATCATTACCTTTTCTTTGACTTATTTTATAACTTACAGGCTAGTCTTCGACCACTATCTCACCTGTTGGTATGTGATATTTTTTTCAGGCTAACATAGAATTACTGGCTCTCAATGACAGCTGCCGCAACACACCGATAGGTGCTTGGCGACAGGTTTTCTACTTGAGGATGGTAGCAAGCCAGGCGGACATTCGCAAAATGTCCTACCACCATGCAAAGACCTACTTACACTTACCGGAGACAAAGCACAAATATGCGAAAAAATATTTTCTTCGTAAATAACAACACTCCTCGGTTTCTTGTTTAAAATAAAATATTTTTGCTAAAAAAAATGTCCTACTAAAATATACAAATCACCGACCAGTTACAGAAACGCGACAGGAGCACGCACCAAACGAATTACCATTTCTGTAGCAATAAATTTTACGTATACGCGAAATTTTTAACGATATGTAAACTTGTAACACGCAAACTCGCAGCTCGCAGCCGTTAGTTGAGCTGGCTGCGGCCATGATATCTACTAGCCAAGCGTAATAAATGCATCCTCCGTGTTTGAAACGCTTTATTGTCAAGCGATGCCCATAAATGCGTGTGGTGAGTACTGAGTATACACTCAGTACTAGTCCCACCTATGTAGGGTTGTGTTCGCCCAATATCACGTTAGTTGTTGGTAGTAAATCGTGATCATTATAACTTAGGCTCAACCTACTTCTCATCATATGTTTAGATGGTGGTCAAAATAGATCAATATCACTCTTATTCAACCTATTTGTCATCAACATCTGTTTAGATAGTAGTTGATCCAATTATTACCGATATTACTTAACCTACTCAAGTGAATCTTATTCGTGCAGAAATTTGTTTCAGAAAATTCCTGTAAAAATATTACGACATTGTAAGCTCGTTTACTTTTTATACCCAAAGTTTCATGAATTTGTTTAGCAGGTTATCGTATCTACATATAACTCTGTTTTAACTCTGGACAACTGAGCGCATAGTGTGTACAAAGTAGGTAGTAGGAGAGCTCGGGAATAATAATTGCGTATTGCTTAAGCTTGCACATTTGTATTTGTATATTCGTATAGAATTGCACTGATATGAGGTTGAAAATTCTTGTAATTTTTTCGTAAACATTTAACGATATTTGCACATACAACTATTGTTGAAGTTCCCGCTTTACATCTTTGATAGTGCATTCAAAAGTTACTTAAAGCAGAGATCGCATTTAATTTGTCTTAGAAAGGTTATTTTAATTTTATAAAACAAAAATGATAAATATTTTAAAAAATATAAGGTATTTTCAACAAAATGCGAAAATCTGTACTTGATTATTATTGAATATGTCATAACAAACTGGGAAATATAAGACTTTCTTGGCGCGATAAAACCTTACACAATTAGCTCACAGGTACTGTACTGTACTGTATCAGCCGGATTGTCCACTGCTGAACACAGCCTCTCCCATTATGGGGGGTTGGCCATAATCCCCACGCTTGGCAGGTGGCTTGGGGATCGTAATGTCAGATATCAGTTCCTCAGAAAGCGCTGCTGCCCACCTTTTGCTGTGACCCTTAGTCGCCTCTTACGACACTCACGGGTTGAGATGGAAGGGATGGGTGAAATTCTAGCCTGGCACCCCACGGGCAGCTCACAGGTATGCAGGCCAATTTTCAGAAGAACCAACAACTGAGAGGAAAAAATTGTCCTCAGGTACGATCATAAACTTTAAGAAGTAGTAACAGTAGGCTCTCTAAATGCACTGACGAAATTGTCAGAGACGCTAAAATTCTTAAGGAATAAGTAGCTAATTGATGATTTTCAAAGAACAAGACATTCAGCATGAAACGCTTATGGATATCCCAAGATTTAAAAAAATCTAGTGGGTAATGAGACTTAAATTACGATAGCCTTTAGATATGATATTACTTACTTGATTTTACTGCACTCGCGGTATGATATGTTAGCTGCGCACTGTGTAGAATCATTTGTTTAAGATATTTTCAGTTTATGTGTCATTATAATCAAAATAGACGCCCTAAAGCCAGAATGCATCTTGAGAAACTTGCAAAAAGCCCAAAACTAGGTAAAATACGTTGTTATTTAGGTAGAACACAAAGAAAATTTATAGTTATAAATGTAAATATAAGTGTGTAAAGTAAAGTTTAAGTTACACGAAATATTATGAAAGTTTAGATTGAAAATTCCGCATATTGGTTTCGTTAAAATGCTTTGCTATTGGATTTTATTAGTCGGTTTTATCGAATAACTTTATGCAGCACTTGTGCAACGTAAGGCAGAGCGGTGCCGCTGACCTTAACAGGTTCCATTGTTTATTTGTATTCCTTGTTAAACCCACGGTACAAAAAATTGATTATCTCTTTAAATAGAGAGCTAGTCAACTCTATCACAATTATCTTGTTGACAGTGCAGTGGCCATCTTTGCAACTGTACCGTGAATTTGCATACTAAAACTATATATATAATCATTAGTATCTTCCTAATCTTCCTACCCCTATCTAACTTATGATGTGGGATCGTTACATGACTTTATCCAGTAAAAAAAAAATTACACGTATTGTAAAGTACTTGGCTTTGGTTTTATGGCTGCAGCCCAATTGACGCCAACTGTCTTTCAAAATCATGGCGGTAGTATACCTACCTATGAATAGCTAATAAGCCAAATTGTATTTTGGGGTATATTATCATAAGTTCCACTGTACACTATTACAACACAGTGCGACCATCCCAATTTAAGAAAACTGTAGATATAATTAATTGATGTTAAAACTTTATAATTAAAACACTAAACAAACTTTATAGTTAAACACAACACATAATTAAAAACCAATTGCAAAATTGGTCTTGTCAACAAAAGCAATCAACGCAAGTTGAACTATAGGTGTCGCTACATCCCTATACGATGGTTGAAGAACGGCAGCAAAAATAAGAGTCATAAGTCATTGTGTCATGTTAGCTCAATCTCAATAGGTTAGGGGCTAAAGGGGTGGATTAACGCGGTTTTGGAAAATGAATGTGCGGGATTGGAAAATCCCGCACATGACTATTATTTTCGTAAATGTGTAATTTTGTAATGTAATTCACCAAGCAGGCATTATTGCAAACATAACAATATTATAAAAAACACATATTTGTTCTCTTCGCGAATTTAAGTCTGTAACTTTTCTGTTCACATTCAAAATAAACAATTTCGGTATGTGTATATGTGCCATTTCTTCATTTAGTGTTTAGTTCAGTTTCGTAAGGTGCCGGGCTATAATGTCACATCCACATTGCTACCTATAGGTGTCGTCGACTAAGGGTAATGGAAGGTGGGCAGCCACAACCATCTGAGGAACTGCTATCTTAAACCACGATCCCAATACGTCTGCCAAGCGTGGGGATTATGGAAAACCCCCCACAATGGGGTAGGCTGTATTCAGCAGTGGACACTCCAGCTGATACAGTACAGTACAGTACAGTCCAAATGCTAGGTAGTGTTTTTAAAGTTCAAGGATACTTTGATAACTTGTAAATTTCTAGTAATTCAACTAAGAACTTGTATTTGGAACTTTCAGCAATCGCTGATCTCTTTAGTGTGTATATGCTGTACGAAGCTAAAAAACAAAACCTGAATATATACATGTAAAATTTATTGATGTTGTTGATCTGAAGTTGAGTAAACAGGGAACTAAGGTTAAGTAACCAAATTACCAGTTGCGCTTCTGTATAAAAGTTTACAAAATATTTTGTTTTAATATCGTAAAATAAATGTTAGATTTCATTTCTCAAAGTAATGTTCTGAGGTTGCAGCTGCTGTCTTAATATCCGCACCAAATTATTTAAAATTATTATTTTTGAAATTATGAAACTTAATGATGAAACTATGATTTTTTATAATATTTAATTGCTTTTATACAATTTTGCAACCCATATGTAAGGTTAGTTTCTACTAGGCTGAAAGCTCAGGCAAAAATATCTCATTTATTTGGCGAAGAGTAGGTATCAATTTATTTTCTTTCTGCTTCATTACGAGATGTAATTTACACAATGCTGTTTTTGTGATAATAAATCAAGCTAATGACCAGATTTTTTTGATACGCAGATGCTTTTATTCATTACTGTACTAAGTAGGAATAAAATAAAGGTATTCTTTGTAAATATGCGAATATAAACAGTGAAAAAGGTTTAAAAGTTTTGCTTATGTGACTATTCAACCCATAGTGTGTCATTACGTTGTAAAAGTATATACACGTTGAATATTTTGCAAAACAAAAACAGCTGATTGTGTCAATTTAAGAAAATAACTGATGGAAAATTGCATTTTTTTTTAAATAAAAGTTTAATACTAATTTAAACGTTAACAGAAAATTTTATTAAATACTCAGATACTTAAAATAACCCAATCAGCGAGGAGTATCACGGAGCTCAATACGTAATAACGTGAAATAACAATCTACTTCAATTGATTTTGGTCAGAAATCGCTTATTTCATTCCATTCAAGTCTACGTTACAAAGTAAAAATGAAGTGTTGCCAAATCTCCACTCTTAATTATTTGCACTGAATAAGTTGAATATTTGTATTACTTACCTAGAAGTAAAATACTGCTTATCTGAGGTATACAAAAACATAATTCAAAGAAACTACCAATGAATATGCATTCCTGTAACGTCTCAGAACATGAATGTGAGTGTTCTAAATCATATTCCAAATATCACATTACTGAAGTGAGCACACCTTTGTTAACTTGTTCTATACTGTGCCAGCTGAATTGTCTACTGCTGCTACTCCCCCATTAAGGGGGGGTTTGCCATAATTCCCACGCTTGGCAGGCGTCTTGGGGATCGCAGTTTAAGATATCAGTTCCTCAGAAGGCGCTGCTGCCCACCTTCCGGTATTTTACCTTTTTTCGCCTTTTACGACACGCCTTTACGGGGGAGAAGTTCTAGACCGGCATTGATGGGTGTAAACTTATAAGCGGTTTTTTTTATTAAAATTTTAAAGTAAAGCATTTCCTTCAATACGACTTTCTGAATTAATATTTAAAAAATATTGCGATGTGTCATGAAATAAGTTTTTCATAGCATACGCTAAAAGACAAAAGAGCTAGGTATTGTAGTGTAACACAACTAAGTTTCGGTTCCGTGTATAGGTACGAGTATGTAAATATGTAAGACACTACGCAGTAGCTTAATAGAAGCTGTTCTACAAGCATAACAAAACTTCATAGACGTTATCCTAAGGGATGGGTGTATCATATAGCGCAAAGCTTATTTCCGCTTATTAAAGCTGCATACTCCAGAGAGGTGTACATTTAGTACTCCTAATGGTAGAGTACAAGAAATTGCGTGAGTGCGGGTAAAGCCCCGTAATCTACATAAAGTCGTAAAGTATATGCAGATCTTGGCTTGCACGAGACGTTTCGTCACGGTTGTAGAAAAATATTGATAGAGACAGTAGTGAAGATGTCTGAGGATTTTGGGATTATGTAATAATAACAAAAAACTCCCTCGGAAATGTTATATGCTACTTGTATGTATATCAATCGTGCTTATTTTAAGTTGCCATGGCCCAGTGGCAATGGTTATGGGCTGTCGCATAAGGAGTACTGCTAAAGGCTTCAACCCTTAGTGCATTTATTGCTCAATGATCACGCAAGACTTCACAATAACAAACTGTTTTGTTATTGCGCACTTTTCACAACTAGTAGCAAAAATATATGTTTTCAGTAAGAAGTACAAACTAGGAGGACTGAATAGCGTGAAAGTCGCCGGTAGCCAATGGTAACAAGTGGCTATTAACTGTTATTTGGCTACAAAGTTCTATGGGGAAGCCATTTTTTTATGCCTGATAGTGTTTTTTATTATTTATTATTTATTTTATCCTAAATGTCAAAACTACACACAGCTTCAATCCAGCAATATCTGGGCCTGCCGACGGGTCGGCGGTTACTTGGAACTCCAAGATATGCTTTCTCGACATTGCGATCCTCCCCCATTCTCTGCATGTCGTCGAAATTGGGATCGGATAGTATTTTTATTTCTCTTGTCGGTTTCGTAACAAATCTTTTTTATGTAAGGGGGTCGTCAGCCCCCCGCACAACCCCCCAAAATGCCTTATAAATGTACAAAAGATTAGAGTACACAAGAGAGATGTTGTCATATTTATGACAATTATCTTTGTTTTTATTTATATACCTAGCATCCTGAAAATATTTTATCGATTTAGCCACTGCTAGACAACCCTGCCAACGTTGCTGAAACCTTGGCCACGTCGTATATTTAATCTTTGAGTAAGATAGAGGCCAGCAATTTGTTCTTTTGGTCGATTAGTCATCATTTGTTAACGGGATTAGTTGGTATTTTCGCCATTCGCATTTTACCTGAATAAAAATATTGATTAAATGAACAATAAAAACTATTGCAATAAAAAATTACGCAATTTTCTCCAATAGCAGAACTACAAAAACAATGGTACATGCACAGCTTAGTTGTAGTTACGTTAAATGTTACCTTAATACTCTAAATCAATGTTTTTCTATCGGGTTACAACATAATTAACCCAAACAGGAAAAAAAAACATAGTCGATTATGCAAACTTATTATACTACTAATACAAAACTATTTAACGACTTCACACAAGGGTAAAATTTTCCATTACAAAATTAATGGTTTATTAGTAAATTACTTTTACATAATCGTTAATGGTTGGCTAATCAGACACAATTATTATTTTCTTGGTGTTTTCGCTAGGAAATTTATAAACATCATCATCGACTGCCGGGAAACGCCTCCGTTGAACAAATAGTCTCCTCCATTTTGCACCCTACGGGTAACGGGTACTTATATTATGTAATGTATGAGTACCTACGATGACACGAATATTATACATTAATCAACATTTTTAAATCAACTGAAATTAGAAAAAAAAATTCGGACTTAGATGAGAAACGATGATTGACTGATTTAATTTTTCAGGAAAGTTGCCGTGTAAAGATACGATTCGTGATATCATGAATTTATTAACGTGATTTTTTTTAATATGGTACAGAGCTCTCATAATTTTAGTCACTGCATTACTCGAAACCATAAACACCTACGTATACAGGATATTACGAGTTTTTAACATCACTTTGAGATACGTCGTTCATCTCACTGGAAATTATGGAGTGGTTTCCGATTCAGTTTGATGAAACAAAGCGGAGGATAAAAGTATGAGTTTGATAAATAGGTTACTTATGGATAAACCTGCTTCAAGATCTGATTAGATCTGCTTAGTAGCTCCGATAGCTGTATTTGCGGATTGAATTGTAGTTTATAATGTTTTTACCTTATTTCTACCGATTAAAACGTTTACATAGTACTAAGCATAGCGTTTTTCATAAAACATATCACATTATTTTTATTTTTTACAAGCGCCTTTATTACCAAAATACTACGAACTATATACAACACTACAGCTACTACAATAAAAACGTTTAGATACCCATAAGTCGTTGCTGACTCACAGGCAGTTCAAATGCTCCAGCCCACTACCAGTTGGGAGCGTGCCCTGCATACTGGCATTATTGTTTTATTATCACATTATTAAATTTATACGCACAAGTTTTTAACGATCCAAAAACGGAATCCTGGATTAAAAATTACGCGGCCCATTTACGACTCCAGAGCTCACTGTGTTTTATACGATCTTAGGTTACCATTGCTGAATTGTAAACAAAATACATGACTACAAGTAAGATATAAGTGTGTGAACTCGCTTTAAGATCTGTTACTTTTGTTTCGGAAACGACGAGCTGGGAGATTGGATTTATTTCGATCAAGGTATTTCAGCGAAGCATACTAAACTTTTGATTAATGGCTGTTGGCTGTTGTTAATTTAATTTTTATATAGATACAATGTGTTCTATTGTATTGTGTTGTATTAAATTGTATTACATGTTATGTGAACGCAAAAAAGAAAAACTGGAGTAAGAGAATCGTGTAATAATAATCTAGTTTAAGATCATTTCTATCATCGTACCTATGGTAAAGCACTTTCAAAACGATGTGCTCCTAGTATTGTAGATCCAAAACGTAATAGAATGACTGATCAGTGTCACAGAATGACACAAACATTAAAAATAAGCAAATTATTTTAATTAATGAATTAAAAGAAATGCCTGGTCTGCCACACAAAATCCAGTGCACCATACGAACAAATTTGTTAAGTCATATAATTAGTTAATTCTGCCTATTACGTTATTAATTTGATATCATCGGCAATTTGACACGATTGGGGTGAGAGTACCCGGCCCGAGCAATAGGTTTTGATTCAATATTTTTATTTACAGATATGATATAGCTTTACAATATTAGGAATCCGTTTTGAAACGGAAACTACAAACAATAATTTTGGCTTGCAAAAGTATTGCAGTATATATTATACTCGTATTATACTGCAAAACATTTGAACGCTTTGTGTTTACATGGATAGGGGCCTTATTTCATAGAGCCTGTCTTTGTAATCCGTGTTGCCTTCGGTTTCCAATTATTTCGGTACCAATACTAAAAGAAGTAATACATTTATTTAATTTATTCTTGGCCCTTCTTGGAATTTGTATTAGAACTATATTTTTTGAAGCAATGATAGCCAAGCGGTTATAGCAATGGACTGCGGTGCCGCAGGTCCATTGTTCGATCCCCACCGCCAGGTTGATCTTCACCGTATGATGGGAGGCTATTTTCCAAATGCTCGCCTGGCTTGTTCCAAGCATCAAACGGCGTTACATTACAAAGCTAAAGGTGTGAAACTAACCTAACGGTATGTTTAAGCAGCAGTCCTTGAGAGCCAGTAAAATTACAGGCACATGAGACTAACTAACTATATGGCTCAGGGTGACGACTACAGTGCTGTTCATCACTTGTGACGAAATGCATTAGAAATATGCAGAGGTTACCGCATAACATGAAGTGGGCCTCGTGCTTGTTCCGTCACAATCATATAAAAAAAGAAGACTTTTTTGATAAAATGTTATCTCCAATATCGCAGACCCACTTTTTGGCGTTTATTGGGTTCATCACAAATGACTTACGAATATAGGGATCCCCAAATAAACAAGTAATCAGCGGCGTGAGATTGCCGCCGCACCGTCTCCAGTGAAATGAAATATTCACAAATCCTTAAATCCTGAAATCCAATTATCTGACGCCGGCATTGCGAAAGGTGACTAGAAATCAGATCCAATTATTGTATTAGCTCTTTTAGGTGTTAATGTACATATTATATGCGTACGTAGATTAGTCCTTTATTAAAATTTATTGTTTAGTGGAGTTACACATATAATTTTCACTAATAAATACACACACACGCATATATAATATGAGGTGATAATATAAGTTATAACCTAATAAATAATGTGATGCGAGTAAAAAATTACTGGGGTGCTGTTTATTTCAGAATAATTAAAATAATATCCAAAGATTCAATAGCTTTTGTGTATCTCTAAAATATTGGTCAAACAAATAAAAACATACTGGTAATATATTTTGGTATACAGAAGTTTCATAAGTTTGCATATTAGGGTCTAGAAACTGTCAACATATGTCATTGAACCTCAATCTCCATAGTTGAGACGCTTATGGTTGAAATTGTAAATGTATACCCTAAATGTTGAAATTGTTCCTTAGAACTTTGTTAATTTAGCAGACATAATTACAGTCAAGGAATAGCCTCAAACTGAACACTGTTGGGTCCCTTGGGTGATATCTTTGTCGAAGTTGGATCTAACTAACTGAACACAAATAACTAACTTATATTCGACCATTGCCACATTTGTGTTAAGAAGCATCAAAATTAAAAAAAAATTGTATCCTAATTTATAAAAAAATACTACCCAAATTAAATAATTTACTCCCTATAATATAAAGTCAAGAAGCAGTACGATCGTAACTTATGAAAATATAAGATTCAACAATTTTTTTTACCGTTTATTAGTTACAAGATAATAAGTTTTTTTTTTAAAGTTTTAGACATTTTAGACCCATGCTTTTGGTATAATTTAGGTAAATACTCAGTTGCATCATCATTAAGCAGTTCGAAGCTAGTTTTCGAAATTAGTTTTGTTTGTATTACAGCGTTAGTTGAACTATAGGTGTCACGCCATCCCCATAGGATGGTTAAAGAACGAGAGGACTAGTTAGTCATGAATCATACATATGTCATATAAGCTTTAACAGTCATCATGCCCCAGCTATAGGGGTGGATGACGCGGGTTTGAATCCCTTGACATGACTATATTTTTTCTCTCGTAATGTGGTAATTCGGTGATAAGTGTTTTTCGCTGGTTTGCCCTCCAGCTCTAATTACCGTCCACTTTATGGTTGATTTGAGCAAAAATTTAGTATTTTAGAAATAAAAAAATGGTAAAAGCCTTGTATGAAGTGTGGTTTCTATTCAACTTAAATACAAGTTAATTAAATTCTTAAATAGGTAAGTCTTAGAATATAACCATATCTTTAATGGATGCCTTGATTTTTTCTTAATGGTAATCGTGAACAAATTGTGGCAATTCTAAAGTAAAATATTACATTTTAGCACTGTTCTGTTTATTTATTTATGAATTGTTATTTATATATTCAATTAATAGTACCGCACACACACGAAATACACTAATGATATGAAATATGATCACATAAACAAAGAAATGATTAATCTTTTCACGTCATAGATAGTGATACTAATAAAATTGAATCTCACTCATAAATGGCCGAATTGGGGTAGGTACGTAGGGTGCTACAGAAACACAATAAAATTAACATGAAAAATTATCAATAATTAAAATATAAATTCAAGATGTCAAATACAATATTAAAAATACATATCTATCAATTTCAATTAAATATCAACTACTTATTACATCAGTCACAGATTATATAGAGTACACAAATACAAAGTCAATCTATACTTATAATAAAACTGTAACAGAGCCAATTATGTACATGGCAGATATTTTGAAAAAAAATTTGGAAGCGTTCTGTCGATAACACTGATGCCAAAAACCATATTTTTTTTATTTTTGTCTGTCTGTATCCCGGCCGCGCATCACTCCAAAACTACTACTTAGATGGAATTCAATGAAACTTAACACTATTTGATTTCATACTACGAAGAAGTTATTGTATACTTTTTGTCCAGAAATTCAGCACGATTCCCTCGGGAAAGGGGTAGAAAGTCAAAATGTACACTTACTTGTAATTTATTAACGCGCAGTCCGATTTCAATTATTCTTGTTTTTGTTAGAATAGTTCTAACCCCACGGACAGCCCGGCACCCCACGGATAGCCCGGCACCCCACGGATAGCCCGGCACCCCACGGATAGCCCGGCACCCCACGTATAGCCCGGCACCCCAAGGGCAGCAGCAAAATAAAATATTTAAGCAGTAAATAGAGATATGATTGATTGAATTAATATATTAAATATAGGTACCTACATTGTTTACGTGTAAATGTTGGCAACTCCTCTAAATAGGCGTTATCTGGCATAAGGACCCTACCAAGGTCGGTAGGATTTACAAAACAGTGGAAGGAAAACTTAGGTAGTCTGTATAATCGCGATGATAAGGCTTCTAAAACAACCTAGTTTCTAGAATTGAAATAAACTTAGTAATTAAACAACTTTAAATGGCTTTAATCGCGTATAGTTATCATTATGGATAAATATATTTAAATAAACTGCATAAAACTGTTTGCATCCAAAGAGCACTTAGCATTTATCTGTGTTGGGTTGGGACACAGATCTTTAGGAGTAAGTTCGTTCTTACCTACTTGGCCTTGAAGCGCTAGCACAGCCTGGACACTCGACTCATTCTCTATACAAAAGCCGCGTTCTAACTACCTATTTTACACAGACACTACACAAATGTTGTTTATGTACACGCGTAAATGTGTGCGTCAAGTCTAAGGTTGTCATCCTATGAATAATTGTTGTACTTACCTACTTAACAATCTATTGATGCGGTTATTATGGCTTATTAGATTTCATAGGTTATGCGTACCTTACCTACCTTCAGAAACATTTCAAGCACAACAATCCAACTTCATGTACGACGTAGGAATATGCAACACAGAACAGATTAGGAATGTAACATTACTTCACATTTCACTCCATTACTTAAACAATAATACCTAGATACCTACACTATACAAAAAGTATCATTCCAAGTTCACATTATATACAAGTAATGATAATAATTACAATCACAATAATAGGTAATATATGTTCTTCTCGTGTAATAAAAAATCATTATTAACAACAAACAATCCTTTTCTCGATAAGTCGATAGGCAACCGTAAACAGCACAAGAGTCCCAATCTCAACTTTTAAAATTCTCGTTAAATCGACACGCTTCGTCGTCAAGTTAGCATGCAATTTTAACGTACTGCTATTGGACAATATATAATTATGTAAAGTTTTGATAACGAAACCATTAGCTAAATTTATTCCTGTCCAGAACTGAAAATTGAATGTAAAAAGAAATGCTCAAGCTCAAAAACAGCAGAACGAAAACAATAATGCGGTGGGTGTGGTTTTAAAATTTTACCGTGCGGCGCTAATTACCTTGAAGCGACCAATCGGATGCAATCATTTTAAAGCACCACACGAATTAGCCAATCCAATTGAATTTGGTGTATGATAATAATAATAACTATATAAGAGTTATACTTCTTTACATATTTATTCGTAGATTATATCATAATGAATTGAGTGCCAAATATTACAGATTATAATTGAGTTTAGGAAAAGTGAGTTAATCATGAAGCACCTAACTGTGTGTTTTGGCAGGTGTTCTTGAGGGCCAGTAATTCTAGGTCAGCCTAAACAACATCTACTCGCTCGCGATCGTATCATCACCTGCCATTAGGTGAGATCGTTGTCAAAGACTGTTACCCTATCAGCAATAAATTAATAAAAAATACGTACTTATATCGTACACACTTAAATCTCTACCTCATTAGTTTTAATCATCACGTATATATTGTTTAAGATAAAAACGCTATGATACAAATTTTATGTTGTTAATATGTTGTTAATAACACAGCGTATAGCGTAGCATATCTTAGAGCGTATATGCAGACCAATTACGTATCCTTAACCTTATAATTGAAATTATTTGTTGAAAGCTACGTTGGGTGCTAAATTAATCTCTTAAAATTTATCACACCCTCAATTTTCAAAAGTTTATGGATTGATGGAAAGATCAAAACCTACCAAAGAAACGTTAATTAACTGATTGAGTATATCAAATATATTTCCTTGGATCTTGGAGATAACAACCGTAATACCCTCTCGCCAACGAAATCATAAAAAAATGAATCAAGTAGAACGCCTCAGTAATATGGGTTGGCGTGTTCACGCTCCAACGGTGTAGAATTTTTAGTTATAATAGCGCTTGCGGTACGCTTTTCGTCGTTAGTGAACCGTGAAAAACCTTTTAATGGAATTTTCGATACTAGCGCTGTTTCGTTTCGATTCACAAAGTGATAATTAATCATTTATCATGCTTACTACCAGAAGAACAGTTAGAAGCAATGATAGCAGAGGCACGCGCTAGACTGTGTACCAAAGGATATTTTACATCTTCATAAAAAGGAAATATGGCGGCCCGAGGTATTTACAGATTTAAATTATTTTATACTTGTTGGTTATGACACAGGTTATGATTTGTAAACTTGGGCGGCAAGAACCGGGAACGAAGAATATCTTGACAGCAGCATCTTGTGGCGTCCTTGCTTATACAAACTCATTCTAGTTTTATGAGAATGAAGCGACGCACCGTTTGTTTACATTTTGAAAACTATACGACCTTATGTCGCTTTTGTTTTCATTGCACAAGAGAATGAAGAGTATCTTCGTATCAGGCACATGAATAAAAAGCAATGGACTAGATCTGAATCGAATTTTTGAACAACAGTATATCATGTCTCTAACTCAAATTTATATACAACAGAAGTATGATGCGGATCTTTCAATAATACGGTAACGTTATTTTACAATCATTAATTATCACTACACCTTACAATATCCCAAATACAAAGTTCTAAAATTTTATATAAACGTTTGAACTAGTTGACACGTGAATTTCAAAAACTTTCGTGTAGCTAAAATGCTAATGGAGATGGAGTTGATTTAAAATAATTGTGACATTTTCGATCTTCACCATTCGAATTAGACAATAAGTCCTCAGGCTTTTCCAATGGTACCCTATTTTTCAAGCTCACACTTTTATACTCCGCTTTGTTTCATCAAACTAAATCGTCCGCGACTCCATAAATTCCAGTCAGATAAACGATGTGTCTCAAAGGGACGTTAAATGCTCGTAATAATATGCTAGATACCAAGGGGTCTATAGTTTCAGGTTGTGCAGTGACGATGCCTCTCGTCACTAAACGTGAATCTATAAAAATATTGATAATAATAAATGTTTTAAAGATTTTTGTAAAAACTTACATACTATTACATAATTTATTCATATCATCACGTTTTTGTATCCCCGATGGAGTAGGTCGTAGACGTCTTGTAACTACCAAATGAGGGGTGTAGAAACAAAGTCGCCACTGTCCAACTGAGGTCAAAATGAAACTGTGAATGCCATCGTGTGTACATTTTATGAACTAATAATGGCATTGTTTTAGCAGACATTCAATGTTGTCACTGTCCCATAGAAAATAGCACCTAAAATGCCAGCTTAGATTCAATAATTACACTGTCCTGTACATATTCAATTTCAAAACTGCTATTGTCCAAGGCTGGCTGCCTGTCAACGGACGACATTTCGACGCTGACAATATGGCCGCACCATAGAACATATAATAATCCACTTCTCTCCCCCCACCAAAACGAGCCTTCCTCACCCCGCCGCCGATTCTGAGCTGTCGCTGAGCTGACTTGAGTACGGGACGCGCAACTCGCGCACGATGATGTGTCGACGAAGCGTGACGATTGTACCTACTAGTATTTTAAAACTTGAGAATGGGGGTATTTTTGTGTTGTTTACGGTTGTTTATCAGCCAAACGAGAAAATGATAGGAGTTATTATAGATTTCCTAAGGATAAAACGAGGTAAGTCATTCTTGGTAACGTACACTAAGTACCTACCTATTTGTCGTTCTTCAGTTATACAGTAGGTAACTTATAAAACCGGTAATTTTCAGTAGGTACTGAAAAAAATACAAACAATACTATATCTTCGTATTTTATTCAAACTGCTAATCAAATAATGATTATTTTAGAAGATTTTCGTTAACAAAAAGTAGGTATCCATAGATATATCGACTTCGTTTGCAATAAAACAAGTGTCTTTGTAACCTATACCTACCAGAGAGAAAAACAATACACATACCGACCTTCTCTACGGTTGACAAGCGGCACAATTCATGATGGTTTATTATACGAGAAGAACATAAATGTTACATACTCGGTTGTGTGTTGCATATTCCTACTTCGGACATGGAGTTGGATTGTTATGCTTGTAAATTTTTCTGAATGTAGGTAAGGTACGCATAACCTACGAAATCTAAGAAGTCATAATAACAGCATCAAAATATTGTTATATAGGTAAGTTTAACAGTTATTGATACGATGACAACCTTAGACTTCACACATTTATGCGTGTGCAAAAACAACATTTGTGTAGTGTCTGTGTAATAGGAGTTAGAACGCGGCTTTTGTATAGAAAAAGAGTCGAGTGTCCAGGCTGTGGCCGCACTTCAGTTTCTTCATCAAATTGTGGCAGAGTTAAGATCCAAAAGTGTCACTGTCCATTGGTTTAGGTACAAATACGACACTATACATATACCTATCCATACCTATTGAAAAACAGATATGCCACTGTCCAACAACTTTATTAAAAAAACTGTATTTTTTGTACAATTACAAGACATGAAGAAATGATTTTGAAGCAATGATGGCCGAGCGGTAATGGCTATGGACTGTGGGCACCACAGTTTCTTGGCTTGGCTTCCCCGCGTTGGTGAAGAGCATTTTGCGAATGCTCGCCTGGATAGCTACCACCCTCAAGTAGAAAATCTGTCAGAAAGCACCTAACGGGAAGCAGTGATGGCTCAGTGGCATTAGCTTTGGACTGCCACGCAGCAGGTCCCTGGTTCGATCCCCACTGCTGGCTTGAGCTTCACCGCATGGTGGAAGGGCATTTTGCGATTAGTAGGCGATATATCATAGAAGAAACTGTAATCATCGTTCTGTCTGATGGCTTAGCTAAAAAGTCTAGACAATGTCGACTTTGTTTTTATACCTCCCAAATAATACAAATATTTATTATTGAATTGTGTACTTAATTGTTTTTGTTTCGAAAGCGATAAAAATACTGTCCCTTACCTTTTTTTATGCTTGATAGGTTAGCCTTTGACCACTATCTCACCTGATGGTAAGTGATGATGTGGTCGAAGATGTTGTTCAGGTCAACCTAGAATTATCTTGCTCAATGTTTAAACATTCGAAGTGGCAAATGATTCAGCAACGTTACCCTCTGCATATATACACAATACCCTTGGAAAATTATTAAATAGATTTATTTTAATAATATTAGTTAATGCAAAAAGTGGTAAAATGGTTGAGATTTTTATTTATTTTACGTTAATGTGTACATCAAGTTAAATGTGATAATATAAATAATCTTAAAAGCAAAAAAAGCCTTCCGCAGTGTATATGAGCGTAATATTGCATTAAAAATCCTCGGTGGCTCAGAGTCGGCTGCGTTGAAGGAATAATTAGACTAAAGTTTGCCGTAGTGCCTTGAAGAGATGGCTGCCTAGCAATAAAGCCACCGATTGTACTATCTTAAGATGAAATATTTTTTATAAGTAATGTTAATTGTAATAAGAAAGTACAATAAAGTGTTATCTATCTATCTAGTGTATTGAAAATGTCAATGAAGGAACACTTCATTATTTATAATATTTTTCCATCTATATAAAGATCGTTTATGCCTTTACAAAAGAGTTCTGTATGGCGATTAGGACTGTAAAATGTCTGCTAGGCCTTTTTAATTAAAAACTTGTTTTTCTCTCTGAAAATTATGCAAATATTCTCAAAATTGTCACGTAAGGTTTGTTGACCAATGCCTTCAGCAGGACTCCGTGAACTCCCTATGCGACAGTCCATAGACATTGCCACTGGACCATGACCGCTTCAAATGAGTACGATTTATATACAAGTAGTATATATTTATATCTGAGGTTCTTTTTATTGTAACATAATCCCAAAAATCACAAATATCTGTTTCCTGTCTCTATCTATATTTTTGTACAGCCATGACAAAACGTCTCGTGTAAGCCAAGATAGTCAAATTCTTTACAACCTTATACAGGTAGCTTCACGCGCACTGGCACATATTCTGCTTAACTCCACCGTTACTAGATGAAGATAGACCTGTCTTGAGTATATGGACTGTGAAAAACGGAAATGAACTTTTAGCAAATTTGTATATACATGGGATAATATCCTTGAAGTTATATCGTACATATACCTTCCACGAAGCAGCGGAGTAATGTTATATCTGTTTGTTCACATAAAGTAATCTTGCACATAAGCCGTTTTTCTGTATATAAATAGGCATTGAGCCTTTCAGTTGACTATGTTGAATAATGTGTTCTTCTTTCCTTTATCCTAGGTACATGTGGTCGAAATAATATGTTTTCTTTAGAAACAGAGCAAAATATTCTTCTGCAAGTTTTGTTTTCGGTTTTATCGCAGCTCACCATCCAGATGTCAAACCTCCTTGGGAATGCTATTTGTGCTAGTCTACTACTAATACTGACGTTAGTAGTGGCATACTGCTAATTTGGCGCATTCTTGTTGTTTTCAGGGTTCTTTTATGTATGTATGTTTGTGCGTTAGACGATAAAATGATTAACGAAAATAAATAATTTGCTGTCGGGTTTTTTACTTTTTTATTAATTTATACTTGTTGCTTTTATGCTCAGGTACGTGAATATTATGTTTGTATTGCAAGTATTACTGTTCCGTATTAAAATATTACACTTTTGTTAAAAAAATGAACTTTAGGCGGAAATCATCACCTCTCGCCTTCCTTTGCACCCTTCTAATAGCCCATTTAAATAAAGGTACGCGCACATAGCAGACACACAAGTTTTGCTTGTGTTGCAGGCGTTGGATAACTTGAACAAACATAAAGTTAGATCTCTCGTGATAATAATTTTATATTACTGAGTTTATGAATTTTATTATGCAGTACCTATAAAAATAATTCAGCCAATCAAGCAATGCTGCCAGCAAGCTGGGCGCACTGCCAACTTACCAGTTGGCAGTGCACTACCGAGGGCTGGAGCATTTCGACTGACTGTTAGTCTGCAATGACTTATAGGTGGTCTTAAGCCCGATGAAACAAGCATTTTTTGAGTCGCGGCTGACCGTTATGAAGACGGATAAATAAATATCTATATAACTACAACTTTCTCCACGTCAACCACGATTAGCAAAGCATTTTCTGGCCTCAGGGACAAATTATCACGAAGTACATATTTCTCCTTTTTAAAAAAAAGCTGAAATCTAAAATATTCAGCTTGAAGCTTTTAAAGCACGGGTAGCGTAGCTTGCTTACCGGTTAGATAAGCAACGTTCGCTGCGCACATGATTAGGCTAGTGAAAACTATATGTTGTGGTTGGGCATTTTGCGAGTGCCCGCCTAGCTAGCTCAAAGCGAAAATCGGTCGCCAAGCTCAAAACAGTGTGTCTTAAAAACTGGTATTTTTAAATAAGCCTGAAAAACATATTCGAACACATCATCACTTACAATCAGGCGAGATATATATACCAATATCTCGCTATCAGTTCAAAATATACAATTTTTTTTTATTTTTAACTGATAGATTTCAAAAACATGTAAATAATTGTTCATAATCAGAACCAACATCCAAGTCCAAAATTGTCTCCTACCTTCACAGATCAAAGATTATTTACTTAACTGTTTGTATGAAACTGCCGTTTCGTTTGACACAGTCTTCCTTTTGATCACCACTCCAATAAAACTGTAAACAACAGAAATAAATAAAGACGAAATGAAATCATTGCTAATACAGGAAAAGGGAACGAAAATCAGATGAGTATGATACGTTGCGTCTATAATGAGACACACGATAAAATGTAATGATGGTAGGTAGAGGGTAAAGCTTTTCATTCCTTATTTACAAATCACATCTTGGAGGAGTCTGCAATCGTCATTGATTTATTTTCGCTATTTCTAGGGACTACCATAGTCTTTGCCGTCCCATAGTTTTGCGTATTACTTAGTAAAGTTCATCGCACTCTCCAAAAAAATAAGAAGAATTATAATGAGAATCATTTTCTGGCAACAAAAATAGTTTAACAGTTTACTCACATAAAGGCCAATTCTCAAACAATACTAGGTTTATTTTAATCATATATTTTGTTCTTGTAATGTAGGTTATATCATGTTTTATGTAACTTCCATGTACATGCAGAGTTAAAAATGGCGGAAATTGCTGAAATGTCCGAGCATATTAAATATATGGAATTTTGTGATGAATATTTTTTTTGTGTGTTTGTGTTTCTGTCTTGAAATTAATCAGCTGTCCCTAAACAAAAAACCGATTTTAAGGGCGTTTTTTTTCTATCGTACATAGGTACAAGACAAATGTTCAAACATCTTACTATTGTGCGGTGGTGTTGTGATAATCGTTGTTCATATTTAAACTGCAAGGCCTTGAATCTTGTAATAGGTTTATGGAAGTTCTAGAGGTACCTATACTACAAGAACGCCAATTTGACTGCCTAAATAAAATGGTATATAAAGCCCTAAAATTAATATGGGTGTTAATTAATACACCTACACTTTCACGCTTGTTGGTAAGCGATGATGTGTTCCAAAAAAAAACTTTACACAGAGACAATGAAGATTTTTTTAATACTTCTTTAAATTAAATCACTTGCTCTATATATTTCAATACACAAAATATGAACTTAACCATTGCCCCCTGTCATAGGCTGACAATAATATCAAAGTAGCAATAAAATTCTATAAAAGTTTGACATCCAGTGCTTTAGAAAATTACACAGGCCGGAAATTGAACAACAGCTTGACCGCTCTGGGGATGATATATTAACACTAAACGATCGTCTCTAAAGAGCCGCCGTTATATTTGATGATTATGAGAACCCTATTGTTTGCCTGGAGTTGCTACTTTTGATGAAATATATTATGCGCCAAATGGGAGACATGGACGTATTAGGTTTGTAGATTTAGTATGTTTTTTATATCTAAAAATTGTAATTATTTTCTGATTATTTAGTAAATAAAGATAAGTACTATTAATTATTATAAAAACTAAAAAAGTTTTCATGATAATGGAATTTTCTACATGAAAGAGTTTAATAAGAGTATATTTAAATACATTTTCAAATAATCCATTTGTCACTGTAACAAAAAGGGAGTCACTCCAAAAGGAAACTGAGCATAGAAACATTAACATATATATTATACCTCAGTATACTACAATCATACAGCAAAATATTAAAATTTATGAAATATAATATGTAATTAGAATTGTATAATAATCTTTTTTAAGGCATCAAAGATTCAGAGTATTGACTAATATACTCTTCTCGTAGTGGGGTTTGTCAAGTCGTGTTTAAACGATCAGCTCAAAGAAGATTATCTGTGGTCTCTACTTGGATGAAACCACAAGTGGAATTTAAAACAGAGCGTTTCAGTAGCTTAGGGGGAACGGACATCAAGCAGTCGGAGGTGTTTGGGTGGTCGTATTGGACCCATCATGTGGTGGATACTCAATACACAATCATTTATTGCAATCATTAGGTACATACAAATGCGGTTTAACTTATATAAAGTATAAACAAACCAAAATTACGGGAATGGTACATAATGACCATAATAGGGTATAGCAACATGTAGCGGAGTGGGACGATCTAATCTATAATCGAGGCATCCTTAAAAAAATAATACTACTACTACGATACTTCTCTCTGAGAGAAATTCCCGAGTCCCAGCAGTTAAACCGTCATGGGTTGATACGGTACGGTAAACTTCTCTAACATATACGATATATACCAATGTAAATAGCTGTTTGTATTATTCTATGTACAATATGTAGGCTAAATACCCTCTGTAAACTTTTTGGAACTATTCCCAACTCCGATACTTTTATAAGTGCTATAAAAGTTATAAAACAATATATATGTACGTGCCTTCTCGTTTACTTTTAATGTTTACTGAGATTGGCTATATTGTTGAGTCTACATGGTTTTGCTTATAAAGTTCTTTCTAATGTGATTTTTTCTACTTCGCTGTTTGCTTTTAAAGCAAGATTAACTACGTCCGCGCTGTTTATTTCCTTCTGTAATTTTTAAGAGAAGGTCTACATTTGATGCATGTCTTAACTATTTGGTATATATATATATATATTTGGTGTATATATATATATATATATTAACGCGTACAAGAGCTGTAACTTAATTAATGTTATTATATTAATCAATATTTTAACACTGAAGTTTGTTATAATCGTTTATTCAGCATTAAAACAATACAGTTAGGCGTACACAAAACAATTTAGGCACAACAAGGGAAGTAACAGTAACTTAGATTGGTAGGTAGGTATACGTGAGCCGCGAAGGATAACAGGAAGAGCGCGGATTCTCGATCGCGTCGCGCAGCTCACTAACTAGCTGGCCGCCACAAACTATCCCGAGAGGGCGCGCGGAGACGTGCGGGTTGAGAGGGGACGGCGCGAGCGCTGCCGAGCCACCGCGTCGACCCATCGAATGATATACGAGTGCGGTTGCATAGCAACTAAATGAATACGTTTGGGTAGGTACCTATAGTACGTAAGTAAATTGATATCCCGCGTTACAGCCTCCCCCTCTAGCCTAACAAAGCGCCCCGACTGTTTGGCTAGCAATCATATCTGCGTGGTCTTCCACGTTTTCTCTTTTCCCTGACCGGAGGTTCAATTTCACCGACAAAAGGTGTGAGGTGCGAAGTGTGATATTTGCCCATGTCCCTACCGGTCTGGACATTCTCCAGAATATAAGTAGAAGGACTCACCATTTTACTAATCCTGTAAGGACCATCACGTCGCGGGATAAATTTGGCAGACTGCCCACGTCCCGCATCGTTCGCTCCTTGAGTCTTAAGGAGGACCAGATCTCCTACCTGGTAATTTGGTGATTCCCTCCGTCCTTTGTTGGCGTTCTTCCTCTGTACCTCTTGTGCTTTCTCATGAGTGTCTCGAGCTTCGTCCAGCGTTGCAGCCATAC
Source organism: Plagodis pulveraria (assembly GCA_963890685.1). Classification (NCBI taxonomy): domain Eukaryota; kingdom Metazoa; phylum Arthropoda; class Insecta; order Lepidoptera; family Geometridae; genus Plagodis; species Plagodis pulveraria. The sequence continues at coordinate 10,240,011 of OY982964.1, read as the reverse complement.
GCTTTAGATATGGAGTGATGCTGGCCACGAAGTTGTCATTTTCGAGAATTGCTCGCATATCTGTCGCTGAGTCAGAGGGAGATCGCAATTCCCTACCGAAGGTAAGATAGGCTGGTGAAAATCCAGTGCTCGCGGTTACCGCGGAATTCATTGCAAACCTTACAGCTGCGAGATGTAAGTCCCATGTTGCATGGTCTTGCCCTACAAGAATAGCCAGTTGAGGCTTAAGGTCCCTGTTTTTTCGCTCGATTGGATTAGCCTCCGGGTGGTAGAAAGGTGTAAGCGCTTGGTTTATTCCCAGAGCGTGGCAGACCTGCTGCATTACCTCACTCACGAACTGGACGCCGTTGTCGCTAATGAGACGACGCGGCACCCCGTATCGGAGACAGACCTCGTTGGCTAGTGTCTGAGCACACTCAACACTAGTGGCGCTCTCTAGCGGGAATAGCTCCACCCACCGCGAACACACGTCCTCTACAATGAGAACCCACCTGTTTTTCCTAGGCGTTTCCACGAGGGGCCCGAACAGGTCCACGGAGACAACCTCGAATCTTCGAGACACAGCAGGCGTCTGCAACATTCCTGCTGGCTTGCGGTTGTCCGCCTTGTACCTTTGACAAGGTACACACTCCTTAACATAATTGGTAACAAAACTGCGCATGCCAGGCCAATAATACCGAGACCTAACACGGTTTAACGTACGCTCTACACCCAAGTGACCGGCTGTAGGCGCATCGTGAAAGTCGGCCATTACCTTTCTGCGTTCGTGTTCTGGTACAACCAAACACGACTCTTCTTCCTCGTCAGATTCCAGACTGTACCTATAAAGGATGCCATCTGATATGGTGTACCCACGGTCCGACCAAGGCCTCCCCCTAGAGGGTTCGTCAGACTCTAGGTCTTCAATAATTTTACGTACCTCTGGGTCCGTTAACTGATTTTCGCGGATGTCGCCACTGTTCCTCTTTGGCATATCCACGACAGTCAGACATATATCGCAGTCTGGATCCTCTGTACATACCGGGCGTGATAGTGTATCAGCAACCACGTTTGAACGCCCCGGTGTATATTCGATGCTGAGATCGAAGTCCTGCAAGATCAAAGCCCACCTGGCTAGCCGACCGCTAGGTGACCTTTGACTCATAAGCCAGCGCAAAGGCTGGTGGTCGGTTCTAATAATTACCTTGGCACTCTCCACGTAACCACGAAACTTACCCAGTGCCCACACGACTGCGAGCGCCTCTCGCTCGGTTGTGGAATAGTTTCGTTCGGCGCTGGTAAGAAGTCGGCTAGCGTATTGAATCGGCCTCTCATCGTGGCCCTCCCCCTGCATCAGGACAGCCCCAAGACAGTATCCGCTACTGTCAGTGCATAGCACAAAGGGTTTCGATTCATCCGCCTGACGTAGGATGGGAGCGGAAACGAGGAGGGACTTGATGCGCTCGAACGCTTCCTGTTGCTCAGTGCCCCATTGCCAAATACTCCTCTTCTTAAGCAGGTTCGTGAGAGGTCTCGCAACTTCTGCGTAGTTAGAAATGAATCGTCGAAACCAACTTGACGTTTGCAAAAAGCATTTCAAATGCTTCACGTTTTGGGGAACGGCCATGCTATCGACTGCTGCAGTCTTGTCGGGATCCACCTGGATACCACCTGGCACGATAACATGGCCCAGGAATTTGACCGATTCTCTAGCAAAATGGCTCTTATCCCTATTGACACGCAAATTAAACATCGCTAGGCGATCAAAGACAGCTTTTAGGTCATCCAGGTGCTTCTCAAATGGACCTGGAGACAAGAGAATCACGTCGTCCAAATACGACAGCAGCTCTATCCCCTTCAGGTTAGAACGAAATCGGTCCATTAGTCTTTGAAACGTAGCCCCCGAATTTCGTAATCCCATTGGCATACGTTTAAATCTAAAGGTTCCCAGCGGGGATATGAAGGCTGTCTTGTCCTGGTCTTCAACAGAGACACTGACCTGATGATACCCTGACCGAAGGTCAAGGGTAGTCATATACTCACTTGATTTAGCCGCGTGCAAAATGTCCTCAATGCGCGGAAGTGGATACCGGTCCGGCTCTGTCACCGCATTGAGCTTCCGATAGTCTATGCAGAGCCTTAAACCACCATCCTTCTTACCAACAAGTACGACGTTCGAAGCCCAAGGAGACTCACATTCCTCTATGACGTCACTTTGTAAGAGCTTGTTCAACTCCTTCTGCAAAGCATCTCTCTTATGCTGGGACATCCTGTATGGAGGAGAAGCAATGGGCTCCTGGTCGGGATTTACCTTGATTCGATGGACAGCGAAGTCCGTGGGCGGTCCATCGTGCGCAAACTGCAGCGCTCTGCCGGTGATAAACTCGTTGAGAGTATGTTTCTGATCCAAGGTCAACTTAGAACCCTCATCAGGGCGCAAAGTAAGCTCTGTGCAGTCGGCGCGCATTAACTCAGTAACGGCTGAGCGGAGGGTGTATGACTGCACAAAGTCGTAACGATGTTCGGGATCGTCCGCGAACATCCACTTACCATGAGCAACATCCAATACCATGCCTGCCTGAGACAAGAACTCTACACCTAATAAAGTCTTGGTCTCGTCGTCGGGCAAAACAAGGAACTCACAATTTACCTTACGACCCTCGATGGTAACAGGTGCCTCGGTTATCAGTACCGATTTTAGCGACTTTGATCCGTCAGCTAAACCTATGAGACGCCTAGTCTCTTGAAATTTTAAACCCGTGTCCGTTAGAAGCCTGTATAACATCGGGCTTGCGATACAGTGTGTAGCACCCGTATCAACTATGGCCACCCCATCATGACCCATAATATTTATATTAACCATTGGGTGGCTAACACTTTCGTGCGCGATTGTACATGGTGAGTATTCATATAATGTGCTAATATCGAAGTTGACAGAGTCGCTGTCACTCGAAGTTAATACCCCATCCAAGTCGGCAATATCAAAAGTCGCACTGTTAAAAGCTACCCCGGTCTCCCCTTTTTTCGACGTCGATGTTCCCGGATTACAAACATCACATTTCGACCTCACAACATTTTGTTTACCACAACCATAACATCGGATGTTTTTATTAGTATTCCCGCTTTCATAACTTTTACTATTCGTATTATTACTAATATTAGACGCTTTTTTGCGCTGACGGCACTCCGTATTAGTATGTCCAAAAGCACGGCAAAAAGTACAGCGGGGCCTATCCTTATGTTTATTATTGTTGCGCGTGGCGGCCGCACTCGTAGTAGGGGAACTCGAACGAGTGATATTCGAACCGGTAGTAGGACCCTTAGGTATAAATCGCGAGTTATCTCGATTATCGTTATTAAGTTGTGTAGTTACCTGCGTATACTCTTTGAGTGTATCCTCCGCGACCCTCGTCTCACATAAAAGCATATCTAAGCTTACGATAGATTCACGCGGCACTCTTTTCCTAACACGACGGTGAAGGAGTCCGTAACAAATGTCTATTTGCACAACTTCGTCAAGTTTATACGGTAACTTAGCTATCAAAGCTCGTAGCCTACACAAAAACACTTCGGCCCGTTCGTCATCACGTTGCTCGGCGGCGAAGATTTGTCGAAATATTTTATAAGATGGTTGTCTTACTCCATAAATCCCGCGCAGGCGGGCGAGAGCGTCTTGCCACGAAGTCACAGACGCTTTGACGCCTCTCCACCATACTGCAGCTTCTCCCTCGAATAGCATGGGGAGTCCACGAAGAGCGTGCTCGTCACTCACGGCCGCACACTCTTTGAAGACCTCAACAGCATCTATAAATGCCTCCAAGGTTTCCGCGTCGTGGTTGGATCCGTTGAAGCGCGCCGTACACCGCATAAAATTAGCTCCACTGCTGCCACCAGCCGCCGTGGGAAAAGCGCTGGTTCCGGCGCAGGTCGTGCTCGTCAATGGCATCACTGGGGTGGACGACCTGAATTCACTGCCGGGCATCATCAGCGAGTTTATGAGATGTCTGTTGGCCTCTGCCTGTGTACGAGTGATTGATTCTATCAGAGTTGCGAGAAATACCTCCGAAGGGGGATGGAACACAGGTGACTGTGCCGATCGCGCGGCGGCGGCACCCACAGGTTCGTCAACGCGGCCGGGCTCGCCGGCGCAGGCGCTGTCCTCTTCGGTCGGTGCGATCATGATTTCACCATCGCCCTGTTGCTGGCGGAGCGATCCCTGCCTCGTTATCGGCATCTTCAATAGGGCAGCGATAACCAGGTGCAGTAGAATGTCCGTGTTATTAACGAGCAAGGCAAATGATGTAGTTACAATATACGAACGTAAACAGTTCAACACAAAGCGGTTCAGCCGCACGTTTGAGGCGCCAGTTTAACACTGAAGTTTGTTATAATCGTTTATTCAGCATTAAAACAATACAGTTAGGCGTACACAAAACAATTTAGGCACAACAAGGGAAGTAACAGTAACTTAGATTGGTAGGTAGGTATACGTGAGCCGCGAAGGATAACAGGAAGAGCGCGGATTCTCGATCGCGTCGCGCAGCTCACTAACTAGCTGGCCGCCACAAACTATCCCGAGAGGGCGCGCGGAGACGTGCGGGTTGAGAGGGGACGGCGCGAGCGCTGCCGAGCCACCGCGTCGACCCATCGAACGATATACGAGTGCGGTTGCATAGCAACTAAATGAATACGTTTGGGTAGGTACCTATAGTACGTAAGTAAATTGATATCCCGCGTTACAATATTAATTAAGTATAATTTTATTGCTACAATAAAACTGGGATGGATACCTTTTCGAGCTTTTGCTTATTAATTAATGATTTAGATTACGAAAAAAATATAAAATATTTTAAAATATTTTTTGATACTCGCAAATTCATTCTGTAACTATGCACAGAATTGGGACAGGGAGGGTAAATATAAATAATTTAAATTAAATAAATATAGCGTATACCATATAAAAGCTCTGTAAAAAACTTATCTTCAGCGCCACTGATATTTTCTCGGTTTTTATATTATTTGTAGAAGTTGAATCATCTTTCTTACGTTATTTATTTACTACACATTATTTAGATTTTGAAAGCGAAAATTCTTTATCACACCAACTGAGTTATACCGCTGTTATCAACAAGCCAAACTTTCTAAAAAAGGTTTCACCTAGAGTCATTTTTCAGGGCGAGATTAAAGGGCTCGAAGGGTCCCACAACTTCGAAAGTTGAAAGCACGGTCATTACCTACAAATGAAGTTGTGTTTGAAAAGGGCTTATTTTAGAAAGTATTTTGCTGAATTTTTTATTACATTCATGTGAAAAAAGTTGTATTTTTATCGTGAAAGTATTCGTTTCAAGAGATTCCCCGGAATGAGTTCCGATAGTTGTGTCTTACAAAGCTTGAGAAGGATTGATTTACAAAGCGTGAGTTCTATAGGCAAAATAGTATGTAGTAGAAAAACAAGTATGGGTAGGTACTTGAACTACTTGCTATCAGTATGCTAGCCCATATTTTCTTATATTAGGTATCTTCCTATGAAACAGCATTTACAACTGTTATAACTGCAAGCTGATAAAAATACGGTAACAATTTATTAAAAATCTGAAAATAACTTTATTGTTTAGAAAAGTCTACCCAATGCATTTTCCTTTGAACGAAAATTAAAGAATGTCACTAGTTAGGTATATAAAAAAACATTTAACATCATAATGACCTTTATCAAGTGCCTCATTTTGATCGGACATCCCTATATTATAACAATCGGAGTGATTTTTTTTTAACAAGAGCATGTTGAATTCATTTCCTAAAGTATTTCTAAAGCAATAAGAATTTGGTTCCAAATACAAGCTTGAGCTTGTTTTTAGAGCTATGCAAATTTTTGTGCTAGGTTTTGAATTTGTTACTTCATTAGTACCTAGTAATTTAACTCAAACCGATTGTTTTTAATCAGTGGCATTGGCTATGTTCTACCGCGCAGCAGGTATGGTTCGAATCCCGCGTCGGGCTTGAGCTTCACCGCATGGTGGTAGGGCATTTTGCGAATGCCCGCTTGACTAGCGATCCACCCTCAAGTAGAAAATCTGTCGCCAAGCACCTAACGGTGTGTTCCGGCAGCAGTCCTTGATGTCCAGTAATTCTAGGTGAAGCATGTTAACACCTTCGACCACATCATCACTTACCATCAGGTGTGATTGTGGTCAAAGGCTTAACTATCAGAAAAAAGAGATCAGTACCTATATTTAGTTCCACCTGAGGCAATTTGGCCTAATTTCCTTTGATATAGAAACAAATATATTTTATTTATTTTTAACCCAGTCATATATTATATGGTTGAATTCGAAGGCGTATATCAGCTTATACAAAATATAAATAAATAAACAAACAAAGACAACTTGTATAAAACTCAACTATAATAACGTCGTGTTAGGTTGGTATATACGCTTAGTTTGGCTAATGGAATGATGGAATAACTGGTGGACTAATATATTAAGCCCAAATGTGTTACAGAAGAAGTTTATCTTGAACCTTTATATTAAAAGTAATGTCGGTGAAAAATCTAAAATTGAAGCTATTCAAGATTTCATAATAGCCAACTTTATCAAGTGAAGTACATTAACAACCTTTTAAAAATAGTCATCACACACTTATTTTGTAGCTAAGCGGTACAGTTATATTTTCTTACATCTAAAGACTAACTGCTTCAACACCTGCACAAGGTCAACGTCGCGCGATCTCACGCGAAAATAGGGCGTAAGCCACCGCTGGTCTTTGGAACATGGAACATCTTTGATAGAAAGCTTGGACTCACCTTTGGTGGTTGTTCTAAGACTTTCTGGGCCTTAAATTTTTTTATTATGTCTGTCATGGCCGGAGTAACTTCTGTCTTGTATAGCCTCATCATGGCTAAGGATGGGTAATTTAGGGGGGGCTTGTTTGAAAAGGGGATGCGGGCACCTGATACTATTTTTTGTATGTATATATTTGCACCCAGTGCTTTCCATGCTGGTAAGTAATCCCTCAGGCAGCCTCCCCTGAACCGACAGTAATTTTTTTCCTTTATTGCGAAAGGAACTGTTGTTAGAATTTGTGTCTTTTTTAAACTTTTTCTGAGAAGTCTTGTTTTTGGGAGATCGAGTAGACTCATAACGGTTATTAGGATAACGGTTACTGGAATTCGGCACTTGGGATGAGGTTGAGGGACCAGGTTCATGGCTAGGACGCTTCTTCGTTATTTGCTTATTTTTTAAATAACTTGGTAAATTGAGCCAGTTACTTGTACCTCCAAGTGATTGTATCACAGGCATTAATGCCTTGTTGTCAAACAGATGTTCTGGGCTTGGGGGTATTCTTTTTAAGATATTTTGTAAATTTTTATTTGGGATTTCTTTAATAATACGGTCCCTGCGAATTTCAATGGACTCAGCCCTCTTTCCACATACTTCTGTAGTATTTGTTCCATATTTCGACAATTAGCTGAATTAGAACCAAATAATTCCATTATCTTGTCAATTAAGTTTGTTGGTGTTAGTTATGATGGAGAGCGGCTAGCCCAGTTAAGTAATTCTTGCAAATTATTTTTTATTAAGTCTTTTTGTTCTAACAAGCCACTTGTTAGCCCTGCCATAACTCTTTCTGTTGTAGCCAGGTGATCCCTTCCTTTATCAAAGTGACACAATTCATCATTAATTTTTAACTCGGTAAATCCTGGTTTTGCTAGGAATTAATGTAGGGTTTTTGAGTATTTAACATCCTTCCATCCCTCAGAATTGAAATGCTGCAGTCTTAAGAGTGCCTCTATATGGTCATCAGAAGCATCTTTTATAATTTTTGCTCCGTCAGCCACAGTGTGTATGTCTCCTAAGTTTAGCTGTTCTGGATTGGGTTTGGTTAGGAATTCCTCCGAGGACTTAGAAGGGAGGGCACGCTGGCCAGTAAGTTGATATGAACTATCAGGCAAATTTGAAAGCATTGGAAGATACTGTTGCATAAAACTTGTAAGTTGACTTACGTGAGAGATAAGTGAGTCGACCCTAGGATCCTTGTTCCGCAACGTAGGTCGTGCTCTCTTGTTAGGAGGGCACGATGAACCACCGTCTGACTCCGAGTCGGACCCTTCGCTCCCACTAGTTGGCGATGGGGCTCTTTTCTCTCCGCGAGAAAATCCACTAAGCCGGGAGGAAACATTGGTCTCATTTTCGATCGATTGTCGATCGTCACGCGCACTCACATCACTCATGTCACTACTTCGTAATGAATTAACACTTTTTGTGCGGTATTTACGTGTAAAAAGTAGTAAATCACTGTAAATATACAAATATTTTGTATTCAGAAAATCGGTTTCGACTTTTTGGTGGGAAAACAAAGACGCTATGACCAGAGATAACATAACTGTGAAAATGTTATTGTGTTTGACAGTTGAATGTTGACAGATAAGGGTTGCCAGCTGTATACATGCAGAGATTCAACTCTTGGTCGGTGACAAACAGGTAGTATTATACCAAAAGAGACAGAAAACTGGGTGAGTAAACAAAACATTCTTCATAGCGACGCTGTGTGTTTTAAGTAAACACATAATGAATAATTTTTGAACTAAAGACCATAGAGCACTTTTGTATACCGGAAACTGAGGACATACAAAACACCTTACTATGACATAGGTGAGACAGATAAACAGATGGGTATCATATATGTAGATATCTGCGTGAAATAATCACTAAGTTTCTACCATTACCTCACTCCTATGTGGAGTGAGGTAATGGAGAAAACACAAGAGTTTATTAAAATAATTAATTATTTACTTGTAAATAATAACACTAGGAAATATTTATAAAAATATAATTATAAAAAGCATAAAGGTAAAAAAAATGACTCGTGCTTTTCATTTATAGCCTTGCAGTGTTCTGAAGCCAACCCTTCTTTAGAAATACACATAATTCCCAACATATAAACTAAATCTACGAGACACTAGCTTAGAACTTTATTAAATTAAATTGAATTATATTTCATGGTATGGTCATATACCAATAGAAAAAATTGAGAAAAACTAGTCTCCGGGCTCTGACTTCAAAGTTCTGCGTTTCGCTTTCAGTATACTACTCATGGCGATCGGAGTTCTATAGTTCTGTAATTTTAGTAACAGCCCACACGTGTAATGCTCTCTTCTTCTCGCCATTTTATAGTTATTTTCCTTCAAGTCATAGAATAATGGTCTTTCTTTAATAGTTAGATAGTTTTTTCCGTAATCAGTCAAATAAGTAACGATTGCTGATTTGGTCGCTTCAAATATAGCTTCGTAAAAATGTGCGTTCTCTTTGATCGCCGCGTTGTGTGTGAATTTATCCAACTGATTGCATACTTTCCAATGCATGTAGACAACTGAAATCTGAACTTAGAAACCTATACCTCTCACTGTGGGCCTAGCACCTTACAGCAAACAGTATTTTCTGCGAGTAGTCTGACAGAATTAACTCATTTATCATTAACTAGCTGTTCGGCCGCGGCTTCGCCTGCGCGCATGTCGGTTATCGCGCAAAACCATTATTCCCTTTTTGCACAGTTGGATAAAAACTGTTCTATGTCCTTTCCTGGGTCCCTAACTATTTTATACCAAACGTCATCCAAATCGGTGCTGTAGTTTTTAAGTTTATCCGTTGCATACAAAAATACAAATTTTTCCTTTTTATAATAGTAGTGTAGATATTAGTGTAGGACCTACCGATCTTTTCAATAGAAACATTATTTTAAAATCAAGCTATGCCTTCCCACATGTTGCTGTAAAAAATCAGTGTACATCATAGACATATAGCTGTCTCCTCTGAGCCTCGGTTCTCCATCATATATCATTATTTTCTATGAACTTAGTAGCCAAGTGAATAGCATAATTCAAATTTTTTTTTGTTGATTACCTAGCATAAATAATAGAAAAAAATATTATTAATTTATTAATAACTGAAGGTAGCCTTTCAACACTATGTCACCTGATGGTAAGTGATGATGTGTTCGAAGATGTTGTTCAGGGTACCGTAGAATTACTGGTTCTAAAGGACAGCAGCTGAACATTACACAAACATTTTAGAATGCTATAACAACAGCAGTTGTCCTAGGACAATAACCGGGACCGACGGCTTAGCGTGCTCTCCGAAGCCTCGAAGCACTCCAAGTCGTGGCCTGTGGCAGTTGCGTAAGTAAGTTGATCGGTTCCGAACGACTGTGTAAGCTACAGTTGTACACATTATGTAGCTAACTGCGAGTGCTTCAAATTACAATACAAATATTATAACCTTGAGATTTTAAAGGCAATACTGGTATCTTTCTATAAACCTTTATGCTGGCTTAGCCACGAGAAATTTACAAATTAATCAGAATTAAATTTCTGAACCTAACTTTGTGTGGATTGCAATTTAAGTGGAGGCGTCAGACAGAAGGATTAGCGCTAGAGAAGAGACTGAGTATGAACTATTTACCGTACGGTGTTGTGGCATCATTATTGTTGTTAGAGAAAACATAATTTAAAACATGTTCTATTGTCTTCTTTTAGGTGAATAGAGAAAACATATTATATTGACTATAGCTATTGATAGATAGCATATTGTGTAGTAATTGCAGAAAAAATATGATTTTCTGTACCTACTTCATGTAGCCTTCTACTTTATAGTGTATGCCTAGTCCAAAGACAATTTGTACATATGTATTTGTTTATAATACAACATCATACTGTAAGACTTTACGTACTGCCTAAACTTAAGTCTACTGCGCAAGGTTTGTTAACGATTGATTAACTATGTACCGAAGTTTAGTTCCCTAAGGTTACAAGGTTTCGTATAACAGTAGATATACGATAATAACTATCGATGTCTTAAAGTTATTGTAAGTTAACCTATTTTGTGGTGGTGTAGTCAGTTTCTCTTTGATCATAGTAACTTAGAGAATTATTATCTTGTTGTAATAATCGAATAGAAATCTGAAAACAGGATCATTTCAGTTTTAATATTGTTAGGTTTGCAATAACGCCTGCTATGCGGATTATTAACCATAACGTTCTTTAACCATCCCAATACGATGGTTAAATAACGATAGGAAAGATTTGAGTTATGACGGCATGTCATGTTAGCTCAATTGGTTAGAGCATACCCTGGCTCAAGGGGTGGATGGACGCGGGTTCGAATCCCGCACATGACTTAAATTTTTCCTATCGTATATATGTGATTTTGTAAGGATCATTTCAGTTTTAAATATTTATCTGGGTCGAATATAAATTCACAAAGAAATAACTAGATTCAGGTGGTTTGCACTTGCGGTTGTCACTCCTGTTTGTCTTTTTATTTATAGCTGATATACTATCCTTTGACTACTATATCACCTGAAGGTAAGTGATGATGTGGTCGAAGATGTTGTTCAGAATAGCCTAGAAAATTACTGGGTCTCAACGATAGACATCGGAACACAAAGTTAGGTGCTAGGCAACAGATTATTTACTTGAGAGTGGTAGCTAAATGGCGGGCATTCTCAAAATGCCCTACCACCATGCTGTTACTACTGCAATCCTAAGACAACAACCGGGACTGACGTTTTAATGTGCCCTTCGAAGCACGGAAGCGCTCAGTAGTAATGTCACTAGCGGTCACCCATCCAAGTCATGATCGCGGCGGACGTTGCTTAACTTCGCTGATCGGTTATGAACGGCTAAGCAACCACTACGAGCGCCTCAAAAAGCGTTTTTTTACTCTCCTATACTTACAAGACCGATTGTAACTAGCCTACAATACTGGTCGCTATCGACGAGAGAAGGATTAAGATTTCAGCACTAGAAATCAGGACCCTATTACCATAGAACATATAATAATGCTATTACTAAGCCTTGGATGTCCGTGCATCCGCTGTATCATTGGGACGGTAATAGGTAGTTGGTTGAGTTTTACACAGAATAGTACGGATCTCTTATCAAACAATGATATTAACAAAAAGTAAAAATTAAACGAGTGTGACCATACAACAAAACGTGTTATTTTTTTAAACAAATAAATAAATACATGCAAATTAATTTTTAATACGTCTAGATACATATTTAATACCTAAACGTGTTTTACTTTAAGGAGCCTTTTTATACTAAGTACTCATTGGTAGGGGTATGCCTATTTGACTACTATCTATTTTCGAATGCCTACTTTCCATAATAATCAGTTATCTTTATTTTTCATTATTGTCGTAGTTTTTGATACAATTTTCTCTGTTATTCATGTTTCATAAAAAACCATTTGGATGTCATAGATTATCTAGAGAGTAATTGCACTATATTTTCTTTATTTTTGTGGTTTGAATCCTTGTTATTACTAAATTTCTAATCTTTTTAGGGTTCCGTATCTCAAAAGGAAAAAACAGAACTCTTTTAGGATCATTTTTTTGTCCGTCTATCAGTCTGTCTAGAACTTTTTCTCGGGAACGGGTGGCGGTTTCAAGCTGAAATTCTTATCAAATACTCAATTTTGCTTCTTTTGGAGCAATGAAAAAAATGAAACTTATAAACCAACGCAATCAAAAGATACAGGCGTTTATACCGCAAATGTTCGACACTCGCAAGAGAATCAAAATCTACAGGCTACTTCCCGTGAACTCAGAATCTTGAAATTGTGTGCGAAGCAAATAATTATAGGAAAAATTTCGAAAAGCATACATTTTTAGTCACATCATATACTAAAAATATTTTTTATAATTTTAAAAAGCTATAGATTTCATAGTAATTAAACAACTTCAAACGGTTTAAATCGCGTATATTTATCATTATTTTTGTCCCAACGTTTTAAACACTTTGCAGTGATCGTGATCACGGGGTGACGAAGTGGGGTGGTGAAGTTATAGATTTTATTTAGCAATAAAAATACCATAACTTTTACTTATTTTCCTACAGGTACAAATTTATACGGACCTCTCGGTGCGCGAGTTCAACTCTTATCTGACCGGTTTTTTTTAACATAAAGCTTATAAAACTTACTAATTGGAAGTCCATCAAACAAATCACTTCACAACTTCCAACAAATCACTTAACATAAAGTTACCTTTTGTAATTCTGCTTTTTAACAGAACAACAAAAGTAAACAAGGTAACCAAGTTAAAAAGTTAAGTTGCGGGTCGAAAATATTTGAAGAAAACGTAAATTTACTTTATTTTTATTCCTTGTTTTTTTTTTCAGCGAAAATTGAAAAACTTTCTGCTTAGAAATTATTTTCAGCATTTTTTTATAGATAGAAATAAGTATCAGCGAAGAAAATTACCATTGGAATTACATATTAGCAAACATTTTCGGGAAACCAATATCATATAAGCTCCAGTGAAAAGATCTGGGGCAAGTCACGTTGTCCCATTTATTATTTACTTGAGGAAAATGTCTTTGCGTATACACACCCGCAGCAGGGAAGTAGGTAGTTATACCAGGTTTAGGATCAGAAGGGACCCATCTAAATCAACTACCATCTAAAAGCCCCTAAGTGATCCGCCGTCATCGACTGAACGCAGGGGATGCGGGTTCCCTTTTGGAATAATCCGCAGTCCCGTATAACGTTGCTGCGCGCCAGAGCGAACGCATTCTCTGAAGCAAACGTCCCTTCGCCCACCTCACGGGATGTATTGGAACGTATAGGTAGCATCCACACAGGGTTAGCCCTGTTAGAGGGCGTCGCGTCGCCTGTCCCCACAACCAACGCCCCAAATCCTCTATGCGTAGACGGAGTGCGAGCCCGATTAACCCGCCTCAATGTCCACGCTCTACGGATCATACAGTTTTAGAGGCCAAAACCTCCCACGACCTCTCAACACCGACCATATTTACGATGATGGTAAGGTTGGATTTTGAAAAGCTAATTTTAGAGTTTGGAGTTCTCTAAAATTTAAGTATTGTTAGCAAACACCAGTCTGAAACATGCCCATGTTAGATCTACTTTGATGTACATGTACAGTCACGGACAGAACGCATGAAAACGTTTGTAATTGAGTGGTAGAATTAAACTGGCTGCATTTGAATGTGCATATGTTTTGGTCCGTAAAACGTTAAGTGTTTCAACATGTACTACAGTTTGAGTTAGTTGACTAATAAAACACATCTAGCTCTTTACTAGTAGGTACACTAACGGACTCCGGCTCCGTACGGGTATTTAACATAAATAATTAAAATTAAAAATATTCCATGGCCAATGTTCATTGGGGTAATGTAAGATTTTAGTGGTAAAATATTTTTTCAAATCAGTCCATTAGTTTTAAGTTTATTCGTTACATACAAAAATACAAATCTTTCCTCTTTATAATATTAGTGTATTGTTATATTTTATTTGATGTAGATAGTAATATAAAAACATACAATGTCTTAACAGTTCATTACTGGTATTTTTAGGCTTTGTTTTTTTTATGGAATCTCGTTCACAAACATAATTTTATGATTTTACGTTTAAAAATATAACACTTTAAACGAATTAATTGTTCTCGTTGTTACAGGCGAATCATGCAACGGCTACTCAGTATCACGCTCGTCACCATCGCAGTATACCACATCTGTGCACAAGAAAACCGAGAGCATCAGGGGCCTCAGACGTGTGGGGGCCGCCTCCGAGGCCCCGTTGGAGTTATTCAGACTCCTTATTTCCCTAACCCTTTCCCAGTTCCCATAAAGTGCCGTTGGCTCATTGAACACGATATTGTGAACGGAACTATAAGTGTATACTTTACTCGACAGTATACGACTAGCGGACTCACGTTTACCGAGTACATGTATTTCGATGACTCTTATAAGTTGGGGGAGCGAGGAGCGCTGGCTGTAACGGAAGAAAACATCACCAGAACAAAATGGCTTCAGGTAAGTTGTTTTTTTTATTAGTAAGAGGTTACGATTTGACCACTATCCTATCATATTTCACCTCTATCACATTGTTGGGCTAAGGATTTGAGACATGGTGTACCACATATCATTATGTACCATCTTCACTTAGTTATAATGTCTAGAAAAATTATTAATTATATTTTTGTCACTCATACTATGAAAAGCGTGATTATGTATATTAGTGGCTCCAGTATGCCTTAGGATATTTGTACTCGTATTGATAATCATCGCAATAATAGTTAAAGCTCATTTGATAAAAAATTATTTTAATTGAATTAACATAGAACAAAAAAAATTGCACGCCAGTTTGCAGGAATACAGTGATCTAACATAACTATATACGAACTTAAATGTAATTTGATGTTGTATTCTCGCAAATAAAATTGAAATTTGAATTAGAAATAATATTTTTTTACATTACATATTGTAGTCGTATATAATTTTGGATTAGTTCTTGAGTTTCAGATTTAGTTATAAATACCGCATATTAATTTAATGTCACAACTTTTCGTGTCTTCTTCGTATTAAAAATAAAGAACGTGAGATTTGCTCCTAGTAATAAAATTTTACTTAGTTTTATACATTCAAAAATATTTTATTACACAAAATCTTAAATCGAAGCTTTGTACCGCAGTTTAATGAGAAAATAGGTATTGTGGAATGCCTTTTTGTATGGTTACGTTAACTTCAAAGCTCTTACATTTATGTTTAATTTTTTCCATTTTTTTTGCTATTGGATATGCCTTATCACTTCCTTTCCGCCACGGGGGTGACAGAAAGGAAATGCCTTTTCACTTCCTGTCTGTCACGGAAGTAACGAAAAGGGATGTGTGTGAGACTTGAACTCGCTAAATTCCCCATGATCAGTCCTGGGACAGGATGGGTTCACGTTATCATGCACCATAGTGCCCCAGAAGTAGGCCCACACTTAACCAGATCGCTTCTGCGCCAGTGGAGTCGCTACCTTACTAAGTCCACCCTTTAAATTTGTGGAGCCGGGCAACTCAGTGGAAAGTCCTAGAAGGACTCTCCAGCAGTGACCCAACAACGGAGACGAGCAGATGGAGGCAAACCACTTTTAGATTGCCCTCGTTCATCTACGCCGAAGCGGGTCAGGGTGGACAAATCTGAGAGACCTCCGGATCTCAAAGAGAGATCTCCTTCTCTGAGCACAGAAAACATGTGCCGCTGAGTGCCCCATTTCACTCTACACGCTGAAAGTGGGTCCAATGCGTAGGAGACCATGCTCTCCGCATGCGCCTCACAAAGTCTCCCGTCCCACGACGGTACAGGTACCCACAGGTATTTAACGAAACATCTATGTCCGGAAAAGACCTGCACCATTCGGAGGAATCAGTGACCCAAACCGCCGTTGTACCCACCGGGCACTGACCGGGCGTATGACCTGAGTCCATTGCCCAAGGACCGGTGGAGACAGGTCTTTAGTCCATCGCAACAACAGGGCGACTCTCGTCTGTCACCACAAGCGTGTGACCACCTCCCACACTGGGGGCCCAATGGATCTCTTTGTCGCCACAAAGTGCTAAACTTCGGTGAAGATTTTCGCCTGGAGCTCCCAGGGGGTATCACTAGTCAGCACACTAGCCGCCATCTAAGACACAGTATCCGCGTATCGCCCCTTTCACATCTCTGCGGACGTTGCAGCAGGATTTTACTGTCGCTCTTGATCTTTCCGGAGTCAGTTTTTACCCCTGTATTATACTGTTATTTGTTGGGCAGAAGATTTTAGCATATGTTAGAAAGAAAAATATTTTTATACCAGAACTCGCAATACATAATTTCAGTGTTTTATTGAAATATTAATTATTACATGTAAGTATGTTATACATTTTCGCGATCTCAAGAGCAGATTAAAATGCACGACATAAAAGGTTTGTGGTGTTTCACAAACTCCGTGTAAAGTTTTGATACCTAAAGTAATCGATGCGCAAAATTGATAATGATAACTAATTAATTTTGATTCATAAATGCTATTAAATTCGAGTACGTGTGATGCTAATAGGTTATAATATTTTATCCTCATCCACTTTAGTAAAACTTGCACTTTTCTAGTTGATGGAAATTTCACCTGTGTAAAATATTTCTTTTCCTAATGAAATGCAAGTTATACAAGTCCAATATGTAACCTAAAAATAACGTTTCAGTATGTAAATAAAATCGAATGCGCATGGCCACATTTGTCCATTTTAACATTAACCTTTTTAGTAACTACAAAGGGCAGACGAAGATCAAATGCTATTTACGAAATTTATTGCTTCACATAATTCATCTCATAAGCTCATAAATTTCAAAATATTTCAGTATACAGATATTGAATAACAATTTGTATTTTTACGTGCTCAGTGTACGAAAAATAAGAAACTTCATGCTCTTGTTACACCAAGTCTGAACAATTTATATATCTATATTGTATTTGTAATCCACTATACATTATGTTGTTACTTGAATAGAGCTACAGCGATTTCGATATATTATTTTCTGTTTTATATAAAGTGTATACAGGTGGTAATGCATATAATAATTCATTGTTCTAACTTAATTAGACTCTATAAACTCCGGCGTTATAAACACTATAAATACTCGCCACTCGCGTCGAATTCAATTGTTTCACGCTCCGTCAAAATCATAAACCAGGTTTATTAGCCCGATTTATGTTAACAGAATAAGGCTACGCAGCCTTATTCTGTTTTACGTAGTAGTTTTTGACGGAGCGTCATCTAATGGACATGCATTTTCCAGAGATGTACGAAAATATATATGAGCGGTATAAGAGTAAAAAATCCACCGATCAAATAAATCGCTTCATTTTCTTGGTGGCACTGAGCGCAGCGATACTTTTTGTGGATTTTTTCTCGCACACCGCTCATCTACTAAAATAAGAAGACTGCCCCGACACCCATCTCGGTGCACTATAAGAAATCACAACGCTACCGATCCCCAACCGAAATTGATCGCCAGACGACCACCCGGTACGTATCCCGCGGATTGCGAGGCCATAGCCCCGTCATACGCCCTACGTCTGTTCAGGATCCACCTAGCCACCTTCTAAGAGAAGAAGGCGTCCACGGACAACAAAGAAACCTAAAGACCATGACCCTCGGTTGTACCGTAAGCTCAGTGTAGCTATGGAAAAAAGAACATGCGTGCCCGCTCTCGTGGACCGTTGTAGACGTGCACGTTTGAAGGAACGTTCCAGTTAATTTTCGAGCACAACAGCATCTTGTGTCTTGTAACATGCATGACAATTGTGTTTCAAAGAATCAAAATAATTTTATTACAGTTCAAAGAAACAAAAGTAAGAGATAGTATCATACGAGGAGAATCATAACCTCCAAGTTTATAATATGAAACACTAACTTTGTAAGTTTAGTCATATCAGAACTAAAAGGAAACTGTACGCAGCCCGCGTTGCCTACCAGTTAGGTTTTATAGCTTGTGAACTTACAAAGGCCGATAAACAAATCTTTTTCAAAACTTACATACAGCAGCTAAATTTGAAGTAAAATATCTGTATGTAAAAACATCAAAAGCTTTCATGATTTTAAATCCATAAGCTTAACGTCGTCATTAAAAAGTCAAAGACTCATTTTTCATTGACGACTTCACGTTAAGCTCGTGGTCTTAAAATCGGAGCGTAGGATAGAAAGACGTTGTTTTGCATCCGAGTAGGCGAAACAGAGCTAAGAACAAAGCGTTGTTATGTTATAAGAACATGAGCGATATCTTTTCAGAAATTTATAAAATAATTTATTTATAAAGAACGGAAAGAAAAATCGGGAATATTATCACATTGTTGTTACATAATATTTAGAAATAAAAATTTGATCCAATTACTAAATAGACACAAAACACGATTATTGGATCTAATAACTATATAGACACAAAAGCAAAATTTTAGATTTTTTTCTATCGAAAAATATATGTGGAATTGTGTTTACGGATCAGGCATAGTATTTGTTTAATATCTGTGAGACGTACACCCTTTCTAAAATGATAATGTTCGAAACTAGCCTTATAACACACTAAGATGTCTGTTGTCAAAAGGCAAGGCCCAAATAGGTTTAGTCTGACTTTTTTCTTTACTATACTTACATACAGATATGTTACCTACTTATAGGTCATTAGTTTTAATTCAAAGAACAATTCTAATAATGCGTTTTCTTGTTATCGCACTTATGGGGTACATAGTATTAGTATCAAGGACCAATGTGTTTTTACTGACAACAAATTGGACAACACGGGGATATAAGTAAATCCAAAAAAAACTTCGGTTATGGCAGGTCGCCTTCCTGACACTAAGTTTCCTTGGAAATTAAAAAAATTAGTTATGTAATAAATTCGAGTAATTAGGGCATGTATGATGGTAAGGACCCCTGTTTTGCGCACCGTGTTCAGCGACACCACATGTGATTGTGACAGCAAGCCACCGCATTAGCTGCATTTATTCCCTTACTCGCGTTTTATGACATCCAACTGGAGGATGTTGTAACACGGTTCTTATGTACTTAAGCTGGAAAGCATTTGTATATTCCGGATGCTTCGCAGAATTACGTAAAAGAATTACCAGTTATGAATCAAAATATAAGTTATCCGTTACATTTTTTCGAGCTTAGCATTCCCGTGACAAGGGTCAGATCGTTGGGACCTTCGTCAGTTGACCGCCATTTTGATACAAGGCAGGAACTTAGCAATTGCAAGTAATTTAATAACCATTAATTCCATTATTGAAGACATAATATTAAATGGATTTTAGGAATTATCTTTTTTCGGTTATGATTTTTAGTTATGCATTAGAGCCCCCTCTCAAAATTAATAACCTAATAGAATTTCTAGTGCAATATTTTCATTGAGATAACATATTACACAAAATATCAGTATCTAAATATGACATTTGCTACTGATTCCGTGTAAGAGCGAGAGACTCATGACATACTCGAACGGACGGGCAGACTGATATACAGACAGACAGCGCAGTCTGATAAATCAGATTCCGTATCTAAAAGGAACTCAAAATAAACGTATCTACACTTAATATTGAATAGATTTGTATTTTTTGTATGTAACGAGTAAACTTGAAAAAATATTTTTTTTTGTTTGACATTTTTCTCAATAACCCGTGTGAAGCTGGCGCGGACTGCTATTTTTTTTATTGCTTATAAGTAAGCTTATAAGTTGACCACAACCTCACTCTGAATCTGATGGTTAGTGATGATGTGCTCCAAGGTGTTAACAGGCTTAAGGCCAAGACCGTAATCAAAATAATTTCTTATTCGGGCGGAGCTAAAAGAAATGGGCGTTAACTTTTAACTCCTAAAAATACTCATTCGCACTGCGGCACTAGTCGCCGTACCACGCGTAGCATCGCAATAATTGTAGAGCTTCGTGAACTATTAGAAGCGGCAGAACAGAAGTGTAGATATAACAACATTTTTATCTGCTGTTACTGCGAACCGCTGTAGGGTAAGAAAACATCATTACTTGTAGGTATAGAAATATTTAATAGACTAAGCGAAGCGAGGTGGAGGTCTGAGCACTGTATATTTCCCCGTCAATAAATTTTGATTACCTGTATAGACCTTCTTGAAATTAGGTAGAAAGGTACCTCTTTCATAGTAACATAAATTGCAAGTAAGAACCTGTATGAGCTTAATTGTTTGATGGATTGCTGAGATTCATTCAGAGCGGTCCTTAGAACGAGGTTAAATTTAGCGGCTTGCATTTATTTTTATGCGGTATGAAATATCATACAAACCAATAAAAGTTTAAAATTTGAATAGAAGTATAATTCCATATAAACGCTCAATACAAAAGATAACCGTACTGAAACCGCTATGTAAGATTCACCCTACCGCTATTAAAAGTGGTACAGCTAGAATCATACCATTTTCACCCAAATCCCCTTTATACTGTTCACAAACATCTTTTTCTACCTACTCGAATCTTTCTGGTTGGCGACAGATTTTCTACTTGAGGGTGGTAGCTAACCAGGCGGGTATTCGCAAAATGCCCTCCAACATGCCAAATTACTGGTTCTCAAGGACACATAGTGGCTTACGCCGTTAAGTGCTAGGCGACAGTTATTCTACTTGAGAGTGGTAGCTAGCCAGGCGGGCATTTGCAAAATGCCCTACCACCATGCGAAATTACTGGTTCTAGAGGACTCATAGCGGCACATACCGTTAAGTGCTTGGCGACAGATTTTGTACTTGAGGGTGGTAGCTAGCCAGGCGGGTAATCGCAAAAGCCCTACAACCATGCAAAATACTGATTCTTACGGACACATAGCGGCACATACCGTTAAGTGCTTGGCGACAGATTTTCTACTTGAGGGTGGTAGCTAGCCAGGCGGGCATTTGCAAAATGCCCTACCACCATGCAAAACTACAGGTTCTCAAGGACACATAGCGGCACATACCGTTAAATGCTTGGCGACAGATTTTCTACTTAATGGTGGTAGCTAGTCACGCGGGTATTCGCAAAATGTCATATCATCATGCTAAATTACTGGTTCCCAAGGACACATAGCGGCTTATGCCGTTTAGTGCTTGGCGGCAGATTTTCTAGTTAGTAATATAATTATAATCAATATCATATAACTATAAAATCACTTAGCCGTTTAGGGTATTGGTAATAGGGTCTCGTTTAATTGTACAGTACCCTTAAAATAACAAAATGAAATATTGTACTACGGGTTACAAATCGAGGTACCTACTAAAATAGGAATTAACAATGCCGTGTCTGAACTTTTATCATCTCGCTCAAAGAACTTATTATAAACATTTTATAAATCAATATAATGAAAAGTCCTTACCCAATATTGTTTTTGATTGAGTGTCAATAATGTATAACTTGCAAACTAACGTATGGTAAAATAATATTGCATTAATTCGTAAAATAAATGCACAAAAATGATGGCGTAACGAACGGCACAGATCCCACGTCCAAACGGCCCGAGCGCTGCGGGCAGACTGATTTTCGTTGCGATTTATTCTTGCGAACAGGGAATTTTGTGCCAAAAAATCTTAAAAATGTTTTTAACACAAGTAAGTAGATTAGAGTATAGAATAAGCTATTTTAAAAAAAAAGAATTGTTATCCTAACTTTAACTAATCCTCTTAAATAAATAAAAAACAGTCCAAAACGGGTGGCCGATTACAATTTATTACAGAAGAACTAATAAGTTCAAATAAAAACAAATTAACTAACTCACTAAATAAAGAACTAAAGATTACGATATATTTATTTCGCATATTTTGAGCTCATAGTTTCAGTAAAAGAAGATTCCAAAAGTGCGCGTTTCACTACGGTGATCGCCTTAACCTAGAATAACTGGCTCTCAAGGACAGTTGCCGGAACACATCGTTAGGTACTCGGCGATTTCCTACTTGAGGGTGGTACCCAGGCGGCAGTCCATAGCCAATGCCACTGAGCCATCACTGCTTCAGTTCATAATAATTGTGTTCTTATTAGAAATTTCTCACCTCGTCCTGGAATCGAGCCAACGTCCCCCGGTCTTACGCACCGTGTCTTTACAATAATCTTGATGGGCTGACGTACCCGTTTGATACGTTACATTACGCCTTTATATTCCCACGGTTTAGATCAGAGGCTTAAGTAGCAACGTTTTGCTAAATATGTTATTGGTCTCATGTAGAGGGCCATATTCTCTCTACTTATATTGGGAGAATACATAGGCACAGTTTTAGAATCCGGGCTACTACTGATAGTTTATTTTCCATAACATCCTAATAAGTGTCCATCCCCGGGAACACACCCGGGGACCTTGAAAAGCCATTGTGCTACCCAATCAACAAGGCAGTTTTTATCAACACACTAACAATCAAATGCTGACATAAGAATATTTCGCACCATTTCACTAGGAAGTTCAGATTACCAAGTGGGAATTGCATTTTAATTACAAATTCGTACAAAGTAGAAATAGAGTAAACTACAAAAATCAGTAAAATAGTTACCATTTTCTCTCTTACGTAACTTTATAACACGTGACAATGACACGTGTCAAGCCACTGGCACCTGTCACTTAAACTCCTACGCTTAAGTGAATTCTTCGGCTTTTCCTTGACATCAAGTTCAATTAAAGAACAAAATATTTTGCGTGGGTTATTGGCGAGCAAATGTCTTTGCTATTTCTCCTTTCTTCTTCCATATTTTGTTGGTTACAGTGACTAAAGTTATCCTCGAATAATTATAGCCAAGTTTGGTGAAATTGACCTTGAATAAACTAAAGATTGCAATAACGACCTCGACGTTTCCAGAAAGGCTTCGAGAAAGTGAGTTTTTTTTTGTTTTTTTTTTATGGGCTCTGTGTGCAAACGAGCAGGCGGCTGTTGGTAAGTGATCACCGTCTCCTATGAACATCCGCAACACCAGAGGTTTCGAGGATGCGTTGCCAGCCTTTGAGGAAAGAATATGCTCTCTTCTTGAAAGTCCCTAAGTCGTATCTGTTCGAAAATTCCTCAGCAGCCAGATTGTAGCAGTGCGAGGTGGGAAATGCCGTGAAAATCGCAAGGTTGTGGACTTCCAGACATCGATATGAAATTGATGAAACATCATGCTTTGTCGGGACGTCCAATGGCGAAATTGAGCTGCAGGTAGTAAATCGAACAGTTCCTCAGAACACTCCATAATAACACATGGGTTATTTTCTTGATGAAAAAGGTTTCATCTTGTCATAATAATTTACAATACTAAGTTTTTTTAGATTTAAGTTGGCTCGTACGTTTCGTACATTTTTCATTCGCTATGTCAAGCAAACATGAAACAGCAGTAGGTAAGTATTTTTATACAAGTTAAATTAGAGTCAAGGTTTTATTTTTCAGCTAGGTCCTGTACTTTTTATAAATAATGATGTGATACGCTATACTCGGAAGATATTTTGTACATTGCGTAATGATAATATTTGTAAGAGTAATTTGATTGCTGTATGATTATTTATTCATTGTTTTTTGTATATTAGGCATACGTTAATTTTGGACTATAATCATATCAAGTTTGACGCTTGAATGTTATATGTTACTGTATCAGCTGGATTATCCACTGCTGAACACAGCCTCCCCCATTAAGGAGGAGTTTGCTATAATCCCAACGCTTGAGGGGCATCTTGGAGATTTCAGTTTAAGATATCAGTTCTTCAGAAGGTGCTGCTGCCCACCTTCCGGTAATTTTCCTTTAATTGCCTCTTACGACACCCACTGCAATGGTGGGGTGATATTCTAGTCTGTCACCCCACGGGGTATAGGGAACCCCCGCTTATTTCTGCTTTTATGTTATTGTTTTTAAGCCTATCCGCCATATTGTCACATATTCTGTAAAAAATCAACCGGTTCCCTATTACCGTTCCAGAGATGCAGACCTTTAAAGGTCGGACAGACGGTCGGACAGCTGAGGCTTAGCAATACGATCCCGTTTTCTTGTACGGAACCCTAAAAATATGCATATATTAATCATTCTCAGAAATAACCAATAGGTAATGTTTTTTTATATTCATTTCATTCGAGCTATATTTTCAAGCACGAAACATTCAATTTGGCTGTGATTGATTTATCTTTTTTCAGTTTTGTAGATTGGTTTGCAATACTGAAACTCAATCGTTCCGCATATCAGTAGTTTATTTTACTATTCTGAATGTGTTAATGTACACAAGTATCTACGTGGATCCATAGTGAATTAAGCCAGCATTGAGAGATCCTAATTATTATTATGCATTAAATGACAAATAATCAACTAGTCTAGTCGTTATCGCAGCAGAGTAGATTTAGAAAGTCATTGTCATATAGTATTATTTATATAAGGTAAGGTTTCCATGGAACAGTGTAGCATAAACACATAAGTTTATGGGTTTCTTTTGTGGAGTTTTGCTTGCATGTAACGGTTAAATATGCACCATAATTATACATCAACATTCAAAACAAAACATATTTTGCAAAACATTTCTAAATAATACACAAAAAATCTCTTAATTTAGGTCGTCTTAGTGTAGAAACGTTGGGTCCGTGGGGACCGGGAGCTCATCGTATTTTCCAAAATTTATCAGAGCGCTTGGTCGATGCGACGCAGGATCAAAATGCTGGCACCTATTTGGCTCAAAGCATAAGCATTGCAATTCAACAGGGCAATGCTGCCAGCATGCTGGGCACGCTGCCAACTGTTAGTGGGCTGGAGCATTTGGACTGCCTATGAGTCCAAATGCTTTTATTGTAGTAGCTGTAGTATTGTAGTAGCTGTAGTGTTGTATATAGTTTGTAGTATTTATATTATTAACTAGCTGTACCCGCGACTTCGTACGCGATTGCCGTACCTGCAAACTAATTATTCACATTTGAGCACTGTTTATCTCATATTAAGCAACGCTGTGGTCTGTGGTGAAGCACTCTTAGTAAAGCATAGCTCAGAAAGGAGCTTTTTACTTTGGGTTTGATACTCCTAGCTTGTTTTTACAGAAGACAGTAGTTAAGTAACTCAGAGAGTTCCTTCGCGGTTCGCACAATAAATGTTGAAGCAAAGTAGGTACTTTGTTCGTTTCTTTGGAATTTCGATTATAAAACGATATCTTTTTGCCGAGTGTTCTCCTTGTTTGGCGGTAGAACAAAAATATATTAGATTGTACACTTCCATTGCGCAGTCTCCAAAATGTATCCGGCAAAAGATAGATAGTTAACAAAATTGATTGTGGCGAATATTCCAGATTTTAGAGTTTTATCTTAGCAAGCTGGCAAATCTAAATACGGATGCCGGGATGCCCGTGGGGTGCCGAGCTGACTATGGGGTGCTGGGCTGCCCGTGGGGTGCCGGGATGCCCGTGGGGTGTCGGGATGCCCGTGGGTGCCGGGCTGCCCTTGGGGTGCCGGGTGGCCCATGGGGTGCCGGGCTGCCCGTGGGGTTCCGAGCTCGCTCGTCACTATTCTAACACAAAAAGAATAATTGAAATTGGATTACGCGTTCATAAAGTACAACTAAGTAACATTTTGACTTTCATCCCCTTTGCCGAGGGAACCGTGCTAAATTTCGGGATAAAAAGTATACAATAACGTTCTTCGTGATATGAACTGAGATCGTGTTAAGTTTTATTGAATTCCACTCAGTAGCCCATGGGGTGCAGGGCTGCCCGTGG
The DNA here is from genome assembly GCA_963890685.1 of Plagodis pulveraria. Taxonomy (NCBI): domain Eukaryota; kingdom Metazoa; phylum Arthropoda; class Insecta; order Lepidoptera; family Geometridae; genus Plagodis; species Plagodis pulveraria. The sequence continues at coordinate 10,214,026 of OY982964.1, read as the reverse complement.
GGTGCCGGGCTGCCCATGGGGTTCCGGGCTCACTCATCATTATTCTAACAAAAAAGAATAATTGAAATCGGACTACGCGTTACTAAATTACAACTAAGTGTACATTTTGACTTTCATCCCCTTTCCCGAGTGAACCGTGCTGAATTTCGGGATAAAAAGTATACAATAACGTTCTTCGTGGTATGAACTCAAATCGTGTTAAGTTTCATTGAATTTCATTCAGTAGCCCATGGGGTGCTGGGCTGCCCGTGGGGTGCCGGGCTGCCCATGGGGTTCCGGGCTCACTTATCACTATTCTAACAAAAAAGAATAATTAAAATCGGACTACGCGTTCATTAATTACAACTAAGTAACATTTTGACTTTCATCCCCTTTCCCGAGGGAACCGTGCTGAATTTCGGGATAAAAAGTATACAATAACCTTCTTCGTAGTATGAACTCAAATCTTGTTAAGTTTCATTGAATTCCATTCAGTAGTTTTGAAGTGATGCGCGGCCGGGATACAGACAGACAGACAGACAGACAGAAATACAGACAGACAGACAGACAGACAAAAATAAAAAAAAATACAGTTTTGGTATCAGTATCAGCTACAGAGTGCTCTCAATTTTTTTTTTGCAAAATATCTCTTATGTACAGAATTGGACCTGTTACAGTTTATTAATGTTTTCAAGTTTAATGTTTTCAGTTTTATTATAAGTATATATATAATATTGTATCAAACACTGCAAATATCACATGTATGCAGACGACATTCAAATATACATAGATTTTACACCACAAGAACACGAGAGAGCCCTAAAACAACTAACAGAAGATCTAAATAGGATAACCATATGGTCTGTAAACAATAATCTTTTACTCAATGCATCCAAAACTAAATTCATGGTTCTGGGTACTAGACATCAGTTGCTTTCATTGCCAACAAATCTCAGCGTATCGATTAGGGGCGAAAAAATAGAACAGGTTTTCATAGCACGTAATCTTGGTTTAAATATGGACTGAGATTTGAAAACCACATAGCTGAATGTGTCCGTAACTGTTTCTATAGACTCAAAACCATATATAAATTACGACCGTATCTGTGTGAAGAGCTCCGTATTCAACTTGTTGAAACCCTTGTTCTTTCTAAGTTAAATAACGCTGACGTTGTTTACGGCCCTCGAATACTTTCACGGACACAGCGTCTTATACAACGTGTTCAGAATGCTTGCGCGAGATTCTGTTTTGCGATACCACCTCGTAGTCATGTAACACCTTTTCTAAATAGACATTATGCACTCAAAATGAAATCTCGGCGTAAGCTTCACTTGGCATGTCTGCTTTTCAACGTAATTAATTTGAGGAGTCCTTCATACTTGTATGATAAGTTTGATTGGGCCGGTACAAACAGACCGTCGTCCAGAAGGCACGGTACCCTGCAAATTTCAATACCACGTCATCGCACGATTTCATTTAAAGGTGGTTTTCACTATGCAGCTACCAAGTGCTGGAACAATTTGCCTCCACCGATAAAAATAATTAATACAATAAGCTCATTTAAATTACATTTAAAAAGATATCTCATTAGTCAACAAAAAATACATGAAAATATAAATATAGATTTTTCATTTTTGTAAGATTCAATTTTGTGGAATTAACTCCTCTGAGATGCTGACAGCCTCACGCAGAGAAGTGAATTTTAACCTAATATTTACGAGTACTTATAATGCTATTATACCATTTGAAAATTATACAGACCTAAACATGGTGAACACACGTGCCTCGTTGCATCAGTCATTATATTTTAAAATGTGAATATATTCCTTGTTCTTTTTCGATACATACCTACTTATTTATTAAATGATGTTATTATGTGTATATGTATTGTTCATTATAATATTATTTATTATTATGTATATAAATCTATATTTAATATTATTATATATTTATATTTATTATGTGTAAAAATTAATGTCTCTTTAATAATTAATCCTGTATATATTATAGTAAGTAAGCTTAGTAACTAGCCAGAGCTTTAACACAATATTTTTTTTATTTCTTTGGGTCTCGGCTGAAAATCAGCGCTTTTGTCTTAGACAATAAGCATTATGCTAAGACAAGGCTCATTCAATACTACTGGACATCTCACTACCGAATATATATTTAAGAAAATTGTTAACATTGTATAACTTTATAGGATTAAGTTTAACATGGTTTATAATATTTTTGTTGTAGTATTGAATAAACTTCTTTTCTTTCTTTCTTTCTATTTGTTGAATAAAGGCATACCGCCGGTAAAAAAAAATATTATGTCCTATTTATTAAAATAGGCTTACTTATGAATTAGTTTACCTTTGCTGTCGAATATACGCACATACAATTTATTATTCCCATTTTATGTCAGATTACTCTTCTACACGATTATCTTCCGTATTTTTTGATGTTAAAAATACAGGATTTGAAATCTGAAGCTTAAAATACGAGTTTATGAATAGCTAAATGTTGTTTCTTTGAGGTAAATGTGTAACGTTGTCTGTATATTTAATGGGCGTTAAATATTATGTTTGTGGGAAACTCACTCACAAAAATCTGGATGGTCTAGAAAAAGGTTCTTTATTGATAACTTCGTACGAGAAAAATGTACTGTATTGCTTAACCTACATGTGTCCTGTATCGGAATAAACGTATATGAAGAAACAAAATAGTAGTTCGCCATTTTGGAATCTTTAGATTTTGAACGGACAAATGACAGGGTTTTTCGGACAGAGCAATAGAGTAGAGTGGCATTCATATGTGTGCAATCCCTATGTGAACACACCGGTTGTAAGCTCGGTTGGTATACACTGCATGGGTACTGGCACATATGTGTTATCGCTGGATTGGAGGGATAGAGTTGTGCTTCCTGATTTAAAGCTTCCTTTCAGTATTTACATTTTTTTTATGTTATTGTGACAGGACAAGCTCGAGGCCCACCTGATGTTAAGCGGACTCATTTCTGCCTATAACACATGCATTTTGTCACAAGTCACGAATTGCACTGCGCCCGTCACCTTGAGACATAGTTGTTAAGTCTCATGTGCCTGTAATTTCACTGGCTCTCAAGGACTGCTGCCGGAACACACCGTTAGGTGCTTGGCAACAGATTTTCTACTTGAGGGTGGTCGCTCGCCAGGCGGGCATTCCCAAAATACCTTTCCACCATGCGGTGAAGCTCAAGCCTGCGGTGGGATTCGAACCATGGGCCTGCTGCGCGGTCCACAGCCAATGCGACTGAGCTATCACTGCTTACTTCCTTTTGATTTCCTTTTTCTTCTTATAGTTCTTATCCATAAGGGAGGTTGGGTACATGCTCTCGATACAAAACCTTCCTACTTATATCAAAACTTGGCCACAATAAACCTTTATTCTTATTGGCTAACCAGTCACATACGAACATGGAAGTAATAAGTACTACGTACAACAGTACTTATTACTTCCATGCATGCGACTAATCAGAGCTATTTGGATCTATTTCTGTCATACCGACATAAACAAAGATCATATAAACAAAATAAGCAAGGTTCTAATATAACAAAGTAATTATATGCCCTAAAGTAAATATTTATGTTGTGCTTAACTGTGATCTTTTCTATTCTACCTTCATAAACAAAGATCTAATGACCCAATACAAACAATGTAATGCTATGCCTTGTGGTAAATATTGATGTCGTCCTGCACAATATGTTTAATAACAAATTAATTTCATATTTGGTCATATTTATATTCAGAATAGACTAAAATACCTAGGTCAAAAAGTACAACAGAAACCGGCAGATTTGCAAATGTCGCTTGGTCAGCGCATAAAATTCTAGGCATCCACTGCGCAAACTTTTATGTTTCATACGTAATCGCCGCCTGCAGCTGATGTGTCTGTTAAATTCAACGAGGATTTCCGGTTCTTTTGATAATAAACAGGGGACGGATGGAGAGAACCTCATTGAAACTATCCCCGCTGCCCCTTTTGCTCCGATTATTTCTGCGTATGAGGCAGAAATGTAGGAAGAAGATGTATAAATGGCATGATAATACATTTATTTAGTTCACATTTACTGAAAAATTAGAAAATTTTAGTCTACTTTTTTTATGGTCACTATCTCCAAAACTAAACTATGTCGTAATATGGAATTTGCGGTATATTTATGTCACATATCCAACAATTCACTACCAAATACTGAAAATGAATCTATGCTATGATCAAAACCAATAAATATTTATAATGTTTGTTTCTTCACGGTTTGTTGTAATACAAAACTCTAACTAAATTAGGCCTCGCACATAGCCGTTTTTCTGTTGTGTGTCTAGTTTTTAAGATTTAGCAATCGATTTTCCATGTCATAATTTTATAGATGGATTTTGTTATACCGCTTTGTTATCCAATTTTATTATGTTAAAAGATTTAAGTGAGCTCATCAAAAATGTATTCAAAATTTTACAGCAATACATATACCTAGGCAGCAGACAAATTAGAAAACGAGTTAATAAAAACGTGCTATATAAAAAGAAAATAACTGGTTAATTACTTCGAAGACAAAGATAAAGTTGTTAAAACGAACAAAATTATATCACCTTCAGTTCAAGAGAGTAAGAAATTACGTAATCTTGCCTTTAAATATATAATGGCTTCACATTCACGCTCACCCTGATGTGTTGGGTGGATTTGAAAAGTTAATTTGCGCAAGCCTCTGCAATTATCTCTTTAAGGAACGTACTTAAGGAATTACGGGTTAGGAGTTCACGAAACAGGAACCATTATATAAATGCAAATTGTTTTAATGCTAAGTTTATATTGAAGTAAATATGTTGCGACATTTACGTTCAATAGAAGTTTTAATGCGAAAGTTTGTAGTGTGTTTGTATGTTTGTTACTTCTTCACGCTCAAACGGCTGAACAAATTTTTATTAAATTTGGTATATATGTATAGTATACTCTGATGTTTTAATGATTGTTGACGCAATAACGACTTGACTGACTTGTATGAAATTTTGTATACCCTATTTAAACACGTACCTGGTTCTATTTGTACTTATTGTAATCGTAAGTTACTTTTTGTATTATTTTATTTGAAACATGTACATATAGTTTACTATTACTGTAGTTTTTTGATATTAAATTATTCTTATTCTTACCTGTAGCTACAGGTCATTATCATCATAATCAGTTTCTTTCCGATGCAATTTTGTAAAGATCTTGATCGCTCTCTACAGGCGACAGATTGTCTACTGATGGGTGGTAGCTAACAACTAGGCGAGGATTCGCAAAATGCGCTACCTCAATGCTACCTAGTTCAAACTCTTTATTATTATACAAAAAACAACAGTAACTAAATCCGGTGTCTTTTCAAACTAAAACCCGAGACGCCTAATGAATAATATATACAGAATGTACACGGAACTCAACTCTAAAGTACACTTTACACATGACATGTGGAAATTCCACCCAAGCCCATTCAAGTTTCGTTTACAAACGCCGTTCGATCTCACATTTGGGCCGTCATTATCCTAAAACTATAAAGGGAGAAGTCGTGAAGCCGTTATGGACCAAGTGGTGATATTTGTAAACTTTTACGATTATTGCAAATGAGGCCGCCATTGGAGAGGTTAGGGTATAATTAAATTAATGATTGATTTCCAAAACTAATTTTTACTCAAGACTCGGGGGTCGGCGGGCATAGCGCTTTCTTTACAACTGTAGTTCCTTCATTTAAACACCTAGTTTACAAATTTCTGAAAAGCATTACACTGAAAAAACTTTATTGTAATTATCTACAAAAACTTTGGTAATTAGCTACACAAAAATGGTGACTACATAACTAGATCTACTAGTAGCCAAACTAAGTTTTGTAAATTGGCATTATGTTACGAGTAATTAAAATATTTATTAATATTACCAAAACTAATTATGTGAACATTAACCAAACCATGTGTCACCAATAAATACAGTCTTATTAAAATTAGTCTACCCATTTTGTTATTAGTTGTAATCCTATTTGATTCTCATTTAACATCTAGTTGTAGATACATAACCTGACTGTATTCCTGTGGGTAGCTAAACTGTAATGCTGTTTTCGTTTTTATGTAACCTTACTAATATGTTATCAACAGCTCAACTATTTAGTAAGTTTCATGTGTATATAACTTAAACAGGCGCTATTAATAACACAACTGTTTCTTTACTTCTATGTGTAGCTTACCCCACACAGTGTCGTTGGTAACAAAACTAGTGCGTATGTTACATAACGAAGCGTTATTAATAACTCAAGTATTTGGTTACTTTTATGTATACCTTACCTCACATAGTGTTACTGGTAATATAACTGTTTAGTTACTTAAGGCTGTCGTCCCTAGGCTAGGTATTAGCTATATTATGTTTCTTGCACCTCGCTAGGGTATATGTAACATAATAAGATTATATTATAGGTTAACATTAGAAAACAAAACAACATGTTTATGTTACATTTAAGTTTATTGAATTTGCAATCATTAAACAATATAGGTTATCAGGTATGATCAACCTTGAACTGTCCTCAGCTTGCTTCTCTACCTAAATGTTTACAATTATGACCCCGTGACATTTTATGGGGGATTTTTAATTTTACAGTAATTAATTATTAATTCTATACGGCTTCCAAAATGTGCATTAATTTATTTCACACTCTATGACAATAGGAGACTATCACATTTTGGTGCATTTATGAATAGTTAGATAAAATGAGCTCAGAAAATTAATTTTAAGTATATACTTAAGTCAATATTTTATCCATGACTATTAATTCTAAACTCGCTATACATATACATTTTACCACTAGATACAATGCTAAGGTGAGTGTAGGTATTATTATTCTCCACAGCCTAATGTCATTTCAATCCATTTTTCTAGATGGTTAGTAGATATTGCTACTGCTTACAAAATAAGTTGGTGTTGATTTGAATGCATTTGACATAATCTCCGTTAGTTCGCACCAATTCTTTTAAGTCTGCATCTGAGAGCATTTGAAGAGTTTCTATGTCAATGGTGTGTTCTGAAACAAAAATATTTTACTCACAAAACTGGAAGTTTGGATTGATATTAATATAAGATATAATATGGATAAGATAAGATAACAGTCACTTATAGATTCAAGTAAATTGATTTCACATATTAATATGTCCGTACATATTAACACTGCCTACTTATTAAGTATGTAAGTATAGGTCATATAAGTTCCTAAGTAGGTACATAATATATACAACTGACTTGACCACCTCTTTCACCTGAAGTTTATATATGCCTCAACAGCTGATGTACCACTCAGAGCTTAGAGTGCTTGGTATTGGCCATAGAATAATACTTCTCCTAGGACATTGACTGGTAAACCTTTAGCAATAAGTAGCTTCGAACTTTACGCCAGCCCTCAAGCAACCCACAAATAAGCGTGTTGATGGAGTAGGTACCTATCTGAATAGGTTCTTTAAGATTTTAAGTATTTGCCATCAAACCAATACACTATTGATTTTTGTGCACTATTCCAAAGATGCTTGCGGCAAGCTCATGCGGCGCATGTAAACGACGTCTGTGCGTATGTAAATTACAAAATTCTTCGATTCCGCCTAAGCGACGCCGGTAATGGCGATTAGGTTAAGGTAAATTACATGATACATTACGTTTAGATACCTACCTAGTTGTGGCTACGTTTACGATTTTTTATTGTTGACAATTTTCTGTGACTAATTTTGTTCCATTCAAAATAATTAACTACCTTTCTTAGAACGAAATAAGTTCGGCGTCGGCCATGTTTGCTAACACAATAAATAGCCACAAGTGCCTAGAAATATGGGGCTTAAATCTTAGGGACACTACTAAATCAATAAGTAACAAAATACACTCACCATTTAATTTTTCTATATAAATTTCAAGTCCCCACGATTTCAGATAATCTGCGATAGTTTCTTTTGCCGGCGATATAGCCGTCCCGTCGTCCGATCCTCATCCATATCCTATGTAATTTTTGCACACATTTACTTAAAAAAAACATGCGCTGTTGTTCACTAATATCAATCTGAGTAAATAACAGGTAATACGTTTTTATTATATGGGAATTTCGCAAAACGCACACGTTCGAACCAAACCACAGCAAGAAAAGGAAACCAATATGGCTTGCGTCCGCTGCGCCGCCGCCGACCATAGCGTAACTTATATGCGCCGACAGCCGATGTTTTGTTCCTCCAACCGGGGTTTAAAAAATAGGGGCCTTACATGCAAGCATGTTTCGATTGATTATAAACTAAACAGTTTTGTAATTTTTAATCAAAGTCAGGTTGAAAGTAGCTTTTATTTTTTTGTTATTTACTAATTGTGTGTTTATCAATTGATAACATTTGATTCTTTAATAGCTGAACAACATGAATGTATATTTACAACCACTATTTTTGATATTTATATGTTTGTTACTAGTAAATCAACCGTTTCATAAAGTTATATCCAAATAGTTCGCTTATTTTTAGTGAACTCAGTTTTGTAGTTGTAACTAAAGTCACGTTTTGTTAAATGTACATTAAAAAAAGTCAATTATTAACTAAACTCAATATAACACAATCCATTTTGTAGGCCATAACTGAATCAGACGACGTGATTTAAACAAAGTTTGTTTACTTGCAGCTTTTTACAATTTAACAAAACCGGTTTAGCATATTAGTTTTTTCAGTGTACCCACTTTCTTATCGGGCTATTTCTCACTGTGTCCTTCAAAGTCATAAATCTTAAAGCTCTCATTTCCCATGAGTAATCCCAAATTGTAATCGTTGGCACGGGTATCCAGAGCGGTCAAGCTCACATAAAGGTGTTGTCTAGCGGCGGTGTTGTGTGTCGGGTCGCCATCTTCCCTCAAAAATGGTTGAGGAAGGCGATGGCTGGCACATGCGTCAACTCGTGAACGGGTGCTGCTAGAGGACACTGGTCTGCTCTGGATGCAAGTGGTAATGACATTTATCGAAAAAAAAACTGTTCTTTTAACACTGTTCTCTTTTAGAATGTTGCATGTTTCCTATATATTGTAAGTATCTAGTTTGTAAATAAAATATGGTCATAATTAAAAAAAGGCACGGACCCTGGAGTCTGTGGAGTGTAGATTTATATAATATACTAGTATTTCGGGCAGTGTGCGGGCCGCATGCGGCCCGCATTTATCGTTATGCAGTACTAAATAATACCGTAACTCCTTATACATTTAAAAAAAAAAACAAAACTCCATAACAGTATGAAATCCCATATTAACTCTCAATACAATAAAGAACAATACTGTAGCCACTAAAACAGATTCACCCTACTGCCATAAAAAGGTGGTACGGGCAGAATGGGACCAAGGTTCTGAGTCACTTTTGTTAAGGAACCCCACTCGTAGGTGCTGCGGTTACCGCAGGCAGTTGCCATGGAGACAAGTCGGATATGTGGAAAATACTCTCAAGTCGGAGCTCGGCCTTCGGCCTCGCAAGTTACTAATACGGCTCGGCCTACGGCCTCGCCAGGCGCTCGCCCTTCGGGCTCGCGCATCACACGCTCGGCCTTCGGCCTCGCGGACTGAAAGTTCGGCCTTCGGCCTCACCAGGAGCTCGCCCTTCGGGCTCGCTATACACAAAAGTTGGACAGTAACTCCAAATTCAGTCAAAAATCCCACAAAAACTCCTAATACATTTGAAAATTAAGGAAAAACACTCCAAATGCAGTATAAAGAATGATAGGAACACGTAAGACACATCCAAAATGTCATTCGACTGCTCTCCTTATTCCCTATGACATTTTTTCAAAAACCCTCTACCTATCTATTACCGTTTTCGAGATACGTGATTTATCTGCACTTGGCAGACGTCATCGAAAAAAAAAAATCATATTTGGAATAAGGACGTCCAGAACAACCTAGATATAAAATTTAAGCCAAATCGGAGAATTTTTTTTTACTTGGCAGACGTCATCGAAAAAATAATTTTTGATTTGGAATAAGGACACCCAGAACCACCTAAATATCGAGTTTCAGCCAAATCGGAGTAACTTGTTTTACTTGGCAGACGTCATCGAAAAAAAAATTTTAGATTTGGAATAAGGACACCCAGAACCACCTAAATATCGAGTTTCAGCCAAATCGGAGTAACTTTTTTTAATTGGCAGACGTCATCGAAATAAAAATTTCATATTTGGAATAAGGATGACAAGAACAACCTATATATCGATTTTCAGCCAAATCGGTGCAAGTCTGAGCTCGGCCTTCGGCCTCGCAAGTTACTAACACGGCTTGGCCTGCGGCCTCGCGCACCATCCGCTCGGCCTACGGCCTCGCGGCCCGAAAGTTCGGCCTTCGGCCTCACCAAAAGCTCGCCCTTCGGGCTCGCCACACTGACAGTAGGACAATTACTCTAAATTGAGTTGAAATTCCCACAAACACTCCTAATACAGTCGACATTGTTAGGTTAAATACTCCAAATAATGTATGAAGAATGAGAGTAGCACATTTGACAGGTGTCATTTGACTGCTCTCCCGATTCCCTATGACATTTGTTCAAACACCCCCAACCTATCTCTTACCGTTTTCGAGATACGTAGTCCAGCTTTACTTGGCAGGCGTCATTTCTAGGGTTTTTAATTTTTCCCCTACTCAGCTAAACCCCTTAGTCATTTTCGTAATACATTACTATAACCGTACTCAACTCTTTCTGGTAGAACCAGCTACTTTTTTGAGGGATCGAAGGATTTTGTATGGCGGCCATTTTGAAATCCGCCATTTTGGATTTTTGACAGATGTCATTCGACTGCTCTCCCAATTCCCTATGACATTTGGTCAAGCACCCCCTACCTATCTCTTACCGTTTCCGAGATACGCTAACCAACTTTACTTGGCAGACGACATCTTTGAGTTTTCGGATTTTTCCCATACTCCCCCAAACCCTCTCTACACTTTTCCCATACATCACTTTCTTCCTTCTCGACTCCTTCTGGGAGAACAATGATGTCAGTCAGTGAATCAGTCAGTGAGTCAGTGTACGGTAATCCAGCTTTATATATTATAATAATAACTAGTATTTCGGGCAGTGTGCGGGCCGCATGCGGCCCGCATTTATCGTTGTGCAAGTTTGAACAATATCAAAACACGTTATACATTAAAAAAAGTATGTTCAAAACTCCATTAGGAGTATGAAATCCTATATTAACTCTCAATACAATAAAGAACAATATTGTAGCCACTTAAACAGATTCACCCTACTGCCATAAAAAGGTGGTACCGGCAGAATAGTACCAAGGTTCTGAGTCACATTTGTTAAGGAACCCCACTCGTAGGTGCTTCGGTTACCGCGGGCAGTTGCCATGGAGACCAGTCGGAGACGTGGAAAATACTCTCAAGTCGGAGCTCGGCCTTCGGCCTTGCAAGTTACCAACACGGCTCGGCCTGCGGCCTCGCCAAGCGCTCGCCCTTCGGGCTCGCGCATCATACGCTCGGCCTTCGGCCTCGCGGACCGAAAGTTCGGCCTTCGGCCTCACCGGGAGCTCGCCCTTCGGGCTCGCTATACACTAAAGTTGGACAGTAACTCCAAATTCAGTCAAAAATCCCACAAAAACTCCTAATACAGTCGAAAATTAAGGAAAAACACTCCAAATGCAGTATAAAGAATGATAGGAGCACGTAAGACACATCCAAAATGTCATTCGACTGCTCTCCTTATTTCCTATGACATATTTTCAAAAACCCCCTACCTATCTATTACCGTTTTCGAGATACGTGATTTATCTGCACTTGGCAGACGTCATCGGAAAAAAAAAATCATATTTGGAATAAGGACGTCCAGAACAACCTAGATATAAAATTTAAGCCAAATCGGAGTACTTTTTTTTACTTGGCAGACGTCATCGAAAAAAATTTTTTAGATTTGGAATAAGGACACCCAAAACCACCTAAATATCGAGTTTCAGCCAAATCGGAGTAAATTTTTTTACTTGGCAGACGTCATCGAAAAAAAAAATTTAGATTTGAAATAAGGACACCCAGAACCACCTAAATATCGAGTTTCAGCCAAATCGGAGTAACTTTTTTTACTTGGCAGACGTCATCGAAAAAAATTTTTAGATTTGGAATAAGGACACCCAAAACCACCTAAATATCGAGTTTCAGCCAAATCGGAGTAACTTTTTTTACTTGGCAGACGTCATCGAAAAAAAAATTTTAGATTTGGAATAAGGACACCCAGAACCACCTAAATATCGAGTTTCAGCCAAATCGGAGTAACTTTTTTTACTTGGCAGACGTCATCGAAATAAAAATTTCATATTTGGAATAAGGATGACGAGACCAACCTATATATCGATTTTCAGCCAAATCGGTGCAAGTCTGAGCTCGGCCTTCGGCCTCGCAAGTTACTAACACGGCTCGACCTGCGGCCTCGCCTAGCGCTCGCCCTGCGGGCTCGCGCACCGTCCACTCGGCCTACGGCCTCGCGGCCAAAGAGTTCGGCCTTCGGCCTCACCAGGAGCTCGCCCTTCGGGCTCGCAACACGGCCAGTAGGACAATTACTCCAAATTCAGTTGAAAATCACACAAAAACTTCTTATACAGTCGACATTGTAAGGTCAAATACTCCAAATAAGGTATGAAGAATGAGAGGAGCACATTTGACAGGTGTCATTCGACTGCTCTCCCGATTCCCTATGACATTTGTTCAAACACCCCCAACCTATCTCTTACCATTTTCGAGATACGTAGTCCAGCTTTACTTGGCAGGCGTCATTTCTAGGGTTTTTAATTTTTTCCCTACTCAGCTAAGCCCCTTTGTCATTTTCGTAATACATTACTATAACCGTACTCAACTCTTTCTGGTAGAACCAGCTACTTTTTTGAGGGATCGAAGGATTTTGTATGGCGGCCATTTTGAAATCCGCCATTTTGGATTTTTGACAGATGTCATCCGACTGCTCTCCCGATTCCCTATGACATTTGGTCAAGCACCCCCTACCTATCTCTTACCGTTTCAGAGATACGCCATCCAATTTTACTTGGCAGACGTCATCTTTGAGTTTTCGGATTTTTCCCATACTCCCCTAAACCTCCTCTACACTTTTCCCATACATCACTTTCTTCCTTCTCGACTCCTTCTGGGAGAACAATGATGTCAGTCAGTGAGTCAGTGAATCAGTCAGTGTACGGTAATCCAGCTTTATATATTATAACTAGTTTTTCGGGCAGTGTGCGGGCCGCATGCGGCCCGCATTTATCGTTGTGCAAGTTTGAACAATATCAAAACACCTCATACATTAAAAAAAAATTTTTCAAAACACTAAAAGATGTACGATTTCCCATACAAACCCTTAATACAATAGAGAACCGTACTGTAATCACCAAACCAAATTCACCCTACTGCCATAAAAAGGTGGTACGGGCAGAATGGTACCAAGGTTCTGAGTCACTTTTGTTAAGGAACCCCACTCGTAGGTGCTTCGGTTACCGCAGGCAGTTGCCATGGAGACCAGTCGGTGACGTGGAAAATACTCTCAAGTCGGAGCTCGGCCTTCGGCCTCGCAAGTTACTAATACGGCTCGGCCTGCGGCCTCGCCAAGCGCTCGCCCTTCGGGCTCACGCATCATACGCTCGGCCTTCGGCCTCGCGGACCGAAAGTTCGGCCTTCGGCCTCACAAGGAGCTCGCCCTTCGGGCTCGCTAACTACACTAATAAAGGACAGTAACTCCAAATTCAGTCTAAAAACCCACAAAAACTCCTAATACAGTTGAAAATAAAGGTAAAACACTCCAAATGCAGTATAAAGAATGATAGGAGCACGTAAGACACATCCAAAATGTCGGATTTCAAGACGGCCACCATACAAACTGCTCCGCCCCTACTGAACCTCGGCCTGACGGCCTCGCTTCAGCAGGCTCGGATCAATTTGTATGGCGGCCATCTTGAAATCCGCCATTTTGGATTTTTGACAGGTGTCATTCGACCGCTCTCCCGATTCCCTATGACATTTGTTCAAACAACCCCTACCTATCTCTTACAGTTTTCGAGATACTTCATCCATCTTCACTTGGCAGGCGTCATTTTTATGATTTTCGATTTTTCTCATACTCACCAAAACCACCCGAACATTTTTGCCATACATCACGTTGTTCCTACTCGTCTCCTTCTAGGAGAACATTTATGTCAATCAGTCAGTGGTAATCGAGCTTTATATATTATTACTAGTTTTTCGGGCAGTGTGCGGGCCGCATGCGGCCCGCATCTATCTTTAGTCATTTGAAAATTCCACAGAAACACCTAATACTTTAAAAAAAATGTGTTCAAAACTCCAATAAAAGTATGAAATCCCATATAAACTCTCAATACAATAAAGAACCAAACTGTAGCCACCAAACCAAATTCACCCTACTGCCATAAAAAGGTGGTACGGGCAAAATGAGACCAGGGTTCTGAGTCACTTTTGTAAAGGAACCCCACTCGTAGGTTCTTCGGTTACCGCGGGCAGTTGCCATGGAGACCAGTCGGAAACGTGGAAAATACTCTCAAGTTGGAGCTCGGCCTTCGGCCTCGCAAGTTACTAAAACGGCTCGGCCTGCGGCCTCGCTCGGCGCTCGCCCTTCGGGCTCACGCATCATACGCTCGGCCTTCGGCCTCGCGGATCGAAAGTTCGGCCTTCGGCCTCACCAGGAGCTCGCCCTTCGGGCTCGCTACTTCACTTATGTAGGACAGTAACTCCAAATTTAGTCAAAAATCCCACAAAAACTCCTAATACAGTCGAAAATATAAGGTAAAACACTCCAAATGCAGTATAAAGAATGATAGGAGCACGTGGGGTACATCCAAAATAACGGATTTCAAGACGGCCACCATACAAACTGCTCCGCCCCTACTGAAGCTCGGCCTAAAGGCCTCGCTTCAGCAGGCTCGGAGCATTTTGTATGGCGGCCATCTTGAAATCCGCCATTTTGGATTTTTGACAGATGTCATTCGACTGCTCTCCCGATTCCCTATGACATTTGTTCAAACACCCCCTACCTATCTTGTACCGTTTTTGAGATATGTCACCCATCTTTACTTGGCAGGCGTCTTTTTAATGATTTTCGATTTTTCTCATACTCACTAAAACCCCCCGAACATTTTTGTCATACATCATTTTAACCCTACTCTGCTCCTTCTAGGAGAACATTTATGTCAGTCAGTGAGTCAGTCAGTGAGTGGTAATCGAGCTTTATATATTATAAATAAATAAATATAAAAAAAAAAAAAAAAAAGCTCTCATTTCAGTGGCATTGATTCAACTTTGATCCTTATTCTCCCATAGGCACCTAACTTTCATTTCCATACATAAACATTAGCACTAACTATAATTATGTTGTATGGGCTGCGTTTCATAAAAAATCCATAATGCGGCTTAAACCATTACGTACGCTTACTACTACAATATTTATCTGTTGAATGAAAGGATAAACAAGGTGAGAGAGGGTAATGTTGCATGATTTTATCGAGGGATCTAGTACGGAGACTATATTTTGGCAATAACGACGCTATCATGGTATCAGCTCGATGGTAGTAGTTTATTCAACAATCACTATCAACATCAGCTGTTATCTATTTTTGTTTGTACAACACAGTTGTTTTATGCACAAGCATCAAGCACAATACGATAGTGCCTCCCAGTATAAGCTATACTCCAAAAACCTCGAACGTTATCGTAAAGTAGCAAACTGATCAGTATTATTGGCTTAATTTTAAGTAATATGCTATCGATTTACGCAAATTTAGTCCTTAATTTCATCGACTTCCGTTGATGTTTGATGTTCCAATTATGTGCACTTTTGTGTCACCTTCATTATTTTTACAGCTGAAGTATGGAAGTCTCCAGTATCTTAATTTTTACGAGATATAAGTAAATCTAAAATATGGTTTTACACATTTTCAGTACCATTATTTGCTTGTTGTCTACATACATACAAAATTACAGCTTCCTAGGTCGATAATTGTAACATTAGTTATGAGATTATATAACGTGTCGAAATATTTTGGCGCCATAATGTAGTTTGAGCTGGTTTTAGGTTTTATTTCAATAAATACATACATACATTTATTATAGAGGTTATATGGTGTTTTATTTAGTTATAGCCAAGGATGCCTACTTTCGAAAACCGTTTGTATTATGTCAGTAGAGTTTACACAAGTCTCATGATAATTCCGCTTACCGGCATCTCGCTTTTTGCAGATAACCGAAAAGCCGGGCACCCGGTTTGTACAGATGAGATGTAGGAGAAGTCAATATTGCAGTTTGAAGATGTATATCAAGATAATATTTGTTGACTAAACAATGATTAAATAGAAAACATAGGTATATATAAGACTTTGTGTTAGAAATATAATTATCAAAAAAGTCATAGGCATTGAACCAACCCCACATGAAAGAGATAGGATAAGAATTGATGATTATGATGATGTCTACAAAAATAACATATGCAAATATTTCTACAAAAAGTATTTGTAGACATATTTGCATATGTCAAATTGCCAATGTCGAATAAAAGTTAAATTGATAATATGGACCAAATAAATATAAAAGCTAGATAAAATATAAATAAACATTTACAAAAGTACATTCAAAGAATAATACGAGTATCCTACTCTATTTGCTCCAGGTTATAGCTAGTGTTCTCAACCCCACGAGATTCCTACACTCTGAAAACTAGAGCTTTTTGTTATTTCGATTATTAAAATATGCAGTGAAAATGTTCGCCCCGCCAGAGATCGATTCCTATTTTATATTTCTAACCTGATTCTATACTGAAGAACGTTTGTGTTCAAAGAGCTTTGTCATTATTTAAGTTTGTTTTCAATGGATAGAAAACTTTGTATCGAATCAAAGTGTATCGAGCTATATGTATATAGTTGTATGGAAATTTCAGTCAATAAAATATTAGAGGTAGGTTATTGAAAATATATTTTTTGTATTTATTTAATTATTGATTAAATTATTTATTGATATAAAAACGACACCGGTTCAATTACATTCATCTCTCATTATAGAACAAAAAAAAACACCTCCACGGTCGCTCCATTGATTTTTTTGTATGGAGATACTACAAACTACAAAGACCTCATCTACTAGAAAGAATGCCGCAATTCGGACGAGTTAACCCGGAAATCGAGAGTAGCAGAAGAAACCATTAAAAATAATAGAAGTGCATTCAGACGTTAAAAAGACAACTTTTTCCGGCGATATCTCACTTGCATTGAGCAACATGATTGAGCCATTTTGAAAATTTATTGTAAATAAACAACTTGTAATTGGTTTTACTTTGCTTGCATTAATCATCATGTAAATTAAAATTTTGTACCTACCACATTTAGATTAAAATGTTTTGATTGAAGCCTTATGAATAATAAAATGCAATTTTCAGGGTACCTACCTGATAAATAGAGCAAGTTTTTAAAAGCCAAACGGTATTTTTTTATGTATTTTTAATGGCCTTTGAAGTTGTGGACATACTAGGTAATTTTATCTCTCTTAGCATTTAATTATTTTTTTAATTCCATTCAAAGATCTAACGATAGAAAATGTTACCATACTGAATTGGCCTATCCATCAGCTTAGCACACATAAAATTTAAGCATCTACCGCAATAATTCACGTCACCATAAATAAAAATCTGATCGTACTCGGCGATAGGTGAAAAAAAAAAGTCGTAACTCCAAAAATACGAAATATCGCGGAACATACATGGGGGTGATTCAGATAGCCCTCTAGGTCCTCTACCTCCCAGCTTCAGTATATCACTACTTCTTGGTACAAACATTCAAGAAACATTTTGACTATATAGTATTATACAAGATAATACTATATAGTCAAAATGTTTCTTAAAATAAATTATCACTAATATAAATACAATGTCAAGATCTAAAATATAATTTAAGCAAAAAAAAAACAAATGGTCTGCGTCAATAAAGCTGTCAAACCTTTTGTTTCTTATCCCGTTGATCACTATTTTTTTTTACTATATATACTTATATTTTACAATATTACATAAAAACAGTCACAATAGTTTTCCAGTCATCAAAAAAATAGGTATAACAATCTGTGTTGGCGGCAAAAAGTTAATTGAGATGGCGGCACGGATTAGCGGCGACATGGCTCGCTCTATAGTGCGATTTTTGGGGAAATATAAATTTTCTTTATTTGTTTTCATTTAAAATTAAAATTTTCTTACCCTTATTTGGGCTCAGTCCTGAAATGCTGTTTTAGTGTTTCTCGATTAATATTAAAATGCTGGAAATGAACATTTCAAATAATAAACATAATTGTATAAGTGTGCATTTAATACAATAATTATAAAGTAGTTTTTTCCCTTCACATACAAATTTATGCGCCGTTCATTTCGTACGCAGTGGCTTGCTAACAACTAGTGGTGGGTTTTCTTAGTAAAAAAAATTGTCCTTAAATATAAGGAACTCCCACCGCGCGGCTTGAGTAGGGGTCCTAGGCTACTAAAATGTATGTGTACACACCATAGCTTTCTCCACCATCTCCCGTAGTCGGAGTCTCTCCTTTGCAGAGGCCCCGGTGCGGTCACTTTTCACGCACGTCACAACATCTCACGTAGTAAATCAGTTATTCAAGGAACATACAATGACGCACTTATATTATAGATAACACGGTAATATATTTGTTCTACTTATTTATATTATAAATTCGACACCGTCGCGTCGTGGTGTATAGCGCGGGGCGCGATCCAGCGACGACTCTCAATAATACTGGTTTGCGGCGGCGAAGCAAAGCATCAATCGCGGGTCGTTGCGGGCAGCTTTGAAGCGCTCGTAGCGAAGTTTACTTAGCTGTCCTCAACTGATCATCAAAATTAAGCAACGTCGCCCGCGGTCATGAGTTGGATGGGTGACCGCTAGTGACATTACTACTGAGCGTTTCCGTGCTTCGGAGGGCACGTTAAGCCGTTGGTCTTGGTTGTTGTCTCGATGGCAGTCGTTATAGCATGGTGGTAGGGTATTTTGCTAGCCACCACCCTCAAGTAGAAAATCTGTCGCCAAGCACCTAAGAGTGTGTTCCAGCAGCTGTCCTTGAGAGCCAGTACTTCTAGATTAGCCTGAACAACATCTTTGACCACATCATCTCTTACTCATCCAAGAACTACTCATTCAAGAACTACTCTAGGAGTTAATATAAAAGTACCATAGGTAGCATCCAGAATTAAATTAATATATGTATCAGATTTTGCCAGAAGTTATTCAGCTAATGCAGTGTGAAAAGAATAAAATACACACAAGTACAAAATTTCCTTTAAATACGTTATAGTGTTTTTATTAGAGTTAATAATTAATAGGTCTAAAATTAAACAAAAGTAGTTTTGAGGTGTCTCTATTAATCCGTTACGATATAAAATTGATCCACTTTAATCTTTTCTTACAGCTTCGAAAATTCAATCCTTTTTGAGACTTAAATCAACACAACTTCGTATCCTTTAAAGCTTATACGAACTTACTTTATTTATCCAAACTACTTTCCTAGTAAAATGTACAAAGATCTGATCAGGTGTTCGAAGGATATCGTTAAACTAACATAGATATAAACACACGAATGCTACACAGACTAAATTACGCTGGCAATCGCTTCCGAGCTAAGTAATGGTAGTGGATGTAGTAGGAATAAGGATTCGTTTAGCTTTTGCCTTACTCTATACCTACATAATGTTTGTAGGATTTATATAAGATCTGACTTGACAAGGGTATCTTGTATAACCCCTAACGATTTAGGTTGTTATCTGAAAAAAATATGATTTGTTGCTGAATTTCCAAGAGTCACGAACATATTCCGCCCATTCTGTATCTTTTTGTCAATTTACATAATCATAATATGATGTAACTTACGTCTGATTTACAATTACGGAAAAGGGATGTGACAAAAGTTTATATTACTGTATATAAGTTGCCTCACCATTTTTCGTTCTTTTTCGAATAGTTTTAGTTCTGCCTCGTCTTGTTCTCATGACTAGACAGATTCAGATTCGAGGCAATTCAAGTATGCGTGGACTTACATTTCTAGGGCCGTTTTTATTCTTACTAGGTAGAATTGGAGCCTGGTTGCCACCCACCGACTTCGCCAATCCCGATTTTCATTCTAGTCTAGTTGGTTATTTTGTTTGTTTACTATTTTTATGTCGAAGCATGCATAGTTTTATTATACTTTTTTTATGCCTGGTTGGTTAGACCACTATTTCACCTGATGGTAAGAGATGATATGGTCAAAGATGTTGTTTAGGCTAATCTAGAAGTACTGGCTCTCAAGGACAGCTGCCGGAACACACCCTTAGGTGCTTAGCGACAGATTTTCTACTTGGGGGTGGTGGCTAGCAAGGCGGGCGTTCGCAAAATACCCTACCACCATGCTATAACGACTGCCATCGAGACAACAACCAAGACCAACGGCTTAACGTGCCCTCCGAAGCACGGAAACGCTCAGTAGTAATCAGAAATTTTCATGTGGAGAAGTAATCACTGGCGGAAACTAGTTAAGGGCCTGACAAAAACTGAATAACTTCATTTGAAAAGTAAGAGCGAATAAATTATCAATTTAAAAATCTTCTTTATATTCTCTAAAACTATGCGATTTCAAACTACCGTTTTCAAACTCTCATGGCACTATAACAACAATAGGGTACCTTAATAAAATAGTCAACGTCTTCAGAAAAGTTTAAGGAACAAATATAAGGTCATGCATATTCGTATGATGAAAGTAGATGAAACAGCACCAATAGGTATTAATTAATTCTGTACACGAACTTTCGCGCTATCATCGCCAACTGTAGATCGGCAAAGTTAGATTTGCGGTCGAGGGAAGCGCTTTGACGTCACTATTTGACCTTTGCTATGTGGTATACCGTTTATCTACTCACTTTACAAAATTAAATTGGAAGCGAGATAGTAACTATATAATTAAAGTAAGTAGGTAGGAACCAGAGCTCACAATTTTGCGTTGCTTTTTTTTTATTTATTTTTTCAGCTTATTTATTTCAATTAAGTTACATAACAATATTAAAATTCACATAGAAAAATTTAGCATTATTTTTATATAATAAAAAATATATATATTTGAAACGGATTACTACGAGATGTTCGCAGTTCTCTATAACGTGTGAGTAGAATATACTTTAATGTTAAATTTTGTGATGAAGTCGCAGAAGTTAATAGATTATTAAAATTTTTAAGACTTCATACCTACGAATAAATACATTATTTATTCGTAGCTTCATACTCGTAATGTTTCGTTGGTATATGAAACTATACTAAATAATAACAATTATAATTTACTCTCAGGCACCCAATGACAGATTGAATGACGCTATCTGCATAGCCGATTCTGACCATGCATGTCATATAATTAAATGGAGCGCTTTGGTTTCAAAATGAATCTATAAAAAAAACAATCATTATCGGGAGCTCTAGAACGACGGCCTGAATCGATGAAGTAAACATTTTCGACATATATTTTGATGGTGTTACTATCCTATACAGCTCGGAAGTGAAACATTTAGGAGCTATATTTGATAACCAACTTAGGCTGTACCATTGGGACCGCATCTACATGCGGTTTGAAGGGCCTACGCCTGCAATGGCCTTTAGGTTGCCTGTAATCTGTAACAGCTGTAATCTTGTAAATAGTTTGGCGCGTTTTATTCTTAACAAGTTGTAAACTTTATTCCAATAATACCTTGTCGCTGAATATTTTCCCAACATGCTCAATTTTCCGACACGCAAAATAAAGTTTGTTCCCACACATGGTTTATCTTTGATCATGCTCAGTTTTCCTCGAAGTCAAGATTAATATTCTTGGCGGTGCGTACACAAATCAAATTGGCAACCAATTCGTTCGTCCCGGCGATTACTGCTGAGTGTTCTTTGTTTCATTGTATGAGGTAAGATCTTCGGTGTTGTAGGTATTTAGATGCACATACAGTGCGTTAATTTTGAGTTAATTGAACGAAGAAGCAAATGAACTTGCTAATGTTGCTTTTGATATATTCACTAGGCAGCACATAGAATGGTAGGTATATAACTATCTAAGTGCGGGAAGTAAATTATTAAAGGACACCATCTCAAAGGCTTCTGATACTTTTATGCCAGACACGTTAGCTAAAGCTATAATAAATAAACAAAAATAGGCATAATTTTCCGTACTGTGATATTGTAAGTATAATGACGAATTTTCTATACTTGTTGAGAAAAAAGGCAACGGCAAAGATATTATGTTACTAAATAGAACGTGATTATCTTTATATGCTTCATATCTTTGTTTAGAACAAAAAACCGTATCCTTTGTTACAAATGTACAGTAGTTTATTAAAATTGTTCTGTAACATAAAGAACACGTATTCAATATGAACCACATTACAGATTGGAGATAAATGGTGAATGCTTAATATTATGTAAAAAAAAACTAGTTATTATATTATTTAATATAATAACAAACAAACGCATCACATTTTTTTTTGCATTAAATAAAGCTTGTTATTTGGCTTGTAAGTATTCGCACTTGAAGAGAGTCGTTCTGTAATTTGCCTGTTTATAATATGCCAGCAAACTTAATTAATAAACCTTAAAAGAAAGAATAAAATTGTTGACTAAGAGTAAAAATGTTTTGTAACGGCAAAATATTTTTACTTTTATTCAACGAAGCTAAGTCTCAGTGTTATTTATGAGGCTTGATCTTCTTAATTACAATTTTTTTGGAAAGAAGCTGATTAAAATAGTGTTGGTATTTTCGCTAGGAGCTACGAGTATATCGGTTAGGGGATCTTCAATAACCGAGGTATACATTTTCCAAGTGAAAATTATGTAGATAACTATTGACTATTACGTATGCATATATTATTACTGTTTCAGCTGGATCGTCTACTGCTGAAAACAGCCTCCCCTATTTAGGGGGTATTTGCCATAATCCCCACGCTTGGCAGGCGGCTTGGGGATCCCAGTGTAAGATAGTAGTTCTTTAGAAGGCGCTGCTGCCCACCTTCCAGTATTTTTCCCTTAGTCGCCTCTTACTTCTTTATCTCGAGGAGTCTCAAAATCTATATATATATATATAATAAATATTTCTACGTTATTAAAACTCTCGTAATTGCCGGGCTAGAATGGCCCTTCCCGCCCTCCTTTCCACTTGAGCCCGCCATAATACTCACAATTGGCAGGCGTCTTGCGGATTGCAGTGTATGTTAGCGTTACCTCAGAAAGCGCAGCTAGGCACCTCCCGTTATTTTACCCTAAGTTGGCACTTACCACACCCACAGGACGTTCTAGCCCGGCACTCCGCGGACATTTTTATCTTCATACTCATACTAACTACTGTATCAGCCTGATTGTCCACTGCAGAACATAGCCCATTAAGAGGGGGTTTGATAATAATTACCATAATCCCCACGCTTGGCAGGCATCTTGGGGATCGCAGTTTAAGATATCAGTTCCTCAGAAGGCGCTGCTGCCCACCTTCCGGTATTTTACCTTTAGTCGCCTCTTACGACACCCACAGGTAGCAATGGGGGGTGACATTCTAGCCCTGCAGTCCACGGGGATATAACTAACTATAAAGAGGAAATTAAAATCCCAGCTTAAAAAAATTACATTCCTGGTTATTCTGTCTTTGTTATCTACAATATCAAATACTTCTAATTCTTTATGATGTTTTTTTTTAATAACTTAAAAAAAATTAAAACAAGCTTTGAATAAAAATTACAATAAATACCTTTAAACCTTAAATGTGAACTCTTCGTTACTACTTAATTTTCTTATTCAAATATCATGACCCGTATTACTTTTCTATAATATGGCGCAGTAGAACATTACTTTAAATAAAAACGATGGCCATTGAGAAAAACCTTTCAATTAACAG
Organism: Plagodis pulveraria; assembly: GCA_963890685.1. Classification (NCBI taxonomy): domain Eukaryota; kingdom Metazoa; phylum Arthropoda; class Insecta; order Lepidoptera; family Geometridae; genus Plagodis; species Plagodis pulveraria. The sequence continues at coordinate 10,190,117 of OY982964.1, read as the reverse complement.
CCTGGGGCTCTCTTTGCCTCCTTGTGGCGGTTAATGGCCCAAGTTTGTGGGACCTAAGGCATTTTATTTTGTAGCTGTTGCAAAAGCTTTAGCTCGTTAAACGGAAATTTTATTTAAATATAAATGTGCCGGGTTAGAATGTCACCTCCACATTTCTTCACAAGGGTGTCATAAGAGACGACTAAGGGAAAAGTGCGCCAAATGAGCAGCATGCGAATGTGAGTAGGGTGTTGTGTGCATTAGACGCACGACAGGGCTGTATACCACCTTAGTGCCCTGCCAGGGTTAATAACAATTAGTTCTTGTGTTCCTGTCTTAGATGTTTTTAGCGTCAACATATAATTTGTAATATGGTTTTGTGTTTTGTCTCTTGTGTAAGAGAAAACATTTTATCTAACCCTCAAACTGTGCCCGGAGAATGGCAATAGGCTCGCCCCCTGTTACATGGGACCAAAACCCAACTGGCAAAACGTGGGACAAACGTGGAACACTCTCTTACCCCTTCGGGGAATACAGGCTTGATTTTATGTATGTATATAAATTGAGGCTAGCACATCGGAACGTTAGAATTCAAAATAAAATAATGACATTAAAATATGAAGTGACTGTAGACGAGAACGAAAAAAAAAGGCCTGTCCCAGAGTACCCCAAACCGACGCTTATGTATGAAAGGATTGATGAGAGTAGTTGAAGCGAAAGGAGATACGTAAGGGTTTTACCAAGTGGAAATATGTGGTCTCTGCCTGCCCCAACGGGAAAAAGGTGTGATTTTATATACAGCGTGTCCCAAAATTCAACGATAAGCCGGCATCGGAGCATGGACCTACTCATGACTCCTCGGAAAAAAAAAAAAAAAAATTATAACTGTTTTTTTTTATTAATTACAGAGACTTTATATGTGTAAAGAGTGTATATGTGATGCAAAGTTTGGCATGAACTTACGTCATTGCAACCTTTCCAGAATTAATGTATTATAGCCACGTATTTTCTTCTCGTTTATTGTTTCGTTAATGCGCGTAAAATGCAATAATACACGCTTTAACTTTTAGTATAAAGAGGTCCAAATGTTTATTCTTACAGATTTGAGCTGAAATACGTATAATAGTATAGGGCTAACTTTCTTACAGTTGCTTTGACATACTTTCATTAATTTCATTCGAAAGAAAACAGGATAAAATCGATATGCTCTAAATTGTAATTAAAAAGACTTTAGTAAGACCAAGTTAAAAGATTAATTACCTATTTAACTTTCATGACTCACTGTGTTTTAGGTACAAATAATAATATTCAGTTTGGCAGTTATTAATTTGAATGTTTTGTATGAGCGTTGCTAAGTAACTGAGTTTTCAATACGCTTGAACATGTTTTTATCCACGACGGACGGAACGGAACGTAGCCGGTAATGTTTTATAGGGTTAGAGGTTGTTGAAAAGAATAAGCACATAAATTAATTTTTTAAAACCCACGACAATGTTATGGTTGGAACTGTAGAAGGAATAACTTTTTTTATGATTAACCCTGACCAAAATTCCATAAGATACTGATAAAAAATAAAACACATTTAAAATATGGGTAATTAGTCCCACAGTAGAATTTATATAATAATAATCCCAAAAAATGTATTGCGATAAGAAATGGGAATGGCAGTTCTAAACCTAATTTTTTTGGGTTTGTCATGATATTAATTTGTCAAGTTTGCGACAAATCAACCATTTAGAAAAATATATATTTTCAACTCACAATCACAAAGGTGTTGTTTATAATTCGAAAACTGCTTGGAATGTGCCTTTTATTCGCGTGCGTGCAAAAAGTACAAAAATAAAAAAATATTCCATCAACATTATCCATTGTAGTAACTTTACTTTTGATTTTTTATATGGATTCACACAATTTTACTCAAGTTTTATAATATTTAAGCTGTCATTCTTGTACCTAGCATTTGAGAGAGGTGAAAAATTTTATGTTTCGCTCGACAGCAAAGTTGTTTTGCGTCTCGTACCTTTGAGGTTTTAAAGTTACGAGACGTTCGCTACTCTCAGCTTCGCTAAAAGGTTTCAATAAAAGTACTCACGCCAAATAAAAACTTTGCGGCCTTGCATCACAAATTACTATGATTCATTTTTCAGTTACAACGTTAACATCCGTCGTGGGTATTTTAAATATTTTTACTTGTGCTTCTTATTTGTCGATGATTTTACCAGATCGCCACAGATTATATAATAGTTACTAGTGCACCACTTTATCATGATTTACTCATATGGTACAAATTGTATGTAGCCTTGAATATATTTTGTACTTGCAGTACAGTTTGGTTAGTATTTGGAACTAACTCGTTGAGTTCTTTCGGACTAGTGACATCGCATAATGTCATTTTGATGTAAACTAATATATTACCGTAAAAGCTCGTGGGAAGGTGAATACATTCCTGTGTAGTTTAGAAGCGTTTATGGCAAAACAACGTGATTACAAATGCTATCCTACAAGAGTCTATTATAAAACGTTAAAGTTCATTGAAGGTACGGAATAGTTAAGGTGTTGTCCTACTTCTTGGTTACTTAACCTTCTTGCGTTTTTACTATTGTTATTTTACCTGTAAATTGAAACCGCATTTCAAGATCTACTGGACTACGGTTTGTTATTTAAAGCAAAATTATCTTCCGTTACAGTTTTTAGAAGCACTCGTAGCGATGTTTGCCCAGCCGTTCTGAACCGATTAGCAAAATTATGCAACGTACGGTCATGACTTGGATGGGTGACCGCTGGTGACATTACTACTAAGCGCATCCGAGCTATGGAGGGCACGTTAAGCCGTCGGTCTCGGTTGTTGTCTTACATAGGATGGCAGTCGTTATAGCATGGTGGTAGGGCATTTTGCGAATGCCCGCCTGGCTAGCTACCACCCTCAAGTAGAAAATCTGTTCCCAAGCACCTAACTGTGTGTTCCGGCAGCTGTCCTTGAGAGCCAGTATAATTATAGGTTAGCCTGAACAACATCTTCGACTACATCGTCACTTACCATCAGGTGAGATAGTGGTCAAAGGCTAACACTAACTATCAGGCATAAAAAAGAATAAAAAGTGATTTTTATTTCTTCAAATAAAGAGTTTCCAATGAGACTTTTCCTATGAGAATTTTTACTATGACGAACTTTCTTTTGAGATAAAGGATGACTCGCAAGTAAGCCATTTTTTAGTCCACAAAGACCCTCTTTGAGTTTACGTACATTTCTTTGGGAAGAAGGTAATATGTGGTAAGCGCATTTCCCTAAGGATGTGACTGGGAACGAATTTACGATATCTTTGCGGACCGTATAACGTTTTTTAGCCTCTGCTGGTTCTTATAACATTGAATTCATTTTAATGTTTAAGTATGGTGCAGTGAAAGATTGGAAAGATGAAGAGATAAAGTTGAATATTTGTGATTTGACGAAATCTCCTCAATCGTTTTGTACTTATAATAAATAAACCTACCCCTCGCATAATAAGATAAGAAATGCGTCAGAGAATGAAAAAAATAATGAAGTGATAAATTGTCTGGTTTGTTTTTGTGATGCTTTTGAAAACGAGTTCTAGATGTAGGGTCTTGCTTTGGGACAATTTTCGTTCGACCTCATCATCACTAAGCATCAAGAAAGTGCATCTCCTACTTCGCAATTATATGTAACAATGCATGCAAATCTTTCGGTTGTCAGATTATCTCCTAAGCTACGGCTAAAACATGCAATTACAAAATCTGAGCATATCACTAATGTGAATGTGAATATTTATTAAAAATAAATAGTATAATTGCGAACGGTGCTCGGGTTTGTCAAATTCCAAATAACATTTATTTTTTTAATTACCACTTAACGATCCAGTTTATCTATAATATGAATAACCAGGAGCTAAGATAACGTATCTCCTTGAATACTTAATCCACGTGATAAATCATTAATCACTGACGTTGTCAATAATCCTTCTCAATACATCTCATAAGTGAACGTCTGTCGGTTTACTGGCTCTACAGCGAACTATTAATCAGCATTTCTCTTGTGAATTTACTATCATTGATGGTTGACATTAGTGCAGCGTGGAATAGGAAATTGATACTCTGATAGGATTAGTCGGTGAATTAGCCAAAACAATGAATGTCCTGGCAGATATATGTTGTATAAATTTTCCAAATGTATGAAATTTCAAAGCATTGTTTTTGTTGTTATTTTTATGTTTGAGCACACATTTTTATCTGATACATCTGCTTCTGATTTTTATGTTCCGTTAGGTCTTATTAAAAAAACTTTAAATTTAATCAGAATCAATTTAGTTAGTAGTTTTTACAGCTATAGGTATTCAACAATATGGTTACGATATTACATTACATAAAATTATTCTAATATATTTTATTCCGTGCCTCAAAACTTTTAGCTCAATAGTATCATAAATAAGTCTTCAATACCCTTCGGAACTATATATATTATCAAATTACAGGTAAAAAAATTTTGAAATCCTATATTTGATCAAATACAAAATCAACCAAGTGGTACCTAATAGCTACGGACTACTTTGCAGCAGGCCCATGGTACAATCCGCTTCGCATCGGCTTGAGCTTCACCGCATGGTGGAAGGGTATTATGCGAATACTCGCCTGGCTAGCTACCACTTTCAAGTAGAAAATCTGTCGCCAAGCACCTAACAGTGTATTCCGCCAGCAGTCCTTAAGAGCCAGTAAGTAATTATGAAATTACAGAAATGTATAAGGATCAATTCTTATACATTTATATACATTAGGTCTTTGATTTGATCACCTAATATTATAATATCTATGTTTCTAACTGCCTCTTTATCAAAAGGATTTAATTTATAAATTATTGCGTTGTGTATAAAGATCAGGTCTTGGGCACTCTCATTCTGTGGTGAATGAAGAATAAATTAGAGTCTCAGCATGTTTAGTGAGAGACGCTTATATATTGTAGCAAATAGAAACCCTTGGCCTTCGTTAAGACGTAATGTTATGTATATGAAAGTTTCGTTCCTTTGTCGGTTGCACGGAACTGACTGTAACCCCTTTTCAAGTTATAAATAATAATGCTAATAATCTAATGTCTTATAAAATCAACCCTTTTAGTTTATGTCCGAAATTTTCATCAATTATAAAAGCAAACAATAAATTCGACACACGAGCTCCAATCAAAGCTAAAACAGTTATATCACTCAAAAACATTCTCCCCAAATATGGAATCACGATACATTCCCTGCCAACTTCTGTTGCAAACCTGCCCCAATTCTCTGTTAATAATGGCCACAATTTTCGGCCACTTTCATTTGTTTACTCACTATATGTTTGCTTTGTATCGTCTGTTAGAATAGAAATTTATGTATTGGACAAGTTTGTATACATTTGTGACTGGATACCTACCGTGTAACAATTACTGTAACTTATTTTGAGACGACTACTGCTTGTAAAGCTCCAGATTCAATGTTTTAATTATCACTGAGCCATTTAAATAGTGTATTAAATAAATGTTTTCTATTCTTGCCTAATTTATGGTGTGTTGATGTTTGTGAAGGAACAAGCACGAGACTCACCTCATGTTCAGCTGTATCCTCTGCCTATAACAAATGCATTTCATCACAAGTGACTAACTGCACTGCGCCCATCACCTTGAGATATACTTGTTAAGTCTCATTTGCCTGTAATTTCGCTGGCTCTCAAGGACTGCTGCCGGAACACACCGTTAGGTAATTGGCGACAGATTTTCTACTTGAAATATTTTGATTTTTTTGTTCTTGAAAATTTTGTACTGGTCGCTAGCCAGGCGTGCATTCGCAAAATGCCCTTCCACCATGCGGTGAAGCTCAAGCCAGCGGCGGGATTCAAACCATGGACCTGCTGCGCAGCAGTCCATAGCCAATGCCATGTTTACAAGCAAACACATATATTTTGAGTCGTTGATAACTTTCTTTGTCTTATGTTGAGTCGAAACGAGTACAATACTTATAAATGTATAATAACAAGTACAATACAATACTAATAACTTAAAAATATGAACAGTTCGAAAACTGTTTTTTTCCGGAAAGTGTTGACCCAAATCCAAATGTTGAATTAATTTTTGATTTAAAAAGTATGGCAGGCATTATGTAGAGGGCGAATAGGTGACTACCTAATTGTAAAAGTGGCGATAGCTCGCTCTGGATGACTTGGGTCCATTTACTTACGTGTAATATCAACTTGGGACAATTAGCAGTCCAGTGTTCCACACTGTCTGGTATTTGGATATAGTGAGGCAAAAACGTGTCTGAAAAAACGTGGGTAGAATATAGCCCAGCGCTTTGGAGATACAAACATGTTACATCAGATTTTAAATACCTACTACAAATTTATTACTGTCACTACATACAGTACATACAGTATAGCAACCAAGGACACCTTCTTAGCAATTTGTGCCTGTATTAGGAGTCCCTCCACTTCCATAACATAGAAAAAATGGTGTGACTGTTGAGTGTGATAAATATATGTATTGGGGTGTGTTTGTTTGTATATTTTTTTGGGTGTGAAGAAATGAGTGTAAAATTTTTAATAAACCAAGTAGTTTTGCAGTTGCGGATAACATTTTAGCCTGGCACCTCATTGAGATATCGTATTATGTTTTATTTAATCTACACTAATAATATTATAAATAGGAGAGATTTATATTTTTGTATGTAACGAATGAACTTAAAAACTTTTGGACCGATTTGAAAATTTCTTTCACTATTAAAATCCTTCATTATCCTTGATGTGAACATAGGCTGTACAATATTAAAAATACAATTAAATTTTTGTTTTGAAGCCGGCGCAGCCCGCTAACGATTTATAAAGCCATTATGTATATTTGACTTTTTATAATTTTTCATGTAATGGTGTTAAAAACCTATGAATGGACTTATTTTTTGACCTACACAATGTATGGAAGAAACATACCTAATAATGTATGATTCCGTAAGTTTGGATCAATGTCAAATAAAAAAAGGTATATATTTATGGCGACATGACGCGATGAGCAGCGCCTCGAACGGCGTTTGTCATGGGCAACGCTGGGCGCCTATACGTGAATGCTTTCATACATGGCCATATGTTTAATTGAATTCAAGAATAAACGCACAACGCTCCGCATTTTCATATACAAGCGCTTGGGGAATTCCTTTTCTTTTTCTTTTCCCTTTACTGATCCATTCTCGATGAACAAACGGTAGCTCTGAACCTCCTTCATCTATTAGTGTATGAGTTCACACCTGCACCAATGATACCACAGTCCAATCTTGTAGCTGCGTAATAATTGATTAAACCCAGAGTGTCAATTTTTTGTTGTCATGGTTGACTGTTCAATGTCATGGAAGTATCATATTAATTTTGCAGTCACTAGTATCCGTAAGTTTATTTGTGTTTAAAAAATACGGTATTTTTGTTGACTTCGAATCTCAAAGAATATTTACTATGCCCAGGCTCAATCCATATTGATCTTCTGCAATGAAACGTGGGGAGGTTCCTATAAAACTCCAATCTTAAGACTAGAAAAAGCCCAAAGAGATGTCCTGAAATAGCTTGCTGACAAACCGATACGATTTCCTACTGCAAAACTTTAGTCCCTTTTCGAGGTTTCCACTGTTCGACAACTCTTTGTCATGTACGTAATACTACGCAACCACAAGCAGATTTCCTTTAATTCCGAAATAAAAAGACTAGAAGCGCAAGCCCGGTATTGTGTGTTCAATCGAACGTCGCCAGTCGCCACTACTATTTATATAGCTAATTACTTTACAACAGGCTAAATAAAATTCTGAATACATACTCGCTTCTTGTACACAAACATAAAGTTGAATTTCTCGAATGGCTTGTATCTATCATATGAAGATACCGAAAACCTCTAGTTTCTGTACTAAATTCCCACCTACACACACACACACGCGCACACATTCCGAATCACTAAACTAAATTCCTAACAATATTAGGTTTTTGAAGTGAACTAAGAATGTGTAACTATTATATTTTAAGTTATATCGCTTAATACATAAACTCATTCTTTTCTAGATACATTTCACCTAGTCATATGAACCACTACGCTCAGGTCTATTTTCGCTCAAAATTTGGGTCCCCACATTTTGAACCTCTAAATTTTCAAATTTATAAAGATCAAAATTTTATGATTAACAATTAATGTTTACCAATATTTTTTTGTAACTATTGTTTTTTGTATATAGAATTGGTGGAAACAGTGCTACAATATAATTATTAGTTTACTATTTCAATAAACTCATTTGCGTGTACTTTGTTAGGCAACTTGTGTGTCACTAAGTTCAAAGACAATTAACCTGAGTAATTTTCAAGTTGAATAGGAAACAATTCCGTACATAGATGGTTAGGTAATGCATTTACGATCGTTTGGCCTAGATAGTATGGTGATAGGAGAAGCTAATTTCATCTTTATCATAAGTGTTACAAATACTGATTACCTAATTGGGTTTTTAATTTGTTCTTGCTTCAGTATGCAAAACAAGTACTGCGAAGCAATAATCACAAGTTCCCAAGAATGCGTCACAAAAGCCGGCCCAAGCTTTCCACAGTTGAGCAACAACCTGCCATCTTACCTAACATCAAGGGTGTCACGAACAAAATTGGTAATATCTTAAGACGAGCTTTAATAAAAACTTACTTACCTCACAAGAAGATCAACCAAGTTTTAAGACCTGTTAAGTGCAATATTCACCTACAAGATGCAGGTGTTTACAAACTTGATTGTGAATGTAGGCTGTCATACATTGGGCAAATAAAGAGGAACATTGATATCCGGGTAAAAGAACACATTGCTGACATGAAGAACAGACACTCAACCAAGTCTGCGGTTTGTAAACATGCCCAGGACAAACCCAACCACTACATTAGGTTCAACAACCCAAAAATCCTCGCCAGAGAGACCCGGTTTATGCTAAGAATGTTACGCGAGGCTATTGAAATCAAAAAGTATTATTATTTCAATAGAGATTATGGTTGGCAAGTACCACCTGCTAGGGATCCCGTTATCAAATTTATTAAATCCCATGGCCGACACAAATCTGCAAGTCCTATGGACACTGTGAGCGAATACTGCGCGAATAGGGAACGTTATGATTAATATAAAATTTCTGACGGTAGACCACATAATTTTCTTGATAGCTCGTATGACAAATAAAACCAATTAGTCACCCCGTGACCACGATCACTGCTAAGTATTTGAAACGTCGGGACAAATATAATGATAAATATACGCGATTTAAACCGTTTAAAGATGTTTAATTACTATACTTACTTCTAATTAAGTAGGTTTTTGGGATCAAATCTATCTATATGGCTATTTGTGAAATATTGCACAGTTAACAGGTAGTTATCAAAAAATTTCGTGGATTTAAAATATACCAAGTTAAGTAAGTCTCCAGTATTCATGTGTACCATTTTTTTTTATACGTGTTCGTAACTTAATGATAATTTAGTAATAACTCTCTCACTTATTTCTACATGGCAGCGTTACTTTATGGCGCTCTTAGTAGCGCGCTTCTAATCCAACTGTAGACCTATCTATGGCATCACAACGTCTTAAGATCATTTAGGGCCCCTACCTTCATTATGCAAGTCTATTGTTATAGCCCTTGCAGTGAAATGTACAGTTATTTGCGAAGAGCTCTATTGAGAGTTTACCGATAATTGTCTTCAAATTGCATTAAACCTTACAGCACTTAGTATACAAACTTAGTTTCATAATTACAAAGACAGGAAAAATTATAGTCATATGCGGGATAGTTTTACCATATATAAATTTGTACTAATCATTATTTAGATATTTTTTGAAGTTCCTGACTCCTTGATTTTGGCCAGATGTTATAAACTACGTATAATAATATTCACAAAGATTGTTTTGAATGAACATGTTTACTGCAACATTGAAAATTAATATACATAAATTATATTATAATATAAAAGATAAATTTATTATAATATAAAAAATAAAATAGGAACAAAGAAATTAAAGTCATGTACACGCCTGCATTATTTGAAGAAGATTAACCATTTTGTAGGCATGACAAGCATCAGCTTTCAAATATTAAAAAATCATCGCTACATCCTGTAAAGAATTATGAAGTAACACACACAAAAAAAAATACAGCCGAATTGAGCACTTCCTCCTTTTCTTGAAGTCGTTTAACAAAATGATATTTTTATGAAAAGCAAAATGTCTTTGTGTTTGTAGCACTTTTCTATTTATTTCATCATGGAGTTAAACATAACACTTTTCAAGCATCAAATTTTCGGATGTCTATATCCAAAGCACCACTGATTGCCTAATAATCTTTGTTTAAAAGGCACTCTTGTGATTTCAAGCTGACTCTGTTATCTGTTTATCTTATGTCTGTCGGGCACAAGTCATAGGTATTTAAGCATGAGTCAAAAACCCGAAATTTTATTTGATTGTAAATAATATAATGAATAATATTGATTTGTAAAGGCGCGGACGCAGGCGAAAGAAAAGCTTTTATGTCCTCTTTATGCTTTTATGTTGGATTATATGCTGAAGAGATGTATGTTATTGAGTTCTAGGCCTTAATAAAGTAAATCTATTGATTTTATATTTTCATTACTTTATAAATAGGAATCGTCAATTACAGACCATTTTTATTACGGTGTCTATATCAAAAACGAACATAATAATATGTAAAAACTAATTATTTTTTTATTATGTAATCTGTGAATTTGTTTATGTTATATTTATGAAACAAAAATCAAGTGCGAGTCAGATAATAATGTCAGTTTATTTATGAATTAAGTCTGGATAATTGACTTAATTAATAAATAAACTGACATTATTATCTGACTTACACTTGATGAGAACTGTAATATATTCTGTGAAGTTAGTAAGTGAGACGACTGATGCCATTCCATCCTTTGTACTCCAATTAAAAGGGCCACGTGGGGAATAGAACCTTAGAAACATCTGCAAAATGTTAACAATTCCAGCTCCTGAATAACTGAGACGATCGGCGTTGGGAATTCAGATGGAACTCCATTGCGGATGGGAATTCTATGTATTTTGAATCTGGTGGAAAGTAGATTGTGGATTCCATTTAGTTAGGGACAAATATTAACGATCTACATGTCATATTATGGTATGATCCAGATAAGTGACTGACGTCATAATATCATATGATCCAGATAAGTGATTTCGAAGGAATCACGATTATATTGGAACGTAATTAATACAAAGTTATTGGTAAAATGCTAACAACCTCTTATGACATTGTAAGTATGACGGAGTAGGCCATGTCTTTTACTACGAGACACAGAACTTAAAAGTGTCAGACAGTACTAAAAAACTTATTGTTTTAAGTTTTGCGTCTCTCCGAGCCAAGAGTTAAGTTTTGAATATTTACATCGAGCTATGTAATAAAAAATATAAATATTAAATTACAGGCACAAGAAACTTTTAACATCAGCGGGTCCTGAACATACATGAACAAACACAATAAAAAATAAAGTAGTAAAAAAAAATCTTCAAAAAATAAATTTCTTCTTAAAATGTTTGTTAGGACTAGCGCTAGCTAGAAGACAACCCTATAAGAGGTTGTTAGCATTTTAACAATAACCCTGTATAATTTTCCAAAAAATGGGTACGTTGGGAAGTCTATAAAAAAACAGTTTCCATGTAATTATATGCTGTATAGTTTTATTTACAACACCAAATAATAATTGTTGAAGAGCATGGCGAAAGCTAGACCACAGCGTTGTTTAATATGAGATAATATGAGAAGCGATACCGTAGCAGCGGAGCAGTAACTAATTAACACCCAGTTTTTATTATAAATTGCTACAGACAGTGCTACTAATTGCTAATAAGCTGGAACATTTTGACTGCTTGTGAGCCTGCAATGGCCTTAAGGTTGTTCAAATGTTTAGTTGTGGTAACTGCAGTATTTTATAAACTTTGTTCTATTTTTTAGTAAAGATGTACTGCCAGCATAAAACTACTACTGAGCTATAGTTAGGTCTCACATTATCTCTGCATAATTTTTTATCTAAAATGATTTTATATCACGGGGCAAAAATAAACAGAAATGAGAAGTTTCATAATGTTCTTGAAATATATAGTGGTAGTAACCCAGAGTTAATATGACCCAGAGATTATAAGTTGACCATGTACTATGTTCTTGGGGTAAAAAGCAATTATATTTAATTGTTTTGTGTGTCTCCTATGAAAATGAATATCTTTTTTAGTACCGTAAATGACCATAATTTATTTTGAAAATACATAAAAATATACTCACTCAAATATTATTCAGAGAGCATTTACTAATTTTCTCAGTTTCTACTCATTTACTGTAAAAGTAAATGAGTACTGTACACAAGTGGAAGATTTTCAGAATATTTAATTCCACCTCCTGGTTCCCACTAACTTTGGGTTATACTTCTGGTTTAGGGATAACATTTGTAAAGAAATGCCTTTAACATAGTACTCCTTTGGTACAAAATCGTTAGCGCCCGTTTTTTCGCTGCCTGTTTTCCTTGATAGTCGCGTAGAAATGAAGGAATCAATTGTTTAATCCAAATATTTGACCGCTTTGCTCGACTTCATCGTTTGCATTCTATTTTCTTTAATCGAGAGTTTATGTCGCGTATTTTTTGCGTATGTAAATGATTTAACTAAAAGATATAAAAAAGACTATGGGTGCCGAAGTTAACGATGCTCATCTATCGTAATCATTGATATAATTATGCACGTTTGCCTTGCCAGCTTCCACCTTTAAATATATGTGACCAAGAAGTAAACTGAGTATCCACATATTTGCAAATAAGACTAGCGGTGGAGGAGAAAACAAACCTCAATAGGATTGCTTCATTTTCCTAGCCTCGCTGAGCGATGGGATCTTATTAGTGGATTTCCTCTTACACAGCTCATCATCCTTATATCTCTAGTACGCAGCCTTATTGGTGCGTTCCAGAAGCGTTTCCGTTCTCGCACTAGAGTATAGTATCACATTGTATACTTATTTACTATCTTTACCAAAGTGAACATTTGTGAACATGCTTTATTTTTTACCTTACGCTAACATTTCACCTATTGGTATGTGTGGGTTGAAGGACATCTTTCTGTAACTATCGTGGCTAAATCTTCTCCCTACGTTTAGTGGATATACATGTAAAAAGTCTGCCATATGACCGTCATAACTTAAATTAAACTTAAATAGACATTAAATCAGAATCCTTTTTTATTTGCTTGTCATCAGACAAAAATAAATTTCGTGCTACCTGATTTATCATTATAAATACTGTAAAAATAGCACGTTATCATATTATTTTTGATATTTATGTAGAGACGATTTTTGTGATTAAAATGTACACAAACCTTTTCTCCGTTTTAAATAACTCAATTCGCAATTAAATCTTATATACTGCAAACAGACGAAACCTGTATTACCTGTATATATATTTTATTTATTTATTTCGTACACAACACACATTACAATTATAACAAAATACATAAACATACTTAAGGTTCAGAACTAGATTAAAATGCAATAAATATAATCCAGATAATAATATATAATTTGAAAGCAGTGCCTTCTCTCGTATTTTATCGTACTTTATATTGTCGTAATTTCTTCGCAGTCAATACTGTATACTGATATTTATTCGTCTAAATAATGACCCCATATTCCGAATAAAAGCAAGAAATCGTGAGCCACAAGTGACAGTATTAAATTAGATGGATTTGTTTTATTACCACAGCCTACCTTATGTTTTTCATTTGCTGATCCATTTAAATATGATTTAAACTCAATTTATTGTATTTCGTTGAGGGACGGGCAACAGTTAAAAAAAACCCGTTTCATTTTTACCGACACTAAATCTTTCACTTGGAAATATTGCCAGTCAGTTTTTTTGATTTTATTACTTTATTATTCTGTGACCGCTGGGTTTGCGCGAACATAAGTTCATTTTCCCGTTAGGATATTTTCATAGTAATTGAGAAAGTTGTACGAAACATAACATGATATATCCTCAGTATTGAAATTTCCGTTTCACATTATCATTTGGAGAAATAGCCTTAACTTTCAGAATACTAATAAGAATTTTCTCACTTCCACCTTCAGAGGAAATGTGCGTGACATAATGGGGGTCGGGAAACGGACGATTGACGACATCAAACTGCGACGAATCTGGGAGGGCAGATGTCGTTCCTAATTGAGACCGAAAAGATACTGTGTTTATTGTAAGGAAAGTTAATTGCGATAGCAATTATTAGCTGATTGCTACTATTCCTACAAAGGCTTTCTGTAACCATGTTCTGCAGTAATTAGCTTTCCATTTTTTTTTCTGCAGGAAATTTACGTTTGCTATTATATCATGGGGGCAGGGTATTTTGCAATTATCTGCCTGCCAGCTACCACCCTCAATTAAAAACTCTGACGCCAAGCACTTATCGGTGTGTTCCAGCAGCCAGTCAATTCTAACACACAAACTTTGGAATAAATATATGTCATATATAAAAAAACGTAACAGTGAAGGTATTAGACACCACAGTATACTTAGTAGTAGTTATATTCCACCAAAATTGGTGTGCTGTTGCCACATTGTGCAGCGTGCACGTCAATGTGACAGTTGATGTCGTATTGCCTTAAATGCCTTCTCACTGCCCCTCCACCATGAGGGTGGTGGAAGGGGATGTGTAGGAAATAACCCACTTAAAACCCCCAGTGAGCAGACGTCCAGCGAGGTGGGGCAAGATAGGGTCGCTTTAGCATTCATCATATTGCCCCAGCCGTATGCCCTAACTTAATCGGGCCTCTGCGCCAATGGAGGGGGGACCTTGGTCACCAAGGCCGCCCCTCCCACGTGTGGGGCCGTGCAAGCCGGCGAAGAATCCCCCGACTCTCCACCAGTGACCCCACTACGGACATGGGAGGAGGCGAGCCAACTGCCGCCTCCTCCTCCCCGTTCTCCTGCGCCGGAGCGGACCAGCTTGGACATCATCCTCCCTGATACGCTCTGCGGCCTCCTTCTGCGCCATCACCGCTTCGCAGAAGGAGATAAATCAAAGTCAAATTCATTTATTCAATGTGGGCGTCTACGACGCTCTTATCAGGAAGATCAATTACAAATTTTAGTATTGAAAAGAATACCGAACCCAGCCTATGATCTTACACGCTCGATTCTTGTATCATAATTATAAGTGTATTTTTTCATTTGTCAATGAATTAATATAATGTGACGGACACTTCCTAGTATCAAGTATATTCATTGTTTCAATCATGGATCACTAATCTAAGTAGAAATAATAGGTAATTATTTGTTAAGTTTGATGAAAATTCGTCGTTCATTCATTGTGCCTTTCATTGTAGGTGCACAACTGGCGCTATTTTGTCTGTCCTGAAATTTGTACCCTGCGCTGCGGTTAATGTAGAAGCTTTTTGGATGAACCAAGATCAAAAAATTGGAACGTGCTGACGAAATCAAAAATTACCGTTGTAAATTGATTTCCGACTAAGTAAATTGTAATTATTTAAGTACATCTTCAAGCATTTATAGCAGTTACATGATTGAATACCCTCTTTGACCACATAATTATTTACACACACTTACCACTCTTTGACCACACTTACCATCAGGTAAGGTAGTAGTCGAAAGCTAGTCTTAAAGCAATAGAAAAAAGACACGCAAAATATACTGTAAAAGTAATGTTTTCCTTAATTTTTAAAACATTTTCTCATACCAAAAAGTAAAACCAACTTATTAACCGCAAAAATGATGAGGTAATATAAATACTGGCAAACAATGCTGCAAGTTAGCAGGTCGTTCACGGCCGCACTGCGGAGATAAAAATTACAACTAATGTGGAAAAAACGTGATATAATTCCTGCACTCACTTCTTTCGCAATGAAATATGTAAATGGCTTTAACAGTGCTTTTGCTAGAAGAGACATAATTATTTTTAATATATTTGTAATAGTGTAATGTACAGTTTACTTTTATTGTGTATTTTACTCACACAGGCATAGCAAAACTATTTATTTTAATAAATTATTATAGAACTTTGTTACAAGCAGTTAATTCCCTGGGTATTACTGAATTTTCCTCTTAAGCTCCCTTCATTATGGGTTGCTTTTGTTAAATTTGATTAGTGCTGCACCTATAGGATTCAGAACACTATTTATGTTTTATTTTTTATAGTAATGACGTCAAACTATCTCTTGATAAGATGAATACATGATATGAAGGATACAACTAACACTGAGAAAAGGAGTATTCACTGAGATGTTTCACCTCGTTTTTCTGGTACAAGTTAAAACAGCCGCTTCGTCTCAGATACAACTGCGGTTCGACTCAGTTATAAAAACGTGCCCACTCCAGATAGATTTTAATTCCACGTTTCAGTGGCCTGCGAATATCTCGCTTTCTATTTTTAGTAGCGATCTTTCATTTTCGGTGTTATAAATTCAAAGAGCGGTGCAAATTTGTTCGGTCCGCTTTCTGCCATTACGTGGTACTCCACCTAATTTTGGATATAATTCGCGTTCGTATGTGGAGACCTCGACGTTTACCATCCTTGTGGCGCTATAAAGGCTTTTGGCGCATTCCCATATTATCTTCTCGAATCGTTACTTGTTCTGTTTATGAAGAAAATGGTGGTATAATATATTGACTCATTAATAAAAACAAACTTCATATTATGAGGCGAAATATTTTTTTAATAAGGATTACGCAAGCAATATACCTTGTCGTTATATTGCTTGCGTTAAATCCTGAATGTTTTGTGTTTGGGAAACTGGTAAAATTTAAATGTTTTGATGCAATGGTTAAGTAACTGTGTTGTAAATAACATTAAAAGAAAGCAGCAGAAACTTGCAGGTGGTCAAAGTCTTACTACACTTGCTTTCCAACTTAGAATATAACTAGCCTAGGTGTTGCAAACGTATGTAAGTCTCCAAAAGGTTTTTTATATAGAGGCGAAATACATGATCGCTTTTTTATCTTATCTTAAAAATAACGATATTGTAGCATAGTGGTGATATTGTTTCAAATTGATATTACAATATTAATGTTGCAGTTGTAATAGATTATATAAGTGTATCAAATATGTACCAGATCTTATAACGAAATCTCTAATCAGCTCATGTAACTTATTCTCTGGGCAAGAGACCATATTGACTGAGCTTACGTTTTTACACGACCGCCCAAAAAAGGAGTGTTATGTTTTCAGAGTTCATGTATGTATGTATGTTTGTTTGTGAGTTCCACCATAACTTCTAAATAGCTTAACAGATTTTACTGCATGAGATGTTGTTAGATTTGTCTTGAAAGCGCAAGTGACACTAGGTACATAAAAAACTTACGTTTTTAGACGCCAATATGTGATATAAAAATGTTTATTTCTTTCATAAGCCATTCAGTTGGGTATCAAAATAAAGGCATTTAAAAACGATTCTTTGAATATATGTAACCTGTAGTTTAAATACTAATGTAAGGATAAAACGTTTAATGAAAATATACAATTTGTAGTCGGGCTCTTTACTTTTTTAAATAATTTATACTCCTGGAAAAAAAATATTTCCTTGTTATTATTATTTGTCAAGACATCCACCAAACATAACACATATTCTGTAAAAAATACTGCTTTCTATTCAGATGAGGCAATAATAAGGTTCCGTTTTCTAGTATGAAACCCTAATATAAGGGCTACTCTTTCACTAAGAAATAATATTCATTTTATTTTCCTTATAGGTTTGAGAATGAAAACTAGTTTCCAAGTATCATTAGCAATGGTCTCCTAATCTATTTTATCTCTCGATTGATGTCAAGGGTGTAGAGATAAGGGTCTTCAAAGGCACACGGAAACCTTCCACTGAAATGCGAAGATTGGTATCAACCGGAATGGCCCTCACATCGCTGACTTTTCAAAATGATAAGGATATTTTTACAGCTGTTTGTTTTTCATCTACCTTATATTATATATGGCAAATAGGATGTGCATTTAACCTAAATAATGGTCATTGTCAAATAGTTTATTATAATAAGCCGACGTGACGTTGAACGCCACATAACCAAACTGGAAGAATTTTCGGCGCCTTTCGGTTCTACAGGAAGCATCATCAGGAGGTCTTGACACTTAAACTGACACTTGACGCACGATCGAGAAATTATGTTATATTATATATCTTTGTTTTTTAATGATGCATCTTTCCTTTTGTAACTGTGCTGTTTTAGGTAAGTGGTTAAGAATAACAAATACTTTTAAAATATTTTAAGAAAACATCAAATTAATATCGAGAATCTTCTCGATCGTGCGCTCGAAGAGTCAAGACCTCCTGAGGATGCTACGTGTAGAAGCGAAACGCGTCGAAAATTCTTCCGGTTTGGCTGCGTGGCGTTTGTGACGTCACGTCGGCTTAGCAGGAAAATTAAGCGGAATTGTCACTAGATATATTTTTATATTTTTTAAGTGTTTTATTAAAATATGAATTTGATGTTTTCTTAAAATATTTTAAAAGTATTTGTTATTATTAAAAATGGATTTCCGCAAAGTAACGCCTGAATCTATTCATTATCTTAAGTGGTTAAGACTTTTGCCGAAGTAATCTAATTTGCTAAACGAAGTAAAAATAATAATTAAAACAAAAGACAAAAAGTTGGGACAGTTCCTTTAAACGATCATGTTATTTCAATGTTCATTGATATAATTCATCGTAATAACAATACAGTCATGTAAGTACAAAGACCACGCATACATCGTAAAAGCATATCCTTTAAACACACAACCACTTTTACTTTGTAGATGTTGGTCTTTAGACCCCCAGCAGATAAGTTTACAGTTTGTTGTAATACGCGCACGCACGCTTATTGCCATTTACTGGACACAGTTCGAACAGTGCACAATTTTCAGTACCAGGGCCAGTGTATACTCGCTGGCTGACTAAAAATATCTTTTAGAAAGAATAACACATACTTTCTTGATCTCGCGAGACTTCATTGATTAGACATTATTCTCATGTTAGTAGACCAATTTAAGCGTGTAATGACGACCAACTCCAAAACTGTTCCCAGTTCATCACGGGTCAAAACTTAACCACAGAATACGCAGTAGGAACAATTTTTCAAATAAAATTTAATGAATGTACCGCTTTTCACTTAATCCCACCAGCAACTACATCTAACCAGTAACTCACGGACGCTTCAAAATAAAACGGCTAATTCCATATTTTTTGAAGCAGTGATGGCTCAGTGGCATTGGCTATGGACTGCCGCGCAGCAGGTCCATGGTTCGAATCCCGCCCAGAGCTTGAGCTTCACCGCATGGTGGAAGGGCATTTTGAGAATGCCCGCCTGGCTAGCGACCACCTTCTAGTAGAAAATCTGTCGCCAAGCACCGAAAGGTGTGTTCCGGCAGTGGTCCTTGAGAGCCAGTGAAATTACAGGCACAATGAGACTTAACAACTATGTCTCAATATGACGGGCGCAGTGCAATTCGTGAGTTGTCATGAATTGCAACTGTTATAGGCAGAGGTTAGTCCACTTAACATCAGTTGGGCCTCAAGCTTGTTCCGTCACAATAACATTAAAAAAAAAAAAAAAAAAATTACTTTCAACGGAAAATACTCAGCTGGAATAAATTGCTGCAAGTACGCGATCCTTAAATCTCAGTACAATTATAATGTTACCATTTGTGGCAAATTAACTGGGACTTGGTGCATTCACTGTAAATCTATAGTTTTTGTTTGCAGATTAATTTTAAAACATAATCCGCTAACAAAGTACAAATAAATTAGTGAAGCGCTTTAATCGGAGATCACATTAACGACTCTTGACTGATCAACTAGGATAGCCATTGTTCTCTGCGTTCACATCTCCCTATCATTTGATGGATGACAGCTAGTGACAATTACAATCTTCAGCAGTCTCCATTGTTGTCGGAGAAGGGCGGTCTTTAGGCTATATTTGTGATTTTTGAAAACTTCGGCACTTGGGTTGGCCACTAGCCGATCCACAGAGCTGCGGCGGAAGTATTTTTATAAGAGTACCCTCTTTTATTTTTGTCATTTCTCCTAGTCAACATTTGGAACTCATACTAATGTATGTGACTGATATATAAACAAAATGTTAGTTTTACCCTCCAAATAATTTTGCACACTTAGTATAAGAATTCATACCTTATAATAAGTTATTGTACTTTGCATTTGTAGAACAAAATATTATTTGAATTATGATTCTTATATCGGGTTGTTATAAGAACCCGATATAAGAATTATTTCGGTTTTTTAAGTATCACAGATCACAGTAACACTTGTGTTATTAAAAAACTATGGTTTTGACTCTAATATAATTATAATTAATATAGGATTTACATAATATGAGGATTCGACATGAGGAAACTACAAATGCAATTTGATTGAATTGATACAATTGTCGTCATATATATATTTTTTTACTTTTATGGGCTCTAAAAGTGGTTTGTGCATTTAGATATACATATTAAAATATGTCAAAGATACTTATTATAAAGATCCCATATACAAAACATTTTACATTGTATATTTATGGGAAATGTATTTTCTGCGAATAAAAATTAAAATAGTACATTGTACATCGAGGGGAGAAAACGATCTATTTCTGTTCGAGAGTTTGTATAAGCCCGACGCGCAGCTTGAAGGCAACTTGAGAACAGAAATAGAACTTTCTGCCGAGTGATAGATATTACTTTATACTACACCTACGAGGAAAATAAAATTACAGTACGTTTCCTCGTACTTATCACGAGACTTCTCAGGCAGTAAGTTCTTTATGACTTATTGAGCTGCATTTCTTATTTCTGGTGGCGTCATCATTATAAAATCGTCACTTTCACTATCAGATGACATTTTGGAAAATTATTTAGAATATTAAAAGCTTAACTGTTAAAATATTAATTTAATAAAAAACAAAATTTAACCAAACATAACAAATTGCCGCGCTTTTTTTCACGTAGTGACTAAACGGTTGCCAACCTCCTTTTATTAAAAATCGAGTACAAATAAAATCACTGCTACGGAGTGAAGGAATGAAAATCCATATAACTTTCCCCGCCGTACATTTATATGGGAGAAATGACGAACTTTATAACATGTTTGTGAACGAGTAATAAGACGCTTTCTGAGTGGGTGTGGTATATAAATATTTTTATTACACGCTATCGATTTTAGTATAACAGATAGCACTTCTATAAAAAACTTTTTTAATTAATTCTAATACAATTATACTTAATATATCATTTACTTAATATAAGGATTCGAGAAAAGGAAATCTACGATCACAACTACAAATGTAATTTGATTGAATTGATAAAATTGTCATAAAATATTTATTTTTACTTTTATGGGCAATAAAGTTGTTTACACATTTCAGATGTAGGTATATATAAAATATCAATGATGCTTAATAGATCTCATATATGTAAACATTCAATGTTTAAAGAAAATGTATTTTCTACGAATAAAAATTCAAAAACAAGATTTTAGTTCCCTGTTGTGTGCAAGTGATAATAGATTCACAATTATTATTTATGTGGGTATAATTTATTTTTTGTGTACAGGTTTAAAGTCCAGTGCTAGTCGTGGAACTTACACTGAACAGACTGGAAGGAACCCAGCTGAGGGCATTGGGTCTGCTTGCAGTCTTCGGCTTCAACGTGACATACGCTGTAAGGGCGCCTACAGACCCTCCTGGACCAACATCTTGCAGTGCTATTGAATGCAGACTGTTGGGGCATTGCTACGCCAGACAAGACTTTCGGTAACCTTTCCTTTACTTATCATTGAATTATGTTCTTGTACAACCTAGAATTTCTCTTTTAAATCCCTTCATAGTTTTCACGATCACATTACTATTTCAGTCAGAAGTAAAAGGCATTATAGGTTTCTCACAAATCATATTTTATTTTCTTAGATTATTTATCACATGCCAGCGGAACAAATGAAATTTAATTGATAAGTTAATAAATTATTAAAATTAATTAATATTGTCCATACATTCAAATATAAGTGCATTTTAGGAAAGAAGATGGTTTTAAAACAGTTATTATTTTTCACCGCACTCTGTGTACAGCAAAGTCAAGCAGGAATGGATGGTAGTAGGTGGCTAAGTGATCTATAGAAATTAGTACTTACTTGATGTATTCCACAAATAAAGATATTTTCTCAATAATTTTTAAAGCAATGATGCCTGACCAGTAATAGCTGGATGCAGATGGACTGCCGTGCCTCAGGTCCCTGGTTCGATCCCCACTGCCGTTTTGAGAATTACCGCATGGTGGAAGGGCATTTTGCGTTTGCCTGCCTGGCTAGCTACCATCGTCAAGTAGGAAATCTGTCGCCAAGCAACTAACGGTGTGTTCCGCAGCAGTCCTTGAGAGCCAGTGAAATTAAGGGCACATGAAATTTAACAACTATGTCTCAAGATGACTTGCGAAGTACAATTCGTCACTTGTGATGAAATCATAATCTGTTCTAGGCAGAGGTTAGTCCACTTAACATCAGGTGGGCCTTGAGTTTGTTCGATCACAATAACATTAAAAAAAACATGTATATGTGTTATAAATTACTTTACATTGTCAAATGTTAATGTGATTTATGAACTCATAGGTATATAAAAAATAAAGCTAAAAGATATAACAAAGTAAATATTATTGCTTTACTATATACAAAATTAATGTTGCACATCTCTTACCAAATATTTCAAGACTTACATGCAAATTTACCTACAATCATAAGCATTTTTTAAAATTACAACCTGTTTCTGACAGGCTATTTTAATAATCGATTAAATATTAACTAAGGCGAGAAATTCAACCCTCTTACATAAGAAGTAAAATTGAATGGATTGATAAAATCGTTTTCTTAATCAACTGAGGCCTTTATATTTTATAAATTTTCTGAGACAAACAACAGAAGGCACTCTGGAGTAAGTTCAAAATCAAAAATGAAAACATAATATATCAATCTTCAAAGTAATATCATACATACAAAAGTTAGTGAGCGAGTGAGGATGTGCGCATGTTATATGGGACCAAAATCATCATCATCATCAACAGCAGTTGACGTCCACCGTCAAACAAAAGCCTTCATAATCCACACCCTTGGTAGGCGTATTGGAGCTCGCAGTGTAAACGAATTATACTATTTATTACCTAGGTTGCTTGAAGAAAGTCAGGTAAAACGTTGTTATTTTTCAAACCAAGCTCAATTGGATTCCTAAACGACATCAACGGAATGCTTATATCTTATCTTATCTCTGCAATAGTTTGTTCAACCCGTCTTCTTCTCAGAACCTTAAAAAGCATTTTATTTTCCTATTGTACTGTATTAGCCAGATTGTCTACTGCTAAACACATTCCCTTCTATTAAAGGGGGGTTTGTCATAATCTCCACGCTTGGCAGGCATCTTGGAGAGCGCAGTGTAAGAACCTGAGAAAACGCTGCTGCCCACCTTTATTTTACCTTTAGTCGCCTCTTACTACTACCACGGGTAGACATAGGGTAGTTGACATTCAGGCCTGGCAGCCCACGGACTTACCACTAGGCATCATCGTGGATGATATCGTCCGTTTATGAATGAAACTCTATTGTTCTCATTATCTATGATGCGCATGGATTAATAAGTTGGCATCATCAGGACCACTATGTCCTAGTTATGAATGAAATTCTCTTGTTATCATTATCGCCGATGCCAATCGGTTAATGCCTTTTATTCTCTTCTCGAATGTCAGAAAATTTTATACTTCGACTTACGTCAGACAAAATTGCTGTTTTTTTTCGGTTGAGCCCATCAGGCTCGGGAATGAATTGCCACATGATAATAAATTTCCATACATGTATACATCATATGTATATTATATTGTGTATATTGGTGTCTAAATATATATTTATATTATATTATCAATAATAATAACTATGCCATCTCTTGTCAAAACTTGCTCCCTCCAGTGCTCCTCTATCTATGCTTCTAGTACAAAAGTACTAAATATAATTATGCTACTTGTCAAGGTGGTACTCACATAATTCTTACACAAACCATACTTATAGCAGTCCTTCCACATTCTCTATCACCACTCTTTTAGTAACTTAGATGTTTTCATTATATTACGATAACATGATTAATATTAATATATATTTTCAGTAAGTTCTACTATTCGTGCTTTGAGGGCTACTCCGGTGCCGACTGTGGAGTCGGCCCACTCTGTCCAAGGTCTTCCAACACGTGCAAAAACGGAGGTACTTGCAGGTAAGCAGAATCAAAAGCAATACTACTAATTTAAGCAGATAGATGGCCTCTTGTGTGAGAAAGGGTACCACAGTAATGCCAGTTATTATCACCTCCAAGAAGAATTTAATTGTGTCATGCAAAAACTAAAGTAATAAGGTAAAGCTTCAAAGGTTTGAGAGGCTTTGTAGCAAGTAAGATCACTGGGTGAATGAGACATAACATTTAAATATATCTTTAATCATATTGTGAAGATGTGGCTTAGTGCAACGCTACGTACAACTTGTTTTAAGCATAAGCTTACCATCAAGCTTACCTTTAGGTAATCGACGTTTACTGTTGTATTTAAATAAAACTAATATTTATCTTGGAGTTTACTGCACTTATAACTTTATCACGTTTTCAAACCGTACATCAAAAAAGGAAGTGAAAAAATATATATATAATAATAACAAAAATATATATTTTTACCATCGCTTTTTTTCAGCACAGATTACATAAATATTTTAGAACACAGATACAACACCATCCCCTTTCTCCCTTTTTTTGTATTAAGAAGTAACTATATATTTTTGATTAAGATAACAATTTAAAAACAAACTAAACACATGATTATTATTCTAGGGTTTGGGAACATTCTAAGAGCTAATTTGCATCTCGTCCATTTTGTTGACCTTAATTTTTCCTAAAGCCCATTTCCTTTTATTTTTACGTTGATCCCTCGCCATTACTTTATTTCCCACATCAAAAGATAATTTTCTATTTCCTTTGTCACTTATTGATTGTTTTACCAATTTTGTATCAATTTTATTTGTTACCGGAGAAGGTCTTAATAATGAGAAACGACATCTCAGTTCTCTTCCCAATAACATTTTGGCTGGACTTTGGCCAGTAGTTTTATGAATACTGATTCTATAATCAAACAAAAACAGATTACATGCATATTCTAAAGAATTGCCACTTTCAACAATTTTTATAACATGAGATTTAAATGTTTCTACAATTCTTTCAGCAATTCCATTTGTAGGGGGGTAATATGTTGGAGTAAAAGTTTGTTTCACACCTGTTACTTTGCAGAAATTTTTATATTCCTCACTTGTCCATATCGGACCATTGTCTGTGACTAAATGCAATGGAAATCCAAAACGAATATACATACTTTTGAAAACTTGGATTGTTTTATTTGCTGTTATGTTTGACATTACAACTGCCTCGGGCCACTTAGTGAAAGCGTCTATAATGACCAAGAACATTTTTCCTTTGGGCCTAAAAAATCAGCATGTAACCTATGCCAGGCACATGGTGGTGGTGGCCACACAGACAATGGTATCTTCTCTGGATTTTTGTGATTTTGTACACAGATTATAAAATTTTTAGTAATATTTTCTAAACATTTATCCATATCTGACCACCAAAAATACGATTTAGCTATTTCTTTCATTCTTGTGATGCCTAAGTGGCTAGCATGTAATTCTTTCAATACCAACTCTCTTAACAAATCGGGTATTATTATATGGTAGCCCCATAAAAGGCACCCTTTTTCTATAGTTATTTCAGTCTTCTTAGCAAAATATAGCTCGTAAATGTCACCTGAAGTATTAATCTCCGGCCATCCATCCATACAAAATCTGATTATATCGCACAAAACCCTATCACTTTTTGTCTCTTTTTGTATAGTTTGCCAATTTAGTGTTATGAGATTTGATTTTGTAATATAGTTTATTGTGCAGCTTTCATAGTTTTCACTTAATATGTTTTGATCTTCATTTATTGTTTTGTTTACTGACTCTTGTACAGTTCTGGACAGATAATCTGCTGGGTTATTCTGAGACTTTACATGTTGAATTTCATATTTAAAACCTCCTAAAAACAATGACCAATATTGTAGTCTTTTAGCGGCTATTTTAGGAATCCCATGTTTAGGTCCTAATATTTTTACCAATGCTTCATTGTCTGTTTGTAAGATAAACTTTTTTCCAAATAGATATTCATAAAACTTTGTAACTCCAAAAATAATTGCATAAGCTTCTTTTTCGATAATAGGGTATTTAATTTGAGCATCATAATTTTTTTACTGGCTTAAGCCACTGGTTTAGTGATATTTTTACTATCTTTTACTAAAAGCACTGCGGCTACACCAGTGTCGGAGCTGTCACATGTTAATACAATTTTTAAATTAGGATCAAAGTGTGACAATGAATTTGTGTTTGCCAGAGCTAATTTAATTTCTTTGATTGAGTTTTGACATTCAGGTGTCCATATAAACTGTTTATTTTTCAAACAATCATACAAAGGTTTTAATGTCATAGCCATATTTTGCAAGAATCTGTTATAATAATTTACTTTTCCAAGGAATCTTAACATTTTAATATTTTCTGGCCGTGGCAATGACAATAATGGTTCCAGTTTGCTTTTCACAACTTGAATACCGGATTTGTTAATAAGTAAACCAAAAACATCTAAGCTTTCCTCAAAAAAATTACACTTTTCTCACTTTATCCTTAAACCACAATCACTAAGTCTTTTCAATACAAATTTTAATTTTTGTGTGGTCTCTGGATACTTAATATATTAAAAAATCCGACTGAATGTTAAATATTTATATAAAATACATCAGTTGCGTGAGATATGTATTACAATAGTTTGTATTGCATTGTGTGCGTGTACTTTTTGCTTAAACGTGTAATGAAGAATGACAGTAAATACAGATTTGCGGCGGTATGGTATTTTGCGAAACCGCGCCTTACTTGCTAGAAAATGTTAGCAAACTCATAGTAATTGTAATGTTCCAGCAGCTTTCCTTGAGTAAATTAGTCTACTCCTAGTTTTTAATGCAGTTTAAATCTGTTTATTATCTGTGACCACATTGTCACCATTAGGTGATGTTAACATACCTTAAATAAAGCCTTAAACACATAATAATAAATCACCCCGCCTTATAAACCAATGATATTAATTGTTTTTTAGCTAAGCTACAAATCGTGATCTAAACTGTACGTGGTCCAATCATTACGGAGACCAACTAACCAATGAAAAAATGCTCCATGTAAACTCACTTCTGTTGATGGAGGCTCAGTTACATGATCTGATATCATTCTGTAGTCCTTGTGTGTCAGGTTCTGAAGAACAGCTACCGAAAGCTGTTTGTTTACTGGCCCCGCCTTGAAACTGTTTTTCAACTAATTTCTCCACATGTTGTGTTTTAATATCTACCTAAGGGTTGAATGGAGGAGATTATTTAAAACGAATAATCAACTCATTGTACCTACTTTAGTATTGGGTTAAAATTTTATTCAGGAGGATTTCTTGTCCTTTTTTGTACATGACTACAAATTATTTGTATGCTATGCTCAGTACTAACTGATACGAAAGTTTGCGACATGTTAACGACAATATAATAATGTTAAACATTGTGTCAACAGACAAATGGGGCCAGCTGCCGTTAGCTGTATCTGCGTGCCGGGGTACACCGGAGATCTCTGCAAGTCGCAATTCGCTTCACCAGGTCAGTAACACCAAAGGTCAGGCTCAATACGAGTAACATAGTAATAACAACTCTGTGGAAACCAACGCCATTAATTTCAAAGCTATGACTGGATATACAGTATTCCTTGTACGGAACTCCATACTACTATATTTTACAAATTATTGTTTTATGCTCCGGGCAGGAATTGAATTCGTCCTCCGATTTCGTGGCAGTTGCCTAAATGCACAGCACGCTGAAAAAGACAGTTGCAAAAAAATAAAATACTCGTGTGTTTCACACATATTTAAATTAAATATTATACACTAGCCAGCAAAAACACTCACGTTGGGGAGCGAACACATCGACCCGTGTTTCGAACATGTCAGATTCTGCGTCTGCGAGCTTCCAGCGAGCAGCCCAGCATTCACCCTGATGATGAGCATCTGCCTGGCTCATCATCACTGGCTAGTGGCATTACTATAGAGCGCTTCCGTGCTTCAAAAGGCAGGTTAAGCCCGCGGTTCCGGTTGGTGTTTTAAGATTGCAATCGTTATAGCATGGTGGTAGGAAATTTAACGAATGCCTAACGGGCTAGCTACTATCTTCTTGTAGAAAATATGTTACCACTATCTCATAATAATATAATAATGCCATTGCATAAACCTTGCAAATGTCGCGTGACGTCATAAAGTGCCGTAAGCTATAATGCGTTTGATAACGCAGTAAATAGATATAGACAAGGAATCTCTAAATCGTATTCTGTATGCCACAAAATACGTTTTGTATCGCTAATTCTTTTATTTCAAGTTTTAACGAGTTACGTGTAAAAACCGCTATTTCTCTTGAATAAAAAAATATCCTCCACCTTTATTTGCATTTTATCTATAATCGTGAAAGTAAACAGTTGAAAATTTGGCGAGAGTAGTTAAACGTGTTATGTTAGACTTTACTGCACCATGGATGATTTTTGTATTATACCATTTACATATATTCTACAAAGTCCATACCGAAGAACTTTTTGTTACTGAGCCGCATTATTTCGACAGTTCGAAACACGTATATAGGTACATTCATAATTGAACGTTAACGTTTCACGATCTTTCCACAAAGTTAACGTAACGTGCCGACATTTTATTTCAAATGTTCATAGAGAATAAGTGCCCTGGTGGTAATTGATGACCCGGTCGAAGATGTTGTTTAGGCTATCCTAGAATTACTGGCTCTCAAGGACAGCAGCCCGAACACACCGAAAGATGTTTGCCGTAACCTGGGATCAGTAAAAATGTTTGTTTATCTTTCTAGTAGCAGCAGTTATAAAAATCTAGAGCGTATGTTAAACAAAAACCATGGAAATTTCAACACTCTTGTATGGCTATCATTGAGATCAAACAGGGTTGTCAAACTTCAGGTTATAGACAAAACTATTAACTCGAAACGGGTTTGCGCCAAATCAAAACAGAACATTATTGAAATGTGGTTCAATAAAACGCTTTTATATGCCACAGGGACATCCGTTAAATATAAAAAAGTTAACACCGCTGTTGGAACAAATCGTAAGTAAATTAAGTAAGCTAAGTAAATTTCATGGCGACAGAATTTCTAGCTCTTCTATCACAAGGTAGGAATCCAAACAGCAACCTGGTGGGCCGTCTTAAAACTACACAACTATTATATGTAAGGCAAAGTTGTTGTTCAGGCTAACTTAGACATACTGGCTCAAGGATGGCTATGCTGGAACACACCTTTAAGGGCTTGGGGACAGTTTTCCACTTCAGGGTGTTAGGCGGCTGGGCAAGCGATCATAAGTACTTTTATATTACACATGCATGGATCTCTTCAGCAAGAGTCTGGTCCTTGGTACCCACCAATGTTATATTCTGCTTCAAAATATTATCACGTATTACTGAGTAATAATGTATTTAGGTATTAATAACACTGTAGCAAGAGAAAGCACTACGTAAACGAGACATACATAAAAACTCATGTCTCAGAGAGGCACTGCAGAAATGCCACAAAGAATTATGACACTGCAAAAATTACTTTTAAGGGGCGTAACACGTTCCATCTAGCTAATAACTTATAAGTCTTGTCGCATCATATTATACAATAAAGGGTCAAGTCCGATAGAAAATTATGTTAACCGACTTTGCTAATCCAATTAACACGACAAACATTACCTGAAGTTGATTTTACGATAATGATAGGCTCCAAAAAGATGGCTCCATTTATTCATAGTCCCATTTCGTCTCTAACCGCACGCCAACATGTCGACATATCAGCAATGGCTTCCGACAATTTATCATCATTACCCCACGCATTTCCCGAATGAAACCTATTCCCAGGAAATTAATAAGGATTTTGGTATAATTAACGAGAACGTGGCAAAGATGCCATTAATTTAGATGATATTAAAGAAACTTATGAAGCTTCTTATCTACGCTATGATATATATTGTTTTGAATGCGAAGTTATAATTTTAATTGAATTGCATATATTTGTCTCCTTATATCTCAGTCTCTGTTTCATCTTGGGCAAATAGATTAAATTATGTGAGCAGGTTCGTTATAAGGATTTTTGTGCGCTTATAACAACAATGCTATGTTGAATTACGTTAAAAATAACCTTATATTAATCAACATAATGGTGGATAACATTATGTCATTGATAACAACGTTGCTATTAATTTGTATAACAACTTCTTCCTTCGAAAACTATATAGTAACGTCTACTAATTTTTGAAGCGAACATTTTCACCTAATGCGGTGAATGAAACAGTATCTTTCGAAGACAAGCTATCACGATAAAGTGTTATTTTCTTTATTCTGTCGTTAAACTGTATGATATATGAACAGAATTTAAACAGTACCACGTAACATATATTTGATTATAAAATTTTCGATGAAATTCATTTTCCTAAAATAATACCGGAAAATCGATGCTTTATATTGGTTTCGCTTTTGTATGTACCTGGTATAACAAAAGCACATATTGTTTTAATTATTTACATTACAGGCATAGTTTTTTGATAGAAAGATAACATTTATATGTAAGTAATTAGCGGTTTTATGAAATTTGACACTAAATATTTAGCTAGACACTTTCTTAAAATTAATGGCACACGGCGGGCCATACCAAGGGACATGCATCGTTCATCATCGGGTGTGTTTATAAACATGTCCTGATGATACAATATATTGTATATACTTACCTTTTATTGTTTTAGATATTATACTAGCTCATTACCCTGCGAAGGTGTCCATTTTTGTGATTGTCCAAATGCAAAACGCGAAGAAGTCCTTCTAAAATCTTGACAAGTTGTGATCTTGTCTTCGTCATAAAAAAATAATACCATCTTTTTGAGTTACGATTGCTGAATTATGACTAGGCACAACAAAGCAGAAGTGTAATATTAATTAAAAAAAACCCTTTTTAATAATAAACTAGTATGAGGAAAGACCACGACAAAAATAATAATGACTTTAGATTTTTCTACTAAACTAGTATCAGAAATAACCCACAATATAGTATATTACTGTCGGGTTGGGATCTGTAATGATTGCGTTTTTGGTCAAAAGTGCAGTTAGTGCAGGTCCAGGTCATAATAGCGCGGCCAGTGTGGCTTTGATGCAATGATAGCCGAGCGGTATTAGTTATGGACTGCATGTCCTTGATTCGATCAATACCACCTTGATCTTCCACCAATTGAGCGTCATCGCATAGTGGAAGGGCATTTTGGGGAATACTCGCCTGGCTAGCTATCATCCTTAAGTAGAAATTCTGTTGACAAGCATCTAACTATGTGCTTTGACAGCAGTTCTTGAGAGCTAGTAAGAAATTACAGGCACCTGAGATTTAACAACTGTATTTCATGGTGATGTGCGCAGTGTACATTTCATCAAGTGCGAACACTGCGCACTTGATGAAATGTGTCTGCTATAGATTGAAGTTACTGCTTAATATCAGGTGGGTCTCGAGCGTACACAGAAAAAAAAGTATTCTTTGTGCAAGAATTATTCTATTGGTCAAGAATAATAATGATTTGTATATGGCTAAAACAACGTATACTTGACATCAGCATAAGATTGTTTCAAATTGGCTTTTTTAAACTAAAAATATGTTATTTAGTTCTAGAATAATATTTTGTTGTCCTAAATACTACGTTCAAGTATATTTAATGTCTCGCATGGCAAGAATATCCGGATTCTTCGTGTCAAATAAGCATGATATCTTAAATGAAGAATTAC
Organism: Plagodis pulveraria; assembly: GCA_963890685.1. Classification (NCBI taxonomy): domain Eukaryota; kingdom Metazoa; phylum Arthropoda; class Insecta; order Lepidoptera; family Geometridae; genus Plagodis; species Plagodis pulveraria. The sequence goes on along the minus strand of OY982964.1, from coordinate 10,158,140 downwards.
ATAGTTTGTGTTTAAGTATATGCTATTGTTGGAATAAGACATCGCATTCTTGTCAAGAAGACTAATGTCATTAAGTCAACAAAAAAATTACTAGCAAATGACAAATTTTTCGTTGAAAACAAGAATAACTTAGTCCGCTTGAAACACCAAATCGTTATATTAAGTATAATAGTGTTTTAACTTAAAAAAAAAAAAATTACAGCAAGATATGATATATTTGTTTAAGCAGTCGCTATTTTAAAACTAGCACTTTATTATTTTTAATTTAACTAAACTTATTTTTAAGTAAATGATAATCTATTATTGTTTCAAAACAGCTATTCTTTATGAAAGAGAAATATTTTTTCGTTGTGAGTCTGCAGTTTCTTGTCGTATGGATAATTCTTTCTTCGTTCAATAAAATTTGGTTTTATTCCAACTATATCATATTCTTAAGGCAAATTAGATGTTTTCTTAAATTAATCATTTAATTTGTTTAATTTAAGAAGCTTACTTCTTTTCGTGAGAATCAATGATGTTTTGATTGGATAAATCTTAGTTTCAATGTAAATCGATATTATTTTTCAATGAAAACAATCTATACTTGATGTAAGAGAAATTATTTAATATTTTAAGACTCCAATTTCTTATAATAATGATCACGCTATCTTGAAGAAATAAAAATAGGGTTTTGTTTCAAGTGATAATATATTTGGGTGAATAATAATTCATTCTGGACTAAAGTAATTATGCGTTTTATTTTGAGAAAAACAATTAATGTATGGACAATAATATTATCTTGATTCAATAAATTTAAGTTTCATTTTAATCATATTATCCTCTCATTTGAATAATAGCTTATTTTTAAACTATTAGATTATGAATTTCGTTTCGAGAATATAATTTCTTGTGAGGAAGATTGTGGTGTCTTAGTTTAATAAAGTATCAAATGATCAATGTAAAATTAAATTTTCTTAATGTAAAAATAATATCAACACATAACAAATCAAGAAATTACATTCTCGTTAGACCAGATAATTTTCGCTACATAAAATTTCATAAAAAGTGTAGTTACAAATTTATTACAATATAGATATCAGATAAGCTAACGCACTAATAGAGTACATATTTTACCGGGAAAACATTTCCTGTGATATTTACACATAATAATAAAATAAACAACTTTTTAAAATAAAACAAGGTTAACCACACTTAAAGCAATCAAACAGGAGTAACTAAACAATAACATTTGTAATAAATAATCTGATGACATTAGTAATAAAACTAATATAGCAATATTCACTACAACGTAATCATATTGTAAGTTAACAAAAACCAAAATATTAATATTGAATATTATTTTCTCATTATTGTCATTGGCGTTACATTTTTAATACAACATAATCATACTGATAGGCAATCTAGTGAACTACTTTATGAATATACTTTTAAACAAAAAATATGACGTATGAAGAAACTGATGATCGAAAAATTTAACAAACATTTTTAGTCTTAACATCTAAGCTCCTAACAAATGTAAGAAACTAATTCTGACTTCGTTCAAAATAAAAAAAATAAGTAAAGTGTAGCTTTACTTTTTTGAAGGCATTGTAGACTAAATTAAAATTACTTCCTCATAGATAAACTATTAAAAACTTATCACAACCTTCACAACTATGCCCTATGCATTCAAATGTAGAAAATTTCAATTTTCCATTTAATGTCCCCAACGGCGGTATAATCCGGCAGAGCAGCTTTATTTGTCTGATGGCTTTCTTGTCTGAAACATACATAATTTTACTTTATATCAGAATATAATTTGTAAAACACATAATGTTGTCTTAGGTTTTCACGTTGTAAAACACATGTTTCAACAGAGGTTAGCTGAACAGCATACTATTTATATTACTTATGTATATACTTGTTTGGTAGTTATATATATATCAATTTTAAAAAAAAGTGTTACATACCAAGTTCAGTGACCTCCTTTACATCCTCCAATTCAATTAATATAGCTTCGTCTGTAATTGAAGACTCCTTGTTATTATTTCATCGAGATACCTATTCCATTTTGAATAAAGTTTCCATTGCTGTTCGGATTCTTTTTTATCCGAATCAATATTCATCTGAAATATAAAACACAATTATATCTAAGATATTAAATCATGTGTGTATGGAAAATCATGTGTGGTAAACCTACGAGTATATAACATACCTACCAATGAAATGAGGAATTCTCGAAGTTCTTGATTGTTTGCGTATACCAATAGATGGGCACAGTTCATTTAATAGGTATCCAATACATATCTTAACTGCTCTGGATTTATATTATCTGAAACCAACAAACACATTCTTGGATCAAGTAATTTTCATCGACGGCGTTTCGAAATTAACTAAATAAGGGTTGTTAGCAGCTTAATATACACGATATTATATTATCTACACTCTATACAAATAAACAAAATTGAAGTAACCGTTTAATATACATACATACCTGTAAAATTGTTTATCACTTTTATTGGTCCAGTAACTCTTCCATCTTCTGAGTTCTTTTGAGTTTTTTTCTAATAGTATACCTAGTGGCGTCTTTAAGATTACTCAGCATCTAAAGTATGAACAGTATCACTATAACTGCGAGTTCACTACTAATGAGTTAGATTGTGAAATGTGACATACGTTTGGTAGTAGGGAGTCAATACAGACTAAGAGTCGGAGCGTGGGGACGCGCTACCACCAGTGTTGCCAGGTCATAGTATAAATTACTACATTCCATAAACACAATTAACTATTACGATAAATTGTTGACGTCATTTATGCGACGATGTACAGGTTTTTTCACGAAAACGTAGAGTTCATACTCTATGTGAGATAAAAACTCACGAATCCTTGACTAGAATTAGTAATTTATGTTAACCTTGTATGTTTTGAAAATAAAATGGGTGTACAAAAAAATATTCAATATACTGATTTAAACTATAGGAACGCCTGTATACATAAAGTTGTTCATAATTATAGTTTTAAATTATTAAAAACCAAATAAAGCCTTTTTTTAGGGAACGGTGCGCGGTTTTATAACAAAATCTATGAAATAATAAACAAATATAGTAAACACAAAAACTTTTTATGAAAAAGACATCAAGACAATTTTATTTCTTATTAATCTTATTATGATATTATTGATGAGAAATTTTGGATGGATTTTTATCTCAAAACATGTATAGTTCTCTTGGGATAGGTTTGTGACTGTATTGCACAGAGCTAGTGATCGAAATAGTTTTTGTATGGTGTTAGTTTAGGGATCCAATGTTCCCACGCGAAATAATCGTGGGCAACAGGACATATAACCTCCTCCTTATTTTCGAAGTGGGTTAAATGAAAATAATGGGACCACTTCAATAGTATACTCAAATTATATATCATCCTATATACTATTTTAAACAAAAAAAGATTGTTGAATGGTAATAAAGACAGAGGTTAATATATAAAGATATGGAGAAACAAGGACAAAATAATTATCGCAATGGCAATTATGAACTGGTGATATGACATGATTTTCTGGGTCTGAAGTATAGAAATATTGTCAGTTTGATGATGTTGTTTATTAATAATAGTATTAATACACAACATCATCAACATTTATAATCGCGAAAACCTAAGAAAACATTATCATAAAGTTTCTTTAAAAAAAATCGTCAGCGCTTGCAAACTAAAGATTAATCTTAGAATCTAAGCTACGTAACTATCATAAAACAGGGTTTTTTAGATTTAATAATATAAGAACTGACGTGGACGAATATCTTTTTTTTTATGTTATTGTGGCGGAACAAGCTGGATGCCCACCTGATGTTGAGTGGACTAATCTCTGCCTATGACAGATGCATTTCGTCACAAGTCACGAATTGCACTGCGCCCGTCACCTTGAGACATAGCTGTTAAGTATCATGTGCCTGAAATTTCACTAGCTCTCAAGGACAGCTGCCGGAATACACCGTTAGGTGCTTGGCGACATATTTACTACTTGAGGGTGGTCGCTAGCCAGGGGGCATTCGCAAAATATCCTTCCACCATGCGATGAAGCTCAAGCCCGCGGCGGGATTTAAATCATGGACCTGATGCGCGGCAGTCCATAGCCAATGCCACTGAGCTATCACTGCTTCAGAAGTTGCGAACGATACAGAGTAAAAGATAAAATTTGCTTATGTTTGTTGGAATACTACTATAGTATCGACATATTATAACGTGGCAACATTGCGTGGTTTATCGTAGAATGGAATTCTTGGAATAAGAATAATTATTTGAGTTTTTCTTGCATGAAAAATATTTGTTTTAGCGACGCTATATATATGCCGCCGTGCATTAATGAATGTACCTAATCAATAAAAGAAAAATTAACAACATTGTGTCACATGCTAAATCCAATTTCCTGCTGACTTCGAGGTTCTAATGTTTTTTTGTATTTATATGTACATATATATGGCAGATTGACGTTTGCCGGGTCAGATAGTATAGGGACTTATATAACTATAATGATGTTTTGGCTTCACTGTTCTCGCCTATATACATTGTCTTCTAAATAATCACAAACATCATCGTACGCATTTTCGTGAGACTTGAATTTCCTTTCTCTGATCTCAGTTATGTATTTTGGGATTTTGTTTGTTTTCACTAACCTAAAACTAGAAACGACTATTTTGTCTTTATTTCTAGTGTTGTACTGATGATGGTCACTATTTAACATAAATATCGATATATTTTAACGGATATGTATTATATTTTCAAAAATATACAATGATGATGCTGAAGCCCAAAGCAATATGCCATAATATGACAGTTGTGGAAGTACGCAAAGTGCGCCGTAGCTACATCAGTCAATTGTCTAATTTTACGAACCGCATATGCTGCATAACTAAGTCTTCCTGACAGAGTTCTAATATAGGGACCCCATTGCAATGTTGAATCTGTGTCCCTAGAAGGAACGCAGTGATTTGAATGAATTCAAGCAGTGATGGCTTAGTGGCTTTGGCTATGGACTGCCGTGCAGCAGGTCCATGGTTCGAATCCCGCCGCGGGCTTGAGCTTCACCGCATGGTGGAAGGGCATTTTGTGAATGCCCGCCTGGCTAGCGACCACCCTCAAGTAGAAAATCTGTCGCCAAGTACCTAACAGTGTGTTCCGGCAGCAGTCCTTGAGAGCCAGAAAAATTACAGGCTAATGAGACCTAACAACTGGACGTCTCAGTGTGATAGGCACAGTGCAATTCGTCGTTGACGAAATGCGTCTGTTATAGGCACAGGTTAGTCCACTTAACATCAGGTGAGCCTCGGGCTTGTTCCGTCACAATAACATAAAAAAAAATAACTGTTGCTTTGTCAATTGAAAGTTTAAAGCCAAGCACCTAACTGTGTGTTCCGGCAGCTGTGCTTGAGAGCCAGTAATACTAGGTTAGTCTAAACAACATTTTCGACCACATCATCACTTACCATCAGGTGAGATAGTGGTCAAAGGCTAATCAAGCATATAAAAAAAACTACATTAAAGTAGTAAAGTTCCGGACTACCTATATTATAGTTAATGTAAATCTTCAATATCCATTTCTCAGATAAAAATAAATTTACTTATTTCCACAATGTTCTTTTCGTTTCAGTGAATAAAAGTTAAAAAAAAAACACAAATATACAAAAATTTTAAGTCATGTGCGGGATGTTTTTGTAATGTAATCCGCGTTATTGCAAACCTAACGGTATTAAATATAAAAGTTTTTTATTGACAAAAATATATATTTATTATGGAACATATTAACTTGACAATTCTTCAAGTACTTTTTTCAATATTTATTTCAGGATCATTATGCTTTGAGTAAACATTTGTTGTAACGCGAAACGAAGCAAATGCTTAGTTTCAATTAGGAAAATAATCCTAAACTAAATATATATTCTTTGCTTAAAGAATTTCTCTGTTAAGCCGTGTAAATAATTGTTTTGATTCCAGATAACATGCCTTCTTACAAGACTATGACATTTATGACATTTTATAATTTTTGATGTGTATTTGTTTTATAAATATTTATTCTGGAACTAAGAATAATTCAGAAGATTTTATAATAAATATTACAATTGATAATATAAGTATATATACTTATATTGTCAATTGTTATTTTTATTATTTACAAATATTATGCTTAGAATAAACATTTGTATATTATTTGATTGAAAAGCGTTTTATTTTGTTTCAACAAGGGAAATATTCATAAAATAAATAAAATGCTTTTTGTTTAAAGATTTTCTCTGTTCAGCCGAGTAAATAATTGTTTTGGATCCAGAATATATATGTCACCTCATAAAAAAATAGAAATTTTGATGTGAATATTTGTTTGAAAATATGTGTGAAAAATCTTGGAAGAATTTTAATATACCTACTCAACTCGAAAATTCTAGTACATTTTATTTCAATAATATCATACTTAAAGCAAATATTTGTATATTCTTTAATTGAGAAATATTTGCTGCCTTTCAATTAAGAGAATTTTATTTAAAAAATATATTTGTAAAAATTGTAGTTGTATTGTTAAACTATGAACTTATTATTCCAAGTATACTGAATCTTCCTGTGATACATTTAATGTTCTTATCTGAAAAAGTAATAAAGTTTTTAATATAAGTATATGATGCTTAAAGCCAATATCTGTTTATTCTTATATTAAGAAAAATAATCTTCATCGAAGTGTATTAACATTATTATTCACTTTAAGAAAATCATTCTTGATTCAAGTATAATCTTATATAATATTTTATCATTAAGAATAATATTGTTTTCGACCAAGAAAAAATAAATAATTTAATTTCAGAAATGGGATGTTCTTGTTTAAGATAAGTTTCAGAATAAAAAATAAGAATAAATTATTCTTAATGCAAGAGAAGTGAATTTCTTTGATTGATACAAATGTTTCAAGTTAAGATAACATTGTCTTATATTTAAACTATACTATTAAGAATAACAGCTCTCTTGGCTTAAAAATATACGTAGTGTAATTTTTTTCTGTGTATACCATCACAATGCCATTAAAGAAAGTCGCGGTTTTTATAGCGTGAATAGTAAGGGCCTAAATGATGGCATGTCTTAAGAGGGGCCCAAAAAGTAAGACGGGTTACTGATGATGAGCATCTGATATGCTCGGAACCCGGGTCGACGTATTCGATCCTCAACGTGAGTGTTTTTTGCCGGTTTAATTTATAATATTTAAATACGGGTTACTTTTTTCATACAAACGCTCGTACGTGATTCTGGCGTTGTGACAGATCTTCCATTGAAACTTTTGAGCTAATAGATATCTTGTGCACTATATCCAGGTTTATATGCAAACAAGAAAGTAAAATTTGGAGAAACAACTTTTAACGTAAAGATTCTAAAGATATGAGAGCTTAAATTTTCTTGAAAGTTTCCTAAAATAAGCAAGAAAAACGTTTTTTGATAAAGACTGACCTTCTGACGATTTTCGTCATAATGATTTCTTTTAAGAAATTGCCGGTGGCTAAAACTCAGCAATTAAATTCCGTATAACTTTGCTGGCGCCTACCAACCAAGATTAAGTAGTGCGAAAATATTCACTTTGCTCAAAAAAGGTTATCAATATAATGACCACCTACCAAGCATTTTTGAGTTAAATTAATAATACATGTGTAAAGATAAACTAAACTTAATAGAATATTGATCAAGAAAGACCAAAAAGAAACCACGACGGTGAAAAGATTTAAAAATTATAGTTGCTGTTGTTGCTCTACAACAGTATCTGTATATTTTCAGAATGCAATATAGAAGAGTACTCTGACGGCTGTAATAAGGGAGCGACGTATGACTGCAGCCCTAAAGATCCTGATGCCTGTGAGTGAATTTCAGAAAACAATATATTTGTTAACTTATTAGGAACCGGCTAGGACCCGCGTTATATACGAATATATTTGTTGTAGTGCTGTGATAACATCTTCAGAGTCAAGAATTCCCAATGGATCCAAGTAGTTACTAGCCGTTCCGATCCCTGACCAGTCCCATGGGTAAAAAGCCGATTTAGGGAGAACCAGGTGATAGACAGTTGAGTTTTCAGCAGAACTATCAACACCCATGCCCTTCAAATGCCGAAACCTACTCCGTCTGGTGGAAGTCTTTGTGTATTAGTATATAGAACTCATCATTGCGACTAATATAAAAGAGTCATAGATTTCATTTAAAAGAAAAATCACATAACACCCAAATTCAAACCATAGAGTTGCTGACGGGCAATCAGTCACAGGAGCTATAAATATTATTAAAAACGGGTTATTTACCGTGTTTTTGATTACTTTTGAGCTTGTAATGATGGGTTGCAACGTTGGAATCCAGAGGTTAACCTTTGCAAGAGCCGAAGAAGTGTTACAATTAGTTCACGACAGTTTTACATGTCTAAATTTAAATAGTAGTGTGAGTGAAAGTGACAATAATAGCATCGCCTTTCCGAAAAAAGGTACCGTAAAGAGGGTAGACCGGTTCGTCTGTGCTTAGTGCCGACCATCCTACTCGCATCTAAGACTTCAGTTTACTCGTGATCATGGCGCTTGCACCAGTGCTGAAATATCGAGAGCACAAAAATAATCAAAAACACCGTTAATATATATCCAATTTGTAATAATAATTATAGTGTTCATGACCGTGACAGTTTAAAATTTCATACAGTCACAGGAGCTGTTATAGTATATATACAGCATATATAATATTTGTTTTTCAGTATCAGCACGCTTTGAGACAAAACTACAGATAATGGACCAACCAAATGTCAATATATCACAAGAAGTCATTAAACAGGTAAAACAATACCTACTTGATAGTTTTTAAGTATTTATTAATACCTAAAATATTTTTTTCAATTACACTGTGTGTCTGATGTCTACATCGGGGACGTCCGTAGGGCAGTTGGAAATAAATCGGGGGGATTTATTTCCATTTATTATATTGGCCATTCATAAATACGAAGTGCTGAATTCAAAATGTTTCTTGTCTTGTCCTTTAATATTGTTAGAATCACAGACCTAGGATTTTTTCGCTACGCAAGCCTATGGTTAGAATAGTGAACTATGACGTTTCCGCCGGCTATTTGATGTTTCTGACGTCAAGACGTCAGCATAGCAAGTTTTTTTTTCCGAAATTGACACTAAATATATGCAAATATTTTTGAATATTATACAATTGACAAAATAGTCAATAAGCAGACGCACGAAATATTACTCCTAGAGTTCCTTTGTTCTTAAAAAAGTTTCAACACAAAAAAGATCGTGTTCAATAGTACAAATAAATTAATATACCTATTTTTTGCTCATTTCATACAACTTCGTATTTAAATATATAATTTTATTACAAAATTACAAATACACGATAGGAAAAATTTAAGTCATGTGCGGGATTCGAACCCGCGTCCATATATATTTTTAATTAGTACGTGTCAAAGTCAAAGTCAAAATCTTTTATTCAATTTCGGCGTCTACGACGCGACGCTCATATGAAGGTCAATTACAAATTTTCATATTGAAATATTCTACATATTATAATTACAAATTTTAGTATTGAAATTCTTATACTACTCGTATGTACGTGAACAAAAATAAAAAATTTACTCATATATCACTTTTATTGTCTCTGTAATAAAGAAAACTTCAAATTCCCCATTTTGTACGTGGCTAAAACGCCATCCGCGAAAAGTCATAAAAAAGAAACCACATTCTTTATCGTGCTCATTTTAGTTGCGCGCATAGAAAAACTGACTATTTTTTTCTCGCCATAGTGAAAAATTCATCACAACTTGTTTTCACTGTTGTAATTATAGTTATTTTCTTCACAAGTGTGTTCATTAACGTCGTATAATACACGTGTATTGATGATTACCGCCCGTGGCTCTCTTAAGACCCTCACCTAAGGGGTCGGGTCTCAATGGCGCCTTAGCGGTAATAACCAACACTACACATTTGTACCATAATGTTCTATTAATAAAATTCCAGTCAACTAATATTCAAAGTATTGTGATTTTTCCTATAGTTCTTTCTTAGCCAATTCTTATTTCTGCGAGCAGGCACTACACTTTTAATATCTGGATAACAAATTCGCTTAGTAGAAACCTCTCACAAGTCAATATTGCCGCCTCTCATCCAATCCCATTATCAGCTTTACTTACTAAAATTTCATCTGTTTCGTTTTAGATAACGCGCTATCTAATGGAATCAAATATCACTTTGGAGGAAGAAATCGAAATTTTGAATGTGAGGTAACTCATTCACATTAAAATTTTAATCTAATTTAGGAAACCAATATTCACTTTTGGAAGTAATTCTTTGGACAGATAGGGGCGAACACCAAGCCACAATTTCGGAATTAGTCTAAGCAAATGAGATATACATATACGCACAATTGAAGTTTGTTTGTTGTTGGTAATAAAACTTTTAAAATTGCCTTGCGTTGTTATGTGTGACATATTGTACCGAGTCCTGATAAATAGGAGAAGGTGATAATGAAGATGACTCATTATTCTACAAACGTGTATAGTTTATAAAACAGTTACGCATAGGATTACAGGTACGTAGAGAAAGGTATTTTACCTTTCTCTACGTACCTGCCCCTGACCAGTAAATGATAGCTTGATAACCAACATGTTTCATTTGGTCCAGTTCAGTAGAGTCAAACGGTGCTCGCGTGGTTTGGCTTCGAGTGTGGGGTACGAGACATGAAGGTGGGCAGTTGAGAGCGGCACTAGCAAGGCTGGTAGCTACTAGTTCTGGGGCAAACCAACTGAGACTTTTGCCAGCAACGCTCCACTTCACTATGCAGCCAGCGCTGAACCTACACGTGAGTACAGGACTATTTCAGCACGTTTTTTAGAATTCATTGAAGCTGGCGTAGGAGCCTTGACAGCGACTCTCAAGCGTGTGTCATCAGCCTTGTAAGGCTGGTTGAGGCATCGAGCCATGGCTCATGGCCTATGCTGTACCTCGTGGGGCCACTACCCTACGTTATCTTTTTTTTTTTTTTTTTTATGCTTGATAGGTTAGCCTTTGACCACTATCTCACCTGATGGTAAGTGATGATGTGGTCGAAGATGTTGTTCAGGCTAACCTAGAAGTACTGGGTCTCAAGCACAGCTGCCGGAACACACCGTTAGGTGCTTGGCGACAGATTTTCTACTTGAGGGTGGTAGCTAGCCAGGCGGGCATTCGCAAAATGCCCTACCACCATGATATAACGACTGCCATCTTAAGACAACAACCAGGACCGACGGCTTAACGTGCCCTCCGAAGCACGGAAACGCTCAGTAGTAATGTCACTAGCGGTCACCCATCCAACTCATGACCGCGCACGACGTTGCTTAACTTTGCTGATCGGTTGAGAACAGGCAAGTAAACTTCGCTATGAGCGCTTCAAAGTCTCTGTATCTCGTCACTTCATAAGCTACTCAAGCGAGCGACTCTCAAATTTTTTAATTCTATAGCCACGGCACGTTCGAAGAGACAAGTGTCACGCTCTGCATCAATTATATCATATGATATGATGTACAAAAGGGGTTACGTACTATTAGGTATGTTTGAGGTTCGGGTAGAAATTCAATTTATTACTGTTTATTTCTTTACTTGGTTTAAATAGAGTTTTGTTTACATAAACAAAATAAAAATGTCAGCTTCATGTCAGTAAAATTTTGTCGGTACATATTCTGAGGTTACATTTGTAAATAGGATTTAAATATTTTAGGGGTGAATAGCACATTTAATTGTAATGTTCATTTTTTATTGGCAGTATATCTTTATTAATAAAATACCACGAACTATATACAACACAACAGCTACTACATTAAAGGTATGTAATGGCTACAATAAAAGCATGCAAGCAAATGCTCCAGCCCACCACCAGTTGGCAGCGTGCCCAGCATGCTGGCAGCATTGCCCCGTAGAATTGCAATGCTTATTTTTTTTCCCCACGAGAGACAAGAGTTTAAACAACCTTAGCTAGCTAAAAAGTGATGCTTCAAAACGTGTAGCTGACTTTTTATTGCGTACTTGATCACTTTAAACAGAAAACATTATATAATGTGTGTAACATACCCTGCGTGTATGTGCGTCTATATCTATACTTAATATCATATTTTAGTATTTTGTTACGAATATTCATAAAAACTACTGAACTGATTTGAAAAATTCTTTCTCTATTAGAACCCTTCAATACCCCTGATGAACATAAGCAACAGAATATTTTCAAAAACTGAGGGATCCATATGATAAATTCGATAATATAACAAAAACACAACGTGTGACAAAAATAAAATAAAAAAAACCTCTATATCGCGTACGCTGGGGAAAAGATTGATAATAGAGCAAAGTGATATACTTACTATAAATTTGTAGAGGACAGTAATATCTACAAAAAAGTATTTCACTTAATATGTCTAACTATTACAGTTATGTTATAACAATTACGTTTTGTGTCTTTCAATTTATATTTTTTGTTAAATACCCGTGCAAAGCCGGGACGGACCGCTAGTACAAAAAAAACATATTTTAGAGTTTCGTATTCTAAGGACTTAAGTCCGACTCTTCACGTTTAGATGCTACAGACCCGTGTCAATCGAAAGGAAATCAAGATAAAAACAGTAGTAAATATTAAAATCACATCCTATTGGGCATGAAATGCTAAAATTTAATAAAAATGTAGATTGAACCTTTTTACGTTTTTTCTTTTAAACATGGGCATACTTTATGTTTAAAAACACTGGTGTTTTAGCGCGAACAACTTACTAAGAGTCGGTATCAATATCGACAATGTTTCAGGTTCTACCGGAAGCCTTCTTCAGGATATTGAGTGTGGACCGCGAATCTTTATCGATAGTGATATCGACTCACTATACTAAGTTGTTCACGCTCAAACACCCGTGTTTTCAAACATAAAATATAAATATTAGCGTATTTTTTTTATACTACGAGATGGACATTGTAACGCCCCCCCCCCCCCCCCCTTTACTATTTTATTTTTATTTTTTTATACATCCCAAATGAATAAATTATTAAATTAACATACACAAAACATTAATAATACAAAAATCACCTAAACACCTAAATTATCTAAATTAAACTAAATTAAATTGATCCCAAAACTGATCCTAATACTGATCCTATTTTTGCTTAAATTTAACGATCGTGCTTGACTAAAAATTCTGATCCCAAAATTTCAAAGTACTAAAGAAGCCTAAAATAATGTATTAAATATTTTTCTTTATTCTAAAATTATTGTGATTTGAATATGGCATGTGAATCGTCTAGTATAATCGCAGGACTTTAAGAAGTGACCTATTGTAGTAATCCATTTTCTTTTAAGGTACTTAAGAAATAATCTATCTAACCTAACAGATAATACTCCTAAATAATATCTACTTACTGATAATTTGAAATCTATCAAGTTGAAATTTATAATAAAAATAAAAATCATAAAGTTACCTAAGTATTTATACTTTAGTAATTTTATAGAAAATTTATATCATTTCACTCTAATATAATTTAGAATATTATTTGTACACTTGATTATGTAAAGTTATGGAATTTGAATGTATTATTAAAATAACGTAAACATTCCGAATTAGTGAACAGAGAATAATAAATATCTCATAAAATATTGGAATTAGGTATCTAAGACCAATAGTGAATATGAGGGATCCTGAAGTCTAAAATTAGGTAAATCATTGTTAAAGAAGTTACATAGAAGATAATTATATGTATATATTTTATACACCATAAATTCAAAGCAAAGCAATTATAAACGAAATACCATTAGGGTATTGAATCGTTAAAAATTAATTAAATCGTTAGGGTATAAAATCATTAAAAGCTAAATAATTTTTGTATGGGAGTAAATATGTTCTTTATAGAAATCTGTGAGAAATTACAATTTAAAACAACGATTATTTTTTTTCAAACAGATAAAAGTAGGTATTTGGAACCTAAAGTACAGAACCTAAATTTAAAACCACGTGTATAAATTAATATAGTAGATAATCCGAAATTACAAATAGACACCGGGAAAACCTGACGTAAAATCTAGATAAATAGGTAATATAGGATTCGGCTTAAAATAGCATAGGTAACTATGCATTGGCTATTGTAAGAAAACAATATGAGACCGCCAGTACGGCTTTCGTCACGGTCGATCTGCTGGTGATCTTCATGTGTACCTCACTCACCGCTGGGGAGAGGCCATCGAGAGTAGAGGTGAAGCTCTTGCAGTCAGCCTTGATATCGCAAAAGCCTTTGATCGGGTTTGGCATAGGGCGCTTCTAGCAAAGTTACCTTCCTACGGCGTACCAGAGGGGCTTTGCACGTGGATTGGCAATTTTTTGCATGGTCGCTGCATAAGAGCCGTCGTTGATGGAGCTTGTTCAGAGACCATGTCAATTAACGCTGGAGTTCCACAAGGGTCTGTGCTATCGCCCACACTATTCATCTTGCATATCAATGACTTATTGCAAATATGTAATATTCATTGCTATGCAGATGATAGCACTGGCGATGCCCATTATTTAGGCCGTGCAAATGCTCCTGTATCTGAGGTGATCAAGGGGAGAGCGGAACTTGTGTCTTCCGTTGAGTGCTCCTTAGAGCAAGTCACTGACTGGGGTAAGCGAAACCAGGTGCAATTTAACCCCTCGAAGACTCAAGCCATCGCGTTCACTGCCAAAAAAAGTGCATTTAATATCACTCCACGTTTTCAGGGTATTCCCCTTACCTTAGCGACCAACATCGGCATTTTGGGAGTAGACATATCCAGCGAGGTCCAGTTTAGGAGTCATTTGGAGAACAAAGCAGGACTTACGTCTAAAAAACTCGGTGTTCTTAATAGAGCCAAGCGGTACTTTACGCCTAACCAACGTCTAATGTTATACAAAGCGCAGGTAAGGCCACATATGGAGTACTGCTCTCATCTTTGGAGTGGTGCACCGAAGTATCAGTTAGACCCACTTGACTCCTTACAGAGAAGAGCCGTTAGACTTGTCGATGACCCAAAATTGTCCAACAGGCTGGAATCGCTGAGCGTACTGTTAGGATGGCGCGCTGTGGGTCCTTTTTAAAAAAACACTTTTAATTGGCTGAAAACTGATTTAATTACACTGCATGACTTGTATAAAAAGTTAGGAAATTACATTAATAGGTATAGGTGTTGACCGGACAAAAGTTAAGGTTCGACTGCTTTAATAAATCTGGAAAACAGTTTTATATAACTTATATATTGCTTACATAGCGTTTACTGGGAACTAAGTCCGTTCATAACATCTCCCCCTTTAAGACGGAGATTTATCTCGTTAAGATAAACGTAGGACATAAAAAGTTGCAGCGAAAATATAAGTTTAAAATTAAAAATAAGTATTTTATAAAATAAAATGCAACTTGTATAATTATGTTTATCCTTATTACAATTCTTACTAATTATTTATAAGCCTCGAAATAGAAATAAGATTTATTTTAATCTTTAATATCTAATAATTACTTATGTTACGAGACGTTGAGTCTTTAATAAAATGTCTAAACTGTACTTTATTTTTATTTATTTCTATTTCAGGTAGGCTTTTTATGGACTTCCTGTCGCATTCAGTAGATTCATTAGATATATCAGATAATTCTATAGATGAAGAAATTTTATTTTCATATTGTTTTGACTTCTTATTATAACATTGACATTCTTATTATAAATTTGACTTCTTATTATAAATATTTGGATGCAACAGGATGTTTTACAATTATTTGAAAAACATTGTTTATAAACTTTATACATAATATAAATCAAAATTATCGCAATAATAACATATGTCATTGCCGAATAGTAGTGTCCGTATTTGACAACATGAGATTGACTTTCTACTTGATTAATTTGTTGTTTTAAATTATCCAATTTATGATATGCTAATTTTAAGGATTCTAAATCAATATCTGACAATGTAATAGGAGTAATTGAACTATAATTATTATTTATTAAATTATATTTGCAACAGTCATCATCTAAAATATTAAAATCTATGTTTAATTGACTCGGCAAAATCGTTTTATAATTAGGCATCGAATAAAACTGCAAGGTTTGAAAATATGCTACACAGTCATTTCTCAAAGATAATATTCCAGTACCTTGTAAGGTATAATCTTGAATTTCATTATTATTGGTACATTTCATAGTTAACTTATTGGCTTTTGATTGTACATAAATGTATCTACCATCATAAAGTTTTTGCCATATATTAATGTTACCGTAAATTAACTTAAAGTCACAAATTTCAGGAAGTGACAATGTTACTTCTGTTAATAGCTTAGACTCACAGCTAGGGTTGTTAACTGTAGATAAAATAGAAGGCAACGGGCAGATAATATAATCGTAGTTTACATTTTGACACTCGCTTAAGTCATTTAACAATGCGTAATTTAATCTATCGTCTGTTATACCTATGTATAGCTTAGAAGGATGGATAAGAACATATGTTTTCAAATTGTATTCATCCTTTGAAGTAGGTAAAGGTAAGCTTTTATAAATGCTAAACTTTGTAGGATTAATTAAAGGTATTCTTATAAGAAATATAATCTTATTATTATAATAGTATGACGTTAGTTTAGCTAGATCGATAATAGTATGAATGTTCTCCAAAGATAACGTAATTGGGAACTCTACGTGTTTTTTGCTTAGTTTGCTAGTAGAAAGTTCGTTATACAACTTAGTAGGAGTTAAAACATAAGGATGCAAAATATTCGCTTTTGCAAACAAAATAGAGTTCAATATTGTGTCTAATATATTTGACACTGATAAGAGAGAACCTTCGATAACATTAAAAATAGAGTTTATTTTAGCTACATTAATTAAATTCGAATTAATCTTAGAATTTTCCGTAAAAATATAGTTTAACTTATCTATTTGTTTATTTAATCTAATTTAATTATTACTTAATTGACGAATAGAAATATTAAAATTATTTATAGTAGACTGAACAACATGAATGTTGTCTTTCATCAACGAAAATATTTGATTTTCGTTTTGCTGACAAGTGTTGATGGCTTCATCATATTTTCTTGCATCGTCAGCGTCTAAAGTACCAAAGAAAAACTTTAGGATCTCGCCACCAAATTCGAGTGACCTTTTAAAACGATTTGGATTATTTACGGATATAAGATGAGATAATGAGTCATACTTAAGATTGTTAGCATTAATTAAAATTTCTAAGGGATTAATAATATCTTTACAATCAATATTTATACCAGCTACATTTTGAGCTTTTTCACAAAACTGTGACATACTCTGAATAGAGTGATCGATTTTAGTTAAGTAAGGTTTTATGGGAATAATTTCAATATGAGTCACAACATTCCAATAGTCATTATAAAAATATGCAATAGAAGTAGGGTCGAAGAATAATCCAGGACTATGCAAAATAGGTTCAATCGGTTCGGAATAAGTCGATTGAAGTATATACCTGAAACAATTATAATAACTTTATGCAGGTTTTATTTCGTTCATGTGGTATTTTACATGTTTTCTGTTTATGCATAGTGTTACGTTATTTTTTCCATTTACTTTAATTATTTTATACGGTCCCTTCCAAATTGGGGACAAAGCTTTGCGTAGCCTATGGTGTTGTTTAACATAAACCATATCTCCGGTTTTATAAGTTTTCTCGCGGGAAGAGGCATCATAATAACGTTTTGAAGTTTCCTTACTTTTATTAAAATTTTCTAAAGCTTTTTCGCGAGAGTAACGCATTCTATATTGCAACGCGCGGACATACTCTTGATAAGTAGTATCATTATTTGAGCTATAAATACTGCTAGGTATAGTTGGCTTATGGCCATATAACAATTCAAATGGTGTAAACTCCGTGGTACAGTGAGGAGTTGTATTATATGATAAAATTGCAGTTGCAAGGTAGCAATGCCAATCATCTTGGTTATCATTGACGAAGGATTTTAAGTATTCTTTAAGGGTAGCATGGCTGCGTTCTAATGCACCATTTGTTTGGGGATGATAGGGAGTAGAAAATAAGTTTTTGATCTTAAGAATTTCAGTTAATTGGCGAAATAGTTCTGATGTAAAACAAGACCCTTGATCAGTGAGGATCATTTTAGGGAAACCAAACAAAGAAAAGAAATGAATGAGATTTCGTGCAACCTCGTCAGTAGTTGCCGTAATCATGGGATAAGCACTTGAAAATTTAGTTAAATCATCCTGTAAAGTAAGTATATACTTAAACTTTTGAAGGCCTGCTTCAGGCAGAACACCTACAATATCTAATGCCAATCTTTCGAAGGGCTTGGTGCTGGATGACGTAATTACCATTGGTGCTTTATTTGAGCTTCTTAATGGCTTATTAACTTTACATTGATTGCAATCCTTTACAAAACGTTCGATGTCAGCACGCATATTTTTCCAAAAATAGTGTTCTTTAATACGACTTAACATCCGTTTTATACCCGGGTGACCAGCTATGGTTGTCCCGTGGTTTTCCTTTAAAATATTTGCAATCTCGGAAGGTGAAGGATATTGAATTTGATTTTTGTAGATGTGCACCTTAATATTAGTGCCATGAAACATGTACGATATCATGTTATAAACTTTAACATAGACGAGTTTAGTAAAAGGTTCGGAAAAGTCGGAAATTGCTAATTCTTTTTCATAGTCTTTTTTCGACATGATTTGATCACGTAATTTACGCAATAAATTATAGATAATTTTATAAGAAGTTTCGTCAAAATGGTGAACCTTAGTGTATAGGAAATAAAGTTGTTTATCATTTAGTGCGACCGATCCTACGGTCTCAGGTTCCCGTTCTTTTGATAAGAAGTCAGCTGAGTTATTTAATGCTGACAAAAATTGTTCGCAATGCGGCATAGAGTAGTCGAAGTCCAGAGATGCTGGACATGCTATTAATTTTTGTTTAGCAGAATATAGGCTTTCATTATGCTCTTCAATTTGAGTGTCATTTGCGACCTTGTTCGTAAATTGCCTTTTGAAAAATTGTTCATAAGTACTTTTATTAATTTTGGTATGAGTGATGGCATTAACTGGGTTACGAGACAGAGCGTCTGCATTAGAATTTATTCGACCAGGTTTATAAACGATTTCATAATCATACTCTTCGAGTTTTAATCGCCATCTTAATAAACGTCCACCAGGATCTTTGGCGTTGAACAACCATGTAAGAGGCCGATGATCCGTGACGATTTTAAATTTGTACCCATAAATATAGGGACGGAAGGTATTAACACCGAATAAAATTGCTAGTAATTCCTTCTCAGTCGTTGAGTAATTACCTTCTGCCTTGTTTAAAGTACGAGACGCATAAGCAATTGGCTTGTCCTTACCAATTTCACCTTGAGATAAAACTGCGCCGACAGCGTAGTTAGAAGCGTCCGTAGTAATAATAAAGAGTTGAGTAAAATCAGGATACTGAAGTAGAGGGGCAGAGATTAACTTCTGCTTAAGAAGGTTGAAAGCTTGTTCTTGTTCATGTGACCAGTGAAAGACTGTGTCTTTCTTTAACAACGAAGTAAGAGGCTTTGTTATGTGAGAAAAGTTCTCAATAAAACGACGATAATAGCCTGTTAAGCCAAGGAAAGACTTTACGTCTTTTTGATTTTTAGGTGCTGGAAATTGGGAAATGGCCTTGACCTTATCAGGGTTAGGCGAAACACCTTGATCTGTGATAACATGCCCTAGATAAGCGACTTCACGTCGAAGAAATTCACATTTATCGGGCTGTAACTTTAAATTTGCTTCTCTAAACTTGTTAAATATTAGTTCTAGCCTTTTTATGTGTGTTTCAAGGTCATGTGAGTAAACTATACAGTCATCTAGATATATATAACAGTGTAGACCTTGTAGGCCAGTAAGGACAGTATTCATGAGCCTTTGGAAAGTGGCAGGAGCATTTTTTAATCCAAATGGCATCCTTGTATATTCAAAATGACCAGAAATACCGTTAGTACTGACACTGAAACCAGTTTTGGCAGTGTCCTTGGAATCTAAACATAGTTGGTGAAAACCAGAGGCAAGGTCAAGGGTAGAGAAGTACTTAGAATGACCAAGTTGGTCCAAGATGTCTGTTATAAGTGGAAGAGGATAAGTTTCTGAAACAGTGACATCATTTAATCGACGATAATCGATGACAATACGCCATTTCTGTTTACCAGAGGCGTCAAGCTTTTTCGGAACTACCCATACAGGAGCATTCCAAGGAGAAGTCGAAGGACGTATTATATTTTGATCAAGCATTTTCTTGATTTGTTTTTCGACTTCGTCTTTGTGAACTTCCGGAAAACGGTACGATTTAACATTAATAGGGGGTGCATCCCCAGTATTAATAGAATGCTTAATTGCATTTGTATGCGTCAAATATTCGCCTTCAAGATGAAAAATATCTGTATATTTAGAAAGACAATTAATTAAAACTTTATTTTCTTGCGGATTTAAATGAGAAGAACGAATTTGTTCGAGTACCTTTTGTGTGCGATCAATATTACAAGAACTCAACTGATGAATGAGTTCATGTTGCGAGTCATCTATATCTGATGATGGAAGTTCAAATGACGTTAAATGAACTTGAAAATCGTTTAATTCGATTTCGGAGTTAGTAGTATTTAAAACAGAAACATTGACGCGGTTATTAGGCTTTATACACACTATACAATTAGCCAAGAATACACCGTCACTAATTTTCTGATCCAGTACTAAAGCTTCGCTTCTACTTGCAACATCCGCTATGTTGCTGACTGGACATTCGATGACCATTTCTGACCTCGGAGGTATAATATATGATGGCTTGCTAAAGCAAATAGGTATCAAATTACCTTCTAAATTAAGAGAATTGGTAGAATATTGGATGTCAATTTTAAAATGTTGAATAAAATCACTACCAATTATACCATCATAATTTAAGTGAATGGCATCGTCAATTGCGTGAAACACAAAATCAAACACAATTTTTTGTGTAGGGGAAATTCGATATTCAAAATCAAGTTCAATAGAACCAAGCGATTCACACGTTGAGTCGTTATCACTTAACCCCTTTAGTGTAACGATATTTTTTCCAAGAACTGGGCTCTTTAATAAACTTGAGAGTTTCACAATCGAAACTGAAGAGCCAGTATCAATTAATAAGCATAAAGGCTTATCGTTCATATTTGTTTTCAAATAAACGTGAGGGAGAGAAACATTGTTGTTTACATTATTTATCGTAAACGTTCCCTTACGTGAGCAATCCTTAGAAAAAGAACTCGGTTTTTCACGAGATGAAGGGTTGCATTGAGAAAGGTTCGCTGACCTTAATGACTCATAACTCTTAGAGTCATAGACATCAATTTTATTTTTAATCAAAGAATTTTCTGTATTTTCATTACACCGTGTTGAAAATAATTTGTGAACACAGTTATCAAAAGTCTCTAAATTTTTATTACGCTGTGTTGGTAATAATTTAGGAACACAGGATTGAAGCCCTTTATTAAAAGAATGGGAGCCTATAAAATTTTCTGAAGGTACATTCTGTGCAACATTGAATTGACCACAAGAACGACCTTTAGACCCCTTTGAGGACTTGAAAGACTTTTTGTTATAATATTGAGATGTCTTAAAATTTTTCGTGTCATTTAAAATAGGAAGTGGTTCCGGCAGACACGGCACCGAAACCGAATTCAGTTTAAATTCTCTTCAGAAGATATAACGTGCATATTCGAATTGTTATTGTTACGAGTATCAGTAGATGAGTTACTCGTCGGTGACCGTGAACTTGAAGGTGTCACGTTACGCGGCGGATTGCGGTGCATAGAATTATTGTTTTTATATTTGAGCTTCCAACAATCGCCTATTAAATGACCACGCTTTTTACAATATGCACACATTGAATTTGGGTTATAATTAGAATTGTATTTAATTGAGTAATTATTAGAATAATTGTTTCGTTGACCCGTATTTACATGAAACGAATTTGGAAAAGAACTTTTAGGTTTACTTTTATTTTTGTAACAATCAGAAGACGTGTGGCCAAATTTTTGACATATCGTGCACTGTTTAGAAGAAGAAGAAGAGCGTTGAGATAATTTGGATAGCTTAAATAGCTTCTCTTCTTCGATGGCATGAGTAATAGCGTCGGATAATCCCTTAGGATTGCGGCAGCGCACAATGTGTGAAAAGTTTGAGTTCATACCTAATAAAAATGTATTTAAAGCCAAGTCTTCCATAGCGGCTAACCTGCCGATAAGTTCTTTTTCATTCTCACAGCTATAATGTATATCGGACTGAAGCCGTGTGAGACATGATTCAATACGTAATGAATATTGCGTCACATCTTCATTAGGTAGTTGCTTACAATTTTGTAAATCGACTAATAAATGTGTAGAGTGCTTTTTCTCTCCAAAAGTTGATTTGAGAAACTGTTTAATTTCAAGCCAACTGTCGAACTTTTTTAAGCAACAGGCTAACTGAGCCTTTCCCTCGAGTTGTGACACGATATATTTTATTAAAACATTCTGTTGGTCTGTACTTGCCAAAGAAATAGCATTTTCGCAATTTGTTAAAAATGCAGGAAGTGATTCCCGATCCCCACTGTAAGGTTTAATAAATTTAGTTAAAACAGAGAGTGTGATTTTGTCACTCATTTTTGATTTTGATTTTTGGGGTGTCGGTTCCGAGTAAGAACTGTCTGAGTCGGTATTTGACTCGACTTCTAAGGACTGTTCTGGTTTAATTGCTTTTAACATTAATAATAATTAGAAGTTATAAGGCTGTACAGAGCATCAGAATACACAAACACAAAACACAATGTACATGTAAATAAAGAATGTAAAAATAAAAATATTAGTTGTATAAGTAAATAGAAAATTGTATAAAGTTGTAAAAGTTGTAAATAGTTTGTTAACTTTTTAAAATTAATAAATAATGTTCTGAATAAGGTTCTGAATCTTGAAAATAAAATCTTGAGATTAAAATTAGAAATTCACTTTCCTTTGATATTCACTTGAAAAATACGCACTTTAGATTTGAGTGAAAAATAGAAGAAACTCACAGAAAGAAGACCGTGGACTTCAGGAACATGTTGACCTTGATGTTGTTACCAAGTGCAGGAAAAGTGCAGCGCGCGGCGCTTGCACGTGACGATGGCTTCGGGTATCCGGCGCGGCGACTCACGGAGTCGTATTGCGGCTTCCTCGAAGTCACGTTGAATGTTCCCACAGAATTTAAGTAAATGTGAGCTGATGATGAAGATTGAGCCAAACTTGTCCGTCGAAGATGATGAAAATTGATGATGAAGTTATGCAGGAATTGTTAAGTAGCGGTGCGGGCTCACGCTGAAGAGCAGAGACTTACGCGTCGACCACGAAGTTGACAGCACGAAGGTTTTGAGGTGATGATGCGGTGCGGGCTCTCGCTGAAGAGCGGAGACTTACTCGTTGACCACGTGTAGTGCGGGCTTGAGCTGATGATGCTCAAGGCTTATCGTCGACCACGTGTGCAGCAGCGCGGGCTTGAGCTTATAGGGCCCAAGACTTACCGTCGACCAACTAGCACGTCACCAAGGACCACAGACACAGGGCCACAAAATATGGATGTCAGGCGGGAATTCGAAAATCGCGACGCCTAACACCTAAAATATCCCAGAATTACGGAAAACCAGGATATACCACTTCTGACACCAATTTGTTAGGATGGCGCGCTGTGGGTCCTTTTTAAAAAAA
The DNA here is from genome assembly GCA_963890685.1 of Plagodis pulveraria. NCBI lineage: Eukaryota > Metazoa > Arthropoda > Insecta > Lepidoptera > Geometridae > Plagodis > Plagodis pulveraria. The sequence goes on along the minus strand of OY982964.1, from coordinate 10,134,414 downwards.
CACTTTTAATTGGCTGAAAACTGATTTAATTGCACTGCATGACTTGTATAAAATGTTAGGAAATTACATTAATAGGTATAGGTGTTGACCGGACAAAAGTTAAGGTTCGACTGCTTTAATAAATCTGGAAAACAGTTTTATATAACTTATATATTGCTTACATAGCGTTTACTGGGAACTAAGTCCGTTCATAACAGTACGTCGTGACGTAGGCTCTCTATGCCTGTTCTACAGATACTATAACGGGGAATGCTCTGATGAGATTTTTAACCTCATACCTCCTTCACACTTTTATCACCGAACTGGCCGTTATCGTCAGAAGGGCCACCCGCACATTATAGATACGTGGAAGTCTCGCACTACTCGATTTAATCGTCTGTTTCTGCCACGTACCTGTAAGTTGTGGCATGCTCTTCCACCTGAGGTTTTTCCTCAGGTCTACAATCTTAACCGCTTCAAAAGAGACGTGAATAGAGTCCTTTCTTTAAATGGTAGGCAACGCACCAGTAATGCTGCGGATATTGCAGGTGTTCATAGGCGACGGTGACCACTTACCATCAGGTGGACCGTCTGCTTGTTTGTCACATTTTGTAAAAAAAAAATTAAAAAAAAAAGAATTTACTTGAATGATGTACACATAATATATTGTCATGACTCCTAAGATTTCCTCAAAGATAGCAAATCATATTATAGTTAAATATTAAGAACCTATGGTGCTTAACTGCTTATCTAGTAAAGCAAGTGGAATGTATTTGATGATATTTCCTCTAAAGTACATAACATAGTAAACTAGAGTTTAACTCTAGAAAACTAAGATGTTTAACTTAACTATAATTATGTTATATGAAAGAGACTGACAAAGGAAATATACCTATAGTAAAATCAATGAACTCCGTAATTACTTTATATTAAAATTGATTTCAATCATTCAAAGATCTAAATAGGCAAGGTTAGACTAAAATTAATTTAATTAATATACTACTTAATCCGTGTTAGATTAACTAAAATAATAACTATACCTATACAAACTTATCAGATTCATCGAAAATATAAAGAAAATTACAAAAAAATTAATATTGTTTTATAAAGTACAATTTTCCCATTTACTTAGAACTTCCTCAAATTATATTCATAACGTCATAAAGTAAAATGAATATTAAAAAAAGAAAATATATTGTACAAAATTATATGATGAATTTGGATTAAATTAAATTGTATTATTTTAAAGTTGGTCTAATTAAAAGAGTAGTAGAATGGACTAGACTGATAGTTCCTAGTTTAAACAATTATGAAACCGATTTCACTTACGTTAGAACAGCCGAGTAGTTCGATCTCGACCGGTTTCGCGACCTTCAGAGTCGCTTCATCATGGAGTACGTACGCTCCCTCGGTATCGGTTTCATAATTGTTTAAATATGTGTACTACTTACGAAAGTTTTAATCAAAAGTTCCTAGTTTACTTTGACTCTCGACTTCTACACTATTACATTTTGGAAGTATAACGTTTATTGGAAGTAAACTAGCAAATACATATTTTATAGATATTGTTTTCGTAAAATTTGATTATTTGAGAAGTTACAACTTTGATAATTAGATGGATCCATCGTATATTAGTTAGCAGTTATAAGGAAAGGTTCAGGTTCTAAGTGCCAGGGACTTGCAACCCCTGGTGTACGTTTTAGAAGGCCTTCTTTACAGCGCACGACGCCAATGCTCATCGGTTCACTTAGGTAATGCCTTCTCCTTAAATCAAATACTGCTTAACTTCCTAATTTATCTCATTATTGGAAAATTCATAACATCCATTTAATGAGTGCCTTTTACAAAATTCGTAAATATAACATATCTTATTAGTTAATTTCATTGATATGATATTTCTCAGTTTGAAATAGAATGTGTTTCAGAGTATCATAATACATACTATCAATATTATAATTGATTTCAATGAAAAGTTTGGTTTTATATTTTAGGACTTACTTTGCCTAAGTTTTGTAAAATCACGTGTTTGTGATATCAAAAGTGAATTATACTTTTACCCAGACTCAAGTACTCAAATATGAATATATATATAAGGTTAAGAGGAATTATCTTCCCTCTGATTTTCACATGTCGAAAATAACATCTTTCATCCTTACAGCAGAAAGACTAATAAGTGTGGTCGCATTTGCACCAATGTTCAACAATGTATTATCATGGTTGAATAGAATTTAAACTTCATATTGTTGTACGAGGACTTACATGCCTCATTCTTGTCGTAAAAAAAATGTCAATCCATCTTGGTTGAACAATATCAATCCAAATACTTGAGTAGAATAATCGTATACCTAATAAGTTAGCATTAGTACTTAGACAAAATAAATTCTCTCGAATAATGTTCATAAAACATTGGAATAGGATTTGAACTCAAAATTTATATAGTTTACTATTGCATTAGATTTGAACTGTAAGACCCAAGACTTAGCATTGGTATACATTTGCATATTAAATTTTATTTATCGGCTTGAACAGTTTTGTGATAACTTTATTTTAAAAAGTTGGTATTATTTATGAATATGATGTTCTCAGGATAACTTTATTCTAGTAATTTCACCTCTGTTATTTGACATAGGAATGCGAATTCATGTAAAGAACAGTGCAGAATAATTCTAAGATACAGATTAATCTTTAAAAAGAATATAAATACTTTTTATAAGATCAATTTCCATGGCAAATTTTCTACAAAATATCAATATTGAAAGGGCCTCTCGACCATGCAAAGGAAATTAAATATCCGCATATTATATGAAAACACAAATTTCCGAACATGTTGTTTCCCAAACGATATTAGATATATCTAAGTTTTGCTTTGCTACGTTTTATATGTTTTATTTCACGTATATTACTAATCTACTCACCTTGTTAGTCACCTTAGTTAGTTAGTTTAGTCCTTGTCGGAATTTAAACAACATTTCCTCTACATTGTGTGTACATAAGTTAATTGTAGTAAAAAAAGTAAAATATGTAAAGCACGAGAATTTACTATGACCAATTTTTTCTTTCGATTCCTGCCTTGTTGACAGATCCTCTAGATTGAATTTTATCGTATTCTTTTTTTCAAAATATTCATTGCCTGTTATTATTTGAACATAAAATGAGATCCTGGAATCTCTTTACTGATTTAAGAATTCAATAAGGTTAGTATACACAAATATTGTTTATTAAAACTTTTTTACTAAGAATGAATAATTTATTTCTGATCTTTAGATTCTTTACCTATATTATTCATCTTTAGTGACGGAACTTTCTTTCCAAGGTATGTTCCGTTACAACATATTATTACACAAAAAAATTATTTCAGGACAGGAATTGTTTGCTGTAGTAAATAAACCTAAGCTTCAAAAAGTTTTTAAATTACCTATGGCACAGAATAAATAACAGCAAGCCCAAGGGTTTTTTTTACCAGCCTAGGTTTTAGCCTTTTCATGAATCCAACCGTATCTCCAAAAAAATAAAGTGGCTGAGCAAAAGTTATGAAGTAGGCATCGTGTTTCACCGCTACTAAAGTAACCCGGCCATAACAGTCAATTGCATAGTATAATAATCTTCAACACACTCGCTCGTAACGGACCTTTAAATACACCGATTTTAGTGTCATAATATAGTCTATCATGCACTCGTGCTTTTTTTTACTTTACCGCAATAGTGTTTTAAATAGAAAAAATCAACGTTCCCACACTTCTCACAAAGGAGATTGTATTTTATTTCGTTCGTTTTTCATATAAAAACAAACCGAAGAGTTTTTTATATATTGAAGTAGAACTTTAAAAGATTTATTTATAAACCTTCTTAATCAGATTATTATTGCTATCAAAAAGATCAGTAAAATATTTTCGTACCGAAATTTTCATATTCGTTACTCGCAAGTGTGTCGAAAACGTCGTATGAAACTCGTGCGCGTTGTTTATTACAATCTCTACTCCATTTATTTATTTCCATCTAAAAACCGTCTCACTTGTAATAAACAACTTCGCGCACTTGTTGCATAATGTACTATTATTTGCCAACTTTTGATTTGATAGTAAGCTATTTTTTTATTTATATTTTTTTGTAAAATTTTGTAGGTATCTTTATGGTATTTTTATGCTGAAATAGAGTTTTAACAAATTCACAACATTCATTTTGGTAAACAATTACGAGTACCTATTTGATTTACGCGCGTTGATTTCATAAGCGAGCATGTTATCTATCCATTAACGTATGCTAACAATATTGTACAATGTATACTCTAAAAATGAGAATGAATGTTTTTAAATGAAATGTGGTGAGATTTGAACGATGTACGCTCTTTAAAACAAAGCTCTGTAACTATAACCGAATCAATGGCAAAACTGTTTAAGTATCACCTGACTGTTATACATAAATATAATACATTAAGTTTTTCAAAATATATGTCAATATGTAGTTTGTATAGAACGTGAAATGCGTAAAGTAAATTTAATCGGCTGCTCTAGGGAGGTAAACACAATGAACTTATTGTGTTGGATCCACAAGTACTATTGGACGATAACAAAAATCTACCCAAAAGCACCGACTATACCTACAATTAAAATACGTTAGAGAAGTGTAAAGCTGGAAACTGGACGGAATCTTTTCGGTTAATATAACCCGAGTACGGACAAAATACGCAAAAGTTTCCAAAGTGAAGCTACAGCTGCAGTGAGTAGTAACTAACTAGCACTCAGTCACTATTATTAGGAGAGGGATCATGTGATTCTTTGCCTGTCAATAATTTGAAACAGATATAGCCACTATGTTCTACGAATTGTAGATGCGAAAGTTTGTGTATGTGTTTTAGTTGCCACTTACTCCTGTACAACTAAATGTATTTTAATGAAACGTATAATATATATATATATATCTTTCCTAAATTAAAGGCTCATGATACTTTATATTCTTATTTGCTAATAAGTCCAAGACATTTCCGATTTCCATGCGGCTGAAAGTCTGTGGGCAGAAGCTAATTATCTAGAAAAGGGGTAATTGAAACGCTCGTAGCGGTGGCTTACCGAGCCGTTCTTAATCGATGAATTAAGTTGAACAGTGTCTTTTGCGTTCACTCCTTGGGTGGGGACCGCTAGTGGCATTTAGGTATTGCTGAGCGCTTTGTTGCTTCGAAGGGCACGTTAAGCCATCGGTCCCAGCTGTAGCCTTACGATAAGAGTCGGAGGCCATCAGTTGGAAGAAACTGCAAGGTGAAGGTGAATTTTGCAAACATCTGTCTGGCAAGCATTCATACTTAATTAGGAACCCTGTTGACAACCGTCTAATGTTGTTTTCCGGCAGATGTCCTTGAGAGTCTAAATGCAATCTAGATAAACCCGTTCACCAGCTTCGACCACATTAGTGAAATATTGGGCAAAGGCTAGCTTATGTGCAGTAAAAAAAAACGTTTTATTTTCTTTTAACGTTTTGCGTGTATATTTGTTAAAGCCTAAGTTTCCATTCTCTAATTGAAGAAAAGAACCGTTTCTGTAGCTGCGTCTCTCCAATTAGGTCCCAACAAAACATTAATTATTTAATATGAATTTTCTAGCGCTAGTAACCGAGACTTGGCTCTGAGCCATATACTTTTATTAGGGCTGCCATTGTTAACTTTTTTTTATATAACATTGGACTTTGTCTACTTCCTTGTTGCAAAGGTTTTTTTTTTGCTTTAGCTGTGAATGACTGATGATTCCATCCTTTTGTCTTGTGGTGATCCAGAGGCATCTGTTGTTTTATTGTTTACAATATCTTGTCAGTTTCTATCAAATTCTTATCTAGATTTTTACCACGTGAATAAATATTCTGACCATACCTAATTCAATTTAAGATCCTTCACTAGACTTGGAACTTAAAATGTTGCCTGTAGAGTAAGACAGTGCTGCTTTATCTTTTTGATAAAAATATTTTACAACACCTTTTTCACAGGACGTATCATGCAAACCGAAGTATTTTATTATAACCCACTGACTATACTCAAATATGGAACCTCAACTTTTGATTGGTTTACGCGCGTAGCAAACCTAAGAAAACCTAACCTAAGCATACATAGAGCAGAAAATTAAAAATATAGAATGGCTTCAATACAAGAATACAAAACAAAAACGAATACCATCAAATACTACATTTATGTTGTTCTTTATTTATTTATTATATTTTCTATATTAAACCTCGAACAGTTTTAGACATTTGAATGTTTTCAATATATACTCCCAGAATATGTTCCAACACGTACTCAAAGCCAAAAACGACTTTGAGTAATGGAAAACTACAAATATACAATGCGATTAAAATAAGAATAGGACGGGCTCTCGGCTAACTTCACTCATTTTCACTCTAATAAGTACGATCAGCAGAAGAAACTTAAAAATAGAGCAGTGCCATATATTTATACGTAATTTTAAATGAGTGACCCGAAATTGTTAATATTAATAAATTCATGTTTTTAAGGTTGACAGCACAGACGCCATCTTGGTTTGATGAGAACGCAGGCGTCAGGGTCTTATTTCTCCGACAGTGTACTACTACGTCTGACCCAGTTGGCCATCAGGATATGCGGCATCGAAGAGCTAAGCGACTAAAATTAATTTATTTATTTATTTCTTAGGAAGACCAACAGTGTTACAAATATCTTATAAATAACGAATACCTAAATTAAGATACCTAGGTACAAAATACTGTTAACAAATAAAATCAGTTTAAATTATTTCTGTGTTTGCTGTACCTACATTCACCTACAACTTCGTTTAGCCACCTATGTCTACTTGATTTTTTACACGACTGCCCACATAAACGTGTGTTAGGTTTTCAGGTTTCATGTATGTATGTGTGTGAGTTACTTTATTTCACCATAACTTCTAAACGGCTTAACCGATTTTAATGTACGAGATATCGTTAGATTTATATTGATAGCTCAAGTGAGACTATGTACATAAAGCAATAACAAACAAACTGGTGGATTTTAGACGCCACATAATGAGATATACAATTTATGTTTTCTTCCAAAGCCATCGTGTTGGGTATCCAAATGAAGGGCTTTAAAAAACGATGCCATAAATATATTAACTTGCTGTTTTAATTTCAATAGATCGATAAAACGCTTAACGAAAATAAATTATTTGCAGTCGGGTTTTAAAGAACAATGGCGAACTCCCATACATGGCTTTAGTTCATAAAAAAATGCTGCGAATTAAGATAAAAAAAATATAAATATTATAGCTGTAAATTTCCGATTCTATTGGTAATAGAATTTTTGTCAGAGAAAGTCTACGTTTTAAGATATTATGATTTGAATGTGTAGGTTACGTTTTATCTTTTTCCCAAAGTTGTCTTAGATATTTAGTTTTATTTTGTTATTATTATGGATAAGATGTAGTGCTGCTAGTGTTATTTACCTAGATAAGTTTATGTTCGGTACAAAACGAAAACAATTGTAAGTGTGATCATATAAAAGTGATGCATACATTGCTTCATTTTATTACGTTCACATCGTATTTCTGTTTAAAATTCGTTTAAATAATTGTCTTAGCTTAGAGATTATGTAGGTAGATACCTAGGTTAGGTATATCTACTCTAAGATAAAACCGATTATACATAACCTAGGTTATGTATAAGCATCTCATCTTAATAGTGGTTATGTAAAAGTACCTAAATATTCTTTAAACGTTGTTTTTTTGTTGCTCACACCACCACCCTCACCACCTTCGACCACTATTTGACCTGTGGGTAAGTGATAATGTTGTTATCAGGCTAAGCATAGAATAGGAACTGGTTCTCCAGAATACAATGTAGGTGCTTGGCGACATATTATCTACTCCAGGCAAGCATACATTTTCTAAGTAACTGATCGACATACTAAACTATGTTTACCTGAGTAATTAAATATTCTTCATGATGATGAAGAATTCTCGTATAACGACATCATCTAAAAACTCTGCAGGTGCTAAAGAGGCAAAGTCGGAATGCACAAGGCGATGTACATTAAAACGTTAGGCAAAAATAAAGAATCCAAGGGCAAGAGGCAGTCTGCGTCAAATAAAAAAGAAGGTAAAAGACGGAAAACTAATGAAATCGCAAAAAAAAAACATCACATCACACAAACGCGGAAGCATGTAAATAACTACACGTAAATCAATATCGAGTATTGTAATCATCGATTAATACTAGCGATACTTTCTTGGTATTCAATTAAAATGGTCTAAAGAGACAGACTACTTGAGTGCTTTCTAAAAAACTAAGTCATTCGGTCACACATTTCATAACAGTAATTCTTGTCACATTTTTAGTAGAAGTCAAACTTAACACAAACAACTGCATAAATATCGACATGTAAATCGATACTTGCTTGCTTACACTTTACAGTAGGACAGCTTTAGGGCGTATTCCACTTGACGCCAATTTCGTTATTTTTATCACAATTTGTGTCTATGGTTCGTATTAAATGTGGAACCATAGACGCAAAATGCGGTCAAAAAAATCGAAAATAACTCAAGTGGAATACGGCCTAAAGATAAGGGGTGTATCAGCCATTGTTGAAATATGTAACAATCGGAAATAACGAAAACTCCTCTTAAAATGATAATTTTTCGTAGGCTTTTACCAACAAATGCGTTTATTGAAAAAATACCCAAAAAACATTCAAATAACATAAGCTACACAGATATTTCAATTCGCTCAAAGAATTGCCAACTAATGTTTCGCCATTGTTCAACTTTATTTATTTATACATGTTTTAGCATTTCTTTGTTTGCACACTGTACCAAGTTCTAGTTATGACGTCACAACATGGCGCTAGGCCGATCCTATTCTTATTTTAATCGCATTGTACAACAAAGACTATGCCTGAATCTGGGTTTCCAGCATTCATTGTTTAAAATCAAGCAAGCCTCATTGCATCTATATTGTATTCAGGTCATCAATATGGATCAGACTAGTTTAAAAATTATCTTATTATTTGAATTATTACAAAATGGTTCAAGTGCTAGAAGGAGATTGCAGGATTCTGAATTGTAATAGCCTTAAACGCCATAAGACAAAAAGAAAAAACTTATGGTTCAGTAATAAATTACGACGTCACGTCGGCTTAGCAGGAAAATTAAGCGGAATTGTCACTAGATATATTTTTATATTTTTTAAGTGTTTTATTAAAATATTAATTTGATGTTTTCTTAATATATTTTAAAAGTATTTGTTATTATTAATAAATTACTAGTTGTTGATGATATAAAGGATGCAAGCATAAGTGCAAGTGGCAAATAAGTTTTTATTTAAAGCTACCTTCTCATCTAGTTCTGTATTGGTCTAAGTTTAAGTTTAACATTCAACAGAAAACATCTTAACTTCAGGTCAAACACAGAATACAGATAAACAGACGGATATACAACTGGATTCTCATTAAATAGGGCTTAGTTTTGTTCTTAGGTTCATAACCATATAAAAACGAGTGAAATTTTGTCGTACTACAATAGCTGTACCAAATACACATGTCTATTTTAGTATTTTAAGAAGTAGTCTAACTACATTAGGTATCTTTATAAATTCATTCGTGCTTTTGCTTTTTATTGTCTCGCCAAGGTGTATTAAGTAGAGTATTCTCCTTGGGGATAAATTGATTTTATCCAGTCGAGCTTAAATCCGTCACTCTCACACAGTATTTTAGTCTTTAATTCCTTCTTGAGGTAATTCTCGTAGGATAACTCTATATGCATTTTTCGCTTCGGATTCAAAATGTTGCCCGTGACGTACTTTTGTTTACTTGGTGCATATTCAACTACTATCACAGATGACGTACTATACTGTACAAAATGTGTAAGACATTTGATAGCCTCTCGAGTTCTTCGAATTTCTTGCTTTCTTGGATTATTCTCGTAAAAATAACAAAGACGACGTTTACTCAAACAATAGACTGGCTTATTTCTTAAAAGTTTAATACATGTTTGCCCAAAAAAGGAGTGTTATGTTTTCAGGGTTCATGTATGTGTATGTTTGTAAGTTTCTTTATAACAACATAATTTCTAAACGGCCCAACCGATTTTTATGTATGAGATATTGTAGATTTATTTTGATAGCGCAAGTGACTCTAGAAATTAAAATAATTTAGAAGCTATGTTGTGAGATAACATTTTATTTTTTCTTCAAAATCCATCGAGAGGGGTATCAAAATGAAGGGCTTTAAAAACAATTCCATAAATATATACGAGTAACTTGCAGTTTTAATTTCAATGGAACGGTACAACGTTTAACGACAATAAATTATTTGCAGTCGGGTTTTTACTTTTTCAATTAATTTATACTGGTCTAGGTAACCAATTAGACTCAAATGGTAACCCTGAAACATTCGTAAAGCTGATTCAGCAGATTATCACAATGGTAACTAGTGTTGTCATCAGAGCGTTTTCCTTATACTGAATTTTAATTGCTTGTATATAACACTGCAGCAATAACTCGGTTTCATTCGCGTAGATCCTATTTAGTTTTTCCCTGCAAGAAAAATAGCAGGTGTTTTTATTTTCACCATTTTTAGTTTAAAAATAGTAGCTAAATGCGCGTGTTTAATAACCCGATTTTTTTGTTTACTTTTTACGGAGAATATGCAAATGGGTTATGTTCATACCCAGGCATTTATTGTTGAAGCGTTTTTATAAATACTAAAGAATGATTTAATTATCTACTTGCAGCTTTTGTCTTAAAATGTATACATGTGTACACCACGAAAAGGTTGTGGAGATATTTCATGATTATTAATATTTTTCAATGTTTTTTTGCTTCAACTTGGGTGCGGCTCAAGCCAGCAGTGGGAATGGTACGATGGACCAGCACCACGGCAGTTCGAATTAGTCACACGCTGATCAATAACTAATATACCAAACTAAATCATCCGAAAAATAAGAAGTAGTAGTCAAGCATGTTTTTAGGAAGATCAAGAAAAAATGCCACAACGCTACATATGTTGCAAACGTGTAAAAATATCAAATTTAGTGGTAATATTGATTTATCCGATCTTGGAACTTGTTTAATCTTACCTATGCTTATTTAATTTCTTTTTCCTTGAAAAAAAGTAGATTATGTATTACCTATTTTATAATTGTATTCCATAATGGTCTTATGTTATACTCATAAAACTCTTAACGTCCAAGCCTTGATCGTGAATCAGCGCCCGGAGGTATGGGAGGGGTCGGAGTTCATCCTCAGCTGTATGGCGTACGGATCTCCGGATATTGCTTTCACCCGGTACAAGGATGGAGTTAAGATCAATTTCAATGGAACGACCAGGTAATTTTTTATTTCGACAATATTGTGTTATATTTTGAATGAAGTATTAGTAAGTTTCACTCTCTAAGAACCAATGAAACATTCACGTTAGGATTCGAATACATTAACCAGGGTTTTGATGTGAGGAATTTAATTTAAATATAATAGAAATATATCATACAATATATTAAATATAATAAAAAATAAAATAATAGATAAAGTAAATTAGATTCGGTGGACCGAATAACTTGTGAAACCGGATCGCATTTGCAAATAACTTTGTAATGTTGACATCTATTTAAGCACCCCTGTGTTTGGTAAACGTTAATGATTTCTTATTTGCTACTACTACTAATATTATAAAGAGGAAAGATTTGTATTTATGTATTTTTGTACTCGTATGTAATGAATAAACATAAAAACTACTGTACCGATTTGAAAAAATCTTTCACCATTAGAATCCTACAATATCCCTTTTCATCAAGGATACCTGTCTATTAGGCTATTGAATATAAAAATATTTTTCTTTTATATTTTTCTTAATGACCCGGGCAAAGCCGGGGTGGGTCGCTAGGTTGAGATATAACTGATGTTGGACCATGACTCAAAGACAGTTCCCAAAGCAACTTAATTGATGCTTGGTGACAAATTTCAAACACATTTTTTTTTTAATAAAAGGTCCTTCTCTGTTTGAAATCCCTGAATTTTCATTATTTGGTGTTGTTTTAATACTCATATGTTTTTTTTTTGTAATGACACGTCTTTTACAGAGATATCTGGACTCGCACGGTATCCGAAGATGCCTTAGGCCGTCGGATGTCTGTACTCGGGGTGTCAGAAGCCAAAACTCCAGATGGAGGAAAGTGGTCTTGCGCTGCTGATGATGGGGGAAGAAGACGATGTAGAGCTCTAAGACTAGCAGATCTCAACCCACCTGATATAAGGCTGGTGCCTTCTACGCTCACTGTAAACAAGGCAAGAATCGTAATTGTTAACAAGAGACACTAGGTGGTACCAGTATAATCCTTTTCAGAAATAGCCTGTTTTGATGTGAACCATCAATCAATAATTCAATAATAATATTTACGTAATAGCATAATTTTCAATAGCTGTATCCTATGTTTTGAAGCAGTGATGGCTCAGTGGCATTGGCTATGGACTGCCACGCGGCAGGTCCATGGTTCGAATGCCGCCGCAGGCTTCAGCTTCACCGCATGGTGGAAGGGCATTTTGCGAATGCTCCCTGGCTAGCAACCACGCTCTGGTAGAAAATCTGTCGCCAAGCACCTAACAGTGTGGCAAAGGTTAGTGTGTTCCGGCAGCAGTCCTTCAGAGCCAGTAAAATTATAGGCACATGAGACCTAAGAACTGTAGGTCTCAATGTGACGGGGACAGTGCAATTCGTCGTTGACGAAATGCGTCTGTTATAGGCAAAGGTTAGTCCACTTAACATCAGGTGGGCCTCGGGCTTGTTATACTGTACATATTGCTTATTATATTTTAATCTTTTTAATGTATATTTTAGTTAATCGATATTAAAATTACGTAAATTTTTACTATTTTTCCCTTTTAACTGTAGTGACCAGTATTAACGATATTTTAAAGAATTTTTTTTTTTTTTTTTATATGTCAGAAAGATATAACTATAGGTACAGCGTGATGTTTGTACTATGGTCAAGGCGATTTTACCTATTGATATAAGTTTTATCTAAACTATGACCTAATAATGGCGATGAAACTAAAAACCATACGTTTTGCGGGAACACCAAATTGATATTCTTATGTTACTTGCAAACTCATACTACGAGTAGCTGTACATAATGATAACGATACCGGTAGGTAATGCTGTTTTAAAATTACATGAAAATATGTAAAATAGTTGTATCAATATTTACATAAGTATATGCTATGTAAACTAATTTGATAAAGCTGTTATGTAAAGTAATCTTCTGTACCGACTCACATATTCACGTAACTTGCCAATTATTTTCTTATGTATCAACTACTATGTAAATTCCAACTGACACCGACATAAAAGAGGATACATTGTTTGTGATTTTGTAAAGTTTTTATAGTTTAGGGTGACAACGTAAGCATCACTTGCCTCGCTGGCGCGGGCCGTGTCCATGGAGCTCTTGGCTTATTAGGTCTATTGCATACGAACAGACAAACATACAGCACAGTCACAGACAGCTGAACAGGCTCCGTTTTGCCCTTTTGAGAATGGAAACCAAAAAAAACATGTAAAAGATATGCTTAAATTATTTATGACTATTAATATTTCCTTGCCATGTTTATTTTTTGTATGTTTAGGTATATATTTTTATCCGTATTATATGAGCAGTTCATTCACAATTCTGATGTAGTACCTTTATTATTTTTTTATAAAAGAATCGTGACTATACCACTATTTCACACCATAAAGACTTGGTCTACGATGGTAACATTTTGAATAGAATTTTAGAAAAAGTGTGCGAAAAGAATAACTTCTTTTCAATGTAATCAATTACAAAAAATAACGAAAGGAAAAAATAATAATACTACGAGGGGAAAAACCTCTGTTAGGAATTGTGTGACCTATTTACTTCGCAAATGTTAATGGAAACATTACAAAGTAAATACATGCCTTATTAAAAATTACAATGTTAGCATATAAGAATATAAGTTTCCTTATTTGTTTAAGAAAACATTGTCTCATCAGCAGCCAAAATCCTCCTACACCTTCGAAATTTCATTCATTTTTCCCATCTAGCCAAATGAGGCTTAGCTGCCAGGTATTATGTATATTACCATAACGTGACACAGTAAACCTAGACGCAGTACTTAAACATTTAGCCAAACACATAATGTGGTTTATTTAAACTCCTGGATATGTGATCAAAATACGCTGGCACTTAATTGGCTCAACAAATAAGCATTGTAATCCAACGGGGCTTTGCTGCCAGTATGCTGGGCACGCTGCCAACTGGTAGTGGTCTGGAGCATGTTAAGTACCTGTAGGGCGACAATGGCCTTTAGTTATCTAATTGATTTCGTTGTAGTAGCTGTAGTATTGTATATAGTAAATAGTTTTTTTTGTAATAAAGGAAAAAGTACTGCCGGTGAAACAACGACTCATAATTGAATCATGATAAACATTAATTGACTAACATGACAGGCCTTAATTTTTATACTTGTAAAGCACCAATGATGAGTAGAATTCTTAGTGTGACTAAAAGTCTGAGCCAAAAGTATGTATGTAATTATTTTTGTGGAATGTGGGCTTGGTATCATATGTTATTTAATAATGTGGTGAGAAAATTAAGATATAATTTGCGAGTAATAGCTATATAGATATATAGCTATTACTCGCTATATATTATTGATAAGAAAATGTTGAACTAATTAGCGCGATAATATATGCAAAGGCCTTTATAATTGCTCATTTAGAATAGCTTTTTAGTGATAACTTCAAATTACATAAAACATCGTCACGCTTTTATTCCCCAAACGGGTAGGCTTAGGTGTCTATGCTACTCAGTTTCACCGCATATGTTTTTGATCACATGTAATTAAGTGTAAGCCTGTTTCTTCGTTTTCAAATTAATGTCACCACCATTTTCGTTGGTTAGTATTTTACGGATATGCCCTACTATTTTCTATCTCTACTATGTCAGCCATGTTTTCGTAAACAGGAAATAGCAACCTATCTACGGAATAGTCTCGAGATATTATGTCTTTTTCATTATTCATGAAAAGGACATAATGTTATTATTGTAGGAAAGTACCTAGCAATTACGAAATAATCGCTCCTAACACACTGTCATTGGCTAATGCATAGGAATGATTAATTTCCCTGTTAGGATTGTTTTTTTTTGTTGTTTGAAAACTGACGTTATGTTTTGTATTTTAGTTTGCAACACCTGTGAGCATAGCTGTGCGTTTTCAGTGCCCATAAGATGTGGAAATAGAAGGCGTTTCGTGCCTTGATATGATAATCTTAGTCATTGATGTTGTCAGAATATGCTGCTACCCATTTTCTGGATATGTTAGGTATTCCTAGTCATAATTATTCATAAAATTAGTTGAAGTATTATATTACGTATTCTATGGTTGTTGAAATTTTTAGAGATCGAAAAGAATATCACTGCAAAACATTTTATTTGTATAATTAGTCACTGTTTTATGTTGCACTTGATCATTTTTATTAACTAACGTGTTGAGCATGTAGTAAACACAGCACGAATTTTCAATTTAGTGAGTTATTTGTATAACAATTCGTCACACGCTATACGGTATATTTTAAAAACTTAGAACAATAAATTCATACATAAGCATGTTTTTACGTGAAGCACTTACATGACATAATAACAGCAACACGCGTTATCCTTAGTAACGGTTACAATAATTAACGTTTAATGACGTTACCAGTATTATGTAATGCAACAACTTTAGCCGTTATATTGACAAATTGGCCATTTGCACAGGATAGTTGCCGGATAAACTTGTGTAAGTTTGTAAGTGCGATAAGTTATGTGTCAAATTAACACATTTAGAATACGTGAGAATTAATGTGTACTAGGAAGAATAACAATTAGAATTAAGGACTCGGGAACTCAATCACACACAAGACGTTGGCAGTAACTAACTTTTATTTAGATCCTTGTACACAACTACCCTACATACCAGGCTATCCACATTATGTGATGGTGGATAGACCGTATTTTTGACTGTTCATGTTTATTCCCACCTATAACATTACTATTGAACAATATTTTGTATATTATATTCATTTAAATCAAATAATTTTATACAATTATTAATAAACGAGATCTAATTAACAGTGTAAAATCGAAATAAAGCATACATTACTGCATATCGGTAGAAATACTCAAAGTATATATAAAAAAATTAAAAGTAGCTGGGCAGTAAGTTACAAGAACAGGCATGACCGATGCAGTACAACTCTCTCACTTAGTATCGCCGTAAAGTTGTGGCTGTGCCACTGCGTTTCGTTCGTTTTGTCGCATCCTGGAAACCTCTGGTGCTACGCATGTTCGTGAATGACGGTGATCACTTACCATCAGGTGAGCCGCTTGCTCGTTTGTTTTACCTCATACCATTTTTTTTGCACCGATATGAAGATACCGATGTTAAAGAACTATAATATGTATTGTTTTGGCTAACTGCTAACTTGGTGTTATAATTTTTTTTCACTTTAGTCAGTATTTACGTCGCTCTTAAGGATAAAAAATAATAATTGTAGTAGGTACAGCTATTATACCAAAATCAGATACCTAACTAACTTAACAATGACCAGTATAACCCAGTTTCTACTTACATATGTTATCACAATAGTGACAAATGACACAGGTTCCAGGATCTTGGGTCATTACCATATCTACGTTAAATCGTATTACATACTGCATCTTTGTATTTACGTCTTGGAGAGATAGCAAATATAAACCAGCGACTCCCGACGCTTTCGCCTAAGTAGACGATGTAATGCGTTAGGGAGAAGAGTTTTGTTCGTTTTAAATAAGGTTGTTACAAGATGTGTACTCATTGGGATGTTTTATATATAAACAGAATTGATAAATTAAATTTCGTTTGGTAGAAAAAGTATTGGCTTATTGTGGTATTTGAACTAGCGACTACAAGTACCGGTACATATAGTCAGGGGTTCGAATCACTCTAGTAGGCACTTTTTTTCCCAACCATCCCGTTTTAACATACTAGTGCAGCATGTGTTAATGCAATAAAAATATCTCATTTCGAATAATAGATATTTTTAGTTAAAACAAAGCTTGATAACGAGCTTAAAAAGTTTATGACGGCCTTAAACTACCAATGAACTTTGATATGACGTTACTGAATTGGTTATGTATACCAAATAACTTTACTTTTATTGTGATTCAATTGTCTTAAAATGTATTAACAATTTATAACTAAATAATAAAGTGGCTTTTTATGTTTGTTCAAAATAGCTCTTTAACACAAAATAATATAGAAAAGTTAAACTTTCTCATAATATAAAAAGGCATAATAAGCATCATACAGGCACGCATTTGTGTTTATTTTTGGTATAAACAAGCGTTATATTAACAGCTTCGCCTTTTTTCTAAATTGTGCTATCCAACTAGCAACAAATGAAGCTACGTGCGTTGACATTTTAGCTGTCAAATCTTTCTAAAATAAACGAAAGGGCTGGCACTACGGCTACTTCAGGGGAGCGATTCAAGTGGCGCAAGTATGCTTATCTTGGGTAGTGGGTAGTCCAAAACTTATCGAGGCACTTTTTCGATGCAGTACCTGATCAAAATGCTGGCACATATTTGGCTCATGAATAAGCATTGAAATCCAACTTGGCAGTGCTGCCGGCATGCCGGTCGTACTGCTTACTGGTAGTGATGTGAGTAAATTCCCATTCTAGTTAAAGTATGTTTCAGATTGGCGCCAATGCAGGTAAAAATAATTTTTGATCCTTAACTCTACTTTTGACACCTTAACCGGCATGACCGTCACCTCACGCTCCAATATAATGTATGCCTTGCCGCGGCACCCTCATTATACGCTTGTTGTAATATCTGCCGTAATTTTGTCAAATAAACGTGAGAGAA
The DNA here is from genome assembly GCA_963890685.1 of Plagodis pulveraria. NCBI lineage: Eukaryota > Metazoa > Arthropoda > Insecta > Lepidoptera > Geometridae > Plagodis > Plagodis pulveraria. The sequence continues at coordinate 10,116,544 of OY982964.1, read as the reverse complement.
CATTTGTATCACTACAGATTAAGACAGGCGACGAACGGGTTAATGAATGGTAATGAAAATGTAATGAGCCCGCGAAAGGGTTGTTTCTTTAGGTCGTTAAGATTTTTAGAAATCCTTTCGGTTAAATATACGCTAAGTTTAATATTAATGTTTCTTAATTAAGTACCTAGGTACTGATTTATACTTCTGGTTTAGGTACTTACAGCAGAAGTACCTATCTTCTTACAGTTAAGCGAATTAAGGAATATACTTTTAGAGGATAATTTGACCATGATTTTTATACTTACCTGTTTAACCAAGTATATTTAATATTTATATCGATGGATTTTGCGACTTTAAGAATGGCTTCCAAAAGATACCGTGTCAATGCATTGTTTGAGGCAGACGAATGTGAAAGAATATGTGAAAAATATGAAAGTAAGAGAGCTATAGCCGTCTAGTTTAAAAGGTATGGGTGTCTATGAAATTTCAGACATATGAAACCTAACAACTTTGTCTCAGGGTGATGGTCGCAATGCAGTTCTTGACAAGTCATGTAATGCATGGGTTATAGGTAGATGTTACCGTATAATACCAAGTAGGCCTCGTTCAGTGACAATATATTAAAAAACTCAAAAACAAATTGAGCTTAAATTTATTTTTACTGCTAGCGCTGGGTCAAGTAAAGCCGAGTTATAAGCCGGCTATGTGGTGTGATTTAGAGCGCGTATGTAATATCTGACCCACTTTTAGGATCCCGTATACACAGAAAACAGGACCCTATTGCTAATCTTCCTTTGTCCGGCCATCCAATATTTAAAAACCTGAAAATAGGTAGCTGATTGGAATTTTAAATCAATATGTGACAAATTAACTTTAAGACTTTCGCGACATGAACACATATTTATAAGTGTATAAATGTTGTTATCGCGATTAAGTCCCGTTAAATACTTATAAATATGTGACAAATTGTCTCACAAATAATAATAATAATAACAATTACATATACACATTTTAAGAATACTATTTTTTCGTCTTGAACGAGATAACAACCTGGCTTTACCATAACTACTCAGCCATTGAGACAGGACAGACGCGAATTTTGTTATCTAATTTTAATATTTTAACCATAATATTCCACGGTGTTTTTTTTAACTTAATGTTATTAGGAATAATAACAATAAGTTAAACTAAAATATGGTCCTCAATCAATATTACGTTTAATTTTTAACGATATTTGTTTTTGCTATATATGTATCGTCAAGACAATAACACATAAAATCACCAAATTATATTCTCTTATAGTCCATAATCTAATGTCTAAATAAAAACTAGCCAAGTACGGGTCGGAAACCCTGTATGAAAAAGGGCCGAACTATATATATAAAAACGTGTACTACTACACCGCTTCTATGTGTTGAAATGGCGAAAATCTTAAGTTACTAATTATTTGTTGGTTTGGAAAGCTCGATATGCAGTCCATTTTTGCACTTGGCTGTTTTTATTATATATCAGATCATTGGTTTCTACACTTCTCAGTGCGTACTTGAAGTTCACTCGTTGCTAAATTAATACTCATACCTTTAAATACTATGTGGAACTAAAGATATCCACATTATATGTGTATACATATTAGTATGAAATCCATATTATCTTTTTAGACACTCTTTAGTCCAGGTTTTAATACTAAAATAAAATGAAATCATTAAAAATACCGATTAATTTCAAAACCTATGCGTCTTTTATGTTTAGTTTATCGTGGCCACCAATAACGGACCGTTCTACGATGGTTTTACGTCAATGGATTTATCAGCTGAAAAGATTTGTATTGTAATATTTAGTACGAAACTAGTATCATTTTATTATTACTAAAATTTTACACCGGACTGCTTAAAACTGTTTTTGCTTCAAATTCACTGTAGTTTTTATGATTTAATGATTGCAACACTTCAAAATTCTATGTATAAAGAAGTGTAGTTTCCACTATTCTACTATATATTTGCTGCTAATTGATCACACGACCTTTTTCGTGATCGGACTGCATCGTTCATCACAAATCCTGCCCGCTGCTTGAATCTACCATACTACTTACTCTGCGAACGGTATTGTGCCTCAATCAGTTTTAAGTCTTAAGAGATAGACATTAATGAACATTTTCCCATGGACTAGGATTCCCAGTCTGGGAATCCTAGTCCAGTATCGACACCTCTCGCTGAGCTCCATCAGCGAGAGGTGTCGATACTGGTCTAGAATATACAGGTTAGATATTTAAAATTAACGTGAATGTCTTTGTTCTCCACAGGAATTTATATTCTCATTAGTATTTGTGTTCTGTCTGCATATTTAGAACTCGACTTTGACTACTTCTAAGAAGACGAATAAATTACAATTTCATATTTAGAAAATGTACAAACCATTCGAATCTGATATCTACAACACAGGCAAATGCTTGCAAGTTGCAAGTCTATGCTACAAACAAACTTAAACAAATGTAAGTCAATACGTGTTTTGCGGATCCCCTAGACCTATCTTTGAAACCCGAAGTTCGATACTTCGACGAATAATAGTAGAGGCCCTGTATGTACACGAAATACACTCTTCAATAAGTGATTAGCGGCTGCTTTAACACCGAACGGATTCTAATTACGTTGTGTTACGGATTTTATATCTGTTGTTTGGCGCAAATAATATATTGCATGTTGAGGTTAATGGGTGCGTTAATTGGGCTTTTGATTTGACCATTCTTCTATAGAATTAGGTGAACAAGACGTATTTGTAGACATGTACTTATGGTCTCTTGCAATATAGAAAAAAATAAGCTTTTTGGTATTATCATTATAGATCATTTATTGTAAGACACCAAACAACGCATTTTATTATTAAATACTGTCTGTGTAAGTAAAAACTATTGAGTACTATAGTAAATAGTTTATGGACGTCTGTGAGACTCACTGGTTATTCGTTATTATAATAAATACTCTTGCTAATTCTTAGGTTACATACTTATATCACTATCACTGCATAGTATAAAACAAAGTAGCTTCCCGCTGTCTGTCCCGATGTCTGCTTAGATCCTTAAAACAACGGAAAGGACTTTGATAAGGTTTTTTTAATAGATAAAAAAATTCAAAGGGAAGGTTTTTATGTTATAATACATGAGTAATATATTAGAGACCATACATAAAATGGGTCCTAGGGAATCTGTGAGGGATCTTTTTAAAGAAATTGATATTTTAACTTTACCAAGTCTGTATATATTTGAAAATATTATGTATGTTCGTAAAAATTTGAGTAAATTTAAATTAAACAGTGACAATCACGATTACAATACTAGGAATAAAGATAAAATAGTGGTGCCAGGTTTTAGATTAGCAAAGACAAATAAAAGGTCCTTCTTAGGTAATTGTGTGCGGTTTTATAATAAAGTTCCCAAACATATTACAACGCTCACAGAAGGGAAATTCAAGTTGCATGTGAAAAACATATTGATTAAAAAATCCTACTACACAGTTTCTGATTACATAAACGACAAAAATGCCTGGACAATTCCGCCTCCGCCAAGCTATTGCCTGTCACCTACATAATTTAAACAAATATTGTAATAACTCTATTATATAGTATGTATGTAACACATTGTTAAAAGATGTTTAAAAGAATGGCCCCGAGTTTCTTGCCCGTTCTTCTCGCAGTGGCTCTATACAATTTATTTTCTGAACGTGGCAGTACAATGTAGAATATTTCAATACTAAAATTTGTAATTGACCTTCATAAGAGCGTCGTAGACGCCTAAATTGAATAAATGATTTTGACTTTGACTTTGACTTTGAGAGAAACTTCAGAGAAACTTCAGATCAAAATAATATACTACAGTATTGTACACTTTAAAAAGGTTTACAAAAAAGTCTGCAATGGTACTTATATGTCTACCTCTTATGGATAAGCCACAATAACCATTTTTTATCCTTTACTTTTTACGAGGTATAATGTTATTAATATATTTACGGTTTTAAGCAATATAGCATTAATCCTTATCCAATTAAGTACCTAAAATATATTGTTCATTTAATGTTGTCCTTGAGGGACTGTAATTCTAGGTTCGCCTGAACAACATCTTCAACCACATCATCACTTACCATCAGTTGAGATATTGGTCAAACATTAACATATCAGGCATAAAACAAATATATATAACTGTGGTAGTACCTACCAAGACGGCCACTTCCTAAAGAAACCCACAAGCCAGCTGTTAATAACTTCGTTACTTACTAACAGGCAAAATCAAAGATGTGGTCAAAATAGTTCATCCATAAAACATATTGTTTATCATGACTGTGCTAATACCTAATACAATGATATGATTGATGTGTGATCATCTAATTGAGAGTTTTGGAATTTACTTGGTGTTAGTTAACTAACAAAAATGGCACGTACAAAAGCCAATTTCAAGTAATATTACGCTTTCACGCGCCAAACACATTACTTTGTAGTAATAATACGTGGGTTAGTACTCGTATTAACATTGACGGTTGAAATGCTATCCTAGTGGTTGGAAAATTTCTGCATGTGCCATGATACGTTGTGCTACAGCCAATTTCCGTTATGCAATAGGTTAACGAACCTATTCACATTGGTCACATATTATATGAGTATATATATTATATAGATTATACGAGAAGCAGAACGAGAAACCTAATACTAGACAGCCTTCATCAGAGAAGGTAGCGACTAAGAAGATTATTATATGTATTAAAAGTAACTAACCAAATAAATTGGTCCTCAAGACGCCTGCCAAGCGTGGGCAATATGGCAAACCCTCCCATAATGGAGGCTGTGTTCAGTAGTGGACAATTCGGCTTATACACTAACTAAATAAATATTATATTTGTTTTTATTTAATTCGTATTAAATATATATCATTGTATGTTTATTATAGTACATATTTTAAAGAACTTTTAGTTTCGCCACAAATGTCCTATAAGATATGAATATTCAAAGTAGATTAGCTTTAAAATATCCTTTTATAAAGTAATATATAAATTTACTCTATTTTAAAAAGGAACTTATTATATCTGTTACGCCTGTCAGGCAGAAAGCTCTGTGAACCGTCAAATATTAATAACTTGGTTCTGAATAAGAAGAGGCTCTATGATATGTCGGGTCGTCTCTTCAGGGCGTGAATTGACTTACAATATTTATCAATGCATATAATAGGCCAGTTGTTTTTTTATAACGGGAGATATGAGCCAAATTAATTGAGATGAGAGGGAAGACTTTGGTATTATACGAAAAATGGGGAATATTCTTTCTTTATTTTATATGAAAGGAAAAATATAGAGTTCGTACGAGGAATAAAGGTCGTATTTATTTACTAATTTTTGAGCACAACATTTTTTTATATCTGCCAATAAAAAAAAGGGGTCTCTCGATTTTACGCGCCTTAACCCTTTAGCCACTGAGACAGTTGAAATGAAACGAGAATTTAGTGATCTAATGTTAATTATTTTTAAACTTAATAGGAATAGCGTCTGGCTAAAAGAAGAACTTTTTCAAACGCTTATCTCTCGTAATGATGTCGATACCTATCTTAATTTCTCAATTTTCAAGTACTATAGCATGGAAGCCAAATATCACACTTAAAAATGTTAAGAGCACATTATTTTGAAACTATAGTGAATAAGTTAATTATATTCAATACCTAACTACCCTGTGAGGTGCCGGTCTATAATTACTCTCCCCTCCCCCATACCCTCCCGTGGAAGAAATACCAGAAGGGCAGCAGCACCTTCTGTAGAACTGCTATTGTACACTGGGATCCCCAGATGCCTGGCTAAGTGTAGGAATTATGGCAAATCTCTCAATGGGGAGGTTGTGCACAGCGATTGACTATGCGGCTTATACAGCACAAAATACTTTCCGGAGACATAGAACAAATACGCTAAAGATGAAATATATTGTCAAAGTCCATGTACTTCCTGTTTAAAATAAAGTACTATTTTCCTCATCCGTCAATGATTTGTATATATTAAGTGGTAATATCCCACTTATATACTTCAGTTAACAGAAGCGTGACTGGCGCACGCGCCAAACGTAATAGGTGGTTAAGGTCAACACAAGTGCGTAAGCTAATTACCATTCTACCATTTCCATGGCAATAAAATAAATTTCGCGTATACGCGGAATTTTTAACGATATGTAAATTTGTAACACGCAAACTCGTAGCTCGCAGCCATTAGTCGAGCTGGCTGTGCCCATGCTATCAGCCAGCCAAGCGAAATAAATGCAGCCTCCGTGTTTAAACTACTTTATTGCCAAACGGTGGCCATAAATGCGAGTGCTGAGTGAGTGTATCCATCATATATACTTTTTGGGTAGATTTTGTATATAAACAAGCTTAAAATGCATATTCTTCATTTTATCTATAAGGTTATACCAGAATTGATAATAACTCATCTCTTCTCGGTGTTATAATCGACATAGAATTGCCAAAAGATATAGAGTTGTCTGCAGAATAAAGAGCTGTTCTCGCTTATGCTGCGGTTCGCATGTACCATAGCTCGATACTAAGGAGATTGTTGTGTTTTATTTTTAGAAAAACAAACCAAAAAATATTTTACCTTCGGATTTGAAGATATCAACCTCTTTTTAAGATTATGGCCTGTATTGTAGAGCATATTTGTTTTCTTAAATTTGAACCCTGCTTGTGCATTCAAATTTCAAAACCTACTTAGTTATGTATTTAATAATCCTAATTCTTAAACCATTTCTATAAGTAGTGACCCTTTATTAGCAACGATAAAATTATGTTCTAGCAGTTCTAGTATACAATTCAAAATTGATCATTTCAGATACCATAGATAATATAGTATGCAAAGATTGTATCAGTAATACACGCAACTAGTGTTAGTAAAAGAGATTTACATAAAGTCAACGATAAGACTGCTAGAAGTACAGTCTGAAAATGAAATTTCGATGGCTCTATAGCTCAAATGTACGGTTTTAATAGATATATATAGATAGAGACAGATAGAGGGTAGATACCGCACCGAGTGTTAACATCGGCTCTACATTAAAAAATTGTTTAAAATCATCAAGTGCAAGAAATAGGTTTATAACTAGTTAAATGTGTCGTTAGTATAATATTACATTATCGTGAGTGTTATCTCAAGACAAAATCTCGTATATCTAGTGAAAATTCAGTGCCAAATACGTGAACAAATTCTGGGTAATAAATCAAAAACAAAACATTGATTCCGATTTAATTTCCTCAATCTGTTTGTGGAAATCAGTGAATAAGTGAAATTTTGTGTGAATGTATTCTCTTATTGGGGAGATATAAACAAATTGCCACAAAATTTTAACTGTTGGTATCATCACGTTCCATTTAAAATAAACTGACCTTTGGACCCAAAACAAATTGACATTACTCGAAGTCTTGACAGAGTGAAGCTACATTAAGCTATTGTAAATTTCAAACATCTATCTCAAGCAGCCGTGGCCGAACGGTGTCCAGGCACGGATTATTCTTAGTCCGTACCGGGTACCGAGTTCAAATACAACATCACTAAAAATATCTTTTTGCATACTTTTTGCATAATTTTATGTGAGCCTTTCAATATTTTGCAATATTTTAGTGAATTATTTTCAAAATGGAATTAATGGAGACAGATAACATGACTTTTAGATATAGACAACGGCAGAGAGCAAATAGCTTAGGAAACCTTTCAGACTCGTCCCTATTTGAGTCAACTAGAATAAGCTTGCCACAAACAAATCTAGATCAGAGCGGTACAGAATATATATTGAAAGAAAAAATTAATAGCTTAGATAACCAACTTCTCTCAGCCAACAATGAAATAGATAACTTGCTTTTACAAAATGAACAACTGAAAAAAGAGTTAGAAAAATCTCAAAAACTCATAAACATGTACAAAAAAATTGAGTTTGATGATGTACCACGTACTCCATTGATTGGCAGAAAGAGAAAACGCCAACGTGTTTCTACGAGCATTGAAAATTCTCTAAGATCGGTAAAAGAAATGTCTACGCCAACGAAACAACAAAATCTCGACGAATATGTAAAGCAACAGAAAACAATCGACGAACTAAATACACAAATAAAGCAGCTACAAAAATGGCTTGCAGACGAAAAAGTGAAACGTAAAGGAAACAAGAATACACAGAAAACAAACAGCAAAATATTACCGACAGCTGTGATACAACAATTTAAAACGAAAAGGACAACAGTAAAAATGATAAGAACCCTATCAAATAAACTTACCAAGCTGCACGCAAAATGCACATCTATGGAGCAAAAAAACACACAGCTCAATCACAAAATACTCGAACTACAAAAAATTACTGAACATAAAAATAACTTACATATTGAGTATGAGCAAACAAATAAAATGTCAGGACAATCAGCAAGCAATACACAAAAGGCTAATAACACTTACAACCTACCAAAATCTGTCAACTCGTGTTTAACACGTGAGTAAAGAAATATACTGGTATTCTCTGACAACTTAGGGCAGGGTATAGCGTCTAAAATAATGGGACGTATAGACGAACATATCAATATAATAAATTACTGTAAACCAGGAGCGACTTTTCAAAACATACTTCAGAATTTCCACGAAAAAACGAAATCTCTCACAAAACATGACACAGTAGCCATCTTCATAAGCAAATACGAAGCAACACATCATTCGAGCAACGAACAATTGTATATTAAGCTCCTATATGACATCATAGATAGATCGGATTCAGGCCCAGCATCCGAAGAGATATTAATACTAGATTGACCACGCTCTACTTCAGACTCCGAACTACTAGCCTTATCTCAAGGATTATATCTCTTAAATGGAATTATTTATAAACCGGAAAAGTAAAACTGTAAAAATGATAAATTTTAGAGCATATTTGTTACCTGGTTTAACTTCATAACAGAAATAGGAATTTAAATGTTCGGTTTATTATGTAGGGTACATATACCCTCATTTTAATCGACAAATACTGAAAACGCCAGTTTTTCATTAGTTCTACATATATGAATGTGGAACCCAGGTTTTTCATACGTTTCACGATCTTTGGCTGGAGTCTGAAAACCTAGAAATTAAATGATTAGGATTGTTTATATACAATAAATGACAAATAACAATTCTACGCCTCTACAAATTATGTGATCCATGAAAAGGCAAATAACCTAAGTTGATGTTTAACTTTCTTAGTACGGAGCATTACCGGAAAAACATCGTTAATCCTAACTTTCATGCAATAAACATGAAATATTCCTGCCAAGAACAATTTACAGTTTAAGTTTTATGTTTACTTTTATTATTGTTCTTTTTATGTAATTTTTGGACAAAGAATCGGTAGTGACGTAATCTGTGTAATATATTAGTCTCTCCAAACTCATGACTCGAAGTTTTGTCGATACCAGAAGCTTAACAACCTTAAGCGTCTGGTATCGACAAAACTTCAAGTTCGACTTTAGGTCCAGAATTAAGCATAATACCGATTGATCTCGTCATTATCTAGGCTTGTATGATGCCGCAATTTTAAAAACATAATTAAGTTGAAAGTTATGAGCCTTGAAAATGTTATATGAAAATGTTTCGAAGCTCATAACTCTCAAGTTAATTATCTTATCAAAATTTCGGCATCATACAAGCCTAGGTAATGACGAGATCAATCGGTATTATGCTTTGTTTTGGACCTAAATCCGCAAATAAGGCAGTAATCACCCTACGGCGTTTGTATGGAGAACGGCCCGGCCAGTTCACCCTTGACAAGGGATCAATCTATATTCCCAGAGTTCCTAATTTGTGTTTTCGTTTTTAACCGGTTAACGATAAATTTAATTGTAATCCCAATTGTGACAAAATAGAACTTAGTTAAAATATGTTGCTAAAATTCGGTTTAAATTTAGCTTTCACTACAAAATAACCCCTTGAGAAATTTATTTTAAGTAGGTGCTTCTTATGCTGGGTTTAAGAGGTTCTAACGTCTATTTTAGAAACAGCGTAAGACTTGTTCCAGAAGCGTGCTTTGCTTTATGTTTGCATATAAAACTCAGCTCTACATAATTTAATTTGACGTGGTGTAGTGTGGTTAGTATAAGAATCATAAAAATAAAAAGCACTATATTTTCTTTCATGATTTAGTTTATGTAGGAAAAAAAATTATGTTGTAAGTGAGATAATGATATTGATTTGAGCTTATACTTTCGTAATTTACAAAGCGTACATATAACGATTTAGAATTGAATTTCTTCCAGTCGAAATGATAAATAACTCAAGACTTTATAAACAGAAAGAAGTTAGAAAAAACTATATTTTTAGGAAATTTACCACTGTGACACATATAAATATAGGTGACAGTATATACCTTTTTATTTTATAAAAAGTAGACTGTAAACGAAAAAAAAAATGTGATTACTTAAGAGGCATTTTACATTTTAATGCGGTATACGAAGATTTTAAGCGCTTAATTTACTATCATAGGAAATATCTACAAGTTGTTTAATAATTGATAAAAATATAATAATCTGTTCTCTTATCAGTTAATGTACCAGATTTACAAATATAACATTAATTATTTTGTAGTGACCAATCTCCCGCACCTTGTTTTACGAATTAAAGTACACATAGCCAACTTCAGAGTTCTATCTCTTGTATAAAGATTCATCAAATTAACTAAAAAAAAAACTGTGCATCAGGCATATAATCCTGTTGACACATAGTGTACTAGAATATCGATAATTAATGGTCATTGTAGAAAAAAAAATAAAGATCTTGCGCCAATTTCCACGAATTATATCAGCAGTTTAACACGATATATTGCGTTTAATAAAGTGTAATTCCAAACAGATATTATATGAAAAGAAAGTTTATTATTTAATTAATCTGATCTTGTATAAATTGTGCTATTAACTCTGTTTTGTTCGACAAGAAAAAATATTTAACATAACTCGAAATGCTCATAAATTGAAATGTACAAGCGCGAGGCGATCAGTACCGCGCGAGCGCTCATCGAGGTAGGACCTGCGTTCGTTTTGCCTTGCTCTGACGTCTCGTACGCGGAACGCGTAGACGCAAGTTTATAGTGCGACCACAGAGTTTTGATCATGTCTTTATTTTTTTAAGTAACAAACTATACTTTATTTTTGTTGTCCATAATATAATTATTGTTCTCTTGTTAAGTAACTACATCTTTAGTTTCTGTTCATTCATTGTGTTAAAAAAAGGAAACGTCACAATTATGCAGCCTTATACAGCGTTATTGGAAAAATGCTTACAACCTCAGAGGGTTGACTTCTTCTTTTTGGTCTGCTAGTTTTTATATTATTCTAGTTTAAATTAGTAACTCACTATAACTTTTGTTTTAGAAGGATAAGATGACAGGCGAATAATTGATTTCCACTATTTTTGGATTCAGTTAATGTCTATAAGTGAACAAAGCGATAACTCACAGCGATAATCCAGAAAAAAACTAACTTTTATATACTGAAGTAGTTACATCAGACCCAATTTTCAAGGTCTGGCTACAACGGAAAGATTTTTTATTGACAAAATACCATATGTTTCCATGAATCTCACAGTTATATCTGTATACGATGTTGATATCAGGCCATTTGGTCCCAAACAATGAATTTTAGTTTTAAAAATATGCTGGCTAATATTACAATCAGACCGTTTGGTTCCAAAATATATGTGTGGTGTGTAAAAGTAATACTTTATATACATAAACAACAGATCATATGGTTCGGAAAAATAATGATTTATGTAGCTTGTTTGTGGCGTTATGTTTAGCTCTGACATTACATACTCAAGAAAATAAAAAATACATTGGTCTTACCTTATTGTAATACCATATGACTCGTATAAATAACATTACACTTTTTCTGACGCTGCAGTTAAGGCCGTAATATGCTTTACATGAGACTTTATGGTACTGGTTTTGTTTGATTATTACAAAGTCTATTGTTAAATAAGTCCTAATAGTCTCTTACATCTTTATTTTGTACTGTATTGTTTAGGAAGGTAAGACCTACAATAAGTTATATATTTATAAAATGAAAGTACTTAAGTATATTCGTGATCAGTATTATTATGTTTAAACCTAATTTAATCTAATAGTTAATTAGTTTATATGCAAAAAAGACAACACATTAAAATCGACGTTATGGCTATTGATTGAAGTAAGATGAAACTTTTTGTTGATACCGGATCACTTATATCACTAGGCCGTAACAATAGTTTGTTTTTTACAACATAGACAATTGATGAAACAAGTTTATAAAATTATGGCATAGTGTGAGAGATTGCTGTTTTTTCCTGATGGATGGATCCTGGTCCTCTTAAGACTCTTCAACGTCTCCAACAAATTCAAGTCATTCAAAAATCCAACAATCATTCAAAAACAACACGCGCGGGGGTGTCAAACAAGGCGCTGTCCCCAAAATCAAACAAATAATGTAACACGACACTCAAAAGCAAACTTTTTCTATTCAACTCAAAATGTCTATAGACTAGTAGACTGCCTACGCTAGGGAGGCGTTCAGAACCTTGCCTGCGCAAAGTTGACGTTCCAAACAGTAATTATAATCGTAGTCGTAGTCGGGGTCGTGATCATGTTCTTGATCGTGATCGTGGTCGTGATCATGATCGTGATCGTGGTCGTGGTCGTGGTCGTGATCGTGGTCGTGGTCGTGATCTTGATCTTGGTCGTGGTTGTGGACGTAGTCGTGATCATGATCGTGATCGTGGTCGTGATCATGATCGTGGTCTGGGTCGTGATCATGATCTTGATCGTGATCGTGGTCGTGGTCGTGGTCGTGGCCGTGGTCGTGATCATGATCGTGGTCGTGGTCGTGATCATGATCGTGGTCGTGGTCGTGATCATGATCTTGATCGTGGTCGTGGTCGTGGTCGTGGTCGTGGCCGTGGTCGTGGCCGTGGTCGTGGCCGTGGTCGTGGTCGTGGCCGTGGTCGTGGCCGTGGTCGTGGTCGTGGTCGTGGCCGTGGTCGTGGTCGTGGTCGTGGTCGTGGTCGTGGTCGTGGTCGTGGTCGTGGTCGTGGTCGTGGTCGTGGTCGTGATGGTGGTCGTGGTCGTGGTCGTGGTCGTGGTCGTGGTCGTGGTCGTGGTCGTGGTCGTGGTCGTGGTCGTGGTCGTGGTCGTGGTCGTGGTCGTGGTCGTGGTCGTGGTCGTGGTCGTGATTGTGGTCGTGGTCGTGGTCGTATTATATTATATATTTTTTTTATACTGTATCAAAGTACCTTAGTTTCATTTCTCCTACTACCACGTTAGGTAGGTTAGAAACTAAGTGTACCTATAGCGGTACAATATAACTTTGAGATTAATGGAAACATAACATCTATTTTGTCAATAAAAACTCTTTCCGTTGTAGCCAGACCTTAAAAATTTCGGTCTGATGTAACTACTTCAGTATATAAAAGTTAGTTTTTTTTCTGGATTACTTACAGAAATCAAGTTAAAAATAATCGTAAACGAATATGAAATCAACGAGCATATACAATTATAGCGATTTACTCCAGAGACTTCAAAAACATTAAACAATAATTCACATTAAACATTTATTTTTGCTCTCCTGAATAGTTGTAAAATTGGATATCCGACTAAATGGTTCTGATGTCGAGAATTGGGTTGTTTTAATCTTGTTACATTAAAATATTTGGCGTAAAAATCTGTTATAATTCATGGCTAAAGAACAATAGTAAATTATCATAAAAGAAGAATCGAAGTTCTAGGTGAGTCTAGTTACGAAAAAATAAAAATAGCAATTAAATTACTATTTCCCACCATTTTTGTCGTGTGTTCAAACCCCATTTCCAGTATTTTTTTCTATAAAAAGGTGTATTATCATTTATTTTCCATAGAGGAAATAGTGAGCATAAGAGTATATAGTGAGGATTGCATTGGTTCCAAGAAGTATATATGTTGATTATAGATTGCATCAAAGATATTCGATTTAAAAACAAAAAACCTCAAAATGTGTAAATATATATTTACATTTCGCTGTTTGGTCTACTCAAACTAAATGGATGAAAATGTTATTTTTTTAAAGGTATAGGTGATATATTGTGGTATGGGAATATGAGGGTGACATGTTTAAGTAGGTAATGGAAAACCAAAACGTCATGGGACGTTTGTGGTTGGTACTGAGTTGTTTTCCGGATGCACAGAAAAATAAACGTCAATCCTATGCATGGTCATTATGGCAGACAGTGTTAACGACTGGTGATACTGTGTAGAGTGTGAACGAGGAAAATAGCAATTTTGGAAAATTTCAAAGAAAGAGCTTTTAGTCCGCAGCTTTTAATCAATGCCGTTACGTCAAATATTTATATAATTTTAAGCCGTATAGTTATTTAATTATTTAAGTTTATTGTTACAATAAGTGATTCAAACATATCTATTTTTTATTCATCAAGGATGAAATGTAAATATACGATTCACGATATAGGTTGACTATTTAATGTACATGCCTACTTCTTTTCTATAACATTAGCAAGTAGTCGACAAGAAATTGATTATTTACTCATGCCAATCACACAATTTTTAAATTTGCAACTTACATTTCTTTATTAATGAGTGCTAGTATCAAACTATGTTACTCACAGTCACGCTATTCCGTCGTCATTTCTTTCGCTTGTGTATGCGATGCGCTGGCATTGACCTAAACTTCAGAAGCGTGATTTTGTGAAATGGCTCTTAACTCATCTCAAAGTAAACAATCGGTAGGAAGCCGTATAATTCTCGTTGTACTCGTTGTACGCGGAAATAAAGCTATCTCGGAAGCAGCACTCCTTATACTTACGACTGTAGGTACCTGTGAAAAAAAATTGAGGTTTGAATTTGCAAACTATTTAGAACTGTGGCTAAACCATAATATACAAACCCAGCTCGAGCTCGAATCCGTGAAATGAAATGTACCTGAATACCACAGGTACCTTCATTTACCTGAATGTAAATGAAGGTAACTGTGAAAAAAAAATGAGGTTCTAATTTGTAAACTATTTAAAACTGTGGCTTAACCATAATATACAAACCCAGCTCGAGCTCGAATGCGTGAAATGAAATACTTTTATATCTTTAGAGCCATGTTTTTGAAATCGGAGATTTGATAGCTTTAGCATTTTACAAAGACACCGGCGGTATCTAGTCGGAGCGCGCGCGGAGACCCATCAATAATCTAAGACCGGAGCATAGTATAGCTACAAACGACATATTACATCTCTGAACACTAAACGCATGGCTTGCCGCTTCCTGTTGCTATCGTAAACTGAACTTTTTTATATTTACTTATACTACTACAACTTCCTGACTGGTAGCTTTGCGGATGCTGGTTCATATCCTACGCGGGATTGAATATCTGCATAATTGAAGGTTTTTTCCTTCATTTCACAGAAAGAACCTATCGATGCGTTCTAATAGATACCGTTCTCGTTAAAGGCGTCCTGTCATTTTACCACATCACTTTTTGGCAGAATGTAACTAATACATATGAATTTAAAACTCATAAAATGCTATTGATGTAAACGCAATGTTGAGTGTTGCCCGTCTGCAATTTATTGAAATGTTACAAAAAATTACGACTGAGTTAAAGGTCAGTAAACAAGTAAATAATACATTTGAGTGGATGAAATGCAAACAGTGTTGAAGTTTCATAATTAATTGTATGCATGACTACCTACTCGTGTGCATTCTAAATAAATTGTAGGTTAAATAATTTTATAGAGACCAAATGGCTTTAAATCATAAGATTTATGAAATCAAACAACATTTCTAGAGATAAATAAATTAAAACTTTGTTTGTTCATTGACTGGTTTATCCGCTACTCAAGAGGAGATCACTTAAATTTTAAAGAAGAAATGTATTAAGTATTTTTCAAATGAATTGCCTTAACTAACCCCTTTAAAGTCAAACATATAAAAACTGACTCTAGACCATTCTATATCTTTAAAACAAATTTACCAACAGTATCAGTGTCACCTTAATGTAGCCAATTCAAAACCACAACTTATAGAATTGTTAAATCTTACCAATACCAGGTGTATCGATATCTTATATTACTTCTTACGGCCACTTATGGCAATATCCTCTGATTGCGTTAACTTAGAAGCCGGCATTTGTTACATTATCAAAAAACTATTAAGATAAATATTATTTGTAATTATTTTAACCAATTATTTCTAACGAAAATTTTCTAGATTTTTTAAAAATATTATTGTGACGGAACAAACATTAAGGCCACCTGATGTTAAACGGTATCCTCTGCCTATAACAGATGCATTTCGTCACAAGTGACGAACTGCACTGCGCCCGTCACCCTGAGACATACATATGTGAAGTCTCATCATGTGCCTGTAATTTTACTGGCTCTCAAAGACTGCTGGCGGAACACACTGTTAGGTGCTTGGCTACAGATTTCTACTTGAGGTAGCTAGCCAGTCGGGCATTCGCAAAATGCCCTTCCAACATGCACTGAAGCTCAAGCCGGCGGCGGGGAACGAACCATGGACCTGCGGCACCGCAGTCCATAGGTATTTATAACCGTTCGGCTATCATAAATTAAAGGACTGATTGATAACAAATTTACCCCATAGTAAGTATAGTACCCATTTATTCCATTCCAGCTACTAGAATATTTTTGTGAAATTCTTAAGGAAACTTATACCTTTTTATGACTTAATGTTATTGAAGTAAGAAGCTTCAATAAGAATAAGGCTATATAATAATATATAAATTGATTCTCTCTAGAGCATAATATAAATATAATATGAGGTATGTATCGAATTCGTAAGGCGTTGTGTTATTTATTGCAAAATTTCTTCTCTTACCGCTATAAATATAGTAAATAAATAACTAAAATTCGCATCCGCATTAAGTTTAGCTGCAAATTCATTTTATTTCTGTTTGTAATTTGAAATTGGGTCCCGCCTGCTGGTATACTTAATGCGAGACTCAATATTGTTCCGATCTTATTAGTACGGTCGGGTTTAATTTTCTTAATTATTTATTTATATTATGTGTTATGTAAGTATGTTAAGTATCTAATAAACAAACATACTGACCAGTATATATTTTTGTGTTGATTTCACGTCAAAAATTCGCCATATTGTTTTTTCATGAAATACCTATCTAAAACACTTTTTAAGACAAATGTAACGATAGCTTTACTGTCAAAATTCATCCAGCCCACAGTGTGGTATTCAACCTCAAAAGCTGGCCAAAAATGATTTTTTTAATACCTGGTTCCTACCCCTTTTTGTCATTTCTTCGAAAAGTCAGGTACCTGCTGCAACAAAAGACGAACCCTAAAAAGTGCTAGCATAATTGAGCACGCCTCACTCTCAGTCGCAAGTTACCGTTCGCTTAGAGTGTCGTGTTATTTGTCGATGTGCTCAGATTTTAGTGTTTCTCTATAAATTCCTGTGATTTCGTGCATAAGCAATTTACTGTTTTTTTGTGATGGATTATTCTGACCCAGGTATGTACTTTATGTAACACTACTTTTTTTTAATGAAAATTCAACCAATTTTACTCAGTAAGGCTGACAACTTAGGTGTGTTCAACTGTTTGATATATGTGTAATTTAAAATATTTACTAAGAGTTTTGTTATACTTCTGAACATTTCTAAGCTATGAAAACTATTGTATTACATGAAGCAATTAGTACGTAACCCATTTATAAAAAAAATAGCCGCCCGAAACCGCCCCCTTTTTTTTAACGATTTTTTTAATGTACTCTGTATGTATGATGTTTCTTTTATATTTAGTTTTTGTTGTATTGTCTTATTAACAGGGCCTTCTGGATTGAGGTCTATGACTCGAAATCAATTATATACCATCATGCAAAACTCAAATGAAGCAACATTTGAAGGAAAACTTAAATTTATGGAGCAAGCTGTATTAAATAATTATGCTGAAAATTAACCAATGCTCCCTGATGTGAAGCAAAAGCTCTCCATTATAAAACATCAATTCAAAGAAAAATGGTTAGCTGCACGAAAAACTAAAGCAAGGTTTGAAGAAAACAATGCTGATTGGCTAAACGGAACTATCTGCTTACCTGGTACAGGTACGTAAAAACAATGAAGGCAAACCCCTATTATTCTTTTGCATTTTTATGTGTTTTTGTACTTAGTGCAAAGACACTTAACTTTTTGTGATTATGACAGTTATGTATATATTATGTTTATTGTTATAGGACTCAGTCCTGGTCGTCCTCAGAAGTCTTTTATAGACTCAAGTGAAAGAAGCAAAAGACGGAAAACCCAAGAGCTTCGATCAAAAGACGTGGAAGAGTTGACCTATGCTACACAAATGAAATTGCGAGAGTCAGGCAAGGTCGATGCTTCAAAAGTGGTAAGGGACCTTACAAAAAGTCCTAGAAGAGCAACAAAATATGTAAACGCGATGAAAAAAAGTTTTGAAGAACAAGAGCAACCTCATCACTTGTCGCCTTTACGTGCTTTGTGTATGTTCACGGAAGCAGGACTTACTAAAGCGCAATATGAAATAATAAGAGAAACGAATAAAAGCTTTTTCCCATGTTATTCTGTCCTCCAGAAAGAAAAAAAAAATTGTTACCCTGAACTTCACAGAGTTACCGAAACATGTGCGGAAATACAAGTGCAAAAGTTGATGGATCACACGGTAACACGACTAATCGAACATCTTAGAGAAGCTGTAGAAGTTTTAAGTGAAGAAGAAAAACAAACTTTAACTTTAATCAGTAAATGGGGTTGTGACGGCTCGCAGCAAATGCAGTATAAAATGAAATTTGAAAATGAAGCTGATTCTGATGCAAATGTGTTTCAAAGCTCTGTAGTTCCACTTCAATTAATTTACGGACAGGAAAATAAAATACTGTGGCAAAATCCAACTCCATCATCACCTCGCTACTGTCGACCTATTAGAATAAGGTTTGTGAAAGAGACAACTGATATAACTAATGAAGAAATAAATTATATTAAATCACAGATCACAGCACTTTCCAGCACTGAAATCGACAATATGTCCATAAAACATAAAATGTGTTTTACTATGGTAGACGGAAAGGTATGCAATGCCGCTACGCATACCAAATCCACGATGAGGTGCTATTTATGTGATGCCACTTCATCAGAGTTTAATGACTTAACAAAGACGAGGCCGTGTAAGAAAGAAAATTTGAGTCTTGGTCTCTCCTTATTACATGCTCGCATTAGATTTTTTGAGACTATTTTACATGTAGCATATAAGCTGCCCATAAAAAAATGGAACGTCCGTCTTACTGATGAAGAGAAACAACTGGTGCAAAACAAGAAGAAAGAAATTCAAGATAATTTCAAACACCAGCTTGGGCTTTTAGTAGATATTCCGAAAGCCAATTATGGTAACACAAATGATGGCAATAC
Source organism: Plagodis pulveraria (assembly GCA_963890685.1). Classification (NCBI taxonomy): domain Eukaryota; kingdom Metazoa; phylum Arthropoda; class Insecta; order Lepidoptera; family Geometridae; genus Plagodis; species Plagodis pulveraria. The sequence continues at coordinate 10,097,140 of OY982964.1, read as the reverse complement.
CAGTAGGCGATTTTTCGAAGAATATGAAATTTCAGCAGCCATAACAGGAGTAGATAAAACTTTGATTTATAGGCTTAAGGTTATCTTGGATACCTTATGTTCCGGGTTCAAAATCAACATAGATGCATTTCAAAAATACTGTCAAGAAACAGCTGAACTATATGTGACGCTATATAGTTTCTATCCTATGTCCCCAACTTTGCATAAGGTACTACGACATGGGGCTGAAGTCATTAAGGACGTAATACTTCCTATAGGGCAGCTATCTGAAGAAGCTGCAGAAGCCAGGAACAAACACATCAAATCATACAGATTAAATTATACAAGAAAATTTTCACGTGTGACCTGCAACCTGGATGTTTTGAATAGGCTTCTTTTAACTTCAGACCCATTAATAACAGGAATGCGTTCGTCTTCAAACAAGAAAAAAAAACCATTATTAGTTGACGTTTTAAATTTGTTGTGTGAAAGTGATTTCACAAATATTAATGTTTTAGAATATAGTAGCAGTGAAGAATAAAATGTGTTTTCATTATTAAATTGTTGTTTAATTATTTTTCATTCCATAAAATGTACATCTGAAGCTGTTAGTGGTATAAAATATTTTTGGCCAGGATTTGAGGTCGAATACCACACTGTGAGCCGTTTGGAAGATGCGAGGTAATAAAGAAATTTACACACTAACACACATAATATACACATACATACGCGCAACAAACATAACCATTCCGTGGCAGTCGGATATATATTACAATAACTGGCGTCAACATATACTGTTAAAATTCCTCATAATAAATATAGCAGTATTATGAAGAAATTCAATTTGGATATTGATGCCGGAAAATATGTACTAAATATTCCGAATAAAATATAAGATTCCACACCTAATTCTGATTTTTGCTTTTCAATTGTCGCACTAAAATATCTATTCAAACACAATTGAAAATAATATCCGAAGGGAAGATTCAAATCTAACCAATGGGATTAAATGGTCCAACTTTGGAAACAAATTTCCTGCTTCGAATTAATCGAGCCTAACGATATCTTTATCTCGTTGGAATTAATCACCTCAATAATGAGCTAATAAGCCTGACTAATTATATCACTCAATCATTTATAACGGAATGTTGATTAATTTATCAATAAAATGTAGTAAAAATATTTATTGCATTTTATTGATTTTTAATTTCGTATTTAATATCAATAATTAAATACATTTAATCTATCAGGGTAAAACAATTGATAAGAGATGAAATTTGCAAATTATGAATTGATAATATCTGTAGTAGTTAAAAAAAGTTTTATCATAAGTGAATAATGATTATTAATCAATTTGTTTTATTTAATTATTTAAAGGAACCCCTTTTAAAACACTAACTGTTAACTCTAGGTACTTAATCACTAAGAACTTAGCTTTAATCTGGAAACGGCGATAAGCAGACGTCGCACTACACTGATTCTTATTTTACACATGGGTTGATTTCACTGACTTTTTATACAGAATTACACTAAAATTATTATTTTTAACTAATTGTTTATTATACCTTGTAACCGCGCGCGAATTATTAACTACTCGTTTAATATTTTTCGGACGTTTCTTCGCTCGCAACCTTTCCTCCAAAAGCTAGTGTTGCGTCGGGTATATCCCATAACCTCCTTTCTCTTTCTTATGTGTAGTACCATCTTATACCAACCTTTCGAAAAAAAATTTACCATACACGCCCTAATTTTTTTTTTCAAATGAACTCATTCTCCGAATTGTTATCGAACTTTGAACGCAAAAAATATAAGGTCCAATCTTATCGTTACATGTCTGAATGTTTTAAATTTATTTCTTTTTAAAAGAAAAGTGCTCGTTTGTCTTTTAGAGTTAGCTCTCTTCTTATCTAATTAAGATGTCAAGTTGTTTAAATTCATGATTTTAAGACAACAGATAAACCCAATTATTTTTCTGTTTTACAAATGTTTGTAAATTAAGCTAAGCGTTGTGAGTACGAGTTTTTTTCAGTCTTTCCCACAGTTTGGACTATTAAAAAAATATATGTCTTTAAAATTATTTTATCTGAAAGATGCATAAGTGACAACTCAAAATGTAATTTATTGCATGTGTGAAATTTGTCAAGATAGAGAGCATTTATTTAATCTGTAATGTAGGCTCATTAAATTATAAGATGTTTGTCAGGCGGTGATGCCATAATCTAGTCCTAGCTTAAGGTAAAGTAAATGAGTACTACTAGTTCAGTACTTAACTATCCCACTTACTAGGTTTTCTACACAAAAGGGAATCATAAGGATACTTCAAAAACACAACGTTTATAGGAACACATAGAACACTTTAATAAGAATAATACATCATTAGGGTCACATGGATTACTTCAAAGGTAATATTGTATAGTCACATTTCACAACGATAATATAATAAACAGGGCAAACCATTTTAAAAGCCAACAAACATAGACCCACATACAACACGTGAATATCAGTTATGTTACATTAAATAAAATAGTACAGCACTTAACTCAATAAGTCTCGATGCAGCAGTCACTTGTGAAGAAATAATAGAGGGCTCAGCAAATTGAAACATTGGTTTTATAGCAATAACTGGCGTCAAGTGTCTGTCGCATATACATTAAAGTTCCCACCATATTTAGCACAACCAATCAGAGACATGAAAGTTCCCGCCACAACGTATCAGCCAACCCGAAATAAGACAGTACAGATTATGTAGGATTTCAGTGTGGCGGTTATTAAAATTTACAAATATCAACAAGCTTTAGAATATTTTACAATTACATAATGAGTAACTTCTCGTACCTTATTTACTTAAGCTAATTGAAGTTTAACAAATATATGATTCTAACACATGCATATGTGTAAGAGGCAATAACTCTCATCTGTCTCTCAAATGACCGCTTACAGACTAGAATAACATAGATATATCAATGTTCTCAGTCTCGTACCAAACTCGTATCTTGCTTGATAGATGAACGCTGAGAAGAACTCAATGTGTTGCACTCTGTGCTCACGCTCCTAGATAATTATAAATTAATTAGTTACCTTTATGCAGTTTAAAAATAGACACGTACAAAAATGTGATTGTGAAGACTTCCATTGATTTCGATCACCAAATTTATTTTATTCCTACGTGTTAGAGATGGGTAGGTCCGGATGGATACGAATCCGAGGATCCGCATCACTAACGTTATTGATGGATGTACTTCCAACCACAATTCGGATACCGATCCAACAGTACCGGCCGACCGAATTGCCTTGCTAGAGGCACTGAGTAGTGGAACTGAATCGCGTTCCGGAGCGGTATCGTGTCCGGACACGGCGCGTGTCGGCGGCGGCGCGGCGGTGCGGTAACGCGTGGATCGGGTGGGACTGCGTAGACGCGCGGGTGCGAGCGGATCGAACAAAGTGTGCGACGCAAAGCTATTAAACTGAGCGAGACGTCAGCATCAGACGATTCAATTTAACGGCTGCACGTTTGCTTAAAATGTTTTTCGTATTTTTTTGTTTGTTTTGCTGTGTGTTAATTAATCACTATAAATAAATAGCGTGTTACAGTGCTGAAAAAATGCTAAATGCCAATATTGCCATACTAATATGCCATATAATAAATGATAAATATAATATATTTTATTCAAGTATGACCTACCTACCTTTATGTTACATACCTACATATCTTCACTGATCAATGATGTTACACAACCATTATTGAAACAGTATTTACTTAATAGTAATAAATGTTTAGTATAATTTAAGCTATTGAATTTGAATCATTGTTCTGTCGTTGCATTGTGCTCGCGATCCCGCAGTCCGCTGATCATATTGAGTAGCCGGACCCATATGGGTGCAACGGACACGGAACCTGGATGTAGGTCTTTAGAGTTGGATGTACTTCCGGATGTAACTCCGAGTTATCCTCGGACCTACCCATCTCTACTACGTGTCTGTTCTGCTTCTTAGAATTTGAATGTAACGAGTTTTTAAGGACTTAATAAAATAAATTAATAAAAAAAGTTAATTAGGATCCATGCATTCCACTGCTATGTGCCAGTTTGATGAATGCCAATTTACTTTATGGGACCTCCATATAATTTTACTTTCTGATTCTATCATAATTTCTTATGTATTCTGCCATTATAACACATATTCTTGAAACATTTCTATCGGCCATCTATTACAATTTATAATATTTAACTAGGGCGGACAGACGGTCATCGTAGGCTAAGGGTATTAAAAGGATATAATTTTCACAAATAAAAAGAAAGCAAGTACACAATAAATTATTTTTATCTTTGTAAGTATCATAGAATATTAATTGATAGTGACGTTCTATTTGTACTTCTTTTATACATTCACGTTCGTTCATACACACCGAATTCATATTCAACCATCAATAACTTCAGGATTCTACATTTAAAACGCCCTTTCAATTACCAATTAGTAAAGCGTTGGATTGGAAACAACTCGAAAATCCTTTTGACAGACAGGCACAAATAGCTCATTTTTTTCTGCGACAATCGTAAAACGAATCATTTGCAATGTTCTTTTATTATCTCGAGCGATTTGGGAGTCTCTCTGCCATTAAAAACAGACAAAAGGACTGAAGGCTTTTGGTCTGACGACCAATTTCCTTCACTGCTGAACATCTCATTAATTTTAGAGAAGTGAATTTCCGATTTTTATCATCCCAATCATCTATGAAGAGTGGTGTTTCACTTGGAAGGCGTATTTTAAAATTGGATTGCATTTGTTTTTGTTAATTCTTGTATTTTGTATTTGATTTAAGTTAATGTTGACGGGGCGATTGTGATAATGATTTTGTGTTGATGTCGATTGTGTATTGTTGTAGTTGGTTTCAATGTGGAAATGACATTAAGGTGTAAAGGCCACTGTAGAAGTCTGTCTCAATGTTAATTATCCTAACACTACATTGCCTAAATTTTCACTAATATTTAAAGATTTTTTATGATCGGAATGTATTTCATATTTTTTTCAATATTGCCATACAATATTGCCCCTTCTTCAAGTGCCGTAAAGCATCTTTGAAATTTGAATATTCTGGGTTTGAACGCGTCATACAATGATTAGTTTTCTATAGGTACTTAAATTTACAGTGTTCGTCCAAAGTCTGGAATTGTGCTTATTGTATTATGCTATTATATGGAAACATTATATCAGGATGAATGTGCTTATACAGACACCTTTGCCTACCTTTTAGGAGATGTAAATAGAGTAAAAACATAAGCTCTAAAAAAAAATGTGTGCTTCAATAATTACTGCTCCTACAAATTTTCTACTGAAACGTAGCACGATGTCGCTTCGCCTGGACCTTGACATACTGTTCATTACTCAGTGCGGGGAGTTCTTTGTTTCACGCTCAATATAAACTCATTTTTTGCTGGCTGTGCCTAGCAGGATTGGGTCCAGTCACCGTTGTTATTTATTACGGAGAGGTCAAAGTGCGCAATCTTTTTTGGAGTCGGTAGTGCTGTGAAAATATGTGAGGACTGTAGTTATTAGTCCGCATGCATTTAATAGCTCCTTTGTGTTGAAATTTCCGTACGTTATAAATTATTCTGGGTCACCTCTTTGCCTATTTTTCATAACTTATATAATGTCAGAACTCGTCGAATTGCTTTAGAATGTTTTTATTTGTACTATTTTTAGTAATAGCAACATTTTGTATATACTTATATAATACGTTGCTGGGTACTCAACCAGCAAGGTATTCTTACCCAACAATGGTAGGCATTAACTTCAATTTCACCTGACGGTATGTGATGATAAAGACTGCTGGACACACTAGATGCTTGTTGCCAGGTATTCCACTTGAAGGTACTTTATGGGACCTCTATATAATTTTACTCTCTGATTCTATCATAATTTCTTATGTATTCTGCCATTATAATAAATATCCTTTAAATATTTTTATCGGCCATCTATTACAATTGATAATATATAAATAAGGACGGACAGACGGTCATCGTAGGCTAAAGTATTAAAAGGGTGACATTTTCATATATAAAAAAAGTAAGTACACAATCTATTATTTTTATAAGTATCATAGCATATTAAATGATAGTGACGTTCTATTTGTACTTCTTTTATTCATTCACGTTCGTTCATACACATCGAATTCATATTCAACCATCAGTAACTTCAGGATTCTACATTTAAAAACACCCTTTCAATTACCAATTAGTAAAGCGTTGGATTGGAAGCAACTCATAAATCCCTTTGACAGACACGCACAAATAGCTAATTTTTTTTCAGTGACAATCGTAAAACGAATCATTTACAATGTCCTTTTATTATCTCGAGCGATTTGGGAGTCTCTATGCCATTAAAAACAGACAAAAGGACTGAAGGCTTTTGGTCTGACGACCGATTTCCTTCACTGCTGAACATCTCATTAATTTTAGAGAAGTGAATTTCCGATTTTTATCATCCCAATCATCTATGAAGAGTGGTGTTTCACTTGGAAGGCGTATTTTAAAATTGGATTGCATTTGTTTTTGTTAATTCTTGTATTTTGTATTTGATTTAAGTTAATGTTGACGGGGCGATTGTGATAATGATTTTGTGTTGATGTCGATTGTGTATTGTTGTAGTTGGTTTCAATGTGGAAATGACATTAAGGTGTAAAGGCCACTGTAGAAGTCTGTCTCAATGTTAATTATCCTAACACTACATTGCCTAAATTTTCACTAATATTTAAAGATTTTTTATGATCGGAATGTATTTCATATTTTTTTCAATATTGCCATACAATATTGCCCCTTCTTCAAGTGCCGTAAAGCATCTTTGAAATTTGAATATTCTGGGTTTGAACGCGTCATACAATGATTAGTTTTCTATAGGTACTTAAATTTACAGTGTTCGTCCAAAGTCTGGAATTGTGCTTATTGTATTATGCTATTATATGGAAACATTATATCAGGATGAATGTGCTTATACAGACACCTTTGCCTACCTTTTAGGAGATGTAAATAGAGTAAAAACATAAGCTCTAAAAAAAAATGTGTGCTTCAATAATTACTGCTCCTACAAATTTTCTACTGAAACGTAGCACGATGTCGCTTCGCCTGGACCTTGACATACTGTTCATTACTCAGTGCGGGGAGTTCTTTGTTTCACGCTCAATATAAACTCATTTTTTGCTGGCTGTGCCTAGCAGGATTAGGTCCAGTCACCGTTGTTATTTATTACGGAGAGGTCAAAGTGCGCAATCTTTTTTGGAGTCGGTAGTGCTGTGAAAATATGTGAGGACTGTAGTTATTAGTCCGCATGCATTTAATAGCTCCTTTGTGTTGAAATTTCCGTACGTTATAAATTATTCTGGGTCACCTCTTTGCCTATTTTTCATAACTTATATAATGTCAGAACTCGTCGAATTGCTTTAGAATGTTTTTATTTGTACTATTTTTAGTAATAGCAACATTTTGTATATACTTATATAATACGTTGCTGGGTACTCAACCAGCAAGGTATTCTTACCCAACAATGGTAGGCATTAACTTCAATTTCACCTGACGGTATGTGATGATAAAGACTGCTGGACACACTAGATGCTTGTTGCCAGGTATTCCACTTGAAGGTGGTAGCTACCCAGGCGAGTATTTGCATAAAAAAAACACTGCCTCTATACGGTAAAGCTACAGCCTCCGCTGAGATTGGAACCATGAACCGTTGCCTTTTGTAACAACGCTCATGATTCTCAAGGAATTTCACGAACAAATTGCAACTGAAGTTAGAAATAACAAACATTTTCAAACCTATTAAACGCATTTTTAAGTTAGATCCTTAAAACAAATCCGCGTGGTGCCGGGCTAGAATTGCACCCACACTATATCTTCCTTAGGGAATCGTAAAGCGACGAAAAGAAAAATATCGTTAGGTGGGCAGCAGTGTCTTATATATGGATTAAATAGAATATGTACCGAATAATATATATACCGGTTAGTATACCGATTTTAGATCCCTCACTACGAGTTGTTATATGTTTGATATACTTAGACCCACTGACAAAAATGGTTTTAAACTGTTAATGTTGACTGCTTCTATGTATATATTACTAAAAAAATAAAAAGTACTCAATGAGTTCTATACACCCCAAATGTAAGGGCGCAGGAATGGTATTTTATCGACTACATTTTCACGTATTGGCCCTAAAAAATAATTTAAATTTATTTTAGTTCAATCTTTTAGTCATCGTTTTATACATGATATCAAATTTTCAGATTTGTAATTTTTTCCATTTACTAGCTAGTGCCACCTTCGACAGGCAAAAAGACTGCTGAGTCTTATTAAAAAGGTTCCATTTTGCCCTTTGAACACGAAACCTAAAGAGGAAAACATGAATTGAATCGCCTTGGGGAATACAAAGTAAGACCGAAACCAAGAACAAAAGTTTTATCCATAAAGTTTCCCATTTTAGTATTCCCAAGACCACAACTTTGTCCTGCAGTCTATGCCTACAAAACAAGTTTTAATTACGCAGATAATTTGCACCCCAAGTTCCGTTTTGACCTAGATGTATGTCCTTTTCATCCTTGTTTCGACATGAATGTATTTTATACGAGTATAATCCTGTCATGTAATGATGTGATAATTTTGTTTTTTACAAACAACATGATATTTTCTAACGCCGCTTTAGCCTACATAAGTAATACAATAAGTTTACAGAATCACAAAGAATATTTTTTTCCCTTTCGTTGTAATATTGTGAACGTGTTAATTTGCTTGACACAATACTGATGATATACTATTACAAAATCTCGATCAGAGGAAAAAATATAGACATTTGCGGGATTATAATTTGTCTTCTCATTGTAATTCCGTAATGTAAAACGCGAAGCGTGCGTCAATGCAATAATATAAAATATTAAAATGATATTAAACTAATTTTACAATACCTACATAGTTATGAGATAATATGTGTTTAATGTTTGTAAAATAAGATTTTAATATGCGTGGGTAAAGGATGAAGAGGTAAGGTAAATATAAGGATACAATAATAAATAAGAATGGAAAATGTAGAAAATTAAATAAATATACTTATTATTGAAAACCTCAATAATGTTCGAAGCATTGTTGGTCTCGATTCTAACACAAGTACCATTTGTTTAACATGTAGTAGTCTTGATGAGATTGCTTATTTTTAAATGTAATTATGATGGATCAAGGCCTACCTGATGTTAAGCGGACTCACCTCTGCCTATAACAGATGCATATCGTCAGAACGTTTTACACTGCGCCCTTTACACTGATACGTGCAGTTGTTAAGTGTCAGGTGCCTGTAATTTTTCTGATTTCCTAAGGACTCCGCGCTGCCGGAACTCACTGTTAGGTGCTTGGTAACAGATTTTCTACTTGAGGGTTTTAGCTAGCCAGGACAGCTATAGCAAAATGCTATTTAACCATGCGGTTTGAACATGCATGCACCATGCATGTTCAAACCGCGGTTGAATGCAGTTAAATTAGACCCTGTCTGTTCACAATGTGACATAATTATATCGTGTTCCATCCAGGTAAGCTGCAGAACGACGAACGATTCACGCATCTCATGGGTGAATCAACACATGATCCACGGCTCCATTAGAGCTAATTATGGGCATAGCAATTCGTACTGTAGCTTTCAGACAACCGATCTACGATCTTTCTTTTCCAGTCAAAGCTGTTGGCCTGTGGAATTCATTACCGATTTCTATCGGGCAAGCCCAATCTTTATCCTTGTTTAAAAGCCAAGTCAAAAATTTTTACTTGTCCGAGTAATAACACCCGTTCTGTTCCAAACTGCTTATCACTTGCTCTTCATCATCACAGTAATTATAGGATATGTATACGAAATTCATGGACTTATATGTAAACATAGCATAATTAGGTATATTATATTGTATAGTATTTGTGTATAGTATTATTGGATGTATGTAAGAGTATATAATTATATATATTATTATTAGTATATATAGATGTACGAGTGTATTATTATTATTATTCGTATTTAGGTCTTCTTGTTTTTATATAATATCAGAAAAATATTTTTTTGCTTAAGTTTTAAGTAAGCATAGTTTGTTTAACCTCATTTTTTTATATTAGTTTGTTACCAGTCATATTATTCCTGTATTTCCATTTCAGGGTTGCCTGGAAGAGATCGCTGTTAGTGATAAGGCCGCCCATTGTAACACTTGATTGTAAGCCTTCGTGTTTTATGATATTGTAATTTAGTGGTGTGTACAATAAAGAATTATGTATCTATCTATCTATCTATCTCTCGTCCGTTTGATTAAAATTGTAAAATTGGCACTTAAAAATCGTCGTGTCATGGTAACGTCAATTTTCGGAAACATTTCTTCTTAGAAAATGTATACGTCACGAGCACAAGGATGGTTTGATGCAGTGAAAGCCAAGAGATGGGAAAAATATAGCCCATTATAATGTTTCGCACGTCCTGCCTCGTGTGCGCCACGTTGCGATGGCATAGAGTTTATGACTGTTTTGTACTTGTACCCTAAATTTTATATATATATAAAATTACATAATGTCTTAGCTCAGAAACACTGCCTGGTGTAGGCAGCGTGCTGGATTTCAGCTATGCCCTCATCGAGAAGTTACGGCAGATTATTATCTGATATATATTTAGTTAAAGCTATTTTACTAAACAATAATAATTGAATGTTTCGTTAGCTAATTGGTACACAATATCAACTACATATTCTTAGATTACCGACCAATCCATGACAGTTTATAGATATGATGTAAAATAGAATACCTTAAATTACATATATATATATAAGTAATTACATCATTTCAGTGCACATAGGGAAGAGAACTTATGGCTATCAAGTTAAATATATTATTAATAACGAATATAAACGCAATGAATAGATTCAGGCGTTACTTTGCGGAAATCCATTTTTAATAATAACAAATACTGAAAAATATAAAAATATATCTAGTGACAATTCCGCTTAATTTTCCTGCTAAGCCGACGTGACGTCACAAACGCCACGCAGCCAAACCGGAAGAATTTTTCGACGCGTTTCGCTTCTACACGAAGCATCCTCAGGAGGTCTTGACTCTTCGAGCGCACGATCGAGAATGAGCGGCCGGCGGCTCGGCACGCCTTTATATAGACGGGCTGAGTTAGCACGCCTTTGTCTAGACTCGAGCGTGAGTCATCGCTCTTTGTTGTAGCTAACAATTGGTGAGTAATACGTATTTAAAGTGACAATGACATCATAATGGTCATAAATTGATAACAAAAAATAATTTTGAATTGTTTATATTATGTAATGTGTTTTTGGATAATGAAAAATATCGTAAAAAATATAAAAAAATTACTTCCTAAAACAAATACATATTTAACTATTTTATAGTGGCAAATTATCACTAAAAATACGCAACTGTGGTGATGAAACCAATTGCGTCTGTTCATTCAACAGTGCAACGCCTGTACTATGTTTTAATATTTCTAACTGTTCCAATACACACAATCGAAATCCCTTATCACAACAATGTAAAATCTTAAAGGTATTACTATCAAGGAGTTGATGAATGCTTTCAATTAAATGTTTTGCAAAGTGAGACTGTTCGGGATGGTCGTTCCTATACGCGGATTTGTGTTCTTTATATCTAATATCAAAATTACGAAAAATAACGTCCATGTAGCTTTTCGAACAAACCAAAATTTACGCCATTTATGTAACGGAAAAGATCGTTTAGAAAACAATAAAAAATCCGGTGTTTACAAACTTACTTGTGACGAATGTAACAGTGTTTATATTGGTCAAACCGGCCGTAATTTTGATATTAGATATAAAGAACACAAATCCGCGTATAGGAACGACCATCCCGAACAGTCTCACTTTGCAAAACATTTAATTGAAAGCAGTCATCAACTCCTTGATAGTAATACCTTTAAGATTGTACATTGTTGTGATAAGGGATTTCGATTGTGTGTATTGGAACAGTAATTAGAAATATTAAAAAATAGTACAGGCGTTGCACTGTTGAATGAACAGACGCAATTGGTTTCATCACCACAGTTGCGTATTTTTAGTGATAATTTGCCACTATAAAATAGTTAAATATGTATTTGTTTTAGGAAGTAATTTTGTTATATTTTTTACGATATTTTTCATTATCCAAAAACACATTACATAATATAAACAATTCAAAATTATTTTTTGTTATCAATTTATGACCATTATGATGTCATTGTCACTTTAAATACGTATTACTCACCAATTGTTAGCTACAACAAAGAGCGGTGACTCACGCTCGAGTCTAGACAAAGGCGTGCTAACTCAGCCCGTCTATATAAAGGCGTGCCGAGCCGCCGGCCGCTCATTCTCGATCGTGCGCTCGAAGAGTCAAGACCTCCTGAGGATGCTTCGTGTAGAAGCGAAACGCGTCGAAAAATTCTTCCGGTTTGGCTGCGTGGCGTTTGTGACGTCACGTCGGCTTAGCAGGAAAATTAAGCGGAATTGTCACTAGCTATATTTTTATATTTTTTAAGTGTTTTATTAAAATATTAATTTGATGTTTTCTTAAAATATTTTAAAAGTATTTGTTATTATTGAATATAAACGCCATAAACAAGAACAACGTCAGTACTCAGAACGTCAAATTATAATATAGTGTTTAACCTGTACCTAATCAAATAAAACGAATCGTTTTTTATGTACCAGTCATTATAAATTCGTGTGCGTTTAGTGCCACTCACCTTCAAATCAGCATTACAGATTTCCATGAAACTTGAACTTATGCCTTTGTTTAAGACATATTTATAATACTTACCATCCCGACTAACTGATTAGTTCTTGAGGGAGCGCCTTATAACCGATTTCTACATGGGCGAATCGCCATTATTCTTCTGGCGTTGTTGTGGTCACGTGTACTCGTAAACTAACGCTCCTCCTCGATCCGCTCGTCGTCGCACTTAAATATGACTTTGCTCCTGAAGTATGACATCGGGTCATGTCATAGTTCAGGATTTGTGCATGGTGGTAGGGCATTTTGCGAATGCTCACCTGGCTAGCTAGCACTCTCAAGTAGAAAATATGTCGCCAAGCAGTGAATTCTGGCTGCAGTCCTTGAAAGCCAGAAAAATTACAGGCACATGAGACTTAACAACAGTATGTCTCAGTGTGTCGACGGGCGCAGTGTAATTCCTCACACCACAAAACACATCTGCTATAGAGAGTTAATCTACTCAACATCAGGTAGGACTCGTGCTTGTTCAGTAACAACATCTTAAAATAAAAAAAATATTATGTGAGATATTCAAAGTACGCCTAAATTAACATTATCATCTTCGCGCCTTCTTATCAAATTTCATTTCCCATAAAACGCAGGTCACTTACTTTTTTATCGGCAAAAAGCACCTAATAAAACTTCGAAACCATATTCTATCGCACAAAGTACCGCAGTGTAATCGTCGTCCCTTGAAAGGATTGTTTCGTTATATTCAATAAAACCCCTATAAATCGAGAACGGTTCAAAATTACAAGTTTTTGATATACCGGTCGGTACATTTTTCAAGGGAAGCACGCTCGAGACCGCACCGAAGGATATTTTACGTCTTCATAAAAAGGAAATATGGCGGTCCAATGTGCTTAAAGATGAAAATTACTATTTACTTGTTAGTTATGATGTGTAAACTAAAAGGCGGGAAGAGCCGGAAATGCGATACATTTTGATAGCAGCGACTCTCGGCGGTCTTGCTTATGTAAACTCGTGCCAGTTTTATGAGAACGAAGCGACACGTTATTAAATCTAGTTACGTAAAACTATTGCATAACACTATTTTATTTTCAATTGGATAAAAACATGAAAAGTAATGTTACTTTTTGAAAAATGTATCTACCGATTTACGTAAGTTTTATACTTACGTAAAACTATTGCATAGCACTATTTTATTTTCAATTGGATAATAACATGTTAGTCATGTTACATCTTGAAAAATGTATGTACCAGTTCGAGTAAAGCGATTAAAAAATATAATGATCTAATTCGTGACGATGGAAAAGACCTGACGGCATGACTCTGGTCCCGTGGGAGTTAGGGCGGCCCTTTATGAGGGCGCTACATGCGTAGACACTTTAGCGCCGTCACATCTTTCTGAAACCAACATGAGAGCTGACACCGCGGCTACTTCGGCGATGCAACTCAAGCGCCGCAAGTATGCTAACCTCGGCAGGGGTTCTGTAACGTAATTATAGTGCTTTTTCTGAAAAAAATATTTGTTTCAAGTTCAATGATTAGCAATTTTTAAAGAAATTTATGTATTTATTTATTATGTATGGTATGGGGATGATGATATGGAGAGGTGCAATTCTACCTCGGCACCCCACGGGGATATACATATAGAGATATATAAAATACAAATATAATCGCATACTTTTCTCTTAAGCTCTCGTGTTGATCGGGCCATTTGCATCTTATTGCATTTCTTGTCGGGAGATAAATGAGCGGGAAACCCTGACTGGAAACACTGATCGAGCACCCCAACTGATCTCGACTCGCTGGATAATTGCATTGTTCGAAAGACTTTTGTATATTTAATCGTCTTCTCTTTTATTCTTTGCCGACTAAGTAATAGTACATTGTACATCGAGGGGAGAAAACGATCTATTTCTGTTCGAGAGTTTGTTTAAGCCCGACGCGTAGCGGAGGGATTAAAGGCAACTCGAGAACAGAAATAGAACTTTCTCCCGAGTGATACATAGTGCTTTATACTACACCTACGAGGAAAATAAAATCATTATCAGTTTTCTCGTACTTACCTCGAGACTTCTCAGGCGTTAAGTTCTTTATGACTTCTTGAGCTGCATTTCTTATTTTTGGTGGCGTCATCATTATAAAATCGTCACTTTCACTATCAGATGACATTATGGAAAATTATTTAGAATAATTAAAAGCGTACTGTTAAAATATCAATTTAATAAAAAACAAAATTTAACCAAACAACAAATAACCGCGCTTTTTTTCTCCTAGTGCAAAAGAAGGTTGCCAAGGTTGGCAACCTTCTTTTGCACTAGGATTCCTTTCATTGAAAATCGAGTACAAATAGAAATCACACCCCTTTTTTCTAAGTATTTGATATAAAACCTTTTTGAGATTGATTTTTTTAAGTACGCAGCTAAAAACAAAAGAACGCTACCAGGGTAGGTATGGATTTTCATACAACATTCCTTCACTGCTACGGAGTGAAGGAATGAAAATCCATATAACTTTCTCCACCGTACATTTATAAGGGAAAAATGACGAACTTTATAACATGTTTTTGAACGAGTAATGAGACCTTTTCTGAGTGGGTGTGGTATAAAAATAATTGTCATATGAGCAGCATATCAATACTTATTTATATCTAGTCTAGTAGTAAACACGGGGAAACCTAGTTTGAATATCTGCTATTTTTATAATAACCATGCAGTTTTAATGTCAAAGATGGTTCTTCCAAATATGTATCTAAAAAGAATAAGTTTTCATTGCAAACGAAAGAAGATGGAGATAGTTATTTGATCTTTGTCTTTAAAAATATAAATATTAGTATTACCTATTTTTGGTTCAAAAAGTCTTGTGTGACGTAGAATTTCTAAAATTGTATATGCATAACTGTGCCGGCGACAGCCAAGTGCAAGGTCAGTGAGAAGACTCGAACCTTCTCGAAATCTGATATTCATGGTCCAAATCGTTTTAACAGCCTGGGCAACTCAGGTATAATTTCTTGTATCTGTTAGTCAATTGAGATGTGAATAAAATACCGTTTATTTTACGACATTCAGCATGATAGTAAGATTTAAAGGGTTAAAGAAATAGTATAAGCGAGGAGTACAATTCTAGCCCGGCACGCCACGGGCAAAAATGGTCAATCAATTTTGGAACGGTAATATCCCGATTACTACCTCGTTAGTGGAGAGGAGAAAGAGTCGCTTTTGAATCCCGACCCAGGGCGGTCTTAAGGTTTGCTGACTAAGAGATTCTCAATAGCTGCTAAACCACCGCCAACCACCTATTTAATAAATATTGTAATAATTTTAAAATACACTAACTAATTATTAAAGAGTAAGGACATATTAAAAGAACGGCTCTGAGTTTCTTGCCCGTTCTTCTCGAAGTGGCTCTGTACCATTTTTGCTGAACGCGGCAGTAGAATATTTTAATAGTAAATAATGTAATTGACGTTCATAAGAACGTAGTAGACACCAAAATTGTATAATTGATATTTACTTTGACTCTGTAGCCTAGAGTCTGTTACTGTGGAGATGGCATCCACGAGATCGCAGTATGCTCGTACTCTATAACCAAATATGAATGACGGTACCTGGATGCCTAGACGACTTTGCACCTACCCCAATAAAACATATACCTATACACCCCACAGGCATGATGATATATATTTTTTGTTTTATTCCAATTAGCCAAATGGAACTTCTTCTATTGAGAACTTGAGCTTCACAATATCATGTGATGCTCGCCTAGCTGGCTACTTGCCTCAACTAGTAAATCTGTATTGAAGCATATAATGGTGTTTTTCAGTAGCTGCGATCCTTGCAACGACGATCCCATTATAGGCTGTGCCTTTAAAAATGTATGATCACATTATCACCTACAAAGAGGTATAGTTCCAATAGTGATGCGCTAGTAAGCCCATCAATAATCATCAGAAGTACAGCCTCCATAGCTATTTCTACCGTCAAGCAGTAATGTTTACATTAGTGTGTATGGTAATGTAATGGTACGGGTGTCGGTGAAATTACGATGATAAAAACTTCGCTTAAATCTCTTTAAGTCGTATGACATACAGCCGCCAGTTAAGAGTATTATGACTGTTCTATATCCTCCTACAAGATATTAAGCCAACTATGGAAAATAATGTGTCAAACGAGCAGCAGGCTAACACTCAAGTTTGTGTGAGCGGGGTGTTGCAGTAAAACAGGTTTTCATATTAACTCCCTGAATACTCAAGTGGTAATGAATAAGCTGCCAACGAGAGCATGCCCAAGCTGGTTGTGGTCAGGCAGGGAGCTGGTCCTAACATCTAAAATTATGTTAGTCTTAAGGGTAGAAAGATGATAATGACCTTGTAATAAATCAGTTTGTAATGACGTAGAAATTAATCAGTAGAAACACGTTTTCATGAACTAGAGTACTGTCCTGCTTAACACTTATTGTAGCGGAAATGCTAACTGGCTTATATACAAGGAGAAACAGTAATAAAAAATACTGAAAATATTAGTTGTTATATTTGTGTACAAAGATGGAGAAAAAATCAGGAGAAACGAACATGGATTGTTACCACACTTGTGTTAACAAGTAAGTGAAACACATATATATACCCATCTACTCCTATTTTTAAATACTCTTATAAAAGTAGCGACATTAGTTATTTCGAAAGTTAATCCCTTGAGGTAGCGCTCATTTAACCTGACAATGTTTACTAGAATTACATGTCTTGACACCTTCTATTAACATAGAAATTTACATACTTGTAAGTCTGTAAGTCTGATCCGCACTATCATTGAGATAGATGACCATTGGATGAAGGAAAAAGCCCAGAATGCTGGTTGCATTGCCAAACCGAACAGCATCGCTGTTATTTTGTGAAAAATATATATGAGCAATAAATAACCACTGTCCACTGATAAACAAATTGCACAAGGCATTCAATTTACGCTGTACTGTACTGTATCAGCCGGATTGTCCACTGTTGAACACAGCCTCGTCCATTAAGGAAGGTATTGCCATAATCCCCTCGCTTGGCTTGGGATCACAGTTTAAGATGGCAGTTTCTCAGAAGGCACTGCTGCCCATCTATTGATATTTTACTGTTAGTCGCCTCTTGGCATCGGCAATAATTATAACAATAGAATTTTATTCATAAATTGGCCATAGTGGTCCAGTCCGATGCCAACTTATTAAGACAACCCCGAGTAGAGATGGGGAGATGATATTCTAGCTCGGCACCCCACGGGGATACGCATAACGCCATAATTTAAAATAGTAGTTGATCAGAGGGTACTAGATAAAATGTTCATATACGAGTAAGTATTGCTACTTCATTTTGAGATGCAGTGCTATGGCAATCTGTATGTGATGTATTTTTAAATTGAAACTTTTTTCTTTTTCGATATTGTACATCTTAGTTTTAAGCAATTTTTAAACATCAATACTAAACATTTTCTTACTTAGGCGTAGCATTTTGACATTGCGGTTATGACCATAACATTGAAATGCATGCATTCCTATAAAAAAATATTTTTATTAAATAAACCCGTATCTGGATAGTATATATCGCACTCATCCGGTTTCATTTCCGTTTGACTCTGCTTTGCGGCATAGTTTCCTTAAGGCGGCTTTGTGGTTTTTGAAATGCTAATCTTGCGGCTTTGCTGCACCACTGCTGTCATTCATTTGCTGACTTTGAAAAATAAGCAAAACAACGAATGGTAACAATTTTAAAGAATAAAAAATTAAGATTATTCCATTTAATAGTGCATTATTTACAAATGAAACTGCGTAATTATTGATCACAAAGATCCAATACTGTTGCTTTTTCCAATTAAGGATCCTTAGCACAAGTCAAAACCGCTCTCAGGTGGTTTTATTATTGATAGAGCAAGGGCTTTATCAATAATAAAAGCATCTCCGTTTCAGCTTGGACAAAAAATATTTCGTGTGTCTGTCCAGATGTCCGTATGGCCAGTTTATCTAGTCTACAGCATTTCACAACGGGTTCTTGAATAAATTATTAAATTACTCTATTAGGTCCAGATTATGAAAATTTTTTTAGAGATATCTATGTTGAAAACGTAAAAAAAAAACATAAGGCGGTCACGAGCTCCTCAGTTCACAAAGCCACGAATACCTATTGTATTGTTTTACGTTAGACTTTCCATTAAAATCAAACCGAGCCTGACGCTTATGTGCAATACCATTTTTACGATTTAGCAATAACAAAAGAGGTGAAATAAAATTTAACGTTGTCCCCAAAACCCAATCAGATGGTTAGATGATCAAATAAGAATATCCCTATAAATATAATTAACAGATTAATTAAGCGAGATCCTCGTTTGGCACGTAAGGGATCTTAAAGTGTCTGTTTTTTTGTTGCTTGTTTGTCGGTGTTTTAAAGGTTAATTTGTAGAAAAATCATAAAGTTACATGGTTTGACTTGCTGTTAGAAAGGCAATGTGTGTAAATCGTCGTCTCTATTATAATTTACTTTGAAAGCCATAGTGAAACTCCAGCCAAATTAAGATACTTCTACCTAACCACGGTACATTTCCAAAAGAGAAAAACGCGATTTACGTCACAAACGGAATAAGCGCTTTGAGTGGAACTTAAGCGCAGGTTCCGTCATTACGACAGTCGCTAACGGTTGCGGCGTGCTAATTCAATGCTCCTATCAAAGTGATGGAGTTTTGTTTCATTGTGATTAAAGCGCTATTTTTAAGTTATTTAATAACATTTTCTATTCGGTACCTCAGCGACATAGGCTTTTCTCTCGGAGAGAACGAAATATGAGCCGTAATGTACTAAATTAGGCTTAAATCTTGGCCCTTATTTTGGAATTTTCAGTATGCCTCCGATACAGTTTCACCACTGCCATTCAACCGGAACCGGCTTAACATAATCTCCCAAGCACGGAAAACAGTTTTAGAGGTTAGAGTGCACGTACGTGCTTTCTATATAAACGTAGTTTCGTAATCATTTATTTAGTATTTAAATATAATTTAAATTTAATATAGTTCTTGGTATTTAGCCCATTGGCATCGGCGATAATGACAACAATAGAATTTCATTCATAACTAGCACGTAGTGGTCCTGACAATGCCAACTTATTAAATACCAGGAGTGCAAACACTCGTAAAAATGTATATCCTGGAGCTTAATATCTCAGTTAATATCTAAGTTAAGTAAGGTGGGCACGTTAGGCCGTCGGTCCCGGTTGTTGTCTTAGGATGGCAGTCGTTATAGCATGGTGGTAGCATGGCTCCCTCTCTTTCCGAATGGTGCAGGTGCTGACCGGGCATGGGTGCTTTGGTGAGTACCTGCACCGGGTTGCAAGACGGGAGACAACCTCCACCTGTCATGAGTGCGGCGCGCCCGTGGACACGGCGCGTCACAACGTGCAGGAGTGTGCCGCATGGGAATCCCAAAGGCGCACTCTGACAGTGGAGGTCGGTAATGACCTTTCGCTGCCGAGCCTGGTAAATGCCATGCTCGGCAGCGAGCTGTGCTGGGCAGCAATGGCCTCCTTTTGTGAAGATATCATATCACAAAAGGAGGCTGCGGAGCGGGTCAGGGAGGAGAATGTACTCGCTGACCCGATCCGAAAAAAGAGACTAGGCCGGAGAAGGCGCCGCTATGCGTGCCTTCATTCGTCACCCTAGACGAATTGTGTGTGAGTTGGGGATCACAAGTTGTGTTGGGTCTAGGGACCCACCAAAAGCGGGCCAATACAAAATGCAATGAATAGCGTCGGTGCGGCTGCGGTAGAATGCTACAGCGAACCCGCGCCGCCCCACACAGACGCCGAGGGATCATCGCTGGGTTTTTAGTGGGTATACCGGGCAATATGCCCGGGGAGTCCCACATAACCACGCGGCCTCTGCCCCACGCCCCTCAAGAAGCCGCGTGGTACGAGTAAGGCGTTTTCCCAGGGGAAAAAAAAAAAAAAAAATGGTGGGCTAGGCCCGTGAGGTGTCGGGCTACGCCCATGGGGTGCCGGGATAGAATGTCACCCCCCATCACTACCCGTGGGCGTAAGAGACGACCAAGGGTAACACATCTGAAGGTGGGTGCTTTCTCAAGACGCCTGCCAAGCGTGGGGATTATGGCAAACCCTCCCCATGATCGGGGAGGCTGTATTCAACAGTGGACAATCCCGTTGATACATTACAGTGATATTATCTTCATTTAATTTATCGATATCATAATTTGCGTTCAAAATTATTATCTAATATATCGTACAGTAATAATAAAAAATATCAATCGTGCAAGTTTGTGATTGTTACAATACGATTTCAGCGAAAATCAGGATACAAGAACAAATTAGTATTAGTAGTGCATTTTATGTTCAGTTTTATGGTCAACTGTCAACACCCAGGAATGCACTGGAACTCTTAATGGTGGTGTATCCTATAGTAGACAAAATTGTGGAACCTTGTTGTACGTCTACAGGTTAAAATGGCAAGTACTTTCAAGAATTTATAATATACATGACTTATTGGTTGACGATAATTGATTTTAGGAAAATAATCGTTGGCTCAAAGTTTTTCAACCCGAAATTACTCCGAATACTGTAAATAATACGTTCAATATGTTCCTTTTCAGCTGCATATAAAAAAATCTTACGCACTTACATGCATTTTGGACCTGATATTAACAGAACGAGTAATGAGTAAGCCAGGAATCTGCTTAAAGCCCAAAGCAAATTTAATGAAGGTATGGTTAGTAATCTTGTAAAATGAGATCAAATTAAATATGTAGTAATATAGTTATAAGCTAACCTTGTTAAGTTCCTTTGGATTTGCTTTAAAACTTAGTGTTAATATTTCCGTAAGGTATTTTATCTTCAGCCGCGATTTTCATGAAGGCTTTGATATAACAAAGCGTTGAGCCAGAGTTTGGCAGTTATAAACTTTCGCCGTAAAGCATTCTCAAACGATTATGACTTTCAATATTGCTTACGAAGAACACAGTGGTATGGTTGGTAGTGGATAAGTAGGTGCTGCAAGATAAACTTTGCAGCTATTGCATCTATTCGTTACTGCGGAACTAGACTAGGTAACTAATTCCAACGTATATTTGTTGAAGATCGCTTACAGTACCTAATGGATGCAATTATTACTATTTGAACATTGTATTGAGAAGTAATAAAAGTGTATTAATAAAGAATATTTACTTTACAGATGACATCTAAGTTACATTATAAATAATAATTCGAAGACTAACGGGATGCCGGGTTAGAACTCGTATCCCGTTATATTATCTTCCCGTGGGTGTCGTAAGGAGCAAATGCGCTGTTTGTACGTACCGCCTTCCACTGTGTACTTGAATAATGTTGATATGGACGAGTTTTTCCTTACCATCTTAGATAACAATATTAAAATGTAAATTTCTTAATATTTTAAGGGAACAAAAAGTTAAACCAAACTCAAGAACAGCTACAGAAGCACACGTTTAGGCGCTTAGCGCTTAGCTTAGAATAATAATTGTTCTGAGTAAGCACACAGAGCAATTATAATTCTACATCTCAAAGGATAATATCGTGAGTTGTAAAAGGTTAAAGTTTTGAAATCCTTTTCAACAAAATAAAATATTTAAAAAAAAATTGGGTTAAATTATAAATACTATGTAGCATAATAAACAGTTATATATGTAGCATAGTTTTATGGAATTTTACTGATGCCCGCTTGATTAGTTAACCAAGTCATAAATGTCTCACTAAGCGCCTAAACGTGTATTTCTGTAGCTTTTCTTAAAACCCAGTAATTCTAGGTTTGCCAAACAACATCTTCAACTGCATACTAACTTACCATCAGGTGAGATAGTAAGTAAAGGATGATCTATTATTATTAACAAAAATTAAAAAAAAAGTTATTCTTTAACCCTTTTTTTTTATTAATTTGGACGTGAAGCAATGTTCTTTGTGGTTCAACTTGTATGGGTAGTTTCTACCGGCATCTATTGAAGGGTTAATTGAAACTAGGCTTACATTTCATATTATAAAAACTTACGCTCATATTTATATTTTATGTTTAAAAACACGGGTGTTTGAGCGTGAAACAACTTACTGTGAGTCGATCGACAATGTTTCGGCTTCTACCAGAAGCCGTCGTCAGGATATTGAGTGTGGTACGTCCGCCGCGGTCGCGTCACGTTTCACACTGAACATTGTCGATCGTCATATCGACTCACAGTAAGTTGTTTCACGCTCAAACACCCGTTTTTAAACATAAAATAGGCTTACATTTTCAAGGCCGATACTTACGAGGTGAAATGGCACCCGGTTGCTTTGTAAATAATACAACTAGAGTTAATAATAATACATTATTACTAATATAGAACCCATTTACTAGCCGCCATGTCCACTACTGAACGCAATCTCTTGGGCTGGCGTCTTGGGGATCGCAGCGGGATATATTTTAGCAACTCAATTGGTCTTTCATTTAATCTCAGCCGGCTCATCTTCGACGCTATCATAGTTGCAGTGACTATTGCGCAATTTTCCTTAGAGATATGTCAAATGTGTCTGCTTTAAGCTCGCTGAGGAGTTATCTTAAAAAAGCTTGTAATTGCGCTCGCTCTAGCGGTGACTATCTGATTAGTAATGTTGGCGTGATAAGTGAGTTTAATTTGGCAAATGCTGATTTTAGCAGTTGGAGCTTATAGCGTATACAAAATGGTCATGTGATTTAGTGTTAAAAAGCAATGGCACTTTTACCCGACTGCTTAGCAGATTACTCCGGAGTACTAGAGGCGACACTTGGCTTTTCTCTATGGTGCGTCGCAGTACAGTTTTGTCGCACAAGCGTTAATCGAGCATCCATTTATCGCACTCACATAGTACTCTCTTTGGGCCATCCGCATTGGGCAGTAGCCTCCCTAATACGGCTTCCAACTCCACCGACTTTTGAGGCCAGCTTAGTAAAAGAAAGCATTAATATAAATTTTATTCATGGCATCACGCACTATTACAGTACAAAAAACAGACAAGACTATTTAAAAGCATGGTAAACCCAACCACTGACTTTCAGTCGGTACTCTTCCACTAACATCACAATAACAGACCATTATACATTAAAGTGAAGAATTAAACAAAAAATGGCATCTAAAAGTATATGTATAAATGAATCATAATAATAATAATGAATAATAATTTAATAATAATAAGTTTATTTCACAAAAACATATAAACCTAACAAAACATTTTATCTTGACTTAGGTATTAAAAAATATAAGAAAGTAATATAATAAAGTACATATTACAACTAATAATAACTAAACAGAAAGTAAATATAAATTGTTGCAGACAAAATAAAATATTTTCGAAAGACAGACTATATATTGATCACTAGCCCTCATACTAGGCACATATACACTATGCACATACATTTTAGCTACAACTTTCTTACATTGGCATCTCCAAGACGCCTGCCAAGCGTGGGTATCATAGAAAACGCCCCTTGCGGCTGTAACATAACATTACAATATCACTTCAACTGCATTGCGGTACGCCTTATTTACCCCTGCCTACATCATTCTAAAACATCTGATCACAACTTTAATAAAATATTGCATGAGTCAATCAATCGTAGCAGTCGAGGCCCAATCACTCTACCCGCTTTGCTATTCACAAACGGAGAGGAATTTTATAGTATACGGTCGTTTTTTCCTATAAGGGTCGCATATTTTCACCGTATAACTGTGTGCAGATAGGCAATGTGATTGGCCCCTATTACATGGGACCAAAATGTATTCTGACGATAATTAGATACATATCTGATTTGAAACATTTGCTTTATCACTGCGGCATTAATAATATAACATCTTTGATTTCAGAATTTGTAAACAAAACTAAGTAATAATAATATAATATACAGTACAGTTCAACACTCTATATTTTTATCTAAAATTTCATTAATATTATTAACGAACAATTGCCGTCTGACGCGAGGATTCAACTTCAAACCTGCAAATCCAGAATACTAATACCGCTATACTAACTCGACCAATGAAGTATCTATAAAATCATATTTTTTGGTACATTCTTCCGTGATATACAGCCAGTATTCGGGGATCGCATTCGGTATATCAATCAGATGGGTGACATACGCGTCAGTAAATCTTATTTGTCATACGATGGTGAGAGATGGGGGCTTTTTTGGTTGGCGGGTAACATATTGCCTCAAAGTTTTAGAGCAAAAAGAGTTGAAGTTGTAGAGAAGTTGAATTACTAGATTTAGAAGCGATATAACACGATATTTGAATCACATTTTTGTTTGCCCCTTATTGTGCCGGTCTATAGAACTATAGAAGTCTATAGACCTATATATATGTATATATATATATATATATCATTATATATATGTTCGTGTACGTAAATACAATATTTTTGTGTGTGAGGGTGTGTGTAATGGGGCTAAGAGGGTGAAGTGCAATGAATATATTACTATATAAATATGTATAGTGTAGAGCTCACTTGAATTATAAATATATCATACGATAACTTTTAGAAAATCTTTAACTTTATCGTGTTCATAACAATAGAGCCACTATGGCACTAAAAACAAATAGTGCGCTAAGTTTGCGCCACTGCTATCAATCTCAGTTGCGGAAATGAAAACGCGTCCTGGGTGTATAACCGGAAAATGAGAGAGACGAAAATTTTGCGCTCTAAACATTTATAAATTGTATTTAAATGCTATTCAGAGTTGATTGTTATTGATATAATACATACCTCCAAATCTATAATAATATAATATGTATCAGTAACATGATGGTCCAGTCGTTACATTTATATGGCAAAATTCCTCGTTGTATTACTTTATGCTGTTTGGTAGGTGAAATACATTTAACATACATTTAAATACATATTATACATTTAGCCTAGAAATAAAACCTTTAATATATGATGTATTTTTAATCTATGCACAACATTTCGTGGGTATTTTCTTGATTTTCTTTTACTATTTTAACCTGGCCCCTTATTTTCTATAACCGTTCAAATATGTTACGCATTACGTTCGTGAAACTATTCCCATGCTATAACGTCTGCCATCCTAAGACGACAACCGGGACTGACAGCTTAACGTGCTCTCCGAAGCACGGAAGCGATCAATAGTAATGTTACTAGCGATCACCCACCCAACTCATGACCGCGACGGACGTTGCTTAACTGTGCTGATTGGTTAAGAATAACAAGGCAAACTTCGCCAGGAACGCTTCGAAAACATTCCGGTTACATGTACGATTTAACTGCGACAAGATGAGGCAGTTCGAAGGATGCCGAGAATAGCTTCCGGTTCGAGGCTGCGAACTTCATCGTTTTACCCGCTATTCATGATGAAATTAAGCGAACTTAATATTGTAATAAATATTTACGTGATTGATGGGTAATATCTTACCCAGGCAATATTCATGATTCGCATCCAACTTGACGAATGTATCATGACGCAATTTTGTGAACTGTAAGCCAGGTACTAACGACACTATTACAAATTTAATAAGATCGACCCAATCGATTGCTATTTGGTAAAAACTAATTACGATTATATTTCGAATCTTTAATTCTAAATGCTAAAGTGTGTACTTGTAAGCCCGGTACTGCTGAACGGATAATTAATGAAAGTTCGCAAATGTTAACGTTATGAGGTTTCACCTTGCTGTCAATTGTTTAGGCAAGTAAAGTTACGATTAAGAGATTTTGTAAACATTTTTACGGCAATTACAGTTGAACATAAGTTAATTTCGATTCGAATAAATTTAAGAAGGTGTGTTAATCGTGTTAAATAAAGTTAACTTCATTTTACACGATTAACATACCTTAAACTAAATTAAGGCAATTATAAAGCCAGTTCCAAATTATTTATCATCATATTGCCCTCGATAATGTCGAGCTACGAATAAATATGTATTATATTATATTCGTAGATATCGCGTAATCTAACCTAAAACTTTGTAAGATTGATTGCTGTTTGCAGTTGTCTAGTAATTTACCCAATCTTAAACTTGAAACTCGTTCCAAACTTATAGTTTTAATTCACTGTAACCAGTTCCAATATATAGTCCAACTCACATCGACACGTCGGGAATTCACTTTGAAGCTAATTTAGAGCGGTAAACACACACGCTGTTTATTTGTATCCTCTCTCTCATCTTAGTACAATAATCACACTTTGGAATATCATTGGTAAAGTTGGAAGAATTTAACGAGACTTAATCGCGATAAAAAAAAATGAAGTCCCGTTAAATACTTATAATTATATGTTCAAAGCCACGAAAGTCTTATATTACTATCATTGGTATTCCAAGATATTGAAGTACTCGTAGCGAAGTTTGCGTTTTCGTTTTTAACTGATCAACTGGTTAAAGTTGTGTTGTCAGCGGTCTTCATACTTGGATGGCATGGGCATTTACTACGGAGTGCTTACGTGTTTCGGTAGGCACGCTAAGCCGTCGGTACCGGTTGTTGTCTTAAGATTACAGAGTTAAGACTATGTAAGAGGCCTTCGAGTGGCCTGAAATCGACACTAAGTGATGGTAGGACAATTTTGCAAAGGCTCACCTATGGCTGGAAGAAGATCAGAAGATCTGGTTATATAATGCTCTCTCAGGAGCTAGTGCGTGCCTCGGTCACCCAATGATGTATAACCTAGTTTTCCACAACATCAAAGAGTGTTTTCTTAAGAACAAGACTATATCCCCGCAAATGACTATATTCCACGCATATGACTACAATCATGACTAAACTTTTTCTGTAATTATGTAACATTCAAATGTGTTTTCACTATAAACGCACAAGAAATCTGAACAAAAATATTATTTTAAAAATGTTTGGCTTCGGTTTATACCCAACCTAAATTTTATCACCACCCCACTTTAGAATGGTTTACTTGATTTATACCATTCAATAGAAAAAAACCCTGCGTGTGTGCATTTTTTTATTTATTTACCTTTTAAGGCATCTAAACAAACTTATTCTTAAGCCGAGAATTTCACTGTACAAACGCAGCCTATTACCGACATTCTCGTTAATTAGGTTCGCTTCAAGACCATATGGCAGGAAGAATAAGAAGTCAGAAAAAGGCAACGTTAGCAAGACCTCCATCAAAATTAAACTGTAGTTTTTCACACATGAAATAAACACAGCATTTTCAAAGTATTGTGCTGGGAGCAACATTATTCGATCTCATTTCTGTATGACGCGAGCAGATGGTAATAAATCATATAAATTGCACTGTATCAACGCTTCGATAAACATTATTGACACATTGTACATATTCCCCTTGTGGATATGTTCCATTAAGAACACACTTGAATCCAGTTCCCCACTGGGTTTCAACAATACGATATACTGACTCAGTATTATTTAAATACCATTGACGTATGCAAATTTATAGAATATTTTTGGCTAGTCTATATGCATTAAGGTACCGTAGTACATTATGCTGTGTCAAAGGGAATCTCATCTGAAAACTGAAATGGCGCTAAAAGGCACCTGTGTGTATCTCTTTGTTAGAAGGTAACATGAGTAGATATTACCTGACTGAATGATCAGTGTTTGCGAATGGAGAATAAGCTGCAATGGCCAATTACATAATATAAAGCGCAGTCAGTCACTGACATATTATTTTACTTTTTTGGTGCGAACTTACCAAAAGGCGAGCTGAGGGAATTTAACATTTTTTTAATAGGATAAAGTAACTATATCACGTGAATTTTAACCTAAGCACAATAAGAACAACAAACTGACTCAAACATTATAATTATTGTAACTACTTTTTTATTTACTAAGCAAATAAGCTTACATAATTACAACGAAAAGAAAATTTTGCTCTACGAGCGGGATTCCCACCCGTTCCTATAGCCGGGATATGCTCTGCCAACTGAGCTGTCGTAGTGTAATGTTATGAGTCATAGCTATTTTTTCCGCCTTTTGTTGTAATTTTGTAAGCTTACTCGCTAAGCAGGCGTTTCGGAAGAAATACAATTTTAGAATTATTGGGTTGCCACATCGTAAACGAATTCGAAGCTAATTGAGAAATAAGATTTTTTTTGTAGTTCAGTTCAGTTTGGCTGCAGATGTTGCTTTATGACATTTATTAAAACCCCATTATGACAGTTAAATAATAGGAGCGAACTAAACATAAAATTGAGCTATGACTTACTCACTACGAGAGCTGAGTTGGCAGAGCATGTCCCCATTGTAGGCTTACAGTTCCCCATGCGCTCCTGCGGTTAGTCGAAAACGGCAACTAAGGGAAAAATGGACCTGGCGAATAGCAAGGCATTACTAATTCCGTTGTGAGTGGGGTGTTACTGCAAATTGGGCACACAAGATAGCTATCTTAACGCCTATATTAATTAAGTGGTGTGGTATATTCATTATTAGTACATTATTATACCTACAACGAAAACATTCTCTAATATTGTTGATATTAGGAACTTGTCTTATACAAACCTATACCTTTTTATGCAACGATGTCCTCGTTTTTACACTAATGCCCACAAAAAGAGGGTTATGTTTTCAGGATTCATGTATGTATGTTTGTGAGTTTCTTTATTCCACCATTACTTCTAAACGGCTTATAACAATAGATTTTCATTCAAAAATTGGCCATAGTGGTCCAGTCCGATGCCAACTTATTAACCGATTTGAATATATAAGATATAGTTAGATTCGGTCTGACAACGCAAGTGACACTAAGTACCTAAAACACAAACAAGCGGATTTTAGACGACACAATGCAAGACATTTTTTTTTCTTTCAAACCCATTCAGTAGCGTATCCAAATGAAAGACTTTAAAAAATGATTCCATACATATATAACTAGCAGTTTTAATTTCAATGGAACGATAAAATACTTAAAGAAAATGCATAGCTTGCGGTTCTATTTTACTTATTTAAATAATTTAAACTTGTGTCCTGTGTATTGCTCACTAATACATATTTTAAATGTGTTATTTGTGTTGTTCGATAAGTTACTCAAACATCCATATATATACATATTGAACTGACGACAAATGTGGGTTAAGGGTAGGAAGTCACAAGAGATACTGACTCATTACGCATGTTAGTATTAAAACTAGTGCTTTGGCAAACTGAGACACTATTACATATACGTAAGTGTTACTTTGTTGTCGTTTCGCGTACGTTCAGGAGCAAACAAACCAAGTCGTAATTTATGGAACAACCGACTGAAATACAATAGACTAAGGAGAGTTAGGGCTTGGTATCAGCGGTTTCTGTGAAACCAGTAATCACTACACGGTTTCAGATGAAACACAATGTTTGCTCGATAATTTACTGTATACGGTTTCTCAATTGGCTCCACCGACAGTGCACCGAACTGCTTTCTCACCGCAAAGCTGCACTGTAACTGTGACTAATGACTCATATCATTCAGGTCCTCGTGAACCTAGTTTTAAACTAGGCTTTTGAAGCGCTCGTAGCGAAGTTTACTTAGCTGTTCTCAACCGATCAGCAAAGTTAAGCAACGTCGCGCGCGGTCATGAGTTGGATGGGTGACCGCTAGTGACATTACTACTGAGCGTTTCCGTGCTTCGGAGGGCACGTTAAACCGTCGGTCCCGGTTGTTGTCTTAGGATGGCAGTCGTTATAGCATGGTGGTAGGGCCTTTCACGAATGCCCGCCTGGCTAGCTACCACCCTCAAGTAGAAAATCTGTCGCCAAGCACCTAACGGTGTGTTCCGGCAGCTGTCCTTGAGAGCCAGTACTTCTAGGTTAGCCTGAATAACATCTTCGACCACATCATCACTTACCATCAGGTGAGATAGTGGTCAAAGGCTAACCTATAAGAAATTAAAAAAAAAAAAAATTTTTTTTTTTTAAGCTGATATGTTAGCCTTTTACCACTATCGCACCCGATGGTAAGCGATGATGTGTTCAAAGATGCTGTTCAGGCTAACCTAGAATAAGAGGCTCTCATGGACAGCTGCCGGAACACACCATTTGTTCCTTGGTAACATATTTTCTACTTTAAGGTGGTAGCTAACCAGGCGGGCATTTGCAAAATGCCCTACCGCCATGCTGGAATGACTACCATCCTAAAACAAAAACTGGGACCGACGTGCCCGCCGCAGCACTCAAGCGCTCAGTAGTAATGTCACGGCGAACGTTGCTCAACTTAGCTGATCGGTTAACAACGGCTAAGCAAACTTTGCTATGAGCTCTTCAAAACCTTCCCATACCACCATGTTTTGTAAAGTTGCTTGTTGGACCCGGCTATAGGGGTTGATGTCGAATCCCGTACATGACTATAATTTTTCCTATCATAATTTTGTAATTTTGTAATCCTATTTCTAGGTGTTCGGACCGATCAATTTCGCGGGCAATTGGAACACGCCGCTTTGCTAGTCGTCTATGTGTGATCTATGGAATTTTTGTACGTGAGATTATCTTGGTAAAATTTTTGGCTAATCATTTTGTTTTGAAATTTTTGGAATTGTTTGCAAGGATTGTTAATCATCCCTTTGATATTAATTTGGATTTGGACGCCTTACGCGTAATTGTTTTATAATTGTGTACTACGTGATAATTTTGTGATGTGCAATTGAGACGGTGCTGGTTCCTAACGTTGGAGTCTCGGAGGACTAGAGGAAGGAAGCACGATCATCGCCACCCTGGTAGTAAGTGAAATAAAATTCTAGTTGGCCAACTTAATTTTATTTTTGTAACAGCTAGGTGCGGGCGCCGAGGACGACACGACTGCATAACTCCGTAGGTTAATTTGATTTTATTTTGTACTTTCTTTTCAGCCCGGTGAATCTGCCGGCAAAGTTAAGCATTCAGAACAGATTGTCCAGGTGGAAGACGCCTTCCACTGAACAATACCTGCCTGGGCAATCTGGAATCTTAACACTAGGTATAAACTAAGAAAGCAATCGACCCATCAAGATTGATTACCTAAATGCTGGAATTTCCATTTAATTAATAAGTATAAACCCCGCAATGTAATTAACAAATACCAGATCCAGTGAATAAGTGAACATGGAACACAGTTATTAAATTTACAAACCCTTGGAAAAACCATGTCATATCTCACTGTCGATAAATCGACTGCTATCTCTCATTAAAACGCCAGCTGTGATTAAAAATTCACTTCGTTACAGTAAACATATTGTATTTTCTGAGCGGAGTTCGTTTTGTTCCGTTCACTCCACCGTAACGTGATCGGCTTTCCCATGTGCACGTCATTGACCCGTCTCTGGAGGTAGAAGTGATCCATTACTTTGAGCAAAGGGTCATCTCGAGGGATTCTTTGTAGGATCAAATTTCTACTCCGCTCCTTTGCATATATGTACGATTTTATAGTTTAATGTATGTGAGAACGGTTGATTAAGCGGTTTAAATGTTTTCATGTGATAGTTTGAATTTAATTCGTGTTCATTTGAGTACAATTAGTATAAATTTAATTGAAGTGTTGATTTTATGTATGAGGTCGCGAGCTATAAAAGTTAGATCAATTATGCGAAAACGTTATGATCAATTCTGTATTCAACTGCTTATCACAATACATTTTTACGACGAAATGAATACTATTTCGTCGCAAAAATGCTGTAAGTAAGTTTCTAGGTAGATTTTCGAAAGGGGTAAGAACAGGGAGATTACTATGATCTGTTGATAAAATGAACGGGTTGTGATTTATGTTTTAGTATTGTGTAGTTATAGATAATTATTGTGATGATCAAAAATGAACAGTACCTAACTACTTAAAGAAAATTGGTCAGTTGTATCATCCTATAATGACAGAATAAACATACTTTGTAATAGTGATAATAAATTAATGGGCAGTAAAAATGTTCGACTGGGCTATTGGGTAAATAGTTTAGCAGTCCACGTATCACGTGTCTAGTTAGATGAAAATTACAATAGCTGTAACGACCAGCGAAGCGAGGAAGAGCGTTACTTATGACCGAAAATCGCGCAAGCCGAGCGAGCGATGCGTGTGATAGATTATTAGAAAATTGGCTCACTGTTTATTGAAATATTTAATCATATTCACTTGATTGGCTTTAATCTTATGATTTAAACAACTGGTATAATATGACGTTCTAATTTCGTTTTAGTAATACTCTGTGGTTTTTTAGATGAATATAAGTATTGGTTTAATTATCTATGTGTATATTTTATCTGTGGTGTGAAGTTAGTACTGTACCTAATGAGACTGTGATTAATAATCCATATAAACATGATAATCCATATTATATGGATTATCTTGTTCACTGAAATCATTATTTGATGATATTTTCACTATAAGTATATTTTATAAGTAGTGTAACGGAATGTGACAGTTGTACAGATACTTATTTAAAATAGTTTATATTATGTACTTTATTTCTACGTGTAAAAACATTGATTATTTAATTATAGTTATTGCCATATGTATAAAGCTTGAAATCAGACAATTGTCAATGTTAAAGAGTACTGTGTTTGTGACGGTAGTCGTTTCGTCACCTTGTTTGTTCTTTCCTATGAAAAGGGGTAGTGTAAGGAGAGTACATTCACTTTCTGTCGGACTGCCGTGCCGTGCAGACCTCCAGTGGTGTTGAAATAGTGTTTGACGACGAAGTGCTGCTTGATTCACTTTCTGTCGGACCGCCGTGCCGAGCAGACCTCCGGTGGTGTCAAAATAGTCTCTAAACGACGAAGTGCTTCCCGATCAAGATGTTGGGAAGTTAAGTAATTTATTATTCTCTTTTCTGATATAACGTAACGACAAATCTCGTTTAAATGTAATGGTTCTTAAAATGGTTTGTTATAAAGGTTTTTGACAATTATGTATTGAATAAAATATCTGTTTAGGTAAAGCATAACTTTATATGTTAATTAATAGTTGTTAACCAGTGAAAGTGTAAATAAAGTGTACTTATATAGTAAATATGTAACACATTGTTAAAAGACGTTTAAAAGAATGGCCCCGAGTTTCTTGCCCGTTCTTCTCGCAGTGGCTCTATACAATTTTGTTTGCTGAACGTGGCAGTACAATGTAGAATATTTCAATATCAACACTTTATAGGAGCGTCGTAGACGCCTAAACTGAATAAATGGTTTTGACTTTGTTGTTTTATATTAATCTGACATCAGAAGTGGGATAGAACATATACTTCATATTGTTTCAAATGCTTTCAGAATATGTGGACGTGACTTCTCATGTATCCGGCTGTTGTGGAGGGTCTGCTGTAGGCCATCTGCGACGCAGTATCTGGCTCACACCATGGTGACGACGTGGTGCTACCACCTTTGGTCCTGACAAGAATGACAACGGTGCAGACAGCAGGTATACCGCTATGTGATCTGGGCTGGAGCACCATCACTACTGTTGCAAACCAGGTAAAGCCTTTTTGGGCTCTGAATTGTTATTGTGAAAACCTAGGATCCTCACATTGAAAAGTGGGACCTGTTCAAAGCTATAAAAAAAGGATTTGTACCCCACCCCGAAAAATAAAACATATCAGACAAAAAAAAAAAATTTAGCAACCGAGTCTCTCATAAATTTTAGTGGATATTTCTCCAACCACGTTTTCCGTTCGTTTAAGTCTCCACGTTGCTTAAATCTCCACGGTGTTTGAAATGTTAAACACAATGTTGTGGTAAGCATGTCACATGACTGTCGTCAGGCTGGCCGAGCGAATTGTGGAAGGTGCAACGAAAGATTAATACGACTACCCAAATTTCAGCATGGCTGCCTCTTTTTCGCTTGTTGATTGATTTGAGGGAAGTGTACTATCTATACAGGTGGGATCAGATAATAATGACTATACAAGACAACCAATTAATATGAAAGCTGATCGAGAGTTGGCCCAACAACGCCTAATTCAAGCTTCTGAAAAAGAAATCGTTTTGATATGAGATGCCGTAACAATGTTACTCTTGCGGTAGGTGATTTAGTAATATATCATAATGTCAGTAGGAATTACAAATTAAAATTATAGTTAGTCAGGAACACTGACGCCATAATTAACCAAAGCCTACATTTAAATAAACCTTATGAATTTTCATGTATTCTGTCCAAACGATCGCTTTGATTTGAAAGATACGGATAATCTACGGAATATAACTATTGCCAAAGAGAGGTTGAAATATTGGCTAGGTGAATTAATCGAGGAAAGCGTGGTTGCTGAAAATGCCCTAACGTCTTAAGATTCTAAATATTTGTATGTATAATATATTAAATGTGTTGTATATTTTGATCATTTGATGTTTGTGATATCAAGTTTTTTTTTTTTTCTTTAACTGATTGATTATCTGATACTCTCCGCTGGTCGATTAATTGCTTGGTACTGGCTTATCCCACTAGCAGCGGGTGGAGGGAGCCAAGTATGTCTAGGCAATTGATAGAGTTAATCCGCTGGTCAACCGCTTACTTGGTGCTTGTCTATCTCACTGGCACCGGGTGAAGGGGACAATGCATGTCTAGGTAATCGGTATAAAAGAAAAAAAATATAGTATTAATCCGCTGGTCGGCCGTTTACTTGGTGCTTGTCTATCTCACTGGCAGCGGGTGAAGGGGACAATGCATGTCTAGGTAATCGGTATAAAAGAAAAAAAATATAGTATTAATCCGCTGGTCGGCCGTTTACTTGGTGCTTGTCTATCTCACTGGCAGCGGGTGAAGGGGACAATGCATGTCTAGGTAACCGGTATAAAAGAATAAATAAATCGTTGTTTGTTTCGGTAACATACATGACAAAATGTAAAAGAAAAGACTTGATATCAATCACTGTTGAATGTGAAGTTGTGTATGGTACTTCGAGAACGAAGTAGTTGTCAGTATGGCCGTGATAGATTATTAGAAAATTGGCTCACTGTTTATTGAAATATTTAATCATATTCACTTGATTGGCTTTAATCTTAAGATTTAAACAACTGGTATAATATGACGTTCTAATTTCGTTTTAGTAATACTCTGTGGTTTTTAAGATGAATATAAGTATTGGTTTAATTATCTATGTGTATATTTTATCTGTGGTGTGAAGTTAGTACTGTACCTAATGAGACTGTGATTAATAATCCATATAAACATGATAATCCATATTATATGGATTATCTTGTTCACTGAAATCATTATTTGATGATATTTTCACTATAAGTATATTTTATAAGTAGTGTAACGGAATGTGACAGTTGTACAGATACTTATTTAAAATAGTTTATATTATGTACTTTATTTCTACGTGTAAAAACATTGATTATTTAATTATAGTTATTGCCATATGTATAAAGCTTGAAATCAGACAATTGTCAATGTTAAAGAGTACTGTGTTTGTGACGGTAGTCGTTTCGTCACCTTGTTTGTTCTTTCCTATGAAAAGGGGTAGTGTAAGGAGAGTACATTCACTTTCTGTCGGACTGCCGTGCCGTGCAGACCTCCAGTGGTGTTGAAATAGTGTTTGACGACGAAGTGCTGCTTGATTCACTTTCTGTCGGACCGCCGTGCCGAGCAGAACTCCGGTGGTGTCAAAATAGTCTCTAAACGACGAAGTGCTTCCCGATCAAGATGTTGGGAAATTAAGTAATTTATTATTCTCTTTTCTGATATAACGTAACGACAAATCTCGTTTAAATGTAATGGTTCTTAAAATGGTTTGTTATAAAGGTTTTTGACAATTATGTATTGCATAAAATATCTGTTTAGGTAAAGCATAACTTTATATGTTAATTAATAGTTGTTAACCAGTGAAAGTGTAAATAAAGTGTACTTATATAGTAAATATGTAACACATTGTTAAAAGACGTTTAAAAGAATGGCCCCGTGTTTCTTGCCCGTTCTTCTCGCAGTGGCTCTATACAATTTTGTTTGCTGAACGTGGCAGTACAATGTAGAATATTTCAATATCAAAACTTTATAGGAGCGTCGTAGACGCCTAAACTGAATAAATGGTTTTGACTTTGACTTTGTTGTTTTATATTAATCTGACACGTGCGTGCCGAAGCAGCAATCGCCAAACCACCAGAAATGTTTGTACCTTATATTAACTGCTAAGCATGAGATTTCCTACAGACTTATTCCGATTTGTTATCTGCTCAAACGTAAATGCTCCTTTTGCTATTTTAAATTTAATTAAATACTATTTTTATATTTATTATGACTAATTTTTATTTAATAAGTTTGTAATGCAGAACTTGTATAAATATGCGTTTTGTAATTTAAAACGCACTATAACTACAAAATACCACAGCCGCTCGAAATGAGTGCTTTTTAAAATGTTCAAGCACCATATTCATTCTTACTGCCATATCTTCTAATATAACTATTTTAAGATTGTAAACACAAACACAAAATTTTCAGTGAAGTAAGTTTATTATCTTGACACGATAGGACATTTTTTTTTTCAAGGCCATTTCTGGAGAAGAAACATTCAAACAGTAGGACATTTCAACTTTGCCATAATATTGTTCTATATTTCTTACCATTCAGCAGTCCCTCTAAGCTTTTATGGGTTATGTTCGCTTTACGGTCCATAAATAAACAGAAACGGAATATCAAATCATTCGAGATCAAACCTGAGGGAATGTTCTAAAGAATTCCTAAAGCATTATCCGGGCCTCAATGGACGTATCGATAGGATAAGGAATTCTGAATCTTTGTGGTTCAACTACATGTACTAATTTCCATGAATAGGTTAAGTCAAGTGCGCACTATACGATAGATCTTTTACTTAAACTCTCGAAGGAAAACTATTTCATTTGTGGATGAGGTATTAATTTTTCCTTATATTTTTGCCTTATACTCATCTTCTTAAAAAACATTGATATCTATTTATTCATAAGCTTTTTGGAGGTATGTCATTGGTATACCTACCGCATTCGGAAGTTCAATCAACTACAGGAATCTGTAAAAAATTCGTTTCTGGTTAAGTAGTAATATGTGTATTTTCTACAGTTGAATGTTAAAAAAGATGACTAAATATGCTTAGCAGCATGTCACTTCTAATAATGATGTTAGTAAGGTGTAGTGGCACATTGGTTACAACAGTACTATGCATAAAGTTTGGTATCGGGAGGCGGCTGACCAAAAACAAAGCCAAAACTTTTACAATTATGTTCTTGTGTGTTGATTTATGATCTTAGTAAAAACATATTGTAACCACCTTACACAAGTAATAAGGGAAATTAATTAAATAATCTCTATTATGCATAGAACATTTTTCTTGGTTTGGAAATTAATAGATAACGAAAAAGTTATGTATTAATATTGAAATTGATCTACATGGGGTCGCCATACACTCTACGCAGATCTCACCCAATAATTTTAACTTTTTGGTTTAATTTTCCGGTCGAAAATGTTGTTCAGGCTACCCTAGAAGTACTGACTCTCAAAGACAGCTGCCGGAACACACCATTACTTAACGGTGTGTTTGCTTGGCGACGGATTTTCTACTTGAGGGTGGTAGCTACCTAGGCGGGCAATCGCAAAATGCCCTACCACCATGCAGATAAATTAATAACATAACTTAATTAAATAACAGTTCAAATGGAAATGGCTATACCATTATATAAATTTTAATACTAAATTATATAATTGATGTTCATGAAAGCGTAGTAAACGCCAAAATTGAATAAATTAATTTGAATTTGAGCATAATTTTATTATGTTATGTAAATTCTGTAATTTTATCAAGTTATGTAATTTATTTATTAAGTTTTTTGATCCTAAGATTAGCTCCTGGTAGAAAACGGAGCTCAACACAATATGAATAGGTATATTAACATTTTATTTAATATGATAATTGATAGATTTAGTTACTAGTTTTAAATTGTCTTTGTGTTGCTGTTCTTTTTACATTAAACTTAGTTGTTATTTATTGTAACATCAGTTTTGGAGTCAAATTTTGTAATTTTTTATTTAATTTTATGCAAAGATTATTTGAAACCTTTAATTTTTTTGATATTTTAGTGCAAATAAAAATAGAAATAAATATTGTTATTATTACATTCATAACTTGGACAATGTCCGGACCTTTACACATGCGTCACTGGAGCCAACACTAATTTCACAGGTTTGATATTTAGAATACAGTCAAAATATAATAACGGAACATTTATATGGAGGACATTATTCTATTAAACTATTACAATTATGAATTAATTCTAGGCTATTACCATGAACGGTTAGTAAACGGGGTGAAAATAGGGTATTACCCAATTTTGTCTCTTCAAACATTATTTTTGCAGGTGATGACTCGCCACCCACTAAACGATTGAAGATGGTAAAATCTAAAGACATCGTCTCTATATGAAACTTAGATTCTCAATAACCGTTAAAATGGTACTATAGTATATATACATTTCAAAGAAAACAGGCATGTACAGATGACTGGTTCATAAACGAGTCTTTTTTTTTAGATGTAGCTAATATGTTTCGTTCGAGTCACAATATTGTATTATTTTTCAATGTGTATAACAATAGTTTACTAATGGTTTTCATTATATATAATTTCCAAAGAAAGGAGGAAGATTTTTTATACTTTTGTCCCGAAGCTATATTCATCCATTGGCGGATTCTCTTTCATCCCATTATACCTTATTTCAAATATTGCCACTGTGCACGTACACTCTTCATACGTCAATATGAAATACAATATAATAGGTAATCCCCGCATCCCGCTTTTACGTTTTTGACGCAATTCATTTTGAGATTTCTAAAATTTGAAATTCCTAACTAGCAAACACTACGTCTACTTAAAATTAATTATTCATTCCTATGAGACTAAGAAGGTGAACATAAATTATTTTTATATTTTATTGTATATCAGAAAAAATATAAAAATAATAGTAACGGATAAGTATGCATTGGAATTCCAAGGCAATGCCGCCAGCATGCTGGGCACGCTGCCAACTGGTAGTGTGCTGGAGCGTTTGGACTGCATGTGAGTCTGCAATGACTTGCAGGTTGTCTGAATGATTTTATTGTAGTAGCTGCAGTTCGTAGTATTTTGTTAATAAAGGCACAACGCCAGTGTAAAAAAAAATAAAAAATATTATAATTCATATTGTTGTTTAATCTGCTGTTTATTTTATACTGTTACTACTTCATCCGAGATCGCCACGACCTTAATCCTTTTACATCTTGTATTATATGTTCTATGACACCGAGTAGTGCCCCTGGGCTGGCCGGTAGCCTCTCAGGTAACCCTCGTTGCAATCTTTATGTTTACAGTAATAATTACTTCTATAAGGACTTATGAAGGAGCATAATTCTCAATGTTTCAATTGAAACTCTACGAAGTAACAAATATGTACCAAATATTAGTTGCTTACAGTTCAGTTTGTGTTTCATCACCAGTTTTACTACTATTTAGGTCATCAGAAAACCCTGTAAATACTGAACATCACCGAAACCCGTTTACTG
This sequence comes from Plagodis pulveraria, assembly GCA_963890685.1. Lineage (NCBI taxonomy): Eukaryota > Metazoa > Arthropoda > Insecta > Lepidoptera > Geometridae > Plagodis > Plagodis pulveraria. The sequence goes on along the minus strand of OY982964.1, from coordinate 10,057,016 downwards.
CCGGCCGATAATGGTCTCATCGAGACCGGTCTCTAGGGAGAGACCGCAACGTGTAAACATAAAGGCGGACGGGTTAAATTAACTGAGAGAATGGGAATTTTGATTCTGTTGAACATTGATACTGTGTAACTTAGGGCGCCATTTACTTTTTTAATAAGTGAGTACCTGTACGACTATACCATTCATAACTGATGTATTATGAGTTTTTTATCTCATATATTTGAAAATCGGTAACTGTTGATGATATTATAATAAATTATATCGTTAAATTGATACTTCAAATGAAATAAAAATCAATAATATTACCATTAATAACCAGTAACCAATGGATGATTTGTTGGCAACAAGATATTTGAACTTGTAATGTTTAATGTAACAGTTATGAGGATGTCAATCAGAAGTTGCGTTTATTTTCCGTCAGACAAGTTCGGTCTTCTTTAGAGTACTGTTCTGTGACGACTCTGTTCCAGTTTGAGGTACTCCAGTGGATTGATAACTTAATAAGCATTTTGCTTTATTGCATATTAACAACGACACGTAATTATGGGAATAACTTCAATATTTTAAGCAATAGCTAACACACTACTAGTTTACGTTCACGTTCTGGCGAAGGTATCACCAAATATTTTTTATCATCCCTATTCCACAATTGGCAAATCAGCACCGTTATAATGTTATAAAGCCAACAGCACGATAAGTTTCTTCATTTACCAAACGACGACCAAAAAGAAGAAAGAACATACGACATTTTGTAATAGTGAAATTATTCTCATGTGTATGTTCCCTGAGATAAATTCTGGATTTGTTTAATAAGACAAGAGAAAATTGGGATTTAGGCTTTGAGCGTGTATATACGATGAACAACACCTTCTATTTACAGACCTATTATATATAAAAATACCATCAGATACTTTCGTAAATAAACAGAAATATTTTATCAAAACTGTCGTGACCACCGAAGCGTGTCTAATAAAACAAATGAAATATGAACATGATAACGAGACATCACGAGTTACCCGGATACGCACTGAGCATTACATGGGCATATTAAGTGACATTTGCGTATTAAACGTTCTATTTTACTCGAAATGGTGGAACAAGGATCCAGAAATATGCTACTTGCAAGAAGTACCAATAAGGGCCGTAACATTGAAAGGCTGAACAAAAATAATCTTTAGTAAAGGTAACGTGAGTGCTCTGACATATTTTGTATTTGTACTACAGTAACTTTGTAATAACTGTACACAGTATAGCAGTACTACATCATGCGAATGCATATTCTCACAGATATGCCTCCCCACTCTGAAATATATATGCATTATGAGGTACGACTTTCCATTGACGGCCGTCGAATCCAGGGGGTAGAGGGGGTGGGGAGAGGGGGGGAGGGGTACACAATTGTGCAATATTCATCAATTCCAATTCATCAAACCTAATAATATTACGTATCCAAGACGGTTATTCAATCACTTGTTATTGCTAAATTCCTGCCTTGTACCAATATTGCGGTCAACTGACGAAAGTCAGATGTCCGAACGATCAGACCCTTGTTACTGGCATGCATGTCTGGAAAAAATATCATAGATAACTATGATTATGATTCGTTTGTAAGTGGATAAGTGGTTATTATTTTACATATTAAGTTGATTCCATTTTGATACAATAGAATTTAAAAAAATGGAAAATGATTGACCATGAAGATTTAACAGAACAGTTTACACACACCCTCACACATACACAACCAAGTCTATATAGAAGATTTTTTTATCAGCTTTATAACTTTACAAACGACAAAATCGAATTGCCTATTCGTAGGCGATGCAGGCTGCGCACAGAATTTCCTCTTAGCTTTGTTATAACTGAAATTATGACGGACTCGAGGCATTATGTTTCATAATATGAACTCAGAGATAACATTGCTCCTCGTATGGATAATGAATCGAGGTATGGTTACTGTTCAACGACTAATTTCAGCGTTCTGGTTCTGCTTTACTAAGTTTGAATCATACAAGTCGTAACTGAGTATAATAACCATTCTTGAGTATTACTTTGACTTCTCAAAGATAGCTTTCGCTGAAGGTATATATTGAACGTCTTTACTTTTACTTCTGATTAGGCAAGGCATTGAAAGAATGTGATTTGTGAAATACAAGGTGTCGCTTATGTCATCTGTGACTATAATCTATTCCTTTTTTTAGTAACTATTACGTAATAACTAAATAAACTTCCTTTCCTAATGCACACTTAAAATACTTACATTGTTTATTATGTGTTGGTACGGAGCTCGCAGTGTGCAAGTCTTACTCGCATTTGGTTTGTTTCTTAATACTTATCAGTGGCAGAGTAAGTAGCTGTGGGATCTGTGGCACATACGCAATTACACGTTTAATCTTGCCCACTTAATCCTCTGCCTACTCCATGATACATACTATATAATCTTAATTCTCTCGTTAAAAATGCCTTATTTATACTTTGTAGGCTAGCCTTTGACCACTATCTGACCTGATGGTGATGTGATTTGATCAAAGATATTGTTCAAGTTAACCAAAAATTACTAGCTCTTAAGGACAGCTAGTAACAGCTGCCGAAACATATCGTTAGGTGCTTAACGACAGATTTTCTACTTGAGGGTGGCAGCTAGACAGGCCGACATTCGCATAATGCCCTACCAACATGCTATAACGACTGCCATTATAAGACAACAGCCGGGACCGACTGTTTAACGAGCCCTCCGAAGCACGGAAACGCTCAGTAGTAATGTCACTAGCGGTCACCCATCCAAGTCGTGACCGGGACGGACGTTGTATAACGTAGCTGATCGGTTAAGAACGGCTAAGCAAACTACGCTACGAGCGCCTTGAAACTAACTCGCTAGTACGAAATAGTGTTACTTTATTACAAACACTTTCAAATAAGTGAATAGCAATAAGAACTGAAAATAGATATAAGCAACAGGACGACGTGATTGCTGTCCATATAAAAACCCAACTTTACAGTAGCGACACAGTACAAATAATGGTGGTGGTAAAGCTTTCATAAAGTAATACGACACGTGCACTCTGAGCACGTGATATGCTTATCATTCGCTTATCTGTTCAGGACTTTCTTCACACGTAGTACATTAAAAGATAGGACGCCTTTTGATAGCGTTCCACATTTCACAATGTTACGGTTATAATGTTAAACTGCCCCAGTGCGGGTCGGGCCTCACTGTTTAAAGGGTTCAGTCGGTTTTGATCACAGGCTTAAAACTACAATTAAGATCGGCATTTTCATTATTTTTTGGTTAAAAACAGGATAAGGTACAAAACACACCGAAAAACCGAACTCTTTAGTAATAAAGGTTCCAATCTTCATAATTAATCTAGGCTGCAAAAGAGCTGTCTCAAAGAAAAATTATTTAATATAATTTCTAGTCCAATGTTTGCCTTTAGGCCTTTTTTTACACAAAATTTCTAATTTCCAACTTTATAACTCATTCCAGAGACATTCTTGGACGGACGGATGGTCAGAGACGAATCACTCATATGGACGTCGAAATTGAGGCTATCACCAGATGGTAACCTCTTGAACAAGAGCCCGTCTTGGTGGATACTACTGTAATGTCAGATATTCTGCCTTCAAGCAGTAGTGTGCAAATACTTCTGTATTTAGGCGTGAGGAGCACTGACAAGTCAACCGCCTAGACTGATAGTAAGCGTATGTAAGGTCTGTAGAAAACTACCTTGTAGAAGACTAATCAGGTTTTGGTGGCACGTGGTTAATTTTACAACTAATTGGCGATCATCAAACATGTTGTGCAACCAGTATATTATTGTTACATAAGTTTATGTACTAAATTACATGCACAATGTCAATGAAATAACTTCCGGTCCGAGGCTTTAGCGTTCTAAGTAATACCGCCTCAGAAAATTCTAATGGCACGGATAATATAGAATAAAAGTTTTCCCACAACAGTGACATTGACAAGAGTATTTTATGGATTTAATAAGCGTATGATAATAAAAGCCTTTTGCAAATATACGGAAAATTTGGATGGAAAATAAAAAGTGAACCTTAGATTAGCTTCTAAGCTAATGAATACTAATCTAAGTACTTAGATATTGTTGGACTTGTCAACTCATCATACAATCTATAGTAATATACTGTTTTCCCACTGGACATGTATTTACGAATTCCAAAGAACTCCGGAGCTAGTGACACTACCTGATTGAAATTTTCTTACCGCAATTGGACGTTCGAACAGTCAATGCTTGGTGTCCGTCAGACATGCTTTTTTGATGAGATATCTTTATCTATTATTTTGTGTATTTACGGGTTCACAAATATAAGAGAAATCGGTAGCATATCTGCTGGATTTTTTTAGTAATCAGAACTTTTTCTTCATTTGTCTTATATTAATTATTATGATTTTAGTAGCAGTAGAACTCTTTGTGCGAGTTCGTCGTTCGGGGAAGTAATGCCACCATAGATATTTCTACCGCCTAGCAGAAATGTTTGCATAATTGTGTTGCAGTATGAAGGTGTCGGTGAAATTTCAGGCACATGAGACTCAACAGCTTTATGTATCAGGATGATGGGCGTTGTAAATTTTGCCAGTTCGTTATTGTTCCATCACGACAGTTTAAATAAATAAATAAAAAAAAGATTATAACTGATGTTTCACAAACTGTATTTGCAATATAGCGCTAATTCGTCCATTTTTAATACAAAGTAAATTTTTTTAGTGTAAATAAAATCTTTAGGCTGACTAAGTAACTACAGAAGTTGAAAAAAGTTAATATAAATTCAACAGCTTTTGTGTCCAACATTTATAATTATAATATTCTGAAGCGCTCGTAGCGAAGTTTACTTAGCTGTTCTCAACCGATCAGCAAAGTTAAGCAACGTCGCGCGCGGTCATGAGTTGGATGGGTGACCGCTAGTGACATTACTACTGAGCGTTTCCGTGCTTCGGAGGGCACGTTAAGCCGTCGGTCCCGGTTGTTGTCTTAGGATGGCAGTCGTTATAGCATGGTGGTAGGGCATTTTGCGAATGCACGCCTGGCTAGCTACCACCCTCAAAAAAATTTTTTTTTTATATAATATTATTGTAGTCCCAAATTTTTTTTTTTTTTTTATTCTTGATAGGTTAGCCTTTGACCTCTATCTCACCTGATGGTAAGTGATGATGTGGTCGAAGATGTTGTTCAGGCGGCGGTGTTGTGTGTCGGGTCGCCATCTTCCCTCAGAAATGGTTGAGGAAGGCGATGGCTGGCACATGCGTCAACTCGTTAGCGGGTGCTGCTAGAGAACACCGGTCTGCTCTGAATGCTAGTGCCAATGACTTAACCGGAAAAAAAAACTTTTCTTTTAGCACTGTTCCCTCTTAGAATGTTGTATGTATATTTTCTTATTCTAGTAATAATTAAAAAAAAAATTTCACTATTTAAAAAAGGCACGGACCCTGGAGTCTGTGGAGTGTTGATTAACAAATAAAAAAAATAAAAAAAAAGATGTAAATAAAAAAAAATGTTACAGGGTCTATCGATTTAGTTGTTGGATATATGAAACACTTTTTTCCGGATTGTTGCAATGCGGCCTCTAAAAGAACAAGGCCCGACTTGCACTAGGTCAGTTTTTTTATTTATTTTTATTTCCGAATACCATTTCACTTTAACGATCCATAGTTTTCCTCCAATATAACCACGTAACTAAGAGCTTAGATAGCGTATCTACTCGTATACATCATCCACGTGATCAATCACTGAAATTGTCGGTAATCCTTCTCAATACATCTCATATGTGAACGTGTCTCAGTTTGCGGTCTCTGTGGTGAACTAAATCAGTATATGTGGTAAATGCCGCATGATTGATGATCGACTTTAGTGCAGCGTGGAATAGGAAATTGATAGACTGGTTGGTATGGACGGTGAATCAACAGCTCGTAATAGTCGATATCTCGTTTGTCAACTGTTTTGTTGACAAATGTCCTCAGATAATATTTTTATTACCGACATCAAAGGCAGTCGACAGTGCAAAATTTGTAGTCGACGCATTATTTAGTTGAGTATTTTTATACTTAAGTACTACTACATTATTTAGCTCAAAAGTCATACATATCTTACGAAACTATATATTTTAAATTACACAAATAATACATTTGAACGAGCCTTGCATATAATAAATACGTAAAGCACTTTTTCATTCAATTAAATTTCTCCTAATGAAACGTTCAGCGCAAGAGTAGCATGTTCTATTTAGACACGATTGATTTCAATTATGTCTGAAAAATATAAGCCACTTTTGCGTTGACTGCCTCAAATTTAAATCCTATACTTTTATTACTTCTGCTATTTGGTTACCTATCATAATATATGTTACGCACAACTGCTTTATCAAAAAAAATAAAGGTCATGTTATAAGGACCCATTGTGGAGTGAGTATGAAGAATGAAATCGAATAAATAAGGTATATGTTAATATATATAAGTTATATGTTAATATATTTAAGGTATATGTCAATATATATAAGAAAATGTGTTATTTTTAGCGTGTCCATGGTCCGAATCCCGCCGCGGGCTTGAGGTTCACCGCATGGTGGAAGGGCATTTTGTGAATGCCCGTCTGGTTAGCGTCCACCCTCAAGTAGATAATCTGTCGCCAAGCACCTAGCGGTGTGTTCCGGCACCAGTCCTTGAGAGCCAGTGAAATTACATGCACATGAGAATTAAGAACTATATCTCAAGGTGACGGGCGCAGTGCAATTCGTGACTTGTGACGAAATGCATTTGTTATAGGTAGAGATTAGTCCGCTTAACATCAGGTGAGCCTCGAGCTTGTTCCGTCACAATAACATAAAAAAACTTACTTTTCTCAATAATTAAAACAAAAATTTGAAATAAGTTGCGGAAGTTTCACAAGTTATACTGTTCATCCTTTATCTGTTAACATAGATGTTGTACATGCCAGGCTAAATAAATCAACCCAAACTTGTAAGTACCTATCTATCTACCTAGTGGTAAAAACTACTGCCTATAGATTTACTGTCGTATAGAACTCAGGTATGCTGCGTGTCGCTTTATATGATTTGTTAATTATTATTTCTAATGCTCTATAAATTTAGAGGTTATTGTTAAGGAAATGAGTTCTAATATGCAACAGTGTTACTTGTCGTTCTGTTGCATGAATGAATTTACTCATTGGAAGCCGGGTGTAAAGATAAATTAAAAAAAACCAGCTGAACCGTTGGGGGTGTTTGTCCAAGAGTAGCAGTGTTACTCATTCTAATGTGACCCTTTGAAAACTCTTCTTTTCTACTCTTTCGAAATATTTAAATAATATCATCGCAGTTATACCACTGAATCCAATTAAACATATTCAATTACATACCAGCAGTAAAAGTAGATGGTGTGCCAACCCCCACTTATTGACAGGAAGAAGAACTTGAGGTTTTATATAAAATAATTTATAGAGTAGATAAAATATCAAGTTAGTAAGTAGTTTCGCAATAACAACCGCATCCACAAACTCCGTATCTAACAATACCTTGCTGCAGGATCACCAGTAAACTTTGCTTGGACTGCATTTGACATACGAGCTCGAGAACACTAATGCATCGATCTACGCGTGTAGTAGGTACCTACTTACTAGTTCAAATCGGTCTGTGAGTATTTTAGTTTTCCAATCTGATTTCCTCCATTGTGACTGTGTGACGTATTTTTTTATGAAAAGCTTGTAATAATCTTATTTACAATGCAGGTCTCAGATGTCATATAAATTATTTCTTCGAACTGTCTTCATCGATTAATATTCTAAGTCGTAAGTTTATGTCTAATTATTTTAATAACGAACGAAATATTCTTCTAAATTGCATAGTACAAAATATTCTTATTGTAAGCCTGTAGGTATTAATGACTTTGGCGAATTGCACACTAGTTATTATTATTTCTGTTTGACGAGACTTATCACGATAAACGTCAAGACAAACATGTTTATTACTTACTAAAAAAAGGTCGTTACCAAGTTTTCAATTGCAAGGTTGGTACCTTATACATTATCCATAACAATTAGTTTTGGAAATCTTTAAAAGCGTGGTTATTGCATAAATAGGGATACATTTTATGACCAAAATATGCTATAGAAGCCCGGATTCGTCCTGAGTAAAATCCTGAATAATACGGCTCAAACTTGGTTTTATTAAAAAATGTGTCATCAAGGCTAAATTTACGAAAAGGTAGGCAGAGGTATGAGTGTTTTAATATAAACACTCAAGATTCATTCAACTTGTTTAGTACCATGCAAGCTTATTGCCAACTACCATTTATACACTCCATGTATGATAAGTCCTTAATGTTACTTCTCTATGAAGATCATATCGACTATCCAGACAAAAAATGCTCATGACAGTAACTAATTCCATCGGCATCTCTCGAGATTCAAGCAAAAAACTCTGGTCGTTTTAAACAAGAACTGTAATCTCTAACTTTGAAATGGTAGCTTAGTGAATGTTGGACCTTTTTGTAAACAATCTTTAAAACTTGGGAAGTGTCATGAAAGTAAATGACTTTCACGCTTTAATTAAAAGATTTCAAGAAATAAATCTATATATTTTATATCTACGAACAATATTAATGACTATTATCTACTTTATTTGTAATGTTTACCTCCTTTTTCATATATATATATGCTCGTCAGTACTTCACCGCAACCACCTCCTCCTAACGCTGACAAATATCCATTTGCTATTCCAACAAGGTAAATTTTTTTCGTCCTTCGAAAGATCTTGGAGTTCTCAGTCCATCCTGTAGTGACGTACCCTTGAAAAATACCACCGGGTGTGGTCGAAACTATAGTCGGAGCTATCTGACTTGTTTACGTGAGTTAACCCGTATTATTCACCAAAATAGCTATTTCTCTTTCGTACTTTTCACGTTCATTGATGGGAAATATATACATTTACAATGACCTACACCTTTTTCAATAACCTCTACAATATAATTTTGAATAAGCAGCAACAGTTAAGAAATCAGGATCATAAAACAATGTCATGAAAATATATCTTTTGTACCTATGACACGGCTCTAATTTTAAGGGCCACAAATTTTCCCAGAAAAAAAAGTCCATTCAGAATACAAATACCCGATTACAGCGTTGCCCGGGAAACGGATACAAATGTTGGAACGTTATGAAAAATATCCGGCAACAGCCAGCCGAGTCCTGATGGACTGCAATAGATTTGTTTTCTTGGAATGTTTAAACAATTGGACGTTAAATAAGTAATATTTCTTTTGTTGGCGCTTGTAAGATAATTTTCGCTTAGATGCTTTCTTACTGTAACAAAATTATTTACCGTAACGCTACATTTTGCTACATAAGGCATATTTGCAAATGAGTTTATTTTTTTGTTTCCGGCGGTATGCCTTTATTAATCAAATACTACAAACGATATACAACACTACAGCTACTACAATAAAAGCATTTGGACTCATAGGCAGTCCAAATGCTCAAGCCCACTATCAGTTGGCAGCGTGCCCAGCATGCTGGGAGCATTGCCCCGTTGAATTGCAATGTTTATTCTTTGAGCCAAATAGGTTCCACCAACAAATGAGTTGAGAACATCTTGAAAAATACTTTTTTGAGTCGAAAGCCCTTGAACACAAAACTGGTTTCGTTCCTGATTTCACCTGGTGATAAGTTATGATGCGGTTGAACGAGGTAAACATGCTTAGCCAAGAATGTAAACTGGCTCTCAAGAGCAGCTGGTAGAACATACTATTGCTTGGCAATAGTTTTTCTATGCTATATATAGGTAGTTAGACAAACGGGAATTCGCAAAATGCCCTAACACCATGCAAAAACGACTGCTACCCTAAACCAATAACCGGGACCGATCCGAAACACGAAATCTCTCAGTAGTAAAATGACACTAGCGGTCACCCATCCAAGTGATGACTTTAGCGGACTCATCCAAGTGATGACTTTATTTGATCAGTTGAGAACGACTAGACAAGCTTCACTACGAGCGCTTGAATACTGAACGTGAACTTATTTACTTACAACATTGACATACATAACTTAGATATTAATTGTAGCAAGTTACAGATACGCTTGTAGTATTAAACTATAGTCACGTATGTCCACGGCTCGAAGTGAAATCGAATTATGTCTTTACAACAAAACGTGTGCTTAAGTCTATAGTTAGTTATACAATTAGTAATGAATTTATAAACAGTATTATTCACCAAGTGTACATACAATGTATACTTCCGATTCTTCATCACCATATTCCTTTTAACAGCTACATCTGCACGTATTAAAATGAAAACATTTTTAATGCCTACACTTGAAGCTTAGCCTCATTGGCTATTTCGTTTGTAGTATATCTAATCTAGTATATCTAATCTAGTAAGTGGGCTAGAGCATTTGGACTCCCTATGAGTCCAAATGCTTTTACTGTAGTAGCTGTAGTATTGTAGTAGCTGTACTGTTGTATGTAGTTTGTAGTATTTGTTTAATAAAGGCATATCGCCAATAAAAAAAAAAAAATTTAGTAATCTAAAACAGTGTAACAAATACAAATTATTTCTGTTTTGAGCGTAATACGCAGCACTGCTCCACAATATACAGGTTTATTGGAAAAATGCTAACAACTTCTCGGGGTTGACTTCTGTTAGTCCTAACAAACGTTTTGAGATGAATGTTTCTTATTTTTATATATTTCTATTGTTTGTTTTTCAAGGGAGTAGTAAAATACAACGCCCACTCCGAGCCAAAAGTGCAACCCGCCGTGGCAACACTGGGCCGCGCCACGCACCCTTTGAATGAAGTTTTGAATATTCCCTTCAATTTCACTTAACGATGTTTCCTAATAAGCATCATAAGTCTATACAGATACTTCGTTTTCATTAAATATGAATAAGAAAGGTAAACCCATGACTCCAAACGCTGACACTCGCTTGTTTGCTGTCGAGATCAATTATATCAAGATAAATAAATGGCAGTTATGGTGCGTCTGACGAGATTCCAAAACATATGCCTATGTATCTATAAAGAAATAACATTAGAGAATATTGTATTTACACTATCATGGCTATGTATCTTGGATTCATTTCCATTAAAAAATTACGAGAGGAACTGTGGGATTCGAACCCGCACCATCCACCCCTTGACTGTAATTTATACTTTCGTTCTTAATCATCGTAAAATGATGATCTCTTGGATATGTTGAAAATCACATCTCTACATCCATTTTAATAGAAACAAAGGTTAAAGCTAAAATATATACCCAAATGTACTTTCTATTAGTGGCTTCTGTAGTCTAGGTATTGAGCTTCACAGTAGGCTTAACCTAAAATGTAACTCTCAAGAACAGCTACTGAATACTGTGTGTATAAGGTTATAATATTTTCCACAAGCTTAGAAGATAGCATCCACCTTTGGTGAAAATACACAAAGTTCTCATAACCAAATAGCAACAGTTGAATCACAGTCTTTTTATTCTGTGCCACAGTACTCACAAGCAGTTGTCCAAATTCAATGCCTCTTCTTCTTTCTTCTTCTTCACTTTAAAAAATCTAACGATAGGATTTTACTTTTGATATCTAAGGTGTCAAAAATGTATCTGGCATTTCTTAAGAAGAAGACAAGGCGAGAACTTGACTGTATTATTGAAATGACTTAATAATAATAATATGACAAAAACATTTTTACAAGAAAGCCATGATCGATCGTGTGTGCTTTACAGGCCGGCTTTGACTAGGGCGATGCTAATCTTATCCTACTCAATGCTGAATACTCGTATATTGAATACCCAAGCTTTATTCATCCTTTTGAACGTACTCTGACTTTCCAAAACATACCTTTACGACGAACTAATCATCTAGAGAAGTTGTGTATCACTTTGACAAACAACTTCAACTTTGGCCGTATGTTGTCTACGGCTAAATTAACAGCTTGGTAGTAAGTATTTTAAGCCAGTGGAGATGGTATTTTTAGCTATGACAGTTTCTTAATGTTAACCAAGCATATCATGTCCACAACACAAATCCCACAAGTACGTAATCGTGTTATTTTATTCTTTTGCTTCTTTTGAAGATGTTGGCTAAATACCGGCTTGAAGTCTTGCACTCCATTTCTAAAGTCTTTGGCCACGTTGCTCGCCTTGAGCGCTGTCATATAAAAAATGGGATCCTCTAAAAACCTCATAGTCGGCCTAAGACTTTTCTACAGATTTTTTTTGGAGACTTCTTGACCTTTCTATTATAGAACAAAGCGTACGGATTAATGACATATGTGCATTGTAGACGTTTTTTTCTCTTTGAGCGTCACTTTCACAGCATTTGCATTCAGTTTAATTAAACAAACAGTTAAGGAATTAAATTACTTGCCAGAGCCGTGTTTCATCTTCAATCACATCATCACTTTATCACATAATAATAAGGACCAGAACGATCACCGCAAAGCCATTCCAATAAATACGTGAGTCTAGCTACGAAGCAATAAGGTGCACTTCAGATCACAAAGCACGGTGTAGCTTATGTTTATATTCACCTATAAGGCTCTTTTTATCGCATAGCTCTGATATTTATTGACGTGGCACGCACCGTAGAATAATCCCGTCCGGGCGGATATGCCGTTGTACCTGTAGCTTTCTACCTAAGAGGTGGAGAGAACGAGGTCTGATTAAATGCAAAAAAAGATTTGCATTAGCATTTGACACTTAGGTTTTTTGCTAACTTCTCATGTATTAGGAGTTGCCCTTATAAATCACTGAATTGAGTTTCCAGTCCAACAGTCTGCAAGTCATCTTTCTCTCAACATTTTACAAAAAATACCTTATTTTTAGACTTGTAATTCATTCTGTTTTTACTCTAGGGACCCGTTACAGACGGATGGACAAAACAGCTCAGTTTCACTAATAGCTAATTTTTCCCTTTGTGAGCGGAACCCTAAAATGAGCCAATAGTTTATCCCGAAAAACTAATAACCTACCATCGGTTATACTTTCTTCTGTGGCTATGCATCAGTAAACTTAAGCTAATGCGTACGAAAGCTTTTACTAGACGTGCTTTACTGCATAAAGTAGTAGTTATTGCTACCTGCCAGTTATTAGAAGCGTAGAGATTATGTATACCTTGCCCGTACAACATCGTAGTATGAATTTGTATAAATTTAACCGTCTGCAACCCGCCTCAAAAATTCTTGTTATAAGTTTATATCGAGCTTTCAGATGACTAGTAAGATCAAAAAAGGAGACCTGTTTTCTAATTAACTAACTAATGCCCGACTGGAGGAAATGTTGAATAGAAAGAGGACCCCGGAGTCAGTGGCAGGTCAATCCGGGACAAAATGAAAATAACTGTAAAGTTTAAAGAATAAATTAATGTTAAAATATTTTGTGTAAAATATCGAATCAAATAGGATTAAGCATGTTATAAACTAACTTACTAAAATTAGAATAAAAGATAAAAACATTCTAGTTTACAAAATGAAATATATATATATATATATATACATGGAGTCACTTAGTTTTAAGATATAACACCTTTACACTAACCAACATATAAGTGTAAAAAGTCAATGATGAATGGAGAATGATTTTGTAAAATTGTTTAATGTAATAAAATAATAATCAATCAAAAAAGAGTACGGACCAAGAGTCTGTAGTGCATTGTTAAATTAATAAATAAATAAAAAAAAAGCCCGACTGCACTAATACATCAACATAATATGATAAGCTACGGAAACTACACAAATCAATTAATTTCTGGGAACGCTAAACCACAAAAAACACTAGTCACTATTATCTACTAATTAAAAGCCAGAACACACCATGTTATCACGCGCATGCACCTGCGACGCAACGTACTGTGCACGCAACACAACCAGTCCTTGCGTACTCAGTCGCAGCAATATTATTTTTATTTCTTAAATATAAAAGCTTTTGACATTTTTTTTTTTATGTTATTGTAACGGAACAAGCCCGAGGCCCACCTGATGTTAAGTGGACTAACCTCTGCCTATAACAGACGCATTTCGTCAACGACGAATTGCACTGTGCCCGTCACACTGAGACGTTCAGTTGTTAGGTCTCATTAGCCTGTAATTTTTCTGGCTCTCAAGGACTGCTGCCGGAACACACCGTTAGGTGCTTGGCGACAGATTTTCTACTTGAGGGTGGTCGCTAGCCAGGCGGGCATTCGTTAAATGCCCTTCCACCATGCGGTGAAGCTCAAGCTCTGGGCAGGATTCGAACCATGGACCTGCTGCGCGGCAGTCCATAGCCAATGCCACTGAGCCATCACTGCTTCGAAAATGTTGTTGGATAGAAAGGAAATTTATTTGGCACACGCCAAATAATTTATAATATACCATATTATAAAGTACAAATATGTAAAATCAAATTGGTATATAAATAGTTGCTGCTAAAAAGGTAATGTCTCAGCGAAATTCTATGAAATATTTAGAAACAGGCTCCTAAGTCCTAACTTAGGAGCTACAATGCGTTACTGCACGCATTACGTCTTCGTGCACTTGCATGGCACGCAAGCTATATGGCATGTCTCATACATCACAACTCAGTGGTCTACATGTATGGATCCGGTGGGCACGAGCATTACAAGGGCGAATGTTTACAAAGGTCGAAACTAATTAATTCAACCCATGATTTTCACTTCTCTTGTTCGAAAGTTCCTGAATAAATGTTTGTTTTTACACTACAGTGGAACAAGGGGTCCAGCCAACAAAGTTATCTTATTTCCTTGCTACGTGCAAACTGAGGGGATTTTCTTATAGATTTATTTATTGTTATAGGCATGCCAATAACTCTCCTGATGGTAAATAGAGATACGGTTGCAGGTCAAAATAAGTCTAATACTACTGACTCTTAAAGAAACTGTTACAACATATCATTCGGAGTTGCTGAAATTTTAGGTGATAGTATAGTTATTTAAAAGTTGCTAAAATTGTAGGTGGTAGTATAGTTATTTAAAATCATAATAAAAAAAACACGACATTAATTTCAACTGCTGAAGCATCACAGCGCTCCAACTCCAAAGTCCTTTTTTTAATGGAATAAGATGCTAAAATATCAGGATGCTCATCTGGTGGTAAATGATAACCGTTACCTACAGACACCGGCAATGCCAGAGGTCTCAAGGATAAGTTGTCGTCCTTTAAGGAAGAAATAACATGTACTCTTCTTGAAGGCTCTTAAGTCGTTTCAATTCGGAAAAGAAATCATAGTGCCGTGAGAATCGCACAGTTGTGGGCTTTAAGACATCGGACATGAAATTGATGAGACATTATTCTCTATCGAGACGTCTGATGGCGAAATTTCTATAATATTTAAAACGATCACTAAATCTTGTATCCTAAACTAGAGGCAATAAAGTATTTATTTTAAGAAAACATGTCCGTAAGTTTTCCACCCCCTGCCAAAACCATCTAATAGGTCAACGTTCTCGTTAAGTCATTTTGTTGGCTCTATCCTGGAACAGAGCCAAAATGTTTATAACCCGAGCCTTGATAAATAAGTCATAGCGTCGAAGTCAGATAAAATCTATAAATAGAAGCACGTATACCATTGTAGGCGTTTAGATTTCCAATAAAGAATGAATACCACTACGGAGTTAAATATCTCTTCTCTAACAAAACAAAGGACACAGAAGTACATAATTGTAAAAAGTTTCTGTTTTCATCAGGCATCTCAGGGTTTTGTAGGCGTTTGGTAGTCGAGGACGGTAATAATTTCCACGAACATTTAATTATTTCATATTAATATAAACTACGATTTTGAGATTCGAAACCACCGCGAGTTTTGTTTACAATTATTATTAAGGAACTCACTAGGATCTTGGAAATGTCAGTAACCACTTTAATCTAATTGCGAAAGTCATTAACGTTGTGCACAGCAATACAACGCGACCTTCTCCATACCAGTAACGTCTTGAGGCTGAGATTTCCATTGTGTACAATCGTAACTCCTGGACAAAGAACTTTACGTCACTTAACAAATAAGTTTGAAACTAGTCGGAAACACGCAATCCCCAGGCGGAACCTCTATAATAATTTCCTTACAATAGTCTCTTTACAGTTGTTGACGTATGAATTCTGGTTTGTTTGGAGATACTGAATAACTTAGGCTAAGATTTAAGACGGTATAAGGCAGGAACTTGACATGTGGCATCAACTCATCAGATTGTTTAATTTCCAAACAATATCTGTACAGTTTGTAATAACCCGACAAATAAAGTGTCTGATTGGTGTTTACCAAACGCATTCATAACGTATTCTTGGTGGAATGGCAAGCTAAGACCACTCTTAGCTTCAATCACACCGAAGTGGCAGCGGCTGGCAGCGCATTGGCCGGAAGTTTTACTGTCAAATTATTATTTTTTTCTATCTTTATAACGTATAGTATATAATAAAATAATTCACGTTAAAGAACTTCGGGCAGCCACGCGCCTTATGCAATATATTTTTCAAGCGATACTATGCATTATAATTATAGAGACAAAAGTGGTTTGAAAGTAAAACTGCCTGCCGATGCACTGCCAGCCGCTGCCACTTCGGAGGGAATCGTGCCTTAGCCAAGCGTCGGCTAAGCCAATATATACATTTCGTATTCAAGGAGTAGTAGAAGAAACTGAGGAAAGTAGAACCAGAGTCCTACTCTGCATATTTACCAGTAATTTTTATCTGTGATACGTAACATCAAAAGGAAACGACAAGAATAGCAATAGAAACATGTCGTTGAAGTGAGTGAAACAAAATATGTACTTGATATTATATACATATTTTCATGTTGTTTCCTGTAGCATCATTGTGATTGAGTGACAAGAAATTTCTTCAACGCTTTCCATAGCGGTGTTATTTCAGTTTTTTTGTCATCTGTGTTATCGCAAATATTATTATTTATAAACATGTCAATAAACATTGAGCATATCTTCAAAAGGGATTAAAGCAAAAACAAACACCCACGTTTACCAGATTTTTTTAAATTTTTAATTTAGGTATTTGACACTGTCAGCAAGGGACATAAATTAAATATATTCTTCTTCTTAAATTTCTATTAAATTTATTACAGTATAATGGTTATTTTTTTAAATAACCGTGCGAAGCCGGGACGGGCCGCTAGCTAAAATTCGAACAATTTCACCTAACTAATCTATACTTGTTTTCTTTTTATATATTTTCCTTTCCGTTTATTATTATCTAACACCCATTTAGTGGGCTTCGACGGGTCTGGACGGCAGTAAACCGAATTTATGTTATTAAGTAGAAAGTGAATAACTGAAAAAGCATTTGGACTCATAGGGAGTCCAAATGCTTTTACTGTAGTAGCTGTAGTATTGTAGTAGCTGTACTGTTGTATGTAGTTTGTAGTATTTGTTTAATAAAGGCATATCGCCAATAAAAAAAAAAAAATTTAGTAATCTAAAACAGTGTAACAAATACAAATTATTTCTGTTTTGAGCGTAATACGCAGCACTGCTCCACAATATACAGGTTTATTGGAAAAATGCTAACAACTTCTCGGGGTTGACTTCTGTTAGTCCTAACAAACGTTTTGAGATGAATGTTTCTTATTTTTATATATTTCTATTGTTTGTTTTTCAATTTTTGAATCACAGTCTTTTTATTCTGTGCCACACTGACTGTGTTGAATCACAGTCTTTTTATTCTGTGCCACAGTACTCACAAGCAGTTGTCCAAATTCAATGCCTCTTCTTCTTTCTTCTTCTTCACTTTAAAAAATCTAACGATAGGATTTTACTTTTGATATCTAAGGTGTCAAAAATGTATCTGGCATTTCTTAAGAAGAAGACAAGGCGAGAACTTGACTGTATTATTGAAATGACTTAATAATAATAATATGACAAAAACATTTTTACAAGAAAGCCATGATCGATCGTGTGTGCTTTACAGGCCGGCTTTGACTAGGGCGATGCTAATCTTATCCTACTCAATGCTGAATACTCGTATATTGAATACCCAAGCTTTATTCATCCTTTTGAACGTACTCTGACTTTCCAAAACATACCTTTACGACGAACTAATCATCTAGAGAAGTTGTGTATCACTTTGACAAACAACTTCAACTTTGGCCGTATGTTGTCTACGGCTAAATTAACAGCTTGGTAGTAAGTATTTTAAGCCAGTGGAGATGGTATTTTTAGCTATGACAGTTTCTTAATGTTAACCAAGCATATCATGTCCACAACACAAATCCCACAAGTACGTAATCGTGTTATTTTATTCTTTTGCTTCTTTTGAAGATGTTGGCTAAATACCGGCTTGAAGTCTTGCACTCCATTTCTAAAGTCTTTGGCCACGTTGCTCGCCTTGAGCGCTGTCATATAAAAAATGGGATCCTCTAAAAACCTCATAGTCGGCCTAAGACTTTTCTACAGATTTTTTTTGGAGACTTCTTGACCTTTCTATTATAGAACAAAGCGTACGGATTAATGACATATGTGCATTGTAGACGTTTTTTTCTCTTTGAGCGTCACTTTCACAGCATTTGCATTCAGTTTAATTAAACAAACAGTTAAGGAATTAAATTACTTGCCAGAGCCGTGTTTCATCTTCAATCACATCATCACTTTATCACATAATAATAAGGACCAGAACGATCACCGCAAAGCCATTCCAATAAATACGTGAGTCTAGCTACGAAGCAATAAGGTGCACTTCAGATCACAAAGCACGGTGTAGCTTATGTTTATATTCACCTATAAGGCTCTTTTTATCGCATAGCTCTGATATTTATTGACGTGGCACGCACCGTAGAATAATCCCGTCCGGGCGGATATGCCGTTGTACCTGTAGCTTTCTACCTAAGAGGTGGAGAGAACGAGGTCTGATTAAATGCAAAAAAAGATTTGCATTAGCATTTGACACTTAGGTTTTTTGCTAACTTCTCATGTATTAGGAGTTGCCCTTATAAATCACTGAATTGAGTTTCCAGTCCAACAGTCTGCAAGTCATCTTTCTCTCAACATTTTACAAAAAATACCTTATTTTTAGACTTGTAATTCATTCTGTTTTTACTCTAGGGACCCGTTACAGACGGATGGACAAAACAGCTCAGTTTCACTAATAGCTAATTTTTCCCTTTGTGAGCGGAACCCTAAAATGAGCCAATAGTTTATCCCGAAAAACTAATAACCTACCATCGGTTATACTTTCTTCTGTGGCTATGCATCAGTAAACTTAAGCTAATGCGTACGAAAGCTTTTACTAGACGTGCTTTACTGCATAAAGTAGTAGTTATTGCTACCTGCCAGTTATTAGAAGCGTAGAGATTATGTATACCTTGCCCGTACAACATCGTAGTATGAATTTGTATAAATTTAACCGTCTGCAACCCGCCTCAAAAATTCTTGTTATAAGTTTATATCGAGCTTTCAGATGACTAGTAAGATCAAAAAAGGAGACCTGTTTTCTAATTAACTAACTAATGCCCGACTGGAGGAAATGTTGAATAGAAAGAGGACCCCGGAGTCAGTGGCAGGTCAATCCGGGACAAAATGAAAATAACTGTAAAGTTTAAAGAATAAATTAATGTTAAAATATTTTGTGTAAAATATCGAATCAAATAGGATTAAGCATGTTATAAACTAACTTACTAAAATTAGAATAAAAGATAAAAACATTCTAGTTTACAAAATGAAATATATATATATATATATATACATGGAGTCACTTAGTTTTAAGATATAACACCTTTACACTAACCAACATATAAGTGTAAAAAGTCAATGATGAATGGAGAATGATTTTGTAAAATTGTTTAATGTAATAAAATAATAATCAATCAAAAAAGAGTACGGACCAAGAGTCTGTAGTGCATTGTTAAATTAATAAATAAATAAAAAAAAAGCCCGACTGCACTAATACATCAACATAATATGATAAGCTACGGAAACTACACAAATCAATTAATTTCTGGGAACGCTAAACCACAAAAAACACTAGTCACTATTATCTACTAATTAAAAGCCAGAACACACCATGTTATCACGCGCATGCACCTGCGACGCAACGTACTGTGCACGCAACACAACCAGTCCTTGCGTACTCAGTCGCAGCAATATTATTTTTATTTCTTAAATATAAAAGCTTTTGACATTTTTTTTTTTTATGTTATTGTAACGGAACAAGCCCGAGGCCCACCTGATGTTAAGTGGACTAACCTCTGCCTATAA
The DNA here is from genome assembly GCA_963890685.1 of Plagodis pulveraria. NCBI lineage: Eukaryota > Metazoa > Arthropoda > Insecta > Lepidoptera > Geometridae > Plagodis > Plagodis pulveraria. Next base: position 10,036,825 of record OY982964.1, on the reverse strand, counting down.
CAGACGCATTTCGTCAACGACGAATTGCACTGTGCCCGTCACACTGAGACGTTCAGTTGTTAGGTCTCATTAGCCTGTAATTTTTCTGGCTCTCAAGGACTGCTGCCGGAACACACCGTTAGGTGCTTGGCGACAGATTTTCTACTTGAGGGTGGTCGCTAGCCAGGCGGGCATTCGTTAAATGCCCTTCCACCATGCGGTGAAGCTCAAGCTCTGGGCAGGATTCGAACCATGGACCTGCTGCGCGGCAGTCCATAGCCAATGCCACTGAGCCATCACTGCTTCGAAAATGTTGTTGGATAGAAAGGAAATTTATTTGGCACACGCCAAATAATTTATAATATACCATATTATAAAGTACAAATATGTAAAATCAAATTGGTATATAAATAGTTGCTGCTAAAAAGGTAATGTCTCAGCGAAATTCTATGAAATATTTAGAAACAGGCTCCTAAGTCCTAACTTAGGAGCTACAATGCGTTACTGCACGCATTACGTCTTCGTGCACTTGCATGGCACGCAAGCTATATGGCATGTCTCATACATCACAACTCAGTGGTCTACATGTATGGATCCGGTGGGCACGAGCATTACAAGGGCGAATGTTTACAAAGGTCGAAACTAATTAATTCAACCCATGATTTTCACTTCTCTTGTTCGAAAGTTCCTGAATAAATGTTTGTTTTTACACTACAGTGGAACAAGGGGTCCAGCCAACAAAGTTATCTTATTTCCTTGCTACGTGCAAACTGAGGGGATTTTCTTATAGATTTATTTATTGTTATAGGCATGCCAATAACTCTCCTGATGGTAAATAGAGATACGGTTGCAGGTCAAAATAAGTCTAATACTACTGACTCTTAAAGAAACTGTTACAACATATCATTCGGAGTTGCTGAAATTTTAGGTGATAGTATAGTTATTTAAAAGTTGCTAAAATTGTAGGTGGTAGTATAGTTATTTAAAATCATAATAAAAAAAACACGACATTAATTTCAACTGCTGAAGCATCACAGCGCTCCAACTCCAAAGTCCTTTTTTTAATGGAATAAGATGCTAAAATATCAGGATGCTCATCTGGTGGTAAATGATAACCGTTACCTACAGACACCGGCAATGCCAGAGGTCTCAAGGATAAGTTGTCGTCCTTTAAGGAAGAAATAACATGTACTCTTCTTGAAGGCTCTTAAGTCGTTTCAATTCGGAAAAGAAATCATAGTGCCGTGAGAATCGCACAGTTGTGGGCTTTAAGACATCGGACATGAAATTGATGAGACATTATTCTCTATCGAGACGTCTGATGGCGAAATTTCTATAATATTTAAAACGATCACTAAATCTTGTATCCTAAACTAGAGGCAATAAAGTATTTATTTTAAGAAAACATGTCCGTAAGTTTTCCACCCCCTGCCAAAACCATCTAATAGGTCAACGTTCTCGTTAAGTCATTTTGTTGGCTCTATCCTGGAACAGAGCCAAAATGTTTATAACCCGAGCCTTGATAAATAAGTCATAGCGTCGAAGTCAGATAAAATCTATAAATAGAAGCACGTATACCATTGTAGGCGTTTAGATTTCCAATAAAGAATGAATACCACTACGGAGTTAAATATCTCTTCTCTAACAAAACAAAGGACACAGAAGTACATAATTGTAAAAAGTTTCTGTTTTCATCAGGCATCTCAGGGTTTTGTAGGCGTTTGGTAGTCGAGGACGGTAATAATTTCCACGAACATTTAATTATTTCATATTAATATAAACTACGATTTTGAGATTCGAAACCACCGCGAGTTTTGTTTACAATTATTATTAAGGAACTCACTAGGATCTTGGAAATGTCAGTAACCACTTTAATCTAATTGCGAAAGTCATTAACGTTGTGCACAGCAATACAACGCGACCTTCTCCATACCAGTAACGTCTTGAGGCTGAGATTTCCATTGTGTACAATCGTAACTCCTGGACAAAGAACTTTACGTCACTTAACAAATAAGTTTGAAACTAGTCGGAAACACGCAATCCCCAGGCGGAACCTCTATAATAATTTCCTTACAATAGTCTCTTTACAGTTGTTGACGTATGAATTCTGGTTTGTTTGGAGATACTGAATAACTTAGGCTAAGATTTAAGACGGTATAAGGCAGGAACTTGACATGTGGCATCAACTCATCAGATTGTTTAATTTCCAAACAATATCTGTACAGTTTGTAATAACCCGACAAATAAAGTGTCTGATTGGTGTTTACCAAACGCATTCATAACGTATTCTTGGTGGAATGGCAAGCTAAGACCACTCTTAGCTTCAATCACACCGAAGTGGCAGCGGCTGGCAGCGCATTGGCCGGAAGTTTTACTGTCAAATTATTATTTTTTTCTATCTTTATAACGTATAGTATATAATAAAATAATTCACGTTAAAGAACTTCGGGCAGCCACGCGCCTTATGCAATATATTTTTCAAGCGATACTATGCATTATAATTATAGAGACAAAAGTGGTTTGAAAGTAAAACTGCCTGCCGATGCACTGCCAGCCGCTGCCACTTCGGAGGGAATCGTGCCTTAGCCAAGCGTCGGCTAAGCCAATATATACATTTCGTATTCAAGGAGTAGTAGAAGAAACTGAGGAAAGTAGAACCAGAGTCCTACTCTGCATATTTACCAGTAATTTTTATCTGTGATACGTAACATCAAAAGGAAACGACAAGAATAGCAATAGAAACATGTCGTTGAAGTGAGTGAAACAAAATATGTACTTGATATTATATACATATTTTCATGTTGTTTCCTGTAGCATCATTGTGATTGAGTGACAAGAAATTTCTTCAACGCTTTCCATAGCGGTGTTATTTCAGTTTTTTTGTCATCTGTGTTATCGCAAATATTATTATTTATAAACATGTCAATAAACATTGAGCATATCTTCAAAAGGGATTAAAGCAAAAACAAACACCCACGTTTACCAGATTTTTTTAAATTTTTAATTTAGGTATTTGACACTGTCAGCAAGGGACATAAATTAAATATATTCTTCTTCTTAAATTTCTATTAAATTTATTACAGTATAATGGTTATTTTTTTAAATAACCGTGCGAAGCCGGGACGGGCCGCTAGCTAAAATTCGAACAATTTCACCTAACTAATCTATACTTGTTTTCTTTTTATATATTTTCCTTTCCGTTTATTATTATCTAACACCCATTTAGTGGGCTTCGACGGGTCTGGACGGCAGTAAACCGAATTTATGTTATTAAGTAGAAAGTGAATAACTGAAAAAGCATTTGGACTCATAGGGAGTCCAAATGCTTTTACTGTAGTAGCTGTAGTATTGTAGTAGCTGTACTGTTGTATGTAGTTTGTAGTATTTGTTTAATAAAGGCATATCGCCAATAAAAAAAAAAAAATTTAGTAATCTAAAACAGTGTAACAAATACAAATTATTTCTGTTTTGAGCGTAATACGCAGCACTGCTCCACAATATACAGGTTTATTGGAAAAATGCTAACAACTTCTCGGGGTTGACTTCTGTTAGTCCTAACAAATGTTTTGAGATGAATGTTTCTTATTTTTATATATTTCTATTGTTTGTTTTTCAATTTTTGAATCACAGTCTTTTTATTCTGTGCCACACTGACTGTGTTGAATCACAGTCTTTTTATTCTGTGCCACAGTACTCACAAGCAGTTGTCCAAATTCAATGCCTCTTCTTCTTTCTTCTTCTTCACTTTAAAAAATCTAACGATAGGATTTTACTTTTGATATCTAAGGTGTCAAAAATGTATCTGGCATTTCTTAAGAAGAAGACAAGGCGAGAACTTGACTGTATTATTGAAATGACTTAATAATAATAATATGACAAAAACATTTTTACAAGAAAGCCATGATCGATCGTGTGTGCTTTACAGGCCGGCTTTGACTAGGGCGATGCTAATCTTATCCTACTCAATGCTGAATACTCGTATATTGAATACCCAAGCTTTATTCATCCTTTTGAACGTACTCTGACTTTCCAAAACATACCTTTACGACGAACTAATCATCTAGAGAAGTTGTGTATCACTTTGACAAACAACTTCAACTTTGGCCGTATGTTGTCTACGGCTAAATTAACAGCTTGGTAGTAAGTATTTTAAGCCAGTGGAGATGGTATTTTTAGCTATGACAGTTTCTTAATGTTAACCAAGCATATCATGTCCACAACACAAATCCCACAAGTACGTAATCGTGTTATTTTATTCTATAGATGTTATTTTATTTTATAGATGTTGGCTAAATACCGGCTTGAAGTCTTGCACTCCATTTCTAAAGTCTTTGGCCACGTTGCTCGCCTTGAGCGCTGTCATATAAAAAATGGGATCCTCTAAAAACCTCATAGTCGGCCTAAGACTTTTCTACAGATTTTTTTTGGAGACTTCTTGACCTTTCTATTATAGAACAAAGCGTACGGATTAATGACATATGTGCATTGTAGACGTTTTTTTCTCTTTGAGCGTCACTTTCACAGCATTTGCATTCAGTTTAATTAAACAAACAGTTAAGGAATTAAATTACTTGCCAGAGCCGTGTTTCATCTTCAATCACATCATCACTTTATCACATAATAATAAGGACCAGAACGATCACCGCAAAGCCATTCCAATAAATACGTGAGTCTAGCTACGAAGCAATAAGGTGCACTTCAGATCACAAAGCACGGTGTAGCTTATGTTTATATTCACCTATAAGGCTCTTTTTATCGCATAGCTCTGATATTTATTGACGTGGCACGCACCGTAGAATAATCCCGTCCGGGCGGATATGCCGTTGTACCTGTAGCTTTCTACCTAAGAGGTGGAGAGAACGAGGTCTGATTAAATGCAAAAAAAGATTTGCATTAGCATTTGACACTTAGGTTTTTTGCTAACTTCTCATGTATTAGGAGTTGCCCTTATAAATCACTGAATTGAGTTTCCAGTCCAACAGTCTGCAAGTCATCTTTCTCTCAACATTTTACAAAAAATACCTTATTTTTAGACTTGTAATTCATTCTGTTTTTACTCTAGGGACCCGTTACAGACGGATGGACAAAACAGCTCAGTTTCACTAATAGCTAATTTTTCCCTTTGTGAGCGGAACCCTAAAATGAGCCAATAGTTTATCCCGAAAAACTAATAACCTACCATCGGTTATACTTTCTTCTGTGGCTATGCATCAGTAAACTTAAGCTAATGCGTACGAAAGCTTTTACTAGACGTGCTTTACTGCATAAAGTAGTAGTTATTGCTACCTGCCAGTTATTAGAAGCGTAGAGATTATGTATACCTTGCCCGTACAACATCGTAGTATGAATTTGTATAAATTTAACCGTCTGCAACCCGCCTCAAAAATTCTTGTTATAAGTTTATATCGAGCTTTCAGATGACTAGTAAGATCAAAAAAGGAGACCTGTTTTCTAATTAACTAACTAATGCCCGACTGGAGGAAATGTTGAATAGAAAGAGGACCCCGGAGTCAGTGGCAGGTCAATCCGGGACAAAATGAAAATAACTGTAAAGTTTAAAGAATAAATTAATGTTAAAATATTTTGTGTAAAATATCGAATCAAATAGGATTAAGCATGTTATAAACTAACTTACTAAAATTAGAATAAAAGATAAAAACATTCTAGTTTACAAAATGAAATATATATATATATATATATACATGGAGTCACTTAGTTTTAAGATATAACACCTTTACACTAACCAACATATAAGTGTAAAAAGTCAATGATGAATGGAGAATGATTTTGTTAAATTGTTTAATGTAATAAAATAATAATCAATCAAAAAAGAGTACGGACCAAGAGTCTGTAGTGCATTGTTAAATTAATAAATAAATAAAAAAAAAGCCCGACTGCACTAATACATCAACATAATATGATAAGCTACGGAAACTACACAAATCAATTAATTTCTGGGAACGCTAAACCACAAAAAACACTAGTCACTATTATCTACTAATTAAAAGCCAGAACACACCATGTTATCACGCGCGTGCACCTGCGACGCAACGTACTGTGCACGCAACACAACCAGTCCTTGCGTACTCAGTCGCAGCAATATTATTTTTATTTCTTAAATATAAAAGCTTTTGACATTTTTTTTTTTTATGTTATTGTAACGGAACAAGCCCGAGGCCCACCTGATGTTAAGTGGACTAACCTCTGCCTATAACAGACGCATTTCGTCAACGACGAATTGCACTGTGCCCGTCACACTGAGACGTTCAGTTGTTAGGTCTCATTAGCCTGTAATTTTTCTGGCTCTCAAGGACTGCTGCCGGAACACACCGTTAGGTGCTTGGCGACAGATTTTCTACTTGAGGGTGGTCGCTAGCCAGGCGGGCATTCGTTAAATGCCCTTCCACCATGCGGTGAAGCTCAAGCTCTGGGCAGGATTCGAACCATGGACCTGCTGCGCGGCAGTCCATAGCCAATGCCACTGAGCCATCACTGCTTCGAAAATGTTGTTGGATAGAAAGGAAATTTATTTGGCACACGCCAAATAATTTATAATATACCATATTATAAAGTACAAATATGTAAAATCAAATTGGTATATAAATAGTTGCTGCTAAAAAGGTAATGTCTCAGCGAAATTCTATGAAATATTTAGAAACAGGCTCCTAAGTCCTAACTTAGGAGCTACAATGCGTTACTGCACGCATTACGTCTTCGTGCACTTGCATGGCACGCAAGCTATATGGCATGTCTCATACATCACAACTCAGTGGTCTACATGTATGGATCCGGTGGGCACGAGCATTACAAGGGCGAATGTTTACAAAGGTCGAAACTAATTAATTCAACCCATGATTTTCACTTCTCTTGTTCGAAAGTTCCTGAATAAATGTTTGTTTTTACACTACAGTGGAACAAGGGGTCCAGCCAACAAAGTTATCTTATTTCCTTGCTACGTGCAAACTGAGGGGATTTTCTTATAGATTTATTTATTGTTATAGGCATGCCAATAACTCTCCTGATGGTAAATAGAGATACGGTTGCAGGTCAAAATAAGTCTAATACTACTGACTCTTAAAGAAACTGTTACAACATATCATTCGGAGTTGCTGAAATTTTAGGTGATAGTATAGTTATTTAAAAGTTGCTAAAATTGTAGGTGGTAGTATAGTTATTTAAAATCATAATAAAAAAAACACGACATTAATTTCAACTGCTGAAGCATCACAGCGCTTCTCCGATATGGGCACTTGGTTTTCTATATTTTTGATTACCTCGCCCCCGGTAGCTTCTTCCTCAATTTCCGTGGCCTCTCTTGCCTTGATTTGGACAATTCCTTGCTATATGATTGGCCTCTCCGCAGGAATAACATTTAAATGAATTTGTTTGAAAGACATATTCATTACTTGACGTGGATGGCTTTGAATTATGACTTTTTTCTTTAAGCTCTGCGTCTAATATTTTACTCTTTATAAAATCTAACGTTAGTTCTATGTTCGATGTTTCAAGAGCATTTACAACATGCTGATATGCATCTTCTACACTCAATAAAAGTTGACATACCTTGTCTTTTTCTCTAGCTTTGTTCCGTTTGTTTCTATCTCTCTTACGACTTTATCAAACTTGGTGAAGTGTTCTTCAACACTGTCATTCTTTTTACATTTCAGGCTCATTAATTGCCTCCGAAGATACAAAGTTGATATTGTGCTTTTTCTTTCAAATATTTTTTTGAGGTTTTCTATCATCTCATGTGCCGATTTGGCGTCTTTGACATATTCCAAATGTTTGTCCGGCAGAGATTGTATGATAAGGTTTCTTGCCCTTGTGTCTTGTCTTGTAGCATCTGGATCAGCTTCATCTATCTTTGTCTCTTTTATGACATCCTTACAACCTTTTTCATCCAACGCAATCTCAATGCGGAATAACCAGTTATGGAAGTTTCCCTTCTCTAACGGAGAGATTTTGTATAATTGCGCCGTCAACGCATTTATTTCCATGTTTCTGTTGTAAGTAACTATTTTGTTGATGTAGCTGAAAATGCCTGAAAAAAAGATCCCAACCCCCTAGCACATTTCTTTTAAACTTCCTAATACTACGCTAATCTTTGTCGATCTGACTGATTTTGGGCACTGTAGCCCATAACCTATTAGATATATAAGAGAAACACCCAAATCAAGAGAGATCAGTTTAATTAGCGTTTAATACATGTAACAAAAGTCTTCACCCTACGCCATATTTTTAAGGAAGAGAGAGATAAGACACTTCAAAATGTTTCTATAGACAATATAATCTAGAGATGTACCTAATGGTACTATAATCGACTTCCAATAACCTCTGCCGATAACAGATGCACGATTTGCATTATACCCATCATCCTGAGACATACAGTTGTAAATTCTAATGTACCTGTAATTTCATAATTAGTTTTTGGGCTCTCAAGGACTGCTGCCGGAACACATTGTTAGGTGCTTGGCAACAGATTTTCTACTTGAAGGTGGTAGCTTGCCAGGTGATATGTTTTCCACAATCTGGTGAAGCTCACGCCAGCGATGGTGATCGAACCATATATTAAACGTTCGGAGAAAGTGGTTAGTTGTTTAGTACGCTGCTGTAATAATTACCTCATCATGTAAATTGGTCGAATAATTATTAGTTGGTATTATTTTCACGTACATTCTATGGATACAGACACATTGACACTAAATAGATATTAGTTATAAATAGTTATAAATAATAACAACACATAGAAAGTTAAAAAAATTTCACAGTTCCAAGTGCCCCCTTGCTACAAAGTTTCGAAGTCGGGCAGTTGATTTGATTAATAATAAAACAACCAATTAGCTAAGTATTTAATTTCATATAACAAAGTAAAGTTAAGCAGCTTTTGCCGTTCAGAACTTAACTCTGTCAAAGTTCAGCTGACATAGTTAACGACGTCTCCTTAAGTTACTGATTAAAGGAACATGAATATATTCATTTTAAAAGCTGTGCGTTCACCGAATTGTTTTAATTGGGGAGATGTTTGGTAACGTAGCCTTCATTTTAAGTTTTTAATATTTTCTGTAAAGTTTCTTGACGAAATCAAAAGACGTAAAAGTGATGTTAAAGTTTCTTCAAACAACAGTAATTAATCAGAGATACATACATTTTTAACTAAGTTTTAAGTTAGATTTTTTTCATATCATTTTATGTTTGTTCAGAGATGTTGACAGCACGTCCAAACTACGAATAAAATATTTATTCGTAGCATCCAAATCAGGAGGCCTTGGTATAGATTCCAGAATCGGAAAATAATTATTAGATTAACCAAATACCTTTTTAGCATTTTTTTTAATAATTCGCGGTAAACGAACACACTTACCACGCGACAGTGCTTAAAACAATTAAAAAAATATATTATTTAGTATATCGAAAATAAGTTATTGAATCTGTGTTAAGTAGATGACAATAGTTCCACCCATGTGGTGAATCAAATCAAATTCAAATTTATTTACCGGAATGTAGCCTGGACGAACTAGGTAAACTTAAAAAATATGCCATAACGTTCTACCATTACAATGGTGTGCAAATTTGTAACGGCCGAGTTATGATCGTTACAATTACAAAAATTACAATAGCGTCTCTTAAATATATACGTATCATTACTTTATTATTGGTATCGGTGCAAACAGGACAATTTTAATTGGTACAATGATATCAGAGATCTTATTTTGATAGACAAACAAATATTATTAAATTATTATTAAAATATTTTTACGTACATTTCTAATTTGAACAATGATTTCATAATTAATTTATATATTTTTTAAATCATTACAGAGATAACATATATCATATAATTTTAAATAAAATCAATCTTACCGTTTAAAAATAGTAATCAGAAAGTCAAATTTAAATTACATATGGCACATTTTCAACAAAGCAGTATTTCCCTATAAAAGGGGGATAAGTATAGCCTCGTTATGAGAAGAGCCCTTCCACATACTTATGCAAATGAGAGAAATAATTTGAGCCCATTTTTCCATGACGATTTTCCTTATATTTTATGTGTGCCAGTTTCTTCTCGCAAACGGAAACGCTGGGTTTTTAATGCTTGTATAATTTTCTTATACAACATTAGCAAAGGGCGAGTATCCTACAGTAACATACCTAAAAAAATAACTGTAAAATAGTATACACACTAAAGAGAAAATGTATAGGACTCGGGTAAAATTATCATCAGCTTCCTACCGTTAGCACGTTTGTGTATGGTCCGAACAATATGTATTCTCTTACAACACAAAGTACAATTCGAGAACATAATAATTTCATATGATTTCGCAACAACACAACACAACGTAATATGTGTAAATTATTTGGCTTTAAGTTTTGTTTATGTAAAACCACTTTGTCGAGGGAAGAATTTCCGAATAATCTCCATTCAGGGTTATGTTTTGTTTATCTGGTCTTACTCTCTTAAGCATGTCATAGGATCAACGGTAATTGATTAGACATTTATTGCATTTTCTAGGTCGTAATAAAATCATAGACTGAGTACTATGACTTAAATTGAAATTGAAATATTAACTTCGAAATTTATTTTACCAATTTTTGTATCCACCGGCATATATAACATATTTTTTTTAAAATCCTTAAGTTGATATTTATGGCACTTCGGCGATCGCTGCCATGACACGGTCGCTTTGCTCGCTCATGTCAAACGTTTTTGTGGGCACCAGTAACTTAACGCTCCTCTTCACTTCGCTTGTCTTCACACATGTATAGTATGACTGCCCTAGAATAGTAATTCAAAGTTATTTATACCAAAATCAGTTACTTGAACAAAATTATTTTTGATAATTTGTCCTAAACTTCATAGCGTCTCTAATTGTACTCCTTGTGTATTTTCCTTATTTTCTTGCATATCTAACAATTTATTAACCTTAATTTAAAAGTGATTGGTTTTTACTGGCTCTGAATTGCAAATTTGGGAGCATGAGTTGCTCAACTACGTCATAACTCAGTCAACTCCACAATTTTATTGCGTTTGAATACGGTTTTCGTACATGTCCACGTGGGAAGAAATTATTATCCGTAGTTTTCTCACATTTCTGACGGCATGATGGCCGTAACCGTCAATATGCAGCGTTTGCTAATATGAATCTTATTTAAACGGCGGCGAATGAATGTTCACATCACTGGCGGGCAACGATCAGCTTATTTAGGAACTCTAAGGTCTATAAGTACATCATGCATTAGTCGATTACGCTACTTGTTTGCTTTTGAATATGATATTGATACTTGAGGGACGTATGAACTGACATTTTCATTAGATCTCTGAAACAGATATACAGTTGAGGTCTATGATTATTCGACATGTTAGTATTAATTATAACAGTATTCATGGCCTTTGTGTACGATTAGAGGTGGTGTTATTCGATTTCACGGATATATTGAGTTTATTTGTGTGAAGGAATATGTGATACGATACAGGAGCAATAATCCAAACACTGGAGCGCTCGAAGCAAAGTTTGTTTGGCTGTTCTTAACCGATCAGCAAAGTTAAGCAACGTCCGCCGCGGTCATGAATTGGATGGGTGACCGCTAGTGACATTACTACTGAGTGCTTCCGTGCTTCGGAGGGCACGTTAAAACGTCGATTCCGTTGTCGTCTTAGGATGGCAGTCGTTATAGCATGGTAGTAGGGCATTTTGCGAATGCCCGCCTGGCTAGCAGAAAAAAAAAGTAGAAAATACGTCGCCAAGCACCTAACGGTGTATTCCGGCAGCTGTCCTTGAGAGCCAGTAATTCTAGGGTAGCCTGGACAACATCTTCGACCACATAATTACCTTCAATCAGGTGAGATAGTGGTCAAAGGTTAACCTATTAAGCATTAAAAAAATTGAATTAATATTATCAGTAAGAACTTTATTGCTTTATTATGTAAACACATATTCTATTCCTACATTTTCTCAAAAGTATTCATGGTTCTAAAAATAAGATCTTTTGGAAAATGTTGATCCAAATCTAAATACATAATAGTGTAAGCGTAGCTGAACGCTTTGCGGATTAGATTTCCTTAGTTTTGTTTGTAGTTCAATTCAGTTCGTCTGCAGACGTCGCTCCGTCTCGTTGAGATGGTTATACATTAGGAATAAAATGATAAATTTGAACTATGCCTCACTCACCACGATAACTCAATTGGCAGAGCAAATCCCGGCTATGGAAACGGATGGTCGCCGGTTCTTTCTCTCTGCGAACAGTTTATCAGTAAAAGGTACGGAGCCCAAAATTACAAGGGTAGAATACTTTTTCCAAAAATCATTTACGTCACTTAACTGTTTATTATTCGTGTGGTTTTCAAATACGTTTTAGTGCTTCATATAAATATTTATGTTTTTTTATTGTAGTATTTCTTTCTAATTGTTGCTTTAACTTTTATCACTGCGACTGAGTTAGTACTAAGTTATTAGTAGTTATAAATTAGTATTTGTATTAGTTAGAGATTTCTACGGACATATTATTTAATGGAGGTTGACTCTTGTTATATTGATTTAACTATAGTGAAGTGGCTTAGAATAATTTTCAGGCAAATATATTATCTTCAGATATGATTATTTGCAAATTAGTTTTCAGATAAAACCTATAACGAGGATAATGTTCCTTCAAACAAAAATTTACAAATGTGTCCTTGAAACATGGATCTGTGATCTAAGTTTTTTTTTCTCAAATAGCCCTTGGTTCTCACCAATAAAAAGAAACGGAGTTTTTGTTTCAAATGGGAGATTTGATGTAATTTTCGAGATTTGTCTGATACTTTGGCTATTATTTTTACAAAGCCTTCCTCATTTATTTTGTTGTGAAAAATTGTACCAAAGTACCTATTTAGAGGTTTATAAGAGCACAGTTTTAAAATTTTTAGAACTTTGATAGTTAATAATTTAACGGAATCGCTTTATAGAGCATTGTTTTTGTAATAAAATGTATTTTTACATTTGTTAGGAAAATAGCATTAGCAAAGTCATTCAAGTACATATAGGAATAATAAAAACCCCTAGATATAAGTTACTAGTGACATAAGACCTTTTTAGGGTTCCGTACCCAAAGGGTAAAAACGGGACCCTATTACTGAGACTTTGCTATCCCCCCGTCTGTCACCAGGCTGTATCTCAAGAACGGTGATAACTAGACAAATGAAATTTTCACAGATGATGTATTTCTATTGCCGCTGTAAAAACAAATACTTAAAATAAAATAGAATAAATATTAAAGGTGGGCTCCCATACAACAGACTTGATTTTTTTACCTTTTCTTGATCGATACTAATAACGGTGACAGGTAGACGCTGTAACTATTCACAGAATATTTAGTTTTATGTTATCTTTAAATATAATTTACTAAAATAAAATAAATAATTGAGGCGGCTCCCATACAATAAAAAAGGGTTTCGCCGTTTATTTGCTAAAAATAATAATAATGAAAACGAGATAATGGTACGGAACTCTTCGTGCGCGAGTCCCAATCGCACTTGGCCAGTTTTTTGTTATATGTTATTGTGACGAAACAATAGCGGTGACCTCTTACCTATAACAGTTGCATTTTGTCACATGTAACGAACTGCATTATGTCCGTCACCCTGAGAGATACAGTCTCATGTAATTTTACTGGCTCTCAAGGGCTTCTGCCGGAACGCACTGTTAAAATACAGCTTTAAAATACAAGGACGGCAATAAAATACGATGAGTCAATGTATGCATGATAAGTAAGTAAGTAACTAAGTATAGGTATTGATTTCCTCATTGAGCTATAAGAACTTTGATTGCGTTATAAAATTGGTATCGATAAAATCTGCCAGCCAACTAAAGACAGTTCGCAAAGTAAGCACTTAAAAGAAGAAACGGCCACTAAATATACTCGCATAACAGTTAGTTACACATTGTGATTTTCTAAAGTTAAATTTTGATTCATTAGTTTCTAACGACTATCGATTCGACAACGATCTCACCAAATATTATTAAGAAAAAAATCGTACAACAAAAAGACATATTACACACAACGATGTAAAATTTAAACGAAAGAAGAAGTTTAGGTGACTAATTATGTGCTTTATACATTTGTAATAGTTATTTTTGTTTAACACGTGATAGTGCTTATAATCATATTTAGATTTACGGAAGTTTAGCGACTTCTTTTCGAGTGTTAAGTGTATGAAAAACTTTTTTTTTTAGAGTAAATCTAGTAGACTGGTGACTACGCACCGTCTATAATGACGTTAAAAGTTACATAATTAATTAATTAACTCTCTGACTGACTCATTGACATAAATGTTCTCCCAGAATGAGTAGAGTAGGGTAAAAATTATGTATTTCAAAAATATTCGGGGGGTTTAGGTGAGTATGAGAAAAATCTAAAATCACGCCTGCCAAGTAAAGATGATATATCTCAAAAACGGTACAAGATAGGTAGGGGGTGTTTGAACAAATGTCATAGGGAATTGGGAGAGCAGTTGAATGACCTCTTTCAAAAATCCATAATGGAGGATATTAAGATGGCCGCCATACAAAGCTCCGAGCCTCCTGAAGTGAGGCCGTTAGACCGTGCTTCAGTAGGGGCGGAACAGTTTTTATGGTGGTAGTTTTTATTTTTGACATTTTGGATTTGTGTTCTCCTCTCGTTCTTTATACTGCATTTGGAGTAATATATCGTATTTTTTAGACCGTATTAGGATATTTTGTGGGATTTACGACCGAACATGGAGTCACAGTCCTACAGTGTTGTAGCGAGCCCGAAGGGCGAGCTGATGGTGCGCGAGCCCGAAGGGCGAGCGCTTGGCGAGACCGCAGGCCGAACCATGTTAGTAACTTGCGAGGCCGCAGGCCGAGCTCCGACATGAGAGTATTATATAAATTATATTTATAAATACTTGAGAGTCTCCATGGCAACTGCCCGCGATAACCAAAGACCTAGGCAGTAGGGTAAATCTGATTTGGCGGCTACAGTAAATTTCTCTACAGTATTAGGGATTTTTATGGGATTTCATTCTTCTTTTAGAGTTTTGAACTAATTTTTTTCTTATGTATGAGGTGTTTTTATGACAGTTCCTACTGACTCAAGATAGATGCGGGCCGCATGCGGCCCGCACACTCCCCGAAAAACTAGTTAAAGTATAAAATGCGACTCTTTCAAACGATCCTTGAATACACAGTGTACCCGGTGTGTAAAATTGGGGGCCGTGGGTTCTATTACCACTCGAAATTAGAAGCTTTGTACTCGAAAAAATTATAAATGTGAAAAAATATTGTCCAACAAAAGCCTTTGCAACAAATGTCCGATTAAAGACTTTAAGTCATTACCCTTAAATATACAGTAATTTACGGTACCTGCGTATTTATACCTATACATACGTCGAGATGCCACAGGCACCGCTAAAGTTACCGTTAGAATGCATTATTTATAGAGAAACGCTAAGCAAATACTCACTTTATCCTACCGTATACGAACCATGTAAGCCTATCACGTTCACGGACACGGGCTTTCCTTTCAGAGAGAGCAGTAAGGCCATAATCCACCACCAGGCACAGGATGGTTAGAGAATAGGCCGATGAATGGCGAAGGCTTGACGTGTACTCCATACCACTGAAGTGGTCTGTTGTAAATGCTACTAGAGGTCACCCATCTAAGTAGCCACCACAGAGAATGTTGCAGTTCGGTTAGGAACATGCTGTATATTAAAAAAATAAAAGATTCAGGCGTTGCTTTGCGGAAATCTATATTCAATAATATTTTATCGATCTTACGCTCGAAGAATCAAGACCTCCTGAGGATGCGACACGCGTCGAAAATCCTTTGGGTTTGGCAGCAAGACGTTTATTGTTGTCACGTCGGTGTGGCAGGAAAGTTAGGCGAAATTATCACTAGTTTTTTTTGAGTGTTTTACTAACATATTCATTTAATGTTTTCTCAAAATATTTGTTGTTATTAGAATATAAATAATAGTTTGTACATAAATACCTAATTGAGTCAACAATTTGACTTAAATTGATACAAAATTAAACAATCCGACAGATTGGGGCAGGGAATAAAGCTTTACATTGCAATAGCCCGTAAACCAGGATTTCAGCTTTTTGATAACTTTAAGTCTTCGGGAATGTAACACAAGCGGAAGTATAAAGGCTGCCTGAATTCTCTCGAAGATGCTCGAGAATTTCGCAAAACTTTGAGATGTTTGATTCTCTTTCGCGCTCTTTGCCCATTTGATTTCATTTGATGACATATGGATAGCAAGAAAATAATACAAGTGTCTCTAGAAACATGGTGTAATCATGATTGCAAAGACACAACTTTGCCAGTTAAGTGAAAATAACAAAGGAACTATTCCGTTTCCAATGATTTATTTTTCTTTTTTTTATGTTATTGTGACGGAACAAGCTCGAGGTCTACCTGATGTTAAGCGGATTAACCTCTGCCTATAACAGATGCATTTCGTCACACAAGTCACGAATTGCACTGCGCCCAACACCTTGAGACACAGTTATTAAGTCTCATCTGCCTGTAATTTCACTGGCTCTAAAGTACTGCTGCCGGAACACACCGTTAGGTGCTTGGCGACAGATTTTCTACTTGAGGGTGGTCGCTAGCCAGGTGGGTATTCGCAAAATGCCCTTCCACCATGCGGTGAAGCTCAAGCCGCGGCAGGATTCAAACCATGGACCTGCTGCGCGGCAGTCCATAGCCAGTGCCACTGAGCCATCACTGCTTCACAAAAAAAGGGAAGTGTTAAAACAAGCTGCATCATTTACCAATTTTATTCTCCAAATCTGTTACAAATACATGATAAGTAGATATTTACGTCTGATTATTAACTATTGATGTGTTGTTACGGTCATTGCATTCTCATTACCCAAATGATCACATGGGCTAATTAGAGTTATAAACAAAAGCGAAACAGATTAGTGAGTAGCTATACCTACCTGTATTGTTTGTACATAACAGTGTATGTGAAGCTTATGGCTGACATCATCACTCCGAAGGTTGCCGATATCAACATATTGTATGCAGTTCGTGTAGTACACATAATACATTCCATAATAATTTGTAGTCAGTTTTACTACAGCAGATACATACACGTTTACCGGTAGCGGAGGTGAGCAGGGACGAAACCACCCAGCAAGTATACTTGCATTCCGCTTCACAGATTCACAGACGCTTTAATATTAGATGACAATAAAATAAAAATAGGAAACGGCACATGATCCTATATTAAGTATATGGGTACATTTACGTACGTTTAAAATGGCTGGCCTAAGGAAGTTGCACATTGAATAGCTGGAACCGTATTGCGAGAACTACATGAGACTCACGTGGGCATAGTTAAACCGAGGCCTATGTACCCTCATATGTATGGTGGTCAGGGTTGTACGAAGCCGTTGCGGAGCGGTGCAGTAACGCATCCACCTGCGATGCAGTGGTGCTTACGCCCTCATCAGCACCGGTTGCTCCGTGGTGTTGGCTGCGTTACCCCTATGAGCGAATACATCTTGACTTCTGCATCTTGAACTCTGCTGTTACTGCAAGATAACTATGTTGTTCTACTAAACGGTCAGAAATAACCAAATTTTATGCATTAGTTTGAGCAAATTTTCTTGAAAATTTTTTTTTTATGTTGTTTTGACTGATCAAGCCCGAGGCCCACCTGATGTTAAGTGGGCTAACCTCTGTCTATAACAGATGTATTTCTATAACACGAATTGCACTGTGCCCGTCACACTGAGACGTACAGTTGTTAAGGTCTCATGTGCCTGTAATTTTACTGGCTCTCAAGGACAGCTGCCGGAACACACCGTTAGGTGCTTGGCGACAGATTTTCTACTTGACGGTGGTAGCTAGCCAGTCGGGCATTCGCAAAATGCCCTTCCACCATGCAGTGAAGCTCAAGCCCGCGGAGGAATTCGAACAATGGACCTGCTGCACGGCAGTCCATAGCCAATGCCACTGAGCCATCATTGCTTCAAAATTCGTTCGTTAGCCTGATTTCGTTTAATATTACGACCAACATTCAGGCAACCAAGTAAAATTTAATACTTGGTGGATGTTTTTTCTCAGTGTAAACGTGGTTTACCCTTTACACACTATCTCCTTGACACCTACCCTAGATACGTGAGTATGGACACAGATAAGCCAATAGTTATTAAGTGTGGACTGGTCCTCTAGAATTTAATGGACCATAAATTTCAATCATTATCTAGTGTGACGCATGGCTGCATTTCCTGCTCACTGATGTTAATGCAATAGACTAGACAAGCATTAAAATTGTATTATTCAATCGTAGAATTTTATCCAGTATTATGACCCTCCCAGACCGAAGTAATTTAGTTAGAGGGGGGGAAATTTGTCGTTACTGTATGCTTTCGTAGAAAAAAAGGGACGTTATTACCAAAGTAAACGAATTCTACACTATCCATCAGACCGTCGTTTATATTGCACCGTGGAATTTCAATGCTTATTTGTTGGATCAAATTAGTGCCAGCATTTTTTTGATTGTTTTCATAAATTGAGTTTAACCTTAAGCTAATTGACTTCAATGATTGAAAAGGTAGGTGTTCAACCAAACGTTGCGAAAAAAATATTTTGTAGTTATATTACTAACACAATACAGCTACATATCCAAAAGCGACTAACCAGGCAAGCTAAAAATATTTGCCTACAACCACCCAGAACCAACTACGGTAAAAGAAGTCTATTTTATGAAGGCCCTAAAATGTATAACGAGTTGCCTGAGGATATAAAGGAAATAAACTCTCTAAATTATTTCAAAAAAATACTCGAAGCCCACGTTTTTAAAAGCTAGTTTAATATAGTGAACTTAACTAAATGTTTCATATAATTATAATCCCATAATGAAATCTTTCCAGCAGGGAGTACGTACC
Organism: Plagodis pulveraria; assembly: GCA_963890685.1. NCBI lineage: Eukaryota > Metazoa > Arthropoda > Insecta > Lepidoptera > Geometridae > Plagodis > Plagodis pulveraria. Next base: position 10,017,941 of record OY982964.1, on the reverse strand, counting down.
GGATTATTGCATGCATCAACAACAAGATCGCACAGAAGACAATTTACGACTACCTTCAATCTTACTAATACACATTATTGTTTACCTAACGACATGTATGTTTACCGCGTACAAGATATATAATGTATTTATCTGAAAGTGAATTTTGAATTGTTTTGAGAAATAAATGATTACTACCGTATACACTAAAATAAAATGTAGTTTTGGTAACTACAGACTTTTCCAGCACCATCATTTTCCTACTTTTTACTATCTAATGGGTCCTCCTTGGGAATGATGTCGTTGATAGTATACCCGCAGCCTTTTGAGTAATCGGCGTTATTATAGTAAGTAACCAAAAAAAAATTGCGATTCAATTAACAGACATGTTGCAAATAATGTTGTATATTGCAATTGTAATTTCGTTGGTAAAGTGGCGTAGAGCGTTGTTTTAGGTTTATTGGTTCGAAACACGCAGCGGTCAGCTAGCTAAGTTACCCATATTTTTATGCAAAACCGTTCAGCCTTTGCGAAGGTGGAAGATGAAACGAACATACAACCACATATAAACTGTATTAAAGGTAAATGATGTACTGTACTGTATTAGCTGAATTGTCGCATAATCATGACAGTCTGTAACATACATTCGAGTACACAAAGCTACTTATACAGTCAGCTACAATATTTCAATCCAAGCCTTACTACATCTTACGTCTAAATATACTCTTTTAATGGATAAGTATGAAAAAATCCTGAGCATGTTGGTGTTGTTACCCAGACCGGATTTTGTTCTATACTTAAAAATAACTAAACCATACAGTCTATATAGAACTTACTGTACTGTATGAAACAATCATACCTATAGACCACACAATAAAAACCAACAAGTTATACGATTTAACAAATTAATTACCCAAAAATAGTCAAGTTGTGGAGCAGAGGTGTAATCGCAATGCAACATAAAAACACACGTTCCTTATTAATAGTCTACTTACAGATATAGGAAGCCTATCCACCTACACTACATAAATAAAAATATAAGACCATCAATATGTATATAACGTCTCTAAAAACACCAATACAATATTAGACGACAAACGAGAAAGGTGAAAGAGACAGAAGTGACTGGTTAAAGTAGAAATGTAGTGTAACCACTTAAAATAAGGTAAGGAATATTAGACAAATCTCTAAAGTAGCTCCAATGACGTTGAAGATATAGATTGATAAGTTGAAGATTCATAGAATGGCGTGGTATTACGGTCATGTCATAAGGAGTGATGCATATTATACAGTTGACTAACCTATCTAGAATTCTATACTAGAATTACAGTAGGCAAACTAATTTGCACATAATTTTATTATGGTAGATATTTTATGCCCTAAATAGAGACACAACGTTGGTATGAATTTTTTTTGTTTGTATTAATTTGGGGTGTTTACAATTCGATTCCATCGTAATTCAAATAAACAGGCCAAGTTCATATCGCAGTTCTAGTAACACATGTCCCTTTGTTACATTTAATTTTGGTTATATTTGAATCGTATAAGTATTGAATTTATAGGATGAAAAGGGTTCCTGTAAACAACGAAATAGTTTCAAACAATCTTAATTTAATAGTGTTTTCTTTAGAAATACTGTTAATTGTAAATGTTTAACACTTCATACTCGGTACATTTTAACCATAAAAAACTTTTGTATTTATTTGATATAATGTTATTGTACTACTAACGCCATCTGTTAGAAAACCAAAGAGTTAACATCGCTGCAACAGAACTAAACTCAATACTCATATACATCGTAGTTATTCTACTTAATATTAGATGACATCACTAGAATCAGGTTGTAAAATAAACGCGAGCCTTCACAACAGCTTCTTGCTAGTTATTATAGTCTTAATCACTAAGATAGAAAAAATATTTCCTGGTTGGCTAATCCTAACCTATTTTACTTCGTAATTTATTTAATTATTTATCAACATAATAAAATCACTGGAATTGATTGCTAAAACATTAAAAAAAAACAAACTAAATAAAAAATATAACAAACCTATTTTCTTATATTAAATGCTAGCACATAACTTTGAAGGATTAAATTTGATTTAATGACACGATTATTAAACTATTAATTCACGAGAACATGATCCGAAGACTACAAATAGAAATGTTATTCAATTGCATTTTTAAAATTGTTGATTTGTGTTAGTTGTATGTTTTTTAACACTGACTTTTAAATGCGTTTATTCACTCTCTTAAAACACCTCACTTACGTTAAAAATATTTGTAACATACAAGAAATCTTAGTGATTAATTGATGTTTCAGAATTTTGATAAACCGATCAACCAGAATAAGTAGTCTTTAAATTAAATCTTGATTATGTATTACTATTATCGCTCACATGTGAAATTTATTATATAAAAAGATCGAAATTTTGTATTGATTCATTGATTTTACTTATTAAGAGAACAACAATATGAACGTTATTAATGTACAAGTTTGAAAATCAAAAATAAACAAAATATTCTCCTACAAGATTATTCCTAGTCAACTTGCGTGAGTAAACATCCGCACTCGCTGATAGTCGAAACAAAGGTTAAGCCACTCTTACTTTTCTTCCCAATTAGTTAAATGATTTTAAGGTACAAAAAAAATGTTATGGAACGCAACTGAGCTCTTTACCATCCAACGCTTCATGTCAATCCCCATTCTAGCATGGTAGTAGGGCATTTAGCGAATGCCCGCATGGCTAGCTACCACCCTCAAGTAGAAAATGTGTCACCTAGCACCTTACGGTGTTTTCCGGCAGCTGTCTTTGAGAGTCAGTAATTTAAGGCTAGCCTGAACAAAATCTACATCATCGCCTCACAATAGGTGAGACAGTGGTCAAAGGTAAGCCTAACTTTGACTTTCACTCTTGAAGCTTTTGAAGCGCTCGTAGCGAAGTTTACTTAGCTGTTCTCAACCGATCAGCAAAGTTAAGCAACGTCGCCCGCGGTCATGAGTTGGATGGGTGACCGCTAGTGACATTACTACTGAGCGTTTCCGTGCTTCGGAGGGCACGTTAAGCCGTCGGTCCCGGTTGTTGTCTTAGGATGGCAGTCGTAATAGCATGGTGGTAGGGCATTTTGCGAATGCCCGCCTGGCTAGCTACCACCCTCAAGTAGAAAATCTGTCGCCAAGCACCTACCGGTGTGTTCCGGCAGCTGTCCTTGAGAGCCAGTAATTCTAGGTTATCCTGAACAACATCTTCGACCACATCATCACTTACCATCAGGTGAGATAGTGGTCAAAGGCTAACCTATCAGGCATAAAAAACAAAAAAAAAAAAAAAATAACAGCTACAAAAAATAAAAAATAAATGAAAACAAAACGCCTTCATTAAAACGAAAGAATAATAGCGTACAATACCAATAAGAGCATTCCCATGAAGGTGGCTTGACGTCAGTCAGGCGACATAAAACCGAAATCTTACCCTTCTCTCTAGTATGTTGTTAGAGAAAAAATCTTCTTCAAGCCCTACAGTACGTGCGATAGAACAATTTTTTTATATAGCTAATATGCTAGCTAGCCACGATGTGGTCGAAGATGTTGTTAAGGCTTGCCTAGAATTACTGGTTCTCAAGAACACTTGCCGGAACACACCGTTAGGTGCTTGGCTAATAACATATATATCCCAACTATGTACTATGTTCTATGGCTAGTCACAGCAGTATTTAAAACCCTTATACACGTAAAGAAAACATTTTTTTACTATGGTCTTCTATCATATCCTTTTCATGTTGTTAGAAAAAAAATTGTACCGAACCTCCAGACGTGGGATAAGGTTAAGCAGATGATGATTTTTAAATAAGTCTGTATAATTTTGAAGAGCTCATAGCGAAGTTTCCATAGCTGTTCTCAACCGATCAGCAAAATTAAGCAACGTCGCACGCGGTCACGAGTTGGATGGGTGACCGATAGTGACATTACTACTGAGCGTTTCCGTGCTTCGGCGGGCACGTTAAGCCGCCAGTCCCGGTTGTTGTCTTAGGATGGCAGTCGTTATAGCATGGTGGTTGGACATTTTGCGAATGCCCGCCTGGCTAGCTACCATCCTCAAGTAGAAAATATGTCGCCAAGCACCTAACGGTGTGTTCCGACAGCTGTCCTTGAGAGCCAGTACTTCTGGGTTAGCCTGAACAACATCTTCGACCACATCATCACTTACCATCAGGTGAGATAGTGGTCAAAGGCTAACCTATCAGTCATATAAAAGAAAAACCGAACAAACTCTCGTGAATATCGTTTCAGTGACTTTGAAATGGTTTAACTGCTGTTTCTATTTCACCATCTAACCTGTATAATTTTACTGCATTCATTAAGAAACAGCAACCCTCTTTCTACCATTCCAATGATGGTAAAATTCCGCGGCTCCTTTGGTATTCGTACCGATATTTCAGTAGAACTCTCTCGTTAAAAGCTAAATGCACATTACTGCTAAGCGTCTCGACCGTGTTTAGGTTTTCCTAAAACAATTTTACATTCCATAAAATACGTTCGTGTTTCGCGTGCGGTATGAGAATTAAGAAGAAAACATTCTTGGGTGTTGTTTTATATTATTTTTAGTCATGAGTAAAAAAATAAAGCAACATTACGGCAAATAATTTAACCCCTCACTTATTTGGACGCGTTACTACAGTAAAAAAGTGAGTTTTATTACCGCTTATTTAGGCCTCATGTTCCTTTCGTTGTTGTTGGCCCTACAAACATACCCCTTTTTTCGTTGAATATCCTCATTTACCCAGACAAAAAGGGTTTTCTCTAAAATAGTGGAAAGTTCAGCATGAAAATTAAGGTTTATTTCAGGCAAGAAATCTGAATAAGTTAATGAAAGGTAAGTATTTGTGTGTCCCTTTCCTCCTGGGTAGTCCTGGGGCTACAATTTTGCGTCTTGATTGCAGCTCTGTTCGTAAGACTTTTTTATGTCATTTCATATTGCCTTGGTCCTGTTTTATATGTGTCCACTAATGAATGCGTTGTGGAGCGTATAAGAAGATTTTAGTAACAATCGATGGAAAGTAACGAACTGTGCAAGTAACCAGTCTGATATTATTATTGAATGTAATACGAGCAAAAGGTATGTTAAGCTACTGCTCCTGATCTCATAACCAGTAACGACTGTCTCAGAAAAACCAACCATGCATGACACGATCAAGTATGTCAACAGCACTACAGATACTATAGAGAAAGTATCTAGGCGTAAACGCCTCATAAAAATTACTTCTTTTAGGCAGATACGTCATTCCATTTTCCGAGCTAGCTCACTTTCTTTTATGTTTTGATAATCTTTGTGCTGTAAAAGAGCGTAATAAGATGAAAACGTTTGTTTGTATGAGCGTATAGATTAAGAGTAGAACATATTAGTCGTTTGTATTGGGGTATTACGCCTTTATGGCTACAATGACTATTAAGTTGTTTTTAGTTTTTCGTCATAATATTTATTATAGAGTTAGGAAGAAATTTGTGAATTATGATACTGTTTTTGGGAGTAGTCTAATAAAATATTATGAAAGACCAGCAAGTCAGCCAAACCACCATTGATAATTACAAAATTACAAATATACGATAGGAAAAATTTAAGTCATGTGCGGGAAAAAAATATTTCCTATCGTATATTTGTAATTTTGTAATGTAATCCGCATAGTAGGCGTTATTGCAATCATAACAATATAAAAACACCAGTGATAATTTTGAATACGAAGTTCCGTTGATCACAGCTGATGTGGAAGCCACTAATGCATTCGTTAAATATTTCGAGTCAGTATCATATCCGACCCTAGCTGTGGAAGCTCTTTAGTTGGAAGTTGATGTTGATGAGCTCTGTTTGACGAGCATAGCGATACTGCGTCTGATTTCTCAGTTTTTCTAAACTATTGGGCTAGATTTTGCTAGCTCAAATTGGAATGTTTTAAATCAGGGAAGTGCGAGTTATGGCGATTTGAATTTGACTAAAGAAGTATGATAAATGTATGAAAACATTAGCAAATTATGAAACGAGGTGATATTGTTGTAAAGAGAATGACTATCTTATGAGTTGGATGGGTGACCGCTAGTGACATTAATACTGAGCGCTTCCGTGCTTCGAAGGGCACGTTAAGCCGTCAGTCTCCGTTGTTGTCTAAGGATGGCAGTCGTTATAGCATGGTGGTAAGCCATTATATTTAGAGAATACCCGCCTGGCTAGCTACCACCCTCAAGTAGAAAATCTGTCGCCAAGCACCTAACGGTGTGTTCCAGCAGCTGTCCTTGAGAGCCAGTACTTCTAGGTTAGCCTGAACAACATCCTCGACCACATCATCACTTACCATCAAGTGAGATAGTGGTCAAAGGCTAATCTAACAAGAACAAAAAAAAATTAAAAAAATACTTTTCTTTACATAAAGTTATTTATATTATCACCTATAAAGACACCCCTCTACTATAATAATAATAATAAATATTTTTGTACCATAATATGATTACACAAACTTATTTGTAGTGCAGTAAATATAAATTAGAATATCTAGATTTATGAACAGTGCGGTTCCACATTAGGCTCTTGGCCCGTATCGTGGAAACCAGTTAGATAAACGATATAATATTAGACGAAAGAAGTGTTTTCATTACTACAAGAAGAGTTAGTTTATTAATCTTTAATTTGACTGTGTGTGTTCATTAAATACCTAACAAATAAATTGAATACACGTGGAAGTAAGAAATTTGGATGACGCTTAGCGAAACATGAAAGAAAAATAGAACAGATAATCTAAATACTCGTTTTTTTTAAAGTTCTGCAAAATCGCAATGGTTGGAAAGATTTTTTTGCACATAAACTACCGCTTTCAATATGAAAAGCTGTCTGACACTCAAACTTCAGAAAATCTGTAAGGTTTACCAACTCCACATATTGTGTTATAATACCTACTCAATTAATGAAATGAAAAAATTCAAAACGAATAATCAACTCATTGTACCACATTTATTACACACGTTAAGTTCATAGGTTTTATATTATTTTCAGTACTTTAAACTTTGTGACGGACTGATGGGCCGGCTGCGGTTAGCAGCCATTAGGTACACCGAAGATCTCTGCGAGGTGCACACTTTTCCGATTCGATGCGATCAAACGGCCGATGTTATTATTTTAAGCATTTATAAATGTTAATTTTTGCTAACGATGGGCTTAAATAATTTATTCAATTTCGGTGACGCTCTTATAAAGTCAATAAAAAATTTTGATAATAGAAATATTCCACATTGTACTTCCACGTTCAGCAAAAAATTTACAGAGCTACTGCGAGAAGAACGGTGAAGTTACTAGGGTAATTTTTTCAAACGTATTATAATATAAATATATATAAATTCCAAGGTCAGCCATCCCAACGCCCTACGGGTAGCACATAGTAATCTAAACAACTAAACTAATATGTTACAACAAATATTTGCCCATGTTGCTGCAAAACAAATAACCTCCTCGAAGACGCACCTGTATATATAGCACTGAATGTATCAGCCAACGTAGTTCGGGCGTAATTATCAGGTGGAAATTTGGCAGAGCAGTTTGTTAGTGCGCCATTTTATCCCAGAGCTCAGTTGGAATATAGGTTAGATGCGCTTTTAAAATATTTGTTGGAACTAGGAACCAATAAACATATTGCATTTTCTTTCTCTTAGCAACGGCTACGAACGGCTACGCCTCGTATGAAGAAATAGGCTCGTATAAAACAAAACCATAGAAAATCGGATATCTCAATTTGCCTAACATCGAGTCAAACAAGGATGTTTTTCTTTAGTAGCTAGACAAGACTTGTCGATCAACTCGTAACGGTTGGCTTAACATTAAAAAAGAACTTCGATCAGCGTGCGTTGTTACGTATATTACCACTGAGCTATTGTATGCATAAAATTAGTATAGTTTCATAGCGGTAAATAATTTTAAAATGCTCCTTAGCAACAGCCTGGTGGTCCAACTTACAACCTTATAACTATCATCGCTTCGACTTATAAGTTTCGTAACATCATAGCATAAAAAATCGGCAAAGTGTGAGTCGGACGAACTCGAATGGTTCTGTACCATTATCTTTACAACATTTGAAGCAGTGATGGCTCAGTGGCATTGGCTATGGACTGCCGCGCAGCAGGTCCATGGTTCGAATCCCGCCCAGAGCTTGAGCTTCACCGCATTGTGGAAGGGCATTTTGCGATTGCCCGCCTGGCTAGCGACCACCCTCAAGTAGAAAATCTGTCGCCAAGCACCTAACGGTGTGTTCCGGCAGCAGTCCTTGAGAGCCAGTGAAATAAGAGGCAAAATGAGACTTAACAACTGTCCCAAGGTGATGGGCGCAGGGCAGTTCTTCACTTGTGATGAAATGCATCTGTTATAGGCAGAGGATACCGCTTAACATCAGGTAGGCCTCGCGCTTGATCCATCACAATAACATAAAAAAAAAAGACACTGTATTATAACTTTTTTTAGTTTTCAGGTGCGCGAGTCCGATTCGCACTTGGCTTATTTTTAGTATCTGTTATTATAGCGGCAGCAGAAATACATCATCTGTGAAAATTTCAACTGTGACAGACAGACGGACAGTGGAGTCTTAGTACATAATAGGTTTTTACCCTATGTGTACAAAACCCTTAAAAAGGACCAAGAGCGATCAAACGACGATCATGCTTAAATAGTTTGGACTGAAAGCATTATCTGGTTTTGATAAAACAATAATACTTGGCTCCAAAAGGATGGCTCCATATTATCCATAGTCCCATCACCATCATGTCGGCATCTCAGCACTGGCTTTCGACAATTTGTCATCATTACATTTCGCATTTCCCAAATGAAAGCTATTTCCAGGAAATTAAGGATTTCGGTGAAATTACTGAGAACGTGGCAATAAAAAAAAACTTAATTAAGGAATATAATATGTAGGTACTTAATTGTATTTATGCAAATTACGTTTTCTTTTAAATCTAGTTTTTATATTATGATATTATGATACTATTAACATTTAAAACTAGATTAAAAACCAAAATATATCACTTAATTAAATTATTAACACGTTTCTAGTAAACAGTTGTAACTGGAACCAAATGAACCTTTACTATTTTTTAACTGATATACTCTTCACAAAGTTTCGTAGGTACAAAAGCTATGTTCATTCTATGTGCTGATAGTCTTTGATCTTGAGAAAACATACCTCAGAAGTATTCTAGCGCTGCATGTTTGAATAGATGGGTTAGATGATGCAATTAGCTTTAGCGCTGTAAGCGAACTTTTGTAGGAAGCATTAGCCTACAAGTGTTGTAGCGCTGCGTGTTTTGATCGTTTGGTTAGATATAATTAGTTCTAGGCTGCAGTCTGATCTCATAAAGCGCTGAAGCGCACTTAAGTTTAAAATTAGCAAAAATTTAAGATAATTATGCGCTAAATGACTTCTCTAGTGTAACGTTATTATAGTATTCTCTAGTATAACGTTAGATATATTAGATATATATCAATAAACAGCACAAGGCCAAAACAATTGTATATTTTTTTCTAGCGTCTTAAAGTTGAAGGTGCCACTAAATGGCCGAAAACTGGGTATACTACCCTACATAACTCGCAAAGTAATTCCAAATTACACTACTAAACTTTTTTGTAGACATTTTTTAAAGATGTCACTAGAAAAAGTACGAATGTAGTAAACAGTCCGACTCTCACTTAGCCGGTTTTGTTCATTATTACCAAATCACTTGCTAAACCAAGTAGATATCGGAGTATATAACCTTTTCCAATAAAGAGATCACTCGAAAAAGTACGAATGTAGTAAACAGTCCGACTCGCACTTAGCTAGTATTGTTCATTTTTACCAAATTACTTGCTAAACCAAGTAATAAGATATCGAAGTACCTATATACCATTTCTGAATAAGGAGATCACTCGAAAAAGTACGAATGTACTAAACAGTCCGACTCGCACTTAGCCAGTTTTGTTCATTATTACCAAATCACTTGCTAAACAAAGCAGATATCGGAGTATATAACCTTTTCCAATAAAGAGATCACTCGAAAAAGTACGAATGTAGTAAACAGTCCGACTCGCACTTAGCTAGTATTGTTCATTTTTACCAAATTACTTGCTAAACCAAGTAATAAGATATCGAAGTACCTATATACCATTTCTGAATAAGGAGATCACTCGAAAAAGTACGAATGTACTAAACAGTCCGACTCGCACTTAGCCAGTTTTGTTCATTATTACCAAATCACTTGCTAAACAAAGCAGATATCGGAGTATATAACCTTTTCCAATAAAGAGATCACTCGAAAAAGTACGAATGTAGTAAACAGTCCGACTCGCACTTAGCTAGTTTTGTTCATTTTTACCAAATTATTTGCTAAACCAAGTAATAAGATATCGAAGTACCCATATACCATTTCTGAATAAAGAGATCACTCGAAAAAGTACGAATGTAGTAAACAGTCCGACTCGCAGTTAGCCGGTTGTGTTCATTATTACCAAATCACTTGCTAAACCAAGTTGATATCGGAGTAGGTATACACCTACCTACCATTTCTGAATAAAGAGATCACTCAAAAAGGCAGGTAGGTACCTAGTTAGTCCGACTCACACACACTTAGCCGGTTTTTTTATTATTATTTGCAAATAACTTTCTCAACCAAGTAAACATCTGAGAATATACCATATAAAATAATCATTCCATATTCAAACACAAAATCAATTCGTACATACTATACCTACCCAATTTTTTTATACCATTACCTTAGATTATTGATGGGTCTCCGCGCGCGCTCCGACTTATTATTATTAAATTTATTAGTATTATAGTTTAGAAATAATAGCGTTTTTCCTCAAAATCTTAGTGAAAATCTTCAAATTTTAGGCATAACTTCGTAATTTTTCACCCGTTTGTCACTTTTTTGGAGTGCAAATTCGCTTGCGGAGCTCGTACGCACCCCGCGCACCCGCCCGCAGCGCCAAAAACCCCAAAAAGCGACGACAATTTTCAAATTTTGGCATCTCAGTACATTTTGTATGTAAAAAGTCTTCATAGGCGGTCACATACCCTAAATCCATAGTAGATATATCTTCTTCTAAACTTTCCCCAACATAGGTGTGTCATACCTCTATAGAAGCGGATTCACGTCCCGAACACAACTAAATAGTCAAAATTGAACAATATTAATTAGGGAAAATTTTATAGGTATTTTAGTAGATTCTGACAGAAAATACCAAAATTTCAACTTGGAAACATTTCTTTAAAGTCCCTTACAGTCCGACTGGGTGTGTGATACCATCCAAGACGCAGCTCCGTCCCCCCTACACAACCTGCAAAAAATTAAATTTATTAGTATTATAGTTTAGAAATAATAGCGTTTTTCCTCAAAATCTTAGTGAAAATCTTCAAATTTTAGGCATAACTTCGTAATTTTTCACCCGTTTGTCACTTTTTTGGAGTGCAAATTCGCTTGCGGAGCTCGTACGCACCCCGCGCACCCGCCCGCAGCGCCAAAAACCCCAAAAAGCGACGACAATTTTCAAATTTTGGCATCTCAGTACATTTTGTATGTAAAAAGTCTTCATAGGCGGTCACATACCCTAAATCCATAGTAGATATATCTTCTTCTAAACTTTCCCCAACATAGGTGTGTCATACCTCTATAGAAGCGGATTCACGTCCCGAACACAACTAAATAGTCAAAATTGAACAATATTAATTAGGGAAAATTTTATAGGTATTTTAGTAGATTCTGACAGAAAATACCAAAATTTCAACTTGGAAACATTTCTTTTAGAGTCCCTTACAGTCCGACTGGGTGTGTGATACCATCCAAGACGCAGCTCCGTCCCCCCTACACAACCTGCAAAAAATTAAATTTATTAGTATTATAGTTTAGAAATAATAGCGTTTTTCCTCAAAATCTTAGTGAAAATCTTCAAATTTTAGGCATAACTTCGTAATTTTTCACCCGTTTGTCACTTTTTTGGAGTGCAAATTCGCTTGCGGAGCTCGTACGCACCCCGCGCACCCGCCCGCAGCGCCAAAAACCCCAAAAAGCGACGACAATTTTCAAATTTTGGCATCTCAGTACATTTTGTATGTAAAAAGTCTTCATAGGCGGTCACATACCCTAAATCCATAGTAGATATATCTTCTTCTAAACTTTCCCCAACATAGGTGTGTCATACCTCTATAGAAGCGGATTCACGTCCCGAACACAACTAAATAGTCAAAATTGAACAATATTAATTAGGGAAAATTTTATAGGTATTTTAGTAGATTCTGACAGAAAATACCAAAATTTCAACTTGGAAACATTTCTTTTAGAGTCCCTTACAGTCCGACTGGGTGTGTGATACCATCCAAGACGCAGCTCCGTCCCCCCTACACAACCTGCAAAAAATTAAATTTATTAGTATTATAGTTTAGAAATAATAGCGTTTTTCCTCAAAATCTTAGTGAAAATCTTCAAATTTTAGGCATAACTTCGTAATTTTTCACCCGTTTGTCACTTTTTTGGAGTGCAAATTCGCTTGCGGAGCTCGTACGCACCCCGCGCACCCGCCCGCAGCGCCAAAAACCCCAAAAAGCGACGACAATTTTCAAATTTTAGTCGGAGCGCGAGCGGAGACCCATCAATAATCTAAGACCATTACCTACCAATCTTGAAAATGTTTGTGCTAATGCTAACGGTACCCGAAACCAAACCATCAGACATCAGTTTGCGGGCGGCAAATGGAGACGCGGCCATTGTTTTCGTGTGATGGTTTTATTATTGTTCTGTGAAGTAGTTTTTGTGCTGTGTAGTGATATTTTGATCTTAGTATATGCAAAAATATGTGTAGTATCCTATGTGAGTGTTACATTTTAAAAACAAAGTTGAATTACTAACTAAAACATTAGAACAAACCGTGTCATTAAATTATGATTATGTAAACAAACATTTTATCATGTTACTGCTGCTGCATGTAAGTTTTATTTGTTATTATATGAACAAAACACGATAATATATTTCATTAGGATAACCACGGTATATAGTTTGTATGGTTTTATTGACGTTTAAGTTTCTTAAAATTCAGTTTTCTAACATACCCACGGCCGAAATAATTTTAGTACCGAAATTTACCACGACACGGCGACGGTTGAGGTGTTTTTCTCTGCAAGATCGCGACGTCGTATTATCTATGGCGACGTGAGATGTGAGACGGGATTTCCAATGCTACATACCTACTAAGTAAAACCCCCGTAGGGTGCCGCATTATCATCCCGTGGGTGTCGTAAAAGGCGAGTCCCAAATCTAGTTTGTGTAGCAGCGGTAGCCATTCCACGTTGTGGTGAAGCTCAAGCCCGCGCCGCGGCGCGCGGCGGATTCAAACCATGAACCTGTGCGGCAATCCATAGCTAATGCCACTGAGCCATCACTGCTTTGGGTTTGGTACACAAAGGGTAAAAACGGAATTTAAAGACTCCGCTGTCTGTCTCTCACCGGGCTGTATCCTCATGAACCATGATATTTAGACAATTGTAATTTTTACAAATGATTTGCTATCATGTTTATATAGCGCTATCTCTATCGCACAAATGTCTTGATTCAATGCATGCAGCCCGTTCTCACGTTGAAGTTCTAGTGTAAGTTTACTGTAGTGACATGTGGTAGTGCAAATTAAAATTGTTAATGTAAGGTAATAATAATAAGAATAGAAATAAAAAAGAATAATAGTAATAATAATGTCTTAATTATTAAGACTTAATTAAGACATGGGAGTTGGCCCCCTGCACTCGTCACCAGGGATTTGTATTGGCACCGTATGTATTGGTAACAGATGTAAAGGCGTTTACAGACGGCAGCTATAATATAAAGCAATATATTATAGCTCGATATATTTCAATATAGCCCAATACATTTTTCCATAGAAATTGACAAGAGACAACACACGGTAATTTGTTACGTGATTAGTTTTTTCGTTGAAGTGGGGATAGCTCAAGGGTGTTCCTCTGGCAAGAAAGTCAGGATCTGATGATAAGATCCTGGAGCAATTGAGAGAAACCCTAGAAAAGTAAGCACGAGTAGAGTTAATTTTTCGTAACTTGATCGGGTATTTGTCAATTCTAATGAGTATAGGATTCCTAAACTGGAAAATAATCACAATTTCGCGGCTGATAATTCATGGTATAATTTGAATTCCCCGCTATTTTCCTTAAACTTTATATGATCTTCAATCCATCTCTTTCTTTTTTTTGGCACATGTGGCAATATGCGCATTAAATTCGCAATCAAAATCGTCTTCTGACGAACTGTCTAGTATATCTAGTAATAAATAATGTGAGAGGGTCATTAGTATATGATAAAGAACCAGTGTTTTTATTTTGAGGTTGTAACGAAATGATTGTTAGTGTAAGTCGTTATACGTAGGTAGGTACTATTTTATTGTTAATGCAGCGCCTCCATACCATTTTTTTTCCGAAATTGGTCCCACGGCTTGAGCTTGAAGACGTAATAGATTACCTACGTTTCTGTAAATACCTCTACTGTAAAATCCCTGCTCGTGACTCCAAGATATTGGTTTTACTGGAATATGAAATCTCTACAATATACTCGGCTTTACACCTATCCCTACCAAGGTTTCCACTTGAATATACCGGTTGTGACAGATGTAAACTTAAGTTCACTTATCCCTATATAGTATAAGTAATAATAACTATGTTAGTATATAAGTTAATGATAGCAATTACATTATCACCTAGCCACGTTTTTGTATGAATGAGCATGATTTAAAAACTATTGAAATATAATTATTACATATAGGTACACTATGCAAACTTAACTTATTCTTTACTTTACCTACACTCAAACTACCTACTACAAACAAACCCACCTATTACACTAAATAGTCAAATTATCACAGTTTAATCATATGTGCCGTTTGTGGTGAAAAGTGTCACAGGCCCGTTCTGTACTTCTATACAACATCTTGTCCTGCATGATTTATTTGTACCTACCAACTACCTGCGCCCCACGGTTTTACCCGCGCGCTGATGAAAAACGGTGATGATCGTGATGATGAACAGTAGCCTATATGTTAATCCAGGGTATAATCTATCTCCATACCAAATGTCATCCAAATCCATCCAGCCGTTTAGGTGTGAAGAAGTAACACACATACTCACAGACTTTCGACACATACCTACCTATTTATAATATTAGTGTGATTACAAGGATTTTTATTTATAGTAAGTAATAAGCTAAGAGAATTATGAGAGATTACGAACCGCTCGTAGCGAAGTTTACTTAGCTGTTCGTAACCGATCAGCAAAGTTAAGCAACGTCGCGCGCGGTCATGACTTGGATGGGTGACCGCTAGTGACATTACTACTGAGCGTGCACGTGCTTCGGAGGGCACGTTAAGCCACCGGTCCCGGTTGTTATCTTAGGATTGCAGTCGTTACAGCATGGTGGTAGGGCAACAGCTGTCCTTGAAAGCCAGTAATACTAGGTTAGTCTGAACAACATCTTCACTTACCATCAGGTGAGATAGTAGTCAAAGGCTAACCTACTAGGAATAAAAAAAAATATTTTAGAGATTTTATTGAATAAATGATTTTGACCTTGACTTTAACTACGAACTACTAATTGAACGCAAACTTCTGAATTAAAAAAGACTGAACTATTCACAAAGTAGGTACTTATTTATTCTGATCCGAGCCATTTGCCATTACTAGTGAGCTCTTCGTGTACCAAACACTATCCAAGCAATCGAAAACATCAGCTGTAGGTAGGTACCTACTTAATCCATGCGAACGGCACATTCCTTGCACTTGACTGACCCCCCGCACCCCGCTATTCCCTTGAAAAGAGAGGGCGGCGCGGCGGCGGCGCCCGCCCGCCGGCCGCGGCGTCTTCGTGTATGGCATTTTCTAAATCTACCTACCTACCGAGGTGATATTTAGATAGGTAATAAGTACATGTATATTTACGAAGTGAATACAATAAAAACGTGCAAAGCAGCAGCCAAAGCGTGCCACGTTGCGCCCCGCGGGGCGGCACCCAGCGCGTCGCGACTGAGTCCGCACGCTTCGTAATAACATTATTGCATCTATGGGTGCGTTTCATTTGAGTGAGATTCGCTAAAAACGCTAAAAACGATCACACTCCCAAAAAGTTTTCCACATGGGTCTTGGCGTTATTTTCGCCTTAAACGCTACATCTAATGTCAAAAGTGACAGAAGTTGCAAGTTTTAGTGGCATTCTTAGCGTTCTTATCCAAAAATGGAACGGGGATGACAGTTACAAACGATCACGTGATCACAACCACAGACGCAGAATGTGATCAAAATTATCGAAATTTACGTTATTAGCGTCAAATGAAACACGCCCTATAATGTTAAGGGCAAGACGGTCGCAAAATTAGGATGTTTACTCAAAATGAGCGAAAAATATACCTATATAACAGTGAATTTCAAAGTTATATTTTTTATTATTTAGTTTCATTACTAAGTCAAAATTTTCTCACTTTTTCAAAAAACCTTTGTAAACTTGTAACTAATACACTGTGAAAAATTGGTTGAATCTTATATTTTCATAAGTTACGATCGTACTGCTACTGGACTACAGGTTACAGGTGACAGTTGACACAATGAAATGGATGAACGAGATGTAATGATCCTCTAGCGTGAGAGAGAAAAAGAGATCGCAGCGTAATGGCGGTCGGCACTCGGCAGTCATCGGCACTACTCGTGGCAGCATCAATATTCCTAATGTTCTTAAGTTGGAATTGTACCAAATTTTGTGAAATAAAAATATTATCATTAATAAATCTATACATATTATATATATATTATTAGATCATAATAAAACCATTGTAGGTATTCTAAATAAATTATCGAAAATTTATAATGTTCGTATTGTTGACATACATTCTCTCTCTCCCTCTCTGCGAAATCCCTGATATATACCTATACATAAATTATATCACTATGATATACATAGGTACAACATATATCCTACATACCTTTTTGTCGGTATAGCACATGGGTACCTAAACCTATTTCGAGTGATAATAATATCACGTATTTTCATGCGTGATGAAGGTATGTATATAACAAATCAATTATACCTATACAATTATAAAATAAAAATATGTTATTATATTAGGTCCTTACATATGAAATTGGCGTTTTGTATGGGAGGAACAAAAAGTCGAATATTTTTTAATATAATATATTTAATTAATCAAAGTATGAACCATTATTTTCTATGCACTTTTGCCATCTCATAGGTAGTTCATTGATCCCTTTACTAAAAAAACCAGTCGGACGGGAATCAATAAAATCTTTGAAGGCGATTTGGACTGCCCCATCGGAGTTGAATTTTTTCCCTTGCAAGAAGTTATCCAAATTTCGAAAAAAATGGTAATCTGTTGGAGCAAGGTCCGGGGAGTACGGAGGATGTCTTAGACTTTCCAATTGAAGCTCTTCTAATTTAGTAGCCGTCTGTAGCGCAGTGTGTGGTCTAGCGTTGTCGTGAAGCAGCAGTGGCGTGGAGCGATTGACCAGCCTAGGTTGTTTAGCCGCTAGCTTTTCCATCGTGGTTTGCAATTCCTGACAATAGACATCAGCCGTAATAGTCTGGCCAGATTTGAAAAAACTGTAATGAACAATACCGGCACTAGTCCACCAAACGCTTACAAGTAACTTTTTTGGGGTTAATTTTCGCTTGGGGCAGGATTTGGCTGGCTGGCCAGGATCTAACCATTGCGCTGAGCGCTTCCGATTATCGTAAAGAACCCATTTTTCATCACAGGTAATGATTCGGTTTAAAATACCTTCATTATTGTGCCGGTTTAGTAATGTAACGCAGCAGTCGACGCGCGTTTTGCCGGTTTGTTTCAGTCAATTCGTGAGGTACCCACCTTTCAAGCTTTTTAATCTTCCCAATTTGCTTCAAGTGAATTAAAACAGTTTTATCACTAACATTGCAGCCTGCAGCTAACTCGGACGTGGTTTGCGATGGATCCGCTTCCACAATAGCCTTCAACTCTTCATTATCAACTTGAGTCTCAGGCCGTCCACGGGGCTTGTTCTGCAGGTCGAAATTTCCAGAACGAAAACGTTGGAACCAAAAACGAACTGTGTTTTCTTTTGCAACACGACCGCCATACACATCATTCACCCTTCGAGTTGTTTCCGCAGCACTAGTGCCACGGCGGAACTCGTACTCGTAAATAATGCGATATTTAAGGTTTTCCATTTTGTAAAATGAGTGACGCAAACAGAAAAAAACAGAAGAAAAAAAACAAATGAATGACGATCATCGAAGCACAAATACATGAGTCTATAGCTGTACAAATTTGAATTTGGAATTCCTTACCAAAGAGGAGAAATTCGTGATTAAAGTGGCCAGTACGAAAAACGCCAATTTCATATGTAAGGACCTAATATTATCCGAAGTGACAATGCTCGCTTTTGGATAAAACGCAAGATAAATAATATTGATAGGTAGGTATATAGATATTTTTTTTAAATATTATTGTGACGGAACAAGCTCGAGGCCCACCTGATGTTAAGCGGACTAACCTCTGCCTATAACAGTAAAGTGTTTTTCTATCTTGATGATTAGGTAGTTGGCAGTGAATAACAATTGTTCCCGTAAGTGGCAAGAGCCACTAAAACGGGGGAAGGTTTTTTACTAAAAAATTGAACTGACTTCAACACTCAAAAGTGTAAAATAACTTGTCGACGTCGGTACCATGCGCACAATAATGTGATAATTGGTTCACTCTAACTAGCATGGTACCGACTTCAACCAGTTATTTCACTCTTTGGAACTGGCTCTCAAGGACTGCTGCCGGAACACACCGTTAGGTGCTTGGCGACAGATTTTCTACTTGAGGGTGGTCGCTAGCCAGGCGGGCATTCGAAAGATGCCCTTCCACCATGCGGTGAAGTTCAAGCCCGCGGCGGGATTCGAACCATGGACCTGCGGCACGGCAGTCCATAGTCTATGCCACTGAGCCATCACTGCTTCAATTTTCAATTTTGTCAAATTCCATGCCGTTTGGAGTCCCAATAACAAATAACAGTAATTTAAAATATATAAATAGGCCGCGCCGCGCTGCTTGTCGAATGCCGATGCCGCCGATGACAATGTGTTATATGTGACGTAGGTATTCAGAATATTAGTGTGTATGTCTCCAGCTTACTGTTATTACTAATATTTGTACTGTAGCCGCCCGATCACATCAGCCCATATTATTATTAAAAAGTAAATAGGTAGACATACCTACTTTGTAACTGACACGGTGATATTATTATAATGTGTTACAGTTTTATGATTTATCAAATGATCATACAGCTGAATGGCTTATATTTTTAATATTGTTAGTTTTACAATAACACCTGCTATGCGGATTGCATTACTAAATCACAAATATACGATAGGAAAAATTTAACCCCGCACATGACTTAAATTTTTCCTATCGTATATTTGTGATTTTGTAATGAATGGCTTAAGTATACTACCACTATTTCACATGTTACATACGATAGGTGCTTGGTGACAGATGTTCTGTTTGAGGGTTGCAGTTTGATGGCAGACGTCATAGTATGGTGGCATTTTGCGAATGCCCGCCTGGCAAGCTACCACCGTCAAGAAGAAAATCTGTCGCCAAGCACTTAACGGTGGGTGTCGCTATGTGTCCTTGAGAGCCAGTAATTTTTATAAAACTGAAGGTATATAAGAAGTAAGTATATAAGAATATGCATGTATTTGGCGCCAATATAACAGAATAACTGGAGTGTACTGGCTAGTGGCAAAACGAGCCGGGCGGTCAACATAATAAACAAACACAAAAAAATAAAAACATCAAAATGTTTGTTAGGACACTTAGGACTAGCAGAAGTGAACCCTAAGAGGTTGTTAGCATTTCAACAATAACCCTGTATACCTACTACTCAGACTTCCCGAGCAACTAGTTATCAACAGCTTCCGTGCTTCGGAGGGCACGTTAAGCCGTCGGTCCCTGTGGCCGTCTTAGGATGGCAGTCGTTATAGCATGGTGGTAGGGCATTTTGCGAATGCCCGCCTGGCTAGCTACCACCTGTCGCCAAGCACCTAGCGGTGTGTTCAGGCAGCTGCCCTTGAGAGACAACAACATCTTCGGTCACATCATCACTTATCATCTGGCGAGAAAGTGGTAAAGGATAACCTCCAGAGCATAAAAACATTGTCTACGTGATATTTCAAAACCAACATTATATAAAACTTTCATTTGAGTAGGTTAGGTAGGTACTTCGTGTTCATGTGGTTGTAAATAAAATCGCGAATCTACAAAAGATTTTACAGAAAATTTGATGCACAATTAATAATTATTAATTAAGTAGGTAATATACCTACACGTTTATAGTTATGTGGTATGTATTATCATAGAATAAAATAGACGTACCTATTACTTTATTTTGTGTAGAGATTTAGTGACCTTACAAAATCACAAATACCTATAGAGTAATAAGATAAATAATAAGAGTTTAGTGACCTACTTATCAGAAGCACTCATAGCTAAGTTTGCTTTGCCGATTCTTAACCAATCAGCTAAGTTAAGGGTGAACTGGCCGGCCCGTTCTCCATACAAACGTCGTAGGGTGATCACTACCTTATTTCAGGATTTAGGTCCAAAACAAAGCATAATACCGATTAATCTCGTCATTATCTAGGCTTGTATGATGTCGAAATTTTAATAAGATAATTTACTTGAGAGTTATGAGCTTCGAAACATTTTCATATAAAATTTTCAAGGCTCATAACTTTCAACTTAATTATCTTTTTAAAATTTCGGCATCATACAAGCCTAGATAATGACGAGATCAATCGGTATTATGCTTAATTCTGGACCTAAAATCTCACATAAGGGAGTGATCACCCTACGGCGTTTGTATGAAGAAGCGACCGGCCAGTTCAACCTTAAGCAACGTCCATGGATGGGTGACCGCTAGTGGCATTACCTACTACTGAGCGTGCACGTGCTTCGGACGGTCCCGGTTGGTGTCTTAGATGGCAGACGTTATAGCAAAGTGGTATGGCTTTTTGCGAATGCCCGCCTGGCTAGCTATATACCACCCTCAAGCAGAAAATCTGTTGCCAAGCACTTAACAGCGTATGCCGCTATGTGTTTTGAAGCAGTGATGGCTCAGTGATCATTAATTACAGGCACACGAGACTTAAGAACATTGTCTCAAGGTCGCAGTGCAATTTGTCACTTGTGACGAGATGCAGCTGTTATAGGCAGAGGTTAGTCCGCTTAACATCAGGTGGGCCTCGAGCTTGTTCCGTCACAATAACATAAAAAAAATGTGTCCTTGAGAACCAGTAAGCCTAGATAATAAAGAGATCAGTCGATATCATGCTTAGTTCTAGACCTAAAACCTCAAATAAGGAAGTGATCACCTTTGTATCGATAAGTGACCGGCCAGTTCAAACTTAATATACCGCTGCTACACAAACTAGATTTGGGACTAAGAAAAAATTTGACGAAAATTTCATGTCCAATTGACCCCTGGTTTTTTTTGTAGTTTTGGATAGAGGACACTTATAGCTACTACTTTAGTTCAGGCGACCCCCACCACAGACGTCTACTTCGCTAGGTAGGCTCATACCGACAGACTGATTTGGTTGTAAGTGGGCTACCGGTGGGGCTAGACAACGTCGTCTCGAACTAAAGAGGCTAGCTATTGGTGCCTCTTTCACGTGGCATCAAAAAAAACATAGGTTAATTGGCGTGAAATTCTGCGCCCCCTTCCCTACCGCTGCTACACAAACTACATTTGGGACTTAAAAATAAATTAGACGAAAATTTCATGTCCAATTGACCCCTGGTTTTTTTTGTAGTTTTGGATAGAGGACACTCATAGCTACTTTTTTAGTTCAGGCGACCACCACCACAGACGTCTACTTCTCTAGGTAGGCTCATACCGACAGACTGATTTGGTTGTAAGTGGGCTACCGGTGGGGCTAGACGACGTCGTCTCGAACTAAAGAGGCTAGCTATTGGTGCCTCTTTCACGTGGCATCAAAAAAAACATAGGTTAATTGGCGTGAAATTCTGCGCCCCCTTCCCTACCGCTGCTACACAAACTAGATTTGGGACTTAAAAAAAAATTTGACGAAAATTTCATGTCCAATTGACCCCTGGTTTTTTTTGTAGTTTTGGATAGAGGACACTCATAGCTACTTTTTTAGTTCAGGCGACCACCACCACAGACGTCTACTTCTCTAGGTAGGCTCATACCGACAGACTGATTTGGTTGTAAGTGGGCTACCGGTGGGGCTAGACGACGTCGTCTCGAACTAAAGAGGCTAGCTATTGGTGCCTCTTTCACGTGGCATCAAAAAAAACATAGGTTAATTGGCGTGAAATTCTGCGCCCCCTTCCCTACCGCTGCTACACAAACTACATTTGGGACTTAGAAAAAATTTGACGAAAATTTCATGCCCAATTGACCCCTGGTTTTTTTTGTAGTTTTGGATAGAGGACACTCATAGCTACTACTTTAGTTCAGGCGACCCCCACCACAGACGTCTACTTCGCTAGGTAGGCTCATATCGACAGACTGATTTGGTTGTAAGTCGGCTACCGGTGGGGCTAGACAACGTCGTCTCGAACTAAAGATGCTAGCTATTGGTGCCTCTTTCACGTGGCATCAAAAAAAACATAGGTTAATTGGCGTGAAATTCTGCGCCCCCTTCCCTACCGCTGCTACACAAACTAGATTTGGGACTTAAAAAAAAATTTGACGAAAATTTCATGTCCAATTGACCCCTGGTTTTTTTTGTAGTTTTGGATAGAGGACACTCATAGCTACTACTTTAGTTCAGGCGACCCCCACCACAGACGTCTACTTCTCTAGGTAGGCTCATATCAACAGACTGATTTGGTTGTAAGTGGGCTACCGGTGGGGCTAGACAACGTCGTCTCGAACTAAAGATGCTAGCTATTGGTGCCTCTTTCACATGGCATCAAAAAATATATAGGTCAACTATACTTCGAAAATGTTGAAAATTTTTTTAAGTGTCGGACCTATATTAAAGTTACTTAGGTCAATGACCCCAAAGTTGAGGTCATTGACCTAGGACGTTTGTTGACCTCCCAGGAGGTCATTTAAGCGAAAAAAAATTTTTTTTTTGCGCCCCCAAGGGTACACTCCAACCCGTCCGCCGCGCGCCGCCGTCAAGACTTGGATGGGTGACCGCTGGTGCCATTACTACTGAGCACTTTCGTGCTTCGCAGGGCACGTTAAGCCGTCGATCCCGGTTGTTGTCTTAGGATGGCAGCCGTTATAACATTGTGGTAGGAATTTTTTGAATGCCCGGCTGTCTATCTACCACCCTCAAGTAGAAAAGTCGCCAAGCACCTAAAGGTGTGTTCCGGCAGCTGTCCTTGAGAGCCAGTATTTTTAGGGCAGCCTGAACAACTTATTCGACCGCATCATCGAAGGGTGGTCGAAGGATAGCCTATCAGCTATAAATAAATAAATAGTGCATCCAGATCAAATAAGCTTGAACCAAAACAAATCGAACAAACATCATAAAGGTATATGCATTTAAGATATAGGTACGTGTACATAGTAAAATATGTACTATTCTGCTAGTACCACCTTATGTTTGAAATGTATTAAATTGCTTTAATAGTTATAGGTACAATATGTTCATACATAGCTATAATAGCACGTGCACAAGATCATAACATAACCCTAGGGTTATGATGGTGAGCTAGCCCACGTAGAACTATGCGACAGAAAGAGGCGCCTTGTAGGTGAATATAAGAGGTACCTACTCAGCGGTGATGATGACTAAGCATCCTCACGATCTGAGGATGCTTAGTGTAGAAGCGAAACTCGTCGAAGTTACTTCCGTTTTGACTACGTGCCCATGATGATGTGACGTTGGCTTAACAGCAAAATAGGCGGAATTGTCACTAGATATATATGTGTAAAATATTAATATAATGTTTCTATTTTAATAACTGTTATTATTAGAATACATTTCATATTATATAAAGAAAGTCAAAGTACTCATAGTAGGTATTTTAGTAGAAAACTTAAGTAAATGGCAACATTTGCCCAGTATTTCTATTCGCGCACGCTCGATTTATATTATTCACTAGAGTGCACTTTCTCTCATGCTTAATTTTGTCATAAAACGTGTGGCGCGCTCTTTTCTAGTTTGACCGGGACGCTGATGCAAACCAGCCGGGACGCCTGGACAGGGGACTCAAACCGGAACAGTCCCGTCAAACCGGGACGTATGGTAAGCCTAGTTATAACTTATACTTACAAGAGAGAGTGATATGATATGTGTTTGACGAAGCACCTTCGCTGTAGGTAGGTACCACTTGCGCCGCTTGGTTTCTTTGATAATATCAAAGAATCGAACAGATCACGAGTAGGTACAAGACGCGTTGCGCGGCTGCCAGCGCGCGAAGCGACCCGTTGCGTGGTCGTCACGTCAACGCGCGAAGCGATGTGTTGCCGCTCCGAGTTAACGTACGACAGAGTAGGTTTTTCATGAATGAATTGTTTGCAAGGGTAATCCCAATTTTAGTTACCTTGTAGGGCTCCATACCCAAAGGGTAAAACGGAATCCTATTACTGAGACTTCGCTGTCCGTCCGTCCGTCTGTCACCAGGCTGTATCTCAAGAACGGTGATAGCTAGACAGTTAAAATTTTCACAGTTGATGTATGTCTATTGCCGCTATTACAACAAATACTAAAAATAAAATAAAATAAATATTTAAGGGGGCTACCATAAAACAAACTTGATTGTTTTACCGTTTCTTGCTCGATACTAATAACGGTGACAGTTAGACACTAACTATTCACAGAATATTTAGTTACGGAACCCTTCGTGCGCGAGTCACACTCGCACTTGGCTGGATTTTTATTATTATTTAGTTTGTTTGAAAAAAAAGTCTCAATTAACGTCTCATTTTAACCTATCAAATTTTATAAGACTAATGTGCACTAGCCCTACCCGTGTATTAAATGATTAAATAAATATGTATTTTGAATGATTTTACAATGTTATTGATTTCATTTAGCAATATAAATACCATAACTTTTACTTATATACCTACAAGTTTGTACGGAACCCTCGGTGCGTGAGTCCGACGCGCACTTGGTCGGTTTATTTTATATTCGTAAGCTGGTACTTATCATGTGGTCCTATATAAATTTGAGTGAGATCTGGCGAGTAGTATTTGAGTTATCACTAATAATGCGTATTTAATTTGGCTTCGACTACATTGATGATGTCATCACTTTCACATGAGAATTACAAATGATCAAAAAAAACTGTATGCGATGGTTTTGTTTATTTACGTTTTAGTGAATTTTTGTGTTACTTATTTTTTAAATATTTTCTGTTTGAAGTTGTTTCTTTTCGATATATTTTAATTAAACTTAACTAGCTGTACAGTCAGCATCAAAAGTCGATGACCACATACAGATTTACAAAACCCCTATACATCATATTTTACCTAAATCGCTCAACATGATCAGCGTCATTATTGAATGAACATCATTAAAGTTTAAAATTAACTGAACACTACATTGTCAAAGATCACTGAATACCACATGGTCAAAAATTGCAGATCATTATAATTCCAAAAATATCTTACATAAAGCTTTACAAAAGTCACTGAACAATATTAAATGCGTGTTTCGGCTATCTAGTGTTCTCACGATAATGTACAATAATAACTTAACATCATATGTAACATATGTTTTAATTAAATACCTACTAGCTGTACCTGCGACTTCGTTCGCGATTTCCGTACCTGCAGACTAATTATTCACATTTGAGCACTGTTTATCTCATAGTGGTCTGCGGTAAAGCACTCTTAGCAAAGCATAGCTTAAAGCTTAGCTCAGAAAGAAGCTTTTTACTTATGGTTTGAAAACTCCGGGTTCTATTTTCCAGAAGACAGTAGTTAAGTAACTCAGAGAGTTCCTTCGCGGCTCACACAATAAATGTTGAAGCATTAGCTTACATTGTGCGTCTCTTCGGAATTTCGATTTTAAAACGGTGTCTTTTTGCTGAGGTTCTCCTTGTTTGGCGGTAGGACGAATATATATATTAGATTGTGCACTTCCATTGCGCAGTCTCCATGTATCCGGCAAGAGATAGATACTTAAAAAAACTGATTGACGCTAATGTTCCAGATTTTAGAGTTTTATCTTAGCAAGCTTGCATAACTAAATAAGGGTGCCGGGCTGCCCGTGGGGTGCCGAGCTGCCCGTGGGGTGCCGAGCTGCCCGTGGGGTGCCGAGCTGCCCGTGGGGTGCCGAGCTGCCCGTTGGGTGTCGAGCTGCCCGTGGGGTGCTGAGATGTCCATGGGGTGCCGGGGTGCCTGTGGTATGCCAGGCTGCCTGTGGTGTACCAGGCTGCTCGTAGGGTGAGAGCTGCCCGTGGGGTACACGGTTGCCCGTGGGGTGCCGGGCTCACTTGTCACTATTCTAACAAAAAAAGAAGAATTGAAGTCGGACTACGCGTTAATAAATTACAACTACGTGTACATTTTACTTTTATCCCCTTTCCTGAGGGAACCCTGCTGAATTTCGGGATAAAAGTATACAATAACCTATTTCGTAGTATGAACTCAAATCGTGTTAAGTTTCATTGAATTCCATTTAGTAGTTTTGGAGTGATGCGCGGCCGGGATACAGACAGCCAGACAAAAAAAAATACAGTTTTGGCATCAGTGTCAGCTACAGATTGCTCTCTTTTTTTTTTATTATCTTCCATGTACAGAATTTGATCTGTTACAGTTTTATTATAGGTATAGATTGTTTATTGTCTGTGGTCACTTCTACAAACACTCAGTATGCTGAAGAATTCACAAAATTAGGCGATAGCGCACAAACTGGGATTCTTTTTTACGTAACGATAAACAAATAGAGTAAATGATATGTAAATATTAACTTCGTGGTTGCTCGTTATATTGAGTTCCTTATTATTGTTTGTTTCATCTATAAAATGCCCATTATGGCGTTTCATTTTTGCCCTTCGGAAAAATATTTGGTGTGTTCGTTAGGTAAAGCAATTATAGAGACAAAATATTTTAAGAAAATGATAAAAATTATTTCAGAAACACGTGTCGATATACAGGGTTATTGAAGAAATGCTAACAACGTCTGACATCTGTCTTCTGCTAGTCCTAAGAAACATTTATAGTAGAATATATTTTTTAAATGTTTTTTTACTTATGTCTTTGTGACGGAATATGCATGAGGACCACCTGATATTAAAAGTGTTGACTTTGACGACGTTGAATCTGAGACAATACTTCACACCAGGACAGACAGCTTTATCTTTATCAACAAGTCCGATCGTGTATGGAGTATACTGTTCTCACCTTTGGGATGGTTCTGCCAAATACCAGCTGGAGACACTGGAAGCTATTGAGAAGAGAGCCAAGAGACTCATTAACGACGACCACCTAGTACGCAAGAGACTCCAGAGTTTCGAGCATCGCCGCAAAGTCGCTTGTTTATCGGTTTTTTATCGGATACATTTCGGTGACTGTGCAATGGAACTTCACAATTTGATTCCGCCATCCCCATTCTATATTCGGACATCCAGGGATACTCAGAAGCGCCACCGCTTAATGGTGGATATTCCATTTACCTGAACGAAGCGATTTACTTCTTCGTTTATCATACTAAGTCTGTATTTCCGGTTAAGTACGATATGGGGGTCTTCAAAACACGAGTGAATCTTCTGGGTATCTTCTGGGTAAGCGCGCTCCATCATCGATCGCATCATCACTTAACATCAGGTGAGATAGTGCACAAGTCCTACCCAGTTCGATACAAAAAAAAACTGTATATCTAATGACAATTCCGAGAAAAAAATAAACGCTGATTTCCTGTGTCATATCAAATCGCAAGGGCATTTCATCAGCTTTGGAATATATATACCTAATAAATATATAAATACATACTGGTTTTTGTTGACCCATACCACAGAAGTCGTAAACCAATAAATAATACTATCGGCTATACCTACAATGCCCATTACCAACCAATATTTATAATTTTATTATAATTTGAAGCAGTGATGGCTCAGTGGCATTGGCTATGTACTGCCGCGCAGCAGGTCCATGGTTCGAATCCAGCCGCAGGCTTGAGTTTCACCGCATGGTGGAAGGGCATTTTGCAAATGCCCGCCTGGCTAGCGACCACCCTCAAGTAGACATTCTGTCGCCAAGCACCTAACAATGTGTTTCTGCTGCAGTCTTTGAGAGCCAGTAAAATTACAGACACATGAGACCTATCAATTGTACGTCTTAGTGTGACGGGCACAGTGCAATTCGTCGTTGACGAAATGCGTCTGTTATAGGCAGAGGTAAGTCCACTTAACATCAGGTGGGCCTCGGGCTTGTTCCGTTACTATACCAAAAAAAAACCCGATATAAAGTAGCATGTGCAAATGGGCATTGTAGTTATATTATAGTTTTTGTTCGCTACTTTTTTCTCCTTAGAGCGTTAGTTACTTAATATAGTGAGCAATAATCTAATTCATACGAATAACTAAGGATAGGTAAATAAATAAATACCATACGCTCCTTGGTCGTTTACCGTAATAAATGTGGTCGGAGCTGGGAGAGGTGCAACGGAGAGGCGCGGCGCGCACTCATATCAATGAAGAAACGCAAATTACCTGTATCACATCAAATTAATTTCATCAGTTTTCAGAATAAAACCATGATTT
This sequence comes from Plagodis pulveraria, assembly GCA_963890685.1. Classification (NCBI taxonomy): domain Eukaryota; kingdom Metazoa; phylum Arthropoda; class Insecta; order Lepidoptera; family Geometridae; genus Plagodis; species Plagodis pulveraria. The sequence goes on along the minus strand of OY982964.1, from coordinate 9,989,184 downwards.
TTTGATGTTGTGACCCTTTACCCCATCAGCGTGCGCAGTGAACCTTTATTCAGTTGTATGCTATGCATGGGCCAACTTACGTCTTCCGTGCTTTAGACGTTTGGCTCAGGTTGCAGTCGTTGTAACATGGTAGTAGTAGGGCATGCCCGGCCAACTACCACCATCAAATAGAAAATTTGTCCCCTAGCACCTATTGGTGTGTAACGGGAAGACGCGGGTGAAACGATGGAATACATATACTAGTAGATATAATTTATAAAATCAGCCTATTTTCCTAACCACTGCATTAGAATGTGTGTGTGTAAGAGTGTCGCTTAGGACACGAGGTCCTATAGGTTTGAAAACAGGGTTAGACAAGTATAGGGGTTTCCTGAACAAAAATGTTCAGTAACAGTCCGGACCCTTGATTGTTTAGGTGGCAGTAGCCTCGCAAGGCAGCGTATTATACACGGGACTAAATCATGTCTGGCTAAACGTGAATAATGTATCTACATATTTAGAGTTGTTTTAGCAGAGGTATCTACATCTGTCTATCTTTTCAGGTAACAAAGACATAGCGATATGTTGTATGTATTATGTTATAGAAGATATTACAATTTCCCCGAATAAAGCTGTTTTTGCACGCTGCGCTGTTTGATTCACGCATAACTACCCTACACGCGTATTTCGCAACCGAATTTGCGTGTACCAGTGTTATATATACTAGAAACATCTTTTAATGATATGAGTATCATAGCCGTGCCATAAATTAGCATGGATTTTCATAGTCGAGACACACTATAGATGCTACTGATCTCTACTATCATATTATAACTGGCCTCTGCTAGTCGCACACACATTATATCAACAGATAGTATATTATTGATGCATGCATATATCTTTTTCTTTCGGTTCAGGATTTTTTAGCGCTAGTCGAACTTACACTAGACAGGTTTTATGATTTTGTTGTAAACGTATTGCTTACTGTAAGCTTATTTCTATAAAACATGAAGTAAGATGCATGTGATACAATTTATATATTTTCTATCTACGAGTATATGTATAAAGCTAAAAGAAAATGGTTAGTGAGACTATTTTTGTTACATGTTTATAAATCATTCGTAAGCAAGTATAGGTTCCTACTTAAGAACTCAGTCGCAAAGTAGGACTCCAATTCCGAGTCTGGGATTTCAAAGTCTGTACAAACTTCACATTACTCGGAAGTGCACTTAGAAGCTTCGACTGTGAGTGATTCAAATTAACTAAGTATTTTAACAAGACGAATGTACTTGTACATGGCTGTTTAACATAAATCTCTTTCAATGCTTTCCCTAAAGGCACCTTGTTATTTTCCCTTTTCAGTTTTAAGCAGGAAGGAAATCCTCACAATCGCATTTAAATCCACTCCGCAGTAAATCTGAAGCATATCACAAAATTAAGCAGCCGCTAGATTCATCCGCAATTATGGCGGTGGAAATGATTAAATGATTGCATCGCGACGCACTCAAAAGAGACTCGCTTTTTATACTGATGATTCAGCTTAACTATAACAGCTTAAAACTTACTCCAATTTCAACTAAATAATTTAAGATATACAGTCTTATATCCTGTGATTTTGATCAGAATTTAAATCTTATTGGAAACGAGCGAAAAAGGCAGTTTTTTGAAAGAAAAAGATTTTTTAAAGACATGCCTGCCACAACAAGTCGTTTCATGTAAATTTTATTGCAGAAACCTTTGAGGCGGGCCTGGGGTTTAAACGAGAAATGATGTGAATATCCCTGGTAAGTGGGTCAAGTGGTTCCATTCACAATACAACCAGCAGTAAGGGAATGTACAAATCTTGAACTTTATTTTAAAGCACACACAAATCAGAGTTTGATTTCCTTTTTATTACAATTATACCTGCGAGCCGAGCGGTTAATAAATTTAAATTGATTACGTTGAATGAAACAATATTTTCATATACTATTTTCAATCTACCTAAGTAATACATTTCTAGACTTTTTTTAAAGGCTTTATTTTAGTCAGGAATTCGATCATCTCCTATATTATTAACATCGGTCCACCAACGTTATCCTATCATAGTTCTCTTTATCTTTGGGAATAGGAATAATTAACTCGGAAACAAGTTGGGCGAATACATAATACACCTTATTATACATTTATGCATAATACTTCGATATTAAAATTTGTAATTGATGTCATTACAGCGTCGTAAACAGGTTAAACGAATAAACGATATTTGACTTCGACTTGAATATCATACCTGTTACTTTTGTTTTATTAGTTTCGATTTAGCTACTAACTAATGTATACTTATTATATGAACATGATATAGCGTATAGGTAACTAAACGTGCATGAAGTGGAATTTAAGTTGTGATTTCAAAAACTAATCGTTAAACGATGTAACGATAAAAAATTACGCTGGTTTGAAACCAGTACAAGGTGATAATTTTCCACTTACAAATTCATTCATACCATCACAAGTTATGACTGAGGGAACCATCATTCCTGATGGAATTTTATTACATTTGGCTAATTGAGTTTCACATGCTCAATAAAGTAGCGATACTAAAAAAAGTCCTTACTGTTTAACGTATATATTGTGGTCTATTGATGAAGTAGGACACGTCAAATGAGGCCTAGATCCATAGAGACATATCCTAAGGAGTTGTGAGCCTTTTGGACGAAGAAACAGATTTTTTAATATGCGTTACGGTGACTTAACCTGCGCAAGTCTATCATAGGATAAGATTTGAACATTTACATCATAAGGAGAAGATTTACACGCTCTGTATAGTAAGCCTTGATTTGTTTGGTAAGTAGGTAGCTATAGGATCATTCGCGTAGGTATCTGTCTATCTGTCATAGCTTATTTTGTCCGAATATACTTAAAAGATGGAGTTGAAATTGAAAGTTGGATGTTCCGAATATGGCCGTTAATATATAAACAGATTTCAAATCTAACTAAATTTTCGTTAATGAGTTACAATAAGAGGTATAGAAAAAAATACTTCCTTATTTAGTAGCTTAAAATGTCATATTTTTGCTATGTAACCTATTTTGTGTACGATTTAATCCAAAACAAATTCAGTACTTATTGCACTATATGCAATTACCTAATCTGATCTAACAAGCACTATTTGTCAGTTATTTGTTCATCTCTGTATTCAACTGACTGACAGTCTGACAGCATAGTGGATATTGAACCAAATTACGTTTTGAAACAATTGAAAGTGAAGAAATTATTTAGCCGAATCAACGGTATAAAAATATACTTTGAAAAATATGACATTATTTCTTTTTTTTTAATGAATGTTTTCTCAGCTATATATTTAAGAAAAAACAATGTTTTTAAATACAGTCATGACAAACCAATCCAAATAAAATTGGCCATCAGTAAAGTAACCTATACGAGTTCATGCCTGTTTAAAAAAATGGTATGTAATTAAAACCTTATATCTTTATAAAAGCTTGCATTGAAAAATTCCAGGATATTATAAATGCGGAACATTGTGAGGATGTGTGTGTGTTTATAACTCCTTCACGCTGAAACGGCTGAACTAATTTGGATGGAACTTTGAATATAGTTTTTGCACTGAAATAACACTCCATAATAATCATCATCATTTTTCATCATTATATAGCTGGTGCAGGGGTGCAGCTAGTTTTGGAATAAAATATGGTGTTTATGGTTATAGTAACATGGTAGGGAATTAACAGATTATATATAGAGATATATGGAAACATTGTTCGGAGGTCAAGCGTTGACCCCGGTTATTACCTGAGGACGGCAAAAATCTGTCGCCAAGCACCTGCAGCTCCGACAGCTGTCCTTCAAAGCCAGATATATAATTACTGAATATATTATTGGTTAGCCTAGAATTACTCCAATCGTGTAACAAGAGGTATTAGAAACTCTGTAATAAGGACTGACGATGACTCATGAAAGCTGGGGAATCACCCACCGCGACGTCGACAATTTCTTTGTTTTTAACATGTTTGGTTTTGATATATTCGGTATATATATATGTATATGTGTTAGGTATTTAAATTTTTTTATCTTATTTACCATTAAATAAATTATTACTCAAAAATATTTTTCATTAGTGAGACATAGTAAATGTCCTGTTTGGCTTTGTAGTTATACATATTTTTATAGAGAACTTTTTAAAATTTAATACAATAGCCTAGTTGAGTCCATTTTTCGTCCAATTTTCCCTACAGCGATTCTGTAGAACAAAGAACACGGTTCATAGAGAAGATAATACATTTCTCTCTAAATATATCTCACAACGTCTACAGTAATAGTAAAAGCATGCCTTGGTAAGTTAACACTAAATAAATCCTCGTTTTAAAGGAAACCGCAGACGAAAATTGTAAGAGAATTGAAAATTTCAGTGTTTCCTTTTTCATTCCATGCGCATCATTATTGGCATTATACGTATTGCGCTTTTTGCGTGTATGACAAAATGCGTATTGCACGTATTGCGTCATTGTCAAATACGTATTTAGTCTAAAAGCGTGTTGGTCATTATGCGTCAGAAGGAATGATAATTGATAACAATTGAATTTCATTAATAAATAGATGACATCGGCTTCGCGTGATACGTAAGGGTAAATGGAAGAAAAAAATAAAACTACCTATATATATGTGTATATTCCTATTAAAAAACTGGTGAAATGTTAAACTGTCTAGGTAAGCTATTGAAATAAGTGCTTAAGTATTTTGATTAAAACATAAACTTGTTTTCTGCTCAGAAATGAATGGAATTGGTGGGGTTACATTACTGTCATGGAACCTAATATTCAAATACTGAACCCATCCGTTCAGTTACTAGATTTGTGTAGTGCCTCAACTTATACGATACGATGCAGTACGATTTCTTGCATACCAACAAAAGTAACAGGTAAAGATTAATGAAAAAATAAATAAACCCGACTGCAAATTATTTATTTTCGGAAAAACTTTATCTTTCCATTGAAATTAAAACTGCACGTTATATAATATATATATGGAATCGTTTTTTAAAGACCTTCATTTTGAAATCTCACTCGATGGGTTTCGAAGAAATTTGTTTTTTTTATCTCTCAATTTGGCGTATGAACCTTGTGTCACCTGCGCTATCAAAACGAATCTAACGTTATCTCATACATCAAAATCAGTTTAACTTTTTAAAAGTTATTGTGGAATGAACTCACAAACAAACATACATGAGCCCTGAGAACATAACACTCCTTGTTTTGGGTAGTCGTGTAAAAAATGAACAATACATTTACAAACACAATGAATAATTTATAAAGCATACAAGTAGTTAATTGGAAGTGTTTATTTACAAAAATATATAATGAAATATGTAAAGTGGCAATACAATAGGTGACAAAAAATATAGGTAGGTATCATTGCTGAAACTTTAAAGTTTACTTAAAGGTTACTTTATACTTTTAATTACTGAAATATTACAGTTATAATAATCTAAAATTTTCATATATACTATACGTAAGAAAATAATCACATAAACGCACATCCATTTCATTATTGATCAGCAGACAGAATACTAATTAAGAGATGAACTTCATTCTGACATTTGACTCCAGATTGGGTATTGTTCTCGGAGGACTTGTGAAATAATTTGTTGGAAATGTGCTTGGAGAACTCACGAATGTAAGCAAATATAAATAAATATATTTTTTATCAAGAGCTTGTAAAGGGACTAAAATACCTTTATAATCCCGGAGGGACAAAAAGTTATTTGAATTTAGAATGTGGATATTTTTAGTAAAAGTCCCAATCACCAAAGAGATCAATCACAAATGTTGTATGAACAAGTTACAGGCTTTTTTATTTTTGGTTAGAAGGTTTATTATTAAAAAAAAAAAAACTTTTTTTTTACTTCTTAATTTTTTTTCTGAGATATGTCAATGTTTTCTTAGTCTATTTCTAATTCTCGATCTGTTAACATATCGACAACGATAACGGATTTTAGTGGTAACATTGTTACGATGCACTTCCATACTTGTTCAGATATAAAAATTAGCCTGTAAATATTTCTATGCTATGTCTTATTTTTCCTTATTATATCTAAATAAATAGACGTACTTTTCTTGTTCATAAGTTGCACTTCTTACTTATTTTCCCGTAGAGGGTGATAAAAAGTAGTGTCCACCTCGGGAGCTAACAACTATTTTAAGTATTAACTACGTACTCCGAAGCACGGAAGCGGTCAGTAGTAAATTCCAATAGAACTCACCCATCCAATTAATGACCGCAGTGGATGTTGCCTAACCTAATCTATTGGCTAAGAACAACGAGATAAGCTGGCACGAGCACGGTACAACAGTTCCAGAATAGTATAAAGAGTATACAATTTTAATTATTTCAGTGCTAGAGATTCACGGTTAGTTTTCTGGGGGCCAACTCTCACCTTTTATAAAACCATCATATAAAAGGAGCGTTTTGTTTCATATTCAAATAATTCGTAGACACGAACTATCACCGACACACAATTGCGTAAAGGAATATTGGTTTAATCCTACTCAAAGAACGAATGAAATATGTATCATGGATTTGCAAGCGAGACACAAGATTTTTATAATATAGCGCTATCCCGCTCGCACTATTCAGAACAACAATGATTTATCTGAATGGTTTTAACATAGTTTTTCGAAATTTTCTCAACAGCTGTTGTAATTTTATTTTTAGTTTCATTTTGCTGCATTGATTTTAAAGAATACGAGAAATAAAAGCATTGTACTTGATATTAAAAAAAAGTGTTTTAGTCAAAATCTAAGAGTATTTTTTTTAAGATGGATAAATAGGACGGATTTGTCGTTGGAACAGTAATTATTCGTATCAAATGTCACGTCAGAGTACGTGAAACATACATATAATCACGCCTGTATTGCCCAAAGGGGTAGGCAGGGGTGTGTAAACGCCCACGTTTCACCAATTGAGTTTTGGTCCCATGTAATATTGGACAAGCCTATTGCCATTCGCTGGGCACAGTTTCAGGGTCATACAAAATGTTTTCTCTAACACACTGGACGAAACACAAAAACATAATACGAATAGATATGTTTTTGTGTTTATGTTTACGCTAGCAACATGACAGTAACACAAGAACATATTGTATGAAACCCTGGCAGGGCACTAAGATGGTATGCAGCCCTGTTGTGCGTCTAATGCACACAACACCTAACTCAAATCCACGTGAGAAGTGGCATGCTGCTCATTTGACGCACCCTTACTCGCCTCTTACGACACCCACGGGAATAACTGGGGAGGTGACATTCTAACCCAGCACCCCACGGGTAATGAAATGAGTGTACAATTTGTTGTGACTTCATCAAAACGCCGAACGATTCTATTAGCGTTTGTAAGCTTGCTTAATTGACGTAAAGGTATAACTTTCAGCAGTAATATTAAATTATTATTACTACCTATATAAGTGGCGAGAGTTGGCCCCTATACTTACCTATATATTCTGTGCAAACTACAAATGCCACGTCACACACAGATCTCACTGTAAAGGTGAGTACTACACACTAAGTGAATGAAAACGAGTCAAATTGGAGTAATTTAGCACTTTGCTCTTCCTGTAGCATACTTTGCATGAATAGCGTGCTGTTAGTTAGGTCAAGAGGTTTTCGGGTGGTAATAATGTCGTGTCTGACGTCGCCGTCGGTCACAACCTTTGAGCACGTGACTGGACCGTAAACACAGCTTCACACTACATAGGTACGGTGTTCCGTTCCACCGTTGTCTGAGCCAGTACATAATACTATTGTTAAATAGAGCCACATCTACATATCGACATTACTCAAAAAAGCAACTAGATACAAAATAATAAAACACTAGGCTGAACCACACATCCCGAAAATATAAAAGACTGACAAAATATAAAAACAAAACGACATCAAAACAAATTCGGTTCTAAAATATTAACTATGATACTTGTAAAACGGTCAGTTGTACAAGATAATCAAAAACGAGATTCAGTAGCCAATAATTGTAATATTTGAAGTGCTACCGTAAAGCATAGTAGAAGGAGTGGGAAGTAAATTATCTTCATACAAACACACCGCGCGCGGCTTGTATGTGTGCGCCATAATACCTATGCGTCCCGCACGCACATTCTAACAAAATCTCGACCCGTTTAGACCGTGCGCCAGTCGGGGCTAACATCGCACAAAGTTTGAGCGTCACGGCTTTTCGGCACCTCTAAATAAATTAAAAATGTGTGATAATCGCAGGAGAACTTATTGCTGTGTTTGGCTGTTTAAACAGTTCATCTATTTCAGAGTTGTCTCTGTTCAGATTACCTACTGAACAGGAAAGGTAAGCAAGTTATTCTAGCATACCTATAATTTTTAATTGATGATGAGTGAGATACCTATAGATTTTATTTGGTAGTTTTCTATCAGGCAGACGAAGTAGGCAGGCCTACTTTCCCACTACAATGTATTACCTAGGTATATTTGATCTGTAAATTGATATGCCGCTATTGCTTTGTTTACATTTAGTCATGCCGATTTCTCAGTATTGTAGGTAGGTAGTAGTACGATTGAAACAAAGTTAATTGAATGTGTCTGTCTCGAGATATATCTATCAAAGCCCCATTTTTGACATATTTTTAGTTCCACCAATAACATACATTTTTAAAAGTTGTACTATGGGAATAGTACAACTTTTAAAAATGTATGTTATAGTTTTCGAAATATAAAGGTATTTAGCATCAAATTACAGAAGCAAAGTTATTTTGGTTTTTTCATATAAAGTGTATGCGAAAACAAACAAAACTTACAAACAATAAAAAACTAACGCAATAACTACACATGAACTACGAAACCTTACATATGGGCTTGTCCGAAACGGCGCTTTTTTTATAAATAGTACTGTTCTGAATCTTGAATACATTTTTGTATTTGTTAGGAAAACTATTGTTGAACTTTATTGAATCACTAAATTAGCTATACAGAGATGTGTCATCTTTGGCAAGGGCCGGGCTGTAAACAAGTGAATTGGTTGACAGTACTATCAGTTAACTCACGTAAACTACCGTAGGTACTCGTACACATCACCGCCCCGCGTCGCCCGTCTCTGGCCCCGCAACCATGTGGTTGCGGGGCCAGAGACGGGCGACGCGAAGAAAGCGAATAGAAAGAGCGACAGAAGATACCTATGTAGGTATCTTCTGTCGCTCTTTCTATCATCGTGAAAGGCTTCATCATGGTTTAGGTAAAACCGACCTTACTTACCCTGAACCCACACAACATAAATAAAAAACACATCTTCCCGGCCGTAGCCAATTTCTAGGCACTGAATTAAAATTTTGCTAAAAGTGACAACCCTGAGACAGACAAGTGTGGTAGGTAATAATATCGTGGATTGGGCCGGAGATGGCCTACTTCCTCTCTTTCTACTATGCGTAAAGTGCAGTCTCTGTACAAAATGTTACCAATTGAAGGATTTTATGTGTGGCTTTTATTTCTTACATAGATTTTTGACTTTGCACGTGTAAAATTTGGAGCGATTATTTTTCAACATTTACGCATAACCGGGCATAACGGAAGACCCAGTTTAAATACCAGCCTGGTATTGAAACTGCAGCTTCCTTGTTGCTCTGAAGATTATACGCCTGCTATGCGGATTACATTACAAAATCACAAATATACGATAGGAAAAATTTAAGTCATGTGCGGGATTCGAACCCGCGTCCGCGTAAATTTGTGATTTTGTAAAAAATTAATATTATTTATAAACTCATTAAATGCGCGATATCCAGGGTCGTATAAGTCGCCCTTAAGAGTATGAAAAGCTAAGAAGTAGTTAAAAAACCCATAAATAACTTTGGTTCCATACCAAGCACCCCTTTTTAATGATATAGAGAAAGTAGTTAACTGAAAATGTCGATTTTAGTTTCCATCTGCGAGATTTTATGTCAGTTTTATCCCATATTATGGCTCATGATTTTAGTGGATGAAAACTTGAAACCGGATTGAGTACCCCAACTGAGTTTAATATCTAAGTAGGTAAATAGAATGCATGTACATTTTATAAACTCCACTTTTTGTGTAGAGTAATAAATTTTGTATTTGAACATCAGTAGCAAAAAACGCAACATTAATACTATTTGGTTTCCTCTTGATAAGTCAGGACAACTTAAGGGAGCGAATTGTAGAGTAAAATTATCTTCCCACTTCTCCGCGCGTTTTTAGTTCGCGGGGAACACGGCGCCACGTTCGCAATTCAGTGGTGATATTTTATTTAAATAGAAATTTGTTGGGAGCGCCACCTAGTAAAAATAGTAGAAACTATCTTGTCACACACGATAGTATGTGCTGAAGCCAATTTCAGTGGCGATATTTTATTTAGTTAGAATTTTGTTTGGAGCGCCATCTAGTAAAACTAGTAGAAACTATCTTGTCACACACGACAGAGTGCAAGCGCTTGGAGTATTTGTACTTATTACTTCCAGCAGACTAGTTCTTTTTATGTATGACCATGTTTATATCTTTATTGTTTTAGAGAAAGATTGTGTGATATTATATGATAGTCCCTTTTACTTATCAACATCACGGCTAAGTAAATTTTAAGGTTATATGATTATATTAATTATGAATATATATATGACTAGAAAATCTGCCGCCAAGCACTTAACAGCGTAAGCCGCTATGTGTCCTTGAAAACCAGTTATTTTACATGATGGTAGGGCATTTTGCGAATACCCGCGTGACTAGCTACCACCATCATGTAGAAAATCTGTCGCCAAGCATTTAACGGTATGTGCCGCTATGTGTCCGTAAGAATCAGCAGTTTTGCATGGTGGGCTTTTTCGAATGCCCGCCTGGCTAGCTACCACCCTCAAGTCGAATAATTGTCGCCAATCACTTAACGGAATGTGCCGCTATGAATCCTCTAGAACCAATAATTTTGCATGGTGGTAGAGCATTTTGCGAATATCCGCCTGGCTAGCTACCTCCCTCAAGTGAAAAATCTGTTGCTAAGCATTAAACGGTATGTGCCGCTATGAGTCTTCTAGAACCAGTAATTTGGCATGGTGATAGGGCATTTTGCGAATAACCGCCTGGCTAGCTACCTTTTTTTTTTTTTTTGACCGGGGAAAATCCTTTATGGGTACCACCCGGCTCCGGGGGGAGCAGAGTGGTTATGTGGGAGTCCTCGCCTGAGGGGCCTTACTACCCCCACGGGGTGGTAGTAAGTGAGGTTACCCACTAAAAACCCGGGATGAGCAGTCTGCCGCCTAGTCGGGGCGAGATGGGGTAGCGTTAGCATTCACCATCTCGCCCCGGCGGTTGGCCCGTCACCGCCACGGGCCCCGACCAATGGAGGGATGTCCCAGCTCATTAGGGCCATCCCCCAGACGTGTGAGATCGTGCAAGCCAGTGGAGAATCCCCCGACTCTCCACCGGTGATCCGCACAGCACTAGGATAGAGCGAGAAGGCGCCCGAATCGCCTTCTCCTTCCACCAGTTCGTCTACGCCGGAGCGGGTCTGAGAGGACGTCGTCCTCCCTCGCCCGCTCCGCGGCCTCTTTCTGCGCCATCACCTCTTCGCAGAAAGAGACCACCGCCTGCCACGATCCGTCGCTGCCGAGCATAGCGTTAACCACGCTCGGCAGCGACAGATCTGCGCCTATGACCGCTGTGAGGGCGTGCCGCATGGGACTCCACGCGGCGCACTCCTCCAGCGTGTGGAGCGCCGTGTCTTCTGGCGCTCCACATTCGTGACAGGCGGGGGTCGCCTCACGTCTTGCGATGTGATGCAGGTACTTTCCGAAGCATCCATGCCCGGAAAGCACCTGCACCAATCGGAAGGTGAGCGACCCGAATCGCCGCCCTACCTACCTCCGAAGGACCGGGCGAATGGCATCCACCGTCCTCTGTCCAGGGACCGGTTGAGCCAGGTCCTCCGTCCACCGCCGCAACAGGGAGGCCCGCGCCTGCCGTCGGATGCGCGTGACCTCCTCCCACGCTGGATGCTCCCCGCGGGATCTCCTCGCCGCCACGAAGTGGTAAACTTCGGCGAGGATCTCCGCTTGGAGCTCCCAGGGGGGATCACCGGCCAACACGCATCCCGCCGTCCAGGACACCGTCCGGTACCCGCGTATCGCCCTCGTCGCAATGACCCGCTGCGGACGACGCAGCAGGGCCTTATTGGCGCGACCGAAGGCGTCCACCCAGACAGGTGCCCCGTACAAGGCCATGCTCCGGATCACTCCGGAGTACAGGCGACGACATGTGGCGCTCGGCCGCCCACGTTGGGCAGCAGCCTCCCAAGGGCGGCTGCGGCGCTTACGACTTTTGGGGCCAGTTGAGTGAAGTGGGCCCCAAAAGTCCACCGCCGGTCCAGGATGAGACCCAGGTACCTCATCTGGGTCCCAACCCGGACCAGGACCCCGTCCAGGTCTATCCTCGTTCCTGGAGGGGGTCCCCCCCGAGGCCCATGTAACATTAGGGCCTCGGTCTTGGAGAGGGCGACCTCCAGCCCCAGGGCACGTATGCGGCCGACCACGAGTTTTGTGGCCACCGTGGCCCGCCGCACCGTCTCCCCGAGGTCCCTCCCCTTGACTACGACTAGGGTGTCATCCGCGTAGCATGCAACCCGCATACTTGCGGGAAACGTGCCGCGGAGCACCCAGTCGTAGCCAATGTTCCACAGGAGCGGTCTCAACACCGACCCCTGTGGAACCCCGCAGGACACGCGACGTCGCCTCAGACCGTCGCGTCCCTTCACCAGGACCTCGCGGTCCCGGAGGTAGTCGGCCAGCCTGGCTAGCTACCTCCCTCAAGTAAAAAATCTGTCGCCAAGCACTTAACGGAATGTGACGCTATGAATCCCCTAGAACCAATAACTTTGCATGGTGGTAGGGCATTTTGCGAATATCCGCCTGGCTAGCTACCTCCCTCAAGTGAAAAATCTGTCGCTTAGCATTTAACGGTATGTGCCGCTATGAGTCCTCTAGAACCAGTAATTTGGCATTGTGATAAGGCATTTTGCGAATACCCGCCTGGCTAGCTACCTCCCTCAAGAAAAAAATCTGTCGCCAAGCACTTAACGGTATGTGCCGCTATGAGTCATCCAGAATCAGAAAATTTGCATGGTGGTAGGGCATTTTGCGAAAACCCGCCTGGCTAGCTACTACCCTCAAGTAGAAAATCTGTCGCCAAGCTCTTAAAGGAATGTGCCATGCATTACGCAAGCCCCCCCATCGGGGGATGGTGGGGGGATGTGGGACTCCCCGGTAGACGACCGGTATACCCACTAAACAACCCAGCGACATTCCAGCATCGTTTGTGTGGAGGAGGACTGGGAGACCGGCAGAGCCTTTGCGTCCAGTCCTCCTTCTACGACCGCCCGCTTTTACAGCGGGGCCTACACACCCCTCTCAGCAGGAGGGGCCCGGGAATGACCAGGAATGTTTGGCCATTCCCGCCCGACGGAGGTGGTGAGTATGTGCAATGCGAGAGAAGACGCCCCCGCGCCTGTCTCTCGCTACTCACCACTGGGAAGGGGAAGGCGATTATTCAATCGCCTTCTCCCACCCCTTCGACGTCTTCGCAGTGGCGCAGCAAGGGGGTCCTCCTCCCTCGCACGCTCCGCGGCCTCCTTTTGCGAAATTACTTCTTCGCAAAAGGAGGCGACCGCTTCCCAGGCCCCATCGCCCCCCAGCATAGCTTTTACCACGCTGGGAAGCGAGAGGTCTGGCCCAACTGCTGCGACCAAGTTGGTGCGCAGATCGGACCACGACGGGCACATCTCCAGGGTGTGCTGCGCCGTGTCCTCCACCGCGGGACAATGGTGGCACGCTGCCGCTTCCTCCCTTCCGATCCGGTGCAGGTATGAGCCGAAGCACCCATGCCCAGTTAACACCTGCACCAGACGGAATGAGAGGAAGCCATGGGGCCGCCCTAACCAATCTTGGAGGACTGGCCCAAGCGCATCCAGCGTACGGCGGCCAAAAGTGGCGGCGGCGAGGTCCTCCGTCCAATGATGGACGACCGCTTCCCTCGCCTCACGCCGGACGGCCTCCCGCTCCTCCAAGGCGGGGTGTTCCCCGCGGGCTTTACGCCCCGCCGTCCACTCGTACACTCTGGCGAGCACTCCCGCCTCGAGCTCCCAAGGAGAGCTGACGCCCTCCACAACAATGTGGGCGTCAGGGGGAATGCGCTGCCGAGGCCCGTGGAAGAATACGGCCTCGGTCTTTTCAAGCGCCACTTTCAAGCCCAGGCGGCGGATCCTTCCCGCAACTAGGGATCCGCCGGCTGAAGCTAGGCTCGCCGCCTCTCTAAAGTCTCCTCCCCGGGTGGTGAGAAGAGTGTCATCCGCATAGCAGATGACACTCGTGCCAGGGAGGAGACTTCCCCGCAGCAGCCAGTCGAATCCAATGTTCCACAGGAGCGGTCCCAGGACAGACCCCTGTGGAACACCGGAACCCGCATCGTACCGGCGGAGCTGGCCCGCACGATCCACTAGGAGGACAGTTCGGTCCCCCAAGTAGTCGGCCAGGAGACTGCGCAGGTACTGAGGCACTCCATGGTAGCGGAGCGCCTCCAAGATCGTCGAGTGGGGGACGGAGTTGAAGGCGTTGGCTATATCAAATGACACAGCCAAAACCCCGTCCCCTGCCTCCGTAGCCCCCTGCACCTGGGCCTTGAGTCGGGCCAGCGCGTCCACAGTCGAACGCCCTCTTCGGAATCCGAATTGGGCGTCCGACAGGTCCGGCCCTACCATCCGCAGGTGGTCGTTCAGCCGGTGGGCGACGATCCCCTCGAACATTTTACCGACCTCATCGAGCAGAACGATGGGCCGGTATGCCGAGGGGGAGTCTACCGGGCGTCCCTCCTTTCGGAGAAGGCACAATTGCCCCTCCTTCCATGGTTTCGGGAACCTACCAGACGTGAAACACGCGCTGAATAGGTCCCGAAACCTGTCGCCCATTTGGAAGGCGGCGATGGCCACCACCCGTGCTGGAACGCCATCTGGCCCAGGGGCCGTCCTTTTGGCGCGGAGGCGGAGAACCTCCCCTTCGAATTGCGCCACCGTCACTGGAGATGGCTCCTCTTCCTCCCCCTCTAGTGAAGCCGCCCCCTGCGGGGTATCCATTACTGGTGGGGCGTGGTTGGATCCGGACGGAAATAGGGCCCGGACCACCCCATCCAGCAATGCCGGCTCGAGAGACTCCGTCAGTGGGGGACCAAAGGGGCGCAGTTTGTTACGTGCTTGTATGGTCTCCCATACGGGTCCCTATCGAGACCCTCCAGCATCTCGGCTTTCGCCGCGTCATCGGCGGCGCCAATGGCCGACTTGAGGACCCTCCTCGCCTCAACGTACGCGGCGTACAGAAGGTCCTCGTTGGCCTCGTCCCGGTGGCTGCGCCGTCGACTCCGCGTGTAGGCCCTCCTTGCTGCCACACAAGCTGCTCGGAGCCCCGCTAAATCCTCCGACCACCAATAAACGGCGCGACGGGGAGGTGGGCGGCGAGACCGAGGCATGCTGGCGTTGCACACCTCGGTCAGGGACCTCCTGAGTTCGGCCGCTGCGGAGTCCACATCCAGGACCTCGAGAGGGGGCGCGAGCCAGTCCTGGACGAAAGCTGCCTCCATTGCCGCTTCACGGTCCAGGCGGGTGAGAGCCCACCGTGGAAAGGAAGAACGGCCCGAGGGGACCGTCCTCCGGGGGCTCTGGGTGGAGATGTCGAACCGCACATATCGGTGGTCCGACAGGGTCTCCACCATCTCTACCCGCCAGTTCGTGACGCGGGCGGCTAGCACGGGGGTGGCGAACGAGACGTCGACCACTGACCCTCCCCGTTGCCGCACACACGTCTGGACCGTCCCTCTGTCGAGGAGGGACACACCGGAGGAGGCCGCCCAGTACTCAACTGCGCGGCCTCGGACGTTGCAAGAGGTGGCCGGGTTACCCCAGACCACCGACTTGGCGTTAAGGTCACCCAAAACGGCGACCTGGCGCGGCGCCACCCTACCAACAACTGCGGTGAGGATTTCGAGGTAATTCTCGAAATCCGAGAGAGGGCGGTTTGGGGAGAAGTAAACCCCCACGAAAGCTGTGTCCACCCACGCGGCGGCCACATATCCCGGTCCCCTCTCTAAGAGCGAGAGGGGAGGGGAGTCTGTGGAAGACCGCGACACCATTGCCACCAAGCCATCCCGATCACCCAGCCAACGGCTAGGGATCGAGTATGGCTCGGCAACCACCGCCACGTCCACCAACCACTCAGCCATGGACTGCATCAGCAAGTCCTGGGCCGCTTTGCAGTGGTTGATGTTCGCCTGGAGGA
This sequence comes from Plagodis pulveraria, assembly GCA_963890685.1. Taxonomy (NCBI): domain Eukaryota; kingdom Metazoa; phylum Arthropoda; class Insecta; order Lepidoptera; family Geometridae; genus Plagodis; species Plagodis pulveraria. Next base: position 9,972,878 of record OY982964.1, on the reverse strand, counting down.
TGCGATGCTCGGCCCTATCCATTATTCGGACATCGCACCCCCCTCGATAGCCGCCGGAGGTCCCGTTTCAGGGACGGCGGTGGCCACGGCAGGCCGGGTCGGCGCCTGCGCTCTGCCCTTCTTAGGGGGAGGATGGCAATTCCTCCCCTTCATGATGTGGTCCGCTGGGCGGCCGCTTGCGGCACACACTGCGCAGCGTGGCGTGATGGCCGTGCAGGAGGCGGATTTGTGCCCCACTTTGCCGCAGCGGTAGCAGCTGTCCGCCCTGTCCACCTCGGATGGGCAGAGGGCCCGGGTGTGTCCGATTCCGAAGCACTTGAAGCAGCGCAAAGGCTGATCTTCAAGTGCTCGGACTCTGCAGGAGCTAAAGCCTACCGACAGGCGTCCCTTGGCGAGGGCAGCTCTAACCACGGTGACCGGACACTCGAGGCGGATGGTGCCCATGCCACCGCGGCCAGGTCGGATACCCCTACCTTGCACCGCTGCGACATCGCAGCCCCCTATTGCTGCGACCGCCGCCACCACCTCCTCTTTGGTGACCGAATCGTCCAGATCGGTCACCTCCAAGGTCGCTGACTTTACTGGCCTGACAACTTTAGCCGCGTCTGCAATGACCTCTTTCAACTTAGTTGCAAAGAGGTCTGCGTTGGCTCCGCGCTGAGCCCCTGGGAACTCGAAGATTCGAGCCCCAGCTTGGGTCCGACGGCACGTAACAGCTCCGATTCCCAGTTGGGTGGGATCAGCGCTAGCACGGGCCCGCTTAAGGACGGACTCGTACGTTTCCCCCCGCTCAGCAGCCTCCACGGTGAGCGTCACCACAACAGCCGCGGTCTTGGGGGGAACCAGGGGCTTGGGCTTTCTTCCACCGGTGGGGGCCCTTTTGGCTGCAGGGGCGGCGGTGGTGGACTTCTGGGCCGACTTTTTCCCTTTCCCCTTCCCTTTTCCCTTGCCAGTCGTCTGGGACGGGCAGGGAAGGGTGGTCGCGGGGATGGCAGGGGAAGCGGCCGTTCTCGCCTTTTTGGCCTTTCCTTTCCCCCTCCTAACCACCTCCGTCCAAGGTTGGTTGGACGGGGTGGAGGAGGGTAGAAAAGTGTCCTCGTTTTGAGAGGATGGCCCCGGCTCGTTCCGTTTCTTGTCCGCCGCAAGTGGCGGCCGAGTACGTTTCTCTGGTAAGAGCCTGTCTTCGATGCCAGCGAAGCAGGCTCTCGTGAAGGCTCTTTCCTCCATTACAACCTTGCGGATAACTTCCTCAAGGTTGGAGGAGGAAGAGACTTCAGCCGCTGGTCTGGGTTCGGCCTGAGCTGGCCGGGCCGTGGCTTCAGCCAGCTTTTGGTGCAGCTGGCTGACTTCCGACTGCAGGCGGTTGACCTTTGCCTGCAGTTGTCGCGTTTCATCGGTTGCGGTGCGTTCTACCAGTTCCCGAATAATGCCACGCATACTCGCGGCCCTGCATTTTAGGGACTTTTGGAAAGTCCCATTGAGATTGGAGGACTTAGAGGCGACCTCCACTATCTCCTCCTCGTCCTCCTGCGCCATGCGCTCCAGCTCAGCAAGGGAATGGTCCGAGTAGAGGACGATGGACGCACCATACCCGGACTTGGCCCGTGCGGTGCGTGCCTGCTTCTCCTTAGCAGCGACCTTCTCTTCAAGATCTTGTTGGAGCTGTGTCCGCCGAGCCAGGCTCAGCTGGCGTTGAGCGTCAACGAGACCCACGTTGTGAGTATCCGCGATAACTGGCTTTTTAGCCTTGGTCTTTTTGGGCTTGCTCGTCGTGGAGTCCGAGGAGCAAGACCCAGCCCTCAATAAGGCCCGCTTCTGCGCCTGCTTGCGACCTTCCACTTTCGCCAACGAAGCATTGGACCCAAACGTAAATGACTCGTTGTCGGAGTCCGAAAACTCGTCCGCTCTAGATACGCTAGCCACGGATGGTGCGCGACTAGCCTCCGACGCCGACGCGAGATCGTCGGCGTGGCCCTGAGAAGGGCCTTTTGGTTGGCCCTGAGAAGGGCCTTTTGGTTGGCCCTGAGAAGGGCCTTTTAGGAAACGCCCGGAGGCGTCCCGCGCTGGTTTCTTAGGCATGTTAGCCTCCGCCAGTGTCGCAGATGAACCGCAGTAAGATCTACGACGCACAGTGCACTTTAGCCGAGCCCAGTCTGCCACTCCGTTACGGTGGTCAGAACTGGGTCGTTTCCAGGGGACACGACGAGGACGTAAGCACTGTGGGGGGTCCCCCCAGGCTAGTTACCTCCCTCAAGTGAAATATTTGTCGCCAAGTACTTAACGGTGTGTGCCGCTATGAGTCCTCCAGAACCAGTAATTTTGCATGGTGGTAGGGCATTTTGCGATTACCTTCTTGCAAGCTACCACCCTCAAATAGAAAATCTGTCGCCAAGCACTTAATGGTATGTGCCGCTATGAGTCCTCTAGAACCAGTAATTTGGCATGGTGGTAGGACATTTTGCGAATATCCACCTGGCTAGCTACCTCCCTCAAGTAAAAAATCTGTCGCCAAGCACTTAACGGTATATGCCGCTATCAGTCCTCTAGAACCAGTAATTTGGCATGGTGGTAGGGCATTTTGCGAATACCCGCCTGGCTAGCTACTACCCTCAAGTAGAAAATCTGTCGCCAAGCACTTAAAGGTATGTGCCGCTATGTGTTCGTAAGAATCAGCAGTTTTGCATGGTGGTGGGCTTTTTCGAATGCCCGCCTGGCTAGCTCCTACCCTCAAGTAGAAAATCTGTCGCCAAGCACTTAACGGAATGTGCCGCTATGAGTCCTCCAGAACCAAGAACTTTGCATGGTGGTAGGGCATTTTGCGAATATCCGCCTAGCTTGATATTTTTATATTCTATTTAGCATAGCTTGAAAAGAACATGGGTAGGTGTACCTAAATCTGTCGCTAAGCATTAAACGGTATGTGCCGCTATGAGTCCTCTAGAACCAGTAATTTGGCATGGTGGTAGGGCATTTTGCGAATACCCACCTGGCTAGCTACCTCCCTCAAGTGAAAAACCTGTCGCTAAGCACTTCAAGGTATGTGCCGCTATGTGTCCGTAAGAATCAGCAGTTTTGCATGGTGGTGGGCATTTTCGAATGCCCGCCTGGCTATCTACCACCCTCAAGTCGAATAACTGTCGTCAATCACTTAACGGTATCTGCCGCTATGAGTCCTCCAGAACCAGTTATTTTACATGGTGGTAGGGCATTTTGCGATTACCCGCCTGGCAAGCTACCACCCTCAAATAGAAAATCTGTCGCCAAGCACTTAAAGGTATGTCCGGCTATGAGTCCTCTAGAACCAGTAATTTGGCATGTTTGTAGGGCATTTTGCGATTTTGCGATACTAGGAATAAAGATAAAATAGCGGTGCCAGGTTTTAGATTAGCAAAGACACATAAAAGGTCCTTCTTAGGTAATTGTGTGCGGTTTTATAATAAAGTTCCCAAACATATTACAACGCTCACAGAAGGGAAATTCAAGTTGCATGTGAAAAACATAGTGATTATAAAATCCTAGTACACAGTTTCTGATTACATAAACGACAAAAATGCCTGGACAATTCCGCCTCCGCCAAGCTATTGCCTGTCACCTACATAATTTAAACAAATATTGTAATAACTCTATTATATAGTAAGTATGTAACACATTGTTAAAAGATGTTTAAAAGAATGGCCCCGAGTTTCTCGCCCGTTCTTCTCGCAGTGGCTCTATACAATTTATTTGCTGAACGTGGCAGTACAATGTAGAATATTTCAATACTAAAATTTGTAATTGACCTTCATAAGAGCGTCGTAGACGCCTAAATTGAATAAATGATTTTGACTTTGACTTTGACTTTGAAAACCCGCCTGGCTAGCTACCTCGCTCAAGTGAAAAATCTGTCGCCAAGCACTTAACGGTATGTGCCGCTATGAATCCTCTAGAACTAATAATTTTGAATGGTGGTAGGGCATTTTGCAAATACCCGCCTGGCTTGATATTTTTATATTGCATTTAGCATAGCTTGAAAAGAACATGGGTAGGTTTACCTAGATTATGTAGTAATTACTTACATTATTCACGTTCATTAGATATACCAAACTCATTAGATATACTCAAAATATGATATGAAAACAAAGAAACCCAAGGTACCTAATAAATTTGCAAGCATTACCCATTTTATTCTGTGGCATTTCAATACTAAACTGAATACGCGTCGGCAAACTGAATTATACGAAGAAAATACAATACTTATCAAGTAAATGCCAATATAAATTAAAAAGTACCCAAAACGCATCACGGTACGTGATGCATACCACGGTAGTCGTATTTCTAAATCCGACTTCAGTTTTCATGCGCTATACGACCAATACATGCAGTGTCGAAAATTACAGACATAACCTTTGTGCCTTACTGTCAGAAACTTAGCATTATTTCATATTTTACAAATTCCCGCTCGGCGTATAATACTATTTTCGCATAGCACGCGATAGAGCTTGTAATAATATTATTGATTATATTTTATGGTGCACGTAATTATTATATCATATTATAACTATGAGGAAAAAAAAAAATTAGACCAAAAATAATCACAGTGACAGATCATGAGCTTCGAGCCACGGGATTCGGCCTTCCGAACCGATATGATTTATATGGCAACGTAAAAACTAATGAGTTGCCAACGTAGGTTAACTACGAAATCAAGGTAAAAATGTACAAGATTTACATTAAAGAATTGAAAAGTCGTTAGATAACTAAATTATATGTAAATACGTATAAAATTGTAATAAAAATAAAATAGTAGACAAAAAATGAATGCGTCAGATTCGAACTCCGCTCTTCCAGATTCTGGTCTGACCTTTCTAAGAATGCGCCACTTAGACATTGTGATAGTAGTCGAAAATAAGAGATATTTACAGACTTTTGTGCCGTACTGCCAGAAGAATTTGTAAATTAATGTAAAAGTAATGCTGAATTTATAGTGGGTTTATATCTGATGTGTCTATACTTTATAGTGTTGTAGGGTTTTTTTTGCATATTTAAAAACCTTAGAATATATGTCACTAAATATAAGTTCGTAGGTACTGATCACAAACGATGGAAAAATACTAATGACAATTTGCCATCGACAACAATCATTAACCAAGAAGTTAGTAAAGAAATAAATAAGAGATAGAGCTAGATAGTTACTTTATTACTTCAAATATTTATTTAATAAGAACTTATAGTCTTATTTTCATTATTACACAACTGCCAAATAGATTAAACGACTAACTTTTACAGTTTCCCACAATGTATTAAGCAACTAACAGTTCTGCAAAACGCAAATTATATTCAAAAAGTCAAATGAGATTAGGAGCTCTTTATACTTAAGGAACTTAAGGAACATTGCGCGAGCTGCCATAACTTTTTTAAAGCCCAATTTTATCATAATTTATAATGGGTTTGCGGATAGGTTCTATTATAAACCCATATAAATGGATATTTTTTTGTTATAATTTTTAAAATGGGCTAACGTGAATGAATTTGACAGATTCGTCATTTAAACAGTAACACAGCCACGTCGGATTACCTGTCGAGAGTATAGATGGAAAAGAGCGAAAAATGGATGAAAAATCATCAATACGCCGAGCGTTTCCTTAAACGTTTGTAAGCTTGCTTTATCAATAATTGACATAAAACGTAGAGGTATTTAATACAGCACAGTAAGATTATAACACGACTAATAGTAGAAGTTAAGAGTTTGCCCCTAGGTAGGTATTATTCTCAACAAGACGTTTTTATTTCAGGTGTTACAGTTCGGTGTAACAGCCACTTTTGACATGACGATGTGTCACATTAGGCAGGGGTTTATTGGCCCGCCATTCTGGACTATCCCGGGATGAATCGCAAAATCATTTTAATACGTCGACTTCCAGTTAGTTTTTCGGTACTTTGCATAATATTATGGACCGGAAGATGTGGAAATATGTGAAATAGTTTGCGATGAAGTTTGATTTCGACAATATTAGTACCTACCTAATTTGAGTTTATGACGGTAAATCACAGTATGAATATGTGTTTATGAAATTTTGAAAGCCCTGCGCTTAAAAACTTTTAATATACTATACAAATTTGTGGCTTGACTCCCTTGACCTCCACGGCGACGATATTTGGATAGACAGCGTAACATTTGTCATACAGTTTTAAAAAAAATATCTGATTAATAATTTTCGTGATTGAGATTTGATGATTAGTTTTGTATATATAGCTTGATAAACAGCGGCTCGACATTAGGCTCTATGCTCGTGTCGCGGATACATAAATAATCTCTAATTATATGATGTCTATAAGAACAGTAAAGAAATTACCGTATCTTACTGGTTAGAAAGTTTTTTGAAGCGCTCGTAGCTAAGTTTGCTTAGCTGGTCTTAACCGATCAGCAAAGTTAAGCTACGTCCGTCGCGGTCATGAGTTGGATGGGTGACCGCTAGTGACATTACTACTGAGCGCTTCTGTGCTTCGGATGGCACGTTAAGCCGTCGTCGGTCCCGGTTGTCGTCTTAGGATGGCAGTCGTTATAGCATGGTGATAGGGCATTTGCGAGTGCCCGCCCTGGCTAGCTCCGTTCTGGCAGCTGTCCTTGAGAACCAGTAATTCTAGGTAAGCCTGAACAACATCTTCGACCACATCAGCACTTACCGTCAGGTGAGATAGCGGACAAAATCTAACCTATCTATATAAAAAAAAAACAAATAATGTTTGATAGGATAATAAGTATTATCACAACTTAGGTAAAGTTATGATAATACTTATTCAGGGTTATTGGAAAAATGCTAACAACCTCATAGGGTTAAATTCTGCTAATCCTAACAAACCTTTTGAGATATTTTTTTTATTTGTGTTTGACGCAATAAGCACGAGGACTACCTGATGTTAAAAGTCTTTTGTGTCTGTAATTTATTATTTCATATTATTATTACTTTGCTCGACGTATATATCCAAAACTCTATTCAAAGGGAGCGTGGTGCGGTCCAGTGTTGCCGTGGCGGGCACTCTTGGCTCAGAGTAGGCATTATCTTGTACTATAATTATACGAGACACAGAACTTCAAAGTCACAGACAGTACTAGAAAACTTATTGATTTCCCGTCCGAAACATAAACATTATGTTCTCCAATATTTTTCAAATGTAACAGAGCTACTAGTTTAAATTTTATATAAAAAATGGTAGCAGATGGATAAGCAAGACCGCACGTATAAAGGCATTCTCCAGGTTATGCAGACTTTGACTAACCAACTCCTTGTCTATGTATATTTTATCATTTTGATGCCATATTTTTTAACGTATATATATGTAACCTATAAAATGATAAAAATCCCTTATACCCTTTCCTTTGGCTATGCTACGGCAAACTGTCAAAATAAACTTACCAAAATAATGACCGAAAATGCACACAGTACAATTTAAATTTAAATGTGACATTTACTCGTGATATTGCTACGATTGTTAATTATCTATAGCATTTCGCATGTTTACCGGAGGCACAGGCGGTGATATTGGAATTCTACTTGCTACAATAATAACGCTCATGCTTCCCTCCATCTCGTCTAGTCGTTTATTAGGCGACTGTCTTTTTGTAGTGTCCTTAATCTGTTTATAAAACGTCTTCTGCCTGATCAGATAAGTTCTTGCTATTTCAGCCACTTATTCAATTTCTATAAATTGATGAGAGAAGATAATTCTTTAACACAAAGGTTATATGGGTTTGGTATCATGCCTATAAACCTGAATTTTTCTATGTTGTTTTTCTACAATTTCTACATACTAAAAAAATGATCATCAGGTTGGGGCACCTGTTAAAGTACCAACGAAAGTGTCTATATGGAGGGTTAGCAAAGGCAACATTTTTACAAAATGTTCCTGTGTTATATTAGGTCCTTACATATGAAATTGGCGTTTTTCGTACTGGCCACTTTAATCACGAATTTCTCCTCTTTGGTAAGGAATTCCAAATTCAAATTTGTACAGCTATAGACTCATGTATTTGTGCTTCGATGATCGTCATTCATTTGTTTTTTTCTTCTGTTTTTTTCTGTTTGCGTCACTCATTTTACAAAATGGAAAACCTTAAATATCCCATTATTTACGAGTACGAGTTCCGCCGTGGCACTAGTGCTGCGGAAACAACTCGAAGGGTGAATGATGTGTATGGCGGTCGTGTTGCAAAAGAATACACAGTTCGTTTTTGGTTCCAACGTTTTCGTTCTGGAAATTTCGACCTGCAGAACAAGCCCCGTGGACGGCCTGAGACTCAAGTTGATAATGAAGAGTTGAAGGCTATTGTGGAAGCGGATCCATCGCAAACCACGTCCGAGTTAGCTGCAGGCTGCGATGTTAGTGATAAAACTGTTTTAATTCACTTGAAGCAAATTGGGAAGATTAAAAAGCTTGAAAGGTGGGTCCTCACGAATTGACTAAAACAAACCGGCAAACGCGCGTCGACTGCTGCGTTACATTACTAAACCGGCACAATAATGAAGGTATTTTAAACCGAATCATTACCTGTGATGAAAAATGGGTTCTTTACGATAATCGGAAGCGCTCAGCGCAATGGTTAGATCCTGGCCAGCCAGCCAAATCCTGCCCCAAGCGAAAATTAACCCCAAAAAAGTTACTTGTAAGCGTTTGGTGGACTAGTGCCGGTATTGTTCATTACAGTTTTTTCAAATCTGGCCAGACTATTACGGCTGATGTCTATTGTCAGGAATTGCAAACCATGATGGAAAAGCTAGCGGCTAAACAACCTAGGCTGGTCAATCGCTCCACGCCACTGCTGCTTCACGACAACGCTAGACCACACACTGCGCTACAGACGGCTACTAAATTAGAAGAGCTTCAATTGGAAAGTCTAAGACATCCTCCGTACTCCCCGGACCTTGCTCCAACAGATTACCATTTTTTTCGAAATTTGGATAACTTCTTGCAAGGGAAAAAATTCAACTCCGATGGGGCAGTCCAAATCGCCTTCAAAGATTTTATTGATTCCCGTCCGACTGGTTTTTTTAGTAAAGGGATCAATGAACTACCTATGAGATGGCAAAAGTGCATAGAAAATAATGGTTCATACTTTGATTAATTAAATATATTATATTAAAAAATATTCGACTTTTTGTTCCTCCCATACAAAACGCCAATTTCATATGTAAGGACCTAATATTTATTAGTGAAAATATATATTTAAATATATCACCTGATGGTAAGTGATAAGTGGTAAATGATGTTAAGGCTTACCTAGAATAGCTGGCTCTCAAGAACAGCAGCCAGAACACACCGTTAGGTTCTTGGCGCCAGATTTCCACTTTGAGGGTGGTAGCTAGCCAGGCGTGTATTCGCAAAATGACGTACCAGCATGCAATAACGACTGCCATCCAAAGACAAGAACCGGGACCAACGCGGACCTCCCGAAGCACCGGAACGCTCAGTAGTAATGTCACTAGCGGTCACCCATCCAAGTCATAACCGCAGCGGACGTTGCTTAACTTAGCTGATCGGTTAAGGACAGCTAAGTAAACTACACAACGAGCGCTTTAAAGCATTTGAATATGTCAAGGGTACATACGATTAAAATGTATGATAATGGCTGCTCATAAGGTAATATGTAAGGATTAGGTATTTATTCTGTGGTATTGTGGCTATTCTTAGTGCGATGCCGATCCGAAGGTCATGCAATTATGGTAAGTAGGTACCTACGACAAGCGAAAAAGAGTATCTATCCAAAAGGAAACTGTATTATGAGAATTATTAGGACTTGTAATGAAATATAAATATCTGCGCACATTTATCACGTAGGAACCCAATTCATGCGAAATTATATAGTAAATTGATATGCTAGACGTTCGCGAGCTTTCATCACTTTGTGTAATCGAGTCGTCCGCATTACACGCAAAAGTGATAATTTTCACCCCAAGTGCAATCAGGCCTGGTGTAACGCGTGCGTGGGAAAAATTCTCGCACATTTCAGCTTTTATCGGGCAGCTTCCTTAAATCATCTTTAGTATCCCGGCATCCGCCGTCGTGTATAGACGTCTGGTATATGTTCGCCGCCGACAGATCGCGAGTGAATGATATTACGATGTCGAGTGCCGCATTTTATTCAATGTGTTTATGGTGAATTGTGAGTGTTTATTTGTGATTGTGAATCAAGGATTGAGCCTGTAGCTTCGTCGCTGCCGCTAAAATGTAAGCGAGTAATTTTAATATATCATCAGTTGTGAAATTTATGCCTGTTGTTATTTTTATGAATGGGTTAAATTTATTTCTGTGTCATATTGATTAATTTCGTTACAAGAGATGCAGTTGTTAAACACTACTATGCTATGCTAAACATTTTCTGTGATCTTATAACTAGCCAGAATTATAAAGATTATTACGTAAGGTAATTTCAGGACAGGATTTACCTGTCAATTTCTTACTTTTGTGACTAATATTGTAAATCCATTGTCGCTGATAATATATTACTCCTTATTAAGACGTCAATCGCTAAAATTTTGTCACCATCAGACTTCGTAGGACTGAAAGAGTGGCAGCGATGGTGAAATCACGATTAGTTTGGGTAAAATCTGAAAGAAAGCAATAACACAAAACTAATAACGTAAATTGAAAATTTTACTTTTTTTGTCCCTCTTGAGAAGGTTTTGCTATTTTATTGTTATATTTGCATAGATTTATAATTCATTACGTGAAAAGCGTAATGTAGAGTCAACTTTGACAATTTTATTCTATCGAGAAAATTTTAAGGAAACCTGTTTCGTACTTTTTGGCCTTAGACTATATGATCAAAATCAACATACTACATTTTCTTAATGCTTCAAACTAAATATATTTTGCAAAAAAACTGTTCAAGTAAAGCTATTTAGCACTTGTTAGCGTCATAAAACATTATATACCTAGCTATGAGGTCGTCGATACTTTAATAGTAGGTACCTAGGTATTATTTTATATAGGTATGTACCTATCACAATGTAGTACAAGTAATTACATTCACTAGTCACGTGCAAATATTTAATACTAGGCCATGGTCTCCGTGATTATCAATTATTCATGTCAATAGGCCTTTTATGAACTAGTCAGGTAGGTACCTTATAACACCGCTGAATACTCTACTGTGTGCTTATTATAACTTACTTTGAAAGCTTTGTCTAGTGAAAGATTATGTTTTTTGATCTGTAAAAAAATTGTGATTTACCACAATGACTATTTTTTTTTATGCCTGATAAGTTAGCCTTTGACCACTATCTCACCTCAGTGATGATGTGGTCGAAGGTGTTGTTCAGGCTAACGTAGAAGTACTGGCTCTCAAGGTCAGCTGCCGGAACACACCGTTTGGTGCTTGGCGACAAAATGCCCTACCACCATTTTTTTTTTTTGACCCGGGAAAATCCTTTATGGATACCACCCGGCTCCGGGGGGAGCAGGGTGGTTATGTGGGAGTCCTCGCCTGAGGGGCCTTACTACCCCCACGGGGGGGTAGTAAGTGAGGTTACCCACTAAAAACCCGGGATGAGCAGTCTGCCGCCTAGTCGGGGCGAGATGGGGTAGCGTTAGCAATCACCATCTCGCCCCGGCGGTTGGCCCGTCACCGGTGACGGGCCCCGGCCAAGGGAGGGATGACCCAGCTCATTAGGGCCATCCCCCAGACGTGTGGGATCGTGCAAGCCAGTGGAGAATCCCCCGACTCTCCACCGATGATCCGCACAGCACTAGGATAGAGCGAGAAGGCGCCCGAATCGCTTTCTCCTTCCACCAGTTCGTCTACGCCGGAGCGGGTCTGCGAGGACGTCGTCCTCCCTCGCCCGCTCCGCAGCCTCTTTCTGCGCCATCACCTCTTCGCAGAAAGAGACCACCGCCTGCCACGATCCGTCGCTGCCGAGCATAGCGTTAACCACGCTCGGCAGCGACAGATTAAAATGCCCTACCACCATGCTATAACGACTGCTATCCTAAGACAACACCGGTTGTTGTCTTAACGTGTCTAACCGATGGCTTAACGTGCCTTCCGAAGCACGGAAACGCTCAGTAGTAATGTCACTAGCGGTCACCCATCCAACTCATGAACTATTGAATAGGTAGGTATAGTGGTAAGCGTTAGCTAGCAAATAAAATTGTATTAAAACATGTAACATTTTTCCTCTACCGTGCATGTAGGTACATAAAATACATTTGCGTCTTTGCTACACAGCACTGTTTTTTTTTTAAGAAACGTGTAATTTTTTGTTATTACACGCCAAATAAGGGCAAAGTTCACCAATCTATTATAATCAACCTCGTGCTAAGAAGGACTTTTATATTATTTTTTTATTATAAAAAAATGTTTAAAATATGTGATTATCCATTTATAACTGTATACCTACTTACCTAACTAAAACAAAATATTGGATGGTAACAAATTTAAAAGCTCTTTGACTCACTGGCTTCTTACCAACTGTTCTTACAGTATTAAAGAATTTTGTAAATTGTTATATTTAAGTACTTAATACATGCCTACACAAAAATGTTAAGGTCTGCTTGGAGGCTAAATAGGTACACTGTATCCTAAACCACTGATATCTTATGTAACATGTATTTTAGCAAATAAATGATTTGATTTGATAAAATCAGAGTTTTTCGTAAGAAATGGACTGATCAATACCCATATAAATCCATGTCAAAATATATATTGGTATTGAATACAAATCAGGCCTAAGCTCTAAAAGGGCCTAACGTGGTTAATAACCGGGTAATTAAATGTGACAATAAGAATACTTTTAGCACGTGTAAGTGTAAACTAGTTGAGACTTAGAATCACACCAATAACCTTGAAAGTCGTCTAGTAAGGCATGAAAGGCATTAAAAACTAGTCCCTCGCACCGCGCAAGGACCCCGCAGGTGCTTGGAAGTAAATGTCGTAAGCGCCAAAACTATATATTTTAATTTAGAGAGTACCATTCCATAAAACCCCTTTTTGTCATGGCGAAACTGTTACACTAAATTTAATATATTTTTAATGTAAGTATCAAGTCAATAAGTCAAATTAGTTCAGAGTAGAAGGCAAATATATGTCAAAATGAAGATATATTTGATATTTTTATTCAACGAACAAAATTTAACTAATCAAAAAATTGTCCTGGCACCTTAGTACAAAATGAAATGGAATAAATACACCTGCGAGTATATGTATCCTAGCTTTAATATTTGAATAGCAGTAGGAGCTCAAATATCACGGAAAAGTTGATATGTTTAAGACAGCAGCATTAAACTGGTTGGGAGTATGCAAGCGCCAGGCTTTTGCTCCCTATGGAGCCTATGCTAGTCTCGATACGTTCTTTGTAGTAAGGTGGACGTTTCGTGATGTGATTTATTTTTTACGTTAGTTCACAATTATTATTTCATAAGTTGAACTATACCCATTTATTCAGTTTATCGTGTCTTTGAATTAATTGATTTAAACGTTCTTAGATTGTGGATTTATAACCTTGAAAAGTTAGGGACTAACACGACGTATAATTTTTCAATCTTGGATAAGATTTTTTTCCTTTGCCTGCTTGATGTCAAATTTGTGATTGTATCGTATCCGTATCAAATATATATAGTTTTATCCTAGTTTGGTGAAATAGGCTTAAGTATATTTTTTGCTCCAATAGACAAAATAGTTCTGTAGTAAAATAGAAATAAAAAAAGGGAATAGATATACATACAAGTATTTAGCTTAATTTAATAACACGATTTGTTTAGAGGTTTTTTTAATTGAAGTTTATGCCTAAGCTATTAAGTTTTATTTGGATTACAAACTCTTTATACTCTTTTCCGTTGAAGACTGTCGCAGCAGTATTGTTTGTTTTCAATGTAGTGTACCGATTTGAAGGAAAAGGTTGCTAGTGCAATTGCAGGCACATGAGATAAAATAATCCTATTGTAACTAAGACTTATTAGGTATGGTACCTACCATACCTAATAAGTCTTAGGGATAGCAGTGTAAGATATCAGTTCCTCAGAAGTCACCACTGTCCACCTTCCGATATTTTACCCCTAGTCGCCTCTTACGACACCTACGGGTAGAGATGGGGGTTGACATTCTAGCCCGGAACGCCACGGGGCAACAATACACAATATATATAGTATTTATATGTGTAAATATGTTCATTGTAAGTATTTTTTATAATTTCTGTTACTTACAATAAACTGTTATTATTATTTATATATTGTTATTCGTAGATTATTATAGTATACAGGCAATATCTATCAATGATCGCTGGGTTATTTTCAAAGCTTGTTAGATCAGTTAAGTTATTTAGGTTCCTACCACTTTAACCGACTTCAAAAATAGGAGAAGGTTCTCATAAGGCGTTTTTTTGTGTTACCTCATAACTTTTTACATCAGGGTATACTAATGTTGACGATTTTCTTATATTCAAAAATTGGTGCTTATCATTTGGTCCCATTTAAATTTTAGTAAGATCTGGCGAGTAGTATTTGAGTTATGCCTAATAAACTAATAATGCATTTAATTGGCTTCGACTACTAATGATGTTCTCATTTTTACATGTCGATGTAAAATTAACACAAAAATGAGGTGTAGCTGTGTTAAGGACAAGGCTGTTTGTTGTACGTGAATACGTCTCAAAATAGCGAGCTCCCGAGCGAGCTAGCGAGTCCTTAGCTTACTTAGCGTAATAAATTCTTTGATTCCTTAGCTATCCAGTGGTTCAATTAAAATTTGCATATGTAGCTCCAACACTAAACTGTATCCCCCGATTTTGTTATCATTAGTTTTTTTGAATCGCGTCCCTATGAAAGCAATTTCAAAGACCTATTCACATCAATAACTGTATGTACGATGGTTTGGTTTATTTAGATACATTTTTTGTTTTAGAATATAATGTCTGTAGTCGGTTTCTTTTGTTAAAATTTTACTACTTGAGGGTGGTAGCTTGCTAGGCGGGCATTCGCTAAATGCCCTACCACCATACTATAACGACTGTCATCCTAAGACAACAATCGGGACCGACGGCTTAACGTGCCCTCCGAAGCAAGCACGGAAGCGCTCTGTAGTAATGTCACTATCGGTCACCCATCCAACTCATGACAGCGGGCGACGTTGCTTAACTTTGCTGATCGGTTTAGAACAGTTAAGTAAACTTCGCTAAGAGCGCTTCAGTTATTGGACTGTAACTCAAAAACGGCTCGAACGATTTTGGCGGAATTTAACTGGAACTACACGGCAAATATCAGCTTTCAAATAAAAAGAATCATCAAAATCGGTTCACCCAATCAGTTCTGAGGTAACGAACATAAAAAAAACAGACGAATTGAGTACCTTTTCCTTTTTTTGAAGTCGGTAAAAAAGAAAGCAGTTGACAACTTGTTGACGATCCCGCTCACTCATCAAACGCATTTTCAAATTCGTCCTAAAGATGAAATAGGGACTAACTCTAAGTATGGTCTCGATTTGAGACATTAAAGGTATACGATGGCCGGCCGGTAATAGTTATGGACTGCCGTGCCGCAGGTCCCTGGTTCGATCCCCACCGCCAGCTTGAGCTTCACCGCATGGTGGAAGGGCATTTTGCGATTGCCCGCTTGGCTAGCTACCACCCTTAAGTTAAAAATCTGTCGCCAAGCACCTAACGGTGTGTTCCGGCAGCAGTCCTTGAGAGCCAGTGAAATTACAGATACAATGAGACTTTACAACCATGTCTCAAGGGACAGAACAAGCTCGAGGCCCACCTGACGTTAAGCGGACTAACCTCTGCCTATAACAGCTGATTTTCGTCATAAGTCACGAATTGAACTGTGCCCGTCACCTTGAGACATAGTTCTTAAGTCTCATGTGCCTGTAATTTCACTGGCTCTCAACGTCTGCTGCCGGAACACACCGTTATTATTATGATTTTAAAACTTCAAATTCATAATAAAAAGTGAAATATCACATCAATTACTTCAAAAATTACTTTTTGTACATAATAGTTTTTATAAACAATAGAAAAGAAAACCTACTGTGTCCCACCTTTTTTAAATAACACGGTTAAGCCGGCGTTAACATTTTGATGTCAAATTAAATAACAGAGTACATTTTTTTTATTTTTTTTTATGCAAGGTAGGTTAGCCTTTGACCACTATCTCACCTGATGGTAAGTGATGATGTGGTCGAAGAAGTTGTTCAGGCTAACCTAGAAGTACTGGCTCTCAAGGATAGCTGCCGGAACACACCGTTAGGTGCTTGGCGACAGATTTTCTACTTGAGGGTGGTAGCTAGCCAGGCGGGCATTCGCAAAATGCCCTACCACCATGCAAAAAAAAAAAATGTATATTTTGGTGTTTAGGTTAGTAAGCTCTACTTTGAGGTCGTGTCCCCTATTGAATACTTCTAAGAGACTACCAACTATGAGATCCCACCCTACAACTTTGTTAGATTTCAAAACTGATTGAATGAACGTGCGGTTTCTTTGAAGTTAATAGCTACATTATTTAGTTAGGATTCATTTGAAGGGTAAAATTGAATTCGCTCGTTAGTTCGAGATAATGCGGGTTGTGCGTGTAGAGCTAGAAAGGGTACTAGATGTTAATAATAAAATAATTTTTTAGGCCTCTATGTAATACAATTATAACGTAGCCTTAAGAAAAGTATAACCGTTTATAAAATGTACATAGGTTATTACATTTTAAAGAGTTGTTACTAAAAATCTATCGTTATAAGTATATAAGTACATATTATTACTTTTTATAGCTAGCCTTTGAACACTATCTCAGCTGGTGATAAGTGATGATGCTGTTGAAGATGTTATTTAGGCTAACCTAGAATTGCTGGCTCTCAAGCCGGATTACACCGTTAGGTTGCTTGGTGACTGATTTTTTACTTAAGGGTGTTAGCTATCCAGGTGTGCTTTCGAAAAATGCCTAACCACCAAGTTATAACGGCTGATATAGTTAAAATAACCAGGACCGACGGCAAAACGTGCCCTCCGAAGCATAAAAGCGATCAGTAGTAAAGCCACTAGCGGTCAACCATCCAAGTCAAGGTCGTAGAGGACGTTATAACCTAGTTTATAGGTTAGGAACGACTAAGCAAGCAACGTTTCCAGCTTCATACGCTTCAATTTGTGATTTTTACACCTTTTCCGTAATAAAATGACAAGCAAAGCAACTGTAGGAACACAGCAATTTTTTTATCACTAATTTATACGTTATTGGAGTTACTATAAATTATAAGGTGATATTTGATACGTTGCCAGCTGCGGGAAGACAAAATTATACTGGATGACCTTTGTACGAGTACGCCTTGTTTTTCCTAAAAACACTCGATAATATTTCAATATGAAATTTGTTAGGTACTTTATTGAGGCTGTGTGTTTTTTATTTTAGATGACCATATAATCTGGCTATGGATACATTATTACTTTTGTCCTAGAATTTGTAATAAATATCTAAAGAACGTTAAAAATTTTATAGCATAGGGATTTTTATTTGCTGGTAAGCTAGCTTTTGATCACAATCTCATTGGATAGTAGGTAATGATGTAGGCGAAGGTGGTTAAGTCCAAGCCGAAACCAAGCTCAAGCTGAAGTAGAAGCCGAAGCAGAAGCTGAAGCATAAGCAGAAGCAGGAGTCGGAGTCAGAGCCGTAGCCGGAGTCTGGGCTTGAGACACTATATGGCACTAAGTATATTAAACAGGAAAAAATAAAACTGAAATGACATTGTTCCTTACATCTACTCTCAGAAAAGTTAACGGAAACGTCGTCAAAAGTTTTGGACTACTTTCAACAATGGAAAACTAGGTATAATATTGTTGAAAAATGGTTTTTTATTTTAAGGAAATTTAATATTACCTCTCCGGCGTATTACTTTTTTGTATCTTTTTGACTTAAAGTAAGTAGTCCAGGGTATTCTTAACATGCGCCTGCAGCACTATATCTCAAATGCATCAATCCACTGTCTTTCTCTTGCTTGGATGGTCTATGTTTCTACTCCGTACAAAAATATTGGAATAATCAAGGCACTTACAAGACGGGACCTTTTATTCTTATGCAGCAATAAATGGTATAAATAGATATGTTTACCAACCAAAAAAATATATTGCGAATATTTGGAACGTCTTCGACTGATACCTATAATTTATCCACGACAGGAAACATGTTCCACAAAACAGCCACACACAAAGTAGCCGTGAACCATTTACATTTTGTTTTTAAATAATGTAACATATTAATTAAGTTTCATGTCAAAACAGTCGGTTATCAACCCTAACAGGTTAAACCAGAGTTTTTGAAACTTCTTTGTTGATTTATTTGTAGGTAGATAAAATACTCTTTACTGTTACAACACTTTTTTTTTATTATGATGAAATAATACATTTATTTCTTGTCATATATCCAGTCAAATCAATGCATTCCACCTCGGTCGTGTACTAACATGCGTTCCATTAATGCAACAGCCGTGCCAATCACGAGGTGTGCAAGAAGCGTCCACGATATCCAGAAATAAAAAGAAAAAAGTGGACGCAGTAAAAAAAAACTATTCGCTACCTTGCACGACACCGTCAAGTCAGCTTCATTGTGTTGGTTTAAAGTAAACTGAGTCTCAAAAAGCGAAATTGTGAATATGTCTTTTAGAAAGATTGTACGTACGCCTTATAAATATGAATAGTATATCGTTATCTTATCCTCTAGAATATTATATATTTATTAGACAATTATGACTAACTACCGACAAATACTGTGAAAGCACTGCGTCCATCACCCTGACACATACTTTTGTTATGTCTTATGTGCATGTTACTTCAACGGCGCCCATACCCTTCAAACCAGAACACAGTATTACGAACATTACTGCTTGGCGGTAGAAATAGGCATGATGGCAGTACTTCCCCAGACGAACTCGCACGACTACTAAACAATGCTACTAAAAATTCAAACTTCATCCATTTTTTACCCTTACGATTTTACCATTCTTACTCGAGTTGACTTATGTTTCCTAGCTTATATACATCCATTGAATATCTAATGTTAGGCTAATATTCGTCAATTATTCACCTATGAAATCATTAGGAGCTATTTTGAAAAGCATTGTATATCCCTTAAGGGTAAGCTTTTGCATAAAATAAGTTAACAATGCAAATACTCTGCTTTTGCTGTGTGTACACATCATAGAGAAATATATTACATATAGAGAGCAGCATAATTTGGGGTAAGGCTAAGTATAGTCACGTGATAACTATTATTATTACTTACGGGATTTGTACCGTGGTGATTTTAATTTTTGAGCTCCCGATATTTCGACGCAGTTGCATGCATAATGATCGCGGTGTGACTATCGTAAGTAATAATATTAGTTGTCCAGTAAACCGTGATAGTTTAAAAAAGTATAGTCTCGTGGTTATATATTTGATAAAAGACGAAAATAGTTTAAAAGTTTGTAAAGATTTTTATGCAAAGAGAATTAAAAATTATGTAGGTATTATATATAAACAACAAACATTGACGTAACTTAATAAAATTATTATACCCCAAGCAAAAATTCTTAGCCAAATTAAAATACTTTTCCGCTCTAATAAGCTAGCTACTTTTCTTGACCCTAAAAAGTTTGGCGACCTCAGACGGTTTGAGATAACCGTCCAAGTTGTTCGCTATTTATTCTCCTCGGGGATATTTGCGCCGGGCAAACTTGATGGCTTTATTGTATCCTGGGATTCCTGTTTAACTAGTGGGGATCATGTTATATTAGTAGGGGTAAGTGTTAACGAATCCACTAAAATTTTAACTGCGTCATTTTGCATGTATGTATTATTATATTTATAATCTATATATTATTATAATAGCGTATTGTATTTTATAATACAAACTATACATTAATCCGGTGAACTGAAGATATATCGCTCTAATCCTGCGTTATCGCAAATATCCTCAAGCCACTGAATCGAAGAGACATTATTGCTAAAAGGAAAAAGTTTCTTATTCGCAAACACCGCCAAACTAGCTTCATTAGTCGGCGGAATCGCAAAACAAATACACATATTGAAAAAACAAAGTTGGCTTGGCCAACCCAAGTTTCTGATAATCCACTGAAAATGGATAAGGAGCGAGGGATCAAAGGACTGTTGCGTGTTGACTGTGGACACTTGACTGAATTTCAAAGTATAGCAAGCAAGTATTCTTACATAGTTATCTTGTCAGTATTTTATTTAACTCACCTGTATCTAACTACTAATGACTTAAACTAAAAATAGATTTTCTACAGAGAAACTCTTTTTAAATGATTTCTTAAAAGTACTCTTAGCCACTATTTATGGAAAGTTTCATACACCTGAACCAATTTTCAGACACATATTCCAATCTGCCTCAGTCACTTCCTATCCAGCCTGCTCAAACGCAGCATGTTCTGGCAATGAAAACTTGAGTTTACTTTTATATAAGGGAATAAAAAGAAGTCACAGAGGGCTGTGATTACGTTTTCTACTTTCTCGACATACCTATATAATTTCTTGAGAATGAATTAAGATATGGCAGTGTGTCTCTTTGTTTACATAGACAGGTGCCTTATTTTACAGAGCCAGTCTTTGTTATCCATTTCGCCAATTCTGTTACCACCAACCAACGACCAACGTCACAAAAAATAAAACCATTTCAAAATCACAAATATACGATAGGAAAAATTTAAGTCATGTGCGGGATTCGAAGCCGCGTCCATCCACTCCTTGAGCCGGAGTATGCTCTAACCAATTGAGCTAACATGACATGACGTCATGACTTGAATCTTTCCTATCCTTCTTTAACCATCGTATTGGGATGGAGCGAAATCTATAGTACCACTTGCGTTGTACTACAAACAAGACCAATTTTGCAATTGGTTTTATACTTGTAAATGATGACGCAACCTTATAATTTTTAATATTGTTAGGTTTGCAATAACGCCTGCTATGCGGATTACATTACAAAATCACAAATATATTTATTTTAAAGTTATTGTTAAGGAACAAGCTCGAGGCCCACCTAATGTTAAGCGGTATCCTCTGCCTATAACAGATACATTTCATCACAAGTGACGAACTGCACTGCGCCCATAACCTTGAGACGTACTTGTTAAGTATCATTTTGCCTGTAATTTCACTGGCTCTCAAGGACTGCTGCCGGAACACATAGTTAGGTGCTTGGCGACAGGTTTTCTACTTGAGGGTGGTCGCTAGCCAGGCGGGTATTCGCAAAATGCCCTACCACCATGCGGTGAAGCTCAAGCCTGTGGCGGGATTCGAACCATGGACCTGCTGCGCGGCAGTCCATAGCCAATGCCACTGAGCCATCACTGCTTCACAAAATGTATTAGAATGCTTTCCTGATACAGTATACGTCCTTTCAAATATCGTAGATCCGCTTGATGGGTTCATCTATACGCTATATATATATATATTTAGAGATCCCCCAATAAACAGAGAATTGGTGGCGTGAGATGCCGCCGTCTCCAGTGAAATGAAATATTTACAAATCCAGGAATCAAATTAAATGACTCCGGCACTGCGAGAGGTGACTTTTGAAATCAGATTCAGACAAAATTAGACCCAATCAATGTAAGCTATAGCTCTTATACGTGTTTATGTATATTATATACGTACGCTGAGTATTACGCCAGTAATAATAATAATTAGTATAGTAGCAGCTTTAATTTTCAATTCTAAAAGAAGGGTATTAATATGTCAACAATACTGCGGGGTGTGATGTGGAATCGATAATTGAATGTGTTCCACTAACGATTAATTTTTACCTTCATAAAATCAGTACTGACTGTTATCTAAGCTGTGGCGCCGTTACTTTTGAGCATGATAGCGACTACAACCGCGGTTTACTCCATTCACCATGGACGAACGCTTATGCGTGGCGTTAATAAAACGTGATAGCGTCAATAAAACGCTACCACAAGGACAAAACTGCTGTTTCGCGTACCTTTTCTGACGGACGGATTTTAATATCCTCTTTATATAACAATAGTAATTTTATATTGCTACATGTACATAAATTCTCAACCTCGATACGTCGTGGAATCTTCTGTCTCAGTACCTATAAATTACGTGATAATAAATGTTAAGGCGTTAAATTAATAAGATAAATATATTTCTTCAATTTCAAATGATTTTCACGCTTTTAGAATGATCATATCCAGTAATAAAATAAAAAAATGCTAATAATTTAAATATAGATACAAGGTCTCTTTAGGAAGTGTCCTTCTTCGTGTCTATGGTGGGTACATTGCCATTAGAAGATATTGTACCACGAAGTACCTAGTAGTGTGCAAACACTACCTACTATAATTAGGCGTGTAGAAAGCGAAATTGTTTGTTAAACGAGATAAGTCTCCAAATTACGAGCGCAGTGAAGTGTCAAGCAAGATGACAACGGTAACACTGCAACCGTAACAAAATTTGAAGCAATGATGGCCGAGCGGTTACAGCTATGGACGCGGTGCCGCAGATCCATGGTTCGATCCCCACCGCCAGCTTGAGCTTTACCGCATGGTGGATGGGCATTTCGTGAATGCTCGTATGGCTAGCTACCATCCTCAAGTAGAAAATCTGTCGTCAAGCACCTAACAGTGTGTTCTGGCAACAGTCCTTGAGAGCCAGTACAATTACAGACACTTGATGAGACTTAACAACTTTATGTCTCAGGGTGACTGGCGCAATGCAGTTCGTTCTTGTGACGAAATGCATCTGTTACAGGCAGAGGTTGCCGGTTATCATTTGGGCCGAGTGCTCGTTCCGTCACAACCACATAAATAAATACATATATACTAGGTATTAGATGAACACAAATAGCTATTTTAGGTCCTTAATGTTTATGGTTCTTTCAGCGTTCTATTGACTATCTTGGTGCATTCGTACCATGATAAAAGCAATTCCCCTAAGAAACCTAGCACGACTGTTTTTGTATAACAGGGAGAGACAAGACGGGAAAGCCGCTCATCTGATGGAAGCGTTACGTTATTACTACAGCTTATAACTGTATTAGAGCATAAGCCTTGTTCGTCTAGTAAATTCCCTTGATATATGGCCCTTCACGCCACACACACAGAGTATTGTTTACCCGCAACTGTTTCTATTCTCAATATCTATGGTTTCTTTCTGAATGGTTCTTTTTTATCTTTTTGAAGATGCCTGCTATCTAGTACATTGGATGTAAATGCAACCGCTATTACAATATACATCAGAACGAGTAGGTAAGTTCCAAATCTACTAATAATTGGCAACAAAGCAAATCTGAATTGTAATTCCGATTCAGTTATAAATAAATGTATCTCATTGTGTTTTATACATTGTAGATTTTAAGTCTGCCGCACACTGCCGATATAAATTTTCAGGAGTTTTTTTATATATAGCTGATAGGCTAGTACTTGACCACTGTCTCACCTAATGGTAAGTTATGATGTGTCGAAGATGGTATTAAGGCTAACCTTGAATTACTAGCTCTCAAGAACAGCTAGATATAGAAGCAGCACACAGTTAGATGCTTGGCGACATATTTTTAAGTTGAAGGTGGTAGCTAGTCAGGTGGGCATTCGCAGAATACCCTACCACATGCACGTGCCCTCCGAAGCACGGAAGCGTTTAGGAGTAATGTCAGTAGCGGTCACCCATCATAGACTTGACTCCAGCGGACGTTACTTAACATAGTTGATCGGTTAAAAACGGCTAAGCGAACTTGACTACAAGCGCTTCAATATTGTTTTAACTTGAGGAGAATTCTGATACTCTTTTTAATAAAAAAATATGCTTGCGCTGTCCCATTAAAAGTGACGTGGATTTATTTTTATAAACATATTCCCAGTTTCATAAAAAATATGACGAACAAACGTCATTTTACATGTCTGCTTTATTTGTATTTTGAGTGTCACGTCATGTCGTAACAAAAAAGATTATATTTTGCGACATATAAAGTATTCAATAAGACAACAATAGTTTTTTAAAACGCTTTTTCATAGCTTTTTTTATTAACTATATGCATCATTATGTACATGTTTTGTAGGGCTATCTTTCAGTGTATTCAAAATAATAATTTCTATAAAAACTGGAAATGAATGTTTGTGTGAATGTTATCTTCCTAACTTTGTCCCACTTTATGCGGTCGGTGTAATACGTTTTCTCTTACAACACTAAATATAAGTATATACGTTCTTAATGTTCTAAACGTATTTAATGAAGTTTTAGCCCTTCATTGGTCAAAGATCTCGTTGTTTTACCTGCTCACTTCTATTTAATATTGGTGCAAAGATGGTATACAGCTTCAACATCCTACTGAAGTAAACGTATGTAGCGGCATGCGGTGCACTAGGTGTATTTTCGCTTTAGTCGGCTATTACAACAACTGAGGACATGGAGCATTTTTATATATGTGTAACAAGATAAATAGTGATAGCACAGTAGTAACTGCTATGGACTGCCGCGTAGCAAGTATGGGTTCGTATCTTCATGGGCTTAAACGCATGATATTTTTAGGCAGAATTCCTTGTCAGGCTGTTTAAAAAAAAATGTACTTTTAGAAGCTTTTGATGCACTGAGATCCCATGAGACCATCTAATCCGGTCATTATCAGTCTTATCATAATTATATTGAATAAATTCAGGCGTTACATTGCGGAAATCCATATTTAATAATAACAAATATTTTAAGAAAACATTGAATGAATAGGTAATAACATTTAAAAAACGCTTAAGAAATATAATATCTCGATCGTGCGCTTAAAGAGTCAGGGCCTCCTGAGGTTGCTTCGTGTAGAATCGAAACGCATCGAAAATTCTTCCAACTTGGCTGCGTGGTGTTTGTGACATCACGTCGGCTTAACATGAAAATTAGACGGAATTGGAACTAGATATATTTTATATTTTTCAGTGTTTCACTAAAAATATGAATGTAATGATTTCTTAATATATTATAATTTTTATTTTCATATTTTTTTTATAAATAGAGATATTGTATAAAATGCATTAGATGACAAGATATTACAATCAGACTCCTCGTCGACAAGTTCACTTTCGTGTGTAAATATCTGAACCTTATTTTGTGCACCAATATAATCTTGGCATCTTGCCGATTGGTGACACAAAGTCAGTTTAGATTTTGTTGCAATAGATTTACTTATGTATATGCTATATTCTGCATCATTTCAGAGTCAAATATATATGAGTTAAAGTTATGGTATTTTTATTGCTTAATAAAATCCATTAAATTTTAAAATTATTTAATATTAGGTCCTTACATATGAAATTGGCGTTTTGTATGGGAGGAACAAAAAGTCGAATATTTTTTAATATAATATATTTAATTAATCAAAGTATGAACCATTATTTTCTATGCACTTTTGCCATCTCATAGGTAGTTCATTGATCCCTTTACTAAAAAAACCAGTCGGACGGGAATCAATAAAATCTTTGAAGGCGATTTGGACTGCCCCATCGGAGTTGAATTTTTTCCCTTGCAAGAAGTTATCCAAATTTCGAAAAAAATGGTAATCTGTTGGAGTAAGGTCCGGGGAGTACGGAGGATGTCTTAGACTTTCCAATTGAAGCTCTTCTAATTTAGTAGCCGTCTGTAGCGCAGTGTGTGGTCTAGCGTTGTCGTGAAGCAGCAGTGGCGTGGAGCGATTGACCAGCCTAGGTTGTTTAGCCGCTAGCTTTTCCATCATGGTTTGCAATTCCTGACAATAGACATCAGCCGTAATAGTCTGGCCAGATTTGAAAAAACTGTAATGAACAATACCGGCACTAGTCCACCAAACGCTTACAAGTAACTTTTTTGGGGTTAATTTTCGCTTGGGGCAGGATTTGGCTGGCTGGCCAGGATCTAACCATTGCGCTGAGCGCTTCCGATTATCGTAAAGAACCCATTATTCATCACAGGTAATGATTCGGTTTAAAATACCTTCATTATTGTGCCGGTTTAGTAATGTAACGCAGCAGTCGACGCGCGTTTGCCGGTTTGTTTCAGTCAATTCGTGAGGTACCCACCTTTCAAGCTTTTTAATCTTCCCAATTTGCTTCAAGTGAATTAAAACAGTTTTATCACTAACATCGCAGCCTGCAGCTAACTCGGACGTGGTTTGCGATGGATCCGCTTCCACAATAGCCTTCAACTCTTCATTATCAACTTGAGTCTCAGGCCGTCCACGGGGCTTGTTCTGCAGGTCGAAATTTCTAGAACGAAAACGTTGGAACCAAAAACTAACTGTGTTTTCTTTTGCAACACGACCGCCATACACATCATTCACCCTTCGAGTTGTTTCCGCAGCACTAGTGCCACGGCGGAACTCGTACTCGTAAATAATGCGATATTTAAGGTTTTCCATTTTGTAAAATGAGTGACGCAAACAGAAAAAAACAGAAGAAAAAAACAAATGAATGACGATCATCGAAGCACAAATACATGAGTCTATAGCTGTACAAATTTGAATTTGGAATTCCTTACCAAAGAGGAAAAATTCGTGATTAAAGTGGCCAGTACGAAAAACGCCAATTTCATATGTAAGGACCTAATATATTTTTTTACCATATGATGTAACTAAAAACGTATGCATTTCGCAATTTTTCCTTTATCTGTGCTGTAAGACGTTGTTTCGCACCAAATTTCAAGATTCTAAGTTTACGGGAAGTAGTTTTAATTCCCGTGCGAGTATCGAAAATTTCGCGGTATAAACGGCTGTATCCTATGATTGCGTTGGCAAGTTTGATTTTTTAACAGCTCCAAGGGACAGTAGACCTAAGTATTTGATATGAATTTCAGCTTGATACCTCCACGCGTTCCTAAGAAAAAGGGTCTTGACCGACAGTCGGACAATAAAGTAATCCTATAAGGTTCCCGTTTTTTCCTTTTAAGGAACGGGACCCTAAAAAGACGCGATCACTGTTGTATAGCCATATCATAGGCTGGTTAATTTCCCGAATGGTGGCAATAATAGTTTAGGAAGTTAAAGATATAATTGTACTATTATGGATAAATATTATTAGTTTTATTGGCTAGCTTCCAACTCATTGTAGAAAATCTGTTCCCAAGCATCTAATAACGATATATTCCGGCAGCTCCCCTTGAGAGCCATTTCCCATTCTACGCTATGCTTATTTAACAAATTTGATCAAATCATCACTTAAAAGAGATTGTGGGCAAAACTTACTAGCTTATCATCAGCTATAAAAAATATTTATAAGGATATATAACTTTAACCATACCAAAAACTGTGATCGTTTAGGCACATCTGAAATTTCCCAATGAAATCCACTTCTAGTGTATGAAACTAAAATGCAGCTTGCTGTTTATTTATAACTGGCCATTGAGCTTGGAACAGCATTTATAAATAAACGGACTTAGAGGGTGTATATTGTGGGCTTGAAAACAATGTAACGTTGTTTGTTTATGTTTAGGAAATGTGTTGTTTAAAAAAAACCTTCTAAGGATGCTTCGTGTAGAATTGAAACGCGTCGAAATTTTTTCCAGTTTGGCTGCTTGCCGTTTGTGAAGTCACTTAGGCTTGACAGGAAAATTAGGCGGAATTGTCACTACATTTTATTTTTATGTTTTGAGTGTTTTATATATATTTTTTTTTTTTTAATATTTGAATAATATTTAGTAATTAAACAACTTTAAACGGTTTAAATCGCGTATATATATCATTATTTTTGTCCCAACGTTTCAAACACTTTGCAGTGATCGTGGTGACGGGGTTTTAAAAATATTTCTTACTTATAAAGACTTATATTATGGGTTATAAGATTATAATATAAATAAAAAATATTTTTATTGAAAAAATGTAAAAAAAGAAAATGATGTAATAAAATACCATATCCAATCTTGTCTTGACTTTTCTCTTGATTTTTTCATTTTGACTTGAATTTTCATATCAATTGATTATTAATTTATCACATCAAGTAGGAATCATTTGATATAAAAAAAACTGAAAGGTAAAATTAGTCATAGGTTAGCTAGAAATATCATAATATTATTTTATAATATTAAAATATTAGTTTCATAATATAAATTTGGTATTATGCTATTATTCAGAAGTTTCAAGGGCAGCAGTAAACTGTTAAACCAAACTATCTTGTGTTTGATTTCGAAATGTCTGCAAATTTATCACAGAACTAGATTTAATATTTCTATCTCAGTGAAAATATGTAAAGAATTATAATACTCATGTTGTAGTGAAAATATTTCTATATCAATGAAAATGAAGAATTATAATACCTACTCATGTTGTAGTGAATAATTTAACCCGCGCCTCTATATGAATTGAGACACTGAAGACTCCCTTTGGGACTTTTTGAAGGCTATCACTGTTACAATCTAGATAGACGCAATGTAGAGCTTCAATGCCATAGCAGCTCAACCTTATACAAACTCTAACATTACATGAGCATGAGTGCTATAAAAGCATAAATTTTAATAGCATATAATAAAACTATTTTTGATTTCATTTAGCAATATTAACTTTAACCATAACTTTAACTTATATACCTAGAGTAGAGTCGCAAGTCCGACTTGCACTTGGCCATTTTTATTACCTTAAAACCTGCTTAGCGCATTTGCTTATAAAATGATAACGAATGAAAAATAATAACCAAGTGCGTGATTCAAACATTCTAAACACCATCCGTTCCCTTCACGGTGAACGTGTAAGGGTGAGGATCAGCGATGGAGATGGGTGGGGACTCTATTCCCGTATGTGACAAAAAATAACTTTCATTGTATTTTTACAGCTTAAACATCAGCTTAAAAATCAAAATTTAAATGGCAGCCTCGCTTCAGCGTAAACGGAGTATAACCGAATTGAATTTATTTTATTCCGAGCTTATAGAACTAAATGTGTTCCGGAAATGACATTACTGGCCATGGATAATATTTTAATAATTCAGATAAATAAAACAGGAACATACTGCATGCATTGGCAGTATACCAACTACATTTTTATGGTAAGAGCCATGTTTTGTTCCTGATGAGTATCAAGAAACTAATCGCGTGGAAGTAAATAGTGGCAAGCTGCTGCTTATTCAACACATTTTTGCATGCAGTAGTTACATACGACATTCAAGAAAAATTCTGAAAATGTTCTAGTTTTAGGAAAAACGAAGTCATAATTTGCGTTGGGGGCTACTGAACATCCAAAGGTCGAGGACTGATTTCTCTCTGTCTCAAATTTTATCACACGGTATGAATTATATATAAACCATCCGAAAGTAAATAAGTGGCCTGCCTGTACTGGGAAATGTTAAAACAATCTGTAAATTAAGCTCACTTGCCAAGAACTATGGATTCCAACTAACATATTCAAGGTTGCCATTACAGGCTTTATCATGCAATACAAACCCACCTCGAACTCAAATCTGTGTAATGGATTGACTCTTCTATTACTTTACTAACTTTCAGTCGTCTCTTTGAAGTCGAAGATTTGATAGCTTTAGCTGAGAAGGTTTTGTTACAAAAGGGAGCTAACGTCTAACTCTGAATACCGAACGCACCTTGCATTGTCGGGCGATGCCCCGTCCACCCACTGGACTTTCCCACTCGTGTTGCTATCGTAAGCTGAACTTTTTATATTTAATATACTACTATTTCTTTCTGACTGTCAGCTTTGAGAACTTTAGTTCGAATCTTTGAATTGAATATCTGCGTATATGAATGGTTGAAATTGAATATCTGCGTAGTTGCTGGCCATTTTGCGAATGCTTACCTGACCATTTTACGCAAAGCACCTAAACCGATGCGTTTCGACAGGGCCCTTCTCATTCCAGACCTCCTGACATTTTTACCACACCACCCCTTGACAGAATGTAAATCACAAATGAATTTAACACTAATAATATACCATTGTTCTGATAGGAAAGTAAAAATTTTATGTTGCCCGTCCACAATTTACTGCGACTTCCCAAAATTTACGAGTGTGTACTCAGTAAACTAGCGCATAATAAATTTGGGTGGGCGAAATGCAAACAGTGCAGAAGTATCAAAAGTACTACTACTGTGCATTCAAAATAATGTTTGTAGGTTAAACATATTATAGATTCGAAATTACTTAGAATCATAAGATGTATGCCATAACTATAAAAGGAGCCGGCAGTAAAGGGGTTCAGAAATCAAACAACATTTTTTTTCTGTTGGTTTTCCTATTAAGTAAATAAATAAATAAATAAATAAACATAATCCTTACTAATATTATAAACGCGAAAGTTTGCAAGTATGTATGGATGTTTGTTACTCTTTCACGAAAAAACTACCGAGTGGATTTTAATGAAAATATTGCCAAACATGAAAACTGACTGTTGAACGTTCTACCTATATCTTTACAAAGAGTTGACCAGCAGTGTTAACCGTAACGAGCCATACGGAAACCAGCCACGTATAAAATCGTTAGATCCTGCAATATCACGCATTATGCTAACATATATTACTTCTTACGGCCATTTCGACCAGAACAAATTGGACGTTGCATTTGTTACACGTCCAATAAACTGTGAACCTCAGTATATGTTTATATTTAACTTTTTCTGAGATATACAATCTTAATTAACGGCCAGACGGACAACAAAGTGATCCTATAGTAATGGTCCGTTTATACTATTCTAGCTACTGGATATAGTGTTTTTGTAAAATTTAGAACCACTTACTGTTATCGAAGTGTGAAGCTTCAATAATAATAAAGCTGTACGTACAGTTCTATTCTCTTTGGAGCATGATTTAATGTGTATAGGATATAAGTGTCTAACATTAAAGAATGTAAAGCGTTATGTTATTTTTTATATGAGTTATCCAATAAACAGTCCCCCATTTTACATAAATAAGATATAACAATAACTTTTTGTATTTATGTTATTGTGACTGAGCAAGAACGAGGCCCACCTGATGTTCAGCGGACTAACCTCTGCCTATAACAGAAACATTTCGTCATAAGTCACGGATTGCACTGCGCCCGTCACCTTGAAACATAGTTGTTAAGTCTCATGTGCCTGTAATTTCACTGGCTCTCAAGGGCTCCTGCCGGAACACAACGTTAGGTGCTTGGCGACAGATTTTCTACTTGAGGGTGGTCGCTAGCCAGGCGGGCATTCGCAAAATGCCCTTCCACCATGCGGTGAAGCTCAAGCCCGCGGTGGGATTCGAACCATGGACCTGCGGCACGGCAGTCCAAAGCCAATGCATCACTGCTTCAATAAAAGCATTGTTTTCAATGCTAGTTGCAGCATTATGTTTGATGGCGGCAAATAAGTACCTACTAAATATTCCAAAGAACCTATAAAATTCTAATCCAGATTTTAACTTACATCAAATTTCTTGGTTTTGAAGTTTCACCCTAAAGGAATCTATTGAAACTAATCTCCAAAGGAAAGATCAAAATCAAACCATTGGGATTAAACGACCCAACTTTGGAAACACATTTCCCACTTTGAATTAATCGAGCATATCGATATCATTATCTCGTTGGAATTAATTACATCAGTGATGGGCCAGTAAGCCTTACTAATTATTTCACTGCATCATTTAAATCGAAATGTTGATTTGATAATAAAAATCGTGGTGCTATTAGAAGCAACGTAGAAAATTAATTTATGCGTAAATATGTTGGGTAAAGAACACGAATATTGTTCCTTACTGGGCAATTTATATCTAGGGGTCACGGGTCAAAACCAATTACACTGGCCTGCAAAACTTTTTTTTTAATTAGTAGAAGTAAGAGATATAAATAAAAAAAAAATATATCAATTTTTACCAGCTTTCTTTGATATTATAGGTAATAATACATTGGTAAAATTTTTAAGTCTAAATAAATAAAACAATAAAAATACACGTTTTTAGCTTAGAGCCTGTTTCAGAATGTTTGAGTAAGTTCCGGTTATACTGCCCAGAACATAAAATAACCGAATGATAAAAATGACAGTTAACATGCAGCGCGTTTCAAGCTTTAACCGTTGGATAGGCTAAATCGATGACTGTGAAACGCAAAGATAGTGTTTTATTTATTAAAATATGTTCTGGGTCGTTTAACCGGAACTTACTCGAACATTCTGAAACATGTGTCATAAAACTCAATTCCATTTACAAGTATGTTTTACATGTTATTTATTTTTTAATAGTTTCTATGAAAATCCTTCCGCTCGGATTTGTTGCTTAAACGTCCGTACATAGTATATATTTTTTTGAATCCAAACAATGATTCTCTGAGATGGACTTCACCTTCAAAGTGACATTAGGGAATCGCCCCCTTAACCTAACTAATTACCTTCGACTGTCCTCTAAATCGAGGGAACTTGATCTATTGTCGGAACGGCCGTGAGCAGTCAACACCAACTGTTGTGTTTCCGACAAACACGTCGTAAATAGGGCTCTGACGTCACGAGTCATCTTGATTAGACACGGTAGATACTCGACTATGACTCCATACTTTGGATTAGGATAGTAACATTAGTATCAAAAGGACTAAATCCAAGTCGAGTTGTGATAAAATAATACATATATGAATTTCTAATGGGATAATAATTTGTACATCCACAAATCAGGAAGTGATTTTTAGTACTGTTGTACAATCGCCTACAAAGATAATAATGCCCATCTTATTAAATAATTTATAATTACCGGCCGTATATCAGTATATTATGAATGTTTTTTTTTTGTATATGATAGAAGGTGATGATGTGGTCAAAGATGTTGGCACAGGCTAACCTAGAATTACCAGCTCATAAGGACAGCTGGCGGAACACATCGTAAGTGGTGACAGATTTTCTACTTGAGGATGGCTAGCCAGACGGGCATTCGCAAAATGTCACTATGCTATAACGACTGCCATACTAAAACAACAGCCGGCACCGATTGCTTAACGTGCCCTCCAATGCACGGAAGGACTCAGTAGTAGGTAATGCCCCTAGTAGTCAATCCTAGTCATAACCGCAGCTGACGTTGATCAGCCCAGAACGACTAAGCAAGCTACGAGTGCTTCAAAGATATAACATAAAACAATATTTATATACTTAAATTTTAATAAAATTTAAACGCTGTGTCTTGGCTTTTTTCATTGACAAAGTTAGGTATCAGCTGGGTAACTTAATTACTTATCTAGAAGTTAAAAACTTATCATCTGAGTAATACAAAAATACATACAAAGAAACTGAACAATATACGTTCCCGTCTCAACATGAACGTGAAAATTCTAAATATCCAAACGTATTTATACTTCTCATATCTCATTACCGAAGTGAGCACACCCGTCCAGGTTTCGAAGCGCATTCTTTTAACTAAGAATTTTAATTAGTGAAGCATTTCTTTCAAAGACGTCGCGTAATTTTAAGCCTCGCTTTTCATAATTTCATGAGATTTGTTGAATATGGATGGAAGAGAAAGGGGCCTTACTAAAACGGCTCCAGATAGAGGGCCTCTGCGATGAATTACCATCGTCTATTAAATAATTCTGCGTTTTGCGAATAGGAATATATATAATGAGACTAGGCCGCACGCAGAAAGTGAGTTTATGTATAAGCTTATGTATTAATACGCAGGTGTTTTGGCAAAGATTGGTATCCAAGGGTCTGCTGGTACAAAAAAAAAGACCCATATTAATATAAAAAATATTTATATACAAAAGTTCTCTAAAGATTTAATTGTAGACTTAAATGCCAGCACTTAAGACGGGAAGGAAGTCTCGAATTCTCATACAAAAAGAGAAAACGTTTCTACCCCCCTAAACAATCACCGATTTTGATGATTTTTGGAAATGTTATAGATATTATCAATATTCAGGTTTGTAGGTTTTGATTTTCATCATTAAATAAAAGAAATTTGAATTAATGGGTATTTAAATACCGATATTTTCTCAAAACTTGTATCTCTAGTTTGTGAATTGTTTATATGAAAAATGATGATAAATAAAGAAAAAGGAAAACCTATAAACCTATTTTTTTCTGTCAGTTATAAAATAAAACCAAAATTTTAGTATTTGATTAACATTTACTATAGCAAAAACGTTTTCTCCCAGAACGCAAATTATGCGGAAATTCTAAGTCAAAACTTGAAGAAGCTGCAATTGTCCTTATCGCACAATTCTGTTCGGGGGGCAGGGTTTCTAACCCCCTAAACAACACAGAATAAATAATATTAGTATGCTAGAGGTACTTGCATTAGTGATGTCAATATGCCTTTTTGATATGTTGGATGGTGAGTGATGGGAAAAAATCGATGGTGTAAATATTTCGATTCTAACAATGTTAATGTTTTTCTGAATATTAAATTTGAATTATCGAAACAAATAAATATATTATAGACGTACATACTTCAATATAAAAAAATAAAAACATGTCCATAGATCAGTTTTTATCTCTTGATAATTTTTCCTATTCATTTAAGTATAAAGGTATACACGACATAGGTGTCGTGAAATCTTAGTTTATATTCTAAAGCCTACGTTATGACGAAAATCGATTGAGCCGATGTACTGTACTGTATCAGCCGGATCGTCCACTGCTGAACACAGCCTCCCCCATTATGGGGGGATTTGCCATGTAGGTACTAGATATATAATGTAAATAAAATGTCACAGCATTTTTTGTAGCAAATATAGTAGTATCTAAAGTAAGTAAGTATAGGATATTTGTTCTTCGTGACACACAAAACATGATTTTTTATGAAATGAACTCATCACCTAATAAAAAACGAACAAAAATGAAACCGACTTCTAATATCAAAAAGTCTGAAATAACTTGTTGAAGTCGGTGACAGTTTGAAAGTATGATCTCAATATTGTGGTCATGGTGTCTTCGACAAGTTATTTTATACTTCTTAGTTTCAGATCATTATTTATGTTACCAAAATGTGATCGGTGCTACTTTCTATTTTTATAACCATTTACGCATGTTTAGCCAGGATATGAAAACAAATTAAATATTGTTATGTTTGCAATAACGCCTGCTATGCAGATTACATTACAAAATTACAAATATACGATAGGAAAAATTTAAGTCATGTGCGGGATTCGAACCCGCGAAAACGAAAAAGAACGCTAGGAAAGATTTGAGTTATGACGTCATGTCATGTTAGCTGTATTGGTTAGAGCATACCCCGGCTAAAGGGGTGGATGGACGCGGGTCCGAATCCCGCATATGACCTAAATTTTACCTATCGCATATTTGTAATCTTGTAATATGAAAATAAAGTTTATGGAAAATATATTGATTAACCCGGCGAGGATGTGGTACAAAAAGGGTACATCGAGGATGTGGAGGGTCTTCATGACCCTGTATTTAATTCATATTTTAAAAGTATTAATTGCATTTTTTTAACATAGGATAGGAAGTTAACTTACTCATTAGTTATTTATATAAGGATTTTCATGAAAAGAAACACTATTATGCGTATAAAATGTTTCATTATTTCCATTTTACAAAAAGTCTTTTTTTAATCAACTTTAGCAGGATTCTGCCATACATTAAAAAAAACAACACATACAAATATTATTACAAGTAATTGGTAATTTTTGGTAGGAATTTATATGATATATCATGTTTTATCACAATCAGTAATTATCCAGTCTTTTAGGCTACTAATCATCTCTATATATGGGTCATAATCGCCCTATTTGAGTTTGCGCACGTTTACCTGCTTGCACGTGTTGCACCCGACTAAGTGGAGGTGGGAAAAAGGGAGGGTATTTTATTGACTACAGCTACTGATAAACTCGACAGCATGCGACTGCAGGTAAAAAAACTGTACATCAAACAAAATGAGCAGGGTCAAATTGACCCTACCACATCCTCGCCGGGTTAAGAGCGGGATCAGAAGCTACAATTACAGGTACCTGTAGTTGCGGGCTCGAATCTTGCCAGTAGCCAATTATATTTCCATCTAGCAGGATTAAAAACAATATTATATTAAAATCGGTGACTCAACTGTATGTCCGGTAATATCAATATAATTTTAAATCTCTCAGCGAATTTACGTTAGCATATAATTAACAATCAAGTAACAATTTGAAGTAGTGATGGCTCAGTGGCATTGGCTATGGACTGCCGCGCAGCAGGTCCATGGTTCGAATCCCGCCCAGAGCTTGAGATTCACCGTATGGTGGAAGGGCATTTTGCGAATGCCCGCCTGGCTAGCAACCACCCTCAAGTAGAAAATCTGTCGCCAAGCTCCTAACAGTGTGTTCCGGCAGCAGTTCTTGAGAGCCAGTGAAATTACAGGCACATGAGACCTAACAACTGTACGTCTCAGTGTGACGGGCGCAGTGCAATTCGTCGTTGACGAAATGCGTCTGTAATAGGCAGAGGTTAGTCCACTTAACATCAGGTGGGGCTTGGGCTTGTTCCGTCACATTAACATAAAAAAAAAACTGTGAAATTTTATGTAATTTTTTTAAATAAATGTATAAACCGTATAGATATATTATATAGCATGCAATATAGTAGATTATACTTACAAAATATTAATTAAAGATGTCAACAGCTTGAACAACAATAAAACGAGTTTGCTAAAAGTAATTAGACTATAAAGTCAGACAAAAAGAAATCAACAACATTAAAATATGCAACCCTTAACAAAATGGGAACTATCTTAACTTTTCAAAAAAATGACCACATGTGATATCAGCCTTTTGCAGTTGATCTGTAACATGGTAAATTAGTTTATTTCTCCAAATTATTTATGAAACTACGCTTCAGCAATTATTGCCTTTTTATAACTGATAGGCTAGCCTGTCTACTATCTCATCTGATGTTAAGTGATGATGTGGTCGAAAGTGTTGTTCAGACTAACTTAAAATTACTGGCTTTCAAGGACAACTGCCGGAACGCACCGTTAGGTGCTTGGCAACAGATTTTCTACTTGATTGTAATGGTAGTGTGAGCTAGCCAGGCGGCCATTCGCAAAATCTCCTATCACCATGCTGTATGACTGCCATCTGCCAACGTAAGACAACAACCGGGACCGACGGCTTAACGTACCCTCCGAAGCACGGAAGCGCTCAGTAGTAATGTCACTAGCGGTCACCCATCCAACTCCTGACCGCGGCGGACGTTGCTTAACTTATGTACAATTCGCGTACTGTATTAGTAGCGCCCTCAACCAGGTGATCGTGATAAAATAAAACTCTCAACCTAGTGGCAGAAGACAAATTTATTTAAACTTAAAAACTGGCAACTTGATTAACTCGCGACAAACGCTTGCGATAGCTAATTTTATGTGTGGCGCCATCTAGTGACATTCTGTTATACCATAACGTCTTATCGATTCCTGTGGTAGAGGTTTAAGTTTTGGTCTCCTATAATGTTACGTATAGCGCCATCCCGTAACAAGTTCTCACAACAGGTCTTGTTAGAGGTAGACGAATTTGCGATTCGAATTAAACTTTGAACATAACCGCCCACCAAGGACGACTGTCCTTACACATGACTATAAAAAAAAACATATTCTAAAATACAAACAACAACTTATTACATATGTATAGTCAAGCTGTGGTAGGTAATATGCAAAGTTTCGATACAGGCCTTTTAAATAATGAATCTTTGCATTTGAGTGTAACGACACGCGTAACTTTGTCCACGCCAGGGTGTTTTTCAATAATTTTTCCCATAAGCCATCTAGCAGGCGGCAAACCATCTTCCTTTACGAGTACAATATCTCCTAGTTCTGGCTCAGGAACATTAAATTTCCACCTGTATCGATGCATAAGTTGCATTAGGTACTCTTGGGACCAACGCTTCCAAAATTCTTGCACCATACGCTGACACAACTGCCATCTCCTTAAGGTACTTATATTAAATTGCTCATA
Source organism: Plagodis pulveraria (assembly GCA_963890685.1). NCBI lineage: Eukaryota > Metazoa > Arthropoda > Insecta > Lepidoptera > Geometridae > Plagodis > Plagodis pulveraria. The sequence goes on along the minus strand of OY982964.1, from coordinate 9,935,108 downwards.
CCTTCGATCAGGAGGAAGTATCAAGGGCTCGCCAACCAGAAAATGGCCCGGCGTCAAAGGCATCGGATCTTCTGGGTTCGTACAGATTTGTGATATAGGCCTGGAGTTCAAACACGCTTCAATTTGGCTGAGGGTGGTTGACATCTCTTCAAATGTCAACGTAGAGTTACCTATAGTGCGTTTAAGATGATTCTTTGCAGATTTAACCCCAGCTTCCCACAGTCCTCCAAAGTTTGGGGCATGGGGGGGAATGAAATGCCAGGCTGTTCCATTCGTCGCCAACCAGTCTGATACTTCTGGCAAAAATCTCTTTTGCTCCTCAAATAGCTCCCTCAGATCGCGTGCTGCGCCAACAAAGTTAGTCCCATTATCGCTATATAGATCACTGCAATATCCTCTTCTCGCTACAAATCTTTTGAAAGCCGACAAGAAACCCTGTGCAGATAAGTCACTCACGGCCTCCAAATGTATGGCTTTCGTTGACATGCAAATAAACAGGCAAATATAGCCCTTGTATGACTTGTTTCCACGACCTTTAGAGACCCGTATATTGATGGGACCTGCGTAATCTACTCCACTAACTATAAAGGCTCTTGTCGGGGATACCCTTTCCGCTGGTAATTGCCCCATCAGTGGGTTGTTTCCTTGGGTTCTGTAACGAGCGCAGGTAACACATTTTCTGAAGTGAAGCTTTACCAAGGCTTTTGCTCCGATAATCCAATATTTGGCCCGTAAGTAATTCAACATAAGCTGTGGACCTCCATGTAAGGTTCTTGTATGAGCATCTGCAGTCAGAAGTTTTGCTAGGTGGGAATCACGAGGAATTAAGATCGGATGTTTCTGATTATTATCCACCAGCGAGCAAGCAATCCGAAAATCGGCCGAAAATCGGCACTCGAAGTATGCCGATTTTGTCCAGAAATGGACTCAATGAGATAAGTGTTGAATTCTTATTTACTGCCCTTCCCTTATTTAAACTATTTATTTCTTCACCAAAACCTTGCCTTTGACTTTGTTGTACCATAATATCTAATGCATTATCTATTTCTTCTTTGAGAAGGTATATATGACTAATCCTTTTTTGTTTCAGGAATCGTCTGCAATAGGCTACTACCCGCAACAGTTTAGTTAACGATGAAAATTTCATCCACATTTCATCACCGTCATGATCTGCAGTTGCTAGGTGTACTGATGGACCCCTTTCTTCCAGGTGGGTAGGACATTTCTTTGGATTCACATACTCCACAACTTCGTTCTTCAACCAATCAGGTCCCTCTAACCAAAGCCTATGCGTAGTAATATCTGATGGTCTAACTCCACGTGACGCGCAATCCGCGGGATTGTATTCAGATTTTACATATGCCCATTGGTGACGATCAAGGTGGGTCATGATTTCAGATACTCTATTCCCAACGAAAGTTTTCCATCTATTGGGATGGCCGCTCAACCATGCCAAAACGACTTCAGAATCGGTCCATGCATGACAGTTTGGTTTGGGAATATTCAGCACCTCCGCAACTTCTGTGATTAGTTTCGCAAGCAGCACTCCTGCACATAGTTCTAGCCTTGGGATTGAAATCTGTTTGACAGGAGCGACTCTAGTTTTGGCTGTAATCAGACTGACGTGAATTCTCCCCGTTGAGTCTATCACACGCAGATAAATAACGGCTCCAAATGCTGCGCTCGATGCGTCAGAAAAGCCATGAAGCTCTACTAATTGATCGTCACCACTACACATCATCCAACGAGGTAATCGAAAATTAGACAACTGCTCAAGATCTTCACGATACTTTATCCACTCTTCATGAAGATCTTCTGGTAGTTCTTCATCCCATTCAAGGCCAGATATCCATAATTTTTGTATGAATATCTTTGCTTTGATTATACATGGTGATATCCATCCCAACGGATCATACAATCTTGATATATCTGATACTGCCTTTCTTTTCGTTATAGGTTCTGATCGGGGAGGCAACTTAACGGTGTACTCAAACTCATCGAGTCTGCGGTTCCAGGTAAGTCCTAAGATTTTATTGGTTTCCTCTTGTTCTATTAGCCTTTTTTTGTTAGCTTCCTGATATCTTGCTTCTTCTTGCATTGCCTTTGCTACGATTTCATTGTTGCTGTTCCATTTTTGCATTTGGAATCCCCCCTTTGCTAGTATACCATTCATTTGCCGGTAAATCTCTATGGCTTCCTGTACACTCTCACATCCTGACATAAAATCGTCCATATAGAAATCTTTTTTCACTCTTTCAGCTGCTAATGGGTAGTTATCACCTTCGTCTGCTGCTAATTGCATCAAAACTCTAACCGCTAGATAGGGTGCGGAAGAAGTGCCAAAGGTAACCCGTAAGAGCCGGTACTCGTTAATGTTATCAGTCGGATGGTCTCGCCACAAAATACACTGGAAGTTTGCATCACTGGGATCAACTTTGACTTGCCGATACATTTTAACTATATCTGCGGTGAAGCAAATGGAATAAGTGCGCCATCGCATGATTATGTGACGAAGCTCCGGTTGTAAGACGGGTCCTACCATCAACTCATCATTCAAACTTATCTGATTGGAACCTTTGCACGACGCATCAAAAACGATCCGAACCTTCGTGGTCTGTTTATCTTCTCGTATAACTGCATGGTATGGTAAGTACAAACCTTTATTGTACTCGCTTTTATCTATAGCTTCCATATGGTTAAGTGTTAGATATTCCTGAAATGTTCTTTTATATTCTGCTTTCAGATGTGGATCTTTTTCCAATTTCCGTTCCAGTGACAAGAATCTTTTCAGTGCGATCTCTCTGGACTGTCCTTTAATGCAAGCTGGAGTTTTGGCTTTGAAGGGCAGTTTTACTATGTATCTTCCACTTTCATCTCGCTTTGTGTTTGATGTAAATATATCTTCACAGTGCTGCTCTTCATCAGACATAATCCTTTTTGTAAGTTTTGGTGCTTCTTCCAACTCCCAGAATGACTTCAGAAGATCATCTACGCAAATGTGCATACTAACCATTTCTCCTGAAGTAGGTACGGACTTATTCCGACCTGTTAATATCCACCCAAATATTGTTTCTTGGGCCAATAATGATCCTGAAGGCCCCTTTATTAACCCTTCTTTCAGTATCAACCCATATACGTCTGATCCAAGTAGCAAGTCAATTTTGTTTGGTATATTAAATTCTGGATCAGCTAACTGAAGGCCATCTAATTTTGGCCATGACTCGACCTCTACCTTTCGAGGTGGTAATAGGCCTGTCAACCTTTCAAGAATATACGCTTCAACTCGAATGGCACATTGGGGATTCTGAGGGGAGTGAAGTAAAACCTCCGTCTTAGATCGCGCTACCACTGACGGTTCTCCCCCTAATCCTGATAAATTCTCCTTAATGTGCTCTCTCTTTAATCCTAAAAACTGAACCACTGCTTCAGTTACAAAAGATAGATGAGAAGCTGGATCGATGAGAGCCCGCAATTGTAAATTTGAACCCGCTGCTGATTCTACGTCTACTAATGATGTAGCCAACAAAGAGTATTGGCCTAAACCCCGTGACAAAAAACTACTCTTTGGTGGTGTTTCTTCTTCTTGAGGTACTTGTGCCACATGAGGTATTGCAGCACTATCTGGTGGCTGCTTCTCGACTGTTTCATTATTAACAGTCGCCTGAGGAACGCTACTTGTATGTAACAATGAATGATGTCGCCGGTGACAAATTTGACAGGAGGTTGCGCTCTGACAATTCCTGGCGGAATGATTGTTCGCCAAACAATTAAAACATAGCCTGTTCTCTTGGACAAAGTTACGTTTATAATTACTAGTTAACTTCGCAAATTCTTTACAATTACTTATTCTGGGATCGCCTTTACAATAACCACAAGATATTTGAGACACATGTAACGAATGTACCCCGTCTGTCGACCTGGTATAACTTGACTGAGGTTTCCCCCCATAACCTTGTAGCTTAGGATCTAAAAATTCCAAAGAGTGAAATCTCTTTTGCAAAAAATCAGTAAATTGATCAAAGTTGGGTAATTTGTCCGAATTGCTTGTAAATTCACTCACTTTAGCCTCCCATTGTTTTCTGGACTCATTATCCAACTTCATGCTAACAATGTATATAACTATAACATCCCATGATTTGGTATCAATCCCTAAATTAGAAAGACAATGCAACATATTTGTAGTATTATCAAGCAATTGTTTGATTGCGGTAGCAGATTCTGACATAATATTCCGTTGACCAAAGAATTGTTTCAAAATACAATTGGCAAGATATTGTTTGTTGTTATATCTTTTATCTAATAAAGACCAGCATTGTTCATAATTATTATTAGTTATAGCTACATGCTGAATCAATTGTGACGCTTCTCCTGACAGGTGGCTCTTTAGGTATTGAAGCTTTTGAACATTATCAATAGAGCTATTATTATGAATAAGCGAAATAAAGAGATCCCTGAAACTGAGCCACTCGGTATATAGTCCTGAAAAAGTTGGTAAACTAATTTTCGGTAGCTTGACGAAGGATTTGTGACTATCTTCTTCAGTTCCATCCGTTTTAAACCTGCTGGTGCTAGGCCCACATTGATCTATCATTTCTTTGAGGTCGGACTTAAATTCCAAATAAAATTCTTCAGTCTCGCCATAGATGTCATCTACGAAATAACTGCTGCCCTCAGTCTCCTTTCTTCGGACAATCGCGTAATGGTTTTTTGTAAACTCCTCCCATTTACTATCTATTGTTTGCATCCTTAATTCAATGGCATGTTTAGTTAGTCGGTCTTTAGGACTCTTCTTAAAATTCACTTTAGACTTGTAAAGCTGCGCCTTGATATCCTCTTGTATTTTGATGAAATCCATTTTTATTTTTAAGTTTCCCGGTAGGTATCACGTATGATACGAATTATTGGACCACTAACTTATTTCTAGCCTATAGGAATTTCTTCAAATTTTTCTAAGTCGATGGTGATTCACTTGAAATTTGCCTAAGTCAATAAAAAAGTTTCTTAAATTTTTATAAGTGTTTCAGAGTCACTTGCAGAAAATCGAGCATAGGTTCCCCGTTGGTTACGAATTCTTAAAACTATTCTAAGTCCTAGCTGAATCGCACTTTAATTTTCTAAGTCTCTGATATGTATGTAGTTAATAAAGAGTACTCACAATTATTTGTTCACTTAAATCACCTATAAGCACATTCCCGAGTCCGTCCCGTGTTGGTAGTCGCCTCTTCTCCCTGGTCGGCACTGCTGACTTACTGACTAAGCTGCGTACTTCCGCTTCACTACGTAGTCCGTACCTCTCGTAGAGGGGCGTGGGTCCTCGACAGCGATCCACCGTCCCTTGACTCCAGATGTCCAAAAAAACACGACACGAATTTTGATCAATCTCCACAAGCCGGCTCGAAGGACCATGTACAATTCGCGTACTGTATTAGTAGCGCCCTCAACCAGGTGATCGTGATAAAATAAAACTCTCAACCTAGTGGCAGAAGACAAATTTATTTAAACTTAAAAACTGGCAACTTGATTAACTCGCGACAAACGCTTGCGATAGCTAATTTTATGTGTGGCGCCATCTAGTGACATTCTGTTATACCATAACGTCTTATCGATTCCTGTGGTAGAGGTTTAAGTTTTGGTCTCCTATAATGTTACGTATAGCGCCATCCCGTAACAAGTTCTCACAACAGGTCTTGTTAGAGGTAGACGAATTTGCGATTCGAATTAAACTTTGAACAACTTAGCTGATCGATTAAGAACAGCTAAGCAAACTTCGCTACGAGCACCATGTTTTAGAATGATTGTTATGCAATATATTTAAGTTGGCATCTTCTTCTAAATAATTTAATCATGCTGGTATTTATTGGGGCGCATTTTGACAATGTTATTATTTAATTTAAAATGCCAGACTTCCACAAAATGTTCGGAGATGTTCCTTATGAGTACACCATATTAATACGAAACTTTTGTCTTCTAGCCATTGAGCCACCATGTAGTCGTTAAGGTCTTGAACTTCTGCAGTTTCACGTCCTTCATAAGTTAACACCAGTCTTCCCTGATGCGATCTTTTCCAAGATACCAGTCTTTTGCGCTTCAATTTAGTATTGTTGACAAGCACTGCGTATACTATAGTAGCTTTTTAAGCGTAATAATTACAGCACAATTGTAAAAAGCCAATGAGCACCTTTGTCAAGTTTTATTTTAATAAAGACAAAGAAACAGTTTCACAATATTTTCTTAAAGTAAAAGTATTATTTATAATAATAATTTTGAGACCAACATCGATCGTTTGTTCACTTTGGATTATTCACTTGATAAACTAAGCAGATTTATACTACCTTGAAATGAGTATACTATATAATACATATTTTTACTCAAGTCGACGAGAAGTAAGCAGCGCGGCGGCACGCGGCCGAAGACGCGCGACGCGGCGTTACAGCGGCGGGCGGCGCGTGGCGCGACTACAGTAGAATAATCGTGTGACTCGACTGCACGTCTCTCTGTAGTACATATACATATATGTTTATAGGATTTGACGTAAGTGCGGGGCGCGGAGCGCGAGGCTGGCGTTTAGCAGCGAGACAACATCACTTTGTTCAAATATCTATTTCTCTGTGGGTGCTTCTCTTCCCGTTCCTCTTAAGTCACGCGTTGCTTCGGCCAAAACTATGGAAACAGATTAAAGCGACCCTTATTCCCAATCCACGGTCTAAGCGTCTGAGCCCCAAATACGAACTGCTGTCTAGACGCTATCTATATTTGCACTTTGTATGGTTGGTAGTGGCATTACTACTTTGCGCTTCCGTGCTTTGGAGGGCACGTTAAGCCGTTGGTCCTGGTTGTTGTCTTAGGAGGGCAGTCGTTATAGCATGTTGGTAGCACAGAACATATACTCAAGATGGTAGGGCATTTTGCGAATGCCCGCCTGGCTAGCTACCACCCTCTAGTAGAAAATCTGTCGCCAAGCATCTAACAGTCCTTAAGAGTCAGTAATACTAGGTTAGCCTGAACAAAATCTTCGACCACATCATCACTTACCATTAGGTGAGAATGAGTGGTCAAAGGCTAGCGTATCAGCAATCAATAAAATTTGTTTGTAGAATAAACGACTTTAGTCTGTAGAAGAATTGTTAATTTTGTAAATGTTAGTTTTTGACGATATGCAATCTAAATAATTTGTTGTTTTATATAATGAACACATAATATGAGTGAGAAAGTACATCATATATTTTTGAGGAAGTACTTTATATGATATATGAGTGCTGGTATACATACCTAGTACAAGTAAGTACTTATCTAGTGTATTACGAAGACTTGTAACTTTACTTTTGCATGCCAATCATGGCTAAATGTCTATTGCAATTAATTTATAACTTTATACTGTACTAGCTGTACCTGCAACTGCGTTCGCGATTGCCTTACCTGCGAACTAATTATTCACATTTGAGCAATTTTTATCTCATATTAAGCAACGCTGTGGTCTGCGGTGAAGCACTCCTAGTAAAGCATAGCTCAGAAAGGAGCTTTTTACTTTGGGTTTGAAAATTCCCGGGTTGTATTTTCCAGAAGACAGTAGTTAAGTAACTCAGAGAGTTCCTTCGCGGTTCGAACAATAAATGTTGAAGCAAAGTGCTTCTTCTTTGGAATTTCGATTTTAAACCTGAGTCTTTTTACCGAGGTTCTCCTTCTTTGGCGGTAGAACGAATATTTCTTAGATTGTGCACTTCCATTGCGCAGTCTCCAAAATATACCCGGCAAAAGATAGATTGTTAAAAAAACTGATCGTGACGATTGTTCCAGATCTTATCTTAGTGAGCTGGCAAATCTAAATAAAAATGCCGAGCTGCCCGTGGGGTGCCGAACTGCCCATGGGGTGCCGGCCTGCTCGTGGGGTGCTGGGCTGCCCGTGGGGTGCCGGGCTGCCCGTGGGGTTCCGAGTTCACTCGTCACTATTCTAACAAAAAAAGATTAATTGTAATTGGACTACGCGTTAATAATTTACAACTCAGTGAACATTCATCCCCTTTCCCGAGGGAACCGTGCTTAATTTCGCGATAAAAAGTGTAAAATAACCTTCTTCGTAATATGAACTCAAATAATGTTAAGTTTCATTGAATTCTATTCAGTAGTTATGGAGTGATACGCGGTCGGGATACAGACAGAAAGACAGACAGATAGACAAAAATAAAACAATATACAGTTTTGGCATCAGTGTGAGCTACAAAGTGCTGACAATATTTTTTTTTTCAATATATCTGCCATGTACAGAAATAGATCTGTTACAGTTTTATTATAAGTATAAATTGTATAACTACTGAAATAAATCAAGCTAAAAAGCAAGCCAATAAAAAATAATTTAATTGAATTGTTTTAAATTTCTTTAGCTTACATTTTATTGCGAAGCATTCTGCCCCGTGGGGTGCCGGGTTAGAATTGCACCTCCCCATATCATCCCGTGGGTGTCGTTAGAGGCGACTAAGGGAAATTACTGGAAGGTGGGCAGCAGCGCCTTCTAAAGAACTGCCAACTAACACTGCGATCCCCAACCCGCCTGCCAAGCGAAGGGATTATCTGTGTTCAGCAGTGGACGATCCAGCTGATACAGTACTCGTACAGTACAGTACAGTACATTTTATTGAACAGATGTGTTGATTGAAAAAGTAGTAATATGTAGGTAGGCATATTTTTAATTTTCATTATTATAACGGATAATTGATTTTTATATCTGACTGCCTTATTTGTCGAATGCAGCTGTGAATTAGTTTGGAACTGCAAGGTCCAGGGCCGGACAGTTATCAGATTTATCTGACATAGAAATGTTCAGGAGTAATCCAGTACCCAGAGTTTCCTTAGTCCGTGACTGTTCCTGGTTGATGGTACAAGACTATTACTACATGGGACCTGTGTCTTCCTTCAGGGGTAAGAGTGGTGCCATTAAGTATTTTATTCTACGCCGCAGCTTTTTTAATCCTTGAATATAAAATATCAGACTAATAGTTTTGTTAACTCATAAAATGTTCTTGTAATAAATAAGAAACATGTATTCGTTATTTGTTGTGTACATATTTTTTTCTAACTAGTATAAATTTATTTAAAAAGGAAAAATCCCGACTGAAAATTATTTATTTTCATTGAACATTTTATCTTTTAATTTAAATTAAAAGTTCAAGTTATGTATATATATATATATATATACATAACTTTATAATTAATACACAAAAAAGAATTTTAAAAAAACTGACGGATTTTAGACACACGATTTTTATATATATATAAATGGAATCGTTTTTTAAAGCCATTCATTTCGATAACCGAATGGATGGGTTTGGAAGAAAAAAAATGTATATATCGCTCACAATATGGCGTATAAAATCAGTAAGTTTTTTTTAATTATTTTTTGTGTATCTATTGTCACTTGCGCTAGTAAGAGGAATCTACCGATATCTTATAAAATAAAATCTGTCAAGCAGTTTAGAAATTGTGGTGGAACAAAGACACTCACAAACATACATACATACACACAAGAACCATATAAAAACATACACTCCTTTTCATATCATCATGTCGTGTCTCAATATCTACATTTGAATAATTCTATTTTATCTTCTTTGTTTCAGGTAAGAACAATAACTAAGAACATTTTAAATTTACGAGTAAAATACCTTCACTGGTAAGTTCATCAACATGGCATGTGAGAGGTTTGTTTAATGTACAATGTTAGTAATGAATTATACGTAAGTGCAGTAAAGATACTTAAAGCTTGTTCCGTAGGTAAACCTTACACGATTTTATTTAAATAAAGTAGTTAAAATGATACTTTATAAAGAACTACACTTGTAGAGGGCAATCGGCTCGCCCACTTATATACATTATTTTATGCTATACAGGCCTTTGAGTTGTTTGCTTCAATTCTATTCATGCCTCTCTAAAGACCTAATCTGTATTTTTGTACGTTAAATAATAATTTTTGAAATAGCCTTTATACCATCTTACTAAATCTAAGGTGGTACAAACAACAAAGGACATGGCCCATTTTCTGTACGTATGTGCCCCAGTAGGAAAAATGCAGGCGTCTTGATCAAAGTTGTATTTCTTGATAGGTTTTCCATTAAATATTATGGCTCAATTAGTATTTTTTCTCTAAATAGTGGCATTTAAAGTTTAACCACATGTGATTTCAACAAAGAGAATTTTATTATATTATTGCAGTTAAATTAACCAAAACATCGATTGTAGTGAGTTTTAGATGGTTTTGAAACGAAAGAATATCTAAAAATCTTATGCAATGCAAATTTATTGTGATCATTTGAAATATATGCAGTATGTTTGCCTACACCTACCTCATATAACAAGCTGTACCTAATATTTTTTCTCTGTAGTACTAGTATGTACAAAAACATATTTAAGTTGGTGTAGTACATAAATATATATGTAATAAACGTATTTTTAATCTCTCTCACTACCAGCCTTTCAATTACAATAATAGCCTGTTACGCTGTTTTCTGAGCCTTCGGTGTACTGTCGGTATGTCACATAAATGTAATACACTTTACTTGAATGGCGAGACCGTATGCGACCACGAACTAAACACCCAAGTATATTTCCACTCACGGGAGCTTCTAAGTGAGAGTTTAATTCAATAACGAATATACCATCTTCTCTGACAAAGTTTATATCAAAGTTCAATACTTGTATGGACACTAAACGTATATTATTGAATGTGATGCTACAATTTACACAGTGATTCAGCACAGAGTCACATGCTAGATACTATACTGATTTAGTCTTACTGATGTGTAGTTCTTATATTTTATACTAGCGTCACTATTTTAAACTTGTTTGTGATACTATTTTTTCGATGCCGAGTATTTTTGTAATAGAATCGTAAAAGTTAGCAATATCGATACTTTCAACTGTAATCGATACGAGTTACACTGTTAAGGATGCCTTACAACCTTGACAGTTCAATATGTAGTAACTATTATTATACACTGCGGTCGAGTGCTACCAACAATTCGGAATGGTGGTAAAGACGACTGGCTAGCGACCACCCTCGTGTAGAAAATCTGTCACCAAGCACCTGACATGTACTTCAGTCCCTGAGAGCCAAAAAATGTATAGACTTTTACAATAGCCTGTCTCAGTTCGTCACTTGTGACGAAATGCATCCGTTTTCGGCACAGGTTATCGCTTAACATCATGTGGGCCTCGGGCATGACCCATTACAATAACAAAACTTTTTTTTTTATGCCTTTCAGGTTAGCCTTTGACCACTATCTCACTTGAAGGTAAGTGATGATGTGTTCGAAGAAGTTGTTTAGGCTAACCTGGAATTACTGGTTCTCAAAGACAGCTGCCGGAACACACCGTTAGGTGCTTGGCGACAGATTTTCTACTTGAGACAAACTGTTTCTTACGGGACTCTTCAGCAAGGAATTTTAATTCACTTTCTTAACTTGTTACCTTTATTAATTCTTCTGGTGTTAAATAGCTGCGTTAGTTTCTGGTGTTAAAAATATGAGTGGCTTGTGTTCGACGCACTCATATTTTAAAATAGTTTTCCCTATAACTATGATTTCCCAAAACTTTTTTTAAAAGGTGCGTTCTGAAACTGCAATTGTTATAGGTATGCTATTGCGCTATTTAATATAGGTAAAACTATGTATATTGATGTACCGATCTTCTCGCAATGGCTCTATACATTTTTTTTTTGCTGAACGTGTAGAATATGTAGAATATTTCAATACTAAAGTTTGTAATTGACTTTCATAAGAGCGTCGTAGACGTTTAAATTGAATGACTATGACTTTGACTTAACTACGCTGTAAACTTGGGTAACGTATTATGTTATTAGTTATTTTTTTCGTTATCATGGTATTCATGGTATCGAAATTTGAATCACGGTTCGATTATTTCAAATATCAATTCCCTTGCACCTTATATAAAAATGGTATAAAAATGTTCACTTCGTCTTTTGGGTTCACCGATTCTTGACGTATGATTGTCACCATTTGTTGAAGAACAACTAAATGCACATCTAAACTTATATATGTGCATTTAGTATTCGTAGTAATGACGCATAGTCCATCATTATGTGAAATTAACGCTATATGACGTATATTACCTTTTTATTACTTCATCTATAGCTTCAACAAATTTATATAAAACAACAGTTAAACATTTGCCAAAACAGCTTTCCGCCCGTTGAAGGGATATCTTCTCAAGTGTCGAAAAACGCTTCTAGACAACGTTTAATTTTAGTGCCTTTCAAGAAATTTCACCACTGCTGAAATAGTATAACAGAAGTGCCACCAGATGCCATATTTTTTTTACCGTTTATAGTAAAAAATAAACACAAACATTTAAAATTTTAAAATAAATAAATTCTGTTCTTTACAGTTTCTTTGAAAACTGAGCACGGTTTTGTACTAGGAGGCAATCAGAGGTAGAAAAAAGAGTTAAGGTTTATGGGTACCCTTCCAATTATAGGCTGGTAATATTGCCCCATGAAATATAAATGCTAATTCTCTGGTTGAGGTGAGCACCAGTAACTTGGTCGTTGTGTTGTCTATCAGCCGCTTTGATCTTTGTAAATAAGGAATAAAGTTATACAAAAATACTTTCTGACATTTCGCTGCAAAGTCTTTATGTTTATAAGGCAATCAGTATTGCCCGTCAACTGGCAATATCTGGGATTCGTTGCATACGTTGTTAATGCTATCTCCCTCCGTCTCAGTTATCTACGGTCTATCTTCATAAGTGGATCATATCTGATATAAGTATATATCAATATATTATTGTACTGTATAAGGAAGATAACACTTACAATAAGTATGTATAATGTCATATGTCATGAATTGGTCTAATTCTTCTAGTATCATAATTATTATTACCAATTTTATGTGGTTTGGTTGAATATCTTTATGTCTCTTTATTACTGTCGTATAGATTAAATTTTACAGAACCAATTTGGAATGGAGCTAACAGATAATCGATAAGTAGGTGTAAATGGGTCGGTAAAACAAACATTTATATAGGCTGATAAAAACTCACGTAGATGGTAAAACAGGAATTAAAATACCGAAGAGAGGAATACCTATGGATACGCGGGGTGAAAAATGATTCTGAAACGTTTTAGCAACAGTTGATTGGTCCATGAACCATTGATCATAAGTCTAAAGGAGGAGTTAGTTCAGAGTGTAAAATGGTAGTTGAAAGTTTTAAATAAAAACATATTGTAAACCGACACACAAAAATTGCAAAAAGATAGGGATATCATCATATTCCTTCGCTTATTCCATATATTATGTGAGGTTGGTATAAGTTAAGGGCTTCCATTTCATAGCCAACTGCTATCCTAACAACAAATATCCTGATGGACGCCGACGTTGATAATTTACCCGCTACACATATTTATCAGTTAATGAGGAATGTGCTCCTAGGCTCCTATCCTGCTCAAGCGAAGCAGTCAAGCCGAGTTTCAATGGAGTTAAGTCACAAATTACATGTAAAGAGCCCGGTTGTGCGCCTAAAGACCTATCTGCACTTAGATTAGTAATTAGGGCGAGTGTTTAATACAGGTCCAATTATATAAAAATCAAAATTAATACTAAACACGTTTGGACCGTAACTGATATGATTATTGATAACCAAAGAAGAGTGATTAAAAGTGCATTGTTTGCAAGTAGATGTCCCACGTGCCCCTACTCTACTTTCAATTACAGCGTGCCCGCCCCTTAACAACTTTAGACATAAATTTGCAGTGTTTAGGTAACTCTCTCGTAAGACGCTATGCAGTATCTTAATTTTTAAATGGAAAAATGGAACGAATTTTAAATTAGTACATATGAGCAACAATATTTAAAACACAAATATCTGTAAATCTGAAAAAAGTAAGTACGAGTATGTAATTTACTTACTGGACAGTAGGTCTCTTTAGATCTGCTTAGAAAAAAATATAGTCGAGACACAGATTAGAGTTTAGCCATTATAACATGGTTATAAGAGGAAGGCTCCAAATATATATCTTTTTTTCTTTCTGGTATGACATTTTATGAGATAGATATATTTTTGGAGCCTTAAACAGCCATTTTATAGCCGATGACACTTAACGCGATGCAGAAAAAGTATGCACGTTGCGTTTTGTACTTAGTAATGTTGTAGAAGTATAGTGTGGGATTTTATGTTTGTATTTAGTAATTTCAGTTTATAAATCATGTCGGAGGGTGAGGAGTCCGTTATCTAGATGTACAACAAACAAATATAAAAGCCCCCGGTAAATCGATCTCAACATCTATCAGTAATTGCCCTAATACGAATGTAACCTTCATTATTAATTAAACGAATTTGTTGTTAAACTTTTCTTTAATTTTTGTGAAAAGCATCATACAAGTCTCAACCAGTAAGAAAGCCACCCTGGCCTCGTATATAACCGGACCTCGTCGGTTCGGTCCGGTTAACTCATACTTGGCCAGGAAGGCTAACTTACTGGATTCTGCAGCAATGTACTAAATACTTATTTATAGTAATTATGCTAGTATGTTATGTAAAGAGGTATTGATGTATTATTATGTTATAAAGTTGTTGCTTGTCCAAATTACGACAGTTTACCTATTTGTTAAGCGCAATGGCTAAACAGTTGTGGATACTACTCTCACTACACGTATGCACTTCTCACTCTCACTAAGCACTTATCTCTTAAAATCTACACATATCGCTAATTAAGGTGCAAATGGGCCAAGTGTTCAGTAATTTCTGAACAGCTCGTAGTGGGAGCTCTTTAGGTTGTTCTTGGCCGATCAACTAAGTTCAACAACTTTTAATGCGGTCACTTCTTGGATGGCACACCTCTAGTGATATTTCAACCATATATTGTAACCAACGATATGATAGTACTGTCCCGTTGTCTGTAAATTATTTTATAATCACAGACACACACATAATGGAAATCATATGGATTTTTTGCATATTTTCTAAAATATGCAAAAATGCATGCTGGGCACGCTGCCAACTGGTAGTGGGCTAGAGCATTTGGACTGCCTATGAGTCTGCAATGACTTATAGGGATCTAAATGCTTTTATTGTAGTAGCTGTAGTGTTGTATATAGTTCGTAATATTTTCTATAATATTGTGTTGACTAAAATGTTCGATGTTACATTTCCTAGATTGAGTTTAAAGAAGGGGACAGGACCTCATCATGGCTATATGTACAGGCATAGCACACACTTTACAGGTAGCTTTGTATCATTCATATATTATCTTATATTAAGGTGCCAAATCTAGCTTAGTTTGTGTTGTATTTGTTAATAACTAGTGAACAATAATGAATGCTATATCTCGAGGGGTGCTGGGCTAGAATTGTAACCCCCAAATCCTTTTGTGGGAGTCGTAATAGGAAACGAACTGAAAAATACTAGAAGATGGACAGCAGCGCCTTCGATGTCTTTCGGCTGTTTATGTATGTGATATAACATAGAGTGTATACAATCCACAACTATATACTAAAACATAAATAAATCATACATACAGACATCATCATTCAGAATCATTCATCACATTTTTATATTCCGGAATGGGTTGGCAGATTTTGGGTATTGCCTTCTATTGGGCGTAGTTTCAGACTTCGGACTGTCACTGAACTTTCCTTAAGGTTACCATTTTACAATAAACTACCAAGGCAGTATTAAATACGCAGATATAAATATCGATAGTAATGCAATATAGGTATAGACCAAATGATAAAATTTTATACAGTGAATTATGACACTTTTATGATAGGATTTAGTACGTAAATTAATGTAACGCAGCTACAGGGCAGTGAGCAATATGGTTCGGTTGGTGATTGGTGTGCTCCTGTGTCTGGGCTTGGCCCACGCTAGACATGAAAAATACAAAGGGTGAGCTCAAAGCATTTGCAATATTATATACTGAACCGATTGAAAGCGTGTAAATAATTTTAGCTTGGATTTACACATAAAAAATTTGCTAAAAATTATCACGCTATACACTGTTTCAGGGCACAGTACGAGATAACTATATACCGGGGTTGGTTTATTCGTTTATTGTATTTTTAAATGTTATTAATACAATTTTATATCATAGGCATCTACTATACAGAGTCGCTGGTCCAGTTCATGAATTTAATAAACTAGAAGCCAATCTGGACATGCTCTTTGCTACACCTGCTTCCCAAACAGAAACTGGAGAACTGGAAGTTCTGGTGATACTATCTCCAGAGGAGAAACTGCAGAGGCTCAGTTACTTCACAGCGCACAATATGCCTTACAAACTAATCGCTGATAATTTGGCCACGTAAGAACGTACACAATGCTATTAACGCATATAAAGAGTAAGAACCACTTATATAAACTTAACGTGACATTTTAGCAACCTTCGGAATGAAGACGTCAAAGTACAGAGTTCCAGAGCAGCTGCTAATAGGAATGGTCGTTCTATGAGCTGGGATACCTACTACAGACATGGTGAAGTAAGAATTGGTTGAAACTGTTCAATACTTCAAAAGATATCCTTTGATATTTTTAACGCTGTCATAAATTACATTTCATTCCAGATTAATGATCATCTAGATGCTCTTGCCGCTCAATATCCTAGCTTGATCACAGTTATAAACGCAGGTCTAAGCTACGAAGGCCGCCAAATCAAATACGTGAGGATCTCGACTACTCGCTTTGAGAACCTTAACAAGCCAGTGATCATCATCGACGCTGCCGTCCATGCTAGAGAATGGGTCACACACCTCCCGTTGCACTGTACGTTATCAATCAGCTAGTCGTTGATATTGCGGATAACGAATTGACTGAAAACATTGATTGGATTATAATACCTGTAGGCAACCCTGATGGATACGAATACTCTTTTGATGAGGTAAATTTTTTGCAACGTTTATAATGTATTTAAGAAAATGCGTAAGTGGAGCCACTGTTACCTTTTTTTTATTTATTACTAAAAGGTTAGCCATTACGAATATGTTATCTATTGGTAAGTGGCTCCATGATCGAATGTTTTCGAATCGAAGTCGAATATCTTCACTACAATAAATATATAAATACAAATATTTTATTGGTAAAATAGATTTACATGTCAAAATACAAATAGCATGGTAATTAAACAACTTTAAACGGTTTAAAGTTGTTTAATTACCATATGTAATAATCGCAAAAACCTAAGACAACATAATTAGTAGTATTTTGAGTTTAATTAATACTGATGAGACTATGCCAAAACTGTCCTCACTTTATTGTTGAATAGATCTGGTGCGGTGTGAAAAATAAAATGGCTTTAATAGGTTATTTTAGTTGGAACTATAAAAGCAGTGTAATAAGGAATGATAAAGACGGCACTGACTTTTAAAAACTATTATCTTATGCTTTTATTGTAGGAAGATAGTTGATGTTAATTGTTTTAATATTTTTGATATAGCATCATTATTATTTATACTATATCACTAGGACCGTATGTGGCGCAAGACTCGCTCCAAGTCCCACGTTGGCGCTGATTAATGTCCAGGAGTCGATGGCAATCGTAATTTTGATCATGAATGGGGCACTCGTAATAATAGTGCAGACCCTTGTTCCTTAATCTACGAGGATCCTTCTGTATTCTCCGAGCCAGAAATCAGAATCATCAGAGATGTGGTTTTGCAACATCTACAAAGAACCGCCCTATACATTTCACTACACAGTTACGGAAACATGTTCCTTTATGCATGGGGTAACAATGGTAAGTAGTTTGTTTTTATATGTATTTTTTGTATTGATTGTTGTTATATTTTTAACATAGCTGTATATTTTAATATTGTTATGTTTGCAATAACGCCTGCTATGCGGATTACATTACAAAATCACAAATATACGATAGGAAAAATTTAAGTCATGTGCGGGATTCGAACCCGCGTCCTCTCTCGCGAGCTCTACGAGCCCACGATCGAGAAACAATTTTTCTCGATCGTGCGCTCGTAGAGTCAAGACCTCCTGAGGATGCTTCGTGTAGAATCGAAACGCGTCGAAAATTCTTCCGGTTTGGCTGCGTGGCGTTTGTGACGTCACGTCGGTTTAACAGGAAAATTAGGCGGAATTGTCACTAAGTACATATATTTTTGTATTTTTTAAGTGTTTTACTAAAATATTAATTTGATGTTTTCATAAAATATTTTCAAAATATTTGTTATTATTGAATATGGATTTCCGCAAAGTAACGCCTGAATCTATTTATTATCTTAAGGTACATATCATTTGAACTTTTTCAAAACTTATCAGAGCGCTTGGTGGATGCGACGCATGATCACAATGCTGGCACTTATTTGGCTCAACGAATAAGCATTGCAATCCAACGGGGCATTGCTGACAACTGGTAGTGGGATAGAGCATTTGGATTGGCTGTAGGCCTGCAACGGCGTTTAGGTCTAAATGCTTTTGTCGTTGTAGCTGTATAGTTTAATTGCATTTGTAGTGATTTAAAATTAGATCATTGACAATTGAATTAAGTTCGCATTTTTTTACATAAATAGGTAATCTTAAATGTTATAGGCTATTGATATTTGTGCAGGTACTGTTCCAGACAATGGTGACGATCTCCATGAGGCAGGAGTTCAAATGGCTCAGGCTATAGATGCGTTAGCCCTTGACAAAGCCACGCCATACATCGTTGGCAATGCTGCAAATGTGCTTTACTTCACATCTGGAACTTCTCGAGACTGGACCCGTGCTGTAGGAATTCCCTTGACTTATACCCTGGAACTGCCTGGATATGAATATAATTTTCTGGTTCCTCCAGAATACATTGAACAGATCGTTAAAGAGACTTGGGCTGGAATCGCCGCAGGAGCAAAACATGTATTGGTGCCATCATCGTCGTCATCTTTGGCCCGTTATTGCTCACTACTGAGTATAACCTTACCTTTGTTTCTGCTATTTAATCATTCATTAAAATCGTAACTTAACTTATTTGCCAAGATAGAGCCTAACTTTTTGCATTTGTTTAAAATATATTATCTAATAGTATTAAACAAAAAAAATATTATTTTATGCTCTACCAGCTGTTCTCACGAACTCATCCGCTAATATATAATATGTTTTTCTAGTAGGAACATGTAGGTATCATACAACCATGCACGAGGTTAACAGAACGATTTTATAATAATAAATGTAAGACAAAACAGATCTCTTTATATAAATATTTTTATCACATACTAATAACAGGTATATATATATTTTTTTAAATATTGTTATGTTTTCAATAACGCCTGCTCTGCGGATTACATTACAAAAATTACAAATTTACGAGAGAATAAGATATAGTCATGGTTGGGATTCAAACCCGCGTCCTTGCACCCGTGCAGGTGCAGTCAGAAGTGCTACTCCTCGATGAAACGACTCTGAAAGTCGCGAAACCGGTTGAAATCGAACTACTCGACTGATTTAACATACAATACAATATGGCAGCGACGTTCAAGATTCATTACCTTAGCACCGCCCGCGAAAGTGCTAGAAAATCCCTCTCCGGGCATCCACCTCCAGGCCTTGTACCTGAAGCCGGACGCTCGAGCTGCCCTGCGTATTCTGAAATTGGCAAAACCGTGATCAATTCTAATTCGCTGATCGGCAGAACAGCAGAACTCCGGCCTTGCTCTTTTTGTTCTTTATTTTCTTTTTGAAAACACATATGATCTTATTGTTTGGTAAATTAGTTATACCTTATCACATATACAATTCTAAGTTAAAATTTCAAATTCTAGGGTAGTCTGAACAACATCTTCGACCACATCATCACTAACCATCAGGTGAGATAGTGGTCAAAGGCTAACCTATCATATATAGGCATAAAAAAAAAAAAACAATATGCTTTAGGGCGATAGCTAATATATACTCCTGTTGGCTGTCGTAAAAAGCGACTAGGGGAATATACGCACTGACAGAGCAGAATTCCACAACGTCGTCGACTTGAGCAGGGTGTTTTGCTTTACAATAGGCGCACAACAGGGTTTTTATCAGCCCCATGAATGATAAAGCGGTACACTACCAACAGTCACATCCGCAAGAAGCGTTAGTGTAAGGAAGGAGTCTAGCCATGAACTGTAAAGCAAAACTGTCAAAACATTATTTTCACGAATGTGGTAAAATTCCACATACTTCTTTGCGTCAATATATAACAATGTAGTTTCAATAGTTACCTATGTATTTAAACACTTACAAAGTTTTAATTGTCACAAAGACTTTCATTGACTTCAACCAACAATTTTATTTTGTTCCATATTTCCGTTCTGTTCGTTAGTTAAAAATAATTGGAATTGAATGTAACAAGTTTTAAAGGAGTGAAACCACATAAATAAAGTTAATTAGGACCCATGCGTTCCACCGCCATGCGCCAGTTTGATGACTCTCAATTTACTTAAGGTGCTTGGCACTGACGCAATCCAGAACCGGCTTATAATGTTCTTACTTTTGTCATTATATAATATGTGATACAGTTTGTATTTGCTCCTTCCAACAAGTTGTTACTATAAACATTTCTTTAAGAATTTAAAGAAATGTTTATAGTAAATCTATTAACGAGAATTTACTATGCTAATTAATATAAATGTCACTATGTACCTTTTTTCCGAAATTTCATTCGAAATTTTTTTTTCAAAAATATTTTTTCAAATATTGATGCATATATATTACATAGTATACACAATAAAATACACTTTCAGACTTGAAAAATTAGAACTGGCTTAGTACTAGAAACTTGGTGCTCCTGGGGTGTAAGTTATTCAGTTTAAGGGTGTTAAGTTATTGGTTTTCTGTTAATGACATTTTCAGTAGCAGTCTCTAGTTTGCAACTGTTCCGTTGGATAGCAATTTACTACTGCTACTGTATCAGCCAGATCGTCTACTGCTGATCACAGCCTCCCTCATTAAGGTGGGGTTTACCATAATCACCATGCTTGGCAGGCATCTTGGGGGTCGCAGCAAAATATAGCGATTCCTCAGATAGCGCTGCTGGCCCACCTTCCAGTATTTTACCCTTAGTTGCTTTTTACGGAACTTTAACATTCTAGCCGGTGGGACGCCGGTGGGTGATAGCAACATGCTCGCCAAATATTAAATTGTGATCAAATTATTAAAGTAGATATTATCTACTCACATCTTCCGGTACCTAATGTTATTACGTTTTTTTACATAATTATGATACAGATGTAACTTTTAGTATTCTATCTATTTCACCGAAGGTAAGCCTAAAAGACATGAGTCACGACGTGCCGTAGGCTACGAGCTGACGGTAACCAGAGGCACATAAACACATGAAACAAAGCTTACGCTAACATTGCTGGACACATTGCTGGTGGCGCTTTTAACGTTGTTTGTTATATCTGATGTACCATCTAATCTGTACTCATTTCATTGCTTTTAATTTAAGGTTCATAATACTACAATATGTTCATATGAAACTATTGAACCTTTATCAGTTGGTAACGAATTGGATTTGTTTCTGGTAAAATGCGTCTAGATTGCCTACCGTAAGCTGGCGATGTAACAGTGAGATTACATCAGATAAAACACTGGGCTATAATTGCGTGTAGTTATAAAGCAAGTTTTATACCAATTAGTAAAATTTTTAGGTTTTCATAACCTAAGGGCAAAACGGAGACATATTAACGAGACTTCCCTGTTTGCCTCTCTGTCTGATTTTCTGATGGTCAGATTATCTTTTAAAGCAAATATGGCCGAGCGGTAATAGCTATGGACTGCCGTGCCGCAGGTCTATGGTTTGATCCCCACCTCCGGCTTGAGCTTCATCGCATGGTGGAAATGAATTTTGCGAATGCTCGCCTAGCTAGCTACCACACTTTTTGAAGCAATGATAGCTCAGTGGCATTGGCTATGGACTGCCACGCAGCAGGTCCATGGTTCGAATCCCGCCGCGGGCTTGAGCTTCACCGCATGGTGGAAGGGTATTTTGCGAATGCCCACCTGGCTAGCGACCACCCTCAAGTAGAAAATCTGTCGCCAAGCACCTAACAGTGTATTCCGGCAGCAGTCCTTGAGAGCCAGAGATTACAGGCACACAGTATGTCTCAGTGTGACGGGCACAGTGCAATTCGATACTTGTGACAAAATGCATCTGTTATAGGTAGAGGTTAAACCGCTTAACATCAGGTGGGCCTAGCGATTTTCCTTGACAATCCCTTAAAAATAAACAAATTGTCTGCCTTTTCTGAATATCTGTCCATCCGTATGTTATACGTTCGTTGCTCATAAATAAACGAAAAATTTAAATATATTTTATAGAATGCTGACCATAATTACTAATATTGGAGTAAATATTCAGTTCAATTGTTTTGGGGAAAACCTCAATACATGAGAAGGTATGTGAAAAATTTATTATTTATCTGGTGACTTTGTAACCCGTCAAGGGTATATTTATACTCGAGCATAATATAAAAATAAACTGTAGCTAAATAGTCAAATCAAGAATGGTAGAAAGATAAATATGTATTAAGGCTTAGCATAACGGCTGACGAAAAACTATTTATAAATATACTTAACCCATAAAGCCACGTCTTGTTCAATCCTTTGTACGCTGTTTTTATTTTGAGACAGTTTTTATTGCAGTCTTTTATTTAGTGTATCCTTTATTAAGGCATTTTTCTACGAGAGGTCACTGTAAGTGGGCATCCTGCCAGCAGCGGCACTGTTTAGACATTTTATAAATTGCGGAAGCAAACGGTCATCAAAAGTGTAATCCATTTCGAATAATATAAGAAAAATTTGAGATAAATAGAGTTTACATATTTGTAATGCTCTATATATAAAACCGGCCAAGCGCAAGTCGGGCTTGCACAAGGGTTACGGTTACGTACAAACCATAATTAATATATTTCTTGATAAAAATATTTTTTCATATAGTTTGGGATCTTTATCATTACATTTTGCCTTATTTTAGGTTTCTTCATATTTCGGCACTGCTGCAATCGCCATGATTACGATTAAACTGAATTCTATGCGAGTTGATAGTCGGTACTAAGCGCAGACAAACCAGACTACCTTCTTTCTTTGACGTATATAAATATCTCGTTTTTAATAATAACTATGATGAAAGTGACCGTGACTGTTTAAAAACGTTTTTATTTTTTAATTATTGTTTTACTTAAATGTTTATTATGTAATTTATCATACTAAGTTTGACGCTTGTAGTTGTTGTCGGTTGTACTATAGAGAATAATGCAAAGTAATGTTTCATGTATGGGGACCACTGTATTGTTTGAATTTCTGATTTTATTGATACTTATTAAGCCATCTACCGTGATAACCCATAATATTTTTTTTTTCTATCAGCTATCTATAACAGTTCATAAAGTAAAGTCTTTCATATCTTATCAGGAGCTACTTTTAATTTCTCTCTTCGTAAGCAACCTGCTACGAAAAATATTAGTGATGTTCTACGTATAAATATGTATTTATTCGTAGGTGATGTCCCATCTTTGTTTTAATCAAAGTAGGTATTTCTATACAGAAAAGAAAAACTACGACGATTTTCATAATCTATAGACCTTTAACCATCAATAATTTCAGGATTCTGAACTAAATAACGCCCTATGATATATTAGTCAGTACATTCATAGTACAGGCAACTTGGAAAGCGCTTTGACAGATGGGCACAAATAGGTTATATTTTATGGCAGAGCAACCGTAAAAGGAATAATTTACAATGTTCCTATATTATCTCCAGCGATTCGGGAATTCTCTTTTCCATTACATACTAAAGCACTGAAGGTTCGCCAGTAATTCTAGGTTAGCCTGAACAACATCTTCGACCACATCATCACTTACCATCAGGTGAGATGCTAACCCTATGCTGGTCAAAGGCTAACCCTATCAAGCATAAAAAAGGTTATGGGTTTGCTGACAAATTTCTTTCACTTTTGAACAATTAATTTTTAATGATCAAGTGAGTTTGCGAATTTCATTTTTCGAATCACCTCTATAATTTGTAGTTGTGTAGACTTGAAAGACGTTTTTTTTTATTTTAAATAGTATGTAAGTTTGTATTCGATAATTCTCGTATTTGATATTTTGTTACCGTTTTTGTTAATTTCAACGGGGCTGTTGAATTTGTAACAGTGGCAAATTGTTAAAATTGGCGTGTAGGCGTCAAGGCCTGCTACGCAGAGTGCTTTGCAGCACAGTGGCGCTAAAATATTACGTTTACCATATTGACTATTCCATTAGGTCATTTTATTTAATACGAAAGTTTTTGTCTGTATGAAGGTGCGTGTGTGTGTGCATGAGTGAGTGTGTCTGCCTCGTGGCATTGTAGATCGTAATGTTGATTTTTTTCAAAAGCAAGAAATAATGCGATGCTGAACCTATTTTGATTCGTTCAGCATGTTCGTATTAACCGGCATTAATGCGAAGGCCCTTATACATGTCTGACAAAAATCTGAAACTGCACTTTGTTCGTTTTTGACTTGTTTTTGTACAGAGCACCGGTTGGTGCCAGATATAGTGAGTTTTTTTTTAAAGACTGTGTTTTTGTGTTTTTATTTTGGTGTACTTAGTAATTTAATTAAATAAAGTCAGTTTGTATTTATCAACGCAAAGTAATTATAAAAAATATTACACGGGCAATTGTATGTTAATTATTTTTAACAATCATGAATACATAATTAAGTCACAACATTGTACAATGACTACAAAAATAACCTATTTTACATTAATTTATGTTCGTAATACAAATACAAATGAAGTGTAACAATGTAAAATAAAATAATACAATATGATTGGCCGAAATCTGTATCAATGATAATTGATACAACACTACTACAAGACCCTGATTTCGAAGAATTCTTTTCTCAATGTTGAAATACGACTGCTTTGTTATTCAAGTGTCGTAAAGCATAATTGAAATTTTAATGTCCTGGGTCTGATCCAGTTTTGCGTAATATAATATATATATAGTACCTATTTTGACTTTAATTTTAAGTATGCCTCTCAAGTCTAGAATTGTCCGTTTTGTATTATGCTATTGTATGGGACCATAGAAAATGTAGCAGCTAGCTAAACGCAGGTATATGATTATGTTTATCTTTTTAATTACAAAGGTCCTGTGACTACCTCTTGGGGGATGTAACAGCGTAATGACAAACAGGTCATGATCAATTAGTAAGTATTTTTACGTAAAAGTACATTGTTTATCCGCCCTGACATCATGTTTAGGTATTACTTGCTCATACAGTGCCCGGGGTCCTTTGTTTCACGCTCAATATAAACATATTTTTTATTGGTTCTGCCTGTCTGAATTTGCTCTCGTCAAGTGGTAAAGAACTGGCTCACAAGCTCAATGGCCGGAACACAATCAGCCGTTTGGCAAGGTTATCTACTTATAAGAGTAGTATTTAGCCAGGCGCGCATTCGCAAAATGCCTTACCTTCATGTACCTGATATAATATCGGTACATCTAAGCAAAAAATTATGACGAAACTACGAGCATATCTCACATATATATTCGATTGTTATATAAATACGCAAATCCATAAAATAAGCGCCTAAATCTAATAACTATAATAGCTAACCAGCTTTTTCTAGCTGTTACTGCTCTCGCAAGTAAGAATAGAACTTCATACAGGACTATACTTGTACTTTACATCACTCAACTGGCTTGATGTAAGAGCTGAATTTGAGAGTCAACGTCGAAATGGCACTTGAATAGCTATGAACCGGAGAATGACTCTGGTCAGATCTTGCCATCATTCCACGTGATTTTGATAGTTTTTGGAGTAACAAATATTTAAAGATAAATTTGGTGCACAATGTCGGTCGTCGAAACATTCAAATTCGGTGGCGCGTAGTCGCAGTCTGCATAAACGCTCAAGAACATAAATTAGTTTTTTTTTTTAATATTGAGATGTATTTGTGGTGCAACTAGAATGGGCAAGGTAAATATTGATTATATCAGTAAAAACTTGAAAGTAGCATAAGTGACAAAAATCCAAAAATATTTAACTAGATTGGTACTGGCATATAATTTGTGAGTGGCGCGATGATAATGCTTTTAATCTCAACCAATCAAAGAATCAATTTTAATATTTTGGACGGGGGAATTTTCTTCTGGTTTCCTTATTTGATTTTGGACGTCAGCCAAAGCAAGTGGTTTCAGTCTTAATTGTTTTTGTAGAAATATTAATCATTCTGAAAGGTTCCAGAATAATCCAATCTGATATAAATTAAATCCGAAACATTAAAGTGGATATAATTAACGTTTATAGTCCTTCTTTAGATTATAGATACTGTCCAGAATCATTCTCCGGTTCATAGCTATTCAAGTGCCATTTCGACGTTGACTCTCAACTTCAGCTCTTACATCAAGCCAAGCAAGGTATTATACTACCATTACCTATCAATGAATAGTAGGTATACGGAACGAGGAGGAATATCAAATATCTTTCCTAGGATCCAAAACAGAGCGCACGCATATAGGTGCGATAACTTTATTTCTAACATTACTCGCTAAAAGCTACCAACCAATAAATCAACGAAGTCATACAAAAAATAATCAAGTAGAACGTCTCAGTAATATGAGTATATGTGTTCACGCTCCGACGGCATCAAATCTTTAGTTATAGCGCTTGCGGTATAGTAAGCTTTTCGTCGTTAGTGATCCGTGAAAACCTCTGAAAGGAATTTTCGATAGACGCGATGTTTCGTTTTGTATCACGAAGGGAGCGAAATGTAATTCATTAATTAATACTATTATATACAACAAAAACACAATGATTCAACGTGTTGAGCAACATGGGATTACGCCTGAATATTTTATTGCCAGGTTGCTTTTGTGATTGAGAGAAAATGAATGAACAGTCTTATTACGTAGTAAATTCAAAGTACCTAGCATCTTCGGCTTCGATTGTGCGCCCAAATTGAGTTTTTTTTTTAAATACATTTATTGCTGTTAAGCTAATCTTTGGCCACGATCTCTATCTTTGACTACTATTTTACCTGATGGTAAGTGAAGATGTGGTCAAAGCTGGTATTCAGTTTAGGCTAATCTAGAATTACTGGTTCACAAGAATAGCTGCCGAAACACACTGATTGGTGGTTGGCGAAAGATTTGTACTTGAGGTAGCCAGGCGGGCATTAGAAAAAAGCCCTACCACAATGCAAGAATATTAACTTCGCGCCTTCTTATACATTTGCCCTTTACCATATATAACACGACGTCCATGTATCAAAAAGCAACCCTAATAAAACAATTTGCCTAACCATAATCCAATAAACCATAGAGAAATATAATACTCTTTTCTCTTTTCTGTGCAATTAACCATATTCCATATCCCCTGAACTGATTGTTTCGTTATTCAATAAAACCATTATACATTGAGAATGGTTTTAAATTAAGTACAAGTTTATGATAAACTGGTCGGTACATTTTTCAATGAACGCTCGAGCGAGACCACACTAAAGGATATTTTGTAAATCCATAACTAGGAAATATGGTGGTCTAAGGTGTTTATGGTGGGGGCAACTTGGGCGGCAAGAGCCTGGAGCGTGAAATATTTTGACAGCAACGCCTCGCGGCGTCCTTAGTTATCCAAACTCCTGATAGTTTTTGAGAACTAAGCTACTTCCTTACTGTTGTTTTGATTCTCTTTCTTATGTATAACTGTATGATTTTCAGTATTTGTTTTGAAATTTGTGTCAGAAGTCAATCTTCTAGATCGAGTTGTGAATATGAACAATTTGCTCTGATGAATACTTATAGATCTTACAGAAATATAAAAATATGCTGAGGTATAATGTGGATTTAACATTTACCAAGATTTATTGCAGAGGATTATATTTAAACCTAACACCGTCTTGAAGTTCAAAAATATTAAAATATTGTAAAATGTTACATTCAATGCCTTGAGTTTATATTATTGACTTTATATTATTTAATGACCTTCAAATGTAAAATTAAGAATATCCATACAAGACGATCGATACGGTTTTGAAAAAAAAAAAAAAAGAATTGTATGGCTATCTTAGTTGACAAATCACTACCAACTATAAACAACACGATATCTACTACACTGAATGCATTTAGGCATCCCAAAGGCCATTGCAGGCCTATACAGTTAGATCAAAAATATTATTTTATAACTAGCCAAACTATAAGTCTTATAGCTTGGCTATGGCTATGGCTTTATTAACAAAATACTACGAACTATATTCAACTCTACAGCTACTACAATAAAAGCATTTAGACAACCATTATAAACAACATTTATAAGTCATTGCAGACTCCAGCTCCAGACCACTACCAGTTGGCAGCGTGCCCAGTATGCTGGCAGCATTAATATAAACTACAAATCAATCCACAGATCCTAACAGGTTCCTCCAATAATACCGTATTTAACAACCTCACACTTTTATACTCCGTTTATTTAATCAAATTGGATCGTACACCACTTCATAAATTCCAGTGAAAGATTGCCGTCTCTCGAAGGGATGTTAAAAACTCGTAATATCCTGTATACTCAGGTGCGTACGGTTTCATGTTATGCAGTGCCTAAGCTTTGAGAGTTTTGTCTATGTTTTATTTTATTTACTTACTTTGATATTTAACAACCCTCGTTTTGCCAATTGGGTTTTGTCCATGTAATAGATGGCGAGCCTATTGCCATTCACCGGGCGTAGTTTCAGGGTCATACAAAATGTTTTCTCTAACACACTGGACGAAACACAAGAACATGTTACGAACAATATGTTTACGCTGACAACATATAAGACAGGAACAGAAGAACATATTATGTGAAACCCTGGCAGGACACTAAGATGGTATAAAGCCCTGTTATGCGTCTAATGCACACAACACCCTACTCACAAAACGTGAAAAGTGGCATGCTGCTCATTTGGCACACTTCTCCCATAGCCGCCTCTTACATCTAACACTCACGGGAAGAAATGAGGAGGTAACATTCTTACCCAGCACCCCACGAAATTTATTGGGATTAACTGATTAACCAGCCTTTTTTCGTAATTATCGTTATTCATTTCCTTGTAATAATCGCCTGACCGAATTTATAAGTAAAAAAGGCTCCGGGAACAAAGCTTTTTACGTTTCCTGCACGAATTACTATAAAACGTTGACCTTTTGAAAACGGTTTTATTACTCATTTTTATTAACGCTCCACGAAGCTAAAATTAGATGATTGTCTCTTTCCAAACGTCGTCGTGCAAGATTTACTGCCGTTGATAAACCTGTAACAAAGATTTAACCTGTAACTAGAAAATCCAAATAATTAAATCAAAATGCGTATGTTGCAGTTTCGGACCCAAATACGTCAAATTATTTTCTTCAATACAAATATGTTTTTATACTACTTCGGAAATTTAATTTTATGCAAACCTCAATTTTATGTAAATATAACCCATTGTTTTCGTTACGTGGGTTCGATTACCGCTAGACGTGAGCCCAAGCCGTTTTGTTTTGATACCGTTTCGGATAAACTTTAATTTTCATACAAATAACATTGTAAACTATCTCAAAAACGTTTTGAGCAAACTTTTTTGAGCATACTATCACAATAAATATGTTGAAAAATCCCAAAAACGTTTGATCTCTCTGTGTAAAAGCAGTTTTTCGATCATTGTAAGTTTAGCGTTACCTTTGATTACTAATGCGGTACCATAAATAGATAAAACTTATTCCTGCAGCAAGACTCAAAACTAAACTACAAATAAACTGGTTTAATGCGTATTCACGCATTTTCCTCTGAAATCTACCATTACTAGATGTAGATAGATCTCCCTTGAGTATGCGTTGTTATAAACCGGAAATTAGCTTTTTGCTAGTTTATACGTGTATAGTATAACAACATCCTTGAAGTTTTATCATGTTACACGAGCTTCCACGAATCAGCGGTGTACTGTTTCATCTGTAAGTATATCTAAAAGTTATCTACATTAAGCATTTTCTCGTATGCTTATGAGCATTATTCCTTTCATCTTATATATTTTTTTCCTACTTTTATACTGCGTATGTGGGGGTCAATACTATATATTGTTATTGTCTGCCACCTCCTCACGCCAATCCTTTTTGGGATTATGTTAGTATACCCGATATGCGGGTATCATGATGGTAAACAGTGTGCCTACAGTAATTGTGCTGCTAATGTGCGATACCCAAATAACGCTAGGCAGCAGGCTAATAATGTATGCCTGCTGCCTACTCTGCGCACTGTTTCCCTTTTTAAAAAAATTCCAAAGTTAAATTGATTTTGTTTCAGAATGTAAGACATTTTAGTATAAAAATTACGGGCTATAGGAACTCACTTGTATTAATTGTATTTGTCAGCTTTGGTTTTGGGTATGTAAAGATTTAAATAGTCCTTACATTCATATCATAAGCTAGGTAGGAACTAAATACCTACAACGTTCATACGTACTTATCTTTTAATGAAAGTTGATTTTTCTAGTCTTACGCCAGTTGCCCCCTATATGTATCTGCCAATTACATGTCCTTTTATGCTTGTCTGACCTAACTCAGCTTGTAAGCTATCACGCGCTTGCGAAGAAAGCTAGATTTGCAGGTTTCAGACGTAATCATCATTTGTCAGATTTGAATCAAGCCTTTGGTTTACATATTATTACATCATGACACGAAGCCCAGCAGTAAGTGTAGTAATGTATCAGCCGGATCATCCAATGCTGAAAAGAGCCTCCGCCAGTAAAAGGTGGTTTGCCATAATTCCCACGCTTAGCAGGTGGCTTGGCGAACGCAGTATAAGTTGGCAGGTCTTCAAAAGGTGCTGCTTCAGGTATTTTCTTTTCGTTGCCTCTTACGACTCTCACAGGAAGATATGGGGGCTGCGATTCTTACCCAGCACCCCACAGAGCTGTATAGTATTTTCTGAATTCGACTTTGATACATCCCGTATAGTACTACCTATATATATATATATATTGTAGTACTACATATACTACATAAAGAATAAGTCATAATCCACACCCAACACGTATAGAAAAATTATTATTGATGATAAAAGACCAGCATGCACTTCTCTCGTCGATGGCGAATATCTGCTTACAATACCGTTCAACTTTTTTATTTCAGGATTCCTTATCAATTTCTTTGTCAGAACAACCCAACTAAACATTGAAGTAGTGAAACAGTCCCATTACGTTTTTTCCATATTAACCGACTGACAAATTCTTCTTCTTATTATGTGGGGGCCGTAATAATTGTCTACACTAACGTCCCGCTTGAGAAGGATTGTGAATTTTCCTCGCCAGCTCCTCTATTATGGCTCGGTCGCTGGCACGAATGGCCCAGTTGCATTGTAACGCTATAAACCGTTAATCTTTTTAAAAATAATAAATGTGATAGCAAGATGCCGCGGCAGCCACGTAATCCTTGGTTGGAAGGGCGAGAAGCCGCAAACCTTCCTAAACATTCAGGTATGATAAAGATTTTATGTAAAAGCCTCGTGCTGCCACCATTATTACTCACTACACGCTTGGCGACAGCGCTAAACAGTACTTATTTTTTACCTTTAATAGCAACCACTTGAACGACATAGTGCATATTCTATCTAGCATAAAATTTTTACATCCATGCATCGTCTATTCTAAGCAACTCTTCGAGTCCGGGCGGTGTCTTCCTACTTGACTGTGGGGTTCTAATACTGCAGCTGAACATAATTAAGCCAGAAGCTCTCAACTTCTTCCCTCTAAGGCGGACCGTGGGACTGGACCAGTACGCACTACCATAAATCAAGAAGGCTAGTTCATACGTGTAGGATAGTGACTTCAGAGATCTTGCAACTCCCAGCTAACCTACGGCACTTTGTTCTTAAAGCAATAAAACTATTCAATGTATTAACAGTGTTCTATTCTTCCGAATCCACACTTACTTCCTGTAGAACTAAACCATATAGGTAGGTCAATATATTTCTGTGAAACTAGGACTAAACCTAACTCAAAACCTAGTCGTTGATTCTGGACCACTTACAATCCTGTGGATTGTAAGTGGTCCAGAATCAACGACGGCTAAAAACATTTTACAGCGATTGGTAGTGATGCAAAACGGTATGTCTTCCAATTCAAACAAAGCTCTCGTACCGATGTCCGCAGCAGTCATAACTTGGATGGGTGACCGCTAGTTATATTACTACTGAGCGATTCCGTCCTTCGTAGGACACGTTTAGCCATTGGTTCCGGTTGTTGTCTTGGATGGCAGTCGTTAAAGCATAGTGGTAGGACATTTTGCGAATGCCCGCCTGGCTAACTACCACCCTCAAGTAAAAATTTGTAGCGAAGCACCTTACGGTGTGTTCCGGCGACTGACTTGAGAGCCAGTAATTCTAGATTAGCGTGAACAACATTTTCGACCACAATATTACTTACCATCAGGTGAGATAGTGGTCGAAGGCTAGCCTATCAGCTGTAAAAAAATATATACTTTTATGCCCTGTCACAAATTCAATTTATCACACATATTTTAAATGTTTTATTTTCGCTGCATACAACCTAACCACAAGGAACTTTGTATAGCCCTGGTTGTAGTTTATATGTAGGTACATACATTTGCCCAGGAAAGCTGCTAGCCATAAACTAAAGCCAAAACTTCGACTAAAGGTTTACGTATACGAGTGTGTGTTGTTATGTGTTTTGAAGATGTTATACAGGCAAACTGGGATCAGAGTAGTAATATGACTACGGTAACAAAAATAGCTCCTGCATATTCTGCTTATGAAGCATAAATAAATTCTAACATCTTATTACCACTAACATAAGTACCTTCCTGTATAAACTAAGTTCTAGTAGTACTTAGTTCTAGTGAATAATGCAGTAAAGCAGTTCCTATTTTCCGCCACTTGAGATAAGAACAAAGTTGGACAGATCTGCTGACAAGTAACTAAAATATAGTGGCTGGCCAAGCCAAACACAATTTAAATTCTCACTTCAAACTTGACTATGTCATTTCTGTTCACAAGTAATTCTAAGTTTCCTTTTGACACTTAAAGTAATATTGTACACTAGAAGTGTTAGTTAGCTAGTGTTGCTTCAATGTTCATTCTTAAATGGTCTTCAATATTTAATTTTTGTAATAGCTATAATTGGTAAGCCTTTGACCACAATCTCACCTGATGGTAAGTGAAGATGTGGTCGAAGGTGTTAACAGGTCTAACCTAGAATTATTGGCTCTCAAACAGCTGCCGGAACAGACCGTCAGGTGCTTGACGATAGATTTTCTGCTCGAGGATGGTAGCTAGACAGGCGGACATTCGCAAAATGCCCTACCACCATACGACAACCTATTCTGCATCATCCTGCTTAATGTGGCAAAATGTGAAGCTAGAACGCGTCACATGAGCCGCATGCTCCTACTCACGTCGATGTGATTATATATGCTGCACATTTTAGACCCTCTGCTAAATACCTTAACGGTTGTTAAACTGATCCTCAATGGCGTCGTTTGTAATGAAAGAAAAAAAAATATTGTACCGACCGTACATATACATGAGATAAGTGTAGGAAGTATAATGATAACAAATAATTAAGAAAACATTAAATAAAAAAACCATTGAATTTCCTGAAAATATGCATAAAGTGACAATTTCGTCTTATTTTCCTGCTAAGCCGACGTGACTTCATAATCGCCACGTACTCCACCGGAACAATTTGGTCACGTTTTTCTTTTATCTCGATCGATTAGTGATTGTTTAAAAAGCGTAAACATCTTACTAAGAGTGGATATCATGATCGACACTTATTTCGGATTCTAACGGAAGCCTTCTTCAGAATCTTGATTGCGGTACGCCGCGGTCATGTCACGTTTAACACTAATAAAACTGATTTGAAAGATAATTTATAGATGTTTAATAAAAACATATTGATGGTGTACTCTATCCAAAACAAGAATCATCAAAATTGGCTGAACATGCTTGCTATATACATTGCTCTTCACGCCTGCTTGCACACTACTACTTCCAGAATAACTGACAATGCGGTGGAACCCTCCCTGACGCAGTCAAATTATATAGATTATGTAAATTGCTCAAGGGAGTGCGTATGTTATAATATATTACAGAAGTGATTTATTTATTATAGCATGTAGTACATATATTATAGTGTACAGCAAGTGAAAGTACTGGGCCAACAAGACATAGGAACTAAAGTCTCGGATTGATGAGTGCAGTGCATTGTTATGCAGAACCAAAGAGGTGACACTGCAACTGTAATATACAGGCGTGGCGCTTACCATCAGGTGGATTACTTCTCACCACTTCATGATATAAAATAAAATTCCAATAATAGATCGTTAGAGAACTAAATATATTTCACTTTCAGGGATTTGTTTATATATTTATATGTAAGCAATATATAATATATTCATATAAAGGTGTGGGGTGTTTTATTACAGACATTTCCATGAAAATGAGAATTTAGGAAATTAACGTGTGTGTCAAAAAATATTTGTTTGATAACCAGATCTTCCTTTTATGATTTAGATTATGAATTATAGAAGCCTTCCATTTTACTTCCTCTACAAGTGTTATTTAGCCAGTCCAATTAAATAAAACCCGCAGTCACCAGAGGCGTACTATAGTTCTGAACAAGTTTCGCTTGTTTTGTAGACATTGGATGACTTGTGCAAACATAAAGTGAGCTCCTCGTTATTTTAATTTTACACAACTTAGTTTATGAGTTTCACTTTAATTTCCCTACAAGAAAATTCAAGCAATACTTTTAATAGTTAATCCTAACATCACAATCGTAAAACTTGTACAACGTTTGTACGAAGAACGCTACGCACGTGATTGACACTGGCTGCTACTGGAACATCATAACTTGTGTATTTTTTTATGTTTTTATTATTTAAAATACCCTGAGGCATTGCAGGCCCACATGTAGTCCAAATGATTCAGCCCACTACCAGTTAGCATCGTGCTCAGTATGCTGGTAGCATTGACCCCGTTAGATTGCAAACGTTTGTACAATATAATAAATTTAATATGGAATTAAACACTAAAGTCTACTACTTAAACACTTTTACTTATAAACATAACCGTTTAAAATCTTATTCATTTAATAGTAGTTTAATGAAAAAAAAATACTTATATACGTTAAAAAACTTTAGTCAGTCACTATTCATTGCATAAAGTAACTGTAAAGTTAATCATTGTTCCATCGATGTTTAAACATTGAATAGTGATTTATTTAACAAGATGGCGCATGTGAAACAGCTGATCCAGCCAGCTGCCGGGCATGTTGTCGTGTTGTGATTGTGTTTCGTTCTTAGTTTGATTGTTTGTGAGTGCGATTTTGTTTTTGAACTTGTTTTGCACCATTATCAAGTTGAGGATGGCTAGTGATCCTGAATACGATGTTTTACGAAACGGGCAAAGGAGTATTATTTTTTTGCATAGCTCCTTTATTATTGGTTTTAACAACCTTTATTTCTTTAACCGTATTACATTAGTCGGGCCCGTTCGGTTTCTGTTGGACTTTGCATTAAAAAAACTTACACTTAAAAACTTGCAAAAGGAGCCCTACATGGTGGGGCTCCTCTTGCAAGAGCCGTCTTTTGCAAAGCGGAAAATAATGCCTACGGCGTTAGATCACAATGAAACATAACTTTAGTAATCGCCTCATTAGCGACTGATGAACTAAGTTGACCTTATTTAACGTTTAGAAGTACGGAATATCAATGCACTAATTAGGGATTGAGTGATTAGCTATATAGTTGTAACTCAGAGATTACCTAGCTATTCACTTGTTACACAGTGATTTAATTACAAAGTGGCCTGATTTATGCGACAAATTATCATCTGGGTGGAATTTATTTGACATTGTGCGCTCCCTTGTTGCAGTATTGTAGGCTGTGGGAATATAATTTAAAACTATTGTTTCTTCAAATTGAATTTCAAAACGATTTATGAAATGTTTGGTTTTGACAACGTTTTTATGAACTTTCATTACGATATTACATTTATATAATAATAACCTGCCGTTTTTATCAAAAGTGTATAGAGTGACACCGAGTAGAACGAGCTAAAATTTCAATAAACATACTGTTAAGATTCCAGATTGCCTAGATGGGTATGTTGCGCAGAGTCCTCCACCTGGACAACCTGTTTTTTGAATCTTACACGGCCCGTGATGCACGGGGCTGAAACAAAAAATACAAGCAAACTTACAATATAATGCAGTCCTTTCAATTCGACGACCGCACCTAGCGTTTCCCTTATTAAGTTACTAGCCAGCAAACCTAACTTAGGTACTTACGCCTGGGCGAGGAATCCTGTCGTCACGAGTATAACACTCCACTTTTTTCTGGTTGCAATTATCAAATGTTTTTTTTATAGATTGCGTAGTTACAAATTTCAATAGAAGCAATATTCAAATTATATTATTTACACGAGACTCCAAGCAAAAACAATTTTTACGACCTTTTCTTCAAAACCAAAATTGTCCAGAGAGTAGACTGACTACCAAAGACCCAACTCAAAAGGTCATAGACAAAGTAGACTGCCTACGCTAAGTTGCGTTCCGAACACATACTACAAGTTTATTTCCACTACCCATACTATCTCTACCGTCAAATCAAGAAGACCCGGGATTCCCGGTTCAAGCTACTGGTATAGATTGTTCCTTTGTAAATATATCAGTAGTAATCCAGAGAATTGAAATCTGGTAATGGGCAATAATCCTTACATTATAATTCCGAAAATCGTTAATCGTTAACAAAGGATAAAGCTTGTTAATTAGAGAGTTTCTGTAGGGCTATTATGTTGGTTGGTAATATGTTGATATTGATCTTTTTTCCTTAGTAATAATGAAAGATAACTTCTATTCAGAAAACAAAATAAACACCTTCGCCTCCCGGGCAGTCGAGCATCGATCATATTATTTTTCCCAGGAAACAATATAACTTGCCTAAAAGAAACGGAAACCTAATATCAACATATCTTATTTAATTTTTGTTTGTCATCAACACAAGGTTTCGTAATGTTATTCTGTTATTAATTCTCTGATTGTCACATAATAATATATTACCTACTAAGTTTGCATGATAACAGTAATTTATTTAAACAGGATGTTATAAATGTCTTTTCTTGAAAATATGATGATTTTATAGACATCCTTTCCTCGTGGTTATATACGTGTTACGTGTGACTAAATAGTATGTCCATTAGAAAACAAGAAATAGTATACTCGAAACTGGCATATTTCATATAATGATTACTCACGTTTATAATTTCTAATTATAAATCTGAATTTTGATGCAAACCTTTTTAGGTTGGAACCTAACATTCAAACTTATTTGTATGTACGGACATGTACATAAAATGAAAATGGTTGCAGACTAAGGTTGATCAAATTTAATTAAAATCAAAGGAGTAGTCTATCAGAAGAAAAGAGAATCATCAAAATCAAATAACCCAGGAAACCGTTATCCAAGAATAATATAATAGACATTATGCTTCTACTTTAGAACCTTTCTTTATTTTTCCGATGACGGTTAAATAGGTTTTAAAACACAAGTAGGTTGGAATGCCGATCTAACATTTAAAAAATCTAGTCGATCTAACATTTAAAAAATCGAAGTCTTCTAATTTTAGAAATTTGATAATCATTTTGAAAATACTAGCATAATATTGATTAATAATACTCTAGATTTTTTTTTATCAATGAAGTTATTGCCTTAAAAATCTGTTTTTAAGGCAATAAGTTCATAAGTTTACGAGAAAATTCGCTCTTCAATACAATACGTTTAAACAAGATGAAATGGTCCAAGCTGTGGATCTTATTTAAGTACTCCGAAGCAAGTTTTAAGGAATTTACCTTTGAATCGGCCTGAATACATTCGGTGCGCCTCATAATAAATGGGATCAACTTTGGCGACCCAAGTATACAGAGTCGTCCGTAGGGCAGTGCTTCTTTGTCAACATAAAAATACCCTCAGCCATTTACGTTACTAAATATTAATTACATATGATTGCCTTTATTTCGGACCCGAAGTTCGAAACATCGACGAATTAGAAATAAATTGTTTGTTCTGTTACCCATGATTCAAGATGTAAAGATTGTTTTCATTTTTCACAATTCGACTTAGACGTACAAGACTTAAATATAAGTAATTAAAAAAAAAAATAATATGTACGAAGCTTCTAGCGGTCCACGGCGTATCTTAACTCCTGCTAACTAAACAATATTATGCGCATGGTACCGACTTCAACAAGTTATTTCACACTTTTAAGTAATGAAATGGTTTCCATTTTTTAACGGTAAAAAAATATGTTTCACCCTTTTAGTGACCCTTACTACTTAGGGGATCAATTGTCATTCACTGTGAATTACTATTTCATCAAGATAGAAAAACATTTTTCAGTTATTCGAGTGTAACTCAAAAATGGCTTGACTGATTTTGATGAAATTTAAATGAGATCACACAGAAAGCACCAGCTTTCAAATAAAAAAAGAATCATTAACATTGGTTCTCCCAGTTGAAAGTTCTGTGGTAACAAACATAAAAAAAATACTATCAAATTATGAACCCCTCCTTTTTGCAGTCGGTTAAAAAACTTAAATCGTTAACTTTGATCATACCAAATTGGGAGTTTCAAAAGAAAACCTTAACTAAACTGTTATTCCGAAGAGTGTTTTTAATGATCTTCATTGTGTTCGTTTGTGCTAAGAAACTTGAATGTTGGTTGAGTACACTTGGACTGAATGCTCAAGTATTCGCTTCGTTAAATGTTATAGACGCTGAAATCATAGGTAAACGTTTTACTTGGGAAGAATGTCGATCTTGAAATGTTATTGTTTAGAAAATGATATTTGCATACTTTTATATGCGGATTAAATAATGGCTGAAGGCTTATTTAATTTTGTGAGAATTGTAATAAATATGTTATTTCGATAAAAAACTGTATGTATGTTATAAAGATTAAGATTAATTTCAGAGATCTGTAAGTTCCGTATTGAAACCCATAGAACACCAAAGCAATATTAAACTTTACTTTGTTTCTCCAATTTTTGATTTGTCCACATGTATTATCATAATTTTAAGCCGTCCACATCAAATAAATAAAAAATTAATATACAGTTTGTTTTTTTTTATGTCTGATAGGTTAGCCTTTGACCACTATCTCTCCTGATGGTAAGTGATGATGTGGTCGAAGATGTTGTTCAGACTAACCTAGAATTACTGGCTCTCAGGTACAGCTGCCAGAACACACCGTTAGGTGTTTGGCGACAGATTTTCTACCTGAGGGTGTTAGCTAGCCAGGCGGGCATTCGCAAATTGCCCTACCACCATGCTATAACGACTGCGATCCTAAGGTAACAACCGGGACCGACGGCTTAACGTGCCCTCCGAAGTACGGAAGCGCTCAGTAGTAATGTCACTAGCGGTCACCCATCCAACTCATGACCGCGGGCGACGTACACTGGGTACATCTTGACAGTAATCTGGGTTATTTCCAGTAGCATGCAAATAATAATATTCCATAGATTTAAACCATAATACATTGCTCAGGTAATTTTAATATACCTATATTAGTATCTTAATACGAATATAAAGAGCATTATTAGTATTAAGATACTAATATACATATACTAATATACATATACATATATTACCTAAACAATGTTTATGGTAAAATCTGTGGTATATAAAAAAAAAATTTGGTTTGGAGAATATCCAATGCCGTAAAAGTCAGACATCCATGACTATGAGTAAAAATTAAAAAACCAGAAAAAATATTTATCTTGCAAGTTACCATTTTGATGTCATTACCTAATAGGCAACTGAAATATATTAATTTCCATAGCCAACATTACGAATATTTCAACGAGCATCGTAGTTTTATAGTAATAAAAAAATAACAACTACTTGTTGGGGTTGTTAACATACAAAAGGACACTTTCATTGTATATGATACGTTTTAATGAATCACAAAGCAGACAAGCATGCAGAAAGCACATATGCACATTACTGAGACTCAATCAGGAGACGTCGCCTGATTCGACATTGCCATGTTTCTCCCGTTTTTATATTTTGAAGTTATATTTATTCAAGATAAAAACTGTTTGCCTTTTCTACATCACTTCTCAATCACTCACTTTATGTGTAATGATATCTCTGTATATCCAGTCGTGTTCAACAGATCTTGCAATTTGACAAGCGTTTTGGTGCATAAAAGGAAACTTAAACTGCAAACTTATGCAAGCAATAGCTTGCATAAGTTTGTATATCTACGGATTTAACCAAATATATAACCTATTATTAAAACCAAATACAAGTTACGTATTTTAAGATCCCAGAGCTTCCTTTTAAAATGATGAGATAGTGTATTTTGCGTAATAAATAGTCATGATATTTTGCATAATAAGTAGATATCTTGTTTTCAATTGGTAAAAGAATTTCCATATAGTACAGTGTCTTTGTTTGAAAATTACAACGGATAATCAAATTCCGTGAACACCGTTCATGCAAATTTGACAAGAAAAGCTTATAAAGAAAAAATAATGACGCCTGCCAATCGTGGGGATTATGGCGACCCCCCCCCCTGTTCTGTGAGGCTGTGTTCAGCAGTGGACAACCCGGCTGATACTTGGCTGATTGGACTTCAACACCGAGGGTTCCGTATCAACATAGAATGTACATGTACTTACCAAAAAGTAGTTTTTTTTTAAGTTTGAGTTCCATAGCGGGAGTCCGACCTGCCCATTACTGGCTACACGAGAACACATGTGGTAAACATATTATTTATATTCGTTTGAATTTTCACAGTAATTTTCCAAATATTTTTTCTTTTAAGTAAAAATTTTAAAACGGAATCTGTCAACTTTCCGGCGGAGTAGGACTTTATTGCGAGCGTTAAGCCCCCGGCACCATTGTTTTTCACGACGTGATTTCAATGGAGGACAATGCGCCTAGAACACTGCTCACATGTATATACGAGTTTAACGAGAGTATAATGAGTACAGGAGTATTGTAGTTTTATCTGATCTCTTTTAGCATTTTTATCAATATATTACT
Organism: Plagodis pulveraria; assembly: GCA_963890685.1. Lineage (NCBI taxonomy): Eukaryota > Metazoa > Arthropoda > Insecta > Lepidoptera > Geometridae > Plagodis > Plagodis pulveraria. The sequence goes on along the minus strand of OY982964.1, from coordinate 9,894,079 downwards.
ACCATCAACTATTTAAGCTTGCAGCACGTTGATCCACCCATTTCCGCTGCAGCATCGTCTCATCAACTCAGTTCATTTGTTGGGTAGAAGTCGTAACTATAAAGTATTCTTATCAACTATGAAACGTCGTCAAAGTTAAAACTATTTATTCAATTTTGGCGTTTACGACGTTCTTATGAACGTCAATCACATTATTTACTACGAGTATTAAAATATTCGACTGCCGCGTTCTGCAAAATAGTATAGAGCCACTTCGAGAAGAACGGGCAAGAAACTCTATGAGGAAATTCATAATCTACAAGTTTCGATACTGACTTTTATTTATATCAAAACGAAAAAAACTATGTTTACCTCAAATGCGTGTGTGTGCTGTTTACGTTTGCAATTGTATTTTTTAATAAACGCTCGAGAAAGGTAGATTTTGTCATATATTGACACCAGTTTTTGCTTTAGCAAGTTCATGCAATTGAATAATAGTTTTTGCCAGTGTAATAAAACATTTGCAGCTATTTGTAAGTTCAATTTAATTGTAACTGAGCTTACCCATGTAAACTCACGTGCAATTAAATTAGGTTCAAATCATAACAGATAATTTGAAAAAAATTGTTTTCCAGTAATTGGTAAATGTGATTTTAGCTCAGCACGCGATAGTGCTTGTATGTTTAGAAACTAAACCCTTAGTATTTGTTAACCATACTTCTCACTTATTAACGGACCTCCCCTATATCCCACTTCACTTGAGTCAAAAGTCAAAAAGGTCATAGAGGGTGTATAGGTGGCCAAAATACCATTATAGCGTGGTGGCATTCTGCTTATTTGGCGCATTTTTTCCTGTCCTTGTAAGACATCCAATTGTAGTGACAGGAGGCAGACAGATGATATATAACAGTATTTACACATGTATTAATAAGCCGAGGAGCTGTATAGGATGATCCATAAACAGTAAACACAGAAAATATATGGTACATTGTAAAGATTTGAAAACACTATAATAGCTATCGCTATAAGATACGCGTGTAAGTTCACAATGTTCTTCAGCATTAAAGGGGAATTGACTGAAAATGCCATAAAAAAGGAATTGTCTTTGCCACATTGCTTTATCGTACTATTTTATATGGTTTGGAATATAATTATGAGAAAATGCACACGGTCCAATGTAAGAATTACACCACAATAATATCGTGAAGCGCTCATAGCGGAGCTTGCCTAGTCGTTCTTAAAGCTAGAGTGCACGTAGCTCTCTCGGTACAAACTTAGTTTCGTTTTAAATACCAAGTGTTCAAACTTGGTGAGGTAGGGGTACCTGGAAACCTTATCTTCATGGAGTACTACCTTACAGAATGAATGTTAGGTTAGGATTAATGACTCAGTAAGCTCATCATGGGAAATCTAACTTATTTTGTACGGATAATTAAATAAAAACTGCGTTCAATCTATCCATTCCATATTTAGACAGTTCATTTAATGGTAAGTATGTGTTTAGTGAAATGATTTTGTTATACTGCTTATAGGCTAGCCTTTGCCCACTTTCTCACCTGATGGTAAGTAATGATTTGGTTTAAGATGTTATTTAGTCTCTAACCTGGAATTAATAATAACAATACGCTGATTCCCGCTCTAGAGAGGGAAGCAATTATTATGAGTCTTTCCCGCCCTAGATAGACAGCATCGTCTTCCACCTGCTTATTGGATCAATAAAACAATAATTTCCGACTTGAAAGCAATATTTTGTAATAGCATGATGAACCCTGTAACAATGTGTTTTTCTTGAAAATATGTGTATAAACAAAAGCTTCGAGTACTAAATCTTCGGCTGTCATATTTTCAGAAACTGCGTCAAAACCGGGAACTGGGATTAAATTATTAAATATTTTCCGTTTCTCGACGCTTTTTAGATTTTGGCACAGCTCCTAAGCCAAGTAGAGTCTGTCTGATATTGTCGTATCAAGATGAAGATACTCTAGGAGCTGGTAACATTTTAAGAAAATATACGACAAGTCTTAAGTGACATCACGGTATGGGTTCAGAATATTATTTTTTTGATCATTCTGACGATTATGCAATATTTTTTAACAACATTTGTATATTTCTAATATAAAACAGGTACCTCACTTCGCCTTATAAACAAATAATAATAACAATAAATATTAATCTTGAGATTCTCTACTCATTTTCTTGAATAAATCACGACATCAATCAATCACACACGAACTAAACTCAACTTCATATTTATAATCATTCGTCTGTCACACGACCTAAGTACTATGAATCGTTTTGCAGGTGGGCGTCCTTGCTCGTGACCAGCGCATTTTTACGTAATAAATTATCTAGGATGGTACTGAGGAGTTGAAATTAATGAGCGGTTACGTGATTTGCGCGGTCTGTGAGACGAATATTTATGAATGTAGTTTAAATGATTCTTTACGACTGGTAACCTCTTAGCATCCGCAGTGGACGATATCGTCCACTTCTATTATTATAATTTTCTACGATGCGCAAAAGTTAATAATAAAATGTTAATAAAACTTGTGTAATAACACGTATTTTTAATAAAAAGATTCAGGCGTTACTTTGCAGGAATCCATATTTAATAATAACAAATATTTTTAAGTTATTTTAAGAAAACATGAAATTTATATTTTAATAAAACACTTTAAAAATATATCTAGTGACAATTCCACTTAATTTTCCTGTGAAGCCGACGTGACGTCACAAACGCCACGCAGCCATACCGGAAGAATTTTCGACGCGTTTCGATTCTACACGAAGCATCCTCAGGAGGTCTTGACTTTACGAGCGCACGCACTTCATTTTCCTGTGAAGCCGACGTGACGTCACAAACGCCACGCAGCCATACCGGAAGAATTTTCGACGCGTTTCGATTCTACACGAAGCATCCTCAGGAGGTCTTGACTTTACGAGCGCACGATCTAGAACGAAATTCTCGATCGTGCGTTCGTAGAGGCAAGATATATTTACTAGATACATTTTTATATTTTTTAAGTGTTTTATTAAAATATTAATGTGATGTTTTCTTAACATATTTAAAAAAATATGTGTTATTATTACACGTTTTTTTTTATTCAAATCGCAAACATCCATCTTCTTGTCCCAAAGTGACATAAGGTCTTCGAGAAGAGGTTAGTTTCTCGATGCATAAGGTGGATCTAAAATAGAATTGCCCTTTCTCTATACAATTAATCTTTACTGACATAAGCAACTAATATGCGAATAGAAACTTAAATAATAACATAAGTTTCAACGTAGCTGGCTCTCGGACGCTAGCCGCAGTCGAGTAGACATTTGGCAAGCGCCTTCAAAATTAAGTAATCGAGTGACAAGTTGAATATTTATAGTACCTAGTAGGTTTGAAGATCAGATATATTACACATCATCATCATCATCATTATCAGCTGTACACTATATATTATTAATATATTGTTATGTTTGTTGGAGTAACATTGGACGGATTTGCGAATAATGACTTCAAATGATGTAGAAAAACATTAATACCTACAAACTACGCCTACCACGCCTGTTCAGATTACCAAAGCATGTCAGAGCAGCAATGGCGAATCAAAGGGTAAAAAAAATATACTTATTTGTTATGCTAAGAATCACAGTTCAGCTTAAGCTCTCGCTTTCAAATATCATACCCAGCTGAATGAAAGAATACATATGTTACTGTGTGTATGTAATTACCGTTTCGCCTTCTTTTTGATCACCCCTACAAAGAGGAAAATCAGATATGTATTTAACGTCGCGTCCAGAATGAGACACGCAATAAGAGGTAAGTATACGGTTAAGGTTTTAATTTTTATACATCAATCATAACGGGGAGAGAAATCCTCATTGATTTAGTTAACTACATCTAGCGGCTACCATAGGTTAGTGTATTACAAAGTTTAGTACATTGCGCTCTCTAAGGAAATAATTACAAATCGGGATAAGAACATTTTAATTTAACAGGAACGTTATGAGGTTTTAATGATCAGTTGAGTACAGTTATTCACAAATAAGTTTTAATACAAATATAGCTTTAAATTATAAAGACACATTTATATTTGTCCTCTCAGTAGTTTGTAACTGACTCCCCTAACTCATTTGGAATATTTAATTAGGTATAATTAATTTACCAAACCATTGCAATCGTTAGCAAATGTCTTAAATTTTAATAATGAAATATTCTACATTGTGTTATACGTTCAGCAAAATTAAATATAGGGACACTGCGAGAGGAACGGGCAAGAAACTAGGGGCTATTCATAACAATGTGTACCAACTGCATTATAATTTTTTTACTATTACATAAGTAATAAATCAATCACGTTTATTAAAATCTCTCCATTCTAATAAACATTTAAGAAAATACTTAAGAATTAAAACCTCCGAAACAATGAAAAAACTCACGAAATTTTAGCGACAATGTAAGAAGCACCAAGTCTACCTGACTAAACACCAACCACCACGTATAAGTTGACTGAATTTAATTGAAATTCTAGTATGTAGGTTTATGTCTAAGAAAAGGGATAATAGGACTATTATTTTAACACTACAAAGTAAGATTGGTAGCTTCTCTATCATACACTTTACGTTAAAATTCTAATTATTCAACAATAAAATCATTCGCAATACTCAAACGAGTAAATTGTGGACTTTCATAGACGCGAGTATTCATTTCGCTATTCAAACCTGAAGGCTCCAGATGACCTTCTATGAAAAGCTCTGAATGCACATCCAATTCATCCTATCCATCACTTTGGTTTATTTGGAACTCTTTAAAACCTTTATTTAGCACTAAAGAGTTCCTTACCCCTTTGACTTTTATATGCGAGGGATCTCTTATTCATACCTCAGATTCTACTGATACTAACACTTTCTTATTGACCTACATCTACACTGTTATTAAAATATCTTATATACCTTAACTTATCGGAATGCTGTAGATTATATTAGTTTAATACTTTGCAATGTTTTGTCCAAGAATTGTCCAATACGTCATGCAAAATACAGTTACCCAAGATATTTTATATTAATTGAATTGAATAAATTAAGCACATATGTCTGAATATTATCAAGAAGATCTACTTACATCTACTTGATGATATTTAGACATAGACTTACATGCGCGTAGATCAAGATAAGAAGTACCTTAACCGAAATCAAGATATTGAAATGTCAGCATGTAAACATATTAATGTTTAGTAATTCAATGTCGACAAAATATCTTTTAGTTAAATTAAAACCTTCTATAGAGAACAATATAAAGATCACGTAAAAGAAAAAAAGCGAGGCTTCAAGTTCTAAAAAAGGAACGCGAGACTTAACGAATTGACAAAGATTAAATAATTAAATTAACAAACATGGTATAGGCTTAACAAGTCTCTCATTTCTCATTCATTGAACTCAATCTTTAAGGAGGTAATCAATAGACCTTTCAATATGAGAATTTATGAACCTTAGTTTATACAACGAGTTCTTGTCGCAATTGTCGCTAACTTTTAAACAAGTTGCTTGCTATTGTTTCAATTCGGTTGTATCTTATCCTGGTAGGAGTGCGTTTTATTTATTCTATCTAAGAGTTTCGAACTTCATTAGCGCTGATCGCAACATTAAGCTGATTATAAAGCTTTGGTAGCTTATGATCATACATCCTCACTGAGCTAATTTGCGACGCTCAACATTTATTGGCAAAACATTTAGTTTTTCAAATAGAATTATACTCATAGCAAATTAATTATAAATTAAAAAGAAGGATTTTGCTGAAGATCAATGTGTTTTGTATCATCAAGGGTATATTAGGTCCTTACATATGAAATTGGCGTTTTTCGTACTGGCCACTTTAATCACGAATTTCTCCTCTTTGGTAAGGAATTCCAAATTCAAATTTGTACAGCTATAGACTCATGTATTTGTGCTTCGATGATCGTCATTCATTTGTTTTTTTTCTTCTGTTTTTTTCTGTTTGCGTCACTCATTTTACAAAATGGAAAACCTTAAATATCGCATTATTTACGAGTACGAGTTCCGCCGTGGCACTAGTGCTGCGGAAACAACTCGAAGGGTGAATGATGTGTATGGCGGTCGTGTTGCAAAAGAAAACACAGTTCGTTTTTGGTTCCAACGTTTTCGTTCTGGAAATTTCGACCTGCAAAACAAGCCCCGTGGACGGCCTGAGACTCAAGTTGATAATGAAGAGTTGAAGGCTATTGTGGAAGCGGATCCATCGCAAACCACGTCCGAGTTAGCTGCAGGCTGCGATGTTAGTGATAAAACTGTTTTAATTCACTTGAAGCAAATTGGGAAGATTAAAAAGCTTGAAAGGTGGGTACCTCACGAATTGACTGAAACAAACCGGCAAACGCGCGTCGACTGCTGCGTTACATTACTAAACCGGCACAATAATGAAGGTATTTTAAACCGAATCATTACCTGTGATGAAAAATGGGTTCTTTACGATAATCGGAAGCGCTCAGCGCAATGGTTAGATCCTGGCCAGCCAGCCAAATCCTGCCCCAAGCGAAAATTAACCCCAAAAAAGTTACTTGTAAGCGTTTGGTGGACTAGTGCCGGTATTGTTCATTACAGTTTTTTCAAATCTGGCCAGACTATTACGGCTGATGTCTATTGTCAGGAATTGCAAACCATGATGGAAAAGCTAGCGGCTAAACAACCTAGGCTGGTCAATCGCTCCACGCCACTGCTGCTTCACGACAACGCTAGACCACACACTGCGCTACAGACGGCTACTAAATTAGAAGAGCTTCAATTGGAAAGTCTAAGACATCCTCCGTACTCCCCGGACCTTGCTCCAACAGATTACCATTTTTTTCGAAATTTGGATAACTTCTTGCAAGGGAAAAAATTCAACTCCGATGGGGCAGTCCAAATCGCCTTCAAAGATTTTATTGATTCCCGTCCGACTGGTTTTTTTAGTAAAGGGATCAATGAACTACCTATGAGATGGCAAAAGTGCATAGAAAATAATGGTTCATACTTTGATTAATTAAATATATTACAATTAAAAAATATTCGACTTTTTGTTCCTCCCATACAAAACGCCAATTTCATATGTAAGGACCTAATATTTCCGTAGGTAGAATTTAGGATAAAATTAAGTAGAATTAAGAATTTAGGATAAAAGTAGAATTTAGGATAAAAAGAATTATCGTCCACTTTTTCAATTCACGAAATCATTCATATTGATCAAAATGTTCTACTTTTCTAATCCTTTGTGGAGTGTGTGTATGTTTTTAATATCATGTTTAGTAAACTTGCTATAGCATTTTTTTCTGTAGGTTATTATAGAAATAAATTACATAAATATATATAATTTATTTCAGTACGTCGGTTATCGCTTAAACCCATTAACCTCTTTTTGCGCAGTGGAAGGACCTAATATTTCCGTAGGTAGAATTTAGGATAAAATTTAGTAGAATTAAGAATTTAGGATAAAAGTAGAATTTAGGATAAAAAGAATTATCGTCCACTTTTTCAATTCACGAAATCATTCATATTGATCAAAATGTTCTACTTTTCTAATCCTTTGTGGAGTGTGTGTATGTTTTTAATATCATGTTTAGTAAACTTGCTATAGCATTTTTTTGTGTAGGTTATTATAGAAATAAATTACATAAATATATATAATTTATTTCAGTACGTCGGTTATCGCTTAAAACCATTAACCTCTTTTTGCGCAGTGGGATAAAAAGTATCCTATGTCCTTCTTCGGGTCTTATACTATACATATATAGTGTAGAATACACATTTTTGCACCGCTTGGAACATGAATGAACCCTATGGAACCATAGGCTCTTAAATGACCAAGTTGCGGTTGACAAGAGGGCTGATGAATTTCTTTCCCAGACTTAAATTTGATAGTTCAACTGAGAAATTCAGACACTTTTCAGGCCGAATGATCCAAGTTATTAGTTGTTATCAGTTCTATTAATGTTAAAATCGATAACACACATGGAATTGAAATTGAATATTTTAGAAGTTTCAGTATCTATCGAGCGGTCGCAAAGTCGAAGTTCATGTCTAATGATCTTAAATGAAAATCGTTGAATATTTCAGTCACATCTATCTCTAAAATCCTTGCTAATGTAGGCAAATTGGTGTGGAGACCGGAAACCGCTGTAACGAGGAGTATCGAAGGTTTCTGATGTACTTTCTTGAAACGATAACGCTTTGATGGAAAGACGTGAACTGATGTTCAGTGTCCAATGACGTCAAAGGGCAGTAGGTACCACAATCACGCTAGTAATATTATAAATGCGAAAGTTTTTGGTAGTGAGTGAAGCTGTGAGAGTTTGTTTATTCCTACACGCTGAATAAAACTTGGAGTATATGAATGTTAAGGTCCTATATTAACACATAAGTTATATTTTATCTTCATCATAATTACTTAATATCATTGTCTTCGCATTTTAAAATATTTCTCATAATGCCGTTGATGTTGATAAGTTAAAATTACTTTAAAATGTACCTTGTAGTTTTACCTATAAAGACGCTCTTAACATGCATCATTAACTCAATGCGGGAACACATATATACTTGGTCGAGATTTGTTACTTGTGTATGGTAGCTGGCCTAGATAGACTACGTATGATTGTGTGTGTTAGTGTGCCATTGCAAAATACTAACTTCATTTGACTGTTGAGAGCTAAATTGACACGATAACGTGCGAGATTTCGGTAGATAGTGAAAATTATAGCGTAATCCTTCGGGCCTGAGCTGAATCGTTTGTCAGGCCAAGCAATGAAGAATTTCACATTTTTGTATTGGCATTTATTACTTGTCAGCCGAAGTTACCTATATATGGTTTAATGCTACGAATAGATATGTACTCGTAGTTTAATGCAATATAATATCTTATATGTCTATTCATCTAATATATTTTTACAACACAAAAAAATTAAAGTGAAAATAGCATTTCAATTTTCATACGATTAAATTTAAAAGCTTTATATATCTCAGAGTATTACAAGTATTATCTACAAACAAATTTGTAAATTAACAAGATATATCGGCACCGCACTCCGGGCATATGCTTACCTATTTGCTTTAAAAAAGCATTAATTTGTTACAGTGTTCATTTTTGAGACAGAAAGGTCACCCACATTATGGTAAGTGACGCCATTTCAACACAGTTTCAGTGTCACCGATCTCATATTGTTTGACACTGCACACTCAACAGGGCAGTTTTTATGTCTCTTTCACTCATTAATGTCACATACAACAGTGTCCTTCACGACTAATAATAACAGCATTTGCAGCTTTGAGGCAGAACATCTGACACTGTGCTTTTACCCACCAACACTTGATGCTATCAAATCCTGTATTTATATTTTGTGGAAAAACATTGGTATTAACATTAAAAAATTACTTGTACCAGTTTTTTATATACAATACTGAACCGTATATCAACAAAAATGCTGGTATACGGTATCCCTATCCCCCTGCACCTCTGAGTTGTCATCATTAAAACCCATTACAGCGTTTTATGAGCGACCAACTTCTGAGTCTGCGATTGTCAATCTTGGCTATATCGTGCTATAACATCTTACAGTTGATGATGTCGGTCATAAAATATTATTTCATTCATAAATCTTATGGCCATTGAACTCTATTTATAAACTCTATTATTATAGCAATTACTTCAGAATAAATCAAAGTCATATAGGTAATTAAAAATAGCCCAGGTTCAAATTTGATGCGCTAAGGATCCCGAGTTTAATGATAACAACCATTTTTGGTCCATTATTTACATTTAAAATATTTATTATGTGATGGTACGAGACCACTGGTGTGCGAATCCAACTCGCAGTTGGCTGATTTTAATTTTAAAATAAAAAGACCTTACTAAAATTAGTAGCATCTCACCGCTAAGCTGCGAGACCCTGAGTCAGACATTGCATATCGACGGCAGTTGAAAGGCAATAGTTACCAAGCGACATGCCGGCAACTTTACACTAGAGCATTTTAAAGTTTTATTTTTCGCAAAAAAATCGTCAAAAATCGCCTATTAGTTATAGCAATATAATTTTTGTAAACTGGCATTTAAGATTATGAATATTCTCAATATTTCAAGAATTAACGTCGGTTAGTAAAATGTTAATAAAAATCACAAACAGGTAAAAAATACTTTCCGACAACAAAAATGTATTACAAAACACGTTAAATTTACTAAACCCCCGTTTTTTACAATTGTGTTTTAAGCAAAATGATGCATCCAGAAGTAACAGATGTTTGGCATCTAGGTAAAATGATCGAATCGTTTTTAGTACTTGGTACTTGGTTATTACAAATTAAATAAGGTATGTGTAGGATTTTATTGAACAAGTAACATACATTTATATTTAAGTACACAACATCAAAGATTTTGGTACACAAAATGAAAGATTTTTTGACAAAGGTTTTCGACGGATATCGTCATTATCATCAACATCAAGACTGCACTTGTAGTAATTTACAATCACTCACTGCTTATTATGGGCCTCAATCTTACGCGGGACAAATTAGAGCATAACGCCAGGCTGCCCTGGTGCAGATTGGTGAAGGATTAGAGGCCTGTGACTAACCCTTTGTCAAACACTTCTATGTAAGCCTTTAACGCCCGAATACTGCAGTCAAATATCTCGCAAAGTAGACACCTGATCTCATAAAGAGCATGAGCAGTCGTTGTAAATAAGTAAGGCAATTTATTTAAATACAAAGTATTTATTAGAAAATTCAAAATATGAATAGGTCGATAAAATAAAATTTTATTTAAAAAGAAAACTGTTGTGTAAACTGCTAATACTTTTTTAAAATATGTATGGTTTTCTGATACCCACCTATTCATTACTTATTTAAATCAAATTTAAATCAACCATTTTAAGTTTTCAGATCAGCCTTTTTCAGGAGTCTTACACTATTATTACTCAGAAATTAAAAAAAGAACTGTCTACAATACTAATATCAGTTTTTTACAAAAATTATTTTCAAGAAATATTATTGAATATCATACAACATTCGTGGATAATTGTATCTCAAATTTGTAACTATAAATTTGGGATACAATTCTCGAAGAATATTATGAAATTACAAAACGTTTTACGGGTTTTACGAATAAAAACATTTTCATAAACTAGCAATTATACAACATAATTATGATCAACTTTCACAAATTTAAAGCTTTAGTTACCACTTATTAGGAAAATTACGTTTAAGCAATAACATTTAAATCAAACAGAAATGTTATGCAATGTCACATAAGAATAATTAACACTTGTACCTTATTATCACAATCAAATACTTATTAAAATCGAAGCTGAATTCCAAACGAAGTATTATATAGCAAGTATAGATATAGGTTACAAAGTGAAAATTATAGATTGAGATCCATTCATCGACATTAAAATAACAACAGAAGGTTTATATGTTATGGAACTATGCCACAAGGGTGGCAATAAGCTAGCCCCTCTAAGATGAGATCTAAAAACTTCAAAGAATTATAGGTGTTTATTTAGCAATCTCTACTATCACGTTTGTTGGTAATCAATAATGTGGACAAATACGTGCGCACACTAGACTTAAAATGTGTTAAACCAATAGCGCCATAGAGATTGAAAAATGTTGCTTCAAGTAATTGTGAAGTAAATTGGTCACAAAAGACAATGTAGATAAACTTTTCAAATCGCAAAACTTGCATTTAACTCTTGACACTCAACTTGCTCTGACAAAAACGTTCTATAAAAAGTTTAACATCCAGTGCCTTAGAAAATTACGTAGGCCGGAAATTAAATAACTGCTTGACCGCTCCGAGTGGAGGTTTATTAAAACTGAACGAGGACCCCTGAATAACTGCCGTTATATTGGATGATTTTGTGATCCCTAATTGTGCCTGGGGTTGAGTTGTGCTAATTTAGCTCTAATATATTATGTGGAAATCATAAGCTTCCACATTTGACAGGGAGTTCATAAGCTATGAGGAGTGCATATGTAACTAACGAAGTTAGAATTTAAACAACCGTGATTACTGCGTAGTTCCTGAGTATTATGTTAATAAAAATGGGTACTATTAATATATTATTAAGAAAAGTTTCTGCTAAATTTTCCATGGAAGAGTCCCTATCTATTTCACCAAATTGATCTTATACACAGGTAACACCTGTCAACAATTAGATTAATTTGAAATAATTCAAGAAACTAAACCAATAAAAAAGAAAAAGGTTTAAATAAATGCATATACATACATATTACAATAATGAAGTATGTACCTATATATAAAATATATATATATATTTATATGTTTGTCAAGGATCATGCACCAGGCCTATCTGATGTTAAGAAAGAAAGGGTTCTAGGTTAGCCTGAACAACATCTTCGACCACATCATCACTTACCATCAGGTAAGATAGTGGTCAAAGGCTAAACTATATGGTAAAAAAAAGGAACGAATTAAAACCATTTATTTGACACAACATTATTACAAATAAAACGTACATAATTATAAAGACAAAGTGCATGAGCTTTTGTCAAAAAGGCCTTGCCTCAGCACATGTGTCAGATGTCTTAAAACACCTGACTCAGATTTTTAGACAAAGCCTCACGTTCGTCATTTTTCTCTTATACGAGTAAATGTGCGGCGGGAGAAGTTATATGGAATTTCATTCCTGCATTGCAACGGAGGGCAGGAATGAAATTCCATATAACTTTTAATGTTGTATGAAAATCCAAACCTGCCCTGCTAGCGTTCTTTTGCTTTTTAGCTGCGACATAAAACAAAAATACAAACGTCAAATCTCAAAAAAGTTAAATATCAAATAATTTAAAAAAAAAGGTGGAATTTTCTTTGTACTCGATTTTCAATGAAAAGAGGCTGGCAACCTTTCGAACAGAAACAGATCGTTTTCTCCCCTCAGTGTAGAAGGTACTATTTGCGGTCTCAACGTGGATGGGTGAGCACTAGTGTAATTTACATCAGGGCGCTGACATGCTTCGGAGGGAATGATATACCATATTTTCCGTGTTTTTTTTTATGCCTGATAGGTTATCCTTTGACCACTATCTCTCCTGATGGTAAGTGATGATGTGGTCGAAGATGTTGTTCAGGCTAACCTAGAAGTACTGGCTCTCAAGGACAGCTGTCGGAACACACCGTTAGGTGCTTGGCGACAGATTTTCTACATAGTTACATACTACAGACTGATACGAGTACTACAGCTTACAGTCAGAACAACAAAGAAAGCGATCCAGAATGAAAAGAACAAAACACCAAATCTCACGAGAACACAAATAAAAAACCTAGAATAATCAAAACCAATCGCTGAACCAGTCGCGTTCTTTGTTGATTGCTCCGAGCTTAACGTGCGATTTGTATTTTATTGCATTTCTTGTCGAGAGATAATTGAGTGCCAATCGTGAGCGGGAAACCCTGAGTGGAAACACTGACCTAACACCGTGACTGATCTGGACTCGCAGGATAATTGCATTATTCGTACGAATTGCATTACTTTTATTCCTCTTTTCCTTGTGGTTCACTTCCGTCATTCATTACTAAGAGAAAAACATAACTTTGCCGACTACAGCTAAGTACAAGGTTTGGAAAAAGAAGAAAATTATGAAAATCTCACATATATTGACCGATCAAATCGAAGACATCTAAATAATTCAGCGTTTGTATGTGTGAGTGTGTAATTGATGCACAATTACATTTGAATAGGATATCTCGTATACTAAACACTTTCTATAAATGTAGTTTTAGCAACAAATAAAATATTTATTCGTAGAGATGTAGAGCTTACTTGTGAAGGAAGTTAAAAGTTGGTTCGTTAAAACTTTGATACATAGGATAATAATTGAGAACAAAATACCGTTTAATTTAGATACTGAACCATTACAGCAAATTTAAGACGGTTAATTTAAAATTGCAATTGAATAAGGGTTCTGTATAAGAAGATCTTGAAACGAAGCTGAGATAGAACTTGGTAAATAGATGTTTGCAGGAAACATCGTCAGGATTAGTTGACAAATTTCTAATCCTCAAATTTCTAAGGGAAACATCGTCAATGTTTCCTTAGAATTCAAATCCGGACGTTTAATAATTAAATTAATAAGTAATAAATTTTGTAGTGACATTATCATATAGGAGAGGTAAAAGACTTGATTTGGAATGCTGAAGTCAGTTATTAGAGTTATCTGACAAATAAATCCTCTATAGTGGTACGGAATCTGACACTGTGCCCGGTAGATAGGAATAGGCTTGTCCCCTATCCATGGAGCCAAATATTTATGGTGAAACCTGGTTACTTAGATGCCTCTGCCTACTCTTTCGGGGACATCATGGGTGATTATGTTCCAGTTGAAATCCTGAAGTGGTGAACTTGATATTCACAATGGAACGGTTCCTGGTGGAAGGGCTCTTTGCAAATTCCCACCTATCTGGCCACCATCCCCAAGTCTAAAATCTGTCTTCAAAAATCTAACGGTGTTTTCCGGCAGCAGCGGTCCTTGAGATACGTTTTCCACTCTAGGCGCAGCCTTTAATAAATTTCGATCATCCATAAACTACAAACAGTTATAATAGTAGTCAAAGAATAGCTCATCAATAATAAAAATACTCATTCTAACGATGATACTTGAATAAATGGAAGGCTGTTTCGATCTGTCGGGTAAATGGTGTATTTGTGATTATGTTGGAACACTTAACTGAAAATTTTTAACAAAATGATCACATATTATGATTGCATTAGCGAGTAATACTAAATACTCCCGTTTAGGCTTGAACTTGCGACTATCTATAATCATATATAGATCTTTAAATACCTTTTTGACAGGGCATGTTAATTTATTATTTTCATATAAATTTATATAAGTGTTTGAAATACTGCATCGGTTTGTAACAAAACTGAGTAACAAACATTAGTAAGTACATATACGAGTATTAACACTGTTATTGCTTGTCAAGTAGAAACCGCTGCAAGCAGCCAAACTTGGAGCATATATACGTCTGAAGTCTTACAACTTGCGATGCTAAAGTTTATAGGTCTGTAACTAGTGTATAAATACAACGTCAAACGAAACTTTGAATGACACATATAAAGTAAACTCAAGCTTATCTATAATGTCATAGAAGAAATATAAAAAAAAGTAAGGCAGGGGTTCAAAACTAGTATCAGTTTGCAATGTTTCTAGTCGGTTTGATAATAGCGATTGTGTCTTTGTGGTTTCAGTAATTGTAAATCAAAATGTGTTAAACATTTTGAAATTATTTTGTTCACTATCACGCTAGTATTTATATTGAACTTACGATGACTTTCTTCTAAATTATGTTATATTCAAAATTTTTCAAGATGCTGCCAAATTTTAGCAAACATTTGATTAAAACTTTCGTAAATTGTACACATATTAAAACAATTTTGAACCTATTTCACGTTCGTTTATCAGCTGAGTAGTTTGATCTCGACCGGTTTCGCGACTTTCAGAGTCGCTTTTTCATAGAATATGCAATATGTCTTTAAATTTTCTATATTACACTTAAAATTACACATACAATTGCATGTGTAATAAGTGTCAGCACAACGCACTTACTCATTATCTACTACACTAATTTAACATGTCTCAAATTACGTCGTTCGGCTTTATTTAAATAAAGCAATGTGTTTACTAAAGTTTCATGACCAAAGTAACCCCAAAAAACTCCGAATCCGTCATTAAAATTTTACGGCACTAAGAATGTGAAACTGCTTGACCGGGCGACCAAAATTACTGACTTAATTGTTCGACCTACCACAGGGATGGTTCTAAACGTTAACTTGTCTTCACTAAGTGTTATTCAGTTATTTATGATTGTTACCGACAGCCCCTTACCATTAGGGAGGTCTAGTAAACTTAGTGTGTAAACAGAATTAACCGCATATTAAAACGTGTAGGCAGTTTCGCTAAGAGCTCAGAGAGAGATTAATAGTTGTATTAAAGAACTAGACATGTTCGGCAAACTAGCATGCAACCACTTCTTGTTCTCTTTATTGAACTTATCTCGAAACTTATGGTTAGTGTCTCGTAGTTTTGCCATATTTTAAGTACTAATGGTACAAACTCGTTGTAATTGCACGAATGTTCTTGAGGCTAAAATCTACGAGTATGCTTCTGGTTTGTCAGTTTTCCGTAAAAAAAGGTATTTAAAAAATGATTGGAATAAATTGTTGTGTATAGGAATTCATGTTTTTATATTTAGATATAAAATAAATAATTTTACGAAAAACTGGTCAGCCAGAAGCATATATAGGCTCGAAGACATGCGTGCAAATTTTTAACGAGATTGAACACTTGGTATTTAAAATATTACGAAACTACGTTAAAATGGAAAGAGCTACGAATACACGAGCTTTAAAGATTACATTTTGCACTGTATTTTATAATCTTTCCAGCTGTAATATAATTTATGTATTTTAGAAGAGAAATTGGCATTTAAATTTTTTGTCCATGTAGAAAGTCACTCAATAATGTATGATAGAAAATATAAAGCTCTTTTAGTGAATAATATGCATGATGCTTATTGTGATTTTAATAATTAAATGTCATTTAATATGCAACATTATTTTACAATATTTCCTAAACATTGATTAAATCAATGTTAAAGTATGCAACCAATATGTATTATGTTGTTGGACGGCGTAAATTATAAAAAAGGAAATAAATGCTGCAGTAGGCCACTACTCACGTCGATGTAACTAGTGGCGGCACATTAGGTTCACAAAGGGTACTTTTTATCTTAGCATCTTTTATCGAGTCCTTTATTGGTTTTATCGGGTAAATATCCATCCATATTTTTGAGATTTACTTCTTTCCATCCGAAGGTTGTGTGGAAGAGGTCGCTGTAAGGGATAAGACCACCCCTTGGACCTATTTAATTGAACTACTCCAAGTATTGTTTATATTGTTAATCTGGTGTCAATCAAGAGTTTTCATATCGTATCGTAAATTACCAACAAGAACATAGGCAAAGAGCTTGGCGGCTACAAATCCGAATCCAAAACGTTCTTGTACCGTCATTAGAGGGTATTCATCCCAAATAAATTGGATACAGTTAGAAAGATGATGTTAATCGTTGCTCGGAAAGTAGTACTCTAAACCGTTGAATTTCTGACTATAAGCATTCTCTATTTTACGGTATGAAGAGAAATAATATCAATACTAATTATACATATTAATTTGACTAACGAGTTTATACACAAAAACAAACTTACGATATTAATACTTACATAATGGAGCAGACTCTACGTTGAAAATGTTGAATTCAGAGTACAAACCATCAAAAATGTAATTTCCACAATATAATAATAATACTAATAAATGTAATTATTTTCTTAACAAAAAGTATTAGAGTGTACAGTAGCAATAAATAATACTAAATCATTGTAAAAGAGTTTTGCATGGAGTGTTGCCCGAGGTAGGCCTGAACAGCCCGTTTACGTAACAAATAAATTAAATTAGTTACAGATGTCGCACATGACACCCTTTACGACTTTTACGCGGTTCGTTCTCTACTCCGTATATGATGGAAGTAATAAAACATATAAATTGCCAATGCATACATTACACAGTATTGTATCGAGTAATGTTCACGAGTATTTCGTAAAAGTTTGGTTTGACTAGTCGCCTAGAGCAATCGTATGCAACTGATGATAATTATATGCTATATTATTTATTTTTTATTGCTGAAAGGCTAGCCTTTGACTACTATCTCCCGGTCGAAAGTATTGTTTAGGTTAACCTAGAAGTACTGGTTTTCTATTATATTTTTAGAATTCTGTCACTGTTATTGTTTCACGTGGTCAGCAATTATATTCGTCATAATAAGCATAATACAAATATGTTATCACAAATAAATCGGGTTGTATCGAGTTCAATGAAAAAAGTTTGACGTAAACAGTTGGTCTCCAGTATCAAATGCGAACTGATCAGTTGCATAGAAAAATATATTCCTAAGCTATACTTGAAAGATATCATATTCAGTCTTATGGTTTTACTGGGTAGGTACTATTAATTTGTCAGTAAATAATGGCTATTAGTTATTTTTAAAAGGAAAAGCTTCTACACAGGTTCTAGACTCTTTTTTTTTTTTTTTTTTTAATTATGATAAGCGAGCATTTGACCGCAGTCTCACCTGATGGAAAGTGACGACGCGGTCGACGGTGGAGCATGCTTGCCTAGCAAATACCTGTTTACTCTGTACTTGAAGACTGCCAGATTATATATATCGGGAAATAGAGACGCTGGTAGGGTGTTCCATAATTCGGCCGTACGCATTATAAAGCTAGATTTAAAACGCTTTGTGCGTATTTTCGGGATATCGACCATGTATGGATGCCGTATTCCTGTGCGTCTTGTTGTCCGATGAAAAAAAGGAGAGGTTCCCTATAAGGTTGTGTAAATCGATCGCACATTCTCCGAAGTGTAGCCTGTAAAAAACCGATAAACTAGCAACTTTGCGTCTATGCTCGAGGCTTTGGAGTCTAGCCTCCACCAACGCATCGTCACCAATGAGCTTCTTAGCTCGGTTATCTATCGAGTCCAAGGCTTCGAGCTGGTGCTTTGCCGAACCGTCCCAGAGATGGCTGCAGTATTCCATACAAGACCGGACTTGAACTTGATATAGGTTTAGAAGCTGTCCCGATGTGAAATACCGCCGCACTTTCCAGAGAACACCCAGCTTTTTCGCAGCTAATTTAGCCCTGGACTCAATGTATGACCCGAAATTGAGTTTTGGTGTAAGAGTTACACCTAGTAGCTCGAGTTGGTTCGTTATCGGCACAGGCACACCTCGGAAGAGAGGAGTGAGAGAGAAAAGACTCTGTTTAGCACTAAAGAGACACGCCTGGGTCTTTGTAGCATTGAATTTGACTAAATTAGCGTCACCCCATTCGCAGACTGCCTCTAGGGTCAAATTCATTCGCTCGACCATCGCCACTCTATGAGACTGGATTTGTACATCGCCGGCCCGCGCATCGGATATATACCTCTCTACAACTGTGCTGTCATCTGCATACCCAACGATACCGGGTTTAAGCAGATCATTTATGTGCAGCAAGAAGAGAGTAGCAGAGAGAACCGACCCTTGAGGTACCCCGGCATTTATTGCCAATTGATCGGACGAACATCCATCAAGGACAACTCGTAACGATCTTTCCCCCAAGAAGTCGGAAATCCAAGAACACAGGCCAGCGGGTAAGCCATACGATGGAAGCTTATTCACAAGACTGTCGTGCCAGACCCTGTCGAAGGCCTTTAAAAATGTCTAGAGAGACGGCGAGCGCTTCTCCATGCATATCAATGGCCTCGCTCCTGTTTGAGTTATAAAACTCAGTCGCTGTTTGAGTTATAAAATACTTCTGCAAGGCGTTCCTAGGGGACACATATGCATTTAAATTTACAATTTATGGAGGAAACGCCAACAGTTTAATGTGAAAAATATCTACAATTTCCGCTTAGCTTCCTATTCGGATGCGAAATGTAGTACATGGGATCAATCAAATGTCATACTTGAATATGAAACATAAAATGAGTTTTATTTTATGCGTATATTTCCTTTGACTGTAACTAATCACGAAGTCGTCCGTTTAAGAAAAAACAATTTGGTAGTTTCCAGTGCACAAGAAAAATGACCTGCACCGATTGATAGGTTTTCCAATAGAGGAAAAATGTTGAGAAAGAAAAACTAAATTTAAGATGACAATATCTTTAGCAAAATATTAAAATTACACGAACTGTGGTCCACCAAGCAAAAAAGCGCTCGAGAGAGTGGTCTTTTCATAACATATCTTTTAAATAAAGCATATATATGTTATATTGGCATCACAGCTGTACATATAAAAAGGGAAAAGCAGAAGCAGAACGTCCATATTATTATTATGTCATAAATAAATACCACAATTTTAAGATCAGTCATACCTCTTGAATATAGTATAATTAATTAGTTAATAAATAATTTAACCAGCTATCAAACAAATACAAGTATGATTTTTTATGAACTTTGAGTTTGTATTAGTCTGTGACATATTTTAATAAGGTTATTTTAATTATTTGAACTAGGTTAATCATTGTAGCAGCTATGATTTCATTACAGACCAACCCTTAAAAAGGAAAAGGGTTTGGATAACGGACCCTTCCATATGTAGGGTAGATAGGCAATATTTTGTACTTTGGATGTGAGTAGAGTTAAATAACAGTAGAATGGTCGTGATTCCAATACTGTAGTACATACATGAAGGCATTCATTTAAAGTGGCTGTTGTATGTTGTGGTTGTGGTAAAAAAGCAAGTTTATTAACCAAATTCTGAAAATGCAGTTATGACTTAGCAGTAAGTAAAGATAAATAGTCATAAACAATATTGGAAAGGTTAAATAAATAAATAAATATTTAGCAGTCAAATAGCAAAACTTAGTCAACGATTCGGAATTAGTCCTTAAGAAATGTCATTCTATGCACTAAATAATATAATATAGATATTTCTGGTGCTTCGCCGACGGCTGCCGTGGCACGCTCGCTTCGCTCTATCGGCCCGCGCGTTGTTGTGGTCACAGGTAACCTAATATTCCTCCTTCGCTTCGCTCGTCGACCTATTGGGACTTTGCTTTGATTAGATACTTCACGTGATCCGTGAACTGTGGTACTGTATAGCCATCTGCCAATTCCAATATTTTTACTTAAATATTTTTTGCACTGATGTTGTGGGATCAAATAACCGGCCTATTTTTATTCTGTCCATGTTGAACTGTCGCACTAATTTGCCAACCGCCGAATAATAAAATAACGGCCCATTTTTTATCTAAGATTAAAGAGAAAATCAGTAGTCTCTGTCTACTCCTGAGCGAAAAGGCGTGATGTTATGATTGGATTATACGAGTATCAAAAATTGTGAAGTGATTGAAAGTTAAACAAAAAATATCTCATAAATTATAGTGTACGGGCATCATATTAATGTAAAGTTTTGAATTTAATTTATGACATTACAATAACAATAATAAAATTGGCAGGATAGTCTAGAAAATAAATTTGACTATTTTTGTAGTATATTGACGTTACCATCTAATAATATAGGATCCATAGAATTGTTGTAGTTTATCAAGATTAATCAACATAGGTATATAATGTCCACTTCACGTACACTCTTTAGAACTTATTATTATTTATTTTATAAATATTATTGCAGAGTTTGTTGGCACTAAGACTAAAGTTACAATATTTAAAGCCGTAAGAACCTACAACGCACATGAATAATACAAGCAAACTAAACGCTTCTCATCTTGGAGTAAAAAATAAAAAAGACACGACACCCACAGGAACAGATTGAGGGGTGAGCTCGAGCCCGTTACCCCACGGGCTACAATATAATTATATGACATAATCTACGCTGCTAACACAAAGGCTTTTAGGATTTAATATAGATCTTTTCCCTTCTTTTCTTCAAAAACATTTTCGAGGGATCAAGTCTGCTCGCGTCCGTGGGATTTAGCCCTAGATGTCCCACACGTGTCCCTCGGGTGGTGCTAAAGGAGCAGCCTAATAAGTGGTGGTAGGCCACCCTCCGAACAAAGTCATGGTGCCAAGCGTTTTTCGTGTTCCATCATGTTGTCCGGGCTAGCCGTTCAGGAGGATGGGTCGTGTATGGAGGCGATGCTGAAAGTGGCTGGTTAGTGGCACAGTATAGCGCTGCATGAGGTGATCAAACTCGAAGAGCAGCTGGATCCGAGGCACGGTTCTCCGTTGGCCGACCGCAGATAGTAACGGGGCCCAAGTAGTGAGCTAGCCACTCACAAAAGGCTGCCCCGCCATCTAGCGAAAAATCCCAGGAGTGCGCCATCGTGCCGGTTGGCGACCGGATGCGAGGACCCGATGGACACACTTGGGGAGGCTCGGGCGTCCCAGCGGTCTTCGAGTTTGAGTCCCAATACATGTAGAGTTGTTCTGTATGTCACTGAGTCAGTAAGTAGTGTTTCATCACACTTCCATCTTCTTACCTCCCTTTACTCTCCAATTAATGAACAATGAGTAGAAACAGTAAGGCGTTTTCACAGCGGAAGCACGTCCTCGCTTTTCAGGTGCACCTCGCTAACATCCAAGGCCTGCACTCAAATCTCGTTTCGGTCCATCACCACCTGGAGACCGCTAAACCCCATCTACTATTCCTCACGGAGACGCAGATCAAATGTCCAACGGACGCGTCGTATCTTGCCTACCCGGGCTACACCCTTGAGCATAAGTTCAAACCGCGCTCGGGTGTCTGCATGTACGCTCGTGATGACCTTTGCTATCGGCGTCTCCGTAATCTTGAAGACCCCAGGTCTTCTTGTGTCTGGGTATTGGTTGATACAGGCATAGAAAAAATTCTCTATGCCTGTGTCTACCGCTCGCACACTGGAGACATGGAGACAACCAGGCTTATGACACACCTCAGTGAGGCGGCTGATGTGGCTCAACAAAGGTATCCTACTGCCGAATTAGTGATTCTGGGAGATTTTAACGCTCATCACCAGGAGTGGCTATTCCCATTCCAAAACACCGACCATGCTGGGAGAGAAACGCGCAAGTTAGCCTTGACACTCAATCTCACCCAACTGGTCAAAGAGGCAACAAGGTGATGATGAGGGTGAAGATGTTGAAAATCACACAGCCAATTGCTTGGACCTTCTGCTGACAACAGATCCAGACCGTTACACGGTGTCGGTATCATCACCACTAGGTAGCTCCGACCATTGTCTGGTGAAGTCTGTATCTGTCCATTCCCCACTTGACCCTAGCCCAAAAGGCACCCGGCGGATATGGCGATACAAGTCAGCAGATTGGGATGGGTTGCGTTCGTTTTATGCATCTTATCCTTGGTGGCAAGTTTGCTTCTCTTCCAGTGATACCTCTGCTTGCGCGGATGCTGTGGTAGATGTGCTGCGACACCGTGTGTCGGTATCATCACCACTAGGTAGCTCCGACCATTGTCTGGTGAAGTCTGTATCTGTCCATTCCCCACTTGACCCTAGCCCAAAAGGCACCCGGCGGATATGGCGATACAAGTCAGCAGATTGGGATGGGTTGCGTTCGTTTTATGCATCTTATCCTTGGTGGCAAGTTTGATTCTCTTCCAGTGATACTTCTGCTTGCGCGGATGCTGTGGTAGATGTGCTGCGTCAAGGTATGGATTATTATATTCCATTCTTGACGTACCTCTGTCTAGCAAAGCTCGCCCTTGGTTCGGAGCTGAATGTGTTAGCGCAGAAGCGATAAAACATGAGGCCTACACCGCTTGGGCTGAAGCACGAAACCGCAAGGCTAAGGATATTCGCGAAAAGAAGAAAGCTTTTAACAAAGCTGCCAGGTCGTGCAAAAAGGTTCTGAAGAAGGCTCGCTTTGACCATATAAGCCGAATAGGGGCCAAACTTGCTTCTTATCCCGCAGGGAGTAAAGCGTTCTGGTCCCTGGCTAAGTCGGTTGAAGCGAACTTCTGCCGTTCCTCACTGCCTCCACTGCTGAAACCTGATGGGTCATTGGCTCACACCACCAAGGAGAAAGCAAACTTATTTGCTGCACTCTTTGCGGAAACTTCACGTCTAGATGCTGGTAGTGCTGTACCTCCGACTTTACCTGTCTTCGAGTCGACCATGTCGGAAATCCGCATTCGACAGATTGATGTACGCAAAGCGCTACGCAATTTAGACGTGAACAAGGCTAGTGGCCCTGACGGCATACCAGCCATAGTTCTGTGGACTTGTGCGCCTGAATTGACTCCGATCCTGACACGCCTCTTCCGCCTTTCCATGGAGACTGGGCAAGTACCAAAAGCTTGGAAGTCTGCCAACGTGCAGCCCGTGCCCAAAAAAGGAAGTCGTGCCGACCCTGCCAACTATAGGCCTATCTCAGTCACGTCCATTCTTTGTAAGACAATGGAACGTGTACTGAACAAAAAGCTCCTTGGCTATCTTGAAGTGAATGACCTCTTGAGTGACCGGCAATATGGGTTTTGCCAGAACCGGTCCACTGGATTTCTTGTATATGCCACTCATATATGTAGCGAGGCCTTGGAAAAATATGGTGAAGCGCTTGCAGTCTCACTGGATATTTCTACAGGGTTTCATCGACAGGGTTTGGCACGATAGCCTTATTGGTAAACTTCCAGCATATGGTTTACCTCCCAGACTGTGTGCGTGGATTAAAGATTTCTTGAGGGAACGTAGTAGTCGTTGATGGCTGCTCATCTGAACTAATGGCTATAAATGCCGGGGTACCTCAAGGATCAGTTCTTTCGCCAACACTCTTTCTGCTCCACATTAACGACTTGCTTAAACCCGGTATCTTTGGGTACGCAGACGATAGCACAGTTGTCGAAAGATATACATCCGACGCACGAGCTGGTGTGGTTCAAGTCCAGTTTGAAAGAGAGGCGATGATAGGACGATTAAACTCGAGCTTGTTGGCCGTGTCTGATTGGGGAGATGCCAATTTAGTGAGATTTAATGCGTCCAAAACACAGGCGTATCTTTTCTCTGCTAAACGGAGCCCATTTCATCTTTCTCCGACTTTCCGAAATGTAACGATACCGTTGGCGAATCGGTTAGAGCTTCTTGGTGTGTCCTTAACATCTAATATAAACTTTGGGTCTTACATCGAAGCCCGAGCACAATTGGCCGCTAAGAAGCTGGGTATCCTCGCAAAGGTGAGGCAGTTCTTCACACCGGGGCAGCTTCTTAATTTATATCAAGCTCAAGTCCGTTCGTGTACTGCAGCCACCTCTGGGACGGATCCGCGAAATACCAACTGCAGGCTCTCGACTCGATTGACCGACGAGCCAAAAGACTTATAGGCGATAGCGATAAGCTGGTTGAGTCCAAACTGCAGAGTCTTGGTCATCGTCGCAGGGTCGCTTGCCTTTCGGTATTCTATCGTATACATTTCAGTGAGTGTGCGCAGGAATTACACGGGCTGATTCCTCCATGCCCCTTTTATCATCGGACTACAAGACGCTCTGATGGGCGGCATCCTTTCATGGTTGACATTCCTCCAGTTCGCTCGAAGCGTTTCGCTTCCACATTTATCATCCGTATAGCGAACGAGTGGAACTCATTGCCCGCGTCTTTGTTTCCTGAACAGTATAACTTGGGGGTATTTAAGTCTAGAGTGAATAGGTATCTTCTAGGCAAGTATGCTACATCTTCGGCCGCATCGTCACTTTCCATCAGGTGAGATAGCGGTCAAATGCTTGCCTATCATACATAAAAAAAAAAAAGATACGGCATATAATGGTATGCTGCTATGTACACTTCCTTATGCTTATATATTTTAAGCCATGTAAATTTCCTAATGTACTCGCGGTACATGGTGTTGCTTCCCAGTTGCTTATGTATCCTTATAAAGGCAAGATTCTAAGCGTCTGGATATGAATTTCAATAAAGTTTCCGTTGTATTGAATGTTATTATTTCAAGGCAATTTTGAGCGTCACTCATGGTTTTATACGGCTATTCTACACTAACTGAAGTCTAACCTTTTACCCTACATTTCCAAGCAAATATTGCAAATCTCAATGATTTTTCGTAGTTTCGGCAAAACGTACAACACAAAAGAAGATGTAGGCGCGCGCTATCAAAATCCTACCTCGGTTTTGTTTATTTGGATTAGCCAAAAAAGGTATTATTTGACTATGTTGACCTTTTGAAGCTCCGTATCTATTCGGTACATACGTGCGAAATCTTGTACTCTAACATTTCGTTGAATTGTCTTTTTCCTTTTTGTAGACACTAACAGATAAAATATAAGCCTTCGGAAAGATAATTAAATCCTGCATTGCCATGGCCATAAAAATATAACCATACAATTCCGAACCAGTTACCTAGCTATAAAATTCACGCTCCGTTTTCAGGTTAAAACCAATACTGCCGATTCTTTATAATAAAATTTTTTACCAAAAAAATAGAACCGACTTCAACACTCAAATGTGTGAAATAACTTGTTGAAGTCGGTACCATGACGGTTCAAAAGTACCTATCATCACAATATTGTGCGCATGGTACCGACTTCGACAAGTTATTTCACACATTTGAGTGTTGAAGTCGGTTCTATTTTTTTGGTAAAAATTTTTATTTCGCCCTTTTTAGTGACCCTTGCTACTTATGGGCTTATGTTTAACTTACCACCAGATATAGTAACATATAACAGACTTAAATTATCAAAATAAGACTTGCTTGCAGCATAATACACGTTTTATCTTCCTATCCAAAATTTTATTTCTATCTTATACCGTTGAGGAAATATTACTGTGTTACCACCAAATTTGAGCTTCGATGAGAATTCATCATGATAGGAAAATACTTTTCAGTTATTGGGGTGTAACTCAAAAACAGCTAGATCGATTTTGATGAAATTTAAATGGGACCACACGGCGAGCATCAGCTATCAAATAAAAAAAGAATTATTAAAATCAGTTTACCCAGACAGAAGATATGAGGTAACAAACATAAAAAAAAAAAAAAAAAAAAAAAACAGACGAATTGAGTACCTCCTCCTTTTTTGAAGTCGGTAGAAAATATATCATAAAGAATCAGCATCAACTCAGCCACGTTTTATGCGCGCCACGTGGTAAGATGATATATAATTATTGAGAGACAAAACTTATATCTTCCCCCTATAAAATTACAGGAACCAAACCCCAAATATTACAGGAACTTTGAAAATTAAAAAAGAATATTATATTCATCTGAATACTAGATTAAAACAATTTGAATGTGCTGTACTGCAGCGTAGTCAAATGATTCTAAAATATTGTTATTACAACAAAACTTTATTACCGTAGTATTTATGATTGCATAAACACTTCACCGGAATAATTGTTTATATTCGACTTGAATACAAGAACTAGCTGTTAAGTTGATAACACCGCTATGAATGTAAAGTGGGTATTATAACATTGCTGTGAAATGATTGTAAACTTAATTATTGGAATTAATATTTAAATTTGAAATGAATAATTGTTTATGTTTTGTTCAAGTAAAACTATTAAGGTTTCAATTTTAAGCAGACTACGTAGCATGATGAATATTGAAATGCAAATTAGTTCTGAGACAATATTTTATCTAGTAGTTGAATGAATAAATTATGAGTTACGCTTAGTAAGTGAAATTATGATTAAATCTGAAATCTGTGTGCGAAGAAAACGAATGAAAGTGCGAGTTCACTGACCTTGTGTAACGCCTTTTAGTTGGAAGGCGTTTTTGTACGTATTTACGTTTGGTCGGTTTTTTGCCTTATACCATATAAATTGGCCGTCATTAGGGCGCTTTTGACTTTAGATTTTTCTCAGTGTGTATATCATCCTACACTTCCCAATTTATATTGGGTCAGTACTAGAGCACATTGTATAGAGTTTAGGCTTCACGTTTATAAATTTATGACTTGTTCTTTTCTCTCATGAATTCTTTCATCTTCTAAATGAAAAATTTAAATAAAATACTGGATTTTTACCTCAATTTAACATGCGCTCTAGAACCATAGCACTCGTAAAATCAATCCTTGAAATATTTTAATTTATAAAAGAAAAAGCTCGAAGTACTTACAATTGTTTCAACAAACATATTTTACAAAACGTGTCGGAAATATGTTAGTTTTCTAAATAGAAAATGGTAACCCAACATAATTTTTTTTA
Organism: Plagodis pulveraria; assembly: GCA_963890685.1. Classification (NCBI taxonomy): domain Eukaryota; kingdom Metazoa; phylum Arthropoda; class Insecta; order Lepidoptera; family Geometridae; genus Plagodis; species Plagodis pulveraria. Next base: position 9,866,407 of record OY982964.1, on the reverse strand, counting down.
TCATCACCTTTCGTTCCTTCGATCTTCCTTATTGAATTTGAAAGATTCACCGATAAATTATCCAGGGCAAAGTTCATAAAAATTAATTAACAAAAAGATTACCGCCGCTTTAAATTTTGCATTTATCTATCTATACATAAGAAGGTAGATTACAGAAAATATTTTTGTACTCTAGCAGGAGTAATTGAGAAGAGTTAAAATATATTTTTAATATGGCTTATAAAAAAAAACACGCCAATTTTTTAAATGGTCATTAAGAGGCATTTTACATTTTAATGCGGTATACGAAGATTTTAAGCGCTTAATTAGTACTCATAGGAACTATCTACAAGTTATTTAATAATTGATAAAAATAGAATAATCTGTTCTCTTTTCAGTTAATGTACCAGATTTACAAACATAACATGAATTATTTTGTAGTGACCAATCTCCCGCACCTTGTTTTACGAATTAAAGTACACATAGCCGACTTCAGAGTTCTATCTCTTGTATAAAGATTCATCAAATTAACTAAAAAAAAAAACTGTGCATCAGGCATATAGTCCTGTTGACACATAGTGTACTAGAATATCGATAATTAAACGTCATTGTAGAAAAAAAATAAAGATCTTGCGCCAATTTCCACGAATTATATCAGCAGTTTACCACGATATATTGCGTTTAATAAAGTGTAATTCCAAACAGATATTATATGAAAAGAAAGTTCATTCTTTAATTAATCTGATCTTTAATAAATTGTGCTATTAACTCTGTTTTGTTAGACAAGAAAAAATATTTAACATAACTCGAAATGCTCATAAATTGAAATGTACAAGCGCGAGGCGATCAGTACCGCGCGAGCGCTCATCGAGGTAGGACCTGCGTTCGTTTTGCCTTGCTCTGACGTCTCGTACGCGGAACGCTTAGACGCAAGTTTATAGTGCGACCACAGAGTTTTGATCATGTCTATATTTTTTTAAGTAACAAACTTAATTTATTTTTGTTGTCCATAATATAATTATTGTTGTCTTGTTAAGTAACTACATCTTTAGTTTCTGTTCATCCATTGTGTTAAAAAAAGGAAACGTCACAATTATGCAGCCTTATACAGCGTTATTGGAAAAATGCTAACAACCTCAGAGGGTTGACTTCTTCTTTTTGGTCTGCTAGTTTTTATATTATTCTAGATTAAATTAGTAACTCACTATAACTTTTGTTTTAGAAGGATAAGATGACGGGCGAATAATTGATTTAAAATATTTTTGGATTCAGTTAATGTCTATGAAAGAACACAGCGATAACTTCAGCAGGAAATTAAACTACCTTCCTAATTTGTACAAAACGGCCTCCCGGCTTTTCCATCATTTGTACAAACCGGGATACCAGTTAGCGGTCGATAGTCGTATTTACAAATTTACCATAAAATCTGCGTAAGTGTTTTCTGCGTAAGTTTAAGTTTTGAAGCAGTGATAGCTCAGTGGCATTGGCTATGGACTGCCGCGCAGCAGGTCCATGGTTCGAATCCCGCCCAGAGCTTGAGCTTCACCGCATGGTGGAAGGGCATTTTGCGAATGCCCGCCTGGCTAGCGACCACCCTCTAGTAGAAAATCTGTTGCCAAGCACCTAACGGTGAGTTCCGGCAGCAGTCCTTGAGAGCCAGTGAAATAACAGGCAAAAATGAGACGTAACAGGTATGTCTCAAGGTGATGGGCGAAGTGCAGTTCGTAACTTGTGATAAAATGCATCTGTTATAGGCAGAGGATACCGCTTAACATCAGGTGGGCCTCACTCTTGTTCCATCACAATGACATAAAAAAATAAATTAAAAAAAAGTCCGACTTTCATAATCCAAATGGTTTTCAAAAGGATGCATCCTTACCCATACAAGAAAGAATCCATACTTTTCTGAGATAACGGAAGTATTTTGAATATTTTGATGAAATCTGAAACCAGCACAAATTACATTTTGGCCCCAATATATTACGTCATTTCATATTAATCTCGTAACTACGTCAACAGTTATAAACCTAGAAAAACGCAATTTTGCATATGTATAAGTCATTTTTCGCTCGATACATTTTGCAACGCAAACACTTACCGATGCAAATTTGCGTATTAAAATAATCTCGTAACAAATTTTAAACTTCTAAACCAAAAAATCTGAAATAATACAAGTGTATAAATTATATGTAAATAATAATATCAAAGAAGGACCAAAGCCGTAGGTGGTATAGTTTTTCAGAAAAAAATATTTCTCTCCAATACAGTTTTCCCGCCAAAGTTTTTTTTTTTTTTTTTTATGTTATTGTGACGGAACAAGCCCGAGGCCTACCTGATGTTAAGTGGACTAACCTCTGCCTATAACAGACGCATTTTGTCAACGACGAATCGCGCTGTGCCCGTCACACTGAGACGTCCAGTTGTCAGGTCTCATTAGCCTGTAATTTTTCTGGCTATCAAGGACTGCTGCTGGAACACACCGTTAGGTGCTTGGCGACAGATTTTCTACTTGAGGGTAGCCAGGCGGGCATTCGCAAAATGCCCTTCCACCATGCGGTGAAGCTCAAGCTCTGGGTGGGATTCGAACCATGGACCTGCTGCGCGGCAGTCCATAGCCAATGCCACTGAGCCATCACTGCTTCAAGTTCTTAAAACAACTTGTTACTTTAAAATATTTGGCTTAAAAATCTGTAACAATTGATGGCTAAAGAATAATAGTAAATTATCATATTAAAAGAAGAATCGAAGTTCTAGGTGAGTCTAGTTACGAAAAAATAAAAATAGCAAACAAATTACTATTTCCCACCATTTTTGTCGTGTGTTCAAACCCCATTTCCAGTATTTTTTTCTATAAAAAGGTGTATTATCATTTATTTTCCATAGAGGAAATAGTGAGCATAAGAGTATATTATAGTCTTAGATTATTGATGGGTCTCCGCGCGCGCTCCGACTAGATACCGCCGGTGTCTTTGTAAAATGCGGCAACTAATACTACGCCGAAGTCGGCGTACCCGAGCCAGTTTCGCCTTTCATTAACCTTTATCTTTCAAACAATGTACGCTAAAACCTACATATAATTATAATTATTTTTAATCATATTATTTAAATATTAGTTAAGAGATGTAAATAATAAAATAACTGTTAAAAATGAGGCCTTCAACTAATTAAAATCTTATTTAATTGCCTTCGAGTTGCCGCATTTACGGATCTATTGTTTTCAGGTAGCGCGGTATCTAGTCGGAGCGCGAGCGGAGACCCATCAATAATCTAAGATTATAGTGAGGATTGCATTGGTACAAAGAAGTATATATAATATGTTGATCATAGATTGCATCAAAGATATTCGATTTAAAAACAAAAAAACCTCAATATGTGTAAATATATATTTACATTTCGCTGTTTGGTCTACTCAAACTAAATGGATGAAAATGTTATTTTTTTAAAGGTATAGGTGATATATTGTGGTATGGGAATATGGGGGTGACATGTTTAAGTAATGGAAAACCAAAAACGTCATGGGACGTTTGTGGTTGGTACTGAGTTGTTTTCCGGATGCACAGAAAAATAAACCTCAATCCTATGCATGGTCATTATGGCAGACAGTGTTAACGACTGGATATAGATACTGTGTAGAGTGAGAACGATGAAAATAGCAATTTTTGGAAAATTTAAAAGAAAGAGCTTTTAGTTCGCAGCTTTTAATCAATGCCGTTACGTCAAATATTTATATAATTTTAAGCCGTATAATTATTTAATTTTATTGTTACAATAAATGATTCAAACATATCTATTTTTTATTCATCAAGGAATCCAATGCCAATCACACAATTTTTAAATTCGCTACTTACATTTCTATATTAATGAGTGCTAGTATCAAAATATGTTACTCGCAGTCACGCTATTCCGTCGTCACTTCTTTCGCTTGTGTATGCGATGCGCTGGCATTTACCTAAACTTCAGTAGCGTGATTTTGTGAAATGGCTCTTAATAGACTATTATTATTACAGGATCTATCTCGAATATAAGACTAGTAGTAAATCAGAAATAATCCTCTTCTTAATCAACAGACTGAAAATGTCGATTTATAATTAAGTTTGTAAGCTTCAATCTTTGTCAACATATTTTTTTTTCATTCATTGATTGGTGGGCTGATTTCTAAAAAAGTAATATCCGACTAACATAACAAGGCCAATTTGTCTCATTTTATCGAATATTACTCATCATATTAATTACAAAATTACAAGTAATCCGCAGGACAATGCCAACGTATGCTACGTTACGTATTGCAAAAATCTTTGACTATCAATGGCCAAGAAATTAATAAAGCCAATAGTGAAAAATATCTAGGGCTAATCCTTGATAACCAATTAACGTGGAAACCGCATATTGAAAACATACGAAGTAAGCTAATTTCACTAATAGGGGCGCTCCGCGGCATTGCCCGATGCCTTCCAAAACAAGTACGTTACATAATATACAATTCCATGGTAAAGTCTCATATAGATTACATAGTTGAAATATGGGGCACAGCAGCCAAAAGTAACTTACAAATTCTACAAACATGTCAAAATAAAATCATCAAAACTCTATTTCGATACGAGTACTTCACGCCTAGTACTAAACTTTATAAGGAAACAAAATTAATTAACATAACTCAAATATATAGGCATAACACATGCATTCTTATGAGAAAAATTCTAACTAAAGATATACTTACATACCCAAATTACATCTAAAAAAAAGATAAATGTACAAAAAATTTCACAAGACAAGCCAACAATATCTTATTAAGATGACCTAGAACTAAATATGGTAAAAGAAACATAATGTATGAAGGGGCACAATTGTACAACAACCTACCGAAGAAAATTAAGGAAACAAAAACTTTGATTACTTTTAAGAAAAATGCTAAAGCTACATGTTTTAAAGGATTTCTCATTTTATCATTATATTTAAAATTCCGTAAATTTAGTTACATATGTGGTTTTGTACACTACGATCTGTGGCACAACATGTATATTATAAGTTAATTTAAGTACCTATCTCAGTAAATGAATAAGTGTATTCTTATGAGATAATAAATATTCTGAAACCGTAAACCGTAAAAATAAAAATATTCAAATCATATTAATATTTTGTCATTTCTCGGATTGAAACGGAACAAGCACGTGGCCTACCTGATGTTACCACCGGATATGCATTTCGACACAAGTAACGAGCTGCACCGTACCTGTCCGTACCTTGAGACAGTTGTTAAGGACTGCTGTCGAAATACACTGTTAGGTATTTGGCAACAGACTTTCTGAGTGTGGTAGCTTGCCAGGCCAGCATTCGCAAGATGTCCTTCTATGCAATTAATGAGTATTTACTATATCTACACCTAGTTTGACGTTTGTATGTATTGCCGGTTTTACGATAGAGCAAATCCTAAAAAGCTAATATTGAAACCCTTTTTTTTAACTTTTTACCCATAAACCTACATTTTTCATATAAGTAATTTTTTTATTGGATCTTCTGATACCCCATGTTCGAATCAACCATAAGGAGAGAGATAATTCAAAAATAAATTTTCAGTAATTGATGTTACCTCAACGTTGCAGCGCGTGTGTGACGTTCCATTAATGTGGTTTGGTTACGCTTATGCACACAGTACGGTTTAAAAATCTTTTGAACCCTTATTAGTCCACTAATAGCACGTTCTAATGATAATTGTAAAGAAAAATTGTCATCAAGTTGCGACAGATATAGCACACACTAAAACCGAAACATAAACTTTATAAAAATAATATGTATAATGTTTTAAATGGGAACGAACGAAGAATCATTATTTAGAAAGGCTTCCAGTTGCCACAAATAGGTGGGCTCGCGCTTAAACCAAAATCAAACCTTGACAATAAGAACATGTGCTTTAGTTTCTTAAAAGACAATAAGTAATTGTAAGAGAAAGGCATATGTACCTATAAGTTAAAAACAGATAGTGCAGTAGGTAAATTATTAAAAAGCAAAAGGCAATTGCAACTTAAAGGAAATGCAAATCATAACTTTCTGTTTGTTTCTAATATAATAACCACAGAACTTGGACCGAGGAAAATAAACAAATCACTTAAGTGAATTCCTTACAGAGCCATTAAATATGCTGATAGGCCAGTAGGCATGTAGACGACGCAGTAACTCATGTTTATGAACGCATAAAATATCGTTAACCTAATTTTCTTGCTTCAATCAAAGCGAGATGGATTCCCTTCAAACTTTTACATAATAAATTTATGATTAAGTTTGTGCCAGAATATTTTATGAGCAAGTTTTAATTCACTTGTCAAAACATGTGAAATATTATATTGATACCAAGGGCATTTCAATGACATCGAAATACATTAAAAATATTCAATTGTTACCCTTGTTTGACAGAGAGGGCCTATATAAAAATAAAAGTAACCTGTTTACCGTATAAAAGATCTGTAAAATTTATCAAAACCTATCTTCAACGCCACTAATATTTTCAGGGTTTTTATCACGCGCATGATCTTCACAAGAAATTGAATGTTTTTTGTTACATTATTTCTTTACCGATTACTTGGACTGTGATAAGCGTAAGTTTTTTATTACACTGTCTGATTTATGCCAGTGTTATCAAAACACCGAACTGTTTTATGTATGTTTTTTTTAAATGTTTCGCTGAAAGTAATCTTTCTTTTAGTAATCTTTATTTTGAGATAAAGGGGCTCTTTAGGACCAACAACCTCAGAAGTTGATATCTCGACCGTTACCTATAAAGGATAAAATGTTCGAAACGGGCTTATTTGAGGCTCTATCGATACTAAGACTTGTGTGAAAAATTATATTTTAACCGACTTCAAAAAATATGTTTTAAGAGGTTTATATTTTATATTTAATATCTAGCTGTACCTACGACTTTGTTCGCGATTGCCATCCCTGCAGACTAATTATTCACTTTTGAGCACTGTTTATCTCATATTTAGCAACGCTGTGGTCTGCGGTGAAGCACTTTTAGTAAAGCATAGCTCAGAAAAGAGCTTTTTACTTTGGGTTTGAAAACTCCCGAGTTGTGTTTTCCAGAAGACATTAAGTAACCCAGAGAATTCCTTTGCAGTTCGCACAATAAATGTTGAAGCAAAGTACTTTGTGCGTTTCTTTGGATTTTCGATTTTAAGACGGCATCTTTTGGCAATAGAACGAAAATATATTAGATTGTGCACTTCCATTGCGCAGTCTCTTGTCAAAGTCATCCAAATCCAAAAGCTGACACGACGTATAAAAATAAACAATTTATTCTCTCCTTCTCGTTGAAACGGCTTAACGGATTTAAAGCAGTCGCAGCATAGCTTGTTTGCAGCAGCTGTCTTTGAGCAAGTAATTCTAGGCTAGCTCGATCAACATCTTCGACCACATAGTTCAATACTTACCATCAGGTGAGAAATAAAATAAATAATATATATTTCTGAGTCGTAGATTTTTGCCCACAAACTGATTCCTGCAGCTACTAACGGGAACAATTATAGTTATAAAGGAGATGGAGGAAATCTTAAACTTACTTCTTGAACTACTAAGCTTGATAATAAATAATAAATAGGGTTCATAAATAATACTAAGCTTGAGTAAAAGTAACATAGTATATTTTTTTTAATTGAAGATAAGATATTATACAAACATGTAACCTTACAAAATATCATTACAACTTACGTAGTTCGCAGAATTAAGTTATGATGTAAAAGTGTTATAGATATTAAAACGTGTAACATTCATTTTCTAATACAAAACAAAAATGCTTAATGCTTAAATTAAATAGTTACTAGTTAAATTGCACACCTATATTTTAGTTGTACCTAATGTGAGCAACCCTAACTCACGCCATATATACTATCTTATGATTAATGAATTATATATTTATTATTATATGATTTGATGAATTTAATTAATGAATCAGAAATATAGGACTCTATTTATTTTGTATAAAGTTTTAGTTCAAGATAAAAGAATCCCAATATTTAGTACTACTACTAAGGCTTGTGATCGTCTATTGTTATTGTTCTATTATTTGAATTTAATACTTTAAATTTATACCTATTTTATTTAATCACTATTATAAAACATACAATCCGCGAATCGTTAAGAACAAAATACCTAAAAGAAATTACTTTTCCTGGTGTAATCATAAATGCAATATTAATTTAAGTAATGTAAACTTTAAACACAATGCTGCTGAAAAACATAAAAAAACATACATAAAACGAAATATCCATAAAATGTTTATAGAACAGAACTTATAGTACTGGCTTAGGCTTCCCGCATGCGGCTGGCTAAACATGCATCAAACCTTTCTGTATTTCAGGAAGTTCAGGCAACCCTGCCCTTTCTTGTATTTGTTTTGGATTTTAGAGTCCTGTAGAGAGAAAAATAAATTCTAACGTGTTCAAAAGAAGTTCCTAACTACCTGAAGCTCTTGTAATAAAATCAAGCAAATATGCTGACCCTCGTTAACGTTAAATTTAAATTATAGTTTCATATAATTAAGCTACTTCGTTTTGTTTTTGTATAGACAAGGTCTCGTTATGTATAGTCAATATTTCATATCTTGAAGTTATGAAAATGGTTCTACCATAACAAAAAGTAGGTATGAACTTATCATTTGTGTTTTGTTTCATAAACCTTTTGTTTTACGCATTAGCAAATACAATTTACGCTTTTGTATTTTATGTACGCAATGCCTTATTGATCAAGTTTTATTAAGCATATAAATTTGCTACAATTTCGTGCACACAAGCTTGTAAGCAACCAAGACATATTATCTGCTGTGTATATGTGTTGATAGGTAATAATTTAATTGGTTTCTAATGTTTGGAATTGCTGACATGAATAAGAGATGAATTTCGTAGATTAAATATTTGAAACATCTCTACTAGTTAAAAGAAATATATTTATAAAGTTATTCATATTTAAATCAAATATTGATTTAATTTAATTATGTAAAGGAACCACATTTTAGTACGCTAGACCAAGCACTTATTCTAGGACTTAGCTTTCAAACTGCAACCCGAGGATGGCGAATATTCAATGAATTTACTCTAAACATTTATATAAAAAAAAAACACTCGCGAGAGCGATTATAGTTAGTACACCTTAAATTATTTCCGCCGACTTGGCGGGTCAAACGTACGCGTACAACTAAACGATTTTTAAATAAGACGCTTCATTCATTTGGGTTAAAACCATATTTTTTTCTCTCTCGAATAATATATCTATCTTACTTACTCGTAATAGAACCTTGCTTCATCCAACCTTATGTTCATATGTCAGACTGGTTGTGAATTTATTGCCTTTTTTAGAACACCCTTAGAAGTACCCTTCCTTAGAATTTTGAACGTCAAGTAGTTTGCGATTTATGATTTTAAAACAAAGATAAACCCAAAATTTTTTTGTCTTACCAAATGTTTCTAAATAATCCCAAGCACTGTGAACTCAAGTTTTTCGACTGTTCTCAAAATTGCAGTGACAAAAAAATACATGTCTCTAATATTATTTTATATGAAAGATGTAAAGTGCCACAATTTGAAAGAAATTTATTACTTGCATGTGTGTTAAAATTTTGTAGACAATAGATGCGTAAAATTTTATGGTAGGTAGGGTTCAGGCGGTCACACTACTAACAGTCTCGGTTTATTTTCTGTTGGAATCAGTGTCTGTTTCAATTTCAACTTAGGAAAAGCTCTCCAATTGGCTTCCGTTTTCAATAACCCTATATTTCACCTACAACATGATAGTAATCACTGTTTTATTTGTTACAGGTAAGCTTATTTCCAGGGAAAATAATAATAAACAGAAGCTAAGTATGTCGTGACGATGCTAGACTAGACATAGGAAAATAAAGGTAAAACATATTATATTTATATTTAAGATAAGGTCATATTAACGAATTAATCATTTTATGTGGATTATGTGGATCATTTAGGAAATAAATTGTAGTCAATAATTGGCTGGAAAAAATATAGTAAATACACTTGGTTGCTTTCATATGACGTACAGATCCTTGTCAAGAATATATGGACTGATCGATATCCTCCTGTTGAATGACGTCATAAGAAAAAGAAAGAAAGAAAAAGAGGAAAACTAATATAAGAAAAAATGTACTAAATGATCATCGTTTCATCACTCACGTCGTTATGAGTGTGGTGTTGATGCATACAGTGTTTCAAACCATCTTAATTCTTTGATTACTCAAGATTTAGCTGATAAACTGCCAACAAGACTACTCCCAATGAGGGTTGGCGTCTAAAAGGGCCAAAAAAATTATAATGAAACAGTAACAAAATTATACATCCACCATTATTATTATTTAAGAAATTTAGAATGATAGTTAAGAAAATTATAAAGTTGAGGCCATGTAATAAAAGATTCTTTTTGTCAGACGATGCATGTTAGAGTGACATGACAAAGTGAAAAATGCTTCTTCAAAATTACAAATTTTCGAGAGTCATGTGCGGGATAAGATTTCCTCTCGAAAATTTGTATATTTGTAATGTAATCCGCAAATAATGCGTTATTGCAAATATGAAATATATTAAAATGCTTCTTCAGCCTTAAATTTACTGATGGATTGATATTGTTCCTAAGACAGTTGAAATAGTCAAAGTTAGTAATTTGCATTGTTAATTGTATGCATAGAATAAAAGGCACGGTTTCTATCCACGCCTAAATTGATTAATTTTGTGGCATTATAAATTAAAATTTAAAAATTTTGAACCGGGCTGAGTATTTACATATTGTAAACAGAATGTAAGCTTATTAGGCAGAGAGAATTGCTCATCGTCTAGAAAAACGTGCATAGCAGCCCGAGCAAAGCGTTACCTACGCAATAATATACCTTGTAGTTATTGATTTTAACGTACCAGAATATGACGAAATAAAAAACGAAATCCAGGTTAAATCAAAATAACGCGACCCATTTATATACGACGCCATTCAAGTGCATTTAATTGTTTTTATGCGGTCTTGGGTAACCATCGCAGAATGAGGAACAAGAATACAATGATGGTATTTTATTCCAAGTCATTCGTATGTGAACTTGCTACGAGATGTTTCCTTTGTTTTGGATACAATTCCCAGCTGAGAGAGAGATTATTTCGATTAAGATACTTCAGCGAAGCATATACAAAACTTTTGAATGGGGGCTGTAGGGTAATTTGTACGTCTATTTGTACTGAAAGGTACAGCGGTAGAGGTAAGGAACAGTGTGGAGGAAATAAAATATTTTGCGAGTCTGGTCGTTGATTATTACATGGAAGAATAATTAGTTTTTGTCAATGATACCTATAAAATATAGCAAATAATACGTTCATGAAAAGTTTACAATATTGAAATCATTTTTTTTCCCGTGTTCGGAAGAAACCATGCTACGAGACAGAACGATACACACTCATAAAAAGTCTTCAAAGTTGTATCAATGTAATCCAACGAAGGTTCCAAAGGGGGGAATAACAGTTCTATTAACCCAAAAAAAAAAAATACCTTAGCCTACCGAAGTGTAAGCTCCAAGACTATATCATTTATTCCACATGTGAGCATTTCTACGGCTGTGTTCGCGGAATATTTTTTGATTGCGTTCTTTTGAACAAAAATAGTACTATTTTTTAAAGGGGTTTATACTATCATTACGTGATCACTGTAAAAAAAAGAGTTTATCTGTGCGAATACAGTCACATTTATGAAGATGAGGTCGTAGCATCGTGTTTAAAAAGAATTCCCCTGAATTTTAGACACAAAAAATCCGGATAATGAATATCACTACATGGTATAAAACAATGTCGCTTCCCGCTGTCTGTCCCTATGTATGCATAGAGCTTAAAACTACGCAACGGATTTTGATGTGTTTTTTTATTAATGTAATTGTGACGGAAAATACACGAGGCCCACCTGATGTTAAACGGACTAACCTCTGCCTATAACAGATGCATTTTATCACAAGTCACGAATTTCACTGCGCCCGTCACCTTGAGACATAGTTGTTAAGTCTCATGTGCCTGTAATTTCACTGGCTCTCAAGGACTGCTGCCGGAACACATCGTTAGGTGCTTGGCGACAGATTTTCTACTTGAGGGTGGTCGCTAGCCAGGCGGGCATTCGCAAAATGCCCTTCCACCATGCAGTGAAGCTAACCCGCGGCGGGATTCGAACCATAGACCTGCTGCGCGGAAGTCCATACCAATGCCTCTGAGCCATCACTGCTTCAAAGGCATTGCTGCTTTTCTTTAGGTACACACATATTGACCTAGGTCTATACTGATCAGACCATGTGCTCTTCTTCTCTAAACGTGCTGGAGTGGGAGCGCTAATCTATAGCAGGGATGATGAATGCTTCAAAACCACGTCAGTTAAATCACAATATTAAATTAATTTAAAAAAAACACTATGTTTTCCTGATGCTGTGTTTTGTACTGAGTAACACTTCACTGCACTATTAATTCAGAAAAAAATGTTCTAGTGAGTTGTTTGCTTGGTAATAAAATGTCACTTGCAATTAAATAGTGCCTTGCTAACCTCAATAAAGTAATTTTGTCCACAACTGCTTTGATTGTCGCATGACATATTACTTTTTATTCTGATGAGTGTAGGCTTTTTTTTTTAGTTTAATGTATGTATATATTTTTTATTTTAAGGATTTTGATAGTATTATTCACACTTCAACCGTTTGACTGTCGTAATTTCGGCACATTCGCTTAAGTTCCATGCACTCAAACCGCTTACTCCGTTTGTGACGTCATTCGCATTTTTCTTTTGATAAGGTACCGTGGTTGTATATATTTATAGGTAAGTATAGGCTTTACAGGTAAGTATCAATATTATAGGCAATCAACATACACCTTCAACATTGCCATTATAACAGCTGGTCGAATAGCGCCAATATCATTTTATAAATGATCCTTCTACAAAATAACCTTTCCAATTATTTTGATAATATTTTTATAGGTGTTATAATCTGATTCTCTCTCTGAAGTAAAAATTAAGGACTATACAAAACAATATTACAGTTATTATTTTTTGTTTATATTAAATCATAAAAAAATAATTGCATACAAGTGTCGTGCTTGGTATAATTATAAAGTATCGACTGTGAATTTATTTGAAGAAAATATCATAAAAGTACCTAAATCCTCGCGATATGCATACCAAATTGAAAAAGTAGCGTTTTTTGTATTGGTATAAGGCACCCAGACGGTATTTTTTTTTAAAATGTATAGGTTCCTTTATTCAATATCAAATCATCATAGGAAATTTAAATACATTATTTTCTTTAATATCATTATTTATTATCTTCTAAAATAAATACAGAACCCGTATCTGGTTCTTTGATTTGCACTCATACGGTTTTATTTCCGTTTGACTCTGCTCTGCGGCTTGCAAGTTTCAATTTGCATTGGCACTGTATAAGAACAAGCAGGCTAGCATCACTAGAAGCACTGAAACGTTACTACCCTTGCTAAATAATAATCTACGTAGGTTAGTTGCCGTCAGACAGAGAGCCGGCCACGACATCGAAGACAAAACAAATTTACACACTTAATTTGGTATAAGGGCAGAAAAAAGAAAAATACTAAGGACCAATGTTACCAAATTAGGATAAAACTATACGTGGATTACTTTAATCACTGTAACCAACAAAACATGATAGATATCTGTCAACATAGAGGTTCAACGATGTAGCAGTATTTTAAAATTGCCATGATATTGAAATTATGACATTTTACATCTGGCAGACAGCTTCAGTAAAGAAAAACCTTAACCTAAAATTAAAAAAATATACGGTTCAATTTGGTGGTATAATACTTCCATAAACTAAATACAAATATGGCCACTTTGCTATATGTATTTATATATAACGTGTGGTGGACCTGTATAGGATGTCTTCCCCGAATGAAACAATTCCTTCGATATTATTCTTCCTTTATTCCTTGATCTTACTTCTTTGAATGTCGGATTGCTACTGCATGCTTACGACTAAAATTGTGCTGTTTATATACAGTTGGCCCTGACAAATTTACCGTTATGTACCGTTATAGCTAACTATTATTGGCCAATCCCAATAGAAAAGGATAGAAATATTGCTATCTAGCTCACACACATTTTTACTATCTAACAACCAAGCTTTACCGATCGGAGAGCACCTATTGCGTCTCGCTTGTTGCCTATCTCAGTCTAACACTTTATTTAACAACTAGTGTACTAGTGAGCTAGCTAAACATCTTAGTCTACGTATCCTATTCTATATCTATATTTACAAACACAATATACAATTCTTAATCTAAGTTCGGCGTCCGCAACATTCCTCCCCCCGGCGCAGCCTGCGTAGCCTCTTCTTCTACCAGGACGACGATCTTGCTCACTGGTCGCTTGAAGGTGCCGGTTTTCGTTCGGATGTCCGCGACTCGAACTCCTCCATCTGGTCCCTCGTATGTGCGCTCGACGATCCCTTTCGGCCACACGTTTCTTGGCAGAGTGTGGTCGACGACGACGACGATGTCTCCAACCCGAAGTGGCCGCTTATAACTTGTGGGTTCACCACGGGGTACCAACGTAGGTAGGTACTCCTTTACCCAGCGTCGCCAGAAGTGGTCGGCGAGTGCTAGGCTGGCCCTCCAGGTGCGTCGGTCGGTCTCGCTGCACGGTCCGGTGAGGGGTAGGCCGTTGGATGACCCCAAAAGAAAATGGTTTGGAGTCAAGGCCTCTGGGTCGTCGTGGCTCACGCTGACGTGGGTCAGCGGTCTTGCGTTTATCGAGAACTCAGCTTCCGTCAGCAGAGTGCTCAATACCTCTTCCGTAGGCTCCTTTTCGTTGAGTGTGGCGGCCAGCGCGGTTTTGACTGATCGCACTAGTCGCTCCCATGCGCCACCCTGATTTGGTGCGCCAGGCGGTATGAAGCGCCACTCCATGCGATGCCGCAGTCCTTCGTCTTCAAGCGCAGGTGCCCACTCTCTATATGCGTTTTTCAGCTCCTTGTCAGCTCCACGGAAGTTGGTGGCGTTGTCCGAATATATTATCTTCGGCCATCCCCTTCGCGCCGCCATCCTTCGGAGCGCCATGATCGCAGAGCTCGTTGATAGTGAAGGCACGATTTCCAGATGCAACGCGCGCGTCGTGAGGCACGTGTATAGGGCCCCCCATCTCTTCTCTCGACGTCTTCCGACCTTCACGATCATTGGCCCGAAGTAATCCACCCCACAGTTAGAAAAGGGGCGCTGGAAGGGCTCGAGTCGGGCGCGTGGCAGATCTCCCGTTGCTGGAATCTGTGGCTTCGTTTTTCGTACTTTGCAGAGTGCGCAATATCTTTCAATAGCGCGTACCGTGGGTCGCAGATGAATGACCCAGTACTTCTGACGCAGGTCGTTCGTCACGCGTTCTCTGTTGGCGTGACCTGACGCGCAGTGTTCCCGAAGCACGATGAGCCTTGTGACCCGGTGACGGCCGTCGAGGATGATAGGTCGCTTCGTCTCTAGAGGTGCGGCGGCAGCTCCAATGCGTCCTTTCACTCGAAGAATTCCATCTTCTAGCACCGGGTCCAACCGGAACAGTCGGCTCGCCTTACTGATCGGACGGGATGTCTTCAGCCTTTCGATCTCATCTCGAAAGCTTTCTTCTTGTGCGCGGCGTATTAATGCGCGTTCTGCTTCCTGTATATGTTGATGTTCCATCTTCGTAGCTCGGCGTCGACATTTATCAATGAATGTCAATACTCGTGCCGATGCTCTCACCAGTGTCTCGTACTTGGAGAAACGTTCAGGATCTGGTAACCAGTCGTAGCAGCTCGTCTTGTCATCTTCAGTTGCATACATGATCACCTCTTCATCGTTTTCATCGCCTGACGCTTCTGTTGGCCATTGATCTTCTGCTCTTCTTAAGAACTCTGGCCCTTGAAACCATCGATCGTTGGCGGAGATGGGTGTGTTCGCGAACCGCGTCGCGTCGTCAGCCACGTTCTCACTAGTGGGCACCCATCGCCATTCTTCTTTGTGGGTGAGTTCAGCCAGTTCACCCAGACGATGCGCAACGAAGGGAGTGTATCGTCGGGCATCGTGTCGTACCCAGTGGATGACGGTCATCGAGTCAGTCCAATAGGTAGTCTTCTTCACTTCAACTCGATGCTCTTTCTTTATCGCGTCAGCCAGTCTTGCACCGATGATTGCCGCCTGTAGTTCTAGGCGTGGAATTGTCTGCGCGCGCCGTGGTGCCACCTTAGCTTTAGCGGCAACGAGACTGACGCTGTAGCTTCCGTCAGGTCGTGCGACTCGCCAATAGGCCACCGCAGAGTAAGCCTGTGCGCTGGCGTCGCATAGCACATGCAGCTCTATATCTCGCCGCTCTTCCAAGGCGTATCTTCTTTCTAGTCGGAGGCAGGAGAGGCCGGAAAGATGACCTAACCATGCGGCGAACAGCTCATTCTCTTCTGCAGGTATCGGTTCGTCCCAAGACATCTTCAAATTCCATAAGCTTTGCAAAATTATCTTCGCTCGTATTGTGTAGTGACTTAACAGTCCGAGTGGGTCGTATATGGACATCACTGCACTTAGCGCTTCTCTTTTCGTCGGTGCGCGTTCTCGCGCGCGTACTTCAGCGGGCACTCGGTTCATCGAAACGTTGAAACCCAATTCGTCTCGTTCGGCGTTCCAGTAGAGTCCGAGTATCTTGCTTTCAGGCCCGTTCCTTCCCAACTGTGTAGGCGTAGTCGCACGTAGTTCCGTTGGCACTTCTTGTAGTATTGCATCTTCGTTCGTGCTCCAACCTCGCAATGTGAAGCCGGCGACTGCGTGTACCGTGCGTAGTTCTGACACGACACGGCGGGCTTCGTCGCTGTCGTCGTAACTAGCCACCAAGTCATCCATGTAGTGATCTTGCGTTATAGCTTCGCAGGCGAGTGGGTGCGTGTGTGCGTGCACTCTCGCATTGTAGTCACGAACGTAGTGCGCCATGAAGGGTGAGCTTGTGGCGCCGAATATCATACTCGTCATCTTGAAGTGTTGAGGCGGCTTCGTTCTGTCCGAGCCCCTCCATAGGAACTGCTGCGCCGGCTGATCTTGCGGGCGTATCTTAATTTGTAGAAACATCTCTTGTATGTCTGCCGTAACTGCGATGCGTTTCTCTCTGAATCGAAACAGGATTCCGGGCAGTGACTTCAACAGATCTGGTCCTTCCAAAAGATGATCGTTCAAGCTGACTCCATGACTTCTTGCTGCTGCGTCGAATACCAGTCTCTGCTTGCCAGGCTTGTTCGGATTCTGGACGGCAAAGTGCGGTAGGTACCAGCTGACAGGACTTGATTTCTCAGTACCATCGCATGGCTCGGCATATCCCTTTTGCAGCAAGTTGTCTATCTGTTTTGAATATTCTCTCGCAAAGTCGGGATCGGCATCCATCTTCTGCTCGATCTTGTGAAGACGACGAAGTGCCATATTGTAGCTTGAAGGTAGCTTCATGTCATCTTTCTTCCATGGCAGTCCAACTTCGTAACCATTGTCCGTCTTCTTCGTGGTTTCTTCAACTATTTTGATCGCTCTCATATCTGCGTCGCTCACGCGTGGTTTGTGCGCGACGCCTAGAGCTTCTATTCTGAAGTGGTGTTCCACCAGGTCGTGGAGGCGCTCGTTCTGCTGCTCGTTCCCTTCTACACATTGTTCAGGAGTGTAGACATGCAGCACTCCATCCTGGCTTTCCATGATGCTGCGTGGTACTGTGCCGTGTATCACCCAGCCCAACTGCGTTCGTGATGCGGCCGGTTGGTTCGGTTTGCCGACTCGCAGCTCTTGTGATACGATGTATTCCCAGTGGTCCGCTCCAACTAGGACTCCGGGTTGCGCCGCATCGTAGCACACTTCGTCTTGCGGTAAGTCTCGCAGGTGCTCTTGCTCTAGTAGTACACTAGGGATTGACTGCCGGAGAAGCTTCATATCCCTGATCGTACGTGCACGTAGCTTGTGCAGTACGTTGTCTGCGCTTCTTAAGTGCACAGTAACTAGCTTGCTTTCTTCTTCGTGTCGTGCCATGTTGACTCCCTGCATGCTTAGCGGTAGTAGCGGTCCGTCTGCGCCGATGCTTCTTGCCAGCCCCTCATGAATGAGCGTGATGGTTGCTCCTTCGTCCAACAGAGCGTGTGTGTTGACCTCCCCCCGAGGTCCGACGACGGTAACAGGACACATCTTTAGCAGCACCGCTTTTCGTTTGGTGTTAGCGGTCACCGTCATAACGGCTTCGGTGCTGCTCGTCGTAGCTTGCGTCGTAGGCCTCGCGTTGTCGTTGCGCTCTTCGGACTTCTCTTCCTTGTGTAGCGTTGCATGATGAGGGCGCCGGCATCGGTTTATGCCGCACGACTTCGCTTTGCAGTTGAATCGTCGATGCTTCTTCGCAATGCAGTTGAAACATAGCTTGCTTTCACGCACGATATCCCAGCGTTGTTCTACGTTAAGCGCCTTGTACTTAGGGCACTCGTTCAATTTGTGCGCCTTTTCACAACAAGGACACAAATCTTGTTGCTCTTCTTCCGTTACGTTGTACATGGCGGTCATCTTTTTCTTGTTTGCATTGAGAATCGTAGGTCTCGATTCCCTTCTTGCCAAAGTGCTTGCTGCGTTGCTCGTAGACGGAGCGTAGCTGTAACGTAGCGCTCGATCCGCTTCTCGCATAAGGAAGCGTGACAGCGTTACGATCTCCGGGTCCGCCGTTCCTTCATGCTCGTTCGCGTAGTCACACCAACGCGAGCGAATGTGTGGGCTCAGTTTCTCTAAAGCTTCCCGGGCCAGCATGGGGTTAAAGAGATACCCATGTCGGCCAATGCTTCTAAACACACACACGACGTTCTGCAATTTGACGGCGAAGCTGTTCAGCTCTATCGCAGATGACCCCGGTTTCGGAAGCTTCTTCAAGTCATCAAGCGCTCGGTCGATGATGATCTCCGGTCTTCCAAAACACTGCTCCAGAGTCTTCATAATGGCTTCCGGTTCGGTTGTCGTGAACAGTAGGGCGGCAACCAGTTCACGTGCCTCCCCTTTTAGGCAACTTCTCAAACGCTGCAGGTTCTCTGTAGGCGTCAGCTGGTAGATGTCCGTAGAGTCCCGGAAGGCGGCCTTGAATGCCAACCACTCGCTCGGCGTACCGGTGAAAACTGGCAGGTCAGGACACTTGACCCGCGGTCGCGCTATCTTCTCCATAGCTTCCGTTAAGGCGTCGATATTGCTCCTCGATCGGATAGGAGTGGTCGATCTCTCCCTCACGGTGAACCGCAGCTGTCGTTCGTCTTTTGCCGGTGTTTTCGTGGCACCTCGTTTCTCCCCCCGTGGGGTGCGGGCGTTGGTCTGGAACCAGGCGTCCACCTTCTGTTGGTGGTCAGCAGTGGCGTCTTCATGTTCGCTGTCCCGGTCGTCTTGCATAACCGCTAGGTCGACGGCTAGCCTTTTCTCTATCAGCTCCGCTTCTATCGCTAGCTCTTTCTTCTTCAAGGCGGCGAGCTTCTCTGCCGCTTCCAATTCCGCCACCCTCGTTCTGGTGACAGTACTGGCGGTCGATCGTAGTGATCGCACAGACCGCACGGGGGATCTTCTTAGTCTGCCCTCCGTGTGCGGTACCCTTGAGGTATGTGCAACCTCCATCGTACGTGGCGCCGGTGACGCCGGCGGATCCAGTGACAATCTTCTCTGACGTTCAAGTTCGATGCGCTGTAGGTCACTCGCCATGGGTAACACTTCCCGCAACTCGCGTTCCAGTTGCTGCCGTTCGTCGTCACGTCGCTCCTGTTCTGTCGCGTCGACTTGGCTTCTTGTCAACACCATGCTTGAGACCTCAACCCGGGGTTAGAATCCGGCTCGAAGAGGCTGTGGTGGACCTGTATAGGATGTCTTCCCCGAATGAAACAATTCCTTCGATATTATTCTTCCTTTATTCCTTGATCTTACTTCTTGGAATGTCGGATTGCTACTGCATGCTTACGACTAAAATTGTGCTGTTTATATACAGTTGGCCCTGACAAATTTACCGTTATGTACCGTTATAGCTAACTATTATTGGCCAATCCCAATAGAAAAGGATAGAAATATTGCTATCTAGCTCACACACATTTTTACTATCTAACAACCAAGCTTTACCGATCGGAGAGCACCTATTGCGTCTCGCTTGTTGCCTATCTCAGTCTAACACTTTATTTAACAACTAGTGTACTAGTGAGCTAGCTAAACATCTTAGTCTACGTATCCTATTCTATATCTATATTTACAAACACAATATACAATTCTTAATCTAAGTTCGGCGTCCGCAACATAACGGTAAAATAAATTCCCGCCTCGACAGCCGGTCTAAAGAAGATGGAATCGCGTCTGGCGAATATAGCCTGAATACGAAGATTCAATGGCTACGTGAGGTTAAAATTTGCCACTGTATAAATTGTGGATGTATGTTTTGTAATTATCTTGTGCAATAAGTTTTTAATAACGTTTATATCTTAATTGATACACAAATAATCTCCGGCGGAATCAGCAAACCCCCACGTAGTTCGGCACGTCGTCTAAAAGGTAAGCAGTTTGACATGCCAAATAAATTTTTTTTTTTCTACATAAATATTTATTTATTTTGGTTTTTTATTACTTAAATCGTTTGTGTTTTTGTTTTCAGGTCTCGTAATGGCTGAAGTTTATTCGTGTTCTGGGAATGGTTTTGATTGTAGACCACCTGAGAAACCGCAAAGATAATCCATGAATTCCAAGGGATTCTCGTAAGTGCTTTCTCGCATGTCTTACTTGGTGAACCAAGTATGGAACCACCAAAGAAGTTGCCAAGACGTGTAACAAGATGTTCGGAATGCGATAGAAGAAAAGATCGAAGACCAAGTACGGTTGCAAGCGATGCAAAGTACCTATTACTCAGAGCACGCATATTTTTTTTGTAAAAATTGTGCAGATTTGAGCCAACTGGGATCTCATGAAGACTAATTATGTTTAGTTATTTTTATTTTATTATTGTTTCTTATCTTATTAAGCCCTAAAATATAGGGCAATAAGAAGTTTTTAGTTTGGTTTTTTTTTAAAGGCTTAACCAAAGAAGATAGTCTCCTCTTAGTTATTGAAACAGTACATTTTTTGTTACAATGCCTACAGATATTAAAAATGTTTATTTTACTTAACAAATTTATTTTATTCCTATATCCTGATAGTCCAAAAACAAAATAAATATGTATAAATTAAACTTTGAAAATATATTCTCTATATATAGATAGAATGATGT
Organism: Plagodis pulveraria; assembly: GCA_963890685.1. NCBI lineage: Eukaryota > Metazoa > Arthropoda > Insecta > Lepidoptera > Geometridae > Plagodis > Plagodis pulveraria. The sequence continues at coordinate 9,845,158 of OY982964.1, read as the reverse complement.
TGGGTATAGGAAACCCCACGTAGTGCAGGACGCAACTTTTACCCACGTGGTTTACGGAAGGTTAAACTGTAATCAACGAGTATACCAACGAATCAGATAAATTGGAACCAATGTTTTAAAATCTTATTTATACTATCCTTAAAAATCTATTAGTTTCTCTTCCATCAGATCCACCCTAAGGATTCATTGTTCTGCCATCGTCGACGAAAGTGCTAATTTACTAAACTGACCAGTGACCATGGATAAAGCTATTTATGGAAAAATTATCCATTTAATTAACAGGTACTAGGCGAGCATCATCATTATAGAGGTATACTTATTTCTTAAACATTAATTCATTAGATTTTCCTACAGTGTCGCTGGTACTTGGTCATTTGTGGCTTATAAATATACTGCTTTATGTAATTGCTTACAAGGACATCAGAAACTTAAACATTATTTCATTCGATTTTCCTACAGTGTTGCTGGTACATGGTCATTTGTGGCTTATAAACATACTGCTTTAGGTATAAGTGCGTACAAGGACATCAGAAACTTCTAGCAGATTATACTTTTGTCGACGATGATATCTACACTGAGAAAAATCTAAAGTCAAAAGCGCCCTAATGACGGCCAATTTATATGGTATGAAGGCAAAAAACCGACCAAACGTAAAAACGTTTAAAAACGCCTTCCAACTAGAAGGCGTTATACGAGGTCAGTGAAGGCGAATGTTTCTTTCCGTCTCCATTTAAGGTGTATTTTGTGGTCTTTCTTAAATATTGACTTTTCGATGAGGCTGATTAAGTCGTACGCTATAGTGATAATCACCGTATATAAGCCGCCGTAAAAGTAAGGTATATTTTATGTCAATACTGCAATTATTATCGTATAACAAGTTCAATTCTGAAAATACTTTACGGAAGGCGTTTTTTGACGGTTGTGTTTATTATAAAACATGGTACATTTTTATTGATTGGTGAAAATCATCTTAAGAGTTGTGAATTCATCTTACGTAGTTACAATTCAACGATAAAAGGTCAGATTTGATTTAAGCTCCAAAGTCGTTTTTCTCACTGTATAACATTCAAATAATAGGTCCCAACTTCCAAAATCGATTGGCTGTTTTGTTATTTGATTTAGTTAAGAATTCAACTGGAGTGCTAAATAATATAAATTGGATTCCGTAGCAGGAAATATTCAGTGGGATCCGTTTTATCGGATCGGTTGGAACCTACCCTCACCAACGCCGCATCGCACATAAATCTAATATGATATTTAATTCAGAACTACAATCGTCGATCACAAACAGTAATGAAAGGGAAATCTACACTAAATCAGTCAGATAATAAAAAACCGGCCAAGTGCTACTTGCACTCCACACAGATGGTTCCGCACCCTTACAGAATATATCGAAATCGTAATTTCTTTTCATACAGATTGAGATTCTAAGTGGGAGTCTTTGCACATAGCTGATTTGTTGTGTTACGTTAGATATTGTACCATAAATATATGATCTTTGACGGTTTTCCTTGTTACTATTTATACGACAGAGTAAAAAGAAATAAAATGTATAATTTATTATTGTACAGCGGATTTAGTATAACTTAAGGTAAAATATGTTTGAAAGAGAGGACCTAACTTTGTCCACCTGGTATTTGATTGGACAGCGATCAAGCTATCGAAACAACCCTATTTGTTCGTAGTATAGGGAGTTGTTCAAGAAGACTATCAATTAAAAAGAAGCAATTGCAATTTATTGATCATAATTAATAGCCAAACTGTTACTGTCACTTAATTAAGACGAGCATTATGCATATGAAAAAAGCTATTATAAATTCGACACTTTTGGTATTAAATAAATAAATATAACATATTTCCTTGCCATGCTTGCCAAACAATACTCTGACTATTTTCTAAAAAACGCAGTAAAGTTTATATGATAAATTTGTAAATCTTTTTTTGAACCTTTATATATATATTAATAAAAGCGACTGGTTTCACAACAAAAGCAGTAAATGTAGTTGCCAACACCTGCAAGAAACTTCAGTTCCCCGTCTAATTACACGATGCAGCTTCCACTGTTTCTAGTTAGTACTTTCTTTGAGTCTCTTGGTCGCTTTCTTAAGACGACTAGGTAATTTGAGACGAAACACAAGTTGTTGGTTTCTCAGTATTTTAACTGTGGAGTGTGGATTTTAGTTCAAGCTTGTGGCCTTGTACAAGTAATTGACCGTCCATTTTAAGTTATTTGCAGAAATTGTACTTACTTACTTTTTACATAAACGTAGTTGTTCTATACCTATATTGAATACGCATTAAAAAACATCAAAGAGATCTATTTATTCACTGATTTCGAAGTAAATAGTAGAATAGTCTCTTAAACAGTTTAAATTGCATACAGAAAAATAAATATTAAGAAGCACAACAGCCACAGAATGTTGAAAATATAATAAAGGATTTAACGATTCTTATTTTTTTTTGTACGTACTTAGGTATAGTTAAGGCTAAGAACTTAACTGTCTGACAGCGGTACACACTGGATACATTTTTCACAACAAAAGTAACAATTGCCAACACCTGCAAAAAACTTTACTTAGTCGTCTAACTCCACAACGCGGCTTCCCTTGTTTCTAATAAATATTCGCAGGGTGTATTTTATTATTGCTGATAGCCTTTGACCACCATTTTACCTGTTGGAAAGTGGCGGTAGAAGATGCTGTTCAGGCTACTCTATAATTTATGGCTCTCAAAGACAGTTATGCCTGAACACACCGTTAGGTGCTTGGTTACAGATATTCACTTGAAGGTGGTAGCTAGTTATCAGCCCATTCGCAATATATCCTACAAACAAAAACTCTATGCATTCCTGCAAAGAAATAAAATCATTTTATCAGAAGTAACATCATAATAAAACTACCGTCACTTCTTTAAACCTCATACTACTAAATGTATCACTCGGGAGAAAGTTCTATTTCTGTTCTCGAGTTGCCTTTAAGCCCTCCGCTACGCGTCGGACTTAAACAAACTCTCGAACAGAAATAGATCATTTTCTCCCCTCGATGTACATCGAAAATCTCAAAGGCAAGTCGAGATCAGAAATAGAACTTTCTCCCGAGTGATACATAGTGCTTTATACTACACCTACGAGGAAAATAAAATAATTATACGTTTTCTCGTACTTAGTTACCTCGAGTAAGTTCTTTATGACTTCTTGAGCTGCATTTCTTATTTCTCGTGGCGTTATTATTATAAAAACGTCACTTTTACTATCAGATGACATTTTGGAAAATTATTAAGAATAGTTAAAAGCGTACTGTTAAAGTATCAATATAATAAGAAACAAAATTTAACCAAACATAACAAATTGCCGCGCTTTTTTTCTCGTAGTGCAAAAAAGGTTGCCAATCTCCTTTCATTGAAAATCTAATCATTTGATATAAAACCTATTTGAGATTGATATTTTTTATGTAAGCAGCTAAAAACAAAAGAACGCTACCAGGGCAGGTGTGGATTTTCATACAACATTCCTTCACTGCTACGGAGTGAAGGAATGAAAATCCATATAACTTTCCACACCGTACATTTATAAGGGAGAAATGACGAACTTTATAACATGTTTTTGAACGAATAATGAGACGTTTTATGAGTGGGTGTGGTATAAAAATATTTAGTAGGAACGTGATTTCCTCTGACGCGTTCATAGCGTAGCAAATGTACCAACGCCGTGCAAACAGTGGAATCCAATTATAGCACCTGCACCTCACATCGTGATGCTCTTGACGTAAAATCCTTATCTATTTGCAATTCTGGACAAAAAATAATGTACCAACACCGTGCAAACAGTGTAATCCAATTATAGCACCTGCACCTCACATCGTGATGCTCTTGACGTAAAATCCCTATCTATTTGCAATTATGGACAAAAAATGAAATTGCAACGATCAGCTGCTGCTGTGTGTCATACAGTCGGTAAGAAAGCATTTTATAACTATATGAATGCGATATTTGGGGCTTTTGGAGGTCTGATGTATGAAAAACCGCCACTTTGGCGTTCTTGGCGGCGGCACATGTCTAACGCAAAGCGTGGATGTAAAAAAAACCTCTGCCTAGCCTTCGGAGCAATCAATAATGTGTTTAGGCGTGAATGGCAGTGTAGGAAGTGAAATTACTGGGCATATAAGACTTATGATCTAACGTCTCGGAGTGACGAGTGCAATGCAGTGACATGTGACTGTAACAGACAGGCGTAACTCGAGATCGTGAAGCTTTTGATTAGGTGGGTGATATCTCCATCTCGTCATTGTAACGTATTAAAAGTACAGTTAAGTATCACGTTTTTTTAATTTAAATTAGTGTACTAAAGTTTAAACGTATACATCGTACTTATTACGTTTTAAGATGTAAAGCATCATAGCTATTGCTATAGTATCAAAATATATCGTATTATGTAGGATAAAGATATGATAATTGTGATGTTGTAGAGATCGCGTTTCTTTCCGAGTTCATATCGCCTTCCATGATATATAGTGTATGCTTAGTCCTAAGATAATTAATTAATGAATATGAGTATAATACGACAGTATATAGTATGACTTTTCGTACAGCCTATAAACAACAATATTGATAACAATTGATTTACTAAGTAGGTACCGAAGTTTGATTTACTTAGGTTACGTTATAATAACACGCACACGTGTTTGGGCATTTATGAATGAAATTCAATGTTTATTATTATCTTTGATGCGCAAGGACTACACATAGAATATGATTTTAATATAAAATTCATAAATCCATTCATTATCTATAACATATTAATGATTATAATTACTTTATAGATGTCACTTTATCGACAGTGGAGTTCATTAGCCTACGAGCCGCTTTGAATGATTGTTTTGTTAATGTCAGCTGGTATGAGTAACTAAACAGAGTGCTGCATTCAATGGGTGAGATCGTAGCGCCATATTTTTTTTAAGGAACTTCATTTTAATTTATGTGAACATTTCCCGCAAAAATGCCTAAATTATTTGCGTTAATGCTTATAGATTGTATTATGCAAACATACTTGTTTGAAGTCAACTAGCAAATGTCACAGTTAGCCCACTCACTTGTCTAAGACAAAAGGCATTTAAAGAGCCCTGAAATAGTTTCCACGCCCTTACTTAACCAAAGGAACTACTTAGCTTGAACTTAGCGTCCATTGTGATATAGGTGATCCATGAAAGTGCTCTCCAGACATCATTTTCCACAGACGTTTGAAGCGGATCTATGTAAATCATTTTATTGCGTCGGATTTTAATGTTAATAATGTGCCATTTGCGTTTTTCAACAGCATTCAATTATTTTAAAATGCGTTTTATTTTCCGTCGCTTACTTCCCTTTAGTCGGGGGATTTACCGAAAGTTTTATTTAAACCTTTTCCAATTATAATAGCATACTTACTTATCAAAAGCAATGATATGTTATTGTGACGGAACAAGCACGACGCCCGCCTGATGTTAAGCGGGCTAACCTCTGCCTATAACAGATGCATTTCATTTGATTGTAATGTTTTTTTCTTTTATGCTATATAATGCACTGTAACTGTAAGGAAGTGTAGTTAAGAGAAGGAAGTTCAGCAGAAGAACGACTCTTTTCTTGACATACACATGTAGCTGGGAGTATAATTAATGAAATAGTGAGCAACAGCTTCCTAGAGAGAGCTGTTTGTATTTTCAAGCCGACTACCTTTTACATCACTTTCCAAACACATTAATGTTCTCAAACTACGTGTACAATTATTTCAAAAATGAATCAAACCAACAGAGATATTAAGTATCGATTTTCGAGGTTAGGGAGATGACACTATCTGTTAGAAGCAGATACAAATTAAGTTCCATTAAATAAATTACAAAATCAATATTATACGAGAAGTTCTTGTATTACAGACGTAGGTAGTATAGAATAGAAGTAGTATATCGATAATATCCGATGATTCTTATTATATAATTCAAGCACATAAGTTTTAAAATCAAGTTAAAGTCTAACAAGTGGAATCTAAGAGTCCTTAACCAACAACGTCAAAACTAAACCTTTTAGTAATATATCAAGCCTAAAAATAACAAGTCCGACTCGCACATGGTAACTTATAAATAAATTTACATTTTTCTTTCAAATAGATAATCTTAATTCGCATAATTAGCATTCTAATAAGCTATTGGACTTATATACTTCCAATATTTTAAGTGAAATAAATAACTTGCAGGATGCTATATAATGCGATGCGGCATACTTACATCTGGTTATTGTTCCGTTCAACAACTGGAACATATTTGCATTTATTCACAACAAACAATGTTCGTCATTAAAAATACAAGGTTGCTTTCAAAATGGCAAATATTTGTAAGTTACCTTCGCCAGCTGAATTCTGATTCATTCTTTATTCATCAGCTGTTCTTGTTTTACAGACATTTGGGGAGAGTTGTAAACGCACTCCTTCGTGGAATTGTATATTCAAATGAAAGACACTTAGCGTTGCTGTCTTTTTGACACAGTTATTTTTTTGTTTAAAATGTGCTAAAGAATATTTTGCATCTTATTTTAATTACTCTATAACAATTAAAACAAATATTACAAGACCACGTAACTGAAATTGTATTTTTTAACCTTAAAACCCCCATATATCCTCTGTTTTGAAAAAATATCTAAAAACTGAATCAACAATTCCATACTAATGAGAAATGCTACCTGTAAAGGAGCTTTTGCCGAAGCTGGAATGGAGACCTTTCGCTCGCCGTTCAAGCTCGCTCGGCCAATGAGGTAAAATTAATTTGTATACGCCTCTCTGCATATGTATCTTTCTTTGTATCTCCAAATGTAAAGATGCATGATGATGTTTTCGTCATATTAACCCCCCGATATAAAAAGAGGGGTATATACGTTTGACGTGTCTGTGTGTGGCACATCGTAGCTCCTAAACAAATGGACCGATTGAAATGCGGTTATATTTGTTTGTAAAACTGACTTCTAAGATACCATTTATGAAAATCTTTGTCGGGGGCTATTTTATACCTGTTTATTACACTTTTGTACTTGTAGTGTGTTTTCAGGCTGGCCACTCGACCATAATATAACCCTTACAAGAATTACTAGTTAGTAATTTAGAAAAAAGGTTTAAGGTGTCTCGCTTACGTTTCGAAACCTCAGCATTTTGTTTAGGTCAGCGCGCTAAGAGTCACGATACGAACTAAATTTCTGGTAACACCATGGTGGCCCAATGAGTTTCGACAGCTATCGTAGTGCGTAACGTAAACGTATCGTTACGTTTGTTAAAATTATTGATAATTAAACCGAGAGCATGAATTTATCATGACGTAAGCTGGACGGCTGGCTATTGTGAGTCCATTTAAATATTGTGTTTTTTTTTCATATAGAAAATTTCAGTGCTATACTTGTTTATGTTTTGAATAATAATAAAAACAGTTTCACTAGAGAAAATAATTATCTTTAATATCATCACATAAAGAGATATATAATATAACTATTGTAAGATGTCTGTAGTACCTATTAAATGAGTTAGGTTGTTGTGAGTTAGGGAGTTAGCAAACAGCATATGCTAAAGTAGAAATGTGTTATACTAGAGGAAATATTATTTTGTGCCCAGTGCTAGTGGAGTTATAATATTGTTCTTCCTGTGCTTCCATGATCTGAAAGAAAAAAAAACATTTAATTGCACCAACAACAAAATAATAGACCCATGATGTTATTTATATATCTAATTTCCAACAACATATACTGATGGCGTGAGAATACAAGATTATACATGGATCATGAAATGTATGTTGTGTTAGAGCTAAAATTTGATAAAATGTATGGAGAAAGTTTGTATCGAACCGAATACATATCCAACCTGTGAAACAGGGGAGCTAGGAAACAGGCAACATGTCAATATGTGTTAGGGAACATAATGATGTTTTCAAGATGTCTTGTCTTTATGAGTTCTCAGGTTATGTGAGTGAATTTTCATGTTAATTACTCTATATATATGTAATTATAATGGATGGGACGATTTATGTTAGACAAATCAAACGCTCAGTTATTTCTAATTGCTTGAAGATTGAGTCATAATTATTTAACAGTAACGCAGACTTTACAGAAAGTTTTAATCATAACCCAAAGCTACTATATATATATATATATATACTGCAATATTCAATGCTACGAATAATACTTTATTTATTCGTAGATTCAATGTGAGTAATTTACTCGTGGCACATGATAAAAAACATATGTCTATGGTCGTATGTGACTAGCGACAAGTGGCCAGTGTGAATACAATCGTACTAGTTAAACTTACCTAAACTAAACTAACTTAGTAAACCTGTACTACCTCTGTAGATACGTGCGCCATTTTCGGCTTCATTGGGCAGGAAAACTCTGTAGTTCGTTAGGTATTTAAGTTTTTAAATAGTGGTATGGTTCCCGACTTAGGAATTTAAAGAGAATTCCATATATTCTTTTGTGAAATGTAGATACATTAGGCGATTTTTACAACAGGGATTTTTACATAGCATCCTTACCAATATAATACCATAAATGTCGGCTATATAACCGAAATTTATACGAAGTACAAAGTGACTAACATAAAAATGTGTATACATACTTGTATGTTACTCGCATTGTTTTAGAAAAGACATAACATTTTTTTGCATGATAAGTATATTAGTAGTAGATAGTAACTATAAATACGATGTGAGAAATGCACTGAAGTAGAAGGAGACTCCGTAGTGTGCTGGGATAGGATTGTATGTATATACCTACCCTATATCATCTCGTGGGTGTCGTAAGAGGCAACTTAGTGAAAATGTGGCCTCTCTGATGAATTGACGCCATTAATTGTGTTAACCAAAATACCTGTCATGCGTGTGGATTATGGCACACCCCTCCAATAAAGGGGACTTTTGTTCAATTGTTGACGTTCCGGTTAATGTGATGATAAAGAGAGTTTATAAAAGTATATTTTATTAAATTTTACCTCATCTTCCAATACCCTTATCTCAGAACTAATTTAATAATAATAATAATAATGACACAATTATATATAGATAATAATATATTGTAAAAAGTGTTGCGATTAGGTTTTATGCCAGAAATTTCTGATGCCAACCCTCCTTGAAATTCTCACGTTGGTAAAACACCGCTACATTTCGGTTCGGTTTACAGTAGAGGGCTTTAAGACGATAAAGGGCCATATTGTGCGCCTAATAACTCGGATACCGTCTACGTAACGAAAATAATGCTGATTATTCAACGTATTATTTACCTCAGTCACCTTTTACGCAATGCAGAAGAATGATATGGATTAGTTCTTATATTCTCAAGCTAAGATTTTACGATGATTTTAAGTAACCCATCGACGTCATCGTAATACTCAGAATAGACATACAATTCTTCATAGGTACTCATTGTAAAGCCAATTTGACGGCCAATTGACCAATCGATACGTCCATGAGGCTACGAACACGTACATTGGACGTGATTTGTAAACGGCTTTGTACTCGACGCGTTATCGGAAACAATGTTATACGATAAGGCAATTAATGGCGCTTCTCGGTGTCTGTTTGCATTGTTCTGCCAATGCACCAATATTGGTAATGGCACAGAACAAATAATATAAAGGTAATGGACCCTACACCGTATATGTGGTTGTTGGGAGTAATTTCATCAAAGTAATATATGTGGATATACAGTGGAATTAATGTCGTTAACTTAGAGCTTTATCTTATCCAACATGAAGATCGTTCGACATGTTCAAGAAGCTCCTATTATATGGTATCACGTAGTGGAAGTGACACCAAAATGTGAATAGACTTCAATGTAAGTAAACCGTGGTTGGAAGAAAAAAAACAAGAACTGTGTCGTTAAAAGAGTTCAAACTTTTATTCGATGTGCAATAAAAAAGCTTTTTTCAGACTAGTACGATTTTATTAACTCTTTTTTATTGGAAAGTGAATTTGGATTGGAATTAGAACGCTTGGAAAGGAAATTCTCCGAATAAGTCCGATGTTAATTTCATTAAAATCGGTTTAATAGTTTGTAGGTGATAGTGATTTAATTGTAAAATGTATTCGCTTACCTTACTGGATTAACGGTATTTGCTGTTGTCGACTAAGAACACTATTTTAAGCGAGTGAATGGTCTAGTAACCAGTCTTTTTTAACTAAAAAGAAAAAAAAAACAAAATAATAAACGGGACCGGTTTCCTACACTGAAAAGTATGAAATAACTTGTAGAAGGCGGACCATGCTAATGTGAGGTTGTTTTTTTAAATCGGCAAGATATCGACTTCTACAGTTACTTCATACTTTTCAGTGTTGGAAAACGGTTCCGTCTTTTTTAAAATAAATATAAATATATATGTTTAAAAATGTAGGAGAAATATCTAAGCAACCACGTTAGCTTGCCAGTTATATTTTGTGGTGCCATGTAATGGAGGGTGAGCTTTTCAAAAATAGATGCTGAATTGAACTGTTAATTATCATGAAAATTCCTTTGTCACAAAAACCCAATAACTGTCTGACCCAGGATTCGGAGCCGAGAACTTGAGATACCTGAACGCTTTACGTGAATAACGATGGGTATATACGAGTACACACATTACAAAAGTATCAACTTGTTTGAAAAAAATGTATGTAAATAACAAATTTTAACATTTTAAGAAAACATTAAATTTGTCTATAAGTAAAACACACAGAGACAGATCGAGAGATTTACTCTATCGTGCGCTTTAAGTGTCAAGACCTCCTGAGGATGCTTCGTATAGAAGCGAAACCGAGGCGAGCGTATTTCAAAAAAAGAAACGTGCGGCGCAACAACTTTACCTTTACACGACCAATCGGATGCGATCATTTCTAAGCGCCAAATCAATTCACCAATCCAATTGAATTAGGAAGATTGTGCGTGTTAATTTTGGAGTTGATGAGTCCGAAGTCAAAGCTGTAACTGTATGGGAGTTTCACTTCTTTATTCGTAGAATTGACCCGAAAACATCGAGCGAATCGCATGGAAGTAGTCACGTGTGAACAGAACGAGCTGTGAATTGCTTTGTACCTGCAGTTCCATCCACTCAAACAGAATCGTAATGGAATTCTGAATCAAGAGAATGGTTGGTAAGCTGCAAGTTGAAAATTGTCGTGATATGTTTTATTGAAGAGGTTTAAGTAATTTCAATCTTTTTGCATACGAGATACACAATAAAATTTAATTTGTCATCATTCAAAAACGACCAAGTGTGAGTCGGACTCGCGTGCCGAGAGTGCCATACAAACTTGTAGGTATGTAAGTAAAAGTTATGGTATTTTTATTGCTAAATGTAATAACATTTTAAAATTATTAAAAATTTATATATTATATGATGGAACTTAAAATTTATGCTCTTCGCAATTTTTCCTATATCTGTGCTATAAGACATTATTACTTCTTACTGAATTTCAAGATTCTGAGTTCACGGGAATTACCCTGTAGGTTAAGATCCCCTTGCGAGTGTCAAAAATTTGCGGCAAAAACGACTGTATCTTTTGATTGCGTTGGCTTAGAAGTTTGATTTTTCACAGCTCTAAGGGACATTAGACCTGAGTATTTGATATGAATTTCAGCTTGTTACCTCTAGCGTTCCTGAGAAAAAGGGTCTTGATAGACAGACATACATGACAGACGAACAACAAAGTGATCCTATAAGGTTTCGTTTTTTTTTCCTTTTGAGGTACGGAACCCTTAAAAAATAATGACATGTGACCTTCACCATGTGACCTGAAATATCGAAGTCTCTAATGGGTACCATCTTATTTTTTATTTCAGCCTCCGCCAGACTCAACATATACGTGCATATTTATGATTCGCATTATAAACCAGCTCATAACATTAAATTGTTGGTAATGTTTGAAGCTGTAACAATGGATGATTAATTATAAGAACAATTTTTTTTTGTTACTTTCGTGCCCTAGGGAACAATTTATATATCACAGCTCAGGCTTAAAAAATAACGAGTATCTAAGCTTTTATGATTACGAAATCTAAGCAACTAAAAGAAAAAAGATTAAGTTAACAATAAAGTTACTCTATCCTTGTTAAATTAAAAGTAACATGAAGATATAATAATAATAATAATTTATTTATTGGATCCATTATAAACGCAATAAATAATATTCACGTTACCATAATTGAAGACATGAGTTGATGAAGGTGATATGTAACATTTTATATATTTTTTACTTTATAGCATAAATGAAGGTGCTATGTCCTTGCACGTATTTTGTTCTTTCAAGCATTGTTGAAATATGTCTAAAAATGAAGATAACCGGAGTATGAAAGTGTTATGTGCAGGAAGTCGGTAGTCGCAAAAATGTATGAAAGTGTTAAGGGCACTAAACCATGAACCCGTACTTATAATAAATAAATTCATTTAATTGCGCAATGAATGAAAGAGTCAAGTGCGTACATAACTCTTTCTTTCGTGAAGGTGTAAGCGAAATAGAGAATATTGGCGGCGCGCGTATCAATGAACGCGCTATGTCACATACATAGCTCCTTCATCCACGTTAGAACGCATATAGTTTTGACAGCGTCGGTTCAAAACGTGTTTCGTTCCTTTGTTTTATCAGAATAAAAATAGTTCAAACACTGCAGATGAATCCTAATTTATATAAAATGTCAAGGGCGAAGAGATTAGTGGAAGCAGCGATAAATTGCATTGAAACTTATGAATTTAAAGAGTGCAATGAAAATACCCTTGAAATCGAGAGCGCAAGTAAGGAATATTAAATTTTGTTGTTTTTTTGTTTAAAGTAGGTAACAATTTCAAAAATAGTTCAATAACTGATACTATAAATCATAGTAATCTGTGCTATAATTTAATACTTTGTTCATTTTGTACTTATGTTTAGGTTAAAATGTGTGCGTGTGGTAGGGCATTTTGCGAATGCCCGCCTGGCTAGCTACCACCCTCAAGTAGAAAATCTGTCGCCAAGCACCTAACGGTGTGTTCCGGCAGCTGTCCTTGAGAGCCAGTTCTTCTAGGTTAGCCTGAACAACATCTTCGACCACATCATCACTTACCATCAGGTGAGATAGTGGTCAAAGGCTAAACTATCAAGCATAAAAAAAAATAAAAAAAAATATATCCGGTCTGACAGTGTAACAAAGGCGACTACCTAAAAAGATTGATATTATAAACCGACCGAAAACAGGCGTTGCAGCTCTACCTCCAGATCGCCGAGGCCATCACAGTATCAGACCTCACAAGCTAGGTGATGATGTAAAAGAGAAAATTAAGCAACATATTTTAAGCTTTCCGGCAGACCAATCCCACTATTCCGTAACAAAAATATGCACAAACTATACTTGTCTCCAATATTAAATATAACTAAAATGCACTGTCTTTACTTAGAGATGTGTCAAGAAGAGCAGTTGCCTCCGCGCTTTAAAATAACAAGAGCCACATATAATAAAATATTTGTGACGGAATTCAATTTGTCATTTGGCTACCCCAGAAGCGATACATGTTCTACATGTGATGCTGGGGGCTCAACTGATGAGCACCTATCAAATTACCATGCCGCTGTTGAAGCAATGATTGCTGACAGAAAAGGACCTGCTAAAAACAATAGTTTACTTTACATAACCAAAGATTTGCAACAGACAATGCCTCTACCAAAGATACCTACTAGTAAAGCGTTTTACCTAAGACAGATTTGGTTCTACAACTTAGGAATCCATGTAGTTGAAGGGATAAAGGAGAAGGCATTTTGCTGCACTTGGACAGAGGATGTAGCTGACCGTGGGAGTTGTGAGGTGGCTAGTTCCTTATTAAGATTTATAGAGGTTGATAATACATGTCAAAATAAGGATTGTTTACTAATATGGTCGGATTCATGCGCTGGCCAGAACAAAATTTTTAACATGATTGCTTTGTATCAGTATTTGATAAGAAAACACTATTTTAAAGTAATAGATCACAAGTTTCCTGAGGTAGGCCATTCGTATCTGGATTCAGATAGAGATTTAGGGAGAATTGAGAAAGTTTTGAGAAAACACGAAGCTGTTTATGCACCTGATCAATACAGGGAAATTATTTGTAAAGCGTCGCGGAACAATTTTGTTGTTGAAATGACAGATCACTTTCGAAAGATTGATGATTTGCAAAATAAGCTTTATCTAATTAATCGAAAAAAAGATGTTAATAAAGAGAAAGTTTCTTTTAGGGATTGGATACGATGGATACGTGTAGTACGGGTCTTATCTATTCAAAGAGAGCTATGACAAATATACTCCTTTCAAAAAGGTCGACATATTGAAAAAAAAGATTGAATGCGAGAATTTTGACATTGAACGCATCGAAAGAAAATATGGGACGGTTTCGTCCGAAAAAAAGCTAAAATAAAGGATCAACTTCCATTCATTAAGTCTGAATACCGCTATTACTACGAAACAATACTTGCGCAATACGATTAAACCTATTTCATACTAATAAACAGGCACTTTGAAGGATTTTGCGTTACTTACTACGCTCATTCATTTTCTATTTGTTATTTTTTTCGTAAACTTACCTGTGGAAAAAGGTGTTATGTTCCATTTTTTTTTAATAAATCCTATTATTTTTAACTTTTTATTGTTTTTTACCGACTACATAAAAATACTCAACATTATTTAGTATATGGTCCAGCAATACTACCTAAACGTTACTCATATAAACAAATATCCACAAAATAATAATGACGACTTTGCACCTTGTTCCTGATAAATTATGAACCAGTGACATATCACCTTCATCAACTCATGTCTTCAATTGTGTACATATCAAATTACTAAAGATTTTTATTGATACATTTTATATCATATACATCTTTAACAAAATCATCACTGACTATCAGAGAGAGTTCTTGAGATAGTGGTCAAAGGCTGCCATATCAGCAATATATAAAAAAACCTTAAAAAAAAACAAGTGCCCTATAGCACTTCCTAGCAAGTTTACACTTGATAGCATAACCAATCTCGTTATAATAATAGACTGTGATGTTGTGTAACCACCCCAACACTCTCGTGTAAACGGAAATTGAATATCGGAGATTTACGCAAGCAATTAACAAACTCTTGTAAACTAAATGCAAGTTATAAATGGTTGAGATAACAGTTTCTAATTAACACTGTATGTGGTAAGTTCTATCAAATCAGTTGCTTACACATGTTGTAGTAATGAGAAGTTTTTCTATGACTTGTTTGTACAGTTAAACCTTTTAACAAAGTCTCAATATAATAAAAATAATTGAACAATAAGGGGGATTCGAACTCAAAATAGAACTGTCTCTACATCTGGGTGAGACAATATGCCTTATCAATTTGGCTATCCACTATCTATAATTGTATATAATGGTTTGTTTTTGTTGTAAAAGAGTACGAAATAAATTGGAAGTGTGAAAAAAATTGCACTTCGTATCAGTAAACATTATAACCGAAGACATTATTACCACCTGAAAGTGACGACTTATTTCTATATATGCATTTGTGTCAGTCATGGAGAGTTTTTGCCATTATTCCCAGGCTTGGCAGGCACCTTGTGGATCGTAGTTACTGTTGTCAATTATTCAGAGAGCGGTGCTGGCCCCTGCCGCGGTATTATTCCCATAGTCGCCTGTTACGCCACCCACGGAACAAGAGAATATGGAACACTAATTATATTCTTAAGCGAAGAACCAATTCAATTGTCGCATTCAAATCACTTCGATCTTTGATCAATTCGTTTTGTTCACCTATATTCTACGCCAATACAACTCCAATAAAAATTGAACTATATGGATTGATGCTACGCCGCAATTCCCAACTTTACCAGTATTTAGTCTTAACGTGACAGTTGAGCTTGTAATGCGTCACGGTTATAGCCTTATTCCGGTCAGCGGTGATACTTTTCTAGCTAACTCAGCAGTGACTTCACATAGTAGCTTAGGTAGCGTCGTAGAAACCTGAGCTGAATAATAGATTAGGGGTTGCTAAAAGGAAAGATTTTCCACGCTTGCTTTGAAGATGCTTGGTAAACATGTGAAGCAACAGCGTACGATGTTTGTTGAATATGGAAAGAAGGTGCGCGGTAGCGTGGTCAACAAAGTTTGGCCGATTAAAGTGGGCATTCACAATAACCGTGTTCTAGTAATATCTCAGATGAAAATGGTCGGATAATCCACAATAACCGCTTGGCTCTGAGGTGTTTATGCCAATTGGTAGCTAATATATAATAAAGCAAGCTAGCAGCTATTTAGTCAGCCATTACAAAAAAAAAATACAACAACAATCTTTTAAATTCTCTAAGTCGTCTAGTCTATTGCTTGGTTGTCTAACCTTTGTACTTGATCAGATAATACGCGAGACTCGGAGAAAATTTCATACAATATTATCTTATATATTTTATTTAAAATGGTATATTTTTTAAGTTGGTAGGCCTTCACTATCTGGACTGATGACATCGTTATCGGGTAGCCATTGGTTACAAGCGCCTAATCTATACTTATAATAAAACTATAACAGATCCAATTCTATACATGGCAGATATTTTGAAAAACAAATACTTGAGAGCCTATATATAGCTGACACTGATGCCAAAACTATATAGTTTTTTATTTTTGTCTTTCTGTCTGTTTGTCTGTATCCCGTCCGCGTATCACTCCAAAACTACTGAATGGAATTCAATGTAACTTAACACGATTTGAGTTCATACTACGAAGTAGGTTATTGTATACTTTTTATCCCGAAATTCAGCAAAGTCAAAATGTACTTAGCTGTAATTTATTAACGCGTAGTTTATAATCGAAATTCCAAAGAAACGCACAGAATACCTTGCTCCAACATTTATTGTGCGAACCGCAAAGGAACTCTCTTAGTTACTTAACCACTGTCTTCTGGAAAATACAACCCGGGAGTTTTCAAACCCAAAGTAAAAAGCTCCTTTCTGAGCTATGCTTTACTAGGAGTGCTTCACCGCAGACCACAGCGTTGCTATAAACAGTGCTCAAATGTAAATAATTCGTTTGCAGGTACGGCAATCGCGAGCAGGTACAGCTAGTAGCTAATATTTGTGACGTTCTATAGGGAGGCCTTTGTTCTACTTTGGATGGCTTCCGGCTAATGATGATGATGATGAATTGATAATATTTTTAATACGGTTAAACGTAAAGAGAAGTAGGATAAGTTATGGAACTATAGCTCCCAGAATATTTGTCCAAATGAGACGGCTCGGAGATATGTTTGAGTGGTTGTCTGAAACTATTTAGTTGAGTACTTACCAGCTCTTACTAGTAATTCCATATATAATAATTTAACTTAATAAAAGGTATTTTCGTAAGTCTTAAGGGTAAAACCGATCACGTTACATGCTAGTTAAAGAACTAATTGAACTACGCTCAGAAAATACAATTATATATTATTTCTGTATGAAAGTGATTTTTTTATCACAAATAAGAGGGATGAGTCGATTTAGCTGCAGTGAAATATAATGCCCTTTTGCCAAGAATTTCTAAGTTGAATTACTGTGTTCCATGTACACTCATAGACTCGATCTGTTTTTTGTAATTATTTTGCGGGGTAAGGCTTGAGTGGTATTTTTTTTTGGAAATTCCAGCATAGGTACTCGCAGGTAATCAATCTAATGTTGAGTTGATTGCTTTTTTGTTTAATTATAGAAGTGGGATACCATCTTTAAATGTATGATACTTACCGTAACACAACATTATATTCTTGACCTTTGATAGGATTTATTTTATACAAGCTGTTACCCGTAACTTCCTTCGCTTACGTTGTCTTGTTTTTAATCGAAAGCAAAACGGATCTATATGCTTGGCTAGCTTGAAGCGCTCGTAGCGGTGATTGCCTATACTCTAGGTTAAGCAACGTTTGTAGCAGGAGCACCGCCTATGTGCCTTTCCACACCTGCTGCGTATCAGTACTCTGACAGCTGCAGCAATCTACGAGTTCTCCTTCATAATAGGACGTTATCTGGCTTAAAGTACCAAAGGTCATAGGAGAAACTTGATGAGGGGACGATTTGGGATTTCAAAGAAAAGTGCCAAATTTCCTTGTACTTGACTATGTTATAACTATACAAGATTGCCCTATAGGTTCTAAAGTAAATAATATTACCATCATCCACGTTTGATCTGGTGCGACAAAGGTTTGCATGTTTTAGCAAGGGTCAGCGCCACTTAGTTGGTTACTAGTCAACTGACTTAATTCAATTACTATTGAACAATTAGAAGACGTCTTATCGTACCTATAGATCGTTATTTAACAAACGCAGTTTGTTTGAACGGATGTTAAATTTCGAAAAAAAAACGGATTCTAAAACGATATATTCTTGAACAACGTCTTATATTTTTCTGTAAAAATATGTAATTATAAAGTCGGATAAAAATAATACTATAGTATATATACATAAAATATGATTAACTTCATAATAATTATTTTTTGAATTATGTATCCACAAGAACCTCAAAATAAGTGTTGCGACTAACCAAGCGTGCCCATCACCCTTAGACAAAAAATAAAATATGAAACATGATGAAAAATGTAGTTCAAGACATATTTAGCTTTAGAACTGCAATACGTTTTTACTAAGTGGATTCAACAAAAGTTATTAAAATAAAAACATGTACTAAATAGTTGTATTTAGGCCGAAGTGCCTGGCAGCCTTATGCTCTCTGCCGCACGTCTGCCAACTTTGAGGTTTTGCCATCGCGCCTGCGAATAGCATTGCGTAATTTTATCCTAAAGCCTATCTACTTTTAGGGTTCTATAAAAGAAAATGGGACTTTATTATTGGTAAAAGGTTATCGTTTTATTTGAGCCGACGATGTCCGTTGATTGTTACGGTTTTATTTCCGTGTTTTTTCATGTTCATTAATATCTTTTGTATCGTTATAAGAAGCTGTTTGAAACTTTTATCGAATGTATGTTATTATTGCGGATTGCCTAAAACATATAAATTAAAAAGTTAAGGGTGTTCCCGTACGAGACACTCTTTCTTTTTCGTAACATCACGATCTAAGTACCTTACGCTTGTGAGAGTAATCCCGGCTTACGGCAGTACCCTCGATTTGTAATGCCTTTCTCGGTTTCACTTTTTTATTTTTTTCTTTCTTTCTCTCGTTTTAATACCTTTTTCCGGAAGGAAACGCTGTTCAACTGTTTAAGAAATTATCTTAAAAAAGATAATAAAATGCTGAACGCGTGCTATCCTTTATTTTTAGACAAGGCAATCTCAACGTTTCAAGTAATGTAACTAACGACCACCAGAGGTC
This sequence comes from Plagodis pulveraria, assembly GCA_963890685.1. Lineage (NCBI taxonomy): Eukaryota > Metazoa > Arthropoda > Insecta > Lepidoptera > Geometridae > Plagodis > Plagodis pulveraria. The sequence continues at coordinate 9,825,863 of OY982964.1, read as the reverse complement.
ATCGTGGATATATCCATGCATACCCACATAGAACTGTACTCTTCCATTGAGGCGAAGTCATTCTTATTCATCACATTATCACCTCATTTCATAATTCACTACTGTCAACATACATTTTTAATACTTCCAGTTTTACTTCATATTCAAAATAATTGCCATAACTTCGACTTGCCTGATTTGAAGCATTCCACTCAGAGCTTTTTACGGAAGTTCTTGTCTTCTAAGTTACTCTTAAAAATACATAGTTCTTTTTATGGATATATTTGTACGAAAATAAAATTATACTTTTTGGGACAAAAGTGTGTTTTGTAAATTATTTATTGTAATCGTAACTTATTAAATTAATCAACGTTCTGCAAACTATTCCTTTATTATTCCTACATAAACATCGTCATGTCCACAACATCATCCCTTATATATGTGACACCGGATAGTTTCTCTGAGCTGGCCGGTAGCCCTCAGGGACCCACAACGTTATACCATGACTCTATTTATTTAATTATATTAAAGTACCACTTACATAATAATAACAAATATTTTTAAAATATTTTATGAAAACATCAAATTAATATTTTAATAAAACACTCGACAAGTTGCCACAGGTACAGGTAGCACAACATAGAAGTAAACACGGACGAGTTATGTTAGAACTCGTAGACATAGCGCGATATGTCTATTTTATACAGATAAAGAGTAGACAAAATTTATTCGCGGCGCGTATGTTAGTCGGGCAGGCCTCAGATACATACATTAGGATAAGCCTTCGTACAGTATTGTAGATGCGGATTTTGATGCATCTTCTAAGAAGCCTGGATATCAAAATTTTATGCAGGGCAATTTAAGCAATGGCACCTTGGACGTGGATGTCAAATTCCTCCACTCGGGAATTTGAGTTATTGTCAGTACAGCCTAAGTATTTAAATTTGATAACTTTGTTCCTCTCGTAGACCTTGTGGTTTGTTACGTCTCTCGAGGACTCTATCTGACAAAAAAATAATCATAAAAATAATCATAATTGGCGGAGAAATCGCGTAACGAACACGCATTTGATTATGAGAACCACCTCCTTTTACGGAAGTCGGGTAATAAAACAATAACAAAATATGTACCTAAATCTCAAGTATTTCGTTATTTTATTACCATTGAATATATCACATAAATAAGAAATTTATACAGCACTGTCAGAGACGTAGAAACTTTATCATGTATTTTAGAGCCCATACGGGTTTAAGTGTCCACATAACTTCAACATTTGGTATATTAACAAGGTCCAGTTTATTCCCAATAAGTAAGTTCAGTGATAATGTAATGAATAATAGCCACTTATCGATTTGACCAAACCAATGGTTTGGAATAGCAGGATTAGCAGTTTAAGGAATGCCCTCATGTCAGTGAACATAGTAGTCTTAATATAATTTTAGAAATTCTCATTAATAAGGAGAAGGTGTGGTTGAAAAGTATATATATATAAATACCTATTGTCAGATACTCGTTTAAGGAGTAAGCAACAAAAGAGATTGATTAAAGCAAAACGTAGATATGTAAAATAGAATCGCATTGATGAACGTGTCGTGAAAATAGAATGGACAATATCAGGAGTAGCCTGAGTAGGTATATCAGATATAGCTTCTAAACAGCTCCAGGCGCATAAAATTTGACTATACTGTGTGCTGAACTAGTTGGCCGCGCCTTAGGTGGCGACAAGGGCGGCGAGGGTGCGGGTTGCCTATTGCTCGCAACGCACACACGCACATTAGACAGTGATGAGCAAAGCAAGCGCCCCCGCCTCGCCACCGCTCACATACCTAAGACGCGACCAACTAGTTCCACGCGCACTATAGCAACAGATTTTACAATATTTACGAGAACAAGAAGAAATGCCAAGAAGAGAGATAAACGACATAGTAAACAAATACCTAGTCTAGGTACTACAACTTTTTTAAGATGTAATCCTTTGAACTTTGACAGCTTCAACTATCATTTTCATAGCTGTTCTGTCTAAACCTTTGATATATATATATACAGATCTTATTAACTTAGTTGTATATTGCCATGTATGTACATATACATATATTGATATAGTCAAATAAATGACACAGTGAAAAAAAGATCAAGTATCTTCTTTTCACTGTGTCATTACGAGTACCACTGTGGCAAGGGTAATTAATTCCTTTGGCCCGAGTACCAATAAACTGTTATAATAAATAACAATAATCAAAATAATAAGGTTGATAGTTCAAAAATGCTGTGATGAGTTATTTTTTTACTATTTTGCAATCAATTTATGGACCATATTTTTGTACATAGACTTTATTATATTGTATTGACTAACACAATATTTAGGACGTATTGGCGTATTTCAGTAGATGAGTTTTATTTTCTTACCTAGTCTTTATCTTATCTTTTTGCCAAGTTGATCATAAAAGCTCTTGAATTCATTACATTGATTTGTCTGAACCAAAGTTTATCATTTATGAAAATTATCCGAAGAGATAGAGAAGTACCCCGAGTACTTTGTAGCCAGTTTTATGTCCAAACTTTTACGAGGTCATTTATCCCGTCAGTGACTGTCCACTATTATATTTTTGCTTCAAGATTATGCTCCTGGAATTCTTTTGGGATATGATAAGCTCGGCTTTCAGAGCTTATACAGTGTTATATAGTGTTTGTTTTTCAATATCTACGCGCACACAATTTTTATCACACAAAATTGATCTTCAGTATACAAGCGCACTAACTTATCATCATATAGGCAATGTATTCGCTTTGCTATAATATTAATATTTAAAATAACAAAAAATATTTTTTTTAATTTTAACTCGCTTTATGCAAGTAATACTATAAGTAATTTGTGAAAAGCTGTGGCCAACATTGGGAGCATGTAGCACATGAAAACTTACTTGCTAAAAACAAAGCGTCTAATTTATTCTAGGTCATGGCACCCAACAGCCACAGTTGGAAAAGTAATCTCAAAATTGTAGCTATTGCCAGATCCTTACACACGCCTACATAGTTGGGTATTTTTTATTAATCTAGACACGTAATGATTTCTACCAATCCATGATACACTTATAAAATATTTAACAGGGTAGTTTCAGAGTACGATTAAGCTCTACACACTTCCGCTTGCAGTCGAGAACTGACATAGAAAACGTTCGCTAATAAAATAAAAACATTGGTTACGATTAGTTACGGATACCCAGTTGTCAAACAAAGTTCTGTTTTATTAGATGGCGTAGTTCCATGTAATTTATTTTTTGACTTGATGCTAAACAGACATAACCTAGTTACTAAATGTAGAGCTACTGGAACACACCGTTGTACCGTTGGCGATAAATTTTCTACTAGAGGGTCATAACTAGCACAGCGAGCATTTGCAAAACTCCTTGTAATGCAAAACGGATGGCTTAACCGTAGCCTAAATCACCATGAAAACAATTACAGTGAACAATTTTGATATTTTGCTGTTACCTCAGAGGCACAACGTCCAATCTGTAGATTATAGGGCTATTAACTAAAACAAGTATTAAAGAATCCTCAGACAAATTAAAGAAAAATATTAGTGATTTTTGATACTTTTAAGAATAGCGAATTTATTTTTGCCTACCTCAATAAATAAGAAAATAATTGAATGTCCATCAAACAAATAACTTTTACAACTTCCAACAAATTGCTTAACATAAAGTGAGTTTTTGTGATTCTGTTCACACATAAAATACTAAAGTTGACAAAATGTACCAATTTTTATATTGTTATGATTGCAATAACGCCTGCTATGCGTTATATTTGTAATTTTGTAAAATGTACCAAGTTAAAAAGTTATCTCGCGTGTCAAAAATAGTTAGAAAAGACGAAAAGTTTGTTTATTTTAGTTCTTCACGTGTTTGTTATTTTTCAGCAAAATGAACAAACTTAATCCTCTTAAAAGTATAGTATCACATTCCATTACTGCTTCACTATACTGACTACAGATAAGTATGTATTTATTTGTAGTCAGTATAGTGAAGCAGTCATAACTGCTTCCTAAAGTTTAAAGTTTGTTAATTTTGCTGAAAAATAACAAACACGTGAAGAACTATAATAGATAAACTTTTTATATGATTGATATCCAGAGGAAAAAAATGAAATTTGAATTAAAATTCAGCAGTCTTTGTTGAAAATCAAATATCATACGAACAAGGACTTGGGGCAAGTCGTATGGTCCGAATATTAACAAACAACTATGTTTAATCAACAATTTTGTTTGAACATGGTATACAGGGAATGTTTTTGTTCTATATTTGTTATGAACCCTCCCTGTACCTACATCTCTTAGCTGAATTTTAAAATGTCGTTATAAAACAAAAATGTAATTTTGGGACCAAAAGATTACTTTCGACCCGACGATTTAATGTTAAATACTATATTATTGCTTATTCAAAACTCTGTCCAAAAGAGCGCGGCGCGGGCTAGTGATGCCGCGGCTCGCGCTCTTAGCTCGGAGTAGGCATTGTCTTTTACTACTTCAAAACACATAAACAAAACAAAAAACCTTCTACCGTAATCTCATCTAATCTTATCTTAAAAAAAAAAACAAAGAAAACACATTCAGTGCACAATCTTTGTTAAGACTAGCAGGAGTAAATCCAAAGCGGTGTTAGTATTTTACCAATAACCCTGTATAGTTGAATATAAATGTATTGCCTATATTGCAAGTCGTATTTAATCATGAGTTAATTAAAAAAAATTAACCGTTATTGGCTACAAGTTTATATTATTATAATAATTATGTTAAAAAATTTGTTAAAACATGACATATTATATATGAATAAATACATAAATGAATAAACTTAAATTGTCTCGTTGTTACAGGCTGACCATGCAACGGCTACTCAGTATCACACTCATCACCATCGCAGTAGACCACATTTGCGCACAAGAAGACCGGGAGCCTCAGACGTGCGGGGGACGCCTCCGGGGCCCCGTTGGAGTCATACAGACCCCTAATTTCCCTAACCCTTTCCCAGTTCCCATAAAGTGCCGTTGGATCATTGAACACGATATTGTGAACGGGACAATAAGTATATACTTTACTCAACAGTATACGACTAGTGGACTCACGTTTACCGAGTACATGTATTATGATGACTCTTATAAGTTGGGCGAGAGAAGAGCGCTGACTGTCACGGAGGAAAATATCACCAGAATAAAATGGCTTCAGGTAAGTTGTTTTTTTTTATATTAGTAATAGGTTTAGATTCTACCGCAATCTCATCATATTTTACCTCTATCACATTTTTAGGTTGATAAAAACTTTCATTTACTGTATTATTTTAGAGGGTTTTCTTACATTTTGCCCGCTGTAGTGACATGAAAAGAAAAAAAAAATTTAATTTTGAGGGAAATCTGAGTGAGGTGAGCGGGAAATCTTAAGAATCTGTTCGTGCAGGAGTGTGAGTTATTCAAGTAGGTAATTAAAGTTCTCCCTTGCTCTGTTGCTTGTACGTTAATGCGCTGATCGACTCAAGAGCATACCAGTGGGCTGCTACCTGTATGATACCTCAGCTATGTCGATGATGTCAGTCTCCTGGCTCCCTCGATACTGATCGAGGGAGTGCACTGGCACTGAGAAAACTTCTCGACATATGTGTCATATGTAGCATCACATTGTCTTCTTTAAAATGCCATCAAGTCTAAATTTTATAGTTTTCGGTATAGTTTAAGCGGGTATCAAGTGCCCCTATTATATTCCACCTGTGATTTACAACGGTAGAAAACTCGAAAATAGCATCATTTTAAATATTTGGTTGAGAGCCAGTAATTCTAGGTAAGTCTGAACAACATCTTCTACCACATCATCACTTACCATCCGGTGAGATATTGGTCAAAGGCTAACCTATCAGGCATAAAAAACAAAAAAAAAATGGTTCTTGGTAACTGACGACTGTCCGGGCGATTATTTTGGCCCGCAGGTTCGCCGAATGTACAAAAGCAACAAAATTAAGTTTAAATTTTTAATATTTAATATTAAGTTAAAAATATAGTTTAATTTTAGTGTATTGTACGTCTCTGCACTCGGCGAGTCTGAGGGTAAACTAAACTCAAAAGGCTTACACTGCTCTCCAGATCCAATATAATGACGCATTTAGGGCGTTCTTGCGAGTTCCGCGATTCCTCAGTGCATCAAATATGTTCACATACGCATACACTGATATTTGATGCCATTTGGTGCAAAGATATAGCTTCATTACCAAACAGACTCGGCTTAAGTGGCAACAATATCCAAACTGCTTAATCAGATTAATTTGATTGTCTTGTAGAAACTCATTTAGATGACTAATAAAGTACTACCCTTCAACTAACATATCTTGGATCTTGTTGTCTGAATAAATAAATATATTATTATTAATATTTGATAATATGTGAATAGATACCTTCTGGGTTAGAGCGTTCCATTATCGATCGCATCATCACTTACCATCAGGTGAGATAGTGGTCAAGAGCTACCCAGTTCTGTATAAAAAAAAAAGTTTTACGTATGATTATGGTTGTAATACCTACCATATCGAGAGGGAACTGTATTAATAAAAATCCCATCTCATAAATGGCCATGGTCATAATAGCATTATGACTAAAGTATACAAAGAGATCCAACAGAAACCAGCAAAAAAGTATGTTTGTGCTCAATTCAGATAACGGAATGTCACTAGTTCAGTGCTTAAAATTTTAAGCAACTTCAGCACATTTTTTATGTTTTGTTCGTCCTCACCAGCTACAGATGAGACGTTTCCTTGTTAAATAAAACGAGATTTTCCCTTTTTTTAATAATATCAAGGAACGAACAATCGCCTACTTGAAATTGTCTCCACAACTCGGTTTGCTACGATTTGTGTGCATATCACACATTGGTAGAAAGGGTATCCAAGATATGTATCCGTTATCTGCCCTATTTAAACAAGAATCTTTGTTTGCTGCTGCTAGCGACCTTGTCTGTACAGGATTTGGTATTACATTATATTTACAGTATATTTTTGTTTAAAAATATACCTATATATATCATTGCATAAGTATAGGCCTCAATTTCATTGGATAAGTACCAAATTTCTCAAAAGCTGTTTCAAGGATTCGATTATAAGGCACTCTATAAACAACTGACAAAAACAGTAATAAAACTATTTCTTAATTTTCTTTTATAAAGACTATGTAACCATTGTAAAATGCCTTTATTTACTACTAAGAACTTAATATAAGACGTTTTTAATAATCTGTTTACCTTTTAAGTAATTTTATGACATGCGTGGCGCACATGCAATGTTAGATTTCGGTAAAGTTACCAAGAACACATCAGCTTATTTTAGTTTATTATAAACGCTGTTTTTTTTTTTTGTCGGTATTGTAAATTGTATTTACTGCTTTTTTTGCCGTCCCAAAGCCCTATTAATGAGTCTCGGTTGTTTTTGGTCTCGTGGGTTCAAGGCGTTTGCCCGATTTTGTGTTGAATGTTAACTCAAAAATAAGTAATAGATTTTTTTTTTTTTAATTATTTTCCATACTGGCTGTACCTCCGGAGAATACTTGGAGGAAGTAGCAGAAACATTTTTGTACCCCAACATGTAATGTATCATTGTCTAGATATGACTGAATGAGCAACCATAATTTATCTTAAATGTACCGAATGGGATGCCGTCAAGTTGCTAATTTTTATTAAGGCGTCTATGACGGAAACTGGACTATTTCAGTATGTGAATGTTTAGAATATTCTCATTCAACATGATACTTCCTCCCTTAATAACACCAACTTTATGAAAATGAAGGCTAGAATGCAGCTTTATAATTCTAAATAGTTCTTCAAACATTTCAAATATACGAGTACCTAGTTGGGTGTATAAAAGTTTTTCCTTATAAGTACCTACCAAGGTAAAGTTTTAAGAGGTATCAAAGCTTCATAATTTCATAGCTTCATAATTAAATTTAAGTGCATAGCGTACATATATGTTTCACTTCCACTATTACTAGATACGTCCATGAGTTTATCAAGAGATAATAATAATTTATTTTTTATGTATATTCTATCTACCCATCTCACTTATGTATATATCGTGCTGCAGGTTCATGGTTTTATTCCCACCGCCGGCTTGAGCTTTACCATGGTGGCAGGGCATGTTATGAATGCTTGCCTGGCTAGCTACCACCCTTAAGTAAAAAATCTGACGTAAAGTACCTAACAGTGTGTTCCGGTAGCAGTCCTTGAGAGCCAGTAAAATTACAGGCACATGGGAATTAACATATGTATGTCTCATGTGACACGCGCAGTGCAATTCATCCCTTGTGACGAAATGCATCTGTAACAGGCAGAGGTTATTGCGCTTAACATCAGGTGGGCCTCGTGCTTGTTTCGTCACAAAAACATAAAAAATATATTTAGGTGAATCATATTCACATTCATATTCTACTGATTTGTTATCCAGTTCCACTACGTTTAAAGTTTCAGGTAAGCTCATCGGCAATTAAGTATGTAATTCGAAATCAAGTTATTAAAAAAGTTCAATGACTTCTAAGAGAATGATAAAGTTATTTGTTTAAATTATATTTAAACCAATAAATTAACAGCACCTTTAGTTCAGGAGAGTACAAATTTCTGTAATCATGCATTTCTAGAGATATTGGCTTCACATTTATGCTCACCGCGATGCGATGAGCGGATTCTAAAAGTTAATTCACGCACGCCTGTACAATTTTCTCTTTGGGAAACGTACTCGTACACGCTCGCGAGACAGGTACCATTTTATAAAATTAAATGTAAGTAACTTATGTATAAAAATGATATATTATATTAGACTAAAAACTTAACGATGTTTACGTATCCCAATTTCACCATACGTTTTTAATTAAAGACGTGACACAGTAAGTAGTGAAAATAAATTACTAAATGTTTCTATTCAAACACAAATTTAGTTTGTGTGATGTAGGAAGTAATGACAATAAATTATCATATGCAAATAAAAATATATTAAATAATGCAACTATTCAATATTAACATGGTTTCAGTTTGGTGCTCTACTTATTTAAATTCATAGAGCTCCATGATACGTAAATGGCCCAGCTTCTCTGAATGTGAAAAAGGAAGAAAGCATCAAATTTATCAATTTCCCAATATACACACAATAGTTTTAAACTAAATTTGCGACTGTAATACTTATTTATTTAAAAAGGCATAGTGAAAAATCTTCAAATCCAAAGGTTAAAATTTGAATACTACCAATCTGAAACACACATTCAAATTCCATGCATTGGTTTACACGCATTGTAGTGGGTATTACTTTATCAGCCGGATTGTCCGCTGCTGACTGCTGAACACAGTCCCATTATGGGAAGTTTACCATAATCCCCACGCTTGGCAGGCGGCTTGGGGATCGCAGTGTGAGATATCAGTTCCTCAGAAAGCGCTACGCAGCGCTTTTATTTGGCCGCCGCTGTGGTCGGGCGGGCCGCGGGTGTCGTAGGTGTTTTGGTCGCAGGAATGTTCCCGGACATGTCCAAACTAGCCGTCAACGCCTCACCCTTGAAATTCACCACCTCCGCCCATCGATCCGTAAGGTATACTAAAAGATCTTCCATGTTTTTGGGACAACGCCTGATGATGAGCCAGAAAAAACGCGTTAGAACCGGTGTTTACTCTGGAGCCCAAGTCCGCAGCACTATCTGCGAGATGAAATCAGGCTCACTCGACTTATGAATGTCCAAGGAGAACAGAGTTTTACGTACTGCACATTGCCGGAAAATTATATGTTGAACTCTTGTTGTAAAAATGTTAATTAGAGCTAATGTACAAAGCGGAATCGTTAAAAGTAAAGTAAAGTGCTATATGTAGACGGAAAATTTAGTTTGTATAGTTTTATTGTGTGTATTTTTTTTTTGTGGCGGTCTGCCTTTATTAAACAAATACTACAAACTATTGTGTGTATTATTTTCTGCTTATCATCAAGTGAGACTATTTTATTATTATGATTTAAACAATATCAAGTACTTGTTTTTAGAGTTAAGAAAATCACTCATATTATAACAAAAGAAAATGAAAATAAGCTATTCACGTAAAACTCTTTCTTTTTTCAAAAAACTAAACAATATTTATATACTGGAAAAATTATCATACGAAATAACATAAGCGTAACTTATCGTACTCGAGCGAGACATTTGTCAACTTTGCTTCTCAGGGCGATGAAACGAGGGTCGGTGAGCCAATAAATATTATCATAAATTTGTTTTTTTTAACTGTCATCATCATTTCCCTACACTGGTCCCACTCACGTGGGGTCTTTACAATATGTTTTCTAACAACACACAAGAAAACACAATGACAATATTGTAAAAATGTTGGCTTCAGTTTTATGGTCGGCTGCCTATCTGACGGCAATCCTCTTTAGGAATTCTTGAACTAGTTGTAAAACCAGTCAGGTGATTAGGGTGTTAAGATGGTGAGCAACCCCATTGTACTCTAAACACATCAACGTGAGTGATGGCATGCTTCTCAGTGGGCGCATATTTGGTTTTCATTTGTGACGAAGTCATCCTCTTTTACCATCTTAACACCTCCTTTCTTAATTCGCTGTCCGCATATATATTTTTGATACTTCCATTCTTCATTCTTCAAAACAATCACCACATCTTTCGCTTGCCTGATTCGACACATTCAAACCTGAGCTCTTATTGCGAGCGGTACTCATTACATGTTGTAAATTCATACAATATTATAAATATAATAGAGGTAAAAATATTTTACAATATTAGAAATTGAGTGAGAAAGTAAATTGTTTATTTGGCTTTTAAAATATATATAAGAGCCTACATCTTATTTTCGTGTTCCTGTGTTTTCTGTTTCACTGTATTAATGTTCCTGTTTCAGTTTCAGCTTAACTGTTTTAGTTGTTTAAACTGTTGACATAATTATATAAATATTTTTTTTGCATTTGAATAAGGCTAGCCTTTGACCAACCATCTAGCCTGTAGGCGAGTTATAATGTTATCAAGGATGGTAAACATGCTTAATCTGGAAATACTGACCTTTTCAAGGACAGCTGCCGGAATAATCAGGTATGTTATTCAACACTCTAGGCCCTGAGGAGAGAGACGAAAAATAAACAAAATAGAGACATTTCATTTTCTTGAGTGGAGATGCCCTTTACTAAAAGCTTGCTAACACGCAAGCTATACAAAGGTGGTTGAGGTTCTCCGACTATAGACAGGTATGTATATCCATTGTTGTTATACCTACAAGTCCATCTTATAAGTACCTTATACCTTCTTACTCGAGGCAGGTATGTCAATTCATATTATACCTACAAGTCCGCCTTATAAGTACCTAATACGTTTTCACTTTAGGCGGCTAGCATATGGCCACTATCTCACCTGATGATGTGTTCGAACATGTTGTTCAGTTAACTTTAATCCCAAAAATATCGATGACTATTTTACGGTCATGCCCAATTTCCCGAAACCTAAAATACATTTTGTACCCGTACATGGTTTATCTTTGGTCATGCTCAGTTTTTCCCCAAAACCAAGATTAATATTCTTGGCGGTGCGTACACAAATCAAATTGGAAACAAATTGGTTCCTCTCTTGCTGAGTGTTATTTGTTTTATTGTACGTGATAGGATCTTCGGCGTTATATTTATTTAGTTGCACGGCTAGTCAGTTAATTTTAGGTTAATTTCATGAAAGTGAATGAACTTACCTAACGATGATATATATCTATCTTTAGTAGGCAACACGCAGAATGTTATATTACCATACGAGTGCGAAAAGAAATATAGGATTATTTGAAGCTAGCATCTCAAGACTCTAAGGCCAAGAGAGAGAAGCATCAGTTTCTAAGTAAAATGCCTTTAAAAAGGTAAACTGCAAGCAAGTACCACTAACCGCCACGAGGAGACAAAGAGGGCACCTGACTGTTAATAATGGGTTACTTTTTCTTTGCTAGCTTTTTTCTACAGTGACATTTAAGAGCAGCCATACTGGTTTCTAACATATTTAAATAAGACATTAATTTATAACGATCAGTTTGCTTTTGTCTAAGCTTAACTGTATTGATTCATAATTAAACATAATATATTTTTAAAGCTTGTTTTATATTTTTCTAAGTTTTTTAACGATAGTTTATTTGCATGCCTTTGGTATTTTAGATGATCGAAGGACAGAAGAACCAGGATTGTAAATGTTTTTGTTTAGTGAGGTTGTAATAAACCACTAAATATTTCGGTAAATATACCTAATTTGACCAATGCAATAGAGTACAAATTGCGATCAGCATAATTATTATCCATACAATAAAGTTTAATAAGAGCCGCCCTATCCCTTGAAATTGAATTTTACCATGAAATGTCAAAGAATTTAAGCAATTTGATAAGTACTTATTCGAAAGAAAATTTCAATGTCCCAATAATTGAACTAAATCTCTCTCTCACTGGTTTCAACCAGAATCATCTTTTGTCAATCAAAAGATGATTCTGGTATAAGACTATGGTTAAAGGGTAAAATGAAAAACTATTTTTTATGTATAAATAATGTGCATCATTTTGATTTTGAAAACAGTGATGATACAGCGCGTGTTGAGTTCCGATAGTGCGCGTAGCAATCAAAGTCACGGGGATGGGGGTTGCCATAATCCGCGCCCCCGTTACAAACCGATCACCTGAGCTCCAACTGATTGGTCAATTAGGAATAAATGTTCCTAACCAAAAACCTTGTGCATCTGGTTGGTCAGTTAGTAATGAAGGTTTAACCACCCAATTGACCGTTTGACCGTCGAGGTTGTTCTGTAATAAATAAAAGATACTAACCGACTACCTGATAATTTAATAAAAAAGTATCTTAATATGAATATATTAAGATACTGCAATATAATACAGATCAGGAAAGTGAGTATATAGAATTTAGCTTTGGTAATGCCTTCCTTTTTTTTGTAAAAGAAAACAAAGTATACAGACCCCAAATACATAAGATAAGGGTAAGAAGTGACCTTGATACGGCTTGTTATGGCTGCACTTAATGAACATCATTAAACATCCATTCCTTTTTAATAGTAATATATACTAACCACCGCAGGATTAGCGATCGGGGCTTTTATATTTTGTGTTTGTGGTTGGAATAATATTCCAATACTAATATATTATGTTAGTATTAAGAGTTAATTCATTGAGTTAAATTCCACTAGTTGCATCATATCGTGTCATTTTGATGTAAACCAAAACATACCGGTCCAAATTACCATAAAACGGCTCGTGAAAAGGTGAATACAGTACCATGTTGTTAAAGAGGCGGTTATGGCATAACAACGTATTCACAAACGGAATCCCACGGGAGTATACCCTTACCCCGGGCTCTAGAAATGTACACTTATTGCAGCTGAATATGGTAATAAAATGTTATGGAAATAACTATTCGTATAAAAATCCTTTGACTTCGCATCTTTGAGCAAGTGTTAGGTTTCGTAAAATATATTTTTTAGAATGGAATAGAATAACATTTATTGCCACTCACACAATTTTACAGTGAACAAACAGAAGTTAGAATAAAGACTATCTAATTTAACTGGCAAAGGGGGTAGGCTCAGCACTGTACTGCGTAAGCCTAAGGATATTTCACGCAGCGCAGCCCCTTTTGCTCGAACATAGGTTTGATTCGAGTTAAATTTAGTGATGCGGATACATACATAATACTTAATAAAATTAAAGTCACCCACGTAAACACTCTTACAAAAAACAAAATTCATATTCTTTACTTTGTCTCTTTTACGTTAGCATAGTAAATGATTGACTATTCAATCAGCTATCGGTTTAAAGGGTTCCTTACCTCAAAAGGAAACAAAACCAAACCTTGTAGGATCACTTTGTTGTCCGTCTGTCTGTCAAGACCCTTTTTCTCAGGAAAGCGTGGAAGTATCAAGCTGAAATTCATATCATATACTTAAGTATACTGACTTTGGAGCTGTGAAAAAATAAATTTTGTATGCCATTAAAAGATACGGACAATTTTCGACACTCTCAAGGGAACCAAAATCTACAGGGTACTTCGCGTGAACCCAAAATCTTGAAATTTGGTACGAAGCAACGTCTTAAAGCACAGATAATGAAAAAATTGCGAAACGCCTACAATTTTAGTTAAATCGTATATTTTTATTATTTTTTTAAATGTGTTGGATTTTTTTTAGCAATAATAATAATAATTAATTTATTTCACAAACTTTGGTACAGTTGCAACTAAACACTAAAGATATTCACACTTATTATTATATTACAAAATACCATAACATTTAATTATATACCTACAGGTTTGTACGGAACCTGCGGTGTGCGAGTCCAACTCGCACTTGGACGGTTTTTTATTTTCCCCCTTAAACCTTAAATTGCATTCAGTGGTCTATCGGATTACGATTCGTTTGTTAAAAGCAAAAGTATCTTTTTAGTTATTTTTATTTCTTCCAGCAAAGAGTCTCCTATGAGAGCTTCCCTATAGGTTTTTTTTATTGTATCGGAGTTCCTTTTGAGATAAAAGACAACTCGCGAGTTAGCCGTTTTTCCGTCCCCACAAGACCCTTTTTGAGAGTATTTTTCTGTGGGAAGAAGTTAATATGAGGCTAGCGCATTTCCCTATGAGGATGAGACTGCACTGAGAAAAATCTATAGTCAAAAGCGCCCTAATGACGCCCAATTTATATGGTATGAAGGCAAAACCCGACCAAACGTAAATACGTACAAAAACGTTAAACGAGGTCAGTGAAGGCGAATGTTTCTTTTCGTCTTCATTTAAGGTGTATTTTGTGGTCTTTCTTAAATATTGACTTTTCGATGAGGCTGATTAAGTCGTACGTTATAGTGATAATCACCGTTTATAAACCGCCGTAAAAGTAAGGTATATTTTGTGGTCAATACTGCAATTATTATTGTATAACACGTTTTTTAACGCTTGTGTTTATTATAAAACATGGTACATTTTTATTGATTTCGCTTTGCGTGGTGAAAATCATCTTAAGAGTTGTGAATTCACCTTGCGTAGTTACAATTCAACGGTAAAAGGTTAAATTTGATTTAAGCTCCAAAGTAGTTTTTCTCAGTGAGGGAACTAATTTATGATTTCTTTGCGGTAGGTATACTGGTGTCTTAGCATCTGCATCTTTTATATCATAGAATGAATTTTAATGTTTGTATGGTGCGGTAAAGGATTTTCTTAAAGGCATACCACCGGTTACTAATAAGTAATATATGATGATGTTAGCATAAAACAGCTCAATGGATTTAAGTGACATTCGGTAGGTAGAAAGCTGGAGTAACACAGACTAGGTACTAACTATTAGATAACATTTATATTTAGACTCCTATCTTATTCTGGATAAGAAATATTATGACTGGTGTGATATAGTAGTCAAAGGCTACATTGACTACTATATCACCTGCGTTATTAAGTGTTGTTGCGGTTATATAAGATAACCCTGTTACAGCGGTGAATAATATTCGTCTGGACTTTTAAAAATACTTCTTTTCACTTACATTAATCAATCAAGCCAATCGGCTTCAGCTTCACTACATGGTGGAAGGGCATTTTGCGGATCTTGCCTGATTAGCTACCACCCTCAAGTAGAAAGTCTATCGCCAAGCACCTAGCTGTGTGTTTTCAGCAGTCCTTGAGAGCCAGTAAAAGTACAAGTGCATGAGACTAAACAACTGTATTTCTGAGTGTGGTAGCGCAGTGCAATTCGTCACTTGGGATGAAATGCATCTGTTATAGGCAGAAGTTAGTCCACTTGGGTCACACACCAGGTGGGACTCGTTCTTGTCCAGTCACAATTACATTTAAAAATAATCGTCCGCTGTGGATTCTAAGAGGTCAAAATGATTTAATATTTTAGTTTGTGCACGTTTTTATAACCTGGTGTGTAGCGGTAAGTTCTGCCTATAACAGCTGTTTTTATTTACAAGTGACTACACCCATCACCCTGAAACATACAGTTGTTAAGTCCCATGTGCCTGTAATTTCATATTTACTTACTGGCTCTCAAGGTCTGCTGGCATATTTTATACTTTAGGGTGGTAGCTAGCCAAGCAAGCATTCACTAAATACCTTTCTACAATGATTTGAAGCTCAGGTTAGCGGTACGGGTCGACCCATGGAACTGCAGCACTAGAGAGTATAGGTACGGAACCCATCGTGCATGAGTCCGACTAACACTTGGTCGTATTTTTTTATAGCTGATTAGCTAGCTACTGACCACTATTTCACCTGATGTTCTGAGTAGTGTAGTCGAAAATGACCTAGACCTAATCTAAAACTACTGGCTCTCATGAACAGCTGTCGGAACCCATTTTTGGGTGCTTGGTTACAGATTTTCTTTGGCTTTGCTAAACATGTTCTACTTTCGAAAACATGAATTTCATCCCGACAGGATTTTTAAGCTATTAAATATGTATTGCACATCTGGATTAGAGTTTTACCCTGTAGATAAAGTCACCAACACAACTATTGAAAATAATAAGTTCACTAGGTACTGAGACCTTCCTTAAGTCTCGGGCGAAGTTCTTTCGACCTATAAGCAGAGTGTATTCATACAAAATCTTCCGAACTTCAAACACTATCTAACTTTTAACAATAACACAACTTTAAGTTCCAAAGAGAATTGTTCATTAAACGTTTACGTTAGTAAAATGAACTAAACGGCACTAATGAAATTGCTCTCTGAACGCAAATAATCTAAGAAGAAGAAAGTTTGGATTAGAGAGCAACTAGGGCGCCCTTCAAGCCTCAAAAATGCGCTAAACTAGTCGGTTTCCCAAGATATATGCTTTTTAATAAAATTAATTAAATAAAATTAATTTGCTTTGTAGAACATTGTTTGTCGAAAAATAATGTAATAAGCAAGTATAAATTACTTAAAAAAAACGAATACAAATTATTTTTATTACATTAAAATTAATTCTGCAACTTGTATATATTTATGGAATCATTTATAAAAGCCCTTCATTTTAATAATAATTAAACAACTTTAAACGGTTTAAAGCGCGTATAATTATCATTATTTTATTATCATTGTTTAATTACTATGTGTAATAATCGCGAAAACCTAAGACAACATTACTTTCATTTTAATACCCAACTTGTTCGAGATTAAAAGAAATATATTATTTTTTATCTCTTAATATGGCGTCCAAATTCTGCCAGTGATTATATTTTATTTTTGTATGACATAAGTGTCACTTGCGCTATAAAAACGAATCTAACGATATATCATACATTAAAATCGTTTAAGCCGTTCAGAAGTTATGGTGCAATAAAGAAACAAAAATACATACATACATGAACCTTGAAAACATAACACTCCTTTTTTTGGGATGTCGTGTAACAAGGAATATTTGGAAACGTTCCACCTAGATATCTCTGCTGCATTTTTTAATGTGATTATTACTGAACAAGCACGAGGCCCACCTGATGTTAAGCGATAACCTCTGCATATAACAGATGCATTTCGACACAAGGGACAAACTGCAGTGCGCTCGTCACCTTGAGACATACAATTGTTAAGTCTCATGCGCCTATCATTTCACTAAAGACTGCTGCCGGAAAACACTGTTAGATGCTTGGTGACAAATAACTTGAGGGTGGTAGCTGGCCAGACCAGAATAAAAAAAATGTCCTTCCACCATGCGGTGAAGCTTAAGCTAGCGTTAGAGATCGAGCCATGAATCTGCATCTATAGCTATTACCGCTCGGCTATCATTGCTTTAAAGGAAAGTGCCGACACCAAATCTACCTCTTAATAAATATTTTGCACTTACTAGCTTAAACCAGAATCCAGACATTACCATTCTTCGAGCAGATTATTATACCGTCATCTGTATAATCTGACGTATCCTAACCAACGTATCTAATACAAGACTTTTTAGACGAGAATACATAATTCTGCTGCTCGGGGTAAACGAGTTAGGAGGCTTTAACTTTGCAACACACGGGGTCTCCGTTCTAACTTGAAAGACGCCCATTGCCACCTGGAAACTGCTAAGCCGGCCTTGCTCGTTTTGACCAAAACAAAATATGCTCCTCATCACACACCTTTTGTCATCACACAGATATATTATAACGAGATGTTGTAAATAGCTTGTCAAAAAAGTCTTTTTATACCTGGAATAACTTTGATTAAAATTGGTATGAAACAGTGAAAAATTGTATGACTGGCGTGAGTGAAAAACACAAGAAGATAAATAACGACTTGGAATAAAGATTGGTGGATACAGGATTAGTCAGCAGAAGTAGAACAGAGAATTGAGGGCATAACAGTACGAATCTGAAAATCTGTATAAATTCTAACAATTTCTTATATTAATTTGTTCCAGGTAATTCAGATAAAAGAACAATCAAAGGATGGAAAAGTAGCAGCAAACTAGCTACAAGTGGTAAGAATATTGTTGATGTTTGGAATCCAAGCAAAACCACCGCATACATTCTTAAAAACAACCCAAAATGAAAATACTCGTTGGTATACCAACTTTTAGAAAACTGCTATGATTACGCAAACTTAGCCCAGATAATGAATAGATTCAGGCGTTACTTTGCGGAAATCCATTTTTAATAATAACAAATACTTTTAAAATATTTTAAGAAAACATCAAATTAAGAATGAGAATGAGAATTCTCGATCGTGCGCTCGAAGAGTCAAGACCTCCTGAGGATGCTTCGTGTAGAAGCGAAACGCGTCGAAAATTCTTCCGGTTTGGCTCCGTGGCGTTTGTGACGTCACGTCGGCTTAGCAGGAAAATTAAGCGGAATTGTCACTAGATATATTTTTATATTTTTTAAGTGTTTTATTAAAATATTAATTTGATGTTTTCTTAAAATATTTTAAAAGTATTTGTTATTATCAAACTTAGCCCTTTGTTGTATTTAGTATCTAATAGCATGCAGACACAACTTGCTAATATATCAACTTATACTGTTAATTTTCCGCAAATTTTCCTTCGTTGGTGTATTGTCCAGGAAACGTTCCAGCAGGAAATAATGTGAGTGCAGTGAAAGGAAAAGTCTCATCTGCTGGAACAGCCTTTCACAGCAGCGTCACATGTCACGAATTGCACTGCGCCCGTCACCTTGAGACATAGTTGTTAAGTCTCATGTGCCTGTAATTTCACTGGCTCTCAAGGACTGCTGCCGGAACACACCGTTAGGTACTTGGCGACAGATTTTCTACTTGAGGGTGGTCGCTAGTCATGCGGGCATTCGCAAAATGCCCTTCCACCATGCTAAAATGCGAAATGTCTCAAAGCCTTGGCTTCTTCTCGGGTCGAATATTTATTTTATTTTGTGCAATAATTCTGAGTGAAGTTCCGGCTTTTCATGTATCATTGTATACATTTATATAAGATAATCTTTCACAATTTTTTACTTATTGGTAAATTATATTGGACGAGGATTTTAGGGCTGAAGTGGGAACTCTCTCAGAGTAGCAAGGAGAATAAATAGTTTATTTGATCTACTTTAATTTCTACTAGCTTTTTCTTTATTTTTGCCTTATAATATTACTGACTGGTTGATTGAGCAAAAATCCAAAAAAATTCCTAAGCCTATTACGATAAAGGCAAAAAAAAACTCATAACAGCGCTATTGACGCAATCGTTTTGTGTTATCGAAAAATCATTGAAACTTCCTTGTTAACCCTTTTGTCTGAAGCCACAAATAAATGTGTAAGTATTCGAAGTTTGAATTTCGAACTAATATTGAAAAAAGAAAACAAGTTAAAAAGACGTAAGCACACGTAGGCGAACTACAGGAAAAGTGAAAACGGACTATTTATATTTATTTCAAAACTTCCCCTGTTTTAAGTATTTCGCCGAAAATTCAACGACCGTTTTCCCACTGAAGGTAAAGAAGCGTACACAAGAGAGTGATAATATAAGATATGAAAATGTTATTTAATACCTACCGCGCAGGTGACACTTTTTTGTGTTTTTTTACCCAAATGTCAAAACAAAGCTCTATTAAGGTTACCCTCCTGTCTGTACTGCAGTATGTCATCTGTGGGAACGAAATTATCATCATCATCATCATCATCATCATCATCATCATCACATCAACTGGAATGTCCACCGTTGAACAAGGTCTCCCCAGTGGGAGGATTTGCCATAAATCCCACGCTTGACAGGCGTCTTGGTAATCGCAGTGGTAGTTGTCAGTTATTCAAAAGCCGCTGCTTTCCATCTTTTGGTATTTTCCATTTATTGCCTCTTACTACACCCACGGGAAATATAGCGCAGCTGACATTCTAACCCGGCATCCCACGGAGGTACTAGTTGCTTATCGAAAACAAACGGAATTATGCTGCAGTCTTGCATAGTTTTACCGAGTCTTAAATGTATTCATAGTCTACTCACCAACTGATTCTAACATTAATGACTTTCAAGTGAGTCCAGTGATAGTATCAAGTTTTATTTTTTGACCCATGGTTACATATTATTCATTTAAACTGGCATCGTACGATTCGTATACTGCGTTCCAAACAACTTGCATAGTCTTACAAACATTTCAGTTTGAATCCGAAGCATCTAGCTATAATCCTAAGCTATATGGTACGCGGGCTATGCTCCTAAACATTTTATAAACGCCTGTTAGATGTTATAAAAATATAGTTATGAACTATCCTAATAACGCATGTTACCGTACAAAAAAAAAACAGCATCGCAATCTGTCCGGCAGGTTATATCATATTCAACTAAAAGATTCAAATTTATTGCATCGTCCATAAAATTAGTTGTAGCTATTATTGTAGTATTTATATTGGAACATTGCATATTAAAGTTAAATCTAATCTATCGATACGTTGTTTTCGGGGACATAGGCTTATTAACTGCTGTTTCTCAACATGAGGCATCATCAACCGTAGTGTGTAAAGTCGTGATTTTTAGGGTTCTGAACCTCAAAAGGAAAAAAACGAAACCCTTATAGGACCACCTTGTTGTAAGTCTGTCAAGATACTTTTTCTCAGGAAAGCATGGAGCTATTAAGCTGAGCTGAGCTAGTACATTTTGTACACCAAATAAATGTAAGAAAATAATTATCTACGTACAGTTTGTGGATCTTCGGCATAGCCACAGCTGTGGAGAGAGCTCTCTATTCGAAGTCCTCAGCGACGACAACGGAGGAGACTGGAGCGCCCATACTGTATTATGCGATGGTGTAGCTATAGGCTCTCTTGTCTAAGCAGAAAATTAATAGAAAACCAAATTCTACATACAGATCGACATCTGTATTAGAATTTATATTCCCATACTACATAATTGGATGTTAGGTAAAGTTCCAGTAGTTCAAAATATTCCAAGGGAAGGTAAGTAAGCTTACTAAGTCTTTTTCATATTTAATAATAACAAATATTTTTTAAATATTTTAAGAAGTCACAAACGCCACTCATTGACTCTGCGTCACGTCCGCTTAACAGGAAAATTAGGAGGAATTGTCACTAGATATATTTTTAGATTTTTAAGTGTTTTGTTAAAATATGAATTTGATGTTTTCTTAAAATATTTGTTATTATTAAATATGGATTTCCGCAAAGTAACGCCTGAATCTATTCATTACTAAGTCTTTTGTAGACAATGCTACGGTGATGCTACGTCATAGCATAAAATTCGTAGAGCAAACCGATCTGACTTTTTTTCGATGAAGATTATCTGACACTGCGGTTAGTGATTATTAAAGCCTTAACCGCACAGTCAGATAGTCTGTATTGAAACAGCTGTGGTAAGTTTAGTCTATCATCCAAAAAAAGTCAGATCGATTTGCTCTATGAGTTTTATGCTACGACGTAGCATCAGCGTAGCATTGTCAAGAAAAGACTGAGTAAGGCTTTAATAATCATGCTATTTAATATTTGTAAACAGTTAAAATAGTTTGCTGGCAAAGTGCCAGATATGTATATCAATTAGTTAATCTTTTTATATTTTCGTATTTGTATTGTGGGTTTGTAAATATTTTGTTGGATTCTTGACGTAAAAAACACACTTTGGTTCTTGGACTTTTATGACATCTGCCAGCAGCGTGGACATACATATTATATGTTTGTGTTATTAACTGTAGCACAGTAAACTATTTGGTTTTAGTTTATTCAACTTTAAACCGCTAAATTAAACTGTATAATTTTTATTACTTGGATAGCATTTTTTCTTTTGCTATATGATGTCTGCCTGAAGTCAATTTAATTTCATTCAAATTAATAACATGGTAAAATAAAAATTCTGAAAAATCTGTGAATATCTATGAAAAAATGTCTGTTATATTGAATGATTTCAAAGGTCTTTCAAACTAAAGTTTTCCTCGTATAGTTTTATTCAAATTCGATGTAATTCGCTCATTATCAGCCCTACTTAAAGTTTATCTAATAAGAATAATGAAACATATAATTAGTAAATAGTAGTATAATTGTTTTCGTTTCTGTATAGTAACGATAGAAAGATTATCTTTCGCAACTAAACTATATGTGATGTATTACATATATTGAGCTTCAATAGATCTCGTGGTTTAAACTTAACACTGATACTGCAATTCTGAAAACACTGAGACACGCACAGCAAACTTTTAATACACCTCGCAAAATTAACTGTTAATCTCAACTCTTGCATATCAGAGCCATGTAAGTAGGGCACAGATAAACTTATGATCATTACGTGTGGTCTGGTTCTCAAGGAGGAGGTGTACTTGAGAGCCAGTAATTCTAAGATAGCCTGAACAACATCTTCGACCACATTATCACTTACCATCAGGTGAGATAGTGGTCAAAGGCTAATTCATAAGGGAAAAAAAAATTGCTCACTGGTCTTCTAGACAATAATTTAAATGATATTTTTCAATTGTAGAATTTTTATTGACTATGACTGTAAGTACTTTGTAGCAGACGAATAGTTTATAAGGAAACTAAAATAAAGAAAATTTAAATAAGTTTTCATGGTGGTATTACGATTTATTTTGTTTTTTATAAGCTTCCGTACGAGAACAAGAACTCTAAGAGTGAATGAATTGCATTAATTATGTCAGACAGTCCTGCCTTTAATTATTTAATCTTAAAAATCTGTAAAAAGTTTGCCGTTGGAAAGATTCAGAGCAAATATGTTAGTATGTTTAATATCGTAATAAATAATATTGAACAAATAAGATTATAGACTAAACTCAATAAAAAATTAATCACCAAATAAAAAAACCCAAATATGCGTAAAGTTCGCTAAAGACTGAGTGATGCCTTTCTGATATCGAAGATTTTGATTGCACGATGGATATCAATCAGGTTGTTACTTTTCTTCACCTCAATTAATATATAGTCTACCCATCAATGATTGAATTTGCAAATTGAGTACACATCAAACATCACATCATATATATATATTTTTATTATTACCAATTCTAAGGCCGAATTTTGTTAATAAAACGGTACATACGTTTGATTTTGTAGTTGTTATATAATTGTACTGTACTGTACTGTATCAGCTGGAACGTCCACTGCTGAACACAGCCTCCTCTATTTATGGAGTATTTGCCATAATCCCCACACTTGGCAGGCGTCTTGGGGGTCGCAGTGTAAGATTGGAGTTTTTAGAAGGTGCTGCTTGCCCACCTTCCAGTATTTTTCCATTAATCGCCTCTTGCGACACCCACAGGATGATATGGGGAGGTGCAATTCTAACCCGGCACCCCACGGGGTGTGTTACACATATGTTATATTATACAAATTCAAAAATATTCAGTTATGGTAGGAATACACCAAAAACTTTTTTGCTCAGCCTATATATTTTAAATCTGAGGATCCATGGCATAATTTTCACTCCGATTTTCAGCGTAACTTTGTAGCTTCAGAAGTGACGAGCAGAAGCACAGTTTAATGCCAAGTTAACTTAGGTCGTAAATCATAGCGGAGGCTGTAGCTCGGTAATGTGTACATCATTTTATACATTTCCTCCTTCAATCGAAACTCCATTGAGATCCTACTTGTCAGCTTTTATTGTGAGTTATCGTTGCTGTGAAGGCGCTGTTGAATGTGGAAGTAGCTATGGAAATAACTGCAGAGTTTTTAGAGTAAGTGCCTCGTAAAACTCCGTTTTTTACAGAAAATACAGTTCCCATATTAAAACTATTTTTTGTGGCTTTTGGATCAGGCTTTGGCCAGATACTAGATTGTTGGAAAACGTTGATGTGGTCTTTTATATAAATTTAGAGTAGAAATAAGAACTGCAGTCCAAAAACAGCTAAACAACCAGAAAGTCTGAGCTGGAAAGTTTATAATAAATGTTAAAGAAGCTCCCATACATTGTACGTTTATTTTGGTTTTGGGTGAGAACTGGAAACCATTTTTAATTGAGAGTGTAAAAAAACTCAAATTTATATTAAACATTTTCTTACCTGTTCATCCAGCAGTACATCCAACAGTATTTTGGTTACTTCGGAATAACATTAAAATGTTTCTTTTTCTGCACAATAACCTGATAATTTGTTTTAAAATCAGGAATTTGAATTATCTCTCGTTTTTCTAGAAGTTTTCTTGCTTTAGTTTTATTGTTGCAACTAACACAAACAAACAAATAGGCTAGATAATTTTACACAATGATACCAGAATATTCTCCCGAAATGATGTGAGAAACAATTTTATTTTATTCAACTGACTTCTAACAATGTTTACAACATTTAATTATGTAACATCTAGCTGGTATTTACACTACCGATTTGTTTTTCTTAATAATGTATGGTAAAACCATAGCCAATTTAAAGTAATAATTTAATAAGTACCTCACCTGTAGCTAAAGCGTACGGAAATGCTGGGCTGTATCGGAATAGTCTCCGGTGGGTATCCAGTAATTATGCAAAATGTCTGCAGACGTCCAAAATTAACATAAACACCTAGGGAAGCTTACAACAGGTAAGCTCAATACATTTTTTCTTGCTCGTATGTTTGAATGGAGAAGGATTATTAAAGAGTTCTAAGCATTGATAACAAAGAGGTTCGTCAACATTTCAATATACCTGAAGAGGCTGATGCAAATATTTATTACTGATTTTTACTAAGGCTGAGATAATTTATGCTTCTAATGTAATATTCAAAGGATTTGGCTTAATACAAGCTGAATGTATGATTAACAATTTACATTTGTCTATGATATTGTGACGGAACAAGCACTACGCCTTCCTGGTGTTAAGCGGTAACCGCTGCTCATATAATAGATGCATTTTGTTAAGTAACGAAATGCAGTGCGCCCATCATCCTGTGAGATACAGATGTTGAATCTCATGTGCCTGTAATTTTACTGGCTCTCAAGAACTGTTCTGCCAGAACACACTGTTAGGAGCTTGGCGACAGATTTTCTACTTGAGCTTGCCAGACGAGCATTCGAAAAATGCCCTCTCACCATACAATGAAGCTCAAGCCAGAGGTGGGGATCGAACCATGGACCTGCGGCATCGCATCCATAGTTATAACCACTCGGTAATCATTGCTTCATAATTCTAAGCAATCTGTAACGCAAACATTAAAACAATATTTTCTTAAAACTGAGGTTTTTTAGCTTGGCTGTTCTAATCAGCGCGCACAGTATCGTATTATTAAGGTGAAAAAAAATGATTGATAAGTTGCGATTGCAGATATCAAGTTTATTTATCAACTAGCTCCACCCCTGGATTCACTTTTTTTTTAGTCGTGATTATACTTAATAAGTTGACATCGTCAGGACCACTGCGTTCTTGTTATGAATGAAATTCTATTGTTATCATTATCGCCGATGCCAATGGGCTAATGTTGAAAAGTACCAATGCAAACAAAATCTGTGACAATCTGTCAATTAAACAGTCGTATAAATATATTTTACTTTCAGCGGTTAATTTGCGCTACAGCTACCAATCTCCGATTACCAAAAGGTGATATAACCTAATATTATTCTATCACATCCATGACATCTACCGTTGAACTAAGGCCTCTTGCTTCATTATGAAGTTTCCACTCAGTTTAATTATGAAATTTATTTCCCTTATCGATTCATTGGCAACGTTGTTTCTTTTTGAAACCCATCTTATCATTAGCCTACTAAATACAAACTTATTGTCTCGTCTCTCAAATGACTGTTCAAAACAACATTATCTTAAATTACTCCTTAAACCCAAAACCTTGAGGTATCCTACTTAATATACATATGAAGTGAGTAACTTTTTTTTTTTGAGGGGGGAAATGCCTTCGCACTGCCACTCCACCGTGGGGGCGGTGGAAGGGGATGTGTGGGGCTTGAACCCACGAAAACCCCCCCGTGAGCAGTCCTCCGCCAAGGTGGGGCAAGATAGGGTCGCGTTAGCAGTCACCATCTTGCCCCGGCGGTAGGCCCAAACTCTGTCGGGCCTCTGCGCCGGGGGAGGGGCGACCTTACTCACCAAGGTCACCTCCAAACGTGTGAGGCCGTGCAAGCTGGTGGAGAATCCCCTGACTCTCCACCAGTAACCCCACTACGGAGAAGGGAGGAGGCGGGTAAACTGCCGCCTCCTCGCCCCCGTTCGTCTGCGCCGGAGCGGGGCAGCATGGGCATCGCCCTCCCTGACCCGCTCCGCGGCCTCCTTCTGCGCCATTACCGCTTCGCAGAAGGAGACCACCGCCTGCCACGATCTCTCTCCTCCGAGCATGGCGTTTACAACGCTCGGCAGAGAGAGATCCCCTCCTATGATGAAGTGAGTAACTAAAGCATCCCACATTAAGCATCGATTAATATTTTGACCACATGCTTTTATTATCGTGCAATAATAGTATCGTGGAATAGTAAACTTGAACACAGCACTTCAGGGCAGTGTGGTGCATCCACATCCAGCCATTCTGATATTGCTGCATTTTGGTCACGTAGCCGGCATACAACACACTGCTGTTATTTGAATTACCATTTACAAATTCCACAATTTCTAGGAAAAGTTTCCGCCTATGTACAAATTTAGTGGCTTATGGCGCGCGACATCTTTATGCGGTCGTTTAGAACGGCCATATGGTTTTATAAATATCGCTCTGTATCGTGTACCCATATGAAAATATTTTCGGGATGCTACGGTTTTTTACTTTTAGTAGTTGACGGAGAAGGTATTGTAAATTTTGTCTTAATACTTCAAGTAATCCTTAATTAATTCTGATATTTCGTTAAAACTCGGGAGCTCCTTCAAAGGTAAACTGTACAATTTTTTTTGTTAATTAACAAAAAAAAATAGCTTGATTCAATGCTTACTGCAGTTTTGTATTTATATGATTTAATTTTTCAAGGTTAGAAATGAAAATGCCAATTTTATATATTAATATAAAATATACATTACAATTGCTTGATACAATTTTCAAAATGAGAAGTAATCAGTTTGAATTAGCCTGTAAGTTAACGATAATATCTATCGATTATACCCACTACGATAATTTTAACTCGACATTATTCACCTTAGTATTTAAATTGCATTGTTGTACCAGAATGCTACAGCGGAACAGTGACACAATGTATATCTTTCAATATGCGAGCTACTTGAGTACAGAATACGTGTAAGGAAAGCGATGAAGTCAGTACTAAATATCACTGTACGGGTCTGGACTTCTTACTTATAGGGATCTAAATGTTCTTATTGTAGTAGTTGTAGTGTTGTATATAGCTCGTAGTATTTTGTCTGGAGACAATGCGAGTCTTATGTTATTGTTTTTTTTATTGCTGGTCAATTTATGGCAATGTTTTACTTTTAAGTCAAAGTCAAAGTCAAAATCATTTATTCAATTTAGGCGTCTACGACGCTCTTATGAAGGTCAATTACAAATTTTAGTATTGAAATATTCTACATTGTACTGCCACGTTCAGCAAATAAATTGTATAGAGCCACTGCGAGAAGAACGGGCAAGAAACTCGGGGCCATTCTTTTAAACATCTTAATTAACAATGTGTTACATACATACTATATAATAGAGTTATTACAATATTTGTTTAAATTATGTAGGTGACAGGCAATAGCTTGGCGGAGGCGGAATTGTCCAGGCATTTTTGTCGTTTATGTAATCAGAAACTGTGTAGTAGGATTTTTTAATCAATATGTTTTTCACATGCAACTTGAATTTCCCTTCTGTGAGCGTTGTAATATGTTTGGGAACTTTATTATAAAACCGCACACAATTACCTAAGAAGGACCTTTTATTTGTCTTTGCTAATCTAAAACCTGGCACCACTATTTTATCTTTATTCCTAGTATTGTAATCGTGATTGTCACTGTTTAATTTAAATTTACTCAAATTTTTACGAACATACATAATATTTTCAAAAATATACAGACTTGGTAAAGTTAAAATATCAATTTCTTTAAAAAGATCCCTCACAGATTCCCTAGGACCCATTTTATATATGGCTCGAATTGCACGCTTTTGTATGATAAAGATTGTCTCTATCTCAGCAGCAGTTCCCCACAGCAATACGCCATACGACATAATACTGTGGAAGTACGCGAAATAAACTAGCCGAGCAGTAGCTACGTCTGTTAACTGTCTTATCCTAAGAACTGCATATGCAGCAGAACTAAGTCTTCCGGAGAGATCATGTATATGTGGATCCCATTGTAAAGTGGAATCCATTTTGATTCCCAGGAAGACTGTCGCTTTGTCAATAGGGAGTTTATCTGGGCCAAGCTTTATGTTTGGTTCAACATAAGGAACATTTGGTAAAGAAAACTTTAAACATTTCGTCTTTTTTGAATTAAGGAGAAGATTATTAGCGGCGAACCATTTACAAATCTTAGATAATACATTATTTACATGCGTCAATTCACTGTCTTTCCTATCTACTTTAAAAATCAGAGAGGTATCATCTGCGAATAAAACAATATCGCAGAAATCTTTGACCATGCAAGGCAGATCATTAATATATGTTAGAAACAGAAAAGGTCCCAAAATTGATCCCTGTGGTACTCCCATTTTTACCAATGACCCGGAAGAAGTATTGCCACTTATTCCAACCCTCTGTAGCCTGTCTGACAGATATGACTCTATAAGATTCAGAGCTTTCCCACGAATACCATAGTGGGAAAGTTTACGAATCAGAGTGCAGTGCTCTACACAGTCGAATGCCTTGGAAAGATCACAAAATACGCCAATAGCATCATGTGAACTCTCCCAGGCTTCCAGTATATGCGACATCAATTGAACACCTGCATCTGTTGTGGATTTGCTCTTGGTGAAACCAAACTGATTCTCATTTAATAAATTATGCTTGTTAAAATGGGATAGTAGTTGTTTGAGCATAATTTTTTCGAATACTTTACTCAGAACAGGTAAGATGGAAATAGGTCTATAATTGCAAGGGTCAGATGTAGACCCCGACTTTAAAATTGGAGTGATTTTACTTTGTTTCATTAAATCGGGGAAGTTTCCACTATCGACACAAAGATTAAATATTGTTTCTAAATATGGTGCAATAATGTAAATTATAGACTCTACCACTTTTACTGACATACCCCACAAGTCTTCAGTACTCTTTATGTTTAAACTTTGAAATGTTTTTATAATTTCAAATCTTGTGGTGTGTCTGAAAGAAAAGTACGGTGATTTGCTTGGAAAATTATTTTTTAACATAGTTTCTGCTACATTGGGACAAGAATCCAATGACTTAGTGGATTCTAGGGGCAAGGTAGAAAAAAAATTTTCAATTTTCATTAAGTAGTTCTGGACTCATATATGTATCTTTTCTTGAATGGCCACCTAATCCCGTATGGTCGTTTGAACAATCAGATCCCTGAACTTCCACTTTTTTTGAAGAGCCATTTCCATTGCATAAAGTTTTTTCCTAAACGGTTTATTTTCAATTGATAGCAGTAGGGGAGTTTGCCAAAATCCGCATGGCAGGCGGCTTGGGGATCGCTGTGTGAGATATCAATTTCTCAGAAAGCGCTGCCGCCCACCGTCTGGTGTGTTACCCTTAGTTGCTTCTTACGACACCCATGAGATGGGGGGGTGACCTTCTAGCCCAGCACTCCGTGGTACACAAGTTAACATTGTTTAATTGCACTAAGAGCTGGCGGTATAACTTTGGTTCCGTAGAAATAAGAGGACGCTACGTTCGTTGACAAGTATGCACCGTCACACCTTTCCAAGAAAATGTAAGGGCTGGCTTCGTGGCGGCCTACGAATAAATAATAGGTGGCGGCTACTTCAGCGGAGCAATTCAAGCGACGCAGATATACTAATTTTGGTAGTGGTTAAATGTTTAAGCCGTTTCGTGTATAGACATTGGGTCCGCTTATCATATTTTTCAAATCGTATAAAATATGATAAGCGGACCCAATATTACCAAATGCTCTGGCATTTGGTTTACGACGTGACGCGAGGTTAAAATGTTTGGCAGTTATTTGGCTCAATGAATAAACATTGCAATCCAAAGTGTTAATGCTGGCAGCATGGCATGGGCTCGCTGCCATCTGATAGTGGGCTGAGGTATTTAAATTGCCCGTGCCCCTGCAATGGATTTTGTCATTGTATAAATGCTGCCGTTGATGTAGGTTTAATAATAGTGTAGTTAGTAGATTTTAATTATACCATCAGTAAGATGTTTACTGGTCAATGATATGTAAGCTGACTTCTTACAGTTACATCTTTGTCTAATTTAAATATGCAGAAAAACCCTGAGTGTTTGACCATCGAAGCAATAAATTATTGTTTTATTCCTAAAATGTACCAAATATATATTATTTCATATTATGATTCGTTCCTATTTAATAACTTTTTACACGTTCTTTAAATAAAATGACTTTGGTAATGGAACTGGAGTTTAAAATATTCATTATTATTTTAGCATATTTTTGTGGTTGAGTTAACCTTTATAATAAAAATTTCGTTGATCCCTCATTCATGAATTAATCACGTACAATAAAACTTTTTTCATGTATATGGTATTTCCTTCAGTTATACCGAAACAACAAAGTTCGATCCCCAAGTTAAAGGTGAGGCTTTAAGAATATATAAATTTTCCCTGTTTCCTGGGCGGCTTGGAGATAAAATTTTACAAATTAGTTTTTAACTATGGAAACTCGCTTTGAAAGCGATAAAATAACTTGTTAAACGATCTATTTATGTGGTACTTACTTCTTGCAAGTGGTGATAATGTGTAACGAAAAAATATGTAGCAAGTTAGATCGATATGTGTATGTTCTAGGTCGAATACGGCGTATTTGAAAGCATAAGCACTAAGTGCTGCTTTTGAAGCAGCACTTAGTGATTATCATGGTTATGTGTCATCGGTACTGCGTTACAGTTTGGAGATTTGGGGTAACTCAGTTGAATTTATAAAAGCGTTTATAGTACAGAAAAAATGCAGATCGCTTTGTGGAATCGAATTTTTCAATAGCTGTGTAACCGCATAGACCCTACCTATCATAAAATTTTATGCATCTATTATCTACAAAATGTTAACACACATGCAAGTAATAAATTTCTCTCAAGATGTGTCACTTTACATCCTTAAGATAAAATAATATTAGAGACATGTATTTTTTGTCACTACAATTTTGAGAACAGTCGAAAAACTTGGGTTCACAGTGCTTGAGAATTATTTAGAAACATTTGGTAAGACAAAAAAAATGTTGGGTTTATCTTTGTTTTAAAATCATAAATCGCAAACTACTTGACGTTCGACGACTAAAATTCTTAGGAAGGGTACTTCTCTAAGGGCTTTCTAGAAAAAAAAGCAATAAAATTCACAACCAGTCTGACATGTGAACAATAAAGTTGAGAATGAAGCGAGGTTCTGTTACGAGTGAGCGAGATAGATATTATTCGAGAGAGAAAAAAAATATGGTTTTAACCCAAATGATTGAAGCGTCTGTTTTAAAATTCGTTTAGTAATACGCGAACGCTTGACCCGCCAAGTCGGCGGAAATAATTAAAACCAGTAAATAATATCACCCGCGCGAGTGTTTTTTTTATATAAATGTCTAAATTAAATTCAGTGAATGTTCGCCGTCTTCGGGTTGCAGTTTGAAAGCTAAGTACTAGAATAAGTGCTTGGTCTAGCGTACTAAAATGTAGTTCCTTTGCATAAATTAATTAAATCAATATTTGATTTAAATATGAATAACTTTATAAATATATTTCTTTTAACTAGTAGAGATGTTTCAAATATTTAATCTACAAAATTCATCTCTTATTCATT
Organism: Plagodis pulveraria; assembly: GCA_963890685.1. Taxonomy (NCBI): domain Eukaryota; kingdom Metazoa; phylum Arthropoda; class Insecta; order Lepidoptera; family Geometridae; genus Plagodis; species Plagodis pulveraria. Next base: position 9,793,689 of record OY982964.1, on the reverse strand, counting down.
GATTTATTTGATGGTATAAACGCTTTAATTATTGATATTAAATACACAATATAAATTAATTATTCTTATTATACTGAGTGAACAATTAATTAACCTTGGCCGGTAATAAAAATATTTAGTTATTACTTCTTGAATTAAATAAATTAATTAATTTCAATGAACATTTAAATACTTTATTTTAAATATAAATTTTAGAACGCTACCTAAGTTTTGTATTACATTTATTAATATATATTTTGAAAGGGGTTAACAGATCTTGAATATTTTAATCATTAATTAATGTTGAGCGATTAGACATTTAGCAAGATCAGATGAACTGGTTAGATCCTTGTCGTCTGCTTAAATATAGCGCAGAAATAAATTGTTACATTATTGATTTACGATTCCAAAGGAATGTATTTTGTGTGACTTTTAGGTTGACTTTACATTGACTCCATTTGTTTAATTGAATTTATACAAATTAAATAAAGATCTTTATTTAAGCGTAAATATCATTGCAAAGGATTAGAAATAAGAATCAGAATCAGAAACAGAATCAGAATAATAATAAACCTAGACAGTAAAATATGTTTAATATTTCACACGACAGACTGAGATGAGATTGACACTATGAACTTGAGTGAATAATTATTTGTTTTTTTACAATCATAAAATGTGATTATGTTTCATAAAACCTTTGTTGCAAAGATTTGGCGAGCATATGCGTAAATGTAATAATTTTTGCACGAACTATAACTTTCTTTAACAACCTAACTCACCTATCTATAATATGTATACTCTCCTTTGGGACAGGCACTTTGATCACACCAAAGCTAGGATGACTAAAAACGTCTGAGTTTTAAGTCTAAGTGCGAACATCGTCGCCATTCTTCCAAAAGGAGAATTTATTTGTATATAAGTATAAAATATCAATTGATGATTGCGGCAGTTAACTAAGTGAGTGTTTTTATGCTTCATTATCAGATGATATATTTTAAATAAAGATCAAAATACTATATTTGATCTAGCTCTAATGAAAAATAAATTAAATACAGAGCTAAAGTTAAAAGCCAAACTCGATGTTATGGAACAAAGCCACACGTGTAAACGGGTCGGCTTAAGCTCAAACAACAATAAAGAATAAATGAGCTTGTATCTAAAGTTATTCTTCAAATATTTTCCGGATGGAAAATATTATATTATAATTTTATCACTTGACACTTATTTATCAGGGAACATTTGGTAGACTGGCATCGGCCGCTCAAAGACCTGGTCAACTATTTCCTAAACCTTTATATCATATGAAAAGAATATAAGTCCAAATTGGCCATTCTAGCGGTATCCGCTTTTCATGACGTCACATTATGACTGTCAAATCGTCGTGATAGCAAGAAACGACGCACCGTGGGATTTTCACCGTAGGAAAACAGTTTTTCCAGCAGAAACGCTATGCGTGTCAGCAATTCCAAACACTAGAAACAAATTAAGTTATTACCTATCAACACATATACACAGCAGATAATATGTCTTGGTTGCTTACAAGCTTGTGTGCACGAAATTGTAGCAAAGTTATATGCTTAATAAAACTTGATCAATAAGGCATTGCGTACATAAAAATACAAAAGCGTAAATTGTATTTGCTAATGCGTAAGACAAAAGGTTTATGAAACAAAACACATATGATAAATTCATACCTACTTTCGCTATGGTAGAACCATTTTCATAACTTAAGAAGACTTGACGATATGACATATTGACTATACATAACGAGACCTTGTCTATACAAAAACAAAACTAACCAGTTTAATTATGTGAATCTATAATTTTAAATTTAACGTAAACAAGGGCCAGCATATTTGCTTGATTTTATTACAAAAATAAAACTTCAGGTAGTTAGGAACTTCTCTTGAACACGTTAGAATTTATTTTTCTCTCTACAGGACCCTGAAACCCAAAAACAATCATAAGAGAGGGCAAGGTTGCCTAAACTCCCTGAAATACAGAAAGGTTAGATGCATGTTCAGCCAGCCGCATGCGGGTGCCTTAAGCCAGTACAATAAGTTCTATTCTATAAACATTTTATGGATATTTCGTTTTATGTATGTTTTTATGTTTTTCAGCAGCATTGTGTTTAAAGTTTACATTACTTAAATTAATATTGCATTTATGATATCACCAGGAAAAGTAATTTCTTTTAGGTATTTTGTTCTTAACGATTCGCGGATTTTATGTTTTATAATAGTGATTAAATAGAATAGGTATAATTTTAAAGTATTAAACTCAAATAATAGAACAAAAACAATAGACGATCACAGGCCTTAGTAGTAGTATTAAATATTGGGATTCTTTTATCTTGAACTAAAACTTTATACAAAATAAACAGAGTCCCATATTTTTGATTCATTAATTAAATTCATCAATTCATATAATAATAAATATTAAATTCATTAATCATAAGGTAGTAGTTTTTATAGCGAGTGAGGTGGGGTTACTCACATTTGGTGCGCGTGACCGAGATTTCGTATAAAGTGGTAATTTAATTCTACTTATTTATCACAACGAAATTTAAATAAACCGATATCATTTTAGTTATTATAAAATTAGATAAACTCAATTCATTTTAGTAATCATAAAATTCATAACGTAAAATAATAAGACATATCGATTTAATTATTTAAAATCAATTTGGGATTCATTCTAAGTTTAATGAATAGTAATTAAATCATCATGTAGAGTGATATGACATTATATTTTGTAAAAGTACCGCATTAGACGGTAGGTATTGGAAAGATATCTCGTGGTAATTATAATCAACTTATTTTAAATATTTTCAAACACAACGTAGGGGTTGATTGTATTTTAACGGGAATAGCCTTTCTAAAATCTGTTAACAATGTAAACTTCACAGCTGCTATTTAAAAATAATGGACAGAAATTCTTGTAAGGCAGGCCATAAACTAATTGCTAAAAAGGTAATTTGTTCAAAATTGGTAACAAAATAAATTTCACAGCTGCGCAGAGTTAAAAATAAAAGATAGCAAATCTTTTGTTAAACAAGTCATAAACCGATGTTGTAAAAAGTAATTTGTCTGTAAGTAAAGGTTAAACAATTGTTATTCGTTATTTTGTAACAAAGGAGCAGTAAAACTTTAGAATTTGGCATAGTTATTATCCATAAAGTGTGCGAAGATGGAGTTTTTGGAACTGGTGATGGGATAGCTCGTTTAACGGCTGGTTATACATGTGCATCAAATTGAAAACAAAACACTTTTATGGTCGGAAAAAGTTGAATGAGTTTTGACTTAAGTAAGATGAGTTGTGTTTTGGTTTCAATTACCTTGTTATTTTCAGATTTAAACAGTGAAATATAAGTGTTTATATACTAAAGTAGAACGTTTTAAAATAAAAATGAGTGGCCGTAAAAGGAAGTCAACTTTAACCGCGAATTCAAACATAAAGAAGTCGCGTGTAGAAACAAGCTTAAATGAAAATAATATTGGAACAGAAATTTTGTCGTTTATGGAACAGAAATTCAAAGAAATTTCAAGTAGGATTGACAAAATAGAATTAAACTCGAATTTATCAAATGCTTCCACTTCAGAGAACAATACATTATCTGAAAATACTGAGATAGTTCAAAACGAAGATTCAGATTCGCCGTTAAACAAAACGACAAATGTTTTCGTGATGAGGCCTGTTCTTGAACAACCCAGATTTAATGGAGTCGGCACTATAAACCCAGTTCGATTTATTGAGAAATTGAGGCGGTACATTAGATATGTAAATGCGGGAAATAAAAGCCTTGAAATTGCTATGGAATGTCTAGAAGGGATCCCTCAAAAGGTTATGGAGTTGCATAAAGAAAAATGGGTTAATTTTGAAGATTTCGTAAATGATTTCTTTAGCGTTTATTGGAGTACAAGGGAACAAGAGAATGCCAAGATCAAATTAATGAATACTACTTGGGTTCCAAATAAGGGAATTACGATGGAGGAACACTTTGCAGAACAAATGGATAATGTTAAGCAGCTGACGATCCCGTTAACGGAGGGAGATTTAGTAAAGAGTATAATGCATCATTTTCCAGAGGAAATACAGAGGATTTGGTTCACGCGAGGGGAAACATCAACTGCGTTACACGCTATTAAGTTTTTAAGAGATATTGAAAAGAATGTAATGTCACATAAAGGACAGGTAGAATTATATAAACCTAAAGTAGAAAACCGAAATGTACAACACGATTTTAGGAAGGAGAGGCAGCCCATTAGGAACAATCAATATAGGGCAGTAGCACCTTTAGTACAAACTAACGCCATTAATTATAATTCTAGAGGTCGTGGTAATAGAAATTATAGAAATAACATGCAACGGAATAGGAATCAATCCGGTACAGATTATAATTTCAGAAATAACACTAATTGGGTTAAAGAGGGAACGAACGATGTAAATGTAGGTAATTGTTCGCAAGAACAACTATCAAAATCAAACTCTGATAAGGCGGGAGATAGTAATAACGCGTCCACAAGTCAGGGAAATTAAATACAGTTGATTGTTTCAGTTCCGCACAATCAACAAGTGAATTAAGTTATTGTAATAGGAACTCGAAAGATACTTTATACGCTAATACTCCAGAGATAACAATAAGCCATTGTTTTGGTTTAGAGGCTAGCGACGCAAGGGTTTTTCAGGTAATTTACGAACAAATGTGTAAAATGGGTTGGAAGCCAGGACAAGCGTTAGGTACAAGTAACAAAGGTAGCCTATATCCTATAAAATCAAACTCTAAGGCAGCTTTTGAATCAGAGAGTAATAATAATTTTATTAACGATGTTAAACTTTTAATGCATGCGGTAGAATGTCGTCAGGAATATAAACAACACATATGCCCGGGATTAATAAATAATTGTAAAGAGTGCAAGCTAACATCAAAATATAGAGAAGTCACCACTTTATTTAGTGATGAAACGGAACATTTTGAAAAAGAATTGGAAAATCCGTTAGTAGAATTACCTGAAATTGTAGTACAGATAGGAACCATTATCACTAAGGGTTTGATCGATACAGGTAGTCAGATAACATGCATATCAGATAGTTTTTATATGGACTTATTAAAGGATTCAGGTACATTGAGCGAAATACCTATTCCTGCTATACAAATACAGGGGGCAGTGGGACGTAAAAGCGAAAAATTAAATAAAATGTGTTTAATCACCATGAACATCAATGGGTTCGACATATCTACGCCTTGTTTGATTGTCAAGAAATTGATTAGGCCATTAATTCTAGGCATCGATTTTTTGGAGAGAGTAAAAGCACAGATAGATTGTTCTGGGGAAAGAATATTGCGTATAAAGCATCTTAATAAACTAATTCAGTTAAAAATGGGATTAAATAATTGTAATCAAATAAATGAAATTGAAAATAATTTGGATAAAAATTTAAACACTAAATGTACTCCGGGAGGTGAGTTATGTATAAATTCTGTAAAATCAGTAACAAACTCGATTAATCGGGGAGGTGAGGTAGAATTGAGCTCGGCTATAATAAATCAATCAAAGCAGGTACAACAAAACAAGCAATTGAACAATACGATAGAATTAAAAATAAATGATTACTTAGCAAAACAAGATATGCCATTTGAATGTAAAGAAGTTTTGTTACCCATATTATTAAAACATAAAGAGGTATTTTCAGAGACACCAGGACGGACTAATAAGTATTTTCATGAAATAAAATGCTTGATAATAAACCATTCGTCAAAAGGAGTTATCCAGTGCCTTATGCTCATAGAGAACAGGTAGCGAACAAAATAAAGGAGTATGAACAATTGGGGATCATAAAAAGGGAGAGTACAAATTATTGTAGTCCGCTAACGTGCACTATAAAACGCGATGGTTCTGTTAGAATCTTATTAGATGCCAGAGAGTTGAATAAACGGATGCAAGGTGATGTTGAGTCTCCACCTTTAACTACTGAAATTTTACAGTCTTTCCATGGGGTACAGTATATGTCAATTATTGATTTAAACGACGCGTATTTTCAAATCCCTTTAAAGAAAGAATCTACTAAGTATACAGGGTTTACTTTTGATGGGAAAAGTTATACTTACAATGTTCTACCACAAGGCTTGAAAACTTCAGTTGGTAGTTTTTCAAGAGCTATAGATATTATCTTAGGGCCTGAACTTAAAGACTTTTGTGTAGCCTATATGGACGATTTATGCGTATATACAAGAGGTGATGATAAAGTTGATATTAAACAGCATGCGGAACACATAAGTAGGGTTTTAAATAAATTAAAAGAAGCAGGGTTAACTTGTAAATTAGAAAAATGCAACTTCTTAAAGAAGGAAGTAAAGCTATTGGGGCATATTGTCTCAACAAAGGGCATTCGAATGGACCCTGATAAGATAAAGGCAATTAAACAATTTCCCACGCCTAAAAATGTTAAACAGACACGAAGTTTCCTCGGTTTGCTAAACTATTACCGAAAATTTGTGAAAAATTATGGTGAATTAATTAAGCCATTAAGCGAATTATTAGGTAAGGGGCGATTCATTTGGGAAAAAAGGGAACAGGATTGCTTTGAAGCTTTGAAAGAAAAAATTCTGGAAACAATCATGTTGGAACATCCATTGTTAAATAGGGATTATTACCTACAGACTGACAGTAGTAGTTTGGGTATTTCAGGTTGTTTGTATCAATTAGATGATAACGGAGATCAGAGAGTCATAAGTTATTGCAGTAAGGGATTAAGTGGTGCCGAAAAGAATTGGAGCGTTAGTGAACAGGAATTATGGGCTATCATTTACAGCATTAGAAAGTTTGAAACGTATTTACGAGGGGTGAATTTCACAATAAAAACAGATCATAAAAGTTTATTGTTCTTACAAAATTGGAAATTATGTTCAGCGCGCATTATTAGGTGGGTATTGTATTTAAGTCAATTTCAATATAAAATCGAACATGTGAAAGGGGTAGATAATGTCGCTGTAGACATACTATCTAGATTTTTACCAGATACGAATGAGGTACAAGAAACGAAGATTAAATGCCCAGAGATAGTCACTTTTAAATACACGAATCAAAAGGAATTGATTAGCATGTTTCAGAACATTATAACGTTGCAATTACAAGATGATGTATTAAAAGAAATTATTAAATCAATTAAAATCACCAGTGGGTCAGGAAAAGAGTTAATTAAAAAAGGGTATTATTTAGATGGGGAAATATTAAAATATAAAGCCTGGGAACAAGGTAGAGGTGTTTTAGTTATACCTACTATAATGCAACATAGTTTAATAAAAGGGATGCACGAAGAGTTAGGTCATTTTGGGAAAAGGAAAGTTTTTATAGAAATGAAACAAAGATTTTATTTTATTAACATGCGAAAATTAATAGGGGATTATTTGCGTACTTGTGATATTTGTCAAAAATCAAAACATGAGGTTAAAAATTATATGGGAAAATGTAAGGCAGTTAGTTCTAACGATGTAGGAGATTTAGTATTTGCTGACATTTATGGACCTTTACCTGCCAGTAAATTTGGTTTTAAATACATATGTGTTATACAAGATAGTTTTAGTAAATATATAAAGTTATATCCGTTAAAGAATGCAACAGGAGTATCAGTATTACGTAGTGTTAAGCATTTTCATAAAATCATATTAATAAAGAACATAGTAACTGACAATGGATCACAGTTTACTTCAAGAGTATGGGAAAATGGGTTGAGGGATTTGAATATAAGATTATCTCATACCACAATTCGTAATCCTCGCCCTAATTCAGTCGAACGAGTGAATCGGGAATTGGGAAGATTCTTTCGTACTTATTGTTCAAACAATCATAAAAGTTGGTCAAGCATATTAGGAGACATAGAAGAGTGTTACAATAAAACTAATCACGAAAGTACTAATTACTCACCAAATCATATTGTATTTGGTGAAGATTCTTTTATAAGTGTTGATAAATTTGTGAACAGGGAGCAAGTAACATGTGGAAATTTAGAGGAATTAAATAAAATTCGGGAAAACGCTAGGAAACATTTGAAAGAAATGGCCATGAAAAGGGCTTTAATTTTTGATAAATCACACCACATAAGAACTTATCAAATAGGTGATTGGGTTAAATTGAGGACTTTAACTAAATCAGATGCAAAGCAAAAGATAACAAAAAAATTTAATTTGTTATTCCAAGGACCATTTAGAGTAGGGTCTATTCCGTATGATAATGTATATTGTTTATATGCCCTGAAACAGGCAAGATTATTGGAAACTTTAATGCCATTCACATAGCGAGATATTATACTAATAAGACAGAAAATTCAAATTAGAAAAGTTGTAATTGAAATACTTAGCACAATTAATGTTATTTTATAATAAATTCATGGGTTCTGTAGAGAGTAGGTATAAGTCTCTCTCGTAGAATGGTGGAATCTTACAATCAAAATTTCACCGAAATCGATATTTTCAATTGTACCACTAATAGATTTAAGACAGCAGTTTATCAACTTCTTTTGTAAATTGTACTACTTCTCCTTTTTATAGTTATTTGGTTAGTAGCCCTATGTGGTACAGTTAATATTATTTTAGTAATCTGTGAATAGCGTCGTGGGCTATGTTATTAGAAAATCTATGTAATTAAGTCTATTATTGTGTGTTTTATAATATAGCTGTTTGCTGTTCCAAATAAATAAAATAAAATAAAATAAAGTTATACGTTTATAAGTAGAAAAAATAGTTATAATAATAAAAAAAAAAAAAAAAAAAAAAAAAAAAAAATGGGTGTTAGGTAATATTATTCTAGGTTATATAATTTTATAGGACTGTGTAACATTATAGTTTTGATCATTCAATAGAGTTACTTTGATTAGTGATATAGAATAGAATAAAGAATATAACATTTAAGTCATTAAGCTAATTAGATTTATTACCTTACAATAATATACATACATGTAATAGAAGTTTTTTTATTGTATAATCATTAAGCTAGCTTGGACGTTAATAAAATGGTAATTTGTAATAGATATAATTTCAGGAAATAAATTTTAAAACAAAGGTTACGGTTTCATTTCATAAAACATAATTAAAGTCATAAAGTAATTTGTATGTGCTCAATATTGCATATTTACAATATTTAACACATTCAGGGAGGTGAATGAAACCGCATAGACCCTACCTATCATAAAATTTTATGCATCTGTTATCTACAAAATGTTAACACACATGCAAGTAATAAATTTCTCTCAAGATGTGTCACTTTACATCCTTAAGATAAAATAATATTAGAGACATGTATTTTTTGTCACTACAATTTTGAGAACAGTCGAAAAACTTGGGTTCACTGTGCTTGAGAATTATTTAGAAACATTTGGTAAGACAAAAAAAATGTTGGGTTTATCTTTGTTTTAAAATCATAAATCGCAAACTACTTGACGTTCGACGACTAAAATTCTTAGGAAGGGTACTTCTCTAAGGGCTTTCTAGAAAAAAAAGCAATAAAATTCACAACCAGTCTGACATGTGAACAATAAAGTTGAGAATGAAGCGAGGTTCTATTACGAGTGAGCGAGATAGATATTATTCGAGAGAGAAAAAAAATATGGTTTTAACCCAAATGATTGAAGCGTCTGTTTTAAAATTCGTTTAATAATACGCGAACGCTTGACCCGCCAAGTCGGCGGAAATAATTAAAACCAGTAAATAATATCACCCGCGCGAGTGTTTTTTTTATATAAATGTCTAAATTAAATTCAGTGAATGTTCGCCGTCTTCGGGTTGCAGTTTGAAAGCTAAGTACTAGAATAAGTGCTTGGTCTAGCGTACTAAAATGTAGTTCCTTTGCATAAATTAATTAAATCAATATTTGATTTAAATATGAATAACTTTATAAATATATTTCTTTTAACTAGTAGAGATGTTTCAAATATTTAATCTACAAAATTCATCTCTTATTCATTGATTTATTTGATGGTATAAACGCTTTAATTATTGATATTAAATACACAATATAAATTAATTATTCTTATTATACTGAGTGAACAATTAATTAACCTTGGCCGGTAATAAAAATATTTAGTTATTACTTCTTGAATTAAATAAATTAATAATAAATTAATTAATTTCAATGAACATTTAAATACTTTATTTTAAATATAAATTTTAGAACGCTACCTAAGTTTTGTATTACATTTATTAATATATATTTTGAAAGGGGTTAACAGATCTTGAATATTTTAATCATTAATTAATGTTGAGCGATTAGACATTTAGCAAGATCAGATGAACTGGTTAGATCCTTGTCGTCTGCTTAAATATAGCGCAGAAATAAATTGTTACATTATTGATTTACGATTCCAAAGGAATGTATTTTGTGTGACTTTTAGGTTGACTTTACATTGACTCCATTTGTTTAATTGAATTTATACAAATTAAATAAAGATCTTTATTTAAGCGTAAATATCATTGCAAAGGATTAGAAATAAGAATCAGAATCAGAATAATAATAAACCTAGACAGTAAAATATGTTTAATATTTCACACGACAGACTGAGATGAGATTGACACTATGAACTTGAGTGAATAATTATTTGTTTTTTTACAATCATAAAATGTGATTATGTTTCATAAAACCTTTGTTGCAAAGATTTGGCGAGCATATGCGTAAATGTAATAATTTTTGCACGAACTATAACTTTCTTTAACAACCTAACTCACCTATCTATAATATGTATACTCTCCTTTGGGACAGGCACTTTGATCACACCAAAGCTAGGATGACTAAAAACGTCTGAGTTTTAAGTCTAAGTGCGAACATCGTCGCCATTCTTCCAAAAGGAGAATTTATTTGTATATAAGTATAAAATATCAATTGATGATTGCGGCAGTTAACTAAGTGAGTGTTTTTATGCTTCATTATCAGATGATATATTTTAAATAAAGATCAAAATACTATATTTGATCTAGCTCTAATGAAAAATAAATTAAATACAGAGCTAAAGTTAAAAGCCAAACTCGATGTTATGGAACAAAGCCACACGTGTAAACGGGTCGGCTTAAGCTCAAACAACAATAAAGAATAAATGAGCTTGTATCTAAAGTTATTCTTCAAATATTTTCCGGATGGAAAATATTATATTATAATTTTATCACTTGACACTTATTTATCAGGGAACATTTGGTAGACTGGCATCGGCCGCTCAAAGACCTGGTCAACTATTTCCTAAACCTTTATATCATATGAAAAGAATATAAGTCCAAATTGGCCATTCTAGCGGTATCCGCTTTTCATGACGTCACATTATGACTGTCAAATCGTCGTGATAGCAAGAAACGACGCACCGTGGGATTTTCACCGTAGGAAAACAGTTTTTCCAGCAGAAACGCTATGCGTGTCAGCAATTCCAAACACTAGAAACAAATTAAATTATTACCTATCAACACATATACACAGCAGATAATATGTCTTGGTTGCTTACAAGCTTGTGTGCACGAAATTGTAGCAAAGTTATATGCTTAATAAAACTTGATCAATAAGGCATTGCGTACATAAAAATACAAAAGCGTAAATTGTATTTGCTAATGCGTAAGACAAAAGGTTTATGAAACAAAACACATATGATAAATTCATACCTACTTTCGCTATGGTAGAACCATTTTCATAACTTAAGAAGACTTGACGATATGACATATTGACTATACATAACGAGACCTTGTCTATACAAAAACAAAACTAACCAGTTTAATTATGTGAATCTATAATTTTAAATTTAACGTAAACAAGGGCCAGCATATTTGCTTGATTTTATTACAAAAATAAAACTTCAGGTAGTTAGGAACTTCTCTTGAACACGTTAGAATTTATTTTTCTCTCTACAGGACCCTGAAACCCAAAAACAATCATAAGAGAGGGCAAGGTTGCCTAAACTCCCTGAAATACAGAAAGGTTAGATGCATGTTCAGCCAGCCGCATGCGGGTGCCTTAAGCCAGTACAATAAGTTCTATTCTATAAACATTTTATGGATATTTCGTTTTATGTATGTTTTTATGTTTTTCAGCAGCATTGTGTTTAAAGTTTACATTACTTAAATTAATATTGCATTTATGATATCACCAGGAAAAGTAATTTCTTTTAGGTATTTTGTTCTTAACGATTCGCGGATTTTATGTTTTATAATAGTGATTAAATAGAATAGGTATAATTTTAAAGTATTAAACTCAAATAATAGAACAAAAACAATAGACGATCACAGGCCTTAGTAGTAGTATTAAATATTGGGATTCTTTTATCTTGAACTAAAACTTTATACAAAATAAACAGAGTCCCATATTTTTGATTCATTAATTAAATTCATCAATTCATATAATAATAAATATTAAATTCATTAATCATAAGGTAGTAGTTTTTATAGCGAGTGAGGTGGGGTTACTCACAGCTGTAAACCTTTATTTAGAAAGCATAACATATTAGGTTCAAAGAAATTTATTCTCAAAAAGACTACATAGTCACTTACATGAGAACAAGAACAAAGCATATTTTTTAATATCGTCCGTTAATTATAATACAAAGTACTCATTTAACGTACAAAAATGTAGGTAGGCTTTATATCAACGCCTTGTTTATATGAAATCATTGTTACCGATGACGTGTTGAGCTAGTTGCGATTTAAATACGTTAAATGAGCTTATTTTTTTTATGTTTGACGGTAGTTTATTAAACAGTTGTGCACCTTCGTACGTAATCATTTTTCTCCCGTAATTTGTTCATATCTTGGGTAGCACTAGAAAACTTGCTCGACGAGTGATTCGTTTTGTTGTCTGTTTCAACATAGCAAAGGATAAATTAGTATGGATAGAGCTTTTCAATATTTTTCTGACAAGTATGCATGTGTTAAAAATATATAATTGTTTAATATTCATTATGTTAGTTTCGTTGTAAATTTTAGAAGTAGGTGTTAAGTAATGGTAGTGGAATAGGGTTTTTATAACTTTATTTTGTAGAATTTGTAGATTAGCTAGTTTTGTTTTGCAAGCACTGCCCCAAATTTCAATTAGGTAAAGTAGATGAGGTTTGACAAGGGAGTTATAGATAGTGTAGCGGATTTGTCGTGGGATACAACGGACGATGCGTCGAAGGGATCCAGTAAGAGACGAAAGTTTGGTCTTTAAGCAGTCAATCTGCGCATTCCACGTCAATTGGCTGTCTAATTTAAGTCCAAGATACGTTTCGCAATTTTTTTCCTGCAAGACAATATTATTGATTTTTAAGGGATCATGATAAGGAATTATTTTATTTTTGGCCTTAAAAATTACATAGCATGTTTTTGACGTATTTATTGTGAGAAGGTTATATTGGAACCAAGAAAATAGGGCACTCAAGTCTTCTTGTGCCTTACGCATTATATCCTGAATAGACGTCCCGAAGTAAAATAAACATGTGTCATCTGCATACAGCGATATATTTCCATGCAATCCTAGTTCATGTATATTGTTTATATAAATTAGAAAAAGCAGCGGACCCATAATAGAGCCTTGAGGAACGCCGCAAGATACGGAGCATTTTGCACTTGCTATACCACTATTATCAATTTTAATGACTTGTGACCTATTCGTTAGGTATGATTCGAACATTTTTAGTGCGCTACCCTCGATACCGATACATTTTAGTTTTTCAACTAATAGGCTGTGGCTGACAGTGTCAAAAGCTTTTTTTAGGTCAATAAATATGCCCAGCACTATATTTTTGTTGTCTATGTTAGATTTTATTTTTGTCACAAGATCAATCGTTGCAGCAAGAGTATTGCTTTTAGGTCGAAAACCATATTGACGATCAGAGATAAGATTGATCGAGTTTAAATATGTTTCCAATCGTGTATGTATAATTTTTTCAAAAATTTTAGATAAAGTAGGTAAGATTGAAATCGGCCTATAGTTACCAGAATCAGTCTTAAGACCTGATTTAAAAATGGGCGTGACCTTGGCTATTTTTAAGGTATCGGGAAAATCCCCCTTCAAAAGTAATTTGTTAAAGCATCTGTTTAAGTTATTAACGATTAAATTTTTAATACATTTAATGGCCTTTGTACTAATTCCATCTAGGCCTGTACTTGAATTTGAGTCAAGCTCGGGAATGATTTTAGAGATTTCATCAATGCTACATGGTTCAAGTGTTGATAGTTTGGAACTAATTATTGGACGAGGTAGGGCTAACTCAAAATTTTCGTGGTAATGTTTTGGTATTTCATTTGCTAAGAGGGTACCTATTGTAGAAAAATATTTGTTAAATTCTTCACATATTTCTTTTGCGTTCGTTATAAGCTTACTATCGACAACAAGTTTTGAAGGAGCACAACTGTTTTTACTTTTATTATTGGCTAAATTATTCACTAGGTTCCACATCTTTTTTGGTTTGTTAGTAAACTGTATAAATTCATTATAATAATAACTGTCTTTGGTATCCTGTAATAGTTTGGCTACGTTGTCTTTTTTTGATTTGTAGCATTCTGCCAATTGTTCGTTTTTCGGATCCATCCTTAATTCATGCAGTAGATGATTTCTTTGATTTATTCCAGAAATAATATTTTTATCAATCCAGTCTTTTTGGGGCAGGTTAAGTATCTTAGTTTTTAGTATTTTACTTTGATTTATGGAATCGATTATTGATTTTTCGAGAGTAGGATAGTCATCGTCTATTTCACTGATGCCATTTTCTTCTATATTTTTTTTGAGTTTTGTATAGTCTATCGCTTCATATCTGTCATAAACTCTTCTGGGAGGCTTAAATTTTTTTAACTCCACAATAATTTGTTTATGATCGGACATAGCAGATTCGATTAATGCCATGTGGAAGTGACTGTTTTTGACATTGGTACTAACGTGATCCAAAATAGATTTTCGTGTAGTCGAGTCTCTAGTACAATACTTTTTGCTAATTTTGTTTAGTATCGTAAATCCAGCTTCATTTATAAGTTCTTTATACTGTTTTGTTTTTTTGTCCTTTGCTAGTAAATCTATGTTAAAGTCATATTACCATTGCCATGCCTTTACATCTTAGAAGTTTGTTTGTCCATCGACATCACACCATATTCCTGAAGCAAAACGAGGTTGTTAATAGAAGCAGCCGCATAAATACGCATTGTGTGTTCCAAAACAACATCTCATGGTGCATAAAAATAACTCATTTTGTATGTGTATCAGAATATATAATAAACTGCCAGATAATTTACAGACACATTGCATAAATCGATTCAAATATCAATTATTCAAATTACTAATAAATAAATGTTATTATTCAGTTACAGAATTTTAAGACGATAAACTGTAGGACTAATTATATACTTGATTAATTTATGTTTATATTACCTGTGACATTAAAATATTTATTTTGTTATTATTATGTTTGACATATTATATAAAAAAATTGTTGTTATAGTAATCTAGGTAAATTGTTATAATAATTATTCTGTCCTTATTTAAGAGCTTAATATAAAATATTTGTACACCAGAAACGGTAGAATATTACGTTATTACGTTACACAGTACAATATTCTTATGAATAAATATATTTGAATTTGAATTTGAACGTCTATAGTTTACCTGTATTATATGTTAACAAATATGTAGTCGTTAACAGTTTTGCATACATTTTAGGACTCTTAGTTCTACGCAAATAATAAATATAAAGAAAAGTTTTAGCACCGTTTGGAATAATACCATAAGATTATTGCTTACATAGCGATTTATTGCAAAATCATGCTATGGTTAGCAGAAGAAAATATAATATTATTGTTCTGAGGGAAATATGAATAATTATTGCATCAAAAGTGGGATCCAGGCGCGTGCGAAGGCTCTAAATTCAATTCAATTCATATACAGTGAAATCTCTATAACTCGAACTTTGGGAAGTCGAAATCCTCAACAAGTCGAAGAAAATTTCATTCCCTTCCGCAGAACACCTAAATACGCGGTATCTCGAATTACGTAGACTTTGTAACTCGAACAAAATGTTATTTCCCTACGAAGTATTGATAATACTGTAATTTATGCTTTTCGCAATTTTCCCTTTATCTGTGCTATAAGACGTTGCTTCGTACTAAATTTCAAGATTCTAAGTTCACGGAAAGTACCCTGTATAGGGTTTGATTCCCTTACGAGTGTCGTATTTGCGGCATAAACGCCTGTGTCTTTTGATTGCTTTGGCTTTAAAGTTTAATTTTTTCACAGCTCTAAAGGACAGTATATACTTAATTATTTGATATGAATTTCAGCTTGATACCTCTTCCAAAAAAAAGAGTTTTGACAGATAGACGGACGACAAAGTGATTCTATAAAAGTTTCGATTTTTCCTATGTGAAACCCTACAAAATTGTAAGTAAGTTGTTGAAGCACACTAGGCGCACAACAGAGCTCTAAAACATATCTTATCGCCCTTCTTAACCGATTTTGTTGTCTATTGGAGGGTAATGGTCAGGAAGTAGGCCGGCCATAACGCTTCCGTCCGAGGTTGCTTTCGTTGTTAGGATATACCTAGCTCCATTTTGATAAATAAGGGCTCCAGGATGTTATAGCATCCTCAACAGGGTGCAGATATGACATCCCCACATCTAATGTGCAGAAGCACTATAATTACGTCTACGTCAGTAGTATAGTTACCTAGTAATAGTATGTATTTTCATAGTAATCGACTAGATATAATTCTGTTCTTGTACTATCTTATCAGTTAATAGAAATAAACATTGTATACTGGTAATATGGGTGCAACAGGGGCATTTGATATCATTCATATCCTGGCCATGTCTTTTTTGAGATCCACTAGAAGCAAGAATATAAAAAAATTTAAAAGCCAATTTAACCTATTCAATCAGTGAAGAAAATAAAACTTTATATCAATAAAAACCTAAAATCTCGCATGTTATGTACTGTACTATATCAGCCTGATTGTCCACTGCTGAACACAGCCTCCCACACTATGGAGGGATTTGTCATAATCCCCATGCTTTGTAGGCGAATTGGGGATCGCAGTGTACGATATGAGTTCCTCAGAGAGCGCTGCTGCTATTCTTCTTGTTTACCTGGTGTGTCCTTAGTCGCCACATACGACAGCCACGGGTCGAAATGGGGGGTGACATTCTAGCCCGGCACCCCACGGGCACATGTTATGTAATAAGGTACATTTAGTAAAACGTCTTAGTAACAAAAACTGGCCAAGTGCTCTCGCTCTTTTAGGGATTGGCATTGCATAAGCCCATAAAAGTAAAATAAAAAAATATTTGTAGGTTTTGATCACATCTTCTAAATTTATTATAAATCAGCGTTATTAGTATTTTTTTTGTTTAAACGAGGATGAACGGTGATTAGCTACTTGCATCCATCGACTCCCCGTGATTTTCTCCATGCGTGATTCCATATAGTGGGGAGCCAACCTACTCTTCGCCTTCCGATGCAGTGTGGTAACCACTCGAGAATCTCTATTCCTTGGTTAATGGTTTTTCGAGCAATGTGGTCAGTATTTCGCACCTTCAACTTGCAAATTATGTGAGCTATGACGGTGTATTTCGTTCTTCGGTTAATTTTCTGTTTTTGGATTTTGTCAAGCAATGAAACTCCAAGCATAGCTCCTTCCGCGACACGGATGTGCTATTTTGAGCTTGTTTAAGACGGCCACAATTAAGGACCACGTCGCAGTGAGTATCATCACGGGTAACACAAACTGGTTAAAGACTGGTCTTGAGGCTCTGCGGAATGTTTGACGAGAAGAAGTGGCGTAAGTTCCTAAACGCTGTCGAGTTAAATCTTCTGGGTTAAATAATATACCAAAATTTGCTCAATATTCATTGCTTAGTGGACAGAAAATCTCCGGCTATTGGGGTAGATGGCGGGGGTTCGAATCCCGGACATGGCTATTAACTTTCCTCTAGTAAATTTATTAGAGGATTCTTCGTATATATTCTATATTTATATATATATTGTTATAATATATATAGTAATATATTATATGTAGATATGCTATATGGTCTATGCTGTACGGTAGTCTAGGAATTTTTAGAACATTTTAAAATCCCTACACTAAAATATAATTAATTGACACAATAACCGGTTCCCTCTGAAGTTATATGTGGCTTATGTGCATAATTAAGTATAAACTGGTTCAATTATTCAGAGGGTAAAGAGAGTAGAAGAGAACTAAATAGCTTTATGTTATTATGTTAAAGTTGTACATTCGTTTTATATGAGCAGAATTACTACAATGTACCAGTCGTGTTATGCTTAGGCTATTTCTGAATGAAATTCCTGTTAAGTCAACGTAACGTCATAAAGGCCAAGTAGTACCTGAAGAATTTTTGATGCGTTTCGCTTTTACACGAAGCATCCTCAGGTGTTGAATGTTCGAGCGCACGATCGAGATTCTCGAAAAATTAGGTGGGACACAAGTGTTTCTCTAAAATATTAATTTAACGTTAGGTTTAAATATTTTAGAAATATTTATTATTATTAAATATGGATTTTCGCAAAATAGAGCCTAAATCTATTCATTATGTACATAATATAAATTAATAGGTTGAGTGTGTGTTGTGTAAAATGTTAAAATAATTTCGCAATTACAATAAAAAGTTTCTAGGGTTCCGTACCAAAATACATAACTCTAATTTTTCCTCTCGTTCTTTAACCATCGTATGAGGATGGTAATTTTTGTTTTCGTAGATTTGTAGTTTTGTAATGTAACACGCAGAGCATGCGTGATTACAAAAATAAAAATATTAAAAATGTATATATCTACTTCTAATGACTCTATTATATTATAACAATACTTCAGAAACCTATTAACTAAATATTGGGATAAAAAGCATTGTATCTTGTACACACTTTATCTTTTTTTTATGTAAGTGTGATCTAATGATAACATTATTCATATAAATTTAACCTACCAATCTATTAATTAGGTTGGTACCATTAAAATTCATTCATTATTTTTGTAAGTTTCGATACTTATTTCAGATATTTTTTTTATGTCTAAATTGTCTAATTACACATTTGCATAGGTATACATTTACAAGTTACATAGGTACTTTTCAAATTTAAAAGAAGGAAAGAAATATTGAAATTTAATGAACTATACCATGTGTAGTTTGGCTTTGTACGGTGCGTGTTTTCTGTGCAGGAATTCCAAACACAATATGGTTGGCAACTCTGTAGTCCGAAACTACGACGGCGGTAAGCAACTTACCATCCGCCAAGGTTAAATCATGGTGGACTGAATTGGTTTTAATTTGCTGCCTGTAACAGATCTTAGTCTCGACTTGTTTCACTAAAAGTCTACCTATATTTATATGTATTATAAATAATTTTCTAAATTAGGTACATGTATATCTTAGAACGTAATCAATCTAAAATAAATCTAAAGTAATATTGTATAAATCTAAAGTATAATTGTCATATTACTGTCTTTTTTCACATAAAAAATACGACATTGACACAATTTAGCAAGTTTAGAGCAATGATGTCAAGTTGTTTCGTGGCATCATCGGCTTTAAAACGGCCTAACTGATTGTTGTTGTTGACACAAATAATTATACAAAACATTAAAGCTTCAGATGATTGGTGCTAGCTAGTATAATAATATACACTGTTACCCACTTCTGTTAATATATACCAACTAAAACCAAGCAAAATCTAATTCGTTAATCAAGCTGAAAACTTTATTTTACTACCATTTACAAAGTTCCAAGTAAATTTCCTGCTTTTGGAGTAGTAGTTGAGAACTGGCTTTTGTCAAAGGCCTTATTGAATCTCATTCGCATTTATAGCACAGAACTGCATAATGCCCCGGTCGGAGAGCTGGGTTATGCAAGTTATTGATTCAAAAATTCTTTAATAGTTTTAAGTAGTAACCATACCGCCGAAAGTCACTTCGCCTACCTCCGGTAAACTTGTACCCAGGTTTAAAGAAATAAGCCTACCTTTTTTTTTTTTTGCTTTATTGTTTATTCTTTGACCACTATCTCACCTGATGGTAAGTGATGATGTGGTCGAAGATGTTGTTCAGGCTAACCTAGATGAACTGGCTCTCAAGGACAGCTGCCGGAACACACCGTTAGGTGCTTGGCGCCAGATTTTCTACTTGAGGGTGGTAGCTAGCCAGGCGGGCATTCGCAAAATGCCCTACCACCATGCTATAACGACTGCCATCATAAGACAACAACCGGGACCGACGGTTTAACGTGCCCTCCGAAGCACGGAAACGCTCAGTAGTAATGTCACTAGCGGTCACCCATCCAACTCATGACCGCGCGCGACGTTGCTTAACTTTGCTGACCGGTTGAGAACAGCTAAGTAAACTTCGCTACGAGCGCTTCAAAACCTATTCATAGTTACAGTTCTATATTGATTTCAACATATACCATTTGTCCTAAGCTTAAGGAGCTACTACATACTCATACTCGTAACGGCACTCACAAACTATGTTAGAAATTTAAAACACAAAATCCTTTACAGAACTCAAAGTGAATAAGCGCGTAGGGAATTTCACACCTGGAGTCCAAGATGGAGATGCAATGCATTATTCACTTGGATGTGTCCATCTGTGCTCCTAAGCCATGTTTACAAAGTAGAGGGACAATGGAAGACAGTTGGTGATCTTTATTTATTTAAATAGGTACAATTATGGTCTTTTATTATAATAAAGTATATATTGCTATATATACTTATTACTATATTCAAGTAGAATCCTGATGGGCAAATCTTGATCAATTATATCATATTATAAACGAAAACATACAAAATATAATCATATCTATATTCCATACAATTTTAATAGGTAATAGTGGTTAATGTATGAAATTGCCGATTTATTGTAATAGGTATTTCGAATTGACATACAACCTTCATGCTTTGAGATTTTTGAGTGACACTTTTTTCACATGGTACTTATATGAGGTTCTTCTTTTCAAAAATGTGCAACATTCGATTACAGACTTTCAGTTGTTTTATTTAATCACCTTAGACAAGAAAGATGGATACTTCAAAAATTCGAGTGATTTTTTAATACGATTTCCAACGCGGAACTACCGCGGCAGAAACATCTCGCAATATCATTGTTGCGTTTGGAGAGGGTCTGCTAATGAACGCACCGTGCGATTTTGGTTTAAACGCTTTCGTGATGGAAACTTTGATTTAAAGAACGAAACACGTGGAAGACCGTCCACACAGGTACCTTACCGACAATATTGACTCATTTGCGTCAAATCAATAAAATAAAAAAAAATATGAAAAAAGGGTGCCTCATGATTTGACTGTTCTGAAGAAAGAAACGTGTTGAAACTTGTATTGCCTTGTTGAATCTAAACGGAAATGAAGGAATATTGGATTGAATTGTGACATGTTGTGAAAAGTAGTCTTTTATGATAACCGTAAGCGAAAAATGTAATGGCCAAGGGCGAGTCGCACTCGTGCACACACATTTACAGCATAATTATATAGCTTCTTTTCCCTTACTTTGTGATTGCATCTGTTTTCCAATATTTAACTCATCTTCATCATAAGCCGGAAGACGTCCACTGCTTAACAAAGGCGTCCCCCACAGAACGCCACAAAGAACGGCTACTAGCCACTTGTAACCACTGGCTACCCGCGACTTTCACGATGTCGTCAGTCCACCTGGTAGGGGGCCTACCAACTCTACGTCTTCCGGTGTAGTGTGGTAACCACTCGAGATCCTTTCTTCCCCATCGGTTATCAGTTCGTCGAGCAATGTGGCCCGCCCATTGCCACTTCAACTTGCAAATTCTGAGAGCTATGTCGGTGACTTTGGTTCTTTGGCGAATATCCACGTTCCGGATTTTAACGCGCAAAGAAACTCCGAGCATAAATCTCTCCATAGCTCGTTGAGCGACCCTGAGCTTGTCCATAAGGGCCACAGTTAAGGACCACGTTTCAGTGCCATATGTAATCACTGGCAACACACACTGGTTGAAGAATTTGGTCTTGAGGCTCTGCGGGATGTTCGACGAGAAGATGTCGCGTAACTTCCCGAACGCTGCCCATCCGAGTTGGATTCTCGGGCGACGTCTTCGGGGGAATATTTAACTAAACAACTATTAATAATTATATAATTTAGTAAACGTGTGTGAGTTCGTGTGTTTTGTAGAGAAAGTGTATTAGATGAATGTTTGTAGGTATGTGAGTTTGTATTTTCCATAATAGTTACGATATACGTTGAAACAATAAAGTTTAAGACATATACTGGTGTATATATTATTCATTCGCAGCTAAAAGTTCGGTAATTGTTTAATAAAATAATACATTTCCATCTATTTATGTTGCGATTGTGATGTATTTACTTATTTTGTTGTAAAGAAATGGACCGATACTTTTTAAACTTTTCCTACCGAATTAAGTATGCGTGTAGGTCCAAAACTTTTCAGTTATATACAAAATACATATACAATTTTGATTAAATACTAAGTAAATCAAATATCAAATCACAATGGTAAGACAGACGCCAAAAGCCAACCTATCAGGAAAAATCGTGATTTTATCTTCTGCGATCTATATTACTATGCAACAGATTTTATTTCGAAGGCTCGAGCCTTCAGACAGTGTTTTCTGGAGTCGTTTGAATGCGCATCTCTACGGAATAGCAATTGGGGATTCGATTGCATTGATTTGGCTTTAGGGGTAAGTGGAAATGATTTGTTCGTAATATCATAGCTTATATTTTGCAAGACAAGGATGTGATAGGCAACGAATAGGAGGACTGCTTCTACGATTACGAATCTGTAGTGTGCGTAAAGTTGAGATGGTTCTATTGTCATTTTCTCGAACAAGGAGTATAGATTACTTGTCGGTAACCAGAGTTATTTACAAAAAAGCCACATATGTCACGCTTGTAGCTGATGTTCCCCAAAAGGGTAAGCACAGGAAATAATTAAAACAATCGACTCTGTTTTCTGGCGAATTCATATTTTCTGATGTTTAGCGGCTATTGAGTGCGAGACAATTGCCATATATACTAGGTACAGTTTCAGGCTCCAGACTTCTACTAAAAATGCCTTTGTAAACACTGCTTTTTTTGCAAGTAATATGTATAAAATATAATTTAGATTAGTACCTTTATAAAATTGAAAAAAAAAAAACTACAAATATCTGTTATACAACATTTTATATTAAAATGCCTCGTGCTGATAAAAGCAAAGTATATTAATGTTTTTTTGTGTCGATATAGCCACCAATCAACAATCTCAGTTTTAGGTTGCAGAACAGGAAAATCAGTAAAATTACAGGATGAAGGGGCTCTATTAAGACATTCACGTGATGATTGGGTATTTTGCGAAGAATTTTGCTTAGCAAGGTAGCCTCAAGTAGAAAATCTGTCACCAAGCACATACTCCGGTACATGTACTCCGGTAGCTGCACTGAGAAAAACGACTTAAAGGCTGAAATCAAATTTGACTTTTTACCGTTGAATTGTAAATACGTAAGATGAATTCACAATTCATACGATGATTTTCACCAATCAATAAAAATGTACCATGTTTTATAATAAACACAACCGTCAAAAACGCCTTCCGTAAAGTATTTTCAGAATTGAACTTGTTATACGATAATAATAGCAGTATTGACCATAAAATATATCTTACTTTTACGGCGGTTTATATACGGTGATTATCACTATAACGTACGACTTAATCAGCCTCATCAAAAAGTCAATATTTAAGAAAGACCACAAAATACACCTTAAATGAAGACGAAAAGAAACATTCGCCTTCACTGACCTCGTTTAACGCCTTCTAGTTGGAAGGCGTTTTTGTACGTATTTACGTTTGGTCGGTTTTTCGCCTTATACCATATAAATTGGCCGTCATTAGGGCGCTTTTGACTTTAGATTTTTCTCAGTGTGCCCTTGTGAGCCAGTTCCCATTTTATAGATTAAGCCTGTACATATATATCACCCTTGACCGGAAGTGACTGCAAACAACATTGCTTAACCTAGTTGATCGATTCAAAACGACTAAGTAAGCTAGATAGCATTTGTAAACTATATTTGCTATATATTCAAGTACAAATTTAATTCGAACAAATGTGTATTTTAACATCAAGACATACATGTTTAACTTATGTTAAGATTAATAAATGCTCTCTAAACATGGTTCTAAGTAAAAAAAAATCACAAAGTAAACTGCTCTAACGAATCAGCTCTCATTCCTTTCTTTGAATTTCGATACTACCGGACATTTTGGCAGAGCGCCAGCCGAAGTCGCCTGACGTGAAGGAACTTTGATATGTGTAGGTCCTTTCCAATTACAAATCCTTGTACAATTTCTACGTAGTGTGAAATCCCTATTGTATGGTTTGTCAACTTATGAATGTCCTTGACCTACTTTTTGACACATAATTTTGTTATATGGTTAAAATCTGCCGATTTTTTTTACCCGGCACGTAAACTTTATACAATTAAAACTTTTTTTGTAGGGCATTATTTTAAATAGGTGCCTAGGTTTATGTAGATTATTCATGTTTTTATGACATTCTAAATATCATGGAAAGGTTTCTACTACTACGAATAAATAATAAATTCGTAGTTTATAAAGTATGCACTACAACCTGTTTATTGGCTTGTGATTTTATTGTTTAGTTGGGCAATAGCTTGACACAAAGTGAATAAAATATTTATAGTAATTAAACAACTTTAAACGTGACCACAATCACTGCAAAGTGTTTAAAACGTCTGGATAAAATAATGACAAATAAACGCAATTTAAACCGTGTAAAGTTGTTTAATTACTAAGTGTAATAATCGCGAAAACCTACGACTATATTTAAATCTTTGTTTTAATAATACTCCTTCGAAAACCAACCAAATTTTCTCATATCAGTAAATAAACAGTTAGCAGTATAGTTCGTATTTGCTAATTTAAATTGTTATAAGCATGCGTACCTATATAACTCCAGAAGGCACAGTAAGTGAAAAATTTAAAATTAGTTATATATTGTTAGGCACCAATAAATTAATTGAAAACAGTCAAAGGATAATCGAACATTATTATATAAATCTCAGCTTTAAAATAATATATGATTTATCCTCTTTTCGAATAGTTTTTTGTCGGCACTCCTATGTTACTATTTCCATACAGTATCTGATCCATTTAGTATATTAACTTTTGCTACAGAAACTTCATGTAACTTATCATCGATATAGATAAAAAAATATAAGTTAAATGAACTATAGCTTAAAGTTAGAGCGCAATCTGAAAGTGCCTTTTGACAAACACAATAAATAACTTATCTAGTTTACAATGTAACAAGAAAGCTTTGCATAGCTTTATTTGTGAATAGTAGCGCTGCGAGAATTTATTGAATGAATAAATCAATTAGTGATTTATTACCAAGAGAGGTAAAGTTAGCCTTAGGTAAGTGAAAGTTTGCGTTAATGTGACACTGGTGTCGTGTAAACAAGGGTTTATTAGTTTTATATCAAAATTTTAGACGAAAATATCATATAAAAGAAATACTAGAATTTTTCATAAGACTTTGTACACTTAAATATTTATATGAACCGAGAGTATTACTGAAAAGGTTACAAACATATACATTTCGCCATATATATTCAAGTTCCATGCAATTATGTACAAGCCTAATACAATGTATATATGTTTATACCACCCTTGTTATACTACCAGGTGATACGTCTCTTTAGCAAGATTCGTCTTGGTGAGTATCACCACAGTGTTCGATATTCTGCCTCAAAGCAGTAATGTGCAATCAATACTATGTTTAGACGTGAAGGGACTGTAGCAAGTCAAATTACTAGGCGAACGAGACAAAATAACTAACATCTCGGAGTGGCGAGTGAAGTGCAGTGTCAAGCAATGATGAAGATATCACTGCAACTGTAAAGTCCATTACAGTTGCAGTGATATTGTCGAGGCGCTTACCATCAAAGCAGCGACTTGACCGTATCACTACGATGATAAAAATTAAATAGGGTACGCTTCTGAAGCTTTCTTTCTCACAGAATTTCTTCCTTTACCTAATTAATGTTAAACCCAGATATAGAGGGACCAATCTTATTGTAAATATAGAGCACACTTTCATACTTCAACTATCGTATTTGTGAAGAAAACTGGATAACAATCGCACCCCAGAACAGTACACGGCGGAAATTTCAAAGCTACTGAAACTTTACGCCACTCAACTAAACAGACAGTCAAAACAAAACAAAATCAGTACCGACTTAATGTCAGAACATATATTATGTGTATACTCATCCAATACTCGTTTCAGGAAATGAAACCACAGACAGATGTGGAGTATTAGCATTCGATTCATTTAATAACAATTATCAAAAACAGTAATTTTGATATCAGGTAAATTCAATTAAGCATTCAAATGGTTTAATATTACAATATCATACTCTTCGTTGCTTTTTACATATTGTCTTCCCTATTATGTTCAATTATAATGAGAGTTCCGATAATATTTTGATGTTATCGTTTGATCCATTTTTAATAGTGGCCAGGTTAAGTTTCAGTAAAGGCACTGTGTCCAAAAGCATTGGACTGTTGCGCAAGGGGTCCAAGGTTCATGTCTCGCAGGGCACTTAAGGTTTAAATAAGCTTACCTATTGACCACAATCTCACAGAATGTTAAGTAGTGATGTGGTCAAAGATATAGTAAACAGGCATAAGCTAGAATAGAATACTGTCTTAAGGACAGCTGGAACACACGGTTAGGTACTTGACCAATCTTCTACGTCAGGGTGGTAAATAGCCACGCTTGAATTCGCAAAATACCCAACCATCATGCTTCTGTAAGAGATTGAAGGTAGGACGAGTGATACGCCAGGATCGTGGAAGTCGATGATTTCTGCGTTCTACAATTACAACGAGAGGAAAAAATAAAGCAGGATTTGAACCAGCGCCAACCAGCCATCAGCGGTATCTTTCTTCCCCTCCGGAACTATACAAGAGATGATCCTGGTTCTTGAACCGAGCATCTCATTTGCAAATACAAAACTAATGATAAGATACGTAAATATAGGCGTTGATGAAATTTAGTGCGCTCCTAGGAATCATATTACCTTTCTATTGCCAATTCACCATTATCACAAAATACTTCCCGAAGTAGACAGAGTGTGTATCTCTGATAAGAGGATTGAATGGCAACGCCTGACATTTGGTTAACTCAGAGGTTTACTGGCACGTGTAAGGCTTGTTGAATTACTTCGATTGAATGAAATTGTTTGCAAGAAAATTGCTGTTCTAGATTAGGCTGGCTCATTTGTAGGGCTTCCGATTAAATTTATGAATACTTTATGATAATGAAACTGGAGAATATTGATAGTGATTATTTGATAAGGCTTCCTCAATTTAGGTAGCTTGATGTGATAAACTTACTACACAGGAAAAGGTATAGTTTTGATATTAATGCTAAATATTTTTGTCAAAATTACTGTGTTGATATTTTGATATTACAACCACTGTCGGCATTAATTGAATTTATATTTTGAACTAGGTTTTATTATATACGTAAGTTAGTAAAAATGATGTGACAAATCAAATAACTGTATAATCTTATTAGAAGTGTATTCGTTAATGTTAGTTTACTAGCTATTTTAATTATTGGGAGGTACGTACATCCATTTATAAACTTTTGTATAAATACACGACGATGAATTTGACGTCAGAAGTTACGAATTGCACCCTAGGACTTTAAGCGTCTCGGGTGGACTAGATGACTTACCAATCTTGGTTAACAATATTTGGTATTACATTAGTAACAAGTATTTAATGTATATTTTACTGTCTAATATTACTATAACCGATTTTAATACAAAGAAAAAATCATTTTCAAAATCGATGATGAAAATGGTTGGTAATGAAAATAAATAATAAACTAGCATTTAAAACAACACACAGACGATCCAAAGAATGTCCTCTTATGTTACGTCCCTTAGATAGAGAGACTGGCAGCGGAATCTCGTTAATGGGGCTCCGTTTTGTAATTTGGTTACAGAACCCTAAAAAACTTTTTAAAGCAATATCTATTAAGATATAGACTGCCGTGCTGAAGCCCATGGTTCGATAGCCACGTTGACTCAGCTTCACTGCATAGTGGTAGGGCATTGCTCGCCTGGCTAGCTAGCACACTCACGTAAAAAACTGACTATGTTGTGTAGCCAAGCACCTAACAGGGTATTCCAGTAGCAATCTTTGAGAGACATTAATTCTAGGCACATAGAGAGACTTAACAATTTCAAGTCTCGGGTAGGATTATAGCGATCGGGGTGAGATTTAGAGATAAGTCTGTTACCACTTTGTGACGTATTTTTAATGGATTGTCACCATGTTAAATGACATGTAGTCAAACTATCATAACTTTAGCTTGTTGTAAAACTTTATCGGACATTCCCAAAATGCCATAGCACTGTGTTGTAAAACTGTTGAATCCCCCGCCCCTCATTCTTAATGGGGGTGGCGGTGCACAGTACAGTACACAATACGCTACACCTAGTAATTTCGAAGAAATTAAAAAAGGTATTCAGAACCCATTATTTACATGTGGAAGAGCGTGGTGAAGAGTGTATAAAGCTCTAACGTCACGTGAGGAAGGTGCCCTCAGGAAATCAGGTAAATTTATAATTACTAGCACCTCTAACTGTACTTACCTGGTGCAAAAGTGCCCATTACATTGGCGGCACTTCCATGCTGGATGGCTATGGCTAACCTTTACGCCAGGTATGAGCTGGAGCGGGAGTCACCCGTTTTTCCCTCAACCTTTGTCCTTATCGGACTTTTATTTTTGGACATAGGCTTTGGACATTTTTAGTTTCTGACATTAGTCGTGCAAATCATAAAAATAGCTATTGTTCTGATATCGTTCTTTTTCTACGAATAAACTGTCGCATATTGGCTAACGTTCACACTTTTTTATATTTATCAATAGCAGCTAACCCATTGAGAATAACTTCATCAACAATTTATCGAATATGCTAGGATGACTTACAATTAGTAACCTCGCCAAATAGTACAAGTCGTGTGTTTAACCGCTCTTAGCCATACATAAAAGATAGTGTTCGGCTTCCAAACAGCTCACTGAATACTAGATGCGCTCAGTGCCCACGAAATTATTCCCAAATTGCTGGTCCAAAGGTCAATGTGTACCCAAAGTATACAACTTTGTGAAGCTATTGCTATTCCAGATAGGACAATTGTATTTTTATTGTGAGATTTAATGTTAAAAGACAAATATTGTCATTGGTTCACAAATTCAAAGGTAAAATACATATCCAATCTTTGTTGTTTGCGGAAATGGAACCAATCCAACAGTGGTAGGCTGTATAAGCCTAGACTGATCCGTAAAGACAGCTGCCGGATGCAATATGTTGGCAGGCGTCTTGGGAATCGCATGAAACATGGCAGATCTTCAGAAGGCGCAGCTGTCCACCTTCTGGTATATTTCCTTTCGTCACCACTTACTCCTATAGGAAGATACGGGTGGATGCAATTCTAGCCCGGCACCCCACAATAAGTAGATAAGTTTCTATGAGAATCAATAACAGCTTACTCGGTAAGACTTTCTTCATCATGAACAAATATGTTTTTAGGGTGCCGAAGTAGAAAAGTGGATCCTATGACTAAGCTTTGGCTGTCCATCTATTTGTCTGACTTTAAAAGACAATTATTTTTCGGAACGTACAATACACAAATAATACTAATAACAAAATATATAAATAAAAGGCTGTATACAAATAAACTCCATACTGTTATCGTGTTACAGATTTTCGTTTAGCTCTATCGTCATTATGATAATACTAACTAACGTCAATGTTGGTATGATTACAGTCCAATGTTAAATGTGCTACGAAAAATACTACAAAACGGGCAAAGTGTAGGTCAGTCCCTCACTAAGGATCTCGATCTGTATGAAAAAGATAATTATTTTGTTGTACATTCTGTAATTGCTATGAAATTCGCGGTATACAAGTCCAACTAGCACTTTGGCTGAACCAACTAGCGGTTGTCAGTTTATAAATCATAGGTTGGTTATAATTATAAACCACTACCTCACATGATCATAATTGATGATTTAATTATAAATTGGTCAGACTAAACCTAGATAAGGAAATGGCTCTCAAAGATATAGTGGCTGGAACGCACAGAGTAGGAAAACGTAATCTGAATGAAGGTGTCTATGGCACGCAGTAAAATGGTATTAGCGCGTAAACCTATTTTGACGCCCCTATTGCAGTGTTCTTCAATCATAAATTCACCGTAAGGTGACTTAGCGACACTTTGCTGACAATGCGCATACATAGCGCTACACATTTCAGAAATAATACATTATATACAGGTAATTCAATTCGATATAGGTAGTATAATGTTACGGAACAGTGTTAATAGGTAATTTTAAGCAACAAACGCATTCCACAAAGAATGTTAGTTTTCCATAAATATTTACGTAAAGAATGCTACAGATTATGTGTTAAACGAACCCAATACCGGTCAAACGAAAATATGTAACCTTTTGTGGGAGAAGAAGTATGTAAACAGGATGTTTGTTCACATCAAAGTATGAGGAACTAAATATGCCAGTTGGCTACTGTACAAACATTCCCTGCGGCATACAACTTTCGGTTTAGGCTTACTACATAGATGGATCGGTTTTAAAATAGCCAATACATTTCCTCTAAGAATAAGATTTTGAGATGTTGATATACATTGTATGAAATATTGTGTTTATACAATAATAGTATTTTGGAAACAATAGCTGATCTAATAGAAATATAGATATAGATAGAATAATAGCTGATCTGATGATGGAAACCAAAGGTAGCCAATCTTAGTGACAGTAGAGTGATCGTATGTTTCGATTAATTCTAATCAGCTTAGGGTACAATGTTAGTTAATCAGACTGAGAGCTTTCTAGTCATAGAAACGCGAACATGAAATTACATTACTAGAATACAACAAAAATATTGAAATTCGTACAGTTTGTTTCACAAACAGAAGTTATGATAGACAAAAATATTAATAAAAAAATTGCCAACGCTACGGTCTCTATATAAAAGTTCAATAAAGATTTTGACTTGTTAATGGGAATTAACAAGTCAAAATCTTTATTGAACTTTTATATAGAGACCGTAGCGTTGGCAATTTTTTTATTAATATTTTTGTCTATCAGACAGAAAAACTGGCCTTTTTTCGTGGTATCGAACTCAGCCAGTATGGTTATTTTAGGCTCGCGTAGATAGAGCCTTTCATGCATTCTGGGATCAGTCCAAAAGCTTAGGTATTTGCATGTATTGTTATATTCGTGTTGTTTTCTAGTTTATATTTATACCACCCATGCGAGAAAGATTTTTTGACCCAACGTTTCCTTTATTTTATATTTCGAATCAATTAAAACAGCAGGAGAACAGCAGTGTGATATACACTGAGAAAAACTACTTTGGAGCTTAAAGCAAATTTGACCTTTTACCGTTGAATTGTAACTACGTAAGATGAATTCACAAGTCTTAAGATGATTTTCACTAATCAATAAAAATGTACCATGTTTTATAATAAACAAAACCGTCAAAAACACCTTCCGTAAAGTATTTTCAGAATTGAACTTTTTAATACGATAATAATTGCAGTATTGACCATAAAATATACCTTACTTTTACGGCGGTTTATATACGGTGATTATCACTATAACGTACGACTTAATCAGCCTCATCGAAAGTCAATATTTAGGAAAGACCACAAAATACACCTTAAATGAAGACGAAAAGAAACATTCGCCTTCACTGACCTCGTTTAACGCCTTCTAGTTGGAAGGCGTTTTTGTACGTATTTACGTTTGGTCGGTTTTTTGCCTCATATCATATAAATTGGCCGTCATTAGGGCGCTTTTGACTTTATATTTTTCTCAGTGTACAAATATAGCTTATTTCATAGCCATTCTATTGACATATATAGTTTGTATGCCATCCTTACGACGTTGCGTTGGTGAATTATTAAATTATTTTTACTGATGACTAGAGCCTTCATCGTGCCCCACGCATCCGATCAAATTATGGTGGCACCACTAATAGATGCAGCTCCGATTAAGTTAAGCAGCTGATAGTAAAAAGTACTGTACACTACTTGTAAAATATATGACAATCTGACATTGGGTACCTCCTCACCTCTTACGACACCCACGGGTAGAGAGGGCGTGATTTTCTAGCCCTGCACCCCGTGGGACAACACAATTGACTAATTTGAATAGCTCCCAAAACGTATAAAAATATGTTTATTTTCGTTATAGGCTTCGTACACATCACGTAGTTTCCAATTGGGATGTTTACATTATAATTTTTTGAAGTTTGCTTAGCTGTTCTTAATCGAGCAGAAAAGTTAAGCAACGTCCACCGCGGTCATGACTTGCATAGGTGACCACTAGTGATATTATCACTGAGTGCTTCCGTGCTTCGGACGTGCCCACGTTAAGTCGTCGTCGGTCCCGGTTGTCGTCTTAGGTTGGCAGTTATAGGCTGTAGGGTATTTTGTGAATGCTCGCCTGGCTAACTACCACCCTCAAGTAAATCTGTCGCCAATCGCCTAACGGTGTGTTCTGGCAGCTGTCCTTAAGAGCCAGTAATTCTAAGTTAGCCTGAACAACATTTTCGACCACATCATCACTTACCATCAGGTGAGATAGTGGTCAAAGGCTAAACTATTAGGCATAAAAACATACATGTTCACATCATTAGCTAAACGGGTTTTTATGAAATGTAAAATTTATTCCAACTTACTGTGTAGTTCAGTTGTGTAGATTAGTGTGTAGTTTCAGGATGAAAAGATTTCATACTTTAACAAAATTCTATAGAAGCTACCGCATTCTTTATTTTTTTATTCCAGCTTCACGACCGCCTGAAAAAAGCATTCTCAAATTAAGACTCCTCTTCGAAGGCCCTAATCGAAAAATACATAAGCTATCTCACGCTCATAAAATTTTAAGGCACCAATTTCCTTTATTTTTCACTGAGCCAGCTGGAACTTTAGACTTTTCCAGTTGCAATTTGAACTAAGTAAATCGGAATATTATTAATAGAACTAACTTAACTTGAATTAACAACATCAGGCTTAGGTATTTATTCAGTGCCAATTTTGAACCAGTAATGTAAATACTGCTTGGTGGCTACCTGAATGAACAAGGTAGGTGTACAATATGAAAGTTGATATAGTTTTGAAGAGCTCGTAGTGAAGTTTGCTTAGCCGTTCTTAACCGATCAGCAACGTCCACCCCTGTCATGGCTTGGATGGGTGACTGCTACTGGCATTACTACTGAGCGCTTCCGTGCTTCGGAAGACACGTTAAACCGTCGGTCCCGGTTGTTGTCTTTGGATGGCAGTCGTTACAGTATGGTGGTAGAGCATTTTGCGAATACCCGCGTGACTGGCTAACACCCTCAAACAAAAAATCTGTCTGTAAACGTGTGTTCCGGTAGCTGTACTTGACAACCAGTAATTTTAGGTTAGCCTGAACAACATTATCGACCACATCATCGCTTACTAGTGATATAGTGGTCAAAGACTAACCTAAGAGCTATTAAAAAATAGTTATAGATAAGGACCCTGGCCAGACATTGACCATATTATGATATTTTTTCTGTTAAACACGGTTAAAAAACGTAAACCAGTTTCTAAGAGTCGATATCGCGATCGACAATAGTGAAATGTGACGCGACCGCGGCGGACCCACACTCAAATGCGACCACACTCGAATCCGTAACAGAAGGTATGTAATAGATGCCAAAACAATAATTATGTATCGTGATATCAACTTTTAGTATGTTGCTTACGCTTTAAATTTCTTGTTTTAACATAATTATATCCCACTAATATTATAAATGCTTAAGTTTGTGAGTGTGTTTATATGTTTGTTACTTCTTCACGCTCAAACTGCTGAATAAATTTTGATGAAATTTCGTGTGAAGGTAAATAGCACCCTGGAATAACACATAGGTTTCTTTTTATGCCGATAAAGTAAAGTGTGCCCGTTGGATAAGCATAGATTTGTAATACATGTGCTTGCTAGCTTGCCAAGGCAAGAATAAACCAATTATAATGAAATTTGGTTTTGAGGTAGCTTGCACTCTGGGTTGACACTTAGGTTACGTTTTTGGCGAAAAAATATGGTGATTTCATTGGTTAAGCGTGGAGTCCTACAAATCCTATTATCCTACTAATATTATAAATGCGAAAGTTTTTTAAGTGTGTTTATATGTTTGTTACTTCTTCACGCTTACACGGCTGATTCAATTTTGATGAAATTTGGTATGAAGGTAGAGGATTTGAAATTGAATTGAAATTGGAAAGATATCTTCCTGGAATAACTCACACATACTATCTATTACGAGCACAAATGTTCTTATTCCAGTGAACTTTGGTATAATCTATGTAAAACAGCGGGTAACACTGCGGGGCGCGACGACTTTACTTAGCATTCCATGGATTCACCGTGCGGGTTCCGGGTCCATAGCGTTGCAGAGGAAGAGGCTCCAGTCAAGGTGCCTGGGACTTGCAACCCAGTGAGTAGGGGCCCCTTTATGATGCATCAATGCTCCCTTTCACCGCTCGAGCCTCCTCCCCTGCCCAACCAAATTTGGTAAGATCCTACTAATGCCGCCTTGGATACACGTTCTAGGATGGAAGTTACGGTTGTTCTTGACAGGCCAAGGTCTTTTTACTAAAATCACTATACAACCTACTGGTTGTATAGGGATTTTGCTGGTATACCCCTTGCTCCGACTTCTACAGCATATAAATTAACCACATAACCGTTTTTGATTAATTCATTTGTTAGGTCATAATATTGGTTAGTTTTTATTGTGTGGTCTTTAGGTATGTTTGTTTCCCACGGCACAGTAAGTTCTATAAGTACTATGCGTTTTAGATTCTTTGAGTATAGAAATATATCTGGTCTGGATGACGAACACACGAAACACCAACATCCTCAGGGATTTTGTAATGTTTTTCATACGAGTTAGCGCGGCCACCAAGCTATATGGCAGAGCACGCCGAACTGCGGGCGCGGGTTGAAAGGACACTGGTAAATCGAAAGAATGCGGAACAAGGTGATGAAAAGTGGACTGTATAGGAAAAGGAGGGAAAAACGAGCGACTAACCTGGATATCCTCGGGCTGACGAGCACAGCTGCGGCACTCCAAGGCAACCCGCTGCGGCTGTCCATCAAAAGAGTCCAATCGGGAGCTGCGCCTAAGATGGAGTAAGGGTTGGATTTAGTTTTTGTAGATGACCCTTCTTTTACAAAAGCAATGTGTCGTTTGTTCGTGGTCAAACCTTTTTTTGTTCTAGCTACCGAGAGACTCTACAGAGAGATATGTATATATATATTCGTAAGTTTTAATTTTATTATAACGGACATTAAAAAAAGGAGGAGGTACTCAATTCGCCAGTATTATATTTATTTTTGTTACCTCAGAAGTTTTGACTGGGTGAACCGATTTTGATGATTATTATTTTACAAAACTGAAGCTTGCCGTGTGGTTCCATATAAATTTAATAAAAATCGGTTAAGCCGTTTTAAAATTACACTCCATTAACGGAAAAGTATTTTCATAACTTGATTATATAGCCATTGATAGTGAATGACAATCGATCTTATAAGTAGCAAGGGTTACTAAATAGGGTAAAAAATATTTTTACCTAAAATCGGAACCTATTTTTACACTCAAATGTGTGAAGTTACGTGTCAAAATCGGCACCATGCGCACAATATTATGATAATAGGTACTTTTGAACCATCATTGTACCGACTTCAACAAGTTATTTCACACATTTGAATGTTGAAGTTGGTTCCATTTTTTTTTTAGTACATTTAGAAACAATATAATATATCACGATATTAGCTGCGGCCCTTAGCACGACCCGCGAAGACAATTATGAAAGTGATGATCATACGTAACTTTATTAAGCCATGACACAAACTTTTATATTATTGTGTGACTAGCTGTGCCCCGAAATTTTACCTAATTGAAAGTATTCTATATGCCTATGTAGTTTCATCAGAATCAGTTGAGCTTTTAAGTTTTTGATTTGAGCGCGAAGGAGTAACATATTTACAGTCACATCTAAAAAAGTTCTTAGTTACCTGCCCTACTATATTTACCCCAAAAATAATTTGTATGTTTTTTACGCACAGTAAAATTATGTGTTACTTTTAAACTGTATAAAAAACACTGAAACTACTGTATCTTACCAGTACAAAATAATAATATTAATTCTATATCAGGATTTAATCAAAATTCAAATAACTTTTCGGGTGCATTTTTGAATGTTCTCTGTTCCTAATTTTATTTTCTGTAAATTTACTAAAGAAGACGATTTAAACATTAATATATAGTGAATTCTGATTTAAACCAAATTGTGGACGAACAAAGGGCGTTATCTCCTAATAATTTACAATGTTTTAAGGGGATAATTTTAGTAAAATGTCCTTAATAAATTCTTTAGGTACAAAACCGTTGACGCCCTATTTTCCGCGACCTATTTTACTTTTCCTTGTTAGTCCCGAAGATATGAAAGAATTTATTGCTTAATCTGATTTTCTGACCGCTTTGCTAAACTTCATTACTCCCATTCTTTTTTATTCGACAGAGAATCGATGTCGCTTTGCATATTATGTAAATGAAAGTAAGAGAACAAGTCTATATTTAGGTCCTTACATATGAAATTGGCGTTTTTCGTACTGGCCACTTTAATCACGAATTTCTCCTCTTTGGTAAGGAATTCCAAATTCAAATTTGTACAGCTATAGACTCATGTATTTGTGCTTCGATGATCGTCATTCATTTGTTTTTTTTCTTCTGTTTTTTTCTGTTTGCGTCACTCATTTTACAAAATGGAAAACCTTAAATATCGCATTATTTACGAGTACGAGTTCCGCCGTGGCACTAGTGCTGCGGAAACAACTCGAAGGGTGAATGATGTGTATGGCGGTCGTGTTGCAAAAGAAAACACAGTTCGTTTTTGGTTCCAACGTTTTCGTTCTGGAAATTTCGACCTGCAGAACAAGCCCCGTGGACGGCCTGAGACTCAAGTTGATAATGAAGAGTTGAAGGCTATTGTGGAAGCGGATCCATTGCAAACCACGTCCGAGTTAGCTGCAGGCTGCAATGTTAGTGATAAAACTGTTTTAATTCACTTGAAGCAAATTGGGAAGATTAAAAAGCTTGAAAGGTGGGTACCTCACGAATTGACTGAAACAAACCGGCAAACGCGCGTCGACTGCTGCGTTACATTACTAAACCGGCACAATAATGAAGGTATTTTAAACCGAATCATTACCTGTGATGAAAAATGGGTTCTTTACGATAATCGGAAGCGCTCAGCGCAATGGTTAGATCCTGGCCAGCCAGCCAAATCCTGCCCCAAGCGAAAATTAACCCCAAAAAAGTTACTTGTAAGCGTTTGGTGGACTAGTGCCGGTATTGTTCATTACAGTTTTTTCAAATCTGGCCAGACTATTACGGCTGATGTCTATTGTCAGGAATTGCAAACCATGATGGAAAAGCTAGCGGCTAAACAACCTAGGCTGGTCAATCGCTCCACGCCACTGCTGCTTCACGACAACGCTAGACCACACACTGCGCTACAGACGGCTACTAAATTAGAAGAGCTTCAATTGGAAAGTCTAAGACATCCTCCGTACTCCCCGGACCTTGCTCCAACAGATTACCATTTTTTTCGAAATTTGGATAACTTCTTGCAAGGGAAAAAAATCAACTCCGATGGGGCAGTCCAAATCGCCTTCAAAGATTTTATTGATTCCCGTCCGACTGGTTTTTTTAGTAAAGGGATCAATGAACTACCTATGAGATGGCAAAAGTGCATAGAAAATAATGGTTCATACTTTGATTAATTAAATATATTATATTAAAAAATATTCGACTTTTTGTTCCTCCCATACAAAACGCCAATTTCATATGTAAGGACCTAATATATATGATAATGTCAGGGCGTGTGCACAAACTACAATACATCGGGTTCTTCTCAGCGTTCCTCCATCACGCCTTTAAGTAGCTTACGTTCAGAAACATCAAGTGGGTAGCTGGAGTTAGTTTGCTACGAGACTGGCAATACTATGTCGACGTTAATCTAGTCTGTGATCGCTACTAGTCTTAGTCAGTTGAGTCTGCGGTGCTTATAGTACCACCAACTTAACTGTGCAGTTCGCGAGGGCGCTGCTGGTCAAGGAAATCAACTACAAACTGCCACAATTTGAAGGAATGTTGTAGTTCTTTTTTCTGCCGCCTGAACAGATAAGTTGGTGGGACTTTACGTCGTGATACACTGCAGTTGACTTGGGACCACTTGGGACTCTTTTACGGACCGCCGAACAGGCAACACGTAGTGAAACCAACGAGAGTTAACATTGAACGTGAAAACTGTGAACTAATCCGTCTACTTCATCGTGATCCTCCTATAACGAAACCATAGAACATATAATAATACTACGTATAGAATGGACACTCCTCACCCCCCACCAAAACGAGCCTTCCTCACCGCGCCACCGATTCTGAGCTGTCGCTAAGCTGACTTTAGTACGGGACGCGCAACTCGCGCACGATGACGTGACGACAAAGCGTTACGATTGTACGAGTATTTTAAAAGTTGAAAATGGGGTACTCTTGTGCTGTTTACGGTTTCTTATGAACTAAACGAGAAAAGGATAAGAGTTGTAGTAGATTCCCTAAGGATAAAACGAGGTAAGTCATTATTGGCAACCTACACTAAGTACCTACCTATTTGTCGTTCTTCAGTTATACAGTAGGTAACTTATTAAAACAGGTAATTTACTGTAGATATTCAAAAAAATACAAACATAATACTTTATCTTTGTATTTTGCTATTCATATAATCATTATTTTAGAAGATTTTTGTTAGCAATATATTAGGTCCTTACATATGAAATTGGCGTTTTTCGTACTGGCCACTTTAATCACGAATTTCTCCTCTTTGGTAAGGAATTCCAAATTCAAATTTGTACAGCTATAGACTCATGTATTTGTGCTTCGATGATCGTCATTCATTTGTTTTTTTTCTTCTGTTTTTTTCTGTTTGCGTCACTCATTTTACAAAATGGAAAACCTTAAATATCGCATTATTTACGAGTACGAGTTCCGCCGTGGCACTAGTGCTGCGGAAACAACTCGAAGGGTGAATGATGTGTATGGCGGTCGTGTTGCAAAAGAAAACACAGTTCGTTTTTGGTTCCAACGTTTTCGTTCTGGAAATTTCGACCTGCAGAACAAGCCCCGTGGACGGCCTGAGACTCAAGTTGATAATAATAATAATAATAATAATTTATTCAGAAAATATACATACAAATGTGCAACTAAATACAAATATCAACAAATCCTATTAGCTAATATGGCATTCATTAAGAATCATAGATAGTCACAGTGTTGTCTTGCAGAACCTACACTAAGAAAATTCTTGTGTCGTAGATTCTGCCCCTTCATATGTACAGTGAGTAAGAGGTAAGTCTATGTAGCTGTCACGTTCATAAACAAACAAAATATCAAAGATGTTCTTATGGATTTGATATATATGACATTACAATTCTTTATATATAAATATATCATATACATATATAATTATGCATGAGTACATACAGTATATTCATAAATGATGGAGATAAATATATATATATATAAATATATATATATATATGTATATATGTGTGAGTGAGTGTGTGTGTGTGTGTGTGTGTGTGTGTGTGTGTGTGTGTGTGTGTGTGATGTAGGTTTGTAAAGGGGGAGGGAATGAAGTTTTATGGCAAAGTATCATATTATTCGATTACTTTGAGAAGATTCTCAGTTTCATCATACTTTAATTTTGTTAACCAACTAAATAGCGCCGCTTTTGCTTCTCTGTTGTTCAATGTAACAAAATCTTTTATTATTTTGTTAACATTGTTGTACAAGAATGGCCCCAAGAAACATGCGTGATGTTTGGCTAATTTTGTGTTGAATTTTGTACTCCGAAAATTTTTATCCTTACGCCTTTTTTTTTCAACATTTTCCATCAAACTCGTTTGACTGTGACAACCCATCACAATATTTTTTATAAATAACTGCCGAACCGTCAATACTCCACAATCCTCGTATAGATCAGACGTAGGAAATATACGTGTTCTAAAAGTTGCAGTTTTTAGAAGCGCTCTTTGAGCGCGTTCTAGCAATAACATGTATGTTATACCTGCACCGCCCCAAGAGGTGTTGCAGTAGGTAAGGATCGACCTGCACAGTGCGTTATACACATTTATGATTAATGTTCGGTCGGCGACATCACGGAGATTTTTAAAAACGAATATTAATTTTCTTACCCTATTGCTGAGAGTCTCTATGTGAGTTTTCCAGGTCATTCTGCGATCGAGCGTTACTCCTAAATACTTGATGTGAGGGACGTTTTGCAATACCGGACAGCTGCAATTATTCGGGTTACAATTAAAGTGAATTTTTATATTTATATCAGGTGTCCTTCCACGGTCACACGTAAACGCAACAAGTTTAGTTTTATCCACGTTTAATGAAAGCCGGTTTTCTTGCAGCCATTGTGTGACAATCCCTAATCCTGCCTCAGCTCGAACGCGGGCCTCTTCCCAGTCTTTTCCTATAAAAATAAGCGCTGTATCATCTGCGTATGCAAACGTTTTTCCACCATTCAATTTAAGCCTGCACAGGTCATTGACGTAAATGAGAAATAAAGTAGGGCCCAGAACGCTGCCCTGTGGTACTCCAAACGTTACTTTATCTCCATTACTGATTACGTCACCCACCCTAGTCCTCTGGGTCCTCTCCTTCAAATAGTCCTCCATAAGGTGCAATGCATTGTCTCTAATTCCAACATGTTCGAGTTTTTGAACAAGTATAGGTACAGAGACAGTGTCAAAGGCTTTAGCTAGGTCTAAAAATATTGCAATGACTTTATTTTTCCTGTCTAATTCCGTGACGATAGAATTTGTTAGGTTTGACACTGCGTGTTCAGCTGAAAGACCGGCTCGAAAACCGAACTGATTTGACGAGAGAATCTGAAATTTTTCTAAATATGACGTAAGGCGTTTGTTAATAATTGAAAAAAATAATGAAGAGTTGAAGGCTATTGTGGAAGCGGATCCATTGCAAACCACGTCCGAGTTAGCTGCAGGCTGCAATGTTAGTGATAAAACTGTTTTAATTCACTTGAAGCAAATTGGGAAGATTAAAAAGCTTGAAAGGTGGGTACCTCACGAATTGACTGAAACAAACCGGCAAACGCGCGTCGACTGCTGCGTTACATTACTAAACCGGCACAATAATGAAGGTATTTTAAACCGAATCATTACCTGTGATGAAAAATGGGTTCTTTACGATAATCGGAAGCGCTCAGCGCAATGGTTAGATCCTGGCCAGCCAGCCAAATCCTGCCCCAAGCGAAAATTAACCCCAAAAAAGTTACTTGTAAGCGTTTGGTGGACTAGTGCCGGTATTGTTCATTACAGTTTTTTCAAATCTGGCCAGACTATTACGGCTGATGTCTATTGTCAGGAATTGCAAACCATGATGGAAAAGCTAGCGGCTAAACAACCTAGGCTGGTCAATCGCTCCACGCCACTGCTGCTTCACGACAACGCTAGACCACACATTGCGCTACAGACGGCTACTAAATTAGAAGAGCTTCAATTGGAAAGTCTAAGACATCCTCCGTACTCCCCGGACCTTGCTCCAACAGATTACCATTTTTTTCGAAATTTGGATAACTTCTTGCAAGGGAAAAAATTCAACTCCGATGGGGCAGTCCAAATCGCCTTCAAAGATTTTATTGATTCCCGTCCGACTGGTTTTTTTAGTAAAGGGATCAATGAACTACCTATGAGATGGCAAAAGTGCATAGAAAATAATGGTTCATACTTTGATTAATTAAATATATTATATTAAAAAATATTCGACTTTTTGTTCCTCCCATACAAAACGCCAATTTCATATGTAAGGACCTAATATATCCGTGGATATTGACTTCGTTTGCAGCGAAACAAGTTTAGTGTCTTTGTAGCCTACACCTACCATAGAGAAAAGCAATATACATACCGACCTTCGCCACGGTTGACACGCGGCACACTTCATGTTTGTTTATTAAACGAGAAGAACATAAATTATTATTTTGATTGTAATTATTATCATTACTTGTATAAAATGTGAACTTGGAATGATACTATTTGTATAGTGTAGGTATCTATTATTGTATAAGTAATGCAGTGAAATGTGAGTAATGTCGTACATGGAGTTGGATTGTTGTGCTTGTAAATGTTTCTGAAGGTAGGTAAGGTACGCATAACCTAAGAAATCTAATAAGTCATAATAACAGCATCAAAAGATTGCTAGGTAGGTAAGTACAACAATTATTCATACGGTGACAACCTTTGACTTCACGCACACATTTACGCGTGTACAAAAACCACATTTGTGTAGTGTCTGTTTAATAGGTAGTTAGAACGCGGCTTTTGTATAGAGAATGAGTGGAGTGTCCAGGCTGTGACGAAACTGTGATTATATGATTGGAAGATATTGGCACAGACCTATAATAGAGGAGGGTGGTCTTATTTCATGGTTTCTACATTGGATGTGGATGTGGAACACGTGTTATTAACCATTATAATGATTATGTTAGATGACAGTGGCATTTAGAGCAGTATAGCAAAAGTTGACATCGTGGTGGCGGACGTACCGCAATTATAATAACGAGGTCACCTAACCAGCGATATCCGGAATCAATAGTGAAGATATTGAACACCAAGGGGTGTGGTGCAGTAAGGGGTGTACGGATACAATTTCGGGTACTATTTTACCTTTAATCGCTTTTTATGACACCCACAGATAGAAAATAATAATAATTGACAAATTCTGTGCCTATCTTCAACCACCTTCAAGTCAAAAATCCGTCACCAAGCATTAACGGTATGTTCAAGCAGTGTTCCTATTCTTGGACTAGTCTATAGTATCGTAAGTATTATCTTTAGCGAAGTAAAAAAAATTGAAACTTCATTTAAACTACTGTTACCTTAGTTTTACCACAACCTCAACTAATGGAATGCGATCGGTTGAAGGACAGCTGCTGATCGTAACAGATTGGATGCTTGGTGACAAATTTTCTTCTTATGGGTAGTAAGCTAGGAGAGCATTCGCAAAATACCCTACCATCATTCGAAGAGATAGCGTTGGGATCTGAATCTACTGGGAGGTATTGGCCCTCTGCGTGGCAATAAATCTTATTACCATTGAGCCAGTAACATACCATAAACATATAAATATTGTTATTTTTAGTGTATGGTTGTGTTTAGTTGTCACTAAAGGCTAGTCCACATTAGCATTAAAGCCTGAAGTCTCAAAAGACTTTCCGTAACTATCGTAGCAAAATGTTTGCCAAAGCATGAATGGCAATACTTACAAAATGTCGGCCACATAACCGTCTAAACTCAATTTAAAGTCTGAAAGAATTAAATCAGGATCGTATTCGATATTCTTGTCACCGATCAAAAATACATTTCGTGCGACCTGTGCACGATGTTCGCATATTTATTTCATTTATGCAGAGATTATTTTTGTAACTAAAATATACTAAAAAAGTTTGTTCTGTTTTAAAAAAATCAGTCAATTCAAATTTCACTTATGTAATAGGGACAGATGGAACCTTGTATTTTTAAAGCAGTGGCTACTCGTACTTATTTTATAATAGAAAAGCAATCACTACTATTTAAAGTTGAGTCAGTAACGTAGTCAGTAATTTATTCGTCAAAATAATGTCTCCACTCTGCAAATGGAAGCGTGGATTTGTGATTCAAAGGTGTCAGTTTTAATCAAATTGTTTTGTTTTAAAACCACAGCCTGCCTCGTGTTTTCATCATTCGCTCATCCAGTTAAATAATTTCACTTCATATATTGACTTTTGTTTTGGGACAGGCAACAATAAAACAATATCTTTTTACGATCATTTCATCGTCATAAAATACCTTCATTATTTCTGGCACTAAGTTTCTCATTCAGAAATTGTGCTATACAGTCATAGTAAAAGGAGTGGGGAAGTAAGTTATCTTCATACAAACGCACCGCGCGCGGCTTGTTTGTGTGCGCCATAGTATCTATGCTTCCCGCACGCACACTCTAACACAATCTCGACCCGTTTCTCAGTGCGCCAGCCGGGGCTAACACCGAACAAAGTTCGCGCGTCACGGCTTTTTGGCACCGATAAATAAATGAAAAATGTTTGATAATCGCATGAGAACTTATTACTGTGTGTTGGGTTGTCTAAATAATAATAACTTTAAAAGTATTTTAAGAAAACATTTAATTAATTATTTAATAAAACACTTAAAAAATCTTTATAAAAATGATATATATCTAGTGACATTAGGCGGAATTGTCACTAGATATATATCATTTTTATAAAGATTTTTTAAGTGTTTTATTAAATAATTAATTAAATGTTTTCTTCAAATACTTTTTAAATATTTGTTATTATTAAAAATGGATTTCCGCAAAGTAACGCCTGAATCTATTCATTGTCTAAATAATTCATAAATTCCAGAGTTGTCTTTCTTCAGATTATCTACTGAACAGGAAAGGTAAGCAAGTCACTTATTCTAGCATACCTATGATTGTTACTTGATGATGAGTGATGCATACTTATTTTTTTGTTGTATTAGGTATGCCCCGCAACGCACGTCTCTGGC
This sequence comes from Plagodis pulveraria, assembly GCA_963890685.1. Taxonomy (NCBI): domain Eukaryota; kingdom Metazoa; phylum Arthropoda; class Insecta; order Lepidoptera; family Geometridae; genus Plagodis; species Plagodis pulveraria. The sequence goes on along the minus strand of OY982964.1, from coordinate 9,748,954 downwards.
CCCGCACCCACATAGGTATCGCCAGTCGGTATTTTTTTCATCGTGAAAGGTGTTATCATGGTTTAGGTAAAAAACCGACCTCACTAACCCTGAACCCAGACAACACAAGTAAAAAATACAACTTCCCGGCCCTTGCCTATTTCTAGGTACTAAATTAAAATTATGCATATACGAGTACATACATTATAAATAAGTAACAACCCTGAGACAGGCAAGTATGGTAGGTAATTATATCGCGAATTGGGTCGGAGATGGCCTACTTCCCACTCTTTCTACTATGATACAGTATTTTGATTCAAGGAGCGATATTCATACAAACAAAAAAAAAACTAAGAACTGGCAAAGCAGAAGCATAGAAATTAGGCTCAAGGGCATACATGCAAAGTTTCACCGAGTTTGAACAGTTAGTATTTAAAATATGACGAAACTACGTTTGTATGGAAAGCGCCACGAGTACGAGCCTTAATTCATTATTCAGTGAACGTTGGATTAGCGTGGACGTAATTTCATTTGCCCGTCAGACTTTATTGTTAGATTCATTGCAAAATTCGTTCGAAGCGTAACATTTCATATCCTCAAATTAGAATTTCCGTTACGCATTATCATTTGGAGAAATAGGCTTAATTTTCAGAATAATAATAAGAATTAACCCACTTTCCCCGTCAGAAGAAATTAGAGGCACATAATGAAGGGTCGGGAAACCATACGGACGATTGACAACGTCAAACTGGGACGAATCTATGAAAGTACGTGTCACTAATTGATACCGAAGGAATACTGTGTTTTTGTAAGAAAGTTAATTCGTTTCCAGATAACTATTATTCCTACAAAGGCTTTCAGGCACAATGCCCTCAGAATATAAGCTTTCAAATATTTTCTACAGGAAATAAAATTGACTGTGTCCATTATTTTGATGTTCTGTAAACTATTCAAGTTATAGCGGAATAATGGTTCTCAAGACATATTCTACCCGTAAGTAATAACGCAGAAGCTATCCAATATTATTAGACATAGACAAATAAAACATTAATAAACACCTACCGTCAATTAAAGGAGTGCAAGTTTTTAAATATTTTATTTCTTATATAATTTAAAGAACTCGTAGTGGACCTTGCCTTGTCGTTCTTAGAAACGTGACTAGGAGAAGTGAGTATATTAATCAGTGCTTTTATGGTTTTGGAAGGTACGCTAAGCTGATGGTCCCGGTTGTTGTCTTAGGACGGCAGTCATCATCACCCCTGAACGTGACGAAAATTTTGCGCTTGATCTAAACTGATCAATTATCTAAATATTCAAAAAAATATTATATAATTATATGGATTATTTTCAAAATAGTTTCTAAGTTTTGGTTTGAAAAAAGTATATTTTGTATGTGTGTGCTTGTACTTAAGCTGATCTGTTCTTTGGTACGACTTGCACAGATTGTACGGTAAAACTGTTTCAGGATAGACAGTTGATGAATGAAGCCAGAAGACTAACTTGCTTTACGCATCTGACGGGTTAGAGTACTAGACGAAAGTTTTTATATGGTCCTACAGCTGAATATGAAGAAAAAAAGGTTTTTAGTTTTTAATGATATAGCAAACATAAGTGAATAATATATTGTCCGTTACCTGTGTAACTAGACTACAGAATCTAAGATGTAATATATTTTTTTTTATGCCTGATAGGTTAGCTTTTGAGCACTATCTCACCTGATGGTAAGTGATGATGTGGTCGAAGATGTTGTTCAGGCTAACCTAGAAATCCCACCTGATGTTAAGCGGACTAACCTCTGCCTATAAAAGATGAATTTCATCACAAGTCACAAATTGCACTGCGCCCGTCACTATGAGATATAGTTGTTAAGTCTCATGGGCCTGTAATTTCAGTAGCTCTCAAGGACTGTTAGACAAGCCGCAACACACCGTTAGGTGCTTGGCGACAGATTTTCTACTTGAGGATGGTAGTTAGCCAGGCGTGCAATCGAAAAATGCCCTTTCACCATAAGGTGAAGCTCAAGCCGGCGGTGGATTCGAACCCGGGTACTGCAGCACGGCAGTCCATAGCTATTACCGCTCTGCCATCATTGTTTTTTTTTTTTTTAATCTTATATTTTATTTGGAGCTTGAGTCGATGTACGACTATGTCAGCTCCATTGTGTACATTCGTTTGAACTCTACTTTAAAATCGAGTACATTAAAACTAACAGAGACTTTGCCGCGTCGCTTAATGGCGCGGACAGGATACCTTGAATAGCTCCTACCTCAAGAAGATTGAAACTGTATTCACTTATCATATGCGTTCTCATAGATTGGCTCCGCACACATTCCACGAGGACGTGATGTACGTCCTCTAACACTCCACAGGTGCCACAATTAGGGGAGTCTGAAATTCTCATTAGGTGCTTAAATTTATTCAGTGGAAGGTGTCCAGAGCGAAGTCTGTGAGCTAAAACTATCAATTTCCTTTGCATGTTACAATTTACAAACCATGGTGATTTCTGAGGTTCATGTTGCACAATTTTGTACCAAATTCCTTTCTGAGACGAGATTACATCATAAAGAGATTTCCATTTTTCAAAAACTTTGTACCTATATTTACATAATATATCCGAAATTTCAGGCATTATGTATACTTCCGTTCCCATAGTGATAGCGTCCCTTGCAAGTTTATCTACTTCCTCATTTCCTCTAATACCTACATGTGAAGGAATCCACCGTAGTCTCAAATCAACGTCACAGTTACTAAGGTGTGAGATTTTTTTCACGATATCATATGCTACCGAAGCACCTCTGATACCAGAGGCGCTGCTTGAAATATATATATACCGCTTACAGAAGTGGATATATTTTCTATAACGTTCACTACGGAACTTCTAATAGTAGATTATGATACAAGTGAGCTAAGTTGCTCAATATACACGGCTGTGTGTTGCAGCCCGAGCCGTAGGCGAGGGCGTAAATCAGCCAAGTGTATAGTGAGCAAGTTACTCACGAGTTTTATACGCACTTTTTCAATACCCTTGCGAGGAAAAAAAATATATTGCACAAATGCGATACAAACAAAATACGAAAATTATGGAAAACAGCGCGCAAGTTTTTTTTTGCGCGCGTAAATGCATTGTAGTTGATTACATATAAACCTCTTTGATGTTACAAACCTGTATTACCCGGTTAAATTGAAAATGCTCTGTTTACTCGCATATAATTTGCAGTTAGGTACTAACTGATCTTTAAAAAAATAATAGGTGTCCTCATATTGAGTCACACAAATAGAGATGTGTTTTTTATGTTAAATCTTAGTCTATTTTTACCAATCTTGCATTGGTGACGGCTAGTGGCAGAATTGTTGTGAACTAAAAAACTATCGAAAGATACAAAAATAGTTTAAAAGTAAGTTACGATCATTTTAACGGCACTGCGTGATTTATAATCTTTTTACCACTAATGTAATTTTTTTTCGACGACATTAATAAGAATCATATAAAAATCAACAGTGACCTTACGATCAATATCAAATATTTCAGATTTAGGAGTACATGTAGCATAGGAGCGAATGATCAGGGTGGAAATGTAGTGTAACTAATATAGTTAATGTTAGGAATGATTATATCAAACAAAAATTTAAAGTTGCAAAAGGGCCAATGACAAGATTTGAAGAGTCATACATTGTGTTGTCTTAGGTTTTCGCGATTATTACACATAGTAATTAAACAACTTTAAAATATTTAAATCGCGGTTATTTATGATTCAGTGTCACAGGGTGACAGTCACCCCGTGACCACGATCACTGCAAAGTGTTTGAAACGTCGGCACAAATATAATGATAAATATACGCGATTTAAACCGTTTAAAGTTGTTTAATTACTATGAGTCATACATTGGCATGGTACAGGGAAGGGATGTAAATCATATGGTTAACTAAAAGAGTGAATATCAATGTATAAGGATAGATAAGCAGAAAGAAAACATAAAAAGTATGGATAAGCTCCGGGTAGAATAATATGTATAATAGATGTTGCTTCTTAGATGACAAGTAAAATAACAAAATGGACAAAAGTTTTGGCAACCCTGCTCAGTGTGGGGAAACGACAAGAAGAAGACATTACTTTATAAAGAGTTACAATAATATATTTTTGCCAAATAGCATATAAACTGTTATATTCCTACTTTGAATGGCCACAAAATTACAGACGTTCTTTACAACCCTAGCTATTTCAGGCGTAGAATTGTATTTTATGAAGCAAAACAAAAAATAACATGGAAACCGAACAACTTCTAAGCTGCATATATAGTGCTATTCTTTGAGTTAGTCTTACACAACTTCCAAATATTTCTCTTACTTGGCAGCGAGTTTCGTCACTTTATTTCGCCTAGGTTACACCCAACACTCGGAATGGGGGAAAAAACAATTCGTACATCTGGAGATTTGCCACTTTATTTTTTCACTTTTTGAGCCGTATTTCTAGGTCCCTGAGAAAACAGCAGACTGACGAATGTCTTTATAAATAAGTCGTCGCAGTATCTCTGAGTATTTCTGGTTAGGGATAAGAGGAGTTCTGAATTGGCTTGTAGCCGGATAGTAGACATAATAATAGTCGTTTCTGATATTCGCCAAATAATCATCACGCCTTTATAAGGTGGTAAACAAATCCGAAAAGAAAGGTAGGTAGGAAGTGTCCAAGCACCTTCTATTTTTGATTTCCGTGTAAACTGTCAAACCCGTGGGTCGCACTTATACCTGACCTTTAGTTTTCAAGACTATGCTATCCTTGTTCAACTCACGAAGCATTATGTATATGTGATGATAAGGTAACAGTATATTTTTTTTTACTAACACAACTTTAGACATCTGTTCAAACAAGTACCTAATCAAAAAAAAACATCACTAACAAGAGTCGTTTATTTTATAACCAACATCAGTACACTTTATTTTACATAACTGCAGCTTATTCTACACATCAATTACTCTGATTAATTCTTATCAATTATAAATAATACATTACAATTTTATGAATTATTATCAAACTTGAGTTGTTTTTATGATACGTAACTTTTATAGTTTTTAGCAGATTAATTTCTCGTTCAGTAAAAAGTGGCAGCTGTTAGGCGACAGTTTGTGCAGCAACTTGTGATAATAATGATCTACCAGTAAGCACACGTTTGAAATGTACGCCGGGTTTTACTAATGAAAATATAGATAACATTATCCAATAAAGTAGTTTATTTCATTACAATACATTTATTTTCACCTAAAAAGTTCAAAAAGTAGGCTTGGTGTGTGAATAATATAAGTTATATGTAAAATGTAACAGTTGAGTGATTGGAGACAGAAACCTGGGGAATGAGACAATTCACATTAAATAAAAGAATAAAAAGTCAGGGGTAAATGAACTTAATGAAAGCTAGCAAAGATCCAATCCCTTAAGCGTGCTCGTCGTTTCTCCAAGTGCCCAATCGTGGGCTAACTTTCTCCAGCACTGTCGTTAATAACTACGAATTCATGTTAGAATACGTATAAAAGCAGGAACATCAAATAAGAGTTCTTTCCAAACGGTAATGTGGGTAGCGCCAGTATATTATAATGCGGTGCGTTCCTTCGTGGATGTTCTTTGGCGCAATTGTCATTGGAAGCCTCCTTGCCGACTTAGCGCGCGATGTTTCGGATGGTCATTGCACACACTTGCGTAGTTCATGCAGTTCACCCTAAATGACTAAGTCATGTTAATATTATTAATATTAATTTATTAATATTATTTAATGATGAGAACAAACGGCGCAAACACTCGGTCTTGCGTTGGCATGTACTCATCCTCTTTTTGGTATAAAATACCACAATCAAATTCCGAGTGAAGAAAGTTGCCTACTTTTATTATACCTAATACAAATACTCGTTCATACTAATATAATAAACCTACCAGAATTCAAATAAACAATATTTTTTGCACAGAATTAAATTGTGGCATTTATTGTCAAAAGGATACACCAACATTGGCGTGAATGTTTATTCTTTGTATGAGCAATTTGATTCTGTCGTAATTCTATTAAACAGACGGAGTTCTTATCGCAACTCTAGTGATACATGTCCCTTGGTTGTTACATTTTAAGCGTACTAATATTGAATTTATAGGATGAAAAGGGTTCCTGTAAACAACGAAATAGGATATTGTTTCAAACAATCTAAATAAAATAATGTTTGCTTTAGAAATACTGTTAATTGAAAATGTTTAACACTCTATACACTGGGTCAATTTTTATTCCAGTTCGCCATTTTGGTATTGCAAAATATTTGCTTAGGAAAAATCATTATTATTCTTAGCTCTTCATTATTGGGGCGGAACAAAATATTTCCTAATTAGCTTATTCTAGCCTCTTTTACTTTATATATTCTTGTATCATCATTACAAAAAAACAGTTAAAAGCACAGACCTAGGATTTTTTCGCTACGCTCAAAAGCCTATGGTTAAAAGCATAACAGATCAAATACATTTGAAGGATTAAGATCGATATAATGACCCTATTATCTAAACTAATATAATAAAGAGGAAAGATTTGATTGTTTGCATTGAATAGGCTCTGAAACTACCGATTAGTATGAAATGTGGTATGGAAATAGTTTAATACACGGGAAAGGACATAGGATAGTTTTTATCCAACTGCGCAAAAAGAGGTGGTTTTGCGCGATAACCGATCTACTGGACCGATAAGGACGAAATTTGGTATGGACCGGAAAGGTAGTAATAAATAAAATATATCATTTACTCATGAGAATTTTTCGCGAGGTGACTACAACAGGAAATGTAAATGATACATTTCCTGTTGTATATAATAAAAATATAAAAGTATATAAAAAAAAAGTTATTATGCTTTATTTTTATAGGTACTTGTACTAATATTATCTTAGACGTTTATTAATTCTCTTCAAACCTCTTAATTTCGTACGAAAATGTTTAGTTAGGTGTAGATGAAAGTTTCAGATAAACCATTATTGAACGTTGATAAATCGATCATCCAGAATATACGTAGTCTTTTTCATAATACAATTTTTCGTCCTTTATTAATAAATATTCTTTCGAGAGATTCCACCAGGACAAGACAAGAGAGTGACTTAATAAAATCCAAATAAATGACTTTTATAGTAAACAATGAAATGTAGAGGACATTGTGTGTAGGCTTTAGGTGGATAAATTATAATAGAATCATATAAATTATGTGCCAATGTTTTTCTTATTTGCAGGTCCAAAGTCCAGTACTGGTCGTGGAGCTCACACTGAATAGACTAGAAGGAACTCAGCTCAGGGCATTGGGTCTGCTTTCAGTCTTCGGTTTCAACGTGACGTACGCTGTAAGGGCACCTACAGACCCACCTGAACCTACTTCTTGCAGTGCTATAGAATGCAGACTGCTGGGACATTGCTATGCCAGACAAGACTTTCGGTAACATTTACTATAATTACCAGTGAACTATGTTCTTGTATAACTTAGAATTTCTCTTTCAAATGATTGTCTCTCCAGAGTTATCACTATATGATTTGTTTTGTAGCAGAATATTTATCATTTATTTAAATGTATTATGTATATGCCAGTATTCTATTTGATTTAGAGGTGAGCTGCTGGTGTACTTATATAGTTAATCACATTGTTTACTTATAAATTATATTACTTTATTGTTTTCTTTGATTATTTTATCATTTACCAGTGGAACACATAAACTTAAAAAAGTTCTGTATTGTAGAACATTCAAGCAAAGTATCATTCTAGGTGTTAGCGATGCAAGTTCTATAGATATGTTTTTAAGATATCTCTTGATTACTGCTAGGTGCGAGGGCATTATTACGTCTAGATTTAAAACCCATTTTAGAAAGTGAGCAAGAGGGTAAGCTCCTACTTTTCACTACGGATAGTGCGGCAGTAATATACGCACTCAGTACTGGAAATACGACTGGAAATACGCACTCAGTAATGGAAATACGAGAACTATTGCGTCGTCACACCGAGAGAGAACAACAAAACCTGTGGGATAAGTTAGAAGACTGTAAACATACGAAGGCCATGTTTCCAACTCTAAACAAGAAGCTGACAAATAACTTGCTAAAGCTACAGCGGGATGAATTGCGCCTTGTTGTAGGCCTCTTTACGGGTCACTGCAACCTGAACTACTTTCTGCATAAAACGGGAGCAACAGACAGTCATCTATGTAGAGGCTGTATGCGTGAAGTAGAGACCGTGGAGCACGTCCTATTGCACTGTGAAGCCACGGAACAAATAAGAGTTGAAACGGGTCTATGTTAGCCATTCTCACCATCAAAATCCTTTCCACCACCACACACGTCACTGGAGCAGCTATGCCAGCGACCCAGAGTCCTTCTCCGCTACGTTAAGGAGTTGGGATGGCTTGGGTAGAAGCTGGCGGGGGAAATGCACAATACACCCCAAGAGGGACGTCAGTGCAGGACATATCGCCCCCAATTAGAATAAGAATAAGAATAAGATATCTCTTACACTAGGAAAGAAGGCGGTTTAAAACAGACATTTTTTATTAAAACAATCGACATAATTTCGAAGCGTTAAATACCTACTCACTGTAATGGAAAGTCGTGTCATAGATGCCCTAAAGCCAGTAAGAGATAATCATTATAGTAATCTTTGGTAGTAAATTCGTGTCAATAACCACCTATCTATTTATCTATAATTTAATTTCAAAATAAGTATTAGTTTGGAGTTACATTCTCGTAATTCTTCTTCCTGTTCTTATATATCCATACCTTCTCGGTATACCTCTGTCTGCATGCCCATCCACATTCAACATACTACTTTCAGTTATAATGTGTTGTGTCAGTTATAATTTTACGCTTTGAGGTGAAAGTTATATTCACTGTTACAAATATACACATTTATATCAAAAAATATTTACAGAGAGTTCTACTGTTCGTGCTTTGAGGGCTACTCCGGCGCCGACTGTGGAGTCGGCCCACTCTGTCCAAAGACATCCAACATGTGCAAAAACGGAGGTACTTGCAGGTAAGCCGAATTAAATACATACTACTAATTGTACCGGATAAGAGCTCGAGTAAGAGTAGGAGTCTGTTTTGGTTAGGTATATACCACTGTAATGTCAGATATGCTTGCTTCCGAGCGGCATTTTGCTGAGTAAACACTACTGTTAAAAAATTAGGCTAGTGGGTGAATGAAATAACATCTTCTCTTGAATTCAAAAAAAGACTTACCCCCTTACATATAAAAACATCGCTATGTAGTTGCTAAGTAATGGATAACTAAACAGTGTTTAAGTAATGTTTAAATATTTCTTACTTATAAACGCTACATAGCACCTGTTTAGCTAAGCAATGGATAATGAGGTCGAACGTATTTTAAACTGACAACATTGTACTAAAAGGTATTATGAATGACGTAAATGGCCAAATAGCATGTATCTAGTGCTAAATATCTTGAAATTAAAAAGTAAATATAATACTTTTCTTTGTAGGTACTGATTTTCGTACATATTGTTAGATGTATTGGAGACTTGTGAAGCGGGTTTTTATTTCGCAATATGGTAAATTCAAAGTGCTATAATATTCTATGAGTTATATTGGCCAGCAACCGATTCCATAGCATAATTGGAAAAGCACTAGGACGGTTTTCTGGGCTTACGGGTTCAAGTCCCGCTGGAAGTTATCTTTTTCCATCCGAAATTAATTCTATGCCCGATTATGTCTACGTATTTCTTTATGAATCCAAGTTTTCAACCTTTCTTTTATTATGTTTTATAAGTTATAACGCTTCCTTAAATCACACTAATATAATAAAGGCGAAAGTTTATGTGAATGTGTTTTGCCTTCTGTTCACGTTTTAAATTAATAGGCTCGCACCCTATTAAATAAGACCATTAATACAAAATAAGAATACTTCGACTCTTAAAAATTCGTCATAAAAGCATGCTGGTAAGATGTTTTTTAATTGCAGTAGCTTCTCTATGTATTTTGGAAGCCAATACAATTGCAATATCTTCACAGACGTGCATAGACGTGACACTCTGCTGGCTCATATCATAACATTACATACACCATACACCACTCATAGGGCGAATTATTTATTTCCCAAGTCGCATATTATTACCTACTTCCAATAGGAAGATATGGCACAGTCCTTATATTCTTATGTCAGGTTTGTAGCTGCGGTGTACTCTTTAATAAGATCGCGAAAAGTACGTATAATATTTATTTCATCATCCAATGTATGTTTCTACATGATATAATTTTTAAGATTTATTAACAGAGTATGTTTGTCTATAGTTTTGTGTGCCTACTCAACAATAACCTCATTCGTAACTAAATCAGCTGATCAGAAATATGGGTGCCATCTTGTTACTTAAAATTTAAACAAGGGTGGGACGGTGTTTAAATTGACACCTGATTTAAACAGTACTTAGGTACTGGATAAAGTTATGTAACGTTTATGAGTAAGAAATTTTGCTAATCAGCGGCTAAGTAATGTTTAAAATTTAAGTAGCGTTTATAAGTAAGGCTGTTAATGTTTAAAGTTTTCTTTACCAAATGTTCCTTATGTTGAACCAAGCTTTAAGCTTGGTCCAGATAAACTCCCTATTGACAATGCGAGTCTTCCTGGAAATCAAAATGGATTCAACTTTACAGTGGGATCCACATATACATGATCTCTCCGGAAGACTTAGTTCAGCTGCATATGCAGTTCTGAGAATAAGACAGTTAACAGACGTAGCTACTGCTCGCCTAGTTTATTTCGCCTACTTCCACAGTATTATGTCGTATGGTGTATTGCTCTGGGGAACACTGCTGAGATAGAGACAATCTTTATCCTACAAAAGGGTGCAATTCGAGCCATATATAAAATGGATCCTAAGGAATCTCTGCGGGATCTTTTTAAACTTAACTTAAACTTGCCTTCGAGCGGTATTTTACTGAGCAAACACTAATGTAATAAGATTAGGCTAGTGGGTTAATAAGACAAGAATGACTTATGTCTAGAGGTGATGAACTCAGTGCGGTGCTACACCGAACTTTTTAATTTGTTTTTAACATGGCCTGGCACCGACGCACGTCGGCAATGATCGGTCAGCTTAACTCTTAAACGTTTCCGCTAGTTACAAATGTATTATCCTCTCAGTGCTAACGATCAGCTGAAGACTAACCTCAGGAGTAACAAATGCAGTCAAATGTATTGGTGTTCAAATACGTACTTTTCAAGATAATATGAGGAAAATTATCTTAAACTCGCAAGAATCATAATCGTATACATGTTTACTAAACACGCACGTTAACACTGTTTACATTTTGAATTCCTTTTTCACCTTACGTTACGCAACTGGGCTATTTAGCATCCAACGCCAACATTAAAGGAATGGAATAAAGTACACTACTAACAAGAGCCTTCCCAAGAAGGAGTCTTGCCGTCAGTCAGGTGGCATAAGACTGAATCCATAACTTTATCTTTTATGTTATTTCGTTCTAAGAGAAAACTTTTTCTTCATGTCCAAATCTTACACAAAGTTAAATACATGATGAACCAACTGGTACAACATGTATTTCTTTTTTACCTACTTCTTTGTTCTATGTTCACATAGCTGTATTTAGAGCAATTATACTTGTAAAGTAATCATATTTATTTATTATGATCTTGTATCTTATGCGTTTCGTGTTGTTAGAGAAAACATATTATACTGACCCACCACACGTGAGATAAACCGTAGGCTAGCGTCTTCGAAGCGCTTTCTATACAAACGTAATTTCGCCATATTTCAAATACCAAGGATTCAAACTCGGTGACATTTTATATGCATGGCATTGATATTATACCTATGCTGTTGTTTTTCCAGTTTACCGTTTATTTAAGTATTTAAAAAAATATTCGAATATCGAAAATTTTGTATGGGTATTCTTATGTTTTCATTTAGGTGTAAAATAAATCGAATAACTAGCTAATCAGAAGCATAGATATTGTGTTTAGGATATACATGCGAACTGTTAGAGTTTGAACACTTGATGTTAGTATTAAAAATATATAAACGCTACATGCATTCTAGCTTTAAGCCGGTGCCGATTTTTAAATGGGAATATATATAATGACCACCATAAAATGCTTTGATACCCTTAGTTTATTTACCAAAAATTGTAATCGAACATCAAATGTAGTAAATGATCACTAAAGTCATATTTAGATGCGACGACGAGCGAATCGAGGAAGAGCGTTAGGTTACTTGCGACCACAGCAACGCGCGATCGTGCGAGCGAATCGAGCGTACGATGTGCCAGAATAATTATAGCAAGATATACAAACTTTGGTTATAATTTTACATTAAAATGCTGTTCTTATTTTGGTAATCATTTACTACTTTTGGGTTAACAATGATTTATTTGAAGTCATTTTGCTTAAATAGGATAGCGAGATGTTAAAACTTTGGTTATAAGATTACATTAAAATGCGGGTTTAATTGTTACTATATCTGGTAGTCTTAAACATAAGCCTTTTTGAATTAGTCTCTATAAAAACCCTAACCATGCTCTTGTACATTCTTCTGCAATTTCAGTGACTTTGAAATGGTTTCTGACGTTTCTATTTCAACATCTAACCTGGACAATTTCTACTGTGTTCATTTACAAATGGCAACCACGTTTCTAACATTCCAATGGTAACAAAATTCCGTAGCTCCTTTGGTATTCGTACCGATATTGAGTGGAACTCTCTCGTTTAAAGCTAAATGACATTACTGCTAAACGTTTCGACCGTGTTCAGGTTTTTCTAAAACAACTTTATAGTTCAATAAGTACGTTCGTGTTTTGCGTACGGTATGGAAAAGAGAAGAAAACGTTCTGAGGTGCTATAAACATATATATATATTTTACATTAAACTAGTCACCTCGAAGTCTGAAGCTATGATAGCCGTGCGGTTATAGGTATGGAATGCGGTGCCGCAGGTCAATGGTTCGATTCCAACCGCCGATTTTAGTTTCACCACATGGTAAGAGGGCATTTTGCGAATGCTCGCCTGGCTACTACTATTACCCACTACCACCCTCAAGTAGAAAATCTGTCGTCAAGCACCTAATAGTGTGTTCCGGCAAAAGTCCTTGGGAGCCAGTAAAATTACAGGCACATGAAACTCAATAACTATGTGTCTCAGGGTACGGGCACAGTTCAGTTCATCACTTGTGGCGAAATGCATCTGTTATAGGCAGAAGGTTACGGCTAGGTGGGCAACGTGCTTGCTTCGTCACAATAAAATTAAAAATTAAAAATGTCCACCAGGTACCTGGAGGTATTTGTTAAATTGGAATCAAAAAAGTTTTATGGACTTATCGAATACAGGGTCCGTAACCTATTTACCATTTATTTTTTAAATATTATTTATACCTAATGGATTAGCCTTTGACCACTATCTCATCTGATGGTAAGTGATGATGTAGTCGTAGATATTGTTCACACTAACCAAGAGTTACTGGCTTTCAAGGATAGCTGCCGGAACACACAGCTAGGTGTTTGGCGACAGATTTCCTACTTGAGGGTTGTATCTAGCCAGGCGGGCATTCGCAAAACGCCCTACTACCATGCTGTACCGACTGACCGAGACAACAACCCGTACGGACAAATTAACGTGCCCTCTGCACGGAAGCGCTCAGTATGACCGTGGCGGACGTAAGAAAACTGCGCTACGAGCGCTTCAAATATATTAATTATATTACTGTAATTAACGTGCGATATAAACGAGCAAACAGTGCATCTCATTTCAAACTTATACTATTGACCATACTAAGCACGTACCTGTTGGAAAATTGAATTGATATGTAATAAAGTTTGTTGTATTGTGTTATCCACCCAACATATTTAAAACATTTTTTTTTCTATTAGACTAGCCTATGACCACTATCTCACCTTACGGCTTAACGTGCAATCCAAAGCACGAAAATGCTCAGTAGTGATGTCACCCGCGATCACTCATCCAAGTCATGGCCGCGGCGAACGACGTTTACTGTGTTATCCAACCAACACATTATAAACATATAATTAAAATTCAAATAAATTGATGAGTGCCGCTTCAAAATTTTATGTTTTATTGCTGAAAATTAATAAATGTAAGATTACATTGCTTCGTTCAATAAAACAATATAGATCGACTGTGAGAAGAATCATAAACAAAACCTGAACTAGCCAACCATTATTTTGACAACAAGTTTTATATAGTCATTATTTTGACAATATGTTACATACCTACTCGTTTGTCTATAATAATTACACAATATGTATTTCATACTATGTATGATAAAATAAACCTATCCAAGATACGCGGTAGGCAGATGTGGAAAATTCCTCTCACTTTTGTGTATAACCTAAAGCAGCGTAGCAGGGTTTTAAATTAAAAACATATTTCACATAGTTCCTGTGCAACCATTAAGTATTTCCGTTTTAAACACTAACACATTTATTTATTAAAGCGAATACAATTACTTACGACTGATATTTTATTTGTCATTACTAATTTCATTTTCCTGTGTACCTACTCGTGGCTGTCGCAGTTTAAAGTTGACTTCTGCAAAAATTTACGAGCATACAAATATCATATTATTTTCAATATCTCATAATCTAAGAATTTGACTAGAATCTAACCAGATGGTAAGTGATAGTGTGGTCGAAGGTGTTAAAAAGGCATAAGACCTAGCTCTCAAGGAAAGCTGCCGGAAAACACGGTTACCCTTAAGGCTACAGTATTTCCAATTAAGGATGGAGCTAGCCAGGTGTGCGCCATTCAAAAGTGTCAAATCATAAAACCTATATAGCTTGTTTTATCAATGCCCAGATAGACGTTCACAATATTTACAATTTGACTCATTTACAGCTTGAGAAGATAACATTAATATTCCTACTTATGGCATCAGTGTAACGTTATTTTTGTAAGTATGTTTATATTAACTCGTACTTAAATAAAAATAGACGCCAACAAAACCTGACATTCGAAAACATTTTGTGTAATTTCACATCAACTTTGCATTGTTGTTTCCCCATTGTATATTTTCATTGGATTGAACAAAAATAAAACAACATTAAGGCAAACAATACAATTCAACCCTTCACTTATTTGGACGCGGGGCTACAAAAAGTAAGTTTTATTAACGCTTGTTTAGGCCTATTTGGTCCTTGCCTGGTAGCTAGTCTTACACACATACCCCTTTTAACGTTGACTATTCTCAATTACATGGACAAAAAAGGTTTACTTAAATAGTAGCAAGCTACAGCGATGAAGAAATAGGTTTATTTCAGGCAAAAAGTCTGCCAGGGTAAGTATTTGTTTGTCCCGAATCCCGGGGCTACAATTTTGCGTCTTGATTGGAGCTTTTATGATAGGTTTTAGATGACCGAATTTTTATGATAGGTTTATATAGGTTCAAGTATGTCTTCTTTCTAAGTTAATTCTATTATCATGTATCTTCATTTATCATGTTCTTTATTTTTCATAAGGCGTAAGCACCTTTTTTAGTTAACCAACTAGCACATTAAGCAAGTTATATTTTGAACAAAAATAAAAGATTATAAACTTAACAACTATTTAAAACTTACTAAGATATCGCATACAAAAACACGTAAACATGGTGTGTCAGTTAGTACACTCCTTACCTTTCTAAAATAACAAATACGTACGTATATGCTGCCTTCATCAAGGTAGGTATCCTTTATCTGGATACCTTCCAGATGAAGGCAGTATTGTTCGGTGAAACCTATGCATGAGGCCATCCTTCCTTTTGGTACTACTATTTTGAAAGCAAGCTCCCTTTCTTTTTTGTTTCAAAGATCCTTGTGCTATAAAAGAGCGTAGTCATATGAAAATGTTTGCTGTAATGAACAGATGCATCAACGTTAGTGTTATTAGTTAAAATATTAGGTAGGTAATGCATGTAATAGTTTATTCTTAGATCTGTAAAATTATTTATTAATCTGTACTTCTCAATTGTTTTTGTGATTTTAATGTTGATACAAGTAGGTACACATTAAGGCGGAAAAGCACGTATATCACGCTTTCGTAGCCAGTATTTGCAACTAATGTACAGGATCATAGAATTCATCACCTTGCCATACTATTGCCCATAATTCAAAAATATTGAACGTTAACAAACATCATAATAGTTCAGAGTATCCCTATTACCATCTCAAAAATAAATCTAAACAATACTACGAGTTACATAATTAACAAAAATATTCATTGAATCATTTTTAAAGTTATCCAATTCTCGTAAGACATCATATGGTCAAGTATAAAAAACTTACACAAGCTAGGTATAAACTAAAATAAAAAATAAGTTTAATTTTTTCGCCTAATACTTCCACATTAACCATATAAACAAAAAAACATAAATTTACATGTGTTGTTCTACCAGATATTTACCTAAAAATCACTTATAATACCCGGTTTTGTTGCCATGAGGAGAGGATCACCAAACAAATTTGAAAAGTTTTATATATCAGAGAAAATAATAGGTCACACGATTACGAGTAACACTTTAAGAGAAGGTTGTTCGAAACGACTCACTCGTTGTTGTTTAGTTTGTAGGTTTTTAATTATATTCATATGATTCTTGTCCGATTTTGTTAATATCTTCAACCTCTTTATAAATAAATATTATGTGACTAACTAATGCGACAGTTAGTGACATGTTATAGTCAGTGTAATAATGTTAAATATTTATATTGACAGACAGATGGGGCCGGCTGCCGTTAGCTGTATCTGCGCGCCGGGGTACACCGGTGATATCTGCGAGTCACAAATCGCTTCACCAGGTCAGTAACACCAGAGGTGACACTCATTATCATAGTAACAGCGCTGTGGTAACTAACAGAGTTAATTTCAAAGCTATAACTTGGGGTACTTATGAGGCCGTCGTAATTTTCAACCCTACCGCAGGTTTGAGCTTATCGTTCAAGGGCGTTTTTCATGCTTGCCTTATTCTTATATCTGGTAGGTAGCACTGTAGCCATTTCTTACAGGTTAGTGCCCTCATCGCCTCATCAGTATTCTATTCTGTCATTTTCGTGTGCAACTCCATACAAACACAAACAATAATCAACGACGTAGATATCAGCATCGCACCGACTCGGCACACGCTCGCGCGTAAGTCGTGAAAATGTGGCGAAGTTACATTGATGTTGCCATGTTACTGTTTCAGCTGGATTTTCCACGGCTGAACACAGCCTCCTCCACTATGGGGGGTTTGACATAATCACCACACTTGGCAGGCGGGATCGCAATGTAAGATATCACTTCCTCAGAAAGCGCTGTTGGTGTGTTACCCTTAGTCGCCTCTTACGACACCCATGGGTAGAGATGGGGAGATGACATACTAGCTAGGCACCCCACGGTAGATGTTATGATGTACCTACAAAATATTCAAAACGCTACTTTTCCCACAATTTCCCAAGTCAATTTATATAGTAGATGTTTTATTATGATATATAAAGGTAGCGCTTACTTCAAAACTCACATTATATAAGTAGATGAAGGGATACTTATATTTTTTTTATTTGTGTCTACCCTCACACAAACCTAGAAAATATATTCTTTATTTATTCACCTATAATTCTCAATTCCTAGCCTGAACTCATTTAAATTGGAGTTATCCTCATACTAGTTTAGTAGAAATATAAGTTTTTTTTTATACTCCGTCTTGCATGGTCACAATTTATTTAATCTGCCAATTCTCTGACATCGCAGTCGCAAGTCATTGTGAAGGTTTTTATTTTTCTAAATAAATATTTAAAAATCATAACTAGTTATGATTTTATGTCGAGTTTACTATTTCGGACATCACAAATATGACACTTTATCAGAATCAAGAGTAAGCATGGTATCAAAACAATAGAACGTTAATTATATTGTAATAAAACACAACCCAATCAACGTAGGTTTGCAATAGACATGCCTGTGAGTTTGTTACTTTATTTACTTACAATAGAACAGAGCAAACTTAAACCAACTAGCTCGACCATTATTATGCTAAATAGAATAACTTACCGCTTCAAGCTACTTTTCCCAGAAAACCTTAGGTTTTAGGTATTCTATTTAAAAATCTCCCACCTTCATCCACAGATTCATACTATTGAGTTTACGCTTTCACCAAGTTACACATTTATCTTAGTATTTGTAGCTTGTAAAAATACTTAAGAGAGTTATCATACCAATATTTATAAGATCAGATCACATCACTATGTTATTCATTACGGAAATAATATGGTTGGAAAAATGGTAATGAGCTAGGGATCATACACAATATATTACAATTATTTAGACACGGGTGCCTAAAAGCATAGAATTCGTTTTATATACACCGTGTCCCAAAATTCAACGATAAGCCGGCATCGGTGCATGGACCTACTCATGACTACTCGGGAAAAAAAAAAAAATCATAACTCTTTTTTTTTTTAATTACAGAGACTTTTATAAAGTTGCGCCAACTTTTAATAAAACTTGCCATGGTAGTGTCCATACTTTTTTTTTTAACCCAGACTATAGAAAGTGCATAGAATGTTAAAATCTATGAAAATTATAAGAAAAAATTTTTTTTTTACTGATTTTTGTAAAATAACTACAGACTTTCTGTAATTTTAAAGGATTGTGGTAGATAGCCGTCCTTCTTAGGTTGCTAATGCACAAAAAATATCAAAAATATGTCAAAAATTGTGGTCATGGTAGTTGAAAATAGCATAATGGGTATCGAATATCGATGAAATTTATAAAAGTCTCTGTAATTAATAAAAAAAAACAATTATAATTATTTTTTTTTTCCGAGGAGTCATGAGTAGGTCCATGCACCGATGCCGGCTTATCGTTGAATTTTGGGACACGGTGTATATTGAACTTCAAAAATTGGTACTTCGTAGTGCCTTATTATAGTGTTTAATAAATGTAATAGGTAAGGTTTTTATTTATTGTAAATGTAAAACTGAGATCTTTGACTAAGTCAAAGACAAGTACTGCAAATTTCGATTAACGCTAAAATCATATTTGTTGGTAGCTACGTATTGATTTGTTGCAATATACATATTATATACATAGGTTAATAACTTAGAAATATCGACAGCCCTTCATATTCAGACTAGAGTAGACATTTGAATCTCTTACAGTCCGCCAGTCAAACTACTATTATTTGTGTATGTAATATTCACTGAGCAAGGGTTAGTACTTGAAATATTACTACATACTTAGAAGTACAAAAAAAAATAGACCTTCTTGCTTTTATAATTTTAAATTGCGTATAACTTCACATGCAAAACGATATTATTACGCAGACAATAAGCTCCTTATGTTTGTCATGAAAATGTATTGCATCATTGCCACGTTCTCGTTAATATTACCTAAATCCTTATTAATTTCTTGGAAATAGCTTACATTCGGGGAAATGCGCGTATAAATGATGATAAATTGTTGGAAGGCATTGGAGACTCTGCCATGCTGGAGTGTGGTTAAAGACGAAATGGGACTATAGATATATCGAGCCAACCTTTTGGAGCCAAGTATTATCGTATTATCAACGCCAGATTATTCTTTCAGTCCCAATTATTTTATCAAATTCGCTTTGATTTTACCAGATTGCAGCTGCTGGTTGAAATGGCGCGATAATGAACATTACAATCATTTTTATAGCAATTATATAAGTGATGCTCAAGCACCTGCTGGCTGCTACATAAATGCTATACAAATATAGGACTTTCCTCGAGGAGGTAAATGGTTCTGCAGCAATAACGGCTATTTTTGTCGTAATTTGTAACTATCATTATCTACGTGCTACCTGTAAGGCGTCCAGATATCTTATTGAGCCTAAAATAACATTTACAAATGTAAACAACGGTCACATTGGCCGTTTGACTTGGGAAGTTGTGAGTAAAGTAGCTTAATATTTTGTAGGTACAGTCGCCTGCAATAAGAAGTATACACTGCGTAATTTTCAAAATAATGTAGGTCGTTAAGTTATTAATTATGGAAGTTAATATTAACATCAGTAAAACTACTCAAATTATTCTTTGATTTAAAGATACTTCTGTGCACATAGAATGAAACAGAAGTCTTTGCCACAATTTTGAAAATTACAATGTGTATACTTCTTATTGCAGGCGACTGTACATCATAACTGTGGGGTGCCAAGCTATAATATCAACCTACCATTGCTACCTGTGGGTGTCGTAAGAGGTGACTAAAGCTAAAATAACTGATGGTGGCCAGCAGCGCCTTCTGAGGAACTGATATCTTAACTGTGATCCCCAGGACGCCTGCCAAGCGTGGGAATTATGGCAATCCCCCCTAAATGGGGGATGCTGTGTTCAGCAGAGGACAATGCCGGCTGATACAGTACAGTACATCATAACATCTACCGTGGGGTGCCGGGCTAGAATATCAATTTCCAATCTCTACCCATGGGTGTCGTAAGAGGCGAAAAAGGGTAACACAGCAGAAAGTGGACAGCAGTGTTTTCTGATCAACTGATATCTCTCACTGCGATCCTCAAGACGTCTGCCAAGCGTGGCGATTATAGCAAACACCCATAATGGTGGAGGCTGTATTCAGCAGTGGACAATCCGGCTGATACAGTACTATATTTTTAAATTGTACGTTGTTTTACAACTGTATCTATATTTTTCAGAATGCACCATAGAAGAGTGCTCCGAAGGCTGTAACGAGGGAACGACGTGTGACTGCAACCCTAAAGATACTGATGCATGTAAGTGAAATTTAAATAAATCATTTTGTTGTCGTGGACCAACAACATCTTGAGAGTCAGCATGCCCTAATGGATCCAAGTGGCCAGTAAACGTTAAATGGAGGAGGACTTTTTTACAGCTTACAAGTTCACCTAGTAGTCTAGAATAGCACCCCCAACTACTCACGTGGGTAAAAACTTACTCGGACCAGATTATGGTAGCTAAGTTTCAGCAGATCTGTCAACACCTACGCCTGTCAAGTCTAGAAATAACTTTAGACCACCCTCAGAAGGGGTAAACTTCTGTGCAGTACGAAAACAACCAAAACATAGTAGAAGAAGAATACACGTTGTGCCAAGTCCACTTAGAAATGAAAACCAAATTTAGAGTGCTATAATAACGGGAAGTAGAAATATGTATTGTTATAATTGCATTTTTTTTTATATTTTGCAGCATCAGCACGCTTTGAGACAAAACTACAGGTAGTGGACCAACCAAACATCAATATATCTCAGGAAGTCGTCAAACAGGTAAAACAGTATTTGATAGTTTTTAAGTTAGATCCATAAGTTTATTAAGAATCGTGTCCACGTCGGATACGTTCGTGGGGGCAGATGGTGAATCCCTCAGGCAGGTGCTCGGCTATAAAGCTTTAGCCAAAATGTTTATTGTTTAGTCCCTTATTGTTGTTAGTTACGAACGGAATGTCCATTTAACAGAAAATGTTAGCGAAACTAACGCTATGTATGCGAGTATGTACCTATAATAATAATTTTTGAATGTTGAATTGTTAAGAAAAATGTCTCAAATAAGCTTAGAGAGGTAAAAAGTAATATCGAAATAATAAATTACTTCTGTTGGCACCACATGAAGAAATTAAAGAGTTTTTTTTATGTGATTGTGATGGTATTAGCCCGAGGCCCACCTGATGTTAAGTGGACTAACCTTTGCCTATTACAGATGTATTTTGTCACAAGTGTCGAACTTTACTGCGCCAGTAACATTGAGTCTCGTGGTTTCAAGACGTACCCGTAGTTATTTATTTTGAGTAAAATTTTGATATTCGATAAGTAGAGGTAAATAAAAATTTACAATACAAGAGTTTTTAGAACTCGTTGTAAACGTATTACACCATAAAAATTTAGTAAAAATTAATTTGTATTTGTTTCATAACCATTTAATTTGTACCTTATAATTTTATATACGCTAACTTGTAATAATTTTAAATATATTAATTTGTAATTGTTCAAGTTAATGTAAATAAATATATGAACCTATCTAAGAAATAAGTTAAATATTGTGAAAAACGTTCGACACAAGGACATTATTTGCCTTATAGTTATTATTAGAAACAGGATATTAACCGTGTTTTTGATTGATTTTGAGCTCTCAATATCTCAGCAAGAGCCAAAGAAGTGTTCACGACTTCTGATGTCGTTAGTTTTGCATGTCGAAATTTAAATAGTGGTGTGAGTGAGTGCAATAATAGCATCGCCTTGCCAAAAATCGTACTAGAAAGAGAGTAGACCCGTTCGGCTGTGCTTAGTTTACACACCATACACTCGCATAGACTTCAATTCACTCGTGATCATGGCGCTTGCAACTGTGCCGAAATATCGAGTGCTTAATATCAATCAAAAACACGGTTAGCATCCCGTTTCTAAAATAACTATAGTGTTAAACTATAATATTATTCGTAGGTATTATGATTGACGATGTAGCCCTTTCTAAGCCAAGGCTCATCAAACAAACTTCGATGTTGATAAGGACATCATAGTCACCACCACAATCGAAGCAGCCAAAGATCTGCGAGACAAGGTAGCGCAACGCATAGGCGACGGAGTAAAATCCAAAGTGCGTACATTGGCCTCTGTTTTAGCCAATGGGTTCATGGAGCGTAGAGAAAAGCGTCTTTTAATAGATGAAGCTCACATGACCCACTTCGGGGCCATCATAATGGCTGCACGTATGCTGGAGGCTGAGAATGTCGTCATCATCGGAGATGTCAACCAACTGCCTTATATTGACAGAGAGAACCTCTTCGATATAAGGTACAGTAGTCCAAAAACGTTGGTTCCCATCAGCCAACAACTGTTATGCACCTACAGAAACCCCATGGATGTGGCATACGCCCTCAGCGAGGTGTACTCGGGCATTTACTCATCGCGATCCCAAGTTCATTCCCTGCAGCTAGAACGTTACACAGATGCAAATATACCAACTGACCTCCAGAACACCCTCTAGCTAGTGCTGACACAGGAGGAAAAAGCCTCACTCGTTAGCAAAGGATATGGGTCTGGTTCAGGGTCCTGCACCTTAACCGTACACGAAGCGCAGGGTTTGACTTATGAGTCGGTAATCGTCGTACAGATGAGGGAAAGAGTCACCAAGCTCCGAGACAGCGTTTCTCATGAGGTAGTAGCAGTGTCACGCCATATAAAATGCAGCGCTTACTATACCGACGACAGCTCGGACGCCATTGGAGGATTCTTCAGGCGGGCAACGGAGGCTAACTATAAAACCATAGTTGATTACAACTTTAAAATGGCTGTACGAAATAGTTACGAAGAAGTCGTGGAGGCTCTAACTAAAACAATAAGGGCATCGCCGGAATCTGTTGCCGGCCCATCAACGACAAACTAAACCGGTAAATGCACAACGTAAAACTAACCAACTAGATATAAGGAGAAAAAAGTATTTCACTTTAGCTATAAGATAATTTATAACTAAAACAAGGCTAACTTCCCATCAGGAAGAATATTGATAAGTAGGAGTTGGAGAATGAACTCAAAGTTAAAAATTATTATATGTAACAAAAAAAAAGTTTAAATTAAATAAAAGTACGGACCACGAGTCTGTAGTGTGTAGTATTTATTATAAAAAAAAAACCAAGGCACAGTTAACACGAAAAGGCTCTACTACGTCTTATAATATGAAGGTAGCAAAACCGCTCAATAAAAACCATTCACAAGCCAATATTGTCACCCCTCGACCAATTCCATTATCAGCTTGTAAAATTTTATTGGTTTCGTTTTAGATAACGAGCTATCTGAAGGCATCAAATATCACTTTGGAGGATAACATTGAAATTTTGAATATCAGGTGAGTCATTCACATTAGTATTTTTATCCAAGAACCAATTTTTCCGATTTGTAAGTTTGGACCAAACACTGGGGTGCGTTCCTGCAAGCCTTCAGCAAAGACAAATTTTGGTCTAACCGCAGGTGTCGCGGAGAAAATAAAACGCAAATTTTCTAAATAAAAAATGTCCGTGCTCATATTTTTTTTTATTGCTTATAGGCTAACCTTTGACCACTATCTCAACTGATGCTAAGTGATGATGTGGTCGAAGATGTTGTTCAGGCTAACCTAAAAGTACTGACTCTCAGGAGCCATAGTAAGTAACTGCGGTAATGCCTCAGTATTAATTCAAAATATACCAGTCCTTATGCCAATCGTTATAAGTGAAAGAAAAAACAATCGTACTAATAAGATGTATTTACACCAAGTATCAACAATCAAGGTAACACATTAGTTATTTATTTAATTAATACGATTTACCAATCACATTAAATAGAAAATTCAACCTAATTCATGATAAAACAAGTTTTATAAATAAGTAATTTGTTAATCATTGTGTACATTCTGTTTATACATAAAAAAACATAATTATACAATAACAGCAAAATATGGTATTATTATAAGTGAAACATCACACAGATCACACTTACTCAAACATCACATTATAATGCGGGGATAAAAGTGTCTTTGTCTCAAACTAGACTCCTTTACTATGCACTGAATTAGTCGAATTCCTTAATACATCACACTTCTTCGATACGCTCGGGAGTAAACTCTGTTATTGTTTGTTACAATTGGGATTCCAATATCGCTCTAGTATAAACAATGAATGATAGCTTACCAGCTAACCTAATACTTTGTCCAGTTTAGTAGAGTCCAACGGGGCTCGCGTGATTTGGCTTCGAATATGGGGTGCCAGACGTGAGGCAGGGTCGCTGAGAGCAGCGCTAGCAAGGTTAGCAGCTACCAGGTCTAGAGCAGACCAACTGAAACTCCTGCCAGCATCGCTTCACTTCGATATGCAGCCAGCACTAAGTCTACACGTGAGTACCTACTGCACTACTTTAAAGTATTATTTAGATTCCATTGAACTTCGAGAGCCCTTTCATGCGCTAGAAGTGTCAAGACATCCTGCGGGTGTTTGGTGTAGAAACGAAACGCGTCGAAAATTCATCCCATTTGGAAGAATTCGTTACGACGACAGTAACAGGAAAATTAGGCAAAACTGCCACAAGATATATTTTTATTATATATTTTGAGTGTTTTTCTAAAATATAACTTTAATGTTTTCTTAAAATATTTGTTATTATGAATTATCCCGACTTGTTTATGAAAGCACGTGATATGTATACTGTGAGAACTCAAAATATAATATTTGATTTTGCATCAAGAACAAACTTGTTTGATAAAAATCTTATGCGATGTGATCTTATTTTATTATATTATAAACAGTTATGTATGTATAAAAATACCATCCTCAATAAAACACCTTCCTCTTAGACTATTGACAGACATATTAGACTCAATGTGATTTTAATAGTTATTTGTTTTCTATCTTAAATGATGTGCATTATTTTTATTTAATTTAAATTGACATTTATTAACGTTTTATTTTTGTAAAATTTTAGTTTCTTTTTGATTTGTTCAAATTTTGTATTGAATGTCACGCCAGAGGACGCGAATAGTCGGAACAATTTGTTTCAACGTCAACAAAACGTCGAGCCTTTGTCATTCGACCGGCACTGAGTCTATTTTACCTTTACTACCCCTGTGCTTACATAATTAGTTAGATAATTATTTTTTATTACAGCCAGTTAAATGGTTGCATGGACATGATTGTAAATTAACCCAATGCTATACTTAAGTTTTCTTGATAGATTTAATTATCCAAAATAATCTGCTTCATTCAGAACAGATTTCTGAAACCCTTTAAAATATTCAAGTGATTGTTATGTAATTATCATTTCGATGGCTTGACAAATATTAATTCAAATTATGGCGTTAGTACCGAAAACATAATTATATTGTTTTACTATGTCCTTTTTTTTAATGTTTTTTTTTTACGGAACAAGCACGAGGCCCACCTGATGTTAAGCGGACTAACTGCACTGCGTCCGTCACCTAGAGACATATTTGTTAAGTCTGATGTGCCTGTAATTTCACTGGCTCTCAAGGACTACTGCCGGAATACACCGTTAGGTGCTTGGCGACAGATTTTCTACTTGAGGGTGGTCGCTAGCCAGGCGGATATTTGCAAAATGCCCTTCTACCATGCGGTGAAGCTCAAGCCCGCGGCGGGATTTAAACCATGGACCTGCTGCGTGGCAGTCCAAAGCCAATGCCACTGAGCCATTGCTTTTTTACTAGTTATATATTTTATAGAAGTGGTTTACAATATATATGTGCTGCCTACTTACAAAAGACTTAACAATCTGTTGTGTAAAGCGGTGTACATTTGTTCCCTACTCACAAAAGTCTTAACAATCTGATATGTAATACGGTGTATAATCGTTCCCTACTCCCAAAAGACTTTACAATCTGTTGTGTAAAACGGTGTAAATTCGTTATCTACTCCCAAAAAGCTTTACAACCATACCTAAAAAAGACAGCAGTTCGTGAATTTCACGAGTATAAAAGCGGGATCTTCATAAACTCAACGGCCGATACTACTGTGGGTACAGCCTCTTGGACAGTTTTACCATTTCGTGAATAGCCTAATTCACGAAATGGTAAAACTGTCCAAGAGCCGTTAAAAGGTAAAACGTGGCCTGTTTAAACAATTGTATAAGTTCCACAAGATTGCTTGCTAAAGTTGAAGTTGAATATACCCTGCTCAAACAAGCCACCATAAAGTTTTTTCACGGCTCTGAAAGAGTCATTTGTCCTATTTTCTCTCAAAACTTTACATTTTGATCAGGGGTAAGTTTAAATATTTTATAACGCATTATCCCGTAGGATGACAAATTGTTGATCCTCTAGGCCTGGGCTATCTTTAGCTTTGCTATCTACTCAGTAATTCAACGTCTACAATCAAAACATAATGTTTGGATTTTGAATGTTAAACCTTAAGAAAATGTGGAAGCCGTAAGAAGCGATGCGAACACTGTTAACACAATGAGCTCTTTTATGCTTAGACTACTTAGAAAAAGTGCCGCTTTTGATTTTGGAGATAGATGAAAAGAAGTCCTTTCATCTACGCTTGAATGAGGCTAGCAACCAAATGATTGCAAAAATCTCTATGTACCTAAGGTTAAATTCCTATTGCGACGTTAAAAGGTTTTTTGTCTTTCGTAGACATTACATACTAATTATTGGAAAAAATCGTGTGTATCGGGATGGCGAGTGCATTGTATCAAATTGAATGCAAACTTTATTTAATAATTGTACGTCAAATTAATTAAACTATTGATAGGTAGTATTCAGTACCTATCAATAATTTATTTGTTTCTCTTTCAATATCTAAAAATGAAAACATCAAAGTGAGCCGACATTCTGATTTGATAATGGCAATAAACACTGAATTTCTTATTGTATGATTATCAAATAATCTATATTAAAGTGAGCCACCCTTCTGATATCAGAATGGCTGGTAAACAGCAAAAATATTTTTTATATTCGTACTGCATGACTACTAAACTAATAAAGCTAAAATAAACCTTGTCATATCAAAATATCAGAAAAGGTAATTTTATTTACGAGAATATTATTCAAATAACAATACAATTGATGTTATATTTGTTTTTAGTTCTAATGTTTTTTTATTGCGCAAAATCAGTAACATCTTTTTGCGCAGTTGGATAAAAACTATCCTATGTCCTTCCCCGTATCTCAAACTATTTCCACACCAAATCTCATCCTATTCAGTCGAGTAGATCGGTTATCGCGCAAAACCATTAACCTCTTTTTTGCGCAGTTGGATAAAAACTATCTTATGACCAGCTCCGTGTCTCAAACTATTTCCACACCAAATTTCATCCCAATCGGTAGAGTAGATCGGTTATCGCGCAAAACCATTAACCTCTTTTTTGCTCAGTTGGATAAAAACTAACCTATGTTCATCCCCGTGTCTTAAACTATTACCATACCAAATTTCATCCTAATCAGTCCAGTAGATCGGTTATCGCGCAAAACCATTAACCTATTTTTTGCGCAGTTGGATAAAAACTATCCTATGTTCAACCCCGTGTTTCAAACTATTACCATACCAAATTTCATCCTAATCGGTCCAGTAGATCGGTTATCGCACAAAACCATTAACTTCATTTTTGCTCAGTTGGATAAAAACTATCCTATGTTCATCCTCGTGTCTCAAACTATTTCCATACAAAATTTAATCCTAATCTGTGGAGTAGATAGGTTATCGAGCAAAATAATTAACCTCTTTTTGCGCAGTTGGATAAAAACTATCCCATGACCAGCTCCGTGTTTCAAACTATTTCCACACCAAATTTCATCCTAATCGGTCCAGTAGATCGGTTATCGCGCAAAACCATTAACCTCTTTTTTGCTCAGTTGGATAAAAACTATCCTATGTTCATCCCCGTGTCTCAAACTATTTCCATACCAAATTTCATCCTAATCGTTTCAGTAGATCGGTTATCGTGCAAAACCATTAACCTCTTTTTTGCGCAGTTGGATAAAAACTATCCTTTGTTCATCCCCGTGTCTCAAACTATTTCCATACCAAATTTCATCCTAATCGGTCCAGTAGTTTCAGAGCCTATTCAATGCAAACAAACAAACAATCAAATCTTTCCTCTTTATTATAATATTATTATTATATTATATATTATATAGTTTAGATAATTTTAAATGTGACGACTCTTGGAACTTATATCTTTCAAAAAAGTTTTCGTCTTCAAATATGAATGTTCAAATATGAATAGAATATTACTTGCGAGACTTGAAAGCACATGTTCCTTATTTTAAAATAAAATACTCGGTGCTCAGTAAAATCTGGAATATATGGAGAACCCCTTTTCAGCGTTGGGAAGCAAAACTTGGTAAAGTATTATGTCTGTTGAGAACAAAGACCGTACTGACACAGTGCAGAGTGCAATGTTCACTAGGCAAATACACATAGAAACAAATATTAGCAAACCCAAAACCCCTGGGGTACCGAGCTAGATTTGCACACATATGTTCCAGTGACTGCCATGCGTGGGGGTTTATTTTATTTAATTTCCCTCTTATTTGGGGAGGCTGTATTCAGCTGTGGACTATCCGGCTGATACAGTTAGTATGTTTTTAAGTACTAGCTCATGTTGAGCAAAATCAAGTTTATGGAGCGCAATATTCAAAACAATATTATTGTGAATGTTTATGATTTTCAACAACGCCTTCAAAAGAAGTCTAATATTCTGATGGATAAACGCACCGTTTCATACTCTCTTCTTAAGAATCGCGCTTCTGCTGCCGACTAGTGGGAGCCAAGATGTCAATGCGTCCGGACTCACAGTATTTGACAGTTTTCTATAAATTCCACACTTGTATGGCTTTGTCTTGATAATCACAGTAATGGTGTTGCCAGTTCCACATCATCACCTCGTCTCAAGGTGACAAGTTTAGCAAATTGTCCGTTGTGGAACGAAAATAATAACTTTGTTGTGTATAAGGCTGCCGCACATGCAAATGCTATGGGCACTGTCAGCTTTAATTAGACTATGACGATGAAATATAACTAGCTGAGGCTACGAATTCGTATAACTGAGATTTCCTTTATTGCTAATATGCTAGCGTTTGACTTCTACCAAGTACTATCACCTGATAGTACCTAATGACGCAGTCGAAGATTTTTTCTGGCAATCGTAGATTTACTGGTTCTCAAGAATAGCTGCCGCAACACAGCGTTTGGGTTTGACGACAGATTTTCTACTTTAGAATAATAGCCAGACAAGCATTAGCAAGCACAAAATGCCCTACCACCATGCTATAATGACAGCCATCTTAAGACAACAATCAGGGCCTAAGGTTTAATGTGGCCTCCGAAGCACGGTATCGGTCAGCAGAAAGTACAACTTGCGGCCACCCGTTTAAGTCCAAAGCGAACATTTTGTAACCTAGTTGATCGGTGTATAACGACTAAGCAAGAGTCGCTACGAGTGCTTCGAGAAGTGCCTTCGTCGTTCTGATTTTATCTCATGGTCTCTAAGAGAGGTCAGCACAAAATTCTTGCATTTTGCTACATTTTACTGAATCTACAGCCGTCATAGTACTCACATATTTCCTATAAATATAACTTTAAACGCACACATCCATACCTTGTTCGTCCATTCGCTATCCTATATCTATCCAAGTTCATAAGTAATGTTTCTCGTTTTATATAGCTGTTTGTTTTCTTTTCATATGAGATGCCCTTTCCATGTCCAAATAATACTGTGTTCAGGCATGAAGGGTACTATAGCAAGTGAAATTACTTGGCGAGCGAGATGACGAGCGCAGTGCAGTGTCACCGAAATTTCCTGTATATAACGGTGAGTACGCATAGATTAGTTAATGTGAAGATCTGATTTGTTCGAAGATCTGATACTGTTCTCATATTGTATGTAACACCCACATTACCCAACATTACCATCTTATTTCGGACGGAGATATAATGAAATAATAATATTAAAGGGAAACCGTGGACTTTTCATTAAATTGGATTTTCAGTTGCTGGTCTCGTCGGCATTGATGTCATTTTATTACTTAGGTATGTCAAAAAAAAGAAAAGCTAAACTACCAGAAGTAAATAAATATTGTCAAGCAGTTATATACACACATCGGCATACCTACATGTGTTAGTCTTATGTGATAGGGAGCGAATCTATTTCCTACTGGGCATGGTACGAAGGTTTACCATCGTGGCTTTAATCATGTTCGGGATGGAAAGTATTAAATAAGGTGCGCGCTACAATTTA
The DNA here is from genome assembly GCA_963890685.1 of Plagodis pulveraria. Taxonomy (NCBI): domain Eukaryota; kingdom Metazoa; phylum Arthropoda; class Insecta; order Lepidoptera; family Geometridae; genus Plagodis; species Plagodis pulveraria. The sequence goes on along the minus strand of OY982964.1, from coordinate 9,718,278 downwards.
TCTATATAAGTATGCCAAAGTGTACCTATCGAAAACCTATCGTAATGCGGTAACATACACATAAACATCATATAACATTTTTAAAACGCTTTTCCATCTGTTTATTGTTCTGTACCCAAAGGGCCTCATGGGGCCAAGTCCCATCTCTTAACTCAGTTTTATTTATTTTAATTCGTACTACCACATATCACTTACATTAGAACTTCAACGTGAGAGCGGGCTGCATGCATTGAATCAAGTCATTTGTGCGGTAGAGATATCGCTATACGAACATTATTGTTACGTGAAGGCCGCGGTACGAATCTTAGTACTCGTATCAATGTTTTAAACTTGAAATAATGACGTTGATGAACCATAATAGTTTTTAAATGTGGGAGTTAGGCCCTTAGTAAATATTCACATTTGAGAGATTCGGATGGAAAAATAGAGACACACAGCATCTCAGAACGGATTTCTATTATTAATAGAAATCCGTTTATTGGATTGGTGCGCGATTAGAAATGTTACTGAAAGCCCTTGTTCATATTTTTTATAATAATATTATCTTATTCCAAAGGAATTGTAGAAAGGTATTATTTGCTGTCCCAGGCAAACCTAAGCTACTCTTACAAAAAGGTTTATAATATATTACCTAAGACAAAGAATAAATAACAGTAAAAGTTCAAGGGCACTGTTTACCAGCCTAGTTATTTGCAAAGGATTTTCCTTACCCAACCTTATCTCGTAAAAAGTAAAAGAATAATCTTGGGATTATACGTTTAAAAAATAACATTTAAAGTTAAGACGCTGACAGCGTGTTCCACCACGTTAAGTAAGCAGGGTTTTAAAATAATAATTTGATTGTCAACCTTTGAATTGATATTCATATATTTTTGTACTCCTTTAAAATTTTTGGTTTGCGAGGTTTGTTTTGCCTTTATGCCCTGAAAAAGATTTCATTCCCAAATTCTCGATTAATATTTTGAGCCTGGTTTACAAGAGCGAGCATGTTATCTATTCATTAAGTAACTTTATTTTTACCTTAATTTACTTTACGTTACATTAATTTTAGCTAGTTAAGTTACAAAAAACCTAACCTACCTTTTCTTTTTAAAAATGAATATATGTATAAGGTTTGTTTAAATAAAAATATGCTGGGAATACGAAATGCTCATCAAAGCTTAGCTCTATAAGTATCACCAAATCAGTGGCACAATAGTTTTATGATATTATACACGAGATCCACCTGATGTTAAGTGGACTAACCTCTGCCTATAACAGATGCATTTTGAATTGGACTGTGCCCGTCACACTGAGATATAGTCTTATTTGCCTGCAATTTTACGGGATCACAAGGACTGCTGCTGGAACACACTGTTAGGTGCTTGGCAACAGATTTTATTCTGATCCCTATCCTGGCGAGCATTAGAAAAATGCCCTTCCACCATGCAGTGAAGCTCAAGCCTGCGGTGGGAATCGAACAATGGACCTGTGGCACCGAAGTCCGTAGTTATTACCGCTTGGTATGTAAACCGGAATGTAGTTTGTATATAATGGGAAATGTAGAAGGTAAATTCGATTTTTGCCCTAGGGAGGTACCCCCCGCAGCAGCTAAACGAAATGTATGGAACTGAAGTGCCCTAACTCAGTATCTTTAAAAAGTTAAAAAACTATTCTTGGAGGGCACAGAATACCATCCCTTTTTTATGATTATTAATATCATTAGTTACTTTAGGTATTTCAAATATTTGGTACTTTCCGATTTCCACGTGTCAGAAACCATGTGGGTGGAAGCTATGGGAATGTAATAAAAAAAAGGAATTTTTGAAGAGCTCGTAGCTTTGTCTTTCTAATGTGTTCTTAACCGATGAGCTAGGTTAGTCTTTTACGGTCACTGCTTGTATGGATGATCCATAATGAGTGCCTCTGTGCTCCAGAGGACACGTCAACCATTGGTCTTGACTGTTGTTTTACGATGACAGTCGTTAGGCTAGGTCGGAGGCCTTTCGGGCCGCCTACACTTTATGTGGCGACATGGCATTTAGCAATAGCCTGCCTTAGAAAGAAGCACCCTTAATAAGAAATGTGTGAACGTGTTGAGTTATTAGTATTGGACCTAAAATTGTGCACCGATAGCTTGGGAGCCAATACCCATTCTAGGTTACGCCTGTCTACTACCTTCGAACGCATCATCGCTATCGCCTGTACCAGGAGGTAAAAATGTGGTTAAAGGCAATAAAAAAGCCACATTTTCCTCCTGATGTTTCTGCTCGTATACTTATTTAAGTTCAAGATTCCATTCTCAAACTGAAGAAAAGAAAACCGTGTCCGTGGCCGCAATATATATAGGTATAGTGCAATAATGTCCCAACGAAACTTTAAATATTTTCCAATGTGAATTTTAAAGCGCTTGTTACCTAGTCATATTGCTAGTTTTAGAACTGTCATTGTTGGCAAATATTTTTACCATAAAAGAGGGGAAAATTTCGCGTCTACTTAACTAAAAAAATTACAAAACGATAAATATTCGAAAGGAAAAAATGTGTGTGCGGGATACGAACCCGCGTCCATCCACCCCTTTAGCCAGGGTATGCTCTAACCAATTAAGCTAACATGACAATGAATCATAATTAAACATTTTCCTATCGTTCTTTAACCATCGTTTTGTGATGGAGCGATATCTATAGTATAACTTACGTTGCACTACAAACAAGACCAATTTTGAAATTGGTTTTATAAGTACTTGTAAATGATGACGCAACCTTATAATTTTAATATTGTTATGTTTGCAATAACGCCTGCTATGCGGATTACATTCAAAATTGCAAATAAACAAAAGTTTTATTTTTATTTTATTCCATGTGAGGTATATAGAACTTAGGAATATAGATAACTCTGCTCATCAAAACTAGAGTAGGCATTTGAATCTCCTACGTCTAATTTTCTGGTTTTGCTAAACTAAAACATCGTATAAATATTTTTTGTGGTATACATACAAATGTTAATATTTATTGATTGATAAGAGAGAGTACATAATTTATTTGCTTCTTCATATTATTAAAAATCTTCAACAATACATACTCGTAGCTAAATAACATTAAATAGCCTATCAGAAATATAAAAAAAATTCTTATGAAATAACCAAATATTTATTATTATATACTACATACTAATGCAAAAGAAAATGTGTTATAGTCATAAAAACTTTTTTCTGCTAGGCCTTAATCGTCAATCAGCGCCCGGAAGTGTGGGAGGGGTCGGAGTTCATCCTCAGCTGTATGGCGTACGGATCTCCGGATATAGCCTTCACCTGGTACAAGGATGGAGTCAAGATCAACTTCAACGGAACAACCAGGTAATTTTTTAATTTGTCTGATATTGTATTATTTCGAATTGAAGGCTCATTAATTTCACACATATTTAAATAAAATAACTGGTAAAACACTCGTGTTAGGGATGGTTTCTTGCCAGGGCCGTCCACAAGAATTTTTGTCAGTCATTTTTACTACAAATGACAGCCAGTGTGTATGAACATCGCAGAAGAGTAAAAAACATCGCAGAAGAGAAAGTCGAAAAACCACATCACCGAATTCACTGTGTGACACTTATATGACAATATTTTCTGGCAGTGTGAAATACGAAAATATATTGATCTCTATGCACATTCATAAATCGAGTGGGCCTGTGGGCATCTGATAGTGCTGCAGACTTGAGCTACAGAGTTGACCACGGTTCTTACGTGTCTTTTTCGGCTCTCTTACACATCAGACGCTGTCTTAAGCTCTATATGATTTGGTGGACGGCTTTGGTACGCCCGATTCCCAAAAAGGTGAATTCAGAGTCAGATCCGTCCAACTAACACCCTTAACCCATTGGCATCGGCGATAGTGATAACAATATAATTTCATTCATAACTAGGACATAGTGGTCATGACGATGCCAACTTATTAAGCCATAGCATCTTTGTTCTCTAATAAAATGAACACCATTATCAAGTATCTAGAGGAGCACCACTTATTTTTTTTATTTACTATTTACTGATTGCACGTATAGTTTTCGTCGCAGTAGCTTAGCAAGTAATATTATATTTAGCTTATATTAGACCTCTTGCTAGACTTGTTCAATGACAGTTTCATGTTGGTTTTCGATAAGGTATGGACACCGACGGTGGTATATGTTTCGGTGTTGTTTTGTTACAGAATATATTATGCCAACCGCGCATGGGTAGGAAGATGATGTTCCTGCTATTTATATAATAAATATAAAATATAGTATTGCAACCAAAGTTCGTGTAAACACTGTTTTCACCTACTTTTGTACGTTGTGTTTCCTACCAAATTAATGGTGGTACATAAATGTTGATGCTGTCTTATTTGTGTATTTCATAAACAGCTGCCAGATCATCTCGTTAGGGCTTGGTGACAAATCTTCAACCACAGAGAACGATTTCTTAGTAAACGTTCCTCTATATTTATAGATATTAAACTCTGCCAGGTAGATGGCAATTGGCAAGACTAAAATAATGTCCAATGAAACGTGGGTATTCCGCCTACCCTTTCCAGGAAATACAGGCATAACCGTTATATTTTTTTTGTGTATAATCTTACGACTCTTACAGAGATATCTGGACCCGCACAGTGTCCGAAGATGCTTTAGGCCGTCGGATGTCTGTCCTTGGGGTGTCAGAAGCAAAAGCTCCAGATGGGGGAAAGTGGTCATGCGCTGCTGATGATGGGGGAAGAAGAAGATGTAGAGCCTTGAGGCTAGCAGTGCTCAAACCACCTGATATAAGGCTAGTGCCTTCTGCGCTTACCGTAAACAAAGTAAGGATCATAATTGCTTTCAAAATACACTAAGTGGTACCAGTACAGACCTCTTCAGCAAGAGTCCGTCTTGATGAATACCACCGCAGTGTTAGAATATATTCTGCCACAAGGAATTTTATTTATTTACAAATCACATTCTATGAAATGAATAATTTTGCCTGTTAAATGGTATCCCTCAATTCGTATATTTTTTTATATTAATCTAATTGGACTAACGATGTTTAGCTTGTAACTCAGAATTTGAAGCAGTGATGGCTCAGTAGCATTGGTTATGGACTGCCACCCAGCAGCTGGTCTTTAGTAAGAATCCCGCCGCTGGCTTGAGCTCCACCGCATGGTGGAAGGGCATTTGGGAATGCCCGCCTGGCTAGCGACCACCTTCAAGTAGAAAATCTGTTGCCTAGCACAAAACGGTGTGTTCCGGCAGCTGTCCTTAAGAGTCAGTAATTCTAGGTTAAGCCTGTTAACACCTTCGACCATATCATCACTTACCATCAGGTGAGACTGTGGTCAAAAACTTAATATCAGCAATAAAAAAAATTTGCTAGTATTATTTTGGTGCACATAATTTTGGTTTTCAATAACATTTGTTTACCACCAAAACGGTTGCTACTATGTTTGCAAATTTAATTTAATAGAATGATGACAATACCGGAACAAGTTTCATTGTTGATCATGTGAAGTACAAATAACAATACGTTAACTGACAAATATATTTTTCAAGGTACTCTTAGTAAAATAACGTGTTACTAATTTTCTAAGAAAAAGTAAGGGTTACTCACGTAAATAAGTCAGGTAAATTCGACTATAGTTTCGACCAAATCCGGTGTTTATTAAAGCGAAGTCTCGTACACTCTTTAAAAAAGACTATCAGATGTGGTCAACTATAGACGAATTTATCCGCCTTTTCCACCTGAGTAATCGTTTGTGGGTGAGGGCTCTCCAGTACCAGCTCATTCGACCGCATTCAACGTAGGGTGGCTCGAATCATTTACTATCATCAAGTTATCTATGATCAGCTCGACCACTGCGTAGACAAATAGGCTCACTCTGCATTTTTTACTGTACCTATCACAGGAAGGGTTCCATAGAATTGTTCGGTTAAATACCTGCAGCTGAATTACTCCTGATGTCCCGACAGAACATGATATTTCTGACATGTAAACTATTCTCTTGCAACTGATACCTGCATGAAAGAGTCTATAATATATAAAATTTTGTATTGTTATGCTCAGGGTGACAATGTAAGCATCACTTGCCTCGCCGGTGCGGGCCGTATCCACGGGGCTCTCGGCTTCAGCTGGGGGAGAGAACGTACCCTGCTTCCACTAGCCCCTGGAAGAGAAGTATGGGAAGACCTCTTTCCAGCTGGCAGTGTGTTGAAGCTGTACAATGTACAGGTATGGTTATCTGAAAGGAAACAACGAGCCGGAAATCACGATTCATGCTCATCAAAGGAGCTGTCATGTTGATATGAAATACTTCAAATAAGTAATCTCAGCCTATTTTGAAGTGTTCAAAGCGAAGCTTGCTAAATTGTTCTATGATAACCAACGTTTGGTGCTGTCATAACTTGGATAAGTGACCGCTGCTGGCATTTACTACAGAGCGCTTCCATGCTTCGGAGAGCACGTTAATGTAGTTCAAAGTTTTACTCTTTGAACTTTGTATGCGTATTTGATGAGCTGGAGTTAATGCAAAAATAACAATAATTATCAGAAGTTTCCCAGTTAGTGACACATTGTTTTGACATTGGTATCAAATTGTATGAACAACTTTTAATTTGTTGTTGGTTTGACATGACACATCCATCAGATTAAACTTTCTTCATTTCCCTATAGTTCAATTAATATTGAGTTATATATTTTCTACTTTATGTACTTACATACAACATTTTGAAGACAGAGCAGTAATGTGGAAAGTGTATTTATTTTTATTATTTTCTACGTTAATCCATATACTTTATATACATATTTACGTCAATTTTGAAGCAATGATAGGTAATAGATATGGACAGCCGTGCCGCAGCTTCATGGTTCGATCCCCATTGCCAGCTTGAGCTCTACCGCGTGGTGGAAAGACAGTTTGCAAATGCTCGCCAGGTTAGCTTTTTGGTTAGCTTGGTGGTTAGCTCAACGTAACCAATTAAGTTTTTTTTTTAATAATATGATGAAAAGAAGTATCTATGCATAAGTCAGGATGCCGTAGACAAAAAAAAGCATCAACCGCACAAACGCAGAACAACCGCACAAGGGTAGGAAAATAATGATTATAATACCATGTGATTTCATATCTGTTAATGTGATTTTCTCTTGCAAAGTCATGACTTATTTTTGTGATCAATGTGGAAGTTCATAAACTTTCAATACAGAGGTCTGGAGAGTTCCGATGCCAAGTATCGTCGGTGGCTGGGACTAACGCTAAAGGTGTGACGATGTGGGCACTGGGGCCTGACGACGTGGCTTGCAGCGCCGACGCGTCTCACGGTCTTCGTTGGCCGAAGACCGCGCCTGGCGCTCACACCTCGGCTTCATGCCCGCCAGGACACAACGGGGAAACAACGAGGTAAAAAATTACTTTCTATATTTACTAGTATAAACTATATTTATCCATTCCATTTAGTTGATATTTTGCCCAAGTTTTAATACGAATGGTTTTCTAGGTTTTGTGAACCAAAAACGGGACAGCATGGAGTTAAATGGATGCTGCCAGACTTCTCGGGCTGTGTTGCTGATTCCTTAAAAGAAATTTATGAACAGGTCAGTTGTTTTTCTACTTGTACATTTTTAATATATAAAAATAGCTGTTTGACCTCTAAGTTGGAATGTCATTCTTTTTTTCACAAAATAAAATAACATAGAACCTATAAGTAATAAAATGTTGTTATTTACCTTCATAAAAGCGACGTAGATATCAAAATTGAATATGATTTTTTTTGAAAATTGATGCTGAGCGGTATTAGCTATGGACTGCCGCGCCGCAGTACACTGGTTCGATCGCCACCGCCGGCTTTAGCTTCACCGCATAGTAGAAGGGCATTTTGCGATTGCCCGCCTGGCTAGCTACCACCCTCATGTAGAAAATCTGTCGCCAAGCCCCTAACGGTGTCTTCCGGCAGCAGTCCTTGGGAGCCAGTGAAATTACAGGCACATGAGACAATAGTGTCTCAAAAATGACGGGCGCAGTGCAATTCGTGACTTGTGATTAATTGCATCTGTTATAGGCAGAGGTTAGTCCGCTTAACAGCAGGTGGGCCTCGAGCATGTTCCATCACAATAATTTTGACCTCAGTAGCAGTCCAGTGTCAGGAACTGTGTCCGGTCATGGCAACAGGTTCGCCGTGTATTGGTACATATTATGACCATAACATATCGGAGAAACGACCTGTCTAATAAAAATCTCCGGTGCGCGCATGGATGATTTTTATGCCATTACGCAAAAACTAGCAGCATTCCGTGAATGCTGCACGTTTTCGTATAATACTTACGAGTGTTTTGAAATATAACTATTTAAATTAGAAACAAAGTACAATTATAGATATATAGTAGACTAGAAAACGTGTAATTTCGACTTTAAAATATTTATATATGCTTGTATAGCTTGTAATGTTCATATTATGAGTTCCAACATAGGACTAACGCGGAAAAACTGCTCGAATGTCAATTCTATATACATATTAATAAGTACTATAATACCAAAGTATAAGTGACATGGTTTGACGTTAGCATACCTATATATCTAATTCGCGGTAAAGCCTCACGATTTGACTGATATGCAGAGAGCAATGCGTATTGAAGCTTGCCTTACCTTGTTAAACCGATACAGAAATGTAAGTCTCGAAGTGACTCAATTTTTGCTGCACGCTAAATTTTTAAACTTATGATCATAAGAGCGTCATAGACGCTAAAAAAAAATTTGTATTTGACTTTGCCAAATTGAATTAATTTTGGCCCTCTTCCACGGAAAAATATTTAGTTTTAGGTTGCGGTAGAAAATGCCTTCAAAAAAGGTGTTTGTGTGTGCGCGTGTCCAGGTTGACAGGGATTTTTTGTTAAGTTTGAAATTACTTTCCCGTTAGATGGCAAAAAAATATAGATAATGAAATGTTTATATATAGAGTTAAATAAATACATTTCATCCTAATATTTCTCCGTGGGTGATTACAGTATTTTATTACGAAACGGCATTTATATACCTTTACATCTAATATTTATTAAGAATTCAACCCATTTTTGAAATTCGAATAAATACGTATCTTAATAAGTACCTTAATTTTATACCCACGTGTTATAGATACAAGTATACGACTGTAATGAACTGTCTTACATTTTTAGTTTACGAAAATTTATTACGGCTATTCCTGGGAGAATGTATCCCACGTGGCTCACCAGTACGGAGCCGTGTTACGCTCTCTCCCATCACATCCCGGAGCAGGGACTCTACCTCTCTACCACTCGAAAGAAATGCTGCACTATCTAATGTCTTCTGCTGGACAGCCCAAGGATCGTATGGCCAGCACTGAGCATCTGCTGATGATTTATGACATTTTGCTGAAGCACCCTGATGCTTTTTTGGATGAAGAGGTTTGTATCCTCCTTTTCATTAGGATTTGTTCTTGATTACCACAGCAGTCTTTTAATTAAGAAACCTAGCACCAATTTAAGATGTAAATACCTGGTATGACTTCACAGCGCATGTAACACCTTAATGAATGTAAGTGCTCATATGGCTAGTTACCCATTAAGAAATAATGACCATTCAGTAATCTTATTAATTTTCCTAGCTGCATGTTCCGGAATCTGTCCTTGAGAGGCAATTCCATTGTAGATTTTGTTCATAACACTAATGGTTCAATTATTGAAAAAAAGCTATTTATACATTGTGTTCATTCCAAGGCTGTTCGGGATCCGTACGAAAAACACAACATCTTACGCGATCGGTTCACCTATCCTTCATACAATTCAAATACTGCACCTTTTTTCCAATAAGATAACCTTTGAGTAAAAACTGACCTGTTGGTTAAAGTGGAACTGGATAGTTCCCGGAATATACGATTAGAGGGTTAGTGACAGATTTTCTACATGAGGGATTAATGATTATACTAATTATATTCGGATTACTATTTATATTCACAAAACATTGTGAATGTCTAAATACGTCTAAAGATGTTACGAAAAATAATACGCGATTGCGCAACTTTCTGAGCATTGTTTCTCTTTTGGTTAGGATACTTTTTGCAACGCAAACCCGATGTCTTTTTGTTGCTAAATTAATGCCGTAGAGGAAAATGTCATAATGGTGTTTTACTTATTTTAAAATAGACAAAAACTGGTGTTAAAGTGTAAATAAGTTATTATTAGTAGTGATTAAGCATGTTGTTAATACTTTATATAAATTTCTACTTATTATCAATACTAACCAAGAAGACAAAGTTAAACAGTGATGGTCTATTCTTTATAGTCTCTTCTACGCTATGCGAGTTTACTAACTCCGACCACATCATCACTTACCAACAAGTTAGCGGTGGTCTAAAGCTCACCCATCACCTATATAAAAATACTTTTATCGTGTTCTCAGAAAATATTTGACCTACAAAACGCTATCAGCGACACTGGTGGCTTGAAGGACAACCTTGACTACCGATTTCATGAGTTTATCATCAAAACGAAAGCAGTCCGAGAAGAAGCAGCTCACTTCGATTTTCAATCTATTAATACAGGTCTTGAAGAATGGAACTTAGTTTCTGCAGGAGTTGAGATGACAGCTAAGACTGGAAACGTTTCTGTAGTAGCTGTTCTATATAATAATTTGGTTGCGAGGTTGCCGTCGTTGCGGAGGTCTATTAAATTCAAGTAAGTTTCTTCAACACTATAGATGATCACTACTCACTAAAATGATGAATGTGAAGATAAGTTGTTTTCCACATTCGAAAACTAACTAGAAATTCCTTTTGTTCCGTACTCCATACCCTCACTGAGTTCCATATAACAATTATATCGACAGATATAATGCGGGACATTCTCATCAACCATTTAAGTTATTTGTATCTAGCGCTTATTCTATTTTAAATGTTTATTTAAAGTTCCATGTATCACTTCCTTTGTAGTCATACGTCTTCCAGGAACGGACGAGAAATGGAATACATGATCTCTTCGCAGCAGATCCAGCTGTCAGCCAGTGGACCTGGAGCAGACTCGTCACTGCAACATAACGTGATGCTTATCTTCACACACGTCAAAAATTATAGCGCTCTTGGTAAGATAAATGTCCAGATGTATAAAATTTATGATTATCATACAGTATTCCATCCGGCACCGTGTCGACGTTGCCTGAAATCAAGCTGTTCCGCATTCTTTGCATAGAATTTTATAGTATACGCACACTAAACCACGCCATATTGGTATCGACTCGACACGGACAGGCTTGCAAGTTGTAAGGCAAAAGTTGATACGGTTTCGAGGATTGAGAAAATATTTTGGCGATGTTTTGTAGTAGAAGCACCAACCAGATCTTGTAGAAGATATTCTGCTGAGAGCTAATATCTAAAATAAATACTTCTCTGTCGCCTTATGCTTGTCCAGATTTGTTGTTTATATGATAAGTTGAGTAAGGTCAATAATTGTACGACGCGTAGCACACATATCTTGATGTATGCACTAAATCAAATTTGTACGAATTGGTCAAAATTTTATAATGCAACATACTTAAGTAATCTTTAAGTAAATCTCTCTAGAATACTAATTAGAGAGACACGATTACGTGCTTTATTTTCTCGGAATAATTAAATCAATTATGAGCAAGATAAAATTGTCGAGAATAATTGTTTTCAAATTCAAGAAAAAATTTTTTTATATTATGGAAGTGTATTTTTTCACAATTAAGTAACTTACAGCATCAAAGCTGGCATGCGGTCTCCGTACACCGGCAGAGCCAAGAACGTGGAGTACCAAAGTCTGTGAAGTGCGCGCTACGGAACCAACGCACATCATGTGTCGGTGTCGAGGACTGGGCACTTTTGCACTCTTCACTATTGCCCGCTCTACGCTTGTGAGTATGTTACTCCGTTTTTATAAGTAAGACTGACATTGGGCATAATTACAAAAGGATCAATGTAGGCTTTAAGTGCCGAGGTTTTGGAAATTGGTTCGAATCTGTATGTGAAACTTGGCACATCTCATTCTTGAACCCTACTTCTCTATCATGTATTGGGATTGCTAATATAATAAGTAACAAGCTTAAGTAAGACTAAGAAGAAGAAGTATCTTCTAATAATGTAATTTTTTGTGCCACCGGTTGTTCAAATAACCTTAAAAATCACAAAAGCAAGTAATCATATTTTTTTTAATTAAACTACTCATATTCAGGTAACTAGAATGTTATTTAAATATTAGGTGGCAATATCTAATTAATTAAAAGATTGTCTAGTTACATTTTTGTGTTTCATATAAAATGTGTGTGTGAAGGGCGGATATCGAAAATGCATTAGGTGGCTGGCTACATCTTCTGGAAACCATTTCACACTACTATTTAGAGCACCACATATATCACTTTATATGTGTTCTGAGCTTTGAGTCTGCAGGTCCTTGTTAATTTGTGGGCCGCATGCTTTTAATTAACTAGGTCTAATTCAAGACATAATCCGCTTACGATACTCGACCATTTCATCACTTACCAACCGGTGATATAGTGGTCAAGTGCTAGCCTATCAGCTATAAGAAGTATATCCTAATTTCAATATATTTCTATCCTCCACAGACAAATGCTGAGAAGGATCTTCGAGGCATAGTGAAGATTACAGCCAGTTTAGGAGGTGCCATGTGCTTAGCAGCTGCAGCACTTCAGCTATTAGCTTTAGTACCGGGAAGGAAAGCCAGACTGCCAGTATTGCTAAAAGCTGCGACTGCCGGAACCCACTCTGCTGCTATGCTGGCTCTACTGGAATGTGATATGAGACAGGTCATTCAATTTGTTTAGCAGCTGCATCACTCTACCTTTTAGCTTAAGTACTAGAACAGAATGCTATCTCAATTGATGAAAGCTGCAACCACTGTACGTTCTCAGTTGCTTTGCTAAATCTATTGGAATGTGTTACGAAACCACTTTTAAGGTCAAGCCAAGCGCACTTTAAAATAATTTATCATATCGTACAATAACGCTTAAATGACCAAGGTACGCCCTGCTTTCATGCATTGAATTTCAAGCCCGTTTATGGTCTTCGCCTCATCGTCATACGACCGTCTCTACAACAGAAATTGATTTCAGCAATAGGTATTATAAGAGGATATGAACAGAGTTTTTGGGTTACAGGAAGAAGCATGTCCCGGGACGCTAGGCTGGGTATGCGCGGCGTGCTGGTGCGCTGGTTGCGCTGCGCTCTGTGCCCAACCTTTATTACTACAAGCAGAACTCGCAGGAAGAACGCAAAAAGCACCATCGGTCGGTTTACTAGCAGGTACGTGGTTACCAACAGTTTCATGAGACAAAAATTATAATGTTATCGCTTTTTATGGTATAGGAGAGCAAACACGTAGGCGCCTCTCCTGGTGCTATGTGATTACTGTCGCCCGCGAAAATCCGTAACACCAGAGGTTTCGAAGATGCGTTGCTGACCTTTAAGGAGGGAATTGCTGAAACATTAGAATTTGTAATAATATATAATATTTCTAGTACTCTGTCTACAGGAGTTTGCACCCTTGCGTGGTTAACGGCTCGGCTGTGGGGCGGCGCGCCTTTACAGTTAGGTGCTGCGGCAGCGGCCGTGTGCGCTGTGGGCTGTGCGTTGCTCGCCATGCTCTGTCTCGCTCTCGCACTTTGCGCAGCGCTGCGACTGCGCACAATATCATACAAGGTGCCGGCGGAAAGAAGAAACTACTTGAAAGAGAGGTTTGATTAACGTTATTTTTTTTATAAGATAGGAACTATAGAATGCACACCCTTTATACGAATGACTGTGTGGACATGTGGAGGGTCGCTTATTAATTGGAGTCGAAATGACGGATTGAATCCATAACATAATCAGTCTTCGTCTTACTTAAGTCGACCGTGATTGGATAACCAAACATACAGTTGTTGGGATGTAGCACAAACTATCGAAGTGCAAAAATAAGATAAGGAAGTATGTCTTGCTATTATCGTTCAATAATATTTCTATATACATATATGAAATAAATGTTAATATTTATTTGTAAGAAACATAACATCGTATGAATAAAGTACCACTTAAACATAGTTTACTAATATTAGACTGAGAAATTGATTACTAACTCTGAGAGATGACCTTGATATTTGGTATTAAGAATTCGTTTGATGATTTCTTCCTAAGAAATCTTACCTTGGCGTCATATCATTATATTCTAGTCAACAAGTTCAAATACGTGAAAAATAGAGATAAAGGTCCTAAAAATATGAGCGATGGCTCATTCGATTCGGAATCACCTCTAGAAAAATGTTTTTGAAGGATTTTAGTGCATGTTAAAAATTGCAATAGTTATTAACAAAATAACATGAAAAAAAAATGGAAATTTAGTTTTTTGTTAATAACTTGAAAAATATTAACATTTAAGCAATTTTGAAAATAGCTCGTTAAGGAGGAGGAAATTACTACTATTTTTATATTTTTTTATGCTTCAGAAAAAAAATATAACTTTGGTCAATATTTGTTTATAACAAATTGTTAAACTAATAAACAATGGAATAATTCATGTATTTTTTTTTGCCAAACTATTTTAAAGTGTAAATAATGATTTTTAAAAGAATTTTTTTTTCTTAACTAATTATTTAAACAATCGCAATTTAAAAAAATCGTTTTTAAACAATTAAAAATTAAAATTAAGAAAATTTTTTTTTTACATATCATAATTTTTGTAAACAACAAAATAACAAAAAAAAAATAAAAACAATATTGAATTACTCTATTTGTTTATAACATTTTTATAAAGAAATTACGTAAAAAAAATCATAACCTATGTTAATTACTACCATTGTTCAATGTGAAAACAGGCATAAGTAGCTAAATATTAATTGAAAAAAAAACAATATTTTTTTAGATTTTTAATTTTTCAATAGTTATAAAAAATCATAATTAACAAATTAATAAACTTTATGAAAATTTACCACAGGATCTTATAAAGAACATATATCAAAAGGGCTCCACGAAGTTTAAAATTTATAGGCCAATTATTTATACCTTTCATTCCATTGTTTATGCCAATGGAGATTGGTAAAAAATTTGTTAGTTAACAATTGAATAACTTTTTGAAAAATGACGATTTAACTTTTTTTTCTTCAGGGCTCGATTTTTTAAAGTGTTAAGAAGCTACTAAAAATTTTTGAAATGTTTAAAATCACATTTTATGTTATAAAAAAATATTTTTATTGCTGAACTCTCTTTAGCGGCGGCGCGCGCATGCCGTAACAGCCGCGCGGAGTCCTATATTCAACGTCTAATTAAAATTATAAATAATAGAGATAGAGTTCCGGGAGTAAGGACTTTTTTATTGGAAATTTTCTCCTCCTTAACGAACTTTTTTCAAAATTGCTTATATGTTAATATTTTTCAAGTTATTAACAAAAAACGAAATATAATTTTTTTTTCATCTTATTTTGTTTATAACAGTTGCAATTTTTAACCTGCACCAAAATCCTTCAAAAACATTTTTTTAGAGGTGATTCCGAATCGAATGAGCCATCGTTCATATTTTTAGGACCTTTATCTCTATTTTTCACGTTTTTCAACTTGTTGACTAGACTATTAAAACACGTTGAATTGGCAACCCTATCCGTAGCTTTGTAGTTGTTTAATTTTTTGTTTTTGTTATTGTCTACAAGTCATTGTTTCAATATTAGTTTGATATGTTAATATCTTAATATATCAAACGTACATTACGTATAAATAATGTGTAACGCCTGATGCCGGTTACCTTTCCACTTACGACAGTGCGGCCCTCCACATATCTGAGTGCAGTTACAAGTACTGGGTAGGCACCCAAGTGAACATATTTTATTACCTTACTCTATGTACTATACGTATTAGACTTACACTAAGACGTCGTGTACAATCGAGGCATAACCTTACAAATGCACATCAATAACTTACTGCGGAATGGCGCAAATTGAGATTAGCAGCTTGAAGCCTCTTTGTTAGATAAGCGATATCTATTCATCCCTAGATTTTGAAATACTTAGCTCAACAAATGTACAAATTACAGTGGTCGGGTGGTAAGACACACATTTGTCCTCCTCTTCACGACATCAGCTGCGCAAGCGGCGGGGGTAGCGTACGTGCAGCCGGGAGAACGACAAATAGCGCATGTCGCGCTTCTTTCAGCTGCTGCACTCGCTAATGTAAGTTACTCTTCCAGCTTATCCCCATTCAAACTTGATTTAAAGGGCTGATTCGAGACAGTAACAGCGCCACACTTCCGAATACAGATGAAGTGGCCTGGAGATAATGCCCGCTGTTAGTCTTTAAAGTATTGCTACAATATTGCTTACTATTTGGACTCCAAGCTATCATTCGAATTTCTGTGTTGAGAGATCTTGCAAAGATAATGCAGAGTTCAATCTGACAATTTCTAAACATCAACAAAAACTAATACACTAAAACTTTATATTAAAAAACAGGCACGTCGTCGTTCACAGCTGAAGTATTTCATTGTGTCTTAAGGTTTTTGAAAATATGTCACTGTCAGGATAAGTTCTGATGAAAAAGACGTAGGTATCTTTAGTTTTAGTACCTAATAGTAAATTTGGTTCTAAGTAAATAGCGTAGATCAATTTGCACCTACGTGAACTCTAGACATTTTAGAAATAAAAATGTAAATATAGTCTTGAAAACTCATTTCATTGTTCTATATCTCACGTGTGAAGGCTAGCAACCAGCTTAAAACAGCCAACTGATAAGTTTTGACAATAAACAAAAAAATAATAATATACCAAGTATCTCTATTCAGCGATTAATTTCATCAAAACAAATATTGGTAACCATGTTTTATAACTACATGACCTTTGAATATTCGATAAATAATGCCTATCACTATATAAAGCTCTCAAGGTTAGATGCCGGAATGCTACACAGTTCAGAGTAACAGATTTGTTATTTGAAGATTACCATGTCTATAGTTAACTATCCTTCTGATTATATTTTCGAATTGCAGGGAGTAGCGATGATTGTGTGCTATGTGATACGAGATGAAGAGTGTCTCCATTCAGCTAGGCGTATACTCTCGCTGCCTTCGAACAAGGATTGGCAAGATTCGCCCAATGGAGATAATTCGTTGAATTGTAAGTAAAATTATGATGAAAAGTAACCTGTATTAGTGAAGCATTAGCCTACAAGGCATGAATTATTAAATTAATTAAATTTTACGATTGCCCGCCTGGCTGGCGCCACCCTCAAGTAGAAAATCTGACGTCAAGCACCTAATGGTATGTTCCAGCAGCAGTCCTTGGGAGCCAGTAATTTTAGGTTAATCTGAACAACATCTTCAACCACATCATCACTTACCATCCGGTGAGATAGAGGTATAGGCTAGCCTAATAGCAATAAATAACCAAAATTCCTTTCGTGGAGATAGTTTGTATAATGAATAACTTCTCTAGAGGCTCATATTCCCAAAATACACTATCAATTGGGTGAAAACATGGCAATTACAAAATCTTTTAAAGTACACAGTTTAACTACATGCAAAGAGAATATGATAATGAAGTTTACATTGATTTTTTCAACTTCTAGTGTACATAAAACAAGAGGGCGAGGTGGAGAGTACAGGAGGCGTGGGCGTCTTAGAAAGGTCCTCTTCGCCTGTTACTCCGATGACATCATACTGGAGAGCGCCAGGTCTTGAGAGTCCTGCACGGTTAAACAGGTGATTATCACAGTTTTTCTTGACTTAGCCATGAAATAATGGCTTAGAGAAAGATCAACGTGAAAATATGGTATAGGCGAGAAATTTCTAATTGAGTATATCTACGCACGTATTTTATTCTCGAACTATCTCAATAGTTTTTTTTCTGATTTTGCAGCTAAGTTTCTAATAGTTAAAATATTCTTTACTCGTCATCATGAAATATAAATTTAGCACAAAATTCGAAAACGGCTACCATGCCTACCTCGCCTAATGCGCGTGCAAATACTATAATTTTATTTTATTTATTTTTAGGAGACAGTCAAACCCAGACTGCCGCGCTGATATCGTCCGTAGCGTGGAATACAAGGATTCAGCTCTAAGCCCACGCCGCTACGACCGCCACTTCGGCACTTCTCACGCCATCTGCGATCTCATTCCTTATACATCCGTTCAACCAGAGTACATGGCACAAGTTTCCTTGGAACTGGAAGTTCTAAAGAGCCCACATACACACCCTAGGGAATCTCCAACAAGCTTCGGCTACTTCGAACCCTACAACGAAAATCTCCGCTTTGACACAAGCAAAGAAAACTGTTCCATTTGCGTCCAATCTAATCCCGATGTTTCCCGAATACCTTCTACGCCAATAAAGAGTTGCCTTAAGAAAAGCAAGTCAGAATATAATTCGACTTCAGTCTCGTCTATCGAAGCGAAAGACGAGAAAAAATCACATATAAAAGAAGTAAACAGAGAGTGGAATAAAGCGTACGATTCACCCGAAACTGATCGGATGCTTACCAAAATATCAAACGATCTGGATTTTCTTTTGAAACGAACTCAAGTAAATAATAAAATACTGGACCAAATAGAAGAAGCGCCCACTTAGGAGTGATTTGTTAACTATATCTATAGTTTTAAAATTAAACGAATAATGGAAACAGGGATGCAAAGGCAAAGTTTAGTGTAATATATTTATATCTCGTGTACATAATATTTGATAGGCAATTTGAATAAGCATAGTCAACGTGTACCTAATGATTTGTATTTTGGACCTACCGTAATAAAAAAAAACATTACAAAAATGTTCAGAGGTTTTATTGCTAACCTTACATGTATACTTAAGAGATGTGTACTGTTTATATCGTCTGGACATATTTAACATTTTCAGTTTTATTTTATTTTAAAATACTTGCAATTTTTCAGAAGGTTAGCAAAACAAAAGTTAGTTAGTAACTATGAGAAAAAAAAACTTTCAGCAAAAGGTACGAAACGAAAATATCCAAATTCCCATGCAGTGTTCCATCGTAAAGGCATAAATTACCTCTCTCTAAGTGGAAAATGTGTCTAACCTTTTCAATACAAATGGACAACGTCGTACTTTGAACTCTAATCTATATAATTAACTAGCAGTGGCCGATTTTCAGAAGCTAACAATTTTTGGCACATAATAAGTTCAATCAAATCCGCTATCGATTATATTTCTTGGATATTATATTTCTTAAAAATTATATATATGACATTTCTTGCAATAAATATTATACATACAGTGTTTTTACAAGACATTTTATTTATTTATGACGTAAATGTATAAAATGGTAACAAACTCTTAGGGTTGACTTCTGCTAGTTCTAACAAACATTTTGAGATAAATTTTTTTTTTTTTTTTTGAAGCGCGGTGCGGTACATTGTATCCGCGGCGTGGGCTCTTGTCTTGGAGAGACTCATAACTAAAAACAATAAGTTATTCTAGTACTATCTGACACTCTTAAGTTCTGTGTCTCGTAATAAAAGACAATGCCTACTCCCAGCTAAGAGCGCCTGCCGTGGCAATACTGGACTGCGCCGCGCTCCCTTTGAATAGAGTTTTGAATATTTACATTGACCTAAGTAACATAAAATATGAATTATTAAATTACAGGCACAAAAGATTTTTAACATCATGTGGTCCTCGTGCTTATTCCATCAAATAAACATAAACAAACACAAACAATATACAAAAAAGCACAGATTTGTTAAGCATATACTTAATCATATTTTAGCGTGAGTTAGATATGAAAACTATTAAACGAAGAGGAGGAGTTCCGAAAAAAAAATGTTCATTTTTAAAATCTGGTAGAGGTGAATCAATGATGGCCGAGCCGTAATAGCTATGGACTGCAGTGGCCGCAATACCCCGGCTCAGCCCCCACCGCTGGCTTGAGCTTCTCTTCACGGTGGAAGGGCATTTAGCGATTGCCCGCCTGGCTAGCTACCACCCTCAAGTAGAAAATCTGTCGCGAAGCACCTAACGGTGTGTTCACAGCAGTCCTTGAGAGCCAGTGAAATTTCAGGCACGTAAGACTTAACAACTGTGACTCAAAGTGACGGGCGCAGTGCAGTTCATCACTTGTGACGAAATTCGTCTGTTATAGGCAGAGGTTAGTCCGCTTAACATCAGGTACGCCTCGAGCTTGTTCCATCACAACGTAACATAAAAAAATTGGATAAGTATCATAATTATTTTCCTTAAAAAGTAAACGATAAAAAATGGTTATTGTGGGTTATCCCTAAGCGATAGACATATACCATTGCGATCTGTTTTGTAGACCTAAGGTGTTCAATGCTGTAGTACATTATTTTGATCTATCTCGTAAGCCAACATTTGCAATGTGAGCGCAAAAAATATGTTTATTTACTACATCACATTAGAAACCTCAAAAATTATCAGTGTATCTCAACTATATAACGCATGTATTATACATATACCTTTCTCTTAAAATCACTGTATCTACTAAAAATCGCATATAAATCCGTTGCGTACTTTCGAAGATCTAAGCATACATAGGGACAGACAGCGGGAAGTGATTATTAAACTGCAGGAAAGGTTAAAGCGTAGTAATAATCCTCTGTTAAGGTGCTGCGTTCAACAAAGAAGGCCTCCCCCGTTAGAGGGTTCACCCTATTTCCCACACTTGCAGGCATCTCGAGAACCCTATTTCCAGATGGCGTTTCATCAAAAGGCGCTTCTGCTCCCTTCTGGTATTTTGATTTTCGTTACCTCATCACAGCAACATATAGTGGGCTCAATTCTAGCCTAGCACCGCACCAGGTGATACGGGCACTTGTATAAGTCATCAGGTATATAAAGGTCATTCTTATAATATACACTTTAAATTTATTTTTAGATCTACATTATACTTCAGCATTTTTGAGATTTATATAAGATATCTAATATTTTGCAAGGATTCCTAAGTGCAAATTGTTTTTATTTAATTAATTGGAATTGGTAGATTGACTTTTGATATATAATATAAAAGAAGGGCAAAACCTTTTCTGTGGATACTTTATACAAAATTTAATATAAAAGACTTTTACTATTGTATAGTTTTAAATAAGAAAGAAAATCAAGCGGTGAAGATTAGAAAGTCTAAGGAGAGTCGTTTCTTTCTCATAAAACTGGCATAAATTTGCGTATCCAAGGATGCTACGAGGCACTGCTATCAACAAATTTTACGTCCCGGCTCTTTCCGCCCAAGTTATCACCTCTTACCAGCAATACAAAGTAATTTCCATCTATAAACACCTCGGACCGCCATATATCCTTTTTATGAAGACGTAAAGTATCCTCAGTGCAGTTTTGCGCGTGTTGGTCTAGAAAAATATACCGACAAGTTTATCAAAAAACTTGTGATTTAGCACCGTTCTCAATTTAAAGGGGTTTTAATAACGCAACGATCATTTCAAGGGACGACGGATAGACTACGTTACTCTGTGCCACAGAATTTTGTTTGGATATTTTATTAGAGGCGCCTTTAGCCATAAACAGGAAGTGACCGTCGTTTCATAGGAAAATAAAAGTTGATAAGAAAGTGCGGAGTTCATATAATTGTAATATTTTTTGGGCGTAAAAGCCTACCAAGCGCGGGGATTATGGCTGTGTTCAGCAGTGTACAATACAGCTGATACAGTACAGTAAAATGTGGTTGAACCCACGTTTCGCTTTAGATTTTTTGGTCTTATGTATTAGGGGGCGAGCCTATGTATAGCCTGCCATATATATATAATTATATATACATTTTCGTTCATCATATATAATTAATAGTTCAATAATATTATAACTAAGTAAACTTAAAAAAAAAAGTTATTTTACGTATAGTAGAACTTATATGTAGTTTTTTTTACAATTATATACAATTCCAAAGCTACTTCACTGAGAGCATTTAGGCAATATAAAGTCATTGTAGGACTACAAGTAGTCCTAGCTCCGAAATAAATAGTAGTCTCGTTGGATTGCAATGCTTAAACGTTGAGCCAAATAAGTGCCAGCACTTTGATCATGCATTCCATAGACCAAGGATTTTGATAATTTTGGAAAATAAGATAAGCTTCCAGCCACCACGGACCCAATGTATCTACACCAAACGGCTCAAATATGTAACCACGCCAAGATTAGCAGACTTGCGCCGCTTGAGTCGCTTCACGGAAGTAGCCGCGGCGACCTTAACTTGGTTTAAATTTTTTTATATGACGTCAACCGTTTTAGGTCCCGTACATCTTGTGAAAAATGAAACCTTTCTCATACGATCACTTGCAAATCTACCTGTAAGTGTTTCTTTTAATTACAACATATTATCTCCTGACAAATGTTACTATACCATCGATGAATACTTGAATGATAAAATACAATTATAGTGATTAGCAACTATGACACATTATTTTATTTAAATACAAAAATCTGATTCCTTGACATTTTTAATAATTAAAATCTATTCCAATTATTTAATTCCTTGAGTGATTACCTGTGACAATGCAATAAAGCTATTTGATTTGATTTGTCTAAGAATAGCACTAATATAAAAAAAAAAACACATAAATGCTTTTCAGCTTGCCGAGCATTCTAAATTTATAAAGTAACGATTATTGCGCTGATACGGAATTCTACACTAAGCTAGTCTTACTCATACTTATGCATTATTTATTTATTATAATAAACAGTAAAGTACTATAAAATAACATTTAATATATGCCTTAATTTAATAATATATTTTTAAATAATTACAGAAGCTTTATCTCATATTCGCACTCATCCGGTTGTAGTGACTATAGACTTTTTTTACATTAGTATACTAATGTAAAAAAACTGTAAATCTGCACTTTTGTTTCCCCGTCAAAATACTGAGTATAACATTTTCGCTTTTTTTCATTCTTTGGGTGTCATTCTGTATTGTAGCATTGTAGATTCCAAAGAGTTCTATCGAAGACAATATTTTTTTATACGTAAACAGGTAATATTGCATTGGTTTTCAGGCATCATTGACGAAAATCTAATGAACAGTTTTCAAAATACTCATGTTTATCCATAAAGTTCCGGATCTGAGTAAATATAAATATATGATAAATAGTGTTTCGTTATCATAAAGATCTAGCATACCGCATCTCACTTTATTCATTTTAATATTTTTGTGTCGGTATTGTGGGTATGCGAGTATGTCATTGACAAGGCAGTGGCCTTTCGACTGCGAAACAGCGCGTTCAAATTACATTCGTGGAGCTTTGCATCTGTGTGAAATTAGGATATAATCACGTCATTTTTTACATCAAAATATCGGCTGGTGCTTGTGAAAGCTCCGGAGCATATATACATGTGTTGTGAATTGTGAGGACATAACAGGAAGATCATTGGCGAGGAAGACGACTCCAGAATATTATCGACGAATTTGGATGGAACCTAAGTGAGATGCACAGGCATACCCAAGTACGTATTTGATATTGTCTCCGGCATCTCGTAGTCCCACATAAATCTTACTGAGTATTTTTTTGCAATTTTCCCAGTGTAGTATTAAGCCACCACCGCCACCAGCTATTTCGGCTCGGTGCGAATGCTACATCTTTATGGTGCCGAAACCCGGGAATTTCTACCTAAATTCGTCTACGTAGTTATAAACTAGCGGTATTTCTGGTCAAAATCGTTGTTTAAACTTAAATACGCAAATTATCGGTCAACTTCACATCTTTGGTACCTATCTACTGCGTCTTAGTTATTGCATCAGCTTTTTGTATACATAAATTATGCCTCAATTGCCCATATTGTAAAACTATAACCCGTTCTCGAGTCGACCACCATCGAACAATTCAAAGTCTCTAATATTTCACACAGAATCGGCAATTAATTGCAAGATCTCATTAAGCAAACACTATCATTTATCAGTGCGTAGTGCTATCGGCTTGCAATAATTCCCTCATACAAAACCTTTACTCGCGTATATACACCGTGACCCAAAATTCAACGATAAGCCGGCATCGGTGCATGGACCTACTCATGACTACTCGGGAAAAAATAAAAAAAAAATTATAACTCTTTTTTTTTTAATTACAGAGACTTTTATAAAGTTTCGCCAACTTTTAATAAAACTTGCCATTGTAGTGTCCATACTTTTTTTTTTAACCCAGACTATAGAAAGTGCATAGAATGTTAAAATCTATGAAAATTATAAGAAAAATTTTTTTTTTTACTGATTTTTGTAAAATAACTACAGTCTTTCTGTAATTTTAAAGGATTGTGGTAGATAGCCGTCCTTCTTAGGTTGCTAATGCACAAAAAATATCAAAAATATGTCAAAAATTGTGGTCATGGTAGTTGAAAATAGCATAATGGGTATCGAATATCGATGAAATTTATAAAAGTCTCTGTAATTAATAAAAAAAAACAGTTATAATTTTTTTTTAATTTTTTTCCGAGGAGTCATGAGTAGGTCCATGCACCGATGCCGGCTTATCGTTGAATTTTGGGACACGGTGTATACGTTACTAGTATCTACAAATATAACCAACAAAGTGTAAGTTATTAACGTGAAATAATAAAATCATCACTTCTACAAATTATATCTACAAGGAGGTAGGATATTGACCTTGCATTTTATTGTATTTCGTGCGGCGTGCCTTAGTAGTAACTATTTATTAATCTGTTACAAACTGCATTACGGTCTTATCGCGACTTACCTAGATATACCCATAGTAATTACCTACTAACAACTTTTGCATATATTGTTTATTTTGTTCGCCTTATCAGTGCGACAGCTTTAAGGTCATGGCACATTATGCAAGCACCGTAACGGCACCGCTCCAACCCAGCAATTAACTTGTCATTTAAATTTGGACATTAAATCGTATGTCGTATGATATATTTCATAATAACGTCAATACAAAAAGCCAACGGCGGGTTGTCAGCGCGCGGCTCTTTACCTAACAACTTGAGTTGTTAGGTAGAGGCCAGCGCGCTTCAAGCGTGCGGACCGCGTGCTTACAGCCCGCCGACTGCGAGCCGCCCGCCAGGTGCCAGCGAGCGAAACACTCCGCTTCGTCGCCCGCGCACCACCCCGTCGCCCCCTCACTCGTTGTATCCTGCAGTCCCGAATCACATTCAAGACGGTCACTACGCTTTGCTACGGTTTACTTTGATAAAATGAATAAAGAAAAACTAATTGAAGAAGTACGCATATATCCATATCTTTACGATCCTTGTGATACTAACTACAGCGACACAATAAAAAGAGATCAAGCGTGGAAGAATATCGCTGGCGTTCTGTCTGCGCCAGGTAAAATCTACTTACTTACTTAATTAATCATATTTTTATGTAAGTACAGTCAACACCACGTCGCGTCGGTAGAAACACTGACCTTGAGCTGGCCAAGCTTAGGAGGGAGTTTCAATTTCTATAGACTGAGAAGTTGGCATATACTGTATCTGCTGATGTTCTGTCGACCGTACCTACATAATATAGAATATAGTGCGATCAAAATAAGAATACCTGCGACCGGAACCGTAGGAACTTCATTAGCATGAGAGTGCGCTTTTAGTATGATGCGACTCAACTGAAGTTAGATTTGACAGATAAAATCTGCCAAATCGTCATAATTATCATGGCGAAAGGTCAATCCTATTCTTAATTCGATCGTATAGTACCTATTGTA
This sequence comes from Plagodis pulveraria, assembly GCA_963890685.1. Classification (NCBI taxonomy): domain Eukaryota; kingdom Metazoa; phylum Arthropoda; class Insecta; order Lepidoptera; family Geometridae; genus Plagodis; species Plagodis pulveraria. The sequence goes on along the minus strand of OY982964.1, from coordinate 9,692,675 downwards.
GCTTGTTGTGTTTTTAATTGTGTTATGAATTTGACCTGTATGCCCGTTTCTTTGGGTTTTTAGGGTTCCGTACCCAAAGGGTAAAAACCGGCCAAGTGAGAGTCAGACTCGCATGAAGGGTTCCGCAAAAACGGTATAGCGCCATCTATCGTATTAAGATATAGCGCCATCTAGTATATTACGCTAGCACCACTTTCGATAAGTCATTTGATAAATAGGTACTTACTTCAAAATGAAACTAGATGTCGCTACTAGGATTGTCATGAATAAATACAGTTTTTTGTAAATATTTATTTTATTATGTTTTTAGATACAGCCTGCTGACAGACAGACAGACAGATAGACAGACAGACAGACGGACAGCGAAGTCTTAATAATAGGGTCCTGTTTTTACCCTTTGGGTACGGAACCGACGGAATCCTAAAAACGGGACCCTATTACTGAGACTTCGCTGTCCGTCTGTCTGTTTGTCTGTCTGTCTATCTGTCTGTCAGCGGGCTGTATCTCGAGAACCGCTATAGCTAGACAGTTGAAATTTTCACAGGTGATGAATTTCTGTTGCCGCTACAATAACAAATACTAAAACTAGAATAAAGTAAATATTTAAGGGGGGCTCCCATACAACAAACGTGTTTGCCGTTTTTGTACGGAACACTTCGTACGCGAGTCCGACTCGCACTTGGCCAGTTTTTTAGTTATTTTTACGTTATGCGAACAAACTTATATTTTCAGTTGGTAAACATATTTTTGCATACATTACGTATGGGAGAACATGTTTTTCGTTACAGTGTTAAATTTGTAGATTAAAAAAAAACATTTATAATATGGGGGTCCTTATGGCACGTAGGTAGTCAACATACGGAACCCTCTCTACGCGAGATTAACACGCACTTGTCCGGTTTGTTATTTTATGTTGGGATTAAATTAAAAATAAATAATAAAACTTTTATGTAATGTTTTAATGAATTTTGTAACAATTCAATTAATATAGAAAATAGTTAACACTTGTCTTCAAGTTTTTGTATTAGATATGTATGTTGATTCTGCCATGGAACTTGACCTTGAGGAAACAGAAAATACGATGAAAACTCATTGCGGATATTAAAAGCATTATATGAACTGTTTTCTTCAATGTATGATAGGGCTTGTAATCTCTGTTCGTTGTGGATGATCGGTTGTTCGATTATTTGTTGATCTCCGTCTTCGTTAATTTCGATAACATAATTCCGCATTACATTGTGTAAAATGCATGTTGCAAATACTAAAGTGTCAACATATTCCGGCATCAAATTAATATTTTTATTATATATACCAAACTTTTGATATAATATACCGAACGCATTTTCCACTACTCTGCGTGCCCGTGATAAACGGTAATTAAATATTTTTTGAGCATCAGATAGCGATTGTGAACAAGGATATGGCCTTAATAAGTGTTTACTTAAAGGGAAAGCCTCATCACCTAGCATAATGTGAGGCATTTCTCTGTCAGTCTCAGGTAATGGTTTATCGTTCGGAATATTTAAGGCATTATTTTCAATGGCTCTTGCAAGTTTTGAGGACGCAAAAATGCCACCGTCGCTATTTCTACCGTAAGCGCCTATATCGACAACTCTAAATCTATATTTATCATCGACTACAGCCAAAAGAACAATGGAAAAATGTTTTTTATAATTAAAGTATTGGGAACCACTGTTAGCAGGTGCTAATATGTTAATATGCTTTCCGTCAATTGCTCCGATACAGTTTGGGAAATTCCATTTATTATTAAATCCTCTTGCAATATTTTCCCATTCTTCAGTGGTTGGTGTGTTTATGAAAACATTCCTCATATTATTTATGATTGCATTACACACATCTCGTATAATCAATCGGATAGTCGACTCTCCTAATCGAAAACTTGACCATAAAGTCCTTACTGGACTTCCTGTTATCATATATCTGCAACAAATAAAAAATATACTATTACAATTAGCCAAATTCAAAGATATTACTAGGTTTTTGCAATGCTTTATAAACTGCAAGTTAAAATACTCTATCTATAGGATAGAAATTATTAAACTTGTGTTTGTCTCTTCAATTATTTTTTAAATTAATTTTTATTTCAGCACCAGAATGCAAGAAAGTGTGGATAAACTTGAGGGAAGCTTATCGCAGAGCTTTAAAAAAAAGAAGACAAAAAGTGGTCAGGCTGCTTCATCTTCCAAAAAATGGAAATTCGAAGAAGAAATGAGTTTCTTATTACCATATTTTAAACAAAGATCAACATTATCATCAATAACGGATAAAGAAGAAATTGATACTATGGACGATGACAGCTTGAGTTTGAATGACATAAATGAATTTATATCCAATGAAAATAATTCCCAAACGGGAACGAACACTTCTGCAGAAGATAATCGTCCACAATCTTCGAGCTTGGACAGCGCACCTACATTAACACCACTCAGACCGGTAGTGTCAAATCCTAAATTTTTTGCCAATATTACTAAAGCCAATAAAAGACAGAGAAAAGATGACACTACCTCTGCATCGGGTCAGTTGCTAAAATTTTTATTGGATGAAAAACAGAAGAAGCCTGAAGACGACGATGACGAGATTGATAAATTTTTCTGTAGTATAAAAGCCACTGTAAAAAAAATGTCCGCCTACAATCAAGCTGTTCTGAAAACTAAAATATTTAATTTAGTTTCCGAGGCAGAAATCCAAGAAATTCAGCAACAGAACTATTATTACAATAGTCCATCTGCTGGCCCTTCTGGCTACAATACAGGTTCAGGTTTCTCTAGCTATAATACAGAGAAATCAAAAACGCAAACTTCAAATGAAGATGCTGAATCGGAAGCTCACGAAGATACAAGTTTAACTGATTTGTAATTTCCTTAATAAATAAATTATCAGTTTGATAAGTTATTATAAATATTGCATGTGGGTTTAAAATGACTTACCTTAATGTTACTGCCAATTTTTCTTCTGCTAGTATCGCCTGTCTGAACGTTGTATTTTTCTTCGTGATATCTTTTCGAATAAACGATAAAATGTAATAAAATAAGTATTTAGGCATATGAAAATATATGTAGAATTTTTCTTCATCGTCAATCAAATGTCTAATATTCTTCCAGTATTCCCCTTCTGCTAGTCTTTCTTTTAACATGTTATGCACCCAATATCTCTTTCTCCTTCTCCTTTTATTGTCTTGTTCTTCGTCCAGAGCAATAGCGATAATTGCTAGTTCGCGCAATGTAAACTGAGACATTATGAAAACGTGCAAGTTCTAGGCGTATTCAATCGCAAATGCCATATAACGTGCGTTACTCGTGGTGCCAAGAAGCTTCCACCTCGCGGCCGGCGCGCCGACCGCGCGCTTGCAACTCGCGGTTGGCGCGCGGTCTGCGAGCTTGCACCTCGCGGGCGACGCATCCTTAGCGCACTGGCGGCTAGCGGTAGCCAAAATTTGAAACAACGCCGTGCCGCAGCTGTGCCGTGACCGTGCCGGTACAGTGTGCCACAACCTTTAAGGTTTATTTAGAATATGAATAGTGAACTTCATTATTTTATGCGTAAATAAGATCGTTATCTAAAGTAGAGAATTTATCTTGTCAGCTGAATAGGCCATCGGTTCTTGCGTTTTGTGCCTTAATCAATTATAATATTAGGTTACTATGTCTCTTCTAACCAAACGGCCTGTTCGTAGACATTCTAAGAAACTTGTAGATGTTGAACAATATACCGTGCAGGATTTGCCGTCATTGCGTAGGAAACGGACTATTGCTTATAATCGATTAAATAAGGCTTTCGATATTGGCACTTCTGCATTATGTGATACTTCTCAACGCGACTTATTTTTGTCTTATCACCAGGACTTAAAAGGGATTTCCAAGAACTTTGAAGATACACATTTAGCAATATTAGACCTTTTGGATGATCCTGAGAATGAAGATAATGAAATTCAGGAACGTTTTGATGACATGTACTACCAAGTCTTATCAATTCACTGTAATTTATTCAAGAGCGAGTCCGCTCAGCCGCAATGTGGTTCCGTATCAAATATTCGCCTACCAAAAATACTACTACCGAATTTTAGTGGCGATATTAAACAATGGCCCGAATATTATGATACTTTTAACGCGTTGATACACAGCTCTAGTTCTCTTACCGAAACAGAAAAGTTTCATTATTTGATCTCCTCTTTGGGCGGTGATGCGTTGTCTGTAGTGAGGGCGTTTCCTATGACTCATGAACATTATACCGATGCATATCAAGCGCTCATTGCGCGTTATCAGTGTAAACGTACCCTAGCTTTCACATGCTGGAGGGATGTGCTGAATATCAATTTTAACTGCAACGAAGCGCGGGAGTTTCAAAAATCGCTTGATCTTTTCGAGGAAAACTTAAGTATTTTAAAAACAATTAAGTTACCAATCGCGCACTGGGACTTTGTTCTCGTGTATCACATTTTATCGAAACTTGACACAGACATGCGCCGTAGTTTTGAGGAGAAGTACTCTTATGTTGAGTTACCCACTTATGAACAACTTAAGAATTTTCTACGATCTAAATGTGAGGCCTTATTGCGTGACACACATTTTACCGAAATTAACAAATCGAATAAGTCAACGAGTAAATTTGGTACTGGATCGCCTCAGCATCAACGGGGTAACAAGTCGCACACACTAGTTGCAGCTACTGATACGCAGCCTAGTACAGGCGACCGTAAAACAGGTACGTTTTCCAGTAATTGCTCTTATTGTAATGAGCCTCATTCTATTTTATCGTGTCCAAATTATCTCGCAAAATCGGTAGACGAACGTATGACCATCGCTCAAGAAAAAAACTGGTGCTATAATTGCTTGAAGTCGTCTCATCAACTAAAAAATTGTAACTCAATATTTTCGTGCCGCACATGTAAACGTAAACATCATACCTTACTCCATCGCGATAAATCTAACATAGAATCAAATCACATCGGATCGTCTTTGGTGTCAAGGTCACAAACGAATACCACAGTGTTGTTGGCAACTGCAATCGTACAAGTTCAGGATGCATCAGGCCATATGCAATCTTTTAGGGCAATTTATGACAGCGGAAGTCAGAGCAATTTCATAACTGAATCTGCAGCGAAACGATTAAACTTAAAACTAGTGAAAACAAACGCGAGCGTTAGTGGATTGGGGGAGGCCGTGGCGCCCATTATTGGTGACGTTACCTGCTCCATTGGCATTAACAATCGCATTCTTTTTAACTTGGACATGCATGTCATTTCTGAGATATGTGGCGATCAACCTATTGCACATCTTAATACATCGGAATGGTCACATGTCCAATCGTTGCCCTTAGCTGACCCTGGTTTCGATATTCCGGGACCTATCGATCTGCTTTTTGCTGCAGATGTCTTTGCTGACTCTGTACTTCCTCAACAGATCAAGGGTAGAGTAAACCAACCTACCGCACTTAACTCCATGTTTGGTTGGCTCCTTTTAGGCAAGATTATCCTACCATCCACTGCTCTGGTACATACGCTGCCAGAGATCGATCACGATTTGAATACCTTAGTTCAACGCTTCTGGGAACTGGAGGCCTTACCAGAAACGTCGAAATTGACTCCCGATGAATTACTTTGTGAACAAAAGTTTGTTAGTGATCATTCTCGCGATTTTTCCGGCCGATATATTGTTCAGATACCTTTTAAAGACGAATCAGAACCAATGTTTGAGGGCTCTCGCGATGTGGCCTTGAGGAGGTTCCACGCTATCGAACGCAGACTATCACGTGACCCACACCTTAAATCTCAGTACGTAGATTTTATGTCCGATTATATCGAAAGCGGTCACATGTCCCTAGTTCCCGCAGATGAAGTTGGCAAGGGAAAATACTACATACCCCACCACTGCGTTTTACGTCCAGACGCAGCATCAACACGCTGTCGAGTGGTTTTTGATGCATCGGCGAGAGATTTACACAGTCGATCGTTAAACGATAGTCAACTCATAGGTCCAAAACTACAACCAAATATTCTACAGCTTCTTTTGCGCTTAAGGGAACATAATATTGTCCTTATGGCAGATGCTCGTCAGATGTACCGACAAATTCTTATATCACCGGAACACCGTGATTATCAGCGTATCTTTTGGAGACCTTCACCAAGCGAAAGTCTTCAAGAGTATCGCTTGAAAACGGTCACATATGGGATGGCATCTAGCCCTTATCTCGCTTGCCGTACTTTGAGACAGCTTGGGGAAGATGAAGGAGATGTATACCCACTTGCAAAACAAATAATTTTGTCGGATTTATACATTGACGACGTTACAACCGGATTTTCGTCCTTGGAAGTCGCACAGGAAGCTAAGGTACAATGTATCGCTCTTTTCAGTCTAGGTTGCTTTGAGCTAAGAAAGTGGGCTAGTAATAATCTAGAACTTTTGTCTGACCTGCCCCGTGATCGTTGTTTGACTGGCTCCATATCGTTTGACAATGAAGAGCAACAAACTTTGAAAGTTCTTGGTCTCAAATGGGATCCTGCATCAGATGCGTTCTTTTTTGAAATTAAACCGTCTGATCGACCATGTACGAAACGTTCGATCCTTAGCGAAATAGCTAGAATCTTTGACCCTTTAGGGTTTCTATCCCCTGTTACAATTCAGGCTAAATGCTTAATCCAAAAACTTTGGATTCTTGGTGTTGCTTGGGATGAGACTCCCCCCGATGAGATCATCCATACCTGGAACATGTATCGTGAACAATTGCCACTATTGGCTCAGTTTAAAATACCTCGTCAACTGACTTGCTCAACAGCAAAATCCTACGAGGTCCATGGATTCAGTGATAGTTCTGAATCCGCCTTAGGTGCGGTTATTTATTTGCGTGTTACTGATACCATGGGCAAAGTTCAAGTGTTCTTTGTTTGTTCAAAGGCTCGTGTTGTACCCCTTAAGCGAACTTCTCTGCCACGACTCGAACTCTGTGCTGCAGTATTGCTTGCAGACCTTTACAAATTCGTGTGTGATACGTACCTTTCTCGGATTAAAATCGATGCGGTATACCTTTGGTCAGACTCCACGATTGTACTCGCGTGGCTAAGCTCCCATTCGTCGCGCTGGGCCAATTTCGTGGCCAATCGTGTAAGTCATATACAAGAAATAACTCCTACCGAATGTTGGCATCACGTGATTTCTGGTGAAAATCCCTCAGACCTGTGCACTCGCGCGCATTTTCCCATTGAAATTATTAACAACTCGTTATGGTGGGCGGGCCCGCGTTGGCTTTCGGAAAATCGATTATCTTGGCCATTAAGCAGAGATAACATATCATATGAGGATGAAGTGACTGTAAAAGCTGAAGAGCGAAACACGATAGCATTATGCTCAACCGACACCGAAAGACCAGAACATACGCTTTTTGAGCATCTTCTGAGTCGTTTCTCTTCTTTGCAGAAACTTGTAAACGTATTGACTTACATCAATCGGTTTATTAAAAATTGCCGTAAGCCGCATGAGGCAAATAAAAATAACGTTCTCAATAATGTTGAACGACATAACGCATTAATGCAAATTGTAAAATATGTGCAACAAAATGTCTTTATCGAAGAAATTAATAAATTAAACTTAAACAAACCTTTGACAAAACCATTTCGAAAGCTTAATACATTTCTCGATTCTTCCGGTATCCTTAGGGTTGGAGGCCGTATTTCTCGGGCAGGTTTAGAATATGAACATAAACACCCTGCTTTCCTCCCTACAGAGCATCCTCTCACAAGTTTAATCATCAATTTTATTCATCGCAACTACTTGCATACGGGAATCAACACTACTCATTTTCTGCTGCTACAGCAGTTTTGGATCGTATCAGCAAAACGCGCAATTCGTCGTCAGCTATCAAAATGCATCCAATGCTATAAAACCAATCCTCAACCACTGCAACCGTTTATGAGCGATCTCCCTTCATACCGCGTCAACCAAGTGAAAGCCTTTTCCGTTGTAGGCTGTGATTTTGGTGGCCCTTTTCGTATTAAACTTGGCCCACATAGAGGTGCCAAAATTGACAAGGCATATTTATGTTTATTTGTCTGTTTATCAACAAAGTCTGTCCATCTCGAGGTGGTGTCTACATTATCAACAGACGGATTCATCGCAGCACTACGTCGCTTTGTATCTCGTTGCGGCCGATGTAACGTCATACACGCCGATTGTGGAACTAATTTTGTTGGCGCCAAAAATCACTTATCTTCTTTTATGCAAAGGGCTTCTTACAGAGAAAAAATAGATTTCAAATTTAACGCACCCTCAGCGCCCCATCACGGAGGTGTATGGGAAATACAAATTTAGGCTGCTAAAACTATTTTAATTCGTCAGATCGGTGAACAAGTTCTCACATTCGAAGAGCTCACGACTTTATTTGTCCAAATAGAAGCCGTACTTAACTCGCGACCCCTTTGCCCTATCAGTTCTGATCCCAACGATCTGTCAGTGTTGACACCAGGCCATTTCCTTACATTGGAGCCACTTACTGCTGTTCCCGATGAAGATCTTTTAATATCAATGTTAATCGGCTTACCCGGTGGCAGTTATTGCAAGCGTTACACCAAAATTTTTGGTCCCGGTGGAAACACGAATATCTAAATACTCTCACTCAACGCGCCAAATGGACTGAAGATTCCAAACCGTTGCAAATTCGCTCGATGGTGGTCCTTAAGGACGACAATCGCGCTCCATTGCAATGGCCTCTTGCTAGAGTTGTAAATCTAATACCTGGTGCTGATGGCATTGCGCGAATTGCAATAGTTAAAACGGCTAACAATCAACTTCTAAAAAGACCGTTGGTTAAGTTATGCCCTCTCCCAATAGAGGGCTAACTTAAATCATTTAATATTATATCAAATAGCTTCATGGTGCATTGTATATTTTTATAACGTATCTCAATTTATTATGTAAAATAGGCAAAGTATCTTGTACCAAATCGAAGTATCACTAAATTATAGCTTTAAGTGTTATTTAGAATCAATCGCTGTCCCCAAAGTGGTTTTAATTATTATTATTTTTTTTTACCAGAAAATACCATAGTTATTTTGGTGGGCGGGATGTTTCGTTATCATAAAGATCTAGCATACCGCATCTCACTTTATTCATTTTAATATTTTTGTGTCGGTATTGTGGGTATGCGAGTATGTCATTGACAAGGCAGTGGCCTTTCGACTGCGAAACAGCGCGTTCAAATTACATTCGTGGAGCTTTGCATCTGTGTGAAATTAGGATATAATCACGTCATTTTTTACATCAAAATATCGGCTGGTGCTTGTGAAAGCTCCGGAGCATATATACATGTGTTGTGAATTGTGAGGACATAACAGGAAGATCATTGGCGAGGAAGACGACTCCAGAATATTATCGACGAATTTGGATGGAACCTAAGTGAGATGCACAGGGATACCCAAGTACGTACTGTTTGATATTGTCTCCGGCATCTCGTAGTCCCACATAAATCTTACTAAGTATTTTTTTTCAATTTTCCCAGTGTAGTATTAAGCCACCACCGCCACCAGCTATTTCGGCTCGGTGCGAATGCTACAAATAGATATATCGTATTCAAAGTAAAATGTATGTTTGACCATGAACAATGCAGTTAATTTAGTATTTACGTTTTTTTCTATATCTATAGAATTTCATGATGACATTTTGATTTTACTAGTTGCACTGCCTGTGCCTCCTCTAGCAATTTTGTAACAGCGTGCTCCTTCATATAAATTGGAGAAAATATTTAATTTTCTCTACAGCCGTTAACTACCATTCCAACCGTCCGTTAAGAATGATGTGGCTGAAGTAGACAAACAGGCTTAACCTTGAATGTACTGGCCTTCAAGGATAGCTCCCGCAACACACTGTTAGATCCTTCGCATTGAAACAATGCCTTGCCACTACGGGCAAACCTTATAATAAAAGGTTTTTTTGGCACAGAACTATTGCGTAATACTATTATATTATATGAACTAAGTTCTTTATCTAAACGTTTAAAAAAAAAACAGCAGCTTAAGCCCCCCATCCAAAAGTTTATTTTATTAAATATCGCTAAAATACTTTACTCGAAATTAATCCTGTCTCCCAGCTGGGAGGCTTTCCAAAACAAAAGAAACACGCCTCGGAGCGAGTTCGCATACGAATGACTTGGAACAATGTACCATGTATTTCTGTCTGCCATTCTGCAATGGAAACCCAAGATCGGATAAAAAACAGTGAATTGCACGTGAATGGAGCCGTATATGGGCCACGCAATTTTAAATTCTGGATTCTGTTTTTTGTTTCAAGGAATACTCGTGAGTACAAAATCAATAAATATAAAACTTAGAGTAACCACGTACGTTATGTTGTGTTTGGGCTGCTTTCTAATTAAATTGAATCAGATGTCGTTCTAATAAACATCGTTTGACTAAAAGAAGCGTTACCTCAGGGGCTAAACAAAGAATACTTGTACTTGTATATTTCTAAATTTCTGTAAAAAAGGTGTAGAATGGTTGTTGTGGTTTACGTGTTAACTGTTGTTGCTGGGAGTGAGCACCGCGGGAAGGGGCACCAAGTGTCCGAAACCACATCCGCGATATCCAAGAAGGGCGTTGCGAAGATGAATCCGATATTCTATGACCAAAGAGGAAAAAAAAAGAGGTGAGAAGATGTCGCGTAAATTCCCGGACGCTTTTCACTTTTTTGCTGCTGAAAATTTTCCTGTCTGTACATAGTATAATAGTATTTTAAAGTGCATATTATATTTCAATATATATATTGTAATTATTATTTAACATAACTTTATCTTTATGTTTCAAACACTTTGCAGTGATCTTGGTCACGTGGTGACTGACGCGAGGTTAACCCTTTAAAGTTATTTAATTATCAAAGGTAATTTGCATACTTTAAATTTCCTTTGAGTGATTGGTAAAATTATAAAAGTACTTTTTCACAAGGGAGCAAAGTCAAATATTATACCATTTTTATTTTTTTTATGATTTACTTTGTATTTTTACCAAACCTTTTGCATCTAGTCCAAAGAAGACAGTTTCATAAATTGGACTACAAATTATTGTTGTCATATTTTTCTCTTGAGGTGAATAAGGCCTATGTTATTTTATTTGTATATATTAATTGTGTACCTATTTACTGGTAATAATCACATTCTACTGTACTTGTTTCCATGGTCATTCGTTTATGGGATCGAGATATACTCTGCCGGTGTAGCTCAGTCTGGTAAGTTTTTTTTTTTATCTTATTTTGACAGAACAAGCCCACCTCATATTAAGCGGACTAACCTCAGCCTATAACAGATGCATTTCTGTTTTAGGTTCTCTCAAGGACTGCTGCCGGAATGTGTTCCGGACGGGGTGCCGTTAGGTGCTGGGCGACAGATTTTCTACTTGAGGGTGGTCGCTAGCCAGGCGGGCATTCGCAAAAAGCCCTTCCACTATGCGGTGAAGCTCTAGCCCGCGGCAGGGTTCGAACCATGGACCTGCTGCGCGGCAGTCCATAGCCAATGCCACTGAGCCATCACTGCTTCGTTGTAAGCTTGTTCGCAACTTGCGTGCTCAGCAAAAACTACGATAGTAGTTATGCGTTTATGCAAAAACTACAATCTAGTGCTTATATTTTATGCAGAGCCTAGGTTTTGGATACGAATTATTTTTCATATTCTTTTTATGGCTGTTTGAGACATTTCTTATTATTCACTTTCTAAAACATTTGACAAACAACACAAACATTGTTACAATTAATTAGTCAGTGAAATATTAATTAAAATATCTGTCAAGACATGCCGAGAGCGGAGCGCTGAGGAATTTCGTGCTTCTGCTAATATACGGCTGAAGCAGTAGGTCAAGTTCCAACATCATGACATTATTAAATCGCAGTTGTGACTGCAATACATGAAATTGACTTTGTGCTTGATTAGGTCTTAAATATTTATGAATATTTTTACTATCTGCTTGTAACAGTTACGGCTTTAGTTAAAAGTATGAAACGGGATTTCATCTTTTTTTTTTTTTTTTTATTCCTGAATGGTTAGCCTTTGACCACTACCTCACCTGATGGTAAGTGATGATGTGGTCGAAGATGTTGTTCAGGCTAACCTAGAAGTATTGGCTCTCAAGGACAGCTGCCGGAACACACCGTTAGGTGCTTGGCGACAGATTTTCTACTTGAGGGTGGTAGCTAGCCAGGCGGGCATTCGCAAAATACCCTACCACCATGCAAATAAAAAAAATGCAATCTTGGTAAAAACACGTACTTTATTAACCTAGCTGCACGCTGCCGACGTTTCAACCAATGCAACTTAGTGGAAACATCGAGGTAATTATTATACATATTGTTTTTATTGTAGTTCAGTTCCGTTATATACTTATAACTATACGCTAAAGTCACAACCGTCTGAAAGTTATAAATTATAAGAATTTGCAACGATGAAACATAAAATGAATATAAATGTGTTAAGATTCCAGATTGCCCAGGCAGGTATGCAAGGCAGAGTCCTCCACCCGGACAATCTGTTTTGAATACTTAACAAGCCGGCGATTCGCCGGGCTGAAAAGGACAAGGTAAAAAATACACGAAAATTACATACAAATTTACAAAAAATAAACTTACACAGGGAGGAATTCGAGTGGGCGATCCCACTAGAGTGTACCTAAATATTCAACATTGGCCAAGGCGGAATAAATGAGAATGTTCCGATGTCGAGATTCTTCCTCCCAATCCGGACGTCACCACTATCATCCAGGCATCAGCACTAAAGTACAAATATAAAAATTATCGCGTAGTACAACAAACACGCGCAACTCAACTTAAAAAAACAAAATTCAAATAATAAAATCAAAAACCCGAGTTACTCCAATTACGTCAAAATTTAAGAGAACGACAAGCCAACTTCAAGTTATTTTCACACACAAAAATCCATAGATAATATATAACAAAAATAGACGACTAGCAAAGGGGTGCGTTCGTAAACTGCCCGATAAGTTGATCGGTCCGAACAAATTATATATTTTTTAATACACTTCTGGACTCATCTATTGGCCCACCATGTATTTTCAGTTTCGTTTGGTCCTAGCTAAAATTTTATATTAGGTCGAGCAAAAAGTTTTTATGCAGTTTTGAACTTGGCACATTCACAATTTCATTCAATAGTCTTTTTTTGAATTTCGAACACAGAATTTAAAGAAACAAAAGACAATTTGGAGCCTGTTTGTTGATATCAAACAATCGAATACTAAGAAAACTTGGTTTACTTGGATTTAATTCTTGAAAAAGTGATTGATATCTTTGGTTTTGCAACAAACATTACTTATTCTTAACATTAAGGTGAGGTTCTATCAATAATCTATGGATACTTCACCTGAAGTCGCCGCCCAAGCTGTGGCACTTATTCAGGCCGGACACAGCCAAAGAAACGTGAGTGCTCAACTTAATTTAAGTCGATCTGCGGTCCGAAATGTTTATCGGAGGTACCTAGAGACTGGCGGCTTTGTTCGTCGCCAAGGAAGGCCACGATCTCGAGAGGTTGTTACAGGACCACGGCTGCCAACATTAAATGCTGAAAGGTACATTCGTGAGTGCTTAGAACCTCACGTGATACCATACGCGGACTATGTGGGCCCAAATTTCCTTTTTATGCATGATAATGCAAGAGCCCATGCGGCCGGCATCGTCAGGGAATATCTTCGGGATGTGGACATCACAGTTATGGACTGGCCAGCCAGAAGCCCAGACATGAACCCTATTGAGCACATGTGGGACGAGCTAAAAAGACGTGTTAGGGCTCGTCAGCCAGTTGCCCAGACGATGCAGGAGTTGAAAACTGCCATAGAAGAGGAATGGGAGATGATCCCTCAAAATTTCATAGAGTGGTTGATAAACTCTACGCCTAATCATATGAGAGCTGTGGTAGATGCCCATGGAGGCAACACGCGTTATTAAATTAAACCTTTATTTGATAAAACATGTTTTTTATTCAAAAATCAATTGCCTTTAACAAGGCGCATATCCGACTTGTTTGGCGTAGCTCCATGTCGTATGGTATTCTGAATTCAAATTTAAAACAATACGATCGAAAAAGATGGTAAAATGTGCCAGGTTCAGAACTGCATAAAAACTTTTTGCTCGACCTAATATAAAATTTTAGCTAGGACCAAACGAAACTGAAAATACAAGGTGGGCCAATAGATGAGTCCAGAAGTGTAGTTAAGATACTTTTTGTACTGTGTAATTTGCCTTATTTTCAATCTGGAGGGAATTTACTAGGTCAATTAATTAATATTTCAATGCCAGAGTATTTTAAAGCCTTCTAATTGTGTTTCAGCTGTAGTTTTGTTGTTACAATTTTATAAATTAGGCTAGTATTTTTGTTTTTGTTAGTTTTATATAGTCATAAAAAGATTGCATAATTATGTAACTATAACACTGTAATCCCTTTTTTCATAAAACATTATTAAAAGTTATATAACCAATGCTATATAAATATAAAAACAGCTCACACCTGAATACCCATATCTATAAAAATAAACAACGTGGCATTGGTTAACCATACTGTATCTAAATTAATTGGAGCGTATAAGGCATTAGGACTCCTATGTTACCTCTGTAGCAAATGGAATGACGATTGCCATTTTATATATGTATATTTTTTAACATTAATGTATTCACCTTAATATGTCGTTTCTTATATATATTTGGCACGCCTTTAAGTCCCTTTGCAGTTATTAATTTTGGAAATATAAAAATAAACTTTTTTGGGGGTTGAATATATTATGATGAAATTTTTTTCTGAGCCGTTCTGGGCCGGCACAGGTTCAAAAAAACAATAAACAAAGGAACTAACTTCCAACACTGAACATAATAATTGCACTGTCGTCGTTTTGCGTGCCACTGCATTATGCTGGTCACTACAAGGTAACAGTTCAGGTTAGAGTTTGCGGCTTGGATGGAAGGAAAAATAGTCGGATGCATTATTCTGACTAAATCGTCTTAAAGCATTATAAATGTATATAATAATGTGTTGTAATTTGTGAAATATTCTATGTGATTCAAATGTAATGTTGAACTTTGTTTTAAGTAATGATCACGAGTCAGTCACATTTCATTACTTTCTATATTGTACAATCATAAAATATAACGTTAGTACATATTTATTAAGTGAATGCATTCCATCTTACCAAAATTGTCTATCTAAACATTTACTTTTATTCAATGTATGGTTGTTCCAACCATTTCCGATCAGGCACAGCGTCCGTGGTACGTGACCGGTGACGAGTGGCCAGTGTGAATGCATCTTTACTACCTTTGCAGATACGTGCTTCCTCTTCGGCTTCATTGGGCAGGAAAACTGGGCAGCTCGTTAGATATTTAGGTTCCTAAAAGTCGTATAGTTCCCGACTTAAGAATTTAAACAGAGTTTGATATATATTTTGTGGAATGGTGACATCTTTATTAACCAAAAGGTAACATGAGTACTAACAGTTAGAGATTTTCTAATGAAGTTATGTGTCGGGTAGGTGGCCGACCATAGAATCGAAATGAATACTCTTTCTAATTTAGACATTAGACGCCTTTTCTTTTTTCGGTTGATGATAATAATGAGAGGAAGATTATGAAATGTAAATATTATTAAAATTTCTATATCATCTTTTTAATACCATAAGCTCAGAATTTTTCAGCCCTCTCTCGTAGATACAAATATGTAAAAATAATACATAAAATATTGTAAAAGGTACTTAGTAGCTTCGTTTTTATTTGGTTTATATGCCGGCTGCTTTTTGACGCTAACCCACGTTGCAAATGCTCATGTTGGTAGTACACCAACTAACTTTCGTTTAAGGGTTAAGACGATAAAGAGCCCTATTGCGCGCCTCATCATCAGTTATTGTTAACTCAAAGATAATAGTGGCATGCTGTTTAACATATTTTTTAACGAAGTCACTTTTAAAGAAAATTGGTATTAGAATATGGAACAGTTTTCTTATACCCAAGCAAAGAATTTTAATAATAGTAAAAAGTCTACCTCTACCTTAACGGTAGTGCGTATTATGGTCTTAAGTAAGCCACATAATACAACATTGTATTACTCACTAAGACATATAATTATTCCCCATACTCACTGTGTAGCCAATTTGGCGTAATTATCAGATACCAGTCGATATATGCTATTAACAAGTTGCGCGTGATTTACAAACGGCTTTGTACCCGACGCATTATCAGGAACACAGTTCTGCGACAAGGCAATTCATTGCGCTTCTGGCAATTTGTGATGGCTGTTGGCATTGCGCTATCAATGTAGCAATAATTTAGTAATGGCACACCTGGACACTCGACTCACTATCAGGAACACTCTACACAAGAGCCGCGTTCTAACTACCTATTACACAGACACTACACAAATGTTGATTTTGTACACACGTAATTTATTGTGAGCGTAAACTCTAAGGTTGTCACCGTATGAATAATTTTTAATAAGTCTTTTGATACTTTTATTAGTCGTATTAGATTTCATAAATTATGCATATCCCTCCAGAAACATTTACAAGCACAACAATCCAACTCCATGTACGAGGTAAGAATATGCAACCGAGCAGGTAACATTACTGCACATTTCACTCCATTACTTATACAATAATAGATACCTACACTATAAAAAAAGTATCATTCCAATAATAATTACAATCACAATAATAGTTTATGTGCTTCTCGTATAATAAACAAACTTGAAGTGAAGTGTGCCGCGTGTCAACCGTAGCGAAGGTCTGTATGTGTATTGCTTTTCTCTATGGTAGGTATAGGTTACAAAGACACTAAACTTGTTTCACTGCAAACGAAGTCGATATCCACGGATATTTTTTGCAAACGAAAATCTTTTATAATAATCATTATGTGAATAGCAGTTTGATTAAAATACAATGATGACGTATAATATTTTTATTTTTTTCAATACCTGCTGTAAATTACTTTTTTTTATAATTTACCTACTGAATAACTGAAGGATGAAAAATAGGTACTTAGTGTAGGTTACCAGGAATGAGTTACCTCGTTTTATCCTTAGAGAATCTATAAAAACTCCTATCCTCTTCTCGTTTACCTAGTTGTTAAGCAACCGTAAACAAAAATACTCGTACAACCGTCACGATTCGTCATCACGTCATCGTACGCGAGTTGCGCGTCTCGTGCTCAAGTCAGCTCAGCGACAGCTCAGAATCGGAGTCGGTGTGAGGATGGATCGTTTTGGTGGGGGAGAGGAGTGTCCATTCTATACGAAGTATTATTATATGTTTTATGGTAATGGTAAATTAGTACATTATTGCAATGACGCGGGATAGGCAATTGCCATTTGCGCCAGGGGAAATAGTGAGTTTCTCAAAAATGCAAGTTTAAAAAAAAAATACTTTATATTAATTACTAAATTTACTTTTGTCGTATAACATTTGGAGCTACAAGTAAAATCGATGTAAGTTTTCACCAAGGAAAACCTTAAATTTTTGCTCTTGAACCTTGAAGTTGATATTCAAGTCAGTTTTAGAAAAGTTGTGAAATATTCATAGTTCTTCAAAACAATGCCGCTTTAATATGAACTGTAGGTACATTGCAGCATGAAATAAATCAATCATAATGTAGATGACTTTTTAGTTGTAGTAATTTCATTGAAATAAGCCAAAAATACCGTTTCGAAGAACAATTTGCGTTTTTTCGTTTTTCCATGTCTTTAAATTTTCGTATAACTTTATGTATTTTTCTTTCGATACCTTTACCCCACAAACTTTCTGCTTGGTTGCCTGGGTTATGGCTCTTTGGAAGTCAGGAGATCCTACGACCAAATAGTTATGATGTGTAGGATACTACGTGGCAAGGTGGATGCTCCGGATCTCAATGAGCAGTTGTGTCGTATATGTGTTCCTGATCACTACATGCGGGCCAGAGGCCACAAACTGTTCTCTGTCCCGCAATGCAAAACTGTTGCTCATAGAGTGTCACCGATACCGCGCTCCCTTGCCGCACTCAATGCACTTCTTGACCCGAGTCCAGAGACTGATATATTTGACGGTTGTTGGAGAAACCTTCTGACAGAATGTTTACGATATTGTGAGATAACATTCACAAGGGATTCGAAAGTACAATAATGTTGTAAATATTTTGACATCTTAATTTTTTTGACCAGATTAATCTTATTTTAGTAATTTTGTAAACATTATGTAGTATTTTTTTAAATTGACTTGTCATTTAAATTTTTTTTTCAATTTGACATTTAATTTTTGATAAGATACATTTTATTATAGTAATTATTATTTCAATTGACTGACTGTAATATGTGCTAGTTTTTAAGTTTTTTTACTATCATTAGTGTAATTCGCTCTGTAGCGGTACTAATTTTGAATAAACTAAATTATAAATTATAATTATAAATTAATTATCAAAATAACAGAATCAAAACCATAGTTTTTGCTATATCGAAAATATCACCACTTTATAGAATATTATGCACAGAAACGCTATAAATTCGTGGTAATAATTCGTCGTATATTTTGCGTGGAGTAACGGTTTTTTAATTTTCTATTCCGAGCATAGATCCATCCAGAAGCATTTAAATATTTTTTTTTACTAATAAAGTTTTAGAAAAAAATATTGAACAACTTTAAACAGTTTAAATCGCGTATATGTATCATTATTTTTGTCCCGACGACGTTTCAAACACTTTGCAGTGCATGGTCACGGGGTGACCAATTGGTTGTATTTGTCACATGAGTTATTAAGAAATTATTTGACCTACGGTCCGAAAATTTTAGAAAGAAAATTTCGCGTCAGGCAAAAGTTTCCATCGCAAAAAATACGGAGAAAAAGTAGCTCATGTTACTCAACATTATTGGTCGTGAACTTACCTAAACTGAATGATAAAAGCGTCCGAAACGACAAGGTCTACGGAGGCCCATAAATAGTGGGTTATGTTTGCTATTTATATCGCCTAGCTACGCAAATTGCTGAAAGACAAACTTCGGAGCTATTGCAACTGTTCGAACTGTGGAACTAGACTAGGTAACGATTCTAACGTATATTTGTTGAATGTCACGTAGAGTAATCGATTCAATTTTGATTTTAATTGTAAGCAATTCCTTGAACATTGTGTAGCTAAATAACGAATAAAGAAAATCAACCTTACAATCATTTGTACGTACAGCTGATGGGATGTCGGTTTTGTCGGGCTAGATCTTGTATACCCTCATTTATTCCCAGGGTGTCGTAAGAGGCTACCAAGCGAAAAACTGCGCTAAATTAAACAACCGCACGATAAGCTTCTTTGCCAGGTTTACGCTTATGACACAAATTAAAATATGCTCAAGAAAGGTTGTCGTCGTTTATAGGTCGACAATAAAAGTGAAGCAGTTCTAAAATTTAATATTATTAATGAAAAAGAGTGAAATTCTATTATTCTCACTATCTAGGCTGCGCATGGATTTAATGCTCTTTTGTTCGCCTTTATTTTGTTAAGCTATCCGATGATGGGAGCTAATGTGAATTAGGAAAACTTTGTCTGCTATTTCTATAATTTTATGGCTAATGTACGAAAAACACTAAAAAAATCATCTTACCAATTCCTACTTTTAAATATCAATGCAATGGTAACGTTGTGCATATACAGTTTGGGGAGAGATATGTTCTGTGAAAGCTGGGATTTGATCGTCATCTTATGACTCTCTTTGAA
Source organism: Plagodis pulveraria (assembly GCA_963890685.1). NCBI lineage: Eukaryota > Metazoa > Arthropoda > Insecta > Lepidoptera > Geometridae > Plagodis > Plagodis pulveraria. The sequence goes on along the minus strand of OY982964.1, from coordinate 9,672,968 downwards.
TAGTGACACTTTTCAGTGTTACTATTGATCTAATGATTAGAAAATAATCTTAACTAAATAGTATTTATGTGTATAAATTAGTCAAATATTGTATCCGATCTGTTTTTAAAAACACTGTACCGTATGTTCTAAAAATATGCTGTTAAAAAACGCCGAATGTATAATTTATTTTATAGTTTTTGAACAGTGATCAAATTTTTTTTTTCCTTCACTGGCTATTGCTACGCGATTGTTACACTAAAGAGCGAAGCCCGAGTCGCACTTTTAATTGAATCTTTAGGGAGTTACTTTACATGGTACAGTTTTCTAAAATATAGCAATTAAATAAAAATGGCTGGTTTTACATAGTGTTATTAAAACATTTTTTTAACTTCTACTTAATCGTAACTTTTTGATTCAAAATTATCAATTAAGAATTAATTACAAGAAGATCGGACGTAACAGCAATATTAATAAATAAATAACATCTGGCTAAAGGATATAAAATCAAGTAAATTCTAGTAATTTCGCAGCGGAAGGCACACAAAAAATATTTAACAGTAACGTTCACGGAGTGCTTTCCATACAAACGTAGTTTCGTCATATTTTAAATACCAAGTGTTCAAACTCGGTGAAATTTTGTTGCTGAGCCGAATGCTTCTGGTTCGCTAGTTTTTCGATTTATTATTTATTTTATCCCTAAATGTCAAATAACAATCCCCATACAAAAACATTTTTCGAATTATTTTTGAAAATTCTCTAATAACAAATATTATTACATATTTTGTGTGAGGTGCATGCAACCTATATACTTGACCAGGTACAAGCATGACTAGTACGATCCTCACACGAGTGCAATCGCCCGACGTTGACCTAGAGCTACAGTTAGAAATGTGGAACAACATAATTTGCTGGTTCACCGAAATCCTAGATATTACTGCTATGTAAATGACGTTGCTGCTTAAACCACTCAGAGAGGTAATGCCGTTTGTAGAAGAATCCACTTCGTCTCTGGAGGGTGTCAACCGGCCGACGTGTCTAGTCCATCCAGCAGCTGATCACAATTATCATCTGGTGCACTGCACTGCATTGCACAATCGATTTTCACCACATATATGGATAAATAGTTACGTGGATGAGCAATATTGTTCATGTTTTTGTTTACTCGTCGCGAAGTTTGCTTAGCCGTTCTTAACCGATTAGCTAAGTTAAGCAACGTCCGCCGCGGTCATGAGTTGGATGGGTGACCGCTAGTGACATTACTACTGAGCGCATAAGTGCTTCGGAGAGCACGTTAAGCCGTCGGTCCCAGTTATTGTCAAAGGATGGCAGTCGTTACAGCATGGTTCAGCGAGGCATTATGCGAATGCCCGCCTGGCTAGCTATCACCCTCAAGTAGAAAATCTGTCGCCAAGCACCTAACGGTGTGTTCCGGCAGTTGTCCTTGAGAGCCAGTAATTCTAGCTTAGCCTGAACAACATCTTTGACCATAGCATTACTTACCATCAGGTGAGATAGTGGTCAAAGGTTAGCCTATCAGCAATAAAAAAATAAAAATAATTGACCGCATAGGGGAGGGCCTATTCAATACCATTTTCCACAGCAGACTGCCCGGCATAGGTGCCGCGTGCGAGAAGTCGGTAGCACGTCGAGAACAGGTTAAATTGTCATACAAATATAAGTACTTCCCCATGTATAATCCATGGGAGTTAACTGAACAATATCTATGGACTTATATCGTACAACATGTACGTAATATTGTCGTTACCAGTGTGAGCTTCTTCAAGTATAGCATTAATTGAGGTCAATTAATTGAGGTAAAGTATCAATTACATTACTGGTACTTACCAGTAATGTAATTGATACTTTGTAACAATGTATTAACTTGTTGTCTGTATTATAAAGCTTTGGAGTACGGATTTAATTATTATTAAATATGAACAGAAAGGGTTGAGCAGTTGAAGTTCAACATGCAAACTGGAGTAAAGAGATGTTTAATTAAAATTAGGTTTTATGAGTCTTCAAACTTCTTTGTAATACGGCTGAGTCTAACAAACTTTTCTATTTAATTTTAATATTTTCTCCCAGTCTCGAAAACATTTGAGGAGATAAACTCTGGTATAAACAAGCCTTGTTTACCATATTTTATATCGCCTCTCGAAAAAAGTATCGATACCGAAACAAAGTGGTCCTATCCCTTATCTATATTTACACCCAATATAGTTGCTGGCGTAAATTCTCAGCGGTGAAGATTGTTTTAGCAAATTACTTAATAAAATAAAGCTATATGTGTATCACGTTTGAATTACATTGGTAGTGGGGTTACATCCCCCACATCTGTCGGCATCCGACACTTATTTAATACATGTGGTTTATGTAATAATATTCCTGTAAAGTTGCTCTAATTGTTAGTTTAAGTGTTTTATCAATAAGGATGTAAGTGATGCGGCTTGCTAACCATTTAATATGACGTACTTGTTTGAAGACTTTTAGTAATCCACTTGAATAGTTCGCCTTCAAGAGAGTTTAGGAGTACAAAGGTGGATAAGCCTGAAGTTACATGATAATATTTATATCGAAAGGCTGTATCATTGAAATTATAGTGTTATCCTTTCATTCTGATGACATAATCCCCCCAATGGGATTGCCATAATCACCCCAATAGGGGAGACCTTGTTAAGAGCCATTTCACAAAATCACGCTACTGAAGTTTAGGTAAATGCCAGCGCATCGCTTACACAATCGAAAGAAGTGACGACGGAATAGCGTGACTGTGTGTAAAATATTTTGATACTAGCACTCATTAATAAAGAAATGTAAGTTGCGAATTTAAAAATTGTGTGATTGGCATGAGTAAATAATCAATTTCTTGTCGATTACTTGCTAATGTTATAGAAAAGAAGTAGGCATGTACATATTTATGAATGAAATTCTATTGTTATCATTATCGCAGATATCAATGGGTTAAATAGTCAACCTACATCGTGAATCGTATATTTACATTTCATCTTTGATGAATAAAAAATAGATATGTTTGAATCATTTATTGCAACAATAAACTTAAATAATAAAAAAAAAATATACAGCTTTAAATTATATAAAAATTTGACGTAACGGGATTGATTAAAAGCTGCGGACTAAAAGCTCTTTCTTTTAAATTTTCCAAAAATTGCTATTTTCCTCGTTCACACTCTTCAGTATCTATATCCAGTCGTTAACACTGTCTGCCATAATGACCATGCATAGGATTGAGGTTTATTTTTCTGTGCATCCGGAAAACAACTTAGTACAAACGTCCCATGACGTTTTTGGTTTTCCATTACTTAACCATGTCACCCTCATATTCCCATACCACAATATATCACCTATACCATTAAAAAAATAACATTTTCATCCATTTAGTTTGAGTAGACCAAACAGCGAAATGTAAATATATATTTACAGATTTTGAGGTTTTTTTGTTTTTAAATCGAATATCTTTGATGCAATCTATAACCAACGTATATACTTCTTGATACTAATGCAATCCTTACTATATACTCTTATGCTCACTATTTCCTCTATGGAAAATAAATGATAATACACCTTTTTATAAAAAAAAATACTGGAAATGGGGTTTGAACACACGACAAAAATGGTGGGAAATAGTAATTTAATTGCTATTTTTATTTTTTTGTAACTAGCTCACCTAAAACTTCGATTCTTCTTTTAATATGATAATTTACTATTGTTCTTTAGCCATAAATTGATTTTGACTTTTGAGATTTTTATGCCAAATATTTTAAAGTAACAAGATTAAAACAACCCAATTGTTTTAAGAACTTTGGCGGGAAAACTGTATTGGAGAGCAATATTTTTTTCTGAAAAACTATACCACCTACGGCTTTGGTCCTTCTTTGATATTATTATTTACATGTAATTTATACACCTGTATTATTTCAGATTTTTTGGTTTAGAAGTTTAAAATTAGTTACGAGATTATTTAATACGCAAATTTGCATCGGTAAGTGTTTGCGTTGCAAAATGTATCGAGTGAAAAATGACTTATACATATGCAAAATTGCGGTTTTCTAGGTTTATAACTGTTGACGTAGTTACGAGATTTATATGAAATGACGTAATATTTTGGGGCCAAAATGTAATTTGTGCTGGTTTCAGATTTCATCAAAATATTCAAAATACTTCCGTTATCTCAGAAAAATATGGAATTTTTCTTGTATGGGCAAGGATGCATCCTTTTGATAACCATTTGGATTATGAAAGTAGGGACTTACGCAGATTTTATAGTAAATTTGTAAATACGACTATCGACCGCTAACTGGTATCCCGGTTTGTACAAATGAGGAAGGTAGTTTAATTTCCAGCTGAAGTTATCGCTGTGTTCACTTATAGACATAAACTGAATCCAAAAGTATTGGAAATCAATTATTCGCCTGCCATCTTATCCTCCTAAAACAAAAGTTATAGTGAGTTACAAATTTAAACTAGAATAATATAAAATCAAGCAGACCAAAAAGAAGAAGTCAACCCTCTGAGGTTGTTAGCATTTTTCCAATAACGCTGTATAAGGCTGCATAATTGTGACGTTTCCTTTTTTTAACACAATGGATGAACAGAAACTAAAGATGTAGTTACTTAACAAGACAACAATACTTATATTATGGATAACAAATATAAAGTATAGTTTGTTACTTAAAAAAATAAAGACATGATCAAAACTCTGTGGTCGCACTATAAACTTGCGTCTAAGCGTTCCGCGTACGAAACGTCAGAGCAAGGCAAAGAAACACAGGTCCTACCTCGATGGGCGCTCGCGCGGTACTGATCGCCTCGCGCTTGTACATTTCAATTTATAAGCATTTCGAGTTATATTAAATATTTTTTCTTGTCTAACAAAACAGAGTTAATACATATCACAATTTATTGAAGATCAGATTAATAAAAGAATGGACTTTTTTTTTCATATAATATCTGTTTGGAATTACACTTTATTAAACACAATATATCGTGGTAAACTGCTGATATAATTCGTGGAAATTGGCGCAAGATCTTTATTTTTTTTTCTACAATGACGATTAATTATCGATATTCTAGTACACTATGTGTCAACAGGATTATATTATGCCTGATGCACAGTTTGTTTTTTAGTTAATTTGATGAATATTTATACAAGAGATAGAACTCTGAAGTTGGCTATGTGTACTTTAAATCGTAAAACAAGGTGCGGGAGATTGGTCACTACAAAATAATTTATGTTATGTTTGTAAATCTGGTACATTAACTGAAAAGAGAACAGATTATTCTTTTTTTATCAATTATTAAACAACTTGTAGATATTTCCTATGATAGTAAATTAAGCGCTTAAAATCTTCGTATACCGCATTAAAATGTAAAATGCCTCTTAAACCGTACATTTACTAACTTAATTAGTTAATTTACCCGCGTTAGCTTGCGTATTATACCCGTAACTAAACACTAACATATTACACCGATAGTGACCAAACTGCGTTGATAAAGATTGATGTACCCGATTTGTTCCCGTCCTTTTTATTCGCTTCACATTTGAGAATAGTGATTTGTTATGGTGATCTTGTTCGCCACTAAGCGCGTGTATAAGGCTTGAAACGCGTGAGGCGGTAAATGTAGTAAACTTAGCACTGTCATTTATTTGGTGTATTAATACGCGCATATGTTTCTTTTACAGTGGTTAGCTTTGTTGTATGTTTTAATATCTTCAACTGTAGGTAGGTGACGATGTGGACGAGAATGATAAACATGCTTAGTGTAAGCTGTAACGATATCATCAGAAGCTTACGTAACATCTGTACATTACAGATGCTTCTAAAATAGTTGTATAAAATATAATAATCTAATTATTGGGGTTTTTAATTTTAAGAATATTATTTTATATTCATGACTAGGGCCCGTCCCGGCTTCCACGGGTGGACATATATTTTTCAAATATTTTGGCATAAACGTACAGTAAATGCAGGACATATCTAAATTCTAATGTATTTACCAATAGTGTAACGCTGGCTCCCTTTGGGTACGGAATTTGATGTTTGAAAACAAAATTAAAACAGAATAAATGACATCAACGGGTAAATTTAAAAAGATTTCACTGAGGTTTAGAGTATAGGTATACTAATGATAATTGGATACATTATATTACCTATTTCTATTACAGTACAGTCTACAGTCAATACTCGAATGTGTTGATTAAGAAAGCAATTGTGTCTGATAATATAAGAAAATGTATGCCTTCACGTACTTATTATCACATATATTATGGAATAAAAAATATAGCACCCCGACCCGACTTTTGATCCTAAGTATTTTTTACATTTCATTTTACTTTTTGATTATTTATTTTAAAAACTTTTGAATTTTATTGAGTTTTTATTTTTAATGTTCCATTTTTACCTTAACGCTATGTTATGTTAGCAATAGTAATTGTAGATGGCAATACATCATATTGATTTTCAAGAGACCCTACTCGAGAAAGTGCAACATATAGTTGGCCAAGCGAAAAGCACTCTTTTCTTAGATCGATGCCAAACTTAGAAAAATGTTGTCCCTGGGATTTATTTATTGTAAGTGCAAACAATATCTTTATAGGAAACTGTAATCTTTTGAAAGATATAGGCAAATCCGTCAGTATCATCGGGATCCGCGGAATATGAGCGAGCTGTCCGGCCGCGGGGCCGGTGATGATAGTAGCTTCATTCACATTGTCTCGCAATTTCTTTATCAAAAGTCTTGTCCCATTGCACATGGGTAAAAAATAAATTATCAATAACATAATGAATAACGCCAATAGACATAATCAAAAATGATAAAATAGGAACTAATTTATATTAAAAATTTAAATACTTTCGTTTTTAAGTTCAATGAATTTATGATAACACATGGGTAAAAAATAAATTATCAATAACATAATGAATAACGCCAATAGACATAATCAAAAATGATAAAATAGGAACTAATTTATATTAAAAATTTAAATACTTTCGTTTTTAAGTTCAATGAATTTATGATAAGCCACTTGTAATGACAAAACTTTGTGAATATATAAAAACGTGCAATTGAATCTTTTTTACTTAACTGCAGTAAGGTATGGTCTCTCTATCCCCGCTGTGGTGAAAAACTTCCGCAAGAATCTGGGTCTGGTTGACTTGAGACCCGCCAGCGCGAGCTGAGAGCATCACCAGGTGAAGTTTTGATATAGTGGCCGGGGCGCCCCGGTTATGTCTGAAATAGTCGGCAAATCGGGTAATTAGCTAGAAGAATACTGATTATGTTGTACACTGGGACTACAGCTTGACTTTTACTCACTTGCTTTCTTATATCATGGTAGATGAGTGATTTCTAAATTATGGTTTCGAGGTAGTGATGGCTTAGTGGCATTGGCTATGGACTGACGCGCAGCATGTCCATGGTTCAAATCCCGCCGCGGGCTTGAGCTTCACCGCATGGTGGAACGGCATTTAGCGAATATCCGCCTGGCTAGCGACCACCCTCAAGTAGAAAATCTGTTGCTATGCACCTAACGGTGTGTTCCGGCAGCAGAACTTGAGCGCCAGTTAAATTACAGGCACATGAGACTTAACAACTATGTCTAACTATGTCTCAAGGTGACGGGCGCAGTGAAACTCGTGACTTGTGACGAAATGCATATGCATATTTTATCGGCAGAGGCTATTCCGCTTAACATTAGGTGGGCCTTGAGCTTGTTCCGTCGCAATAATATTAAAAAATAAAATAAAAAGAAAATCTTACCTTAGCGCATAATTATGAATAAATGTGATATCGGTAAACTCGTATTTCTTTATACAAATTATTATTGTATTATATTGCCTTTGCAAAATTATCGGAGACTTTGAACACACTGTGGATGGAATAACTAAAATCGTTAAAATTTAAAGTTCAATAAATTTATGATAAGAATGTCAACAATGGCAGTTTGACTTATGGGTAACAGGAATTTTGTAATTACAAAACTTTGTGAATAATTATGTTAAATCGTGCAAGTAATTCTTTTCTATAATGAATAGATTCAGGCGTTACTTTGCGGAAATCCATTTTTAATAATAACTAATACTTTTAAAATATTTTAAGAAAATATCAAATTAATATTTTAATAAAACACTTAAAAAATATAAAAATATATCTAGTGACAGTTCCGCTTAATTTTCCTGCTAAGCCGACGTGACGTCACAAACGCCACGCAGCCAAACCGGAAGAATTTTCGACGCGTTTCACTTCTACACGAAGCATCCTCAGGAGGTCTTGACTCTTCGAGCGCACGATCGAGAATGAGCGGCCGGCTTTTTTTTTTTTTTTTAGGGAGGACATAGATGCTGACTACCGCTAAGCGGACGTACAGCTCCACCGGACTTTGGGCGAGGGGAGGCCCTCTTATAGCCCACGAGCGGCCGGCGGCTCGGCACGCCTTTATATAGACGGGCTGAGTTAGCACGCCTTTGTCTAGACTCGAGCGTGAGTCACCGCTCTTTGTTGTAGCTAACAATTGGTGAGTAATACGTATTTAAAGTGACAATGACATCATAATGGTCATAAATTGATAACAAAAAATAATTTTGAATTGTTTATATTATATAATGTGTTTTAGAATATGAAAAATATCGTAAAAAATATAACAAAATTACTTCCTAAAACAAATACATATTTAACTATTTTGTAGTGGCAATTGGTGAGTAATACGTATTTAAAGTGACAATGACATAATAATGGTCATAAATTGATAACAAAAAATAATTTTGAATTGTTTATATTATATAATGTGTTTTAGAATATGAAAAATATCGTAAAAAATATAACAAAATTACTTCCTAAAACAAATACATATTTAACTATTTTGTAGTGGCAATGTGAGTGATTCTTTTTTACTTAACTGCAGTAAGGTAAGGTCTCTCTATCCCCGCTGTGGTAAAAAACTTCCGCAAGAATCTGGGTCTGGTTGACATGAGACCCGCCAGCGCGAGCTGAGTGCATCACCAGGTGAAGATTTGATATAGTGGCCGGGGCACCCCGGTTATGTCTGAAATATTCGGCAAATCAAGTAAATAGCTTGAAGAAGATTATGTTGTACACTGGGACTACAGCTTGACTTTTATTCACTTGCTTTGTTATATTATGCACTTATTTAGTTATTCATATTCATTGACAATTATAACATAATTTAAAGTGCTTTTATTGAATAAAATACAAAGAGACATATTTTGAAGAAGTGATGGCTCAAAGGCATTGGCCATGGACTGCCACGCATCAGGTCCATGGTTCGAATTCTTCCGCGGGCTTGATCTTCACCGCAAGGTGAAAGGGCATTTTGCGAATGCCCGCCTGGCTAGCAACCACCGTCAGGTAAAAATTCTGTAGCCAAGCACCTAACGGCAGCAGTCCTTGAGAGCTAGTGAAATTAAAGGCACATGAGACCTAACAATTATGTCTCAAGGTGACGGGCACTGTGCAATTCGTGACTTGTGACGAAATGCTTCTGTTATAGGCAGAGGTTAGTCCGCTTAACATCAACTTGGCCTCGAGGTTGTTCCGTCACAATAATATATAAACAAAAATAAAAAGAACACCTAACCTTAGCGCATATGAATAAATGTGATATCGGTAAACTCGTATTTCTTTATACAAATTATTATTGTATTATATTGCCTTTGCGAAATTATCGGAGACTTTGAACACACCGTGGAAGGAATAGCTAAAATTTAAAATTCAATGAGTTTATGATAAGAATGTCAACAATCATGGCAGTTTGACTTATTGGTAACTGGAATTTTGTAATGACAAAACTTTGTGAATGTTTATGTTAAAACGTGCAAGTGATTCTTTTTTACTTAACTGCAGTAAGGTAAGGTCTCTCTATCCCCGCTGTGGTGAAAAACTTCCGCAAGAATCTGGGTCTGGTTGACTTGAGACCCGCCAGCGCGAGCTGAGTGCATCATCAGGTGAAGATTTGATATGGTGGCCGGGGCGCCCCGGTTATCTCTGAAATAGTCGGAAAATCGGGTAAATAGCTTGAAGAATACTGATTATGTTGTACACTGGGACTACAGCTTGACTTTTACCCGCTTGCTTTGTTATATTATGGTAGATGAGTGATTTCTATATTATGGTTTCGAAACAGTGATGGCTCAGTAGCATTGGCTATGGACTGACGCGCAGCAGGTCCATGGTTCAAATCCCGCCGCGGGCTTGAGCTTCATCGCATGGTGGAAGGGCATTTTGCGAATGCCCGTCTGGCTAGTGACCACCCTCAGGTAGAAAATTTGTTGCCATGCACCAAACGGTGTTTTCCAGCAGCAGTCCTTGAGCGCCAGTGAAATTACAGGCACATGAGACCTAACAACTATGTCTCAAGGTGACGGGCGCAGTGCAACTCGTGACTTTTGACGAAATGCATATGCAAATTTTATAGGCAGAGGCTATTCCGCTTAACATCAGGTGGGCCTCGAGCATGTCCCGTCACAATAGAATTAAAAAAAAAACATAATCTTAGCGCATATGAATATATATGATATCGGTAAACTCGTATTTCTTTATACATATTATTGTATTATGTAGCCCTTGCGCAATTATCTGAGACTTTGATCACACTGTGGAAGGAATAATTAAATCATTTAAAATTAAAGTTTAATGAATATATGATAGGAATGTAAAAAATGGCTAATTTGACTTATAGTTAACATCATGTATTAAACTTGTAATGGAAAAACTTTGTGAATGTTAATGTAAAAACGTGCAAGTAATTATTTTCTACTTGCAGTAAGGTAAGTCCTCCCTATCCCCGCTGTGGTGGAAAAAATCCGCAGGAATCGGGGCCTGGTTGACCTGAGACCCACCAGCGCCGCTGAGAGCATCACCAGGTGAAGTTTTGATATAGTGGCCGGGGCGCCCCGGTTATGTCTGAAATAGTCGGTAAATCGGGTAATTAGCTAGGAGAATACTGATTATGTTGTACACTGGGACAACAGCTTGATTTTTACTCACTTGCTTTATTATATTATGGTAGATGAGTGTGATAGATCATTTGAAAATTGGCTAACTATTTATTTAATTATTTGTTTATCTGGTATAATGTGACATTCTAATTTCGTTTAAGAAATACTCTGTTCTTAAGATGAAGATAAGTATTGGTTTAATTATCTATGTGTATATTTTATCTGTGGTGTGAATATAATACTAAACCTAATGTTGTATAATGTGAGACTGTGATTAAGCATCATATATGGATTATCATGATCACTGGAATCATTATTTGATAATAGTTTTACTACAAGTATATTTTATAAGTAGTATAACTGATCATGTGACAGTTGTAAAAATACTTATTTAAAATAGTATATAATATGTACTTTATATGTATGTGTAAAATCATTGATGATTTTATTATACTTATTGCCATAAGTATAGAGCTTGAAATCACACAATTGTCAATTTTAAAGAGTACTGTGTTTGTGACGGTAGTCGCTTCGTCGCCTTGTTTGTTCACTGCTATAAAACGGGTAGTGTAAAGCGAGTAGATTCATGGAAAGTCTTGCTTTGCGATAAAGCTTTATACTCGCGTTCGGAATCACTCAAAAGTTAATCGCGGATCTCGGGGGCGTTTTATTGAAAACGCCCTCCGAACTCCACCCCTCCATGTAGAGGGCGGAGACAGCCCTAGCTCCAAGACAGCCATACTAGTCCTAGTATTCGATTCACGCGACGCAAGCAACGAATATGAGCTCCGGGTCCCGTCCAGGGCACGCTGCCACAAGCGGCGAGTGCCCCAACGCACCCAGGAAGCCCCGCTCGTCTAAACCCTCCGCGCGTGATAGATCACTGTCCGCGCGGAGGATCCCAATTGAAGCCGCCGACGAAGAAGCGGAGAGATACCGCGAGTTCAAGCGCTCTATACAGCATACCGAGGAAGCCGCACGGCGTGATATCCAGCGGTGGCGAGACGAACCGCTAGAAGACTTGGTCCCAGTGATCTCGTTGATCTCGCCCGTCTCGTCGCCTTCGAGCCCGACACCAAGTCCAACCCCCCTGGATGACCCGGCCCCAGGTGTGCGCCGCAAACGCACTGAGGAGGCTGAAGATGTGAACAAGCGCACCTGCGCCCGCGCCCTGAGCGCAGCGCACTCGCTTGACTCGTGCCGCCAACCGGCACAGTCAACCACTACGCCGGGACAGCATGCGACCTATGCCGCCGTAACAACGGTCGGCACAAGACACGCACCCATCCCGGCCGCAAGGACAACCCAGACGGCCACGACGAAAGCCGCGCCAGCGCACGTAGCCCAACCCCGCCCAACCGAAGCAACAGCATCAACTTCGTGGGCGGATGACACGCTTACGCCCGCTACCTTGCCACAGTCACCACCACGAAATTCCCCATCGGTTCCCGCACAGAAGAAGAAGGAACCACGTTACCCACCGATCATCATTGAGTCGTTCCCAAAATGCACCACCCACCTCCGTGCACTGAAAGAACGACTCGGCAGACCACCATCCGTCCGCCCTTACAATCAGGGCGTCCGTTTCACCCCCGTGGACGGAGACGAGTACCGGGTCATCCAATCCTACCTCTCAAACCTGGGGGAGGCAGACAGGGTGACCTGGTTCTCATACTCCCCGCCCACAGAGAGGAACCTGAAGCTGGCCATCAGAGGACTACCAGCCAACACAAACCCTGATGACATCAAGGAAGACCTCATCGCGCTCGGGTATGAACCCGAGTTCATTAAGAAGATCCAGGCAAGAAAGGGCAGACCAGGCTGCATTTTCTTTGCCTCCATGAAGAAAACTCCGAACCTCACCCCCGGCATATACGACGTCGAAGAACTCCTGTGCATGCCGGGGGTCAAACTCGAACACTGGCGTGGGAGGAGGGGCCCAGCACAATGCCATAGATGCCAGGCATTTAGGCACTCCTCCCACAACTGCTTTCGGCGGCTGGCGTGCGTGCGGTGCGGGGGCGAGCACTTCGCGCACAACTGCCCCAGACCCCTCGATGAGCCGGCGACGTGCGCGAACTGTGGCGGCGCGCACACCGCCAACAACCCCCGCTGCGCTGTGTTCCGCGAGGAGGCGCGGAACAAGCGCGCGGGCACAACAGCCATAACCACGACAACGACGCCAACCACAAGTAAGCGCGCACCCGTGCGCTTACCAAAGGCCACCGGACTGAAGACAGCCACTGAGTCCCTCATGGCCACCGCAAACGACCCGCCAGTCAGACGCGTCGGCCCCGAGGGAACTAAGAAGAAAAAGAAGAAGAAAAAGAAGAAGAAGGACAAGAAGAAGGGTGTACGACAGGGCACGGCTCATCTCCCTGCCCAAGTCGAACCCACCCAAACCAAGCACGCGGAGGGCGCGTCACACGCACCCCCCGCGCGACCAAGAAGGCCGACTGTAACTGTCTCGCTCCCACGTGAGAGCGAGACAGACAACAAGAAGACAAGGACAGCGGCGGAGCTTGATATAATCGAGTCCGCCCTCTGCATCCTCCAGGATGTGCTCCAGGCGCTCAGGGAGGGAGCCGACCCCATCCCGCTAGTATTAGCGGGGGTGGGAAAGCTCCTTTCCTGCCGCTAGGAAGCACCCCCTGGACCACCGACGCAGCCGCGACGCCCAGGCCCTAAGGGCCGGCCTGGACGCGCTTTCATCTCGTCTCCCGAGCGCCTCGCTCACTGGGCTTCCCACCAGAGGGATTCACCCGGTGGGCTGAGGGCGAGTAGGGAGACTGAAGATTCCCGGATTGACCTCATACCCCGATCATGACGAAGGTGCCAATCACACGGCACACACCCCGCGACCCAGCAGTGATGCACTGCTGGCGATGGATTACCGCGTAAAGGGGCCACCCGTGCCCGAAGACGCGCCCGTGCGGAACACGTCGTTCCGCGCGAAGAAGAACCGGCGGTAGATTCACTTTCTGTCGGACCGCCGAGCCGAGCAGACATCCAGTAGTGTTGAAATAGTTTTTGACGACGAAGTGCTGCTTGATTCACTTTCTGTCGGACCGCCGTGCCGATCAGACCTCCGGTGGTACCGAAATAGTCTTTGACGACGAAGTGCTGCCAGATTCACTTTCGGTCAGACTGCCGTGCCGAGCAGAGCTCCCCTGGGTGTCGAAATATATTTGGAAAGTAGTCTTAAATGACGAAGTGCTGCCTGATCAAGATGTTGTGAAGTAATTTATTATTATCTTTTCTGATATTACATAACGATAAACCTCGTTTAAATGTAATGGTCCTTTTGTACCATTACATGAATTGTTAAAAAGGTTTTGACAATTATATATCGAATAAGAAAATATCTGTTTATGTAAACAATAACTTTATATGTTAATTAATAATTGATAAACCAGTGAAAGTGTATATAGTAAGTGTGTAACACATTGTTAAAAGACGTTTAAAAGAATGGCCCCGAGTTTCTTGCCCGTTCTTCTCGCAGTGGCTCTATACAATTTTGTTTGCTGAACGTGGCAGTATAATGTAGAATATTTCAAATTTAAGATTTCATAAGAGCGTCGTAGACGTCTAAATTGAATAAATGGTTTTGACTCTTACTTTGTTGTTTAAATCCAACTAACAAGTGATTTCTATATTATGGTTTTGAAGCAGTGATGGCTCAGTGGCATTGACTATAAACTGACGCGCAGCAGGTCCATGGTTCAAATCCCGCCGCGGGCTTGTGACTCACGTGACAAAGAGGTAATTGATGATCGCCGATAAGTTTGTCAAAATTTAGGGGACAAAAGGAATAACCCTGAATTACAGGTACGTCATAATATAACATCTTCTTTTCATGTATATATTAATATACATGAAAAGTATATTCATGTAAATACGACCTAGGACATAATATAATTATGTACTAGGACATAATATAACATAACCTAGGACATAGTATATTTATGTACTAGGTCGTATATATCAACAAAAAATTTTTTTTACAGTTTCATTAGAAAATAGCACATTTGGAGATGTCGCTGCATCGTAAACTTATTTGTCAAAAACCCAATAACTAGTCCAACTGACCACACCACGACTGATGATGAGTTTAAAGCGTTTCTTTTATCCTTTACTGTAAATAGTATATAATTATATGATTATTCCGTGTCGTTGTCTTAACAAATACGAATATCCTCACATTATTACATTATAAAATAAAATAGAAAATGTGTCGCCAAGCACCTAACGGTGTGTTTCGGCAGCTGTCCTTGAGAACCAGGTACTTGGTACTTGGTACTTGGTGTGCGGGCTCTTTTCCGCAATTTTGCCGCTCTTGTGCGGCCTATTTTGCGTGGAGTTTGGAGGCTGTCGTTAATCCAGCCATCCAACATCGGCCAGGAAGGCCAGCAGCTCGCTGATGCCGGCGCAGGCCTCCTGGACGGTCCCTGGCGTACCAAGGTGCTCTGCTCTTTGGGACGCCACACTGCTGCACTCGACGAGCACATGTGCGGCTGTCTCCTCTGCTTCCATACAGCCTCTGCACAGGGGGCTGTCTGTGAAACCTATAGTAAACAGGTGTTTGTTTAGATGACAGTGACCAGTGACAATTCCAACGACCCGTCGTAATTTGTCTCTTTTAAGCTTGAGGAGCCTTCTAGAGTACCTTAAGTTTAACTCTGGGAAAGCTTCTTTCGCCTGTCTACAGTCTATTGTACCTGCCCAGTAATTTTGATGTAAGTTTTTAGTTCTTTGGCGGATCCAGGCCCGGACTTGGCTGAATGGAAGTGGCATCAGAGGCTCTGGTCCTGCAGGGTGAAGACCCGAACCTCTCCGCGCCAACTCGTCTGCTTCATCGTTGCCTCTAGACCCACTATGCCCTTTTATCCACTGAAGAGTAACTTTGTTATTGTGACTACTTACTTCTTCCAGTAGCTGATGGCACTGTATGATCAGCCCCGATGATAGATCATGTCGTTTCAGGGCTCGTAGAACTGCAGTACTGTCCGAGAGGATTTTGATAAAATGACCATTTACCTTTCTACTCAGTAGCGCAGTCAAAGCCTGGATAATACCCACACATTCGGCTTGAAATATGGAGTTGTGTGCACCCAGGCCTGTTGCTATGTGTATGTTAAATTCTTCGGAGAAACTACCTGCTCCTGTACCTGTAGTCATTTTAGAGCCATCTGTATAAATTCTATATTCGTGAGTACCTGAACTGTCACTAGGCTCTTCGTGTGTTTGTATAGTGTAGCTCTTAAAGAAGTGGTACTGCTTGTTAACTTTGTCATAGAGAGATAAGATCAAACCATTATTGTTATCAGTGTAGTTCTCTATGATGTTTGTGTGTGGTGCTTGTCTACTTAGATTCCAGAGATTTAATGCTTTAAGTCGATATGCGGATGCCGCTGCTTCTTGCTGTATGTACAGCTGTAGCGGTATCATGCCGAGGAGAGCTTCAATCGCGACAGTAGGCGTGGTTTTCATACACCCAGTGATAGCGACGCAGGCTAGTCTCTGGAATTGTTTTAGTTTGGCAATAGCAGTTTGTAGTTTGGTTCTGGGCCACCATACAACTGCTCCGTGTGTGAGGGATGGTCGGATAACCGTTGCATACAGCCATAGGGTGATCTTAGGGCTAAGCCCCCATGTTTTTCCGATCATTCTTTTGCATTGCCAGAAAGTAACACTGGCCTTGTTCAACTTATTCTCTAGGTGACTTGCCCAGTTCAATTTGCTGTCTAGTATGATGCCCAGATATTTCACCTCCTTTGACAGTTTTAGTTCCTTATTGAACAGACTGGGTAGGGTAAACCTGCCCAGTGCTCTTTTGTTTGTGAAAAACAACAGTTCTGTTTTTCCTGGATTCACGGTGAGCTCTTGTTCTGTGCACCATGCTTCAATGACCCTCAGGGCTTTCTGCATCAGTTCACATGCGACGCTAGCACATAGTCCCGATATTAGAATGGCCAGGTCATCAGCATAGCCCACCGTGTAGAATCGACTGGAGTTGAGCCTGGTGATCAGGTCATTGACTACCATGTTCCAGAGAAGTGGAGACAGGACTCCCCCTTGTGGGCAGCCCCGTGATACCACCCCCCTGGTTTCGCCATTTAAGACTATGCGTACCGCCCTTAGCCTAAGCATGTTAATGATCCAATCGGTTAGAGTGGGATCAACTCCATGTCGACACATAGCAGTTCTTATGCTGGTGAAATTTGTTTTGTCAAAGGCGCCCTCTATGTCAATGAATGCACCTAGGCATAAGTTTTTATTTTGTAAATCTCTTTCTATTCTGTGTACCACGTTGTGCAAGGCAGATTCAGTACATTTGCCTGCACTGTAGGCATGTTGTTCAGGATGAAGAGGTGTTATAGTGAGTATGCTATCTCTGATATACCTGTCACACAGCCTTTCAAGGGTTTTTAAGAGGAAGGACGTGAGGCTTATCGGTCTGTATGCTTTCGCTTCTGTGTAATCACTCTTGCCTGGTTTGGGTATGAAGATAACCTTGACCTCCCTCCATTGCACGGGTACATATCTATATGCTAGACATGCCCTAAAAATGGGGTTGAGTACTCCGGCTATATCAGGCAAGCCCCATTGTAGGAGTGCCGGGAAAATCCCGTCCAAGCCTGGTGTTTTGAATGGAAGGAATGTGTTAATTGCCCACCTGATTTTTTCCTCCGTGACCACAGTCTGTGCTACTAGCCAGTCTGTCGGTGTGGGTGTGGTTACTACATCTGGACTCCAGCGTATGGTGTCCTCGATATTGCAGCCTGGGAAGTGTGTTTCTAATAATAGTGTGTTTGTCTCTGTGTCTGTTTTTGTGTAGGTGTTGTCACTTTTCTTCAGAGTACCGATATCTTTACTCGGATTGGTTGCCATTATTTTTCGTACTCTGTTTGCCTGCGCGTTGGATGCTATGTTTGTGCTGTAGTTTCGCCAAGACCTACGAGATTTAGACCTGATAAGTTTCGTGTAAGCTGATCTAGCTTCAGTGTACCTGTCCCAGTCCTCGTCCCTGTAGGTGTTCATGGCTCTGTTAAACAGTTTGCGTACTTTTCCTCTCTTTCTTTCTAAGTCTTTTGACCAAACTATTTTCTTGCCCTTGTCGTCACTCGGCAGTGTCAGAGGGCAGGCATTTTCGAAACTATTAGTGAGGTCAGTTGCAAGCTGTTTAACGTTCTGCTCAATGTTTATGGTGCTGTTTAGTTGTGTTGTGTTTGCTGTTTTGAGGTACTGAGTCAGAGATTTCTTAAAGGTTTCTCTGTCAGTCCTTCGAGGGTTTCTTGTGGGCACTGGTGTAGTTTTTGTTACCTGTAGTTCAAACCTTATCCACCTATGGTCGGAGGCTGAGAGTTCATCCGAAACTCTCCAGTTCGCGATTAGACTCGAATTACCTGATACCAAGGTGAGGTCTATGATGGTGCGGCTCTGATTTCTCACAAAGGTTGGTTGCGCACCCGTGTTAGCTATTGAAAGATTGGTAGAGAATAAGAAATTTACCAGATCGTTTCCTCTGCTGTTTGATGTTGGCATGCCCCAGATTGGATGATGGGCATTCGTGTCAGCTGATATTATTAGATTAAAATTATTTAGTTCACAGTATCTTACCAGGTCATCAACGTCTTTCGGAGGAACCTCCTCATCGCCGGGCATGTAGGCTGACGCGACGATGACATCCCCTGTCACCTCCCCAATTACGCTCGGGAGCCTGGCTGTTACCAAGTCTCTGGAACAGAACTGGGTTAGAGGCACTGCTATTATATTTTTTGGTACATAAATGCAAGCTCGATGCTGGTCACAAGTGTTGTCAAGGATCAACTTACCTCGTAGATTAGTGAGACCACACACACGCCCTGCCCTGATCCACGGCTCCTGGATCAGGGCGATGGTCTCCTCGTTGTCTGCCTCCAGCACTCTGCGCAGGTTAGCCGTTGCAGTGAGGCTGTGCTGGAGGTTGCTTTGGATGACACTACAGGTTAAACGGGTTTGGGTCGCTGTCATTCGAGCTTCCCTCCCCATCTGACTCTGTTTGGCTCCTTCTTGGCCTCCGCCATACCTCCTTTTTAGGGTGGTCGGAATCCACACTCATGCCTTCCGTCGCCTTTGAGGTTGATGGTCTAGGCGATGAGTGAGACGGTGCATCCGGAGTGACATCCATCGTCCCGTCTGTTGGAGCTGGTTGGTCTGCTGTCGGCACCATAGGTTGAGACTCACTCACACTGGATGCCTCCATTGTGGTCTTCGTCGTCATTGCCTCTGGTGGTTCATCTTGGAGCGATCCACCGATCATCATTGATAACCAGTAATTCAAGCTTAGCCTGAACAACACCTTCAACCACGTCATCACTTACCATCTGGTGACATAGTTGTCAAATGTTAACCCATCAGGCATAAAAAAACAATAAAACTAAATTGCACTAGCATATATCTTAGTTTTCGAAGCGCTCGTAGCGAAGTTTACTTAGCTGTTCTCAACCGATCAGCAAAGTTAAGCAACGTCGCGCGCGGTCATGAGTTGGATGGGTGACCGCTAGTGACATTACTACTGAGCGCTTTCGTGCTTCGGAGGGCACCTTAAGCCGGTCCCGGTTGTCGTCTTAGGATGGCAGTCGTTATAGCATGGTGGTAGGGCATTTTGCGAATGCCCGCCTGGCTAGCTACCACCCAGCTAGATCAAGATCAAGTAGAAAATCTGTCGCCAAGCACCTAACGGTATGTTCCGGCAGCTGTCCTTGAGAGCCAGTACTTCTAGGTTAGCCTGAACAACATCTTCGACCACATCATCACTTACCATCAGGTGAGATAGTGGTCAAAGGCAAACCTATCAAGCATAAAAAAAAAACTCTTATTTTCCAAGAAGCAAAACAACACATTTAATCATAAAGTATCATGTCAAATAACATTATCCATTACTTATCGTGTTTGTTGGAGACATTTGTCAACTTTGCGTCTCGTGGTGACGAAACGAGGGTTCGATGAGCCATCAATAAATCTAACAAAATAAATACGTTAAGCCTTTATTTCCATCGCGTTTTTGTTTGGACTTTCCAAGGAAAGTATCTTCACGGCTCTATTAGTTGCTTTGAAGAAAAGACATTGTTTGAATTGATATTAAACTGGAGCGTTATGCTTTCTTGTTATTCTTTTGGATTACTTAAATAATTACTTTGTTGATATTATCGCTATTGCAACATTCAATACCTATTAAAAAAATTAAAAGGTAACTTTCATTAAGTTAAACGTATGAGCGCCAAAGATAGTAGTAACAAGTACATCAGGTATAGTTTATATAAGACTACAAGAGACGAAATTTTATTTTTTTAATTACCTATTTATGTAAAAGTGATGATGTACATTTTAGTCTCTTATGTTAAATTCACATTATTTTATATCAGCCGTATAGGTCAAGCTTACAGACAATTTAAAGGACCGTCCTATGTCTTTCAAGCAATAAGATCCCGTAAAGGTAATTAAGAAAATCATGACATCATGCAACCACTCACGTCAACTTTACATTGGGCGCACGAAAGGGCTCTCGTACTGTGTATGGTCAGTGAGAACATATCTTTAATGTGTTATCCAATGTAATGTAAGAACCAATATATTCAAACTACTCCACACGAGTGTGAGAAAGCTAGTAACGTGGTGATTTTAGCAAAATCAACATAAGTTATTTTTAAAATCGCTGTACATTCTAGTATATATGAGGATTAAGTTACCAAAACCAGTATCCTTTCAAACTATAACCAAAACCAAGACGTATCTTGAGTTATATATATAAAATAACAGATAACAGATAAAAAATGGAAATTCCACCAAGCCCTATCAAGTTTCATTCACGAATGCCGTTCGATCTCACATTTAAGCCTTAATTATCCTAAAACCCTAAACTATAAAAGGAAAAGTTCTGAAGCCGTTACGGATCAAATGGTAATTTTAGTAAAGTTTTACGATTATTGCAAATGAGACCGTCATTGGAGGCCTTTATGTGTAGTGAATTATCAATTTCTGATGTTCATTTTTGCTTTCGGAATCGGATATGAGATTGGCTTGAATATATCGGATCGATGTGACTCGAGGGAAAGTGTTCCATACAATCGTAGTTTCGCCATAATTTAAATACTTACTAAGTGTTCGAACTTGGTAAAATTTTACATACTTCACCTGGAGCATATCTAGAACAGTTTTTCTTAAGATTATCATTTCGCATGATTATTATATTTTACCAAGATTTACATAAGAATTCATTACAAAAGTATAATTTTGTTTTTTTTTGTGTAAGGGAATTCTACCGTAAACATTTAGAAATCGAATATTATTTATAAAGAATCAACTATAATATAGAAGCATAGTTCATAATTTATTCATAAAATTATAGCCTTTATATTGGCAGATAGTAATTTTCTTAGCATCAATTATAACTAAATATAATAATTCTGTACCTTTTTTTTTAATTAGTGCGTTATAGAATAAGGTACACTTGTAATCATTTTATAATATAAGATATTTTAAATATATAAAGGTTTTGATAATTTCAAATTGCTTGAACAAAAAAGCCTCAATTTGTTTAACGGCTTCTTGCAGAGGCTATTTCGGACCACTAAATAAAAATATACTAAATATATAATATCAGAATAACCCTATCAAATGTATGATTATGTATTTTTGGAACACGTATCTGATCTCGACGTTCGATCGAATTCCATCCACCGTAATCACAATGAGACTGAATTTTGTGTAAGTAAAATATGAATCTCGTTCGTAAATGTTTAATTTGAAATTGATTATATCTCTTCGAGTTTGTTTATTTTTATCACAAAACGTTCTAAATACAATCACATAGTCTAAGGACACAGTCATAATGCCAAGCCATTTTCATAAATTTCGTTCGTACCCACGTTTTAAAAACAAAAGCGTTAAATATTGTTATACGCGCTGAGCAAGTATAACACGTGTATTTTTTTATTTTTTTTATTGTTGTTAGGTAAACCTTTGACCACAATCTCTCTTGATAGTAAGTGATGATGTGGTCGTAGTTGTTAACATGCTTTACCTAGAATTACTGGCTCTCACGGACAGCTGCCAGAACACACCGTTAGGTGCTTGACGACAAATTTTCTATTTGTGGGTGGTAGCTAGCCAGGCGGGCACCCGCAAAATGCCCTTTCACCATGCGGTGAAGCTCAAGCCCGCGGCGTGATTTGAACCATGGACCTGCTGCGCGGCAGTCCATAGCCAATGCCACTGAGCTATCACTGCTTCATATGGTAAAACTCTTCAGTTACTGATCATAAACTACTTCTATATGTTGTTTTGTTGAACTCGGTAGGTTTTAAGTTCCCTATTCCATCGTACAAGTAGGTAACCATATAAGTTTGTTTCATTAACGATTATAGCAGCATCAGTTGCTACTACTTTTATTAGAACAAGTGCTACACACATTTTTTTTTTATATTTGCAATGAAATGTCCTGTACAATAAGGTAAGTATCAAGCATCATATGATAGTGCTACTCAATAGTGGCTAGACTCCAAAGAATTGAACAAAGTCAAAGTTACCAGCTTTTCGGTATTTTACAGGTTTCGTATCAATATGCGATTTACCTACACACACATCCGTTGAATGATGGTGATTCAAAAATGTGCACTTTTGTGCTGCTTTCAATATCTGTACGGCCGAAGTATGTAACTCACGGACTCAGGAGTCCAGAAGTCCTTGGATTCTTCACTTATCAATTTAAATTGAGACAGAGTTCGTAAAAGCAAAAAAACAATAATAGCCCTTTACAAAAATACATTGTAAGAATGTACTTTATTTGCTCAACTGAAGTAGCTAGTACTCCTAAAGGCTAAGAGATTCCTTCAATTTTAAAATTCGAGCTAATTTTTATTTCGATTACCTACTCAAATAAGTGGTTAAACAGTCCCGCCGCGCGCCGGTGACATATTCTTATCTTATATTTCTAACCTGATTCTCCAAATTAGAGAACATTTGAGTTCAAAGAGCTTCAATTTTATTTAAATTTGTCTTTTAATGGATAGAAAACTTCGTGTTAAATCAAAATATAATATAATCAGACAAGTTCAACGTCTATCGTTGTTTAAAAATATCATTCCGTTAAGTTTATAGGGGTAAGTTAAGCAAAAGCTATATCTATATTTTGTTTCCGTCGTCATAACTAAATACATTTGTTTGCTATTTGTTGTTTTATTTATATCTTCTACCCGCACTACTGGAACATGATTAAAAGTCACGTCAAAACAACACTCGCTGTGTCAGCTCGTGTTTCAAAATCAAATGACTCCAATAACGTTTTATTGAAAAAAACTTTTTCTTACCTACGATATTCTAAAACATGAATCATCTATAATTGACTTTCAATATCATACAGATACTTATTAACTTTGAAGTTCTTTGTTCCTTGTTTTATTATTGGGACATTGAAATGTCTTTCGTAAACCGCATTATTTACATTCTTCGATGTTGTACTAGCGATCTTGGAAAAAAACAATACTAGAGAATAGGACGGCTCATACTGCACTTTATTTCTAGGATAACAATTTTGAGCTTTTAAGCTTGCTAGCCACTCCTAACTTCATATGAAGTAGTTTATAACAACATAAAAAATACATTTACATGACGGGTTTTTCTGTCTATTGATCATCTAAAATATTTAATACATTTAAATTTATGATTGTTAAATAACTTTGGAAAATATAAATCTAGCTTTGAATACAATTCAAAAACAATACAATTAAACTTACACAAAAGAAAATTATTCGTTATAAATTAATTTCCAGTTTCAAATATCTTAGAAACACGTATGATTGTTCTGGCACTGTAGAAAATGACTAAAAAAGCAAACGATGGCTTGCAATTAGCAGGCAGGCGCCCTCTTTGTCTTCTCGGGGCGGTTAGTTGCACTAGCATGCGGTTAACCTTTTGAATAGGAATTATATATAATAACTGATGCTATAATTTTAAATAGAAAGTTTATTCAGATGAATATAAAGCCTCGCAGAACTTAGCTTACACTAAAATTAAAATGAATATGTATCATGGCAGTTTTTATATTATGTCCTGTTGTATAAACTTAGGCATGTATCATTCTTATGAGTATGTCATTGCAGCCTGTACCAATGTACTTTTGGCGCATATCTTCTCCTTGTTTATCATTCCATGTTTATTTTTTTGGTATCAAAAGAAGGATACTATACAGTATTAGCCGGATTATCCATTGCTAAAGAAATGAAGCCATAGTCACAGAAAACTACCGATATTCTATATGTTATAGTTAAAACAATATTTTAGGCCAACCATGTAACTACAAAAGTTGAAAATATTTATTTTTTGAAAATTGAGAAATTTCATTCTGCTATAAAATAATAATACCTCATACCGAACTGTTTCATTATTATTATATTATAATGATATCCATTGCATTTGAACATATTTTGCGTCGATGACTTTATAGATTGTCTCAATATGGTTTCCTCTAATTGTTCTGGAGTCAGAATGATATTTTTAATGTGTCATAAAAAAGCACAAAGAACATGCCATGAGCAGTTGCGCACTAAGCAGTACAATTGAATTTGATTCATAAATGGCGTATCAGCTAGACGTAAAGGTTAAGCACAGAACAGGGCTGTTAACGCCCTCATTAACTGAAATGTAGCAGGCATTATACTAACACGAGCATGCCAGGGATAATTGACTTTAAGCGGGAGGAAAATTTAAGCCTTAACTAATAATAACAATGTGTTCTTGCGTCAACACTTATAAAGTAAAAGAAAAAATACAGGTCCCAAATATGTGGAACAAGGGTGGGTACATTAGAAACATGATATGCCTAGTTATGAAATGTACTTCATGACACTCGAGTGATATAACAATTAATGTCACTTCAACCTAAGCTAAAATGTACAAGTTCAAATTACAATACAATGGTTCGTAAAAAGTGAATATATTACCCGTGTAGTTAAAGATTCGTTTATGCCTTAACGACGTGTTTACAAACGTAGTCCCACGGGGAATGTATACCCCCGTGGGTACCTCGGGCTCGAGAAAGGTTTAACGAGCTTCTTTAGATGTTATTGAAGCTTGATATGGCAATAAAATATAATGGAAATATCTACTCTTATAAAAACACACTTGACTGCGCGATTTCGTTCGATTGTAGCTGGATTTGGTAAAACTTGATAGGAGTACTAATGGTATTAATTTCTTGACCTCCTGCACCTGCACCTCCGTATTTTCTTTCTGTGAGAGTTGTAAGAGTTGATGAAGGGGAAATTATACCAGATGGTGGGCAGCAGCACCTGCTGGGGAACTGCCAACTTACATGGTCCCAACTTACTTATAAGAGAGGGCTTTGTTAAACGGTGGACTTTATGGCTGTAAATGTGATATAATTAACTACTTGGCTCTTCGGACTTATTTGTTTTTTCGTTCACCTCTAAAGTAAATATATCATCATCGTTTTCGTTCCTTGTAAATAAAATCCTATAAAATCTTTCCTATGATAATTTCTACTGTAGCGTAGCTTCTTTTAAGATAAAGGACGACTCGCGAGTGACTTGTTATTTCGTCCACGAAGAGCCTTTTTGAAAATCCTTTTCTTTGGGAAGTAGGTAATATTAGGTGACCGCATTTCCCTAAGAATGTGACTCGAAACGAATTTATGATTTCTTTGCGATACGTATACCGTTTTCAAAGCCTCTGCAGGTTTTTTATGGAATATGGAATTCATTTTATTGTTTATGTATTGGTTTTGGTGCAGTGAAAAATTTAATAGAAACATTAGATTACTTTATGATATAATCAAGCAAACCCAATTGTGTTGTACTTGTATTATATCTTGACGATGAGATTAACATTATTGCAATTCTCCTGCCCAAAAAGATACGAATAGATTAATAATACCAACGATGATAACGTCTACTGCTTACTGTCATAATATTATAGAATATTAGGTTTGAGAGAATTGTGCCAGAATTGAGCCCAATGATATTTCACCAATGTCATAATTATATTTTTTTAGGTTCACAGTACGTTAATAGTCGGCATTGCTGTTGTAGTCAGTCGGTGAAACTTATTTGTTTTTATTAAGCTGCCTTAATTAAAATTAACAGAATAAATTCGACTATACGTTGTTGAGATCCATTTTTATGTCGATAGTTGCAGATTTGTTGCCTTATTTAGAGACTTCAGGAAGCATCTGAAATACTCGAAATCGGGGTCGGCGATCGAAATTCGATTACCAACGTGTGTTTTTGTAGGTCAGTGTCTTATATTTAAATAAAGTAAATCCGTTATTAGAGAGGGAAGAGTAAATAGCAAATGTATGTTTTTTTTTTAAGATGTGTGAATTTAGTGTAATGAAATTAAATTAAAATAAATAAAAGAAAACCAGCCAAAATAAATGACACACAATTAACTAACAAAATTATAGACGAAAAGAAATGTTTCCGTTACCGGCAAATTTTTTAAGTTATTTTTACAGCTCCATATGGCACAATTACCTAGGTATTTTTTGTTAGATTTCTATGTAATCTGGTAACGATCACGGTGACACGAAGACTAAACAAACATTGTCGAACGAAGAGCATTGATCTCCTTGTTGGCACGCGAAGAATATACACTTGTGTCATCTATATAGGCCTGTAACATAGCCCCTCTTTTTCGTTCGGGGTTCACAGATGCTCTGGAGGATCAGTATTATTTTGTCCAAATAGTAAATGATATTGAAATTAAAAATAAAATATTATAACATGTAAACCTTATTTTTGGTGGTGTAGCATATTCATAGTGTTCTAATATCTTTATTTTCATTAAAACTTTATTACCAAATCAATATTTTCCTTACCAACAATAAAAAAAACATAATTTTGACTTGAAAACTAGAAAAAGCTATTAATTTTAAAATCCGTTATTCACCTAAAGTACTAGTAACCTTTATTTCACAGTTGCGAAAATGTTGTTAACTTCAACATTGGAATACATGAATTTAAATTTGAAATGCATAATTATTTTTGTTTCTGTATAACTAAAGAAACTGTGTAAGCAAAGTACGAAGCGATGAGTTGAAGAGGAAACCCAATAAGTGTGACTCATCGTGGGTAACCCCCGATATAAAAAATTTAAAAGAACTTTTATTTGACATTTTAAAATTAAATAAATTATTCCCTAATGACATACACATTCAATCTGTAATAGATAAATTGAACTTAAAATATAACGCAGCAATTAATGATCAAAAATCAAATTATTACTCAAAATTAATAACTAATAGCAGAAGCGCTTCAAAGGGTATGTGGGCAATTGTTAACAAAGAGAGAGGAAAAAACAACGCACCTAAACTTAATTTTACTGACATTGTAGTAAACAATGACGGTAAAAAGTTCTCAAACCCCAAGGAAGCATTAGATGCAATGAATGCACGGTTCCTCAACGCAGCGGCAGCGTGCGGCTCACCGCAGGCGGACATAGGCGCTGTGCGTCGCGCCTTGTCAAGTGCACGAGCGCCCTCTGACCGCTCGCTTAGGCTGCGTCCCTTCACTGCGGACGAGGTGTATCACACGGTCACCACACGCATACCGCCCAAGCAATCCAAGGACGTGTATGGTCTCTCTATGGAGTTGCTAAGGACGGCCATCATATCCCTAGCGCCTCTGCTATCGTCCTTATTTAACACGTGCTTAAAGGAAGGATCATACCCAGGCTATTTAAAAGTGAGCAAAATATCGCCAATTTTTAAGGGTAAGGGAAAGAGGGAAAATATAGATGGATATAGACCTGTTTCTTTAATTCCCGCAATTGCCAAGATTTTCGAAAATGGATTGAGTTCTAGGTTACTAGAATACTTGGCGTCGACTAGCGCACTATCTGACCGGCAATATGCTTACCGAGCAGGACGATCGATTACTAGCTTAACTAGGGAAGTCGTCAGGCGGGTGGTGGCCGCCCGCGAGCGCAAGCAGCAAGTAGCAGTCCTATGCTGCGACTTATCCAAAGCATTTGACGTAGCTGACCACGCTGTGCTGGCGGTTAAATTAAAGCATTACGGAATCCATGGTAAGTCGTATGCGCTGTTGACAAATTTATTGCGAGGAAGGTCCCAAATTGTGGACGCTGGAGACGGCAGAAACAAGTCCGACCCGCTTTCGTCTTCGATGGGGGTGGCGCAGGGATCCTCTATATCTAACATATTGTTTTCCCTCCTGCTTAATGATTTGCCGGATGTCGTGACAGTGGCAGACATACTAATGTATGCCGATGACGTTGCAGCAATCGTCACTGCCGCTACGGTGGATCGTCTTGAAGAGAGGCTGAATGAGGTGGCTTCGGCCCTTGCAATGTGGTTCCATATTAATGGGCTCGCACTCAACCTAAGCAAGACGCATTTCATCCACTTTAATTTATCAGGTCGGGTGGTGAGACCTCTGGCGGTTAAAGTGGACGGTTCAATGATAGACCAAGTAGGAAACACGACTTTCCTGGGATTCGAAATTGACAAGGGACTGACGTGGGAGTGTCATGTCCACAAACTGTGTGGAAAATTAGGAAGCGCCTGTTATGCGCTCAGTAGAGTGTCCCGAGTGGCCCCCGTTGAGGTGTCACGCGCGTGCTACTTCGCGACGGTGCACTCGCTGCTGCAGTACGGCGCGGAGCTCTGGGCGCGTTGCGCACACTGGGAAAGAGTCTTCCGAATGCAGAAGCGCGCCGTAAGAGCGATTGTGCGAATACCGCGAGACACCTCCGCGAGACCGTATTTTAAAGAACTGGGCATTCTCACATTGCCTGCCATCTTGATTTTTCAGGTGGCAGTATATGTGAGAGACAACTTGGCACTATACAAGAAAAACAGTGACACTCACTCGTACAGCACCCGCAACTCCAACAAGCTCGCGGCAGTATCACGCTCCCTTGCCAAGTCCAGCAAATTGACCCATATACTGGGTCCCGCCGTCTACAATAAGCTCCCCGACGATGTAGTCGCAGCGTCCAGCATGGCCTGCTTCAAGTCCCGTCTGAAGCGCTGGCTTATCGTGCAAACGTTCTATAGATTTGACGAGTTCATGACATTGTAGATATTATTTCGTAAGTTGTTATATCCATATTATTTCTATTATTAATTATTATTTTTGTAATTGACTCTAAAAGTTTTTATTATTATGATTTTTTATTTTTTTGTGTTTGAATAATTATTTCTTATAGATGTATACACATGTATACCCAACATAATATGTAACTTGACATGTAAAATTTATTTTATCAATAAATGAGTATATGAGTATATGAGTATATATGAGTTGTATAAAATTAGTTTGCGGACTTTTAATTACATCTCCCGAAAGGTCGTTGGAATAAAACAAAATGAACAAAGTCTGGCCAAGTACGAGTTTGGCTAGCCTGGAAAGGGCTTTGTGTTATCTTATTACTGCATTAGTTTTCCAAAAATTCAGTAAACCTTGATATATTACAATGTTTAGCCATGATGATGTGGTCGAAGATGTTGTTCAGGCTAATCTAGAAGTTCTATTAATTGGTGCGTGCGTTAATCATATTTACACATTTATAGAGCAGAACATTTCTCCCTTTGAGCGTGAGTCGAACCCGGATTATATACACCGGATGCTTAACCACTGAGCTACCGAGGATTGCTGGTTTTAACCGAAGTTTTGTGTATTACTTACAGATTGTGGAGTAAGTAATTGCCTTTTAATAAAAATTAAATGGAAATAATTTATTCCTACTTGGTTCATTCACATAACTTCGGAAGAGAAAAGCGACTACGCAGAAACACGTGTTTATGAAGGCGTTATATTTTGATTCAGTTACAGTAATTAATATATGCGTATTTTTTCATAGTTAATTCATGATTTAGTTTGCGAGACAACATTTTATGCACAATTTTTAAAGGATTTTCTATTTCATTTAGCATTTAAAATTACATTACTATACAATAAAGAATCATAGCCATTGCCCAGAAAACGGATATGGAAAATATAAAAGTAAGGTATAGATGTGCATACTATATAAAGATCTTTCCAATTTGTTAAAACTTATCTTCAGCCTCACTGATATTTTCACGGGTTTGACATGCGAAGGATTTTCACAAGTACACTGAGAAAAACGACTTAAAGGCTTAAATCAAATTTGACCTTTTACCGTTGAATTGTATCTACCTAAGATGAATTCACAACTCTTGAGATGATTTTCACCAATCAATAAAAATGTACCATGTTTTATAATAAGCACAACCGTCAAAAACGCCTTCCGTAAAGTATTTACAGAATTGAACTTGTTATTTTTTTTTTATTTTTATGCCTGATAGGTTAGCCTTTGACCACTATCTCACTTGATGGTAAGTGATGATGTGGTCGAAGATGTTGTTCAGGCTAACCTAGAAAGTACTAGCTCTCAAGGACAGCTGCCGGAACACACCGTTAGGTGCTTGGCGACAGATTTTCTACTTGAGGGTGGTAGCTAGCCAGGCGGGCATTCGCAAAATGCCCTACCACCATGCTATAACGACTGCCATCCTAAGACAACAACCGGGACCGACGGCTTAACGTGCCCTCCGAAGCACGGAAACGCTCAGTAGTAATGTCACTAGCGGTCACCCATCCAACTCATGACCGCGCGCGACGTTGCTTAACTTTGCTGATCGGTTGAGAACAGCTAAGTAAACTTCGCTACGAGCGCTTCAATTATACGATAATAATTGCAGTATTGACCATAAAATATACCTTACTTTTACGGCGGTTTATATACGGTGATTATCACTATAACGTACGACTTAATCAACTTCATCGAAAAGTCAATTATTAAGAAAGACCACAAAATATACCTTAAATGAAGACGAAAAGAAACATTTGCCTTCACTGACCTCGTTTAACGCCTTCTAGTTGGAAGGCGTTTTTGTACGTATTTACGTTCGGTCGGTTTTTCGCCTTATACCATATAAATTGGCCGTCATTAGGGCGCTTTTGACTTTAGATTTTTCTCAGTGTATAGTACACTGAGGGGAGAAAACGATCTATTCCTTTTCGAGAGTCTGTTTCAGAAAATTATTTGTATGCTTAAAGTAATTATAATATAATAATAATAGTTTAACAAACAACTCCAAAACAGTAATAGAACTTTCTCCCGGGTGATACATGGTGCTTTATAATATCTATGAAGGATATTGTTTATACCTATAAAGGATAGAGTTTTCTCATATTTGTCCCGAGACTTCTCAAAAAGTAAGTTCTTATTGACTTCTTGAGCAGTATTTTGTATTTCTGATGGTGTCATCATTATAAAATTATCACTTTCACTGTCAGTTGACATTTTGGAAATTATAAAGTTTAAGCGTACTGTTAAAGTATCTATGTAGTAAACATCAAAATTTAACCAATTAAAACAAATTGCCGCTTTTTTTTTTCGTTGTGCGGAAAAAGCTTGTCTGAAAATCGAGTATGTACCTAAAAGAACCCACCTCTTCTTTCTAATTTTATTTGATATAACGAGATTTGACGTTTGTATTTTCTTATGTTTGCAGCTAAAAAAACAAAAGAACGCTAGCAAGGCAGTTAAGGACTTTCTTACAACATTCCTTCATTGCTACGGAGGGAAGGAATTAAATTCCATACAACTTCCTCTATTTCACATTTATAAGGGAGAAATGACGAACTTTATACCACGTTTTTGAACAATGAGACATTTTATAGGTAGGTGACATATAAATTTAGTTTTATTTGTTACGTTATTTCTTTACATCCCATTATTTAGATTGTGGATGCGTTTATTCTGTAATACACCATCTGATTTATGCCAAAACGCTGAAATTGCTAAAACGTCGCGCGCGGTCATGAGTTGGATGGGTGACCGCTAGTGACATTACCACTGAGCGTTTCCGTGCTTTGGAGGGCACGTTAAGCCGTCGGTCCCGGTTGTTGTCTTAGAATGGCAGTAGTTATAGGATGGTGGTAGGGCATTTTGCAAATGCCCGCCTGGCTAGCTACAACCCTCAAGTAAAAAATCTGTCGCCAAGCACCTAACGGTGTGTTCCGGCAGCTGTCCTTGAGAGCCAGTACTTCTAGGTTAAGCTGAATAACATCTTTGACCACATCATCACTTACCATCAGGTAAGATAGTGGTCAAAAGCTAACCTATCAGGGAAAAAGAAACTTAAAATTACTAGAAAGATTCTGATGAAATTTGGTATGGAAATAGTTTGAAACCCGGAAAAGGTCATACGATACTTTTTATCCAACTGCGCAAAAAGAGGTTAATGGTATTGCGCGATAACCGATCAGCGACCAGCAGTGAACAATCTGGCTGATACAGTATAGCTGCTGTACAGTAATTTGACACAGTGGTCACCACCTATCGTGATTATATTATGTGAATAAGGACATAAATGTATTTAAGAACCCATCTACAAACTCAAATGTAGTCCGACAGTAGTTCTGTACGTTCTTCAATATTATAGCAACTATATTATTCCATTTCGGCAATTCTACGTTATTGCTATTGCGATGACCATTCTCGTTTATCTTAAGAGCTATGTGACAAAGTGTCTGTGTTCATGTAATGCTCACAGAAGCTATTCATAGCGCTCGTTATTACGCCCGTTTTAGCGTACACTATTTTATAAGCTTTGTTGGTGTGGGACGTGATATTAATTTGGCGAATGCTGATTATATTAGAAGTCAGATATCATAGTGTGTAATATTAGTGAAACAAAATTATCTATAAACTTGTACCTTATGGTGAATCAAATTAGCGATAATACTACATTATGAAACAAGTGCGCGAAATTGTATATTACAATTGAGACGGGTTTTAGGCCTGATCAAAGATTTAAGGCCTAAATGGAGAAGAGATTGTAATAAACAACGCGCACGAGTTTCATACGACGTTTTTAACACACTTGCGAGGAACGAATATATATTTGATAAAATAAAATATTTTCTTGATCTCACATCAGAAGATAGCAATAATAATCTGATTAATAAGGTTCGTAATTAAATCTTCTAAAGTTCTACTTCAGTAGGTAAAAAACTCTTTGGTTTGTTTTTATATGAAAAACGAACGAAACTAACTACAATCTCCTTGGTGAGAAGTGTGGATTTAAAACACTAGTGCGGTAAAGTAAAAAAAGCACGAGTGCTTAATAGACTATATTAAGACAATAAAATCGGTGCATTTAAAGACCCGTTACAAGCGAGTGTGTTGAAAAACTTACTTACTCAATAGTGATCCCCGGATTAAGAAAATTTGTTGTCAGGCAGGTGGTCAGCTATAAAGTGGTAGCCAAAACTTTGTACAAATATTTTATCTTGTCTTTTGTGTAGTAGATTTGACAAATTTGGACAATGCACGTTATTGTCTAAAAAATTAGAGCATTGCACGATATACACTGAAATACTCAGACAGACCGTGTCCAAGGAAGCTGGATTAACAGCTTGGCACGGCTATGTCGCGTCTTTGCTTAGCTATGTAAGAATTATATGTGGTATCTCCGAAGAATTGGATTGAGCATTTTGAGTGCAGAAGCATTGTGTGACATTTATTAACAGGGCTTGGTTTTTGGACAACTGCAAGCTTCTTTTTTAATCTTAACATCCTTTCACTACGTTGCTTCTAGATTAGAGAATTATGCCTTTTCACAAAATCACAACCTGAACTTATACTTTGACAATGTAAAACCAAATATCATGAATTATTAGATGGCAATTACTCCATTTACCAAAAGGTGGTTACAGTATCAGCCGGATCGTCCACTGCTAAACACAGCCTCCCCTATTAAGTGGGTATTTGCCATAATCTCCACGCTTGGCAGGCGGCTTGGGGTTCGCAGTTGAAGAGGGTAGTTCTTTAGAAGGCGCTGCTGCCCATCTTCCTGTATATATCCCTTAGTCGCTTCTTACGACTCCCACGGGATGATAATGGGAGGTGCAATTCTAACCCGGCACCCGACAGGTAGGTAAGAAGGTGATTGACAATTAAATATTATTTAAACGATTTTAAGCATTATTTCAGGTAAGGCATATTGTAAAGTATTTGGACGATGTATATAGACGTGCAAATACTATAATATAAATAGCACGCTTAATTCACAACAATATTGAGGTTAAATATAATATTATATATATTATGTGCTGTTTGTTTACTGTATTTTAGCGCATACAATATTGACTGATTGATTGATAGTTATACATAACATTAATAATAGGTATTTAGAACCCTTTAGTAACATTTTATTGATTTGTTCATTGTAATGTGAAATAAGACATATTGTGGCCATCCAACTTAAGAAAATAAACATAAATTTTCTATACAAGTATTTTAACACTAAATAAAGATTTATAATTTTAGGCGTTACAATATCCATAAATCTTATATATAAAATTCTCGTCTAATATATTAAATTCTCGTGTCACAGTTTTCGTTGCCATACTCCTCCGAAACGGCTTGACCGATTTTGATGAATTTTTTTGTGCTTATCCGGTATCTATGAAAATCGGCCAACATCTATTTTTCATCTCCCTAAATGTTAGGGGTAGTCCACCCCTAAATTTTATTTTTTATTTTTTAGACAAAATTTTTAATTTCTATTTTTTTATGATACAACATACAAAAATACATACAATCCTCAATTTTCACCCTTCTACGATCAACCCCTATTTTTTAAATTATTTATATGGCAAAACAACTTTTGCCGGGTCAACTAGTATGCTATATATTTTAGTGGGTGGTGTCATTCCTCCCGGAAACTTTCGTTCGTGTACACACGTGTAACGTACACGAATGTGTTATCTCAATTAAAAGTATCACTAATAATGAAGACATTGTTAACTTTCGAAAGCAAACGCGTCCTTGTGTATTAACATGCATTAAATTTGGTGTACCCGTAACTGTACAACACACTTACACACCTATTACAACGACAATAAACACCATCCCGCTGTTTCCGACGGAAAACAGCGCGTGACTAAACTGTGAAAATAAAGATTAATGAAACCGATTTGTTCCCGTCGTTCTTGAATCTCGTTACAGTTGAGACTAGTGATTTGTTATCGTGAAATCTTGTTCACCACTAAGCGCGTGCTTGAGGTTTCAAACGCGTGACGACGTGTCACTTTAAATTGACATGCGGACAGCTAAATGGCTAAATGCTAATTAAAGACGATTTCATACAGTGTATATTTTATTTTCAGCTCCTAAATTGTACTCAATTTAAAAAGTTTTGTTTTAATAATGAATAATTAGCAATTTGGTTTCACGGATATATTGTAAATATTATTTTTCAATAAGACCAGTGCTTGGTGCTATATATTTTTTAACAACTTGTACTTATGAAAGAATTTTGATTTTGTCTCTGTCAATGGTGTTTTATTCACTATATTAAATACCCGTTTCAAAACTGATAGTATGATTATTTATATTATAGGCATATAATTTATAACAATGATAAGTCCTTTTTTGTCTTTTATTATATAAAATGTTGTTAAGAATAGTAAACAGGTTTAGTTTGGAATTACTGCCCCTCAAGGACAACTATTCTTGATTTTTTACTGATCATTGAGCTGTCGCACCACATTTTCAGTTGCTTTGCGACAGATTTTATAATAGAAAGTGAAGCTAGCCAGTTGAATACTTCAGTATAAAGTTAAAATTTACTGTTACTATTCTCCATGTTTTACCATGATGGCATGCAAAATTTAAACAACTTACATATTAACTTACATAATAAGCAAATTTTATCACAGAACATTGATAATAATAATGAACGATACTTCAAATATACTACGTGTGGGTCTACGAATATATAATATTTATTCGTAGGTGTGGGTACACTAACCCAGGTATTTTAATAGACCACACTAATTTCTTAAGGTCCCAGCGAATTCAATAGCCGCGCGCTCTCCGAAACTAATGATTTTGGTTTACATATGAAAAATAGCATACTCAAAATATCCTTGTCTCGTTTGCACTGAAAGTAGCTTATTTACAATGTTCATCAATATGCATTAACAATATTAAAAGGTAAGTAAATAAAATTAGTATTCATAAGACTTTCTTTCATATCACAGGTAATAAAATATTCAGTATTATTTATATTTCTAATAACGTTTTATTTATTGTGCTATTTAAGAATAGGTATAATGTCTGTTTTAGCATTTCATACGCACATTTTAAGATATAAATTATATTCGATCATAATTTGGCAAGTTTTCCATCTGCGTCTATGATGTAACTATGATACAATACAATTTTTATATTTTAATCTAAAGTAAAATAAAACATATTTTCGCTTGCACGTAATGTATTCGGCTTTTTTTAGTGAACGTCACCGCCTCGTGTCCAGACACGAGGCGGTGACGTTCACTCAAAAAAGCCGACGTAGAAGTGATCCATTTTTTGGAGCAAAGGGTCATCTCGATGGATCCTATGTAGGATCAAATTTTCACTCCGCTACTTTGCATATATCTACGATTTTAAAGTTCAATGTATGTGAAAAGGTTGAGTAAGTGGTTTAAGTGTTTGCATGTGATAGTTTAAATTTAATTTCTGCTTATTTAAGTTCAATTTGTTCCCATTTAGTTTAAAGTGGTGTTCATATAATTAATTTTGGATACGAGCCACAAATGTTGGATCAATTTTGCGAAATCGCTGTGATAAATTCTGTATTCAACTGTAAACTATAATAAGCATTGGTTAATCGTAAAAATTTTGTATTGTAATAAAGTATTGTAGCGTTTTTGCAAATGAGGTAAATAACGTTTGGAAAAATATCCGTCAGCCACTTCGTAATGCGGGATTTTTACGTCCTAAAACACTATTAGGCATCTGCCTTAATAAATATTATAGACAGTATGGAGATCTCAAAGGGAACGCGTCCGTAATCTCATTACATTGCAATGGCGCCCCGAGTGGCAGGCGCAAATCATAAGTCGCGAAGTCGAGTGGCAAGTGTCAAATTACCTGAAAATCAACCCGGCGCGAAGTGACAATTAGCTCTATTACTTCAGATCTTTAAATAACTTTTTACATTTTATCCACATATTCAGAAACTAATTGGAGGAATTGTTCCATAGAATTTCCGTTTTCGATACGTCCATTAAAGCTTCGACAAAACTGTGGCCCAAATACATGTGTCCTGAATAGATTAAGCCAAGCGCCCACTACTCTATAGATCTTTTACGTAAGTTCTTGAAGGAAAACTGTTTTTCAAATTTGAGAATTAAGTTATGGTTAAAATGTTTTTAAAATATAACGACGTACTTGCACGTCGTAAAAGTGACTACAGTTACTCAGCAGCATGTAACCAGTAATGTCGATGTAAGTGGCGTGTTGCGTCACATTTGGTGCACAACAAGACTACTTGTCATTTTGATTCCTTGATTAGCCAAAAGGTTTTCCAAGGTAGGTTGACGTCAGGAGGCGTCTGGCCACACCCTTCAAGATTTGAGCGAAACAATTTATACGAAACCTTTTTATAAAATAAAAAAATGAATTTTCATTAAGTAGGTATTTAAAATTTAACTATGTTAGGTCATTAATAAAGCGTAAAAATCTATCTAAAAAAAAAAGTCTCTTGCATATCAGTCCAGTTTCTTTACAGTGTACTAAAAACACAGGACAACGTATGATTAAAATGAAAAAGAATGTCTGATTAGGTATTAAATGATATTAAAAACGCTAAAATGTTTAAAATTTTAAACGCACCCGGATAATTCACACTGCCTCCATGATCGAGAGGCGTTAGGTGTTGCTTCGGTATCCTGTCAGGGATCGATTTAATGTTTCTATGGGATTGTGACGGAACAAACACGAGGCCTACCAAGGCGAGGTTAGGCGCTCTGCTGAAAATATATGCATTTCGTCAAAAGTGACGAACTGCATACCCTGAGACAACCAGTAATTTTAATATTGTTACGTGCCTGTAATATAACTGGCTCTCAAGGACTGCTATTAGAACGCCGGAACACACTGTTAGGTGCTTGGCGACAGATTTTCTACTTGAGAGTATTAGTTAGCTAGACGAACAATCGCAAAATGCTCTTCCACCGTACGTTGGTAGGCGGCAAGTGCCCCCAATTACATGGAATATATACCTTACACAATAACATGTCCTTTGACAACTATCTAATTTATTCATAAGTAATTATGTGGTCAAAGACGATGAATACGCTAAACCTAGAATGTGGGCACACTGATGGATATGACATTTTCCTGCTGCTGCTATGCTAACACAATTTTTGTAATAAAATCTCATTTTCTAGTACGGAACCCTGAAAAAATGATTATTCCAAGAATCTTCGACGCGAAAGGTTTTCAAATCTTTAATTAAATTCAGAAAAGCTCAAATGGTAAACAGTTTTGTACAACAGCGACAGGGCATTATGTTACTGGATAAGGAAATAACGACTAATTGCAATGCTGGCTGTTTACATTTTGAGTTACAAAGATATTTTCCGGGAATAATGTTGTTTCTTTGATGTTTTGGCTTTCAAACCGTAGAGTAAAGGATATTGGGTATACAAAGTCTGCTCCTTTGGTGTGTGTATAGAAGTGCCATCTTGACATCGAGTTCCTGGTTTTGAATCTCAGGTACAATTCCCAGGTATAACAAGTTGTGAAGTTTTTTTGTCAAAGAAATTTTTAGTACGGTCACACGCAAAGTTTACTGATATACGATAGGACAAATTTAAGTCATGTGCGGGATTCGAACCCGCGTCCACACACCCCTTTAGCCGGGGTATGCTCTAACCAATTGAGCTAACATGACATGATGTCATAACTCAAATCTTTCCTATCGTTCTTTAACCATCGTATTGAGATGGAGCGACATCTATAGTACCACTTGCGTTGTACTACAAAAAAGACCAATTTTACAATTGGTTTTATACTTGTAAAATGATGACGCAACCTTATAATTTTAATATTTTTAGGTTTGCAATAACGCCTGCTATGCGGATTACATTACAAAATCACAAATATACGATAGGAAAAATTTAAGTCATGTGCGGGATTCAAACCCGTGTCCATCCACCCCTTTAGCCGGGGTATTCTCTAACCAATTGAGCTAACATGGCATGACGTTATAACTCAAATCTTTCCTATCGTTTTTCAACGATCGTATTGGGATGGAGCGACATCTATAGTACCATAGTTTAAAATATTGCTGGTAAAACGCTGATCTCAAAAATCACTTTTGCAACAGCAAATATACTGTACTAGCTGTGCCTGCGACTTCGTTCGCGATTGCCGTACCTGCAGACTAATTATTCACATTTGAGCACTTTTTTACTCATATTAAGCAACGTTGTGGTCTGCGGTGAAGCACTCTTAGTAAAGCATAGCTTAGAAAAGAGCTTTTTACTTCGTATTTGAAAACTCCCATGTTGTATTTTCGAGAAGACAGTAGTTAACTCAGAGAATTCCTTTACGGTTTGCACCATAAATGTTCAAGCAAAGTACTTTGTGCGTTTATTTGGAATTTCGATTTTAAAACAGCGTCTTTTTGCCATTGCTCTCCTGTAGAACGAAGATATATTAGATTGTGCACTTCCACTCCGAGTCTCCGAAATGTATCCGGCAAAAATAGATAGTTAAAAAACTGGTAGTGGCGAATGTTCCAGATGTTAGTTTTATCTTAGCAAGCTTGCAAAACTAGACAATGGTGCCAGGCTGCCCGTAGGGTGCCGAGCTGCCCGTGGGGTGCTGGGCTGCTCGTGGGCTGCCGGGCTGCCTATGGGTTTCCGGGGTGCCCGTGGAGTGCCGGGCTACCCACGGGGTGCCGGGGTGCCTGTGGGGTGCCGGGCTGCCTGTGGGCTGTCGGGCTACCTGTGGGGTCACACGTCACAGATAAAAATAAACAATAAAAGTTTTGGTATCAGTATCAGCTACAGAGTGCTCTCAAACATTATTTTCAAAATATCTGCAATGTACAGAATTAGACCTGTTGCAGCTGCGATGAAATAATATATTTGATTGAAGTGTTGCAGTTTTATTATAAGTATAAACTAAGTAAAATATCCATAGTACGTCTGCCGTGCCTCTGTCAAGCCCTCCGAGTAATACAGGAGTTAAACTAAAAATTAGATTGATTATTAAATTTCCTAATCGTCAGCCTCCATCATTTGTATAGGCACTATACAAGATAATAAAGGAATTTACTTTTTAATATTTACAGGTTTAACTACATATTAGAT
The DNA here is from genome assembly GCA_963890685.1 of Plagodis pulveraria. NCBI lineage: Eukaryota > Metazoa > Arthropoda > Insecta > Lepidoptera > Geometridae > Plagodis > Plagodis pulveraria. The sequence goes on along the minus strand of OY982964.1, from coordinate 9,632,791 downwards.
TAGTATAACTAGATTGTCAACGTTATTGTGGACTTACAATCGTGCTTCATTAAAAAAGTGGTTATACTCTGAATTGTCTTGAGTTAACAAGCTTATATGCCACTGCGGCAAATCGTATATAGGCGAGACTCAACTCAATATTTCCACCAGAATCATATCAATAGTGTCAAAAATTTGGGTACCGTGAGGTCGGCAGGGACAGAGCATTCCCAAATCCCAGGCGCACACTAACTCTATGCCACTTCGGTAAATCGTATATAGGCGAGACTCGAAACAATGCTTCTACCAGAGTAACTGAACATATCAGGAGTGTCAAAAACTTGGATACCGTGAGGTCGGCAGGGATAGAGCATTCCCAAATCCCAGGCGCACACAGGGAATTCCACCGGCCTGGATACCAGTCCTCAATATTTGTGATAAACAAATGGCATTGGGGTTGTGGAACCGCGAAGAGGACAGTACTAGTGTAGTGTGTCAGCAGTCCTATCAAAACGACAGTGATATTCACAGTGATAGTGACAGAAGTCGGTTACGTGCTGAGGCCCGCGCTCGACGCTGTGCGTAATCGTGACTTCTTGACGAAGAACTTCAAATTAGTTCAAAACTGGTCGGACGGTAAATATAACGCAAGTCCTAGCCGGTTACTTAATAAAAATGGTATTTACCTCTCATGCAACTCACAGGAACACAATAAGTATACCGCAGCCTTAGACAAATAAATTGGGAAAGTTGCTCTACCTCCTTCTACCAGTAGTACCTACCGCATCTACCTCGAACGCTCTTTATATGTATAAATTTCTCATTTATTCATCTCACGTCTTCGCTTCTAGTCAGTTTTAATATACGGCGGAAGTTGAAAATGCTGCGTTTTATTTTATAATTAAATTTCTTGCTTCTCCACAGAAATATAAATGACTAGCTTTCCGGCCACGGCACCACCCACGTGTATATCGGTTATCGCGCAAAACCATTATTCTCTTATTGCGCAGTTGGGTAAAAACTATTCTGTCTATTATGTCCTTTCCCGGGTTTCAAATTATTTTCATACTAAATTTCATCTAAAACGGTCGAGGAGTTTTTAAGTTTATTCGTTACATACAAAAATACAAACCTTTCCTCTTTATAATCCCCTTCTCTCTTTGGTGAAGCTTGATATGGCAATAAAATATAATGGAAATATCTACTCTTATAAAAACACACTTGACTGCGCGATTTCGTTCGATTGTAGCTGGATTTGGTAAAACTTGATAGGAGTACTAATGGTATTAATTTCTTGACCTCCTGCACCTGCACCTCCGTATTTTCTTTCTGTGAGAGTTGTAAGAGTTGATGAAGGGGAAATTATACCAGATGGTGGGCAGCAGCACCTGCTGGGGAACTGCCAACTTACATGGTCCCAACTTACTTATAAGAGAGGGCTTTGTTAAACGGTGGACTTTATGGCTGTAAATGTGATATAATTAACTACTTGGCTCTTCGGACTTATTTGTTTTTTCGTTCACCTCTAAAGTAAATATATCATCATCGTTTTCGTTCCTTGTAAATAAAATCCTATAAAATCTTTCCTATGATAATTTCTACTGTAGCGTAGCTTCTTTTAAGATAAAGGACGACTCGCGAGTGACTTGTTATTTCGTCCACGAAGAGCCTTTTTGAAAATCCTTTTCTTTGGGAAGTAGGTAATATTAGGTGACCGCATTTCCCTAAGAATGTGACTCGAAACGAATTTATGATTTCTTTGCGATACGTATACCGTTTTCAAAGCCTCTGCAGGTTTTTTATGGAATATGGAATTCATTTTATTGTTTATGTATTGGTTTTGGTGCAGTGAAAAATTTAATAGAAACATTAGATTACTTTATGATATAATCAAGCAAACCCAATTGTGTTGTACTTGTATTATATCTTGACGATGAGATTAACATTATTGCAATTCTCCTGCCCAAAAAGATACGAATAGATTAATAATACCAACGATGATAACGTCTACTGCTTACTGTCATAATATTATAGAATATTAGGTTTGAGAGAATTGTGCCAGAATTGAGCCCAATGATATTTCACCAATGTCATAATTATATTTTTTTAGGTTCACAGTACGTTAATAGTCGGCATTGCTGTTGTAGTCAGTCGGTGAAACTTATTTGTTTTTATTAAGCTGCCTTAATTAAAATTAACAGAATAAATTCGACTATACGTTGTTGAGATCCATTTTTATGTCGATAGTTGCAGATTTGTTGCCTTATTTAGAGACTTCAGGAAGCATCTGAAATACTCGAAATCGGGGTCGGCGATCGAAATTCGATTACCAACGTGTGTTTTTGTAGGTCAGTGTCTTATATTTAAATAAAGTAAATCCGTTATTAGAGAGGGAAGAGTAAATAGCAAATGTATGTTTTTTTTTTAAGATGTGTGAATTTAGTGTAATGAAATTAAATTAAAATAAATAAAAGAAAACCAGCCAAAATAAATGACACACAATTAACTAACAAAATTATAGACGAAAAGAAATGTTTCCGTTACCGGCAAATTTTTTAAGTTATTTTTACAGCTCCATATGGCACAATTACCTAGGTATTTTTTGTTAGATTTCTATGTAATCTGGTAACGATCACGGTGACACGAAGACTAAACAAACATTGTCGAACGAAGAGCATTGATCTCCTTGTTGGCACGCGAAGAATATACACTTGTGTCATCTATATAGGCCTGTAACATAGCCCCTCTTTTTCGTTCGGGGTTCACAGATGCTCTGGAGGATCAGTATTATTTTGTCCAAATAGTAAATGATATTGAAATTAAAAATAAAATATTATAACATGTAAACCTTATTTTTGGTGGTGTAGCATATTCATAGTGTTCTAATATCTTTATTTTCATTAAAACTTTATTACCAAATCAATATTTTCCTTACCAACAATAAAAAAAACATAATTTTGACTTGAAAACTAGAAAAAGCTATTAATTTTAAAATCCGTTATTCACCTAAAGTACTAGTAACCTTTATTTCACAGTTGCGAAAATGTTGTTAACTTCAACATTGGAATACATGAATTTAAATTTGAAATGCATAATTATTTTTGTTTCTGTATAACTAAAGAAACTGTGTAAGCAAAGTACGAAGCGATGAGTTGAAGAGGAAACCCAATAAGTGTGACTCATCGTGGGTAACCCCCGATATAAAAAATTTAAAAGAACTTTTATTTGACATTTTAAAATTAAATAAATTATTCCCTAATGACATACACATTCAATCTGTAATAGATAAATTGAACTTAAAATATAACGCAGCAATTAATGATCAAAAATCAAATTATTACTCAAAATTAATAACTAATAGCAGAAGCGCTTCAAAGGGTATGTGGGCAATTGTTAACAAAGAGAGAGGAAAAAACAACGCACCTAAACTTAATTTTACTGACATTGTAGTAAACAATGACGGTAAAAAGTTCTCAAACCCCAAGGAAGCATTAGATGCAATGAATGCACGGTTCCTCAACGCAGCGGCAGCGTGCGGCTCACCGCAGGCGGACATAGGCGCTGTGCGTCGCGCCTTGTCAAGTGCACGAGCGCCCTCTGACCGCTCGCTTAGGCTGCGTCCCTTCACTGCGGACGAGGTGTATCACACGGTCACCACACGCATACCGCCCAAGCAATCCAAGGACGTGTATGGTCTCTCTATGGAGTTGCTAAGGACGGCCATCATATCCCTAGCGCCTCTGCTATCGTCCTTATTTAACACGTGCTTAAAGGAAGGATCATACCCAGGCTATTTAAAAGTGAGCAAAATATCGCCAATTTTTAAGGGTAAGGGAAAGAGGGAAAATATAGATGGATATAGACCTGTTTCTTTAATTCCCGCAATTGCCAAGATTTTCGAAAATGGATTGAGTTCTAGGTTACTAGAATACTTGGCGTCGACTAGCGCACTATCTGACCGGCAATATGCTTACCGAGCAGGACGATCGACTACTAGCTTAACTAGGGAAGTCGTCAGGCGGGTGGTGGCCGCCCGCGAGCGCAAGCAGCAAGTAGCAGTCCTATGCTGCGACTTATCCAAAGCATTTGACGTAGCTGACCACGCTGTGCTGGCGGTTAAATTAAAGCATTACGGAATCCATGGTAAGTCGTATGCGCTGTTGACAAATTTATTGCGAGGAAGGTCCCAAATTGTGGACGCTGGAGACGGCAGAAACAAGTCCGACCCGCTTTCGTCTTCGATGGGGGTGGCGCAGGGATCCTCTATATCTAACATATTGTTTTCCCTCCTGCTTAATGATTTGCCGGATGTCGTGACAGTGGCAGACATACTAATGTATGCCGATGACGTTGCAGCAATCGTCACTGCCGCTACGGTGGATCGTCTTGAAGAGAGGCTGAATGAGGTGGCTTCGGCCCTTGCAATGTGGTTCCATATTAATGGGCTCGCACTCAACCTAAGCAAGACGCATTTCATCCACTTTAATTTATCAGGTCGGGTGGTGAGACCTCTGGCGGTTAAAGTGGACGGTTCAATGATAGACCAAGTAGGAAACACGACTTTCCTGGGATTCGAAATTGACAAGGGACTGACGTGGGAGTGTCATGTCCACAAACTGTGTGGAAAATTAGGAAGCGCCTGTTATGCGCTCAGTAGAGTGTCCCGAGTGGCCCCCGTTGAGGTGTCACGCGCGTGCTACTTCGCGACGGTGCACTCGCTGCTGCAGTACGGCGCGGAGCTCTGGGCGCGTTGCGCACACTGGGAAAGAGTCTTCCGAATGCAGAAGCGCGCCGTAAGAGCGATTGTGCGAATACCGCGAGACACCTCCGCGAGACCGTATTTTAAAGAACTGGGCATTCTCACATTGCCTGCCATCTTGATTTTTCAGGTGGCAGTATATGTGAGAGACAACTTGGCACTATACAAGAAAAACAGTGACACTCACTCGTACAGCACCCGCAACTCCAACAAGCTCGCGGCAGTATCACGCTCCCTTGCCAAGTCCAGCAAATTGACCCATATACTGGGTCCCGCCGTCTACAATAAGCTCCCCGACGATGTAGTCGCAGCGTCCAGCATGGCCTGCTTCAAGTCCCGTCTGAAGCGCTGGCTTATCGTGCAAACGTTCTATAGATTTGACGAGTTCATGACATTGTAGATATTATTTCGTAAGTTGTTATATCCATATTATTTCTATTATTAATTATTATTTTTGTAATTGACTCTAAAAGTTTTTATTATTATGATTTTTTATTTTTTTGTGTTTGAATAATTATTTCTTATAGATGTATACACATGTATACCCAACATAATATGTAACTTGACATGTAAAATTTATTTTATCAATAAATGAGTATATGAGTATATGAGTATATATGAGTTGTATAAAATTAGTTTGCGGACTTTTAATTACATCTCCCGAAAGGTCGTTGGAATAAAACAAAATGAACAAAGTCTGGCCAAGTACGAGTTTGGCTAGCCTGGAAAGGGCTTTGTGTTATCTTATTACTGCATTAGTTTTCCAAAAATTCAGTAAACCTTGATATATTACAATGTTTAGCCATGATGATGTGGTCGAAGATGTTGTTCAGGCTAATCTAGAAGTTCTATTAATTGGTGCGTGCGTTAATCATATTTACACATTTATAGAGCAGAACATTTCTCCCTTTGAGCGTGAGTCGAACCCGGATTATATACACCGGATGCTTAACCACTGAGCTACCGAGGATTGCTGGTTTTAACCGAAGTTTTGTGTATTACTTACAGATTGTGGAGTAAGTAATTGCCTTTTAATAAAAATTAAATGGAAATAATTTATTCCTACTTGGTTCATTCACATAACTTCGGAAGAGAAAAGCGACTACGCAGAAACACGTGTTTATGAAGGCGTTATATTTTGATTCAGTTACAGTAATTAATATATGCGTATTTTTTCATAGTTAATTCATGATTTAGTTTGCGAGACAACATTTTATGCACAATTTTTAAAGGATTTTCTATTTCATTTAGCATTTAAAATTACATTACTATACAATAAAGAATCATAGCCATTGCCCAGAAAACGGATATGGAAAATATAAAAGTAAGGTATAGATGTGCATACTATATAAAGATCTTTCCAATTTGTTAAAACTTATCTTCAGCCTCACTGATATTTTCACGGGTTTGACATGCGAAGGATTTTCACAAGTACACTGAGAAAAACGACTTAAAGGCTTAAATCAAATTTGACCTTTTACCGTTGAATTGTATCTACCTAAGATGAATTCACAACTCTTGAGATGATTTTCACCAATCAATAAAAATGTACCATGTTTTATAATAAGCACAACCGTCAAAAACGCCTTCCGTAAAGTATTTACAGAATTGAACTTGTTATTTTTTTTTTATTTTTATGCCTGATAGGTTAGCCTTTGACCACTATCTCACTTGATGGTAAGTGATGATGTGGTCGAAGATGTTGTTCAGGCTAACCTAGAAAGTACTAGCTCTCAAGGACAGCTGCCGGAACACACCGTTAGGTGCTTGGCGACAGATTTTCTACTTGAGGGTGGTAGCTAGCCAGGCGGGCATTCGCAAAATGCCCTACCACCATGCTATAACGACTGCCATCCTAAGACAACAACCGGGACCGACGGCTTAACGTGCCCTCCGAAGCACGGAAACGCTCAGTAGTAATGTCACTAGCGGTCACCCATCCAACTCATGACCGCGCGCGACGTTGCTTAACTTTGCTGATCGGTTGAGAACAGCTAAGTAAACTTCGCTACGAGCGCTTCAATTATACGATAATAATTGCAGTATTGACCATAAAATATACCTTACTTTTACGGCGGTTTATATACGGTGATTATCACTATAACGTACGACTTAATCAACTTCATCGAAAAGTCAATTATTAAGAAAGACCACAAAATATACCTTAAATGAAGACGAAAAGAAACATTTGCCTTCACTGACCTCGTTTAACGCCTTCTAGTTGGAAGGCGTTTTTGTACGTATTTACGTTCGGTCGGTTTTTCGCCTTATACCATATAAATTGGCCGTCATTAGGGCGCTTTTGACTTTAGATTTTTCTCAGTGTATAGTACACTGAGGGGAGAAAACGATCTATTCCTTTTCGAGAGTCTGTTTCAGAAAATTATTTGTATGCTTAAAGTAATTATAATATAATAATAATAGTTTAACAAACAACTCCAAAACAGTAATAGAACTTTCTCCCGGGTGATACATGGTGCTTTATAATATCTATGAAGGATATTGTTTATACCTATAAAGGATAGAGTTTTCTCATATTTGTCCCGAGACTTCTCAAAAAGTAAGTTCTTATTGACTTCTTGAGCAGTATTTTGTATTTCTGATGGTGTCATCATTATAAAATTATCACTTTCACTGTCAGTTGACATTTTGGAAATTATAAAGTTTAAGCGTACTGTTAAAGTATCTATGTAGTAAACATCAAAATTTAACCAATTAAAACAAATTGCCGCTTTTTTTTTTCGTTGTGCGGAAAAAGCTTGTCTGAAAATCGAGTATGTACCTAAAAGAACCCACCTCTTCTTTCTAATTTTATTTGATATAACGAGATTTGACGTTTGTATTTTCTTATGTTTGCAGCTAAAAAAACAAAAGAACGCTAGCAAGGCAGTTAAGGACTTTCTTACAACATTCCTTCATTGCTACGGAGGGAAGGAATTAAATTCCATACAACTTCCTCTATTTCACATTTATAAGGGAGAAATGACGAACTTTATACCACGTTTTTGAACAATGAGACATTTTATAGGTAGGTGACATATAAATTTAGTTTTATTTGTTACGTTATTTCTTTACATCCCATTATTTAGATTGTGGATGCGTTTATTCTGTAATACACCATCTGATTTATGCCAAAACGCTGAAATTGCTAAAACGTCGCGCGCGGTCATGAGTTGGATGGGTGACCGCTAGTGACATTACCACTGAGCGTTTCCGTGCTTTGGAGGGCACGTTAAGCCGTCGGTCCCGGTTGTTGTCTTAGAATGGCAGTAGTTATAGGATGGTGGTAGGGCATTTTGCAAATGCCCGCCTGGCTAGCTACAACCCTCAAGTAAAAAATCTGTCGCCAAGCACCTAACGGTGTGTTCCGGCAGCTGTCCTTGAGAGCCAGTACTTCTAGGTTAAGCTGAATAACATCTTTGACCACATCATCACTTACCATCAGGTAAGATAGTGGTCAAAAGCTAACCTATCAGGGAAAAAGAAACTTAAAATTACTAGAAAGATTCTGATGAAATTTGGTATGGAAATAGTTTGAAACCCGGAAAAGGTCATACGATACTTTTTATCCAACTGCGCAAAAAGAGGTTAATGGTATTGCGCGATAACCGATCAGCGACCAGCAGTGAACAATCTGGCTGATACAGTATAGCTGCTGTACAGTAATTTGACACAGTGGTCACCACCTATCGTGATTATATTATGTGAATAAGGACATAAATGTATTTAAGAACCCATCTACAAACTCAAATGTAGTCCGACAGTAGTTCTGTACGTTCTTCAATATTATAGCAACTATATTATTCCATTTCGGCAATTCTACGTTATTGCTATTGCGATGACCATTCTCGTTTATCTTAAGAGCTATGTGACAAAGTGTCTGTGTTCATGTAATGCTCACAGAAGCTATTCATAGCGCTCGTTATTACGCCCGTTTTAGCGTACACTATTTTATAAGCTTTGTTGGTGTGGGACGTGATATTAATTTGGCGAATGCTGATTATATTAGAAGTCAGATATCATAGTGTGTAATATTAGTGAAACAAAATTATCTATAAACTTGTACCTTATGGTGAATCAAATTAGCGATAATACTACATTATGAAACAAGTGCGCGAAATTGTATATTACAATTGAGACGGGTTTTAGGCCTGATCAAAGATTTAAGGCCTAAATGGAGAAGAGATTGTAATAAACAACGCGCACGAGTTTCATACGACGTTTTTAACACACTTGCGAGGAACGAATATATATTTGATAAAATAAAATATTTTCTTGATCTCACATCAGAAGATAGCAATAATAATCTGATTAATAAGGTTCGTAATTAAATCTTCTAAAGTTCTACTTCAGTAGGTAAAAAACTCTTTGGTTTGTTTTTATATGAAAAACGAACGAAACTAACTACAATCTCCTTGGTGAGAAGTGTGGATTTAAAACACTAGTGCGGTAAAGTAAAAAAAGCACGAGTGCTTAATAGACTATATTAAGACAATAAAATCGGTGCATTTAAAGACCCGTTACAAGCGAGTGTGTTGAAAAACTTACTTACTCAATAGTGATCCCCGGATTAAGAAAATTTGTTGTCAGGCAGGTGGTCAGCTATAAAGTGGTAGCCAAAACTTTGTACAAATATTTTATCTTGTCTTTTGTGTAGTAGATTTGACAAATTTGGACAATGCACGTTATTGTCTAAAAAATTAGAGCATTGCACGATATACACTGAAATACTCAGACAGACCGTGTCCAAGGAAGCTGGATTAACAGCTTGGCACGGCTATGTCGCGTCTTTGCTTAGCTATGTAAGAATTATATGTGGTATCTCCGAAGAATTGGATTGAGCATTTTGAGTGCAGAAGCATTGTGTGACATTTATTAACAGGGCTTGGTTTTTGGACAACTGCAAGCTTCTTTTTTAATCTTAACATCCTTTCACTACGTTGCTTCTAGATTAGAGAATTATGCCTTTTCACAAAATCACAACCTGAACTTATACTTTGACAATGTAAAACCAAATATCATGAATTATTAGATGGCAATTACTCCATTTACCAAAAGGTGGTTACAGTATCAGCCGGATCGTCCACTGCTAAACACAGCCTCCCCTATTAAGTGGGTATTTGCCATAATCTCCACGCTTGGCAGGCGGCTTGGGGTTCGCAGTTGAAGAGGGTAGTTCTTTAGAAGGCGCTGCTGCCCATCTTCCTGTATATATCCCTTAGTCGCTTCTTACGACTCCCACGGGATGATAATGGGAGGTGCAATTCTAACCCGGCACCCGACAGGTAGGTAAGAAGGTGATTGACAATTAAATATTATTTAAACGATTTTAAGCATTATTTCAGGTAAGGCATATTGTAAAGTATTTGGACGATGTATATAGACGTGCAAATACTATAATATAAATAGCACGCTTAATTCACAACAATATTGAGGTTAAATATAATATTATATATATTATGTGCTGTTTGTTTACTGTATTTTAGCGCATACAATATTGACTGATTGATTGATAGTTATACATAACATTAATAATAGGTATTTAGAACCCTTTAGTAACATTTTATTGATTTGTTCATTGTAATGTGAAATAAGACATATTGTGGCCATCCAACTTAAGAAAATAAACATAAATTTTCTATACAAGTATTTTAACACTAAATAAAGATTTATAATTTTAGGCGTTACAATATCCATAAATCTTATATATAAAATTCTCGTCTAATATATTAAATTCTCGTGTCACAGTTTTCGTTGCCATACTCCTCCGAAACGGCTTGACCGATTTTGATGAATTTTTTTGTGCTTATCCGGTATCTATGAAAATCGGCCAACATCTATTTTTCATCTCCCTAAATGTTAGGGGTAGTCCACCCCTAAATTTTATTTTTTATTTTTTAGACAAAATTTTTAATTTCTATTTTTTTATGATACAACATACAAAAATACATACAATCCTCAATTTTCACCCTTCTACGATCAACCCCTATTTTTTAAATTATTTATATGGCAAAACAACTTTTGCCGGGTCAACTAGTATGCTATATATTTTAGTGGGTGGTGTCATTCCTCCCGGAAACTTTCGTTCGTGTACACACGTGTAACGTACACGAATGTGTTATCTCAATTAAAAGTATCACTAATAATGAAGACATTGTTAACTTTCGAAAGCAAACGCGTCCTTGTGTATTAACATGCATTAAATTTGGTGTACCCGTAACTGTACAACACACTTACACACCTATTACAACGACAATAAACACCATCCCGCTGTTTCCGACGGAAAACAGCGCGTGACTAAACTGTGAAAATAAAGATTAATGAAACCGATTTGTTCCCGTCGTTCTTGAATCTCGTTACAGTTGAGACTAGTGATTTGTTATCGTGAAATCTTGTTCACCACTAAGCGCGTGCTTGAGGTTTCAAACGCGTGACGACGTGTCACTTTAAATTGACATGCGGACAGCTAAATGGCTAAATGCTAATTAAAGACGATTTCATACAGTGTATATTTTATTTTCAGCTCCTAAATTGTACTCAATTTAAAAAGTTTTGTTTTAATAATGAATAATTAGCAATTTGGTTTCACGGATATATTGTAAATATTATTTTTCAATAAGACCAGTGCTTGGTGCTATATATTTTTTTAACAACTTGTACTTATGAAAGAATTTTGATTTTGTCTCTGTCAATGGTGTTTTATTCACTATATTAAATACCCGTTTCAAAACTGATAGTATGATTATTTATATTATAGGCATATAATTTATAACAATGATAAGTCCTTTTTTGTCTTTTATTATATAAAATGTTGTTAAGAATAGTAAACAGGTTTAGTTTGGAATTACTGCCCCTCAAGGACAACTATTCTTGATTTTTTACTGATCATTGAGCTGTCGCACCACATTTTCAGTTGCTTTGCGACAGATTTTATAATAGAAAGTGAAGCTAGCCAGTTGAATACTTCAGTATAAAGTTAAAATTTACTGTTACTATTCTCCATGTTTTACCATGATGGCATGCAAAATTTAAACAACTTACATATTAACTTACATAATAAGCAAATTTTATCACAGAACATTGATAATAATAATGAACGATACTTCAAATATACTACGTGTGGGTCTACGAATATATAATATTTATTCGTAGGTGTGGGTACACTAACCCAGGTATTTTAATAGACCACACTAATTTCTTAAGGTCCCAGCGAATTCAATAGCCGCGCGCTCTCCGAAACTAATGATTTTGGTTTACATATGAAAAATAGCATACTCAAAATATCCTTGTCTCGTTTGCACTGAAAGTAGCTTATTTACAATGTTCATCAATATGCATTAACAATATTAAAAGGTAAGTAAATAAAATTAGTATTCATAAGACTTTCTTTCATATCACAGGTAATAAAATATTCAGTATTATTTATATTTCTAATAACGTTTTATTTATTGTGCTATTTAAGAATAGGTATAATGTCTGTTTTAGCATTTCATACGCACATTTTAAGATATAAATTATATTCGATCATAATTTGGCAAGTTTTCCATCTGCGTCTATGATGTAACTATGATACAATACAATTTTTATATTTTAATCTAAAGTAAAATAAAACATATTTTCGCTTGCACGTAATGTATTCGGCTTTTTTTAGTGAACGTCACCGCCTCGTGTCCAGACACGAGGCGGTGACGTTCACTCAAAAAAGCCGACGTAGAAGTGATCCATTTTTTGGAGCAAAGGGTCATCTCGATGGATCCTATGTAGGATCAAATTTTCACTCCGCTACTTTGCATATATCTACGATTTTAAAGTTCAATGTATGTGAAAAGGTTGAGTAAGTGGTTTAAGTGTTTGCATGTGATAGTTTAAATTTAATTTCTGCTTATTTAAGTTCAATTTGTTCCCATTTAGTTTAAAGTGGTGTTCATATAATTAATTTTGGATACGAGCCACAAATGTTGGATCAATTTTGCGAAATCGCTGTGATAAATTCTGTATTCAACTGTAAACTATAATAAGCATTGGTTAATCGTAAAAATTTTGTATTGTAATAAAGTATTGTAGCGTTTTTGCAAATGAGGTAAATAACGTTTGGAAAAATATCCGTCAGCCACTTCGTAATGCGGGATTTTTACGTCCTAAAACACTATTAGGCATCTGCCTTAATAAATATTATAGACAGTATGGAGATCTCAAAGGGAACGCGTCCGTAATCTCATTACATTGCAATGGCGCCCCGAGTGGCAGGCGCAAATCATAAGTCGCGAAGTCGAGTGGCAAGTGTCAAATTACCTGAAAATCAACCCGGCGCGAAGTGACAATTAGCTCTATTACTTCAGATCTTTAAATAACTTTTTACATTTTATCCACATATTCAGAAACTAATTGGAGGAATTGTTCCATAGAATTTCCGTTTTCGATACGTCCATTAAAGCTTCGACAAAACTGTGGCCCAAATACATGTGTCCTGAATAGATTAAGCCAAGCGCCCACTACTCTATAGATCTTTTACGTAAGTTCTTGAAGGAAAACTGTTTTTCAAATTTGAGAATTAAGTTATGGTTAAAATGTTTTTAAAATATAACGACGTACTTGCACGTCGTAAAAGTGACTACAGTTACTCAGCAGCATGTAACCAGTAATGTCGATGTAAGTGGCGTGTTGCGTCACATTTGGTGCACAACAAGACTACTTGTCATTTTGATTCCTTGATTAGCCAAAAGGTTTTCCAAGGTAGGTTGACGTCAGGAGGCGTCTGGCCACACCCTTCAAGATTTGAGCGAAACAATTTATACGAAACCTTTTTATAAAATAAAAAAATGAATTTTCATTAAGTAGGTATTTAAAATTTAACTATGTTAGGTCATTAATAAAGCGTAAAAATCTATCTAAAAAAAAAAGTCTCTTGCATATCAGTCCAGTTTCTTTACAGTGTACTAAAAACACAGGACAACGTATGATTAAAATGAAAAAGAATGTCTGATTAGGTATTAAATGATATTAAAAACGCTAAAATGTTTAAAATTTTAAACGCACCCGGATAATTCACACTGCCTCCATGATCGAGAGGCGTTAGGTGTTGCTTCGGTATCCTGTCAGGGATCGATTTAATGTTTCTATGGGATTGTGACGGAACAAACACGAGGCCTACCAAGGCGAGGTTAGGCGCTCTGCTGAAAATATATGCATTTCGTCAAAAGTGACGAACTGCATACCCTGAGACAACCAGTAATTTTAATATTGTTACGTGCCTGTAATATAACTGGCTCTCAAGGACTGCTATTAGAACGCCGGAACACACTGTTAGGTGCTTGGCGACAGATTTTCTACTTGAGAGTATTAGTTAGCTAGACGAACAATCGCAAAATGCTCTTCCACCGTACGTTGGTAGGCGGCAAGTGCCCCCAATTACATGGAATATATACCTTACACAATAACATGTCCTTTGACAACTATCTAATTTATTCATAAGTAATTATGTGGTCAAAGACGATGAATACGCTAAACCTAGAATGTGGGCACACTGATGGATATGACATTTTCCTGCTGCTGCTATGCTAACACAATTTTTGTAATAAAATCTCATTTTCTAGTACGGAACCCTGAAAAAATGATTATTCCAAGAATCTTCGACGCGAAAGGTTTTCAAATCTTTAATTAAATTCAGAAAAGCTCAAATGGTAAACAGTTTTGTACAACAGCGACAGGGCATTATGTTACTGGATAAGGAAATAACGACTAATTGCAATGCTGGCTGTTTACATTTTGAGTTACAAAGATATTTTCCGGGAATAATGTTGTTTCTTTGATGTTTTGGCTTTCAAACCGTAGAGTAAAGGATATTGGGTATACAAAGTCTGCTCCTTTGGTGTGTGTATAGAAGTGCCATCTTGACATCGAGTTCCTGGTTTTGAATCTCAGGTACAATTCCCAGGTATAACAAGTTGTGAAGTTTTTTTGTCAAAGAAATTTTTAGTACGGTCACACGCAAAGTTTACTGATATACGATAGGACAAATTTAAGTCATGTGCGGGATTCGAACCCGCGTCCACACACCCCTTTAGCCGGGGTATGCTCTAACCAATTGAGCTAACATGACATGATGTCATAACTCAAATCTTTCCTATCGTTCTTTAACCATCGTATTGAGATGGAGCGACATCTATAGTACCACTTGCGTTGTACTACAAAAAAGACCAATTTTACAATTGGTTTTATACTTGTAAAATGATGACGCAACCTTATAATTTTAATATTTTTAGGTTTGCAATAACGCCTGCTATGCGGATTACATTACAAAATCACAAATATACGATAGGAAAAATTTAAGTCATGTGCGGGATTCAAACCCGTGTCCATCCACCCCTTTAGCCGGGGTATTCTCTAACCAATTGAGCTAACATGGCATGACGTTATAACTCAAATCTTTCCTATCGTTTTTCAACGATCGTATTGGGATGGAGCGACATCTATAGTACCATAGTTTAAAATATTGCTGGTAAAACGCTGATCTCAAAAATCACTTTTGCAACAGCAAATATACTGTACTAGCTGTGCCTGCGACTTCGTTCGCGATTGCCGTACCTGCAGACTAATTATTCACATTTGAGCACTTTTTTACTCATATTAAGCAACGTTGTGGTCTGCGGTGAAGCACTCTTAGTAAAGCATAGCTTAGAAAAGAGCTTTTTACTTCGTATTTGAAAACTCCCATGTTGTATTTTCGAGAAGACAGTAGTTAACTCAGAGAATTCCTTTACGGTTTGCACCATAAATGTTCAAGCAAAGTACTTTGTGCGTTTATTTGGAATTTCGATTTTAAAACAGCGTCTTTTTGCCATTGCTCTCCTGTAGAACGAAGATATATTAGATTGTGCACTTCCACTCCGAGTCTCCGAAATGTATCCGGCAAAAATAGATAGTTAAAAAACTGGTAGTGGCGAATGTTCCAGATGTTAGTTTTATCTTAGCAAGCTTGCAAAACTAGACAATGGTGCCAGGCTGCCCGTAGGGTGCCGAGCTGCCCGTGGGGTGCTGGGCTGCTCGTGGGCTGCCGGGCTGCCTATGGGTTTCCGGGGTGCCCGTGGAGTGCCGGGCTACCCACGGGGTGCCGGGGTGCCTGTGGGGTGCCGGGCTGCCTGTGGGCTGTCGGGCTACCTGTGGGGTCACACGTCACAGATAAAAATAAACAATAAAAGTTTTGGTATCAGTATCAGCTACAGAGTGCTCTCAAACATTATTTTCAAAATATCTGCAATGTACAGAATTAGACCTGTTGCAGCTGCGATGAAATAATATATTTGATTGAAGTGTTGCAGTTTTATTATAAGTATAAACTAAGTAAAATATCCATAGTACGTCTGCCGTGCCTCTGTCAAGCCCTCCGAGTAATACAGGAGTTAAACTAAAAATTAGATTGATTATTAAATTTCCTAATCGTCAGCCTCCATCATTTGTATAGGCACTATACAAGATAATAAAGGAATTTACTTTTTAATATTTACAGGTTTAACTACATATTAGATTAGTATAACTAGATTGTCAACGTTATTGTGGACTTACAATCGTGCTTCATTAAAAAAGTGGTTATACTCTGAATTGTCTTGAGTTAACAAGCTTATATGCCACTGCGGCAAATCGTATATAGGCGAGACTCAACTCAATATTTCCACCAGAATCATATCAATAGTGTCAAAAATTTGGGTACCGTGAGGTCGGCAGGGACAGAGCATTCCCAAATCCCAGGCGCACACTAACTCTATGCCACTTCGGTAAATCGTATATAGGCGAGACTCGAAACAATGCTTCTACCAGAGTAACTGAACATATCAGGAGTGTCAAAAACTTGGATACCGTGAGGTCGGCAGGGATAGAGCATTCCCAAATCCCAGGCGCACACAGGGAATTCCACCGGCCTGGATACCAGTCCTCAATATTTGTGATAAACAAATGGCATTGGGGTTGTGGAACCGCGAAGAGGACAGTACTAGTGTAGTGTGTCAGCAGTCCTATCAAAACGACAGTGATATTCACAGTGATAGTGACAGAAGTCGGTTACGTGCTGAGGCCCGCGCTCGACGCTGTGCGTAATCGTGACTTCTTGACGAAGAACTTCAAATTAGTTCAAAACTGGTCGGACGGTAAATATAACGCAAGTCCTAGCCGGTTACTTAATAAAAATGGTATTTACCTCTCATGCAACTCACAGGAACACAATAAGTATACCGCAGCCTTAGACAAATAAATTGGGAAAGTTGCTCTACCTCCTTCTACCAGTAGTACCTACCGCATCTACCTCGAACGCTCTTTATATGTATAAATTTCTCATTTATTCATCTCACGTCTTCGCTTCTAGTCAGTTTTAATATACGGCGGAAGTTGAAAATGCTGCGTTTTATTTTATAATTAAATTTCTTGCTTCTCCACAGAAATATAAATGACTAGCTTTCCGGCCACGGCACCACCCACGTGTATATCGGTTATCGCGCAAAACCATTATTCTCTTATTGCGCAGTTGGGTAAAAACTATTCTGTCTATTATGTCCTTTCCCGGGTTTCAAATTATTTTCATACTAAATTTCATCTAAAACGGTCGAGGAGTTTTTAAGTTTATTCGTTACATACAAAAATACAAACCTTTCCTCTTTATAATCCCCTTCTCTCTTTGGATACTGACCAGATCAGACGTGTTTACACTAAATTCGCTGTTTTTGTTTAAATTATAAAAATCATTGAGATTTGTGTGCGAAAAATTAAGTGAACTACTAGGAGTGCATACTCGTTAAAACGTGTCTTACTAGTGCAACAGTGTTTGTTACAACACACAAGCAGCGTTGGTGTATCAATAAGCGTACTCACGCACACTACTGTATAGTGTACAGACTGGTAAGAAAGAGGTGGTCAGCCGTTTAACTTACAATGTCGGTTCAGCGATCCCCGCTAAGCTCTCCGCAACATAATTTACTGATTATAACGCCTGTAATTACCCATTCTCACTCTGATCCTGTTTTAAACTCCTCGGCAAATACTAAGTTTTCTGATCAGCAGCTGAACATCACTAAGCGACAGAAGAGAAATTTTCAAGATTTTCTAGACTGCTCGCATAAAAATGTAGACATCCATAAAGATGTAGAAATCAAAACAACTCTGATGGACATTAAAAACCAGCAGGATCAAAAATTTGAGGTGTTAACTAATGCCATGAGCCAGATAATCAATCAAAACGAGGGTATTTATAAATCCATAGAAATAATGTCTAGACCATACGAAGAGCTCACGGTAAAATGTGGCTCCCTCGAGAAGGAAAACTCTGAGCTTAAAGTGCGAGTTTCATCCCTAGAAAGTCAAATGGAACTGTCAGAAAAAAACTCCCTCAAATCAACACTTGAAATTCGTAACCTACCAAAACAAGCCAACGAAAGCAAGGAGCTGACCTTCAACATTGTTAAGACTATTGGCACTGCGATTGGCCTAGTAAGTCCAATCACAAGCTCTGATATAAGAAATATTTTTCGTAACAAGTCAGAAACTATTGTGGTGGATTTCGTCAGCACAAATATAAAAGAATTATTCATCTCGGCATACAAATTGTTTAATAAATCACATCGTGACAGTAAAGATCCCCAACTCAATACTTCTGACATACAAATAAGCGGACCCACTCGTAAAATCTATGTATCCGAGGCGTTAACTGTAAAAACCCGTAAACATTTCTACCTAGCCCGTGAGCTTGTGAAGAATAAGAAACTCTGGGCTGCCTGGACATCATATGGACAAATGTACGTCAAAATAGAGGAGGGTGCCCCGCCGACCCGCGTAGGCGAAGAGAAGGAATTACGTTATATGGATAAGTGACTACATGGACTAAATAATTTCATTTTCTTTTATATGTATATAAAGGACAATGCCAGTTTAGTACTAACTTTCTATCTATATAATTATTATATTGTAAGTTATATTATTACTGTATTGGTATCAGGTATCACATTGTTGTATATTTTTAAAATGTCATTTCACAGATATAATTATTTGAGCAAATCCATTCATACGCGACACTCACACTCACGCACTTCCTTTAACACACATTACACACATCATAGTTGGTGTGTAAGCACTGATCTTAACAATCACACAGACTCACTCAAACAAGTTGAGAACGCCTTAAGAGCGGCCAACCCGTCATACTGTTCATACAAACGCTCGTACTTGATGATTGCGTTGTAACAGATCTTTCTTCAAAATTTTTTAGCTAGTATGTATCTTGTGCACTATATCTAGGTTTTTATCCAAAAAAAAAAGCAAACTTTCGAGAAACAACTTCAATATATGCATCCAAAAACCTGCTATTTTGCACAAATTTTACCTGAACTTTGGGCGTTCAGAATGTACTCATAAATTGTAAAAGTAGAGGAAATATTTTGATAGAAACCTTACAAATATAATGGAGATTCTAAATGACAAACATTTATTTTACAAACTTATAAGGCTTATTGAAAAACACGTAATTCCTGGACGAAATTTTATGATTTTTACGCACACAATTTTTCGATCAATGTTATCTCGTTCTCACTCGCTTGTTAGCAAAGTGGCGGAAAGAGGTATGCGGGGGACAAGTCGTGCGGGGTCGGGGCGGAGTGAGACGGGGAGTTGAATGCCAAGCGTTGCTAGCGCACCCGCTCGGCTCTCGGGCCTCGGAATGGTTAGTAGATATTGAATTTCTTTCCTGCGCGTACGTGAGTGTGCTGTTGGATTTAATTTATAGTGAATTCTGTTTTACCTACTACAACGACCTTATTTTTTTATACCGGACACTGATTTTGCTTGCGAAAGGTTTAGTAGTTTTATAATGTGCAATGAACCTGGCTCTAGTGTGTAAGGACACCGAATTTTTGAAGGAGATCGATTTTATTACTATAGAGAAGAACTAAAAAGTCGTTTTGTAAAATGGGTAAGTAGATTTAGCTAAGTGTACTGTAAAAAATATCAAACCAATTTTTATTGACCATTTGTTGATAATAAGTATGTACTTACTACTACTACAACGAACCTTCCTATGAACATAGGTAGATAAGTACCTACCTACTAACTACCTACGTATCAAAATATAGCTAATGTTGGACAGATACATTTTTCAAACAACTACATAGATCGATGATAAGATAATACATATATGATATCTACTGACCTTTACAGATAACACCTTTACATATCGAATATCGAATCGCGGGTAGTTAACTGATTCGCATCTCTCTACGTATTTATGTTGTTTTTAATTAAATATAGTGCAATTTGTGTATACTTTTTGTTAAAAAGTTGTTAAAATACTTCAATATTTTAATAATAAGTTGGAGTATTATCAGTTAAAGTCAAAGTTTCCACAAAAACAATGTCGTTGTGTAGTGCCTGTGCTGGATCGCTTCAAGAAAAAGATAAAGTGATATGTTCAGCTACGCCCTGTGATAAACAGTATCACTACCAGTGTGTCGGCCTCCCAAGCTCTAAATTTGATGACAAAGAAACTTGGATCTGTCCAGAGTGCATAGCTAAGAAGAGAAAGGGAAATAATAGTGAAACACCTGTGAGGCAAACTCCCACCACGCGCGATTTAAATGACTCTGACGTCAGTTTTGTGACCTATCGACCCCAACAACAACAACCAACTTTTAGCGCAGAATTTTTAGCTAGCATATGCGAGGATATTATGACCTCGGTAAGGAAAGAGCTACCAAAAATAATAGGTGCCACTTTGGACAAAAAATTGAATGAGCTATCGGAGAGGCTTCAAGGCGTTGAGGACTCAATAAAGGTAGTAAGCGACAGCCACGATGATATTAAAAAGACTCTGAACACTCACAGTAGCTCAAATAAGAAATTACAGACAGAAAATAAGCAACTAAAAGACAATATTAAAAATCTTGAAGCAAGACTGTCGTCTATGGAGGAGTCAGCGGCGAAACAGGAACAATGGGCAAAGCAGCAAAATGTAGAAATTGTTGGCATCCCTGAGGCCAACGAAGAGTCGCTCCCGGCGTTAGTTGTTCAGTTGGCAGATCTAGCGGGGTTGCGGCTGCGCTTAGAAGATGTGGAATTTGCCCATCGTGTTCGTGCCAAGCGTCCTATCAATGGGAAACCACGCTGCATAATTGCCCGCTTCCGAGAACGTAGTACAAAGGACACATTCCTATCATATTTAAGAAAAAAGCTCGGCTTAACCGGCAAAGATATTGGAATGAATGGCGATTTTAAATTATTTGTAAACGAACATCTAACAGTAAAAAATAAACAACTTTTAAGTAAGTGTAAAGTTAGAGCTAAAGAACTACAGTATAAATATGTATGGACAAAAAACTGTCGCATATATATTCGAAAAAACGATACATCGCCGTACATTCTTATATCTTCAGAAGCGGACCTAAAAAAGTTAGTTTAAATACTATAAAGATACCTAAATATTCTATCTCTAAACTTACAGTAATATTTTTATTGTCAAACACTCATGTAGAAATACGCTCGTTCCAACAACACCTTAACACTACACACATTTCAATACACACCACAAAACTGCTAATAATACATAACCATTGCATTCAACAACTTTCATTATTAAACGCTATATCAATCATCTGGTCATTAACGCATGCTCAAGTTCATAAAGAATGTTTTCTATATCCTATGATTGGTTATATTATGCGAATAATTACATTCCATTACGTTATAACTATAATTTTATCAGTCACTTTATATAAGTATGGATTACTTCAGTACATTTTTAATGGGTAATACAAAATTAAGTTTTTTATATCAAAACGTACGCGGACTTAGAACGAAAACGCACCAGTTTAATAGCAATTTACTTGCTATAAATCATGATATCGTTCTTATTACGGAAACTTGGCTGAATAGCGGAATTTTAGACTCAGAATTGGTAAGTTGTAATTATAACATAATAAGACGTGACCGCGGATCGCATGGAGGCGGTATAATGATATTGTACTCCGACCGACTCAACGTACATTCGCGTCCAGACTGGCAACATGATCACCTGGACGTTGAATGCCTATGGGTAACAATAGAAGGGAGAACAATAAACTCTGATAAGGATTTACACATAGCTTTGGTTTACATGCCGCCGGACGACAAGAGGCCTGAACGGCTTAAGAAACTTAAAGATTGGATTTCCACCATTATGTCATTATCCTCTAATGACTACTTCATGATAGCTGGAGATTTTAATTTGCCCTGTGTTCAATGGGAAAACAATAATCCTATTTATATTAAAAAGGGAAGTGTCGAACTACAACACTCTGCCTTAGATTTAATAAATCAATGTAACTTTTTGGGCCTACAACAATTTAATTCTTTGTCGAATTGCTCTGGAAATACATTGGATCTCATTTTCTGTAATTTTAATATAGACATCTGTAAATGTTCCACTCCGTTAGTAAAAGAAGACATATTTCATGTTACGCTAAACATTGATGCATCGGATGTAACTGTCGCTCCTTTATTTAAGCCTCTCCGCAAAAAATTCCAATATCGAAAAGCTTGCTATGCCGACGTTAACGACGCTTTATCTATTATAGATTGGTCTGATCTGTATCAGGGAACGGTTGAAGATGCAGTGTCTAAATTTTACAAAAAGATTAATGACGTAATAGTAGCATTTGTACCACAAATAACAGTAGATGGATCTCACCAATACCCAGTCTGGTATACTAAATCTCTCATTAATATAAACAAAGAAAAAAATAAGGTGCATTCACGCTGGAAGCTCTATAAAAACCCTTTAGATTATGACGAATTTTCATTTCTCCGATCTAGATTTAAGCGGGTCGAGACACAATGTTATAAGAACTACATTTCCAGGTCACAAGAGTCAATTAAATCCAACCCAAAATTACTTTGGAGCTTCATTAAAGGTAAGAGAAAATCAGCGACCGCGTATCCGAGTTCTATGTTTCACAATAAAAATAAACTAACAAACACTGCTGAAATAGTTCAATCTTTCAACTTGTACTTTCAACAGATGTTTGCGCAACCCTCTACTTTGTATGATACAACTCCTTTGCCTGTTGTAGGGTCAAGTTCACAAGTTATCAGTATGATTGTCATATCTGAGGAACAAGTGCTCAAGCTACTCCGTGGTCTAGACCCCAATAAAGGACCGGGTAGTGATAATTTACCCCCATTTTTTATTAGCCAATGCGCTAAAACGTTATTTAAACCAGTAACCATTATTTTCAACCGCTCGATTCGTGAAGGAGTATTTCCTGCTATATGGAAACAGGCACACATTGTCCCTCTGCATAAAAAAGGATCTAAGTCACAAATAGAAAATTACAGACCCATCTCCATTCTAAACGTTCTTAGTAAATGCTTCGAAAAAATTATTTATGAGTCTATCTATCCACTCATTGTCCAAAGCATACCAGAGCAGCAGCATGGTTTTATTAGAGGCCGTTCAACTACCAGCAATCTCGGCGTTGTTGTCAGTGATATTTTGAAGGGTATGGAGTTGAATGCGCAGGTTGATGTGATCTATACAGATTTTGAAAAAGCCTTTGATCGTGTGGATCATGTCATCCTGCTGCGAAAGCTGCAAGAACTGGGTATACAGGGTGATCTTTTGAGATGGGTGCAATCGTACGTTGATAATAGGAGTCAAGCAGTGGTGATCGGTGGGGCCCGTTCCGACTACATTAGGATCCCTTCTGGCGTTCCGCAAGGATCGTTGTTAGGCCCATTGTTTTACACGGCTTATCTTTATGATATTGGATCATGTTTCCATAACGCAAACTTTTTACTTTATGCTGATGACAAGAAGGTTTATTACAAAATACGAAATATCAATGACTGCTTTAAATTACAGGAAGATTTAGACAGATTAACAGTATATTACAATAAAAACCGAATTGATGTGAATCTGAATAAATGTATGTCTATAAGCTTCACGCGCAAGAAGGACCCTATTTGCTTTCCGTACACACTTAATAATACATTAATTATCAAACAAGACTGCGTTAAGGATTTAGGAATATTCCTCGACAAAAGTCTTACGTTTGCACCTCATATTGAATATATTGTAGATAAAGCGTACAAAAATTTAGGATTTATACTGCGTGTGACTAGGCCATTTACTGATTTACTATGTTTGAAAGTATTATATTTCGCGTATGTGCGCAGCGTACTTGATTATTGCAGCCCAATTTGGAATCCGCAATACGTTATTTACGAGAATGCTATAGAATCAATTCAAAGAAAATTTATTAAGCACTTAGAATTCCGTAGCAAGACTATATTTAACGATTATGTAGCCTCTTGTCAAAAACACGGATTGATGACGTTGCGAAATAGACGTATTTTAAATGATATGTCATTATTTCATGACATTTGTTCAGGCACACTCGATTGCTCTTTGTTAATCGCCGATGTGCTAGCCTTACGAGCTCCGCCACGCAGAACAAGACACACCCAACTGTTCCAAGTGCCTACCCATCGGACTAATTACTCGGCAAATAGCCTAACAAGTAGAATGCCTAGAACTTTCAACAAACTATTTAGCGAAATTGATCCCTTTTGTAAATCTAAACATGTTTTTAAAAATGCAGTATCTAAATGTATTAAAGACAATTTTTTGTAAGGTAAAAACATTTTCGTGAAACAATAGCTATTCAAATGATGTATATAATCATAAGATGTAATTATACAAAATAAAAAATAAAAATTTATATATAAATAAATAACTTCATTAAATTAATTCAATATATTAAATCAATAACGTATGTAACGAAAAAATAAAAATAAATAAAATATGTATATATTTTTGCGCCATGTAAGCCTCACGAGCGCCCCGCTATAGCTAAAACTGGTCTGGACGGTTAGCTGCACCGCTCAATATAAGTTGTAGTTGTGAGCTGTAACTATATTATAGTTAGTGAACATTAGCACTTGCGTTGTTTTTCGTAAAATTTTAAGTATTCCTACTTATTAACTTAATACTTGTTTACATCGAGTTGGAAGTATTGATTAATTAGTTTTGTCGGACGAACACCCGAATGATATTGTTTATGGAATTTGTTGTAATGCATTTTTATTTAGCGGATTTTATTTTTTTATAGTTTTATTGTTTATAACTAAAACATACAACAGCGTTCGCCTCCCACATTGACACACACACACACACACACACACACACATTTATTTACATACACGACACGCAATCCATACATACAAAACATGATATTTATTGTAATAGCATTCATTAATACTTTCTGCTTGAAGGATTAATGTTAGATTTTTCTGTAATTTGTAATGTTACTTTTCTAGTTCTTTAATTTGCTTTTATTGTTACACCAAAAATTGTTTATATATTCCCTGTCAACAGTTACGTAATTAAGTATAACAACTCATTAATGTGACTAACTACCCGTCAAATCATGTGGTAATATTATAAATATTATAAATGTACCTATTCCTACAAAGTGAAGGTTCTATTTGGCTCATGTGTAGAATATATTTTAATAGTTATAAGAAACCAATGTTACAGCTGTGAACTTTTGTTAAATAAATAAATAAATAAATAGATAACACTCAGCCAGATTCCTGAAGAGGTAATAAAAAGCGTTGACGTCTTTCGGCTCGAAGAAAAAAAAGGGTAGGACCCACAAAACAAAACAAGAATCAAGCGTAAGAATTTATTTACCTACTCTAAGTAATTTTCAATTTTGTATTGTTGCAAACGGGACGCAGTACTAATTAATAAACCTGTCTTAGTTTTAGAACAGTACCAATATATATGTAAAAGTATTATATCTTCATAGAAATGGAAAAGGAGGGTCATTGCCCTCATCATTATGCGCTACTTTTACTATGAATGAGTATTGGATCAAACATGAAATCACAACAAATAAACACTATAGAGTACCTACATATTATCAAGTTTTTTGAACAGCTGTTATTTTTTTCGCGATTTCAAGGTTGATCTCATTGAAAAAGATGTTTCTATTAGGTATATTCGTAAAATAAGCTTTTTTCGTATTTATGGTAAATAAAAACTGCTAAGGTTGTATGGTTGTACAAGAAAATGTTGTCAAAAATGTTCGTACAAATTTTAAATTGTAGGTACGCAATTTAAAATTTGTACGAACATTTTTGACAACATTTTCTTGTACAACCATACAACCTTAGCAGTTTTTATTTACCATAAATACGAAAAAATACATAACAACATAAACGAAACATTCAACCTTAATAAATTACCACTAGATTTAGAAACCTTATTCAATTATTATTTAGGCAATGTACATAGGAATAAAGGTTTATTTTATTTTCCAGGTTTATAAATGAAAACAAAGAAAACATTGACAATAATGATATTTTACGGTTTAGGTAAGGCGGAAAGCAACGTGGAATATTATATAGTTTGTAATTATTATGATGACTTATACAGTGACAACCTAGGTACCTAATTATAATTATGTTTATAGAGCTAGCGCACATGTTGAACACTTAGCGGCTCGCGAGCTGCGCGCGAGCGGCTCATTCGAGGCGCGTTCGCCAGGTCTGGACACACCCTTAGAAGACATAGAAGTTATTGTGGATGATGATATATCTTGTGTAACGCTTGAAATACAAGCAATTGTACATAATGAACAAGGAGGCGAATGTCAAACAAGGTACTATCGGTAACAATAGTAATTACTCTATATATTTCAAACGTATATATATATATATGCACAAAACAAAGTTATTTCTAGTTTATTTTGTATAAGAATAAATAGATTTATTAATTGTTTTAGGCTTATCCAGGATAAGCTACCACTTCAAGAAGTAACTGTACCAAATGAAGCACAGAACAAGGTTTTTGATGAAAATGAGATCATGGAATATGACCAATATAATGACACTATCGATTGCAGTCTACCGTTATTATCAAGGTGAGTGATTTCTTCACTACTGTTATGTGGTATAAAAAATAGACATATTACGGTTAGCGCCTTATGCATTTTGGGAGATCTAAAACTGTGTTTATTTTTTGTAGCCAATCCCTTCAACTAAATAACGACGAAGAAGTAGCTGAAGAAGAAATCAACTATTCGACCAACTTGAGCACACCATCTTTATCAGACAACGAGCTAATTGTCACAGAAGAACAAGAAAATGAAAATGTAACACCGTCATTAGAGGGGAATCGATTAGTCGACATAGGCTATATTTTCAGTCAGCTGGGAACCATGTCGCATCACCCCTTTGACTGCAATTTCACAACTATGAATTTTATAAAAGAAAAAAGAGTAGGATTCATGTCAAGCTTTCATTTTGTGTGTAAAATGTGCAAGATAGAAAAAATAATACATTCTCAAGAAATCAACCAAAAAGGTTATGTAAATGCCAGTGTAGTAGAAGGCGTTTTCCAAACTGGGAATGGATATGCACAATTGGACGAAATATGTGCTAGTTTAAATATGCCAAATATGTCTGAGCGTTATTTTATCAAAATATGTAGTAAGTTAGGTGATATACACAGAGATGTCGCTCTGCAACACATGATTACAGCAGGCAAAGAAGAAAAACAATTGGCAATAGAGCAAGGGGATATCGACAAAGACGGAATACCATATATAACCGTAATAACAGACGGATCATGGGGTAAACGAAGTTACGGGACAAATTTCAATTCCTTGTCGGGAGTTGGTTGCATCATAGGGCTTAGGACTAAAAAAATATTATTTATTGGGGTCAGGAACTCTTATTGTTGCATTTGTGCTATAGCTGCAAAGCGGAAAACGGAAGTTCTTGCTCACAAATGTTATAAAAATTGGTCTGGACCTTCAACTCAAATGGAAACTGATGCGATTGTAGAGGGATTCAAAATTAGTGTTAGTATGCATGGACTAAAGTTTTCAAAATTGATTGGCGATGGTGATAGCAGCGTGTGTAATGCTTTGAGAGATGCAATGCCCTATGGACCAAATGTCTATATAAGAAAAATAGAATGCTCCAATCACTTGATGAGGAATTACTCAAATAAATTGAGGAAAATTGTAAAAAAGACTGAAAATAAGAACGGTCCAGTACCTGTCACACTACGCAAAGCAGTGAGTGACCGTATTCGACGACTGCATAAAGCAGTCACTGGAGCTATAGAACACTCTGCTAAGCTAGTCTTACCATTAGAAGAACAAATAAAGAGCTTGAAGGAGGACCTACTGAACGGTCCATGTCACGTTTTTGGTTTTCATAATTCGTGCAAGAATTATTTTTGCAAAAATGAAAATATAGTGGAGATAAATTTAGTCCCTGAACTGAAAGCGTGTGGTATATGGGCTGATATTTATGAGAATCTGGGATGGTTGATACAGAATGCAGAAAGTCTTCTTCTAAAAGAAACTAATAATCCTGCAGAACATTTTAACTCAATCATAGCAAAGTTCCTTGCTGGGAAGCGAGTAAACTTTTCCCTTCGAGGAACTAATGAAAACAGGTGCTACGCAGCAGTTTCAGAATACAACACCAAAGACTACAATCTAGTGCAAGAGATACAGAAAAATATTATGTGTGACGACAACATTAAAAATACATATACTCAAAAATATGTGGCCAAAAAGCAAAATCTAATAAAAAATAAAAGAAAACGGAGAGCTGAAGATGCCCTACGAGGCATAAAGCGAGCAAAGCGGTCAAAACCGGCAGATGAGCATTATGGCAGCGTAACAAGTGAGCCTGATATGCCGATGGACGTATTCATAACAAAAAAAACTGAATTCCTTGAGTCACTGCAAAAGACACATTCGGAAATATTATGTTTAGAAAGAGATACTGTTGACCAATCTAATTCCGATACATGGATTTTGGAACGTAGGAAAAGAATAACTGCTTCAATGATTGGTCAAATTTGTAAAATGAAGCCTACGACTCCTTGCACAGCCATAATCAAAATGATGTTATATTCGACAATTACGGGAAATGATTCCACAAGATATGGAAAGTCAAATGAAATAACAGCCCTCAAAGAATTTTCAAAGGAGCTCAACACGACTATCACTCCTTGTGGGTTATTTGTTGATGAGAACTACTGTTTTCTTGGTGCAAGTCCAGATGGGTTGATTGGAGACGACGGTATTGTCGAAATTAAATGTCCATCTTTGGCTTCTGCGTTGACGCCATTAGAAGCTATAAAGTCTAAAAAAGTTGTCTTCTGCACAGAAGATGGAGGTAGTATCCAATTAAAAAAAAATCATAATTACTATTACCAGGTCCAAGCCCAAATGCAAATTGCAAAGAAGACTTTTTGCTACTTTGTTCTTTGGACGCCGAAGGGATTTTTGTATCAAAAGATATACAAAGATACAACCTTTTGGTCACATGATAAGATATTGAAACTGACAGAGTTTTATTTCAAATGTGTCCTGCCAGAAATAATTGACCCACGTTTTCCACGTAAACTGCCAATGAGAGATAGAATCGATACCTAATGATTCTAATTTATGATAATATTTTATGTACTAAATATCTATATATATCATCACTTCTGTCAGTGTAAAAGCTGGTATTCGGAAATCGGAATATTCTTGACAACCGGC
This sequence comes from Plagodis pulveraria, assembly GCA_963890685.1. Lineage (NCBI taxonomy): Eukaryota > Metazoa > Arthropoda > Insecta > Lepidoptera > Geometridae > Plagodis > Plagodis pulveraria. The sequence goes on along the minus strand of OY982964.1, from coordinate 9,603,472 downwards.
TTATTTTATGTATTGTTTAAAAAGTGTAACAAAGTTCTTTAGAATAAAAATTATATACCTAACTGTATTTAGACTACTTTATTTGATCAACGGCTACGGTACAAATTAGTACCTATAATATACATTTGTAGACATTTAGATACAGTACTTACACCCACAAAACAGATAATACATTGTAGGTATACAAGTAGGTACGTTACCTAATTTTAGCATCCCGATACAGACAGACTGGATAGATAAAGAATTTATTATTCTTGTACTGCTACTCCATAAGCAGAATAAATTATTTATCTTTATATTTTCGTTCTCTGTTTATATCGTGCCTATATCATGGACAAACCGAAAAAATTGTCGGAACTCCCTGCTAAAACAAAACTGAGTCCAGTATAGGTGTGAGTGTGCGCGTACGCACAACGACCAATCAAGCTATACAAAACCAGTTTACGCGGATCTCTGATTGTACGGGAAATTGATACAAAGCGAGGCAAAGTTGTACTTGATATGTCGCCGAGTGCACTTACGGCGTGGCCGCCTCTGAGAGGCACATTTTTTACTAGCGAGAATCTATCTGACTTTCTTTGTTCGCCCATTAGGTTCTTATATGCATAAAACCTAATGTGTTATACATAATTTGCATGTTGTACACATAGGTAAAAATACGATACACACATAGAGAGGCCCAGCGCTACGTCCGTATTAGATAATGAATAATATAATATAATATAATACATATTATATTATTCATTTTTATACTTTACTAAATGCAGGTTTTGTAAATTTCTAAGAAATTCACAAGCCTAACGTCGATGCGTGCGCGAGGCCATAGTAGCGAGGCGCGTACATGTGCCGATATTATTATCATGAATGGCTCGGCTTACCCAAGCGGCCGACCGGACCGCTCGCAAGTGAGCGACGAAAGTTACCGAATACCAACCGAGCGCTCAGGCGCTTTCTCTCTCTTTTCGCTTTGCCTCTTTTTCTAACATTGCGCTGGATGAAACAACAAGCTTTTCAATCATGCTCGCTTTGACGATGGACGGGCTGGGAAGGGCCCTCTTAAGCTGTCATTTGCTTATCAAATCAATACCCTTGACTTTGACCTTTACCATAAAAATATTTTATCAGTCTACGTTAGCGCTTAGCGTTAATCTATTGCAACCAAATATTCTACTACGTCCAGTTCCAAGTTCTCAAACCATATCTTTTAAATACGTAAACTATCTTGTGTTATTTGTTGAATGGACTAGATGTAAGTCTATCCATTCAATAAATTACTATGGATTTTAATAGTATTGAAACTCTGAACTTGGGAATGGACTCCATCTCGGTTGCTAACACCATTAGATGTGACATAGAAGAACTGCGCGTAAACATAATTAAGGCAATAATTGCCTGCAGTCACTTAACTTGATATCGCTAAATATCAGAAGTATTAACTGCATTCTTAAGAGCTTCGTCACTCTTATCCATAGATATAAAGTGGACTGGGATATTTTGGTCCTTCTTGAGTGCTGGCTAATGGGTGACAAACACATTCCTCCACTAGAGGGGTATAACTACGTAGCCTCCGCTATCCATAATACCCAAAACGAGGGTGTTGTCGTATATGTCGTATATAACAAGAGCCATATAAAAATAAAAGGCGTTAGTTCATCACTTTGTGATGCTAATTCTCTTGTATTATGCCTTGACCCTGATACATGTATTATGGCTATCTACCGACCATGGGAACAGCGGAATCCCACCAATTTTTTCAACTCTTTAGTCCCAGATACTTCGGATACTAAATCTTATGAATACCTAAATATCCTAGCAAGTCATAGCTTACTTCCAGCACACACAATGGTTACTCATGGACAGACGTGCCTAGACCACATGTTCTTAAAAACAAAGCATGAAGCTACCTGCTATGTAATAGAGTCATCGATCACTGATCATGATGCTGTTGCCCTAACAATGAATCTTTAAATTCAGCATAAATTTACTAACAAACCTATTACTTATATCGACTTTGAATCTCTTGATAGTACCATGCACATTCTAGATTTTCAACCGGTTCTAAACTCAACTGATGCCAATGAAGCTACTGACATATTTACCAACCTACTTATTGCTGCAATCACGAAACACATTAAGTTTCGTAATGTATCACGGAGAAAAAAGACGATCAAACCATGGATGACTAATGGCTTAGTACGTTGCATGCGTAATAGGGACAATTTGTACAGGAAATTAAAAAGAGATCCAGATAATGAGGTGCTTAAACTGACGTACAAAAACTATAGGAACTTTTGCAATTGTCAACTAAAAAAAGCTAAAAGGAACTATGAGAAAGAGGAGATTGAAGCAGCAAAAAGAAACAAGAAAAAACTCTGGGAGGTCATTAAAAACATTTCAGGACAGCAAAAAGCGCCTGATTATGCATCTAGTCTGTTATCGGAAGAAAACCCAAACTTAAGCATCAATGCAATTAACAATTATTTTGCTAATGTAAGCAAAAATCTTGCAGAATCATCCCAAACTAGACTGAGTGTCAACCCTTCCACTAGTAACTTAGATTTTCCATACACAACACCAGTAAATTCAATAGTATTGCTCCCTACTGACGAACTAGAAATTTCCCAACTCATACAAAGCCTAAAAGAGAAATGTGCTGTTGGGGTAGATATGATATCTGGAAAGTTCCTAAAAAGATACTCACATATAGTAATTCCTATTATTGTGTTTATATCGAACTTAGCTCTTTGTACGGGAGTATTCCCGCGAGCCTTTAAAATTGCGCTCATCAAGCCTATACATAAGAATGGAGATAGAGACTGTGTCAATAATTTTAGGCCTATCTCAATTCTTCCAACACTATCAAAAATATTGGAACGACTCATGAACAAGCGACTAGTAAATTACCTAGAATCTAATAAACTGCTATCACAAAGACAATTTGGTTTTCGTGCCAAACTGTCAACTGGTGACGCAGTTCATTTTATTTTATTTTATTTTATTTTCTTCGGAAAACATACAGAGTTTGTTAAAACTATCTTAAAGTAAATTAAAATAACTACACTCTAATAAATTGTTTTCGCATATAGAGTTTAGATGCTTATGTGTTACAAAATATGTAGGTAACTACAAAAAATAAAAAATTAGTCCAACATGTACAACTTAGAGATCACTCGGGTTCTGAAACTCGTCAGAGGTTTCCGCGCAATTGAACCAACTTTTCGCAAGCAATGTACGAACTTTATTGGGTGATGTGTTGTGTAAGTCAAACTCAGGCAAGTCCAAATCATTTATAAATTTTGAAGATCTAATAAAGTAAGAATTTTATCTATAATTTGTAGAACTTATAGGTACGTGTAAATATTTATTATGCCTGAAAGATCGAGTAGGTGTTACTAAACCTATTTTAAAAAGAAGGTCGGGGGAGTCAATTTGACATTGCGCTATTTTAATTAATGTGGTTATATCTGTAATTTTGCGTCGGATATGAAGGGGTAATAAATGTTGCCTCTTGCATCTGGCCTCATAATTGTCATCATATTTTTTACATTTATATTGTAAATGCCTCATAAATCTTTTTTGATTAGATTCAAGCCTATTGATATGAATACTATATTGTGGATTCCAAATTTGCGAACAATACTCGAGGATACTACGCACGTATGAGCAATATAATATTTTGATCACCTTAATGCTATTGAAATTACTACTCGACCTGATAACAAAGCCCAACGATTTATTGGCTCTATTAGCTATATTGTCTATGTGCTTGTCATATAATAATTTAGAGTCATGGATTACACCTAAATCGCGAATTTGGTCTACCTTTTCAAGTATTTGACCTTTGAGCCTGTATGCGAAATCGACTGGTTTAAATTTACGGGTGAGGGTTATTGTATAACATTTTTTTACATTGAGGTCAAGTTTGTTTATTTTACAGTACTCCTCAAATCTTACTAAATCGTGTTGCAAAAGATAACAGTCTCTAATGTCGAGAATATTTCTGAAAATTTTCATGTCATCGGCGTAAAGGGCAAATTTTGAATGTTGAAAGCAAGATGCAATGTCGTTAACAAATAAATTAAATAACAAGGGCCCCAGGATTGAACCCTGAGGTACCCCAGAGGGCACTAGCATCCATGTTGAGGAATAACCATTTAAAACTACTGCTTGAGATCTATTTTCAATATAAGAGGAAAACCATCTGTATAAATTTCCATGAATCCCAGCATTGTATAATTTTTGTAACAGCACCGTGTGATCTATGCGATCAAAGCATTTGCTATAGTCCGTAAAAATAGCATCTACCTGCCCACCATTATCCATATGATTGGTTACGTAATCTACAAACGTAAGCAAATTAGATGTGGTAGATCGTTTTTTAAGAAAACCGTGTTGCTCGGTAATAAAAGAGGTAGCTAGACTATTGTATACCTGTCCGTAAACAATTCGTTCTAGTAATTTAGCAAATATACATAATTTTGATATTGGCCTATAATTTATAATTTCATTCTTCCTGCCACTCTTGTATATAGGAGATATATGAGCAGATTTCCACATTCTTGGAACGACGCCCTCTTTTAGCGATCGTGTAAATAATATGGTAAGGGGTTTTGTTAAAGCATCAGAACATTTTGTGATAAATAGTGGTGGTAGTTCATCTGGACCCGCTCCCTTAGATAGATCTAAAGATTTTAATAGCTTATTTATTTGATAGGGGGTAGTTTCTATATCGTTTATAGTGTTAATGCAATTATTGCTGTATTCATGCACTGTACAATGAGAACCTGTAGTTGGCGTAGGAGAACACGGCAAGAATGTGGATTGAAAATAAGATGCGAAGAGACCACATACATCCTCACCGGTGTTAGCAGTTTGGCCCTCATAAGAAAGAGAGGATGGAAGTGTGTTAGAACCTTTTTTAGTTGACTTTATGAATGACCAAAACATTTTAGGATTTTTAATAATACCATCTTCGCACTTTTTTAAGTAGTTAAAGTAGCATTTAGTTTCTAAAGTTTTAGCTCTTTGTCTTAGGAGGGAAAACGTATTATAGTCAGAAGTATTACCGTATGTGTGAAATTTATGTAAGAATTTATATTTTTCTTTAAGTACTTTTTTCAACGGAGCGGTATACCAGGGTGGAAATTTTGAATTACTATGAATTAGTCTTTTCGGTATGTACCTTACAATTACGTCATTCAAACGATTATAAAAAACATTTAAGGCTTCATCAAGTGGAATATTCAATAGACACTCATCCCAATTTATATTGTTCAACGCCTGTGTTATACTGCTGTAATCACCTAATTCATAATAACGTTTGTACCGTTTGTTTACCTCTAATGGAATGAAAGATAAAAGGTTTAATACAATATCTAATGACTTATGATGAGGGTCTTCTGGAACTAAGGGATCATCACATGATGACACCATTAAATCAGTATTACTCAAAACTAAGTCTAAAATTCTATTATTTACATTACGACACAGATTAAATTGAGTAAGGCCGCAGGCTGATAATGTATCGATAAAATCAATTTGAATTTTGCCAGCAGTTCCTGTGATTATTTGTCGATTGTTACTGTCGAGTGACCATTCAATTTTAGGTAAATTAAAATCACCCAGGATTACGAACAAATCATTAGGACATGAGTTTATAATAGTTAATAATTTTTCGGTGAAATTAGAAAGCTGCAAGTTAAATGTGTTACCCTGTTTTTCACTACATAAATAAATGGTACAAAAATGTAAATTTGTAGGACGTAAACTTTTATTTTTGGCATTGACGGTGACCCACAAATCTTCAGCAGAAGAAGACCATTCCGGTCGTTCTACCGCAGAGAGCTCTCGACGTACGGCTAAAAGTACACCTCCACCGTATTTCTCTTGTGTGTTTGAATAATTTCTGTCCCTCCGCCAAATAACGTACTTGTCATCAAATAACTCACTATTATTAATGCCATCGAGCAACCAAGTTTCCGTAATTGAGATAACATCATACGAATGTAATAATAAATTTCTTTTAAATAAGTGAGTTTTAGTGCGTAGCCCTCGAGTATTTTGATAGTAAATATTAAGACCGTAGGAAGCCATCATAAAATAAGACGTTTGTTATAACTAACGTGAAATGAATCAATATTGTAAGACAACAATCGTAATTTGAACTTATTAATTCCATTATTCAAAATCTTGATGTAAAGAGGAAATGCATCGCTATATTCCTGGATTTAGCCCGGGCATTTGACACAGTCTCTATTCCACATCTTCTTATCAAGCTTGATCAGCTCGGAATTCGAGGGGTTCCACATCAACTTTTCCAGGACTATCTGACTAACAGGACGCAACGGGTAAAGATTGGCACTTTGTTGAGTGATGAACAAATGATCACTTATGGCGTGCCGCAGGGCAGTGTTATTGGACCGACGCTGTTTCTGATCTATATAGATGGCCTCTATCGCCTCAAACTGCAGGAGGGTAGTATATTTACTTTTGCTGATGATACAGCTCTCTTTTTCAGCGGAAACAGCTGGATTGAAGTTTTCTTATTGGCTCAAAAAGATTTTAACTGTGTCTCCACGTGGTTACGTAACAATATGCTAACGTTAAATGTTTCTAAGACTAATTATCTCACATTTGCATTGAGATCAAACCACATTTCATCAAGGAATTTAACTTTAACTGCGCATTCGTGCAACTCTTTTAGTAATTGCATGTGCTCCTCCCTTAGCAGAAATGAAACCGTCAAATACTTAGGTATAATTTTAGACCAAACGCTCACTTTCAAACCCCATATTGCAATAGAGACTTAGAAAACTGATATATATTTTTAAATCATTAAGACATGTAGCTGACCACTATATAATTAAAGAAGTTTATACTGCCCTTTGTCAGTCTATAGTAGAGTACTGTATAACCTCCAGGGGCGGAGCAGCCAAGACTCATCTCATTGAGATTGAAAGAGCACAGCGATCTATTCCTAAAGTGAGTGCTTGTCTTCCTTTCCGTTACCCCACGACAGATTTATACAAAAAGTGGGATGTTCTTACTGTACGACAAACATTCATTCTGCGCACAGTCCTTAAACAGCACTCCATAACTAAATATGATACTGAGATGGTCAAGGACAAGCGCCGTAAAGGCACTGTTTGCAGGGCTTTACAACTCTATACCAATCTATCTCATTTTTTTTTTTGTTTCATGGGTCCATACCTCTATAACTGTTTGAACAATAAACTAACTATTTACCCTCAATCTAAGTCTCAATGTAATGAAAACGTAACAGGTTTTTTAAAAATCCTTACCTATGATGAAACTGAAAACTTACTATCTGTGCCTTCCTGATTACTATATCTTGATTGTAGTCTACTATTTAGTGATAGCCTGCCGACTAATCATTTGTTTTTCTTGAAGTTTTGTAGTTGACATGCACGAGCGGGCCACCTCATACCTCTCTATAACTGTTTGAACAATAAACTAACTATTTACCCTCAATCTAAGTCTCAATGTAATAAAAACGTAACAGCTTTTTTAAAAAACCTTATCTATGATGAAACTGAAAACTTACGATCTGTGCCTTCCTGATTACTACGAGCTTGATTGTAGTCTACTATTTAGTGATAGCCTGCCGACTAATCTTTTGTTTTTCTTGAAGTTCTGTAGTTGACAAGTAAAATTTATAATTATTTTTTATAAAACATCAATCTACTAGTTATGTTTTGAGTTATAGTCTAATATTTAATTATGATGTCAGATCCGTTGAGTGGGGCCTGGTGACCTGTGATACAGATTTAAGTCTACTTCAGGCACCAGTCCTTGCAATGCGGGTTTACATTAGACAACAATATTAGTTTTGCTTGTATGATATTTATTATGAATTATTGTAAACCTATTTGCAAGGAAAATAAACGTATTTATTATTATTATTGTAATATTAGTGTAAACATCAGTTAGGCAATTGCCAACTTAAGAGCGCTGTATATTTTTTTTATTACAAATAGTCTGGCCTCTGATCACAAATTTACCTGATTGTAAGTTACATAAGTAATGAATTAATTTAGCGGAAAAAAAATTATAGTAAAAGTTTTTATTTTTTTCACCTATAATGGACCAAAAAAATAATAGATAAACTGTTTTATAATCAACAGACATAATTATTTTTATATTGCTTGTGTATAAATGTACTTTTCTTTAAACTTTCGCGAACTAAGCTCATGTTTCTAACTCTTGCAAATTTAGAAACATGAGCTTAGTTCACGAAAACACAAACATTGCAAAGCATGTTGCGTCAATACTGCAACCACTGGTAGGAAAAACGACTTCATACGTGAAAGATTCGCGCCATTTCATAGAGATGATCAAGAACATTACACTGGAACTGGATGACATCATGATGAGTTTTGACTCTTCACCAAGGTTTGGTATGGTAAGTGATGATGTGGTCGAAGATGTTGTTCAGGCTAACCTAGAAGTACTGGCTCTCAAGGACAGCTGCCGGAACACACCGTTAGGTGCTTGGCGACAGTTTTTCTACTTGAGGGTGGTAGCTAGCCAGGCGGGCATTCGCAAAATGCCCTACCACCATGCTATAACGACTGCCATCCTAAGACAACAACCGGGACCGACGGCTTAACGTGCCCTCCGAAGCACGGAAACGCTCAGTAGTAATGTCACTAGCGGTCACCCATCCAACTCCTGACCGCGCGCGACGTTGCTTAACTTTGCTGATCGGTTGAGAACAACTAAGTAAACTTCGCTACGAGCGCTTCAAAATGTTCCAGTCAAGAAGTGTCTCGAAGTAGTTAAGAAGAAGCTGAAGCAATTTAATATCACAGAGAACTATGTATATTGTTCTAACTGCTTAGAAGGTAACTATTTTATTAACCGCGAAAACCACTACATCCAGATAGAGGATGTGGCTATGGGTAGCCCTATAGCATCAGTACTGGCTAACATCTGGATGGAGCATTTGGAAGAGGCATTAAATCTTCATATATCAGCGTAAAAAATGTGGAAACGATATGTGGATGACATCTTCTGCATTATGAAAGGTGGTCAGCAAGAAGTCGAACAATTAAGGCAACATTTAAACACAATTGACCCGAGAATCAAATTTTCCTATGAAATTGAGTTAAGCAGTTCTTTGGCTTTTCTTGATGTGCTAGTACTGGTGAAACTAGATGGCTCTCTAGCGCACTTAGTTTATAGAAAACCGACATATATATAATATATACACTGACATATACCTGAACGCGGCATCACATCATCACCCATGCCATTTACAATCTGTTGTCACGTCCCTTATTAATCGCGCCCATGACCTGTGTGACCCTGAGCACATTTAAACAGAGTTGCTCCATGTTCAGAAAGGGCTAGTGAGCAACGGATATAAAGTGAATAAAAGCCGGCCCAGACGAGCATATCGGAAAAAGACAATCTTTGATGTCAAAAGACGTCAACCAGCGATTTTGCCATACATCAAAGGGATAACGGACAAAGTTGGAACGGCACTCAAAAATACTCCATAAAGGCTGTATACAGATCGTTATCTCAATTAGCACAACATGTAAGAACAGCAAAAGATGTTATTCCATATCAAACACCTGGTGTCTACAAGATTGACTGTAGCTGTGGTAGCTCTTATATTGGACAGACTAAGCGCACTATCGCAGAAAGGGTTAAAGAGCATATCGCAGCTTTGAAGAATTGTGACATGCATAAATCAGCGATAGCTGAGCACTTGCTTGAGTCAGGACTTAACCACTGGATCGAGCTACACTACTACTGCGAATTGTACGTGAAGCGGTTGAAATTAAGAAGTACACAAATTTCAATTGGGAGGATGGATTTAAATCGTCTACATCGTTGAATCCTGTCATAAAAATGTTCTCGAGTCGTTATTTGTCTCCGCGTGTAACTTCCGATACTGTTAGTGTAGTGTGTCGAGGTAAAAGTGATAAAGACATAAACGAAAACCGAACGGGGGTAGATTAAAATCGCTCCCACCGCTCCTCAAGACGATGATACCCGCTTCTTCAGTCTACTCGTGACCACGGTCAATGCAACTTGATCAAAACGTCGAGGTTAGTCAAAATATATTTGTTTTGACGTGTATTTGTGCGTGAATAGACCCGTTTAGGATTTAGAAACGTGTATATATGTATAAGTCGTATTAATTTATTATTAAATAACCATGTGATGATTGAAAAATCGGGCTTCAAATATATTTAGTGACAATTCGATCTAGTTTCTTGCCTGTTCTTCTCGCAGTGGCTCTATACAAGTTTTGCTGAATGTGGCAGTACAATGTAGAATATTTTAATACTACAATTTGTAATTGACATTCATAAGAGCGTCGTAGACGCTTAAATTGAATAAATGATTTTGACTTTGACTTTGGCTTTGAGTGAATAATATCAATATCTGATTAACTGAGAAGAAGAGTTTTTTTTTACTGAAAATAAGCTATTTTTTTTACCATAATCACCTAATCGTAAGTAATAGTAGAGTTGCAGATTATAATGCATCAAGCAAAACTTAGAATGAAAACTTGTTCTCCAGGACAGCTATCAGAACACACAGTTGAATGCTTGGTGACCGATTTTTATTTGAGAATATCCAGCGGGAGGGGCATTCACAAAAAGCCCTAACACCACCTAATAATGACCGTTATCAGAATACTTGTACCGACAGCTTAATGTACTCTCCGATCAAAGGGAGCACTCAATAGTGAATGTCACTAACACGCCCATCCATGTAGATACCTAATATGCCAAAGTAAGAGCACTTCATTTAATGTGTATGCAAACCCAGTAAATGATACTGTCCACATTTACATTATAGTTTCATGTATAGAACAATACGAAAACAGTAAATCCAAAAACCCTGTCCCTTGTGCAGTTTGTAGTAATTACTCTAACGTCAGCTGTTTGTTAGCGCCGCTGCGTCGTCAATCTAACCACATATAACCCAGAGTGGCGATATAGCGTAATTTATATATCCCCTAGTAGACTCGATTGTTCACGCTGACATTGTGTTATATTTCGAAGAGTACTTAATGCAGTATGCTACGGAATCCTGTCACCATTACAATTTGTGGTAATTACTCCACTATTCTCAGTTCGTTATTCATTCTGCATCGAAACATCAATCTCTGATTACTCAGATGAGCAATAAAGCTTAGTCAATGTGACGCCTGGCTAACTCAACTGTGACGATTGGTTAATCGGATGATATATTATTAGAAATGTAATAAAATTAAGTATGAGTTAAATAGTACATGTGAAAAAGAAGATTAGTGGGAAAAAAAGAATTTCTATAGCAAGTGGTACCATGTATTTTTAATTTGCAGTAGTATAAACTGTAAGGTAAGTAATAATGTAATTTAAATAATGTAACTAGTACATATAAGAATGTTGCTAGTGCAAAATTTTTTAGATTTTATTTCTATCCTCCACGCGTTTGCAACGCGTTTTAATAAATCAATCTGAGATTAGCCTATAAAGATGAATGACAAAAACTAATTGTTTTTTTGATGAAATTACTGTTTTATCGACATTATTCATTAAACTGGTGGTATGGCATTTTGCGAACGGCCGCCTGGCTAGCTACCACCCTCAAGTAGAAAATCTGCCAAGCACCGAACGGTGTGTTCCGGCAGCTGTCCTTGAGAGCCAGTAATTCTAGGAAAAAACAGTCCAGTGTGCATTAGGTTAGTATTTAGTAGCTAAGGCAGTACGTAATAACAACACAAGGGTTAAGATATACTTGTTACTGTTACAAATTCTGTGAGGCTAGTAAGTGAGCGACTGTCGCCGTCCCAGCCCATCGTACTCCAATTAAAGGGACCACGTGAGAAATTGTAGGGTCGTAGAAACAATAAATCAAATAGAACTCTTTTGGTGACAGAAATACAACGTATTTTGTATTTGGTAGAAATATAGCTGCTTAAAAAATTACAGTAAAACATTTCAATAATATTACTATGCAATTTATATTCTATGATTAAATTGATAACTTTTTGTTTCAGAAACATAATGATGCTGTATTTATTATAACGCTTTTATGTGAGCGTTATCGCCATAAATAAAATTATTAGACACACACACACATGTTTTTACATAAAATATGAATCAGAAGATTTATCTCCAGACCGGACTAGTGCACTTTAGACTTACTAGAAGAATGCAAGTATTCCTGTGTACCGACGGTACTGTACAGTTCCGCATATATTGTTTTTCTACTGTTCGTAATCCAAAGCGTAAGTTAGGTCCCTTGGTGGTAGGGCATTTTGCGAATGCCCGCCTGGTTAGCTACCATCCTCAAGTAGAAAATCTGTCGCCAAGCACCTAACGGTGTGTACCGGCAGCTGTCCTTGAGAGCCAGTACTTCTAGGTTTGCCTGAACAACATCTTCGACCACATCATCACTTACCATCAGGTGAGATAGTGGTCAAAGACTAACCTACGAAGAAAAAAAATAAATGGCACGCCTATTAGTCTTTATTTATTGTTGTTCAACAATAAAGTTTGCAGTATAATCATGTCAAGTTTTTCGCTTCAGTATTGACTGCCAGTTTGTACTATAGATCAAAATAAAAAACAATGAGAAAAACATGTCGTGTCTTTTTGGGGCTCATCTCAGTAATTTAATTACTAAAACGAAAAAGCCCTTAAAATGTTGGGTAGACGGACTGACGGCGTAGGTTTATTAAAAGGATTCCACTGTCCCGAACAAAACCCTACATAAATCAATTCATCCGGGAATGTCTGCATGCAGAAGTGATGTATAAAAAGCTAATCAGAATAAAAACAAACAGTGATTACTGTTTTCTTTTTATACAATACCTCCAGGAATTGTAATACAAACGCAAACCGCAGCTCCAGATCCATCAATCCATGATCATGAAAGCCACTGGTCTGATTTGAACTTGTTGCGGGACAACCTACTTCACAGTTCACATTCTAATTCTGAAAACCAAAGGCAAACACATAACTTATTGCTTCATATTAAAATGTAGTTAAAAGGTAAAAAGTCCAGTGTGTTTAGAGATTTAAAAAAAATCCTACAAACTGATTATTTAAATACATAATAAAAGTTAGAAAAAACAATATTTACGTCTATGTGAGCTCAATCAGTTCAGGGGCCGTATATATAAATAAATTTAATAATAAAAATTTATAACTTAGGCCTATATCATATTAGTTTTTTGTAAAGTTTGTTTCGATCGGTATATTGATATTTTTAAGCAATGAAATATGAAAATTGCATATCATCTGTGACTGACGGACAAACAGATACAAGCTTCTCATCCATTAAGGATTCCGTTTTTTCATCAAAATATCTAAGAAATCGTATAACTAAATACTTAAATTATTAATTTAAGTATTTAGCATACTGACAGCTATTGCTTAAATATGTCATTCTGATATCTATATTTTCGAAATATATTCGTACACTGATTCCTATTTGCCTACTTCCACACTTTATTATAGTTATCAATAACAGCTCACTACTTTTATCAAGAATTTATCAACTATGCTAAGGTGAATTACCCTTAGTAACCTTACCAAATAGTTACCACCGCTCTTAGCCCCGAGTAAAAGCCGGTATTTGGTTTCCAAACAGCTCAGTGAATATTAGATGCGCTCAGTGCCCACAGAATTATTCCCAAATTGCTGGCTTAAAGGTCAACGTGTACCCAAGGGAAACAACTTTGTGAAGGCAGTGCTGTTCTTAATAGAGCTATTGTATTACTCTGAGATTTTGTCGTGGAAGACAATTATTGTGTAGTATTATTCTTATATCTTCATAACAAATTACAATATTTACGCGGAGCTATATACGCCACCGTCAGACCTGTATATTACTCCCTCCACCATTCGGAAAATCTGGCAACGTCGTCGATCGGCGTCGCGTATGTTTCGAGGCTTTACGTGGCGTGGATCTTGTAGCTCTACACAATTACTTAGTAATCATACAATTTTTAAATTACTTGACCTTCAAATCGTTCAGATCGGTTTCCATAGCTCACATAGACTAAATGTAGTTCTACCTTCACATTTTGCTTAATTATGTCTAAAACCGAGAGGCTACACTCGCGAATGTTTCGGGTACCTTGCCCTCTGCGAGTATCTAAAAAAGGCAGATAATTTGGCGATGAATCACGATCAATATCAAAATTATCATAATCAAGCAAAATAGTTATTTGTGCAACAAGACAACAAAGTCGTTTTTTGCTGCGAGTGCTGATTTTGAATCCTGAGCAAGCGAAGGATTCAATGATTGAATCACGACCGTAGCTAGTGATTCTAAAGTGGAATCCTAAGTGTGGCGAGGGATTCAAAGGCACGAGATGCAAAAAACTTTGCTCTCGTGTAACACACATAACTTTTCACTTCAGCAGCGAGAACACTTTAATAATTATAAATAAATAAAATACCCATTTATTCCCTTTTTACATAATAAATACATGTTTTTAGGCCTAAGTTTAACTTAATATTATATACTTAAAATATTTACAATATTTTCACAAATTGCTTTGTGCGGGCGGGCACCCAAGTGTGGGTGTAGGCCTCCTCCGCAGCAGCCCACGTGTGTCGGTCTCGTGCTAGCCGGGGCCAGGCGATGCCTGCCACCTCGACTATATCGTCGCGCCACCTCTTCCTCTGCCGCCCTCTCGTCTTCGTGCTGTGTCGCGGGTACCAGTGGATGATTCTCTCGCTCCACCTGCCGTCCGTGGTTCGTGCGAGATGTCCTGCCCATTTCCATTTTTGGCGAGAACACTTTAGAAGATAAAATAATAAACAGAAATAGATTGAAATAACTATTAATTTATTCAACTCTTTATGACAGATAATTTATGCCCGCTCTTTTATTTAATTTAAGGCGTGTTCCAAAATAGAACTCACGATATTTTATTATTCAAAAAATATTACGTAACATTTTTGAAACTAGAATTAAATATTAACATGTTTAATGTCAGTTTTATTTGCAGTAAATCTACGAATAAATAAAGTATCGTAGCAGTAAATACTTATTTTCGTTTAAACAGATAATTTTATTTTTTGCAAAATTTCTTTAGTTACCTACTCAAAATTTTGAAGCAAAGATGGCTCAGTGGCATTGGCTATGGACTGCCGCGCAGCAGGTCCATGGTTCGAATCCCGCCCAGAGCTTGAGCTTCACCGCATGGTGGAAGGGCATTTTGCGAATGCCCGCCTGGCTAGCGACCACCCTCAAGTTGAAAATCTGTCGCCAAGCACCTAACGGTGTGTTCCGGCAGCAGTCCTTGAGAGCCAGTGAAATAACAGGCAAAATGAGACTTAACAGGTATGTCTGAAGGTGATGGGCGCAGTGCAATTCGTCACTTGTGATGAAATGCATCTGTTATAGGCAGAGGATACCGCTTAACATCAGGTGGGCCTCGCGCTTGTTCCTTCACAATAACATAAAAAAAAAACCGAACGTGTTTGTCTTTGATGTCGAACCCAAAATCGTAACTTCGAAAAGGCTGGTCTCAGGCTGATTTCAAGCACCAAAACCTACATGTTTGAGCTACTGATGTGAAAATAAATATTTCATACTCATAACATTGTACAAATCGTAGCACACTATTGTAATATTATTAATTACATTTATGTAGAGATGATTATTGTGATTGTAATGTAGTCAAACAATAACTCAATTCGTCATTCAATCTTAACACATACAGACGAGACTTTTTTTATTAAATTGGTGCGGTCGCCTGTATTTTATATATCAGTATTTACTTCGCAGTCAATAATGTATTCACAAATTAATTCATCGACATGATGCCCTCATTATGCGAACAAAAGCTCAAATTTGTAATCGCGGGGCATCAGGTTTAATCAGAACGTTTTTCTTTAACACCCCATCCAACCTCGTGTTTCCATCTATTCGCTCATCCGATTATATAATTTTTACTCAATTTATTCAGTTTTGTTCTGGGGCGGGTAATATTATAAGAATATAATATCTCTAAGTATTTTTCTTTAAGCGGTATGCCAATATTAACATAATACTACGAACTATATACAACACTACAGCTACTACATTAAAAGGATTTAGACAACATACATTGCAGACTCAAAGGCAGTCCAAATACTCCAGCCAGTTGGCAACGTACCCACCATGCTAGCAGCATTGCCCCGTTGAATTGCAATGCTTATTCGTTGAGCCAAATAGGTTATATTTAGTTATGTTTTGGTTGTTTATACCTGTAGAACAGTATAGGTATGTCGATGAATAGACGTGAATCAAAATAAGGAGTTCATGTTAGTGGCATATACAATTATATTCTTATGTTTTGCAAGTTGGCACCTCGTTAATGGCCGTACTGCGGAGATGAATATTACAACTGCCCACTATGTGGAACACACAAATGAGATATATTACTGCACTAACTAATTTTGAAATTCAATGGCTTTATCAGTGATTTTTCAAGATAGAAAATATTTTTAAGCAATTTCTTATGCAGTTATGGTAGCTTGCTTTTGAAATGAAGAAATGTCAGTTTTCACTGACGTGAAGACTCACTAAGTAATGTAAAAGTTATTATTTTTAACAAATTGTCATATAGGGCAGGCGACCCGGTTCTGGCCACTGACCCCTTTTTGGCCATTTTGAACTTCAAAGCGATGCTAACAAGGTACAGATAACTAAACAAGTCTCTTGTATAAGGTATTTACAATAACGAATTATGGCAACACAAATATAGTTGTCAGCTGTCATGTATCTAACGTCACTGAGACGACAGCAGCCATTCGGTGTCAATGTGCGTGAAACGTGTTCAATTGTTAATAAAACTACTAAGGACAGTGGGTGAGTAATCAGTTACAATCTCTGGAATCTTTGATTTTTTTTTTAATGTTAATGTTCGTATTACATTCAAATCACACTGTCTAAGTAGAAATTTAGTTATTTGCCTGCCATTCTTACGAGAAGTAAGGTTATAATCCGATGGCCACAAATGGGGCATATCTTATACAATTTCTCAGCTTTGGCCAAGTCGATGGCCAAAAGTGGCACACGTAGAAACCCCACTTCTGGCCATTTAATGTTGAACGTGGTCTTTTATAAACTAACCATGTGTTTTTTTTTGTTTGTCGTTCATGCTGTAGATGTACTAATTACTAAAATAAAGAAGTAAACCCGGCATTTCATTTTCGTAGTTGTTTACTGAAACACGACAAAATAAATGTAATAATATCTGCTTGGGGAACATCTTACGGCTGATATGATGACGATGTTCCTATGTAATGTATTAATGTACCTATGTAATGTATTTGTTATTTGAATGAGTTTAATGTTATTTTCTTGCAGATTCTGGGAAAGATGTCGTATTCAAGCAAAAAAGACGCAATAAAAAGAAAATTATTTCAGTACTCTCCACACAAAGTAGGCTTAGCGTTAGACGCTATTAGAAATGGAATGAAAGTATCCACTGCTAGTAAGAACTTTAATGTTCCTCGAACGACATTGCGACATAAACTTTCTGGTGATGCACCTGAAACTTCTGGACATGTGGGACCTCAAGCAGTTCTTGGAATTGAAATCGAAAATGAACTTGTAGCGTGGATTAAAGATTCTGCTCGTAATGGGTTTCCCATCAACAAAGAAGGGTTATTAGACTCTGTCAAAAAAATCGTGGAGAAGGGACATCTTAAGACACCTTTTATAAATAACAGGCCCTCAAGATCCTGGTTCGAAGCATTTATGGCCAGACATCCCGATCTCAGACAAAAACATGCGGAATATATAAATAAAGCTCGATCATTAATTACCGAAGAAAAAATAAGAAATTGGTTTCAGGAAGTCTCTTCACTATTAGGCACAGCAGATCTGAAAATTCTAGAAGACCCCTCGCGAGTGTGGAATTGCGATGAAACTGCTTTCTTTCTAGCACCTAAAGGAGGTCTCGTATTAGCCGAAAAAGGACTGCATGTCTATGATACTTCAAAGAACAGCGACAAAGAAAATATTACGACCCTTTTTACTGTAAATGCCCTTGGCGAGTATGCGCCTCTTACAACTGTTTACAAGTACAAAAGGATGAGTAGTGAAGTCATTCAAAATGCACCAGACGGCTGGGGAGTCGGAAAAACTGAAAAAGGGTGGATGACAGGAGAGGCTTTTTATGAATTTGTTGGAAATGTCTTTATTCCCCACCTGAAAGAAAAAGGAATAGAATTACCTATAATTTTATTCCTGGACGGACACAAATCTCACCTGACTATGCAACTTAGCAAATTATGTCGTGAAAATGGAATCATCGTGGTCGCGCTTGTTCCAAACACAACTCACATGCTACAACCCTTGGACGTCGCGGTGTTTTATCCTCTAAAACAAAACTGGCGTAAGCTCGTGAAGAAGTGGCGTATAGAAAATGATGGAAAAGAAATTACAAAGTATAACCTTCCTTCAGCTCTTTATAGCTTAATAATCAATAACGAAACGTTTGCAAACAATATTAAAGCAGGATTTAAGACATGTGGTTTGTATCCATTCGGGCCTGATTTTGTAAATTACAAAAGAATTGTGAAACAACACAGCGACACAAAAGAGAACCATGACGTCGTCACGAGGCTTACCATTTCTGAGTCAAGTTATCTTACATATCTAGAAAGTAAAATAAATCCGAACTTTCTGAAAGACTTTTACGCTACATTTGAATTGGGCACGGATTGGGAAGGAAATAAGGAAGCATCAATGCTTTATGATACTTGGCTGGCTTTTAAAAATGACAACACCGCTACGAAGACGCGAACCAATCAGGCAGTCATATCGGAAGAGGTCGAAGATCCTTATTCAGCCCTTCGTTATCCCGGAGATAGTGAAGAGAACATTGCTAAATAAGGAGATACCCGTAATGAGGACAATCCCCACGAAGAATGTTGTACGTCTCCATCGCTTCTTGATACTTGCAATTTAGATGGCACTATCAAAGGGGCTGGCACTCGAAACAACGATAATTCCTGCAATGAAGAGGATCCTATCCTAAAAGATGACAATACCTTTGAAGAACCTTGCGCATCTTCTTCCCGTGTTGTTTACACCCGTGACCAAGAGGACACTGTCAAAGGCATTGGCACTCGATACGACGATAACACTTGCAATGTAAAGGATCCTACCCTAAAAGATGACAATACCTTTGAAGAACCTTGCGCATCTTCTTCCCGTGGTGTTTATACCCGTGACCAAGAGGGCACTGTTAAAGACATTGGCACTCGATACGACTATAATACATGTAATGTAAAGGATCCTACCCTAAAATATGACAATTGCTTTGAAGAACCTTGCGCATCTACCATCCATCTTATTACTTGTGAGTCTTGTGACCAAGAAAACACTGACTTGCGCACTCCAGAACAAAAGAACACTCTGGATGATTACAACTCTAACAAAGATCCTTGCATTACTTTAACTAATCTTGATACCTCCAATCAAAAGGACGTTACTATCAAAATGATAAGGTCGAGAAAAAATACACGGCAAGAGAATTAGTGGAAAAATTTGTTTTGTATCCAGGGAAAGTGGTACCTAAAAAAACTAAGACCGCAATGTACATTCCTTCCATTATTACTTCAAACAAATGGGTAGATATTATGGAGGCAGCCGAAAACGAAAAAAAAGAAAAACAAGTCAACAAAAAGAAAAAACAGACTAAAGTAATTAAGGCTAAAAAGAAAAAAGTGACGAAAGAAATAACGTCTTCGAAGATGGCGAAGTTATGGAGGCAGATGGTGAACAAGATGGTGGAGTTATGAAGGCAGCCGAAAACAAAAAGAAAGAAAAACAGGTTAACAAAAAGAAAAAATATAAGAAAATGAAGGCTAAGAAGAAAAAAGTGCTCGAAGAAACCTCGTCCTCCTCTGAAAATAGTGAAGTTGATTATGTCGAAAGTAGTGAAAGTGAATGGAATGAACAGAGTGATACTTCTTCAAATGGCGAAGAAATGATGATAGATCGAGAAACTAAACTAATTAATCAACTGAGAAAAGGTTCCGAGCACAGGAAAAGGAAGAGGTCTGTGACCAAGGACAGTACTTCTGAATCAGAACTACCTTTGAGTAAGGTAGCAAACTCTACCACTAATGAAAAGAGGTATAAAAACTTAACAAATGGTTGTTATGTTATTATTAAGTACGAAGGGGAATACTTTCCAGGTAAAATTGAGAAAAAAGAAGGAGGTGTCTATGAAATCAGTACTATGGTACTGTCTACCGGGAATACCTTTAGATGGCCGGAAAGGCCAGATAAAATCTGGTACACAATAAGTGATATTGTGGAAACCATAAGTCCCCCTGTTAAGCATAATAACAGGGGCTTTTTCAAAATTTTGGAGATAGAGAAATATTTACCTGATATATATAATATATAAAGGTAAAATAATTATGATTAGATTTATAAAAACTTTGAGCCTTTGAGACTGTCTAGCCTGTAAGATTTGTTGTTACAGTGACTTTGTAATAAATACTACGTTGATTTTGAATTCATTGATGCTTTATTTCATAGTGGCCAGAACTGGCACACAGTGTGGCCACAAATGGGTAAAATGTGGCCAAAAGTGGCTCTTGGACCCATTCTGAGTTTTTTTTACAAAAAATCAGGCATCTTTTGCGAGTTTACTGACTAGAAGGTTCTATAAGGTAAAAATAATATATTTTTGATGACTTGGTATGAAAATTATGTCCGAGGTAACTAAAAAAATGGAACACCAAACGCTTGAATGGCGAGAAACGCTTAAAATGGCCAGAACCGGGCCACCTGCCCTAACTTGGTTAAAAAAATTCATTCTCTTTACAACAATTATTTTTAAGCTAATAATATATCTAGCCTAACGAGGTACTTCCTTATATAGAATTTTAAAATGTTATAAATTGTTTAGTATGGTATCTACATGCAGAAATGGTGATTACCTATTATAGTAGATATTTCCTGAACTTTCCACTTAAGGCTCCTTCTTCGCTATGACTTGCTTTTTTGACCAGTTTGGTTAGTGCTATTTTTACATCAGACAGAAAACCTTTCACGTTTTGTTTTTATAGTTATGTAGCAGAACGTTCATTTAATAACACAAAAACAATAATTTTAACTACATAAATAAATAGAGCAAAAATAAGTGCTGACCTGCCTTTTGCCTTGTTTTTCTGGTACAAGTTAAACTATCAACTTCGGCTCAGAAACAACAATGGTTCGACAAGGTAATATTGATTTTGGATATAATTCATGTACGCATATGCAGATCTCGTACGTTTACCATCCTTATGGTGCTATACAAGATTTATAGCACTTCCCTATTTTCCTCGAAATTGTACGCGTTCTGTTTATGAAGAAAACTTTTCGTAGAATAATACATTGACAGTAAAATTAAAATTAAACCATAATATGGCGTTATTTCATTTTAAGTCCTTGTCATAACTATTTCGTTAACTTGCTTGCATTAAATCACATTGTAATAGTATTTAGGATATCAGTCACTATAAAGTTATTTTAATTTTTAGTCATAATGCAAGTATTGCATTATAAATAACAGTAGGTTTTGATAAGTTTTTTTAATACTGTTGCGTTCCAACTGAGATTTGAGCTAGCCTATGGGTTTAAAAAAAAGTATATGATATACCATGAAAGATATAATCCAGAGATGTAGCGACATACGCGCCGGTAAATTCATATTTTATAAATAACCACAATGTCCATTGTCGTTTGAAAATACATTTAAATATCTAAGTAGTGAATTTGTATGTGAGTGTATCAAATTTATGAGAACTTCTTAGTGATTACAGTTTCTTAATTAAATTTCTTTGTGATACGGAGAAATCGATATTTTTGCACTGTAATATATTTTTAGAAGGTCTTAAACATGACTATGTAATATTTTTATAAATATGAATGTCCCTTGGAAAATAATATTTAGAATGATGGACATAAATTGAATTTTCCAAGGAACTTTACTTATTTAATGGCTCACTATTGAGCCATATAAAAACAAGGCTATTTTTTCTAATACAAATAATAAACTATCCATTTTCCTTATAGGTTTGGGAATAACAACAATTTCTGGGTAACAAACATTGGTCTCGCTATCGATTTTATCTTTTGATTGATGTCAAGGGTGTAGAGATAAGGGTCATAAAGGGCATACGGAAATTTTGCACCGAAAGGCGACGATTGGTATCAACAAGAATGGCACATACGTCGCTTTTCAAAAGGAACAGGATATTTACACTTGTTTGTTTTGCATCTGTTCGTTTATATTTAAGGCTAATGCAAAGTGTATTTGACCTAAATAAAAATATTGATTATGAGAATGTATATTTCGGCTAACTATGATCATGCAAAACATAAAAATCACAAAAAGGCACAATCACATTTGCTATTACAAACTTGACATAATGTTGATAGGTAAAAATGTACGCTTATGGTATGACCAAAGTATATTTCTTTATATGCTTTATTAATGTATCTGACTTATAAAAATATATTGCCTGTGCTTTTTAAGATTGCTTATGATAAATCAGGACCATATTATCACATGATTACACTTCAAAATCTAAGGTGATGACCACATGCTGGGATAATAAGTTGTTTTGTTACCTTCCAAACTCCTGGAACATATTTGAAACAAAATTGCAGGCCAATATACCTACATCTTAGAGTCAACATTTTTTTTGAGAGTTAAAATCCATTCTCTTTACGAGCTAGAAACCGTGAGACCGTGAAACATACGGACGGACTAAAAAGACAGATAGTGGAGTATCGACAATAAGCTCCGATTTGCTTCTCTGGTCATGGAACCCTAATAACTAGCCAAGTGCGCTTCAGACTTGATACATACAATAATATATGGGTGTGTCATGAATAGATTCAGGCGTTACTTTGCGGAAACCCATTTTTAATAATAACAAATATTTTAAAAGTATTTTAAGAAAACATTTAATCAATTATTTAATAAAACACTTAAAAAATCTTTATAAAATGATATATATCTAGTGACAATTCCGCCTAATTTCCTGTTAAGCCAACGTGACGTCACAAACGCCACGCAGCCAAACCGGAAGAGTATTCGACGCGTTTCGCTCTACGAGCGCACGATCGAGACTGAAGATATGGGTGTTTTATTTGATATGGAATTCTTAAGGGCAAATTATTTAAGAACCGCCCACGATCTGTGAAAAATGCAGTAGCAATTCAGTACATGGATAGTGGCCTCATACTCAGGCACGTAACTAGGAATTTATTTTAGGAATAACTTATAACAATTTCTTATACTTGCAGGAATTCACCGATTAGACGTGCTTCTGTAATTATTAAATACGCGAAATTTCAACTGAATCCAAAACTTTCACAAGTTTTTCACGTATCACTGCGAAGTAAAAGCGTTATAAGCACAGAATACGCAAAGGGAATCAAAGCCATTTTTCAAATAAGTTTAACGGATGTAATGCTTTTCGTTTATTTCCCCAAGCAATTATATCTAACCGGGAACTCGTGGATTCGTGCTTCAAAATAAAACGGCAATTCCAGATTTATTTGATCGTTATGAAATTGCAACGGAAATTACTCAACCGGGATAAATTGTTGCTCGTAGGTATACGCGGTCATTAAATCCGGGTACAATTTTAATGTACCTAACTCGTGTAAAATTTAATGACTTCAGATTCTTTCACAGTTATTCTTGCACTTAGACTTATTTCGTTAGCGGAATCATTCTAAAAAAAAAGGTTATAATGTAATTTATATGTGTAAACGTTCCATAAGTCAGTAGCACCACATGAATAAAGAACCGAAAGCGCTCTTAGCCGAGTTTGCACATAACTGATCAACTATTACAAAATTACAATAATATATTATCATAACTTGTGTGGATGACCGTTGGGGTTTTTTTAATGACGTGATTGTGACTGAACAAGCACGAGGCCCACCTGATGTTAAGCAGTGCAGTTTAATAATTAATTAATGACCTCTGCCTGTAACAGATGCATTTGTCGTCTTCGTCACAAGCGTCTTCGTCTTCTTCGTATTCGTCACAAGCGACGAATTGTACTGCGCCCTGCACCTTGGGACATACAGTTGTTAAGTGACATAGTACGTGTAATTTAACTTGCTCTCAGGGACTGCTGCCGGAATACACCGTTAGGTGCTTGGTGGCAGAATTTCTACTTAAAGGGTGGTAGTTAGCCAGGCTGGCATTGGCAAAATGCTCTTCCGCCATGCGCTGAAGCTGAATCAGGCGATGGAGATCAAACTATGGACCTGCCACATAGTAGTCCATAGCTATTACCACTCAGCAATAATTGCAACTGAGTGCCTCTGTGCTTATTGGAGGCTAGAATTCTGTCAATATGTCAATCTAGATGGCAAAGATGTAGGTGTGGTGTATATAATACATTTTTTTTTTCATTTGTCCAAAAAAATATTTTGTTATGTCTTAAAACCTATGTTAGGATTGTCGTTGGATTTTCGACAAAAATACCTATTTTTGTCGAAAATCACACTGTATCTTAATTAAGTAAATAATATCACACTATAATTAAGACCAATGCGTTACGTTAGGCCATAGCTAAATAAACAAACAAAATAACAAAAACTAAACAAAACAGTAAAAAGATAGAATTTAGATAGACCTAGATTTAACAGACAAGATCTCAAAATTTCGAATGATAAACAATACCTTTCCGGGCTTGTAAGGCGAAAAGGTTTTTTTATTGTGAAGGAAGTACCTTTACTTATAAAATTTAGACACTATTTTATAATACACATTCCTACAGAAAAGAAAAACTCACACCGCTGCTGTTCAGCTTTTCTACTAACAGGTTATGTCACAGTGTGTCAAATGCCTTACTATAGACTATGAAGACTAAAAAGACATGTCTTCTTGGATTAAGATGGTAGTATTATCATCTCTAACTCGACAACAGCTATGTGGTGCTTTTCTTAGGCTTATAACCATATTGTTGAGTTGATTGAAATAATTGATTCTAACGGTAATCGAAGACACTAAGCATTTAGCACTTATCAGTAGCTAGCTGGTGGTCTTTCTACAGCCTTTGCACTAGTTGCGTCGCTGTAAAATTGGGTTGTCTTTAAGCGGTCATTTGGATAAATCAATCCTGTCTCTGAGTAGCAACACTACACCACTTGAAATGTATCATCAAACATGTATTTTATGATAAAGGTCGAATGTGGTTTACTTTAATTAGATAACATAATATCATCTGACCATCAGATTATTTATATTTCAACACATTTGCTCATAAAGTGGCTTATACATTTCAACGCAGTAAGGCACATAATGACACCTGTAATCAAACTGTATCTGTAAACTGTATCTATTCATTGCTGCCATTTAATAGGAAGGTCATTTAGGCCTTTGCGATAGAATACTTGTGATATAGATTTGACAAACTGTGTGAAACCATTTGGTACTGCCTCCTGGAAATAAAACTTTTCATCACGTAGAAAATTGTCCGAATCACGAAAAAAATCGTAGTCCGTTGGAGCAAGGTCTGGCGAAATGCTGAGACCACCGAACAGTTATCATTACCTTTTTATTGGTAACCTTTGCTTTAGGGCACTGTTCGTAGTTTGACCTGGGGACTGCTATTGCATTTTTCGCTTACGATTATCGTAAAGAATCCTTTTTTTTTTTAATAAGTAAAGAATCCTCTTTTCATCACATGTCACTATTCGATCCAAAATTCCTTCATTTAAGAATGCTTCACAGAGTCCGAATATCAAACTGAAGCCACTAGTTTCACAGTAGAGTCACAATAAAATTGCTTCACAGAGCCCGAATATCAAACTGAAGCCACTAGTTTCTATATGTGTGCAATGGAAGTGTTGCCATATGTGAGAAAATATAACGAATTTGTGGGATTTATGACAGATACATTTTTGATGATATAAATATACTATTACAGCAAAATCTGTTCGTTAAAGTTCAACAACATTGCACAATCCTAACGATTATTATTTTATACAATGGTTCACAATTTTTATGACATTCTGTAGTTTATGTTCTCTAGGACAATAAATAATTGACTAAGGTCGTGTTAGGTTACGTATATGGTAGAGTTTCGACGCAGGTGCCGTTTTTGGAAATAAAACTACTTGGCGAGTCTTTTTTAACCGATTTCAAAAATGGAGGTAATCAAAGCCGCCTATGTGTATCTAATATTGTCAGGACTGCACAGTTTTTGTATTTGGATATGTACACTTATGAAAATGGCACAAATGTTTAGAAGGTAGTATAGACATTACTTAGTCTACTATTAACTAGCTTCAGATAGCCAGATAGTTAATTTCTTGGTAAAACAATGTACAAGTCAAAACATTCATATAGCCACAAACATTACAGCTTCTAAACATTTGTGCCAATTTCATAAGTGTACGTATGTTTGTCCACGTGTTACAGAGAAAATATAAATTGTATTCTAAAATTTTAATTTTCCTGAATTAGGTACTTTACCTCTCAACTTTGGAGTTATTGGAATTTTTATCAAAATCGGTTCAGTAGTTTTCAAGATATGGACTTTCAGTTTTAAAATATGAAGATTTCAATGGTGCTGTACCAACTACTGGGCAGATTTGAACAGAGTTCGGCAGGTATATCACTGATAATATGTAATAAAAGGACATGCTTAATACTCGTAATGCAAAAATTTGGTGTAACAATAGTATTGAAGTGTGTTAATATTTAACGATCTTATACCCAGTGAAGTTTTGTGAATATTTTTTTTAGTTTCAAACCTAATGAGTAAATACTATTAAAAATGCATAAAAAAAGTATTTTAAAGAAAGTAAACCAACTTTAAAGTAATTAAATTAACCAATAAGTGATATATAACACGAAAAACATCAAATGGGCATCTACATAAGTAGGTACATATACCAATTAATTTTGAGGTCCATCAAGGACTTATTGATGATAGTTTAGGGCCTGATAGCAACCTTAAAAATAGATGATATACGTACCTACTTAGGTAGACAGTTTCTTTTTCAATTTCAAAATTCCTTACTAATTATTTCCGCTATAACCCCTCGTGCGTCCAATCTGTCCACCTCCTATGACGAAATCGTCCAAACTGCTCACGTTTTTTTATCCCGCGACGCCCCGTAACGTTTTTTTGTAGTACTAAGTAGTTTTCCATTACCTAAACATGTCACCCTAACATCCCCATACCCCAATATATTACCTATACCATACAAAAAATAACATTTTCATACATTTAGTTTGAGTGGATCAAACAGCGAATAAAAATATATTTTTCCAGATTTTGAGGTATTTTGTTTTTTAATCGAGTTTATTTGTGGCAGTCTCCAATCAACATATAAACTTCTTGGTACCAATGCAATCCTCATCATATTCTCTTTACGGGAAAAGAAATGAAAATAGACCTTTTCATGGAAAATTTTACAGGAAAATGGGTTTGAACAGACGACGAAAATGGCGGGAAACGGCATTTTTTATATATTTTTTTAATTTTTTTTTTCCGAAACTATTCCACCTACAACTTTGTTTTTTTTTTTAATGTGTGTATTTATTATGGTTCTTTACCCATGAATAATACCACATTGTAAGGATAAATATTTAATAAGTAGTAACGAGATTAAAACAACGCGATTTTTTTTAAAGAATTTTGGCGGGAAAACTATACATAAGCGCATTTTATTTTTTTTCTCAAAAAGTATATCACCTACAAATTTGGTTTTTCTTTTGATATGATTATTTAGATGTAATCTATACACCTGAATTATTTCAGATGTTTAGGTTTATAGGTTTAAAAGTAGTTACGAGATTATTTATTACGTAAATTTCGATCGGTGAGTGTTTGCGCGGCAAAATGCATCGAGTGAAAGTTATTTTTTTTCATTTCATGATTTGAGTAACTTCTCGTTACCATAGAGTAATGCGGTTTTTTTTGTTGTATAGCCAATGATAGTAGCTTACTAACAACGTTTGAATAATAACGATCGGATAAATACAAGCTTCACACTAAACCTTTTTTTTAGACCACCGGAATTCCGGCCGGAACAAAAACGGGGGTCAAATAAAAAAATATATAAAAAAAAAAGTTATCAATCCTTATCCTTTTAATTTCTTTTAACATCGTTATTGACTTGTTGCCTATACAAATGCAAAATTACAGCTTTCTAGGTTAATTACTTTAGAAGTAGTGACGAGATTATTTTTAAATGACATAAATATAATAAATATTTTGGCGCCAAAATGTAATTTGAGCTGGTTTCAGATTTCATATCAATTTTAAACATACTTTCTGTTATATCAGAATATTGTGGATTTTTTCTCGTAGAGCCAAGGATCCATCCTCACTAAAACCGTTTGAATTATGAAAATCGAACTTACCCAGATTTTATGGTGAATATGTAATCACGACTATGACCGCTCACCGGCAGGCCGGTTGGGACACACAGGGTAAATCCGGCAGGCCGGAGAATACATTTCCGAGGATAAGATACAATCTCTTAGATCCTCCTCTAAGATTTCCCTAATAAACATTATAATATAAAATTACAAATTTACGAGGGAAAAAATTATACTCATGTGCGGGATTCGAACCCGCGTCCATCCACCCCTATAGCCGGGGTATGCTCTGATCGCTTGAGCTAACATGACAATGGACGGGGGTTTAAATCCCGCACATGTCTATAATTTTTTCTCTCGTACATTTGTAATTTTGTTATGTAATCCGCCGAGTGGGCGTTATTACAAACATAACAATATTAAAACATTAGCTTTGTTTAATTAAAGTATATAACGTAGTGCTGCGTACACCGACTTTTAAAAACTGCACACTTTTGGAAACAACCTAAAATGTATGTCTGGCAACACTTTTGTTTACTTTTTATTCGAAATTATAAGCTAAATTGCGTTGTATAATATTAAAGAAAGTACATTATATTCAATACTTACGTGTGTTTTAATACTCAAATCGGTTTTTAATTTATTAATTCCGTTATGTGAGACGGGCGTAATGTGCGACGCACGGTCTATCGTGAATGAGGACAAAATTGTCAGAATTTGGATACGTTTATGTGAGTGAGTTGTGTCTTACATGAAATGCTGTCGCATAAAAACAAATCGCATGATGCTGAATTTAATGCTTCACTTTTGATTTTCTTTAGACTCCCTCTCTAGGGTAACATTAAATAATAATAAATAAAAGACATTTATTTCAGGCATACACCCATATACAAAACAAAATATTATTATTAGAACTAATGAATAATGATTAATTCATCATTACTCATATATTGCCACGACGTGTCTGTCGCAGCAATGCTGAACATATGGACAGTCTGATCTGTCTGCTATCATCGCCAGGAGGGTGTTGGAGCTGGCACGCACTCTGCGCACTAAAGACGCAGCACGCTTTCGCATAGTCGCGTGGAAGCAGTCAGCGCGTGCCTCCGCAAACATCCCCGAGGCACTGCAGAAACGTGGCAGCCCCAACACAGCCCTGAACGCATTGATGTATTGGACGCGGAGGGCACTGTAGATCCTCTTCGTATAGTTAGCTCAAAGTCTGCACGTGTATAGTGATGTACAGTACGCTTTGAAGAGCGTTATTTTAACTTCGGTTGAACAACGTGCAAACCTACGGGCTATCATATTTGCTCTAATCGACAGAGCCCTCCGCTCCCTCTCAATGTCAGCGTGGTCCCTAAGGTCAGCTGTAATAACGTGCCCCAGGTACTTAAATTGATCCACCCAGTCTAACGGAACAGTGTTCAGATAAACTGGTGGCACATTTTGAGGACATTTAGAACTAGCCTTAAAAACCATACACTGCCTTTTAGACACATTGTAAATAAGTCCGTGACTACCTGTGTACTCCTCACAGATACGGATCAACTTCCGTAACCCGCAGACCGACGCACTCAACAGCACCATGTCATCAGCATAGCTTAGATTATTGACAGAAATGCCATCTACATGACATCCTACGTGCTGACTGCTGAGCGTGACAATTAGCTTATTTATATATAAGTTAAATAAAGTAGGTGAGGTTAAACCACCTTGCCTAACACCACACTCCTGCTGATATGGCTCTGATAACGCCCCTGCCCATCTGCCACTATTAAACTGGTGCTCATACCAAAACCTAAACATACTAATGAGTTCATGTGGTAGGTTAACACTCTTAAGCTTTTTCCACAGGATTTCATATGAGATCAAATCAAAAGCTTTGGACAAGTCGAGGAAGCACGCATAAACCGGAGTCTTACGATCAGTGTAGTATTTGACGGTATGCTTAAGACACAGTATAGCACTCTCAGTAGACAGCCCAGGACGAAATCCGAACCGAAAGACCGAATGGTTGTCGTGCAACATAACATATTTATTTAACTGTGAATTAAGCAAACCGTCAAACACTTTCGCCGCAACCGTTGCAAGTTAAATATGCCTGTAGTTATGTTTATTACCAAGGTCACCAGTTTTATTCCTAACCACGGGCACTACAACGGTTTTCATAAAATCGGAAGGCAGAATGGCTCACACACAACGAGTAGAACATTGCCAGTACTCTGTTTATGTGTGGGCCAGCATGCTGAAAGTGTTCAACTGATAGCTGGTCATGCCCTGGTGACTTACCCTTCGTCATATATTTAATGGTTTTACACACATCTCTGGCAATAAAACGTGTACCAACTGCACCATTTGGCAATTCAGCACTGCCCACGCCACCGTTAGCCGGACTTAAAGGGGATTGTACACAAAACTGCCCCCTAAAAATATTGGCAATATCCCGAGGATCACTCACGCCATCAAGACTCACAGGAAGACCAGGCCGCATGTTTACTTTACTGGTAATTTTCCAAAAACCGTGAAAGTCACCCTTATTATGCTTCGCTGCAAGAATGTCCATTTTTAACTGGTCCTGATGATCCTGGCACCATTTTAAACGAGATTTAAACACTCTTCTGCTTTCACACATATCGTTATACACGTAACCGGATCTTGGTCTACCACAAAATACCCATTCTCTGAACCGCAACCTAGACTCCCTGTGAGCCTCCCTAACGTATTTACTCCATCCTACTATGCGTGGCCCATTCCTACCTGCTTTCGTGCCACCCCGACTCACCACTGCTGCATCACGAAGGGCAGAAACAATATCGCTGTACAGCCTATCAAGAACTTGTCTGTGAGTGGGGTCATTACAATAATAATCAGCGCAAGATGTACATTCAACAGGAAAATGAATTAATTTTACCATTAATTAAACCATACCGCTAATTTTTGGGTAGTTTGGTTTGGAACGCCTTCCACCACCTCTTTCGATTTATTGTAATTCACCTGTGTGGGCGGTCTTCCACGTGGTTTGTTTTGCAAATCAAAGTTTCCACCACGAAAGCGTTTATACCAAATTTGCACAGTGCGTTCATTAGTAGTCACCTCTCCAAATGCAACATTGATATTGCGAGCTCTTACCGGCGCGTTAGTGCCGCGTCGGAACTCGTATTCGTAATTACCCTTAAATTTTATGTCATAACCTCCCAACATCGTCCAGCCATATCTCCTTCAGAGCCATATTCGGTTCCAAGCTTAACTTGTTTGCATCTTTGACCTTATTCTGTTGACATTCTTGCCTGCTCAAGTCTATTACACAATGATTTAATATTCATAATTTTGTGTGTTGTACATTTTATATTGTTTTTTGAGTGTTTTTGTTTCATATTGGCATAGTAACCGTTGAGTGACCTGACTCTAATATAACTGTGACTTATTCAGACGACTTCTAGTACCCAGAACTTGACTACGACTACTTATACAAATATAACATGTTATTAGGTAAATGGCAATTGTACAAACCATACGATTCAAATATGAGCAAAACAAAACAAGAAAGATAAAAGCACTCTAAGCATACTATAAATGGCAGCAGGAATTTGCAATATCTGCCATTAGTCGCGAAGCCTGTGATAGCCTCACAGGGTACGTTATCTACCCGCAATTTTGAGCGGACATTAGTTCAGCCAATATGGCGTGAACAGTCCCTATGTAGGGAGGAATGGCTAACGATGCCAAGGGTGCACGACATTTTCTGGTCTTACTAATGAAGCTATTACACTAAAAAGCCTATTTTTGGCTCCATAATTGTATTTTTTCTACTGATAGGTTAACTTTGTTAACAACCTCTGATGTTGGTAACTGAAGATAAAATCCATGGCGTTAATAGTCTTAACCTAGATTAAATGATACTCAAGAAATGCATGATCTGCCTTAAGCCATAATCTCTGGAACCTCATTGTATAAACACGTGAAGTATTGTAATAATATGATTTCATTACAATAAAACGAAATCAAAACAAAATTGTATTATAACATCCATCTGAAATTCTAAAAAGTATTTAAATTAATCAGATGAAAGTCCAAATATAAATACACCTTTATAATAAATAATAATCATGCTAATATTTACCTAGCTCACTTGAAGTAACGCCATGTAGTAAAGTCAACATATTCTTCCTAATCTAATACACACCACGTGTGTGTTATGTGTTTTTTTCAATAACACAAAAATAGGCTAAAAATACTTATAACAGCATAATTGGCGTGGTTTTCGCCAATTTCCTTACAGATACTCTCAATGGTAGTGTACTCGCTTTATGAGCTTTTAAAGGTTGAAATCCTCTGAAAGTAACTTGAATAACATGTATTTTGAAGCAGCGTTATTAATACTATTTCACTAAATCACCTTAGGCCACTAAAATGTGATTAAAAATGGTATGAAGCACTGTGGTGCGCCCAACGTGTAGCAATACCTCACTTATATCGACGTGAGTGTGTCTTATTGAGCACACTTTCACCCTAGTTGCATTTAAAATATCCAACAAGGGGACAGAATGATAGATTAGCCATGTTACGGAACAACCACGAAACCTACCTGATGTTAAGCGGACTAACCTCTGCCTATAACAGATGCATTTCGTCAGAAGTCACGAATTGCACTGCGCCCGTCACCTTGAGACATAGCTTTTAAATCTCATGTGCCTGTAAGTTTACTGGCTCTCAAAGACTGCTGCCGAAAAACACCATTAGGTGCTTAGCGACAGATTTTTTAATTGAGGGTGGTCGCTAGCCAGGGATGCATTCGCAAAATGCCCTTCTACCATACGGTGAAGCTAAAGTCCGCGGCGGGATTCGAACCATGGACCTGCTGCGCGACAGTCCATAGCCAAGGCCACTTAGCCATCGTCGCTTATTATCATTCACTATTAAAATATTCAATAGTACCTTATTCATTATCAATGAAAAAACATTAGACGACAGTGAAATAATATGTTAATTACTAAGTACCTGGCATCCTACTGAAACACAATTAAATTTACCACCCTCAAGAAAATCTGTTGCCAAGCATCTAACAATGTTTTCTGGCAGCTGTTCTTAAGAGTCTAGAATGTTTTAACATTCTCGGCCACATTTTCATCAAGTGGGGCCTTTCGGTTTTAATACAATGAACCTGGCTTGCACTGGATCAGAAAGTTATTCAGTACTTGATTTCCAAGTACTTCGATACATCACGTCCAATCGTAGATGTCCTAAGCACAGGTAGATATTATCCTAATAATTAGTAAGTGTAATCATTTGCCCGTGAATTAAATTCCAAAATATGTGACTACCAAACTTACAATAAATTAGTATACAGATAATAATGTTT
The DNA here is from genome assembly GCA_963890685.1 of Plagodis pulveraria. Lineage (NCBI taxonomy): Eukaryota > Metazoa > Arthropoda > Insecta > Lepidoptera > Geometridae > Plagodis > Plagodis pulveraria. The sequence continues at coordinate 9,569,765 of OY982964.1, read as the reverse complement.
TGTTGCAACTATATTTTGAACATGCTAATTTCAAAATAAGTAGTTTTGAATTAGTCACGTCATTCTTTTTCTACCCGTTGCTATATACCTACTTCTAATACCGAATTTCTCATGGTACTAAGTGTAGTACTTGTCTTCATAGTACTCACATCATACCTACACAAATCATACTTATCGCAGTGCATCCACATTCATATTCAATATTCTTTCAGTAATATATTTGTCCTCCGTTCTTATGACATACCCGTGTTGCCTATATCTCGCCAACTTATTACTATTTAACTTTTCTGTCACTGGTACATAGTTTACGCTTGGAGGTTTAGTTACATCCACGTCATTAATTTATTTTCAAAGAGTTCTACTGTTCCTTCTTTGAGGGCATATACCTACTAAGGCGCCGAGTCTGAATTCGGCCCACTATTTTGAAGAACTTCCAATATGTGCAAGGAGGTGTCCATGTGAATGGAGGTCTTACGCGTCTTTTCCGGCTCTGCTACACATCAGGCGTTGTCCCAAAAACATGGAAGACGGCCTTGGTGCACCCGATCCCTAAAAAAGGTGACCGCTCAGATCCGTCCAACTACCGCCCTATAGCCATAACGTCTTTGTTCTCCAAGATAATAGAATCCATTATCAACAACCAGCTCTTGCAGTGTCTAGAGGAGCACCAGCTGATAAGCGATCGCCAGTACGGTTTTCGTCGCGGTCGCTCAGCTGGTGATCTTTAAGTATACTTTACGCATCGATGGGCGGAGGTGGTGGATTCCAAGGGTGAGGCGTTGGCGGCTAGTTTGGACATAGCGAAGGCCTTTGATCAGGTGTGGCATAAAGCGCTTCTTTCGAAGCTTCTTTCCTATGGGCTTTCCGAGAAATTGTACAAGTGAATCTCCAGTTTTTTGGCAGATCGGAGCATCAAGGTCGTTGTCGACGGTGCATGCTCTGACTTGAAACCAATTAATGCTGGCGTTCCGCAAGGCTGTGTGCTATCTCCGACTCTATTTCTCTTGCACATCAATGACTTGCTGCAGCTCAGCGATATTCATTGTTATGCGGATGACAGTACCGGAGATGCCTCACCGGCCGTGCTAAAATTTCTCGGGAAAACGTTGTGGAGAGTCGGAACAAACTTGTGTCTGAAGTCGAGACCATGTTGTCTAATGTTTCGAAGTGGGGCCGACTGAACTTAGTTCAATTTAACCCCAAGAAGACACAAGTTTGTGCGTTCACCGCTAAACTATCCCCCTTTGTCGTATCCCTCCGTTTTGAAGACACTCCCCTTGCCCCCTCAACTAGCATCGGAGTACTTGGCGTCGACATATCGAGCGTCGGTCAATTTCGCTGTCACTTGGAAGATAAGGCTAAATTAGCCTCGAAAAAGCTTGGTGTGCTTGGAAAGGCGAGGCGGTACTTCACGTCGGCCCATCGCCTGCAATTTTATAAGGCTCAGGTTTGGCCTCACATGGAGTACTGCTCTCATCTCTGGGCGGGAGCTCCCTAATACCAGCTTCTTCCATTTGACCGCATACAATGCAGAGCGACTCGAATCGTTGACGATCAAGTTCTCTCCGACCGGCTCGACCCTTTGGCACTACGTAGAGATGTTGGATCTGCATCTTCTACCGCATCTATCACAGGGAGTGTTCTGAGGAACTGTTCGATTTACTACCTGCAGCTCAATTTCGCCATCGGACGTCCAGACAAAGCATGATGTTTCATCAATTTCATGTCGACGTCTGGAAGTCCACAACTTTGCGATTTTCACGGCATTTTCTACCTCGCACTGCCACAATGTGGAACCAGCTGCCAGGTGCAGTATTTCCGAACGGATACGACTTAGGGGCCTTCAAGAAGAGAGCATATTCCCTCTTTAAAGGCCGGCAACGCATCCTCGATACCTCTGGTGTTGCGGATGTTCGTGGGCGACGGTGATCACTTACCACCAGGTGAGCCGCCTGCTCGTTTGCCCTCCTATCACATAAAAAAAAGGGATTTTTTATTGCAGGTTAGCAAAATTAAAAGCAACACTACATTTATGTAACTTCCACGTGGGGTGCTGGGCTAGAATGTCACCTCCGCATTGCTACCTGTGGGTTTCGTAAGAGGCGAAAGGAAATTCCATCGTAGTAGGTATTACTCCATATTGTGTGTATATAGAAACGATAAAAGTAAAGGTGTGTGCTTATATAAAAAAAAAACATTGTTCCTATTTTGATATGGTGGCCCCATGATGGAATGTTATTTTTCAAGTGTGAACAAAATTTACGTTGCTATTTGATTCGTGTAAGAATATATTATCCTCGTGCGTACTCTCGACATCGAGCCAATCTCGTCCATTGTTCCCCTTTAGACAGAGAGCTGACATTTTATAAAGTTTATCAGTCAGACAATTATTTGTTTTAATGATTCTGTAATACATCATATGTATGTCTTATAAGTAGCCAATATATTAAGACCTAGAGCAATAACAAACTTATCTATTTTAAGTCACAAATATTTCATCTTGAAGCCTGTTCATGCATGCGTTTTGACTTTTAACAATGAGGTAGGGTCTAACCATTACAGGCACGCCCGAGACAAGAGATCTCTGTAATCTCATAAATATTAATTACTTGATTTTGAATGAGTTGGATTTGGGTCTCAAACTAAGATTATGTCGGGTCTTTGCTCCAGTGCGTAAATTGACTGACAATGTGGATGAACGCACATAGCTGGTCGCTTGTTAATGTTCTGATAGGATAAATGAGCAGAATAAATTGGGGTGGGTGATGATGCATTGGTGTTAGACGAAAAAAGAGGGAATATATTGTTCTATTTCCAAAATGAAAAGAAATTAATGACGGTTTTGATTAATCTTGGCAGAGGTCATTGTTTTCCTAGTTGTAGACAGCTTTCGTTACTTTATTCTTCCTGTATAAATATATGCAAGGCATTCATATGCAATAGATGTTGAAGTTCTAGAGACGTCCTTGAGATAACGTTGGCTCTTATGTCTTGTTCGGCCAGTCATTTCAGTGCCCTTCACGCCTGCATACCAGAATGAGGTAGTATCTTATCATAACAGGCACGCCTGAGACCAGAGATCTCTGTTATATCATAAATATTATTTACTTGGTTTCAAATGAGTTGTATTTGGGTCTCAATCTAGGATTATGTTGGGTCTTCGCTGCAGGGCGTAAATTGACTGACAATATTGATGAACGCACATAACCAGCCGCTTGTTAATTTTCTGATAGGAGAAATAAGCAAAATAAATTGAGGTGTGAGGTTATACTTATACTTTGGTGTTAGACGAAAAAAGAGGGAATATATTGTTCTATTTCCTAAATAAGAAGAAATTAATGATGGTTTTGATTATTCTCGGCAAAAGTCATTGTTTTCCTAGTTGAAGACAGCTTTCGTTACTTTATTCTTACTGTATATATATATGTAAGGCATATGCAATACATGTTGGAGTCCTAGAGATAAATATAACATTTACAAATATGGAGTCTAAATTTTTTTCATCTTGGGCGGGAATCGCAACCGGGACAGGAATAAGAAAATTTTGTACTCTTATTCATGATGGTTTTAAACATCATAGCGAGTTGGTGCCTGACTGTGGCGGTGCGGCCATGAGACGACTTCAATTCGCCTTATTGATATATCTTACTGTCGTAATGAAGTCTATATTGAAGCAGTGATGGCTCATTGGCTTTGGCTATGGACTGCCGCGCAGCAGGTCCATGGTTCGAATCCCGCCACGGGCTTGAGCTTCACCGCATGGTGGAAGGGCATTTACGAATGCCCGTCTGGCTAGCAAACACCCTCAAGTAAAAAATATGTCGCCAAGCACCTAACGGTGTGTTCCGGCAGCAGTCCTTGAGAGCCAGTGAAATTACAGGCACATGAGACCTAACAAATATGTCTCAAGGAGACGGGCGCAGTGTAATTCGTCACTTGTGATGAAATGCATCTGTTATAGGCAGAGGTTAGTCCGCTTAACATCAGGTGGGCGAGCTTGTTCCGTCACAAGAGTACCATTTATAATTCATACATATGAAATTAGGCATTTTTATATGCGAAGCATTATTATTTATTATTATTATTATTTCATTTACATTTTTCAGTAAAAATTCATAACAGAAAAAATGTATTTAAAAAGACATCTTATTACAACGATTAAATAATACTGATATTACCAATTTATAATGTACGTAAACGGAAAATTATAGGAAAAATTTATGATATTGATAAAAAAACACGCATCTTTAAAAACCCTTATAAATGACAAAATGAAATACATTTATCCCCAAAATAATGGTCCAAATGGTCCCCAAAAAAATTAATACATATCACCGACCGTTTACATAATGGGTTACGCATCAAACATAATGCCTGGGCAAGTCCAACATAAGTGCGTAAGCATAATTTACTAGGTATTCTATTATTATACATTTACCATTATTATATATTATACTACAATTTGTTATTGAATAGATTCAGGCGTTACTTTGCGAAAATCCATAATTAATAAAAACAATTATGGATTTTAATGAAACACTTATAATATATAAAAACATATCTAGTGACGTCACAACCGCCACGCAGCCAAACCGGAAGAATTTTCGCGTTTCGCTTCTACACGAAGGACGACTTGAGGAGGACTTGACTCTACGCATGATCATATCTACTGACAAGTTCATTCGAACTTGTCACTAGATATATTATAATAATTTATAAGTGTTTTATTAAAATATTATTTTAATGTTTTCCTAAAATATTTGTTTTTAATCCTAACATTTTGCTGACGGAGAAAATTTCTAAAATAATGTTTACTATATTGTGCGATAACATTTACAAGGGATTCGACAATACAATAATGTTAAAAATATTTCTATATATACATTTTGACCAGATTAATTATATATTATGGTAATTTCTGGATATAATTTTTTTTTTTTTTAAATGACTGTCTGTATATTTGTGCGAATATTTTATTACCAAGACGTTATTTTGCTTGTTATTTTTAAGCTAGGTTTTTGCTACCTATCATTAGTGTAACTCGCTCTGTAACGATACTTATAATGAATGAATTAAATAAATAAATTATCATTTCCCTTTGTCAATAAAATAAATTTCACGTATACGCGGAATTTTTAACAACATGTTATTTACACTAGTTGAGATGTCTGCGACCATGCTAGCTGCTAGCCAAGTGAAATAAACGCAGCCTTCGTGTTTATACCACTTTAATGCCAAACTATACCCATAAATGCGAGTACGGATTGTTTCATCCGTTATACGTTTTAGGTAGATTTTGAATTTAAGTAAGGTTAAGCTTCGAAAACTGCATTTGTCTTTGGGATAAGTACGGGCTTGACCAGCAACCCATCCCTTCCCAGCGCAATAACTCATAATTGTCATTTCTTCATCCTGGTGGTTTATTCTTCACAGTTTAGTTTTAACAAACTGCCAGCAGGTTGACGCTCAGAAAAATATCTTATTTATAAAAAAAATATCTATTGGAGTAAAACTGACCAATCACTAACCTCCTACCACTACTTTGGGCGGTTATGTTACTGTATCAGGCTGTGTTCAGCAGTATTGTTCACTGCTGAACACAGCCTACCCCACTATGGGGGGTTTGCCATAGGGCAGGCCCCAGGAAGCCCCTACGCTTGGCCGGCGTCTTGGGGATCGCAGTGTGAGATATCAGTTTCTCAGAAAGCGCTGCTGCACACCTTCTGGTGAAAGAGTGAGATGGGGAGTGACATTCTAGCCTGGCACCTCACAGTGCGGTAATGTTACTAAATGCAATGAATTTACATAAACTATAACTTAAGTTTTATTAACTTAAAAAGATTTTTTTAAATTGTGCACGTTAGTCTAAATTGAACCTAGGTAGTGAAATATTTAAGAAATTATATGTTTACGACAATCCTGTTTTACAAACTTACTTCGACAGGTACTTGATTATTTTAAAGTCAATTAATGAAACTTAATAATTATTTTTTAAAGAACAATATAAGGTAATTGTATAAAATACTGTTTCAATTTGGGTTGAATTGCCATTGTGACGTTTTATTTTCCGACTTGTCTGGATGTTTTTGACATGAACATGTATAAGGTTAAAGATTGGTAATCAGTGGCAATGTCTTTTTATTGCAATCTTCTAATTAGTGTATGCAATAAAAAGCCTTTTTTCTACTAGAGGTTATTCTTTTTGTGATTGTGACTTAACTAGCAAAAAGCCCACCTAAAGGCGGACTAACGTCTGCCTATAACAGATGCATATAAGATACAAGTGACAAATTTCACTGCGTCCCTGATACATACAGTTGTTAAGTTGTTTAACAAAAAAAAACAATACAATTATTTTCACATCGTATTCACATTCAACCTTCAACAAATTCAGTATCAAAGTTAAAAAACGGTCTTTCAGTAATTACCAGTCAGTAAAGCTTTAGTTTGCAGGCAACATGAAGGTTCCTTTGACAGACATGCACAAATACCTTTGTTTTTCTGCACAGCAATCGTAAAACGAATCATTTACATATGTTTATTATCTCAAACAATTCGGGATTATCTCTGTTTTAAATAATAGGCTAAGGGACTGAAGCTTTAAAGGAATAACGGTGAAACAGACTTCTACCAATCGCGTTGTATTATTTCATTCCACATTGTATAATTAAATTTGTAATTAGTACTAGTATTGCGATCAATTATTACTGTAAATTAAACAATAAGTTATTTGTGTAATCATAGTTATTTAATCAAATTTGTGTCTCAATTATGTATTGATGTTTATTAACATATTAACATACATATAACCCTTGCACTGATTATATTATTTTGTATAAATATTAAAATTGAAACACTAAACAGCTCTGATTTTAACTATGAAATATACTTGACATACATTCAATTTCGGGTCAGACAAGTATTGGGTTATTTTCAATTAAATGTTCAGTATGCGCCTTACTGTATTACGCCATAATTGCCTCGGACCATAGCATATTTATAGCTAAACGCAGGTTTATATATACCTGTGCCAGAAGTAAAAGGTGTTTTCGGAGAATGTAAAAGCTGTATAATAAATGTTTTTGTGTATTGCGATTAGAAGATGGCCCAATCAAGATCAAATCAAATGTTGAGTTCACAGGGCAAGTGCTAGTATTATCACGTCATCAATCATCTAGGATATGTTCAAGAAGTTATTTTGCGTTAAATTTATAAACAATTATGAAAAAAATATGATAAAAGAAGTTTGGAAATGGCCAAATCAATTCATTTTCTATAGAAATTCAAATCCCAAAAATACTAGTTGCCATTATCAACTAATTAAAAGGGTGTGTATTTGCAAAGTTTCAAACTAATGAATTCACCCCATAATTTTCACTTCTCTAGTTCGAGAGTTCCTGAATAAATGTTTGAATTTGCACAAAGGGGCACATTAATTGGTGCAGCCAACAAAGTTCTCTTATTTCCGTTCTACATGCAAGCTGAGAGGGTAAAAGTTCTATGAATTACAATGAAAATATAAAGAAATGGGTCTGAGTCTATTATTAACTTGCTCCTGCGAAGTACTGAGTAGTACCTACTATACCACTACTTACTTATTTTTTGACCGACTCCTTAAAAAGATGTACTTTCTCAATTCGACTGTATTTTATTATGGTCTCAGAAATTCAAAATTTCTGAGTGAACCGATTTTGAAGATTTTTCTTAATTTAATACCTGATGATTCCTTTGTGGACCCATTTAAATTCTAACTTTAAATTCTATCAAAATCGGTGTAGCCGTTTTTGAGTTACACTCTAATAACTAAAAAGTGTATTCCTATTTTGATTATAAAGTCATTGACATCAGTCATTGAGCGAATGACAATCGATCCCGTAAGTAGCAAAGGTCACTAAAAAGGGTGAAAACATTTTTTTACCTAATAATGGAGCCGACTGCATCACTCAAAAGTGTGAAACAACTTGTCGAAGTCGGTGCCTTGCGCATAATATTATGATAATAAGTACGTTTGAACTATCATGCTACCGACTTCAACAAGTCATTTCACACTTTTGAGTGCTAAATTTGGTTCCATATAATATAAAAAAAAAAAAATGGTTATTGAAATCATAGCGCCTTCCATGTTTGCACCACATATAATTTTGGAAAAAATAAATTACTAGTAGCTAAGTCAGATGTAACTATAATACTATGTTGGTGTTTCGTCATCCAGACCAGACATATTTCTATAGTCAAAAAATTTAAAACGCATAGTACTTGTAGAACTTACTGTGCCGTTGGAAACAAACATACCTAAAGACCACACAATAAAAACTAACAAATATTATGACCTAACAAATTAATTAATCAACAACAGTTATATGTGGTTAATTTATATGCTGTAGAAGTCGGAGCTAGGCGTATACCAGCAAAACCCCTATACAACCTACTGAAGGATCTTGGCCTATCAAAAACAACCGTAACTTCCATTCTAGAACGTGTATCCAAGGCGGCATTAGTAGGATCTTACCAAATTTGGTTGGGCAGGGGAGGAGGCTCGAGCGGTGAAAAGGAGCATAGATATCATAAAGGGGCCCCTTAACCTTACTCACTGGATTGCAAGTCCCAGGTACCTTGACTTGGGCCTCTTCCTCTGCAACGCTATAGACCCGGCATCGGCACGGTGAATCCATAGAATGCTAAGTAAATTCGTCGTCTAATATTGTTATAAGCTTTTTTATGGGTGATAGGCAAACTTTTGACAAATATCTTACTTGATGCTAAGTGATGATGCGGTCGCAAAAGTAATTCAGGCTAACCTAGAATAACCCCAAGGAGCACATACACACCTATAGAAAATATATAGGGTTATAAAACCTATAGAAAATATATAGGGTTATAAAAAGGTATAATATATATATATATATATATATTATATGATACTAATAGAACTGATTTCTTCTTAGGGAACAAGATTTTTTTTGTATTGGCAAAATTAGATTTAACTATTAATTTGCCTCACTTTTGATGAGATTTTAGGTTTTGTAAAGCCTATACCGAAGTGTTGTTTAAGTTCATTGTGAAAGATGATGAAAAAGCTACTTAAAAATAAATGTGCACACTGTTTTTTGTGTATTTTTAGTATGAAACATAACTAATTATAATCTTTCATGGTAAATATTTTTGTAGAATTTTTTATTTGAAAGAAGTACATAAAATAAATTATTACAAGACATTTTAAGTTTATTCTTGTAAAATATGGCTCAAAATTAATAATTAAACCGATATATTAAAATTGTCACAATATTGATCAGTTTTTGTGAAAACTTGGTAGGTACTTGTCTATATTTCTATTTAGTATAATATACCTGTATCAAACGCAAAGATTAAAATTACTTGCTGTAGTCAAATCACTCATCCCATGGAGTATTATTTCGTGAGAAGACTGTATGTAGGTTACCTGCAGGCCGTAATATTTATAAATATTTTTTTTCTTTTTTTTACCCGAGGTATGCTTTTATTAATAAAATACTACAAAATATATACAATACAATGAAAGCATTAAGACAACTATAAGTCCTTACAGACTCACAGGCAATCCAAATGCTCCAGCCCACTACCATTTGGTAGAAAGCCCAGTATGCTTATATTAGCCCCCTTATTCGTTGAGCCAAATAGGTGCCAGCATTTTGATGACGCGTCGCATCGACCAAGCGCTCTTTTTATGTTATTGTGACGGAACAAGCTCGAGGCCCACACGATGTTAAGCGGACTAACCTCTACCTATAACGGATGCATTTCATCACGAGTAAAGTATTGCACTGCGCCCGTCACTTTGAGACATAGTTGTTAAGTCTCATGTGCCCGTAATTTCACTGATAGCAGTCCTTGAGCTGCTGTCGGAACACACCGTTAGGTGCATGGCGACAGATTTTCTACTTGAGGGTTGTAGCTAGCCAAGCGTGCCATCGCAAAATGCCCTTCCACCATGCGGTGAAGCTCAAGCCGGCGGTGGGGATCGAACCAGGGACCTGCGGCACAACAGTCCATAGCTATTACCGCCCCCTTATCATTGCTTCAAAACATTTTTCCTTTCTCACTCTGTCGAATCCTGAGTTGTGTATGAATGTAAGTCCAGCGCAACTAAATAATGTGTAATCACTACATTATTGCAAATATATCATAACAAATGTAAGTTTTTTCGCAATTCCATTAAATTCACGGACTCTTTAACGGCTTTAAATAAAACGACAACATTTCATGTTTATTCTCGAGTTTTGAAATTGCAACGGAAATTACTCAGCTGGGAGAAATTGCTGGAAGTATGCAGTATTGAAGTGCTCGTAGCGAAGTTTACTTAGCTGTTCTCAACCGATCAGCAAAGTTAAGCAACGTCGCGCGCGGTCATGAGTTGGATGGGTGACTGCTAGTGACATTACTACTGAGCGTATCCGTGCTACGGAGGGCACGTTAAGCCGTCGGTCCCGGTTGTTGTCTTAGGATGGCAGTCGTTATAGCATGGTGGTAGGGCATTTTGCGAATGCCCGCCTGGCTAGCTACCAGCCTCAAGTAAAAAATCTGTCACCAAGCACCTAACGGTGTGTTCCGGCAGCTGTCCATGGGAGCCAGTACTTCTAGGTTAGCCTGAACAACATCTTCGACCACATCATCACCTACGATTAGGTGAGATAGTGGTCAAAGGCTAACCTATCAGGCATAAAAAAAAGTCCTTAAATCTTAGTACAATCATAATGTCTTTAAAAAAAAATTATAAATAATCTTTCCATAAATGGAAAATGGACTGGAACTTTTGGTCCATTCACTGTATCTCTTGCACTTAAATACACCAATAACACCTTTCGTTCGCGGAATTATTTAGTTTGCGAATGGAGTAAAATTGAATACATATTTGCTGGCATAAACAGGGTTGATTAACATCGTAAGGACACGATAGACTTTGCGCTTATTCCTTTAGGTCATAATTGAAATAGTATATCTTATTTAGTAGCGCCTACTTCAGTGTCAAAGTGGTCAAGTGGACTGGTACTACATTAATTGTTGTATTAATCAGTCATCCGTATTGTGATACAGTGGACCCATAAGTTAATCGTCTGTACTGTAGGGCAATCAACCTAAAAATTTACTTGCCATACCACAATAATTCATTGTGGTACGGCAACAGCACGGTGTCCATAATCAAAAATGTAGTAACGGTAACCTCCAACGTCCCAGTACGACTTTGAGGATAGGCCAACCTTAGATCCGGAGTTTTAAGAAAATTACAAACATAGTCTCAAGACCGCTATTTTTGGACAATAATCGAGACTGCTACCTTAAAGTGCCCTTCGGTAAGCACACCGATCATTTATTACATGTCAGTTAGATATGAGCGCTGAGAACATTGCTTACGCTACGATATTGCACGCTAGGCAAGCTTCACTTAAAGCACTTAACTTAAACTCCCAATAAGGTGCATATATATATATATATATATATATATATATTAGTACTTTGAATTTTGTAGAAACATTTTTAATAATAATTCCGCGAACGAAAGGTTTTAATGGTGTATTTAAGTGCAAGGGATACAGTAAATGGACCAAAAGTTTCAGCCCATTTTCCATTTATGGAAAGATCGAAAATTCTTCCGGTTTGGCTGCGTGGCGTTTGTGACGTCACGTCGGCTTAACAGGAAAGTTAGGCGGAATTGTCACTAGATATATTTTTATATTTTTTAAGTGTTTTATTAAAATATTAATTTGATGTTTTTTTAAAATATTTTAAAAATATTTGTTATTATTTAATATGGATTTCCGCAAAGTTACGCCTGAATCTATTCATTACCTATGTGCATTTGACTTTCTAAGCTATTTCACTTTGCAGGCATTGAAGTGAAAACATACATCTGTAGTGGGAAATATAAACATTTGTATTGCGCTAGGTTTGGTAATCATGTTACATAGGTAATTATTATGGTATTCGTGAGTGTATTATTAGATTGTTATACAAGGTTCGAAAGGTATAAAATTATTTAGTAGGCAACTTCGTTCGCGCGGAATTTTGAAAAATACTTACAGTGCGGCTTGTACTGAGGTTTTTGATTATTATACAAGTGCAAGAAATCGAAGCTAAGCGTTGCATTTGCAAACTCGTCCTCAGCCGCATGGGAATAAGATAGTGGTTTGACATAACTATTTAATGCTAAATATGTTTCCAACTGAATTTTAAAATGGTTATAGGTACTTTTTTTCGTTATACATAAAATAGTCACCAGTTTTAAAGTACAGCTACTAGAAAACTTTAAGTATTGTACTTGGAAACAGAATTCTTTTTTGATGATGGTAGACATCTAGGCGAGCATAACATGATGGTCTGCCACTATGTAGACTCTTTATTATGCCTATTGTCAAAAGAATAGAAGTATTATAATACGTTATATTATTTAATACGGTTAATTATGTTGCCTGCTGTGATATTCTATTAGGTTAACTGGGCTTTGTGGCAGTTATAAGAAGTTAAATATAACTTCTAGATACTAAATACTCATCAGCTCTAATCCATTAGTGTGGTTTAAATTATTATTCTATGCTAGAGTTACTAACTTGAAGAAGGTGTTAATTGCATTTGTATCCGGAGATGTAAATTTAACTAGTTAGTACGTACGCCAAGTTTGTAGAATAGAGCAGAATCTATCCGAAACAATACGTCTTAGATTATGCGAGATAAGTTTCTATCAGACTCAGACCGAGTAATGCATACCTTGTTTAGTTTCAGGTAGAAACTGTTGTCATATATACAGTTTGTGAATTGAACTTTCAGTGGATAAATTGAAGTGGGACAAAATAAACTCGCGAGATAGATAAAAGAATTACTTACATATGTTTAGATTTTCTATAAAAATCTTTAATATATCCGTACACCTATCCATTGCTGACAACAAACCTCCCAAAGGGCCTGACCTCCCAAAGGCTATATATAGAAGTGGCTCTCTATTCCATCATAATTTCCTACCATTATTCCACACAATATGCAGTCGATTTTATATGTTTCTCTTACCACATTAAGGACGATATAGGAACATTTTAAAAATATATTTTCTGTAACAACTTCCACAACTTCTTTTTTAGACGACACTTTCAGAACTTATTGTAAATAGTTTTAGCTTTGTTTTTATACACAGCCTCTTGTCTAGCGCTAACCCTTATGTCTGGCGCCAACCCTGCATTTCTCTATATTGATATTCTCAAAAAGGTTATTTTATTAATTACTTCATTAAGAACATAATCATTCCTAAAACAACTGAAAAAAATACTAACTGACTTGTAAGGGCAACTTCTGAAACATGCTTAGCGACAAATTTGTTATTTAAATGTTTTTAGCATTCCCGGCGTACATAAAGAAATTACCTACCACAATGTAACAGCTAAAATGTTCACTGGCACTTGAGCACCATTGCCAGAACATTATATGGTTGGCGACATATTTTAGTTACATAATGGTGGTAGATATCCAGTCCAGCGCAACAAGATTTCCTGCCACTATGTAATAGCTATAACGTTCACTTGCAGTAAAGAAGAGTTGCTGGAACCCTATATATGCTTTGCGACAGATTTCATACTTATGGTGGGATCTTTCCAGTCGTTCATAACAAAATTGTCTACTTCCATGTTATCGCTAAAATGTTCACTGGCATATAAGGACAGTTATTAGACACTGTGTGGTGCTCGATTCCAGATTTTTCACATGGTGATGATAGCTTTCTTTATTACTTCATTTTCTACCTACCATCTAATACTTAAAAAGTTCACACGTATTTAAGGAACACTTGTTGCTTAACGACAAATTTTTACTTAATATTGGTATCCTAATAGATTTACGATCCTTTTGAGAATCTTATGCCTACTGTATATTTTTGCTTCGTACCCCACGGGTAGTAAAGCGTTTTGGTCCCTAGCTAAAGCGGTTGAATCGAACTTCTGCCGCCCCTCACTGCCTCCACTGCAGAATCCTGATGGAACGCTGGCTCACACCGCTGCAGAGAAAGCAAACCTGTTTGCTTCCCTGTTTGCGGAGTCTTCACGTCTTGATGCTGGTATCGCGACTCCTCCAATTCTACCACGAAGCGAAACTGTCATGAATGACATACGCATTCGCCAAAAGGAAGTTCGTAATACACTACGCAATCTGGACGTGAATAAAGCCAGTGGTCCTGATGGTATATCTGCAATTGTTTTAAAAACTTGTGCGCCTGAGTTGTCGCCTGTCCTGACACGCCTCTTTAGGCTATCTCTTGAGACTGGTACAGTGCCCAAATCATGGAAGCTTGCTAATGTGCAACTCGTGCCTAAAAAAAGGAGTCGTACCGACCCTGCCAACTACAGACCCATATCTGTTACGTCTATACTCTGTAAGAGTATGGAGCGCATTCTCAACAGCCGGCTCCTGGCATACCTAGAAGCGAATGACCTCCTCAGTGACCATCAATACGGGTTCCGCCGAAATCGGTCTACTGGGGATCTTCTAGCGTATGCCACTTATATCTGGAGCGAGGCCATTGAGAAACAAGGGGAAGCGCTTGCCGTTTCCCTGGACATCTCTAAGGCCTTTGACAGGGTTTGGCATGACGGCCTTATTAGCAAGCTTCCCGCATACGGCCTGCCTACCGGGTTTTGTGCGTGGATATCGGACTTCCTGAGGGATCGATCATTACGAGTAGTCGTGGACGGCTGCTCGTCTGATCAAATGGGTATTAATGCCGGCGTTCCCCAGGGGTCAGTGCTCTCTGCGACGCTCTTCCTGCTGCATATCAACGATCTGCTAAAGCCCGGTACCTTTGGGTATGCAGACGACAGCACGGTTGTAGAGAGCTATACTTCTACCGCGCGAGCCAGTGAGCCGGAGATCCGGAGACTCAGAGAAGCTATGGTCGAACGATTGAACTTGTCCCTTAAGGCAGTCTCCGATTGGGGCGATGCCAACCTGGTCAAGTTCAATGCCAACAAGACCCAGACGTGTCTGTTTTCCGCCAAAAGGAGACCATTCCAACTGTCTCCAACATTCCGAGATGTATCCGTGCCGGTCACAGACCACCTAGACCTTCTTGGTGTTACTATATCGTCGACTCTAAATTTTGGCTCGTATATCGAGTCAAAGGCTGAGTTAGCCGCTAAAAAACTTGGCATCCTCTCAAAGGTGAGACGGTACTTCACAGCGGAACAAATGCTTACTTTGTACAAAGCGCAAGTAAGGTCCTGTGTTGAGTACTGCTCTCACCTCTGGGATGGCTCTGCCAAATACCAACTTGAGGCACTTGAGTCGATTGAGAGACGCGCCAAGAGGTTAATAGGCAGCGACTTTCTAGGGGAGTCTCGGCTACAAAGCCTCGAGCACCGCCGTAAAGTCGCTTGTCTATCGGTCTTTTAACGGATACATTTCGGAGAATGTGCACAAGAACTGCACGACTTGGTCCGCCCTCCCCCTTTTTTTTACAGTACTGTACAGTAAGGTGGAAGTATTTTTTAATATTCAAGAAGAACTTTTCGCTCTTTTAAAGGTTCCGGACCTCAAAAGGAAAAAACGCAATCCTTATAGGATGACTTTGTTGTCCGTCTGTCTGACAAGACCCTTTTTCTCAGGAACGCATGGAGGTATCGAGCTGAAATTCATATTTAATACTCAGGTCTACTGTCCCTTGGAGTTGTGAAAAAATCAATCTTTTAAGCCAACGCAATCAAAAGATACAGCCGATTATGCCGCAAATTTTCGACATTCGCAAGGGAATCAAAACCCACAGGGTGCTTCCCGTGAACTCAGAATTTTGAAATTTGGTACAAATCAACGTCTTATAGCACAGATAAAGGAAAAAATTCGAAAAGCATATTTTTTTATTTATATCATATACTAAAAAAAATATTTTAGAACAAAATCACAAATATACGATAGGAAAAAATTTAAGTCAAGCGCGGGATTCGAACCCGCGTCCATCCACCCCGTGAGCCGGGGTATGCTCTAACCAATTGAGCTAGGCTCTAACCAAGGTTGGGTCATCATTTTACAAGTATAAAACCAATTGCAAAATTGGTCTTGTTTGTAGTACAACGCAAGTGGTACTATAGATGTCGCTCCATCCCAATACGATGGTTAAAGAACGATAGGAAAGATTCGAGTTATGACGTCATGTCATGTTAGCTCAATTGGTTAGAGCATACCCCGGCTCAAGGGGTGGATAGACGCGGGCTCAAATCCTGCGCATGACTTAATTTTTTCCTATCGTATATTTGTGCTTTTGTAATGAAATCCGCATAGCAGGCGTTATTGCAAACCTAACAGAAATAAAATATTTTAGAATTCAATAAGCTATAAAAATACCCACCATAACTTTAACTTATATAACTACAGGTTTGTACGGAACCCTCGGTGCACGAGTTCGACTTGCACTTGGCCGATTTTTTTACAATAACTTGGCATTATGCTTTCATCATGCGACTGACTTGTCCATTACATCACTTGAAATCATAAAAATTATATCCAGGAGTTGGTATTCATTTATATCTCTGTCGCATAAGTTACGTATAAACAGCTTATCTCGTCTGGCGATGGTAATGCAGTCTTATAGTTTATACTTGATATGAGAATAGGCAGTATCTTGATATAAGTTTGAATAGTTGTCCGGCATTTCGCGAATCCACCTTGTGGGGGCCTACCAACTCTACGTCTTCCGGTGTAGTGTGATAACCACTCGAGAACCTTTCTTCCCCATGGGTATAAATTCGTCGAGCAATGTGGCCCGCACATTGCCACTTCAACTTGCAAATTCTGAGAGCAATGTCGGTGACTTTGGTTCTTTGCCGAATATCCACGTTCCGGATTTTATTTCGCAAAGAAACTCCGAGCTTAGCTCTCTTACTAGGTGGTCTGACGACATCGGGAAAGTCGCGGGTAGCCAATGGTCACACGCGGCTAATAGCCGTTCTTTGTGGCGCTCTATAGGGGAGGCATTTGTTCAACAGTGGACGTCTTCCAGCTGATGATGATGATTTTGCGAATACTCTCTTAGCACCCTAACGTGGAAAATTTATTGCCAAGCACCCAACATTGTGTTCCCGCAGCTGTCTTTGAGAGTCAGTTTGCCCGTTTATCACTTAACGCATAGTTGTGTTAACAGCCATAAAATATATTAATAATATTCCATTCACCTTGTACACAACTAATTTTTCAATTAGTTATTCAAATATTAGTTTTTTTTATTAAAATCCTTTATATCTGTTTCACCTTTTTTTTTTTTTTAGTATGTGGGGAAATGCTGTTACGCGTTGCCGTATGCCGGGGGGCATACGGGGTATAACGGACTCGTCTAAAACCCCACGGTGTTCCAGCGTCTTCGACTGGAGACAGGGGGCGCGGGACCGCATTATTCTACCGCAGCCCTCATCGACGCCGCTGTAAGGTGGCGGGCCCTCCTAGGTGAGGGCTGTCAATAAGAACACCCCTCCACCTCGTGTGATGCCCCCCGAACACGGACGGGGCATCAACATCGCGAGAAGACCTATCTTTGAGGGGTGCCGGATGCCCTATATAAATATTTATACATTTATATATATCATTTTCTCGTAAAGAGAAAATATATGAGATTTATATTTTATTTTGCCGTAAAGACAAAAAATATGAGATTTATAGTTATATTTTCTTTCATATTTTTTAAGATAAGGTTCATGAATATACAGCCATTTCAAGTTGAAATCTAATGAATTATGTAACTCTTTAGTTATCTGACATTTCAATCTCATTGACTACATTTTAATATAGCTAGGTTACTAAATTTCTACTATGGCAACTCAATTTTCACCATCCCGCTGACAGTTGATTATTGCGGATTCTTTGGTATTTCTATGTATATTTGAGTGTAACTCTCTCATTATAACCAAAATGCACATTACTGCTGGTGTCTCAACCGTGTTTAGGATTTTCCTTAAACAATTTTGCATACCACATCCACCCGTGTTTCGCTTGCGGTATGAGAAAAGACAAGAAAACGTTATTGGATGCTCTGCAATTGTTACTTTTATTCAGGTTGAGCTAGTTGTCGCCTCAAACTCCGCTTCCTAGATTTTTCCATACTTCCGGGACCAAAAGTTTAATTTTCGGTACCGGATACATTTTGTAATTAAATGTATTTTGTTGTTATATGTACATGTTAATTTACGAAGAGCAAAACAAAGTTTTCTTTACAGAAACCAGATTTTTCGCTATGCATTATTTTATACTTAGTCAACAAATCTAGTGAGCACTGCCCTTCTTAATATTTCATAATAAATCAGGGCAATAGTTATAGAGCGAATGCTGCTGAAATTTTTCGCCTCGCCGAGGATAGAGACGGATACGGAAAGCTGATTGCCAACCTTCATTAATTGAAGAGGCACCAAGAGAAGAAAGGTATAGAGCGATGTGCGGTGTGTGACCAACAATGGTCACACACCGGTTTAACAATCATCAACTTTTAATAGTCATGTAAATTTTCTTTTCCAAATGCCAGATATATTCAATTACAAATTCATTTAATTCCGACAACAATAAATCTACTTTGTTTGAAACAATATTTGAAATTACTTATTTATATTTGTACACACAAAATTAAATTAATTAAAAATATTACACTACTACGAAGGTAACAATAAATATTATTATTTATGATGGGTGCAAGTAGGTTGCATTTTAAATCCCTAGCAGGTTTTGCTACGCAACCAATTTTATATATGTATACTCACATTGATCCCGAGAGTTTTTCGCCCAATCTAAGACAACTGTTTTTGAAGCATATATTTTTGAGGTGACAAGCCAGAATCATATCAAGAAAAAAACTATCAATTGTTAGTTTGACTGAGGGTTCCGTACCAACATTAATCCAAATCTTAGAGGAGTCGAACTTGCACTAAGCCGGTTTTTATAATTTGTATAGTTGTACGCCAGATGATGGAATATATTCATACCGAGTGTGACGCTTGTATGTACCTATTACCTATTTTACGATGAAGCTAAAACAACATACTTATGTTTTGTGCAATACATATAATTTATATGATTTTAGCAAATTTTATTAGGGTTTTATTCTTTAAACTAGTAGGATCTTTTTTTATATTATTGTAACAGAACAAGCTTGAGGTCCACCTGATGTTAAGCGGGCTAACCTCTGCCTATAACAGATGAATTTCGTCACAAGTCACGAATTGCACTGCGCCCGTCACCTTGAGAAATAATTATAAAGTCTCATGTGCCTGTAATTTCACTGGCTTACAAGAACTGCTGCCGGAACACGCCGTTAGGTGCTTGGCGACGGTTTTTTTACTTGAGGGTGGTCGCTAGCCAGGTGGGCATTCGCAAAATGCCCTTCCACCATGCGGTGAAGCTCAAGCCCGCGGCGGGATTCGAACCATGGACCTGCTGCGCGGCAGTCCATAGCCAATGCCACTGAGCCATCACTGCTTCAAGGTACAGTTATCTTTTACACTTTAAAACAACGCGCGCATGTTTGTTTAAGATAATTACATTCTATTAATTTTTTTTATCGATTGTATGCCTTTATTAACAAAACCCTGCAAACTATATAACATTCTAGCCACTACAGTGAAAGCGTTTGGGCAATCTAGGGGCCATTGCAGACCTACAGGTAGCCCGAATGGTCCAGCCCAATACACATATTTTAAATCGGTATACCACCCTTTACATAATATTGATTTCCAAATGTGATACGGTAAAATAGATTACTTACATACCGAAATCCCTAGTTATAGTTTAGTTATGTCTTGCTAAAAACGGAGGGCGTTGTTGTCTGTACCTACACTACTACAGTTTGAATACTACAACAGGCATCAACGATCAGACTAAGAAATGTTTCATGTCCATAATATGTACAAATGGTACAACCCAAAGCCTAACGTTTTGTAAGTACCTACCACCTAAGAAATATGTCAAATAAACATTATTATTATTGTTATTCTGAACTGATCTTACGAATTTTGGAGCAACGATGGCTGAACGGTAATAGCTATGCCGTGCCGCAGATCCCTGGTTCGATCCCCACTGCCAGCTTGAGCTTCACCGCATGGTGGAAGGGCATTTTGCGAATTCTCGAAGTGGCAAGGGTCACTAAAAAGGGAGAAGGTTGGAACCGATTTCAACACTCCCAAGAGTAAAATTACTGGTTGAAATCGGTACCATGATAGTTTAAATATTCTATAACTATTGCCCCAATTTATTATGAAATATTAAGAAGGGCAGTGCTCACTAGATTTGTTGACTACGTACAGACAACCGGTTCCGGTTTGTGACGTCACGTCGGCTTAACAGGAAATTAGGCGGAATTGTCGCTAGATAATCTCTTGCTAGAGTAAAATTGTGCGGATACTTTTTCGCTATCTTTACTAAGTAATTCTTCCGTGTTTTCGTAAACAGTATGAATTCAACTTATCTACGAAGTTGTCTCGAGAAATTTCTCTTTCATTATTCAACATGATATTATAATAATGTTGCTTACAGACGTCGATAAGAATGAAAACACTCCCAGACTTAGCTGATAATTTCGGATTTTATATTTTATATAGGCTACATTACAAATGTGTTTTGTTATAACAATATGATTTGAAATGTTCTTAGAAAATGTAGCTAACGTTAGTATCATAATTAGATATTTGAGATAAGTGGTAGTTTCTATTGGTTTCCAATCAATCTGTGAGTCTTCAAGTGCACACTGACTGTATTTCATCTAGGCAAGTGAGTTCATCTGTTTTCACCACGACCTTTGACAATCTCGGCACTTCAGTTGATTTTTGAATTTCACTTTGAGCGATGGTGATGTGTTGACACGCCTGCGGCCGCGTGCTCGTGACATTCATAAATTCAGGGATGAAATACAGTTAAACGTCACGTCATTTTACCAAAGAAATGATTGTCATCGTCGCCTTTTGACACCTTTTTCAATTTATGTGAGTTTAGTACAAATACATTTTATCCAAAAACACGTATTGTAAGGTGCAGCATGTCAACGCGGCACTCACTAAGTACCATGTTCCGTAAGTTTGCCAAATTAACATCCATTTAGTATGTGGGTTCTCATCTATCTCGTTCTGAAGCTGATACTGTAAAATCAGAAGTTATATGAATACACCTACTCATTACGATCAAGTTTCTTACCACGCACTGTAGCCACCGCCAGCCTACAATTTTTTTTACGTAGCTATACGTTTTTATCGCTTGGAAGAGGCGGAAGCAGAAGGGGTTTCGTGCATTGGTTTGGGATTTCAGTTGCAGTAGATATCGATGTTGCCAATATATATAATTAATGAACTTTTATTATATTTATATACGCTAAATTAGTTGCAGGCATGTGTTAACAGATCGTTGGAATTTTCAGTGTTATGGAAAGGTCGAATTAGATGTCACTGAAAAAGGTATATTAACGTTATAAACTATTTTGTGTTTTATTTTGGACTTGAGTTTTTATTGACCAAATATAAAACACAGAAGGTACAGCGAGAAAGTTCATAGGTAATTTATATATAACATTAACATTTATACCACTATCTATGATACATTAAGAATAGTTAATTTCTTCTTCTTGTGAATAAAATGTCACGTGTAATAAGTAATCATTACACGTAATATGTGGTTCCAAGTAATCACTTGGAACCACATTTTAAACATTATTTTTGGCCCGACGTTTCAAACACTTTGCAGTCATCGTGGTCACGGGGTGACTCGACACGAGGTGCAAAGTGTTTGAAACGTCGGGACAAAAATAATGATAAATATATGCGATTTAAACCGTTTAAAGTTGTTTAATTACTATAGAATTATTCATATTTGTATATTATTTTTGGACTACATTCTGTTTATTCAATTCTGTTTAGTTTAATACATATTGTATAATAATAACGGAAAAAATCGAATACCTACCTATCATTTGAGGACACTCGTCTTACATAATTTTCCCGAGTAGAAAGTGGTTGGCCAAATGCTAAATTTTATGTCGCAGATAAGGTAAACTGCTTATTTTTAGGGTTAAAGTTGAATAAGATACTTAAATACACAAATACAGTACTACCTTTATAGGTCGCAGTCGGTATAATTAACCGCTTTTACTGTATTTTATGTGTACCTAACCAAAAGATCGCTGTGCAGGACGACATCAATATTTAACTTAAGGCAACATTACATTGTTTATATTGAAACAATAGATCTTTGTTTATATAGGTAGAATAGAACAGGTCACACAACATAAATATTTATCTTAGGGCATAGACTTACTTTGTTATATTAGACCCTTGTTATATTAGAACTTTGTTGTGTCGGTACGTAAGGAATAGATACAAATAGCTCTAATTAATCGTATGAATATTTTTCGTAATATTTTGGAAAATTCACATAATATCTTTATAAATTATAGCCTATGTGTTATTGTGACGTGTAAGCTATATTATTGTAAAGTTTTATTACGATCTATTCGTACTTTTTGTGTGAAAGAGTAACATATATCCATACATACATCATTACATAATATATACTTACAAACTTTCCCGTTTATAGTATTATAGTAAGGATAATTAAATTAATCGAATAACTGAATTTTCCAGTATACTTATTCGTTGATAACCTGATAGGCAATCGAAACTTTGTCGAGTGCAACCATATCCGACAGGTACTCGTATGTATCCATTTGTTTGAATCAGCATTTTAATGTTATATTAAGAAATTATTTTCTTCGATGGTTTGTTCATAATAATGCCATATATATCTCGTGCACATGTGCCATTCTTTTTACGAAATAATTTTAAATTTTTACCACAGAAAATAATTATAAGTCGGAGAGACTAGATAAACCATTCAATTTTACTACATTATTCGTTATTAAGAACTGATTTTCATCGGAATTGACGTAAAATGCCATTTTTCGCTCTCTCGAAAATCGTCTTCAGTTGGTCGACACACTTAATAACTTGGATTATGGAAATTTTATATTGCCACCCCTTAGCAGCTGTGAGCTCAAAGGCGTTTAACGATATTTTTCTCTTTGATGACGTGTAATTACGATATTAGGGTCGTTTGATCTCATCTACAGACGAATTATAACTGATTGATATCTTATGGTCATCTGAGAACAGGTTAGGATGGAGGGCCAAGCATGCAATTTGTATTGTGGTAGGGCATTTTGAGAAGAAGCTCAAGCCCGCGGAGGGATTCGAACGTGAATATTCCAAGAAACTGTTCGGACTGCAGCATACTTTTGCCATTGGATCCAGCTGCTATGTGAGGAGTTTCCGAACTGATACAACTTACAAACTTTGAAGAATAGAGAATATTTCCTCCTCACCGGCAACGTATCCTCAAGACCTCTGGTAATGCAGATGTTCATTTGCGATCGTGACCACTTACCACCAAGAGAGCAGCCTCCTCGTGTGCCTTCCTATCTCATAAATAATCTACGGTATGATAATTTTTTTGATAGCTTTAAAATTTGGCTTAGTTTCAACGAACCTTTCAAAAGTTTTAGCTATATAAATATATTTGATTTGCTTGCTATGTAGCGAAGTTATGAAAATTTGGCAGGACATTAATGTTTAAGTTTAATAGACTTCCTTATAAACTTTGAATAGTGTTCAACTGCTGCTAAAGAAGAACTTTTAATGAGATCTTAATTGAAATGACAGTTCTTTGAAACATAACGGAGCCAACGCTGTTAGAATCACTTTGGAAGAATATAAACTTTCATTGTGCAAGTTCCTGCATTTAATGGATTGTTCCATAAAATGCAGAGTTTAGAAGAAACATAATTATATTTTATATTTAGTTACAGATAATAACCAGTATGTATATAAAGGATAAAGGTTATTGTTATTGCCAACTAAATTGTAAAATAAGGATGAAAATGTTAAAAACAAGGATGTAAAGAAAAAAAATAAACATCAATGCAATATTAACAGTTGTTCATTTAAAAGTTATGTGAAGTGTTAATGGTTTTTATCGGACCACAGTGACAAATTAAAGCATTATGAGTTAAATTTAAGTTTTTGGCTGGTAACCAATGTTACTTTAAAACTTGGTACCAACCGCTCACATAAATATAATTTGAACGGTCTGCGCGGTCCTCGACTGAATAAGATTTAATCGTCTTATTATAATAATAAAATTGTAGCTGAAAATTTAATCTTTCACCACTATATATGGTAAATTTATGTTCAGTTATGTTTTATAAATAAAATAAAAATAAAAAAATAAAAAATCTATTTATTTCCTTCACCAAATATACACGAAATAATACTTAAAAAAAAACAATATAATTTAATTTTGGGCAACAGGGTTATGCTCAGCTTGTGCAATTTTAGTCCCTTTTCACAGGAAAAAAAAAGCTGCGCTGTTTTTCAGCATAATCCTACTCGGGCAGATGTTAGCCGATATACCTATATAGGTCTAAACAATAGAAAAAGAGCTGTGCTATGTAGCTTCACAATATAAAATAAAACAGAAACAACTTAAACAAACAATCGAATCATATGAAAAATGGTTTTTCGTTATTAGGTAATGATGAATTATTAAAGTAAATACCTATACTAGGTGTGTTTGGAGTGTAAGTGATTGAGTGTGGTGTGTATCTATAAGTGAGAAAATAAAAGAGGTGTATATATGTATTTTAATATTTTGAGTGTTATCTTTGACCTTTTTCATATTTTAAAGGTTGCTTCATAGTTTTGCTTTCGACGGTTGAAAAGAATTAATTTTAGTTGTTTTTTAAATACGTCACTGCTTGTTTTTAGTCTAAGAGGTGGCGGTATATTATTCCAAATCTTTGAAGCGCTGTACTTGGAGCAACCTTTAAAACCAGCAGTGCCATGTTTAGGAATGGATAGTGTATTGTTTAGCTTTGAGCGTGTATTTAATTGATGCATATCTCTGGACCATGTTAACTTTTCAAAGAGGTACTCTGGTTTCTTACTCCAAATTACTTTTTGTGTAATGCATGCGAGGTGGAGTTCCCTTCTTAGCGTCATGTTCATTATTCCTTAATTTACTAGAAAGGGAGTGACATGCTCTCTTTTTGGTATCCTAAAACAGAACCTAGCACATGTGTTTTGAACACGCTGGATGGCTTTTTCGGTGTTAACTCGTATCCTAGGGCCATAGACAGCGCTGCAATAGTTAAATGGCGAGAGGACTAAAAGGTCGCATAGCAGAATTCTAACCTCTTCTGATATATATTTCCTAATATTATACAAGATTTTCAGTTTAAAGAAGGCATTTTTTATTTATTCATTAACATGCTTAATGTATCTCATTTCTCTGTCCATTATGAGACCCAAATTTCTTGAGTCAGATTCCATTGGTATTCTAATGCCATTTGAGGATCCATAAAAATTTTAGTAAATTTTAATTAAACAGTGACAATCACGATTACTATACTAGGAATAAAGATAAAATAGCGGTGCCAGGTTTCAGATTGGCAAAGACAAATAAAAGGTCCTTCTTAGGTAATTGTGTGCGGTTTTATAATAACGTTCCCAAACAAATTACAACGCTCACAGAAAGGAAATTCAAGTTGCACGTGAAAAACATATTGATTATAAAATCCTACTACACAGTTTCTGATTACATAAACAACAAAAATGCCTGGACAATTCCGCCTCCGCCAAGCTATTGCCTGTCACCTACATAATTTAAACAAATATTGTAATAACTCTATTATATAGTAAGTATGTAACACATTGTTAAAAGATGTTTAAAAGTATGGCCCCGAGTTTCTTGCCCGTTCTTCTCGCAGTGGCTCTAAACAATTTATTTGCTGAACGTGGCAGTACAATGTAGAATATTTCAATACTAAAATTTGTAATTGACCTTCATAAGAGCGTCGTAGACGCCTAAATTGAATATATGACTTTGACTTTGACTTCCTCCTTTTTTTGAATTCGGTAAAAAAATATTTTACAGTTATTGTTTAACAAATTTGGCATTTGTATGGGTGCGTGGCTGTAAAAAGGGAAGTTTAGGTAAAGAAAAAAAAAAAATAAATTATCATGGTTTTCTATGAAGCAACCCAATCATTTTAATTATTTATAGCCTGAAAAGATTTCAAATTTGTGGTAGGTATATAACTTCCTACACTCATTCCACTTTATGTGGGATCTGTGCAATATGTTTTCTGCGATAACACAAAGGACATGATGTAAGAACGTAATATTTTATGTATCAGCGCAAAAGACAGCAACACAAGAATATTTTATATGCGGTGTAAAGTTAAGCCTGAACTTCATGAATCAGTCTGAACTATGCCGGCCGAACTAAAACCCCATAAACATAATAGGAAGATAAAATACTGGATTCTTTCCTAAATATTCTTTTTGTGTAAAAAAGCCCATTTTACATCCATTACTGGCCTTAAATTAGACCTTAATAAATTAATTTGTAAAAGATGTCGCAGAAAAAGTGTCAACTATAATTTACAAAAAGTGTCGAAACCACGTTTCTTTTTCGAATGAAAAGGTAAACAGTAGTATAATAACATTTTTAAGCCATAATGATATCACCTCTCGATCCTTCAATTTTCCCAATCCATTCCAAAAGCATAAAAGGAACTCATTAGAAACGATTATGGTATAAATTATTCACCGACACCTCATCCAGGCTAAGGTTCATTAATATGAATAAATTATAAGATTTCCGCCGCTCTCACCTTTATTTTATCCCTTCTAATTGCGTTTTTAGAGAGTTATTAATCTCGGCTTTAGTGAGTAAAGACCGGATATTTATGTTAGATCATAAATTTACATTTCAGAAAAGGGAAGCAGTCGTTATGAGACTTTTATTATTTTTGATGTCCTGTACTTTTTAAGTTTGTGTATTTATGAAATATTTACATTGAACGTTATGTACTCCTTTCTCAGAAACTTGTAGCTTAGAAATGAAATCACATTTTTTTCTTGCCAATAATATTATTCACAATGAATAATATTCTCAAAAGAGTTCTTATTACTTTGAACTCCATTTTGCTATCAACAATTTCCTTCCTTAAAAAAGAATGAGTTTTAATTTTCCTAGAAATTAGTTCTAGTACTTAGTTCAATTATCATTCTTCAATAACCAGGGTTTTAATTTAGGAACATGGCCTAATTTTAACATGTTTTGATACTTTATGCAGTTCACATATAGTTGTATATGTTATAATGGATAACCACTCTATTATATGTTTCCGTTTTAGTGACCCCATGCCTTAACCTTAACAAATCTTTAAGACAGATACAAATATGTGGAAAAAATATATTTGATTTTACGCTAACCCTACTTGCGAATGCTCTTGTTCTGAATCTGAAATTTGGCGGGTGTATATGGTAATATACACCCGCCAAATTTCGCGCTGCGTGGCGTTCGTGACGTCACGTCGATTTAACAGGAAAATTAGGCGAAATTGTCAAAGATATATTTTTTAATTTTTGAAGTATTTATCTTAATTATTTATTTATTGTTTTCTCAACATATTTTATAATATTTGTTATTTACAAATACACATTTTCGAAAAGTTGCGTCTGTATCTATTCGTTATATCAGCTGAAGTCTATAATCTCATCTCATTTCGGTTTTCCATTAAATTGATGGTTTCATCTGAGAGTTTCTAAGGTTTATTTAGGAAAGTGATCTTAAAGAGCTGAGACCCCACCGCTTGGACAGTTCATACAGCTAGGTACTGGAAGTGGCTATGTAGTTCAAGCTGATATCTTTCGGGGTTTTAGATTTGGGCAACCCTAGGACGGGGCGTGGAGTTTATCAAACGTGACCACTCAAGATTCACATTAACATTCAATGCGTTTCTTACGATACGGTGATCGTTCCCGGTTTTCACCCTGTTGATTACAGAGACATCATTGAATAGTCACTTCTTGGCCGTCATGATAAACTTGATCTCATTTTTGTTTGAACTATCGGGGCTTAACCACGTCCACTTCCTAGATGGTCGCCTCACGAAAGAGGAATTCATGCGAATAGTCGTGTGAACAGACTGAACTGTGAATTTCTTTGCTCTGGAATCCGTCTACTCTGATAAATTATAGTAATAATTTTAATCGAGAATGTTTGGTAAGCCGCAAGTCGTCAACCGTCGCGGTATTTTAAGTTTGAAAACCTGAAGGTGAATTTATATATAAATTATTTTCATTTTGCTGGGTTATCCTTTTATATTGATTTCAAAAGATGGTAAGTGATGATGTATTCGAAGGTATTAAAAACCTAAATATAGAATTACTGGCCTTCAAAAATAGCTGCCCGTTTGCACCAAATTTACAATGTTTTCGGTATCAAAACATAGTAAAATTTAAGCACAATACCGAAAAAACACAAAGTACCCATCTTATTTTTTATTCCAGCCTCCGCAAGGCTGTCATAAAAATATATATGCTTATTTGGGCCATAGATATGCACACATTTCTTTCTGACGGAGGACGTATGAGCATTAAACGACAGAGTGGAACAATATCTTTTTGGTGGCAATGGAGTTTATGAAATCTGTTATATGCATGATAACATTGATAACACATTGTAACAAAATTCATTGTTAGACTTACTTTCGTCCCATAGGGCACCAAAAGTATCACAGCCCAGGATTAAAACATAACCAGTTTCGAAACTTAAGTGATCAAAAAATGTTCGTGACCACAACAGGACTAAAAGGTCCTGTTTCAAAATTTCTTATATGTTACTGAAATAATACGATTAATTGAAATGAAACATATATCATAATTTCGTAATCCTGTAAATTTTATTATGGGTGTTCCTAATTTTTTTTTAGTTTTTCTCTCAGTGTCATTACTTAGGTAATCTGAAACGCGTTCCCTTAAGATGCCACATATTACCCCTTATTAAGACAAGTCATTCAATTTCCAAGCAGTTTGTTTATGGTATGCGTTGCCAGTTTCCATAAGGCAAGCGCCCTGTTTTTTTAATGAAATAAACTAAAATAACTCACTTTATAATCGATTAGTTCTGTTCCTATTTTTTTTTGTTTTTTTTTGATCAATCTAGCTTTTAACCACTATCTCAGCTGATGATAAGTAATGATGTGGTCGAATATATTGTTCAAGCTTATTTATAATTACTGGCTCTAAAGGACAGCTGCCGAAGACGCTGTTAGGTGTTTGGAGACAGATTCTACTTGTGGGTAGTACTACCACCATGCAAAATTATGGATTTTATGGATAGTTTTCATCTCTCTTATGAAATAAATAATTTCGGTGGGTATTAAGTAGTTACATTTTAAATGCAAATGAAAGGGCAGAGTCAAATAAAACCCACGCCAGCAATATATTTTGTTTTCAATGTGATCGTGATCAGTGTTCTTAGTTAGGTAATATACCCCCAGAACAGTATAAATACATTAATTAAGTTAGTAAACAATATCTATTCAACGCAATTCAAAAGCAGGAATAACCAAAGCAGCGTTTGTAACGATCTTTCCCTAATTACAAACACATATTAGCGATGAGTATTGTGGGAAACATCTATAGGCTCTCGCTTTACGTACACGTTACATTTAATTAGAGATCTTGAACGTACTCCAGGAAGGGGCATGCGTTCTTTAGGGAGAGTATAAGTAAATATCATATATTTAATTTTGAAATGTTTTTATAAATAATAAAATATCAAGATACTGGCATTTAGCATAAACATTGTAAGGTCACTGCAAAAAGAACGGATTAATAATAGATTGGTGATTTATTTATAATCTTACAGAAAAGTGTCACAAAAATATAATATGAGTATCACAATTACAACAGTTAACGTTTAAGTTAGTTGTTGCAATTAACGTATTACGAGAAGTCCATATTAAGAAATAATAAACATAATTGTAAGTTATAGTTCTGATAAAAAAAACTATTTAAAAATCGTGTTAAACGTAAGTGGGTCGTGTTTATTTTGTGTGGTACAGTAATAAAATGTCCTAAGTCGTAGTACCTATTGGTGCCGATGTCTCGCTTCCTCCAAGTAAGAGCTCTACAAGTAAATGCATATCTATTACAGAGAGAGAACAAGAAGAAAAAACTGGACCATACATTTATTTTTATGATAATATGGTGTACGTTATTAATTTCATACTACATTAGGATCACCATATAAATGAAACACTTTAAAATAGTATAGTACACTAATGTAACCTATAATTTTATATAACCTAACTAACCTCAAAGTCATTCCAAAAAACAAAGGTAAATGAACTGCCCCATCGCTTTTTTAAGCGGGTAACAAAAATCCTCCATTTAATAAACCAGCTGACCCTAAAATAAGCCTCAGTAATCCTTGGTACTTCCGTAGGGTAATCTCCATTAAATATGGACCTTGGTCTTTCTGGATTACCTTAGTTATTGTATACACCCACTTAATATTTATTGTTCCATTCATAAGTCAGATCCTTTTCACACGCTTGTCTTCTGCTTGTTTTGGATGCGGGTTCGATGCCGCACGTGAACATAATTTTTTTTCTCGTCATTTTGTAATTTTGTTATTTAATTCATTCATTCATTCAAATAAAATAAAAAAAAAACTCAAGATGTCAATTAATAAATTTCAATTAATTAAATTTATTTTCGAGCTCGATTAAGTTCGATGCGGGTTCGATGCCGCACGTGAACATAATTTTTTTTCTCGTCATTTTGTAATTTTGTTATTTAATTCATTCATTCAAATAAAATAAAAAAAAAACTCAAGATGTCAATTAATAAATTTCAATTAATTAAATTTATTTTCGAGCCTAGAATATGTAACCAAAATAATATTTTAGGAGCCGCAGGCCCACAGCGAGCGGTCTAGAGTTCTGAGATTAGAATTCTGCGGTCTATATTTACTTTGACAAATGCAATCGCTTAAATAAATGCAGACACAACAACTATCAGACAGCGTAGTGATCAAAGAGAACGCACGTTCTGTCGGAGTTCTATTTGATGCAACCGCTTAGTCGCAATCAGTATAGAGGTTGCAACATTTACTCTTTGCTTGGATTTGTCACCAAAGTAATTTTTATTTATTTAAAGCTGTTAGGCCATTTGACTGCTATATCACGTAGTAAGTAATAATGTGGTCGAGAATGTTGTTCTGGGTAATTTAGAATGACTGGCTCTCAAGGATAGCTGCCGGATCACACCGTTAGGTGCTAGGCTAAAGATTTTCTCATTGAGGGTGGTAGTTAGCCACCGGCAATCGCAAAATGCCACCATGCTATATCGACTGCCATCGCAAGACAACAACCGGAACCGACAGCTTAACGTGCCATCCGAGCCACGAAAGCGCTCTGTAATGTCACTAGCGGTCACCCATCCAAGCCATGACTGCAGCGGACGTTGATCAGTGAAGAACGGCTAAGCATACTTCGCTACGAGCGCTTCGATGTTTTGACACTGTAAATAAATTTAACGGTGTTTCTTTTTCTTAATATATTTGTTGTGTGAATTTTTATATAAAAACTACAAGGTAATTCGGCTTCGGCATTTACTTCCCGCTTTTTTTTTAATAATTTAATTGTAAGAAGAACTGAGCGTCAGACATGTGAACTGCAACTAAGTTTGCAGAACTGAATGCTATATTCTGAGCTTAGTACCCTAGACTACTGGAATTACTATATAAGAGACTATGTGATATAATTAAAAGAAGGCACGGCGTCAAGTTTGCTCTAAATGAAAAGTTATTCATTTTTGAAGTCATTTGCAAGACCTATAATAAAGCAATTTTTAGTACAGAGTTCACTGTTGGCTTCTAGTACATAATATACTTGAGTATATTGTTCTGTGTTACTTTTTCATAAGTAAGACAGTGAACTGACGGCGTAGGCTTAATAACAGGGTTACCATATGAAACAAGTGTTTCATTATAAATAACAATATAAATTAATTTATCCGTGAAGGTTAACGCACGCAGAAGTGAGGCAAAAAAAGCTACTCAGTTTTAAAACAAACGGCAATTACACGTTCCTTTCAATATGATACTTCCAGGAGTTCTAATACAAAAGCAAACCGAAGCTAGACCAATACATGATTACTAAAGCCACTGGTCTGATTAATACTAGTTGCGGGACAACCTACTTACACTCCTACACTGAAAACCAACGATAAAAGCAACCTTATTTATCTGTATTTATGGGTATCTAGAATAGATTTAACTTCGAAACCAGCTTTTACTACTGTGATCAAATTGATCAAAGCTGATTAAAGTTAAATGTGTATACTTTTTTTTTCCCTTGCGGTATGCCTTTATTAAACAAATACTACAAACTATATACAACACTACAGCTACTACAATACTACAGCTACTACAATACTACAGCTACTACAGTAAAAGCGTTTGGACTCATAGGGAGTCCAAATGCTCTAGCCCACTATCAGTTGGCAGCGTGCCCAGCATGCTAGCAGCATTGCCCCGTTGAATTGCAATGCTTATTCTTTGAGCCAAATAGGTGCCAGCATTTTGATCATTTAGTATATAAACAAGTCAACAGTCGTAATTGTATTTCTAACAACGTTTCCTAGGTATAAAATGAAAATAAAAAAAGCGCGCGGTTTTAGAATCAAAGCTGTCTAGAATGAACATTTTCAATTAAGCTAACGCATTCTTGTGAATAGTTGCAATGAATTTATCAATTTTAGTGATTTTCTTGATGACAACAACGTAAGAATTTCCATACAATATAACATAATTTCTGATATCCTATTTGATTATTACACTTGAAACATTTTCCATGTACTTTCATACTTTTTCGATGTATATACACTAATATCAGTACATACTTGGCTTCGATCAATAAAATTAATGATTGATACTTTTAATACTTGCTATACCTACCAACAATTTAGTCCCTATTTTCTTTAACTTTAAAATGGATACTACGGGTATGTGAAGCCATATATATATGTATATAATAAAAAAAAGTAGGATTATCGGAACTTGTACATAACGGATGGTTACCTTACATTAGGAATTTTCATACAAATAATAAAATAAGCATATCTCATAAAGTAAACAAATTTAATTAGAAGTTAAAAGACAGATATTTAGTAAATTTTTTTACTAAAACATGAGCTACCTGGGCTTTTTGTTATGGTTACAAATCTGACGATATCCATGTTTTTTGATTTTCATAAACGTGTGGATTGAGTGAGCACATTAAATAATTAATTACTTATTCACATTAAATATTAATTTTATATGTATTACAATATAGTTTCGTTTACTATGTTACGAAACCCTATTGAACATGAACTAAACACGGGTAATATAGCGAAGTTCAATTTTATAGTTTATTAGAGAGCAATCGGCCCTTGCGAAAATGGAGGATTGAGTGAGCATAATTATCCATTTGTAAATTTTTAAATACGGCACTAGGCAATCTGTCCATTGACACTTATACTCTTCACAAGTTTTACAAAAAACTAGTATACAATTTATTTTTGTAAACTCAATAGATTTGAAGATATTGACGGTTTTCTGTGAGGACTGAGTGAGCAAATTGTAAACGATTTATCTTCTGTTTTACCTTTTTACAAAAAGGGATATTGGTTTTACAATTGTTTTAGAACTTATACTAAATTATTAAATTTTTATATCCTATTTTATTAAATTTTTTTCTGAGGGTGCTCACTCAATGCACACGCACACAATAATATTTACTTTAAATATTTTTCGTATTTATCATTTTATTTGTATTGTTTTATACTAGATTTATATCTATAATCGGATATAAAAGTCATAATTATTTGTGTTGGGTTTTTTATTAGTATACTATGTACTTGTTCAAATAAAAATTACACGTAGTTATTTATTATCTTCAATATTATTTAACTGAGAACCTAATTCGACGATTGTACCGCAGTGCTGTAATAAATACTAGTAGTTTTTCTTTAAACTTTCGGGAACTAAGCTCATGTTTCTTAATACAAAACGGGTCTTTTCACGCACGAATAAACATCAAAATAATTATATTTTGACTAACCTCGACGTTTCGATCAAGTTGCATTGACCGTGGTAACGAGTAGACTGAAGAAGCGGGTGTCATCGTCTTGAGGAGCGGCGGGAGCGATTTAAATCTACCCCCGTTCGGTTTTCGTTTATGTCTTTATCACTGTCACCTCGACACACTACACTAACAGTATCCGAACTTGCACGCGGAGACAAAGAACGACTGGAGCACTTTTTTATGACAGGATTCCATGACGTAGACAATTTAAATCCATCCACCCGATTGAAATTTTCGTACTTCTTAATTTCAACCGCTTCACGTACAATTCTCGAGTAATAATGCCGTTCAGTGGAGAGAATTTTTGGGTCATGTAGCTCGATCCAGTGGTTAGGTCCTGACTCAAGCAAGTGCTCAGCTATCGCTAATTTATGCGTGTCACAATTCTTCACAGCTGCGATATGCTCTTTGACCCTTTCTGCGATAGAGTCAAAATATAATTATTTTGATGTTTATTCTTGCGTGAAAAGACCTGTTTTGTATTAAGAAACAAAATACTAGTAGGTCTAGGTCTCTTTTATTTTACTTCACTTTTATGGAATAATTTATTCGTAGACCCCCGTATAAAAGTGTTAGTGGTTTAATAATACAATTGTAGTTCATAAATTTTAAAGTAGTTTCTTCATCAATCTTAACTAATCAAGTTGATCAGACAATTCTTGCACGCATGAAAATGAAATAAAAACGACTATATTCTAGAAAGATTTCAACTTATACTTTTATTTTTATTAAATATCTATATATTTTTTTATGTTTGATAGGTTATCCTTTGACCACTATCTCATCTGATGATAAGTGATGATGTGGTCGAAGATATTGTTCAGGCTAACCTAGAATTGGCAGCGTTTAAAGAATTTCAGATGATCTGAGGTGTTACGCTTACTTATACGTTAATAATATTAGTAGGATACTAATGTTATGGTCTTGACAAAACTAAACCCGGGAACTGTGGCCGGATATAAAAACAAGTAGATATTATATTTGGTATAAAGTTCATGTGTCGATACTGTCACTAAATTTTTTCCTAAGACTAAACAAAATCATTTTTGTAAAAGTGAAAAACAAAATTCTTACAAATAACTCTATTTAAGCTTGCCAGCTCAGATGGAAAATCTGTGAATATGAATCACCTTCCTCACGTTAACAGCATTTGCTGCCGGATTTAAATGCCAAGACTTTAAGTGCTGGATAGATGAAAAAATATTATCCTGCTCGTGGTTCTAATTTTTTTCGTGCGCTGTGATTCTAGCAATTAAAAAGTAGTACATGAGCCACCAATCGAATATTTCCAATAAAATGGAGAGCGCACATTTAAAACGTGGTGTACGCTGCGATGGAGACCAAATTAAATATTGACTGACCATGTGTGGTACATAGCGGTTGAGTTTCGAGCTACAGGGCATTTTAAAGTATTGATGGAATTCAGAATATTTCAGTGTAATCGTTTTTTTCAATATTAAGCTACCACTTTGGTGGATAGCGTAAAGCATCGGCTTGGACTTTTGAGGCCCTAACCAGATATAATCAAAATGTTTTTGTCTTTGTTTTGATATATAACCAGGTGGCAATAGGCTCACCCTCTATTACATGAGAATGAAACGCATTAAGGAAAACGTGGCAGCTTAGATACTTCTCCCTTTCAGCGGGGATATGTCCCTTCCTACTGGTGGGTTCAGGGGTCATTTGTGTTTGGGGCTACATGCTGAATTTGCAAATACAGTAGTACATGTAGTGTTTCTCTCTTGAAAAATCGAGTTGAGGTGATCTAATGATGCAGTTTGCAATATGTATACCTTATATCTATTACATGAGAATGAAACGCATTAAGGAAAACGTGGCAGCTTAGATACTTCTCCCTTTCAGCGGGGATATGTCCCTTCCTACTGGTGGGTTCAGGGGTCATTTGTGTTTGGGGCTACATGCTGAATTTGCAAATACAGTAGTACATGTAGTGTTTCTCTCTTGAAAAATCGAGTTGAGGTGATCTAATGATGCAGTTTGTAATATGTATACCTTTATTTAGAGATTTTATGGAATATACCTTACATTTACCGGCTAAAGAGTAAAGGAACTGAATCTATAACCTCCTGTGGAATACAGAAATGACGATCGATTTTCAAAAATATGATCTCGACGTCGGAAAATTAAAAATTATATTTCACTGTTGTGCTAACTCTAAAAAAGAGATACAAATATAAGTTGAGCATAATGAGGCAAAATTCTAGAGTATGTGGGTAACATGTTTACTTAACCCTCTGCAACTGAGGTAGTCTGTCAGACACCGTCAAACAGATGCAACGTTGCAAATTCGCAATATCTGGTGATGTAGCTCTGTCTCGCTCAGTACCCTCCTGCATTGGCTCGTGGTATCGGGTAGTATGGCATGAGCGATTGCACGGTCAACACGTCAAGTGCTACGACCTTATGGTGTCCATCAGACGTAAGTACAGCAATAAGATCTGATTCTGGTAGACGTCACCTCACAAAGACCATCTGTAGTTCCATAGTGTCCAACATTCGTAACCTCAGTACAATATGTAAATTGGTGGTGTCTCGCATAACATGAGTGACACTATGCCAATTATGTAACCTTAGTTTATATTTTTGTGATAATGTTTGTTTTGGAATTGCCGTTTTTTATTTTTAGACATCGAATCTGCGGATGTCGGATTATAACACGTTTCTCGACCCAACACAGTCGTATTTTATGTGTCGAAGATAAAAAAGGCCGTTATTTTGATTTCTTCTTTTCATCACGCACCAAGTACAGATAAAACAGCCAATAAACCAACTATGATTGTTAATTACAATCATATCAAGGTGGGAGCCGATGAAATTGTCCATTCTATTTTTTATTTATCCAAGCTTTCGAATTCCAATGTGACTCGAATGATATTTGATCTAATTATTTTGTCTTGTACCACGGTTGTTAGGGCGCCAAAAGGCGCAGATAAGACTATACTATCTTTAGCAAAAAAGTTAGAACTTCCCAGTGTAAAGGTGTGCATTTATAACGACCAGTGCCAAGAGAGCTGCGATTGTAAATGAAAAGGGTTCTAGGTAAGGATTTGCCTCCCCCTCCTCAACTTCCTCCTAAACCAGGACTATGGTTATGTGGCATAATATGCCACAGCAAACTGAAAAGGCCGACCAGGTTCCGCTGCTGTGCTTGTAAGAAGCCAATTTTCTTACAATGCTCAGCACAAATACGCGAAGACTTGTAAGTTTTAGGTAAAAATTAGGGCAAACTTTGAGGCTGATTTGTGCCTAAGCGTATCATACTATTTTTATTTTTATTTTTTTATAGCTTCCAATTCCATTTGAAACAAACTAGAACTCATTTTATTTTATATACGTTTACATAAAGATTTTTTTTTAAATACTTTGTAAGGTTAGTAACGAAATGTCTAAGAAATTGATCTTTATAAAAGTTCATCATTAATACTTAAAATAGTGTTTTATTTTGTTAGATGTTTATTTATTTGGAAAGTGTATGACCAATACAATATGTTTATAATAAAAATTTATAGTAAAGCTTCAAAATACAGTTTATTCATGCTAGTAAAGCTGACGTCTGATAGACTCCACGTCAGTCAAATGTTAACAATAAAGTCACCTCAGTTGCAGAGCGTTAATTGAAAGCAATTATGTGAAAGGGTGATCATTACTGCGCCTCGAGTGCCGAAAAACTCAGAATATGGCATGTCATGACCTTGCTCTTTCGCTGGACAAACGAGGAGTTAAGGGAAATTAAGAGAAAGAATCCATCGAATAAGCAGCGTGTCCAAACTCAGTTTTACCGTCATGATGCCCTGCTACTGTGAATAAGCTCATAGATCTAGGAAATTATCGTTGCTTGTAAAGTTGATAGAGACTGTAAGTAAAAGGTGAGAAATATTACAATAACATTAAATATAATTAATAATTTTCATTAGAAAGCAGCTAACATATGTATATTTTTTGTTCATTAAGAGTGTGGAAAAAGGAAAGGTCTTACTTAGGTTTATATTTTCTGCATTTGGACTTTATTCTGAGAGACCAGTTTTTAACATGTTTTTGTCAGAAAATATATTATTCATTATTACTGAATTTATTTGGCATCATTTCTTAGATATTGTAGTATTATTGTCTTATTCCATACATTTCCAATAAGAAAATGTTCTAACGTTTTGAGTAGAAGTTTGAAAGCCCACAAGCGCCTGATAAAATACGATCGTCGCGAGGATAAAAAGTTTGCCATTGATAAAGACAAGTAATCAAAATTATGTTTAATAATAAAGTCCTGCTCTTCCCGGCATTCTGCAAGCTGGAAAAGATGATGAAGCGATCACTGAATATCTTGTGCTCGTCCCACATATAAAATTATTTCGCGTTTAATAGATTATTTACCATTTACAGAACAATACGTAGTTTGTCAATGAATTTGTAATCAGCCCTTCTGGTTTTCAAGATATTCCTTTTATAGTGGTCAGGCTCATTTTGAAATCCTATTTAATACCTTGTCTAGGTCAGGTAATTGTAGTAACTCATTTAAAAACAATCCTCATTTAATTATAAATCACAAAATGAAATTTGGTCGGCCACATGGTTTATTTTTATAATAAGTACAAGTTCTATATATATGAAAATCTGAGAGATTAGCATTTGAATTTTCCTCTTTGCAATTGTATACTTTAATTAGGCTTTAGAGTTAAATATAGAAAAAAATATTGAACAATAAAGTGAGGTTATGAAAAAGAAAGGGAAAGCACATACGAACGAGCGAGAAGAAAGGCAAAGGTATCGGGTGATACCCTGCCTCCCACCAGCTCGTTTATATACCCCTCATTCACCGATGTTCGAGACAGACCCCGTTGACACTCGCACTGGCAGTACGTGCGCACTATTTTCGCGTTCCAGGAACGTATTGCTAAGTAAAGGCAATAGGACCCTAATAAGGTCGGGTCCTAATAAAACCGAGCGAATATAAGCTATTACCCTGAAGGACTGAGAGTGCCTAAACCTGAATGGCGCCACGCAGTCTCCCGATAAAATTTCAGTAGACGGATGCGGCCCGTCAAAATGGCGGCCAAGGCGTCAAGTTAACAAGAAGCATTTTGATGGATGATGGAAGACGGTTTTTAAGGATATGATGGATGGCCAATTCAAACGACAGGAGGTTCGTTTTTCATACACAAAGGTACCTTTGCTCTAAATTATAAACCCCCATGTGCGCGTAATGAAATCGTATCCTCCCCGCGCGTAGTAATAAGTTACAGTGAACGGCGGACTCTTAATTTTAGGCATGTACATTTTCAGTAATAAATGTGGTTTTCTAAAATTTATATAACGCATTTTCAATCAGTGTTGCCTTTAGCGAAGCATAAGGTAGTAGCCACCCCATCGTCAGACGGCCTGGTCACAAGGTCCTCGCTGCTGCCCGCTGACTATCCTGGAACAACATTAGATAAGTATTTTTTATAAAAGGGTTGCTGGTGAACAGCAACACCCTACCTACACCCGAGTAAAATCAATACGACAATATGAATAATAAATGTACTATTAATATACGACACCTTCATATTGACTCAATAGTATTTAGACGAGTAATGGTTTTGTCTTTTTGGGGCAGATTTCGGCACCATCACTTTGACAGAGTGACTTATCTACAAAATGACGCGCCTTTATTACCCTACGGGGTAGGCGAGATGTTACATAATTACAAATTTAGGAGAGGAAAAATTATAGTCATGTGCGGGATTCGTACCCGCGTCATAGACGAGATGTGTTCAAATACCCAAGTTTCGCCTGATGAGTTTCTGGTCTTATGTAATGCAGCAAGAAAATTGACATTTTACTCTCATCACGTTTTGTTTTTTTCTGAGATTTCTCCATTACCCTAATTTTAAAATATATATATTGAAGGTGCGTATGTCATTGGGCCGCAAGCACATCAGTTAAGTAAATTCTATTATACCGTTGTTTATTTTTTCAGAAGTGTGTGTTTTTATCGAAAGTGCGTGGTTTACTTGGAACAGTTTCAGAATTCGGACAACTGTGTAATTAAATCCTAATAACTGTCTGATCCAAACTTTGAAATTAAAGATTCGAAAGTGATGATTTATTCCCCTTGACTAATGAGTTATACGTATTCAACCGACTGACAATTAAAGGTTGAAGCATGACGTCGAGACTTACTAACCCAACTCACTAAGTTGTTTCTCCTCAGCACAGATTACCAAAATGATAATATTAGTCCATTATACAAACTTGTACAAGGTGCAATGAAACAAAACGTTTTTTAGGAAACTTCGAAAAACAGCAAAATTGTTACCACTCTTACTCCCACATAACATAGCGACACATGACAGTGATACGCGTCAAGCGACTGTCACCTGTCACTAGAGTCGACTTTAAGGAAATGTTTACCTATTTCTTATGGTGACGTCAAGTTCCCTTTTTCAATGAAAGTTTGGACCAAAAAATATTGCATGGCTTGCTGACGAGCGAATGTACTTGCAATTGTACACTTTTGCTTTTTTTGATGTATAATTTCGTTGTTATTGTTACTGAAATTACGAATTCAGCTTACTCTAATCAACTTAAGAGCAAAACAACGCACTCGATTTTAATATTTTTTATTTTTGCAATGACGAATGCGATTTGGATCACATTATAAAAATTACAACGAGAGGAAAAATTATAGTCATGTGCGGGATATGAACCCACGTCATCCACGGCCATAGCCATGGTATGCTCTAACTGCTAAGCTAAGCTAAATGATATATATAATGTATGCCTCATGACTCTAATTTGTACCACAAACATGAATATTTTTAAAATAGGCTTTAATCTGGTCATCGATGACGCAACCCTATATTTGTAATAATTTAATTTTGCAATGACGCATGCTACGTGAATAACAGGACTAAAATTTTTCCTCTCGTTGTAATTTTGTAATGTAACGCATTTTATATTATCAAAAAGGTTTCAGTTTGTCATAAGTAACAAAGGCAGATTTTTTAGTTTTGAGTTTGACTCGTATATTTTAATTTATTATTAACTCAAATACTACTCGTTACATCTCATACAAATTTATATTGGACCATAAATGCTTGTCAAAGTACCATCTTTCGAAGGTGTAAAAATAATGAAAATCGGTGCAACTTGTAAAGAGTTATGACGAAACACACACATACAAAAAGAATACGGTCAAATTGAGAAAGATTTCCGTTTTTTGAAAGACGTCTTTATTTTTTAAACAATCGTCTTTGTTATTAAGGGATGAGTGAAAAGATAAATATAATCATCATGTTGCAGAGTTAAATTGTTCATTCCATTACTTTTGTTAGAGTATTATATTTTATAACTTCATCTTCCTGCACCTATCCCACAAAAAACGGGGTCGGTACTATATGTATTCTCGAACTACACATAGGACTATACAAGAACAAAAACTGAAACCAACATTTTTACAATTGTCAAATAATATACACACTACCTTTTCCTTTTGGATAATTAGGGCATTAAAATAGGAATAATAAGGAGCAATGTTGTTGGCCCAAGGAGCAGCAATGGCCCAAGGAGCAGCAATACCCCAATTGCATTGGCGTGACTAGTGGCATGCTGTTTGTTATAGGTGTTTTTTTACCTAAATAACCATAAATTAACAAGGTGATAAAAAGCAGTCCTTATATTTTTAAACCTGAAACTGTAGGGCCAGCCGGAAGCGGAGGGCCAGCTGGGAACTATACGTCTAAATGCTTTAACCATTTTATGTACCGCACTCATAATGACCAGTAAACAGCGCACTTCGATTTCTATTACATTGCCAGTACGCCAGTGCTTAGTGAAGTATACAAATTGAGTAAGCAAAGTGTATATAACGCCGAAGGCAATTTCAAACATGAGCGCATTTAAATTTCGAAAAGAATAAAAGACTGCTGATTTGAGAAGCTTTGACAACACTTGTAAAGGCTCTCAGAAGGAATATTTAGCTTTGTGAGGACGTACTTGAGGGTCCTTGTTAAGGGTGCTTGAATCGTTCCCACAATTTTTTTCACTCCCACTCGCTCTTTACTTACTGCTGATCTATCCCTAGTAATATTAGTTAGTATAGCAATTTGTCTTACTTTAAGACTTGAAAGACAAACTTTTTGAAAACCCTAAAGCTATCTCTATTACAAACTAAAAAAATGTATCATGTATATATCTTGAAGATCAAAATAAACATATAATATTACAAACTCGAAAGTTAAACTGATCTTGGGATTAAAAATAGAAGTATTCGTCAACAGTTTGCAGGGATAAAGTTATAGATAAAGTCAGGGACTTTTACATGAAATAATTCTAGGTCAGCCTGAACAACTTCTTCGATCATCACTTACCATCAGATGAGATAGTGGTCAAAGATCAGGTATATAATTTTTTTTTATAAAAAATACAATTCCTTGAAAATTGGGGTAAATATAACACAAACTCGTGTGACTATAACACCCCCGAAATCGTAGTTCTGGCTACGTTTCAGAGCTTTTTATAAAATAGGCAGTTTCGAAGCTATTATGTAGTGCTTGCAGTCCCTTTGATCCTGGTTCCCGCCACGCCCGAGGCGTGCCAATCTCTCCGTAAAACACTTCACTGTTAAACTACAAGGTTCTTTTACAAGAGACTGTAACAGTAATTTAAGTTGCCATCTGCATAATAAATAAAATGAACGAATCATTTACAAGTTTAAAACTAATTGCAAAATTGGTCTTGTTTGTAGTACAACGCAAGTTGAACTATAGGTGTCGGTCCATCCCTATACCATTGTTGAAGAACGAAAGCAAAAATAAGAGTTATGAGTCATTGTGTCATGTTAGCTCAATTGGTAAGAGTATACCCCGGCTAAAGGGGTGGATGGACGCGGGTTCGAATCCCGCACATGACTATAATTTTTTCCCTCGTAAATTTGTAATTTTATTATGTAATTTGCCAAGCAGGCTTTATTGCTAACATAACTGTAACAGCCGACTCGTCCACTGCTGAACACAGCCTCCCCTATTGAGGGCGGTATTTGCCATAATCTCCACGCTTGGCAGGCGGCTTGGGAATCGCACTGTAAGATGGCAGTTCTTTAGAAGGTGCTGCTGCCCACCTTCCAGTATTTTTCCCTTAGTCGCCTCTTACGACACCCACGGGATGAGGCAATTCTATCCAGCGCCCCACGGGGGTTGCACATAACAATATTAAAACACAATAACATAAAACGCAAGTTGAACTATAGGTGTCGCTCAATCCCGATACGATGGCTGAAGAACGACAGCAAAATTTTTAGTTATAAGTCATTGTGTTATGTTAAGTCAATTGGTTAGATACCCGGCTTAACCCATTGGCATCGACGATAATGATCCGTAGTGGTCCTGACAATGCCAACTTATTAAGGGGTGGGTATGGATGCGGGTTCGATGCCGCACGTGAACATAATTTTTTTTCTCGTCATTTTGTAATTTTGTTATTTAATTCATTCATTCATTCAAATAAAATAAAAAAAAAACTCAAGATGTCAATTAATAAATTTCAATTAATTAAATTTATTTTCGAGCCTAGAATATGTAACCAAAATAATATTTTAGGAGCCGCAGGCCCACAGCACAGGTCTAGAGTTCTGAGATTAGAATTCTGCGGTCTATATTTACTTTGACAAATGCAATCGCTTAAATAAATGCAGACACAACAACTATCAGACAGCGTAGTGATCAAAGAGAACGCACGTTCTGTCGGAGTTCTATTTGATGCAACCGCTTAGTCGCAATCAGTATAGAGGTTGCAACATTTACTCTTTGCTTGGATTTGTCACCAAAGTAATTTTTATTTATTTAAAGCTGTTAGGCCATTTGACTGCTATATCACGTAGTAAGTAATAATGTGGTCGAGAATGTT
The DNA here is from genome assembly GCA_963890685.1 of Plagodis pulveraria. NCBI lineage: Eukaryota > Metazoa > Arthropoda > Insecta > Lepidoptera > Geometridae > Plagodis > Plagodis pulveraria. Next base: position 9,525,859 of record OY982964.1, on the reverse strand, counting down.
GTTCTGGGTAATTTAGAATGACTGGCTCTCAAGGATAGCTGCCGGATCACACCGTTAGGTGCTAGGCTAAAGATTTTCTCATTGAGGGTGGTAGTTAGCCACCGGCAATCGCAAAATGCCACCATGCTATATCGACTGCCATCGCAAGACAACAACCGGAACCGACAGCTTAACGTGCCATCCGAGCCACGAAAGCGCTCTGTAATGTCACTAGCGGTCACCCATCCAAGCCATGACTGCAGCGGACGTTGATCAGTGAAGAACGGCTAAGCATACTTCGCTACGAGCGCTTCGATGTTTTGACACTGTAAATAAATTTAACGGTGTTTCTTTTTCTTAATATATTTGTTGTGTGAATTTTTATATAAAAACTACAAGGTAATTCGGCTTCGGCATTTACTTCCCGCTTTTTTTTAAATAATTTAATTGTAAGAAGAACTGAGCGTCAGACATGTGAACTGCAACTAAGTTTGCAGAACTGAATGCTATATTCTGAGCTTAGTACCCTAGACTACTGGAATTACTATATAAGAGACTATGTGATATAATTAAAAGAAGGCACGGCGTCAAGTTTGCTCTAAATGAAAAGTTATTCATTTTTGAAGTCATTTGCAAGACCTATAATAAAGCAATTTTTAGTACAGAGTTCACTGTTGGCTTCTAGTACATAATATACTTGAGTATATTGTTCTGTGTTACTTTTTCATAAGTAAGACAGTGAACTGACGGCGTAGGCTTAATAACAGGGTTACCATATGAAACAAGTGTTTCATTATAAATAACAATATAAATTAATTTATCCGTGAAGGTTAACGCACGCAGAAGTGAGGCAAAAAAAGCTACTCAGTTTTAAAACAAACGGCAATTACACGTTCCTTTCAATATGATACTTCCAGGAGTTCTAATACAAAAGCAAACCGAAGCTAGACCAATACATGATTACTAAAGCCACTGGTCTGATTAATACTAGTTGCGGGACAACCTACTTACACTCCTACACTGAAAACCAACGATAAAAGCAACCTTATTTATCTGTATTTATGGGTATCTAGAATAGATTTAACTTCGAAACCAGCTTTACTACTGTGATCAAATTGATCAAAGCTGATTAAAGTTAAATGTGTATACTTTTTTTTTCCCTTGCGGTATGCCTTTATTAAACAAATACTACAAACTATATACAACACTACAGCTACTACAATACTACAGCTACTACAATACTACAGCTACTACAGTAAAAGCGTTTGGACTCATAGGGAGTCCAAATGCTCTAGCCCACTATCAGTTGGCAGCGTGCCCAGCATGCTAGCAGCATTGCCCCGTTGAATTGCAATGCTTATTCTTTGAGCCAAATAGGTGCCAGCATTTTGATCACGCGTCGCATCGACCAAGCGCTCTGATAAATTTTTGAAAATACGATGAGCTCCCGGTCCCCACGGACCCAACGTCTCTACACCAAAAGGCTCAAATATGTAACCCATACCGAGGTTAGCATATTTGCGCCGCTTGAGTTGCTCTGCCGAAGTGGCCGCGGCGCCAGCCCTCACGTGGGTTTCAGAAAGGTGTGACGGCGCTAAAGTGTCTACGCATGTAGCGTCCCACACTAAGGGCCGTCCTAACTTCCATGGAACCAGAGTCATGCCGTCAGGTCTTTTACCATCGTCACGCATCAGACCGTTCGGTTCGAGAACAGCTGGAACATTGGCGCTTGTAAAAGCCCGGCGAATGATATCGTTAAGGCTGGCGTGGCGGGAAATTCGACCAACACTTCGAGAGCAGGAGAGGCCATGGTGACGGAGTTGGTCAACTGCAGTACCACACTGGCAGTGATGTGAAACACAACACCTTGCACCCAAGCGTAAGCTTATAGCGAGACGAAAAGCGGAAGGATCTGTAAGCTACCAGTTTTGTAAGAAGGAATGGCTTGTAACCAAAGATCTGATTCCCACACAGAAACAGCAAGAATACGAGCACGATCTGCGATACTAGGGCACGTATTTAAAAGATCTTTCCGTGCTAGCTCGCATAGGGGCCGATCCCACTGTTTCTGAGATGACAACATTTTTGGGAACTCAGTATTTGGACAAGCCAGTCCCCATGTGGTTTTGGCCTCAACCAGATATGCTACATCAAAAGAGCCTAAAGATGGTGCAAGATTTTTATCTACTAATTTGTGTGTACTGTGTACAGAAGACAATAAGCTGGTAATGCCACACTAGAAATTTTGCGTATCCCTATGCCCCCCAACCTCACAGGGAGGGAAGCTTGCACCCAAGCCCCATCCATCTCAACATTCAAAACCGAAATTAACGTATCATTTAATAAATTGTAATGTGTATACTGATTTGATTCATATACGGGTAGGGCTACGAAGTGTTTCGGTATGGTTCGATTAGAACTGTTTTAGACACAAAAATGTGTAAACTGGATTTGTTCGTTAGTGGTGATGTGGTCGAGGACATTACTGCTGAAAGACATTGACTAGTATGTACAAGGAGAAAAATGTAGACCTACAAAACGGAAACTTTTAATTGTTGTTTTTCTTATATCCACTAAGCGGTTAGATGAAAGCTAAACGGTATAAGAGTATTGATGTACAGTTGAAAAGCTTGTTTTCTTTTAATTTAACACCAAATCTGAACTTACAAATACTGTATTAAATACTAAATTTTTAACGTAAAAGCTCGCGAAGTTCACCGATCGGTAAAGTTAAGCAACGTCCGCCGCGGTCAGGAGTTGGATTGGTGACCGCTAGTGACATTACTACTTTGTGCTTCCGTGCTTCGGAGGGCACGTTAAGCCGTCAGTTCTGGTTGTTGTCTTAGGATGGCAGTCGTTACAGCATAGAGGTAGGGCGTTTTGCGAATGCCCGCGTGGCTAGCTACCACCCTCAAGCAGAAAGTCTGTCGCCAAACACCTAACGGTGTGTTCCGGCAGCTGTCCTTGAGAGCCAGTTAGTCTAGGTTAGCCTGAACAACATCTTCGGGCACATCAACACTTACCATCAGGTAAGATAGTGTTCAAAGGCTATCAGGCATAAAAAATAAAAAAAAATAACTATACCTTATCTTAAAAATACTTATTACATCAAAAAATTTTAAAGAATACGGAGGTAGTTCATATTTAACCTTAATCACTTACCTACTTGGTAAAATTGATAATACCAAATTACTTTCTCAGCACAGAGAAAGGTACAGATTTAACTTAAACATTATCTCAGAATACAGATATGTGTAGAATAAACACGTGCATTATCATAGAATAAGTTTAGCTTATATATTAACTCAGTGTACAAATAGAATCATAGAGTTACAAATGCAAAAATTTGCACTTAATTATTAAGTATATGAACAGTGTCAAAGAAAATACCGGACGGATTTTAGGACAAAGCACCGTGAGTGCTAGCCGGTACATTAAGTAAATGAGAGATGAATTACTTAGCATTCCATGGATTCACCGTGCAGGTGCCGGGTCGATCGTGTTGCAGAGGAAGAGGCTAGAGGGTCCTGAGACTTGCAACCCAGGAGTAGGGTTAAGGGGCCCCTTTATGATATAACAATGCTCCCCTTTACCGCTCGAGCCTCCTCCTCTACCTAACCAAATTTGATAAGATCCTACTAATGCCGCCTTAGATACACGTTCTAGGATGGAATTTACGGTTGTTCTTGGTAGGCCAAGGTCTTTAAGTAGGTTATATAGGGATTTCACTGGTATACCTCTTGCTCCCACTTCTACAGCATATAAACTAACCACATAACCGTTTTTGGTTAATTCATTTGTTAGGTCATAATATTTGTTTGTTTTTATTGTGTGGTCTTTAGGTATGTTTGTTTCCCACGGCACAGTAAGTTCTATAAGTACTATGCGTTTTAGATTTCTTGAGTATAGAAATATATCTGGTCTGGAAGACGAAACACTAACATCCTCAGGAATTTTGTAGTGCTTTTCATACGAGTCCATCAAAAGAGTCCAATCGGGAGCTGCGCCTATGATGGAGTAAGGCTTGGATTTAGATTTTGTAGATGACCCTTCTTTTACAAAATCGACGTGTCGTTTATTAGTGGTCAAACCTTTTTTTGCTCTAGCTACCGAGAGACTCGCCGCTTCTCGTATGATTTCGAGGACTCAATCATGGCGTCATGAATAATGACCCCTATCAAGGAGCACCCTACATCCTACTAGCAAGTGCCTAGCTGTACCGATCGCCCGACAAATAGCGCAAGACTTATTGGTGGCTTTCCCCCATACTAAGTTACTTTGGTCTGGGAGGGTCATCTGAAAGGCGTTTAGATAAAATGTTAATAAGGCAGGTGACCAATCGTATAATCAAGGTACGCCACTTTAACGCCAAAGGGATACAAAATTCACCTATGGTTAGCCATTCGCTTTGCATTTCTAAGCTCATTGCATGTACTTTATAGCTATCATTTTCGCCTTGTTGTAGAAAATATTTTCCAATGTCTTTATCCTGAACTTTCTTTTTCGACCCTAAGCCCGCTTTGTTGGACTGTGCACCTATCATAAAATGTTTGTGGAATTGAAGCCTCGAATCAAGGTCGGAGGCACTTTTGTCTTTTGGGAGAGATGCGACTACATCGTCTTGAGATTTTAATAAGACGTGCGTTTTGGTAACTCTGAGGAGTTTATAGAGTTCCGATGGTTTCTTTAATTTCATCCCAAAATTATTTTGATCCCTAAATAAACTAGATGGGTCTGCCGAAAGTGCAAGCCCCAACCATGACTTCAATGTCCTTATGATATTTACATCCAGCTTAGTTAAAAGGGATTTCGTAATGTCGTATACTTGAAAAGGCCAAGTCAGACGTGATGTTAGGTAGTTGTCGTATATCCAAGCTTTTTTAATGTTACTTATTGGTTGTTGGTCTACCATACTAAGATCTTTTAGAAAGCTATCGACAACTGCGTCTAAAGATGGTGTCCGTCCTTTGTGATCTATCTTCCTACCAAGAAATTTAAATGGCACATCTTCAGCAATTGTGGAAACACATTCTCCTCCTATCAAGAGTTCCGGGTCGTAAGAGGTAAATTTGGTATTCCGTCTACCCAGACACAAACAGTGGCATTTACTTGGTTTTGTTCTCAACCCTTTAGTCCATGCACAGAACTCATCCACTTCACGTAAAAGTTCCTGAAATTGTATTGGGTTACGTGTCAGAATTGCAAGGTCGTCAGCAAAAGCTATTGTTGTTGAAATATATTTGTTATTGATCTTAAACCGATAGCCCCACTTTTTTCATGACTTGTCGTGAGCTTGTCGATTAAAATATTAATTTAAAGCAACTGTAAAATATCGTAAAAGTTTTAAATATACTCGTATATAGATATAATTCTGTTACGATAAATCAATCAAATATGCACTGGCACATATTGAATGATATATAATGTTTAGTTTAGCATAATAATGAAATACTTGTATGAGCTGCCACTTTTGTCAGGGACTTACTTCAAGATTTGGCAAATAGCTTCAGTCTGTAGGAGGACAGATTAAACTTATGTTTGTATGCAAAAGTTCTTGTCTTAGTCAGTATTTTTTTTAAACAGGGAAGGATATATTGTAAATCTATAATAGTTTAGAAAATAAATTTATTTATACATATAATATACCAAAAAGGCTAAAAAATGAATAGCGCCATTTGAAAAAAGTTAAAAGAAAAATGAAGTAATGATAGTCAAGAAAAATTAATTAATCCTATGGTTGTTAGTTTACCAGCATGATAAAATGAATATTCATTGTGTGTCCGCTAGTGTACTAATTTTCATTGGAAGTCCCTACTTGCTACAAATTTGATTTTGTACTTTGTAACAATGACATATCTAGGTGCTTACGCTATAATCTTAGTTGTAGAATTCTCGTATTATAAAGGAGATAAGATTGGATAATTTATATTCCTAACAGTGAATCCCTGTTTTTTCAGAAGGTTATTATTATTTTGAAGCAATGATGGCCGAGCGGTAATAGCTATGGACTGCCGTGCCGCAGTACCCTGGTTCGATCCCCACCGCCGGCTTGAGCTTCACCGCATGGTGGAAGGGCATTTTGCGATTGCCCGCCTGGCTAGCTACCACCCTCAAGTAGAAAGTCTGTCGCCAAGCACTGAAAGGTGTGTTCCGGCAGTAGTCCTTGAGAGCCAGTGAAATTACAGGCACAATGAGACTTAACAACTATGTCTCAATGTGACGGGCGCAGTGCAATTCGTGACTTGTGATGAATCGCAACTGTTATAGGCAGAGGTTAGCCCACTTAACATCAGGTGGGCCTCGAGCTTGTTCCATCACAATTACATAAAAAAAATAAAAAAATACAATCCATTAAAGTACTGTTTCTAAAATGGATGGCAATAATAACCTTATGAAACCCACACGGCAAATTATGTATTATTTGCGTCTCTCTTTCAATCGCATAGCCACGCAAAGCCACACATAGCTCTATTCTCTTCTAACGCGGCACGCACCGTATAATAATCCCGTCCGGACGGAAACGCCGATTTACCTGTAGCTTTGTTCCTAAAGTGGTCTGCCTCACATCACACACAAATACAAATTCAAATATTCATACCACTGTGCTCCGATTTGAAGTTTTGAAATTATAGGTACATGAGACTTAACAACTTTATGTCTCAGGATGACTAGTGCAGTTCGCCGCTTTTATAGAAGTGCATCTGTTATAGTAAATTGTGTAAATTCATTTTGATGGAAAACAATTTCATTTCTGATACGAATAATGTTTTATATGTATTGACATAAACCATAATGTGGTGATGTTAATAAACAAATAAACTTAAGTGGTATTTAAGCGAGATGTCTAAGCATAATCAGTAAGTCTCGTGCAAAACCGCAGACTGTAGTCGGATTGTACATTTGACCAGAGTCACTGCAGCAATAAAAATTATTATAAATTGCATAAAACGTTGACATTATTACCGTCTCACTTCAAATACCGATAAATCATTAGTAAACATAAATAATTATTTACATATAAATAATTTATATATCACTGGAGGAACTGATATCTAATACTGCGATTCCCATGACGCCTGCTAACTATGGGGATTATGGCAAACCCCCCATAATGGGAAGGTTGTATTCAGCAGTGAACCGCTGATACAGTACAATATTCTGTGAGCGCTTGATTTGCGCAGATGTAATCAAAACATAATATTCTTTATCCTCAATATTGGATTTTTCACTGCGCATTATCATTTGGAGATACGGGCTAAAGTTTCAGAATACTAATAAGAATTTTCCCACTTTCTCCGCCAGAAAAGTTTGCGCCACGTAATGGGGTTCGGAAACCACACGGACGATTGACGACGTCAAACTGTAACAAATCTGAGAGGTCAGATGTCGTCCCTAATTGAGACCGAAGGGGAAATGTGGTTCATATAAGGAAAGATAATTATTGTGATAGCAATTTGTAATCTGATTGCTACAATTCCTACAAAGGCTTTTGGTAGCAATGCCCTGAAGATATAAGCTTTCCATTGAAATTTGGCATTATAAAATCAACTGTACCATTAATTTAGATTAAGAACTGTTGCTAATGATAGACAAATGAAGACTTATAGATCAGGAGAGATGAGGATCTTATTAAAGAGCGTCGGAGACGCCTAAATTGAAAAATGATTTTGACTTTGACTTTGAAAACCAATTGCAAAATTTTGTGCATTGCATTAGTGTTCGCATTACTTCGTTCCGGTTTGAAGGGTAGGTATGGATGCCGGTGAAATTACAGACACATGAGATTTAATAACTGTATCTTATTATTATTTATACACGTGATCTATTCAGAAGACTTAGTTCTGCTGCACATGCAGTTCGTTAGATAAGACAGTTAACAGACTTTTAAGCCAGTTACTGCTAAGCTAGTTTATATCACATACTAGTAATGGAAACACTATAATTTTTCCTCTCGTAAATTTGTAATTTTGTAAACCAATATATTTTTTTTACTAACTTATTTTAGTCTGCAAACATTTCATTCCCCCAAAATATTTTATAATCTGTTGTAAAAAAACAACAGTTGGTGTATTTTCGAAGTGTTATTGAGTAATGAAGCGGGTCCCTCATAAACTCAATTACAAGACAGCCTGGGTTATTCACAAAAGTTTGAAACAACTCAACAAATTTAGGCAAAACTGGTCATAAAGACCTTTAAAGGGTCCTTTAAAGCTTGCTGAGAGCTAAAACGTAGCATGTTTAACTCTTCTAAAAGTTCTACAAGATTATTTGGTTAATTTTACTACTGAGTAGACTATTCATTTTCAAGCTGAAGTTGAAAATAGACAGATCTATAAAGATAACCTGAAGGTGTTTTCACGGCCCTAGTAAAGAAATTGCCCTATTTTTCCCCGAAAGGTTAATTAAGATTTGAATTAAACACATTTTTAAAATATCACGGTTCACTCAATAACTAATATTATTACTTACGGGATTTGTACCTTGGTCATTTTTATTTTCGAGCTCCCTCTCCTTCGAGATATTTTGACGCAGTTGCATGCATCATGATCGCGGGGTGACTGGAGTAACGAGCGGTTGACAAAACTCAAGAGCAGACGAAACGGTCTACCCTCTTTCTTTGTCTTTTGCTTCGCGTACCACTGGAACTCGCACTCGACTGAAAGTTTCGACAAAATACACTCACAGTATCACTGCACATGTTATTAGAGTCACTTTTATGTGAACGTGTAACATTTTTCGAATCTCCCAATACTGGATTGTGTGTGGAATTCACTTGATTTTTTTTGTTATTAGTGAGTCCTCATCAAAATTATAATTGTAATTAATTTGGAGTAGGTAGGTTTACTCGCAGTGTAAGCTCTATTTTAAGTGACATTAACTACATTGTAATAATCGCGCAATCGTAGACATTATTTTCTCCATACCTGTTTACTAAAATTTCAGACCTAAAATTTCGGCTTAGTTAAAAAAATATTTTTGTCACGTTATGGAGAAAAAAAATACTTTAAAAAAATTTCAGCTTGCACTAAATATCAGTAAACTTTCCGTGGAAATCAAGTAACGTGATCTAAATGGAATGTATGATTCAAATTTTTACGCATTTGGCACAGAATGATTATACGCGTTGTAGCGCTCTCTGATCTGAACCTTATTTCAATATCAGTCATATTACAAAATTACAAATAAACGATAGGAAAAATTTAAGTCATGTGCAGGATTTGTGGAATTTTTCCTATCGTATATTGGTAAATTTGTAATGTAATCCACATAGCAGGCGTTATTGCAAACATAACAATATTAGTCATATTACTATAGGTTATAACGTGTTAAAACCTCCTATCAATAACGCCATCTGTAGGAAAGCGTAGTGGATATAATTTTTTGTAGATGATATTTTATTTTTACTATTTTTATTGCCATAGCTAGATAAGATTATAATAGATTATGTAGAAATACAAAGATGAAATATGTATGGTATTTTACAATTTTTATATAGTAAAATTTGTAAGCAATCAAAATATATAACTGTGGATATACGAGTATAAAGTTCTTTTCATTACGAACACACAAATGGAGATGGACCGGGCACACTCATTGTGGACCCGATAAGTGTAGACAAATTTATGGTAATCGATATCATCAGAATTATACCTACAAAACATCATATAAGCAGACTGCTTCCCAAAAGATAGAAGAAAATAACGTGGGACACTATTCGGTAGGTAGGAGGACGAAATAAAGAATACACCCGGACTTTTATATAGAATAGTGGAATAAGTTGGAAGAGCATTTATCTGTACAAGCAATGTATTATTTTTATATATAAAGTGTGATAATGAAGTTACACTTATATTCTTACACAGGCTATTACTAACGTAAAACAATAATAATATAACGTACATGGTACGACACATGTTTGTGGCAAAAGATGGAGTTAAGACAATTCCGCTTTCTCTATTGGATAAAGCTGAACTTAATAAGATATTTTCAACTGTAGGATGATTCTACTGTAACGATATTAATAGTAGTTAGGCTTATAAAAGTTTAATTGAATTAAATCAACATCAATACTGCTAAAGGAGTTATTAATCGTATTACTTTTTAATTTGGCATTAATTAAATTAACCTGATTAAAAAAATAAAATTTGTAATATTTCTTTTCTGCTTGTTATTGATTGAGATCACAAACTTCAAACTATCCAACTGAAGCTACCAAACTTATGACGAAAAGTTTGAATGACAGATTTTTGAATCATAAAGGAGGCAAGTTTGTTATAACCAGTTTTATCTGACATTGTGAAAGTCGTTGCGTTTGAAGAGTTGAGTTCCATATAGCGCAGAGATCAGAAGAAGATAATGTCGAAAAATCCAGCTTTAAAATGCATAAATATTTTAACGAAACTGACACGGGTGGTTATTTAGTATCTTACCCAATCTAAAACTTGAAACTCGTTCCAAATTTATAGTTTGAACTCACTGTTACCACTTCCAATTTAAATTTAGTCCAACCCAAATCGACACGTCGAGAATCCACTTTGAAACTAATTTAGAGCGGTACACATACGCTCCTATTTATTTACGTTCTAAGGATTTTGGTGCAATAGAGCCACACTCTGAAATGGCATTGGTTTTCCAACATTTTGAAACGCTCTTGGCAGAAATTGCCTTTTTGTTCTTAGCCCAGACTCCAAAACGTACACTTCTGAAACTCACCGAATACACGCTGCCGCCAGAAATGTATCTTATCAAAATTTTGGATGGCACGCTCTCCATATATTTTGTACTAGATTCCGCACACCAACAGAATTAAGCATCGGACGGCTGTCGTAAAGTTAAGCAACGTCCGCCGCGGTCACGAGTTGGATAGTGACATTACTACTGAGCGCTTCCGTGCTTCGGAGGGCACGTTAAGCCGTCGGTCCCGGCCGCCGGTCCCGGTAGGGCATTTTGCCGCGGCAGCGGCCGGCGAGTGCCAGAACCAAATTTCCGTAACATTTTACGAATTGCAATCTGCGTGTCACTAATAACTGACATAAAATATTGTAAACATAGACTATTTTACCAATCTACCCTCATTTACGCTCTATTTATTATTTCAAACAAAAAGCTAGCAAGTGATGCACAATTTTAGGTACTTTGACTATTAAGTATTTAAAATGTGTGTGAATCTAGCTATGGTGTTATAGCTATACACATTTTAAACATATATTTAGTCCGAACGGTATTTTGAACTTCTTAATTTCTAATGTAGGTGTTATTTACTTAGGTATATTACGTTTTTAAAACAAGGTATTTTTATTTTAGATTCTTTGAACGGAGGTGATTTAAAGTGAGGTTTTTTTTAATTTAAGGCATTTAAATACGTACGCCTTCGAGCGTATCATTCCCAACAACTACTGGTACGGGTGCAACATGGACATTAGACATAATTTTGGTCTTGTCCATGTTCATTTTAAGACCCAACTGCTGAGAAACTCTACTGAGGCCGCTAAGCATTGCACTGAGTTCCTCAGGCGACTCCGCCATAATGACATTGTCATCGGCCAAACGAAAGGGAGTGATGTATTCGCCATAGATGTTGATGCCGAATTATTTCCAGTCCAAGAGCTTAAAAACGTCCTCCAACGCATTTGTGAACAGTTTCAGAGAAATAACGTCTCTCTGTCTCACGCCTCCTTGCAGTTGGATTGGTTCCGTGTTCTTGTCACACAGATGTTTTGGATAGTATCTGTACCAGATTATGCACCAGATCTCCTCGCTGCGTATGCGTTTACCACGCAAACGGTCACTTTACCATCCTCCAAAGAACCGGGCGGATGGCCTCCACCGTCCACTGTCACAACAAGGCGCCCCCCGCCAGCCACCTTGTGCGCGTTTCCTCCTCCCACGCTGGGGAATCTCCTCGAGATCTCGTCAACGCCACGAAGTGATAAACTTCGGCAAGGATCTCCGCTTGGAGCTCTCAGGTCTGATCACCAACCATCACACAGGCTCTGCCATGTACACCAGACCCAACTTTTTAGTTATTGTAACTACACCCTTATTTAATTTTAAAGATCGGGTCATAAAATGTATACTTTATTTTACGTTTTAAAAAACTGAAGAAGAGCGACGTGTTGCGGTTCCAGAATTTACTCTAATTATTGTTATCACCACAGGCACAGTCTCGTCTTACATGATAAGAAATTTATAACAACACTATAATTATATTAAAAACCCAAATTTTAGGAAATTGGCAGCTGATTTTTATTTAAGGCTCTTAGACTCAATCGTACTGAGACATAGAATTAACTTTGTAATGTGATTTGTAATTCATCTAGTGACACTTTAAATGCAACATAAGTTAGCTAATAAACGCGCTAATCGGCACTGTTCGCAAGTATGGTTACTGTTACTTCTTTGAATAATGGAGCTCTAACCAATCTTGATTGTATGTGTTTTGTTACATTATAACTTCGTTGTTCCATTAAACACAAAAATAACCAAACCTTTAGTGTTATTTTTAGCTAGGTTTCTTAGGAAGTTTGGCTAATTTCTTTTTATTGCAACTAGCATCAGTCAACCAAGCATAAAGTAGTACTTTGGTGAATATTATTTCTCAGTCTGTCTGCAGTTGCCTGCAAGAGCTCGCTAGTTAGCCGTAGGCTAAGATGGCCACATATAGTCACTTATTAGGGTAATACATTTAAATCTATTTATTTTATTCGTATTAAACTTACGTAAGAGTTTTTTTTTACTAATGATTAGTTTTTCTATCATCACTCTTGAGATACTCGTAGTTATTCATGAGAATAATATTGTATAGATATTACACAACCAATGTAAAAAGAAGATTGTTGGTTGTTTAAAAGATAAATTCATTTGTATAAAACTTGATCGGTTAAAATTTTATTAGTCTGATATTTTGTAACTTATGACTGAAAAATTGGGTCTAAGTAATATAAGTAAAAACAAAACAATAAAATACACATTAACCCCAAATAACTGGCGCAACCAACGAAAATATCATAAGCAACCCGCCCTCAAACGAATGTATATTCAATAAAAATCTTATTCCAAACGTAACCTTAGGCTTAAAAAGATTGCTTTTTCTTTGCTTTCAATATTTTCGAAAAAGCAATATATGCAGAATTAGATTTTGTAAAAATAGTGATCGTGAAAATATTTACCTTATAATATTTGCTGAGATATGAGGTTCGACACTATATTATTTAGCAAAAAATAATCCTTGTGATGAAATCTTTCGATTGATATGATAAAACTACAGGGTCATTGCTTTTTCTCGTGTAACCAGTTCGATTCCCGGTTCAACCATGTAATTATTTAAATATCTATGAATGCAGTTTAAATTGTTTTTTAAATTCAAATAATGTATTCTCTCAGTAAAATGTTCCATCTACAATATGCAAGGTACTGTCCCTCCATATGGCATCGCCGTGGGACGCCCTGTATATTCATAATTATCCGCTTTTAGCTTGATATTCCTATTTAGGCAACCTACAATACATCATCAAGTATCAGCATAAAACAGCTATCTGTTTCGTGCTAACAACGCTGAAAAGCTCAGAGAAATCAACCTTTCTCTAAAGCTGACAAGCGACGAATTTATGACGCCGACGTACTCGTAACTTACCAGCTTCCGTACAGAGACGACGGCGTTTGTTAACTATAAACTACACTATGGCAGGGCTAATTACTTGCTTATTGTGTTTGTCTCCACTGCGCCAGCTTTGATCACTGAAGCTGAATGAGCTGGTTTGTCAACAGCTTAAGGCGTTTTATCATTGGAATTAGCGCCGCGTGCCGAAGTGAGCCCCGCAGCGTGTGTGGAAGAGAGTCAAAAAATGACAGCTGACCTTGTTCCTCGAGGGGGTGAGCGGAGCCCCGCAATGGCCCACACGCACGATCTATTGTTCGTTGATTAGCAGACTCGGAGATGTAATGATATAATGACGATCACAGTTAGTTATTAAAATTAAGCTTTGGTTTTTATGACGCACGTTTTAGTTTGGAATGCCACTAAGAATAGTTATTCTGAGCAAGAAGTATAACATGTATGCTTTGAATGATGTTCGAACGACGAATGAATTATATTTTAAAAACTAAAATGTAACCGACTTCTATTCCTGAAAAGGGTGAAATTACTTTTCAAAGTTGGTACCGTGTCAATTCAAAAGTATGATCTCAATACTGTGCGCACGGTACAGACTTCGACAAGTTCTTTCACTCTTTTCAGATGTATGAGTCGGTTCCACAGAGATCTATAGAGAGGTCATTACGCGGCACGTTCATCGCAGCTAAATGTTCTCCATTTTTCTTCCTTTTTTTTAATGGATGTTTTTTTAGTCCTTTATACTTTCGTTTATTTCCCATTGTACGTTATTTACACCTTACAAATCTAAAAAAAATATAACATACTTAATCACGTTTCTTATGTAGGGGTTAATCATATTTTTATAAATTGTTTTTTATGTACTTATGTATACTAATAAGTTTTACATCAGGCAGTGTGCGGGCCGCAAGCGGCTTGCATTTATTTTTATGCGGTATGAAATATCATACAAACCAATAAAAGTTTAAAATTTGAATAGAAGTATAATTCCATATAAACGCTCAATACAAAAGATAACCGTACTGAAACCGCCATGTAAGATTCACCCTACCGCTATTAAAAGTGGTACAGCTAGAATCATACCATTTTCACCCAAATCCCCTTTACACTGTTCCCAAACATCTTTTTCTACCTACTCGAATCTTTCTGGGAGAACAGTGTGAACAATTTTGTTGAAGCAATGATGGCTCAGTGGCATTGGCTATGCATATATACTGCCGTGCCGCAGGTCCATGGTTCGAATCCCGCCACGGGCTTGAGCTTCACCGCATGGTGGAAGGGCATTTTGCGAATGCCCGCCTGGCTAGCGACCACCCTCAAGTGGAAAATCTGTCGCCAAGCACCTTCGCAAAATGCCCTACCACCATGCCAAATTACTGGTTCTAGAGGACACATAGCGGCACATACCGTTAAAAGCTTGGGGACAGATTTTGTACTTGAGGGTGGTAGCTAGCCAGGCGGGTAATCGCAAAATCCCCTATTACCATGCAAAATTACTGGTTCTGGAGGACTCATAGCGGCATTTACCGTTAAGTGCTTGGCGACAGATTTTTTACTTGAGGTAGGTAGCTAGCCAGGTGGATATTCGCAAAATGCCCTACCAACATGCCAAATTACTGGTTCTCAAGGACACATAGTGGCTTACGCCGTTAAGTGCTTGGCGACAGTTATTCTACTTGAGGGCGGTAACTAGCCAGGCGGGCATTTGCCAAATGCCCTACCACCATGCCAAATTACTGGTCCTAGAGGACTCATAGCGGCCCATACCGTTAAGTGCTTGGCGACAGATTTTCTACTTGAGGGTGGTAGCTAGCCAGGCGGGTAATCGCAAAATCCCCTATTACCATGCAAAATTACTGGTTCTGGAGGACTCATAGCGGCATTTACCGTTAAGTGCTTGGCGACAGATTTTTTACTTGAGGTAGGTAGCTAGCCAGGTGGATATTCGCAAAATGCCCTACCAACATGCCAAATTACTGGTTCTCAAGGACACATAGTGGCTTACGCCGTTAAGTGCTTGGCGACAGTTATTCTACTTGAGGGTGGTAGCTAGCCAGGCGGGCATTTGCCAAATGCCCTACCACCATGCCAAATTATTGGTTCTAGAGGACTCATAGCGGCACATACCGTTAAGTGCTTGGCGACAGATTTTCTACTTGAGGGTGGTAGCTAGCCAGGCTGGTATTCGCAAAATGCCCTCCAACATGCCAAATTACTGGTTCTCAAGGACACATAGTGGCTTACGCCGTTAAGTGCTTGGCGACAGTTATTCTTGAGAGAGGTAGCTAGCCAGGCGGGCATTTGCCAAATGCCCTACCACCATGCCAAATTACTGGTTCTAGAGGACTCACAGCGGCACATACCGTTAAGTGCTTGGCGACAGATTTTGTACTTGAGGGTGGTAGCTAGCCACGCGGGTTATCGCAAAATGCCCTACCACCATGCCAAATTACTGGTTCTAGAGGACTCATAGCGGCACATACCGTTAAGTGCTTGGCGACAGATTTTGTACTTGAGGGTGGTAGCTAGCCAGGCGGGTAATCGCAAAATCCCCTACCACCATGCAAAATTACTGGTTCTGGAGGACTCATAGCGGCATTAACCGTTAAGTGCTTGGCGACAGATTTTTTACTTGATGGAGGTAGCTAGCCAGGTGGATATTCGCAAAATGCCCTACCAACATGCCAAATTACTGGTTCTCAAGGACACATAGTGGCTTACGCCGTTAAGTGCTTGGCGACAGTTATTCTACTTGAGGGTGGTAGCTAGTCACGCGGGTATTCGCAAAATGGCCTATTATCATGCTAAATGACTGGTTCCCAAGGACACATAGCGGCTTACGCCGTTTAGTGCTTGGCGGCAGATTTTCTAGTTAGTAATATAATTGTAATCAATATCATATAAATATAAAATCACCGTATCACACGTACAGTACCCCTGAAAATAACAAAATAAAATATAGTAATACGGGTTAAAAATCTAGATACCTACTAAAATAGGAATTAACAATGCCGTGTCTAAACTTTTATCATCTCGCTCAAAGAACTTATTACAAAGATTTTATAAATCAATATAATGAAAAGTACTTACTCAATATTTTTTTTGATAGAGGGTCAATAATGTATAACTTGCAAACTAACCTATGGTAAAAAATATTGCAATAATTCGTAAAATAAATGCACTATAATGATGGCGTAACGAACGGCACAGATCCCACGTCCAAACGGCCCGAGCGATGCGGGCAGACTGATTTTCGTTGCGATTTATTCTTGCCACCAGGGAATTTTGTGCCAAAAATTCTTAAAAATGTTTTTAACACAAGTAAGTAGATATTTCATTAGAGTATAGTATAAGCTATTTTATAAAAAAAGAATTGTTATCCTAACTTTAACTAATCCTCTTAAATAAATAAAAAACAGTTCAAAACGGGTGGCCGATTACAATTTATTACAGAAGAACTAATAAGTTCAAATAAAAACGAATTAACAAACTCACTAAATAAAGAACTAAAGATTACGATATATTTATTTCGCATATTTTGAGCTCATAGTTTCAATAAAAAAAGATTCCAAAAGTGCGCGTTTCACTACTGTGATCGCCTTAAAATATTACCAAAGTGGGATTTTATAAGACCATAGTTTATACTCACATATGGAATTACTTATATCACAATGAAATTTATATATGTTTATACTTACATATGGAGTTACTTTTTTTATGTTATTGTGACGAAACAAGCTTGAAGCCCACCAGATGTTAAGTGGACTAACCTCTGCCTATAACAGATGCATATCATCACAAGTCACGAACTGCACTGTGCCCATCACCTGGAGACATAGTTGTTAAGTCTCATGTGCCTGTAATTTCACTGGCTCTCAAGGACTACTGCCGGAACACATCGTTAGGTGCTTCGCGACAGATTTTTAACTTGAGGGTGGTAGCTAGCCAGGCGGGCAATCGCAAAATGCCCTTCCACCATACATACGGAGAAGCTCAAGCTGTCGCGCGGCGGTGGGGATCGAACCAGGGTACTGCGGCGCGGCAGTCCATAGCTATTACCGCTCGGCCATCATTGCTTACTTATAGCATAATGTAACTAATATATGTGTCTAGTAGAAAAAATTATAGTAATAGTGAGCCCTCCATATATACTTTAGTGCAGTAAGAGAAAAAACCTTACAAAATGATATACGATGTGAGACCATTGTTCGCGAAGTTCAATTGAACATGTTGCTCTTACTTATTAGTAAATAAGTATTGATTTGCTTGATTTAGAACTATGTTTACTTACTTTGGGATTGGAGAGTAAGAATTTGTATCGACGAATTTGCAAGAGTACTTAAGACAGTTGTATGTAATAGAAACAACGGATATGCCGCTAAGCACACAAAACAGTTAATATAATTTGTGATTTTTATCAGTTAAATCTTATTTCGATTCTCGTGGCAAAGTACTGCAATGATTATTTAGAAGAAAATTTTAGTGCACATTAAGCTAAGTTAAAAAAATACAAACTTACACCCGATGTCATGGTTTATATAGAGGAAAACAAAAGTCTTTACCAGAAGTGCCCTCCTTGAAAGTTAGATACCACTTCTCTTAAAATATCTATAATTTAAACTGAAATGCAACTGGAATTTTCTGGCCTCCTCTTTGGCGTCGCTTTGGAATAACTTCGTTCGTTTTCCAGGTTGTAGTTTTCTGAAAATTATTTTTTGTTTAATAGTTGCCTGCCACCCGCACGTCCCCTCCTTCCTTGCTCTCGTCTTTTACGTACATTACCCGCTGCACATTCGGTATTGTATAGAATACCTGGGCAAAGTATAAAATAAATAATAAAAAGTCTGATTTCAGTTTACAAACGTGTTATATTTATTTTAATCACAGATTAGCATTACATTTTTATATATTTCCTAGTATCATTTCGGAATTGCATACAATTCTTAGGAAATAAATACATTTCACAAAAAAATTATGTGTTAAGGAATCTTTGAAACACTACTTTACACATTTCCTAAGTAGGCTCGGAAGGGTATATATTTCCTAAGTGTACAATTCCTAGGTTACATACATTTCCGGTAACATACACATATTCAAAGTTCCTTACGAAGTTAACAATCTCAATAGAGATGTACATTGATGGCTAAATAGTCCTGACGTTCAGTTTCCGGTTTCAGTACATGAGGACTTCCATATCTACTGGTGAGCAACCAAGAATAAATACGCCCAGTGAGCAGCATACCACTACTCACGTCAAGAAAACTCCATTTTGTGTTCTTGCACATTGAAAGCAGAATTTAGATCTTTACCGTCTTAAAACCTTGGCTTAAAAAGTAGTAACGCTAAGAGCGTACCTAAGTACATAGTATACCAAAAACACAACATACAACTAGTATACCAAAAAAAGCGTACCTAAGTACCTACAACAATGTGGCAGATCATAGAAATGAAGCCATTTATTTCCAAACTATATCTCATTCTGTTTTTTAAATGTTTCTGTGTTGCTATTTGTGTTGTTAGCGAAGAGAAATTGTACTGACTCCCTCATGAGTATAGGATAATAGCAGCGAAATGGTCGAATGATGTCAGGGTTGACATGGCAATACAGCATTATTAGTATACATGTTACGCTCTGATTGTAAGCTGTTGTTATATCACTACGGTCGCTGCATTCTCATTACTCAAATGCCCGCATAGATACGGCTAATTAGAGCTATTATCAAAAGCGAGACAGAAGAGTATTTAGCGATACATGTAGTGTATATAATTATAGAAACACTTGCAGTCGAACTGTAATATAACAGAGTAACTAGCAAAAAGCTGAGCTTTGTAAGGAGTCGCGTTTATTTTACAACCTGATTCTAGTGGTGTCAAGTATTAAGTAGATTAACTACGATGTATTTGATTATTTAGTTTAGTTCTGCTGCAGCGATGTAAATTCTTTGGTTTTCTAACAGATGGCGTTAGTAGTACAATAACATTCTATCCAATGAATACAATTTTTTTATTGTTGTTAAAGTTAATTTTTTAATATGTTTTTGACAGATATAACATCTAGATATGAAGTTAAATTACACTGTTAAAGCACAAATCTATAAGCGTGATAGTTTTTCAATAAAGTGTCCGACAAAATGTTAAAGTTGTGGGACAGTGACAGGGCTCGCTTCATTCACCTTAATAATACAGCCCGTGGGGTGCTGGACAAGAATGTCCCCCCCCTATCTCTACCCGTGGGAATCGTAACGTAAGAGGCGACTAAGGGTAATGCACCAGAAAGTAAGCAGCAGCGCTTGCTGAGAAACCACTATCTCACATTGCGATCCCAAAGACGCCTGCCAAACGTGGGGATATATTAGATTATGCAAACCCCTCCATAATGAGGAAGGCTGTGTTCAGCAGTGGATAATCCGGCTGATGCAGTAATAATACTGACAATAATATTTATTGTGAATCCGTAGTCTTTAATTACCCTTTGAGGAAAAATCCGTGACGGTAGGTGTGTATTATCTTGTCAGTGTTTGTGTCGTCATAGCGTTTTCCATACCAACGTATGTAGATATGTCATAATATTTTAAATGTGGTACTATAATTAATGCCCTTGAGCCTAATTTGAACGCTTCTGGTTTGCTAGTTTTTCATTTTATTCCCTATTTTACATATAAACTCTTGTTGTTTTTATATGGCGTGAGTTTATTTTATTTTTTATTACTATGACTGGACCCTATAAAATTCTGACAGACTTAATGTTATGTTACTTCTTATCTCGGACTGTGGTTCGTCAAAGCTATTTACTAAATAATAAGACGTGATTAATTATTAAATAACCAAACTTAATAAAACCTTTGGAATAAAATTATTATAATTGTGAAGCAATGATAGCACACACAATGGAATTCCGCACAGGGGCCCACGGTTTTACTTCGCCTTTTACTGTATCAAGATATTTTGTAAGTACTTGCTTAGCCAACTACCACCCTCAAATATATAATTTAAAGCAATCACTTAACAGTACTACGTTCCAGCGGCTTAGGCCACTTGACTATTCAGCTGTTATATTCACGAAGTGATTAAAAATCTAGCCAAATAAAAATAACAAATGCGTACAATGCCAACCCTCGTACTGCCGCCGGGTTACGGCGATACCAGTTGATAGAGAAGCTTAATTACAAATTATAGACGACTTGTTCATATCTTGAAGATGCTGTTGGGCGGCAGAAAGTGCTATCTTGCCACGTCTGGTCCGTTTTCAGTGCTGCGGCACGGACAGCACAACCAACAACTCTTACCTACGGTCCACACAATGGTCCCCAAAGTATATGACTGTTACCTGCTAGATAACTGCCTACTATGACGTTCAGAATTTGGTGACAGCTACAAGTTTAGTAACATGACTTAAATATCTTTTTCATTTAAATAAGCATTGCAAGATTCGTATACAGCGTTCCAAATAACTTACATTGCCTAACAAGCATTTCAGTTCAAATCCGAAGCTATTATATATTCACAGAGATGCGCTGCATGATGTGTGGGCTTTGCTTCAACCTGAATATTTTATTACCCTCTGGTTTTAGTCAAACATGGATAAGATACCACGCAATTGATATACTTTTTATAAAAACCTCCCATTCGCAGAAGGCGGTAGAAATTATTAGTTCTAGCTGTACGTATATGTAAAGTCATAGCATAGGGTAAAACCCGGATAGTTGCGTCGGTGGGATACATGCTGCGGTTTTAAATACACTATGTTAGGGCCTTTGGTGGCATTAAAGCTTTAATATAATTCAAAGCGTCCCTCCCACAAGCCTCACTGCCATGGTCAGCTGGCGGTATAGATGCAAGCGTTTTGTCTGTGTGAGTGAAAATCTTCCGCGGCGAATCTTTGAAAGGCGTGGAAATTATATTGGTACGTAGTTTCTGTTGAATTTTTTTTTACTGATAGCAATTTAAGTCAAAATTTTGTTTATTTGCATGCACTACAGTTTAAACTAACCAGTTTATTACGTTTTATTGTTGAATAGTTTCTATTTATTTTTAAAACGAAAAGGGCAAGTATCCGTGCAAGCCATGATGGCTCAATGGCATTGGCTATGGACTGCCGTGCAGCAGGTCCATGGTTCGAATCCCGCCGCGGGCTTGAGCTTCACTGCATGGTGGAAGAGCATTTTCGGATTGCCCGCCTGGCTAGGTCCCCCTCAAGTAGAAAATCTTTAGCCAAGCACCAAACTGTGTGTACCGGCAGTACTCCTTGAATACCAGTTAAATTACAGGAACATGAGACTTAACAACTGTACGTCTCAGTGTGACGGACGCAGTGCAAATTCGTCGTTGACGAAATGTACCTGTTATAGGTAGAGGCTAGTCCACTTAACATCAGGTGGGCCTCGGGCTTGTTCCGTCACAATAACATAAAAAAAAACGTACCAAAAAAGATAGTTGCGCTATCTACTTTTACGGATAGTTGCTCTACGGGCAACAATGCGCGAAATGCGGAAAATTTAAAACCCTCGGTACTGGTGATAATTAATGCTAATGCCAAACTTATCTTAACGGTTAAAGTTTTTACATTACTATTATAGTGGTTTGTTATGGTTTAGTTACAACATTAAAACTGAATTTTATTTTGTGATGTGAATTAATAATAAAGTCGATTGTCCTACTGTTTTGTCTTTAACAAATAACAATAAACTAGTAATTAAACAACTTTAAACGGTTTAAATCATGTATATTTATCATTATTTTTGTCCCGACGTTTCAAACACTTTGCAGTGATCGTGGTCACGGGGTGACTGACAACATTAAAACTAAACTATTTTAATTATGTTGCATTTTCATGCTACTTTTATCTTTGAAATATCATAGATAGACGTCTATCCCCGCACGAGGCAAGTATCCCAAGCAACATTTTTAACGTTAGGCAAGTATCTGGTACAGTAGGTAACTATCCTCTTTTTCAGAGGTCAAATAAAACAGGATTTACTCAAAACCTATATAAATTATCTTTACAAAAATAGGCTAGTATAAAAGATAAAAAACCTATCTATTGATATAAATGTTACATTACTCTTAGTAAGTACATTAGTAATAGAGCTTTTACGAAAAGTAAGGCATCTATCCGGCTTTTACCCTAATATCAATATCGTTTCTGAACAGTTCAGTTCATTTCAAACTAAATACGTGCTATGAATAAAGCTCATAATAGAGTTTAAGCCAAGATTGAAATCTACTATTATAGGTATCAAAAACTTAAGGTTAAGGGTCGGTAGTCAAATCAACCCACATACCTACTTGGTGCGCGGGTATCTTATCTATCAATACGTCGTTTTACGTTGAGCTCAAAAGCTTCAATAGCTGGTTCTCAACATGGGAGGCATCGCCTCTTGAATGCACAGTGGACAATTTAGAAATCTAATTTTTTTGTATTAGATTGATTAGTCTTTGATCACATTCTCACCCTTAAGTGATGGTGAGATCGAAAAAGGTGGCTTTTGGATGGATGGCAAGATTTCACCTAAGAACTGGCTCTCTATGAGATCTGCCGTACGTAATACACTATTAGAGACAAAATGATAAATTTTACACAAAAGTTGTTTTCACAAAATGCTCTACTACCATGCAGACATTATGTGTTCAGGTCTATATACCTTGAGTTCAATATTCAAACTCCATAATAACATGTAGAATGTTCACTATTGAGTAATAGTCCACCAGGTAATTCAAAATCGTATGTCTTTCCAGATTTCTGGTTATATACCTTGACAAGTTGTATATTTCGACAGATTCTCGTCAGACTTTATGAGAAAATGGCGGAGATACAGGGGCTGAAATAGTAAAAAATGATATTTCAGTTGTGAGGTCTTTAGCTCACAGAGTCCAAACAAGTGTTAAATGTTTAGAATCACTGTTTATAACATCTTGAAGTTCAAATTAACCTAAGCTCTCTGCCGGTTATCAACTCTCCCGTAACTTTGAAACAAGATCTGAACTAACTCGCAGTTCGAGCTTATATAACGAACTTATAAGGGTTTTATTGGGTTAGTATTATTGACGATCGCAGTAGAGGTCTTTGCGGTATACGGCATAAAGCATCTGGCATGCTTTATGGCCTTCTTATTTTATTGTAGTATTCTCTTGTTTCATAAAGATGATGATGTTTGTTGATAAGTGTCAGCCGTCGAGTGTTTGATCAAATCTTATTTTAATATTCGGAACCTGACTTTAGTCCCCTAAATATTGTTTAACTATCGATGCTTCCTCGAGATACCTCTAAAGGAGAAAAAATTTAGTTTGTCTTTGACATTAGCTTGACGTTTAAACAAGTCAATGGTCATTATTTTATCATCAGATCAGTAAAATGTTACACTATTTAAACATTTTTATTTTTGTAATAACGCATGCTCTGCGGATTATATTATAAAATTACAAATTTCCTAGTGGAAAAATTATAATCATATATACACGACTATAATTTATCCTCTTATAAATGTGAAATTTTGTAAAGTGTATCTTTTTCGCACCTCACAGTAGTGTTTGAACTCACGGTAGAACATAACAGATCTTGATTTGTTTAACGCGGATCCTGTGTGACTTAAATCTATCGCTTATAGTCTCCATTTCATGAAAAATATTATCATCCATACCGCATTTTTTTTTTGTGTTGCTTTAGGAGGTCCATTATTGTTCGGACCCCTCCTTAATGTGATAGTGGTAGGATGAAGAAGAACATTTGGTAGCTCTTTAAGTGAACAGTAAGATATCTTAAAAGCACGTATATTCCAGTACAACTAATAATCTTGGTTATAGGTTTACAATCTAGGTGCTAGGAATATTGAAGAGATTTTTGTTATTTATTTATAATTAATTACACACTTACAGCTACGCTAAGGCAAATGACAAGCCATTTTTATAATATAAGTAATCAGAAAACATGAAGCTTTTAGCTCACTTGATGGCCATTAGCAAGTTGCTATTTTTATAATATAAGTAATCAGAAAACATGAAGCTTTTAGCTGACTTGATGGCCATTAGCAAGTTGCTAATCATGATCAAAAATTGAGTTGGATCTAACATACTTCCCTGACTTACACCAGAACCTGAGCGGTATTCTGAGAGTCGAACATTTTGAAACCAATTTTTAAAATAGTAAAGCTGATTTGGTGTGAAAGCTGCATTCGAAGCCAAAATAACTCTTCAGATGTAGTGAAAGTTGAATGCAGAATATTTCAATATTACATTTTTAAACAACCTTCATCAGAATAATTAAGATAAATTATTTTGACTGTGATTGAGCCCTTTCTGTTATTGAGAGCCTAAAATGGAATTATGTGGTCCTAATATGAACTCCTAAAATCGGCGTGTTTGTGGTTTTGCTGACCCTACTAACTCTGGCGCGACGTGCGTTGTACCATGCTACTCATTATTTTTCATTAGTTACCTTAGACCAACAGGAAGATATGGCCCATAAATGGCCCTTATATCCTTAAGCCAGGAAATGAATATAGCTAAACAAATAGTATATATGCCACATGCTAATTTATTTCCGTTCTGCTACTTAACAAAGTATCAGACATTCAAGGACTACTTAGTCGTCATCGCGTAATATTGTTCCCAATGGATAAAAGTTTTTAATAATTCGTGAGCAGTATGGATATTAGTTTTGACATAACAAAATAATAAAATATGAGTCCGTTAATTAAATACAAAATACGATACCAATTTCACACACTAAATATATCAAATACTAGTTGAAGTCGTTACTAAGCTAATTAATACAATAATATCGAGAACAATAAAAATTAGCTCATGAAAAGAAGGACCTTTTGTGATATAGGTAGGTATAATTGGTCAAGGTGGGAACATCGACTTGCTACTGGTTTCTCACATCGTTGTGTTTAATATAACGATGAACAATTATTTCTAGTTGTGCCTAATTTTAGAATATGAACCATGGATGGACGCCAAGATTCTTTGCGTCTTGTTGTCCGACAAAAGAAAGCAAATCAGGGAAAAGGTTGTGTGGATCAATCGTACTTATCACAAAATGAGGTCTGTAACACATAAAACAAATTAGTACCGGCCTGTTAGTTCTAATGCTTAGTTCAAGTAATTGTATCTCCAATCTCTAATATTAGTGAAGCTACTAAGATTTGACAATACTTTTATCTCCACTCCTCTTATCATCCCCAATTAGTTCCGACCCATATCACCACGCTTGCCAGGCGTCTTAGGAGTCGCAGTTTAAGATAGCAGTTCCTCAGAGGGTGCTGTTTCCTACCTTTCGGTATTTTACCTTTAGTCACCTCTTACGACACGCAAAGGCAGCAATGTGGGGGTGACATTCATATTTTATTAGATATGACGAAAGCATATGATAAAGTTAGGTACGACATACTATTAAATAAACTATATGACAAAGGAATACGCGGCATAGCACATAAATGGTTCAGCTCATACTTAAAAAATCGCAACCAATATGTAGAAATAGAAAATTTTGACTTTAACACCGGCGAAATAAGTACAGTCAGATCTACTTCTATACAAATTAACCATTCGATTCCCCAAGGATCTGTGATCGGATGTATTCTTTTTTTATTATATATTAATGACCTTCCCAAAACAATTGACGAATCGTGTGTACTTTTCGCGGATGACATCTCTATTTTGACATCTTGCAAAAATAATTCTAATATCAATTATAACCTTACTGACATTTTTAATAATATAACTAATTGGATGACATATCATAATTTAGAATTAAATTTAAAAAAGACCGCGTTAATTCAATATAGACCCTATCAAAAAGCACCCCTTGACATAAATTTCTCTTATAATAATAAATATATAGAATGTGTTGACGTATCGACTTTACTAGGCATAGATATTGACACGCATTTAAATTGGAAAAGCCACATACAGAAAATAAAGTCAAAACTATCAAGCTTTACTTATGCGCTTAGAGAATTACGAAAAGTAACAAACGTAGATACAGCTCTAACGGCTTATTATGCATATTGTTTCTCCTGGATCAGCTACGGCATAATACTTTGGGGAAATAGTGTAGATGCTACAGATATCTTTATCATCCAATTTTAGGAAATATAAAGCTTCCCGACATAAATATAGAAAAATTTCACAGGCCCTACTTTATTAGATTTAAAATATTAACACTGGCATCCATATATATATTAGAAAATTGTAAGTTTGTAAAAAAATATCCCCAACATTTTACAAAAATATCAGATGAGCGAAACTACCCAACACGGTCTAATTATAAACATAATCTGGTTGTGTCTACCTCGAGATTAGAAATGCATAGTACAGGACCAAACGCAATGGCCGCTAAAATATATAACAAATTACCGGTTAAAATCAAAAGTATAGAAAATGTACACAAATTCCTCCGAGTCCTAAAAAATATACTGCTCGAAAAGTGTTATTATACTCTTGAAGAATTTCTTAAGGATGCCTCGATTATGGAATAGATCGTTCCCTTCCGCTACACATTGCTACACCCTATTAGGGTCATTATGTACCATTCCACCTGATTTTGGTTTGTTTATATAAGACATGTAAACCGCATTTGTATGTACTAATGATTGCAATAAATGATTGAGTATTGAGTATTGACATTTCTAACCTGGCACCCCACGAGGTAACACCAAGATCAAAGAATTTGACTGCGTCCAATAGTGGAACGAAGCAGTGGAACCAACAATACAAAACCACAATGTACCCTTACTGTCAATGTTGTAGATACATAACTTTATAATTTAGTATCCAACATGGCTTATAAATTGTTTTGAGGAAGACATAAATTACTTCGCTAAGAGTCCACGGGTCCACGAGCAAAATTCACTTCCGCGGGAGTTTGTTTGGAGTTTTCTTGTTTCTCAAAATAAAATGGTTTCCTACTTACTTATTTTTCTTTCATTACGAATAAACTGAGTAGTTGATGCCGACAGTATAATTTTTGACGTAAATTTTGCAAAAGAGGTTAGTAACTAAAAATCAAGTAACTCACAAAACTGTTGGCTAACTGCCCCAATAAAACAAAACAGTTGTAATCTCCGTTGTCGAAATTGGCAATGAACGAAAAAAGGAGATTTGTAACTCTAGGCTAATAATAATATTTCAACACTGAAATAAGGTACGTAATAAACAACATATGTTATTCTAAGGTTTATCCATTTGTCATACCTAGTGATATGGCTTGTTATTCAGTGTATCTATAACTACTGATAATATTACTGTCAAAAGTAAAATATATTATAGGTACCACTGAAGTTTCAATAAGTTTTTGCGGAAAAACTAGGGTTCTTATTGACTTTTCTCTAAATAACCTTAAATGAACTGGAGGATATGTAACAGTACTTATATTGTTACTCTTGAAACTATACAGCCAGTTGGGAACAGTACGCCTAAATGCTTTTTCGCCATTTTATGTACCTATCGCCTATAATTCTTGCACTTCAACCAACATCACACTGCTAGCGTGCTATTGTTTTTCCAAGTAAGTTGGGTACACAATCTTGTCTACGGAATTCTAAAACCTATTTATAAGCATTAATGCCTTTAAATTTCCAAAAATATAAAATATTCCTGTTTTTAAAAGCAAATCAAACTTGGAGATTAAAATTTCACTATGACCACCTCTCATATCTCAAAAGAAACAACTGTATAAGGGCTCTCAGAAAGAATAGTAAGTGATGACGTGTTTCAGGATCCTTTTTAGGGTGCTTCGATTTTTCCCACATATTTCTCACCCCACTATATCTTACCTTGCTGACTGCTGATCTATCCATATAAATATTACCATAGCAATTTGTTCCAAACTGAGACCAGAAAATTTCTCGAAAAACCGTAACTTATCTCATTTACGACCTTAAAAATACAGCAAATTACTTCATGAATACATCAGTAAAAAGTTTAATCTAACAAAAGGCACGGTTGATTTCTTGCTATTACTTGTGAGACGGCACTAAAAACATACCTTGGGATATTTTCATAAATTTTGTAGGCAAGGTGCAACAAGATACGTAAGTGGTGAGTTGCAAAAATAAAATCTTCAAATTAAAATAAATTTATAATTAGTTGATGATTGTTAACGTAATAAAAAAACATAATTAGAGAAAAAATTAGCATATTTATACACACGCATATTCAGGGTAACCCTTAAATCGTAGTTCTTGCTACGTCGCTGAGCTATAAATAGCCAGTTGTGAAGCTATTACGTAGTGCTTGCAGTCCCTTTGATCTCGATTCCCGCCGCGCCTGAGGCGTACAAATCTCTCCTGGAAATACTTCACTGTTAAAACTACGAGGCTTTTTTTAAAGGCAGTAACAGTGATTTATATAACTACCTGAGTGTTTAACATTAACAACGAATCTTACTCGCGAATTGTTTGTCTAAAATAATAGATATATCTAAGTTTTCTTCTTAAATAATAGTGACATAATACGCACGAGGCCCAACTAATGTTAAGCGATAAACTCTCACCATAGCAGATGCATTTTGTCACGAGTGATGAACTGCAATGCGCCCATCACTCTGAGACATAAAAGTGGTAAGGGGAAAGGTTTGAAGTAGTGATAGCTCAGTGGCAATGGCTATGGACTACCGCGCAGCAGGTCCAATGTTTAAATTCCGCCGCGGGCTTGAGCTTCACTGCAAGTTGGAAGGGCATTTTGTGAATGGCCGCCTGGCTAGCGACAACCCTCAAGTAGAAAATCTGTAACCAAGCACCTAACGATGTTTTCCGGCAGCTGTCCTTGAGAACCAGTAATTCTAAACTAAGCCTGTTAAAACCTTCTTCATCATCACTTACCATCAGGTGAGATTGTGGTTAGGGGCTTACCTATAGTAAATAAATAAATTAAAAAAGGTGGAACTTATATGTTCGTAACATCATTGCTTGAATTTCGCAGAACTACTATATAATGGGAAATAAATAGAAGTAACCGATACCAAATTTGAAATATAGTTTAAAACGAGAAGGATGTACTCTCACTCTGTCATTTTTTGCTCACGAATATGAAACGGTGGTAGGTCACTTGCTCGGTGATAAGACGTACTTTCGTTGAAAGACATAATATATCGTCACGCCTGTATTCCTCTAAAAAGTAGGCAGAGGTTCCTTAACACTAATTATTATACCAGTTATGTTATATTCCTTTATAATAGGGGGCAAGCTGATTATTTACCAGGTAAAGATCCAGACTCCGGACTGCTACTTAAAATTTCGTTGTCATAAAATTCTAATAACTTATCCGACATTGGAGATCTAGGAAATCCAGATTCAAAATCAAGCGCTGCTTTGGAATTTCACAATATATACCTATATATTAGATTAGAAGAATATAGAAGATATTTATAAAGACGGTTCCAAGTAATTAAAATGTGAATCATGGAGTATGTGGAGTAGTGAGAGGCTATATACGTTAGTACTATGAAAACGAAAGAAAACTACTTCAAAATAAAATACAAAATTATTATACAAACGCGTTTTAAGGATGCTCGCTTGGCGCTAGCCACCAACCTAAATTACTTTATTAGCTAGCAATCGCTTCTTAACTATGTGCATTATATTTTCAGAAACAACAAAAAATATATTAATATATATATATGTGCTTAAGTATATCGTTATGTAAGCCAACAAATGCGTATTATTGACATCATAGTAACAAACATAATAACATTGACTTGAGCTATTATTGCTGTCCAGATATGATAAGAGGTATCTAAATTTAAAAAGGTATAAAGTAAGGACGAGTCTGATAACATTCCTTTCTTTGATTTTGTATTCTGTCGGATATTTTGGCCAAACGCCAACCGATGACACATGAAGTAAAAGAGACTTTACAAGACGAGTGGTTAGTTTTCCAGTTAGATTTATATTTGGTATGAATTCTCTATGTTGCGCGGTTTATGAATTTTTAATAGAAAAATAAACCGGAAATTTGGACCATTCAGTATGCCATGAAACCCTGTCAACATTACGGTTCATAATAATTACTCTATCGTCCTCGGTTCGTAACTTCCTCTGCGTCGTAACATCAATCTCTGATTAACACAAAGGAGCAATCAAGCTTAGTTTATGTGACGCCGAAATAACTCAAGGGTAACGATTGATTTAGATTATATTATTTTATTTCGTGTCAAAAGTATTGATGCGTAACACATAGGGTGCCAGATTTGTCCATTAGCTGTTTATAAAGATAACTGAAACATTTAATAGAATAACATTACACTGAACACGGCTTCTCCTATTTAGGGGGGTTTTCTATAATCCCCACGCTTGGAAGGTGTTCCAAGCGTGTTCCAAGTTCCTCAG
Source organism: Plagodis pulveraria (assembly GCA_963890685.1). Classification (NCBI taxonomy): domain Eukaryota; kingdom Metazoa; phylum Arthropoda; class Insecta; order Lepidoptera; family Geometridae; genus Plagodis; species Plagodis pulveraria. The sequence goes on along the minus strand of OY982964.1, from coordinate 9,494,941 downwards.
AAGGCGCTGCTGCCCACCTTCCAGTATTTTACCTATAGTCGCCTCTTACGACACCCACAGGTAACAAAGGGCGGAAGACATTCTAATCCTTTATAAAATTATAAAGGGAAACCTTTATAGCTACGGTCAAAATATGAAATTGTTTTAAGGTGGTAAATTATTTTATGCATGTTTGTGAATTAAACACAAAGACGGGATATATATCTTTGAAAAATTATTAGTAAACGTTACTGGCTCGTTCCGCCTTTCAGAAATATCTGTGTAACTAACGATTTAAAACTATTGGATGTCATAGATTCCAACTCAAGGAAATATTGCGTTTAAGAAGAGGTTTCTACATCAACAGCAGTATCGTCCACCATTGAACAAACGTGTCCGACATGAACGGGGGTTTGTCATGCTCATGATAAAATTATAAATAAATAAGTCAAAGGAAATCTAAAAGTAACTTATTTACCCAGGTAGGAAATCTGTTTTGAGAGCCAGTTTTCAATATAAGCTTAGCCTATTTATCATAAACGACCATATTATCACCAGAAGGTAAAGTTGTGTTATAAAGCCAATAAAATATATAATATAATTCAAACTTGCCTTGTATATTTACTTAGTCTATTGTTAATACCGTGATCTTAACCGTTAATGGTCCAACCATTACGGACCGACTAACCGAATATAAGCCTTAATGTATGTTACACGTAACTCCACTTTTAAAAACAGAGGCTTAGTGGCAAGTTCCAATATCCTAATTGCTGAATCCAAATCCGGTACGATTCTCACAATCTAGTCCATTACTAGTCCATTTTCGTATATTCAAGGTACGAGCAGCCAGCACACTTTAAGTTTTATTTACGAATATGTTTTGATAATGTATTTTCAGGAACGTTAACTTTGGAATTTTTACCCTACGAGGATCAGTTTCAATTGATGCGAGAATCATTTTAATACATAAAATTTATATTTTATACAAAACTAATCTTCACAGGCCTCCTTTCAGGTGTAGAAGGCATGTACTAGCTATTTTTTATATATATTTCTACTACTACTTTTTTTTTTCGAGCATACAAATTTATTATAACATTTAAATTTTCTACAATCTAAGCTAAACTTTTATCTGATGCTAAGGTCGGTGGAGAACAGGTTTAACCTAGGATGGGAAACGACCGTTGGGAATAGCTGCCAGAACACACAGGTAACTGCATGATGACAGCATTTCTTATTTAGCATGTTGGTGGGTATAAGCAAAATGGTACCACAATGCAAAGTATCTGAGTTTTCGGGCATTCGAAGACTTCGGATATAACCGGTCCGCGTCCTCTCCAAAGCATAGAATTACTCAGTAGTAAATCCCACTAGCGATCATCCATTCAAGTGATGACCGCTATGAACGTTGCTTAACCTAGTTGAGCGGTTAAAAACAGTGAAGCAGGGTTCGTTACAAGCGCTTCAAAATTGAATTTACTATGGTTAGAAGTAAAATAAAACATAATTCTACATGTTGAACTATACTTACTAATCTATATTAATATTTTGTTTGTTCAAGCTTAATAACTAACTACGACAATAAATATTATTTATTTGTGTCTCATTGCTCGTTCGAAAACAAGTTAGCTGCGATCATGAAAAAAAACGTCAAATCTCAAAAAGAGTTTATATTAAATAATTAGAAAAAGAGGTAATTTTTTTTTCTACTCATTTTCAATGTTAGAAAAATGACAACCTTTTTCTGCACTACGAAAATAGCGCGTTTTGTTTTGTTAAATTTTGATTTTTATTAAATTGATAATTGAACAGTACGCTTTTAATTATTTTGCAAAATGTCATCTGATAGTGAAAGTAACAATTTTATAATAACGACCCCACCAGAAATAAAAAATACAGCTCAAGAAGTCCATCAAATCTTCCTGAGAAGTCTTGGGACTAATACGAGAAAACATATAATTATTATATTTTCCTCGTAGGTGTAGTATAAAGCACTAGTATCATTCAGGAGAAAGTACTATTTCTGTTCTCGAGGTTCACATACTCTCGAATAGAAAAAGATGTTTTCTCACCTCAGTGTAAAATGTACTATTATTGTAGAAAAAAAACAGAATATTCCAGATTCTGACATAAATGTGTTTTTGTAATTGGATTCATACTTAAGTCTACTGACATAAAAATTGATGCCATCAAAATGTAAAAGTCAAAATTATTTCATGTACGAGAATGGAATGTCAATACGAAATGCATTGACATTCCGTTCATTTTCAGTCCTTGTATATTTTCATTGGCACGAATAAAAGTCAATTAACATTATGGCAAACAATCCAATCTCTCTCACTTATTTAGACGCGGGCCTACAAAGAGTGAGTTTTACTTCCGCTTGTCGTTTTGGTCCTCTCCTAGTTATTGGCCCTACAAACATACCCCTTTTTACGTCGACCATCCTCAATTACTTAGGTCGACATACGGTCCCAGAAAAAAAAAGATTTCTCTAAAATAGTAGAAAGTTACAGCGATGCAACATTTGAATAAATTAATAAGCGGTAAGTATTTATTTTTCCCAAATCCTGAAGCTGTAATTTTGTATCTTGATTGGAACTCTGTTTGGAAGACTTTTTTTTCGGTTCTCCTTAGTTAGGTTTTAATCGTGTCCCTACAAATTATTGCTTTATAAAAAGAATCTAATATTTTAGCATAGCAGTCGACGAATATAAGCAAATCTTATAAGTAACCGTCCTTATATTGTTTTTGTAAAATGATGATATCAGCCTCTTAACGGTAAACTGCTACCCCTACCCTTATCAAATTCTTTAATTGCAACGATTTTTTTCATTAAGTCAAATAAGTGCCATTACTTCAATCAAGCGTTACTTCTACCTAGCGCTCTGAAAAGTTAATACGATGATCTCCCGGCCTATGTTTCTACTGTGATCGTATCTCTCTCCGATTGGCTCAAATATGTAACCATTATCGCAATTTTTATTTTACGGGTGGCCACGTTGCCTTTACACCCATGATTGTTTTGGGCGGCAACTAGGGCAAAGCGGTTTTTTACAAGTTTACGAAATTACAAATTATAAATGCTTATTTTGTAATTTTAGTAAATATGAATTGCCCATTACAATTTTTTTTCTTTTTACACATGATTATAAAATAATTTAAAAAAAAATAGTTTAATAGTATTATTTCACCTGAAAGTTAATCTGGCCGCTATGAGCTGACTTCACTTACGCTCTGCAGCACTGTTCGCAGATTATATTAAGTCATTATAAAAACTGTTATAAAAAAAACTTTCCCTTAATGAATAGTGAAACAACAGTATTTAAACGGTCTGAAGGGAACAATTTTAGGGCAACTTAGTATATCCTACCCAAAACTGACCGATATTTATCTATGGATAATTTATTTTTTTACCGCACAAGCACCCGATGTGATTTTTTACGGGTCGCGTTTGAAAAAGAAGACTGGAACGTTTGACAAAGACGAAGCTTTTGTGCCTATTCCATTATCCTGCAAAGCTGTGGCTTAAGCCTACCCAACTTTCCTTTAAAAAAGCTGCTGTCGATGTTTATCAGTACTCAGTAGCTTTGTCGGCTCCATTAATCTTCTTCTAGATTACTGTTGATTTGGAAATCCATCACTGTTTAACTTTGTATTTTCTCTAGGTACCTTGATCAGGGCCCATATATAGTTATTTTTTACAATCGTGAATGATAGAAATTGAAGGCAGCGAAGCGATGACTTTAAGTGTTGACTCCAAAGTGGAGGCTGTAAGTTCAATTCCTGCTTCAAACTTGAGCATCTCAGTATGGTGCAGTAGTAAGTAGAAATTCTGTTAGTAAGCACAATTCGCCTTCTTTCGGTAGCTATCTTTGAAAACTAGTTCCCATTCAAGGTAGATAAGGAAGATATTAATATGCTGAACCTTGAATGGGAACTAGTGTTTCAAGTCTCGTCAAATATGAGAGTACATACATATGTTCTATACAATACTCGTATTCAAATATGACGAGAATCGAATAATGAATACCGTCCTCAAATATGTCACTCGTGTAATTTAAAAATAAACATTAAAAAAATATGTAAATTGAAGTTTTTTGATCATATTGTTGGGAAAAATATCTCTGAATACATAACGGCAACTTATGGGCTAAACGTGTCAGAAGTTTGACGATTAGTTATCCGAACAAAAGTTCCTGTTAAATCTGATCTAATAAAACATAACTTTTATAAACAGTTTTTATATGGATTTGGTGATAAGATGGTCATTTTGTCCACCTGATGGTTAACCGTCACACTTTTCCATTACAGATGCAGTGTCAAAATCGTCGTTTACTCACGCTCAATGAACGGTTATTTTCCTGTAGCCTGCTTTTACGGCATCCAAGGAAATAAGCATTCTGATCTGTCTCGTTCTGAAGCAGGAAATGTTATTAACTAGAAATAATATGAACTCGTCAAGATCAAATCCGAGATTCATACCACTGCGGTGTCTTCATGGGCCAGTCGCCGATACCTCTTATCATCGCGGTGCGTTTTCAGGGCCTGCAAGAGGTGAAACACGAAAATCACGCCTGGATTTGAATATCGCCGTTAACCATGTTGGCAGCCTTCAGCAGACGCTGCTGCATATCTTCAGGAAATTTTATTCATAGTTAACTACAGTTCGGTAAACTATGTATTCGGGTTGAAGCCTATCTCTAGGCGTATAGTGTTCATATGCGTGCGGACGCGGATACTGTTTTCAATGCAATCCCGAGACGGCGCTGGGTTACGGGTAGCGCGGATATTTTTTTTCTTCTTGATATAGGACGCGGGTCGCGTCACACTTCGGTTCGGTATCTGCTCTTACGCGCGCGGTCGTGCTCGAGTAATTTATGTACCTTAGCCCCTATTTCTTTAGGGAAAAGACAGTATTTGGTTGTTTTGTGAGGTCGCGATGACCTATTTAACATTAATTCAGACGCCGTACGTCCAGGATTGAATATTTTATATACACTAGAACTATCAGTGCCGTGGTGAAGTCGTGGGTGACAAAGGCGGACCCCTACCTATCTGCGGGCTAACAGCGACGTCGACTTCTGGACCGAGGGAAATTTATGCAAATAGAATCCCTAGATTTATTTAACTGCAGTTTGAATAAGTTAAGTATATTGGCATAATAATCCCTTCGGCAGAACGCTCAGCGAGCCCCTAGTTGGTGAGTGATTCCCGCCAATTTGTTCCCCAGTATTCACCTACTCGTACATAGATCGGCTGGATTCTTCCTGTGACTTCCAGGAACCCAGCCGAAAACACCACGACGTTCGGGGTAAAGTTTGAGGCTAAGAGGATTCTGGATAAAATCCGCCCTTTCCATACAATAGTCATAATAAAATTAACGAACGCCTTTTCGTTAAAGGCTTAATTGGTTTCGGGAGTATGTTAATTAAGTGGTGGATGGAATTTTCAGTGACAAATAGGTCAAATGGGATATCATTGTAAAAGGCTATATTTGTACATTTCGTAACTGTTTTATTTTGCAATTGATCATTTATTTAACGAAATTAATATTGAACATAATTTTGGTTTAATGTAAGTTTTAGATCTGGTGTTATTTGTGTAGCAAAATTATGTTATCTATGTACACGATCCACTCTTAGTACATTTTAAAAGCGTTTAAGCTCTAACTTAATTCATACATCAGCATTTTTTCATGTAAAGCACTTACATGACAACAATAACTACTACTCGATAATAATAACAGCATAACACGCGTTATCCTTAGTAACGGTTATAATAATTAACGTTTAACGGCATTACAGGATTGTAGATTGCAATAACTTTAGCCGTTATTTTGACAAATTGGCCGTTTGCACAAGATAGTTGCCGGATTAACGGCTGTTTGTTTGTATATGTTTCAAGCTGTAGGTAATATGTTAAAATAACATGTTCAAAATATGGTTATATGGTATAAAATATGGTTGATCTTGACTGTTATTATGATAACAAATTAAAATTATTCATACATATGATATTACTACTACATTCAGTACAGATTACATTTTCTTAAAAATAATTATATACGTTTTTAGTAAACATGATCTATAATACTGTAAAAATACGAATATCTGACTGTGAACAAACTAACATAATTCGTTATAATTTGTCGCAAAGATACTAATTATTATATAAAGGATAATGTATGCTGCAGATAGTTTGACTAAATTTATCACATATACATAGTTAAGGCACTTCAAAAATTCACCAATGAAATCTACTTTTAGCTTATGAGACTAAAATGCATGCTGCATTTTAGTTTCATAAGCTAAAAGAAAAGAAGATTTCTATTATTTTTAACAAGCAATTGCGATTGAAACAGTATTTATAAATAAATTGACTTCTCAGATATATGTTGGACTTGAAAACAATGTAAAGTTTATTTTAAAATTAGTAAATACTTTATTCTCCACCGGAGCCTAGAACTATGCCCAGAACATGGCTAAGTCTCGCTGTAGTTACATGGGAGCAAACCGTATTTATTGTACTGATATGACGTGTGTGTACGATATCACCGATAATAAGGAGCTATATGTTTTCTTTTAGCACGGTAGAGTGGCACAAGTATGCTTCAATCTGTAATGGTTACATATTTGAGCCGTTTCGTGTAGATCCATTACATCTGTAGCTGTAGGAGCACATATAATTTTCCTCGGTTAATAAATAGTAATGACAATGTTGTCTTTCTCTTCGTTAGCCAACGAAAAGGTTGTGTTTCTTCAGGTTTTTATTTTAATTGGACGGGGCTCAACACAGAATTAACAATTATATTTGTGGAAATTGGTTTTGGTGTCAAGATTTAATGAAAACCTTGGGTTTTTAGGGTACGGTTTGTTTTGTGTAGATTTCAATGAAAATTTCCGTCCCTTGTGGCGTTTCTCGTTTTATTTAGAATGTTAGTTGTCAAGATTGCAACAAAAACACTTTATAGTAATGAAAGCTCAATGTGTGAAATTGAAATGATCTACTAAAGGAATAGCAAGTTTGCTTTTATTCCCTTCTAATACTAAAGTTGACAAAGATATGGGGCTATATTTGCTTGTCCACCATTAATATTTCAAATTGGTCCAGTGCTTACAAAAATATCAAGTAACTTTCATAAATAGATTCAGTTAAATAAGAGGATATCCGCCCTTTTAGATGTTTGTTGAAAATAAAAGTAAAAATACCGAAAAGAAGAAAAAAGGAGCCGTTGTAAATATTATGTACAGCGTATGTTACGATCTTCAACCAAATCATTACTTACTTAAATATTCTCATATGACAGTAAACTAGCCGACCGGCACCGATACCAAAGGTGACCGGTAATAAATGTCTACACTACTACTCCACAAAGACATCTGCGTTCCACGAAGGATTAGGCAGAGGTGTCTAAGCTCCAACGTTTTAACATAATCTTTGGGTCACATGTAATAGGAGGCGAGTGTATCGTCTTTTACCACAGTTCCAGGCTTTAGAGTACTACTGAAAAAACCCAATAACTTGTCTTCCCGGGGAATGAACGCAGGAATGCGATAATTTTAACGAAATAATAACGCTTATAAAACTGTATAATAGTATAATTAAATTGCAAACTTATTTGAATAAAGTATTCTATCTTCTGAAAGAACCAGGTTTTATTCGTAAGTGTGGATTTAATATTTCAATAAATTATAAATTAAAAGATAGGTCATGGAGAGCAAAAGTTCTTTGAAATAAAATCAACATGATTTATGTAAGAAATTAATTAAATAAGTACCTACCTACCTACCTTAATAAAAGTTAGTGACCTTAATTCTAGACTCGGCAATATAAATGGGCACCACATTAATTTTGTTCATTTTTTTATAGGTTTCCATAGGGTTTTATATATACAACGAAAGTTTTCTTAAAAAGTGCTCCATTGGCTAGTGAAACTTAAACTCGGTATATATAAACTGCTCGGTATATATCAATAAGCACACTTCAACATGAGAACAAAACATGACTTTGAGGTGAAACTTCATGTTTGTATATTTATTAATGTAAATTATAGCTATTGTCTCAACTAGGAGTCGTACCTGTGAATCAGACCTTTCTAGACAGTCTTAAAACTAATTAAGCTATTGTGTGGTGCTGAAGAGTTTGACAGTGTCTGCCGAATTTAACCAATAACTGCTGTTTAGTTCGATGTGAACGTACGTTATACATATGACTGATAATCACCCAACGCTTATATATTTCCGGAACTGGTCACATGAACAATATTTAGAAGTTATTACAATATTTGAAATAGCATGAAACTTAATTGAAGGAAAAACTTGTTTCACCTTTATGTCATTGTTTTTATTATTGTGGCAAAATTTATCAATATACGAGTACAGAGGAAAAGTTATATGACATATTCGTGTTTTTTTTTGTTTCACTTATAATGAGTTTAAGTGTAATTAACCGATCAGCAAAACGTTTCTAGCTTCAAATTGCTTTTGGCAAAAAGCACCAAGCAAGACTTTTATTCACAGCATAATTATATTGTTTGTCGAATTCAAGCGCGGTCGTGTCACAGTGACAAATTTCGTGATGGTCGCCCGTCCATCGCCATAAACAACAAAAACATTAATGCTGTGAATAGCACAATCAAATCAGACAAGCATGTGACCTACCGTGATATATTCGCACATTAAGGCATATTAATGAGTCATTATCAAAACTAATCAAATTATTGGGTGTGAAAAAACTGTGCTGAGGTTAAAAAATCCTTCACAAATTGACTGATGGTAAAAAAACAGAGCGCATCACTTCATGTAATGCAATGTCATAGTTATCAAATTTAACGAAAGTGGATCAAATATAATGTGAAATATAAAATATTTTTGACCCCAAAATAAAGCAGACACCGACCGATTCAGGTTTTAAATGTGACCGAAACCAACTAAAACATTTACACAGAATGTATCAAAAACTTCATATTTTTGTCATACACTTTGATATCCTTAGCGGGTCTCATCCGTACCTGGCCAGGAAATTAATATCAATTTTGTTATACGGTATATATTGTTCTATAAATGTAGTACCAATTTTGACGTTTCTTACAGTTTTTACTATATAACAAAATCAAAAAACGTTATATATAAAATATACATATCATGTTTGAGACCCCAATTTAATACAATATATAAATTTCATCATGATGTAAAATTTGGTAAAGCCGTAAATAAGAAGTGGATCCGAATACTATTGCAATCAGTTTATATAACTTTTTCTGTCATTGTATTTCTGTTGACTAGATTATGGCACTTTGGCCGTTCCTAACCGCATGCAGCATTTTCATTTAGGTGATGGTCAAACCGCGCCGTTTCGGACGTGAAAAGCCAACATGCGAAACCAATATTCATTTATCAATGTCGACCGAAGAATGACTTTAGTTTATCCAATAAATATTGTTATTTGCTTACGAGAAATGCAGCAGGAAAAGTTTTAGTGTTAGAATTTCTTTTATGTCGTATTTACTATCTATTTGTGGCCAACGTATTCCACCCGTGGATAACGTTCTAGAGATGATGACTTTCATATTTTTTAATACATTTGAAGTTGTGATCGCCCAGTGGTAATAGCTGTGGACTACTGTGCAGGGTGCACGGTTCATGAGTTTCACGTGCCTGGTAGGGCATTTTACAAATTCTTGCCTGGCTAACTGCTACTTTCACGTACAAAATATATCGCCAAACACTTAAAGGGGTGTTTCAGCAGCTTTATTTGAGAGTAATCTCTCATTCTAGGTTAAGCATTTATCGACTATCATCACTTTAAAGAGAGAGTGATCTAGGTTTATTTACAATTACCCATACCTGGCTGTAATTGTTTTCTGATTCTATTATATATTATATTATTCCTTTGTCTGAAAATTCATAAACTACGAGTATGCGCGGGTCTCGGACGTTTAACTTATGCAACAAACGCCGGTGTCATAGGTACGATAATATATTATCTTTCATCTGACACTGGCAATTAAATAAACGCCATTCGCACCTCGAATTTTAATAGGGTTAAATGTTCGACAATCCCACCGTACTGTATCTGCACGAAGTATGGAGATTTTTCGTAGGATATTAATATTTAATCTGCGAATGGTACGTATATTTCTAGGGTTGACAAATTTGAAACTAATTGGCATCATGTCTTATCAAATGTTTTGCCATGTTTTTGGTTAAAATTATTATTTACTAATAAAATATAAATATATGATAACCAGAATGTAATAAGAAACACCATCTTTTAATATAAATATATATTTTGATATTTTTTAATTTTGCTTCGCTGTCAATATGGCTTAATGTTTTCAATAACCGGGTGAACTCACGCGTATTGGTCGAGATTGTTGACCTAGGCTCGGACATGCCCGAAAGGGCGAATACGCGTGAGTACAGCCGGATATTGAAAACATTAATATGTCTTATACTCACGGGAACTTTCAAACAAAAATATTATTCTATTTGAAAAGGCGTGGTTAATTTTAATAAGATCATCTAAAAATAGAAAATGCACGCCACATCGCTATTTATTCAGTCATCATAAATGCACCAAAAAGTCCCATTACTATTTCAACCTTCTTTTGAACGTCACTTCTGTTTCCCAAGAATGTTACTATGTATATGACTTTTTTAAATTTATTTTGGATTATCACATTTTTTTATAATTCCTTCTTCCCAAAATATCATCTTTTCTATGATTTTTGGAGGTAATTCAACTGCATTATCTTGGCATGATTTCATGGTATATAACTTCCTGAATTGATTTCTTTGTTACATAATCGAATGATTGCATAAGAACTCTGTGCGCAAATTATTTACTTTTATAATTTTACCAAAATAACAAACCCACAACGATTTTAAATGATTTAGATTTAGTCGTGCTGTAGTGAGATCATCTCTGTTGATGGCAATTAGTAGAACAAAGTTGTCTTCACCATCTTCGCCATCTAGTAAACTATGTATTAAGAATCCTGTATTATAATTATGTATTAGAAGATTCCCTACCCATGTTCACACTTATGTAGGGTTGCGATAAGAATACTTAAGCTACGGTTTAACGGCCAGCCGTCTTCTGACGCCGACCACTTTATTAGGTAGCAGGCATAATACCAACGCAGATTGTTGGTATAATGCCTGCTATCTTGCAGCTAGTATATAATAAACAGCTATACAAATGTAACTTAGGAATTCTAGTTCGAACGGCGATATGTATGTATAATAAAAAGTATATACTATTATTATAATGTTTATTTTAATTTATAATTTTTTTGTTTTTTGTTCTTTACACCGTTTCACCAGACAAGTTTCGTTTTCAGTAATACGGAACAATTTGTTTCCATCTCCTGGGCACAATTCTACACTTCCAACTACTACGAAGAATTTATTAGTGAGAAAAACGCATAAACACTCTGGCCAGGGAATAGAACTCAAGCCCTTGTAATTTTGAAGCGCCGCTCTTGCCACTCCACTGACAAAATAGATACAACAAGATTTGTGACAGCCCTAGAGCCACACAACCTGTACGCACACAAAATACGCTTATCAATAAATGATTAGCGGCCGCTTTCCCACCGAACGGTTTTTAATTACGTTGCGTTACGGATTTTATATCTGTTGTTGTTCCACCTCGCAAATAATATTTTGCATGTTGAGGCTTCTGATGAGCTCACTGGGTAGGTTAATTAGGCTTTTGGTTGCCCATTCTTCAATAGCATTTAGTCAATAATTGTAGTTTGTTTTTATGTTATTGTGACGGAACAAGCCCGAGGCTCACCTGATGTGAAGGACTGCTGCCGGAACACACTGTTAGGTGCTTGGCGACAGAATTTCTACATGAGGTTGGTCGACAGCCACGCGAGCATTCGCAAAATGGCCTTCCACCATGCGGTGAAGCTCAAGCTCGCGCCGGGATTCGAATCATGGACCTGCTGCACGGCAGTCCATAGCCAATGCCACTGAGCCATCACTGCTTCATCGCAGATCACAGACATGTACGGTCTATTGCAAAAAAGAAATAATATTAGCTTTTCGGCATTAGCATTAGAAAGTGACACCAATTAACACTTATCAGTATTTCATTCTATCAAAATATGTACAAAAATGGTTGAATACTAGTAAATAGTTAACTGTTAAGTCTGAAAGTCGAGTATTTAGACTAAGTTTAGGACTCTGAGGTAAACAGTTCACGTGGTTAAGACTGTGGTAACAACAGCACCACACACACACACAAACACATACGTATGTTGAGGGCGAGATATTAGCTAAGAATAAATATGTCATCATTACTATTCATAGACTATTGCAGTCTCAATTTTGTACTAATTATCAAAAATATTCTAGTCAATTCTTAGTTTGATAACATACGCTCACGTTAATTTTGTGTACTTACTTGTATTTTGCTGGTAGTTCGATTTACAATAAAGATTTTAAGCTATTAAATTAAACTACTTTGCATTGGGTTTGAGAAGTGTCCTCCTTAATTCGGAAATTTCATTAAAACCTTCAAATGATTGTGACATTGATAAACAATCGCATGTATGGTTAAGATCACTGTATGAAATTTCACAAAACGAACTTTTGCCAAAATCGTATACAAAGTGCGATTGTGAAATTGTGTGTAAAATCAGCAAATTTCAGTAAAACGCCGAAATTTATTGAATGTACTTGTCTTTATGGTGGAACAATGACACAATCATAGTTTTGTTTCCAAATGCTATATCCAAGGTTGTTCATCCGTTTTACTACCGATACGGCAGCGCCCCAGGGTATGCGCCGTCTACGATGTCCACGTGCATTCGTCCTCTCTAATAGTCGCGATAATGGAGCATCCACTGTCACCACAACAACACAACGCCCGTGCCCAAAAAGGCCACCTTATCAGAGCCTATAGCTATCTATCTGGCTTTCGTAAGGTAGTAGGACCACAAACCGTGCTACTACCTACCGCAATGGTTAGCGTTTGGGTTCCGAAGAAAGACCACGTACGGTAACTCTCCTTGTTTCAGGGGGTGCTTGGTGACCCAAAACTTGGGTTTAAACCTGGAGCTTCCATTAGGGCTGCTTTTAGGAGTTTTTTTTTTTTGCCTTAGAGGTTAGCCTTTGACAACTATCTCACCTGATGGTAAGTGATGATGTGGTCGAAGATGTTGTTCAGGCTAACCTAGAAGTAGTGGCTCTCAAGGACAGCTGCCGGAACACACCGTTAGGTGCTTGGCGACAGACTTTCTACTTGAGGGTGGTAGCTAGCCAGGCGGGCATTCGCAAAATGCCCTACCACCATGCGAAATCAGTCAGTATCATTACTTTTTCTTTGACTTTTTTATAACTTATAGGCTAGTCTTTGACCACTATCTCACCTGATGGTATGTGATATGAATATGTTGTTCAGGCTAACCTAGAATTACTGGCTTTCAAGGACGCAACACACCGATAGGTGCTTGGCGACAGGTTTTCTACTTGAGGGTGGTAGTTAGCCAGGCAATTATTTTTAATTCGCAAAATACCACTATGTATAGACCTACTTAGACTTACCGGAGACAAAAGCACAAATGTGCAATAAATTAATTTCTTTGTAAAAATACCAACACTCTCACTACAAAATATAATAAATTTTTCCTTAAAATAATGGCCCACTAATATATACAAATCACCGACCAGTTACAGAAACGTGACAGAAGCACGCACCAAACAAAACGGGTGGGTAAGTTCAACAAAAGTGAGTAAGCGAATTACCATATCCATAGCAATAAATCTCACGTATACGCGAAATGTTTAACAATATATAAATTTGTAACACACAAACTCGCGCCTCGCAGCCGTTAGTTGTGCTAGCTGCGGCCATGATATCTGCCAGCCAAACGAAATAAATGCATCCTGCGTGTTTGAAACGCTTTATTGTCAAGTGATGCCCATAAATGCGTGTGGTTAGTATACACTCAGCACTAGTCCCACCTATGTAGGGTTGTGTTCGCCCAATATCACATTAGTTGTTGGTATTAAATCGTGATCATTATAACTTAGGTTCAACCTACGTCTCTTTATATGTTTAGATGGTGGTCAAAATAGATCAATATTACTCATATTTAACCTATTTGTCTTCAACATCTGTTTAGATAGTAGTTGATCCAATTATTACCGCTATTAGGTACTTAACCTACTCGAGTGAATCTTATTCGTGCTGACAATTATTTCAGAATATTCCTGCAAAATATCACGACATTGTAAGCTCGTTTACTTTTTATGCCCAAAGTTTCACGAATTTGTTTAGCAGGATATCGTATCTAAATTCAAACTCTGTTATAACTCTGGACAACTGATTGCATAGAGTGTACAAAGTAGGAAGTAGGAGAGCTCGGGAATAAAAGTTGCGTATTGCTTAAGCTTGCACAGTTGTATTTGTATCGGATTGCACTGATATGAGGTTGAATATTCTTGTAAATTTTTCGTAAACTTGTAACGATATTTGCACATACAACGATTGTTGAAGTTCCCGCTTTACATCTTTGAGAGTGCATTCAAAAGTTATAGCATTTAATTGGTCCTAGAAAGGTTATTTTAATATAATGAAATAAAAATAATAAATTTATAAAAAAAATATAGGTTATTTTCAACAAATTGCGAAAATCTGTACTTGATTATTAGTGAATATGGCATAACAAATTGGAAAATATTATAAGACTTTCTTACCGCGATAAAACCTTATACAATTAGCTCACAGGTACTGTATTGTACTGTATTAGCCGGATTGTCCGCTGCTCAACACAGCCTCCCCCATTGTGGGGGGGGGGGGGGGGGTTTGCCATACTACCCACGCTCGGCAGGTGGCTTGGGGATCGTAGTGTCAGGTATTAGTTCCTCAGAAAGCGCTGCTGCCCACCTTTTGGTGTGTTACCCTTAGATCACCTCCTACGACACCCACGGGTTGAGATGGGGGGGGTGACATTCTAGACCGGCACCCCACGGGCAGCTCTCAGGCATGCAGTCCAATTTTCAGAAAAACCAACAACTGAGAGATAAAAATTAGTCCTCGGGGCGATCATGAACTTTAAGAAGCAGTAACAGCAGGCTCTTTAAATGCACTGACGAAATTGTCACAGACGTTAGATTTCTTAAGGAACAAGTAGCTAATTGATGACTTTCAAATAATGAGACATTCACCAAGAAACGCTTAACCAAAGATTCCAAAAATTCTAGTGGGAATTGAGTCTTAAATTGCGATGACCTTTAGGTATGATATTCCTTACCTGATTTTACTACACCCACGGTAAGATATGTAAACTGCGCACTGTTTAGAATCATTTTTTTATATATTTTCAATTTATGAGTTATTATAATCAAAATAAACGCCCTATAGCCAGAATGCATCCTGAGGAACTTACAAAATGCCCAAAATTTTTTAAAATTCATTGTTGTTTAGATAGAATTTTTTTTGTGTTCCTAGAATAGAAAAGTTTGTTGTTATATATGTAAATAGAAGTGTGCAATCAAAGTTAAGTTTAAGTTATACGAAATTTTATAAAAGTTTAGATTGAAAATTCCGCATATTGGTTTCGTAAAAATGCTTTGCTACTGGATTTTATTGGACAGTTTATTGAAAAACTTTATGCAGCACTTGCGCGACGTAAGGCAGAGCGGGGTCGCTGACCTTTAAATATTCCGTTGCTAATTTGTATTCTTTGTTTAAGCTACGGTACAAACTAATGATTATCTATTTAAGTAGAGAGCTAGTCAACTCTACGACTATTGTCTTGTTGACAGTGCAGTGGCCATCTTTGTAACTGTACCGTGAATTGGCATACTAAAACTACAATACATATTTATAGAATCATTAGTATCTTCCAAATCTTCCTATCCCTATCCAACATATGATGTGGGTCATTACATTAAGTTATCCAATAACAAAAAAAACACGTATTGCAAAGTAATTGGCTTTGGTTGTATGGCTGCAGCCAAATTGACGCCAACTGTCTTTCAAAATCATGGCGGTAGTTTATACGCACCTATGAATGACTAACTAATAAGCCAAATTGTAATGTGGGGTATATTATCATATGGTCCACTTTACACTTTCACAACACAGTACGACCACCCAAATTTAAGAAAACTGTAGATATAATTAATTGATGTTAAAACTTTCTAATTAAGAACACATATTTGTTCTCTTCGCGCATTTAAGCAATTTCGGCATATGTGCCATTTCTTCAGTTAGATTTCAGCCCCGTGAGGTGCCGGGCTATAATGTCACCTCCCCATTGCTAGCTATAAGTGTCGTCGACTAAGGGTAAAATACCGGAAGGTGGGCAGCCACAACCATCTGAGGAACGGCTTCTCAAATCGTGAATAATCAGAATAATCAATTCATTGGTAAGAATATTACAAGACAGAAAATTATTAATAACAATAGATTTATAATTTCAATTATGATAAAGTATAAAAAAAAAAAATTTAAATTAATTTAATTAATTATAAATAAATAATTGCAATACTATTTTATGTTTTGCACATATTCGTCAACACTGTAGAACGCCTTCTCGACGAGCCACGATTTAAGCCTGCGCTTAAATGAAGAGAGGCTAGGTGCTGAGACTATGATCCGGTAGGTTGTTATAAAATACGGGTCCCAGCACGTGCGTGAGTCTGCAATATCACCCCATCTGCCAAGCATGGGGATTATGGCAAATCCCCGACAATGGGATAGGCTGTGTTCAGCAGTGGACACTCCGGCTGATACAGTACAGTCCAAATGCTAGGTAGTGTTTTTAAAGTTTAAGGATACTTTGATAACTTGTAAATTTCTAGTAATTAAACTAAGAACTTGTTTTTCAAACCTTTAGCAATTTCTGATCTCTTTAGTTTGTTTATGCTTTACGAATCTAAAAAACAAAACCTTAGTATTACGAGAATATTTACATATAAAATTTTATTGATGTTGTTGTTCTGAAGTTAAGTTAACAGGGAACTAAGGTTAAGTAACAAAATTACCAATTGCGCTTCTGTGTAAAAGTTACAAAATGTTTTGTTTTAATATTGTAACTGAAAATAAATGTTAGATTTCATTTCTCAAAGTAATGTTCTCAGGTTGTAGCTTAACAGCTGTCTTAATATCCGCACCAAATTATTTAAAATTATTATTTTTGAAATTATGAAACTTAATGATAAAACTATGATTTTTTATATTTCATTTTGCAACCCATATGTTACGTTAGTTTCTACTAGACTGAAATCGCAGCCAAAAATATGTGCTCATTTACTTGGCGAAGAGTAGGTATCAATTTATTTTCTTTCTGCTTCATTACGAGATGTAATTTACACAATGCTGTTTTTGTGATAATAAATCAAGCTAATGACCAGATTTTTTGCTACGCAGATGCTTTTATTCATTACTGTACTAAGTAGGAATAAAATAAAGTGTGACATTCCAGCCTGGTACCCCATGGTGATTGGCGGCAACTTATAAGCGCATTATTATTATTGACATTTTAGGGTAAGAGGTAGGTTTTGTAGTGTAACACAGCTTAGTTTCGGTTCCATGTATAGGTACGGGTATATGTAAATATATAAGACACTACTCAGTTGCCTTATAGAAGCTATACAAGCATAACGAAACTCCATAGACGTTATACTAAAGGATGGGTGTATCATATAGCGAAAAGCTTATTTCCGCTTATTAACGCTGCATACTCCAGAGAGATGTATCTACATCTAGTAATGGTAGACTTCACCTGAAATTGTGTGAGTGCGCGTAAAGCCCCTTAATCTACATAAGGTCGTAAAGTGTGTGCAGATCTTGGGTTGCACGAGACGTTTCGTCACGGCTGTAGAAAAATATTGATAGAGACAGTAGTGAAGATGTCTGAGGATTTTGGAATTTAGTAACAATACCAAAACCTTAGAAATGTAATATACTGCTTGTGTATAAATCGTACTTTTGGCCCAGTGGCATTGGTTATGGACTGTTGCATAGGGAGTACTGCTAAACACTTCTACTGTTTTGATATTCATGCAATTTTTAAGTATTAATTCACAACATTTAGCAAAAAATATGTTCAGTAAGAGGTACAAACTAGATGGACTGACGATATCGTGAAAGTTGCAGATAGCCAATGGTCACAGCATGTAATAGCCGTTCTTTGAGGAGTTCTATGGAAGAAGCATTCTAACTTTTACCCATAATCGCAGCCGACTTAGGATTTTTAGCGCAATGAGATGCTCAAACATTTTGTTTCATATAAAAATGTTACAAACCTATATTCAAAGCATAATGTACACATCAGGCCTGAAATAAATTAAATCACTAACTATACGCAATAGATAGTTGTCATAAATATATAGCTAGCATCAAGCAAATATTTTATCTATTAAGTCACTGCCGGACAACCCTATGCCAACGTTGCAGAAACCTTGGCCACGCCGTATGTTTAATCTTTGAGTAAGATAGCGGCTAGCAATTCGTTTTCTTAGTCAATTAGTCATAGTTTATTAACTGGAATAGTTGGTATTTTCCCCATTCGCAATTTTACCGAATACTAATATTTATGAAATAAAAAAAAAACGCAATTTTCACCAAAAGCAAAACTTAATACAAAACAATGCTACAAGCACAGCTATAGTTGTAGTTAGGATAAATGATATCTTAATACTTTAAATAAATGCTTTTTTTATTGCTTCACAACAGAACTAGAGCAAAAAGTAAAAAAAACATCATAGTACCGATTATTTAAACTTATTATCTTACTAATCATGATTGCCTTCCTTATGAGAAAATCAAACTTAATGTTATTCTATGCCTTCGCACAATGGTCAAGTATTCTATCACAGAATCAATGGTAGACCTCTTTTATATATACTGTTTCAGCCTGATCGTCCACTGCTGAACATAGCCTCCCCTATTAAGGGGGTATTTGCCATAATCCCCACGCTTGGCAGGCGGCTTGGGGATCGCAGTGTAAGATGGCAATTCTTTAGAAGGCGCTGCTGCCCTTCCTTTCATATATAATCGTTGTAATTTGGAGAATCAAGCACAATAATTATTTTAATAATTTAAAATAACATTTTGAAAATATTTTGAGAAATAATAAAAAAATATGGCGTTTATGACTACGTGAAGTCATTAACGCAACTCAGTCAATAATATTCGAAGTTTTTGAATTCAACTGAAATCATGTAAAAAAATGGGATTAGAAAGGTTGAAAGATTTAATATATATATTTTCAGGATAAACACAGTATTTCAACTCCAAGTCGTGATTTTGTGAGTATATAAAAAGTGTATTTGTATTTATTTTTTAATATGTTACAAGGCTGTCGTAATTTTAGTCACTGCATGACATGAAACCATAGACACCTAGATATACAGGATATTACGAGTTTTTAACATCCCTTCAAGATACGTCGTTCGTCTCACTGGAATTTATGGGGTGGTGTACGGTTCAGTTTGATGAAACAAAGCGGAAGATAAAAGTGTGAGCTTGATAAATAGCAGGTTTCTCCAATAGTACGCACTATTGGAGAAACCTGATTCGAGATCCGTTTGGATCTGCTTAGTAGCTCCCATAGCTGTATTTTTGGATAAAATTTTATGTAATATATTTTCTACCTTATTTCTATCGATTGAAAATTCTATATGCGCTTAGCATAGCGCCATAAAAATGTAACTAGTTTTGTCATATTATTAAAAATAAACTTTATACTCGGTTACATCTTGGATTCGCATGAAGATAATACTTATTTTTTTTCATTATAAAAAAAACTAAAGTACTGAGTTTTCACTCATTTAAGTAAATAATACGGGATAACTCACATGGCACTCAGTGCTAAGCGAGATGTCTGCATGGGCGTCCCGAGCTCTCTTGAAAAAGACCATTTATGTGGTTGAAACTACATTCGGAGCTATATAACTTATTCACGTGGGTTATCCTGTAACATTTATGCAAGTTTCCAAGTTTTTCGTACAACTAGGTTTCGTTATGACAGAGAAAATATCGTGATGTTATTAATATGACATTAAAAGTAAAACAAATATTAAACTGAAAATCTCGGAACATAAAAGTTTTAGCTCAAGGACACGTACATAAAATTTCATTTTATAAATATTTTTATTGAATTATTGTTGGACAGTGTAAGTTGTAGTAATAAGGTTAAGGTTAGTGTAATAATATACTTTTGAAGCTACTTACTTTGAAGCGCTCGTAGCGAAGTTTACTTAGCTGTTCTTAACCGATCTTACTTAATAAATAAGGCAATACATAACGTTAACAATATTAACAGTGCGTGTATGGAAAATTCCATTAACCCAAGGTCGGTCGCGCTAATTGTTGTAACATCGTCGGTCGCGTGGGGCCTTTGAAAGCCCTGATTTCAATTTCGTATATTTTGTAAATTTACTAGTAATTATTTTATTGTTAAATAATAATTAGCAAAATATTAATGTATATTTTATAATAATAAAACGTTTCGCAATCAAATCTTATTTATTTAGCATTAATTTCACTCACACTGATAAACAAGAAATTCTGCACATTTTTGGCATCTTTGACTAAAAATTATAATAATTATAACAAAATTATTTTTTTCTTCGAAATTAAACAAAAACTAGCAAAATGGAGATCTTTTCGTTCCTTTGAAACAATGTTATCAAGAAAAAATAATCAGATAATTAAAAAAAATCAGCCTGCTGTGTGGTCTTCCGAACAGTTGACACAAACTGATGCTGCGTGTCTCGGGCAAATGTTTTGCCGGCATGAAACACATGATGTCGAATATTTTCTATCGACATTTCGTGGACAATATACGCATCTTTTTCTGGACATTTGTTCTTGATTTTGACGTTGCTCTTGCAGAACATTATTTCCAGTAAACCGCTTTATATGTTGCCGGAGTTCTCGTGGAAGTGTGTTTATTGTGCTTCTATATTTCAGGTAATCATCGAAAAGGGAAAAAGCTAGCGTTTTTAGATACTGCTTTCTGGTTAAGATTTTTTCGGGCTGGTTGCATTTGAGTATTATTTGTGAATTTACTCCTGCAATATCCAGTAGAGTGAAAAATATCCTTAGAGGCCATCTGCAGCATGTTCTGGCAACTGAGTAATTTTTTTTCAGCCTGTCCACGACATCCACTCCACCTTTAGTGATATTATAAAACTCTATTATTTCAGGCTTCTTCTGAACTGATGTAGAGTTTACGGCGCTGTCATGGTGCATCGTTGACAACAGAAGAACCACTTTATTTTTTTTTGGGCAGTAGGATACCAATGTGTTATGGTCCTTTCCAAACGCAAAGAGCGACGAAAACGCTTCCCTGTTTTTAGTCTTCAGCTCGTTAGGAATTTCTGGTTTATTATGTCGTATTGTTCCAACGATAGTCAGTTTGTGGTCGTTTAGTAATATCTTGGCTAATGGAACACTTGTGAACCAGTTATCCATTGTCACATTCCGGTTGGTTCCTGAAACTGGTTGTATCAGTCTTTTAACAAGAGCATTCGTTGAGGTATCTACAGCCATAGGTCCATCAGGTTGTCTTCCAACATAAACCTCCATGTTTGACGTGTAAAAATTTCGAGCGTCTACAAGAGCAAATATTTTTATACCATATTTGTCGGGCTTGTTAGGCAAATATTGCCTAAAAGAACATCTTCCTCGAAAAGACTCCAGCATTTCGTCTATTGTCACATATTCGCCAACACTGAAGGATTCTTGGCATTTCTGAACAAATATATCAAAAATATATCTGATTGGCGCAAGTTTATCAAATTGAATTCTTTCCAGGCGTGTTTCAACGCTGTCAAACCTCAAGCAGCGCAAGAGAAATCTAAATCTCTGTAGTGATATAACCGCTCTTATAATATCGATACCAGTCCCATCAGCTGAAAAAACATCTTCAATTTTCACATGGCATGACTTTTGTGTGCCAATCAGGTACAGTACTCCCAACAGTGCTTTTATTTCTGGTATGTTGGTCAGTTGTGCATCTCGTTGTCTGTCATAGTTGTCCTGAAGAGATATAATTTTCTCATTTGTATATTGGACAATATTATTCAACATATCGATTGAAAAATATAAACTCCAAGCCTCAAAAGGATTATTGATATCACGAGCTATATTTCTTGGACCTGGCAGATGTGATACAATGTTGTGCTGCCGCGTTCTAACAGAAGTCAATGAAGCTGTTTTATTCCATCGATAAATTGTTTCAAACTCACCATTGCGTAGCTTCCGACGAACTATATAGTGATTTGTTGTTCTGAGATTTGCGAGTGGAACATTATCATCGCTGTCATCCGAATCTAACTCTTCAGATTGATTAGGATCAGATATGCAATCTTGCTCGGATCCGGTATCATGCAAACTTTGTTCAAGCACATCAGGTCCGTAATCAGAGTCCTCGCCATCAAATGCTTCATTAGAATCATCTTCTTCTTGTTCTTGAAGCCACCTTATTATTTGCTGGTCTTGTGAGGGGTCCATTTTACCTGATAATCACTAATTAAGCACTTCACCTTATATAAAAAAAAATTTACACAATCGGTCGCATGGGGTCTTTGAAAGCCCTTGCGCAAAACAGACGTGTTTCCTACTCAAGCGCAGCGCGCAAACTGACTTTCGCGCGCATTGTCTAGTACTTAAGTATATTTTAGAAAGCTACTGTGAGTTACAG
Source organism: Plagodis pulveraria (assembly GCA_963890685.1). NCBI lineage: Eukaryota > Metazoa > Arthropoda > Insecta > Lepidoptera > Geometridae > Plagodis > Plagodis pulveraria. Next base: position 9,472,281 of record OY982964.1, on the reverse strand, counting down.
ATCTGTAACTAAACTGTAAAAAAATATATATCAGTTTTTCCGTAACCCGTGCTTTTAAAGACCCCATGCGACCTACCGCGGGTTAAGGTCACAGATCACTTACGACGATAAGCTTACCACACGCGCTATAACTAAAGATGACGTCGTTGGAGCATGAACATACTAATTTATATTACTGAGGGGTTCTACTTGATTCAGTTTTTATAACTTCGTTGCTTCGAAGACTTGTTGGTTTGTAGCTTAAGTGAGATAATGTTAGAAAAGTTATCGCTCCTGTCTACGTCTCATCCGTTTTGAGTTCAAGGAAAGATATTTGATACATTCAACCCGTAGAACTGTGTTTCCTTGATAATTCAAAAACTTCCATTTAACTTACCATTATAACATTAAAAGCGATTATTATGGAGAAATAAATGTTACGAGATAAATTTGGTACCCAATGTTGGTTGATACCATTAGTTTGGGTGACACGTAATCAGTCTGCATGTTAGGTATTACTTATCGTCTCACTTATATATAGAAGTATTCATTCTTGTTAATTTTACCTACTAACACTATATTATTATTTCGAAAAATAATTTACATTTTAATACATTAAAATTACAATAATAATACAACCAAATATTAATAACAAATATTTTCAGAAAACATTAAATGTACAAACTATAATTTAACCATCCTAACTGTACCTGGTGCAAAAGTGGAGGTTCAGAAATGTGTAGCGGATTTAGCGAAAAGACACCAAAAAGTATTGACTAAATGCTATAAACACAGAGGTTAAATCCGCTACACATTTCTGAACCTCCACTTTTGCACCAGGTACAGTTAGGGTGCGATTTATTTGATTGACCATTACTTTTTCGGTAATTTATTTAATATTATTTTTGACAATATAAATTAATGCGTTGTTGACCCCTCTGAGTGCGGGAAAAGGATAGAGAAAAGAATGTATTCACAAATCATATATGAAGCTCAAATAATATAATCCCTTTCCTTTCTAATCAACATACACAACACAACATATATACAACATTTTGGTATGTCTAGTTTTATGGGTTGGTAGTTATTGTAAGCCAGCGAATTACCAAAGCCAGCCATTAACTGTGACATTTCTATATAAATTATGCCATCCCGATATAAATTATGTTGTATAGCACCATTAAAGTGTAAGTAAAGAAAGTTTATAATCAATTCTATAGCTTAAAGGTATTGTCCAGAGCAATCCACCGGTACATATCCAAGCTACCCTATTATATTAAATTATGCAAATATATTCAATTGTGTGTACGTTTACCTTTTTTATCACTCTTATGAAAGTTATCGTATAGGTTTTGTTTTTTATTTCTTAAGTATTGTATTAACTTTCTTTGTGAGGACCAGACCCGGGCTACAGTTGTACATCCCCATATTTTCCTGAATGAGTCGTAAGAGCTGACGAAGGGAAAGACACCAGAAGGTAGACAGTAGCGCCTTCTCAACAATTGGCACCTTACATTGCGATCCCCAAAACGCCTGCCAAACGTGAAGATTATGGCAAGCCCCTCGTTTAATGCGTGAGGTCTTTGTTTAACGGTGGACGTCTTCCAGCTGCTGATGTGTAAAAACCAGTGACGCTATTACACGGTTGCTCGGAGAGACAACAGTCGAGTGCAAAGCTGCAAATACCTGTACCTGCACTTTTCTGTGTTATGGAGCCAAGTCCATCTGACGCATTATTTTGAGCTGATTGGGAATTTGATCTTTGTATTACCATTTTGACATCGACTCTTAACTTTGGCTCTTACCAGTACATCAATGTGCCTATGTAGTTGGCAAGTATGAGGCAGTACTACATCCGAATGAATAAGGTATTGAGTATTGTTATTATTTGAAGGAGCAGGAGCAACAGGCAAAAGATATATAAAAATACAAATAATATAATCTCAGTGTTTTGAATCAGCATGGGACCGACTTTACCAAGTTATTTCATACTTTTCAGTGTTAGAAGTTGGTTCCACTTTTTGTAATTTTTTTTTGCCCTTAGCATTCATAATTAAGGCAGATTATTTACATGTTTTGAACTGCCCGCTTTTATTTTAAACAGAATCGGTGACGTTTAAATATTCAGCCACTGCAGCTCGATCTCAGAGATACCTAAGAGATAACTCTAAATCTTTTATTTATTGAATTTATACGCAAGAGTAGGTATTCACGACACAAAAACGAAATTCTGAATTTAAAATAACGCGGCCCATTTTACTCCGTTTGCGCGCTCACTCTGTTTTATCCGATCTTAGGTTAGCATCGCTGAATTGTATACAAAATACATGACTCCAAGTTAGATATTCGTATGTGAACTCGCTATAAGGCGTGTTACTTTTGTTTCGGAAACAACTCGCAGCCGGGAGATTGGATTAATTTCGATTAAGGTATTTCAGCGAAGCTCAGAATAAACTTTTGATTTGTGACTGTCGGCTGTTGTTAATTTATTTTTTGTATAGATATAGTGTGTTGTATTCTGTTGTGTTGTATTTAATTGTATTATATGTTATGTAAACGCAATAGAAGAAGGACGATGATCGTGTAATAATAATCTAGTTTAAGATAAATGATCTTAAACTAGATTTTTATTTTTGATGATTCAAATCTATGGTAAATTACTTTGAAAACGATAAGCTCCGAGTATTTTAGATCCAAAATCTAATAGAATGACTGATCAATATCACAGAATGAAAATAAGCAAATTATTTTTTATTTAATTAAAAGAAATACCTGGTTTGCCAAACAAAAAGCCAGTATACAATACGAACAAATCTTTTCAGTCACGTAGTTAATTCTGTCATTTACGTTTGTAATTGAATATCATTTTAAATTTGAATCTCCTAAAAGAATTATACCATGCTACAAAACAACAAGTGTTTTTAAAACACTGACATTACACATAGGTATATTGCCTGTATTATATTGTAGACTCTATGGGGGGGTTCGCCATAATCCCCACGCAGGCAGGAAGCTTTAGAATCTCAGTGTGAAATATCAGTTCCAAAGTGCTGTTGCCTACCTTCTGGTATGTTACCCTTAGTAGAGATGGGGGGTGTCATTCTAGCACGGCACCCCAGGGGCAAAATCAAACACACATGTGAACAACTATTCAATGATAAATTTAATCATCGTCTACTTAAGACGATTGAAAGGGCAAAGATTTTTACTGGGACAGAGGGACTGAAGGTGTAGGCTTGGTAATATGGTTCCACTGTCCAGTACAAAGGCCTAATCATCAATAAATTTATCCGTGAAAAGTTATACATGTAGAAGTGAATAATAAAAAACAACTCATTTTAAAAATAAACAGTGATCACATATTTATTTTATTTCGATACCTGCAAGAATTCCAATAAAAAAGGCAAACCGCACCTCCAAACCAATGCGTGATTACTAAAACCACTGGTCTGAATCGGAGTTGTAGCGAGACAACCTACATACTTCACGCTGAAAACCAATGGCAAACGCAACCTTACTGCTTCGTCTTAAAGTTTAATAAAAAGATAAGGGAGGGAACAAGTGCTAGTTGTAAAGTCTATGCCTGAGGCACAGCAATTTCGATGAGCTCAGTGTCTCTCAGGTCGACTTACGTTCAATTTAAAGCAAACCACATTGACATCTGTGCTGGTATTTTCTAAGACTTTATGAATTTCTCGCTCTCTGGGTTTAGTTTAGTTGAAAACTAAAGAATGAATTCAATTTAAAAAAAATATTGTTTTATTTACACGGGTCCGGCTTTTTGAACGAATTATAATATTTATTTTGAATTCTAGAACATATTTTTTTAACAACTAAACATCGTGTTTCGAAACCTGGCTACTTGAAAAGTAGAAAAGCAAGAAGGCTACTTAAATCCTTTCAGAACTGAAGAATTCCGACTCCAAACTTTGTATTTAGACCATGTAGGTTCCTTAACAGAAACAATGATAACCGAGCGGTAATAGCTATGGACTGCAGCGCCGCAGGTCTATGGTTCGATTCCCACTCGCTATGGTTTCACCGCACAGTGGTAGAGCATTTTGAAAATGATCGCCTGTCTAGCTACCACCCTCAAGTAAGAAATCTGTCACCAAGCACTTAAAAATGTGTTCCGACAAACGCCCTTGAGAGCCAGTTAAATTGCAAGCACATGATACTTGAAAACTGTATGTCTCACAGTGACAGGCGCAGTGCAGTTCATCACTTGTGATGAAATGCGTTGAAACCTTAAATTCATCTTGTATTTAGAGGTAAATCCGTACACACAATACGCGTACGCCAATATAGACAAAAAATCTCGTAAAATCGTTAAAATACAACTTCACGTCTGCCCTTAAAATTAGAGGATACAAACTCTATAGCAGTTTGTCTACCGCAAACCACGTTGCTCGACTCCCCGCGTAGTACCCCTGCGTAGCTCTGTGCAAGTATATTTGTTTCACATCTGTATGGATTGTAGGACTATGCTTTTGCGGCGCCTTGGCTCTATATCCGTCCGACTCTACGATCTTGGAAACTGAAATAGGTAGGTAGCTGGTTAAAATAATTATAATCACGAGATCATCAAGATAAACACCAGGTTAAATTCGAGTTAGTATCACACATCGAGGGTTCCGTACCTCGATGTACAAGTCGGTTGTCCGTAAGATTATCTAATATCTAATTTAGAACAATATATAATTAAATCCCGCCAAGTGCAGGTTGGACGCACGCTAAGGAGTTAGAGTGTATTTCAAAAAATATGATTTATGTTACATTCTGTATTAGTACGGAAACGTGGCACACGGTCGGTTTATTATAATTTTTGAAAAGCAGCGCTTTACGAAATCTACATATTTGAATATACACGGTATATAATACCTTATGGTATGTCATACCTTTAAGTGATATAGTTGTCAACGAAAAGCCTTTTTTTGATAAAAAAAACTCAATGAATTTTATTTCCCTCTTCTTTATCATAATATTTTATGCGCGTACTTGTGGGACGTGGAACGACCTTCCTGCGGAGGTCTTTCCACGAAGCTACGACATGGATCGTTTCAAAAGGGACATCTACAAACTACTCCCTGGGCAGGCAACGCATTGATTAGCACAGCTAGTGTTGCAAATGTCCATACGCGGCGGTTACCGATTACCATCAGGCGGGCCGTTTGCTTTTTTGACACTCATAATATATATTATATTATGAGTGACAAAAAAAGCAAACGGCTTTTTTCACAGAAAAACAAACCACTAAAATTAAACAGGTCATATAAATGTTCCAATCTGTTTCAAGTTGCAACTCGTTAACGGTTGAATTTTGGAGATGAATATTACACATGTCCACTATGTAGAAAAAACGGTCACACACGGGTTTTTATTCTGTACTCCCTACTTTTGGATAAAATGACTTTGATAGTACTATTTCTGGAAGAGATAGCATTATTTTTAATTATTTTAATACAGTTATCGTACAGCATACTTTTGAAGTGTGTTTTGCTCATCCAGGAATAGAAAGAAATCGAACATCAAATAGTTATAAAACTAAGTAATAAACAGCTCATTAGCTTTACAGTGCTTATCTTCATACTAATGATTTATCATGTTTTAAAAAATCCATACGTACATGGAAATATAAACTTTCAAAAATTGATTATTTTCCACAATTTCGGTATGTAGGTATTTCCTAGACTTATCGCTTATGCTCTCTCTTAACATTGCCTAGTTTTGTGATAATTTTGGTTTCTTCTATTATAAAGGGGATAATAGACCATTGACTGTCCAGTTAGGTAGGTCCAACTTCGACAAAGAGGTCGCCCGAAGAATCCAACTCGGATGGGCAGCGTTTGGGAAGTTACACGACATCTTCTCGTCGAAGATCCCGCAGAGCCTGAAGACCAAAGTCTTCAATCAGTGTGTGTTGCCAGTGATGACTTATGGCACTGAGACGTGGTCCCTAACTGTGGCCCTTATAGACAAGCTCAGAGTCGCTCAACGAGCTATGGAGAGAGCTATGCTCGGAGTTTCTTTGCGTGATAAAATCTGGAATGTGGATATTCGCCAAAGAACCAAAGTCACCGACATAGCTCTCAGAATTAGCAAGTTGAAGTGGTGATGGGCGGGCCACATTGCTCGACGAACTGATAACCGATGGGGAAGATAGGTTCTAGAGTGGTTACCACACTACACCGGAAGACGTAGAGTTGGTAGGCCCCCCACCAGGTGGACTGACGACATCGTGAAAGTCGCGGGTAGCCGGTGGTTACAAGTGGCTAATAACCGTTCTTTGTGGCGTTATATGGGGGAGGCCTTTGTTCAACAGTGGACGTCTTCCGGCTGATGATGATGAATAGACCATTAACTTTAATAGTAAACGGAAGCGTAATTATTTTAATATATCAACTTATATGTTTATGATATTCGTTTTATTTATAGATTAAAGAGATTTACAACTATAGATTAATAATATTTTAACGTGGTGTGTATATCACGTTAAAATATTGATATTATGGAAACAACTTCTTTAGTGTAACTCACTCCCCTTAATGAATAGTGGATAAAAAAAAATTAAGTATCGTCTTGAGTGGAATAACGTTGAAAAAGGAATTAAAAACTGATATAATGTTTTTAATACATATCTTCTTCTAAAATAATATCTTATTTTCAAAATATACAAGCCCTTAGAGGCCATTTCTGACATCATATCGTGTGCATCAATATTTAATTCTAAAAGCCTTTATCGATTCTAAAAATATTAGCCTAAGTACCTACGTACTGATAAAACTTTTAAAATTATCTTGACCTCTACTGCAGTAAGAGATTTTTGATAGGCATAGGTATCTGACCAGTTTCAGGGACAAATTGCTTTCAAAATCAGGGAAAAAATTATTTTGAAATACCTTAAATTTAAATAGTCAAAAAAGAAATCTATAAACAGTACTGTTTCTAGATAAAAAAAGTAAATATAATATATAAAAAAACTAAGTAAGTTTTGACATATAATAATAAAAAAAGTGAATAACTATGAGCAATAACAAAAGAGACCGGTTGATATATTATACTTCGTTGCCTTGTTTAGCGCCGTATCTTTTTTTTCAGATATAAGTTAAAACACTCATTTTCAAATACTACTGTTTTTTGACACAGTAATAAAAAAGTGTCTGCTCCACAAAGATCTTATATCTGCGTTTCAGTGGCCTGCGAAAATTAAACTTTCTTTTTTTCAGAGTGTACTTTTATTTCCGGTGCTATAAATGCTAGAACTGAACAATTTCGCTCGGTCTGCTCACAGCCATTGCGTTACTCGTTTGCAAACGGAGATCTCGAACGTTTATCCATCCGTTGAAAATAATAAAAAGTAAAAAAAAAATATTAAAATGAAAAAAAAATGCAAAATATACGCGATATAAACCGTTGAAAGTTGTTTAATTACTGTGTAGTAATCGTGAAAACCTAAGACAACAGGTTTTCGCGTTTACTACACATAGTAATTAATAAACTTTTAATGGTTTAAGTCGCATATATTTATCATTATTTTTACATTAAAAATATAGTACAGGATAGGGATTTTGAAGCAGTGATGGCTCAGTGATACTGGCTATGGACTGCCACGCAGTAGATCCATGGTTCGAATCCTGCCGCGGGCTTGAGCTTCACCGCATGGTGGTAGGACATTTTTGCGAATGCCCGCCTGGCTAGCGACCACCAGGTAGAAAATCTGTCGTCAAACACTTAACGGTGTTTCCGGCAGCTCTCCTTGAGAGCCAGTAATTCTAAATTAACCCTGTTAACAACTTCGACCACATCATTATTTACCATCAGGTGAGATGGTGGTCAAAGGCTTACCTATCAGCAAAAACATATAATTAAAAGACTTATTAATGTTAATCTGCTATCGGACTGTCCTGCTATATGTCACGGGTCTCTATCTCGTCAATGGAATGAGTAACACTTGGGCACACTTGAACTCATGCCAAAGGTCAATCTATTATATAAATCAAATCAAATCAAATTCATTTATAGCGTAAATTTTTTCAAGTCATAAAATATTCAAAACACGTATTTGTTTTGTTTCAAACCAAAAATAAACGTTTTTTTTAGATTTTAGGACGTGTACTTTTATGACTTGTTTTGCTTAAGGATGGTTAAAACACAGACAGACAGTTTGACATATATCAAAATGCAAAACTTACATTGTTGTTGTTTATTGTTTTATGGTGAACAATTAAGTTTATTTATTGGCTGAAAAATATAGCTGCTACTTTGGTAGTGAACTAGATATTCAAGTAAAACTGTCGTGTTAAAAGCTTATGTGCACTTATCAAATTACTGCTGTGACCTCCACAGTGTAAAAATGTACCCAGAAAATATTGCATTCCATAAAATACTAACTGAATAATATTTATACATTGGCAACACAATCAGTGGTCTTCTCGCTAATACAATCACCTTTGACAGGATAAACGGGAAATAGTGTATACGGTGGTGAGCAACAAGAAGAGACTCCTGCCAGCGATGCTTCTGTTCGATATGCAGTCATCATTCAATCTAAACGTCAGTACTGCATTACTATAAACTATTATTTGTAAACTAATAGTTGTTTAATTCAATAACTGAAGAACCAAGTATGAAATAAAATTCTGACTAAATTGAAAAAGATACACAGTGGTACTTTGACGCGACGTGACCTGAGTAACGCCGCATAGCCCAGTGAAAACAATTTTAGGAACGTTTTGCACCGGTTCGCGGTAAAGTATTTGGTTATAAAAATACAGATTTCCGTAAGTTTTGTGTAACCTCTCTACCGCAAAAGACGATATCACATATTGACATGATACTGTTTATGACTTCTTCTTACTCTTACTTCCCTGCCTTTAGATAATTAGTCTTTAATTTTACTACAAGTGAGTTAAAGGGTTGAATAGAAAAATAAAAGTTCTATAGTTTAACAAATAGTAATTTGAATCCTGGCGTAATTTAAATTATATTTTGGGTAGCACGCTCATTTTCATCATTCGTCCCCTGCATCCTGAAGTGGAGGTTTTTTCCAAATTATGTTAGTATAAAACATTTCCTCCTCTCAAAAAAAAACATTATAAGGCGATGTTAAAAACCAGCAGTCGGTGATTTTAATGTGTTACTGCGGATCTATTGTATATGTTCCACGTTATCTTTGTGTGCGTGGCTGCGCTCACCACGAACGAAATAAACCAGTGCGTTGCTAAACGATCGTTTTACTTGTCCTCTCTGCCGCATATTTAACAGGGGTGAAGAGCTACCCTCGAGTAAAAAAAAAACTAGTGTCATTTACGATGTCCAGCGCAAATTTCGGGATTTTAACTACGTTTGACCATAATATACATACATGGATAACATGCAAGAATCGTATATCTCAATATTTTGTCGCGAATGACATTGTAGACGATAGGTGCGTGGTCTTGAGGAGATGAAGAAACTGAACAACTAGGATAGCGTAATAAGTGCTTTGAAAACATGTAAGTGAACGTAGATGCGTATCGAACGGCGTTGGACTCGCGACTGAAGGTCGGGGCGGTCACCGCGTCTACCCTACTACCTGTCCCGCCGTACGCATATACATACAAATGCGTGCATTCGCCACTACTTCTGTTTATTTGGAATGTAATACAGGCAAGTACCTAACAATGTTTACATTATAGTATTAGCGTTATTATCTATATTTAAATAACATTTTAATTAGTTACAGATTCGCGTCGTCTACATTCTCCCCCCCATTGTCTGTCAAGGACAATCATCATTAGCGGTCGGGAGCAGAGCCACACGGGTCACCGGTCTGGTAAGTATTCCTGTCTTAGTCTTTACATCCACAATGCGTATGCGACCGTCGGCACCAGGGTGTACTTCTTCTATTCTGCCTTTTGGCCAAGTGTTTCGGGGCAAAGTGGGGTCAACAATAAAAACTACGTCACCCTTTTTCAGTTGCTTGCCTTCCTGATACCATTTCTGGCGTGGCAGAAGCGTTGGCAGGATTTCACGTACCCAGCGGTGCCAGAACGCATCGGTAAGTCTTTGTGCGTGTCTCCAAGTCTTTTTCAGGTACAAGTCGCTATCATTAAAGACACCAGGTACTGGCAGATTGGACGAGGACCCAATCAGAAAATGATTTGGTGTTAAGCTCTCAGGATATTCATGATCAACAGTGACGTAGCTCAGTGGACGGCTGTTGACAATGTTTTCAATTTCAGTCAGTAATGTCGTCAGGACTTCTTCGCGTGGTGCTCTTTCTTTCAGGACTACTTTCAGGGCTGTCTTGACGCTTCTAATCAGGCGCTCCCACGCGCCACCCATATGAGGACTGGCAGGTGATATGAAATACCAATCTAGGCCATGGTTTGCCAACTCGTCACTGACGCTGGCTTGTTTGATTGCTTCAAAAGATCTTTTCAGTTCGGCTTCTGCCCCTTTCAGATTGGTACCGTTGTCCGAGTACATTCTGTACGGCCACCCACGCCTTGCTGCCATTCTTCTCAAGGCCATTATGAATGAATCTGTGGACAGCGAGGGCACAATCTCTATGTGTATAGCCCGTACAGTTAGACAAGTGAACAAGACGCCATATCTCTTTTCACGTCGACGGCCTATTGTGACTTCCATATTCCCAAAAAGGTCAACGCCACAGTGGGTAAAAGGTCTTTGGTGATGAGCGAGTCTTCCTTCTGGCAGGTCCCCCAATCGTGGGTTTGTGGGCTTAGTTTTCTTTATTCGACAGAACAAGCATCTCGAAGCAACGGAGCGTACAGTAGGTCGTAAATTTACGAGCCAATATTTTTGCCTAACTTCATTCACGACTGTCTCGTTACTTCCGTGTGCTGCCCTCTCGTGGTAATACTTTACAATAAGTTTTGCAACCGTATCGCGGCCATCTAATATTACAGGATTTTTCAGGTGTGGCTCGACATTAGCTGCGGCTTTAATTCTCCCGCTCACGCATAATAACCCGCGTTTATCTAGAACTGGCGTTAACTTACATAGCCGGCTGCTAGGTTCAATCATTTTATTATTCTTAAGTGCTGAGATTTCTTGAGCAAACGATTTTATCTGCGAGTAGCGCAATAATTCAATTTCAGCGCGCTGCATGATCTCTGAGTTAAGTTGTGTGCTGCAGTGACCTTTACACTTTTTTATAAACAATAACACGTTCGCCATACATCTCAGTAAGCGGAGCCATGTAGAAAACTTAGTCGGATCGGGAACAGGTAAGTCATTGCATGTTGTTTCACATGTCATTGTGTTTACTTGTAAAATGTCACCATCGATTATACTTTCATATTTTCCAGGTTCATATTTTGGCCACTCTTCGCTCGTAGTGTACAGGAAGCAGGGTCCCCGGAGCCACTCGCAGTCATCATTCAACTTGTAGGTATTTATTTTAGTAGCTTTATCAGCTATGTTTAATTTTGTGGGTACGTAATTCCACTCGTATGATCGCGATAACTCATCAATTTCTCCGAGCCTGTTGGCAACATAAACATTGTATTTACGTGTGTCGTTTTTTATTTGGTGCAAAACTATTAAGGAATCTGTCCAAAAGTATTTACGATAAGCGGTCAAACGGCTTTCGCGCGCTATCTTGTCAGCGAGCCGGCAGGCGATAACAGCAGCTTGAAGCTCGAGCTTTGGTATAGTTATATATTTGACCGGTGCTGCTCGACTCTTGCAGGCAATGAATGATATATGCACATCTTTGTTTCTATGTACTCTTCGCCAATATGCAACCGCAGCCATTCCACTTGGTGCCGCGTCGCAAAACAGGTGTAATTTTATTGTCTCGCTCCCGCTGGAAGTACTGTGCTTAGCGTCGTATTTGTTGTCTCGCTCGCTCTCACGTGCGGTTGAGTGAAAATACCATCTTGGTATGCGTAAGAGTTGTAATAATTGCAGTTCTATTATCCAGTCATGGAAAATATTATTCTCGTTTTCAGGTATACAATCATCCCATTTAGTTTTAGTTTTCCAAATATTTTGTAAAATAATTTTTGCTTTCACTGTAAATGGTGCCAGAAAACCAAATATATCGTAGATTGACATAAATATGCGCAGAAGTTCTCTTTTCGTAGGTTTCCTTTTCAGTTCAAGAATTTCTGCTGGAATACGCTTCAGTGACAGATCGAAGCCAAAGGTGTCGCTGGATGGGTACCACATAAGTCCCAGCGTCTTTTCAGGTAAGTCAAAGCATCCGACTTTCAACCTTATTGCCTTGTCGCTTAAGGTTTCTTTTGGCATGCATTCCAAAACTTCATGTTTGTTAGATATCCAATTTCTTATTTCAAATCCACCTCGTCTATGGATTTCTGAGACTTCTTTCATCATTCTTATGGCTGACTCTTCATCATCAACACTTTCTATATAATCATCCATATAATGTGATTTCAGTATGGCGTTAGTGGCTTCGGGCATTTCTTTTTCAAATCGCATGGCGTTTTTATTTTTAATATGCTGTGCGATAAAGGGTGAGCAGTTCGCGCCAAATATGAGTGACGTCATGGCGTATATTTTTATATCTTCGTTTTCATTTTCTCGCCATAAAAATCTTAACGCATGCTGGTCTTCTTCTTTTATTTTAATACGCAGAAAGTAATCTTTAATATCGCCCACGATAGCTACAGGCTTCTCGCGGAAACGTAGCATGATGCCCAGCAGTGATTGTAATAGATCTGGGCCTTGGAGAAGGTAATCATTAAGGGCACAGCTACCGCTGACCGCAGCGGCATCGAACACCAACCTCAAGTTTTTCTTATTCGGGTTATCGACGCCAAAATGGGGTAAATACCATTCCCGGTTCGTATGCGTTGATATTTCCTCGTCAGATAGCAATCTTGCGTAATTATTAACCAATAAATGGTTGATTCTTTCTTTGTATCGTGTTGCATAATTTTCGTCTAATGCCATCTTTCGTTCTACCGCTAAGAATCTTCTATAGGCGTTTGGATAAGAGTCAGGCATAGGCATATTGTTTTTCCATGGTAAGCCAACCACCCATTTATCATTATTTAACTTTGCTGATGAATCAACAATTTCGACCGCACGAATCTCGTCCTTATTTACTCGTGGTTTAGAGTTAACTCCAATCGCTTTGATGGCGAACGATCGCCGAACGAGTTCATGTAGTTCCTTATCTCCGTTATCAATGTGTGCATCGCTTGGCCATAGTTGCGTCGAGTACGGTATTGCGTCTGCGCCCGTGCATATGTGTGTCTCCTCACGCCGTGTGGGCCTTGCGCCCGCTGAAGTAGCGTGGGAGTACGGGGTAGGGGCAGCGTAGATAACTGCGGCGGCCGGTGAGGCGCGCTCGCACGATGTTGCAGTCAAAGCATGCTCAGCGGGTAGCGGACGGCCACTGCGAGCAAAGGTAGGTGCGGGTACGATGCCATGCAGGCACCACCCGAGCGGAGTTAAAGTTGCGCACGGTTCGTCGATGCCACGATAAATAGTCTTAAGAGTCATGAGCAGGTGGAAGTTATCCTGCCCAATTAATATTTTTGGTTTAATATTCACATTAGCACAGAATAAACTGTCTTTTAAGTCACGTAAATGTTCATAACTTTCGAGTTTCACTTTTGATAAGTTTTGAGTAGGCAAGTCCAGTTCGTTTATTTTTCGTGCGCGCACTTCATAGGTTTTACCATCAATGTTCGTTAGTTTAAAATTCACAATTTCACTATGACACACTATATCAGAGTTCCAGGCACCTTTAATACGTAGCGTCTCAGGCTGACCTTGAAGGTTTACACAGTTCGCGAGATCAGCTGACAATAATGATACCGTTGCGCCGTCATCGAGCAAGGCGTACGTAGGTATAACACCGCTAGGTCCGTGCACATTAACGCGAACTATTTTTAACATAACACTTGTACCGGGTACCACAGTAGTATTTGTGACAGTCTCAGCCATGGATTCACTTTCAGTTGCTGTACTCGTAGTTACGCCGTTGTCGGTCAAAGGCGGCAGCGGGGACGTTCCTTTAGCTGGCCAGTGCAGCAAGCGGTGGTGAGCCAGACCGCAATCGTCGATGTCGCACAGCGCGCCTGGACAGGTGTCCTTACCGTGTCCTGGCAGTAAACACTTGTGACACAGCTTATGAACTTTAACAAAACGCCACTTGTCTTTCCGTAAAGCGCGTTTAAATTTGACACAGTTTGATAATGTGTGAACAAATGTTTTGCAAAATTTGCAAGTTGTTTTTTCATCACTGTCAATATGTAGCACGGGCAGTACGGAGTAAGGTTTCCGTTCATCACTTTTCTTTGGCAACTTGTTCTCTATTTGAATATGACTTATTCCTGCTGCGGCAATTTTTATTGCTTCTCTATGAACAAACTCGGCAAACAGCTGTAATTTCGCTTTGCTATCATCTTGATGTTCGAATATGTAATCTGCCCACTTGTTAATAAGGATGCTGGGGCACTTAGATATGACAATATTTAGTAATTCTGGGCTTCTTAGATAATCACTTTGGTTGATAGCCTTAGCAACAGCCACATAATTCTTTATTTTAACGGCAAAGTTCACTAACTCGTTGTGATAGTTTTGTGTTAAGGGTTGCAGCTTTTTAAATTGTGACGTAATCTTGTGTATTATCAGCTCCGGTCGGCCGAAACGTAGTTCTAGTGCTTCTAGAATGACAGTTGGAGAATTGTCACTGATAAGTAGGGATGAAACAGCTTCTCTCGCATCACCACGGAGGCACTTATTGAGTCTCGTGATATTTTCACTGTCACTATAGTCACACAGCTTAGTAGATTCTTCATACACTTTTTTAAATTGTAGCCACTCAAATGAATCACCAGAAAATATAGGTAGGTCTCTCGGAATAGCTAATCTTGACAAATATTTTGTGTTAGCACTTTGTGTAGCCGTAGCTAGGTTTTGCATCGCTTGCGCTAAGTGCTGGAAGTCGTGCGGAGCTGGGCCGGCAGCCGTTGTTGACGCCAGTGGCAGCGCGCGCGCCGCGTCGGTGCATGACTCATGCGTTTCGTGGATGCTTTTTTCGAGCCATTGCTCAACTCTCTGTGACGTTCCAGCCAATGATTGTTGTCCAGTGCTGTGGGACTTCTGGGAGCGCTCATCGTCCAGCGCGGCGAGGTCAGCAGCCAAGCGCTTGTCTATTAGTTCTCTGTCAATTTTGGCTTTTGCTTCTGCTGCTTCCAGCTCTAATTGTTTCCTGCGTGCCGTGATCGATGATCTTGAGCTTTTTTTCGATGAAGCTGCTTTCTGACCGCCGGGTTCAATTTTCAAAATACCCGCGGATGGAGACGGCTTGGTATTATTTCTGAGCTCATTATCTTCTTTTTTATTCACTACAGCAGGACAAGTCTTCACTGAGTGCACTTCATTATCACTATTAACTTGTGTCAACTTTTCTCGCATATGAGCACTGCGCGTTTTAACCATTGTGCGCGGCGGTGTGTTGAACATTCCCGGCCAGTTATCTCGACTTTGTTCCTCAAAGATCCGGTCGAAGGACTAAATGTAGACGATAGGTGCGTGGTCTTGAGGAGATGAAGAAACTGAACAACTAGGATAGCGTAATAAGTGCTTTGAAAACATGTAAGTGAACGTAGATGCGTATCGAACGGCGTTGGACTCGCGACTGAAGGTCGGGGCGGTCACCGCGTCTACCCTACTACCTGTCCCGCCGTACGCATATACATACAAATGCGTGCATTCGCCACTACTTCTGTTTATTTGGAATGTAATACAGGCAAGTACCTAACAATGTTTACATTATAGTATTAGCGTTATTATCTATATTTAAATAACATTTTAATTAGTTACAGATTCGCGTCGTCTACAGACATAGATGTTCAATTAGACCCTACGGGCAGGAAGAGGAAGGCGATCCTTCTCAGCGCACTCAACGAGGGCACTTTTAAGCTAGTAACAGACTTAACACTGCCAAAAAATATTGCAGATGTGCCCTATGAAGACATCTTAAAACTTTTGGATGACAACTTCACTCCAAAACGGGTTGGTTTCGGTGAACGCCACAAATTTTACGCGGCAACACAAGTGTCAGGAGAAACTCATTCACAATGGGCTGCGAGACTTCGTGGATTATCAGAGCATTGTGGGTTTCTTAATGTTAAAGAGGCACTTCGTGACAGGTTCATCATGGGTCTGCGACAAGGGGTAGAGAAGGAATAGTTCTACATGCAAGACCTGACCAATCTTACGCTGTCAGGAGTCTTGGAAATGGCAGAGAACTTATGCTGTGCCATTCAGTTGCTGCTGCCAGCGCTAGTGGCGTCGATAGTGTAGCGGCCACATCAGAGCACCAGCTAGACAAGATTTCAAAGGATCATCGGAGTGGAATCGTTGGGAAAAATAAGTGAAAGAACTGGATTGTAATTCAACATATGTGTATACAGAAAAGTAAAGTGAAATCCGAGACGAAGTAAAAGAAAGTACCAATCCGCGAATCAAACTGATATTTTCGGATTAGTACCCTGAAACTGACACAAATATATCATTATAACTAACAATAAGACAGAGCATCCGGACACAACATGGCTGTTGTGTCCGAATTACTTGGTTTCGGTTGAAGAAGATCTTATATTGTTTTCTCTAATAACACAAAGGTCAACATAAAAATAACAACATAATACACTTAAGGGTATGACTGTTACAAATTCTGTAGCTTTTATTATTAATTATGGTTATCTGTCTGACGTCAACTCAATCCACCGAGCACAAATCAAAATTCTGGAAGGCTACCTAAACTCCTTTACCAGAATAATCTAATAGACGTCACGAAAAAAAAAAATACTACATACTATACAACTATAATATACAAGTTCTAGTAGCTTTCTTAGTTGGTATGAGGCATGTGCGTAATAGTTCGAATAATAATGCAAATATCATTGTCAACCATCAAAATTAGAAGTTGCCGTTTTCATCAATAAGAATAAATGAAATAACATCCTTTAAACAATTTAGCGGCACTCCTTTGGAACGTCTCCGAAAAATTTTGATCGATGGAAAATTTGTAAAACAACGGCGAAAAGTACTTTGTGTATATTTGTTCACAGTATTCTAAAAGTCAGTACAAAAGCATAAAATATTAACACTTGCATGCGCAGAATATTGACACTTTTTTTGTGTTATCTTACACAATCGATCTATTTCACATGTCATACTTAAACCATCTATAGATAATTATCAGTATCAACAGCTGTATAGTCCACTGTTGAACAAAGCCTCCCTATATGGGAGGCTTTAAACTGTATCAGCCGGATTGTCAACTGCTGAATGCAGCCTAAAGGGAGATTTACCATAATTATAATAGGGGATTGCTTGGCAAGCGTCTTGGGGACCACCCACGAGAAGGGATTAGGGGATGCCATTTTAGCCAGGCATCCCACGGGCTTCCCCTATCTATATATATGGCAAACTATCCAAGTTTGGGAATTATGCAATACCCAAAGATTTGCCATAATTCCCACACTTTGAAGGCGTCTTCGGGGTCGCAGTGTAGATAGAAGTCCTTCAAAAGGTGTTGCTGCGCACCTTCCGGTATTTTTCCTTAGTCGCCTCTTATAACACTGGTTAATCATTAATTTAATATACATTAATGAATAATAATATTAATTAATATCTCACTATTACATTGATTTAATATATTATCTTATTTTTATATATATTATGTACTATTATTTTTTATTTATAAACCTCATGATTTAAAGCTTGGGCGTAAACAAAAGACAAATCAAATTTTAAACCAACTTTATTTCAATCACGCATATTTACATAAAATGATAAATCAGACAGTTTGGATAGAAGATGCCGATAATTACCTAAGTATAAGATATTCTAAATAACCATTAAATAAGATTCTTATTTAGATTTTGACTAAGATCAAATTTCACAAATTTACAAATATACGATAGAACATTTTTTAGTCATGTGCGGGATACGAATCCGCGTCCATCCACCCCTTTAGCCGGGGTATGCTCTAACCAATTGAGCTAACATGACATGACGTCAACTCAAATCTTTCCTATCGTTCTTTAACCATCGTATTGGGATGGAGCGACATCTATAGTACCATTTACGTTGTAGACTAATTTTGCAATTGGTTGTATACTTGTAAATCCGCATAGCGGGCGTTATTGCAAACGAAATGAAAAGTCTATTTAAAGACAATTAAAACTAATCTCAAAAAGGAAGATCAAAATCGAACCAATGGGATTAAATAACCCAACTTTGGAAAATAATCCCACTTCGAGTTAATTGAGCATTACGATAAGGATTTATCTCGTTGGTATTAATCACCTCAGTGATGGGCTAATAAGCCCGATTAATTATATCACTCAATCATTTATAACGAAATGTTGGTTTATTAATTAATCAAACACCGTGGAGTAATTAGAAGCAAAGTAATTATAATTTATGCATCGTTGTGTTGGGTGATTCCGCTCCCGTAATTTGGTTAACCAATAAAAGTACCGTCATTGAATAAACGCTCTCCTTCTCATAATGACACCTAAACGTTGTTTTGTTTAATTCGTGCTTTTCCCGGATATTTTTTTTAAATCAGGTTAACGCGTACTTGTTTCGACGTGCCACGTGCTTGAATGTGTTAACAGTAAAGGTCTTGATGTGTTTAATACAAAAATATTATATATATAAATATATAATAAATGTATAATAAATATATATATATATATATACATATATATCTAAAGAAAATTTTATCAATGAGTAGACAAGCTACTAAAACAAAAGCAGTTCAGCAACTCATCAGCAGTTTTAGCCCAAGTAGGTGAGCCCACTATTAATAAATTGGCAGAGTTATTGAATGCTTATTTGTGGTTAACAGAAGGTTGGCGAGCCTTGTCCTTGTTTAACCACATTCTAGTGTACCCTAAAGAAGAAAAAAGGACTACCTAAACTGTGTTTGGTGTAAACAATGCGTATAATTTTCAATATAGCTCATTGTTTACATTATATTTTTTTATGGGAAAGTGATGGAACTCCCACAAAATCCACCTGATGTTAAGCGGTAACTTCTCCCTATGATAGACAATCTAGATCATCATCAGAGCATCTAGATGCATTGTGTTACAAATGACGAACTGTACTGCGCCCTCACCCGTAGACATACACTTATTAAGTCTCATGTGCCTGTAATTTCATAATTACCTACTGGCACCCAAGGACTGCTGCCGCAATAAACAGCCGTTATGTGCTTGACGACAGATTTCTACTTGAAGTTGGTAGCTAGCCAGGCAAGCATTCGCAATTGCCCCTCCACCGTGCGGTGAAGGTGAAATAATTGATCTTGTTGATTAATTTTTGAAATAAATGTCTGATACGAATGGCAAATATACGATTCATAATTTTATGGAATTAAGAATAAGAGTTGGCCCCTACTAGGTGGACTAACGATATCGCAAAAGTCGCGGGTAGCCAACGGTTACACGCGGCTACTAGCCCTGGTTTTCTATGAAGGAGGCCTTTGTTCATCAATCGACGTCTTCCGGCTGATGATGATGATGGTTATGAAATAAAAGAGGAGACTTACGATATAGTTTTATATGAAAGAAAAACTTAGCAATCAGCGTGTTACTACATTCTAATAAAACTGGCACGAATTTCCATAAGACACGACGCCAAAAGGCGCTGCTGCCAAAATATTTAACGTTCCTGGCTCTTCCCGCCCAAGCTTACACCTCATAACCAACAATTACAAAGTAATTTCCATCTATAAACACCTCGGACCACCATATTTTATTTTTATGAAGACATAAATATATTTTGGAGCTGTATATAGCGCGTGCCTCCTTTGAAAAGTGTACCAACCAGTTAATCAACACTTTTAATTAAGAACTGTTCCTAATATAACAGAGGTTTTATACGTGGATTGGATACAACGGAACAAACACTTCAGTGGGCAACTGTTATACTTTGAAACGGTATGCAAAAAATATGATTTAGATGTTTTATTAGGGCCAATTTTTGTCGTAAAAAGGATGTGACTGTCGTTTTATACGAAAAATCAGATGACGCAAAGTTGATATTGTAAATTAAGGCGCATAATCTGAGCTGAAGTGGCTGGGTACTTCGAATTTATCACGCAATAGGACTGTTAATTCGCTTTATTTCAGTCATAAAATCACCCAAGCAATAAAATACTCGGACGTACTCTCATCCCTCTCAAAGCTTTTTATCATCGCTTTTCTCTTTTAAATATTAGTGATCATTAATGAATTTCTCTCAACTTTCCTAATGAAACGAAGCGGAAAAACGTGTGTTGAAAATTTCATTTAGATGTTTTCACTGATCTCATGACAAAAACTTTACCGCACGCCCTAACTAAAGATCGACGCTGTTGAGGCGTGATCACACCAACCATGTAATGCTGAGGTGTTCTACTTGATTCAGTTGTTTATCACTTCTGTTTTTTCGAATAATTATTGGTTAGCAGATTTTAGCGAGTTGATATTAGAAAAGTTATTACATAGTTATTTGCACCTAACCGTGTGTTCCGGCGGCTGTCCTTGAGAGCCAGTACCTCTAGGTTAGCCTGAATAATATCTTCAACCACATCATCACTTACCATCAGGTGAGATAGTGGTCAAAGGCTAACCTACCAGGCATAAAAAAAAAACTTGTCTGCCTACGCAGTTTTGTATTTTGGGGGAAAGGTATTTGATATATTCAATCCGTAGCGCGTTGTTAGCATCCGACGTAGAGCTAGTTTTTGTGGTGTGCCACTTAACCTCAGCTTTGGCTGAAAATCTCTCGCTGAATGTAAAATATTTATGAGTCTTGGAACAGGTCCAGATTACCCACAGTCCATTGCCAAGTAGTCTCTGTGGAACAGTATAAATAAAATGTACCATAGTGCTCTCCTTACCATTATTATTTGTATTGGTAGAATGTGTGTTTTCAACTCTGTGTAGTAGGCACTTTTTTTTTCAATGAATTGTTTTATTCCTGGTGTTAGCAAACTAGCCCTATTAATTGATTGTGATTGAACAAATCCAAATGTTCACATACTATTATTATACCAATTGACGAGCAGTGACAATCTGGCGCTCAACATTGTCGTATGGTTGTTTTACTGGGGTGTAGGTAGGGTGTTGCTGTTCACCAGCAACCCCTTTATAGAAGATACTTCTCTGATGTTGCTCCAGAATAGTCAGCGGGCAGCAGCGAGGACCTTGTGACCTGGCCGTCTGACGGTGGGGTGGCTTACTACCTAATGCTTCGTTAAGGGCAACACTGATTGAAAATGCATATTTTTAAATTATAGAAAATCACATTTATTGCTTACAATTTACATGTCTAGAATTAAGGGTCCGCCGTTCACTGTAGCCTATTACTACGCGCGGGGAGGGTACGAATATATTACGCGCACATGGGGGTTTTTGATTTAAAGCAAAGGTACCTTTGTGTATGAGAAACGAACCTCCTGTTGTTTGAATTGGCCATTCATCATATCCTTAAAAACTGCCTTCCATCATCCATCGAAATGCTGTTTGTGAGCTGATCACCTTGGCCGCCATTTTGACGGGCCGCACCCGTCTACTAAAATTTTATCGGGGTACTGCGTGGCGCCATCCAGGTTTAGGCGCTCTCAGTTCTTCGGAATAACAGCTTGGACTGCTCGGTTTTATTGGGACCCGAGCTTATTAGGGTCCTATTGCCTTTACTTGGCAATTAGTTCCTGGAACGCGAAAATGCTGTGCACGTACTCTCATTGCGAGCGTCGACGGGTCTCTCTCCCAACATCGGTGAATGAGGGGTATATAAACCAGCTGGCGGGAGGCAGGGTATCACCCGATACTTTTGTCTTTCTTCTCGCTCGCTCGTATATGCTTTCTCTTTCTTTTTCATGACCTCACTTTATTATTCAATATTTTTTTCTTTATTTAACACTAAAGCCTAATTAAAGTATACAATAGCAAAGAGGAAAATTCAAATGCTAATCTCTCAGATTTTCATACATATAGAACTAGTATTTATTACAAAAATAAACCATGTGGCCGACCAAATTTCATTTTGTGATTTATAATTAAATGAGGATTGTTTTTAACTGAGTTAGTACAATTACCTGACCTAGACAAGGTATTAAACAGGATTTCAAAATGAGCCTGGCCACTATAAAAGGGATATCTTGAAAACCAGAAGGGCTGATTACAAACTCATTGACAAACTACATATTGCTTTGTAAATGGTAAACAGTTTATTAAACGCGAAATAATTTTATATGTGGGACGAGCACAAAATATTCAGTGATCGCCTCATCATCTTTTCCAGCTTCCAGAATGCCGGGAAGAGCAGGACTTTATTATTAAACATAATTTTGTATACTACTTGTCTTTATCACTAGCAAACATTTTATCCTCGCGATGATATCGTAATTTTATTAGGCGCTTGTGGGCTTTCAAACTTCTACTCAAAACGTTAGAACATTTTCTTATTGGAAATGTATGTAATAAGACAATAATACTACAACATCTAAAGCTTTTAATTTTAGTGTCATAATATGCCAGATAAAACAGTTAAAATACCGCAAGGTTTTATAACTTTTTATAACAATGCCATTGTTCGATTGTAATCACAAATACTTATGTTAGTGAAGGTATTTATTCACTATTTTCACTAGTTAAATATTGTCATATTGCCAAATACTCTTTCAGTTTAATGAATCTAATCAAAAAACGATTTGACGTAAATTAATTACTTATAAACGAGACCAAAACATTACCCAGTAAAAAGATATCCGTTTCAATATTAAAATTTAATATATAATGAATCAAATTGAGACCCTTCCTCCACAATGATTACATAAGCTACCATAATAATGATTTTACTTCAATAATATAATAATAAGAAAATGGTTCCCAGACTAGAAATAAAACATTGAAAATAAACAACTTGCTCATGAATTCGTACGTCCTACCTGATGTTTCAAACAGGAATAAATGTTCCAAGCTGTGAACCTAATTTAAGTACTTGAAGCAAGTACTAAGTTATTCATGGCCTAGTATAATTGGTCTGGATACATCCCTAGCAACTGATAATGAATGTTATTAAATTTGTAGACCTAAGTATACAGAATCGTTGGTGAGTAGGGCCAATTTATCAAACATAGATATAACTACAGATATTTGTTTTTAATATCAACAAGAAGGTAATATTCCTCATGCCTGGGATATACAGGTATGATCATAGAGAAATATTTTCCTTTCTGTTTTCTGTGGATATGACAAATTTTAAGTTGTTATTGTACAAACAGAGGTGCCAAAACACTCACGGTTCGCATAGACTTGTTTTGGTTCCGTGTAAGGGGGATACTGCCATATACCAGGTACAGTTCTTGACTTTGGAGCATTACTGAAATTTTATTTATTAGAAAAACCCAATAATGTTTTTAAATTGGATTTTCTATGACCAACCCGCGGCTTGAACCAAGTAGATACCTCAAAATTCCAAAGCAGCGCTTTTACATACACCCTAACGAATAGTTTAATTATACTTAACGAAAAAAAATCATAATTTGCCAAAAAACATACAACAATAATGAAAGTTACAGACCCGTCAGAACACACGGCGTGCCGCAACCACTCTGGCGACCAAGTCTGAAAATGGGTGGCTACTCCGTGCTTAGCAGGATGTCGCATCGCTAGATTTCCTTGCGGTGGGTCCGATATATATCCCCTATAATATAACTAGCTGCTCCCTGCCTTAGTTTCTAGCTCCAACCCTTCGTAATGAATATAATGTACTTATTTTTACACAGCCGCTATACATCGGCTTCGACATCTTAATCATTATGTTTCTGAAAAAAATATACTCATGGAGTTCTATGAATGGCAATAAATATTCTAATCAAAAATGTATGTTTATCATTGTATACTCGCTAAATATGTGTATGCGATGGGAAAATACTTTCACGCATATAAAATTAGAAAAAATACTTTGAAAATCATAATTATTGTATGTATATTAGTCCTGTTACCATAGAACATATAATAATACTGTTACTGTGAGTGGAAACTTTGTTGAAATTTTATAGGTGGGGCCCACGCACAGTACATTTAGCAGTATTCCCAACGTAGCACACTTAAAGAGTCCCCGTGTACATGTGCACACTTATTAAGAATTTGCACGTATTACACTTATAAAGTTCCTGCGTTGTACACTTAGCAAAAATTCATACGTAACAAAAAAAGATCTTGGTTTTAAGTATCACACGCTTTAACATCTAATTCCTTATACAATCAGCATTCGCCAAATTAATAACACGTAAACCAAATTAAACGCCTCACTCCAACATAGCACATCAAGTAGTCCCGGATAGAGATATGTAAAGACAACTTCTCTGCGAGCATCACACAATGACACAGACACTTCGTCACGCAGTTCATGGGAAAAACAATGTCAAAATTAAAATCATTTATACAAATTTGACAACTACAACTCTCTTATAAAATTTAACTACACTTTGGTGTACCTGGTGTGTAGGCGGCAGTTCGCACGCCTCCTCCTTTCTCCATAGTGGTGGTGGAGGATCGGGGGATTCTTCACCAGCTTGCAAGACCCAACACGTTTGGGGGGTAACCTTGGTGAGCAAGGTGTAGGCGCAGAGGCCCGACGGAGTTCGGGCCTACCGCCAAAGCAAGATGTTGAATGCTAACGCGACCCTATCTTGCCCCACCTTGGCGGAGGACTGCTCACGAGGGGTTTTAGTGGTTTCAAGTCTCACACATCCCTTTCCACCACCCCCGTGATGGAATGATAGTGCAAAGGCATTCCGCCCACAAAAAAAGGCGAGTAATTATAACCAGTTCATTGAGTCCTCATATATGTACGTTAATTTAATGTAAACCAAAACGAGTATGTTCAGAATATCATAAAACACCTCGTGGAAAATTGAAACCATTGTCGTGTAGTAGGCGTTTATAGCATAAAAACATTCGCAGCCCAACGCGGGTATACTTTTATAGGGGTTCTATACAGGACAAAACTTTAACGGGCTGTTATCGGTGTTACTGCATCAAAATTATAATAGATTATTATCAAAATTTTATGGAAATAACTTCTCTAACTATAACCTTCTTGACCTCACACCTTCATAAAAGTACAGTTTAAATTTGAAAAACAGGATAGTAATATAATTGATAGTTTAATAAAATCTTTTATTTCACACTTCAACCTCTAAACCTCATTTATTGATATATTCGGCTACGGTTTGCTTGTCAAACGTAAAAGTATCTTCCGTTTGACTATTTCTCCTAGTAAAGAGTTTCCTGTGAGAATTTTTACTGTTACAGGGTTTCTTTTGAGATAAAGGATGACTCGCGAGTGAGCCGTTTTTTTGTCTACAAAGACCCTTTTTAGAGTACATTTCTTTGGGAAGATGGTATTATGATGTTAGCGCATTTCCCTAAGGATCTGACTGCGAACGAATTTATGATATCTTTGCGGTATATATACCGTTATTTTAGACTGCAGGTTTATAACATGGAATTTATTTGATTGTTTTAGATGGGATAGTGAAATATTGAAAAAACTGGGTAAAAAATTGGAATTTTCGTGACTCAGTTATGCCAACTCAATTGTTTTGTACTTGGGATGTACCTTGCCTTGTAATATTTTTGCATAGTGTATAAGCATTGGATTGTGTATTTATGTGCTGTCTTTTAAAGTGAGTTTCAGTAAAAGAATCTTGCCATAAAAGTTTGTGTATCCTTTCAAATAATTTTAAAACAATCTCTAACTTTAACATGTAATAAAACTAAGAAATGTTTAGAATAAAAATTATGAAACAAGTCAAACAAGAGCCGGAATTTC
This sequence comes from Plagodis pulveraria, assembly GCA_963890685.1. Classification (NCBI taxonomy): domain Eukaryota; kingdom Metazoa; phylum Arthropoda; class Insecta; order Lepidoptera; family Geometridae; genus Plagodis; species Plagodis pulveraria. The sequence continues at coordinate 9,446,460 of OY982964.1, read as the reverse complement.
ATCACGTGTGGTCTACGCAGGAGCAAAAGTGAGCCATCGATAGTACAATCACGATCAGTTTGTGTGAATAACGTAATAAAGCTCATTCTCACAAAACCATTTTTGCCGACCTTTAAATTTAATTTTTGTTTTGTATGGAGCATTAAGGCATCTATCTTTCTCTTTCTTCTAGACGTAAATGGCTTATGTACTTGCAGTATGTTAGTAAATGTAATGTTGATAGTAACTGTAATGATATAGATACTACGTAGCATCAAGGGCTACTGTAGCTTCAATTCGTCTCTAAAGTTTTTTTTAACATATGATCTCAAGACTACTACGTCGGTAACTACTTGGTCAGTGATGGTATCGTCAAAATCAAGTAAGTTTTTAAATAATACCACTAACTTTGTTAGTTCCAGAAAATTCTTACAATAATATCTCAGGCAATGTAGAAATTTCTCTTTTAGTTTTTTCTGTCCATTGAATGAATGGATTTGAAACAAATTGAGAATATTAATTAAATAACGACTGAAACCCATTAAACTTTACGTTAAACCTCAGTCAAACTCTTAAGCCATTAGGTTCTTAAGCATTTAGGTACCACAATACCAACACTTTTTGACCCCCAAATCCGTAAGCATAAAGTTCAAAGTGTACAACAAAGTTTACCCCGCAACATCGTGTTGAATCGCTTTTCAGTGCACTCGCCAAGTTTGACAAATATTCAGTCATTTTTGGCTAAAGCATCTGAAACACTGCATTTTAAAAATAAAAAGGTACTTAGACGGCTCTGCCTACTCATTCGCAGAATAATTATAGGAATTTATGATGTACTTATATGTATTCTTTGTAATTGCTTGTTCAATAACGGCCCTAAATTAATTGCTTCGACGTGATCTAAAAATCTACTGAGCCTAGTCTCGTAATTATGAGCTCAAAATGTTACTTTTCTAGTTGTATAAAAAAACGTAAGACGAATAAGCTGGCAACTTTACACTGGTACTCAAGGCTTTGAAGTCTAATCTTAAGCAACGCCACCGATGAGATTTTGTAACTTGAACATTTCTTCTTCTAGGAATCGTGCAGACAGGACATGATAGAAGAAATAACGCAATCATTTTCTTCCTACACTTCTCGCATGCCTCTGTGAATGTTTTTCAACAATACACCAACCAACTCGAACCCGTTTTTGTTCTGGGTCTCCTCATACGTGATACGCTGGGTATCTTCAATTTATTGGCTGACAGTAGCCAAATTTTATTATTACTAGGGCCGAATCACGAATTTTATCAGGGACTTAAACAAAGCCAAGGATAGGTTCTGCGTACCAATGCCTTACGGTATTCTAATGAGGCGCTTCTTTTCCAAAAGCATTTTATAGAATGAAAATGCATCGATATGACGTAAAATTTCTACCGAAAAATCAAAAACATTACACTTTTGAATGCGAGATAAGGAATATTAGTCACTATCTTCATAACTCGTTGCAATATCAAACGTCTTTATTTTCAATTTTCCTGTCAATAATAACAAATATTTTTAAAATATTTTATGAAAACATCAAATTAATATTTTAATCAAACACTTAAAAAATACAAAAATATATCTAATGACAATTCCGCTTCTTTAAATATTAAATTGATGTTTTCATAAAATATTTTAAAAGTATTTGTTATTATTAAATATGGATTTCCGCAAAGTAACGCCTGAATCTATTTATTTTCCTGTCAAAGTTATTTAGGAGATTTAAGTAGTATTTAACCGGACCTTTAAAAAAATCCTTTTTTTTGTGTCAAAATTCTAATTACACATCGAATCACATATAAAAATGTACGACAAATTAATCTTGCACGGCCAGGCATCATTCCGGGAAGATAAGCTTATATATGTCACTGTAAATATTCTATTTATCAGATTCTAACTTCTTTCTGTCCGAAAAATGCTAAGCAAAGTATCTCTTATTTCGACATCTCTTGAGGATTAAAAAGAAAACTCTGATCGTTTTAAACAAAAACTGTAATCTGAAACTTTGAAGTGATAGTTTAATGAATTTGGAACCTTTTTGTAAATAATCTTGAAATCGTGAGAAGTGTCATAAAAGTAAATGAGTTTTACAACAAAATAAAAAGGTTTACAAGGAAACAATCTGTTTTTATAAAAAAAACGTCACATCTTGCTATCTACAAATGTTTTCAGTAAATTGTATCATCAATAGGTAAGGTGTACCGTTTTTTCTTTTACTTAAATGAATATTTTCATCAAATAAAATCAAAAAGCATAAAGGTGGGTATCATAGTAGTGTAAGATATTCTTCTTCCAGTAAGTAGAGAAACACTAGTAATTTTAGACTTATAAGGATAGCAATAATAGATAGACCCTTATCACACATATGATGAAATTATGTGCAGAACAATGATGAGTGCATTGCCATGTCAGGCAGGGCCAACACTTTAAAATTCACTGCTTTTTAATGTTCCGTAACCAAAGGACAAACGAAGCCCTATTAATGAGATTCCACTGTCTGTCTGTCTATCCGTCCATATTATACCATGGTCCATATTATATTCCTAGCTCGTAACGGAATGTGTTACTATTGTCGTAAATAGTTTTACTAAGGGTGTAGACAGAACAGAAGATTCACATTACAGAAGATACTTCTCTGATGTTGCTCCAGGATAGTCAGCGGGCAGCAGCGAGGACCTTGTGACCAGGCCGTCTGACGGTGGGGTGGCTTACTACCTAATACTTCGTTAAGGGCAACACTGATTGAAAATGCAAATTTTAAATTACAGAAAAATCACATTTATGTCTTAAATATACATGTCTAGAATTAAGGGGGTCCGCCGTTCACTGTAGCCTATATTACTACGCGCGAGGAGGGTACGAATATATTACGCGCACATGAGGATTTTTGATTTAAAGCAAAGGTATCTTTGTGTATGTGGAACGAACCTCCAGTTGTTTGTATTGGCCATTCACCATATCCTTAAAAATTGCCTTCCATCATCCATCGAAATGCTGTTTGTGAGCTGATCGCCTTGGCCGCCATTTTGACGGGCCGCACCCGTGTACTAAAATCTTATCGGGAGACTGCGTGGCGCCATCCAGGTTTAGGCGCTCCCAGTTCTTCGGAATAACAGCTTGGACTGCTCGGTTTTATTGGAACCCGAGCTTAATAGGGTCCTATTGCCTTTACTTGGCAATTTGTTCCTGGAACGCGAAAATGCTGCGCACGTATACTCTCAGTGCGAGTGTCGACGGGTCTCTCTTCATTATCGGTGAATGAGGGGTATATAAACCAGCTGGCGGGAGGCAGGGTATCACCCGATACTTTTGTCTTTGTTCTCGCTCGCTCGTATATGCTTTCTCTTTCTTTTTCATAACCTCACTTTATTATTTACTATTTTTTTCTTTATTTAACACTAAAGCCTAATTAAAGTATACAATAGCAAAGAGGAAAATTCAAATGCTAATCTCTCAGATTTTCATACATATACACTTAGTATTTATTACAAAAATATACCATGTGGCCGACCAAATTTCATTTTGTGATTTATAATTAAATGAGGATTGTTTTTAACTGAGTTAGTACAATTACCTGACCTAGACAAGGTATTAAACAGGATTTCAAAATGAGCCTGGCTACTATAAAAGGAATATCTTGAAAACCAGAAGGGCTGATTACAAACTCATTGACAAACTATATATTGCTTTGTAAATGGTAAAAAGTTTATTAAACGCGAAATAATTTTATATGTGGGACGAGCACAAAATATTCAGTTATCGCCTCATCATATTTTCCAGCTTCCAGAATGCCGGGAAGAGCAGGACTTTATTATTAAACATAATTCTGTATACTACTTGTCTATATCACTAGCAAACATTTTATCCACGCGATGATATCGCAATTTTACTAGGCGCTTGTGGGCTTTCAAACTTCTACTCATAACATTATAACATTTTCTTATTGGAAATGTGTGTAATAAAACAATAATACTACAATACCCCCTTTCCCAGGAAAAACGGAAAACTCAGTTTGACGCTACAGCCACGGCAGTCCTAAACAAAAACATGCCCAGGTTCACCTAATAGACTCCACTCGTATTCTTCTTTCATAATTACCTTTTAAGATTCTTGGCATACTTGGTTCTTAGTTCCATACATCTATTATGCACGCATCATCGCTCATACATCGCCTTTCAAAAGCTTTGCCTTACGTACCATTTGTTCATCTGCAATCATGTCACTCTTTCATAATCATACCTAAACATACTTCTTTCATATATACAAAATGTTTTAACCTTGCATACTTAGTCCATCCTGTGTTCCTGTCCACTATTCAACCATTATAATGAAAATCAATACTATATTAACTTAAAAACAGTTTCAATTTCTGCTAGCCTTTTTTGTAAATTCTTATTTGGTATGTAATGATTAAACTTAAAATCCCTGCTTTGGGGAACTAGAATGATAATTATTCATTAATATTAAGCCTAAGATTCTACTACTAATACAAATGTTATTGCTACTAGCTTTTTTACATTCTTATTTGCTAAAGCTTAAACTTGAAATCCCTTCTTTGGGGGCTAAAAAACTACTTATTATTTAATTATAGACTTAAGTTACAAGTGCTAAGTTAGAAATTATGACTGTATAAGATCTATACGTTAGAGTAGGTATGTACATCAGTGACTATAATAAATGACCATTCGTACTATTCTATTTTATGTCTAACATTAGAAGTAGCTAAAGAAATAAAGAGTATAACATTATAGCTTCAGCTTCCTAAAAACTTGGTTGTACCTTTAAAGTATCATACCTTGTTACTACTACTAACTATTTTTAAAACGATACGGTGGTACTTCATGAGTAACACACCTAAAACAAAGAGAAGATTGATTCAAGGATACGGACGTTATCCTGAATGAATGTCTAGAACGTCATACCAGAGTACTTACGTAGTTCACTTACCACTAGTTCATATTAATGTTCTAGTGTTTATATTAAGTGAGCTTTTAACTGTCATTATTAATAAGTATTTGCTTAAATGGTTTGCTAACCGCAGCATACTTTTTAAGTCTACATCAGAGTACATTGATAAATACTTAGTACGTAGTCATTGTAATGACCAGAGTATTTATTTAGCTTTGATTAGAATAGCTAACAATATGATAAAGAAAAAAATTATAAAGTAGGTACTTTATATTGGTACCTAACTTAAAAATAACGAAAACGTTGAGTATGATGTGTTGATATTTTCTTGAATATCTATTTATTACAATACTTAACTAGTAGGTATATCTAACTAAACAGAAAACGAATTTACCATCATGTGCTTACATAGTACATGAATATTGACCGTAAAGAGAAACTTAGTAATGAGATGATACTATTGAGATATGTTTCCTACTATCAAAACATTACCTCCCGAAAGTGTCACTTTGACTTCATTAAGCTATAAATAGACTTTAATAGATAATTTAAGTCCATAGTTATATACCTGAATAGGTACATCACTTGGCTATGTGGTTTTTATTATAGGAAAACCTTCCTTAAATAGTGCTAGATGAGCACACAAAAAAAACTAGTAATTTTTGTGGATGGTGGATTACCTAGATCAACATTCTGCTATAACGTAATACAACTCCTGCAATATCTTTCTAAGTATCGCCAATTTTTTCAAAAAATTTCCCTACTCAAGCTCAGAACGCTTGTTTTGTTCCCTACCTAGCCTAATTGATATTAAATTTGCCTATCCCCCAACATAGAAGGTTGTGGTTCTTATTATAGGAACACCTTCCTTAAATAGTGCTAGATGAGCACTAAAAAAAAACTGTAATATACTAAATTGTGTATTTTTTGTTACATATAATTTTATCTAGTTACTACAGACTGATAAATGGACATGTACGTTAGGCGAAACGTATATAATCGGGTCTTTGAAACTTCAATATGTTTGAGTATGGCAAGTTCAAAAAAGGAATTAAAAGAGAGAAAAATATGAAAAATTATACTGATAAGTATTTGAATTATGCTAAATTTTTAGTTAAGATTCAACAGTAATGAAGTCAAATTTAGGTTTTATATTGTGTACGGACAAGAATTTATACATAAAATTATGATGAAATTTGTGGCGAAATAACTAAAATTTTTGAGTAATTAAGAAAACTTAATTACTGAAAAAGTATATGTCCTACATCAAAAATTTAAACGGTAATAGACTCGCCTAATGGTCTAGCTATAGAAAAGTTTTAAACATTTTTGAAAAATTTTGACTAGTGAAAGAATGATTCTTCCAAAAAAAACTTAATTTTCTTAATTACTCAAAAAGTATATGTCCTACATCCAAAATTTAAACGGTAATAGACTCGCCTAATGGTGTAGCTACAGAAAAGTGTTAAACATTTTTGAAAAATTTTGACAAGTGAACAATTTTGCTTGGCGGGATGAAAAATTACTATATGTTTGTTACTAGTAACGCTGGTTTTTAAATATGAGACATACGGGTGATTTGACTGGGTACCATGTCCTACGGTGACAACAAACATGGTGGTGGTATACATCTAGACAGATTCCTAATGAATCCTTCCACCTAGGGTAACAATTTAACGACGTTTTTTCGTCGCAGCACAGTTTAACGACGTGTTGGGGTCGTTTGGCTGGGTACCATGTCCTACGGTGACAGCAGACATGGTGGTGGTATACACCCAGACAGATTCCTAATGAATCCTTCCACCTAGGGTAACAATTTAACGACGTTTTTTCGTCGCAGCACAGTTTAACGACTTGTTGGGGTCGTTTGGCTGGGTACCATGTCCTACGGTGACAGCAGACATGGTGGTGGTATACACCCAGACAGATTCCTAATGAATCCTTCCACCTAGGGTAACAATTTAACGACGTTTTTTCGTCGCAGCACAGTTTAACGACTTGTTGGGGTCGTTTTATAGTGTAAATATGTTCTATTAAATGCATTGGTTATGAAATTTGGTCGCTCAGGTTAAAGGCCATATTAATGAAGACAATATGTTCATAAGTAGAAAATAATTATAGAAATATTAATATTAGCAATCATCAATAGGATTAAAAAACGTGCATAGCCTTGTACTCTTATACCTTTCAAAAAAATTTGGTACGTTATTTGATAACATATGTAGGTAGACATTGAGCTAGTGGAAACGAAAAAAACAATATTATCACAGTTCAATGCATAAAAATTTTACATAAAAATATTAATAAAAATTGGAATTAAAAACATTTGATTTGCAACAACACACACATATAATTATTGAACGATAAAACTGATAATATATTTAATTATTTATAAGGATGAATTTATTATTATATTGTCTGAGAGAGAGCATTTTCCTCGTCTAATTTGTAACTATAGCTATCCAATCAGTATTGCACCTAACGAAGCATCCATAAAAAATTTGCCACCCCAACGCTATATAAATTTAATAAGAAAGTTCGGGCGCCATTGTCGTAAATAGTTTTACTAAGGGTGTAGACAGAACAGAAGATTCACATTACAGAAGATACTTCTCTGATGTTGCTCCAGGATAGTCAGCGGGCAGCAGCGAGGACCTTGTGACCAGGCCGTCTGACGGTGGGGTGGCTTACTACCTAATACTTCGTCAAGGCAACACTGATTGAAAATGCAAATTTTAAATTACAGAAAAATCACATTTATGTCTTAAATATACATGTCTAGAATTAAGGGGGTCCGCCGTTCACTGTAGCCTATATTACTACGCGCGAGGAGGGTACGAATATATTACGCGCACATGAGGATTTTTGATTTAAAGCAAAGGTACCTTTGTGTATGTGGAACGAACCTCCAGTTGTTTGTATTGGCCATTCACCATATCCTTAAAAATTGCCTTCCATCATCCATCGAAATGCTGTTTGTGAGCTGATCGCCTTGGCCGCCATTTTGACGGGCCGCACCCGTGTACTAAAATCTTATCGGGAGACTGCGTGGCGCCATCCAGGTTTAGGCGCTCCCAGTTCTTCGGAATAACAGCTTGGACTGCTCGGTTTTATTGGAACCCGAGCTTAATAGGGTCCTATTGCCTTTACTTGGCAATTTGTTCCTGGAACGCGAAAATGCTGCGCACGTATACTCTCAGTGCGAGTGTCGACGGGTCTCTCTTCATTATCGGTGAATGAGGGGTATATAAACCAGCTGGCGGGAGGCAGGCTATCACCCGATACTTTTGTCTTTGTTCTCGCTCGCTCGTATATGCTTTCTCTTTCTTTTTCATAACCTCACTTTATTATTTACTATTTTTTCTTTATTTAACACTAAAGCCTAATTAAAGTATACAATAGCAAAGAGGAAAATTCAAATGCTAATCTCTCAGATTTTCATACATATACACTTAGTATTTATTACAAAAATATACCATGTGGCCGACCAAATTTCATTTTGTGATTTATAATTAAATGAGGATTGTTTTTAACTGAGTTAGTACAATTACCTGACCTAGACAAGGTATTAAACAGGATTTCAAAATGAGCCTGGCTACTATAAAAGGAATATCTTGAAAACCAGAAGGGCTGATTACAAACTCATTGACAAACTATATATTGCTTTGTAAATGGTAAAAAGTTTATTAAACGCGAAATAATTTTATATGTGGGACGAGCACAAAATATTCAGTTATCGCCTCATCATATTTTCCAGCTTCCAGAATGCCGGGAAGAGCAGGACTTTATTATTAAACATAATTCTGTATACTACTTGTCTATATCACTAGCAAACATTTTATCCACGCGATGATATCGCAATTTTACTAGGCGCTTGTGGGCTTTCAAACTTCTACTCATAACATTAGAACATTTTCTTATTGGAAATGTGTGTAATAAAACAATAATACTACACTATGTATGGTTAAAAATTACAGGCATAAGTATTAAGCCGAAAAAAAACTTTTCACACCCTAATCTCTGAGATGTCATCGTCTAGAGTTCTTTGTAATTTATTGTAGAGTACAAATATATTAATATAGTGAAAAATATAAAACGTTCAAAGTTGACAATTTTAGACACTTATGATACGTGTTCCATCTCAAACTAGTTAGAAACTCATCGCGATCCCAAGTCCATTCCCTTTAGCTAGAATGTTACACAGGTGAAAATATACTAACGAACCTCCAGAACACCCTCTATCTAGTGCGGACACAGGAGAAAAAAGCCTCACTCGTCAGCAAAGGATATGGGTCTGGTTCAGGATTCTACACCTTAACTGTACACGAAACGCAGGGTTTGACTTATGAGTCGGTAATCGTCATAAAGATGAGGGAAAGAGTCACCAAGCTCCGAGACAGCGTTTCTCATGCGGTAGTAGCAGTGTCACGCCATACAAAATGCTGCGTTTACTATACCAACGACAGCTCGGACGCCATCGGTAGATTCGTCAGGTGGGCAACGGAGGCTAACTATAAAAACCTAGTCGACTACAACCTAAAAACGGCTTTACGAAATAGAAACGGAGAGGTCGTTGAGGCTCTATTCAAAACATCAAGGGAGTGGACAATCTGGCTGATACAGTGCAGTACAGTACCACTATGGAGATTAAAGTTGAGGATTAAGACTGCGTATATATACCGAAAATATGCAAGGAACAAACGATGTGTGTGTAAATAATCCTGCGATAGGATCGCTTCATTTTCCTAGCCTCGCTGAACGCAGTGCTCCTATTAGTGTTTTTTTCGTCTTACACCGCTTATCTTTCTCACACATATCTGGTGGATACGCAGCCTAAGGTACTCCATAATCAAGTAAGTAATGTTAATTCAATTTCTGGTACTAACTTTTATGTGCAGGTACTCCAATGTTGCAATCATTATTTCCTAAGAGCTTGCAAAATCACAGAGAGAAAAAACAATGCAACGAACGCGTTTTGAACACGAGCAGCAAATACAGTGGTAGTGAGTCGAAATTCATGTAATAGTTCTTATTAAATAATTAACCCTTTGGCATCCGAGATAACGAGAACAATATAATATCATTTATAAATGGACGATATCGTCCACGGCGATGCCAAGGAGCCTCTTTGAATCAAGCAATGACACTGTATCATCCGGATTGTCTACCTTCTGGTGTGTTACACTTAGTCGCCTCTTACGACACCCATTGGTAGAGATGGAGGGGTGACATTCTAGCCCGGTACCCCACGTCAAGCACTGATAGCCGAGTGGTAAAAAAATGGACTGCCCACCGCCGACTTCAGCTACACCGAATGATAAAAGAGCATTTTGCAAATGATCGCCTGGTTAGCTACTACCCTCAACTCGAAAATCTGTCGCCAAACACCTAAGAGTATGGTCCGGTAGCAGTCCTTGAGAGCCAATAAAAAAAAACTACAGACTACATAAGTCTTAACAACTGAATGTATCAGGGTGACGGGCGCAGTACAATTCGTCACTTGTGATGATATGCATCTGTTATAGGCAGCGGTTACTGCTTAACATCAGGCGAGCCTCGTGCTAGTTCGGTCACAATCAAACAAAAAAAAAACATGTAAGTTAATTTCCTAACGTTGCCTGCATAAGTTTGCTGCTTTGCGACAAGGCCGCGCATAGTGTTTTTGTTTTAGTAAGTACCTATCTATTTAAGGGCAATATATTTATATCTATCTATCATGTTCATCTTTTTTTATACTAAGTAGATACATTGGGACACAGCCTAACGATAAAATACACATTAACCTTAAGAGAGAATCTTATTCCGGACGTAACCAACCGGCTTTAACAAAAAATATTGCTTTCTCTGCGTTTTCGTGCAATATCTACGAAATAGAATGTGTAGAATTTGACTTTGCTAAAATAGTAAAAACTAAAATATTTCTCTGATTACTTTTGCTTAGATACATGTATGTTGTTTTGTTTATTTAATTCTGCATTTGTGTTTCACGTATTTTCTTGTTCATTCTGTTTTTCCGCACATGACGACATACTGGTCTAAAAGGGGTAATAAAATACATTTACATATCCGGGTCCACATTTTGTAACAAACAACGCTATTCATCACCATGGAACCATAAGTTATAGAGCACAAACATGTGAAGTGAACTTGCTTCTATGATTACTTACAAAGGGTTTCTTGATTTCCTTATATTTTTTTTAATAATTTGCTACAATTGTTCTAAGAAGTAGTTTTACGAACCTGAAATTACTTTTAAAGATCGCGGCAGATTGTAAAAAAAAATCTTAAATAAAAACTTAACTGACTTCTATCCACTGAACAAGTAATATTATACTTCTAACTGAATCACAGTTACATTTTTTCACCTAACTTTGCTGAACACATTACTCCTTTTTTTGAAGTCGTTTAAGAACTAAGATATAATGGAACCTTTTGGTAAGTAATCCTTGAAACGCACGCTGCTTGTGTTGTCGTATTTTCCGTAAGATCTTTCGGCTTGCTCCTCAGTATATATCATATCTCTCTGGTGAATTCCAATGAGTACTTCGCTATGTGGAGTCATCTCATCTTCTTATGAATGTTAGCATTTACTCATAGGTTATATTCTTAACCCTCAGACAAATCTATTTTAGTCTGAGATTAAAGCAAACTCTTATTAAAATGGTAACCTTTTATACCAAAAAGACATTATTCAGGCAAACACGTCACTAGGTAATGTAGGTGTAAAAACCCAAGAACTGGCAACACCACCCACAAACGTGAAGGCAAAATAAAGTCTGCTATTTGGTAATGTCAGATATATTCCTTTATTTGTTAGAACAAATCGGTTTGGGCTGCCACGCGCCATCGCACTCGACCTGTTCGACCTAATAAATTGATTTTAAGAGTTCGATTGTTCTAAGTATATGCGTTATTCACAAACTGCGTGTGATACTTATATACAACACATGACTTTTCATGAGTCGATAAAACGGTATAGTTAAAAAAATATATATAATTTTTATGATATATTCAGAATGGATGAAGTTGTGTGCAAAAGTCGAGTGGGCTTGGTTGTATTCCGGCTATTGAATTACACTATGAAGATTCTATGTGTATATTATATTCAATATCCGTAAAATAGTAAAGGAGTATAAGTTTCACTATTGTTAAGTTGTAACCAAAGCATGTCAATTTTCATATTAGGATGTAAAAACAATGAATATCTTAATAAAATTCTACAAATAAAATTGAACTTTGTAACATGTACGTTGTGTGCGCAAAGTGATGGGTGACGTAAGCGTCGCCCATCACTAGGATAGTGCAAGCACTATCTTAACTTCGTTTTACCAGAGATTATTGATCTCGCCTTATTTGCTGCAGATAAGTATTGCTTTTTTTTTAAATAAGGGCCTGTTCCATGTCCTCCTGTGGAAAACATATTTTTGAAATAATATTCTTGTGGTTGTCTTTTGTGTTGTTAGCGAGGAGATATTTTACTGACCTCTATATGAGGGGGATAACAGCAGAAAGATGATAATTTTGTCCATTGCACCTTATCCCGATAGAATCGAAAGCTTGTAAATACTGTAACATGTATACTGTATACGAGTAAAATGTGTTTACTTACATTTAAAAATTAGTTTTACTCTATATTGCATCTAAGTCGAAATAAAGAGAGTCGTACATTTTGATTAATTTGAACGCGTACAATGATACTTGTCTTTCTATCCATAGATTTTATCAGACATCGACGTTATGACTTATTTATGAAGGCTAGGTTTGTAGAATGACTCAGTGCCAAGACTCGACTAAAAGAGAACGTTGACTTATTAAAAGGCTTCTTGGCATGGTATCAATCTGACGGGCTTTTATCTTAAAAATACCTTATTGCCTCTGTTTTAGAACATCGGAATGAGTGATCGTTATGAATATTAATGCAAGGGGATCTTTGGAGTTTGATAGGTCAATAACTTTAGTGAATGTTCGTTAGTTTAATTAATGCCGTGTTTCATATATCTGTTGTCTGGGCCAAGTATTTTCCATTAAGGATAGGTATACTGTCTGAGCAGGAACCGTCAGCAGTGACCTTAATACTCCGATCAAAAAGGAAGCTTGCGATCCACATGCTTCACACATCCACTTGGACAAAAGTGCCCTAAGCTAGACCCAATCAAAGGCCTTGGCAATATCCAGACCACACAATAACTGCATGTGCCTCCCTTCTACTCTCAATGGCTTCAGCCCAACTGTGAGTAAGATACACTAGAAGATCACTAGCCGACCATCCTTGATGAAAAACGTACTGGCGTGAGCTGGTGTTCTTCTGATTATCCGACTAGTTGGGTGTTTACCACGCGCTACATCACCTTACTGAGTAGAGAGGCTATAGCTGTGGGCCTGTAGTTAGACGGATCTGATCGCCTTTCTTTGGTGGACCTAGGCAATTTTATAAGATGATGGCACACATCTTTTTGAAGTCTGCTATATATTCATGTTATAGACAAAACCAATAGTTACAGTAACAGTTCCTTGACACAATATGTATAATGTAAGACATTATATATTTAGAGCATTTTATCTTATATATTTAGAGATATGTACTTACATTATTACGATCAGTTAGTCAATAGTCAATGTCAAAAAATAGGTCCATATACTCAAATAAAGAGTTAAATGAACTGAAAACTTTATAATCCTCACAATATAGAGATCTTTGCTGGAAAACTACTGTCTTGTTGAAATCCCTTTAGATCATGTGTCGTCGGCTGGCGCTCTGCCAATATGTCCGGCAATATCGAAAATCAATAAAAGGAAAGATCACTTTCATATTCCTTTTGTTAAAAATTGTACTTATTTACCGACTACTATATCTCGACAGCAATAAATCTAGTCAATTTGGTTATGTATTTTGGGTGGTCAATAATAAAAATGTACTGGATATGAAAACGATTTAGGGTTATAGTAGCTTCCTCCGTGGGGTGCCGGGTTAGAATTGCATCCCCCATATCTTCATGTAGGCGTTGTAAGAGGTGACTAAGGGAAAAATACTGGTGAGCAGCAGCGCCTTCTAAAAAACTGCCAACTTTACAATGCGATCCTCACGCGCCGCCCGCCAAGCGTGTGGATCATAGCGAATACCCCCCGGAGTGGGGAGCCTGTATTCAACTGTGGATGATCCGGCTGGTACAAAATATGTGAACTGTTAGAAATTATAAGAAAATATTATGTTTATGAGAATGAGGTTGCCTACTGTTGCCTGGAAGAGATTGCTGCCTAGCAATAAGGCCGCCGATTGTACTATTTTTAAGATATGTTTTAATATTGTAACTAGTATTAATAATTTTAAAAGTGCAATAAAGAGTTATCTATCTATCTATCTAATGAGAAAATTTGATCAGACTTTAAGCGGTTCAAGCTTAAAAATGATGACGTATAAGTTTTATTGCTGTCTATATCCGACTGACTAGAATTAATAGACATAACATTAATATTCATGTCAAAAATCTATCAAAACTAAAAAAATGGGTCAAAGCGTCAGTTTTAAAAACATCCTTGGTGAGACGGTGTATCTCAACAACACAATAGTATGGACTATAGAAATTATCTATAATAAAAATCATATACAGTATTCATGGTATATAAATGTATGCGAAGCTTAACTTATTATCTAAACCTTATCAAAGCGCTTGGTCGATGCGACGCGTGACCAACATGCTGGGTATTTACGAGTATTTTGGTCAATAGCTTGTCCCATTGGATTGCAATGCTCATATGGGTGACCGCTAGTGACATTACTACTGAGCGATTCCGTGCTTCGGAGGGCACGTAACGCCGTCGGTCCCGGTTGTTTTCTTAGGAAGGCAATCGTTATATAACATGGTGGTAGGGCATTTTGCGTAGCCCGCCTGAGTAGCTACCACCCTCAAGTAGAAAATCTGTCGCCAAGCACCTAACGGTGTGTTCCAGCAGCTGTCCTTGAGACCCAGTACTTCTAGGTTAGCCTGAACAACATCTTCAACCACATCGTCACTTACCATCAGGTGAGATAGTGGTCAAAGACTAACCTATCACGAATAATCAATCGGACTTCCAGGGATACTCAGAAGCGCCACCGCTTTATGGTGGATATTCCATTTACCCGAACGAAGCGATTTACTTCTTCGTTTATCATACGAACCGCCAGGGAATGGAACACCCTGCCTGAGTCTGTGTTTCCGTTTAAGTACGATGTAGGGGTCTTCAAAACGCGAGTGAATAGGTATCTTCTGGGTAAGCGCGCTCCATCATCGATCGCATCATCACTTAACATCAGGTGAGATAGTGGTCAAGTGCTACCCAGTTCAGTATAAAAAAAATAATAAAATACAAATCCCTGAAACAGAGACTGACGATTATTATGTGGGACTGAAATACTTTTTTTAAGCGGAGCCTACATTTATATATCAGTGATTTAATACAATAATACAAGGGTTAAGAGATCTTATAAACACATTCTGTGACGTTTGTTAGTGAGGTGGGTGTAGCCATCCCATCCATCGTGCTCAATTTTAAGAGGGCACGTGGGTTATTTGCATACGGGTCCATTTTATCGTAGCTGCCAATAAAGAAACTCAATTAGAATAACTTCATCAAGAATTCATCAGATATGCTAAGGTGACTTGCACTTAGAAACCTCTCCAAACAGTAACAATAAATAATAACGTTCTTAGACCTACATAAAAGTGTTCGGCTTCCAAACAGCTTACTGAATAATATATGCGCTCAGTACCCACCGAATTATTCCTAAATTGCTGCCCCAAAGGTCAATGTGTACCCGAACTTTATTATATACACAGCTTTGTTAAGGCAGCGCTGATCTCGACAGGTCGTTTATACGAGTGTTATCATAAGATTCCGTTGTGAAAGACAAATATATTGCAGTATTATGCTAAAATTAGGATACAAATTATGACAAAATAGCTTTTCAAAGGGCTTTTTTGCTTGCGGAAATGCATCCTAGCCGACGATATTAGGTTAGGCCTAAAATAGACACTGAGTTTAAAAACAATTACAGGATAGATTAACGTTAAGTGCCGGGTTATATTGCATGTTTTTTTACATATTGAGTGTTTTTTACAGTTGATAAGTTAGGCATTATTTATACCTGATAGGCTAGCCTTTGGTCACAATCTCACCTGGTGGTGACTAATGATGTCTTGCGGTCGAGTCAGGTAACCTACGATTACTGGTTCTAAAGGGCAGCTACTGAAACACACCGTTAGATGTTTGGCTACAGATTTCCTACATGAGGGGTAGCTAGTAGGGTGAGCATTCGCAATATAAGCAAAATAAATGAAGCTCCGAGTGCTTTACAATGTTTTTTTAGTCATTGACCATTATATCACCTATTGAAGTACTGTGATGATTTCAAGAGCGAAGTCGGAGCATATCGGCAGAATTGGCTAGAGATTAGCCCGCCTTCCTTCGGGAACACGTGCGTTCTGGTCTGGTTAGGCATTCGAAAGCGTTTTATGAGAAAATAATATGGAGTTATACCTAAGGCTTAGGTATCACAATAACAACTAGGCTTAGGTATATTTACGTCATTCATTTATGCGGGATTTGGAGTATACAAAAGTTTTGGTAATTTTTCACCACAAATTATAAAAATATTTACAAAAAAAGCAATACGTACACACGTAGATTGTGTGTAGTTTTAGTAATACCTATATCTTTTTTTTACTTCTAAGTTTCTGAAAAATACAATTGCATATTATACAATAAATTAAATTTAAAATAATAATATTATGATTAAATACATGAATAAATAATCACTCACTCCTACAAACAATCACTTCATCGTGAACACAACCAATTTCGCATATATACCTAGGTAGGTACCTACATACCTACCAGAAGTATTTTTTTCTTTCATCCATCAATTTTATTCATACATATTATGATAAAGATTGTATGATTTAAGCCCTTTATCAGCACCCATTACTTTATAGAAACAATCATAAATACCTATAGTATTAGTCCGAACTAAAAATGTCATCAAAATCATTGACGTATAGTACCTCATAATATCTCGATGATCAATATTAAATCTGAAATCATTCTTGATTTCTTGGGTTACTCATTTCATGTAGTTACCGTGCAATAACAAGCTGACTGTGGTGCAGTAGCTGCGATACCTAGGTATATACCATTGATATACTAGACGTGAAATCTCAAACAAGCATAGTTGTACAGTGCAAAGAAGCCGGCCGGCATCTTCTCACCATCGCTACTGGGCACTCGTAGAGATTACACGCGCATTTCGTTCAAATATTGCTTATTCATAATGCCATCCTGCGTCTTAAGATACTGCAAAAACAATTCGGAAAGAACAAGTAAAAGCGATGGAATCAATTTTCACAAGTAAATTCAGATTTTGGAATTAAACACGCCCTATTACATTATTATTTTGTCGATTTGTAATCGCACAAGGCCATGCTTCACGGCACAGCGTAGGCAGCCATGTTCACGTTGTGAAATTCATAGATTAAGTGGACAGATATGATAAATAGCAACAATGAGTTAATTACCTAGTTTTTACTCTCGACGAAAAAAGTTTGACACAGGTAAAAATTCTTTCTGTTTATCATCGTAACTTCCAAATGGCTGGATCGATTTGGACTTGGCCAACTGGTTGTGGGCGGGAGCATTTGGATTACCTTTAATTTTCGTAGCTCACGCTTGACAATTTACTCCTCAGTTTTATTTATCTAAAACATCAATATCATGAACCATCATTAACAGCTATAACGTCCACCGTTGAACACAGGCATCCCCCGTTATTGGCAAGCGTCTTGGGGATCGCAGTGTAAAATTACAGTTCTTTATAAGGCGCTGCTTCCCACCTTCTGGTCGCTTCAACTGTTACTGATTAAAAAACAATTGAAGCGTATTAGGTATTTAGCTATGTATGTAAATTCTGTAGTCGGTTCACTCTGTGAGAGCGACAAGTCGTAGTTGACAATTGAACGAAACGCGTAAGCGCCCGAAAATTCTCAGCGCTTATGACCTTTTGGGCGCGAGAAAACTGTACCTTAAAAGCGTACTAGCCCAGTATTCCTTTAAAGTCTAATTAGACACCAGTAATTATGGTTTCAGCACTGCAGCGGCTTTAAGTTTATTCCTAACAGAATGGAACATGACAATAATTGTTTAGAATAGCGACTCTATACGTTAGTAATAATATCTCGATGCTATATACCTATATATAATACCTGGTTACGTCCATTGTTTACTTTACGTATGCACGCTAGGCCTAAACACATCGTAGGTACCTACTTTAATACGACTGCAATAAAGTCGAGATTGTTTCTGCAAATGTTGCTATCTTATAAGGTAGCTTCCCACGGTCCGCGATTCTACGGATCTTCTCACGCACAGCCGACGATGACCACGGACGCGGACGGTAACCCACACAGACAGAGCTCTTCCTACGGTCCGTTGGACACACGCTAGGACTTAGGCACAGGCACGCTAGGACTTCATCACCTAGCACCAGCAGCGCGGGGCTCGCTCCACCCCCACCCAGCTCCTCGCTGCCGCCGCCGCCCGGCGCCGGTATGGCGCCGTGCCGCGCGGGCGGCGCTCCGCAGTGCCCGCCGCCGCCGGGAGCTCGGTGAGCTCGCAGACGTAGCTGCGCTGATCTTGACGCGCCCTGATAATGAGCACCTGATATGCTCGAAACCCGGGTCGACGTATTCAGTCCCCAACGTGAGTGTTTTTGCCGGTTTAATTTACAATATTTAAATATGTGTGAAACTCACGAGAATTAAATTTCAAAAATAGCTAACCATTACGGCACAGAATGGCTTATAAGAATGGCTTAAAATAGCTAACCATTACGGCACAGAATGGCTTAACAAAGTAAAAGAGTTCGCGCGAATAAAATTGAAACGTACAAAACTCGAGTGCAGCTTAGTTTTCTTAGTGAAGTGTCGGGATAGTGGTGTAATTCCTAAGTTTCTAATAATCAAACCAGTGAAATGCATTCGGGAATACCTACGATCAATTTTTCGTGTCGCGAGTGGGAAATTGCTTCGTAAAGTGATCGCAGAAAATCGACGACATCTAATGTGTGTCAACAAAAAGATGTAAGTACCTACGATTTTCATCTCCAACTAATAGCATATACATATACAGAAATAACATGTTGTCAATCACATGTCAATCACCGGTGTGTCCGGGCGACGCTTGAAGCCCAAAAACTTCCCTTCCCGGGAACCTGTTGATCCGCGCGACCGCTTACGGGATACCTATAAACTCATAAATGTATGTGTGAAAAAGGCAACTACGACATAAAGAAGCGTATACAACATCATTACAGGCTATGCCTAGTTGTGGGTACATTGTAAACACTACTTAGGTTTATAATTTTAAGAACATGAAATTGATATTTGTGAACTGAATTCGGCTCAGATTTGCATTGCCGTCCGTTTGGTTGATGGTGATATTTTTTTCACAGAAAGGTTTCATTATGATAAGCACACACGCAAAGTTTCAAAATCAGGAAAAGCGTAGTTCTTGAGAAAAAAACATTGAAAGTTAATTATTTTTGCAATATTAAATATTGCTTATTAATCCGTTGGGATTGACAAATCTGTGGTAGCACATATTATATAGAATTCTCGCCAATGAACGTTTAGTTTTACGAGCGGTTAAAGGCGTATTCCACTTGACGCTGATTTCATTATTTTCGATAAATTTGACCAGGTTTTGCGTCTATGGGTTCTACATTTAATATAAACCATAGACAAAAATTGTGGTCAAAATTAACGAAATTGGCGTCAAGTGGAATACGCACGGTAACATTTTATATAAAAAAACAGTTAAGGTTGAAACTGCAACAAAACAACGCGCGAGCCGAGCGAGCGAAGAGAGCGTCCCGCGGCAGCGGCCGACGAAGCGCTAAAAAATCTGATACACAACAAAACAATAAATTTGATCAGTGAAGTGTTTCAAAAAAGTGAGGTTATGATTTTACAAAATATGCATAACTCGAAAACTATGCATTACCTTGTAATAAAAATGGTGGAAAAGGGAAGGGAGCACCCTTCCCTCCCCCCTTCAACTACTCTCTTTCAAGCCAATTGATTTTAAATAATTATCTTAAGGACCTCTTGTACTTGCACAGTAGGCAAATTTAGCGTGCGAGAGTTGCAGGCTATGGACACTACGCGGCGCTGCGCTTTAGATGCACAGCGCTCGTCAGGTCGATGTCCCCAGCCGCACGCTATCAGCTTCATAGTGTAACTAAAACAGTTGATCTACTTTAGGTATCTGCTACTAAATCCAGTACTCAATTATTATATTCTTGTGACTATTCCCTTATAGTGCAACTAACACAGTTGATAACCCTTAACTATTACTATAAAAATACATACCGTTAAGTGCTTGGCGACAGATTTTCTACTTGAGGATTAGGTAGCTAGCCAGGCGGGTAATCTCAAATTGCTCTACCACCATGCAAAATTACTGGTTCTGGAGGACTCATAGCGGCACATACCGTCAAGTGCTTGGCGACAGATTTTCTACTTGAGGGTGGTAGCTAGCCAGGCGGGTAATCGCAAATTGCCCTACTACCATGCAAAATTACTGGTTCTGGAGGACTCATAGCGACACGTACCGTTAAGTGCTTGGCGACAGATTTTCTACTTGACACATAGTGGTAGCAAGCCAGGCTGGTATTTATAAAATGCCCTACCACCATGCAAAATTACTGGTTCTCAAGGATTCATAGCGGCACATAGCGTTAAGTGCTTGGCGACAGATTTTTTACTTGAGGGAGGTAGCCAGGCGGGTTTTCTCAAAATGCCCTACCACCATGCAAATTACTAGTTCTAGAGGACTCATAGCGGCACATACCGTTAAGTGCTTGGCGACAGATTTTTTACTTGAGGGAGGTAGCTAGCCAGGCTGGTAATCGCAAATTGCCCTACCACCATGCCAAATAACCGGTTCTAGAGGACACATAGCGGCACATAGCGTTAAGTGCTTGGCGACAGATTTTCTACTTGACACATAGTGGTAGCTAGCCAGGCGGATATTCGCAAAATGCCCTACCACCATGCCAAATTACTAGTTCTAGAGGACTTATAGCGGCACATACCTTTAAGTGCTTGGCGACAGATTTTCTACTTGACACATAGTGGTAGCAAGCCAGGCGGGTATTTAAGAGCGGCCAACCCGTCTTAGTTTTCATACAAACGCTCGTACGTGATTAAGGCGTTGTAACAGATATTTTTTTGAAACTTTTGAGGTAACAAGTATCTTGTACACTATATCTAGGTTTTTATGCAAACAAAAGAACAAAATTTGGAGAAACAACTTCAATATAGGCCTCCAAAAAACTGCTTTTTTGCACAAATTTTACCAGAACTTTGGGCGTTCAGAATATACTCATAAATTGTAAAAGTAGAGAACATATTTTGATAGAAACCTTGCAAATATAATGGAGATTCTGAATGACAAACATTTATTTTACAAACTTATAAGGCTTATTAAAAAACACGTAATTCCTGGATCAAGTTTTATGAAGTTTCCGCACACTATTTTTTGTTAAATGTTATCTAGTTTTCACTTGCTTGTTAGCCAAATGGCGAAAGAGGTATGCGGGGGACGGAGGTGAGACGGAGAATTGAATGTCAAGCGCTAAAGATGAAATAAGATGAAACAACAAGCTTTTCAATCATGCGCGCTTTGACGATAGACGGATCGGGAAGGGCCCTCTTAATGCCCTACCACCATGCCAAATTACTAGTTCTACAGGACTCATAGCGGCACATACCTTTAAGTGCTTGGCGACAGATTTTCTACTTGAGAGTAGTAGCTAGCCAGGCGGGCATTCGCAAAATACCCTACCACCATGCAAAATTACTGGTTCTGGGGGACTCATAGCGGCACATACCGTTAAGTGCCTGGCGACAGATTTTTTACTGGAGGGAGGTAGCTTCTTAGAGGGCACTGCTGCTCACTTTCCGGTATTTTCCCTTAGTGGCCTCTTACGACACCCACAGTTAGTAATTGGGGCGTGACATAGCCCGGCACCCCACGGGCTCGGCTACCCTATTTACAGCTCACTGAACTAATATAAGTGAATTGTTTAGAAAACCATACTGTACTTTTTATACTGTGGCGCGTGAAAACAATGCCATCGAGAAAGTATTTTTTTTATTTGGCATGGTGACATTTGGATTGAAATGACGTACAAGACACTCGCCTGATGGAAGATTCACGCCAGCGGATAACCATAAATGTTGCAGTGTCACCATTCTGCTAATAATAATTCTGTTTATAAATATTGCTAGCTCGTAATCGCCGGAGAGAATTTTGCTGGAGAAAACGACACGCGTCCTACCTCGATGACGCCTAGGCGGGTACCGAATGACGTGCGCGAGAGCTTGAATCTTTAGATTTGTAGTTTATTTTTTCTTGTTAAAAAACTATAGCTAAATTTGAAAATGTGCCTTTAAACGTTACTAGTAAATAACAAGCTCTATCCATTGGTAAAACTTCCACATAGTTTCATGATAGTATCTTTTAGTTCTACCTGATTTAAGTAGCGATATGGTGTCATGTTTGATATTTTTTTTTATCGAAGAAATTGTTTATCATTACGTTTTTGACTTTGTACGTTCCTGGAGAGTATGTTCAACATTATTTAAATGATTATATATATTCTAAATTTGCAATTCTATTCGAGTTACAGATTTTAAAAAATGTCTTAAGTAGGTGCAAACTCGCCTTAAGTAGCGATATGGTGTCATGTTTGACATTGTTTTTTATCGAAGTAATTGTTCATAATCACGTTTTTGACTTTGTACGTTCCTGGAGAGTATGTTCAACTTTATATAAATGATTTTATATATTCTAAATTTTCAATTCTATTCGAGTTACAGATTTTAAAAAATGTCTTAAGTTGGTGCAACCTCGCCTTAATATTAATCCAGAAAATGAGGAAAATTAATAAAAATTAAAAACGAGGGGAGGGGCTCCGGAACTTTTCCTTTGAAGAGAGGGGGGGGGTACTACTCCCCCCTCTCTCCCCTCAATTCGACGGACGTCAATGGAAAGTCGTACCTGATGATTGTTTTTTTATTGAAAGCTGATGCTTTCCGTGTGTTCCCATTTAAATGTTATCAAAATCGTACTATCCGTTTTTGAGTTACACTCCAATAACTGAAAAGTGTCTTCCTATCTTAATGATATAGGTAGTTAAGGTAGTCATTGTCAGGGAATGACAATCGATCCCGTAAGTAGCAGCAACGATCACTAAAAAGTGAGACAATTTTTTTTACCTCAAAATAGAACCGACTTCAACACTTAAAAGTGTGAAATAACTTGTCGAAGTCGTTACCATGCGTACAATATTGTGATAATGAAGCATTGATGGCTCAATGGCAATAGTTATGTACTGCCGCGCAGCAGGTAGGTACCTGGTTCGAATCACGCCGCGGGCTTGAGCTTCACCGTATGGTGGAAGGGCATTTTGCGAATGCCCGCCTGGCTAGCGACCATCCTCAAGTAGAAAATCTGTCGCCAAGCACCTAACGGTGTGTTCCGCCAGCAGTCCTTGTAAGCCAGTGAAATTACAGGCACATGATATTTAACAAATATGTCTCAAGGTGACGGGAGCAGTGCGCAATTCGTGACTTGTGATGAAATGCTCTGTTATAGGCAGAGGTTAGTCCGCTTCACACCAGGTGGGCCTCGTGCTTGTTCCGTCACAATAACATGTACCTACCAACTTCAACAAGTTATTTCACACTTTTGAGTGTTAAAGTCCAAACCAATTTAAGGTAAAAAAACATTGTGTAGATAAAGTTCTTTGAATTTTTATGATCATCACTACATACCTACCTAGTATAAAACAAAGTCGCTTTCTATGTTCCTATACCCCTATGTAGGTATGCTTATTAAATCTTTTAAACTACGCAACGGATTTTGATGCGGTTTTTTTAATAGATAGAGTGATTCAAGAGGAAGGTTTATATGTACATAATAACAGCCATTATATGGTGGAGAAATACTGTTATTTTTGAGGTTTCTAATGTGATGTCGTAAATAATTAAACTTTTTCCGCTTACATTGCAAACGCAGGCTAAACCCTACGAGATTTATCAAAATAATGAATGAGATTTCTTATCTTCTTAATCTTAAATAATTAAATAAATCAAATCTACTGGATCGATTTTTATCATTTTTTCAGTGAATGACATAGGCTATACACTTTATACCTACCTGTGCGAAGCCGGAGCGGGCCGCTAGTCTACAAATAAAATATTATTTCATACACACTCACTGAACGATATCGATAATGTAGAAACTATAAATTGGGGTGCCGGGTTAGAATGTCACCTTCCCATTTTTTCCGGTGGGTGTAGTAAGAGGCGACTAAGGGAAAAGAGAGCCAAATGCTACCTCTCACGTGGATGTGAGTAAGGTGTTGTATGCATTAGACGCACAAACGGGCTGTATACCTACTTACTGTCTCAGTGACCTGCGAGGGTTTCATACAATATGTTCTTTTGTTCCTGGATTATATTGTTGTTAGCGTAAACATATCATTCTTAATATGTTCTTGTGTTTCATCCAGTGCTTTTAAAACATTGTATATGACTCTGACACTGTGCCCATGTGCATATGTTAGCGTAAACATAATTATTATTCTTAATATGATTTTGTGTTTCATCCAGTGCGTTAAAACATTTTATATGGCCGTGTTTACACACCTCTGCCTAGCCCTTCGAGGAATACAGGCATTATTATATGTATGTTTGCATGTGTGTATAAATTAATCTGGTGATCTGAAGAAATACTTACCTATCCAATCCTACGTTATCGGATACATTCTCAAGCCACTAAATCGAAACGACATTATTCCTAAATGGATAAAGTTTCTTATTCGCAAATACTGTCAAACTTGCTTCTTTAGTCGGCAGAACCGTAAAGCAAACACACATATTGAAGGAACAAAGTTAGTATGGTCACAGATTACATAATAGGGTTTGGTATCGGACCCCAAGTTTCTGCCAATAACTCAAATTGTGGTTACGAAGTATGTACATATGCAGGGCGTCTCACGGCGACGCCACATGGAGGGAAAGTACCTTGAATATTGTAGTTTTATCATACCGATCGAAAAATTTCATAACAAGGATTATTTTTTGCTAAATAACATAGTGTCAGAAATAAATGGACGACCATGAATTTTAACATTTGATGTGAAATTTTGTTCAGTAAAATGAAAATATGACATTCCCATAAGGACATAAAACTGACATTATCATAAGTACCTATAACTAATAAATGAACCCACTTGAAAATCATTTCCCCTATTATAATTTAAGTGCATGATAAAGGGATTTGTAATTAAATGAAATGAAATGAAATGAAATGAAATTTATTTACTTGTGGTCCTAGGTTACATTGTTAGGTATTATAATATACAAATAGTCTCGCTAGGGCCCGCTTTACGCATACAAGTGTTACCTATGCATTTACAGGTATATTGTCAAAATAGTCACAAACATTAGGAAATTAACATATTTTTCTCATCTAAGAATTCATTAATTGTATAGTAGGCCTTGAGAATCAGGAAGTCATGTAACTTTTTTTTGAAAACTATTATATTATTTACATCACGTATAATGTTCGGAATTTTATTATAGACAATTGGAGCCATACAGAACACACTTTTATTTAGTAGTAACGTATTTGAGGCAAAGTGTCGTAGATCCTTTGCTCGTCTACCTTGAAAGTCATATTTAATAAAAAGGTGTAAGTTTTGTCGGACAAACAGAGCAGTTTCGTATATATACAGAGACGGAAATGTTAATATGTTAAGTCTGATGAAGTGAGTTTTACAAGAGTCTGTTTGAGCTAGGTTGCAAATAGCACGAATGCATTTCTTTTGTGCTTTAAATACATCCAACTTGTTTGTAGAATTACCCCAAAATATGACGCCATATCTTAAGACCGAAGCTACATAGCCATGATATGCTGTGAGTACAGTGTCCTGATTTGCTATTTCACTCAGTTTGTATAAGGCATATGAAAATTGTGAAATTCTTTTAGATATTATTTCTATGTGTTGCTTCCATGTCATTTTTCTGTCTATTTGTAAACCCAAGAACTTGGTTGACTCAATTTCATCAATCGTTTTCCCTTGGTAATTAGTACTTTGGTACCTGGTTGTATGCAACAATATCATCTGACCTTCAAGTTAGGCGACTCAAAGACTTTGATTCTCTTTTCTAAGAGGAAATTATATATATTGATTAAAATTTAAAAACCGACTGCAAATTATTTATTAACGGTAGCCATTTTATCATTCCATTGAAATTAAAACTGCTAGTTAACTATATACTTTATGAAATCGTTTCTTAAAGCCTTTTAATTTGTTACAACACCCGATAATTTTGGGAGAAAAAAATCTATTTGTTATTTTTTTACTTTTTATGTACTTAGTGTCACCTGCTCTATCAAGACGATCCTAATGATATACCATATATTAAATACGGTTAAGCCATTAAGAAGTTATGGTGGAATACATAAACTCACAACCATATATGATACATACATGAACCCTGAAAACATAACACTCCTTATTTTGGGCAATCGTGTGGAAAGAAACTTCCTCCCATTTTTTTTGATCAGAATTGTTGCATGTACCTACAACACTTCTGATCAGTTTTGTAATCCAAAAACCACATTCTCATTACTGAATTTTAAGAAGGTTTCCTTTTGATTGTTGATTGTTGATGAAATCAAGCTATATTTATGCAGATTTAATAACAATTTCCGCACCTCTATGTAGAGGAAATCCACTTTCCTGTTAGTTCTCAAAGGAAGAATAATAAGATGGAAGGAAACGAGGAATAAGAATATGAATTCAGTTTGCGGAGTTGTACAAATACCAATTAGTTCAGGACACGATTGGGGTGAGAGCACCCGTCCCTAGTTTAACAGGTTTTGATTCAATCTTTTTTATTTACAGGTATTATATAGTTTTATAATATTAGGAATCCGTTTTCTTGAACGGATCCTAAAAACTATAACTTTGGCATGCAAAAGTATTGCAGTATATATACTCGTATTATACTGCAAAACATATGGACGTTCTGCGTTTATATGGATGGGGGCCTTATTTCACAGAGCCTGTCTTTGTAATCCGTGTTGCCTTCGGTTTCCAATTATTTCGGTACCAATACTAAACGAAATAAAAATATACATTCAATTAATTAATTCTTGGCCTTTCTTGGAATTTGTATTAGAATTATATTTTTGAAGCAATGATAGCCAAGCGGTTATAGCTGCGGACTGCGGTGCCGCAGAACCATTGTTCGATCCCCACCGCGAGCTTGAACCTCACCATATCGTGGGAAGCCATTTTCCAAATGCTCGCCTGGCACCAAGCATTAAACGGTGTCACATTACAAAACTAACGGTGTGTAACTAACCTAACGGTATGTTTAAGCAGCAGTCCTTGAGATCCACTAAAATTACAGGCACATGAGACTAAATAACTAGGTATAATATATGTCTCAGGGTGATGAGGTCAGTGCAGTCAATAACTTGTGACGAATTATAGGCATTATAGGCAGAGGTTATCGCTTAACATCAAGTGCTTGTTCCGTCACAATCATATAAAAAAAGAAGACTTTTGATAAAATGTTATCTCCAATATCGCAGACCCACTTTTTGGCGTTTATTGGGTTCATCTCAATTGACTTGTGGATATATAGATCCCCAAATAAACAAGTAATCAGCGGCGTGAGATTGCCGCCGCGCCGTCTCCTGTGGAATGAAATATTCACAAATCCTTAAATCCTGAAATCCAATTATCTGACTCCGGCACTGCGAAAGGTGACTTTAGAAATCAGATCCAATTATTGTATTAGCTCTTTAACGTGTTAATGTATATTATATGCGTGCGTAGATTAGTCCCTTATTAACATTTATGGTTTACTTAGTGGAGTTTCACATATAATTTTCACTAATAAATACATACACACGCATATATAATAAAAGGTGATTATATAAGTGTATAACCTAATAAATAATGCGATGCGAGTAAAAATTTACTGGGCTCCTGTTTATTTCAGAACAATTAAAATAATATCCTAAGATTTAATTGCTGGTGTTCTTATCTCAAAAATAAATATATTGATCAAACAAAGAAAAAAATACTGATATATGTTTTGGTATACAGAAGTTTCATAAGTTTGTATATTATGGTCCAGAAACTGTTGATCAGACAGATCATGATTACCTATTGTCTCCTTAATGTCAACATATGTCATTGAACTTAAATCTCTATAGTTGATGCACTTACGGTTGAAATTGTTAATGTACCTATTACCAAAATTTTTACTTTGTTAATTAGAATTTTGTTAATTTAGCAGACATATTGTCAAGGAATAGCCTCAAACTGAACACTGTTGGATTCCTTGGGTAACATCTTTGCCGAAGTTGGACATAAACAACTGAACAAAAAAACCCATTATCACATTTGCGTTAAGGGGTAGGTATCAATATTTTGAAACATTGTCTGATTTTGTCTAATTTATTAAAAAATACTACACAAATGAAAGCATTCAATCACTTTAATATACATGTATAATTTATTTACAAAATTACAAATATATATAGGAAAAATTTATGTCATGTGCGGGATTCGAACCCGCGTCCATCCACCCCCTTTAGCTGGGGCATGCTCCTAACCAATTGAGCTAACATGACTATGCCGTCATAACTCAATTTTTTCCTAACGTTCATTAACCATTGTATTGGGATGGATTTGGATTTTTCCTATGTATATTTGTAATTTTGTAATGTAATCAGCATAGCAGGCGTTATTGTAAACATAACAATATTAAAATGTGTAATTTTGGTTGCGAAACCAAAAACTAGATTTGTTTGTTTCATGATCATTTCGTTTTACGGGTTAAAGTAAGTTCGTTCGTTCGATAAACTTAATCTTGAAAACTACGTTAACAGAGTTTCGGACAATTAGTGTAGGATGTCCTGAAAGGCGACGAAAGGAACAATCACATAATGACCTACACAACACTAATCACTTCGATGAAAGTAGGGCAATGCTGCTTATAGGAGAGCAGTCCGGTAGTGGACATTTTTATCTTAACATAAGCAGGAAAAGAGCAAGAAGAATACCAAAAAGGAGATTTAAAGAAACAAAACCGAAGCCACGACATTTTAATGTCATTTATTTCTATTCTATAGCAAAAACATATCAATAAGTTATATTTTTAAAGAAGACAAAATATCGTAGCGATCCCACATAAATTCGAGAAGAATTGGAATATGATGATGATGGAATATGCTCATCAAAATGATTTAGTTTACCTACTGTTCCTAGAATAGCTTAATTGCATAGATAATTGTAATTCTTCACAAACGGTGCCTAATCCAGCCTTGTTGCATATAAAATAGACTTTTAATTAGTGCAACAAGTGTCTTAGATACTGTTTAATCTTGTGCAATTAACTAAAGTGGCTGGGAGGATAAAACTGCCCCGTTTAAATCTAATTTATTAGTTTAGTTACCATGCAGAAAATACTTTAGTCTCAACTGGTTAAAAGCGGCGATTTGGTCGACGATATAATTATGTTGAGAGTGTGTCTCCATTGACATTAACCCATCAAGCAAGTCAGGAAGTCGAACAATTACTCGTAGTTTGAGTAATTTGGCTACAGGACTAAAAAACCTAATTTTAAAATTCGTACTCTAGCTATCTAGCATAAAAAACCTGATTTTGGCTGTATAAGTTATTAGTGAAGTGTGATATCGTTACATCTAAAATCAGAACTGAAAAGATTTGTATTAAAGATTATAGATAAACCAAGCGTGTTAAAATTTTTCATATTTTGGAAATAATTAAATTGAATGGGTAATTAAATATTTGGTTTTGGATCAGCAATATAGGAAAAGTATCTAAATTTTAGGTTTATTCTTAATCTTTGCAAACTAAAAACCCGTGACACACGAAAAGAATGACTGTTAGCAGATTAACTATAAAGCTATTATCAGATAGAATGGTTTGTCTAAATTAATCATGACATTTTTATTCCTTGTCATGTTATCAGTAAGAAAACATCGTTCATGTTAATTCAGCAAAGTGTGTCACAAAAGTGTACGTGTATATAAATAATTCAAATAAATTCGTTTTAATGGAGCATTATCACAATGGCTCGTAATTCTGTTAAAAAAATAATATAGGTGCTACGTTCTAAATGAAAATAAAAATTTCATGTAATCTAGTTCTCAAAAATACCTACGCAGGAAAAAATATACATACTGATAATAGAAAACTTACATTATTGATTACCTTATATACTTATATTTACGTAAGGTTTTTAAACGTTGGAAACTATGTACGGTACGTGAATTATAGCTTCTTCATACTACAATAATTATACTAAATATATATATACATATATATATATATATTTCTCCATTGCGTATATTATCACGCTTGTAACTCGTTTATTTCATAATATTTAAATATTTATTCGAATTAACAATAACGAAAGGAAAAAAAAAATCCACGAGCAGCAAACACCTTTGGTTGGAATTTTGTAAACCTTTTCGCTTAGGTGTTCATGCAAACATTAAAAAGTGAAAATGACAATGTTATAATTTATATAACATACGAGTTAAGTTTCCTTATTTCTTCTTGAAAATATTGTCGCATTAGCAGCTAAAAAAGTCTCACCTTTTCTGATCTCTCTAAATAAGGCTTATCTCTGAGCATTATATATAATTCCAAGACAAAAAATGACAATGAAACTAGACGGAGTATATCAACATTAATCCAAACACACAGTGGCTTATTCAGACTTAACAATTCATATAATTTTATCATACATTTTTGTACGCCTTAATTTACTTGTATGGCGCCACTATTAGGCGAATCCATAATATAACTATAAACGCTTGAGCCAATAGTAGCTAACTACTTATGAAATGTGGACTTGATATCATTATTTATTTAGTCTTGAGTAAGACTAAGATCAAAAATAATATCTTTTAAGGATAACAAAGTTAATAGAGATATAAAATGCGACTAAAAGATATAAAATAATATGTAATAAAGGAAAAAATACGCAATACTTTATCGCAACGTATGAATTTTATATTAGGTGTTAGGCATATATTTATAGTGTCGTATTACCCTAAAAGATGTAGCAATATAGGCAACAATATAATAGCTTACCGATCTTTTTTATTTCAAAGTAAAGAACATTTATATCGCTAAAAGCTATATTACCACATCTCAGTTAATTTTTGTTAAGGTATCACTTTCTGCATCTATAAAGTACTCCAGGATATGATTTTAAAAAAATATGACATTTTCTATGTCAAAGCAGTTTTATAAATTTTTTGAATCGAATTATTGGTATATTTAAGTATCGAGTTGGGTATCTCCGTATTTAAGCACTGTGATTATATTTTTCAAACAAATGTGAGTATTTTCCTACGAATAAGGTATTTTCTTACTAAATTCACAAAAGACAAATTTAAATATTAGGTAAAGTAAACCTATATTTCTTTTAAGAATAATCGTATGCGTAGTACATGTATATAGCTGTCTTTTCAGACAGTGGCTTTTTTACTGCTTTTAAAGCACATGTAAAGCTACCTACATTTGATTGTATCTTTTAGATAGACAGACTTTTTAGATAGACATGGATTTACTAATTCACGTCTGAGTCTTTAATCTAAACCTAGCAATGTACATGTGTCAACGCATTTCATTTTAAATATTTTTTGTATATGAAATTAAAGTTAAGGGGAGTTATTTGATATGATATACATATCATAATTTTAGGCTCTGAAATATTTATGTCCAGGTTATGATTATTCATCCATTCAATGATTATATTAAAATACTACATAGATTCAGGGGTTACTTTGCGGATTTCCCAATTTTATAATATCGAATATTTAAAGAAAAAACATTAAAATCATACATAATATTTTTTTTAATATAAACATATTCAACAATGAATTAAATCGTTTAGACTATTCCGCCTAATGTTCCTGTCAAGCTAACGTGACGCCATAAACGCCATGTCGAGAAACACTTCTCAATCGTGCGCTCAAAGAGTCAAGATCTCCTGAGGATACTTCGTGTAAGAACGAAACGTGGCGAAAATTCTTCTGGTTGGGTCACGTGGTTTTCATGACGTCACGTTGGCTTAACAGGAAAATTAGGCAGAATTGTTACTACATATATTTTTTAAGTATTTTTTTAAATAATAATTTATTGTTGTATTTTAATATTATTACATATTTGTTACCATTGATTATGCCAAATATATATTAAGTTTAATTACATATTAGAAGTACAATTCACTGACGCAAATTTGAATAAAACACAGTAGCGATTAGAAAATATTTGCTCATTTGGGTTTAAAGATATTTATTCTCAAAAAAGACCAAAGTCACTTACATGAGAACAATAATTAATAGTTACATTATAAAATAAGTACAAAATATACAAATACAAAAAACAAAATATTTATTTCGGTAAACTTAATCTAAGTTACATTTTATATATTTGAGACTCTCTTTTAAGTATTACCTGTGTTAGAGGGTCTCGCTCTTCCGTATTAAGGTAATTGTAATAAGTAAGTCGTTCGATTGTAAAAAATTAGGTAGCTACTCATCTAACACATTATAACAAATAATTTACTAAAATATGTTCATTTAACTTAGCTTTGAATGTGTTAAATGAGTGTACATTTTTAGTATTTGTGGGTAGTGTGTTATAAAGTTTATATAAATAAATTTAGCAAAGCTAATGTTAGTAATAACATAAAATTACGTACAACATATCGCCCCAATGGTATACTCTGAAAGGGTAAGCTAAATTTTATATATATATTCTTAGAAACTAGATCAGAAGTTATTTTTTTTTAAAAAGAAGAAATACACAACTGTCTACAATTTATTTAATTTACACAAAAGCAAATATACCCGATCAACATTTATGCCTTTAAAATTAATTCTTTTAAACAATTAAAATAGCCAAGACAAGACCGACAAAAACAACCTAGCAGTACGATAATTATACAACTTAACAGCGATGTTACCGAACCGACGGACGAAGCAATAAGAGCCCGTTCCGGCACCCGACACCGGGTTATATAGGTTTCTCCACTAACAGTGTTGCCGCTAACATTTTCCATCTCCACTAACAGCGTTGCCGCTAACATTTTCCATCTCCACTAACAGTGTTGCCGCTAACATTTTCCATCTCCACTGACAGTGTTGACGCTAACACGGCCTTTCCTGACAGGAGACCGTCCCCGGGCTCCATGTTATCTTCAACGCCGTCAACAATCCAGATTGGAAACAAGATTGGTACAGAGGGTAAGCAATCCTCTTCGTTCGCAGCAAAGGTGTTTGATTCCGCGTGCTTCTGTACTTCAGAGGGCTGTGGCTCGATGTCGTCCATGAGTTGGTTCGCTTCAGGAGTCTGGTCGACATCAGGAGCTGACTCATCCCTTTCGTCATCTGCGTCTATCGACAAAAGAGAAGAAAACGAGAGAATCCACTTCACGAGTTCGTTTAGTAATCTAAATCTAAATCACTATTAGATAAGAACCCATTATTATTGCCTATGAACAATTAGGTTAAAACATCCAAATACATGAACCAACCACTCGGGGCGGGACTTGTCGGAAGATCGCCCCCACGACTCGTCAGAGACCTACGAGTACTTACGTGAGGCATGGCTTTGCGTGTGTGTATTGGTTCACATATAAGCATGCATTAAACCAGTACAGACAATGCTTGCCGGCAGATACGTCCAACGCTACACGAATCGCCACCCACGTGACTTTTCGGTAGCCCTGCTCCAGGACAACTTGACAGATCAAGTTTCCGAGCACACCAGGATAGCGTGTCCGATGCGCTCCAAGACAAACGCTCATCCGGCCCAAAACAAAACGACAATGCCTGCCGACAAACATGTCCCGCGGTACACGAATCTTCACCCAAATGACCTTTTGGCACCCCTGCTCTAGGACAGCTTGACGCATCAAGTGTCTGGGCACACTAGGATAGCGTGTCCGATGCGCTCCAAAACAAACGCTCATCCTAGTTCAACTCAATCTTTTCATACCCCACAATTAGCCCCACGACTAAAAGGGATTCTTAACACAACATATTACAGCAATAAAAACCTTATTTGTGAAAATAGATATGAAATAGGTCAGGACTTGAACAGAAAATTATCGAAACAGAATATTCTCACGCATGATAAAATTAAAAACTCACAGAGAAAGCTGAGCACACTTCAGGAGTCCATTCTCCTCACCATGGAAGCATGTATTCCGCGGCCGCCTGGAACGATTCTCCAGACGAGCCAGCCAAGAGCCTCAGCCCGTAGCGACCCTGTGGTAATACCTTAACAATGCGATAAGGTTCACGCACACATGAGTCCAGCTTCCCGGTTGACTGCGCCTGCCTGCGAACAAAAGCTAAGGAAATTTAAGGAATTTAACATAAATGTACGAGATAGCTTACACCCGTCGTAAACATAGGTATCCTGACGAGTCTGATTGCCACGAAGGTGCTCGGATGCTTTCTGACGGCTCATCTCACGAAAGGCTTCCCGTTTGGAACTTGAACCTTCAATTGCTACGTCGCGTACCAAGCTGCGGATAAGTGGTGTGGCAGCTTCGACGCCAATTAGCAGGTTCAATGCCAAATGCTGGGTCGTCCTGTGCCTCGTGATGTTCAGGATCAACTGCAACTTCCACATTATTGCCGGCCATCTTTGCTGCCGATGATTGCACTCGATGTCGAGCACGGTACAGCAATAGCGCTCAACCTGCCCGTTGGATTGATGCATCTCTGGTGTTACAAATATAAAACCCTTTTTAGTAAGTGTCACAATCCAAGAAGCTTTTTGAGCACAACCAGCCAAACACATATACCGTCTAAAATAGGTAGCTAAGCCCATGAAATGTCGTACTTGCTTAACGTTCTTAGATTCTGGAGTGTCAATCAGAGCCCGAACTTTCTCATGACTCGGCCTAACCTGACCTTCACTAGTCGTTCGACCCAAATTAAATTAAATTAAATTAAATTTGTTTATTGTGAATAGAAACGACATAGAATCAATTACATCTACCACACAGATTAGAATTACACATAGACATACAAATAAAATCAAATCAAAATCAATACAGTACATGCAGCAAACAAATTAATACAATAAGAGAATACGTAAAAAGATAACAACCAAGTACTCAATACTGGAAAAACGAGCACTTCTTAACGTTGATGGAGAAACCAGCCGTTGTCAACGCATCAAGCACCTTATGCTGTAGGTCCAGACCCTGGTCGATGGTATTATTCATGATCAAAATATCGTGACTGTAGACGAGGATGTCTCCAAAACCTATGAACTCACGGAGGGTCTGTATGATTATGCGTTGATGAGTTACTGGAGCATCTGCCAAACCATAACTCATCAGAAACCACAAACAATTCTACTTTGAGGGTCATCAAGCCATCAAACTCGATAGATAACGTGACATAAAAGGTGCTTTCAATTTGCTGACTACCTAACCCTTTAAGTATCCGTCATATTACTTATTTATTTCCGGTATATTATTTTTCTCCATGGTATCAGAAATACAGGCGTACGCGAGCATTTGAAATGCTTTATCAATGATGAGGATATTAACGAGATAGTCGAACCACTATCGATCAAGACGTCAACCAGTACGTCCCGTATAACCGCCACTACGATGTCCTTGTTAGAACAAACGCGTTGCAAAAATTAACATTGACCTTGCACCTGCTGCACGCTGTGTAGCGAAACAAGTCTCAACCTTGTGCCCGAGTTTCTTATAATATGAGCACGCCTCGAGCCTGGTTGGTATAAACGCAGGTGGCAGTAAGTTGGTCCCTACATTAAACGGCGCACTTCCTGACGATTGTCAATTCTAGGTTTCTTACCACACGAAGCCTGTCTATGTCTTTACTGACCGCAAGAGTAGCACCTAATATCAATAATGCAACATTTACGCGACTCCTCTGTACCTCGTGTACCCGTCGTCATGTTTCGCAAATCAGAACGTGAGGGAGCAGTCTTCGATACACAGCTTGTACTCGGTTTAACATAGATCGAGAAAAAATCTAATAGATCGTTTGATAACAATTGAGCGTTAGTTGCTGAAACTCTAATATTGGGATTGGTGATGCCGCGAATTATTATTGCCGAAATAAGCCCATGGCTCAATTCCCGCACTATGTGTAAACGAAGCAAAGAGTGACGCACGTATTTCGCGTAAGTTGGATAATTATCGGAGTTCTTCATCATGACATCAAATAGTATACCCGCGAAGTCTGGTACCTTCGGATATAAAGGTCAAAATTCACACTTAAGGCTGATCCAGCTACGATCACTGGAAACCCTATCGTCAAGCCACGACATCGCGCCCCCTTCGCGTTTCAACAGTTTCCTATACGCGACTAACATTCGAAGTCACTCAAACCATTTAACACTTTCGCGCGAAATTGAAACGTATTCACCCCGCAATGAGAAGAGACACAATTATAATCGACAGGACGGGCGTGTCGTGATAAAATAACACGATTTATAAAATCACAATAACACAAAGAAAAATATTTTTGCGGGTAGACAGAAAAATACAATATTTAGGCTAAAACAAGTGGGCAGAAAAGTAAGTAAGAATCCCACTTCTGATCTTAGAAACTAGATCAGAAGTTATTTTTTTTTAAAAAGAAGAAATACACAACTGTCTACAATTTATTTAATTTACACAAAAGCAAATATACCCGATCAACATTTATGCCTTTAAAATTAATTCTTTTAAACAATTAAAATAGCCAAGACAAGACCGACAAAAACAATCTAGCAGTACGATAATTATACAACTTAACAGCGATGTTACCGAACCGACGGACGAAGCAATAAGAGCCCGTTCCGGCACCCGACACCGGGTTATATAGGTTTCTCCACTAACAGTGTTGCCGCTAACATTTTCCATCTCCACTAACAGTGTTGCCGCTAACATTTTCCATCTCCACTAACAGTGTTGCCGCTAACATTTTCCATCTCCACTGACAGTGTTGCCGCTAACAATATATATATACCCAGTTTCGTTTTTTTCGTTGCACCACACTTATTTTTGAGCACATGCTATAGAGTGTGAGCAAAGTTATCTTTTTTATAATTAATGTAATTGAAATCTTTTGGTTGATTGTAAAGTTGAAGTGAAAAATTTTTTTAAGTGTTTACGAATATGCCCTACTATTTTCTATCTTTACTATGTCGGCCAAGGTTTTGTGAATAGTAAGAATTCAACCTATCTACGGAGTAGTCTCGAGAAATGTCCATTTCATTATTCAACGTGATGATATTATAATAATGTGGCTTACAGACACCGACAAGTATGAGTACACTGTCAGACAAAGGAAATCATTTGAAATGTTATATTTTGGGGTATTTGCGTCGTTGGAACTTTCAGTGACTAAGAAGGTCAAATGAGATATCATTGGAATAAGCTTTTACATGTAGTAAGTACAGCGTGAGTTTTCAGTTTATATTTGTGTACCAAAATGTTATCTGCTTATACGCTCCACACTTAGTACAAGCTTTAAAGAAATAAAATCATACATTATCATTTTTACACGTAAAAACTCACATGAGAACATTTACTTATTTTTAATAATATTAGTTTAAACACTTTATCTTTAGTAACGGTCATAATAATTAAAGTTTAACGGCGTTACCGGGATTGTGTAAAGCAATAACTTGAGCCTTTATTATGGCAAATGGGCCGTTTGTACAGGATAGTTGCCGGGTTACCAATTACTGTTAGTTTGTAAATGTGACAAGTTACGTGTTAAATTAATATATTAGAATATGTGCGAATAATCTCCTTCGTATGATAAAATAACTAAAGAAAATACTCGTAATTTATACCTATGACATAACTATTAAACTACTCTCTGTATATTTCAATTCTTTAAGATAATTTTAAAAAAAAACATGATTATTAAACGAGATCTCTATGCGGTGAAGAATTAGAACACATCTGTGACTCATCAAAAATAATTTGTCCAATCCAAAGAGATCAGTCGCGTACATACTAAGTTATTTATATATCATGAATAATATGGGCGACTGATAAAACAACAGTTTTCATAGCTAAGGCACTTCTGAAATTCACCAATTTCGGAAGTGCCTGCCTATGGTTGATAGTTTACCTTTATAATAAAATAAATATTCAATATGTGTCAGCTGGATTAGTAACTACGTGCTACTGATTTGAATTTATTAATGCAGTTATGGTGCAGTAAATATCACTCACATATGTAGTTATGTAGGTGCTTTACTATAATCATAACTCGAGCTATTTGACATTTTGACTTTCCTCTATTCGCAGCAAACAATTGCTTGTGCGAATTAAGCTGTTTATAAAGCGTTTTAAAATGGATGATATCCTACGAATAAATATGTAAAGAAATGTAAGTCTAGCTCAAAAATAGCAGAACACAAACCTTACCGCGGCAGGCTTGGATTTAAAAGTGTACCGTGTGGCTCTACAATATTACCTTGACGCGACCAATCGGATGCAATCATTTCTAAGCACCAAATCAATTAGCCAATCCAATTGAATTTGAAAGATTATGCGAGTTTTAATAACTGTCAAAACGGTAACTGTATGAGAGTTATACTTCTATACATAATTCGTAGATTATATCACAATTAAATATGTGCCAAATATTACAGATTATAATTTAGTTTAGGAAAATTGAGCCAACCATGAAGCCTTGTGTCTTGGAAAATGTTCTTGAGGGCTAGTAATTCTAGATCAGCCTCAACAACATCTAATTGCTCGCGATCACATCACTTACCATTAAATGAGATAGTGGTCAAAGTTTGTCACCCTATCAGCAATATATTAACAAAAAAACAGGTGTAACATAATGATATACCGTTTGAACTAGGTAATTGTGTTTTGCATGATACTAGGGCATTTTGCGAATGCCCACCTGGCTAGCTACTTAGCCTATCAAGTAGAAAATCTGTCGCCAAGCACCGAACGGTGTGTTCCGGCAGCTGTCCTTGAGAGCGAGTACTCCTAGGGTAGCCTGAGCTACATCTTCGACCACATCATCACTTACCAACAGGTGAGAGATAGTGGTCAAAGGCTAACCTATCAGGAAATTAAAAAAAAAGGGTTTTGGTGGTCCCAAGTTAATAAAGAATGTCTTTATTGACAATAATATATCAAACTGGGCTCATGCGTGATGGACTCGCATAAGATCTGTGCCCTTCTAATCACCTTAAATATGTAGTACAACAGACTATAAGGTACTATAGGCTCTGTGAGCTGAAGATCCCGTGACTTGTTATTTATTTATTCGTTTACAACCCTCTTATCTCATCGGTTTTGAAAATTTACACCATGTTTGTTGACATTTTAAAATGATAATTTTAATAACCAAGTACCTATAGTAGACTTTACATTATTTGCTACTTGTAAACTATTAGCAATTGCTAAAATTATATTTCTAGAAACCAAAGTTGAGCGGTAACAGCTATGGATTCCGTGCCGCGCGTCCATGGTTTGATCCCCACCGCGGCGGCGCTAGAGCATCAGCACTAGTCGCCGCGTCGGTGCTAGTATAATGCTATGGTAGCTAGCATGGTAACAAGGTATGGTGCAGACGCCTGGCTAGCTACCATACTCAAGTAGAAAATCTGTCACCAAGCTCATAACAATATGTTCCGGCAGCAGTCCTTGAGACCCAGTAAAATTACAGGCTCATAAGACTCAACAACTGTTTGTCTCAGAGTGATGGGCGCACTGCGCAGTGCAGCCCGTTACTTGTGATAAAATGCATGCAGGTATGAATTTTCGCAGATTTCAACATATAGAAATGCGCAATACCACAGTCGGAGGTAGCTTCTAAGGATAAGTTTAAGTGCTCGACTAAAGACTTACTAAAGAACTTTTCACCGTCACTGGTCCCTACAGCCATAGAGTGTTAAAAATACCGTCAAAACGAAGAAAAAACACACACGTACTTAGGCTAGCATAGTATAATAAGTCCTTCACCGCTTGAATAGATATATAATATTATTTTTTATTTTAGGTGTCAAGTACCTTATTTTATTTTCTTTCTGTATCTTTCTATCTTACACTGGTCAGTAAATAAACCGAGCCACCCGCTACCTAGGAACTCTGATTCCATTTTCTCAAAAAGTATAAAACTTACAACTATCAAAGTTATACCTACAAACAGTGCGTTTCATGGTGATTAAAATTACCACAAATTAATTCGAAAGTACCGTCAACTCACATTGTAATCAAGCAACAAACACAATGCTAACTGTTTTCACCAGAGTTTGAAATTAGCGTTCTTTTTCTCTACAATGAGGGTTGTCGGATATCTTATCATTTCTTTAGTTTTTGTCCATCGTTTGCTCAGACGCATATGTTTTTGCTACTTTTTTCGATTAATAATGGATACAATACCTCAGGAAGCAGCTCAAGCTGTAGCATTACTTCAAGCAGGCATTGCGCAACGTGAAGTCGCCGACGAGGCTTCGAATCAGAATGTAAACTTACAGACAATACCTAGAGACTGGAGCATTCGATCGCCGTCCAGGTACGGGCAGACCTAGGGCTACATCAGCAGCAGATGATCGTTATATCCACCTTACTGTTCTGCGAAATCGCCACCTCAACGCAGTTCAAGTCCAACAAAGTATGCGTGACGAACGCCAAGTGGTCATAAGTTCAGATACCGTCAAAAGGAGACTTGCTGAACGGAACTTGACCCCAAAAAGAGCTGCAACAGGCCCAGCATTAACGGTAGCACACCATCGAGCACGACTTGAATTTGCTCGAGAGCATAGGGATTGGACATTAGAGCAGTGGAGTAATGTACTCTTCACTGATGAGACCAGGGTGAGTCTACATGGAAGTGATCGACGTCAGAGAGTATATCGTCGCCCTGGAGAACGTTATTCTCAGTGTTGCATCGAGGAAACTGTTGCTTATGGAGGTGGATCTGTAATGGTCTGGGGTGGCATCTCGTTAACAGCACATACAGCGTTAGTTTTCATCGAACCGACGGGCCGTACACGTGGACTGACTTCTCATCGCTACATTACTGAAATCCTCGCAGACCATGTGGTACCTTACGCAGGATATATCGGACAGGATATACAATTGATGCATGATAATGCACGGCCTCATGTTGCTCATGTGGTGACCCAGTATCTACGCGACGTCAGCATTCGTACGATGGACTGGCCAGCTCGAAGCCCGGACTTAAATCCGATAGAACGGTCGGGTTCGAGCCCGGGTACCTGCTCCAACAAGGCTTCCAGAGCTGCGAATCGCAACTTTATCATTACTAACGATTGTCACGACTGGAAAACGACTCTTTTTGTAAAATCCTTAATAAACACTGAAATATTGATTAAACCCAATGAATTTCCTATCATTTTAATCACCATGAAACGCACTTTCTGTAGGTACAACTTTGATATTTGTAGGTTTTTTAGTTTTTGAGAAAATCGAATTAGAGTGCCTAGGTAACGGGTGGCTCAGTTTATTTGCTGTCCAGTGTACATTAAAATTACTTTGGACAATATCTTTAAGCTAAAGAAACTATAAACTTCATTACGTCCACCTTAATGTTTCTATGTAATATAAGTAACATAGTTACTTACATTGGATTAGATTCCTGTAACCTTTCACTTTGATTAGTATTTTAAAATAGAGCAGTAAAGACTGAAATGTACTATCAGTTAGTGGCTGGTTTGGGTAATTCGTTGGCGTCCAATATCAAATCAGGAATTCGGTGAAAACTACACCTACCGACATGTTATGGATAAGGATTTGAAAGGTTGGATGATAAAATCTATCGAGTTAGTATGTAATTTGGAAAGAACTTTCTAACTCCCCTTATATGGCACGCATTTGAGTCAGCAATACCTGTATATATAGTTTTGTTGAATGATCTCCCTACTCACATTATGATATCCCAATACAAAGCTAGTCTATTATGTTTTAGGTTTCATATCTACAAAACAGGACCCTATAATCGTCTCGGCTGTCTGTCTGTCCGTCCAAACTTAAAAGGCTTAAAAAGCTTCTTTTGGCGTTTTCATAGCATATGTGGCAGGATGGCAGACTGACTTATACCTAAATAATAACTGTATCAGCCGAATCGTCCACTCTTGAACACAGCCTCCCTGGTTGGACTCCTCAGGAGTATTTGCCATAATCCCCACGCTTGGCAGACGTCTTGGCGATGGCAGTGTTAGATGGGGTTCTTTAGAAGTCGCTGCTGCCCACCTTCTAGTATTTTTGCCTCTTACGACACCCATGAGTAGATATAGAGAGGTGAAATCCTGACCCGGACCCCACGGGTCAAACTGATAACAAATAATTATAAATAGAACGGGTTCCCATTGTTCTACGTAGTTGGAAGCTGACAGAGTGAAACAGATTTTCAATTAACTACAAACTCAAGTCTGCATTCAGTTTTCATGTCTTCAGCATAAAATTACGTAGTTACAAAGTTGAATAAATTTATACAATATAATCGAATTCAATTCATTTTATTTCAGACATAGTCCATAGTTTTACATTAAATAAAACAATGAATAAAGCATATAATAATAATAATGTCAATATCAATAATAATTAATGTCAATAGCTAGTTAAATTTAAGGATCACGGAAACTGTTTTTTAAAAACACAAAATTGGTGAAACATGAATTATAATTAATTAAGATGTACGATACATCGAAGAGTCAACTTAGAACTAACTTAAAGAAAGGCTCGCACCTGCGTCGTTATCTGTGATGCATCCTGTGCAATACTCAGAACCCAGACGCAAGTCAGCAATTTGTCTGTATGGTGACAATATCATGCCTTGTACCAGGATGCATAACTTCTCCCTCCGCAACTTCGAAATTATCGGTTGGATTTTGTTGAAACCGAGAATTTCGATACAAATATTTCTTAATGTAATACAAAGTAACTATAGCTAAAATTATATATAAGATTAATGTTCCGATGCTCATGTCCTTTACACTAATTACACTTTCATATTTATTTTCTTTTGAATAAACACTTTCACTTTTCATTAACAAGTTGGTCAGGTGCTGTAAATTTGTCAAATCTACTCCATTTAAGTTTACAGGTTTCGCGGAATGTGTCTTCGTCAGGGGCATCTCTGGAAGGGTAATAATCGGCAATGCAGGAAGGGCAAATTTCTCTATGTCTCCTTGATGTCTTCTTTGTAGTGTTACTCCTTTGATTGTGCTTTTACAGTCGTCATCGATAGTTAAAATGTATGTGCCCTGAATATGATGGTGTGTGATTTCGTTGTTACAATTCTGTGATAGTGTAAGAATTGATTTAGAGTAGATCATCCACCTATCGGTCTGTATCTTTTCTACTTTAGGATCATCTAACTCTATCAGGGTTGGCTGGCATAGCGTGACATTTGCAGTAAAACTTATCAAGTTTGTAACACACTTGTCTTCCAGTAGTAGGGTTGCATAATCTTCTTCACATAAAAATAGGGACTCGTCGACTTCTCGGCAGGGGCGTAGCAGTGACACCGTTTTCAACCCTTTCGTAAGAAGGTAGGGGAACTGAGGTAATATAAGTTGGGTTTGGTTCAAGGTGTTTGTGATTGGTAAGGGAAGGACTCTATAATATGTATATGTATCAGTTTCAACAAGAGGTATACTCATAATAAACGTTATTTGATTTTCCTTACTGAACGCTTTTAATTCTATGTTTTGTT
Organism: Plagodis pulveraria; assembly: GCA_963890685.1. Classification (NCBI taxonomy): domain Eukaryota; kingdom Metazoa; phylum Arthropoda; class Insecta; order Lepidoptera; family Geometridae; genus Plagodis; species Plagodis pulveraria. The sequence goes on along the minus strand of OY982964.1, from coordinate 9,402,675 downwards.
CTAGTTTTAATAGGTTTTCTAAATTTACAGGAAATATTAGTTTATTATACTGTTCTACACCTTTGAGCATTATCAATAATTCATTAGTATCAAAAATTGCTTGATGTAACATGCTTAATTTACTAAATGCTATTATTGTTTCAATTTCATCCAATCTACTATAAAGTATTTGAAAATTGTGTAGAAATAGATTATATATATTTAAGATTTTTAAAATGTTATGGGCATGATCTGTTTCATTTAGCTGCTTTCTGATATCCCAAATGGCTTTATCCAACTGAATGAAATTGTACCTTGTAGTATTAGTGATATTTACTAATGAACTCATCATTTCAGCGACCACTGTGATCTTTTTATCTATCGCGATCTGCTTATCTTTAACGTTGCTTATCAACGCATCATACCTTATAGCGTCATCGTTATCTAAATTGCCTGAAATAATCTTTACAATAGCACCGAGAGGGTTTAAAATGCCGCGCTTACTTCTTTTTGATGGCACTAATTGTTTTATTTTTTCTGAGGTAATATTTTTAATATAATCAGTTTGAATTTTTAAATCATTGATGTCTGAACTTAATGGCTTCTTTCCAAAATAATTCGTAATGTGCTTATTTAAGTTGGCATATCTATTTATATTAAACTCTAAATCCGCACGAATTAAACTTATATCTAGGACCTTAATTACTATCCACTTATCATTACTAATGAGGGCCTGTCCTTCCTTTATTGGGAGTATCCCAGGGTTGCGGTCGATCCGCTGAAGTAGAAGGGCGTGGGTCGCTGATGCTTGTATCAGGATCAGGGCGAACCTGTGAAGGACGTTTAAAATCCTTAATTGGTGCTTTTGTATCATGACCTTTGATTTTAACTGGTACAATGTTCCTATCAATGTCTCCTGTTACCTTTGCTTTTTTGTAACGCGGTTTATCTTTACTTCGTCTCTCATTCACACCCTTTATAAAAACTGTATCACCTTTCTCTATATTAAAATCTTTTTCACCTCCGCGCTTTTCCTTGATATTCTGTTTCTGACCTATCACTTTATCGGTTAAATATTCATACAAGTACTTGGTACGCTTTTCATGATCCTGAACCAACTTTTGAGTATAATGTTTATTAAATTCAGTATCAAAAACACTTCTTGAATCGGTGTGGCCAAATACCACTTCAAAGGGCGTAAGTCCCGTGGTAGAATGAATTGTTTGATTATACGCCATAAGCGCGTATGTCATTACGGATGCAGCGTCGGTAAACTTATGCTCATATTTGGCCAATCGATATATTTCTGTTAGAGTTGAATGAAACCGCTCGATAAGACCCAAAGAGCTGGGGTTATGTGGAGTGCCTATGTGCAATTCAATTTTGTAAAATTTTAAAGTTTCTTTCATAAGTGTGTTGTTAAATTCGGAACCAGAGTCCGCGCTGATTTGGTGTGGTGTTCCATACATGGAGAAATATTTAATTAGAGCTTTTATTACTTCAGGTGTTGTTTTATTACTCATCTCTATTGCCTGTCCGAGTTTGCTAAAAGCGTCTATTATTGTTAAATAAGATCTTCCTTCGATACCAAAAACATCAATGAAAATTTCTTGAAAAGGTTTTGTCTGGGTCTGGGTTAATTGTAATTCAGGTTTTACGGGTTTCCTATCATACTTCATTATTTTACATCCTTCGCACGAGTTAATGATAGTTGCCACTGTTAGGTCCATATTATTCCAGAAGTATGTTCGTTTTAAGTGTACCAATGTTTCTTTAATGCCACGATGACAAGTTTTCCCTATATGATATTTCATTACTATTGCTCGCTGTTCACATTCATCTTCTACATAAACCACTCTTTGTGTACATTCAAATATGTTAACAGTTCCTTTCTTGAAAAGTGCAATAGTTGCGTCTGCAAATTGTCTTCGATGCGTTTCATCTTCAAAGTAAATGAAATGTTTAACTTTAGGCTTAATATACTCTTTTAGAAACTTTGTCACTAAATCAGGCCTGGTTAACGGCAAATGAACCTCTAAAATCCTTGTTTTGGGTCTTGACAAGTCTTTAACCGCTAATTCTTCTCTGTACCATGTGTATATTAGCATTTGGTTGGGTTTTGTGTCTATTGCTTCATTCAAAATAGGGATTCCTGTTGTGTCTGTGTCATGCTCTGAATGTGCTGTTTGGGAGGCTTCACTTGCTGAGACAGTGCTACTGTTCGGAGATGGAACAGAAAAAGGAGATCTGCGTTCATGTGATTGAATAGACAAAGTTTTTTCGGAATCAGACAATACCACCGTCGCACCTCCGGCTAGATCACCAGCTGCCGATTGCATCATTTCAATATCTCTGATTATTTCATCTATATCTTCCAGTAGTCTATCTTCACTATCTGCATTTACATCCATAGATTCATTTTCATTTCCAACAGCGTTAACTTTAATTCGCGACATTGCGTCTGCGACACTATTTTGTTTACCATTTTTGTATATAATTTCATAGTCAAATTCTGCGAGGCGTAATTTCCACCTTGTGAGCTTACTGTTGTGTTCTTTCATATTATTTAACCACGCAAGTGGACGGTGATCCGTATAGATGGTAAATCGTCTTCCATAAAGGTAAGGGCGGAAGTACTTAACCGCCCAAACTATAGCTAATAATTCCTTCTCTATAGTACTGTACCGTGATTCGGCATCATTCAAGGTTCGACTGGCATACGCAATGGGTTTGTCAGAACCAATCGGACCCTGAGATAGTACCGCTCCTATTGCATAATCGGACGCGTCTGTAGTAAGGACGAATGGTTTCTCGAAGTCCGGAAATTGTAATATGGGCGCATTGACGAGTAACGCCTTACAGATATTGAAAGCTGCGGTGAACTCAGGCGTCACTTCAACCTTATTACGCTTTTTTAAACAGTTAGTAAGGGGTCGTGTTATTTTTGCAAAATCTTTTATGAATTTGCGGTAATATCCCACTAAACCCAGGAAGCTTTTGATTTGAGTCGTGGTTGTAGGAATTGGAAAATTCAGAACAGCTTGGATTTTATCATTATTGGGTTTAAGACCTTCTTTAGTAATCATGTGGCCAAGATAGAGGACCTCCTTGCGGAAAAACTCACACTTGTCCAACGTGACCTTTAAGTTAGTGGCTCTCAGCCTATCGAAAACCAAACGCAATTTTGCCAGATGTTCTTGCAAGCTGGTGGAAAAGACAATGATGTCATCGAGGTATACAAGGCAATGTAGACCTTGTAGACCTCTAAGGACATTGTCCATTGCCCGCTGAAAAGTGGCAGGGGCAGTCTTAAGACCAAATGGCATCCGGGTGAATTCATAATGTCCAGACTGTGTAGAAAATGCCGTTTTAAGCCTGTCCTCTTCCCTGACCTCTATTTGATGATAGCCACTTGCTAGGTCGATGGTACTGAAATAAACAGATTTACCCAACTTATCGAATAGATCCGATATATTTGGGAGTGGATATTTATCATCTGTTGTGATTTCATTCAACCTCCTATAGTCGATCACCATCCGGAACTTAGCACTTCCAGAGGCATCAGCTTTTTTAGGTACTAAGTGGACTGGCGCACTCCACGGGGAGTGTGATTCTCTAATAACATCATTTGCAAGAAGTTTGTCCACTTGTTTTTGAATTTCTTCGTTATATACTGGTGGGTGTCTGTATGGTCTGACAAATATAGGATCTTCATTCTTTGTTCTTATCTCATGTTTAACTCGATTGGTGAATGATAGTGGTATGTCCTCGCAATGGAATATATCGCGATATTCGTAGCACAATTTTTCGACACATTCTCGCTCTTCTTTATTCGCATGATCTAAACGCAGTTTTTTTAAATTGCCCTTAAGCAATTCATCAATTTCACACTCGTTCGATGTCATATTTACCATACATTCTTCTTTTTCATGTTTAGTAACTCTCAATGGTTTGGAAAATATGAGAGTTATCCGGTCCTCGGAGGCGTTTTGTATGACAGTGTACGCAAATGAATTTGTGCATTTCACTAAAGCGGCTGGCATTCTCACACCTTTTCCAAAATCAACATAATCAATAACCGCATCTCCATTTTGTAAATCTGTGGGCACTTTAACTCTAGTCTCTGTCCTTGGTTCTAAAACTATTTCATGTGGTGGATTGTATATTATTGGTATTTCCGTGTTGCGCGTTTGCAAAACTTGATTCTTCATGTCTATTTTAGCTTCCAACTGTTTCAAGAGATCAGAACCTATCAAGCCGTCGTATCGGCTATCGACATCGTAGACATAAAACTTATGTTTTCCCGAACTCCGAAAGGTTCTCAGCAGAGGAATGTATATCGCTTCATTGTGTTGGCTTCGAGCGTGTGTACTAATTACTTCAAACGGTTCGTACAGTTTAAAGTTCGAAAAATACTCATCTGCCTTTGCAGGACTTATAAAAGACCGGGTACTTCCAGTATCGATCATAAAGCGGGCCTTGATCTCTGGAACCTCTATATGTGGAAGCTTGAGAAGTGAATCGCAATTTATCTGTATTATTTCGGGTGGAAACTGGAGGCCTCCACTCGAAAATTTTCCGCGTCGTGTAAATTGTGGTTGGTAACGCCATCTGTCTCGAAAGTTTGAGGTTCTGGCATTTCAGAACTATACGCATAGTTCTCTTCATAGTAAGCTGCCGTCGGGTCATCGTTGTGGTAAGGCGACTCTTCGAAAAGCTCATTGTTATAAAACATATTATCGTCAGCTGCAGTGTTTAGCATATTTTGTCTCAGCGGGCGAGCGGTGCGCATTGAAACGTCTGTGTTTTCAGTTGGTTTATGTCCTTGAAGGTTTTGGTTTGGAATACCAAATTTAAAATTTTGTTGGGGCTGTCCAAAGCCTGGTGGTGGAGGAGGCCTGGCAAAATTAGTATTCATTTGTGGCCTAAAGCCTTGGTTCTGTTGTGGAATACCAAAGTTGAAGTTGGGTTGTTGTCGTGGCATGCCAAACCTAAAGTTTTGGGGACCTACATTTTGATTGAATCGAAATCCAGCATTTGGCTGATTTTGAGAACCGAACTTGTACCCTTGCGGTTGCTGTTGTGGAGGAATGCCAAATTTAAAGTTCTGCGCGGGTACTTGGAATTTTTGGTTAAAGGCTGGATTACCAAATCTTAAGTTGGGTACAGGGTTAGGCATCATGACAAAGTTTGATGTTGGTTGTGGTTTTAAAATTTGTGGTGCCGAACTTAGACGGGTTTTGTTTTTAGCATTATATTGATTCATGAAATTAACCTCTTCAGTCACAATACTCAAGGCCATTTCTAAAGTGAGGCATTGTTTGAGGCGCACAATACGAATTAAATCCTCAGGCAAATTAAATAGGAAAACGTTTAATGCCATATTATTATACACTATCATTTTCGCAGCCTTAACCCCCTCGTCTGAAATCAAATTTACTTTCGCGAACAATGTACTACGCGTATGTTGTATCCTGTGGCAGAAATCTATATAAGACTCACCAGATTTAATTTTCATCTGTTCTAGTTCGATTGCGATACATTCTTCAGACCTAGGGTCGCCAAAATGTTGAATCAGAATTTCCTTAAGCCTAGCCCATGTGTTAACATCCTCGCGCTCACTCAAAAGAGCCGCAGCTCTTCCGCCTAGCCTGCTCGTAATTGCGTGAAATACATATACTTGTTGAGCAGCATTGTTCGCGTCTGCAAACGAGCTATAAATATACTGAGCTTTCTTAATAAATAAATTTAATAAGCCTTCATCACCTTCGAACCTAGGTATAATACACAGTAAATCTTTAGATATAACTCTTATTTGTTCCATTGTATTCGTTTCTATTACAATGTATAATTATTTAATTTTATTTATTACAATTTATATTTTTCTTAAAATCAATTCATATAACATAAATAATATGTAACGACGAAGTTAGTACGTTACAAAGAAAATCAAATAACGATTATGGCCAACAAAAATAGATGGGAACTGAAAGGATATGCGAAAAGGTTTACTCACAGGGCCCTCGGACTCATCCTTCTGTTATAGCCAGGCAGCTTCCCCGCATCCAGCATTCAACAAATTTTTATAGTTCGTGGATTTCCGCGAAAGTGCAATACGGCACGGCGAAAACTGACACAAGACACGATTTTTGAACTCGTTTTACACAGCCTTCGCGCGCGAAAATCCTACCGGCTGCGCCAGTTAAATTTAAGGATCACGGAAACTGTTTTTTAAAAGCACAAAATTGGTGAAACATGAATTATAATTAATTAAGATGTACGATACATCGAAGAGTCAACTTAGAACTAACTTAAAGAAAGGCTCGCACCTGCGTCGTTATCTGTGATGCATCCTGTGCAATACTCAGAACCCAGACGCAAGTCAGCAATTTGTCTGTATGGTGACAATATCATGCCTTGTACCAGGATGCATAACTAGCTATAATAATTACAGAAGTCAATAAAACATAATAATAAATAGTTCAAAAACATTCACATAATATAGTTACCTATCTATAAGAATATGGAGCCGAGCTGCATGGGTGATGATGGGGCAGTCAAATCTACCAGCAATAACACGCAAGAGACTATTGGTGCTGCCAAGAACACGGCTAAGCATCGAGGCCGCTCGCTTACGCATGATGGCATGGAAGCCGTCCACACGAGCATCAGCAAACATACCCATATATATATAATAAGCCTTTTTGTTTCCGTGACATTAGAAATATATATATATATATAAATCTATGTTTGCTAGTAGGTATTTCAGATCGATATATATATGTCATGGCCCCTTTCTGGTCAAGGCGTCATCCAGTTACCAAATTTATAATATATAATTTAAATATTTTGTTTTCTAAATACAGTGATTATTTTGTTCAAAGGAAAAATCCACTTAAATGGCGAATTTATTATCAAAGTATTGAAATGACTTTTATAAATGATGTTTGAATTCTGCCTTTTATCACATCTTCATGAGTGCATTCAGTTTTTCATTTTTATTCCCTTTGAAGTTCCGAGTGCCTAAAAATAACAATAAATATATACATAAACCCTCACTATCGGTCTGCAAGACCTTACCTTACGTATTTTTAGACAGTATTATTAGATTTTCTATCAATAATACTATATTCAAACTTCCTAAAATATACTCATTCATTATCTTTTCCATTTAAGCTGCACCGCAAAATTATCTATACACTTAAATATCTACCTCAATAGTATTAATCATCACGTTTATATTGTTTAAGGTTTAGAAAAACGCTATGATACAAATTTAATGTTGTTCATTAAGCGTAGCATATCTTAGAGCGTATATGCAGACCAATTACGTACCACCTTGAAATTGAAATTATTTGTTAAAAGCTACGTTGGGTGCTAAATGTATCTCTTAAAATTTATCACACCCTCAATTTTCAAAAGTTTATGGATTGATGGAAAGATCAAAACCTACCAAAGAAACGTTAATTAACTGATTGAGTATATCAAATATATTTCCTTGGATCTTGGAGATACCAACCGTAATACCCTCTCGCCAATGAAATCATGAAAAAATGAATCAAGTAGAACGCCTCAGTAATATGGGTTGGCGTGTTCACGCTCCAACGGTGTAGGATTTTTAGTTATAATAGCGCTTGCGGTAAGCTTTTCGTCGTTAGTGAACCGTGAAAAGCCTTTTAATGGAATTTTCGATACTAGCGCTGTTTCGCTTCGATTCACAAAGTGATAATTAATCATTAATCATGCTTACTACCAGAAGAACTGTTAAAAGCAATGATAGCAGAGGCATGCGTTAGACTGTGCACCAAAGGATATTTTACATCTTCATAAAAAGGAAATATGGCGGCCCGAGGTATTTACAGATTTAAATTATTTTATACTTGTTGGTTATGACACAGGTAATGATTTGTAAACTTGGGCGGCAAGAGCCGGGAACGAGGAATATCTTGACAGCAGCATCTTGTGGCGTCCTTGCTTATACAAACTCATTCTAGTTTTATGAGAATGAAGCGACGCACCGTTTTTTTACTTTTTGAAAACTATACGACCTTATGTCGCTTTTGTTTTCATTGCACAAGAGAATGAAGAGTATCTTCGTATCAGGCACATGAATAAAAAGCAATGGACTAGATCTGAATCGAATTTTTGAACAACAGTATATCATGTCGCTAACTCAAATTTATATACAACAGAAGTATGATGCGGATCTTTCAATAATACGGTAACGTTATCTTACAATCATTAATTATCACTACACCTTACAATATCCCAAATACAAAGTTCTAAAATTTTATATAAACGTTTGAACTAGTTGACACGTGAATTTCAAAAACTTTCGTGTAGCTAAAATGCTAATGGAGATGGAGTTGATTTAAAATAATTGTGACATTTTCGATCTTCACCATTCGAATTAGACAATAAGTCCTCAGGCTTTTCCAATGGTACCCTATTTTTCAAGCTCACACTTTTATCCTCCGCTTTGTTTCATCAAATTAAATCGTCCGCGACTCCATAAATTCCAGTCAGATAAACGATGTGTCTCAAAGGGACGTTAAATGCTCGTAATATGCTAGATACCAAGGGGTCTATAGTTTCAGGTTGTGCAGTGACGATGCCTCTCGTCACTAAACGTGAATCTATAAAAATATTGATAAAAATAAATGTTTTGAAGATTTTTGTAAAAACTTACATACTAATACATAATTTATTCATATCATCACGTTTTTGTATCCCCGATGGAGTATGTCGTAGACGTCTTATAACTACCAAATGAGGGGTGTAGAAACAAAGTCGCCACTGTCCAACTGAGGTCAAAATGAAACTGTGAATGCCATCGTGTGTACATTTTATGATCTAATAATGGCATTGTTTAAGCAGACATTCAATGTTGTCACTGTCCCATAGAAAATAGCACCTAAAATGCCAGCTTAGATTCAATAATTACACTGTCCTGTACATATTAAATTTCAAAACTGCTATTGTCCAAGAATGGCTGCCTGTCAACGGACGACATTTCGACGCTGACAATATGGCCGCACCATAGAACATATAATAATACTACGTATAGAACGGACACTTCTCTCCCCCCACCAAAACGAGCCTTCCTCACCCTGCCGCCGATTCTGAGCTGTCGCTGAGCTGACTTGAGTACGGGACGCGTAACTCGCGCACGATGACGTGTCGACGAAGCGTGACGATTGTACCTACTAGTATTTTAAAACTTGAGAATGGGGGTATTTTTGTGTTTTTATCAACCAAACGAGAAAATGATAGGAGTTATTATAGATTTCCTAAGGATAAAACGAGGTAAGTCATTCTTGGTAACCTACACTAAGTACGTACCTATTTGTCGTTCTTCAGTTATACAGTAGGTAACTTATAAAACCGGTAATTTTCAGTAGGTACTGAAAAAAATACAAACAATACTATATCTTCGTATTTTATTCAAACTGCTATTCAAATAATGATTATTTTAGAAGATTTTCGTTAACAAAAAGTAGGTATCCATAGATATATCGACTTCGTTTGCAATAAAACAAGTGTCTTTGTAACCTATACCTACCAGAGAGAAAAACAATACACATACCGACCTTCTCTACGGTTGACAAGCGGCACAATTCATGATGGTTTATTATACGAGAAGAACATAAATGTTACCTACTCGGTTGTGTGTTGCATATTCCTACGTCGGACATGGAGTTGGATTGTTATGCTTGTAAATTTTTCTGAATGTAGGTAAGGTACTTATAACCTACGAAATCTAAGAAGTCATAATAACAGCATCAAAATATTTTGTTATAAAAACTAACGTGGTTTTCACTCATTTTAGTAAATAATACGGGATAACTCACGTAAATAAGTGCTCAGCGAGACGTCAACGCGGGCGTCCCGAGCTCTCCTTGAAAAAGACCACCGGATGTGGTTGAAACTATAGTCGGAGCTATCTGACTTATTTACGTGAGTTATCCCGTATTATTTACTAAAATGAGCATCAAAATATTGTTATATAGGTAAGTATAACAGTTATTGATACGATGACAACCTTAGACTTCACACATTTATGCGTGTGCAAAAACAACATTTGTGTAGTGTCTGTGTAATAGGAGTTAGAACGCGGCTTTTGTATAGAAAATGAGTCGAGTGTCCAGGCTGTGGCCGCACTTCAGTTTCTTCATCAAATTGTGGCAGAGTTAAGATAGAAAAGTGTCACTGTCCATTGGTTTAGGTACAAATACGACACCACTATTGAAAAACAGATATGCCACTGTCCAACAACTTTATTAAAAAAAACTGTATTTTTTGTACAATTACAAGACATGAAGAAATGATTTTGAAGCAATGATGGCCGAGCGGTAATGGCTATGGACTGCGGTGCCGCAGGTCCCTGGTTCGATCCCCACCGCCGGCTTGAGCTTCACCACATGGTGGAAGGGCATTTTGCGATTGCCCTCCTGCTAGCTACCACCCTCAAGTAGAAATTCTGTCGCCAAGCACCTAACAGTGCGTTCCGGCAGCAGTCCTTGAGAGCTAGTGAAATTACATGCACATGAGTCTTAACAACTATGTCTCAAAGTGACGGACGCAGTGAAATTCGTGACTTTAGATGAAATGCATCTGTTATAGGCAGAGGTTATTCCGCTTAACATCAGGTGGGCCTCGAGCTTGTTCCGTCACAATAACATAAAAAAAGTGAACAATTGTTGTTCACAAAATGTATTGTGACCTAATATACTAAAAAGGTGGGCGAAATATCATAGAAGAAACTTATCATCGTTCTGTCTGATGGCTTAGCTAAAAAGTCTAGACAATGTCGACTTTGTTTTTATACCTCCCAAATAATACAAATAATTGTTTCGAAAGCGATAAAAATACTGTCCCTTACCTTTTTTTATGCTTGATAGGTTAGCCTTTGACCACTATCTCACCTGATGGTAAGTGATGATGTGGTCGAAGATGTTGTTCAGGTCGACCTAGAATTATCTTGCTCAATGTTTAAACATTCGAAGTGGCAAATGATTCAGCAACGTTACCCTCTGCATATATACACAATACCCTTGGAAAATTATTGAATAGATTTATTTTAATAATATTAGTTAATACAAAAAGTGGTAAAATGGTAGAGATTTTTATTTATTTTACGCTAATGTGTACATCAAGTTAAATGTGATAATATAAATAATCTTAAAAGCAAAAAAAAGCCTTCCGCAGTGTATATGAGCGTAATATTTCATTAAAAATCCTCGGTGGCTCAGAGTCGGCTGCGTTGAAGGATTAATTAGACTAAAGTTTGCCGAAGTGCCTTGAAGAGATGGCTGCCTAGCAATAAAGCCACCGATTGTACTATCTTAAGATGAAATATTTTTTATAAGTAATGTTAATTGTAATAAGAAAGTACAATAAAGTGTTATCTATCTATCTAGTGTATTGAAAATGTCAATGAAGTAACACTTCATTATTTATAATATTTTCCCTCTAAAGATCGTTTATGCCTTTGCAATATAGTTATGTATGGCGATTAGGGCTGTTAAATGTCTGCTAGGTCTTTTTAACAAAAAACTTGTTTTTCTCTCTGAAAGTTATGCAAATATTCTCAAAATTGTCACGTAAGGTTTGTTGACCAGTGCCTTCAGCAGGACTCCGTGAACTCCCTATGCGACAGTCCATAGACATTGCCACAGCCATGACAAAACGTCTCGTGTAAGCCAAGATAATCAAATTCTTTACGACCTTCTACTTCAGGTAGCTTCACGCGCACTGACGTTCTACCGTTACTAGATGAAGATATACCTGTCTTGAGTATATGGACTGTGAAAAACAGAAATGAGCTTTTAGCTAACTTATATTATACGTGGGATAATATCCTTGACGTTATATCGTGCATATACCTGCCACGGAGCAGCGGAGTAATGTTATATCTGTTTGTTCACATAAAGTAATCTTGCAAATAAGGCATTTTTCTGTATATATAAATAGGCATTGAGTCTTTCAGTTGACTATGTTGAATAATATGTTCTTCTTTCCTTTATCCTATGTACATGGGGTCGAAACAATATGTTTTCTTTAGCAACACAGCAAAATATTCTTCTGCAAGTTTTGTTTTCGATTTTATCGCAGCTCACCATCTAGATGTCAAACCTCCTTGGGAATGCTATTTGTGCTAGTATTCTACTAATACTGACGTGAGTAGTGGCATACTGCTAATTTTGCGCATTTTTTTTATGTTTTCAGGGTTCTTTTATGTATGTATGTTTGTGAGTTAGACGATAAAATGCTTAACATAAATAAATAATTTGCTGTCGGGTTTTTTACTTTTTAATTAATTTGTACTTGTTGCTCTGCTGTACGGTGGAAGGCCACAGACCGAAATCAATGGAAATAGTTTGTCCGATCCTACTTAGCCAAGAGTGACCACGACCTTCAGCAATGAAAAAAGAGAGACTTGTTGCTCAGGCCGAGGTACGTGAATATAATGTTTGTATTGCAAGTATTACTGTTCCGTATTAAAATATCACTCATTTGTTGAAAAACAACTTTAGACGGAAATCATCACCTTTCGTCTTCCTTTGTACCCATCTAATAGCCCGTTTAAATAAAGGTACCCGCAGATAGCAGACACACAAGTTTTGCTTGTGTTGCAGGCGTTGGATGACTTGTGCAAACATAAAGTTAGATCTCTCGTGATAGTAGTTTTATATTACGGAGTTTATGAATTTTATTATGCATTACCTATAAAAATAATTCAGCCAATCAAGCAATGCTGCCAGCATGCTGGGCGCACTGCCAACTGGTAGTGGACTGGAGCATTTCGACTGACTGTGAGTCATAGGCAATGACTTATAGGTGGTCTTAATGCTTTTATTGTAGTATCTGTATTATTGTATATAGTTCCTAGTATTTTGTTAGTAAAGGCATACACGCGGTGAAAAAAAAATCATATGATATTCAAATAAGTACACCTAATATATTTTTAAAAGAGGTTAAGAATACATACTGCTATAAACACAAAATGGCAATGTTCACCTACAAAAATTAAGGTATATCTAATAATTTTCCAACTGTCTCCAAATTGTACAAAAATTGTTTGAGAAGTCACCAGATATCGCTGTATAGTTTAGAAATTATTAGCTGACTCGCTCGCAAGTTTGTCTGCATGCGTTTTATATATATATTTAACAAAAAAATTTGCTCCTGACGGGAATGGAACTTGCTTCCTCCGATTTGACGCCGCGCCTATGCCTCTCAACCATCACTGGAACCTTACTCTTTCGAGTTGAAACTTTGAGCTACAGTTGTATTACTTTTAATATGTTCTAACTATTTTGAGACCATGAGAACCATAGTGTGAGGACATTATTTTCATGTCCTGGTTTAATGCTATCACGGCCACTTCTGACCCTGTAAATGCCAAACCTTTCAACAAATCTTTGATCTGTGGGTAAATTGGTGGCGGGTTTGGACTATATGCGAAATAGGTCACGACTTTTTCCTTTTCAAAGCTAAAAAAATATTTTTTGTAACTTGCAACTTGAATGCTTTTGTGCCTGAAATTTCACTGGCTCTCAAGGACTGCTGCCGGAACACACTGTTAGGTGCGTGGCAACAGATTTTCTACTTGAGGGTGGTCGCTAGCCAGGCGGGCATTCGCAAAATGCCCTTCCAACATGCAGTGAAGCCCAAGCCTGCGGCGGGATTAGAACCATGGACTTGCTGCGCGGCAGTCCATAGCCCATGCCACTGAGCTATCACTGCTTCAAATACCTGTTAGTTGACAACCCTATAGATAATCAATACAACTATTATTTGTGTTGTGGGCGAGTAACGAAATTTATCTGTACATATTTCAGTTGAAGTTCAACAAAATAAAACAATCATATTTTGTTCATATTAGTTATCTGTGTAATACATAATTACTAATAATTGATAACGAAACAATTTAAAAAGGTTAATCATAGAAAATAAATAATAATCGGAAAAGGTAGTCAAACTATTCAATTTCACATTTTTGCCTTTTAAAGACCTCCTTTAAATCGCAATTAACGGCCAATGCTGTTTTTCTCTCTCGAAAATCGCCTTAAGTTGTTCGACACTGTTAATAACATAGACTAAGGAAATTTTATATTGCCACCCCAAAATAGCAGTAAATACGGACGCGTCCGACGATATTTTTCCTTTTGATGATGTGTAATTACAAGATTAGGGTCGTTTGATCTTAATTAGAAATATCGAGGTCAAATTAAAGATACTAAAGGCCTACGGGCAAATACTTAATTAAGTCAATTGAGTGAACTTTAAGGACTTGATTGAAGTTGATATAAAATAATGTGACTTTGATAAATAAACATCGTACGTATCTCATCAAGTCCTATCTAACAAAAAAACAGCCAAACTGGGTAGTCCTGTAAAAATTTGGTAGTATTTTTTTCTACCGCTAGAACATATAAACTATTTTTTTCGGTTGGTATTTTATAGTTATAGATTACGAAATTGTCACGTAATCTATAAATAGAATGTTTTTTGTCATGACGAAGGAAAATTTTCTGGAAAGTTTGGATGAACTTTCGACGCGTTTTGATTCTACAGGAAGCATCTCCAGGAGATCTTGATTCTTGAGCGCACGATCGAGAGCCTTTATATAGGCACGAACGCGAAACACTGCTCTTTGTCGTTGCCTTTAATTGAAAAGTTATGTTTTTTAAATAAAAATTACAGCTGAAATGGTTGTACTCTGCTTTAAAATTCAGTCTTAGGACTGGAGGGGAGTCTCGAATATACATATAAAAAGAGAAAATTTTTCTACCCTCCTAAACAGTCACCGATTTTGATGATTTTTGGAAATGTAATAGACGCCATCAATACCCAGGTTTATAGGTTTGATTTTTATCATTATAATAAATAAATTTGAATTAATGGGTATTTACATACCAATACTTTCTCAAAACTTGTATCTCTAGTTTGTGAATTACTTATTGGAAAAATAATGATAAATAAAGAAAAAGGAAAACCTATAAACCTAGTTTATTCTATCAGTTATAAAATAAGAGCAACATCTTTTAGATTTGATTAATGTTTACTATAGGAGAAAAGGTTTCTCCCAGAACGCAAATTCTAAGTTAAAACTTGAAGAAGCTGTAATTGTCCTTATTGCACTATTCTGTTCGGGCGTTTAGCGGCGAGACAGCATCACTTTATTAAAATACCTATTTTTCTGTAGGAGCTTCTCTTCCCGTTCATCTAAAGTTATAAATATGTAATGTGTTTTAAACTATTTATATTACTTTCCTATGTTTTTTATTTTTGATACTTTAGCCTTTGACCATCTCACCTGATGGTAAGTGAGGATGTGGTCGAAGATGTTGTTCAGGCTAACGGAATACACCGTTAGGTGCTTGGCGACAGATTTTCTACTTGAGGGTGGTAGCTAGCCAGGCGGACATTCGCAAAATGCCCTACCACCATGCTATAACGACTGCCATCCTTAGACAACAACCGGGACCGACGGCTTAACGTGCCCTCCGAAGCACGAAAGCACTCTGTAGTAATGTCACTAGCGGTCACCCATCCAAGTCATGACCGCGGGCGACGTTGCTTAACTTTGCTGATCGGTTAAGAACAGCTAATTAAACTTCGCTACGAGTGCTTCAAATTATAGAGTATAGTATACAGTAATAATAGTTTAGTCTGAACAATATCTTGTAGTGTAATGTATAGTGCAGTGAGCACTTTTAGAACTGTTAGCGTAACTCGAACGTACCCTTACTGATCTATGATAGAAATGGCGCTGAAAAAAACACGTTTGTGGTCTATCGAATTGCGTGAAATGAGGGTGCAATCACTAAGATTTAGACGCGTGTTTGTTCTGACTATTTATATATCGTAATAAAGCACTAACACAGCCTAAAAATCCATACAAACTATGACGATATGTATAAATAACTTCCTGCCAGACCTATCTATTCAATGCCGACAGATAATACAGGAAGGTACAATACCTCTGATTATTATTTTTCTCCGACTCCTAGGCAATGAATTCAATTCACATTTTCATTCTGATATCTTGAATTATTCGTAACGAAAAGTATCCCGACTGAACGCCACATGCTGTTTAGAAAAATGTTGGGTCTCAACTTGTATGGAACGTAGCCATCCTTCTTTGCTATGAAGACTGTTGACTGCATATTATTTCAGAAAGCTTGCTATAGCTTAATCATTTTTGAACGAAAAATTGAATTTCATCATCTTCATCATCATTCAATTCAAGATCAAATTTTTAGTGTTTTCGGAATTTACGTCTGTCTTATTTGAAACACAGAAAATCAAGTTTTATAGGTACAATAGCTTAGTTCAAGACTAATCGCGAAATGTGACTTTGACTGGTAAAGGTTCATGATTTTTTAGATAACACCAAATTTTGATTTGTTTCTTGTGCCGGACTAGACAGCCCGGTGAAATAAGCCTTTATTGAGTCGCGGCTGATCGTTTTGACAGGTTAAGACGGATATTTAAATATCTATGTAACAACAACCGTCACCACGTCAACCATGATTAGCAAAGCATTTTCTGGCCTCAGAGACAAATACCCCGAAGTACAATTTTTTTTTTTTTTATGCTCGATAGGTTAGCCTTTGACCACTATCTCACCTGATGGTAAGTGATGATGTGGTCGAAGATGTTGTTCAGGCTAACCTAGAAGTACTGGCTCTCAAGGACAGCTGCCGGAACACACCGTTAGGTGCTTGGCGACAGATTTTCTACTTGAGGGTGGTAGCTAGCCAGGCGGGCATTCGCAAAATGCCCTACCACCATGCATTCCTCCTTTTTAAAAAAAATCTTATAATTACAATTCAGCTTGAAGCTTTTAAAGCACTGGTAGCGTAGCTTGCTTAGCGGTTCAACTTAGATAAGCGACGTCTGCTGCGCACATGATTAGGCTAGTGAAAACTATATGTTGTGGTTGGGCATTTTGCGAGTGCCCGCCTAGCTAGCTCAAAGAGAAAATCGGTCGCCAAGCTCAAAACAGTGTGTCTTAAAAACTGGTATTTTTAAATAAGCCTGAAAAACATATTCGAACACATCATCACTTACAATCAGGCGAGATATATATACCAATATCTCGCTATCAGTTCAAAATATAATTTTTTTTTTTTATTTTGAACTGATAGATTTCAAAAACATGTAAATAATTGTTCATAATCAGAACCAACATCCAAGTCCAAAATTGTCTCCTACCTTCACAGATCAAAGATTATTTACTTAACTGTTTGTATGAAACTGCCGTTTCGTTTGACACAGTCTTCCTTTTGATCACCACTCCAATAAAACTGTAAACAACAGAAATAAATAAAGATAAAATGAAATCAATGCTTATAAAGGAAAAAGGGAGGAAAATCAGATGAGTATGATACGTTGCGTCTATAATGAGACACAAGATAAAATGTAATGATAGTAGGGTAGAGGGTAAAGCTTTTCATTCCTTATTTACAAATCACATCTTGGAGGAGTCTGCAATCGTCATTGATTTATTTTCGCTATTTCTAGCGACGTCTTCGTTCTAGCGTCTTTGCCGTCCCATAGTTTTGCGTATTACTTGGATAGTTCATCGCACTCTCCAAAAAAAAAAGAAGAATTATAGTGAGAATCATTTTGGCAACAAAAATAGTTGAACAGTTTACTCACATAAAGGCCAATTATCAAACAATACTAGGTTTATTGTAATCATATATTTTGTTCTTGTAATGTAGGTTATTTCATGTTTTATGTATCTTCCATGTACAGAGATAAAAATGGTGGAAAATGCTGAAATGTCCAAGCATATTAAATATATGGAATTTCGCGATGAATATATTTTTTGCACCGCATGAAATACTTTGAACCTGGGGTTTTCCAAGTAATAAGGTGATTTGCAACCTGTTGAACATGTTTCTCATATCGCATCTAACTCGCAAACTCGACGTTTAGAGGTTAAAAAATATATATTAGAGTATCAGCCGGATTGTCCACAGCTGAACATAACTTGGAGTTTGGCATAACTCTCACGTTTGGCAGGAGTCTTGGGGATCGCAGTTTAAAATAGCAGTTCCCTAGAAGGTGCTGCTGCCCACCTATTAAAGTATTTTTACCTTAGTCGCCTATCTTCAGGGATAGTCATTCAATATATCAGATCTAGTATTTACCGATAAAATTATAAATAGGTACATTGGTGTGGAGACCGGACACCGACGTAACGATGGGATCAAAAGTATGTTCTCGACATGTCAACGCTTTTGAGGAAGGAAATGGTTTGATTTCAGTATCCAGCGACGTCAAAAGACAGTATAAGTAATATGAATACTAATATAGCTTTCTCAATTAATAATAGCCTTCCTCCCTTTTTGGTGTATATTAGGTTCAAGACGAATTTTAAGATCTCAAAGATGTGTCTGTTTTTTAAATACTCAACGTGAATAGCACTGCAATAATGCATTTTCTTGTGTGTTTGTTTTTCTGTCTTGAAATTAATCAGCTGTGTCCCTAAACAAAAAACCGATTTTAGGGGCGTTTTTTTTTCTATCGTACATAGGTACAAGACAAATGTTCAAACATCTCACTATTGTGCGGTGGTGTTCTGATAATCGTTGTTCATATTTAAACTGCAAGGCCTTGAATCTTGATATATGTTTATGGAAGTTCTAGAGGTACCTATGCTACAAGAACTTTGTCTGCCTGAATAAAATGGTATATAAAACCCTACAATTAATGTGGGTGTTAATTAATACACCTATACTTTCACGCTTGTTGGTAAGCGATGATGTATTCAAAGAACAAAACTTTACACAGGAGACAATGAAGATCATTAAATTACTTGCTTTATATATTTCAATCCACTAAATGTGAACTTAACCATTTCCCCCTATCATACGCTGACAAACAATATCAAAGTAGCAACAAAATTCTATAAAAGTTTGACATCCAGCGCTTTGGAAAATTACACAAGCCGGAAATTAAACAACAGCTTGACCCCGGGTGAAGCTATATTAACAATAAACGAACGTCCCTAAAGAGCCGCCGTTATATTTTATGATTTTGAGAACCCTATTGTGTGCTTGGAGTTGATACTTTTGATGAAATATATTATGCGCAAATGGAGAGACATGGACGTATTAGATAGGTAGAGTTGGTATGTTTTTACATCTGAAATTGCTTTGTCATTATTTACTGATTATTAAGTAAATAAAGATAGGTACTATTCATTATTATAACACCTAATTTTTTTTTATTATAATGAAATTTTGTCCATGAAAGAGTTTAATATGAGTATATTTAAAATAAATGATCAAATAATCTATTTGTCACTGTAACAAAAAGCGAGTCACTCCAAATGGAAACTGAGCATAGAAACATTAACATTTACCCCAGTACTTTAATACAACAAAAAAAAAATGTATGTAATAATGATTGTATGTAATCTTTTTTAAGGCATCAAAGAGTCAGAGTATTGACTACTTACTTCTCTCAGAAGCGCTCAGCTCAAAGAAGATTTTCTGTGGTATCTACTTGAATGAATAACCACAAGTAGAATTTAAAATATAGTGGTTAAGTCGCTTAGGGGGAACGCACGTCAAGCGGTCGGAGGTATTTGGGTGGTTGTATTGTACCTACCATATGGTGGATACTTTTCTCTCTGCGAGAAATTCCCGATTCCCAGCAGTTAAAACGTCATGGGTTGATACAGTACGGTAAACTTCTCTAACATATAGGTACGATATGTACCAATGTAAAAAACTTTTTGTATTATTCAATGGACAATATGTTTTTCACAAAGGCCAATACCCCTGTAAAATTTGTTGAACTATTCCCAACTCCGATACTTTTATAAGTGCCATAAAAGTGATAAAACAATATATACGTGCCTTCTCGTTTTTATTGTTTATGGGAGTGGCTATATTGTTGAGTAAACTCTACATGGTTTTGTTTGTAAAGTTCTTTCTTATGTAATTTTTTCTACCTCGCTATTTGCTTTTAGTTCAAGCTAGATCAACTACGCTCGCGCTGTTTATTTTCTATAGACTTTTTTAAGAGACGGTCTACATTTGATTGAATAATTATTTTCCATTGACATAACTTACCTAAATCAACTATGTAATAAAGTTCAAATTAAAAAAATACGTTAATCAGAATAACATTATCCAAAATATCTACAAGAAAATAGTAGATATAGCATTATGATACTAAAACTTATGGAAATGGTATTAAATGTAATATTCCTTTATTGTTCTCAAAATATTGTCGATATTAATTACTCTGGGGGTCAAATTTTACCCCTTTTAGCTATTTTTATTTTATTTTATTCGGAAATGATACAGTGTTTACATAGCAGTTTTACATTCAATATAAAATATCTATACACCATTTAAGAACGTTTTCGCATATAGAAACTATTTAAACTTGCTTGCGCTATACTAGTAATAACTTAATCTTACTACTAAATTTTATACCACCACAAAATTAAAGCAAGCTTACAAACGGTCATGGAAACGCTCGTCGTTTTGATGACGTTACAACAAATGGTTCACTCTATTTGCTGAATCCCCCATATTTATCCATATTAAAAAGTCACTCTCTAGCAGCGGATACAAACATATTTTCAATATAAATTGTTTTAGCTAAGATGTAAAGTAGGTACAATTTTTCATTTGTATTATTCTTTAAAATAAATGTAGCATAATTTTATGATGCCTTAGTAACAAATCTTTAAAAGATATTGTGATTCTCAAGGACTAGTAATTAAAAAACCTTGAAACAGTTTGCTGTATCAGCCAGATTGTCCATTGAGTTTTTTTGGCTGACAACGCTTCCTCTCTTTTGTTTCTTGCATTTACTTGATTTGTACAATTTATTTATTCACTTACAAGTTCATTGCCGAGTGCTATAAAATGTTATTTTCGGTGTTCTCACCCCATTTTCCTGTAAAGTGTTTGTAACTTGACTGTGACTATTTGGCAAGACTTATACGAGTACATGACTAGAACTTAACTGTTACTACTTTCATCCCCTCATATGTCAAGCGGCCAGCAGCAGGCCACTCCGGTTTTCGCTCAACAAGTGATTACAAGTCTAATATACACCTAAGAAAGTTACAAACAGCAGTTATGCAGCAGAAGAAATAAAATGTCATAAAACTATGGTTAAACCGTTCTATAGCCTCGTAGTTCAGAAAAGTCCAGGTATAACGCTATAAACATACAATAATAAACATCTTGTTTTTCTCGCTTGCTAATGTGTCATACATGTTTCATTCGTTCTTTACTCTCGCAAAGTAGGATCAAAATTATTATGAGTCGATGATAGTACGTGTATACGTTTAATTATTTTAAGCATGAAACAAAACACTCATTTTCTATGATAGTTTCGTATAAGGTGGGAGTTGGCCCCCTCATATTAAAATGCAAGCCAGTTGGAAGTCTGACTTCGTTGCACTAAAGTACTGCAACAAAACACCTCAAGAGAAAAAACATGATTAATATGAATAATTTCTGTTTAAAATGTAACATCTATCCTTAATATGTCTTCAGGATACGAATATTTCGTGATTTAAGCATTTATTATGTTTTGTTTCAAAAATATCACATCAGTATATTTGTAAAAGACATGTAATAAGATCTATCTGTTTCTATCTACGTATGTGTTGTTAGAAGCTGTAAGGGTGTGTGTAGTAAGAGACTTAACAACTTTATGTCTCAGCACAGCCTGGACACTCGACTCATTCTCTATACAAAAGCCGCGTTCTAACTACCTATTACACAGACACTACACAAATGTTGTTTTTGTACACGCGTAAATGTGTGCGTGAAGTGTAAGGTTGTCATCGTATGAATAATTGTTGTACTTATCCACCTAAAAATCTTTTGATGCGGTTATTATGACTTATTAGATTTCATAGGTAATGCGTACCTTACCTACCTTCAGAAAGATTTCAAGCACAACAATCCAACTCCATGTACGACGTAGGAATTTGCAACACAAAACCGAGTAGGTAACATTACTTCACATTTCACTCCATTACTTATACAATAATTGATACCTACACTATACAAAAAGTATCATTCCAAGTTCACATTTCATATTTTATACAAGTAATGATTTATAACAATCACAATAATAGGTAATTTATGTTCTGCTCATATAATAAAAAATCATTATTCACAACAAAGTAACAAACAATCCTTTTCTCGTTTAGTTGATAAGCAACCGTAAACAGCACAAGAGTACATACTACACAAGTACCATTCTCAACTTTTAAAATACCTACTCGACATGCTTTGTCGTCACGTCATCGCGCGCGAGTTGCGCGTCGCGTACTCAGGTGAGTTCAGCGACAGCTCAGAATCGGTGGTGGGGTGAGGAAGACTCGTTTTGGTAGGGGGAGAGGAGTGTGCATTGTATACGTAGTATTATTATATGTTCTATGGTCTCAGGATGACAGGGCAGTGCAGTTCAGAAATGTATCTGTTATTGCAGAGGTGTTGTTCCATCACAATGGCATAACAAACAAATTTTTTGACAATGTTTACCATGTACCCAGAATGTGAACGTGTGAACAATGTGTAATATCACAAAATGTATTTACAACTTTGTACGATGTCTTACTTAACAAGCATAAAATATATCTCCCTATTTAACATATTCTGACATTTAATTTTTGCAATGCTAGGACATTTTGCGAAAGTCTGCCTAGCTAGCTCCCACTCTAAAGTAAAAAATCTATCGCCAAGCACCTAACGTAAACATTACACCCCGGATAAATATTCATATCCTGCATTACCTTAGCATAGTAAACATATCGATTAAATTCTAGTTAATTCACCTAGATTTAAATGTTCATTCACCGAGATCTAATGCTACACGATGCCTGTGCTGAACTGGGATGGTCTTAAACCTGCAAATACCGTTTAAACGACTGATTATGTTAGCACTAAATTTTTATGGGAATATGCTTAGCAGACGCAAGGCAGGTTCACCTTGTACGACTGCTAATGGAAGGTAATTTTACTGTGAATTATCGTAGGACTTTAGTATTTAATTAATATTTTCATCCTGTTTGTTTTAATAGGAAAATAATCAATTTGTATTTTGTATTGCGTATGGTCTTAGTACAATCGTTTGCCATGATAAAAACAGATTCAGCATCGATTCAGGCGTTTTGTAGTTACGATTATAATCATAGACAGACAAAGGCCTGAGCGGTACACGATTGCTTTATAGGACATGTTATCCCGTAGTCTAAAGATTAATGGAACCAGAAAATTTTAAAAAGAAAATCATTATAATTAGCATCGATTAGCGAGGAATATTGAAATATTTGCATATTAGTAAATTTTTCCCGCTAAATCAGGCATACCTAAATACTTATCATAAATAATTTCGAATTGCAAAGTAAATTTCGTTAATAAATTGAGAAGGATGAATTTTTAATTAGATTTACAGCTGCTTAATAAATGCAAACTCCGGTATTTGAATAAGTAAATTGAAAATTGAAAAGGATGAGGTAATACTTTAAACTCGGGTAAAACTTAAGTTCTAAGCTCACTTAGCGATGAATATTTGAAAATGTTGTTCCAAAATCATAATTTTACCGAGTTATATTTACTAAGCTCTATTAATGCGCCCTTACGACTTTTGGCTAAATAAATAAAATCTAGTTGGGAGTGGGTTGGACTTGCGTGAAAGTTTTTTTATGTCAAAAACACATCGCATCATCGTTGAAGTTATATTTTTTGTAAACTTTTAATAAAGTTCTATATACTTTACCATACATTGCTGTATCAGACGGATCGTCCACTGCTGAACACAGCCTCCACTATTAATAAATTATTTGCCATAATCCCCACGCTTGGCAGGCGGCTTGGGGATCGCAGTGTTAGATGGCAGTTCTTTAGAAGGCGCTGCTGCAGTATTTATTCCCTTAGTCGCGTCTTAAGACACCCACGGGATGATATGGGGAGGTGCAATTCTTACCCAGCACCCCACGGGGAACATACCATACATTAATCTCAGTAATTTTGGAGATAATGAAGTTATGTAAATGTTTCGTTAAATTCTTTCAAATATTAGGTCCTTACATATGAAATTGGCGTTTTGTATGGGAGGAACAAAAAGTCGAATATTTTTTAATATAATATATTTAATTAATCAAAGTATGAACCATTATTTTCTATGCACTTTTGCCATCTCATAGGTAGTTCATTGATCCCTTTACTAAAAAAACCAGTCGGACGGGAATCAATAAAATCTTTGAAGGCGATTTGGACTGCCCCATCGGAGTTGAATTTTTTCCCTTGCATGAAGTTATCCAAATTTCGAAAAAAATGGTAATCTGTTGGAGCAAGGTCCGGGGAGTACGGAGGATGTCTTAGACTTTCCAATTGAAGCTCTTCTAATTTAGTAGCCGTCTGTAGCGCAGTGTGTGGTCTAGCTTTGTCGTGAAGCAGCAGTGGCGTGGAGCGATTGACCAGCCTAGGTTGTTTAGCCGCTAGCTTTTCCATCATGGTTTGCAATTCCTGACAATAGACATCAGCCGTAATAGTCTGGCCAGATTTGAAAAAACTGTAATGAACAATACCGGCACTAGTCCACCAAACGCTTACAAGTAACTTTTTTGGGGTTAATTTTCGCTTGGGGCAGGATTTGGCTGGCTGGCCAGGATCTAACCATTGCGCTGAGCGCTTCCGATTATCGTTAAGAACCCATTTTTCATCACAGGTAATGATTCGGTTTAAAATACCTTCATTATTGTGCCGGTTTAGTAATGTAACGCAGCAGTCGACGCGCGTTTGCCGGTTTGTTTCAGTCAATTCGTGAGGTACCCACCTTTCAAGCTTTTTAATCTTCCCAATTTGCTTCAAGTGAACTAAAACAGTTTTATCACTAACATTGCAGCCTGCAGCTAACTCGGACGTGGTTTGCGATGGATCCGCTTCCACAATAGCCTTCAACTCTTCATTATCAACTTGAGTCTCAGGCCGTCCACGGGGCTTGTTCTGCAGTTCGAAATTTCCAGAACGAAAACGTTGGAACCAAAAACGAACTGTGTTTTCTTTTGCAACACGACCGCCATACACATCATTCACCCTTCGAGTTGTTTCCGCAGCACTAGTGCCACGGCGGAACTCGTACTCGTAAATAATGCGATATTTAAGGTTTTCCATTTTGTAAAATGAGTGACGCAAACAGAAAAAAACAGAAGAAAAAAAACAAATGAATGACGATCATCGAAGCACAAATACATGAGTCTATAGCTGTACAAATTTGAATTTGGAATTCCTTACCAAAGAGGAGAAATTCGTGATTAAAGTGGCCAGTACGAAAAACGCCAATTTCATATGTAAGGACCTAATATATAAATTATATATTATTATACCTGACTTGTA
Source organism: Plagodis pulveraria (assembly GCA_963890685.1). Taxonomy (NCBI): domain Eukaryota; kingdom Metazoa; phylum Arthropoda; class Insecta; order Lepidoptera; family Geometridae; genus Plagodis; species Plagodis pulveraria. The sequence continues at coordinate 9,377,293 of OY982964.1, read as the reverse complement.
TTTACCATCAGGCCAACGAAATGAAAAATGTCATCAAAAATAAAATATTAATTTGCAATATACGTTTATGTTAGTTACCTAATTTTGTTAACAATGTAAAATTAACTATCAATGAAACCAACTTAAACATTTACATTTAGCATAACCATTTAGGTAAAATCTTTTTTTTTTTATGTTATTGTGACGGAACAAGCCCGAGGCCCACCTGATGTTAAGTGGACTAACCTCTGCCTATAACAGACGGATTTCGTCAGCGACGAATTGCACTGTGCCCGTCACACTGAGACGTCCAGTTGTTAGGTCTCATTAGCCTGTAATTTTTCTGGCTCTCAAGGACCGCTGCCAGAGAACACTCTTAAGTGCTTGGCGACAGATTTTCTAGTTGAGGGTGGTCGCTAGCCAGGCGGTCATTCACAAAATGCCCTTCCACCATGCGGTGAAGCTCAAGCTCTGGGCGGGATTCGAACCATGGACCTGCTGCACGGCAGTCCATAGCCAATGCCACAGAGCCATCACTGCTTCAATTTCAAATTCTGATATGATAAATAATTAGATTTTCCTTGACGCAATCCAATGATTTATTAGTCTCTCTTATTTTATTGCTACAATAAAACTGGGATGGATACCTTGTCAAGCCTTTACATAATATTTAATGATTTAGTTTGCGAGAAAAATATTTTTGAAGTTATATTTCAGTTTTTTACATGTCATGGACATTTAAAATAGTCTTTCTGTTACTTGCAAATCGATTCTGTTACTATGCCCAGAAATGGAACAGGGAGGGCCAATATAAAAAATACAGTTCAATAAATAAAGTGTACATACCCACTTAATATGTAGTGCTATAAAAGTAATATATAAACTATTATATAAACTATAAGAGAATAAAACTTATTTGCAAAGCCACTGACATTTTCACGCTTTTTATATTTGTAAAAATTTTATCTTCTTTGTTACATTATTTAGAGTTTGGAAAGCGCAAATTCTTCATCACGTCAACTGATTTATACCGCTGCTGTTATCAACACGCTTAACTTTCTAAAAAATGTTTTACCTAGAGTAATTTTTCAGGGCGAGATTAAAGGGCTCGAAGGGTCCCACAACTTCGAAAGTTGATAGCACGGTCATTACCTACAAATGAAGTTGTGTTTGAACCGGGCTTATTTTAGAAGGTCTCTTGCTGAATTTTTTATTAGATTCGTGTGAAAAAAGGCTGCATTTTTATCGTGAAAGTGTTCATTTCGATTCCCCGGAGTGAGTTCCGATAGTTGTGTAGATGGATTGACTTACAAAGCTTGAGTGGTTCTTTTGGTAAAATAGTATGTGTAGGCTGGGGATGTAAATACATAGAAAAACAAGTATGGGTACTTGAACTACTTACTATCAGTATTCTAACCCATAGTCTCATATTAGGTATGTACCTAAGAAACAGCATAATTAACTGTATAACTGCAGGCTTAAAAAATACGGTAACAATTTATAAAAAATCTGAAAATAACTTAACATCATAATTCCCTCTGTTTCGAGTGCCTGATCATGACCAGACTTCCTTATATTATAAAAAATCTTTAAAAAGGGCATGTTGAATTCAATGCCTAAAGTACCTTTTGAAGAGCTCGTAGCGAAGTTTACTTAGCTGTTCTCAATCGATCAGCAAAGTTAAGCAACGTCGCCCGCGGTCATGAGTTGGATGGGTGACCGCTAGTGACATTACTACTGAGCGTTTCCGTGCTTCGGAGGGCACGTTAAGCCGTCGGTCCCGGTTGTTGTCTTAGGATGGCAGTCGTTATAGCATGGTGGTAGGGCATTTTGCGAATGCCCGTCTGGCTAGCTACCACCCTCAAGTAGAAAATCTGTCGCCAAGCACCTAACGGTGTGTTCCGGTGTGTTAGTCCGAACAACATCTTCGACCACATCATCACTTACCATCAGGTGAGATAGTGGTCAAAGGCTAACCTACCAGCAATAAAAAAATAAAAAAATAAAGTATTTATAAAGCAATAAGAATTTCGTTTCTAACACAAGGTGAAGCCTGTTAACACCTTCGACCACATCATCAGGTGAGATTGTGGTCAGAGGCTTACGACCTATTTCCTTTGTTATAGAAAGATATATATATATATATATATTTATATATTAAATAGGTTAAATATATATATATATATATATTTAACCCAATCATATATAGTTGAAGTCGAAGACGTATCAGCTATTTTACTTTGGAAACTATCGCGAGTTTTATCCATATTAACTTATTAGGAACCAGCTAGGACCCGCGTTATATTTACCGGAATCTTTCCGGATTTGATGAAAACTAATTTTATCAAGTGATGTGTATAAATTTACATATAAAAAATTGTCATCATACAGTTATTTTGTAGCTAAGCGGTACAGTTATATTTTATTATTTTCATGCATCAAAAGACTAACTGCTTCTACCCTATTCACGCGCGCCGGCTCAAGGTCAACGTCGCGCGATCTCACATGTACGATAGAGTGTCACGGGCTTGCCGATAGGTTGCTAATGACAAATTTTATACTAGAGGATGGTAGATATCCTGGCTGGCATTTGTTAAACGCCCTACTTAATGCCCTGGAAATAAAGGAATCGGCCCATTTTGGCCAATTAGGACATGATTAAAAATATATGAATGTAATAAATTTAAGTTCGTTTAATATTAGCGTTGGAAAAGCTCTTCAATTGGCTTTTGTTTTCAATCACCCTATTATATTCCACCTCTAATCGGATAGTAATAAATGATATCTTTGTTGCAGGTAAGGTTTCTTTCTTGGGAAATAAAAACATAAGTGAATTAAATGTGTCGTGACGGCGCAGAAACATACTTCACGATATAATTGTTTACTGCGTAAAAAAATTAAGGTAAAACATGTTATAATTTTAAAACAACAATTCTTAATAAAATTAAGTGTGCTAATTAGAACTATTAAGCTAATTAGCTTACGGAAAGGAGAAAAATGTCGTCGTATAGTAAATTTGCTTTATATCCTTTTTACTCATTATGTTGTACAGCTTCTGACAGAGCAGATCTGCCATACTGCCCAAAAATATTTATACTTCCACTGACGCCGACATTACGAAGACGGAACTGCGACTGTTCGGATAGGCGCCGTTGATTCGAAAAGCTTTCATACCCATGCTGGTATTCAACAGGGATGCTGACTCTTTCCACTCCTGTTCAACATCTGCCCGGAATGTTTTATAAGAATCTTATTGGAACAATGGGACAAAGGCATTTCAGTGGAAAATCGAGAATATCTATAACTAACTGAAGAAAGTTTGGTGCAACAGTAAAATCACTCTATCAAAGTTACGAAATTCCGCCTAATGAGAGCCTTCGTTGTCCCGATATTTTTTTATGTTGCAGAAACGTGGACGGTTGGAGGTCCAACTCGCATTTAGGCCAGTATTATTCTAATGAGGTAAAAAATACTTCATAATAGTTGTACAAATATTCGTGAGAAAAAATAAGCATATATGATATTGCATTGTTTATCTGCGTAAAGTAAATGTTTAAAACCGACGGCGGGGTCTCATTCTGTTTTGTCCTTTGGATATGGCATCATAAAAAATACTGTTGTATTGGTGTGGTAAATAAAAATCTACATTTTAAACCACGTCTATTCACTATGACATTTTCTGCTTCAATAGTGAATAGATCAACATGCGAGTACGTCAAACGTTTCCAAAAAAAATAATGTTTGACTCGTAGAGCACTTATGTATACCGGAAACTGAGGACATACAAAACACCTTACTTACAGACATAGGTGAGACAGACAAACAGATGGGTATCATATATGTAGATAACTGCATAAAATAATTATCAACTTTCTAACATTACCTCACTCCTGTGGAGTCGTAACAACATGTATTCATTAAAATACAATGGAAAACACAAGAGAATGTTAAAATAATTAATTATTTACTTTTAAATAATAACACTAGGAAATATTTATGAAAATATAATTATAAACAGCATAAAGGTAAAAAAAAATACTCGTGCTTTTATAGCCTTGCAGTGTTCTGAAGCCAACCCTTCTTTAGAAATACACACAATTCCCAACATATAAACTATATCTACGAGACACTAGTTTAGAACTTTATTAAATTAAATTGAATTATATTTCAAGGTATGGTCATATACCAATAGAAAAAATAGAGGAAAACTAGCCTCCGGGCCTACAGCGAGCGGTCTGGAAATCTGACTTCAAAGTTCTGCGTTTCGCTTTCACTATACTACACATGGCGATCGGAGTTCTATAGTTCTGTAATCTTAGTAACAGCCCACACGTGTAATGTTCTCTTCTTCTCACCATTTTTATAGTTATTTTTCGTAATCAGTCAATTAAATAACGATTGCTGATTTGGACAATTCAAATATAGCTTCCTCAGAACGTGCGTTCTCTGTGATCGCTGCGTTGTGTGTGAATTCAGCCAACTGATTGCATACTTCACAATGCATGTTGTAATCTGAACTCAGATACCTATACCTTCACTATGTGCCTAATACTTTACAGCAACCAGTATTTGCTATCAGTAGTCCGACAGAATTAACTCATTTATTATTGATAATAGTAACCTACTGATCTTACAAAATTATAAATATAAGATAGGAAAAAATTATGTCATGTGCAGGACTTTTTTCCAATCGTATATTTGTAATTTTTAATGTAATCCGCATAGCAGGCGTTATTGCAAAAATAACACATAAGTTGAAATCGGACTGACCCACTATGGCCAATTTATGAATGAAATTCTATTGTTATAATTATCGCCGATGCCAATGGGTTAAAACCTACCGATCTTCTTTATAAAAACCGGATTCTCTACGCCCGAAATTAATAATCGATCTCAATCTGTTTTTCGCTATCTAAGATAGAATAAGCAATCCATTTTAAGGTTTTACCGTGCCAATAAGCTATCCAGAGATTGAAATGTCTATCTGTGGAAGCAATCTATCGCTGGTAGGTCGGTTTACAGAAAAAAGATTAACCTCTGTATGTAAATGTCACTTTGTGCGTGTCAATAATCTATCTATAGTACTACCAACTTACTGTGCAGTTGGCGAGGGCGCTGCTGATCAAGGAAATCAAATACAAACTGTCACAATTTGAAGGAATGTTGTAGTTCTTTTTTTCTGCCACCTGAACAGATAAGTTGGTGGGTCTGTATGGATTTTGGATCGGATTTGGACAGAAATATTACTTGCTCAGTGGCCCAGATGGTATGATATGAATGGCAATAACGGACGGGTGACCGGGAGACTGACACATTTTTGCATTACGTTCCATTCTACTCTATCATTTCCATTCTAAGTAACTTACTATGAGTATCTTGAGTGTAGCATCGTGAATATATTTTTCACTTTTGTGTAAATGTATTAAGATATTAGTCCAATATTTTATAAAACTACACTAAAGTAATAATGTACTGCTGATTATTTCAACAAAAGAGATTGAATATTACCTAAAAGTATCATAAATCAAACTGTAGCTTTATTCTCTATGCATAGAACGGAATGGTTGAGAGGGAAGAGATAGCAGGTTGGATTGCCGCCGATCTCGGCACAAAAAAGATTGGGTGTGTTAAGTTTTGTTATTAGCATTCAGATTACAGATCGATCTGTGGATATGGTCTGATCTCCGATCGTTTTCAATCTTGGATTACAGATACGATATTAATTTCGGGCGTTTATGTCAAGCACTGCCTTCCCACCAGTTGCTGTTTAAAGTCAGTGTACATCATACACTCAGAGAAATGAATAAGAAAGCAGTCTAATGAAAGTAAAAAATGAAGCATCAAATTCAGCCAATTTTATGTAAGACACAACTCACTCACACAAACGTATCCAAATTCTGCCAATTTTGTCTTCATTCATGATAGACCGTCGCACATTACACACGTCACACCACGGAATAAATAAACTAAAAATACCGACTTGCGTCTTAAAACACACGTAAGTATTGAATAAAATGTACTTTCCTTAATATTTTACAACGCAATTTAGGTTATAATTTCGAATAAAAATGTAAACAAAAGTGTTGCCAGACGTACATTTTGGATGCTTCCAAAAGTGTGCAGGTAATTAGACTATTTTTAAGTCGGTTTAATATTTTTAAATTACTTTTATTTATGCATTTTTAGTAATATTTACTCGTTATCTTTGAAGCTAAAAAAGATAGTCACTAAACCTTACCTAAAGTTCGATAAATTTTCAAACACACTTCACTACAATTGTTACACCAATTTTTGCATTATAAAGCATGCCAGACCTTTCTATTACATAGTATGAGTGATAAACATATCGAATTTTGTTCAAATCCACTCAATAGTTTGTACAACGTCGTTAAAACCCTCATTTTTAAAAATTTAAAAAGTCCATATATTGAAAACTATCGAACCGATTTTGATAAAAAATAGTGACTCCTAAGTTTAGAGGTACTTTATCCAATAAAACAAGAATTTGTGGAAAAAAAATTGACATTATACAGAAAGATCGAATTGATTACCTCCTTTTTAAAAATCGGTTAATGAAGACTCGCCAAGTAGTTTTCTTTCCAACTATGGAACCTGTGTCGAAACCCTACTGTAGACGTGACCTTCACACCCTTGGTCAATAATTTACTGTCCTAGAGAACGAAAACTACAGAATATCATAAACAGATGTGAATGACTATAAAAAATAATAACTTGAGGATTGTGCAATATTATTGTAAAGTTTTCTGTGAACAGATTTTGCTGTAAGCATATCTTTTTTTTTAATACTGAACTGGGTAGCACTTGACCCCTATCTCACCAGATGTTAAGTGATGATGCGATCGATGATGGAGGGCGCTTACTCAGAAGATACCTATTCACTCGCGTTTTGAAGACCCCCATATTGCACTTAACCAGAAACGCAGACTCAGGCAGGGTGTTCCCTGGCATTTCGGATGGTAAACGAAGAAGCAAATCACTTCGGTTCCATTGCACACTCAGCGAAATGTTTCCGATAAAAAAACCGATAAACAAGCGACTTTGCGGCGAAGCTCTAGACTGGAGTCTCTTGCCTACTAGATGGTCGTCGTTAATGAGTCTCTAGGCTCCCCTTTCAATAGCTTCCATTCCTCCAGCTGGTATTTGGCAGAACCAGTGAGAACAGTACTCCATACACGTCCGAAATTGGGCTTGATAAAGATTAAGCAACTGTCCCGGTGTGTAAAAAATATGTGTAAAAAAAAAATATACAATAATAATCGTGACGGTTGTGCAGTATTATTGTACTTTAACAAACAGATTTTGCTGTAATTATATTTAGTATATTTAATTAATTAAAAATGTGTCTGGCATAAATCCCACAAATTAGTTATTTTTTCTTTCATATGGCAACACTTCTATCACACACGTGTATAAAAGCGTGGCTTCAGTTTGATGTTTTACGAGCCTCCGTCTTTTCTTCTATTTTGTCACAGATTCACACTTCTCCTCTGAGCCTCGGTTCTCCATCATTGTCATTAGTTACTATAAAATAAGTTGCCAAGTAAATATCGGCCAAAGGGCTCAACTTCCCTAAGTTACAATGTATAAAACAGAAAACTAACTTCTGTGTCTGATGAAAGAAGCGATATTGATATCATCTCGTAGTTGTACAGAATGTCAACGTGCGCGCATCCTTGGTTATCCTGCTGTGAATTAAACTCACAACATTATTCTAAGGTTCTTTGTTGTTTACATAACAAAAATTTAAAAAAAACGTATAAAAGTAAGCGCTAGACAGGACTGGCTGTGTATAAACCAAAACCACATCTATTTACAATAAGTTCTTGTGTGGTCAAAATGTTGTTGCAGAAAACATATGTTCTATTTTATATATATAAAATATGTTCTATTTTCGTACTCTAGGTGTTTATATAAAACATAATAATAAAATATCGACTGCATATTGTGTAAGGTAATGCAGATAAATCATGATATTCTGTACAGATAATTCATATAGCTTTCTACGTCATTGTGTATGCCTAGTACTAAAGATACAATATGACAATGTATTGTATGACTTTACGTACTGCCTCCACAAAAGTCTACTGCGTGAATTTTGTTAACGATTGATTAACTGAGTACCGAAGTTTAGTTCCCTAAGGTTACAAGGTTTCGTATAACAGTAGATATACGATGATAACTATCGATGTCTTGAAGTTATTGTAGGTTAACCTATTTTGCGGTGGTGTAGTCGGTTTCTCTTTGATCATAGTAACGTAGAGGATTATTAACTTGTTGTAATAATCGAACGGAAATCTGAACACAGGATCATTTCAGCTTTAAATATTTAACTGGTTTGAAAATAAATACTCGAAGAAATAACTGGATTCAGGTGGTTTGCACTTGTAGTTGTCACTCCTGTCTCCATATCATCTAATGGTAAGTGATGATGTGGTCGAAGATGTTGTTCAGACTAGAAATTACTGGGTCTCAACGATAGCTATCGGTACACAAAGTTAGGTGCTTGGCAACAGATTTTCTACTTGAGGGTGGTAGCTAAACAGGCGGGCATTCTCAAAATGCCCTACCACCATGATATTACTACTGCGATCCTAAGATAACAACCGGGGCTGGCGTTTAAACGTGCTCTCTGAAGCACGGAGCGGTCAGTAGTAATTTCACTAGTGGTCACCCATCTCACAGCGGTCAGTAGTAATTTCACTAGCTGTCAACCCATCCTGATCGCGGCGGACGTTGCTTAACTTCGCCGAAGTTAAGCCGTTATGAACGGCTAAGCAAACTCCACTACGAGCGCTTCAAAAAGCGTTTTTTAAATCTCCTATACTTACTAGAGCGATTATCACTAGCGTACAATACTGGTCGCTTTCGACGAGAGAAGGATTAAGAGTTCAGTACTAGAAATCAGGACCCTATTACTAAGCTTTTGATGTCTGTCCGTCTGCTGTATCTTTGGTACGGTAATAGGTAGTTGGTTGAGTTTTACACAGAATAGTATGGTGGATCTCTTATCAAACAATGATATTAACAAAAAGTAAAAATTAAACGAGTGTGACCATACAACAAAACATGTTATTTTTCTTAACAAATAAATAAATTACATGCAAATTATTTTTTGAACATGTCTAGATACTTATTTAATACTTAAACATGTTTTACTTTAAGAAGCCATTTTATACTAAGTAGGTCTCATTGTTAGGGGTATGCCTATTTGACTACTATCTATTTTCGAATGCCTACTTTCCATAATAATCAGTTATCTTTATTTTTCATCATTGTCGTAGTTTCGGTTTTGATACAATTTTCTCTATGTTTTTCATGTTTCATAAAAAACCATTTGGATGTCATAGATTATCTAGGGAGTAATTGCACTATATTTTCTTATTTGTTTGTGGTTTGAATCCTTGCTATTACTAAATTTCTAATATATTTAGGGTTCCGTATCTTAAAAGGAAAAAACAGAACTCTTTTAGAATCATTTTTTTGTCCGTCTGTCAGTCTGTCTAGAGCTTTTTCTCGGGAACGGGTGGTGGTTTCAAACTGAAATTCTTACCAACTATACTCAATTTTGCTTCCTTTGGAGCAATGAAAAAAATCAAACTTAGAAACCAAAGCAATCAAAAGATACAGGCGTTTATACCGCAAATGTGTGTTCAGAAGCAGTGATGGCTCAGTGGCATTGGCTATGGACTGCCGCGCAGCAGGTCCATGGTTCGAATCCCGCCTAGAGCTTGAGCTTCACCGCATGGTGGAAGGGCATTTTGCGAATGCCCGCCTGGCTAGCGACCACCCTCAAGTAGAAAATCTGTCGCCAAGCACTTAACGGTGTTTTCCGGCAGCAATCCTTGAGAGCCAGTGAAATTACAGGCAAAATGAGACTGAACATGTATGTCTCAAGGTGATAGGCGCAGTGCAGTTCTTGTGATGAAATGCATCTGTTATGGGCAGAGGATACCGTTTAACATCAGGTAGGTCTCAATTTCTTCCGTCACAATAACATTCCCGTGAACTCGGAATCTTGAAATTTTGTACGATGCAAATAATTATAGGAAAAATTTAGAAAAGCATACATTTTTAGTCACATCATATACTAAATATATTTTTTATAATTTTAAAAAGCTATAGATTTCATAGTAATTAAACAACTTCAAACGGTTTAAATCGCGTATATTTATCATTATTTTAGTCTCGACGTTTCAAACACTTTGCAGTGATCGTGGTCACGGGGTGACGAAGTGGGGTGGTGAAGTTATAGATTTTATTTAGCAATATAAATACCATAACTTTTACTTATTTTACAAAATCACAAATTTTCCTATTTTACTTATTTTCCTACAGGTACAAATTTATACGGACCCCTCTCGGTGCGCGAGTTCAACTCTTATCTGGCCGGTTTTTTTTAACAAAAAGCTTATAAAACTTACTAATTGGAAGTCCATCAAACAAATCACTTCACAACTTCCAACAAATCACTTAACATAAATGAACCTTTTGTAATTCTGCTTTTTAACAGAACAACAAAAGTAAACAAGGTAACCAAGTTAAAAAGTTATGTTGCGGGTCGAAAATATTTGAAGAAAACGTAAATTTACTTTATTTTTATTCCTTGTTTATTTTTTTCAGCAAAAATGGAATAAGTTTCTGCTTGGAAATTATTTTCAGCATTTTTTTATAAATAAAAATAATTATCAGCGAAGAAAATTACCATTGGAATTAAATATTAGCAAACATTTTCGGGCAACCAATATCATATAAGCTCAAGTGAAAGGATCTGGGGCAAGTCACATTGTCCCATTTTTTATTTATTATTTACTTGACGAAAATGCCTTTGCGTATACACACCCGCAGCAGGGAAGTAGGTAGTCATACCAGGCTTAGGGTCAGTAGGGACCCCACTACCATCTAAAAGCCCCTAAGTGATCCGCCGTCATCGACTGAACGCAGGGGGTGCGGGTTCACTTTTGGAATTATCCGTAGCCCCCTGCAACGTCGTTGCCCGCCAGAGCGAACGCATTTTCTGAAGTAAACGTTCCTTCGCCCACCTCACGAGATGCCTTGAAACACAGAGGATGCCCATACACACCACGCGAGGACCTAACCCTGTTAGAGGGCGTCGCCTGTCTCCGCAACCAACGCCCGAAGTCATCTAAGCGTAGACGGTGTGCAAGCCCGATAATCCACCTCCATGTCCACGCTCTACGGATCATATTTCAGTTTGAAGCAATGATGGCCGAGCGCTTATAGCTATGGACTGCCCTGCCGCAGTACCCTGGTTCGATCCCCACCGCCGGCTTGAGCTTTTCCGCATGGTGGAAGGGCATTTTGCGATTGCCCGCCTGGCTAGCTACCACCCTCAAGTAGAAAGTCTGCCGCCAAGCACCGAAAGGTGTGTTCCGGCAGTAGTCCTTGAGAGCCAGTGAAATTACAGGCACAATAAGACTTAACAACTATGTCTCAATGTGACGGGCGCAGTGCAATTCGTGACTTGTGATGAATTGAACTGTTATAGGCAGAGGTTAGTCCACTTACCATCAGGTGGGCCTCGAGCTTGTTCCAGCACAATAAAAATAAAAAATAAGTTTTACAGAACGAGACCAACGCCTCCCACGACCTCTCATTACATATAATCTTTACGATGATTGTATGGAGAGGTTGTATTTTGAAAAACTAATTTTAGAGTAAAAGTTTGGAGCTCTCCAAAACTCAATTATTCTTAGCAAACACCAGTCTGGAACATGCCCATGTTAGAACTACTTTGAAGTACAGTTACGTACAGAACGCGTATATCAGAAATATAATTTAGTTTAACCTAATGTGAAAACGTTTGTAATTGAGTGGTGGAATTAAACTTATTGAATGTGTGTCCATATGAAACTTTAAGTGTTTCAGTGTTTAGTTTGAGCTAGTTGTGTAATAACACACATCTAGCTCTTTATTGGCACACTAGCGGGCCGCGTCGGCTTTGCAAGGGTATTTAATATAAATAAAAAATACTCTATAGCCAATGTTCATAAGGGATAATGTAAAATATTAAAAATGAAAGCATTTTTCAAATCAGTCTAATAGTTTTTAAGTTTATTCGTTACATATACACACACATCTTTTCTCTTTATAATATTAGTGTAAATGTAGATTAGTAGTATAAAAACATAGTGTCTTTTCAGGTCCTCAATGGTATTGTTAAGTATTGTTTTTTTTTTAAGTTTCTGTTAATAAAATCTCGTTCCCAAATATAATGTTATTATTTAACGTTTAAAATTAAGACATCATTAAACGAATTCATTGTTCTGGTTGTTACAGGCTAACCATGCAACGGCTACTCAGTATCACACTCATCACCATCGCAGTAGACCACATCTGTTCACAAGAAGACCGAGAGCATCAAGGGCATCAAACTTGCGGGGGCCGCCTCCGAGGCCCCGTTGGAGTCATACAGACCCCAAATTTTCCTAACCCTATCCCAGTTCCCATAAAGTGCCGCTGGATCATTGAACACGATATTGTGAACGGAACTATAAGTGTATACTTTACTCAACAGTATACGTCTAGTGGTCTCACGTTTACCGAGTACATGTATTATGATGACTCTTATAAGTTGGGGGAGAGAGGAGCGCTGGCTGTAACGGAAGAAAACATTACAAGGATAAAATGGCTTCAGGTAAGTTGTTTTTTTTTATTAATAAGAGGTTAAGATTTGACCGCTATCTTGTCATATTTTACCTCTATCACATGGTTGGGCTAAGATATTAAGGGTTTGAGACATGGTGTACATACCAATATGTATCATATTCACTTAGTTATAATGCCTAGAAAAACTATTGATTGTATTTTTCTAACAAGTACTGCTTTAAGCGTATTTGATAAAAAATAGTGAATTGTAATTGAATGAACACAAAATATAAAAAAAACTGCACGCCTAGCCTGCTTGCAGCCTTCTTCTTTTAACACTTCGCTTTGGAAACTATCGCGAGTTTTATCCATATTAACTTATTAGGAACCGGCTAGGACCCGCGTTATATTTACCGGAAAGATATATATCCGGTAAATATAACGCGGGTCCTAGCCGGTTTCTAATAAGTTAATAGGCTGAATACAGTGATCTAACATTACTATATACGAACTTGATGCCACTACAAGGCGACTCTCGCGAGCCACCACATGCGTGTGACCTCCTCCCACGCTGAAAGGATCCAATCTCTTTGTCGCCACGAAGTGCTAAACTTCGGTTAAGATCTTTGCAAAGAGCTCCCAAGGGGTATCATAGCCAGTATGCTAGCCACCATATAAGACACGGTATCCGCCTATTGCCCTTTTCGCACCTATGCGAACTTCGCAGAAGTTGATGTTATTGTAGCGGTTGATTTTTCCGGAGTCAGTTTTTGCCCCTGTATTACACTGTTAGAGGTATAAAAAAGATGCTCGTTGATCTGCAGATTTTAGCACACGTTATAAAGAATGATATCTTTATATAAAAATCTCTCAGTACATAATGTCAGTGTTTTATTGAAATATTAATTATCATATGTAAGAATGTTATATAATATCGCAATCTCTGGTATTAAAATGCATGACAAAAAAGGTTTGTGGTCTCATAAACTCCGTGTAAAGTTTTAATACCTAAAGTTTCCATAAATCCATGCACGAAATCGATAATGATAACTATTTAGTTTTTATTCATAAATATTCAAATTCGGTTACGAGTGATGATAGGTTTTCTCTTTTATCCTTATCCACTTTCGAACAATATGAATTGTACTTTTCTAACTAATTACAACAAGTACAAATCTTAAGAACATTTTACTTGAGTAAAATATTTATTTTCCTATTAAGATAAGTGGTAGTCGTTCAAATCCAATATGTAACTTAAAAATAACGTTTTAGTTTGCACATAGTAAAAAATAATGCACATTGCCACATTTGTCCATTTTAATATAAATCTTTTTCAATAACTGCAAAGGGCAGACGAAGTTCAAATGCTATTTATGAAATTTATTATCCCCCACATAATTCTTGTCATAAGCTTCAATTTCAAAAATATTTCAGTATACAGTTATTGAAAAACAATTTCTACTTTTACGTGCTCAGAAGATGAAAAATAATAAATTTCATGCTGCTATTATACTAAGTCTGATCGGTTTTTATAATAACGTTGTATTTGTATTCTACAAGAGAAAATATTGTTACTTAAATAGAGCCATAAAATGTGAGTATATTACTTTCAGTTGTACTTATATAAAGTGTGTAAGTGATAATGGATTGAATAACTAACTTATTATTCTAAATTAAATAAACTTAATGAACCTATCTATGAACAGTGGTGTCACTCGCGTAGAATTCAATTGTATCATCCTCCATCAAAAACTACTATGTAAACCAGGCTAATACGGCTACGCAGCCCTATCCTGTTTTACGTAGCAGGTTTTGACGAAGTTTCATAATTGTAATGGACATGAATTCTCCAGAGATGTGCGAAGCCTACTATCGCTGCCATCAGTGACGCCAAGCAAATGAAGCCATTTGATTGGTGGATGTTTTCTCGCGCCTTCATCTACCCTGCCAATCTTTGGTTTATATCCCGTGGATTCTGTCACTCAAACTTCAACTCCACCTAGCCATTTTCTTTGAGGAAGAAGTCCTCCTTCATGGACAACAAAGAAACCTGAAGACCATGACCCTGGGTTGTGCCGCAAGCTCAGGCAAAAAAAACATGCGTGCACGCTCCCATGCACCCACAAACCCAAAATGAAACGCAATTGTAGACGTGAAAATTTGGAGAACACTACAGTTAACTTTCGAGCATATCAGCGTCTTGTGTAACTGGCATGACAGTGGTGTTTCAAAGAACCAACATTATGATATTACTCTTCAACGAAACAAAAGCAAGAGATGGTATCATACGAGGAGAATCACAACCTCCAAGTTTATAATAAGAAACACTTACTTCGTAAGTTAAGTCGTATCAGAACTAAAAGGAAACTGTACGCAGCTCACGCGGCTTACCAGTTAGGTTTTATAGCTTGTGAACTTACAAAGACCGATAAAGATATCTGTTACAATTCCTTGAAATTTCAAAATTTACATACATACTTCAGCTAACTTTAAAGTAAAATGTGTGTTTGTAGAAACATCAAAGCTTTTAAGTTTTAAAACTACAAGCTTAACGTAAAGTCGTCATTGAAAAATGACAGACTCATTTTTCAGAGACGACTTCACGTTAAGCGTGGTCTTAAAATTTGGAGCGTTGGACAGAGAGACGTTGTTTTGCATCCGAGTGAGCGCAACAGAACTATACGCTATACATTATTATCGTGAGCGTTCTTTTTTAAGAAATTATAAAAAATGAGACTTTAAAAAACGGAAAGACAATTTGCCAATATTATCACATGGTTGTTCCATAATATATAGAAATAAAAATTTGATGTAATTACTATGTAGACACAAAACACAACTACAAGCGCAATTTTAGAGCTGTATTCATGTTTTTTTTTCTATCAAAACATGTGGAATCGTGTTTACGGATCAGGCATAGTATTATTGTCATATCCTCTTAAATATTTTATTAAATCTATAAAGCGTACACTATTTCTAAAAAGATATTGTTCGAAACTTGCCTTATAAAAACACACTGGGATGTGTGTTGTCAAAAGGCATGCAAGTTTCAAACAGGTTTAGTCCAACTTTTCTTCACTATATTTACATACAAATATAGATACCTACTTAGAGGTAACTCTGTTTAATTCATAGAACAATTCTAATGTGTTTTCTTCTTATCGCACTTATGTACTCCATAGTACATAATTTTAGGTATGAAGGTCCAATATATTATTTCTAACAACAAATTGAACAACACGAGGATATAAGTAGGTAAATGCAAAAAAAAACTTTGGTTATGCAAGCTTGCTTGGAAATTAAATTCAGTGGCTTTCAAGTAATTAGGGCATATAAGATAAGTAAGGACCCTTGTTATGCACCCAAAGTTCAGCGACACTAAATGTGATTGTGCCAGCAAGCCACCACACGATGTTAATGGTGGCAAGCTGCTCATTAGCTGCATTTATTCACTTTCGCGTTTTATGAAATCCAACTGGAGGATGTAACACGGTCCTTATGTACTTAATATGGAAACTGATGGATGACTATTCAGTAGTAAAAATTCAAATTGGTGTAGAAAATTATGTATTTTCGTAAATTTGTGAATATTTTAGAGATAAAAATATGATATATAACTTTGACCACGTACGAAAAACAAATACAAGTAAATAAATATATAAGAGAAGAATAATGATTAAGGATGACTTTTTCTTATTTTTGTTCATTGATGTCGTCTAATTATTACGTCTATAATGTCCGCGAATCACCAGTTTTCAAGATACTTGCCTTTCTTTTTTTGTCTACATATTCGGAAATTCGTTTAAGTTATAGAGACAGTTTGACCGCTTGTTCGGAATACAATACCTTTTCTAAGTAGAACTTACTGAGCCTACTTTCCTTGTTTGAACCACTTTTTTCAATAGATAAATCTTGGCATGTATGTAGAAGTTATCTGTATTTACTTAAAGGACATGCAGAACTTTATTAAGCAAATATTATGGTTTCATTTGCGGATGGCAGAGTTATGTTTACGAATAAATTGAAATACTATCAGGAATTTGATATAAATAACCACTTTGGTCCCCCCTAAATAGGGGAGGCTGTGTTCTGCAGTGGACGATCTGGCTGATACAGTACAGTATAACCACTTTGCATATAACTGTGACAGCTTAAATTTAATAATGTATTAATTGATATAGGTAAAACTGAAGGGTTGGTGCCCTGTAGGGTGCCGGGGTAGAATGTCACCCCCCATTGCTATCTGTGGGTGTCATAAGAGGCGACTAAACATAAAATGGTGGATGGTGGGCAGCAGCGCCATCTGTAGAATTGATATCTTAAGCTGCGGTCCCCAAGACAACTGCCAAGCGTGGGAGTTATGGCAAACTCCCCCTCTTAACGGGGAGGCAGTTCAGCAGTGGACAAACCAGTTGATATAGTAACAAAACAGAAATAACTTTATGAAAGAGGGTATATAAGGTATATATATTAAGTTAACATTGAAATACGAGTACATTATCTTGATCAAAATAATAATGAGGTCGATAGTACAACATCTTTAAATTGGAGGCATCATGTATTTTTTTTTAATTTTGGTTAACAATTCTACTACTCTTTGACATGTCAACAAATGTTCTACTAAGTCTTCAAGAATGGTTATTAAATTACTTGCAATTGCTAAGTTCCTGCCTTGTACCAAAATGGCGGTCAAGTGATGAAGGTCCCAACGATCTGACCCTTGTCACGAACATGCCGACCTCGAAAAAATTTAACGGATAACTTATATTTTGATTCATGACTGATTATTCTTTAACGTAATCCATTGAAGCATCCGGAATATAGAAATACTTTTGCGATTATTATTTAATACAATTACAATAACTGTAACGAATTATTTCTGTGTAAATTCACTATATTTGGGTATTTGACATGAAAAAATTGTCTTCATTCATTGTCTTCAAAAATAATAATATTCTATACTACATTAAAATGTGTCAACTATGTATTGTCATATCTTTATGATTATTTTAATAAGCAACATTTTATTTAATTTTAGCATGTTTTATATTATCCAATGATTTATGGGTGGTCAATAACAAATAATATTAAAAATAACAAACTTACAAATTTACGAGAGGACAAACTATAGTCATGTGCGGTTTTCGAACCCGTGTCAACCACACTTATAACAAGGGTATGCTCTGACTGACAGTTTTTTGCATTAGTTTTCAATAGTGAGTAAAGACATACATATACAATTATGGATAAGTCAAAGTTATTTATTCAATTTATGAAGGTCAATTAAATTTTTTTGTATCGAAATATTGTACATTGTACTACCACGTGCAGCAAAAAAATGCATAGATCCACTGCGAGAAGAACTGGCAAGAAACTCGGGACCATTTTTTTAAACTTCTTTTAATAATGTGTTACATACTATACAATAAAATTATTACAATATTTGTTTAAATTACGTAGGTAATAGGCGATAGCTTGGCAGAGGCGGAATGGTCCAGGCATTTTTGTCGTTAACGTGCAACTTGAATTTTCCTTCTGTGAGCGTTGTAATATATTTGGGAACGTACGTTTAAGGATTTAAGTTAGCTCATCAAAAATTAATTCAAAATCTACAGCTATGCAAAGCAACCTTGCAAATAAGAAAGCGAATTAAAAATACGCTACAATAATAAGAAGATAACTGGTTAATTACCTCGAAGACAAAGATAAAGTTGTTAAAACCAACAAAATTATAACACCTTCGGTTCAAGAGAGTAAGAAGTTACGTAATCATGCCTTTAAATATATAATGGCTTCACATTCACGCTCATCCTGATGTGTTGGGTGGATTTGAAAAGTTAATTTGCGCAAGCTTCTACAATTTTCTCTTTAAGGAACGTACTTAAGGAATTACAGGTTAGGAGTTCACGAAACAGGAACCATTATATAAATGCAAATTATGTTAATGCTGTTTTATATTGTAGTAAATATGTTACGACATTTACGTTCAATATAAATTTTAATATGAAAGTTTGTGAGTGTGTTTGTATGTTTGTAACTTCTTCACGTTCAAACGGCTGAAATAATTTTGATTAAATTTGGTATGTATGTATATATACTCTGATGTTTGAGTGTTTGTTGACGAAATAACGGCTTGACTGATTTGCATGAAATTAAGTATACCCTATTTCAACACATACGTGTAGCTACAGGTCATTATCAGTTATTTTTTCGATGCAATTTTGTAAGTGTAAAGTTTGTGCAATTAAGATCTTGATCGCTCCCTTCAGCCAACAGATTGTCTACTGATGGGTGGTAGCTGACAGCCAGACGAGCATTCGCAAAATACGCTACCTCCATGCTACCTAATCCAAACTCTTTATTATATAACAAAAAACAACAGTAACTAAATCCGGCGTCTTTTCAAACTAAAACCCGAGACGCCTACTGAATAATATATACAGAATGTACACAGAACTCAACTCTAAAGTACAACACATTGCAAGTGAAAATTCCACCCAAGCCCATTCAAGTTTCGTTTACAAATCCTGTTCAATCTCACATTTGGGCAGTCATTATCCTAAGACCCTAAAATATAAAGGGAGAAGTCGTGAAGCCGTTATGGACAAAATGGTGATATTAGTAAACTTTTACGAATATTGCAAATGAGGCCGCCATTGGAGAGGTTAGGGTATAATTAAATTAATGATTGATTTCCAATACTAATTTTTACTCAAGACTCGAGGGTCGGCAGGCATAGCGCTTTCTTTACAATTGTAGTTCCTTCATAATTTAAATACTAATTTTACAAATTTCTAAAAAGCATTGCCCACTTTCTTATCGGGCTATTCCTCATGTGTCCTTCAAAGTCATGAATCTTAAAGCTCTCATTTCAATGGCATTGATTCAACTTTGATCCTTATTCTCCCATAGGCACCTAACTTTCATTTCCATACATAAACATTAGCACTAACTATAACTATGTCGTATGCAACTATGTAAAAAGCATTGCCCACTTTCTTATCGGGCTATTCCTCATGTGTCCTTCAAAGTCATGAATCTTAAAGCTCTCATTTCAATGGCATTGATTCAACTTTGATCCTTATTCTCCCATAGGCACCTAACTTTCATTTCCATACATAAACATTAGCACTAACTATAACTATGTTGTATGGGCTGCGTTTCATAAAAAGTTACCTGACGGGAAATCAATAATGCGGCTTAAAACATTACGTACGCTTACTACTACAGTATTTATCTGACGATTGTCGTATTCATAAGGATAAACAAGGTGAGAGGGGGTAATATTGCACGATTTTATCGAGGGATCTAGTACGTAGACTATATTTTGGCAATAACGACGCTATCATGGTATCAGCTAGATGGTAGTAGTCTATTCAACTATTACTATCAACATCAGCTGTTATCTATTTTTGTTTGTGCAACACAGTTGTTTTATGCACAACGAAACGTCGTTGATAGCATCAAGCACAATACGATAGTGCTACCCAGTATAAGCTATATTACAAAACCTCGAACGTTATCGCAAAGTAGCAAACTGATCAGTATTATTGGCTTAATTTTAAGTAATATGCTATCGATTTATGCAAATTTGGTCCTTAATTTCATCGATCTCCGTTGATGTTTGATGTTCCAATAATGTGCACTTTTGTGTCACCTTCATTATTTTTACAGCTGAAGTGTGGAAGTCTCCAGTATCTTAATTTTTCCGAGATATAAGTAAATCTAAAATATGGTTTTACACATTTTCAGTACCATTATTGGTTTGTTGTCTACATACATACAAAATTACAGCTTCCTAGGTAGATAATTGTAACATTAGTTACGAGATTATATAACGTGTCGTAATATTTTGGCGCCATAATGTAGTTTGAGCTGGTTTTAGGTTTTATTTCAATATTTAAAATAATTACTTTCATTTATTATAGAGGTTATATGGTGTTTTATTTAGTTATAGCCAAGGATGCCTATTTTCGAAAACCGTTTGTATTATGTCAATAGAGTTTACACAAGTCTCATGATAATTCCGGCGACCGGGATCTCGCTTTTTGCAGATAACAGAAAAGCCGGGCACCCGGTTTGTACAGATGAGATGTAGGAGAAGTTGTCAATATTGCAGTTTGAATATTTATATCAAGATAATATTTGTTGACTATACAATGATTAAATAGAAAACATATATGTAAGACTTGGTGTTAGAAATATAATTATCTAAAAACTCAGGTATTGAACCAACCCCATATGAATGAGATAGGATAAGAATTGATGATTATGATGATGTCTACAAAAATAACATATGCAAATATTTCTACAAAAAGAATTTGTAGACATTTTTGCACATGTCGAATTGCCAATATCGAATAAAAGTTAAATTGATAATATGGACCCAATATATATAAAATTCAAATTCAAAATTTAAAATTTATTTATTTCAGGTAAGTTGCACCCATATATGTTTTACTATAAAATTACAATAAAAATAATATTAAATTAAAATTACAATTAAACTAAATACAATTCATAATTTCTATCAAAATAAAATAAAGTATTGTCAAATTTAGTGTCAAAGTTTTTAACAAAATAAAAAAAAATTGTCATAATTGGAATAAATAAGTTAATGTCAAATCGATCCATGTCAAACAAACAGTATAATAGAAGGTATAAAAAGTCAAAACAAAAAAAAAACAAATATTATACATTAGTACCTTCTCTCCGGCATTGGTACTGCTATATGTCTCTCGCAGCAATGCCGTAAGTAAGGGCAGTCCAATCTGAGTCCGATCATCTCCAGAATGGTGTAAGAGCTGGCCCAAACTCTGCGCACCAAGGACGCTGCACGTAAACGCATGGTCGTATGAAAGCAAGCAGTGTGCGCGTCCGCAAACATGCCCGAGGCGCTGCAGAATCGGGGCAGCCGCAACAACATCCTAAAGGCATTATTGTACAGGACACGGAGGTCACTGTACGTCTTTTTGTTATAGTCAGCCCACAGACTACACGTGTATAGGAATGTACAGAACGCTCTAAAGAGCGTTACCTTGACCTCTGCCGAACAACGTGCAAATCTGCGAGCTATCATGTTCGCTCTAACCGACAGTGCCCTCCGTTCCCGCTCAATGTCCTCGTTGTCTTTTGGGTCAGTGGTGAGTACATGCCCCAGGTACTTAAATCGCTCGACCCTTCCCAGGGGGGTACTATTGAGCAAGACAGAAGGTGTGCTCTGAGGGGCTTTTCCACCAGACTCAAATACCATCCACTGACTTTTCAGTACATTATACTGTAATCCGTGACCAGACGCGTACTCTTCGCATGTTCAAATCAACTTCCTTAGTCCACATATTGAAGCGCTCAGAAGTACCATGTCGTCTGCGTAGCTCAAGTTGTTAACACAAATGCCATCAATGTGGCAGCCGACATGCTGACTGCTGAGCGCCACAATAAGCCCATTAATATATAAATTGAACAAGGTTGGGGAGGTTAAGCCGCCCTGCCTGACACCACACTCAAGCCGATACGGGTCTGACATTGCCCCTGCCCACCGTACATTATTAGACTGCTGCGCATACCAGTACTGGAACATGCTGACGAGTTCCAGTGGCACGTTAATGTCTGTGAGCTTTTTCCATAGCAGGTCATAAGACACCAGATCAAAGGCTCTCGATAAGTCGAGGAAGCAAGCGTACACTGGAGTTTTACGCTTTGTATTTGACTATAAAAGCTAGATAAAATATAAATAAACATTTACAAACGTCACTCGTCTGTACCACGAACCATAACAGTACAAGCCTAAAACTGCAACTCTGCAGTCTGGTGCATGATTTCTCCGAACGTCTGTACTGATAAGCGTGTGACTCTGTAGCTCTAAGACACAGTTTGAATTCAATTAATAAACGCATCTCTCTCTGCGTAGACGTATTATATTTTCGTCGTTTTAATTCACAATTTAGTTTTTAAAAACATATTCATCGCTCCCGTAAAGTTAACTGGCGCAGCCGGTAGGATTGCCGGTTGCTAGCCGAAGTCCGCGAAAAGTTACGCGTGTGAAGTTCCGCCGTTTCCGCGAGTTTTCTGGCAAGTTAAGGCAATCCTGCGAACCAAATAAATATGTTAAGTGCGGCGAGCATGCTGATTGGTGGGTGAGTAAAATCTTTTCACCGTCCTTTCCTTATATCTTTTGTTATTTATGGAATCGAACCTTTTCCTTCATAACTGTTATCTGGTTTTCATATGAAATCTTTGGAAACGTGGAAATAAATTACTTACATAGATGATAGGCACAAAAATAATTGTATCGTGTATCTGGATGATTTTATTGTTCGTAGTATAATCGGGTACAAAAGTGTTATATAATTGTATGAAATTTTTCAATTATCGTTTTTATATTTTATTGTGATTTATTTTACTTGTCTTGTGTGTTCCTTTTAGTAGTGTTATAATTTTAAGTGTGTAGCAATGGCTCAACCCCAGACAGAACAAATTGTGCTTATACCAAATGAGCTATTAAAATTAGTTCCGCTATTTGATGGGGACAAAAGACAATTAAATTTGTATTTACGAAAAAGCCAATATATTATAAATAAGTACCAAGGCAGTCCGGCCCAAAATGTATATCTTATGCATGCGTTGACAAGTAGACTCACAGGTAATGCTGCCGCTCTCATTAGCGAGCGCGAAGACATTGAAAGTTGGTCCTTATTACAGGAATTGTTAATTCAACATTTTGGCGATCCGCGAAGTGAAGAGTGTATTGCTATTGAGCTGGAATCAATGAAAATTGCTAACAACGAAAGTTATCTTGATTTTTGTAACAGGATTCAATCTGTTAGGTCTGTATTGATATCAAAGGTGAATCGAGTAACTGATATAAAGATAAAACAAAGCAAAATTACGATTTATAATAATACGTCACTTAACGTTTTTCTCTATAATTTACCCGAAAATATGGTGAGAATTGTCAGACTTAAAGCGCCTAAAATTCTTGAGGATGCACTGAGCATAGTCATGGAGGAAGTAAATTTTCATGAGCAATATTCGCTTCGTAATAAGTTAAACAATAAACCTATGATGACTCATACCCCGAACATAAATACTGGTTTTAGATTCGGCATCCCAAATAGTGCACCTATTCAAGCTACAGGTTTCAAGCCAAATCTAGTACCACAAAAAATTAATTTTGGTGTGCAACAGAACCAACAAAGGCAAACAATGCCAATGTTCAATGCTCAGGGTCAGAATTTCGGTTTTCGACCACCGCAACCAACAGGCTATAGACCTCCCCAACCAATGGGCTATAGACCTCCACAACCAATGGGTTACAGACCACAGTTTGGTTCAAACCCGCAGTATACTATGCACCCCCAACAATTTGGAATGCGTCCTCAGCAGTTTGGTAACGCACCCCCTCATTTCGGTTATAGGCAGCAACAAGAAAAACCCCAAGTTAATCAAAATAATGATGTTTCAATGAGAACTGCCGCCCCTCTAAAAAATCAACAGGGCTTCAAACTTAATGAGATCGAGTTAGACCAATATCAGTCGGAATATTATAATCCCTATGACTATCAATATGGTTTTGACGAAGGTACTTGCGATTATTCTGAGATGCAGTTCCCAGCCGATGACGTCACCGCCCTGAACGTCGAGGCTAATAGCGAGCCTAATGATACCAATAGTGAAAATGTTGAAAATTTTTACATACAAAGCCTCAATTTAGAAGCGAAGTGATAGAAGTAAATCATTGTGATCCTAACCTAAAGCTGCCATATATATATATACCTGAGATCGATGCTAAATTTATGATCGACACAGGTAGCATGCGATCTTTTATAAATCCTGAGAAAGCATATGAATATTTTTCATACGCAGTACGATACGAACCATTCAGCGTCATAAGTACGCACGCTTCTAGTTCACACGATGAGGTAATAGAAATCCCCTCATTGCCAACATTTAATAGCACCGAAATTCAAAAATTTTATCTTTATAAAGTGGATGCGCGTTACGACGGTGTTTTAGGTGATGATCTTTTGCGAAAAATGGGTGCCGTGATTGATCTTAAACAAAATATCCTTAAAATGAATACTACATCTATACCAATCATACACAATAAAACCCATTATGTAATTAATTTGGCTCCGAGAGCAGAACTACGCGTAAAGCTGCCTACCAACATGTATAAGGGAGAAGGAATTTTGAACTATAAAGAATTCTGTAAGGGTGTGAAGATGCCTAGTGCGATCGTGACATGTGAGAATGGATATGCGACAACTATAATACAAAATACCTTGGAAACCACTATGCAACTGACAATAACGAGCCCCTTTAACGTTGTTAAGTATGAAAAGAATGCATGTGTGATAAATTGTATGAACGATGTAGAGATGAAGGATGTTGAACTAGATAAATTATTAGAAGAAAATCTGCAGCATAAATTACGTATAGAACACATGAATGAGGAAGAACGAAAGGCTATTTCTGAACTTTGTTACGAATACAAGGATATATTCTACTGTGAACACATACCATTGACTTTCACAAACCAAGTGAAACATTTTATAAGGACGAAAAACGAAGATCCCGTGTATGTTAAGCCGTACAGACAATCCCCTGCCCAAGCCGCAGAAATTAAAAGTCAGGTCGAAAAGTTATTAAAAGATAACGTGATACAGGAGTCTTTTTCTCCATGGAGTGCACCTGCTCATCTGGTCCCGAAGAAAATGGATGCCTCAGGTATAGTTAAATATCGCATGGTGATTGACTACCGACGTCTTAATGACATAACCATTGATGACAAATATCCCCTACCAAACATAGCCGACCTTTTTGACAAATTAGGAAAAAGTACTTACTTTACTACGCTTGACTTAGCTTCTGGCTACCACCAAATTGAGATCAATGACGCCGACAGACAAAAAACCGCATTTAGCACAGAATTTGGACATTTTGAGTACTCCCGGATGCCATTTGGGCTCAAGACGGCGCCAGCAACGTTCCAAAGGGCAATGGACAATATATTGAGAGGTTTACAAGGCATTCATTGTCTTGTTTACCTTGATGACATCATCATTTTCTCGGCTAGCCTTCAAGACCACATACAAAAATTACGGACAGTCTTTGACCGACTTAGACTGACAAATCTCAAAGTCCAGCTAGACAAATCAGAGTTCTTGAGAAAGGAGGTCATGTACCTAGGACACACGATAACCAAAGACGGACTCAAGCCAAATAATGACAAAATTCAGGCCGTATTGAATTATCCCTTACCAGAAACTACCACACAAATCAAAAGCTTCCTTGGCCTAATAGGCTATTACAGACGATTTATTAAAGACTTTGCCAAGGTGACACAACCTCTTACTGCCTGTCTAAAAAAACGAAACAAATTAATTATTGACAAAAAATATGTAGATGCTTTCGAAAAATGTAAAGAACTTCTTACGAGCGCCCCCTTGCTTCAATACCCTGATTACGACAAACCTTTTATACTTACAACTGACGCTTCGACCGTGGCTTTAGGAGCCGTACTTTCTCAAGGTCAGGTAGGCTCTGATAAACCTGTGGCGTACGCAAGCCGGACCCTAAGCGACACAGAGACGAGGTACAGTACCATAGAGCGTGAACTTTTGGCTATCCTGTGGGCCGTCAAGCATTTCAGGCCTTACCTTTACGGACGCAAATTTCTAATTTACACTGACCATCGACCATTAGCTTGGTTATATTCCCTTAAAGAACCTAACAGCAAATTGACAAGATGGCGATTGCGCCTCCAAGAATATGATTTTCAAATTATTTATAAAAATGGAAAACAAAACACAAACGCAGACGCTCTTTCCAGAATTAAAATAAATGCATTAGGTTCCGAAGATGAAACTTGTTCCATGGCAGTTAACGTAGATGAAAAAGAAAGAAAATTACAGGAACACTTAGACGAAGTAACGCAAAAGATTATTGCACTTTCCGCTGACATACAAAAACAAGACGATTCTGACACGGTCACAATATCCGACGCATCAGCAACATTATCATTAGAATCATTAAATACGCCTGAACCTGACAACTACCCCTTGAGATCTGATGATGACACTACAATGGACACAGTTCATTCAGCCCCTGACTTAGAATCCACAGGAATTCCAATCCTTAATGAAGCCATCGATACTAAGCCTAATCAAATCCTAGTCTTTGAATGGTTTAAGAATGAAATGCAAGTACATGACCTGTCGCGAGACAAGCAGAAGGTCTTAGAAGTTTTCTTGCCTGTCAATAATGAAGACCTCATTAAACAATTTTTAAACGAATATTTTAAGCCCAAAATGAAATATTTCATTTATTACGAAAATCCAGAACACAGAAAGTTATTTGCGAAATTGGTGACCAGTTTGTTTAAAAGAGGAACTATAAATTTGTATGAATGTACCGAGAGAGTGATATATGTAGAAGATGAGAATGAGCAAAAGGCAGTTGTTTTAAAACATCATGATGGAAAGACTTGCCATAGAGGTATAAAGGAAACTATGTCAAGAATAAGACGAAACTATTATTGGAATAATATGCAGGAAGTAATAGCTGCCGTAATAAATTCGTGCGAAGCATGCCGTAAAATGAAATATGATCGTAAACCAATAAAACCTACCTTACAATTAACCCAAACGCAAGACGCCCCTTTTCAAGAAGTGTTCATAGACCTGTTTACTATAGAAAATATATATTATTTAACGATAGTTGATGCATTCAGCAAACTTGCACAAGCCATAGAGATAAGTAATAGATCTACCGGAGAAGTCGTTCGAGCCCTAATCAAATATTTTTCCTTTTACGGTGTACCGCGAAAAATTAGTTGTGATCCCGGTAGTGAGTTTAATAATGAGTTAATGCGAGAGTTGACAAATATGTACAAAATTGATCTACACATATGCACACCCAATAACCCTAACTCGACAGGTATAGTCGAGCGCTTTCATTCAACCATCATAGAAATTTATCGTTTAGCTAGGTACGAGCAAAAATGCACAGACGCGGCATCAGTCATGACTTACTGGATTATGGCATATAACAATTCTATACATTCAAGTATAGGTATAACACCATTCGAATTAGTCTTTGGTCATACAGACTCCAGCAAAATGTTTGACGCAGACTTTGAGAAAGCCTACACCCAGCAGTTATTAAAAGACCACGCGAAACGAACCAAATTCTTGTACCAATATATAGCAGACAAAATGTTAAAAGATAAAGAGAAGGTTAGAGAAAAGAAAACAGGAGAGACTGAGATAGAGTTAGAACCCGGCAAAATAATATACGCGAAAGACGTTAACAAGAGGAAAAGTAAAGATAAACCACGGTATCAAAAAGCGACAGTGAAGGGTCCCACGGAGCGTAACGTTGTACCGATAGAAATAGGAAAAAGACAAACAAAGGTTCCAATTAAAAATGTCAAACGTCCTCCACAGGTGGTGCTGGATCATGGTGACTCTAATGATACCAAACCAGGCCCTTCATCACCAACGAATTGAGCATAATCCTGGAATATTACCTATTAAAATAGGACAGGCTTATAAGCAACAAGATCAATGGACGGTAATTAAGGTATTAGATATAAGTGGTATAGCTGGTGACTTAGATTTCCATGTGACGAAATACGATGTGTTTGGTCAATTAGTTGACTCTAATAAGAATTTTGTTAAGGAATTTTTGGGAATTAGGACACAATGTGAATATATACGCGATATTACTATCTTTAAGTTAAGTCAGTTGGTTCCATCTCATAGACAAAAGAGAGGTTTAATAAATCCACTTGGATCTTTAATTAAGTCTATTTCCGGTAATTTGGACCATGAAGACGCCATTCGTTATGACACCCTTATTGAACAAATGAAAACAAAGCAAATAAGCTCTGATAATAAAATAACTATGTATACTAAAATAATCAATCGCCTAATTAACAGTACAGAGACCTTATATGAAAACTCGTTGATTTTAGATGAGAGACTTAAAAGAATCGAAAGACTTGTTAAATCAATAGCAGATAAAGAAAACAATTTTCTATAGATCACTTACGTTTCTAATATGTTTCACATGTTTATCAGTGTTTTGTCTTATTATTAAAAATGGATTTCCGCAAAGCAACGCCTGAATCTATTCATTAATAATAGAAGTGCATTCAGACGTTAAAAAGACGACTTTTTCCGGCGATGTCTCACTTGCATTGAGCAACAGGGAGGTCATTTTGAAAATTTATTATAATTAAACAACTTGTAATTGGTTTTACTTTGCTAGCATTAATCATCATGTAAATTAAAAATTTATACTTACCACATTTAGAATAATATTTTTTGATTGAAGCCTTATGAATAATAAAATGCAATTTTCAGGGTACCTACCTGATAGATAGAGCAAGTTTTTAAAAGCCAAACGGTATTTTTTTTGTGTTTTTTAATGGCCTTTGAAGTTGTGAACATACTAGGTAATTTTATCTCTTAGCATTTTTTTTTTATATTCTATTCAATGATCTAACGATAGAAAATGTTACCATACTGAATTGGCCTATCCATCAGCTTAGCACACATAAAATTCAAGCATCTACCGCAATATTTCACGTCACCATAAATAAAAATCTCATCGTACTCGGCGATAGGTGAAAAAAAAAGTCGTAACTTCAAAAACACGAAAAATCGCGGAACATACATGGGGGGATTCAGATAGCCCTCTAGGTCTTCTACCTCCCAGCTTTAGTATATCACTACTTCTTGGGACAAACATTCAAGAAACATTTTGACTATATAGTATTATACAAGATAATACTATATAGTCAAAATGTTTTTTAAATAAATTAACACTAATATAATTTAAGCAAAAAAAAACCAATGGTCTGCGTCAATAGAGCTGTCAAACTTTTTGTTTCTATCCCGTTGATCACTATTTTTTTACTATATATACTTATATTTTACATAAAAACAGTCACAATAGTTTTCCAGGTATCAAAAATAATATAGCAATCTGTGAAGGCAGCAAGGAGTTAATTGAAATGGTGTCGGGCACAGATTAGCGGCGACATGGCTCGCTCTACAGTGCGATTTTTGCGGAAACATATATTATCTTTATTTATTTATATTTATAATAACCATATTCTTACCCTTATTTTTACCTCATTTGGGCTCAGTCCTGAAATGCTTTTTTAGTGTGTCTCGATTAATATTAAAATACTGGAAACGGAAATTTCAAATAATAAACATAATTGTATAAGTGTGCACTAAATACAATAATTATAAAGCAGTATTTTTCCCTTCACATACAAATTAATGCGCCGTTCATTTCGTACGCAGTGGCTGGCTCACAACTAGTGGTGGGTTATTTTAGTTAAAAGAATTGTCCTTAAAAATAAGGAACTGCCACCGCGTGGGGTAGGAGTTGGTAGAATAGTCGTTTTTAGTAGGTAATTAGAGCCTTGAGTAGGGGTCATATACAAAAAAGCTTCCCAAAGACAAAAGAAGTTCTTAATTGAGGCCACTAAAATTTATTTGTACATACCATAGCTTTCTCCACCATCTTCCGTAGACGGAGTCTCTCCTTTGCAGAGGTCGCGGTGCGGTCACCTTTCACGCACGTCGCAACATCTCACTTAGTAAATCAGTTATTCAAGGAACATATGATGATGCAATTGTATTATAGATAACACAGTACAATATTTGTACTAATTTAAATTTTCAATTTGACACCGTTGTGGTATATGGCGCGGGGCGCGGTCCAGCGACGACTCTCAATAATACTGGTTTGCGGCGGCGAAGCAAAGCATCAATCGCGGCTCGTTGTGGGTAGTTTTGTAGCGCTCGTAGCGAAGTTTACTTAGCTATCCTCAACCGATCAGCAAAATTAAGCAAAGTCGCCCGTGGTCATGAGTTGGATGGGTGACCGCTAGTGACATTACTGCTGAGCGTTTCCGTGCTTCGGAGGGCACGTAAAGCCGTTGGTATCGGTTGTTGTCTTAGGGTGGCAGTCGTTAAAGCATGGTGGTAGGGTATTTTGCGAATGCCCGCCTGGCTAGCTACCATCCTCAAGTAGAAAATCTGTCGCCAAGCACCTAACGGTGTGTTCCGGCAGTTCTCCTTGACAGCCAGTACTGCTAGGTTAGCCTGAACAACATCATCACTTACCATCAGGTGAGATTGTGGTCAAAGGCTAACCTATCAGGCATAAAAAAAGTATAAAAAACTTTGCATGCTTCGACATAAAAATAGTAAGCAAACATAGTAACCAACTAGACTAGAATGAAAATCAGGATTGGCCGGTGGGTGGTAACCAGGCTCCAATTCTACCTAGTAAGAATAAAAACCGGCCCTAGAAATGTAACCCCACGCATACTTGCATCGCCCCGAGTCTGAATCTGGCTAGTCATGAGAACAATACGAGGCAACGTGTTATGCAATGCCAAGGATATTAATTACTGAATTAAAAGAACTAAAACTATTCAAAAAAGTACGACAAATGGTGAGGCAACTTATATACAGTTATGTAAACTTTTGTCATATCCCTTTTCCGTAATTGTAAATCAGACGTAAGTTACATCATATTAGGATTATGTAAATTGACAAAAAGATACAGAATTGGCGGAATATGTTCGTGACTCTTGGAAATTCAGCAACAAATCATATTTTTTCCAGATAACAACCTAAATCGTTAGGGGTTATACAAGATACCCTTGTCAAGTCAGATCTTATATAAATCCTACAAACATTATGTAGGTATTGAGTAAGGCAAAAGCTAAACGAATCCTTATTCCTACTACATCCGCTACCATTACTTAGCTCGAAAGCGATTGCCAGCGTATTGAAGTCTGTGTAGCATTCGTGAGTTTATATATATATCTATGTTAGTTCAACGATATCCTTCGAACACCTGATCAGATCTTTGTACATTTTACTAGGAAAGTATGTAGCTTAGATAAATAAAGTCAGTTCGTATAAGCTTTAAAGTATACGAAGTTGTGTTGATTTAAGTCTCAAAAAGGATTGAATTTTCGAAGCTGTAAGAAAATATTAAAGTGGATCAATTTTATATCGTAACGGATTAATAGAAACACCTCAAAACTATTTTTGTTTAATATAAGACCAATTTATTATCAACTCAAATATAAACACTATAACGTATTTAAAGGAAATTTTGTAATTGTGTGTATTTTATTCTTTTCACACTGCATTAGCTGAATAACTTTTAGCAAAAGGTGACACATAAATTAATTTACTTCTGGATGCTATATACCTATGGTAATTTTATATAAACTCCTAGAGTAGTTCTTAGATGAGCTAGTTATTATTATTTACAATTTTCTCGTGAAAAATAAATCACTGGCGGAAACTAGTTAAGGGCCTGACAAAAGCGAAACAACTTAATTTGAAATCTAAAAGCCAATAAATCACCAATATGATAATATACTTTATATTCACTAAAACCATGCGATTTCAGACTCTCATAGCACTATTACAACAATAAGGTACCTTAGTAAAATAGTCAACGTCATCAGAAAAGTTAAAAAGGAACAAATATAAGGTCATGCATATTCGTATGACGAAAGTAAATGAAACAGCACCAATAGGTATTAATTAATTCCGTACACGAACTTTCGCGCTATCATCGCCAACTGTAGATCGGCAAAGTTAGATTTGCGGTCGAGGGAAGCTCTTTGACGTCACTATTTGACCTTTGCTATGTGGTATACCGTTTATCTACTCACTCAACAAAATTAAATTAGAACCGAGATAGTACGATGGTAGGAAGCGGAGCTCACTATTTTTATATATAACATTTTTAGGTCATAGATATAGTTACATTATTTAATTATTTTCGGTTGCTCTTCTTTTTATACATATACTAATTAAAGTTAAATTAAACTGTTTTTATTTCTTATCTCTTCGCGTTTAGGGTAAGTAAGTGGGTAACAATAGTAAAATTGTTATCACGTTATTGGGCAATTAGGTAGATGCTTGTTCACGTGATTCACAAGACAAAATCTTTGTCTTATTGATATTATTAAGATCACCACGTGATATGTACCCTAAAAAATCAGCTGTTTGGAATTGTTTGCTACAAGTGCGGCTTATTTAACAATTTTTACCGCCTAAAGGGCCTACGCCTGCAATTGGATTTAGGTTGCCTAAATGTTTTTACCGTAGCAGCTGCAATTTTGTAAATAGTTTGTCGCGTTTTGTTCTTAACAAGGAGTAAACTTTATTTCAAAAATACCTTGTCACTGAATATTTTCCGAACATTCTCAGTTTTGCAACACGCAAAATAAAGTTTGTACCCGCACATGGTTTGTCTTTGGTCATGCTCAGTTTATCCTCGAAGTCAAGATTAATATTCCTGGCGGTGCGTACACAAATCAAATTGGCAACCAATTCGTTCGTCCTGGCGATTACTTCTGAGTGTAATTTGTTTTATTGTATGTGATAAGATCTTCGGTGTTGTAGGTATTTAAAGATGCACAGAAAATGCGTTAATTTTAAGTAATTTGATTGAAGAACTAAGTGAACTTGCTAATTTTGCTATTTATATATTCGTCGTTGACGAAATGCGTCTGTTATACGCAGAGATTAGTCAACTTAACATCAGGTGGGCCTCGTGTTTGTTCCGTCACAACAAAAAAAAAATATATAATTCGATATGGCACTTAATGTAACGAAACTTTTTTCCGCTCTGTGGTATTGTAAGCTAAATGGCTAATTTTCTATAATTGTTGAAAAAAAATTGGCAACGGCAAAGATATCATATCGCCAAATAGAACGTGATAAATAAATATAGAACTTATATGTTTCAAATCTTTGTATAGACCAAACAACAGTATTCTTTGTTACAAATTCCTATGAATTTAATAAAGCTGTTCTGTAAATTAAAGAATGCGTATGCAAATATAAACCACATTAAAGATGGAAGATAAATGGTATATATAGATAGAGATAGTCCTTAGAAAACGACATACATTATTTAGGTTATGTAGGCAAAAGTTAAGCAACATCCGCCGCGGTCTGAATTGGATTGGTGGCCGCTAGTGACATTACTGAGCGCTTCCGAGCTTCGGAGGACACGTTAAGCCGTCGGTGCCGGTCCCGGTTGTTGTCTTAGGATGGCAGTCGTTATAGCATGGTGGTAGGGCATTTCGCGAATGCCCGCCTGGCTAGCTACCACCCTCAAGTAAAAATCTATTGCCAAGCACGACGATGTGTTCCGGCAGGTGTCCTTGATAGCCAGTAATTCTTGGTTAGCCTGAACAACATCTTCGACCATATCATCACTAAGCATCAGGGGATATAGTGGTCAAAGGCTAACCTATCACGCATAAAAAAAATACTACACGCAAACGCATAACAAAAAAATATTTTAACACCGTAGCTCTATTTTTGCTTGTAAGTATTCGCGCTTGAAGAAGGTCCATCTACAATTTGCCTTTTTATAATATGCCAGCACACTCAATTAATAAACCTTAAAAGAAAGAATAAATATACTACCTGAAACTAAAAATATTTTGCCGATAGAAGCGAAGTCTCAGAGTTATTAATGAGGCTTAATTTTCTCACAATATTATTGGAAAGAAGCTTATTAAAATAGGGTTTATAAATTCATCATGAGCTAAATCGATTAGGGGATTGTTAAGAAATGAGGTAAACATTTATCCAAGTGAAAATTATGTGGGTAACTTTTGACAATTAGGTGTGTATATCACTTAGATTTGCTCGATGTAAATATTCAAAACTCTATTCAAAGGCAGCGCGGCAGTTTTGGCTCAGAGTAGGCATTGTCTTTTAATAAAAAATAATAATAATTTCAAAATGTTTGTTAAGACTATCAGAAGTCAACCCTAAGAGGTTGCTAGCATTTTCCCAATAACCCTATATATTATCACTAACGGAACAATATCATCAATAACTTTTTTATAAGTAACTATTTATTAAGGGGGGATTTAGATCAGTTAGGAGCTTGTAATGTAAAATGAAACGAAGCATTAATGAAATAAGGTTAAATCTCAATGCGCGCTGTAAATGGCGGTAACGACCTCTTATTTATCCAAAATTCGCGAAAATTAGAGATAATAAATCTTATGATATTAATGCAATTCTCTGTTACAAATACTGAACGTGAATTTGTGAAGTATATAATTGTTCACATTTTGGCGATAGTACTATGTGAAAAATTCTTTATCGTTGAGCAGTTCAAAAAATATTTTAAAACCGCTGCACAGATGGTTCAATAACTTAGAAAAATACAAAACAAGCTTAAAAAAAATTTACAATCAATACCTTTAAACCTTAAAAGTGACTCTTCGTTATTACTTAATTTTCTTATTCAAATATCATGACCCGTATTACTGTTTTATAATATGGCGCAGTGGAACATTACTTTGAATAAAAACGATGGCTATTAGATAAAACCTTTTAATTAACATCCTGTGACTCTCTTTGTCTCCTCGAGACAGTAAATCGCACAAGCTTGCGGTTAACCTTAGGCATTTTATTTTGTAGCTAATGCAAAAAATGTAGCTCGTTAAACGGAAATTTAATTTAAATATCGATGTGCCGGGTTAGAAAGTCACCTCCCCATTTCTTCCCATGGGTGTCATAAGAGATGACTTAGGGAAAATTGCGCCAAATGAGCAGCATGCTACCTCGCACGAGAATGTGAGTAGGGTGTTGTGTGCATTAGACGCATGACAGTGCTGTATACCATCTTAGTGCCCTACCATGGTTAAATACAATAAGTTTTTGTGTTCCTGTGTTAGATGTTGTTAGCGTAAACATAATATTCGTAATATGGTCTTGTGTTTTGCCCAGTGTGTAAGAGAAAACATTTTGTATAACCCTGAAAATGTGCCCCGTGAATGGCAATAGGCTCGCCCCCGGTTACATGGTACCAAAACCCAACTGACGAAACGTGGGTCAAACGTGGAACACACCTCTTCCTACCCCTCGGGGAATACAGGCTTGATTATATGGATGGATATCAATTGGGGCTAGCACATCGGAACGTTAGGTTTAAAAATAAAATAATGACATTAAATATGAAGTGACAGCAATACAAGACTTTCTGAAAAAGGCCTGGTCCAGAGTACCTTAAACCGACGCTTATGTATAAAAGGATTGATGCGTGTAGATGAAGCGAAAGAGATCGCAGCAAGTGGAAATCAGTGGTCTAGGCCTGCCCCTACGAGAAAGAGGCGTGATTTTATGTATGTGTAATACAAAGTTCGGCATATGAACTTACGTCATTGCAACCTTTTCAGAATTTGTGTATTTTAGCCGCGTATTTTCTTCTCGTTTATTGTTATGTTAATGCGCGTAAAACACACACACGCTTTAACTTTTAGTATAAAAAAGTCAAAATGTATATTTTTACAGATTTGAGCTGAAATACGTATCATAGTATATAGGGCTAACTTTATTGCAGTTGGTTTAACATACTTTACAAAGTGGCGACAAATGAACCATTTAGAAAAATATATATTTGCAACTCACATAATTACAAAGGTGTTGTTTATAATTCAAAATTTAATTAGCGTGCGTGGAAAAAAATAATTAAAAGTACAAAACTATAAAATATTCCATCAATATTATCCATTGTAGTAATTTAACTTTTGATTTTTTATATGGATTCACACAATTTTACTCAAGTTTTATATTATTTAAGCTGTCATTCTTTAACCTAGCATTTTGAGTGAGGTGAAAAATTGTATATGTTTCGCTCGACGGAATAGTTATTTTGCGTCTCGTACCTATGAGGTTTTAAAGTTACGAGACGTTCGCTACGCTCAGCTTCGCTAAAAGGTTTCAATAAAAGTACACACGCGAAATAACAACTTTGTGGCCTTGCATGATAAGTTACTAATATTAATTTTTCACTTACAATGTTAACATCCGTCCGCGTCGTGGGTATTTTAAATATTTTTACTTTTGCTTCTTATTTGTCGATGATTTTACCAGATCACCACTTTATCATGATTAACTCATATGGTACAAATTGTATGGAGCCTTGTATATATTTTGTACTTGCAGAAAGGTTTGGTTAGTATTTAGAACTAACTCGTTGAGTTCTTTCGGACTAGTGACATTGCATAATGTCATTTTGATGTCAACTAAAACATACAGGTTTATATTAGCGTAAAAGCTCGTGGGAAGGTGAATACATATCTGGGTAGTTTAGAAGCGTTTATGGCATAACGTGTTTACAAATGCTATCCTACAGGAGTCTATTATAAAACGTTAAATTAAAGTTCAGTGAAGGTACGGAATAGTTAAGGTGTTGTCGCAGTTGAATATGGTAACAGCATGTGATACAAATAAATAAACTCGTACAAAAATATTTTTGATCTCGCATCTGCGAACTTCGCATCGCATCGCATCTTTAAGAAACCAAACTCCACTATGTACGAGTGTGGATTCTTAAAACTTGGTGGTTATATTGGGTAGTATAGTAACTTCTTGGTTACTTAACCTTCTTGCGTTTTTACTATTGTTATTTTACCTGTAAATCGAAACCACATTTCAATATCTATTGGACTACGGTTTGTTGTTTAAAAGCAAAAGTAACTTCCGTTTTAGTCTTTTGAAGCACTCGTAGCGATGTTTGCCCAGCCGTTCTGAACCGATTAGCAAAATTAAGCAACGTACGCCGCGGTCTTCACTTGGATAGGTGAGACATTACTACTAAGCGCATCCGTGCTTTGGAGGGCATGTTAAGCCGTCGGTCTCGATTGTTGTCTTAGTATAGCAGTCGTTATAGCATGGTAGGGCATTTTGCGAATGCCCGCCTGGCTAGCTACCACCCTCAGCTAGAAAATCTGTTCCCAAGCACCTAACGGTGTGTTTCGGCAGCTGTCCTTGAGAGCCAGTATAATTATAGGTTAGCCTGCACAACATCTTCGACGACATCGTCACTTACCATCAGGTGAGATAGTGGTCAAAGGCTAACCTATCAGGCATAAAAAAGAATAATAAGTGATTTTTATTTCTTCAAATAAAGAGTTTCCAATGAGACCTTTCCTATGAGAATTTTTACTATGACGGACTTTCTTTTGAGATAAAGGATGACTCGCAAGTAAGCCATTTTTTAGTCCACAAAAACCCTCTTTGAGTTGACGTATACATTTCTTTGTGAAGAAGGTAATATGTGGTAAGCTCATTTCCCTAAGGATGTAACTGGGAAAGAATTTACGATTTCTTTGCGAACCGTATAACGTTTTTTAGCCTCTGCTGGTTCTTATAACATAGAATTCATTTTAATGTTTAAGTGCAGTAAACGATTGGAAAGATGAAGGGATAAATTTGAATATTTGTGATTTAATGAAGTCTTCTCAATTGTTTTGTACTTGTAATAAATAAACCGACCCCTCGCATAATAAGATAAGAAATGCGTCAGAGAATGAAAAAAATAATGAAGTTATAAATTGCCTGGTTTGTTTTTGTGATGCTTTTGAAAACGAGTTCTAGATGTAGGGTCTTGCTTTGGGACAATTTTCGTTCGACCTCATCATCACTAAGCATCAAGAAAGTGCATCTCTTACTTCGCAATTATATGTAACAATGCATGCAAATCTTTCGTATGTCAGATTATCTCCTAAGCTACGGCTAAAACATGCAATTACAAAATCTGTGCATATCACTAATGTGAAGGTGAATATTTATTAAGAATAAATAGTATAATTGCGAACGGTGCTCGGGTTCTAGCTCAGTTGTCGAATTCCAAATACCATTTATAATTACCACTTAACGATCCAGTTTATCTACAATATGAATTACCAGGATCTAAGATAACGTATCTACTTGAATACTTCATCCACGTGATAAATCAGTAATCACTGACATTGTCAATTATCCTCCTCAATACATCTCATAAGTGAACGTCTGTCGGTTTACTGGCTCTACAGCGAACTATTAATCAGCATTTCTCTTGTGAATTTACTATCATTGATGGTTGACATTAGTGCAGCGTGGAATAGGAAATTGATACTCTGATAGGATTAGTCGGTGAATGAACTAAAACAATGAATGTCCTGGCAGATATATGTTGTATAAAATTTCAAAATGTACGAAATTTGTAAGCATTAATTGTTGTTGTTATTTTTATATTTAAGCGCACATTTTTTTCTGTGTCATGTGCTTCTGATTTTTATGTTTCGTTAGGTCTTTTTAAAAACACTTTCAATTTAATCAGAATCAATTAGGTAAGCAGTTTTTACAGCTATAGGTATTTTACAATTTGGTTACGATATTACATTTTAAAACAGCATCAACAAAATCTGTAGCCAAGCACCTAACAGTGTATTACGGCAGCAGCCCTTGAGAGCCAGCAAATAATTATGAAATTACAAAAATGTATAGAGATCATTTCTTATACATTTATATACATTAGATATTCGATTTGATCACCTAATATTATAATATCTGTGTTTGCAACTTCTTCTTTATCAAAAATATTTAATATGTAAATTATTGTGTTGCGTATAAAGATCAGGTCTTGGCGACTCTCGTTCTGGTGTGAATGAAGAATAAATTAGAGTCTCAGCATGTTTAGTGAGAGACGCTTATATATTGTAGCAAGTAGAAACCCTTGGCCTTCGTTACGACGTAATGTCATGTATATGAAAGTTTCGTTCCTTTGTCGGTTGCACGGAACTGACTGTCACCCCTTTTCAAGTTATAAATAATAATGCTAATAATCTAATGTCTTTTATAAAATCAACCCTGTTAGTTTATGTCCGAATTTTTTATCAATTATTAAA
This sequence comes from Plagodis pulveraria, assembly GCA_963890685.1. Taxonomy (NCBI): domain Eukaryota; kingdom Metazoa; phylum Arthropoda; class Insecta; order Lepidoptera; family Geometridae; genus Plagodis; species Plagodis pulveraria. The sequence continues at coordinate 9,337,926 of OY982964.1, read as the reverse complement.
GCAAACAATAAATTCGACACACGAGTTCCAATCAAAGCTAAAACAGTTATATCACTCAAACTAATTCTCTCCAAATATAGCAATCACGATACATTCTCTGCCAACTTCTGTTGCAAACTTGCCCCAATTCTCTGTAAATAATGGCCACTATTTTCGGTCACTTTCATTTGTTTACTCACTATATGTTTTCTTTGTTCTGTCTGTTAGGATAATTGTGGATGGATACCTACCGTGTAACAATTACTGTAACTTATTTTGAGACGACTACTGTTTGTAAAGCTCCAGATTCAATGTTTTAACTGAGCCATTTAAATAATGTATTAAATAAATGTTTTCTATTCTTGCCTAATTCATGGTGTTTTGAAGTGTCATTCATGTCACCTTTATCCTAATGCAGGTAAAGTGAGTGTGAAAAAAATACTAATGCTGAACTGTTTACAAGCAAATACATATATTTTGAGTCATTGATAACTTTCTTTGTCTTATGTTGAGTCGAAACGAGTACAATACTTATGTATGTATAATAACGAGTACAATACAATACCTACTAACTAATAACTTTAAAATATGAATAGTTCGAAAACTATGTTTTTCCGAGAATGTTGACCCAAATCCAAATGTTGAATTAATTTTTCATTTAAAAAGCATGGTAGGCATTATGTAGAGGGCGAAAAGGTGACTACTAATTGTTAAATGGCGATAGCTCGCTCTGGAAGACTTGGATACGATTACCTACGTGTTATATCAACTTGGGACAGTTAGCAGTCCAGTGTTTCAAACTGTGTCTGGTATTTGGAAATGGTGAGGCAAAAACGTTTCTGGTAAAACGTGGTTAGGATAGTGTAAGCGAAGCCCAGCGCTTTGCGGATACAAATGTACACGTTACATTATATTTTAAATACCTAGTACAAATTTATTTAAAACCATCTCCATACATGAACAGCAAGTGAATGTCATTTAACACGATTCAATCCATTGCTTATATAATAAACATTGAATAGGCGGTGGGTATTTACGCAAATGGTTTACGCTTTCTTTTTTAACTGACTTCAAAAAATAAAGGAAGAAGTTAGCAATCCAACTGCTTTTTTTGTGTCAAATTTTTTTTCAATATAATGATACAAGCACTTTCGCGTGCTAAGCGAAAATCATATTTTAACAAATTATTGTAGAAAAATGATGCCTACACCACTCGGCCACCTGGGCATGCTATAACAATCCGAAATTTCGTGCTCCAATTGTATTAATTTAACCGGTGACTTTAACTTTAACCTTTTGAAACGCTCGTAGCGAAGTTTGATTAGCTGTTCTTAACCGATCAGCAAAGTTAAGCAACATCCGCCGCGGTCATGAGTTGGATGGGTGACTGCTAGTGACATTACTACTGAGCGCTTCTGTGCTTCGAGGGGCACGTTAAGCTGTAACAAAATCAGTACCGACCAGCACAAACAAGTAAATACCCACACTCTGATGTTTAACGTCTGTATATAGTTTTACCAGCCACCCAGGTAAGGTTTCCAATATGTGCTGCCACCATTGGTGAAACCAGTGGAGAGACGTGAATATTTGCACGGCAGTCCATTATAGGCTTATCAGCACTTTAATCTAAGGCGTACACTAGCATATGGTAATATAGCCAATAATCGATACCAATTAAAAAAAAGGTTTTCGCTACATTCAGATAGTTAAAAAAAGAAATAACTTGAGAGGTGTCAAGGGACACCCGGGTGGAACGAAGTTCCTATCGATTAATTAGTGAAGGAATTGTAATTTTTTATATTATTAATTTTTGCTTTCTATGAGAGAGAGAGAGAGAGAGAGAGAGAGAGAGAGAGCGACAGACAGAGGAACACGCACACGCCGCACGGCTTACAAATATAGCAAAAAGTGTCGTTACAACTTTTGGTCTTATTTTTTTCCGTCTAGCCCCCTTTCGCAGCACGCGATAAGGAACTTCGTTCCAATAACAATATTAAAATTTAACGAACATATTAACGATCTCCACAAAGCTTAACAAAACTTTTTCTTTGTTCCAGGTAATCTACTAGATCATCAAATCAATCCAGAGGTACGCACAGAACTCAAATTCCCAACAAATTTCAAAACATTTCTGACAAGAATAAACGGATAAGCGGAGGCACAAAGTCTTCAGTATCATAAATTCTTAGCTTAGCTCTGAGATACCTTAAAGATACTGAGGTAAAAGTGTTTGTTATAAGAGTTGATATATGTATATATATATATATATATATATATATATATATATATATATATATATATATATATATATATAAAACTGATTGTTTCTATGTCTGCCGTATTCACGCTACTGTACTGTTAGACTGATGTCAATAATTGAAAGTGCCTTGACTTAATACTACCTCTTGAGTGTGAATGAAAAAGCGACCCCTGAAATCTCGACGCCCTGGTTCTTTTTCCTTCGCTTCCCAGGTCGTACAAGTATTCGAGTTTTTCTGATATTGATATTTATAGTAGCAGCCCGGAGTTTTGATTAATTCCCTATAAATGGCAATAGGCTCGTCCTCTTTGGGTAGATATATTTAGATAATTCTATAGTTATAACTATAGGTACCTACACATAAATGATATTTTAATAGTTCGATTTTCGTAATCGTAATTTTGATCGTAATAGTATTTTCCGTAAATTCCTTTTACACCATATTGTAATGGCCCTTGTTAGGTTAATCTTATTTTACTATATTCTTAATCTTAACAATATATAAGCATATTTTCTGTTATGTATAAAAGATAACTTTCAAAGGAAAAATACTCTTTTAAACATATACCCCCATTGACTTTTACGAGCACAAATCGTTAAGACAGTAAATTTAAAATGATTAAAGGTTTTTCAGACTTTGATTAAATTTGTACTTCTTTAATTTTTATTTTCGAAAATATGTATTCCTTAGGATCCGGTCATTTTCTAAAATGTTTATTCCTTAGTTAAAGGGTTTTATTGTATTATTTATTTTATTTTATTGATTATTTGAACAACAGGGATTTATTTTAGAATTTGACTCTTAGTTCAGAAGATTAATTATAAATGTACAATTAATAATATTGATTAATAATTAGCAACCAAGGATACCTTCTTAGCAATTTATGCCTGTATTAGGAGTAGGAAGCGGAGGGCCACTTCCATAACATAGAAAAAATGGAGTGACTGTTAAGTGTGATAAATATATGTATTGGGGTGTGTTTGTTTGTATATTTTTTTGGGTGTGAAGGTATGAGTGTTAAACTTTTAATAAACCAAGTAGTTTTGCAGTTGCGGATAACATTTTAGCCTGGCACCTCATTGAGATATCGTATTATGTTTTATTTAATCTACACTAATAATATTATAAATAGGAGAGATTTGTATTTTTGTATGTAACGAATAAACTTAAAAACTTTTGGACCGATTTGAAAATTTCTTTCTCTATTAAAATCCTTCATTATTCTTCATGTGAACATAGGCTGTACAATATTAAAAAAACAATAAAAGTTTTGTTTTGAAGCCGGCGCAGCCCGCTAACGATTTATAAAGCCATTATGTATTTTTGACGTTTTATAATTTTTCATGTAATGGTGTTAAAAACCTATGAATGGACTTATTTTTTGACCCACACAATGTATGGAAGAAACATACCTAATATTGTATGATTCCGTAAGTTAATCATGGACTTGTTTATGGCGACATGACATGTCAAGCGGCGTGATGAGCAGCGCCTCGAACGGCGTTTGTCATGGGCAACGCTGGACGCTTATACGTGAATGCTTTCATACATGGCCATATGTTTAATTGAATTCAAGAATAAACGCACAACGCTCCGCGTTTTCATATACAAGCACTTGGGGAATTCCTTTTCTTTTCCTTTTCCCTTTACTGATCCATTCTCGATGAACAAACGGTAGCTCTCCACCTCCTTCATCTATCAGTGTGTGAGCTCACATCTGCACCAATGATACCACAGTCCAATCTTGTAGCTGCGTAATGATTGATTAAACCCAGAGTGTAAAATTTTTTGTTTTCATGGTAGATTTTTCTGTCATGGAAGTATTATATTAATTTTGCAGCTAACAGTATCAGTATGTTTATTTGTGTTTAAAAAAATGCGGTATTGTTGTTGACTTCGAATGCTGAAAGACTATTTACTATGCCCTGGCTCAATCCATATTGATCTTCTGCATTGAATCGTGGGGAGGTTCCTATAAAACTCCAATCTTAAGACTAGAAAAAGCCCAAAGAGATGTCCAGAAAGAGCTTGCTGACAAACCGATACGTTTTCCTACTGCAAAACTTTAGTCCCTTTTCGAGGTTCCCACTGTTCGACAACTTTTTGTCATGTACGTAATACTACGCAACCACAAGAAGATTTCCTTTAATTCCGAAATAAAAGACTAGAAGCGGTATTGTTTGTTCAATCGAACGTCGCCAGTCGCCACTACTATTTATATAGCTCAATACTTTACAACAGGCTAAATAAAATTCTTTTCTAGATACATTTCACCCAGTCATATTAACCACTACGCTCAGGTCTATTTTCGCTCAAAATTTGGGTCCCCACATTTTGACCCTCTAAATTTTCAAATTAATAAAAATCAAAAGTTTACGATTAATTATTAATATTTTTACCAAATTTTTTTTAATGATTGTTTTATATTTTATTTCTATTTTGACTAGGTGGAAACAGCGTTAAATATAATAATTAGTTTACTTTTTTTGCGTATACTTCGTTAGGCAACTTGTGTGTCACTTAGTTTAAAGACATTTAACCTGAGTAATTTTCAAGTTGAATAGGAAGCAATTCCGTACATAGATGGTTAGGTAATGCATTTACGATAGTTTGGCGTAGAGAGTATGGTGATAGGAGAAGCAAATTTCATCTTTATCATAAGTGTTACAAATACTGATTACCTTATTGGGCTTTAATTTGTTCTTGCTTCAGTATGTAAAACAAGTACTGCGAAGCAATAATCACAAGCTCCCAAAAATGCGTCACAGAAGCCGGCCCAAGCTTTCCACAGTTGAAAGACAAACTGCCATCTTACCTTACATCAAGGGTATCACGGACAAAATTGGTAATATCTTAAGACGAGCTTCAATAAAAACTTACTTTAAACCGCACAAGAAGATCAACCAATTTTTAAGACCTGTTAAGTGCAATATTCCCCTACAAGATGCAGGTGTTTACAAACTTGATTGTGAATGTGGACTATCATACATTGGGCAAACCAAGAGGAGCATTGGTATCCGGGTTAAATAACATATTGCTAACATGAAGAATAGACGCTCGACCAAGTCTGCGGTTTGTAAACATGCCCAGGACAAACCCAACCACTACATTCGGTTCAACAACCCACAAATCCTCGCCAAAGAGACCCGGTTTATGCTAAGAATGTTACGCGATGCTATTGAAATCAAAAAAATATATTATTTCAATAGAGATGATGGTTGGCAAGTACCACCTGCTAGGGATCCAGTTATCAAATTTATTAAATCCCATGGCCGACACAAATCTGCAAGTCCTCTGGACACTGTGAGCAAATACTGCGTGAATAGGGAACGTTATGATTAATATAAAATTTCTGACGGTAGACCACATAATTTTCTTAATAACTAATATGACAAATAAAACCAATTAGTCACCCCGTGACCACGAAACGTCGGGACAAAAATAATGATAAATATACGTGATTTAAACCGTTTAAAGTTGTTTAATTACTATACTTTTTTTTTATGTCTGATAGGTTAGCGTTTGACCAATATCTCACCTGATGGTAAGTGAGGATGTGGTCGAAGATGTTGTTCAGGCTTACCTAGAAGTACTGGCTCTCAAGGACAGCTGCCGGAACACACCGTTAGGTGCTTGGCGACAGATTTTGTACTTGAGGGTGGTAGCTAGCCAGGGCATTTGCAAAATGCCCTACCACCATGCTATAACGACTGCCATCCTAAGACGACAACCGGGACCGACGGCTTAACGTGCCCTACGACGCACGTGGCGCGCTCAGTAGTAATGTCACTAGCGGTCACCCATCCAACTCATGACCGCGCGCGACGTTGCTTAACTTTGCTGATGGGTTGAGAACAGCTAAGTAAACTTCGCTACGAGCGCTTCTAAATCAGTAGGTTTTTGGGATCAAATCTATCTATATGGCTATTTGTGAAATATTGCACAGTTAATAGGTAGTTATCGAAAAAATTTCGTGCATTTAAAATATACCAAGTTAAGCAAGTCTCCAGTATTCATGTGTACCATCAAATTTTTATACGTGTACGTAACTAAATAATAATTTAGTAATACATCTCTCACTTATATCTACATGTCAGCCTTACTTTATGGCGCTCTTAGTGGCGCGCTTCTATACCAACTGTAGTACTATCTATGGCATCACAACGTCTTAAGATCATTAGGGCCCCTACCTTCATTATGCAAGTCTATTGTTATACCCTCGCTGTGAAGTGTACAGTTATTTGCAAAGAGCTCTATTGAGAGTTTACCGATGATTGTCTAAAAATGGCATTAAACCTTACAGCACTTAGTATACAAACTTAGTTTTATCATTACAATATTACAAAGAGAGAAAAAAATTATAGTCATATGCGGGATAGTTTAACCATATATAAATTTGTACTAATAATTATTTAGATAATGAATAGATTCAGGCGTTACTTTGCGGAAATCCATATTTAATAATAACAAATATTTTCAAAATATTTTACGAAAACATCAAATTAATATTTTAATAAAACATTTAAAAAATATAAAAATATATCTAGTGACAATTCCGCCTAATTTTCCTGCTAAGCCGACGTGACGTCACAAACGCCACGCTACCAAACCGGAAGAATTTTCGACGCGTTTCGCTTACAAGAGTTAGCAATAAGTTAGATTTTCAAATATATCGAAAACCGACACACACAGATATTGCTATACCCTTCTCTTCTTGTCATCCTATTCAACACGAATTAGCAGCTTTTCGAAGTTATGTCCATAGACTGTTATCGGTTCCTCTTAATCAGGAGAATTTTAATAAGGAACTTAATATAATATACCAAATTGCTATTTCCAACGGCTACAATAAACAATTAGTTTATCGATTAATTCATAATAAACAACGTAATAGAGCTATGTCACTCCTATATTCTTGCCCTACTGATAGAAATATCAAGTACGTAGGCAGCATCACTTATATAGGACCAATCTCTCAGAAAATCTCCAATATATAATATTTAAGAAAAATAACGTCCATGTAGCTTTTAGAACAAATCCAAAATCTACGCCATTTATGTAACGGAAAATATCGTTTAGAAAACAATAAAAAATCCGGTGTTTACAAACTTACCTGTGACGAATGTAACAGTGTTTATATTGGTCAAACTGGCCGTAACTTTGATATTAGATATAAAGAACACATATCCGCGTATAGGAACGACCATCCCGAACAGTCTCACTTTGCAAAACATTTAATTGAAAGCAGTCATCAACTCCTTGATAGTAATACCTTTAAGATTTTACATTGTTGTGATAAGGGATTTCGATTGTGTGTATTGGAACAGTTAGAAATATTAAAACATAGCGCAGGCGTTCCACTGTTGAATGAACAGACGCAATTGGTTTCATCACCACTATTACGTATTTTTAGTGATAACTTGCCAGTACAAAATAGTTAAACATGTAGTTGTTTTAGGAAGTAATTTTGTTTTATTTTTTACGATATTATTCATATTCAAAACACATTGCATAATATAAATAATTTAAAATAATTTTTTGTAATGAATTTTGGCCATTATGATGTCATTGTCACTTAAAAAACGTATTACTCACCAATTGTCAGCTACAACAAAGAGCAGTGATTCACGCTCGAGTCTAGACAAAGGCGTGCTGACTCAGCTCTAGTCTATATAAAGGCATGCTGAGCCGCCGGCCGCTCATTCTCGATCGTGCGCTCGAAGAGTCAAGACCTCCTGAGGATGCTTCGTGTAGAAGCGAAACGCGTCGAAAATTCTTCCGGTTTGGTTGCGTGGCGTTTGTGACGTCACGTCGGCTTAGCAGGAAAATTAGGCGGAATTGTCACTAGATATATTTTTATATTTTTTAAATGTTTTATTAAAATATTAATTTGATATTTTCGTAAAATATTTTGAAAATATTTGTTATTATTATTTAGATATTTTTTGAAGTTCCTGACTCCTGGATTTTGGCCAGATGTTATAAACTTCATATATTAATAATATGCACAAAGATCGTTTTGAATGAAAATGTTTACTGTAATATTGAAAGTTAATATACATAAATTATATTACAATATAAAAGAAAATGGGTAAAATAGGAACAAAGAAATTAAAGTCATGTAAACGCCTGCATTATTTGAAGAAGATTAACCATTTTGTACACATGACAAGCATCAGCTTTCAAATATTAAAAAATCATCGCTACACCCTGTAAAGAATTATGAAGCAACACACAAAAAAATACAGCCGAATTGAGCACTTCGTCCTTTTTTTTTTTTTTTTTTATGTAGTGGGTTGGCAAGCAAGCAGACGGCCACCTGATGGTAAGCGGTTACCGTCGCCTATGGACATTTGCAACACCAGGGGCGTCACCAATGCGTTGCCGACCCTGTAAGACTCTTTTAACACCTTTTTTGAAGAAATCCATACTGTAGCCCTGCGGGAAAACGCAAGATGGAAGATCATTCCACATTTTGCAAGTATGCGGTAAGAAGGAGCGCATAAATCGAGCTGTGTGAGACTTCCAGGACTCGATTATGTGTGCATGAGCTTTTAACCGGTGACGCGAGGAACGATGATAGAATCGCGATGCCGGTATAAGCTCAAACAGCTCTTGGGAGCATTCCCCGTTATAGAGCCTGTAGAGTATACAGAGCGATCCAATGTCTCTACGGAGGCTCAGTGGCTCAAGGCGGTGAGAGAGCTCGGGGTCGTCGATAATTCTTACCGCTCGACGCTGTATAGCATCGAGAGACTGGAGTTGGTACTTTGGTGCGCCATTCCAGAGGTGAGAGCAGTACTCCATGTGAGGGCGAACTTGTGCTTTGTAAAGCAAAAGTCGCTGGCTAAAGTACCGCTTTGCCTTATTAAGCACACCAAGTTTCTTGGAAGCCAATCCAGCCTTACTCGCGATGTGACAGCGGAACTGGACATCTTTAGAAATGTCGACGCCAAGAACTCCAATACTCTCTGCGATTTCTAGGGGAACACCCTGAAATTGCGGAGCCATGATGTCTTTTTCGCGGTGAAAACGCATGTCTGAGTTTTTTTGGGGTTGAATTGGACAAGGTTCTGCTGTCCCCAATGCGAGACGAGTTCCAATGAATCCTCAACTTCAGACACAAGACCATTTCTGCTTCCTTCTACTTTGACGCGAGGGGCATTAGCACGGCCAGAATATTGCGCATCGCCCGTGCTATCATCCGCATAGCAATGCATGTTACAGATTTGTAGCATGTCATTGATATGCAGAATAAATAGCGTAGGCGATAACACTGATCCCTGAGGGACGCCAGCATTAATCGGCATGGGATCGGAGCAAGCTCCGTCGACAACGACACGAATGCTCCGTCCAGATAAGAAACTGGCGACCCAAGTGCAGAACCCCTCGGTAAGACCGTAGGATGGTAACTTCGAAAAAAGTGCCCTATGCCAGACCCGATCAAAAGCCTTAGCAATATCCAAGCTGACAGCTAAAGCTTCTCCTCTACTCTCGACTGCATCAGCCCAACGGTGAGTGAGGTAAACCAGAAGATCACCAGCTGATCTGCCTCGACGGAAACCGTATTGACGGTCGCTGATCAGTTGGTGATCCTCTAAGTAACCTAGGAGCTGGTTGTTTACTACACGCTCCATCACCTTACAGAGTAGAGAAGTGATTGCTATAGGCCTGTCGTTGGATGGGTATGTACGGTCACCCTTCTTGGCAATGGGGTGTACGAGAGCAACCTTCCACGAAGACGGCACGCATCCTTTGGAGTAGGAGAGCATGAAAAGGCGCGTTAACACTGGAGTCAACTCAGGAGCACATGACTTGAGGACAATAGCTGGGATGCAATCCGGCCCGCTCGACTTTCGCACATCAAGGGATAAGCGTTCCTTCCGTACCGCTCTCTGCGAGAAACGTACATCTGGCATGGAACTCGCACATCCGTGGATTACCGGAGGTGTTGCGTCCCTATCGTCGAGAGTCGAGTTAGAGGCAAAGAGAGTACCCAAAAGGTCGGCTTTCTCTTTAGCACTGTGGGCTAGAGAGTCATCCGGCTTACGTAACGCTGGAAAGGAGGTCTGGCAGAAATTACCTTCAGCAGCTTTGGCAAGAGACCAGAAAGCACGACTTCCTGAGGGAAAAGTTGCTAGCTGGTCGCCAATTCTGCTGATGTACTCAGACCTTGCCTTAGCGATTGTCCTCTTGTTAGATCTAGAGGCAGCATTCATTTTCTTTTTCAACTCGGCCGTATTCGGATCTTTACGCGCAAGTGCTTCGGTCCAGGTTTTATAAGCAGCGTTTTTCTGACCGGATGAGTCAGCGCAAGACTTATTAACCACCTGACGGGATCCAATCCGGTCTCCTAATCCGGCACGTCGGATGGTTCACAGGATTATGCGCCGGTTGGCGGGACAGCCTCCCCGGGCGGAGATTAAAAGCAATCCCGGGGTTCGGGTCCCCTACTGACCAGCGGGCGGCCAGCGGTCAGCCGTTTCACCGGGTTTCCCTGGACCCCGCGCCAACCTCTCACGACCGTTCCGCAGTTAAATGTTGCTTAACTCACAGTACGGCCCTAAAAGTTAGGACAAGTACAAGTCACACGAGACTGGTACTCCCGCAATAGTACCGGAACACGTCCAAGCCGAGGCATGGACATTTAGCGTTACACTTTAACGGGAGGGTGGTACTTAACCAGGCGGACCATAAGGCCCTACCACCACGGTGGTTCTTCGAGTGGAGTTGCAGCCCTCTGGGCCGGCAAAGGATGCGACGAGCACGCCTCCACGCTTATCCCTCAAAAGTGAAGTTGAAGTCGTTTAACAAAATGATATTTTTATGAAAAGCAAAATGTCTTTGTGTTTGTAGCACTTTTCTATTTATGTCATCATGGAGTTAAACATAACACTTTTAAAGCATCAAATTTTCGGATGTCTATATCCAAAGCACCACTGATTGCCTAATAATCTTTGTTTAAAAGGCACTCTTGTGATTTCAAGCTGACTCTGTTATCTGTTCATTTTATGTCTTTCGGCCACACGTCATAGGTCTTTAAGCATGTGTCAAAAACAAATGAAGAAATTTTATTTGATTGTAAATAATATAATAATATTAGGTCCTTACATATGAAATTGGCGTTTTGTATGGGAGGAACAAAAAGTCGAATATTTTTTAATATAATATATTTAATTAATCAAAGTATGAACCATTATTTTCTATGCACTTTTGCCATCTCATAGGTAGTTCATTGATCCCTTTACTAAAAAAACCAGTCGGACGGGAATCAATAAAATCTTTGAAGGCGATTTGGACTGCCCCATCGGAGTTGAATTTTTTCCCTTGCAAGAAGTTATCCAAATTTCGAAAAAAATGGTAATCTGTTGGAGCAAGGTCCGGGGAGTACGGAGGATGTCTTAGACTTTCCAATTGAAGCTCTTCTAATTTAGTAGCCGTCTGTAGCGCAGTGTGTGGTCTAGCGTTGTCGTGAAGCAGCAGTGGCGTGGAGCGATTGACCAGCCTAGGTTGTTTAGCCGCTAGCTTTTCCATCATGGTTTGCAATTCCTGACAATAGACATCAGCCGTAATAGTCTGGCCAGATTTGAAAAAACTGTAATGAACAATACCGGCACTAGTCCACCAAACGCTTACAAGTAACTTTTTTGGGGTTAATTTTCGCTTGGGGCAGGATTTGGCTGGCTGGCCAGGATCTAACCATTGCGCTGAGCGCTTCCGATTATCGTAAAGAACCCATTTTTCATCACAGGTAATGATTCGGTTTAAAATACCTTCATTATTGTGCCGGTTTAGTAATGTAACGCAGCAGTCGACGCGCGTTTGCCAGTTTGTTTCAGTCAATTCGTGAGGTACCCACCTTTCAAGCTTTTTAATCTTCCCAATTTGCTTCAAGTGAATTAAAACAGTTTTATCACTAACATCGCAGCCTGCAGCTAACTCGGACGTGGTTTGCGATGGATCCGCTTCCACAATAGCCTTCAACTCTTCATTATCAACTTGAGTCTCAGGCCGTCCACGGGGCTTGTTCTGCAGGTCGAAATTTCCAGAACGAAAACGTTGGAACCAAAAACGAACTGTGTTTTCTTTTGCAACACGACCGCCATACACATCATTCACCCTTCGAGTTGTTTCCGCAGCACTAGTGCCACGGCGGAACTCGTACTCGTAAATAATGCGATATTTAAGGTTTTCCATTTTGTAAAATGAGTGACGCAAACAGAAAAAAACAGAAGAAAAAAACAAATGAATGACGATCATCGAAGCACAAATACATGAGTCTATAGCTGTACAAATTTGAATTTGGAATTCCTTACCAAAGAGGAGAAATTCGTGATTAAAGTGGCCAGTACAAAAAACGCCAATTTCATATGTAAGGACCTAATATAATGAATAATATTGATTTGTGGGGGCGCGAGCTCAGGCGAAAGAAAAGCTTTTATGTCCTCTATGTTGGATTATATGCTGAAGAGATGTATGTCATTAAGTTCTAGAACTGAATGAAGTAAATGTATTGATTTTATATTTTCATTACTCTAAGCATAGGAGTCGTAAATTTCAGACCATTTGTATAACGGGGCCTATATCAAATCACATAAAAATATGTAATAACTTTTTTTTTATGATTTATGAAACAAAAATCAAGTGTGAGTCAGATAATAATGTCAGTATATTTATTAATTAAGTCAATTATAATACCACGAGGACTGTAATATATTATGTGAAGTTAGGAAGTGAGACGACTGATGCCATTCCATCCCATTGTACTCCAATTAAAAGGGCCACGTGGGAAATTGAACCTTAGAAACATCTGCGAAATGTTAACTATTCCAGTTCCTGAATAACTGAGACGATCGGCGTTGGGAATTCAGATCGAACTCCATTGCGGATGGGAATTCTATGTATTTTGAATCTGGTGGAAAGAAGATTCTGGATTCCATTTAGTTAGGAACAAACGTTAAGGTATATGTCATATTATGGTATGACGTCCACATCATATTTTGACAATTAAGTTGCTAGGAATACTTAGCTGCAGGCACACTAATTGATTTAAGTATGGGCGTAGGTATTTCACTTCTTGGGTCCAGTTGCACCCGCGCGCGGTGGCTCGATATTTCGCAGCATTTATTGCCCGTTGACACATTATATTGTATTTCCAGATAAGTGCTTTCGAAGGAATCATGATTATATTGGAACGTGATTATACAAAGTTATTGGTATAATGTTAACAACCTCTTATAACATTGTAGGTATGACGGAGTAGGCATTGTCTTTTACTACGAGACACATAACTTAAAAGTGTCAGACAGTACTAAAAACTTATTGTTTTCAGTTTTGCGTCTCTCCGAGCAAAGAGCGCCCGTCGCGGCAACACAGGTCCGCGCAGCGCCCCATTTAATATTTACATCGACCTATGTAATAAAAAATATTAAATATTAAATTACAGGCAAGAAACTGTTAACATCAGGTAGTCCTGAAAATACATGAACACCACAATAAAAAGAAAAGCTTCAAAAAAATAATTTCTTCTGAAAATGTTTGTTAGGACTAGCGCTACCTAGAAGTCAACCCTAAGAGGTTGTTAGCATTTTGCCAATAACCCTGTATAATTTTCCCAAAAAACGTTGGGAAGTCTATAAAAAAAACAGTTTCAATGTAATTATATTCTGTATTGTTTACAACACCAAAATAATAACTGTTGAAGAACATGGCGAAAGCTATAAGAGTTTCTTAATTTTATGACTTTTCTAAAAATGTATTAAGTACTTTCGTGATGTAAGACATATTGTCTTATAGTCAGATAATAATGTCAGTATATTTATTAATTAAGTCAATTATAATACCACGAGGACTGTAATATATTATGTGAAGTTAGGAAGTGAGACGACTGATGCCATTCCATCCCATTGTACTCCAATTAAAAGGGCCACGTGGGAAATTGAACCTTAGAAACATCTGCGAAATGTTAACTATTCCAGTTCCTGAATAACTGAGACGATCGGCGTTGGGAATTCAGATCGAACTCCATTGCGGATGGGAATTCTATGTATTTTGAATCTGGTGGAAAGAAGATTCTGGATTCCATTTAGTTAGGAACAAACGTTAAGGTATATGTCATATTATGGTATGACGTCCACATCATATTTTGACAATTAAGTTGCTAGGAATACTTAGCTGCAGGCACACTAATTGATTTAAGTATGGGCGTAGGTATTTCACTTCTTGGGTCCAGTTGCACCCGCGCGCGGTGGCTCGATATTTCGCAGCATTTATTGCCCGTTGACACATTATATTGTATTTCCAGATAAGTGCTTTCGAAGGAATCATGATTATATTGGAACGTGATTATACAAAGTTATTGGTATAATGTTAACAACCTCTTATAACATTGTAGGTATGACGGAGTAGGCATTGTCTTTTACTACGAGACACATAACTTAAAAGTGTCAGACAGTACTAAAAACTTATTGTTTTCAGTTTTGCGTCTCTCCGAGCAAAGAGCGCCCGTCGCGGCAACACAGGTCCGCGCAGCGCCCCATTTAATATTTACATCGACCTATGTAATAAAAAATATTAAATATTAAATTACAGGCAAGAAACTGTTAACATCAGGTAGTCCTGAAAATACATGAACACCACAATAAAAAGAAAAGCTTCAAAAAAATAATTTCTTCTGAAAATGTTTGTTAGGACTAGCGCTACCTAGAAGTCAACCCTAAGAGGTTGTTAGCATTTTGCCAATAACCCTGTATAATTTTCCCAAAAAACGTTGGGAAGTCTATAAAAAAAACAGTTTCAATGTAATTATATTCTGTATTGTTTACAACACCAAAATAATAACTGTTGAAGAACATGGCGAAAGCTATAAGAGTTTCTTAATTTTATGACTTTTCTAAAAATGTATTAAGTACTTTCGTGATGTAAGACATATTGTCTTATATTATTTTTTTCTTTAATTGTAATATTATATTATAATGCATAGGTATATTAGTCACCTATTATAAAAATATATAAATTAAAAAAATACACCATACATGATTTATCGGTGATACATCTATCTGACGATGTTTTACAGAAGACTTCAGCAAAATAAAGGGCTTTAAAAACGATTCTATAAATATATGTAACCTGTAGTATAAATATTAATGTAACGATATAACGTTTAATGAAAATAAAAAAAATTTTGTCGGGCTCTTTACTTATTTAATTAATTTATAATAGTGGAAAAAAAAAATTCCTTGTTATTATTATTTGTCAATACATTTAACATACTAACATATATTCTGTAAAAAAATCTGCTTACTATTCAGATGAGGCTTGTAATAAGGTTCCGTTTTCTAGTACGGAACCTAATAGAAGGGCTACTCTTTCACAAACAAATAATATTAATTTTATTTTCCTCATAGGTTTGAGAATGAAAACTAGTTTCCAAGTAACATAAGCAATGGTCTCCTAATCGATTTTATCTCTCGATTGATGTCAAGGGTGTAGACATAAGGGTCTTAAAAGGCACACGGAAACCTTCCACTGAAATGCGAAGATTGGTTTTAACCGGAATGGCCCTCACATCGCTGACTTTTCAAAATGATAAGGATATTTTTACATCTGTTTGTTTTTTTATCTACCTATCCTATACCTATATATATTTGACTATCACTATTATTTAAGTAAATGCACATCCTATTTGCCCTATATATTATATATATTTGCCTTATATATTAAATAGGGCAAATAGGATGTGCATTTAACGGCAAATAGGATATGCATTTAACGGCAAATAGGATGTGCATTTAACCTAAATAATAGTGATAGTCAAATAGTTTATTATAATAAGCCGAAGTGACGTCGAACGCCACAATACCAAACCGGAAGAATTTTCGGTGCCTTTCAATTCTACATGAAGCACCATCAGGAGGTCTTGACACTTAGAGCGCACGATCGAGAAATTATGATATATTATATATCTTAGTTTTTAAATGATGTATCTTTCCTTTTGTAACTGTGCCGTTATAGGTAGGTGGTTAAGACTTTCGCCGAAGTAATCTACTTTGCTAAACAAAGTGATAATAATAATTAAAACAAAAGACAAAAAAATGGGGCAGTTCCTTTAAAGAATCATGTTATTTCAATGTTCTTTGATATAGTTCATCGTGATAACATTAAAGTCAAGTATGTAATAAAAAGACCACGCTTACGTCGTTTTTAAAGGCATATCCTTTAAACACACAACCACTTTAACTTTATAGATGTTGGTCTTTAGACCCCCCTTTAGAGTTTGTTGTAATAGGGGGCACGCTAATTTTCAGTACCAGGCCCAGTGTATATTCGCTGGCTAACTGAGAATATCTTTTAGAAAGAATAACACATACTTTCTTGATCTCGCGAGTTTTCACTGATTAGACGTTATCCTCATGTCACTGGACCAATTTAAGCGTGTAATGACGACCAAATCCACAACTGTTCCCAGCTCATCACTTGTCAAAACGTGACCACAGAATATGCAGTAGGAATTAGTAAAATTATTCAAATAAAATTTAACGGATGTACCGCTTTTCACTTAATCCCACCAGCAACTACATCTAACCAGTAACTCATGGACGCTTCAAAATAAAACGGCTAATTCCATATTTATTTAAACGTTTCGAAATTGCAACGGAAATTACTCAGCTGGGATAAATTGCTGCAAGTACGCGATCCTTAAATCTCAGTACAATTATAATTTAACCATTTGTGGCAAATGAACTGGGACTTTTGGTGCATTTACTGTAAATCGTTAGCGTTTGTTCGCGGATTAATTTTAAAACATAGTCCGCTAACAAATAATAATAAGTTAGTGAAGTGCTCTAATCGGAGATTACATAATGACTCTTGACTGTTCAACTAGGATAGCCATTGTTCTCTGCGTTCACATCTCTATCATTGGATGGATGACCGCTAGTGACAATTACGGTCTTCAGCAGTCTCGATTGTTATCTGAGAAGGGCGGTCTTTAGGCTATGTTTGCGATTTTTTTATAACTTCAGCACATGTGTTTGCAACTAGCCTATCCACAAAGCCTTGCTGCGGCAGCCGCTTTTGTTTTTGTAATTCCTCGTAGTCAACATTCGTAACTCATACTAGTTTATGTGACTGATATTTCAAAAATTAGTTTATACTTTCCGAAAACTTTTGCACACTTAGTAAGTATAAGAATTCATACCTTACAATAGGTATGTTGCACTTTGCATTTGTAGAACAAAATCTTTTCCAGTTGTGATTCTCCTATCGGGCTAGGTATAAAAAATACAAATATAGAAGATTTCACTTTACAATTTTAAGCCTAGAAAGCGTCAAGCAACGTTGAAAATTCTGTTATCCTTAAATGATTTGGCGGTAGTTAAATTCAACGAAGAAGTAAAACGACTAAGTAGCCAAGTTCCGCAAAGAGCGTTTCAAAATAATTAAACTTTGAAAGGTGTGTAGGATGAACTCCTTGGAGAATAACGGATGTTATAGAAGTTACACCTAAGATGACAAGTAAAATACCAAAAAGGAACTAGAATACAAGTTGTGCCGACCTCACTCAACGTCACAAAAAGATAGGAAGAAGATATTACTTCAAAACGTTCATATTGGTATAGTTGTTGCCAAATAGCGCATAAACAGTTATCTTGTCAATTTGAACAGCGACAATAAGATTATCATGATACCGTTTATTACAGTTGTAGCTATTTCAGTCGTAGAATTATATTTTATTTTGGGAACAACTACTAAGCTACTTATATCTATATCGCTGTTCTTTGAGTTAACCTCGCCGAACTTCCAAATCGTTCTCTAACTTGCACAACTTTAATCACCTTATTTTGGGTTACACCCAGCACTCCGAATGGCAGTAAAATAATTCTTACATCTGGAGATTCGCCACATTTATTTTCCCCTTATAGACCGTATTTCTGGGGCCTTGAAAAAACGGCAAGCTGACGAATGTCCTTGTAAATAATTCGTCGAAGTATCTCCTTGTGATTTTCTGGTTAGAGATAAGAAAAGTTCTGATTTGAACGGTAGCCGGATAGTAAACTAAATCAACATAATCATTTCGCATTTACATACCCAAAGGTACACCTACGCTTTTTTGTTTATTTATTTATTTATTATCCAAACTTACAGCTATCATTACAGGTACTCAACCCAATGCGACAGGGTAGCGATTTATACATTAAACAACATAACATAAAATTCTCAAAGCTACGTTTGTGAATTCACTCAGGTCACAGCTAAATAAATCTATTTCATCCGCAATTTCATTGAGAGTGCGAAATGCTAGCGTAAGAGGCGCCACTCGTAGGAGGTTGGTCCGCGCGTGAGACAATGCCAACAACCTTGGCAGCCGTCTTCGGCACACGAATCCATCCGGTACGCACAAGTATATCTGCTGTAGAACATCAGCATTGTGTACCCTACCTCGCAGCACTTTAAAGATATAAGTAACGAGAGTGCACTCTCTCCTGACCCTTAGTTCATTATTTCCTACCATGCCTAGAATAAATAGAGTAGGGTACATCAATGGATAGAATGGATATACTCCATATTTTTTTAAATATAAATACCTTATAAATTTATTTTGTATTTTTTCTACCATTAGAACGTACTTTGTCTCGTGAGGAGGCCAGATGACACTATTGCATTATAATTATTGGCTCCTGACTAGAGTGTTATATAAAGCAGAAATTGCATTTATATTGGTAAATCCTTTGGCCATACGCAGGATAAACCCCAAGCTCCCAAATGCTTTTTTGCATATTTTAATAATATGATTCCGAAATAATAATTCAGCGTTCAAGGTTACTCCTAAGTCTTTCACCTCATTGACTCTAACCAACGGCATTCCGTCAATACTATAGTTATATAGAACCGGCTTATGAGAACGCGTAAATGTGATTGATAAACATTTTCCGGCGTTAAATTGCAGACAGTTGTCCTTGCTCCAGGACACTATTCTGTCTATATCCTTTTTAGTCGCTCGCAGTCTTCTGTATTCTTAATCACTAGCGATAGCTTCAGGTCGTCAGCAAATAACAAGCATTTAGCATCCTGAACTATTTTCGGCAAGTCATTTATTATCAAAATAAATTCCAAGGGTCCCATATTGCTACCCTGGCTTACCCCAGACCTGGTAAAATAAAGCCTTAAATAAATTGTTCACCTGTAATAAGGGGGTGAGCCTATTGTTTTGTAAAGTGCACGATTCCGGATTCCGGACTGCTACTAAAATGTAATTGCCTGAAAAATTCAATTACCGTCCAACCCGTGGGTCACAGCCACGTATGATCTCTAGTTTATAAGACGACGCTATATTGCACTCATTTCACTATCTAGTAAATATTAAGGTGAAAATCAGTCCCAGTTTTTAAATTAGGGGATATTCAACTATTCAATAAAATGTAACTGAAACAAATTCAAAACAAAATTAAAATACAAATGAGTAGCTTATATTACTACAAACAACCGTAAACATTATTTTGTTTACAAGCAGCTTGATCTGTTGCTGAGATATATAGTACTGTATTGATATTATCTATCAGAAAATAAACCTTAAGGTGGAAACTGTTTTTTTTAATAATATAATTTATACATTTTAATTAGTATAATTTAATGTAGTCTGCTTATAGACACGATCTGTCCAAAATATTGAAAACGTTCGTCTAGTTAAAATATTGTTAAATACAGGCACTTTAATACGTTAAAGTTGTTTGGTTCATTAAAATATTATGAAATAATTATTAGGAGCCAAAAATGACACAGCGTGGTTTATGGAATTGAATCCATACCAACCGGCCTTGGTATAAAATACCACATTCAAATTCATTGTGAATAAATGATGCCTTCAAGAAAAAAAAGTTAAGTTGAAAACTCATTAACAATATTAATCCTATGAGAATTCCAATAGGTAATTTTATTTGTGAAAAAAAAAAACATGAACGTTGGCATGAACGATATTTCTTTGTATTATGTTTGGGGCGATATAATTTTTATTTTATATTAATTAAATGGAACGTGTGGAGTGCATATCGCAACCCTAGCATACGTGTCCTTTTGATGTAACATTTTAAGTGTTTAAGAAACTGTTGAATTTATGGGATGAAAAGGGTTCGTGTAAACATCGAAATGGGATATTGTTTCAAACAATCTCAATAGAATGATGTTTTCTTTAGAACTACCTACCGTAATTGAAAATTGTTTGATACTCACTACTGGGTCTATTTTCTTTTAAAATGTTCGCTGCAATATATATGTATATGTTTGGTAAAATCAGGTTTTGTGAATTATGGGTGATTTTATTAAACATTCTTAACTTCTAAACTTTTAAAACGTTATCGATTAATAAACCGACCTATGTTTTTTAAGTATCACAGATAACACTTATATTATTAAAAAAACTATGGTTTTGACTGAAATAATTTTAATTAATATAGCATTTACATAATATGAGGATTCGACACAAGGAAACTACAAATACAGTTTGATTGAATTGATAAAATTGTCTTTAAATACATGTTTTTACTTTTATGGGCTATAAAAGTGGTTTATGCGTTTCAGATATACATACTTATTTAATGTCAAAGATACTTATTATAAGATATAATACACATAAACGTTCTATATTTATGGCAAATGTATTTTCTTCGAATAAAAATTCAAAAACATTATTTTAGTTCCCTGTTCTGTGCAAGTGATAATAGATTCATAATTATTATTTATATGGGTATTTTTTTATGTACAGGTTCAAAGTCCAGTGCTAGTCGTGGAACTTACACTGAACAGACTGGAAGGAACCCAGCTGAGGGCATTGGGTCTGCTTTCAGTCTTCGGCTTCAACGTGACGTTCGCTGTAAGGGCGCCTACAGACCCACCTGGACCAACATCTTGCAGTGCTATTGAATGCAGACTGTTGGGGCATTGCTATGCCAGACAAGACTTTCGGTAACCTTTCCTATACTTATCATTGAACTATGTTCTTGTACAACCTAGAATTTCTCTTCCCTCCATAGTTTTCACAATCTTATTTCTTGTTGCAGAATATTTACTTTGCCAGTTTACTATTTGAGTCAGAGGCATTATAGATTCTCACTAATCATAATTTATTTTTATTTGATTATTTATCACGTGCCAGCGGAACAAATTATATTAAATTGATTAGTTAGTAAATTAATTACATTAATTAATACTGATCATACATTCAGTAAATCCGAAGTTGGTGCATATAAGGTGCATTTTAGGAAAGAAGATGGTTTTAAAACCGTTATTATTTATCTCCGCACACTCCGTACAACAAAGTCAAGCAGAAACGAGTGATATTGGGTGGCTTAGTGATCTATAGAAATAAATACTTACTTGATGTATTTATACACAAGTATATAGATATATATTATAATATTGTTATTTATATATATATATATATATATATCTCCTTACAACTCACTCACTCACATACACATACTATCATATCAACAACAACTACTGAGGTCTTTTCTACATTTACATGAAAATGTGATTTTTTGTATTTTGGCAATGCATTTTTGCTCTGCTGTATATTCATGTGCTATTGTCCAATTGTTCCTCGTTTTGTCTCATAATGGATGACACCAATCGTTTGCTTAGTGATAGAACAAATTTCTGTTTCGGAATCTGCTATATGCTCACCAGAAGCTGTAAAGGCTCACCTTGGTAATAATATCGATGGTTTTAATATTCTCCACATTAATATTAGAAGTATTAATTGTAATTTTGATAAGTTTTTAATACTAATTCATAGACTTAATCTCAGGACTGATGCTCTCATTCTGTCAGAATGCTGGCTGAGTGCATCTTCTGTTGTACCTCCTATTCCCGGGTTTGACTCCCATAAATCTGGTTTTAGAAATCAAAATGACGGTGTTGTAGTCTACATTAGAAATAATATTAACTATAGTATCATTGAGCCAGATTTTAAAGACGCTAATTGTCTGATTGTCAAATTTTCGGATAAGTTGGCTGTTATTGCTTTGTATCGATCTCCATCTTATAAAAAATTAGATCCGTTCTTTAATAGCTTGGACCTTGTCCTGACTTCTTTAAAATCATTCAAAACTCTTGTTATCATTGGCGATATAAACATTAACATCACATCTTCCATAACTGATTCCGATGTCGAAGAATATCTTGACCTGGTAGCATCACACGGGCTTCTTCCCGCTCATCGATATCCAACCAGAGAAAACAATTGCCTTGATCACGTCATTGCTCGAACTCCTTTTGATGCAAAAACTTTGATACTTGATTCAATGATCACCGATCATGCTCCAGTTCTTTTTAATTGCAACTTACATCTAGAAAAAAATATCTCTTGTCATAGTTCACAAAGACTTGATATTGCAGCAATAGCTAAAGACTTGAAAGATACTGACTATTCTACCGTTCTTCTCTGCAGTAATCCTGATACAGCTTCAGAAAACTTAGTCAAAATAATTTCTAGCATTGTTAGCAAACACACTCGCATTGTTAAACTTCCCAGTAGAAAAAGGTTGCTCAAGCCATGGATTTCTCCTGGCCTTCTGAGATGTATTCGCCATAGAGATAAGCTCTTTAAAATATTTAAAAAGAACCCAGATAACCTTGCAAACAAATTAATTTTTACTCGTTACCGTACATTCTGTAACAATTTACTTAAAAAAGTTAAACGAGAATACCATCAACAGGAATTTCAGAAGGTTCGGAGAAACCCCAAAGATGCTTGGAATATGATTAACAAGCTTGCACATATAAGCAAAAAGCACTCTTCTGCAAGTTATTTACTAAAATTGTCTGACGACCCATCCACCTCAGTAGATATAGTCAACTCACATTTTGCTAGTGTTGGATCTAATCTGGCCTCCAATATACTTCCTCAATGTCAAAGTAACACTTTATCATTATTAAATGCTCAATTTGCCGGCGCTCATAGTCCACCTCCTTTACATTCTATGGCTTTATTTAGCATCGATTATGATGAAATTGATCAGATCATCATCAATCTTAGAGATAAATGTGAAAATGGTTGGGATGGCATCTCAACATCAGTTATTAAGGCCGCCAGAATTATACTTGTCCCTATATTACATCATATATTCAATATCTCGTTCTCAGCTGGTATTTTTCCACAAGTGTTTAAAAAAGCTATTGTACATCCCATATTTAAGAATGGTAATAGAGACAGTGTCACAGATTACAGACCTATTTCTGTGCTTACAGTTATGTCAAAAATTTTTGAGAAAATTATCAACAAGCGATTAGTAAAATTCCTAAATGAAAATAATGTTCTCTCTGAAAATCAATTTGGATTTAGAAGAGGTAAGTCCACTGAGGATGCAGTGTTAGAATTCTCGGATACCGTAGTCAAAAATATTGATAAAAGGTTAAAAACTGTCGGTATTTTTCTAGATCTTTCTAAAGCGTTTAACACTGTCTCTATTCCTATTCTTCTTTCCAAACTTGAAAGTATAGGCATAAGAGGTAGAGTTCTAGACCTGTTCCGCAGCTATCTCAGCAATCGGACTCAGCAAGTTTCTATAGACGGTATTAAAAGTGGCGAGAAACAGCTCAGTTTCGGCGTCCCTCAAGGAAGCGTCTTGGGACCTACTTTGTTTTTAGTTTACGTTAATGATTTGTGCAACCTTTCCCTCCCAAATTGTAAATTAGTATCTTACGCTGACGATACAGTCCTTCTGGTCCATGGCCACAGCTGGTCAGATGTACGCAGACTCTCTGAGAATGCTTTACGTCTTGTTATGATCTGGTTATGTTCGAACCTATTAACCCCCAATGTTTCCAAAACGAAATTCATTGCTTTCGCTGTCAGTACAGTCGGTCTACCACCTCCTACGTTCGTTTTACGTGCCCATCTGTGTGATAATGGCGTTGGTTCTACCGACTGCAACTGCATGTCAGTAGAACGGTCCTATCACATTAAATATCTAGGGGTGACGATAGACAGTTCAATGGCTTGGAACCAAAATATTGCAGCTATGGTGTCTAGAGTCAGAAAATTACTTTATGTTTTTAAAAATATTAGACAAATAGTTGATTTCCAGTACCTAAAGACTATATACTACGGCCTAGCCCAATCCATCATGACATACTGCATAACTTCGTGGGGTGGTTCTGTTAAATCAAATATGATATATTTGGAAAGGGCACAAAGAGCGGTACTAAAAGTCCTCTCTTATAAACCACGTCGATTTCCTACTAGTGAGCTATACTCATTATGCAAAGTCTTAACTGTAAGACAACTTTTTATTCTGCAAACTGTCTTAAGGAAACATACTCATATGCCATATGATCCAAACCTAATAAATAATAAACGCAGATGGGATATAGTATGCACCACAGAAAAAAGACGGACGGTAACTGCAAAACGACATTATCGCTTTATGAGCTCGATGCTGTACAATAAGCTAAACAGACAATTGAATATATATCCCCTTACATTATATAAATGCAAACTAAAATGCATTGAATGGTTGCAATCATTGTCGTACCAGGATACAGAAGACCTCCTTGTTGTTTTAAAATAACGTCACATCACAGCTCATTTCACTTTGGCACTCAAAATATAACACTCACACACTATATACACACACACACACACTCACCACATCACACCGTAACACACACCACATCACAACACACACATATAAATACCCATATTTAAATCCCTACCGTATGCATATATAAAAAACATTCCATTTACCTACTCTCACTCACTTACCTTAACCTAGTTTCCATGCCCAATCGATACGATCATATATTATTATGTTTATTAGCTCTAATAATTATATATACATTTATTTTACAACTTTTTCCATAGTTAGTCTTCTCGTACGTAAATACATATTTGTTAAATAGTTGACTTTTAATAGTTCACTTTGCTACTGAGGAACTATATAGTTAGCTTACTTTCGGAGGAGGGCGTTGACATCTGCGACACAGTTTTATACTTCTGCAGGTGTCATCGATTCTCATGTGTTTATAACTAAATTGTGTTATGGTTCCAAATAAAAATTATTATTATTATTATTATTATTATATACTAGCAGCCCGCCCCGGCTTCGCACGGGTATAAAAAAAAAATTATAATAATTTTTACAAAAACACATAGACCCTTCTATTTTAGTCAGGTTACTAAGAAAAGAAAATAATGGGATGAACATAGGACAGTTTTTATCCAACTGCGCAAAAAAGAGGTTAATGGTTTTGCGCGATAACCGATCTACTGGACCGATTAGGATGAAATTTGGTATGGAAATAGTTTGAGACACGGGGAAGGACAAAGGATAGTTTATAACCAACTGCGCAAAAAAGAGGTTAATGGTTTTGCGCGATAACCGATCTACTGGACCGATTAGGATGAAATTTGATATGAAAATAGTTTGAGACACGAGGAAGGACATAAGATAGTTTTTCTCCAACTGCGCAAAAAAAGGTTAATGATTTTGCGCGATAACCGATCTACTCAACCGATTAGGATGAAATTTGGTATGGAAATAGTTCGAGACACGGAAATGGTCATAGGATAGTTTTTATCCAACTGAGCAAAAAAGATGTTAATGGTTTTGGGCGATAACCGATCTACTGGACCATTTAGGATGAAATTTAGTGTGGAAATAGTTTGAGACATGGGGATGGTCATAGGATAGCTTTTATCCAACTGCGCAAAAAGAGGTTAATGATTTTGCGCGATAACCGATCTACTCAACCGATTAAGATGACATTTGGTATGGAAATAGTTTGAGACACGAGGAAGGACATAGGATAGTTTTTCTCCAACTGCGCAAAAAGAGTTTAATAGTTTAAATAATAAAGACGAAAAATTTGATTGTTTCTTTGCATTGAATAGGCTCTGAAACTATTGGAACAATTAAGATGAAATTTGGTATGGAAATAGTTTGAGACACGGGGATGAACATAGGATAGTTTATATCCAACTGCGCAAAAAATAGGTTAATGATTTTGCGCAATAACCGATCTACTCAACCAATTAGGATGAAATTTGGTATGGAAATAGTTTGAGAAACGGAGATGGTCATTAGATAGTTTTTATCCAACTGCGCAAAAAGAGGTTAATGATTTTGCGCGATAACCGATCTACTCAACCGATTAGGATGAAATTTGGTGTGGAAATAGTTTGAGACACGGGGATGAACATAGGATAGTTTTTATCCAACTGAGCAAAAAAGAGGTTAATAGTTTTGCGTGATAACCGATCTACTGGACCGATTAGGATGAAATTTGGTGTGGACATAGTTTGAGACACGGAGATGATCATAGTATCGTTTTATCCAACTGCGCAAAAAGAGGTTATTTTTTTTGCGCGATAACCTATCTTTTCAACCGATCAGGATTAAATTTTGTATGTAAATAGTTTGAGACACGAGGAAGGACATAGGATAGTTTTTCTCCAACTGCGCAAAAAGAAGTTAATGGTTTTGCGCGATAACCGATCTACTCGACCGATTAGGATGAAATTTGGCGTGGAAATAGTTCTAGACACGGGGAAGTACATAGGATAGTTTTTATCCAACTGCGCAAAAAGATGTTAATGATTTTGCGTGATAAAAAAACATTAGAGCAATAAACATATATAAATAAAAGTTCATAAAAATAATTATATTAAACATTCTTTATTATTTTCTTTTCTTAGTAACCTGACTAAAATAGAAGGGTCTATGTGTTTTTGTAAAAATTATTATAATTTTTTTTATACCCGTGCGAAGCCGGGGCGGGCTGCTAGTATATATATATATATATATATATATATATATATATATATTCATTCATCATAATCGGTACAGTAGATCGGTTATCGCGCAAAACCATTAACCTCTTTTTTGCGCAGTTGGATAAAAACTATCCTATGTTCATCCCCGTGTCTCAAACTATTTCCATACCAAATTTTATCCTAATCGTTCAAGTAGTTTTAGAGCCTATTCAATGCAAACAAACGAACAAACAATCAAATGCTTCCTCTTTATTATTAAAACTATTAACCTCTTTTTGCGCAGTTGGAGAAAAACTATCCTATGTCCTTCCTCGTGTCTCAAACTATTTCCATACCAAATGTCATCTTAATCGGTTGAGTAGATCGGTTATCGCGCAAAATCATTAACCTCTTTTTGCGCAGTTGGATAAAAGCTATCCTATGACCATCCCCATGTCTCAAACTATTTCTACACTAAATTTCATCCTAAATGGTCCAGTAGATCGGTTATCGCCCAAAACCATTAACATCTTTTTTGCTCAGTTGGATAAAAACTATCCTATGACCATTTCCGTGTCTCGAACTATTTCCATACCAAATTTCATCCTAATCGGTTGAGTAAATCGGTTATCGCGCAAAATCATTTACCTTTTTTTGCGCAGTTGGAGAAAAACTATCCTATGTCCTTCCTCGTGTCTCAAACTATTTTCATATCAAATTTCATTCTAATCGGTCCAGTAGATCGGTTATCGCGCAAAACCATTAACCTCTTTTTTGCGCAGTTGGTTATAAACTATCCTTTGTCCTTCCCCGTGTCTCAAACTATTTCCATACCAAATTTCATCCTAATCGGTCCAGTAGATCGGTTATCGCGCAAAACCATTAACCTCTTTTTTGCGCAATTGGATAAAAACTATCCTATGTTCATCCCCGTGTCTCAAAATATTTCCATACCAAATTTCATCCTAATCGGTCCAGTAGATCGGTTATCGCGCAAAACCATTAACCTCTTTTTTTAGCAGTTGGATAAACACTATCCTATGTTCATCCCCGTGTCTCAAACTATTTCCATACGAAATTTCATCCTAATCGGTCCAGTAGATCGGTTATCGCGCAAAACCATTAACGTCTTTTTTTCGCAGTTGGATAAAAACTATCCTATGTTCATCCCCGTGTCTCAAACTATTTCCATACTAAATTTCATCCTAATCGGTCCAGTAGTTTCAGAGCCTATTCAATGCAAACAAACAAACAAACAATCAAATCTTTCCTCTTTATTATATTAGTTTAGATATATATATATATATATATATATATTACATAACATATGTGTTCATTGTTATGTAATCAAATTACTTACATATTATAAAGTCTATATATAATAAAATAAAGCTAGAAGATATAACAAAGAAAATATTATTGCTACAATATATCCAATTACAATATATATTATCTAAAGCAATGATGGCCAAGTGGTTATAGCTATGGGCTGCCGTGCCGCAGTACCCTGGTTCGATCCCCACCGCCGGTACCAGATTGAGCTTCAACGCATGGTGGAAGGGCATTTTGAGATTTCCCGCCTGGCTAGCTACCACCCTCAAGTAGAAAATACATTGGACTCAAGTAGACAATAAATTGGCGACAGCCAAGCACCTAACAGTGTGTTCCGGTAGCAGTCCTTGTGAGCCGGTGAAATTGCAGGCACATGAGACTTAACAACTGTGTCTCAACGTGACGGGCGCAGTGCAATTCGTGACTTCTGATGGAATGCATCTGTTATAGGCAGAGGATACCGATAACATCAGGTGGGCCTCGAGCTTGTTCCGTCACTATGACATAAAAAAAAATACAAAACGCTCCCCTCCAGTGTTCCTCCATCTATGCCTCTAGCTGTAGTGAAAGCACTTAGTATAATTATGGTTCATGTAATCTTAGGTACTCCTATTATTATTACACAAACCGTACTTCTCGCAGTCCTTCCACATTCTCTATCACCACACTTTTATAATTTACACGTTTTCATTTCATCCCTCCACAAGACATGCCCATACTACGCCAATCTACTTATTACTGTTCAACATTAATATTACTGGTGCTAATGTTACGCTTTGAGGTTAAGATACAATAACATCATTAATATCAAAATATATTTTCAGTGAGTTCTACTGTTCCTGCTTTGAGGGCTACTCCGGCGCCGACTGTGGAGTCGGCGCACTCTGTCCAAGGTCTTCCAACATGTGTAAAAACGGAGGTACTTGCAGGTTAGCATAATGAATAGCAATACTCCTAATTTAACCACATAGACGGCCTCTTGTGGAAGAGTGGGTACCACAGTCATTTCAGATATTATCACCTCTGAGAAGTATTTAATGGTGTCATGCAAAAACTACAGTAATTAAGGTAAGGCTTCAACGGTTTGAGCGGCTTTGTAGCAAGTAAGATTACTGGGTGAATGAGACCTAACATTTAAATATATATTTCATAATATTGTGGAGATGTGACGGGCTTATTGCAACGCCACGCACAACTTGTTTTAAGCATAAGCGTCAAGCTTACCATCGGGTAAGTGACGTTTACGTTACTTTATATAATTACCAAAAATCAGATTAGCTAAATTACAGAAACAAGGTCGTTATTTGAAAATACTGATGTATAATAAATTACCAAAAAGCTTGACCACCTTAAAATATAGTTTCTTCTAACTAAAACTTAAGAACTTTTTTGAAAACAATCCATTCTACACATTAAAAGAATATATGTCAATGAAGCTTGTAGAATCTTTGTTCTTAGGACAAGTGCAAACGTGATAACTGTAAATTATTGAACTATATGAAGTGTAAAAATATTACGATTATGAAATTTTAATCAATTATTTACATAGACCTAATTAGAATTATTTAAGTAGTTATATGTGTTAAATGTAATTTGGACTTGCTTGTAAAAAATAATACTTTTATAATTAATTGTGGTAGGGCATTTTGCGAAAGCGCGCCTTACTAGCTATCCTTTCACAGAAAATCTGTTGCCAAACTCATAGTAATATGGCTCACAAGGAGCTGTCCTTGAGAGCCAGTTTTCAATGTAGATTTAACCTGTATATTATCTTTGACCACAATATCACCATAAGGTGATGTTAACATAACTTATAAAGCCTAAAACTCATAATAATAAATCACACCCACCTTATAAACTTATGTTGTCTTTTGCTAAGTGGCAAGATCCAATATCCTAAGATTCCGAAAAACAGCTACCGACACACTCCTCAAGGTTGTTTACTGTCTCGGGAATTGAAATCGTTTTTCCGCTAATTAAGATAATAACTCCAAATATTGTGTTTCAATATCTACCCAAAGGTTGAATGGAGGAGATTAAGCAAAACAAATAATCAACTCATTGTACTTACTTTGAGTACATAGGGTTCATATTTTAATCATTGGGAGTTCTTGTACAGTTTTGCGCATGCCTACATTATCTTTGTATGCTTGCTGACACGACAGTTTGCGACATGTTAAGGACAGTAAATAATGTTAAACATTGTGTCAACAGACAGATGGGGCCGGCTGCCGTTATATATTATCTGCGCTCCGGGGTACACCGGAGATCTCTGCGAGTCGCAAATCGCTTCACCAGGTCAGTAGCACCAAAGGTAAGGCTCCGTACGAGTAACATAGAAATAGCTCTGTGGTAACCAACACCATTAATTTCAAAGCTATAACTGGAGGATAGGCCAGTATCCGTACAGTATTCCTTGTACGGAGCTCCATACTACTATATTTTACAAATTATTGGAGCTCAAATTTATTTTTATGTCCCGGGAGGGAATCGATCTCGCGTCGTCCGATTTCGCGCCGGATGCCTAAACGCACAGCACGCTGAAAATGACAATAACAAAATATTAAATTTTCGTGTGTTTCACACATATTTAAATATTATAACACTAGCCGACAAAAACACTCACGTTGGGGATCGAATGCGTCGACCCGGGTTTCAAACATGACAGATGCTGCGTCTGCGAGCTTCCAACGGACAGACGCAGCACAGCACTCACCCTGATTATCAGCCTCTGGCTGGCTCATCATCACTGGCTAGTGGCATTACTACAGAGCGCGTCCGTGCTTCGAAGGGCACGTTTAGCCCTCGGTCCCGGTTGGTGTTTTAAGATGGCAGTTTTAGTTATAGTTATAGCATGGTGGTAGGAAACTTTACGAAGGCCTGACTGGCTAGCTATTACCCTATATATAATATGTCGCCACTATCTAGACGCACAATCCTTGTCAATGTCGCGTGACGTCATAACGTGCCGTAAATTATAATGTGTTTTATAACGCGGTAAATAAACAAAGAATCTCCAAATCGTATTCAGGATGCCACAAGATAAGTTTTATATGGCTAATTTTTTGATTTCAAGTTTTTAAGAGGTACGTGTACAAAACCGGTCTTTCTCCTAAAAAAAATATCCTCCACCTTTATATTGCATTTATCATCGTGAAAGTAAACAGTTGAACACTTGGCGAGAGTATTTAAACGTGTTATGTTACACTTTACTTCACCATGGAAGATCTTTGTGTCTTACCATTTACATGTATTCTACATAGGCCATACCAAAGAACTTGTTATTATTGAGCCGCATTCTTTAGACAGTTCGAAACACACAGATAAACTGCTCTTAACGTCGGTACATTCAAAATTGAACGTTAACGTTTCACGATCTTTCCACAGAGTTAATGTAACGTGTCTAGTAGCAGCAGTTATAAACATCTAGGGCGTATGTTAAACAAAAACCATGGAAATTTCAGCACTCTTAACAAGACTAGTAACTCGAAACGGGTTGGCGCGAAATCAAAACAGAACATTTTTGAAATATAGTTCAATAAAACGTTTTCATATGCCACTGGGATATCCGTTGAATTGAAGCGCTCGTAGCGAAGTTTACTTAGCTGTTCTCAACCGATCAGCAAAGTTAAGCAACGTCGCGCGCGCTCATGAGTTGGATGGGTGACCGCTAGTGACATTACTACTGAGCGTTTCTGTGCTTCGGAGGGCACGTTAAGCCGTCGGTCCCGGTTGTTGTCTTAGGATGGCAGTCGTTATAGCATGGTGGTAGGGCATTTTGCGAATGCCCGCCTGGCTAGCTACCACCCTCAAGTAGAAAATCTGTCGCCAAGCACCTAACGGTGTGTTCCGGCAGCTGTCCTTGAGAGCCAGTACTTCTAGGTTAGCCTGAACAACATCTTCGACCACATCGTCACTTACCATCAGGTGAGATAGAGGTCAAAGGCTAACCTATCAGGTATAAAAAAAAACCAGCGTTATGTTAACACAGCTGTTGGAAATCGTAAGGTAGATTAAGTAAGCTAAGTAAATTTCATGGCGACAGAATTTCTAGCTCTTCTATCACAAGGTAGGAATCCATACAGCAACCTGGTTGGCCATCTTAAAACTACACAACTATTATATGTAAGGCAAACTTGTTGTTCAGGCTAACTTAGACATACTGGCTCAAGGACGGCTGCTGGAACACACCTTTAAGGGCTTGGGGACAGTTTTCCACTTCAGGGTGTTAGGTGGCTGGGCAAGCGATCATAAGTACTTTTATATTACATATGCATGGATCTTTTCAGCAAGAGTCTGCCTTGGTACACACCAATGTCATATTCTGCTTCAAAGTATTATCACATATTACTGAGTAATAATGTATTAAGGTATGAATAATACTGTAGCAAGAGAAAGTACTACGTAAACGAGACATACATAGAAACTCATGTCTCAGAGAGGCACTGCAGAAATGCCACAAAGAGTCATAATTCTTTGTGGCATTTCTGCAGTGCCTCTGCAATAATTAAAATCAAGCGAATGACTTATAAGTCTTGTCGCATCATTTCATACAATAAAGGTCCAAGTCCGATAGAAAATTATGTTAACCGACTTTGCTAATATAATTAACACAAACATTATCTTAAGTTGATTTTACGATAACGATAGGCTCCAAAAGGATGGCTCTATTTATCCATAGTCCCATTTCGTCTCTAACCACACTCCAACATGTCGACATATCAGCAATGGCTTCCGACAATTTATCATCATTACCCCACGCATTTCCCGCATGAAACCTATTCCCAGGAAATTAATAAGGATTTTGGTAAAATTAACGAGAACGTGGCAAAGATGGTATTAATTTTGATGATATTAAAGAAATTTATGAAGCTTCTTATCTACGCAATGATATATATTGTTTTGGATGCGGAGTTATAATTTTAATTTAATTGCATATATTTGTCTCCTTTTCTCTCTATCTCTGCTTTAGCTTGGGCAAAAATGCTATTGTATATCGGTCTGGATTCCAGATTTCCAGTTGTTCTCTTTGAGAGATTGAATTTCTCAACCGATTTTAATGAAATTATGTGAGCAGGTTCGTTAATTATATGGAATTTTTATGCGCATGTAACAACAAAAGCTAAGTTGAATTACGTTAAAAAATCTTATATCATATTATAATCTTATAATAGTTAACATAATGGTGTTATAACATAAAGTTAACATTGATTACAACGTTGCTATTAATTTAGATAACAACTTCTTTTCTCGAGAACTACCTAGTAACTTTTTTACGTTTTAGATATTAAAATATTAAAAATTAAGATTATTAAGATATTAAAAAACAATATGGTTAATTGAAAAAAAAATCTACTGAGCTATTTTGCGTCTTTCCCACGTTTTTTTTAAGAAACGTGACATAATGGGTTTTTAGAGGAAGCCACCAGTAGGTGGCTTAAATTCACTGGCAATAATTAATTTCCATTGAAATTTGTTGGCGCCAGCCAGCCAAGTTCGAGTTGAATTGAAATATTGGCTTTACTCAAATAAGGTTGTCAATGTAATTACCAACTTAAAAGAATTTTTGAGTAAAATTAATTATATATGTTTGTGAAGATAAACTAAAATTAATAGAATTATGACCAGAAAAGGCAAGGAAAAGATTTAAAAATTATAGCTGCTGTTGTTTCTTCTACTCGTATACTTGTACATTGCTCTACAACAGTAACTGTATATTTTCAGAATGCGATATAGAAGAGTGCTCTGAAGGCTGATAAGGGAGCGACGTGTGACTGCAGCCCTAAAGATACTGATGCCTGTGAGTGAATTTTAGAAAACAATATTTTTGTTGTCGTGGTGTGCATCTTCATCTTGTGGGTAAAAAGCCGATTCAGGGAGAACCAGAATAGACAACTGAGTTTTCAGCAGAACTGTCCAACACCCAGTCCTTCCAAACTCAGAAAACTACTCCCTCTGGTGGAAGTATTTGTGTATTAGTAGAACTGTCATTTCGACTATTAT
This sequence comes from Plagodis pulveraria, assembly GCA_963890685.1. Lineage (NCBI taxonomy): Eukaryota > Metazoa > Arthropoda > Insecta > Lepidoptera > Geometridae > Plagodis > Plagodis pulveraria. The sequence continues at coordinate 9,303,600 of OY982964.1, read as the reverse complement.
AAAACAGTCATAGATATCATTGAAAAGAAAAACTACGTAATACACAAATTCAAACCATAGACTTATTGCACGGTAATCAGTAAATTAGTCACACGAGCTATAATTATTATAATATTATAATACTATAATATCCCATATGTGATAATAATTATAGAGTTCATGACCGTGACAGTTTAAAAACTCATACAGTCATAGGAGCTGTCATAGTGAAGTTCAGTGAATGAGTCCGTAAAACGGGAAGTAGAAACCTTTATTTTATTCCTAAACAGCATTTTTTTTTTCAGTATCAGCACGCTTTGAGACAAAACTACAGATTATGGACCAACCAAATATCAATATATCACAAGAAGTCATAAAACAGGTAAAACTATACCTGCTTTATAGTTTTTAAGTATTTATTATTATCAAAAATATATTTGCAATTACACTGTGTGTCTGATGTCTACATCGGGGACGTCCGAGGGGGCAGATCAACAACAACAGTTATATAATAACAATATTGTTATTCGTAGGGGCAGATGAAAACAAATCCCCCGGGGCCATTCATAAATACGATATGCCGAATTCAAAATATTTCTTGTCTTGTCCTTTAACATTGTTAGAATAGTGAATATGATGTTCCTGCCGGCTATGTGATGTTTCTGACGTCACGACGTTAGCATAGAAAGTTTTTTTTTCCGAAATTGACACTAAATATATGCAAATATCTATGAATATTGTTACAATTGACAAAAAAGTCAATATGCAGACGTTTCTGCACGAAATATTAATTCTAAAGTTCCTTCGTTCCTAAAAAAGTTTCAATACAAAAAATATCGTGTTCAATAGTGTAAATAAATCAATGTACCTATTTTTAGCTCATTTCATACAACTTCGTATTTAAATAGATAATTACAATTTGTATGTGTCAAAGTCAAAGTCAAAATCATTTATGCAATTTCGGCGTCTACGACGCGAAGCTCTTATGAAAGTCAATATTTTTTTTTAGAATTGAAATATTCTTATTATTATTACAAATTTGAGTATTGAAATTATTATACTATATACGTGTATAACAAAAAAAAAACTCAAATATAACTTTTATTTTCTCTGTAATAAAGAAAACTATAAATTCCCCATTTTGTACGTGGCTAAAACGCTATCCGCAAAAAGCCACAAAAAAAAAAAAAAAAAATCTCATTAATTATCTATGGCCAATCGCCATGCGCGCGCTTAGATAACTGAATAATTTTTCCCGCCATAGCGGAAATTCATCACAACTCGTTTTCACTGTTGTAATTATATTTATTTTCTTCACAAGTGTGTTCAAAAACGTTGTATGTTACACGTGTGTATTGATTATTACCGTCCTTGGCTCTCTTAAGACCCTCACCTAAAGGGTCGGGTCTCAATGGCGCTTCAGCGTTAATAACCAACACTACACATTTGTACCATAATGTTCTATTAATAAAATTCCAGTCAACTAATATTCAAAGTATTGTGATTTTTCCTATAGTTCTTTCTTAGCCAATTCTTATTTCTGCGAGCAGGCACTACACTTTTAATATCTAGATAACAAATTCGCTTACTCTAACAAGTAACCTCTCACAAGTCAATATTGCCGCCCCTCATCCAATCCCATTATCAGCTTTACTTACTAAAATTTCATCTGTTTCGTTTTAGATAACGCGCTATCTAATGGAATCAAATATCACTTTGGAGGATGAAATCGAAATTTTGAATGTGAGGTAACTCATTCACATTAAAATTTTAATCTAATTTAGGAAACCAATATTCACTTTTGGAAGTAATTCTTTGGACAGATAGGGGCGAACACCAAGCCACAATTTTGGAATTAGTCTAAGCAAATGAGATATACATATACGCACAATTGAAGTTTGTTTGTTGTTGGTAATAAAACTTTTAAAATTGCCTTGTGTTGTTATGTGTGACATATTGTACCGAGTCCTGATAAATAGGAGAAGGTGATATTGAAGATGACTCATTATTCGATAAACGTGTATTGCTTATAAAACAGTTACGCATAGGATTTAAAATACCTTTCTCTACGTACCTGCCCCTGATCAGTAAATGATAGCTTGATAGCCAACATGTTTCATTTTGTCCAGTTCAGTAGAGTCAAATGGGGCTCGCGTGGTTTGGCTTCGAGTGTGGGGTACGAGACATGAAGCTGGGCAGTTCGGGGCGGCACTAGCAAGGCTGGTAGCTACTAGTTCTGGGGTAAACGAACTGAGACTATTGCCAGCAACGCTCCACTTCACTATGCAGCCAGCGCTGAGTCTACACGTGAGTACTATGCACTATTTCAGAATGTTTTTCAAAATTCATTGAAGCTGCCGTGGGAGCTTTGATAGCGACTCTCAAGCGTGTGTCATCAGCTTAATAAGGCTGGTTGAGGCATCGAGTCATGGCTCGTGGGGCCACTACCCCACCGTATCTCTTCACTGCATAAGCTACTCAAGCGAGTGACTCTTATACTTTTTAATTCTACAGCCTGGTCACGGTCAAACCGACTAGGGTCACGCTCTGCATCAATTATATTGTATGTTTGAAGTTCGGGTATAAATTCACTTTATTACTGTTTATTTCGTTACTTGGTTTACATAGAGTTCTGTTTACATAGAACATAAAAGTGACAAAATATTCATAGTAATTTAGGTCTGCGTCAAGGTGTACATAGGTTTGCCGGTATTATGAGGTTACATTCGTAAAAAATATTTAAATATTTTAGGTGTGAATAACACGTTTAATTTTAATATTCTTTTTTTACCGGCAGTATATCTTTATTAATAAAATACCACGAAATATATACAACACAACAGCTACTACAATAATCGCATTTAGTGGCTACAATAAAAGCATGCAAGCAAATGCTCCAGCCCACTACCAGTTGGCAGCGTGCCCAGCACGCTGGCAGCATATTGCCCAGTTGAATTGCAATGCAAATACAATGCAAATTTTTTGAGCCAAATAGGTGCCAGCATTTTGTTCACACGTCACATCTACCAAGCGCTCATATAAGTTTTGGAAAATACGATTAGCTCCCAGTCCTAACGAGAGACAAGAGTTTAAACAACCTTAGGCAGCTAAAAAGTTATGCTTCAAAACGTGTAGCTGACTTTTTATATCGTACTTGATCACTATAAACCGAAAATATTGAGAAAAATCGAAAGCTCTTCAATACTTTCTTTATAATGTATGTAATATATCTTGCGTGTATGTACTTCTTTATCTATACGTAATATTATAAACAGGAAAGATTCGTATTTTTGTATTTTGTTACGAATAAACATAAAAACTACTGAACCAATTTGGAAAATTCTTTCACCATTAGAATCATACACTATCCCTGATGAACATAGATTATAGAATATTTTCAAAACTTAGGGATCCGTATGAAAACTTCGATAATGTAATCCAACGTGAAAAAAATACCAGTAAATCGTTATATTGCGTACGCTGTGGAAATTATTGATCATAGTGCAAAGTGATGTACCTACTACAATTTAGTAAAGGATATTAATATCTACAAAAAAATTTGCAATACCATATGTCTCACGATTACAATTATGTCACAATAACTACTTTTTATGTGTTTCAATTTATAATTTTTGATAATTACCCTTGCAAAGCCGGGACCGGGCCTCTATTAAAAAAATAAACATATTTTAGAGTTTCGTATTCCAAGGGCTTCTACGTTTAGTAGCTACTAACCCGTAACAAATGGGTGGAAATATACACACAAAGAGAATAAACAGTAGTAAAACATTGAAATCACTTCCCTTTGGGTATGAAGCACTAAAAATTAATAAAAATGTAGGTTGAACCTTTTTTTCTTACATGGACATATTATTGCAGAGAAAATGTATTTCAGGAAACAGGCAGAAGCTAATTATCTAGAAAAGGGGTAATGGAAACGCTATCTGCAGTAAAAAAACCGCTTTTTTTTCTTCCTAATAATTTTACGTGTATATTTGTTAAAGTCTAAGTTTCCATTCTGTAACTGAATAAAATAACTGTTTCTGTAGCCGCCTCTGTCCAATTAGGTCCCGACGAAACTTTAATTATTTAACGTGAATTTTCTAGCGCTAGTAACCGAGACTTGGCTCTGAGCCATATACTTAGTTTTAGGGCTGCCATTGTTAATATTTTGTATATAACATTGGGCCTTATCTACTTACTAGTTCAAAAAGAGCGCACCAAAGGGTTGAACAGCAGAACCTAGTCCTAAGTGCGTAAATTAAGCATGCCTGTCCAGAATTAACAGTCGCTGTGGCCGAAATCGGTCAGGACTACATCATCATCATCATCATCATCAGTTCAAAAAGTTTTTTTTGCTTTCACTGTTGATGACTGATGATTGCAAGCTTTTGTTTGGCGGTGATCCATCTGTTGTTTTATTGTTAACAATTATCTTGTCAGTTTCTTTCAAATTCTTTTTAAGATTTTTACCACGTGGATAAATATTCTGACCATACCTAATTAAATTTAAAATCCTTCACTAGACTTGGAACTTAAAATGTGGCATGTGGAGTAAGACAGTGATACATTATCTTTTTGATTGTCTACTATTTTACATCACATTTGTGTGGCAAAGGTGATGTCAAATAGTAGACAATAATAAAACAGGACGCAAAAGTATTTTATTATAACCCTGACCCTGACCCTGACCTGACCCTGACCAATAATGAGACTCAATACGGAACCTCAACTTTTGTCTCATAACTTTGCCATACAAAATACATAAAAAATATCGCGAATGAAGATGCTTTGGTTAACGCACGTAGCAAAACCAAGGAGATCTCCAACCATAATTTAGAAAGCCTAACCTAAGCATACTTAATTTATTTTGAAAAAAAGCAGTAAACTAAAAATATAGAACGGCTGAAATACAACAATACAAAACCAAAACTAATACGATTGAATGGTATATTTTTATTGTTCTTTATATAATTATTATATTTCCTATTAAAAACCCCAAACAGTTTTATACATTTGATTGTTTTCAATAATATACTCCCAGAAAATGTTCCGAAACTTACTCAAAGCTAAATACGACTTCGAATAATGGAATACTACTTGTCGGAAACGACAATAGATAGCAAGTAAGTAAGGGGTTATCTCTCTCGACATCTTCAGGTTTAATGGCAGAGCCCTCATAACGTGGGCGTACATGTGGGTATCGTGCAAATGAGAAGACACGTATCATTTGAACACTTGGTTTATTCTTCACTCCACAGTTTATGGGGGGTAACCCCCAAAATGGCCTCTGTCCCCCTATGACCATCCAGTCGTGGCCTTGCAGAACACTCTCTGCACAATATCACTCTGCTCCTTTCTGGTCATATTCCATTATCACTTTGGCGTGTGTGCCATAACGTGTCACGTATGTCGTCTTCTGGTATACTGTTCCAGATGCTGATGTCATCTTCCATCATCATGATGTACGCTGATCGCGGTCTTCACTGTCAATACTAGTTAGCATTGACAGTGAAGACCGTGGTTCAGTATTGATCTTTTACTTTTTTTTTAATTGGCGATATGCCTTTATTAAACAAATACTACAAACTACATACAACAGTACAGCTACTACAATACTACAGCTACTACAGTAAAAGCATTTGGACTCATAGGGAGTCCAAATGCTCTAGCCCACTATCAGTTGGCAGCGTGCCCAGCATGCTGGCAGCATTGCCCCGTTGAATTGCAATGCTTATTCTTTGAGCCAAATAGGTGCCAGCATTTTGATCACGCGTCGCATCGACCAAGCGCTCTGATAGATTTTGGAAAATACGATGAGCTCCCGGTCCCCACGGCCCCAACGTCTCTACACCAAACGGCTCAAATATGTAACCCATACCGAGGTTAGCATATTTGCGCCGCTTGAGTTGCTCTGCCGAAGTAGCCGCGGCGCCAGCCCCCACGTGGGTTTCAGAAAGGTGTGACGGCGCTAAAGTGTCTACGCATGTAGCGTCCCACACTAAGGGCCGTCCTAACTTCCATGGAACCAGAGTCATGCCGTCAGGTCTTTTACCATCGTCACGCATCAGACCGTTCGGTTCGAGAACAGCTGGAACATTGGCGCTGGTAAAAGCCCGGCGAATGATATCGTTAAGGCTGGCGTGGCGGGAAATTCGACCAGCACTTCGAGAGCAGGAGAGGCCATGGTGACCGAGTTGGTCAACTGCAGTACCACACTGGCAGTGATGTGCAACACAACACCTTGCACCCAAGCGTAAGCTAATAGCGAGACGAAAAGCGGAAGGATCTATAAGGCTACCAGTTTTGTAAGAAGGAATGGCCTGTAACCAAAGACCTGATTCCCACACAGAAACAGCGAGAATACGAGCACGATCTGCGATACTAGGGCACGTATTTAAAAGATCTTTCCGTGCTAGCTCGCATAGGGGCCGATCCCACTGTTTCTGAGATGACAACATTTTTGGGAACTCAGTATTTGGACAAGCCAGTCCCCATGTGGTTTTGGCCTCAGCCAGATATGCTACTTCAAAAGAGCCTAAAGATTGTGCAAGAATTTTTTCTACTAATTTGTGTGTACTGTGTACAGAAGACAAAAAAGCTGGTAATGCCACACTAGAAATTTTGCGTATCCCTATGCCCCCCAACCTCACAGGGAGGGAAGCTTGCACCCAAGCCCTATCATCCATCTCAACATTCAAAACCGAAATTAACGTATCTTTTAATAAATTGTCTAAGCTTAAAAGAAGCTCACTGTGTTTCCACAGCTGACAACATCTCAAAAAGTATGTAAATTTAGGAACGAAAAGGCAAAATCTAATAATAGTAAAAGCCATATGGGCGTTAATTTTGAATAATCTGCTAGAAGCATTTCTAAACTTTTGAATTTGTTCTTCGACAAATGGTGACAAAGATTCGTCAAAAATCGGTGAACCCAAAAGACGGAGCGAACTTTTTTCTACTAATTTTATATTAGGCGCAAGTAAGTTGAATTTTTCAATAATCGAAATTTTATCCGGACAAGTATCACAAACAAAAAGTTCACATTTGGAAAAATTTAGTTCAAGGCCAATAAGACGAAAATCGTCTATAAGTACTCGCAAGTCATTCAATACCGTGTTCGCATCGCCACCTAAGGTTCCGTCATCCAAATACCAAACGTTAAGTTTTGATTGGAGACGTTGAATTATTGAGTGGATGGCAAGGCTAAAGATGGCTGGTCCCAGAGGATCACCCTGTTGACATCCTACGGAAGATAATATAACGTTGTTTTGGTATGTTAATTTTGATGGTTTCCCGTAACATTGCCAAAGAAAAGGGTATAATTCCGGAATTTTATCTTTCACTTCGGTCAAAAGGGTGCCTCTATCTAATGAGTTGAATGCAATCTTTTACTTAAGTTTTACGTTCTACACAAAACATCTTAACATCAGGTTTGTTACTGCCTCTACTTAAATACAACTAGAGTCTCATTGAATAGGATATATTTTCAGCTGTTTCTTCTTACCTTGCATGTATACCGAATAGATACTATCTACATTTTATATCTTCAAGCCATATTCAAAACTATTGTGTATTGCTTTTCTATCACAAAATAAACAAACAACAAACGAAGTGTAAGTGTAAGTATTAATATCCAAGTGGCACTACGTATGGAATGTCACACTCAAAATGAGGTTCATGATTCAAATTCTACCTCAGCTTTGAGTTTTTTTTTTATTCCCGGTAGCTGAGCCTTTGACCACTGTCTCACCTGATGGTAAGTGATGTGGTCGGAGATGTTGTTCAGGTAACCTAAAATTACTGGCTCTCAAGAACAGTTGCCGGAACACACCGTGAGGTGCTTGGTCACAGATTTTCTACTGTAGGTAGCCAGGCGCCATACCACCATACTTTAACTGCTGCCATCCTAAGCACGGAAGCACTCAGTAGTAATGCCAATAGCGGTAAGCCATCCAACTCTTGACCGCGGCATACGTTGCATAATATTACTGATCGGTTCAGAACGGCTAAGAAAACTTTGCTACGAGCGCTTCAAAACCGCTGTAGGGCATTTTACGAAAGTTCGCCTGGCTAGTTACCATCCTTTTGTAGAAAATCTGTTGCAAAGCACCCAATTAAGTGGATCGCCAGATTTAATGAAAACCAGTTGCCATTCTAGCTTTCATTTGTCCATAATATCATCACACCACAGACGAGATAATGGCTAAAGTATAACCTATCAGTAATGTTATAAAATAGTAGTGTCACATGATACTACTATGTTAAAATAAAAAAAAGTTGGGAGTGTTAACATAAAGTTGTACAACGTTACTACTTTTTAAGAACCTGTATCCCTTCCGCAGTTTTTAAAGCACTCATTGATGGTTGTGCTTTACTAAATAATTTTTTTTTGCCCGATAGGTTTGCCTTTGACCACTATCTTACCTGATGGTAAGTGCTTATGTGTTCGAAGATGTTGTTCAGGCTAACCTAGAGATACTGACTCTCAAGGACAGCTGCGGGAACACACCGTTAGGTGCTTGGCGACAATTTTTTTACCTGAGGGCGGTAGCTAGCCAGACGGTCATTCGCAAAATGCCCAACCATCATGTGCATCTTAGTATTTATTATCTTAAAATATGTTTAAAAACGTCGTAAGAAACTTACTGAGGGAGTAATAATAGGGAAAAACACCAAAAACGAGGGAAGTAAACTGCTATTTTACATTGCGATCCCCAAGCCGCCTGCCAAGTGTGGATTATGGCAAACCCTCCTTAATGGAGGAGATATTTGTTTGACGGCGGAAATTATCTAATGCCGTGATGTGTAAGGAAGACATAACACATATTATGCTACTTTTTATTCCGAAAAAGTATAGTGTTTTCGTGGGTCACACTGAATTAACACATAGGCTACTTCAATTCTGAAAAAATATGATGTTTCCGTGAGATGAGCGAGGAATCCTAGGTACTATCCTTCCTACTCTACGAATCAATTCCTACTAATATTATAAAAGCGATATTTTGTGAGTGTGTTTGTATTTTGTTACTTCTTCACGCACAATCGGCTAGATTTAGAAACCTTTGATTTAATTTATGTTAAACAATAAATATGATATAGTGTTCTGACCTGGGCGAAATCCAGATTGAAGAGGATTAAGTAGTTTACTGTCAACCATAAAGAGACTAAGTTGGTAATAGATAAGGCGTTCGAGGACTTTAGAGAGAAAAAAAAGAATTGAGATGCGAGTAGGGCTGTAGCCCGAGAAAATATTTGAATATGACTATTTGGGCATGTATAAAAATAAATTAAATTTTTTTTCTCTGCATTACACAGTATAAAATATTGTCTTTGTACGAATAAATTATTCATAGATGTCTATATTATTAATTTGAGAACCATTGCTATATAGACGCGATTCAAACCGTTTAATTACAATTTAGAATGTATATTATCCTCAAATTAACATGAATTAAGATAGGAATGATCCATGTGTGCCACAATGAACGCCGACTACGAAGTGATTATGGATGATGCTTGTTTATAAATATAAATTAACATGAGTAGCAACTGTTCCTAGAATAGTGTTAAACGCGTAGTATTAAATATCATAATACCTACACAAATAGTTCCAAATCCAGCCCTTTTGCAGTAAAATTAGAGTTTTAATTATTGGAACACGTATCTTAGATTATATTTAATTTCATGGATTTAACGATGCGATAAGAGCTAAGAGCTAGAAGATAAGAGCGGATGGGAGTAAGAAACTGCCCCGTTTAAAAGTGATTTAGTTGAATGAACTAAACACACGTAATTTATGTGACACACTTTGATGAATAACATTAATAATTTTAACCTACTCTTATGATCTCTCAATCTGTTAATAAATTTTTGGCTTCTATTCTCAAAAGGGCAAATGGAGCCTGTTCAGCTGTCTGTCACTCTGCTGTCTGTCTGTCCGTATTCAATAGATCTCTAGCTTGTAAAAGATAAGAGTTGACAAACCAGATACTTCGGATACAGAACTTATTATTATTATTTTTTTTGATTTTGTACTTTTTTGTAACGTATTCTATTCACACACTTCTCTACATATATTCAAAATGTTACCATCGTAGACCAAGTTATCTCTTTCTAAGGTGTGAAATTGGGTAATGTCGTGACATTACCCAGAATCGTGATTCTGCTATAAAAAATTATATAGGTCAGAATAATAATATAATAATAATAATATAGATCGAAATAATATACATCAGAATTGTGAATAAAAAATGCTCATATAATCCGGATAAAAATGTATATGCTTAAGCATACAAAAAAAAAATTACGAAGATTATAAAATATTAATTATTGCATTTTTGGAACTTGAAAACATAATAATCTCTAGAATAAAGATAATTTTACACATAGAAAACTATTTACTGTCTGTAATTTGAAGCTTTTTCATACTACAATATTGATTTACATTTATGTTTTGTATATTATAATTATATCTCGTTTACTTCTTATCATATTAAAATATATATTACAAAAAAGAGCTAAAGTAAAAAATAATTATACCACGAGCGGAAAAACCTATCTTAGGAATTGTGTGTAGGTTCACACATTCACTTAGCAGGTGTAAATGAAAACACTGCAATATAAATAAATACCTTATTAAAAATAAAAATGTTACCATATAAGAGTATAAGTTTCCTAATTTGTTTTTGAAAACATTGTCTCATCAGCAGCCTAAAACGTCTTACACCTTGGAAATTCCATTCATTTTTCTCATCTCGCTAAATGAGGCTTACCTGCCAGGTATTATGTATATTACCATAACATAGACGTGACACAGTGAAACTAGGCGCGGTACATAAACATTTAGCTTAACATATAATGTGGTTTATTTAAACTCTTGGATGTGTGATCAAGATACTGGTACTTATTTGGCTCAACAAATAAGCATTGCAACCCAAAGGGCAACGCTGCTAACTGGTAGTGGTCTTGAGCATGTTAAGTACCTGTAGAGCGACAATGGCCTTTAGTGTCTAATTGCTTTCGTTGTAGTAGCTGTAGTATTGTATAAAGTATGTAGTTTTTTTGTAATAAAGTACTGCCGGTAAAAACAACGATTCATAATTTAATCATGATACAAATATATATGCCTTAATTTTTATACTTGTAAAGCATCAATGAGTAGAATTCTTAGTGTGACTAAAAGTATCTATGTAATTATATTTATGAAATGTGGACTTGGTATCTATATATCATATATTATTTAACAATGAGGTGAGAAAATTAAGATATAATTTGTGAGTAATAGCTATATTGTAATATAAGAAAAGTTTACTTATTAGTGCGATAATATATGCAAAGGCCTTTATAATTGCTCATTTAGAATAGCTTTTTAGTGATAACTTCAAATTACATAAAACATCATCACGCTTATATTCCCTAAACGGGTAGGCTTAGGTGTCTATGCTACTACGTTTCACCGCATATGTTTTTGACCACATGTAATTAAGTGCAAGCCAGTTTCTTCGTTTTCAAATTAATGTCACCACCATTTTCGTTGGGTAGTATTTTACGGATATGCACTACTATTTTCTCTCTCTACTATGTCAGCCATGTTTTCGTAAACAGTAAATAGCAACCTATCTACGGAATAGTCTCGAGATATTATGTCCTTTTCATGAATAATGAAAAAGACGTGATATTATTATAATGTTGCTTACAGACGTCAATAAGAACGAGGCCACTGGGTATTTGTTTATCTGTATACAATGATCAAAGATGATCCTTTGAAGATATAGCTTATGTTCGAATCTTAAAATAATAATTTTGTTGTAACTAAACACTGTATAAAACACACATCTACTACAATTAAAACATTTAGACAATTAAAGAGGTAATAGCTATGGACTGCCATGCCGCAGGTCTTCGGTTCGATCCTCTCCGCCGGCTTGTGCTTCACGTAGTAGGTTAGCTACCACCCTTAGTAGAAAATCTTTCGTCAAGCATCTAGCAGTGTGTTCCGGCAGCAGTCAGTGAGAGCCAGTAAATTACAGGCACATGAGACTTAACAACTGTATGTCGTATAACTATATCGTTGATTTGATAATCGCAGTTGATGTTGTCAGAATATACTGCTGCCCATTTTCTGGATATGTTAGGTAATCCTAGTCATAATTATTCATAACATTAGTTGAGGTATTAAATTACGTATTCTATGGTTGTTGGAATTTTTAGAGATCGAAAAGAATATCACTGGAAAATATTTTATTTGTATAATTAGTAACTGTTTTATGTTGCACTTGATCGTTCTTATCAACTAACGTGTTGAACATGTAGTAAACACAGAATGAATTTTCAATTTAGTGAGTTATTTGTATAACAATTCGTCATCTATATATACACGCTATACGGTATATTTTAAAAACTAAGAACAATAAATTCATACATAAGCATGTTTTTACGTGAAGCACTTACATGGCAACTAATCGATAATAATAACAGCAACACGCGTTATCCTTAGTAACGGTTACAATAATTAACGTTTAATGACGTTACCAGTATTATGTAATGCAACAACTTTAGCCGTTATATTGACAAATTGGCCATTTGCACAGGATAGTTGCCGGATAAACTTGTGTAAGTTTGTAAATGCGATAAGTTATGTATCAAATTAACACATTTAGAATACGTGAGAATTACTGTGTACTAGGAAGAATAACAATTAGGATTAAGGACTCGGGAGCTCAATCACACGCAAGACGTTGGCAGTAACTAACTTTTATTTAGATCCTTGTACACAACTAACCCTACGTACCAGGCTACCCACATTATATATATTACAGCAATAATGGTCGACCGACCGTATTTTTGACTGTTCATGTTTAAACCTATAACTTTATTATTGAACAACATTCTGTAATTATATTCATTTAAATCAAATATTTTTATACAATTATTAATAAACGAGATCTTATTAACGGTGTAAAATCGAAATATTATCTGTGAGAACCTTCGTAGCACTTAATTTTTCTAATTAAATAATAGTCGGTGGCGCAGATTTTAAGTATCTCTAATAATATATTGGTATAGGTTGTATAGGTTGTTGATAGATTGTCCGAATCCGCCATAACTTAGCCAATACTGAAATTCACCAAAGAAATCCACATCTAGCTAACGAAACTAAGATGCAGTATGTTTATTTCTTACAGGCGATTGTATTTAGAACCTCATTTATAAATAAACTTTGCGGATTAATAATGGGCTTGGAAACAATGTAACATGGTTTATTTTAAATTTAAAAACTGTTTCAAAACATACAACTAGGCTAGCCCTCTACTTCATGGGGCTAAGGAACCAATACATACGAGTACAATGCGATTAAAATAAGAATAGGACGGGCTCTCGGCTAACTTCACTCATATTCACTCTGATAAGTACGATCAGCAGAACAAACTTAAAAATAGAGCAGTGCCATATATTTATACGTAATTTTAATGAGTGACCAGAAATTGTAGATTTTAATAAATTCAAATTGTTAAGGTTGACAGCATAGACGCCATCTTGGTTTGAACGCGGGCGTCAGGGTCTTATTTCTCCGAAAGTGTACTACTACGCGACACGTTTTCGAGTACATATTGATTTTTTTAATTTGATTTTGGTGATTGTTATATTTTTTTTTTTTTGTTTTTTGTTTTTTTTTTTTTTTTTTTTTTATTTTTATTTTATTTATTTGCTTGGAAGACCAACAGCCATCATGTCAAATAGAAACATGTATACAAAGCAATGGGCCAATTATAGGTCCTCACGAATATAAACAATTTATACAAAGCAATAACAACAGTGTGAACTATACTTAACTAACTTTACAAATATCACACAATTATCCGAAAAAATCCCTGGCCAACTACTGTCTAGCCTATCCGATGCTCGTACAGAATAGATCTATATCTATATCCAGACGTTTACTGAGTACATTGAAATTATTGGACGCCCTTAACAAGTATGAATTTGTTTATTTGTTTTTATTACCCGTTACGATAATAACAATGAGTCTGACTCAGTTGGCCATCAGGACATGATGCATCGAAGAGCTAATCGGTTCAAATTAAGATAACTAAATACAAAATATCGCTAACAAATAAAATCAGTAGGTACCTTACAAAATCACAAATATACGATAGGAAAAATTTAAGCCATGTGCGGGATTCGAACCCGCGTCCATCCACCCCTCTCCATCCCAATACGATGGTTAAAGAACGATAGGAAAGATTTGAGTTATGACGTCATGTTATGTTAGCTCAATTGGTTAGAGCATACCCCGGCTCTAGGGGTGGATGGACACGGGTTCGAATCCCGCACATGACTTAAATTTTTCCTATCGTATATTTGTGATTTTGTAATGAAATCCGCATAGCAGGCGTTATTACAAACCTAACAATATTAAAAATTATAAGGTTGCGTCATCAATTACAAGTATAAAACCAATTGCAAAATTGTTCTTGTTGGTAGTACAACGCAAGTGGTACTATAGATGTCGCTCCATCCCAATACGATGGTTAAAGAACGATAGGAAAGATTTGAGTTATGACGTTATGTCATGTTAGCTCAATTGGTTAGAGCATACCCCGGCTCAAGGGGTGGATGGACGCGGGTTCGAATCCCTCACATGACTCAAATTTTTCCTATCCTATATTTGTGATCTTGTAATGAAATCCGCATAGCAGGCGTTATTTTAGCTGGTTATATCCGGTTCGTAACGGGCCAAAAAACTATGTGTTTGCGGATGCGGGTGAATTATAAGTTTTATGTAAAATGCAATAACGGAAACAGAAACCTAGGGAATGAGCTAGTCCACATCAAATAAAAGAATGAAAAGCCAGGGGTAAATGCACTCACCGAAAGCCGGCAAAGATCCAATCCTGCTAGTCGTTCCTCCAGGTGCCCACGCGTGGGCTAACTTTCTCCAGCACTGTCTTTAAACTACAATTTCTTGAAATTCACTTTTGAATGCGGGAACAATCAAATTATTATAATGCGATGCCTGCAAAAGGTGCAACATGAGAAGAATGACGCGGTGATAATGAATTTCTTTCCTTCGTGGATGTTCGGCCAACTTCGGTGTTCCGGGCAGTTGTCATTGCAAGCCACCTTGCCGACGTAGCGTGCGATGTTCCGGATGATCATTGCACATACTTGCGTAGTTCATGCAATTCACCCTAGATGGCTAAGTCATACTAATATTTGATGTGAACAAAACGGCACGAACAGCCCTAAACTACCAAGTAACTTTGATATGACGTTACTGAATTAGTAATGTATACCAAATAACTTTACCTTTATTGTGATTCCATTGTCTTAAAATGTATTAACAATTTATAACTAAATAATGAAGTGTTTTTTTATGTTTGTTCAAAATAGCTCTTTAACACAAAATAATATAGAAAAGTTAATCTTTCTCATAATATAAATAGGCGTAATAAGCATCATACAGGCATGCATTTGTGTATATTTTTGGTATTATCAAGCGTTAATTAACAGCTTTGCCTTTTTTCTAAACTGTGCTATCCAACTAGCAACAAATGACGCTACGTGCGTTGACATTTTAGCTGTCAAATCTTTCTAAAATAAACGAGAGGGCTGGCACTACGGCTACTTCATGGGAGCGATTCAAGTGGCGCAAGTATGCTAATCTTGGATAGTGGGTAGTCCAAAACTTATCGGGGCACTTTTTCGATGCAGTACCTGATCAAAATGCTGGCACATATTTGGCTCATGAATAAGCATTGAAGTCCAACTTGGCAGTGCTGCCGACATGCCGGTCATACTGCTTACTGGTAGTGATGTGAGTAAATTCCCATTCTAGTTAAAGTATGTCTCAGATTAGCGCCAATGCAGGTAAAAAAATTTTTGATCCTTAACTCTACTTTTGACACCTTAACCGGCATGACCGTCACCTCTCGCTCCAATATAATGTATGCCTCGGCACCCTCATTATACGCTTGTTATAATATCTGCCGTAATTTTGGCAAATAAACGTGAGAAAGCATTTGTATGACTACAGATCAAGACAGGCGACGAACGGGTTAATGAATGGTAATGAAAATGTAATGAGCCCGCGAAAGGGTTGTGTTTCTTTAGGTCGTTAAGGTTTTTTAGAAATCCTTGCGATGTTTGACGGTTGAATATACCCTTAGTTTAATATTAAGGTTACTTAATTAAGTACCTATTGATTTATACTTCTAGTTTAAGTACTTACAGCTGAAGTATCTTCTTACAGTTAAGCGACTTAAGGAATATACTTTTAGAGGATAATTTTACCAGGAAATTTATATTTAAATTACCTGTTTAACCGAGTACCTATATTTAATATTTATATCGATGGATTTTGCGACTTTAAGTATGTTTTCCAAAAGTGACCGTTTCCATTGTTTGAGGCAGAAGAAAGTAATATATGAAAGAATATATGAAAGTAAGAGAGCTATAGCCATCTAGTTTAAAGGGTACGGGTGCCGATGAAATGTCAGACATATAAAACCTAACAACTTTGTCTCAGGGTGATGGTCGCAATGTAGTTCTTGACTTGTGATGTAAAGCCTGTATTATAGGTAGATGTTACTGTATAATACCAGGTAGACCTCGTATTTGTTCAGTTACAATATACTTGTTAAAAAACTCAAAAATAAATTGAGCTCTAAATTATTTATGCTACAGAGCGCTGGGTCAAAAAAAAACGAGTTTTAAGCCGGCTCTGTGGTGTGATTTAGAGCGCGTATGTAATATTTGACCCACTTTTAGGATCCCGTACCCACACTGAGAAAAATCTAAAGTCAAAAGCGCCCTAATGACGGCCAATTTATATGGTATAAGGCGAAAAACCGACCAAACGTAAATATGTACAAAAACGCCTTCCAACTAGAAGGCGTTAAACGAGGTCAGTGAAGGCGAATGTTTCTTTTCGTCTTCATTTAAGGTGTATTTTGTGGTCTTACTTAAATATTGACTTTTGATAAGGCTAATTAAGTCGTACGTTATAGTGATAATCACCGTATATAAACCGCCGTAAAAGTAAGGTATATTTTATGGTCAATACTGCAATTATTATCGTATAACAAGTTGCAATTCTGAAAATACTTTACGGAAGGCGTTTTTGACGGTTGTGTTTATTATAAAACATGGTACATTTTTAGTGATTGGTGAAAATCATCTTAAGAGTTGTGAATTCATCTTACGTAGTTACAATTCAACGGTAAAAGGTCAAATTTGATTTAAGCCTTTAATACGGTTTTCTCAGTGCAGAAAACAGGACCCTATTACTAATCTTCCGTTGTCCAGCCACCCAATATTGAAGTGGGACTAAATATATCTACATCATAATGTATATACCTATATGTATGCAATCCACATTATCTTTCTTAGTGTCTCCTCAGTTTGGCTTTAATACTTACATAAATTGAAGACGTTGAATGTACCAAATAATTTCAAAATATACGCGTCATCTTTTGTTAATAGTAGCCACTGATAAGGGACCGTTATACGTTGGTTTTACGTCATGAGGTCTCTCCGAGCCAAGAACGCCCACCGCGGCAACACTGGACCGCACCACATTCTCTTTGAATATAGATTTGAATATTTACATAGAGCATAGTAATAAAAAATATGAAATTACATTACAGGCACAAGAGACTTTTAACATCAGGTGGTCCTCGTGCTTATTCCGACAAATACAGAAAAAACAAATAAAAAAAAACTTCTCAAAATGTTTCTTTAGGACTAGCAGAACTCAACCCTAAGAGGTTGTAAGCATTTTACCAATAACCCCCGTATACTCGTACGCGAGCCGCGATCCCCGATAGTTTCCCCTTTTGTATGAGCGCAAACGGTGCCACAGTTTTTAAAATATTAGCAAAATATTGTTTATTTGATACGAAAATTCAACTTTGGTGTACCAACAAATGTATGGACATTATGAAAATAACAAAGTTAAATCCACGACGTACCATAGAGTGTAATATACCAAAAGTTGCGTCTCCGATAACGACTTAACAATAAAATTAATAGTTTGGTACTAAATTTTAGCACTCGACAGCAAAAAACTGTTTTTGCTTCAAATTTACAGTGTTTTTTTATGATTTTATGATCGCAACACTTCGAAATTCAATGGTATAACTTGTAGTTTCCACTAGAACAAGCGCAAATACTCCATGTGATAAATTAAAAGTTCCACTATACAAAATTTAGGTATCCGCGATTACTTTGTCCGGAGCGAAAGGGCCACTTATATTGGTATTCCCCAAATTACGGCACCCTCGGACTGTACGCTGGTAGCAGTATTTGAGGTTCCTCTACTTCTGTATCCCTTTATCCAACTTGTAAAGGTGTCGGAAAAATTGTATTCTTCTTCTACTATATACCTATCTGCTACTATTTGATCACATCACCTATTTCGTGCGCATACCTACGTGTATTATTACTATTCATGACGCAGTCCATCATAATTTGTGACAACCCTAGATCCATATAACATTTATGCACACACACAAAACACGCTAATCAATAAACGGTTAGCGGCCGCTTTCCCACCGAACGGATTTGAATTACGTTGTGTTATGGATTTTAAATCTATTGTTTGTTCCACCTGGCAATTAATATATTGCATGTTGAGGTTAAGTGGGCTTTTGATATGACCATTCTTCTATAGAATTAGGTGAACAAGTATTTTTAGACAGGTACTTACGGTCTCTTGCAATATAGAAAAAAATAAGCTTTTCGGTATTATCATTATAGAGCATTTATTGTAAGACACCAAATAACGCATTTTATTATTAAATACTGTCTGTGTAAGTAAAAACTATTGAGTACTATAGTAAACAGTTAATGGACGTCTGGGAGTCGGCTACTGAGACTCAGATTAGATCTCTGAAGTGATAGTTCACGTGGTTAAAACTATCGCAGTATCACTGGTAATTTGTTATAATAATAAAAATACTCTTGCTAATTCTTAGGTTAAATACCTACATCACTATCACTGCATAGTATAAAACAAAGTACCTAGCTTCCCGCTGTCTGCTTAGATCCTTAAAACACGGAAAGGATTTTGATTGGGTTTTTTAACAGATAAAATAATTCAAAAGGAAGGTTTTTATGTATAAAACATGAGTAATATATTAGAGAAAATTCATAGAAACTTCAGATCAAAATAATATATTACAGTATTGTATACACTTTAAAAAGGTCTACAAAAAAGTCTGCAATGGTACTTATAATGTCTACCTCATACGGATAAGCCACAATAACCATTTTTATCCTTGACTTTTTACGAGGTATAATGTTAATAATAAACTTACGAAGCGGTTTTAAGCAATATAGCATTAATCCTTATCCAATATACCTAAAATACATTGTTCATTTAATATTGTCCTTGAGGGACAGTAATTCTAGGTTAGCCTGAACAACATCTTCAATCACATCATCACTTACCATCAGTTGAGATATCGGTCAAAGATTAACATATCAGGCATAAAAAATATATATAGTTGTGGTAGTACCTACCAAGACGGCCACTTCCTAATGAAACCCATAAGCCAGCTGTGAATAACTTCGTTACTTACTGACAGGCAAAATCAAAGATGTGGTCAAAACAGTTCATCCATTAAACATATTGTTTATCTTGACTGTGCCTTACACCTATTACAATGATATGATTGATGTGTGATCATCAAATTGAGAGTTTTGGAATTTACTTGGTGTTAGTTAACTAACAAAAATGGCGCGTACAAAAGCCAATTTCGAGTAATATCACGCTTTCACGCGCCAAACACATTACTTTGTAGTACATGATACGTGGGTTAGTACTCGTATTAACATTGACGGTTGAAATGCTATCCTAGTGGTTGGAAAATTGCTGCATGTGCCATGATACGTTGGGCTACAGCCAATTTCCGCTATGCAATAGGTTAACGAACCTATTCACATCGGTCACATATTATATGAGTATATATATTATATATGTTTGCCCAAGAAAAGGTTTGTAAGCCCCTCAGCAGCCATCAACGTTCACCCTCGAACAAAAGCCTCGCAAATTAGGAGAGGTTTTGCTATAATTTCCACGCTTAGCATGAGTCACACGTACTATCATCGTATCATACACAAACCAAGTTAAGACCTCGACTGACCTACAAATTCAGGAAGCTCCGTCGGCCATGTTTGTCCGTTTTCGGCTGATTTTAAATCAGCTGAAAATGGACAAACATGGCATAGATTATACGAGAAGCAGAACGAGAAGGTAGCGACTAAGAAGATTATTATATGTATTAAAAGTAACTAATCAAATAAATTGATCCCCAAGACGCCTGCCAAGCGTGGGCATTATGGCAAACCCTCCCATAATGGAACCAGTGTGAAGTTGGCAGCCAAAATTTGCAGCCTATAATCCGACAAAATTAAAGAGGTAAATTAAGTTTCATCAAATTAAAATGTAATTAATAAGCGATAATGTTCCTGTTAAGCAAACAACTACGTTAATCTCAAACAACAACCATAGCGATAAGATTTTTTTATCATGTATTATTTTGGCTGTTGGCATATTTCGATATGTTAGACCACAGATGAGGTACAAATTTTATACAGCACCGTAAAGAAGATAAAACAGCCTATCATAAAATTGCCAAAAGAATGTGGCTAAACCAAAACTTAACCCTTCAATGTCCATAGGAATACAAGTACGAAAAACTCTGGACACTTACTATAAATTAATAATGATTTCGACCACTCAGACCCCAGAAGTTGCTATTTTGATCATTGGTTAATATAAACACATATATAGGCTATTATAAAAAGATTGTCATATGGTGGCAAAATGAAATCTTAACCCTACAACCAGCACTATAAAATATACCCAAAAATATTTCAATGTATATTCAAGCTTATAACTGCTTAGAACCTGAAAATATTTATCTTTTAGAGTAGTTTCATTTAAAACTACAATTAAATATCATAATCATTATACCAAGAAAGTGGCTAAATGATAGGTTAACCTTAAATATGCGAGCTCAAACAATTCCAAAGAATTTTTTATCATGCATTGTTTTGGCTGCTGGCATATTTCAAAATGTAGGACCCCAGATTAGTACCAACTTTTTACAGCATCGTATAGGAGATAAAACAGCCTATAATAAAATTGGCAAAAGAATGTGGCTAAACCAAAACTTAACCCTTCAATGTCCATAGGAATACAAGTACGAAAAACTCTGGACACTTACTATAAATAAACAATGATTTCGACCACTCAGACCCCAGAACTTCCTATTTTGATCATTGATTAATACAAATACATATATAGGCTATTATAAAAAGATTGTCACATGGTGGCTAAATGAAATCTTAACCCTACAACCAGCACTATAAAATATACCCAAAAATATTTCAATGTATAATCAAGCTTATAACTGCTTAGAACCTGAAAATGTTTATCTTTTAGAATAATTTAATTTAGAACAACAATTATATTTCATAATCATTATACCAAGAAAGTGGCTAAATGATAGGTTAACCTTAAATATGCGAACTCAAACAATTCCAAAATTTTTTTTATGATGTATTGTTTTGGCTGCTGGCATATTTCGACATGTAGGACCCCAGATTAGTACCATATTTTTACAGCATCGTATAGAAGATAAAACAGCCTATCATAAAATTGCCAAAAGAATGTGGCTAAACCAAAACTTAACCCTTCAATGTCCATAGGAATACAAGTACGAAAAACTCTGGACACTTACTATAAATAAATAATGATTTCGACCACTCAGACCCCAGAAGTTGCTATTTTGATCATTGATTAATACAAACACATATATAGGCTATTATAAAAAGATTGTCACATGGTGGCTAAATGAAATCTTAACCCTACAACCCGCACTATAAAATATACCCAAAAATATTTCAATGTATATTCAAGCTTATAACTGCTTAGAACCTGAAAATGTTTATCTTTTAGAGTAATTTAATTTAGAACTACAATTATTTATCATAATCATTATACCAAAAAAGTGGCTAAATGATAGGTTAACCTTAAATATGCGAGCTCGAACAATTCCAAAGAATTTTTATCATGCATTGTTTTGGCTGCTGGCATATTTCGACATGTAGGACCCCAGATTAGTACCAACTTTTTACAGCATCGTATAGAAGATAAAACAGCCTATCATAAAATTGGCAAAAGAATGTGGCTAAACCAAAACTTAACCTTTCAATGTCCATAGGAATACTAGTACGAAAAACTCTGGACACCAACTATAAATAAACAATGATTTCGACCACTCAGACCCCAGAAGTTGCTATTTTGATTATTGATTAATACAAACACATATATAGGCTATTATAAAAAGATTGTCACATGGTGGCTAAATGAAATCTTAACCCTACAACCCGCTCTACAAAAAATACCCAAAAATATTTCAATTTATATCTAAGCATATAACTGCTTAGAACCTCAAATTTTACATTTGTTAGTGTAGTTTTATTTACTTTGATAATCAGTGTTCATAATTATATTATAAAGAAAGTGACTAAATGATAGGTTAACCTTAAATATGCGAGCTCAAACAATTCCAAAGAATTTTTTATCATGCACTGTTTTGGCTGCTGGCATATTTCGACATGTAGGACCCCAGATTAGTACCATATTTTTACGGCATCGTATAGAAGATAAAACAGCCTATCATAAAATTGGCAAAAGAATGTGGCTAAACCAAAACTTAACCCTTCAATGTCCATAGGAATACAAGTACGAAAAACTCTGGACACTTATTATAAATAAACAATGATTTCGACCACTCAGACCCCAGAAGTTGCTATTTTTATAATTGATTATTATAAACACATACATAGGCTATTATAAAAAAATTGTCACATGGTGGCTAAATGAAATCTTAACCCTACAACCCGCACTATAAAATATACCCAAAAATATTTCAATGTATATTCAAGCTTATAACTGCTTAGAACCTGAAAATGTTTATCTTTTAGAGTAATTTAATTTAGAACTACAATTATATTTCATAATCATTATACCAAGAAAGAGGCTAAATGATAGGTTTACCTTAAATATTCGAGCTCAAACAATTCTAAAGAATTTTTTATCATGCATTGTTTTGGCTGCTGGCATATTTCGACATGTAGGACCCCAGATTAGTACCAACCTTTTACAGAATCGTATAAAAGATAAAACAGCCTATCATAAAATTGGCAAAAAGATGTGGCTAAACCAAAACTTAACCCTTCAATGTCCATAGAAATACTAGTACGAAAAACTCTGGACACTAACTATAAATAAACAATGATTTCGACCACTCAGACCCCAGAAGTTGCTATTTTGATCATTGATTATTATAAACACATACATAGGCTACTCTAAAAAGATTGTCACATGGTGGAAAAATTAAATCTTAACCCTACAACCCGCACTATAAAATATACCCAAAAATATTTCAATGTATATTCAAGCTTATAACTGCTTAGAACCTGAAAATGTTTATCTTTTAGAGTAGTTTCATTTATAACTACAATTAAATTTTCTAATCGATATACCAAGAAAGTGGCTAAATGATAGGTTAACCTTAAATATGCGAGCTCAAACAATTCCAAAGAATTTTTTATCATGCATTGTTTTGGCTGCTGGCATATTTCGACATGTAGGAAACCAGATTAGTACCAACTTTTTACAGCATCGTATAGAAGATAAAACAGCCTATCATAAAATTGGCAAAAGAATGTGGCTTAACCAAAACTTAACTCTTCAATGTCCATAGGAATACCAGTACGAAGAACTCTGGACACTAACTATAAATAAACAATGATTTCGACCACTCAGACCCCAGAACTTTCTATTTTGATCATTGATTAATACAAATACATACATTGGCTATTATAAAAATATTGACACATGGTGGCTGATTAAAATCTTAACCCTACAACCCGCACTATAAAATATACCCAAAAATATTTCAATGTATATTCAAGCTTATAACTGCTTAGAACCTGAAAATGTTTATATTTTAGAGTAGTTTCATTTATAACTACAATTAAATTTCATAATCATTATACCAAGAAAGTGGCTAAATGAAAGGTTAACCTTAAATATGCGAGCTCAAACAATTCCAAAGAATTTTTTATCATGCATTGTTTTGGCTGCTGGCATATTTCGACATGTAGGACCCCAGATTAGTACCAACTTTTTACAGCATCGTATAGAAGATAAAACAGCCTATCATAAAATTGCCAAAATAATGTGGCTTAACCAAAACTTAACCCTTCAATGTCCATAGGAATACTAGTACGAAGAACTTTGGACACTTACTATGAATAAACAATGATTTCGACCAATCAGACCCCAGATCTTCCTATTTTGATCATTGATTAATACAAATACATACATTGGCTATTTCAAAAATATTGACACATAGTGGCTGAACGAAATCTTAACCCTACAACCCGCACTATAATATAAACCCAAAAATATTTCAATGTATATTCAAGCTTATAACTGCTTAGAACCTGAAAATGTTAATCTTTTAGAGTTATTTAATTTAGAACTTATATTATATTTTATAATCATTATACCAAGAAAGAGGCTAAATGATAGGTTTACCTTAAATATGCGAGCTCAAACAATTCCAAAGAATTTTTTATCATGCATTGTTTTCGCTACTGGCAAATTTTGACATGTAGGACCCCAGATTAGTACCAACTTTTTACAGCATCGTATAGAAGATAAAACAGCCTATCATAAAATTGCCAAAATAATGTGCCTTAACCAAAACTTAACCCTTTAATGTCCATAGGAATACTAGTACGAAAAACTCTGGACACTAACTATAAATAAACAATGATTTCGACCACTCAGACCCCAGAACTTCCTATTTTGATCATTGATTAATACAAATACATACATAGGCTACTTTAAAAATATTGACACATGGTGGCTAAACGAAATCTTAACCCTACAACCAGCTCTACAAATAATACCCAAAAATATTTCAATTTATATTTAAGCATATAATTTTACATTTGTTAGTGTTGTTTCATTTACTTTGATAATCAGTGTTCATAAATATATTATAAAAAAAGTGGCAAAATGATAGGTAAACCTTAAATATGCGAGCTCAAACATTTCCAAAGAATTTTTAATCATGCATTGTTTTGGCTGCTGGCATATTTCGACATGTAGGACCCCAGATTATTACCAACTTTTTACAGCATCGTATAGAAGATAAAACAGCCTATCATAAAAAGGGCAAAAAAATGTGGCTATGCATAAACTTAACACTTCAATGTCCATAGGAATACAAGTACGAATAACTCTGGACACTTACTATAAATAAACATTGATTTCGACCACTCAGACCCCAGAAGTTGCTATTTTGATCTGTTATCTGGGGTCTTACATGTCGAAATATGCCAGCAGCCAAAACAATACAGCAAAAAAATTTTTTTGGTATTGTTTGAGTTCGCATTTTTAAGGTTAACCTATAATTTAGCCACTTTCTTGGTATAATAATTATGAAATTGAATTGTAATTCTAAATTAAACTTTTCTAAAAGATAAACATTTTCAGGTTCTAAGCAATTATCAGCTTGAATATAAAATAAAATATTATTGGGTATTTTTTGTATCGTGGGTTGTTGAGTTAAGGTTTCGTTTAGCCACCATGCAACAATCTTTTTATAGTAGCCAATATATGTGTTTGTATTATTCAATAATCAAAATAGCAACTTCTGGGGTCTGAGTGGTCGAAATCATTGTTTATTTATAGTTAGTGTCCAGAGTTTTTCGTACTAGTATTCCTATGGACATTGAAGGGTTAAGTTTTGGTTTAGCCACATTCTTTTGCCAATTTTATGATAGGCTGTTTTATCTTCTATACGATGCTGTAAAAAGTTGGTACTAATCTGGGGTCCTACATGTCGAAATATGCCAGCAGCCAAAACAATGCATGATCAAAAATTCTTTGGAATTGTTCAAGCTCGCATATTTAAGGTTAACCTATCATTTAGTCACTTTCTTTATAATATATATATGAACACTAATTATCAAAGTAAATAAAACTACACTAACAAATGTAAAATTTAAGGTTCTAAGCAGTTATATGCTTAGATATAAATTGAAATATTTTTGGGTATTATTTGTAGAGCGGGTTGTAGGGTTAAGATTTCGTTTAGCCACCATGTGTCAATATTTTTATAGCAGCCTATGTATGTATTTGTATTAATCAATGATCAAAATAGGAAGTTCTGGGGTCTGAGTGGTCGAAATCATTGTTTATTTATAGTTAGTGTCCAGAGTTTTTCTTACTAGTATTCCTATGGACATTGAAGGGTTAAGTTTTGGTTTAGCCACATTCTTTTGCCAATTTTATGATAGGCTGTTATATCTTCTATACGATTCTGTAAAAAGTTGGTACTAATCTGGGGTCCTACATGTCGAAATATGCCAGCAGCCAAAACAATGCATGATAAAAAATTCTTTGGAATTGTTTGAGCTCGCATATTTAAGGTAAACCTATCATTTAGCCTCTTTCTTGGTATAATGATTATGAAATATTATATTAGTTCTTAAATTAATTACTC
This sequence comes from Plagodis pulveraria, assembly GCA_963890685.1. Taxonomy (NCBI): domain Eukaryota; kingdom Metazoa; phylum Arthropoda; class Insecta; order Lepidoptera; family Geometridae; genus Plagodis; species Plagodis pulveraria. The sequence continues at coordinate 9,277,021 of OY982964.1, read as the reverse complement.
TAAAAGATAAACATTTTCAGGTTCTAAGCAGTAATAAGCTTGAATATACATTGAAATATTTTTGGGTTTATTTTATAGTGCGGGTTGTAAGGTTAAGATTTCATTTAGCCACCATGTGACAATCTTTTTATAATAGCCAATATATGTATTTGTATTAATCAATGATCAAAATAGGAAGTTCTGGGGTCTGAGTGGTCGAAATCATTGTTTATTTATAGTTAGTGTCCAGAGTTTTTCGTACTAGTATTCCTATGGACATTGAAGGGTTAAGTTTTGGTTTAGCCACATTCTTTTGCCAATTTTATGATAGGCTGTTTTATCTTCTATACGATGCTGTAAAAAGTTGGTACTAATCTGGGGTCCTACATGTCGAAATATGCCAGCAGCCAAAACAATACATCATAAAAAAATTTTTGGAATATTTTGAGTTCGCATATTTAAGGTTAACCTATTATTTAGCCACTTTCTTGGTATAATGATTATGAAATATTATATTAGTTCTTAAATTAATTACTCTAAAAGATAAACATTTTCAGGTTCTAAGCAGTTATAAGCTTGAATATACATTGAAATATATTTGGGTATTTTTTGTAGAGCGGGTTGTAGGGTTAAGATTTCATTTAGCCACCATGTGACAATCTTTTATAATAGCCTATATATGTGTTTGTATTAATCAATGATCAAAATAGCAACTTCTGGGGTCTGAGTGGTCGAAATCATTGTTTATTTATAGTTAGTGTCCAGAGTTTTTCGTACTAGTATTTCTATGGACATTGAAGGGTTAAGTTTTGGTTTAACCACATTCTTTTGCCAATTTTATGATAGGCTGTTTTATCTTCTATACGATGCTGTAAAAAGTTGGTACTAATCTGTGGTCCTACATGTCGAAATATGCCAGCAGCCAAAACAATGCATGGTAAAAAATTCTTTGGAATTGTTCGAGCTCGCATATTTAAGGTTAACCTATGTTTTAGCCACTTTTTTGGTATAATGATTATGATAAATAATTTTAGTTCTAAATTAAATTACTCTAAAAGATAAACATTTTCAGGTTCTAAGCAGTTATAAGCTTGAATATACATTGAAATATTTTTGGGTATATTTTATAGTGCGGGTTGTAGGGTTAAGATTTCATTTAGCCACCATGTGACAATCTTTTTATAATAGCCTATATATGTGTTTGTATTAATCAATGATCAAAATAGCAACTTCTGGGGTCTGAGTGGTCGAAATCATAATTTATTTATAGTTAGTGTCCAGAGTTTTTCGTACTAGTATTTCTATGGACATTGAAGGGTTAAGTTTTGGTTTAGCCACATTCTTTTGCCAATTTTATGATAGGCTGTTTTATCTTCTATACGATGCTGTAAAAAGTTGGTACTAATCTGGGGTCCTACATGTCGAAATATGCCAGCAGCCAAAACAGTGCATGATAAAAAATTCTTTGGAATTGTTTGAGCTCGCATATTTAAGGTTAACCTATCATTTAGTCACTTTCTTTATAATATATATATGAACACTAATTATCAAAGTAAATAAAACTACACTAACAAATGTAAAATTTAAGGTTCTAAGCAGTTATATGCTTAGATATAAATTGAAATATTTTTGGGTATATTTTATAGTGCGGGTTGTAGGGTTAAGATTTCATTTAGCCACCATGTGACAATCTTTTTATAATAGCCTATATATGTGTTTGTATTAATCAATGATCAAAATAGCAACTTCTGGGGTCTGAGTGGTCGAAATCATTGTTTATTTATAGTTAGTGTCCAGAGTTTTTCGTACTAGTATTTCTATGGACATTGAAGGGTTAAGTTTTGGTTTAGCCACATTCTTTTGCCAATTTTATGATAGGCTGTTTTATCTCCTATACGATGCTGTAAAAATATGGTACTAATCTGGGGTCCTACATGTCGAAATATGCCAGCAGCCAAAACAGTGCATGATAAAAAATTCTTTGGAATTGTTTGAGCTCGCATATTTAAGGTTAACCTATCATTTAGTCACTTTCTTTATAATATATATATGAACACTAATTATCAAAGTAAATAAAACTACACTAACAAATGTAAAATTTAAGGTTCTAAGCAGTTATATGCTTAGATATAAATTGAAATATTTTTGGGTATTATTTGTAGAGCGGGTTGTAGGGTTAAGATTTCGTTTAGCCACCATGTGTCAATATTTTTATAGCAGCCTATGTATGTATTTGTATTAATCAATGATCAAAATAGGAAGTTCTGGGGTCTGAGTGGTCGAAATCATTGTTTATTTATAGTTAGTGTCCAGAGTTTTTCTTACTAGTATTCCTATGGACATTGAAGGGTTAAGTTTTGGTTTAGCCACATTCTTTTGCCAATTTTATGATAGGCTGTTATATCTTCTATACGATGCTGTAAAAAGTTGGTACTAATCTGGGGTCCTACATGTCGAAATATGCCAGCAGCCAAAACAATACATCATAAAAAAATTTTTGGAATATTTTGAGTTCGCATATTTAAGGTTAACCTATTATTTAGCCACTTTCTTGGTATAATGATTATGAAATATTATATTAGTTCTTAAATTAATTACTCTAAAAGATAAACATTTTCAGGTTCTAAGCAGTAATAAGCTTGAATATACATTGAAATATTTTTGGGTTTATTTTATAGTGCGGGTTGTAGGGTTAAGATTTCATTTAGCCACCATGTGACAATCTTTTTATAATAGCCAATATATGTATTTGTATTAATCAATGATCAAAATAGGAAGTTCTGGGGTCTGAGTGGTCGAAATCATTGTTTATTTATAGTTAGTGTCCAGAGTTTTTCGTACTAGTATTCCTATGGACATTGAAGGGTTAAGTTTTGGTTTAGCCACATTCTTTTGCCAATTTTATGATAGGCTGTTTTATCTTCTATACGATGCTGTAAAAAGTTGGTACTAATCTGGGGTCTTACATGTCGAAATATGCCAGCAGCCAAAACAATACATCATAAAAAAATTTTTGGAATATTTTGAGTTCGCATATTTAAGGTTAACCTATTATTTAGCCACTTTCTTGGTATAATGATTATGAAATATTATATTAGTTCTTAAATTAATTACTCTAAAAGATAAACATTTTCAGGTTCTAAGCAGTTATAAGCTTGAATATACATTGAAATATATTTGGGTATTTTTTGTAGAGCGGGTTGTAGGGTTAAGATTTCATTTAGCCACCATGTGACAATCTTTTTATAATAGCCTATATATGTGTTTGTATTAATCAATGATCAAAATAGCAACTTCTGGGGTCTGAGTGGTCGAAATCATTGTTTATTTATAGTTAGTGTCCAGAGTTTTTCGTACTAGTATTTCTATGGACATTGAAGGGTTAAGTTTTGGTTTAACCACATTCTTTTGCCAATTTTATGATAGGCTGTTTTATCTTCTATACGATGCTGTAAAAAGTTGGTACTAATCTGTGGTCCTACATGTCGAAATATGCCAGCAGCCAAAACAATGCATGGTACAAAATTCTTTGGAATTGTTCGAGCTCGCATATTTAAGGTTAACCTATGTTTTAGCCACTTTTTTGGTATAATGATTATGATAAATAATTTTAGTTCTAAATTAAATTACTCTAAAAGATAAACATTTTCAGGTTCTAAGCAGTTATAAGCTTGAATATACATTGAAATATTTTTGGGTATATTTTATAGTGCGGGTTGTAGGGTTAAGATTTCATTTAGCCACCATGTGACAATCTTTTAATAATAGCCTATATATGTGTTTGTATTAATCAATGATCAAAATAGCAACTTCTGGGGTCTGAGTGGTCGAAATCATTGTTTATTTATAGTTAGTGTCCAGAGTTTTTCGTACTAGTATTTCTATGGACATTGAAGGGTTAAGTTTTGGTTTAGCCACATTCTTTTGCCAATTTTATGATAGGCTGTTTTATCTTCTATACGATGCTGTAAAAAGTTGGTACTAATCTGGGGTCCTACATGTCGAAATATGCCAGCAGCCAAAACAGTGCATGATAAAAAATTCTTTGGAATTGTTTGAGCTCGCATATTTAAGGTTAACCTATCATTTAGTCACTTTCTTTATAATATATATATGAACACTAATTATCAAAGTAAATAAAACTACACTAACAAATGTAAAATTTAAGGTTCTAAGCAGTTATATGCTTAGATATAAATTGAAATATTTTTGGGTATTATTTGTAGAGCGGGTTGTAGGGTTAAGATTTCGTTTAGCCACCATGTGTCAATATTTTTATAGCAGCCTATGTATGTATTTGTATTAATCAATGATCAAAATAGGAAGTTCTGGGGTCTGAGTGGTCGAAATCATTGTTTATTTATAGTTAGTGTCCAGAGTTTTTCTTACTAGTATTCCTATGGACATTGAAGGGTTAAGTTTTGGTTTAGCCACATTCTTTTGCCAATTTTATGATAGGCTGTTTTATCTTCTATACGATGCTGTAAAAAGTTGGTACTAATCTGGGGTCCTACATGTCGAAATATGCCAGCAGCCAAAACAATACATCATAAAAAAAATTTTGGAATATTTTGAGTTCGCATATTTAAGGTTAACCTATTATTTAGCCACTTTCTTGGTATAATGATTATGAAATATTATATTAGTTCTTAAATTAATTACTCTAAAAGATAAACATTTTCAGGTTCTAAGCAGTAATAAGCTTGAATATACATTGAAATATTTTTGGGTTTATTTTATAGTGCGGGTTGTAGGGTTAAGATTTAATTTAGCCACCATGTGACAATCTTTTTATAATAGCCAATATATGTATTTGTATTAATCAATGATCAAAATAGGAAGTTCTGGGGTCTGAGTGGTCGAAATCATTGTTTATTTATAGTTAGTGTCCAGAGTTTTTCGTACTAGTATTCCTATGGACATTGAAGGGTTAAGTTTTGGTTTAGCCACATTCTTTTGCCAATTTTATGATAGGCTGTTTTATCTTCTATACGATGCTGTAAAAAGTTGGTACTAATCTGGGGTCCTACATGTCGAAATATGCCAGCAGCCAAAACAATACATCATAAAAAAATTTTTGGAATATTTTGAGTTCGCATGTTTAAGGTTAACCTATTATTTAGCCACTTTCTTGGTATAATGATTATGAAATATTATATTAGTTCTTAAATTAATTACTCTAAAAGATAAACATTTTCAGGTTCTAAGCAGTAATAAGCTTGAATATACATTGAAATATTTTTGGGTTTATTTTATAGTGCGGGTTGTAGGGTTAAGATTTCATTTAGCCACCATGTGACAATCTTTTTATAATAGCCAATATATGTATTTGTATTAATCAATGATCAAAATAGGAAGTTCTGGGGTCTGAGTGGTCGAAATCATTGTTTATTTATAGTTAGTGTCCAGAGTTTTTCGTACTAGTATTCCTATGGACATTGAAGGGTTAAGTTTTGGTTTAGCCACATTCTTTTGCCAATTTTATGATAGGCTGTTTTATCTTCTATACGATGCTGTAAAAAGTTGGTACTAATCTGGGGTCCTACATGTCGAAATATGCCAGCAGCCAAAACAATACATCATAAAAAATTTTTTGGAATATTTTGAGTTCGCATATTTAAGGTTAACCTATTATTTAGCCACTTTCTTGGTATAATGATTATGAAATATTATATTAGTTCTTAAATTAATTACTCTAAAAGATAAACATTTTCAGGTTCTAAGCAGTTATAAGCTTGAATATACATTGAAATATTTTTGGGTATATTTTATAGTGCGGGTTGTAGGGTTAAGATTTCATTTAGCCACCATGTGACAATCTTTTTATAATAGCCTATATATGTGTTTGTATTAATCAATGATCAAAATAGCAACTTCTGGGGTCTGAGTGGTCGAAATCATTGTTTATTTATAGTTAGTGTCCAGAGTTTTTCGTACTAGTATTTCTATGGACATTGAAGGGTTAAGTTTTGGTTTAACCACATTCTTTTGCCAATTTTATGATAGGCTGTTTTATCTTCTATACGATGCTGTAAAATATGGTACTAATCTGGGGTCCTACATGTCGAAATATGCCAGCAGCCAAAACAGTGCATGATAAAAAATTCTTTGGAATTGTTTGAGCTCGCATATTTAAGGTTAACCTATCATTTAGTCACTTTCTTTATAATATATATATGAACACTAATTATCAAAGTAAATAAAACTACACTAACAAATGTAAAATTTAAGGTTCTAAGCAGTTATATGCTTAGATATAAATTGAAATATTTTTGGGTATTATTTGTAGAGCGGGTTGTAGGGTTAAGATTTCGTTTAGCCACCATGTGTCAATATTTTTATAGCAGCCTATGTATGTATTTGTATTAATCAATGATCAAAATAGGAAGTTCTGGGGTCTGAGTGGTCGAAATCATTGTTTATTTATAGTTAGTGTCCAGAGTTTTTCTTACTAGTATTCCTATGGACATTGAAGGGTTAAGTTTTGGTTTAGCCACATTCTTTTGCCAATTTTATGATAGGCTGTTTTATCTTCTATACGATGCTGTAAAAAGTTGGTACTAATCTGGGGTCCTACATGTCGAAATATGCCAGCAGCCAAAACAATACATCATAAAAAATTTTTTGGAATATTTTGAGTTCGCATATTTAAGGTTAACCTATTATTTAGCCACTTTCTTGGTATAATGATTATGAAATATTATATTAGTTCTTAAATTAATTACTCTAAAAGATAAACATTTTCAGGTTCTAAGCAGTAATAAGCTTGAATATACATTGAAATATTGTTGGGTTTATTTTATAGTGCGGGTTGTAGGGTTAAGATTTCATTTAGCCACCATGTGACAATCTTTTTATAATAGCCAATATATGTATTTGTATTAATCAATGATCAAAATAGGAAGTTCTGGGGTCTGAGTGGTCGAAATCATTGTTTATTTATAGTTAGTGTCCAGAGTTTTTCGTACTAGTATTCCTATGGACATTGAAGGGTTAAGTTTTGGTTTAGCCACATTCTTTTGCCAATTTTATGATAGGCTGTTTTATCTTCAATACGATGCTGTAAAAAGTTGGTACTAATCTGGGGTCCTACATGTCGAAATATGCCAGCAGCCAAAACAATACATCATAAAAAAATTTTTGGAATATTTTGAGTTCGCATATTTAAGGTTAACCTATTATTTAGCCACTTTCTTGGTATAATGATTATGAAATATTATATTAGTTCTTAAATTAATTACTCTAAAAGATAAACATTTTCAGGTTCTAAGCAGTTATAAGCTTGAATATACATTGAAATATATTTGGGTATTTTTTGTAGAGCGGGTTGTAGGGTTAAGATTTCATTTAGCCACCATGTGACAATCTTTTTATAATAGCCTATATATGTGTTTGTATTAATCAATGATCAAAATAGCAACTTCTGGGGTCTGAGTGGTCGAAATCATTGTTTATTTATAGTTAGTGTCCAGAGTTTTTCGTACTAGTATTTCTATGGACATTGAAGGGTTAAGTTTTGGTTTAACCACATTCTTTTGCCAATTTTATGATAGGCTGTTTTATCTTCTATACGATGCTGTAAAAAGTTGGTACTAATCTGTGGTCCTACATGTCGAAATATGCCAGCAGCCAAAACAATGCATGGTAAAAAATTCTTTGGAATTGTTCGAGCTCGCATATTTAAGGTTAACCTATGTTTTAGCCACTTTTTTGGTATAATGATTATGATAAATAATTTTAGTTCTAAATTAAATTACTCTAAAAGATAAACATTTTCAGGTTCTAAGCAGTTATAAGCTTGAATATACATTGAAATATTTTTGGGTATATTTTATAGTGCGGGTTGTAGGGTTAAGATTTCATTTAGCCACCATGTGACAATCTTTTTATAATAGCCTATATATGTGTTTGTATTAATCAATGATCAAAATAGCAACTTCTGGGGTCTGAGTGGTCGAAATCATTGTTTATTTATAGTTAGTGTCCAGAGTTTTTCGTACTAGTATTTCTATGGACATTGAAGGGTTAAGTTTTGGTTTAGCCACATTCTTTTGCCAATTTTATGATAGGCTGTTTTATCTTCTATACGATGCTGTAAAAAGTTGGTACTAATCTGGGGTCCTACATGTCGAAATATGCCAGCAGCCAAAACAGTGCATGATAAAAAATTCTTTGGAATTGTTTGAGCTCGCATATTTAAGGTTAACCTATCATTTAGTCACTTTCTTTATAATATATATATGAACACTAATTATCAAAGTAAATAAAACTACACTAACAAATGTAAAATTTAAGGTTCTAAGCAGTTATATGCTTAGATATAAATTGAAATATTTTTGGGTATTATTTGTAGAGCGGGTTGTAGGGTTAATATTTCGTTTAGCCACCATGTGTCAATATTTTTATAGCAGCCTATGTATGTATTTGTATTAATTAATGATCAAAATAGGAAGTTCTGGGGTCTGAGTGGTCGAAATCATTGTTTATTTATAGTTAGTGTCCAGAGTTTTTCTTACTAGTATTCCTATGGACATTGAAGGGTTTAGTTTTGGTTTAGCCACATTCTTTTGCCAATTTTATGATAGGCTGTTTTATCTTCTATACGATGCTGTAAAAAGTTGGTACTAATCTGGGGTCCTACATGTCGAAATATGCCAGCAGCCAAAACAATACATCATAAAAAAAATTTTGGAATATTTTGAGTTCGCATATTTAAGGTTAACCTATTATTTAGCCACTTTCTTGGTATAATGATTATGAAATATTATATTAGTTCTTAAATTAATTACTCTAAAAGATAAACATTTTCAGGTTCTAAGCAGTAATAAGCTTGAATATACATTGAAATATTTTTGGGTTTATTTTATAGTGCGGGTTGTAGGGTTAAGATTTCATTTAGCCACCATGTGACAATCTTTTTATAATAGCCAATATATGTATTTGTATTAATCAATGATCAAAATAGGAAGTTCTGGGGTCTGAGTGGTCGAAATCATTGTTTATTTATAGTTAGTGTCCAGAGTTTTTCGTACTAGTATTCCTATGGACATTGAAGGGTTAAGTTTTGGTTTAGCCACATTCTTTTGCCAATTTTATGATAGGCTGTTTTATCTTCTATACGATGCTGTAAAAAGTTGGTACTAATCTGGGGTCTTACATGTCGAAATATGCCAGCAGCCAAAACAATACATCATAAAAAATTTTTTGGAATATTTTGAGTTCGCATATTTAAGGTTAACCTATTATTTAGCCACTTTCTTGGTATAATGATTATGAAATATTATATTAGTTCTTAAATTAATTACTCTAAAAGATAAACATTTTCAGGTTCTAAGCAGTTATAAGCTTGAATATACATTGAAATATTTTTGGGTATATTTTATAGTGCGGGTTGTAGGGTTAAGATTTCATTTAGCCACCATGTGACAATCTTTTTATAATAGCCTATATATGTGTTTGTATTAATCAATGATCAAAATAGCAACTTCTGGGGTCTGAGTGGTCGAAATCATTGTTTATTTATAGTTAGTGTCCAGAGTTTTTCGTACTAGTATTTCTATGGACATTGAAGGGTTAAGTTTTGGTTTAGCCACATTCTTTTGCCAATTTTATGATAGGCTGTTTTATCTTCTATACGATGCTGTAAAAATATGGTACTAATCTGGGGTCCTACATGTCGAAATATGCCAGCAGCCAAAACAGTGCATGATAAAAAATTCTTTGGAATTGTTTGAGCTCGCATATTTAAGGTTAACCTATCATTTAGTCACTTTCTTTATAATATATATATGAACACTAATTATCAAAGTAAATAAAACTACACTAACAAATGTAAAATTTAAGGTTCTAAGCAGTTATATGCTTAGATATAAATTGAAATATTTTTGGGTATTATTTGTAGAGCGGGTTGTAGGGTTAAGATTTCGTTTAGCCACCATGTGTCAATATTTTTATAGCAGCCTATGTATGTATTTGTATTAATCAATGATCAAAATAGGAAGTTCTGGGGTCTGAGTGGTCGAAATCATTGTTTATTTATAGTTAGTGTCCAGAGTTTTTCGTACTAGTATTCCTATGGACATTGAAGGGTTAAGTTTTGGTTTAGCCACATTCTTTTGGCAATTTTATGATAGGCTGTTTTATCTTCTTTACGGTGCTGTATAAAATTTGTACCCATCTGTGGTCTAACATATCGAAATATGCCAACAGCCAAAATAATACATGATAAAAAAATCTTATCGCTATGGTTGTTGTTTGAGATTAACGTAGTTGTTTGCTTAACAGGAACATTATCGCTTATTAATTACATTTTAATTTGATGAAACTTAATTTACCTCTTTAATTTTGTCGGATTATTGGCTGCAAATTTTGGCTGCCAACTTCACACTGGTCATAATGGAGGCTGTGTTCAGCAGTGGACAATCCGGCTTATGCACTAACTAAATAAATATTTGTTTTTATTTAATTCGTATTAAATATATATTATTGTATGTTTATTATAGTACATATTTTAAAGAGCTTTTAGTTTCGCCACATATGTCCTATAAAATATGAATATTCAAAGTAGATTAGCTTTAAAATATCCTTTTATAAAGTACTATATAAATTGAACTCTATTTTCAAAAAGGGATTTATCATATCTGTTACCCCTCTCAGGCAGAAAGCTCTGTGAACCGTCAAATATTAATAACTTGGTTCTGAATAAGAAGAGGCTCTATGGTATGTCGGGTCGTCATTTCAGGGCATGAATTGACTTACAATATTTATCAATGCATATAATAGGCCAGTTGTTTTTTTTATAACAGGAGATATGAGCCAAATTAATTGAGATGAGAGGCAAGACTTTGGTATTATACGAACAATGGGGAATAATTCTTCCTTAATTTTATATAAAAAGAAAAATATAGGTACAGTTCGTACGAGGAATAAAGGTCTGCCAATAATAGAAACCGGGTCTCTCGATTTTACGCACCGGACCCATTAACCCTTTAGCCACTGAGACAGTTGATATGAGACGAGAATTTAGTTATATAATGTTCATTATTTTTAACCTTAATAGAAATAGCATCTGACTGAATGAAGAAATTTTTCAAAAACTTAACTCTCTTAATGATGGATACCCATCTTAATTTTTCAAAAGATTTCATGCACTACAGAATGGTAGCCAAATATAACGTTAACATTTTTTAAGAGCACATTATTTTAAAGCTATAGAGAAATAGTTTATTATATTCAATACATAACTACCCCGTGAGGTGCTCGTCTAGAATTACACTCCCTCATACCCTCCCATGGGAGAAATACCAGAAGGGCAGCAGCACTTTCTGTTGAAATGCTAGTATACACTGCGATCCCCAAGATGCCTGCCAAGTGTAGGCATTATGGCAAATCTCGCGAAGGAGAGGTTGTGTACAGCGGTGGACTATTCAGCTTATAGAGTACCTTCAGTAGACTTTCTGGAGACACAGCACAAATACGCTAAAGATGAATTATATTTTCAAAAAACAAGCACCCTCTGTAAAATAATACACCCCCTATAAGAAAATAAAGTACAATTTTCCTCGAAATAATATCTCACCTATATAAACAAATCACCGACGGGTTAACAGAAGCGTGACTGGCGCACGCACCAAACGTAATGGGTGGTTAAGGTCAACACAAGTGTGCAAGCTAATTACCATTCTACCATTTCCATGGCAATAAAATAAATTTCGCGTATATGCGGAATTTTTAACGATATGTAAATTTGTAACACGCAAACTCGTAGCTCGCAGCTATTCGTGGACCTGGCTGCGGCCATGCTATCTGCCAGCCAAGCGAAATAAATGCAGGCTCCGTGTTAAAATACTTTATTGCCAAACGGTGGCCAGAAATGCGAGTGCTGAGTGAGTGTATCCACCTATATACTTTTTGTGTAGATTTTGTATATAAACAAGCTTAAATTGCATATAAACAAGCTTAAATTGCATATTCTTCATTTTATCTATAAGGTTATACCAGAATTGATAGCAACTCATCTCTTGTCGGTGTTATAATCGACATAGAATTGCCAAAAGATATGCATAAGAGTCGTCTGCAGAATAAAGAGCTGTTCTAGCTTATACTTCGGTTCGCGGGTACCGTAGCTCGATACTAAGGAGTTTGTTGTGTTTTATTTTTAGAAAAACAAACCAATAATTATTTTACCTTCAGATTTGAAGATATCAACCTCTTTTTAAGACTATGGCCTTTATTGTAGAGCATGTTTGTTTTCTTGAATTTGAACGCTGCTTGTGCATTCAAATTTCAAAACCTACTTAGTTATGTATTTGAAAATCCTAATTCTTAAACCATTTCTATTAGTAGTGACCCTGTATTAGCAATGATGAAATTGTGTTCTAGCAGTTCTAGTATACAATTCAAAATTGTTCATTAATAGATAAAAAGTATATGCAAATATTGTATCAGTAATACACGCAACTAGAGTAAGTAAAAGAGATTTACATAAACTCAACGGTTTTAACGATAAGAATACTGCTAGAAGTATAGTCCGAAAATGAAATTTTGATGGCTCTATAGCACTATAGCTCAAATGTACAGTTTTATATGCCTAACTATAAACAATTCTATAATTTGTAACAAAATTACAACGTAAGAAATGAAAAATCATGCTTAGTCATTCAAAATTAATCACATACCTAACAAACATTTTTGCATACGGTTTAATTTTTTGGTTTGTTAATGAGTGTCAGTTAACAAACCCTTGCAAAATCCACTACTCCGACTTGGGTTGAAATTTATTGTGACATTTTTACGCTCGACTTGTTGACCTATATGTTTATGATGCGAATATCAAATAGGTGTAGGACTGATAATCGGCCGGCAATGTTTGCGATGCAATATCATACAGGTTTATTTTGTGAATCAAGCGAACTTGTAAAAAGGCTTGAGTTTCCATGGGCATATATCAATGCTCACCTGGCTATCTGATATCCTCAAGTAGAAAGTTTTACGCCAAGATATCTCTATTCATAGACGTTTACTACGGAATCTCTCATCCTTTGAAAATCATTAACAAATTTTCTTTTAGCTACTTATTTCTTATACATCTAGCATCTCTGACAATTTCGAGGTCCTATTATTACCACTTCCTTGAATTCATGATTGCACTCTAGGATTATTATTTCCTGCATGTCAATCGTTGGTTCTCCTGAGAAGTGAGCTGCTTATTGCCACCTGAGTTAGGAAATGGGCTTTTATGAGCTATTTGTTTAGCAATTATATCACGCAAAGTAACTCTAGTCATATTTCCTTATTTCTTTTAACATATCCACCATCAATCTAAAACTCGTGATCAAGTGTAGGTACTCGTATTTTATGGAACCAAAACTTTCCAGTTTGGTTGTGTTGTATCTCTAGAACACATTAAATGACTTACTCTGCTAGAGGTAACTTTAACACTACCTTAGTTTCACAGCGGAAACTTCTTCAGTAGTATATGTAAATAGAGTTTAAGTTTACGAAAAATTTTATAGTTTATATTGAAAATTCTGCATGAGGGTTTCATAAAAATGCTTAGCTTCTGGATTGTTTTATCGAAAAGTAACTATATGCAGCGCTTGTGGGACAAATAAAAACATAGAGGGAAAAAGGATGTGATAAGAGAGAGAAAACTTGTAGTTGTCTTTGGAAATCTACATAAAGAGTTTTTCGTAACTGAATGGAGGAATATAGAACTTCAGTTTTAATAATACAATTACGTAATTGATTTCCATGTATTTGTTATTTTTGCAGCATACGATCTTATCCGCGTAGTTTTTGATTATATTTCGCTTTCTCGGAAATTTTATCATCTTTTAATAACTAAGTAAAAATAAATCTGTGATTAATATACGAAATTTATTAATTTAACATATATATCCGGGGGAGGACATCGGTATGCCAAATTACAGGCCTGACCTAGTTTGAGTACCTATCTGTTTCCAATGTCTATGCCAAAATATATACCGCTATATTATTGTTACTCAGATATAATTAAGTGAAACAATGTTTGTTAAGGGGATAAAACATTTCGTTTGAGATATTAATACTTTTTTTTTTTATTTGCATGAGGAAAATGCATTAACGCATACACACCCGCCGGGGAGCAGGTGGTTATGTCGGGCTCAGAGTCAATAGGGACCCCACTACCGACTAAAAACCTCATGGTGTTCCGTCGTCCTCGACTAGTGGCAAGGGCCGCGGGGTCACTCGCGCTCTCATCCGCAGCCCCCACCGACGTCGCTGCCCGCGTAAACGGGCCCAGCCTCTGGGAATAACTCCCCCCACCCAATGCCGCCTCGTGGGATGCCCCGGAACACGAGGGCATCCACACCTCATGAGGACCTAACCCTGATGGGGGTGCCGGCCGTCCCCACGGCCGACACCCCAGGTTCTCTGAGCGGAGGCGGAGTGCGAGCGCGATCGGCTCGCCTCCGTGTCCGCGCTCTACGGAGTGGAACAGAAAGAGGATCTCTCTCCCTTTCCCGCTCCTCCGCCTCCCTCTGTGAGACAATTGTCTCACAAAACAAGGCCACTGCCTCCCACGACCCCTCGTCACCGACCATCTTCACGATGATGGCCGGCAAGGAGAGGTTGGACCCCACGACGGCGATCAGGGATCGCCGCGGTCCTGCTCCTCCTGGGCATGCCTCCAGTGCATGCTGAGCGGTATCTTCCACGCAGCCGCACTGGTGGCAGACCGGGGAAGGTTCCCTTCGTGCGACGTTACACAGGTATCTCCCGAAACAGTCATGTCCCGTGAGAACCTGTGTCAATCTGAAAGAGAGCCTTTCATGTTTTCTTTGGACCCACTCTCCGAGTACGGGCCGGATTGCTTCGAGGAGTCGTCGAGCGCCGGCCCCCCTCTGTGTGGGTCCTGCGAGGAGCCTCTCAGCCCACGTGGCGAGAGCTGATGCCCTAGCGTCATCGCGCCAGTGCGCTACCTCCCGCGGCGCCGGTCGCTCGTCCTGCTCCCGAGCCTGCGCTCTGCGCTGGTAGACCGAGGCTAGGACTTCAGCCTTTAGGTCCCACGGGAGCAGTCCGGCGAGGACACACGCAACTTAGCAGGAGAGTGTGCGGTACCCTCGACACACTGTCACTGTCATCACTCGCTGTGCTGCAAGCAGCGCAGAGGTACCCTCTCGACGGAGGGAGCCTGCCCATATCGGGGCGCCGTACAGGGCCATGGAGCTGACCACAGCTGTATAGAGGTGGCGGCAGCTCCCCTCTCCTCCCCTGGTATTTGGGAGGAGGCGACTCAGTGCACCAGCTGTCCCTAGGAGTTTGGGGGACAGCTGCCGCATGTGTGCCTCGAACTTCCACTTACTGTCGAGGACGACGCCGAGATATTTCAGCGTCGACCCAACAGGAATGGAAGTTCCGCCCACCACTATGGTGGAGCCTGCAGGTGGCGCCCGTCGTCGGCCATAAAAATAAATGGCCTCAGACTTATGGAGCGCCACCTCCAGGCCCAGCATCCGGATTCAGGCCCAGCATCCGGAGAGATATTAATACTAGATTGACCACGCTCTACTTCAGACTCCGAACTACTAGCCTTATCTCAAGGATTATATCTCTTAAACGGAATTATTTATAAACCGGAAAAGTAAAACTGTAAAAATGATAAATTTTAGAGCATATTTGTTACCTGGTTTAACTTCATAACAGAAATAGGAATTTAAATGTTCGGTTTATTATGTAGGGTACATATACCCTCATTTTAATCGACAAATACTGAAAACGCCAGTTTTTCATTAGTTCTACATATATGAATGTGGAACCCAGGTTTTTCATACGTTTCACGATCTTTGGCTGGAGTCTGAAAACCTAGAAATTAAATGATTAGGATTGTTTATATACAATAAATGACAAATAACAATTCTACGCCTCTACAAATTATGTGATCCATGAAAAGGCAAATAACCTAAGTTGATGTTTAACTTTCTTAGTACGGAGCATTACCGGAAAAACATCGTTAATCCTAACTTTCATGCAATAAACATGAAATATTCCTGCCAAGAACAATTTACAGTTTAAGTTTTATGTTTACTTTTATTATTGTTCTTTTTATGTAATTTTTGGACAAAGAATCGGTAGTGACGTAATCTGTGTAATATATTAGTCTCTCCAAACTCATGACTCGAAGTTTTGTCGATACCAGAAGCTTAACAACCTTAAGCGTCTGGTATCGACAAAACTTCAAGTTCGACTTTAGGTCCAGAATTAAGCATAATACCGATTGATCTCGTCATTATCTAGGCTTGTATGATGCCGCAATTTTAAAAACATAATTAAGTTGAAAGTTATGAGCCTTGAAAATGTTATATGAAAATGTTTCGAAGCTCATAACTCTCAAGTTAATTATCTTATCAAAATTTCGGCATCATACAAGCCTAGGTAATGACGAGATCAATCGGTATTATGCTTTGTTTTGGACCTAAATCCGCAAATAAGGCAGTAATCACCCTACGGCGTTTGTATGGAGAACGGCCCGGCCAGTTCACCCTTGACAAGGGATCAATCTATATTCCCAGAGTTCCTAATTTGTGTTTTCGTTTTTAACCGGTTAACGATAAATTTAATTGTAATCCCAATTGTGACAAAATAGAACTTAGTTAAAATATGTTGCTAAAATTCGGTTTAAATTTAGCTTTCACTACAAAATAACCCCTTGAGAAATTTATTTTAAGTAGGTGCTTCTTATGCTGGGTTTAAGAGGTTCTAACGTCTATTTTAGAAACAGCGTAAGACTTGTTCCAGAAGCGTGCTTTGCTTTATGTTTGCATATAAAACTCAGCTCTACATAATTTAATTTGACGTGGTGTAGTGTGGTTAGTATAAGAATCATAAAAATAAAAAGCACTATATTTTCTTTCATGATTTAGTTTATGTAGGAAAAAAAATTATGTTGTAAGTGAGATAATGATATTGATTTGAGCTTATACTTTCGTAATTTACAAAGCGTACATATAACGATTTAGAATTGAATTTCTTCCAGTCGAAATGATAAATAACTCAAGACTTTATAAACAGAAAGAAGTTAGAAAAAACTATATTTTTAGGAAATTTACCACTGTGACACATATAAATATAGGTGACAGTATATACCTTTTTATTTTATAAAAAGTAGACTGTAAACGAAAAAAAAAAATGTGATTACTTAAGAGGCATTTTACATTTTAATGCGGTATACGAAGATTTTAAGCGCTTAATTTACTATCATAGGAAATATCTACAAGTTGTTTAATAATTGATAAAAATATAATAATCTGTTCTCTTATCAGTTAATGTACCAGATTTACAAATATAACATTAATTATTTTGTAGTGACCAATCTCCCGCACCTTGTTTTACGAATTAAAGTACACATAGCCAACTTCAGAGTTCTATCTCTTGTATAAAGATTCATCAAATTAACTTAAAAAAAAACTGTGCATCAGGCATATAATCCTGTTGACACATAGTGTACTAGAATATCGATAATTAATGGTCATTGTAGAAAAAAAAATAAAGATCTTGCGCCAATTTCCACGAATTATATCAGCAGTTTAACACGATATATTGCGTTTAATAAAGTGTAATTCCAAACAGATATTATATGAAAAGAAAGTTTATTATTTAATTAATCTGATCTTGTATAAATTGTGCTATTAACTCTGTTTTGTTCGACAAGAAAAAATATTTAACATAACTCGAAATGCTCATAAATTGAAATGTACAAGCGCGAGGCGATCAGTACCGCGCGAGCGCTCATCGAGGTAGGACCTGCGTTCGTTTTGCCTTGCTCTGACGTCTCGTACGCGGAACGCGTAGACGCAAGTTTATAGTGCGACCACAGAGTTTTGATCATGTCTTTATTTTTTTAAGTAACAAACTATACTTTATTTTTGTTGTCCATAATATAATTATTGTTCTCTTGTTAAGTAACTACATCTTTAGTTTCTGTTCATTCATTGTGTTAAAAAAAGGAAACGTCACAATTATGCAGCCTTATACAGCGTTATTGGAAAAATGCTAACAACCTCAGAGGGTTGACTTCTTCTTTTTGGTCTGCTAGTTTTTATATTATTCTAGTTTAAATTAGTAACTCACTATAACTTTTGTTTTAGAAGGATAAGATGACAGGCGAATAATTGATTTCCACTATTTTTGGATTCAGTTAATGTCTATAAGTGAACAAAGCGATAACTCACAGCGATAATCCAGAAAAAAACTAACTTTTATATACTGAAGTAGTTACATCAGACCCAATTTTCAAGGTCTGGCTACAACGGAAAGATTTTTTATTGACAAAATACCATATGTTTCCATGAATCTCACAGTTATATCTGTATACGATGTTGATATCAGGCCATTTGGTCCCAAACAATGAATTTTAGTTTTAAAAATATGCTGGCTAATATTACAATCAGACCGTTTGGTTCCAAAATATATGTGTGGTGTGTAAAAGTAATACTTTATATACATAAACAACAGATCATATGGTTCGGAAAAATAATGATTTATGTAGCTTGTTTGTGGCGTTATGTTTAGCTCTGACATTACATACTCAAGAAAATAAAAAATACATTGGTCTTACCTTATTGTAATACCATATGACTCGTATAAATAACATTACACTTTTTCTGACGCTGCAGTTAAGGCCGTAATATGCTTTACATGAGACTTTATGGTACTGGTTTTGTTTGATTATTACAAAGTCTATTGTTAAATAAGTCCTAATAGTCTCTTACATCTTTATTTTGTACTGTATTGTTTAGGAAGGTAAGACCTACAATAAGTTATATATTTATAAAATGAAAGTACTTAAGTATATTCGTGATCAGTATTATTATGTTTAAACCTAATTTAATCTAATAGTTAATTAGTTTATATGCAAAAAAGACAACACATTAAAATCGACGTTATGGCTATTGATTGAAGTAAGATGAAACTTTTTGTTGATACCGGATCACTTATATCACTAGGCCGTAACAATAGTTTGTTTTTTACAACATAGACAATTGATGAAACAAGTTTATAAAATTATGGCATAGTGTGAGAGATTGCTGTTTTTTCCTGATGGATGGATCCTGGTCCTCTTAAGACTCTTCAACGTCTCCAACAAATTCAAGTCATTCAAAAATCCAACAATCATTCAAAAACAACACGCGCGGGGGTGTCAAACAAGGCGCTGTCCCCAAAATCAAACAAATAATGTAACACGACACTCAAAAGCAAACTTTTTCTATTCAACTCAAAATGTCTATAGACTAGTAGACTGCCTACGCTAGGGAGGCGTTCAGAACCTTGCCTGCGCAAAGTTGACGTTCCAAACAGTAATTATAATCGTAGTCGTAGTCGGGGTCGTGATCATGTTCTTGATCGTGATCGTGGTCGTGATCATGATCGTGATCGTGGTCGTGGTCGTGGTCGTGATCGTGGTCGTGGTCGTGATCTTGATCTTGGTCGTGGTTGTGGACGTAGTCGTGATCATGATCGTGATCGTGGTCGTGATCATGATCGTGGTCTGGGTCGTGATCATGATCTTGATCGTGATCGTGGTCGTGGTCGTGGTCGTGGCCGTGGTCGTGATCATGATCGTGGTCGTGGTCTTGATCATGATCGTGGTCGTGGTCGTGATCATGATCTTGATCGTGGTCGTGGTCGTGGTCGTGGTCGTGGCCGTGGTCGTGGCCGTGGTCGTGGCCGTGGTCGTGGTCGTGGCCGTGGTCGTGGCCGTGGTCGTGGTCGTGGTCGTGGCCGTGGTCGTGGTCGTGGTCGTGGTCGTGGTCGTGGTCGTGGTCGTGGTCGTGGTCGTGGTCGTGGTCGTGGTCGTGGTCGTGGTCGTGATGGTGGTCGTGGTCGTGGTCGTGGTCGTGGTCGTGGTCGTGGTCGTGGTCGTGGTCGTGGTCGTGGTCGTGGTCGTGGTCGTGGTCGTGGTCGTGGTCGTGGTCGTGGTCGTGGTCGTGGTCGTGGTCGTGATTGTGGTCGTGGTCGTGGTCGTATTATATTATATATTTTTTTTATACTGTATCAAAGTACCTTAGTTTCATTTCTCCTACTACCACGTTAGGTAGGTTAGAAACTAAGTGTACCTATAGCGGTACAATATAACTTTGAGATTAATGGAAACATAACATCTATTTTGTCAATAAAAACTCTTTCCGTTGTAGCCAGACCTTAAAAATTTCGGTCTGATGTAACTACTTCAGTATATAAAAGTTAGTTTTTTTTCTGGATTACTTACAGAAATCAAGTTAAAAATAATCGTAAACGAATATGAAATCAACGAGCATATACAATTATAGCGATTTACTCCAGAGACTTCAAAAACATTAAACAATAATTCACATTAAACATTTATTTTTGCTCTCCTGAATAGTTGTAAAATTGGATATCCGACTAAATGGTTCTGATGTCGAGAATTGGGTTGTTTTAATCTTGTTACATTAAAATATTTGGCGTAAAAATCTGTTATAATTCATGGCTAAAGAACAATAGTAAATTATCATAAAAGAAGAATCGAAGTTCTAGGTGAGTCTAGTTACGAAAAAATAAAAATAGCAATTAAATTACTATTTCCCACCATTTTTGTCGTGTGTTCAAACCCCATTTCCAGTATTTTTTTCTATAAAAAGGTGTATTATCATTTATTTTCCATAGAGGAAATAGTGAGCATAAGAGTATATAGTGAGGATTGCATTGGTTCCAAGAAGTATATATGTTGATTATAGATTGCATCAAAGATATTCGATTTAAAAACAAAAAACCTCAAAATGTGTAAATATATATTTACATTTCGCTGTTTGGTCTACTCAAACTAAATGGATGAAAATGTTATTTTTTTAAAGGTATAGGTGATATATTGTGGTATGGGAATATGAGGGTGACATGTTTAAGTAGGTAATGGAAAACCAAAACGTCATGGGACGTTTGTGGTTGGTACTGAGTTGTTTTCCGGATGCACAGAAAAATAAACGTCAATCCTATGCATGGTCATTATGGCAGACAGTGTTAACGACTGGTGATACTGTGTAGAGTGTGAACGAGGAAAATAGCAATTTTGGAAAATTTCAAAGAAAGAGCTTTTAGTCCGCAGCTTTTAATCAATGCCGTTACGTCAAATATTTATATAATTTTAAGCCGTATAGTTATTTAATTATTTAAGTTTATTGTTACAATAAGTGATTCAAACATATCTATTTTTTATTCATCAAGGATGAAATGTAAATATACGATTCACGATATAGGTTGACTATTTAATGTACATGCCTACTTCTTTTCTATAACATTAGCAAGTAGTCGACAAGAAATTGATTATTTACTCATGCCAATCACACAATTTTTAAATTTGCAACTTACATTTCTTTATTAATGAGTGCTAGTATCAAACTATGTTACTCACAGTCACGCTATTCCGTCGTCATTTCTTTCGCTTGTGTATGCGATGCGCTGGCATTGACCTAAACTTCAGAAGCGTGATTTTGTGAAATGGCTCTTAACTCATCTCAAAGTAAACAATCGGTAGGAAGCCGTATAACTCTCGTTGTACTCGTTGTACGCGGAAATAAAGCTATCTCGGAAGCAGCACTCCTTATACTTACGACTGTAGGTACCTGTGAAAAAAAATTGAGGTTTGAATTTGCAAACTATTTAGAACTGTGGCTAAACCATAATATACAAACCCAGCTCGAGCTCGAATCCGTGAAATGAAATGTACCTGAATACCACAGGTACCTTCATTTACCTGAATGTAAATGAAGGTAACTGTGAAAAAAAAATGAGGTTCTAATTTGTAAACTATTTAAAACTGTGGCTTAACCATAATATACAAACCCAGCTCGAGCTCGAATGCGTGAAATGAAATACTTTTATATCTTTAGAGCCATGTTTTTGAAATCGGAGATTTGATAGCTTTACCGGAGCATAGTATAGCTACAAACGACATATTACATCTCTGAACACTAAACGCATGGCTTGCCGCTTCCTGTTGCTATCGTAAACTGAACTTTTTTATATTTACTTATACTACTACAACTTCCTGACTGGTAGCTTTGCGGATGCTGGTTCATATCCTACGCGGGATTGAATATCTGCATAATTGAAGGTTTTTTCCTTCATTTCACAGAAAGAACCTATCGATGCGTTCTAATAGATACCGTTCTCGTTAAAGGCGTCCTGTCATTTTACCACATCACTTTTTGGCAGAATGTAACTAATACATATGAATTTAAAACTCATAAAATGCTATTGATGTAAACGCAATGTTGAGTGTTGCCCGTCTGCAATTTATTGAAATGTTACAAAAAATTACGACTGAGTTAAAGGTCAGTAAACAAGTAAATAATACATTTGAGTGGATGAAATGCAAACAGTGTTGAAGTTTCATAATTAATTGTATGCATGACTACCTACTCGTGTGCATTCTAAATAAATTGTAGGTTAAATAATTTTATAGAGACCAAATGGCTTTAAATCATAAGATTTATGAAATCAAACAACATTTCTAGAGATAAATAAATTAAAACTTTGTTTGTTCATTGACTGGTTTATCCGCTACTCAAGAGGAGATCACTTAAATTTTAAAGAAGAAATGTATTAAGTATTTTTCAAATGAATTGCCTTAACTAACCCCTTTAAAGTCAAACATATAAAAACTGACTCTAGACCATTCTATATCTTTAAAACAAATTTACCAACAGTATCAGTGTCACCTTAATGTAGCCAATTCAAAACCACAACTTATAGAATTGTTAAATCTTACCAATACCAGGTGTATCGATATCTTATATTACTTCTTACGGCCACTTATGGCAATATCCTCTGATTGCGTTAACTTAGAAGCCGGCATTTGTTACATTATCAAAAAACTATTAAGATAAATATTATTTGTAATTATTTTAACCAATTATTTCTAACGAAAATTTTCTAGATTTTTTAAAAATATTATTGTGACGGAACAAACATTAAGGCCACCTGATGTTAAACGGTATCCTCTGCCTATAACAGATGCATTTCGTCACAAGTGACGAACTGCACTGCGCCCGTCACCCTGAGACATACATATGTGAAGTCTCATCATGTGCCTGTAATTTTACTGGCTCTCAAAGACTGCTGGCGGAACACACTGTTAGGTGCTTGGCTACAGATTTCTACTTGAGGTAGCTAGCCAGTCGGGCATTCGCAAAATGCCCTTCCAACATGCACTGAAGCTCAAGCCGGCGGCGGGGAACGAACCATGGACCTGCGGCACCGCAGTCCATAGGTATTTATAACCGTTCGGCTATCATAAATTAAAGGACTGATTGATAACAAATTTACCCCATAGTAAGTATAGTACCCATTTATTCCATTCCAGCTACTAGAATATTTTTGTGAAATTCTTAAGGAAACTTATACCTTTTTATGACTTAATGTTATTGAAGTAAGAAGCTTCAATAAGAATAAGGCTATATAATAATATATAAATTGATTCTCTCTAGAGCATAATATAAATATAATATGAGGTATGTATCGAATTCGTAAGGCGTTGTGTTATTTATTGCAAAATTTCTTCTCTTACCGCTGTAAATATAGTAAATAAATAACTAAAATTCGCATCCGCATTAAGTTTAGCTGCAAATTCATTTTATTTCTGTTTGTAATTTGAAATTGGGTCCCGCCTGCTGGTATACTTAATGCGAGACTCAATATTGTTCCGATCTTATTAGTACGGTCGGGTTTAATTTTCTTAATTATTTATTTATATTATGTGTTATGTAAGTATGTTAAGTATCTAATAAACAAACATACTGACCAGTATATATTTTTGTGTTGATTTCACGTCAAAAATTCGCCATATTGTTTTTTCATGAAATACCTATCTAAAACACTTTTTAAGACAAATGTAACGATAGCTTTACTGTCAAAATTCATCCAGCTTTGGAAGATGCGAGGTAATAAAGAAATTTACACACTAACACACATAATATACACATACATACGCGCAACAAACATAACCATTCCGTGGCAGTCGGATATATATTACAATAACTGGCGTCAACATATACTGTTAAAATTCCTCATAATAAATATAGCAGTATTATGAAGAAATTCAATTTGGATATTGATGCCGGAAAATATGTACTAAATATTCCGAATAAAATATAAGATTCCACACCTAATTCTGATTTTTGCTTTTCAATTGTCGCACTAAAATATCTATTCAAACACAATTGAAAATAATATCCGAAGGGAAGATTCAAATCTAACCAATGGGATTAAATGGTCCAACTTTGGAAACAAATTTCCTGCTTCGAATTAATCGAGCCTAACGATATCTTTATCTCGTTGGAATTAATCACCTCAATAATGAGCTAATAAGCCTGACTAATTATATCACTCAATCATTTATAACGGAATGTTGATTAATTTATCAATAAAATGTAGTAAAAATATTTATTGCATTTTATTGATTTTTAATTTCGTATTTAATATCAATAATTAAATACATTTAATCTATCAGGGTAAAACAATTGATAAGAGATGAAATTTGCAAATTATGAATTGATAATATCTGTAGTAGTTAAAAAAAGTTTTATCATAAGTGAATAATGATTATTAATCAATTTGTTTTATTTAATTATTTAAAGGAACCCCTTTTAAAACACTAACTGTTAACTCTAGGTACTTAATCACTAAGAACTTAGCTTTAATCTGGAAACGGCGATAAGCAGACGTCGCACTACACTGATTCTTATTTTACACATGGGTTGATTTCACTGACTTTTTATACAGAATTACACTAAAATTATTATTTTTAACTAATTGTTTATTATACCTTGTAACCGCGCGCGAATTATTAACTACTCGTTTAATATTTTTCGGACGTTTCTTCGCTCGCAACCTTTCCTCCAAAAGCTAGTGTTGCGTCGGGTATATCCCATAACCTCCTTTCTCTTTCTTATGTGTAGTACCATCTTATACCAACCTTTCGAAAAAAAATTTACCATACACGCCCTAATTTTTTTTTTCAAATGAACTCATTCTCCGAATTGTTATCGAACTTTGAACGCAAAAAATATAAGGTCCAATCTTATCGTTACATGTCTGAATGTTTTAAATTTATTTCTTTTTAAAAGAAAAGTGCTCGTTTGTCTTTTAGAGTTAGCTCTCTTCTTATCTAATTAAGATGTCAAGTTGTTTAAATTCATGATTTTAAGACAACAGATAAACCCAATTATTTTTCTGTTTTACAAATGTTTGTAAATTAAGCTAAGCGTTGTGAGTACGAGTTTTTTTCAGTCTTTCCCACAGTTTGGACTATTAAAAAAATATATGTCTTTAAAATTATTTTATCTGAAAGATGCATAAGTGACAACTCAAAATGTAATTTATTGCATGTGTGAAATTTGTCAAGATAGAGAGCATTTATTTAATCTGTAATGTAGGCTCATTAAATTATAAGATGTTTGTCAGGCGGTGATGCCATAATCTAGTCCTAGCTTAAGGTAAAGTAAATGAGTACTACTAGTTCAGTACTTAACTATCCCACTTACTAGGTTTTCTACACAAAAGGGAATCATAAGGATACTTCAAAAACACAACGTTTATAGGAACACATAGAACACTTTAATAAGAATAATACATCATTAGGGTCACATGGATTACTTCAAAGGTAATATTGTATAGTCACATTTCACAACGATAATATAATAAACAGGGCAAACCATTTTAAAAGCCAACAAACATAGACCCACATACAACACGTGAATATCAGTTATGTTACATTAAATAAAATAGTACAGCACTTAACTCAATAAGTCTCGATGCAGCAGTCACTTGTGAAGAAATAATAGAGGGCTCAGCAAATTGAAACATTGGTTTTATAGCAATAACTGGCGTCAAGTGTCTGTCGCATATACATTAAAGTTCCCACCATATTTAGCACAACCAATCAGAGACATGAAAGTTCCCGCCACAACGTATCAGCCAACCCGAAATAAGACAGTACAGATTATGTAGGATTTCAGTGTGGCGGTTATTAAAATTTACAAATATCAACAAGCTTTAGAATATTTTACAATTACATAATGAGTAACTTCTCGTACCTTATTTACTTAAGCTAATTGAAGTTTAACAAATATATGATTCTAACACATGCATAT
Organism: Plagodis pulveraria; assembly: GCA_963890685.1. NCBI lineage: Eukaryota > Metazoa > Arthropoda > Insecta > Lepidoptera > Geometridae > Plagodis > Plagodis pulveraria. Next base: position 9,250,895 of record OY982964.1, on the reverse strand, counting down.
GTGTAAGAGGCAATAACTCTCATCTGTCTCTCAAATGACCGCTTACAGACTAGAATAACATAGATATATCAATGTTCTCAGTCTCGTACCAAACTCGTATCTTGCTTGATAGATGAACGCTGAGAAGAACTCAATGTGTTGCACTCTGTGCTCACGCTCCTAGATAATTATAAATTAATTAGTTACCTTTATGCAGTTTAAAAATAGACACGTACAAAAATGTGATTGTGAAGACTTCCATTGATTTCGATCACCAAATTTATTTTATTCCTACGTGTTAGAGATGGGTAGGTCCGGATGGATACGAATCCGAGGATCCGCATCACTAACGTTATTGATGGATGTACTTCCAACCACAATTCGGATACCGATCCAACAGTACCGGCCGACCGAATTGCCTTGCTAGAGGCACTGAGTAGTGGAACTGAATCGCGTTCCGGAGCGGTATCGTGTCCGGACACGGCGCGTGTCGGCGGCGGCGCGGCGGTGCGGTAACGCGTGGATCGGGTGGGACTGCGTAGACGCGCGGGTGCGAGCGGATCGAACAAAGTGTGCGACGCAAAGCTATTAAACTGAGCGAGACGTCAGCATCAGACGATTCAATTTAACGGCTGCACGTTTGCTTAAAATGTTTTTCGTATTTTTTTGTTTGTTTTGCTGTGTGTTAATTAATCACTATAAATAAATAGCGTGTTACAGTGCTGAAAAAATGCTAAATGCCAATATTGCCATACTAATATGCCATATAATAAATGATAAATATAATATATTTTATTCAAGTATGACCTACCTACCTTTATGTTACATACCTACATATCTTCACTGATCAATGATGTTACACAACCATTATTGAAACAGTATTTACTTAATAGTAATAAATGTTTAGTATAATTTAAGCTATTGAATTTGAATCATTGTTCTGTCGTTGCATTGTGCTCGCGATCCCGCAGTCCGCTGATCATATTGAGTAGCCGGACCCATATGGGTGCAACGGACACGGAACCTGGATGTAGGTCTTTAGAGTTGGATGTACTTCCGGATGTAACTCCGAGTTATCCTCGGACCTACCCATCTCTACTACGTGTCTGTTCTGCTTCTTAGAATTTGAATGTAACGAGTTTTTAAGGACTTAATAAAATAAATTAATAAAAAAAGTTAATTAGGATCCATGCATTCCACTGCTATGTGCCAGTTTGATGAATGCCAATTTACTTTATGGGACCTCCATATAATTTTACTTTCTGATTCTATCATAATTTCTTATGTATTCTGCCATTATAACACATATTCTTGAAACATTTCTATCGGCCATCTATTACAATTTATAATATTTAACTAGGGCGGACAGACGGTCATCGTAGGCTAAGGGTATTAAAAGGATATAATTTTCACAAATAAAAAGAAAGCAAGTACACAATAAATTATTTTTATCTTTGTAAGTATCATAGAATATTAATTGATAGTGACGTTCTATTTGTACTTCTTTTATACATTCACGTTCGTTCATACACACCGAATTCATATTCAACCATCAATAACTTCAGGATTCTACATTTAAAACGCCCTTTCAATTACCAATTAGTAAAGCGTTGGATTGGAAACAACTCGAAAATCCTTTTGACAGACAGGCACAAATAGCTCATTTTTTTCTGCGACAATCGTAAAACGAATCATTTGCAATGTTCTTTTATTATCTCGAGCGATTTGGGAGTCTCTCTGCCATTAAAAACAGACAAAAGGACTGAAGGCTTTTGGTCTGACGACCAATTTCCTTCACTGCTGAACATCTCATTAATTTTAGAGAAGTGAATTTCCGATTTTTATCATCCCAATCATCTATGAAGAGTGGTGTTTCACTTGGAAGGCGTATTTTAAAATTGGATTGCATTTGTTTTTGTTAATTCTTGTATTTTGTATTTGATTTAAGTTAATGTTGACGGGGCGATTGTGATAATGATTTTGTGTTGATGTCGATTGTGTATTGTTGTAGTTGGTTTCAATGTGGAAATGACATTAAGGTGTAAAGGCCACTGTAGAAGTCTGTCTCAATGTTAATTATCCTAACACTACATTGCCTAAATTTTCACTAATATTTAAAGATTTTTTATGATCGGAATGTATTTCATATTTTTTTCAATATTGCCATACAATATTGCCCCTTCTTCAAGTGCCGTAAAGCATCTTTGAAATTTGAATATTCTGGGTTTGAACGCGTCATACAATGATTAGTTTTCTATAGGTACTTAAATTTACAGTGTTCGTCCAAAGTCTGGAATTGTGCTTATTGTATTATGCTATTATATGGAAACATTATATCAGGATGAATGTGCTTATACAGACACCTTTGCCTACCTTTTAGGAGATGTAAATAGAGTAAAAACATAAGCTCTAAAAAAAAATGTGTGCTTCAATAATTACTGCTCCTACAAATTTTCTACTGAAACGTAGCACGATGTCGCTTCGCCTGGACCTTGACATACTGTTCATTACTCAGTGCGGGGAGTTCTTTGTTTCACGCTCAATATAAACTCATTTTTTGCTGGCTGTGCCTAGCAGGATTGGGTCCAGTCACCGTTGTTATTTATTACGGAGAGGTCAAAGTGCGCAATCTTTTTTGGAGTCGGTAGTGCTGTGAAAATATGTGAGGACTGTAGTTATTAGTCCGCATGCATTTAATAGCTCCTTTGTGTTGAAATTTCCGTACGTTATAAATTATTCTGGGTCACCTCTTTGCCTATTTTTCATAACTTATATAATGTCAGAACTCGTCGAATTGCTTTAGAATGTTTTTATTTGTACTATTTTTAGTAATAGCAACATTTTGTATATACTTATATAATACGTTGCTGGGTACTCAACCAGCAAGGTATTCTTACCCAACAATGGTAGGCATTAACTTCAATTTCACCTGACGGTATGTGATGATAAAGACTGCTGGACACACTAGATGCTTGTTGCCAGGTTTTCCACTTGAAGGTACTTTATGGGACCTCTATATAATTTTACTCTCTGATTCTATCATAATTTCTTATGTATTCTGCCATTATAATAAATATCCTTTAAATATTTTTATCGGCCATCTATTACAATTCATAATATATAAATAAGGACGGACAGACGGTCATCGTAGGCTAAAGTATTAAAAGGGTGACATTTTCATATATAAAAAAAGTAAGTACACAATCTATTATTTTTATAAGTATCATAGCATATTAAATGATAGTGACGTTCTATTTGTACTTCTTTTATTCATTCACGTTCGTTCATACACATCGAATTCATATTCAACCATCAGTAACTTCAGGATTCTACATTTAAAAACACCCTTTCAATTACCAATTAGTAAAGCGTTGGATTGGAAGCAACTCATAAATCCCTTTGACAGACACGCACAAATAGCTAATTTTTTTTCAGTGACAATCGTAAAACGAATCATTTACAATGTCCTTTTATTATCTCGAGCGATTTGGGAGTCTCTATGCCATTAAAAACAGACAAAAGGACTGAAGGCTTTTGGTCTGACGACCGATTTCCTTCACTGCTGAACATCTCATTAATTTTAGAGAAGTGAATTTCCGATTTTTATCATCCCAATCATCTATGAAGAGTGGTGTTTCACTTGGAAGGCGTATTTTAAAATTGGATTGCATTTGTTTTTGTTAATTCTTGTATTTTGTATTTGATTTAAGTTAATGTTGACGGGGCGATTGTGATAATGATTTTGTGTTGATGTCGATTGTGTATTGTTGTAGTTGGTTTCAATGTGGAAATGACATTAAGGTGTAAAGGCCACTGTAGAAGTCTGTCTCAATGTTAATTATCCTAACACTACATTGCCTAAATTTTCACTAATATTTAAAGATTTTTTATGATCGGAATGTATTTCATATTTTTTTCAATATTGCCATACAATATTGCCCCTTCTTCAAGTGCCGTAAAGCATCTTTGAAATTTGAATATTCTGGGTTTGAACGCGTCATACAATGATTAGTTTTCTATAGGTACTTAAATTTACAGTGTTCGTCCAAAGTCTGGAATTGTGCTTATTGTATTATGCTATTATATGGAAACATTATATCAGGATGAATGTGCTTATACAGACACCTTTGCCTACCTTTTAGGAGATGTAAATAGAGTAAAAACATAAGCTCTAAAAAAAAATGTGTGCTTCAATAATTACTGCTCCTACAAATTTTCTACTGAAACGTAGCACGATGTCGCTTCGCCTGGACCTTGACATACTGTTCATTACTCAGTGCGGGGAGTTCTTTGTTTCACGCTCAATATAAACTCATTTTTTGCTGGCTGTGCCTAGCAGGATTAGGTCCAGTCACCGTTGTTATTTATTACGGAGAGGTCAAAGTGCGCAATCTTTTTTGGAGTCGGTAGTGCTGTGAAAATATGTGAGGACTGTAGTTATTAGTCCGCATGCATTTAATAGCTCCTTTGTGTTGAAATTTCCGTACGTTATAAATTATTCTGGGTCACCTCTTTGCCTATTTTTCATAACTTATATAATGTCAGAACTCGTCGAATTGCTTTAGAATGTTTTTATTTGTACTATTTTTAGTAATAGCAACATTTTGTATATACTTATATAATACGTTGCTGGGTACTCAACCAGCAAGGTATTCTTACCCAACAATGGTAGGCATTAACTTCAATTTCACCTGACGGTATGTGATGATAAAGACTGCTGGACACACTAGATGCTTGTTGCCAGGTATTCCACTTGAAGGTGGTAGCTACCCAGGCGAGTATTTGCATAAAAAAAACACTGCCTCTATACGGTAAAGCTACAGCCTCCGCTGAGATTGGAACCATGAACCGTTGCCTTTTGTAACAACGCTCATGATTCTCAAGGAATTTCACGAACAAATTGCAACTGAAGTTAGAAATAACAAACATTTTCAAACCTATTAAACGCATTTTTAAGTTAGATCCTTAAAACAAATCCGCGTGGTGCCGGGCTAGAATTGCACCCACACTATATCTTCCTTAGGGAATCGTAAAGCGACGAAAAGAAAAATATCGTTAGGTGGGCAGCAGTGTCTTATATATGGATTAAATAGAATATGTACCGAATAATATATATACCGGTTAGTATACCGATTTTAGATCCCTCACTACGAGTTGTTATATGTTTGATATACTTAGACCCACTGACAAAAATGGTTTTAAACTGTTAATGTTGACTGCTTCTATGTATATATTACTAAAAAAATAAAAAGTACTCAATGAGTTCTATACACCCCAAATGTAAGGGCGCAGGAATGGTATTTTATCGACTACATTTTCACGTATTGGCCCTAAAAAATAATTTAAATTTATTTTAGTTCAATCTTTTAGTCATCGTTTTATACATGATATCAAATTTTCAGATTTGTAATTTTTTCCATTTACTAGCTAGTGCCACCTTCGACAGGCAAAAAGACTGCTGAGTCTTATTAAAAAGGTTCCATTTTGCCCTTTGAACACGAAACCTAAAGAGGAAAACATGAATTGAATCGCCTTGGGGAATACAAAGTAAGACCGAAACCAAGAACAAAAGTTTTATCCATAAAGTTTCCCATTTTAGTATTCCCAAGACCACAACTTTGTCCTGCAGTCTATGCCTACAAAACAAGTTTTAATTACGCAGATAATTTGCACCCCAAGTTCCGTTTTGACCTAGATGTATGTCCTTTTCATCCTTGTTTCGACATGAATGTATTTTATACGAGTATAATCCTGTCATGTAATGATGTGATAATTTTGTTTTTTACAAACAACATGATATTTTCTAACGCCGCTTTAGCCTACATAAGTAATACAATAAGTTTACAGAATCACAAAGAATATTTTTTTCCCTTTCGTTGTAATATTGTGAACGTGTTAATTTGCTTGACACAATACTGATGATATACTATTACAAAATCTCGATCAGAGGAAAAAATATAGACATTTGCGGGATTATAATTTGTCTTCTCATTGTAATTCCGTAATGTAAAACGCGAAGCGTGCGTCAATGCAATAATATAAAATATTAAAATGATATTAAACTAATTTTACAATACCTACATAGTTATGAGATAATATGTGTTTAATGTTTGTAAAATAAGATTTTAATATGCGTGGGTAAAGGATGAAGAGGTAAGGTAAATATAAGGATACAATAATAAATAAGAATGGAAAATGTAGAAAATTAAATAAATATACTTATTATTGAAAACCTCAATAATGTTCGAAGCATTGTTGGTCTCGATTCTAACACAAGTACCATTTGTTTAACATGTAGTAGTCTTGATGAGATTGCTTATTTTTAAATGTAATTATGATGGATCAAGGCCTACCTGATGTTAAGCGGACTCACCTCTGCCTATAACAGATGCATATCGTCAGAACGTTTTACACTGCGCCCTTTACACTGATACGTGCAGTTGTTAAGTGTCAGGTGCCTGTAATTTTTCTGATTTCCTAAGGACTCCGCGCTGCCGGAACTCACTGTTAGGTGCTTGGTAACAGATTTTCTACTTGAGGGTTTTAGCTAGCCAGGACAGCTATAGCAAAATGCTATTTAACCATGCGGTTTGAACATGCATGCACCATGCATGTTCAAACCGCGGTTGAATGCAGTTAAATTAGACCCTGTCTGTTCACAATGTGACATAATTATATCGTGTTCCATCCAGGTAAGCTGCAGAACGACGAACGATTCACGCATCTCATGGGTGAATCAACACATGATCCACGGCTCCATTAGAGCTAATTATGGGCATAGCAATTCGTACTGTAGCTTTCAGACAACCGATCTACGATCTTTCTTTTCCAGTCAAAGCTGTTGGCCTGTGGAATTCATTACCGATTTCTATCGGGCAAGCCCAATCTTTATCCTTGTTTAAAAGCCAAGTCAAAAATTTTTACTTGTCCGAGTAATAACACCCGTTCTGTTCCAAACTGCTTATCACTTGCTCTTCATCATCACAGTAATTATAGGATATGTATACGAAATGTATGGACTTATATGTAAACATAGCATAATTAGGTATATTATATTGTATAGTATTTGTGTATAGTATTATTGGATGTATGTAAGAGTATATAATTATATATATTATTATTAGTATATATAGATGTACGAGTGTATTATTATTATTATTCGTATTTAGGTCTTCTTGTTTTTATATAATATCAGAAAAATATTTTTTTGCTTAAGTTTTAAGTAAGCATAGTTTGTTTAACCTCATTTTTTTATATTAGTTTGTTACCAGTCATATTATTCCTGTATTTCCATTTCAGGGTTGCCTGGAAGAGATCGCTGTTAGTGATAAGGCCGCCCATTGTAACACTTGATTGTAAGCCTTCGTGTTTTATGATATTGTAATTTAGTGGTGTGTACAATAAAGAATTATGTATCTATCTATCTATCTATCTCTCGTCCGTTTGATTAAAATTGTAAAATTGGCACTTAAAAATCGTCGTGTCATGGTAACGTCAATTTTCGGAAACATTTCTTCTTAGAAAATGTATACGTCACGAGCACAAGGATGGTTTGATGCAGTGAAAGCCAAGAGATGGGAAAAATATAGCCCATTATAATGTTTCGCACGTCCTGCCTCGTGTGCGCCACGTTGCGATGGCATAGAGTTTATGACTGTTTTGTACTTGTACCCTAAATTTTATATATATATAAAATTACATAATGTCTTAGCTCAGAAACACTGCCTGGTGTAGGCAGCGTGCTGGATTTCAGCTATGCCCTCATCGAGAAGTTACGGCAGATTATTATCTGATATATATTTAGTTAAAGCTATTTTACTAAACAATAATAATTGAATGTTTCGTTAGCTAATTGGTACACAATATCAACTACATATTCTTAGATTACCGACCAATCCATGACAGTTTATAGATATGATGTAAAATAGAATACCTTAAATTACATATATATATATAAGTAATTACATCATTTCAGTGCACATAGGGAAGAGAACTTATGGCTATCAAGTTAAATATATTATTAATAACGAATATAAACGCAATGAATAGATTCAGGCGTTACTTTGCGGAAATCCATTTTTAATAATAACAAATACTGAAAAATATAAAAATATATCTAGTGACAATTCCGCTTAATTTTCCTGCTAAGCCGACGTGACGTCACAAACGCCACGCAGCCAAACCGGAAGAATTTTTCGACGCGTTTCGCTTCTACACGAAGCATCCTCAGGAGGTCTTGACTCTTCGAGCGCACGATCGAGAATGAGCGGCCGGCGGCTCGGCACGCCTTTATATAGATGGGCTGAGTTAGCACGCCTTTGTCTAGACTCGAGCGTGAGTCATCGCTCTTTGTTGTAGCTAACAATTGGTGAGTAATACGTATTTAAAGTGACAATGACATCATAATGGTCATAAATTGATAACAAAAAATAATTTTGAATTGTTTATATTATGTAATGTGTTTTTGGATAATGAAAAATATCGTAAAAAATATAACAAAATTACTTCCTAAAACAAATACATATTTAACTATTTTATAGTGGCAAATTATCACTAAAAATACGCAACTGTGGTGATGAAACCAATTGCGTCTGTTCATTCAACAGTGCAACGCCTGTACTATGTTTTAATATTTCTAACTGTTCCAATACACACAATCGAAATCCCTTATCACAACAATGTAAAATCTTAAAGGTATTACTATCAAGGAGTTGATGAATGCTTTCAATTAAATGTTTTGCAAAGTGAGACTGTTCGGGATGGTCGTTCCTATACGCGGATTTGTGTTCTTTATATCTAATATCAAAATTACGAAAAATAACGTCCATGTAGCTTTTCGAACAAACCAAAATTTACGCCATTTATGTAACGGAAAAGATCGTTTAGAAAACAATAAAAAATCCGGTGTTTACAAACTTACTTGTGACGAATGTAACAGTGTTTATATTGGTCAAACCGGCCGTAATTTTGATATTAGATATAAAGAACACAAATCCGCGTATAGGAACGACCATCCCGAACAGTCTCACTTTGCAAAACATTTAATTGAAAGCAGTCATCAACTCCTTGATAGTAATACCTTTAAGATTGTACATTGTTGTGATAAGGGATTTCGATTGTGTGTATTGGAACAGTTAGAAATATTAAAAAATAGTACAGGCGTTGCACTGTTGAATGAACAGACGCAATTGGTTTCATCACCACAGTTGCGTATTTTTAGTGATAATTTGCCACTATAAAATAGTTAAATATGTATTTGTTTTAGGAAGTAATTTTGTTATATTTTTTACGATATTTTTCATTATCCAAAAACACATTACATAATATAAACAATTCAAAATTATTTTTTGTTATCAATTTATGACCATTATGATGTCATTGTCACTTTAAATACGTATTACTCACCAATTGTTAGCTACAACAAAGAGCGGTGACTCACGCTCGAGTCTAGACAAAGGCGTGCTAACTCAGCCCGTCTATATAAAGGCGTGCCGAGCCGCCGGCCGCTCATTCTCGATCGTGCGCTCGAAGAGTCAAGACCTCCTGAGGATGCTTCGTGTAGAAGCGAAACGCGTCGAAAAATTCTTCCGGTTTGGCTGCGTGGCGTTTGTGACGTCACGTCGGCTTAGCAGGAAAATTAAGCGGAATTGTCACTAGCTATATTTTTATATTTTTTAAGTGTTTTATTAAAATATTAATTTGATGTTTTCTTAAAATATTTTAAAAGTATTTGTTATTATTGAATATAAACGCCATAAACAAGAACAACGTCAGTACTCAGAACGTCAAATTATAATATAGTGTTTAACCTGTACCTAATCAAATAAAACGAATCGTTTTTTATGTACCAGTCATTATAAATTCGTGTGCGTTTAGTGCCACTCACCTTCAAATCAGCATTACAGATTTCCATGAAACTTGAACTTATGCCTTTGTTTAAGACATATTTATAATACTTACCATCCCGACTAACTGATTAGTTCTTGAGGGAGCGCCTTATAACCGATTTCTACATGGGCGAATCGCCATTATTCTTCTGGCGTTGTTGTGGTCACGTGTACTCGTAAACTAACGCTCCTCCTCGATCCGCTCGTCGTCGCACTTAAATATGACTTTGCTCCTGAAGTATGACATCGGGTCATGTCATAGTTCAGGATTTGTGCATGGTGGTAGGGCATTTTGCGAATGCTCACCTGGCTAGCTAGCACTCTCAAGTAGAAAATATGTCGCCAAGCAGTGAATTCTGGCTGCAGTCCTTGAAAGCCAGAAAAATTACAGGCACATGAGACTTAACAACAGTATGTCTCAGTGTGTCGACGGGCGCAGTGTAATTCCTCACACCACAAAACACATCTGCTATAGAGAGTTAATCTACTCAACATCAGGTAGGACTCGTGCTTGTTCAGTAACAACATCTTAAAATAAAAAAAATATTATGTGAGATATTCAAAGTACGCCTAAATTAACATTATCATCTTCGCGCCTTCTTATCAAATTTCATTTCCCATAAAACGCAGGTCACTTACTTTTTTATCGGCAAAAAGCACCTAATAAAACTTCGAAACCATATTCTATCGCACAAAGTACCGCAGTGTAATCGTCGTCCCTTGAAAGGATTGTTTCGTTATATTCAATAAAACCCCTATAAATCGAGAACGGTTCAAAATTACAAGTTTTTGATATACCGGTCGGTACATTTTTCAAGGGAAGCACGCTCGAGACCGCACCGAAGGATATTTTACGTCTTCATAAAAAGGAAATATGGCGGTCCAATGTGCTTAAAGATGAAAATTACTATTTACTTGTTAGTTATGATGTGTAAACTAAAAGGCGGGAAGAGCCGGAAATGCGATACATTTTGATAGCAGCGACTCTCGGCGGTCTTGCTTATGTAAACTCGTGCCAGTTTTATGAGAACGAAGCGACACGTTATTAAATCTAGTTACGTAAAACTATTGCATAACACTATTTTATTTTCAATTGGATAAAAACATGGAAAGTAATGTTACTTTTTGAAAAATGTATCTACCGATTTACGTAAGTTTTATACTTACGTAAAACTATTGCATAGCACTATTTTATTTTCAATTGGATAATAACATGTTAGTCATGTTACATCTTGAAAAATGTATGTACCAGTTCGAGTAAAGCGATTAAAAAATATAATGATCTAATTCGTGACGATGGAAAAGACCTGACGGCATGACTCTGGTCCCGTGGGAGTTAGGGCGGCCCTTTATGAGGGCGCTACATGCGTAGACACTTTAGCGCCGTCACATCTTTCTGAAACCAACATGAGAGCTGACACCGCGGCTACTTCGGCGATGCAACTCAAGCGCCGCAAGTATGCTAACCTCGGCAGGGGTTCTGTAACGTAATTATAGTGCTTTTTCTGAAAAAAATATTTGTTTCAAGTTCAATGATTAGTAATTTTTAAAGAAATTTATGTATTTATTTATTATGTATGGTATGGGGATGATGATATGGAGAGGTGCAATTCTACCTCGGCACCCCACGGGGATATACATATAGAGATATATAAAATACAAATATAATCGCATACTTTTCTCTTAAGCTCTCGTGTTGATCGGGCCATTTGCATCTTATTGCATTTCTTGTCGGGAGATAAATGAGCGGGAAACCCTGACTGGAAACACTGATCGAGCACCCCAACTGATCTCGACTCGCTGGATAATTGCATTGTTCGAAAGACTTTTGTATATTTAATCGTCTTCTCTTTTATTCTTTGCCGACTAAGTAATAGTACATTGTACATCGAGGGGAGAAAACGATCTATTTCTGTTCGAGAGTTTGTTTAAGCCCGACGCGTAGCGGAGGGATTAAAGGCAACTCGAGAACAGAAATAGAACTTTCTCCCGAGTGATACATAGTGCTTTATACTACACCTACGAGGAAAATAAAATCATTATCAGTTTTCTCGTACTTACCTCGAGACTTCTCAGGCGTTAAGTTCTTTATGACTTCTTGAGCTGCATTTCTTATTTTTGGTGGCGTCATCATTATAAAATCGTCACTTTCACTATCAGATGACATTATGGAAAATTATTTAGAATAATTAAAAGCGTACTGTTAAAATATCAATTTAATAAAAAACAAAATTTAACCAAACAACAAATAACCGCGCTTTTTTTCTCCTAGTGCAAAAGAAGGTTGCCAAGGTTGGCAACCTTCTTTTGCACTAGGATTCCTTTCATTGAAAATCGAGTACAAATAGAAATCACACCCCTTTTTTCTAAGTATTTGATATAAAACCTTTTTGAGATTGATTTTTTTAAGTACGCAGCTAAAAACAAAAGAACGCTACCAGGGTAGGTATGGATTTTCATACAACATTCCTTCACTGCTACGGAGTGAAGGAATGAAAATCCATATAACTTTCTCCACCGTACATTTATAAGGGAAAAATGACGAACTTTATAACATGTTTTTGAACGAGTAATGAGACCTTTTCTGAGTGGGTGTGGTATAAAAATAATTGTCATATGAGCAGCATATCAATACTTATTTATATCTAGTCTAGTAGTAAACACGGGGAAACCTAGTTTGAATATCTGCTATTTTTATAATAACCATGCAGTTTTAATGTCAAAGATGGTTCTTCCAAATATGTATCTAAAAAGAATAAGTTTTCATTGCAAACGAAAGAAGATGGAGATAGTTATTTGATCTTTGTCTTTAAAAATATAAATATTAGTATTACCTATTTTTGGTTCAAAAAGTCTTGTGTGACGTAGAATTTCTAAAATTGTATATGCATAACTGTGCCGGCGACAGCCAAGTGCAAGGTCAGTGAGAAGACTCGAACCTTCTCGAAATCTGATATTCATGGTCCAAATCGTTTTAACAGCCTGGGCAACTCAGGTATAATTTCTTGTATCTGTTAGTCAATTGAGATGTGAATAAAATACCGTTTATTTTACGACATTCAGCATGATAGTAAGATTTAAAGGGTTAAAGAAATAGTATAAGCGAGGAGTACAATTCTAGCCCGGCACGCCACGGGCAAAAATGGTCAATCAATTTTGGAACGGTAATATCCCGATTACTACCTCGTTAGTGGAGAGGAGAAAGAGTCGCTTTTGAATCCCGACCCAGGGCGGTCTTAAGGTTTGCTGACTAAGAGATTCTCAATAGCTGCTAAACCACCGCCAACCACCTATTTAATAAATATTGTAATAATTTTAAAATACACTAACTAATTATTAAAGAGTAAGGACATATTAAAAGAACGGCTCTGAGTTTCTTGCCCGTTCTTCTCGAAGTGGCTCTGTACCATTTTTGCTGAACGCGGCAGTAGAATATTTTAATAGTAAATAATGTAATTGACGTTCATAAGAACGTAGTAGACACCAAAATTGTATAATTGATATTTACTTTGACTCTGTAGCCTAGAGTCTGTTACTGTGGAGATGGCATCCACGAGATCGCAGTATGCTCGTACTCTATAACCAAATATGAATGACGGTACCTGGATGCCTAGACGACTTTGCACCTACCCCAATAAAACATATACCTATACACCCCACAGGCATGATGATATATATTTTTTGTTTTATTCCAATTAGCCAAATGGAACTTCTTCTATTGAGAACTTGAGCTTCACAATATCATGTGATGCTCGCCTAGCTGGCTACTTGCCTCAACTAGTAAATCTGTATTGAAGCATATAATGGTGTTTTTCAGTAGCTGCGATCCTTGCAACGACGATCCCATTATAGGCTGTGCCTTTAAAAATGTATGATCACATTATCACCTACAAAGAGGTATAGTTCCAATAGTGATGCGCTAGTAAGCCCATCAATAATCATCAGAAGTACAGCCTCCATAGCTATTTCTACCGTCAAGCAGTAATGTTTACATTAGTGTGTATGGTAATGTAATGGTACGGGTGTCGGTGAAATTACGATGATAAAAACTTCGCTTAAATCTCTTTAAGTCGTATGACATACAGCCGCCAGTTAAGAGTATTATGACTGTTCTATATCCTCCTACAAGATATTAAGCCAACTATGGAAAATAATGTGTCAAACGAGCAGCAGGCTAACACTCAAGTTTGTGTGAGCGGGGTGTTGCAGTAAAACAGGTTTTCATATTAACTCCCTGAATACTCAAGTGGTAATGAATAAGCTGCCAACGAGAGCATGCCCAAGCTGGTTGTGGTCAGGCAGGGAGCTGGTCCTAACATCTAAAATTATGTTAGTCTTAAGGGTAGAAAGATGATAATGACCTTGTAATAAATCAGTTTGTAATGACGTAGAAATTAATCAGTAGAAACACGTTTTCATGAACTAGAGTACTGTCCTGCTTAACACTTATTGTAGCGGAAATGCTAACTGGCTTATATACAAGGAGAAACAGTAATAAAAAATACTGAAAATATTAGTTGTTATATTTGTGTACAAAGATGGAGAAAAAATCAGGAGAAACGAACATGGATTGTTACCACACTTGTGTTAACAAGTAAGTGAAACACATATATATACCCATCTACTCCTATTTTTAAATACTCTTATAAAAGTAGCGACATTAGTTATTTCGAAAGTTAATCCCTTGAGGTAGCGCTCATTTAACCTGACAATGTTTACTAGAATTACATGTCTTGACACCTTCTATTAACATAGAAATTTACATACTTGTAAGTCTGTAAGTCTGATCCGCACTATCATTGAGATAGATGACCATTGGATGAAGGAAAAAGCCCAGAATGCTGGTTGCATTGCCAAACCGAACAGCATCGCTGTTATTTTGTGAAAAATATATATGAGCAATAAATAACCACTGTCCACTGATAAACAAATTGCACAAGGCATTCAATTTACGCTGTACTGTACTGTATCAGCCGGATTGTCCACTGTTGAACACAGCCTCGTCCATTAAGGAAGGTATTGCCATAATCCCCTCGCTTGGCTTGGGATCACAGTTTAAGATGGCAGTTTCTCAGAAGGCACTGCTGCCCATCTATTGATATTTTACTGTTAGTCGCCTCTTGGCATCGGCAATAATTATAACAATAGAATTTTATTCATAAATTGGCCATAGTGGTCCAGTCCGATGCCAACTTATTAAGACAACCCCGAGTAGAGATGGGGAGATGATATTCTAGCTCGGCACCCCACGGGGATACGCATAACGCCATAATTTAAAATAGTAGTTGATCAGAGGGTACTAGATAAAATGTTCATATACGAGTAAGTATTGCTACTTCATTTTGAGATGCAGTGCTATGGCAATCTGTATGTGATGTATTTTTAAATTGAAACTTTTTTCTTTTTCGATATTGTACATCTTAGTTTTAAGCAATTTTTAAACATCAATACTAAACATTTTCTTACTTAGGCGTAGCATTTTGACATTGCGGTTATGACCATAACATTGAAATGCATGCATTCCTATAAAAAAATATTTTTATTAAATAAATCCGTATCTGGATAGTATATATCGCACTCATCCGGTTTCATTTCCGTTTGACTCTGCTTTGCGGCATAGTTTCCTTAAGGCGGCTTTGTGGTTTTTGAAATGCTAATCTTGCGGCTTTGCTGCACCACTGCTGTCATTCATTTGCTGACTTTGAAAAATAAGCAAAACAACGAATGGTAACAATTTTAAAGAATAAAAAATTAAGATTATTCCATTTAATAGTGCATTATTTACAAATGAAACTGCGTAATTATTGATCACAAAGATCCAATACTGTTGCTTTTTCCAATTAAGGATCCTTAGCACAAGTCAAAACCGCTCTCAGGTGGTTTTATTATTGATAGAGCAAGGGCTTTATCAATAATAAAAGCATCTCCGTTTCAGCTTGGACAAAAAATATTTCGTGTGTCTGTCCAGATGTCCGTATGGCCAGTTTATCTAGTCTACAGCATTTCACAACGGGTTCTTGAATAAATTATTAAATTACTCTATTAGGTCCAGATTATGAAAATTTTTTTAGAGATATCTATGTTGAAAACGTAAAAAAAAAACATAAGGCGGTCACGAGCTCCTCAGTTCACAAAGCCACGAATACCTATTGTATTGTTTTACGTTAGACTTTCCATTAAAATCAAACCGAGCCTGACGCTTATGTGCAATACCATTTTTACGATTTAGGAAAAACAAAAGAGGTGAAATAAAATTTAACGTTGTCCCCAAAACCCAATCAGATGGTTAGATGATCAAATAAGAATATCCCTATAAATATAATTAACAGATTAATTAAGCGAGATCCTCGTTTGGCACGTAAGGGATCTTAAAGTGTCTGTTTTTTTGTTGCTTGTTTGTCGGTGTTTTAAAGGTTAATTTGTAGAAAAATCATAAAGTTACATGGTTTGACTTGCTGTTAGAAAGGCAATGTGTGTAAATCGTCGTCTCTATTATAATTTACTTTGAAAGCCATAGTGAAACTCCAGCCAAATTAAGATACTTCTACCTAACCACGGTACATTTCCAAAAGAGAAAAACGCGATTTACGTCACAAACGGAATAAGCGCTTTGAGTGGAACTTAAGCGCAGGTTCCGTCATTACGACAGTCGCTAACGGTTGCGGCGTGCTAATTCAATGCTCCTATCAAAGTGATGGAGTTTTGTTTCATTGTGATTAAAGCGCTATTTTTAAGTTATTTAATAACATTTTCTATTCGGTACCTCAGCGACATAGGCTTTTCTCTCGGAGAGAACGAAATATGAGCCGTAATGTACTAAATTAGGCTTAAATCTTGGCCCTTATTTTGGAATTTTCAGTATGCCTCCGATACAGTTTCACCACTGCCATTCAACCGGAACCGGCTTAACATAATCTCCCAAGCACGGAAAACAGTTTTAGAGGTTAGAGTGCACGTACGTGCTTTCTATATAAACGTAGTTTCGTAATCATTTATTTAGTATTTAAATATAATTTAAATTTAATATAGTTCTTGGTATTTAGCCCATTGGCATCGGCGATAATGACAACAATAGAATTTCATTCATAACTAGCACGTAGTGGTCCTGACAATGCCAACTTATTAAATACCAGGAGTGCAAACACTCGTAAAAATGTATATCCTGGAGCTTAATATCTCAGTTAATATCTAAGTTAAGTAAGGTGGGCACGTTAGGCCGTCGGTCCCGGTTGTTGTCTTAGGATGGCAGTCGTTATAGCATGGTGGTAGCATGGCTCCCTCTCTTTCCGAATGGTGCAGGTGCTGACCGGGCATGGGTGCTTTGGTGAGTACCTGCACCGGGTTGCAAGACGGGAGACAACCTCCACCTGTCATGAGTGCGGCGCGCCCGTGGACACGGCGCGTCACAACGTGCAGGAGTGTGCCGCATGGGAATCCCAAAGGCGCACTCTGACAGTGGAGGTCGGTAATGACCTTTCGCTGCCGAGCCTGGTAAATGCCATGCTCGGCAGCGAGCTGTGCTGGGCAGCAATGGCCTCCTTTTGTGAAGATATCATATCACAAAAGGAGGCTGCGGAGCGGGTCAGGGAGGAGAATGTACTCGCTGACCCGATCCGAAAAAAGAGACTAGGCCGGAGAAGGCGCCGCTATGCGTGCCTTCATTCGTCACCCTAGACGAATTGTGTGTGAGTTGGGGATCACAAGTTGTGTTGGGTCTAGGGACCCACCAAAAGCGGGCCAATACAAAATGCAATGAATAGCGTCGGTGCGGCTGCGGTAGAATGCTACAGCGAACCCGCGCCGCCCCACACAGACGCCGAGGGATCATCGCTGGGTTTTTAGTGGGTATACCGGGCAATATGCCCGGGGAGTCCCACATAACCACGCGGCCTCTGCCCCACGCCCCTCAAGAAGCCGCGTGGTACGAGTAAGGCGTTTTCCCAGGGGAAAAAAAAAAAAAAAAATGGTGGGCTAGGCCCGTGAGGTGTCGGGCTACGCCCATGGGGTGCCGGGATAGAATGTCACCCCCCATCACTACCCGTGGGCGTAAGAGACGACCAAGGGTAACACATCTGAAGGTGGGTGCTTTCTCAAGACGCCTGCCAAGCGTGGGGATTATGGCAAACCCTCCCCATGATCGGGGAGGCTGTATTCAACAGTGGACAATCCCGTTGATACATTACAGTGATATTATCTTCATTTAATTTATCGATATCATAATTTGCGTTCAAAATTATTATCTAATATATCGTACAGTAATAATAAAAAATATCAATCGTGCAAGTTTGTGATTGTTACAATACGATTTCAGCGAAAATCAGGATACAAGAACAAATTAGTATTAGTAGTGCATTTTATGTTCAGTTTTATGGTCAACTGTCAACACCCAGGAATGCACTGGAACTCTTAATGGTGGTGTATCCTATAGTAGACAAAATTGTGGAACCTTGTTGTACGTCTACAGGTTAAAATGGCAAGTACTTTCAAGAATTTATAATATACATGACTTATTGGTTGACGATAATTGATTTTAGGAAAATAATCGTTGGCTCAAAGTTTTTCAACCCGAAATTACTCCGAATACTGTAAATAATACGTTCAATATGTTCCTTTTCAGCTGCATATAAAAAAATCTTACGCACTTACATGCATTTTGGACCTGATATTAACAGAACGAGTAATGAGTAAGCCAGGAATCTGCTTAAAGCCCAAAGCAAATTTAATGAAGGTATGGTTAGTAATCTTGTAAAATGAGATCAAATTAAATATGTAGTAATATAGTTATAAGCTAACCTTGTTAAGTTCCTTTGGATTTGCTTTAAAACTTAGTGTTAATATTTCCGTAAGGTATTTTATCTTCAGCCGCGATTTTCATGAAGGCTTTGATATAACAAAGCGTTGAGCCAGAGTTTGGCAGTTATAAACTTTCGCCGTAAAGCATTCTCAAACGATTATGACTTTCAATATTGCTTACGAAGAACACAGTGGTATGGTTGGTAGTGGATAAGTAGGTGCTGCAAGATAAACTTTGCAGCTATTGCATCTATTCGTTACTGCGGAACTAGACTAGGTAACTAATTCCAACGTATATTTGTTGAAGATCGCTTACAGTACCTAATGGATGCAATTATTACTATTTGAACATTGTATTGAGAAGTAATAAAAGTGTATTAATAAAGAATATTTACTTTACAGATGACATCTAAGTTACATTATAAATAATAATTCGAAGACTAACGGGATGCCGGGTTAGAACTCGTATCCCGTTATATTATCTTCCCGTGGGTGTCGTAAGGAGCAAATGCGCTGTTTGTACGTACCGCCTTCCACTGTGTACTTGAATAATGTTGATATGGACGAGTTTTTCCTTACCATCTTAGATAACAATATTAAAATGTAAATTTCTTAATATTTTAAGGGAACAAAAAGTTAAATCAAACTCAAGAACAGCTACAGAAGCACACGTTTAGGCGCTTAGCGCTTAGCTTAGAATAATAATTGTTCTGAGTAAGCACACAGAGCAATTATAATTCTACATCTCAAAGGATAATATCGTGAGTTGTAAAAGGTTAAAGTTTTGAAATCCTTTTCAACAAAATAAAATATTTTAAAAAAAAATGGGTTAAATTATAAATACTATGTAGCATAATAAACAGTTATATATGTAGCATAGTTTTATGGAATTTTACTGATGCCCGCTTGATTAGTTAACCAAGTCATAAATGTCTCACTAAGCGCCTAAACGTGTATTTCTGTAGCTTTTCTTAAAACCCAGTAATTCTAGGTTTGCCAAACAACATCTTCAACTGCATACTAACTTACCATCAGGTGAGATAGTAAGTAAAGGATGATCTATTATTATTAACAAAAATTAAAAAAAAAGTTATTCTTTAACCCTTTTTTTTTATTAATTTGGACGTGAAGCAATGTTCTTTGTGGTTCAACTTGTATGGGTAGTTTCTACCGGCATCTATTGAAGGGTTAATTGAAACTAGGCTTACATTTCATATTATAAAAACTTACGCTCATATTTATATTTTATGTTTAAAAACACGGGTGTTTGAGCGTGAAACAACTTACTGTGAGTCGATCGACAATGTTTCGGCTTCTACCAGAAGCCGTCGTCAGGATATTGAGTGTGGTACGTCCGCCGCGGTCGCGTCACGTTTCACACTGAACATTGTCGATCGTCATATCGACTCACAGTAAGTTGTTTCACGCTCAAACACCCGTTTTTAAACATAAAATAGGCTTACATTTTCAAGGCCGATACTTACGAGGTGAAATGGCACCCGGTTGCTTTGTAAATAATACAACTAGAGTTAATAATAATACATTATTACTAATATAGAACCCATTTACTAGCCGCCATGTCCACTACTGAACGCAATCTCTTGGGCTGGCGTCTTGGGGATCGCAGCGGGATATATTTTAGCAACTCAATTGGTCTTTCATTTAATCTCAGCCGGCTCATCTTCGACGCTATCATAGTTGCAGTGACTATTGCGCAATTTTCCTTAGAGATATGTCAAATGTGCCTGCTTTAAGCTCGCTGAGGAGTTATCTTAAAAAAGCTTGTA
The DNA here is from genome assembly GCA_963890685.1 of Plagodis pulveraria. Taxonomy (NCBI): domain Eukaryota; kingdom Metazoa; phylum Arthropoda; class Insecta; order Lepidoptera; family Geometridae; genus Plagodis; species Plagodis pulveraria. The sequence continues at coordinate 9,230,449 of OY982964.1, read as the reverse complement.
ATTGCGCTCGCTCTAGCGGTGACTATCTGATTAGTAATGTTGGCGTGATAAGTGAGTTTAATTTGGCAAATGCTGATTTTAGCAGTTGGAGCTTATAGCGTATACAAAATGGTCATGTGATTTAGTGTTAAAAAGCAATGGCACTTTTACCCGACTGCTTAGCAGATTACTCCGGAGTACTAGAGGCGACACTTGGCTTTTCTCTATGGTGCGTCGCAGTACAGTTTTGTCGCACAAGCGTTAATCGAGCATCCATTTATCGCACTCACATAGTACTCTCTTTGGGCCATCCGCATTGGGCAGTAGCCTCCCTAATACGGCTTCCAACTCCACCGACTTTTGAGGCCAGCTTAGTAAAAGAAAGCATTAATATAAATTTTATTCATGGCATCACGCACTATTACAGTACAAAAAACAGACAAGACTATTTAAAAGCATGGTAAACCCAACCACTGACTTTCAGTCGGTACTCTTCCACTAACATCACAATAACAGACCATTATACATTAAAGTGAAGAATTAAACAAAAAATGGCATCTAAAAGTATATGTATAAATGAATCATAATAATAATAATGAATAATAATTTAATAATAATAAGTTTATTTCACAAAAACATATAAACCTAACAAAACATTTTATCTTGACTTAGGTATTAAAAAATATAAGAAAGTAATATAATAAAGTACATATTACAACTAATAATAACTAAACAGAAAGTAAATATAAATTGTTGCAGACAAAATAAAATATTTTCGAAAGACAGACTATATATTGATCACTAGCCCTCATACTAGGCACATATACACTATGCACATACATTTTAGCTACAACTTTCTTACATTGGCATCTCCAAGACGCCTGCCAAGCGTGGGTATCATAGAAAACGCCCCTTGCGGCTGTAACATAACATTACAATATCACTTCAACTGCATTGCGGTACGCCTTATTTACCCCTGCCTACATCATTCTAAAACATCTGATCACAACTTTAATAAAATATTGCATGAGTCAATCAATCGTAGCAGTCGAGGCCCAATCACTCTACCCGCTTTGCTATTCACAAACGGAGAGGAATTTTATAGTATACGGTCGTTTTTTCCTATAAGGGTCGCATATTTTCACCGTATAACTGTGTGCAGATAGGCAATGTGATTGGCCCCTATTACATGGGACCAAAATGTATTCTGACGATAATTAGATACATATCTGATTTGAAACATTTGCTTTATCACTGCGGCATTAATAATATAACATCTTTGATTTCAGAATTTGTAAACAAAACTAAGTAATAATAATATAATATACAGTACAGTTCAACACTCTATATTTTTATCTAAAATTTCATTAATATTATTAACGAACAATTGCCGTCTGACGCGAGGATTCAACTTCAAACCTGCAAATCCAGAATACTAATACCGCTATACTAACTCGACCAATGAAGTATCTATAAAATCATATTTTTTGGTACATTCTTCCGTGATATACAGCCAGTATTCGGGGATCGCATTCGGTATATCAATCAGATGGGTGACATACGCGTCAGTAAATCTTATTTGTCATACGATGGTGAGAGATGGGGGCTTTTTTGGTTGGCGGGTAACATATTGCCTCAAAGTTTTAGAGCAAAAAGAGTTGAAGTTGTAGAGAAGTTGAATTACTAGATTTAGAAGCGATATAACACGATATTTGAATCACATTTTTGTTTGCCCCTTATTGTGCCGGTCTATAGAACTATAGAAGTCTATAGACCTATATATATGTATATATATATATATATATCATTATATATATGTTCGTGTACGTAAATACAATATTTTTGTGTGTGAGGGTGTGTGTAATGGGGCTAAGAGGGTGAAGTGCAATGAATATATTACTATATAAATATGTATAGTGTAGAGCTCACTTGAATTATAAATATATCATACGATAACTTTTAGAAAATCTTTAACTTTATCGTGTTCATAACAATAGAGCCACTATGGCACTAAAAACAAATAGTGCGCTAAGTTTGCGCCACTGCTATCAATCTCAGTTGCGGAAATGAAAACGCGTCCTGGGTGTATAACCGGAAAATGAGAGAGACGAAAATTTTGCGCTCTAAACATTTATAAATTGTATTTAAATGCTATTCAGAGTTGATTGTTATTGATATAATACATACCTCCAAATCTATAATAATATAATATGTATCAGTAACATGATGGTCCAGTCGTTACATTTATATGGCAAAATTCCTCGTTGTATTACTTTATGCTGTTTGGTAGGTGAAATACATTTAACATACATTTAAATACATATTATACATTTAGCCTGGAAATAAAACCTTTAATATATGATGTATTTTTAATCTATGCACAACATTTCGTGGGTATTTTCTTGATTTTCTTTTACTATTTTAACCTGGCCCCTTATTTTCTATAACCGTTCAAATATGTTACGCATTACGTTCGTGAAACTATTCCCATGCTATAACGTCTGCCATCCTAAGACGACAACCGGGACTGACAGCTTAACGTGCTCTCCGAAGCACGGAAGCGATCAATAGTAATGTTACTAGCGATCACCCACCCAACTCATGACCGCGACGGACGTTGCTTAACTGTGCTGATTGGTTAAGAATAACAAGGCAAACTTCGCCAGGAACGCTTCGAAAACATTCCGGTTACATGTACGATTTAACTGCGACAAGATGAGGCAGTTCGAAGGATGCCGAGAATAGCTTCCGGTTCGAGGCTGCGAACTTCATCGTTTTACCCGCTATTCATGATGAAATTAAGCGAACTTAATATTGTAATAAATATTTACGTGATTGATGGGTAATATCTTACCCAGGCAATATTCATGATTCGCATCCAACTTGACGAATGTATCATGACGCAATTTTGTGAACTGTAAGCCAGGTACTAACGACACTATTACAAATTTAATAAGATCGACCCAATCGATTGCTATTTGGTAAAAACTAATTACGATTATATTTCGAATCTTTAATTCTAAATGCTAAAGTGTGTACTTGTAAGCCCGGTACTGCTGAACGGATAATTAATGAAAGTTCGCAAATGTTAACGTTATGAGGTTTCACCTTGCTGTCAATTGTTTAGGCAAGTAAAGTTACGATTAAGAGATTTTGTAAACATTTTTACGGCAATTACAGTTGAACATAAGTTAATTTCGATTCGAATAAATTTAAGAAGGTGTGTTAATCGTGTTAAATAAAGTTAACTTCATTTTACACGATTAACATACCTTAAACTAAATTAAGGCAATTATAAAGCCAGTTCCAAATTATTTATCATCATATTGCCCTCGATAATGTCGAGCTACGAATAAATATGTATTATATTATATTCGTAGATATCGCGTAATCTAACCTAAAACTTTGTAAGATTGATTGCTGTTTGCAGTTGTCTAGTAATTTACCCAATCTTAAACTTGAAACTCGTTCCAAACTTATAGTTTTAATTCACTGTAACCAGTTCCAATATATAGTCCAACTCACATCGACACGTCGGGAATTCACTTTGAAGCTAATTTAGAGCGGTAAACACACACGCTGTTTATTTGTATCCTCTCTCTCATCTTAGTACAATAATCACACTTTGGAATATCATTGGTAAAGTTGGAAGAATTTAACGAAACTTAATCGCGATAAAAAAAAATGAAGTCCCGTTAAATACTTATAATTATATGTTCAAAGCCACGAAAGTCTTATATTACTATCATTGGTATTCCAAGATATTGAAGTACTCGTAGCGAAGTTTGCGTTTTCGTTTTTAACTGATCAACTGGTTAAAGTTGTGTTGTCAGCGGTCTTCATACTTGGATGGCATGGGCATTTACTACGGAGTGCTTACGTGTTTCGGTAGGCACGCTAAGCCGTCGGTACCGGTTGTTGTCTTAAGATTACAGAGTTAAGACTATGTAAGAGGCCTTCGAGTGGCCTGAAATCGACACTAAGTGATGGTAGGACAATTTTGCAAAGGCTCACCTATGGCTGGAAGAAGATCAGAAGATCTGGTTATATAATGCTCTCTCAGGAGCTAGTGCGTGCCTCGGTCACCCAATGATGTATAACCTAGTTTTCCACAACATCAAAGAGTGTTTTCTTAAGAACAAGACTATATCCCCGCAAATGACTATATTCCACGCATATGACTACAATCATGACTAAACTTTTTCTGTAATTATGTAACATTCAAATGTGTTTTCACTATAAACGCACAAGAAATCTGAACAAAAATATTATTTTAAAAATGTTTGGCTTCGGTTTATACCCAACCTAAATTTTATCACCACCCCACTTTAGAATGGTTTACTTGATTTATACCATTCAATAGAAAAAAACCCTGCGTGTGTGCATTTTTTTATTTATTTACCTTTTAAGGCATCTAAACAAACTTATTCTTAAGCCGAGAATTTCACTGTACAAACGCAGCCTATTACCGACATTCTCGTTAATTAGGTTCGCTTCAAGACCATATGGCAGGAAGAATAAGAAGTCAGAAAAAGGCAACGTTAGCAAGACCTCCATCAAAATTAAACTGTAGTTTTTCACACATGAAATAAACACAGCATTTTCAAAGTATTGTGCTGGGAGCAACATTATTCGATCTCATTTCTGTATGACGCGAGCAGATGGTAATAAATCATATAAATTGCACTGTATCAACGCTTCGATAAACATTATTGACACATTGTACATATTCCCCTTGTGGATATGTTCCATTAAGAACACACTTGAATCCAGTTCCCCACTGGGTTTCAACAATACGATATACTGACTCAGTATTATTTAAATACCATTGACGTATGCAAATTTATAGAATATTTTTGGCTAGTCTATATGCATTAAGGTACCGTAGTACATTATGCTGTGTCAAAGGGAATCTCATCTGAAAACTGAAATGGCGCTAAAAGGCACCTGTGTGTATCTCTTTGTTAGAAGGTAACATGAGTAGATATTACCTGACTGAATGATCAGTGTTTGCGAATGGAGAATAAGCTGCAATGGCCAATTACATAATATAAAGCGCAGTCAGTCACTGACATATTATTTTACTTTTTTGGTGCGAACTTACCAAAAGGCGAGCTGAGGGAATTTAACATTTTTTTAATAGGATAAAGTAACTATATCACGTGAATTTTAACCTAAGCACAATAAGAACAACAAACTGACTCAAACATTATAATTATTGTAACTACTTTTTTATTTACTAAGCAAATAAGCTTACATAATTACAACGAAAAGAAAATTTTGCTCTACGAGCGGGATTCCCACCCGTTCCTATAGCCGGGATATGCTCTGCCAACTGAGCTGTCGTAGTGTAATGAGTCATAGCTATTTTTTCCGCCTTTTGTTGTAATTTTGTAAGCTTACTCGCTAAGCAGGCGTTTCGGAAGAAATACAATTTTAGAATTATTGGGTTGCCACATCGTAAACGAATTCGAAGCTAATTGAGAAATAAGATTTTTTTTGTAGTTCAGTTCAGTTTGGCTGCAGATGTTGCTTTATGACATTTATTAAAACCCCATTATGACAGTTAAATAATAGGAGCGAACTAAACATAAAATTGAGCTATGACTTACTCACTACGAGAGCTGAGTTGGCAGAGCATGTCCCCATTGTAGGCTTACAGTTCCCCATGCGCTCCTGCGGTTAGTCGAAAACGGCAACTAAGGGAAAAATGGACCTGGCGAATAGCAAGGCATTACTAATTCCGTTGTGAGTGGGGTGTTACTGCAAATTGGGCACACAAGATAGCTATCTTAACGCCTATATTAATTAAGTGGTGTGGTATATTCATTATTAGTACATTATTATACCTACAACGAAAACATTCTCTAATATTGTTGATATTAGGAACTTGTCTTATACAAACCTATACCTTTTTATGCAACGATGTCCTCGTTTTTACACTAATGCCCACAAAAAGAGGGTTATGTTTTCAGGATTCATGTATGTATGTTTGTGAGTTTCTTTATTCCACCATTACTTCTAAACGGCTTATAACAATAGATTTTCATTCAAAAATTGGCCATAGTGGTCCAGTCCGATGCCAACTTATTAACCGATTTGAATATATAAGATATAGTTAGATTCGGTCTGACAACGCAAGTGACACTAAGTACCTAAAACACAAACAAGCGGATTTTAGACGACACAATGCAAGACATTTTTTTTTCTTTCAAACCCATTCAGTAGCGTATCCAAATGAAAGACTTTAAAAAATGATTCCATACATATATAACTAGCAGTTTTAATTTCAATGGAACGATAAAATACTTAAAGAAAATGCATAGCTTGCGGTTCTATTTTACTTATTTAAATAATTTAAACTTGTGTCCTGTGTATTGCTCACTAATACATATTTTAAATGTGTTATTTGTGTTGTTCGATAAGTTACTCAAACATCCATATATATACATATTGAACTGACGACAAATGTGGGTTAAGGGTAGGAAGTCACAAGAGATACTGACTCATTAAGCATGTTAGTATTAAAACTAGTGCTTTGGCAAACTGAGACACTATTACATATACGTAAGTGTTACTTTGTTGTCGTTTCGCGTACGTTCAGGAGCAAACAAACCAAGTCGTAATTTATGGAACAACCGACTGAAATACAATAGACTAAGGAGAGTTAGGGCTTGGTATCAGCGGTTTCTGTGAAACCAGTAATCACTACACGGTTTCAGATGAAACACAATGTTTGCTCGATAATTTACTGTATACGGTTTCTCAATTGGCTCCACCGACAGTGCACCGAACTGCTTTCTCACCGCAAAGCTGCACTGTAACTGTGACTAATGACTCATATCATTCAGGTCCTCGTGAACCTAGTTTTAAACTAGGCTTTTGAAGCGCTCGTAGCGAAGTTTACTTAGCTGTTCTCAACCGATCAGCAAAGTTAAGCAACGTCGCGCGCGGTCATGAGTTGGATGGGTGACCGCTAGTGACATTACTACTGAGCGTTTCCGTGCTTCGGAGGGCACGTTAAACCGTCGGTCCCGGTTGTTGTCTTAGGATGGCAGTCGTTATAGCATGGTGGTAGGGCCTTTCACGAATGCCCGCCTGGCTAGCTACCACCCTCAAGTAGAAAATCTGTCGCCAAGCACCTAACGGTGTGTTCCGGCAGCTGTCCTTGAGAGCCAGTACTTCTAGGTTAGCCTGAATAACATCTTCGACCACATCATCACTTACCATCAGGTGAGATAGTGGTCAAAGGCTAACCTATAAGAAATTAAAAAAAAAAAAAATTTTTTTTTTTTAAGCTGATATGTTAGCCTTTTACCACTATCGCACCCGATGGTAAGCGATGATGTGTTCAAAGATGCTGTTCAGGCTAACCTAGAATAAGAGGCTCTCATGGACAGCTGCCGGAACACACCATTTGTTCCTTGGTAACATATTTTCTACTTTAAGGTGGTAGCTAACCAGGCGGGCATTTGCAAAATGCCCTACCGCCATGCTGGAATGACTACCATCCTAAAACAAAAACTGGGACCGACGTGCCCGCCGCAGCACTCAAGCGCTCAGTAGTAATGTCACGGCGAACGTTGCTCAACTTAGCTGATCGGTTAACAACGGCTAAGCAAACTTTGCTATGAGCTCTTCAAAACCTTCCCATACCACCATGTTTTGTAAAGTTGCTTGTTGGACCCGGCTATAGGGGTTGATGTCGAATCCCGTACATGACTATAATTTTTCCTATCATAATTTTGTAATTTTGTAATCCTATTTCTAGGTGTTCGGACCGATCAATTTCGCGGGCAATTGGAACACGCCGCTTTGCTAGTCGTCTATGTGTGATCTATGGAATTTTTGTACGTGAGATTATCTTGGTAAAATTTTTGGCTAATCATTTTGTTTTGAAATTTTTGGAATTGTTTGCAAGGATTGTTAATCATCCCTTTGATATTAATTTGGATTTGGACGCCTTACGCGTAATTGTTTTATAATTGTGTACTACGTGATAATTTTGTGATGTGCAATTGAGACGGTGCTGGTTCCTAACGTTGGAGTCTCGGAGGACTAGAGGAAGGAAGCACGATCATCGCCACCCTGGTAGTAAGTGAAATAAAATTCTAGTTGGCCAACTTAATTTTATTTTTGTAACAGCTAGGTGCGGGCGCCGAGGACGACACGACTGCATAACTCCGTAGGTTAATTTGATTTTATTTTGTACTTTCTTTTCAGCCCGGTGAATCTGCCGGCAAAGTTAAGCATTCAGAACAGATTGTCCAGGTGGAAGACGCCTTCCACTGAACAATACCTGCCTGGGCAATCTGGAATCTTAACACTAGGTATAAACTAAGAAAGCAATCGACCCATCAAGATTGATTACCTAAATGCTGGAATTTCCATTTAATTAATAAGTATAAACCCCGCAATGTAATTAACAAATACCAGATCCAGTGAATAAGTGAACATGGAACACAGTTATTAAATTTACAAACCCTTGGAAAAACCATGTCATATCTCACTGTCGATAAATCGACTGCTATCTCTCATTAAAACGCCAGCTGTGATTAAAAATTCACTTCGTTACAGTAAACATATTGTATTTTCTGAGCGGAGTTCGTTTTGTTCCGTTCACTCCACCGTAACGTGATCGGCTTTCCCATGTGCACGTCATTGACCCGTCTCTGGAGGTAGAAGTGATCCATTACTTTGAGCAAAGGGTCATCTCGAGGGATTCTTTGTAGGATCAAATTTCTACTCCGCTCCTTTGCATATATGTACGATTTTATAGTTTAATGTATGTGAGAACGGTTGATTAAGCGGTTTAAATGTTTTCATGTGATAGTTTGAATTTAATTCGTGTTCATTTGAGTACAATTAGTATAAATTTAATTGAAGTGTTGATTTTATGTATGAGGTCGCGAGCTATAAAAGTTAGATCAATTATGCGAAAACGTTATGATCAATTCTGTATTCAACTGCTTATCACAATACATTTTTACGACGAAATGAATACTATTTCGTCGCAAAAATGCTGTAAGTAAGTTTCTAGGTAGATTTTCGAAAGGGGTAAGAACAGGGAGATTACTATGATCTGTTGATAAAATGAACGGGTTGTGATTTATGTTTTAGTATTGTGTAGTTATAGATAATTATTGTGATGATCAAAAATGAACAGTACCTAACTACTTAAAGAAAATTGGTCAGTTGTATCATCCTATAATGACAGAATAAACATACTTTGTAATAGTGATAATAAATTAATGGGCAGTAAAAATGTTCGACTGGGCTATTGGGTAAATAGTTTAGCAGTCCACGTATCACGTGTCTAGTTAGATGAAAATTACAATAGCTGTAACGACCAGCGAAGCGAGGAAGAGCGTTACTTATGACCGAAAATCGCGCAAGCCGAGCGAGCGATGCGTGTGATAGATTATTAGAAAATTGGCTCACTGTTTATTGAAATATTTAATCATATTCACTTGATTGGCTTTAATCTTATGATTTAAACAACTGGTATAATATGACGTTCTAATTTCGTTTTAGTAATACTCTGTGGTTTTTTAGATGAATATAAGTATTGGTTTAATTATCTATGTGTATATTTTATCTGTGGTGTGAAGTTAGTACTGTACCTAATGAGACTGTGATTAATAATCCATATAAACATGATAATCCATATTATATGGATTATCTTGTTCACTGAAATCATTATTTGATGATATTTTCACTATAAGTATATTTTATAAGTAGTGTAACGGAATGTGACAGTTGTACAGATACTTATTTAAAATAGTTTATATTATGTACTTTATTTCTACGTGTAAAAACATTGATTATTTAATTATAGTTATTACCATATGTATAAAGCTTGAAATCAGACAATTGTCAATGTTAAAGAGTACTGTGTTTGTGACGGTAGTCGTTTCGTCACCTTGTTTGTTCTTTCCTATGAAAAGAACAATATAATCAATATAACAAGAAAATACATTCACTTTCTGTCGGACTGCGTGCCGTGCAGACCTCCAGTGGTGTTGAAATAGTGTTTGACGACGAAGTGCTGCTTGATTCACTTTCTGTCGGACCGCCGTGCCGAGCAGACCTCCGGTGGTGTCAAAATAGTCTCTAAACGACGAAGTGCTTCCCGATCAAGATGTTGGGAAGTTAAGTAATTTATTATTCTCTTTTCTGATATAACGTAACGACAAATCTCGTTTAAATGTAATGGTTCTTAAAATGGTTTGTTATAAAGGTTTTTGACAATTATGTATTGAATAAAATATCTGTTTAGGTAAAGCATAACTTTATATGTTAATTAATAGTTGTTAACCAGTGAAAGTGTAAATAAAGTGTACTTATATAGTAAATATGTAACACATTGTTAAAAGACGTTTAAAAGAATGGCCCCGAGTTTCTTGCCCGTTCTTCTCGCAGTGGCTCTATACAATTTTGTTTGCTGAACGTGGCAGTACAATGTAGAATATTTCAATATCAACACTTTATAGGAGCGTCGTAGACGCCTAAACTGAATAAATGGTTTTGACTTTGTTGTTTTATATTAATCTGACATCAGAAGTGGGATAGAACATATACTTCATATTGTTTCAAATGCTTTCAGAATATGTGGACGTGACTTCTCATGTATCCGGCTGTTGTGGAGGGTCTGCTGTAGGCCATCTGCGACGCAGTATCTGGCTCACACCATGGTGACGACGTGGTGCTACCACCTTTGGTCCTGACAAGAATGACAACGGTGCAGACAGCAGGTATACCGCTATGTGATCTGGGCTGGAGCACCATCACTACTGTTGCAAACCAGGTAAAGCCTTTTTGGGCTCTGAATTGTTATTGTGAAAACCTAGGATCCTCACATTGAAAAGTGGGACCTGTTCAAAGCTATAAAAAAAGGATTTGTACCCCACCCCGAAAAATAAAACATATCAGACAAAAAAAAAAAATTTAGCAACCGAGTCTCTCATAAATTTTAGTGGATATTTCTCCAACCACGTTTTCCGTTCGTTTAAGTCTCCACGTTGCTTAAATCTCCACGGTGTTTGAAATGTTAAACACAATGTTGTGGTAAGCATGTCACATGACTGTCGTCAGGCTGGCCGAGCGAATTGTGGAAGGTGCAACGAAAGATTAATACGACTACCCAAATTTCAGCATGGCTGCCTCTTTTTCGCTTGTTGATTGATTTGAGGGAAGTGTACTATCTATACAGGTGGGATCAGATAATAATGACTATACAAGACAACCAATTAATATGAAAGCTGATCGAGAGTTGGCCCAACAACGCCTAATTCAAGCTTCTGAAAAAGAAATCGTTTTGATATGAGATGCCGTAACAATGTTACTCTTGCGGTAGGTGATTTAGTAATATATCATAATGTCAGTAGGAATTACAAATTAAAATTATAGTTAGTCAGGAACACTGACGCCATAATTAACCAAAGCCTACATTTAAATAAACCTTATGAATTTTCATGTATTCTGTCCAAACGATCGCTTTGATTTGAAAGATACGGATAATCTACGGAATATAACTATTGCCAAAGAGAGGTTGAAATATTGGCTAGGTGAATTAATCGAGGAAAGCGTGGTTGCTGAAAATGCCCTAACGTCTTAAGATTCTAAATATTTGTATGTATAATATATTAAATGTGTTGTATATTTTGATCATTTGATGTTTGTGATATCAAGTTTTTTTTTTTTTCTTTAACTGATTGATTATCTGATACTCTCCGCTGGTCGATTAATTGCTTGGTACTGGCTTATCCCACTAGCAGCGGGTGGAGGGAGCCAAGTATGTCTAGGCAATTGATAGAGTTAATCCGCTGGTCAACCGCTTACTTGGTGCTTGTCTATCTCACTGGCACCGGGTGAAGGGGACAATGCATGTCTAGGTAATCGGTATAAAAGAAAAAAAATATAGTATTTATCCGCTGGTCGGCCGTTTACTTGGTGCTTGTCTATCTCACTGGCAGCGGGTGAAGGGGACAATGCATGTCTAGGTAATCGGTATAAAAGAAAAAAAATATAGTATTAATCCGCTGGTCGGCCGTTTACTTGGTGCTTGTCTATCTCACTGGCAGCGGGTGAAGGGGACAATGCATGTCTAGGTAACCGGTATAAAAGAATAAATAAATCGTTGTTTGTTTCGGTAACATACATGACAAAATGTAAAAGAAAAGACTTGATATCAATCACTGTTGAATGTGAAGTTGTGTATGGTACTTCGAGAACGAAGTAGTTGTCAGTATGGCCGTGATAGATTATTAGAAAATTGGCTCACTGTTTATTGAAATATTTAATCATATTCACTTGATTGGCTTTAATCTTAAGATTTAAACAACTGGTATAATATGACGTTCTAATTTCGTTTTAGTAATACTCTGTGGTTTTTAAGATGAATATAAGTATTGGTTTAATTATCTATGTGTATATTTTATCTGTGGTGTGAAGTTAGTACTGTACCTAATGAGACTGTGATTAATAATCCATATAAACATGATAATCCATATTATATGGATTATCTTGTTCACTGAAATCATTATTTGATGATATTTTCACTATAAGTATATTTTATAAGTAGTGTAACGGAATGTGACAGTTGTACAGATACTTATTTAAAATAGTTTATATTATGTACTTTATTTCTACGTGTAAAAACATTGATTATTTAATTATAGTTATTGCCATATGTATAAAGCTTGAAATCAGACAATTGTCAATGTTAAAGAGTACTGTGTTTGTGACGGTAGTCGTTTCGTCACCTTGTTTGTTCTTTCCTATGAAAAGGGGTAGTGTAAGGAGAGTACATTCACTTTCTGTCGGACTGCCGTGCCGTGCAGACCTCCAGTGGTGTTGAAATAGTGTTTGACGACGAAGTGCTGCTTGATTCACTTTCTGTCGGACCGCCGTGCCGAGCAGAACTCCGGTGGTGTCAAAATAGTCTCTAAACGACGAAGTGCTTCCCGATCAAGATGTTGGGAAATTAAGTAATTTATTATTCTCTTTTCTGATATAACGTAACGACAAATCTCGTTTAAATGTAATGGTTCTTAAAATGGTTTGTTATAAAGGTTTTTGACAATTATGTATTGCATAAAATATCTGTTTAGGTAAAGCATAACTTTATATGTTAATTAATAGTTGTTAACCAGTGAAAGTGTAAATAAAGTGTACTTATATAGTAAATATGTAACACATTGTTAAAAGACGTTTAAAAGAATGGCCCCGAGTTTCTTGCCCGTTCTTCTCGCAGTGGCTCTATACAATTTTGTTTGCTGAACGTGGCAGTACAATGTAGAATATTTCAATATCAAAACTTTATAGGAGCGTCGTAGACGCCTAAACTGAATAAATGGTTTTGACTTTGACTTTGTTGTTTTATATTAATCTGACACGTGCGTGCCGAAGCAGCAATCGCCAAACCACCAGAAATGTTTGTACCTTATATTAACTGCTAAGCATGAGATTTCCTACAGACTTATTCCGATTTGTTATCTGCTCAAACGTAAATGCTCCTTTTGCTATTTTAAATTTAATTAAATACTATTTTTATATTTATTATGACTAATTTTTATTTAATAAGTTTGTAATGCAGAACTTGTATAAATATGCGTTTTGTAATTTAAAACGCACTATAACTACAAAATACCACAGCCGCTCGAAATGAGTGCTTTTTAAAATGTTCAAGCACCATATTCATTCTTACTGCCATATCTTCTAATATAACTATTTTAAGATTGTAAACACAAACACAAAATTTTCAGTGAAGTAAGTTTATTATCTTGACACGATAGGACATTTTTTTTTTCAAGGCCATTTCTGGAGAAGAAACATTCAAACAGTAGGACATTTCAACTTTGCCATAATATTGTTCTATATTTCTTACCATTCAGCAGTCCCTCTAAGCTTTTATGGGTTATGTTCGCTTTACGGTCCATAAATAAACAGAAACGGAATATCAAATCATTCGAGATCAAAGCTGAGGGAATGTTCTAAAGAATTCCTAAAGCATTATCCGGGCCTCAATGGACGTATCGATAGGATAAGGAATTCTGAATCTTTGTGGTTCAACTACATGTACTAATTTCCATGAATAGGTTAAGTCAAGTGCGCACTATACGATAGATCTTTTACTTAAACTCTCGAAGGAAAACTATTTCATTTGTGGATGAGGTATTAATTTTTCCTTATATTTTTGCCTTATACTCATCTTCTTAAAAAACATTGATATCTATTTATTCATAAGCTTTTTGGAGTTATGTCATTGGTATACCTACCGCATTCGGAAGTTCAATCAACTACAGGAATCTGTAAAAAATTCGTTTCTGGTTAAGTAGTAATATGTGTATTTTCTACAGTTGAATGTTAAAAAAGATGACTAAATATGCTTAGCAGCATGTCACTTCTAATAATGATGTTAGTAAGGTGTAGTGGCACATTGGTTACAACAGTACTATGCATAAAGTTTGGTATCGGGAGGCGGCTGACCAAAAACAAAGCCAAAACTTTTACAATTATGTTCTTGTGTGTTGATTTATGATCTTAGTAAAAACATATTGTAACCACCTTACACAAGTAATAAGGGAAATTAATTAAATAATCTCTATTATGCATAGAACATTTTTCTTGGTTTGGAAATTAATAGATAACGAAAAAGTTATGTATTAATATTGAAATTGATCTACATGGGGTCGCCATACACTCTACGCAGATCTTACCCAATAATTTTAACTTTTTGGTTTAATTTTCCGGTCGAAAATGTTGTTCAGGCTACCCTAGAAGTACTGACTCTCAAAGACAGCTGCCGGAACACACCATTACTTAACGGTGTGTTTGCTTGGCGACGGATTTTCTACTTGAGGGTGGTAGCTACCTAGGCGGGCAATCGCAAAATGCCCTACCACCATGCAGATAAATTAATAACATAACTTAATTAAATAACAGTTCAAATGGAAATGGCTATACCATTATATAAATTTTAATACTAAATTATATAATTGATGTTCATGAAAGCGTAGTAAACGCCAAAATTGAATAAATTAATTTGAATTTGAGCATAATTTTATTATGTTATGTAAATTCTGTAATTTTATCAAGTTATGTAATTTATTTATTAAGTTTTTTGATCCTAAGATTAGCTCCTGGTAGAAAACGGAGCTCAACACAATATGAATAGGTATATTAACATTTTATTTAATATGATAATTGATAGATTTAGTTACTAGTTTTAAATTGTCTTTGTGTTGCTGTTCTTTTTACATTAAACTTAGTTGTTATTTATTGTAACATCAGTTTTGGAGTCAAATTTTGTAATTTTTTATTTAATTTTATGCAAAGATTATTTGAAACCTTTAATTTTTTTGATATTTTAGTGCAAATAAAAATAGAAATAAATATTGTTATTATTACATTCATAACTTGGACAATGTCCGGACCTTTACACATGCGTCACTGGAGCCAACACTAATTTCACAGGTTTGATATTTTGAATACAGTCAAAATATAATAACGGAACATTTATATGGAGGACATTATTCTATTAAACTATTACAATTATGAATTAATTCTAGGCTATTACCATGAACGGTTAGTAAACGGGGTGAAAATAGGGTATTACCCAATTTTGTCTCTTCAAACATTATTTTTGCAGGTGATGACTCGCCACCCACTAAACGATTGAAGATGGTAAAATCTAAAGACATCGTCTCTATATGAAACTTAGATTCTCAATAACCGTTAAAATGGTACTATAGTATATATACATTTCAAAGAAAACAGGCATGTACAGATGACTGGTTCATAAACGAGTCTTTTTTTTTAGATGTAGCTAATATGTTTCGTTCGAGTCACAATATTGTATTATTTTTCAATGTGTATAACAATAGTTTACTAATGGTTTTCATTATATATAATTTCCAAAGAAAGGAGGAAGATTTTTTATACTTTTGTCCCGAAGCTATATTCATCCATTGGCGGATTCTCTTTCATCCCATTATACCTTATTTCAAATATTGCCACTGTGCACGTACACTCTTCATACGTCAATATGAAATACAATATAATAGGTAATCCCCGCATCCCGCTTTTACGTTTTTGACGCAATTCATTTTGAGATTTCTAAAATTTGAAATTCCTAACTAGCAAACACTACGTCTACTTAAAATTAATTATTCATTCCTATGAGACTAAGAAGGTGAACATAAATTATTTTTATATTTTATTGTATATCAGAAAAAATATAAAAATAATAGTAACGGATAAGTATGCATTGGAATTCCAAGGCAATGCCGCCAGCATGCTGGGCACGCTGCCAACTGGTAGTGTGCTGGAGCGTTTGGACTGCATGTGAGTCTGCAATGACTTGCAGGTTGTCTGAATGATTTTATTGTAGTAGCTGCAGTTCGTAGTATTTTGTTAATAAAGGCACAACGCCAGTGTAAAAAAAAATAAAAAATATTATAATTCATATTGTTGTTTAATCTGCTGTTTATTTTATACTGTTACTACTTCATCCGAGATCGCCACGACCTTAATCCTTTTACATCTTGTATTATATGTTCTATGACACCGAGTAGTGCCCCTGGGCTGGCCGGTAGCCTCTCAGGTAACCCTCGTTGCAATCTTTATGTTTACAGTAATAATTACTTCTATAAGGACTTATGAAGGAGCATAATTCTCAATGTTTCAATTGAAACTCTACGAAGTAACAAATATGTACCAAATATTAGTTGCTTACAGTTCAGTTTGTGTTTCATCACCAGTTTTACTACTATTTAGGTCATCAGAAAACCCTGTAAATACTGAACATCACCGAAACCCGTTTACTGCCGGCCGATAATGGTCTCATCGAGACCGGTCTCTAGGGAGAGACCGCAACGTGTAAACATAAAGGCGGACGGGTTAAATTAACTGAGAGAATGGGAATTTTGATTCTGTTGAACATTGATACTGTGTAACTTAGGGCGCCATTTACTTTTTTAATAAGTGAGTACCTGTACGACTATACCATTCATAACTGATGTATTATGAGTTTTTTATCTCATATATTTGAAAATCGGTAACTGTTGATGATATTATAATAAATTATATCGTTAAATTGATACTTCAAATGAAATAAAAATCAATAATATTACCATTAATAACCAGTAACCAATGGATGATTTGTTGGCAACAAGATATTTGAACTTGTAATGTTTAATGTAACAGTTATGAGGATGTCAATCAGAAGTTGCGTTTATTTTCCGTCAGACAAGTTCGGTCTTCTTTAGAGTACTGTTCTGTGACGACTCTGTTCCAGTTTGAGGTACTCCAGTGGATTGATAACTTAATAAGCATTTTGCTTTATTGCATATTAACAACGACACGTAATTATGGGAATAACTTCAATATTTTAAGCAATAGCTAACACACTACTAGTTTACGTTCACGTTCTGGCGAAGGTATCACCAAATATTTTTTATCATCCCTATTCCACAATTGGCAAATCAGCACCGTTATAATGTTATAAAGCCAACAGCACGATAAGTTTCTTCATTTACCAAACGACGACCAAAAAGAAGAAAGAACATACGACATTTTGTAATAGTGAAATTATTCTCATGTGTATGTTCCCTGAGATAAATTCTGGATTTGTTTAATAAGACAAGAGAAAATTGGGATTTAGGCTTTGAGCGTGTATATACGATGAACAACACCTTCTATTTACAGACCTATTATATATAAAAATACCATCAGATACTTTCGTAAATAAACAGAAATATTTTATCAAAACTGTCGTGACCACCGAAGCGTGTCTAATAAAACAAATGAAATATGAACATGATAACGAGACATCACGAGTTACCCGGATACGCACTGAGCATTACATGGGCATATTAAGTGACATTTGCGTATTAAACGTTCTATTTTACTCGAAATGGTGGAACAAGGATCCAGAAATATGCTACTTGCAAGAAGTACCAATAAGGGCCGTAACATTGAAAGGCTGAACAAAAATAATCTTTAGTAAAGGTAACGTGAGTGCTCTGACATATTTTGTATTTGTACTACAGTAACTTTGTAATAACTGTACACAGTATAGCAGTACTACATCATGCGAATGCATATTCTCACAGATATGCCTCCCCACTCTGAAATATATATGCATTATGAGGTACGACTTTCCATTGACGGCCGTCGAATCCAGGGGGTAGAGGGGGTGGGGAGAGGGGGGGAGGGGTACACAATTGTGCAATATTCATCAATTCCAATTCATCAAACCTAATAATATTACGTATCCAAGACGGTTATTCAATCACTTGTTATTGCTAAATTCCTGCCTTGTACCAATATTGCGGTCAACTGACGAAAGTCAGATGTCCGAACGATCCGACCCTTGTTACTGGCATGCATGTCTGGAAAAAATATCATAGATAACTATGATTATGATTCGTTTGTAAGTGGATAAGTGGTTATTATTTTACATATTAAGTTGATTCCATTTTGATACAATAGAATTTAAAAAAATGGAAAATGATTGACCATGAAGATTTAACAGAACAGTTTACACACACCCTCACACATACACAACCAAGTCTATATAGAAGATTTTTTTATCAGCTTTATAACTTTACAAACGACAAAATCGAATTGCCTATTCGTAGGCGATGCAGGCTGCGCACAGAATTTCCTCTTAGCTTTGTTATAACTGAAATTATGACGGACTCGAGGCATTATGTTTCATAATATGAACTCAGAGATAACATTGCTCCTCGTATGGATAATGAATCGAGGTATGGTTACTGTTCAACGACTAATTTCAGCGTTCTGGTTCTGCTTTACTAAGTTTGAATCATACAAGTCGTAACTGAGTATAATAACCATTCTTGAGTATTACTTTGACTTCTCAAAGATAGCTTTCGCTGAAGGTATATATTGAACGTTACTTCTGATTAGGCAAGGCATTGAAAGAATGTGATTTGTGAAATACAAGGTGTCGCTTATGTCATCTGTGACTATAATCTATTCCTTTTTTTAGTAACTATTACGTAATAACTAAATAAACTTCCTTTCCTAATGCACACTTAAAATACTTACATTGTTTATTATGTGTTGGTACGGAGCTCGCAGTGTGCAAGTCTTACTCGCATTTGGTTTGTTTCTTAATACTTATCAGTGGCAGAGTAAGTAGCTGTGGGATCTGTGGCACATACGCAATTACACGTTTAATCTTGCCCACTTAATCCTCTGCCTACTCCATGATACATACTATATAATCTTAATTCTCTCGTTAAAAATGCCTTATTTATACTTTGTAGGCTAGCCTTTGACCACTATCTGACCTGATGGTGATGTGATTTGATCAAAGATATTGTTCAAGTTAACCAAAAATTACTAGCTCTTAAGGACAGCTAGTAACAGCTGCCGAAACATATCGTTAGGTGCTTAACGACAGATTTTCTACTTGAGGGTGGCAGCTAGACAGGCCGACATTCGCATAATGCCCTACCAACATGCTATAACGACTGCCATTATAAGACAACAGCCGGGACCGACTGTTTAACGAGCCCTCCGAAGCACGGAAACGCTCAGTAGTAATGTCACTAGCGGTCACCCATCCAAGTCGTGACCGGGACGGACGTTGTATAACGTAGCTGATCGGTTAAGAACGGCTAAGCAAACTACGCTACGAGCGCCTTGAAACTAACTCGCTAGTACGAAATAGTGTTACTTTATTACAAACACTTTCAAATAAGTGAATAGCAATAAGAACTGAAAATAGATATAAGCAACAGGACGACGTGATTGCTGTCCATATAAAAACCCAACTTTACAGTAGCGACACAGTACAAATAATGGTGGTGGTAAAGCTTTCATAAAGTAATACGACACGTGCACTCTGAGCACGTGATATGCTTATCATTCGCTTATCTGTTCAGGACTTTCTTCACACGTAGTACATTAAAAGATAGGACGCCTTTTGATAGCGTTCCACATTTCACAATGTTACGGTTATAATGTTAAACTGCCCCAGTGCGGGTCGGGCCTCACTGTTTAAAGGGTTCAGTCGGTTTTGATCACAGGCTTAAAACTACAATTAAGATCGGCATTTTCATTATTTTTTGGTTAAAAACAGGATAAGGTACAAAACACACCGAAAAACCGAACTCTTTAGTAATAAAGGTTCCAATCTTCATAATTAATCTAGGCTGCAAAAGAGCTGTCTCAAAGAAAAATTATTTAATATAATTTCTAGTCCAATGTTTGCCTTTAGGCCTTTTTTTACACAAAATTTCTAATTTCCAACTTTATAACTCATTCCAGAGACATTCTTGGACGGACGGATGGTCAGAGACGAATCACTCATATGGACGTCGAAATTGAGGCTATCACCAGATGGTAACCTCTTGAACAAGAGCCCGTCTTGGTGGATACTACTGTAATGTCAGATATTCTGCCTTCAAGCAGTAGTGTGCAAATACTTCTGTATTTAGGCGTGAGGAGCACTGACAAGTCAACCGCCTAGACTGATAGTAAGCGTATGTAAGGTCTGTAGAAAACTACCTTGTAGAAGACTAATCAGGTTTTGGTGGCACGTGGTTAATTTTACAACTAATTGGCGATCATCAAACATGTTGTGCAACCAGTATATTATTGTTACATAAGTTTATGTACTAAATTACATGCACAATGTCAATGAAATAACTTCCGGTCCGAGGCTTTAGCGTTCTAAGTAATACCGCCTCAGAAAATTCTAATGGCACGGATAATATAGAATAAAAGTTTTCCCACAACAGTGACATTGACAAGAGTATTTTATGGATTTAATAAGCGTATGATAATAAAAGCCTTTTGCAAATATACGGAAAATTTGGATGGAAAATAAAAAGTGAACCTTAGATTAGCTTCTAAGCTAATGAATACTAATCTAAGTACTTAGATATTGTTGGACTTGTCAACTCATCATACAATCTATAGTAATATACTGTTTTCCCACTGGACATGTATTTACGAATTCCAAAGAACTCCGGAGCTAGTGACACTACCTGATTGAAATTTTCTTACCGCAATTGGACGTTCGAACAGTCAATGCTTGGTGTCCGTCAGACATGCTTTTTTGATGAGATATCTTTATCTATTATTTTGTGTATTTACGGGTTCACAAATATAAGAGAAATCGGTAGCATATCTGCTGGATTTTTTTAGTAATCAGAACTTTTTCTTCATTTGTCTTATATTAATTATTATGATTTTAGTAGCAGTAGAACTCTTTGTGCGAGTTCGTCGTTCGGGGAAGTAATGCCACCATACATATTTCTACCGCCTAGCAGAAATGTTTGCATAATTGTGTTGCAGTATGAAGGTGTCGGTGAAATTTCAGGCACATGAGACTCAACAGCTTTATGTATCAGGATGATGGGCGTTGTAAATTTTGCCAGTTCGTTATTGTTCCATCACGACAGTTTAAATAAATAAATAAAAAAAAGATTATAACTGATGTTTCACAAACTGTATTTGCAATATAGCGCTAATTCGTCCATTTTTAATACAAAGTAAATTTTTTTAGTGTAAATAAAATCTTTAGGCTGACTAAGTAACTACAGAAGTTGAAAAAAGTTAATATAAATTCAACAGCTTTTGTGTCCAACATTTATAATTATAATATTCTGAAGCGCTCGTAGCGAAGTTTACTTAGCTGTTCTCAACCGATCAGCAAAGTTAAGCAACGTCGCGCGCGGTCATGAGTTGGATGGGTGACCGCTAGTGACATTACTACTGAGCGTTTCCGTGCTTCGGAGGGCACGTTAAGCCGTCGGTCCCGGTTGTTGTCTTAGGATGGCAGTCGTTATAGCATGGTGGTAGGGCATTTTGCGAATGCACGCCTGGCTAGCTACCACCCTCAAAAAAAATTTTTTTTTATATAATATTATTGTAGTCCCAAATTTTTTTTTTTTTTTTATTCTTGATAGGTTAGCCTTTGACCTCTATCTCACCTGATGGTAAGTGATGATGTGGTCGAAGATGTTGTTCAGGCGGCGGTGTTGTGTGTCGGGTCGCCATCTTCCCTCAGAAATGGTTGAGGAAGGCGATGGCTGGCACATGCGTCAACTCGTTAGCGGGTGCTGCTAGAGAACACCGGTCTGCTCTGAATGCTAGTGCCAATGACTTAACCGGAAAAAAAAACTTTTCTTTTAGCACTGTTCCCTCTTAGAATGTTGTATGTATATTTTCTTATTCTAGTAATAATTAAAAAAAAAATTTCACTATTTAAAAAAGGCACGGACCCTGGAGTCTGTGGAGTGTTGATTAACAAATAAAAAAAATAAAAAAAAAGATGTAAATAAAAAAAAATGTTACAGGGTCTATCGATTTAGTTGTTGGATATATGAAACACTTTTTTCCGGATTGTTGCAATGCGGCCTCTAAAAGAACAAGGCCCGACTTGCACTAGGTCAGTTTTTTTATTTATTTTTATTTCCGAATACCATTTCACTTTAACGATCCATAGTTTTCCTCCAATATAACCACGTAACTAAGAGCTTAGATAGCGTATCTACTCGTATACATCATCCACGTGATCAATCACTGAAATTGTCGGTAATCCTTCTCAATACATCTCATATGTGAACGTGTCTCAGTTTGCGGTCTCTGTGGTGAACTAAATCAGTATATGTGGTAAATGCCGCATGATTGATGATCGACTTTAGTGCAGCGTGGAATAGGAAATTGATAGACTGGTTGGTATGGACGGTGAATCAACAGCTCGTAATAGTCGATATCTCGTTTGTCAACTGTTTTGTTGACAAATGTCCTCAGATAATATTTTTATTACCGACATCAAAGGCAGTCGACAGTGCAAAATTTGTAGTCGACGCATTATTTAGTTGAGTATTTTTATACTTAAGTACTACTACATTATTTAGCTCAAAAGTCATACATATCTTACGAAACTATATATTTTAAATTACACAAATAATACATTTGAACGAGCCTTGCATATAATAAATACGTAAAGCACTTTTTCATTCAATTAAATTTCTCCTAATGAAACGTTCAGCGCAAGAGTAGCATGTTCTATTTAGACACGATTGATTTCAATTATGTCTGAAAAATATAAGCCACTTTTGCGTTGACTGCCTCAAATTTAAATCCTATACTTTTATTACTTCTGCTATTTGGTTACCTATCATAATATATGTTACGCACAACTGCTTTATCAAAAAAAATAAAGGTCATGTTATAAGGACCCATTGTGGAGTGAGTATGAAGAATGAAATCGAATAAATAAGGTATATGTTAATATATATAAGTTATATGTTAATATATTTAAGGTATATGTCAATATATATAAGAAAATGTGTTATTTTTAGCGTGTCCATGGTCCGAATCCCGCCGCGGGCTTGAGGTTCACCGCATGGTGGAAGGGCATTTTGTGAATGCCCGTCTGGTTAGCGTCCACCCTCAAGTAGATAATCTGTCGCCAAGCACCTAGCGGTGTGTTCCGGCACCAGTCCTTGAGAGCCAGTGAAATTACATGCACATGAGAATTAAGAACTATATCTCAAGGTGACGGGCGCAGTGCAATTCGTGACTTGTGACGAAATGCATTTGTTATAGGTAGAGATTAGTCCGCTTAACATCAGGTGAGCCTCGAGCTTGTTCCGTCACAATAACATAAAAAAACTTACTTTTCTCAATAATTAAAACAAAAATTTGAAATAAGTTGCGGAAGTTTCACAAGTTATACTGTTCATCCTTTATCTGTTAACATAGATGTTGTACATGCCAGGCTAAATAAATCAACCCAAACTTGTAAGTACCTATCTATCTACCTAGTGGTAAAAACTACTGCCTATAGATTTACTGTCGTATAGAACTCAGGTATGCGCTTTATATGATTTGTTAATTATTATTTCTAATGCTCTATAAATTTAGAGGTTATTGTTAAGGAAATGAGTTCTAATATGCAACAGTGTTACTTGTCGTTCTGTTGCATGAATGAATTTACTCATTGGAAGCCGCGTGTAAAGATAAATTAAAAAAAACCAGCTGAACCGTTGGGGGTGTTTGTCCAAGAGTAGCAGTGTTACTCATTCTAATGTGACCCTTTGAAAACTCTTCTTTTCTACTCTTTCGAAATATTTAAATAATATCATCGCAGTTATACCACTGAATCCAATTAAACATATTCAATTACATACCAGCAGTAAAAGTAGATGGTGTGCCAACCCCCACTTATTGACAGGAAGAAGAACTTGAGGTTTTATATAAAATAATTTATAGAGTAGATAAAATATCAAGTTAGTAAGTAGTTTCGCAATAACAACCGCATCCACAAACTCCGTATCTAACAATACCTTGCTGCAGGATCACCAGTAAACTTTGCTTGGACTGCATTTGACATACGAGCTCGAGAACACTAATGCATCGATCTACGCGTGTAGTAGGTACCTACTTACTAGTTCAAATCGGTCTGTGAGTATTTTAGTTTTCCAATCTGATTTCCTCCATTGTGACTGTGTGACGTATTTTTTTATGAAAAGCTTGTAATAATCTTATTTACAATGCAGGTCTCAGATGTCATATAAATTATTTCTTCGAACTGTCTTCATCGATTAATATTCTAAGTCGTAAGTTTATGTCTAATTATTTTAATAACGAACGAAATATTCTTCTAAATTGCATAGTACAAAATATTCTTATTGTAAGCCTGTAGGTATTAATGACTTTGGCGAATTGCACATTAGTTATTATTATTTCTGTTTGACGAGACTTATCACGATAAACGTCAAGACAAACATGTTTATTACTTACTAAAAAAAGGTCGTTACCAAGTTTTCAATTGCAAGGTTGGTACCTTATACATTATCCATAACAATTAGTTCTGGAAATCTTTAAAAGCGTGGTTATTGCATAAATAGGGATACATTTTATGACCAAAATATGCTATAGAAGCCCGGATTCGTCCTGAGTAAAATCCTGAATAATACGGCTCAAACTTGGTTTTATTAAAAAATGTGTCATCAAGGCTAAATTTACGAAAAGGTAGGCAGAGGTATGAGTGTTTTAATATAAACACTCAAGATTCATTCAACTTGTTTAGTACCATGCAAGCTTATTGCCAACTACCATTTATACACTCCATGTATGATAAGTCCTTAATGTTACTTCTCTATGAAGATCATATCGACTATCCAGACAAAAAATGCTCATGACAGTAACTAATTCCATCGGCATCTCTCGAGATTCAAGCAAAAAACTCTGGTCGTTTTAAACAAGAACTGTAATCTCTAACTTTGAAATGGTAGCTTAGTGAATGTTGGACCTTTTTGTAAACAATCTTTAAAACTTGGGAAGTGTCATGAAAGTAAATGACTTTCACGCTTTAATTAAAAGATTTCAAGAAATAAATCTATATATTTTATATCTACGAACAATATTAATGACTATTATCTACTTTATTTGTAATGTTTACCTCCTTTTTCATATATATATATGCTCGTCAGTACTTCACCGCAACCACCTCCTCCTAACGCTGACAAATATCCATTTGCTATTCCAACAAGGTAAATTTTTTTCGTCCTTCGAAAGATCTTGGAGTTCTCAGTCCATCCTGTAGTGACGTACCCTTGAAAAATACCACCGGGTGTGGTCGAAACTATAGTCGGAGCTATCTGACTTGTTTACGTGAGTTAACCCGTATTATTCACCAAAATAGCTATTTCTCTTTCGTACTTTTCACGTTCATTGATGGGAAATATATACATTTACAATGACCTACACCTTTTTCAATAACCTCTACAATATAATTTTGAATAAGCAGCAACAGTTAAGAAATCAGGATCATAAAACAATGTCATGAAAATATATCTTTTGTACCTATGACACGGCTCTAATTTTAAGGGCCACAAATTTTCCCAGAAAAAAAAGTCCATTCAGAATACAAATACCCGATTACAGCGTTGCCCGGGAAACGGATACAAATGTTGGAACGTTATGAAAAATATCCGGCAACAGCCAGCCGAGTCCTGATGGACTGCAATAGATTTGTTTTCTTGGAATGTTTAAACAATTGGACGTTAAATAAGTAATATTTCTTTTGTTGGCGCTTGTAAGATAATTTTCGCTTAGATGCTTTCTTACTGTAACAAAATTATTTACCGTAACGCTACATTTTGCTACATAAGGCATATTTGCAAATGAGTTTATTTTTTTGTTTCCGGCGGTATGCCTTTATTAATCAAATACTACAAACGATATACAACACTACAGCTACTACAATAAAAGCATTTGGACTCATAGGCAGTCCAAATGCTCAAGCCCACTATCAGTTGGCAGCGTGCCCAGCATGCTGGGAGCATTGCCCCGTTGAATTGCAATGTTTATTCTTTGAGCCAAATAGGTTCCACCAACAAATGAGTTGAGAACATCTTGAAAAATACTTTTTTGAGTCGAAAGCCCTTGAACACAAAACTGGTTTCGTTCCTGATTTCACCTGGTGATAAGTTATGATGCGGTTGAACGAGGTAAACATGCTTAGCCAAGAATGTAAACTGGCTCTCAAGAGCAGCTGGTAGAACATACTATTGCTTGGCAATAGTTTTTCTATGCTATATATAGGTAGTTAGACAAACGGGAATTCGCAAAATGCCCTAACACCATGCAAAAACGACTGCTACCCTAAACCAATAACCGGGACCGATCCGAAACACGAAATCTCTCAGTAGTAAAATGACACTAGCGGTCACCCATCCAAGTGATGACTTTAGCGGACTCATCCAAGTGATGACTTTATTTGATCAGTTGAGAACGACTAGACAAGCTTCACTACGAGCGCTTGAATACTGAACGTGAACTTATTTACTTACAACATTGACATACATAACTTAGATATTAATTGTAGCAAGTTACAGATACGCTTGTAGTATTAAACTATAGTCACGTATGTCCACGGCTCGAAGTGAAATCGAATTATGTCTTTACAACAAAACGTGTGCTTAAGTCTATAGTTAGTTATACAATTAGTAATGAATTTATAAACAGTATTATTCACCAAGTGTACATACAATGTATACTTCCGATTCTTCATCACCATATTCCTTTTAACAGCTACATCTGCACGTATTAAAATGAAAACATTTTTAATGCCTACACTTGAAGCTTAGCCTCATTGGCTATTTCGTTTGTAGTATATCTAATCTAGTATATCTAATCTAGTAAGTGGGCTAGAGCATTTGGACTCCCTATGAGTCCAAATGCTTTTACTGTAGTAGCTGTAGTATTGTAGTAGCTGTACTGTTGTATGTAGTTTGTAGTATTTGTTTAATAAAGGCATATCGCCAATAATAAAAAAAAAATTTAGTAATCTAAAACAGTGTAACATATACAAATTATTTCTGTTTTGAGCGTAATACGCAGCACTGCTCCACAATATACAGGTTTATTGGAAAAATGCTAACAACTTCTCGGGGTTGACTTCTGTTAGTCCTAACAAACGTTTTGAGATGAATGTTTCTTATTTTTATATATTTCTATTGTTTGTTTTTCAAGGGAGTAGTAAAATACAACGCCCACTCCGAGCCAAAAGTGCAACCCGCCGTGGCAACACTGGGCCGCGCCACGCACCCTTTGAATGAAGTTTTGAATATTCCCTTCAATTTCACTTAACGATGTTTCCTAATAAGCATCATAAGTCTATACAGATACTTCGTTTTCATTAAATATGAATAAGAAAGGTAAACCCATGACTCCAAACGCTGACACTCGCTTGTTTGCTGTCGAGATCAATTATATCAAGATAAATAAATGGCAGTTATGGTGCGTCTGACGAGATTCCAAAACATATGCCTATGTATCTATAAAGAAATAACATTAGAGAATATTGTATTTACACTATCATGGCTATGTATCTTGGATTCATTTCCATTAAAAAATTACGAGAGGAACTGTGGGATTCGAACCCGCACCATCCACCCCTTGACTGTAATTTATACTTTCGTTCTTAATCATCGTAAAATGATGATCTCTTGGATATGTTGAAAATCACATCTCTACATCCATTTTAATAGAAACAAAGGTTAAAGCTAAAATATATACCCAAATTTACTTTCTATTAGTGGCTTCTGTAGTCTAGGTATTGAGCTTCACAGTAGGCTTAACCTAAAATGTAACTCTCAAGAACAGCTACTGAATACTGTGTGTATAAGGTTATAATATTTTCCACAAGCTTAGAAGATAGCATCCACCTTTGGTGAAAATACACAAAGTTCTCATAACCAAATAGCAACAGTTGAATCACAGTCTTTTTATTCTGTGCCACAGTACTCACAAGCAGTTGTCCAAATTCAATGCCTCTTCTTCTTTCTTCTTCTTCACTTTAAAAAATCTAACGATAGGATTTTACTTTTGATATCTAAGGTGTCAAAAATGTATCTGGCATTTCTTAAGAAGAAGACAAGGCGAGAACTTGACTGTATTATTGAAATGACTTAATAATAATAATATGACAAAAACATTTTTACAAGAAAGCCATGATCGATCGTGTGTGCTTTACAGGCCGGCTTTGACTAGGGCGATGCTAATCTTATCCTACTCAATGCTGAATACTCGTATATTGAATACCCAAGCTTTATTCATCCTTTTGAACGTACTCTGACTTTCCAAAACATACCTTTACGACGAACTAATCATCTAGAGAAGTTGTGTATCACTTTGACAAACAACTTCAACTTTGGCCGTATGTTGTCTACGGCTAAATTAACAGCTTGGTAGTAAGTATTTTAAGCCAGTGGAGATGGTATTTTTAGCTATGACAGTTTCTTAATGTTAACCAAGCATATCATGTCCACAACACAAATCCCACAAGTACGTAATCGTGTTATTTTATTCTTTTGCTTCTTTTGAAAATGTTGGCTAAATACCGGCTTGAAGTCTTGCACTCCATTTCTAAAGTCTTTGGCCACGTTGCTCGCCTTGAGCGCTGTCATATAAAAAATGGGATCCTCTAAAAACCTCATAGTCGGCCTAAGACTTTTCTACAGATTTTTTTTGGAGACTTCTTGACCTTTCTATTATAGAACAAAGCGTACGGATTAATGACATATGTGCATTGTAGACGTTTTTTTCTCTTTGAGCGTCACTTTCACAGCATTTGCATTCAGTTTAATTAAACAAACAGTTAAGGAATTAAATTACTTGCCAGAGCCGTGTTTCATCTTCAATCACATCATCACTTTATCACATAATAATAAGGACCAGAACGATCACCGCAAAGCCATTCCAATAAATACGTGAGTCTAGCTACGAAGCAATAAGGTGCACTTCAGATCACAAAGCACGGTGTAGCTTATGTTTATATTCACCTATAAGGCTCTTTTTATCGCATAGCTCTGATATTTATTGACGTGGCACGCACCGTAGAATAATCCCGTCCGGGCGGATATGCCGTTGTACCTGTAGCTTTCTACCTAAGAGGTGGAGAGAACGAGGTCTGATTAAATGCAAAAAAAGATTTGCATTAGCATTTGACACTTAGGTTTTTTGCTAACTTCTCATGTATTAGGAGTTGCCCTTATAAATCACTGAATTGAGTTTCCAGTCCAACAGTCTGCAAGTCATCTTTCTCTCAACATTTTACAAAAAATACCTTATTTTTAGACTTGTAATTCATTCTGTTTTTACTCTAGGGACCCGTTACAGACGGATGGACAAAACAGCTCAGTTTCACTAATAGCTAATTTTTCCCTTTGTGAGCGGAACCCTAAAATGAGCCAATAGTTTATCCCGAAAAACTAATAACCTACCATCGGTTATACTTTCTTCTGTGGCTATGCATCAGTAAACTTAAGCTAATGCGTACGAAAGCTTTTACTAGACGTGCTTTACTGCATAAAGTAGTAGTTATTGCTACCTGCCAGTTATTAGAAGCGTAGAGATTATGTATACCTTGCCCGTACAACATCGTAGTATGAATTTGTATAAATTTAACCGTCTGCAACCCGCCTCAAAAATTCTTGTTATAAGTTTATATCGAGCTTTCAGATGACTAGTAAGATCAAAAAAGGAGACCTGTTTTCTAATTAACTAACTAATGCCCGACTGGAGGAAATGTTGAATAGAAAGAGGACCCCGGAGTCAGTGGCAGGTCAATCCGGGACAAAATGAAAATAACTGTAAAGTTTAAAGAATAAATTAATGTTAAAATATTTTGTGTAAAATATCGAATCAAATAGGATTAAGCATGTTATAAACTAACTTACTAAAATTAGAATAAAAGATAAAAACATTCTAGTTTACAAAATGAAATATATATATATATATATATACATGGAGTCACTTAGTTTTAAGATATAACACCTTTACACTAACCAACATATAAGTGTAAAAAGTCAATGATGAATGGAGAATGATTTTGTAAAATTGTTTAATGTAATAAAATAATAATCAATCAAAAAAGAGTACGGACCAAGAGTCTGTAGTGCATTGTTAAATTAATAAATAAATAAAAAAAAAGCCCGACTGCACTAATACATCAACATAATATGATAAGCTACGGAAACTACACAAATCAATTAATTTCTGGGAACGCTAAACCACAAAAAACACTAGTCACTATTATCTACTAATTAAAAGCCAGAACACACCATGTTATCACGCGCATGCACCTGCGACGCAACGTACTGTGCACGCAACACAACCAGTCCTTGCGTACTCAGTCGCAGCAATATTATTTTTATTTCTTAAATATAAAAGCTTTTGACATTTTTTTTTTTTATGTTATTGTAACGGAACAAGCCCGAGGCCCACCTGATGTTAAGTGGACTAACCTCTGCCTATAACAGACGCATTTCGTCAACGACGAATTGCACTGTGCCCGTCACACTGAGACGTTCAGTTGTTAGGTCTCATTAGCCTGTAATTTTTCTGGCTCTCAAGGACTGCTGCCGGAACACACCGTTAGGTGCTTGGCGACAGATTTTCTACTTGAGGGTGGTCGCTAGCCAGGCGGGCATTCGTTAAATGCCCTTCCACCATGCGGTGAAGCTCAAGCTCTGGGCAGGATTCGAACCATGGACCTGCTGCGCGGCAGTCCATAGCCAATGCCACTGAGCCATCACTGCTTCGAAAATGTTGTTGGATAGAAAGGAAATTTATTTGGCACACGCCAAATAATTTATAATATACCATATTATAAAGTACAAATATGTAAAATCAAATTGGTATATAAATAGTTGCTGCTAAAAAGGTAATGTCTCAGCGAAATTCTATGAAATATTTAGAAACAGGCTCCTAAGTCCTAACTTAGGAGCTACAATGCGTTACTGCACGCATTACGTCTTCGTGCACTTGCATGGCACGCAAGCTATATGGCATGTCTCATACATCACAACTCAGTGGTCTACATGTATGGATCCGGTGGGCACGAGCATTACAAGGGCGAATGTTTACAAAGGTCGAAACTAATTAATTCAACCCATGATTTTCACTTCTCTTGTTCGAAAGTTCCTGAATAAATGTTTGTTTTTACACTACAGTGGAACAAGGGGTCCAGCCAACAAAGTTATCTTATTTCCTTGCTACGTGCAAACTGAGGGGATTTTCTTATAGATTTATTTATTGTTATAGGCATGCCAATAACTCTCCTGATGGTAAATAGAGATACGGTTGCAGGTCAAAATAAGTCTAATACTACTGACTCTTAAAGAAACTGTTACAACATATCATTCGGAGTTGCTGAAATTTTAGGTGATAGTATAGTTATTTAAAAGTTGCTAAAATTGTAGGTGGTAGTATAGTTATTTAAAATCATAATAAAAAAAACACGACATTAATTTCAACTGCTGAAGCATCACAGCGCTCCAACTTCAAAGTCCTTTTTTTAATGGAATAAGATGCTAAAATATCAGGATGCTCATCTGGTGGTAAATGATAACCGTTACCTACAGACACCGGCAATGCCAGAGGTCTCAAGGATAAGTTGTCGTCCTTTAAGGAAGAAATAACATGTACTCTTCTTGAAGGCTCTTAAGTCGTTTCAATTCGGAAAAGAAATCATAGTGCCGTGAGAATCGCACAGTTGTGGGCTTTAAGACATCGGACATGAAATTGATGAGACATTATTCTCTATCGAGACGTCTGATGGCGAAATTTCTATAATATTTAAAACGATCACTAAATCTTGTATCCTAAACTAGAGGCAATAAAGTATTTATTTTAAGAAAACATGTCCGTAAGTTTTCCACCCCCTGCCAAAACCATCTAATAGGTCAACGTTCTCGTTAAGTCATTTTGTTGGCTCTATCCTGGAACAGAGCCAAAATGTTTATAACCCGAGCCTTGATAAATAAGTCATAGCGTCGAAGTCAGATAAAATCTATAAATAGAAGCACGTATACCATTGTAGGCGTTTAGATTTCCAATAAAGAATGAATACCACTACGGAGTTAAATATCTCTTCTCTAACAAAACAAAGGACACAGAAGTACATAATTGTAAAAAGTTTCTGTTTTCATCAGGCATCTCAGGGTTTTGTAGGCGTTTGGTAGTCGAGGACGGTAATAATTTCCACGAACATTTAATTATTTCATATTAATATAAACTACGATTTTGAGATTCGAAACCACCGCGAGTTTTGTTTACAATTATTATTAAGGAACTCACTAGGATCTTGGAAATGTCAGTAACCACTTTAATCTAATTGCGAAAGTCATTAACGTTGTGCACAGCAATACAACGCGACCTTCTCCATACCAGTAACGTCTTGAGGCTGAGATTTCCATTGTGTACAATCGTAACTCCTGGACAAAGAACTTTACGTCACTTAACAAATAAGTTTGAAACTAGTCGGAAACACGCAATCCCCAGGCGGAACCTCTATAATAATTTCCTTACAATAGTCTCTTTACAGTTGTTGACGTATGAATTCTGGTTTGTTTGGAGATACTGAATAACTTAGGCTAAGATTTAAGACGGTATAAGGCAGGAACTTGACATGTGGCATCAACTCATCAGATTGTTTAATTTCCAAACAATATCTGTACAGTTTGTAATAACCCGACAAATAAAGTGTCTGATTGGTGTTTACCAAACGCATTCATAACGTATTCTTGGTGGAATGGCAAGCTAAGACCACTCTTAGCTTCAATCACACCGAAGTGGCAGCGGCTGGCAGCGCATTGGCCGGAAGTTTTACTGTCAAATTATTATTTTTTTCTATCTTTATAACGTATAGTATATAATAAAATAATTCACGTTAAAGAACTTCGGGCAGCCACGCGCCTTATGCAATATATTTTTCAAGCGATACTATGCATTATAATTATAGAGACAAAAGTGGTTTGAAAGTAAAACTGCCTGCCGATGCACTGCCAGCCGCTGCCACTTCGGAGGGAATCGTGCCTTAGCCAAGCGTCGGCTAAGCCAATATATACATTTCGTATTCAAGGAGTAGTAGAAGAAACTGAGGAAAGTAGAACCAGAGTCCTACTCTGCATATTTACCAGTAATTTTTATCTGTGATACGTAACATCAAAAGGAAACGACAAGAATAGCAATAGAAACATGTCGTTGAAGTGAGTGAAACAAAATATGTACTTGATATTATATACATATTTTCATGTTGTTTCCTGTAGCATCATTGTGATTGAGTGACAAGAAATTTCTTCAACGCTTTCCATAGCGGTGTTATTTCAGTTTTTTTGTCATCTGTGTTATCGCAAATATTATTATTTATAAACATGTCAATAAACATTGAGCATATCTTCAAAAGGGATTAAAGCAAAAACAAACACCCACGTTTACCAGATTTTTTTAAATTTTTAATTTAGGTATTTGACACTGTCAGCAAGGGACATAAATTAAATATATTCTTCTTCTTAAATTTCTATTAAATTTATTACAGTATAATGGTTATTTTTTTAAATAACCGTGCGAAGCCGGGACGGGCCGCTAGCTAAAATTCGAACAATTTCACCTAACTAATCTATACTTGTTTTCTTTTTATATATTTTCCTTTCCGTTTATTATTATCTAACACCCATTTAGTGGGCTTCGACGGGTCTGGACGGCAGTAAACCGAATTTATGTTATTAAGTAGAAAGTGAATAACTGCTAACGGGAAACTCGATACATTTTTTTTCAATCACAATAATACCGATTTCGCTCCTGTTGCCTAAACCACTCGGCAACCTGTGCACGCTATTTCCAGCCGAAATTTCGTGCTCCAATCGTATTACTTTAACCGTCATAGGAGACGGTGCGCGATTCTAGCGATAACGAGTGGTTTAAGCATCTGGCACGAAATAGGAGGACGCGGATTCAATTGCCGCCTGGGGCATAAAAAAATACAAAAAATATTTGTGCTCCAATAATTCGTAAACTATGATTTTCGCTTAGCACGCGATAGTGCTTGTATTTTTTTTTTTTTTTTTTTTTTTTTTTTTTTATGTCATTGTGACGGAACAAGCACGAGGCCCACCTGATGTTAAGCGGTATCCTCTGCCTATAACAGATGCATTTCATCACAAGTGACGAACTGCACTGCGCCCATCACCTTGAGACATACCTGTTAAGTCTCATTTTGCCTGTAATTTCACTGGCTCTCAAGGACTGCTGCCGGAACACACCGTTAGGTGCTAGGTATATAGAATATACTATATTTAGAAATGGCAGGCATCGATTACAAATTCTATCTCACTATCTTTACTCATCATAAAGCTTTTCTTTGCTGCTACAAACGATATTTGTTTGTTACTATCTTTTTCTTCTCCGATATGGGCACTTGGTTTTCTATATTTTTGATTACCTCGCCCCCGGTAGCTTCTTCCTCAATTTCCGTGGCCTCTCTTGCCTTGATTTGGACAATTCCTTGCTATATGATTGGCCTCTCCGCAGGAATAACATTTAAATGAATTTGTTTGAAAGACATATTCATTACTTGACGTGGATGGCTTTGAATTATGACTTTTTTCTTTAAGCTCTGCGTCTAATATTTTACTCTTTATAAAATCTAACGTTAGTTCTATGTTCGATGTTTCAAGAGCATTTACAACATGCTGATATGCATCTTCTACACTCAATAAAAGTTGACATACCTTGTCTTTTTCTCTAGCTTTGTTCCGTTTGTTTCTATCTCTCTTACGACTTTATCAAACTTGGTGAAGTGTTCTTCAACACTGTCATTCTTTTTACATTTCAGGCTCATTAATTGCCTCCGAAGATACAAAGTTGATATTGTGCTTTTTCTTTCAAATATTTTTTTGAGGTTTTCTATCATCTCATGTGCCGATTTGGCGTCTTTGACATATTCCAAATGTTTGTCCGGCAGAGATTGTATGATAAGGTTTCTTGCCCTTGTGTCTTGTCTTGTAGCATCTGGATCAGCTTCATCTATCTTTGTCTCTTTTATGACATCCTTACAACCTTTTTCATCCAACGCAATCTCAATGCGGAATAACCAGTTATGGAAGTTTCCCTTCTCTAACGGAGAGATTTTGTATAATTGCGCCGTCAACGCATTTATTTCCATGTTTCTGTTGTAAGTAACTATTTTGTTGATGTAGCTGAAAATGCCTGAAAAAAAGATCCCAACCCCCTAGCACATTTCTTTTAAACTTCCTAATACTACGCTAATCTTTGTCGATCTGACTGATTTTGGGCACTGTAGCCCATAACCTATTAGATATATAAGAGAAACACCCAAATCAAGAGAGATCAGTTTAATTAGCGTTTAATACATGTAACAAAAGTCTTCACCCTACGCCATATTTTTAAGGAAGAGAGAGATAAGACACTTCAAAATGTTTCTATAGACAATATAATCTAGAGATGTACCTAATGGTACTATAATCGACTTCCAATAACCTCTGCCGATAACAGATGCACGATTTGCATTATACCCATCATCCTGAGACATACAGTTGTAAATTCTAATGTACCTGTAATTTCATAATTAGTTTTTGGGCTCTCAAGGACTGCTGCCGGAACACATTGTTAGGTGCTTGGCAACAGATTTTCTACTTGAAGGTGGTAGCTTGCCAGGTGATATGTTTTCCACAATCTGGTGAAGCTCACGCCAGCGATGGTGATCGAACCATATATTAAACGTTCGGAGAAAGTGGTTAGTTGTTTAGTACGCTGCTGTAATAATTACCTCATCATGTAAATTGGTCGAATAATTATTAGTTGGTATTATTTTCACGTACATTCTATGGATACAGACACATTGACACTAAATAGATATTAGTTATAAATAGTTATAAATAATAACAACACATAGAAAGTTAAAAAAATTTCACAGTTCCAAGTGCCCCCTTGCTACAAAGTTTCGAAGTCGGGCAGTTGATTTGATTAATAATAAAACAACCAATTAGCTAAGTATTTAATTTCATATAACAAAGTAAAGTTAAGCAGCTTTTGCCGTTCAGAACTTAACTCTGTCAAAGTTCAGCTGACATAGTTAACGACGTCTCCTTAAGTTACTGATTAAAGGAACATGAATATATTCATTTTAAAAGCTGTGCGTTCACCGAATTGTTTTAATTGGGGAGATGTTTGGTAACGTAGCCTTCATTTTAAGTTTTTAATATTTTCTGTAAAGTTTCTTGACGAAATCAAAAGACGTAAAAGTGATGTTAAAGTTTCTTCAAACAACAGTAATTAATCAGAGATACATACATTTTTAACTAAGTTTTAAGTTAGATTTTTTTCATATCATTTTATGTTTGTTCAGAGATGTTGACAGCACGTCCAAACTACGAATAAAATATTTATTCGTAGCATCCAAATCAGGAGGCCTTGGTATAGATTCCAGAATCGGAAAATAATTATTAGATTAACCAAATACCTTTTTAGCATTTTTTTTAATAATTCGCGGTAAACGAACACACTTACCACGCGACAGTGCTTAAAACAATTAAAAAAATATATTATTTAGTATATCGAAAATAAGTTATTGAATCTGTGTTAAGTAGATGACAATAGTTCCACCCATGTGGTGAATCAAATCAAATTCAAATTTATTTACCGGAATGTAGCCTGGACGAACTAGGTAAACTTAAAAAATATGCCATAACGTTCTACCATTACAATGGTGTGCAAATTTGTAACGGCCGAGTTATGATCGTTACAATTACAAAAATTACAATAGCGTCTCTTAAATATATACGTATCATTACTTTATTATTGGTATCGGTGCAAACAGGACAATTTTAATTGGTACAATGATATCAGAGATCTTATTTTGATAGACAAACAAATATTATTAAATTATTATTAAAATATTTTTACGTACATTTCTAATTTGAACAATGATTTCATAATTAATTTATATATTTTTTAAATCATTACAGAGATAACATATATCATATAATTTTAAATAAAATCAATCTTACCGTTTAAAAATAGTAATCAGAAAGTCAAATTTAAATTACATATGGCACATTTTCAACAAAGCAGTATTTCCCTATAAAAGGGGGATAAGTATAGCCTCGTTATGAGAAGAGCCCTTCCACATACTTATGCAAATGAGAGAAATAATTTGAGCCCATTTTTCCATGACGATTTTCCTTATATTTTATGTGTGCCAGTTTCTTCTCGCAAACGGAAACGCTGGGTTTTTAATGCTTGTATAATTTTCTTATACAACATTAGCAAAGGGCGAGTATCCTACAGTAACATACCTAAAAAAATAACTGTAAAATAGTATACACACTAAAGAGAAAATGTATAGGACTCGGGTAAAATTATCATCAGCTTCCTACCGTTAGCACGTTTGTGTATGGTCCGAACAATATGTATTCTCTTACAACACAAAGTACAATTCGAGAACATAATAATTTCATATGATTTCGCAACAACACAACACAACGTAATATGTGTAAATTATTTGGCTTTAAGTTTTGTTTATGTAAAACCACTTTGTCGAGGGAAGAATTTCCGAATAATCTCCATTCAGGGTTATGTTTTGTTTATCTGGTCTTACTCTCTTAAGCATGTCATAGGATCAACGGTAATTGATTAGACATTTATTGCATTTTCTAGGTCGTAATAAAATCATAGACTGAGTACTATGACTTAAATTGAAATTGAAATATTAACTTCGAAATTTATTTTACCAATTTTTGTATCCACCGGCATATATAACATATTTTTTTTAAAATCCTTAAGTTGATATTTATGGCACTTCGGCGATCGCTGCCATGACACGGTCGCTTTGCTCGCTCATGTCAAACGTTTTTGTGGGCACCAGTAACTTAACGCTCCTCTTCACTTCGCTTGTCTTCACACATGTATAGTATGACTGCCCTAGAATAGTAATTCAAAGTTATTTATACCAAAATCAGTTACTTGAACAAAATTATTTTTGATAATTTGTCCTAAACTTCATAGCGTCTCTAATTGTACTCCTTGTGTATTTTCCTTATTTTCTTGCATATCTAACAATTTATTAACCTTAATTTAAAAGTGATTGGTTTTTACTGGCTCTGAATTGCAAATTTGGGAGCATGAGTTGCTCAACTACGTCATAACTCAGTCAACTCCACAATTTTATTGCGTTTGAATACGGTTTTCGTACATGTCCACGTGGGAAGAAATTATTATCCGTAGTTTTCTCACATTTCTGACGGCATGATGGCCGTAACCGTCAATATGCAGCGTTTGCTAATATGAATCTTATTTAAACGGCGGCGAATGAATGTTCACATCACTGGCGGGCAACGATCAGCTTATTTAGGAACTCTAAG
This sequence comes from Plagodis pulveraria, assembly GCA_963890685.1. NCBI lineage: Eukaryota > Metazoa > Arthropoda > Insecta > Lepidoptera > Geometridae > Plagodis > Plagodis pulveraria. The sequence continues at coordinate 9,191,747 of OY982964.1, read as the reverse complement.
GTCTATAAGTACATCATGCATTAGTCGATTACGCTACTTGTTTGCTTTTGAATATGATATTGATACTTGAGGGACGTATGAACTGACATTTTCATTAGATCTCTGAAACAGATATACAGTTGAGGTCTATGATTATTCGACATGTTAGTATTAATTATAACAGTATTCATGGCCTTTGTGTACGATTAGAGGTGGTGTTATTCGATTTCACGGATATATTGAGTTTATTTGTGTGAAGGAATATGTGATACGATACAGGAGCAATAATCCAAACACTGGAGCGCTCGAAGCAAAGTTTGTTTGGCTGTTCTTAACCGATCAGCAAAGTTAAGCAACGTCCGCCGCGGTCATGAATTGGATGGGTGACCGCTAGTGACATTACTACTGAGTGCTTCCGTGCTTCGGAGGGCACGTTAAAACGTCGATTCCGTTGTCGTCTTAGGATGGCAGTCGTTATAGCATGGTAGTAGGGCATTTTGCGAATGCCCGCCTGGCTAGCAGAAAAAAAAAGTAGAAAATACGTCGCCAAGCACCTAACGGTGTATTCCGGCAGCTGTCCTTGAGAGCCAGTAATTCTAGGGTAGCCTGGACAACATCTTCGACCACATAATTACCTTCAATCAGGTGAGATAGTGGTCAAAGGTTAACCTATTAAGCATTAAAAAAATTTAATTAATATTATCAGTAAGAACTTTATTGCTTTATTATGTAAACACATATTCTATTCCTACATTTTCTCAAAAGTATTCATGGTTCTAAAAATAAGATCTTTTGGAAAATGTTGATCCAAATCTAAATACATAATAGTGTAAGCGTAGCTGAACGCTTTGCGGATTAGATTTCCTTAGTTTTGTTTGTAGTTCAATTCAGTTCGTCTGCAGACGTCGCTCCGTCTCGTTGAGATGGTTATACATTAGGAATAAAATGATAAATTTGAACTATGCCTCACTCACCACGATAACTCAATTGGCAGAGCAAATCCCGGCTATGGAAACGGATGGTCGCCGGTTCTTTCTCTCTGCGAACAGTTTATCAGTAAAAGGTACGGAGCCCAAAATTACAAGGGTAGAATACTTTTTCCAAAAATCATTTACGTCACTTAACTGTTTATTATTCGTGTGGTTTTCAAATACGTTTTAGTGCTTCATATAAATATTTATGTTTTTTTATTGTAGTATTTCTTTCTAATTGTTGCTTTAACTTTTATCACTGCGACTGAGTTAGTACTAAGTTATTAGTAGTTATAAATTAGTATTTGTATTAGTTAGAGATTTCTACGGACATATTATTTAATGGAGGTTGACTCTTGTTATATTGATTTAACTATAGTGAAGTGGCTTAGAATAATTTTCAGGCAAATATATTATCTTCAGATATGATTATTTGCAAATTAGTTTTCAGATAAAACCTATAACGAGGATAATGTTCCTTCAAACAAAAATTTACAAATGTGTCCTTGAAACATGGATCTGTGATCTAAGTTTTTTTTTCTCAAATAGCCCTTGGTTCTCACCAATAAAAAGAAACGGAGTTTTTGTTTCAAATGGGAGATTTGATGTAATTTTCGAGATTTGTCTGATACTTTGGCTATTATTTTTACAAAGCCTTCCTCATTTATTTTGTTGTGAAAAATTGTACCAAAGTACCTATTTAGAGGTTTATAAGAGCACAGTTTTAAAATTTTTAGAACTTTGATAGTTAATAATTTAACGGAATCGCTTTATAGAGCATTGTTTTTGTAATAAAATGTATTTTTACATTTGTTAGGAAAATAGCATTAGCAAAGTCATTCAAGTACATATAGGAATAATAAAAACCCCTAGATATAAGTTACTAGTGACATAAGACCTTTTTAGGGTTCCGTACCCAAAGGGTAAAAACGGGACCCTATTACTGAGACTTTGCTATCCCCCCGTCTGTCACCAGGCTGTATCTCAAGAACGGTGATAACTAGACAAATGAAATTTTCACAGATGATGTATTTCTATTGCCGCTGTAAAAACAAATACTTAAAATAAAATAAAATAAATATTAAAGGTGGGCTCCCATACAACAGACTTGATTTTTTTACCTTTTCTTGATCGATACTAATAACGGTGACAGGTAGACGCTGTAACTATTCACAGAATATTTAGTTTTATGTTATCTTTAAATATAATTTACTAAAATAAAATAAATAATTGAGGCGGCTCCCATACAATAAAAAAGGGTTTCGCCGTTTATTTGCTAAAAATAATAATAATGAAAACGAGATAATGGTACGGAACTCTTCGTGCGCGAGTCCCAATCGCACTTGGCCAGTTTTTTGTTATATGTTATTGTGACGAAACAATAGCGGTGACCTCTTACCTATAACAGTTGCATTTTGTCACATGTAACGAACTGCATTATGTCCGTCACCCTGAGAGATACAGTCTCATGTAATTTTACTGGCTCTCAAGGGCTTCTGCCGGAACGCACTGTTAAAATACAGCTTTAAAATACAAGGACGGCAATAAAATACGATGAGTCAATGTATGCATGATAAGTAAGTAAGTAACTAAGTATAGGTATTGATTTCCTCATTGAGCTATAAGAACTTTGATTGCGTTATAAAATTGGTATCGATAAAATCTGCCAGCCAACTAAAGACAGTTCGCAAAGTAAGCACTTAAAAGAAGAAACGGCCACTAAATATACTCGCATAACAGTTAGTTACACATTGTGATTTTCTAAAGTTAAATTTTGATTCATTAGTTTCTAACGACTATCGATTCGACAACGATCTCACCAAATATTATTAAGAAAAAAATCGTACAACAAAAAGACATATTACACACAACGATGTAAAATTTAAACGAAAGAAGAAGTTTAGGTGACTAATTATGTGCTTTATACATTTGTAATAGTTATTTTTGTTTAACACGTGATAGTGCTTATAATCATATTTAGATTTACGGAAGTTTAGCGACTTCTTTTCGAGTGTTAAGTGTATGAAAAACTTTTTTTTTTAGAGTAAATCTAGTAGACTGGTGACTACGCACCGTCTATAATGACGTTAAAAGTTACATAATTAATTAATTAACTCTCTGACTGACTCATTGACATAAATGTTCTCCCAGAATGAGTAGAGTAGGGTAAAAATTATGTATTTCAAAAATATTCGGGGGGTTTAGGTGAGTATGAGAAAAATCTAAAATCACGCCTGCCAAGTAAAGATGATATATCTCAAAAACGGTACAAGATAGGTAGGGGGTGTTTGAACAAATGTCATAGGGAATTGGGAGAGCAGTTGAATGACCTCTTTCAAAAATCCATAATGGAGGATATTAAGATGGCCGCCATACAAAGCTCCGAGCCTCCTGAAGTGAGGCCGTTAGACCGTGCTTCAGTAGGGGCGGAACAGTTTTTATGGTGGTAGTTTTTATTTTTGACATTTTGGATTTGTGTTCTCCTCTCGTTCTTTATACTGCATTTGGAGTAATATATCGTATTTTTTAGACCGTATTAGGATATTTTGTGGGATTTACGACCGAACATGGAGTCACAGTCCTACAGTGTTGTAGCGAGCCCGAAGGGCGAGCTGATGGTGCGCGAGCCCGAAGGGCGAGCGCTTGGCGAGACCGCAGGCCGAACCATGTTAGTAACTTGCGAGGCCGCAGGCCGAGCTCCGACATGAGAGTATTATATAAATTATATTTATAAATACTTGAGAGTCTCCATGGCAACTGCCCGCGATAACCAAAGACCTAGGCAGTAGGGTAAATCTGATTTGGCGGCTACAGTAAATTTCTCTACAGTATTAGGGATTTTTATGGGATTTCATTCTTCTTTTAGAGTTTTGAACTAATTTTTTTCTTATGTATGAGGTGTTTTTATGACAGTTCCTACTGACTCAAGATAGATGCGGGCCGCATGCGGCCCGCACACTCCCCGAAAAACTAGTTAAAGTATAAAATGCGACTCTTTCAAACGATCCTTGAATACACAGTGTACCCGGTGTGTAAAATTGGGGGCCGTGGGTTCTATTACCACTCGAAATTAGAAGCTTTGTACTCGAAAAAATTATAAATGTGAAAAAATATTGTCCAACAAAAGCCTTTGCAACAAATGTCCGATTAAAGACTTTAAGTCATTACCCTTAAATATACAGTAATTTACGGTACCTGCGTATTTATACCTATACATACGTCGAGATGCCACAGGCACCGCTAAAGTTACCGTTAGAATGCATTATTTATAGAGAAACGCTAAGCAAATACTCACTTTATCCTACCGTATACGAACCATGTAAGCCTATCACGTTCACGGACACGGGCTTTCCTTTCAGAGAGAGCAGTAAGGCCATAATCCACCACCAGGCACAGGATGGTTAGAGAATAGGCCGATGAATGGCGAAGGCTTGACGTGTACTCCATACCACTGAAGTGGTCTGTTGTAAATGCTACTAGAGGTCACCCATCTAAGTAGCCACCACAGAGAATGTTGCAGTTCGGTTAGGAACATGCTGTATATTAAAAAAATAAAAGATTCAGGCGTTGCTTTGCGGAAATCTATATTCAATAATATTTTATCGATCTTAAGCTCGAAGAATCAAGACCTCCTGAGGATGCGACACGCGTCGAAAATCCTTTGGGTTTGGCAGCAAGACGTTTATTGTTGTCACGTCGGTGTGGCAGGAAAGTTAGGCGAAATTATCACTAGTTTTTTTTGAGTGTTTTACTAACATATTCATTTAATGTTTTCTCAAAATATTTGTTGTTATTAGAATATAAATAATAGTTTGTACATAAATACCTAATTGAGTCAACAATTTGACTTAAATTGATACAAAATTAAACAATCCGACAGATTGGGGCAGGGAATAAAGCTTTACATTGCAATAGCCCGTAAACCAGGATTTCAGCTTTTTGATAACTTTAAGTCTTCGGGAATGTAACACAAGCGGAAGTATAAAGGCTGCCTGAATTCTCTCGAAGATGCTCGAGAATTTCGCAAAACTTTGAGATGTTTGATTCTCTTTCGCGCTCTTTGCCCATTTGATTTCATTTGATGACATATGGATAGCAAGAAAATAATACAAGTGTCTCTAGAAACATGGTGTAATCATGATTGCAAAGACACAACTTTGCCAGTTAAGTGAAAATAACAAAGGAACTATTCCGTTTCCAATGTTTTATTTTTCTTTTTTTTATGTTATTGTGACGGAACAAGCTCGAGGTCTACCTGATGTTAAGCGGATTAACCTCTGCCTATAACAGATGCATTTCGTCACACAAGTCACGAATTGCACTGCGCCCAACACCTTGAGACACAGTTATTAAGTCTCATCTGCCTGTAATTTCACTGGCTCTAAAGTACTGCTGCCGGAACACACCGTTAGGTGCTTGGCGACAGATTTTCTACTTGAGGGTGGTCGCTAGCCAGGTGGGTATTCGCAAAATGCCCTTCCACCATGCGGTGAAGCTCAAGCCGCGGCAGGATTCAAACCATGGACCTGCTGCGCGGCAGTCCATAGCCAGTGCCACTGAGCCATCACTGCTTCACAAAAAAAGGGAAGTGTTAAAACAAGCTGCATCATTTACCAATTTTATTCTCCAAATCTGTTACAAATACATGATAAGTAGATATTTACGTCTGATTATTAACTATTGATGTGTTGTTACGGTCATTGCATTCTCATTACCCAAATGATCACATGGGCTAATTAGAGTTATAAACAAAAGCGAAACAGATTAGTGAGTAGCTATACCTACCTGTATTGTTTGTACATAACAGTGTATGTGAAGCTTATGGCTGACATCATCACTCCGAAGGTTGCCGATATCAACATATTGTATGCAGTTCGTGTAGTACACATAATACATTCCATAATAATTTGTAGTCAGTTTTACTACAGCAGATACATACACGTTTACCGGTAGCGGAGGTGAGCAGGGACGAAACCACCCAGCAAGTATACTTGCATTCCGCTTCACAGATTCACAGACGCTTTAATATTAGATGACAATAAAATAAAAATAGGAAACGGCACATGATCCTATATTAAGTATATGGGTACATTTACGTACGTTTAAAATGGCTGGCCTAAGGAAGTTGCACATTGAATAGCTGGAACCGTATTGCGAGAACTACATGAGACTCACGTGGGCATAGTTAAACCGAGGCCTATGTACCCTCATATGTATGGTGGTCAGGGTTGTACGAAGCCGTTGCGGAGCGGTGCAGTAACGCATCCACCTGCGATGCAGTGGTGCTTACGCCCTCATCAGCACCGGTTGCTCCGTGGCGTTGGCTGCGTTACCCCTATGAGCGAATACATCTTGACTTCTGCATCTTGAACTCTGCTGTTACTGCAAGATAACTATGTTGTTCTACTAAACGGTCAGAAATAACCAAATTTTATGCATTAGTTTGAGCAAATTTTCTTGAAAAATTTTTTTTTATGTTGTTTTGACTGATCAAGCCCGAGGCCCACCTGATGTTAAGTGGGCTAACCTCTGTCTATAACAGATGCATTTCTATAACACGAATTGCACTGTGCCCGTCACACTGAGACGTACAGTTGTTAAGGTCTCATGTGCCTGTAATTTTACTGGCTCTCAAGGACAGCTGCCGGAACACACCGTTAGGTGCTTGGCGACAGATTTTCTACTTGACGGTGGTAGCTATACCACCTGACCTGCTGCACGGCAGTCCATAGCCAATGCCACTGAGCCATCATTGCTTCAAAATTCGTTCGTTAGCCTGATTTCGTTTAATATTACGACCAACATTCAGGCAACCAAGTAAAATTTAATACTTGGTGGATGTTTTTTCTCAGTGTAAACGTGGTTTACCCTTTACACACTATCTCCTTGACACCTACCCTAGATACGTGAGTATGGACACAGATAAGCCAATAGTTATTAAGTGTGGACTGGTCCTCTAGAATTTAATGGACCATAAATTTCAATCATTATCTAGTGTGACGCATGGCTGCATTTCCTGCTCACTGATGTTAATGCAATAGACTAGACAAGCATTAAAATTGTATTATTCAATCGTAGAATTTTATCCAGTATTATGACCCTCCCAGACCGAAGTAATTTAGTTAGAGGGGGGGAAATTTGTCGTTACTGTATGCTTTCGTAGAAAAAAAGGGACGTTATTACCAAAGTAAACGAATTCTACACTATCCATCAGACCGTCGTTTATATTGCACCGTGGAATTTCAATGCTTATTTGTTGGATCAAATTAGTGCCAGCATTTTTTTGATTGTTTTCATAAATTGAGTTTAACCTTAAGCTAATTGACTTCAATGATTGAAAAGGTAGGTGTTCAACCAAACGTTGCGAAAAAAATATTTTGTAGTTATATTACTAACACAATACAGCTACATATCCAAAAGCGACTAACCAGGCAAGCTAAAAATATTTGCCTACAACCACCCAGAACCAACTACGGTAAAAGAAGTCTATTTTATGAAGGCCCTAAAATGTATAACGAGTTGCCTGAGGATATAAAGGAAATAAACTCTCTAAATTATTTCAAAAAAATACTCGAAGCCCACGTTTTTAAAAGCTAGTTTAATATAGTGAACTTAACTAAATGTTTCATATAATTATAATCCCATAATGAAATCTTTCCAGCAGGGAGTACGTACCGGATTATTGCATGCATCAACAACAAGATCGCACAGAAGACAATTTACGACTACCTTCAATCTTACTAATACACATTATTGTTTACCTAACGACATGTATGTTTACCGCGTACAAGATATATAATGTATTTATCTGAAAGTGAATTTTGAATTGTTTTGAGAAATAAATGATTACTACCGTATACACTAAAATAAAATGTAGTTTTGGTAACTACAGACTTTTCCAGCACCATCATTTTCCTACTTTTTACTATCTAATGGGTCCTCCTTGGGAATGATGTCGTTGATAGTATACCCGCAGCCTTTTGAGTAATCGGCGTTATTATAGTAAGTAACCAAAAAAAAATTGCGATTCAATTAACAGACATGTTGCAAATAATGTTGTATATTGCAATTGTAATTTCGTTGGTAAAGTGGCGTAGAGCGTTGTTTTAGGTTTATTGGTTCGAAACACGCAGCGGTCAGCTAGCTAAGTTACCCATATTTTTATGCAAAACCGTTCAGCCTTTGCGAAGGTGGAAGATGAAACGAACATACAACCACATATAAACTGTATTAAAGGTAAATGATGTACTGTACTGTATTAGCTGAATTGTCGCATAATCATGACAGTCTGTAACATACATTCGAGTACACAAAGCTCCTTATACAGTCAGCTACAATATTTCAATCCAAGCCTTACTACATCTTACGTCTAAATATACTCTTTTAATGGATAAGTATGAAAAAATCCTGAGCATGTTGGTGTTGTTACCCAGACCGGATTTTGTTCTATACTTAAAAATAACTAAACCATACAGTCTATATAGAACTTACTGTACTGTATGAAACAATCATACCTATAGACCACACAATAAAAACCAACAAGTTATACGATTTAACAAATTAATTACCCAAAAATAGTCAAGTTGTGGAGCAGAGGTGTAATCGCAATGCAACATAAAAACACACGTTCCTTATTAATAGTCTACTTACAGATATAGGAAGCCTATCCACCTACACTACATAAATAAAAATATAAGACCATCAATATGTATATAACGTCTCTAAAAACACCAATACAATATTAGACGACAAACGAGAAAGGTGAAAGAGACAGAAGTGACTGGTTAAAGTAGAAATGTAGTGTAACCACTTAAAATAAGGTAAGGAATATTAGACAAATCTCTAAAGTAGCTCCAATGACGTTGAAGATATAGATTGATAAGTTGAAGATTCATAGAATGGCGTGGTATTACGGTCATGTCATAAGGAGTGATGCATATTATACAGTTGACTAACCTATCTAGAATTCTATACTAGAATTACAGTAGGCAAACTAATTTGCACATAATTTTATTATGGTAGATATTTTATGCCCTAAATAGAGACACAACGTTGGTATGAATTTTTTTTGTTTGTATTAATTTGGGGTGTTTACAATTCGATTCCATCGTAATTCAAATAAACAGGCCAAGTTCATATCGCAGTTCTAGTAACACATGTCCCTTTGTTACATTTAATTTTGGTTATATTTGAATCGTATAAGTATTGAATTTATAGGATGAAAAGGGTTCCTGTAAACAACGAAATAGTTTCAAACAATCTTAATTTAATAGTGTTTTCTTTAGAAATACTGTTAATTGTAAATGTTTAACACTTCATACTCGGTACATTTTAACCATAAAAAACTTTTGTATTTATTTGATATAATGTTATTGTACTACTAACGCCATCTGTTAGAAAACCAAAGAGTTAACATCGCTGCAACAGAACTAAACTCAATACTCATATACATCGTAGTTATTCTACTTAATATTAGATGACATCACTAGAATCAGGTTGTAAAATAAACGCGAGCCTTCACAACAGCTTCTTGCTAGTTATTATAGTCTTAATCACTAAGATAGAAAAAATATTTCCTGGTTGGCTAATCCTAACCTATTTTACTTCGTAATTTATTTAATTATTTATCAACATAATAAAATCACTGGAATTGATTGCTAAAACATTAAAAAAAAACAAACTAAATAAAAAATATAACAAACCTATTTTCTTATATTAAATGCTAGCACATAACTTTGAAGGATTAAATTTGATTTAATGACACGATTATTAAACTATTAATTCACGAGAACATGATCCGAAGACTACAAATAGAAATGTTATTCAATTGCATTTTTAAAATTGTTGATTTGTGTTAGTTGTATGTTTTTTAACACTGACTTTTAAATGCGTTTATTCACTCTCTTAAAACACCTCACTTACGTTAAAAATATTTGTAACATACAAGAAATCTTAGTGATTAATTGATGTTTCAGAATTTTGATAAACCGATCAACCAGAATAAGTAGTCTTTAAATTAAATCTTGATTATGTATTACTATTATCGCTCACATGTGAAATTTATTATATAAAAAGATCGAAATTTTATATTGATTCATTGATTTTACTTATTAAGAGAACAACAATATGAACGTTATTAATGAACAAGTTTGAAAATCAAAAATAAACAAAATATTCTCCTACAAGATTATTCCTAGTCAACTTGCGTGAGTAAACATCCGCACTCGCTGATAGTCGAAACAAAGGTTAAGCCACTCTTACTTTTCTTCCCAATTAGTTAAATGATTTTAAGGTACAAAAAAAATGTTATGGAACGCAACTGAGCTCTTTACCATCCAACGCTTCATGTCAATCCCCATTCTAGCATGGTAGTAGGGCATTTAGCGAATGCCCGCATGGCTAGCTACCACCCTCAAGTAGAAAATGTGTCACCTAGCACCTTACGGTGTTTTCCGGCAGCTGTCTTTGAGAGTCAGTAATTTAAGGCTAGCCTGAACAAAATCTACATCATCGCCTCACAATAGGTGAGACAGTGGTCAAAGGTAAGCCTAACTTTGACTTTCACTCTTGAAGCTTTTGAAGCGCTCGTAGCGAAGTTTACTTAGCTGTTCTCAACCGATCAGCAAAGTTAAGCAACGTCGCCCGCGGTCATGAGTTGGATGGGTGACCGCTAGTGACATTACTACTGAGCGTTTCCGTGCTTCGGAGGGCACGTTAAGCCGTCGGTCCCGGTTGTTGTCTTAGGATGGCAGTCGTAATAGCATGGTGGTAGGGCATTTTGCGAATGCCCGCCTGGCTAGCTACCACCCTCAAGTAGAAAATCTGTCGCCAAGCACCTACCGGTGTGTTCCGGCAGCTGTCCTTGAGAGCCAGTAATTCTAGGTTATCCTGAACAACATCTTCGACCACATCATCACTTACCATCAGGTGAGATAGTGGTCAAAGGCTAACCTATCAGGCATAAAAAACAAAAAAAAAAAAAAAATAACAGCTACAAAAAATAAAAAATAAATGAAAACAAAACGCCTTCATTAAAACGAAAGAATAATAGCGTACAATACCAATAAGAGCATTCCCATGAAGGTGGCTTGACGTCAGTCAGGCGACATAAAACCGAAATCTTACCCTTCTCTCTAGTATGTTGTTAGAGAAAAAATCTTCTTCAAGCCCTACAGTACGTGCGATAGAACAATTTTTTTATATAGCTAATATGCTAGCTAGCCACGATGTGGTCGAAGATGTTGTTAAGGCTTGCCTAGAATTACTGGTTCTCAAGAACACTTGCCGGAACACACCGTTAGGTGCTTGGCTAATAACATATATATCCCAACTATGTACTATGTTCTATGGCTAGTCACAGCAGTATTTAAAACCCTTATACACGTAAAGAAAACATTTTTTTACTATGGTCTTCTATCATATCCTTTTCATGTTGTTAGAAAAAAAATTGTACCGAACCTCCAGACGTGGGATAAGGTTAAGCAGATGATGATTTTTAAATAAGTCTGTATAATTTTGAAGAGCTCATAGCGAAGTTTCCATAGCTGTTCTCAACCGATCAGCAAAATTAAGCAACGTCGCACGCGGTCACGAGTTGGATGGGTGACCGATAGTGACATTACTACTGAGCGTTTCCGTGCTTCGGCGGGCACGTTAAGCCGCCAGTCCCGGTTGTTGTCTTAGGATGGCAGTCGTTATAGCATGGTGGTTGGACATTTTGCGAATGCCCGCCTGGCTAGCTACCATCCTCAAGTAGAAAATATGTCGCCAAGCACCTAACGGTGTGTTCCGACAGCTGTCCTTGAGAGCCAGTACTTCTGGGTTAGCCTGAACAACATCTTCGACCACATCATCACTTACCATCAGGTGAGATAGTGGTCAAAGGCTAACCTATCAGTCATATAAAAGAAAAACCGAACAAACTCTCGTGAATATCGTTTCAGTGACTTTGAAATGGTTTAACTGCTGTTTCTATTTCACCATCTAACCTGTATAATTTTACTGCATTCATTAAGAAACAGCAACCCTCTTTCTACCATTCCAATGATGGTAAAATTCCGCGGCTCCTTTGGTATTCGTACCGATATTTCAGTAGAACTCTCTCGTTAAAAGCTAAATGCACATTACTGCTAAGCGTCTCGACCGTGTTTAGGTTTTCCTAAAACAATTTTACATTCCATAAAATACGTTCGTGTTTCGCGTGCGGTATGAGAATTAAGAAGAAAACATTCTTGGGTGTTGTTTTATATTATTTTTAGTCATGAGTAAAAAAATAAAGCAACATTACGGCAAATAATTTAACCCCTCACTTATTTGGACGCGTTACTACAGTAAAAAAGTGAGTTTTATTACCGCTTATTTAGGCCTCATGTTCCTTTCGTTGTTGTTGGCCCTACAAACATACCCCTTTTTTCGTTGAATATCCTCATTTACCCAGACAAAAAGGGTTTTCTCTAAAATAGTGGAAAGTTCAGCATGAAAATTAAGGTTTATTTCAGGCAAGAAATCTGAATAAGTTAATGAAAGGTAAGTATTTGTGTGTCCCTTTCCTCCTGGGTAGTCCTGGGGCTACAATTTTGCGTCTTGATTGCAGCTCTGTTCGTAAGACTTTTTTATGTCATTTCATATTGCCTTGGTCCTGTTTTATATGTGTCCACTAATGAATGCGTTGTGGAGCGTATAAGAAGATTTTAGTAACAATCGATGGAAAGTAACGAACTGTGCAAGTAACCAGTCTGATATTATTATTGAATGTAATACGAGCAAAAGGTATGTTAAGCTACTGCTCCTGATCTCATAACCAGTAACGACTGTCTCAGAAAAACCAACCATGCATGACACGATCAAGTATGTCAACAGCACTACAGATACTATAGAGAAAGTATCTAGGCGTAAACGCCTCATAAAAATTACTTCTTTTAGGCAGATACGTCATTCCATTTTCCGAGCTAGCTCACTTTCTTTTATGTTTTGATAATCTTTGTGCTGTAAAAGAGCGTAATAAGATGAAAACGTTTGTTTGTATGAGCGTATAGATTAAGAGTAGAACATATTAGTCGTTTGTATTGGGGTATTACGCCTTTATGGCTACAATGACTATTAAGTTGTTTTTAGTTTTTCGTCATAATATTTATTATAGAGTTAGGAAGAAATTTGTGAATTATGATACTGTTTTTGGGAGTAGTCTAATAAAATATTATGAAAGACCAGCAAGTCAGCCAAACCACCATTGATAATTACAAAATTACAAATATACGATAGGAAAAATTTAAGTCATGTGCGGGAAAAAAATATTTCCTATCGTATATTTGTAATTTTGTAATGTAATCCGCATAGTAGGCGTTATTGCAATCATAACAATATAAAAACACCAGTGATAATTTTGAATACGAAGTTCCGTTGATCACAGCTGATGTGGAAGCCACTAATGCATTCGTTAAATATTTCGAGTCAGTATCATATCCGACCCTAGCTGTGGAAGCTCTTTAGTTGGAAGTTGATGTTGATGAGCTCTGTTTGACGAGCATAGCGATACTGCGTCTGATTTCTCAGTTTTTCTAAACTATTGGGCTAGATTTTGCTAGCTCAAATTGGAATGTTTTAAATCAGGGAAGTGCGAGTTATGGCGATTTGAATTTGACTAAAGAAGTATGATAAATGTATGAAAACATTAGCAAATTATGAAACGAGGTGATATTGTTGTAAAGAGAATGACTATCTTATGAGTTGGATGGGTGACCGCTAGTGACATTAATACTGAGCGCTTCCGTGCTTCGAAGGGCACGTTAAGCCGTCAGTCTCCGTTGTTGTCTAAGGATGGCAGTCGTTATAGCATGGTGGTAAGCCATTATATTTAGAGAATACCCGCCTGGCTAGCTACCACCCTCAAGTAGAAAATCTGTCGCCAAGCACCTAACGGTGTGTTCCAGCAGCTGTCCTTGAGAGCCAGTACTTCTAGGTTAGCCTGAACAACATCCTCGACCACATCATCACTTACCATCAAGTGAGATAGTGGTCAAAGGCTAATCTAACAAGAACAAAAAAAAATTAAAAAAATACTTTTCTTTACATAAAGTTATTTATATTATCACCTATAAAGACACCCCTCTACTATAATAATAATAATAAATATTTTTGTACCATAATATGATTACACAAACTTATTTGTAGTGCAGTAAATATAAATTAGAATATCTAGATTTATGAACAGTGCGGTTCCACATTAGGCTCTTGGCCCGTATCGTGGAAACCAGTTAGATAAACGATATAATATTAGACGAAAGAAGTGTTTTCATTACTACAAGAAGAGTTAGTTTATTAATCTTTAATTTGACTGTGTGTGTTCATTAAATACCTAACAAATAAATTGAATACACGTGGAAGTAAGAAATTTGGATGACGCTTAGCGAAACATGAAAGAAAAATAGAACAGATAATCTAAATACTCATTTTTTTTAAAGTTCTGCAAAATCGCAATGGTTGGAAAGATTTTTTTGCACATAAACTACCGCTTTCAATATGAAAAGCTGTCTGACACTCAAACTTCAGAAAATCTGTAAGGTTTACCAACTCCACATATTGTGTTATAATACCTACTCAATTAATGAAATGAAAAAATTCAAAACGAATAATCAACTCATTGTACCACATTTATTACACACGTTAAGTTCATAGGTTTTATATTATTTTCAGTACTTTAAACTTTGTGACGGACTGATGGGCCGGCTGCGGTTAGCAGCCATTAGGTACACCGAAGATCTCTGCGAGGTGCACACTTTTCCGATTCGATGCGATCAAACGGCCGATGTTATTATTTTAAGCATTTATAAATGTTAATTTTTGCTAACGATGGGCTTAAATAATTTATTCAATTTCGGTGACGCTCTTATAAAGTCAATAAAAAATTTTGATAATAGAAATATTCCACATTGTACTTCCACGTTCAGCAAAAAATTTACAGAGCTACTGCGAGAAGAACGGTGAAGTTACTAGGGTAATTTTTTCAAACGTATTATAATATAAATATATATAAATTCCAAGGTCAGCCATCCCAACGCCCTACGGGTAGCACATAGTAATCTAAACAACTAAACTAATATGTTACAACAAATATTTGCCCATGTTGCTGCAAAACAAATAACCTCCTCGAAGACGCACCTGTATATATAGCACTGAATGTACTCGTATCAGCCAACGTAGTTCGGGCGTAATTAACAGGTGGAAATTTGGCAGAGCAGTTTGTTAGTGCGCCATTTTATCCCAGAGCTCAGTTGGAATATAGGTTAGATGCGCTTTTAAAATATTTGTTGGAACTAGGAACCAATAAACATATTGCATTTTCTTTCTCTTAGCAACGGCTACGAACGGCTACGCCTCGTATGAAGAAATAGGCTCGTATAAAACAAAACCATAGAAAATCGGATATCTCAATTTGCCTAACATCGAGTCAAACAAGGATGTTTTTCTTTAGTAGCTAGACAAGACTTGTCGATCAACTCGTAACGGTTGGCTTAACATTAAAAAAGAACTTCGATCAGCGTGCGTTGTTACGTATATTACCACTGAGCTATTGTATGCATAAAATTAGTATAGTTTCATAGCGGTAAATAATTTTAAAATGCTCCTTAGCAACAGCCTGGTGGTCCAACTTACAACCTTATAACTATCATCGCTTCGACTTATAAGTTTCGTAACATCATAGCATAAAAAATCGGCAAAGTGTGAGTCGGACGAACCCGAATGGTTCTGTACCATTATCTTTACAACATTTGAAGCAGTGATGGCTCAGTGGCATTGGCTATGGACTGCCGCGCAGCAGGTCCATGGTTCGAATCCCGCCCAGAGCTTGAGCTTCACCGCATTGTGGAAGGGCATTTTGCGATTGCCCGCCTGGCTAGCGACCACCCTCAAGTAGAAAATCTGTCGCCAAGCACCTAACGGTGTGTTCCGGCAGCAGTCCTTGAGAGCCAGTGAAATAAGAGGCAAAATGAGACTTAACAACTGTCCCAAGGTGATGGGCGCAGGGCAGTTCTTCACTTGTGATGAAATGCATCTGTTATAGGCAGAGGATACCGCTTAACATCAGGTAGGCCTCGCGCTTGATCCATCACAATAACATAAAAAAAAAAGACACTGTATTATAACTTTTTTTAGTTTTCAGGTGCGCGAGTCCGATTCGCACTTGGCTTATTTTTAGTATCTGTTATTATAGCGGCAGCAGAAATACATCATCTGTGAAAATTTCAACTGTGACAGACAGACGGACAGTGGAGTCTTAGTACATAATAGGTTTTTACCCTATGTGTACAAAACCCTTAAAAAGGACCAAGAGCGACCAAGAAACGACGATCATGCTTAAATAGTTTGGACTGAAAGCATTATCTGGTTTTGATAAAACAATAATACTTGGCTCCAAAAGGATGGCTCCATATTATCCATAGTCCCATCACCATCATGTCGGCATCTCAGCACTGGCTTTCGACAATTTGTCATCATTACATTTCGCATTTCCCAAATGAAAGCTATTTCCAGGAAATTAAGGATTTCGGTGAAATTACTGAGAACGTGGCAATAAAAAAAAACTTAATTAAGGAATATAATATGTAGGTACTTAATTGTATTTATGCAAATTACGTTTTCTTTTAAATCTAGTTTTTATATTATGATATTATGATACTATTAACATTTAAAACTAGATTAAAAACCAAAATATATCACTTAATTAAATTATTAACACGTTTCTAGTAAACAGTTGTAACTGGAACCAAATGAACCTTTACTATTTTTTAACTGATATACTCTTCACAAAGTTTCGTAGGTACAAAAGCTATGTTCATT
Source organism: Plagodis pulveraria (assembly GCA_963890685.1). Classification (NCBI taxonomy): domain Eukaryota; kingdom Metazoa; phylum Arthropoda; class Insecta; order Lepidoptera; family Geometridae; genus Plagodis; species Plagodis pulveraria. Next base: position 9,174,960 of record OY982964.1, on the reverse strand, counting down.
CTATGTGCTGATAGTCTTTGATCTTGAGAAAACATACCTCAGAAGTATTCTAGCGCTGCATGTTTGAATAGATGGGTTAGATGATGCAATTAGCTTTAGCGCTGTAAGCGAACTTTTGTAGGAAGCATTAGCCTACAAGTGTTGTAGCGCTGCGTGTTTTGATCGTTTGGTTAGATATAATTAGTTCTAGGCTGCAGTCTGATCTCATAAAGCGCTGAAGCGCACTTAAGTTTAAAATTAGCAAAAATTTAAGATAATTATGCGCTAAATGACTTCTCTAGTGTAACGTTATTATAGTATTCTCTAGTATAACGTTAGATATATTAGATATATATCAATAAACAGCACAAGGCTAAAACAATTGTATATTTTTTTCTAGCGTCTTAAAGTTGAAGGTGCCACTAAATGGCCGAAAACTGGGTATACTACCCTACATAACTCGCAAAGTAATTCCAAATTACACTACTAAACTTTTTTGTAGACATTTTTTAAAGATGTCACTAGAAAAAGTACGAATGTAGTAAACAGTCCGACTCTCACTTAGCCGGTTTTGTTCATTATTACCAAATCACTTGCTAAACCAAGTAGATATCGGAGTATATAACCTTTTCCAATAAAGAGATCACTCGAAAAAGTACGAATGTAGTAAACAGTCCGACTCGCACTTAGCTAGTATTGTTCATTTTTACCAAATTACTTGCTAAACCAAGTAATAAGATATCGAAGTACCTATATACCATTTCTGAATAAGGAGATCACTCGAAAAAGTACGAATGTACTAAACAGTCCGACTCGCACTTAGCCAGTTTTGTTCATTATTACCAAATCACTTGCTAAACAAAGCAGATATCGGAGTATATAACCTTTTCCAATAAAGAGATCACTCGAAAAAGTACGAATGTAGTAAACAGTCCGACTCGCACTTAGCTAGTATTGTTCATTTTTACCAAATTACTTGCTAAACCAAGTAATAAGATATCGAAGTACCTATATACCATTTCTGAATAAGGAGATCACTCGAAAAAGTACGAATGTACTAAACAGTCCGACTCGCACTTAGCCAGTTTTGTTCATTATTACCAAATCACTTGCTAAACAAAGCAGATATCGGAGTATATAACCTTTTCCAATAAAGAGATCACTCGAAAAAGTACGAATGTAGTAAACAGTCCGACTCGCACTTAGCTAGTTTTGTTCATTTTTACCAAATTATTTGCTAAACCAAGTAATAAGATATCGAAGTACCCATATACCATTTCTGAATAAAGAGATCACTCGAAAAAGTACGAATGTAGTAAACAGTCCGACTCGCAGTTAGCCGGTTGTGTTCATTATTACCAAATCACTTGCTAAACCAAGTTGATATCGGAGTAGGTATACACCTACCTACCATTTCTGAATAAAGAGATCACTCAAAAAGGCAGGTAGGTACCTAGTTAGTCCGACTCACACACACTTAGCCGGTTTTTTTATTATTATTTGCAAATAACTTTCTCAACCAAGTAAACATCTGAGAATATACCATATAAAATAATCATTCCATATTCAAACACAAAATCAATTCGTACATACTATACCTACCCAATTTTTTTATACCATTACCTACCAATCTTGAAAATGTTTGTGCTAATGCTAACGGTACCCGAAACCAAACCATCAGACATCAGTTTGCGGGCGGCAAATGGCGACGCGGCCATTGTTTTCGTGTGATGGTTTTATTATTGTTCTGTGAAGTAGTTTTTGTGCTGTGTAGTGATATTTTGATCTTAGTATATGCAAAAATATGTGTAGTATCCTATGTGAGTGTTACATTTTAAAAACAAAGTTGAATTACTAACTAAAACATTAGAACAAACCGTGTCATTAAATTATGATTATGTAAACAAACATTTTATCATGTTACTGCTGCTGCATGTAAGTTTTATTTGTTATTATATGAACAAAACACGATAATATATTTCATTAGGATAACCACGGTATATAGTTTGTATGGTTTTATTGACGTTTAAGTTTCTTAAAATTCAGTTTTCTAACATACCCACGGCCGAAATAATTTTAGTACCGAAATTTACCACGACACGGCGACGGTTGAGGTGTTTTTCTCTGCAAGATCGCGACGTCGTATTATCTATGGCGACGTGAGATGTGAGACGGGATTTCCAATGCTACATACCTACTAAGTAAAACCCCCGTAGGGTGCCGCATTATCATCCCGTGGGTGTCGTAAAAGGCGAGTCCCAAATCTAGTTTGTGTAGCAGCGGTAGCCATTCCACGTTGTGGTGAAGCTCAAGCCCGCGCCGCGGCGCGCGGCGGATTCAAACCATGAACCTGTGCGGCAATCCATAGCTAATGCCACTGAGCCATCACTGCTTTGGGTTTGGTACACAAAGGGTAAAAACGGAATTTAAAGACTCCGCTGTCTGTCTCTCACCGGGCTGTATCCTCATGAACCATGATATTTAGACAATTGTAATTTTTACAAATGATTTGCTATCATGTTTATATAGCGCTATCTCTATCGCACAAATGTCTTGATTCAATGCATGCAGCCCGTTCTCACGTTGAAGTTCTAGTGTAAGTTTACTGTAGTGACATGTGGTAGTGCAAATTAAAATTGTTAATGTAAGGTAATAATAATAAGAATAGAAATAAAAAAGAATAATAGTAATAATAATGTCTTAATTATTAAGACTTAATTAAGACATGGGAGTTGGCCCCCTGCACTCGTCACCAGGGATTTGTATTGGCACCGTATGTATTGGTAACAGATGTAAAGGCGTTCACAGACGGCAGCTATAATATAAAGCAATATATTATAGCTCGATATATTTCAATATAGCCCAATACATTTTTCCATAGAAATTGACAAGAGACAACACACGGTAATTTGTTACGTGATTAGTTTTTTCGTTGAAGTGGGGATAGCTCAAGGGTGTTCCTCTGGCAAGAAAGTCAGGATCTGATGATAAGATCCTGGAGCAATTGAGAGAAACCCTAGAAAAGTAAGCACGAGTAGAGTTAATTTTTCGTAACTTGATCGGGTATTTGTCAATTCTAATGAGTAGGTATAGGATTCCTAAACTGGAAAATAATCACAATTTCGCGGCTGATAATTCATGGTATAATTTGAATTCCCCGCTATTTTCCTTAAACTTTATATGATCTTCAATCCATCTCTTTCTTTTTTTTGGCACATGTGGCAATATGCGCATTAAATTCGCAATCAAAATCGTCTTCTGACGAACTGTCTAGTATATCTAGTAATAAATAATGTGAGATGGTCATATACTCGGCTTTACACCTATCCCTACTAGTACGAGATCCCGCTGCAGATTGGTGTGCTCATCGACTTTTTGTTTAAAACCAAATTTTTATGTTTATTTATAGTTAAGAGTATATATATTTACTAGGGTGCCTATCAAAATTTGGCCGCCATTATTTTTAATTAAATTATTTTTAATTGATTTTTGGTAAAAAATTTCGTTTATTTATTTTTTAAATAAAATAACGTCTACATCACGGTAATTAATATGAAGATTCTAAAAAATCACGGTTGCCGTTGCGCACCTGGCCGCACCTCTTTGCAGCCAGGTGTAAACAGGTATGATTTCGATGAATTTATACGTTTATAACCTATTTTTATTAATTATATGTCAAATTGAAGCTAATTTTTTTCTATTAATTATCATATAAAGTTGCTTAATTAAATCTGGCCGCAAATAAGGGTTGCTGGCTGTTAAAGATAATTAATATTTAAGGTAGAGTGAAAGAGAGTTAGCGCGTAACATCATTTGTCAGACGAGGACAGCGATTGCCGGCTGTGCGGCGCTTGCCGGTTAGCGGTCAATAGTCGTGTTTACATATTCACCATAAAATCTGCGTAAGTTCGATTTTCATAATTCAAACGGTTTTCGTGAGGATGGATCCTTGGCTATGCGAGAAAAAATCCATAGTATTCTGATATAACAGAAAGTATGTTTAAAATTGATATGAAATCTGAAACCAGCTCAAATTACATTTTGGCGCCAAAATTTTGTATAGATTTATGTCATTTAAAAATAATCTCGTAACTACTTCTAAAGTAATTAACCTAGAAAGCTGTAATTTTGCATTTGTATAGGCAATAAGTCAATAACGATGTTAAAAGAAATAAAAAGGATAAGGATTGATAACTTTTTTTTTTATAGATTTTTTTATTTGACCCCTGTTTTTGATACGGCTGGAATTCCGGTGGTCTAAAAAAAAGGTTTAGTGTGAAGCTTGTATTTATCCGATCGTTATTATTTAAACGTTGTTAGTAAGCTACTATCATTGGCTATACAACAAAAAAAACCGCATTACTCTATGGTAACGAGAAGTTACTCAAATCATGAAATGAAAAAAAATAACTTTCACTCGATGCATTTTGCCGCGCAAACACTCACCGATCGAAATTTACGTAATAAATAATCTCGTAACTACTTTTAAACCTGTAAACCTAAACATCTGAAACAATTCAGGTGTATAGATTACATCTGAATAATCATATCAAAAGAAAAACCAAATTCGTAGGTGGTATAGTTTTTGAGAAAAAAAAAAAAATCCGCTTATGTACAGTTTTCCCGCCAAAATTCTTAAAAAAAATCGCGTTGTTTTAATTTCGTTACTACTTATAAAATATTTATCCTTACAATCTGGTATTATTCATGGGTAAAGAACCATAATAAATACACACATTAAAAAAAAAACAAAGTTGTAGGTGGAATAGTTTCGGAAAAAAAAATAGAAAAAATATATAAAAAATGCCGTTTCCCGCCATTTTCATCGTCTGTTCAAACCCATTTTCCTGTAAAATTTTCCATGAAAAGGTCTATTTTCATTTCTTTTCCCGTAAAGAGAATATGATGAGGATTGCATTGGTACCAAGAAGTTTATATGTTGATTGGAGACTGCCACAAATAAACTCGATTAAAAAACAAAATACCTTTAAAATCTGGAAATATATATATTTTTATTCGCTGTTTGATCCACTCAAACTAAATGTATGAAAATGTTATTTTTTGTATGGTATAGGTAATATATTGGGGTATGGGGATGTTAGGGTGACATGTTTAGGTAATGGAAAACTACTTAGTACTACAAAAAAACGTTACGGGGCGTCGCGGGATAAAAAAACGTGAGCAGTTTGGACGATTGTGTCATAGGAGGTGGACAGATTGTACTCACGAGGGGAAAACGTTGTTTATTACGAACTCCAAAACAGCGTGGTTTTTATGTTAGAATAAAAATGCTGCATCTGTTCAGTTGAGAACACTAACATTCGACGCATGCGCAATGGCTTAAAAGCGTCGCACAGCCGGCAATCGCTGTCCTCGTCTGACAAATGATGTTACGCGCTAACTCTCTTTCACTCTACCTTAAATATTAATTATCTTTAACAGCCAGCAACCCTTATTTGCGGCCAGATTTAATTAAGCAACTTTATATGATAATTAATAGAAAAAAATTAGCTTCAATTTGACATATAATTAATAAAAATAGGTTATAAACGTATAAATTCATCGAAATCATACCTGTTTACACCTGGCTGCAAAGAGGTGCGGCCAGGTGCGCAACGGCAACCGTGATTTTTTAGAATCTTCATATTAATTACCGTGATGTAGACGTTATTTTATTTAAAAAATAAATAAACGAAATTTTTTACCAAAAATCAATTAAAAATAATTTAATTAAAAATAATGGCGGCCAAATTTTGATAGGCACCCTAGTAAATATATATACTCTTAACTATAAATAAACATAAAAATTTGGTTTTAAACAAAAAGTCGATGAGCACACCAATCTGCAGCGGGATCTTAGACTATACCAAGGTGGCTCAGTTTTCCATTGCCTGACGTCGGGTTGAGGGTTGATATTTTTTTCACAGAGAGGTTACATTATTATAAGCACATTGGCAAAGTTTCAAAATCAGAAAATGCATAGTTTTTGAGAAAAAAAATATTAAAAATTAATTATTTTGCAATATTAATGCTAAATAATATAGAATTCTCGCCAATGAACGTTTCGTTTTATGAACGGTTAAAGGCGTATTCCACTTGACGCTAATTTCGATATTGTCGATAATGTTGCGTCTATGGTTCCACATTTAATATGAAACATGGATACAATGTAGTAAAAATAATCGAAAATAACGGCGATAATAATTGGCGTCAAGTGGAATTCGTTTGGTAACGTTTTGTATTAAAAAAACAGGTTAGGTTAGGTTGAAACTGCGACAACACAACGCGCGAGCCGAGCGAGCGTAGCGAGCGTGCCGCGGCAGCGGCCGGCGAAGCGCTAAAAAATCTGTTACACATCCAACAAAACAATAAATTTGATCAGTGAAGTGTTACAAAAAGTGAGGTGATGATTTTACAAATATATGCATAACTCGAAAACTATGCATTACCTTGTAATAAAAGTGGTGGGAAAGGGAAGAGATGACCCTCCCCTTCCACTGCCCTCCTTAATGGCAATCGATTTTAAAATTATTCTTTTAATTTTAATCCAGAAAATGAGGAAAATTTAAAATAAGTAAAAAGGGGGGGGATGCGGGACTTTTCCTTTGAAGAGGGGGGAGTGGTACCCCTCCCCCCCTCTCCCCACCCCCTCTACCCCCTGGATTCGACGGCAGTCAATGGAAAGTCGTACCTGAGCATGATTTAAACACTATTGAAATATAATTATTACATATAGGTACACTATGCAAACTTAACTTATTCTTTACTTTACCTACACTCAAACTACCTACTACAAACAAACCCACCTATTACACTAAATAGTCAAATTATCACAGTTTAATCATATGTGCCGTTTGTGGTGAAAAGTGTCACAGGCCCGTTCTGTACTTCTGTACAACATCTTGTCCTGCATGATTTATTTGTACCTACCAACTACCTGCGCCCCACGGTTTTACCCGCGCGCTGATGAAAAACGGTGATGATCGTGATGATGAACAGTAGCCTATATGTTAATCCAGGGTATAATCTATCTCCATACCAAATGTCATCCAAATCCATCCAGCCGTTTAGGTGTGAAGAAGTAACACACATACTCACAGACTTTCGACACATACCTACCTATTTATAATATTAGTGTGATTACAAGGATTTTTATTTATAGTAATAAGCTAAGAGAATTATGAGAGATTACGAACCGCTCGTAGCGAAGTTTACTTAGCTGTTCGTAACCGATCAGCAAAGTTAAGCAACGTCGCGCGCGGTCATGACTTGGATGGGTGACCGCTAGTGACATTACTACTGAGCGTGCACGTGCTTCGGAGGGCACGTTAAGCCACCGGTCCCGGTTGTTATCTTAGGATTGCAGTCGTTACAGCATGGTGGTAGGGCAACAGCTGTCCTTGAAAGCCAGTAATACTAGGTTAGTCTGAACAACATCTTCACTTACCATCAGGTGAGATAGTAGTCAAAGGCTAACCTACTAGGAATAAAAAAAAATATTTTAGAGATTTTATTGAATAAATGATTTTGACCTTGACTTTAACTACGAACTACTAATTGAACGCAAACTTCTGAATTAAAAAAGACTGAACTATTCACAAAGTAGGTACTTATTTATTCTGATCCGAGCCATTTGCCATTACTAGTGAGCTCTTCGTGTACCAAACACTATCCAAGCAATCGAAAACATCAGCTGTAGGTAGGTACCTACTTAATCCATGCGAACGGCACATTCCTTGCACTTGACTGACCCCCCGCACCCCGCTATTCCCTTGAAAAGAGAGGGCGGCGCGGCGGCGGCGCCCGCCCGCCGGCCGCGGCGTCTTCGTGTATGGCATTTTCTAAATCTACCTACCTACCGAGGTGATATTTAGATAGGTAATAAGTACATGTATATTTACGAAGTGAATACAATAAAAACGTGCAAAGCAGCAGCCAAAGCGTGCCACGTTGCGCCCCGCGGGGCGGCACCCAGCGCGTCGCGACTGAGTCCGCACGCTTCGTAATAACATTATTGCATCTATAATGTTAAGGGCAAGACGGTCGCAAAATTAGGATGTTTACTCAAAATGAGCGAAAAATATACCTATATAACAGTGAATTTCAAAGTTATATTTTTTATTATTTAGTTTCATTACTAAGTCAAAATTTTCTCACTTTTTCAAAAAACCTTTGTAAACTTGTAACTAATAAACTGTGAAAAATTGGTTGAATCTTATATTTTCATAAGTTACGATCGTACTGCTACTGGACTACAGGTTACAGGCGACAGTTGACACAATGAAATGGATGAACGAGATGTAATGATCATCTAGCGTGAGAGAGAAAAAGAGATCGCAGCGTAATGGCGGTCGGCACTCGGCAGTCATCGGCACTACTCGTGGCAGCATCAATATTCCTAATGTTCTTAAGTTGGAATTGTACCAAATTTTGTGAAATAAAAATATTATCATCAATAAATCTATACATATTATATATTATTAGATCATAATAAAACCATTGTAGGTATTCTAAATAAATTATCGAAAATTTATAATGTTCGTATTGTTGACATACATTCTCTCTCTCCCTCTCTGCGAAATCCCTGATATATACCTATACATAAATTATATCACTATGATATACATAGGTACAACATATATCCTACATACCTTTTTGTCGGTATAGCACATGGGTACCTAAACCTATTTCGAGTGATAATAATATCACGTATTTTCATGCGTGATGAAGGTATGTATATAACAAATCAATTATACCTATACAATTATAAAATAAAAATATGTTATTATATTATCCGAAGTGACAATGCTCCCTTTTGGATAAAACGCAAGATAAATAATATTGATAGGTAGGTATATATTAGGTCCTTACATATGAAATTGGCGTTTTGTATGGGAGGAACAAAAAGTCGAATATTTTTTAATATAATATATTTAATTAATCAAAGTATGAACCATTATTTTCTATGCACTTTTGCCATCTCATAGGTAGTTCATTGATCCCTTTACTAAAAAAACCAGTCGGACGGGAATCAATAAAATCTTTGAAGGCGATTTGGACTGCCCCATCGGAGTTGAATTTTTTCCCTTGCAAGAAGTTATCCAAATTTCGAAAAAAATGGTAATCTGTTGGAGCAAGGTTCGGGGAGTACGGAGGATGTCTTAGACTTTCCAATTGAAGCTCTTCTAATTTAGTAGCCGTCTGTAGCGCAGTGTGTGGTCTAGCGTTGTCGTGAAGCAGCAGTGGCGTGGAGCGATTGACCAGCCTAGGTTGTTTAGCCGCTAGCTTTTCCATCATGGTTTGCAATTCCTGACAATAGACATCAGCCGTAATAGTCTGGCCAGATTTGATAAAACTGTAATGAACAATACCGGCACTAGTCCACCAAACGCTTACAAGTAACTTTTTTGGGGTTAATTTTCGCTTGGGGCAGGATTTGGCTGGCTGGCCAGGATCTAACCATTGCGCTGAGCGCTTCCGATTATCGTAAAGAACCCATTTTTCATCACAGGTAATGATTCGGTTTAAAATACCTTCATTATTGTGCCGGTTTAGTAATGTAACGCAGCAGTCGACGCACGTTTGCCGGTTTGTTTCAGTCAATTCGTGAGGTACCCACCTTTCAAGCTTTTTAATCTTCCCAATTTGCTTCAAGTGAATTAAAACAGTTTTATCACTAACATCGCAGCCTGCAGCTAACTCGGACGTGGTTTGCGATGGATCCGCTTCCACAATAGCCTTCAACTCTTCATTATCAACTTGAGTCTCAGGCCGTCCACGGGGCTTGTTCTGCAGGTCGAAATTTCCAGAACGAAAACGTTGGAACCAAAAACGAACTGTGTTTTCTTTTGCAACACGACCGCCATACACATCATTCACCCTTCGAGTTGTTTCCGCAGCACTAGTGCCACGGCGGAACTCGTACTCGTAAATAATGCGATATTTAAGGTTTTCCATTTTGTAAAATGAGTGACGCAAACAGAAAAAAACAGAAGAAAAAAAACAAATGAATGACGATCATCGAAGCACAAATACATGAGTCTATAGCTGTACAAATTTGAATTTGGAATTCCTTACCAAAGAGGAGAAATTCGTGATTAAAGTGGCCAGTACGAAAAACGCCAATTTCATATGTAAGGACCTAATAGATATTTTTTTTAAATATTATTGTGACGGAACAAGCTCGAGGCCCACCTGATGTTAAGCGGACTAACCTCTGCCTATAACAGTAAAGTGTTTTTCTATCTTGATGATTAGGTAGTTGGCAGTGAATAACAATTGTTCCCGTAAGTGGCAAGAGCCACTAAAACGGGGGAAGGTTTTTTACTAAAAAATTGAACTGACTTCAACACTCAAAAGTGTAAAATAACTTGTCGACGTCGGTACCATGCGCACAATAATGTGATAATTGGTTCACTCTAACTAGCATGGTACCGACTTCAACCAGTTATTTCACTCTTTGGAACTGGCTCTCAAGGACTGCTGCCGGAACACACCGTTAGGTGCTTGGCGACAGATTTTCTACTTGAGGGTGGTCGCTAGCCAGGCGGGCATTCGAAAGATGCCCTTCCACCATGCGGTGAAGTTCAAGCCCGCGGCGGGATTCGAACCATGGACCTGCGGCACGGCAGTCCATAGTCTATGCCACTGAGCCATCACTGCTTCAATTTTCAATTTTGTCAAATTCCATGCCGTTTGGAGTCCCAATAACAAATAACAGTAATTTAAAATATATAAATAGGCCGCGCCGCGCTGCTTGTCGAATGCCGATGCCGCCGATGACAATGTGTTATATGTGACGTAGGTATTCAGAATATTAGTGTGTATGTCTCCAGCTTACTGTTATTACTAATATTTGTACTGTAGCCGCCCGATCACATCAGCCCATATTATTATTAAAAAGTAAATAGGTAGACATACCTACTTTGTAACTGACACGGTGATATTATTATAATGTGTTACAGTTTTATGATTTATCAAATGATCATACAGCTGAATGGCTTATATTTTTAATATTGTTAGTTTTACAATAACACCTGCTATGCGGATTGCATTACTAAATCACAAATATACGATAGGAAAAATTTAAGTCATGTGCGGGGTTAAATTTTTCCTATCGTATATTTGTGATTTTGTAATGAATGGCTTAAGTATAGCCACTATTTCACATGTTACATACGATAGGTGCTTGGTGACAGATGTTCTGTTTGAGGGTTGCAGTTTGATGGCAGACGTCATAGTATGGTGGCATTTTGCGAATGCCCGCCTGGCAAGCTACCACCGTCAAGAAGAAAATCTGTCGCCAAGCACTTAACGGTGGGTGTCGCTATGTGTCCTTGAGAACCAGTAATTTTTATAAAACTGAAGGTATATAAGAAGTAAGTATATAAGAATATGCATGTATTTGGCGCCAATATAACAGAATAACTGGAGTGTACTGGCTAGTGGCAAAACGAGCCGGGCGGTCAACATAATAAACAAACACAAAAAAATAAAAACATCAAAATGTTTGTTAGGACACTTAGGACTAGCAGAAGTGAACCCTAAGAGGTTGTTAGCATTTCAACAATAACCCTGTATACCTACTACTCAGACTTCCCGAGCAACTAGTTATCAACAGCTTCCGTGCTTCGGAGGGCACGTTAAGCCGTCGGTCCCTGTGGCCGTCTTAGGATGGCAGTCGTTATAGCATGGTGGTAGGGCATTTTGCGAATGCCCGCCTGGCTAGCTACCACCTGTCGCCAAGCACCTAGCGGTGTGTTCAGGCAGCTGCCCTTGAGAGACAACAACATCTTCGGTCACATCATCACTTATCATCTGGCGAGAAAGTGGTAAAGGATAACCTCCAGAGCATAAAAACATTGTCTACGTGATATTTCAAAACCAACATTATATAAAACTTTCATTTGAGTAGGTTAGGTAGGTACTTCGTGTTCATGTGGTTGTAAATAAAATCGCGAATCTACAAAAGATTTTACAGAAAATTTGATGCACAATTAATAATTAAGTAGGTAATATACCTACACGTTTATAGTTATGTGGTATGTATTATCATAGAATAAAATAGACGTACCTATTACTTTGGATAGAGGACACTCATAGCTACATTTTTAGTTCAGGCGACCACCACCACAGACGTCTACTTCTCTCGGTAGGCTCATACCGACAGACTGATTTGGTTGTAAGTGGGCTACCGGTGGGGCTAGACAACGTCGTCTCGAACTAAAGTTGCTGGCTATTGGTGCCTCTTTCACATGGCATCAAAAAAAAACATATGTTAATTGGCGTGAAATTCTGCGCCCCCTTCCCTACCGCTGCTACACAAACTAGATTTGGGACTTAGAAAAAATTTGACGAAAATTTCATGTCCAATTGACCCCTGGTTTTTTTTGTAGTTTTGGATAGAGGACACTCATAGCTACTTTTTTAGTTCAGGCGACCACCACCACAGACGTCTACTTCGCTAGGTAGGCTCATATCGACAGACTGATTTGGTTGTAAGTGGGCTACCGGTGGGGCTAGACAACGTCGTCTCGAACTAAAGATGCTAGCTATTAGTGCCTCTTTCACATGGCATCAAAAAATATATAGGTCAACAATACTTCGAAAATGTTGAAAATTTTTCTAAGTGTCAGACCTATATTAAGGTTACATAGGTCAATGACCCCAAAGTTGAGGTCATTGACCTAGGACGTTTGTTGACCTCCCAGGAGGTCATTAAAGCGAAAAAAAAAAATTTTTTTTTTTGCGCCCCCAAGGGTACACTCCAACCGCGCCTTCTAATGAGATGGGTAGGTCCGGATGGATACGAATCCGAGGATCCGCATCACTCACGTTATTGATGGATGTACTTCCAACCACAATTCGGATACCGATCCAACAGTACCGGCCGACCGAATTGCCTTGCTAGTCGGAGGTGAGGCACTGAGAGTGAGTAGTGGAACTGAATTGCGTTCCGGAGCGGCATCGTGTCCCGGACACGGCGCGTGTCGGCGGCGGCGGCGCGGCGGTGCGGCGACGCGCGGATCGGGTGGTGGGACTGCGTAGGCGCGCGGGTGCGAGCGGGTCGAACAAAGTGTGCGATGCAAAGCGATCAAACTGATCGATACGTCAACGTCAGACGATTCAATTTAACGGCTGCACGTTTGCTTAAAATGTTTTTCGTATTTTGTTTGTTTGTTTTGCTGTGTGTCATTAAATCACTAAATAAATAGCGTGTTAGGGTAGATTTATATTAGACCGTGCCGTGGCCGTGGCGTGCCGTGTACGTGGCCCGGACGGGGCATTTTGTATGAAGCAGTTTACAGGACACGGATCAGGCACTGTCTAATATAAACTGCTTCATACAAAATGCCCCGTCCGGGCCACGTACACGGCACGCCACGGCCACGGCACGGTCTAATATAAATCATCCCTTACAGTGCTGAAAAAAATGCGAAATGCCAATATTGCCATACTAATATGCCATATAATAAATATAATATATTTTATTAAAGTATGACCTACCTACCTTTATGTTACATACCAACATACCTAGGTATCTCTACTGATCAATGATGTTACACAAACATTATTGAAACAGTATTTACTTAATAGTAATATATGTTAAGTATAATTTAAGCTATTGAATTTGAATCATTGATCTGTCGTTGCATTGTTCTCGCGATCCCGCAGTCCGCTGATCATATTGAGTAGCCGGACCCATATGGGTGCAGTTAAACTGCCATCTTACACTGCGATTCCCAAGCCGCCTGCCAAGCGTGGGGATTATGGCAAATACCCCCTTGATAGGGGAGGCTGTGTTCAGCAGTGGACGATCCAGCTGATACAGTACAGTACAGTACTAAGTAAATACAAAGAGGATTAGAAAAAAAGTACCTACCTACGTAGTATATTAAAAAGTATAGTACCTATATTAGCGCAAAGAGATATTGCATACACACATAATATGACGTAACCTAGGTACCAATAGTTTCGTCAATATAGAAGTCACGCCGTTTATTGCAGTTTAGTTGAGAAAGTGATAGGTAAGTACGTAAACTTTTTTCCATGGGAAAAATACAATATTATTCGCGCTTGAAGGCAAAAAAGAAGTATATTATGAACAATTTTTGAGTTTTATATATTTTTATTCATGTAATTTTTTTATTGCATCGTCATTCATTATACCTACCTACCGTTCACCTCTGAGGATTCTATTTTTTATAATGCTAATGTTTGTTATCACTCACGATACGACGACGGATGAAAAGGCACGGAGATGGTAGGTAGCAGGTACCTCTATGCGTTTGGGGTTACGAGTAGAGGCTGTTTCTATGTAGGTAGGTAGGTAGGTACTAGGTATCTCTGTGATCATTTCATCGGAAACTGCTTGACCGATTTCCTTACGGTATTTTCCATTGAACAGGTACTTTTTTATACTGTGGTTACAGCAGGCCTGGCGCACTCCGCACTTTAGGTACAAAGCTACAAGCTACATTGGCTGCTTCGACAAGTCGGGCTTACATACCTACTCTACTCTGGGTTGCCGCGCGCCGCCGCCCAGAACCCACGTCACTTCAACACGCCGTATTTCGTGTTTATATTTTTAGTATGTTTACGTACCTATCTAGTAGCACAGAATAATAAGACTGTACCTACCTTTCTATTAGGTAGTTTGAAATGAGTGCAAGATCATGCTGCATTGCATTTGGCTGCATAAAACCAAGGTCTGAATCTCACGTTTTTCTCACTTCCAAAGAACATCGAAAGATAAGGAAACGCAACGCCCATATACCTATAACTAGCTAGGTAGTTTAAGTTGTTTTTTAATGAGGACAACTAGTTCAATATGCTCGAAGCAAAGTTAACTTAGGCGTTCATAACCGATCAGCTAAGTTAAGGGGACGTCCGCCTCCGTCAAGACTTGGATGGGTGACCGCTGGTGCCATTACTACTGAGCACTTTCGTGCTTCGCAGGGCACGTTTAGCCGTCGATCCCGGTTGTTGTCTTAGGATGGCAGCCGTTATAACATTGTGGTAGGCATTTTTTGAATGCCCGGCTGTCTATCTAACACCCTCAAGTAGAAAAGTCGCCAAGCACCTAAAGGTGTGTTCCGGCAGCTGTCCTTGAGAGCCAGTATTTTTAGGGCAGCCTGAACAACTTATTCGACCGCATCATCACAACATCAGGTAAGTGGTCGAAGGATAGCCTATCAGATATAAATAAATAAATAGTGCATCCAGATCAAATAAGCTTGAACCAAAACAGATCGAACAAACATCATATAGGTATATGCATTTAAGATATAGGTACGTGTACATAGTAAAATATGTACTATTCTGCTAGTACCTACCACCTTATGTTTTTTTTTTTTTTTTTTTTTTTTATTCTTATTTTATTTAGGGACTTTTAAACATTTAGTTCATGTCAGTCCCATCATAGCCTTATAAGTTATAAAAATACATAAATTAAAATACTACAATTAGTGACGATATATTAATACGTTAGTTTGATTTATGAATTAAGGCAAGGAGCCACTAATTCATAAATCATACCAGCCTCACGAGAAGTTGGCCTGGACAATAAGTCAAACACTGCACACCACCTTATGTTTGAAATGTATTGAATTGCTTTAATAGTTATAGGTACAATATGTACATACATAGCTATAATAGCACGTGCACAAGATCATAACCCTAGGGTTATGATGGTGAGCTAGCCCACGTAGAACTATGCGACAGAAAGAGGCGCATTGTAGGTGAATATAAGAGGTACTCAGCGGTGTACGATCTGAGGATGCTTAGTGTAGAAGCGAAACTCGTCGAAGTTACTTCCGTTTGACTACGTGCCCTTTATGATGTGACGTTGGCTTAACAGCAAAATAGGCATCGAGATATTATTACTATATGTCAATGAAAATAGGCGGAATTGTCACTAGATATATGTGTAAAATATTAATATAATGTTTCTATTTTAATAACTGTTATTATTAGAATACATTTCATATTATATAAAGAAAATCAAAGTACTTATAGTAGGTATTTTAGTAGGAAATTAAGTAAATGGCAACATTTGCCCAGTATTTCTATTCGCGCACGCTTGATTTATTTTATTCACTAGAGTGCACTTTCTCTCATGCTTAATTTTGTCATAAAACGTGTGGCGCGCTCTTTTCTAGTTTGACCGGGACGCTGATGCAAACCAGCCGGGACACCTGGACAGGGGGCTCAAACCGGAACAGTCCGGTCAAACCGGGACGCATGGTAAGCCTAGTTATAACTAATACTTACAAGAGAGGGTGATATGATATGTCTTTGACAAAGCACCTTCGCTGTAGGTAGGTACCACTTGCGCCGCTCTATTTCTTTGATAATATCAAAGAATCGAACAGATCACGAGTAGGTACAAGACGCGTTGCGCGGTTGCCAGCCGCGAAGCGACCCATTGCGCGGTCGTCACGTCAACGCGCGAAGCGATGTGTTGCCGCTCCGGGTTAACGTACGACATTCGAGTATACGAGTTAATGTAAGTCTTTTCATGAATGACTTGTATGCAAGGGAGATCCTAATTTTAGTTACTTTCTATTATTTAGTTTGTGGAAAAAAAAAGTTTCAATTGACGCATGGATTATTTTTACCTATCTAATTTAATAAGACCAATATGCACTAGCCCTACTTACCCTTGTATTAAATGAATTAAATAAAAATATTTTGAATGATTTTAAAATGATATTGATTTCATTTAACAATAAAAATACCATAACTTTTACTTATATACCTACAAGTTTGTACGGATATACGGATATACCTACGGAACCCTCGCTCGGTGCGTGAGTCTGACTCGCACTTGGTCGGTTTCTTTCATATTCGTAAGCTGGTACTTATCATGTGGTCCTATATAAATTTGAGTAAGATCTGGCGAGTAGTATTTGAGTTATCACTAAAAATGCGTATTTAATTTGTCTTCAACTGCATTCATGATGTCATCACTTTCACATGAGAATGTCAAATGATCAAATAAAAATCTGTATGCGATGGTTTGGTTTATTTACTTTTTAGTGAATAATTGTTTTTTTTTATTTAAAATAGTTTCTGTTGAAAGTTTTTTCTTTTCAAAATATTATTATTCAATATTGTTTATTGTGTTTGGTCACTTCTACAAACATTCAGTATGCTGAAGAATTTACAAAATAAGGCGATAGCGCAGAAACGTTTATTGCTAGGTCACTATTTGTATAGACTAGGATTCTTTGTTTAGTAACGATAAACAAATAAAATAAATTATATGAAAATATGACCTACGTGGTTGCTCGTTATATTGAGTACCTTATTATTGTTTGTTTCATCGATAAAATGCCCATTATGGCGTTTCACTTTTGCCCTTCGGACAAAATATTTGGAGTGTGGTAAAGCATTAATAATGACAAAAAAATTAAGTAAATGCTAAGTTAATATTTCAGAAACACGTTTAGAATTTAGATATAAGTACAGAGATATTGGAAAATGCTAATAACCTCTAAGTCTAGACTTCTGTTAGTCCTAAAACACATTTATAGCAGAATGTTTTTTTAATGTATTTGTTACGGGATAAGCACCAGGACCGGGAAATAGAGACACTGCTAGGGTGTTCCATAATTCTATAACTGTGCAAATGGCAATAGCCTCTCAAAATAGCGTGTTATAAATGTAAAAATAATATGAGACTAAATAATGCCTGGCTAAACGTAGATATTAAAACACCTCTACTATACCTACCCTTTCGGGAAACACAGACGTAACGATATGTTGTTACTTATAGGTAGAGAAAATTAGAATTTCCCGGAATAAAGTTGTTTTTGCACGCTGTTTATTTCTCGCATACCTACCACTCGCGCGTTTTTCGTAACAGAATTTGTGTGTAATAGTGGTATATATGTATACTAGAAAGATCTTTTTATGATACGGGTATCATAGCTGTGATATAACTTAGTATGGATTTCCATGGTCGACACCGACTATAGCCATTAATCTCTACTATCATAATAACTGGCCACTACTAGTCGCACACACTATATCAACAAATAGTATATTATTGTTGTATGCATATATCTTTTTCATTCGGTTCGGGATTTTTAGCGCTATGTGCTAGTGCAACTTAGACAGGTTTTATAATTAGGTGGTAAGTATTACTCTAAACTTATTTCTAACATTATAAATTAATTACAAAAGTAAAAACATATAAGTACTGCAAATTATTTATTTTTGTTAAACGTTTTATCATTCTATTGAAATAAAAAGTGCAAATTATATATAATTATTTTATTGTTATTTAAAGCCCTTCATGTTGATACAACATTACAGTAGGTCCCTACTTAGTAACTCAGTCGCAAAGTAGGACTTCCATTCCGAGTCTGTACAAACTTCACATTACTCGGAAGTGCACTTAAAAGCGTCGACTGTGAGTGATTCAAATTAACTAAATATTTTAACAAGACGAATGTACTTGTACATTGCTGTTTAACAAATATCTCTTTCACTGCATTCGCCAAGGCACCTTGTTATTTTCCCTTTTCAGTTTTAAACACAAGGAAATGCTCACAATCGCATTTAAATCTACTCCGCAGTAAATATGAAGCCTATTACCGCTAGATTCATCCGCAATGATATATTGCTCAAGCTCTCTTGTTACCTTTACTAGACTATGCTGATATTTGCTTTCTTGACGCCAATGAAGAACTGTTAAACAAACTGGAACGCCTACAAAACTTATGTATTCGTTTTATATATGGGCTACGTAAGTATGATCATGTGTCCACCTACCGGTCTCAGCCATCCGTAAGCGTCGCAATACACATGTTCTCTCTTATCTGTATACTATTCTCAATAATCCTCTTGCCCCATATTATCTTCGAGAACGTTTTGAGTTGACTACTTGGTGCCCCGTGGCGTTCAGACCAGAACGATGAAGTCATTTCTGCTAAAAGTGCCACCTTGCGAATCTAGTCGTTATGCCGGCTCTTTCACTATTAAATCGGTAAAACTTTGGAAATCACTTCCCCACAGGATTCGTGCTAGTATGTGGATAATATGAATATATTCTACATGTGTATATTACGTTGTACTTATTTTGTTCTTACGTTGTATTTATTTTGAGCTCTTTTAGGGTTAAACTCGCCTTTGTACATATTTAATACTAAAACTATTTTCTGTCTCTACTGTTTGTGTGCAATAAAGAATCTAAGAATATTAATAATGATTGCATCGCGACTCACTCAAAAGAGACTTGCTTTTTATTCTGATGATTCAGCGTAACTATAAAACTATAACTGCTTTAAACTTACTCCAATTTCAACTAAATTATTTAAGTTATACAGTCTAATATCCTGTGATTTAGATCAGAATTTAAATCTTATTGGAAACGAGAAAAAGGCAGTGTCAACATTGCGGAGATTTTTAAAAGACGTGCCTGCCACAGCAAGTCGTGTCATGTAAATTTTATAGCAGAAACCTTTGAGGCGGGCCTGGGGTCTCAGGGGTAAACGAGAAATGATGTGAATGTCCCTGGTTAGTGGGTCAAGTGGTTTCATTCACAATACAACCAACAGTAAGGATATGAACTTTAATGTAACTTTGTGCTTTAAAAAATGTTTTTGAAGCACACACAAATCAGAGTATGATTTCCATTTTATTACACCTATACTTGCAAGCCGATCGGTTAATAAATTTAAATTGACGAGGATTACTTTGAAGAAAACCATTTATCTATATGTATTATCTATTAACCACAGATTCTATATATTTATTATATATTAATATGATATAGCGTATAGGTCACTGAATTTATACAAATCATTTATAGTCATTTATACAAATCGTTAAACGATGTAACGAAGAGATTACGTGAAGTGGAAAATTAAAACAAAGATTATAATTTTCCACTTACAAATTCTCACCATCATGACCGAGAGAACCATCGTTCCTGAAGGAATTTCCGGTCCTGTTCCAAACAAACTTAACCATTTGGTTAATTGAGTTTAACATGCTCAATAAAGTAGCGAAACTAAAAAACCTCCTTACTGTTTAACGTATATTGTGGTCTATTGATGAAGTGGGACACACCAAGTGAGGCCTAGATTCATGGAGACATATCTTTAAACAGAATTTTTAATATGCGTTACGGTGACTTAACCTGCGCAAGTCTATCATAGGATAAGATTTGAACATTTACAGCATAAAGAGAAGATTTACACGCTCTGTATAGTAAGCTTTGATTTGTTTGGTAAGAAGGTAGCTATAGGATCATTCGCGTAGGTATCTGTCTATCTGTCATAGCTTATTTTGTCCGAATATACTTAAAAGATGGAGTTGAAATTGAAAGTTGGGTGTTCCGAATATGGCCGTTAATATATAAACAGATTTCAAATCTAACTAAATTTTCGTTAACGAGTTACAATGTATAGAAAAATATACTTTCTTACCTATTTACGCCCGAAATTAATAATCGATCTCAATCTGTTTTTAGCTATCTAAGATAGAATAAGCAATCCATTTTAAGGTTTTACCGTGCCAATAAGCTATCCAGAGATTGAAATTTCTATCTGCGGAAGCAATCTATCGCTGGGAGGTCGGTTTACAGAAAAAAGATTGACCTCTGTATGTAAATGTCACTTTGTGCGTGTCAATAATCTATCTATGGATTTTGGATCAGTATCAGCAATCCCAGAAATTTCATGTTCCTAATCCAAAAATGCAACTAATGTTTATTTTTATTTTATTCAATTTATTCCCCTAGATCAAAGATGGCAGGCAGATGCCCAGAAATATTACTTGCTCAGTGGCCCAGATGGTATAAACAGTGTTGCCAGATCGGTGAGTTAAAAATTGTGTCAGAAGACAAGAGATATATTTTTAAGTGCTTTCTAAAATATTAATTTAATATTTTCGGTAAAAAAATGTTATTATTATTTATCTTATTTTATTGATGGTCAAAAATAACCTTTTCTTCAGAATCAGCACTCAATGAATAAAGTTCTGAGGGTACATGCCCACATGTAGTCTTGACGGGCTCTGGTTTTCTCAGGACAGTACAGTCGTGGGTTGTTAGTACACTCAATCATTGCTCGGTATAAAATCAATACATCAGGTTTTTCGCTTCTATTGCCACATCTTCATGCAGCCTGATCAGCTATGCAATTATATAACAGTAGTTGTTTTATGGCAGTTTCGGCTTTTTGTTTTTATGGAGTTTATTTAAGAAAATACCTATCTCATTTTGCATTCGTTTGGATTGCCATAGATAATATAAAAATTATATTTGGTTCTGATCCGAGTAATATAAAAATTACTCGAATCAGAATTCGTTGTAAAATTATCGTGTAAATGAAAAAAATATCGTAGAAATTTGATGAAATATCGTCATTATTATTTTTTATCGCATGACACTCAAATATATCGTGGATCTAGGATAATTATCGCATGTCTGGCAGCACTAGGTATGAATGGCAATAACGGACGGGTGACCGGGAGACTGACACATTTTTGCATTACGTTCCATTCTACTCTGACTATCATTTCCATTTTACTATGAGTATCTTGGGTGTAGCATCGTGAATATATTTTTCACTTTTGTGTAAATATAATAAGATATTATTCCAATATTTTATAAAAATACACAATAAAGTTATAATGTACTGCTGATTATTTCAACAAAAGAGATTGAATATTACCTAAAAGTATTATAAATCAAACTGTAGCTTTATTCTCTATGCATAGAACGGAATGGTTGAGAGGGAAGAGATAGCAGGTTGGATTGCCGCCGATCTCGGCACAAAAAAGATTGGTTTTGTTATTGGCATGCAGATTACAGATCGATCTGTGGATATGGTCTGATCTCGGATCGTTTTCAATCTTGGATTACAGATACGATATTAATTTTGGGCGTTAGTGGCTTAAAATGTCATATTTTTGCTATGTAACTTATTTTGTGTACGGTTTAATCCAAAACAAATTCAGTACCTACTTATTGCACTATATGCAATTACCTAATCTGATCTAACAAGCACTATTTGTCAGTTATTTGTTCATCTCTGTATTCAACTGACTGACAGTCTGACAGCATAGTGGATATTGAACCAAATTACGTTTTGAAACAATTGAAAGTGGAGTAATTATTTAGCCGAATCAACGGTATAAAAATATACTTTGAAAAAATATTACACAATATTATTTCTTTTTTTAAATGACAGTTTTCTTAGCTATAAATTTAAAAATAAACTGTGTTATAAAATACAATCATGATAAACCAATCTAAAAAAACTGAACATCAGTAAAGTAACCTACAAGTTCGTACCTGTTTAAAAAAATGGTATGTAATTAATACCTTTATATCTTTTTATAAAAGTTTACATTGAAAAATTCCAGGATGTTACAAATGCGGAACATTGTGAGGATGTGTGTATTTATTACTCCTTCACGCTGAAACGGCTGAACTATTCTGGATGGAACTTGGAATATAGTTTATGCACTGAAATAACACTCGATAATAAGAATCATCATTTTTCATCATTATCTACGCTGGTGCAGGGGGTACAGCTAGGTTTGGAATAGAAGACGGTATTTATGGTTATAGTAACATGGTAGGGAATTCATAGGTTATAAATATTATAGAGATATATGGAGACATTGTTCGGAGGGCAAGCGTTGGCCCCAGTTATTATGTTGGAGAATCACCCACTGTTTGTGCCGTTTTGTTCACATCAAATATTAGTATGACTTAGCCATCTAGGGTGAATTGCATGAACTACGCAAGCATGTGCAATGATCATCCGGAACATCGCACGCTACGTCCCCAAGGTGGCTTGCAATGACAACTGCCCGGAACACCGAAGTTGGCCGAACATCCACGAAGGAAAGTCATGCATTATCACCGCGTCATTCTTCTCTTGTTGCACCTTTTGCACGCATCGCATTATAATAATTTGATTGTTCCCGCATTCATAAGTGAATTTCAAGAAATTGTAGTTATTAAAGACAGTGCTGGAGAAAGTTAGCCCACGCGTGGGCACCTGGAGGAATGACTAGCATGATTGGATCTTTGCCGGCTTTCAGTGAGTGCATTTACCCCTGGCTTTTCATTCTCTTATTTGATGTGGACTAGCTCATTCCCTAGGTTTCTGTCTCCGTTATTGCATTTTACATAAAACTTATAATTCACCCGCATCCGCATACACACCCACCGCGACGTTGAAAAGTTGCAATTTCTTTGTTTTTAACTATATATGTTATAGTTATATATATTCGGTATATATTTATGTTAGGTATTTTAGTAGGCCCCCCACCAGGTGGACTGACGACATTGTTAAAGTCGCGGGTAGCCAATAGCTACAAGCGGCTAATAGCCGTGATTTGTTGCGTTCTATGGGGGAGTCCTTTGTTCAACAGTGGACGTCTTCCGGCTGATGATGATGATCATTTTATTATTTTTTGCTAACTTACCATTAAATAAATTATTACTCAAAAATATTTTTCATTAGCGAGACATAGTAAATGTCCTGTTTGGCTTTGTAGTTATACATATTTTTAAAATGTAATAATACAATACCCCATTCATACAGTTGAGTCCATTCTTCGTCCAATTTTCCCTACAGCGATTCTGTAGAACAAAGAACACGGTTCATAGTGAATAAAATACTAAATATATCTCACAACGTCTACAGTAATAGTAAAAGCGTGCCTTGGTAAGTTAACACTAAATAAATCCTCGTTTTAAAGGAAACCACAGACGAAAATTGTAAGAGAATTGCAAATTTCAGAGTTTCCTTCCTTTTTCATTCCATGCGCATCATTATTGGCATTATACGTATTGCGCTTTTTGCGTGTATGACAAAATCCGCATTGCACTTATTGCGTAATTGTCAAGTAAGTATTCATTATTCTAAAAGCGTGTTGTTCATTATGCGTCAGAAGAAATGATAATTGATAACAATGGAATTTCATTAATAAATAGATGACATCGGCTTCGTGTGATACTTAAGGGTTAATGGAAGAGAAAAAATTAAACTACCTATATGTGTATATTCCTATTAAAAAACTGGTGAAATGTTAAACTGTCTAGGTAAGCTATTGAACGAAGTGCTTTTTGATTATAACAGAAACTTGTTTTCTGCTCAGAAATGAATGGAATTGTTGGGGTTACATTACTGTCATGGAACCTAATATTCAAATACTGAACCCATCCGTTCAGTTTCTAGATTTGTGTAGTGCCTCAACTTATACGATACGATGCAGTACGATTACTTGCATGCCAACAAAAGTAACAGGTAAAGATTAATGAAAAAATAAATAAACCCGACTGCAAATTATTTATTTTTGAAAAACGTTTTATCTTTCAATTGAAATTAAAACTGCACGTTATATAATATATTTATGGAATCGTTTTTTAAAGACCTTCATTTTGAAATCTCACTCGATGGGTTTCGAAGAATTTTGTTTTTTTTATCTCTCAATTTGGCGTATGTACCTTGTGTCACCTGCGCTATCAAAACGAATCTAACGTTATCTCATACATCAAAATCAGTTTAACTATTTAAATGTTATTGTGGAATGAACTCACAAACATACATACCTACATGAGCCCTGAGAACATAACACTCCTTGTTTTGGACAGTCGTGTAAAACATGAACAATACATTTACAAACACAATGAATAATTTATAAAGCATACAAAAGTAGTTAATTGGAAGTGTTTATTTACAAAATATATAATTAAATATCTAAAGTGGCAATACAATAGGTGGCAAAAAATATAGGTTTTTTTTTTTATTTTTTATTTAATTTTTATAAATTTGGTACAAAAACATTTAACAAATTAAAGAAACTTATATGTAAACTTGGATTTAAAATAACATGTTAAATTTGTTAAACTAAATATTGTACACATCTTTGCAGGTAATTAAAGTACGTAATTTAAAGGTATACAACGTCAGAATGTAGAATGTTTAGAAGTTCAAAGTTTGAAGTGACTTTTTAAATTTAAATAATGTTTGATGAAAAATGTCGAGTTCATTGCATACATCGATGCAGACCTCATCATAAAATCGACACATACGGTAAAGCGGGTTGTTATACCCTACATTATTGTTCGATGGCGGAATACTAAAAAGAGGTGATTTACGAGTTGCAATCTTACGAGTTAT
The DNA here is from genome assembly GCA_963890685.1 of Plagodis pulveraria. Taxonomy (NCBI): domain Eukaryota; kingdom Metazoa; phylum Arthropoda; class Insecta; order Lepidoptera; family Geometridae; genus Plagodis; species Plagodis pulveraria. The sequence goes on along the minus strand of OY982964.1, from coordinate 9,149,827 downwards.
AATGTTAATATCCATTAGTAACTCATCACCAAACAGTCCATTGACGATCCTGTGCAGTACACACATGTCAGTGATTTTGCGTCTATGTATAAGACTTTGAAATTTGAAATGTACCAGACGATTTTCATACCCAGGAATAACTTTCCTCAACCCTAGTTTGACACATAATTGCCTTAAGAATCGCTTTTGTATTGTATGGGTATACAATACAAAAGCGTATTGGGTATGTACCAGTGCTGATACTTTAAAGTTTACTTTAAGGTTAATTTATACTTTTAATTACTGAAATATTACAGTAATGATAATCTACTACTTATTTTCCCGTAGAGGGTGATAAAAAGTAGTGTCCACCTCGGGAGCCAACAACTATTTTAAGTACCTACTCCGAAGCACGGAAGCGGTCAGAAGTAAATTCCAATAGAACTCACCCATCCAATTAATGACCGCAGTGGATGTTGCCTAACCTAGTCTAATGTTTTTGTGTTTATATTTTCGCTAGAAACATGACAGTAACACAAGAATATATTGTATGAAACCCTGGCAGGGCACTAAGATGGTATGCAGCCCTGTTGTGCGTCTAATGCGCACAACACCCAACTCACATCCACGTGAGAAGTGGACACCCACGGGAATAATTGGGTAGGTGACATTCTAACCCCGCACCCCACGGGTAATGAAACGTGTGTACAATTTGTTGTGACTTCATTAAAATAAAACGCCGAGCGAGTCTATTAGCGTTTGTAAGCTTGCTTAATTGACGTAAAAGTATAACTTTCCGCAGTAATATTAAGTTATTATTACTACCTATATAAGAAGCGAGAGTTGGTCCCTATACTTACCCATATATTCTGTGCAAACTACAAATGCCACGTCACACACAGATCTCACTGTAAAGGTGAGTACTACACACTACGCGAATGAAAACGCGGCAAATTGAAGTGATTTAGCACTTTGCTCTTCCTGTAGCTTACTTTGCATGCATAGAGTGCTGTTAGTTAGGTTAGAGGTTTTCAGGTGGTAATAATGTCCTGTGTCTGACGTCGGTCACAACCTTTGAGCACGTGACTGGACAGTAAACGCAGCTTGCATGACGCGGCCACACTACACACGGTGTTCCGTTCCACCGTTGTCTGAACCAGTACATAATAATATTGTTAAGTAGAGGCACAGCCACATATCGACATTCCTCACACAAGCAACTACCTAGGTGCAAAAATAATAAAACACTACGCTGAACCACACACCCCGAAAATATAATAAAGGCTGACAAAATATAAAATTGTCATCAGAACAAATTACGTTCTAGAATTTAGGGTAAAAGCCGGATAGTTGCCTCACTTTTCGAAAAAGTTATTTATTTTTTAAATATGAACTTCCTTAAAATTATGCATTATCTATCTTAAAACATAGGTCTTTTATCTTTTATAATAGCCTATTTTTGTATACATAATTAATAACGTTTTTGAATAAATACTGTTTTATTTCACCTCTCAGAAAAGGGATAGTTGCCTACTATAGCGGAGAGTAGCCTAGCGTAGAAAATGCTTCAGAGGATACTGGCCTCATGCGGGGATAGTAGCTACGGTATGATTATTATTTAGAAAAAAAAAAGAAATTTATTGCAAGTAAAGTGATATTTGTTATTTATTTAACAGTATTTTCAATTTAATGAGATTTTTCAATGAATACTATTCGAAACATTATTTATCATTATTAAATAATTTTCAGTCTTAATAATATATATTAGCACCAACAAGACCAATTTTGCAATTGGTTTTATACTTGTAAATGATGACGCAACCTTATAATTTTTAAATTGTTATGATTGCAATAATGCCTGCTATGCGGATTACATTACAAATATACGACAGGTTTTTTTTTTAAGTCATGTGCGGGACTCGAACCCGCGCCTATCCGCCCCCTCAGCCCGGGCATGCTCTAACTTATTGAGCTAACATGACATGACGTCATAACTCGAATTTTTCCTATAGTTCATTAACCATCGTATTGGGATGGAGCGACATCTATAGTACCACTTACGTTGTACTACAAACAAGACCAATTTTGCAATTGGTTTTATACAAGATATTCAAAATGGTATTCATCATCTTCCTTGTTGCTCTGAAGATTATGCTCTGAAATTTATAAATGTGATAATAGATTAAGAAAACTCATTAAGTGCGCGGTATCCAGGATCGTATAAGTCGCCCTAAAGAGTATGAAAAGCTAAGAAGTAGTTAAAAAACCCATAAATAATTTTAGTACCAAACCAAGCACCCCTTTTTAATGAAATAGAGAAAGTAGTTAACTAAAATGTCGATTTTAGTTTCCATCTGCGAGATTTTATGTCAGTTTTATCCCATACCAGCTAACCCGGCGAACTTTGTTCCGCCTTAGAGGCAATAAATGAGCAGACTTTAGATTTTATCAAGGTCATTTTTTTATTTGGATAATTAATGTAAATTAACAAAATGAACTATTTTTTATTGGCCATGTATTTTAGTGCATGGGTTTCACTCTTTAGTAACTTAGACGACATTTTTCGTTGTATTATCAGGTTCAAGAACAAATAACGCAGATGGTCTTCCGACCCGTGAACATGCCACATATAATTGACCATGGGAAAAACATTAATTTTCTAGATAGACCACAAATTTTTAAGAATTGGCCTTATGATTTGTTGATGGTCATGGCGAATGCAATACGGATAGGAAATTGAAGTCGTTTAAACTCAAACGGCATGTCGGTTGGGATCATCGGGATCCTTGGAATGAGAACTTCCTCACCTTCGAATTTTCCTTCGAGTATCGTCACGTAAATCACATTGTTCATCAATTTCCTTATCACCAAACGCGTTGCAAAGTTTTGGTTGGTTTATTGACAGAGCTTATTATTATAATATTAATATTAACTCAATGACAACATTTTAATTAAGTTTGAAATCCTATAATTGTTTTTTTTTTGTTATTATGACAAGGAAAAAATCTGAATTATCTTTGGTGCATATGTATATACAACAAATGCTTATATATATATATATATATATATATATATATATATATATATATATATATATATATATATATATATATATATATATATATATGGATTTTTACATTTAATTATGAAACTATTTATTGTAATCTGTGATTCAAAAGTATTAGTAAACTTTGTCAATGTTTATCGTTTAAACAGTACTGCATGCCATATGGCTGTATGTAGCTGCACAAAAATATATTGAACCATCTTTCTACCTACTTCGCAATCATTTGTTGATTAGCTCATAAGATAATTTGTAATATGTGCCTAAAGTAGACGTTTTTAATATGACATTTAATATTGGTTAATGTATCAAACCCAAAAGATGGCCTGAGTCGTACTTGAAAAACTTTGATTTAGACGTGACAGTTGATAATGAAAATGGCCACCTGAAACGTGAGCTTTTACAAATACCAACCGTATACCAAGAAACTTATTTTGTCTAGGCTGTCTGATGGTGACTGAATAGCTGAGAAGGATCAAAATGGACGAAGTAAATAAGTCTCTTTCGATGCTGTAGTTTGTCGATAGCCGCCTTCTTTGCTTTTACGGATTGGTTCGCTTCGCAGTTGATGTAATGCTGAATTTATAGTGGTTTTATGTCTAATGTGTCTATACTTTCTAGAGTTTTAGGGTTTATTTGCAACACTGTTGTGAGTTGTCTTTCCCTTGGCTAAAGTTTTCCTGATTATAAGAAATGATAGGTACTTATGGATGTGAGCAAATATTTTACCAACAAATTTGAGAAATGTTAACTGGCCAGGTGTAAAGATGCAGAATTAAAGATCTTAGTCATATGTTAATGTCACTAAACACTGTATAATTCGTATTGAGCACAGACGACAGGAAAGTACTATGTACCAACTAATTACAAGTTGCCATCGACAACAATCACGAACCAAGAAGTTTATATAAAAATATATAAGAACTAGAGAGGTTTTACTTTACTACTTCAAAAATGTAAGTAAAATAAGAACTTTTAGACTTATTTTCATTAATCAACTGCCAAATAGATTAAACGACTCTCTTTTACAATATCCCAAAACGTATTTAGCAGTTAAAAGCAGTTGTGCAAATTGCAAATTTTATTCAAAAAGAAAAATGAGATTAAGAGCTTCTTATACTTAAGGAACATTGCGTCAACCGCCCTAACGTTTTTAAAGCCCAATTTACCAAAATAAATTATATAGGTACGCGGATAGGTTTTATTATAACCCTAATATAAATGTGATAAGTAGTTGTAATAATATTTAATTGGGCCTAAGATGGATTAATTTGACGGATTCGTCATTTAAACAGTTGTAATACGCGTCGAGATTATAGATGGAAAAGAGCGAAAAATGTATAAAAAATCAGCATAACGCCGAGCGTTTCCTTAAACTTTTGTAAGCTTGCTTTTTTAACAACTGACATAAAGCGTAGAGGTATAAAATATAGCACAGTATGATTATAATATGACTAGTAAAAGTTAAGAGTTTGCCCCCAGGTAGGTATTTTTCTCAACAAGTTACTTTTATTGCAGGTGTTACAGTTCGGTGTAACAGCCACTTTTGACCTGACGATGTCTCACATTAGGCAGGGGTTTATTGGCCCGCCCTATCCCTGGATGAATCGCAAAATCATTTTATTACGTCGACTTCCAGTTAGTTTTTGGGTACTTTGCATAATATTATGAACCGGAAGGTGAGGAAATAGGTCAAATAGTTTGCGATGAAGTTTGATTATATATAGTACCTACTTTGAGTTTATGACGATAAATCACAGCATGAATATGTGTTTATGAAATTTTGGAAGCCCTGCGCTTAAAAACTTTTAATATACTATGGTATGGTATATATTTAGATAGACAGCGTAACATTTGTCATACAGTTTTACTCGACTCGACACTAGGCTCTATGCTCGTGTCGCGGATACCTAAATAATCTCTACGTACTCGTATATGATGTCTATAAGAACAGTAACGAAATTATCGTATCTTACTTGTGAGAAAGTTTCACAAATAAAGTTTGATACCTAAGTTGTGATTTTTTTTTATGCCTGATATGTTGGCCTTTGACCACTATCTCACCAGATGGTAAGTGATGATGTGGTCGAAGATGTTGTTCAGGCTAACCTAGAAGTACTGGCTCTCAAGGACAGCTGCCGGAACACACCGTTAGGTGCTTGGCGACAGATTTTCTACTTGAGGGTGGTAGCTAGCCAGGCGGGCATTCGCAATTTGCCCTACCACCATGCTATAACGACTGTCATCCTAAGACGACAACCGGGATCGGCGGCTTAACGTGCCCTCCGAAGCACGGAAACGCTCAGTAGTAATGTCACTAGCGGTCACCCATCAAACTCATGACCGCGCGCGACGTTGCTTAACTTTGCTGATCGGTTGAGAACAGCTAAGTAAACTTCGCTACGAGCGCTTCAAACACTTATTCAGGGTTATTGAAAAAATGCGAACAACCTCTTAGGGTTGACTTCTGCTAGACATAACAAATATTTTGAGATGATTTTTTTTGTTTATGTGTATTTGACAGAATAATGCCTGTAATTTATTATTTCATATTTTTTATTACTTTGCTCGACGTAAATTTTCAAAACTCTATTCAAAGTTAGGGAGCGCGGTGCGATCCAGTGTTGTCGCGGCGGGCGCTCTTGGCTCGGAGTAGGCATTGTCTTTTACTACGAGACACAGAACTTAAAATTGTCAGACAGTACTAGAAGACTTATCGTTTTCCCGTCTCCAATATTTTGCAAATGTAACAGAGCTACTAGTTTAAATTTTATATAAAAAAAATTGGTAGCAGATGGATCAGCAAGACCGCACGTATAAAGGCATTCTCCAGGTTATGCAGATTAACCAACTCCTGGTCTATGTATATTTTATCATTTTGATGCCATATTTTTTTACGTATATGTATACCTATATGATGAGATAAAAATCCATTATACCCTTTCCTTTGGCTATGCTACGGCTAACTGTCAAAATAAACCTACCAATATAATGACCGAAAATGCACAAACAGTACGATTTAAATTTACATGTGACATTTACTCGTGATATCACTACGACAGTTAATGATCTACAGCATTTCACCTGTTTACCGGAGGCACAGGCGGTGATATTGGAATTCTACTTGCTACAATAATAACGCACGTGCTTCCCTCCATCTCGTCTAGTACTTTATTAGGGCAACTATCTTTTTGTAGTGTTCTTAATCTGTTTGTAAAACGTCTCATGTCTGATCAGAATGCGTTTGGTAAGTTCTTGCTATTTCAGCTACTTATTCAATTTTTATAAATTGATGAGAGAAGAAATCTTTGAGAGAAGATAATTCTTTAACACAAAGGTTATACGGGTATGGTATCATGCCTATAAACCTGAATTTTTCTATGTTTGTGTAATTTTTCAATTTCTACATGGTAAAAAAATAGATCATCAGGTTGGGGCACTTGTTAATGTACCAACGAAAGTGTTTATATGGAGGGTTAGCAAAGGCAACATTTTTACATAATGTTCCTGTGTTATATTTATTAGTGAAAATATATATTTAAATATATCACCTGATGGTAAGTGATAAGTGGTAAATGATGTTAAGGCTTACTTAGAATAGCTGGCTCTCAAGAACAGCTGCCAGAACACACCGTTAGGTTCTTGGCGCCAGATTTCCACTTTGAGGGTGGTAGCTAGCCAGGCATGTATTCGCAAAATCACGTACCAGCATGCAATAACGACTGCCATCCAAAGACAAGAACCGGGACTGACGCGGACCTCACGAAGCACGGAAACGCTCAGTAGTAATGTCACTAGCGGTCACCCATCAAACTCATGTCATGACCTCAGCGGACGTTGCTTAACTTCTAAGCAAACTACACTACGAGCGTTTTAAAGCATTTGAATATGTCGAGGGTATATACGGTTAAAATTTATGATGATTTCTGCTCATAAAGTACCTATAAGTATTAGGTATTATGGCCATTCTAAGTGCGATGCAAATCTGAAGGTCATGCATTTATGCTAAGTAGGTACGACAAGCGAAAACGAGTATCTCTACAAAAGGAAATTGTATAATGATAATAATTAGAACTTGTAATGAAACATATATTTATCACGTAGGAACCAAATTCATGCGAAATTATATTAATAAGTTGATATAAATTGATATAATATTATATTAATACGTTCGCGAGCTTTCATCACTTTGTGTAATCGAGGCGTCCGCATTACACGCAAAAGTGATAATTTTCACCCCAAGTGCAATCAGGCCTGGAGAGGGAGGGAGGGCCTAACGCGTGCGTGGGAAAAATTCTCGCACATTTCAGCTTTTATCGGGCAGCTTGAATCTTCTTCAGTATCCCGACATCCGCCGTCGTGTATAGGCGTCTGGTCTATGTTCGCCGCAGACAGATCGCGAGTGGATGATATTACGATGTCGAGTGCCGTATTTTATTTAATGTGTTTATGGTGAATTGTGAGTGTTTATTTGTGATTGTGAATCAAGGATCGAACCTGTAGCTTCATCGCTGCAGCTAAAATGTAAGCAAGTTTAATATGATTTTAATATATCATCAGTTGTGAAATTTATGCCTGTTGTTATTTTGTGAATGGGATACATTTATTTCTGTGTCACATTGATTAATTTCGTGAAAAGAGATGCAGTTATTAAAAAATAAGCTTAAACATTTTCTATGATCTTATAGCTACCCAGAATTATGAAGATTATTAAGATAATTTGTAGATCCTGTCAATTTCTTACTTTTGTGACTAATATCGTAAATCTTTTGTCGCTGATAATATATTACTCCTTATTAAGACGCTGTCAATCGCTGAAAATGTGTCACTATCAGACTTCTCAGGAGTGAAAGAGGGGCAGCGATGGTGAAGTCGCGATTAGAATGGGTAAAATCTGAAAGAAAGCAATAACACAAAAAAATAAACTAAGAAAATTTGATCAATATTAAAATACTACATTTTCTTACTGCTACGAACTAAATATATATGTTGCTAAAAATCTGTTCAAGTAACGCTATTTAGCACTGTTGTCATATAACACCTAGCCAAAGATTACTAACCCCCCACCTAGCTATGAGGTCGTCGGTACTTTTATAGTGCCTAGGAATTATTTTATGTATGTGTACTTTTAGCAATATAGAACAAGTGAATTGAATACATAAGTCACGTGCAAATATTTAATAGGCCATGGTCTCCGTGATAATAAATTATTCATGTCAATACGCCTTTTATGAATTACTTAGGTAGGTACCTTATAACTGCGCAGAGGACTCTACTGTGTGCTTATTATAACTTACCGAAAGCTTTGTCGAGCAATCAATTATGTTTTTAAATTTGTAAAAAATTTAGTGATTATCTCAATGACTATTGATTATATTGGTAAGAAGAAACTTGGCAAATAATAATAATACTGTAGGTAGGTACTTGTAATTGATATCTTTAGCGAGTAAATAAAATAAGAGCTGCGTCTTTGTAAGATATGGACTGATCAATACCCATACTTTGCCCGTAACAAGACCTCTTATTTATAAAAAATAGAATATATGGCAAAATATAATAAAGTATTGAATACAAATCAGGCTATAGCTCTAAAAGGGCCTAACGTAGTTAATACTCAGATAAATAAATTTGACAATAAGAATATTTTTAGTACCTACGTGCAAGACGCCAATAACCTTGAAATTCGTATCGTAAGGCATGAACATATTTTAATTTAGAGAGTACCATTCCATAAAACCCCTTTTTGTCATGGCGAAACTGTTACACTACATTTAATATATTTTTAATGTAAGTATCAAGTCAATAAGTCAAACTAGTTCAGAGTAGAAGGAAAATATATGTCAAAATGAAGATACATTTGATGTTTTTATTCAACGAAAAAAAAATAACTAATCATAAAATTGTCCTGGCACCATTGTAGAAAATGAAATTAAATAAATAAATCTGCGAGTATATGAATCCTAGCTTTAATATTTGAAAAGCAGTAGGAGCTCAAATATCACGGAAAAGTTGATATTTTTAAGACAGCAGCATTAAACTGGTTGGGAGTAGGTATCCAAGCGCTAGGCTTTTGCTCCCTATGGAGCCTATGCTAGTCTCGATACGTTCTTTGTATATAGGGTGGACGTTTCGTGATGTGATTTATTTTTACGTATATTGTTCACAACTAATATTTCATAAGCTGAACTACCCATTGATTCAGTTTATCATGTCTTTGAATTAATTGATTTAAACTTTCTTAATTATTAATGATTTTATAACTTTGAAAAGTTCGGGATGACTAACTAGAAGAATACTAAAAAAATACTTTTGGTAATTTCAATATATTTTGTTGAATACTGAATAAATAATAAAGTTGTCGTGCCAAACCTGCCTATATCAATATATGTTATTCTTATTTTTTTATTTAACTAGTCATTTTGGTCAACCAATTTCACCAATACAGTGTTAAATTAATACGCGAATAACTTTACACTTTAAACCATCCAAATGATGAAGGCCTTTGCAATCATAGAACGTAAAACCTAGACGCAGATATTGAATTTATTGGATTTTGAAGCAGTGATGGCTCAATGGCATTGCCTATGGACTGCCGTGCGCCAGGTCCATGGTTCGAATTCCGCCGCGAGCTTGAGCTTCACCGCATGGTGGAAGGGCATTTTGCGAATGCCCGCCTGGCTAGCGACCACTCTCAAGTAGAAAATATGTCGCCAAGCACCTACGGTATGTTCCGGCAGCAGTCCGTTTTGTTTTTGTGTTTTGAGAACCAGTGAATTTACAGGCACATATGTCTCAAGTTGACGGGCGCAGTGCAATTTGTGACTAGTGACGAAATGCATGTGTAACAGGCAGAGGTTAGTCCGCTTAACATCAGGTGAGCCTCGTGATTGATCCGTCACAATAAAATAAAACTCGTATGTGGTACAACATGCAAGCTCAGTGGGTGCAAGCTTTTTGAGAATGTATGTTATGATTGAACTATTATGTTTTTAAATTTTCAAATTCATAACAAACAGTGATATATCACATGAATTACTTCGATTATATGTTTTTGTACATAATAGATATGTTTTTAGATATAATAGAAAAGAAAACTCATAGTGTCCCACCTATTTTAAATAACACGGTTAAGGCGCCTGTTAACGTTTTGATATCAAATTAAACATCGGAGTACATTAATCTATATTTGGGTGTTAAGGTTAGTAAGCTCTACTTTGTGGTGGTGTCCCCTATTGTATTACTACTAAGATACTATTGCCCCTTACAACTTTGTTAGATTTCAAAACTGATTGAATGAACGTGCGGTTTCTTTGAAGTGAATAGCTACATTATTTAGTTAGGATTCATTTGAAGGGTAAAATTGAAATCGCTCGTTAGTTTCGAGATAATGCGGGTTGTACATGTAGAGCTAGAAAGGGTACTAGACATTAATAATTAAATATTTTTATAGGCCTCTATGTAAAATAATTATAACGTGGCCTTAAAAAAATATAACCTTTTATAAAATGTCTACATAGGAAGTTATAAAAATAAAAATAAAAAAATTAACAGAACTACAAGAAAGTAAATTGAAAACCTGTCAAAATGCAATAGAAAGGAGTATTCTAGGTGTAAAAAGAAAAGATAGAGTGAAATTACAAGAAATTAAAAAGAAAACAAAATTAAAAAATGCACACACAGCCTATAGACAGCTTAAATGGCGTTGGACGGGGCATATGTTAAGAGAAAATAAGGATAAATGGACTAAGTTAGTAACAGAATGGTATCCAAGAGATAGCAAAAGAAATAGAGGCAGACAAACCAAAAGATGGGAAGATGACTTTAAGAAAATAGCTGGACCGGTATGGACCCGTTTAGCAAGAGACAGGAATACGTGGAAATCTTTAGAGGAGGCCTTTGTCGACAGACAAGCTGTTCCACACAAACATCCAGTTGCCGATATTCAAATGCAAGTTAGAATTTAGTTTTTTTTTTTTTAAGGAAGTAGGCATGTATTAATTGTAAGAAAAGAAACAGCAATAAAGGCTATTTTTTTTTACATTGGAAGTTATTGAAATCATTAGGAGCTATTTTGAAAAGCATTGTATATCCCTTAAGGGTAAGCTTTTGCATAAAATAAGTTAACAATGCAAATACTCTGCTTTTGCTGTGTGTACACATCATAGAGAAATATATTACATATAGAGAGCAGCATAATTTGGGGTAAGGCTAAGTATAGTCACGTGATAACTATTATTATTACTTACGGGATTTGTACCGTGGTGATTTTAATTTTTGAGCTCCCGATATTTCGACGCAGTTGCATGCATAATGATCGCGGTGTGACTATCGTAAGTAATAATATTAGTTGTCCAGTAAACCGTGATAGTTTAAAAAAGTATAGTCTCGTGGTTATATATTTGATAAAAGACGAAAATAGTTTAAAAGTTTGTAAAGATTTTTATGCAAAGAGAATTAAAAATTATGTAGGTATTATATATAAACAACAAACATTGACGTAACTTAATAAAATTATTATACCCCAAGCAAAAATTCTTAGCCAAATTAAAATACTTTTCCGCTCTAATAAGCTAGCTACTTTTCTTGACCCTAAAAAGTTTGGCGACCTCAGACGGTTTGAGATAACCGTCCAAGTTGTTCGCTATTTATTCTCCTCGGGGATATTTGCGCCGGGCAAACTTGATGGCTTTATTGTATCCTGGGATTCCTGTTTAACTAGTGGGGATCATGTTATATTAGTAGGGGTAAGTGTTAACGAATCCACTAAAATTTTAACTGCGTCATTTTGCATGTATGTATTATTATATTTATAATCTATATATTATTATAATAGCGTATTGTATTTTATAATACAAACTATACATTAATCCGGTGAACTGAAGATATATCGCTCTAATCCTGCGTTATCGCAAATATCCTCAAGCCACTGAATCGAAGAGACATTATTGCTAAAAGGAAAAAGTTTCTTATTCGCAAACACCGCCAAACTAGCTTCATTAGTCGGCGGAATCGCAAAACAAATACACATATTGAAAAAACAAAGTTGGCTTGGCCAACCCAAGTTTCTGATAATCCACTGAAAATGGATAAGGAGCGAGGGATCAAAGGACTGTTGCGTGTTGACTGTGGACACTTGACTGAATTTCAAAGTAGAGCAAGCAAGTATTCTTACATAGTTATCTTGTCAGTATTTTATTTAACTCACCTGTATCTAACTACTAATGACTTAAACTAAAAATAGATTTTCTACAGAGAAACTCTTTTTAAATGATTTCTTAAAAGTACTCTTAGCCACTATTTATGGAAAGTTTCATACGCCTGAACCAATTTTCAGACACATATTCCAATCTGCCTCAGTCACTTCCTATCCAGCCTGCTCAAACGCAGCATGTTCTGGCAATGAAAACTTGAGTTTACTTTCATATAAGGGAATAAAAAGAAGTCACAGAGGGCTGTGATTACGTTTTCTACTTTCTCGACATACCTATATAATTTCTTGAGAATGAATTAAGATATGGCAGTGTGTCTCTTTGTTTACATAGACAGGTGCCTTATTTTACAGAGCCAGTCTTTGTTATCCATTTCGCTAATACTGTTACCAACGTCACAAAAAATAAAACAATTTATTAACCTTCTTTAATCTTGGCCTTGGAATTGCTTAACATATAATGTATTAGACCGCTTTCCTGATATAGTATACGTCCTTTCAAATATCGCTGATCCGCTTGATGGGTTCATCTATATGCGATATATATATATATATATATATAAATTTAGAGATCCCCCAATAAACAGGGAATTGGTGGCGTGAGATGCCGCCGTCTCCAGTGAAATGAAATATTTACAAATCCTGGAATTCAATTATCTGACTCCGGCACTGCGAGAGATGACTTTTGAAATCAGACTCAATCAATCATAGGTATAGCTCTTATACGTGTGTATGTATATTATATACATTTGCTGAGTATTACGCTAGTAACAATAATAATTAGTATAGTAGCAGCTTTAATTTTAATTTATATAAGAAGGATATTAATATATCAACAATACTGCGGCCGGTGGTGTGGAATCGATAACTAAATGCGTTCCACTCACGTCACAGAATAAAAAGGATTACGTTTAATTTTCACCTACACAAAATCAGCACTAACTATTATCTAAGTTGTGGTGCGATACTTTTGAGCATGATAACGACAAAAACCGCGGTTTATTCAATTCAGTTAATAAAACGCTATCACAAGGACAAAACAGCTGTTTCGCGAACATTTTCTGACGGACGGATATTCATTTCCTCCTTATATATAATAGTAATTGTATATTACTACATATACTTCATTCCTCAACCTCGATATGTCGTGGAATCTTCTGTCTCAGTACCAATAAGTTTCGTGAAACTAAAAGGTAAGATGTTAAATTTAAATTAAATTGGGCGAATATCATATAATATATTATATTACTAGATAAATGTATTTCTTCAATTTCAAATGGTTCTCACGCTTTTAGAGTGATTAACGCCAGTAATCAATATAAAAAGGAGGTATGGTAAAAATTTAAATACAGATACCAGGTCTGTTTAGAAAGTGTCCGTCTTTGGTGGGTACCACCGCCATTGGAAGATATTGCGACTGGAAGCAGTAGTGTGCAAACACTACCTACTATAATTAGGCGTTTAGAAAGCGAAATTGTTTGCTGAACGAGATATATGAACTGAGGTCTCCAAATTACGAGCGCAGTGAAGTGTCAAGCAAGATGACAACGGTAACACTGCAACCGTAATAAAATTTGAAGCAATGATAGCCGAGCAGTTACAGCTATGGACTGCGGTGCCGCAGGTCCTAGGTTCGATCCCCACCGCCGGCTTGAGCTTTACCGCATGTTGGGTGGGCATTTTGTGAATGCTCGTATGGCCAGCTACCATCCTCAAGTAGAAAATCTGTATCCAAGCACCTAACAGTGTGTTCCGGCAATAATCCTTGAGAGCCAGTACAATTATAGGCACATGAGACTTAAAATCTGTAAAAAAATCGCAATGCAGTTCGTCACTTGTGAGCATCTGTTATATGCATAGGTTGGTATAGGTAATTGGGCCTCCCCCCGAAGGGTTCCCGCCTTGTCGTGGCGGTGGGGCTTAGTAGCCGTGGCTTCGTCACCCACGGTGAAGCGAAGAGGAACCAGGGGCCGTGCTGGCTTGGGCAGTCGGCCGGCCCCAGAGGGGCCGCTCCACTGGGCTTTGCCTCTAAGTCCAGACTGGAGCGGCAACGGGTAGGCTGCGGTGCTGTATGGGCAGCACCGCATCTGAGGCGGGCTGTGGTGTTGTATGGGTGACACCACAGCTGACGGTGAGGGGCCACGGCGGGAGAGGAGTGCCGGTATCACGATGCGCCGCTCTCCCTACCTTCCGTGGCCACGGCGGGGCCGCCACCGTTGGATGGCGGACGCGGAGGGGCCGCAGGGGAGGAGGAGTGTTGGTATAGCGAGGCGCCGCTCTCCCTATCCTCTGCGGCCGAAGTAGCAGGCGACGGGGCTACTCATCTGACCCGTCGCAGGGGGACCTTGGGCGTCGGAAGCGGGGTATTCTGACGCCCATTTGCGGGCTTGGTCCCCGGGTGGTAGCGACGTGCCATGTGTTCTGGCGCGTCGTGTGGGGCAGCACCCCAGGAGGGGTCCGGCAATGGACAACCGTGGCGGGTTCGTGGTTGAGTGCTAAAGCGACCCTGCGATCCCGCCGAGAAGCGGTAGAGATGGGACACCGTGTGTTATTTAGTCGGTAGGGGCACTTGCTGCTGTGGCAGTAGTTGGTGTCGAGCCCGACATATCCCGGCCACCTTCCCCGGGGTGGACGGGAATGCGTAAATGCATTTTTCACACGAAAAAAAAAAAAAAAAAAAAAAAGGTAATTGGGCCTAGTGCTCGTTCCGACACAACCACGTAAAAAAAAAACACACATACATACTATTCGATGAACACAATTAGCTCTTTTAGTTCTTTGATGTTTATTGTTCTTTCAGCTTTCTATTGACTATGTTGGTGCATTCGTACCATAATAAAGTGAATCCCCCTAAGAATCGTAGCACAAGTGTTTTTTGTATAACAGGAAGAGACAAAACAGGAAAGCCGCTCATCTGATGTAAGCGTTACTTCAGCATATAACTGTATTAGACCATTTGTCTTGTTCGTTTAGTAATTTCCCTTTATACAGGGCCCTTCACGCCATACACACAAAATATTGTTTGCCCGCATCTATTTCTATGCTCAATATGTATGGTTTCTATCTGAATGGTTCTTTTTTATCTTTCTGAAGATGCCTACTATCTGTTACATTGGATGTATGTGCAAGCTATTACAATATACATCAGAACGAGTAGGTAAGATCCAAATATACTAATAAATTGGCAACGTAGCAAATCTGAATTGTAATTCCGATAGAGTTATAAATAAATTTATCTCATTGTGTTTTATACATTGTAGATTTAAAGTCTGCCGTACGCTGCCAATATAAATTCTCAGGACATTTTTTTTAATTATAGCTGAAAGTCTAGCACTTGACCACTGTCTCACCTACTGGTAAGTGATGATGTGGTCGAAGATGTTTTTAAGGCTAACCTAGAATTACTGGCTCTCAAGAACAGCTGTCGGAACACACCGTTGGTTGCTTGGCGACATAGTTTTAGTTGAAGGTGGTAGCGGTAGAAGGCGGGCATTCGCAGAATACCCTTCCACTTGCAGTAACGACTGTCATCCTAAGACAACAACGGGGACTGACGTGAACAGCTTAACGTGCCCTCCGTAGCACGGGAACGCTCAGGAGTAATGTCAGTAGCGGTCACCCATCCTAGACATGACTAGCGGACGTTGCTTAACTTAGATGATCTGTTAAAAACGGCTAAGCAACTTCGCTATCAGCGCTTCATTATTGTTTTAACTTGAGGACAATTCTGATACCCCTTTTTATAATAAAACATATATGCCTGCGCTGTCTCATTAAAAGTGACGTGGATTTATTTTTATTTACATATTCCCAGTTTCATAAAAAATGTGACGAATAATACGTAATTTTACGTGTCTGCGCTTTATTTTGATTTAGAGTGTCATGTCGTAACACAAAAAGATCAAATTTCACGAGATACAAAGTATACAATAAGATAAAATGAGTTCTTTCATCATATGTGAAAAAGCTTTTGAAGTAGTGATGGTTCAGTGGCATTGGGTATGGACTGCTTTGCAGCAGGTCCATGGTTCGAATCCCGCCGTGGGCTTGAGCTTCACCACTTGGTGGAAGGGCATTTGCTTAACATAAGGTGGGCTTCGAGCTTGTTCCACTACAATAACATAACAAAAGTAAGCTTATTTTTTTAAAGATCTAACCGCTTTTTTCATAACTTTTTAATTAACTATATGCAGCAAATTGTCTGGTTATCTTTTAGTGTATTCAACATATAATTATTATTTCAAAAAGAGGAAACGAATGTCTGTCTAAATATCATCTTCTTAACTTTGTCCCACTTTATGTGGGATCGGTGCAATATGTTTTCTCTTACAACACTTAATATAAGAATACACGTAGGTAGCGACATTCTGTGCATTAAGTACATTTTTGCCTAAGTCGGCTGTTACAACGACAAGTGAGACATGGAACATATTAAGTACGAGTATATTTGTCTAATAAGATAGGTAAATAGTGATAGCGCAGTAGTAACTGCTATAGACTGCCGCGTAGCAAGTCCATGGTTCGTATCTTTATGGGCTTCAACGCATGGAGGGTATTTTGCTCCCCATGCTCACTCCAAATCGGTCGCCAAGCACCTAATAGTAAATTGTTATACAAGGGTCGAAAGGAATCAATTCCCATACCAGGTATTAAGATGCCCGAGCGCAGCGAGAGCGGCTATCGTTCTAGTAGAAATTGATGACTTTCACCCGTGTTAACCACTCTACTTTTAATTTCGAATATAAGGAGTGTACAAAATAATAGTACTTCTAAAATATTTATTTATTAACAATAGTAACATGAACTACTCATAAAATTGACCTATATAAAATTAATTAAGAAGTGAGATCAATTTGTAAAATGTAAGGTTAATTGTTTGTTTAGAATATTTAAGGGCGGCTATAGTACGGGTAGGGATTGATGACTTTCATTCAAAGCAGCGTCTCCCACCCGCTACTCAGATGAAACAAACACTACTTTCCGAGTATGAAAAATGAGAAGCTATATTCTGGCAGAAGAACTTAACAGATAGGTTCAAAACTTAATTGTACTTTTAGAAGCTAGCCTTTTGATGCACCGAGATTCCTTAAAAGCAACTGATCCGATCATTGTCAGCCTTAAATTCATCATAATATATATAGAGACGAATTACTTAGCACTCCATGGATTCACCGTGCGGGTGCCGGGTCCATCGCGTTGCAGAGGAAGAGGCTGGAGGGGCCTGGGACTTGCAACCCAGGAGTAGGATTAAGGGGCCCCTTTATGATGCATCAATGCTCTCCTTCACCACTCGAGCCTCCTCCTCTACCTAACCAAATTTGATAAGATCCTACTAATGCCGCCTTAGATACACGTTCTAGGATGGAAGTTACGGTTGTTCTTGGTAGGCCAAGGTCTTTAAGTAGGTTATATAGGGATTTCGCTGGTATACCCCTTGCTCCAAACTCTATATAAACTAACCACATAACCGTTTTTGGTTAATTCATTTGTTAGGTCATAATATTTGTTTGTTTTTATTGTGTGGTCTTTAGGTATGTTTGTTTCCCACGGCACAGTAAGTTCTATGAGTACTATGCGTTTTAGATTTTTTGAGTATAAAAATATGTCTGGTCTGGATGACGAAACACCAACATCCTCAGGAATTTTGTAATGTTTTTCATACGTGTCCATCAAAAGAGTCCAATCGGGAGCTGCGCCTAAGATGGAGTAAGGCTTGGATTTAGATTTTGTAGTTGACCCTTCTTTTACAAAATCGACGTGTCGTTTATTCGTGGTCAGACCTTTTTTCGCTCTAGCTACCGAGAGACTCGCGGCTTCACGTATGATTTCGAGGACTCTATCATGGCGACGTGAATAATGACCCCTATCAAGGAGCACCTTGCATCCTATCAGCAAGTGCCTAGCTGTACCGATCGCCTCCCGACAAATACCGCAAGACTTTTCGGTGGCTTTCCCCCATCTTACTAAGTTACTTTGGTCTGGGAGGGTCATCTGAAAGGCGTTTAGATAGAATTTTAATAAGGCAGGAGACCAGTCGTATATCAAGGTGCGCCACTTTAACGCCAGAGGGATACAAAATTCACCTATAGTTAGCCATTCGCTCTGCATTTCTAAGCTCATTGCATGCACTTTATAGCTATCATTTTCGTCTTGCTGTAGAAAAGATTTTACAACGTCTTTATCCTCCATTTTCTTTTCCGACCCAAAACCCGCTTTGCTGGTCTGTGCACCTATCATAAATTGTTTGTGGAATTTAAGCCTTGAGTCAAGGTCGGAGGCACTTTTGTCTTTTGGGAGAGATGCGACTATATCGTCTTGAGATTTTGATAAGACGTGCGTTTATATAATATATATTATTATTATTATGATGAATTTGAGGCATTAATATAATTAATATATATTATATATATATATACGTATATATATTAATATAAGAAGAAATATATATATATTTATCTTCAGGCATTACTTTGCGTAAATCCATATTTAGTAATAACAGATATATTTTAAATTAAAAAAAAACAATAAATTTATATATCAGTAAAACGCTTAAAAATATATTATTTCTCGATCATGCGCTCTACGAGTCAAGACCTCCAGAGGATGCTTCTGTAGAATCGAAACGCGTCGAAAATTCTTCTGGCCTGTCTACTTGGCGTTTGTGACGTCACGTCAGCTTAACAGGAAAATTAGACGAAACTGTAACTATATATTTTATTTTACTTATAAGTGTTTTTCTAAAAATATTAATGTAATGTATTCGTTCAATAATTTAAAATAATTTGTTATTATATTTACACATAAATTGTAACAGTACATTAGATGACAAGATATTACAATCGGACTCCTCATCGACAAGTCGTGTTTAAATATCTGAAACTTATCTTGTGCACCAATATAATCTTGGCATCTTGCCGATTGGTGACACACAGTTAGTTTAGATTTTGTTGCAATTGAGTTACTGGCTATATTCTACATCGTTTCAGAGTAAATAGAATAAAAAAAAATAAACTAAATAATATTTTATCATTGAAAGAGGCCATCGCTGTTGTATAGCCAGGCTGGTTGGCTAACGGTGTATTCAAGTCGCTGTCCTTGAGAGCCACTTGCCATTTTAGGCTATGCTTATTGAACACATTTGATCAAATCATCACTTAGAAGAGATTGTGGGCAAAACATATCAGCTTATCATCAGCTATAAAAACATCCCCTCGTATGTACAATCTGTCAATGGGGTACGACCCGTACGACCGAGTTGTCCTGATTCACTAGAAGTGGATTACAATGTAATCCACTTCTAGTGAATAAAACTAAAATGCAGCTTGCTGTTTATTCCTAACAGGCCATTAGGCATGGAACAGCATTTATAAATAAACAGGCTTCGTAGATGTATATTGTGGGCTTGAAAACAATGTTACGTTGTTTGTTTTAGATTTAGGAACTGCTTTGGTCCCGTCCAGAGTCTGGAAATGTAACCGATGAAATGGAAAAGTCTCACCCAATATGGCATCAAACCGTATTTTTTATAATACCGACATTAAGGCGTTATATGTTTTATTTTAAAAACACATGGAAGGCTGCTCATTTGGTACTATTTTAATTTTACATTTGACGGTTTTAACGTCGTCCTTTTCGATAGAAAATAATAGTCGATTCTTGATCCGGTAACTGTAGCACATCGGTACGCGCAGTATACCAAAATTGAAGCGCTTGTAGCAAAGTTTGCGTAGCTGTTCATAACTGATCAGCTAAGTTAAGCAACGTCCGCCACGGTCATGACTTGGATGGGTGACCGCTAGTGACGTTACTACTGAACGCTTCCGGGCTTGAAAGGGCACATTAAGCCGTCGGTGATGGCAGTCGTTACAGCATGGTGGTAGGGCGTTTTGCAAATGCCCGCGTGGCTAGCTACCACCCTCAAGTAGAAACTCCGTCACCAAGCACCTAACGGTGTGTTCAGGCAGCTGTCCTTGAGAGCCAGTAATTAATGGTTAGCCTGAACAACATCTTCGTCCACATCATCATTTACCATCAGGTGAGATAGTAGTCAAAGGCTATCCTATCAAGTAAAAAAAAAAGTTAGTGGTCATTACAAAATTACAAATATACGATAGGAAAATTTTTTAAGTCATGACGGGGGAATTAAAAATTTTTCCTATCGTATATTTGTAATTTTGTAATGTGATCCGCTTAGCAGGCGTTATTGCAATCATAACTATATAAAAATTACCTATATAATTAAATTATTATTAAATTTATATAAAAACCCATACCTAGCAACTAGAAATGTCGTAATGTACCATGTGACATTTGGTTTCATATTTATGTAATAAAGGGTAGGCCTTTTTTAATTCTCTTCACAAAAGCCACCGATCGTGTTCAGTTCCTAAAACTGTATTATTTCTATTTATAGCTATTAAAACTCCAAAACTGTACAAAAATGTATTTATTTACAAAATCAAGCAACTTTACTTCATTAATTCGATAAAGAATTAACAGTCATCAGCTATAGAAAAAAATCAAATAAATAACTAATATAACGGTGATCAGCACAACGCAGTTTCTGTGCTTATACCTACTTCTTTGATAACCATGTTCTCATGGAAGTGACATATGTCTTAGATGAGAATAAATTTATTTAAACCTAAAAAAATAGTGACAACTGACCCAAGTTTTAGGAGGAGGACCTAAACTTCCAGGTTCGAATCCTGTTAGTAACCAATTATTTCCCAAGCCTACTATTTCGATATTCTCGTCATATTAAAATTACACGCTCATGCGTAAACGCTTTTCAAATATCTCATTTATACTGTTTTTTAAAAAACAGGGAGTATTATATGCTCTATAGATTTGTTCAAATCTAAGTAAATTATATCAAAAAAGCTACTTAGAGATTATTGATAAGACATTACTAAAGTTGGTTCTCCGAGTTAAATTTAATTTTATCTCTCTCCGAGTTATATAATACGAGTAATTTACATTAATTGTGATTCCGTTTTCATGGAATCTATTAACAATGTACAACAAAGTAATAGGGTGTTTTTGCTGTTCAGTCAAAATAACAGGTTATCTGACTTAAGGGAGGAGGATACGGAATAACATCACAGTAAAACTCATATAAGACAGAGTGCGAAAACTGTTTTAGGCGGGCAGAAGAAGTTAGAATATTTTTTATCATTATTACAATTTTACCATGTCATACCATGACAAGAATGCTAAATACTTGATTGAGAAGTGGAACACTATTTGTGTATATGTTACATAATATTTGTTATTAATTTTGAATCAATTATATAATTGGAATAATTGAGCAAAATAAAAAAGAACAGCATATAAGAAAAAGAACTCAGATGTGTGACTTTAAAAGGGATGTACTATGGCATATATATCTATAGTATTGCAAATTCGAGAAGAAATTGCAAGAAACATGCAAAAACCAGTATAGCCCCATTTTTCATTATTTTTATAATAAAAGGGAAAAGGAAGCAAAAACGTGACTCTTTACAAGAGATATTTTTTCACATCGAACTTACTTTAAAATAAATATTTTTTGTTAAAATCTTAACAACCAACATTTTAAATCACATAGACAAAACCGATAGGGGTAGATTTTGTGTTGAAATTTATTACGCTTAAAACATTCCACCACAAAAAACTGTGGGCTGAAACCCTAGACAGTTATAAAAGCCTCAGATCAAAGCTTGACTCCAAAACCAACTTTTCACGGAAGTACTTTACTTTATTATTTATACTGTGCCGAGGCGCGGTCCAATTAGCCCCATCCACAATCACAGCTGCTCCAAATTCTCCGGATTTCGTTTTAGTGCCAACTCTAAAGTCAATTTTTCCCAACTAGAACTCTATGTAAATCCCAATACCGCAGATAGCAGAAATCAGGGCTTTGTCTGTGACTACAGATAAAGTTTTCAATGTTCAAGACTCAATCGTTGCAGGCACACCTAAGTCTTTACAAGATTGAGTGTATAAATACATTGATGGTATGTGAATACATTTAAGCGAAGGAGGGTGAGTGTGTGTGTTTTTTATCCCCATATACTTCTCTAACTTGTTATTTATAATATTTGGCTTCTGGATTATAAAACAATTGTCTCTCTGAAGTACCTACCTTAATTATCTTCAAAAGAATCTGTTGCATAAAATTACAGTGAAGAGTTTAGCAATACCTTAGCTGAAATACAATGCCTTCTTTAACATTTTTCGTTTGGTTTGCAGAATGTAATAAATTAAAACAAATTCTACTTCTGATAATTATCAATTTATTTAATTCTATCATAATATATCAATTTATATAAATATCTAAATAAATATCTTAGTGGGCATTCAGCCAGGTATCACCTCTTAAATTTATTGGAATGGTCCAGACACTAATTTTGGCAGATAGTCGCTCAGGTGGGAAAAGATTGGCCAGCCAGAAGGATGATGCGAGTCTGGCTGCCCAAGGTACGCCGGACGTTGATAATGAAACGTCACTCGAGAAGGCTCTTTTCTTTCGCCCTTTTTAAATTTATTCATAATATGACTTTTTATGATTATTTAATTCGGACGTGATATAAAATGTCAGTTAAAAATTATTTTTAGTGCTTGTTTTAACTTTCATCTTTAGCGAACTACGAAACAAGGATGTTTTTCTTATGTTTGTTAAACCTCTGCTGTGAACAAATTTAGATAGATTTATAATTTTCTTAGTTCAGGAATTATTTATCTAATAAAATTATGCTTTCGGCATAGAACATATAATAATACTACGTATAGAATGGACACTCCTCTCCCCCCATCAAAACGAGTCTTCCTCACCCCACCACCGATTCTGAGCTGTCGCTGAACTGACTTGAGTACGGGACGCACAACTCGCGCACGATGACGTGACGACGACGAAGCGTTACGATTGTACGAGTATTTTAAATGTTGAGAATGGATTACTCTTGTGATGTTTACGGTTGCTTATCAACTAAACGAGAAAATGATAGGAGTTATTATAAATTCCCTAAATATAAAACGAGGTAGGTAAGTCATTCTTGGTAACCTACACTAAGTAGGTAGTTACCTATTTGTCGTTCTTCTACTCTCTTCCTACTGTATAACTATACACTAGGTAACTTATAAAAACCGGTAATTTACAGTAGGTATTGAAGAAAATACAAACATACTACCTACCTTATCTATGTATTTTATTCAAACTGCTATTCAAATAATTATTATTTTAGAAGATTTTATGTTTGCAAAAAATATCCGTGGATATCGACTTCGTTTGCACCGAAACAAGTAACCTATACCTAGACCTATACCTACCATTGAGAAAAGCAATACACATACCGACCTTCGCTATGTTGACACGCGGCACACTGTATGTTTGTTTATTATACGAGAAGAACATAAGTTATTATTGTGATTGTAATTATTATCATTACTTGTATAAAATGTGAACTTGGAATGATACTTTTTGTATAGTGTAGGTTAGCTATTATTGTATATATATATATATATATATATATATATGTATTGTATATAGTATAAGTAAGTAATGGAGTGAAATGTGAAGTAATTTTACCTACTCGGTTGTGTGTTGCATATACCTACGTCGTACATGGAGTTGGATTGTTGTGCTTGTAAATGTTTCAGAAGGTAGGTAATGTATGCATAACCTACGAAATCTAATAAGTCAGAATTACAGCATCAAAAGATTGTAAGGTAGGTAAGTACAACAATTATTCAAACGATGACAACCTTAGACTTCACGCACATAATATTTACGCCTGTACAAAAAGAACATTTGTGTAGTGTCTGTGTAATAGATAGTTAGAACGCGGCTTTTGTATAGAGAATGAGTCGAGTGTCCAGGCTGTGCTTTCGGCTTAGTTTATAAGTAATTATGTATAAAGTGCAACCCAGGCTAGCTCTAATTTTATTTAAAAAAATTAGATTTAATCTTTCTTCTAATATATAAAATTCTCGTGTCACAGTTTTCGTTGCCTTACTCCTCCGAAACGGCTTGACCGATTTTGATGAATTTTTTTGTGCTTATCCGGTATCTACGAGAATCGGCCAACATCTATTTTTCATCCCCCTAAATGTTAGGGTACTCCACCCCTAAATTTTATTTTTTATTTTTTAGACAAAATTTTTAATTTCTATTTTTTTATGATACAACATACAAAAATACATACAATCCTCAATTTTCACCCTTCTACGATTAACCCTTATTTTTTAATAGCCATTTTAGTAATTTAATCATTTTTCCTCTTTATATGGCAAAACAACGTTTGCCGGGTCAGCTAGTTATTTATACAAATGACAAGACTTAATTCAGCTAAACCCAAATCCAACTATCATTTTCTATCAGTATCAATCAACACTAGTGTCTGATTGTCAGCAATCGAATGAATAATAAAAGTCCTTTTTTTTGCTATTAGGCTATTGTTCTAAAATTTGGCATTTGAGTGAAAAATCATACCATTTATAAATTTTATATATCCGGAACAGCTGTGATTGTTCCACATTGAATTAGTAATTTGCCAGCATTGCATAATTACATCACGTGAGTATTGCATCAAGTGATATTCAGTGCAGGATCTCAATTATCGGGATGACGAAACCTCATTTGTCCTATACTTTTTTCAAGCTCTGAGTAGTATCATAGCCTAGCTGTAAAGTATTTAGGCAATAAATTGTCCCTAATAGAGATTCTCTATAATACTGCTATAGTATTGGTAGTGTCTTGTTTGCATTTTAAGTATTGTTATTAATTTACTAGATTTCGATTAATTAGATGAATTGCATTATAAGTTACTGATCAAGAGGTTGATGGTTGAATAAAATTGTTACGAAAGGATTTGTAGAGATTGTCCTTTGAGTTAAATACAGCTATCTGGTATCTACCATAATCAATACTGGAAATTGACTAAAATGCTGATTATCTAACTGTGCTTGTAGATCAAGACTTAACCTGTCATTTACTAGGAGCGTATGTGAGCTCTCCGAGCCGGGATTAAGTCACCAGTAAGACAACCAGTCTTTTAGCAATATGTCAGGATTTTATATACAATTATTTTCCTAATTTTCTCATTCAAATATAATGTTCAGGGTTTCATCTATTTGGAGAAATTCTTTAGTTATATGAGTAAAAGTCAAGATTTCGTCAACTGATCATGTGTTTTTATAATTATCAGGATTAACTACGACTTACCCATTTGGAGAAATTCTCTGGTTCATTTATTTATATGTCAGGATTTTATTTACTGATCTTTGTTAAAGAGGCTTCTATTTTAATATGATAGGATTACCTATATATACGACTTTTGTCTAGTGACCGAAATTAGACTCGTTTTAAGAATCAATAATGACAGGGACAAATCATATTATCTGATTAGAGAAAATAGATTTTGTCTCTGTAGTAAGTAAGATTTTAACTATGTATAGTAAATATTATAGATTAATATGATATCAATCTCTTGATTTCTTGGAATCATGGGCTCCAATAATTATTTGTAAATATGATTTTTGCTCAGCACGCAATTATGCTTGTAATTATATTAAGAAATATAGCAGTAGGGCAGTCAATAAATGCGAGAGTTAAGTGTTTTAAAAAACACTCATTTCGATCAGACGAGTATGCGGACGCGAATGCGATTCCCGTCCGGAACAAAAAGTTTGTGCTGCAATTATTTGATACCACTAAATATATTGCCTTATATTATACCACTACAATATATAGGAAGAGTAAGTCTGACGATGAATATATTATGATACGGTATTATGGGCCGCGTTAAGAATGGTAATAATACGCATATAACAGTTGGTAGTTATACTTACATGGCAGCAGATACATAATGAAAAAATAATATGTGTGTGTCAACCCCTTTAAACAATGATAAAGAATAAGCGGAAGCTAAAGTACTGCTACCAGCGTTACAGTCTGAAGGTTCCGCCTCATTTGTCCTAATTTGTTTGGCAACCGGCAATATTAACGCAATTTCGTCCCATATGAAAATTTCAACCGGCCTCCTATTACGGTTGAAAAGGCAGCCCTTTAAATACGGGAAGAACGGTCGGGTAGACAGAGAGCGGAAATTTAGTAAAAGGCCGTCTTCTAACATAAAACCTTAAAAATAAGACAGATATACCTAACATACGCGCTCTAAATGATAACACAAAACCGACTTAAAATTCGGCTTGACTTGTTCCACGCTCTATCACAACATTTAAAGCACAATTTTCAGATTGTTATCTCACGTACTATACACCCTATCTTCTTTCACACTCTTCTACCAATATCAATGTATGCACGGTCGTGGCCAGCAGTGCACAAAAACAAAAAGCCACTCAGAAGGCTGGCGGTAACCAATCAAGACTATTTTACTAAGTTAAATTCGTAAAATAACTGTTAAAAATAGGTATGGAATTGTTTTTTACAAATTTCTATCCATTATATTTATAAAGTAATATTTCTTCAGTTCGCTTGGATACATTATACACCAAACGTTATAAACGAATACATAAATATGAAATCTTAATACCCGGAATATTTAACTGTCTAACACCGAAAGGATTTCCAAAAAAACCTTAACGACCTGAAACAACATAATCCTTTTGCTGGCTTATTACATTTTAATTACTATTCATTAACCCTTTCTCTGCCTCCCAAGTAGAACAGGCTATATACTATGTTATTATATAGCCTTAGGTTAAATAAATGTTATACTCTCGTGATTTTTAAGATAAGTAAGTTATTATATTAAACATACATATTTACTCTCAATAAACATACCTGCAAGGATGATAAGAGTAAATCATGTGAATGCACTGCTCTAGAAACAGTAACGTCCATTAAATATCTTGTAGTTGTTATTGATGAATATATTTCCTGGGGCCCGCATATAAACTTTATTTATGTTTCTTTCTTTCAGTAAGGAAACTAATATAATATATATTTTATATATTTTCAACGCGATGCTGACAATATAAATCTAGTCTACTTTTCCCTATGCCAATCGATGTTGGAATGCATTGTAGCATCGGGAGGAGCTTGCAAAACGTATCTTCTAAAACTAGAACGTGCCCAACGTGCCGCTCTATTAAAAGCAGCTTATAGAAAACCTTTTCGTTATTCCAGAAAGGATTTAGGTAAGTATATGAAGAATGTAAGTATTTACATATAAAAAAGCTGTTTATTGCATCTATAGCTTTAAGATATCATAAAGTTGCACATACAAACCCCATTATCTGTCGCCAACATATTAGGTGGAAAGTACCATGTTGTGAAACAGAATTCTTACGACGATCATATGCTTGGGTAGCGCCTTACTTTTATACCAAAGCAAATAGAAAACTGAACATACTGCAGCAAACAAAGTAGAAATGCAAGCAAGCTTTCAAACAATGCCTGCTGTCTTTGACCTATGAAGAAAATGAGCTAGTCCTTCATATAATTCAATAAATAAATAAAATAAAAATAATATGAAACCTTTACCTCTTCTTTTTTTTACAAATAATAAACAAGATGTTGATTTAAGTGTCTTTTCCCAAACAATATAATTTTATAAGCATATCTTCCTGTACATTATTATACATTAATAATTATATATTTACACAACCACATATACTTACGTAAACTTACAATTTTACTGATGCTCTGGTACATACCTGTGATGCAAAGATACCGGTAAACTAGAAAACAAATGGAAATATTGTCCTCACGATACAGGGAATCCTAGTGCGGAGGCCAATGTGTATTACTAGTATTGAATTGTTAGTTTTATCATACGAATCCGTTATTTTAAGCCATTAGACATAAGATTAGTTGTCAAATCAAATTATTATTATTATTATTAAAAATTGTATAGATGCATACTTTACGCCTTACTTGGAATAAAAATGGTTTAGTTTTACTTAGTCATTACAGCACAAAATGTTGTATTATTTGTGCCAAAACTCGCTAAATAGTGGCTGTGTAAGTATTTGCTGTGCCCTTTTACAGTAACTCATGATAGTTTTGCAGTACATAAAAAACGTTGTCTTAATATTTTTTCATCCACTTTGTGCTACTTGGGCTGTCTTGATCGTTAGCCGTCCAAACGCTCTCTTACGTATATATCCCGTAATTACAGCAAATATTGCCCTGGCTTGCACAATCACCAGACCTCAACTCCATCGAGCACGCATGGGACATGCTCCAGAGACGTGTTTTGAAGGACTTGGACGGAGTGACAACAACCCAACAGCTGAAGGATTTGCTACAATTCCATTGGGAGGGATTGCTGCAAGACGACATAAACAGTCTCATTAATTCTATGAATAATCGTTGCCGACAAGTTCTGAATAGCAGAGGAGGCTATACCTAGTATAAAATTATCCAATTCTTTCACAATAAATAATTTTTCTTTAGAAATTTCTATTTGTTAAAAAAAAGTTAAGTCTGTTATATAGGTACCATAGTTTGTACAGTATTGACATACATATTTAAATTTTATTATATATGTGTATGTAATCTATCTTCTTCTTTATGTGCCCTGTCCTCATCGGACGTCGGCGACCAATTCTCGGGACTTATTTCTATCTTGTGCCACCCTACTTAGGTTGGCAATGTCATTGATATTTGTCCAGCGTTTAATATTGTCCATCCAGGCCAGCTTCCTTCTTCCTCTACTTCTGTGTCCCTCTATTTTACCTTCCAGTATTTTCCTTAAAATTTGATATTTATTAATACGGTATATATGTTCCGAAATATTAAATTTTACTTTTCTTCACTGTTTCCAAAAGTTCTAAATTTTTCTTCATTCTTTGTAAAACTTCTATATTAGTTATTCGGTCTCTCCATGATATTTTTAGCATTCTTCTGTATAGCTACATTTCAAATGCATTAATTTTTGCCTCTATCGTTCTGTTTATGGTCCAGCCTTCAGCGCCGTACATGAATAAAGATAACACGTAACACTTAACCATTCTCCATCTGAGTTTCAGGTTTATGTCTTTGTTGGTGAATAACTTGTTCATTTTCATGAATGCACTTCTTGCTATCTCTATCCTTCTGTGGATCCCATTTTTTATTAAGAAAACTTCCTAAATACTTATACTGTTTAACTCTTCCAAGAGGGTTCTTGCCGTACGTTCTTGCTCATTATCATGTACTTGGTTTTCAATATGTTCATTCTTAGGCCATAGTCTTCCACAACTATATTTGAGTGGTTTAAAAGTTGTTGGAGATCTTGCAGAGAGTGAGTTAAGATAACGGTATCATCGGCATAACGAAAGTTATTTATTATTGTACCATTCACTCTGATACCTGTTTCCACGCCATCAAAAGTTTCCTGGAATATTGTTTCAGATAGCAGAATCATGTGTATTACCTTTTCGGGGTGACAAACTATATCTTTTCGTCTTTTAGAGGATGCATTGTGAATTTAATTTGGTTTAAGTCTGCTGTGATGGCCTGTGTGACCTAATATCCTATATTCTTTACGAAGTTTACTACTGTGACGTAGCTATTAAAAATATGTAATGTAGGTACAATATTAACGCAGCTTAAAGTACAGTGTACACTGTACAATGTCTTCTCAGTTTACAAAATGTAGTCTAGAAATAAAACAAATTATAAATGTTTCTTTCTAAACTTAATCTTAAATTAGAATTATTTAAAACATCCGGAAGTAAATATGTGGTCTCCTGGTACTCGGAAATAAAACAACATGTATATTAAGCGCTCCCTACACTTGCCAGGAACTATGGATCCCAATGAACAAATTTGATGTTACCATTTCAAGCTTTGACTATATAATGAAATACAAACCCAGCTCGAACTCAAATCTGTATAATGGATTGACTCTTCTATTACTTTACTAACTTTCAGTCGTCTCTTTGAAGTCTGAGATTTGATAGCTTTAGCTGAGAAGGTATTATTACAAAAGGCAGCTAACGTCTAACTCTGAATACTGAACGCACCTTGAATTGTCGTCTTGCTATCGTAAGCTGAACTTTTTATATCTACTCATACTACTATTTCTTTCTGACTGTTAGCTTTGCAGACGCTAGTTCGAATCCTACCACGAGTTTGAATACCTGCGTAGATGCTGGCTATTTTTCGAATGCTTACCTGATCATTATACGCAAAGCACCTATAGATGCGCTCTAACAGAGCCCGTTCTCGTTCTACGCGTCCTGACATTTTAACATATTACCCTTTGACAGAACGTAAATCACACATGAATTTACCGCTAATAATATACCATTGTTCTGATAGGAATGTAAAAATTAAGTGTTGTCCGTTCACAATTTACTGCGACTGCCCAAAATTTACGAGTGTGTACTCAGTAAACTAACGCATAATAAATTTGGGTAGGCGAAATGCAAACAGTGCTGAAGTATCAAAATTAATTGTACGTAGTACTACTACTGTGCATTCTAAATAATGTTTGTAGGTTAAAAATATGATATTATAGATTCAAAATTACTTTGAATCATAAGATGTATGCCATAACTATAAAAGGAGCTGGCAGTAAAGGGGTTCAGAAATCAAACAACATAATCCTTACTAACATTATAAACGTGAAAGATTGTAAGTATGTATGGATGTTTGTTACTCTTTCACGCAAAAACTATTGTATAGATTTTAGTGAAACTTTACAATAATATAGTTTACACATCAGAATAATACATAGGCTATGATTTATAAAGACATTGTGTGAATTGTTCAAAATATAAGGATAAGTGTCAAGTAAGTAGGATAAAATTCTACCATATGCGACCCTATTCTTGCGTGCGCTGCAAAAATCTTTAGCAAGTACATAATGTATAACAGAAATGTTTATCTTAAATAGTCCTGCAAGAAAGCCCGCGACAGCATATCTTTTATGTGTAAGCCTTTACGTAATAGCCAAAATAGTGAATCAAAAATACTATAAAAATTGTTGGATTAACACAGGTTACTTTTTATCATCATCATCCATCACCACGCGGGTGTAACCGCGGGGGGCAGCTAGTATGTGAAGATCATATAAAGACTTTGTTCATTCTTTGGCATCCGAGATATTGAGAACAGTAGAATTTGATTCATAAATGGACGGTACGAGTATCGTTCACGCGGATGCCAATGGGTTTCACGGGCTAATCCGGTGTAAACGAATTCAATTAACTAACCCCGATATTGCTGAAAAGAAAAGAAAAGAAAACTGACTGATGAACGTTGAACTTCTTCTTCTGCTTTACAAAAAGTTGACCAGCAGTGTGACCCGTAACGAACCAATCGGAAACCGGCTACGTATAAAATTGTTAGGTCCTGCAATACCACGCAATATGTTAACATATGTTACTTCTTACCGCCATTTAGAAGAAATTAGTTAATTAGTAGAAATTAGTTTGCATTTGTTACACGTCCAATAAACTAGTTTATATTTAAAGTTTTTCTGAGATATACGATCTTAATTAACTGCCAGACGGACAACAAAGTGATCCTATAGTAATGGTCCGTTTATACTACTCCAGCTACTGGATATACTGTTAAAATTTGGAATCACTTTACTGTTATTGAAGTGTGAAGCTTCAATAACGATAAAGCTGTACGTACAGTTATATCAGGATTCTTTTTGGAGCATGATTTAAATATAGTGTTTATGATATAAGTACCCAACATTAGATAATCTAAGGCATTGTGTTATTTTTTGCATGAGTTAGTCAATAAAGAGTCCCCAACAACACACAAATAAGTAATAACTAGCAAAAGCTGACCTTTGTGAGGGCTCAAGTTTATTTAATCTACTTGACTCTAGTGGTGTCATATAGTATTAAGCAGATTAACTACGATGTATTTGAGTATTGAGTTTAGTTCTGTTGCAGCGATGTTAAATCTATGGTTTTCTAACAGATGGCGTTAGTAGTACAATAACATCCATGAATACAAAATTGTTAAACTTAAGTAATTATTTTTAATGTTCAAATTTTTTGTTTGTCTGGTAGCACATCATACTTGTAATAAAACTGTGACAGGTCCAATTCTATACATTTTTGATAGCACTCTGTAGCTCATACCTACTGATGCAAAAACTGTAGTTTTATATTTTATTATCTATCTGTCTGTATCCCAGCCGCGCATCACGCTACTCAAACTACGGAATGAATTTTAATTATACTTAGCATGATTGCAGTTCATACCACGAGGTAGGACATTATATACTTATTATCCCGAAATTCAGCCCAGTTCATTTGGGATGAAAGTCAAAATATACACTTAGTTGTAATTTACTAACGTGTAGTTCGATTTCATACATTTATTTTTTTGGAATTGTGGTACTTTAAAGATTGTCCCGTAAATATTTCTTTTTTTATTCCTGATAGGTAAACTTTAGACCACAATCTCACCTGGTGGTAAGTGACGATGTGGTCGAAGGTGTTAACAGGCTTATCCTAGAATTACTAGCTCTCAATGACAGTTAAAATCAATCTCAATGACTTTAAATTCTACTTGAGGGTGGTCGCTAGCCAGGCGCAAAATGCCCTTCCACCATGCAGTAAAGCTCAGCCCCGCGGTGGGATTCAATCCATGGACCCGCTGCGTCGCAGTCCATAGCCAATTCCACTGAGCCATCACGGCTTTAAAAGTCTTTTCAGTCATCGGTTTTGTGGTTCAGAAATTACAGACATTACAACCAAATTACAGACACTACAACCAAAATATTTCGTTCCAAATAACCCGGAATGTAGGAACCTCTGAACGTACGGCTCATCTTAAGCTGGCGCTCGCACTTTATCGTATAGGCATAATAGATAGGTCTATTGTCAAAGTCGGACTACTCCAAAAGTTGTAAATATAGGTAATTCGGCCTAGCTTTCTGATATCTATTTATTGACATGTTGTTGCAATCTTAGCACTTAATATTATATATGTATTTTATTACTCAAGCAATATTTTTTATTAATGGTTTTTATATGTTATTGTGACGGAACGGAATTATCTCGAGGCCCACCTGATGTTAAGCGGACTAACCTCTGCCTAGAATTAAATAGTCTGCCATCACAAGGGACGAATTGCACTGCACCCTTGAGACATAGTTGTTAAGTCTCATGTGCCTGTAATTTCACTGGCTCTCAAGGAGTGCTGCTGGAACACACTGTTAGGTGCTTAGCGACAGGTTTTCTACTTAAGGGGTGGGCAATCGCAAAATGCCCTTCCACCGTGCGGTGAAGATCAAGCTGGTGGTGGCGATCGAACCAGGGAACTGCAGCACGGCAGTCCATAGCTATTCACGTTCGGCCATTATTGCTTGAAAAAATCTACGAAAATAGGGCAGCTCGGCACTTCATGGGCAGCCCAGCACCCTTATTTAGATATTCAAGCTTCAAAGGAATCTATATATTAAAATACAAGTAAAACTAATCTCCAAAGGGAATATCAAAATCGAACCATTGGGATTAAATGACCCAACTTTGGAAACACATTTCCCACTTTGAATTAATTGAGCATAACGATATCATTATCTCGTTGGAATTAATTACATCAGTGTTGGGCCAGTAAGCCTGACTAATTATATCACTCCATCATTTACATCGAAATGTTGATTTATTAATAAAAATCGTGATGCTATTTGAAGCAACGAATAATATTAATTTATGCGTAAATGTGTTAGGTGATCCTTCTCTCGTAATTTAGTACTTAAACTAATAATAAAAAACATCGTTATAATTAACAGACATTTTAGTAATATAGCCCAAATTAATTAAAAATCATTAAGGCCGAAATAATTTAAAAACCGAAATTGCATTTAGCAGCTGTTTTGAGCGGGAGCTAATAGCTTAATTATAACGAGTTTTTTAAATTACGAGTTACTATTGCTTTGATCACTATCACGTGTTTGAGGTCGGTAACAGGAAAAACTGCGTTCTATTGGTTCCACTACCAGGTGAAGACTTACTCGCAAGGAGCTGTCTTTACGTGTTTTTTTTATTTGTATGTGTATATAGGTACCTAATGTGTTTATTATTTTCCATGTACCTCATTAACAATAAGTTTCAGGGATTTCATATTAGATAATATATATATATAGATTAGATTAGACTACTCTCCAGTAGTAAAAAAACATTTATAGCATTAAAATAAATAAAAAAAACTTATTTCCAGACATACTTATAAATCCTTTTTTGTTTAATATAAACAATTGTCTTGAAAAACTATGTTTGGATCGTCTAAAATTGCGAGCAAAGTAGGTTTTTTTTCTGTTAACAAGATTTAATACGGGAGTATGAACAGCGAACACGAATATTGTCCCTTACTGGGCAAGTTATATCTGGTGGTCACGGGTTGTAACCAACTACACTGGCCTGCAAAACTAAGTACTACACTTTTAAATTATTTTTTTTTAATCTATACGAATTAGATATTTAAAATAAAAAACGTTTTATATCAATTTTTATCAGCTTTCTTTGATATTATAGTAAATAATACATTGGTAAAATGTTTAAGTCTAAATAAATAAAACAATAAAAATACCCGTTTCAGCATACTGTCATAAAACTCAATTCCATTTACAAGTATGTTTTACATGTTATTTATTTTTTAATAACTTCTATGAAAATCCTTCAGCTCGGATTTGTTGCTAAAACGGCCGTACCTAGTATATATTTTTCTGAATCCATACAATGATGCAATGTCAAGGTAAAGTCCAACTCAGAGACTTTACCTTGACTGACCAGTGACATCAGGAAATCGCCCCCTTGATCTAGCTAATTACCTTCGACTGTCCTCTAAATCGTAGGAACTTGATCTATTGTCGGAACGGCCGTGAGCAGTCAACACCAACTGTTGTGTTTCCGACAAACACGTCGTAAATAGGGCTGTGACGTCACGTGTCATCTTGATTAGACACGGTAGATACTCGACTTTGTGTTACTCCATACTTTAGATTAGGGAAGTAACATAAGTATCAAAAGGACTAAAACCAAGCCGAATTATGATAAAAATATATCTATATTAATTTCTAATGGGATGGTAATTTGTACATTCACAAATTAGAATGTGATTTGTAATACTATTGTTAGGAAAATACAATCGCCTAAGATCTAAGAGCAATAATTTTGAATTACCGGCTATATATCAGTATATTACGAATGTTTTTTTGCATCTGATGTCAGGGTATGATGTTGCTCAAAGTTGTTATACAGGCTAACCTTGATTTACTAGCTCATAAGGACAGCTGCCGGAATACATCGTTAGTGGTGACATATTTTCTACTTGAGGGTGGTTAACTAGACAGGCATTTTCAAAATGCCACCATGCTATAATGACTGCAATCCTAAAACAACAGCCGGGACCAATGGCTTAACGTGCCCTCCAGTAGGTACACGGAAGGACTCAGAAGTAGGTAATGCCCATAGCAGTCCAATCAAGTCATGACCGCAGCTGACGTTGATCAGCCCAGAACGACTACGCAAGCTACGAGCACTTCAAACATATAACGTAAAAAATATTGATATACTTAATTTTTTTTAAATTTAAACGCTATGTGTCTTGACTTTGACAAAATTAGGTATCAGCTGAGTAACTTAATTACTTATCTAGAAGTTAAAAACTTCTCATCTGAGTAATACAAAAATACATTCAAAGAAACTGAACAATATACGTTCCCGTCTCAACATGAACGTGAAAATTCTAAAGATCCAAACGTATTTATACTTCTCATATCTCATTACCGAAGTGAGCACACCCGTCCCGGTTTCGAAGCGCATTCTTTTAACTAAGAATTTTAATTAGTGAAGCATTTCTTTCAAAAACTTCGCGTAATTTTAAGCCTCGCTTTTCATAATTTCATGAGATTTGTTAAATATGGATGAGAGAGAAAGATGCCTGGTACTTAAACGACTCCAGATATAGGCCTCTGCGATGAATGACGATCGTCAATTATATTATGGTGCGCTTTGCTTATGCTGCGGGAATAGGAATATATATATGTATAATAAGACTAGCTCGCACGCGGAAAGTGAGTTTATGACATGTATTAATATGCATGTGTTTTGTCTTTTAGCAAAAATGGGTGGCTAAGAGTCTGCTGGTACTAGTGCCTGAAATCTGGTGGTAATGACAAAAAGAAAGATCCATATCAATATAAAAAAGATTTATATACGAAAATGCTCTAAAGATTTAATTGTCGACTTAAATGGCAGCACTTAAGTCACTAGTAGCTTCGGCCAAAACTTTGGAAACCGCTTAAAACGACCCTTATTCCCAATCCACGGTCTAAGCGTTTGAACCCCAAATACGAACTGGTATCTGGGCGCTATCTATATTTGCACTTTGTATGGTTGGTAGTGGCATTACTACTTTGCGTTTCCGTGTTTCGGTGGGCACGTAAAGCCGTTGGTCCTGGATGGCAGTCGTAATAGCATGGTGGTAGCACAGAACATATACTCAAGATGGTAGGGTATTTTGCGAATGCCCGCCTGGTTACCTACCACCCTCAAGTAGAAAATCTGTCGCCAAACACCTAACAGTGTGTTCCGGCAGCAGTCCTTGAGAGCCAGTAATTCTAGGTTAGCCTGAATAACATCTTCGACCACATCATCACTTACCATTAGGTTAGAATGAGTGGTCAAAGGCTAGCGTGTCAGCAATCAATAAAATTTGGTTGTAGAATAAACGACTTTAGTCTGTAGAAGAATTGTTAATTTTGTAAATATTTGTTAATGACGATATGCTATCTAAATCATTGTTGTTATAAATTATGAACAAATATGAGTGAGAAGGTATATCATTTTATTATACGTTTGAGGAAGTACCTTGTATGAGTGTTGGTAGTACAATTAAGTACCTATCTTATACACTAAGTAGTCTTAATTATACAATTAAGACTATTTTCTAGACTTTTGCATGCCAAACATGGCCAAATGTCTATTGCAGTTAATTTATAACTTTATACAGTATTGAATAACTACTGGCGCTCATATTATTGAAAATAAATAAAGTTAAAAAGCAAGCCAATAAAAAAGAATTGAATTAAATGGTTTTAAATATCTTTGGCTTACATGTTATTGAACAGATGTTTTGATTGAAAAAGTAGCAATATACATATTACTACTTTTTCAATCAACACATCTGTTCATAGTTTTAATGTTAGGCAGGCATTAGGTAGGCATATTTTTAATGTTAATTATTATCATGGCTACTTGATTTTTACGTCTGACTGCCTTATTTGTTGAATGGAGCTGTGAATCGATTTGGAACTGCAAGGTCCAGGGCCGAACAGTTATCAGATTTATCTGACATAGAAATGTTCTGGTCTAATCCGGAACCCAGGGTTTCTTTAGTTGCGTGACTGTTCCTGGTTGATGGTAATAGACTATTACTACATGGGACCTGTGTCTTCCTTCAGGGGTAAGAGTGGTGGTGTCATTAAGTATTTTATTCGACGCCACAGCTTTTTTAATTCTTAAATATAAAATATGAGACTAATAATGTTTTTAACTAATAAACTTTTCTTGTAAGACGTAAGAAACAAATATTCGTCATTTTAACATTGGTTGTGTACATATTTTTTTCTAACAAGTATAAATTAATTAAAAAGTAAAAATACCAAAAAAAAT
The DNA here is from genome assembly GCA_963890685.1 of Plagodis pulveraria. Taxonomy (NCBI): domain Eukaryota; kingdom Metazoa; phylum Arthropoda; class Insecta; order Lepidoptera; family Geometridae; genus Plagodis; species Plagodis pulveraria. The sequence goes on along the minus strand of OY982964.1, from coordinate 9,111,998 downwards.
TATTTATTTTTGTTAAACGTTTCATCGTTCCATTGACATTAAAAGTTCAAGTTATATATATAGGTATATATAAATGAAATCGCTTTTTAAAGTCCTTCATTTCGATAACCAACTCGATGGCTTTGGAAGAAAAACAATAGGTATATATCGCTCACAATATGGCGTCTAAAATCCGTCAATTTTTTTAATCTTTTTTGTGTATATAGTGTCACTTGTGCTATTAAGAGGAATCTAACAATATCTCATAAATTAAAATCATTCAAACCGTTTAGAAGTTGTGGTGGAATAAAGACACTCACGAACATACATATGAAAACATAACACTCCTTTTAACATGATCATGTCTTGTCTTATTATCTACATTTAAATAATTCTATTTTATCTTCTTTGTTTCAGGTAAGAACAATAACTAAGAACATTTTAAACATACGAGTAAAATACCTTCACTGGTAAGTTCATCAACATGGCATGTGAGAGGTTTGTTTAATAATGAATTATACGCAAGTGCAGTAAAGATACTTAAAGCTGTTCCGTAGGTAAACCTTACACGATTTTATTTAAATAAAGTAGTTAAAATGATACTTTATAAAGAACTACACTGGTAGAGGGCAATTGGCTCGCCAACTTATATTTTTTATTTTCTGAGTTGTTTGCTTCAGTTCCGTTCATGCCTCTCTAAAGACCTAATCTGTATTTTTGTACATTAAATAATAATTTTTGAAATAGCCTTTATACCATCTTACTAAATCTAAGGTGGTACAAACAACAAAGGAGATGGCCTATTTTCTGTACGTATGTGCCCCAGTAGGGAAAATGCAGGCGTCTTGATAATATTTGTATTTCTTGATAGGTTTTCCATTAATTATTATGGCTAAATTAGTATATTTTCTCTAAATAGCGGGATTTAAAGTTTAACCACATGTGATTTCAACAAAGAGAATTTTATTATATTATTGCAGTTAAATTAACCAAAACATCTATTGTAGTGAGTTTTAGATGGTTTTGAAACGAAAGAAATTATTTCTTATGCAATGCAAATTTATTGTGATCATTTGGAATATATGCAGTATGTTTGCCTACACCTACCTCATATAACAAGCTGTACCTAATATTTTTTCTCTGTAGTGGCTACAAAAACATATTTAAGTTGGTGTAGTACATAAATATATATGTAATAAAAGTATTTTTAATCTCTCTCACTACCAGCCTTTCAATTACAATAATAGCCTGTTACGCTGTTTTATGAGTCTTCGGTGTACTGTCGGTATGTCACATAAATGTAATACACTTTACTTGAATGGCGAGACCGTATGCGACCACGAACTAAACACCCAAGTATATTTCCATTCACGGGAGCTTCTAAGTGAGATTATAATTATTCAATAACGAATATACCATCTCTGACAAAGTTTATATCAAAGTTCAATACTTGTATGGACACTAAACATATATTATTGAATGTGATGCTACAATTTACACAGTGATTCAGCACAGAGTCAGATGCAGATGCTACACTGATTTAGTCTCACTGATGGGTAGTTCTTATTTTTTATACTAGCGTCAATATTTAAAACTTATTCATGCTAATGTACACTCACAGGTAGGCACAACGGTAGGAGAAGGAGCAAATGATTAAAATAGCAAAAATATTACATAGATAGGCAACTTGAACTCACTGAAAAATCTTCGGAATTAGTGATGCTGGTGTTCTAACTATAACACCAACGATAAGTAAAAGGAATCAACTCCACATTGGTAACGATACTTTGGTTTCGATGCCGTGTATTTTTGTAATCGAATCGTGAAAGTTTGCAATATCGATACTTTCAACTGTAATCAATACGAGTCACTCACTGTTAAGGCTGCCTTACAGCCTTCGCAGTTAAATACGTAGCAACTATTATAGTAAGAAAACATGAAAATAATATTTTAATAAAAAATATATATAATATAGGGAAAGCTATATATATTCCTGTACCTACGCTATAAACTCTGGAAATTATTATATTATTAGTTATTTTATTTCTATATTTTTTATACTCCTTGATGAAGCGACTCTGAAAGTCGCGAAACCAGTCGAGATTGAACTACTCGACTGATTTAACGTAATTGAGATAGGTTTCAAAATTGTTTAAATAAGTAATACGATGTCGTTTCGATCGACTTGTAGCAGTCCCAATACACTCTCCCCAAAAGAATATGGCAGTAACGTTCAAGATTGATTACCCCAGCACCACCCGCGAAAGCGCTAGAAAATCCCTCTCCGGACATCCACCTCCAGGCCTTGTACCTGAAGGTGGACGCTCGAGCTGCCCTGCGTATTCTGAAGTTGGCAAAACCGTAGTCAATTCGAGTTCTGCTGATCGGCAGAACAGCAGAACTCCGGGTTTACTTAAATGTTTATTCTGTAATCTATCATACTAAGTTTGACGCTTGTAGTTTTTGTCGGTTTTACTATAGAGAATGATGCAAAGTAATGTTTCATGTATGGGGACCACTGTATTGTTTGAATTTCTGATTTTATTGTTACTTATTAGGCCATCTACCGTGATAACCCATATTATATTTTTTTCTATCAGCTATCTATAACGGTTCATAAAGTGAAATCTTTCATAATTTATCAGGAGCTACTTTTAATCTCTCTCTTCGTAAGCAAAATGCTACGAAAAATATTAGTGATGTTCTACGTATAAATATGTATTTATTCGTAGGTGATGTTCCATCTTTGTTTTAATCAAAGTAGGTATTTCTATACAGGAAAGAAATAATACGATGATTTTCATAATCTATAGACCTTTAACCAACAATAATTTTAGGATCCTAAACTATATTACGCCCTATGATATACTAGTCAGTAAAGTCATAGTACAGGCAACGTGGATAGCGCTTTGACCGATGGGCACAAATAGTTCATATTTTATGGCAGAGCAACCGTTAAAGGAATAATTTACAATGTTCCTATATTATCTGCAGTGATTCGGGAATTCGCTTTTCCATTACAGACTAAAGCACTGAAGGTTCGAGCCAGTAATTCTAGGTTAGCCTGAACAACATCTTCGACCACATCATCACTTACCATCAGGTGAGATAGTGGTCAAAGGCATAAAAAAGGTCTGCTGACAAATTTCTTTCACTTTTGAACAATTAATGTTTAATGATGAAGTGAGTTTGCGATTTTAATTTTTCTAATCATCTCTATAATTTGTAGTTGTGTAGACTTGAAAAACGTGTTTTTTTTTAAATAGTATGTAAGGTTGTATTCGATAATTCTCGTATTTAATACTAGCTGTACCCGCGACTTCGTACGCGATTGCCGTACCCGCAAACTAATTATTCACATTTGAGCACTGTTTATCTCATATTAAGCAACGTTGTGGTCTGTGGTGAAGCACTCTTAGTAAAGCATAGCTCAGAAAGGAGCTTTTTACGTTGGGTTTGATAACCCTCAGCTTGTTTATCCGACCGAAGACAGTAGTTAAGTAACTCAGAGAGTTCCTTCGCGGTTCGCACAATAAATGTTGAAGCAAAGTAGGTACTTTGTGCGTTTCTTTGGAATTTCGATTATAAAACGATATCTTTTTGCCGAGGTTCTCCTTATTTGGCGGTAGAACAAAAATATATTAGATTGTACACTTCCATTGCACAGTCTCCAAAATGTATCCGGCAAAAGATAGATCGTTAAAAAAATAGATTGTGGCGAATGTTCAAGATTTTAGAGTTTTATTAGCAAGCTGGCAAATCTAAATAAGGATGCCGAGATGCTCGTGGGGTGCCGAGCTGCCCTTGGGGTGCTGGGCTGCCCTTGGGGTGCCGGGTGGCCCGTGGGGTGCTGATCTGCCGGTAGGGTTCCGAGCTCACTCGTCACTATTCTAACAAAAAAAAGAATAATTGAAATCGGACTACGCGTTCATAAATTATAAATAAGTAACATTTTGACTTTCATCCCCTTTCCCGAGGGAACCGTGCTGAATTTCGGGATAAACAGTACACAATTACCTTCTTCGTAAAATGAACTCAAATCGTGTTAAGTTTCATTGAATTTCATTCAGTAGCCCAAGGGGTGCTGGGCTGCCCTTGGGGTGCCGGGCTGCCCATAGGGTTCCGGGCTCACTCATCACTATTCTAACAAAAAAGAATAATTAAAATCGGACTACGCGTTCATAAATTACAACTAAGTAACATTTTGACTTTCATCCCCTTTCCTGAGGGAACCGTGCTGAATTTCGGGATAAAAAGTATACAATAACCTTCTTCGTAGTATGTACTCAAATCGTGTTAAGTTTCATTGAATTCCATTCAGTAGCCCATGGGGTGCTGGGCTGCCCGTGGGGTGCCAGGCTGCCCATGGGGTTCCGGGCTCACTCATCACTATTCTAACAAAAAAGAATAATTGAAATCGGACTACGCGTTCATTTATAACAACTAAGTAACATTTTAACTTTCATCCCCTTTCCCGAGGGAACCGTGCTGAATTTCGGGATAAAAAGTATATAATAACCTTCTTCGTAGTATGTACTCAAATCGTGTTAAGTTTCATTGAATTCCATTCAGTTGCCCGTGGGGTGCTGAGTTGCCGGTAGGGTTCCGAGCTCACTCGTCACTATTCTAACAATAAAAAGAATAATTGAAATCGGACTACGCGTTCATAAATTATAAATAAGTAACATTTTGACTTTCATCCCCTTTCCCGAGGGAACCGTGCTGAATTTCGGGATAAATAGTACACAATTACCTTCTTCGTAGTATGAACTCAAATCGTGTTAAGTTTCATTGAATTCCATTCAGTAGCCCATGGGGTGCTAGGATGCCCATGGGGTACCGGGCTGCCCGTAGGCTTCCGAGTTCACTTGTCACTATTCTAACAAAAAAAAGAATAATTGAAATCGGACTACGCGTTCATAAATTATAAATAAGTAACATTTTGACTTTCATCCCCTTTCCCGAGGGAACCGTGCTGAATTTCGGGATAAACAGTATACAGTAACCTTCTTCGTGGTATGAACTCAAATCGTGTTAAGTTTCATTGAATTCCATTCAGTAGCCCATGGGGTGCTGGGCTGCCCGTGGGGTGCCGGGCTGCCCATGGGGTTCCGAGCTCACTCATCACTATTCTAACAAAAAAGAATCTTTGAAATCGGACTACGCGTTAGTAAATTACAACTAAGTGTACATTTTGACTTTCATCCCCTTTCCCGAGGGAACCGTGCTGAATTTCGGGATAAAAAGTATACAATAACCTTCTTCGTAGTATGAACTCAAATCGTGTTAAGTTTCATTGAATTCCATTCAGTAGTTTTGGAGTGATGCGCGGTCGGGATACAGACAGACAGACAGACAAAAATTAAAAAAAATACAGTTTTGGCATCAGTATCAGCTACAGAGTGCAATCAATTTTTTTTTGCAAATTATCTTCAATGTACAGAATTGGACCTGTTACAGTTTTATTATAAGTATAGATTTAATTATTATTTTTGTTAATTTCAACGGAGCTGTTGAATTTGTAACATTGGCAAAATGTTAAAATTGGTGTTTAGGCGTCAAGGCCTGCCACGCAGAGTGCTACGCAGAACAATGGCGCTAAGGTATTATGTTTAACATATAGACTATTTCATTTTGTAATTTTATTTAATAAGCAAGTTTTTGTCTGTATGAAGGTGTGTGTGTGTGCGTGAGTGAGCGTGTATGCCTCGTGGCATTGTAGATCCAATTCTGATGGTGTTGATTTTTTTCAAAAGCAAGAAATAATGCGATGTTGAACCTATTCTGACGCGGTTCGTAATAGCCGGCATTAATGCGATGGCCCTTATACATGCCTGACAAAAATCTGAAACGGGCACTTTGTTCGTTTTTGTACAGAGCACCGTTTGGTGCCAGTATAGTGAGTTTTTTTTGGAAGATTGTGTTTTAGTGTTTTTATACTGGTGTACTTAGTAATTTAATTAAATAAAGTCACTTTGTATTTATCAACGCAATGCAATTAATTATAAAAAAATATTACACGGACAATTGTATGTTAATTTTTTTAATGATCATCAATACATAAATAAGTCACAACATTGTACAATGACTACAAAAATAACCTATTTTACATTAATTTCTGTTTGTAATGTTTTGATACTCATTATAAAGTACAATTTCCAAATTTAAATAAGTGTTACAATGTTAATTTCAATAATACAATATGATTGGCCGAAGTCTGTATCAATGATAATTGAATCGCTACACGGCCCTGATTTCGACGAATTCTGTTTTCAATGTTGCAACACGACTGCTTTGTTATTCAAGTGTCGTAAAGCATAATTGAAATCTTAATGTCCTGGGTTTGATCCCGGGTCAGGCAGTTTTTGCGTTTTTTTACGTAAAAGTACATTGTTTATCCGCTCTGACATCATGTTTAGGTATTACTTACTCATTACAGTGCCCGGGGACTTTTGTTTCACGCTCAATATATAAACATATCTTTTTTTATTAGCTCTGCCTGTCTGAATTGTCTCTCGTCAAGTGGTAAAGTACTGCCTCACAAGCTCAATGGCCGAAACACAATCAGCCGTTTGGCAATAGGTTATCTACTTAAGAGAAGTATTTAGCCAGGCGAGCATTCGCAAAATGCTTTACTTCCATTTACCTGAAATAATATCGGTTCACCTAAGCTAAAAAATATGACGACACTACAAGCATATCTCACTTATATATTCGATTGTTATATAAATACGCAAATCCATAAAATAAGTTCCTAAATCTAATAAGTCCCGTGGGGTGCCGGGCTAGAATGTCACCCCCCCATCTCTTCCCGTGGGTGTCGTAAAAGGCGACTAAGGGCAAAATACCGGAAGGTGGGCAGCAGCGCCTTCTGAGAAATTTACACCAATAACTGCGATCCCCAAGACGCCTGCCAAGCTTGGGGATTAGGGCAAACCCCCCTATGAATAGCACAACAACAACTCGGCCCCCAGTCCCCGGCAGCTCTACTATTCTTGGCCCTGGTAGCAGGCCAGGTAAGGGTGGAGCAGGGGGTGCGAAGAATCCCCGGCAGATGCACGGCTACTAACCTCAAAAACGACGACCCTTGGCCTTGGCAACACACAACATACGTACGCTCAGGGAGGACCACAAGATTGTCGAGCTGGAGGAAGAATTTAACAAGTTACGCTGGGATGTCATGGGATTATCGGAAGTCCGAAGACAGGGACAGGACACCGTTATACTTGACTCTGGTAACTTGTTATTTTACCGGGAAGGTCACCAAAAGTCTCAGGATGGTGTTGAGTTTCTCGTCCGGAAGTCCCTTGTTAACAATGTTGTAAAAGTCGAAAGTGTGTCGAGCAGGGTAGCGTACTGTTATATATATAGAATGCACCCCTTCTTGCTTACCAAGCACTCCTATCACGCAGTCAGCTATTCCCATCCATTATTCGATTCATACATCCATCCATCCAGCAGTCTTCATCCTACTTCCAAATCCGACGGTCGCCTTAAAATTAATTTAGTATTTTATTTCTTTTTTTGAAAAGCCTCAAACCCGAAGGCTCATAACATTTGGTGGCAGCGTAAAGGGATTACAACAATCCCCGGTACGTCTCTCAAAATATCTCAACTCGACGCGAGTGTGTGTTTGTGTTTGAGTGTAAGTGCCAGCTCCATTGTGCATATCATACTGTTGCACCGAGTTCCGGCCCGGCCCCCAAGGACGTCAGTGTTACGTGTTAAAGTTCGTGAAAGGTCTATTGCTGAACACTTCTCGTGCTGCAGCCGATCTTCGAACCAGCGAAATTATACCCACTGTCACGCACAGTCCCGTGCTGTGACCGGTATACGCTCTTAAAGGACGACGTGACGACCCGTGGCTTATCAACACCTTCACTCCGCCGATATCAACGCAAACTTCGAGAACGATGATTATTATCACCATACTGTTCGCATTCCAGTAAGTCAACTCATGCACTTGGTCATTGCTATTACTGAATTTTAAATGTTGTGTTTTTAATTATTGTTTTATACTTGTGGATACTATATAACTTTGTTATTATTGTTACTGTAGATATAATCAATCTATAACTGTAATAATGGCTGAAAGATCCCAAAGTCCTAAGTTCGAAAAACCTGAGTTTGCCATTACCGACACAGAGGAAGAAGGCCAAAGCCAATGTCCTCCCCCTCTAGGTCCACATACTAGATCGCTATCGAAAAAGAAATTAGCAGCAGCCCCAGCTAAATCAGAAATTGACCTTTCCACCTTACTCAAGTTTATCAAGCCTTACGATGGCTGCAGAGAGAAACTCAACTTATTTTTAGTAAATTGCAACAATGCTTACGAGTTAGCTTCAGACTCTCAAAAAGATATTCTCTTTAAATATATACTTTGTCAACTACAAGGCAAAGCAGAGACTGCTTGCTCTATAAAAGAGTTTACCAATTGGCAACAGCTCAAAGATTTTCTTAAAATCCAATTTAGTGAAAGAAAACACTATGCCCATCTCCTAACAGATTTACAGGAGTGTAAACAACTATCTAATGAAAATGTAAGCCAGTATGCTCTAAGAATTGAGACATGTCTATCGCAACTTCTAACAGAAATATCCATATCACATGGTCATAAGAGCCGCGAAATGTTAGGAAGGACTGCGGCTATGGAGGAATTAGCTCTCCATCATTTCCAAATGGGACTGATGCCCCGCATTTCCAATATCGTTAGGTGCAAATCCGCAAAAACCCTCAACGAAGCCATTAATATGGCAATTTCAGAAGAAAGGATCCAACAGTCCTTATTCAGGCAAGGACCAAGTACATCTGGCCTTCAACAATCACGCCAAGACAGAACAAATTCTTCAAGGCCAAACTATCAATTCAATCGGCGCCAAGGTCAACCATCGCCGATCTCTAATAATTCCAACTTCAAATCAAATCCTAACCCTAATCGACCTTATAATGGCAATAACTCTTCAGCTTCATTCTGTAGGTATTGTAAAAATCCGGGTCACACACTAGAACAATGTCGAAAACGTGAATTCAATAATAATCGTTTCAAGAATTTTGATCAAAACCAATCAAAAACCCCTTATCGCGTTAATTTTGTTTCCGATGAAGCATTAGAGATTAATGAAGATGAAAATCCCCCACAACCTGAAGAAGGTTACGATACCGTAGACGAAAATTCAAAAAACGAGTAATTGTCTCGTCCCGGTGTCGTGCGGGACCTCGTAATTCTAAAATCGACATCACTAATTTTACTGCTACGTCCAACTTATTTCAACCACAACAAAACCAGGCTATAAATGCCACTAAATCATTGCAAGCATCGCAACAGGATTGTCTTGCAAAACCCACTGTATCCTTGCAGCAACAAAATAGAGTTGATCTGCTAAATCCCACTGTATCCACGCAGCAACGAAAGGCTGACCTGCGAAGTCCTTCTAAATCCAACGTTTTTGAAATAACAAGTGACCCTGCAAAAACGTTACTACCTCATGTTCTTGTCAAATCTTCTATATCCGACATACCATTATCCTTGCTAGTCGATTCAGAGTCTTCGGTGAGCTTACTGAAACAGTCATGTTTAGAAAAACGTCCCAAACTGGTGAAAGAAACGATTCAGTTAAAAGGTATCGACTCAACGGAGGAGACTATCTCCACTCAAGGTCATTTTCAATTAATGATACAACTACCCAAGTCTAATATATCACACCGATTCCATGTTGTTGATACAATCCATTTACCTTACGACGGCATCATAGGTTCTGACATGCTCACTGCGCTTAGCTGCAATATTAATTATAACAATAATCTACTCAGCATTGGAAAGTCATACATTAAACTACATTTTCACGACCCTGCCTATTTAATCCCAGCTAGAACTGAAACAATTATTGAATGCTCTGTTCAAAGTCCTGAAACAAGGGAAGGATTAGTCGTTGACCAGAGGATCTCAGAATCTTTACTGATTGCTAACTGCCTGGTACGAGTCAAGGAAAATAATAGAATCAACATATCAGTCGTAAATACTTCTGAAAATCCAATAACACTGAAATCAAACCTCAACTTAAAAATTTATTCTATTGATTCTTCCGAATATCAAGACAACCCTACTAGATCAATAAACCATATTAAAACTTCTACTAACACCGTTAAACGAACAGAAGAAGTGTTAAAACAGTTACGCCTCTCACACCTGAATGAAGAAGAAAAAGGTGCCCTCATACAACTATGTTCTGATTTCTCAGATATTTTTCACCTTCCTGGAGAAAATTTGACCCACACAAACGCCCTCAAGCATGAAATCAAAACCACAACAGACATCCCAATACATACTAAATCCTATAGGTTTCCTGAAATCCACAAAGCTGAAGTTCGAAAGCAAGTAGGCAAAATGCTGGAACAGGAAATTATAGAGCCCTCTGATTCTCCTTGGTCGTCACCTATATGGGTTGTTCCTAAAAAACTCGATGCCTCTAACACGCAGAAATGGCGAGTGGTTATAGACTATAGAAAACTCAACGATGTCACCATTGGTGACACGTATCCCATTCCTCAAATAACAGAAATCCTAGACCAACTCGGCAATAGCAAATATTTTTCCACATTAGACCTGGCATCCGGTTTTCACCAAATTGAGCTGAATGAAGCCGATAAACCCAAAACCGCATTTACCGTCCCAGAGGGACATTTTCAATTTACAAGGATGCCATTTGGTCTAAAAAACGCTCCGTCTACATTTCAGAGACTCATGAACTCTGTACTATCAGGTCTACAAGGCATCCGTTGCTTCGTTTATTTAGATGACGTGGTTTGCTATGGTTATGACCTCAAAACTAGCATCTCTAACCTAAAGGAAATTTTCCAAAGGACCCGTGATTTTAATCTCAAATTGCAACCGGAGAAGTGTGAATTCCTTCGCCGCGAAGTCGGTTATCTTGGACATATAATCACTGAAGAGGGTGTGAAACCAAATCCAGAGAAAGTCAAAGCCGTGACAGCATTTCCAATCCCAAAGACTCAAAAAGACATTAAATCATTTCTCGGTCTTGTCTCGTACTACCGCCGCTTCATTCCCGAATTTTCGAAAAATGCGAAACCTTTGACTAGCCTTCTGAAAAAGGATATACCATTTAAATGGGAAAACCAGCAGCAACTTGCTTTTGACACCCTGAAACACAAACTGACAACTGCTCCACTCCTTATTTATCCAGACTTCTCTCAACCTTTTATTCTTACCTGCGATGCCTCAAACTACGCCGTCGGGGCCGACCTCTCTCAAGGACCGGCTGGCAAAGACCAGCCTGTAGCCTTTGCCTCACGCACTCTTAATAAAAGCGAGTCTAATTACAGCACAACCGAAAAGGAATTGTTGGCCGTACTTTATGGTTGCAAAACGTTTCGTCCTTACCTTTACGGGCATAAATTCACCATCATTACTGATCATAGGCCCTTAAAATGGTTATTTAACCATAAAGATCCGAGTAGTAAACTCCAACGATGGAGGCTAAAGTTAGAAGAGTATGATTATGACATAGTATATCGTAAAGGCAAGCTGAATTCCGCTGCTGACGCCCTCTCTAGGTACCCCGTTAACCCTATATATCCTGAAAACAAATTAAACCTTAATCCTAATTGTAACGACGCGGACGGCAAACTTCCACTACAAACATCACAGCCTTCACGGTCACCCAATGAAATTAATGATGATTTTCAAAGCCTCTTAGTATCCCCGCCGTCTGGTCTTGACGCAGATCTTATAGACCCTGAAATAGAAAATGAGGTATTGGATTACTTTAATACTGTCCCTGATGAACCATGCGCTGAGACGGAAGATCCTGAACCCTCAACCAGCCGGGAAAATCCTGAAACCTTACCTGTACTTAATCAACCAAGTCCGGTAACTCCACCAGCTCCTGAAAAGCAACCTTTACCCGAAGACGAAACTTACAGCAAATTCTTGAAATCTTCTTCCCAGTCACACGATACATTAATTACAGAACATAACGAGAACCTACTCAAGGGAACACAAAAACTAATTATTGTACCTACCTCAATAGATATGGATGAATCGATGCCTTATGTCCAGGATATCCTCGATAATTGCCCAGAACCCAATCGTAGTGAATTTCTGAAACAAGAAAGAACTCTGCACACGTTTCTACCTCTTACAGTTGGAGACAAAACTTACCTTTTCCTATTCACGAAAGTACATCATTTCGATGATTACTCATACCCAGACATTTTCAAATCCTTAAAATACGCACGTGACCAGATAATAATGTCCTATCCTACGATAAATGAAATCAGCACATCCGATTTTAAGAATCCATTCGATAAACACTCCTTTGTGAAAATATATAACATGTTTAGCTACTTATTCGACGGCTTTAAAATTAAAATTCATATTTATCACAATAACATCATATATCCTTCCCTCAGCGAGATTTCAAAAATACTTAAAGAAAACCACGACATACCAACGGCTGGACATTTAGGATCTATTAGAATGCTGAACCGAATTAAAGATAGATTTTATTGGAAAAATATGCGCAGTGACATTGAGAATTATGTAAAAAATTGCTCATCATGTCAAACAAATAAAGCCTTGCGTAAAACAAATAGAGCACCAATGATTATAACATCTACCTCTACATCACCATTTGAAAGACTATCTATTGACATAGTCGGTCCTCTACCCGAGTCCGGCACGGCAAAACTCAAGTTCATCCTAACAATGCAAGATGACCTTACTAAATTTTCTGTGGCCTACCCTATCCGTAGTAATACTGCTGAGGAGTCGTGTGAATGTCTACTTCACTTTATATCTCTATTTGGAATACCAAAACATATACTCACCGACCAAGGTACAAATTTCACGGCAGACCTATTTAAAAGGACGTGCGAGTTTCTCAAAATTAAACAGTTATGGTCCTCCCCTTATCATCCGCAAACGCAAGGCGCTCTTGAAAGATCGCATTCCACCCTTAAGGAATATCTGAGACCTTATACTAATGCAGATCAAGATAACTGGCCACGATACGTCTATACAGCCATGCTAGCATACAACACTTCTGTACACTCAACCACGCACTACTCACCATTCGAATTGCTCTATGGTCATAAACCTCATATCCCAGACTCTATATACAGTGATTCTTCTAGCACTACTTACCCCGAGTACGTAAAAATGTTACAGCATAGAATGAAATATACACGTGATAGAGCTTTAGAATTCATCGCTAAATCCAAGGTTAACTCTAAAACTAATTATGACTTGCAAACCCGTTCGGTGACATATAAAGTTGGAGATTACGTCATGCTAAAAAACCATGTTAGGCTGCGGAAAGCCTTATCACCCGTGTGGAAAGGACCTTACAAGGTCGTTAAGGTACACGGTAACCACACTCTAACATTACTAATAAACAGACGCCACGTGAAACATCACTTCGATGAGGTTAAGCGCGTAGGTACTGAAGAATTACAAACTACTACGTAAAAGTAGTCCACCTAATTAAGGATAGATTTAAGATTTATAAAAACTAGGTAATAATTATATTATATAAACGTAGGTTTACTTATTATTATTTAGAATTTTTTCAATGTCTCTTTTCATTACAGTGTACTGGCCCATGGTCACCCAGAATTTGTTCGACCAATCAACGCAAGCACCGGTATATATTTTGACCCAATTGGTGAACTCAAAGTACATGCAAGCTACTTGGATATTATAACACCAATCGATATATCCTATATTGAGCCACATATTCGAAACATTAATTCAATAATAGGCACATTGCGTTTTTCTTGTAATCAAGTTCAGATAGAAACTTCAAATAACCTAGAGTGTCACAATATATTAGAACCATTAGCTGTTAGATATAACGATATTGTAACTGGGTATTCCGCTATTTCCCATTTAGTAGACAAGAGGTTTAAACGAGGGGCTTGGATCGGTGGTATTGGCACTTTGTCTAAGACTATATTTGGAACTCTAAACGAAGATGATGCCATTAAATACGATAACGCAATCCAAAGTATTCAAAATAATGAAATAAGACTGGGTTCATTAATGAAAGAAAATATCTTAATAACCTCCACTATTTTATCGAAATTTAATACCACTTTACACCAAATAAAACTTAATGAAGCCAGCCTTAACCAAGCTATCGACAACTTCTCTTCACAATTAAAAAATATCACAATAGTTTCCAACGAATTAATTATAAGAACAAACATGAATTCAATTCTGAACAGTTTGGAAGCGTCCATACTGACTTTATCGTTTCAATTGGAAGACGTAACTAACGCAATAATGCTCTGTAGTCAAAACATTCTCCACCCGGCCGTGTTATCTCCCGCGCAGCTGTACGAAGAAATTGTCGATAACTACCGATACCTACCTGTAGATCTTAAGTTGCCTATAAGTTTAGCGTTAAGTAATATTCATAGTTTGATGAACATATCTAGTGTGGTATGTTATAGTTTAAGCAATAGGATTGTTTTTATTTTAAGAATACCGTTAGTATCCCCTAAGGAATACAATTTATACCTTAGTATAGCACTACCGACCCCACATAACGGCATGAAACCAGACTCGTTCAGCTTTATTATTCCTAACTCTAAGTACATAGCAAGGACAAATCCGAATACTGTAACCTAGATTCATTAAAGGAATGCATAGTTATAAGCCCGCGTGAATATATATGTAACATTATGACAGTATATCCGTCTAGTGCTAACCCGAGTTGCGAAAGTGAACTTTTGTCAAGTGTAATAAGTGCATTACCAGTGCAGTGTCAAACAGATTTCCTCCATGGACATATAGACTTATGGAAACCATTACAAAGTAATAATTGGATTTACGTGCAGTCGCAGAGTAACAAACTTTATATCGAATGTATAAACCAAACAATTATAGAGATAAGCATTGTTGGGACCGGGATTCTAAGTATCCCCAATAATTGCGTCGCGTATTGCAAAAGTACGGAATTAATACCAATGTTTAATGCAATTAAAATTAATGTTACAATCACACGTTCTGACTTCAATATTATAAACGATTCTTGCTGTAATTTAAATAAGTTTATAAATGTCATGAGTAATGAGCCCCCTTTGAGATTGCAAAACATAGATTTGGATATCTTCACATCGGAAACGAAATCTAAATTAAAATCTATATCTGATCAAGCAGATAAAATTGTAAATGAACACCAGATAATAAAATATGGAACTCATTACTCAATCGTGACTATTTTGATTATTTGTATAATTTTTATTTTTATTGTGTATAAAATATTTTTGTATATTAAATCACGCAACCGTCTCCTCCATCGCATCCCGAGATCGCCTACGTCACTCCCAATAAACTCACCCCCTGAACAAGCGTTAGACCCTGAACCTGTCGTGTCCTTGAAGATGAAAAAACTCCGTCCAGAACCTGAAAACATTCCGACTCCTAGTATTAGGATAAATGTATAATTTCCTGATAGCCATCGTCCTAAACATCGAAAATTCAACCCCGATGTTTAGTCTACCCCAGGGAGATGTTATATATATAGAATGCACCCCTTCTTGCTTACCAAGCACTCCTATCACGCAGTCAGCTATTCCCATCCATTATTCGATTCATAAATCCATCCATCCAGCAGTCTTCATCCTACTTCCAAATCTGACGGTCGCCTTAAAATTAATTTAGTATTTTATTTCTTTTTTAACTTGTTAGGTTGAGCGTGGAGCGGCGTGTAGTGGTACTGTTCTTCAAAGAAGGTGACAAGAGCTTTTTGAAAAACTACAGGCCTATTTCACTTCTGAGCCATGTTTATAAGCTGTTCTCGAGAGTCATTACGATTCGTCTTGTTCGTAGGTTTGATAACTTCCACCCTCCCGAACAAGCCGGGTTCCGAAAAGGCTTTAGCACCATAGACCACATTTATACGCTCCGCCAGATTATACAGAAGATTGAGAAATATAATCGGCCATTATGTTTAGCGTTTGTGGACTATGAAAAAGCCTTCGACTCTATCGAAACCTGGGCCGTACTGCAGTCTCTTCAGCGATGCCAAATTGACTATAGGTAGGTACATCGAAGCGCTGAAGTGTTTGTATAGAAACGCCACCATGTCGATTCGACTACAAGACAAGAGCACGGAACCAATTCAACTGCAACGAGGCGTGAGAAAGAGAGACGTTATTTCTCCGAAACTGTCCACAAATGCGTTGGACGACGTTTTTAAGCTCTTGAACTGGAAAGAATTCGGCATCAACATCTATGGCGAATACATCACCTTCGTTTCACCGATGACATAGTCATAATGGCAGAATCACTTGGGAACTCAGTATAATGCTCAGCGACTTCAGTAGAGTTTCCCAGCAGGTGGGTCTTAAAATGAACATGGACAAGACGAAAATTATGTCTAATGTCCATGTTGCACCCGCACCAGTAGTTGTTGGGAACGATACGCTCGAAGTTGTTGACCATTACATATACCTGGGACAGACTGTTCAGTTAGGTAGGTCTAACTTTGACAAAGAGGTCGCCCGAAGAATCCAACTCGGATGGGCAGCGTTCGGGAAGTTACGCGACATCTTCTCGTCGAAGATCCCGCAGAGCCTAAAGACCAAAGTCTTTAACCAGTGTGTGTTGCCAGCGATGACTTATGGCACTGAGACGTGGTCCCTAACTGTGGCCCTTATGGACAAGCTCAGAGTCACTCAACGAGCTATAGAGAGCTATGCTCGGAGTTTCTTTGCACGATAAAATCCGGACCGTGGATATTCGGCAAAGAACCAAAGTCACCGACATAGCTTCTTTTTTTTATGCCTGATAGGTTAGCCTTTGACCACTATCTCACCTGATGGTAAGCGATGATGTGGTCGAAGATGTTGTTCAGGCGAACCTAGAAGTACTGGCTCTCAAGGACAGCTGCCGGAACACCCCGTTAGGTGCTTGGCGACAGGTCTTTTAACTTGAGGGTGGTAGCTAGCCAGGCGGGCATTCGCAAAATGCCCTACCACCATGCTATAACGACTGCCATCCTAAGACAACAACCGGGACCGACGGCTTAACGTGCTCTCCGAAGCACGGAAACGCTCAGTAGTAATGTCACTAGCGGTCACCCATCCAACTCATGACCGCGCGCGACGTTGCTTAACTTTGCTGATCGGTTGAGAACAGCTAAGTAAACTTCGCTACGAGCGCTTCAAATTCAAATCGCTCTCAGAATTTGCAAGTTGAAGTGGCAATGGGCGGGCCACATTGCTCGACGAACTGATAACCGATGGGGAAGAAAGGTTCTCGAGTGGTCACCACACTACACCGGAAGACGTAGAGTTGGTAGCCCCCCACAAGGTGGACTGACGACATCGTGAAAGTCGCGGGTAGCCAATGGAGGTTACAAGCGGCTAATAGCCGTTCTTTGTGACGCTCTATGGGGGAGGCCTTTAATCAACAGTGGACGTCTTCCGGCTGATGATGAAATCTAATAATTATAATACCTAACCAGCTTCTGCTGTCTAGCTGTTACTGCTCTCGCAAGTAAGAATAGAACTTGATACAGGACTATACTTGTACTTTACAGCATTCAACTGGCTTGATGTAAGAGCTGAAGTTGAGAGTCAACGTCGAAATGGCACTTGAATATCTATGAACCGGAGAATGACTCTGAACAATATGTATAATCTAAAGAAGGACTATAAACGTTAATTACATCCACTTTAATGGTTCGGATATAATTTATATCACATTGGATTATGTTTCTGGATTCTTTCATAATGATTAGTATTTCTACAAAAACAATTAAGACTGAAACCACTTGCTTTGGCTGGCGACCAAAATCAGATAAAGAAACCAGAAGAAAATCCCCCCGTCCAAAATATTATAGTTGATTCTTTGATAGGTTGAGATTAAAAGCATTATCATCGCGCCACTCACAAATTATATGCCAGTACCAATCTAGTTTATTATTTTTGGCATTTTGTCACTTATGCTACTTTCAAGTTTTTACTGATATAATCAATATTTACCTTGCCCATTCTAGTTGCACCACAAATACATCTCAATATTAAAAATAAATAACTGTGTTTATGTTCTTGAGCGTTTATGCAGACTGCGATTACGCGCCATCGAATTTGAATGTTTCGACGACCGACATTGTGCACCAAATTTATCTTTTAATATTTGTTACTCCAAATACTATCAAAATCACGTGGAATGACGGCAAGATCTTATACCTATCAATGAATAGTAGCTATACGGAACGAGTATATCAAACATATCTCCTAGGATCCAAAACGTATAAAAAAAAATATATAAAAATATATATAAAAACATATCTCCTAGCGCACGCATATAGGTGCGATAACTTTATTTCTAACATTACTCGCTAAAAGCTACCAACCAATAAATCAACGAAGTCATAAAAAAAATAATCAAGTGAACGCCTTAGTAATATTATGAGTTTGTGTGTTCACGCTCCGACGGCATCAAATCTTTAGTTATAGCGCTTGCGGTATAGTAAGCTTTTCGTCGTTCGTTCGTAGCGTTTCGTTCGCTAAGCTTTCAGTGATCCGTGAAAACCTCTGAATAGAATTTTCGATAGACGCGCTGTTCCGTTTTGTATAATAAAGGGAGCTTAATGTAATTAATTAATTATTACTAATATATGAAACCCAAACACAATAATAAATGGCGTTGAGCAACATGGGATTACGCCTGAATATTTTATTGCCAGATTGCTTTTGTGATTGAGAGAAAATGAATGAACAGTCTTATTACGTAGTAAATTCAAAGTACTTAGCGTCTTCAGCCTCGATTGTGCGCCCAAATTGAGTTTTTTTTATATATATTTATTGCTGTTAAGCTAATCTTTGGCCACGATCTCTATCTTTGACTACTATTTTACCTGATGGTAAGTGAAGATGTGGTTGAATCTGGTGTTCAGTTTAGGCTAATCTAGAATTACTGGCTCACAAGAATAGCTGCCGAAACACACCGATTGGTGGTTGGCTAAGATTTTGTACTTGAGGTAGCCAGGCGGGCATTAGAAAAAAGCCCTACCACAATGCAAGAATATTAACTTCGCGCCTTCTTATACATTTGCCCTTTACCATATATAAAATGACGTCCATGTATCAAAAAGCGACCCCAATAAAACCATTTGCTTAACCATAATCCAATAAACCATAGAGAAATATAATACTCTTTTCTGTGTAATAAACCATGTTCCATATCCCCTGAACTGATTGTTTCATTATTCAATAAAACCATTATACATTGAGAATGGTATTAAATTAAGTACAAGTTCATGATAAACTTGTCGGTACATTTTTCAATGAACGCACGAGCGAGACCACACAAAAGGATATTTTGTATCTTCATAACTAGGAAATATGGTTTTCTAAGGTGTTTATATAGATACAAAAAACTCTGTTGCGCTGGTTTTGAGGTGGGGGCAACTTAAGCGGCAAGAGCCTGGAGCGTGAAATATTTTGACAGCAACGCCTCGCGGCATCCTTGGTTATGCAAGCTCCTGACAGTTTTTGAGAACAAAGCAACTTACTCACTGTTGGTTTGATTCTCTTTCTTATATATAACTGTATGTATGTATCTTACGTATTTTTGTTTTGAAATTTGTGTCAAAAGTCAATCTTCTAGATCGAGTTGTGAATATGAACAATTTGACTGATGAATATTTGATATCTTACAGAAATATAAAAATATGCTGAAGTATTATGTGGATTTAAAATTTACTCCAAAAACTATCAAAATCACGTGGAATGATGGCAAGATCCTATACCTATCAATGAACAGTAGCTATACGGGTTCCGTATCAACACAGAATGTACATGTATTTACCAAAAAATAGTTTTTTTTTTAACAGTTTTAGTTCCTTAGCGGGAGTCCGACCTGCCCATTACTGGTTTTTATTATTTTTTGTTGAACGTTAGATATTGGAGTATAACCATACCAAGTTTGGCATTTGTACTCCAATGTATTATTATTTTTTCGATAGAGCAAAAGGAACATTATAATACATTATTATTGTATGTGGCCATTCTTTTATTTTTACTTATTTTGTTATTATTATTATTTTTTAGGTAATCTTCAATTTTAACACATCATCGGTAAAAAAATAATCTGTTTACTATTACCGCTAAAAGGATAGAATGTCTACTCGAGAACCAATCTGATAAACGTATTATATATATTCGTTTGAATTTTTACAGTAATTTTTCTATTTTTTTTTTAAGCAAACATTTTTAAACGACATCTGTCAACTTTCCGGCGGAGCAGGACTTTATTGCGAGCATTAAGCCCCCGGCACCATTGTTTTTCACGACGTGATTTCAATGGAGGACAATGCGCCTAGAACACTGCTCACATGTATATACGAGTTTAACGAGAGTATAATGAGTACAGGAGTATTGTAGCTTTATCTGATCTCTTTCAGCATTTTTATTAATATACTACTACCATTAACTATTGAAGGTTTGCAGAACATTGATTCACCCATTTCCACAGCAGTATCGTCTCATCAACTCAGTTCGTTCAGTATTATTTGGGTAGAAGTCGTAACTATAATGTATTCTAATCAACACAAAAAACAAAAACGCCGTTAAAATTATTTATTAAATTTTGGCGTTTACGACGTTCTTATGAACGTCAATCACATTATTTACTATTAAAATATTCTACTGCCGCGTTCTGCAAAAATAGTATAGAGCCACTTCGAGAGAAACTCGTTGCGATTTTTTTATATGTCTTTACTCTCTACAATTTGTAAGTCTATTATAAAGTTATTACAAAATTTATTGCAAAGGTAATAAATATTGTAGGTGATATGATGTTAATTAGTTATTACAATATTTATTACAAAGGTAATAAATATTGTAAGTGATATGGTGTTGTAGATATACGTGTGTTTTGATCTCACTGCTTTTGTAAGACGAGCATCTCCTATGTCATCTCTACAATACAGTTGTTTATAAAAAGCTTAAAATTCTTGTCAAACAGAAATCCAACTGAACACGTGGCGCAGCGGTTTTTTGTTATATTTGGAATATTTTGAATCTTGTCACACAGAAATGCGATATATGAAGATATATATCGCATTTCTGTGTACAAAATATTTATAATCAGCGAAATGCTTAGACACCTTCGTTTTTATTTTACCTAATCCTTCAGGGTTATTGACTATGAGAAAATTCATTATCTACAAGTTTCGATACTGACTTTTTATTTATATCAAATCGAAAAAAAACTATGTTTACAATAAATGCGGTGTGTGCTGTTTACGTTTGCAATTGTATTTTTTATTAAACGCTCGAGAAAGGTAGATTCTGTCATATATTGACACCAGTTTTTACTTCAGCGAGTTCATGCAATTGAAAAATGGTTATTGGCAGTGTGATAAAACATTTGCAGCTATTTGTAAAATCAATTTAATCGTAACTGTGCTTACACATGTTAACTCACGTGCAATTAAATTAGGTTCAAATCATAACAGATAATTAAATAAAAATGTTTTCCAATAATTGGTAAATGTGATTTCAGCTCAGCACGCGATATGTATATATAGTGCTTGTATATTTAAAAACTAAACCCTTAGTATTTGTTTACCATACTCCTCACTTATTAACGGACCTCCCCTATATCCCACTTCCCTTGAGTCAGAAGTCAAAAAGGTCATAGAGGGTGTATAGGTGGCCAAAATATTTGTGGCATTCTGCTTATTTGGCGCATTTTTTCCTGTCCTTGTAAGACATCCAATTGTAGTGACAGGAGGCAGACAGATGATATATACCAGTATTTACACATGTATTATTAAGCCGAGGAGCTGTATAGGATGATCCATAAACAGTTAACACAGAAAATATATGGTACATTGTAAAGATTTGAATACACTATAATAGCTATCGCTATAAGATACGCGTGTAAGTACACAATGTTCTTCAGCATTAAAGGGGAATTGACTGAAAATGCCATAAAAGTGAATTGTCTTTGCCACATTCACGCTTTATCGTACTATTTTATATGGTTTGGAATATAATTATGAGAAAATGCACAAGGTCCAATGTAACAATTACACTACAATAATATCGTGAAGCGCTCATAGCGGAGCTTGCCTAGTCGTTCTTAAAGCTAGAGTGCACGTAGCTCTCTCGGTACAAACTTAGTTTCGTTTTAAATACCAAGTGTTCAAACTTGGTGAGGTAGGGGTACCTGGAAACCTTATCTTCATGGAGTACTACCTTACAGAATGAATGTTAGGTTAGGATTAATGACTCAGTAAGCTCATCATGAGCAAACCTAACTTATTTTGTACGGATAATTAAATAAAAACTGCGTTCAATCTATCCATTCCATATTTAGACAGTTCATTTAATGGTAAGTATGTGTTAAGTGAAATGATTTTGTTATACTGCTTATAGGCTAGCCTTTGCCCACTTTCTCACCTGATGGTAAGTAATGATTTGGTTTAAGATGTTATTTAGTCTCTAACCTGGAATTAATAATAACAATACGCTGATTCCCGCTCTAGAGAGGGAAGCAATTATTATGAGTCTTTCCCGCCCTAGATAGACAGCATCGTCTTCCACCTGCTTATTGGATCAATAAAACAATAATTTCCGACTTGAAAGCAATATTTTGTAATAGCATGATGAACCCTGTAACAATGTGTTTTTCTTGAAAATATGTGTATAAACAAAAGCTTCGAGTACTAAATCTTCGACTGTCATATTTTCAGAAACTGCGTCAAAACCGGGAACTGGGATTAAATTATTAAATATTTTCCGTTTCTCGACGCTTTTTAGATTTTGGCACAGCTCCTAAGCCAAGTAGAGTCTGTCTGATATTGTCGTATCAAGATGAAGATACTCTAGGAGCTGGTAACATTTTAAGAAAATATACGACAAGTCTTAAGTGACATCACGGTATGGGTTCAGAATATATATTTTTTGATCATTCTGACGATTATGCAATATTTGTCAACAACATTTGTATATTTCTAATAAAAAACAGGTACCTCACTTCGCCTTATAAACAAATAATAATAACAATAAATATTAATCTTGAGATTCTCTACTCATTTTCTTGAATAAATCACGACATCAATCAATCACACACGAACTAAACTCAACTTCATATTTATAATCATTCGTCTGTCACACGACCTAAGTACTATGAATCGTTTTGCAGGTGGGCGTCTTTGCTCGTGACCAGCGCATCTTTACGTAATAAATTATCTAGGAAGGTACTGAGGAGTTGAAATTAATGAGCGGTTACGTGATTTGCGCGGTCTGTGAGACGAATATTTATGAATGTAGTTTAAATGATTCTTTACGACTGGTAACCTCTTAGCATCCGCAGTGGACGATATCGTCCACTTCTATTATTATAATTTTCTACGATGCGCAAAAGTTAATAATAAAATGTTACTAAAACTTGTGTAATAACACGTATTTTTAATAAATAGATTCAGGCGTTACTTTGCAGGAATCCATATTTAATAATAACAAATATTTTTAATATATTTTAAGAAAACATGAAATTTATATTTTAATAAAACACTTTAAAAATATATCTAGTGACAATTCCACTTAATTTTCCTGTGAAGCCGACGTGACGTCACTAACGCCACGCAGCCATACCGGAAGAATTTTCGACGCGTTTCGATTCTACACGAAGCATCCTCAGGAGGTCTTGACTTTACGAGCGCACGATCTAGAACGAAATTCTCGATCGTGCGTTCGTAGAGGCAAGATATATTTACTAGATACATTTTTATATTTTTTAAGTGTTTTATTAAAATATTAATGTGATGTTTTCTTAACATATTTAAAAAAATATGTGTTATTATTACACGTTTTTTTTTATTCAAATCGCAAACATCCATCTTCTTGTCCCAAAGTGACATAAGGTCTTCGAGAAAAGGTTAGTTTCTCGATGCATAAGGTGGATCTAAAATAGAATTGCCCTTTCTCTATACAATTAATCTTTACTGACATAAGCAACTAATATGCGAATAGAAACTTAAATAATAACATAAGTTTCAACGTAGCTGGCTCTCGGACGCTAGCCGCAGTCGAGTAGACATTTGGCAAGCGCCTTCAAAATTAAGTAATCGAGTGACAAGTTGAACATTTATAGTACCTAGTAGGTTTGAAGATCAGATATATTACACATCATCATCATCATTATCAGCTGTACACTATATATTATTAATATATTGTTATGTTTGTTGGAGTAACATTGGACGGATTTGCGAATAGGGACTTCAAATTATGTAGAAAAACATTAATACCTACAAACTACGCCTACCACGCCTGTTCAGATTACCAAAGCATGTCAGAGCAGCAATGGCGAATCAAAGGGTAAAAAAAATATACTTATTTGTTATGCTAAGAATCACAGTTCAGCTTAAGCTCTCGCTTTCAAATATCATACCCAGCTGAATGAAAGAATACATATGTTACTGTGTGTATGTAATTACCGTTTCGCCTTCTTTTTGATCACCCCTACAAAGAGGAAAATCAGATATGTATTTAACGTCGCGTCCAGAATGAGACACGCAATAAGAGGTAAGTATACGGTTAAGGTTTTAATTTTCATACATCAATCATAACGGGGAGAGAAATCCTCATTGATTTAGTTAACTACATCTAGCGGCTACCATAGGTTTGTGTATTACAAAGTTTAGTACATTGCGCTCTCTAAGGAAATAATTACAAATCGGGATAAGAACATTTTAATTTAACAGGAACGTTATGAGGTTTTAATGATCAGTTGAGTACAGTTATTCACAAATAAGTTTTAATACAAATATAGCTTTAAATTATAAAGACACATTTATATTTGTCCTCTCAGTAGTTTGTAACTGACTCCCCTAACTCATTTGGAATATTTAATTAGGTATAATTAATTTACCAAACCATTGCAATCGTTAGCAAATGTCTTAAATTTTAATAATAAAATATTCTACATTGTGTTATACGTTCAGCAAAATTAAATATAGGGACACTGCGAGAGGAACGGGCAAGAAACTAGGGGCTATTCATAACAATGTGTACCAACTGCATTATAATTTTTTTACTATTACATAAGTAATAAATCAATCACGTTTATTAAAATCTCTCCATTCTAATAAACATTTAAGAAAATACTTAAGAATTAAAACCTCCGAAACAATGAAAAAACTCACGAAATTTTAGCGACAATGTAAGAAGCACCAAGTCTACCTGACTAAACACCAACCACCACGTATAAGTTGACTGAATTTAATTGAAATTCTAGTATGTAGGTTTATGTCTAAGAAAAGGGATAATAGGACTATTATTTTAACACTACAAAGTAAGATTGGTAGCTTCTCTATCATACACTTTACGTTAAAATTCTAATTATTCAACAATAAAATCATTCGCAATACTCAAACGAGTAAATTGTGGACTTTCATAGACGCGAGTATTCATTTCGCTATTCAAACCTGAAGGCTCCAGATGACCTTCTATGAAAAGCTCTGAATGCACTTCCAATTCATCCTATCCATCACTTTGGTTTATTTGGAACTCTTTAAAACCTTTATTTAGCACTAAAGAGTTCCTTACCCCTTTGACTTTTATATGCGAGGGATCTCTTATTCATACCTCAGATTCTACTGATACTAACACTTTCTTATTGACCTACATCTACACTGTTATTAAAATATCTTATATACCTTAACTTATCGGAATGCTGTAGATTATATTAGTTTAATACTTTGCAATGTTTTGTCCAAGAATTGTCCAATACGTCATGCAAAATACAGTTACCCAAGATATTTTATATTAATTGAATTGAATAAATTAAGCACATATGTCTGAATATTATCAAGTAGATCTACTTACATCTACTTGATGATATTTAGACATAGACTTACATGCGCGTAGATCAAGATAAGAAGTACCTTAACCGAAATCAAGATATTGAAATGTCAGCATGTAAACATATTAATGTTTAGTAATTCAATGTCGACAAAATATCTTTTAGTTAAATTAAAACCTTCTATAGAGAACAATATAAAGATCACGTAAAAGAAAAAAAGCGAGGCTTCAAGTTCTAAAAAAGGAACGCGAGACTTAACGAATTGACAAAGATTAAATAATTAAATTAACAAACATGGTATAGGCTTAACAAGTCTCTCATTTCTCATTCATTGAACTCAATCTTTAAGGAGGTAATCAATAGACCTTTCAATATGAGAATTTATGAAACTTAGTTTATACAACGAGTTCTTGTCGCAATTGTCGCTAACTTTTAAACAAGTTGCTTGCTATTGTTTCAATTCGGTTGTATCTTATCCTGGTAGGAGTGCGTTTTATTTATTCTATCTAAGAGTTTCGAACTTCATTAGCGCTGATCGCAACATTAAGCTGATTATAAAGCTTTGGTAGCTTATGATCATACATCCTCACTGAGCTAATTTGCGACGCTCAACATTTATTGGCAAAACATTTAGTTTTTCAAATAGAATTATACTCATAGCAAATTAATTATAAATTAAAAAGAAGGATTTTGCTGAAGATCAATGTGTTTTGTATCATCAAGGGTATATTATATTTCCGTAGGTAGAATTTAGGATAAAATTTAGTAGAATTAAGAATTTAGGATAAAAGTAGAATTTAGGATAAGAAGAATTATCGTCCACTTTTTCAATTCACGAAATCATTCATATTGATCAAAATGTTCTACTTTTCTAATCCTTTGTGGAGTGTGTGTATGTTTTTAATATCATGTTTAGTAAACTTGCTATAGCATTTTTTTCTGTAGGTTATTATAGAAATAAATTACATAAATATATATAATTTATTTCAGTACGTCGGTTATCGCTTAAAACCATTAACCTCTTTTTGCGCAGTGGGATAAAAAGTATCCTATGTCCTTCTTCGGGTCTTATACTATACATATATAGTGTAGAATACACATTTTTGCACCGCTTGGAACATGAATGAACCCTATGGAACCATAGGCTCTTAAATGACCAAGTTGCGGTTGACAAGAGGGCTGATGAATTTCTTTCCCAGACTTAAATTTGATAGTTCAACTGAGAAATTCAGACACTTTTCAGGCCGAATGATCCAAGTTATTAGTTGTTATCAGTTCTATTAATGTTAAAATCGATAACACACATGGAATTGAAATTGAATATTTTAGAAGTTTCAGTATCTATCGAGCGGTCGCAAAGTCGAAGTTCATGTCTAATGATCTTAAATGAAAATCGTTGAATATTTCAGTCACATCTATCTCTAAAATCCTTGCTAATGTAGGCAAATTGGTGTGGAGACCGGAAACCGCTGTAACGAGGAGTATCGAAGGTTTCTGATGTACTTTCTTGAAACGATAACGCTTTGATGGAAAGACGTGAACTGATGTTCAGTGTCCAATGACGTCAAAGGGCAGTAGGTACCACAATCACGCTAGTAATATTATAAATGCGAAAGTTTTTGGTAGTGAGTGAAGCTGTGAGAGTTTGTTTATTCCTACACGCTGAATAAAACTTGGAGTATATGAATGTTAAGGTCCTATATTAACACATAAGTTATATTTTATCTTCATCATAATTACTTAATATCATTGTCTTCGCATTTTAAAATATTTCTCATAATGCCGTTGATGTTGATAAGTAAAAATTACTTTAAAATGTACCTTGTAGTTTTACCTATAAAGACGCTCTTAACATGCATCATTAACTCAATGCGGGAACACATATATACTTGGTCGAGATTTGTTACTTGTGTATGGTAGCTGGCCTAGATAGACTACGTATGATTGTGTGTGTTAGTGTGCCATTGCAAAATACTAACTTCATTTGACTGTTGAGAGCTAAATTGACACGATAACGTGCGAGATTTCGGTAGATAGTGAAAATTATAGCGTAATCCTTCGGGCCTGAGCTGAATCGTTTGTCAGGCCAAGCAATGAAGAATTTCACATTTTTGTATTGGCATTTATTACTTGTCAGCCGAAGTTACCTATATATGGTTTAATGCTACGAATAGATATGTACTCGTAGTTTAATGCAATATAATATCTTATATGTCTATTCATCTAATATATTTTTACAACACAAAAAAATTAAAGTGAAAATAGCATTTCAATTTTCATACGATTAAATTTAAAAGCTTTATATATCTCAGAGTATTACAAGTATTATCTACAAACAAATTTGTAAATTAACAAGATATATCGGCACCGCACTCCGGGCATATGCTTACCTAACTGCTTTAAAAAAGCATTAATTTGTTACAGTGTTCATTTTTGAGACAGAAAGGTCACCCACATTATGGTAAGTGACGCCATTTCAACACAGTTTCAGTGTCACCGATCTCATATTGTTTGACACTGCACACTCAACAGGACAGTTTTTATGTCTCTTTCACTCATTAATGTCACATACAACAGTGTCCTTCACGACTAATAATAACAGCATTTGCAGCTTTGAGGCAGAACATCTGACACTGTGCTTTTACCCACCAACACTTGATGCTATCAAATCCTGTATTTATATTTTGTGGAAAAACATTGGTATTAACATTAAAAAATTACTTGTACCAGTTTTTTATATACAATACTGAACCGTATATCAACAAAAATGCTGGTATACGGTATCCCTATCCCCCTGCACCTCTGAGTTGTCATCATTAAAACCCATTACAGCGTTTTATGAGCGACCAACTTCTGAGTCTGCGATTGTCAATCTTGGCTATATCGTGCTATAACATCTTACAGTTGATGATGTCGGTCATAAAATATTATTTCATTCATAAATCTTATGGCCATTGAACTCTATTTATAAACTCTATTATTATAGCAATTACTTCAGAATAAATCAAAGTCATATAGGTAATTAAAAATAGCCCAGGTTCAAATTTGATGCGCTAAGGATCCCGAGTTTAATGATAACAACCATTTTTGGTCCATTATTTACATTTAAAATATTTATTATGTGATGGTACGAGACCACTGGTGTGCGAATCCAACTCGCAGTTGGCTGATTTTAATTTTAAAATAAAAAGACCTTACTAAAATTAGTAGCATCTCACCGCTAAGCTGCGAGACCCTGAGTCAGACATTGCATATCGACGCTTGAAAGGCAATAGTTACCAAGCGACATGCCGGCAACTTTACACTAGAGCATTTTAAAGTTTTATTTTTCGCAAAAAAATCGTCAAAAATCGCCTATTAGTTATAGCAATATAATTTTTGTAAACTGGCATTTAAGATTATGAATATTCTCAATATTTCAAGAATTAACGTCGGTTAGTAAAATGTTAATAAAAATCACAAACAGGTAAAAAATACTTTCCGACAACAAAAATGTATTACAAAACACGTTAAATTTACTAAACCCCCGTTTTTTACAATTGTGTTTTAAGCAAAATGATGCATCCAGAAGTAACAGATGTTTGGCATCTAGGTAAAATGATCGAATCGTTTTTAGTACTTGGTACTTGGTTATTACAAATTAAATAAGGTATGTGTATGATTTTATTGAACAAGTAACATACATTTATATTTAAGTACACAACATCAAAGATTTTGGTACACAAAATGAAAGATTTTTTGACAAAGGTTTTCGACGGATATCGTCATTATCATCAACATCAAGACTGCACTTGTAGTAATTTACAATCACTCACTGCTTATTATGGGCCTCAATCTTACGCGGGACAAATTAGAGCATAACGCCAGGCTGCCCTGGTGCAGATTGGTGAAGGATTAGAGGCCTGTGACTAACCCTTTGTCAAACACTTCTATGTAAGCCTTTAACGCCCGAATACTGCAGTCAAATATCTCGCAAAGTAGACACCTGATCTCATAAAGAGCATGAGCAGTCGTTGTAAATAAGTAAGGCAATTTATTTAAATACAAAGTATTTATTAGAAAATTCAAAATATGAATAGGTCGATAAAATAAAATTTTATTTAAAAAGAAAACTGTTGTGTAAACTGCTAATACTTTTTTAAAATATGTATGGTTTTCTGATACCCACCTATTCATTACTTATTTAAATCAAATTTAAATCAACCATTTTAAGTTTTCAGATCAGCCTTTTTCAGGAGTCTTACACTATTATTACTCAGAAATTAAAAAAAGAACTGTCTACAATACTAATATCAGTTTTTTACAGAAATAATTTTCAAGAAATATTATTGAATATCGTACAACATTCGTGGATAATTGTATCTCAAATTTGTAACTATAAATTTGGGATACAATTCTCGAAGAATATTATGAAATTACAAAACGTTTTACGGGTTTTACGAATAAAAACATTTTCATAAACTAGCAATTATACAACATAATTATGATCAACTTTCACAAATTTAAAGCTTTAGTTACCACTTATTAGGAAAATTACGTTTAAGCAATAACATTTAAATCAAACAGAAATGTTATGCAATGTCACATAAGAATAATTAACACTTGTACCTTATTATCACAATCAAATACTTATTAAAATCGAAGCTGAATTCCAAACGAAGTATTATATAGCAAGTATAGATATAGGTTACGAAGTGAAAATTATAGATTGAGATCCATTCATCGACATTAAAATAACAACAGAAGGTTTATATGTTATGGAACTATGCCACAAGGGTGGCAATAAGCTAGCCCCTCTAAGATGAGATCTAAAAACTTCAAAGAATTATAGGTGTTTATTTAGCAATCTCTACTATCACGTTTGTTGGTAATCAATAATGTGGACAAATACGTGCGCACACTAGACTTAAAATGTGTTAAACCAATAGCGCCATAGAGATTGAAAAATGTTGCTTCAAGTAATTGTGAAGTAAATTGGTCACAAAAGACAATGTAGATAAACTTTTCAAATCGCAAAACTTGCATTTAACTCTTGACACTCAACTTGCTCTGACAAAAACGTTCTATAAAAAGTTTAACATCCAGTGCCTTAGAAAATTACGTAGGCCGGAAATTAAATAACTGCTTGACCGCTCCGAGTGGAGGTTTATTAAAACTGAACGAGGACCCCTGAATAACTGCCGTTATATTGGATGATTTTGTGATCCCTAATTGTGCCTGGGGTTGAGTTGTGCTAATTTAGCTCTAATATATTATGTGGAAATCATAAGCTTCCACATTTGACAGGGAGTTCATAAGCTATGAGGAGTGCATATGTAACTAACGAAGTTAGAATTTAAACAACCGTGATTACTGCGTAGTTCCTGAGTATTATGTTAATAAAAATGGGTACTATTAATATATTATTAAGAAAAGTTTCTGCTAAATTTTCCATGGAAGAGTCCCTATCTATTTCACCAAATTGATCTTATACACAGGTAACACCTGTCAACAATTAGATTAATTTGAAATAATTCAAGAAACTAAACCAATAAAAAAAGAAAAAGGTTTAAATAAATGCATATACATACATATTACAATAATGAAGTATGTACCTATATATAAAATATATATATATATTTATATGTTTGTCAAGGATCATGCACCAGGCCTATCTGATGTTAAGAAAGAAAGGGTTCTAGGTTAGCCTGAACAACATCTTCGACCACATCATCACTTACCATCAGGTAAGATAGTGGTCAAAGGCTAAACTATATGGTAAAAAAAAGGAACGAATTAAAACCATTTATTTGACACAACATTATTACAAATAAAACGTACATAATTATAAAGACAAAGTGCATGAGCTTTTGTCAAAAAGGCCTTGCCTCAGCACATGTGTCAGATGTCTTAAAACACCTGACTCAGATTTTTAGACAAAGCCTCACGTTCGTCATTTTTCTCTTATACGAGTAAATGTGCGGCGGGAGAAGTTATATGGAATTTCATTCCTGCATTGCAACGGAGGGCAGGAATGAAATTCCATATAACTTTTAATGTTGTATGAAAATCCAAACCTGCCCTGCTAGCGTTCTTTTGCTTTTTAGCTGCGACATAAAACAAAAATACAAACGTCAAATCTCAAAAAAGTTTAATATCAAATAATTTAAAAAAAAAGGTGGAATTTTCTTTGTACTCGATTTTCAATGAAAAGAGGCTGGCAACCTTTCGAACAGAAACAGATCGTTTTCTCCCCTCAGTGTAGAAGGTACTGTTTGCGGTCTCAACGTGGATGGGTGAGCACTAGTGTAATTTACATCAGGGCGCTGACATGCTTCGGAGGGAATGATATACCATATTTTCCGTGTTTTTTTTTTATGCCTGATAGGTTATCCTTTGACCACTATCTCTCCTGATGGTAAGTGATGATGTGGTCGAAGATGTTGTTCAGGCTAACCTAGAAGTACTGGCTCTCAAGGACAGCTGTCGGAACACACCGTTAGGTGCTTAGCATTTTCTACATAGTTACATACTACAGACTGATACGAGTACTACAGCTTACAGTCAGAACAACAAAGAAAGCGATCCAGAATGAAAAGAACAAAACACCAAATCTCACGAGAACACAAATAAAAAACCTAGAATAATCAAAACCAATCGCTGAACCAGTCGCGTTCTTTGTTGATTGCTCCGAGCTTAACGTGCGATTTGTATTTTATTGCATTTCTTGTCGAGAGATAATTGAGTGCCAATCGTGAGCGGGAAACCCTGAGTGGAAACACTGACCTAACACCGTGACTGATCTGGACTCGCAGGATAATTGCATTATTCGTACGAATTGCATTACTTTTATTCCTCTTTTCCTTGTGGTTCACTTCCGTCATTCATTACTAAGAGAAAAACATAACTTTGCCGACTACAGCTAAGTACAAGGTTTGGAAAAAGAAGAAAATTATGAAAATCTCACATATATTGACCGATCAAATCGAAGACATCTAAATAATTCAGCGTTTGTATGTGTGAGTGTGTAATTGATGCACAATTACATTTGAATAGGATATCTCGTATACTAAACACTTTCTATAAATGTAGTTTTAGCAACAAATAAAATATTTATTCGTAGAGATGTAGAGCTTACTTGTGAAGGAAGTTAAAAGTTGGTTCGTAAAAACTGTGATACATAGGATAATAATTGAGAACAAAATACCGTTTAATTTAGATACTGAACCATTACAGCAAATTTAAGACGGTTAATTTAAAATTGCAATTGAATAAGGGTTCTGTATAAGAAGATCTTGAAACGAAGCTGAGATAGAACTTGGTAAATAGATGTTTGCAGGAAACATCGTCAGGATTAGTTGACAAATTTCTAATCCTCAAATTTCTAAGGGAAACATCGTCAATGTTTCCTTAGAATTCAAATCCGGACGTTTAATAATTAAATTAATAAGTAATAAATTTTGTAGTGACATTATCATATAGGAGAGGTAAAAGACTTGATTTGGAATGCTGAAGTCAGTTATTAGAGTTATCTGACAAATAAATCCTCTATAGTGGTACGGAATCTGACACTGTGCCCGGTAGATAGGAATAGGCTTGTCCCCTATCCATGGAGCCAAATATTTATGGTGAAACCTGGTTACTTAGATGCCTCTGCCTACTCTTTCGGGGACATCATGGGTGATTATGTTCCAGTTGAAATCCTGAAGTGGTGAACTTGATATTCACAATGGAACGGTTCCTGGTGGAAGGGCTCTTTGCAAATTCCCACCTATCTGGCCACCATCCCCAAGTCTAAAATCTGTCTTCAAAAATCTAACGGTGTTTTCCGGCAGCAGCGGTCCTTGAGATACGTTTTCCACTCTAGGCGCAGCCTTTAATAAATTTCGATCATCCATAAACTACAAACAGTTATAATAGTAGTCAAAGAATAGCTCATCAATAATAAAAATACTCATTCTAACGATGATACTTGAATAAATGGAAGGCTGTTTCGATCTGTCGGGTAAATGGTGTATTTGTGATTATGTTGGAACACTTAACTGAAATTTTTTAACAAAATGATCACATATTATGATTGCATTAGCGAGTAATACTAAATACTCCCGTTTAGGCTTGAACTTGCGACTATCTATAATCATATATAGATCTTTAAATACCTTTTTGACAGGGCATGTTAATTTATTATTTTCATATAAATTTATATAAGTGTTTGAAATACTGCATCGGTTTGTAACAAAACTGAGTAACAAACATTAGTAAGTACATATACGAGTATTAACACTGTTATTGCTTGTCAAGTAGAAACCGCTGCAAGCAGCCAAACTTGGAGCATATATACGTCTGAAGTCTTACAACTTGCGATGCTAAAGTTTATAGGTCTGTAACTAGTGTATAAATACAACGTCAAACGAAACTTTGAATGACACATATAAAGTAAACTCAAGCTTATCTATAATGTCATAGAAGAAATATAAAAAAAAGTAAGGCAGGGGTTCAAAACTAGTATCAGTTTGCAATGTTTCTAGTCGGTTTGATAATAGCGATTGTGTCTTTGTGGTTTCAGTAATTGTAAATCAAAATGTGTTAAACATTTTGAAATTATTTTGTTCACTATCACGCTAGTATTTATATTGAACTTACGATGACTTTCTTCTAAATTATGTTATATTCAAAATTTTTCAAGATGCTGCCAAATTTTAGCAAACATTTGATTAAAACTTTCGTAAATTGTACACATATTAAAACAATTTTGAACCTATTTCACGTTCGTTTATCAGCTGAGTAGTTTGATCTCGACCGGTTTCGCGACTTTCAGAGTCGCTTTTTCATAGAATATGCAATATATCTTTAAATTTTCTATATTACACTTAAAATTACACATACAATTGCATGTGTAATAAGTGTCAGCACAACGCACTTACTCATTATCTACTACACTAATTTAACATGTCTCAAATTACGTCGTTCGGCTTTATTTAAATAAAGCAATGTGTTTACTAAAGTTTCATGACCAAAGTAACCCCAAAAAACTCCGAATCCGTCATTAAAATTTTACGGCACTAAGAATGTGAAACTGCTTGACCGGGCGACCAAAATTACTGACTTAATTGTTCGACCTACCACAGCGATGGTTCTAAACGTTAACTTGTCTACACTAAGTGTTATTCAGTTATTTATGATTGTTACCGACAGCCCCTTACCATTAGGGAGGTCTAGTAAACTTAGTGTGTAAACAGAATTAACCGCATATTAAAACGTGTAGGCAGTTTCGCTAAGAGCTCAGAGAGAGATTAATAGTTGTATTAAAGAACTAGACATGTTCGGCAAACTAGCATGCAACCACTTCTTGTTCTCTTTATTGAACTTATCTCGAAACTTATGGTTAGTGTCTCGTAGTTTTGCCATATTTTAAGTACTAATGGTACAAACTCGTTGAAATTGCACGAATGTTCTTGAGGCTAAAATCTACGAGTATGCTTCTGGTTTGTCAGTTTTCCGTAAAAAAAGGTATTTAAAAAATGATTGGCATAAATTGTTGTGTATAGGAATTCATGTTTTTATATTTAGATATAAAATAAATAATTTAACGAAAAACTGGTCAGCCAGAAGCATATATAGGCTCGAAGACATGCGTGCAAATTTTTAACGAGATTGAACACTTGGTATTTAAAATATTACGAAACTACGTTAAAATGGAAAGAGCTACGAATACACGAGCTTTAAAGATTACATTTTGCACTGTATTTTATAATCTTTCCAGCTGTAATATAATTTATGTATTTTAGAAGAGAAATTGGCATTTAAATTTTTTGTCCATGTAGAAAGTCACTCAATAATGTATGTTAGAAAATATAAAGCTCTTTTAGTGAATAATATGCATGATGCTTATTGTGATTTTAATAATTAAATGTCATTTAATATGCAACATTATTTTACAATATTTCCTAAACATTGATTAAATCAATGTTAAAGTATGCAACCAATATGTATTATGTTGTTGGACGGCGTAAATTATAAAAAAGGAAATAAATGCTGCAGTAGGCCACTACTCACGTCGATGTAACTAGTGGCGGCACATTAGGTTCACAAAGGGTACTTTTTATCTTAGCATCTTTTATCGAGTCCTTTATTGGTTTTATCGGGTAAATATCCATCCATATTTTTGAGATTTACTTCTTTCCATCCGAAGGTTGTGTGGAAGAGGTCGCTGTAAGGGATAAGACCACCCCTTGGACCTATTTAATTGAACTACTCCAAGTATTGTTTATATTGTTAATCTGGTGTCAATCAAGAGTTTTCATATCGTATCGTAAATTACCAACAAGAACATAGGCAAAGAGCTTGGCGGCTACAAATCCGAATCCAAAACGTTCTTGTACCGTCATTAGAGGGTATTCATCCCAAATAAATTGGATACAGTTAGAAAGATGATGTTAATCGTTGCTCGGAAAGTAGTACTCTAAACCGTTGAATTTCTGACTATAAGCATTCTCTATTTTACGGTATGAAGAGAAATAATATCAATACTAATTATACATATTAATTTGACTAACGAGTTTATACACAAAAACAAACTTACGATATTAATACTTACATAATGGAGCAGACTCTACGTTGAAAATGTTGAATTCAGAGTACAAACCATCAAAAATGTAATTTCCACAATATAATAATAATACTAATAAATGTAATTATTTTCTTAACATAAAGTATTAGAGTGTACAGTAGCAATAAATAATACTAAATCATTGTAAAAGAGTTTTGCATGGAGTGTTGCCCGAGGTAGGCCTGAACAGCCCGTTTACGTAACAAATAAATTAAATTAGTTACAGATGTCGCACATGACACCCTTTACGACTTTTACGCGGTTCGTTCTCTACTCCGTATATGATGGAAGTAATAAAACATATAAATTGCCAATGCATACATTACACAGTATTGTATCGAGTAATGTTCACGAGTATTTCGTAAAAGTTTGGTTTGACTAGTCGCCTAGAGCAATCGTATGCAACTGATGATAATTATATGCTATATTATTTATTTTTTATTGCTGAAAGGCTAGCCTTTGACTACTATCTCCCGGTCGAAAGTATTGTTTAGGTTAACCTAGAAGTACTGGTTTTCTATTATATTTTTAGAATTCTGTCACTGTTATTGTTTCACGTGGTCAGCAATTATATTCGTCATAATAAGCATAATACAAATATGTTATCACAAATAAATCGGGTTGTATCGAGTTCAATGAAAAAAGTTTGACGTAAACAGTTGGTCTCCAGTATCAAATGCGAACTGATCAGTTGCATAGAAAAATATATTCCTAAGCTATACTTGAAAGATATCATATTCAGTCTTATGGTTTTACTGGGTACTTTTAATTTGTCAGTAAATAATGGCTATTAGTTATTTTTAAAAGGAAAAGCTTCTACACAGGTTCTAGACTCTTTTTTTTTTTTTTTTTTAATTATGATAAGCGAGCATTTGACCGCAGTCTCACCTGATGGAAAGTGACGACGCGGTCGACGGTGGAGCATGCTTGCCTAGCAAATACCTGTTTACTCTGTACTTGAAGACTGCCAGATTATATATATCGGGAAATAGAGACGCTGGTAGGGTGTTCCATAATTCGGCCGTACGCATTATAAAGCTAGATTTAAAACGCTTTGTGCGTATTTTCGGGATATCGACCATGTATGGATGCCGTATTCCTGTGCGTCTTGTTGTCCGATGAAAAAAAGGAGAGGTTCCCTATAAGGTTGTGTAAATCGATCGCACATTCTCCGAAGTGTAGCCTGTAAAAAACCGATAAACTAGCAACTTTGCGTCTATGCTCGAGGCTTTGGAGTCTAGCCTCCACCAACGCATCGTCACCAATGAGCTTCTTAGCTCGGTTATCTATCGAGTCCAAGGCTTCGAGCTGGTGCTTTGCCGAACCGTCCCAGAGATGGCTGCAGTATTCCATACAAGACCGGACTTGAGCTTGATATAGGTTTAGAAGCTGTCCCGATGTGAAATACCGCCGCACTTTCCAGAGAACACCCAGCTTTTTCGCAGCTAATTTAGCCCTGGACTCAATGTATGACCCGAAATTGAGTTTTGGTGTAAGAGTTACACCTAGTAGCTCGAGTTGGTTCGTTATCGGCACAGGCACACCTCGGAAGAGAGGAGTGAGAGAGAAAAGACTCTGTTTAGCACTAAAGAGACACGCCTGGGTCTTTGTAGCATTGAATTTGACTAAATTAGCGTCACCCCATTCGCAGACTGCCTCTAGGGTCAAATTCATTCGCTCGACCATCGCCACTCTATGAGACTGGATTTGTACATCGCCGGCCCGCGCATCGGATATATACCTCTCTACAACTGTGCTGTCATCTGCATACCCAACGATACCGGGTTTAAGCAGATCATTTATGTGCAGCAAGAAGAGAGTAGCAGAGAGAACCGACCCTTGAGGTACCCCGGCATTTATTGCCAATTGATCGGACGAACATCCATCAAGGACAACTCGTAACGATCTTTCCCCCAAGAAGTCGGAAATCCAAGAACACAGGCCAGCGGGTAAGCCATACGATGGAAGCTTATTCACAAGACTGTCGTGCCAGACCCTGTCGAAGGCCTTTAAAAATGTCTAGAGAGACGGCGAGCGCTTCTCCATGCATATCAATGGCCTCGCTCCTGTTTGAGTTATAAAACTCAGTCGCTGTTTGAGTTATAAAATACTTCTGCAAGGCGTTCCTAGGGGACACATATGCATTTAAATTTACAATTTATGGAGGAAACGCCAACAGTTTAATGTGAAAAATATCTACAATTTCCGCTTAGCTTCCTATTCGGATGCGAAATGTAGTACATGGGATCAATCAAATGTCATACTTGAATATGAAACATAAAATGAGTTTTATTTTATGCGTATATTTCCTTTGACTGTAACTAATCACGAAGTCGTCCGTTTAAGAAAAAACAATTTGGTAGTTTCCAGTGCACAAGAAAAATGACCTGCACCGATTGATAGGTTTTCCAATAGAGGAAAAATGTTGAGAAAGAAAAACTAAATTTAAGATGACAATATCTTTAGCAAAATATTAAAATTACACGAACTGTGGTCCACCAAGCAAAAAAGCGCTCGAGAGAGTGGTCTTTTCATAACATATCTTTTAAATAAAGCATATATATGTTATATTGGCATCACAGCTGTACATATAAAAAGGGAAAAGCAGAAGCAGAACGTCCATATTATTATTATGTCATAAATAAATACCACAATTTTAAGATCAGTCATACCTCTTGAATATAGTATAATTAATTAGTTAATAAATAATTTAACCAGCTATCAAACAAATACAAGTATGATTTTTTATGAACTTTGAGTTTGTATTAGTCTGTGACATATTTTAATAAGGTTATTTTAATTATTTGAACTAGGTTAATCATTGTAGCAGCTATGATTTCATTACAGACCAACCCTTAAAAAGGAAAAGGGTTTGGATAACGGACCCTTCCATATGTAGGGTAGATAGGCAATATTTTGTACTTTGGATGTGAGTAGAGTTAAATAACAGTAGAATGGTCGTGATTCCAATACTGTAGTACATACATGAAGGCATTCATTTAAAGTGGCTGTTGTATGTTGTGGTTGTGGTAAAAAAGCAAGTTTATTAACCAAATTCTGAAAATGCAGTTATGACTTAGCAGTAAGTAAAGATAAATAGTCATAAACAATATTGGAAAGGTTAAATAAATAAATAAATATTTAGCAGTCAAATAGCAAAACTTAGTCAACGATTCGGAATTAGTCCTTAAGAAATGTCATTCTATGCACTAAATAATATAATATAGAT
This sequence comes from Plagodis pulveraria, assembly GCA_963890685.1. Taxonomy (NCBI): domain Eukaryota; kingdom Metazoa; phylum Arthropoda; class Insecta; order Lepidoptera; family Geometridae; genus Plagodis; species Plagodis pulveraria. The sequence continues at coordinate 9,072,350 of OY982964.1, read as the reverse complement.
ATTTTTGGTGCTTCGCCGACGGCTGCCGTGGCACGCTCGCTTCGCTCTATCGGCCCGCGCGTTGTTGTGGTCACAGGTAACCTAATATTCCTCCTTCGCTTCGCTCGTCGACCTATTGGGACTTTGCTTTGACTAGATACTTCACGTGATCCGTGAACTGTGGTACTGTATAGCCATCTGCCAATTCCAATATTTTTACTTAAATATTTTTTGCACTGATGTTGTGGGATCAAATAACCGGCCTATTTTTATTCTGTCCATGTTGAACTGTCGCACTAATTTGCCAACCGCCGAATAATAAAATAACGGCCCATTTTTTATCTAAGATTAAAGAGAAAATCAGTAGTCTCTGTCTACTCCTGAGCGAAAAGGCGTGATGTTATGATTGGATTATACGAGTATCAAAAATTGTGAAGTGATTGAAAGTTAAACAAAAAATATCTCATAAATTATAGTGTACGGGCATCATATTAATGTAAAGTTTTGAATTTAATTTATGACATTACAATAACAATAATAAAATTGGCAGGATAGTCTAGAAAATAAATTTGACTATTTTTGTAGTATATTGACGTTACCATCTAATAATATAGGATCCATAGAATTGTTGTAGTTTATCAAGATTAATCAACATAGGTATATAATGTCCACTTCACGTACACTCTTTAGAACTTATTATTATTTATTTTATAAATATTATTGCAGAGTTTGTTGGCACTAAGACTAAAGTTACAATATTTAAAGCCGTAGGAACCTACAACGCACATGAATAATACAAGCAAACTAAACGCTTCTCATCTTGGAGTAAAAAATAAAAAAGACACGACACCCACAGGAACAGATTGAGGGGTGAGCTCTAGCCCGTTACCCCACGGGCTACAAAATAATTATATGACATAATCTACGCTGCTAACACAAAGGCTTTTAGGATTTAATATAGATCTTTTCCCTTCTTTTCTTCAAAAACATTTTCGAGGGATCAAGTCTGCTCGCGTCCGTGGGATTTAGCCCTAGATGTCCCACACGTGTCCCTCGGGTGGTGCTAAAGGAGCAGCCTAATAAGTGGTGGTAGGCCACCCTCCGAACAAAGTCATGGTGCCAAGCGTTTTTCGTGTTCCATCATGTTGTCCGGGCTAGCCGTTCAGGAGGATGGGTCGTGTATGGAGGCGATGCTGAAAGTGGCTGGTTAGTGGCACAGTATAGCGCTGCATGAGGTGATCAAACTCGAAGAGCAGCTGGATCCGAGGCACGGTTCTCCGTTGGCCGACCGCAGATAGTAACGGGGCCCAAGTAGTGAGCTAGCCACTCACAAAAGGCTGCCCCGCCATCTAGCGAAAAATCCCAGGAGTGCGCCATCGTGCCGGTTGGCGACCGGATGCGAGGACCCGATGGACACACTTGGGGGGGCTCGGGCGTCCCAGCGGTCTTCGAGTTTGGGTCCCAATACATGTAGAGTTGTTCTGTATGTCACTGAGTCAGTAAGTAGTGTTTCATCACACTTCCATCTTCTTACCTCCCTTTACTCTCCAATTAATGAACAATGAGTAGAAACAGTAAGGCGTTTTCACAGCGGAAGCACGTCCTCGCTTTTCAGGTGCACCTCGCTAACATCCAAGGCCTGCACTCAAATCTCGTTTCGGTCCATCACCACCTGGAGACCGCTAAACCCCATCTACTATTCCTCACGGAGACGCAGATCAAATGTCCAACGGACGCGTCGTATCTTGCCTACCCGGGCTACACCCTTGAGCATTAGTTCAAACCGCGCTCGGGTGTCTGCATGTACGCTCGTGATGACATTTGCTATCGGCGTCTCCGTAATCTTGAAGACCCCAGGTCTTCTTGTGTCTGGGTATTGGTTGATACAGGCATAGAAAAAATTCTCTATGCCTGTGTCTACCGCTCGCACACTGGAGACATGGAGACAACCAGGCTTATGACACACCTCAGTGAGGCGGCTGATGTGGCTCAACAAAGGTATCCTACTGCCGAATTAGTGATTCTGGGAGATTTTAACGCTCATCACCAGGAGTGGCTATTCCCATTCCAAAACACCGACCATGCTGGGAGAGAAACGCGCAAGTTAGCCTTGACACTCAATCTCACCCAACTGGTCAAAGAGGCAACAAGGTGATGATGAGGGTGAAGATGTTGAAAATCACACAGCCAATTGCTTGGACCTTCTGCTGACAACAGATCCAGACCGTTACACGGTGTCGGTATCATCACCACTAGGTAGCTCCGACCATTGTCTGGTGAAGTCTGTATCTGTCCATTCCCCACTTGACCCTAGCCCAAAAGGCACCCGGCGGATATGGCGATACAAGTCAGCAGATTGGGATGGGTTGCGTTCGTTTTATGCATCTTATCCTTGGTGGCAAGTTTGCTTCTCTTCCAGTGATACCTCTGCTTGCGCGGATGCTGTGGTAGATGTGCTGCGACACCGTGTGTCGGTATCATCACCACTAGGTAGCTCTGACCATTGTCTGGTGAAGTCTGTATCTGTCCATTCCCCACTTGACCCTAGCCCAAAAGGCACCCGGCGGATATGGCGATACAAGTCAGCAGATTGGGATGGGTTGCGTTCGTTTTATGCATCTTATCCTTGGTGGCAAGTTTGATTCTCTTCCAGTGATACTTCTGCTTGCGCGGATGCTGTGGTAGATGTGCTGCGTCAAGGTATGGATTATTATATTCCATTCTTGACGTACCTCTGTCTAGCAAAGCTCGCCCTTGGTTCGGAGCTGAATGTGTTAGCGCAGAAGCGATAAAACATGAGGCCTACACCGCTTGGGCTGAAGCACGAAACCGCAAGGCTAAGGATATTCGCGAAAAGAAGAAAGCTTTTAACAAAGCTGCCAGGTCGTGCAAAAAGGTTCTGAAGAAGGCTCGCTTTGACCATATAAGCCGAATAGGGGCCAAACTTGCTTCTTATCCCGCAGGGAGTAAAGCGTTCTGGTCCCTGGCTAAGTCGGTTGAAGCGAACTTCTGCCGTTCCTCACTGCCTCCACTGCTGAAACCTGATGGGTCATTGGCTCACACCACCAAGGAGAAAGCAAACTTATTTGCTGCACTCTTTGCGGAAACTTCACGTCTAGATGCTGGTAGTGCTGTACCTCCGACTTTACCTGTCTTCGAGTCGACCATGTCGGAAATCCGCATTCGACAGATTGATGTACGCAAAGCGCTACGCAATTTAGACGTGAACAAGGCTAGTGGCCCTGACGGCATACCAGCCATAGTTCTGTGGACTTGTGCGCCTGAATTGACTCCGATCCTGACACGCCTCTTCCGCCTTTCCATGGAGACTGGGCAAGTACCAAAAGCTTGGAAGTCTGCCAACGTGCAGCCCGTGCCCAAAAAAGGAAGTCGTGCCGACCCTGCCAACTATAGGCCTATCTCAGTCACGTCCATTCTTTGTAAGACAATGGAACGTGTACTGAACAAAAAGCTCCTTGGCTATCTTGAAGTGAATGACCTCTTGAGTGACCGGCAATATGGGTTTTGCCAGAACCGGTCCACTGGAGACCTTCTTGTATATGCCACTCATATATGGAGCGAGGCCTTGGAAAAATATGGTGAAGCGCTTGCAGTCTCACTGGATATTTCTACAGGGTTTCATCGACAGGGTTTGGCACGATAGCCTTATTGGTAAACTTCCAGCATATGGTTTACCTCCCAGACTGTGTGCGTGGATTAAAGATTTCTTGAGGGAACGTAGTAGTCGTTGATGGCTGCTCATCTGAACTAATGGCTATAAATGCCGGGGTACCTCAAGGATCAGTTCTTTCGCCAACACTCTTTCTGCTCCACATTAACGACTTGCTTAAACCCGGTATCTTTGGGTACGCAGACGATAGCACAGTTGTCGAAAGATATACATCCGACGCACGAGCTGGTGTGGTTCAAGTCCAGTTTGAAAGAGAGGCGATGATAGGACGATTAAACTCGAGCTTGTTGGCCGTGTCTGATTGGGGAGATGCCAATTTAGTGAGATTTAATGCGTCCAAAACACAGGCGTATCTTTTCTCTGCTAAACGGAGCCCATTTCATCTTTCTCCGACTTTCCGAAATGTAACGATACCGTTGGCGAATCGGTTAGAGCTTCTTGGTGTGTCCTTAACATCTAATATAAACTTTGGGTCTTACATCGAAGCCCGAGCACAATTGGCCGCTAAGAAGCTGGGTATCCTCGCAAAGGTGAGGCAGTTCTTCACACCGGGGCAGCTTCTTAATTTATATCAAGCTCAAGTCCGTTCGTGTACTGCAGCCACCTCTGGGACGGATCCGCGAAATACCAACTGCAGGCTCTCGACTCGATTGACCGACGAGCCAAAAGACTTATAGGCGATAGCGATAAGCTGGTTGAGTCCAAACTGCAGAGTCTTGGTCATCGTCGCAGGGTCGCTTGCCTTTCGGTATTCTATCGTATACATTTCAGTGAGTGTGCGCAGGAATTACACGGGCTGATTCCTCCATGCCCCTTTTATCATCGGACTACAAGACGCTCTGATGGGCGGCATCCTTTCATGGTTGACATTCCTCCAGTTCGCTTGAAGCGTTTCGCTTCCACATTTATCATCCGTATAGCGAACGAGTGGAACTCATTGCCCGCGTCTTTGTTTCCTGAACAGTATAACTTGGGGGTATTTAAGTCTAGAGTGAATAGGTATCTTCTAGGCAAGTATGCTACATCTTCGGCCGCATCGTCACTTTCCATCAGGTGAGATAGCGGTCAAATGCTTGCCTATCATACATAAAAAAAAAAAGATACGGCATATAATGGTATGCTGCTATGTACACTTCCTTATGCTTATATATTTTAAGCCATGTAAATTTCCTAATGTACTCGCGGTACATGGTGTTGCTTCCCAGTTGCTTATGTATCCTTATAAAGGCAAGATTCTAAGCGTCTGGATATGAATTTCAATAAAGTTTCCGTTGTATTGAATGTTATTATTTCAAGGCAATTTTGAGCGTCACTCATGGTTTTATACGGCTATTCTACACTAACTGAAGTCTAACCTTTTACCCTACATTTCCAAGCAAATATTGCAAATCTCAATGATTTTTCGTAGTTTCGGCAAAACGTACAACACAAAAGAAGATGTAGGCGCGCGCTATCAAAATCCTACCTCGGTTTTGTTTATTTGGATTAGCCAAAAAAGGTATTATTTGACTATGTTGACCTTTTGAAGCTCCGTATCTATTCGGTACATACGTGCGAAATCTTGTACTCTAACATTTCGTTGAATTGTCTTTTTCCTTTTTGTAGACACTAACAGATAAAATATAAGCCTTCGGAAAGATAATTAAATCCTGCATTGCCATGGCCATAAAAATATAACCATACAATTCCGAACCAGTTACCTAGCTATAAAATTCACCTTCCGTTTTCAGGTTAAAACCAATACTGCCGATTCTTTATAATAAAATATATCATAAAGAATCAGCATCAACTCAGCCACGTTTTATGCGCGCCACGTGGTAAGATGATATATAATTATTGAGAGACAAAACTTATATCTTCCCCCTATAAAATTACAGGAACCAAACCCCAAATATTACAGGAACTTTGACAATTAAAAAAGAATATTATATTCATCTGAATACTAGATTAAAACAATTTGAATGTGCTGTACTGCAGCGTAGTCAAATGATTCTAAAATATTGTTATTTTAACAAAACTTTATTACCGTAGTATTTATGATTGCATAAACACTTCACCGGAATAATTGTTTATATTCGACTTGAATACAAGAACTAGCTGTTAAGTTGATAACACCGCTATGAATGTAAAGTGGGTATTATAACATTGCTGTGAAATGATTGTAAACTTAATTATTGGAATTAATATTTGTAAGATGATATATAATTATTGAGAGACAAAACTTATATCTTCCCCCTATAAAATTACAGGAACCAAACCCCAAATATTACAGGAACTTTGAAAATTAAAAAAGAATATTATATTCATCTGAATACTAGATTAAAACAATTTGAATGTGCTGTACTGCAGCGTAGTCAAATGATTCTAAAATATTGTTATTACAACAAAACTTTATTACCGTAGTATTTATGATTGCATAAACACTTCACCGGAATAATTGTTTATATTCGACTTGAATACAAGAACTAGCTGTTAAGTTGATAACACCGCTATGAATGTAAAGTGGGTATTATAACATTGCTGTGAAATGATTGTAAACTTAATTATTGGAATTAATATTTAAATTTGAAATGAATAATTGTTTATGTTTTGTTCAAGTAAAACTATTAAGGTTTCAATTTTAAGCAGACTACGTAGCATGATGAATATTGAAATGCAAATTAGTTCTGAGACAATATTTTATCTAGTAGTTGAATGAATAAATTATGAGTTACGCTTAGTAAGTGAAATTATGATTAAATCTGAAATCTGTGTGCGAAGAAAACGAATGAAAGTGCGAGTTCACTGACCTTGTGTAACGCCTTTTAGTTGGAAGGCGTTTTTGTACGTATTTACGTTTGGTCGGTTTTTTGCCTTATACCATATAAATTGGCCGTCATTAGGGCGCTTTTGACTTTAGATTTTGGTGGGCTGATTTCTAAAAAAGTAATATCCGACTAACATAACAAGGCCAATTTGTCTCATTTTATCGAATATTACTCATCATATTAATTACAAAATTACAAGTAATCCGCAGGACAATGCCAACGTATGCTACGTTACGTATTGCAAAAATCTTTGACTATCAATGGCCAAGAAATTAATAAAGCCAATAGTGAAAAATATCTAGGGCTAATCCTTGATAACCAATTAACGTGGAAACCGCATATTGAAAACAAACGAAGTAAGCTAATTTCACTAATAGGGGCGCTCCGCGGCATTGCCCGATGCCTTCCAAAACAAGTACGTTACATAATATACAATTCCATGGTAAAGTCTCATATAGATTACATAGTTGAAATATGGGGCACAGCAGCCAAAAGTAACTTACAAATTCTACAAACATGTCAAAATAAAATCATCAAAACTCTATTTCGATACGAGTACTTCACGCCTAGTACTAAACTTTATTAGGAAACAAAATTAATTAACATAACTCAAATATATAGGCATAACACATGCATTCTTATGAGAAAAATTCTAACTAAAGATATACTTACATACCCAAATTACATCTAAAAAAAAGATAAATGTACAAAAAATTTCACAAGACAAGCCAACAATATCTTATTAAGATGACCTAGAACTAAATATGGTAAAAGAAACATAATGTATGAAGGGGCACAATTGTACAACAACCTACCGAAGAAAATTAAGGAAACAAAAACTTTGATTACTTTTAAGAAAAATGCTAAAGCTACATGTTTTAAAGGATTTCTCATTTTATCATTATATTTAAAATTCCGTAAATTTAGTTACATATGTGGTTTTGTACACTACGATGTGTGGCACAACATGTATATTATAAGTTAATTTAAGTACCTATCTCAGTAAATGAATAAGTGTATTCTTATGAGATAATAAATATTCTGAAACCGTAAACCGTAAAAATAAAAATATTCAAATCATATTAATATTTTGTCATTTCTCGGATTGAAACGGAACAAGCACGTGGCCTACCTGATGTTACCACCGGATATGCATTTCGACACAAGTAACGAGCTGCACCGTACCTGTCCGTACCTTGAGACAGTTGTTAAGGACTGCTGTCGAAATACACTGTTAGGTATTTGGCAACAGACTTTCTGAGTGTGGTAGCTTGCCAGGCCAGCATTCGCAAGATGTCCTTCTATGCAATTAATGAGTATTTACTATATCTACACCTAGTTTGACGTTTGTATGTATTGCCGGTTTTACGATAGAGCAAATCCTAAAAAGCTAATATTGAAACCCTTTTTTTTAACTTTTTACCCATAAACCTACATTTTTCATATAAGTAATTTTTTTATTGGATCTTCTGATACCCCATGTTCGAATCAACCATAAGGAGAGAGATAATTCAAAAATAAATTTTCAGTAATTGATGTTACCTCAACGTTGCAGCGCGTGTGTGACGTTCCATTAATGTGGTTTGGTTACGCTTATGCACACAGTACGGTTTAAAAATCTTTTGAACCCTTATTAGTCCACTAATAGCACGTTCCAATGATAATTGTAAAGAAAAATTGTCATCAAGTTGCGACAGATATAGCACACACTAAAACCGAAACATAAACTTTATAAAAATAATATGTATAATGTTTTAAATGGGAACGAACGAAGAATCATTATTTAGAAAGGCTTCCAGTTGCCACAAATAGGTGGGCTCGCGCTTAAACCAAAATCAAACCTTGACAATAAGAACATGTGCTTTAGTTTCTTAAAAGACAATAAGTAATTGTAAGAGAAAGGCATATGTACCTATAAGTTAAAAACAGATAGTGCAGTAGGTAAATTATTAAAAAGCAAAAGGCAATTGCAACTTAAAGGAAATGCAAATCATAACTTTCTGTTTGTTTCTAATATAATAACCACAGAACTTGGACCGAGGAAAATAAACAAATCACTTAAGTGAATTCCTTACAGAGCCATTAAATATGCTGATAGGCCAGTAGGCATGTAGACGACGCAATAACTCATGTTTATGAACGCATAAAATATCGTTAACCTAATTTTCTTGCTTCAATCAAAGCGAGATGGATTCCCTTCAAACTTTTACATAATAAATTTATGATTAAGTTTGTGCCAGAATATTTTATGAGCAAGTTTTAATTCACTTGTCAAAACATGTGAAATATTATATTGATACCAAGGGCATTTCAATGACATCGAAATACATTAAAAATATTCAATTGTTACCCTTGTTTGACAGAGAGGGCCTATATAAAAATAAAAGTAACCTGTTTACCGTATAAAAGATCTGTAAAATTTATCAAAACCTATCTTCAACGCCACTAATATTTTCAGGGTTTTTATCACGCGCATGATCTTCACAAGAAATTGAATGTTTTTTGTTACATTATTTCTTTACCGATTACTTGGACTGTGATAAGCGTAAGTTTTTTATTACACTGTCTGATTTATGCCAGTGTTATCAAAACACCGAACTGTTTTATGTATGTTTTTTTAAAATGTTTCGCTGAAAGTAATCTTTCTTTTAGTAATCTTTATTTTGAGATAAAGGGGCTCTTTAGGTCCAACAACCTCAGAAGTTGATATCTCGACCGTTACCTATAAAGGATAAAATGTTCGAAACGGGCTTATTTGAGGCTCTATCGATACTAAGACTTGTGTGAAAAATTATTTTTTAACCGACTTCAAAAAATATGTTTTAAGAGGTTTATATTTTATATTTAATATCTAGCTGTACCTACGACTTTGTTCGCGATTGCCATCCCTGCAGACTAATTATTCACTTTTGAGCACTGTTTATCTCATATTTAGCAACGCTGTGGTCTGCGGTGAAGCACTTTTAGTAAAGCATAGCTCAGAAAAGAGCTTTTTACTTTGGGTTTGAAAACTCCCGAGTTGTGTTTTCCAGAAGACATTAAGTAACCCAGAGAATTCCTTTGCAGTTCGCACAATAAATGTTGAAGCAAAGTACTTTGTGCGTTTCTTTGGATTTTCGATTTTAAGACGGCATCTTTTGGCAATAGAACGAAAATATATTAGATTGTGCACTTCCATTGCGCAGTCTCTTGTCAAAGTCATCCAAATCCAAAAGCTGACACGACGTATAAAAATAAACAATTTATTCTCTCCTTCTCGTTGAAACGGCTTAACGGATTTAAAGCAGTCGCAGCATAGCTTGTTTGCAGCAGCTGTCTTTGAGCAAGTAATTCTAGGCTAGCTCGATCAACATCTTCGACCACATAGTTCAATACTTACCATCAGGTGAGAAATAAAATAAATATTATATATTTCTGAGTCGTAGATTTTTGCCCACAAACTGATTCCTGCAGCTACTAACGGGAACAATTATAGTTATAAAGGAGATGGAGGAAATCTTAAACTTACTTCTTGAACTACTAAGCTTGATAATAAATAATAAATAGGGTTCATAAATAATACTAAGCTTGAGTAAAAGTAACATAGTATATTTTTTTTAATTGAAGATAAGATATTATACAAACATGTAACGTACAAAATATCATTACAACTTACGTAGTTCGCAGAATTAAGTTATGATGTAAAAGTGTTATAGATATTAAAACGTGTAACATTCATTTTCTAATACAAAACAAAAATGCTTAATGCTTAAATTAAATAGTTACTAGTTAAATTGCACACCTATATTTTAGTTGTACCTAATGTGAGCAACCCTAACTCACGCCATATATACTATCTTATGATTAATGAATTATATATTTATTATTATATGATTTGATGAATTTAATTAATGAATCAGAAATATAGGACTCTATTTATTTTGTATAAAGTTTTAGTTCAAGATAAAAGAATCCCAATATTTAGTACTACTACTAAGGCTTGTGATCGTCTATTGTTATTGTTCTATTATTTGAATTTAATACTTTAAATTTATACCTATTTTATTTAATCACTATTATAAAACATACAATCCGCGAATCGTTAAGAACAAAATACCTAAAAGAAATTACTTTTCCTGGTGTAATCATAAATGCAATATTAATTTAAGTAATGTAAACTTTAAACACAATGCTGCTGAAAAACATAAAAAAACATACATAAAACGAAATATCCATAAAATGTTTATAGAATAGAACTTATAGTACTGGCTTAGGCTTCCCGCATGCGGCTGGCTAAACATGCATCAAACCTTTCTGTATTTCAGGAAGTTCAGGCAACCCTGCCCTTTCTTGTATTTGTTTTGGATTTTAGAGTCCTGTAGAGAGAAAAATAAATTCTAACGTGTTCAAAAGAAGTTCCTAACTACCTGAAGCTCTTGTAATAAAATCAAGCAAATATGCTGACCCTCGTTAACGTTAAATTTAAATTATAGTTTCATATAATTAAGCTACTTCGTTTTGTTTTTGTATAGACAAGGTCTCGTTATGTATAGTCAATATTTCATATCTTGAAGTTATGAAAATGGTTCTACCATAACAAAAAGTAGGTATGAACTTATCATATGTGTTTTGTTTCATAAACCTTTTGTTTTACGCATTAGCAAATACAATTTACGCTTTTGTATTTTATGTACGCAATGCCTTATTGATCAAGTTTTATTAAGCATATAAATTTGCTACAATTTCGTGCACACAAGCTTGTAAGCAACCAAGACATATTATCTGCTGTGTATATGTGTTGATAGGTAATAATTTAATTGGTTTCTAATGTTTGGAATTGCTGACATGAATAAGAGATGAATTTCGTAGATTAAATATTTGAAACATCTCTACTAGTTAAAAGAAATATATTTATAAAGTTATTCATATTTAAATCAAATATTGATTTAATTTAATTATGTAAAGGAACCACATTTTAGTACGCTAGACCAAGCACTTATTCTAGGACTTAGCTTTCAAACTGCAACCCGAGGATGGCGAATATTCAATGAATTTACTCTAAACATTTATATAAAAAAAAAACACTCGCGAGAGCGATTATAGTTAGTACACCTTAAATTATTTCCGCCGACTTGGCGGGTCAAACGTACGCGTACAACTAAACGATTTTTAAATAAGACGCTTCATTCATTTGGGTTAAAACCATATTTTTTTCTCTCTCGAATAATATATCTATCTTACTTACTCGTAATAGAACCTTGCTTCATCCAACCTTATGTTCATATGTCAGACTGGTTGTGAATTTATTGCCTTTTTTAGAACACCCTTAGAAGTACCCTTCCTTAGAATTTTGAACGTCAAGTAGTTTGCGATTTATGATTTTAAAACAAAGATAAACCCAAAATTTTTTTGTCTTACCAAATGTTTCTAAATAATCCCAAGCACTGCGAACTCAAGTTTTTCGACTGTTCTCAAAATTGCAGTGACAAAAAAATACATGTCTCTAATATTATTTTATATGAAAGATGTAAAGTGCCACAATTTGAAAGAAATTTATTACTTGCATGTGTGTTAAAATTTTGTAGATAATAGATGCGTAAAATTTTATGGTAGGTAGGGTTCAGGCGGTCACACTACTAACAGTCTCGGTTTATTTTCTGTTGGAATCAGTGTCCGTTTCAATTTCAACTTAGGAAAAGCTCTCCAATTGGCTTCCGTTTTCAATAACCCTATATTTCACCTACAACATGATAGTAATCACTGTTTTATTTGTTACAGGTAAGCTTATTTCCAGGGAAAATAATAATAAACAGAAGCTAAGTATGTCGTGACGATGCTAGACTAGACATAGGAAAATAAAGGTAAAACATATTATATTTATATTTAAGAAAAGGTCATATTAACGAATTAATCATTTTATGTGGATTATGTGGATCATTTAGGAAATAAATTGTAGTCAATAATTGGCTGGAAAAAATATAGTAAATACACTTGGTTGCTTTCATATGACGTACAGATCCTTGTCAAGAATATATGGACTGATCGATATCCTCCTGTTGAATGACGTCATAAGAAAAAGAAAGAAAGAAAAAGAGGAAAACTAATATAAGAAAAAATGTACTAAATGATCATCGTTTCATCACTCACGTCGTTATGAGTGTGGTGTTGATGCATACAGTGTTTCAAACCATCTTAATTCTTTGATTACTCAAGATTTAGCTGATAAACTGCCAACAAGACTACTCCCAATGAGGGTTGGCGTCTAAAAGGGCCAAAAAAATTATAATGAAACAGTAACAAAATTATACATCCACCATTATTATTATTTAAGAAATTTAGAATGATAGTTAAGAAAATTATAAAGTTGAGGCCATGTAATAAAAGATTCTTTTTGTCAGACGATGCATGTTAGAGTGACATGACAAAGTGAAAAATGCTTCTTCAAAATTACAAATTTTCGAGAGTCATGTGCGGGATAAGATTTCCTCTCGAAAATTTGTATATTTGTAATGTAATCCGCAAATAATGCGTTATTCCAAATATGAAATATATTAAAATGCTTCTTCAGCCTTAAATTTACTGATGGATTGATATTGTTCCTAAGACAGTTGAAATAGTCAAAGTTAGTAATTTGCATTGTTAATTGTATGCATAGAATAAAAGGCACGGTTTCTATCCACGCCTAAATTGATTAATTTTGTGGCATTATAAATTAAAATTTAAAAATTTTGAACCGGGCTGAGTATTTACATATTGTAAACAGAATGTAAGCTTATTAGGCAGAGAGAATTGCTCATCGTCTAGAAAAACGTGCATAGCAGCCCGAGCAAAGCGTTACCTACGCAATAATATACCTTGTAGTTATTGATTTTAACGTACCAGAATATGACGAAATAAAAAACGAAATCCAGGTTAAATCAAAATAACGCGACCCATTTATATACGACGCCATTCAAGTGCATTTAATTGTTTTTATGCGGTCTTGGGTAACCATCGCAGAATGAGGAACAAGAATACAATGATGGTATTTTATTCCAAGTCATTCGTATGTGAACTTGCTACGAGATGTTTCCTTTGTTTTGGATACAATTCCCAGCTGAGAGAGAGATTATTTCGATTAAGATACTTCAGCGAAGCATATACAAAACTTTTGAATGGGGGCTGTAGGGTATAGGTAGCAATAGGTAGCTTGTACGTCTATTTGTACTGAAAGGTACAGCGGTAGAGGTAAGGAACAGTGTGGAGGAAATAAAATATTTTGTCTGAAATATGAGTCTGGTCGTTGATTATTACATGGAAGAATAATTAGTTTTTGTCAATGATACCTATAAAATATAGCAAATAATACGTTCATGAAAAGTTTACAATATTGAAATCATTTTTTTTCCCGTGTTCGGAAGAAACCATGCTACGAGACAGAACGATACACACTCATAAAAAGTCTTCAAAGTTGTATCAATGTAATCCAACGAAGGTTCCAAAGGGGGGAATAACAGTTCTATTAACCCAAAAAAAAAAAATACCTTAGCCTACCGAAGTGTAAGCTCCAAGACTATATCATTTATTCCACATGTGAGCATTTCTACGGCTGTGTTCGCGGAATATTTTTTGATTGCGTTCTTTTGAACAAAAATAGTACTATTTTTTAAAGGGGTTTATACTATCATTACGTGATCACTGTAAAAAAAAGAGTTTATCTGTGCGAATACAGTCACATTTATGAAGATGAGGTCGTAGCATCGTGTTTAAAAAGAATTCCCCTGAATTTTAGACACAAAAAATCCGGATAATGAATATCACTACATGGTATAAAACAATGTCGCTTCCCGCTGTCTGTCCCTATGTATGCATAGAGCTTAAAACTACGCAACGGATTTTGATGTGTTTTTTTATTAATGTAATTGTGACGGAAAATACACGAGGCCCACCTGATGTTAAACGGACTAACCTCTGCCTATAACAGATGCATTTTATCACAAGTCACGAATTTCACTGCGCCCGTCACCTTGAGACATAGTTGTTAAGTCTCATGTGCCTGTAATTTCACTGGCTCTCAAGGACTGCTGCCGGAACACATCGTTAGGTGCTTGGCGACAGATTTTCTACTTGAGGGTGGTCGCTAGCCAGGCGGGCATTCGCAAAATGCCCTTCCACCATGCAGTGAAGCTAACCCGCGGCGGGATTCGAACCATAGACCTGCTGCGCGGAAGTCCATACCAATGCCTCTGAGCCATCACTGCTTCAAAGGCATTGCTGCTTTTCTTTAGGTACACACATATTGACCTAGGTCTATACTGATCAGACCATGTGCTCTTCTTCTCTAAACGTGCTGGAGTTGGAGCGCTAATCTATAGCAGGGATGATGAATGCTTCAAAACCACGTCAGTTAAATCACAATATTAAATTAATTTAAAAAAAACACTATTTTCCTGATGCTGTGTTTTGTACTGAGTAACACTTCACTGCACTATTAATTCAGAAAAAAATGTTCTAGTGAGTTGTTTGCTTGGTAATAAAATGTCACTTGCAATTAAATAGTGCCTTGCTAACCTCAATAAAGTAATTTTGTCCACAACTGCTTTGATTGTCGCATGACATATTACTTTTTATTCTGATGAGTGTAGGCTTTTTTTTTTGTTTAATGTATGTATATATTTTTTATTTTAAGGATTTTGATAGTATTATTCACACTTCAACCGTTTGACTGTCGTAATTTCGGCACATTCGCTTAAGTTCCATGCACTCAAACCGCTTACTCCGTTTGTGACGTCATTCGCATTTTTCTTTTGATAAGGTACCGTGGTTGTATATATTTATAGGTAAGTATAGGCTTTACAGGTAAGTATCAATATTATAGGCAATCAACATACACCTTCAACATTGCCATTATAACAGCTGGTCGAATAACGCCAATATCATTTTATAAATGATCCTTCTACAAAATAACCTTTCCAATTATTTTGATAATATTTTTATAGGTGTTATAATCTGATTCTCTCTCTGAAGTAAAAATTAAGGACTATACAAAACAATATTACAGTTATTATTTTTTGTTTATATTAAATCATAAAAAAATAATTGCATACAAGTGTCGTGCTTGGTATAATTATAAAGTATCGACTGTGAATTTATTTGAAGAAAATATCATAAAAGTACCTAAATCCTCGCGATATGCATACCAAATTGAAAAAGTAGCGTTTTTTGTATTGGTATAAGGCACCCAGACGGTATTTTTTTTTAAAATGTATAGGTTCCTTTATTCAATATCAAATCATCATAGGAAATTTAAATACATTATTTTCTTTAATATCATTATTTATTATCTTCTAAAATAAATACAGAACCCGTATCTGGTTCTTTGATTTGCACTCATACGGTTTTATTTCCGTTTGACTCTGCTCTGCGGCTTGCAAGTTTCAATTTGCATTGGCACTGTATAAGAACAAGCAGGCTAGCATCACTAGAAGCACTGAAACGTTACTACCCTTGCTAAATAATAATCTACGTAGGTTAGTTGCCGTCAGACAGAGAGCCGGCCACGACATCGAAGACAAAACAAATTTACACACTTAATTTGGTATAAGGGCAGAAAAAAGAAAAATACTAAGGACCAATGTTACCAAATTAGGATAAAACTATACGTGGATTACTTTAATCACTGTAACCAACAAAACATGATAGATATCTGTCAACATAGAGGTTCAACGATGTAGCAGTATTTTAAAATTGCCATGATATTGAAATTATGACATTTTACATCTGGCAGACAGCTTCAGTAAAGAAAAACCTTAACCTAAAATTAAAAAAATATACGGTTCAATTTGGTGGTATAATACTTCCATAAACTAAATACAAATATGGCCACTTTGCTATATGTATTTATATATAACGGTAAAATAAATTCCCGCCTCGACAGCCGGTCTAAAGAAGATGGAATCGCGTCTGGCGAATATAGCCTGAATACGAAGATTCAATGGCTACGTGAGGTTAAAATTTGCCACTGTATAAATTGTGGATGTATGTTTTGTAATTATCTTGTGCAATAAGTTTTTAATAACGTTTATATCTTAATTGATACACAAATAATCTTCGGCGGAATCAGCAAACCCCACGTAGTTCGGCACGTCGTCTAAAAGGTAAGCAGTTTGACATGCCAAATAAATTTTTTTTTTCTACATAAATATTTATTTATTTTGGTTTTTTATTACTTAAATCGTTTGTGTTTTTGTTTTCAGGTCTCGTAATGGCTGAAGTTTATTCGTGTTCTGGGAATGGTTTTGATTGAAGACCACCTGAGAAACCGCAAAGATAATCCATGAATTCCAAGGGATTCTCGTAAGTGCTTTCTCGCATGTCTTACTTGGTGAACCAAGTATGGAACCACCAAAGAAGTTGCCAAGACGTGTAACAAGATGTTCGGAATGCGATAGAAGAAAAGATCGAAGACCAAGTACGGTTGCAAGCGATGCAAAGTACCTATTACTCAGAGCACGCATATTTTTTTTGTAAAAATTGTGCAGATTTGAGCCAACTGGGATCTCATGAAGACTAATTATGTTTAGTTATTTTTATTTTATTATTGTTTCTTATCTTATTAAGCCCTAAAATATAGGGCAATAAGAAGTTTTTAGTTTGGTTTTTTTTAAAGGCTTAACCAAAGAAGATAGTCTCCTCTTAGTTATTGAAACAGTACATTTTTTGTTACAATGCCTACAGATATTAAAAATGTTTATTTTACTTAACAAATTTATTTTATTCCTATATCCTGATAGTCCAAAAACAAAATAAATATGTATAAATTAAACTTTGAAAATATATTTATTTATTTATTTATATTATATAAAGCTCGATTACCACTGACTGACTGATTGACATAAATGTTCTCCTAGAAGGAGCAGAGTAGGGTAAAAATGAAGTATGGCAAAAATGTTCGGGGGGTTTAGGTGAGTATGAGAAAAATCGAATATCATTAAAAAGACGCCTGCCAAGTAAAGATGGATATCGTATCTCGAAAACGGTAAGAGATAGGTAGGGGGTGTTTGAACAAATGTCATAGGGAATTGGGAGAGCAGTGGAATGACACCTGTCAAAAATCCAAAATGGCGGATTTCAAGATGGCCGCCATACAAAGTGATCCGAGCCTGCTGAAGCGAGGCCGTTAGGCCGAGCTTCAGTAGGGGCGGAGCAGTTTGTATGGTGGCCGTCTTGAAATCCGACATTTTGGATTTGACCCACGTGCTCCTATCATTCTTTATACAGCATTTGGATTGTTTTGCCTTATATTTTCGACTGTATTAGGAGTTTTGGTGAGATTTTTGACTGAATTTGAAGTTACTGTCCTACATTAGTGTAGTAGCGAGCCCGAAGGGCGAGCTCCTGGTGAGGCCGAAGGCCGAACTTTCGGCTCGCGAGGCCGAAGGCCGAGCGTAGGGCGCGTGAGCCCGAAGGGCGAGCGCTTGGCGAGGCCGCAGGCCGAGCCATATTAGTAACTTGCGAGGCCGAAGGCCGAGCTCCGAATTGAGTGTATTTTCCACGTCTCCGACTGGTCTCCATGGCAACTGCCCCCGGTAACCGAAGCACTTACGAGTGGGGTTCCTTAACAAAAGTGACTCAGAACCTTGGTACCATTCTGCCCGTACCACCTTTTTCTGGCAGTAGGTTGAATCTGGTTTGGTGTCTACAGTATGGTTCTTTATTGTATTGAGAGTTGATATGGGATTTCATACTTCTATTGGAGTTTTGGACATTACTTTTTTTTAATGTATAACGTGCTTTTATGACAGTCCCAACTGACTCAAGATAGATGCGGGCCGCATGCGGCCCGCACACTGCCCGAAAAACTAGTTATTTATAATATATAAAGCTCGATTACCACTGACTGACTGACTGACTCACTGACATAAATGTTCTCCTAGAAGGAGCAGAGTAGGGTAAAAATGAAGTATAGCAAAAATGTTCGGAGGGTTTTGGTGAGTATGAGAAAAATCGAAAATCATTAAAAAGACGCCTGCCAAGTGATGATGGATGACGTATCTCGAAAACGGTAAGAGATAGGTAGGGGGTGTTTGAACAAATGTCATAGGGAATCGGTAGAGCAGTCGAATGACATCTGTCAAAAATCCAAAATGGCGGATTTCAAGATGGCCGCCATACAAAATGCTCCGAGCCTGCTGAAGCGAGGCCTTTAGGCCGAGCTTCAGTAGGGGCGGAGCAGTTTGTATGGTGGCCGTCTTGAAATCCGTTATTTTGGATGTACCCCACGTGCTCCTATCATTCTTTATACTGCATTTGGAGTGTTTTACCTTATATTTTCGACTGTATTAGGAGTTTTTGTGGGATTTTTGACTAAATTTGGAGTTACTGTCCTACATAAGTGAAGTAGCGAGCCCGAAGGGCGAGCTCCTGGTGAGGCCGAAGGCCGAACTTTCGATCCGCGAGGCCGAAGGCCGAGCGTATGATGCGTGAGCCCGAAGGGCGAGCGCCGAGCGAGGCCGCAGGCCGAGCCGTTTTAGTAACTTGCGAGGCCGAAGGCCGAGCTCCAACTTGAGAGTATTTTCCACGTTTCCGACTGGTCTCCATGGCAACTGCCCGCGGTAACCGAAGAACCTACGAGTGGGGTTCCTTTACAAAAGTGACTCAGAACCCTGGTCTCATTTTGCCCGTACCACCTTTTTATGGCAGTAGGGTGAATTTGGTTTGGTGGCTACAGTTTGGTTCTTTATTGTATTGAGAGTTTATATGGGATTTCATACTTTTATTGGAGTTTTGAACACATTTTTTTTAAAGTATTAGGTGTTTCTGTGGAATTTTCAAATGACTAAAGATAGATGCGGGCCGCATGCGGCCCGCACACTGCCCGAAAAACTAGTTATTTATAATATATAAAGCTCGATTACCACTGACTGACTGACTGACTCACTGACATAAATGTTCTCCTAGAAGGAGCAGAGTAGGGTAAAAATGAAGTATGGCAAAAATGTTCGGGGGGTTTTGGTGAGTACGAGAAAAATCGAAAATCATTAAAAAGACGCCTGCCAAGTGATGATGGATGACGTATCTCGAAAACGGTAAGAGATAGGTAGGGGGTGTTTGAACAAATGTCATAGGGAATCGGGAGAGCAGTCGAATGACATCTGTCAAAAATCCAAAATGGCGGATTTCAAGATGGCCGCCATACAAAATGCTCCGAGCCTGCTGAAGCGAGGCCTTTAGGCCGAGCTTCAGTAGGGGCGGAGCAGTTTGTATGGTGGCCGTCTTGAAATCCGTTATTTTGGATGTTCCCCACGTGCTCCTATCATTCTTTATACTGCATTTGGAGTGTTTTACCTTATATTTTCGACTGTACGACTTTTTGTGGGATTTTTGACTGAATTTGGAGTAACTGTACTACGTTAGTGTAGTAGCGAGCCCGAAGGGCGAGCTTCTGGTGAGGCCGAAGGCCGAACTTTCGGCTCGCGAGGCCGAAGGCCGAGCGTATGTCGCGTGAGCCCGAAGGGCGAGCGCTTGGCGAGGCCGCAGGCCGAGCCGTGTTAGTAACTTGCGAGGCCGAAGGCCGAGCTCCGACTCGAGAGTATTTTCCACGTCACCGACTGGTCTCCATGGCAACTGCCCGCGGTAACCGAAGCACCTACGAGTGGGGTTTCTTAACAAAAGTGACTCAGAACCTTGGTCCCATTCTGCCCGTACTACCTTTTTATAGCAGTAGGGTGAATTTGCTTTAGTGGATGTAGTATGGTTCTTTATTGTATTGAGAGTTTATATGGGATTTCATACTGTTATGGAATTTTGTTTTATTTTTTTTACTGTATAAGGTGTTGATGTATTGTTTAGTACTGCATAACGATAAATGCGGGCCGCATGCGGCCCGCACACTGCCCGAAATACTAGTTTATAATATATAAAGCTGGATTACCGTACACTGACTGACTGACTGACTGACTGACTGACTGACTGACTGACATCATTGTTCTCCCAGAAAGAGTCGAGAAGGAAGCAAGTGATGTATGGGAAAAGTGTAGAGGGGGTTTGTGTGAGTATGGGAAAAATCCGAAAACTCAAAGATGACGTCTGCCAAGTAAAATTGGATGGCGTATCTCGGAAACGGTAAGAGATAGGTAGGGGGTGCTTGACCAAATGTCATAGGGAATCGGGAGAGCAGTCGGATGACATCTGTCAAAAATCCAAAATGGCGGATTTCAAAATGGCCGCCATACAAAATCCTTCGATCCCTCAAAAAAGTAGCTGGTTCTACCAGAAAGAGTTGAGTACGGTTAAAGTAATGTATTACGAAAATGACTAAGGGGTTCAGATTAGTAGGGAAAAATTAAAAACCCTAAAAATGACGCCTGCCAAGTAAAGGTGGACTACGTATCTCGAAAACGGTAAGAGATAGGTTGGGGGTGTTTGAACAAATGTCATAGGGAATCGGGAGAGCAGTCGAATGACACCTGTCAAATGTGCTACTCTCATTCTTCATACATTATTTGGAGTATTTGACCTTACAATGTCGACTGTATTAGGAGTTTTTGTGGGATTTTCAACTGAATTTGGAGTAATTGGCCTACTGGCCGTGTAGCGAGCCCGAAGGGCGAGCTTCTGGTGAGGCCGAAGGCCGAACTTTAAGGCCGCGAGGCCGCAGGCCGAGCCATGTTAGTAACTTGCGAGGCCGAAGGCCGAGCTCAGACTTGCACCGATTCGGCTGAAAATCGATATATAGGTTGTTCTCGTCATCCTTATTCTATATATGAAATTTTGATTTTGATGACGTCTGCCAAGTAAAAATAGTTACTTCGATTTGGCTGAAACTCGATATTTATGTGGTTCTGGACGTCCTTATTCTAAATCAAAAATTTTTGTTTCGATGACGTCTGCCAAGTAAAAAAAGTTACTCCGATTTGGTTGAAACTCGATATTTAGGTGGTTCTGGGTGTCCTTATTCCAAATCTTAAAATTTTTTTTCGATGACGTCTGCCAAGTAAAACAAGTTACTCCGATTTGGCTGAAACTCGATATTTAGGTGGTTCTGGGTGTCCTTATTCCAAATCAAAATTTTTTTTTTCGATGACGTCTGCCAAGTAAAAAAAAGTACTCCGATTTGGCTTAAATTTTATATCTAGGTTGTTCTGGACGTCCTTATTCCAAATATGAAATTTTTTTTTCGATGACGTCTGCCAAGTGCAGGTAAATCACGTATCTCGAAAACGGTAATAGATAGGTAGGGGGTTTTTGAAAATATGTCATAGGGAATAAGGAGAGCAGTCGAATGACATTTTGGATGTGTCTTACGTGCTCCTATCATTCTTTATACTGCATTTGGAGTGTTTTTCCTTAATTTTCGACTGTATTAGGAGTTTTTGTGGGATTTTTGACTGAATTTGGAGTTACTGTCCAACTTTAGTGTATAGCGAGCCCGAAGGGCGAGCTCCCGGTGAGGCCGAAGGCCGAACCTTCGGCTCGCGAGGCCGAAGGCCGAGCGTAGGGTGAGTGAGCCCGAAGGGCGAGCGCATGGCGAGGCCGCAGGCCGAGCCGTGTTAGTAACTTGATGAGGCCGAAGGCCGAGCTCCGATTTGAGAGTATTTTCCACGTCTCCGACTGATCTCCATGGCACTGCCCGCGATAACAGAAGCACCTACGAGTGGGGTTCCTTAACAAAAGAGACTGAGAACCTTGGTACCATTCTGCCCGTACAACCTTTTTATGGCAGTAGGGTGAATCTGGTTTGGTGGCTACAGTATGGTTCTCTACTCTATTACAAGTTTATATGGGATTTCATACTTCTAATGGAGTTTTGAACACACTTTTTTTTAATGTTTCAGGTGTTTTCATATAGTTTAGTACTGCATAACGATAAATGCGGGCCGCATGCGGCCCGCACACTGCCCGAAATACTAGTTATTATAATATATAAAGCTGGATTACCGTACACTGACTCACTGACTGACTGACATCATTGTTCTCCCAGAAGGAGTCGAGTAGGAAGAAAGTGATGTATGGGAAAAGTGTAGAGGGGGTTTGTGTGAGTATGGGAAAAATCCGAAAACTCAAAGATGACGTCTGCCAAGTAAAATTGGATGGCGTATCTCGGAAACGGTAAGAGATAGGTAGGGGGTGCTTGACCAAATGTCATAGGGAATCGGGAGAGCAGTCGAATGACATCTGTCAAAAATCCAAAATGGCGGATTTCAAAATGGCTGCCATACAAAATCCTCCGATACCTCAAAATAGAAGCTGGTACTACCAGAAAGAGTTGATTACGGTTAAAGTAATGTTTTGCGAAAATGACTAAGGGGTTTAGCTGAGTAGGGAAAAAATTTAAAACCCTCGAAATGACGCCTGCCAAGTAAAGACGGACTACGTATCTCAGAAACGGTAATAGATAGGTTGGGGGTGTTTGAACAAATGTCATAGGGAATCGGGAGAGCAGTCGAATGACACCTGTCAAATTTGCTACTCTCATTCTTCATACCTTATTTGGAGTATTTGACCTAACAATGTCGACTGTATTAGGAGATTTTGTGGGATTTTTAACTGAATTTGGAGTAATTGTCCTACTGGCCGTGTAGCGAGCCCGAAGGGCGAGTTTCTGGTGAGGCCGAAGGCCGAACTTTAAGGCCGCGAGGCCGTAGGCCGAGCGGATGGTGCGCGAGCCCGTAGGGCGAGCGCTAGGCGAGGCCGCAGGCCGAGCCATGTTAGTAACTTGCGAGGCCGAAGGCCGAGCTCAGACTTGCACCGATTTAGCTGAAAATCGATATATAGGTTGTTCTCATCATCCTTATTCCAAATATGAAATTTTTATTTTGATGACGTCTGCCAAGTAAAAACAGTCACTCCGATTTGGCTGAAACTCGATATTTAGGTGGTTCTGGACGTCCTTATTCCAAATCTAAAATTTATTTTATGATGACGTCTGCCAAGAAAAAAAAGTTACTCCGATTTGGCTGAAACTCGATATTTAGGTGGTTCTGGGTGTCCTTATTCCAAATCTAAAATTTTTTTTTCGATGACGTCTGCCAAGTAAAAAAAGTTACTCCGATTTGGCTGAAACTCGATATGAAGGTGGTTCTGGGTGTCCTTATTCCAAATCAAAAAATTTTTTTTCGATGACGTCTGCCAAGTAAAAAAGTTACTCCGATTTGGCTGAAATTCGATATTTATGTGGTGTTGGACGTCCTTATTCTAAATCAAAATTTTTTGTTTCGATGACGTCTGCCAAGTAAAAAAAGTTACTCCGATTTGGCTGAAACTCGATATTTAGGTGGTTCTGGGTGTCCTTATTCCAAATCTAAAATTTGTTTTTCGATGACGTCTGCCAAGTAAAAAAAGTTACTCCGCTTTGGCTGAAACTCGATATCAAGGTTGTTCTGGACGTCCTTATTCCAAATATGAATTTTTTTTTTCGATGACGTCTGCCAAGTGCAGATAAATCACGTATCTCGAAAACGGTAATAGATAGGTAAGGGGTTTTTGAAAAAATGTCATAGGGAATAAGGAGAGCAGTCGAATGACATTTCGGATGTGTCAAACGTGCTCCTCTCATTCTTTATACTGCATTTGGAGTGTTTTACCTCATATTTTCGACTGTATTAGGAGTTTTTGTAGGTTTTTTGACTGAATTTGGAGTAACTGTACTACGTTATTGTAGTAGCGAGCCCGAAGGGCGAGCTCCCGGTGAGGCCGAAGGCCGAACTTTTGGCTCGCGAGGCCGAAGGCCGAGCGTATGGTGCGTGAGCCCGAAGGGCGAGCGCTTGGCGAGGCCGTAGGCCGAGCCGTGTCAGTTACTTGCGAGGCCGAAGGCCGAGCTCCGACTTGAGAGTTTTTTTCATGTCTCCGACTGGTCTCCATGGCAACTGCCCGTGATAACCAAAGCAACTACGAGTGGGGTTCCTTAACAAAAGTGACTCAGAACCTTGGTTCAATTCTGCCCGTACCACCTTTTTATGGCAGTAGGGTGAATCTGCTTTAGTGGCTACAGTATGGTTATTTATTGTATGGAGAGTTTATTTGGGATTTCATACTTCTATTGTAGTTTTGAACTTATTTTTTTTAATGTATAAGGGGTTAAGGTAAAGTTTAGTACTGCACAACGATAAATGCGGGCCGCATGCGGCCCGCACACTGCCCGAAAAGCTAGTTTATAATATATAAGGCTCGATTACCACTGACTGACTCACTGACTCACTGACATAAATGTTCTCCTAGAAGGAGCAGAGTAGGGTAAAAATGAAGTATGGCAAAAATGTTCGGCGGGTTTAGGTGAGTATGAGAAAAATCGAAAATCATTAAAAAGACGCCTGCCAAGTAAAGATGAATGACATATCTCAAAAACGGTACAAGATAGGTAGAGGGTGTTTGAACAAATGTCATAGGGAATTGGGAGAGCAGTCGGATGACATCTGTCAAAAATCCAAAATGGTGGATTTCAAGATGGCCGCCATACAAAGTGATCCGAGCCTGCTGAAGCGAGGCCGTTAGGCCGAGCTTCAGTAGAGGCGGAGCAGTTTGTATGGTGGCTGTCTTGAAATCCGACATTTTGGATGTGACCCACGTGCTCCTATCATTCTTTATACTGCATTTGGAGTGTTTTACCTAATATTTTCGACTGTATTAGGAGTTTTTGTGGGATTTTTGACTAAATTTGGAGTTACTGTCCTACATAAGTGAAGTAGCGAGCCCGAAGGGCGAGCTTCTGGTGAGGCCGAAGGCCGAACTTTCGGTCCGCGAGGCCGAAGGCCGAGCGTATGATGCGTGAGCCCGAAGGGCGAGCGCCTGGCGAGGCCGTAGGCCGAGCCGTATTAGTAACTTGCGAGGCCGAAGGCCGAGCTCCGACTTGAGAGTATTTTCCACATCTCCGACTGGTCTCCATGGCAACTGCCTGCGGTAACCGCAGCAACTACGAGTGGGGTTCCTTAACAAAAGTGACTCAGAACCTTGGTACCATTCTGCCCGTACCACCTTTTTATGGCAGTAGGGTGAATCTGCTTTAGTGGCTACAGTATGGTTCTTTATTGTATTGAGAGTTTATATGGGATTTCATTCTTCTATTGGAGTTTTGAACATACTTTTTTACAACGTATCATGAGTTTTGATATAGTTTAGTACTGCATAACGATAAATGCGGGCCGCATGCGGCCCGCACACTGCCCGAAAAACTAGTTATAATATATAAAGCTCGATTACCACTGACTGACATAAATGTTCTCCTAGAAGGAGACGAGTAGGAGCAACGTGATGTATGGCAAAAATGTTCGGGGGGTTTTGGTGAGTATGAGAAAAATCGAAAATCATTAAAAAGACGCCTGCCAAGTGATGATGGATGACGTATCTCGAAAACGGTAAGAGATAGGTAGGGGGTGTTTGAACAAATGTCATAGGGAATGGGGAGAGCAGTCGAATGACAACTGTCAAAAATCCAAAATGGCGGATTTCAACTGCTCCGCCCCTACTGAAGCTCGGCCTGACGGCCTCGCTTCAGCAGGCTCGGAGCATTTTGTATGGCGGCCATCTTGAAATCCGACATTTTGGATGTGCTCCACGTGCTCCTCTCACTCTTCATACTGCATTTGGAGTGTTTTACCTCATATTTTCGACTGTATTAGGAGTTTTTGTGGGATTTTCGACTGAATTTGGAGTTACTGTCCTACATTGGTGTATAGCGAGCCCGAAGGGCGAGCTTCTGGTGAGGCCGAAGGCCGAGCGTATGATAAGCGAGCCCGAAGGGCGAGCGCTTGGCGAGGCCGTAGGCCGAGCCGTATTAGTAACTTGCGAGGCCGAAGGCCGAGCTCCGACTCAAGAGTATTTTCCACGTCACTGACTGGTCTCCATGGCAACTGCCCGCGGTAACCGAAGCACCTACGAGTGGGGTTCCTTAACAAAAGTGACCCAGAACCTTGGTCCGATTCTGCTCGTACCACCTTTTTATGTCAGTAGGGTGAATCTGGTTTGGTGGCTACAGTTTTGTTCTTTATTGTTTTAAAGTTTGTATGGAATTTCACACTTCTATTGGAGTTTTGAACACACTTTTTTTTACGTATTAGGTGTTTCTGTGAAATTTTCAAATGACTAAAGATAGATGCGGGCCGCATGCGGCCCGCACACTGCCCGAAAAACTAGTTTATTTATATTTATAATATATAAAGCTCGATTACCACTGACTCACTGACTCACTGACATAAATGTTCTCCTAGAAGGAGACGAGTAGGAGCAACGTGTTGTATGGCAAAACTGTTCGGGGGGTTTTGGTGAGTACGAGAAAAATCGAAAATCATAAAAATGACGCCTGCCAAGTAAAGATGGATGACGTATCTCAAAAACGGTACAAGATAGGTAGGGGGTGTTTGAACAAATGTCATAGGGAACCGGGAGAGCAGTCGAATGACACCTGTCAAAAATCCAAAATGGCGGATTTCAAGATGGCCGCCATACAAAATGATCCGAGCCTGCTGAAGCGAGGCCGTTAGGCCGAGCTTCAGTAGGGGCGGAGCAGTTTGTATGGTGGCCGTCTTGAAATCCGTTATTTTGGATGTGCCCCACGTGCTCCTATCATTCTTTATACTGCATTTGGAGTGTTTTACCTTATATTTTCGACTGTATTAGGAGTTTTTGTGGAATTTTTGACGGAATTTGGAGTTACTGTCCTACATAAGTGAAGTAGCGAGCCCGAAGGGCGAGCTCCCGGTGAGGCCGTAGGCCGAACTTTCGGTCCGCGAGGCCGAAGGCCGAGCGTATGATGCGCGAGCCCGAAGGGCGAGCGCCTGGCGAGGCCGTAGGCCGAGCTGTATTAGTAACTTGCGAGGCCGAAGGCCGAGCTCCGACTTGAGAGTATTTTCCACATCTCCGACTGGTCTCCATGGCAACTGCCTGCGGTAACCGCAGCACCTACGAGTGGGGTTCCTTAACAAAAGTGACTCAGAACCTTGGTACCATTCTGCCCGTACCACCTTTTTATGGCAGTAGGGTGAATCTGCTTTAGTGGCTACAGTATGGTTCTTTATTGTATTGAGAGTTTATATGGGATTTCATACTTCTATTGGAGTTTTGAACATACTTTTTTCCAACGTATCAGGAGTTTTGATATAGTTTAGTACTGCATAACGATAAATGCGGGCCGCATGCGGCCCGCACACTGCCCGAAAAACTAGTTTATAATATATAAGGCTCGATTACCACTGACTGACTCACTGACTCACTGACATAAATGTTCTCCTAGAAGGAGCAGAGTAGGGTAAAAATGAAGTATGGCAAAAATGTTCGGGGGGTTTTGGTGAGTATGAGAAAAATCGAAAATCATTAAAAAGACGCCTGCCAAGTAAAGATGGATGACGTATCTCGAAAACGGTAAGAGATAGGTTGGGGGTGTTTGAACAAATGTCATAGGGAATAGGGAGAGCAGTCGAATGACACCTGTCAAAAATCCAAAATGGCGGATTTCAAGATGGCCGCCATACAAAGTGATCCGAGCCTGCTGAAGCGAGGCCGTCAGGCCGAGCTTCAGTAGGGGCGGAGCAGTTTGTATGGTGGCCGTCTTGAAATCCGACATTTTGGATGTGTCTTACGTGCTCCTATCATTCTTTATACTGCATTTGGTGTGTTTTACCTTAATTTTCGAATGTATTAGGAGTTTTTGTGGGATTTTTGACTGAATTTGGAGTAACTGTCCTACATAAGTGTAGTAGCGAGCCCGAAGGGCGAACTCTTGGTGAGGCCGAAGGCCGAACTTTCGGTTCGCGAGGCCGAAGGCCGAGCGTATGGTGCGTGAGCCCGAAGGGCGAGCGCTTGGCGAGGCCGGAGGCCGAGCCATGTTAGTAACTTGCGAGGCCGAAGGCCGAGCTCCGACTCGAGAGTATTTTCCACGTCACCGACTGGTCTCCATGGCAACTGCCCGCGGTAACCGAAGCACCTACGAGTGGGGTTTCTTAACAAAAGTGACTCAGAACCTTGGTCCCATTCTGCCCGTACTACCTTTTTATGGCAGTAGGGTGAATTTGCTTTAGTGGATGTAGTATGGTTCTTTATTGTATTGAGAGTTTATATGGGATTTCATACTGTTATAAAATTTTGTTTTATTTTTTTTATTGTATAAGGTGTTGATGTATTGTTTAGTACTGCACAACGATAAATGCGGGCCGCATGCGGCCCCCTGGTGAGGCCGAAGGCCGAACTTTCGGTCCGCGAGGCCGAAGGCCGAGCGTATGATGCGCGAGCCCGAAGGGCGAGCGCCTGGCGAGGCCGTAGGCCGAGCCGTATTAGTAACTTGCGAGGCCGAAGGCCGAGCTCCGACTCGAGAGTATTTTCCACGTCACCAACTGGTCTCCATGGCAACTTCTTGCGGTAACCGAAGCACCTACGAGTGGGGTTCCCTAACAAAAGTGACTCAGAACCTTGGTACCATTCTACCCGTTCCACCTTTTTATGGCAGTAGGGTGAATCTGGTTTAGTGGCTACAGTATGTTTCTTTATTGTATTGAGAGTTAATATGGGATTTCATACCTCTAATGGAGTTTTGAACTTATTTTTTTTAAATGTACAAGGTGTTAACGTATTGTTTAGTTCTGCATAACGATAAATGCGGGCCGCATGCGGCCCGCACACTGCCCGAAAAACTAGTTAATAATATATAAAGCTCGATTACCACTCACTGACTGACTGACTGACTGATTGACATAAATGTTCTCCTAGAAGGAGACGAGTAGGGCTAAAATGATGTATGGCAAAAATGTTCGGGGGGTTTTGGTGAGTATGAGAAAAATCGAAAATCATTAAAAAGACGCCTGCCAAGTGATGATGGATGACGTATCTCAAAAACGGTAAGAGATAGGTAGGGGGTGTTTGAACAAATGTCATAGGGAATTGGGAGAGCAGTCGAATGACATCTGTCAAAAATCCAAAATGGCGGATTTCAAGATGGCCGCCATACAAAGTGGTCCGATCCTGCTGAAGCGAGGCCTTTAGGCCGAGCTTCAGTAGGGGCGGAGCAGTTTGTATGGTGGCCGTCTTGAAATCCGACATTTTGGATGTGTCCCAGGTGCTCCTCTCATTCTTCATACTGCATTTGGGGTGTTTAACCTTCATTTTCGACTGTATTAGGAGTTTTTGTGGGATTTTTGACTGAATTTGGAGTAACTGTTCTACGTTAATGTAGTAGCGAGCCCGAAGGGCGAGCTCCTGGTGAGGCCGAAGGCCGAACTTTCGGCTCGCGAGGCCGAAGGCCGAGCGTATGGTGCGTGAGCCCGAAGGGCGAGCGCTTGGCGAGGCCGCAGGCCGAGCCGTATTAGTAACTTGCGAGGCCGAAGGCCGAGCTCCGACTCGAGGGTATTTTCCACGTCACCGACTGGTCTCCATGGCAACTGCCTGCGGTAACCGAAGCACCTACGAGTGGGATTCCTAAACAAAAGTGATTAAGAACCTTGGTACCATTCTGCCCGTACCAACTTTTTATGGCAGTAGGGTGAATCTGCTTTAGTGGCTACAGTATGGTTCTTTATTGTATGGACAGTATATTTGGGATTTCATACTTCTATTGGAGTTTTGAACTTATTTTTTTTTAATGTAAAAGGGGTCAAGGTATAGTTTAGTACTGTATAACGATAAATGCGGGCCGCATGCGGCCCGCACACTGCCCGAAAAACTAGTTATTATAATATATAAAGCTCGATTACCATTGACTCACTGACTGACATAAATGTTCTCCTAGAAGGAGACGAGTAGGAACAACGTGATGTATGACAAAAATGTTCGGGGGGTTTTGGTGAGTATGAGAAAAATCGAAAATCATAAAAATGACGCCTGCCAAGTAAAGATGAATGACATATCTCAAAAACGGTACAAGATAGGTAGGGGGTGTTTGAACAAATGTCATAGGGAATCGGGAGACCAGTCGAATGACATCTGTCAAAAATCCAAAATGGCGGATTTCAAGATGGCCGCCATACAAAATGCTCCGAGCCTGCTGAAGCGAGGCCTTTAGGCCGAGCTTCAGTAGGGGCGGAGCAGTTTGTATGGTGGCCATCTTGAAATCCGTTATTTTGGATGTGCCCCACGTGCTCCTATCATTCTTTATACTGCATTTGGAGTGTTTTACCTTATATTTTCGACTGTATTAGGAGTTTTTGTGGGTTTTTTGGCTAAATTTGGAGTTACTGTCCTACATAAGTGAAGCGAGCCCGAAGGGCGAGCTCCTGGTGAGGCCGAAGGCCGAACTTTCGGTCCGCGAGGCCGAAGGCCGAGCGTATGATGCGCGAGCCCGAAGGGCGAGCGCCTTGCGAGGCCGTAGGCCGAGCCGTATTAGTAACTTGCGAGGCCGAAGGCCGAGCTCCGACTTGAGAGTATTTTCCACATCTCCGACTGGTCTCCATGGCAACTGCCTGCGGTAACCGCAGCACCTACGAGTGGGGTTCCTTAACAAAAGTGACTCAGAACCTTGGTCCCATTCTGCCCGTACCACCTTTTTATGGCAGTAGGGTGAATCTTTTTTAGTGGCTACAGTATTGTTCTTTATTGTATTGAGAGTTAATATGGGATTTCATACTTCTAATGGAGTTTTGAACATACTTTTTTTAATGTATAAGGTGTTTTGGTATTGTTCAAACTTGCATAACGATAAATGCGGGCCGCATGCGGCCCGCACACTGCCCGAAATACTAGTTTATAATATATAAAGCTCGATTACCACTGACTGACTCACTGACTGACTGACTGACATAAATGTTCGCCTAGAAGGAGTAGAGTAGGGTTAAAATGATGTATGGCAAAAATGTTCGGGGGGTTTTGGTGAGTATGAGAAAAATCGAAAATCATAAAAAGACGCCTGCCAAGTAAAGATGGATGACATATCTCAAAAACGGTAAGAGATAGGTAGGGGGTGTTTGAACAAATGTCATAGGGAATCGGGAGAGCAGTCGAATGACACCTGTCAAAAATCCAAAATGGCGGATTTCAAGATGGCCGCCATACAAAGTGATCCGAGCCTGCTGAAGCGAGGCCGTTAGGCCGAGCTTCAGTAGGGGCGGAGCAGTTTGTATGGTGGCCGTCTTGAAATCCGACATTTTGGATGTGTCTTACGTGCTCCTATCATTCTTTATACTGCATTTGGAGTTTTTTATCTTTATTTTCGACTGTATTAGGAGTTTTTGTGGGATTTTTGACTGAATTTGGAGTAACTGTCCTACATTAGTGTAGTAGCGAGCCCGAAGGGCGAGCTTCTGGTGAGGCCGAAGGCCGAACTTTCGGCCCGCGAGGCCGAAGGCCGAGCGTATGGGGCGTGAGCCCGAAGGGCGAGCGCATGGCGAGGCCAGAGGCCGAGCCGTGTTAGTAACTTGCGAGGCCGAAGGCCGAGCTCCGACTTGAGAGTTTTTTCCACGTCTCCGACTGGTCTCCATGGCAACTGCCCGCGATAACCAAAGCACCTACGAGTAGGGTTCCTTAACAAAAGTGACTCAGAACCTTGGTACCATTCTGCCCGTACCACCTTTTTATGGCAGTAGGGTGAATTTGGTTTGGTGATTACAGTACGGTTCTCTAATGTATTAAGTGTTTGTATGGGAAATCGTACATCTTTAGGTGTTTTGAAATAATTTTTTTTAATGTATAAGGTGTTTTGATATTGTTCAAACTTGCACAACGATAAATGCGGGCCGCATGCGGCCCGCACACTGCCCGAAAAACTAGTTTATAATATATAAAGCTCGATTACCACTGACTGACTGACATAAATGTTCTCCTAGAAGGAGGCGAGTAGGAGCAACGTGATGTATAGCAAAAATGTTCGGGTGGTTTTGGTGAGTATGGGAAAAATCGAAAATCATTAAAAAGACGCCTGCCAAGTGTAGATGGATGACGTATCTCGAAAACGGTAAGAGATAAGTAAGGGGTGTTTGAACAAATGTCATAGGGAATCGGGAGAGCAGTCGAATGACACCTGTCAAAAATCCAAAATGGCGGATTTCAAGATGGCCGCCATACAAAGTGATCCGAGCCTGCTGAAGCGAGGCCTTTAGGCCGAGCTTCAGTAGGGGCGGAGCAGTTTGTATGGGGGCCATCTTGAAATCCGACATTTTGGATATGTCACACGTGCTCCTATCATTCTTTATACTGCATTTGGAGTGTTTTACCTACATTTTCGACTGTATTAGGAGTTTTTGTGGGAATTTGGACTGAATTTGGAGTAACTGTCCTACATTAGTGTATAGCGAGCCCAAAGGGCAATTACCTGTTGAGGCCAAAGGCCGAACTTTCGGTCCGCGAGGCCGAAGGCCGAGCGTATGGTGCGTGAGCCCGAAGGGCGAACGCTTGGCGAGGCCGTAGGCCGAGCCGTATTAGTAACTTGCGAGGCCGAAGGCCGAGCTCCGACTTGAGAGTTTTTTTCACGTCTCCGACTGGTCTCCATGGCAACTGCCCGCGGTATCCGAAGCACCTACGAGTGGGGTTCCTTAACAAAAGTGACTCAGAACCTTGGTACCATTCTGCCCGTACCACCTTTTTATGGCAGTAGGGTGAATCTGCTTTAGTGGCTACAGTATGGTTCTTTATTGTATGGAGAGTTTATTTGGGATTTCATCCTTCTATTGGAGTTTTGAACTTATTTTTTTTAAATGTACAGGGTGTTAACGTATTGTTTAGTTCTGCATAACGATAAATGCGGGCCGCATGCGGCCCGCACACTGCCCGAAAAACTAGTTATTAATAATATATAAAGCTCGATTACCACTGACTGACTCACTGACTGACTGACTGACATAAATGTTCTCCTAGAAGGAGTAGAGTAGGGTTAAAATGATGTAGGACAAAAATGTTCGGGGGGTTTTGGTGAGTATGAGAAAAATCGAAAATCATTAAAAAGACGCCTGCCAAGTAAAGATGGATGACATATCTCAAAAACGGTAAGAGATAGGTAGGGGGTGTTTGAACAAATGTCATAGGGAATCTGGAGAGCAGTCGAATGACACCTGTCAAAAATCCAAAATGGCGGATTTCAAGATGGCCGCCATACAAATTGATCCGAGCCTGCTGAAGCGAGGCCGTTAGGCCGAGGTTCAGTAGGGGCGGAGCAGTTTGTATGATGGCCTTCTTGAAATCCGCCATTTTGGATTTGTCCCAGGTGCTCCTATCATTCTTTATACTGCATTTGGAGTGTATTACCTTATATTTTCGACTGTATTAGGAGTTTTTGTGGGATTTTTGACTGAATTTGGAGTTACTGTCCTACATAAGTGTAGTAGCGAGCCCGAAGGGCGAGCTCCTGGTGAGGCCGAAGGCCGAACTTTCAGTCCGCGAGGCCGAAGGCCGAGCGTATGACGCGCGAGCCCGAAGGGCGAGCTCTTGGCGAGGCCGCAGGCCGAGCCATGTTGGTAACTTGCGAGGCCGAAGGCCGAGCTCCGACTTGAGAGTTTTTTCCACGTCTCCGACTGGTCTCCATGGCAACTGCCCGCGGTAAGCGAAGCACCTACGAGTGGGGTTCCTTAACAAAAGTGACTCAGAACCTTGGTACCTTTCTGCCCGTACCACCTTTTTATGGCAGTAGGGTGAATCTGTTTTAGTGGCTACAGTATTGTTCTTTATTGTATTGAGTATTAATATGGGATTTCATACTTCTAATGGAGTTTTGAACATACTTTTTTTAATGTATAAGGTGTTTTGATATTGTTCAAACTTGCACAACGATAAATGCGGGCCGCATGCGGCCCGCACACTGCCCGAAAAACTAGTTATTATAATATATAAAGCTCGATTACCACTGACTGATTGACATAAATGTTCTCCTAGAAGGAGACGAGTAGGAGCAACGTGATGTATGGCAAAAATGTTCGGGTGGTTTTGGTGAGTATGAGAAAAATCGAAAATTATTAAAAAGACGCCTGCCAAGTGATGATGGATGACGTATCTCGAAAACGGTAAGAGATAGGTAGGGGGTGTTTGACCAAATGTCATAGGGAATCAAGAGTGCAGTCGAATGACAGCTGTCAAAAATTCAAAATGGCGGATTTCAAGATGGCCGCCATACAAAATGACCCGAGCCTGCTGAAGCGAGGCCTTTAGGCCGAGCTTCAGTAGGGGCGGAGCAGTTTGTATGGCGGCCGTCTTGAAATCCGACATTTTGGATGTGACTCACGTGCTCCTATCATTCTTTATACTGCATTTGGAGTGTTTGACCTTTATTTTCGACTGTATTAGGAGTTTTTGTGGGAGTTTTGACTGAATTTGGAGTTACTGTCCTATATTAGTGTAGTAGCGAGCCCGAAGGGCGAGCTCCTGGTGAGGCCGAAGGCCGAACTTTCGGTCCGCGAGGCCGAAGGCCGAGCGTATGATGCGCGAGCCCGAAGGGCGAGCGCCTGGCGAGGCCGTAGGCCGAGCCGTATTAGTAACTTGCGAGGCCGAAGGCCGAGCTCCGACTTGAGAGTATTTTCCACATCTCCGACTGGTCTCCATGGCAACTGCCCGCGGTAACCGAAGCACCTACGAGTGGGGTTCCTTTACAAAAGTGACTCAGAACCTTGGTTCCATTCTGCCCGTACCACCTTTTTATGGCAGTAGGGTGAATTTGCTTTAGTGGCTACAGTATGGTTCTTTATTGTATGGAGAGTTTATTTGGGATTTCATACTTCTATTGTAGTTTTGAACTTATTTTTTTTAAATGTATAAGGGGTTAAGGTAAAGTTAAGTACTGCACAACGAAAAATGCGGGCCGCATGCGGCCCGCACACTGCCCGAAAAACTATTTTATAATATATAAAGCTCGATTACCACTGACTGACTCACTGACTGACTGACTGACATAAATGTTCTCCTAGAAGGAGTAGAGTAGGGTTAAAATGATGTATGGCAAAAATGTTTGGGGGGTTTAGGTGAGTATGAGAAAAATCGAAAATCCTGAAAATGACGCCTGCCAAGTAAAGATGGATGACATATCTCAAAAACAGTACAAGATAGGTAGGGGGTGTTTGAACAAATGTCATAGGGAATTGGAAAAACAGTCGAATGACACCTGTCAAAAATCCAAAATGGCGGATTTCAAGATGGCCGCCATACAAAATGCTCCGAGCCTGCTGAAGCGAGGCCTTTAGGCCGAGCTTCAGTAGGGGCGGAACAGTTTGTATGGTGGCCTTCTTGAAATCCGCCATTTTGGATTTGTCCCAGGTGCTCCTCTCATTCTTTATACTGCATTTGGAGTGTTTTACCTTATATTTTCGACTGTATTAGGAGTTTTTGTGGGATTTTCGACTGAATTTGGAGTTACTGTCTTACATTGGGGTATAGCGAGCCCGAAGGGCGAGCTCCTGGTGAGGCCGAAGGCCGAACTTTCGGTCCGCGAGGCCGAAGGCCGAGCGTAGGGTGCGTGAGCCCGTAGGGCGAGCGCTTGGCGAGGCCGCAGGCCGAGCCGTGTTAGTAACTTGCGAGGCCGAAGGCCGAGCTCCGACTTGAGAGTATTTTTCACGTCACCGACTGGTCTCCATGGCAACTGCCTGCGGTAACCGAAGCACCTACGAGTGGGGTTCCTTAACAAAAGTGACTCAGAACCTTGGTACCATTCTGCCCGTACCACCTTTTTATGGCAGTAGGGTGAATCTGCTTTAGTGGCTACAGTATGGATCTTTATTTTATGGAGAGTTTATTTGGGATTTCATACTTCTATTGGAGTTTTGAACTTATTTTTTTTAAATGTATAAGGGGTTAAGGTTAAGTTTAGTACTGCATAACGATAAATGCGGGCCGCATGCGGCCCGCACACTGCCCGAAAAACTAGTTAATAATATATAAAGCTCGATTACCACTCACTGACTGACTGACTGACTGATTGACATAAATGTTCTCCTAGAAGGAGACGAGTAGGGCTAAAATGATGTATGGCAAAAATGTTCGGGGGGTTTTGGTGAGTATGAGAAAAATCGAAAATCATAAAAAAGACGCCTGCCAAGTAAAGATGGATAACGTATCTCGAAAACGGTAAGAGATGGGTTAGAGGTGTTTGAACAAATGTCATAGGGAATCGGGAGAGCAGTCGAATGACACCTGTCAAAAATCCAAAATGGCGGATTTCAAGATGGCCGCCATACAAAGTGATCCGAGCCTGCTGAAGCGAGGCCTTTAGGCCGAGCTTCTGTAGGGCCGGAGCAGTTTGTATGGTGGCCGTCTTGAAATCCGACATTTTGGATGTGTCTTACGTGCTCCTATCATTCTTTATACTGCATTTGGAGTGTTTTATCATTATTTTCGACTGTATTAGGAGTTTTTGTGGGATTTTTGACTGAATTTGGAGTTACTGTCCTACATAGTGTAGTAGCGAGCCCGAAGGGCGAGCTCCTGGTGAGGCCGAAGGCCGAACTTTCGGTCCGCGAGGCCGAAGGCCGAGCGTATGATGCGCGAGCCCGAAGGGCGAGCGCTTGGCGAGGCCGTAGGCCGAGCCGTATTAGTAACTTGCGAGGCCGAAGGCCGAGCTCCGACTTGAGAGTATTTTCCACATCTCCGACTGGTCTCCATGGCAACTGCCCGCGGTATCCGAAGCACCTACGAGTGGGGTTCCTTAACAAAAGTGACTCAGAACCTTGGTACCATTCTGCCCGTACCACCTTTTTATGGCAGTAGGGTGAATCTGCTTTAGTGGCTACAGTATGGTTCTTTAGTGTATGAAGAGTTTGTATAAGATTTCATTTTTCTATTGGAGTTTTGAACACACTTTTTTTAACGTATTAGGTGTTTCTGTGAAATTTTCAAATGAGTAAAGATAGATGCGGGCCGCATGCGGCCCGCACACTGCCCGAAATACTAGTTATTTATAATATATAAAGCTCGATTACCACTGACTGACTCACTGACTGACTGACTGACATAAATGTTCTCCTAGAAGGAGTAGAGTAGGGTTAAAATGATGTATGGAAAAAATGTTCAGGAGGTTTTGGTGAGTATGAGAAAAATCGAAAATCAAAAAAATGACGCCTGCCAAGTAAAGATGGATAACACATCTCGAAAACGGTAAGAGATAGGTAGGGGGTGTTTGAACAAATGTCATAGGGAATCGGGAGAGCAGTAGAATGACACCTGTCAAAAATCCAAAATGGCGGATTTCAAGATGGCCGCCATACAAAGTGATCCGAGTCTGCTGAAGCGAGGCTGCTAGGCCGAGGTTCAGTAGCGGCGGAGCACTTTGTATGGCGGCCATTTTGAAATCCGCCATTTTGGATGTGTCTGACGTGCTCCTATCATTCTTTATACTGCATTTGGAGTGTTTTACCTTATATTTTCGACTGTATTAGGAGTTTTTGTGGGATTTTCGACTGAATTTGGAGTTACTGTCCTACGTTAGTGTAGTAGCGAGCCCGAAGGGCGAGCTCCTGGTGAGGCCGAAGGCCGAACTTTCGGCTCGCGAGGCCGAAGGCCGAGCGTATGGTGCGTGAGCCCGAAGGGCGAGCGCTTGGCGAGGCCGCAGGCCGAGCCGTGTTAGTAACTTGCGAGGCCGAAGGCCGAGCTCCGACTTGAGAGTATTTTCCACATCTCCGACTGGTCTCCATGGCAACTGCCCGCGGTAACCGAAGCACCTACGAGTGGGGTTCCTTAACAAAAGTGACTCAGAACCTTGGTCCCATTCTGCCCGTACCACCTTTTTATGGCAGTAGGGTGAATTTGCTTTAGTGGCTACAGTATGGTTCTTTATTGTATTGAGAGTTTATATGGGATTCATACTTCTATTGGAATTTTGAAATATTTTTTTTTTATGTAAAAGGAGTTTTGATATTGTTAAGTACTGCATAACGATAAATGCGGGCCGCATGCGGCCCGCACACTGCCCGAAAAACTAGTTAATAATATATAAAGCTCGATTACCACTGACTGACTCACTGACTCACTGACATAAATGTTCTCCTAGAAGGAGCAGAGTAGGGTAAAAATGAAGTATGGCAAAAATGTTCGGGGGGTTTTGGTGAGTATGAGAAAAATCGAAAATCATAAAAATGACGCCTGCCAAGTAAAGATGAATGACATATCTCAAAAACGGTAAGAGATAGGTAGGGGGTGTTTGACCAAATGTCATAGGGAATCGGGAGAGCAGTCGGATGACATCTGTCAAAAATCCAAAATGGCGGATTTCAAGATGGCCGCCATACAAAGTGATCCGAGCCTGCTGAAGCGAGGCCTTTAGGCCGAGCTTCAGAAGGGGCGGAGCAGTTTGTATGGTGGCCGTCTTGAAATCCGACATTTTGGATTTGTCCCAGGTGCTCCTCTCATTCTTCATACTGCATTTGGAGTGTTTTACCTTATATTTTCGACTGTTTTAGGAGTTTTTGTGGGATTTTCGACTGAATTTGGAGTTACTGTGCTACGTTAGTGTAGTAGCGAGCCCGAAGGGCGAGCTCCTGGTGAGGCCGAAGGCCGAACTTTCGGCTCGCGAGGCCGAAGGCCGAGCGTATGGTGCGTGAGCCCGAAGGGCGAGCGCTTGGCGAGGCCGCAGGCCGAGCCGTGTTAGTAACTTTCGAGGCCGAAGGCCGAGCTCCGACTTGAGAGTATTTTCCACGTCACCGACTGGTCTCCATGGCAACTGCCCGCGGTAACCGAAGCACCTACGAGTGGGGTACCTTAACAAAAGTGATTAAGAACCTTGGTACCATTCTGCCCGTACCACCTTTTTATGGCTGTAGGGTGAATCTGCTTTAGTGGCTTCAGTATGGTTCATTATTGTATTAAGAGTTTATATGGGATATCATACTTCTATTGGAGTTTCGAACTCACTTTTTTTCACGAATTAGGTGTTTCTGTGAAATTTTCAAATGACTAAAGATAGATGCGGGCCGCATGCGGCCCGCACACTGCCCGAAAAACTAGTTTATTTATTTATAATATATAAAGCTCGATTACCACTCACTGACTGACTGACTGATTGACATAAATGTTCTCCTAGAAGGAGCAGAGTAGGGCTAAAATGATGTATGGCAAAAATGTTTGGGGGGTTTTGGTGAGTATGAGAAAAATCGAAAATCATTAAAAAGACGCCTGCCAAGTGATGATGGATGACGTATCTCGAAAACGGTAAGAGATAGGTAGGGGGTGTTTGAACAAATGTCATAGAGAATCGGGAGAGCAGTCGAATGACACCTGTCAAAAATCCAAAATGGCGGATTTCAAGATGGCCGCCATACAAAATGCTCCGAGCCTGCTGAAGCGAGGCCTTTAGGCCGAGCTTCAGTAGGGGCGGAGCAGTTTGTATGGTGGCCTTCTTGAAATCCGCCATTTTGGATTTGTCCCAGGTGCTCCTCTCATTCTTCATACTGCATTTGGAGTGTTTTACCTTATATTTTCGACTGTATTAGGAGTTTTTGTGGGTTTTTTGACTGAATTTGGAGTAACTGTTCTACATTAGTGTATAGCGAGCCCAAAGGGCAACCACCTGGTGAGGCCGAAGGCCGAACTTTCGGTCCGCGAGGCCGAAGGCCGAGCGAATGGTGCGCGAGCCCGAAGGGCGAGCGCTTGGCGAGGCCGCAGGCCGAGCCGTATTAGTAACTTGCGAGGCCGAAGGCCGAGCTCCGACTTGAGAGTATTTTCCACGTCACCGACTGGTCTCCATGGCAACTGCCTGCGGTAACCGAAGCACCTACGAGTGGGGTTCCTTAACAAAAGTGATTCAGAACCTTGGTACCATTCTGCCCGTACCACCTTTTTATGGCAGTAGGGTGAATTTGGTTTGGTGATAACAGTACGGTTCTCTATTGTATTAAGGGTTTGTATGGGAAATCGTACATCTTTAGGTGTTTTGAAATAATTTTTTTTAATGTATAAGGTGTTTTGATATTGTTCAAACTTGCACAACGATAAATGCGGGCCGCATGCGGCCCGCACACTGCCCGAAATACTAGTTAATAATAT
The DNA here is from genome assembly GCA_963890685.1 of Plagodis pulveraria. Taxonomy (NCBI): domain Eukaryota; kingdom Metazoa; phylum Arthropoda; class Insecta; order Lepidoptera; family Geometridae; genus Plagodis; species Plagodis pulveraria. Next base: position 9,032,051 of record OY982964.1, on the reverse strand, counting down.
ATAAAGCTCGATTACCACTCACTGACTGACTCACTGACTGACATAAATGTTCTCCTAGAAGGAGACGAGTAGGAGCAAAGTGATGTATGGCAAAAATGTTCGGGGGGTTTTGGTGAGTATGAGAAAAATCGAAAATCATTAAAAAGACGCCTGCCAAGAAGAGATGGATGACGAATCTCAAAAACGGTAAGAGATAGGTAGAGGGTGATTGAACAAATGTCATAGGGAATCGGAAGAGCAGTCGGATGACATATATCAAAAATCCAAAATGGCGGATTTCAAGATGGCCGCCATACAAAATCCTTCGATCCCTCAAAAAAGTAGCTGGTTCTACCAGAAAGAGTTGAGTACGGTTATAGTAATGTATTACGAAAATGACTAAGGGGTTTAGCTGAGTAGGGGAAAAATTAAAAACCCTAGAAATGACGCCTGCCAAGTAAAGCTGGACTACGTATCTCGAAAACGGTAAGAGATAGGTTGGGGGTGTTTGAACAAATGTCATAGGGAATCGGGAGAGCAGTCGAATGACACCTGTGAAATGTGCTACTCTCATTCTTCATACATTATTTGGAGTATTTAACCTTACAAAGTCAATTGTATTAGGAGTGTTTGTGGGAATTTCAACTCAATTTAGAGTAATTATCCTACTGTCAGTGTAGCGAGCCCGAAGGGCGAGCTTTTGGTGAGGCCGAAGGCCGAACTTTCGGGCCGCGAGGCCGTAGGCCGAGTGGACGGTGCGCGAGCCCGCAGGGCGAGCGTTAGGCGAGGCCGCAGGTCGAGCCGTCTTAGTAACTTGCGAGGCCGAAGGCCGAGCTCAGACTTGCACCGATTTGGCTGAAAATCGATATATAGGTTGTTCTCGTCATCCTTATTCCAAATATGAAATTTTTATTATGATGACGTCTGCCAAGTAAAAAAAGTTACTCCGATTTGGCTGAAACTCGATATTTATGTGGTTCTGGGTGTCCTTATTCCAAATCTAAAAATTTTTTTTCGATGACGTCTGCCAAGTAAAACAAGTGACTCTGATTTGGCTGAAACTCGATATTTAGGTGGTTCTGGGTATCCATATTCCAAATCAAAATTTTTTTTTTCGATGACGTCTGCCAAGTAAAAAAAAGTACTCCGATTTGGCTTAAATTTTATATCTAGGTTGTTCTGGACGTCCTTATTCCAAATATGAAATTTTTTTTTCGATGACGTCTGACAAGTGCAGATAAATCACGTATCTCGAAAACGGTAATAGATAGGTAGGAGGTTTTTGAAAATATGTCATAGGGAATAAGAAGAGCAGTCGAATGACATTTTGGATGTGTCTTACGTGCTCCTATCATTCTTTATACTGCATTTGGAGTGTTTTTCCTTAATTTTCGACTGTATTAGGAGTTTTTGTGGGAGTTTTGACTGAATTTGGAGTTACTGTCCAACTGTGTTAGTGTATAGCGAGCCCGAAGGGCGAGCTCCCGGTGAGGCCGAAGGCCGAACTTTCGGCTCGCGAGGCCGAAGGCCGAGCGTAGGGTGCGTGAGCCCGAAGGGCGAGCGCTTGGCGAGGCCGTAGGCCGAGCCGTATTACTAACTTGCGAGGCCGAAGGCCGAGCTCCGACTTGAGAGTTTTTTCCACGTCTCCGACTGGTCTCCATGGCAACTGCCCGCGATAACCGAAGCACCTACGAGTGGGGTTCCTTAACAAAAGTGACTCAGAACCTTGGTACCATTCTGCCCGTACCACCTTTTTATGGCAGTAGGGTGAATCTGCTTTAGTAGCTACAGTATGTTTCTCTACTGTATTACAAGTTTATTTGGGATTTCATATTTCTATTGGAGTTTTGAACATATTTTTTTTAATGTATAAGGTGTTAAGGTATTGTTTAGTACTGCATAACGATAAATGCGGGCCGCATGCGGCCCGCACACTGCCCGAAAAACTAGTTTATAATATATAAGGCTCGATTACCACTGACTCACTGACTGACTGATTGACATAAATGTTCTCCTAGAAGGAGCATAGTAGGGCTAAAATGATGTATGGCAGAAATGTTCGAGGGGTTTTGATGAGTATGAGAAAAATCGAAAATCATTAAAAAGACGCCTGCCAAGTGAAGATGGATGACGTATCTCAAAAACGGTAAGAGATAGGTAGGGGGTGTTTGAACAAATGTCATAGGGAATAAGGAGAGCAGTCGAATGACATCTGTCAAAAATCCAAAATGGCGGATTTCAAGATGGCCGCCATACAAATTGATCCGAGCCTGCTGAAGCGAGGCCGTTAGGCCGAGCTTCAGTAGGGGCGGAGCAGTTTGTATGGTGGCCGTCTTGAAATCCGACATTTTGGATGTGTCTTACATGCTCCTATCATTCTTTATACTGCATATGGAGTGTTTTACCTTTATTTTCAACTGTATTAGGAGTTTTTGTGGGAGTTTTGACTGAATTTGGAGTTACTGTCCTACGTTAGTGTAGTAGCGAGCCCGAAGGGCGAGCTCCTGGTAAGGCCGAAGGCCGAACTTTCGGTCCGCGAGGCCGAAGGCCAAGCGTATGATGCGTGAGCCCGAAGGGCGAGCGCTTGGCGAGGCCGTAGGCAAAGCCGTATTAGTAACTTGCGAGGCCGAAGGCCGAGCTCCGACTTGAGAGTATTTTCCACGTCACTGACTGGTCTCCATGGCAACTGCCTGCGGTAACCGAAGCACCTACGAGTGGGTATCCTTAACAAAAGTGACTCAGAACCTTGGTACTATTCTGCCCGTACCACCTTTTTATGGCAGTAGGGTGAATCTGGTTTGGTGGCTACAGTTTGGTTCCTTATTGCATTAAGAGTTTGTATGGGAAATCGTACATCTTTTGGTGTTTTGAAATATTTTTTTTTAATGTACAAGGTGTTTTGATATTGTTCAAACTTGCACAACGATAAATGCGGGCCGCATGCGGCCCGCACACTGCCCGAAAAACTAGTTTATAATATATAAAGCTCGATTACCACTGACTGACTGACTGACTCACTGACATAAATGTTCTCCTAGAAGGAGCAGAGTAGGGTAAAAATGAAGAATAGCAAAAATGTTCGGAGGGTTTTGGTGAGTATGAGAAAAATCGAAAATCATTAAAAAGACGCCTGCCAAGTAAAGATGGATGACGTATCTCAAAAACGGTACGAGATAGGTAGGGGGTGTTTGAACAAATGTCATAGGGAATCGGGAGAGCAGTCGAATGACACCTGTCAAAAATCCAAAATGGCGGATTTCAAGATGGCCGCCATACAAAGTGATCCGAGCCTGCTGAAGCGAGGCCTTTAGGCCGAGCTTCAGTAGGGGCGGAGCAGTTTGTATGGTGGCCGTCTTGAAATCCGACAATTTGGATGTGACCCACGTGCTCCTATCATTCTTTATACTGCATTTGGAGTGATTTACCCTATATTTTCGACTGTATTAGGAGTTTTTGTGGGATTTTCGACTGAATTTGGAGTAACTGTCCTACATTAGTGAAGTTGCGAGCCCGAAGGGCGAGCTTCTGGTGAGGCCGAAGGCCGAACTTTCGGTCCGCGAGGCCGAAGGCCGAGCGTATGATGCGCGAGCCCGAAGGGCGAGTGCTTTGCGAGGCCGCAGGCCGAGCCGTGTTAGTAACTTGCGAGGCCGAAGGCCGAGCTCCGACTTGAGATTATTTTCCACATCTCCGACTGGTCTCCATAGCAAATGCCCGCGGTAACCGAAGCACCTACGAGTGGGGTTCCTTCACAAAAGTGACTCAGAACCTTGGTCCCATTCTGCCCGTACCACCTTTTTGTGGCAGTAGGGTGAATTTGCTTTAGTGGCTGCAGTATGGTTCTTTATTGTATTGAGAGTTTTTATGGGATTTCATACTTCCATTGGAGTTTTGAACATTCTTTTTCTTAAAGTATTAGGGGTTTATGTGAAATTTCCAAATGACTCAAGATAGATGCGGGCCGCATGCGGCCCGCACACTGCCCGAAAAACTAGTTATAATATATAAAGCTCGATTACCATTGACTCACTGACTGACATAAATGTTCTCCTAGAAGGAGACGAGTAGGAACAACGTGATGTATGACAAAAATGTTCGGGGGGTTTTGGTGAGTATGAGAAAAATCGAAAATCATAAAAATGACGCCTGCCAAGTGAAGATGGATGACGTATCTCAAAAACGGTAAGAGATAGGTAGGGAATGTTTGAACAAATGTCATAGGGAATCGGGAGAGCAGTCGAATGACATGTGTCAAAAATCCAAAATGGCGGATTTCAAGATGGCCGCCATACAAAATGCTCCGAGCCTGCTGAAGCGAGGCCTTTAGGCCGAGCTTCAGTAGGGGCGGAGCAGTTTGTATGGTGGCCGTCTTGAAATCCGACATTTTGGATGTGTCTTACGTGCTCCTATCATTCTTTATACTGCATTTGGAGTTTTTTATCTTTATTTTCGACTGTATTAGGAGTTTTTGTGGGATTTTTGACTAAATTTGTAGTTACTGTCCTACATAAGTGAAGTAGCGAGCCCGAAGGGCGAGCTCCTGATGAGGCCGAAGGCCGAACTTTCGGTCCGCGAGGCCGAAGGCCGAGCGTATGATGCGCGAGCCCGAAGGGCGAGCGCCTGGCGAGGCCGTAGGCCGAGCCGTATTAGTAACTTGCGAGGCCGAAGGCCGAGCTCCGACTTGAGAGTATTTTCCACATCTCCGACTGGTCTCCATGGCAACTGCCCGCGGTATCCGAAGCACCTACGAGTGGGGTTCCTTAACAAAAGTGACTCAGAACCTTGGCACCATTCTGCCCGTACCACCTTTTTATGGCAGTAGGGTGAATCTGCTTTAGTGGCTACAGTATGGTTCTTTATTGTATGGAGAGTTTATTTGGGATTTCATACTTCTATTGGAGTTTTGAACTAATTTTTTTTTAATGTATAAGGGGTTAAGGTAAAGTTTAGTACTGCATAACGATAAATGCGGGCCGCATGCGGCCCGCACACTGCCCGAAAAACTAGTTATAATATATAAAGCTCGATTACCACTCACTCACTGACATAAATGTTCTCCTAGAAGGAGCAGAGTAGGGTAAAAATGAAGTATAGCAAAAATGTTCGGGTGGTTTTGGTGAGTATGAGAAAAATCGAAAATCATAAAAAAGACGCCTGCCAAGTAAAGATGGATGACATATCTCAAAAACGGTACAAGATAGGTAGGGGGTGTTTGAACAAATGTCATAGGGAATTGGGAGAGCAGTCGAACGACACCTGTCAAAAATCCAAAATGGCGGATTTCAAGATGGCCGCCATACAAAATGGTCCGAGCCTGCTGAAGCGAGGCCGTTAGGCCGAGGTTCAGTAGGGGCGGAGCAGTTTGTATGGGGGCTTTCTTGAAATCCGCCATTTTGGATTTGTCCCAGGTGCTCCTATCATTCTTTATACTGCATTTGGAGTGTATTACCTTAGATTTTCGACTGTATTAGGAGTTTTTGTGGGATTTTTGACTGAATTTGGAGTTAATGTCCTACATAAGTGCAGAAGCGAGCCCGAAGGGCGAGCTCCTGGTGAGGCCGAAGGCCGAACTTTCGGTTCGCGAGGCCGAAGGCCGAGCGTATGATGCGCGAGCCCGAAGGGCGAGCGCTTGGCGAGGCCGCAGGCCGAGCCGTGTTGGTAACTTGCGAGGCCGAAGGCCGAGCTCCGACTTAAGAGTATTTTCCACATATCCGACTGGTCTCCATGGCAACTGCCCGCGATAACCAAAGCACCTACGAGTGGGGTTCCTTATCAAAAGTGACTCAGAACCTTGGTACCATTCTGCCCGTACCACCTTTTTATGGCAGTAGGGTGAATCTGCTTTAGTGGCTACAGTATGGTTCATTATTGTATTGAGAGTTTATATGGGATTTCATACTTCTATTAGAGATTTGAACTTATTTTTTTTTAACGTATTAGGTGTTTTTTTGACAGTTCCTACTGACTCAAGATAGATGCGGGCCGCATGCGGCCCGCACACTGCCCGAAAAACTAGTTTATTTATAATATATAAAGCTCGATTACCACTGACTGACTGACATAAATGTTCTCCTAGAAGGAGCAGAGTAGGGTAAAAATGAAGTATGGCAAAAATGTTCGGGGGGTTTTGGTAAGTATGAGAAAAATCGAAAATCATAAAAATGACGCCTGCCAAGTAAAGATGGATGACATATCTCAAAAACGGTACAAGATAGGTAGGGGGTGTTTGAACAAATGTCATAGGGAATCGGGAGAGCAGTCGAATGACATCTGTCAAAAATCCAAAATGGCGGATTTCAAGATGGCCGCCATACAAAATGCTCCGAGCCTGCTGAAGCGAGGCCTTTAGGCCGAGCTTCAGTAGGGGCGGAGCAGTTTGTATGGTGGCCTTCTTGAAATCCGCCATTTTGGATTTGTCCCAGGTGCTCCTCTCATTCTTCATACTGCATTTGGAGTGTTTTACCATACATTTTCGACTGTATTAGGAGTTTTTGTGGGTTTTTTGACTGAATTTGGAGTAACTGTCCTACATTAGTGTATAGCGAGCCCAAAGGGCAACCACCTGGTGAGGCCGAAGGCCGAACTTTCGGTCCGCGAGGCCGAAGGCCGAGCGAATGGTGCGCGAGCCCGAAGGGCGAGCGCTTGGCGAGGCCGCAGGCCGAGCCGTGTTGGTAACTTGCGAGGCCGAAGGCCGAGCTCCGACTTAAGAGTATTTTCCACATATCCGACTGGTCTCCATGGCAACTGCCCGCGATAACCAAAGCACCTACGAGTGGGGTTCCTTATCAAAAGTGACTCAGAACCTTGGTACCATTCTGCCCGTACCACCTTTTTATGGCAGTAGGGTGAATCTGCTTTAGTGGCTACAGTATGGTTCATTATTGTATTGAGAGTTTATATGGGATTTCATACTTCTATTAGAGATTTGAACTTATTTTTTTTTAACGTATTAGGTGTTTTTTTGACAGTTCCTACTGACTCAAGATAGATGCGGGCCGCATGCGGCCCGCACACTGCCCGAAAAACTAGTTTATTTATTTATAATATATAAAGCTGGATTACCGTACACTGACTGACTGACTGACTGACTGACTGACTGACATCATTGTTCTCCCAGAAGTAGTCGAGTAGGAAGAATGTGATGTATGGGAAAAATGTAGAGGGGGTTTGTGTGAGTATGGGAAAAATCCGAAAACTCAAAGATGACGTCTGCCAAGGAAAATTGGATGGCGTATCTCTGAAACAGTAAGAGATAGGTAGGGGGTGCTTGACCAAATGTCATAGGGAATCGGGAGAGCAGTCGGATGACACCTGTCAAAAATCCAAAATGGCGGTTTTCAAAATGGCCGCCATACAAAATCCTTCGATCCCTCAAAAAAGTAGCTGGTTCTACCAGAAAGAGTTGAGTACGGTTATAGTAATGTATTACGAAAATGACTAAGGGGTTTAGCTGAGTAGTGGAAAAATTAAAAACCCTAGAAATGACGCCTGCCAAGTAAAGCTGGACTACGTATCTCGAAAACGGTAAGTGATAGGTTGGGGGTGTTTGAACAAATGTCATAGGGAATCGGGAGAGCAGTCGAATGACACCTGTCAAATGTACTACTCTCATTCTTCATACATTATTTGGAGTATTTAACCTTACAATGTCGACTGTATTAGGAGTGTTTGTGGGAATTTCAACTCAATTTGGAGTAATTGTCCTACTGTCAGTGTAGTGAGCCCGAAGGGCGAGCTTTTGGTGAGGCCGAAGGCCGAACTTTTGGGCCGCGAGGCCGTAGGCCGAGTGGACGGTGCGCGAGCCCGCAGGGCGAGCGCTAGGCGAGGCCGCAGGTCGAGCCGTGTTAGTAACTTGCGAGGCCGAAGGCCGAGCTCAGACTTGCACCGATTTGGCTGAAAATCGATATATAGGTTGTTCTCGTCATCCTTATTCCAAATATGAAATTTTTATTTCGATGACGTCTGCCAAGTAAAAAAAGTTACTCCGATTTGGCTGAAACTCGATATTTATGTAGTTCTGGACGTCCTTGTTCTAAATCAAAAATTTTTGTTTCGATGACGTCTGCCAAGTAAAAAAAGTTAGTCCAATTTGGCTGAAACTCGATATTTAGGTGGTTCTGGGTGTCCTTATTCCAAATCTAATTTTTTTTTTTCGATGACGTCTGCCAAGTAAAAGAAGTTACTCCGATTTGGCTGAAACTCGATATTTAGGTGGTTCTGGGTGTCCTTATTCCAAATCAAAATTATTTTTTTCGATGACGTCTGCCAAGTAAAAAAAAGTACTCCGATTTGGCTTAAATTTTATATCTAGGTTGTTCTGGACGTCCTTATTCCAAATATTAAATTTTTTTTCCGATGACGTCTGCCAAGTGCAGATAAATCACGTATCTCGAAAACGGTAATAGATAGGTAGGGGGTTTTTGAAAATATGTCATAGGGTATAAATAGAGCAGTCGAATGACATTTTGGATGTGTCTTACGTGCTCCTATCATTCTTTATACTGCATTTGGAGTATTTTACCTTATATTTCCGACTGTATTAGGAGTTTTTGTGGGATTTTTGATTGAATTTGGAGTTACTGTCCTATGATAGTGTACAGCGAGCCCAAAGGGCGAGCTCCTGGTGAGGCCGAAGGCCGAACTTTCGGCTTGCGAGGCCGAAGGCCGAGCTTCAAATTGAGAGTATTTTCCACGCCTCCGACTGGTCTCCATGGCAACTGCCCGCGAAAACCGAAGCACCTACGAGTGGGGTTCCTTAACAAAAGTGACTCTGAATCTTGGTACGATTCTGCCCGTACCACCTTTTTATGGCAGTAGGGTGAATCTGCTTTAGTGGCTACAGTATGTTTCTCTACTGTATTACAAGTTTATTTGGGATTTCATATTTCTATTGGAGTTTTGAACATTTTTTTTTTATGTATTAGGTGTTTTGATATAATTTAAAATTGCATAACGATAAATGCGGGCCGCATGCGGCCCGCACACTGCCCGAAATACTAGTTATAATATATAAAGCTCGATTACCACTGACTGACTGACATAAATGTTCTCCTAGAAGGAGCAGAGTAGGGTAAAAATGAAGTATGGCAAAAATGTTCGGGGGGTTTTGGTAAGTATGAGAAAAATCGAAAATCATAAAAATGACGCCTGCCAAGTAAAGATGGATGACATATCTCAAAAACGGTACAAGATAGGTAGGGGGTGTTTGAACAAATGTCATAGGGAATCGGGAGAGCAGTCGAATGACATCTGTCAAAAATCCAAAATGGCGGATTTCAAGATGGCCGCCATACAAAATGCTCCGAGCCTGCTGAAGCGAGGCCTTTAGGCCGAGCTTCAGTAGGGGCGGAGCAGTTTGTATGGTGGCCTTCTTGAAATCCGCCATTTTGGATTTGTCCCAGGTGCTCCTCTCATTCTTCATACTGCATTTGGAGTGTTTTACCATACATTTTCGACTGTATTAGGAGTTTTTGTGGGTTTTTTGACTGAATTTGGAGTAACTGTCCTACATTAGTGTATAGCGAGCCCAAAGGGCAACCACCTGGTGAGGCCGAAGGCCGAACTTTCGGTCCGCGAGGCCGAAGGCCGAGCGAATGGTGCGCGAGCCCGAAGGGCGAGCGCTTGGCGAGGCCGCAGGCCGAGCCGTGTTAGTAACTTGCGAGGCCGAAGGCCGAGCTCCGACTTGAGAGTATTTTCCACGTCTCCGACTGATCTCCATGGCAACTGCCCGCGGTAACCGAAGCACCTACGAGTGGGGTTCCTTAACAAAAGTGACTCAGAACCTTGGTACCATTCTGCCCGTACCACATTTTTATGGCAGTAGGGTGAATCTGCTTTAGTGGCTTCAGTATGGTTCTTTATTGTATGGAGAGTTTATTTGGGATTTCATACTTCTATTGGAGTTTTGAACTTATTTTTTTTTAATGTATAAGGGGTTAAGGTAAAGTTTAGTACTGCATAACGATAAATGCGGGCCGCATGCGGCCCGCACACTGCCCGAATAACTAGTTTATAATATATAAAGCTCGATTACCACTGACTGACTGACATAAATGTTCTCCTAGAAGGAGGCGAGTAGGAGCAACGTTATGTATAGCAAAAATGTTCGGGTGGTTTTGGTGAGTATGGGAAAAATCGAAAATCATTAAAAAGACGCCTGCCAAGTGTAGATGGATGACGTATCTCGAAAACGGTAAGAGATAAGTAAGGGGTGTTTGAACAAATGTCATAGGGAATCGGGAGAGCAGTCGAATGACCTCTGTCAAAAATCCAAAATGGCGGATTTCAAGATGGCCGCCATACAAAGTGATCCGAGCCTGCTGAAGCGAGGCCTTTAGGCCGAGCTTCAGTAGGGGCGGAGCAGTTTGTATGGGGGCCATCTTGAAATCCGACATTTTGGATGTGTCCCAGGTGCTCCTCTCATTCTTCATACTGCATTTGGAGTGTTTAACCTTCATTTTCGACTGTATTAGGAGTTTTTGTGGGATTTTTGACTGAATTTGGAGTAACTGTTCTACGTTAATGTAGTAGCGAGCCCGAAGGGCGAGCTCCTGGTGAGGCCGAAGGCCGAACTTTCGGCTCGCGAGGCCGAAGGCCGAGCGTATGGTGCGTGAGCCCGAAGGGCGAGCGCTTGGCGAGGCCGCAGGCCGAGCCGTATTAGTAACTTGCGAGGCCGAAGGCCGAGCTCCGACTCGAGGGTATTTTCCACGTCACCGACTGGTCTCCATGGCAACTGCCTGCGGTAACCGAAGCACCTACGAGTGGGATTCCTAAACAAAAGTGATTAAGAACCTTGGTACCATTCTGCCCGTACCAACTTTTTATGGCAGTAGGGTGAATCTGCTTTAGTGGCTACAGTATGGTTCTTTATTGTATGGACAGTTTATTTGGGATTTCATACTTCTATTGGAGTTTTGAACTTATTTTTTTTTAATGTAAAAGGGGTCAAGTTATAGTTTAGTACTGTATAACGATAAATGCGGGCCGCATGCGGCCCGCACACTGCCCGAAAAACTAGTTTATAATATATAAAGCTCGATTACCACTGACTGACTGACATAAATGTTCTCCTAGAAGGAGCAGAGTAGGGTAAAAATGAAGTATGGCAAAAATGTTCGGGTGGTTTTGGTGAGTATGAGAAAAATCGAAAATCATTAAAAAGACGCCTGCCAAGTGATGATGGATGACGTATCTCAAAAACGGTAAGAGATAGGTAGGGGGTGTTTGAACAAATGTCATAGGGAATTGGGAGAGCAGTCGAATGACATCTGTCAAAAATCCAAAATGGCGGATTTCAAGATGGCCGCCATACAAAGTGGTCCGATTCTGCTGAAGCGAGGCCTTTAGGCCGAGCTTCAGTAGGGGCGGAGCAGTTTGTATGGTGGCCGTCTTGAAATCCGACATTTTGGATGTGTCCCAGGTGCTCCTCTCATTCTTCATACTGCATTTGGAGTGTTTAACCTTCATTTTCGACTGTATTAGGAGTTTTTGTGGGATTTTTGACTGAATTTGGAGTAACTGTTCTACGTTAATGTAGTAGCGAGCCCGAAGGGCGAGCTCCTGGTGAGGCCGAAGGCCGAACTTTCGGCTCGCGAGGCCGAAGGCCGAGCGTATGGTGCGTGAGCCCGAAGGGCGAGCGCTTGGCGAGGCCGCAGGCCGAGCCGTATTAGTAACTTGCGAGGCCGAAGGCCGAGCTCCGACTCGAGGGTATTTTCCACGTCACCGACTGGTCTCCATGGCAACTGCCTGCGGTAACCGAAGCACCTACGAGTGGGATTCCTAAACAAAAGTGATTAAGAACCTTGGTACCATTCTGCCCGTACCAACTTTTTATGGCAGTAGGGTGAATCTGCTTTAGTGGCTACAGTATGGTTCTTTATTGTATGGACAGTTTATTTGGGATTTCATACTTCTATTGGAGTTTTGAACTTATTTTTTTTTAATGTAAAAGGGGTCAAGGTATAGTTTAGTACTGTATAACGATAAATGCGGGCCGCATGCGGCCCGCACACTGCCCGAAAAACTAGTTATTTATAATATATAAAGCTCGATTACCACTGACTGACTGACTGACTCACTGACATAAATGTTCTCCTAGAAGGAGTAGAGTAGGGTAAAAATGATGTATGGCAAAAATGTTCGCGGGGTTTTGGTGAGTATGAGAAAAATCGAAAATCATTAAAAAGACGCCTGCCAAGTAAAGATGGATGACATATCTCAAAAACGGTACAAGATAGGTAGGAGGTGTTTGAACAAATGTCATAGGGAATCGGGAGAGCAGTCGAATGACACCTGTCAAAAATCCAAAATGGCGGATTTCAAGATGGCCGCCATACAAAATGATCCGAGCCTGCTGAAGCGAGGCCTTTAGGCCGAGCTTCAGTAGGGGCGGAGCAGTATGTATGGTGGCCGTCTTGAAATCCGACATTTTGGATGTGTCTCACGTGCTCCTATCATTCTTTATACAGTATTTGGAGTCTTCTACCTTTATTTTCGACTGTATTAGGAGTTTTTGTGGGATTTTTGACTGAATTTGGAGTGACTGTCCTATATTAGTGTAGTAGCGAGCCCGAAGGGCGAGCTCCTGGTGAGGCCGAAGGCCGAACTTTCGGCTCGCGAGGCCGAAGGCCGAGCGTTTGGCGCGTGAGCCCGAAGGGCGAACGCTTGGCGAGGCCGCAGGCCTAGCCGTGTTAGTAACTTGCGAGGCCGAAGGCCGAGCTCCGAATCGAGAGTATTTTCCACATCTCTGACTGGTCTCCATGGCAACTGCCCAGGGTAAACAAAGCACTTACGAGTGGGGTTCCTTAACAAAGGTGACTCAGAACCTTGGTCCGATTTTGCCCGTACCACCATTTAATGGCAGTAGGGTGAATCTGCTTTAGTGGCTACAGTTTGGTTCTTTATTGTATTGAGAGTTTATATGGGATTTCATACTTCTATTGGAGTTTTGAACACACTTTTTTTTTAATGTGTCAGGCGTTTTTTTGACAGTTCCTAATGACTCAGGATAGATGCGGGCCGCATGCGGCCCGCACACTGCCCGAAAAACTAGTTTATAATATATAAAGCTCGATTACCACTGACTGACTGACTGACTCACTGACATAAATGTTCTCCTAGAAGGAGCAGAGTAGGGTAAAAATGAAGAATAGCAAAAATGTTCGGAGGGTTTTGGTGAGTATGAGAAAAATCGAAAATCATTAAAAAGACGCCTGCCAAGTAAAGATGGATGACGTATCTCAAAAACGGTACGAGATAGGTAGGGGGTGTTTGAACAAATGTCATAGGGAATCGGGAGAGCAGTCGAATGACACCTGTCAAAAATCCAAAATGGCGGATTTCAAGATGGCCGCCATACAAAGTGATCCGAGCCTGCTGAAGCGAGGCCTTTAGGCCGAGCTTCAGTAGGGGCGGAGCAGTTTGTATGGTGGCCGTCTTGAAATCCGACAATTTGGATGTGACCCACGTGCTCCTATCATTCTTTATACTGCATTTGGAGTGATTTACCCTATATTTTCGACTGTATTAGGAGTTTTTGTGGGATTTTCGACTGAATTTGGAGTAACTGTCCTACATTAGTGAAGTTGCGAGCCCGAAGGGCGAGCTTCTGGTGAGGCCGAAGGCCGAACTTTCGGTCCGCGAGGCCGAAGGCCGAGCGTATGATGCGCGAGCCCGAAGGGCGAGTGCTTTGCGAGGCCGCAGGCCGAGCCGTGTTAGTAACTTGCGAGGCCGAAGGCCGAGCTCCGACTTGAGATTATTTTCCACATCTCCGACTGGTCTCCATAGCAACTGCCCGCGGTAACCGAAGCACCTACGAGTGGGGTTCCTTCACAAAAGTGACTCAGAACCTTGGTCCCATTCTGCCCGTACCACCTTTTTGTGGCAGTAGGGTGAATTTGCTTTAGTGGCTGCAGTATGGTTCTTTATTGTATTGAGAGTTTTTATGGGATTTCATACTTCCATTGGAGTTTTGAACATTCTTTTTCTTAAAGTATTAGGGGTTTATGTGAAATTTCCAAATGACTCAAGATAGATGCGGGCCGCATGCGGCCCGCACACTGCCCGAAAAACTAGTTTATAATATATAAAGCTCGATTACCACTGACTGACTGACTGACTCACTGACATAAATGTTCTCCTAGAAGGAGTAGAGTAGGGTAAAAATGATGTATGGCAAAAATGTTCGCGGGGTTTTGGTGAGTATGAGAAAAATCGAAAATCATTAAAAAGACGCCTGCCAAGTGATGATGGATGACGTATCTCGAAAACGGTACGAGATAGGTAGGGGGTGTTTGAACAAATGTCATAGGGAATAGGAAGAGCAGTCGAATGACACCTGTCAAAAATCCAAAATGGCGGATTTCAAGATGGCCGCCATACAAAATGATCCGAGCCTGCTGAAGCGAGGCCTTTAGGCCGAGCTTCAGTTGGGGCGGAGCAGTTTGTATGGTGGCCGTCTTGAAATCCGACATTTTGGATGTGACCCACGTGCTCCTATCATTCTTTATACTGCATTTGGAGTGTTTTACCTTTATTTTCGACTGTATTAGGAGTTTTTGTGGGATTTTTGACTGAATTTGGAGTTACTGTCCTACATTAGTGTAGTAGCGAGCCCGAAGGGCGAGCTCCTGGTGAGGCCGAAGGCCGAACTTTCGGTCCGCGAGGCCGAAGGCCGAGCGTATGATGCGTGAGCCCGAAGGGCGAGCGCTTGGCGAGGCCGTAGGCCGAGCCGTGTTAGTAACTTGCGAGGCCGAAGGCCGAGCTCCGACTTGAGAGTATTTTCCACATCTCCGACTGGTCTCCATGGCAACTGCCCGCGGTAACTGAAGCACCTACGAGTGGGGTTCCTTAACAAAAATGACTCAGAACCTTGGTCTCATTCTGCCCGTACTACCTTTTTATGGCAGTAGGGTGAATTTGCTTTAGTGGCTACAGTATGGTTCTTTATTGTATTGAGAGTTTATATGGGATTCCATACTTCTATTGGAGTTTTGGACATTTCTTTTTTAATGTATAACGTGCTTTGATAACAGTTCCTACTGACTCAAGATAGATGCGGGCCGCATGCGGCCCGCACACTGCCCGAAATACTAGTTTATAATATATAAAGCTCGATTACCACTGACTGACTCACTGACTGACTGACTGACATAAATGTTCTCCTAGAAGGAGTAGAGTAGGGTTAAAATGATGTAGGACAAAAATGTTCGGGGGGTTTTGGTGAGTATGAGAAAAATCGAAAATCATTAAAAAGACGCCTGCCAAGTAAAGATGGATGACATATCTCAAAAACGGTAAGAGATAGGTAGGGGGTGTTTGAACAAATGTCATAGGGAATCTCGAGAGCAGTCGAATGACACCTGTCAAAAATCCAAAATGGCGGATTTCAAGATGGCCGCCATACAAATTGATCCGAGCCTGCTGAAGCGAGGCCGTTAGGCCGAGGTTCAGTAGGGGCGGAGCAGTTTGTATGATGGCCTTCTTGAAATCCGCCATTTTGGATTTGTCCCAGGTGCTCCTATCATTCTTTATACTGCATTTGGACTGTATTACCTTATATTTTCGACTGTATTAGGAGTTTTTGTGGGATTTTTGACTGAATTTGGAGTTACTGTCCTACATAAGTGTAGTAGCGAGCCCGAAGGGCGAGCTCCTGGTGAGGCCGAAGGCCGAACTTTCAGTCCGCGAGGCCGAAGGCCGAGCGTATGACGCGCGAGCCCGAAGGGCGAGCTCTTGGCGAGGCCGCAGGCCGAGCCATGTTGGTAACTTGCGAGGCCGAAGGCCGAGCTCCGACTTGAGAGTTTTTTCCACGTCTCCGACTGGTCTCCATGGCAACTGCCCGCGGTAAGCGAAGCACCTACGAGTGGGGTTCCTTAACAAAAGTGACTCAGAACCTTGGTACCTTTCTGCCCGTACCACCTTTTTATGGCAGTAGGGTGAATCTGTTTTAGTGGCTACAGTATTGTTCTTTATTGTATTGAGTATTAATATGGGATTTCATACTTCTAATGGAGTTTTGAACATACTTTTTTTAATGTATAAGGTGTTTTGATATTGTTCAAACTTGCACAACGATAAATGCGGGCCGCATGCGGCCCGCACACTGCCCGAAAAACTAGTTTATAATATATAAAGCTGGATTACCGTACACTGACTGACTGACTGACTGACTGACTGACTGACTGACATCATTGTTCTCCCAGAAGGAGTCGAGAAGGAAGAATGTGATGTATGGGAAAAGTGTAGAGGGGGTTTGTGTGAGTATGGGAAAAATCCGAAAACTCAAAGATGACGTCTGCCAAGTAAAATTGGATGGCGTATCTCTGAAACGGTAAGAGATAGGTAGGGGGTGCTTGACCAAATGTCATAGGGAATCAGGAGAGCAGTCGGATGACATTTGTCAAAAATCCAAAATGGCGGATTTCAAAATGGCCGCCATACAAAATCCTTCGATCCCTCAAAAAAGTAGCTGGTTCTACCAGAAAGAGTTGAGTACGGTTATAGTAATGTATTACGAAAATGACTAAGGGGTTTAGCTGAGTAGGGGAAAAATTAAAAACCCTAGAAATGACGCCTGCCAAGTAAAGCTGGACCACGTATCTCGAAAACGGTAAGAGATAGGTTGGGGGTGTTTGAACAAATGTCATAGGGAATCGAGAGAGCAGTCGAATGACACCTGTCAAATGTGCTACTCTCATTCTTCATACATTATTTGGAGTATTTAACCTTACAATGTCGACTGTATTAGGAGTGTTTGTGGGAATTTCAACTCAATTTAGAGTAATTGTCCTACTGTCAGTGTAGCGAGCCCGAAGGGCGAGCTTTTGGTGAGGCCGAAGGCCGAACTTTCGGTTCGCGAGGCCGTAGGCCGAGTGGACGGTGCGCGAGGCCGCAGGTCGAGCCGTCTTAGTAACTTGCGAGGCCGAAGGCCGAGCTCAGACTTGCACCGATTTGGCTGAAAATCGATATATAGGTTGTTCTCGTCATCCTTATTCCAAATATGAAATTTTTATTTCGATGACGTCTGCCAAGTAAAAAAAGTTACTCCGATTTGGCTGAAACTCGATATTTATGTGGTTCTGGACGTCCTTATTCTAAATCAAAAATTTTTGTTTCGATGACGTCTGCCAAGTAAAAAAAGTTACTCCGATTTGGCTGAAACTCGATATTTAGGTGGTTCTGGGTGTCCTTATTCCAAATCTAAAATTTTTTTTTCGATGACGTCTGCCAAGTAAAAAAAGTTACTCCGATTTGGCTGAAACTCGATATTTAGGTGGTTCTGGGTGTCCTTATTCCAAATCAAAAAATTTTTTTTCGATGACGTCTGCCAAGTAAAAAAGAGTACTCCGATTTGGCTTAAATTTTATATCTAGGTTGTTCTGAACGTCCTTATTCCAAATATGAAATTTTGTTTTCGATGACGTCTGCCAAGTGCAGATAAATCACGTATCTCGAAAACGGTAATAGATAGGTAGGGGGTTTTTGAAAATATGTCATAGGGAATAAGAAGAGCAGTCGAATGACATTTTGGATGTGTCTTACGTGCTCCTATCATTCTTTATACTGCATTTGGAGTGTTTTTCCTTAATTTTCAACTGTATTAGGATTTTTTGTGGGATTTTTGACTGAATTTGGAGTAACTGTCTAACTTTAGTGTATAGCGAGCCCGAAGGGCGAGCTTCCGGTGAGGCCGAAGGCCGAACTTTCGGCTCGCGAGGCCGAAGGCCGAGCGTAGGGTGCGTGAGCCCGAAGGGCGAGCGCTTGGCGAGGCCGTAGGCCGAGCCGTATTAGTAACTTGCGAGGCCGAAGGCCGAGCTCCGACTTGAGAGTTTTTTCCACATCTCCAACTGGTCTCCATGGCAACTGCCTGCGGTAACCGAAGCAGCTACGAGTGGGGTTCCTTAACAAAAGTGACTCAGAACCTTGGTACCATTCTGCCCGTACCACCTTTTTATGGCAGTAGGGTGAATCTGCTTTAGTGGCTACAGTATGGTTCTCTACTGTATTGAGAGTTTATATGGGACTTCATACTTCTTTTGGGGTTTTGAAATATTTTAGTGTATTGTAAAAGGTGTTTTGATATAGTTTAAAATTGCATAACGATAAATGCGGGCCGCATGCGGCCCGCACACTGCCCGAAATACTAGTTTATAATATATAAAGCTCGATTACCACTCACTGACTGACTGACTGATTGACATAAATGTTCTCCTAGAAGGAGCAGAGTAGGGCTAAAATGATGTATGGCAAAAATGTTTGGGGGGTTTTGGTGAGTATGAGAAAAATCGAAAATCATTAAAAAGACGCCTGCCAAGTGATGATGGATGACGTATCTCGAAAACGGTAAGAGATAGGTAGGGGGTGTTTGAACAAATGTCATAGAGAATCGGGAGAGCAGTCGAATGACACCTGTCAAAAATCCAAAATGGCGGATTTCAAGATGGCCGCCATACAAAATGCTCCGAGCCTGCTGAAGCGAGGCCTTTAGGCCGAGCTTCAGTAGGGGCGGAGCAGTTTGTATGGTGGCCTTCTTGAAATCCGCCATTTTGGATTTGTCCCAGGTGCTACTCTCATTCTTCATTCTGCATTTGGAGTGTTTTACCTTATATTTTCGACTGTATTAGGAGTTTTTGTGGGTTTTTTGACTGAATTTGGAGTAACTGTTCTACATTAGTGTATAGCGAGCCCAAAGGGCAACCACCTGGTGAGGCCGAAGGCCGAACTTTCGGTCCGCGAGGCCGAAGGCCGAGCGAATGGTGCGCGAGCCCGAAGGGCGAGCGCTTGGCGAGGCCGCAGGCCGAGCCGTATTAGTAACTTGCGAGGCCGAAGGCCGAGCTCCGACTTGAGAGTATTTTCCACGTCACCGACTGGTCTCCATGGCAACTGCCTGCGGTAACCGAAGCACCTACGAGTGGGGTTCCTTAACAAAAGTGATTCAGAACCTTGGTACCATTCTGCCCGTACCACCTTTTTATGGCAGTAGGGTGAATTTGGTTTGGTGATAACAGTACGGTTCTCTATTGTATTAAGGGTTTGTATGGGAAATCGTACATCTTTAGGTGTTTTGAAATAATTTTTTTTAATGTATAAGGTGTTTTGATATTGTTCAAACTTGCACAACGATAAATGCGGGCCGCATGCGGCCCGCACACTGCCCGAAATACTAGTTTATAATATATAAAGCTGGATTACCGTACACTGACTCACTGACTGATTCACTGACTGACATCATTGTTCTCCCAGAAGGAGTCGAGAAGGAAGAAAGTGATGTATGGGAAAAGTGTAGAGAGGGTTTGGGGGAGTATGGGAAAAATCCGAAAACTCAAAGATGTCGTCTGCCAAGTAAAGTTGGTTAGCGTATCTCGGAAACGGTAAGAGATAGGTAGGGGGTGCTTGACCAAATGTCATAGGGAATTGGGAGAGCAGTCGAATGACATCTGTCAAAAATCCAAAATGGCGGATTTCAAAATGGCCGCCATACAAAATCCTTCGATCCCTCAAAAAAGTAGCTGGTTCTACCAGAAAGAGTTGAGTACGGTTATAGTAATGTATTACGAAAATGACTAAGGGGTTTAGCTGAGTAGGGGAAAAATTAAAAACCCTAGAAATGACGCCTGCCAAGTAAAGCTGGACTACGTATCTCGAAAACGGTAAGAGATAGGTTGGGGGTGTTTGAACAAATGTCATAGGGAATCGGGAGAGCAGTCAAATGACACCTGTCAAATGTGCTACTCTCATTCTTCATACATTATTTGGAGTATTTAACCTAACAATGTCGACTGTATTAGGAGTGTTTGTGGGAATTTCAACTCAATTTAGAGTAATTGTCCTACTGTCAGTGTGGCGAGCCCGAAGGGCGAGCCTTTGGTGAGGCCGAAGGCCGAACTTTCGGGCCGCGAGGCCGTAGGCCGAGCGGATGGTGCGCGAGGCCGCAGGCCAAGCCGTGTTAGTAACTTGCGAGGCCGAAGGCCGAGCTCAGACTTGCACCGATTTGGCTGAAAATCGATATATAGGTTGTTCTTGTCATCCTTATTCCAAATATGAAATTTTTATTTCGATGACGTCTGCCAATTAAAAAAAGTTACTCCGATTTGGCTGAAACTCGATATTTAGGTGGTTCTGGGTGTCCTTATTCCAAATCTAAAATTTTTTTTTCGATGACGTCTGCCAAGTAAAACAAGTTACTCCGATTTGGCTGAAACTCGATATTTAGGTGGTTCTGGGTGTCCTTATTCCAAATCAAAAATTATTTTTTCGATGACGTCTGCCAAGTAAAAAAAAATTCTCCGATTTGGCTTAAATTTTATATCTAGGTTGTTCTGGACGTCCTTATTCCAAATATGATTTTTTTTTTTCGATGACGTCTGCCAAGTGCAGATAAATCACGTATCTCGAAAACGGTAATAGATAGGTAGAGGGTTTTTGAAAAAATGTCATAGGGAATAAGGAGAGCAGTCGAATGACATTTTGGATGTGTCTTACGTGTTCCTATCATTCTTTATACTGCATTTGGAGTGTTTTTCCTTAATTTTCAAATGTATTAGGAGTTTTTGTGGGATTTTTGACTGAATTTGGAGTTACTGTCCAACTTTTGTGTATAGCGAGCCCGAAGGGCGAGCGCCTGGCGAGGCCGTAGGCCGAGCCGTATTAGTAACTTGCGAGGCCGAAGGCCGAGCTCCGACTTGAGAGTATTTTCCACATATCCGACTTGTCTCCATGGCAACTGCCTGCGGTAACCGCAGCACCTACGAGTGGGGTTCCTTAACAAAAGTGACTCAGAACCTTGGTCCCATTCTGCCCGTACCACCTTTTTATGGCAGTAGGGTGAATCTGTTTTAGTGGCTACAGTATTGTTCTTTATTGTATTGAGAGTTAATATGGGATTTCATACTGTTATGGAGTTTTGTTTTTTTTTTTAAATGTATAAGGAGTTACGGTATTATTTAGTACTGCATAACGATAAATGCGGGCCGCATGCGGCCCGCACACTGCCCGAAATACTAGTTTATAATATATAAAGCTCGATTACCACTGACTGACTGACTGACTCACTGACATAAATGTTCTCCTAGAAGGAGTAGAGTAGGGTAAAAATGATGTATGGCAAAAATGTTCGCGGGGTTTTGGTGAGTATGAGAAAAATCGAAAATCATTAAAAAGACGCCTGCCAAGTGAAGATGGATGACATATCTCAAAAACGGTACAAGATAGGTAGGGGTTGTTTGAACAAATGTCATAGGGAATCAGGAGAGCAGTCTAATGACACCTGTCAAAAATCCAAAATGGCGGATTTCAAGATGGCCGCCATACAAAATGATCCGAGCCTGCTGAAGCGAGGCCGTTAGGCCGAGCTTCAGTAGGGGCGGAGCAGTTTGTATGGTGGCTGTCTTGAAATCCGACATTTTGGATGTGACCCACGTGCTCCTATCATTCTTTATACTGCATTTGGAGTGTTTTACCTAATATTTTCGACTGTATTAGGAGTTTTTGTGGGATTTTTGACTAAATTTGGAGTTACTGTCCTACATAAGTGAAGTAGCGAGCCCGAAGGGCGAGCTTCTGGTGAGGCCGAAGGCCGAACTTTCGGTCCGCGAGGCCGAAGGCCGAGCGTATGATGCGTGAGCCCGAAGGGCGAGCGCCTGGCGAGGCCGTAGGCCGAGCCGTATTAGTAACTTGCGAGGCCGAAGGCCGAGCTCCGACTTGAGAGTATTTTCCACATCTCCGACTGGTCTCCATGGCAACTGCCTGCGGTAACCGCAGCAACTACGAGTGGGGTTCCTTAACAAAAGTGACTCAGAACCTTGGTACCATTCTGCCCGTACCACCTTTTTATGGCAGTAGGGTGAATCTGCTTTAGTGGCTACAGTATGGTTCTTTATTGTATTGAGAGTTTATATGGGATTTCATTCTTCTATTGGAGTTTTGAACATACTTTTTTACAACGTATCATGAGTTTTGATATAGTTTAGTACTGCATAACGATAAATGCGGGCCGCATGCGGCCCGCACACTGCCCGAAAAACTAGTTATAATATATAAAGCTGGATTACCGTACACTGACTGACTGACTGACTGACATCATTGTTCTCCCAGAAGGAGTCGAGTAGGAAGAATGTGATGTATGGGAAAAGTGTAGAGGAGGTTTGTGTGAGTATGGGAAAAATCCGAAAACTCAAAGATGACGTCTGCCAAGTAAAATTGGATGGCGTATCTCTGAAACGGTACAAGATAGGTAGGGGGTGCTTGACCAAATGTCATAGGGAATCGGGAGAGCAGTCGGATGACATTTGTCAAAAATCCAAAATGGCGGATTTCAAAATGGCCGCCATACAAAATCCTTCGATCCCTCAAAAAAGTAGCTGGTTCTACCAGAAAGAGTTGAGTACGGTTAAAGTAATGTATTACGAAAATGACTAAGGGGTTTAGCTTAGTAGGGAAAAAAATAAAAACCCTAGAAATGACGCCTGCCAAGTAAAGCTGGTCAACGTATCTCGAAAACGGTAAGAGATAGGTTGGGGGTGTTTTTACAAATGTCATAGGGAATCGGGAGAGCAGTCTATTGACACCTGTCAAATGTGCTACTCTCATTCTTCATACATTATTTGGAGTATTTGACCTTACAATGTCGACTGTATTAGGAGTTTTTGTGGGAATTTCAACTTAATTTGGAGTAATTGTCCTACTGTCAGTGTAGCGAGCCCGAAGGGCGAGCTTTTGGTGAGGCCGAAGGCCGAACTTTCGGGCCGCGAGGCCGTAGGCCGAGCGGATGGTGCGCGAGCCCGCAGGGCGAGCGTCAGGCGAGGCCGCAGGCCGAGCCGTGTTAGTAACTTGCGAGGCCGAAGGCCGAGCTCAGACTTGCACCGATTTGGCTGAAAATCGATACATAGGTTGTTCTCGTCATCCTTATTCCAAATATGAAATTTTTATTCCGATGACGTCTGCCAAGTAAAAAAAGTTACTCCGATTTGGCTGAAACTCGATATTTATGTGGTTCTGGACGTCCTTATTCTAAATCAAAAATTTTGTTTCGATGACGTCTGCCAAGTAAAAAAAGTTACTCCGATTTGGCTGAAACTTGATATTTAGGTGGTTCTGGGTGTCCTTATTCCAAATCTAAAATTTTTTTTTTGATGACGTCTGCCAAGTAAAACAAGTTACTCCGATTTGGCTGAAACTCGATATTTAGGTGGTTCTGGGTGTCCTTATTCCAAATCTAAAATTTTTTTTTCGATGACTTCTGCCAAGTAAAACAAGTTACTCCGATTTGGCTGAAACTCGATATTTAGGTGGTTCTGGGTGTCCTTATTCCAAATCAAAAATTTTTTTGTCGATGACGTCTGCCAAGTAAAAAAAAGTACTCCGATTTGGCTTTAATTTTATATCTAGGTTGTTCTGGACGTCCTGATTCCAAATATGTTTTTTTTTTTTCGATGACGTCTGCCAAGTGCAGATAATTCACGTATCTCGAAACCGGTAATAGATAGGTAGGGGGTTTTTGAAAATATGTCATAGGGAATAAGGAGAGCAGTTGAATGACATTTTGGATGTGTCTTACGTGCTCCTATCATTCTTTATACTGCATTTGGAGTGTTTTTCCTTAATTTTCGACTGTATTAGGAGTTTTTGTGGGATTTTTGACTGAATTTGGAGTTACTGTCCATTTTTAGTGTATAGCGAGCCCGAAGGGCGAGCTCCCGGTGAGGCCGAAGGCCGAACTTTCGGCCCGCGAGGCCGAAGGCCGAGCGTAGGGTGCGTGAGCCCGAAGGGCGAGCGCTTGGCGAGGCCGTAGGCCGAGTCGTATTACTAACTTGCGAGGCCGAAGGCCGAGCTCCGACTTGAGAGTTTTTTCCACGTCTCCGACTGGTCTCCATGGCAACTGCCCGCGATAACCGAAGCACCTACGAGTGGGGTTCCTTAACAAAAGTGAATCAGAACCTTGGTACCATTCTGCCCGTACCACCTTTTTATGGCAGTAGGGTGAATCTGCTTTAGTAGCTACAGTATGTTTCTCTACTGTATTACAAGTTTATTTGGGATTTCATATTTCTATTGGAGTTTTGAAATTTTTTTTTTATGTATAAGGTGTTTTGATATAGTTTAAAATTGCATAACGATAAATGCGGGCCGCATGCGGCCCGCACACTGCCCGAAATACTAGTTTATAATATATAAAGCTCGATTACCACTGACTGACTCACTGACTGACTGACTGACATAAATGTTCTCCTAGAAGGAGTAGAGTAGGGTTAAAATGATGTAGGACAAAAATGTTCGGGGGGTTTTGGTGAGTATGAGAAAAATCGAAAATCATTAAAAAGACGCCTGCCAAGTAAAGCTGGACTACGTATCTCGAAAACGGTAAGAGATAGGTTTGGGGTGTTTGAACAAATGTCATCGGGAGGGAAGGGAATGGGGTGTTTGAACAAATGTCAGGGAATCGGGAGAGCAGTCGAATGACACCTGTCAAATGTGCTACTCTCATTCTTCATACATTATTTGGAGTATTTGACCTTACAATGTCGTCTGTTTTAGGAGTTTTTTTGGGATTTTCAACTGAATTTGGAGTAATTGTCCTACTGGCCGTGTAGCGAGCCCGAAGGGCGAGCTTCTGGTGAGGCCGAAGGCCGAACTTTCGGGCCGCGAGGCCGTAGGCCGAGTGGACGGTGCGCGAGCCCGCAGGGCGAGCGCTAGGCGAGGCCGCAGGCCGAGCCATGTTAGTAACTTGCGAGGCCGAAGGCCGAGCTTAGACTTGCACCGATTTGGCTGAAAATCGATATATAGGTTGTTCTCGTCATCCTTATTTCAAATATGAAATTTTTACTTCGATGACGTCTGCCAAGTAAAAAAAGTTACTCCGATTTGGCTGAAACTCGATATTTAGGTGGTTCTGGGTGTCCTTATTCCAAATCTAAAAATTTTTTTTCGATGACGTCTGCCAAGTAAAACAAGTTACTCCGATTTGGCTGAAACTCGATATTTAGGTGGTTCTGGGTGTCCTTATTCCAAATCTAAATTTTTTTTTTCGATGACGTCTGCCAAGTAAAACAAGTTACTCCGATTTGGCTGAAACTCGATATTTAGGTGGTTCTGGGTGTCCTTATTCCAAATCTAAAATTTTTTTTCGATGACGTCTGCCAAGTAAAACATGTTACTCCGATTTGGCTGAAACTCGATATTTAGGTGGTTCTGGGTGTCCTTATTCCAAATCAAAATTTTTTTTTTCGATGACGTCTGCCAAGTAAAAAGAAGTACTCCGATTTGGCTTAAATTTCATATCTAGGTTGTTCTGGACGTCCTTATTCCAAATATGAAATTTTTTTTTCGATGACGTCTGCCAAGTGTAGATAAATCACGAATCTCGAAAACGGTAATAGATAGGTAGGGGGTTTTTGAAAATATGTCATAGGGAATAAGGAGAGCAGTCGAATGACATTTTGGATGTGTCTTACGTGCTCCTATCATTCTTTATACTGCATTTGGAGTGTTTTTCCTTAATTTTCGACTGTATTAGGAGTTTTTGTAGGGATTTTTGACTGAATTTGGAGTTACTGTCCAATTTTAGTGTATAGCGAGCCCGAAGGGCGAGCTCCCGGTGAGGCCGAAGGCCGAACTTTCGGCTCGCGAGGCCGAAGGCCGAGCGTAGGGTGCGTGAGCCCGAAGGGCGAGCGCTTGGCGAGGCCGTATGCCGAGCCGTATTAGTAACTTGCGAGGCCGAAGGCCGAGCTCCGACTTGAGAGTTTTTTCCACGTCTCCGACTGGTCTCCATGGCAACTGCCCGCGGTAACCGAAGCACCTACGAGTGGGGTTCCTTAACAAAAGTGACTCAGAACCTTGGTACCATTCTGCCCGTACCACCTTTTTATGGCAGTAGGGTGAATCTGCTTTAGTAGCTACAGTATGTTTCTCTACTGTATTACAAGTTTATTTGGGATTTCATATTTCTATTGCAGTTTTGAACATTTTTTTTTTATGTATTAGGTGTTTTGATATAGTCTAAAATTGCATAACGATAAATGCGGGCCGCATGCGGCCCGCACACTGCCCGAAATACTAGTTTATTTATAATATATAAAGCTCGATTACCACTGACTGACTGACATTAATGTTCTCCTAGAAGGAGGCGAGTAGGAGCAACGTGATGTATAGCAAAAATGTTCGGGTGGTTTTGGTGAGTATGGGAAAAATCGAAAATCATTAAAAAGACGCCTGCCAAGTGTAGATGGATGACGTATCTCGAAAACGGTAAGAGATAAGTAAGGGGTGTTTGAACAAATGTCATAGGGAATCGGGAGAGCAGTCGAATGACACCTGTCAAAAATCCAAAATGGCGGATTTCAAGATGGCCGCCATACAAAGTGGTCCGAACCTGCTGAAGCGAGGCCGTTAGGCCGAGGTTCAGTAGGGGCGGAGCAGTTTGTATGGGGGCCTTCTTGAAATCCGCCATTTTGGAGTTGTCCCAGGTGCTCCTATCATTCTTTATACTGCATTTGGAGTGTATTACCTTATATTTTCGACTGTATGAGGAGTTTTTGTGGGATTTTTGACTGAATTTGGAGTTACTGTCCTACATAAGTGTAGTAGCGAGCCCGAAGGGCGAGCTCCTGGTGAGGCCGAAGGCCGAACTTTCGGTCCGCGAGGCCGAAGGCCGAGCGTATAATGCGCGAGCCCGAAGGGCGAGCGCTTGGCGAGGCCGCAGGCCGAGCCGTTTTAGTAACTTGCGAGGCCGAAGGCCGAGCTCCGACTTGAGAGTATTTTCCACGTCACCGACTGGTCTCCATGGCAACTGCCTGCGGTAACCGAAGCACCTACGAGTGGGGTTCCTTAACAAAAGTGACTCAGAACCTTGGTCCCATTCTGCCCGCACCACCTTTTTATGGCAGTAGGGTGAATTTGCTTTAGTGGCTACAGTATGGTTCTTTATTGTATTGAGAGTTTATATGGGATTTCATACTTCTATTGGAGTTTTGAACACATTTTTTTTTGTATCAGGTGTTTTTTTGACAGTTCCTACTGACTCAAGATAGATGCGGGCCGCATGCGGCCCGCACACTGCCCGAAAAACTAGTTTATAATATATAAAGCTCGATTACCACTCACTGACTGACTGACTGACTGATTGACATAAATGTTCTCCTAGAAGGAGTAGAGTAGGGTAAAAATAATGTATGGCAAAAATGTTCGGGGGGTTTTAGTGAGTATGAGAAAAATCGAAAATCATAAAAATGACGCCTGCCAAGTGTAGATGGATGACGTATCTCAAAAACGGTACAAGATAGGTAGGGGGTGTTTGAACAAATGTCATAGGGAATCGGGAGAGCAGTCGAATGACACCTGTCAAAAATCCAAAATGGCGGATTTCAAGATGGCCGCCATACAAAGTGATCCGAGCCTGCTGAAGCGAGGCCGTTAGGCCGAGGTTCAGTAGGGGCGGAGCAGTTTGTATGGCGGCCATCTTGAAATCCGCCATTTTGGATGTGTCCCACGTGCTCCTCTCATTCTTCATACTGCATTTGGAGTGTTTTACCTTATATTTTCGACTGTATTAGGAGTTTTTGTGGGATTTTTGACTGAATTTGGAGTTACTGTCCTACATTGGTGCATAGCGAGCCCGAAGGGCGAGCTTCTGGTGAGGCCGAAGGCCGAACTTTCGGCTCGCGAGGCCGAAGGCCGAGCGCATGGCGCGTGAGCCCGAAGGGCGAGCGCTTGGCGAGGCCGCAGGCCGAGCCGTGTTAGTAACTTGCGAGGCCGAAGGCCGAGCTCCGACTTGAGAGTATTTTTCACGTCACCGACTGGTCTCCATGGCAACTGCCCGCGGTAACCGAAGCACCTACGAGTGGGGTTCCTTAACAAAAGTGACTCAGAACCTTGGTCCCATTCTGCCCGTACCACCTTTTTATGGCAGTAGGGTGAATCTGTTTTAGTGGCTTCAGTATGGTTCTTTATTGTATGGAGAGTTTATTTGGGATTTCATACTTCTATTGGAGTTTTGAACTTATTTTTTTTAAATGTATAAGGGGTTAAGGTAAAGTTAAGTACTGCACAACGAAAAATGCGGGCCGCATGCGGCCCGCACACTGCCCGGAAAACTAGTTAATAATATATAAAGCTCGATTACCACTCACTGACTGACTGACTGACTGATTGACATAAATGTTCTCCTAGAAGGAGCAGAGTAGGGTAAAAATGAAGTATGGCAAAAATGTTCGGGTGGTTTTGGTGAGTATGAGAAAAATCGAAAATCATTAAAAAGACGCCTGCCAAGTGATGATGGATGACGTATCTTGAAAACGGTACAAGATAGGTAGGAGGTGTTTGAACAAATGTCATAGGGATTCGGGAGAGCAGTCGAATGACACCTGTCAAAAATCCAAAATGGCGGATTTCAAGATGGCCGCCATACAAAGTGGTCCGAACCTGCTGAAGCGAGGCCGTTAGGCCGAGGTTCAGTAGGGGCGGAGCAGTTTGTATGGGGGCCTTCTTGAAATCCGCCATTTTGGAGTTGTCCCAGGTGCTCCTATCATTCTTTATACTGCATTTGGAGTGTATTACCTTATATTTTCGACTGTATGAGGAGTTTTTGTGGGATTTTTGACTGAATTTGGAGTTACTGTCCTACATAAGTGTAGTAGCGAGCCCGAAGGGCGAGCTCCTGGTGAGGCCGAAGGCCGAGCGTATAATGCGCGAGCCCGAAGGGCGAGCGCTTGGCGAGGCAGCAGGCCGAGCCGTTTTAGTAACTTGCGAGGCCGAAGGCCGAGCTCCGACTTGAGAGTATTTTCCACGTCACCGACTGGTCTCCATGGCAACTGCCTGCGGTAACCGAAGCACCTACGAGTGGGGTTCCTTAACAAAAGTGACTCAGAACCTTGGTCCCATTCTGCCCGCACCACCTTTTTATGGCAGTAGGGTGAATTTGCTTTAGTGGCTACAGTATGGTTCTTTATTGTATTGAGAGTTTATATGGGATTTCATACTTCTATTGGAGTTTTGAACACATTTTTTTTTGTATCAGGTGTTTTTTTGACAGTTCCTACTGACTCAAGATAGATGCGGGCCGCATGCGGCCCGCACACTGCCCGAAAAACTAGTTTATAATATATAAAGCTCGATTACCACTCACTGACTGACTGACTGACTGATTGACATAAATGTTCTCCTAGAAGGAGTAGAGTAGGGTAAAAATAATGTATGGCAAAAATGTTCGGGGGGTTTTAGTGAGTATGAGTAAAATCGAAAATCATAAAAATGACGCCTGCCAAGTGTAGATGGATGACGTATCTCAAAAACGGTACAAGATAGGTAGGGGGTGTTTGAACAAATGTCATAGGGAATCGGGAGAGCAGTCGAATGACACCTGTCAAAAATCCAAAATGGCGGATTTCAAGATGGCCGCCATACAAAGTGATCCGAGCCTGCTGAAGCGAGGCCGTTAGGCCGAGGTTCAGTAGGGGCGGAGCAGTTTGTATGGCGGCCATCTTGAAATCCGCCATTTTGGATGTGTCCCACGTGCTCCTCTCATTCTTCATACTGCATTTGGAGTGTTTTACCTTATATTTTCGACTGTATTAGGAGTTTTTGTGGGATTTTTGACTGAATTTGGAGTTACTGTCCTACATTGGTGCATAGCGAGCCCGAAGGGCGAGCTTCTGGTGAGGCCGAAGGCCGAACTTTCGGCTCGCGAGGCCGAAGGCCGAGCGCATGGTGCGTGAGCCCGAAGGGCGAGCGCTTGGCGAGGCCGCAGGCCGAGCCGTGTTAGTAACTTGCGAGGCCGAAGGCCGAGCTCCGACTTGAGAGTATTTTTCACGTCACCGACTGGTCTCCATGGCAACTGCCCGCGGTAACCGAAGCACCTACGAGTGGGGTTCCTTAACAAAAGTGACTCAGAACCTTGGTCCCATTCTGCCCGTACCACCTTTTTATGGCAGTAGGGTGAATCTGTTTTAGTGGCTTCAGTATGGTTCTTTATTGTATGGAGAGTTTATTTGGGATTTCATACTTTTATTGGAGTTTTTAAAATTTTTTTTTCCTTGTATGAGGTGTTTTTTTGACAGTTCCTACTGACTCAAGATAGATGCGGGCCGCATGCGGCCCGCACACTGCCCGAAAAACTAGTTTATAATATATAAGGCTCGATTACCACTCACTGACTGACTCACTGACTGACATAAATGTTCTCCTAGAAGGAGCAGAGTAGGGTTAAAATGATGTATGACAAAAATGTTCGGGGGGTTTTGGTGAGTATGAGAAAAATCGAAAATCATTAAAAAGACGCCTGCCAAATAAAGATGGATGACGTATCTCAAAAACGAAACAAGATAGATAGAGGGTGTTTGAACAAATGTCATAGGGAATCGGGAGAGCAGTCGAATGACACCTGTCAAAAATCCAAAATGGCGGATTTCAAGATGGCCGCCATACAAAGTGATCCGAGCCTGCTGAAGCGAGGCCGTTAGGCCGAGCTTCAGTAGGGGCGGAGCAGTTTGTATGGGGGCCTTCTTGAAATCCGCCATTTTGGATTTGTCCCAGGTGCTCCTATCATTCTTTATACTGCATTTGGAGTGTATTACCTTATATTTTCGACTGTATTAGGAGTTTTTGTGGGATTTTTGACTGAATTTGGAGTTACTGTCCTACATAAGTGTAGTAGCGAGCCCGAAGGGCGAGCTCCTGGTGAGGCCGAAGGCCGAACTTTCGGTCCGCGAGGCCGAAGGCTGAGCGTATGATGCGCGAGCCCGAAGGGCGAGCGCTTGGCGAGGCCGCAGGCCGAGCTGTGTTGGTAACTTGCGAGGCCGAAGGCCGAGCTCCGACTTGAGAGTTTTTTCCACGTCTCCGACTGGTCTCCATGGAAACTGCCCGCAGTAAGCGAAGCACCTACGAGTGGGGTTCCTTAACAAAAATGACTCAGAACCTTGGTCCCATTCTGCCCGTACCACCTTTTTAGGGCAGTAGGGTGAATCTGTTTTAGTGGCTACAGTATTGTTCTTTATTGTATTGAGAGTTAATATGTGATTTCATACTTCTAATGGAGTTTTGAACTTATTTTTTTTAAATGTATAAGGGGTTAAGGTAAAGCTTAGTACTGCATAACGATAAATGCGGGCCGCATGCGGCCCGCACACTGCCCGAAAAACTAGTTATTATTTATAATATATAAAGCTGGATTACCGTACACTGACTCACTGACTGATTCACTGACTGACATCATTGTTCTCCCAGAAGGAGTCGAGAAGGAAGAAAGTGATGTATGGGAAAAGTGTAGAGAGGGTTTGGGGGAGTATGGGAAAAATCCGAAAACTCAAAGATGTCGTCTGCCAAGTAAAGTTGGTTAGCGTATCTCGGAAACGGTAAGAGATAGGTAGGGGGTGCTTGACCAAATGTCATAGGGAATTGGGAGAGCAGTCGAATGACATCTGTCAAAAATCCAAAATGGCGGATTTCAAAATGGCCGCCATACAAAATCCTTCGATCCCTCAAAAAAGTAGCTGGTTCTACCAGAAAGAGTTGAGTACGGTTATAGTAATGTATTACGAAAATGACTAAGGGGTTTAGCTGAGTAGGGGAAAAATTAAAAACCCTAGAAATGACGCCTGCCAAGTAAAGCTGGACTACGTATCTCGAAAACGGTAAGAGATAGGTTGGGGGTGTTTGAACAAATGTCATAGGGAATCGGGAGAGCAGTCAAATGACACCTGTCAAATGTGCTACTCTCATTCTTCATACATTATTTGGAGTATTTAACCTAACAATGTCGACTGTATTAGGAGTGTTTGTGGGAATTTCAACTCAATTTAGAGTAATTGTCCTACTGTCAGTGTGGCGAGCCCGAAGGGCGAGCTTTTGGTGAGGCCGAAGGCCGAACTTTCGGGCCGCGAGGCCGTAGGCCGAGCGGATGGTGCGCGAGGCCGCAGGCCAAGCCGTGTTAGTAACTTGCGAGGCCGAAGGCCGAGCTCAGACTTGCACCGATTTGGCTGAAAATCGATATATAGGTTGTTCTTGTCATCCTTATTCCAAATATGAAATTTTTATTTCGATGACGTCTGCCAATTAAAAAAAGTTACTCCGATTTGGCTGAAACTCGATATTTAGGTGGTTCTGGGTGTCCTTATTCCAAATCTAAAATTTTTTTTTCGATGACGTCTGCCAAGTAAAACAAGTTACTCCGATTTGGCTGAAACTCGATATTTAGGTGGTTCTGGGTGTCCTTATTCCAAATCAAAAATTATTTTTTCGATGACGTCTGCCAAGTAAAAAAAAATTCTCCGATTTGGCTTAAATTTTATATCTAGGTTGTTCTGGACGTCCTTATTCCAAATATGATTTTTTTTTTTCGATGACGTCTGCCAAGTGCAGATAAATCACGTATCTCGAAAACGGTAATAGATAGGTAGAGGGTTTTTGAAAAAATGTCATAGGGAATAAGGAGAGCAGTCGAATGACATTTTGGATGTGTCTTACGTGTTCCTATCATTCTTTATACTGCATTTGGAGTGTTTTTCCTTAATTTTCAAATGTATTAGGAGTTTTTGTGGGATTTTTGACTGAATTTGGAGTTACTGTCCAACTTTTGTGTATAGCGAGCCCGAAGGGCGAGCTCCTGGTGAGGCCGAAGGCCGAACTTTCAGTCCGCGAGGCCGAAGGCCGAGCGTGTGATGCGCGAGCCCGAAGGGCGAGCGCCTGGCGAGGCCGTAGGCCGAGCCGTATTAGTAACTTGCGAGGCCGAAGGCCGAGCTCCGACTTGAGAGTATTTTCCACATATCCGACTTGTCTCCATGGCAACTGCCTGCGGTAACCGCAGCACCTACGAGTGGGGTTCCTTAACAAAAGTGACTCAGAACCTTGGTCCCATTCTGCCCGTACCACCTTTTTATGGCAGTAGGGTGAATCTGTTTTAGTGGCTACAGTATTGTTCTTTATTGTATTGAGAGTTAATATGGGATTTCATACTGTTATGGAGTTTTGTTTTTTTTTTTAAATGTATAAGGAGTTACGGTATTATTTAGTACTGCATAACGATAAATGCGGGCCGCATGCGGCCCGCACACTGCCCGAAATACTAGTTATAATATATAAAGCTCGATTACCATTGACTCACTGACTGACATAAATGTTCTCCTAGAAGGAGACGAGTAGGAGCAACGTGATGTATGGCAAAAATGTTCGGGGGGTTTTGGTGAGTATGAGAAAAATCGAAAATCATTAAAAAGACGCCTGCCAAGTAAAGATGGATAACGTATCTCGAAAACGGTAAGAGATGGGTTAGAGGTGTTTGAACAAATGTCATAGGGAATCGGGAGAGCAGTCGAATGACACCTGTCAAAAATCCAAAATGGCGGATTTCAAGATGGCCGCCATACAAAATGCTCCGAGCCTGCTGAAGCGAGGCCTTTAGGCCGAGCTTCAGTAGGGGCGGAGCAGTTTGTATGGCGGCCGTCTTGAAATCCGACATTTTGGATGTGTCTTACGTGCTCCTATCATTCTTTATACTGCATTTGGAGTTTTTTATCTTTATTTTCGACTGTATTAGGAGTTTTTGTGGGATTTTTGACTGAATTTGGAGTAACTGTCCTACATTAGTGTAGTAGCGAGCCCGAAGGGCGAGCTTCTGGTGAGGCCGAAGGCCGAACTTTCGGCCCGCGAGGCCGAAGGCCGAGCGTATGGGGCGTGAGCCCGAAGGGCGAGCGCCTGGCGAGGCCGTAGGCCGAGCCGTATTAGTAACTTGCGAGGCCGAAGGCCGAGCTCCGACTTGAGAGTATTTTCCACGTCTCCAACTGGTCTCCATGGCAACTGCCCGCGATAACCAAAGCACCTACGAGTAGGGTTCCTTAACAAATGTGACTCAAAACCTTGGTACCATTCTGCCGGAACCACCTTTTTATGGCAGTAGGGTGAATCTGGTTTTGGAGGCTACAGTTTGTTTCTTTATTGTATTGAGAGTTTTAATGGGATTTCATACTTCTATTGGAGTTTTGAAATATTTTTTTTTAATGTTAAAGGTGTATTGTTATAGTTTAGTACTGCATAACGATAAATGCGGGCCGCATGCGGCCCGCACACTGCCCGAAAAACTAGTTTTTTATTATAATATATAAAGCTCGATTACCACTGACTGACTGACATAAATGTTCTCCTAGAAGGAGCAGAGTAGGGTAAAAATGAAGTATGGCAAAAATGTTCGGGGGGTTTTGGTAAGTATGAGAAAAATCGAAAATCATAAAAATGACGCCTGCCAAGTGATGATGGATGACGTATCTCGAAAACGGTAAGAGATAGGTAGGGGGTGTTTGAACAAATGTCATAGAGAATCGGGAGAGCAGTCGAATGACACCTGTCAAAAATCCAAAATGGCGGATTTCAAGATGGCCGCCATACAAAATGCTCCGAGCCTGCTGAAGCGAGGCCTTTAGGCCGAGCTTCAGTAGGGGCGGAGCAGTTAAGATAGATGCGGGCCGCATGCGGCCCGCACACTGCCCGAAAAACTAGTTTATAATATATAAAGCTCGATTACCACTGACTGACTGACTGACTCACTGACATAAATGTTCTCCTAGAAGGAGCAGAGTAGGGCTAAAATGATGTATGGCAAAAATGTTTGGGGGGTTTTGGTGAGTATGAGAAAAATCGAAAATCATTAAAAAGACGCCTGCCAAGTGATGATGGATGACGTATCTCGAAAACGGTAAGAGATAGGTAGGGGGTGTTTGAACAAATGTCATAGAGAATCGGGAGAGCAGTCGAATGACACCTGTCAAAAATCCAAAATGGCGGATTTCAAGATGGCCGCCATACAAAATGCTCCGAGCCTGCTGAAGCGAGGCCTTTAGGCCGAGCTTCAGTAGGGGCGGAGCAGTTTGTATGGTGGCCTTCTTGAAATCCGCCATTTTGGATTTGTCCCAGGTGCTCCTCTCATTCTTCATACTGCATTTGGAGTGTTTTACCATACATTTTCGACTGTATTAGGAGTTTTTGTGGGTTTTTTGACTGAATTTGGAGTAACTGTCCTACATTAGTGTATAGCGAGCCCAAAGGGCAACCACCTGGTGAGGCCGAAGGCCGAACTTTCGGTCCGCGAGGCCGAAGGCCGAGCGAATGGTGCGCGAGCCCGAAGGGCGAGCGCTTGGCGAGGCCGCAGGCCGAGCCGTGTTAGTAACTTGCGAGGCCGAAGGCCGAGCTCCGACTTGAGAGTATTTTCCACGTCTCCGACTGATCTCCATGGCAACTGCCCGCGGTAACCGAAGCACCTACGAGTGGGGTTCCTTAACAAAAGTGACTCAGAACCTTGGTCCCATTCTGCCCGTACCACCTTTTTGTGGCAGTAGGGTGAATTTGCTTTAGTGGCTGCAGTATGGTTCTTTATTGTATTGAGAGTTTTTATGGGATTTCATACTTCCATTGGAGTTTTGAACATTCTTTTTCTTAATGTATTAGGGGTTTATGTGAAATTTCCAAATGACTCAAGATAGATGCGGGCCGCATGCGGCCCGCACACTGCCCGAATAACTAGTTTATAATATATAAAGCTGGATTACCGTACACTGACTCATTCACTGACTCACTGACATAATTGTTCTCCCAGAAGGAGTCGAGTAGGAAGAAAGTAATGTATAGCAAAAATGTTCTGGGGGTTTGTGTGAGTATGGGAAAAATCCGAAAACTCAAAGATGACGTCTGCCAAGTAAAATTGGATGGCGTATCTCTGAAACGGTAAGAGATAGGTAGGGGGTGCTTGACCAAATGTCATAGGGAATCGGGAGAGCAGTCGGATGACATTTGTCAAAAATCCAAAATGGCGGATTTCAAAATGGCCGCCATACAAAATCCTTCGATCCCTCAAAAAGTAGCTGGTTCTACCAGAAAGAGTTGAGTACGGTTATAGTAATGTATTACGAAAATGACTAAGGGGCTTAGCTGAGTAGGGGAAAAATTAAAAACCCTAGAAATGACGCCTGCCAAGTAAAGCTGGACTACGTATCTCGAAAACGGTAAGAGATATGTTGGGGGTGTTTGAACAAATGTCATAGGGAATAGGGAGAGCATTCGCATGACACCTGTCAAATGTGCTACTCTCATTCTTCATACATTATTTGGAGTATTTTACCTTACAATGTCAACTGTATTAGGAGTGTTTGTGGGAATTTCAACTCATTTTAGAGTAATTGTCCTACTGTCAGTGTAGCGAGCCCGAAGGGCGAGCTTTTGGTGAGGCCGAAGGCCGAACTTTGGGGCCGCGAGGCCGTAGGCCGAGCGGACGGTGCGCGAGCCCGCAGGGCGAGCGCTAGGCGAGGCCGCAGGTCGAGCCGTCTTAGTAACTTGCGAGGCCGAAGGCCGAGCTCAGACTTGCACCGATTTGGCTGAAAATCGATATATAGGTTGTTCTCGTCATCCTTATTCCAAATATGAAATTTTTATTTCGATGACGTCTGCCAAGTAAAAAAAAATACTCCGATTTGGCTGAAACTCGATATTTATGTGGTTCTGGACGTCCTTATTCTAAATCAAAAAAATTTGTTTCGATGACGTCTGCCAAGTAAAACAAGTTACTCCGATTTGGCTGAAACTCGATATTTAGGTGGTTCTGGGTGTCCTTATTCCAAATCAAAATTTTTTTTTCGATGACGTCTGCCAAGTAAAAAAAAGTTCTCCGATTTGGCTTAAATTTTATATCTAGGTTGTTCTGGACGTCCTTATTCCAAATATGTTATTTTTTTTCGATGACGTCTGCCAAGTGCAGATAAATCACGTATCTCGAAAACGGTAATAGATAGGTAGGGGGTTTTTGAAAATATGTCATAGGAAATAAGGAGAGCAGTCGAATGACATTTTGGATGTGTCTTACGTGCTCCTATCATTCTTTATACTGCATTTGGAGTGTTTTTCCTTAATTTTCGACTGTATTAGGAGTTTTTGTGGGATTTTTGACTGAATTTGGAGTTACTGTCCAACTTTAATGCATAGCGAGTCCGAAGGGCGAGCTCCCGGTGAGGCCGAAGGCCGAACTTTCAGCTCGCGAGGCCGAAGGCCGAGCGTAGGGTGCGTGAGCCCGAAGGGCGAGCGCTTGGCGAGGCCGCAGGCCGAGCCGTGTTAGTTACTTGCGAGGCCGAAGGCCGAGCTCCGACTTGAGAGTTTTTTCCACGTCTCCGACTGGTCTCCATGGCAACTGCCCGCGGTAACCGAAGCACCCTACGAGTGGGGTTCCTTAACAAAAGTGACTCAGAACCTTGGTACCATTCTGCCCGTACCACCTTTTTATGGCAGTAGGGTCAATCTGGTTTGGTGGCTACAGTTTGGTTCTTTATTGTATAAAGAGTTTATATGGGCTTTCATACTTTATTGGAATTTTGTGTTTATTTTTTAAATGTATAGGGGGTTAAAGTATTGTTTAATACTGCATAACGATAAATGCGGGCCGCATGCGGCCCGCACACTGCCCGAAAAACTAGTTTATAATATATAAGGCTCGATTACCACTGACTGACTCACTGACTCACTGACATAAATGTTCTCCTAGAAGGAGCAGAGTAGGGTAAAAATGAAGTATGGCAAAAATGTTCGGCGGGTTTAGGTGAGTATGAGAAAAATCGAAAATCATTAAAAAGACGCCTGCCAAGTAAAGATGAATGACATATCTCAAAAACGGTACAAGATAGGTAGAGGGTGTTTGAACAAATGTCATAGGGAATTGGGAGAGCAGTCGGATGACATCTGTCAAAAATCCAAAATGGTGGATTTCAAGATGGCCGCCATACAAAGTGATCCGAGCCTGCTGAAGCGAGGCCGTTAGGCCGAGCTTCAGTAGAGGCGGAGCAGTTTGTATGGTGGCTGTCTTGAAATCCGACATTTTGGATGTGACCCACGTGCTCCTATCATTCTTTATACTGCATTTGGAGTGTTTTACCTTATATTTTCGACTGTATTAGGAGTTTTTGTGGGATTTTGGACTGAATTTGGAGTTACTGTCCTACGTTAGTGTAGTAGCGAGCCCGAAGGGCGAGCTCCTGGTGAGGCCGAAGGCCGAACTTTCGGCTCGCGAGGCCGAAGGCCGAGCGTATTGTGCGTGAGCCCGAAGGGCGAGCGCTTGGCGAGGCCGCAGGCCAAGCCGTGTTAGTAACTTGCGAGGCCGAAGGCCGAGCTCCGACTTGAGAGTATTTTCCACGTCACCGACTGGTCTCCATGGCAACTGCCCGCGGTAACCGAAGCACCTACGAATGGGGTTCCTTAACAAAAGTGACTCAGAACCTTGGTTCCATTCTGCCCGTACCACCTTTTTATGGCAGTAGGGTGAATCTGCTTTAGTGGCTACAGTATGGTTCATTATTGTATTGAGAGTTTATATGGGATTTCATACTTCTATTGGAGTTTTGGACACTTTTTTTTTATGTATAACGTTTTTTTATGACAGTTCCTACTGACTTAAGATAGATGCGGGCCGCATGCGGCCCGCACACTGCCCGAAAAACTAGTTTATAATATATAAAGCTCGATTACCACTGACTGACTGACTGACTCACTGACATAAATGTTCTCCTAGAAGGAGCAGAGTAGGGCTAAAATGATGTATGGCAAAAATGTTTGGGGGGTTTTGGTGAGTATGAGAAAAATCGAAAATCATTAAAAAGACGCCTGCCAAGTGATGATGGATGACGTATCTCGAAAACGGTAAGAGATAGGTAGGGGGTGTTTGAACAAATGTCATAGAGAATCGGGAGAGCAGTCGAATGACACCTGTCAAAAATCCAAAATGGCGGATTTCAAGATGGCCGCCATACAAAATGCTCCGAGCCTGCTGAAGCGAGGCCTTTAGGCCGAGCTTCAGTAGGGGCGGAGCAGTTTGTATGGTGGCCTTCTTGAAATCCGCCATTTTGGATTTGTCCCAGGTGCTCCTCTCATTCTTCATACTGCATTTGGAGTGTTTTACCTTATATTTTCGACTGTATTAGGAGTTTTTGTGGGTTTTTTGACTGAATTTGGAGTAACTGTTCTACATTAGTGTATAGCGAGCCCAAAGGGCAACCACCTGGTGAGGCCGAAGGCCGAACTTTCGGTCCGCGAGGCCGAAGGCCGAGCGAATGGTGCGCGAGCCCGAAGGGCGAGCGCTTGGCGAGGCCGCAGGCCGAGCCGTATTAGTAACTTGCGAGGCCGAAGGCCGAGCTCCGACTTGAGAGTATTTTCCACGTCACCGACTGGTCTCCATGGCAACTGCCTGCGGTAACCGAAGCACCTACGAGTGGGGTTCCTTAACAAAAGTGATTCAGAACCTTGGTACCATTCTGCCCGTACCACCTTTTTATGGCAGTAGGGTGAATTTGGTTTGGTGATAACAGTACGGTTCTCTATTGTATTAAGGGTTTGTATGGGAAATCGTACATCTTTAGGTGTTTTGAAATAATTTTTTTTAATGTATAAGGTGTTTTGATATTGTTCAAACTTGCACAACGATAAATGCGGGCCGCATGCGGCCCGCACACTGCCCGAAAAACTAGTTATAATATATAAAGCTCGATTACCATTGACTCACTGACTGACATAAATGTTCTCCTAGAAGGAGACGAGTAGGAGCAACGTGATGTATAGCAAAAATGTTCGGGGGGTTTTGGTGAGTATGAGAAAAATCGAAAATCATTAAAAAGACGCCTGCCAACTGAAGATGGATGACGTATCTCAAAAACGGTAAGAGATAGGTAAGGGGTGTTTGAACAAATGTCATAGGGAATTGGGAAAGCAGTCGAATGACACCTGTCAAAAATCCAAAATGGCGGATTTCAAGATGGCCGCCATACAAATTGATCCGAGCCTGCTGAAGCGAGGCCTTTAGGCCGAGCTTCAGTAGGGGCGGAGCAGTTTGTATGGTGGCCATCTTGAAATCCGACATTTTGGATGTGTCCCACGTGCTCCTATCATTCTTTATACTGCATTTGGAGCGTTTTACCTTTAGACTGTATTAGGAGTTTTTGTGGGATTTTTGACTGAATTTGGAGTAACTGTCCTACATTAGTGCAGTTGCGAGCCCGAAGGGCGAGCTCCTGGTGAGGCCGAAGGCCGAACTTTCGGTCCGCGAGGCCGAAGGCCGAGCGTATGATGCGCGAGCCCGAAGGGCGAGCGCTTGGCGAGGCCGCAGGCCGAGCCGTGTTAGTAACTTGCGAGGCTGAAGGCCGAGCTCCGACTTTAGAATATTTTCTACATCTTCGACTGGTCTCCATGGCAACTGACCGAGGTAACCGAAGCACCTACGAGTGGGGTTCCTTAACAAAAGTGACTCAGAACCTTGGTCTCATTCTGCCCGTACCACCTTTTTATGGCAGTAGGGTGAATCTGTTTTAGTGGCTACAGTATTGTTCTTTATTGTATTGAGAGTTAATATGCGATTTCATTCTTCTAATGGAGTTTTGAACTTACTTTTTTTAATGTATAAGGTGTTTTGATATTGTTCAAACTTGCACAACGATAAATGCGGGCCGCATGCGGCCCGCACACTGCCCGAAAAACTAGTTTTTTATAATATATAAAGCTCGATTACCACTCACTGACTGACTGACTGACTGATTGACATAAATGTTCTCCTAGAAGGAGACGAGTAGGGCTAAAATGATGTATGGCAAAAATGTTCGGGGGGTTTTGGTGAGTATGAGAAAAATCGAAAATCATAAAAAAGACGCCTGCCAAGTAAAGATGGATAACGTATCTCGAAAACGGTAAGAGATGGGTTAGAGGTGTTTGAACAAATGTCATAGGGAATCGGGAGAGCAGTCGAATGACACCTGTCAAAAATCCAAAATGGCGGATTTCAAGATGGCCGCCATACAAAGTGATCCGAGCCTGCTGAAGCGAGGCCGTTAGGCCGAGCTTCAGTAGGGGCGGAGCAGTTTGTGTGGTGGCCGTCTTGAAATCCGACATTTTGGATGTGACCCACGTGCTCCTATCATTCTTTATACTGCATTTGGATTGTTTTGCCTTATATTTTCGACTGTATTAGGAGTTTTTGTGGGTTTTTTGACTGAATTTGGAGTTACTGTCCTACATTAGTGTATAGCGAGCCCAAAGGGCAACCACCTGGTGAGGCCGAAGGCCGAACTTTCGGTCCGCGAGGCCGTAGGCCGAGCCGTATTAGTAACTTGCGAGGCCGAAGGCCGAGCTCCGACTTGAGAGTGTTTTCCACATCTCCGACTGGTCTCCATGGCAACTGCCTGCGGTAACCGCAGCACCTACGAGTGGGGTTCCTTAACAAAAGTGACTCAGAACCTTGGTACCATTCTGCCCGTACCACCTTTTTATGGCAGTAGGGTGAGTTTTTTTAGTGGCTACAGTATGGTTCTTTATTGTATTTAGAGTTTATATGGGATTTCATACTTCTATTGGAGTTTTGAACTTATTTTTTTTAAATGTATAAGGGGTTAAGGTAAAGTTTAGTACTGAATAGCGATAAATGCGGGCCGCATGCGGCCCGCACACTGCCCGAAAAACTAGTTTATAATATATAAAGCTCGATTACCACTGACTGACTCACTGACTGACTGACTGACATAAATGTTCTCCTAGAAGGAGTAGAGTAGGGTTAAAATGATGTATGGAAAAAATGTTCAGGAGGTTTTGGTGAGTATGAGAAAAATCGAAAATCAAAAAAATGACGCCTGCCAAGTAAAGATGGATAACACATCTCGAAAACGGTAAGAGATAGGTAGGGGGTGTTTGAACAAATGTCATAGGGAATCGGGAGAGCAGTAGAATGACACCTGTCAAAAATCCAAAATGGCGGATTTCAAGATGGCCGCCATACAAAGTGATCCGAGTCTGCTGAAGCGAGGCTGCTAGGCCGAGGTTCAGTAGCGGCGGAGCACTTTGTATGGCGGCCATTTTGAAATCCGCCATTTTGGATGTGTCTGACGTGCTCCTATCATTCTTTATACTGCATTTGGAGTGTTTTACCTTATATTTTCGACTGTATTAGGAGTTTTTGTGGGATTTTCGACTGAATTTGGAGTTACTGTCCTACGTTAGTGTAGTAGCGAGCCCGAAGGGCGAGCTCCTGGTGAGGCCGAAGGCCGAACTTTCGGCTCGCGAGGCCGAAGGCCGAGCGTATGGTGCGTGAGCCCGAAGGGCGAGCGCTTGGCGAGGCCGCAGGCCGAGCCGTGTTAGTAACTTGCGAGGCCGAAGGCCGAGCTCCGACTTGAGAGTATTTTCCACATCTCCGACTGGTCTCCATGGCAACTGCCCGCGGTAACCGAAGCACCTACGAGTGGGGTTCCTTAACAAAAGTGACTCAGAACCTTGGTCCCATTCTGCCCGTACCACCTTTTTATGGCAGTAGGGTGAATTTGCTTTAGTGGCTACAGTATGGTTCTTTATTGTATTGAGAGTTTATATGGGATTTCATACTTCTATTGGAATTTTGAAATATTTTTTTTTTATGTAAAAGGAGTTTTGATATTGTTAAGTACTGCATAACGATAAATGCGGGCCGCATGCGGCCCGCACACTGCCCGAAAAACTAGTTATTTATAATATATAAAGCTCGATTACCACTGACTGACT
Source organism: Plagodis pulveraria (assembly GCA_963890685.1). Taxonomy (NCBI): domain Eukaryota; kingdom Metazoa; phylum Arthropoda; class Insecta; order Lepidoptera; family Geometridae; genus Plagodis; species Plagodis pulveraria. The sequence goes on along the minus strand of OY982964.1, from coordinate 8,989,556 downwards.
GACTGACTCACTCATTGACATAAATGTTCTCCTAGAAGGAGACGAGTAGGAGCACAGTGATGTATGGCAAAAATGTTCGGGGGACTTAGGTGAGTATGAGAAAAATCGAAAATCATTTAAAAGACGCCTGCCAAGTAAAGATGTATGTCATATCTCAAAAACGGTAAGAGATAGGTAGGGGGAGTTTGAACAAATGTCATAGGAAATCGGGAGAGCAGTTGAATGACACCTGTCAAAAATCCAAAATGGCGGATTTCAAGATGGCCGCCATACAAAATGATCCGAGCCTGCTGAAGCGAGGCCGTTAGGCCGAGCTTCAGAAGGGGCGGAGCAGTTTGTATGGTGGCCGTCTTGAAATCCGACATTTTGGATGTGACCCACGTGCTCCTATCATTCTTTATACTGCATTTGGAGTGTTTTACCTTTATTTTCGACTGTATTAGGAGTTTTTGTGGGATTTTTGACTGAATTTGGAGTTACTGTCCTACATTAGTGTAGTAGCGAGCCCGAAGGGCGAGCTCCTGGTGAGGCCGAAGGCCGAACTTTCGGTCCGCGAGGCCGAAGGCCGAGCGTATGATGCGTGAGCCCGAAGGGCGAGCGCTTGGCGAGGCCGTAGGCCGAGCCGTATTAGTAACTTGCGAGGCCGAAGGCCGAGCTCCGACTCGAGAGTATTTTCCACGTCACCGACTGGTCTCCATGGCAACTGCCTGCGGTAACCGAAGCACCTACGAGTGGGGTTCCTTATTAAAAGTGACTTAGAACCTTGGTACCATTCTGCCCGTACCACCTTTTTATGGCAGTAGGGTGAATCTGCTTTAGTGGCTACAGTATGGTTCTTTATTGTATTGAGAGTTTATATGGGATTTCATACTTCTATTGGAGTTTTGAACATACTTTTTTCCAACGTATCAGGAGTTTTGATATAGTTTAGTACTGCATAACGATAAATGCGGGCCGCATGCGGCCCGCACACTGCCCGAAATACTAGTTTATAATATATAAGGCTCGATTACCACTGACTGACTCACTGACTCACTGACATAAATGTTCTCCTAGAAGGAGCAGAGTAGGGTAAAAATGAAGTATGGCAAAAATGTTCGGCGGGTTTAGGTGAGTATGAGAAAAATCGAAAATCATTAAAAAGACGCCTGCCAAGTAAAGATGGATGACATATCTCAAAAACGGTACAAGATAGGTAGAGAGTGTTTGAACAAATGTCATAGGGAATCGGGAGAGCAGTCGAATGACACCTGTCAAAAATCCAAAATGGCGGATTTCAAGATGGCCGCCATACAAAATGCTCCGAGCCTGCTGAAGCGAGGCCTTTAGGCCGAGCTTCAGTAGGGCCGGAGCAGTTTGTACGGCAGCCATCTTAAAATCTGACATTTTGGATTTGTCCCACGTGCTCCTCTCATTCTTCATACTGCATTTGGGGTGTTTTACCTTCATTTTCGACTGTATTAGGAGTTTTTGTGGGATTTTTGACTGAATTTGGAGTTACTGTCCTACAATAGTGTATAGCGAGCCCAAAGGGCAACCACCTGGTGAGGCCGAAGGCCGAACCTTCGGTCCGCGAGGCCGAAGGCCGAGCGAATGGTGCGCGAGCCCGAAGGGCGAGCGCTTGGCGAGGCCGCAGGCCGAGCCGTGTTAGTAACTTGCGAGGCCGAAGGCCGAGCTCCGACTCGAGAGTATTTTCCACATCTCCGACTGGTCTCCATGGCAACTGCCCGCGGTAACCGAAGCACCTACGAGTGGGGTTCCTTAAGAAAAGTGACTTAGAACCTTGGTACCATTCTGCCCGTACCACCTTTTTATGGCAGTAGGGTGAATTTGCTTTAGTGGCTACAGTATGGTTCTTTATTGTATTGAGAGTTTATATGGGATTTCATACTTCTATTGGAGTTTTGAACACATTTTTTTTTGTATCAGGTGTTTTTTGACAGTTCCTACTGACTCAAGATAGATGCGGGCCGCATGCGGCCCGCACACTGCCCGAAAAACTAGTTATAATATATAAGGCTCGATTACCACTGACTGACTCACTGACTCACTGACATAAATGTTCTCCTAGAAGGAGCAGAGTAGGGTAAAAATGAAGTATGGCAAAAATGTTCGGCGGGTTTAGGTGAGTATGAGAAAAATCGAAAATCATTAAAAAGACGCCTGCCAAGTAAAGATGGATGACATATCTCAAAAACGGTACAAGATAGGTAGAGAGTGTTTGAACAAATGTCATAGGGAATCGGGAGAGCAGTCGAATGACACCTGTCAAAAATCCAAAATGGCGGATTTCAAGATGGCCGCCATACAAAATGCTCCGAGCCTGCTGAACCGAGGCCTTTAGGCCGAGCTTCAGTAGGGCCGGAGCAGTTTGTACGGCAGCCATCTTAAAATCTGACATTTTGGATTTGTCCCACGTGCTCCTCTCATTCTTCATACTGCATTTGGGGTGTTTTACCTTCATTTTCGACTGTATTAGGAGTTTTTGTGGGATTTTTGACTGAATTTGGAGTTACTGTCCTACAATAGTGTATAGCGAGCCCAAAGGGCAACCACCTGGTGAGGCCGAAGGCCGAACCTTCGGTCCGCGAGGCCGAAGGCCGAGCGAATGGTGCGCGAGCCCGAAGGGCGAGCGCTTGGCGAGGCCGCAGGCCGAGCCGTGTTAGTAACTTGCGAGGCCGAAGGCCGAGCTCCGACTCGAGAGTATTTTCCACATCTCCGACTGGTCTCCATGGCAACTGCCCGCGGTAACCGAAGCACCTACGAGTGGGGTTCCTTAAGAAAAGTGACTTAGAACCTTGGTACCATTCTGCCCGTACCACCTTTTTATGGCAGTAGGGTGAATTTGCTTTAGTGGCTACAGTATGGTTCTTTATTGTATTGAGAGTTTATATGGGATTTCATACTTCTATTGGAGTTTTGAACACATTTTTTTTTGTATCAGGTGTTTTTTGACAGTTCCTACTGACTCAAGATAGATGCGGGCCGCATGCGGCCCGCACACTGCCCGAAAAACTAGTTTATAATATATAAGGCTCGATTACCACTGACTCACTGACTGACTGATTGACATAAATGTTCTCCTAGAAGGAGCATAGTAGGGCTAAAATGATGTATGGCAGAAATGTTCGAGGGGTTTTGATGAGTATGAGAAAAATCGAAAATCATTAAAAAGACGCCTGCCAAGTGAAGATGGATGACGTATCTCAAAAACGGTAAGAGATAGGTAGGGGGTGTTTGAACAAATGTCATAGGGAATAAGGAGAGCAGTCGAATGACATCTGTCAAAAATCCAAAATGGCGGATTTCAAGATGGCCGCCATACAAATTGATCCGAGCCTGCTGAAGCGAGGCCGTTAGGCCGAGCTTCAGTAGGGGCGGAGCAGTTTGTATGGTGGCCGTCTTGAAATCCGACATTTTGGATGTGTCTTACATGCTCCTATCATTCTTTATACTGCATATGGAGTGTTTTACCTTTATTTTCAACTGTATTAGGAGTTTTTGTGGGAGTTTTGACTGAATTTGGAGTTACTGTCCTACGTTAGTGTAGTAGCGAGCCCGAAGGGCGAGCTCCTGGTAAGGCCGAAGGCCGAACTTTCGGTCCGCGAGGCCGAAGGCCAAGCGTATGATGCGTGAGCCCGAAGGGCGAGCGCTTGGCGAGGCCGTAGGCAAAGCCGTATTAGTAACTTGCGAGGCCGAAGGCCGAGCTCCGACTTGAGAGTATTTTCCACGTCACTGACTGGTCTCCATGGCAACTGCCTGCGGTAACCGAAGCACCTACGAGTGGGTATCCTTAACAAAAGTGACTCAGAACCTTGGTACTATTCTGCCCGTACCACCTTTTTATGGCAGTAGGGTGAATCTGGTTTGGTGGCTACAGTTTGGTTCCTTATTGCATTAAGAGTTTGTATGGGAAATCGTACATCTTTTGGTGTTTTGAAATATTTTTTTTTAATGTACAAGGTGTTTTGATATTGTTCAAACTTGCACAACGATAAATGCGGGCCGCATGCGGCCCGCACACTGCCCGAAAAACTAGTTATAATATATAAAGCTCGATTACCACTCACTCACTGACATAAATGTTCTCCTAGAAGGAGCAGAGTAGGGTAAAAATGAAGTATAGCAAAAATGTTCGGGTGGTTTTGGTGAGTATGAGAAAAATCGAAAATCATAAAAAAGACGCCTGCCAAGTAAAGATGGATGACATATCTCAAAAACGGTACAAGATAGGTAGGGGGTGTTTGAACAAATGTCATAGGGAATTGGGAGAGCAGTCGAACGACACCTGTCAAAAATCCAAAATGGCGGATTTCAAGATGGCCGCCATACAAAATGGTCCGAGCCTGCTGAAGCGAGGCCGTTAGGCCGAGGTTCAGTAGGGGCGGAGCAGTTTGTATGGGGGCTTTCTTGAAATCCGCCATTTTGGATTTGTCCCAGGTGCTCCTATCATTCTTTATACTGCATTTGGAGTGTATTACCTTAGATTTCGACTGTATTAGGAGTTTTTGTGGGATTTTTGACTGAATTTGGAGTTAATGTCCTACATAAGTGCAGAAGCGAGCCCGAAGGGCGAGCTCCTGGTGAGGCCGAAGGCCGAACTTTCGGTTCGCGAGGCCGAAGGCCGAGCGTATGATGCGCGAGCCCGAAGGGCGAGCGCTTGGCGAGGCCGCAGGCCGAGCCGTGTTGGTAACTTGCGAGGCCGAAGGCCGAGCTCCGACTTAAGAGTATTTTCCACATATCCGACTGGTCTCCATGGCAACTGCCCGCGATAACCAAAGCACCTACGAGTGGGGTTCCTTATCAAAAGTGACTCAGAACCTTGGTACCATTCTGCCCGTACCACCTTTTTATGGCAGTAGGGTGAATCTGCTTTAGTGGCTACAGTATGGTTCATTATTGTATTGAGAGTTTATATGGGATTTCATACTTCTATTAGAGATTTGAACTTATTTTTTTTTAACGTATTAGGTGTTTTTTTGACAGTTCCTACTGACTCAAGATAGATGCGGGCCGCATGCGGCCCGCACACTGCCCGAAAAACTAGTTATTAATAATATATAAAGCTCGATTACCACTCACTGACTGACTGACTGACTGATTGACATAAATGTTCTCCTAGAAGGAGACGAGTAGGGCTAAAATGATGTATGGCAAAAATGTTCGGGGGGTTTTGGTGAGTATGAGAAAAATCGAAAATCATTAAAAAGACGCCTGCCAAGTGATGATGGATGACGTATCTCAAAAACGGTAAGAGATAGGTAGGGGGTGTTTGAACAAATGTCATGGGGAATTGGGAGAGCAGTCGAATGACATCTGTCAAAAATCCAAAATGGCGGATTTCAAGATGGCCGCCATACAAAGTGGTCCGATCCTGCTGAAGCGAGGCCTTTAGGCCGAGCTTCAGTAGGGGCGGAGCAGTTTGTATGGTGGCCGTCTTGAAATCCGACATTTTGGATGTGTCCCAGGTGCTCCTCTCATTCTTCATACTGCATTTGGAGTGTTTAACCTTCATTTTCGACTGTATTAGGAGTTTTTGTGGGATTTTTGACTGAATTTGGAGTAACTGTTCTACGTTAATGTAGTAGCGAGCCCGAAGGGCGAGCTCCTGGTGAGGCCGAAGGCCGAACTTTCGGCTCGCGAGGCCGAAGGCCGAGCGTATGGTGCGTGAGCCCGAAGGGCGAGCGCTTGGCGAGGCCGCAGGCCGAGCCGTATTAGTAACTTGCGAGGCCGAAGGCCGAGCTCCGACTCGAGGGTATTTTCCACGTCACCGACTGGTCTCCATGGCAACTGCCTGCGGTAACCGAAGCACCTACGAGTGGGATTCCTAAACAAAAGTGATTAAGAACCTTGGTACCATTCTGCCCGTACCAACTTTTTATGGCAGTAGGGTGAATCTGCTTTAGTGGCTACAGTATGGTTCTTTATTGTATGGACAGTTTATTTGGGATTTCATACTTCTATTGGAGTTTTGAACTTATTTTTTTTTAATGTAAAAGGGGTCAAGGTATAGTTTAGTACTGTATAACGATAAATGCGGGCCGCATGCGGCCCGCACACTGCCCGAAAAACTAGTTTTTAATAATATATAAAGCTCGATTACCACTCACTGACTGACTGACTGACTGATTGACATAAATGTTCTCCTAGAAGGAGACGAGAAGGGCTAAAATGATGTATGGCAAAAATGTTCGGGGGGTTTTGGTGAGTATGAGAAAAATCGAAAATCATAAAAAAGACGCCTGCCAAGTGAAGATGGATGACATATCTCAAAAACGGTACAAGTTAGGTAGGGGGTGTTTGAACAAATGTCATAGGGAATCGGGAGAGCAGTCGAATGACACCTGTCAAAAATCCAAAATGGCGGATTTCAAGATGGCCGCCATACAAAGTGATCCGAGCCTGCTGAAGCGAGGCCGTTAGGCCGAGCTTCAGTAGGGGCGGAGCAGTTTGTATGGCGGCCGTCTTGAAATCCGACATTTTGGATGTGTCACACGTGCTCCTATCATTCTTTATACTGCATTTGGAGTGTTTTACCTACATTTTCGACTGTATTAGGAGTTTTTGTGGGATTTTTGACTGAATTTGGAGTTACTGTCCAACATTAGTGTATAGCGAGCCCGAAGGGCGAGCTCCTGGTGAGGCCGAAGGCCGAACTTTCGGTCCGCGAGGCCGAAGGCCGAGCGTATGGTGCGTGAGCCCGAAGGGCGAACGCTTGGCGAGGCCGTAGGCCGAGCCGTATTAGTAACTTGCGAGGCCGAAGGCCGAGCTCCGACTTGAGAGTTTTTTTCACGTCTCCGACTGGTCTCCATGGCAACTGCCCGCGGTAACCGAAGCACCTACGAGTGGGGTTTCTTAACCAAAGTGACTCAGAACCTTGGTACCATTCTGCCCGTACCACCTTTTTATGGCAGTAGGGTGAATTTGCTTTAGTGGCTACAGTATGGATCTTTATTGTATGGAGAGTTTATTTGGGATTTCATACTTCTATTGGAATTTTGAACTTATTTTTTTTAAATGTATAATGGGTTAAGGTATAGTTTAGTACTGCATAACGATAAATGCGGGCCGCATGCGGCCCGCACACTGCCCGAAAAACTAGTTTATTATTTATTTATTTATAATATATAAAACTCGATTACCACTGACTCACTGACTGACTCACTCATTGACATAAATGTTCTCCTAGAAGGAGACGAGTAGGAGCAAAGTGATGTATGGCAAAAATCTTCGGGGGGTTTTGGTGAGTATGAGAAAAATCGAAAATCGTTAAAAAGACGCCTGCCAAGTGAAGATGGATGACGTATCTCGAAAACGGTTAGAGATAGGTAAGGGGTGTTTGAACAAATGTCATAGGGAATCGGGAGAGCAGTCGAATGACACCTGTCAAAAATCCAAAATGGCGGATTTCAAGATGGCCGCCATACAAAGTGATCCGAGCCTGCTGAAGCGAGGCCTTTAGGCCGAGCTTCAGTAGGGGCGGAGCAGTTTGTATGGTGGCCGTCTTGAAATCCGACATTTTGGATGTGACCCACGTGCTCCTATCATTCTTTATACTGCATTTGGAGTGTTTTACCTTATATTTTCGACTGTATTAGGAGTTTTCGTGGGATTTTCGACTGAATTTGGAGTTACTGTCCTACATTGGGGTATAGCGAGCCCGAAGGGCGAGCTCTTGGTGAGGCCGAAGGCCGAACTTTCGGTCCGCGAGGCCGAAGGCCGAGCGTATGATGCGCGAGCCCGAAGGGCGAGCGCTTGGCGAGGCCGCAGGCCGAGCCATGTTAGTAATTTGCGAGGCCGAAGGCCGAGCTCCGACTTGAAAGTATTTTCCACATCTCCGACTGGTCTCCATGGCAACTGCCCGCGGTAACCGAAACACCTACGAGTGGGGTTCCTTAACAAAAGTGATTCAGAACCTTGGTACCATTCTACCCGTACCACTTTTTTATGGCAGTAGGGTGAATCTGGTTTGGTGGCTACAGTTTGGTTCTCTACTGTATAAGTAGTTTATATGGGATTTCATACTTCTATGGGAGTTTTGAACTTATTTTTTTTTAAATGCATATGGGGTTAAGGTAAAGTTTAGTACTGCATAACGATAAATGCGGGCCGCATGCGGCCCGCACACTGCCCGAAAAACTAGTTTATAATATATAAAGCTCGATTACCACTGACTGACTGACTGACTCACTGACATAAATGTTCTCCTAGAAGGAGCAGAGTAGGGTAAAAATGAAGAATAGCAAAAATGTTCGGAGGGTTTTGGTGAGTATGAGAAAAATCGAAAATCATTAAAAAGACGCCTGCCAAGTAAAGATGGATGACGTATCTCAAAAACGGTACGAGATAGGTAGGGGGTGTTTGAACAAATGTCATAGGGAATCGGGAGAGCAGTCGAATGACACCTGTCAAAAATCCAAAATGGCGGATTTCAAGATGGCCGCCATACAAAGTGATCCGAGCCTGCTGAAGCGAGGCCTTTAGGCCGAGCTTCAGTAGGGGCGGAGCAGTTTGTATGGTGGCCGTCTTGAAATCCGACAATTTGGATGTGACCCACGTGCTCCTATCATTCTTTATACTGCATTTGGAGTGATTTACCCTATATTTTCGACTGTATTAGGAGTTTTTGTGGGATTTTCGACTGAATTTGGAGTAACTGTCCTACATTAGTGAAGTTGCGAGCCCGAAGGGCGAGCTTCTGGTGAGGCCGAAGGCCGAACTTTCGGTCCGCGAGGCCGAAGGCCGAGCGTATGATGCGCGAGCCCGAAGGGCGAGTGCTTTGCGAGGCCGCAGGCCGAGCCGTGTTAGTAACTTGCGAGGCCGAAGGCCGAGCTCCGACTTGAGAGTTTTTTCCACGTCTCCGACTGGTCTCCATGGCAACTGCCCGCGGTAACCGAAGCACCTACGAGTGGGGTTGCTTATTAAAAGTGACTCAGAACCTTGGTACCATTCTGCCCGTACCACCTTTTTATGGCAGTAGGGTGAATCTGCTTAAGTGGCTACAGTATGGTTCTTTATTGTATGGAGAGTTTATTTGGGATTTCATACTTCTATTGGAGTTTTGAACTTATTTTTTTTTTATATATTAGGGGTTAAGGTAAAGTTTAGTACTGCATAACGATAAATGCGGGCCGCATGCGGCCCGCACACTGCCCGAAAAACTAGTTATAATATATAAAGCTCGATTACCATTGACTCACTGACTGACATAAATGTTCTCCTAGAAGGAGACGAGTAGGAGCAACGTGATGTATAGCAAAAATGTTCGGGGGGTTTTGGTGAGTATGAGAAAAATCGAAAATCATTAAAAAGACGCCTGCCAACTGAAGATGGATGACGTATCTCAAAAACGGTAAGAGATAGGTAGGGGGTGTTTGAACAAATGTCATAGGGAATTGGGAAAGCAGTCGAATGACACCTGTCAAAAATCCAAAATGGCGGATTTCAAGATGGCCGCCATACAAATTGATCCGAGCCTGCTGAAGCGAGGCCTTTAGGCCGAGCTTCAGTAGGGGCGGAGCAGTTTGTATGGTGGCCATCTTGAAATCCGACATTTTGGATGTGTCCCACGTGCTCCTATCATTCTTTATACTGCATTTGGAGCGTTTTACTTTTATATTAGACTGTATTAGGAGTTTTTGTGGGATTTTTGACTGAATTTGGAGTAACTGTCCTACATTAGTGCAGTTGCGAGCCCGAAGGGCGAGCTCCTGGTGAGGCCGAAGGCCGAACTTTCGGTCCGCGAGGCCGAAGGCCGAGCGTATGATGCGCGAGCCCGAAGGGCGAGCGCTTGGCGAGGCCGCAGGCCGAGCCGTGTTAGTAACTTGCGAGGCTGAAGGCCGAGCTCCGACTTTAGAATATTTTCTACATCTTCGACTGGTCTCCATGGCAACTGACCGCGGTAACCGAAGCACCTACGAGTGGGGTTCCTTAACAAAAGTGACTCAGAACCTTGGTACCATTCTGCCCGTACCACCTTTTTATGGCAGTAGGGTGAATTTGGTTTGGTGGCTACAGTTTGTTTCTTTATTGTATTGAGAGTTTATATGGGATTTCATACTTCTATTGGAGTTTTGAACACACTTTTTTTTACGTATTAGGTGTCTTGATATAAGTTAAAATTGCACAACGATAAATGCGGGCCGCATGCGGCCCGCACACTGCCCGAAATACTAGTTTATAATATATAAAGCTCGATTACCACTGACTCACTGACTGACTCACTCATTGACATAAATGTTCTCCTAGAAGGAGACGAGTAGGAGCAACGTGATGTATGGCAAAAATGTTCGGGGGGTTTTGGTTAGTATGAGAAAAATCGAAAATCATAAAAATGACGCCTGCCAAGTAAAGATGGATGAAATATCTCGAAAACGGTACAAGATAGGTAGGGAGTGTTTGAACAAATGTCATAGGGAATCGGGAGTTTAGTCGAATGACACCTGTCAAAAATCCAAAATGGCGGATTTCAAGATGGCCGCCATACAAATTGATCCGAGCCTGCTGAAGCGAGGCCTTTAGGCCGAGCTTCAGTAGGGGCGGAGCAGTTTGTATGGTGGCCGTCTTGAAATCCGTTATTTTGGATGTGCCTCACGTGCTCCTATCATTCTTTATTCTGCATTTGGAGTGTTTTACCTTATATTTTCGACTGTATTAGGAGTTTTTGTGGGATTTTTGACTGAATTTGGAGTTACTGTCCTTTATAAGTGTAGTAGCGAGCCCGAAGGGCGAGCTCCTGGTGAGGCCGAAGGCCGAACTTTCGGTCCGCGAGGCCGCAGGCCGAGCCGTGTTGGTAACTTGCGAGGCCGAAGGCCGAGCTCCGACTTGAGAGTTTTTTCCACGTCTCCGACTGGTCTCCATGGCAACTGCCCGCGGTAAGCGAAGCACCTACGAGTGGGGTTCCTTAACAAAAGTGACTCAGAACCTTGGTCCCATTCTGCCCGTACCACCTTTTTATGGCAGTAGGGTGAATCTGTTTTAGTGGCTACAGTATGGTTCTTTATTGTATGGAGAGTTGGGATTTTGGATTTCATACTTCTATTGGAGTTTTGGACATTACTTTTTTTTATGTATTAGGTGTTTCTGTGAAATTGTCAAATGACTAAAGATAGATGCGGGCCGCATGCGGCCCGCACACTGCCCGAAATACTAGTTTATAATATATAAGGCTCGATTTTTATAATATATAAAGCTCGATTACCACTGACTGACTCACTGACTGACTGACTGACATAAATGTTCTCCTAGAAGGAGTAGAGTAGGGTTAAAATGATGTAGGACAAAAATGTTCGGGGGGTTTTGGTGAGTATGAGAAAAATCGAAAATCATTAAAAAGACGCCTGCCAAGTAAAGATGGATGACATATCTCAAAAACGGTAAGAGATAGGTAGGGGGTGTTTGAACAAATGTCATAGGGAATCTGGAGAGCAGTCGAATGACACCTGTCAAAAATCCAAAATGGCGGATTTCAAGATGGCCGCCATACAAATTGATCCGAGCCTGCTGAAGCGAGGCCGTTAGGCCGAGGTTCAGTAGGGGCGGAGCAGTTTGTATGATGGCCTTCTTGAAATCCGCCATTTTGGATTTGTCCCAGGTGCTCCTATCATTCTTTATACTGCATTTGGAGTGTATTACCTTATATTTTCGACTGTATTAGGAGTTTTTGTGGGATTTTTGACTGAATTTGGAGTTACTGTCCTACATAAGTGTAGTAGCGAGCCCGAAGGGCGAGCTCCTGGTGAGGCCGAAGGCCGAACTTTCAGTCCGCGAGGCCGAAGGCCGAGCGTATGACGCGCGAGCCCGAAGGGCGAGCTCTTGGCGAGGCCGCAGGCCGAGCCATGTTGGTAACTTGCGAGGCCGAAGGCCGAGCTCCGACTTGAGAGTTTTTTCCACGTCTCCGACTGGTCTCCATGGCAACTGCCCGCGGTAAGCGAAGCACCTACGAGTGGGGTTCCTTAACAAAAGTGACTCAGAACCTTGGTACCTTTCTGCCCGTACCACCTTTTTATGGCAGTAGGGTGAATCTGTTTTAGTGGCTACAGTATTGTTCTTTATTGTATTGAGTATTAATATGGGATTTCATACTTCTAATGGAGTTTTGAACATACTTTTTTTAATGTATAAGGTGTTTTGATATTGTTCAAACTTGCACAACGATAAATGCGGGCCGCATGCGGCCCGCACACTGCCCGAAAAACTAGTTTATAATATATAAGGCTCGATTACCACTGACTGACTCACTGACTCACTGACATAAATGTTCTCCTAGAAGGAGCAGAGTAGGGTAAAAATGAAGTATGGCAAAAATGTTCGGCGGGTTTAGGTGAGTATGAGAAAAATCGAAAATCATTAAAAAGACGCCTGCCAAGTAAAGATGAATGACATATCTCAAAAACGGTACAAGATAGGTAGAGGGTGTTTGAACAAATGTCATAGGGAATTGGGAGAGCAGTCGGATGACATCTGTCAAAAATCCAAAATGGTGGATTTCAAGATGGCCGCCATACAAAGTGATCCGAGCCTGCTGAAGCGAGGCCGTTAGGCCGAGCTTCAGTAGAGGCGGAGCAGTTTGTATGGTGGCTGTCTTGAAATCCGACATTTTGGATGTGACCCACGTGCTCCTATCATTCTTTATACTGCATTTGGAGTGTTTTACCTAATATTTTCGACTGTATTAGGAGTTTTTGTGGGATTTTTGACTAAATTTGGAGTTACTGTCCTACATAAGTGAAGTAGCGAGCCCGAAGGGCGAGCTTCTGGTGAGGCCGAAGGCCGAACTTTCGGTCCGCGAGGCCGAAGGCCGAGCGTATGATGCGTGAGCCCGAAGGGCGAGCGCCTGGCGAGGCCGTAGGCCGAGCCGTATTAGTAACTTGCGAGGCCGAAGGCCGAGCTCCGACTTGAGAGTATTTTCCACATCTCCGACTGGTCTCCATGGCAACTGCCTGCGGTAACCGCAGCAACTACGAGTGGGGTTCCTTAACAAAAGTGACTCAGAACCTTGGTACCATTCTGCCCGTACCACCTTTTTATGGCAGTAGGGTGAATCTGCTTTAGTGGCTACAGTATGGTTCTTTATTGTATTGAGAGTTTATATGGGATTTCATTCTTCTATTGGAGTTTTGAACATACTTTTTTACAACGTATCATGAGTTTTGATATAGTTTAGTACTGCATAACGATAAATGCGGGCCGCATGCGGCCCGCACACTGCCCGAAAAACTAGTTTATAATATATAAGGCTCGATTACCACTGACTGACTCACTGACTCACTGACATAAATGTTCTCCTAGAAGGAGCAGAGTAGGGTAAAAATGAAGTATGGCAAAAATGTTCGGCGGGTTTAGGTGAGTATGAGAAAAATCGAAAATCATTAAAAAGACGCCTGCCAAGTAAAGATGAATGACATATCTCAAAAACGGTACAAGATAGGTAGAGGGTGTTTGAACAAATGTCATAGGGAATCGGGAGAGCAGTCGAATTACACCTGTCAAAAATCCAAAATGGCGGATTTCAAGATGGCCGCCATACAAAATGATCCGAGCCTGCTGAAGCGAGGCCTTTAGGCCGAGCTTCAGTAGGGGCGGAGCAGTTTGTATGGTGGCCTTCTTGAAATCCGCCATTTTGGATTTGTCCCAGGTGCTCCTCTCATTCTTCATACTGCATTTGGAGTGTTTTACCTAATATTTTCGACTGTATTAGGAGTTTCTGTGGGATTTTTGACTGAACTTGGAGTAACTGCCCTACGGTAATGAATAGCGAGCCCGAAGGGCGAGCTTCTGGTGAGGCCGAAGGCCGAACTTTCGGCTCGCGAGGCCGAAGGCCGAGCGTATGGTGCGTGAGCCCGAAGGGCGAGCGCTTGGCGAGGCCGGAGGCTGAGCCGTGTTGGTAACTTGCGAGGCCGAAGGCCGAGCTCCGACTCGAGAGTATTTTCCACATCTCCAACTGGTCTTCATGGCAACTGCCCGCGGTAACCGAAGCACCTACGAGTTGGGTTCCTTAACAAAAGTGACTCAGAACCTTGGTACCATTCTGCCCGTACCACCTTTTTATGGCAGTAGGGTGAATCTGCTTTAGTGGCTACAGTATGGTTCTTTATTGAATTGAGAGTTTATATGGGATTTCATACTTCTATTGGAGTTTTGAACATATTTTTTTTCTATGTATCAGGTGTTTTTTTGACAGTTCCTACTGACTCAAATTAGATGCGGGCCGCATGCGGCCCGCACACTGCCCGAAAAACTAGTTTATAATATATAAGGCTCGATTACCACTGACTGACTCACTGACTCACTGACATAAATGTTCTCCTAGAAGGAGCAGAGTAGGGTAAAAATGAAGTATGGCAAAAATGTTCGGCGGGTTTAGGTGAGTATGAGAAAAATCGAAAATCATTAAAAAGACGCCTGCCAAGTAAAGATGAATGACATATCTCAAAAACGGTACAAGATAGGTAGAGGGTGTTTGAACAAATGTCATAGGGAATTGGGAGAGCAGTCGGATGACATCTGTCAAAAATCCAAAATGGTGGATTTCAAGATGGCCGCCATACAAAGTGATCCGAGCCTGCTGAAGCGAGGCCGTTAGGCCGAGCTTCAGTAGAGGCGGAGCAGTTTGTATGGTGGCTGTCTTGAAATCCGACATTTTGGATGTGACCCACGTGCTCCTATCATTCTTTATACTGCATTTGGAGTGTTTTACCTTATATTTTCGACTGTATTAGGAGTTTTTGTGGGATTTTGGACTGAATTTGGAGTTACTGTCCTACGTTAGTGTAGTAGCGAGCCCGAAGGGCGAGCTCCTGGTGAGGCCGAAGGCCGAACTTTCGGCTCGCGAGGCCGAAGGCCGAGCGTATTGTGCGTGAGCCCGAAGGGCGAGCGCTTGGCGAGGCCGCAGGCCAAGCCGTGTTAGTAACTTGCGAGGCCGAAGGCCGAGCTCCGACTTGAGAGTATTTTCCACGTCACCGACTGGTCTCCATGGCAACTGCCCGCGGTAACCGAAGCACCTACGAATGGGGTTCCTTAACAAAAGTGACTCAGAACCTTGGTTCCATTCTGCCCGTACCACCTTTTTATGGCAGTAGGGTGAATCTGCTTTAGTGGCTACAGTATGGTTCATTATTGTATTGAGAGTTTATATGGGATTTCATACTTCTATTGGAGTTTTGGACACTTTTTTTTTATGTATAACGTTTTTTTATGACAGTTCCTACTGACTTAAGATAGATGCGGGCCGCATGCGGCCCGCACACTGCCCGAAAAACTAGTTTATAATATATAAAGCTCGATTACCACTCACTGACTGACTGACTGATTGACATAAATGTTCTCCTAGAAGGAGCAGAGTAGGGCTAAAATGATGTATGGCAAAAATGTTTGGGGGGTTTTGGTGAGTATGAGAAAAATCGAAAATCATTAAAAAGACGCCTGCCAAGTGATGATGGATGACGTATCTCGAAAACGGTAAGAGATAGGTAGGGGGTGTTTGAACAAATGTCATAGAGAATCGGGAGAGCAGTCGAATGACACCTGTCAAAAATCCAAAATGGCGGATTTCAAGATGGCCGCCATACAAAATGCTCCGAGCCTGCTGAAGCGAGGCCTTTAGGCCGAGCTTCAGTAGGGGCGGAGCAGTTTGTATGGTGGCCTTCTTGAAATCCGCCATTTTGGATTTGTCCCAGGTGCTCCTCTCATTCTTCATACTGCATTTGGAGTGTTTTACCTTATATTTTCGACTGTATTAGGAGTTTTTGTGGGTTTTTTGACTGAATTTGGAGTAACTGTTCTACATTAGTGTATAGCGAGCCCAAAGGGCAACCACCTGGTGAGGCCGAAGGCCGAACTTTCGGTCCGCGAGGCCGAAGGCCGAGCGAATGGTGCGCGAGCCCGAAGGGCGAGCGCTTGGCGAGGCCGCAGGCCGAGCCGTATTAGTAACTTGCGAGGCCGAAGGCCGAGCTCCGACTTGAGAGTATTTTCCACGTCACCGACTGGTCTCCATGGCAACTGCCTGCGGTAACCGAAGCACCTACGAGTGGGGTTCCTTAACAAAAGTGATTCAGAACCTTGGTACCATTCTGCCCGTACCACCTTTTTATGGCAGTAGGGTGAATTTGGTTTGGTGATAACAGTACGGTTCTCTATTGTATTAAGGGTTTGTATGGGAAATCGTACATCTTTAGGTGTTTTGAAATAATTTTTTTTAATGTATAAGGTGTTTTGATATTGTTCAAACTTGCACAACGATAAATGCGGGCCGCATGCGGCCCGCACACTGCCCGAAAAACTAGTTAATAATATATAAAGCTCGATTACCACTCACTGACTGACTGACTGACTGATTGACATAAATGTTCTCCTAGAAGGAGCAGAGTAGGGTAAAAATGAAGTATGGCAAAAATGTTCGGGTGGTTTTGGTGAGTATGAGAAAAATCGAAAATCATTAAAAAGACGCCTGCCAAGTGATGATGGATGACGTATCTTGAAAACGGTACAAGATAGGTAGGAGGTGTTTGAACAAATGTCATAGGGATTCGGGAGAGCAGTCGAATGACACCTGTCAAAAATCCAAAATGGCGGATTTCAAGATGGCCGCCATACAAAGTGGTCCGAACCTGCTGAAGCGAGGCCGTTAGGCCGAGGTTCAGTAGGGGCGGAGCAGTTTGTATGGGGGCCTTCTTGAAATCCGCCATTTTGGAGTTGTCCCAGGTGCTCCTATCATTCTTTATACTGCATTTGGAGTGTATAACCTTATATTTTCGACTGTATGAGGAGTTTTTGTGGGATTTTTGACTGAATTTGGAGTTACTGTCCTACATAAGTGTAGTAGCGAGCCCGAAGGGCGAGCTCCTGGTGAGGCCGAAGGCCGAACTTTCGGTCCGCGAGGCCGAAGGCCGAGCGTATAATGCGCGAGCCCGAAGGGCGAGCGCTTGGCGAGGCCGCAGGCCGAGCCGTTTTAGTAACTTGCGAGGCCGAAGGCCGAGCTCCGACTTGAGAGTATTTTCCACGTCACCGACTGGTCTCCATGGCAACTGCCTGCGGTAACCGAAGCACCTACGAGTGGGGTTCCTTAACAAAAGTGACTCAGAACCTTGGTCCCATTCTGCCCGCACCACCTTTTTATGGCAGTAGGGTGAATTTGCTTTAGTGGCTACAGTATGGTTCTTTATTGTATTGAGAGTTTATATGGGATTTCATACTTCTATTGGAGTTTTGAACACATTTTTTTTTGTATCAGGTGTTTTTTTGACAGTTCCTACTGACTCAAGATAGATGCGGGCCGCATGCGGCCCGCACACTGCCCGAAAAACTAGTTTATAATATATAAAGCTCGATTACCACTCACTGACTGACTGACTGACTGATTGACATAAATGTTCTCCTAGAAGGAGTAGAGTAGGGTAAAAATAATGTATGGCAAAAATGTTCGGGGGGTTTTAGTGAGTATGAGAAAAATCGAAAATCATAAAAATGACGCCTGCCAAGTGTAGATGGATGACGTATCTCAAAAACGGTACAAGATAGGTAGGGGGTGTTTGAACAAATGTCATAGGGAATCGGGAGAGCAGTCGAATGACACCTGTCAAAAATCCAAAATGGCGGATTTCAAGATGGCCGCCATACAAAGTGATCCGAGCCTGCTGAAGCGAGGCCGTTAGGCCGAGGTTCAGTAGGGGCGGAGCAGTTTGTATGGCGGCCATCTTGAAATCCGCCATTTTGGATGTGTCCCACGTGCTCCTCTCATTCTTCATACTGCATTTGGAGTGTTTTACCTTATATTTTCGACTGTATTAGGAGTTTTTGTGGGATTTTTGACTGAATTTGGAGTTACTGTCCTACATTGGTGCATAGCGAGCCCGAAGGGCGAGCTTCTGGTGAGGCCGAAGGCCGAACTTTCGGCTCGCGAGGCCGAAGGCCGAGCGCATGGTGCGTGAGCCCGAAGGGCGAGCGCTTGGCGAGGCCGCAGGCCGAGCCGTGTTAGTAACTTGCGAGGCCGAAGGCCGAGCTCCGACTTGAGAGTATTTTTCACGTCACCGACTGGTCTCCATGGCAACTGCCCGCGGTAACCGAAGCACCTACGAGTGGGGTTCCTTAACAAAAGTGACTCAGAACCTTGGTCCCATTCTGCCCGTACCACCTTTTTATGGCAGTAGGGTGAATCTGTTTTAGTGGCTTCAGTATGGTTCTTTATTGTATGGAGAGTTTATTTGGGATTTCATACTTTTATTGGAGTTTTTAAATTTTTTTTTTCCTTGTATGAGGTGTTTTTTTGACAGTTCCTACTGACTCAAGATAGATGCGGGCCGCATGCGGCCCGCACACTGCCCGAAAAACTAGTTATAATATATAAAGCTCGATTACCACTCACTCACTGACATAAATGTTCTCCTAGAAGGAGCAGAGTAGGGTAAAAATGAAGTATGGCAAAAATGTTCAGGGGGTTTTGGTGAGTATGAGAAAAATCGAAAATCATTAAAAAGACGCCTGCCAAGTAAAGATGGATGACATATCTCGACAACGGTACAAGATAGGTAGGGGGTGATTGAACAAATGTCATAGGGAATCGGGAGAGCAGTCGAATGACATCTGTCAAAAATCCAAAATGGCGGATTTCAAGATGGCCGCCATACAAAATGCTCCGAGCCTGCTGAAGCGAGGCCTTTAGGCCGAGCTTCAGTAGGGGCGGAGCAGTTTGTATGGCGGCCGTCTTGAAATCCGACATTTTGGATGTGACCCACGTGCTCCTATCATTCTTTATACTGCATTTGGAGGGTGTTTCCTTGTATTTTCGACTGAATTAGGAGTTTTTGTGCGATTTTTGACTGAATTTGGAGTTACTGTCCTACATTAGTGAAGTAGCGAGCCCGAAGGGCGAGCTCCTGGTGAGGCCGAAGGCCGAACTTTCGGTCCGCGAGGCCGCAGGCCGAGCCGTGTTGGTAACTTGCGAGGCCGAAGGCCGAGCTCCGACTTGAGAGTTTTTCCACGTCTCCGACTGGTCTCCATGGCAACTGCCCACGGTAAGCGAAGCACCTACGAGTGGGGTTCCTTAACAAAAGTGACTCAGAATCTGGGTCCCATTCTGCCCGTACCACCTTTTTATGGCAGTAGGGTGAATTTGCTTTAGTGGCTACAGTATGTTTCTTTATTGTCTTGAGAGTTTATATGGGATTTCATACTTCTATTAGAGTTTTGTACTTATTTTTTTTTAACGTATTAGGTTTTTTTTGACAGTTCCTACTGACTCAAGATAGATGCGGGCCGCATGCGGCCCGCACACTGCCCGAAAAACTAGTTTATTTATAATATATAAAGCTCGATTACCACTCACTGACTCATTGACATAAATGTTCTCCTAGAAGGAGTAGAGTAGGGTAAAAATGAAGTATGGCAAAAATGTTCGGGGGGTTTTGGTGAGTATGAGAAAAATCGAAAATCATAAAAATGACGCCTGCCAAGTAAAGATGGATGACATATCTCAAAAACGGTACAAGTTAGGTAGGGGGAGTTTGAACAAATGTCATAGGGAATCGGGAGAGCGGTCTAATGACACCTGTCAAAAATCCAAAATGGCGGATTTCAAGATGGCCGCCATACAAAATGATCCGAGCCTGCTGAAGCGAGGCCTTTAGGCCGAGCTTCAGTAGGGGCGGAGCAGTTTGTATGGTGGCCTTCTTGAAATCCGACATTTTGGATTTGTCCCAGGTGCTCCTCTCATTCTTCATACTGCATTTGGAGTGTTTTACCATATATTTTCGACTGTATTAGGAGTTTTTGTGGGTTTTTTGACTGAATTTGGAGTAACTGTCCTACATTAGTGTATAGCGAGCCCAAAGGGCAACCACCTGGTGAGGCCGAAGGCCGAACTTTCGGTCCGCGAGGCCGAAGGCCGAGCGAATGATGCGCGAGCCCGAAGGGCGAGCGCTTGGCGAGGCCGCAGGCCGAGCCGTGTTAGTAACTTGCGAGGCCGAAGGCCGAGCTCCGACTCGAGAGTATTTTCCACATCTCCGACTGGTCTCCATGGCAACTGCCCGCGGTAACCGAAGCACCTACGAGTGGGGTTCCTTAAGAAAAGTGACATAGAACCTTGGTACCATTCTGCCCGTACCACCTTTTTATGGCAGTAGGGTGAATTTGCTTTAGTGGCTACAGTATGGTTCTTTATTGTATTGAGAGTTTATATGGGATTTCATACTTCTATTGGAGTTTTGAACACACTTTTTTTTAATGTATCAGGTGTTTTTTTGACAGTTCCTACTGACTCAAGATAGATGCGGGCCGCATGCGGCCCGCACACTGCCCGAAAAACTAGTTATTTATAATATATAAGGCTCGATTACCACTGACTGACTCACTGACTCACTGACATAAATGTTCTCCTAGAAGGAGCAGAGTAGGGTAAAAATGAAGTATGGCAAAAATGTTCGGCGGGTTTAGGTGAGTATGAGAAAAATCGAAAATCATTAAAAAGACGCCTGCCAAGTAAAGATGAATGACATATCTCAAAAACGGTACAAGATAGGTAGAGGGTGTTTGAACAAATGTCATAGGGAATTGGGAGAGCAGTCGGATGACATCTGTCAAAAATCCAAAATGGTGGATTTCAAGATGGCCGCCATACAAAGTGATCCGAGCCTGCTGAAGCGAGGCCGTTAGGCCGAGCTTCAGTAGAGGCGGAGCAGTTTGTATGGTGGCTGTCTTGAAATCCGACATTTTGGATGTGACCCACGTGCTCCTATCATTCTTTATACTGCATTTGGAGTGTTTTACCTAATATTTTCGACTGTATTAGGAGTTTTTGTGGGATTTTTGACTAAATTTGGAGTTACTGTCCTACATAAGTGAAGTAGCGAGCCCGAAGGGCGAGCTTCTGGTGAGGCCGAAGGCCGAACTTTCGGTCCGCGAGGCCGAAGGCCGAGCGTATGATGCGTGAGCCCGAAGGGCGAGCGCCTGGCGAGGCCGTAGGCCGAGCCGTATTAGTAACTTGCGAGGCCGAAGGCCGAGCTCCGACTTGAGAGTATTTTCCACATCTCCGACTGGTCTCCATGGCAACTGCCTGCGGTAACCGCAGCAACTACGAGTGGGGTTCCTTAACAAAAGTGACTCAGAACCTTGGTACCATTCTGCCCGTACCACCTTTTTATGGCAGTAGGGTGAATCTGCTTTAGTGGCTACAGTATGGTTCTTTATTGTATTGAGAGTTTATATGGGATTTCATTCTTCTATTGGAGTTTTGAACATACTTTTTTACAACGTATCATGAGTTTTGATATAGTTTAGTACTGCATAACGATAAATGCGGGCCGCATGCGGCCCGCACACTGCCCGAAAAACTAGTTATAATATATAAAGCTCGATTACCACTGACTGACATAAATGTTCTCCTAGAAGGAGTAGAGTAGGGTAAAAATGAAGTATGGCAAAAATGTTCGGGTGGTTTTGGTGAGTATGAGAAAAATCGAAAATCATTAAAAAGACGCCTGCCAAGTGATGATGGATGACGTATCTCGAAAACGGTACGAGATAGGTAGGGGGTGTTTGAACAAATGTCATAGGGAATAGGAAGAGCAGTCGAATGACACCTGTCAAAAATCCAAAATGGCGGATTTCAAGATGGCCGCCATACAAAATGATCCGAGCCTGCTGAAGCGAGGCCGTTAGGCCGAGCTTCAGAAGGGGCGGAGCAGTTTGTATGGTGGTCGTCTTGAAATCCGTCATTTTGGATGTGCCCCACGTGCTCCTATCATTCTTTATACTGCATTTGGAGTGTTTTACCTTATATTTCGACTGTATTAGGAGTTTTTGTGGGATTTTGGACTGAATTTGGAGTAACTGTCCTACATTAGTGTATAGCGAGCCCAAAGGGCAATTACCTGGTGAGGCCGAAGGCCGAACTTTCGGTCCGCGAGGCCGAAGGCCGAGCGTATGGTGCGTGAGCCCGAAGGGCGAACGCTTGGCGAGGCCGTAGGCCGAGCCGTATTAGTAACTTGCGAGGCCGAAGGCCGAGCTCCGACTTGAGAGTTTTTTTTACGTCTCCGACTGGTCTCCATGGCAACTGCCCGCGGTAACCGAAGCACCTACGTGTGGGGTTTCTTAACAAAAGTGACTCAGAACCTTGGTACCATTCTGCCCGTACCACCTTTTTATGGCAGTAGGGTGAATTTGCTTTAGTGGCTACAGTATGGATCTTTATTGTATGGAGAGTTTATTTGGGATTTCATACTTCTATTGGAGTTTTGAACTTATTTTTTTTAAATGTATAAGGGGTTAAGGTATAGTTTAGTACTGCATAACGATAAATGCGGGCCGCATGCGGCCCGCACACTGCCCGAAAAACTAGTTATTTATAATATATAAAGCTCGATTACCACTGACTGACATAAATGTTCTCCTAGAAGGAGCAGAGTAGGGTAAAAATGAAGTATGGCAAAAATGTTCGGGTGGTTTTGGTGAGTATGAGAAAAATCGAAAATCATTAAAAAGACGCCTGCCAAGTGATGATGGATGACGTATCTCAAAAACGGTAAGAGATAGGTAGGGGGTGTTTGAACAAATGTCATAGGGAATCGGGAGAGCAGTTGAATGACATCTGTCAAAAATCCAAAATGGCGGATTTCAAGATGGCCGCCATACAAAATGCTCCGAGCCTGCTGAAGCGAGGCCTTAAGGCCGAGCTTCAGTAGGGGCGGAGCAGTTTGTATGGTGGCCGTCTTGCAATCCGACATTTTGTATGTGTCTGACGTGCTCCTATCATTCTTTATACTGCATTTGGAGTTTTTTATCTTTATTTTCGACTGTATTAGGAGTTTTTGTGGGATTTTTGACTGAATTTGGAGTAACTGTCCTACATTAGTGTAGTAGCGAGCCCGAAGGGCGAGCTTCTGGTGAGGCCGAAGGCCGAACTTTCTATCCGCGAGGCCGAAGGCCGAGCGTTTGATGCGCGAGCCCGAAGGGCGAGCGCCTGGCGAGGCCGTAGGCCGAGCCGTATTAGTAACTTGCGAGGCCGAAGGCCGAGCTCCGACTTGAGAGTATTTTCCACATCTCCGACTGGTCTCCATGGCAACTGCCTGCGGTAACCGCAGCACCTACGAGTGGGGTTCCTTAACAAAAGTGACTCAGAACCTTGGTACCATTCTGCCCGTACAACCTTTTTATGGCAGTAGGGTGAATCTGCTTTAGTGGCTACAGTATGGTTCTTTATTGTATTGAGAGTTTATATGGGATTTCGTACTTCTATTGGAGTTTTGAACATACTTTTTTCCAACGTATCAGGAGTTTTGATATAGTTTAGTACTGCATAACGATAAATGCGGGCCGCATGCGGCCCGCACACTGCCCGAAAAACTAGTTATAATATATAAAGCTCGATTACCACTCACTGACTGACTGACATAAATGTTCTCCTAGAAGGAGACGAGTAGGAGCAACGTGATGTATAGCAAAAATGTTCGGGGGGTTTTGGTGAGTATGAGAAAAATCGAAAATCATAAAAATGACGCCTGCCAAGTTAAGATGGATGACATATCTCGAAAACGGTGCAAGATAGGTAGGAGGTGTTTAAACAAATTTCATAGGGAATTAAATAGCAGTCGAATGACACCTGTCAAAAATCCAAAATGGCGGATTTCAAGATGGCCGCCATACAAAGTGATCCGAGCCTGCTGAAGCGAGGCCTTTAGGCCGAGCTTCAGTAGGGGCGGAGCAGTTTGTATGGGGGCCTTCTTGAAATCCGCCATTTTGGATTTGTCCCAGGTGCTCCTATCATTCTTTAAACTGCATTTGGAGTGTTTTACCTTTATTTTCGACTGTATTAAGAGTTTTGGTGGGATTTTTGACTGAATTTGGAGTTACTGTCCTACATTAGTAAAGTAGCGAGCCCGAAAGGCGAGCTCCTCGTGAGGCCGAAGGCCGAACTTTCGGTCCGCGAGGCCGAAGGCCGAGCGTATGATGCGTGAGCCCGAAGGGCGAGCGCTTGGCGAGGCCGTAGGCCGAGCCATATTAGTAACTTGCGAGGCCGGAGGCCGAGCTCCGACTTGAGAGTTTTTTTCACGTCTCCGACTGGTCTCCATGGCAACTGCCCGCGATAACCGAAGCACCTTCGAGTAGGGTTCCTTAACAAAAGTGACTCAGAACCTTGGTCCCATTCTGCCCGTACCACCTTTTTATGGCAGTAGGGTGAATTTGGTTTGGTGGCTACAGTACGGTTCTCTAATGTATTAAGTGTTTGTATGGGAAATCGTACATCTTTTGGTGTTTTGAAATATTTTTATTTTTATGAATAAGGTGTTTTGATATCGTTCAAATTGCACAACGATAAATGCGGGCCGCATGCGGCCCGCACACTGCCCGAAAAACTAGTTTTTATAATATATAAAGCTCGATTACCACTCACTCACTGACATAAATGTTCTCCTAGAAGGAGCAGAGTAGGGTAAAAATGAAGTATGGCAAAAATGTTCGGGTGGTTTTGGTGAGTATGAGAAAAATCGAAAATCATTAAAAAGACGCCTGCCAAGTGATGATGGATGACGTATCTCGAAAACGGTAAGAGATAGGTAGGGGGTGTTTGAACAAATGTCATAGGGAATCGGGAGAGCAGTCGAATGACATCTGTCAAAAATCCAAAATGGCGGATTTCAAGATGGCTTTCATACAAATTGATCCGAGCCTGCTGAAGCGAGGCCTTTAGGCCGAGCTTCAGTAGGGGCGGAGCAGTTTGTATGGTGGTCGTCTTGAAATCCGTTATTTTGGATGTGCCCCACGTGCTCCTATCATTCTTTATACTGCATTTGGAGTGTTTTACCTTAATTTTCGACTGTATTAGGAGTTTTTGTGGGATTTTTGACTGAATTTGGAGTTACTGTCCAACATTAGTGTATAGCGAGCCCGAAGGGCGAGCTCCTGGTGAGGCCGAAGGCCGAACTTTCGGCTCGCGAGGCCGAAGGCCGAGCGTAGGGTGCGTGAGCCCGTAGGGCGAGCGCTTGGCGAGGCCGTAGGCCGAGCCGTATTAGTAACTTGCGAGGCCGAAGGCCGAGCTCCGACTTGAGAGTATTTTCCACTTCTCTGACTGGTCTCCATGGCAACTGCCCGCGATAACCAAAGCACCTACGAGTGGGGTTCCTTAACAAAAGTGACTCAGAACCTTGGTCCCATTCTGCCCGTACCACCTTTTTATGGCAGTAGGGTGAATTTGGTTTGTTGGCTACAGTTTGTTTCTTCATTGTATTGAGTTTATATGGGATTTCATACTTCTATTGGAGTTTTGAACACACTTTTTTTACGTATTAGGAGTTTTGATAAAAGTTAAAATTGCATAACGATAAATGCGGGCCGCATGCGGCCCGCACACTGCCCGAAATACTAGTTCTCTATATATAGATAGAATGATGTTGGGTATAGGAAACCCCACGTAGTGCAGGACGCAACTTTTACCCACATGGTTTACGGAAGGTTAAACTGTAATCAACGAGTATACCAACGAATCAGATAAATTGGAACCAATGTTTTAAAATCTTATTTATACTATCCTTAAAAATCTATTAGTTTCTCTTCCATCAGATCCACCCTAAGGATTCATTGTTCTGCCATCGTCGACGAAAGTGCTAATTTACTAAACTGACCAGTGACCATGGATAAAGCTATTTATGGAAAAATTATCCATTTAATTAACAGGTACTAGGCGAGCATCATCATTATAGAGGTATACTTATTTCTTAAACATTAATTCATTAGATTTTCCTACAGTGTCGCTGGTACTTGGTCATTTGTGGCTTATAAATATACTGCTTTATGTAATTGCTTACAAGGACATCAGAAACTTAAACATTATTTCATTCGATTTTCCTACAGTGTTGCTGGTACATGGTCATTTGTGGCTTATAAACATACTGCTTTAGGTATAAGTGCGTACAAGGACATCAGAAACTTCTAGCAGATTATACTTTTGTCGACGATGATATCTACACTGAGAAAAATCTAAAGTCAAAAACGCCCTAATGACGGCCAATTTATATGGTATGCAGGCAAAAAACCGACCAAACGTAAAAACGTTTAAAAACGCCTTCCAACTAGAAGGCGTTATACGAGGTCAGTGAAGGCGAATGTTTCTTTCCGTCTCCATTTAAGGTGTATTTTGTGGTCTTTCTTAAATATTGACTTTTCGATGAGGCTGATTAAGTCGTACGCTATAGTGATAATCACCGTATATAAGCCGCCGTAAAAGTAAGGTATATTTTATGTCAATACTGCAATTATTATCGTATAACAAGTTCAATTCTGAAAATACTTTACGGAAGGCGTTTTTTGACGGTTGTGTTTATTATAAAACATGGTACATTTTTATTGATTGGTGAAAATCATCTTAAGAGTTGTGAATTCATCTTACGTAGTTACAATTCAACGATAAAAGGTCAGATTTGATTTAAGCTCCAAAGTCGTTTTTCTCACTGTATAACATTCAAATAATAGGTCCCAACTTCCAAAATCGATTGGCTGTTTTGTTATTTGATTTAGTTAAGAATTCAACTGGAGTGCTAAATAATATAAATTGGATTCCGTAGCAGGAAATATTCAGTGGGATCCGTTTTATCGGATCGGTTGGAACCTACCCTCACCAACGCCGCATCGCACATAAATCTAATATGATATTTAATTCAGAACTACAATCGTCGATCACAAACAGTAATGAAAGGGAAATCTACACTAAATCAGTCAGATAATAAAAAACCGGCCAAGTGCTACTTGCACTCCACACAGATGGTTCCGCACCCTTACAGAATATATCGAAATCGTAATTTCTTTTCATACAGATTGAGATTCTAAGTGGGAGTCTTTGCACATAGCTGATTTGTTGTGTTACGTTAGATATTGGACCATAAATATATGATCTTTGAAGGTTTTCCTTGTTACTAGTTATACGACAGAGTAAAAAGAAATAAAATGTATAATTTATTATTGTAAAGCGGATTTAGTATAACTTAAGGTAAAATATGTTTGAAAGAGAGGACCTAACTTTGTCCACCTGGTATTTGATTGGACAGCGATCAAGCTATCGAAACAACCCTATTTGTTCGTAGTATAGGGAGTTGTTCAAGAAGACTATCAATTAAAAAGAAGCAATTGCAATTTATTGATCATAATTAATAGCCAAACTGTTACTGTCACTTAATTAAGACGAGCATTATGCATATGAAAAAAGCTATTATAAATTCGACACTTTTGGTATTAAATAAATAAATATAACATATTTCCTTGCCATGCTTGCCAAACAATACTCTATTTTCTAAAAAATGCAGTAAAGTTTATATGATAAATTTGTAAATCTTTTTTTGAACCTTTATATATATATTAATAAAAGCGACTGGTTTCACAACAAAAGCAGTAAATGTAGTTGCCAACACCTGCAAGAAACTTCAGTTCCCCGTCTAATTACACGATGCAGCTTCCACTGTTTCTAGTTAGTACTTTCTTTGAGTCTCTTGGTCGCTTTCTTAAGACGACTAGGTAATTTGAGACGAAACACAAGTTGTTGGTTTCTCAGTATTTTAACTGTGGAGTGTGGATTTTAGTTCAAGCTTGTGGCCTTGTACAAGTAATTGACCGTCCATTTTAAGTTATTTGCAGAAATTGTACTTACTTACTTTTTACATAAACGTAG
The DNA here is from genome assembly GCA_963890685.1 of Plagodis pulveraria. NCBI lineage: Eukaryota > Metazoa > Arthropoda > Insecta > Lepidoptera > Geometridae > Plagodis > Plagodis pulveraria. Next base: position 8,961,910 of record OY982964.1, on the reverse strand, counting down.
TTGTTCTATACCTATATTGAATACGCATTAAAAAACATCAAAGAGATCTATTTATTCACTGATTTCGAAGTAAATAGTAGAATAGTCTCTTAAACAGTTTAAATTGCATACAGAAAAATAAATATTAAGAAGCACAACAGCCACAGAATGTTGAAAATATAATAAAGGATTTAACGATTCTTATTTTTTTTTGTACGTACTTAGGTATAGTTAAGGCTAAGAACTTAACTGTCTGACAGCGGTACACACTGGATACATTTTTCACAACAAAAGTAACAATTGCCAACACCTGCAAAAAACTTTACTTAGTCGTCTAACTCCACAACGCGGCTTCCCTTGTTTCTAATAAATATTCGCAGGGTGTATTTTATTATTGCTGATAGCCTTTGACCACCATTTTACCTGTTGGAAAGTGGCGGTAGAAGATGCTGTTCAGGCTACTCTATAATTTATGGCTCTCAAAGACAGTTATGCCTGAACACACCGTTAGGTGCTTGGTTACAGATATTCACTTGAAGGTGGTAGCTAGTTATCAGCCCATTCGCAATATATCCTACAAACAAAAACTCTATGCATTCCTGCAAAGAAATAAAATCATTTTATCAGAAGTAACATCATAATAAAACTACCGTCACTTCTTTAAACCTCATACTACTAAATGTATCACTCGGGAGAAAGTTCTATTTCTGTTCTCGAGTTGCCTTTAAGCCCTCCGCTACGCGTCGGACTTAAACAAACTCTCGAACAGAAATAGATCATTTTCTCCCCTCGATGTACATCGAAAATCTTAAAGGCAAGTCGAGATCAGAAATAGAACTTTCTCCCGAGTGATACATAGTGCTTTATACTACACCTACGAGGAAAATAAAATAATTATACGTTTTCTCGTACTTAGTTACCTCGAGTAAGTTCTTTATGACTTCTTGAGCTGCATTTCTTATTTCTCGTGGCGTTATTATTATAAAAACGTCACTTTTACTATCAGATGACATTTTGGAAAATTATTAAGAATAGTTAAAAGCGTACTGTTAAAGTATCAATATAATAAGAAACAAAATTTAACCAAACATAACAAATTGCCGCGCTTTTTTTCTCGTAGTGCAAAAAAGGTTGCCAATCTCCTTTCATTGAAAATCTAATCATTTGATATAAAACCTATTTGAGATTGATATTTTTTATGTAAGCAGCTAAAAACAAAAGAACGCTACCAGGGCAGGTGTGGATTTTCATACAACATTCCTTCACTGCTACGGAGTGAAGGAATGAAAATCCATATAACTTTCCACACCGTACATTTATAAGGGAGAAATGACGAACTTTATAACATGTTTTTGAACGAATAATGAGACGTTTTATGAGTGGGTGTGGTATAAAAATATTTAGTAGGAACGTGATTTCCTCTGACGCGTTCATAGCGTAGCAAATGTACCAACGCCGTGCAAACAGTGGAATCCAATTATAGCACCTGCACCTCACATCGTGATGCTCTTGACGTAAAATCCTTATCTATTTGCAATTCTGGACAAAAAATAATGTACCAACACCGTGCAAACAGTGTAATCCAATTATAGCACCTGCACCTCACATCGTGATGCTCTTGACGTAAAATCCCTATCTATTTGCAATTATGGACAAAAAATGAAATTGCAACGATCAGCTGCTGCTGTGTGTCATACAGTCGGTAAGAAAGCATTTTATAACTATATGAATGCGATATTTGGGGCTTTTGGAGGTCTGATGTATGAAAAACCGCCACTTTGGCGTTCTTGGCGGCGGCACATGTCTAACGCAAAGCGTGGATGTAAAAAAAACCTCTGCCTAGCCTTCGGAGCAATCAATAATGTGTTTAGGCGTGAATGGCAGTGTAGGAAGTGAAATTACTGGGCATATAAGACTTATGATCTAACGTCTCGGAGTGACGAGTGCAGTGCAGTGACATGCGACTGTAACAGACAGGCGTAACTCGAGATCGTGAAGCTTTTGATTAGGTGGGTGATATCTCCATCTCGTCATTGTAACGTATTAAAAGTACAGTTAAGTATCACGTTTTTTTAATTTAAATTAGTGTACTAAAGTTTAAACGTATACATCGTACTTATTACGTTTTAAGATGTAAAGCATCATAGCTATTGCTATAGTATCAAAATATATCGTATTATGTAGGATAAAGATATGATAATTGTGATGTTGTAGAGATCGCGTTTCTTTCCGAGTTCATATCGCCTTCCATGATATATAGTGTATGCTTAGTCCTAAGATAATTAATTAATGAATATGAGTATAATACGACAGTATATAGTATGACTTTTCGTACAGCCTATAAACAACAATATTGATAACTATTGATTTACTAAGTAGGTACCGAAGTTTGATTTACTTAGGTTACGTTATAATAACACGCACACGTGTTTGGGCATTTATGAATGAAATTCAATGTTTATTATTATCTTTGATGCGCAAGGACTACACATAGAATATGATTTTAATATAAAATTCATAAATCCATTCATTATCTATAACATATTAATGATTATAATTACTTTATAGATGTCACTTTATCGACAGTGGAGTTCATTAGCCTACGAGCCGCTTTGAATGATTGTTTTGTTAATGTCAGCTGGTATGAGTAACTAAACAGAGTGCTGCATTCAATGGGTGAGATCGTAGCGCCATATTTTTTTAAAGGAACTTCATTTTAATTTATGTGAACATTTCCCGCAAAAATGCCTAAATTATTTGCGTTAATGCTTATAGATTGTATTATGCAAACATACTTGTTTGAAGTCAACTAGCAAATGTCACAGTTAGCCCACTCACTTGTCTAAGACAAAAGGCATTTAAAGAGCCCTGAAATAGTTTCCACGCCCTTACTTAACCAAAGGAACTACTAACTTAGCGTCCATTGTGATATAGGTGATCCATGAAAGTGCTCTCCAGACATCATTTTCCACAGACGTTTGAAGCGGATCTATGTAAATCATTTTATTGCGTCGGATTTTAATGTTAATAATGTGCCATTTGCGTTTTTCAACAGCATTCAATTATTTTAAAATGCGTTTTATTTTCCGTCGCTTACTTCCCTTTAGTCGGGGGATTTACCGAAAGTTTTATTTAAACCTTTTCCAATTATAATAGCATACTTACTTATCAAAAGCAATGATATGTTATTGTGACGGAACAAGCACGACGCCCGCCTGATGTTAAGCGGGCTTACCTCTGCCTATAACAGATGCATTTCATTTGATTGTAATGTTTTTTTCTTTTATGCTATATAATGCACTGTAACTGTAAGGAAGTGTAGTTAAGAGAAGGAAGTTCAGCAGAAGAACGACTCTTTTCTTGACATACACATGTAGCTGGGAGTATAATTAATGAAATAGTGAGCAACAGCTTCCTAGAGAGAGCTGTTTGTATTTTCAAGCCGACTACCTTTTACATCACTTTCCAAACACATTAATGTTCTCAAACTACGTGTACAATTATTTCAAAAATGAATCAAACCAACAGAGATATTAAGTATCGATTTTCGAGGTTAGGGAGATGACACTATCTGTTAGAAGCAGATACAAATTAAGTTCCATTAAATAAATTACAAAATCAATATTATACGAGAAGTTCTTGTATTACAGACGTAGGTAGTATAGAATAGAAGTAGTATATCGATAATATCCGATGATTCTTATTATATAATTCAAGCACATAAGTTTTAAAATCAAGTTAAAGTCTAACAAGTGGAATCTAAGAGTCCTTAACCAACAACGTCAAAACTAAACCTTTTAGTAATATATCAAGCCGAAAAATAACAAGTCCGACTCGCACATGGTAACTTATAAATAAATTTACATTTTTCTTTCAAATAGATAATCTTAATTCGCATAATTAGCATTCTAATAAGCTATTGGACTTATATACTTCCAATATTTTAAGTGAAATAAATAACTTGCAGGATGCTATATAATGCGATGCGGCATACTTACATCTGGTTATTGTTCCGTTCAACAACTGGAACATATTTGCATTTATTCACAACAAACAATGTTCGTCATTAAAAATACAAGGTTGCTTTCAAAATGGCAAATATTTGTAAGTTACCTTCGCCAGCTGAATTCTGATTCATTCTTTATTCATCAGCTGTTCTTGTTTTACAGACATTTGGGGAGAGTTGTAAACGCACTCCTTCGTGGAATTGTATATTCAAATGAAAGACACTTAGCGTTGCTGTCTTTTTGACACAGTTATTTTTTTGTTTAAAATGTGCTAAAGAATATTTTGCATCTTATTTTAATTACTCTATAACAATTAAAACAAATATTACAAGACCACGCAACTGAAATTGTATTTTTTAACCTTAAAACCCCCATATATCCTCTGTTTTGAAAAAATATCTAAAAACTGAATCAACAATTCCATACTAATGAGAAATGCTACCTGTAAAGGAGCTTTTGCCGAAGCTGGAATGGAGACCTTTCGCTCGCCGTTCAAGCTCGCTCGGCCAATGAGGTAAAATTAATTTGTATACGCCTCTCTGCATATGTATCTTTCTTTGTATCTCCAAATGTAAAGATGCATGATGATGTTTTCGTCATATTAACCCCCCGATATAAAAAGAGGGGTATATACGTTTGACGTGTCTGTGTGTGGCACATCGTAGCTCCTAAACAAATGGACCGATTGAAATGCGGTTATATTTGTTTGTAAAACTGACTTCTAAGATACCATTTATGAAAATCTTTGTCGGGGGCTATTTTATACCTGTTTATTACACTTATGTACTTGTAGTGTGTTTTCAGGCTGGCCACTCGACCATAATATAACCCTTACAAGAATTACTAGTTAGTAATTTAGAAAAAAGGTTTAAGGTGTCTCGCTTACGTTTCGAAACCTCAGCATTTTGTTTAGGTCAGCGCGCTAAGAGTCACGATACGAACTAAATTTCTGGTAACACCATGGTGGCCCAATGAGTTTCGACAGCTATCGTAGTGCGTAACGTAAACGTATCGTTACGTTTGTTAAAATTATTGATAATTAAACCGAGAGCATGAATTTATCATGACGTAAGCTGGACGGCTGGCTATTGTAAGTCCATTTAAATATTGTGTTTTTTTTTCATATAGAAAATTTCAGTGCTATACTTGTTTATGTTTTGAATAATAATAAAAACAGTTTCACTAGAGAAAATAATTATCTTTAATATCATCACATAAAGAGATATATAATATAACTATTGTAAGATGTCTGTAGTACCTATTAAATGAGTTAGGTTGTTGTGAGTTAGGGAGTTAGCAAACAGCATATGCTAAAGTAGAAATGTGTTATACTAGAGGAAATATTATTTTGTGCCCAGTGCTAGTGGAGTTATAATATTGTTCTTCCTGTGCTTCCATGATCTGAAAGAAAAAAAAACATTTAATTGCACCAACAACAAAATAATAGACCCATGATGTTATTTATATATCTAATTTCCAACAACATATACTGATGGCGTGAGAATACAAGATTATACATGGATCATGAAATGTATGTTGTGTTAGAGCTAAAATTTGATAAAATGTATGGAGAAAGTTTGTATCGAACCGAATACATATCCAACCTGTGAAACAGGGGAGCTAGGAAACAGGCAACATGTCAATATGTGTTAGGGAACATAATGATGTTTTCAAGATGTCTTGTCTTTATGAGTTCTCAGGTTATGTGAGTGAATTTTCATGTTAATTACTCTTTATTTATGTAATTATAATGGATGGGACGATTTATGTTAGACAAATCAAACGCTCAGTTATGTCTAATTGCTTGAAGATTGAGTCATTATTATTTAACAGTAACGCAGACTTTACCGAAAGTTTTAATCATAACCCAAAGCTACTATATATATACACCGTGTCCCAAAATTCAACGATAAGCCGGCATCGGTGCATGGACCTAATCATGACTACTCGGGAAAAAATAAAAAATAAATTATAACTCTTTTTTTTTTAATTACAGAGACTTTTATAAAGTTGCGCCAACTTTTAATAAAACTTGCCATGGTAGTGTCCATACTTTTTTTTTAACCCAGACTATAGAAAGTGCATAGAATGTTAAAATCTATGAAAATTATAAGAAAATTTTTTTTTTTTACTGATTTTTGTAAAATAACTACAGACTTTCTGTAATTTTAAAGGATTGTGGTAGATAGCCGTCCTTCTTAGGTTGCTAATGCACAAAAAATATCAAAAATATGTCAAAAATTGTGGTCATGGTAGTTGAAAATAGCATAATGGGTATCGAATATCGATGAAATTTATAAAAGTCTCTGTAATTAATAAAAAAAAACAGTTATAATTTTTTTTTTTTTTCCGAGGAGTCATGAGTAGGTCCATGCTCCGATGCCGGCTTATTGTTGAATTTTGGGACACGGTGTATACTGCAATATTCAATGCTACGAATAATACTTTATTTATTCGTAGATTCAATGTGAGTAATTTACTCGTGGCACATGATAAAAAACATATGTCTATGGTCGTATGTGACTAGCGAAAAGTGGCCAGTGTGAATACAATCGTACTAGTTAAACTTACCTAAACTAAACTAACTTAGTAAACCTGTACTACCTCTGTAGATACGTGCGCCATTTTCGGCTTCATTGGGTAGGAATATTCTGTAGCTCGTTAGGTATTTAAGTTTTTAAATAGTGGTATGGTTCCCGAATTTAAAGAGAATTCCATAATATATTCTTTTGTGAAAATGTAGATACATTAGGCGTACAACAGGGATTTTTACATAGCACCCTTACCAATATAATACCATAAATGCCGGCTATAAAACCGAAATTTATACGAAGTACAAAGTGACTAACATAAAAATGTGTATACATACTTGTATGTTACTCGCATTGTTTTAGAAAAGACATAACATTTTTTTGCATGATAAGTATATTAGTAGTAGATAGTAACTATAAATACGATGTGAGAAATGCACTGAAGTAGAAGGAGACTCCGTAGTGTGCTGGGATAGGATTGTGTGTATATTCCTACCCTATATCATCTCGTGGGTGTCGTAAGAGGCGACTTAGTGAAAATGTGGCCTCTCTGATGAATTGACGCCATTAATTGTGTTAACCAAAATACCTGTCATGCGTGTGGATTATGGCACACCCCTCCAATAAAGGCGACTTTTGTTCAATTGTTGACGTTCCGGTTAATGTGATGATAAAGAGAGTTTATAAAAGTATATTTTATTACATTTTACCTCATCTTCCAATACCCTTATCTCAGAACTTGTCAGCCCTCTCTCCTTGACACAATTATATATAGATAATAATATATTGTAAAAAGTGTTGCGATTAGGTTTTATGCCAGAAATTTCTGATGCCAACCCTCCTTGAAATTCTCACGTTGGTAAAACACCGCTACACTTCGGTTCGGTTTACGGTAGAGGGCTTTAAGACGATAAAGGGCCATATTGTGCGCCTAATAACTCGGATACCGTCCACGTAACGAAAATAATGCTGATTATTCAACGTATTATTTACCTCAGTCACCTTTTACGCAATGCAGAAGAATGATATGGATTAGTTCTTATATTCTCAAGCTAAGATTTTACGATGATTTTAAGTAACCCATCGACGTCATCGTAATACTCAAAATAGACATACAATTCTTCATAGGTAATCATTCTAAAGCCAATTTGACGGCCAATTGACCAATCGATACGTCCATGAGGCTACGAACACATACATTGGACGTGATTTGTAAACGGCTTTGTACTCGACGCGTTATCGGAAACAATGTTATACGATAAGGCAATTAATGGCGCTTCTCGGTGACTGTTTGTATTGTTCGGCCAATGCACCAATATTGGTTATGGCACAGAATAAATAATATGAAGGTAATGGACCCTACACCCTATATGTGCTTGTTGGGATTATATTTCATCAAAGTAAAATCCGTCCAGTGGAATTAATATCGTTAACTTAGAGCTTTAACTTATCCAACATGAAGATCGTTCGACATGTTCAAGAAGCTCCTATTATATGGTATCACGTAGTGGAAGTGACACCAAAATGTGAATAGATTTCAATGTAAGTAAACCGTGGTTGGAAGAAAAAAAAAACAAGAATGGTATCGTTAAAAGAGTACAAACTATTATCCGATGAGCAATAACAAAACTTTTCTCAGACTATTACGACTTTGTTAACTCTTTTTTTATTGGAAAGGGAATTTGGATTGGAATTGGAACGCCTGGAAGGGAAAATCTCCGAATTAGTTCCATATAAATTTCATTACAATAGGTTTAATAATTTGTAAGTGATAATAAATTAACTGAAAAATGTATTCGCTTACCTTACCGGTTTAATGGTATTTGCTATTGTCGACTATGAACACTATTTTAGGCGGGTGAATGATCTTGTAACCAGACGTTTTTAACTAAAAAGAAAAAAAAAAAAAAAAAAAAAAAAAAAAAAAAACCGGTCCGGTTTACTACACTGAAAAGTATGAAATAAGTTGTGGAAGGCGGACCATGCTAATGTGAGGTTGTTATTTTAAATCGGCAAGATACAGACTGTCACAGTTACTTCATACTTTTCAGTGTTGGAAAACGGTTCGGTTATTTTAAATAAAAATATATATATCTAAAAATGTAGGAGAAATATCTAAGCAACCACGTTAGCTTGCTTGTTGTAATGTACAATTTCCGATAGATATTTTGAAGTACTCGTAGCGAAGTTTCCTTAGCCATTCTTAACTGATCCGCCAAGTCAAGCAACGTCCGCCGCGATTATGACTTTGATGGGTGACTGCTAGTGGCATTACTACTGAGCGCTTCCGTGCTTCGGAGGCTGTCGGTCCCGACTGTTGCCTTACGATGGCAGTCGATAAAGCATGGTGGTAGGCATTTGCGAATGCTCGCCTGGCTAGCTACCACCCCAAGTAGAAAATCTCTCTCTGTCGCCAAACACCGAACAGTGTGTTCCAGCAGCTGTCCTTGAGAGCCAGTACTTAAATAAATAAAATATCCATTTATTGCCTTGTTACAAAATAAAGATATGTATAGAATAATACAATTCTTAAAAATTAATGACATTCAGATTCTAAGGCAAAAGGGTTATGCTCAGCATTATGCAGCGCTATCAATCACTTGCATGAGCGTGCGCTGCGCTGTTTTTCAGCATATCCCCACTCGGGCAGATGTTTGCCGAGAGACATGAGGTAAAAAAAAAGCGGTTCGTAAATTAACAAAATAAACATACAGAAACAACTTACGATCTAATATATTAAATTATATAAAAATTTGGCCACTTAAAAACATGAGACCAACAATGACTTGGTAAGTAAATTATTATTATCTATCAATATATGAATTCCTTGTCACGTACACATATATTACGCGGTTGAGAAGTGTGAGTGTGTAAGTGTGTGAGGGGGTGCATGTGTTTGTGTAATTGAGGCAGTTTTGTTTGTAAGTGATCGGGGGTGTTTGTGTTTCGTCTTCCCCAGTGTTTTAAAAGTTGCTTCAAAATTATGCTTTGGCGATCCAAAAGAACTCTTTTTAATGTTATTTTAAAAGTGTTTCTGCTTGTCTTCGTTCTGAGGGGTGGCGGGAGATCATTCCAAATTTTTGATGCCCTGTATTTAAAGCAACCTTTAAAACCAGCGGTTTTATGTTTGGGGATAACCAGAGTATTTTGGAGCTTAGAGCGGGTGTTCAAGGAATGGGTATCTTTACTCCATGTGAGTTTTTCAAATAGATACTCTGGTTTCTTGTTCCACAAGACTTTTTGTGTTAGACATGCCATATAGAGTTCCCTGCGTAACTTCATATTAAGTATTCCTTTTTCGACGAGATAAGGGGTGACGTGGGCTCTTCTAGGTATACTGAAGCAGAACCGAGCGCATGCATTTTGCACACGTTGGATTGCTCTTTCAGTCATAGCCCAAATTCTAGGACCATAAACTGCACTGCAGTAATTAAAAGGAGATAAAACCAATAAATCACATAGAAGGATCCTTATCTCTTCTGATAAGTATGTTCTTATATTATACAAAACTTTGAGTTTGTAAAAAGCGTTTTTAATCTTTTCGTTCACGTGCTTAACGTATCTCAACTCGCTATCCATTATAAGACCCAAATTTTTCGACTCTGACTCTATCGGTATAACAATACCATTCGCTATTAATTTTGGATTATACTCCATTACCTTATTTATTTGAGTTTTAGTGCCTAACACGATCATTTTGGATTTAGTGGGGTTTAAGATTAGGGAATTACGATTCGCCCATTTGTAAATCTCGTCCAAATCATCATTAATTTGTGTCATTGCATCTGCTACATTTTCAGGCTTGAAGCTATGATAAACCTGAGTATCATCAGCATAAAGGTGGTACTTACATACTTTGATGTGTTCAGGTAAGCCTGCTGTAAATATTGAGAAAAGGATGGGACTTAAAATCGATCCTTGGGGCGTTCCTCTGAGTACTTTTTCCACACAAGAGATTTGTTTGCTGCCATCCTGATTTTCAACTTCCACATATTGCTCTCTGCCTATAAGGTACGTTTTGAACCAATTACATGTGTTGTCAAAATCCGTAGTAAGATAGCTTCGCAACCAGCAGTTCCGGACTAATGCAATCGAATGCACGTGAAAAATCTAATAAGATCAGTACACTGCTCAGTCCAGAATCTGATGCCGCGAGAAGATCATCGGTGACCTGTAAAAGTGCAGATTCAGTGCCGTGGTGACTACGGAAACCAGACTGGAATTTAGGTATTATGTTTTCCTTACGTACGTAGTTTTCTATTTGAGCCAGAACTACTTTTTCTAACACTTTGGATAGTACTGGAAGGATACTGATGGGGCGTAAATCGTGTAACTGTTCGATTGAGTTAGACTTAGGAATCGATTTTACTAAGGATCGCTTCCACGCTTCAGGGAAGGTACTCGAGATAATAGAGCTGTTGATTATGTGAGTGATTACAGGGAGAGTCTCTGGGAGTGTAAGCTGAACCATTTGCATGTTTAAATGATCACATCCAGTTGCGTTTGTTTTTATATTTAAAATAATTCTTCCTACTGTGTCCTCAGACACAGGATGAAGGCAGAAAACACTGTTAGATTTTTTATTTGTATTAAAATAATTATAGACATTGTCATCAATTCGTCAATTACTTGGGATATTCAAAAAATGGTTATTAATTAAGTCAGGGTTCGAAAGACTGTCAGGTATGGATGCCAAGTTTTTATCAGTTACGGATTTTATTTTTTTAAAGTATTTCCACATTGTTTTAGGTTTATTTATATTTTTATTTATATAATAAGTGAAAAAAGCAGTTTTCTCTCGTTCCTTTGCACATGTAATTAAATTCCTTAAACTTTTATAGTAATTTTGTGATGAATATGTTTTTTTACTGTGAGCATTAACCAAAGTCTTGTTCCTAAGTGTTATCATAAATTGAATAATATTGGTAATCCAGGGGCTCGAGGTGTCTTTAATTAGTAGCTGCTTTATGGGAGCATGTTTATCAAAAATATTTAGAATATTTTCATTAAAAATCCCTATGCTTGTCTGTGCATCTTGTGTGTTTAAAATCTTTTCCCATTGTATTAATTTAAGGTCAAAATTAAAGATTTCTGGATTTATTTCATTGAATTGCCGAGATTGTATTAAACGCGCAACTGGCTTTTGCTTTTTAATGTTAAAATCACATATAACTATACCATGATCGCTCAAATCTCTGTTATGTATTACAGATTTTTTTTTACACCTTTCAGGTGTGTCTGTAATAACTAGGTCTATCAAACTAACAGTTCCGTCTGTTGTCCTAGTAGATTCTTTTACTAGTTGTTCAAGATTTCGCTGTGTACAGAATGTCGTCAGTTTGCGAGTCTGCGAGGATTCTGTTTTGAATAAATTAATATTAAGATCCCCCAATATACAAACATAGGTACAGTGGGCAAACGAACTCAGAGACTCATTCAAAGCATCTAAAGCTGTATCCACAGTGACACTTTCTGGTCTATAGGCCGTACCAACAGCCATTCGAGCACCTGGTAGAGTTAGTTCCAACCATAATTGCTCAAGCTGTGAGTCGGGGTGCGGGCGGACACGAGCGCGTATTCCATTTTTTATGTAGATACCTACTCCTCCTCCTCTTTTGTTTGAACTACGTGCTTTATGCTTAAAAGAGTACCCTGAAAGGAGTGGGGCAATAGTTCCTTGATCATCTTTAAGCCATGTTTCATTCAGAGCTAGTATGTCAGGTTTGTTCGCTTCTACAGTCGCTTCCAACTCATCTCTGCCCGTGTTGATTGATCGTATATTTAATAGCCCAAGTCTCAAATTTTTACTTGCGTTAGTTGTATTAACCATAATCTGTTTTCAATAGTATACATATAAGCACTTGAACATGTTTTGATCTGATTTGTGTGCGTGTAGTGTAAGATAATATTTTGTAGGAACTGTAGTAAGAAGTTATATTGATATGTGTAAGTGTGTCTGAAAATTGTACTTGTGTAAAAAGATTATTAAAAGTAATGTAAGTAACGACCGCAAAATAATATAAATTATCAAATAAGGCTAAATATAAAGATAATTCATATAGCAACATGGTAGGTATGTAATTTACCGACCCGAATTTAAGATAACATGTATAAAATTGTGTTTTTTTACCAATACAATTAGGCCTATTATTATTTATGCTTAAATGCAGAGCGATGCGCGGTCCGCTTATAAATACCAAAACAAAATGGACAAAAAGGCTTTCCAAAAAGACGAAAACTCTAGATAGTGATAAGGCGCTGTTTGAAAATTTTATCAAGATCGGGCTCACTGCGAACTCGAAACGCTGGTTTTCCGTCGCCTTCTCTAATAAGGATATTGCCTTCTCGCGTCCAGGCGTACTTCCACTTAAACTGCTTGCATAGTGTGCGAGCCTGCGCGAAAGTCACCCTATTCTCCTTTGTTAGGCGCTCGTTGATATAGATAGGGCGTGGTGTCCCCGCCAGTTCTATGTCGCCAGTTGTGATCGAACGGCGCGCGCGCGCACACCGCAACACTTGCTCATGCACTGCGCGTCGAGCCAGGCGCACCACAATAGGGCGCGGTCGCTGCTTGCCTAGTTGATCAACATGCGCCGGTCCTACGCGGCGAGCATCTACGATGTCACGTTCGTCTAATTTCAGACCGATCTTAGTCATGATCAATCCTGTTATGTGAATAGCATTTTCGCCAGTGTGCTCTGTGACGCCGCTTAGCTCAACGTCGTTTTGAAGTGCCAATTGATCCTTACTATTAAGTTCTTGTTTTAAAATATAAATCTGAGTTTTGAGATCTTCAGTCTCTTTACAGGACTTTTCAAGTTCGAGTTCAAGTAAGTCTTCACTCATTTCTGTCCAGTCTCTCGGACAGACCCTCCAGTTTACTTTCGCAACCCTGGTACATGACTCTTAAATCTTTCAACTCTTCCCGTATTTCGTCACGAAAGCTTCCAAACTCCTGTCGGAAGGTCTTCATGTCCTTTCTAAGAGCCCGTATCTCTTTAAGAACTTGTTCTTCACTGCAATCTTGGTATTCTTGAGTAGCTTTGGGGGATTCGTGCTCTCCTTGTTCCTTTACCGGAGTGTTAGTATTGTCCTTTCGTGGTAGGGTAACGGTACAACCTGGGCATAACTAATGCTTAGGAATATTTCCGGCAGAGGACAGGTTGACACACTGTCTATGGAACATCCTTTTACAATTCGAACAGGTCGCGCCACCTGTCAGAAACTTTCCGCAGCCCCCGCACTTATTCATAGTTACGATATGTTCAATAATCAGTTAGAGATCTAGGGGGCAGTTTGTTCGACCCGTTATCGTTAGATGGCGTCTTTATTCCGGGGTATTATGTATTAAGTAAATATCAAACAAACACTATAACATAAATATTTGGACCACTAACCACAGTTATCCGTAGGTTTCGGCCAGGGTTAACAAGCTTCTACTAGAGTGCACCGCAATTCCGTTGTATTCAGTGCGAAAAAATAACCACCGACTCCGTCACGTATTTCAAGCACTTAACTTATTCGGTAGGTTTGGATAACACTTCCACACTAAAATATAACTTTCGTCTAACGATTTTAATAATATATTTACAATAACATATTTTTTTCTTATAATTAACATATTTAACTTAAAAAACTTAAAATTAGTTAAAAAAAAAGAAACTTATCCAATGTTCCGCTACCATTAGGCAGTGTCCCCAAAATGCTGGCCGCATTGCCACGTTGTATGGCAATGCTTATCCTCTGTGCAAAGTATATGCCAGCATTTTGGTCACAAGTAGCGTCGACCAGACGTTTTGAGACGTCTTTGAATAATAATTTGGCGCTCGGTCCCCACGGTCCCAGCGTTTCGACCCCAAAAGGCACAAACATGTAACAACTACTGAGATTACTATATTTGCGCCTTTTGAGGCCCTCTGCTAGTTCAGCCGCCGCGCCGGCTACTTTTTGGGTTGCGGGAAGATGAGAAGGTGCTAAGGTATCGACACAGGTAGCGTCCCATACCAGAGGCCTTCCCATCCTCCACGGAATCAAAGTCATGCCGTCCGGCCTCTTACCATCGCCACGTACAAGGCCACTAGGTTCCAAGATGGCAGCGCAGTTGGCGGTGGTAAGAGCCCGGCGAATAATGTCATTAAGTCCGGCGTGGCGGGGAATTCTTCCGGTGCTTCTCGTACAACACAGGCCGTGGTGACCGAGTTGGTCGACGCTACTGCCACAATGGCAGCGGTGAGGAGCACGGCACGATGCACCCAAGCGGAGGGAGGTAGCAATCCTAAAAGTGGAGGAATCTATTAGTGTTCCGGTGTTTGGCGAAGGGAGGGCCTGTAGCCACAAACCTGATTCCCACTCAGAAACTGCTAAAAGTCGGGCACGATCTGTAGAACTGGAGCACGTATTTAAAAGTTGATTCCGCACTTGCTCACAGATCGGCCGGTCCCATAGCTTCTGAGAAGATGTAGTTTTAGGGAAATCAGTGTTTGGGCATATAGCTGTCCAAGCTTCCCTAGCCTCGTTCATATGTGCAATATTCAGACTCACATTATCGACGCTAGTGCCGAGAATTTTTTCAACTAAATTTTTATTGCTATGAACAGAGGAAAGGAAAGCAGGGTGAGCAACACCCGAGGTGGATCGGATGCCTAGGCCACCCATGGACACCGGAAGAGAAGCCTGCAGCCACTCCCTATCTAATAAATTTACATTTAAAATTGAAGCCAAAGTATTTTTGATGGTCGCGTCCAAGTGTTCGAGTAGCAAAGGATGTTGCCAGAGCTGACAACATCTCAACAGATATGTGAATTGGGGTGTAAAAAGACAGAATTTAATGATTGTAAAAGCCATGTGTGCGTTAATTTTGGAAAGGCGGTCCGAGCATTGATGAAAATTTTGAATTTTTTCTTCGATAAAAAGTTGGAACGATTCATTCAGAATAGGTGAGCCTAACAAACGGAGCGAGCTGTCATCAAGTATTTTTATTTCTGGTGCCAAATCAATAAATTTTTGAATTGCCAAATCTTTTGTTGGGTAAGAATCTGGAATATAAATTTCACATTTTGATAAATTTAACTCCAGACCAATTGTTTTGAATTCTGATATTAAAAACTGTAAGTCATTGTATAAGGTGTCTGCGTCACCGCCTAAAGTCCCATCATCTAAGTACCAAACGTTTAGCTTGGATTGGAGACGTTGTATTACTGGGTGTATGGCGAGGCTAAAAACAGCTGGGCCCAGAGGGTCACCTTGTTGGCACCCTACTGCTGAAGAAATTTCGTTGCCATGGTAAGTTAATTTTGATGAAGTTGCATAGCATTGCCAAAGAAAACTATACAAATTTGGAATTTTGTCTTTGACTTGTGTTAGTAGGGCTCCTCTATCTATTGAATTAAAAGCGTTCCTAACATCCACCTTCAAGAGCAAATCCTCACAATTTTGAGTCAAAAACGTTCTAACAGAATGGACGGCGGCTTCACATCCACCTCGCGAGCCAAAACCTAGCTGAAGAGGCTGGAAAATGTTCGTCAAAGCTGGTGCTACCTTTTTGCAGCAAATTTTGGCGGCAAGGCGGCGATAAGTCATTCCTACTGCAATTGGTCTGATGCCGCCGTCCTTCTTCTTTAAAGCGCATAAATACTACCATTCACTCGGCCTGACAACATTAGGTTCACCAGAGCCGTTAAGTCTCTCAGAAGGGTCTCCCCAACTTCTCCGCTAGCACCGCATAGTAAATCCTTTAAATGCTGCGGGGTCAAAGCATCAAGGCCACCAGCAGACCCACTTTGAAATGACATAACGGCTGCAGAAACCTCTAAAGCCGTCACCTCAATAGTATCATCGTTATCTACTGGTGCTTCAGGCAGTAAAAGATCTGCTGGTGGAGGTGGATGTTTTTCCTCCAAGATCTTGAGTGTCTCAGGGGTCGACGGCGCGATTGTGTCACTGGAAAATAATATACGTGCTGCCCCTCTAATATTTCCGTCACTGAGTTTGCTTTCCACTAGCTTGTAGATAACAGACTCAGTTGGTGGCCCCACATTAAATTTAGATTTTTTATTTGAAACCAAATTTTCAACAGAAATTAGAGTAGGCCCTTCCCGTGTACTGTACTTCACACAATTTTCTTTTATCCGAGTTGTCAAAGACTTTTTATTTCGTTGGTCCGGGCTAACGTGAAGTATAGCACAAGGAAAGGACAGTAAATGTTCCCAGGTCTGCTTTGTATTCTGAGCTACCACAGCCTTGATAGCGTGGGACAAAGCTAGGTATACGTTTTACTACAGGCTTAATTATTTTGTTACTTGACAAAGTTTGCCACAATGGTTGGATTGCTAAAGAAGGGGCTATTTCAGTTATGTTTTGTGGTGACGTAGGGACGAATGAGCTACTTATAATCTGTTTATGGCACTTACTTTTGTGAATTTTCAAACCTCTCTCCCCTTTGAAGAGGCGTTCATTGGAACATTCCAAACATTTTACCAAATTGTTTTGTGACACAATCGCTTGAGTTGCTTCCTCAATTTGGGCGCATCGCTGTGGCACATTATACATTATTTTAAATAAACAAATTAGAAAAACAACTAGAAAATTTTTCCAAAACATAAAATATTTAAAATGTCAGGATGACGTCTTCACTGCTTGGCTTTCTTCGGATGTTGACGAGATGTGCACATGCGCATCAACACGCTAAGAAACTCAGCTGCGCACCACCTTTACACCACGGCTTGGCGCCATGGTCTCCACGGATACAGCGCATCGCATAAGCAACTTTGTATATACTGGCGCATCGCCTTCAACGTCAAAGATACATACAATGCCACTAAACAAAAATATCCCAAAAATAAATAAACAAACTGCGCACGCATAAAAATAATAGCTGCATTTGTTCACTATTGTAACAGGTGCTCATCACATAGCCAAAGGGCACATATAAAGGGCGCTATTTAATTTTTTAATTTAATTTCAGTTTTCTATAATTTTTACTTGACTGCGTCAACGGACGTCCTTAATATTAATCGTCTTTAATATTCTTGGCACAGTTAACACTTTTATGCAGATTTACTATTTAAATAACAATAAACACAAATCAGCTGCTCCGTCTAATCAGTTTACCCTCGCTTTTTTCACTGACTTTTTTTTACTTCTAGGTTAGCCTGAAAAACATCTTCGAAATCTTCACTTACCACCAGAAAGAGATCTTGCGATCAAGTGTTCAAAGGCTAGCCTATCAGCAATAAATGAAAAATACTATAAAAAAATCCACATTAGAAATGAAAATACATTGCCATATAGCACTTCCCAGCAAGTTAACACTTGATGGCATAACCAATCTCGTTAACTGGGATGTTGTGTAACTACCCCAACTCTCTCGTGTAAACGGAAATTTAATATCGGAGATTTATGCAAGCAATTAACAAACTGTTGTAAACTAAATGCAAGTTATAAATGGTTGAGATAACAATTTCTAATAAACACTATATGTGGTAAGTTCTATCAAATCAGTTGCTTACAAATGTTGTTGTAATGACAAGTTTTTCTATGACTTGTTTGTGACAGTTAAACCTTTTAACAAACTCTCAATATAATAAAAATAGTTGAACCATAAGCGGGATTTGAACTCAAAATAGAACTGTCTCTACGGTTGGGTGAGACAATATGCCTTATCAATTTGGCTATCCACTATCTATAATTATATATTATGGTATCTATTTGTTGTAAATGAGTATGGAAAAATTCGAAGTACGAAACAAAATTGTACTTCGTATCAGTAAACGTTAAAACCGAAGACAATATTACCACCTGAAAGTGACGACTTATTTCTATATATGAATTTGTGTCAGTCATGAAGAGTTTTTGCCATTATTCCCACGCTTGGCAGGCACCTCGGGGATCGCAGTTACTGTTGTCAATTATTCAGAGAGCGGTGCTGGCCCCTGCTACCGGAATACACCGTTAGGTGCTTGGCGACAGATTTTCTACTTGAGGGTGGTAGCTAGCCAGGCGGGCATTCGCAAAATGCCCTACCACCATGCTATAACGACTGCCATCCTAAGACGGCAACCGGGACCGACGGCGTGCCCTCCGAAGCACGGAAGCGCCCAGTAGTAATGTCACTAGCGGTCACCCATCCAACTCATGAACGCGGCGGACGTTGCTTAACTTAACCGATCAGCAGATCGGTTAAGAACAGCTAATCAAACTTCGCTACGAGCGCTTCAATTCCAAAGGAATTCACAATAACCGTGTTCTAGCAATCTCACCGATGAAAATCGGTGGATAATCCACGTTAACCGCTTGACTTTGAGGTATTTATTACCTATTGGTAGTCAATATATAATAAAGCAAGCTAGCGGCTATTTAGTCTGCCCTATTATAAAAGAAAATACCACAACGATCGTTTAAATTCTATAAGCAGCACTGCACAGCGTACATATTACATATTTAATGATTTTTGTTTGTTGTTTCGGCTTCCTTGAGACCTTAACAAAATGGTTTTTAGAGCAGGATTCATGTTAATTTCAAATTATATATATAATTATATTGATAAGATATATTTGTCATGCCCTAGTCCATATATTGGTTTCAAGTTCTTAGATCTAGTAATTTTAATCCTCATTGTCATATCATTTCAGTAGAGTTAGATTATCTTTATTTTAGAAAAATACTAAGTATATGAAATATTTGTTTAAAAGAAAGTAATTTTCTTATCTGCTACATATACGTCAATTGTCACAATTTGAAGTAGTCATAATGAAAAGGTCATAACCAAAACTGAACTTAAACTAATTTCTATGTTAATAAATACAAAATTAAAAAAAAAATGGGTCTATTGCTTGGTTGTCAACTTTTGTACTTGATCCTACGAAAGTATTTTTATTCGTAGATTTGATCATGCAGATGGATCATTCTTACAATATTATCATATGATGGAGAATATTTCTTACAATATTATCTTATATATTTTATTTTAAGTAAATATTTTTTTGTTTAAGTTTGTAAGAAGCGCCTAATACCCAATATTTGTGACGTTCTAAGGGGGGGCCTTTGTTCATTGTTCACCATTGGACGACTTCCGGTAAGTGTTAAGGGGAAAGCCTAAAGGAACCTAATTGAACTACGCATAGAAAATACAATAATATATGATTTCTGTACAAAGTGATTTTTTATCACAGATAAGAGGTATGAGTCTATATCTGCAGCGAAATGTGATGTTCTTTTTCCAAGGGTTTTTAGTTTTATTTACTGTGTTCCATGTTCACTCATTGACTCGATCTGTTTTTCGTAATTACTTAGCGGGGTTAAGGCTTAATTGGTATATTTTGATGGGAATTCCAGCATAGGTACTCGTAGGTAATCAATCCAGTGTTGGGTTGATTGCTTTTTGGCATAAATCTAGGATAGGATGCCATTTTATATACTATAATAATACTTTCCTTAACAAAACAATATGTTCTCCTTTGACCTTTGATAGGATTTATTTTTAGCTGTCAACAGTGACATCGGTCCTTGCAAAAAAATTGTGTTTCGTTGTATTAAATTGCCACACGATATAATAATAATAATAATATTGTTTAATCAAAATTAGAATGTACAAAAGATGCTTAAGAAACTAATACTAATTAGAACTAAAATTAAACAATTTACTATAACTTAAGAAATAACAGTTCCACACTAGGCTCTAGGCCCTAGGATATGTTGTCTTGAATTTAATCGAAAACAAAACGGATCTATATGCCTGGCTAGCGGTGAGTGACCTATATAAGCTAGGTTAAGCAACGTTGGTAGCAGTTGCACATTGTCCTCGCCTATGTGCCTTTCCGCACCTCCTGCAGTCGATACTATGACCGATGCAGCAATCTACGAGTTCTCCTTTAAACTAAGAAATTATCGGCTCGTAGTACCAAATGTTGTAGGTGAAACTTTGATGAGGGGACGATTTGGGATTTCAAAGAAAACTGCCAAATTTCTTTGTACTCACTTTAAGATTGCCCTATAATTTCTTAAGTAAATAATATTGCGACTAAAGTTTGCATGTTTTAGCAAGGGTCAGCGCCATCTAATTTGTTACTAATGAACTGACTTAATTTAATACTATTGAACAATTAGATGCCGTCTTATGTAACCTATAGATCGTTATTAAACAAACGCAGTTTGTTTAAACGGATGTTAAAACTCACTTACTTTGAATGGATACTCAAATATATTAAATTAATTTAAGGATTCTATAACGATTTTTTTTCTTAAAGAACTTTTGATTTTTTATGTTCTAAAAATAAATAATTATAAAATCCGATAAAAATAATGCATATCACGCATAAAAAGTCTCTTCATATTAAATATTATTTGAATTATCTATCCACCAAAACCTCGTTATAAGTGTTGCAACTTACCAAGCGTGCGTATTTATATAATATAGTATTACCCATAGACCAAAAAAATACAAGATGAAACATGATGAAAAATGCAGTTCAAGGCATATTTAGCTTAAGAATTACAATACGTTTGTGCTAAGTGCATTCAACAAAAGGTATTAAAAGAAAAACATGTTCTAAATAGTTGCATTTAGGTCGAAGTGTCTGGCAGCATTATGCTTTCTACCGCTCGTCTGCCAACTTTAAGGATTTGCCATCGCGCCTGCGGATAGCATTGCGTAATTTTTATCCTTAAGCCTATCTCCTCTTAGAGCCTATGCCGGTGATTATATTATATTGATTATAACAATTTTATTTCAATTTTTTGTTAGGTTAAGGGAGTGAATATTTGTCATGCCCGCATGTAGTTTAAATTGCGTTTCCTTTGAGTGTGGCACAAAGGCGTTGGCAGCGAGATGGGAAGAACTTTGTCAAAAGAAGACTTTGCCACTACTTTTTAAGGGGGGCAATTTTCAAATGGGTAGAGCTGCAAGATATTGCAAGTGGAAAGTTGAGATCAAGTGTTGAATGTAATCAATGTAATATGAGGGGGAGTAATAAAAATAGCGTATGGTACTATAATATTAAGAGTTTATAACAATTAAAGGCACCAATACGTATGTTTTGTTAATTCATGCTCGTACAGGAAGCAGTAGTGAGCTCGAATTATTATTAGTAGAGAGTAATTTCGATTTGAGAGATTGGATGGTACCATAGATAAGAAAACTGTAAAATCGAACAAGGCTTCGTTGCCATCATATAATATTTTGTATCGTTATAAGAAGCTGATTGAAAATATTATCGAATGCAACCCGTATTGTAACATGTTATAATTGCTGATTCTCTAAAACATTTATATGTTTAATTAACATATATATGTATTTTTTGAAAAATTAAGGGGGTTCCCGTACATTAAACGTTTTTTTTTGTAACGTTACGATCCACATAAGTAGCTTACGCATCTGAGCGTAATCCCGGCTTACGGCAGTGCCCTCGATTTGTAATCCCTTTCACGGATTCATTTTGTTATTTTTTTCTTTCTTTCTCTCGTTTTAATACTTTTTTCCGGAAGGAAATGTTTTTGAACTGTTTATACAGAGCTTTTCACGGAAGTTCTTGTCCTCTAATTTACTTTTAAAGATACATAGTCCTTTTTATTGATATATTTGTACCTGTAAGTGTATAAAATTATATTTTTGGGACAATAGTTATTATTTTAAATTATCTATTGTGTTAAACTTCTTCTTATTTGGAATGCTTAACTTGGCCGGCAGATTCACCGGGCTGAAATAAAACACAAATACACGAAAATAAAGTTCAAAATACAAGCAAGAAGTACAATTAATCAATAAAAGGAAATTACCTATCATTTATGAAGTCTCGTCAATTTGGACGAACCAAGCTTCCTAACTAACCTAATCGGCCGATTAACTTAGCATAGACTTGCCTAGTCGACGAATGTGGTTCCCGCTTCTGGTTTGCACAACACACTTTATCACCATCACAATATTGTCAATAAAGGTTAAAACCAACTAGTTTTGCAATTCAAATGTTTATATATAATAGAAAAGGTCAAAAATCAATTAACAAAAGCAAGCAAACGAAGATATTTTTAACCAATTTTTACCAAGATAATCTCACGTAAAATCCATAGATCACAATAGACAACTAGCAAAGGGGTTTGTTCGAAAACTGCCCGATAAGTTGATCGGTCCGAACATATTGTATGCGTTACTTATTTAATTAATCTGTCACCATCTGTCATAATCTGTCACCAAGCACCTATAACGGTATGTTCCAGCAGCAGCCCTTGAGAGCCAGTGAAATTACAGGCACATGAGACTTAACAACCATGTCTCAAGGTAACGGGTGCAGTGCAATTCGTGACTTGTGACGAAATGCATCTGTTATAGGCAGAGGTTAGTCCGCTAAACATCAGATGGGCCTCGTGCTTGATCCGTCACGATAACATTTAAAAAAAACAACCTTCTGCAATCTCTTCCTTTCTTGTTTCTGCATCAACGTCGTCATCTCCTCAACATCATCACTTATTTACATAATATGTGACACCGGATAGTTTCTATGAGCCGGCTGGTAGCTCTCACGCGGAACCTACGACGTTGCACCATATCTGATCTACAAGCTGTTACTATTTATATAATTTACTCACAGAACACTGTGGTAGTGGCAAGTGGCAGTGTTAGGCAGTAGTGTGTATGAGCATGTGGGTGTGTGTGTGATTTAAAGTCACATATTTGCAGCGTTTAGCATTTGAGTTTACACGACAAAAATAAATATACTGAATGTTTTTTTTATTTTTTTTTACTTATGTTTAGAGATTACCAATTCTCGCAGCGTTTGGATTACTTTTCATACGGTTTTTTTATTGCATCGTAAGCCCTTGAACCCAATCTTACCTGATGGGAAGTGACTATGTGGTTGAAGGTGTTATAAGGCTTAACCTAGAATTACTGGCTCTCAAGGACAGCTGCCGGAACAAACCGTTGGGTGTTTGGCGACAGATTTTCTACTTGGAAGAGGTCTCTAGCTAGGCGGGCATTCACAAAATGCCCTTGCACCATGTGGTGAAGCTCGAGCCCTCGGCGGGGTTCGAACCATGGACTTGTAGCGCAGCAGTCCATAGCCGATGCCACTGAGCCATCACTGCTTTAAACCTTGTTTCTGAACCTCTGGCAAAGACAATTAGACAATGGAATTGTATTTCATTCCTAAAGCAAATTCAATCCTAATGAGACTACTGTCAAACACACAACTGTTCATGTACATGATAAAATTGAAATACTCTGTTCATGTAAGTTTAAGAAAAACGAATTTATTTTTGCCTATCTCAATAAATAAGAAAATAATTTAATGTCCTTCAAACAAATAACTTTTACAACTTCTAACAAATCACTTAACATAAAGTGAGCTTTTGTGATTCTGTTTACAAATAAATATACAAAAGTTGACAAAATATACCAAGTTAAAAAGTTATCTTGCGTGTCAAAAATAATTAGAGAAGAAGAAAAGTTTATTTATTTTAGTTCTTCATGTGTTTGTTATTTTTCAGCAAAATGAACAAACTTTATCCTCTTAAAATTATAGTATCACATTTCATTACTGCTTCACTATACTGACTACAGATAAATATGTATTTTTTTATATGATTGATATCCAGAGGAAAAAAATGAAATTTGGATTAAAATTCAATAGGCTTTGTTGAAAATCTAATATCATACGAACAAAGACTTGGGGCAAGTCGTATGGTCCGAATATTAACAAACAACTATGTTAAATCAACAATTTTGTTTGAACATGGTATACAGGGAATGTTTTTGTTCTATATATGTTATGAACCCTACCTGTACCTACATCTCTTAGCTGACTTTTAAAATGTAGTTAAAAAAAAGGTGCGCTCGCGCTCTTAGCTCAGAGTAGGCATTGTCTTTTACTACCTCAAAACACATAAACAAAAAAAAACAAAGAAAACACATTCAGTGCACAATCTTTGTTAAGACTAGCAGAAGTAAGCCCAAAGCGGTTGTTAGTATTTTACCAATAACCCTGTATACTTGAATTTAAATGAATTGCCTATATTGCAAGTCGTATTTAATCATGAGTTAATTAAAAAAAAAATTAACCGTTATTGGCTACATGTTTATATTATTATAATTATGTTAAAAATATTTGTTAAAACATGACATTACTAATAAATATGAATATGATATATAATTATATATATATATAAATGAATAAATACATAAATGAATAAAATTAAATTGTCTCGTTGTTACAGGCTGACCATGCAACGGCTACTCAGTATCACACTCATCACCATCGCAGTAGACCACATTTGCGCACATGAAGACCGAGAGCATCAGGGGCCTCAGACGTGCGGGGGACGCCTCCGGGGCCCCGTTGGAGTCATACAGACCCCTAATTTCCCTAACCCTTTCCCAGTTCCCATTAAGTGCCGTTGGATTATTGAACACGATATAGTGAACGGGACAATTAGTATATACTTTACTCAACAGTATACGACTAGTGGACTCACGTTTACCGAGTATATGTATTACGATGACTCTTATAAGTTGGGGGAGAGAAGAGCGCTGACTGTCACGGAGGAAAATATCACCAGGATAAAATGGCTTCAGGTGAGTTGTTTTTATTAGTAATAGGTTTAGATTTGACCGCAATCTCATCATATTTTACCTCTATCACATTGTTAGGCTGATATGAATAGTTTGAGTCATAGTATACCATGTACTATGAATGTCATAGTGTACATAGTGTACCATATGTGTCGTCTACACATAGTTTTAAAGTCTAGAAATTTATGTATTGCTTTTTTTCTCAAGTCGTGTCAAAAACGTAACGTATGTCATTATATTTTTGATTCCAGTACGCCCTAGGGCTTGGACTCATTATGATCAGCGTACAGAGCCAAAACGTATTTTATAAAAACTTGTGAACAACTCTCAGATCGTAAGTCAGTACCTAAAATAAGTATCAATTAATACATGTAAGTTTATTAGTATACAGTTTTGCTATCTCAGTAGCGCGTCTCGACCTGATTAGAGCATGAAAAAAAGCTTGCCGATTATTTGCGTTACAAATATAAATCCGCCACACGTGGCGGTTTCACCCGTGTAGAAATTAGTTATGTCGTGTTCCTTCGGAAAATTAGTACTCAATTAATAATGGACCAAAATGAAACCTGGCTGGTTATTCAACCGTTGCATATGTTAATAACATCATACACATATATACATACTTATGAGTTTATTTTATAATTAGGATAGATATAATATAGTTCTTGCATAAGAGTAATAAATACCACCTTTAATACGTTTGTGTATATGCATCACTGAACATGTTAATTGACCAAAATAAGAGCGAATTAACATACGTTTTACTACTATATAACACACTTTATATAACGTTTCAACCAGAGGTGGATTATTATAATAGCCAGTAATATGTCATTTACTGTGTTCTTGCCCAATCTCCCTGATTTGTTTTAATTGTACGCATTATATGTATCCTTGATGTATGTATATATTAGCTTTAGTAATTACTACATGACAAAATTACTTATTAATTATTCCACCAGATCGGGACTACTGTTACAGTTAAAGAATTCTTACTCTACGGAGTGGTATAATATAAGGCATATTTGTGTTAATGGGATTTTGTGCTTTAAATAGTTAGCCTTTAGTATTCTGGACGTATTGCATGATAGATACAAGCTAGGTATAGCCAGATCATATAATATCTGATAAGCTTTGAAAGAATAAGCAAAACTACGGAGTAAATAATAAGATAATGAATAGATTCAGGCGTTACTATGCGGAAATCCATTTATAATAATAACAATTATTTTTAAAATATTTTAAGAAAACATCAAATTAATATTTTAATAAAACACTTAAGAAATACAAGATATTAGAATATTTTAAGAAAAAATCTTTCTCGATCGTGCACTCGTAGAGTCAAGACCTCCTTCGTGTAGAAGGGAAACGCGTCGAAGATTCTTCCGGTTTGGCTGCGTGGCGTTTGTGACGTCACGTCGGCTTAACAGGAAAATTGGGCGGAATTGTCACTAGATATATTTTTGTATATTTTAAGTGTTTTATTAAAATATTAATGTAAGTAATGTTTTCATAAAATATTTTTAAAATATTTGTTATAATTGTAAATAATAAACCTAGTTTAATAAGCCAAACACTAAAATACATGTCATAAGTTACAAATACATTTTGTTATATTAAATCCCCAACTTTTCGAGCACAAAACATCCAATTTGGCTGCGATCGCTGTCTCATTTTTCAGATTTGTAGATTGGTTTGCAGTATTGAAATTAGGACATTCGGTATAACAGGCGTTGACTCTACTAAACTGTATGTGAAAATTGAAGTATCTATGTGGGTCCTACTACAAAAAACGTACAAGTTCTCATCAAATCAAGCTCAATAACTTTAGTCATAGCATAAATTACATCGCACTAAACGCCTCATCAGCATACCAGTATGATATTTGTGTTAAAATCTTTAGCTATGTCGATGATATCAGTCTTAAGCTGACCGGCTCCTTCGATACTGATCGAGGGAGTACACTGGCACTGAGAAAACTTCTCAACATGTGTGAGTCATATGTAGCATCACATGGTCTTCTTTAAAATGCCATGAAGCGGTCGTAGCGAAGTTTGCTTAGCTGTTCTTAACCGATCAGCAAAGTTAAGCAACGTCCGCCGCGGTCATGAGTTGGATGGATGACCGCTAAGTGACATTACTACTGAGCGCTTCCGCGCTTCGGAGGGCACGTAAAGCCGTCGGTCCCAGTTGTTGTCTTAAGACGGCGGTCGTTATAGCAAGGCGGTAGGGCACTTTGCGAATTCCCGCCATGTAGCTACCACCCTCAAGTAGAAAATCTGTCGCCAAGCACTTCACGGTGTGTTCCGGCAGCTTTCCTTGAGAGCCAGTAATTCTAGGTAAGCCTGAACAACATCTTTGACCACATCATCACTTACCATCAGGTGAGATAGTGGTCTAAGGTTAACCTATCTGGCTCAAAAATAAGCCATCAAGTCTAAATTTATAGTTTTTAAAGCGGGTATGAAGTGCCCTAAATATATTCCACCTGTGACTTACAACGGTATGTAGAAGCTAATCCTTCATAGAAAGAGGCATCATTTCAAATATATAGAGTCTTGGTAACTGACGACTGTCCGGGCAAATTTGCCCGCAGGTCCACCGAATGTACAAAGGTAATAAAATGTACTGTATTTTCAGCTACGAATAAATATGAATATTTATTCGTAGATTTTCAGTGTATAGTTCGTCTCTGTACTCGGCGAGTCTGAGGGTAAACTATACTCAAAAGGCTTACAATGCTCTGCAGATCCAATATAATGACGCATTTAAGGCGTTCTTGCGAGTTCCGCGATTCCTCAGTGCATTAAATATGTTCACACACTGATATTTGATGCCATTTGGTGCAAAGATATAGCTTCATTACTTAACAGACTCGGCTTAAGTGGCAACAATATCCAAACTGCTTAATCAGATTAATTTGATTGTCTTGTAGAAACTCATTTAGATTACTAATAAATTACTACCCTTCAACTAACATATCTTGGATCTTGTTGTCTGAATTAATAAATATATTATTATTAATATTTGATAATATGTTTTACGTATGCTTATGGTTGTAATACCTACCATATCAAGAGGGAACTGTATTAATAAAAATCCCATCTCAAAAATGGCCATGGTCACAATAGCATTATGACTAAAGTATATAAAGAGATCTAACAGAAACCGGCAAAAAAGTACGTTTGTGCTCAATTCACTGAATGTCACTAGTTCAGTGCTTAAAATTCTAAGCAACATGAGCACATTTTTTATGTTTCGTTCGTCCTCACCAGCTACAGATGAGACGTTTCCTTGTTAAATACATCGAGATTTTCCCTTTTTTTTTAATAATAGCAAGGAACGAACAATCGCCTACTTGAAATTGTCTCCACAGCTCGGTTTGCTACGATTTGTGTGCATATCACACATTGGTAGAAAGGGTATCCAAGATAGTACATCCGTTCTCTGCCCTATTTAAACACGAATCTTTTAGCTGCTAGCGACCTTGCCTGTACAGGATTTGTTATTATACCATTACATTTACAACGTATTTTTGTTTAATATTTTTAAACAAAAATACATTGTAAATATAATACCGATATATTTCATTGCATAAGAATAGGCCTTTATTTCATTGGATAAGTACCAAATTTCTCATAAGCTGTTTCAAGGATTTGATTATAAGGCTCTCTATAAACAACTGACAAAAACAGTAAAAAAACTACTATTATTCTTTCATAAAGACCATGTAACCATTGTAAAATACCTTTATTTACTACTAAGAACTTAATATAAGACGTTTTTAACAATCGGTTTACCTTTTAAGTAATTTTATGACATGCGTGGCGCACGTGCAATGTTAGATTTCGGTAAAGTTACCAAGAACACATCAGCTTATTTTAGTTATAAACGCTGTATGTTTTGGTATTGTAAATTGTATTTACTGCTTTTTTGCCGTCCTCTAAGGGCAAAACAAAACCCTATTAATGAGTCTCGATTGTTTTTGGTCTCGTGGGGTCAAGGCGTTCGCCCGATTTTTGTGTAGAATGTCAAAAATAAGTAATTAATTGTTTTTTTTTAATTATTTTCCATACTGGTTGTACCTCCGTATAATACGTGGAGAAAGTAGCAGAAACATATTTGTACCCCAACATGTAATGTATTATTGTCTAGATATGACTGAATGAGCAACCATAATTTATCTTAAATGTACCGAATGGGATGCCGTCAAGTTGCAAATTTTTATTAAGGCGTCTATGACGGAAACTGGACTATTTCAGTATGTGAAAGTTTAGAATATTCTCATTCAACATGATACTTCCTCCCTTAATAACGCCAACTTTATGAAAATGAAGGCTAGAATGCAGCTTTATAATTCTAAATAATTCTTCAACATTTCAAATATACGAGTACCTAGTTAGGTGTATAATAGTTTTCCTTATAAGTACCTACCAAGGTAAAGTTTTAAGAGGTATCAGAGCTTCATAATTTCATAGCTTCATAAATAAATTTAAGTGCATAGCGTACATATATGTTTCACTTCCACTATTACTAGATACGTCCATGAGTTTATCAAGAGATAATAATAATTTATTTTTTATGTTTATTCTATCTACCCATCTCACTTATGTATATATCGTGCTGCAGGTTCATGGTTTTATCCCCATTGCTGGCTTAAGCTTCACCATGGTGGCAGGGCATTTTATAAATGCTTGCCTGACTAGCTACCACCCTCAAGTAGAAAATCCGACGCCAAGTACCTAACAGTATGTTCCGGTAGCAGTCCTTGAGAGCCAGTAAAATTACAGGCACATGAAAATTACCATATGTATGTCTCATGTGACACGCGCAGTGCA
Organism: Plagodis pulveraria; assembly: GCA_963890685.1. NCBI lineage: Eukaryota > Metazoa > Arthropoda > Insecta > Lepidoptera > Geometridae > Plagodis > Plagodis pulveraria. The sequence continues at coordinate 8,931,996 of OY982964.1, read as the reverse complement.
ATTCATCCCTTGTGACGAAATGCATCTGTAACAGGCAGAGGTTATTGCGCTTAACATCAGGAGGGCTTCGTGCTTGTTTCGTCACAAAAACATAAAAAATATATTTAGGTGAATCATATTCACATTCATATTCGACTGCTTTGTCATCCAGTTCTACTACTTTTAAAGTTTCAGGTAAGCTCATCGGCAATTAAGTATGTAATTCGAAATCAAGTCATTGAAAAAGTTCAATGACTTCTAAGAGAAAGATAAAGTTATTTGTTTAAATTATATTTAAACCAATAAATTAACAGCACCTTTAGTTCAGGAGAGTACAAATTTCTGTAATCATGCGTTTCTAGTGATAATGGCTTCACATTTATGCTCACCGCGATGCGATGGGCGGTTTCTAAAAGTTAATTCACGCACGCCTGTACAATTTCTCTTTGGGAAACGTACTCAGGGAATTATAGGTTGGGCGCTCGCGAGACAGGTACCATTTTATAAAATTAAATGTAAGTAACTTCTGTATAAAAATGATATTTTATATTAGACTAAAAACTTAACGATGTTTACGTATCCCAATTTCACCATACGTTTTTAATTAAAGACGTGACACAGTAACTAGCGAAAATAAATTACAAAATGTTTCTATTCAAACACAAATTTAGTTTTGAAGAGAATAACAAAGATGTAGGAAGTAATGGCAATTAATTATCATATGCAAATAAAAATATATTAAATAATGCAACTATTAAATATTAACATGGTTTCAGTTTGGTGCTCCACTTATTTTAATTCATAGAGCTCCATGATACGTAAATGGCCTAGCTTCTCCGAATGTGAAAAAGGAAGAAAGCATCAAATTTATCAATTTCCCAATATAGAAACAATAGTTTTAAACTAAATTTGCGACTGTAATACTTATTTATTTAATAAGACATAGTGAAAAATCTTCAAAACTAAGCTTAAAATTTGAATAATACCAATCTGAAACAAACATTCAAATTCCATGCATTGGTTTACACACATTGTAGTGGGTATTACTTTATCAGCCGGATTGTCCGCTGCTGACTGCTGAACACAGTCCCATTATGGGAAGTTTACCATAATCCCCACGCTTGGCAGGCGGCTTGGGGATCGCAGTGTGAGATATCAGTTCCTCAGAAAGCGCTACGCAGCGCTTTTATTTGGCCGCCGCTGTGGTCGGGCGGGCCGCGGGTGTCGTAGGTGTTTTGGTCGCAGGAATGTTCCCGGACATGTCCAAACTAGCCGTCAACGCCTCACCCTTGAAATTCACCACCTCCGCCCATCGATCCGTAAGGTATACTAAAAGATCTTCCATGTTTTTGGGACAACGCCTGATGATGAGCCAGAAAAAACGCGTTAGACACGGTGTTTACTCTGGAGCCCAAGTCCGCAGCACTATCTGCGAGATGAAATCAGGCTCACTCGACTTATGAATGTCCAAGGAGAACAGAGTTTTACGTACTGCACATTGCCGGAAAATTATATGTTGAACTCTTGTTGTAAAAATGTTAATTAGAGCTAATGTACAAAGCGGAATCGTTAAAAGTAAAGTAAAGTGCTATATGTAGACGGAAAATTTAGTTTGTATAGTTTTATTGTGTGTATTTTTTTTTTGTGGCGGTCTGCCTTTATTAAACAAATACTACAAACTATTGTGTGTATTATTTTCTGCTTATCATCAAGTGAGACTATTTTATTATTATGATTTAAACAATATCAAGTACTTGTTTTTAGAGTTAAGAAAATCACTCATATTATAACAAAAGAAAATGAAAATAAGCTATTCACGTAAAACTCTTTCTTTTTTCAAAAAACTAAACAATATTTATATACTGGAAAAATTATCATACGAAATAACATAAGCGTAACTTATCGTACTCGAGCGAGACATTTGTCAACTTTGCTTCTCAGGGCGATGAAACGAGGGTCGGTGAGCCAATAAATATTATCATAAATTTGTTTTTTTTAACTGTCATCATCATTTCCCTACACTGGTCCCACTCACGTGGGGTCTTTACAATATGTTTTCTAACAACACACAAGAAAACACAATGACAATATTGTAAAAATGTTGGCTTCAGTTTTATGGTCGGCTGCCTATCTGACGGCAATCCTCTTTAGGAATTCTTGAACTAGTTGTAAAACCAGTCAGGTGATTAGGGTGTTAAGATGGTGAGCAACCCCATTGTACTCTAAACACATCAACGTGAGTGATGGCATGCTTCTCAGTGGGCGCATATTTGGTTTTCATTTGTGACGAAGTCATCCTCTTTTACCATCTTAACACCTCCTTTCTTAATTCGCTGTCCGCATATATATTTTTGATACTTCCATTCTTCATTCTTCAAAACAATCACCACATCTTTCGCTTGCCTGATTCGACACATTCAAACCTGAGCTCTTATTGCGAGCGGTACTCATTACATGTTGTAAATTCATACAATATTATAAATATAATAGAGGTAAAAATATTTTACAATATTAGAAATTGAGTGAGAAAGTAAATTGTTTATTTGGCTTTTAAAATATATATAAGAGCCTACATCTTATTTTCGTGTTCCTGTGTTTTCTGTTTCACTGTATTAATGTTCCTGTTTCAGTTTCAGCTTAACTGTTTTAGTTGTTTAAACTGTTGACATAATTAAATAAATATTTTTTTTGCATTTGAATAAGGCTAGCCTTTGACCAACCATCTAGCCTGTAGGCGAGTTATAATGTTATCAAGGATGGTAAACATGCTTAATCTGGAAATACTGACCTTTTCAAGGACAGCTGCCGGAATAATCAGGTATGTTATTCAACACTCTAGGCCCTGAGGAGAGAGACGAAAAATAAACAAAATAGAGACATTTCATTTTCTTGAGTGGAGATGCCCTTTACTAAAAGCTTGCTAACACGCAAGCTATACAAAGGTGGTTGAGGTTCTCCGACTATAGACAGGTATGTATATCCATTGTTGTTATACCTACAAGTCCATCTTATAAGTACCTTATACCTTCTTACTCGAGGCAGGTATGTCAATTCATATTATACCTACAAGTCCGCCTTATAAGTACCTAATACGTTTTCACTTTAGGCGGCTAGCATATGGCCACTATCTCACCTGATGATGTGTTCGAACATGTTGTTCAGTTAACTTTAATCCCAAAAATATCGATGACTATTTTACGGTCATGCCCAATTTCCCGAAACCTAAAATACATTTTGTACCCGTACATGGTTTATCTTTGGTCATGCTCAGTTTTTCCCCAAAACCAAGATTAATATTCTTGGCGGTGCGTACACAAATCAAATTGGAAACAAATTGGTTCCTCTCTTGCTGAGTGTTATTTGTTTTATTGTACGTGATAGGATCTTCGGCGTTATATTTATTTAGTTGCACGGCTAGTCAGTTAATTTTAGGTTAATTTCATGAAAGTGAATGAACTTACCTAACGATGATATATATCTATCTTTAGTAGGCAACACGCAGAATGTTATATTACCATACGAGTGCGAAAAGAAATATAGGATTATTTGAAGCTAGCATCTCAAGACTCTAAGGCCAAGAGAGAGAAGCATCAGTTTCTAAGTAAAATGCCTTTAAAAAGGTAAACTGCAAGCAAGTACCACTAACCGCCACGAGGAGACAAAGAGGGCACCTGACTGTTAATAATGGGTTACTTTTTCTTTGCTAGCTTTTTTCTACAGTGACATTTAAGAGCAGCCATACTGGTTTCTAACATATTTAAATAAGACATTAATTTATAACGATCAGTTTGCTTTTGTCTAAGCTTAACTGTATTGATTCATAATTAAACATAATATATTTTTAAAGCTTGTTTTATATTTTTCTAAGTTTTTTAACGATAGTTTATTTGCATGCCTTTGGTATTTTAGATGATCGAAGGACAGAAGAACCAGGATTGTAAATGTTTTTGTTTAGTGAGGTTGTAATAAACCACTAAATATTTCGGTAAATATACCTAATTTGACCAATGCAATAGAGTACAAATTGCGATCAGCATAATTATTATCCATACAATAAAGTTTAATAAGAGCCGCCCTATCCCTTGAAATTGAATTTTACCATGAAATGTCAAAGAATTTAAGCAATTTGATAAGTACTTATTCGAAAGAAAATTTCAATGTCCCAATAATTGAACTAAATCTCTCTCTCACTGGTTTCAACCAGAATCATCTTTTGTCAATCAAAAGATGATTCTGGTATAAGACTATGGTTAAAGGGTAAAATGAAAAACTATTTTTTATGTATAAATAATGTGCATCATTTTGATTTTGAAAACAGTGATGATACAGCGCGTGTTGAGTTCCGATAGTGCGCGTAGCAATCAAAGTCACGGGGATGGGGGTTGCCATAATCCGCGCCCCCGTTACAAACCGATCACCTGAGCTCCAACTGATTGGTCAATTAGGAATAAATGTTCCTAACCAAAAACCTTGTGCATCTGGTTGGTCAGTTAGTAATGAAGGTTTAACCACCCAATTGACCGTTTGACCGTCGAGGTTGTTCTGTAATAAATAAAAGATACTAACCGACTACCTGATAATTTAATAAAAAAGTATCTTAATATGAATATATTAAGATACTGCAATATAATACAGATCAGGAAAGTGAGTATATAGAATTTAGCTTTGGTAATGCCTTCCTTTTTGTTGTAAAAGAAAACAAAGTATACAGACCCCAAATACATAAGATAAGGGTAAGAAGTGACCTTGATACGGCTTGTTATGGCTGCACTTAATGAACATCATTAAACATCCATTCCTTTTTAATAGTAATATATACTAACCACCGCAGGATTAGCGATCGGGGCTTTTATATTTTGTGTTTGTGGTTGGAATAATATTCCAATACTAATATATTATGTTAGTATTAAGAGTTAATTCATTGAGTTAAATTCCACTAGTTGCATCATATCGTGTCATTTTGATGTAAACCAAAACATACCGGTCCAAATTACCATAAAACGGCTCGTGAAAAGGTGAATACAGTACCATGTTGTTAAAGAGGCGGTTATGGCATAACAACGTATTCACAAACGGAATCCCACGGGAGTATACCCTTACCCCGGGCTCTAGAAATGTACACTTATTGCAGCTGAATATGGTAATAAAATGTTATGGAAATAACTATTCGTATAAAAATCCTTTGACTTCGCATCTTTGAGCAAGTGTTAGGTTTCGTAAAATATATTTTTTAGAATGGAATAGAATAACATTTATTGCCACTCACACAATTTTACAGTGAACAAACAGAAGTTAGAATAAAGACTATCTAATTTAACTGGCAAAGGGGGTAGGCTCAGCACTGTACTGCGTAAGCCTAAGGATATTTCACGCAGCGCAGCCCCTTTTGCTCGAACATAGGTTTGATTCGAGTTAAATTTAGTGATGCGGATACATACATAATACTTAATAAAATTAAAGTCACCCACGTAAACACTCTTACAAAAAACAAAATTCATATTCTTTACTTTGTCTCTTTTACGTTAGCATAGTAAATGATTGACTATTCAATCAGCTATCGGTTTAAAGGGTTCCTTACCTCAAAAGGAAACAAAACCAAACCTTGTAGGATCACTTTGTTGTCCGTCTGTCTGTCAAGACCCTTTTTCTCAGGAAAGCGTGGAAGTATCAAGCTGAAATTCATATCATATACTTAAGTATACTGACTTTGGAGCTGTGAAAAAATAAATTTTGTATGCCAACGCTATTAAAAGATACGGACAATTTTCGACACTCTCAAGGGAACCAAAATCTACAGGGTACTTCGCGTGAACCCAAAATCTTGAAATTTGGTACGAAGCAACGTCTTAAAGCACAGATAATGAAAAAATTGCGAAACGCCTACAATTTTAGTTAAATCGTATATTTTTATTATTTTTTTAAATGTGTTGGATTTTTTTTAGCAATAATAATAATAATTAATTTATTTCACAAACTTTGGTACAGTTGCAACTAAACACTAAAGATATTCACACTTATTATTATATTACAAAATACCATAACATTTAATTATATACCTACAGGTTTGTACGGAACCTGCGGTGTGCGAGTCCAACTCGCACTTGGACGGTTTTTTATTTTCCCCCTTAAACCTTAAATTGCATTCAGTGGTCTATCGGATTACGATTCGTTTGTTAAAAGCAAAAGTATCTTTTTAGTTATTTTTATTTCTTCCAGCAAAGAGTCTCCTATGAGAGCTTCCCTATAGGTTTTTTTTATTGTATCGGAGTTCCTTTTGAGATAAAAGACAACTCGCGAGTTAGCCGTTTTTCCGTCCCCACAAGACCCTTTTTGAGAGTATTTTTCTGTGGGAAGAAGTTAATATGAGGCTAGCGCATTTCCCTATGAGGATGAGACTGCACTGAGAAAAATCTATAGTCAAAAGCGCCCTAATGACGCCCAATTTATATGGTATGAAGGCAAAACCCGACCAAACGTAAATACGTACAAAAACGTTAAACGAGGTCAGTGAAGGCGAATGTTTCTTTTCGTCTTCATTTAAGGTGTATTTTGTGGTCTTTCTTAAATATTGACTTTTCGATGAGGCTGATTAAGTCGTACGTTATAGTGATAATCACCGTTTATAAACCGCCGTAAAAGTAAGGTATATTTTGTGGTCAATACTGCAATTATTATTGTATAACACGTTTTTTAACGCTTGTGTTTATTATAAAACATGGTACATTTTTATTGATTTCGCTTTGCGTGGTGAAAATCATCTTAAGAGTTGTGAATTCACCTTGCGTAGTTACAATTCAACGGTAAAAGGTTAAATTTGATTTAAGCTCCAAAGTAGTTTTTCTCAGTGAGGGAACTAATTTATGATTTCTTTGCGGTAGGTATACTGGTGTCTTAGCATCTGCATCTTTTATATCATAGAATGAATTTTAATGTTTGTATGGTGCGGTAAAGGATTTTCTTAAAGGCATACCACCGGTTACTAATAAGTAATATATGATGATGTTAGCATAAAACAGCTCAATGGATTTAAGTGACATTCGGTAGGTAGAAAGCTGGAGTAACACAGACTAGGTACTAACTATTAGATAACATTTATATTTAGACTCCTATCTTATTCTGGATAAGAAATATTATGACTGGTGTGATATAGTAGTCAAAGGCTACATTGACTACTATATCACCTGCGTTATTAAGTGTTGTTGCGGTTATATAAGATAACCCTGTTACAGCGGTGAATAATATTCGTCTGGACTTTTAAAAATACTTCTTTTCACTTACATTAATCAATCAAGCCAATCGGCTTCAGCTTCACTACATGGTGGAAGGGCATTTTGCGGATCTTGCCTGATTAGCTACCACCCTCAAGTAGAAAGTCTATCGCCAAGCACCTAGCTGTGTGTTTTCAGCAGTCCTTGAGAGCCAGTAAAAGTACAAGTGCATGAGACTAAACAACTGTATTTCTGAGTGTGGTAGCGCAGTGCAATTCGTCACTTGGGATGAAATGCATCTGTTATAGGCAGAAGTTAGTCCACTTGGGTCACACACCAGGTGGGACTCGTTCTTGTCCAGTCACAATTACATTTAAAAATAATCGTCCGCTGTGGATTCTAAGAGGTCAAAATGATTTAATATTTTAGTTTGTGCACGTTTTTATAACCTGGTGTGTAGCGGTAAGTTCTGCCTATAACAGCTGTTTTTATTTACAAGTGACTACACCCATCACCCTGAAACATACAGTTGTTAAGTCCCATGTGCCTGTAATTTCATATTTACTTACTGGCTCTCAAGGTCTGCTGGCATATTTTATACTTTAGGGTGGTAGCTAGCCAAGCAAGCATTCACTAAATACCTTTCTACAATGATTTGAAGCTCAGGTTAGCGGTACGGGTCGACCCATGGTACTGCAGCACTAGAGAGTATAGGTACGGAACCCATCGTGCATGAGTCCGACTAACACTTGGTCGTATTTTTTTATAGCTGATTAGCTAGCTACTGACCACTATTTCACCTGATGTTCTGAGTAGTGTAGTCGAAAATGACCTAGACCTAATCTAAAACTACTGGCTCTCATGAACAGCTGTCGGAACCCATTTTTGGGTGCTTGGTTACAGATTTTCTTTGGCTTTGCTAAACATGTTCTACTTTCGAAAACATGAATTTCATCCCGACAGGATTTTTAAGCTATTAAATATGTATTGCACATCTGGATTAGAGTTTTACCCTGTAGATAAAGTCACCAACACAACTATTGAAAATAATAAGTTCACTAGGTACTGAGACCTTCCTTAAGTCTCGGGCGAAGTTCTTTCGACCTATAAGCAGAGTGTATTCATACAAAATCTTCCGAACTTCAAACACTATCTAACTTTTAACAATAACACAACTTTAAGTTCCAAAGAGAATTGTTCATTAAACGTTTACGTTAGTAAAATGAACTAAACGGCACTAATGAAATTGCTCTCTGAACGCAAATAATCTAAGAAGAAGAAAGTTTGGATTAGAGAGCAACTAGGGCGCCCTTCAAGCCTCAAAAATGCGCTAAACTAGTCGGTTTCCCAAGATATATGCTTTTTAATAAAATTAATTAAATAAAATTAATTTGCTTTGTAGAACATTGTTTGTCGAAAAATAATGTAATAAGCAAGTATAAATTACTTAAAAAAAACGAATACAAATTATTTTTATTACATTAAAATTAATTCTGCAACTTGTATATATTTATGGAATCATTTATAAAAGCCCTTCATTTTAATAATAATTAAACAACTTTAAACGGTTTAAAGCGCGTATAATTATCATTATTTTATTATCATTGTTTAATTACTATGTGTAATAATCGCGAAAACCTAAGACAACATTACTTTCATTTTAATACCCAACTTGTTCGAGATTAAAAGAAATATATTATTTTTTATCTCTTAATATGGCGTCCAAATTCTGCCAGTGATTATATTTTATTTTTGTATGACATAAGTGTCACTTGCGCTATAAAAACGAATCTAACGATATATCATACATTAAAATCGTTTAAGCCGTTCAGAAGTTATGGTGCAATAAAGAAACAAAAATACATACATACATGAACCTTGAAAACATAACACTCCTTTTTTTGGGATGTCGTGTAACAAGGAATATTTGGAAACGTTCCACCTAGATATCTCTGCTGCATTTTTTAATGTGATTATTACTGAACAAGCACGAGGCCCACCTGATGTTAAGCGATAACCTCTGCATATAACAGATGCATTTCGACACAAGGGACAAACTGCAGTGCGCTCGTCACCTTGAGACATACAATTGTTAAGTCTCATGCGCCTATCATTTCACTAAAGACTGCTGCCGGAAAACACTGTTAGATGCTTGGTGACAAATAACTTGAGGGTGGTAGCTGGCCAGACCAGAATAAAAAAAATGTCCTTCCACCATGCGGTGAAGCTTAAGCTAGCGTTAGAGATCGAGCCATGAATCTGCATCTATAGCTATTACCGCTCGGCTATCATTGCTTTAAAGGAAAGTGCCGACACCAAATCTACCTCTTAATAAATATTTTGCACTTACTAGCTTAAACCAGAATCCAGACATTACCATTCTTCGAGCAGATTATTATACCGTCATCTGTATAATCTGACGTATCCTAACCAACGTATCTAATACAAGACTTTTTAGACGAGAATACATAATTCTGCTGCTCGGGGTAAACGAGTTAGGAGGCTTTAACTTTGCAACACACGGGGTCTCCGTTCTAACTTGAAAGACGCCCATTGCCACCTGGAAACTGCTAAGCCGGCCTTGCTCGTTTTGACCAAAACAAAATATGCTCCTCATCACACACCTTTTGTCATCACACAGATATATTATAACGAGATGTTGTAAATAGCTTGTCAAAAAAGTCTTTTTATACCTGGAATAACTTTGATTAAAATTGGTATGAAACAGTGAAAAATTGTATGACTGGCGTGAGTGAAAAACACAAGAAGATAAATAACGACTTGGAATAAAGATTGGTGGATACAGGATTAGTCAGCAGAAGTAGAACAGAGAATTGAGGGCATAACAGTACGAATCTGAAAATCTGTATAAATTCTAACAATTTCTTATATTAATTTGTTCCAGGTAATTCAGATAAAAGAACAATCAAAGGATGGAAAAGTAGCAGCAAACTAGCTACAAGTGGTAAGAATATTGTTGATGTTTGGAATCCAAGCAAAACCACCGCATACATTCTTAAAAACAACCCAAAATGAAAATACTCGTTGGTATACCAACTTTTAGAAAACTGCTATGATTACGCAAACTTAGCCCAGATAATGAATAGATTCAGGCGTTACTTTGCGGAAATCCATTTTTAATAATAACAAATACTTTTAAAATATTTTAAGAAAACATCAAATTAAGAATGAGAATGAGAATTCTCGATCGTGCGCTCGAAGAGTCAAGACCTCCTGAGGATGCTTCGTGTAGAAGCGAAACGCGTCGAAAATTCTTCCGGTTTGGCTCCGTGGCGTTTGTGACGTCACGTCGGCTTAGCAGGAAAATTAAGCGGAATTGTCACTAGATATATTTTTATATTTTTTAAGTGTTTTATTAAAATATTAATTTGATGTTTTCTTAAAATATTTTAAAAGTATTTGTTATTATCAAACTTAGCCCTTTGTTGTATTTAGTATCTAATAGCATGCAGACACAACTTGCTAATATATCAACTTATACTGTTAATTTTCCGCAAATTTTCCTTCGTTGGTGTATTGTCCAGGAAACGTTCCAGCAGGAAATAATGTGAGTGCAGTGAAAGGAAAAGTCTCATCTGCTGGAACAGCCTTTCACAGCAGCGTCACATGTCACGAATTGCACTGCGCCCGTCACCTTGAGACATAGTTGTTAAGTCTCATGTGCCTGTAATTTCACTGGCTCTCAAGGACTGCTGCCGGAACACACCGTTAGGTACTTGGCGACAGATTTTCTACTTGAGGGTGGTCGCTAGTCATGCGGGCATTCGCAAAATGCCCTTCCACCATGCTAAAATGCGAAATGTCTCAAAGCCTTGGCTTCTTCTCGGGTCGAATATTTATTTTATTTTGTGCAATAATTCTGAGTGAAGTTCCGGCTTTTCATGTATCATTGTATACATTTATATAAGATAATCTTTCACAATTTTTTACTTATTGGTAAATTATATTGGACGAGGATTTTAGGGCTGAAGTGGGAACTCTCTCAGAGTAGCAAGGAGAATAAATAGTTTATTTGATCTACTTTAATTTCTACTAGCTTTTTCTTTATTTTTGCCTTATAATATTACTGACTGGTTGATTGAGCAAAAATCCTAAGCCTATTACGATAAAGGCAAAAAAAAACTCATAACAGCGCTATTGACGCAATCGTTTTGTGTTATCGAAAAATCATTGAAACTTCCTTGTTAACCCTTTTGTCTGAAGCCACAAATAAATGTGTAAGTATTCGAAGTTTGAATTTCGAACTAATATTGAAAAAAGAAAACAAGTTAAAAAGACGTAAGCACACGTAGGCGAACTACAGGAAAAGTGAAAACGGACTATTTATATTTATTTCAAAACTTCCCCTGTTTTAAGTATTTCGCCGAAAATTCAACGACCGTTTTCCCACTGAAGGTAAAGAAGCGTACACAAGAGAGTGATAATATAAGATATGAAAATGTTATTTAATACCTACCGCGCAGGTGACACTTTTTTGTGTTTTTTTACCCAAATGTCAAAACAAAGCTCTATTAAGGTTACCCTCCTGTCTGTACTGCAGTATGTCATCTGTGGGAACGAAATTAAATCATCATCATCATCATCATCATCATCATCACATCAACTGGAATGTCCACCGTTGAACAAGGTCTCCCCAGTGGGAGGATTTGCCATAAATCCCACGCTTGACAGGCGTCTTGGTAATCGCAGTGGTAGTTGTCAGTTATTCAAAAGCCGCTGCTTTCCATCTTTTGGTATTTTCCATTTATTGCCTCTTACTACACCCACGGGAAATATAGCGCAGCTGACATTCTAACCCGGCATCCCACGGAGGTACTAGTTGCTTATCGAAAACAAACGGAATTATGCTGCAGTCTTGCATAGTTTTACCGAGTCTTAAATGTATTCATAGTCTACTCACCAACTGATTCTAACATTAATGACTTTCAAGTGAGTCCAGTGATAGTATCAAGTTTTATTTTTTGACCCATGGTTACATATTATTCATTTAAACTGGCATCGTACGATTCGTATACTGCGTTCCAAACAACTTGCATAGTCTTACAAACATTTCAGTTTGAATCCGAAGCATCTAGCTATAATCCTAAGCTATATGGTACGCGGGCTATGCTCCTAAACATTTTATAAACGCCTGTTAGATGTTATAAAAATATAGTTATGAACTATCCTAATAACGCATGTTACCGTACAAAAAAAAAACAGCATCGCAATCTGTCCGGCAGGTTATATCATATTCAACTAAAAGATTCAAATTTATTGCATCGTCCATAAAATTAGTTGTAGCTATTATTGTAGTATTTATATTGGAACATTGCATATTAAAGTTAAATCTAATCTATCGATACGTTGTTTTCGGGGACATAGGCTTATTAACTGCTGTTTCTCAACATGAGGCATCATCAACCGTAGTGTGTAAAGTCGTGATTTTTAGGGTTCTGAACCTCAAAAGGAAAAAAACGAAACCCTTATAGGACCACCTTGTTGTAAGTCTGTCAAGATACTTTTTCTCAGGAAAGCATGGAGCTATTAAGCTGAGCTGAGCTAGTACATTTTGTACACCAAATAAATGTAAGAAAATAATTATCTACGTACAGTTTGTGGATCTTCGGCATAGCCACAGCTGTGGAGAGAGCTCTCTATTCGAAGTCCTCAGCGACGACAACGGAGGAGACTGGAGCGCCCATACTGTATTATGCGATGGTGTAGCTATAGGCTCTCTTGTCTAAGCAGAAAATTAATAGAAAACCAAATTCTACATACAGATCGACATCTGTATTAGAATTTATATTCCCATACTACATAATTGGATGTTAGGTAAAGTTCCAGTAGTTCAAAATATTCCAAGGGAAGGTAAGTAAGCTTACTAAGTCTTTTTCATATTTAATAATAACAAATATTTTTTAAATATTTTAAGAAGTCACAAACGCCACTCATTGACTCTGCGTCACGTCCGCTTAACAGGAAAATTAGGAGGAATTGTCACTAGATATATTTTTAGATTTTTAAGTGTTTTGTTAAAATATGAATTTGATGTTTTCTTAAAATATTTGTTATTATTAAATATGGATTTCCGCAAAGTAACGCCTGAATCTATTCATTACTAAGTCTTTTGTAGACAATGCTACGGTGATGCTACGTCATAGCATAAAATTCGTAGAGCAAACCGATCTGACTTTTTTTCGATGAAGATTATCTGACACTGCGGTTAGTGATTATTAAAGCCTTAACCGCACAGTCAGATAGTCTGTATTGAAACAGCTGTGGTAAGTTTAGTCTATCATCCAAAAAAAGTCAGATCGATTTGCTCTATGAGTTTTATGCTACGACGTAGCATCAGCGTAGCATTGTCAAGAAAAGACTGAGTAAGGCTTTAATAATCATGCTATTTAATATTTGTAAACAGTTAAAATAGTTTGCTGGCAAAGTGCCAGATATGTATATCAATTAGTTAATCTTTTTATATTTTCGTATTTGTATTGTGGGTTTGTAAATATTTTGTTGGATTCTTGACGTAAAAAACACACTTTGGTTCTTGGACTTTTATGACATCTGCCAGCAGCGTGGACATACATATTATATGTTTGTGTTATTAACTGTAGCACAGTAAACTATTTGGTTTTAGTTTATTCAACTTTAAACCGCTAAATTAAACTGTATAATTTTTATTACTTGGATAGCATTTTTTCTTTTGCTATATGATGTCTGCCTGAAGTCAATTTAATTTCATTCAAATTAATAACATGGTAAAATAAAAATTCTGAAAAATCTGTGAATATCTATGAAAAAATGTCTGTTATATTGAATGATTTCAAAGGTCTTTCAAACTAAAGTTTTCCTCGTATAGTTTTATTCAAATTCGATGTAATTCGCTCATTATCAGCCCTACTTAAAGTTTATCTAATAAGAATAATGAAACATATAATTAGTAAATAGTAGTATAATTGTTTTCGTTTCTGTATAGTAACGATAGAAAGATTATCTTTCGCAACTAAACTATATGTGATGTATTACATATATTGAGCTTCAATAGATCTCGTGGTTTAAACTTAACACTGATACTGCAATTCTGAAAACACTGAGACACGCACAGCAAACTTTTAATACACCTCGCAAAATTAACTGTTAATCTCAACTCTTGCATATCAGAGCCATGTAAGTAGGGCACAGATAAACTTATGATCATTACGTGTGGTCTGGTTCTCAAGGAGGAGGTGTACTTGAGAGCCAGTAATTCTAAGATAGCCTGAACAACATCTTCGACCACATTATCACTTACCATCAGGTGAGATAGTGGTCAAAGGCTAATTCATAAGGGAAAAAAAAATTGCTCACTGGTCTTCTAGACAATAATTTAAATGATATTTTTCAATTGTAGAATTTTTATTGACTATGACTGTAAGTACTTTGTAGCAGACGAATAGTTTATAAGGAAACTAAAATAAAGAAAATTTAAATAAGTTTTCATGGTGGTATTACGATTTATTTTGTTTTTTATAAGCTTCCGTACGAGAACAAGAACTCTAAGAGTGAATGAATTGCATTAATTATGTCAGACAGTCCTGCCTTTAATTATTTAATCTTAAAAATCTGTAAAAAGTTTGCCGTTGGAAAGATTCAGAGCAAATATGTTAGTATGTTTAATATCGTAATAAATAATATTGAACAAATAAGATTATAGACTAAACTCAATAAAAAATTAATCACCAAATAAAAAAACCCAAATATGCGTAAAGTTCGCTAAAGACTGAGTGATGCCTTTCTGATATCGAAGATTTTGATTGCACGATGGATATCAATCAGGTTGTTACTTTTCTTCACCTCAATTAATATATAGTCTACCCATCAATGATTGAATTTGCAAATTGAGTACACATCAAACATCACATCATATATATATATTTTTATTATTACCAATTCTAAGGCCGAATTTTGTTAATAAAACGGTACATACGTTTGATTTTGTAGTTGTTATATAATTGTACTGTACTGTACTGTATCAGCTGGAACGTCCACTGCTGAACACAGCCTCCTCTATTTATGGAGTATTTGCCATAATCCCCACACTTGGCAGGCGTCTTGGGGGTCGCAGTGTAAGATTGGAGTTTTTAGAAGGTGCTGCTTGCCCACCTTCCAGTATTTTTCCATTAATCGCCTCTTGCGACACCCACAGGATGATATGGGGAGGTGCAATTCTAACCCGGCACCCCACGGGGTGTGTTACACATATGTTATATTATACAAATTCAAAAATATTCAGTTATGGTAGGAATACACCAAAAACTTTTTTGCTCAGCCTATATATTTTAAATCTGAGGATCCATGGCATAATTTTCACTCCGATTTTCAGCGTAACTTTGTAGCTTCAGAAGTGACGAGCAGAAGCACAGTTTAATGCCAAGTTAACTTAGGTCGTAAATCATAGCGGAGGCTGTAGCTCGGTAATGTGTACATCATTTTATACATTTCCTCCTTCAATCGAAACTCCATTGAGATCCTACTTGTCAGCTTTTATTGTGAGTTATCGTTGCTGTGAAGGCGCTGTTGAATGTGGAAGTAGCTATGGAAATAACTGCAGAGTTTTTAGAGTAAGTGCCTCGTAAAACTCCGTTTTTTACAGAAAATACAGTTCCCATATTAAAACTATTTTTTGTGGCTTTTGGATCAGGCTTTGGCCAGATACTAGATTGTTGGAAAACGTTGATGTGGTCTTTTATATAAATTTAGAGTAGAAATAAGAACTGCAGTCCAAAAACAGCTAAACAACCAGAAAGTCTGAGCTGGAAAGTTTATAATAAATGTTAAAGAAGCTCCCATACATTGTACGTTTATTTTGGTTTTGGGTGAGAACTGGAAACCATTTTTAATTGAGAGTGTAAAAAAACTCAAATTTATATTAAACATTTTCTTACCTGTTCATCCAGCAGTACATCCAACAGTATTTTGGTTACTTCGGAATAACATTAAAATGTTTCTTTTTCTGCACAATAACCTGATAATTTGTTTTAAAATCAGGAATTTGAATTATCTCTCGTTTTTCTAGAAGTTTTCTTGCTTTAGTTTTATTGTTGCAACTAACACAAACAAACAAATAGGCTAGATAATTTTACACAATGATACCAGAATATTCTCCCGAAATGATGTGAGAAACAATTTTATTTTATTCAACTGACTTCTAACAATGTTTACAACATTTAATTATGTAACATCTAGCTGGTATTTACACTACCGATTTGTTTTTCTTAATAATGTATGGTAAAACCATAGCCAATTTAAAGTAATAATTTAATAAGTACCTCACCTGTAGCTAAAGCGTACGGAAATGCTGGGCTGTATCGGAATAGTCTCCGGTGGGTATCCAGTAATTATGCAAAATGTCTGCAGACGTCCAAAATTAACATAAACACCTAGGGAAGCTTACAACAGGTAAGCTCAATACATTTTTTCTTGCTCGTATGTTTGAATGGAGAAGGATTATTAAAGAGTTCTAAGCATTGATAACAAAGAGGTTCGTCAACATTTCAATATACCTGAAGAGGCTGATGCAAATATTTATTACTGATTTTTACTAAGGCTGAGATAATTTATGCTTCTAATGTAATATTCAAAGGATTTGGCTTAATACAAGCTGAATGTATGATTAACAATTTACATTTGTCTATGATATTGTGACGGAACAAGCACTACGCCTTCCTGGTGTTAAGCGGTAACCGCTGCTCATATAATAGATGCATTTTGTTAAGTAACGAAATGCAGTGCGCCCATCATCCTGTGAGATACAGATGTTGAATCTCATGTGCCTGTAATTTTACTGGCTCTCAAGAACTGTTCTGCCAGAACACACTGTTAGGAGCTTGGCGACAGATTTTCTACTTGAGCTTGCCAGACGAGCATTCGAAAAATGCCCTCTCACCATACAATGAAGCTCAAGCCAGAGGTGGGGATCGAACCATGGACCTGCGGCATCGCATCCATAGTTATAACCACTCGGTAATCATTGCTTCATAATTCTAAGCAATCTGTAACGCAAACATTAAAACAATATTTTTTTAAAACTGAGGTTTTTTAGCTTGGCTGTTCTAATCAGCGCGCACAGTATCGTATTATTAAGGTGAAAAAAAATGATTGATAAGTTGCGATTGCAGATATCAAGTTTATTTATCAACTAGCTCCACCCCTGGATTCACTTTTTTTTTAGTCGTGATTATACTTAATAAGTTGACATCGTCAGGACCACTGCGTTCTTGTTATGAATGAAATTCTATTGTTATCATTATCGCCGATGCCAATGGGCTAATGTTGAAAAGTACCAATGCAAACAAAATCTGTGACAATCTGTCAATTAAACAGTCGTATAAATATATTTTACTTTCAGCGGTTAATTTGCGCTACAGCTACCAATCTCCGATTACCAAAAGGTGATATAACCTAATATTATTCTATCACATCCATGACATCTACCGTTGAACTAAGGCCTCTTGCTTCATTATGAAGTTTCCACTCAGTTTAATTATGAAATTTATTTCCCTTATCGATTCATTGGCAACGTTGTTTCTTTTTGAAACCCATCTTATCATTAGCCTACTAAATACAAACTTATTGTCTCGTCTCTCAAATGACTGTTCAAAACAACATTATCTTAAATTACTCCTTAAACCCAAAACCTTGAGGTATCCTACTTAATATACATATGAAGTGAGTAACTTTTTTTTTTTGAGGGGGGAAATGCCTTCGCACTGCCACTCCACCGTGGGGGCGGTGGAAGGGGATGTGTGGGGCTTGAACCCACGAAAACCCCCCCGTGAGCAGTCCTCCGCCAAGGTGGGGCAAGATAGGGTCGCGTTAGCAGTCACCATCTTGCCCCGGCGGTAGGCCCAAACTCTGTCGGGCCTCTGCGCCGGGGGAGGGGCGACCTTACTCACCAAGGTCACCTCCAAACGTGTGAGGCCGTGCAAGCTGGTGGAGAATCCCCTGACTCTCCACCAGTAACCCCACTACGGAGAAGGGAGGAGGCGGGTAAACTGCCGCCTCCTCGCCCCCGTTCGTCTGCGCCGGAGCGGGGCAGCATGGGCATCGCCCTCCCTGACCCGCTCCGCGGCCTCCTTCTGCGCCATTACCGCTTCGCAGAAGGAGACCACCGCCTGCCACGATCTCTCTCCTCCGAGCATGGCGTTTACAACGCTCGGCAGAGAGAGATCCCCTCCTATGATGAAGTGAGTAACTAAAGCATCCCACATTAAGCATCGATTAATATTTTGACCACATGCTTTTATTATCGTGCAATAATAGTATCGTGGAATAGTAAACTTGAACACAGCACTTCAGGGCAGTGTGGTGCATCCACATCCAGCCATTCTGATATTGCTGCATTTTGGTCACGTAGCCGGCATACAACACACTGCTGTTATTTGAATTACCATTTACAAATTCCACAATTTCTAGGAAAAGTTTCCGCCTATGTACAAATTTAGTGGCTTATGGCGCGCGACATCTTTATGCGGTCGTTTAGAACGGCCATATGGTTTTATAAATATCGCTCTGTATCGTGTACCCATATGAAAATATTTTCGGGATGCTACGGTTTTTTACTTTTAGTAGTTGACGGAGAAGGTATTGTAAATTTTGTCTTAATACTTCAAGTAATCCTTAATTAATTCTGATATTTCGTTAAAACTCGGGAGCTCCTTCAAAGGTAAACTGTACAATTTTTTTTGTTAATTAACAAAAAAAAATAGCTTGATTCAATGCTTACTGCAGTTTTGTATTTATATGATTTAATTTTTCAAGGTTAGAAATGAAAATGCCAATTTTATATATTAATATAAAATATACATTACAATTGCTTGATACAATTTTCAAAATGAGAAGTAATCAGTTTGAATTAGCCTGTAAGTTAACGATAATATCTATCGATTATACCCACTACGATAATTTTAACTCGACATTATTCACCTTAGTATTTAAATTGCATTGTTGTACCAGAATGCTACAGCGGAACAGTGACACAATGTATATCTTTCAATATGCGAGCTACTTGAGTACAGAATACGTGTAAGGAAAGCGATGAAGTCAGTACTAAATATCACTGTACGGGTCTGGACTTCTTACTTATAGGGATCTAAATGTTCTTATTGTAGTAGTTGTAGTGTTGTATATAGCTCGTAGTATTTTGTCTGGAGACAATGCGAGTCTTATGTTATTGTTTTTTTTATTGCTGGTCAATTTATGGCAATGTTTTACTTTTAAGTCAAAGTCAAAGTCAAAATCATTTATTCAATTTAGGCGTCTACGACGCTCTTATGAAGGTCAATTACAAATTTTAGTATTGAAATATTCTACATTGTACTGCCACGTTCAGCAAATAAATTGTATAGAGCCACTGCGAGAAGAACGGGCAAGAAACTCGGGGCCATTCTTTTAAACATCTTAATTAACAATGTGTTACATACATACTATATAATAGAGTTATTACAATATTTGTTTAAATTATGTAGGTGACAGGCAATAGCTTGGCGGAGGCGGAATTGTCCAGGCATTTTTGTCGTTTATGTAATCAGAAACTGTGTAGTAGGATTTTTTAATCAATATGTTTTTCACATGCAACTTGAATTTCCCTTCTGTGAGCGTTGTAATATGTTTGGGAACTTTATTATAAAACCGCACACAATTACCTAAGAAGGACCTTTTATTTGTCTTTGCTAATCTAAAACCTGGCACCACTATTTTATCTTTATTCCTAGTATTGTAATCGTGATTGTCACTGTTTAATTTAAATTTACTCAAATTTTTACGAACATACATAATATTTTCAAAAATATACAGACTTGGTAAAGTTAAAATATCAATTTCTTTAAAAAGATCCCTCACAGATTCCCTAGGACCCATTTTATATATGGCTCGAATTGCACGCTTTTGTATGATAAAGATTGTCTCTATCTCAGCAGCAGTTCCCCACAGCAATACGCCATACGACATAATACTGTGGAAGTACGCGAAATAAACTAGCCGAGCAGTAGCTACGTCTGTTAACTGTCTTATCCTAAGAACTGCATATGCAGCAGAACTAAGTCTTCCGGAGAGATCATGTATATGTGGATCCCATTGTAAAGTGGAATCCATTTTGATTCCCAGGAAGACTGTCGCTTTGTCAATAGGGAGTTTATCTGGGCCAAGCTTTATGTTTGGTTCAACATAAGGAACATTTGGTAAAGAAAACTTTAAACATTTCGTCTTTTTTGAATTAAGGAGAAGATTATTAGCGGCGAACCATTTACAAATCTTAGATAATACATTATTTACATGCGTCAATTCACTGTCTTTCCTATCTACTTTAAAAATCAGAGAGGTATCATCTGCGAATAAAACAATATCGCAGAAATCTTTGACCATGCAAGGCAGATCATTAATATATGTTAGAAACAGAAAAGGTCCCAAAATTGATCCCTGTGGTACTCCCATTTTTACCAATGACCCGGAAGAAGTATTGCCACTTATTCCAACCCTCTGTAGCCTGTCTGACAGATATGACTCTATAAGATTCAGAGCTTTCCCACGAATACCATAGTGGGAAAGTTTACGAATCAGAGTGCAGTGCTCTACACAGTCGAATGCCTTGGAAAGATCACAAAATACGCCAATAGCATCATGTGAACTCTCCCAGGCTTCCAGTATATGCGACATCAATTGAACACCTGCATCTGTTGTGGATTTGCTCTTGGTGAAACCAAACTGATTCTCATTTAATAAATTATGCTTGTTAAAATGGGATAGTAGTTGTTTGAGCATAATTTTTTCGAATACTTTACTCAGAACAGGTAAGATGGAAATAGGTCTATAATTGCAAGGGTCAGATGTAGACCCCGACTTTAAAATTGGAGTGATTTTACTTTGTTTCATTAAATCGGGGAAGTTTCCACTATCGACACAAAGATTAAATATTGTTTCTAAATATGGTGCAATAATGTAAATTATAGACTCTACCACTTTTACTGACATACCCCACAAGTCTTCAGTACTCTTTATGTTTAAACTTTGAAATGTTTTTATAATTTCAAATCTTGTGGTGTGTCTGAAAGAAAAGTACGGTGATTTGCTTGGAAAATTATTTTTTAACATAGTTTCTGCTACATTGGGACAAGAATCCAATGACTTAGTGGATTCTAGGGGCAAGGTAGAAAAAAAATTTTCAATTTTCATTAAGTAGTTCTGGACTCATATATGTATCTTTTCTTGAATGGCCACCTAATCCCGTATGGTCGTTTGAACAATCAGATCCCTGAACTTCCACTTTTTTTGAAGAGCCATTTCCATTGCATAAAGTTTTTTCCTAAACGGTTTATTTTCAATTGATAGCAGTAGGGGAGTTTGCCAAAATCCGCATGGCAGGCGGCTTGGGGATCGCTGTGTGAGATATCAATTTCTCAGAAAGCGCTGCCGCCCACCGTCTGGTGTGTTACCCTTAGTTGCTTCTTACGACACCCATGAGATG
Organism: Plagodis pulveraria; assembly: GCA_963890685.1. Classification (NCBI taxonomy): domain Eukaryota; kingdom Metazoa; phylum Arthropoda; class Insecta; order Lepidoptera; family Geometridae; genus Plagodis; species Plagodis pulveraria. The sequence continues at coordinate 8,910,303 of OY982964.1, read as the reverse complement.
GGGGGGTGACCTTCTAGCCCAGCACTCCGTGGTACACAAGTTAACATTGTTTAATTGCACTAAGAGCTGGCGGTATAACTTTGGTTCCGTAGAAATAAGAGGACGCTACGTTCGTTGACAAGTATGCACCGTCACACCTTTCCAAGAAAATGTAAGGGCTGGCTTCGTGGCGGCCTACGAATAAATAATAGGTGGCGGCTACTTCAGCGGAGCAATTCAAGCGACGCAGATATACTAATTTTGGTAGTGGTTAAATGTTTAAGCCGTTTCGTGTATAGACATTGGGTCCGCTTATCATATTTTTCAAATCGTATAAAATATGATAAGCGGACCCAATATTACCAAATGCTCTGGCATTTGGTTTACGACGTGACGCGAGGTTAAAATGTTTGGCAGTTATTTGGCTCAATGAATAAACATTGCAATCCAAAGTGTTAATGCTGGCAGCATGGCATGGGCTCGCTGCCATCTGATAGTGGGCTGAGGTATTTAAATTGCCCGTGCCCCTGCAATGGATTTTGTCATTGTATAAATGCTGCCGTTGATGTAGGTTTAATAATAGTGTAGTTAGTAGATTTTAATTATACCATCAGTAAGATGTTTACTGGTCAATGATATGTAAGCTGACTTCTTACAGTTACATCTTTGTCTAATTTAAATATGCAGAAAAACCCTGAGTGTTTGACCATCGAAGCAATAAATTATTGTTTTATTCCTAAAATGTACCAAATATATATTATTTCATATTATGATTCGTTCCTATTTAATAACTTTTTACACGTTCTTTAAATAAAATGACTTTGGTAATGGAACTGGAGTTTAAAATATTCATTATTATTTTAGCATATTTTTGTGGTTGAGTTAACCTTTATAATAAAAATTTCGTTGATCCCTCATTCATGAATTAATCACGTACAATAAAACTTTTTTCATGTATATGGTATTTCCTTCAGTTATACCGAAACAACAAAGTTCGATCCCCAAGTTAAAGGTGAGGCTTTAAGAATATATAAATTTTCCCTGTTTCCTGGGCGGCTTGGAGATAAACTTTTACAAATTAGTTTTTAACTATGGAAACTCGCTTTGAAAGCGATAAAATAACTTGTTAAACGATCTATTTATGTGGTACTTACTTCTTGCAAGTGGTGATAATGTGTAACGAAAAAATATGTAGCAAGTTAGATCGATATGTGTATGTTCTAGGTCGAATACGGCGTATTTGAAAGCATAAGCACTAAGTGATGCTTTTGAAGCAGCACTTAGTGATTATCATGGTTATGTGTCATCGGTACTGCGTTACAGTTTGGAGATTTGGGGTAACTCAGTTGAATTTATAAAAGCGTTTATAGTACAGAAAAAATGCAGATCGCTTTGTGGAATCGAATTTTTCAATAGCTGTGTAACCGCATAGACCCTACCTATCATAAAATTTTATGCATCTATTATCTACAAAATGTTAACACACATGCAAGTAATAAATTTCTCTCAAGATGTGTCACTTTACATCCTTAAGATAAAATAATATTAGAGACATGTATTTTTTGTCACTACAATTTTGAAAACAGTCGAAAAACTTGGGTTCACAGTGCTTGAGAATTATTTAGAAACATTTGGTAAGACAAAAAAAATGTTGGGTTTATCTTTGTTTTAAAATCATAAATCGCAAACTACTTGACGTTCGACGACTAAAATTCTTAGGAAGGGTACTTCTCTAAGGGCTTTCTAGAAAAAAAAGCAATAAAATTCACAACCAGTCTGACATGTGAACAATAAAGTTGAGAATGAAGCGAGGTTCTATTACGAGTGAGCGAGATAGATATTATTCGAGAGAGAAAAAAAATATGGTTTTAACCCAAATGATTGAAGCGTCTGTTTTAAAATTCGTTTAGTAATACGCGAACGCTTGACCCGCCAAGTCGGCGGAAATAATTAAAACCAGTAAATAATATCACCCGCGCGAGTGTTTTTTTTATATAAATGTCTAAATTAAATTCAGTGAATGTTCGCCGTCTTCGGGTTGCAGTTTGAAAGCTAAGTACTAGAATAAGTGCTTGGTCTAGCGTACTAAAATGTAGTTCCTTTGCATAAATTAATTAAATCAATATTTGATTTAAATATGAATAACTTTATAAATATATTTCTTTTAACTAGTAGAGATGTTTCAAATATTTAATCTACAAAATTCATCTCTTATTCATTGATTTATTTGATGGTATAAACGCTTTAATTATTGATATTAAATACACAACATAAATTAATTATTCTTATTATACTGAGTGAACAATTAATTAACCTTGGCCGGTAATAAAAATATTTAGTTATTACTTCTTGAATTAAATAAATTAATAATAAATTAATTAATTTCAATGAACATTTAAATACTTTATTTTAAATATAAATTTTAGAACGCTACCTAAGTTTTGTATTACATTTATTAATATATATTTTGAAAGGGGTTAACAGATCTTGAATATTTTAATCATTAATTAATGTTGAGCGATTAGACATTTAGCAAGATCAGATGAACTGGTTAGATCCTTGTCGTCTGCTTAAATATAGCGCAGAAATAAATTGTTACATTATTGATTTACGATTCCAAAGGAATGTATTTTGTGTGACTTTTAGGTTGACTTTACATTGACTCCATTTGTTTAATTGAATTTATACAAATTAAATAAAGATCTTTATTTAAGCGTAAATATCATTGCAAAGGATTAGAAATAAGAATCAGAATCAGAAACAGAATCAGAATAATAATAAACCTAGACAGTAAAATATGTTTAATATTTCACACGACAGACTGAGATGAGATTGACACTATGAACTTGAGTGAATAATTATTTGTTTTTTTACAATCATAAAATGTGATTATGTTTCATAAAACCTTTGTTGCAAAGATTTGGCGAGCATATGCGTAAATGTAATAATTTTTGCACGAACTATAACTTTCTTTAACACACCTGCCATTTTGAGGCATACAAAGATATACACATGATCGAGTTGGCTATTTGCGATAAACCTAACTCACCTATCTATAATATGTATACTCTCCTTTGGGACAGGCACTTTGATCACACCAAAGCTAGGATGACTAAAAACGTCTGAGTTTTAAGTCTAAGTGCGAACATCGTCGCCATTCTTCCAAAAGGAGAATTTATTTGTATATAAGTATAAAATATCAATTGATGATTGCGGCAGTTAACTAAGTGAATGTTTTTATGCTTCATTATCAGATGATATATTTTAAATAAAGATCAAAATACTATATTTGATCTAGCTCTAATGAAAAATAAATTAAATACAGAGCTAAAGTTAAAAGCCAAACTCGATGTTATGGAACAAAGCCACACGTGTAAACGGGTCGGCTTAAGCTCAAACAACAATAAAGAATAAATGAGCTTGTATCTAAAGTTATTCTTCAAATATTTTCCGGATGGAAAATATTATATTATAATTTTATCACTTGACACTTATTTATCAGGGAACATTTGGTAGACTGGCATCGGCCGCTCAAAGACCTGGTCAACTATTTCCTAAACCTTTATATCATATGAAAAGAATATAAGTCCAAATTGGCCATTCTAGCGGTATCCGCTTTTCATGACGTCACATTATGACTGTCAAATCGTCGTGATAGCAAGAAACGACGCACCGTGGGATTTTCACCGTAGGAAAACAGTTTTTCCAGCAGAAACGCTATGCGTGTCAGCAATTCCAAACACTAGAAACAAATTAAATTATTACCTATCAACACATATACACAGCAGATAATATGTCTTGGTTGCTTACAAGCTTGTGTGCACGAAATTGTAGCAAAGTTATATGCTTAATAAAACTTGATCAATAAGGCATTGCGTACATAAAAATACAAAAGCGTAAATTGTATTTGCTAATGCGTAAGACAAAAGGTTTATGAAACAAAACACATATGATAAATTCATACCTACTTTCGCTATGGTAGAACCATTTTCATAACTTAAGAAGACTTGACGATATGACATATTGACTATACATAACGAGACCTTGTCTATACAAAAACAAAACTAACCAGTTTAATTATGTGAATCTATAATTTTAAATTTAACGTAAACAAGGGCCAGCATATTTGCTTGATTTTATTACAAAAATAAAACTTCAGGTAGTTAGGAACTTCTCTTGAACACGTTAGAATTTATTTTTCTCTCTACAGGACCCTGAAACCCAAAAACAATCATAAGAGAGGGCAAGGTTGCCTAAACTCCCTGAAATACAGAAAGGTTAGATGCATGTTCAGCCAGCCGCATGCGGGTGCCTTAAGCCAGTACAATAAGTTCTATTCTATAAACATTTTATGGATATTTCGTTTTATGTATGTTTTTATGTTTTTCAGCAGCATTGTGTTTAAAGTTTACATTACTTAAATTAATATTGCATTTATGATATCACCAGGAAAAGTAATTTCTTTTAGGTATTTTGTTCTTAACGATTCGCGGATTTTATGTTTTATAATAGTGATTAAATAGAATAGGTATAATTTTAAAGTATTAAACTCAAATAATAGAACAAAAACAATAGACGATCACAGGCCTTAGTAGTAGTATTAAATATTGGGATTCTTTTATCTTGAACTAAAACTTTATACAAAATAAACAGAGTCCCATATTTTTGATTCATTAATTAAATTCATCAATTCATATAATAATAAATATTAAATTCATTAATCATAAGGTAGTAGTTTTTATAGCGAGTGAGGTGGGGTTACTCACATTTGGTGCGCGTGACCGAGATTTCGTTTAAAGTGGTAATTTAATTCTACTTATTTATCACAACGAAATTTAAATAAACCGATATCATTTTAGTTATTATAAAATTAGATAAACTCAATTCATTTTAGTAATCATAAAATTCATAACGTAAAATAATAAGACATATCGATTTAATTATTTAAAATCAATTTGGGATTCATTCTAAGTTTAATGAATAGTAATTAAATCATCATGTAGAGTGATATGACATTATATTTTGTAAAAGTACCGCATTAGACGGTAGGTATTGGAAAGATATCTCGTGGTAATTATAATCAACTTATTTTAAATATTTTCAAACACAACGTAGGGGTTGATTGTATTTTAACGGGAATAGCCTTTCTAAAATCTGTTAACAATGTAAACTTCACAGCTGCTATTTAAAAATAATGGACAGAAATTCTTGTAAGGCAGGCCATAAACTAATTGCTAAAAAGGTAATTTGTTCAAAATTGGTAACAAAATAAATTTCACAGCTGCGCAGAGTTAAAAATAAAAGATAGCAAATCTTTTGTTAAACAAGTCATAAACCGATGTTGTAAAAAGTAATTTGTCTGTAAGTAAAGGTTAAACAATTGTTATTCGTTATTTTGTAACAAAGGAGCAGTAAAACTTTAGAATTTGGCATAGTTATTATCCATAAAGTGTGCGAAGATGGAGTTTTTGGAACTGGTGATGGGATAGCTCGTTTAACGGCTGGTTATACATGTGCATCAAATTGAAAACAAAACACTTTTATGGTCGGAAAAAGTTGAATGAGTTTTGACTTAAGTAAGATGAGTTGTGTTTTGGTTTCAATTACCTTGTTATTTTCAGATTTAAACAGTGAAATATAAGTGTTTATATACTAAAGTAGAACGTTTTAAAATAAAAATGAGTGGCCGTAAAAGGAAGTCAACTTTAACCGCGAATTCAAACATAAAGAAGTCGCGTGTAGAAACAAGCTTAAATGAAAATAATATTGGAACAGAAATTTTGTCGTTTATGGAACAGAAATTCAAAGAAATTTCAAGTAGGATTGACAAAATAGAATTAAACTCGAATTTATCAAATGCTTCCACTTCAGAGAACAATACATTATCTGAAAATACTGAGATAGTTCAAAACGAAGATTCAGATTCGCCGTTAAACAAAACGACAAATGTTTTCGTGATGAGGCCTGTTCTTGAACAACCCAGATTTAATGGAGTCGGCACTATAAACCCAGTTCGATTTATTGAGAAATTGAGGCGGTACATTAGATATGTAAATGCGGGAAATAAAAGCCTTGAAATTGCTATGGAATGTCTAGAAGGGATCCCTCAAAAGGTTATGGAGTTGCATAAAGAAAAATGGGTTAATTTTGAAGATTTCGTAAATGATTTCTTTAGCGTTTATTGGAGTACAAGGGAACAAGAGAATGCCAAGATCAAATTAATGAATACTACTTGGGTTCCAAATAAGGGAATTACGATGGAGGAACACTTTGCAGAACAAATGGATAATGTTAAGCAGCTGACGATCCCGTTAACGGAGGGAGATTTAGTAAAGAGTATAATGCATCATTTTCCAGAGGAAATACAGAGGATTTGGTTCACGCGAGGGGAAACATCAACTGCGTTACACGCTATTAAGTTTTTAAGAGATATTGAAAAGAATGTAATGTCACATAAAGGACAGGTAGAATTATATAAACCTAAAGTAGAAAACCGAAATGTACAACACGATTTTAGGAAGGAGAGGCAGCCAATTAGGAACAATCAATATAGGGCAGTAGCACCTTTAGTACAAACTAACGCCATTAATTATAATTCTAGAGGTCGTGGTAATAGAAATTATAGAAATAACATGCAACGGAATAGGAATCAATCCGGTACAGATTATAATTTCAGAAATAACACTAATTGGGTTAAAGAGGGAACGAACGATGTAAATGTAGGTAATTGTTCGCAAGAACAACTATCAAAATCAAACTCTGATAAGGCGGGAGATAGTAATAACGCGTCCACAAGTCAGGGAAATTAAATACAGTTGATTGTTTCAGTTCCGCACAATCAACAAGTGAATTAAGTTATTGTAATAGGAACTCGAAAGATACTTTATACGCTAATACTCCAGAGATAACAATAAGCCATTGTTTTGGTTTAGAGGCTAGCGACGCAAGGGTTTTTCAGGTAATTTACGAACAAATGTGTAAAATGGGTTGGAAGCCAGGACAAGCGTTAGGTACAAGTAACAAAGGTAGCCTATATCCTATAAAATCAAACTCTAAGGCAGCTTTTGAATCAGAGAGTAATAATAATTTTATTAACGATGTTAAACTTTTAATGCATGCGGTAGAATGTCGTCAGGAATATAAACAACACATATGCCCGGGATTAATAAATAATTGTAAAGAGTGCAAGCTAACATCAAAATATAGAGAAGTCACCACTTTATTTAGTGATGAAACGGAACATTTTGAAAAAGAATTGGAAAATCCGTTAGTAGAATTACCTGAAATTGTAGTACAGATAGGAACCATTATCACTAAGGGTTTGATCGATACAGGTAGTCAGATAACATGCATATCAGATAGTTTTTATATGGACTTATTAAAGGATTCAGGTACATTGAGCGAAATACCTATTCCTGCTATACAAATACAGGGGGCAGTGGGACGTAAAAGCGAAAAATTAAATAAAATGTGTTTAATCACCATGAACATCAATGGGTTCGACATATCTACGCCTTGTTTGATTGTCAAGAAATTGATTAGGCCATTAATTCTAGGCATCGATTTTTTGGAGAGAGTAAAAGCACAGATAGATTGTTCTGGGGAAAGAATATTGCGTATAAAGCATCTTAATAAACTAATTCAGATAAAAATGGGATTAAATAATTGTAATCAAATAAATGAAATTGAAAATAATTTGGATAAAAATTTAAACACTAAATGTACTCCGGGAGGTGAGTTATGTATAAATTCTGTAAAATCAGTAACAAACTCGATTAATCGGGGAGGTGAGGTAGAATTGAGCTCGGCTATAATAAATCAATCAAAGCAGGTACAACAAAACAAGCAATTGAACAATACGATAGAATTAAAAATAAATGATTACTTAGCAAAACAAGATATGCCATTTGAATGTAAAGAAGTTTTGTTACCCATATTATTAAAACATAAAGAGGTATTTTCAGAGACACCAGGACGGACTAATAAGTATTTTCATGAAATAAAATGCTTGATAATAAACCATTCGTCAAAAGGAGTTATCCAGTGCCTTATGCTCATAGAGAACAGGTAGCGAACAAAATAAAGGAGTATGAACAATTGGGGATCATAAAAAGGGAGAGTACAAATTATTGTAGTCCGCTAACGTGCACTATAAAACGCGATGGTTCTGTTAGAATCTTATTAGATGCCAGAGAGTTGAATAAACGGATGCAAGGTGATGTTGAGTCTCCACCTTTAACTACTGAAATTTTACAGTCTTTCCATGGGGTACAGTATATGTCAATTATTGATTTAAACGACGCGTATTTTCAAATCCCTTTAAAGAAAGAATCTACTAAGTATACAGGGTTTACTTTTGATGGGAAAAGTTATACTTACAATGTTCTACCACAAGGCTTGAAAACTTCAGTTGGTAGTTTTTCAAGAGCTATAGATATTATCTTAGGGCCTGAACTTAAAGACTTTTGTGTAGCCTATATGGACGATTTATGCGTATATACAAGAGGTGATGATAAAGTTGATATTAAACAGCATGCGGAACACATAAGTAGGGTTTTAAATAAATTAAAAGAAGCAGGGTTAACTTGTAAATTAGAAAAATGCAACTTCTTAAAGAAGGAAGTAAAGCTATTGGGGCATATTGTCTCAACAAAGGGCATTCGAATGGACCCTGATAAGATAAAGGCAATTAAACAATTTCCCACGCCTAAAAATGTTAAACAGACACGAAGTTTCCTCGGTTTGCTAAACTATTACCGAAAATTTGTGAAAAATTATGGTGAATTAATTAAGCCATTAAGCGAATTATTAGGTAAGGGGCGATTCATTTGGGAAAAAAGGGAACAGGATTGCTTTGAAGCTTTGAAAGAAAAAATTCTGGAAACAATCATGTTGGAACATCCATTGTTAAATAGGGATTATTACCTACAGACTGACAGTAGTAGTTTGGGTATTTCAGGTTGTTTGTATCAATTAGATGATAACGGAGATCAGAGAGTCATAAGTTATTGCAGTAAGGGATTAAGTGGTGCCGAAAAGAATTGGAGCGTTAGTGAACAGGAATTATGGGCTATCATTTACAGCATTAGAAAGTTTGAAACGTATTTACGAGGGGTGAATTTCACAATAAAAACAGATCATAAAAGTTTATTGTTCTTACAAAATTGGAAATTATGTTCAGCGCGCATTATTAGGTGGGTATTGTATTTAAGTCAATTTCAATATAAAATCGAACATGTGAAAGGGGTAGATAATGTCGCTGTAGACATACTATCTAGATTTTTACCAGATACGAATGAGGTACAAGAAACGAAGATTAAATGCCCAGAGATAGTCACTTTTAAATACACGAATCAAAAGGAATTGATTAGCATGTTTCAGAACATTATAACGTTGCAATTACAAGATGATGTATTAAAAGAAATTATTAAATCAATTAAAATCACCAGTGGGTCAGGAAAAGAGTTAATTAAAAAAGGGTATTATTTAGATGGGGAAATATTAAAATATAAAGCCTGGGAACAAGGTAGAGGTGTTTTAGTTATACCTACTATAATGCAACATAGTTTAATAAAAGGGATGCACGAAGAGTTAGGTCATTTTGGGAAAAGGAAAGTTTTTATAGAAATGAAACAAAGATTTTATTTTATTAACATGCGAAAATTAATAGGGGATTATTTGCGTACTTGTGATATTTGTCAAAAATCAAAACATGAGGTTAAAAATTATATGGGAAAATGTAAGGCAGTTAGTTCTAACGATGTAGGAGATTTAGTATTTGCTGACATTTATGGACCTTTACCTGCCAGTAAATTTGGTTTTAAATACATATGTGTTATACAAGATAGTTTTAGTAAATATATAAAGTTATATCCGTTAAAGAATGCAACAGGAGTATCAGTATTACGTAGTGTTAAGCATTTTCATAAAATCATATTAATAAAGAACATAGTAACTGACAATGGATCACAGTTTACTTCAAGAGTATGGGAAAATGGGTTGAGGGATTTGAATATAAGATTATCTCATACCACAATTCGTAATCCTCGCCCTAATTCAGTCGAACGAGTGAATCGGGAATTGGGAAGATTCTTTCGTACTTATTGTTCAAACAATCATAAAAGTTGGTCAAGCATATTAGGAGACATAGAAGAGTGTTACAATAAAACTAATCACGAAAGTACTAATTACTCACCAAATCATATTGTATTTGGTGAAGATTCTTTTATAAGTGTTGATAAATTTGTGAACAGGGAGCAAGTAACATGTGGAAATTTAGAGGAATTAAATAAAATTCGGGAAAACGCTAGGAAACATTTGAAAGAAATGGCCATGAAAAGGGCTTTAATTTTTGATAAATCACACCACATAAGAACTTATCAAATAGGTGATTGGGTTAAATTGAGGACTTTAACTAAATCAGATGCAAAGCAAAAGATAACAAAAAAATTTAATTTGTTATTCCAAGGACCATTTAGAGTAGGGTCTATTCCGTATGATAATGTATATTGTTTAATATGCCCTGAAACAGGCAAGATTATTGGAAACTTTAATGCCATTCACATAGCGAGATATTATACTAATAAGACAGAAAATTCAAATTAGAAAAGTTGTAATTGAAATACTTAGCACAATTAATGTTATTTTATAATAAATTCATGGGTTCTGTAGAGAGTAGGTATAAGTCTCTCTCGTAGAATGGTGGAATCTTACAATCAAAATTTCACCGAAATCGATATTTTCAATTGTACCACTAATAGATTTAAGACAGCAGTTTATCAACTTCTTTTGTAAATTGTACTACTTCTCCTTTTTATAGTTATTTGGTTAGTAGCCCTATGTGGTACAGTTAATATTATTTTAGTAATCTGTGAATAGCGTCGTGGGCTATGTTATTAGAAAATCTATGTAATTAAGTCTATTATTGTGTGTTTTATAATATAGCTGTTTGCTGTTCCAAATAAATAAAATAAAATAAAATAAAGTTATACGTTTATAAGTAGAAAAAATAGTTATAATAATAAAAAAAAAAAAAAAAAAAAAAAAAAAAAAATGGGTGTTAGGTAATATTATTCTAGGTTATATAATTTTATAGGACTGTGTAACATTATAGTTTTGATCATTCAATAGAGTTACTTTGATTAGTGATATAGAATAGAATAAAGAATATAACATTTAAGTCATTAAGCTAATTAGATTTATTACCTTACAATAATATACATACATGTAATAGAAGTTTTTTTATTGTATAATCATTAAGCTAGCTTGGACGTTAATAAAATGGTAATTTGTAATAGATATAATTTCAGGAAATAAATTTTAAAACAAAGGTTACGGTTTCATTTCATAAAACATAATTAAAGTCATAAAGTAATTTGTATGTGCTCAATATTGCATATTTACAATATTTAACACATTCAGGGAGGTGAATGAAACCGCATAGACCCTACCTATCATAAAATTTTATGCATCTGTTATCTACAAAATGTTAACACACATGCAAGTAATAAATTTCTCTCAAGATGTGTCACTTTACATCCTTAAGATAAAATAATATTAGAGACATGTATTTTTTGTCACTACAATTTTGAGAACAGTCGAAAAACTTGGGTTCACTGTGCTTGAGAATTATTTAGAAACATTTGGTAAGACAAAAAAAATGTTGGGTTTATCTTTGTTTTAAAATCATAAATCGCAAACTACTTGACGTTCGACGACTAAAATTCTTAGGAAGGGTACTTCTCTAAGGGCTTTCTAGAAAAAAAAGCAATAAAATTCACAACCAGTCTGACATGTGAACAATAAAGTTGAGAATGAAGCGAGGTTCTATTACGAGTGAGCGAGATAGATATTATTCGAGAGAGAAAAAAAATATGGTTTTAACCCAAATGATTGAAGCGTCTGTTTTAAAATTCGTTTAATAATACGCGAACGCTTGACCCGCCAAGTCGGCGGAAATAATTAAAACCAGTAAATAATATCACCCGCGCGAGTGTTTTTTTTATATAAATGTCTAAATTAAATTCAGTGAATGTTCGCCGTCTTCGGGTTGCAGTTTGAAAGCTAAGTACTAGAATAAGTGCTTGGTCTAGCGTACTAAAATGTAGTTCCTTTGCATAAATTAATTAAATCAATATTTGATTTAAATATGAATAACTTTATAAATATATTTCTTTTAACTAGTAGAGATGTTTCAAATATTTAATCTACAAAATTCATCTCTTATTCATTGATTTATTTGATGGTATAAACGCTTTAATTATTGATATTAAATACACAATATAAATTAATTATTCTTATTATACTGAGTGAACAATTAATTAACCTTGGCCGGTAATAAAAATATTTAGTTATTACTTCTTGAATTAAATAAATTAATAATAAATTAATTAATTTCAATGAACATTTAAATACTTTATTTTAAATATAAATTTTAGAACGCTACCTAAGTTTTGTATTACATTTATTAATATATATTTTGAAAGGGGTTAACAGATCTTGAATATTTTAATCATTAATTAATGTTGAGCGATTAGACATTTAGCAAGATCAGATGAACTGGTTAGATCCTTGTCGTCTGCTTAAATATAGCGCAGAAATAAATTGTTACATTATTGATTTACGATTCCAAAGGAATGTATTTTGTGTGACTTTTAGGTTGACTTTACATTGACTCCATTTGTTTAATTGAATTTATACAAATTAAATAAAGATCTTTATTTAAGCGTAAATATCATTGCAAAGGATTAGAAATAAGAATCAGAATCAGAATAATAATAAACCTAGACAGTAAAATATGTTTAATATTTCACACGACAGACTGAGATGAGATTGACACTATGAACTTGAGTGAATAATTATTTGTTTTTTTACAATCATAAAATGTGATTATGTTTCATAAAACCTTTGTTGCAAAGATTTGGCGAGCATATGCGTAAATGTAATAATTTTTGCACGAACTATAACTTTCTTTAACAACCTAACTCACCTATCTATAATATGTATACTCTCCTTTGGGACAGGCACTTTGATCACACCAAAGCTAGGATGACTAAAAACGTCTGAGTTTTAAGTCTAAGTGCGAACATCGTCGCCATTCTTCCAAAAGGAGAATTTATTTGTATATAAGTATAAAATATCAATTGATGATTGCGGCAGTTAACTAAGTGAGTGTTTTTATGCTTCATTATCAGATGATATATTTTAAATAAAGATCAAAATACTATATTTGATCTAGCTCTAATGAAAAATAAATTAAATACAGAGCTAAAGTTAAAAGCCAAACTCGATGTTATGGAACAAAGCCACACGTGTAAACGGGTCGGCTTAAGCTCAAACAACAATAAAGAATAAATGAGCTTGTATCTAAAGTTATTCTTCAAATATTTTCCGGATGGAAAATATTATATTATAATTTTATCACTTGACACTTATTTATCAGGGAACATTTGGTAGACTGGCATCGGCCGCTCAAAGACCTGGTCAACTATTTCCTAAACCTTTATATCATATGAAAAGAATATAAGTCCAAATTGGCCATTCTAGCGGTATCCGCTTTTCATGACGTCACATTATGACTGTCAAATCGTCGTGATAGCAAGAAACGACGCACCGTGGGATTTTCACCGTAGGAAAACAGTTTTTCCAGCAGAAACGCTATGCGTGTCAGCAATTCCAAACACTAGAAACAAATTAAATTATTACCTATCAACACATATACACAGCAGATAATATGTCTTGGTTGCTTACAAGCTTGTGTGCACGAAATTGTAGCAAAGTTATATGCTTAATAAAACTTGATCAATAAGGCATTGCGTACATAAAAATACAAAAGCGTAAATTGTATTTGCTAATGCGTAAGACAAAAGGTTTATGAAACAAAACACATATGATAAATTCATACCTACTTTCGCTATGGTAGAACCATTTTCATAACTTAAGAAGACTTGACGATATGACATATTGACTATACATAACGAGACCTTGTCTATACAAAAACAAAACTAACCAGTTTAATTATGTGAATCTATAATTTTAAATTTAACGTAAACAAGGGCCAGCATATTTGCTTGATTTTATTACAAAAATAAAACTTCAGGTAGTTAGGAACTTCTCTTGAACACGTTAGAATTTATTTTTCTCTCTACAGGACCCTGAAACCCAAAAACAATCATAAGAGAGGGCAAGGTTGCCTAAACTCCCTGAAATACAGAAAGGTTAGATGCATGTTCAGCCAGCCGCATGCGGGTGCCTTAAGCCAGTACAATAAGTTCTATTCTATAAACATTTTATGGATATTTCGTTTTATGTATGTTTTTATGTTTTTCAGCAGCATTGTGTTTAAAGTTTACATTACTTAAATTAATATTGCATTTATGATATCACCAGGAAAAGTAATTTCTTTTAGGTATTTTGTTCTTAACGATTCGCGGATTTTATGTTTTATAATAGTGATTAAATAGAATAGGTATAATTTTAAAGTATTAAACTCAAATAATAGAACAAAAACAATAGACGATCACAGGCATTAGTAGTAGTATTAAATATTGGGATTCTTTTATCTTGAACTAAAACTTTATACAAAATAAACAGAGTCCCATATTTTTGATTCATTAATTAAATTCATCAATTCATATAATAATAAATATTAAATTCATTAATCATAAGGTAGTAGTTTTTATAGCGAGTGAGGTGGGGTTACTCACAGCTGTAAACCTTTATTTAGAAAGCATAACATATTAGGTTCAAAGAAATTTATTCTCAAAAAGACTACATAGTCACTTACATGAGAACAAGAACAAAGCATATTTTTTAATATCGTCCGTTAATTATAATACAAAGTACTCATTTAACGTACAAAAATGTAGGTAGGCTTTATATCAACGCCTTGTTTATATGAAATCATTGTTACCGATGACGTGTTGAGCTAGTTGCGATTTAAATACGTTAAATGAGCTTATTTTTTTTATGTTTGACGGTAGTTTATTAAACAGTTGTGCACCTTCGTACGTAATCATTTTTCTCCCGTAATTTGTTCATATCTTGGGTAGCACTAGAAAACTTGCTCGACGAGTGATTCGTTTTGTTGTCTGTTTCAACATAGCAAAGGATAAATTAGTATGGATAGAGCTTTTCAATATTTTTCTGACAAGTATGCATGTGTTAAAAATATATAATTGTTTAATATTCATTATGTTAGTTTCGTTGTAAATTTTAGAAGTAGGTGTTAAGTAATGGTAGTGGAATAGGGTTTTTATAACTTTATTTTGTAGAATTTGTAGATTAGCTAGTTTTGTTTTGCAAGCACTGCCCCAAATTTCAATTAGGTAAAGTAGATGAGGTTTGACAAGGGAGTTATAGATAGTGTAGCGGATTTGTCGTGGGATACAACGGACGATGCGTCGAAGGGATCCAGTAAGAGACGAAAGTTTGGTCTTTAAGCAGTCAATCTGCGCATTCCACGTCAATTGGCTGTCTAATTTAAGTCCAAGATACGTTTCGCAATTTTTTTCCTGCAAGACAATATTATTGATTTTTAAGGGATCATGATAAGGAATTATTTTATTTTTGGCCTTAAAAATTACATAGCATGTTTTTGACGTATTTATTGTGAGAAGGTTATATTGGAACCAAGAAAATAGGGCACTCAAGTCTTCTTGTGCCTTACGCATTATATCCTGAATAGACGTCCCGAAGTAAAATAAACATGTGTCATCTGCATACAGCGATATATTTCCATGCAATCCTAGTTCATGTATATTGTTTATATAAATTAGAAAAAGCAGCGGACCCATAATAGAGCCTTGAGGAACGCCGCAAGATACGGAGCATTTTGCACTTGCTATACCACTATTATCAATTTTAATGACTTGTGACCTATTCGTTAGGTATGATTCGAACATTTTTAGTGCGCTACCCTCGATACCGATACATTTTAGTTTTTCAACTAATAGGCTGTGGCTGACAGTGTCAAAAGCTTTTTTTAGGTCAATAAATATGCCCAGCACTATATTTTTGTTGTCTATGTTAGATTTTATTTTTGTCACAAGATCAATCGTTGCAGCAAGAGTATTGCTTTTAGGTCGAAAACCATATTGACGATCAGAGATAAGATTGATCGAGTTTAAATATGTTTCCAATCGTGTATGTATAATTTTTTCAAAAATTTTAGATAAAGTAGGTAAGATTGAAATCGGCCTATAGTTACCAGAATCAGTCTTAAGACCTGATTTAAAAATGGGCGTGACCTTGGCTATTTTTAAGGTATCGGGAAAATCCCCCTTCAAAAGTAATTTGTTAAAGCATCTGTTTAAGTTATTAACGATTAAATTTTTAATACATTTAATGGCCTTTGTACTAATTCCATCTAGGCCTGTACTTGAATTTGAGTCAAGCTCGGAAATGATTTTAGAGATTTCATCAATGCTACATGGTTCAAGTGTTGATAGTTTGGAACTAATTATTGGACGAGGTAGGGCTAACTCAAAATTTTCGTGGTAATGTTTTGGTATTTCATTTGCTAAGAGGGTACCTATTGTAGAAAAATATTTGTTAAATTCTTCACATATTTCTTTTGCGTTCGTTATAAGCTTACTATCGACAACAAGTTTTGAAGGAGCACAACTGTTTTTACTTTTATTATTGGCTAAATTATTCACTAGGTTCCACATCTTTTTTGGTTTGTTAGTAAACTGTATAAATTCATTATAATAATAACTGTCTTTGGTATCCTGTAATAGTTTGGCTACGTTGTCTTTTTTTGATTTGTAGCATTCTGCCAATTGTTCGTTTTTCGGATCCATCCTTAATTCATGCAGTAGATGATTTCTTTGATTTATTCCAGAAATAATATTTTTATCAATCCAGTCTTTTTGGGGCAGGTTAAGTATCTTAGTTTTTAGTATTTTACTTTGATTTATGGAATCGATTATTGATTTTTCGAGAGTAGGATAGTCATCGTCTATTTCACTGATGCCATTTTCTTCTATATTTTTTTTGAGTTTTGTATAGTCTATCGCTTCATATCTGTCATAAACTCTTCTGGGAGGCTTAAATTTTTTTAACTCCACAATAATTTGTTTATGATCGGACATAGCAGATTCGATTAATGCCATGTGGAAGTGACTGTTTTTGACATTGGTACTAACGTGATCCAAAATAGATTTTCGTGTAGTCGAGTCTCTAGTACAATACTTTTTGCTAATTTTGTTTAGTATCGTAAATCCAGCTTCATTTATAAGTTCTTTATACTGTTTTGTTTTTTTGTCCTTTGCTAGTAAATCTATGTTAAAGTCATATTACCATTGCCATGCCTTTACATCTTAGAAGTTTGTTTGTCCATCGACATCACACCATATTCCTGAAGCAAAACGAGGTTGTTAATAGAAGCAGCCGCATAAATACGCATTGTGTGTTCCAAAACAACATCTCATGGTGCATAAAAATAACTCATTTTGTATGTGTATCAGAATATATAATAAACTGCCAGATAATTTACAGACACATTGCATAAATCGATTCAAATATCAATTATTCAAATTACTAATAAATAAATGTTATTATTCAGTTACAGAATTTTAAGACGATAAATTGTAGGACTAATTATATACTTGATTAATTTATGTTTATATTACCTGTGACATTAAAATATTTATTTTGTTATTATTATGTTTGACATATTATATAAAAAAATTGTTGTTATAGTAATCTAGGTAAATTGTTATAATAATTATTCTGTCCTTATTTAAGAGCTTAATATAAAATATTTGTACACCAGAAACGGTAGAATATTACGTTATTACGTTACACAGTACAATATTCTTATGAATAAATATATTTGAATTTGAATTTGAACGTCTATAGTTTACCTGTATTATATGTTAACAAATATGTAGTCGTTAACAGTTTTGCATACATTTTAGGACTCTTAGTTCTACGCAAATAATAAATATAAAGAAAAGTTTTAGCACCGTTTGGAATAATACCATAAGATTATTGCTTACATAGCGATTTATTGCAAAATCATGCTATGGTTAGCAGAAGAAAATATAATATTATTGTTCTGAGGGAAATATGAATAATTATTGCATCAAAAGTGGGATCCAGGCGCGTGCGAAGGCTCTAAATTCAATTCAATTCATATACAGTGAAATCTCTATAACTCGAACTTTGGGAAGTCGAAATCCTCAACAAGTCGAAGAAAATTTCATTCCCTTCCGCAGAACACCTAAATACGCGGTATCTCGAATTACGTAGACTTTGTAACTCGAACAAAATGTTATTTCCCTACGAAGTATTGATAATACTGTAATTTATGCTTTTCGCAATTTTCCCTTTATCTGTGCTATAAGACGTTGCTTCGTACTAAATTTCAAGATTCTAAGTTCACGGAAAGTACCCTGTATAGGGTTTGATTCCCTTACGAGTGTCGTATTTGCGGCATAAACGCCTGTGTCTTTTGATTGCTTTGGCTTTAAAGTTTAATTTTTTCACAGCTCTAAAGGACAGTATATACTTAATTATTTGATATGAATTTCAGCTTGATACCTCTTCCAAAAAAAAGAGTTTTGACAGATAGACGGACGACAAAGTGATTCTATAAAAGTTTCGATTTTTCCTATGTGAAACCCTACAAAATTGTAAGTAAGTTGTTGAAGCACACTAGGCGCACAACAGAGCTCTAAAACATATCTTATCGCCCTTCTTAACCGATTTTGTTGTCTATTGGAGGGTAATGGTCAGGAAGTAGGCCGGCCATAACGCTTCCGTCCGAGGTTGCTTTCGTTGTTAGGATATACCTAGCTCCATTTTGATAAATAAGGGCTCCAGGATGTTATAGCATCCTCAACAGGGTGCAGATATGACATCCCCACATCTAATGTGCAGAAGCACTATAATTACGTCTACGTCAGTAGTATAGTTACCTAGTAATAGTATGTATTTTCATAGTAATCGACTAGATATAATTCTGTTCTTGTACTATCTTATCAGTTAATAGAAATAAACATTGTATACTGGTAATATGGGTGCAACAGGGGCATTTGATATCATTCATATCCTGGCCATGTCTTTTTTGAGATCCACTAGAAGCAAGAATATAAAAAAATTTAAAAGCCAATTTAACCTATTCAATCAGTGAAGAAAATAAAACTTTATATCAATAAAAACCTAAAATCTCGCATGTTATGTACTGTACTATATCAGCCTGATTGTCCACTGCTGAACACAGCCTCCCACACTATGGAGGGATTTGTCATAATCCCCATGCTTTGTAGGCGAATTGGGGATCGCAGTGTACGATATGAGTTCCTCAGAGAGCGCTGCTGCTATTCTTCTTGTTTACCTGGTGTGTCCTTAGTCGCCACATACGACAGCCACGGGTCGAAATGGGGGGTGACATTCTAGCCCGGCACCCCACGGGCACATGTTATGTAATAAGGTACATTTAGTAAAACGTCTTAGTAACAAAAACTGGCCAAGTGCTCTCGCTCTTTTAGGGATTGGCATTGCATAAGCCCATAAAAGTAAAATAAAAAAATATTTGTAGGTTTTGATCACATCTTCTAAATTTATTATAAATCAGCGTTATTAGTATTTTTTTTGTTTAAACGAGGATGAACGGTGATTAGCTACTTGCATCCATCGACTCCCCGTGATTTTCTCCATGCGTGATTCCATATAGTGGGGAGCCAACCTACTCTTCGCCTTCCGATGCAGTGTGGTAACCACTCGAGAATCTCTATTCCTTGGTTAATGGTTTTTCGAGCAATGTGGTCAGTATTTCGCACCTTCAACTTGCAAATTATGTGAGCTATGACGGTGTATTTCGTTCTTCGGTTAATTTTCTGTTTTTGGATTTTGTCAAGCAATGAAACTCCAAGCATAGCTCCTTCCGCGACACGGATGTGCTATTTTGAGCTTGTTTAAGACGGCCACAATTAAGGACCACGTCGCAGTGAGTATCATCACGGGTAACACAAACTGGTTAAAGACTGGTCTTGAGGCTCTGCGGAATGTTTGACGAGAAGAAGTGGCGTAAGTTCCTAAACGCTGTCGAGTTAAATCTTCTGGGTTAAATAATATACCAAAATTTGCTCAATATTCATTGCTTAGTGGACAGAAAATCTCCGGCTATTGGGGTAGATGGCGGGGGTTCGAATCCCGGACATGGCTATTAACTTTCCTCTAGTAAATTTATTAGAGGATTCTTCGTATATATTCTATATTTATATATATATTGTTATAATATATATAGTAATATATTATATGTAGATATGCTATATGGTCTATGCTGTACGGTAGTCTAGGAATTTTTAGAACATTTTAAAATCCCTACACTAAAATATAATTAATTGACACAATAACCGGTTCCCTCTGAAGTTATATGTGGCTTATGTGCATAATTAAGTATAAACTGGTTCAATTATTCAGAGGGTAAAGAGAGTAGAAGAGAACTAAATAGCTTTATGTTATTATGTTAAAGTTGTACATTCGTTTTATATGAGCAGAATTACTACAATGTACCAGTCGTGTTATGCTTAGGCTATTTCTGAATGAAATTCCTGTTAAGTCAACGTAACGTCATAAAGGCCAAGTAGTACCTGAAGAATTTTTGATGCGTTTCGCTTTTACACGAAGCATCCTCAGGTGTTGAATGTTCGAGCGCACGATCGAGATTCTCGAAAAATTAGGTGGGACACAAGTGTTTCTCTAAAATATTAATTTAACGTTAGGTTTAAATATTTTAGAAATATTTATTATTATTAAATATGGATTTTCGCAAAATAGAGCCTAAATCTATTCATTATGTACATAATATAAATTAATAGGTTGAGTGTGTGTTGTGTAAAATGTTAAAATAATTTCGCAATTACAATAAAAAGTTTCTAGGGTTCCGTACCAAAATACATAACTCTAATTTTTCCTCTCGTTCTTTAACCATCGTATGAGGATGGTAATTTTTGTTTTCGTAGATTTGTAGTTTTGTAATGTAACACGCAGAGCATGCGTGATTACAAAAATAAAAATATTAAAAATGTATATATCTACTTCTAATGACTCTATTATATTATAACAATACTTCAGAAACCTATTAACTAAATATTGGGATAAAAAGCATTGTATCTTGTACACACTTTATCTTTTTTTTATGTAAGTGTGATCTAATGATAACATTATTCATATAAATTTAACCTACCAATCTATTAATTAGGTTGGTACCATTAAAATTCATTCATTATTTTTGTAAGTTTCGATACTTATTTCAGATATTTTTTTTATGTCTAAATTGTCTAATTACACATTTGCATAGGTATACATTTACAAGTTACATAGGTACTTTTCAAATTTAAAAGAAGGAAAGAAATATTGAAATTTAATGAACTATACCATGTGTAGTTTGGCTTTGTACGGTGCGTGTTTTCTGTGCAGGAATTCCAAACACAATATGGTTGGCAACTCTGTAGTCCGAAACTACGACGGCGGTAAGCAACTTACCATCCGCCAAGGTTAAATCATGGTGGACTGAATTGGTTTTAATTTGCTGCCTGTAACAGATCTTAGTCTCGACTTGTTTCACTAAAAGTCTACCTATATTTATATGTATTATAAATAATTTTCTAAATTAGGTACATGTATATCTTAGAACGTAATCAATCTAAAATAAATCTAAAGTAATATTGTATAAATCTAAAGTATAATTGTCATATTACTGTCTTTTTTCACATAAAAAATACGACATTGACACAATTTAGCAAGTTTAGAGCAATGATGTCAAGTTGTTTCGTGGCATCATCGGCTTTAAAACGGCCTAACTGATTGTTGTTGTTGACACAAATAATTATACAAAACATTAAAGCTTCAGATGATTGGTGCTAGCTAGTATAATAATATACACTGTTACCCACTTCTGTTAATATATACCAACTAAAACCAAGCAAAATCTAATTCGTTAATCAAGCTGAAAACTTTATTTTACTACCATTTACAAAGTTCCAAGTAAATTTCCTGCTTTTGGAGTAGTAGTTGAGAACTGGCTTTTGTCAAAGGCCTTATTGAATCTCATTCGCATTTATAGCACAGAACTGCATAATGCCCCGGTCGGAGAGCTGGGTTATGCAAGTTATTGATTCAAAAATTCTTTAATAGTTTTAAGTAGTAACCATACCGCCGAAAGTCACTTCGCCTACCTCCGGTAAACTTGTACCCAGGTTTAAAGAAATAAGCCTACCTTTTTTTTTTTTTGCTTTATTGTTTATTCTTTGACCACTATCTCACCTGATGGTAAGTGATGATGTGGTCGAAGATGTTGTTCAGGCTAACCTAGATGAACTGGCTCTCAAGGACAGCTGCCGGAACACACCGTTAGGTGCTTGGCGCCAGATTTTCTACTTGAGGGTGGTAGCTAGCCAGGCGGGCATTCGCAAAATGCCCTACCACCATGCTATAACGACTGCCATCATAAGACAACAACCGGGACCGACGGTTTAACGTGCCCTCCGAAGCACGGAAACGCTCAGTAGTAATGTCACTAGCGGTCACCCATCCAACTCATGACCGCGCGCGACGTTGCTTAACTTTGCTGATCGGTTGAGAACAGCTAAGTAAACTTCGCTACGAGCGCTTCAAAACCTATTCATAGTTACAGTTCTATATTGATTTCAACATATACCATTTGTCCTAAGCTTAAGGAGCTACTACATACTCATACTCGTAACGGCACTCACAAACTATGTTAGAAATTTAAAACACAAAATCCTTTACAGAACTCAAAGTGAATAAGCGCGTAGGGAATTTCACACCTGGAGTCCAAGATGGAGATGCAATGCATTATTCACTTGGATGTGTCCATCTGTGCTCCTAAGCCATGTTTACAAAGTAGAGGGACAATGGAAGACAGTTGGTGATCTTTATTTATTTAAATAGGTACAATTATGGTCTTTTATTATAATAAAGTATATATTGCTATAAGGTAAATGGGGGAGTAGTTGACACATAGGTCGGAATAGTCAACTTTAGTACAGTGTAGGGTGATCAAAATGTTTTAATGTAAAAGTGAATTATATATTCTAAAAGAAAGGGTTTCATGTAGATTATTGCATGTTATTCAATTATCTCATAAGAGCAAGCAATAAAAAATTAAAAATACATGATTTCAAAGTATCAAATGCACCCATAGTTGACATGCTAAAAAATGATATGTTTGGGTAGTTGACATTAGTTGATCCAATAGTTGACATCAAATAAAGAAACCAATTTATTAATAATGAATACTTTAATACATATAAATTCACGCCTATTTCCCGTAGAGGTAGGCAGAGACTATAGATTTCCACTTTCTACGATCCTTAGATATCTCTTTCGCTTCATCTACATTCATCTTCCTTTCATACATAAGCGTCGGTTTAGGGTACTCCTGACATGACCATTTTTCAGAACGTCTTCAATTTGATTTCGGAACGTTCCTCTAGGTCTTCCCCTTCCAAAACTTCCGTTCACTTGTCCCATGTAAACCTGTTTAGTCATTCTTATTTCATTCATTCTCTATATGTCCAAACCATCTGAACATACCTTTCTGGATATTAGCCATTTACACCACGTCATTCCCTTATCACACTATTCCTTATCCTATCACTCCATTTGACTTTAATTATGCTTCTCAATGCTCTCATCTCCACTGTATTTATTCTACTTTCATGCTTTTACTGCTATACCCAACTTTCACTACAATACATTTGCTTTTTGTTTGAACCAACCAATTTTTTGTTGGAACCAACACTCCTACATGAACAGCCGGATGAGCCTTCTTAGACATTTTTTTTATTTTTTTTTTATGCCTGATAAGTTAACCATTGACCACTATCTCACCTGATGGTAAGTGATGATGTGGTCGAAGGTGTTGTACAGGCTAACCTAGAAGTACTGACTCTCAAGGACAGCTGCCGGAACACACCGTTAGGTGCTTGGCGACAGATTTCCTACTTGAGAGTGGTAGCTAGCCAGGCGGGCATTTTAAAATGCTCTACCACCATGCTATAACGACTGCCATCCTTAGACAACAACCGGGACCGGCAGCTTAACGTGCCCTCCTAAGCACGGAAGCGCTCAGTAGTAATGTCACTAGCGGTCACCCATCCAACTCATGACCGTGGGCGACGTTGCTTAACTTTGCTGATCGGTTAAGAACAGCTAAGTAAACTTCGCTACGAGCGCTTCGTACTGTTCATAAACGCGTGTAATGCTCCGTTCACCATGTTTACAGCATCCCCTCTCTTTCTATGTTACTTTCACACTCTCCATCTTTTGTAATCCTCCTCCAATCCAAATTGAAAAGGCGGTGCAACAGACTATTAACTATGCCTCGCCCAGCTCTCAGCATCTCAATTTTATCATATCCTGGATTCTTACCTAATTTCATACTCTTTAACGCTTTCAAAATCTGTTCCATGCTTATTTCGTTTTCATCATCGCTTGTATGTGTACATGTAGATTCCTGAAACCTAGTCCAGTGTTCCCTCTCTTTCAAATAAACAAAATACTCTTTCCATCTTTTCAACACATATTCTTCTCCTTTTATAATGCTTCCATCATGACTTCTGATTTGACGATCTCAGGTCATGGTTTCCTCGAGCTGTTCTTATGGATTTCCAGAAAAACTTTACATTTGACTGGAAATCTTCAGAAAACCTTTTGCTCAGCTTTCTTTCTGCTTTCTGCTTTTAGGAGTTGTATCTTTAACTATCTTTTTTAATCTCTTATAATCATTTCTTGCTTCACGTAACGTATATCATCATGTGTTGCCATTTATACATTTTGGTTACCTTTGTGGCTAACGAATCCAACCATGTTATTTTGTTTTCATTCACAGCCTTTTGTACATCTTCATCCATTTACGCATTCTTTAGCATTTTTCCTTTTCGCTTTTTAGAAGTTCCGCACACATTGATGGCAACGTCTACCATCCCTTGCTTCAATTTTATCCACATTTCTTATACAATACAAATACAAATACAATACAAGATATTTCACTTATCTCTTCTAAACCATCAAGTCCAACTTATTATCATAATCATTTTTAACATCCTTCTCTTGCAATTTTTTAACATTCACTCGTTCCAAACAGTTGACATTTGTAGTGTAGATGCACGCGCTCGGTGTCGCCATCAGTTGAAAAGACCACTTAAACGTCTCACCACCTGGTAGTGGTCTGTATCGATGCCAACTCCGCGGTACGCCCGAGTATCCAATACTTTCGTTCTCAGCTTTTCATCCACAGTAATAAAGTCAATCATACTTCTTGAATCACCTTCCCTTGTAAACAAATGGATCTTTTTGTGGTCAAACATTGTGTTTGTAATGCAAAGACTCCATTCCAGACACAAATCAAGCAAACTTAGTCCATTCTCATTCGCTCTTTCATCCCCAAAAGCACCAGGAACCCTTTCATATCCATCTCGCTTTCTTCCTACCCATCCATCAATACAATCCTTTCATTATCTTTACACATTTTTAAAGTATTGTGCATACTGTCCCAAAACTCCTTTCTTTCTTTTTGTGCTTTTGAGGACCTTCACAAACCCATGTCCGTCGGCGCATAGACACCTGCCACAAAACATCGAGTAAGCCCAACTTTAAGCCTCACCCAGAGAAGTCTTGGGCTCACGCATTCATACTTGATCATATTTTGTAATTTTTTTTTGTTTGTATTAATTTCATTTTTTAAAATTTTCAAAAGTTCTACGCATCATTACACGCGGGCCGCTATTTCCGATCGTTTCGCGTTTTTTTAGCACGATCCGAGCTATAGTTTTTAAAATACAACAAATCTTTGCATATATCGTCTGGCATACTTCATAGTGTCCATTCCACCTCTTACATTCAACGTAGCAAAGCGGCTCCCCGTGGGACGCTCTCCGCCCCGCGAGCTACGGAATATGTGAATAAGGTATTACTTATTTAAACCATCAACAAAGAGTATCTCATTATTATCATAATCATACTTTACACTTATAAATATCAGTCTAGCTAATCTAAGAAAACAGTATTTAGTTACAATTCATAAATCATATTTATTGCAGACTATAAAAATCCGACATCGTTTAAAGTATAAAAAAATAACAAGCATTCTGGCACAAGAAATTCAGTACTGTTTTTAAAATATAAGTGCGGTGCTCTTGATTGTTTTCCATAGGAAGGAAAAATATATGTACTCAGTACTTGACACTGTATGCATGTGTAGTTGACATCCCTGTCAAGTATTGGTTCTAGTAATAGGAACTATACTCATTATATACAAAAACGATTGTCACCTTACACTGATCGCTGACATAATGCAAACTTAATTTACACCTAAAAAATCAGTAGTTGACAGGGATGTCAATTACTGGTCAACATTGAAAAAGGCGTAAGTAGTAATTGACACACACGAAATAATTGGCGCCATGACACACACGAGGTTAGGAGTGGAGTTCGGGTAATGAACAGTGAACTAATAACAACATTATACATCACCTATGTGGATATCAGGAAAAGCAATGAAAAAATTTGAATAAATGTAAATTTACTCACCTCTTTAAATTCTGTTAGATATATTTAAAAAAATATAATTCACGGACACGCGCGCAGTTAAACACACGCTATTACAAAATGGCTGAACCAATTTTGCCTAAATAAAAATAATCATGTGTCTGGATATATTTCCTATCAATAGGATGCATTCACATGGTCTGTTCTATGAAAAAACTGTCTTTATATGTATTCAAAGTTGAAAGTGTCAACTATTACCTCAATGTCAACTATACCCACTGTTACGTTATATACTTATTACTATATTCAAGTAGAATCCTGATGGGCAAATCTTGATCAATTATATCATATTATAAACGAAAACATACAAAATATAATCATATCTATATTCCATACAATTTTAATAGGTAATAGTGGTTAATGTATGAAATTGCCGATTTATTGTAATAGGTATTTCGAATTGACATACAACCTTCATGCTTTGAGATTTTTGAGTGACACTTTTTTCACATGGTACTTATATGAGGTTCTTCTTTTCAAAAATGTGCAACATTCGATTACAGACTTTCAGTTGTTTTATTTAATCACCTTAGACAAGAAAGATGGATACTTCAAAAATTCGAGTGATTTTTTAATACGATTTCCAACGCGGAACTACCGCGGCAGAAACATCTCGCAATATCATTGTTGCGTTTGGAGAGGGTCTGCTAATGAACGCACCGTGCGATTTTGGTTTAAACGCTTTCGTGATGGAAACTTTGATTTAAAGAACGAAACACGTGGAAGACCGTCCACACAGGTACCTTACCGACAATATTGACTCATTTGCGTCAAATCAATAAAATAAAAAAAAATATGAAAAAAGGGTGCCTCATGATTTGACTGTTCTGAAGAAAGAAACGTGTTGAAACTTGTATTGCCTTGTTGAATCTAAACGGAAATGAAGGAATATTGGATTGAATTGTGACATGTTGTGAAAAGTAGTCTTTTATGATAACCGTAAGCGAAAAATGTAATGGCCAAGGGCGAGTCGCACTCGTGCACACACATTTACAGCATAATTATATAGCTTCTTTTTCCTTACTTTGTGATTGCATCTGTTTTCCAATATTTAACTCATCTTCATCATAAGCCGGAAGACGTCCACTGCTTAACAAAGGCGTCCCCCACAGAACGCCACAAAGAACGGCTACTAGCCACTTGTAACCACTGGCTACCCGCGACTTTCACGATGTCGTCAGTCCACCTGGTAGGGGGCCTACCAACTCTACGTCTTCCGGTGTAGTGTGGTAACCACTCGAGATCCTTTCTTCCCCATCGGTTATCAGTTCGTCGAGCAATGTGGCCCGCCCATTGCCACTTCAACTTGCAAATTCTGAGAGCTATGTCGGTGACTTTGGTTCTTTGGCGAATATCCACGTTCCGGATTTTAACGCGCAAAGAAACTCCGAGCATAAATCTCTCCATAGCTCGTTGAGCGACCCTGAGCTTGTCCATAAGGGCCACAGTTAAGGACCACGTTTCAGTGCCATATGTAATCACTGGCAACACACACTGGTTGAAGAATTTGGTCTTGAGGCTCTGCGGGATGTTCGACGAGAAGATGTCGCGTAACTTCCCGAACGCTGCCCATCCGAGTTGGATTCTCGGGCGACGTCTTCGGGGGAATATTTAACTAAACAACTATTAATAATTATATAATTTAGTAAACGTGTGTGAGTTCGTGTGTTTTGTAGAGAAAGTGTATTAGATGAATGTTTGTAGGTATGTGAGTTTGTATTTTCCATAATAGTTACGATATACGTTGAAACAATAAAGTTTAAGACATATACTGGTGTATATATTATTCATTCGCAGCTAAAAGTTCGGTAATTGTTTAATAAAATAATACATTTCCATCTATTTATGTTGCGATTGTGATGTATTTACTTATTTTGTTGTAAAGAAATGGACCGATACTTTTTAAACTTTTCCTACCGAATTAAGTATGCGTGTAGGTCCAAAACTTTTCAGTTATATACAAAATACATATACAATTTTGATTAAATACTAAGTAAATCAAATATCAAATCACAATGGTAAGACAGACGCCAAAAGCCAACCTATCAGGAAAAATCGTGATTTTATCTTCTGCGATCTATATTACTATGCAACAGATTTTATTTCGAAGGCTCGAGCCTTCAGACAGTGTTTTCTGGAGTCGTTTGAATGCGCATCTCTACGGAATAGCAATTGGGGATTCGATTGCATTGATTTGGCTTTAGGGGTAAGTGGAAATGATTTGTTCGTAATATCATAGCTTATATTTTGCAAGACAAGGATGTGATAGGCAACGAATAGGAGGACTGCTTCTACGATTACGAATCTGTAGTGTGCGTAAAGTTGAGATGGTTCTATTGTCATTTTCTCGAACAAGGAGTATAGATTACTTGTCGGTAACCAGAGTTATTTACAAAAAAGCCACATATGTCACGCTTGTAGCTGATGTTCCCCAAAAGGGTAAGCACAGGAAATAATTAAAACAATCGACTCTGTTTTCTGGCGAATTCATATTTTCTGATGTTTAGCGGCTATTGAGTGCGAGACAATTGCCATATATACTAGGTACAGTTTCAGGCTCCAGACTTCTACTAAAAATGCCTTTGTAAACACTGCTTTTTTTGCAAGTAATATGTATAAAATATAATTTAGATTAGTACCTTTATAAAATTGAAAAAAAAAAAACTACAAATATCTGTTATACAACATTTTATATTAAAATGCCTCGTGCTGATAAAAGCAAAGTATATTAATGTTTTTTTGTGTCGATATAGCCACCAATCAACAATCTCAGTTTTAGGTTGCAGAACAGGAAAATCAGTAAAATTACAGGATGAAGGGGCTCTATTAAGACATTCACGTGATGATTGGGTATTTTGCGAAGAATTTTGCTTAGCAAGGTAGCCTCAAGTAGAAAATCTGTCACCAAGCACATACTCCGGTACATGTACTCCGGTAGCTGCACTGAGAAAAACGACTTAAAGGCTGAAATCAAATTTGACTTTTTACCGTTGAATTGTAAATACGTAAGATGAATTCACAATTCATACGATGATTTTCACCAATCAATAAAAATGTACCATGTTTTATAATAAACACAACCGTCAAAAACGCCTTCCGTAAAGTATTTTCAGAATTGAACTTGTTATACGATAATAATAGCAGTATTGACCATAAAATATATCTTACTTTTACGGCGGTTTATATACGGTGATTATCACTATAACGTACGACTTAATCAGCCTCATCAAAAAGTCAATATTTAAGAAAGACCTCAAAATACACCTTAAATGAAGACGAAAAGAAACATTCGCCTTCACTGACCTCGTTTAACGCCTTCTAGTTGGAAGGCGTTTTTGTACGTATTTACGTTTGGTCGGTTTTTCGCCTTATACCATATAAATTGGCCGTCATTAGGGCGCTTTTGACTTTAGATTTTTCTCAGTGTGCCCTTGTGAGCCAGTTCCCATTTTATAGATTAAGCCTGTACATATATATCACCCTTGACCGGAAGTGACTGCAAACAACATTGCTTAACCTAGTTGATCGATTCAAAACGACTAAGTAAGCTAGATAGCATTTGTAAACTATATTTGCTATATATTCAAGTACAAATTTAATTCGAACAAATGTGTATTTTAACATCAAGACATACATGTTTAACTTATGTTAAGATTAATAAATGCTCTCTAAACATGGTTCTAAGTAAAAAAAAATCACAAAGTAAACTGCTCTAACGAATCAGCTCTCATTCCTTTCTTTGAATTTCGATACTACCGGACATTTTGGCAGAGCGCCAGCCGAAGTCGCCTGACGTGAAGGAACTTTGATATGTGTAGGTCCTTTCCAATTACAAATCCTTGTACAATTTCTACGTAGTGTGAAATCCCTATTGTATGGTTTGTCAACTTATGAATGTCCTTGACCTACTTTTTGACACATAATTTTGTTATATGGTTAAAATCTGCCGATTTTTTTTACCCGGCACGTAAACTTTATACAATTAAAACTTTTTTTGTAGGGCATTATTTTAAATAGGTGCCTAGGTTTATGTAGATTATTCATGTTTTTATGACATTCTAAATATCATGGAAAGGTTTCTACTACTACGAATAAATAATAAATTCGTAGTTTATAAAGTATGCACTACAACCTGTTTATTGGCTTGTGATTTTATTGTTTAGTTGGGCAATAGCTTGACACAAAGTGAATAAAATATTTATAGTAATTAAACAACTTTAAACGTGACCACAATCACTGCAAAGTGTTTAAAACGTCTGGATAAAATAATGACAAATAAACGCAATTTAAACCGTGTAAAGTTGTTTAATTACTAAGTGTAATAATCGCGAAAACCTACGACTATATTTAAATCTTTGTTTTAATAATACTCCTTCGAAAACCAACCAAATTTTCTCATATCAGTAAATAAACAGTTAGCAGTATAGTTCGTATTTGCTAATTTAAATTGTTATAAGCATGCGTACCTATATAACTCCAGAAGGCACAGTAAGTGAAAAATTTAAAATTAGTTATATATTGTTAGGCACCAATAAATTAATTGAAAACAGTCAAAGGATAATCGAACATTATTATATAAATCTCAGCTTTAAAATAATATATGATTTATCCTCTTTTCGAATAGTTTTTTGTCGGCACTCCTATGTTACTATTTCCATACAGTATCTGATCCATTTAGTATATTAACTTTTGCTACAGAAACTTCATGTAACTTATCATCGATATAGATAAAAAAATATAAGTTAAATGAACTATAGCTTAAAGTTAGAGCGCAATCTGAAAGTGCCTTTTGACAAACACAATAAATAACTTATCTAGTTTACAATGTAACAAGAAAGCTTTGCATAGCTTTATTTGTGAATAGTAGCGCTGCGAGAATTTATTGAATGAATAAATCAATTAGTGATTTATTACCAAGAGAGGTAAAGTTAGCCTTAGGTAAGTGAAAGTTTGCGTTAATGTGACACTGGTGTCGTGTAAACAAGGGTTTATTAGTTTTATATCAAAATTTTAGACGAAAATATCATATAAAAGAAATACTAGAATTTTTCATAAGACTTTGTACACTTAAATATTTATATGAACCGAGAGTATTACTGAAAAGGTTACAAACATATACATTTCGCCATATATATTCAAGTTCCATGCAATTATGTACAAGCCTAATACAATGTATATATGTTTATACCACCCTTGTTATACTACCAGGTGATACGTCTCTTTAGCAAGATTCGTCTTGGTGAGTATCACCACAGTGTTCGATATTCTGCCTCAAAGCAGTAATGTGCAATCAATACTATGTTTAGACGTGAAGGGACTGTAGCAAGTCAAATTACTAGGCGAACGAGACAAAATAACTAACATCTCGGAGTGGCGAGTGAAGTGCAGTGTCAAGCAATGATGAAGATATCACTGCAACTGTAAAGTCCATTACAGTTGCAGTGATATTGTCGAGGCGCTTACCATCAAAGCAGCGACTTGACCGTATCACTACGATGATAAAAATTAAATAGGGTACGCTTCTGAAGCTTTCTTTCTCACAGAATTTCTTCCTTTACCTAATTAATGTTAAACCCAGATATAGAGGGACCAATCTTATTGTAAATATAGAGCACACTTTCATACTTCAACTATCGTATTTGTGAAGAAAACTGGATAACAATCGCACCCCAGAACAGTACACGGCGGAAATTTCAAAGCTACTGAAACTTTACGCCACTCAACTAAACAGACAGTCAAAACAAAACAAAATCAGTACCGACTTAATGTCAGAACATATATTATGTGTATACTCATCCAATACTCGTTTCAGGAAATGAAACCACAGACAGATGTGGAGTATTAGCATTCGATTCATTTAATAACAATTATCAAAAACAGTAATTTTGATATCAGGTAAATTCAATTAAGCATTCAAATGGTTTAATATTACAATATCATACTCTTCGTTGCTTTTTACATATTGTCTTCCCTATTATGTTCAATTATAATGAGAGTTCCGATAATATTTTGATGTTATCGTTTGATCCATTTTTAATAGTGGCCAGGTTAAGTTTCAGTAAAGGCACTGTGTCCAAAAGCATTGGACTGTTGCGCAAGGGGTCCAAGGTTCATGTCTCGCAGGGCACTTAAGGTTTAAATAAGCTTACCTATTGACCACAATCTCACAGAATGTTAAGTAGTGATGTGGTCAAAGATATAGTAAACAGGCATAAGCTAGAATAGAATACTGTCTTAAGGACAGCTGGAACACACGGTTAGGTACTTGACCAATCTTCTACGTCAGGGTGGTAAATAGCCACGCTTGAATTCGCAAAATACCCAACCATCATGCTTCTGTAAGAGATTGAAGGTAGGACGAGTGATACGCCAGGATCGTGGAAGTCGATGATTTCTGCGTTCTACAATTACAACGAGAGGAAAAAATAAAGCAGGATTTGAACCAGCGCCAACCAGCCATCAGCGGTATCTTTCTTCCCCTCCGGAACTATACAAGAGATGATCCTGGTTCTTGAACCGAGCATCTCATTTGCAAATACAAAACTAATGATAAGATACGTAAATATAGGCGTTGATGAAATTTAGTGCGCTCCTAGGAATCATATTACCTTTCTATTGCCAATTCACCATTATCACAAAATACTTCCCGAAGTAGACAGAGTGTGTATCTCTGATAAGAGGATTGAATGGCAACGCCTGACATTTGGTTAACTCAGAGGTTTACTGGCACGTGTAAGGCTTGTTGAATTACTTCGATTGAATGAAATTGTTTGCAAGAAAATTGCTGTTCTAGATTAGGCTGGCTCATTTGTAGGGCTTCCGATTAAATTTATGAATACTTTATGATAATGAAACTGGAGAATATTGATAGTGATTATTTGATAAGGCTTCCTCAATTTAGGTAGCTTGATGTGATAAACTTACTACACAGGAAAAGGTATAGTTTTGATATTAATGCTAAATATTTTTGTCAAAATTACTGTGTTGATATTTTGATATTACAACCACTGTCGGCATTAATTGAATTTATATTTTGAACTAGGTTTTATTATATACGTAAGTTAGTAAAAATGATGTGACAAATCAAATAACTGTATAATCTTATTAGAAGTGTATTCGTTAATGTTAGTTTACTAGCTATTTTAATTATTGGGAGGTACGTACATCCATTTATAAACTTTTGTATAAATACACGACGATGAATTTGACGTCAGAAGTTACGAATTGCACCCTAGGACTTTAAGCGTCTCGGGTGGACTAGATGACTTACCAATCTTGGTTAACAATATTTGGTATTACATTAGTAACAAGTATTTAATGTATATTTTACTGTCTAATATTACTATAACCGATTTTAATACAAAGAAAAAATCATGTTCAAAATCGATGATGAAAATGGTTGGTAATGAAAATAAATAATAAACTAGCATTTAAAACAACACACAGACGATCCAAAGAATGTCCTCTTATGTTACGTCCCTTAGATAGAGAGACTGGCAGCGGAATCTCGTTAATGGGGCTCCGTTTTGTAATTTGGTTACAGAACCCTAAAAAACTTTTTAAAGCAATATCTATTAAGATATAGACTGCCGTGCTGAAGCCCATGGTTCGATAGCCACGTTGACTCAGCTTCACTGCATAGTGGTAGGGCATTGCTCGCCTGGCTAGCTAGCACACTCACGTAAAAAACTGACTATGTTGTGTAGCCAAGCACCTAACAGGGTATTCCAGTAGCAATCTTTGAGAGACATTAATTCTAGGCACATAGAGAGACTTAACAATTTCAAGTCTCGGGTAGGATTATAGCGATCGGGGTGAGATTTAGAGATAAGTCTGTTACCACTTTGTGACGTATTTTTAATGGATTGTCACCATGTTAAATGACATGTAGTCAAACTATCATAACTTTAGCTTGTTGTAAAACTTTATCGGACATTCCCAAAATGCCATAGCACTGTGTTGTAAAACTGTTGAATCCCCCGCCCCTCATTCTTAATGGGGGTGGCGGTGCACAGTACAGTACACAATACGCTACACCTAGTAATTTCGAAGAAATTAAAAAAGGTATTCAGAACCCATTATTTACATGTGGAAGAGCGTGGTGAAGAGTGTATAAAGCTCTAACGTCACGTGAGGAAGGTGCCCTCAGGAAATCAGGTAAATTTATAATTACTAGCACCTCTAACTGTACTTACCTGGTGCAAAAGTGCCCATTACATTGGCGGCACTTCCATGCTGGATGGCTATGGCTAACCTTTACGCCAGGTATGAGCTGGAGCGGGAGTCACCCGTTTTTCCCTCAACCTTTGTCCTTATCGGACTTTTATTTTTGGACATAGGCTTTGGACATTTTTAGTTTCTGACATTAGTCGTGCAAATCATAAAAATAGCTATTGTTCTGATATCGTTCTTTTTCTACGAATAAACTGTCGCATATTGGCTAACGTTCACACTTTTTTATATTTATCAATAGCAGCTAACCCATTGAGAATAACTTCATCAACAATTTATCGAATATGCTAGGATGACTTACAATTAGTAACCTCGCCAAATAGTACAAGTCGTGTGTTTAACCGCTCTTAGCCATACATAAAAGATAGTGTTCGGCTTCCAAACAGCTCACTGAATACTAGATGCGCTCAGTGCCCACGAAATTATTCCCAAATTGCTGGTCCAAAGGTCAATGTGTACCCAAAGTATACAACTTTGTGAAGCTATTGCTATTCCAGATAGGACAATTGTATTTTTATTGTGAGATTTAATGTTAAAAGACAAATATTGTCATTGGTTCACAAATTCAAAGGTAAAATACATATCCAATCTTTGTTGTTTGCGGAAATGGAACCAATCCAACAGTGGTAGGCTGTATAAGCCTAGACTGATCCGTAAAGACAGCTGCCGGATGCAATATGTTGGCAGGCGTCTTGGGAATCGCATGAAACATGGCAGATCTTCAGAAGGCGCAGCTGTCCACCTTCTGGTATATTTCCTTTCGTCACCACTTACTCCTATAGGAAGATACGGGTGGATGCAATTCTAGCCCGGCACCCCACAATAAGTAGATAAGTTTCTATGAGAATCAATAACAGCTTACTCGGTAAGACTTTCTTCATCATGAACAAATATGTTTTTAGGGTGCCGAAGTAGAAAAGTGGATCCTATGACTAAGCTTTGGCTGTCCATCTATTTGTCTGACTTTAAAAGACAATTATTTTTCGGAACGTACAATACACAAATAATACTAATAACAAAATATATAAATAAAAGGCTGTATACAAATAAACTCCATACTGTTATCGTGTTACAGATTTTCGTTTAGCTCTATCGTCATTATGATAATACTAACTAACGTCAATGTTGGTATGATTACAGTCCAATGTTAAATGTGCTACGAAAAATACTACAAAACGGGCAAAGTGTAGGTCAGTCCCTCACTAAGGATCTCGATCTGTATGAAAAAGATAATTATTTTGTTGTACATTCTGTAATTGCTATGAAATTCGCGGTATACAAGTCCAACTAGCACTTTGGCTGAACCAACTAGCGGTTGTCAGTTTATAAATCATAGGTTGGTTATAATTATAAACCACTACCTCACATGATCATAATTGATGATTTAATTATAAATTGGTCAGACTAAACCTAGATAAGGAAATGGCTCTCAAAGATATAGTGGCTGGAACGCACAGAGTAGGAAAACGTAATCTGAATGAAGGTGTCTATGGCACGCAGTAAAATGGTATTAGCGCGTAAACCTATTTTGACGCCCCTATTGCAGTGTTCTTCAATCATAAATTCACCGTAAGGTGACTTAGCGACACTTTGCTGACAATGCGCATACATAGCGCTACACATTTCAGAAATAATACATTATATACAGGTAATTCAATTCGATATAGGTAGTATAATGTTACGGAACAGTGTTAATAGGTAATTTTAAGCAACAAACGCATTCCACAAAGAATGTTAGTTTTCCATAAATATTTACGTAAAGAATGCTACAGATTATGTGTTAAACGAACCCAATACCGGTCAAACGAAAATATGTAACCTTTTGTGGGAGAAGAAGTATGTAAACAGGATGTTTGTTCACATCAAAGTATGAGGAACTAAATATGCCAGTTGGCTACTGTACAAACATTCCCTGCGGCATACAACTTTCGGTTTAGGCTTACTACATAGATGGATCGGTTTTAAAATAGCCAATACATTTCCTCTAAGAATAAGATTTTGAGATGTTGATATACATTGTATGAAATATTGTGTTTATACAATAATAGTATTTTGGAAACAATAGCTGATCTAATAGAAATATAGATATAGATAGAATAATAGCTGATCTGATGATGGAAACCAAAGGTAGCCAATCTTAGTGACAGTAGAGTGATCGTATGTTTCGATTAATTCTAATCAGCTTAGGGTACAATGTTAGTTAATCAGACTGAGAGCTTTCTAGTCATAGAAACGCGAACATGAAATTACATTACTAGAATACAACAAAAATATTGAAATTCGTACAGTTTGTTTCACAAACAGAAGTTATGATAGACAAAAATATTAATAAAAAAATTGCCAACGCTACGGTCTCTATATAAAAGTTCAATAAAGATTTTGACTTGTTAATGGGAATTAACAAGTCAAAATCTTTATTGAACTTTTATATAGAGACCGTAGCGTTGGCAATTTTTTTATTAATATTTTTGTCTATCAGACAGAAAAACTGGCCTTTTTTCGTGGTATCGAACTCAGCCAGTATGGTTATTTTAGGCTCGCGTAGATAGAGCCTTTCATGCATTCTGGGATCAGTCCAAAAGCTTAGGTATTTGCATGTATTGTTATATTCGTGTTGTTTTCTAGTTTATATTTATACCACCCATGCGAGAAAGATTTTTTGACCCAACGTTTCCTTTATTTTATATTTCGAATCAATTAAAACAGCAGGAGAACAGCAGTGTGATATACACTGAGAAAAACTACTTTGGAGCTTAAAGCAAATTTGACCTTTTACCGTTGAATTGTAACTACGTAAGATGAATTCACAAGTCTTAAGATGATTTTCACTAATCAATAAAAATGTACCATGTTTTATAATAAACAAAACCGTCAAAAACACCTTCCGTAAAGTATTTTCAGAATTGAACTTTTTAATACGATAATAATTGCAGTATTGACCATAAAATATACCTTACTTTTACGGCGGTTTATATACGGTGATTATCACTATAACGTACAACTTAATCAGCCTCATCGAAAGTCAATATTTAGGAAAGACCACAAAATACACCTTAAATGAAGACGAAAAGAAACATTCGCCTTCACTGACCTCGTTTAACGCCTTCTAGTTGGAAGGCGTTTTTGTACGTATTTACGTTTGGTCGGTTTTTTGCCTCATATCATATAAATTGGCCGTCATTAGGGCGCTTTTGACTTTATATTTTTCTCAGTGTACAAATATAGCTTATTTCATAGCCATTCTATTGACATATATAGTTTGTATGCCATCCTTACGACGTTGCGTTGGTGAATTATTAAATTATTTTTACTGATGACTAGAGCCTTCATCGTGCCCCACGCATCCGATCAAATTATGGTGGCACCACTAATAGATGCAGCTCCGATTAAGTTAAGCAGCTGATAGTAAAAAGTACTGTACACTACTTGTAAAATATATGACAATCTGACATTGGGTACCTCCTCACCTCTTACGACACCCACGGGTAGAGAGGGCGTGATTTTCTAGCCCTGCACCCCGTGGGACAACACAATTGACTAATTTGAATAGCTCCCAAAACGTATAAAAATATGTTTATTTTCGTTATAGGCTTCGTACACATCACGTAGTTTCCAATTGGGATGTTTACATTATAATTTTTTGAAGTTTGCTTAGCTGTTCTTAATCGAGCAGAAAAGTTAAGCAACGTCCACCGCGGTCATGACTTGCATAGGTGACCACTAGTGATATTATCACTGAGTGCTTCCGTGCTTCGGACGTGCCCACGTTAAGTCGTCGTCGGTCCCGGTTGTCGTCTTAGGTTGGCAGTTATAGGCTGTAGGGTATTTTGTGAATGCTCGCCTGGCTAACTACCACCCTCAAGTAAATCTGTCGCCAATCGCCTAACGGTGTGTTCTGGCAGCTGTCCTTAAGAGCCAGTAATTCTAAGTTAGCCTGAACAACATTTTCGACCACATCATCACTTACCATCAGGTGAGATAGTGGTCAAAGGCTAAACTATTAGGCATAAAAACATACATGTTCACATCATTAGCTAAACGGGTTTTTATGAAATGTAAAATTTATTCCAACTTACTGTGTAGTTCAGTTGTGTAGATTAGTGTGTAGTTTCAGGATGAAAAGATTTCATACTTTAACAAAATTCTATAGAAGCTACCGCATTCTTTATTTTTTTATTCCAGCTTCACGACCGCCTGAAAAAAGCATTCTCAAATTAAGACTCCTCTTCGAAGGCCCTAATCGAAAAATACATAAGCTATCTCACGCTAATAAAATTTTAAGGCACCAATTTCCTTTATTTTTCACTGAGCCAGCTGGAACTTTAGACTTTTCCAGTTGCAATTTGAACTAAGTAAATCGGAATATTATTAATAGAACTAACTTAACTTGAATTAACAACATCAGGCTTAGGTATTTATTCAGTGCCAATTTTGAACCAGTAATGTAAATACTGCTTGGTGGCTACCTGAATGAACAAGGTAGGTGTACAATATGAAAGTTGATATAGTTTTGAAGAGCTCGTAGTGAAGTTTGCTTAGCCGTTCTTAACCGATCAGCAACGTCCACCCCTGTCATGGCTTGGATGGGTGACTGCTACTGGCATTACTACTGAGCGCTTCCGTGCTTCGGAAGACACGTTAAACCGTCGGTCCCGGTTGTTGTCTTTGGATGGCAGTCGTTACAGTATGGTGGTAGAGCATTTTGCGAATACCCGCGTGACTGGCTAACACCCTCAAACAAAAAATCTGTCTGTAAACGTGTGTTCCGGTAGCTGTACTTGACAACCAGTAATTTTAGGTTAGCCTGAACAACATTATCGACCACATCATCGCTTACTAGTGATATAGTGGTCAAAGACTAACCTAAGAGCTATTAAAAAATAGTTATAGATAAGGACCCTGGCCAGACATTGACCATATTATGATATTTTTTCTGTTAAACACGGTTAAAAAACGTAAACCAGTTTCTAAGAGTCGATATCGCGATCGACAATAGTGAAATGTGACGCGACCGCGGCGGACCCACACTCAAATGCGACCACACTCGAATCCGTAACAGAAGGTATGTAATAGATGCCAAAACAATAATTATGTATCGTGATATCAACTTTTAGTATGTTGCTTACGCTTTAAATTTCTTGTTTTAACATAATTATATCCCACTAATATTATAAATGCTTAAGTTTGTGAGTGTGTTTATATGTTTGTTACTTCTTCACGCTCAAACTGCTGAATAAATTTTGATGAAATTTCGTGTGAAGGTAAATAGCACCCTGGAATAACACATAGGTTTCTTTTTATGCCGATAAAGTAAAGTGTGCCCGTTGGATAAGCATAGATTTGTAATACATGTGCTTGCTAGCTTGCCAAGGCAAGAATAAACCAATTATAATGAAATTTGGTTTTGAGGTAGCTTGCACTCTGGGTTGACACTTAGGTTACGTTTTTGGCGAAAAAATATGGTGATTTCATTGGTTAAGCGTGGAGTCCTACAAATCCTATTATCCTACTAATATTATAAATGCGAAAGTTTTTTAAGTGTGTTTATATGTTTGTTACTTCTTCACGCTTACACGGCTGATTCAATTTTGATGAAATTTGGTATGAAGGTAGAGGATTTGAAATTGAATTGAAATTGGAAAGATATCTTCCTGGAATAACTCACACATACTATCTATTACGAGCACAAATGTTCTTATTCCAGTGAACTTTGGTATAATCTATGTAAAACAGCGGGTAACACTGCGGGGCGCGACGACTTTACTTAGCATTCCATGGATTCACCGTGCGGGTTCCGGGTCCATAGCGTTGCAGAGGAAGAGGCTCCAGTCAAGGTGCCTGGGACTTGCAACCCAGTGAGTAGGGGCCCCTTTATGATGCATCAATGCTCCCTTTCACCGCTCGAGCCTCCTCCCCTGCCCAACCAAATTTGGTAAGATCCTACTAATGCCGCCTTGGATACACGTTCTAGGATGGAAGTTACGGTTGTTCTTGACAGGCCAAGGTCTTTTTACTAAAATCACTATACAACCTACTGGTTGTATAGGGATTTTGCTGGTATACCCCTTGCTCCGACTTCTACAGCATATAAATTAACCACATAACCGTTTTTGATTAATTCATTTGTTAGGTCATAATATTGGTTAGTTTTTATTGTGTGGTCTTTAGGTATGTTTGTTTCCCACGGCACAGTAAGTTCTATAAGTACTATGCGTTTTAGATTCTTTGAGTATAGAAATATATCTGGTCTGGATGACGAACACACGAAACACCAACATCCTCAGGGATTTTGTAATGTTTTTCATACGAGTTAGCGCGGCCACCAAGCTATATGGCAGAGCACGCCGAACTGCGGGCGCGGGTTGAAAGGACACTGGTAAATCGAAAGAATGCGGAACAAGGTGATGAAAAGTGGACTGTATAGGAAAAGGAGGGAAAAACGAGCGACTAACCTGGATATCCTCGGGCTGACGAGCACAGCTGCGGCACTCCAAGGCAACCCGCTGCGGCTGTCCATCAAAAGAGTCCAATCGGGAGCTGCGCCTAAGATGGAGTAAGGGTTGGATTTAGTTTTTGTAGATGACCCTTCTTTTACAAAAGCAATGTGTCGTTTGTTCGTGGTCAAACCTTTTTTTGTTCTAGCTACCGAGAGACTCTACAGAGAGATATGTATATATATATTCGTAAGTTTTAATTTTATTATAACGGACATTAAAAAAAGGAGGAGGTACTCAATTCGCCAGTATTATATTTATTTTTGTTACCTCAGAAGTTTTGACTGGGTGAACCGATTTTGATGATTATTATTTTACAAAACTGAAGCTTGCCGTGTGGTTCCATATAAATTTAATAAAAATCGGTTAAGCCGTTTTAAAATTACACTCCATTAACGGAAAAGTATTTTCATAACTTGATTATATAGCCATTGATAGTGAATGACAATCGATCTTATAAGTAGCAAGGGTTACTAAATAGGGTAAAAAATATTTTTACCTAAAATCGGAACCTATTTTTACACTCAAATGTGTGAAGTTACGTGTCAAAATCGGCACCATGCGCACAATATTATGATAATAGGTACTTTTGAACCATCATTGTACCGACTTCAACAAGTTATTTCACACATTTGAATGTTGAAGTTGGTTCCATTTTTTTTTTAGTACATTTAGAAATAATATAATATATCACGATATTAGCTGCGGCCCTTAGCACGACCCGCGAAGACAATTATGAAAGTGATGATCATACGTAACTTTATTAAGCCATGACACAAACTTTTATATTATTGTGTGACTAGCTGTGCCCCGAAATTTTACCTAATTGAAAGTATTCTATATGCCTATGTAGTTTCATCAGAATCAGTTGAGCTTTTAAGTTTTTGATTTGAGCGCGAAGGAGTAACATATTTACAGTCACATCTAAAAAAGTTCTTAGTTACCTGCCCTACTATATTTACCCCAAAAATAATTTGTATGTTTTTTACGCACAGTAAAATTATGTGTTACTTTTAAACTGTATAAAAAACACTGAAACTACTGTATCTTACCAGTACAAAATAATAATATTAATTCTATATCAGGATTTAATCAAAATTCAAATAACTTTTCGGGTGCATTTTTGAATGTTCTCTGTTCCTAATTTTATTTTCTGTAAATTTA
Organism: Plagodis pulveraria; assembly: GCA_963890685.1. Taxonomy (NCBI): domain Eukaryota; kingdom Metazoa; phylum Arthropoda; class Insecta; order Lepidoptera; family Geometridae; genus Plagodis; species Plagodis pulveraria. Next base: position 8,867,851 of record OY982964.1, on the reverse strand, counting down.
CTAAAGAAGACGATTTAAACATTAATATATAGTGAATTCTGATTTAAACCAAATTGTGGACGAACAAAGGGCGTTATCTCCTAATAATTTACAATGTTTTAAGGGGATAATTTTAGTAAAATGTCCTTAATAAATTCTTTAGGTACAAAACCGTTGACGCCCTATTTTCCGCGACCTATTTTACTTTTCCTTGTTAGTCCCGAAGATATGAAAGAATTTATTGCTTAATCTGATTTTCTGACCGCTTTGCTAAACTTCATTACTCCCATTCTTTTTTATTCGACAGAGAATCGATGTCGCTTTGCATATTATGTAAATGAAAGTAAGAGAACAAGTCTATATTTAGGTCCTTACATATGAAATTGGCGTTTTTCGTACTGGCCACTTTAATCACGAATTTCTCCTCTTTGGTAAGGAATTCCAAATTCAAATTTGTACAGCTATAGACTCATGTATTTGTGCTTCGATGATCGTCATTCATTTGTTTTTTTTCTTCTGTTTTTTTCTGTTTGCGTCACTCATTTTACAAAATGGAAAACCTTAAATATCGCATTATTTACGAGTACGAGTTCCGCCGTGGCACTAGTGCTGCGGAAACAACTCGAAGGGTGAATGATGTGTATGGCGGTCGTGTTGCAAAAGAAAACACAGTTCGTTTTTGGTTCCAACGTTTTCGTTCTGGAAATTTCGACCTGCAGAACAAGCCCCGTGGACGGCCTGAGACTCAAGTTGATAATGAAGAGTTGAAGGCTATTGTGGAAGCGGATCCATTGCAAACCACGTCCGAGTTAGCTGCAGGCTGCAATGTTAGTGATAAAACTGTTTTAATTCACTTGAAGCAAATTGGGAAGATTAAAAAGCTTGAAAGGTGGGTACCTCACGAATTGACTGAAACAAACCGGCAAACGCGCGTCGACTGCTGCGTTACATTACTAAACCGGCACAATAATGAAGGTATTTTAAACCGAATCATTACCTGTGATGAAAAATGGGTTCTTTACGATAATCGGAAGCGCTCAGCGCAATGGTTAGATCCTGGCCAGCCAGCCAAATCCTGCCCCAAGCGAAAATTAACCCCAAAAAAGTTACTTGTAAGCGTTTGGTGGACTAGTGCCGGTATTGTTCATTACAGTTTTTTCAAATCTGGCCAGACTATTACGGCTGATGTCTATTGTCAGGAATTGCAAACCATGATGGAAAAGCTAGCGGCTAAACAACCTAGGCTGGTCAATCGCTCCACGCCACTGCTGCTTCACGACAACGCTAGACCACACACTGCGCTACAGACGGCTACTAAATTAGAAGAGCTTCAATTGGAAAGTCTAAGACATCCTCCGTACTCCCCGGACCTTGCTCCAACAGATTACCATTTTTTTCGAAATTTGGATAACTTCTTGCAAGGGAAAAAAATCAACTCCGATGGGGCAGTCCAAATCGCCTTCAAAGATTTTATTGATTCCCGTCCGACTGGTTTTTTTAGTAAAGGGATCAATGAACTACCTATGAGATGGCAAAAGTGCATAGAAAATAATGGTTCATACTTTGATTAATTAAATATATTATATTAAAAAATATTCGACTTTTTGTTCCTCCCATACAAAACGCCAATTTCATATGTAAGGACCTAATATATATGATAATGTCAGGGCGTGTGCACAAACTACAATACATCGGGTTCTTCTCAGCGTTCCTCCATCACGCCTTTAAGTAGCTTACGTTCAGAAACATCAAGTGGGTAGCTGGAGTTAGTTTGCTACGAGACTGGCAATACTATGTCGACGTTAATCTAGTCTGTGATCGCTACTAGTCTTAGTCAGTTGAGTCTGCGGTGCTTATAGTACCACCAACTTAACTGTGCAGTTCGCGAGGGCGCTGCTGGTCAAGGAAATCAACTACAAACTGCCACAATTTGAAGGAATGTTGTAGTTCTTTTTTCTGCCGCCTGAACAGATAAGTTGGTGGGACTTTACGTCGTGATACACTGCAGTTGACTTGGGACCACTTGGGACTCTTTTACGGACCGCCGAACAGGCAACACGTAGTGAAACCAACGAGAGTTAACATTGAACGTGAAAACTGTGAACTAATCCGTCTACTTCATCGTGATCCTCCTATAACGAAACCATAGAACATATAATAATACTACGTATAGAATGGACACTCCTCACCCCCCACCAAAACGAGCCTTCCTCACCGCGCCACCGATTCTGAGCTGTCGCTAAGCTGACTTTAGTACGGGACGCGCAACTCGCGCACGATGACGTGACGACAAAGCGTTACGATTGTACGAGTATTTTAAAAGTTGAAAATGGGGTACTCTTGTGCTGTTTACGGTTTCTTATGAACTAAACGAGAAAAGGATAAGAGTTGTAGTAGATTCCCTAAGGATAAAACGAGGTAAGTCATTATTGGCAACCTACACTAAGTACCTACCTATTTGTCGTTCTTCAGTTATACAGTAGGTAACTTATTAAAACAGGTAATTTACTGTAGATATTCAAAAAAATACAAACATAATACTTTATCTTTGTATTTTGCTATTCATATAATCATTATTTTAGAAGATTTTTGTTAGCAATATATTAGGTCCTTACATATGAAATTGGCGTTTTTCGTACTGGCCACTTTAATCACGAATTTCTCCTCTTTGGTAAGGAATTCCAAATTCAAATTTGTACAGCTATAGACTCATGTATTTGTGCTTCGATGATCGTCATTCATTTGTTTTTTTTCTTCTGTTTTTTTCTGTTTGCGTCACTCATTTTACAAAATGGAAAACCTTAAATATCGCATTATTTACGAGTACGAGTTCCGCCGTGGCACTAGTGCTGCGGAAACAACTCGAAGGGTGAATGATGTGTATGGCGGTCGTGTTGCAAAAGAAAACACAGTTCGTTTTTGGTTCCAACGTTTTCGTTCTGGAAATTTCGACCTGCAGAACAAGCCCCGTGGACGGCCTGAGACTCAAGTTGATAATAATAATAATAATAATAATTTATTCAGAAAATATACATACAAATGTGCAACTAAATACAAATATCAACAAATCCTATTAGCTAATATGGCATTCATTAAGAATCATAGATAGTCACAGTGTTGTCTTGCAGAACCTACACTAAGAAAATTCTTGTGTCGTAGATTCTGCCCCTTCATATGTACAGTGAGTAAGAGGTAAGTCTATGTAGCTGTCACGTTCATAAACAAACAAAATATCAAAGATGTTCTTATGGATTTGATATATATGACATTACAATTCTTTATATATAAATATATCATATACATATATAATTATGCATGAGTACATACAGTATATTCATAAATGATGGAGATAAATATATATATATATAAATATATATATATATGTATATATGTGTGAGTGAGTGTGTGTGTGTGTGTGTGTGTGTGTGTGTGTGTGTGTGTGTGTGTGATGTAGGTTTGTAAAGGGGGAGGGAATGAAGTTTTATGGCAAAGTATCATATTATTCGATTACTTTGAGAAGATTCTCAGTTTCATCATACTTTAATTTTGTTAACCAACTAAATAGCGCCGCTTTTGCTTCTCTGTTGTTCAATGTAACAAAATCTTTTATTATTTTGTTAACATTGTTGTACAAGAATGGCCCCAAGAAACATGCGTGATGTTTGGCTAATTTTGTGTTGAATTTTGTACTCCGAAAATTTTTATCCTTACGCCTTTTTTTTTCAACATTTTCCATCAAACTCGTTTGACTGTGACAACCCATCACAATATTTTTTATAAATAACTGCCGAACCGTCAATACTCCACAATCCTCGTATAGATCAGACGTAGGAAATATACGTGTTCTAAAAGTTGCAGTTTTTAGAAGCGCTCTTTGAGCGCGTTCTAGCAATAACATGTATGTTATACCTGCACCGCCCCAAGAGGTGTTGCAGTAGGTAAGGATCGACCTGCACAGTGCGTTATACACATTTATGATTAATGTTCGGTCGGCGACATCACGGAGATTTTTAAAAACGAATATTAATTTTCTTACCCTATTGCTGAGAGTCTCTATGTGAGTTTTCCAGGTCATTCTGCGATCGAGCGTTACTCCTAAATACTTGATGTGAGGGACGTTTTGCAATACCGGACAGCTGCAATTATTCGGGTTACAATTAAAGTGAATTTTTATATTTATATCAGGTGTCCTTCCACGGTCACACGTAAACGCAACAAGTTTAGTTTTATCCACGTTTAATGAAAGCCGGTTTTCTTGCAGCCATTGTGTGACAATCCCTAATCCTGCCTCAGCTCGAACGCGGGCCTCTTCCCAGTCTTTTCCTATAAAAATAAGCGCTGTATCATCTGCGTATGCAAACGTTTTTCCACCATTCAATTTAAGCCTGCACAGGTCATTGACGTAAATGAGAAATAAAGTAGGGCCCAGAACGCTGCCCTGTGGTACTCCAAACGTTACTTTATCTCCATTACTGATTACGTCACCCACCCTAGTCCTCTGGGTCCTCTCCTTCAAATAGTCCTCCATAAGGTGCAATGCATTGTCTCTAATTCCAACATGTTCGAGTTTTTGAACAAGTATAGGTACAGAGACAGTGTCAAAGGCTTTAGCTAGGTCTAAAAATATTGCAATGACTTTATTTTTCCTGTCTAATTCCGTGACGATAGAATTTGTTAGGTTTGACACTGCGTGTTCAGCTGAAAGACCGGCTCGAAAACCGAACTGATTTGACGAGAGAATCTGAAATTTTTCTAAATATGACGTAAGGCGTTTGTTAATAATTGAAAAAAATAATGAAGAGTTGAAGGCTATTGTGGAAGCGGATCCATTGCAAACCACGTCCGAGTTAGCTGCAGGCTGCAATGTTAGTGATAAAACTGTTTTAATTCACTTGAAGCAAATTGGGAAGATTAAAAAGCTTGAAAGGTGGGTACCTCACGAATTGACTGAAACAAACCGGCAAACGCGCGTCGACTGCTGCGTTACATTACTAAACCGGCACAATAATGAAGGTATTTTAAACCGAATCATTACCTGTGATGAAAAATGGGTTCTTTACGATAATCGGAAGCGCTCAGCGCAATGGTTAGATCCTGGCCAGCCAGCCAAATCCTGCCCCAAGCGAAAATTAACCCCAAAAAAGTTACTTGTAAGCGTTTGGTGGACTAGTGCCGGTATTGTTCATTACAGTTTTTTCAAATCTGGCCAGACTATTACGGCTGATGTCTATTGTCAGGAATTGCAAACCATGATGGAAAAGCTAGCGGCTAAACAACCTAGGCTGGTCAATCGCTCCACGCCACTGCTGCTTCACGACAACGCTAGACCACACATTGCGCTACAGACGGCTACTAAATTAGAAGAGCTTCAATTGGAAAGTCTAAGACATCCTCCGTACTCCCCGGACCTTGCTCCAACAGATTACCATTTTTTTCGAAATTTGGATAACTTCTTGCAAGGGAAAAAATTCAACTCCGATGGGGCAGTCCAAATCGCCTTCAAAGATTTTATTGATTCCCGTCCGACTGGTTTTTTTAGTAAAGGGATCAATGAACTACCTATGAGATGGCAAAAGTGCATAGAAAATAATGGTTCATACTTTGATTAATTAAATATATTATATTAAAAAATATTCGACTTTTTGTTCCTCCCATACAAAACGCCAATTTCATATGTAAGGACCTAATATATCCGTGGATATTGACTTCGTTTGCAGCGAAACAAGTTTAGTGTCTTTGTAGCCTACACCTACCATAGAGAAAAGCAATATACATACCGACCTTCGCCACGGTTGACACGCGGCACACTTCATGTTTGTTTATTAAACGAGAAGAACATAAATTATTATTTTGATTGTAATTATTATCATTACTTGTATAAAATGTGAACTTGGAATGATACTATTTGTATAGTGTAGGTATCTATTATTGTATAAGTAATGCAGTGAAATGTGAGTAATGTCGTACATGGAGTTGGATTGTTGTGCTTGTAAATGTTTCTGAAGGTAGGTAAGGTACGCATAACCTAAGAAATCTAATAAGTCATAATAACAGCATCAAAAGATTGCTAGGTAGGTAAGTACAACAATTATTCATACGGTGACAACCTTTGACTTCACGCACACATTTACGCGTGTACAAAAACCACATTTGTGTAGTGTCTGTTTAATAGGTAGTTAGAACGCGGCTTTTGTATAGAGAATGAGTGGAGTGTCCAGGCTGTGACGAAACTGTGATTATATGATTGGAAGATATTGGCACAGACCTATAATAGAGGAGGGTGGTCTTATTTCATGGTTTCTACATTGGATGTGGATGTGGAACACGTGTTATTAACCATTATAATGATTATGTTAGATGACAGTGGCATTTAGAGCAGTATAGCAAAAGTTGACATCGTGGTGGCGGACGTACCGCAATTATAATAACGAGGTCACCTAACCAGCGATATCCGGAATCAATAGTGAAGATATTGAACACCAAGGGGTGTGGTGCAGTAAGGGGTGTACGGATACAATTTCGGGTACTATTTTACCTTTAATCGCTTTTTATGACACCCACAGATAGAAAATAATAATAATTGACAAATTCTGTGCCTATCTTCAACCACCTTCAAGTCAAAAATCCGTCACCAAGCATTAACGGTATGTTCAAGCAGTGTTCCTATTCTTGGACTAGTCTATAGTATCGTAAGTATTATCTTTAGCGAAGTAAAAAAAATTGAAACTTCATTTAAACTACTGTTACCTTAGTTTTACCACAACCTCAACTAATGGAATGCGATCGGTTGAAGGACAGCTGCTGATCGTAACAGATTGGATGCTTGGTGACAAATTTTCTTCTTATGGGTAGTAAGCTAGGAGAGCATTCGCAAAATACCCTACCATCATTCGAAGAGATAGCGTTGGGATCTGAATCTACTGGGAGGTATTGGCCCTCTGCGTGGCAATAAATCTTATTACCATTGAGCCAGTAACATACCATAAACATATAAAAATTTTATTTTTAGTGTATGGTTGTGTTTAGTTGTCACTAAAGGCTAGTCCACATTAGCATTAAAGCCTGAAGTCTCAAAAGACTTTCCGTAACTATCGTAGCAAAATGTTTGCCAAAGCATGAATGGCAATACTTACAAAATGTCGGCCACATAACCGTCTAAACTCAATTTAAAGTCTGAAAGAATTAAATCAGGATCGTATTCGATATTCTTGTCACCGATCAAAAATACATTTCGTGCGACCTGTGCACGATGTTCGCATATTTATTTCATTTATGCAGAGATTATTTTTGTAACTAAAATATACTAAAAAAGTTTGTTCTGTTTTAAAAAAATCAGTCAATTCAAATTTCACTTATGTAATAGGGACAGATGGAACCTTGTATTTTTAAAGCAGTGGCTACTCGTACTTATTTTATAATAGAAAAGCAATCACTACTATTTAAAGTTGAGTCAGTAACGTAGTCAGTAATTTATTCGTCAAAATAATGTCTCCACTCTGCAAATGGAAGCGTGGATTTGTGATTCAAAGGTGTCAGTTTTAATCAAATTGTTTTGTTTTAAAACCACAGCCTGCCTCGTGTTTTCATCATTCGCTCATCCAGTTAAATAATTTCACTTCATATATTGACTTTTGTTTTGGGACAGGCAACAATAAAACAATATCTTTTTACGATCATTTCATCGTCATAAAATACCTTCATTATTTCTGGCACTAAGTTTCTCATTCAGAAATTGTGCTATACAGTCATAGTAAAAGGAGTGGGGAAGTAAGTTATCTTCATACAAACGCACCGCGCGCGGCTTGTTTGTGTGCGCCATAGTATCTATGCTTCCCGCACGCACACTCTAACACAATCTCGACCCGTTTCTCAGTGCGCCAGCCGGGGCTAACACCGAACAAAGTTCGCGCGTCACGGCTTTTTGGCACCGATAAATAAATGAAAAATGTTTGATAATCGCATGAGAACTTATTACTGTGTGTTGGGTTGTCTAAATAATAATAACTTTAAAAGTATTTTAAGAAAACATTTAATTAATTATTTAATAAAACACTTAAAAAATCTTTATAAAAATGATATATATCTAGTGACATTAGGCGGAATTGTCACTAGATATATATCATTTTTATAAAGATTTTTTAAGTGTTTTATTAAATAATTAATTAAATGTTTTCTTCAAATACTTTTTAAATATTTGTTATTATTAAAAATGGATTTCCGCAAAGTAACGCCTGAATCTATTCATTGTCTAAATAATTCATAAATTCCAGAGTTGTCTTTCTTCAGATTATCTACTGAACAGGAAAGGTAAGCAAGTCACTTATTCTAGCATACCTATGATTGTTACTTGATGATGAGTGATGCATACTTATTTTTTTGTTGTATTAGGTATGCCCCGCAACGCACGTCTCTGGCCCCGCACCCACATAGGTATCGCCAGTCGGTATTTTTTTCATCGTGAAAGGTGTTATCATGGTTTAGGTAAAAAACCGACCTCACTAACCCTGAACCCAGACAACACAAGTAAAAAATACAACTTCCCGGCCCTTGCCTATTTCTAGGTACTAAATTAAAATTATGCATATACGAGTACATACATTATAAATAAGTAACAACCCTGAGACAGGCAAGTATGGTAGGTAATTATATCGCGAATTGGGTCGGAGATGGCCTACTTCCCACTCTTTCTACTATGATACAGTATTTTGATTCAAGGAGCGATATTCATACAAACAAAAAAAAAACTAAGAACTGGCAAAGCAGAAGCATAGAAATTAGGCTCAAGGGCATACATGCAAAGTTTCACCGAGTTTGAACAGTTAGTATTTAAAATATGACGAAACTACGTTTGTATGGAAAGCGCCACGAGTACGAGCCTTAATTCATTATTCAGTGAACGTTGGATTAGCGTGGACGTAATTTCATTTGCCCGTCAGACTTTATTGTTAGATTCATTGCAAAATTCGTTCGAAGCGTAACATTTCATATCCTCAAATTAGAATTTCCGTTACGCATTATCATTTGGAGAAATAGGCTTAATTTTCAGAATAATAATAAGAATTAACCCACTTTCCCCGTCAGAAGAAATTAGAGGCACATAATGAAGGGTCGGGAAACCATACGGACGATTGACAACGTCAAACTGGGACGAATCTATGAAAGTACGTGTCACTAATTGATACCGAAGGAATACTGTGTTTTTGTAAGAAAGTTAATTCGTTTCCAGATAACTATTATTCCTACAAAGGCTTTCAGGCACAATGCCCTCAGAATATAAGCTTTCAAATATTTTCTACAGGAAATAAAATTGACTGTGTCCATTATTTTGATGTTCTGTAAACTATTCAAGTTATAGCGGAATAATGGTTCTCAAGACATATTCTACCCGTAAGTAATAACGCAGAAGCTATCCAATATTATTAGACATAGACAAATAAAACATTAATAAACACCTACCGTCAATTAAAGGAGTGCAAGTTTTTAAATATTTTATTTCTTATATAATTTAAAGAACTCGTAGTGGACCTTGCCTTGTCGTTCTTAGAAACGTGACTAGGAGAAGTGAGTATATTAATCAGTGCTTTTATGGTTTTGGAAGGTACGCTAAGCTGATGGTCCCGGTTGTTGTCTTAGGACGGCAGTCATCATCACCCCTGAACGTGACGAAAATTTTGCGCTTGATCTAAACTGATCAATTATCTAAATATTCAAAAAAATATTATATAATTATATGGATTATTTTCAAAATAGTTTCTAAGTTTTGGTTTGAAAAAAGTATATTTTGTATGTGTGTGCTTGTACTTAAGCTGATCTGTTCTTTGGTACGACTTGCACAGATTGTACGGTAAAACTGTTTCAGGATAGACAGTTGATGAATGAAGCCAGAAGACTAACTTGCTTTACGCATCTGACGGGTTAGAGTACTAGACGAAAGTTTTTATATGGTCCTACAGCTGAATATGAAGAAAAAAAGGTTTTTAGTTTTTAATGATATAGCAAACATAAGTGAATAATATATTGTCCGTTACCTGTGTAACTAGACTACAGAATCTAAGATGTAATATATTTTTTTTTATGCCTGATAGGTTAGCTTTTGAGCACTATCTCACCTGATGGTAAGTGATGATGTGGTCGAAGATGTTGTTCAGGCTAACCTAGAAATCCCACCTGATGTTAAGCGGACTAACCTCTGCCTATAAAAGATGAATTTCATCACAAGTCACAAATTGCACTGCGCCCGTCACTATGAGATATAGTTGTTAAGTCTCATGGGCCTGTAATTTCAGTAGCTCTCAAGGACTGTTAGACAAGCCGCAACACACCGTTAGGTGCTTGGCGACAGATTTTCTACTTGAGGATGGTAGTTAGCCAGGCGTGCAATCGAAAAATGCCCTTTCACCATAAGGTGAAGCTCAAGCCGGCGGTGGATTCGAACCCGGGTACTGCAGCACGGCAGTCCATAGCTATTACCGCTCTGCCATCATTGTTTTTTTTTTTTTTAATCTTATATTTTATTTGGAGCTTGAGTCGATGTACGACTATGTCAGCTCCATTGTGTACATTCGTTTGAACTCTACTTTAAAATCGAGTACATTAAAACTAACAGAGACTTTGCCGCGTCGCTTAATGGCGCGGACAGGATACCTTGAATAGCTCCTACCTCAAGAAGATTGAAACTGTATTCACTTATCATATGCGTTCTCATAGATTGGCTCCGCACACATTCCACGAGGACGTGATGTACGTCCTCTAACACTCCACAGGTGCCACAATTAGGGGAGTCTGAAATTCTCATTAGGTGCTTAAATTTATTCAGTGGAAGGTGTCCAGAGCGAAGTCTGTGAGCTAAAACTATCAATTTCCTTTGCATGTTACAATTTACAAACCATGGTGATTTCTGAGGTTCATGTTGCACAATTTTGTACCAAATTCCTTTCTGAGACGAGATTACATCATAAAGAGATTTCCATTTTTCAAAAACTTTGTACCTATATTTACATAATATATCCGAAATTTCAGGCATTATGTATACTTCCGTTCCCATAGTGATAGCGTCCCTTGCAAGTTTATCTACTTCCTCATTTCCTCTAATACCTACATGTGAAGGAATCCACCGTAGTCTCAAATCAACGTCACAGTTACTAAGGTGTGAGATTTTTTTCACGATATCATATGCTACCGAAGCACCTCTGATACCAGAGGCGCTGCTTGAAATATATATATACCGCTTACAGAAGTGGATATATTTTCTATAACGTTCACTACGGAACTTCTAATAGTAGATTATGATACAAGTGAGCTAAGTTGCTCAATATACACGGCTGTGTGTTGCAGCCCGAGCCGTAGGCGAGGGCGTAAATCAGCCAAGTGTATAGTGAGCAAGTTACTCACGAGTTTTATACGCACTTTTTCAATACCCTTGCGAGGAAAAAAAATATATTGCACAAATGCGATACAAACAAAATACGAAAATTATGGAAAACAGCGCGCAAGTTTTTTTTTGCGCGCGTAAATGCATTGTAGTTGATTACATATAAACCTCTTTGATGTTACAAACCTGTATTACCCGGTTAAATTGAAAATGCTCTGTTTACTCGCATATAATTTGCAGTTAGGTACTAACTGATCTTTAAAAAAATAATAGGTGTCCTCATATTGAGTCACACAAATAGAGATGTGTTTTTTATGTTAAATCTTAGTCTATTTTTACCAATCTTGCATTGGTGACGGCTAGTGGCAGAATTGTTGTGAACTAAAAAACTATCGAAAGATACAAAAATAGTTTAAAAGTAAGTTACGATCATTTTAACGGCACTGCGTGATTTATAATCTTTTTACCACTAATGTAATTTTTTTTCGACGACATTAATAAGAATCATATAAAAATCAACAGTGACCTTACGATCAATATCAAATATTTCAGATTTAGGAGTACATGTAGCATAGGAGCGAATGATCAGGGTGGAAATGTAGTGTAACTAATATAGTTAATGTTAGGAATGATTATATCAAACAAAAATTTAAAGTTGCAAAAGGGCCAATGACAAGATTTGAAGAGTCATACATTGTGTTGTCTTAGGTTTTCGCGATTATTACACATAGTAATTAAACAACTTTAAAATATTTAAATCGCGGTTATTTATGATTCAGTGTCACAGGGTGACAGTCACCCCGTGACCACGATCACTGCAAAGTGTTTGAAACGTCGGCACAAATATAATGATAAATATACGCGATTTAAACCGTTTAAAGTTGTTTAATTACTATGAGTCATACATTGGCATGGTACAGGGAAGGGATGTAAATCATATGGTTAACTAAAAGAGTGAATATCAATGTATAAGGATAGATAAGCAGAAAGAAAACATAAAAAGTATGGATAAGCTCCGGGTAGAATAATATGTATAATAGATGTTGCTTCTTAGATGACAAGTAAAATAACAAAATGGACAAAAGTTTTGGCAACCCTGCTCAGTGTGGGGAAACGACAAGAAGAAGACATTACTTTATAAAGAGTTACAATAATATATTTTTGCCAAATAGCATATAAACTGTTATATTCCTACTTTGAATGGCCACAAAATTACAGACGTTCTTTACAACCCTAGCTATTTCAGGCGTAGAATTGTATTTTATGAAGCAAAACAAAAAATAACATGGAAACCGAACAACTTCTAAGCTGCATATATAGTGCTATTCTTTGAGTTAGTCTTACACAACTTCCAAATATTTCTCTTACTTGGCAGCGAGTTTCGTCACTTTATTTCGCCTAGGTTACACCCAACACTCGGAATGGGGGAAAAAACAATTCGTACATCTGGAGATTTGCCACTTTATTTTTTCACTTTTTGAGCCGTATTTCTAGGTCCCTGAGAAAACAGCAGACTGACGAATGTCTTTATAAATAAGTCGTCGCAGTATCTCTGAGTATTTCTGGTTAGGGATAAGAGGAGTTCTGAATTGGCTTGTAGCCGGATAGTAGACATAATAATAGTCGTTTCTGATATTCGCCAAATAATCATCACGCCTTTATAAGGTGGTAAACAAATCCGAAAAGAAAGGTAGGTAGGAAGTGTCCAAGCACCTTCTATTTTTGATTTCCGTGTAAACTGTCAAACCCGTGGGTCGCACTTATACCTGACCTTTAGTTTTCAAGACTATGCTATCCTTGTTCAACTCACGAAGCATTATGTATATGTGATGATAAGGTAACAGTATATTTTTTTTTACTAACACAACTTTAGACATCTGTTCAAACAAGTACCTAATCAAAAAAAAACATCACTAACAAGAGTCGTTTATTTTATAACCAACATCAGTACACTTTATTTTACATAACTGCAGCTTATTCTACACATCAATTACTCTGATTAATTCTTATCAATTATAAATAATACATTACAATTTTATGAATTATTATCAAACTTGAGTTGTTTTTATGATACGTAACTTTTATAGTTTTTAGCAGATTAATTTCTCGTTCAGTAAAAAGTGGCAGCTGTTAGGCGACAGTTTGTGCAGCAACTTGTGATAATAATGATCTACCAGTAAGCACACGTTTGAAATGTACGCCGGGTTTTACTAATGAAAATATAGATAACATTATCCAATAAAGTAGTTTATTTCATTACAATACATTTATTTTCACCTAAAAAGTTCAAAAAGTAGGCTTGGTGTGTGAATAATATAAGTTATATGTAAAATGTAACAGTTGAGTGATTGGAGACAGAAACCTGGGGAATGAGACAATTCACATTAAATAAAAGAATAAAAAGTCAGGGGTAAATGAACTTAATGAAAGCTAGCAAAGATCCAATCCCTTAAGCGTGCTCGTCGTTTCTCCAAGTGCCCAATCGTGGGCTAACTTTCTCCAGCACTGTCGTTAATAACTACGAATTCATGTTAGAATACGTATAAAAGCAGGAACATCAAATAAGAGTTCTTTCCAAACGGTAATGTGGGTAGCGCCAGTATATTATAATGCGGTGCGTTCCTTCGTGGATGTTCTTTGGCGCAATTGTCATTGGAAGCCTCCTTGCCGACTTAGCGCGCGATGTTTCGGATGGTCATTGCACACACTTGCGTAGTTCATGCAGTTCACCCTAAATGACTAAGTCATGTTAATATTATTAATATTAATTTATTAATATTATTTAATGATGAGAACAAACGGCGCAAACACTCGGTCTTGCGTTGGCATGTACTCATCCTCTTTTTGGTATAAAATACCACAATCAAATTCCGAGTGAAGAAAGTTGCCTACTTTTATTATACCTAATACAAATACTCGTTCATACTAATATAATAAACCTACCAGAATTCAAATAAACAATATTTTTTGCACAGAATTAAATTGTGGCATTTATTGTCAAAAGGATACACCAACATTGGCGTGAATGTTTATTCTTTGTATGAGCAATTTGATTCTGTCGTAATTCTATTAAACAGACGGAGTTCTTATCGCAACTCTAGTGATACATGTCCCTTGGTTGTTACATTTTAAGCGTACTAATATTGAATTTATAGGATGAAAAGGGTTCCTGTAAACAACGAAATAGGATATTGTTTCAAACAATCTAAATAAAATAATGTTTGCTTTAGAAATACTGTTAATTGAAAATGTTTAACACTCTATACACTGGGTCAATTTTTATTCCAGTTCGCCATTTTGGTATTGCAAAATATTTGCTTAGGAAAAATCATTATTATTCTTAGCTCTTCATTATTGGGGCGGAACAAAATATTTCCTAATTAGCTTATTCTAGCCTCTTTTACTTTATATATTCTTGTATCATCATTACAAAAAAACAGTTAAAAGCACAGACCTAGGATTTTTTCGCTACGCTCAAAAGCCTATGGTTAAAAGCATAACAGATCAAATACATTTGAAGGATTAAGATCGATATAATGACCCTATTATCTAAACTAATATAATAAAGAGGAAAGATTTGATTGTTTGCATTGAATAGGCTCTGAAACTACCGATTAGTATGAAATGTGGTATGGAAATAGTTTAATACACGGGAAAGGACATAGGATAGTTTTTATCCAACTGCGCAAAAAGAGGTGGTTTTGCGCGATAACCGATCTACTGGACCGATAAGGACGAAATTTGGTATGGACCGGAAAGGTAGTAATAAATAAAATATATCATTTACTCATGAGAATTTTTCGCGAGGTGACTACAACAGGAAATGTAAATGATACATTTCCTGTTGTATATAATAAAAATATAAAAGTATATAAAAAAAAAGTTATTTTGCTTTATTTTTATAGGTACTTGTACTAATATTATCTTAGACGTTTATTAATTCTCTTCAAACTTCTTAATTTCGTACGAAAATGTTTAGTTAGGTGTAGATGAAAGTTTCAGATAAACCATTATTGAACGTTGATAAATCGATCATCCAGAATATACGTAGTCTTTTTCATAATACAATTTTTCGTCCTTTATTAATAAATATTCTTTCGAGAGATTCCACCAGGACAAGACAAGAGAGTGACTTAATAAAATCCAAATAAATGACTTTTATAGTAAACAATGAAATGTAGAGGACATTGTGTGTAGGCTTTAGGTGGATAAATTATAATAGAATCATATAAATTATGTGCCAATGTTTTTCTTATTTGCAGGTCCAAAGTCCAGTACTGGTCGTGGAGCTCACACTGAATAGACTAGAAGGAACTCAGCTCAGGGCATTGGGTCTGCTTTCAGTCTTCGGTTTCAACGTGACGTACGCTGTAAGGGCACCTACAGACCCACCTGAACCTACTTCTTGCAGTGCTATAGAATGCAGACTGCTGGGACATTGCTATGCCAGACAAGACTTTCGGTAACATTTACTATAATTACCAGTGAACTATGTTCTTGTATAACTTAGAATTTCTCTTTCAAATGATTGTCTCTCCAGAGTTATCACTATATGATTTGTTTTGTAGCAGAATATTTATCATTTATTTAAATGTATTATGTATATGCCAGTATTCTATTTGATTTAGAGGTGAGCTGCTGGTGTACTTATATAGTTAATCACATTGTTTACTTATAAATTATATTACTTTATTGTTTTCTTTGATTATTTTATCATTTACCAGTGGAACACATAAACTTAAAAAAGTTCTGTATTGTAGAACATTCAAGCAAAGTATCATTCTAGGTGTTAGCGATGCAAGTTCTATAGATATGTTTTTAAGATATCTCTTGATTACTGCTAGGTGCGAGGGCATTATTACGTCTAGATTTAAAACCCATTTTAGAAAGTGAGCAAGAGGGTAAGCTCCTACTTTTCACTACGGATAGTGCGGCAGTAATATACGCACTCAGTACTGGAAATACGACTGGAAATACGCACTCAGTAATGGAAATACGAGAACTATTGCGTCGTCACACCGAGAGAGAACAACAAAACCTGTGGGATAAGTTAGAAGACTGTAAACATACGAAGGCCATGTTTCCAACTCTAAACAAGAAGCTGACAAATAACTTGCTAAAGCTACAGCGGGATGAATTGCGCCTTGTTGTAGGCCTCTTTACGGGTCACTGCAACCTGAACTACTTTCTGCATAAAACGGGAGCAACAGACAGTCATCTATGTAGAGGCTGTATGCGTGAAGTAGAGACCGTGGAGCACGTCCTATTGCACTGTGAAGCCACGGAACAAATAAGAGTTGAAACGGGTCTATGTTAGCCATTCTCACCATCAAAATCCTTTCCACCACCACACACGTCACTGGAGCAGCTATGCCAGCGACCCAGAGTCCTTCTCCGCTACGTTAAGGAGTTGGGATGGCTTGGGTAGAAGCTGGCGGGGGAAATGCACAATACACCCCAAGAGGGACGTCAGTGCAGGACATATCGCCCCCAATTAGAATAAGAATAAGAATAAGATATCTCTTACACTAGGAA
This sequence comes from Plagodis pulveraria, assembly GCA_963890685.1. Classification (NCBI taxonomy): domain Eukaryota; kingdom Metazoa; phylum Arthropoda; class Insecta; order Lepidoptera; family Geometridae; genus Plagodis; species Plagodis pulveraria. The sequence continues at coordinate 8,850,966 of OY982964.1, read as the reverse complement.
AGAAGGCGGTTTAAAACAGACATTTTTTATTAAAACAATCGACATAATTTCGAAGCGTTAAATACCTACTCACTGTAATGGAAAGTCGTGTCATAGATGCCCTAAAGCCAGTAAGAGATAATCATTATAGTAATCTTTGGTAGTAAATTCGTGTCAATAACCACCTATCTATTTATCTATAATTTAATTTCAAAATAAGTATTAGTTTGGAGTTACATTCTCGTAATTCTTCTTCCTGTTCTTATATATCCATACCTTCTCGGTATACCTCTGTCTGCATGCCCATCCACATTCAACATACTACTTTCAGTTATAATGTGTTGTGTCAGTTATAATTTTACGCTTTGAGGTGAAAGTTATATTCACTGTTACAAATATACACATTTATATCAAAAAATATTTACAGAGAGTTCTACTGTTCGTGCTTTGAGGGCTACTCCGGCGCCGACTGTGGAGTCGGCCCACTCTGTCCAAAGACATCCAACATGTGCAAAAACGGAGGTACTTGCAGGTAAGCCGAATTAAATACATACTACTAATTGTACCGGATAAGAGCTCGAGTAAGAGTAGGAGTCTGTTTTGGTTAGGTATATACCACTGTAATGTCAGATATGCTTGCTTCCGAGCGGCATTTTGCTGAGTAAACACTACTGTTAAAAAATTAGGCTAGTGGGTGAATGAAATAACATCTTCTCTTGAATTCAAAAAAAGACTTACCCCCTTACATATAAAAACATCGCTATGTAGTTGCTAAGTAATGGATAACTAAACAGTGTTTAAGTAATGTTTAAATATTTCTTACTTATAAACGCTACATAGCACCTGTTTAGCTAAGCAATGGATAATGAGGTCGAACGTATTTTAAACTGACAACATTGTACTAAAAGGTATTATGAATGACGTAAATGGCCAAATAGCATGTATCTAGTGCTAAATATCTTGAAATTAAAAAGTAAATATAATACTTTTCTTTGTAGGTACTGATTTTCGTACATATTGTTAGATGTATTGGAGACTTGTGAACCGGTTTTTATTTCGCAATATGGTAAATTCAAAGTGCTATAATATTCTATGAGTTATATTGGCCAGCAACCGATTCCATAGCATAATTGGAAAAGCACTAGGACGGTTTTCTGGGCTTACGGGTTCAAGTCCCGCTGGAAGTTATCTTTTTCCATCCGAAATTAATTCTATGCCCGATTATGTCTACGTATTTCTTTATGAATCCAAGTTTTCAACCTTTCTTTTATTATGTTTTATAAGTTATAACGCTTCCTTAAATCACACTAATATAATAAAGGCGAAAGTTTATGTGAATGTGTTTTGCCTTCTGTTCACGTTTTAAATTAATAGGCTCGCACCCTATTAAATAAGACCATTAATACAAAATAAGAATACTTCGACTCTTAAAAATTCGTCATAAAAGCATGCTGGTAAGATGTTTTTTAATTGCAGTAGCTTCTCTATGTATTTTGGAAGCCAATACAATTGCAATATCTTCACAGACGTGCATAGACGTGACACTCTGCTGGCTCATATCATAACATTACATACACCATACACCACTCATAGGGCGAATTATTTATTTCCCAAGTCGCATATTAATACCTACTTCCAATAGGAAGATATGGCACAGTCCTTATATTCTTATGTCAGGTTTGTAGCTGCGGTGTACTCTTTAATAAGATCGCGAAAAGTACGTATAATATTTATTTCATCATCCAATGTATGTTTCTACATGATATAATTTTTAAGATTTATTAACAGAGTATGTTTGTCTATAGTTTTGTGTGCCTACTCAACAATAACCTCATTCGTAACTAAATCAGCTGATCAGAAATATGGGTGCCATCTTGTTACTTAAAATTTAAACAAGGGTGGGACGGTGTTTAAATTGACACCTGATTTAAACAGTACTTAGGTACTGGATAAAGTTATGTAACGTTTATGAGTAAGAAATTTTGCTAATCAGCGGCTAAGTAATGTTTAAAATTTAAGTAGCGTTTATAAGTAAGGCTGTTAATGTTTAAAGTTTTCTTTACCAAATGTTCCTTATGTTGAACCAAGCTTTAAGCTTGGTCCAGATAAACTCCCTATTGACAATGCGAGTCTTCCTGGAAATCAAAATGGATTCAACTTTACAGTGGGATCCACATATACATGATCTCTCCGGAAGACTTAGTTCAGCTGCATATGCAGTTCTGAGAATAAGACAGTTAACAGACGTAGCTACTGCTCGCCTAGTTTATTTCGCCTACTTCCACAGTATTATGTCGTATGGTGTATTGCTCTGGGGAACACTGCTGAGATAGAGACAATCTTTATCCTACAAAAGGGTGCAATTCGAGCCATATATAAAATGGATCCTAAGGAATCTCTGCGGGATCTTTTTAAACTTAACTTAAACTTGCCTTCGAGCGGTATTTTACTGAGCAAACACTAATGTAATAAGATTAGGCTAGTGGGTTAATAAGACAAGAATGACTTATGTCTAGAGGTGATGAACTCAGTGCGGTGCTACACCGAACTTTTTAATTTGTTTTTAACATGGCCTGGCACCGACGCACGTCGGCAATGATCGGTCAGCTTAACTCTTAAACGTTTCCGCTAGTTACAAATGTATTATCCTCTCAGTGCTAACGATCAGCTGAAGACTAACCTCAGGAGTAACAAATGCAGTCAAATGTATTGGTGTTCAAATACGTACTTTTCAAGATAATATGAGGAAAATTATCTTAAACTCGCAAGAATCATAATCGTATACATGTTTACTAAACACGCACGTTAACACTGTTTACATTTTGAATTCCTTTTTCACCTTACGTTACGCAACTGGGCTATTTAGCATCCAACGCCAACATTAAAGGAATGGAATAAAGTACACTACTAACAAGAGCCTTCCCAAGAAGGAGTCTTGCCGTCAGTCAGGTGGCATAAGACTGAATCCATAACTTTATCTTTTATGTTATTTCGTTCTAAGAGAAAACTTTTTCTTCATGTCCAAATCTCACACAAAGTTAAATACATGATGAACCAACTGGTACAACATGTATTTCTTTTTTACCTACTTCTTTGTTCTATGTTCACATAGCTGTATTTAGAGCAATTATACTTGTAAAGTAATCATATTTATTTATTATGATCTTGTATCTTATGCGTTTCGTGTTGTTAGAGAAAACATATTATACTGACCCACCACACGTGAGATAAACCGTAGGCTAGCGTCTTCGAAGCGCTTTCTATACAAACGTAATTTCGCCATATTTCAAATACCAAGGATTCAAACTCGGTGACATTTTATATGCATGGCATTGATATTATACCTATGCTGTTGTTTTTCCAGTTTACCGTTTATTTAAGTATTTAAAAAAATATTCGAATATCGAAAATTTTGTATGGGTATTCTTATGTTTTCATTTAGGTGTAAAATAAATCGAATAACTAGCTAATCAGAAGCATAGATATTGTGTTTAGGATATACATGCGAACTGTTAGAGTTTGAACACTTGATGTTAGTATTAAAAATATATAAACGCTACATGCATTCTAGCTTTAAGCCGGTGCCGATTTTTAAATGGGAATATATATAATGACCACCATAAAATGCTTTGATACCCTTAGTTTATTTACCAAAAATTGTAATCGAACATCAAATGTAGTAAATGATCACTAAAGTCATATTTAGATGCGACGACGAGCGAATCGAGGAAGAGCGTTAGGTTACTTGCGACCACAGCAACGCGCGATCGTGCGAGCGAATCGAGCGTACGATGTGCCAGAATAATTATAGCAAGATATACAAACTTTGGTTATAATTTTACATTAAAATGCTGTTCTTATTTTGGTAATCATTTACTACTTTTGGGTTAACAATGATTTATTTGAAGTCATTTTGCTTAAATAGGATAGCGAGATGTTAAAACTTTGGTTATAAGATTACATTAAAATGCGGGTTTAATTGTTACTATATCTGGTAGTCTTAAACATAAGCCTTTTTGAATTAGTCTCTATAAAAACCCTAACCATGCTCTTGTACATTCTTCTGCAATTTCAGTGACTTTGAAATGGTTTCTGACGTTTCTATTTCAACATCTAACCTGGACAATTTCTACTGTGTTCATTTACAAATGGCAACCACGTTTCTAACATTCCAATGGTAACAAAATTCCGTAGCTCCTTTGGTATTCGTACCGATATTGAGTGGAACTCTCTCGTTTAAAGCTAAATGACATTACTGCTAAACGTTTCGACCGTGTTCAGGTTTTTCTAAAACAACTTTATAGTTCAATAAGTACGTTCGTGTTTTGCGTACGGTATGGAAAAGAGAAGAAAACGTTCTGAGGTGCTATAAACATATATATATATTTTACATTAAACTAGTCACCTCGAAGTCTGAAGCTATGATAGCCGTGCGGTTATAGGTATGGAATGCGGTGCCGCAGGTCAATGGTTCGATTCCAACCGCCGATTTTAGTTTCACCACATGGTAAGAGGGCATTTTGCGAATGCTCGCCTGGCTACTACTATTACCCACTACCACCCTCAAGTAGAAAATCTGTCGTCAAGCACCTAATAGTGTGTTCCGGCAAAAGTCCTTGGGAGCCAGTAAAATTACAGGCACATGAAACTCAATAACTATGTGTCTCAGGGTACGGGCACAGTTCAGTTCATCACTTGTGGCGAAATGCATCTGTTATAGGCAGAAGGTTACGGCTAGGTGGGCAACGTGCTTGCTTCGTCACAATAAAATTAAAAATTAAAAATGTCCACCAGGTACCTGGAGGTATTTGTTAAATTGGAATCAAAAAAGTTTTATGGACTTATCGAATACAGGGTCCGTAACCTATTTACCATTTATTTTTTAAATATTATTTATACCTAATGGATTAGCCTTTGACCACTATCTCATCTGATGGTAAGTGATGATGTAGTCGTAGATATTGTTCACACTAACCAAGAGTTACTGGCTTTCAAGGATAGCTGCCGGAACACACAGCTAGGTGTTTGGCGACAGATTTCCTACTTGAGGGTTGTATCTAGCCAGGCGGGCATTCGCAAAACGCCCTACTACCATGCTGTACCGACTGACCGAGACAACAACCCGTACGGACAAATTAACGTGCCCTCTGCACGGAAGCGCTCAGTATGACCGTGGCGGACGTAAGAAAACTGCGCTACGAGCGCTTCAAATATATTAATTATATTACTGTAATTAACGTGCGATATAAACGAGCAAACAGTGCATCTCATTTCAAACTTATACTATTGACCATACTAAGCACGTACCTGTTGGAAAATTGAATTGATATGTAATAAAGTTTGTTGTATTGTGTTATCCACCCAACATATTTAAAACATTTTTTTTTCTATTAGACTAGCCTATGACCACTATCTCACCTTACGGCTTAACGTGCAATCCAAAGCACGAAAATGCTCAGTAGTGATGTCACCCGCGATCACTCATCCAAGTCATGGCCGCGGCGAACGACGTTTACTGTGTTATCCAACCAACACATTATAAACATATAATTAAAATTCAAATAAATTGATGAGTGCCGCTTCAAAATTTTATGTTTTATTGCTGAAAATTAATAAATGTAAGATTACATTGCTTCGTTCAATAAAACAATATAGATCGACTGTGAGAAGAATCATAAACAAAACCTGAACTAGCCAACCATTATTTTGACAACAAGTTTTATATAGTCATTATTTTGACAATATGTTACATACCTACTCGTTTGTCTATAATAATTACACAATATGTATTTCATACTATGTATGATAAAATAAACCTATCCAAGATACGCGGTAGGCAGATGTGGAAAATTCCTCTCACTTTTGTGTATAACCTAAAGCAGCGTAGCAGGGTTTTAAATTAAAAACATATTTCACATAGTTCCTGTGCAACCATTAAGTATTTCCGTTTTAAACACTAACACATTTATTTATTAAAGCGAATACAATTACTTACGACTGATATTTTATTTGTCATTACTAATTTCATTTTCCTGTGTACCTACTCGTGGCTGTCGCAGTTTAAAGTTGACTTCTGCAAAAATTTACGAGCATACAAATATCATATTATTTTCAATATCTCATAATCTAAGAATTTGACTAGAATCTAACCAGATGGTAAGTGATAGTGTGGTCGAAGGTGTTAAAAAGGCATAAGACCTAGCTCTCAAGGAAAGCTGCCGGAAAACACGGTTACCCTTAAGGCTACAGTATTTCCAATTAAGGATGGAGCTAGCCAGGTGTGCGCCATTCAAAAGTGTCAAATCATAAAACCTATATAGCTTGTTTTATCAATGCCCAGATAGACGTTCACAATATTTACAATTTGACTCATTTACAGCTTGAGAAGATAACATTAATATTCCTACTTATGGCATCAGTGTAACGTTATTTTTGTAAGTATGTTTATATTAACTCGTACTTAAATAAAAATAGACGCCAACAAAACCTGACATTCGAAAACATTTTGTGTAATTTCACATCAACTTTGCATTGTTGTTTCCCCATTGTATATTTTCATTGGATTGAACAAAAATAAAACAACATTAAGGCAAACAATACAATTCAACCCTTCACTTATTTGGACGCGGGGCTACAAAAAGTAAGTTTTATTAACGCTTGTTTAGGCCTATTTGGTCCTTGCCTGGTAGCTAGTCTTACACACATACCCCTTTTAACGTTGACTATTCTCAATTACATGGACAAAAAAGGTTTACTTAAATAGTAGCAAGCTACAGCGATGAAGAAATAGGTTTATTTCAGGCAAAAAGTCTGCCAGGGTAAGTATTTGTTTGTCCCGAATCCCGGGGCTACAATTTTGCGTCTTGATTGGAGCTTTTATGATAGGTTTTAGATGACCGAATTTTTATGATAGGTTTATATAGGTTCAAGTATGTCTTCTTTCTAAGTTAATTCTATTATCATGTATCTTCATTTATCATGTTCTTTATTTTTCATAAGGCGTAAGCACCTTTTTTAGTTAACCAACTAGCACATTAAGCAAGTTATATTTTGAACAAAAATAAAAGATTATAAACTTAACAACTATTTAAAACTTACTAAGATATCGCATACAAAAACACGTAAACATGGTGTGTCAGTTAGTACACGCCTTACCTTTCTAAAATAACAAATACGTACGTATATGCTGCCTTCATCAAGGTAGGTATCCTTTATCTGGATACCTTCCAGATGAAGGCAGTATTGTTCGGTGAAACCTATGCATGAGGCCATCCTTCCTTTTGGTACTACTATTTTGAAAGCAAGCTCCCTTTCTTTTTTGTTTCAAAGATCCTTGTGCTATAAAAGAGCGTAGTAATATGAAAATGTTTGCTGTAATGAACAGATGCATCAACGTTAGTGTTATTAGTTAAAATATTAGGTAGGTAATGCATGTAATAGTTTATTCTTAGATCTGTAAAATTATTTATTAATCTGTACTTCTCAATTGTTTTTGTGATTTTAATGTTGATACAAGTAGGTACACATTAAGGCGGAAAAGCACGTATATCACGCTTTCGTAGCCAGTATTTGCAACTAATGTACAGGATCATAGAATTCATCACCTTGCCATACTATTGCCCATAATTCAAAAATATTGAACGTTAACAAACATCATAATAGTTCAGAGTATCCCTATTACCATCTCAAAAATAAATCTAAACAATACTACGAGTTACATAATTAACAAAAATATTCATTGAATCATTTTTAAAGTTATCCAATTCTCGTAAGACATCATATGGTCAAGTATAAAAAACTTACACAAGCTAGGTATAAACTAAAATAAAAAATAAGTTTAATTTTTTCGCCTAATACTTCCACATTAACCATATAAACAAAAAAACATAAATTTACATGTGTTGTTCTACCAGATATTTACCTAAAAATCACTTATAATACCCGGTTTTGTTGCCATGAGGAGAGGATCACCAAACAAATTTGAAAAGTTTTATATATCAGAGAAAATAATAGGTCACACGATTACGAGTAACACTTTAAGAGAAGGTTGTTCGAAACGACTCACTCGTTGTTGTTTAGTTTGTAGGTTTTTAATTATATTCATATGATTCTTGTCCGATTTTGTTAATATCTTCAACCTCTTTATAAATAAATATTATGTGACTAACTAATGCGACAGTTAGTGACATGTTATAGTCAGTGTAATAATGTTAAATATTTATATTGACAGACAGATGGGGCCGGCTGCCGTTAGCTGTATCTGCGCGCCGGGGTACACCGGTGATATCTGCGAGTCACAAATCGCTTCACCAGGTCAGTAACACCAGAGGTGACACTCATTATCATAGTAACAGCGCTGTGGTAACTAACAGAGTTAATTTCAAAGCTATAACTTGGGGTACTTATGAGGCCGTCGTAATTTTCAACCCTACCGCAGGTTTGAGCTTATCGTTCAAGGGCGTTTTTCATGCTTGCCTTATTCTTATATCTGGTAGGTAGCACTGTAGCCATTTCTTACAGGTTAGTGCCCTCATCGCCTCATCAGTATTCTATTCTATTCAGTCATTTTCGTGTGCAACTCCATACAAACACAAACAATAATCAACGACGTAGATATCAGCATCGCACCGACTCGGCACACGCTCGCGCGTAAGTCGTGAAAATGTGGCGAAGTTACATTGATGTTGCCATGTTACTGTTTCAGCTGGATTTTCCACGGCTGAACACAGCCTCCTCCACTATGGGGGGTTTGACATAATCACCACACTTGGCAGGCGGGATCGCAATGTAAGATATCACTTCCTCAGAAAGCGCTGTTGGTGTGTTACCCTTAGTCGCCTCTTACGACACCCATGGGTAGAGATGGGGAGATGACATACTAGCTAGGCACCCCACGGTAGATGTTATGATGTACCTACAAAATATTCAAAACGCTACTTTTCCCACAATTTCCCAAGTCAATTTATATAGTAGATGTTTTATTATGATATATAAAGGTAGCGCTTACTTCAAAACTCACATTATATAAGTAGATGAAGGGATACTTATATTTTTTTTATTTGTGTCTACCCTCACACAAACCTAGAAAATATATTCTTTATTTATTCACCTATAATTCTCAATTCCTAGCCTGAACTCATTTAAATTGGAGTTATCCTCATACTAGTTTAGTAGAAATATAAGTTTTTTTTTATACTCCGTCTTGCATGGTCACAATTTATTTAATCTGCCAATTCTCTGACATCGCAGTCGCAAGTCATTGTGAAGGTTTTTATTTTTCTAAATAAATATTTAAAAATCATAACTAGTTATGATTTTATGTCGAGTTTACTATTTCGGACATCACAAATATGACACTTTATCAGAATCAAGAGTAAGCATGGTATCAAAACAATAGAACGTTAATTATATTGTAATAAAACACAACCCAATCAACGTAGGTTTGCAATAGACATGCCTGTGAGTTTGTTACTTTATTTACTTACAATAGAACAGAGCAAACTTAAACCAACTAGCTCGACCATTATTATGCTAAATAGAATAACTTACCGCTTCAAGCTACTTTTCCCAGAAAACCTTAGGTTTTAGGTATTCTATTTAAAAATCTCCCACCTTCATCCACAGATTCATACTATTGAGTTTACGCTTTCACCAAGTTACACATTTATCTTAGTATTTGTAGCTTGTAAAAATACTTAAGAGAGTTATCATACCAATATTTATAAGATCAGATCACATCACTATGTTATTCATTACGGAAATAATATGGTTGGAAAAATGGTAATGAGCTAGGGATCATACACAATATATTACAATTATTTAGACACGGGTGCCTAAAAGCATAGAATTCGTTTTATATACACCGTGTCCCAAAATTCAACGATAAGCCGGCATCGGTGCATGGACCTACTCATGACTACTCGGGAAAAAAAAAAAATCATAACTCTTTTTTTTTTTAATTACAGAGACTTTTATAAAGTTGCGCCAACTTTTAATAAAACTTGCCATGGTAGTGTCCATACTTTTTTTTTTAACCCAGACTATAGAAAGTGCATAGAATGTTAAAATCTATGAAAATTATAAGAAAAAATTTTTTTTTTACTGATTTTTGTAAAATAACTACAGACTTTCTGTAATTTTAAAGGATTGTGGTAGATAGCCGTCCTTCTTAGGTTGCTAATGCACAAAAAATATCAAAAATATGTCAAAAATTGTGGTCATGGTAGTTGAAAATAGCATAATGGGTATCGAATATCGATGAAATTTATAAAAGTCTCTGTAATTAATAAAAAAAAACAATTATAATTATTTTTTTTTTCCGAGGAGTCATGAGTAGGTCCATGCACCGATGCCGGCTTATCGTTGAATTTTGGGACACGGTGTATATTGAACTTCAAAAATTGGTACTTCGTAGTGCCTTATTATAGTGTTTAATAAATGTAATAGGTAAGGTTTTTATTTATTGTAAATGTAAAACTGAGATCTTTGACTAAGTCAAAGACAAGTACTGCAAATTTCGATTAACGCTAAAATCATATTTGTTGGTAGCTACGTATTGATTTGTTGCAATATACATATTATATACATAGGTTAATAACTTAGAAATATCGACAGCCCTTCATATTCAGACTAGAGTAGACATTTGAATCTCTTACAGTCCGCCAGTCAAACTACTATTATTTGTGTATGTAATATTCACTGAGCAAGGGTTAGTACTTGAAATATTACTACATACTTAGAAGTACAAAAAAAAATAGACCTTCTTGCTTTTATAATTTTAAATTGCGTATAACTTCACATGCAAAACGATATTATTACGCAGACAATAAGCTCCTTATGTTTGTCATGAAAATGTATTGCATCATTGCCACGCTCTCGTTAATATTACCTAAATCCTTATTAATTTCTTGGAAATAGCTTACATTCGGGGAAATGCGCGTATAAATGATGATAAATTGTTGGAAGGCATTGGAGACTCTGCCATGCTGGAGTGTGGTTAAAGACGAAATGGGACTATAGATATATCGAGCCAACCTTTTGGAGCCAAGTATTATCGTATTATCAACGCCAGATTATTCTTTCAGTCCCAATTATTTTATCAAATTCGCTTTGATTTTACCAGATTGCAGCTGCTGGTTGAAATGGCGCGATAATGAACATTACAATCATTTTTATAGCAATTATATAAGTGATGCTCAAGCACCTGCTGGCTGCTACATAAATGCTATACAAATATAGGACTTTCCTCGAGGAGGTAAATGGTTCTGCAGCAATAACGGCTATTTTTGTCGTAATTTGTAACTATCATTATCTACGTGCTACCTGTAAGGCGTCCAGATATCTTATTGAGCCTAAAATAACATTTACAAATGTAAACAACGGTCACATTGGCCGTTTGACTTGGGAAGTTGTGAGTAAAGTAGCTTAATATTTTGTAGGTACAGTCGCCTGCAATAAGAAGTATACACTGCGTAATTTTCAAAATAATGTAGGTCGTTAAGTTATTAATTATGGAAGTTAATATTAACATCAGTAAAACTACTCAAATTATTCTTTGATTTAAAGATACTTCTGTGCACATAGAATGAAACAGAAGTCTTTGCCACAATTTTGAAAATTACAATGTGTATACTTCTTATTGCAGGCGACTGTACATCATAACTGTGGGGTGCCAAGCTATAATATCAACCTACCATTGCTACCTGTGGGTGTCGTAAGAGGTGACTAAAGCTAAAATAACTGATGGTGGCCAGCAGCGCCTTCTGAGGAACTGATATCTTAACTGTGATCCCCAGGACGCCTGCCAAGCGTGGGAATTATGGCAATCCCCCCTAAATGGGGGATGCTGTGTTCAGCAGAGGACAATGCCGGCTGATACAGTACAGTACATCATAACATCTACCGTGGGGTGCCGGGCTAGAATATCAATTTCCAATCTCTACCCATGGGTGTCGTAAGAGGCGAAAAAGGGTAACACAGCAGAAAGTGGACAGCAGTGTTTTCTGATCAACTGATATCTCTCACTGCGATCCTCAAGACGTCTGCCAAGCGTGGCGATTATAGCAAACACCCATAATGGTGGAGGCTGTATTCAGCAGTGGACAATCCGGCTGATACAGTACTATATTTTTAAATTGTACGTTGTTTTACAACTGTATCTATATTTTTCAGAATGCACCATAGAAGAGTGCTCCGAAGGCTGTAACGAGGGAACGACGTGTGACTGCAACCCTAAAGATACTGATGCATGTAAGTGAAATTTAAATAAATCATTTTGTTGTCGTGGACCAACAACATCTTGAGAGTCAGCATGCCCTAATGGATCCAAGTGGCCAGTAAACGTTAAATGGAGGAGGACTTTTTTACAGCTTACAAGTTCACCTAGTAGTCTAGAATAGCACCCCCAACTACTCACGTGGGTAAAAACTTACTCGGACCAGATTATGGTAGCTAAGTTTCAGCAGATCTGTCAACACCTACGCCTGTCAAGTCTAGAAATAACTTTAGACCACCCTCAGAAGGGGTAAACTTCTGTGCAGTACGAAAACAACCAAAACATAGTAGAAGAAGAATACACGTTGTGCCAAGTCCACTTAGAAATGAAAACCAAATTTAGAGTGCTATAATAACGGGAAGTAGAAATATGTATTGTTATAATTGCATTTTTTTTTATATTTTGCAGCATCAGCACGCTTTGAGACAAAACTACAGGTAGTGGACCAACCAAACATCAATATATCTCAGGAAGTCGTCAAACAGGTAAAACAGTATTTGATAGTTTTTAAGTTAGATCCATAAGTTTATTAAGAATCGTGTCCACGTCGGATACGTTCGTGGGGGCAGATGGTGAATCCCTCAGGCAGGTGCTCGGCTATAAAGCTTTAGCCAAAATGTTTATTGTTTAGTCCCTTATTGTTGTTAGTTACGAACGGAATGTCCATTTAACAGAAAATGTTAGCGAAACTAACGCTATGTATGCGAGTATGTACCTATAATAATAATTTTTGAATGTTGAATTGTTAAGAAAAATGTCTCAAATAAGCTTAGAGAGGTAAAAAGTAATATCGAAATAATAAATTACTTCTGTTGGCACCACATGAAGAAATTAAAGAGTTTTTTTTATGTGATTGTGATGGTATTAGCCCGAGGCCCACCTGATGTTAAGTGGACTAACCTTTGCCTATTACAGATGTATTTTGTCACAAGTGTCGAACTTTACTGCGCCAGTAACATTGAGTCTCGTGGTTTCAAGACGTACCCGTAGTTATTTATTTTGAGTAAAATTTTGATATTCGATAAGTAGAGGTAAATAAAAATTTACAATACAAGAGTTTTTAGAACTCGTTGTAAACGTATTACACCATAAAAATTTAGTAAAAATTAATTTGTATTTGTTTCATAACCATTTAATTTGTACCTTATAATTTTATATACGCTAACTTGTAATAATTTTAAATATATTAATTTGTAATTGTTCAAGTTAATGTAAATAAATATATGAACCTATCTAAGAAATAAGTTAAATATTGTGAAAAACGTTCGACACAAGGACATTATTTGCCTTATAGTTATTATTAGAAACAGGATATTAACCGTGTTTTTGATTGATTTTGAGCTCTCAATATCTCAGCAAGAGCCAAAGAAGTGTTCACGACTTCTGATGTCGTTAGTTTTGCATGTCGAAATTTAAATAGTGGTGTGAGTGAGTGCAATAATAGCATCGCCTTGCCAAAAATCGTACTAGAAAGAGAGTAGACCCGTTCGGCTGTGCTTAGTTTACACACCATACACTCGCATAGACTTCAATTCACTCGTGATCATGGCGCTTGCAACTGTGCCGAAATATCGAGTGCTTAATATCAATCAAAAACACGGTTAGCATCCCGTTTCTAAAATAACTATAGTGTTAAACTATAATATTATTCGTAAGTATTATGATTGACGATGTAGCCCTTTCTAAGCCAAGGCTCATCAAACAAACTTCGATGTTGATAAGGACATCATAGTCACCACCACAATCGAAGCAGCCAAAGATCTGCGAGACAAGGTAGCGCAACGCATAGGCGACGGAGTAAAATCCAAAGTGCGTACATTGGCCTCTGTTTTAGCCAATGGGTTCATGGAGCGTAGAGAAAAGCGTCTTTTAATAGATGAAGCTCACATGACCCACTTCGGGGCCATCATAATGGCTGCACGTATGCTGGAGGCTGAGAATGTCGTCATCATCGGAGATGTCAACCAACTGCCTTATATTGACAGAGAGAACCTCTTCGATATAAGGTACAGTAGTCCAAAAACGTTGGTTCCCATCAGCCAACAACTGTTATGCACCTACAGAAACCCCATGGATGTGGCATACGCCCTCAGCGAGGTGTACTCGGGCATTTACTCATCGCGATCCCAAGTTCATTCCCTGCAGCTAGAACGTTACACAGATGCAAATATACCAACTGACCTCCAGAACACCCTCTAGCTAGTGCTGACACAGGAGGAAAAAGCCTCACTCGTTAGCAAAGGATATGGGTCTGGTTCAGGGTCCTGCACCTTAACCGTACACGAAGCGCAGGGTTTGACTTATGAGTCGGTAATCGTCGTACAGATGAGGGAAAGAGTCACCAAGCTCCGAGACAGCGTTTCTCATGAGGTAGTAGCAGTGTCACGCCATATAAAATGCAGCGCTTACTATACCGACGACAGCTCGGACGCCATTGGAGGATTCTTCAGGCGGGCAACGGAGGCTAACTATAAAACCATAGTTGATTACAACTTTAAAATGGCTGTACGAAATAGTTACGAAGAAGTCGTGGAGGCTCTAACTAAAACAATAAGGGCATCGCCGGAATCTGTTGCCGGCCCATCAACGACAAACTAAACCGGTAAATGCACAACGTAAAACTAACCAACTAGATATAAGGAGAAAAAAGTATTTCACTTTAGCTATAAGATAATTTATAACTAAAACAAGGCTAACTTCCCATCAGGAAGAATATTGATAAGTAGGAGTTGGAGAATGAACTCAAAGTTAAAAATTATTATATGTAACAAAAAAAAAGTTTAAATTAAATAAAAGTACGGACCACGAGTCTGTAGTGTGTAGTATTTATTATAAAAAAAAAACCAAGGCACAGTTAACACGAAAAGGCTCTACTACGTCTTATAATATGAAGGTAGCAAAACCGCTCAATAAAAACCATTCACAAGCCAATATTGTCACCCCTCGACCAATTCCATTATCAGCTTGTAAAATTTTATTGGTTTCGTTTTAGATAACGAGCTATCTGAAGGCATCAAATATCACTTTGGAGGATAACATTGAAATTTTGAATATCAGGTGAGTCATTCACATTAGTATTTTTATCCAAGAACCAATTTTTCCGATTTGTAAGTTTGGACCAAACACTGGGGTGCGTTCCTGCAAGCCTTCAGCAAAGACAAATTTTGGTCTAACCGCAGGTGTCGCGGAGAAAATAAAACGCAAATTTTCTAAATAAAAAATGTCCGTGCTCATATTTTTTTTTATTGCTTATAGGCTAACCTTTGACCACTATCTCAACTGATGCTAAGTGATGATGTGGTCGAAGATGTTGTTCAGGCTAACCTAAAAGTACTGACTCTCAGGAGCTCTCTCTAAGTAACTGCGGTAATGCCTCAGTATTAATTCAAAATATACCAGTCCTTATGCCAATCGTTATAAGTGAAAGAAAAAACAATCGTACTAATAAGATGTATTTACACCAAGTATCAACAATCAAGGTAACACATTAGTTATTTATTTAATTAATACGATTTACCAATCACATTAAATAGAAAATTCAACCTAATTCATGATAAAACAAGTTTTATAAATAAGTAATTTGTTAATCATTGTGTACATTCTGTTTATACATAAAAAAACATAATTATACAATAACAGCAAAATATGGTATTATTATAAGTGAAACATCACACAGATCACACTTACTCAAACATCACATTATAATGCGGGGATAAAAGTGTCTTTGTCTCAAACTAGACTCCTTTACTATGCACTGAATTAGTCGAATTCCTTAATACATCACACTTCTTCGATACGCTCGGGAGTAAACTCTGTTATTGTTTGTTACAATTGGGATTCCAATATCGCTCTAGTATAAACAATGAATGATAGCTTACCAGCTAACCTAATACTTTGTCCAGTTTAGTAGAGTCCAACGGGGCTCGCGTGATTTGGCTTCGAATATGGGGTGCCAGACGTGAGGCAGGGTCGCTGAGAGCAGCGCTAGCAAGGTTAGCAGCTACCAGGTCTAGAGCAGACCAACTGAAACTCCTGCCAGCATCGCTTCACTTCGATATGCAGCCAGCACTAAGTCTACACGTGAGTACCTACTGCACTACTTTAAAGTATTATTTAGATTCCATTGAACTTCGAGAGCCCTTTCATGCGCTAGAAGTGTCAAGACATCCTGCGGGTGTTTGGTGTAGAAACGAAACGCGTCGAAAATTCATCCCATTTGGAAGAATTCGTTACGACGACAGTAACAGGAAAATTAGGCAAAACTGCCACAAGATATATTTTTATTATATATTTTGAGTGTTTTTCTAAAATATAACTTTAATGTTTTCTTAAAATATTTGTTATTATGAATTATCCCGACTTGTTTATGAAAGCACGTGATATGTATACTGTGAGAACTCAAAATATAATATTTGATTTTGCATCAAGAACAAACTTGTTTGATAAAAATCTTATGCGATGTGATCTTATTTTATTATATTATAAACAGTTATGTATGTATAAAAATACCATCCTCAATAAAACACCTTCCTCTTAGACTATTGACAGACATATTAGACTCAATGTGATTTTAATAGTTATTTGTTTTCTATCTTAAATGATGTGCATTATTTTTATTTAATTTAAATTGACATTTATTAACGTTTTATTTTTGTAAAATTTTAGTTTCTTTTTGATTTGTTCAAATTTTGTATTGAATGTCACGCCAGAGGACGCGAATAGTCGGAACAATTTGTTTCAACGTCAACAAAACGTCGAGCCTTTGTCATTCGACCGGCACTGAGTCTATTTTACCTTTACTACCCCTGTGCTTACATAATTAGTTAGATAATTATTTTTTATTACAGCCAGTTAAATGGTTGCATGGACATGATTGTAAATTAACCCAATGCTATACTTAAGTTTTCTTGATAGATTTAATTATCCAAAATAATCTGCTTCATTCAGAACAGATTTCTGAAACCCTTTAAAATATTCAAGTGATTGTTATGTAATTATCATTTCGATGGCTTGACAAATATTAATTCAAATTATGGCGTTAGTACCGAAAACATAATTATATTGTTTTACTATGTCCTTTTTTTTAATGTTTTTTTTTTACGGAACAAGCACGAGGCCCACCTGATGTTAAGCGGACTAACTGCACTGCGTCCGTCACCTAGAGACATATTTGTTAAGTCTGATGTGCCTGTAATTTCACTGGCTCTCAAGGACTACTGCCGGAATACACCGTTAGGTGCTTGGCGACAGATTTTCTACTTGAGGGTGGTCGCTAGCCAGGCGGATATTTGCAAAATGCCCTTCTACCATGCGGTGAAGCTCAAGCCCGCGGCGGGATTTAAACCATGGACCTGCTGCGTGGCAGTCCAAAGCCAATGCCACTGAGCCATTGCTTTTTTACTAGTTATATATTTTATAGAAGTGGTTTACAATATATATGTGCTGCCTACTTACAAAAGACTTAACAATCTGTTGTGTAAAGCGGTGTACATTTGTTCCCTACTCACAAAAGTCTTAACAATCTGATATGTAATACGGTGTATAATCGTTCCCTACTCCCAAAAGACTTTACAATCTGTTGTGTAAAACGGTGTAAATTCGTTATCTACTCCCAAAAAGCTTTACAACCATACCTAAAAAAGACAGCAGTTCGTGAATTTCACGAGTATAAAAGCGGGATCTTCATAAACTCAACGGCCGATACTACTGTGGGTACAGCCTCTTGGACAGTTTTACCATTTCGTGAATAGCCTAATTCACGAAATGGTAAAACTGTCCAAGAGCCGTTAAAAGGTAAAACGTGGCCTGTTTAAACAATTGTATAAGTTCCACAAGATTGCTTGCTAAAGTTGAAGTTGAATATACCCTGCTCAAACAAGCCACCATAAAGTTTTTTCACGGCTCTGAAAGAGTCATTTGTCCTATTTTCTCTCAAAACTTTACATTTTGATCAGGGGTAAGTTTAAATATTTTATAACGCATTATCCCGTAGGATGACAAATTGTTGATCCTCTAGGCCTGGGCTATCTTTAGCTTTGCTATCTACTCAGTAATTCAACGTCTACAATCAAAACATAATGTTTGGATTTTGAATGTTAAACCTTAAGAAAATGTGGAAGCCGTAAGAAGCGATGCGAACACTGTTAACACAATGAGCTCTTTTATGCTTAGACTACTTAGAAAAAGTGCCGCTTTTGATTTTGGAGATAGATGAAAAGAAGTCCTTTCATCTACGCTTGAATGAGGCTAGCAACCAAATGATTGCAAAAATCTCTATGTACCTAAGGTTAAATTCCTATTGCGACGTTAAAAGGTTTTTTGTCTTTCGTAGACATTACATACTAATTATTGGAAAAAATCGTGTGTATCGGGATGGCGAGTGCATTGTATCAAATTGAATGCAAACTTTATTTAATAATTGTACGTCAAATTAATTAAACTATTGATAGGTAGTATTCAGTACCTATCAATAATTTATTTGTTTCTCTTTCAATATCTAAAAATGAAAACATCAAAGTGAGCCGACATTCTGATTTGATAATGGCAATAAACACTGAATTTCTTATTGTATGATTATCAAATAATCTATATTAAAGTGAGCCACCCTTCTGATATCAGAATGGCTGGTAAACAGCAAAAATATTTTTTATATTCGTACTGCATGACTACTAAACTAATAAAGCTAAAATAAACCTTGTCATATCAAAATATCAGAAAAGGTAATTTTATTTACGAGAATATTATTCAAATAACAATACAATTGATGTTATATTTGTTTTTAGTTCTAATGTTTTTTTATTGCGCAAAATCAGTAACATCTTTTTGCGCAGTTGGATAAAAACTATCCTATGTCCTTCCCCGTATCTCAAACTATTTCCACACCAAATCTCATCCTATTCAGTCGAGTAGATCGGTTATCGCGCAAAACCATTAACCTCTTTTTTGCGCAGTTGGATAAAAACTATCTTATGACCAGCTCCGTGTCTCAAACTATTTCCACACCAAATTTCATCCCAATCGGTAGAGTAGATCGGTTATCGCGCAAAACCATTAACCTCTTTTTTGCTCAGTTGGATAAAAACTAACCTATGTTCATCCCCGTGTCTTAAACTATTACCATACCAAATTTCATCCTAATCAGTCCAGTAGATCGGTTATCGCGCAAAACCATTAACCTATTTTTTGCGCAGTTGGATAAAAACTATCCTATGTTCAACCCCGTGTTTCAAACTATTACCATACCAAATTTCATCCTAATCGGTCCAGTAGATCGGTTATCGCACAAAACCATTAACTTCATTTTTGCTCAGTTGGATAAAAACTATCCTATGTTCATCCTCGTGTCTCAAACTATTTCCATACAAAATTTAATCCTAATCTGTGGAGTAGATAGGTTA
Organism: Plagodis pulveraria; assembly: GCA_963890685.1. NCBI lineage: Eukaryota > Metazoa > Arthropoda > Insecta > Lepidoptera > Geometridae > Plagodis > Plagodis pulveraria. The sequence continues at coordinate 8,831,316 of OY982964.1, read as the reverse complement.
TCGAGCAAAATAATTAACCTCTTTTTGCGCAGTTGGATAAAAACTATCCCATGACCAGCTCCGTGTTTCAAACTATTTCCACACCAAATTTCATCCTAATCGGTCCAGTAGATCGGTTATCGCGCAAAACCATTAACCTCTTTTTTGCTCAGTTGGATAAAAACTATCCTATGTTCATCCCCGTGTCTCAAACTATTTCCATACCAAATTTCATCCTAATCGTTTCAGTAGATCGGTTATCGTGCAAAACCATTAACCTCTTTTTTGCGCAGTTGGATAAAAACTATCCTTTGTTCATCCCCGTGTCTCAAACTATTTCCATACCAAATTTCATCCTAATCGGTCCAGTAGTTTCAGAGCCTATTCAATGCAAACAAACAAACAATCAAATCTTTCCTCTTTATTATAATATTATTATTATATTATATATTATATAGTTTAGATAATTTTAAATGTGACGACTCTTGGAACTTATATCTTTCAAAAAAGTTTTCGTCTTCAAATATGAATGTTCAAATATGAATAGAATATTACTTGCGAGACTTGAAAGCACATGTTCCTTATTTTAAAATAAAATACTCGGTGCTCAGTAAAATCTGGAATATATGGAGAACCCCTTTTCAGCGTTGGGAAGCAAAACTTGGTAAAGTATTATGTCTGTTGAGAACAAAGACCGTACTGACACAGTGCAGAGTGCAATGTTCACTAGGCAAATACACATAGAAACAAATATTAGCAAACCCAAAACCCCTGGGGTACCGAGCTAGATTTGCACACATATGTTCCAGTGACTGCCATGCGTGGGGGTTTATTTTATTTAATTTCCCTCTTATTTGGGGAGGCTGTATTCAGCTGTGGACTATCCGGCTGATACAGTTAGTATGTTTTTAAGTACTAGCTCATGTTGAGCAAAATCAAGTTTATGGAGCGCAATATTCAAAACAATATTATTGTGAATGTTTATGATTTTCAACAACGCCTTCAAAAGAAGTCTAATATTCTGATGGATAAACGCACCGTTTCATACTCTCTTCTTAAGAATCGCGCTTCTGCTGCCGACTAGTGGGAGCCAAGATGTCAATGCGTCCGGACTCACAGTATTTGACAGTTTTCTATAAATTCCACACTTGTATGGCTTTGTCTTGATAATCACAGTAATGGTGTTGCCAGTTCCACATCATCACCTCGTCTCAAGGTGACAAGTTTAGCAAATTGTCCGTTGTGGAACGAAAATAATAACTTTGTTGTGTATAAGGCTGCCGCACATGCAAATGCTATGGGCACTGTCAGCTTTAATTAGACTATGACGATGAAATATAACTAGCTGAGGCTACGAATTCGTATAACTGAGATTTCCTTTATTGCTAATATGCTAGCGTTTGACTTCTACCAAGTACTATCACCTGATAGTACCTAATGACGCAGTCGAAGATTTTTTCTGGCAATCGTAGATTTACTGGTTCTCAAGAATAGCTGCCGCAACACAGCGTTTGGGTTTGACGACAGATTTTCTACTTTAGAATAATAGCCAGACAAGCATTAGCAAGCACAAAATGCCCTACCACCATGCTATAATGACAGCCATCTTAAGACAACAATCAGGGCCTAAGGTTTAATGTGGCCTCCGAAGCACGGTATCGGTCAGCAGAAAGTACAACTTGCGGCCACCCGTTTAAGTCCAAAGCGAACATTTTGTAACCTAGTTGATCGGTGTATAACGACTAAGCAAGAGTCGCTACGAGTGCTTCGAGAAGTGCCTTCGTCGTTCTGATTTTATCTCATGGTCTCTAAGAGAGGTCAGCACAAAATTCTTGCATTTTGCTACATTTTACTGAATCTACAGCCGTCATAGTACTCACATATTTCCTATAAATATAACTTTAAACGCACACATCCATACCTTGTTCGTCCATTCGCTATCCTATATCTATCCAAGTTCATAAGTAATGTTTCTCGTTTTATATAGCTGTTTGTTTTCTTTTCATATGAGATGCCCTTTCCATGTCCAAATAATACTGTGTTCAGGCATGAAGGGTACTATAGCAAGTGAAATTACTTGGCGAGCGAGATGACGAGCGCAGTGCAGTGTCACCGAAATTTCCTGTATATAACGGTGAGTACGCATAGATTAGTTAATGTGAAGATCTGATTTGTTCGAAGATCTGATACTGTTCTCATATTGTATGTAACACCCACATTACCCAACATTACCATCTTATTTCGGACGGAGATATAATGAAATAATAATATTAAAGGGAAACCGTGGACTTTTCATTAAATTGGATTTTCAGTTGCTGGTCTCGTCGGCATTGATGTCATTTTATTACTTAGGTATGTCAAAAAAAAGAAAAGCTAAACTACCAGAAGTAAATAAATATTGTCAAGCAGTTATATACACACATCGGCATACCTACATGTGTTAGTCTTATGTGATAGGGAGCGAATCTATTTCCTACTGGGCATGGTACGAAGGTTTACCATCGTGGCTTTAATCATGTTCGGGATGGAAAGTATTAAATAAGGTGCGCGCTACAATTTATCTATATAAGTATGCCAAAGTGTACCTATCGAAAACCTATCGTAATGCGGTAACATACACATAAACATCATATAACATTTTTAAAACGCTTTTCCATCTGTTTATTGTTCTGTACCCAAAGGGCCTCATGGGGCCAAGTCCCATCTCTTAACTCAGTTTTATTTATTTTAATTCGTACTACCACATATCACTTACATTAGAACTTCAACGTGAGAGCGGGCTGCATGCATTGAATCAAGTCATTTGTGCGGTAGAGATATCGCTATACGAACATTATTGTTACGTGAAGGCCGCGGTACGAATCTTAGTACTCGTATCAATGTTTTAAACTTGAAATAATGACGTTGATGAACCATAATAGTTTTTAAATGTGGGAGTTAGGCCCTTAGTAAATATTCACATTTGAGAGATTCGGATGGAAAAATAGAGACACACAGCATCTCAGAACGGATTTCTATTATTAATAGAAATCCGTTTATTGGATTGGTGCGCGATTAGAAATGTTACTGAAAGCCCTTGTTCATATTTTTTATAATAATATTATCTTATTCCAAAGGAATTGTAGAAAGGTATTATTTGCTGTCCCAGGCAAACCTAAGCTACTCTTACAAAAAGGTTTATAATATATTACCTAAGACAAAGAATAAATAACAGTAAAAGTTCAAGGGCACTGTTTACCAGCCTAGTTATTTGCAAAGGATTTTCCTTACCCAACCTTATCTCGTAAAAAGTAAAAGAATAATCTTGGGATTATACGTTTAAAAAATAACATTTAAAGTTAAGACGCTGACAGCGTGTTCCACCACGTTAAGTAAGCAGGGTTTTAAAATAATAATTTGATTGTCAACCTTTGAATTGATATTCATATATTTTTGTACTCCTTTAAAATTTTTGGTTTGCGAGGTTTGTTTTGCCTTTATGCCCTGAAAAAGATTTCATTCCCAAATTCTCGATTAATATTTTGAGCCTGGTTTACAAGAGCGAGCATGTTATCTATTCATTAAGTAACTTTATTTTTACCTTAATTTACTTTACGTTACATTAATTTTAGCTAGTTAAGTTACAAAAAACCTAACCTACCTTTTCTTTTTAAAAATGAATATATGTATAAGGTTTGTTTAAATAAAAATATGCTGGGAATACGAAATGCTCATCAAAGCTTAGCTCTATAAGTATCACCAAATCAGTGGCACAATAGTTTTATGATATTATACACGAGATCCACCTGATGTTAAGTGGACTAACCTCTGCCTATAACAGATGCATTTTGAATTGGACTGTGCCCGTCACACTGAGATATAGTCTTATTTGCCTGCAATTTTACGGGATCACAAGGACTGCTGCTGGAACACACTGTTAGGTGCTTGGCAACAGATTTTATTCTGATCCCTATCCTGGCGAGCATTAGAAAAATGCCCTTCCACCATGCAGTGAAGCTCAAGCCTGCGGTGGGAATCGAACAATGGACCTGTGGCACCGAAGTCCGTAGTTATTACCGCTTGGTATGTAAACCGGAATGTAGTTTGTATATAATGGGAAATGTAGAAGGTAAATTCGATTTTTGCCCTAGGGAGGTACCCCCCGCAGCAGCTAAACGAAATGTATGGAACTGAAGTGCCCTAACTCAGTATCTTTAAAAAGTTAAAAAACTATTCTTGGAGGGCACAGAATACCATCCCTTTTTTATGATTATTAATATCATTAGTTACTTTAGGTATTTCAAATATTTGGTACTTTCCGATTTCCACGTGTCAGAAACCATGTGGGTGGAAGCTATGGGAATGTAATAAAAAAAAGGAATTTTTGAAGAGCTCGTAGCTTTGTCTTTCTAATGTGTTCTTAACCGATGAGCTAGGTTAGTCTTTTACGGTCACTGCTTGTATGGATGATCCATAATGAGTGCCTCTGTGCTCCAGAGGACACGTCAACCATTGGTCTTGACTGTTGTTTTACGATGACAGTCGTTAGGCTAGGTCGGAGGCCTTTCGGGCCGCCTACACTTTATGTGGCGACATGGCATTTAGCAATAGCCTGCCTTAGAAAGAAGCACCCTTAATAAGAAATGTGTGAACGTGTTGAGTTATTAGTATTGGACCTAAAATTGTGCACCGATAGCTTGGGAGCCAATACCCATTCTAGGTTACGCCTGTCTACTACCTTCGAACGCATCATCGCTATCGCCTGTACCAGGAGGTAAAAATGTGGTTAAAGGCAATAAAAAAGCCACATTTTCCTCCTGATGTTTCTGCTCGTATACTTATTTAAGTTCAAGATTCCATTCTCAAACTGAAGAAAAGAAAACCGTGTCCGTGGCCGCAATATATATAGGTATAGTGCAATAATGTCCCAACGAAACTTTAAATATTTTCCAATGTGAATTTTAAAGCGCTTGTTACCTAGTCATATTGCTAGTTTTAGAACTGTCATTGTTGGCAAATATTTTTACCATAAAAGAGGGGAAAATTTCGCGTCTACTTAACTAAAAAAATTACAAAACGATAAATATTCGAAAGGAAAAAATGTGTGTGCGGGATACGAACCCGCGTCCATCCACCCCTTTAGCCAGGGTATGCTCTAACCAATTAAGCTAACATGACAATGAATCATAATTAAACATTTTCCTATCGTTCTTTAACCATCGTTTTGTGATGGAGCGATATCTATAGTATAACTTACGTTGCACTACAAACAAGACCAATTTTGAAATTGGTTTTATAAGTACTTGTAAATGATGACGCAACCTTATAATTTTAATATTGTTATGTTTGCAATAACGCCTGCTATGCGGATTACATTCAAAATTGCAAATAAACAAAAGTTTTATTTTTATTTTATTCCATGTGAGGTATATAGAACTTAGGAATATAGATAACTCTGCTCATCAAAACTAGAGTAGGCATTTGAATCTCCTACGTCTAATTTTCTGGTTTTGCTAAACTAAAACATCGTATAAATATTTTTTGTGGTATACATACAAATGTTAATATTTATTGATTGATAAGAGAGAGTACATAATTTATTTGCTTCTTCATATTATTAAAAATCTTCAACAATACATACTCGTAGCTAAATAACATTAAATAGCCTATCAGAAATATAAAAAAAATTCTTATGAAATAACCAAATATTTATTATTATATACTACATACTAATGCAAAAGAAAATGTGTTATAGTCATAAAAACTTTTTTCTGCTAGGCCTTAATCGTCAATCAGCGCCCGGAAGTGTGGGAGGGGTCGGAGTTCATCCTCAGCTGTATGGCGTACGGATCTCCGGATATAGCCTTCACCTGGTACAAGGATGGAGTCAAGATCAACTTCAACGGAACAACCAGGTAATTTTTTAATTTGTCTGATATTGTATTATTTCGAATTGAAGGCTCATTAATTTCACACATATTTAAATAAAATAACTGGTAAAACACTCGTGTTAGGGATGGTTTCTTGCCAGGGCCGTCCACAAGAATTTTTGTCAGTCATTTTTACTACAAATGACAGCCAGTGTGTATGAACATCGCAGAAGAGTAAAAAACATCGCAGAAGAGAAAGTCGAAAAACCACATCACCGAATTCACTGTGTGACACTTATATGACAATATTTTCTGGCAGTGTGAAATACGAAAATATATTGATCTCTATGCACATTCATAAATCGAGTGGGCCTGTGGGCATCTGATAGTGCTGCAGACTTGAGCTACAGAGTTGACCACGGTTCTTACGTGTCTTTTTCGGCTCTCTTACACATCAGACGCTGTCTTAAGCTCTAGGTATATGATTTGGTGGACGGCTTTGGTACGCCCGATTCCCAAAAAGGTGAATTCAGAGTCAGATCCGTCCAACTAACACCCTTAACCCATTGGCATCGGCGATAGTGATAACAATATAATTTCATTCATAACTAGGACATAGTGGTCATGACGATGCCAACTTATTAAGCCATAGCATCTTTGTTCTCTAATAAAATGAACACCATTATCAAGTATCTAGAGGAGCACCACTTATTTTTTTTATTTACTATTTACTGATTGCACGTATAGTTTTCGTCGCAGTAGCTTAGCAAGTAATATTATATTTAGCTTATATTAGACCTCTTGCTAGACTTGTTCAATGACAGTTTCATGTTGGTTTTCGATAAGGTATGGACACCGACGGTGGTATATGTTTCGGTGTTGTTTTGTTACAGAATATATTATGCCAACCGCGCATGGGTAGGAAGATGATGTTCCTGCTATTTATATAATAAATATAAAATATAGTATTGCAACCAAAGTTCGTGTAAACACTGTTTTCACCTACTTTTGTACGTTGTGTTTCCTACCAAATTAATGGTGGTACATAAATGTTGATGCTGTCTTATTTGTGTATTTCATAAACAGCTGCCAGATCATCTCGTTAGGGCTTGGTGACAAATCTTCAACCACAGAGAACGATTTCTTAGTAAACGTTCCTCTATATTTATAGATATTAAACTCTGCCAGGTAGATGGCAATTGGCAAGACTAAAATAATGTCCAATGAAACGTGGGTATTCCGCCTACCCTTTCCAGGAAATACAGGCATAACCGTTATATTTTTTTTGTGTATAATCTTACGACTCTTACAGAGATATCTGGACCCGCACAGTGTCCGAAGATGCTTTAGGCCGTCGGATGTCTGTCCTTGGGGTGTCAGAAGCAAAAGCTCCAGATGGGGGAAAGTGGTCATGCGCTGCTGATGATGGGGGAAGAAGAAGATGTAGAGCCTTGAGGCTAGCAGTGCTCAAACCACCTGATATAAGGCTAGTGCCTTCTGCGCTTACCGTAAACAAAGTAAGGATCATAATTGCTTTCAAAATACACTAAGTGGTACCAGTACAGACCTCTTCAGCAAGAGTCCGTCTTGATGAATACCACCGCAGTGTTAGAATATATTCTGCCACAAGGAATTTTATTTATTTACAAATCACATTCTATGAAATGAATAATTTTGCCTGTTAAATGGTATCCCTCAATTCGTATATTTTTTTATATTAATCTAATTGGACTAACGATGTTTAGCTTGTAACTCAGAATTTGAAGCAGTGATGGCTCAGTAGCATTGGTTATGGACTGCCACCCAGCAGCTGGTCTTTAGTAAGAATCCCGCCGCTGGCTTGAGCTCCACCGCATGGTGGAAGGGCATTTGGGAATGCCCGCCTGGCTAGCGACCACCTTCAAGTAGAAAATCTGTTGCCTAGCACAAAACGGTGTGTTCCGGCAGCTGTCCTTAAGAGTCAGTAATTCTAGGTTAAGCCTGTTAACACCTTCGACCATATCATCACTTACCATCAGGTGAGACTGTGGTCAAAAACTTAATATCAGCAATAAAAAAAATTTGCTAGTATTATTTTGGTGCACATAATTTTGGTTTTCAATAACATTTGTTTACCACCAAAACGGTTGCTACTATGTTTGCAAATTTAATTTAATAGAATGATGACAATACCGGAACAAGTTTCATTGTTGATCATGTGAAGTACAAATAACAATACGTTAACTGACAAATATATTTTTCAAGGTACTCTTAGTAAAATAACGTGTTACTAATTTTCTAAGAAAAAGTAAGGGTTACTCACGTAAATAAGTCAGGTAAATTCGACTATAGTTTCGACCAAATCCGGTGTTTATTAAAGCGAAGTCTCGTACACTCTTTAAAAAAGACTATCAGATGTGGTCAACTATAGACGAATTTATCCGCCTTTTCCACCTGAGTAATCGTTTGTGGGTGAGGGCTCTCCAGTACCAGCTCATTCGACCGCATTCAACGTAGGGTGGCTCGAATCATTTACTATCATCAAGTTATCTATGATCAGCTCGACCACTGCGTAGACAAATAGGCTCACTCTGCATTTTTTACTGTACCTATCACAGGAAGGGTTCCATAGAATTGTTCGGTTAAATACCTGCAGCTGAATTACTCCTGATGTCCCGACAGAACATGATATTTCTGACATGTAAACTATTCTCTTGCAACTGATACCTGCATGAAAGAGTCTATAATATATAAAATTTTGTATTGTTATGCTCAGGGTGACAATGTAAGCATCACTTGCCTCGCCGGTGCGGGCCGTATCCACGGGGCTCTCGGCTTCAGCTGGGGGAGAGAACGTACCCTGCTTCCACTAGCCCCTGGAAGAGAAGTATGGGAAGACCTCTTTCCAGCTGGCAGTGTGTTGAAGCTGTACAATGTACAGGTATGGTTATCTGAAAGGAAACAACGAGCCGGAAATCACGATTCATGCTCATCAAAGGAGCTGTCATGTTGATATGAAATACTTCAAATAAGTAATCTCAGCCTATTTTGAAGTGTTCAAAGCGAAGCTTGCTAAATTGTTCTATGATAACCAACGTTTGGTGCTGTCATAACTTGGATAAGTGACCGCTGCTGGCATTTACTACAGAGCGCTTCCATGCTTCGGAGAGCACGTTAATGTAGTTCAAAGTTTTACTCTTTGAACTTTGTATGCGTATTTGATGAGCTGGAGTTAATGCAAAAATAACAATAATTATCAGAAGTTTCCCAGTTAGTGACACATTGTTTTGACATTGGTATCAAATTGTATGAACAACTTTTAATTTGTTGTTGGTTTGACATGACACATCCATCAGATTAAACTTTCTTCATTTCCCTATAGTTCAATTAATATTGAGTTATATATTTTCTACTTTATGTACTTACATACAACATTTTGAAGACAGAGCAGTAATGTGGAAAGTGTATTTATTTTTATTATTTTCTACGTTAATCCATATACTTTATATACATATTTACGTCAATTTTGAAGCAATGATAGGTAATAGATATGGACAGCCGTGCCGCAGCTTCATGGTTCGATCCCCATTGCCAGCTTGAGCTCTACCGCGTGGTGGAAAGACAGTTTGCAAATGCTCGCCAGGTTAGCTTTTTGGTTAGCTTGGTGGTTAGCTCAACGTAACCAATTAAGTTTTTTTTTTAATAATATGATGAAAAGAAGTATCTATGCATAAGTCAGGATGCCGTAGACAAAAAAAAGCATCAACCGCACAAACGCAGAACAACCGCACAAGGGTAGGAAAATAATGATTATAATACCATGTGATTTCATATCTGTTAATGTGATTTTCTCTTGCAAAGTCATGACTTATTTTTGTGATCAATGTGGAAGTTCATAAACTTTCAATACAGAGGTCTGGAGAGTTCCGATGCCAAGTATCGTCGGTGGCTGGGACTAACGCTAAAGGTGTGACGATGTGGGCACTGGGGCCTGACGACGTGGCTTGCAGCGCCGACGCGTCTCACGGTCTTCGTTGGCCGAAGACCGCGCCTGGCGCTCACACCTCGGCTTCATGCCCGCCAGGACACAACGGGGAAACAACGAGGTAAAAAATTACTTTCTATATTTACTAGTATAAACTATATTTATCCATTCCATTTAGTTGATATTTTGCCCAAGTTTTAATACGAATGGTTTTCTAGGTTTTGTGAACCAAAAACGGGACAGCATGGAGTTAAATGGATGCTGCCAGACTTCTCGGGCTGTGTTGCTGATTCCTTAAAAGAAATTTATGAACAGGTCAGTTGTTTTTCTACTTGTACATTTTTAATATATAAAAATAGCTGTTTGACCTCTAAGTTGGAATGTCATTCTTTTTTTCACAAAATAAAATAACATAGAACCTATAAGTAATAAAATGTTGTTATTTACCTTCATAAAAGCGACGTAGATATCAAAATTGAATATGATTTTTTTTGAAAATTGATGCTGAGCGGTATTAGCTATGGACTGCCGCGCCGCAGTACACTGGTTCGATCGCCACCGCCGGCTTTAGCTTCACCGCATAGTAGAAGGGCATTTTGCGATTGCCCGCCTGGCTAGCTACCACCCTCAAGTAGAAAATCTGTCGCCAAGCACCTAACGGTGTCTTCCGGCAGCAGTCCTTGGGAGCCAGTGAAATTACAGGCACATGAGACAATAGTGTCTCAAAAATGACGGGCGCAGTGCAATTCGTGACTTGTGATTAATTGCATCTGTTATAGGCAGAGGTTAGTCCGCTTAACAGCAGGTGGGCCTCGAGCATGTTCCATCACAATAATTTTGACCTCAGTAGCAGTCCAGTGTCAGGAACTGTGTCCGGTCATGGCAACAGGTTCGCCGTGTATTGGTACATATTATGACCATAACATATCGGAGAAACGACCTGTCTAATAAAAATCTCCGGTGCGCGCATGGATGATTTTTATGCCATTACGCAAAAACTAGCAGCATTCCGTGAATGCTGCACGTTTTCGTATAATACTTACGAGTGTTTTGAAATATAACTATTTAAATTAGAAACAAAGTACAATTATAGATATATAGTAGACTAGAAAACGTGTAATTTCGACTTTAAAATATTTATATATGCTTGTATAGCTTGTAATGTTCATATTATGAGTTCCAACATAGGACTAACGCGGAAAAACTGCTCGAATGTCAATTCTATATACATATTAATAAGTACTATAATACCAAAGTATAAGTGACATGGTTTGACGTTAGCATACCTATATATCTAATTCGCGGTAAAGCCTCACGATTTGACTGATATGCAGAGAGCAATGCGTATTGAAGCTTGCCTTACCTTGTTAAACCGATACAGAAATGTAAGTCTCGAAGTGACTCAATTTTTGCTGCACGCTAAATTTTTAAACTTATGATCATAAGAGCGTCATAGACGCTAAAAAAAAATTTGTATTTGACTTTGCCAAATTGAATTAATTTTGGCCCTCTTCCACGGAAAAATATTTAGTTTTAGGTTGCGGTAGAAAATGCCTTCAAAAAAGGTGTTTGTGTGTGCGCGTGTCCAGGTTGACAGGGATTTTTTGTTAAGTTTGAAATTACTTTCCCGTTAGATGGCAAAAAAATATAGATAATGAAATGTTTATATATAGAGTTAAATAAATACATTTCATCCTAATATTTCTCCGTGGGTGATTACAGTATTTTATTACGAAACGGCATTTATATACCTTTACATCTAATATTTATTAAGAATTCAACCCATTTTTGAAATTCGAATAAATACGTATCTTAATAAGTACCTTAATTTTATACCCACGTGTTATAGATACAAGTATACGACTGTAATGAACTGTCTTACATTTTTAGTTTACGAAAATTTATTACGGCTATTCCTGGGAGAATGTATCCCACGTGGCTCACCAGTACGGAGCCGTGTTACGCTCTCTCCCATCACATCCCGGAGCAGGGACTCTACCTCTCTACCACTCGAAAGAAATGCTGCACTATCTAATGTCTTCTGCTGGACAGCCCAAGGATCGTATGGCCAGCACTGAGCATCTGCTGATGATTTATGACATTTTGCTGAAGCACCCTGATGCTTTTTTGGATGAAGAGGTTTGTATCCTCCTTTTCATTAGGATTTGTTCTTGATTACCACAGCAGTCTTTTAATTAAGAAACCTAGCACCAATTTAAGATGTAAATACCTGGTATGACTTCACAGCGCATGTAACACCTTAATGAATGTAAGTGCTCATATGGCTAGTTACCCATTAAGAAATAATGACCATTCAGTAATCTTATTAATTTTCCTAGCTGCATGTTCCGGAATCTGTCCTTGAGAGGCAATTCCATTGTAGATTTTGTTCATAACACTAATGGTTCAATTATTGAAAAAAAGCTATTTATACATTGTGTTCATTCCAAGGCTGTTCGGGATCCGTACGAAAAACACAACATCTTACGCGATCGGTTCACCTATCCTTCATACAATTCAAATACTGCACCTTTTTTCCAATAAGATAACCTTTGAGTAAAAACTGACCTGTTGGTTAAAGTGGAACTGGATAGTTCCCGGAATATACGATTAGAGGGTTAGTGACAGATTTTCTACATGAGGGATTAATGATTATACTAATTATATTCGGATTACTATTTATATTCACAAAACATTGTGAATGTCTAAATACGTCTAAAGATGTTACGAAAAATAATACGCGATTGCGCAACTTTCTGAGCATTGTTTCTCTTTTGGTTAGGATACTTTTTGCAACGCAAACCCGATGTCTTTTTGTTGCTAAATTAATGCCGTAGAGAAAAATGTCATAATGGTGTTTTACTTATTTTAAAATAGACAAAAACTGGTGTTAAAGTGTAAATAAGTTATTATTAGTAGTGATTAAGCATGTTGTTAATACTTTATATAAATTTCTACTTATTATCAATACTAACCAAGAAGACAAAGTTAAACAGTGATGGTCTATTCTTTATAGTCTCTTCTACGCTATGCGAGTTTACTAACTCCGACCACATCATCACTTACCAACAAGTTAGCGGTGGTCTAAAGCTCACCCATCACCTATATAAAAATACTTTTATCGTGTTCTCAGAAAATATTTGACCTACAAAACGCTATCAGCGACACTGGTGGCTTGAAGGACAACCTTGACTACCGATTTCATGAGTTTATCATCAAAACGAAAGCAGTCCGAGAAGAAGCAGCTCACTTCGATTTTCAATCTATTAATACAGGTCTTGAAGAATGGAACTTAGTTTCTGCAGGAGTTGAGATGACAGCTAAGACTGGAAACGTTTCTGTAGTAGCTGTTCTATATAATAATTTGGTTGCGAGGTTGCCGTCGTTGCGGAGGTCTATTAAATTCAAGTAAGTTTCTTCAACACTATAGATGATCACTACTCACTAAAATGATGAATGTGAAGATAAGTTGTTTTCCACATTCGAAAACTAACTAGAAATTCCTTTTGTTCCGTACTCCATACCCTCACTGAGTTCCATATAACAATTATATCGACAGATATAATGCGGGACATTCTCATCAACCATTTAAGTTATTTGTATCTAGCGCTTATTCTATTTTAAATGTTTATTTAAAGTTCCATGTATCACTTCCTTTGTAGTCATACGTCTTCCAGGAACGGACGAGAAATGGAATACATGATCTCTTCGCAGCAGATCCAGCTGTCAGCCAGTGGACCTGGAGCAGACTCGTCACTGCAACATAACGTGATGCTTATCTTCACACACGTCAAAAATTATAGCGCTCTTGGTAAGATAAATGTCCAGATGTATAAAATTTATGATTATCATACAGTATTCCATCCGGCACCGTGTCGACGTTGCCTGAAATCAAGCTGTTCCGCATTCTTTGCATAGAATTTTATAGTATACGCACACTAAACCACGCCATATTGGTATCGACTCGACACGGACAGGCTTGCAAGTTGTAAGGCAAAAGTTGATACGGTTTCGAGGATTGAGAAAATATTTTGGCGATGTTTTGTAGTAGAAGCACCAACCAGATCTTGTAGAAGATATTCTGCTGAGAGCTAATATCTAAAATAAATACTTCTCTGTCGCCTTATGCTTGTCCAGATTTGTTGTTTATATGATAAGTTGAGTAAGGTCAATAATTGTACGACGCGTAGCACACATATCTTGATGTATGCACTAAATCAAATTTGTACGAATTGGTCAAAATTTTATAATGCAACATACTTAAGTAATCTTTAAGTAAATCTCTCTAGAATACTAATTAGAGAGACACGATTACGTGCTTTATTTTCTCGGAATAATTAAATCAATTATGAGCAAGATAAAATTGTCGAGAATAATTGTTTTCAAATTCAAGAAAAAAATTTTTTATATTATGGAAGTGTATTTTTTCACAATTAAGTAACTTACAGCATCAAAGCTGGCATGCGGTCTCCGTACACCGGCAGAGCCAAGAACGTGGAGTACCAAAGTCTGTGAAGTGCGCGCTACGGAACCAACGCACATCATGTGTCGGTGTCGAGGACTGGGCACTTTTGCACTCTTCACTATTGCCCGCTCTACGCTTGTGAGTATGTTACTCCGTTTTTATAAGTAAGACTGACATTGGGCATAATTACAAAAGGATCAATGTAGGCTTTAAGTGCCGAGGTTTTGGAAATTGGTTCGAATCTGTATGTGAAACTTGGCACATCTCATTCTTGAACCCTACTTCTCTATCATGTATTGGGATTGCTAATATAATAAGTAACAAGCTTAAGTAAGACTAAGAAGAAGAAGTATCTTCTAATAATGTAATTTTTTGTGCCACCGGTTGTTCAAATAACCTTAAAAATCACAAAAGCAAGTAATCATATTTTTTTTAATTAAACTACTCATATTCAGGTAACTAGAATGTTATTTAAATATTAGGTGGCAATATCTAATTAATTAAAAGATTGTCTAGTTACATTTTTGTGTTTCATATAAAATGTGTGTGTGAAGGGCGGATATCGAAAATGCATTAGGTGGCTGGCTACATCTTCTGGAAACCATTTCACACTACTATTTAGAGCACCACATATATCACTTTATATGTGTTCTGAGCTTTGAGTCTGCAGGTCCTTGTTAATTTGTGGGCCGCATGCTTTTAATTAACTAGGTCTAATTCAAGACATAATCCGCTTACGATACTCGACCATTTCATCACTTACCAACCGGTGATATAGTGGTCAAGTGCTAGCCTATCAGCTATAAGAAGTATATCCTAATTTCAATATATTTCTATCCTCCACAGACAAATGCTGAGAAGGATCTTCGAGGCATAGTGAAGATTACAGCCAGTTTAGGAGGTGCCATGTGCTTAGCAGCTGCAGCACTTCAGCTATTAGCTTTAGTACCGGGAAGGAAAGCCAGACTGCCAGTATTGCTAAAAGCTGCGACTGCCGGAACCCACTCTGCTGCTATGCTGGCTCTACTGGAATGTGATATGAGACAGGTCATTCAATTTGTTTAGCAGCTGCATCACTCTACCTTTTAGCTTAAGTACTAGAACAGAATGCTATCTCAATTGATGAAAGCTGCAACCACTGTACGTTCTCAGTTGCTTTGCTAAATCTATTGGAATGTGTTACGAAACCACTTTTAAGGTCAAGCCAAGCGCACTTTAAAATAATTTATCATATCGTACAATAACGCTTAAATGACCAAGGTACGCCCTGCTTTCATGCATTGAATTTCAAGCCCGTTTATGGTCTTCGCCTCATCGTCATACGACCGTCTCTACAACAGAAATTGATTTCAGCAATAGGTATTATAAGAGGATATGAACAGAGTTTTTGGGTTACAGGAAGAAGCATGTCCCGGGACGCTAGGCTGGGTATGCGCGGCGTGCTGGTGCGCTGGTTGCGCTGCGCTCTGTGCCCAACCTTTATTACTACAAGCAGAACTCGCAGGAAGAACGCAAAAAGCACCATCGGTCGGTTTACTAGCAGGTACGTGGTTACCAACAGTTTCATGAGACAAAAATTATAATGTTATCGCTTTTTATGGTATAGGAGAGCAAACACGTAGGCGCCTCTCCTGGTGCTATGTGATTACTGTCGCCCGCGAAAATCCGTAACACCAGAGGTTTCGAAGATGCGTTGCTGACCTTTAAGGAGGGAATTGCTGAAACATTAGAATTTGTAATAATATATAATATTTCTAGTACTCTGTCTACAGGAGTTTGCACCCTTGCGTGGTTAACGGCTCGGCTGTGGGGCGGCGCGCCTTTACAGTTAGGTGCTGCGGCAGCGGCCGTGTGCGCTGTGGGCTGTGCGTTGCTCGCCATGCTCTGTCTCGCTCTCGCACTTTGCGCAGCGCTGCGACTGCGCACAATATCATACAAGGTGCCGGCGGAAAGAAGAAACTACTTGAAAGAGAGGTTTGATTAACGTTATTTTTTTTATAAGATAGGAACTATAGAATGCACACCCTTTATACGAATGACTGTGTGGACATGTGGAGGGTCGCTTATTAATTGGAGTCGAAATGACGGATTGAATCCATAACATAATCAGTCTTCGTCTTACTTAAGTCGACCGTGATTGGATAACCAAACATACAGTTGTTGGGATGTAGCACAAACTATCGAAGTGCAAAAATAAGATAAGGAAGTATGTCTTGCTATTATCGTTCAATAATATTTCTATATACATATATGAAATAAATGTTAATATTTATTTGTAAGAAACATAACATCGTATGAATAAAGTACCACTTAAACATAGTTTACTAATATTAGACTGAGAAATTGATTACTAACTCTGAGAGATGACCTTGATATTTGGTATTAAGAATTCGTTTGATGATTTCTTCCTAAGAAATCTTACCTTGGCGTCATATCATTATATTCTAGTCAACAAGTTCAAATACGTGAAAAATAGAGATAAAGGTCCTAAAAATATGAGCGATGGCTCATTCGATTCGGAATCACCTCTAGAAAAATGTTTTTGAAGGATTTTAGTGCATGTTAAAAATTGCAATAGTTATTAACAAAATAACATGAAAAAAAAATGGAAATTTAGTTTTTTGTTAATAACTTGAAAAATATTAACATTTAAGCAATTTTGAAAATAGCTCGTTAAGGAGGAGGAAATTACTACTATTTTTATATTTTTTTATGCTTCAGAAAAAAAATATAACTTTGGTCAATATTTGTTTATAACAAATTGTTAAACTAATAAACAATGGAATAATTCATGTATTTTTTTTTGCCAAACTATTTTAAAGTGTAAATAATGATTTTTAAAAGAATTTTTTTTTCTTAACTAATTATTTAAACAATCGCAATTTAATAAAATCGTTTTTAAACAATTAAAAATTAAAATTAAGAAAATTTTTTTTTTACATATCATAATTTTTGTAAACAACAAAATAACAAAAAAAAAATAAAAACAATATTGAATTAAGTACTCTATTTGTTTATAACATTTTTATAAAGAAATTACGTAAAAAAAATCATAACCTATGTTAATTACTACCATTGTTCAATGTGAAAACAGGCATAAGTAGCTAAATATTAATTGAAAAAAAAACAATATTTTTTTAGATTTTTAATTTTTCAATAGTTATAAAAAATCATAATTAACAAATTAATAAACTTTATGAAAATTTACCACAGGATCTTATAAAGAACATATATCAAAAGGGCTCCACGAAGTTTAAAATTTATAGGCCAATTATTTATACCTTTCATTCCATTGTTTATGCCAATGGAGATTGGTAAAAAATTTGTTAGTTAACAATTGAATAACTTTTTGAAAAATGACGATTTAACTTTTTTTTCTTCAGGGCTCGATTTTTTAAAGTGTTAAGAAGCTACTAAAAATTTTTGAAATGTTTAAAATCACATTTTATGTTATAAAAAAATATTTTTATTGCTGAACTCTCTTTAGCGGCGGCGCGCGCATGCCGTAACAGCCGCGCGGAGTCCTATATTCAACGTCTAATTAAAATTATAAATAATAGAGATAGAGTTCCGGGAGTAAGGACTTTTTTATTGGAAATTTTCTCCTCCTTAACGAACTTTTTTCAAAATTGCTTATATGTTAATATTTTTCAAGTTATTAACAAAAAACGAAATATAATTTTTTTTTCATCTTATTTTGTTTATAACAGTTGCAATTTTTAACCTGCACCAAAATCCTTCAAAAACATTTTTTTAGAGGTGATTCCGAATCGAATGAGCCATCGTTCATATTTTTAGGACCTTTATCTCTATTTTTCACGTTTTTCAACTTGTTGACTAGACTATTAAAACACGTTGAATTGGCAACCCTATCCGTAGCTTTGTAGTTGTTTAATTTTTTGTTTTTGTTATTGTCTACAAGTCATTGTTTCAATATTAGTTTGATATGTTAATATCTTAATATATCAAACGTACATTACGTATAAATAATGTGTAACGCCTGATGCCGGTTACCTTTCCACTTACGACAGTGCGGCCCTCCACATATCTGAGTGCAGTTACAAGTACTGGGTAGGCACCCAAGTGAACATATTTTATTACCTTACTCTATGTACTATACGTATTAGACTTACACTAAGACGTCGTGTACAATCGAGGCATAACCTTACAAATGCACATCAATAACTTACTGCGGAATGGCGCAAATTGAGATTAGCAGCTTGAAGCCTCTTTGTTAGATAAGCGATATCTATTCATCCCTAGATTTTGAAATACTTAGCTCAACAAATGTACAAATTACAGTGGTCGGGTGGTAAGACACACATTTGTCCTCCTCTTCACGACATCAGCTGCGCAAGCGGCGGGGGTAGCGTACGTGCAGCCGGGAGAACGACAAATAGCGCATGTCGCGCTTCTTTCAGCTGCTGCACTCGCTAATGTAAGTTACTCTTCCAGCTTATCCCCATTCAAACTTGATTTAAAGGGCTGATTCGAGACAGTAACAGCGCCACACTTCCGAATACAGATGAAGTGGCCTGGAGATAATGCCCGCTGTTAGTCTTTAAAGTATTGCTACAATATTGCTTACTATTTGGACTCCAAGCTATCATTCGAATTTCTGTGTTGAGAGATCTTGCAAAGATAATGCAGAGTTCAATCTGACGATTTCTAAACATCAACAAAAACTAATACACTAAAACTTTATATTAAAAAACAGGCACGTCGTCGTTCACAGCTGAAGTATTTCATTGTGTCTTAAGGTTTTTGAAAATATGTCACTGTCAGGATAAGTTCTGATGAAAAAGACGTAGGTATCTTTAGTTTTAGTACCTAATAGTAAATTTGGTTCTAAGTAAATAGCGTAGATCAATTTGCACCTACGTGAACTCTAGACATTTTAGAAATAAAAATGTAAATATAGTCTTGAAAACTCATTTCATTGTTCTATATCTCACGTGTGAAGGCTAGCAACCAGCTTAAAACAGCCAACTGATAAGTTTTGACAATAAACAAAAAAATAATAATATACCAAGTATCTCTATTCAGCGATTAATTTCATCAAAACAAATATTGGTAACCATGTTTTATAACTACATGACCTTTGAATATTCGATAAATAATGCCTATCACTATATAAAGCTCTCAAGGTTAGATGCCGGAATGCTACACAGTTCAGAGTAACAGATTTGTTATTTGAAGATTACCATGTCTATAGTTAACTATCCTTCTGATTATATTTTCGAATTGCAGGGAGTAGCGATGATTGTGTGCTATGTGATACGAGATGAAGAGTGTCTCCATTCAGCTAGGCGTATACTCTCGCTGCCTTCGAACAAGGATTGGCAAGATTCGCCCAATGGAGATAATTCGTTGAATTGTAAGTAAAATTATGATGAAAAGTAACCTGTATTAGTGAAGCATTAGCCTACAAGGCATGAATTATTAAATTAATTAAATTTTACGATTGCCCGCCTGGCTGGCGCCACCCTCAAGTAGAAAATCTGACGTCAAGCACCTAATGGTATGTTCCAGCAGCAGTCCTTGGGAGCCAGTAATTTTAGGTTAATCTGAACAACATCTTCAACCACATCATCACTTACCATCCGGTGAGATAGAGGTATAGGCTAGCCTAATAGCAATAAATAACCAAAATTCCTTTCGTGGAGATAGTTTGTATAATGAATAACTTCTCTAGAGGCTCATATTCCCAAAATACACTATCAATTGGGTGAAAACATGGCAATTACAAAATCTTTTAAAGTACACAGTTTAACTACATGCAAAGAGAATATGATAATGAAGTTTACATTGATTTTTTCAACTTCTAGTGTACATAAAACAAGAGGGCGAGGTGGAGAGTACAGGAGGCGTGGGCGTCTTAGAAAGGTCCTCTTCGCCTGTTACTCCGATGACATCATACTGGAGAGCGCCAGGTCTTGAGAGTCCTGCACGGTTAAACAGGTGATTATCACAGTTTTTCTTGACTTAGCCATGAAATAATGGCTTAGAGAAAGATCAACGTGAAAATATGGTATAGGCGAGAAATTTCTAATTGAGTATATCTACGCACGTATTTTATTCTCGAACTATCTCAATAGTTTTTTTTCTGATTTTGCAGCTAAGTTTCTAATAGTTAAAATATTCTTTACTCGTCATCATGAAATATAAATTTAGCACAAAATTCGAAAACGGCTACCATGCCTACCTCGCCTAATGCGCGTGCAAATACTATAATTTTATTTTATTTATTTTTAGGAGACAGTCAAACCCAGACTGCCGCGCTGATATCGTCCGTAGCGTGGAATACAAGGATTCAGCTCTAACCCACGCCGCTACGACCGCCACTTCAGCACTTCTCACGCCATCTGCGATCTCATTCCTTATACATCCGTTCAACCAGAGTACATGGCACAAGTTTCCTTGGAACTGGAAGTTCTAAAGAGCCCACATACACACCCTAGGGAATCTCCAACAAGCTTCGGCTACTTCGAACCCTACAACAAAAATCTCCGCTTTGACACAAGCAAAGAAAACTGTTCCATTTGCGTCCAATCTAATCCCGATGTTTCCCGAATACCTTCTACGCCAATAAAGAGTTGCCTTAAGAAAAGCAAGTCAGAATATAATTCGACTTCAGTCTCGTCTATCGAAGCGAAAGACGAGAAAAAATCACATATAAAAGAAGTGAACAGAGAGTGGAATAAAGCGTACGATTCACCCGAAACTGATCGTATGCTTACCAAAATATCAAACGATCTGGATTTTCTTTTGAAACGAACTCAAGTAAATAATAAAATACTGGACCAAACAGAAGAAGCGCCCACTTAGGAGTGATTTGTTAACTATATCTATAGTTTTAAAATTAAACGAATAATGGAAACAGGGATGCAAAGGCAAAGTTTAGTGTAATATATTTATATCTCGTGTACATAATATTTGATAGGCAATTTGAATAAGCATAGTCAACGTGTACCTAATGATTTGTATTTTGGACCTACCGTAATAAAAAAACACATTACAAAGATTTTCAGAGGTTTCATTGCTAACCTTACATGTAAACTTAAGAGATGTGTACTGTTTATATCGTCTGGACATGTTTAACAATTTCAGTTTTATTTTATTTTAAAATACTTGCAATTTTTCAGAAGTTTTACAAAACTAGGAGAAAAAAAAACTTTCAAAAAAAAGGTGCGAAACGAAAATATCCGTATTCCCATGCACTGTTCTATCGCAAAAGCATAAATTACCTCTCTCTAAATGGCAAACGTGTCTAACCTTAGCAATACAAATCGACAACGTCGTACTTTAAACACTAATATATATATTTAAATTAGCACTGGCCGATTTTCAGAAGCTGACAATTTTTGGCACAGAATAAGTTCAATTAAATCCGCTATCGATTAAATTTCTTGTTTTTTTTTTAAATTATATATACATACAGTGTTTATACAACACATTTTATTTATTTATGACCTAATGTATAAAATGGTAACAACCTCTTACGGTTGACTTCTGCTAGTTCTAACAAACATTTTGAGATGAAATAATTTTGTTTATTTTTTTTGAAGCGCGGCGCGTTACTTTGTAGCCGCGGCAAGGGCTCTTGCCTTGGAGAGACTCATAACGAAAAACAATAAGTTTTTCTAGTACTATCTGACACTTTTGTTCTGTGTCTCGTAGTAAAAGAAAATGCCTACTCCGAGCTAACAGCGCCCGCCGCGGCAACACTAGACTGCGCCGTGCTCCCTTTGAATAGAATTTTGAATTTTTACATCGACCTAAGTAACATATAATATGAAATAATAAATTACAGGCACAAAAGACTTCAAGTCAGGTGGTCCTCGTGCTTATTCCATCAAATACACGTAAACAAACACAAACAAGTCATAATAATTTAGCGTGAGTTAGATAAGAAACATAATGACTGTTGAGGAGGAGGTCCAAAAAAAATAATGTGTTTTTTTTTTAATCTGGTGGAGGTGAAGCAATGATGGCTGAGCGGTAATAGCTATGGACTGCAGTGCCGCAGTACCCTGTTACGACCACCACCGCTGGCTTGAGCTTCTCCGCATGGTGGAAGTGCATTTAGCGATTGCCCGCCTGGCTAGCTACCACCCTCAAGTAGAAAATCTGTCGCCATGCACCTAACCGTCTTAAAGAGCCAGTGAAATTTCAGGTACATGAGACATAACAACTGTGACTCAAAGTGACGGGCGCAGTGCTTTTCATCACTTGTGACGAAATGCATATGTTATAGGCAGAGGTTAGACCGCTTAACATCAGGTATGCCTCGAGCTTGTTCCATCACAACGTAACATAAAAAAAATGTGGCAAAAGTAAGCAATATCCTTATTAACCCAAAAAAAATTGTAAACAGATGCGTTATTATTGTTTTTTTACCTTTTAATCAAGCCGTTATGTAAAACCTTCAGTACGGATTTATTGCCAACATGTCATGAGACATGCATGTCAAATTGCTCATATATTTAAAAGTAGCGATCCGCCCCGGCTTCGCGCGGGTGCAATGCTGATACTAAATAATCTATAATATCTTCAAAAATATATATTTTAATAAAATGCTGTGTAGGGTATTGATCTATATTAAATGCATAATGTTATTTAAGTTTTACCTAATTATATAAGTATCATAATTATTTCCCTTAAAAAGTAAACAATAAAAAATGGTTATTGTGGGCTATCCCTAAGAAATAGACATATACCATTGCGATCTATTTTGTAGACCTTTTTTAAGGTATTCAATACTGTAGTAAATTATTTTGATCTATCTCGTAAGCCAAAGTTTGCAATGGAGCATAAAAAATATGTTTATTTACTACATCACATTAGAAACCTCAAAAATTATCAGTGTGTCACAACTATTTCACGCATGTATTATACATATACCTACCTTTCTCTTAAAATCACTCTATCTACTAAAAATCAAATCTAAATCCGTTTCGTACTTTCGAAGATCTAAGCATACAAAGGGTCAGACAGCGGGAAGTGATTATTGAACTGCAGGAAAGGTTAAAGTGTAGTAATAATCCTCTGTTAAGGTCCTGCGTTTACCCTAATTCTTTTTGACATGTTTAACAAATGTCATGTTAGCTCAATTGGTTACAGCATACTCCGGCTCAAGGAGTGGATGGACGCGGGTTCGAATCCCGCACTTGACTTACATTTTTCCTATCGTATATTTGTGATTTTGAACTGAGTATAACATTTTCGCTTTTTTTCAATCTTTGGGTGTCATTCTGTATTGTAGCATTGTAGATCCCAAAGAGTTCTATCGAAGACAGTATTTTTTTATACGGAAACAGGTAATATTGCATTGGTTTTCAGGCACCATTGACGAAAATCTAATGAACAGTTTTGAAAATACTCATGTTTATCCATAAAGTTCCGGATCTTAGTATATATAAATATATGATAAATAGATAAATCGTATTCAAAGTGAAATGTATGTTTGACCATGAACAATGCAGTTAATTTAGTATTTTATGTTTTTTTTTATATCGACATAATTAAATGATCACATTTAGATTTTACTAGCTGTGCTGCCTGTGCCTCCACCTCTAGCAATTTTGTAACAGCGTGCTCCTTCATATAAATTGGAGAAAATATTTAATTTTATCTACTGCCGTTAACTACCATTCCTACCGTCCCTAAAGAATGATGTGGCTGAAGTAGATAAACAGGCTTAACCTAGAATGTACTGGCCTTCAAGAATAGCTCCCGCAACACACTGTTAGGTCCTTAGCATTGAAACAATGCCTTGCCACTACGGGCAAACCCTATAATAAAAGGTTTTTTTGGCACATAACCTAAACTATTGCGTAATATTATTATACTATATGAACTAAGTTCTTTATCTAAACGTATAAAAAAAACAGCAGCTTATACCCACCATCCAAAACTTTATTTTATTAAATATCGCTAAAATACCTTACTCGAAATTAATCCTGTCTCCCAGCTGGGAGGCTTTCCAAAACAAAAGAAACACGCCTCGGAGCGAGTTCGCATACGAATGACTTGGAACAATATACCATGTATTTTTGTTTGCCATTCTGCAATGGAAACCCAAGATCGGATAAAAAAACAGTGAATTGCACGTGAATGGAGCCGTATATGGGCTACGGAATTTAATGGGTTTTGTTTTTTGTTTCAAGGAATACTCGTGCGTATAACTTCAATAAATATAAAGCTTAGAGTAACCGCGTACGTTATGTTGTCTTTGGACTTTTGTGGCCGGATTTCGGACGTCAAGCGATTTCGTTTGCTTTATTATTAATTATTAAAAAGTCTGAAACTGCCAGCACGTTTATTACGTGCTGGCAGTTTCAAACATTTTAATAATCTGCCAGATATGTATAAGATCAAAGTACAAAATTCAACAATGTAGGCGGGATATAACCCGTTTCTTTTATTCTATACATCTGATTAAATTATTTCAACACTCTTAGGGGACAGTGCACAGCAGCTATAACCAACAGACAGCTGAAAAAGCATTATAAATATTTTGCTACAGTTCTAAGTAAATTGAATCACATGTCGTTCTAATAAACATCGTTTGACTAAAAGAAGTGTTACCTCAGAGAATACTTGTCACTATATTTCTGTAAAAAAAAGGTGTAGAGGGGTTGTTGTGTTATGTCTTAAATTGTGTACTACTTTGTACACCGGTAACATCAATTATTTTGTAAGGTGTGACTTATCTAAATGCGAGAAACCCGCTCAAGCTGATAAATCCAACATTACCATCATCTGGTTAATTTACGGAGATTTATAGGCAGACCACTTTAATGAGCTCTCGCCTACGGGGTGCACATATAGGACGACAAAAGGTACCGAGAAAGGCGCAAGCGGCAGGCGCGCGTAACGTGGTACACAATATACAAAATGTGCATTGAATAGTTATTAAGATATATGAGAGAAATATTTATATAGATAATAATTGATGAAATAACAGAAAATTTATTGATGAAAATTATAATTCTATAAAAGGCACAGGCATATAATTAAATAAAATAATATGCAAAAGGTAATCCTTTCTAAAAGGTAATCAACTAAAAGGTAATAAACTAATTATAATAAGATTTGCGCAATGTGCATATATTTAAATTATAACTCAATCGCTTACGTCAATATCACTATTACTAAAACTCGATTTCTTGTTTTCAAAACAGCCATCATCAGAATCTGCAGAGTCATGTTGCAAATTAAGAATAAAATCAACAACATTGTGTGAAATTCTGTCTTGTTTGCAATAATTGTCCTTAATTTTAATTACGTGGCTAACGCAGTACTCCCAATTATCTACGAATAATTCAGCAAATATTTTCTCTAGGGTTATTTTGGCCCAAATTAGACTCGATACTTTTTGTAATAATTATTCTTTAAATAACTTTTTTATAAATGAAAAGTAAAGTGGTCTAATGTTACTCAAATTATCTAGAAATTCGCTACAGTCATGGCTCAGTGTCATTGGCTATGGATTGCCGTGCAGCAGGTCCATGGTTCGAATCCCGCCGCGGGCTTGAGCTTCATCGCATGGTGGAAGGGCATTTTGTGAATGCCCGCCTGGCTAGCGACCACCCTCATGTAGAAAATCTGTCGCCAAGCACCTAACAGTGTGTTCCGGCAGCAGTTCTTGAGAGCCAGAAAAATTACAGGCTAATGAGACCTAACAACTGGATGTCTCAGTGTGACGGGCACAGTGCAATTCGTCGCAAAAGTCAAGTACTTATTTATATAATTGTGCAAATAATTATTATACTCAAAAAGAATTATTTTAATGTGGATTTCATATCATTTTTCTTCGTGGAGTCATGTCTCTCTCTCGCATTGTTTATTTTTTTTTTAAACGGGTAAGTGTTCCTATAATAATTTTATTTATTTTTTTATATTCTTTGAAATATGATTACATATTTCAATGTAATATAGAAAGCGATTTGAGGTCGTTTAAAGTTATAATTGCATCATATACAAAACATTAGACATGCGTATTTCCCGAAGGGGTAGCTACCCCTTCGGGAAATATGTAGAGGTTATTTAACACTAACGTATATTTTTTAATAGAGAGGGAGCCTATTGCTATATAACGGGAACAGTTTCACACACTTTTATTCACTCCGGACAGCTACTGAGAATTTATTTGTCAGAAAACCCCACCATTGTTTTACTTGAGGATTGGACCAAGGATCTTATGACCTCTAAGCAGTGATTTCACAAGAATACGAACGAAGCAGTTTGGTCAGTGAAATTCAGTGTGATCCTGGAAACATCTGTATCTATTATCCATACAGGGTTATAGGTAAAATGCTAACAATCTCTTAGGGTTGACTTCTGCTAGTCTTAAGAAATATTTAAGATGTTTTTTTTATTTTATTTTCGAACGTGTTTTTTTATATGTTTTTGACTGAATAAGCACGAGGACCACCTGATGTCAAGTCTCTTGTGACTGTAATGTATTATTGCATATTTTTTATTACTTTGCTCGATGTAAATATTCAAAACTCTATTCAAAGGGACCACAGCGCGGTACAGTGTTGTCGCGGCGGGCGCTCTTAGCTTAGAGTAGGCATTTAAACACAAAGAATATTTAAAATGTTTTTTTTTTAATATAAAAAAACATCTCAAAATGTTTCTTAGGACTAGCAGAAGTCAACCCTAAAAGGTTGTTAGCATTTAACCAATAACTCTGTATATATACTAATATTAAATAAAGGAAAGTTTTTTTTTTAAGAGTTAATTTTTTTATATTTTTGTATGTAACGATTATTCGTTTTACTCTTAAACTACTGAACCCATTTGGAAAAAAACCGTATACGCTGCGGAAATTGTTGACAATAGCGCAAAGTGATGTAGGTACTTCAATTTTATAGAGGAAATCTACAAAAAAGTCCTGCATACGATATGTCTAACTAGTACAGTAATGTGACAATAACTACTTTTTATGTGATTTTGTTAAATACCCGTGCAAAGCTGGGGTGGACCGCTAGTATCTTATAATACGAATAAGATATCCATAAAAAATCTTTTGATTACGTGTAGTGCAAGAAATGTGATTAGTGATGTTTGGACCTATGTTCACTTTACAAACTGAGAGTTTACCTACCTTTTTATAATTAGTACAAATATTCCCATTAAAATTGATGAATTATAGTATAAACTACCTGACTATAAGAGAGAAGCTGCCTATCTTGAGGTCCCTAAATAACTTTGTATCGATCTGTGTTCCTGAAAATTTACTTTGTATTTGAGTTTTGAAGAGGTAATTAATGAATCAAGAATTAAAGGTGTTTGATAATTTATTTCAATGTTGAGGTAAAGAGATTTGCATTTCTAAGGACAACAATGTTGTTAAAAAGTTTATCAAAAATACCGTTGATACAGCGTTTGCGGTTGGGAAATGAACTAAACCTTCTTCTACAACACACACAATGAAAATATTTGTCCACGGGCCCCAACCTACCAGATACAACATATTATTAGTCTTGCATTTTATGCAACTTGTTTGTTGATATAAAATTTAAAAATCTTATTTTGCAATAACGTGCGATTAGGTTAAATAAAAACAAAAGTAATTTTCTATATAAAAGCATTCTTTTTGACAAAAGAGAAAGGGCAAATCTGCGTCAGGTGCCTATAAATATACTAATCTTAAAATGTTATATATATAAGTTATTATAAAAACTTTTTTATCGGTCATAACAACTTTTTAGAATATAAATTACAATCTAATATAATTATATGTAGATCTCTTATATTTTATAAACTCATTCTTTGAGCCCAATTTCATTATCGCCGGAGACCTTCTAAAACAAGGCCTTTTCAAACACAACTTTATTAATAGGTAACGACCGAATTAATATTATATTAATTCAAACCCCTTCAAATCGCCTCAAAAATACTTTCAGTTCAATATTTTTTTACATTTGGCGTTGTGATTACACTGGCATAAATCAGATGATGTGATAAAGAATTTGTCCTATCCACAATCTAAATAATAGGTAGTAACGAAATAATGTAACAAAGAAAATTCAATTTCTTATGTAGATCCTTTGCGTGATCAAAACCGTGAAAATATCAGTGGCGCTGAAGATAAGTTTGATAAATTTGAAATAATTTTCTCGGCCACTGGAACATACCCCTCGAGCCGAAACTTTGTGCTCCATTTGTATCGTATACGTACCTATCGTAGTGCGTGATCATCAACCAGACTACTAGACTTTATCTGATCGAAAGAAATGCTTTTTCAAACACTAGCTTTCTCACTAATGTCGCTACCCTTCTATATTCTAAAAGCGTGCTACTTAAACAAAAAATTGTGCTCTAATAATTATAAATGTGATTTTCGCTTAGGACGCGATATTGCTTGTGATCATATTTAGAAATATGAAATAACTTGTTGAAGACGGTACCGTGCTGATTCACACTGACCTCACATTACCATGGTCCAACATCCACAAGTTAATACATTTAAAAAAATAATGTTAATAGTAACTCAAATTTTAGCTAGAAGTAACAAGAATCGGGGGACTTTTGTAAACTGAGACCTACTTGTAACTATACCGAGTTTTGTAACCTACATTCATTTTATTTTAAACAAATTATTTCAATAACGCAGCCCTAAAAAGTTTGCAGTATCACCTTAACTGTAATATTATTATTAGCATTATTCATTTTTTTGTGCTCGATAGGTAAGCCTTCCTCCCACCCTCAAGTACAAAATCTGTCGCCAAGCACGGCGACAGATTTTGTACTTGTAACTAACGGTACACTCCGGCAGCTGTCCTTGAAGGCCAGTAATTCTAGGTTAGCCTGAACAACATCTTTGATGTTATTTTGATGGGTAATACTCTATATTACGCTGAAGATTTGACTTTGCTATTCACGCAATGTATGGGGGGTATGGTACACCTAAGGTGAACTTTCAAGTATTGAAATTACAAAAATATGCTAATAAAATGAAAACTACTGATCCGATAGCGCTCAAACAAATGAACCCTACGAGATTTATCAAAATAATGTTCTAAGTACACATTGAAAAGGTCTACAGAAAACTCCGCTAAGTTAAATGTCTATCTATTATGGATATCCTACAATAACATTTGTTGTCATTTACTTTTTGCGACAAATAATGGCTAATTTTCGAAGCGATTTTAACCAATACAGGATTAATCCTTATCTAATTAAATACCTGAAATACATTGTTGATTTAAAATAGATCTATATGTCCCTTTACAGCATATGATTTAAATGAATATTTTCGAACGGGCAGTAATGAATAAATCAAAACTACTAGATAGATTTTAACCATTTTTTCATAGGCTATATAATTTATACCCGTGCGAAGCCGGAGCGGGCCACTAGTAATTTTATAAACAGCAGACTTCTGATGCCAGCCCTTCTTGAAAATTCGTGTTATAAATATATTGATTGATGGCACCTATTTCGCTGGCAGTGCTGCCAGCATGCTGTGCACTCTGCCAACTGGTAAGGCTTGAGTATTTGGACTGTCTGAGTCTGAATGACTTACTGGTTGTCTAAATACTTTTATTATCGCTGTAGGCACGGCGCTTAGCAGGAGCCAGTATACGCTCTTCTACAGAATAGACTCATTTTTTATTTACAATATGTAGGGCCTACCAACCTTCTTCATAAAAAACTGCCTCTTGCAATCTAAAGCTTTGCCTTCCCACAAGTTGTTGTAGGAAATCCGTGTCTTAAATCATACCCTTATAACTGTCACCTCTGAGCCTCGGATCTCCATCATTAGTTATTATTATCTTCGTTGCCGAATGGAGAGCGGTCAAAGGACTAAGCTTCCCTAAATTACAAAGTGGAAAACTGGCTTCCTTCTCTGATGAGCAAAGTCAAAGTCAAAGTCAAAATCATTTATTCAATTTAGGCGTCTATGACGCTCTTATGAAGGTCAATTACAAATTTGAGTATTGAAATATTCTACATTGTACTGCCACGTTCAGCAAATAAAGTGTATAGAGCCACTGCGAGAAGAACGGGCAAGAAACTCGGGGCCATTCTTTTAAACATCTTTTAACATACATACTATATAATAGAGTTATTACAATATTTGTTTAAATTATGTAGGTGACAGGCAATAGCTTGGCGGAGGCGGAATTGTCCAGGCATTTTTGTCGTTAATGTAATCAGAAACTGTGTAGTAGGATTTTTTAATCAATATGTTTTTCACATGCAACTTGAATTTCCCTTCTGTGAGCGTTGTAATATGTTTAGGAACTTTATTATAAAACCGCACACAATTACCTAAGAAGGACCTTTTATTTGTCTTTGCTAATCTAAAACCTGGCACCGCTATTTTATCTTTATTCCTAGTATTGTAATCGTGATTGTCACTGTTTAATTTAAATTTACTCAAATTTTTACGAACATACATAATATTTTCAAATATATACAGACTTGGTAAAGTTAAAATATCAATTTCTTTAAAAAGATCCCTCACAGATTCCCTAGGACCCATTTTATATATGGCTCGAATTGCACGCTTTTGTATGATAAAGATTGTCTCTATCTCAGCAGCAGTTCTGAGCTATGGTACTGTTATCGCATAGGGGCAAAAAGTGTTAACTGCCGTGCTAGATGTGGTTTAAGTTGTGCCTTGTACTTAAATTTATTTTCACTTTCTCACAGAAACAGAATTTAACGTGTGATACGTAAAACATTTTAAAAAGTATAATTGTTTTAGGAAATCATATGAACTAAATGAGG
This sequence comes from Plagodis pulveraria, assembly GCA_963890685.1. Classification (NCBI taxonomy): domain Eukaryota; kingdom Metazoa; phylum Arthropoda; class Insecta; order Lepidoptera; family Geometridae; genus Plagodis; species Plagodis pulveraria. The sequence goes on along the minus strand of OY982964.1, from coordinate 8,800,307 downwards.
CAAAGTAATTAAACAACTTTAAACGGTTTAAATCGCGTATATTTATGATTATTTTTGTGCCGACGTTTCAAACACTTTGCGGTGATCGTGGTATCGTGGTCACGGGGTGACACGATCACTTCAAAGTGTTTGGAACGTCGGGACAAAAATATTGATAAATAAACGCGATTGAAACATTTTAAAGTTGTTTAATAATTATGTGTAATAATCGCGAAAACCTAAGACAACATTAAATGAGGCAATTTATAAATAACCTTATAGTAAAAATTTCAATACAGAGACTAGCCATATGGGCATATGCAAAATGCCCTTCCACCATACTTTAACGACTGCCATCCTAAGACAACAACCGGGACCGACAGTTTAACGTGTCCTCTGAAGAACGGAAGCGCTCAGTAGTAATGTCATTAGCGGTCACCCATCCAACTCATGATCGCGGCGGACGTTGCGATCGGTTAAGAACAGCTAAGCAAGCTTCGCTACGAGCGCTTCAAAATTTACAATAAGGTCTTGTGTCATTGAGATGTTGTTTCAGGAAATATAAATTTAAACATTTTCTTGTGTCATCCATTATATGGTTAGAGAAACATAACTAAATCTTCTAAGCATCGATCTTGCAAGGTAGGTGCGGTTTTAGATGCCTGTGCAACAGGTGTGCGAATTTCCACAGGCGATCTTATATTAATATCGACTTATTGAATAAGATAACACTAGAAAAATTATAATGGTATAGAGAGGTACTTCGCGTCGCCTTCAATGCATGTACTCCTAGGATAATTAAATGAATGAATTTATTTATAATAATACGACAGCACGTGTCTGAATTTGTGTACTGCTCTAAACATGAGTCTACTACGAAAGTTTTGCTAACGATTGATTAACTAATCACCGAAGTTTGGTGCCCTTAGGTTGCACTACAGCGTTTCGTATTACAGTACCGGGCTGATATTGGATAGTTATACATGTCTTGTAAGTTTATCTATTTTGTGTGTAATCGGTTGTAGGAATGACGCTGGCAGCCAAAATCAAGCAGCCGTAAATGCAAATAAATTAAAGTTCTATGAAGATACTTCCCTTAAAATAAGTTTTCTCTAAATATACTAACAAAACTGTGTAACTCCCGACTAGAAAATTTAGAACTGTTCCATATCTTTTTGTTAGATATTGTAAAAGGCGTACAAGAAACCATATTTGCATAATAATCAGCTTTCTACCACTCACGTCGATGTGAGTGGGGTTTTACTGCACATTGCGCACACAATAGAGCTCTTTACCATTTACCAATACCCTCTACCCTAAAGGTAGATAATACTACCAACATGAGCATGCTCTTGGTACGGTTACCGTTAGGAAGGCAGTGGATAAGTGTGCGGAGATTTTAACGTTTTTATATAAAATCTGATCATAATTAATTAATCATGAATCTCGAGAACTTATTGTGTCCCACTCCAAATCCACTACAGGTTCAATTCACAAACTGTAAATATGACAACAATTTCTAGATGGAACTAAATAAGCTATTCATTACTCGGTCTGAGTCTGACATAAACTTATCTCGCATAATCTAAGACAAATGATTTAAGATAGATTCGGCTCTATTCTACAAACTTGGCGTACGTACTAACTAGTTAAATTTACATCTCCGGCTACAAATGTAATTAACACCGCTACGTCTTCCAGAGAGTAACTCTAGCATAGAATAATAATTTATACGACAGTAGTGGATAAGGGCGGCTGAGTATTTAGTATTTTAAAGTTATATTTAATTTCTTATAACTGTTACAAAACCTAGTTAACCTAATAGAATATCACAACAGACAACGAATAAATTACCCGTATTGATAATATATAACACATTATGATACTTTTTGGAACGTGCTGGTTACGACAAACACCCACGTTCCACCAGATATGTATTTTTTATTAGATAGGAAAATGAGCAGGTAGTTCAAAGACAATAACTTAAGACGTATCAAGTATGCGTTGCTGACCTTTATGGAGGGAATTTACTATTTTTTTAATGTTCGTAATAATTACAAGCTTCATCTATTTTATTTTATTATTCTAGGAAAACCACCAGCTAGTAGAAATAATATTTGTGAAACAGTGATTTTGAAGCAGTGATGGCTCAGTGGCGTTGGCTATGGACTGCCACGCAGCAGGTCCATGGTACGAATCCCGCCACGGGCTTGAGCTTCACCGCATGGTGAAAGGGCATGGCGAATGCCCGCCTGGCTAGCGACACCCTCAAGTAGAAAGTCTGTCGCCAAGCACCTATCAGCGTGTTCCGGCAACTGTCCTTGAAAGCCTCGTAGCGAAGTTTACTTAGCTGTTCTCAACCGATAAGCAAAGTTAAGCAACGTCGCCCGCGGTCATGAGTTGGATGGGTAACCGCTAGTGATATTACTACTGAGCGTTTCCGTGCTTCTGAGGGCACGTTAAGCCGTCGGTCCCGGTTGTCGTCTTAACCTATAAGGAATAAAAAAAACAAAAAAACACTTGAACTCTAACTCCGGGATACGCCGATTCCATCTAAAAGAAAAAGACGACAAAGTATCCTATATTATATGAAATTGTGACCGCTACTCACAATCGACAGGATGCTAAATATGGCCCAACAAGTTACACATCGTCAAAGCCGCCAGGGCAGCGCGAGCCCTACTACAGCCAGTCATCAGGTCAGGACTCTCAGCAGAGCACTGTATCTTATTTATATTCAACCACACCTGACATACGCAGCCCCGGCATGGTTTGCCCTCGTCGCTGAAAGCCATCGTAAGCAGATGAAGGCGCAGCAAAGCCTCGCAACCAGATCACAGACGTGCCATGCTAAGTGCGTAACTCAATCATAGGCAAATACCTCAAAGTCGAAGACTTGGATGCGCAGATCACGGGCCTTATCCAAAAAGATGTTTGAAAAAGCAGACACATCAGAACACCGACACACCTAAGGGCTGGCTCCTTTTCAAGAAATACACACAATACAAAACCACAACCAAAAGCCCTGCTTATGTACGAAAAGGACAACCACCCCATCCCCAAACCAATCCCACAAAGGGCACCCCCTCATGGGGCTCTGTCTAATGTGCAGGAAATAAAATGAGGAACCGAAAGCAAAGGCGTTACAGCCCGACTCAATGACCCGTCTGCACAAATGCAGTCTGGGAGTGAGCACCGGGCACCAAGTGTCCGAAACCACATCCGCGATATCCATGAAGGAAGTAGCGAAGAAGAACCCGACATTCTATGACCAAAGAGGAAATTAAAGGGGATTAATGCCGGGAATTTACGCGACATCTTCTCACCAGAAGATGTCACGTAAATACCCGGAAGCTGTTTACTTTTTTTGCTGCTGAAAATTTTCCTGTATGTACATAGTATAATAGAATTTTAAAATGCATATCATATTCCAACATATATGTTGCAATTATTATTTAATATAACTTTACCTATGTTTATGTTTCAAACACTTTGCAGTGATCTTGGTCACGTGGTGACTGACGTGATGTTAACCCTTTAAATAAAGTTATATTGCATAATTTCAATTTCCTTTGAGTGATTGGTAAACTATAAAAGTACTTTCACAAGGGAGCTAAATCAAATATTATACCATTTCAAGTTTTTTATGATTTACTTTGAATATTTATCAAACCTTTTGCATCCAGTCTAAAGAAGACAGTTTCATAAATTGGACTACATAATATTTTCTCTTGAGGTTAATAATGCCTATGTTATTTTATTTGTATATTTGTTCTACTGTATTTTGCGTCCTTATATAAATTTACGACACTGATGATTTCCTATTAAATTATAACCTTGTTACTCACACGCAAAGCCCAAAATAGGTACTCAGTACATTTAGATAGATAGATAGAAAACATTTTATTTGCACAAGAACTTAATTTACAAAATTAATGAAAAATTTGGTCAACATATATAACCAGTTTGGTATATATATATATATATATATATATATATATATATTTCAGTCAATATAGTAGTATATATATGTTGACCAAATTTTTCATTAATTTTGTAAATTAAGTTCTTGTGCAAATAAAATGTTTTCTATCTATCTATCTAAATGTACTGAGTACCTATTTTGGTATATATATATATATATAATATATAAGCTTGTTCACTACTTGCGTGCTTCGCAAAAACTACGATCTAGTGCTAATATTTTGTGCAGAGCCTAGTTTTTGGATACGAATTTTTTTTCATAATCTTTTTTATGGCTCTTTTAGACATTTCTTATAACTCACTTCCTAAAACATTTGACAAACAACACAAACATTGTTACAATTAATTAGTCAGTGAAATATTAATTAAAATATCTGTCAAGACATGCCGAGAACGGAGCGCTGAGGAATTCCGTGCTTCTGCTAATATACGGCTGAAACAGTAGGTCAAGTTCCAACATCATGACTTAATTAAAACGCAGCTGTGGCTGCAATACAAGAAATTGGCTTTGTGCGTGATTAGGTCTTAGATATTTATGAGTATTTTTACTATCTGCTTGTAACAGTTACGGCTTTAGTTATAAGTATGAAACGGGACTACATCGCGATAAAAACACTTAATTTATTAACCTAGCTGCACGCTGCCGACGTTTTGACCAATGCAACTTGGTGAAAACGTCGAGGTAATTATTATACATATTGTTTTTATTGCAGTTCAGTTCCGTTACATACTTTTAACATACGCTTAAGTCACAAACGTCTGAAAGTTACTAATTATAAGTATTTGCAACGATGAAACATAACATGAATATAAATATATATTTTTTAATAGTTAGGATACTGTATGTACTTTTTGTACTATGTAATTTGCCTTATTTTCAATCTGGAGGGAATTTACTAGTCAAGTTAATTAATATTTCAATGCCAGAGTATTTTAAAGCCTTCTAATTGTATTTCAGTTGCAGTTTTGTTGTTACAATTTTATAAATTAGGCTAGTGTTTTTGTTTTTGTTAGTTTTATATAGTCATAAAAAGATTGCATAATTATGTAACTGTAACACTGTAATCCCTTTTTTTATAATACATTTTAAAAAATTATATGACCAAAGCTAAATAAATGCAAAAACAGCCCACACCTGAATACCCATATCTATAAAAATAAACAACGTGGAATTGGTTAACCAAACTGTATTTAAATTAATTGGAGCGTATAAGGCATTAGAATTCCTATATTACCTCTGTAGCAATGGGAATGACGATTGCCATTTTATATATGTATAATTTTTAACATAAATGCACAACACTATGTAAAATCCGTTCCATAATATCGTAGTTCAGGACAGTGCGAGCGGGATAACGGTTTATTATAAACATCTTGTATCTCGCTTGCACATCCGTGATACATATTACATTCGTTCTTTAGTAGGGTCAACCAATACTGCTTTATGCTGTTGTGGGTCGGTGATAGTTTGTATCTACGAATTCTTATTTTAAGCATGAAACAAAACGCTCCTTTTTTATGACGGGTTCTTAAAAGGTGGGAGTTGGCGCCCAGAAGCGTAGATATTAGGCTCAACGATATACATGAAAAGTACCACCGAGTTTGAACACTTGTTGTTTAAAATATGGCGAAACTACGTTTGTAAGGAAAGCGCTCCGTGAACTCTATTCTGAAAAATAAAAAATATTACGTATTTTGTTTGAGGTGCATACAACCTATAAACTTGACCAGGGCACAGGCATGACAAGTGCGATCCCCATACGAGTGCGATCGCGCAACGTTGACATTAAACCACAGTTAGAAATGTGGAACAACATAATTTCCTGGTTCACCGAAATCCTAGACATTACTGCTAACTAAATGACGTTGCTGCTTAAACCACTAAGAAAGGTAATGCCGTTTGTAGAAGAATCCACTTCGTCTCTGGAGGGTGTCAGCCGGCCAACGTGTCTAGTCCATCCAGTAGCTGATCACCGTTATCACCTGGTGCACTGCACTGCATTGCACAATCGCTTTTCACCACATATATGGATAAATAGGTACAAGGATGAGCAATATTGTTCATGTTTTTGTTTACTCGTCGCGAAGTTTGCTTAGCCGTTCTTAACCGATCAGCTAAGTTAAGCAACGTCCACCGCGGTCATAAGTTGGATGGGTGACCGCTAGTGACATTACTACTAAGCGCTTAAGTGCTTCGGAGAGCAAGTTAAGCTGTCGGTCCCGGTTGTCGTCTTAGGATTTTTTTTTTCTACTTGAGGGTGGTATCTAGAGAGGCGGGCTCTCTTGATACCACCCTCAAGTAGAAAATGTGTCGCCAAGCACATAGCGGTGAGTTCCGGTAGCTGTCCTTGAGAGCTAGTAATTCTAGGTTAGCCTGAACAACATCTTCGACCACATCATCACTTACCATAAGGTGAGATAGTGGCCAAAGGTATAAAAAAAAAAATATATATATTTATTTCAAATAAATTTACATAAATGTTTACAAAAATAATGCCAAAATATTTACTAAACTTATACATATTATGTTAACACTAGTAGGGTCGTTAGTAGCTGTGCTAAGATTCCCTGTGTTACAGCTACTACGATTCCTCTTCTGGACCTGACCCAGTACCTAAATACTTAGGCGTTGAACATAGAACATAGTACAATACGTTCTATGCTACACACTTCTATGTACACGTACAAATAATAATATATATATATATAAACAAGTAATTTTTCAAATGCATATGACTTACGTTATAGAATGTCTACTTACAATAATTTATTACATTAAAACCTTAGCAACACAACAAATAGTAACGTATATAAAGAAAGAGTTATATATATATACCAAATTAATATAAATATCACAACGACTATTATATGACATTGAATAGGTACTGCTGCTTTCATTTCTTTATAAATGATGCGATATTTATAAAAAATACACATGGTTCGTTCGATTACCAAATGGTTTACATACATGCCGAAAAAAATGAATTATAAAACGAAATTGTTAAAAATTACACTATTTTCACTAATGTGGGTAGGCAGGTAAGTTGGTTTATTATCTTGAGTCATTACTCATATCATATCATAATAGGTATGCCTATCAGCAACAAAAAAATAAAAATAATTGACCGCATAGGTGACGGCCTATTTAATACAATTTTCCACAGCAGACTGCCCGGCGTAGGTTGCGCGAGCGAGAAACTGGTAGCAAGTCGAGTACAGTTTGCATTGTCATACAAATATAAGTACTTCCCCTTGTATAATCCATGGTAGTTAACTGAAAAACATCATATTATGGGCTTATATCGTACAACATATACGTAATATTGACGTAACCAGTGTGAGCTTTTTCAAGTATAGCATTAATTAATGTCAAAGTACCAGTACTGTAATTGGTAATTCTTTGTAACAATGTATTAACTTGTTGTCTATATTATAAAGCTTTGGAGTACGGATTAAATTATGATTAAATATGAACAGAAGGGGTTGAGCAGTTGAAGTTCAACATGCAAACTGGAGTAAAGAGATATTTAATTAAAATTAGGTTTTATGAGTCTTCAAACTTCTTTGTAATACGGCTGAGTCTAACAAACTTTTCTATTTAATTTTAATATTTTCTCCCAGTCTCGAAAACATTTGAGGAGATAAACTCTGGTATAAACACGCCTTGTTTACCATATTTTATATCGTCTCTCGAAAAAAGTATCCATACCGAAACAAAGTAGTCCTATCCCTTATCTATATTTACACCCAATAGAGTTGCTGGCGTAAATTCTCATCGGTGAAGATTGTTTTAGCAAATTACTTCATAAAATAAAGCTATATGTGTATCACGTTTGAATTACATTGGTAGTGGGGTTACATCCCCCATATCTGTCGGCATCCAACACTTATTTAATACATGTGGTTTATGTCATAATATTCCTGTAAAGTTGCTCTAATTGTTAGTTTAAGTGTTTTATCAATAAGGATGTAAGTGATGCGGCTTGCTTACCATTTAATATGACGTACTTGTTTGAAGACTTTTAGTAATCCACTTGAATAGTTCGCCTTCAAGAGAGTTTACGAGACAAAGGTGGATAAGCCTGAAGTTACATGATAATATTTATTTCGAAAGGCTTCATTGAAATTAAAGTGTTATCCGTTCATTCTAATGACATAATCCCCCCAATGGGATTGCTCTAATCACCCCAATGGGGGAGACCTTGTTAAACCGTACATTTACTAACTTACTTAGTTAATTTACCCGCGTTAGCTTGCGTATTATAACCGTAACTAAACACTAACATATTACACCGATAGTGACTAAACTGCGTTGATAAAGATTGATGTACCCGGTTTGTTCCCTTGCTTCTTTATTCGCTTCACATTTGAGAATAGTGATTTGTTATGGTAAAATCTTGTTCGCCACTAAGCGCGTGTATAAGGCTTCGATTGCGTAAAGGCATTTATTCAGTGTATTAATACCCGTATATGTTTCTTTTACAGTGGTTAGCTTTGTTGTATATTTTAATATCTTCAACGGTACGATGATGTGGTCGAGAATGATAAACATGCTTAGTGTACGCTGTAACGATATCATCAGAAACTTACGTAAGCTCTGTACATTATAAATGCTTCTACATCAGTTATATAAATTATAATAATCTAATTTAAGATGTTTTTAATTTTTGGTAGAATATTTTATATTAATGATAAATAATATCCATAGTGGAATTTGTGACTGTGGCGCTGCCAGTCAGGTCTTTACGAAACGGATTTATGTACGTTATTAAAATAACCATAATGTTTTTTTTTACATTATGACTGAATAAAAACTCTAACTTTGATATTTTAAAAATTAATTATCTAAATAAACAAAATGAAATGGATACAACATTTTTAGTTATACACATTGACGCAAAACTTTGATGAAAACCTCAAATAAAACTTGTGCACTAAGTTAAATCAATTCTCCTATACACTGCACATGTTATGAAAAGATGCAAATGAAAGTGCACTTCTTAGTGCATATCATGCATATGTAGGGTCCACTCTCAAATATTGTATATTGTGCTGGGGGTAACATGCATCACTAAAAAATTACCGGATTTATAAGCTCAAAAAAAGTGGGTACGTGCAATTTGCATTTTAAAAGAGACGTAGTCGACGTAGAGGTAGCTGATTAAATAATGAAACTTATATTAGCGTTTTTATCGACGAGAGCTAATAATGCATGTCGAAATTGAGCCCAACGGAAATAAAACCAATCAAACTTATTTTTAACGCAATTTCTATTCTTGGCAAATTAAATGTTAAATTCTGAGCATGATAGTGAGAGTGTTTCTCCCAACTCAGACTTGCGGCGGGTTTGTATTTATATGTTTAAAATTAAAACCTTGGCTTTCGCCATGCAAGTAACAATATATTGTTTCTCACCCATCTCACATTCCAAAAATTCAGCTTTCAAAACCTCCAATTACGCAAATTTGTTTAATTTTTAGTTAAGTTCCGCTAAATCTCCGCTAGATCTAAATCAGCGGATTGTAAATGGTCAGTATTATTTTTAAAATTTTGTATTTTGTCCTTTAAGTGAGCTGCGTTTTCTGATTAAATATTTCAGTTTAGTACTACATTTTGATAATTTAGTAGCCATAATCAAAAATGATAAAATAGGCACTAATTTATATACTTTCGTTTTAAAGTTCAATTAATTAATAATGATAAGCATGTAAACAGTTGCAGTTTGACTTATAGATAACATCATGTATTAAACTTGTAATGGCAAAACTTTGTGAATGTTAATGTAAAAACGTGCAAGTAATTCTTATTTACTTAACTGCAGTAAGGGCTCTCTATCCCCGCTGTGATGAAAAACTTCCGCAGGGATCTGGGTCTGGTTGACTTGAGACCCGCCAGGGCGAGCTGAGAGGATCACTAGGTGAAGTTTTGATATAGTGGCCGGGGCGCCCCGGTTATGTCTGAAATAGTCGGCAAATCGAGTAAATAGCTTGAAAAATACTGATTATGTTGTACACTGGGACAACAGCTTGACGTTTACTAACTTGCTTTGTTATATTATGCACTTATTTAGTTATTCATATTCATTGACAATTATAACATATTCAATGTTCTTTTATTGAATAATATTACCAGGAGACAAACCTAACCTTATCGCATATACATATACCTTATACATATGATATCGGTAAACTCGTATTTCTTTATACAAATTATTGTATTATATTGCCCTTGCGCAATTATCTGAGACTATGAACACACCATGGAAGGAATAACTAAAATCATTAAAATATGAAGTTCAATGAATTTATGTTAAAAATGCAAACAATGACAGTTTGACTGTATCATGTATGAAGCTTGTAATGACAAAACTTTGTGAATGTAAATGTAAATGTGTTCTTTGCTTCGGAGGGCACGTTAAGCCGTCGGTCCCGGTTGTCGTCTTAGGATGGCAGCGTTATATCATGGTGGTAGGGCATCTTGCGAATGCACATCTGGCTAGCTACCACCCTCAAGTAGAAAATCTGTCGCCAAGCACCTAACGCTGTGTTCCGGCAGCTGTCCTTGAGAGCCAGTACTTCTAGGTTAGCCTGAACAACATCTTCGACCACATCATCACTTACCATCAGGTGAAATAGTGGTCAAAGGCTAACCTATCATGCATAAATAAATAAATAAATAAAAACGTGCAAGTCAATTTTAATTATTACATGGAATCAATTTATTTTTATTGGTGAACTACCTAAATACACATTTACAAATTATTGGAGCACAACATTTTCGGCCATCATCATCACAACATCATCGGGAACCTGATGATGGTCCAAACCATATATATAGTTATAAAATAAGTATCATAATTATTTATTATGTTTATTATCCTAAACCCATTGTATTTATACACCTTTGTCGTCACATCTTGTGAGCATGGTGGAAGGGCATTTTGCGAATGCCCGCCTGGCTAGCGACCACCCTCAAGTAGAAAATATGTCGCCAAGCACCTAACGGTGTGTTCCGGCAGCAGCCCTTGAGAGCCAGTGAAATTACAGGCACATGATACTTAACAACTATGTCTCAAGGTGACGGGCGCAGTGCAATTGCAATTGGCGCAGGGCGCAGTGCAACTTGTGACGAAATCTGTTATAGGCAGAGGTTCGTCCGCTTAACATCAGGTGGGCCTCGAGCTTGTTCCGTCACAATAACATAAAAATCTTCGGGTCTATCGTAAATCTCTTCAGTTAGAGGGCAAAATTGTCATAATGAGTGTGTGTACAAGAACAGTAGATAATAATTATTAACGTGGTAACGTTGTACAACAAGGCTACAATAAAACGACCGTGTCATGTTTGGGAGTTTTCCTCAGTGTTAACTCGTGCGTTACATAAGTTACGTTTATTCCTCAGAAAAGAGAAGGGTATTATTTTCTACATGTATGTAAAAGTTATACGGCTTCATTATTTTTAATATTATATAGAATCTACAGTCTATATGATTCTAGATAATATCAAGCTTTTATATCCCTTGAGGGGTAGGCAGAGGTATCTAATCGCTTCGCAATATAATTCAAGCGTTACTCTTACGTAAGACTGTGTGCACATTCCCACAATTGTATTCCGTACCATACACAAGACAACGTTAAATGTCGCAGAGACCATACACTTTTATTGCATTTTCAGTCGATTTCCGTTTAATGCTGAAAAACATTGTGTACGCGTATTAGCCAGTTTTAAACATAATATTAAACCTTTGCATAATGTACTTTTATATCAAACTCATGTCGATGTCTGTGAAGTTGTGCTGCACATCAGGTTACAACAGGCAGCTAATTAATTGTTGCATATGATGTGTGACATCTCAACTCATTGTTTACGCTATTTACTAAATTATTCGTCTCGTACACCGTACATTATGAAAGCATTTGGCTACTCAAATTAATTCAAGTCTCAGGTTTTAAATGGTTCAGGCACTCCAAGACTGTGATTTTGTACGATCATAATCAGTAAAGAAGTTTGATTGAAGGTCCGTAGGAGATTAAAATACCTACTCTAGTATGTATACGCAAGTTCTCAATATTTCCAGATATTATATATATAGTTTAAAATGTTAACCATGGTTTTAAGGTATGTATAAGTATACTATAGCAAATCAATTCCTAGCTACCTACATACACGACTTACATAATTGTTAATAATTATAAAGGGTTATTGGAAATAAACCAACAACCTCCTATAAGCTAGTTCTGTTAAGTATAACAAATAACTTTAAATCTATCGCTTTAGTCAAGACCTAATACAAAACATCATCAAGTAATTCTAGTTTGCTACTTGTAAGTTCTGTGTTTCATAGGAAACGTAGTAGCACCAATGGCTCAAGCGATCTACGTATCTCGTAGCAACAAGACTACGGGACCGCGCGCTGGCCAGTCGCGTAGGCGTAGCCGGGAGAAGTGTAGCTAACTAACAAGTTGACTTTCGCGATTGGCCTTGATTTCACCGTGCTGCCGCCACAGCAGCGACGCTGCCGCCGTCCGCCTTAGCACTGCCACCGCTGGCTGCTGCGAGTGCTACGTGCCTTTTGAATAGAGCTGCTATTATTTAGATACTTCGATTATATTTTTTTATTTCATTTGGATGATTCATTTGGAAATTAAAAATATTTCCAAATGCAATAATTACTTATTAACTGTAAACGTATAGCTAAAGACTGGAACCGGAAGGTCGGCAGCAGCGCCTTCTTAGGAACTGATATCTTAAACTGCGGTCCATAGACAGTACAGTACATAGCTAAAGATGTTTGTTAAGATTATTAAGAGGTAACCTTAGGAGGGTATTAGCATGTTACCCATGACCCTGTATTCTTTTTAAACAAATCAACGCACTGGAAATTAGATATATTTGTCATCATGCTTTGGTACGTGCTTAAGTTCGCGCACACATACAATCCACATTTAGTGCCCATCTATGGAGTCAACCTACTTGTCTGGTTTTACCACAGCCTGGACACTCGACTCATTCTCTATACAAAAGCCGCGTTCTAACTATCTATTACACAGACACTACACAAATGTTGTTTTTGTACACGCGTAAATGTGTGCGTGAACTCTAAGGTTGTCACCGTATGAATAATTGTTGTACTAACCTACTACTTTTGATGCTGTTAATATGACTTATTAGATTTCGTACGTTACCTTACCTACCTCCAGAAACATTTCACACAAGCACAATAATCTAACTCCATGTACGACGTAAGAATATGCAACACACAACCGAGTAGGTAACATTACTACAAATTTCACTCACATATAAGTATACAAAAAGTATCATTACAAGTTCACATTTCATACAAGTAATAGTAATCCATTTCTAATAATAACAAATACTTTTAAAGTATTTTAAGAAAACATCAAATTAATATTTTAATAAAACACTTAAAAAATATAAAAATATATCTAGTGACAATTCCGCTTAATTTTCCTGCTAAGCCGACGTGACGTCACAAACGCCACGCAGCCAAACCGGAAGAATTTTCGACGCGTTTCGCTTCTACACGAAGCATCCTCAGGAGGTCTTGACTCTTCGAGCGCACGATCGAGAATGAGCGGCCGGCGGCTCGGCACGCCTTTATATAGACGGGCTGAGTTAGCACGCCTTTGTCTAGACTCGAGCGTGAGTCACCGCTCTTTGTTGTAGCTAACAATTGGTGAGTAATACGTATTTAAAGTGACAATGACATCATAATGGTCATAAATTGATAACAAAAAAATATTTTGAATTGTTTATATTATGTAATGTGTTTTAGAATATGAAAAATATCGTAAAAAATATAACAAAATTACTTCCTAAAACAAATACATATTTAACTATTTTGTAGTGGCAAATTATCACTAAAAATACGCAACAGTGGTGATGAAACCAATTGCGTCTGTTCATTCAACAGTGCAACGCCTGTACTATGTTTTAATATATCTAACTGTTCCAATACACACAATCGAAATCCCTTATCACAACAATGTAAAATCTTAAAGGTATTACTATCAAGGAGTTGATGACTGCTTTCAATTAAATGTTTTGCAAAGTGAGACTGTTCGGGCGTATCGACCATCCCGAGATCCCGATTAGAAATATTAAAACATAGTACAGGCGTTGCACTGTTGAATGAACAGACGCAATTGGTTTCATCACCACTGTTGCGTGTTTTTAGTGATAATTTGCCACTACAAAATAGTTAAATATGTATTAGTTTTAGGAAGTCATTTTGTTATATTTTTTACGATATTTTTCATATTCTAAAACACATTACATGATATAAACAATTCAAAATATTTTTTTGTTATCAATTTATGACCATTATGATGTCATTGTCACTTTAAATACGTATTACTCACCAATTGTTAGCTACAACAAAGAGCGGTGACTCACGCTCGAGTCTAGACAAAGGCGTGCTAACTCAGCCCGTCTATATAGAGGCGTGCCGAGCCGCCGGCCGCTCATTCTCGATCGTGCGCTCGAAGAGTCAAGACCTCCTGAGGATGCTTCGTGTAGAAGCGAAACGCGTCGAAAATTCTTCCGGTTTGGCTGCGTGGCGTTTGTGACGTCACGTCGGCTTAGCAGGAAAATTAAGCGGAATTGTCACTAGATATATTTTTATATTTTTTAAGTGTTTTAGTAATAGTAATAAATACAATCACAATAATAATTTATGTTCTTCTTCTTCTCGTATAATAAACAATCATGATGTGTGCTGCGTGTCAACCGTGGCGGAGGTCGGTATGTGTATTGCTTTTCTCTATGGTAGGTATAGGTTTAGGTTACAAAGACACTTGTTTCGCTGCGAACGAAGTCGATATCCACGGATATTTTATGCAAACGAAAATCTTCTAAAAAATCATTATTTGAATAGCAGTTAGAATAAAATACAAAGATAAAGTATTATGTTTGTATTTTTTCAATACCTACTGTAAATTACCGATTTTAATAAGTTACCTACTGGATAACTGAAGAACGATCAATAAGTGGGTACGTAGTTTAGTTAGGGAATCTATAAAAACTACCTATCCTTTTCTAGTTTAGTTGATAAGCAACCGTAAACAGCACAAGATTACCCCATTCTCACCTTTTAAAATACTCGTACAATCGTCACGCTTCGTTGTCACGTCATGGTGCGGTAGTTGCGAGCCTCGTACTCAAGTCAGCTCAGCGAAAGCTCAGAATTAGTGGCGGGATGAGGACGGCTCGTTTCGGTGGGGGGTGAGGAGTGCCCATTCTATACGTAGTATTATTATATGTTCTATGGTTTTACTATGCTTCGATTTTGCACTTGTTAGCATATGTATGTCATATAAAAAAATATTTTTCACTAATTTGTCGGGTAAACTTCATTCAACACCCTTGATACTTTTACAACTTATTAATTCAACATCTTTTCTCGTTTTGTACAGCAAATCTTTATGAAGAAATGTCTTCTACGCTGAGGTTGAAACTGGAGGCACGATTTTTGTACATTATAGAAATTTATTGCAGTTTAATACAAACCTCATTCTTGCAATCTTCCCTAAAGAATGCATCATCAGCGGCGGAAAACCAAAGACAACTTTAGTGTTCTGTTATTAAGTAGTGACAACTTTCTTGTGGATTTGTATTTTGATATGCATAACTTTTGTTATATTTAATTTTAAACCCTAATATAACCACTTTATAGATAAACAATTTTATGGGACTTCTTCTCTTTTAAGGGACAAATCCGTTTACAAACTAAGGATAACACACTTAAATAAAAATCTTTATCTGTTTTCGTCAGTTGTAAAAAATCGTGTAAATAAAAGTAAGGTACATGTTATAATAAATATCAAGACATTTCTGCTGCATATTAAATATTTGTTTTTGAAACAAGATTTCACATCTTTGGATTTTTCACTGATCTCGTCTCAGAACTTTAACTAAAAAAGTTTTTCAATCATTCTGATTTAAACAATAAAGTGAACCGCACCTGTGAAAATGGAAATACTTTCAAGGGCAAATAAGTTGTCAAAGTTGGCTACCATTTACCTTTACTGATTAAACTTAGTTTTTTTGTAAAACTAAGGTGCGCATCGGCGTCATAATACAGGAGCTTTATTTCATATTCGCTCTGATCCTGTTTTATTACCGCTGAATTAGTTCTAATCTACAGCTTTGTCTCAGCAAAGGCTGCAATGTGGCTTTTGAAATGCTAATCATCCAGCTTCGCTGCACCATTGCAGAAATTAAATTATGAATGACTTTTGAAAATACGCAGCGCAATTGCAATTGATGCAACTTAACCATAATGTATACATAGATGTGAGATGTGAGCTTAAAAAAAACAGAAATAAAATAAAAGAATAATTTTTAATTTTTTTTTCATTTTATGGCGACGGAACTATCTCGAGGCCTGATGTTAAGTGGACTAACCTCTGCCTATAACAGATGCATTTTATCACAAGTGTCATGAATTGCACTGCGCCCGTCACTGTGAGACATAGCTGTTAAGTTTCCTGTGCCTGTAGTTTCACTGGCTCTCAAGGACAGCTGCCGGAACACACTGTTAGGTGCTTGGCGACAGATTTTCTACTTGAAGGTGGTCGCTAGCCAGGCGGGCATTTGCAAAATGCTCTTCCACCATGCGGTGAAGCACAAGCGCACGGCGGGATTCGAACCATGGACCTGCTGAGCGGCAGTCCATAGCCAATGCCACTGAGTCATCACTGCTTCAAAACCTTCCGATTTGGTTGTTGAAAACTGAGTTAAATAAAAACTGAGGAGAAGGATAAGGATATGCTGAGATACAATATGACAAAAGGAATGAAAGGATTGAAGTATGCAATAAATATTGTATATTCCCTGGGGTAGACTAAACTTCGGGGTTGAAATTTGAAGTTTAGGAAAGAGCATGATTATATATTCCTGATACTGGGGACGGTATATTTTCCAGATTTTGGTGACGTTTATTAACATTGACAGGTTTAGGAATTGGTACTTGTTCTACTGGTGAGTCAGTGAAATTACAGGCACATGAGACTTAACAACTATGTCTCAAGGTGACAGGCGCAGTGCAATTCGTGACTTGTGATGAAATGCATCTGTTATAGGCAGAGGTTAGTCCGCTTAACATCAGGTGGGCCTCCAGCTGGTCTGTCACAATAAAACAAAAAAAAAATGTTTTAATTAAATTTAATATAATTGAGTAATGAGTCTCGTAGTTAATTACTTGGTGTTGGTTTACAATCGGTTTCAAATATCTATAAGTGTTACTATATTTCCGCAGCCGCAGGTAGTATATATATCATAGTTATCTTACCGGAACTTGTATATAATGGTACTCGTACCTTAAAAATGTAGTAGGAAAAATAATGATATAGAACAAATATCATCAAGAAGAGCGAAATTCAAAGAAATATTCTACAGTAGAGTCGTTGGAATGCTCACAAGTTGAGAATAAATATAGTCTTGGAGCTAACATTTCCGTAAACTGACAGTAATAAATTAACTTGTTTTTATTTTAAGTCTCAAACTACAGATTTTTACAGGTTTCGCAAGAGTCAGCCTTGGTCTACCACAGCAGTGTCAGTTATTCTGCTTCAATACAATAATTAATAAATATTATTGTGTTTAGGCTTGTAAGGCATATAGGTGAATTGCGAGTAAAATACCTGAGCAAACATAACATATGATTTAACGACGGTTATACTGCAACTGTTATGAACATAAATAATGCTTACCATCATAGGTGCGACTTCACCGTCTACTAATGTAAAAAACTGTAAATCTGCACTTTTGTTTCCCCGTCGAAATACTGAGTATAAAGTTTTCGCTTTTTTTCAAGCTTTGGGTGTCATTCTGTATTGTAGCATTGTTGATTCTAAAGAGTTCTATCGAAGACAATATTTTTTTATACGTAAACAGGTAATATTGCATTGGTTTTCAGGCATCATTGACGAAAATCTAATAAACAGTTTTCTAAATACTCATGTTTATCCATAAAGTTCCGGATCTTAGTGAATATAAATATATGATAAATAGATATATCGTATTCAAAGTGAAATGTATGTTTGACCATGAATAATGCAGTTAATTTAGTATTTCATGTTTTTTTTTATATCGATAGAATTAAATGATCACATTTAGATTTTACTAGCTGCACTGCCTGTGCCTCCACCTCTAGCAATTTTGTAACAGCGTGCTCCTTCATATAAATTGAAGAAAGTATTTCATTTTCTCTACAGCCGATACCTTTAACTACCATTCCAACCGTTCGTAAAGAATGATGTGGCTGAAGTAGATAAACAGGCTTAACCTAGAATGTACTGGCCTTCAAGAATAGCTCCCGCAACACACTGTTAGGTCCTTAGCATTGAAACAATGCCTTGCCACTACGGGCAAACCCTATAATAAAAGGTTTTTTTGGCACATAACCTAAATTATTGCGTAATAGTATTATACTATATGAACTAAGTTCTTTATCTAAACGTATAAAAAAAACAGCAGCTTATACCCACCATCCAAAAGTTTATTTTATTAAATATCGCTAAAATACCTTACTCGAAATTAATCCTGTCTCCCAGCTGGGAGGCTTTCCAAAACAAAAGAAACACGCCTCGGAGCGAGTTCGCATACGAATGACTTGGAACAATATACCATGTGTTTTTGTTTGCCTTTCTGCATTGGTAACCCAAGATCGGATAAAAAAACAGTAAATTGCACGTGAATGGAGCCGTATATGGGCCACGCAATTTTAAATTCTGGATTCTGTTTTTTGTTTCAAGGAATACTCGTGAGTACAAAATCAATAAATATAAAGCTTAGAGTAACCGCGTACGTTATGTTGTGTTTGGCCTGCTTTCTAATTAAATTGAATCACATGTCGTTTCTAATAAACATCGTTTGACTAAAAGAAGTGTTACCTCAGGGGCTAAACAAAGAATACGTGTACTTGTATATTTCTAAATTTCTGTAAAAAAAGGTGTAGAATGGTTGTTGTGGTTTACGTGTTAACTGTTGTTGCTGGGAGTGAGCACCGCGGGAAGGGGCACCAAGTGTCCGAAACCACATCCGCGATATCCAAGAAGGGCGTTGCGAAGATGAGCCTGATATTCTATGACCAAAGAGGAAAAAAAAAGGTGAGAAGATGTCGCGTAAATTCCCGGACGCTGTTCACTTTTTTGCTGCTGAAAGTTTTCCTGTCTGTACATGGTATAATAGTATTTTAAAGTGCATATTATATTTCAATATATATATTGTAATTATTATTTAACATAACTTTATCTTTATGTTTCAAACACTTTGCAGTGATCTTGGTCACGTGGTGACTGACGCGAGGTTAACCCTTTAAAGTTATTTAATTATCAAAGGTAATGATTTGTGAAATTATAGAATGATATATTATAGAAAGATGAAGTGATTGGTGAAATTATAAAAGTACTTTTTCACAAGGGAGCAAAATCAAATAATATACCATATTTTTTTTATGATTTATGCATTTTTATCAAACCTTTTGCATCTAGTCCAAAGAAGACAGATTCATAAATTGGACTACAAATTATTGTTGTCATATTTTTCTCTTGAGGTGAATAAGGCCTATGTTATTTTATTTGTATATATTAATTCTGTACCTATTTACTGGTAATAATCAAATTCTACTGTACTTGTTTCCATGGTCCTTGTCCACGTTTATGGGATCGAGATATACTCTGCCGGTGTAGCTCAGTCTGGTAAGTTTTTTTTTTATGTTATTGTGACGGAACAAGCTCGAGGCCCACTTGATGTTAAGCGGACTAACCTCAGCCTATAACAGATGCATTTCGTCACAAGTAACGAATTGCACTGCGCCCGTCACCTTGAGACATAGATGTTAAGTCTCATGTGCCTGTAATTTCACTGGCTCTCAAGGACTGCTGCCGGAACACACCGTTAGGTGCTTGGCGACAGATTTTCTACTTGAGTGTGGTCTCTAGCCAGGCGGGCATTCGCAAAAAGCCCTTCCACTATGCGGTGAAGCTCAAGTTCGCGGCGGGGTTCGAACCATGGACCTGCTGCGCGGCAGTCCATAGCCAATGCCACTGAGCCATCGCTGCTTCGTTGTAGGCTTGTTCGCAACTTGCGTGCTTAGCAAAAACAACGATAGTAGTTATGCGTTTATGCAAAAACTACAATCTAGTGCTTATATATTATGCAGAGCCTAGGTTTTGGATACGAATTATTTTTCATATTCTTTTTATGGCTGTTTGAGACATTTCTTATAACTCACTTTCTAAAACATTTGACAAACAACACAAACATTGTTACAATTAATTAGTCAGTGAAATATTAATTCAAATATCTGTCAAGACATGCCGAGAGCGGAGCACTAAGGAATTTCGTGCTTCTGCTAATATACGGCTGAAGCAGTAGATCAAGTTCCAACATCATGACTTAATTAAAACGCAGCTGTGGCTGCAATACATGAAATTGACTTTGTGCGTGATTAGGTCTTAGATATTTATGAATATTTTTACTATCTGCTTGTAAAAGTTACGGCTTTAGTTACAAGTATGAAACGGGACTTCATCGCAATAAAAACACGTACTTTATTAACATAGCTGCAAGCTGCCGACGACGTTTCGAAGAATGCAATTTGGTGAAAACGTCGAGGTCATTATTATACATATTGCTTTTATTTCAGTTCAGTTCCGTTACATACTTATAACATACGCTTAAGTCACAAACGTCTGAAAATTACTAATTATAAGTATTTGCAACGATGAAACATAAAATGAATATAAATATATATTTTTTAATAGTTAGGATACTGTATGTACTTTTTGTACTGTGTAATTTGCCTTATTTTCAATCTGGAGGGAATTTACTAGGTCAAGTTAATTAATATTTCAATGCCAGAGTATTTTAAAGCCTTCTAATTGTATTTTAGCCGCAGTTTTGTTGTTACAATTTTATGAATTAGGCTAGTGTTTTTGTTTTTGTTAGTTTTACATAGTCATAAAAACATTGCATAATTATGTAACTGTAACCCCTTTTTTATAAAACATTATTTAAAATTATATAACCAAAGCCAAATAAATACCAAGACAGCCCACATCTGAATACCCATATCTATAAAAATAAACAATTTGAGTAGGTTAACTCTTATATAAGCACGCCTTGTTTACCATCTTTTATATCGTCTCTCGAAGAAAGTATCGATACTGAAACAAAGTAGTCATATCCCTTATCAATATTTACACCCAATAGAGTTGCTGGCGTAAATTCTCAGCGGGGAAGATTGTTTTAGAAAATTACGTCATAAAATAAATCTATCTGCGTATCGCGTTTGCATCACATTTGTGGTGTTTGCATCACATGTTACATTCCCCACGTCTGTCGGCATCTGACACTTATTTAATCCATGTGATTTAAGAAATAACATTCCTGTTTTATTGCTCTAATTGTGAGTTTTGATGTTTTATTAAGTAAAAGAAAAAATAAGGGTGAAAGTGAAGCGGCTTGCTAACCATTTAATATGACGTACTTGTTTGAAGACTTTAAGTAATCCACTTGAATAGTTCACCTTCAAGAGAGTTTAGGAGTACAAAGGTGGATAAGCCTGAAGTTACATGATAATATTTATTTCAAAAGGTTGTTATCATTGAAATTATAGTGTTAGGATAACATTCACAGGATAACATTGGGGGGATTATGTCATCATTCTGATGACATAATCCCCCAATGGGGTTGCCATAATCACCCCAATAGGGGAGACCTTGTTAAACCGTACATTTACTAACTTACTTAGTTAATTTACCCGCGTTAGCTTGCGTATTATACCTGTAACTAAACACTAACATATTACACCGATAGTGACCAAACTGCGTTGATAAAGAATGATGTATCCGATTTGTTCCCGTGTTTTTTATTTGCTTCACATTTGAGAATAGTGATTTGTTATGGTGATCTTGTTCGCCACTAAAGGCGTGTATATGGCTTGAAACGCGTGAGGAGGTAAATGTAGTAAACTTAGCACTGTCATTTATTTGATGTATTAATACGCGCATATGTTTCTTTAACAGTGGTTAGCTTTGTTGTATGTTTTAATATCTTCAACGGTAGGATGATGTGGTCGAGAATGATAAACATGCTTAGTGTAAGCTCTAACGATATCAACAGAAGCTTACGTAACATCTGTACATTACAGATGCTTCTACAATAGTTATATTAATTATAATAATCTAATTATAGGTGTTTTTAATTTTAAGAATATTATTTTATATTAATGACTAGGGCCCGTCCCGGCTTCCACGGGTGGACATATATTTTTCAAATATTTTGGCATAAACGTACAGTAAATGCAGGACATACCTAAATTCTAATGTATTTAGCAATAGTGTATCGATGGCTCCCTTTGGGTACGGAATTTGATGATTGAAAACAAAATTAAAACAGGATAAATGACATCAACGGGTAATTTTTAAAAAGATTTCACTGAGGTTTAGAGTATAGGTATACTGATAATAATTGGATACATTATATTACCTACTAGGTACTATTACAGTACAGTCTACAGTCAATACTCGTATGTAGTGATTAAGAAAGCAATTGTGTCTGATAATATAAGAGAATGTATGCCTATACGTACTTATTATCACATATTTTATGGAATAAAAAATATAGCACCCCGACCCGACTTTTGATCTTTTGAAGTTGGCCATGAGAAAAGCACTCTTTTCTTAGATCGATGCAAAACTTAGAAAAATGTTGTACCTGGGATTTATTTATTGTAAGTGCAAACAATATCTTTATAGGCAACTGTAATCTTTTGAAAGATATAGGCAAATCTGTTGGTATCATCGGGATTCGCGGAACGTGAGCGAGCTGTCCGGCCGGTGATGATAGTAGCTACATTCGCATTGTCTCGCAATTTCTTTATCAAAATTCTTGTCCCATTGCACATGCGTAAAAAATAAATTATCAATAACATAATGAATAATGCCAATATACATAATCAAAAATGATAAAATAGGCACTAATTTATATTAAAAATTTAAATACTTTCGTTTTTAAGTTCAATGAATTTATGATAAGCCACTTGTAATGACAAAACTTTGTGAATATTAATATAAAAACGTGCAAGTGATTCTTTTCTACTTAACTGCAGTAAGGTAAGTTCCCCCTATCCCCGCTGTGGTGCCAAAAATCCGCAGAAATCTGGGTCTGGTTGACCTGGGACCCACCAGCGCCAGCTGAGAGCATCGCCAGGTGAAGTTTTGATACAGTGGCCGGGGCGCCTCGGTTATGTCTGAAATAGTCGGCAAATCGAGTAAATAGCTTGAAGAAGATTATGTTGTACACTGGGACTACAGCTTGACTTTTACTCACTTGCTTTGTTATATTATGCACTTATTTGATGATGAAGCGCTAGTAGCGAAGTTTACTTAGCTGTTCTCAACCGATCAGCAAAGTTAAGCAACGTTGCGAGCGGTCATGAGTTGGATGGGTGACCGCTAGTGACATTACTACTGAGCGTTTCCGTGCTTCGGAGAGCACGTTAAGCCGTCGGTCCCGGTTGTTGTCTTAGGATGGCAGTCGTAATAGCATGGTGGTAGCCTGGCTAGCTACCACCCTCAAGTAGTAAATCTGTCGCCAAGCACCTAACAGTGTGTTCCCGCATCTGTCCTGGAGAGCCAGTACTTCTAGGTTAGCCTGAACAACATCTTCGACCACATCATCACTTACCATCAGGTCAGATAGTGGTCAAAGGCTAACATACAAGGCATAAAAAAAAAATGTAATTCATATTCATTGACAATTATAACATATTTAAAGTGCTTTTATTGAATAAAAATACATAGAGACATATTTTGAAGCAGTGATGCGCGCCAGGATTGCCCTCAAGACTGCCACGCATCAGGTCCATTGTTCGAATCCTTCCGCGGGCTTGAGCTTCACCGCAAGGTGAAAGGGCATTTTGCGAGTGCCCGCCCGGCGAGCGACCCCCCTCAAGTAAAAAATCTGTGGCCAAGCACCTAACGGTGTGTTTCCGCAGCAGTCCTTGAGAGTCAGTGAAATTAAAGGCACACGAAACTTAACAATTATGTCTCAAGGTGACGGGCACAGTGCAATTCGTGACTTGTGACAAAATGCTTCTGTTATAGGCATAGGTTAGTCCGCTTAACATCAGCGTAGCCTCGAGCTTGTTCCGTCACAATAATATAAAAACAAAAAATAAAAAGAAAACCTAACCTTAGCGCATATGAATAAATGTGATATCGGTAAACTCGTATTTCTTTATACAAATTATTATTGTATTATATTGCCTTTGCGAAATCATGGAAGCCTTTGAACACACCGTGGAAGGAACAACTAAAATCGTTAAAATTTAAAGTTCAATGAATGTATGTTAAGAATGTAAACAATGGCAGTTTGACTTATGGGTAACAGGAGTTTTGTAATGACAAAACTTTGTGAATGTTTATGTTAAAACTTGCAAGTAATTATTTTCTACTTAACTGCAGTAAGGTAAGTTCTCCCTATCCCCACTGTGGTGCAAAAAATCCGCAGGAATCTGGGTCTGGTTGACTTGAGACCCACCAGCGCCAGCTGAGAGCATCACCAGGTGAAGTTTTGATATAGTGGCCGGGGCGCCCCGGTTATGTCTGAAATAGTCGGCAATTCGGGTAAATAGCTTGAAGAATACTAATTATGTTGTTCACTGGGACTACAGTTTGACTTTTACTGACATGCTTTGTTATATATTATATTATGGTAGATGACTGATTTTAAATTATGTAAGTAGGTCAAGCTATTTTCCTTGATGAAAATTGGATGATCATGCGTGATGATTATGCCTTTCTACACACAAAACAAGTATGCACTTATTTAGTTATTCCTATTCATTGACAATTATACCATATTGAAAGTTTATTGAATAAAATTACCTAGAGACAAACCTAACCTTAGAGAATATGAATAAATATATTATCGGTAAACTCGTATTTCTTTATACAAATGATTTTATTATGTAGCCCTTGCGCAATTATATTATCTGAGACTTTGAACACACTGTGGAAGAAATAACTAAAATCATTTAAGTTGAAAGTTCAATGAATTTATGATAGGAATTTAAAAAATGGCTAATTTGACTTATAGTTAACATCATGTATGAAACTTGTAATGACAAAACTTTGTGAATGTTAATGTAAAAACGTGCAAGTAATTCCTATTTACTTAACTGCAGTAAGTTAAGGTCTCCCTATTTCCACTATTCTGCAAAACTTCCGCAGGAATATGGGTCTGGTTGACTTGAGTTGATATAGTGGCCGGGGCGCCCCGGTTTGTCTGAAATAGTTGGCAAATCTGGTAAATAGCTTGAAGAATACTGATCCTGTTGTACACTGGGACTACAGCTTGACTTTTATTCACTTGTTTTGTTATATTATGGTAGATGATATTATAAATAATGTAAGTAGGTCACTTAGAGTGTAAATAGGTCAAGCTATTTTACTTGATGGAAATTGGATGATCATACGTGTTTTATGCCTTTCTACACACACAATAAGAATGCACTTATTTAGTTATTCATATTTGTTGCCGCCAAAACCATTTAATATTATTCATATTTCGCGCGCATTATCATCCTACCACAGTTCTCTGTCTTTTGGTTTATCGCGTTGGCAGTTATATCCGTACAACCCTCACTTCTATGTATTATCCCTTTCCCACGCACGCCTACTGCATATTTGCCTCTCATATATGACGAGATGCATCCATTGCATCAGTACGTTGTCAAATCCCGTCGAGGCAACTACTAACCGCAGAAAGTACGGCAGAGAAACTGTTACTTGATAAGTTTTACAATTTAACGTTTATATAGACAGCAATAGTGAAAATAAGTATCAAAAGTGAACACAAACGTGAGTGTTTCGTGAAGTGTTCGCTAAGGAAGCTCCGCGCCCAGGCAAGCACATTGCCGGCGTGCGCTTTTGGCCAGACAAGGATCCAGGAAGCTGTAGAAGCCTATACCAGATCCTCACAAGCCACGGAGAAGCAGGCAAAAGGAGACAAGGTAGGCGTGTATGTCCTATTTTCCTGTAACCCTGTAACTTTCTCCTCTAGCTGCCAACCGGTCTACCCTCTATTCTGTCGCCGCACCGCGAACCAGCCCTATCGAAAGGCTTTTACCAAATACAGTCCACACCCGCCGGAGTCTCATGATTTCCTTTCTTGACTCCACGCACCAGATTCTTAGGAACCTGGACCATTGAGACAGACCTTCTCAATTTCCCATAACCGCCCCCGCTTACCAAGTTGGCATCATCACATTGTGGCGCCAACATTTGGCCTCCGAGACGTATTTCTCATATTCTAATCCGCCCTGCCGAACGATTCTTAGTAGCCCTAGATTTGTCTGGGTCACCCCGCATTCCAATCTAGATTCGTCTAGATATCTACCGCATTAAATAGCATACGTTTTCAAAGAACTACCTAGGCATATTCTTACCGCATCTCCACCGCCCCTTACAGGAGTTACCTTTAGTTATCATTATTTAATTAAAACCGCACAATATATTAAATATCCAAAAATATTTCTCCATTCATTCTATTCAATAACGCCTTCAAAGATAAGTAGATATAAAACTCAAAATCAAATCAATCAAAATAATGAAATTTGTGAAGGGATTCCAAACAGATCAAGAAACAATAACAAGCGAATTGAAAAAGAACAGAATATAGAATTACAGTTAACAAACACCATTAATACAGAGCAGTCGAACGCCGTTCGCCAAAAAGCTCTCAAAACTAGGGCTACTGGTAAATCATAGTAGGTAAGTTAATATGGACAAAACTCGCAATAGTTTTCATAGTGAAATCATATTTATTTGCTTTAAGTACGTGATGTGTCAATAAAAGAAGACATTTTGAATGTATCTCCTTCAGTTTTGTAATCTTAACAAGTTTTGTAAAGTAAAAGACATAGGTATCTGAATTTTGAGCGCTCTTTAGACACAATTTTATGCCTAAAGCGAACATCGTAAAAGGATAACCTTCATTGTGCTGGTGACTCACGTGACAAAGAGGTAATTGATGATCGCCGATAAGTTTGTCAAAATTTAGGGGACAAAAGGAATAACCCTAAATTACAGGTACGTCCTAATATAACATATTTTTTCATGTATATATTAATATACATGAAAAGTTTATTAATATAAATACGACCTAGGACATAATATCGTATAAAATCCTATATCGTATAAAACGCCAAAAATTTTTGTTTTACAATTTCATTAGAAAATAGCACATTTGGAGATGTCGCTACATCGTAAACTTATTTGTCAAAAACCCAATAACTAGTCCAACTGACCACACCACGACTGATGACGAGTTTGAAGCGGCTCTTTTATCCTTTACTGTAAATAGAATATAATTATATGATTATTCCATGTCGTTGTCTTAACACATACGAATATCCTCACATGATTACATCATCAAATAAAATAGAAAATGTGTCGCCAAACACCTAACGGTGTAATTAAACAACTTTAAACGGTTTAAATCGCGTATATTTATCATTATTTTTGTCCCGACGTTTCAAACACTTTGCAGTGATCGTGGTCACGGGGTGACCTAACGGTGTGTTTCGGCAGCTGTCCTTGAGAGCCAGTAATTCAAGCTTAGCCTGAACAACACCTTCAACCACGTCATCACTTACCACCTGGTGAGATAGTTGTCAAATATTAACCCATCAGGCATAAAAAACAATAAAACTAAATTGCACTAGCATATATCTCTTTTATTTTCCAAGAAGCAAAACAATCCATTTAATCATAAAGTATCATGTCAAATAACATTATCCATTACTTATCGTGTTTGTTGCAGACATTTGTCAACTTTGCGTCTCGGGGTGACGAAACGAGGGTTCGATGAGCTATCAATAAATCTGACAAAATAAATACGTTAAGCCTTTTTTTCGATCGTGTATTGTTTGGACTTTCCAAGGAAAGTATATTGACGGCTCTATTAGTTGCTTTGAAGAAAAGACATTGTTTGAATTGATATTAAACTGGAGCGTTATGCTTTCTTGTTATTCTTTTGGATTAAATAATTATTTTGTTGATATTATCGCTATTGCAACATTCAATACCTATTAAAAAAATTAAAAGGTAACTTTCATTAAGTTAAACGTATGAGCGCCAAAGATAGTAGTAACAAGTACATCAGGTATAGTTTATATAAGACTACAAGAGACGAAATTTTATTTTTTTAATTACCTAATTATGTAAAAGTGATGATGTACATTTTAGTCTCTTATGTTATATTCACATTATTTTATATCAGCCGTATAGGTCAAGCTTACAGACAATTTAAAGGACCGTCCTATGTCTTTCAAGCAATAAGATCCCGTAAAGGTAATTAAGAAAATCATGACATCATGCAACCACTCACGTCAACTTTACATTGGGCGCACGAAAGGGCTCTCGTACTGTGTATGGTCAGTGAGAACATATCTTTAATGTGTTATCCAATGTAATGTAAGAACCAATATATTCAAACTACTCCACACGAGTGTGAGAAAGCTAGTAACGTGGTGATTTTAGCAAAATCAACATAAGTTATTTTTAAAATCGCTGTACATTCTAGTATATATGAGGATTAAGTTACCAAAACCAGTATCCTTTCAAACTATAACCAAAACCAAGACGTATCTTGAGTTATATATATAAAATAACAGATAACAGATAAAAAATGGAAATTCCACCAAGCCCTATCAAGTTTCATTCACGAATGCCGTTCGATCTCACATTTAAGCCTTAATTATCCTAAAACCCTAAACTATAAAAGGAAAAGTTCTGAAGCCGTTACGGACCAAATGGTAATTTTAGTAAAGTTTTACGATTATTGCAAATGAGACCGTCATTGGAGGCCTTTATGTGTA
Organism: Plagodis pulveraria; assembly: GCA_963890685.1. Taxonomy (NCBI): domain Eukaryota; kingdom Metazoa; phylum Arthropoda; class Insecta; order Lepidoptera; family Geometridae; genus Plagodis; species Plagodis pulveraria. The sequence continues at coordinate 8,771,432 of OY982964.1, read as the reverse complement.
GTGAATTATCAATTTCTGATGTTCATTTTTGCTTTCGGAATCGGATATGAGATTGGCTTGAATATATCGGATCGATGTGACTCGAGGGAAAGTGTTCCATTCAATCGTAGTTTCGCCATAATTTAAATACTTACTAAGTGTTCGAACTTGGTAAAATTTTACATACTTCACCTGGAGCATATCTAGAACAGTTTTTCTTAAGATTATCATTTCGCATGATTATTATATTTTACCAAGATTTACATAAGAATTCATTACAAAAGTATAATTTTGTTTTTTTTTTGTGTAAGGGAATTCTACCGTAAACATTTAGAAATCGAATATTATTTATAAAGAATCAACTATAATATAGAAGCATAGTTCATAATTTATTCATAAAATTATAGCCTTTATATTGGCAGATAGTAATTTTCTTAGCATCAATTATAACTAAATATAATAATTCTGCACCTTTTTTTTTAATTAGTGCGTTATAGAATAAGGTACACTTGTAATCATTTTATAATATAAGATATTTTAAATATATAAAGGTTTTGATAATTTCATATTGCTTGAACAAAAAAGCCTCAATTTGTTTAACGGTTTCTTGCAGAGGCTATTTCGGACCACTAAATAAAAATATACTAAATATATAATATCAGAATAACCCTATCAAATGTATGATTATGTATTTTTGGAACACGTATCCGATCTCGACGTTCGATCGAATTCCATCCACCGTAATCACAATGAGACTGAATTTTGTGTAAGTAAAATATGAATCTCGTTCGTAAATGTTTAATTTGAAACTGATTATATATCTTCGAGTTTGTTTATTTTTATCACAAAACGTTCTAAATACAATCACATAGTCTAAGGACACAGTCACAATGCCAAGCCATTTTCATAAATTTCGTTCGTACCCACGTTTTAAAAACAAAAGCGTTAAATATTGTTATACGCGCTGAGCAAGTATAACGCGTGTATTTTTTTTTTTTTAAATTGTTGTTAGGTAAATCTTTGACCACAATCCCTCTTGATAGTAAGTGATGATGTGGTCGAAGTTGTTAACATGCTTTACCTAGAATTACTGGCTCTCAAGGACAGCTGCCAGAACACACCGTTAGGTGCTTGACGACAAATTTTCTATATTTTGTGGGTGGTAGCTAGCCAGGCGGGCACCCGCAAAATGCCCTTTCACCATGCGTTGAAGCTCAAGCCCGCGGCGTGATTTGAACCATGGACCTGCTGCGCGGCAGTCCATAGCCAATGCCACTGAGCTATCACTGCTTCATATGGTAAAACTCTTCAGTTACTGATCATAAACTACTTCTATATGTTGTTTTGTTGAACTCGGTAGGTTTTAAGTTCCCTATTCCATCGTACAAGTAGGTAAGCATATAAGTTTGTTTCATTAACGATTATAGCAGCATCAGTTGCTACTACTTTTATTAGAACAAGTGCTACACACATTTTTTTTTATATTTGCAATGAAATGTCCTGTACAATTAGGTAAGTATCAAGCATCATATGATAGTGCTACTCAATAGTGGCTAGACTCCAAAGAATTGAACAAAGTCAAAGTTACCAGCTTTTCGGTATTTTACAGGTTTCGTATCAATATGCGATTTACCTACACACATCCGTTGAATGATGGTGATTCAAAAATGTGCACTTTTGTGCTGCTTTCAATATCTGTACGGCCGAAGTATGTAACTCACGGACTCAGGAGTCCAGAAGTCCTTGGATTCTTCACTTATCAATTTAAATTGAGACAGAGTTCGTAAAAGCAAAAAAACAATAATAGCCCTTTACAAAAATACATTGTAAGAATGTACTTTATTTGCTCAACTGAGGTAGCTAGTACTCCTAAAGGCTAAGAGATTCCTTCAATTTTAAAATTCGAGCTAATTTTTATTTCGATTACCTACTCAAATAAGTGGTTAAACAGTCCCGCCGCGCGCCGGTGACATATTCTTATCTTATATTTCTAACCTGATTCTCCAAATTAGAGAACATTTGAGTTCAAAGAGCTTCAATTTTATTTAAATTTGTCTTTTAATGGATAGAAAACTTCGTGTTAAATCAAAATATAATATAATCAGACAAGTTCAACGTCTATCGTTGTTTAAAAATATCATTCCGTTAAGTTTATAGGGGTAAGTTAAGCAAAAGCTATATCTATATTTTGTTTCCGTCGTCATAACTAAATACATTTGTTTGCTATTTGTTGTTTTATTTATATCTTCTACCCGCACTATCGGAACATGATTTAAAGTCACGTCAAAACAACATTCGCCGCGTCAGCTCATGTTTCAAAATCAAATGACTCCAATAACGTTTTATTGAAAAAAACTTTTTCTTATTAACAATATTCTAAAACATGAATCACCTAAAATTGACTTTCAATATCATACACATACTTATTAACTTTGAAGTTCTTTGTAATTATCTAGTTTTATTATTGAGACATTGAAATGTCTTTCGTAAACCGCATTATTTACATTCTTCGATGTTGTACTAGCGATCTTGGAAAAAAACAATACTAGAGAATAGGACGGCTCATACTGAACTTTATTTCTAGGATAACAATTTTGAGCTTTTAAGCTTGCTAGCCACTCCTAACTTCATATGAAGTAATTTATAACAACATAAAAAATACATTTACATGACGGGTTTTTCTGTCTATTGATCATCTAAAATATTTAATACATTTAAATTTATGATTGTTAAATAACTTTGGAAAATATAAATCTAGCTTTGAATACAATTCAAAAACAATACAATTAAACTTACACAAAAGAAAATTATTCGTTATAAATTAATTTCCAGTTTCAAATATCTTAGAAACACGTATGATTGTTCTGGCACTGTAGAAAATGACTAAATAAGCAAACGATGGCTTGCAATTAGCAGGCAGGCGCCCTCTTTGTCTTCTCGGGGCGGTTAGTTGCACTAGCATGCGGTTAACCTTTTGAATAGGAATTATATATAATAACTGATGCTATAATTTTAAATAGAAAGTTTATTCAGATGAATATAAAGCCCCGCAGAACTTAGCTTACACTAAAATTAAAATGAATATGTATCATGGCAGTTTTTATATTATGTCCTGTTGTATAAACTTAGGCATGTATCATTCTTATGAGTGTGTCATTGCAGCCTGTACCAATGTACTTTTGGCGCATATCTTCTCCTTGTTTATCATTCCATGTTTATTTTTTTGATATCAAAAGAAGGATACTATACAGTATTAGCCGGATTATCCATTGCTAAAGAAATGAAGCCATAGTCACAGAAAACTACCGATATTCTATATGTTATAGTTAAAACAATATTTTAGGCCAACCATGTAACTACAAAAGTTGAAAATATTTATTTTTTGAAAATTGAGAAATTTCATTCTGCTATAAAATAATAATACCTCATACCGAACTGTTTCATTATTATTATATTATAATGATATCCATTGCATTTGAACATATTTTGCGTCGATGACTTTATAGATTGTCTCAATATGGTTTCCTCTAATTGTTCTGGAGTCAGAATGATATTTTTAATGTGTCATAAAAAAGCACAAAGAACATGCCATGAGCAGTTGCGCACTAAGCAGTACAATTGAATTTGATTCATAAATGGCGTATCAGCTAGACGTAAATTAAGCACAGAACAGGGCTGTTAACGCCCTCATTAACTGAAATGTAGCAGGCATTATACTAACACGAGCATGCCAGGGATAATTGACTTTAAGCGGGAGGAAAATTTAAGCCTTAACTAATAATAACAATGTGTTCTTGCGTCAACACTTATAAAGTAAAAGAAAAAATACAGGTCCCAAATATGTGGAACAAGGGTGGGTACATTAGAAACATGATATGCCTAGTTATGAAATGTACTTCATGACACTCGAGTGATATAACAATTAATGTCACTTCAACCTAAGCTAAAATGTACAAGTTCAAATTACAATACAATGGTTCGTAAAAAGTGAATATATTACCCGTGTAGTTAAAGATTCGTTTATGCCTTAACGACGTGTTTACAAACGTAGTCCCACGGGGAATGTATACCCCCGTGGGTACCTCGGGCTTAACGAGCTTCTTTAGATGTTATTGAAGCTTGATATGGCAATAAAATATAATGGAAATATCTACTCTTATAAAAACACACTTGACTGCGCGATTTCGTTCGATTGTAGCTGGATTTGGTAAAACTTGATAGGAGTACTAATGGTATTAATTTCTTGACCTCCTGCACCTGCACCTCCGTATTTTCTTTCTGTGAGAGTTGTAAGAGTTGATGAAGGGGAAATTATACCAGATGGTGGGCAGCAGCACCTGCTGGGGAACTGCCAACTTACATGGTCCCAACTTACTTATAAGAGAGGGCTTTGTTAAACGGTGGACTTTATGGCTGTAAATGTGATATAATTAACTACTTGGCTCTTCGGACTTATTTGTTTTTTCGTTCACCTCTAAAGTAAATATATCATCATCGTTTTCGTTCCTTGTAAATAAAATCCTATAAAATCTTTCCTATGATAATTTCTACTGTAGCGTAGCTTCTTTTAAGACAAAGGACGACTCGCGAGTGACTTGTTATTTCGTCCACGAAGAGCCTTTTTGAAAATCCTTTTCTTTGGGAAGTAGGTAATATTAGGTGACCGCATTTCCCTAAGAATGTGACTCGAAACGAATTTATGATTTCTTTGCGATACGTATACCGTTTTCAAAGCCTCTGCAGGTTTTTTATGGAATATGGAATTCATTTTATTGTTTATGTATTGGTTTTGGTGCAGTGAAAAATTTAATAGAAACATTAGATTACTTTATGATATAATCAAGCAAACCCAATTGTGTTGTACTTGTATTATATCTTGACGATGAGATTAACATTATTGCAATTCTCCTGCCCAAAAAGATACGAATAGATTAATAATACCAACGATGATAACGTCTACTGCTTACTGTCATAATATTATAGAATATTAGGTTTGAGAGAATTGTGCCAGAATTGAGCCCAATGATATTTCACCAATGTCATAATTATATTTTTTTAGGTTCACAGTACGTTAATAGTCGGCATTGCTGTTGTAGTCAGTCGGTGAAACTTATTTGTTTTTATTAAGCTGCCTTAATTAAAATTAACAGAATAAATTCGACTATATGTTGTTGAGATCCATTTTTATGTCGATAGTTGCAGATTTGTTGCCTTATTTAGAGACTTCAGGAAGCATCTGAAATACTCGAAACCGGGGTCGGCGATCGAAATTCGATTACCAACGTGTGTTTTTGTAGGTCAGTGTCTTATATTTAAATAAAGTAAATCCGTTATTAGAGAGGGAAGAGTAAATAGCAAATGTATGTTTTTTTTTAAGATGTGTGAATTTAGTGTAATGAAATTAAATAAAAGAAAACCAGCCAAAATAAATGACACACAATTAACTAACAAAATTATAGACGAAAAGAAATGTTTCCGTTACCGGCAAATTTTTTAAGTTATTTTTACAGCTCCATATGGCACAATTACCTAGGTATTTTTTGTTAGATTTCTATGTAATCTGGTAACGATCACGGTGACACGAAGACTAAACAAACATTGTCGAACGAAGAGCATTGATCTCCTTGTTGGCACGCGAAGTATATACACTTGTGTCATCTATATAGGCCTGTAACATAGCCCCTCTTTTTCGTTCGGGGTTCACAGATGCTCTGGAGGATCAGTATTATTTTGTCCAAATAGTAAATGATATTGAAATTAAAAATAAAATATTATAACATGTAAACCTTATTTTTGGTGGTGTAGCATATTCATAGTGTTCTAATATCTTTATTTTCATTAAAACTTTATTACCAAATCAATATTTTCCTTACCAACAATAAAAAAAACATAATTTTGACTTGAAAACTAGAAAAAGCTATTAATTTTAAAATCCGTTATTCACCTAAAGTACTAGTAACCTTTATTTCACAGTTGCGAAAATGTTGTTAACTTCAACATTGGAATACATGAATTTAAATTTGAAATGCATAATTATTTTTGTTTCTGTATAACTAAAGAAACTGTGTAAGCAAAGTACGAAGCGATGAGTTGTATAAAATTAGTTTGCGGACTTTTAATTACATCTCCCGAAAGGTCGTTGAAATAAAACAAAATGAACAAAGTCTGGCCAAGTACGAGTTTGGCTAGCCTGGAAAGGGCTTTGTGTTATCTTATTACTGCATTAGTTTTCCAAAAATTCAGTAAACCTTGATATATTACAATGTTTAGCCATGATGATGTGGTCGAAGATGTTGTTCAGGCTAATCTAGAAGTTCTATTAATTGGTGCGTGCGTTAATCATATTTACACATTTATAGAGCAGAACATTTCTCCCTTTGAGCGTGAGTCGAACCCGGATTATATACACCGGATGCTTAACCACTGAGCTACCGAGGATTGCTGGTTTTAACCGAAGTTTTGTGTATTACTTACAGATTGTGGAGTAAGTAATTGCCTTTTAATAAAAATTAAATGGAAATAATTTATTCCTACTTGGTTCATTCACATAACTTCGGAAGAGAAAAGCGACTACGCAGAAACACGTGTTTATGAAGGCGTTATATTTTGATTCAATTACAGTAATTAATATATGCGTATTTTTTCATAGTTAATTCATGATTTAGTTTGCGAGACAACATTTTATGCACAATTTTTAAAGGATTTTCTATTTCATTTAGCATTTAAAATTACATTACTATACAATAAAGAATCATAGCCATTGCCCAGAAAACGGATATGGAAAATATAAAAGTAAGGTATAGATGTGCATACTATATAAAGATCTTTCCAATTTGTTAAAACTTATCTTCAGCCTCACTGATATTTTCACGGGTTTGACATGCGAAGGATTTTCACAAGTACACTGAGAAAAACGACTTAAAGGCTTAAATCAAATTTGACCTTTTACCGTTGAATTGTATCTACGTAAGATGAATTCACAACTCTTGAGATGATTTTCACCAATCAATAAAAATGTACCATGTTTTATAATAAACACAACCGTCAAAAACGCCTTCCGTAAAGTATTTACAGAATTGAACTTGTTATTTTTTTTTTTTTTTTTTATGCCTGATAGTTTAGCCTTTGACCACTATCTCACTTGATGGTAAGTGATGATGTGGTCGAAGATGTTGTTCAGGCTAACCTAGAAAGTACTAGCTCTCAAGGACAGCTGCCGGAACACACCGTTAGGTGCTTGGCGACAGATTTTCTACTTGAGGGTGGTAGCTAGCCAGGCGGGCATTCGCAAAATGCCCTACCACCATTTTTTTTTTTTTTTTTTTTTTAACGTGTGAAAAATGCATTTACGCATTCCCGTCCACCCCGGGGAAGGTGGCCGGGATATGTCGGGCTCGACACTACCTACTCCCACAGCAGCAAGTGCCCCTACCGACTAAATAACACACGGTGTTCCATCTCTACCGCTTCTCGGCGGGATCGCAGGGTCGCTTTAGCACTCAACCACGAACCCGCCACGGTTGTCCGTTTACGGACCCCTCCTGGGGTGCTACCCCTCACGACGCACCAGAACACATGGCACGTCGCTACCGCCCGGGGACCAAGCCCGCAAATGAGCGTCAGACGACCCCGCTTCCGACGCCCAAGGTCCCCCTGCGACGGGTCAGATGAGTAGCCCCGTCGCCTGCTACTTCGGCCGCAGAGGATAGGGAGAGCGGCGCCTCGCTATACCAACACTCCTCCTCCCCTGCGGCCCCTCCGCGTCCGCCATCCAACGGTGGCGGCCCCGCCGTGGCCACGGAAGGTAGGGAGAGCGGCGCACCGTGATACCGGCACTCCTCTCCCGCCGTGGCCCCTCACCGTCAGCTGTGGTGTCGCCCATACAACACCACAGCCCGCCTCAGATGCGGTGCTGCCCATACAGCACCGCAGCCTACCCGTTGCCGCTCCAGTCTGGACTTAGAGGCAAAGCCCAGTGGAGCGGCCCCTCTGGGGCCGGCTGACTGCCCAAGCCAGCACGGCCCCTGGTTCCTCTTCGCTTCACCGTGGGTGACGAAGCCACGGCTACTAAGCCCCACCGCCACGACAAGGCGGGAACCCTTCGGGGGGAAAATGCCCTACCACCATGCTATAACGACTGCCATCCTAAGACAACAACCGGGACCGACGGCTTAACGTGCCCTCCGAAGCACGGAAACGCTCAGTAGTAATGTCACTAGCGGTCACCCATCCAACTCATGACCGCGCGCGACGTTGCTTAACTTTGCTGATCGGTTGAGAACAGCTAAGTAAACTTCGCTACGAGCGCTTCAATTATACGATAATAATTGCAGTATTGACCATAAAATATACCTTACTTTTACGGCGGTTTATATACGGTGATTATCACTATAACGTACGACTTAATCAACCTCATCGAAAAGTCAATTATTAAGAAAGACCACAAAATATACCTTAAATGAAGACGAAAAGAAACATTTGCCTTCACTGACCTCGTTTAACGCCTTCTAGTTGGAAGGCGTTTTTGTACGTATTTACGTTCGGTCGGTTTTTCGCCTTATACCATATAAATTGGCCGTCATTAGGGCGCTTTTGACTTTAGATTTTTCTCAGTGTATAGTACACTGAGGGGAGAAAACGATCTATTCCTTTTCGAGAGTCTGTTTCAGAAAATTATTTGTATGCTTAAAGTAATTATAATATAATAATAATAGTTTAACAAACAACTCAAACACAGTAATAGAACTTTCTCCCGGGTGATACATGGTGCTTTATAATATCTATGAAGGATATTGTTTATACCTATAAAGGATAGAGTTTTCTCATATTTGTCCCGAGACTTCTCAAAAAGTAAGTTCTTATTGACTTCTTGAGCAGTATTTTGTATTTCTGATGGTGTCATCATTATAAAATTATCACTTTCACTGTCAGTTGACATTTTGGAAATTATAAAGTTTAAGCGTACTGTTAAAGTATCTATGTAGTAAACATCAAAATTTAACCAATTAAAACAAATTGCCGCTTTTTTTTTTCGTTGTGCGGAAAAAGGTTGTCTGAAAATCGAGTATGTACCTAAAAGAACCCACCTCTTCTTTCTAATTTTATTTGATATAACGAGATTTGACGTTTGTATTTTCTTATGTTTGCAGCTAAAAAAACAAAAGAACGCTAGCAAGGCAGTTAAGGACTTTCTTACAACATTCCTTCATTGCTACGGAGGGAAGGAATTAAATTCCATATAACTTCCTCTATTTCACATTTATAAGGGAGAAATGACGAACTTTATACCACGTTTTTGAACAATGAGACATTTTATAGGTAGGTGACATATAAATTTAGTTTTAATTGTTACGTTATTTCTTTACATCCCATTATTTAGATTGTGGATGCGTTTATTCTGTAATACACCATCTGATTTATGCCAAAACGCTGAAATTGCTAAAACGTCGCGCGCGGTCATGAGTTGGATGGGTGACCGCTAGTGACATTACCACTGAGCGTTTCCGTGCTTCGGAGGGCACGTTAAGCCATCGGTCCCGGTTGTTGTCTTAGAATGGCAGTAGTTATAGGATGGTGGTAGGGCATTTTGCAAATGCCCGCCTGGCTAGCTACAACCCTCAAGTAAAAAATCTGTCGCCAAGCACCTAACGGTGTGTTCCGGCAGCTGTCCTTGAGAGCCAGTACTTCTAGGTTAAGCTGAATAACATCTTTGACCACATCATCACTTACCATCAGGTAAGATAGTGGTCAAAAGCTAACCTATCAGGGAAAAAGAAACTTAAAATTACTAGAAAGATTCTGATGAAATTTGGTATGGAAATAGTTTGAAACCCGGAAAAGGTCATACGATACTTTTTATCCAACTGCGCAAAAAGAGGTTAATGGTATTGCGCGATAACCGATCAGCGACCAGCAGTGAACAATCTGGCTGATACAGTATAGCTGCTGTACAGTAATTTGACACAGTGGTCACCACCTATCGTGATTATATTATGTGAATAAGGACATAAATGTATTTAAGAACCCATCTACAAACTCAAATGTAGTCCGACAGTAGTTCTGTACGTTCTTCAATATTATAGCAACTATATTATTCCATTTCGGCAATTCTACGTTATTGCTATTGCGATGACCATTCCCGTTTATCTTAAGAGCTATGTGACAAAGTGTTTGTGTTTATGTAATGCTCACAGAAGCTCCTTATAGCGCTCGTTATTACGCCCATTTTAGCGTCAACTATTTTATAAGCTTTGTTGGTGTGGAACGGGAGATTAATTTGGCGAATGCTGATTACATTAGAAGTCAGAAATTATAGAGTGTAAAATTAGTGCAACAAAATGATCTCTAAACTTGTACCTTATTGTGAATCAAATTAGCGATAAAACTTATTTACTGTATAGTAATCCCCGGCTTAAGAAAATTTGTTGTCTGGCAGGTGGTCAGCTTTAAAGCGGTAGCCAAAACTTTCTACAAATATTTTATCTTGTCTTTTGTGTAGTAGATTTGACTATTTAGCACGTAAGGTATTGTATAAAAAATAAGAGCATTGCACGATATGCACTGAAATACTCAGACAGACTTGTCCAAGGCAGCTGCATTGACAGCTTGGCACGGCAATGTAGCGTCTTTGCTTAGCTATGTAATATTAATATGTGGCATCTCCGAAGAATTGGATAGAATATTATGGATGCAGAAGCATTGTATGAAATTTATTAACAGGGCTTGGTTTTTGGACAACTGCAAGCTTTTATTTTAATCTTCTAACATCCTTACGTAGTGATACATTGCCTCTACATTAGATGAATATGCCTTTTCACAAAATCACAACCTGAACTTATACTTTGACAATGTTAAACCAAATATCATGAAATTGTTAGATGGCAATACATTTAATAAGGTGGTTACAGTATTAGCCGGATCGTCCACTGCTAAACACAGCCTCCCCTATTAAGGGGGTATTTGCCTTAATGTAAGGTATACGTGTAAAGTATTTGCACGATGTAGACGTGCAAATACTATAATATAAATAGCACCCTTAATTCACAACAATATTGAAGTAAATATAAGACCATATATATTATGTACTGTTTTGTTTACTGTATTCTAGCCTACGAATAAATTCATATTTATTCGTAGATTCTAGCGCACAAAATATTGCCTGATTGATTGAGAGTTATATATAACTTAATTATAATAGGTATTTGGACTTACTAACTAAGATATATTGTGGCAATCTAACTTAAGTAAGATCGAACATACATTTTCTATATATACAAGTATTTTAATACTTAATAAAGATTTATAATTTTAGTCATTACGATATCCATAAATATGCTATATATATTTTACTCGGTAGTGTCATTCCTCCCGGAAACTTTCTTTGGTGTGTACACGTGTAACGTACTAAAATGTGTTAACTCAATTAAAAGTATCACCAATAATGAAGACATTATTAACTTTCGTAAGCAAACACGTCCTTGTGTATTAACATGCATTAAATGTGTGTACCCGTAACTATACAACACACTTACACACCTATTACAACGACAATAAGCACCTTCCCGCTGTTTCCGGCGGAAAGCAGCGCGTGACTATACTGCGAAAATAAAGATTAATGTAACCGATTTGTTCCCGTCGTTCTTGAATCTCGTTCAGTTGAGAATAGTGATTTGTTATCGAGAAATCTTGTTCACCACTAAGCGTTTTGTTTGTTTCAAACGCGTGACGACGTGTCACTTTAAATTGACATGCGGACAGCTAAATGGCTAAATTCTAGCTGAAGACGATTACATACAGTGTATATATTATATTATATTTTCAGCTCCTAAATTGTACTCAATTTAAAAAGTTTTGTTTTAAGAATGAATAATTGGCAATTTGGTTTCACGGATATATTGTACATATTATTTTCCAATAAGACCAGTGCTTGGTGCTATATTTTTTTAACAACCCGTACTTACGAAATAATTGCATTTTGTCTCTTTCAATGGTGTTTTATTCACTATATTAAATACCCTTTTCAAAACTAATAGTATGATTATCTATATTATAGGCATATCATTTATAACAGTGATCAGTTTTTTTTGTCTTTTCTTATATCAACATATGTTGTTAAGAATAGTAAACAGGTTTAGTTTGGAATTACTGCCCCTCAAGGACAACTATCCTTGATTTTTTACTGATCATTGAGCTGCCGTACCACATTTTCAGTTGCTTTGCGACAGATTTTATAATAGAAAGTGAAGCTAGCCAGTTGAATAATTGTAATATGCCCTTCCCCATGCAATGCAGTTCTAGCTCGAGGTTGGATTTAAAACCATCCCTACATAGCTGGCTATTGCTACTTCAGTATAAAGTTGGTATTTACTGTTACTGTTCTCCATGTTTTACCATGATGGCATGCATAATTTAAACAACTTACATATTAAGTTACATAATATGCACATTTTATCACAGATCATTGATACGATACTTCAAATATACTTCGTGTGGGTTTACTTACCCAGGTATTTTATAGACCACGGTCCCAGCGAATTCAATAGCCGCGCGCTCTCCGAAACTAATGATTTTTGGTTTACGTATGAAAAATAGCATACTCAAAAAATCCTTGTCTCGTTTGCACTGAAAGTAGCTTATTCACAACGTTCATCAATATACATTAACAATATTAAAAAGGTAAGTAAATAAAATTAGTATTCTTCAGACTTTCTGTCATATCACAGGTAATAAAATATTCATTATTATTGATATTTCTAATAACGTTTTATTTATTGTGCTATTTAAGAATAGGTATAATGTCTGTTTTAGCATTTCATACGCACTGTTTTAAATATAAATTATATTCGATCATAATTTGGCAAGTTTTCTATCTGCGTCTATGATGTCACTATGATACAATACAATTTTTATCTTTTTATCTAAAGTAACTAAAACACATATTTTCGCTCGCACGTAATGTGTTCGGCTTTTTTGTGTGAACGTCACCGCCTCCTCTCTGGACGTAGAAGTGATCCATTTCTTGGAGCAAAGGGTCATCTCGAGGGATCCTATGTAGGATCAAATTTTCATTCCGCTCCTTTGCATATATGTACGATTTCAAAGTTTAATGTATGTTGAGAAAAGGTTGAGTAAGCGGTTAAAGTGTTTGCATGTGATAGTTTGAATTTAATTTCTGTTTATTTAAGTTCAATTTGTTCCCATTTAGTGTCGAATTGGTGTTCATTTAATTAATTAGGATACGAGCAACAAACGTTAGATCAATTTTGCAAAATAGCTGTGATAAATTCTGTATTCAACTGTAAACCACAATTAGCATTGGTTTCGTCGTATAAATATTGTATTGTAATAAAGTATTATAGCGTTTTTGCAAATTAGGGAAATATCGTTTGGAAAATTATCCGTCAGCCACTTCGTAATGCGGGATTTTTACTTACTAAAACACTAAGGCATCTGCCTTGATATATATATTATAGAGAATATGGAAAGGGAACGCGCCAGTAGTCTCATTACATTGCAATGGCGCCCCGTGTGGCAGGGGCAAATCATAAGCGGCAAAGTCGAGTGGCAAGTGTCAAATTACCTGAAAATACACCCGGCGCAAAGTGACAATTAGCTTTATTACTCAGATCTTTAAATAACATTTTACATGTTATCTACATATTCAGAAACTAAAAAAAATAGCCTGTAATGTATATTACGGGCTATTTTTTGTGAAAGCACATGTATGTAAAAAGCATGTGCTTTTCCACATTTAAATTAAACACAATAAGGACTTTAAAATGAACATAAAATAATAACTTATTCTAAATTTTTTTTTGTAAAACAGTTAAAATTTGGTATATTATGAGGGTAACCTATATGTTGTGGTATATTTTTTTAATTCTGATATACAGATTTATGAAAATATAAAATAAAATAACACCTTATCCTGAAAAACCTTACAAAAAACACATATAAAAGATGACTCAAAACCACGGTCATCATGTTTTTTTTCTTAACTTTTTTTTTTAATATACACACAATGTTTACAGTTCCTTAGTTAAATTAGTTTAGATGTAGTTACGAGAAATTTTAAGCTTTTTGACGGTTATTAGAATAACGAGCCAAAATGTAAGGAAATCGCGCAGTTATTTTTATTGAAGTACATCTCGTCGTCATATACTGATGATTACTTTTAAATTAGAATATCTATTCTTATTATCGTACTTACTTAAAGCTAAAAATACTTACTACTTAGCCTTTAGGAAGCAAATGCCATGGTAAATTTTTGTGTAGAAAATATTATCTTGATAAAATTGCACGTCTTTGTTTTTCGATACCATTTCTGGACAAAATAATACAAACAGTGTGGGTAATTTCAAGCTTTACATAACAGTATTATGTTTCTATAACTTTTCTGCAGTCCCTTTTAGCTTTTATGGGTTCGTTTTACGGCTCATAAATAAATAGGAGCGGATATCAAAATCGTTGCCGATGAAAGCTGAGGAATTGTTCCATGGAATCCCCGTTTTCAATACTTCCATTAAAGCTTCGACAACTATGGCACAAAACATGTGTTCTGAATATATTAAGCCAAGCGCGTAGTACTGGATAGATTTTTTACGTAAATTTTCGAAGGTAAACTACTCAAATATCCGAATAAGGTTTTGTTAAAATAAATTTCAATATATTTAAGTACCTACGTCGTAAAAGTGACTAGATTTACTCAGCAGCATGTCACCTTGTAAATATTAAAATTTGAAATTTTGTAATGTAATTTGCCAAGCAGGTGTTATTGCAAACATGACGATATTAAAATATAAGGTCGCATCATCATTTACAACTTTAAAACCAATTTCCAAATAGGACTTGTTTGTAGTACTACGCAACTTGAACTATAGGTGCTGCTCCATCCCAATACGATGGTTGAAGAACGGGAGCAAAATTAGAGTTATGAGTCATTGTGTCATGTTAGCTCAATTGGTTAGAGCATACCCCGGCTAAAGAGGTGTATGGACGCGGGTTCGAATCCCCCACATGACTACAATTTTTTCTCGTGTAAATTTGTAATTGTGTAATGTAATTCAACCAGCAGGCGTTATTGCAAACATGAAGATATTAAAATTATAAGGTTACGTGATCATTTACAAGTTTAAAACCAATTGCAAAATTGGCCTTGTTTGTAGTACAACGCAAGTTGAACAAAAGGTGTTTCTCCATCCCCATACGATGGTTGAAGAACGAGAGCAAAAATTAGAAATATGAGTCATTATTTCATGTAAGCTCAATTGGTTAGAGCATACCCCGGCTAGGGGTGGATAGACGCGCGTTCGAATCCTTCACATGACTATATTTTCTCTCGTAATTTTGTAATTTTGTAATGCATTTATTTTATATTAAGCTGAATCTCCAAGATACGTCTGCCGTGCCTCTGCCAAGCTCTCCGGGTAATACAGGAGAAAAAAATAATTGAAACTATTTATTATATTTCCTAATCCTTCATCATTTTAATGTATAGGCACTAAGCAAGAAGATAATTTAAGAATGTACACTTTAATATTTACAGGTTTGACTTCATATTATATTAGCATATAACTAGATTGTCATCGTTATTATGGATATACATACGCGCATCCTTAATAATGTGGTTAACTCTCATGCAACTCACAGGAACACAATAAGTACACCGCAGGCTCAGACAAATAAATTGGCAAAGTTGCTCTGCCTCTCGCTACCAGTAGTTCCTACCTCATCTACCTCGAACGCTCTTTACAAGAATAAATTTCATTTATTCATCTCACGTCTTCGCTTCCAGTAAAAGTTTAAATATACAACGGAAGTTGCGAATGCTGCGTTTTATTTTATAATTTAATTTCTTGCTTCTCGACAGAAATATATATAACTAGCTTTCCGGCCGCGGCTCCGCCCGCGCGTATGTCGGTTATCGCGCATAACCATTATCTACTTTTTGCGCAGTTGGATAAAAACTTAATCCTTCCCCGGGTCTCAAACTATTTCCACACCAAATTTCATACAAATCGGTCCAGTAAATTATATTGTCCACATTTACATTATAGTTTCATGTAGAACAATACGAAAACAGTATGCCCTAAAACCATGTCCCTTGTGCAGTTTGTAGTAATTACTCTAACGTCAGCGGTTTGTTACCGCCGCTGCATCGTCAATCTAACCACATATAACCCAGAGTGGCATTATAACGTAATTTATATATAGACCCTAGTATACTCGATTGTTCACGCTGACATTGTGTATTATTTCGAAGAGTACTTAATGCAGTATGCTACGAAATCCTGTCCCATTATAATTTATGGTAATTACTCCACTATTCTCAGTTCGTTATTCACTCTGCATCGAAACATCAATCTCTGATTACTCAGATGAGCAATAATACTTAGTCAATGTGACGCCTAGTTAACTCAAGTGTAATGATAGGTCAATCGGATGATATATTATTAGGTGTCAAATAGTAATGCAATAAAATTAAGTATGAGTTAAATAGTGCATGTGATAAAGAAGATTAGTGGGAAAAAAATAATATCTATTGCAAGTGGTACCATGTATTTTTAATTTGCAATAGTATAATATGTAGGGTAATTTAAATAATGTAACTAGTACATGTAAGAATGATGTTAGTGCAACCTTTTTTAGATTTTATTTCTATCCTCCATTCGTTTGCAACGCGTTTTAATAAATCAATCTGAGATTAGCCTATATAGATGAATGACAAAAACGAATGGTTTTTTTAATTAAATTACTGTTAAACCGACATTATTCTTTAAACTGGTGGTATGGCATTTTGCGAAAGCCCGCCTGGCTAGCTACTGTCCGTAAAATCTGTCGTCAAGCACGGAACGTTGTGTTCCGGCAGCTGTCCTTGAGAGCCAGTAATTTTAGGTAAGCCTAAACCACATCTTCGACCCCATCATCACTTACCATCAGGTGAGATAGTGGTCAAAGACTTACCTAAATGGAATTTAAAAAAAAACTACATAAAATCCGAATTTTGAGCTATTCCACTAGAGTGTTAGACCTGAAACATTCTACATTGAGCAATGATAAATATTATGGCTAGTTGCTCTTAGTAATCGCGCAAATAGTATCGCGGTATAATAAACTAACTCACATATCTTCAGAGCCGTATGGTGGAGCCTCCACATCCAACCATTCCGATATCGCTGCACTGTATTCACGCAGTTGGCAATCAACGCACTTTTATTATTCGAAATAACACAAACCTTTCACAAATTTAACAATTCTTAGAATATGTTTGCCGTATCCGTCCGTATCTACTAGTTTATGGGCTAATGGTACGCGACATCTTTATGCACTCGTTTAGGACACCATCTGGTTTTGTAAATATTGGTGTGTATCAGAATATTAAGAAAAATGTTGGATGTTCCGGTTTATTGTCGATTTAAAATTCGGGGCAGTACCTACGAACATTGCATTTTTTTCATTAAAAGTTAACATTATAGGTGTGATTCCCTAATTTGGACACTTTAAAGGTGAGCTCCTCATCAGAGGATCATTGCTTGGATTAAGAAAGAATATATATTATTTATTGACGTTTTGGCGATAAACCCATGCTACAGATGGCGCGGATTAAAGAGAGTTACTACATTGTAGGTACGAGTATTAGATTATTTTGTTTTATAGTCGGTAGGTTAGATATATTTTTATTTTTTTGAGAAACCACTTAGTCACTAACGACTGTTTCGATAAACTTTTCCTTGAACTGGCACTGTTTCTAAACGGCCATTTTCATTATACAGTCGCCTGCAATAAGAAGTGTACACTTCTTAAGGTTGAACTGGCCGGTCGCTCCTCCATACAAACGCCGTAGGGTGATCACTCCTTTATTTGAGATTTTAGGTCCAGAATTAAGCATAATACCGATTGATCTCGTCATTATCTAGGCTTGTATGATGCTGAAATTTTAAAAAGATAATTATGTTGAAAGTTATGAGCCTCGAAATTGTTATATGAAAATGTTACGAAGATCATAACTCTCAAGTTAATTATCTTATTAAAATTTTGGCATCACAAAAGCCTCATTCGGTATTATGCATTGTTTTGGACCTAAATCCTCAAATAAGGGAGTTATCACCCTACGGCGTTTGTATGGAGAACGCGCCGGCCAGTTCACCCTTAATTTTCAAAATAATGGGATGTCGCTAAGTTATTAATAATCGAAGTTAATATTAACATGAGTAAAAATAATCAGGTTATTCTTTGCTCGTAAGTTACTTCTGATTACATATAGAAAAACAAAACTCTTTGCCACTTTTTTGAAAATTACAATGTGTATACTTCTTATTGCCGGCGTCTGTACGACCATTTTTCAATAGTTCAATTCAAACCATATTTTTCAATATATAGGTTCTTATATTCAAGAACAAGACTTGTGAGTATGTATTTGGTATTATTTTAGAATGGCTGTGTTACGTACGAATGGATGCCTAAACCACTCGGCTGAGTTTAAAATAATACATAACATTCTCAAGGAAATATACTAATCTAAAACTAGCGTGCAATCTTATCAATTTGTCATGTTCAAACTGCAGAATATGTTCGTTCCACTTGTGCTTTATGGACTTACGAGAAGTGTAGCACTCCATATAAGCATAAATTCGTCATATTTTATATAACAAGTGATCAAACTCGATAAAATTTAGGATGCATGTTTAACTTCATATTTATGCTTCTGGTTTTCCAGATTTCCGTATAATTATGTATTTTTGATATTATTTGTTCAATGTTTTGTCTTAAAGTTTTTTCTTTTATATTCACTACTTATTTTGAATTCTAATGCCTTTGTTTATATTTTTTTCTCTATTGTTTAAAATATACTTTATCTATCTTTTGTTTCCAATTGATCGTAAATATTTCATCAATTATTGTATTACTATTTGATTAGTCTTCAATGTAACATTAATAGGTACAGCAGTAGATTGCTATTTTTGGTGATGATTACTGTACTATGGATATACTCCAAAATAATAAACTTCAATGAATATTAATGTTATTCAAGATAGTAATAGTACTGAATGATATTTCACTGTATTAAACAAATACTACAAACTATAAACAACAGTACAGCTACTACAATACTACAGCTACTCCAGTAAAAGCATTTGGACTCATAGGGAGTCCAAATGCTCTAGCCCACTATCAGTTGGCAGCGTGCCCAGCATGCTGGCAGCATTGCCCCGTTGAATTGCAATGCTTATTCTTTGAGCCAAATAGGTGCCAGCATTTTGATCACGCGTCGCATCGACCAAGCGCTCTGATAGGTTTTGGAAAATACGATGAGCTCCCGGTCCCCACGGACCCAACGTCTCTATTGAATTGAAGTTGTACATCTATTGTGTTAAATTTTGTTATTTTGTAAGTTTTGTGTTAAATTTTCAAATGTCCAATTAAAACTGTATAAACTCAAATTATATAATCACTGAACGTTTTTAGATGATAACAGTAGATGGTCATTTCTCTAATCAGTCAGTTAGCTTTAGTTATAGATTATTAAGGGTGAGGGTTAAGTCAGTACAGTAAGTAATTGGAATTTCTGTTTATTATGAAATAATAACATTCCCGTGTGAATTAGGTAAGTATTTAGTAGCTAAGGTCATACGTAATAATAACACAAGGGTTAAGATATCTTTGTTACTATTACAAATTCTGTGAGGTTAGTAAGTGAGCGACTGTCGCGGTCCCATTCCATCGTACTCCAATTAAAGGGGCCACGTGGGAAATTGTAGGGCCGTAGAAACATCTGCAAAATGTTAACAATTCCAGTTCCTGAATTACTGAGACAATCAGCGTTAAGAATTCAAATAGAACTCTTTTGGTGACGGAAATACAACGCATTTTGTATTTGGTAGATATATAGCTGCTTAAAAATTTACAGTCAAACAGCTCAATAATATTATTATGCAATTTATAATCTATGATTAAATTGATATATTTTTGTTTTAGAAACATAAGATGCTGTATTTTTATAACGATTTTTATTGATGCTCACATTATCGCCATAAATAAAATTATTAGACACATGTTTTTACATAAAATATGAATCAGAAGATTTATCTCCAGATTGGACTCGTGCACTTTAGACTTACTAGAAGAATGCAAGTATTCCTGTGTACCGACGGTACTGTACAGTTCCGAATATATTGTTTTCCTACTGTTCGTAATCCAAAGCGTAAGTTAGGCACGCATACATAGCAAGTCTTTATTTATTGTTGTTCAACAATAAAGTTTGCTCTATAATCATGTCAAGTTTTCGCTTCAGTGTTGACTGCCAGATTGCAAAGTAAAAAACAATGAGAAAAACATGTCGTGTCTTTTTGGGGATCATCTCAGTAATTTAATTATTAAAACAAAAACCCCTTAAAATGTTGGGTAGACGGACTGACGGCGTAGGTTTATTAAAAGGATTCCACTGTCCCGAACAAAACCCTGCATAAATCAATTTATCCGGGAACGTCTGCATGCAGAAGTGAGGTATAAAAAGCTACTCAGAATAAAAGCAAACAGTGATTACGGTTTTCCTTCTATACAACACCTCCAGGAATTCCAATACAAACGCAAACCGCAGCTCCAGCTCCATCAATCCATGATCATGAAAGCCACATGTCTGATTTGAACTTGTTGCGGGACAACCTACTTTACAGTTCACATTCTAATTTTGAAAACCAAAGGCAAACACAAACTTATTGGTTCATCTTAAAATGTAGTAAAAAGGTAAAAAGTCCGGTTTGTTTAAAGATTTAAAAAAAAATCCTAGAAACTGTTTATATAAATACATAATAAAAGTTAGAAAAAACAATATTTACGTCTATGTGAGCTCAATCAGTTCAGGGGCCGTATATATAAATAAATTTAATAATAAAAATTTATAACTTAGGCCTATATCATATTAGTTTTTTGTAAAGTTTGTTTCGATCGGTATATTGATATTTTTAAGCAATGAAATATGAAAATTGCATATCATCTGTGACTGACGGACAAACAGATACAAGCTTCTCATCCATTAAGGATTCCGTTTTTTCATCAAAATATATAAGAAATCGTATAACTAAATACTTAAATTATTAATTTAAGTATTTAGCATACTGACAGCTATTGCTTAAATATGTCATTCTGATATCTATATTTTCGAAATATATTCGTACACTGATTCCTATTTGCCTACTTCCACACTTTATTATAGTTATCAATAACAGCTCACTACTTTTATCAAGAATTTATCAACTATGCTAAGGTGAATTACCCTTAGTAACCTTACCAAATAGTTACCACCGCTCTTAGCCCCGAGTAAAAGCCGGTATTTGGTTTCCAAACAGCTCAGTGAATATTAGATGCGCTCAGTGCCCACAGAATTATTCCCAAATTGCTGGCTTAAAGGTCAACGTGTACCCAAGGGAAACAACTTTGTGAAGGCAGTGCTGTTCTTAATAGAGCTATTGTATTACTCTGAGATTTTGTCGTGGAAGACAATTATTGTGTAGTATTATTCTTATATCTTCATAACAAATTACAATATTTACGCGGAGCTATATACGCCACCGTCAGACCTGTATATTACTCCCTCCACCATTCGGAAAATCTGGCAACGTCGTCGATCGGCGTCGCGTATGTTTCGAGGCTTTACGTGGCGTGGATCTTGTAGCTCTACACAATTACTTAGTAATCATACAATTTTTAAATTACTTGACCTTCAAATCGTTCAGATCGGTTTCCATAGCTCACATAGACTAAATGTAGTTCTACCTTCACATTTTGCTTAATTATGTCTAAAACCGAGAGGCTACACTCGCGAATGTTTCGGGTACCTTGCCCTCTGCGAGTATCTAAAAAAGGCAGATAATTTGGCGATGAATCACGATCAATATCAAAATTATCATAATCAAGCAAAATAGTTATTTGTGCAACAAGACAACAAAGTCGTTTTTTGCTGCGAGTGCTGATTTTGAATCCTGAGCAAGCGAAGGATTCAATGATTGAATCACGACCGTAGCTAGTGATTCTAAAGTGGAATCCTAAGTGTGGCGAGGGATTCAAAGGCACGAGATGCAAAAAACTTTGCTCTCGTGTAACACACATAACTTTTCACTTCAGCAGCGAGAACACTTTAATAATTATAAATAAATAAAATACCCATTTATTCCCTTTTTACATAATAAATACATGTTTTTAGGCCTAAGTTTAACTTAATATTATATACTTAAAATATTTACAATATTTTCACAAATTGCTTTGTGCGGGCGGGCACCCAAGTGTGGGTGTAGGCCTCCTCCGCAGCAGCCCACGTGTGTCGGTCTCGTGCTAGCCGGGGCCAGGCGATGCCTGCCACCTCGACTATATCGTCGCGCCACCTCTTCCTCTGCCGCCCTCTCGTCTTCGTGCTGTGTCGCGGGTACCAGTGGATGATTCTCTCGCTCCACCTGCCGTCCGTGGTTCGTGCGAGATGTCCTGCCCATTTCCATTTTTGGCGAGAACACTTTAGAAGATAAAATAATAAACAGAAATAGATTGAAATAACTATTAATTTATTCAACTCTTTATGACAGATAATTTATGCCCGCTCTTTTATTTAATTTAAGGCGTGTTCCAAAATAGAACTCACGATATTTTATTATTCAAAAAATATTACGTAACATTTTTGAAACTAGAATTAAATATTTACATGTTTAATGTCAGTTTTATTTGCAGTAAATCTACGAATAAATAAAGTATCGTAGCAGTAAATACTTATTTTCGTTTAAACAGATAATTTTATTTTTTGCAAAATTTCTTTAGTTACCTACTCAAAATTTTGAAGCAAAGATGGCTCAGTGGCATTGGCTATGGACTGCCGCGCAGCAGGTCCATGGTTCGAATCCCGCCCAGAGCTTGAGCTTCACCGCATGGTGGAAGGGCATTTTGCGAATGCCCGCCTGGCTAGCGACCACCCTCAAGTTGAAAATCTGTCGCCAAGCACCTAACGGTGTGTTCCGGCAGCAGTCCTTGAGAGCCAGTGAAATAACAGGCAAAATGAGACTTAACAGGTATGTCTGAAGGTGATGGGCGCAGTGCAATTCGTCACTTGTGATGAAATGCATCTGTTATAGGCAGAGGATACCGCTTAACATCAGGTGGGCCTCGCGCTTGTTCCTTCACAATAACATAAAAAAAAAACCGAACGTGTTTGTCTTTGATGTCGAACCCAAAATCGTAACTTCGAAAAGGCTGGTCTCAGGCTGATTTCAAGCACCAAAACCTACATGTTTGAGCTACTGATGTGAAAATAAATATTTCATACTCATAACATTGTACAAATCGTAGCACACTATTGTAATATTATTAATTACATTTATGTAGAGATGATTATTGTGATTGTAATGTAGTCAAACAATAACTCAATTCGTCATTCAATCTTAACACATACAGACGAGACTTTTTTTATTAAATTGGTGCGGTCGCCTGTATTTTATATATCAGTATTTACTTCGCAGTCAATAATGTATTCACAAATTAATTCATCGACATGATGCCCTCATTATGCGAACAAAAGCTCAAATTTGTAATCGCGGGGCATCAGGTTTAATCAGAACGTTTTTCTTTAACACCCCATCCAACCTCGTGTTTCCATCTATTCGCTCATCCGATTATATAATTTTTACCCAATTTATTCAGTTTTGTTCTGGGGCGGGTAATATTATAAGAATATAATATCTCTAAGTATTTTTCTTTAAGCGGTATGTCAATATTAACATAATACTACGAACTATATACAACACTACAGCTACTACATTAAAAGGATTTAGACAACATACATTGCAGACTCAAAGGCAGTCCAAATACTCCAGCCAGTTGGCAACGTACCCAGCATGCTAGCAGCATTGCCCCGTTGAATTGCAATGCTTATTCGTTGAGCCAAATAGGTTATATTTAGTTATGTTTTGGTTGTTTATACCTGTAGAACAGTACAGGTATGTCGATGAATAGACGTGAATCAAAATAAGGAGTTCATGTTAGTGGCATATACAATTATATTCTTATGTTTTGCAAGTTGGCACCTCGTTAATGGCCGTACTGCGGAGATGAATATTACAACTGCCCACTATGTGGAACACACAAATGAGATATATTACTGCAATAACTAATTTTGAAATTCAATGGCTTTATCAGTGATTTTTCAAGATAGAAAATATTTTTAAGCAATTTCTTATGCAGTTATGGTAGCTTGCTTTTGAAATGAAGAAATGTCAGTTTTCACTGACGTGAAGACTCACTAAGTAATGTAAAAGTTATTATTTTTAACAAATTGTCATATAACTTGGTTAAAAAAATTCATTCTCTTTACAACAATTATTTTTAAGCTAATAATATATCTAGCCTAACGAGGTACTTCCTTATATAGAATTTTAAAATGTTATAAATTGTTTAGTATGGTATCTACATGCAGAAATGGTGATTACCTATTATAGTAGATATTTCCTGAACTTTCCACTTAAGGCTCCTTCTTCGCTATGACTTGCTTTTTTGACCAGTTTGGTTAGTGCTATTTTTACATCAGACAGAAAACCTTTCACGTTTTGTTTTTATAGTTATGTAGCAGAACGTTCATTTAATAACACAAAAACAATAATTTTAACTACATAAATAAATAGAGCAAAAATAAGTGCTGACCTGCCTTTTGCCTTGTTTTTCTGGTACAAGTTAAACTATCAACTTCGGCTCAGAAACAACAATGGTTCGACAAGGTAATATTGATTTTGGATATAATTCATGTACGCATATGCAGATCTCGTACGTTTACCATCCTTATGGTGCTATACAAGATTTATAGCACTTCCCTATTTTCCTCGAAATTGTACGCGTTCTGTTTATGAAGAAAACTTTTCGTAGAATAATACATTGACAGTAAAATTAAAATTAAACCATAATATGGCGTTATTTCATTTTAAGTCCTTGTCATAACTATTTCGTTAACTTGCTTGCATTAAATCACATTGTAATAGTATTTAGGATATCAGTCACTATAAAGTTATTTTAATTTTTAGTCATAATGCAAGTATTGCATTATAAATAACAGTAGGTTTTGATAAGTTTTTTTAATACTGTTGCGTTCCAACTGAGATTTGAGCTAGCCTATGGGTTTAAAAAAAAGTATATGATATACCATGAAAGATATAATCCAGAGATGTAGCGACATACGCGCCGGTAAATTCATATTTTATAAATAACCACAATGTCCATTGTCGTTTGAAAATACATTTAAATATCTAAGTAGTGAATTTGTATGTGAGTGTATCAAATTTATGAGAACTTCTTAGTGATTACAGTTTCTTAATTAAATTTCTTTGTGATACGGAGAAATCGATATTTTTGCACTGTAATATATTTTTAGAAGGTCTTAAACATGACTATGTAATATTTTTATAAATATGAATGTCCCTTGGAAAATAATATTTAGAATGATGGACATAAATTGAATTTTCCAAGGAACTTTACTTATTTAATGGCTCACTATTGAGCCATATAAAAACAAGGCTATTTTTTCTAATACAAATAATAAACTATCCATTTTCCTTATAGGTTTGGGAATAACAACAATTTCTGGGTAACAAACATTGGTCTCGCTATCGATTTTATCTTTTGATTGATGTCAAGGGTGTAGAGATAAGGGTCATAAAGGGCATACGGAAATTTTGCACCGAAAGGCGACGATTGGTATCAACAAGAATGGCACATACGTCGCTTTTCAAAAGGAACAGGATATTTACACTTGTTTGTTTTGCATCTGTTCGTTTATATTTAAGGCTAATGCAAAGTGTATTTGACCTAAATAAAAATATTGATTATGAGAATGTATATTTCGGCTAACTATGATCATGCAAAACATAAAAATCACAAAAAGGCACAATCACATTTGCTATTACAAACTTGACATAATTTTGATAGGTAAAAATGTACGCTTATGGTATGACCAAAGTATATTTCTTTATATGCTTTATTAATGTATCTGACTTATAAAAATATATTGCCTGTGCTTTTTAAGATTGCTTATGATAAATCAGGACCATATTATCACATGATTACACTTCAAAATCTAAGGTGATGACCACATGCTGGGATAATAAGTTGTTTTGTTACCTTCCAAACTCCTGGAACATATTTGAAACAAAATTGCAGGCCAATATACCTACATCTTAGAGTCAACATTTTTTTTGAGAGTTAAAATCCATTCTCTTTACGAGCTAGAAACCGTGAGACCGTGAAACATACGGACGGACTAAAAAGACAGATAGTGGAGTATCGACAATAAGCTCCGATTTGCTTCTCTGGTCATGGAACCCTAATAACTAGCCAAGTGCGCTTCAGACTTGATACATACAATAATATATGGGTGTGTCATGAATAGATTCAGGCGTTACTTTGCGGAAACCCATTTTTAATAATAACAAATATTTTAAAAGTATTTTAAGAAAACATTTAATCAATTATTTAATAAAACACTTAAAAAATCTTTATAAAATGATATATATCTAGTGACAATTCCGCCTAATTTCCTGTTAAGCCAACGTGACGTCACAAACGCCACGCAGCCAAACCGGAAGAGTATTCGACGCGTTTCGCTCTACGAGCGCACGATCGAGACTGAAGATATGGGTGTTTTATTTGATATGGAATTCTTAAGGGCAAATTATTTAAGAACCGCCCACGATCTGTGAAAAATGCAGTAGCAATTCAGTACATGGATAGTGGCCTCATACTCAGGCACGTAACTAGGAATTTATTTTAGGAATAACTTATAACAATTTCTTATACTTGCAGGAATTCACCGATTAGACGTGCTTCTGTAATTATTAAATACGCGAAATTTCAACTGAATCCAAAACTTTCACAAGTTTTTCACGTATCACTGCGAAGTAAAAGCGTTATAAGCACAGAATACGCAAAGGGAATCAAAGCCATTTTTCAAATAAGTTTAACGGATGTAATGCTTTTCGTTTATTTCCCCAAGCAATTATATCTAACCGGGAACTCGTGGATTCGTGCTTCAAAATAAAACGGCAATTCCAGATTTATTTGATCGTTATGAAATTGCAACGGAAATTACTCAACCGGGATAAATTGTTGCTCGTAGGTATACGCGGTCATTAAATCCGGGTACAATTTTAATGTACCTAACTCGTGTAAAATTTAATGACTTCAGATTCTTTCACAGTTATTCTTGCACTTAGACTTATTTCGTTAGCGGAATCATTCTAAAAAAAAGGTTATAATGTAATTTATATGTGTAAACGTTCCATAAGTCAGTAGCACCACATGAATAAAGAACCGAAAGCGCTCTTAGCCGAGTTTGCACATAACTGATCAACTATTACAAAATTACAATAATATATTATCATAACTTGTGTGGATGACCGCTGGGGTTTTTTTAATGACGTGATTGTGACTGAACAAGCACGAGGCCCACCTGATGTTAAGCAGTGCAGTTTAATAATTAATTAATGACCTCTGCCTGTAACAGATGCATTTGTCGTCTTCGTCACAAGCGTCTTCGTCTTCTTCGTATTCGTCACAAGCGACGAATTGTACTGCGCCCTGCACCTTGGGACATACAGTTGTTAAGTGACATAGTACGTGTAATTTAACTTGCTCTCAGGGACTGCTGCCGGAATACACCGTTAGGTGCTTGGTGGCAGAATTTCTACTTAAAGGGTGGTAGTTAGCCAGGCTGGCATTGGCAAAATGCTCTTCCGCCATGCGCTGAAGCTGAATCAGGCGATGGAGATCAAACTATGGACCTGCCACATAGTAGTCCATAGCTATTACCACTCAGCAATAATTGCAACTGAGTGCCTCTGTGCTTATTGGAGGCTAGAATTCTGTCAATATGTCAATCTAGATGGCAAAGATGTAGGTGTGGTGTATATAATACATTTTTTTTTTCATTTGTCCATAAAAATATTTTGTTATGTCTTAAAACCTATGTTAGGATTGTCGTTGGATTTTCGACAAAAATACCTATTTTTGTCGAAAATCACACTGTATCTTAATTAAGCAAATAATATCACACTATAATTAAGACCAATGCGTTACGTTAGGCCATAGCTAAATAAACAAACAAAATAACAAAAACTAAACAAAACAGTAAAAAGATAGAATTTAGATAGACCTAGATTTAACAGACAAGATCTCAAAATTTCGAATGATAAACAATACCTTTCCGGGCTTGTAAGGCGAAAAGGTTTTTTTATTGTGAAGGAAGTACCTTTACTTATAAAATTTAGACAATATTTTATAATACACATTCCTACAGAAAAGAAAAACTCACACCGCTGCTGTTCAGCTTTTCTACTAACAGGTTATGTCACAGTGTGTCAAATGCCTTACTATAGACTATGAAGACTAAAAAGACATGTCTTCTTGGATTAAGATGGTAGTATTATCATCTCTAACTCGACAACAGCTATGTGGTGCTTTTCTTAGGCTTATAACCATATTGTTGAGTTGATTGAAATAATTGATTCTAACGGTAATCGAAGACACTAAGCATTTAGCACTTATCAGTAGCTAGCTGGTGGTCTTTCTACAGCCTTTGCACTAGTTGCGTCGCTGTAATATTGGGTTGTCTTTAAGCGGTCATTTGGATAAATCAATCCTGTCTCTGAGTAGCAACACTACACCACTTGAAATGTATCATCAAACATGTATTTTATGATAAAGGTCGAATGTGGTTTACTTTAATTAGATAACATAATATCATCTGACCATCAGATTATTTATATTTCAACACATTTGCTCATAAAGTGGCTTATACATTTCACCGCAGTAAGGCACATAATGACAACTGTAATCAAACTGTATCTGTAAACTGTATCTATTCATTGCTGCCATTTAATAGGAAGGTCATTTAGGCCTTTGCGATAGAATACTTGTGATATAGATTTGACAAACTGTGTGAAACCATTTGGTACTGCCTCCTGGAAATAAAACTTTTCATCACGTAGAAAATTGTCCGAATCACGAAAAAAATCGTAGTCCGTTGGAGCAAGGTCTGGCGAAATGCTGAGACCACCGAACAGTTATCATTACCTTTTTATTGGTAACCTTTGCTTTAGGGCACTGTTCGTAGTTTGACCTGGGGACTGCTATTGCATTTTTCGCTTACGATTATCGTAAAGAATCCTTTTTTTTTTTAATAAGTAAAGAATCCTCTTTTCATCACATGTCACTATTCGATCCAAAATTCCTTCATTTCTGTATCGATTCAACATAGCAACACAAGTTTCAACACGCGTTTCTTTATGCAGGTCAGTCAAATCATGAGGCATTTTGAAGCAGTGATGGCTCAGTGGAATTGGCTATGGACTGCCGCGCAGCAGGTCCTGGGTTTGAATCCCGGCTTGAGCTTCACCGCATAGTGGAAGGGCATTTTGCGCTGTCCTGCCTGGCTAGCGACCACGCTTAAGTAGAAAATCTGTCACCAAGCACCTAACACACCTTTAGTACAGCTGTACTTGACAGCCAGTAATTCTAGGTTAAGCCAGTTCGAGACACCTTCGACCACATAATCACTTACCATCAGGTGAGATTGTGGTCGAAGGCTCAGCAATAAAAAAGCACACATTTTTCAAATTTTCTTATATTGTTGATATGACGCGTCAATATTGTTTGTTGGGAACGAGCCAATATTGTTTGTTAGGCAACATCTCTGACAAACTAAAAAGGAAAGACAGAGCCCGAATATCAAACTGAAGCCACTAGTTTCTATATGTGTGCAATGGAAGTGTTGCCATATGTGAGAAAATATAACGAATTTGTGGGATTTATGACAGATACATTTTTGATGATATAAATATACTATTACAGCAAAATCTGTTCGTTAAAGTTCAACAACATTGCACAATCCTAACGATTATTATTTTATACAATGGTTCACAATTTTTATGACATTCTGTAGTTTATGTTCTCTAGGACAATAAATAATTGACTAAGGTCGTGTTAGGTTACGTATATGGTAGAGTTTCGACGCAGGTGCCGTTTTTGGAAATAAAACTACTTGGCGAGTCTTTTTTAACCGATTTCAAAAATGGAGGTAATCAAAGCCGCCTATGTGTATCTAATATTGTCAGGACTGCACAGTTTTTGTATTTGGATATGTACACTTATGAAAATGGCACAAATGTTTAGAAGGTAGTATAGACATTACTTAGTCTACTATTAACTAGCTTCAGATAGCCAGATAGTTAATTTCTTGGTAAAACAATGTACAAGTCAAAACATTCATATAGCCACAAACATTACAGCTTCTAAACATTTGTGCCAATTTCATAAGTGTACGTATGTTTGTCCACGTGTTACAGAGAAAATATAAATTGTATTCTAAAATTTTTATTTTCCTGAATTAGGTACTTTACCTCTCAACTTTGGAGTTATTGGAATTTTTATCAAAATCGGTTCAGTAGTTTTCAAGATATGGACTTTCAGTTTTAAAATATGAAGATTTCAATGGTGCTGTACCAACTACTGGGCAGATTTGAACAGAGTTCGGCAGGTATATCACTGATAATATGTAATAAAAGGACATGCTTAATACTCGTAATGCAAAAATTTGGTGTAACAATAGTATTGAAGTGTGTTAATATTTAACGATCTTATACCCAGTGAAGTTTTGTGAATATTTTTTTTAGTTTCAAACCTAATGAGTAAATACTATTAAAAATGCATAAAAAAAGTATTTTAAAGAAAGTAAACCAACTTTAAAGTAATTAAATTAACCAATAAGTGATATATAACACGAAAAACATCAAATGGGCATCTACATAAGTAGGTACATATACCAATTAATTTTGAGGTCCATCAAGGACTTATTGATGATAGTTTAGGGCCTGATAGCAACCTTAAAAATAGATGATATACGTACCTACTTAGGTAGACAGTTTCTTTTTCAATTTCAAAATTCCTTACTAATTATTTCCGCTATAAGATACAATCTCTTAGATCCTCCTCTAAGATTTCCCTAATAAACATTATAATATAAAATTACAAATTTACGAGGGAAAAAATTATACTCATGTGCGGGATTCGAACCCGCGTCCATCCACCCCTATAGCCGGGGTATGCTCTGATCGCTTGAGCTAACATGACAATGGACGGGGGTTTAAATCCCGCACATGTCTATAATTTTTTCTCTCGTACATTTGTAATTTTGTTATGTAATCCGCCGAGTGGGCGTTATTACAAACATAACAATATTAAAACATTAGCTTTGTTTAATTAAAGTATATAACGTAGTGCTGCGTACACCGACTTTTAAAAACTGCACACTTTTGGAAACAACCTAAAATGTATGTCTGGCAACACTTTTGTTTACTTTTTATTCGAAATTATAAGCTAAATTGCGTTGTATAATATTAAAGAAAGTACATTATATTCAATACTTACGTGTGTTTTAATACTCAAATCGGTTTTTAATTTATTAATTCCGTTATGTGAGACGGGCGTAATGTGCGACGCACGGTCTATCGTGAATGAGGACAAAATTGTCAGAATTTGGATACGTTTATGTGAGTGAGTTGTGTCTTACATGAAATGCTGTCGCATAAACACAAATCGCATGATGCTGAATTTAATGCTTCACTTTTGATTTTCTTTAGACTCCCTCTCTAGGGTAACATTAAATAATAATAAATAAAAGACATTTATTTCAGGCATACACCCATATACAAAACAAAATATTATTATTAGAACTAATGAATAATGATTAATTCATCATTACTCATATATTGCCACGACGTGTCTGTCGCAGCAATGCTGAACATATGGACAGTCTGATCTGTCTGCTATCATCGCCAGGAGGGTGTTGGAGCTGGCACGCACTCTGCGCACTAAAGACGCAGCACGCTTTCGCATAGTCGCGTGGAAGCAGTCAGCGCGTGCCTCCGCAAACATCCCCGAGGCACTGCAGAAACGTGGCAGCCCCAACACAGCCCTGAACGCATTGATGTATTGGACGCGGAGGGCACTGTAGATCCTCTTCGTATAGTTAGCTCAAAGTCTGCACGTGTATAGTGATGTACAGTACGCTTTGAAGAGCGTTATTTTAACTTCGGTTGAACAACGTGCAAACCTACGGGCTATCATATTTGCTCTAATCGACAGAGCCCTCCGCTCCCTCTCAATGTCAGCGTGGTCCCTAAGGTCAGCTGTAATAACGTGCCCCAGGTACTTAAATTGATCCACCCAGTCTAACGGAACAGTGTTCAGATAAACTGGTGGCACATTTTGAGGACATTTAGAACTAGCCTTAAAAACCATACACTGCCTTTTAGACACATTGTAAATAAGTCCGTGACTACCTGTGTACTCCTCACAGATACGGATCAACTTCCGTAACCCGCAGACCGACGCACTCAACAGCACCATGTCATCAGCATAGCTTAGATTATTGACAGAAATGCCATCTACATGACATCCTACGTGCTGACTGCTGAGCGTGACAATTAGCTTATTTATATATAAGTTAAATAAAGTAGGTGAGGTTAAACCACCTTGCCTAACACCACACTCCTGCTGATATGGCTCTGATAACGCCCCTGCCCATCTGCCACTATTAAACTGGTGCTCATACCAAAACCTAAACATACTAATGAGTTCATGTGGTAGGTTAACACTCTTAAGCTTTTTCCACAGGATTTCATATGAGATCAAATCAAAAGCTTTGGACAAGTCGAGGAAGCACGCATAAACCGGAGTCTTACGATCAGTGTAGTATTTGACGGTATGCTTAAGACACAGTATAGCACTCTCAGTAGACAGCCCAGGACGAAATCCGAACCGAAAGACCGAAAGGTTGTCGTGCAACATAACATATTTATTTAACTGTGAATTAAGCAAACCGTCAAACACTTTCGCCGCAACCGTTGCAAGTTAAATATGCCTGTAGTTATGTTTATTACCAAGGTCACCAGTTTTATTCCTAACCACGGGCACTACAACGGTTTTCATAAAATCGGAAGGCAGGTAAGAATGGCTCACACACAACGAGTAGAACATTGCCAGTACTCTGTTTATGTGTGGGCCAGCATGCTGAAAGTGTTCAACTGATAGCTGGTCATGCCCTGGTGACTTACCCTTCGTCATATATTTAATGGTTTTACACACATCTCTGGCAATAAAACGTGTACCAACTGCACCATTTGGCAATTCAGCACTGCCCACGCCACCGTTAGCCGGACTTAAAGGGGATTGTACACAAAACTGCCCCCTAAAAATATTGGCAATATCCCGAGGATCACTCACGCCATCAAGACTCACAGGAAGACCAGGCCGCATGTTTACTTTACTGGTAATTTTCCAAAAACCGTGAAAGTCACCCTTATTATGCTTCGCTGCAAGAATGTCCATTTTTAACTGGTCCTGATGATCCTGGCACCATTTTAAACGAGATTTAAACACTCTTCTGCTTTCACACATATCGTTATACACGTAACCGGATCTTGGTCTACCACAAAATACCCATTCTCTGAACCGCAACCTAGCCTCCCTGTGAGCCTCCCTAACGTATTTACTCCATCCTACTATGCGTGGCCCATTCCTACCTGCTTTCGTGCCACCCCGACTCACCACTGCTGCATCACGAAGGGCAGAAACAATATCGCTGTACAGCCTATCAAGAACTTGTCTGTGAGTGGGGTCATTACAATAATAATCAGCGCAAGATGTACATTCAACAGGAAAATGAATTAATTTTACCATTAATTAAACCATACCGCTAATTTTTGGGTAGTTTGGTTTGGATCGCCTTCCACCACCTCTTTCGATTTATTGTAATTCACCTGTGTGGGCGGTCTTCCACGTGGTTTGTTTTGCAAATCAAAGTTTCCACCACGAAAGCGTTTATACCAAATTTGCACAGTGCGTTCATTAGTAGTCACCTCTCCAAATGCAACATTGATATTGCGAGCTCTTACCGGCGCGTTAGTGCCGCGTCGGAACTCGTATTCGTAATTACCCTTAAATTTTATGTCATAACCTCCCAACATCGTCCAGCCATATCTCCTTCAGAGCCATATTCGGTTCCAAGCTTAACTTGTTTGCATCTTTGACCTTATTCTGTTGACATTCTTGCCTGCTCAAGTCTATTACACAATGATTTAATATTCATAATTTTGTGTGTTGTACATTTTATATTGTTTTTTGAGTGTTTTTGTTTCATATTGGCATAGTAACCGTTGAGTGACCTGACTCTAATATAACTGTGACTTATTCAGACGACTTCTAGTACCCAGAACTTGACTACGACTACTTATACAAATATAACATGTTATTAGGTAAATGGCAATTGTACAAACCATACGATTCAAATATGAGCAAAACAAAACAAGAAAGATAAAAGCACTCTAAGCATACTATAAATGGCAGCAGGAATTTGCAATATCTGCCATTAGTCGCGAAGCCTGTGATAGCCTCACAGGGTACGTTATCTACCCGCAATTTTGAGCGGACATTAGTTCAGCCAATATGGCGTGAACAGTCCCTATGTAGGGAGGAATGGCTAACGATGCCAAGGGTGCACGACATTTTCTGGTCTTACTAATGAAGCTATTACACTAAAAAGCCTATTTTTGGCTCCATAATTGTATTTTTTCTACTGATAGGTTAACTTTGTTAACAACCTCTGATGTTGGTAACTGAAGATAAAATCCATGTAGTCTTAACCTAGATTAAATGATACTCAAGAAATGCATGATCTGCCTTAAGCCATAATCTCTGGAACCTCATTGTATAAACACGTGAAGTATTGTAATAATATGATTTCATTACAATAAAACGAAATCAAAACAAAATTGTATTATAACATCCATCTGAAATTCTAAAAAGTATTTAAATTAATCAGATGAAAGTCCAAATATAAATACACCTTTATAATAAATAATAATCATGCTAATATTTACCTAGCTCACTTGAAGTAACGCCATGTAGTAAAGTCAACATATTCTTCCTAATCTAATACACACCACGTGTGTGTTATGTGTTTTTTTCAATAACACAAAAATAGGCTAAAAATACTTATAACAGCATAATTGGCGTGGTTTTCGCCAATTTCCTTACAGATACTCTCAATGGTAGTGTACTCGCTTTATGAGCTTTTAAAGGTTGAAATCCTCTGAAAGTAACTTGAATAACATGTATTTTGAAGCAGCGTTATTAATACTATTTCACTAAATCACCTTAGGCCACTAAAATGTGATTAGAAATGGTATGAAGCACTGTGGTGCGCCCAACGTGTAGCAATACCTCACTTATATCGACGTGAGTGTGTCTTATTGAGCACACTTTCACCCTAGTTGCATTTAAAATATCCAACAAGGGGACAGAATGATAGATCAGCCATGTTACGGAACAACCACGAAGCCTACCTGATGTTAAGCGGACTAACCTCTGCCTATAACAGATGCATTTCGTCAGAAGTCACGAATTGCACTGCGCCCGTCACCTTGAGACATAGCTTTTAAATCTCATGTGCCTGTAAGTTTACTGGCTCTCAAAGACTGCTGCCGAAAAACACCATTAGGTGCTTAGCGACAGATTTTTTAATTGAGGGTGGTCGCTAGCCAGGGATGCATTCGCAAAATGCCCTTCTACCATACGGTGAAGCTAAAGTCCGCGGCGGGATTCGAACCATGGACCTGCTGCGCGACAGTCCATAGCCAAGGCCACTTAGCCATCGTCGCTTATTATCATTCACTATTAAAATATTCAATAGTACCTTATTCATTATCAATGAAAAAACATTAGACGACAGTGAAATAATATGTTAATTACTAAGTACCTGGCATCCTACTGAAACACAATTAAATTTACCACCCTCAAGAAAATCTGTTGCCAAGCATCTAACAATGTTTTCTGGCAGCTGTTCTTAAGAGTCTAGAATGTTTTAACATTCTCGGCCACATTTTCATCAAGTGGGGCCTTTCGGTTTTAATACAATGAACCTGGCTTGCACTGGATCAGAAAGTTATTCAGTACTTGATTTCCAAGTACTTCGATACATCACGTCCAATCGTAGATGTCCTAAGCACAGGTAGATATTATCCTAATAATTAGTAAGTGTAATCATTTGCCCGTGAATTAAATTCCAAAATATGTGACTACCAAACTTACAATAAATTAGTATACAGATAATAATGTTTTGTTGCAACTATATTTTGAACATGCTAATTTCAAAATAAGTAGTTTTGAATTAGTCACGTCATTCTTTTTCTACCCGTTGCTATATACCTACTTCTAATACCGAATTTCTCATGGTACTAAGTGTAGTACTTGTCTTCATAGTACTCACATCATACCTACACAAATCATACTTATCGCAGTGCATCCACATTCATATTCAATATTCTTTCAGTAATATATTTGTCCTCCGTTCTTATGACATACCCGTGTTGCCTATATCTCGCCAACTTATTACTATTTAACTTTTCTGTCACTGGTACATAGTTTACGCTTGGAGGTTTAGTTACATCCACGTCATTAATTTATTTTCAAAGAGTTCTACTGTTCCTTCTTTGAGGGCATATACCTACTAAGGCGCCGAGTCTGAATTCGGCCCACTATTTTGAAGAACTTCCAATATGTGCAAGGAGGTGTCCATGTGAATGGAGGTCTTACGCGTCTTTTCCGGCTCTGCTACACATCAGGCGTTGTCCCAAAAACATGGAAGACGGCCTTGGTGCACCCGATCCCTAAAAAAGGTGACCGCTCAGATCCGTCCAACTACCGCCCTATAGCCATAACGTCTTTGTTCTCCAAGATAATAGAATCCATTATCAACAACCAGCTCTTGCAGTGTCTAGAAGAGCACCAGCTGATAAGCGATCGCCAGTACGGTTTTCGTCGCGGTCGCTCAGCTGGTGATCTTTAAGTATACTTTACGCATCGATGGGCGGAGGTGGTGGATTCCAAGGGTGAGGCGTTGGCGGCTAGTTTGGACATAGCGAAGGCCTTTGATCAGGTGTGGCATAAAGCGCTTCTTTCGAAGCTTCTTTCCTATGGGCTTTCTGAGAAATTGTACAAGTGAATCTCCAGTTTTTTGGCAGATCGGAGCATCAAGGTCGTTGTCGACGGTGCATGCTCTGACTTGAAACCAATTAATGCTGGCGTTCCGCAAGGCTGTGTGCTATCTCCGACTCTATTTCTCTTGCACATCAATGACTTGCTGCAGCTCAGCGATATTCATTGTTATGCGGATGACAGTACCGGAGATGCCTCACCGGCCGTGCTAAAATTTCTCGGGAAAACGTTGTGGAGAGTCGGAACAAACTTGTGTCTGAAGTCGAGACCATGTTGTCTAATGTTTCGAAGTGGGGCCGACTGAACTTAGTTCAATTTAACCCCAAGAAGACACAAGTTTGTGCGTTCACCGCTAAACTATCCCCCTTTGTCGTATCCCTCGAAGTAAAAGGTGTTTTCGGAGAATGTAAAAGCTGTATAATAAATGTTTTTGTGTATTGCGATTAGAAGATGGCCCAATCAAGATCAAATCAAATGTTGAGTTCACAGGGCAAGTGCTAGTATTATCACGTCATCAATCATCTAGGATATGTTCAAGAAGTTATTTTGCGTTAAATTTATAAACAATTATGAAAAAAATATGATAAAAGAAGTTTGGAAATGGCCAAATCAATTCATTTTCTATAGAAATTCAAATCCCAAAAATACTAGTTGCCATTATCAACTAATTAAAAGGGTGTGTATTTGCAAAGTTTCAAACTAATGAATTCACCCCATAATTTTCACTTCTCTAGTTCGAGAGTTCCTGAATAAATGTTTGAATTTGCACAAAGGGGCACATTAATTGGTGCAGCCAACAAAGTCCTCTTATTTCCGTTCTACATGCAAGCTGAGAGGGTAAAAGTTCTATGAATTACAATGAAAATATAAAGAAATGGGTCTGAGTCTATTATTAACTTGCTCCTGTGAAGTACTGAATAGTACCTACTACCACTACTTACTTATTTTTTGACCGACTCCTTAAAAAGATGTACGTTCTCAATTCGACTGTATTTTATTATGGTCTCAGAAATTCAAAATTTCTGAGTGAACCGATTTTGAAGATTTTTCTTAATTTAATACCTGATGATTCCTTTGTGGACCCATTTAAATTCTAACTTTAAATTCTATCAAAATCGGTGTAGCCGTTTTTGAGTTACACTCTAATAACTAAAAAGTGTATTCCTATTTTGATTATAAAGTCATTGACATCAGTCATTGAGCGAATGACAATCGATCCCGTAAGTAGCAAAGGTCACTAAAAAGGGTGAAAACATTTTTTTACCTAATAATGGAGCCGACTGCATCACTCAAAAGTGTGAAACAACTTGTCGAAGTCGGTGCCTTGCGCATAATATTATGATAATAAGTACGTTTGAACTATCATGCTACCGACTTCAACAAGTCATTTCACACTTTTGAGTGCTAAATTTGGTTCCATATAATATAAAAAAAAAATAATGGTTATTGAAATCATAGCGCCTTCCATGTTTGCACCACATATAATTTTGGAAAAAATAAATTACTAGTAGCTAAGTCAGATGTCACTATAATACTATGTTGGTGTTTCGTCATCCAGACCAGACATATTTCTATAGTCAAAAAATTTAAAACGCATAGTACTTGTAGAACTTACTGTGCCGTTGGAAACAAACATACCTAAAGACCACACAATAAAAACTAACAAATATTATGACCTAACAAATTAATTAATCAACAACAGTTATATGTGGTTAATTTATATGCTGTAGAAGTCGGAGCTAGGCGTATACCAGCAAAACCCCTATACAACCTACTGAAGGATCTTGGCCTATCAAAAACAACCGTAACTTCCATTCTAGAACGTGTATCCAAGGCGGCATTAGTAGGATCTTACCAAATTTGGTTGGGCAGGGGAGGAGGCTCGAGCGGTGAAAAGGAGCATAGATATCATAAAGGGGCCCCTTAACCTTACTCACTGGATTGCAAGTCCCAGGTACCTTGACTTGGGCCTCTTCCTCTGCAACGCTATAGACCCGGCATCGGCACGGTGAATCCATAGAATGCTAAGTAAATTTGTCGTCTAATATTGTTATAAGCTTTTTTATGGGTGATAGGCAAACTTTTGACAAATATCTTACTTGATGCTAAGTGATGATGCGGTCGCAAAAGTAATTCAGGCTAACCTAGAATAACCCCAAGGAGCACATACACACCTATAGAAAATATATAGGGTTATAAAACCTATAGAAAATATATAGGGTTATAAAAAGGTATAATATATATATATATATATTATAAGATACTAATAGAACTGATTTCTTCTTAGGGAACAAGATTTTTTTTGTATTGGCAAAATTAGATTTAACTATTAATTTGCCTCACTTTTGATGAGATTTTAGGTTTTGTAAAGCCTATACCGAAGTGTTGTTTAAGTTCATTGTGAAAGATGATGAAAAAGCTACTTAAAAATAAATGTGCACACTGTTTTTTGTGTATTTTTAGTATGAAACATAACTAATTATAATCTTTCATGGTAAATATTTTCGTAGAATTTTTTATTTGAAAGAAGTACATAAAATAAATTATTACAAGACATTTTAAGTTTATTCTTGTAAAATATGGCTCAAAATTAATAATTAAACCGATATATTAAAATTGTCACAATATTGATCAGTTTTTGTGAAAACTTGGTAGGTACTTGTCTATATTTCTATTTAGTATAATATACCTGTATCAAACGCAAAGATTAAAATTACTTGCTGTAGTCAAATCACTCATCCCATGGAGTATTATTTCGTGAGAAGACTGTATGTAGGTTACCTGCAGGCCGTAATATTTATAAATATTTTTTTTCTTTTTTTTACCCGAGGTATGCTTTTATTAATAAAATACTACAAAATATATACAATACAATGAAAGCATTAAGACAACTATAAGTCCTTACAGACTCACAGGCAATCCAAATGCTCCAGCCCATTTGGTAGAAAGCCCAGTATGCTGGCAGCATTGCCCCCCTGTGAATTGCAATGCTTATTCGTTGAGCCAAATAGGTGCCAGCATTTTGATGACGCGTCGCATCGACCAAGCGCTCTTTTTATGTTATTGTGACGGAACAAGCTCGAGGCCCACACGATGTTAAGCGGACTAACCTCTACCTATAACGGATGCATTATTATTATTCATCACGAGTAAAGTATTGCACTGCGCCCGTCACTTTGAGACATAGTTGTTAAGTCTCATGTGCCCGTAATTTCACTGATAGCAGTCCTTGAGCTGCTGTCGGAACACACCGTTAGGTGCATGGCGACAGATTTTCTACTTGAGGGTTGTAGCTAGCCAAGCGTGCCATCGCAAAATGCCCTTCCACCATGCGGTGAAGCTCAAGCCGGCGGTGGGGATCGAACCAGGGACCTGCGGCACAACAGTCCATAGCTATTACCGCCCCCTTATCATTGCTTCAAAACATTTTTCCTTTCTCACTCTGTCGAATCCTGAGTTGTGTATGAATGTAAGTCCAGCGCAACTAAATAATGTGTAATCACTACATTATTGCAAATATATCATAACAAATGTAAGTTTTTTCGCAATTCCATTAAATTCACGGACTCTTTAACGGCTTTAAATAAAACGACAACATTTCATGTTTATTCTCGAGTTTTGAAATTGCAACGGAAATTACTCAGCTGGGAGAAATTGCTGGAAGTATGCAGTATTGAAGTGCTCGTAGCGAAGTTTACTTAGCTGTTCTCAACCGATCAGCAAAGTTAAGCAACGTCGCGCGCGGTCATGAGTTGGATGGGTGACTGCTAGTGACATTACTACTGAGTGTATCCGTGCTACGGAGGGCACGTTAAGCCGTCGGTCCCGGTTGTTGTCTTAGGATGGCAGTCGTTATAGCATGGTGGTAGGGCATTTTGCGAATGCCCGCCTGGCTAGCTACCAGCCTCAAGTAAAAAATCTGTCACCAAGCACCTAACGGTGTGTTCCGGCAGCTGTCCATGGGAGCCAGTACTTCTAGGTTAGCCTGAACAACATCTTCGACCACATCATCACCTACGATTAGGTGAGATAGTGGTCAAAGGCTAACCTATCAGGCATAAAAAAAAGTCCTTAAATCTTAGTACAATCATAAAGTCTTTAAAAAAAAATTATAAATAATCTTTCCATAAATGGAAAATGGACTGGAACTTTTGGTCCATTCACTGTATCTCTTGCACTTAAATACACCAATAACACCTTTCGTTCGCGGAATTATTTAGTTTGCGAATGGAGTAAAATTGAATACATATTTGCTGGCATAAACAGGGTTGATTAACATCGTAAGGACACGATAGAGTTTGCGCTTATTCCTTTAGGTCATAATTGAAATAATATATCTTATTTAGTAGCGCCTACTTCAGTGTCAAAGTGGTCAAGTGGACTGGTACTACATTAATTGTTGTATTAATCAGTCATCCGTATTGTGATACAGTGGACCCATAAGTTAATCGTCTGTACTGTAGGGCAATCAACCTAAAAATTTACTTGCCATACCACAATAATTCATTGTGGTACGGCAACAGCACGGTGTCCATAATCAAAAATGTAGTAACGGTAACCTCCAACGTCCCAGTACGACTTTGAGGATAGGCCAACCTTAGATCCGGAGTTTTAAGAAAATTACAAACATAGTCTCAAGACCGCTATTTTTGGACAATAATCGAGACTGCTACCTTAAAGTGCCCTTCGGTAAGCACAGCGATCATTTATTACATTTCAGTTAGATATGAGCGCTGAGAACATTGCTTACGCTACGATATTGCACGCTAGGCAAGCTTCACTTAAAGCACTTAACTTAAACTCCCAATAAGGTGCATATATATATATATATATATATATATATTAGTACTTTGAATTTTGTAGAAACATTTTTAATAATAATTCCGCGAACGAAAGGTTTTAATGGTGTATTTAAGTGCAAGGGATACAGTAAATGGACCAAAAGTTTCAGTCCATTTTCCATTTATGGAAAGATCGAAAATTCTTCCGGTTTGGCTGCGTGGCGTTTGTGACGTCACGTCGGCTTAACAGGAAAGTTAGGCGGAATTGTCACTAGATATATTTTTATATTTTTTAAGTGTTTTATTAAAATATTAATTTGATGTTTTTTTAAAATATTTTAAAAATATTTGTTATTATTTAATATGGATTTCCGCAAAGTTACGCCTGAATCTATTCATTACCTATGTGCTTTTGACTTTCTAAGCTATTTCACTTTGCAGGCATTGAAGTGAAAACATACATCTGTAGTGGGAAATATAAACATTTGTATTGCGCTAGGTTTGGTAATCATGTTACATAGGTAATTATTATGGTATTCGTGAGTGTATTATTAGATTGTTATACAAGGTTCGAAAGGTATAAAATTATTTAGTAGGCAACTTCGTTCGCGCGGAATTTTGAAAAATACTTACAGTGCGGCTTGTACTGAGGTTTTTGATTATTATACAAGTGCAAGAAATCGAAGCTAAGCGTTGCATTTGCAAACTCGTCCTCAGCCGCATGGGAATAAGATAGTGGTTTGACATAACTATTTAATGCTAAATATGTTTCCGACTGAATTTTAAAATGGTTATAGGTACTTTTTTTCCTTATACATAAAATAGTCACCAGTTTTAAAGTACAGCTACTAGAAAACTTTAAGTATTGTACTTGGAAACAGAATTCTTTTTTGATGATGGTAGACATCTAGGCGAGCATAACATGATGGTCTGCCACTATGTAGACTCTTTATTATGCCTATTGTCAAAAGAATACAAGTATTATAATACGTTAT
This sequence comes from Plagodis pulveraria, assembly GCA_963890685.1. Lineage (NCBI taxonomy): Eukaryota > Metazoa > Arthropoda > Insecta > Lepidoptera > Geometridae > Plagodis > Plagodis pulveraria. The sequence goes on along the minus strand of OY982964.1, from coordinate 8,728,609 downwards.
ATTATTTAATACGGTTAATTATGTTGCCTGCTGTGATATTCTATTAGGTTAACTGGGCTTTGTGGCAGTTATAAGAAGTTAAATATAACTTCTAGATACTAAATACTCATCAGCTCTAATCCATTAGTGTGGTTTAAATTATTATTCTATGCTAGAGTTACTAACTTGAAGAAGGTGTTGATTGCATTTGTATCCGGAGATGTAAATTTAACTAGTTAGTACGTACGCCAAGTTTGTAGAATAGAGCAGAATCTATCCGAAACAATACGTCTTAGATTATGCGAGATAAGTTTCTATCAGACTCAGACCGAGTAATGCATACCTTGTTTAGTTTCAGGTAGAAACTGTTGTCATATATACAGTTTGTGAATTGAACTTTCAGTGGATAAATTGAAGTGGGACAAAATAAACTCGCGAGATAGATAAAAGAATTACTAACATATGTTTAGATTTTCTATAAAAATCTTTAATATATCCGTACACCTATCCATTGCTGACAACAAACCTCCCAAAGGGCCTGACCTCCCAAAGGCTATATATAGAAGTGGCTCTCTATTCCATCATAATTTCCTACCATTATTCCACACAATATGCAGTCGATTTTATATGTTTCTCTTACCACATTAAGGACGATATAGGAACATTTTAAAAATATATTTTCTGTAACAACATCTAGACGACACTTTCAGAACTTATTGTAAATAGTTTTAGCTTTGTTTTTATACACAGCCTCTTGTCTAGCGCTAACCCTTATGTCTGGCGCCAACCCTGCATTTCTCTATATTGATATTCTCAAAAAGGTAATTTTATTAATTACTTCATTAAGAACATAATCATTCCTAAAACAACTGAAAAAAATACTAACTGACTTGTAAGGGCAACTTCTGAAACATGCTTAGCGATAAATTTGTTATTTAAATGTTTTTAGCATTCCCGGCGTACATAAAGAAATTACCTACCACAATGTAACAGCTAAAATGTTCACTGGCACTTGAGCACCATTGCCAGAACATTATATGGTTGGCGACATATTTTAGTTACATAATGGTGGTAGATATCCAGTCCAGCGCAACAAGATTTCCTGCCACTATGTAATAGCTATAACGTTCACTTGCAGTAAAGAAGAGTTGCTGGAACCCTATATATGCTTTGCGACAGATTTCATACTTATGGTGGGATCTTTCCAGTCGTTCATAACAAAATTGTCTACTTCCATGTTATCGCTAAAATGTTCACTGGCATATAAGGACAGTTATTAGACACTGTGTGGTGCTCGATTCCAGATTTTTCACATGGTGATGATAGCTTTCTTTATTACTTCATTTTCTACCTACCATCTAATACTTAAAAAGTTCACACGTATTTAAGGAACACTTGTTGCTTAACGACAAATTTTTACTTAATATTGGTATCCTAATAGATTTACGATCCTTTTGAGAATCTTATGCCTACTGTATATTTTTGCTTCGTACCCCACGGGTAGTAAAGCGTTTTGGTCCCTAGCTAAAGCGGTTGAATCGAACTTCTGCCGCCCCTCACTGCCTCCACTGCAGAATCCTGATGGAACGCTGGCTCACACCGCTGCAGAGAAAGCAAACCTGTTTGCTTCCCTGTTTGCGGAGTCTTCACGTCTTGATGCTGGTATCGCGACTCCTCCAATTCTACCACGAAGCGAAACTGTCATGAATGACATACGCATTCGCCAAAAGGAAGTTCGTAATACACTACGCAATCTGGACGTGAATAAAGCCAGTGGTCCTGATGGTATATCTGCAATTGTTTTAAAAACTTGTGCGCCTGAGTTGTCGCCTGTCCTGACACGCCTCTTTAGGCTATCTCTTGAGACTAGTACAGTGCCCAAATCATGGAAGTTTGCTAATGTGCAACTCGTGCCTAAAAAAAGGAGTCGTACCGACCCTGCCAACTACAGACCCATATCTGTTACGTCTATACTCTGTAAGAGTATGGAGCGCATTCTCAACAGCCGGCTCCTGGCATACCTAGAAGCGAATGACCTCCTCAGTGACCATCAATACGGGTTCCGCCGAAATCGGTCTACTGGGGATCTTCTAGCGTATGCCACTTATATCTGGAGCGAGGCCATTGAGAAACAAGGGGAAGCGCTTGCCGTTTCCCTGGACATCTCTAAGGCCTTTGACAGGGTTTGGCATGACGGCCTTATTAGCAAGCTTCCCGCATACGGCCTGCCTACCGGGTTTTGTGCGTGGATATCGGACTTCCTGAGGGATCGATCATTACGAGTAGTCGTGGACGGCTGCTCGTCTGATCAAATGGGTATTAATGCCGGCGTTCCCCAGGGGTCAGTGCTCTCTGCGACGCTCTTCCTGCTGCATATCAACGATCTGCTAAAGCCCGGTACCTTTGGGTATGCAGACGACAGCACGGTTGTAGAGAGCTATACTTCTACCGCGCGAGCCAGTGAGCCGGAGATCCGGAGACTCAGAGAAGCTATGGTCGAACGATTGAACTTGTCCCTTAAGGCAGTCTCCGATTGGGGCGATGCCAACCTGGTCAAGTTCAATGCCAACAAGACCCAGGCGTGTCTGTTTTCCGCCAAAAGGAGACCATTCCAACTGTCTCCAACATTCCGAGATGTATCCGTGCCGGTCACAGACCACCTAGACCTTCTTGGTGTTACTATATCGTCGACTCTAAATTTTGGCTCGTATATCGAGTCAAAGGCTGAGTTAGCCGCTAAAAAACTTGGCATCCTCTCAAAGGTGAGACGGTACTTCACAGCGGAACAAATGCTTACTTTGTACAAAGCGCAAGTAAGGTCCTGTGTTGAGTACTGCTCTCACCTCTGGGATGGCTCTGCCAAATACCAACTTGAGGCACTTGAGTCGATTGAGAAACGGGCCAAGGGGTTAATAGGCAGCGACTTTCTAGGGGAGTCTCGGCTACAAAGCCTCGAGCACCGCCGTAAAGTCGCTTGTCTATCGGTCTTTTAACGGATACATTTCGGAGAATGTGCACAAGAACTGCACGACTTGGTTCCGCCCTCCCCCTTTTTTTTACAGTACTGTACAGTAAGGTGGAAGTATTTTTTAATATTCAAGAAGAACTTTTCGCTCTTTTAAAGGTTCCGGACCTCAAAAGGAAAAAACGCAATCCTTATAGGATGACTTTGTTGTCCGTCTGTCTGACAAGACCCTTTTTCTCAGGAACGCATGGAGGTATCGAGCTGAAATTCATATTTAATACTCAGGTCTACTGTCCCTTGGAGTTGTGAAAAAATCAATCTTTTAAGCCAACGCAATCAAAAGATACAGCCGATTATGCCGCAAATTTTCGACACTCGCAAGGGAATCAAAACCCACAGGGTGCTTCCCGTGAACTCAGAATTTTGAAATTTGGTACAAATCAACGTCTTATAGCACAGATAAAGGAAAAAATGCGAAAAGCATATTTTTTTATTTATATCATATACTAAAAAAAATATTTTAGAACAAAATCACAAATATACGATAGGAAAAAATTTAAGTCAAGCGCGGGATTCGAACCCGCGTCCATCCACCCCGTGAGCCGGGGTATGCTCTAACCAATTGAGCTAGGCTCTAACCAAGGTTGGGTCATCATTTTACAAGTATAAAACCAATTGCAAAATTGGTCTTGTTTGTAGTACAACGCAAGTGGTACTATAGATGTCGCTCCATCCCAATACGATGGTTAAAGAACGATAGGAAAGATTCGAGTTATGACGTCATGTCATGTTAGCTCAATTGGTTAGAGCATACCCCGGCTCAAGGGGTGGATAGACGCGGGCTCAAATCCTGCGCATGACTTAATTTTTTCCTATCGTATATTTGTGCTTTTGTAATGAAATCCGCATAGCAGGCGTTATTGCAAACCTAACAGAAATAAAATATTTTAGAATTCAATAAGCTATAAAAATACCCACCATAACTTTAACTTATATAACTACAGGTTTGTACGGAAACCTCGGTGCACGAGTTCGACTTGCACTTGGCCGATTTTTTTACAATAACTTGGCATTATGCTTTCATCATGCGACTGACTTGTCCATTACATCACTTGAAATCATAAAAATTATATCCAGGAGTTGGTATTCATTTATATCTCTGTCGCATAAGTTACGTATAAACAGCTTATCTCGTCTGGCGATGGTAATGCAGTCTTATAGTTTATACTTGATTTGAGAATAGGCAGTATCTTGATATAAGTTTGAATAGTTGTCCGGCATTTCGCGAATCCACCTTGTGGGGGCCTACCAACTCTACGTCTTCCGGTGTAGTGTGATAACCACTCGAGAACCTTTCTTCCCCATGGGTATAAATTCGTCGAGCAATGTGGCCCGCCCATTGCCACTTCAACTTGCAAATAAATTCTGAGAGCAATGTCGGTGACTTTGGTTCTTTGCCGAATATCCACGTTCCGGATTTTATTTCGCAAAGAAACTCCGAGCTTAGCTCTCTTACTAGGTGGTCTGACGACATCGGGAAAGTCGCGGGTAGCCAATGGTCACACGCGGCTAATAGCCGTTCTTTGTGGCGCTCTATAGGGGAGGCATTTGTTCAACAGTGGACGTCTTCCAGCTGATGATGATGATTTTGCGAATACTCTCTTAGCACCCTAACGTGGAAAATTTATTGCCAAGCACCCAACATTGTGTTCCCGCAGCTGTCTTTGAGAGTCAGTTTGCCCGTTTATCACTTAACGCATAGTTGTGTTAACAGCCATAAAATATATTAATAATATTCCATTCACCTTGTACACAACTAATTTTTCAATTAGTTATTCAAATATTAGTTTTTTTTATTAAAATCCTTTATATCTGTTTCACCTTTTTTTTTTTTTAGTATGTAGGGAAATGCTGTTACGCATTGCCGTATGCCGGGGGGCATACGGGGTATAACGGACTCGTCTAAAACCCCACGGTGTTCCAGCGTCTTCGACTGGAGACGGGGGGCGCGGGACCGCATTATTCTACCGCAGCCCTCATCGACGCCGCTGTAAGGTGGCGGGCCCTCCTAGGTGAGGGCTGTCAATAAGAACACCCCTCCACCTCGTGTGATGCCCCCCGAACACGGACGGGGCATCAACATCGCGAGAAGACCTATCTTTGAGGGGTGCCGGATGCCCTATATAAATATTTATACATTTATATATGTCATTTTCTCGTAAAGAGAAAATATATGAGATTTATATTTTATTTTGCCGTAAAGACAAAAAATATGAGATTTATAGTTATATTTTCTTTCATATTTTTTAAGATAAGGTTCATGAATATACAGCCATTTCAAGTTGAAATCTAATGAATTATGTAACTCTAATTATCTTTAGTTATCTGACATTTCAATCTCATTGACTACATTTTAATATAGCTAGGTTACTAAATTTCTACTATGGCAACTCAATTTTCACCATCCCGCTGACAGTTGATTATTGCGGATTCTTTGGTATTTCTATGTATATTTGAGTGTAACTCTCTCATTATAACCAAAATGCACATTACTGCTGGTGTCACCGTGTTTAGGATTTTCCTTAAACAATTTTGCATACCACATCCACCCGTGTTTCGCTTGCGGTATGAGAAAAGACAAGAAAACGTTATTGGATGCTCTGCAATTGTTACTTTTATTCAGGTTGAGCTAGTTGTCGCCTCAAACTCCGCTTCCTAGATTTTTCCATACTTCCGGGACCAAAAGTTTAATTTTCGGTACCGGATACATTTTGTAATTAAATGTATTTTGTTGTTATATGTACATGTTAATTTACGAAGAGCAAAACAAAGTTTTCTTTACAGAAACCAGATTTTTCGCTATGCATTATTTTATACTTAGTCAACAAATCTAGTGAGCACTGCCCTTCTTAATATTTCATAATAAATCAGGGCAATAGTTATAGAGCGAATGCTGCTGAAATTTTTCGCCTCGCCGAGGATAGAGACGGATACGGAAAGCTGATTGCCAACCTTCATTAATTGAAGAGGCACCAAGAGAAGAAAGGTATAGAGCGATGTGCGGTGTGTGACCAACAATGGTCACACACCGGTTTAACAATCATCAACTTTTAATAGTCATGTAAATTTTCTTTTCCAAATGCCAGATATATTCAATTACAAATTCATTTAATTCCGACAACAATAAATCTACTTTGTTTGAAACAATATTTGAAATTACTTATTTATATTTGTACACACAAAATTAAATTAATTAAAAATATTACACTACTACGAAGGTAACAATAAATATTATTATTTATGATGGGTGCAAGTAGGTTGCATTTTAAATCCCTAGCAGGTTTTGCTACGCAACCAATTTTATATATGTATACTCACATTGATCCCGAGAGTTTTTCGCCCAATCTAAGACAACTGTTTTTGAAGCATATATTTTTGAGGTGACAAGCCAGAATCATATCAAGAAAAAAACTATCAATTGTTAGTTTGACTGAGGGTTCCGTACCAACATTAATCCAAATCTTAGAGGAGTCGAACTTGCACTAAGCCGGTTTTTATAATTTGTATAGTTGTACGCCAGATGATGGAATATATTCATACCGAGTGTGACGCTTGTATGTACCAATACCTATTTTACGATGAAGCTAAAACAACATACTTATGTTTTGTGCAATACATATAATTTATATGATTTTAGCAAATTTTATTAGGGTTTTATTCTTTAAACTAGTAGGATCTTTTTTTATATTATTGTAACAGAACAAGCTTGAGGTCCACCTGATGTTAAGCGGGCTAACCTCTGCCTATAACAGATGAATTTCGTCACAAGTCACGAATTGCACTGAGCCCGTCACCTTGAGAAATAATTATAAAGTCTCATGTGCCTGTAATTTCACTGGCTTACAAGAACTGCTGCCGGAACACGCCGTTAGGTGCTTGGCGACGGTTTTTTTACTTGAGGGTGGTCGCTAGCCAGGTGGGCATTCGCAAAATGCCCTTCCACCATGCGGTGAAGCTCAAGCCCGCGGCGGGATTCGAACCATGGACCTGCTGCGCGGCAGTCCATAGCCAATGCCACTGAGCCATCACTGCTTCAAGGTACAGTTATCTTTTACACTTTAAAACAACGCGCGCATGTTTGTTTAAGATAATTACATTCTATTAATTTTTTTTATCGATTGTATGCCTTTATTAACAAAACCCTGCAAACTATATAACATTCTAGCCACTACAGTGAAAGCGTTTGGGCAATCTAGGGGCCATTGCAGACCTACAGGTAGCCCGAATGGTCCAGCCCAATACACATATTTTAAATCGGTATACCACCCTTTACATAATATTGATTTCCAAATGTGATACGGTAAAATAGATTACTTACATACCGAAATCCCTAGTTATAGTTTAGTTATGTCTTGCTAAAAACGGAGGGCGTTGTTGTCTGTACCTACACTACTACAGTTTGAATACTACAACAGGCATCAACGATCAGACTAAGAAATGTTTCATGTCCATAATATGTACAAATGGTACAACCCAAAGCCTAACGTTTTGTAAGTACCTACCACCTAAGAAATATGTCAAATAAACATTATTATTATTGTTATTCTGAACTGATCTTACGAATTTTGGAGCAACGATGGCTGAACGGTAATAGCTATGCCGTGCCGCAGATCCCTGGTTCGATCCCCACTGCCAGCTTGAGCTTCACCGCATGGTGGAAGGGCATTTTGCGAATTCTCGAAGTGGCAAGGGTCACTAAAAAGGGAGAAGGTTGGAACCGATTTCAACACTCCCAAGAGTAAAATTACTGGTTGAAATCGGTACCATGATAGTTTAAATGAACCGGTTCCGGTTTGTGACGTCACGTCGGCTTAACAGGAAATTAGGCGGAATTGTCGCTAGATAATCTCTTGCTCGAGTAAAATTGTGCGGATACTTTTTCGCTATCTTTACTAAGTAATTCTTCCGTGTTTTCGTAAACAGTATGAATTCAACTTATCTACGAAGTTGTCTCGAGAAATTTCTCTTTCATTATTCAACATGATATTATAATAATGTTGCTTACAGACGTCGATAAGAATGAAGACACTTTCAGACTTAGGTGATAATTTCGGAATTTATATTTTTGGGTATATTGCAATTGTGTTTTATTTTAACACTATAATTTGTTAACAGTAACTATAAGTTCTTAGAAAATGTAGCTAACGTTAGTATTATAATTAGATATTTGAGATAAGTGGTTGTTTCTATTGGTTTTCAATCAATCTGTGAGTTTTCAAGTACACACTGACTGTATTTCATCTAGGCAAGTGAGTTCATCTGTTTTCACCACTACCGTTGACAATCTTGACACTTCAGTTGATTTTTTAATTTCACTTTGAGCGATGGTGACGTGTTGACACGCCTGCGGCCGCGTGCTCGTGACATTCATAAATTCAGGGATGAAATACAGTTAAAAGTCACGTCATTTCACCAAAGGAATGATAGTCATCGTCGCCTTTTGATACCTTTTTCAATTTATATGTATTTTTGAAGCGCTCGTAGCGAAGTTTACTTAGCTCACGTCACGCACAGTCATGAGTTGGATGGATGACCGCTAGTGACATTACAACTGAGCATTTCCGTGCTTCGGAGGGCACGTTAAACCGTCGGTCCCGGTTGTTATCTTAGGATGGCAGTCGATATAGCATGGTGGTAGGGCATTTTGCGAATGCTCGCCTAGCTAGCTACCACCCTCAAGTAGAAAATCTGCCTCCATCTCCATTTATCTATCTATCTACATTTTATATAAAAAAGCGCATGCTTTCGCGTTGACATGCATCATTTTGCATGTTAACGCGAAACTCGCTAGGTGCCATTTTCTTCAAGTTTGCCAAAGTAATATCGATTTATTATGTAGGTTCTCATCTATCTCGTTCTAAAGCTGAGACTGTAAAATCAGGAGTTTTATGAATACACCTACTCATTACGATCAAGTTTCTTACCACGCACTGTAGCCACCGCCAGTCTTCAATTTTTTTTTCGTAGCTATACGTTTTTATCGATTAGAAGAGGCGGAAGCAGAAGGGGTTTCGTGCATTGGTTTGGCGTTTGCAGTAGATATCGATTTTGCCAGACTACAGAAAAAGCTGTTGCGATTGTCTGGTATGTTTCAATTAAAATATATAATTAATGAACTTTTATTATGTTTATATACGCTACATTAGTTACAGGCTTGTGTTAACAGATCGTTGGAATTTTCAGTGTTATGGAAAGGTCGAATTAGATGTCACTGAAAAAGGTATATTAACATTATAAACTGTTTTGTGTTTTATTTTGGACTTGAGTTTTTATTGACCAAATATAAAACAAAGTAGATACAGCGAGAAAACTCATAGGTAATTTAAATATAACATTAACATTTATACCACTATCAACGATACATTCATAATAGTTAATTTCTTCTTCTTGTGAATAAAATGTCACGTGTAATAAGTAATCATTACTACTGAGGGAAATATACTCTGGTATATATTCCTCAGCTCCCCGTATTAAGTCCCTGAAGCTTGAAAGGTACACGGGTGCGAAAATTCTCAAGTCTCTCCCCAACACCTTATTCCTGGTTCACACCCAGGAAGAAAAGGAGACCCTGACAAGCCAGGGCTACGGAGAGGGAAGGGGATCACGCACCCTTACCATCCACGAAGCTCAGGGACTGACATACGAGTCGGTCATCGCCATCAAGACCAAGAGCAGCATGAAGCTGCACGAGAGCGTCCCGCACGCAGTCGTTGCAGTTTCACGGCATACTGGAACCTTCACATACTACGCAGATGACGAAGAAGACGCCATAGGACGGTTCGTCAGGAAGGCGATGGTTGCGACACCAAAAACCATCCATAATTACAACCTCAAAATGGCGATCAAAGATCGAAACAGCGTGGTAATGGAGACCCTGTTACAATGTGACGTGGGGGAATGACACAAAAAAGTAGAGTAATCCCAAATTGTAATCGTTGGCACGGGTATCCAGAGCGGTCAAGCTCACATAAAGGTGTTGTCTAGCGGCGGTGTTGTGTGTCGGGTCGCCATCTTCCCTCAAAAATGGTTGAGGAAGGCGATGGCTGGCACATGCGTCAACTCGTGAACGGGTGCTGCTAGAGGACACTGGTCTGCTCTGGATGCAAGTGGTAATGACATTTATCGGAAAAAAAAAATATGTTCTTTTAACACTGTTCTCTTTTAGAATTTTCGAAGAAAGTTGCATGTTTCCTATATATTGTAAGTATCTAGTTTGTAAATAAAATATGGTCATAATTAAAAAAAGGCACGGACCCTGGAGTCTGTGGAGTGTAGATTTATATAATAAAAAAAAAAAAAAAAAAAGTAATCATTACACGTAATATGTGGTTCCAAGTAATCACTTGGAACCACATATTGCGCTCTAAACGTTTGTACAGGCACAGAATAAGAAGGGACAGGGTGGTTGCCGGATTAAGGGTATATTTTAGACGAACGCGCCCCATACAAGCGTAGTTCCAAACTCATTTTAATAATAGCGAATAAAACCAAAAGTTTTTTTACCTACGTAATCATGATCCTAATATCTAAGTTTGTGGTGCATCAGATTTTAATTAATTGGTACAGTTTTGTACAATTTAATAAAAATCTGATGCACCACAAACCTAGATATTAGGATCGTGATTACGTAGGTAACAAATCACTAAGTTTTATTCGCTATTATTAAAATGAGTTTGAAACTACGCTTGTATGGGGCGCGTTCGTCTGAAATATACCCCTTAACATCTGTTATTCGTAAACATGACAAGTAATGTGTTAAATGTCTAAAAATATTGATATCTACCACTTTAATCATTTTTCGTTTAATATTTTGAGTTAGAATTATTCATAATGCTGTCTTAGGTTTACGCGATTATTACACATAGTAATTAAACAACTTTAAACGGTTTAAATCGCGTATATTTATCATTATTTTTGTCCCGACGTTGCAAACACTTTGCACCCCGTGTCGAGTCACCTCGTGACCACGATGACTGCAAAGTGTTTGAAACGTCAGGACAAAAATAATGATAAATACACTCGAGAGCAATGAATCCGGGTCACTTAAAGAATGTTAAAAATCTCGGAAACTAAAAATGATAGGTTAATGCAATAAATTGTATTTAATAGACAATGTAATACTCCTTAAATGAAAGTAAAAAAAATATGAGTCACCATACATTTTATTAACACAAAATTACATAAAGAAAAAAACTGCTGATCTCTCCTTAAAACAAAAATAGGAAACATGAAATTTTTGAACTTTATTACGATTTTCTTGAATTTTAATACTTCGTATTGCCTCCTCGTGCTTCCATTACTGCGTTTACGCGGTTTGGCATGCTGTACACCAAGTTCCTTATACGATTTTGGGGAATATTCTCCCATTCCTCTGTGAGAGCAATTTTGAGCTCACGAAGCGTGATTGGGGGAGGGTTTCGTTGTTTTACGCATCTGCCTAGCTCGTCCCAAGCATGCTCGATCGGGTTGATATCCGGGCTGCGCGCTGGCCACTCCATACGAGTAATGTTCATCTCTTGAAGGTAGTCATTCACAATCCTACCTGTATGAGGTCGGGCATTGTCATGCATAAATATAGCATCCTCACCTAAATTGACCATAAATGGACCAACGTGATCATTGAGGATTTCTTCCACATATCTTACGCTAGTTAAAGAGCCGTTTTCTATGATCACCAGCTCTGTGCGACTTTCAGAAGAAATTCCGGCCCACACAAGTACAGACCCACCACCGTAGGCTACTTTTTCTTCGATGCATGCTTGCTTGAATCTTTCCCCTGGTCTTCGATACACTCTGTGTCTTCCATCGTGCTTGTAGAGCATAAATTTTGATTCGTCGGAGAACATAACTTTTGACCAATCTTCAATACTCCAATTTACGTGGCTCTGGGCATATCTTAGTCTCGAAATACGATGCCCACGCTCCAGTTTAGGGCCGTTTGCAGGTCTAAGGGGTTTTAAGTTAGATTCAGCAAGCCGACGTCTTACTGTCCATGCACTTGGGTTACTTCCTCCGAGGCGTCGAAACTGATTGGTGAGTTCAGTTCCTGTGAGAAAGTGATTTCGAAGCATGGTGTTCACCAAGTATCGGTCTTCTCGTGCTGTGGTACACCTGGTTCTGCCCGTTCCTGGTCTGCGTAGGTTAGAACCAGTTTCTTCGTAACGTCGGAGAACTCTTTGTACTGTTGACAGCGACACACCGACAGTCCTGGCTGTATCGCGCTGACTCCGGCCGGTTTCCAGCATTGTAAGTATTCTGGTGCATTCTTCAGGCGTAAGCGACATAATTTCAGCTTGAATAATAAATATAGAGCACTATCAACATGGTTTATGTACCCACATAAATGACAGATTACAAACAAAAGCAAAACCAAATGCTGTAATTTCGTAGTTCCATCTTCGAAAGTGGCCCTTTTTCAAATTTGATTTTTTTATGATATAACTTTACAATAACTAAGAAGTTTTAATACCTTCATTTAAGGAGTATTACATTGTCTATTAAATACAATTTATTGCATTAACCTAGCATTTTTAGTTTCCGAGATTTTTAGGATTCTTTAAGTGACCCGGATTCATTGCTCTCGAGTGTATATGAGATTTAAACCGTTTAAGGTTGTTTAATTACTATAGAATTATTTATATTTGTATATTATTTTTGGACATTCTGTTTATTCAATTCTGTTTAGTTTAATACTTATTGTATAATAATAACGGAAAAATTCGAATACCTACCTATCATTTGAAGACACTCGTCTTACATAATTTTCCTGAGTAGAAAGTGGTTGCCCAAATGCTAAATTTTATATCGCAGATAAGATAAACTGCTTATTTTTAGGGTAAAAGTTGAATTACATACTTAAATACACAAATACAGTACTACCTTTATAGGTCACAGTCGGTATAATTAACCGCTTTTACTGAATTTTATGTGTACCTAACCAAAAGATCGCTGTGCAGGACGACATCAATATTTAACTGAAGGCAACATTACATTGTTTATATTAAAACGATAGATCTTTGTTTATATGGGTAGAATAGAACAGGTCACACAACATAAATATTTACTTTAGGGCATAGACTTACTTTGTTATATTAGACCCTTGTTATATTAGAACTTTGTTTCTGTCGGTACGATAGAAATAGATACAAATAGCTCTAGCTATATAGAAATAGATACAAATAGCTCTAGCTATTTGTATCTATTTCTATCGTACCGACAGAATTAATAAGTTGAAATCGGACTGACCCACTATGGCCAATTTATGAATGAAATTCTATTGTTATAATTATCGCCGATGCCAATGGGTTAATCGTATGTGATAATTCTCGTAATATTTTGGAAAATTCACACAATATCTTTATAAATTATAACCTATGTGTTATTGTGACGTGTAAGCTATATTATTGTAAAGTTTTATCACGATCTATTCGTACTTTTTGCGTGAAAGAGTAATATATATATCCATACATACATCATTACATAATATATACTTAGAAACCTTTGCGTTTTATTATAGTAAGGATTATTTAATTAATCGAGTAACTGAATTTTCCAGTATACTTATTCATAGATAACCTGATAGGTAATCGAAACTATTGTCTAGTGCGACCATATCTGGCAGGTATGTATCGATCTCTTTGAATCAGCATTTGAATGTTATATTAAGAAATTATTTTCTATGATGACTTGTTCATTATAATGCCATATATATTTCGTGCATATGTATAATTGCTTACCATTCTTTTTACGAAACAATTTTAAGTTTTTACCAAAGAAAATAAATAAAAATCGGAAAGAGTAGCCAAACCATTCAATTTTACAATATTATTCGTTATTAAGATCTGGTTTTCTTTGGAATTGACGTACAACGCCTTTTCTCTCTCTGTCGAAAATCGTCTTCAGTTGCTCGACACACTTAATAACTTGGATTATGGAAATATGATATTGCCACCCCTTAGCAGCTGTGAGCTCGAAGGCGTTTAACGATATTTTTCTCTTTGATGACGTGTAATTACGATATTAGGGTCGTTTGATCTTATCTACAGACGAATTATAACTGATTGATATCTTATGGTCATCTGAGAACAGGTTTGGATGGAGGGCAAAGTATGCAATTTGTATTGTGGTAGGGCATTTTGAGATGAAGCTCAAGCCCGCGGTGGGATTCGAACCATGGACCACGACCCAATGCCACTGAGCCATCACTGCTTCAAAATTCTTTATCTTCTTATTTGACTTTATCTTCTTTTTCTTCTTATTCGTTTTCTTCATTACTGAAGATTGTGTCCGTCTTGGAAGGCCTGAATCGAAAGATTTACCAGCTACTTCCACGTTACTCTATCTTCAGCTTGTCTTAGGGACAGAGGGGCCTGTGAGATGTCTCACTTGGTCAGACCAGCGGAAGGTGATCTGCCTCGTGGTATTTTCCAATCAACCTTTCCCACTGGGAGTATTCCAAAAAACTGTTCGGACTGCAGCAGACTTTTGCCATTGGATCCAGCTGCTATGTGAGGAGTTTCCGAACTGATAAAACTTACAAACTTTGAAGAAAAGAAAATATTTCCTCCTCACCGGCAACGTATTCTCAAGACCTCTGGTAATACAGATGTTCATTTGTGACCACTTACCACCAAGAGAGCAGCCTCCTCGTTTGCCTTCCTATCTCATAAACAATCAACGGTATGATAATATTTGTAATAGCTTTACAATTTGGCTTAGTTTCAACAAACCTTTGAAAAGTTTTAGCGATATCAATACATTTGATCTGTTTACTATGTAGCGAAGTTATAAAAAGTTGGTAGGACAGTAATGTTTAAGATTCCTTATAACTTTTTCTAAAGTGTTCAACTGAAGCTGAAGAAGAAAGAAATTTTTTAATAAGATCTTCATTAAAATGATAGTTCTTTGAAACATAACGGAGCCAACGCTGTTAGAATCACTTTGAAAGAATATAAACTTTCATTGTGCAAGTTCCTGCATTTAATGGATTGTTCCATAAAATGCAGAGTTTAGAAGAAATATAATTATATTTTATATTTGGTTACAGCTAACAGCCAGTATGTATATTAAGGATAAAGGTTATTATTGTTGTTATTTAACTAAATTGTAAAATAAGGATGAAAAGTTAAAAACAAGGATGTAAAGAAAACAAATAAACATCAATGCAATATTAACAGCTGTTCATTTAAAATTTATGTGAATTGTTAATGGTTTTTATCGGAGCACAGTGACAAATTAAAGCATTATGAGTTAAATTTAAGTTTGTAGTTGGTAAAAACTGTTACTCTAAAACTTTGCACCAAACGATCACATAAATATAATTTGAAAGGTCTGCGCGGTCCTCGACTGAATAAGATTTAATCGTTTTATTATTTACTAACAAAATTGTAGCTGAAAATATAATCTTTCACCACTATATATGGTAAATTTATGTTCAGTTATGTATTACAAATAAAAAAAAAAAAAAAAACAATTTATTGCCTTCACGAAATAATACTTAAAAAAAACTATATAATTTAATTTTGGGCAACAGGGTTATGCTCAGCTTGTGCAACTTTAGTCCCTTTTCACAGGAAAAAAAGAAAAGCTGCGCTGTTTATCAGCATAATCCTACTCGGGCAGATGTTAGCCGATATACCTATATAGGTCTAAACCATAAAAAAGAGCGGTGCTGTGTAGCTTAACAATATAAAATAAAACAAAAACAACTTAAACAAACAATCGAATCATATGAAAAATGGTTTTTCGTTATTGGGTAATGATGAATTATTAAAGTAAATACATGTTGACTAGGTGTGTTTGGAGTGTAAGTGATTGAGTGTGGTGTGTATGTATAAGTGAGAAAAAAAAGAGGTGTATATATGTATGTATTTTAATATTTTGAGTGTTATCTTTGACCTTTTTCATATTTTAAAGGTTGCTTCATAGTTTTGCTTTTAACGGTTGAAAAGAATTAATTTTAGTTGTTTTTTTTTTTTACTAGAAAGGGAGTGACATGCTCTCTTTTTGGTATCCTAAAACAGAACCTAGCACATGTGTTTTGAACACGCTGGATGGCTTTTTCGGTGATAACTCGTATCCTAGGGCCATAAACAGCGCTGCAATAGTTAAATGGCGAGAGGACTAAAAGGTCGCATAGCAGAATTCTAACCTCTTCTGATATATATTTCCTAATATTATACAAGATTTTCAGTTTAAAGAAGGCATTTTTTATCTATTCATTAACATGCTCAATGTATCTCATTTCACTGTCCATTATGAGACCCAAAATTCTTGAGTCAGATTCTATTGGTATTCTACTTAATGACATTTGAGGATCCATAAAAATTTGAGTAAATTTCAATTAAACAGTGACAATCACGATTACTATACTAGGAATAAAGATAAAATAGCGGTGCCAGGTTTTAGATTAGCAAAGATAAATAAAAGGTCCTTCTTAGGTAATTGTGTGCGGTTTTATAATAAAGTTCCCAAACATTAACGCTCACAGAAGGGAAATTCTAGTTGCACGTGAAAAACATATTGATTAAAAAATCCTACTACACAGTTTCTGACGACAAAAATGCCTGGACAATTCCGCCTCCGCCAAGCTATTGCCTGTCACCTACATAATTTAAACAAATATTGTAATAACTCTATTATATAGTAAGTATGTAACACATTGTTAAAATATGTTTAAAAGAATGGCCCCGAGTTTCTTGCCCGTTCTTCTTGCAGTGGCTCTATACAATTTATTTGCTGAACGTGGCAGTACAATGTAGAATATTTCAATACTAAAATTTGTAATTGAACTTCATAAGAGCGTCGTAGACGCCTAAATCGAATAAATGATTTTGACTTTGACCTTGACTTCCTCCTTTTTTTGAATTCGGTAAAAAAATATTTTACAGTTATTGTTTAACATATTTGGCATTTGTATGGGTGCGTGGCTGTAAAAAAGGGAGACTTAGATAAAGAAAAAAATGTAAAAAAAATTTAACATGTTTTTCTATGAAGCAACCCAATCATTTCAATTATTTATAGCCTGAATAGATTTCAAATTTGTGGTAAGTATATAACTTCCTACACTCATTCCACTTTATGTGGGACAGTTTTCGAATGAAAAGGTAAACAGTAGTATAATAACATTTTTAAGCCATAATGATATCACCTCTCGATCCTTCAATTTTCCCAATCCATTCCAAAAGCATAAAAGGAACTCATTAGGAACGATTATGGTATAAATTATTCACCGACACCTCATCCAGGCTAAGGCTCATTAATATGAATAAATTATAAGATTTCCGCCGCTCTCATCTTTATTTTATCCCTTCTAATTGCGTTTTAGAGAGTTATTAATCTCAGCTTTAGTGAGTAAAGACCGGATATTTATGTTAGATCTTAAATTTACATTTCAGAAAGTGGAAGCAGTCGTTATGAGACTTTTATTATTTTTGATGTCCTGTAGTTTTTAAGTTTGTGTATTTATGAAATATTTTCATTGAACGTTATGTACTCTTTTCTCAGAAACTTGTAGCTTAGAAATGAAATCACATTTTTTTCTTGCCAATAATACGATTCACAATGAATAATATTCTCAAAAGAGTTCTTATTACTTTGAACTCCATTTTGCTATCAACAATTTCCTTCCATAAAATAGAATGAGTTTTAATTTTCTTAGAAATGAGTTCTAGTACTTAGTTCAATTAAATCCATTATCATTCTTCAATAACCAGGGTTTTAATTTAGGAGCATGGCCTAATTTTAACATGTTTTGATACTTTACGCAGTTCACATATAGTTGTATATGTTATAATGGATAACCACTCTATTATTTGTTTCCGGTTTATAAGTTTTTAGTGACCCCAAGCCTTAACCTTAACAAATCTCTAGATGGTCGCTTTTCCATTAAATTGATGGTTTCATCTGAGTGTTTCTTAGGTTTATTTAGGTAAGTGATCTTAAAGAGCTGAGACCCCACCGCTTGGACAGTTCATACAGCTAGGTACTGGAAGTGGCTATGTAGTTCAAGCTGATATCTTTCGGGGTTTTAGATTTGGGCAACCCTAGGACGGGGCGTGGAGTTTATCAAACGTGACCACTCAAGATTCACATTAACATTCAATGCGTTTCTTACGATACGGTGATCGTTCCCGGTTTTCACCCTGTTGATTACAGAGACATCATTGAATAGGCATTTCTTGGCCGTCATGATAAAATTGTTTTAAGTTTGAAAACCTGAAGGTGCATACGTAATTTAAGGTGAATTATATATAAATTATTTTCGTTTTGCTGGGTTAGCCTTTGATATTGATTTCAAAAAATGGTAAGTGATGATGTATTCGAAGGTATTAAAAACCTAAATCTAGAATTACTGGCCTTCAAAAATAGCTGCCCGCTTGCACCAAATTTACAATGTTTTCGGTATCAAAACATAGTAAAATTTAAGCACAATACTGCGAAACACAAAGTACCATCTCATTTTTTATTCCAGCCTCCGCAAGGCTGTCATAAAAATATATATGCTTATTTGGGCCATAGATATGCACACATTTCTGTCTGACGGAGGACGTATGAGCATTAAACAACAGAGTGAAACAATATATTTTTGGTGGCAACGGAGTTCATGAAATCTGTTACTCGTATATGCATGATAACATTGATAACATATTGTAACAAAATTCATTGTTAGAGTTACTTTCGTCCCATAGGGAAGAGTGGGAAGTAGGCCATCTCCGGCCCAATCCGCGATATAATTACCTACTATACTTGCCTGTCTCAGGGTTGTTACTTATTTATAATGTATGTCCTCGTATATGCTAAACTTTAATTCAGTACCTAGAAATAGGCAAGGGCCGGGAAGTTGTATTTTGTACCTGTGTTGTCTGGGTTCAGGGTTAGTGAGGTCGGTTTTACCAAAACGATGATAAAACCTTTCACGATGAAAAAAAGACCGACAGGCGATTCCTATGTGATTGCGGGGCCAAAAACGAGCGACGCTGCTGGGCATAACTAATACAACAAAAAATATGTAGGCATCTCACTTATCATCTTATAAAAAATGATAGGTTTGCTAGAATAAGCGAATTGCTTACCTTTCCAGTTCAGTAGGTAATCTGAACAGAGACAACTCTGGAATCTGAATTATTGAGAATGAATGAATGATTAGACAGCCGAACACACAGCAATTAATTCTGCGATTATTAAACGTTTTTAATTTATTTAGCGGTACCGAAAAGCCGTGTCGCGCGATCTTTGTTCAGTGTTAGCCCCGGCTGGCGCACTGAGAAACGGGTCGAGATTGTGTTAGAGTGTGCGTGCGGGACGCATAGATACTATGGCGCACACAAACAAGCCGCGCGCGGTGCGTTTGTATGACGATAACTTACTTCCTCACTCCTACTATGGTCCTGTTTCTTAATTTCTTATATGTTACTGAAATAATACGATTAATCGAAAAGAAAGTTATGTTATAATTTCGTATTTCTTTAAATTTTATTATTATTATTCTTAATATTTTTAAGTTTTTCTTTCAGTGTGATCACTTACTCGTAGGTCATCTGAAAATCGTTCCAGTAAGATGCCGCATTATCCTTTATTAAGACAATTCATTTAATGTCCAAGCAGTTTGTTTATGGCATGCGTTGCCAGTTTCCATAAGCCAAGCTCCCAGTTTTTTTTTTATGAAATAAACTAAACTAACTTACTTTATAATCGATTAGTTATATTCCTATTTTTTTTTATCAAGCTAGCTTTTGACCACTCACTTGATCTCACTTGATGATAAGTAATGATGTGGTCGAATATATTGATCAAGCTAACTTATAATTACTGGCTCTAAAAGACAGCTGCCGAAGACGCTGTTAGGTGTTTGGAGACAGATTCTACTTGGGGGCAGTCCTACCATGAAAAATTATGGATTTTATGGATGGCTTTCATCTTTCTTATGAAATAAATAAATTTGGTAAGTATTAAGTAGTTACATATGAAATGCAAAAGAAAGGACAGAGTCAAACAAAACCCACGCCAGCAATATATTTTCTTTTCAATGTGATCGTGATCAGTGTTCTTAGTTAGGTAATATGCCCCCGGAACAGTATAAATACATTAATTAAGTTAGTAAACAATATCTATTCAACGCAATTCAAAAGCAGGACTAACGAAAGCAGCGTTTGTAACGATCTTTCCCTAATTAAAAACACATATTAGCGATGAGTATTGTGGGAAACATCTGTAGACTCTCGCTTTACGTACACATTACATTTAATTAGAGATCTTGAACGTACTCCAGGAAGGGGCGTGCTTTCTTTAGGGACAGTATAAGTAAACATCATATATTTAATTTTGAAATTTATTTTTAAATTATAAATTATCAAGATACTGGCATTTAGCATAAACATTGTAAGGTCACTGCAAAACAAACGGACTAATAATCGCTTAGTGATTTATTTATAATCTTACAGAAAAGTGTCACATCAATATAATTTGAGTATTACAATATAATTAGCATTACATAGTTGGTATCTCTTGTGACTAAATGTGCTTAATTTATTTTTAATTTCACGTTAAACTTCCTGTTCCTAATGTTATGTTGTATTCTGTAATTATATTATAAAATTGCTGATTACTAAAGGACTTAAGGTGTAAAAATTGGCATTTTAAATTTTTCAAATATATATTTTTTTATCCCCTAGAAAAGTGTGTTCGAGATTCAAATGATCGGAGTTATGTACTCCAATGCCTGTAACAGTTGTAATTGTTACCACAAATCGATACAAGATAGATGTTGGCATACATGTAATTTAGGTTAAAATGATCAATTACGAAATGAACCCGCAGTTCTTAGAAATATTTCACTTAGGAGTAAAATTATGACGAAAATATATTTTTGAATGCAATATTACTTTTTTTCTCAAAAAGTGTTGTATTAGATGAAAAGGATTTTTGGGCGAATTCTAACAATGTATCAATTTCAGCAACATTTCAGCTACTTGTTTTTGATAAAAGACAAAACATTTATATACCAGGTTTATGTTCTCCCACCCACAATAAGGGTGAATTACTTTTTTCTACCGACTTCAAAAAAGGAGGAGGTACTCAATTCGTCTGTATTTTTTTTTTTTTTTTTTTTTTTTTTTTTTTTTATGTTTGTTACCTCATATCTTCTGACTGGGTAAACTGATTTTAATAATTCTTTTTTTATTTGATAGCTGATGCTTGCCGTGTGGTCCCATTTAAATTTCATCAAAATCGATCTAGCCGTTTTTGAGTTACACTCCAAAAACTGAAAAAGTGTTTTCCTGTCCTGATATTATAATCAATGTTTGTTACCTTAGAACTTTTGACTGGGTGAACCGATTTTGATAACCTTGTTTTTATTTAAAAGCTGATGCTTGCCGTGTAGTCCCATTTAAATTTCATCAAAATCGGACAAGCCGTTTTTGAGTTACACCCCAATAACTGAAAAGTATTTTCCTATCATGATGAATTCTCATCGAAGCTCAAATTTGGTGGTAACACAGTAATATTTCCTCAACGGTATAAGATAGAAATAAAATTTTGGATAGGAAGATAAAACGTGTATTATGCTGCAAGCAAGACTTATTTTGATAATTTAAGTCTGTTATATGTTACTATATCTGGTGGTAAGTTAAACATAAGCCCATAAGTAGCAAGGGTCACTAAAAAGGGCGAAATAAAAATTTTTACCAAAAAAATAGAACCGACTTCAACACTCAAATGTGTGAAATAACTTGTCGAAGTCGGTACCATGCGCACAATATTGTGATGATAGGTACTTTTGAACCGTCATGGTACCGACTTCAACAAGTTATTTCACACATTTGAGTGTTGAAGTCGGTTCTATTTTTTTGGTAAAAATTTTTATTTATAAAATTTACTTCATATTATGATAGGCAATATCTTCATATATAATCGTAAGAATTATTTAAGAAATTTCCATAAATACCATTTGGGACGGTTCCTACAAAAACCTTAGGGTTTTACATGACATGTGATATGATTTTTTAATTACTGGAAGTAACATAATTAAATTAATTTCTATAACTTTTGTGTTCAAATAAAAACACATCTTGTTTTACCTAGCTACTTTTCAAGTCTTTAATTAAAAACGCGTGAAATTTGGGTACGAAAACTTCCATTTTAAATTAGTATTCACTTATATTAAAAAGAATAGCATGGTCTCAAGAACCTGTAATTCTCAAAGTGCGTTCCCTAAAAAGAAAATTGTATTATCGTACTTGAATTAAATTATCTAATCCACGCATTGGGGTAAATATGAAGCCGTTATCTGTTTATATACACATGATTACGTTGTTATCTACTCTCTTTAACTAAAAGTGATATAATTTTATTTGTTGTAACAACTTCATAATTTTCTTCAAACTCATTCTTAATTTGTTTCTTTTAAAAATGTTTTTATCAACTCGTGTCGTGTGTGAAACGTGTTTGTCTGTTAGTAAAAAAATGCTATAGTTTCGAATCACTTTCCAGCGATCTTACACAATTTTCATATACATATAGAAGTACTGGATGACAAAGCAATAGAAGAAATATAAAATAAAGCAACATATCGACTGCCACATCATACGTTCATAAGACTATAAAATGGACCAAGTGCGAGTTGGGTTTCGTTCTATTGTGGTTCCACATCGCAACAACCCATGAGGATCCAGAGGGCAGGACCTAACTTATACCTTATCCAAACTAAAAAGAAGATATTTTCACGGATGACATGTATCATCATGATTGACAGGGTAGATTATAATTCTGTATCTGAAACAATGTTTCAGCCCATCAGCTATGTATCTGAATATGATCCATAGGTAGCATAATTTGGTTATGTGTAAACATGAAAAATTATAATGTTTCCAGTTTTACATACATGTTTTTGTTCCATTTAATAATGTTACCATATCCTGGCGTTAGAAGTTCCGTAATTAGGCTGGCACTTAAAATTTCTTTGTTGTAAAATGTAATAACTTGAATTGTAGTAATACTATAGAGTATCAAAAGATACCTTTCTACACACACCGACGAGGGAGTCTCGCAGTGTATATACAAATATATATACATGTACAAGAGGTGTGTGTGAGAGGTGGGTAAGGTAAAGTAAATATACATATAATATAACTATATATTATATTAGTTACAAATTTCTAAAGTGTAATATGACTAGCGTCCTTCCTTCTTGCACGAATACAAGACGTTTAATTAATCAGGTTTTAACTGTTCCGTAGATACAATCAGTTATCACGCTTCGCGTGACCAGGAGTACTCATACAAAAATATTCATATCAGCCAAGATACGTTGCATTCATGAAGGCTATTGCTGCGTCCAAAAGAGGGAAAAACTATGAAAAATCTATATTTTAATATTGTTATGTTTGCGATAACGCCTGCTCGGCAGATTACATCACAAAATTACATATAAGAAAAAAATACTATAATTTTTTCTCTCGTAAATTTGTAATTTCATAATCTATATTTCAGTTGGCCATTGTAGTATTATTCAATATCAAAAAATCAAATTCAGTTTTTACTTTGATTAATGGTAGCCGTTTTTTTTTGGTCGGATTTTGAATCTTGTGCAGAGAGTGCTTTGTACCATGATTCAAAGGCGGCAAGCTTCAGTTGATATTGTGCCACACAAGATTTTTTGAACTTTGGCCATACGGCAGAATCAGAAATAAAGCACGTAGGAATAGGACACGTACGGTAGCATAAGAAATAAAGCATGGCATTCCTTGGAGTATGGCAAAAGAAACTGTGATAGTGTACTGTGTGTAAGTCTGCACAAGAGTGGACATCATCTAAAGAACACAGCTGCCTCCGAGGGTAGGATGCCAACGAAAGGATCGGTTAACTGAATGTTGAAATTGGTAAAACATAACCCACTTTTTGGTGACGTAATGGTAAAAAACGTAAAATACACTCACACAAACTATTCAACCAGAAATCTCGCCATTATGTAGAACTGTCAAAATACTGATAAAATTAAAATATTTTAAATAATAGTACGAATTATTTTTAATATTGTTATGTTTGCAATAACGCCTGATATGCTGATTACATTATCCCGCATTATCCCGCACAGGACTTAAATTTTTCCTTTCGTATATTTGTAAATTTGTAATATTACCAATTTATTTATTTTTGTGAAAGTTAAGTCTAATAAAACCGACCAAGTGCAAGTTGGACTCGCACACCGAGTTTTTTTTTACCGTTTCAACGATAGAAAAGAAACAAAAATGCTTTTTTATTTATAGGATTGTTACGGAACAAGCACCAGGGCCATCTGATGTTAAGTGACGGTGACCTTTGCCTACATTAGATGCGTTTCGTCACAAGTGACGAAATGTACAGCGCTGGTCACCCAAGACTTTTAGTCGATAAGTTTCATGTGCCTTTAATTTTACTGGGTCTCTGGAGTGCTGCTGGAACATACTGTTAGGTGCTTGGCAACATATTTTCTACTTTAGAGTGGTAGCTAGCCTGGCGAGCATTTGCATTATGCCCCTCCACCATGCAGTGAAGCTCAAGCCGGCGGTGGGGATTAAACCAAGGAACTGCCGCACGGCAGTCCATAGCTTTTACTACCATTACATATTAAAACAAGGAATCTTACATAATTATGCTTGTAACCGCAATCTTACTTGTTTGTAAGTGTGATGATTTTCAGAGTATATGTTCCTATATTTTTTATAAATCGGAGGAAACAATGAATATCCAGACTAATATTTAAAAAAAAAAGTAACTGTCACTGTTTCTCTATTTGTGTTTGTCAGCTGTTTTATGATCAACATGCGATAAGGAATTTCTGTATATGACTCTCATAAGCTACTTTTTTGCAATAAATGCTCATGGTCATTTAAAACATAAATCAATCGAAATTACTGCAAGTATTCAAACATGGCTTTGCCACAAAATAACTTGATAACAAAACTGTTGTGTAAAACACATGGTTGTAGGATATAGGGTGTAGTGACATAATACTACTAAACGATATTATATTTAAGCCTCATTCAAGCGAGCAAAGTCGCGGGTGACAGCAACAAACTAAACCTCAAACAAAGGTCGAACACATTTTGGGTTGTATTATGGTTTTTAATTTGGTTTTTCTTTTTATGCTCGATAGGTTAGCCTTTGATCACTATCTCTCCTGATGGTAAATAATGATGTGGTCGAAGATATTGTTCAGGCTAACTTAGAATTACTGACTCTCAAGGACAGCTGCCGGAGCACACCGTTAGGTGCTTGGCGATAGATTTTCTCCATGAGGGTCGTAGCCAGGCGGGCATTCGCAAAATGCCCTACCACCATGCAATATCAACTGCCATCCTAAGATAACAACCGGGACCGACGGCTTAACGTGTCCTCCGAAGCACGGAAGCGCTCAGTAGTAATATCACTAGCGGTCACACATCCAAGTCATGACCGTGGTGAACGTTGCTGATCGATTAAGATCAGCTTAGCAAACTTCGCTACGAGCGCTTCAAAAGCCAGCTGTAATAAAAATTCACTCCGATACAGAAAGCATATTGTATTTTTTGGGTAGAATTTATTTTCGTTCTTTAACGCGCACGTGACATGATCGGCTTTCCGCGTTCCCGTCACGACCCCGTCTCTGGAGGTAAAATTGATACATTACTTGGAGCAAAGGATCACCTTTTTTTTTTATTTTTTTTATGCCTGATAGGTTAGCCTTTGACCACTATCTCACCTGATGGTAAAACACATGGTTGTAGGATAAAGGGTGTAGTGACATAATACTACTTAAACGATATTATATTCAAGCCTAATTCAAGTGAGCGAAGTTGCGGGTGACAGCAACAATATAAACCTCAAACAAAGGTCGAACACAATTTTGGGTTGTATTATGGTTTTTAATTTGGTTTTTCTTTTTATGCTCGATAGGTTAGCCTTTGATCACTATCTCGCCTGATGGTAAGTGACGATGTGGTCGAAGATGTTGTTCAGGCTAACCTAGAAGTACTGGCTCTCAAGGACAGCTGCCGCAACACTCCGTTAGGTGCTTGGCGACAGATTTTCTACTTGAGGGTGGTAGCTAGCCAGGCGGGCATTCGCAAAATGCCCTACCACCATGCTATAACGACTGCCATCCTAAGACGACAACCGGGACCGACGGCTTAACGTGCCCTCCGAAGCACGGAAACGCTCAGTAGTAATGTCACTAGCGGTCACCCATCCAACTCATGACCGCGCGCGACGTTGCTTAACTTTGCTGATCGGTTGAGAACAGCTAAGTAAACTTCGCTACCAGCACTTCAACCTCGAGCCTCGAGGGATTTCACATTGTAGAATCGAATTTTCATTTCGCTCTTTTGCATACATGATTTTAAAAATGCATCTGTTGTTTGTGGTAAGAAATTATTAGGTTCCTTAAGTTTTGCACTTTCCATAAAATTTGGTATGAACTGATGATTAAGCTATAAAAAATGTGATTTACAAAAGCTTGGTGTATTGTGCAACTAGATATATAAAGAAATTCAGATGGAGCATGGCAGACGATACAAGTAAAACAAAAAAAAACATGCTCATATCATATTTTACCTTTCACACTCCGAAGGGTTTGCCTTGTTAAAAGGAACATCATGATGGTTAGTAGCTATACTTGTGTCGTGTGCTATGCTCCACTTAAACTTTTTTGTTTATTTCTGTTATGCAACAATATTGCCCCAAGTATTATGAAACCAGGTAAATAAGACAAACTAAACGAATACTCTATACGTAATTGTATAAACTGAAACGTGAATTAAATCAGAATATCAAGCTAAGAGAACTCAAATAAAAAGATATATAAACTTTTACAGTAACAAGCACACACGGAATGGTGGCATAAACATTTTTGTACATAATACTCCAAAATATAGAGAAAATAATTGAATGTAAAAATAAATAACAAACAGAAAGATAAACATCTAAATGATTACCACTATCTTTGAATCCACATAGAAAAAAACTCGCTCGACATCAGCGCTATATACCTAATATCAGATTTTAATAGTTTATCCTAGATACCTACACCTCATGACTACACGAAAAAAAGAGAGGAATCACGTTTGGAGACTTTCATAATAACTTATTTATCTTGGAACGCACTACAAAATTTTATGTAGAACTCTTAAAGGAGAAAGATTGTTTATAAATTAAATTTAATCTACTGCTCACGAAAAACTAATGAAACAAGTGAAAGATAGTGAATCTCATTATGACATATTAGAAACACCGATCTCAAATTACCGACAAATATATTTTGAGATAAAAAGATACCAACATAAACCCCTAATGAAAATTAAATTATATGAAGCTATAGACTATAATAAACTATTCATAATTATATCAATGTAACAATGAGTCTTAATTAT
Organism: Plagodis pulveraria; assembly: GCA_963890685.1. Taxonomy (NCBI): domain Eukaryota; kingdom Metazoa; phylum Arthropoda; class Insecta; order Lepidoptera; family Geometridae; genus Plagodis; species Plagodis pulveraria. The sequence goes on along the minus strand of OY982964.1, from coordinate 8,701,219 downwards.
AGCGCCTATTAGAAGATAAGTTAGTGACTAGCATTAAAAAGAGCAAAACCATAAAAAAACTATAATACAAAACCCACCTAATAAATTCATTTATTTCTCATTCTCACATAAATTTTACTCATTTGGCCACTCAATTATTCATTCGAGAGCACCAATAATGATAAAGAAAAATAGAATGCTCACATTCATGTACAAAAATAGTTCATTCAAGGTATTATTTTATTTTTATATCTAGTAAAATGTATACTTTTGTATATATGTACATTATTGTAGACCATTGTCAGAGTTTTCAAGAATAATACACATAACACAAGTACAAGAAATATGATATTAGGAAGAAGTAAGTGCTTCGTACCTGAATACTGTGACTTATATAATATATATTATTTTTTTATAAACAAAGCATGTTATAGTTCTCCAGTTAATAGTTGTAAGGTTTCTTATTTTAATTTAATATGTGTATAGTTTTTAGTTCACCCAAAGAAGTTGCAGTTGTTGTTTCAAAAATATATGTATATATTTTGCACGAAGGTAAGATATTCTCCTGTACAGAATATATGTCTTCATGGCTCGACACCAGATAGCTGGTAACTAAACAGAAAATTGGATTTCTATAAATCCATAGATTGCAACTTTTATTTTCAACTAGCTGTACCTGCGACTTCGTTCGCGATTGCCGTACCTGCAAACTTATTATTCACATTTGAGCACTGTTTATATGAAGCAACGCTGTGGTGTGCGTACACTCTAGCAAAGCATAGCTCAGAAAGGAGCTTTTTACTTTGGGTTTGAAAACTCCCGGGTTGTATTTTCCAGAAGACAGTAGTTAAGTAACTCAGAGAGTTCGTTTCTTGGTTCGCACAATAAATGTTGAAGCACAGTACTTTGTGCGTTTTATTGGAATTTCGATTATAAAACGGCATCTTTTTGCCGAGGTTCTCTTTAATTAGCGGTAGAACGAAAATATATTAGATTGTACACTTCCATTGCGCAGTCTCCAAAATGTATCTGGCAAGAGATAGATAGTGAAAAAAATTGATTGTGGCGTATGTTCCAGATTTAAGAGTTTTATCTTAGCAAGCTGGCAAATCTTAATAAGGATGCCGGGCTGCCTTTGGGGTACCAGGCTGCCCATGGGGTGCCGGGATGCCCATGGGGTGCCGGAATGCTCGTGGGGTGCCGTGCTGTCCTTGGAGTGCCGGGGTGCCCTTGGGGTGCTGGGTGGCCCGTGGGGTGCCGGGCTGCCCGAGGGGTTCCGAGTTTACTTGTCACTATTCTAACAAAAAAGAATAATTGAAATTGGACTACACGTTCATAAATTATAACTAAGTGTACATTTTGACTTTCATCCCCTTTCCCGAGGAAAACGTGCTGAATTTCGGGATAAAAAGTATACAATACCGTTCTTTGTTGTATGAACTCAAATCGTGTTAAGTTTCATTGAATTGCATTCAGTGGTCCATGGGGTGCTGGGCTGCCCGTGGGTTGCCAGGCTGCCCATGGGGTATACCGAACTCACTTGACACGATTTGAACAAAAAAAAAATAATTGAAATCGGGCTGCACGTTAATAAATTACAACTAAGTGTACATTTTGACTTCAATCCCCTTTCCCGATGGAACCGTGCTGAACTTCGGGATAAAAGTATACAATAACCTTCTTCGTAGTATGAACTCAAACCGTGTTAAGTTTCATTGAATTCCATTCAGTAGTTTTGGATTGATAGCGGAGACAGACAAAATTAAAAAAAATACAGTTTTTGCATCAGTATCAGATACAGAGTGCTCTCAAAAAATTTTTTTCTAAATATCCTCCATGCACAGAATTGGATCTGTTACAGTTCTATTATAAGTATAGATAATATATACATCAACCCGGTGATCTGTAGCTTTTCATGCTAGTTTTCAGTCTAATCAATCGTGTATGAACAACAATACATAAAATGCATATAAGGCATTGTTGTTTTATAATAGTAATAAGGAGGGTCTCTACGTAAAAGTGTACAGTGAAAACGTTACATCTACTTTCAGCAATAGAGTGGCGCAGGCTTCATAAACATCGTAAAGGAAAATATTTAGTAAAAATAAGAAAATAGGTCAGGAGAGGGGGCATTACAATTAGAACAATGATAAACAAAAACATGACTTCTTTCTCTTAACCAGAATATAATAATATCTTTCGTCGGGTTGCAAAATACTTGCCCTAAAAATTATCAACAAGACAAGTGTTAGGGGTTAAGGTCAGAAATTTCGGATTTGTATTTTTTTTTTTATTTAACATATTTATTTAACTAAAATAATTACCATTATTATCTATACGTTGCTGCCATTTAATAGGAAGGCATTGATGCCTTTGCGATAGAACTCTGTTTATCTAGATTCGACAAACTGTGTGAAACCAATCTAGATCGACAAACTGTGTGAAAGCATTTTGTACTGCCTCCTGGGAAAAAAACTTTTTATCACGTAGAAAATTGTCCCAATTACGAAAAATGGAGCAATGTCTGGTGTATTTGGAGGGTAACGAATGGTTTCTAATTGCAGGTCCTGTAGAGTTATATATAACAGTTTCTCATGCTTTATGAGGTCTCGCGTTATCATAGAGCAATAATACTGAAGATCGATTCATGAGTCAGGGCTGTTTCACTGTTAGTTTTGCTATCATTGTTCGGAGTTCGGCACAAGACATCTGCCGCTATTGCTTGACCAGATCAGAGAGAGATATAGTGAATAAGACCCTGCTGAGACCACCAAACAGTTTAGTACCATTACATTTTTATTGGTAAGCTTTGCTTTTGGACACTGTTACGGATTTTTGACCGCACGTTGCGTTCATTAGTAGTCCTCTCTCCCAATGCAACATTGATATTGCGAGCTGTTTCTGCCGCGTTAGTTCCGCGTCGGAACTCGTATTCAAAAATCACTAAAATTTTCGAAGTATCCATCTTTCTTGTCTTAGGTGAATAAAAAAATAACAACTGAAAGTTGCACGTTGCATTGCAGTCGTATAATGTTGCATATTTTTAAAAGAAGAACCTCATAAGTACCATGTGAAAAAAGTTTTACTCAAAAATCTCAAACCATGAAGATTCTATATCAATTTGAAGTACCTATTACAATAAAACGGCAATTTCATACCTTAACCACTATTATTTACAACCAACAAAAATGTATTGTTTTCCTCATTTATGAAATACGAGATGTATTGACCAATACAATATATTTGATTTGACATAAATTTATTTTTCAGTGTAGACGCTAACTTATCCATCTATTATTATTTTACTAAAACGATCCGTACACTGTCAAAAATAATTTACCTCTTCACGTTTAATCAAGCCGTAAAATACCCTTGGAAATGATAATGTTAATATTGTAAGGAAAATTCTATTAAATATTATGCATTCCATTTGAATTATCGTAGGCGGTCCTTTTACGAACAACTCGAAATACACGAATCGGGCTCGGGTCGTGGATGTGACAGGAATAATAATTACATATTACTGCTATTTCATTATTCATTGATAAAAGCATAGAAGTACCCTAGTACATATTAAACCCATAAACCTATACGCACTGGTATATTTAACTGTCCCCAAAATAGTTTGAGTCAAATTAACCACATGTGTCCAAAACTAGATCAGCCACGTACGCCTCTTAAGCCATGAGTCTTAGTAGGTACCTCGGAAATGTATGTTGCTTGCAGCAGTAGAGTGCAAACAGTACTGTGTTTAAGTGTGAAGGGCACTGAACTTGATAGTAAGCGTCACTCCTACCAAATTCACAGAGAAGAACCACTGTTCTGCGTAACAGTGCACTGCGCTCGTCATTTTGAGATATGAGTTCTTGTGTCTCGTGGGTTTGAGGCAGAATATCTGAAACTGCAGTGGTACCCAGCCAGACAGACTCTTGTCTAAAAGGCCTACCGTATGTTGATATTTGTTGATTGTTGCCTCAGTTTTATCGTCTGTATTCGTGATTCCACCAATTTGCCGCAAAGAGATAAATATCATTTTTAGGGCTTCGTACCCAAATAGCAAAACGAAGCCCTATTAATGAGAATCCATTGTTAGTCTTTTTATCTGGCCGTCGTCTGTTCAAGAATGAAACTCAGACTAAAGCTAACAAGCCAACTCAAAGATAAATTCTGTGCTAGTATTTAAAATAAATGGTTTTATTAAGATAACCTTAGACTATTTAGGGAGGTTGGATCCACTAATTAGGAATCTGAAATTTCGGTATGTTATGCACCATATCATCCACCAACAAATACTGAAAACATCTATTTTTATTGTAGCTGTGATTAAAACTAACAAAAAATAATCGAACTGATGCGAAATTCTCAAAAATGTGAGTCCGGACTCGCAATTGGTCAGTTTTTTATTGATATCAGAAGTGTTTCTAAAACAGCGTAAAACGCTATCAATCTGAGTCCTGATTTTAAACGTATGAAGAAAGCACTCATTAATTAAAAGCCTGATAAGAGTAACAAGTGTTCAGAGTGCAATTAACGTATTACTCTCTTTGAAAGAGTCAAACGCGGGACTCTCACAACGAGAGTTCCATATTATCAAATAATAAACAAACATAATTTAAACATAACGTGTATTTATATAAATGTTATTTTCTTTTTCCTTCAATATGGTTTCCTTGTAAGAGTTAAATATATCAAGAAATGTTTTTTTTTTTTATTGTGACGGAACAAGCTCGAGGCCCACCTGATGTTAAGCGGACTAACCTCTGCCTATAACAAATGCATTTCGTCACAAGTCACGAATTGCACTGCGCCCGACACCTTAAGACATATTTGTGAAGTCTCATGTGCCTGTAATTTCACTGGCTCTCAAGGACTGCTGCCAGAACACACCGTCAGGTGCTTGGCGACAGATTCTCTACTTGAGGGTGGTCGCTAGCCAGGCGGGCATTCGCAAAATGCCCTTCCACCACGCGATGAAGCTCAAGCCCGTGGCGGGATTGGAACCATGGACCTGCTGCGCGGCAGTCCATAGCCAATGCCAAGCCATTACTGCTTCATAGACATTAAACAAGAAGCAATATTACCCGTAATTCGAGTTATTCGTTGGTTCAGTCATAACGAAACCAATAAAAAACTCTTTACACACGCAGCCCGCATCGCCTACCAGTTGGTGTTTAGGTTTTGTTACTAGTGTAGTTATAGTTCGGATATAAAATATTCTAAAAATCGTGTAAAACGTACATGAGAGCTCGTGTTTGTTTTTAGATAGGAATTTTATTTCACTATTCCTAATTTTTTGTTACAATAGAAATAAAATTCCGCTAGTATTAAATTGTTGTCTCCATCACTGGAGTTACACATATTTTGAAATTATTTTCTATTAGCTTTTTCGATGTATCTGTGAGTTTCCCTACTTTATAAAGGCGCGTTCTGTAACTACAAGCGTGATATTCTATTAATCTTGTGGAAATAGTATAGAAAGAAAATTGTGTGGTACAGTTACAAACTGTGCTAAGTCGTAGTACCAGTGCTATTGCTGCCGATGTCTTGCTTCCTCCATGTAAGAGCATTAAAAGAAAATACATATGTATTAATGAGAGAGAACGAGAAGAAAACAACTGGATCATACATTTATTTTTAACGAGGGTAATAATAATAATAACGTTTATTGTGCAAAAAAAAAAACAGGTACATAGATCAGACAAATAAGGAATTTTAACATTATATGAGTTAACATGAAAGTTGTCTTATATCACACTAGCCCCCACACTAGGATACCCTGTGTTGTGGGTGGACTAGTTTCTCCCAAAGAACATTTATTTAGGGACAAGACGTCATTACAATTATAAGAAGCAATAATTAAAAAACTATTAGAGTAGAAACCAGTTTGAAAAGTAATCTAAACTAAACATTAACACTAAACATCTAAACATTGTAACAAAGCTGAAAAAGGAATTATTTTCGGATATAAAATGAACATTTTATTATGAACGAATGAAAAATAAGGATCAGAAAAATAATATACATATGTAAAATATATAAGCTTATTAGAATTATAAAATAAAAGAAATTTTGGGACATACCCTTTAAAAAGAACATGCACTCGTATCACACATAATGCGAATTTTTAGCTCACAAAAACTTGTCAACAACCTTGCACGTAGACTTACACTAGAACATTACAAAAATATTTCTAAGATATTCTAATTCAATATTACTAAGCAATAATCAATTATACAGATTTAATTAACTTTTTCAATAAACATACAGTTCACAAGTTCTTGTTAAGATTACATTGACTTAAATAATAATGGTATCATGAGGGTAGGTTGTATAAAATTTCTAATTTGTGTGTGCAGTCTGAAATACTTGTCCCCACAGAGTTCTTGTATTGTTTATTGAGAATGGTGTGCGTGAGTTGTGCGTGTGAGTTTTCTGTGTAGTGTAGATAAGAGCTACGATATCTCGATCTATGTGTGCATGTGATATTCATGCTATGTAGCGAAGGCGTTAGGCTGGTGTCACACTGGGTGATTTTGTATGCTAAATTTAGTTTATAAATGGGGTTTGTGATTGTTGTAATTATTTTCTGTGGAATTAGATTTGTAACACTAACATATACACCCATAAATAGATATCGTGGTGTATATTAAATAAATATACTTTATACTTGTTTTAAATATATTGAAATGCAAAAAAATAATTAAAAATATATAAAAAAACTTTTCAAATAACATATTGAAAAAGTGATATTTTGAAGTCTTTTTTCTTTTTGTACTTATGAGAGGTCTAAAAGGTAACTACATAATAAACTACTTAAAAACAATAGAAAATTTTCAAATTAGTAAAATAAAAAGAGGTACTCGTATGTGGCGAAGTGAATTTGGGAGGTTTGTAAAATTACAAATAATAAGTAAGTAAAAAACTTTAATATAAATAAAAACAACTCATATCAAATAAAAGCTGTTTCTATTTCGATATTACGGGTTATATATATTTTATTAGTAGCAATAGAAATTTTACTGACATACTTGCAAAAGTTTTTCTGTCTCCATGTAATTTAAAGTTTGTAGCCAGCTGCTTGTAACTCTTTTACATCCATTTCTCAGAGAGTTGACTATATGTAATTTTTTCTGTGCTTCTGTGTATATGTATGGTCCCAAAAATAAAGGTGATTTCTTAGCAAATTTTGTTTTGAATACCGGTGAAGGCCAAATTAGGCGACGTTTAGTTTGGGTTGAGGAATTAATTGAAGTTAAGGCTTTTTTGTGAAATCTTAAAATAGAAGCATTAATGAATATTTGTCTGACCCTCAAGTAACTCAGTTCTTTATACAAACGATCGGTACAATACCGATATGGCTTTTTGTATGCTATTTTTAGAATAGCCCTCTGTGCCCGTTCTGCCTTGATGAGCAGATACCCGTAAGCAGCACCCCAAACAACTACACAATAGGAAAGAATTGATTGGCAGAGTGTAAGATATACTAAGCGAATCAGATTGTGGTCAGCGACGTTCCTTAGTTTAATGAAGATATATTTAAGTTTTTTAACTCGAGAGCTGACCATATCTATGTGCTTTTTCCATGATAGGTTTTCGTCAATAAAAACACCTAAGTATTTAGTGTAACTAACATTTTCTAAAATTGAGCAGTTACAGTTACTTTGGCTGTTACAAGTGTGGAGTTTTATTGACAGTGGGTGGGAAGGGGCTGTACGCTGGGATATACTAAACGTTAGGTACTTTGTTTTTGACGTATTAAGGGTTAGAAGATTATTCTGGAGCCACTGGGAAACTTGACAGAGACCAGCTTCAGTTGCTTTTCCGACTGCTGCCCAAGTATCGCCATGAAACAGCAGAGCGGTGTCATCGGCAAAGGTAAATATTTGTGCTTGAGGAATATTAAGTTGACAGAGGTCGTTTATATAGATCAGGAATAGTGTAGGCGCTAGCACGCTTCCCTGCGGTACGCCAAAAACAACTTCTGCAAGATCACTTTGGTAGTTATCTACACAGGTTCTTTGCATTCTATCGGTAAGGTAAGAGGTAAACCAATCAAGTGCTACTCCACGAATGCCAAGAGAGGATAATTTGTTTAGAATGATCGGACGAGAAACCGTGTCGAATGCCTTAGCCAGGTCAAGAAAAACACCAATGCAGTGCTGACCAGAATCGAGGGTGGTCGTGATGTGGTTTACCATATTTACCACGGCATCTTCTGTTGACATGGTTGTGCGGAATCCAAATTGATTCTCGGCTAAAAGTTTGTTTGACTCCAAGAAATATAATAGTCTCTTATTGACGACTTTCTCAAGTATTTTTGAGACAGTGCTCAACAACGAGATTGGTCTATAATTATTGGCAATATGTGGGTCACCAGCTTTAAATATAGGAATGACATTTGCTATTTTTAAGCTTTTAGGGACGATACCAGTATTCATGCTAAGATTGCACAAAAATGTTAGAGGTGCAGCCAAAGCATGCCTAGCGTTTTTGATGAACGCGTTACCAATGCCATCATGACCAGATGCAGATTTAATTTTTAGATTTCCAATTATTTTGAGTATTTCCATTTCGTTTGTAGGATAAAAGAAAAATGATTGGCAAGGGGGCTTAGATAGTAAAGAAGCATTTCTAGCTAACTCGAGTTCGGTAGTGGAGTTATTTGCAAGAATATCACTAGCCAAATCTTTACCAATCGAGGCGAAAAAAGTGTTGACTTCAATTAGTGACTTCTTAGGGGAACAATTAGGAAATGTGTCAATTAGAGCAGAGCAAGAAGCACTTTTGGTATTTATGTTGCAAAGATTTTTAACTGCCTTCCACGTTTCTTTACTGTTGCCCATGCTGTCAGACAACAGTTTTTGGTCATGCGCATCTTTAAGATTTTGCAGAATGTTATTGCAAAGATTCCTGTAGGTTTTGTATTGCTTTTGCAGTTTTAGATCTTTTGGGTTCCTTCTGGCCGTCATGTGGAGAGAGTCTCTGCGTCTGATACATTTCAAGAGGCCTGGAGAGATCCATGTTCGACGTATTTGTTTAGAATTGTTCATAGACCGGGAATGTTTGTTAGCCTCAGAACAATCATTACATTTCTTAACAAATATATCAAATGCTGTGGAGACTTCTTTTTGGCTATAAAGAATCGACCAATCAGTATCCTTAAGATCTGCTGCTATTTGGCTATAGTTTAATTTAGTCCAAGTTTTAGTTGTTTTGTCAGAAAGGTCAAAATGTTGTTTGTCTATTCCAATGAAGACAGCGTCGTGGTCTGTGATGTCAGCACCACAAACCACGACACGTGCGGCGAAACCACATTTGAAAAATACGTGGTCAAGACAAGTCTGACCATGAGTTGGAAATAAGTGACCAGGCATCAGGCCATAGTGGGAAGTTAGTTCTAAATAAGGCTCTGAATTAGAATCCGTGGAGTTTTTTCTGATGTCTATATTTATATCACCAGCAAGTATTATTGTTTCAGTGTGTATTACTTTAATAACATTCTCCAATGAATTCAGGAATGGTTCAATGTTTGATTTAGAAGGAGATCGATACAATGCTATTACTGTTATCTGGTTTTCAACATTAATAAGTAAACAGTTGGCATCGGTAAAAGACGGTTCTGTTATATTTACCTTGATATCATGTCTCGAGTATATTACAATACCATCATTTTGGTTAAGATAGTTGAGGGATTTGTGGTAGAAATAATGATCAAGTGAGATTTCAGGTGAGTATTCGTTTAGCCAGCATTCTGTTAAAATAATTATGTCAGGGAGAAATTTGAGCCGTGACACGAAAACGGTAAGGGAATCAAAGTTTTTCCGTATGCTGCGAATATTCTGGGACAAAACAGTATACTGTTTATGAGTATCACCAATAAGTTTCTGACAAGACTCAGGTTGAAATGTACGTGTATTGGGGATAATATTTGCAGCATCTAGGTCATCCATAAAACTTATAGTATCGAATTTTGAATATTATAAAACTGCGTGTGCATAGTATTAGTACTAGAAAAAATTCTTGTAGTCACTATTACCTTTATTAAACAAATGGTAGAATGATTATAGAAAAAACTAGAAATATAATACTGCATGCAAGATTTAGTAAGTGAGTAGTATGTTTGGAAAGTCAAGTGTGAAACCATCCTTATGAAGGTCTTGGTGTTGCACTTTTGTGATAGTGTGTATTGAATGTACTCGTATGAAGAAAGAGGTAAGTAAATTGTGGGTAAACGGAATAAGAGAGAAGCTCTGTTTACTCCAATCAAAAAATGTTTCGAGTAAGAAGGAGACATAAAATATATGTTGCATAGAGTACATGACGTTCTAGTAAAGTATTTGTGAGAAATTATAGTTTGCGAGTGACGTGAGGATTGAAAACATATTATTGGATATGTATGTGTATTTAAGGATGTGGTAATCTCGTGATTTGTATAAATGTTCAAAATTATACCGAAGGTAGGAAATATGAATTGGTTGACAAGCGATGTATTCAAGAAAGGTAAGTACAGTGCAAATTTAATGGTTAGGTAGAAAAGTACGAAATATAAAATAAGTATTGTGAGTAATGGAGACATATAAGTTCTCATTAGTAATAATAATAGTCAGGTCGAAATCCTCAGGGATTTGAGTTGTTCTTCAGCTTTAACTAATATGTATGGGGATCCTTCGCGTTTCCGGAGGTACACCTTCCCATTGGAAGTCCAGCAGTATGCGTAGTTCTCCGATTTTGCCAGTTCCCTGGCATGAAAATGTAGCTTTTTTGCCTTGGCAGTTAGGTGTTCAGATATATATATGGGTACAGTTTCTATTGAGCCTTGGAAGCCAAGGTGACTTGAGTTAAGTTGACCTTGTCTATGAGCTTTATTATAACGTTTCGCTGCTTCCAGTGTTTTACTCTTTAATAGAGTGTTACAGAGCTCAACAACAATAGTCGAGGTACCGTTTGAGCTATTCGACGGAATCCTATAAACGTCACGGACCTCAGACTGACTCAAGCTTAGGTTGAGGTTCTTAGTCAGAGACGAGAATGCATTAAACAAGCTTTCTTTTGTTTCTCTCTTTTCTTGTGGCTTAGCATTGGGCACGTTCCTAATTTCTATACAGGTTTTTCTCATATTACGATCGATAGTTTCGCATTTATCATCCAACAACGCTATTTGCGTGATCATTTCTTTCCGGTTATATTCGAGTTTCTTAATGCTTTCTTGAATATCGGTAAGTTGCGCGGTAGCAATGCCGACTCCGTTCTCCAGTTGTGTATTAGAATCTTGAACGGCGGATATTTTTAAGTCAAGACCTGCAATTCGGCCCTCCAATGCGTCCATCCTGCTGTTCTGATTTGTTTTAAGAGATTCAAAAAGATCTCTCATTTCAGTTTTTAGAGCAGTTAGAGTATCGACTTCATCATCTGAAAGACGGGGCCTTTTATCTCTATTCCTGATACGTTCCTCTCTAGTTGTTTTGGACGCCTCAGTGTCCGATGCTGATTGCAAAACATGGGAAATGGGTGAACGAGCTGTTTTTGGCATTATGTAGTTCAACTGTATGTTTCTTTACAGAATTGACTATGGTCGAACACGCATACTTTTGCAGTGAGTGACAAACCTGTTGCACGAAACTTGTTAATGCACACTATTGAAGTGAGAGCGGTGTGGGTCAAAACAATAGGCAAGATACTTGTCGATGTGTGCGTAAGCACGTGTATGCATCCACCAGGCGCAAGTAAATTTACACTTATGTGTGTACGTCTGCGCGTTGTGGTAGGGATATTGAATATACTAACTCACGGTTGTGCTGCGTTGTCGTATTACAGACCTCCTCAGAATTTATGCACTCCTAATTTTTTTAATTGAATTTTGGTGTAAAAAACGCTTTAATAATTTTGATTTTAAATGGTTACGTTCTCTCAGCACGTCTGCTCAGCTTGGCGTCCGGGGAGGGAGAGGAATCTTCATTAAATATGGACCTTGGTCTTGCTGGATTACCTAAGCTATTGTATCCACCCACTTAATATTTATTGATCCGTTCATAAGTCAGATCCTTTTCACACGCTTGTCTTCTGTTTTTTTTTACGTCAAAATATACCATTGGTATTCCGAAGCTTTAAATGCGAGATTATAAAAGGTTGGATGCTGTGTATGTGTTATAATGCTGTATAAAAGGTTGAATGTATATATTGTGGGCGTTGATTATTTTGCTTGTGTTTTTTTTATGTTATTGTGACGGAACAAGCTCGATGCCCACCTTAAGTTAAGTGGACTAACCTCTGCCAATAACAGATGCATTTCATTACAATTCATGAAGTGCACTGTGCCTGTCACGTTGAGACGCAGTTGGTAAGTCTCATGTGCCTGTAATTTCACTGGCTCTCAAGGACTGCTGCCGGAACACACCGTTAGGTGCTTGGCGACAGATTTTCTTCTAGAGGGTGGTAGCTAGCCAGGCAGGCAATCGCAAAATGCCCTACCACCATGCAGTGAAGCTCAAGCCGGCGGTGGGAATCGAACCTGGGACCTGCGGCGCGGCAGTCCATAGCTATTACCGCTCGGCCATCATTGCAAAATATCAATGCGTTCGCAACACAGATCCGCACCTCTCTCCGCAGGCCTTAAAGGGCCATTGCACTGGGGGTGGCGCGGGCCTACCGCTCGGTAGGGTTTGCTGCAGCGTGCGCTCTGGCTGGCACCCCTCCTTGGGAGCTTAAGGCGGGAGTGCTCGCTAGAGTGTATGAGTGGACGGCGGGGCGCAAGGCTCACGGTGAGCCCCCCGGCCTGGAGGAGCGGGAGGCCGTCCGGCGTGAGGCGAGGGACGCAGTCGTCCAGCAGGAGGACCTCGCCGCCGCTGCTTGGCCATCGTGTGCAAATCAGGATTTGTCAACTCGCAAATTTTCAAACATGACCATCTGTGTAAATTACTCATAACCCTTAGTTACTCATGTAGCCTTATTATATAAGTAGAAATATAGTGGAGATCAAATTCATTCTGTAATTTAAACCCCAGCCTGCTGGGCATTGGTTTCTATCAAATTTTGTAAGAAATATTTAGTAATGGGCTTTGAAAACGATTACATGTGAGTAAATCTAAATTGCATTAGTTCAAACTAAAGAATAATGTTCATCTCCGTTACCAATGCAGTTGGACAATATAGCTGCTGATGTTATTTCTATAACAATTTTCAGTCAAGAGATATCGATTGCAGTGGGCGGCAGATTAAAGTATTAGTACGTAACTTCATAATTATTAAATGTTAAAGATCCAAGATCGTATGTTAAGTTGTGGATAAACTTCGTAAACTTCAATCCCACCAGCCTCATGTTCAACCTATCTAACCCTCTCTGGGATTAGTGTATGAAACCTACCTGCCAAATTATTCACACTCGTAAGTCATATGTTAACAAATTTGATAAGGTAATAAATTAAAAACAAATATTTGAGTCAAGGGATAGGTATACACGTAGTTTTTTTTGTGTACACTTTAATTAAGCTGTACATTTACTTAATACTTTTCACTTTATCTGTAACTATCTTAGCGGCCGCGGTTCCGCCCGCGCGTATGTTGGTTATCACGCAAAACCATTAACTTTTTGTTATAAAGTTGAATAAAAACTATTCTATGTCCTTCCATGGATCTCAAACTATATTTATACTAAACTTCATCCAAATCGGTTCAGTTGTTTTTAAGTTTATTCGTTGCATACAAAAATACAAATCTTTTACTCCTTATAATATTAGTGTAGATGTAGGTAAGTTAATAATACATATTATACCTATGCAACGCTTGTTTCCCACAAAAGTAGGCAGATTAATATTGGCATAATGTCATTATTTTCCTTCTCATACATTATTTCTGTACACACCCTTTAGTTTTGGGTAGATACTTATAACCTAAAAACTTTCGGCATTTTCCTACTATCTATTCCATGCACTTTCACCTCCTATACTTCGTCAATTTCTTTTCGATCGGCACACAGTTTTCTCAACTAACCATTGTTATCTAATTTACTTTACATAATTTTTTTATCACGCCGTTCTGCGTTTACACATATTCAACATAACTTAAACACAAAATAGCGTTAAAAACAGATAAGTTCCCAAAATGCTAACAGCTATGCCACATCAAAAGACAATGCTTTATGTGTGAGGCCAGAATTGTAATTACTTACACTAGTTAGTAGTACTAGCTTCTAGGAAATTGTACGTGGCTGATTGAAATTAACAATATATTATAAAACACTGATATGTAGGTATGGATCTTGACTATGGTCCATTTGAACAAGCTATCAGAGTTGCACGATGAGCCGGGGAAAGAGCTTTCTTGGAATTTATTTGCGCGGTGAAATCTGAAACGATGGAATTAGCAAGTTGAAGAAGCCATGGTCAGGACACATTATCGCCAATCCAATAACCGATAGAGAAAAAAAATCCACAAGTGGTTGACACATCACACTTGAATAGGTTGAGGAAGGCCTTCTAATAGGTCGATTAGTAATAAACCCACTTCAAATTTGACTATATTCTAATTCTGAATATCATTATAGCTAAAATAGGTCAAGAAATCCAGCACAAAAGTGTGCCCCTTGAGCCCAGTTCAGATTTTTGAAGTCACTTGTTTGGCACTTAAAATTCTAAGCATATACTGCGCAACTTTTTATAGTTCGTACGTGGTCGCCAGCTACAGCTGAGACGTATCCCTGTGATATTCAACGAGAATTTCCGGTTCTTTTAATAATAAACAAGGAACGGATGAGGAGACGGCCTGATTGAAACTGTCCCTGCTGCTCGGTTCTCTGCAATTTTGTCTGCGTATCACATAGAGTAGAAACGGCATTCTGCCTTATTTGTTCCTTAATAGAATTTAAAACAGAATCTGTATAAAATATTATGTGCCTTTGTCTCTCTGCTAGCTGCTGCGCGTCACTTTGTCTGTATAGGGTTTGGTTATTGTATATTCTTGCTGAAAATATGAACGCAGTTTGATTTGTGTTTTTTGTTTTATCAGAACAATTTAAACACTGTAATATACTAAAAACTATGCCTGTGGGGTGCCAGGGTAGAATGTCGCCCCATTGCTACATGTGTGCTAGTCGTAAGAGGCGACTAAAGGTAAAATACCAGAAAGTGGGCAGCAGCACCTTCTGAGGAACTGATATTATCTTATACGAATTTTGATTTGATTTGTTTGTAAAATATATTTATTGCGTGTTGGATGGTGTAAGAGTTGGACTCTTTGCAGCGCTTTTCATAATGTACGTATGCAATTTTTTTTTGAGCTATTGCGTTTTCCTTTAGAAAACATAAGCAATAAACTGAAAAAAAGTATAATATAGTTGAAGTCGTGGCTTGATTAGAATATTTTTTTGACACTCCGTCAATCACCTTTTTGTCAAATCGTAGAGACTTAAACAATGGCGGAAAAAAAATTTACATCGCAATAAGGTAAGAACGAATGATCACTTTATTGATTTGATGCAAGGGACTTTCAATTGATACTAAAGAAGTACTTAGTTTTATTTTTCTTAAAATTTAAAATTTTGTGACTTTGCATATAATTTTTGGTATTACATTTGTAACAAACATAATTCTAAAAATCCTGAATAATTCAACACTTACCAAAACCAGTATATTTGCAAATCTCATCTTGAATAATATAAACAGAACTCAATTATCACGTACACATGATACATTATAAGATGAAATTTCTCTCAAGCTTAAGTTTTTTTCAAATGTGGATTGTAAAACTGATCTCACATTTGGACCTTTTTTATCCTATACCCCTAAATTATAAAGGGAAAAATTCTTAAGCAGTGTCAGACTGCCTTGTTGGTGTGTGTGTATGAAACGCTGCTTTAGAATCTCCCTGAATTCAGCGTTCGATTTAGGGATCACAGAACTTATTGGGTTTTTCTTACAAAGAAATGTTTAGTTTAGGAATCATCTCAGATTGCGGTAAATGACAAATTACCGCAAAAAGACTCGCCTTCTATAACATGAGACCAACGGTGTTTAAACACTCTTGTCTGTTCATTTGGGCAATACAGGAATGAAAATATGTTTATGTGCGAGTAATATTAATTCCAAAGATCTTCTTTATTTACAACGAACAAAGTAAGTCAAATATTCCATTATCTGAATATAAATTGGTATTGAAAAATTTTACTATCACCAAAAAAAAAAATTTAGTTTGTATACAAGTTTTCAAACTCAGTGAAATTTGGTATACTTCTTCTTGAGATCCTTGTTTGCCAGATTTGCTTAATTATGATTCCGTATATGATTATTATTTTCAAAATAATTCGAATTAAACGCTTTATGGGGAAATTTTCTCTTAAGATAAGGAATTTATTATTATTATTATCTTTTGTTTCATAAAGTATATAAAAAAAAAGTGGCTATAATTTAATTAAAAATATGGCTTCAATATTATCAGATAGGGATTTTTATTAAAATCAATAATATTATTAGTAGTTGTTATTCGAAAGTATAGCGAAATTTGTGTCTTACGAGTATCCTTTGTAAATAATGAATTGATTATTTAAATACTGTTATAATAACACATTTATTTATATTAAACTCATATTTTTACATAAAATGTTACCGACTTTTTCACTCACAAAAGGTGCACCCTTCCACAGTATATTATTATTTCACTGGCTTTCAGGGACTGCTGGTGGAACACACCTTTAGGTGCTTGGCGACAGATTTTCTACTTGAGGGTGGTAGCTAGCCAGGCGAGCAATTGCAAAATGCCCTTCCACCATGCGGTGAAGCTCAAGCCGGCGGCGGCGGGAATCGAACCAGGGACCTGCGGCACGGCAGTCCATAGCTATTACCGCGCGCTCGGCCATCATTGCTTGAGTATTAATAAATTGCGTGAAGATAAAAGGGCTTTCTTTATTATTGTTTGATATCTACATCTTGTAACCCTTGTTCCAATTTATGTATTTAAATTATCGTGAAAAAAATATCACAGTAGCACAATAACTCGTAGTTATCAGCCGAGCTACAAATTAGAATAAATATCACCACCATCACCTTCCTCACCAGATAGCGAGGTTAACTTGCGACATAATATCACAGTTAACATGAGTCGATAAGTGCGGCTTCACATACTCGCAACTATCCAAGAATATAGAACATAAGGAAACGTAGAAAAAGACCATCTCAGAGGTGCGCGGTTTGGTGGTGCGGCATAGCGTGGCAAGTGAGCAATGGCTCGTGTTTGATGATACAGATTTAATGCTGATTGCAGATTGATTTTTTTACAGTGGCTCATTAGAGACTTTCTTTGTCTAAGGGATGAAATGTGTAATAACATTTTAGTAGTTCCAATACAAGATACGAGTTTTTTTTAACTGTTAGATGATCAGTCTAATTGAAAGAACAATATATATATTTATATTTTTTTTGTTATCCTGTGAATTCACACAGCCCATTCACAGCTGATCTTCAACAGATAATGGTAATACACACAAGCATATAACCAGGTATAATACTATCCAATATAAAACTTACCTACGACAAAAAATAATCGAGAGCAAAAAAATACAGGTACAAAGTAATACAGTTACATATACACAAATACCAGCCAAGAGCGAGTCAAACTTCCGCTAATGTTTGTGTTTTTATGAGATTTAGAACATGTATAATTTAGTTAAAAAGTAAAAAAACCCGAATGTAATTTATTTTCGTAAAACGTTTTATCGTTCCATTGAAATCAAAACTGCAAATTATACATATTTATGGAATCGTTTTAAGCCTTTTAAGTTTAGTCTTCATTTTGATATCCCACTCGATACAAAAAAATATCTTACAATTTGCCGTCTAAAATCCGCGAGTTTGTTTTTTAATTCTTTTATGTACCTACTTAGTGTAACTTGCGCTATCAAGACGAATCTAACGATATCTCCTACATTAAAATCGATTAAGACATTTAGAAGTTATAGTGGAATATAGAAACTCCCAAACATTCGTACATACATACACGACCCTTAAAAACATAACCCTCCTTTTTTGGCAGTTGTGTAAAAATAACGATATTTTGGCACATTCTGTGTTGATACAGGACCCTTGGTGTGCGAGTTCAACTCTTGAGGTTATATATTTTTAGCGGTTTTATAAAACTACATACATGTTTCAAATTTGTTGTGACTATAATACAAACTCTAAAATAATACAAAAAAAATAATCAATTAGGAACTGCAGGTACAGCCTAGCGCTATATTATGCTGTGACACGTTCAATCAAAAATAACCCAAATATTTTTCACTGTACACTTTCACGTGATGCAATTTTATTTTACGTCGAATAAAATAACTTTTCATTAGCAAACCATCATTGTAAAGTTCACTTGTCAGAAGGGATCATTATTGCGTTATTATATTGATCACTATATAGGGACTACCATTGTTAATTCAGTGAAAAAGTTCAAAGCTTTTCATTCGATCGTTCCATTTCGCTCCACCCGCTCGCTCCACTGAACAAACTGGTAAATTCTCACCGACATAAAATTTTATGACCATACTCGAGCTGACTTTTACTGCAACATTCTGCAATGTGAGTTTTTATTTCTATTGTAAAATGATTTTGAAGATTTTGAAACGGTAGGTATAGTAGGTAAGTTACGGTGACTGTGAATTAATTATGGCGAAAAATAATTAGTTACCTTTGTATTAGAACTCAGATTGTATTGTAATAATTTCAATAATCCTACTAATATTATAAATGCGAAAGTTTGTGAGTGTGTATATAAGTTTGTTACTTCTTCACGCTCGTTTGAGCGTGACTGAATCAATGTTGATAAAATTTGGTATGAAGGTAAATTTTGAAGCAGTAAAGGCTCATTGGCATTGATTATGAACAGCCGCACAGCAGGTCTATGGTTTGAATCCCGCCACGGGCTTGAGCTTTACTGCCGGTATTGAGTTAAGAGGTAACAAACTAATACACAATATTATAAAGGCGAAATATTGTGTATTAGTTTGTTACCTCTTAACTCAATACCGGTTTGACCAATTTGCATGAAATTCAGTAACTTAACATATATCAGCATGCCCATTGTAAATTTTCAAGAAAGAAAGAGTAAATTTCAATGATTTGCTATACAATGACAAAATATAACAAAAAATAGGTTATGGCTGTTGTTGGATGGTAAGTTGTCATGGTTGGTGGTTGGTATGGTTTTAAAAATGGCTACGAGTACACATGTTCTTGTTCCATTCAACAGTGGGTAACACCGCGGGGCGCAGCTTGTGCTTTATTAAAGCGATAAAAACATTTCTGGACCTAATAAAATAATGATACTAAAAAGTGTATATGAAATTGAGTAGGAAAAATACGTAAAATTAAGAAAAATATCCTTTGGTTTTGTCACCTAAACCTCTTTCAATAGGTATGATAATTATGTTTTTTGATAAATAAATAGCAATCTCTATAATAAATCGTTGTTTTTCATCATGTGGTTGTAATGGTTAAAGACTATCAATAAATGAAAATTACGTAAAAACAAAATAATAACCTGTCATTTCTTTTTAGATTAAGTAAAATAGTTTTCTTCATTCGTGTTTTCTTCTCTATCCAATATAGTTAATAGTTTTGCATGTTTGCCCAATATAATTTCAGCTCCTGATACACATATTTATGATATTGATATGACGTTATAAAATGTTAAGTTTTATAACGTAATATCTTACATATCAGTTGTGATAAAAGAACTATAATCGAAGCTTCCGGTTTGAAGGACTCAATAGCTAGATGAATAGGCACGTGATATTTAAAACTGAAAGTCCAGGATGGCAAATACAACTAATGACAAGACATTAAGGGTCCATTTCGGAATGTACTAAGTAAGTTCCAGGTTATTTACTAACACATATAACAACTGGATAATAAAAATGTCCGTTAACATGCAGTGCGTTTCACGACATTTTTTCTGTCAATTAGATCTTACAAAAGTTATTCGAAATCAAACTGGCAACGCCACCTTGTATTGATACGCTCGGGTTTTTGTATCGCGGGTATAGAGAGGTCTATTGGTTGTACAATTTGAAGCGCTCGTAGAGAAGTTTACTTAGCTGTTCTCAACCGATCAGCAAAGTTAAGCAACGATGCCAAAATGCCGAGCCAGGTCGCCGATGGGAAGACTCTACGCGTATATGAAGACTACCCCGCGTCGCCGTCTGCATCCGCGTTCGCGCACGCGATCGTAAATAATGAGCAGCCGCTCACAGAGTCCGCGTCGTGTCCGAATGTAAATAACAATACGCGACCGCGATCCGTATCGGGTAGGAGACGCGAAGGGCAAGCATTATCGGTCCGTTCACAACGTTCGAGCGCAAGTGCCGTCGCAAGAATACGGCAAATGGAAATGGAGGCTGAAGAACGACTAGCCGACATAAGAAGAAAAGAGTTGCAAATTGAAGCCGATCTGATCAAGAAGAAATTAGTCGCAGACATAGCGGCTATAAGGGAAGAATCTGATCAGGAAAGTCTCTGCGAACATGGAAACCAGCATGAGAGTCAAAGACTGGGTTCAACACACGCAGAGACGGGGGGAGCACGGTGTAGATATCGACGCTACCGTACTCATGGAAAGAGCGAAAGAGACGGAACGATGCCAACATACTACGCGTGTGAGAGAGACCGAGCGAGGTCAAGTAATTAGAGCAAAGGAAACGGAGCTATGTCCCATGCCCACACCGAACCAAGCAACGTTCAAATCTTCATCGCGGCGCCAACCGTCACCAGCCCGCCCTGTATCCAGAGACAGGGGCATGGAAAGGCTTGCGGAAATATTAGAAAAAATGGCACGGAACAAACCGCATAGAAGCGCACCGGACTTACCTATATTCAGCCGCCGGGGAATGGCTACCGTTAAAAGCTGCTGCCAAGGAAGCAAAGGCAGTGTAAGGGCTGACGCCAACCGAGAACCTCGCTAGGCTACGAGCGTGCCTGCGAGGCGAAGCTCGGCAATGCGAAGCCGCGCTGTTATATACAGCAACGGAACCGACTGCAATAATGAAAACGTTAGAACAGCGTTACGGGCAGCCGGAAATAATAATCGATCAAGCATTAGACGACTTAAAAAATCTACCGCGCATCGGGTCAACTGCAGCGGAGCTTAACGAATTTGCTAATAAAACTGCAAAATATTGTCACGGTAATTTCGTGTCTGGACGAACGCGGTTACCTACAGAATCCAATGTTAACGCGACATATCACCGACAAGATGAGTGAACACCTACGGTCGCGTTGGTGCGATTATGCTGAAGAACAAGAGCGACAAACAGAAGCGGAAATTGTAACGTTATCACGCTTCTTCATGCGTGAAGCCGAACGTGCAGTACGCCATTGCTACTCGTCTGCGCAGCATAACCCGACTACAAAAGCGAACAAGGACTCGCCGCAATTCCGACCCAATAACCGCAATAACCAAAGAGTTAACGTCTATGCAACGAACGAAACACAGAAGAACGTTTGTCTGTGTTGTGGAAACGAACAAAATGGCAAAAAGTCAAAGAAATGACTGTGGAAGAGAGATGGCAATGGGTGAAAGAGACGCGTACATGTTTTTTGTGCATGAATAGCAAACATCGTCGCTATAGTTGTAAAGCAAGAAAATGCGGAGTCAACGAATGTAGAATGCCACATCACGCATTACTGCATGCGGTTAAACGAATAAAAATGGAATCAAAACCGCAAAAGGAAGACACTGCTATTACCGCCTCCGCGCAGGCTACAAGTAACAACAAAGTTTTGTTAAAAGTGTGCCCGATCACACTTAAGGGACCGACAGGAGAAATAGAAACGTTCGGTCTGTTAGACGAAGGGTTGACGATTAGTTTAATCGACCAAGAAATAGCCGACCTAATCGGCGCGCACGGGCCTACAAGGGCGCTTAACATCCACGGAGTCACATCGAGTCAAAGGGAAGCAGGTAGCCAAGCCGTAGACATCGGGATAAAAGGAAGACGTCAGACGGTATACCACGCTATTAAGGCGCGCACTGTTCAACACTTAGAGCTAGGTAGTCAGTCGGTAAATAGCGAGATAATGGACCAACGATACCTACAAAGTGTGTGTGCCGAAAACGTGTGCTACTCCGGAGGAAAACCGTGCATATTAATCGGTGCCGATAACTGGCATTTAATAGTAACCAGAAAGTTACTCACGGGAAAAAGGTCGCAACCAGTGGCATCTCTCACCAAGCTCGGATGGGTGATACACGGAACCGTACCGCAAAGCTCAATTGTGTCTCATGATGAACGCATACTAAATGTTTTTACTTTTATTTAAGTGATAACGTTGGTGATTTGAAATGGTTGTATAGTTATATGGATATAGACCGTTTCCTAAAAAAGAAACACTTCCGTATGTTAATCCAATATCACTCTAATATCTTACTAAACTTGTGTAATTGATCTTATAATAGATTTAAATAAGATCAGAAAAGCACGCACTTGTAGTGGTTTTATGTTATGTTGATATTAGTCTGACGTTGTTACAAAAGCATTTATCAAGACCATTATGAAATCAAATGAACTTAGAGAATGGGGATATAAGAGCAGTTATTCTCAAGTGCAATAAGTCTTCGTAAATGTTATTGTAGGAGTAAGAGGCTTATAATGGTATTATAAAATGCGTTTATATACATATATGAGACAAGGTAATAAGAGAGAGAGCTCTTGAGTCCGTACTAGCTTGTCAAATGCTAATATAAGAGCAATAACATGTTCCAAAACAATTATAAGAGCGTTATAAGCCTACCACTCTTATAAAAGGCGTAATCTAAGACTTTTTTGCTGGTTGGGTACCTATTGCAATTTCTATCACAAAATATCAATTCAGTTTTAAGCTCGCAAAGTAATTAACGGATCGAGCTAATGAGTGAATATGAAATAATGTAATGAAACGTATAAAACCTTGGCAATGAAACATCATCATTTTTCTGTCGATAAATCAACTGGTCCCTCTCTCATTAAAACGCCAGTTGCGATATAAAATTCACCCTGGTACAGAAAATATATTGTATTTTCTGAGCGGAGTTATTTTGTTATTTTGCTCCTCTCCCTCGCATACAACGTAGTCGGCTCCCCGTGTTCACGTCACGGCCTTGTCTCTGGAGGTAGAAGTGATCCTTTACTTGAAGAGCAAAGGATCATCTCGTGGGATTCCACGTACGATTGAATTTTCACTCTGATTCTTAACATATACCTACGGTTTAAAATGTAATGTTTGCTATTTATTTTATATTAAAGCCACATAATTTATGAACACTTTGTACAAATGTACATTTAGTTTTGATGGGTTGTAGATTTACGTAATGAGAACGCGAGCTGCTAAAGTTTGAGCGATTGTGCAAATATATTTATTTATTATTGTGATAAATCCGCTGTACATCATCAGTTCAACATACCATACGATTTGATGCCACACAAAAAGCTTTTAGTAGCATCTTTTTGAAGCGCTCGTAGTGAAATTTGCTTAGCTGTTCTTAACCAATGAGTAAACTTAAGCAACGTCCGCCACTGTCACGAGTTGGATGGGTGACCGCTAGTGACATTACTACTGAGCGCTACCGTGCTTCGGAGGGCACGTTAAGCCGTCGGTCCCGGTTGTTGTCTTACGATAGCAGTCGTTATAGTATGGAGGTAGGGCATTTTGTGAATGCCCTCCTGGCTAGCTACCACCCTAAAGTAGAAAATCTGTCGCCAAGCACATAACGGTGTGTCCTCGTCAGCATAACGTAAGTTATTGATAAATTTCCCGTTGATTACGATCCCCAAGACGCGTGCTTAGCGACAGGATTATATCAAAATCTCACGTGGGGAAAGCTTTTGTATAATGGTGGAAATTGGAATGGCTTTTTATGGTAGTGGTGATAAAATATCGTTAAAATAATATTTAATAAAAATCTATTTTAGTCCACTTTGATAATACAACCAATAGCAGATGTATTTATTATGTTCTTTGACAATAGTAAACCGTTTATAAAAAATAATTATTATAATATTACCATATTCAAATATCTTACAAAATATAGCGCTGTAAAATAATAAATAAAAAAGCAACGGTTGCAATAAATTTAGCGTAAAATAGATAGCGTACTTAAATGATGAAGATCGATTTACTATCTTCTAAAGAACCAGGCGGATGGACTCCACTGTCCACTGTCACGACAAGGCGGCCCCCGCCAGCCACCTCGTGCGCGTTTCTTCCTCCCACGCTGGGAGCTCTCTTCGAGATCTCGTCAACGCCACGAAGTGATAAACTTCGGCAAGGATCTCCGCTTGGTGCTCTCAGGGCTGATCACCAACCATCACGCAGGCTCTGCCATGTACACCTGACCCAACTTTTTAATTATTATAACCACACCCCTATTTCATTGTAACGATCAGGTCGTGAAAAAGAGACTTTATTTTACGTTTTAAATAACTAAAGAAAAGCGACGTGTCAAGGTTCCAGAATAATTTACCCTAATTATTGTTCTTTTGAAGCAGTGATGGCTGAGTGGCATTGACTTTGGACTGCCGTGCCGCAGATCCACGGTTCGAATCCCGCCATGGGCTTGAGCTTCACCGCATGGTGGAAGAGCATTTTGCGAATGCCCGCCTGGCTAGCGACCACCCCCAAGTAGAAAATCTGTCGCCAAGCACCAACGGTGTGTTCCGGCAGCAGTCCTTGAGTGCCAGTGAAATTACAGGCACATGAGACTTAACAACTATGTCTCAAGGTGACGGGCGCAGTGCAATTCGTGACTTGTGACGAAATGCATCTGTTTAGGCAGAGCTTAGTCCGCTTAACATCAGGTGGGCCTCGTGCTTGTTCCGTCACAATAACATAAAAAAATAAAAAATAAATATATGTATAGGTCCTTACATATGAAATTGGCGTTTTTCGTACTGGCCACTTTAATCACGAATTTCTCCTCTTTGGTAAGGAATTCCAAATTCAAATTTGTACAGCTATAGACTCATGTATTTGTGCTTCGATGATCGTCATTCATTTGTTTTTTTTCTTCTGTTTTTTTCTGTTTGCGTCACTCATTTTACAAAATGGAAAACCTTAAATATAGCATTATTTACGAGTACGAGTTCCGCCGTGGCACTAGTGCTGCGGAAACAACTCGAAGGGTGAATGATGTGTATGGCGGTCGTGTTGCAAAAGAAAACACAGTTCGTTTTTGGTTCCAACGTTTTCGTTCTGGAAATTTCGACCTGCAGAACAAGCCCCGTGGACGGCCTGAGACTCAAGTTGATAATGAAGAGTTGAAGGCTATTGTGGAAGCGGATCCATCGCAAACCACGTCCGAGTTAGCTGCAGGCTGCGATGTTAGTGATAAAACTGTTTTAATTCACTTGAAGCAAATTGGGAAGATTAAAAAGCTTGAAAGGTGGGTACCTCACGAATTGACTGAAACAAACCGGCAAACGCGCGTCGACTGCTGCGTTACATTACTAAACCGGCACAATAATGAAGGTATTTTAAACCGAATCATTACCTGTGATGAAAAATGGGTTCTTTACGATAATCGGAAGCGCTCAGCGCAATGATTAGATCCTGGCCAGCCAGCCAAATCCTGCCCCAAGCGAAAATTAACCCCAAAAAAGTTACTTGTAAGCGTTTGGTGGACTAGTGCCGGTATTGTTCATTACAGTTTTATCAAATCTGGCCAGACTATTACGGCTGATGTCTATTGTCAGGAATTGCAAACCATGATGGAAAAGCTAGCGGCTAAACAACCTAGGCTGGTCAATCGCTCCACGCCACTGCTGCTTCACGACAACGCTAGACCACACACTGCGCTACAGACGGCTACTAAATTAGAAGAGCTTCAATTGGAAAGTCTAAGACATCCTCCGTACTCCCCGGACCTTGCTCCAACAGATTACCATTTTTTTCGAAATTTGGATAACTTCTTTGCAAGGGAAAAAATTCAACTCCGATGGGGCAGTCCAAATCGCCTTCAAAGATTTTATTGATTCCCGTCCGACTGGTTTTTTTAGTAAAGGGATCAATGAACTACCTATGAGATGGCAAAAGTGCATAGAAAATAATGGTTCATACTTTGATTAATTAAATATATTATATTAAAAAATATTCGACTTTTTGTTCCTCCCATACAAAACGCCAATTTCATATGTAAGGACCTAATATATATCTCACCACAGGCACAGTCTCGTCTTACATAATAAGCAGTTTATACCAACACTATAATTATATAATGCTAAGTTTTAGGAAATTGGCAGGTGATTCTTATTTAAGGCTCTTAGACGCAATCGTACTGAAGCATAGAATTAACTTTGTAAGTAGGTACTCATAAATAATGGACAACATAAGCCATAAATGAGTTTATAGATCGATACCGTCTATGACTAGCGAGGATGATTACATTTACAAGCCGGAGCATCTCATCAGCGCGATGCAGTCGCCCATCTCTGGTTTGAAAGTGTCATCTAGTGACACTTTAAGTGCAACATAAGTAAGCTTACAAACGCGCTAGTCAGCACTGTTCGCAAATATGGTGAGCAGTTACTTCTTTGAATAATGGAGTTCTAACCAAACTTGGTTGTGTGTGTTATGTTATATTATAACTTCGTTGTTCCATTAAACACAAAAATAACCAAACCTTTTCTCTTATTTTTAGCAAGGTTTCTTAGGAAGTTTGGCTAATTTCTTTCTAATGCATTTAGCATCAGTTAACCAAGCATAAAGTAATACTTGATTGACTATTATTTCTCAGTCGGTCTACAGTTGCCTGCAAGAGCTCGCTGCTTGCTTAGCCGTAGGCGAAGAAGGCCACAGATAGTCACTTTTTAGGGTAATACATTTAAATCTATTTATTTTATTCGTCTTTCATAAGAGTTTTTTTTTTCTAAAGATTAGTTTTTCACTTATTACTCTTAGGATACTCGTAGTTACTATTCATGAGAATAAAATTAAAATTGTATAGACATTACACAACCAATGTAAAAAGAAGATTGTTGGTTGTTTAAAAGAGAAGTTCATTTGTATATAACTTGATCGGTTAACATTTTATTAGTCTGATATTTTGTAACTAATGACTGAAAAATTGGGTCTAGGTTATATAAGTAGAAACAAAATAAAACAATAAAATACACATCAACCCCAAATAACTGGCGCAACCAACTAAAATATCATAAGCAACCCGCCCTCAAACGAAAGCATATTCATTTACTGAATATACCGGCTAGCACTCACGGTGTTTTGGTCGTAATGTCCGACCGGTGTTCGAGCAGTAAAGATGCTCATTCTCAAGGTATGCGGGCAGCTTCGAGGGCTGCTAAACGCGCACTGCGGGCGGCTGCTCGCAACGCCCTCTGCGAAACTTGAGGAACGGCGGGCAGCAATGGCATCGCAGGCAGGGTAGGGGCGCGTGCGTCACTGTCGCTGTCTTCACTGCACTCGTCAAAACTATGTGTAGGGTCTTCGCACACTATAGCAATTACGTCTAATTCGCGGGTAAACAGTTTGGCACTGGTCGAGGCACAATTAAGCACCGGTTTCCACGCAGATGGTAAAGTCCAGCCACCGTCCCTATTAAAATTTGGATGACGATTTATTTCAATAGCCTCACGTACTTTCCGCGGCACAAAATACTTTTCTCTCGCTAGTACGGATGCCTTATCAAACCGTATGAAATGATTCGTATCTTTAATGAGGGCGTGCTCGGCTATTGCGGATTTCTCAATTTCTAGGTTCTTAATGCACCTGACGTGCTCCGTCAACCTCGTAGCAGTATTTCGTCGTGTTTCTCCGATATAGGACTTACCACAATCACACGGTACTTTATATACCCCAGGCGCGGCAAGTGGTTCACTGTCCTTCGGTGAACGCAGCATCTGTCGGAGTTGAGTTTGTGATCTGAAAATCGCCTTAATTGAGTACCTCCGTTTCATCAGGTATCCGATTTTATCCGTTATTCCTTTGATGTACGGTAGATACACCGGCGATCTGTTGACAGTGGTAGGTCGCATGCGTTCAGTTCCAGTCACAAGTCGAGAACATTGGCGCCAATTATAACCGTTACGCTCAAGCACCCTTCGGACGTGTTCCAGTTCGGCATCAACAAACTGAGGGTCACATAAGCTTAACGCACGGTTAATTAGCGCCCTTGGTACCGTGAGTGCTAGCCGGTATATTCAGTACTTAAATAATTATGTCAACTCACGTTAGTTTTTATGAAAGCATATTCAATAAAAAATCTTATTCCAAACGTAACCTTAGGCTTAAAAAGATTGCTTTTTCTTTGCTTTCAATATTTTCGAAAAAGCAATATGTGCAGAATTAGATTTTGTAAAAATAGTGATCGTGAAAATATTTACCTTATAATATTTGCTGAGATATGTGGTTTAGTCTATTGAATTCTGCATTTGTATCCTGCGTCTTTTTGTATTCATCCAATATATCTTCATATGTGAGACTATATTCTCGCATATGAAGATACATTGGTATCTAAAAGGGATAATAAACCATATTCATATACTTATCGTACACATTTTGTAACAAATGCCACGCTATTCATCACCAGGCAATCATAAGTTATAACTTATAAGGTATAAACGTGTGACGCAAACTTGCTGATTTAATGATTGTATAACAACCTAGTATACATAAATAGCCACGCGATAACAAAACACGTGTCGCCTTATACTTTTTTCCTCCATGTTTCGATATATTTTGTAGGTCTTTATAATAGTTACTGAAATGGGCCACCTTGAGATATATATAATAAAAAAACGCCTTACAAATTAAATTCGTGCAATATAACGGCTATTCAACGATAATACTTATTTACATTTTTGTTCATTGTTCCTTTACGTTTATTATTATCTTACAGCCATAAAGTGGGCTGCAAAGGGCCTAGAAGGCAGTAAACCGACTTTATGTCTTTGCGTTGAAAGTGAATATATACGCAAATAATATATAATGCTAACGTGAAGTTCTTGTTTTCTAATCAAAATTGAACTTTACGACTACAGGGATAAATACTAAGAGCATTCGGTCACATACAAACTGTGAGGAAATGGATGTTCCGGATCCTTTTGTTGATCAGTCATGAAGCCTGTAGTCTCTAGCCGATTTCATTTTATTGTACACCTTGACGTATTGCTGAATGGTTTTAAGGGGTCTCAAACTGGTGTTTGTGACTGCGTAGCTAGGGGATTTATATCTTGAATGTTTTGAAGTGAAACAAGATCTTTGAATATTCCTATAGCGCCTGGCTAATCAAAATTTAGAAAAGGCGCACCCCATCAAGTCAGGTGAATTAAATAAATAACAAATCGGAAAAAGTAAAAAATCATAACATATTTATTGGGTATCAGACCTTTGACGAGTTTTTTAATCACACATTTTGTTCTTTAAACGCAGCGGAATATTAAGTTTCATGTTCTCTTGAAATATTATTAATTAAAATAAATAATTAAGGGGGCTCTCATACAATAAAAGAGCTTTTCGCCGTTTCTTTGCTAAAAATAATAATAATAAAAACAGGTAGAAACTTGAAATATTCACCGAATATAAAGTTATATGATAATGGTACGGAACCCTTCGTGCGCGAGTCCCACTCGCACTTGGCCGGTTTTTACATACTGTCCTTATGGCTGTTTGCATTGGACGAAAATGATACAAACTGGGTTTGCACGATACGATGGCATTATATTTTGAAACTTTAAATTAATTTTGGCAGTTTTGATTTGATTGAAAGAAATTATCCACAAATCATTGAATTGCTGAAATTCAAGTGATAGATGTGGCACAAAACGCAACAATAAGCTTTATAAGTGTATTCACAGGCAAGAAATTTGCAAATTTAAAATTATTTTTACTTATGACCACAAAATAGCCTAGCACTATCGAATTAGGAAGCGGCCGGCTAAAACCGAAGACAATACTACACTCGAGAGCAATGAATCCGGGTCACTTAAAGAATGTTAAAAATCTCGGAAACTAAAAATGATAGGTTAATGCAATAAATTGTATTTAATAGACAATGTAATACTCCTTAAATGAAAGTAAAAAAAATATGAGTCACCATACATTTTATTAACACAAAATTACATAAAGAAAAAAACTGCTGATCTCTCCTTAAAACAAAAATAGGAAACATGAAATTTTTGAACTTTATTACGATTTTCTTGAATTTTAATACTTCGTATTGCCTCCTCGTGCTTCCATTACTGCGTTTACGCGGTTTGGCATGCTGTACACCAAGTTCCTTATACGATTTTGGGGAATATTCTCCCATTCCTCTGTGAGAGCAATTTTGAGCTCACGAAGCGTGATTGGGGGAGGGTTTCGTTGTTTTACGCATCTGCCTAGCTCGTCCCAAGCATGCTCGATCGGGTTGATATCCGGGCTGCGCGCTGGCCACTCCATACGAGTAATGTTCATCTCTTGAAGGTAGTCATTCACAATCCTACCTGTATGAGGTCGGGCATTGTCATGCATAAATATAGCATCCTCACCTAAATTGACCATAAATGGACCAACGTGATCATTGAGGATTTCTTCCACATATCTTACGCTAGTTAAAGAGCCGTTTTCTATGATCACCAGCTCTGTGCGACTTTCAGAAGAAATTCCGGCCCACACAAGTACAGACCCACCACCGTAGGCTACTTTTTCTTCGATGCATGCTTGCTTGAATCTTTCCCCTGGTCTTCGATACACTCTGTGTCTTCCATCGTGCTTGTAGAGCATAAATTTTGATTCGTCGGAGAACATAACTTTTGACCAATCTTCAATACTCCAATTTACGTGGCTCTGGGCATATCTTAGTCTCGAAATACGATGCCCACGCTCCAGTTTAGGGCCGTTTGCAGGTCTAAGGGGTTTTAAGTTAGATTCAGCAAGCCGACGTCTTACTGTCCATGCACTTGGGTTACTTCCTCCGAGGCGTCGAAACTGATTGGTGAGTTCAGTTCCTGTGAGAAAGCGATTTCGAAGCATGGTGTTCACCAAGTATCGGTCTTCTCGTGCTGTGGTACACCTGGTTCTGCCCGTTCCTGATCTGCGTAGGTTAGAACCAGTTTCTTCGTAACGTCGGAGAACTCTTTGTACTGTTGACAGCGACACACCGACAGTCCTGGCTGTATCGCGCTGACTCCGGCCGGTTTCCAGCATTGTAAGTATTCTGGTGCATTCTTCAGGCGTAAGCGACATAATTTCAGCTTGAATAATGAATATAGAGCACTATCAACATGGTTTATGTACCCACATAAATGACAGATTACAAACAAAAGCAAAACCAAATGCTGTAATTTCGTAGTTCCATCTTCGAAAGTGGCCCTTTTTCAAATTTGATTTTTTTATGATATAACTTTACAATAACTAAGAAGTTTTAATACCTTCATTTAAGGAGTATTACATTGTCTATTAAATACAATTTATTGCATTAACCTAGCATTTTTAGTTTCCGAGATTTTTAGGATTCTTTAAGTGACCCGGATTCATTGCTCTCGAGTGTATTTTAAGACAGTAAAATCTCATAGTCAGTTACTTACTGTAACATGCAATTCCTATTTAGGCAACCTACAATACGTCACCAAAAATCATCAAAAATCATGTGTTTCGCGCTAACAACGCCGAAAAGCTCAGAGAAATCAGCCTTTCTCTAAAGCTGACAAGCGACGAATTTATGACGCCGACGTACTCGTAACTTACCAGCTTCCGTACAGCGACGACGGCGTTTGCTAACTATATACTACACTATGGCGGGACTAATTACTTGCTTAATGTGTTTGTCTCCACTGCGCCAGCTTTGATCACTGAAGCTGAATGAGCTGGTTTGTTGACAGCTGAAGGCGTTTTACCATTGGAATTAGTTATTCGTAATCACTTTCAAGTCAAGAGTTCAAAGCCGATTTCAATTAAAATTGCTAGTTTGTTGATATTATACCAATATTATCTACAATATATTTTATCTAAAACAGAACAAAATATTATTTAAAACAGAACTCCGACATAATTTAAATCTTGCTTTTTCCGACTGTTGTTGTGCGTGAATCATCCAAATGATCGCATTCTTCACAGTGAGTAACCTCAGAACTTGGATCTTAGAACTTTAGACCGCTTACAAAATTTGATGCATTCCAGAGCAACTCAGATTATTTTTTGAAAATATCTGATCATCATAATAACAGGTGCGTATTTTGACGCAACGGTTTCATTTTACTAGATTTAACTTAGGAATTCTCACTCTTATTTCCTATTTCGTGTATCCACATGAGGTAATATAACATTATAAGTATTCGAAGTTTGATTTTCCAACTAAGAATAAAAAATTAGAACAAGCTACATACGACCGTATAGAAACCGCAGGAAAATTTAATATTTATTATGTGTTGTTCCGTTTGAAAATTTTCTTATCCGTATTTTAGTTTTCCACTTATAATTCAAGGACCGTTTTTCCACTGGAGGTAAAAAAAGTGTTTACAAGAGAAAGGGTAATAATAGAGGATATGAAAAAGTTATTTAGCACTCACTTCCTACTTTGTTTATGACCGGTACATGTAAAAGTATGACTTAACAAAAAGTACGTTTCTTAGCTGTCTAGATGCATTTAAGGGTTGAGTACCGAAAGGACAATACAGAGCCATGTTTAAAAAAATACAAAATGTTTTATTCAGTAATAAAGGTTACAAATAGGCTCAACGATGGCTAAAAACCCCTTTTAAGTATTTTGCCAATACTTCTGTTAGGCGTTTTCGCTCTTCCACATCATTGGGTTTACAATTTAGGCATTGGGCAAATTAAAATAAAACATTTTAAAACGAAAACATATCAATATAAATAAACACAATTTAAACATTGTCTTTAAAGATTCCAATAGTACACTGTGAATGTTTTAAAGTGTGAGTTTAATATCCAGCCGGTGGCCGACTGCGCAAACACAGTTGAGTGGGTCCGTGCAGGTACGTGTGGTATTTATTACAGGTGGGCCAAGTATAAAGATGTTGCGTTTATGTGAGTTTTAATAATTATGTGTAAATGTAAAAAAAAAAAAAAAAAAAATTTCAAATAATATAACATTTTATGCAATGACTTCTGGGTATCTAAATGCTTTTATTGTAGTAGCTGTAGTGTTGTATTATAGTTCGTAGTATTATGTGTAAATGTTAATGTTACTGTATGTGACAGGTATCTATCTCATAAACTGAAAGAGTAACATATGGTATCAGCCCAATCGTCTACTGCTGAGCACAGCCTCCTCTATTAAGGGAAGGTTTGCCATAATACCCATGCTAGGAAGTGTCTTGGGCGCTAGGGCTAACAACTTACCAACCAACAACAACCATAACCAATTATTTGTTATATTTTGTTTTTGTATTAATAATCATTGAAATTTACTCCTTCTTGAAAAATTATAACGGGCATGCTGATCTATTGTTAAGTTAGGGTATAAGCTATCTACACATACTGAAGTTCATGCAAATCGGTAAAGCCGGTATTGAGTTAAGAAGTAACAAACTAATACACAAAGTTTTGCCTTTATAATATTTGTAGTTTCAATAGGATACCTAATCATTGAAATTTATTCCTAATTTGCTTATATCGGAGCAAAAACTAAAGTTTCACTACAGTGGTGTAAATTGATCGCGAAAATCTGACTAATTTATTTTCGTATCATAGAGAGTATCCAGAGCGCTGCAACAAAGGGAGGACTATGAATGGCTGGCTAAGCTGACTTATATAATTGATTTTAGTCTGGGTCGTAGAGAGCCAGATATTTCCCAATCATCCTCTCTTATACTTCAGTATATTCCGGTAAGACAACATTATGGGCATAATTGGAATTATTATTATTGAATCGCATTCGCATTTATAATATTAGTAGGGTTAGAAGGTAGTCCTCGCTCATCACACGGTTTTTTTAAATAAAAAGTAGGCTATGTATTATTCCATGGTGTTATCTACATTAATACCAAATTTCATCAAAATTGGTTTAACCGCACCCTGGTTAGGTATTTAACAAATAAATGTACTACAGCAATATGTTGCTGATCCCACGGGAACACTTTACTTTTTTGGAATTAAAAGTAGCCTATGTTTTAAAACAGAGTCATTATTTTTGGGTTCCGTACCCAAAGGGTAAAAACGGCACCCTATTACTGAGACTTCGCTGTCCGTCCGTCTGTCACCAGGCTGTATCTCAACAGCGGTGATAGCTAGACAGTTGAAATTTTCACAGATGTGTTTCCATTGCCGCTATAACAACAAATAATAAAAATAAAATAAAATAAATATTTAAGGGGGGCTCCCATACAACAAACATGATTTTTTACCGTTTCTTGCTCGATACTAATAACGGTGACAGGTAGATGCTTTAACTATTCACAGAATATTTAGATTTATGTTCTCTTTAAATATAATTAATTAAAATAAATTATTCCCATTCAATAAAATAGGTTTTAGTCGTTTATTTGCTAAAAATAATATAATGGTACGGAACCCTTCGTGCGCGAGTCCCATTCGCACTTGGCCGGTTTTTTTAATAAAGTTCCATGTCTTTAGCAAATAAACTTCTTTAAAAACTGGCCAATCAACACTTGGCCAGTTATTAATATTTTCTGTCATATGTTAAACGTTGCACTATTATTAAACTAAGCTTTACAGTTGCGTGTATTACCGTATTTACCATAAAGCAAAAACGAAAAACTTATAAAAACGTTTCCTGAATGACGACTCATTTTTGCTTTGAACATTTTGTTAGTATTATTCACGGTCAGGCAATCCGCCCTTCTAACACATACTACTGGCTATCTCTTAGATTTCCAAAAAAAATCAGCGCTTTAAGAATCGGATAGAAACTTAGATTAAAAAATGAAAAAAAAAAAATTTTGTAATAATTTAAGTGTTATTAGTATTAGATATGTGTACAAACAACTGTCTTGCGTTATGTTTTGGTGCTAACTGTAAGTGCCGCAAGCAATTGAAATAAATAAATAAAATAAATACAACCCCGTTTCGTAGATACTTTAAAAAAAAACAGTCACTTTCCTCCGCATCTGATAGATCCCTCTTAATTCCTCATCCCATAAGTCGATATAACACTAAAACAAACAAAAGTTCATCTGATCATTTGTGATTATTCCTAAAATGTTAGATCTGAATTTAAGAGTCAACATTCCAACCACGTTTTATTATTACGTAGCTCAACGTTACGCCTTTTCGATCTTCCCAAAACCATTAAACAGTAAAACGGAGTTCCACTGCAGTCCGAAGCTGTCGTAAATCTCGATTATGACCTTAAATTTACGTAACTCTTTGATCAATTCAGTCTGACCGAGTTAATACTATGCTTCAAGACCTTGATTTTAAGAGCTAACCATTTAAAAACATAATATTTTTGTTATAATATGTCGATGTGACTAGAGCAGCAATTAGAAGACTATTTTTCAAAAGAAAATGGAACTGCACTATTCACCTGGTGTTGCGCCACGCACACACACACACATAGATATATATCTAATATTTTAGATGTTTTTTTCGAGTTTAGCTCGAACTCTAGTCACTACTGTATGAAACTAATAACTGCCATAGTTAGATAATCCTAGCAAAATATTTTGTTGTATATCTACTCATAGTTATATGAATTGAACAATAGTTAGCTTGAAATAATTTTCAGCAAAATAAATTCATTCCAATTACGATTCTTTGAGAATTACTTTATTGTAATAAGATTCTGTTAATAAATTAAAAAAAGCATTTTTGTATCGTTAGCAACAAGAATTCGTGATCAAAGCTGAGGAAAAAATACCAGTAATGGGCTATTTTATCTCACTAATTACACGGAACGGCGTTTTTTGTTTCAAAAAGGTTATATTGGCTATTACAAAAATTTACATGATACGTTCTCAGTGTTTCAATGTTTTTTTTTTTTGCCTCCATTGTATAATAGCTTCTTTATTACGACTGAATTTATTTTTGTGTCTCTTAAAATATTACCAAAGTGGGATTTTATAAGACCATAGTTTATACTCTCTGTTCGGACCGATCAACTTAGCGGCAAGGTTCTGAACGGCCCGCTAGGTAATCGTCTATTTTGATCTGTGGATTATTTTTTGTGTGGAAAAAGGTTGAAGTTTGCTTTGTCACTTTGTCGCTTTGTCCTTGGTTTTTAACACTTTTGAATACTATGAACAATTGGTAAAAAAAGAGGTTTTGTAAAATTGATAACTTCTCGTGGCAAAATAAATTTGTTATTAGTTTTGTAATTGTGTTGTGTTGTGCAAAACAGCAGATCTGGAACATATTCGGCGCCTAGGCAAGTACCATTCTTATTAAATCGGCCGTTTAGGTTAGATAGGTAAACCTACCCTAGGCTTGGTTCGTCCAAATTGTTGAGACTTTACGTTATGGTACGTAAGTTTTATGTATTGAGTAATTGTACTTCTTGTGTATTTTGTATCTTTTACTTTTCCGCCCGGCGAACGGCCGGCAAGTTAAGCATTCAAAACAGATTGTCCAGGTGGAAGACTCTGCCTACAATACCTGCATGGGCAATCTGGAATCTTAACACTCTCATATGGAGTTACTTATATCAAAGAATAGTATTAATGAAGCCCTCCATATATAACTTAGTGCAGTAAGAGAAAAAACCTTACACAATAATATACGATGTGTGATGTGTGACCATTGTTCACGAAATTCAATTGAACATGTTGCGGTTGTACTGTACTGTATCAGCCGGATCGTCCACTGCTGAACACAGCCTCCCCTATTGAGGGGGTATTTGCCATAATCCCCACGCTTGGCAGGTGGCTTGGGGATCGCAGTGTAAGATAGTAGTTCTTTAGAAGGCGCTGCTGCCCACCTTCCAGTATAATTATTCCCTTAGCCGCCTTTTAGGACACCCACGGGATGATATGGGGAGGTGCAATTCTAACCCGGCACCCCACGGGGAATGTTGCGGTTACTTATTAGTAAATAAGTATTGATTTGCTCATCAAAATTAGTACCTATATGGTTATAGGAAGAACTATGTTTACTTACTTTGGGATTGGAGAGTGAGAATTTGTAACGACAAATTTGCAAGAGTACTAAAGACAGTTCTAAAATTTAGCATGTACTAGAAACAACGGATATGCCGCTTAGCAGGCAAAACAGTTATTCTAATTTTTAATTTTAATTAGTTAAATCTTAATTCAATTGTCGTGGCACAGTACATACTGCAATGATGATTTAGAAAAAATGTTTAGTGAACATTAAGTTAAGATAAAAAAATAACTTACCTACACCCGATGGTCTTATCTCATGGTTTATATAGAGGAAAACAAAAGTCTCCTCTAGGAATGCCCTCTTAAAAAGCTAGAAACCACTTCTCTTAAAATATCTAAAATTTTAAATTGGAATGCAACCATAATTTTCTGGCCTCCTCTTTGGCGTCGCTTTGGAATAACTTCGTTCGTTTTCCAGGTTGTAGAGTTTTCTGGCAACCAGATGGCGTTAGTAGTACAATAAAATTCTATCCAATGAATACAATTTTGTTATTGTTGTTAATGTATTTTTTTTTAATTAACATTAATTAAATTATTCTATTCTATTATAGATATGTTGATGATATAATCATTTGTTGGACTGGCACTTCTCGCCAGATTAATATCTTTGTTAAAAAATTGAATAATATACATCCCAAAATTAAATTTAAACTCGAATTACAATTAAATCAATCTATCAACTTTTTAGATTTAACGCTTACAAGAGTTAGCAATAAATTAGATTTTCAAATATATCGAAAACCGACACACACAGATATTGCTATCCCCTTCTCTTCTTGTCATCCTATTCAACACAAATTAGCAGCTTTTCGAAGTTATGTCCATAGACTGTTATCGGTTCCTCTTAATCACGAAAATTACAATAAGGAACTTAATATAATATACCAAATTGCTATTTCCAACGGCCACAATAAACAATTAGTTGATCGATTAATTCATAATAAACAACGTAATAGAGCTATGTCACTCCTATATTCTTGCCCTACTGATAGAAATATCAAGTACGTAGGCAGCATAATTTATATGGGACCAATCTCTCAAAAAATCTCCAATATGTTTAAGAAAAATAACGTATAACGTCCATGTAGCTTTTCGAACAAATCAAAATCTACGCCATTTATGTAACGGAAAAGATCGTTTAGAAAACAATAAAAAATCCGGTGTTTACAAACTTACCTGTGACGAATGTAACAGTGTTTATATCGGTCAAACTGGCCGTAACTTTGATATTAGATATAAATAACACATATCCGCGTATAGGAACGACCATCCCGAACAGTCTCACTTTGCAAAACATTTAATTGAAAGCAGTCATCAACTCCTTGATAGTAATACCTTTAAGATTTTACATTGTTGTGATAAGGGATTTCGATTGTGTGTATTGGAACAGTTAGAAATTTTAAAACATAGCGCAGGCGTTGCACTGTTGAATGAACAGACGCAATTGGTGTCATCACCACTATTACGTATTTTTAGTGATAACTTGCCAGTACAAAATAGTTAAATATGTATTTGTTTTAGGAAGTAATTTTGTTATATTTTTTTCGATATTATTCATATTCAAAAACACATTGCATAATATAAATAATTTAAAATTATTATTTGTAATGAATTTTGGCCATTATGATGTCATTGTCACTTTAAAAACGTATTACTCACCAATTGTTCGCTACAACAAAGAGCAGTGACTCATGCTCGAGTCTAGACAAAGGCGTGCTGACTCAGCTCTAGTCTATATAAAGGCGTGCTGAGCCGCCGGCCGCTCTTCACCCCTCCCGATAGTAGCGTGGCGTTTTCGGCGCCCGCAGGAGACGGAGGTATAAGGCGCTTTTCGCCTTATACGCCCGTCTCAGAAGAAGTGCCCTCAGCGCTTCTTCCTCCTGGGCTATAAGAGGGCCTCCCCTCGCCCAAAGTCCGGTGGAGCTGTACGTCCGTATAGCGGTAGACAGCATCTATGTCCTCCCTAAAAAAAAAAAAAAAAAAAAAAAAAGCCGGCCGCTCATTCTCGATCGTGCGCTCGAAGAGTCAAGACATCCTGAGGATGCTTCGTGTAGAAGCGAAACGCGTCGAAAATTCTTCCGGTTTGGCTGCGTGGCGTTTGTGACGTCACGTCGGCTTAGCAGGAAAATTGGGCGGAATTGTCACTAGATATATTTTATATTTTTTAAGTGTTTTATTAAAATATTAATTTGATGTTTTCGTAAAATATTTTAAAAATATTTGTTATTATTAAATATGGATTTCCGCAAAGTAACGCCTGAATCTATTCATTATTTTTTTAAATGGTTGTAAAATTATATTTTTACAGCCATTAACATAAACATCTAGATATGAAGTTAAATTACAATGTTAAAGCACAAATCTTTAGCGGAAAAGTTTTTCAGTAAAGTGTGCACCAAAACGTTCAAGTTGTGGGATAGTGATAGGGCTCGCCTCGTTCGCCCTAATGAGACAACGCGGGGTGCTGGACTAGAATGTCACCCCCACATCTCTACCCGTGGGTGTCGTAAGAGGTGACTAAGGGTAATGCATCAGAAAGTGGGCAGAAGCGCTTTCTGAGGAACTGCTATCTCACATTGCAATCCTCAAGACGCCTGCCAAGCGTGGAGATTACTTACCCTTTCAGGAAATATGCGTGACGTTATGTGTGTTGTCAGTGTTTGTGTCGTCATAGCGTTTTCCATACCAACGTATGTAGTTATGTCATAATATTTTAAATGTGGTTCTATAATGAATGTCCTTGAGCCTTATTTGAACGCTTCTGGTTTGCTAGCATTTTAATTTTATTCCCTATTTAATATATAAACTCTTGTTGTTTTTATATGGCGTGATTTTATTTTATTTTTTATTATTATGACTGGACCCTATCAAATTCTGACAGACTTTATATAATGTTACTTCTTACCTCGGACTGTGGTTCGTCCGAGCTATTTACTAAATAATAAGACGTGATTAATAATTAAATAACCAAACTTAATAAAACCTTTGGTATAAAATTATTATAATTTTGGAGCAATGATAGCTGACACAATGGAATTCCGCACAGGGGCCCACGGTTTTACTCCGCCGTTGTTTTAAACTTCACCCTTTACTTTATTAAGGTATTTTGTAAGTACTTGCCTATGCCAACTACCACCCTCAAATATAAAATTTAAACCAATCACCTAACAGTATTTTGTTCCAGCGGCTTTGACCACTTAACTATTCAGCTGTTATATACGCGATTAAAAAAGCTAGCATATATATTAAGAATAAAAAAATGTGTACAATGCCGACCCTCGTAAGTACTGCCGCTGAGTTACGGCGATACCAGTTGATGGAGAAGCTAATTAATTACAAATTATAAACGACTTGTCCATTTCTTGAAGATGCTGTTGGGCGGCAGAAAGTGCCATCTTGCCACGTCTGGTCCGATTTCAGTGTTGCGGTATGGACAGCACAACCAACAACTCTTACCTACTACAATGGTCCCAAAAGTATATGACTGTTAGCTGCTAGCCAACTGCCTATTATGACGTTCAGAATTTGGTGACAGCTACAAGTTTAGTAACATGACTTATAGTCCGGTCAATTTAGACATTCGAAGTTACATAAAGTCCCAACAAGCTGAATTTCTGTGAAATTGTTCAAAACATAATTATAAACAATGTCAGAAGTTCCCCATCGTTCCCGTGTATGGAATTTTTTTTATTCAAGATCAAAGGTTAAACAAATGAGTTTTTCGCGATTTTCAGCAAAAATGTAAGTTTTATCATAAAAGTACTTCAGACAAAAATTGTAGATCATAAAATTATCTATAAAAAATGTCTCAATACTTTTTTTCTTACGAGCCACCGTTTCTGAGATATAACGATTCAAAAAGTTATAAAAGTTGTTATCGTCATAATATGAATGAGTACGCCACGTTAGTTTTTAAAAAGAGTAATTCAACTCATCAAGAAGTTATTATCAACGGCATCCGCTTTCTTTTTTCTATGTACGGAGCTCCTAAAAAACTACCTGTTTAGATAAGCATCGATATGCATGTTTCGTTAAAAATACTTAAAATAAAAAGCCATTTCAATTAGCTTGTCTTCCTCTAACCTCAGTTGCGCAAAGTAACGCCTGAATCTATTCATTCTCTAATATATTGTTGACCAACTTTCAACCCCAGTCTGTAGGGTCTAGCTGATAACCAAGCCACACTTGAACTTGGTAATATACTCGAAACAGATGTTGGTGAGCAGCAACTGAGGTTAGAGGAAGACAAGCTAATTGAAATGGCTTTTTATTTTAAGTATTTTTAACGAAACATGCATATCGATGCTTATCTAAACAGGTAGTTTTTTAGGAGCTCCGTACATAGAAAAAAGAAAGCGGATGCCGTTGATAATAACTTCTTGATGAGTTGAATTACTCTTTTTAAAAACTAACGTGGCGTACTCATTCATATTATGACGATAACAACTTTAATAACTTTTTGAATCGTTATATCTCAGAAACGGTGGCTCGTAAGAAAAAAAGTATTGAAACATTTTTTATAGATAATTTTATGATCTACAATTTTTGTCTAAGGTACTTTTATGATAAAACTTACCGTTTTGCTGAAAATCGCGAAAAACTCATTTTTTTTACCTTTGACCTTAAATAAAAAATTTTCCATACTCGGGAATGATGGGGAACTTCTAGACATTGTTTATAATTATGTTTTGAACAATTTCACAGAAATTCAGCTTGTTGGGACTTTATGTAACTTCACTCTAATTTTTTGGTCTAAATTGACCGGACTATTATATATCTTTTCCATTTAAATAAGCAATCCAAGAATCGTATACAGCGTCCCAAATAACTTACATTGCCTAACAAGCATTCCGGTTCAAATCCGAAGCTATAATATTCACAGAGATCCGCTGCGTGATGTGTGGGGTATGCTTCAACCTGAATATTTTATTACCCTCTGATCAGATTTTTGTCAAACATGAAGTAGGTAGTGGAGGTAGAAATTATTAGTTTTAGCTGTTCGTTTTAATATAGTCATAGCGTAGTAACAATATCGTTTCTGAACATTTCAGTTAATTTCAAACAAAATATGTGCTTCTATGAATAAAGCTCATAATAAAGTTAAAACCTAGTTTGAAATCAACCATTATAGGATCAAAATCTTAGGGACGGTAGTCAAATCAACCCACACCACCTGGTGCGCGGGTATCTAATCTATCAATACATCGTTCTATGTTGAACTCAAAAGCTTCAATATAGCTGGTTCTCAACATGCGAGGCATCGCCTCTTGAATGCACAGTGGACAATTTAGAAATCTAATTTTTTGTATTAGATGGATTAGTCTTTGATCACATTCTCATCCTTAAGTGATGGTGTGATCGAAAAAGGTGGCTTTTGGATGGATGGCAAGATTTCACCTAATATAGGAACTCGCTCTCTATGAGAGCTGCCGTACGTAATACACTATTAGAGGCATAATGATAAATTTTACACTAAAGTTGTTTCCACAAAATGCTCTACTACCATGCAGACATTATGTGTGCAGGTCTATATACCTTAAGTTCAATATTCAAACTCCATAATAACATGTAGATTGTTCACTATCGAGTAATAGTCCACCAGGTAATTCAAAATCGTATGTCTTTCCAGATTTCTGGTTATATACCTTGACAAGTTGTATAACTCGACAGATTCTCGTCAGACTTTATGAGAAAATGGCGGAGATACGGGGGCTGAAACCGAAAAAAGATATTTCAGTTGTGAGGTCTTCAGCTGACAGAGTCCAAACAAGTGTTAAATGTTTAGAATCACTGTTTATAACATCTTGAAGTTCAAACTATCCTAAGCTCTCTGCCGGTTATCAACTTATCTTTGAAACAAGATCTGAACTAACTCGCAGTTCGAGCTTATATAACGAACTTATATGGGTTTTATTGGGTTAGTTTTATTGACGATAGAAGCAGAGGTCTTTGTGGTATACGGCATAAAGCATCTGGCATGCTTTATGCCCTTCTTATTTTATTGTAGTATTCTCTTGTTTCATAAAGATGATGATGATGTTTGTTGATAAGTGTCAGCCGTCGAGTGTTTGATCAAACCTTATTGAAATATTTGGAACCTGACTTTAGTCCCCTAAATATTGTTCAACTATCGATGCCTCCTCGAGATACCTCCAAAGGAGAAAAAATTAAGATTGGCATTAGCTTGACGTTTAAACATGTAATAGTCATTATTTTATCATCGGATCAGTAAAGTGTAACACTTCTTATATAGCATTATTTTTGCAATAACGCCTGCTCTGCGGATTACAATATAAAATTACAAACTTACGAGTGTAACAATTATAATCCCGCCCATGACTATAATTTGTCCTCTTGTAAATTTGTAATGTTGTATAGTGTTACACTTTTTCATACCTCATGGTAGTGTTTGAACACACGGTAGAACGAAACCAATCTTGATTTGTTTAACGCGCACTCTGTGTGACTTAATTATATAGTTAATCGTCTCTATTTCATGAAAACTATTCACTTCCATACCGCACTTAATTTTTTGTGTTGTTTCAGGAGGTGTATTATTGTACCGACCACTCTTTTTTAGGATATTGGTAGAACGAAAAAGAAGATTTGGGAGCTTTTCAAGTAAACATTAAGGTACCTTAAGAGTAAGTATATACCAGTAGTTACAATTTATAATCTTGGTTATGCTAGGAATATTGAAGGGATTTTTTGTTATTTTTATTATATTTAATTACACACAGCTACGTGATGCAAGATGAGATGCTAGATGAACGCAATAAGATAGCTGCCCCTCACTTGGCTACATCTGCAGACAGAGTCGCGGTATTGGTGAGGTATACCAATTTAAAGTAAGAAGCAAATGCGTGAGCAGCGACAATACGCCTAAGCGTATTGCCAGCTTTTCAAATTCCCGAATAGACTGCATCAAGTGACTCTGCCATTGTGATATATTCACCATAGATGTTGATGAGTACTA
Organism: Plagodis pulveraria; assembly: GCA_963890685.1. NCBI lineage: Eukaryota > Metazoa > Arthropoda > Insecta > Lepidoptera > Geometridae > Plagodis > Plagodis pulveraria. Next base: position 8,657,243 of record OY982964.1, on the reverse strand, counting down.
AATTCTTTCTAGTTCAAGGGCTTAAAAACGTCCTCCTACGCATTCGTGAACCAGTTCAGATAAATAACGTATCCATGTCTCCCGCCTCGTTGTACTTGGATTGATTCCGTGCTCTTGTCCTGTAGACGAAACGACATGGTGGCGTTCCTATATATACATTGTATGCGTCGTTCACTTTAGCACTTCGATGTACTTATAGTCGATTTGGCATCGCTGAAGAGATGGCTGTACTGATAACGCTATTCACTTAAAAAGGTACTTTGTATACTACCAACAAAAGCAATCCCAAAATCTATTGTCAGAAAGACGGCAATCGAAGTCAAAATAACCCTTCAGATGTGGTGAGTGTTGAATGCAGAATATTTCAATATTAAATTTGTAAATAAGCTTCATCAGAATAATTCAGATAAATAATTTTGACTGTTTTGATCCCTTTCTGTTATTGAGGTAAGAAGAATTATGTGATCCTCATATGTACTCCTAAAATCGGCGTGAGTATGGTTTTGCTGACCCTACTAACTCTGGCGCGACGTGCGTAGTAACATGCTGCTCATTATTTTCATTAGTCACCTTAGACCAACAGGAAGATATGGCCCATAAATAGCCTTCATATCCTTAAGCCAGGAAATGAAAATAGCTAAACAAATAGTATATTATATGCCACATGCTAATTTATTTCCGTTCTGCTACTTAACAAAGTTTCAGACTTTCAAGGACTACTTAGTCATCACCGCGTAATTTTGATATTAATAATTCGTGAGCAGTAAGGATATAAGTTTTGACATAACAAAATAATAAAACGTGAGTTCAGAATCCATGTATCAAATACAAAATACGACTCCAATTTCACACACTAAGCTAATTAATATTATAAATTTGTTCATGAAAGGATGACCTTTCGTGATATACGTATAATTGGTCAAAGTGGGAACCTTGACTTGCTACTGGTTTCCCACATCGTTGTGTTTGATATAACGATGAACTATATTTTCTAGTTGTGCCTATTTTTAGAATATTGACCATGGATGGGTGCCAAGATTCTTTGCGTCTTGTTGTCCGATAAAAAAAGCAAATCAGGGAAAAGGTTGTGTAGATCTATCGTACTTATCAAGAAATGAGGTCTGTAAAACATAAAAAAAATTAGTAACGGCTTGCTCAAAAAGGTTTTATATCGCACTCGGGTGGCTGGAGTAACGCACGCCACCCGACATCACGCACAATGAGCCGCTTGCAGACGGCATGGGTGCGGAAAACAGCCCGCCTATCAAGTATCAAGGTTTTATATCAAATAGTTAGAAAAAAGAGGTGTTGGGTTTTTATTTGTACTCGATTTTCAATAAAAGGAGGTTTGCAACCTTTTTTTGCACTACGAGAAAAAAGCGCGGCAATTTGTTATGTTTGGTTAAATTTTGTTTTTAATTAAATTGATATTTTAACAGTACGTTTTTAATTATTCTAAATAATTTTCCAAAATGTCATCTGATAGTGAAAGTGACGATTTTATAATGATGACGCCACCAGAAATAAGAAATGCAGCTCAAGAAGTCATAAAGAACTTACTGCCTGAGAAGTCTCGAGGTAAGTATGAGAAAACGTATAATGATTTTATTTTCCTCGTGGGTGTAGTTTAATGCACTATATATATCACTCGGTAGAAAGTTCTCTTTCTGTTCTCGAGTTGCCTTTAAGCCCTCCGCTACGCGTCGGGCTCAAACAAACTCTCGAACAGAAATAGATCGTTTTCTCCCCTCGATGTACAATGTAATATTCCGTTCCTACATTACCATACCACGAGTGGTACGAGTAACCAATTGTGGTGCCAATCGGAGAACAGGACACAACCCACACTTTTATCACTTATATTTATGAGGTGGTCACAAATTGTCGGTAGGGCCATGATTACAAAAAATCATTAGTTTTAACTAATCTTTGGCTAATAAAATCTAAAATTTTTAGCTAATTTGGGAGCTGTACTGTATCATTAAGGGGGTAGGGTTGCCATAATCACCACACTTGGGAGGCATCTTGTAAATCGCAGTTTAAGATAGCAGTTCCTCAGAAGGTGCTGCTGCCCACCTTCCGGTATTTTACCTTTAGTCATCTCTTTCGACACCCACAGGTAGCAATGGGGGGTGACATTCTACCCGGCACCCCACGGGGCACACCAAAATCAAAAAATTCGACTGGGTTCAATAGTGGAACGAAGCAGTGGAACCAACAATAAAAAACCCAAATGTGTTCCCTTACTGTCAATGTTGTAGATACATAACTTTATAATTTAGTATGCAACATGGTTTATAAATTGTTTTGAGGAAGACATAAATTACTTCGCTAAGAGTCCAAGGGTCCCCGAGCAAAATTACTTCCGTGGGAGTTTGTTTGGGGTTTTCCTGTTTCTCCAAATAAAATGGTTTCCTGCCTACTTATTTTCTTTTTATTACAAATAAACTGAGTAGTTGTTTCCGACAATATAATTTTCTGTCAGAAATTTTGCAAAAGAGGTTAGTAACTAAATATCCAGTCACTATGTAACTCACAAAACTGTTGGCTAGCTGTCCCAATAAAACAAACAGTTGTAATATTCGATGTCGACATTGGCATTGAACGAAAGGAGAAGACATGTAACTCTAAGCTAGTAATAATATTTCAATACTGAAATAAGGTGCTTAATAAACACAACATGCTTTTCTAAGGTTAATTCATTTATCATACCCAGTAATATGGCTCGTCATTTAGTGATACTTTTAAAATTAATAATATTACTGTTAAAAGTAAAATATATTATAGGTACTAGGTACCACTGAAGTTTCAATAAGTTTTTGCGTAATAAAATAGGGTGCTTATTGACCTATTTATAAGCATCAACGCATTAAAATTTCCAAAATATAAAATAAATCTGTTTTTAAAAGCTAGTCGAAGCTTGGAGATTAAAATAACAATATGTAAACCATTCTACTATGTTAAAAAAAATATCTGTTAGGGCTCTCAGAAAGAATAGTAAGTGAGGACGTTTTTCAGGATCCTTGTTAAGTCCTTGTGTAATCCTTGTTTTATTTGGGTGCTTGAATTTTTCCCACATATTTATCACCCCACTTGCTCTTACCTACATTACTGACTGCTGATCTATCCATATTAATAATACTATAGCAATTTGTTCCAAACTGAGACCAGGAAATTACAAACTTATCTCACTTACGACCTTAAAAATACAGCAAATCAATTCATGAATACATCAGTAAAAAATTTTATCTAACAAAAGGCACGGTTAATTTGTTGCTATTACTTGTAAGACGGCACGACAAGCATATCTTGGGATTTTTTCATATTTTTTTTTCGCAAGGTGCAACAAGATTTCGTAAGTGGGGAGTCACAAAAATAAAGTCTACGAATTAAAATAAATTAATAATAAGTTTATGTTATAAAAAAACATATTCTTAGAAAAAAATTGCATATTCATACGCACGCATTATACAAGCATATTCAGAGTAACCCTTAAATCGTAGTTCTGGCTACGTCGCTTAGCTATAAATAGCCATTTGCGAAGCTATTACGTAGTGCTTGCAGTCCCTTTGATCTCGATTTCCACCGCGCCTGAGGCGTACAAATCTCTCCTGGAAATACTTCACTGTAAAAACTACGTGACTTTTTTCAAAAGCAAAGTAAAAGTGATTTAAATAACTACCTGACTGTAGTTAACATCAAATGCCGATCTTACTCGCGAATTGTTTGTCTAAAATAAACATAATAGGTATATGTAAGTTTTTCTTATTAAATAATAGTGACCCATCCGATTTTTATCGGATCATCTGATTATTTATTAGATGACGTTTTTTCTTGTGAAGTTGTGACGTAATACGCACGAGGCCCAACTGATGTTAAGCGATAAACTCTTCCCATAGCAGATGCATTTTGTCAAGAGTGATGAACTGCAATGCGCCCATCACTCTGAGACATAAAAGTGGTAAGAGAAAGCTTTGAAGCAGTGATAGCTCAGTGGCATTGGCTATGGACTGCAGCGCAGCAGGTCCAATGTTTGAATTACGACGCGGGAGTGAGCTTCACTGCATGTTGGAAGGGCATTTTGTACAACCCTAAGGTAGAAAATCTGTCACCAAGTACCTAACGGTGTGTTCCGGCAGCTGTCCTTGAGAACCAGTAATTCTAGGTTAAGCCTGTTAAAACCTTCTTCATCATCACTTACCATCAGGTGAGATTGTGGGGCTTACCTGTAGTAAATAAATAAATAAAAAAAGGTGGAACTATATATGGATACGTTCGTAACATCATTACTTGAATTTCTCAGAACTACAATATAATTGTAAACAAATAGAAGTAAACGATTTGTTTATAAAAAAATTTAAATGAAGTTTAAAACGAGAAGAATGTACTCGTATATACTCTGACATTTTTTGTCAAGGTCACTTGCTCAGTGACAAGATGTACTTTCGTAGAAACACATAATATATCGTTGAGCCTTTCTCTAAAAAGTAGACAGAGATCCTTAACACTCATTATTTTACCAGTCTTAAAATTCCAATAACTTATCCGACCTGGAGATCTTGGAATTTAGATGAAAAATCAAGCGCTTCTTTTGAATTTCATAATCTACACTCACACTAGGCAGTCATATTTAGAAAGACGGCTGCAAGTAATTACAATGTGAATCGAAAAATGCTATTATAGCTGTCAAGATATGATAGTAAGTATCTAAATTTAAAGAGGTAAAAAGTAAGGACGTCTGATGGTATGTGATATGAATATGTTGTTCAGGCTAACCTAGAATTACTGGCTCCCAAGGACGTAACACACCGATAGGTGCTTGGCGACAGGTTTTCTACTTGAGGGTGGTAGTTAGCCAGGCAATTATCTTTAATTCGCAAAATAGCCTACCACCATGCATAGACCTAGAGCCACCATGCTTAGACTTACCGGAGACAAAAGCACAAATGTGCAATAAATTAATTTCTTTGTAAAAATAACAACACTCACTACAAAATACAATAAATTTTTCCTTAAAATAATGGCCCACTAATATAATATACAAATCACCAACCAGTTACAGAAACGTGACAGAAGCACGCACCAAACAAAACGGGTGTGTAAGTTCAACTAAAGTGAGTAAGCGAATTACCATAATATCCATAGCAATAAATCTCACGTATACGCGAAATGTTTAACAGTATGTAAATTTGTAACACACAAACTCGCGCCTCGCAGCCGTTAGTTGATCTGGCTGCGGCCATGATATCTGCCAGCCAAGCGAAATAAATGCATCCTGCGTGTTTGAAACGCTTTATTGTCAAGCGATGCCCATAAACGCGTGTGGTGACTATACACTCGGCACTAGTCCCACCTATGTAGGGTTGTGTTCGCTCAATATCACGTTTGTAGTTGGTAGTAAATCGTGATCATTATAATTTAGGCTCAACCTACTTGTCATCATATGTTTAGATGGTGGTCAAAATAGATCAATATCACTCGAGTCCGTATCATGGTTTCGACAGACAGATACTCGACAATCGGTGGCTCGACAACACATCATCTCAACGAACGACAGTGCGACGGATCTTTTGTTCGACGATCGATGGTGCGACATAATGTTGGATCGACAAACGTTTGCGCGACAATCACTGTAGCGACGGGGCTATCTTCCACATAGAACCACATAGTTTTAGTAGTACTGAGAATAAATAAGCTTTACTCTTCCGTTTTTAGAGTTCCGTACCCAAAGGACAAAACAAAGCCCAGTATTGAGACTCCGCAATGTTTCCTGACTCTGTCCATATATTATGGATATTTAGCTCGTAAGCGGAAGGACTTCCAAACCTGAAATATTGATATTTGTGGAGAACATAAAATATATTTCGTGTTGAACGCAAAAACTAAAATTGAATTTGATATTCAATTAAATAATTTTAAGTGGGGATAACCAAGGTAGTAAAAAGCATACCATAAGTCAGGGTGGGCGATGCCCATGCTGTCCCGCTCCGGCGCAGACGAGCGGGGGCGAAAAGGCGGCAGTTTACCCGCCTCTCTCCTTCTCTCGCCCTTCCCCGTAGTGGGGCTACTGGTGGAGAGTTTGGGGATCCACCAGCTTACACGGTCCCACACGTTTAAGGAGTGGCCTGGTAAGCAAGGTCGCCCCTCCACAGGCGCAAAGGCCCGACGGAGTTCGGGCCTACCGCTGGGGCAAAATAGTGACTGCTAACGCGACCCCATCTTGCCCCACCTTGGCAGTGGACTGCTCACGGAGGGGTTTTAGTGGCTTCAAGTCCCACGGTGGAGGGGCAGTGCGAAAGCATTTACCCCATTCAAAAAAAAAGATAGCCCCGTCGCTACAGTGATTGTCGCGCAAACGATTGTCAATCCAACATTATGTCGCACCATCGATCGTCGAACAAAAGATCCGTCGCACTGTCGTTCGTTGATATGATATTGTGTTGTCGAGCCACCGATTGTCGAGTATGTGTCTGTCGAAACCATGATACGGACTCATATCACTCATATTTAACCTATTTGTCATCAACATCTGGTTAGATAGTAGTTGATCTTATTATTACCGCTATTACATAACCTACTCGAGTGAATCTTATTCGTGCAGACGTTTATTTCAGAATATTCCTGCAAAATATCACGACATTGTATGCTCGTTTACTTTTTATGCCCTAAGTTTCAAGAATTTGTTTTGCAGGATATCGTATCTACATACAAACTCTGTTATAACTCTGGGCAACTAAGTGCATAGTGTGTACAAAGTAGGTAGTAGGAGAGCTCGGGAATAAAAGTTGCGTATTGCTTAAGCTTGCACATTTGTATTTGTGTATTCGTATCGAATTGCACTGATATGAGGTTGAACATTCTTGTAAATTTTTCGTAAACTTGTAACGATATTTGCACATACAACTATTGTTAAAGTTCCCGCTTTACATCTTTGATAGTGCATTCAAAAGTGACTTAAAGCAGAGATCGCATTTAATTGGTCCTAGAAAGGTTCTTTTAATATCTATACTTATAATAAAACTGTAACAGGTCCAATTCTGTAAATAAGAGATATTTTGCAAAAAAAAAATTTGAGAGCACTCTGTAGCTGATACTGATGCCAAAACTGTTTTTTTTTTTTAATTTTTGTCTGTCTGTCTGTCTGTCTGTATCCCGACCGCGCATCACTCCAAAACTACTGAATGGAATTCAATGAAACTTAACACGATTTGAGTACATACTACGAAGAAGGTTATTGTATACTTTTTATCCCGAAATACAGCACGGTTCCCTGAGGAAAGGGGATGAAAGGCCAAATGTTACTTAGTTGTAATTTATGAACGCGTAGTCCGATTTTAATTATTATTTTTTGTTAGAATAGTGATGACTGAGCCCGGAACCCCATGGGCAGCCCGGCACCCCACGGGCAGCCCAGCACCCCATGGGCTACTGAATGGAATTCAATGAAACTTAACACGATTTGAGTTCATACTACAAAGAAGGTTATTGTATACTTTTTATCCCGAAATTCAGCACCGTTCCCTCGGGAAAGGGGATGAAAGTTAAAATGTTACTTAGTTGTAATTAATGAACGTGTAGTCCGATTACAATTATTCTTTTTTGTGAGAATAGTGATGAGTGAGCCCGGAACCCCATGGGCAGCCTGGCACCCCACGGGCAGCCCAGCACCCCATGGGCTACTGAATGGAATTCAATGATACTTAACACGATTTGAGTACATACTACGAAGAAGGTTATTGTATACTTTTTATCCCGAAATTCAGCACGGTTCCCTCAGGAAAGGGGATGAAAGGCCAAATGTTACTTAGTTGTAATTTATGAACGCGTAGTCCGATTTTAATTACTATTTTTTGTTAGAATAGTGATGACTGAGCCCGGAACCCCATGGGCAGCCCGGCACCCCACGGGCAGCCCAGCACCCCATGGGCTACTGAATGGAATTCAATGAAACTTAACACGATTTGAGTTCATACTACGAAGAAGGTAATTGTATACTTTTTATCCCGAAATTCAGCACGATTCCTTCGGGAAAGGGGATGAAAGTCAAAATGTTACTTAGTTGTAATTAATGAACGCGTAGTCCGATTTCAATTATTCTTTTTTGTTAGAATAGTGATGAGTGAGCCCGGAACCCCATGGACAGCCTGGCACCCCACGGGCAGCCCAGCACCCCATGGGCTACTGAATGGAATTCAATGAAACTTAACACGATTTGAGTACATACTACGAAAAAGGTTATTGTATACTTTTTATCCCGAAATTCTGCACGGTTCCCTCAGGAAAGGGGATGAAAGTTAAAATGTTACTTAGTTGTAATTTAGGAACGCGTAGTCCAATTTTAATTATTATTTTTTGTTAGAATAGTGATGAGTGAGCCCGGAACCCCATGGGCAGCCTGGCACCCCACGGGCAGCCCAGCACCCCATGGGCTACTGAATGGAATTCAATGAAACTTAACACGATTTGAGTTCATACAACGAAGAAGGTTATTGTATACTTTTTATCCCGAAATTCAACACGGTTCCCTCGGGAAAGGGGATGAAAATTAAAATGTTACTTAGTTGTAATTAATGAACGCGTAGTCCGATTTCAATTATTCTTTTTTGTTAGAATAATGATGAGTGAGCCCGGAACCCCATGGGCAGCCTGGCACCCCACGGGCAGCCCAGCACCCCATGGGCTACTGAATGGAATTCAATGAAACTTAACAAGATTTAAGTTCATACCACAAAGAACGTTATTGTTTACTTTTTATCGCGAAATTTAGCACGGTTCCCTCGGGAAAGGGGATTAATGTCAAAATGTTATATAGTTGTATTTTATGAACGCGTTATCCCATGTCAACTATTCTTTTTTTGTTAGATTAGTGATGAGCGAGCTCGGAACCCCACGGGCAGCCCGGCACCCCACGGGCAGCCCGGCACCCCACGGGCATCCCGGCACCCCATGGGCAGCCCAGCACCCCATGAGCAGCTCGGCACCCCACGGGCATCTCGGCATCCTTATTTAGATTTGCCAGCTTGCTAAGATAAAACTCTAAAATCTAAAATCTTTTGCCGGATACATTTTGGAGACTGCGCAATGGAAGTGTACAATCTAATATATTGTTGTTCTACCGCCAAACAAGGAGAACCTCGGCAAAAATATATCGTTTTATAATCGAAATTCCAAAGAAACGCACAAAGTACCTACTTTGCTTCAACATTTATTGTGCGAACCGAGAAGGAACTCTCTGAGTTACTTAACTACTGTCTTCTGGAAAAACAAGCTGGGAGTTATCAAACCCAAAGTAATAAGCTCCTTTCTGAGCTATGCTTTACTAAGAGTGCTTCACCACAGACCACAACGTTGCTTAATATGAGATAAACAGTGCTCAAATGTGAGTAATTAGTTTGCGGTACGGCAATCGCGTACGAAGTCGCGGGTACAGCTAGTTATGAAATAAAAATATAAATTTATAAAAAAAAATTAAGTTATTTTCAACAAAATGCGAAAATCTGTTCTTGATTATTAGTGAATATGGCATAACAAATACAAGGGAAATATTATAAGACTTTCTTGGCGCGATAAAACCTTACACAATTAGCTCACAGGTACTGTATTGTCCTGTATCAGCCGGATTGGAGTCCGTGGTCCGCTGCTGAACACAGCCTCCCCCATTGTGGGCGGGGTTTGCCATGATCCCCACGCTTGGCAAGTTGGCTTGGGGATCGTAGTGTCAGATATCAGTTCCTCAGAAAGCGCTGCTGCCCACCTTTAGGTGTGTTACCCTGAGATCGCCTCTTACGACACCCATGGGTTGAGATGGGGGGGATGAAATTCTAGCCCGGCACCCCACGGGCAGCTCTCAGGTACGCAGTCCAATTTTCAGAAAAACCAACAACTGACAAATAAAAAATAGTCCTCGGGTGCGATCATGAACTTTAAGAAGCAGTAACAGCAGGCTCTTTAAATGCACTGACGAAATTGTCAGAGACGTTAGAATTCTTAAGGAACAAGTAGCTAATTGATGACTTCAAAAGGTAATGTCTCATTCTTTTTAAAGGATGAGACATTCAGCAAAAAGCGCTTATAGATATCCAAAGATTTAAAAAATTATAGTGGGAATTGAGTCTTAAATTGCGATGGCCTTTAGGTATGATATTACTTACTTGATTTTACTACACCCACGGTAAGATATGTAAACTGCGCACTGTTTAGAATAATTTGTTTTATATATTTTCAATTTATGGGTTATTATAATCAAAATAAACGCCCTATAGCCAGAATGCATCCTGAGAAACTTACAAAACGCCCAAATTTTTTTAAAATACGTTGTATTAGGTAGAGTTTTTTTTGTGTTCTTGGAATAGAAAAGTTTGTAGTTATAAATGTAAATATAAGTGTGCAATCAAAGTTAAGTTTAAGTTGTATGAAATATTTTGAAAGTTTACATTGAAAATTCCGCATATTGGTTTCGTAAAAATGCTTTGCTACTGGATTTTATTGGACAGTTTATTGAATAACTTTATGCAGCGTTTGTGCGACTTAAGGCAGAGCGGGGCCGCTGACCTTAAAATATATCGTTGTTAATTTGTATTCCTTGTTTAACCTTCGGTATAAACTAATGATTGTCTCTTTAAGTAGAGAGCTAGGCAACTCTATCACTATTGTCTTGTTGACAGTGCAGTGGGCATCTTTGTAATCGTACTGTGATTTTGCATACTACAACTTTCTAGTATCTTCCTACCCCTATTCAACTTATGATTAGAGAGCGTTACATTAAGCCATCCAATAACAAAAAAATACACGTATTGTAAAGTACTTGGCTTGAGTTTTATGGCTGCAGCCCAATTGACGACAACTGTCTTTCAAAATCATGGCTGCAGTAAACCTTCCTATGAATGACTATCTAATAAGCCAAATTGTATTATGGGGTATATTATCTTATGGTCCACTTTACACTTTCACAACAGAGTGCGACCACCCAATTTTAAGAAAACTGTAGATATAATTCATTGATGTTAAAACTTTCTAATTAAGAACACATATTTGTTCTCTTCGCGCATTTAAGCAGTTTCGGTATATGTGCCATTTCTTCAGTTGGATTTCAGCCCCGTGAGGTGCCGGGCTATAATGTCACCTACCCATTCCTACCTATAATGGTCGTCGACTAAGGGTAAAATACCGGAAGGTGGGCACCACCGCCTTCTGAGGAACTGCTATCTTAAATAGTGACCCCCAAGATCTCCCCATCTGCCAAGCGTGGGGATTATGGCAAACCCCCGACAATGGGGTAGGCTGTGTTTAGCAGTGGACACTCCGGCTGATACAGTACAGTCCAAATACTAGGTAGTGTTTTTAAAGTTCAAGGATACTTTGATAACTTGTAAATTTGCTGATCTCTTTAGTTTGTTTATGTTTTACGAAGTTTAAAAACAAAACCTTACTATTACGAGAATATTTACATATAAAATTTTTCTGAAGTTAAGTAAACAGGGAACTAAGGTTAAGTAACCAAATTACCAATTGCGCTTCTGTAATTTGTATTTTCTGTACTTTGAAGCGCTCGTAGCGAAGTTTACTTAGTTTGCTTAGCTTTACTTAATTTATGAAACTATGAAGGGGGGGGGGGGGGGGAAGTTCTAGTCCGGCACCACACAGTGATGGGTGTAAACTTATAAGCGTTTTTTTTAATTACATGTTTAAAGTGAAGCATTACCTTCAATAAGACTTTCCGAATTGATATTTCAAAAATATTGCGATGTGTCATGAAATAAGTTTTTCATAACATACGGTAAAGGGCAAAAGAGGTGGGTATTGTAGTGTAACACAGCTAAGTTTCGGTTCCGTGTATATAGGTACGAGGATGTAAATATGTCACTACGCAGTAGCTTTATAGAAGCTGTTCTACAAGCATAACAAAAGTTCATAGACGTTATACTAAGGGATGGGTGTATCATATAGCGCAAAGCTTATCGCTGCATACTCCACAGAGGTGTACATCTAGTAATATAACTGTACCATTAGGTAGGGTTCACCAGAAATTGCGTGAGTACGCGTAAAGCCCCTTAATCTACATAAGGTCGTAAAGTATATGCAGATCTTGGCTTGCACGAGACGTTTCGTCACGGTTGTAGAAAAATATTGATAAAGACAGTAGTGAAGATGTGGGATTATGTAATAATAACAAAAACCTGCCGCGGAAATGTTATATGCTACTTGTATGTATATCAATCGTGCTTATTTTAAGTTGCCATGGCCCAGTGGCAATAGTTATGGGCTGTCGCATAGGGAGTACTGCTGAAGGCTGCAACCCTTAGTGCATTTATTGCTCAATGATAACGCAAGACTTCACAATAACAAACTGTTTTGTTATTGCGCAGTTTTCACAACTAATAGCAAAAATGTAGGTATGTCTTCAGTAAGAAGTACAAACTAGGAGGATTGACGATATCGTGAAAGTCGCCAGTAGCTAATGGTTACAAGTGGCTTTTGACTGTTCTTTGGCTATAAAGTTCTATGGGAGAAGCTTTTATTCAGTTAGGACGTTTTCCGGCTGATGATAGAGAGGTACAAAAACAAATCGCATTTATACACATTTTAGAGTCGAAATTCAAATGCAAGTTTTATTGCAAAGGTGTAAATGACTTTCTCTCTAGATGGGAAAATATTATAAATAATAAGATGTATTCTCATTTTCCTTGGATTATATAAACATTTGTATACGTAAAACTAAAAATGACTAAGGTTTTTTTATACCAAATGGCAACGTTAAGAGTAGAATTCACAGTGCGCTTTCCACACAAACGTAGTTTCGTCATATTTTAAGTACCTTGTGTTCAAACTTGGTGAAATTTTACATGCATATTGCTTAGCCTAATATATATGCTTCTGGTTGGCCAGTTTTTCGATTGATTATTTATTTTATCCCTAAATATCGAAACTACACACAACTTCAATCCAGCAATATCTGGGCCTGCCGACGAGTCGGCGGTTACTTGGAACTCCAAGATATGCTTTCTTGACATTGCGATCCTCCCCCATTCTCTGCATGTCGTCGAAATTGGGATCAGATCGTATTTTTATTACTCTTGTCGGTTTCGTAACAAATCTTTTTTATGTGAGGGGGTCGTCAGCCCCCCAAATGCCTTGTAAATATACAAAAGATAGTTGTCGTATTTATGAATTAATCCAAACAGGAAAAAACATCATAGTCGATTATGCAAACTTATTATACTACTAATACAAAACTATTTAACGACTTCACACAAGGGTCAAATGTTCCATTACAAAATTAATGATTTATTAATAAATTACTTTCACATAGTCGTTAATGGTTGGCAAATCAGACACAATTCATATCTTCTTGGTGTTTTCGCAAGGAAATTTATAAACATCATCATCAACTCCCGGAAAACGCCCACCGTTGAACGAATAGTCTCCTCCATTTTGCACCCTACGGATAACGGGTACTTATATTATGTTATTTATGAGTACCTACGATGACACGAATTTTATACATTAATCAACATTTTTAAATTAACTGAAATTAGATAAAAAAAATCGGACTTAGATGAGAAACGATGATTGACTGATTTAATTTTTCAGGAAAGTTGCCGTGTAAAGACACCAATTCGTGATATCATGAATCTATTATGAATTTATTATAGTGATTTTTTTTTAATATTGTACAGAGCTCTCATAATTTTTGTCACTGCATTACTCGAAACCATAAACACCTACGTATACAGGATATTACGAGTTTTTAACATCACTTTGAGATACGTCGTTCATCTCACTGGAAATTATGGAGTGGTTTACGATTCAGTTTGATGAAACAAAGCGGAGGATAAAAGTATGAGCTTGATAAATAGGTTACTTATGGATAAACCTGCTTCAAGATCTGATTAGATCTGCTTAGTAGCTCCGATATGATCCGATATTTGCGGATTGAATTGTAGTTTATAATGTTTTTACCTTATTTCTACCGATTACAGTTTGTACGTTCACGTTAAGAATATATACTAAGCATAGCGTTTTTCATAAAAATGTCCCTAGTTTTATCACATTATTTTTATTTTTTACAAGTGGTATATATATATTAACAAAATACTACAAACTATATACAACACTACAGCTACTAAAATAAAAGCATTTAGATACCCATAAGTCGTTGCAAACTCACAGGCAGTTCAAATGTTCCAGCCCACTACCAGTTGGCAGCGTGCCCAGCATGCTGGCATTATTTTATTATTATCACATTATTTAATATCAAAATTTAGCTAAATTTTGGATTCAGCTGAAGACTAATATGTATAAAATATTTATGCTAGTTGCTAAGATGTTTGTTCAGCTAAATTTTTACAGGAAATATCGTTTTTTGTATATTTTTCAATGGACATTGAAAGATAATTAAATACTGGACCCGGTATATTAAAGTTTTGGCTCAAATTACTGTTTCACATATATTTAACATTTTTCAATTGTTACTCTGTTAAAGTTAGTGGAATAATATATAATCCTTCACAATATTGTTTGATCCACATCATACTTCAGCAATTCGGAATTGTACGTACGATATTATATCTAACATTATTCAGGGATTCCTAGGTATAAATTCTTCATAATTTCATTAACTTATAAAACATGTGTCTGATATAAAGATCGAAAAGACTTTTTATATTTTATGTAATTGAAAATGAAAGGGACTTTAAATTTATTTTAAGCAGTAAAACTAAGCAAAAATCTCTTTTTTTTTACTCATAAAACCAGCACGATTTTATAGAAGCAAGGAAATCGCGAGGCAATGTTCAAAAATAACACGTTCACGGCTCTTCTCCTAAATACACATTCCGCCCAAATTTGCACCTTATAAATAACAGTGCAAAGTAATTTCCATCTATAAACACCTCGGACCACCGTATTTAATTAAAATGAAGACGTAAAATATTCTACTAAGCAGTCTCGCGCGTGTCTCCTTTGAAATATTACCGACCAGTTTATCAAAAACTTGTAATTTAGAACCGCTTTAAAGGTAAAGGTGTTTTCTTGACTTCTTTTCAGTTTTAAATATTAGTAATCAGTAATTTTTAAATCCTTCCTGTTGTAAAACTACACCAAGAAGAAGAAGAAATATTGATTATGTATATTATGTTTGATTTTTTTTTTTCACAGTGCCTGTTTAGTTGCCAAGTTTGAGGCAGTACGATATCCGAACGCATAAGGTATTGAGTACTGTTTTTATTCGAAAAAGCAGGAGTACCTAACCGGCAAAAGCTATGTAAGATAAATAATATAATAAGATAATCTCAGCGTGTTTTGAATCAGCATGGGACCGACTTTTCCATGTTATTTCATATTTTTCAGTGGCAGAAGTTGGTTCCATTTTTTGTTTATTTATTTTTACTCGCAACATTCGTAAATAATGCATATTATTTACATGTTTCAACGGCTCGCAATTTTTTTTTCGAATCGAAGACGTTCTAATTTTCAGCCATAACAGCTCGATGTCAGCGGTACCCACGAAATAACTCTAAATCTTGTCTCTAAGCCTCGTCGCAGCGTACTACCCCCCTCCGCTCCTCACCGCGAGTAGACTAACGCCGCTCCCTTTTTTAATTGGATATAGATAACTATATGCAATAAATCAGGTGAGATTGTGGTCAAAGAATTTAAGCATTGTGATTGTAAATCTTGTATTTATTTAATACGCACGGGTATTCAACGGTACAAAAACGGAATCATGCATTTAAATTACGCAAGTGTTTTATCCGACCTTAGGTTACCATCTGAATTTAAAAAAAAATACATTACTCCAAGTTAGATATCCGTAAGTGATCTCTTTTTTTATGCCTTTGACCACTATCTCACCTGCTAACCTAGAAGTACTGGCTTTCAAGGACAGCTGCCGGAACCCACCGTTAGGTGCTTGGAGACAGATTTTCTACTTGAGGATGGTAGCTAGCCAGGCAGATATTTAAAAATGTCCTACCACCACGCTATAACGACTGCCATCCTAAGACGACAACCGGGACCTTTGTTGTTACTTTTGTTGACTGTTAATTTATTTTTGTATAGATATAGTATGTTGTATAGAGTTGTGGTGTATTAAATTGTATTACATGTTATGTAAACGCAGTAGAAGGAACGAGAAGCAAGAAGATCGTGTAATAATAAACTAGTTTAAGATAATTTATATCATCCAACCTATGGTAAATTACCTTGAAAACGATAAACTCCTAGTGTTGAAGATTTAAAATGTAATAGAATGACTGATCAATGTCACAGAATGACACAAACATTGAAAAAAAGCAAATTATTTTTTAATTAATTAAAAGAATTGCCTGGTCTGCCACACAAAAAGTCAGTTTACCATACGAATAAATCTGTTCAGTCTAACAGTATACGTATTTAATTCTGTCTTTAACGATAGTAATTTGATATCATCCTCAATTTGAGTCGTCTTGAAAAATTATAACATGCTACAAAACAACAAGCGTTTTGAAAATAAATTTATCATATGTTATTCTATTGCATGTATTATATTATAGATATTCTTGTAATTTTGCGTCAACTTTTGTGCTGCGTATTTTCATAAGTCATTAATAATTGACAGACGGAAGCGGTGCAACGAATCTGCAAGATTAGCATTTCAAAAGGCACATTGAAGCCTCCGCGAGACAAAGGCGCAGATAATACCAGATAAGCGCACACGAACAAACGTGGTAAGGGTTCTGTATTTTTTTTAAATATTTGTAAAGTTGTAAATACATATTTTCATTACTAATATTTATTTTAATATTCTGATTATTTATCCTTCACAAATACTTTATAAAACATAGAAGATATCATAAGTGAAAGAGATCATCCAATTAAACTAGTGCATATACATAACAAAACTGTTTAGTTGCGAGAAGAAACTGCATACCGAGGAACACATAAAAAGATGCATATTATGTTGTATATGTAATATTTACAATTTACCAAAAACTCGCTATTTTTGAATTTGTTCTTAACTTATTAATTATTTTTTATAGTTTATACAATCATCATACCAAGTAAAGCGTTTGTGTGTACCTGTTATTTTTTTTGATAACAGTTCAGAACCCCAAAATTATTCGAATGAAGTACTTATGGATCAAATAATGTTAACACCATTTAAATTCTCCATTTCACTCCTGAAGTCTGAGAAGTGATCTCAACGTCTCTATATGTAGACATACAGACTTCGAGGTCAATAATAGTATCAGAATATAGGTTTTTTCTCGATTCAAATACATGTTTGGCATGTTTTCCAGCTAACCCATGATGTATCAGTATATAAAATTAATCAGAAATATGGAAATAATATTAAATTTCAAGTTAATTACGAGTGTGTATTTACGAACATGTATTTTTTTGGTTTACGTTCTAATCAAATAGACGACCACTTTAATAATACATTTCTAAAATATATAGTTGGTTTAAGGTGGAAAAAAGTTGAAATGGGGTTTTATATATTTTTTAATATCTATGTAAATTAACCCACAAAGAAGGAGAGAGGAGTACTCACTTGATTTAAAACTTTTTTGCATATATTGGTACTTTGTGTATCATCGGGTACATCTAAAAAAATATAATTTAAATCTAGATCTTAGTGACGATATGTTATGGTATGAAATCAAGGCAAGGCTTATTTTTTTTAATGTAACTTCATAAAGCAATACCACTATTCTAACCAAAAAATGGGTTACTTGCACCTTACCACGGTACCCTATTACAAAGGTAAAACGCGAAAGACATCACAAACGGAGAACGGAAACTCTTTGAGTGGAACTTAAGCGCAGGTGCTGTGATTACGACAGCCGCTAACGGTCGCGGTGTGCCAATTCAATTATCTTATCACGCTGAAGTATATTTATAGCTTATAAAGCGATTTTTTTATATCAATTTTTTTTTATGAGAGCCCTTTGTATACTGGTCCTGGGACAAGGATTTCCTCTTGGGAAAGAGAACTATCTAAATCATAATCTGCTAGAAATAGCCTTAAGTTTGGCATCTCCTGAGTGAAGTTTTGTTGCCCGAAGGCCTCCGACATGACTTTCATTCTAACAGGACCAACTTCAAATTGCTGTGCAGCACGATAACGTATAAAAAAAGTTCAAACTAACTTTTATTTTAAATTCATGATTTGGTTTACAATTAACAGTGCTATCTAAAGATTCTGGAAAGAATTAACACTTATGGCACGTAGTTTACTGCACCCATGATACAATTAATATATATTGCGACACTGCTGGTGTTTTGAATTATATTAATAACATTTTAAAATCTAACTTGCTTATTCCAAAAACAATATGACCAAATATTTAATTATAGGTTGTTTGAGTTCGCAATCCGATTGTTTGAGCTAGAAACTATGTCATGCATATTGCCGCTCAGTCTGTCCTATTCGAAATACATGACAAACAATACAATTTAAACCTTTAAATGTAACCAACGCCACACCGCACATAACGGAGTTTGAAATTCAATATCGATCAGCAATCGTAGAACACAAACTTCGTGAAAGGATAATAGACACTAGGGAGCTAAAGAAAAATCGGCCAAGTGAGAATCCGTATATCTTTTCTCCTCCGTAATTCTTTTGATCACAGTTTAAAAACTAGGTTTACTCTGAAACTCCATTTTTATGTTATTGTAACGGAACAAGGTCGAGGCCCACCTGATGTTAAGCGGACTAACCTCTGCCTATTACAGATACACTTCATCACAAGTCACGCATGGTACTGCATTATTGTTGTTTAAAATGGGAATATGTAAACATAATGCACCGAAATTCCCTATCTCTAGCTAATTTAAGTTTCGGGATAGACATTTCTTAATTTTTGCCGTACGGAACCCTATTAAGTCATCAGTAATAAGCCATATTAATATAATATTAATTATTATAAATTAATATTATATTAATTATTAACTACCTTTCTTAACAACGACAAATTTAGTTTTTAACAAAATTTATAATGATTAAGTTGTATAAACTTCCTTGATTATAAAATCAATATGATAAACTACAACAGTTACAGTTTTCAGTAGGAAAATATGTTAAAATTTTGAACTTCAGGGCGATAACGATCATTCACCTTACAAAGCCAAGCAATTTTAAGTAAACTATGAATGATTTTAAAGAATATTGAAGACAAATTGCACCAGAATTTTATTGTAAGGCAAGTCTTTGTAATTAAACCATCCTTTGTCTGGTCAAAGTGCAAATTGCACCAAAATTTACAACAAAAGCAATTAATGCTGTTCTCAACACCTGCAAGATACTTCACTTTGGCGTCTAATTACACGACTCAACTTTCACTGTTTATCGTAACTACTTGCTTGTAGTTTCTTGGCAGCTATCCCGAAACGACTAGGTAATTTCAGAGAAAACAGTAGTTTTATATTTTTCAGTATTATAATTGTGGAAAGTTTATTTGAGTACAATTTTAAACGAAAGAATAATCCTTTTCTTTTCTCAATGAAACGGATCCACACTTTTTATAAACAATGCTTTATAATATTATATACATTAACCACATAAAACTTTTTTTTTTAAATTTTAGGGGTTAACTAATGAAAAAATGTATTGAGCCACACTGGAAATGCTCAGTATTCATCAACGCCATAACGTTCTTCATTGAACAATGCCCCAGTATAGAAAATAGGTTTAGTCTTGCGTATTACTTTGTGAGGAGGCAGAATTCTAGAAGGCTCTACTGCTTACTTTCTGGTAGTACCCAGAATTCCATTAGGAATAGAAAATGAAAAAAACTGAACTTACATCCATCACTGAAAAAAACTTGTTAAAATCGGTACCATGCTGATTCAGAATGCTGTAGGCGCATATAACCACGTAGCACACGTATAACCATTTCTTTTTATCATCTTTTCTGTTACATACTGTTTAAAAATTCGATTGTTATTTATCTGCGATACTAGTCACAATTGACATGAATTCTAATTACCATTAGGTCATTCAGATTTACACATAATGTAAAAATACTTTTTAGTTGATTCAAACTCCTCAAACGATGTTGGAGAAATTCAATTACATAGGTTATAATGAAATTAAAGTTAAACTTGAATCTTCAGCTACGACGTCCGTAGAGTTCGAGCTTATTGTCATCTACTGGAAATTGTATCAAAATAATATTTTATAGCACAATTGTGTAGGAAAAACAAATTATACTTATCCGATCCGGGAATTCCACCCCGGATGCAGGAGTAATATATAATTAGATACAATTTATTTCGGTTTAATTTATTTATTACTGTTATCCTATTCCTACCATTACCACCCTTAAGTAGAAAATCTGTCGCCAAGCACCCAACGATGTGTTCCGGCAGCTCTCCTTGAGAGCCAGTACTTCTAGGTTAGCCTGAACAACATCTTTGACCACATCATCACTTACCATCAGGTGAAATAGTGGTCAAAGGCAAAAAAGACCTATAAGAAATTTAAAAAAAAACTGTTTTTTTTCTGAAAATTAAACGTGAGTGGAACACATTTTGTTATCGCTTCCATGCAAAATTTGACTTTGTATTGACGAAATAAATAAAATGAGTTACATATTTTAGTTAAGATTTTTTAACCTTGAGTATTCAAAATAATAAATGCGCATTTCTAATACAGGAAGGCGTATTTCTTTCCCTTATTTATGAAATTAACATCTGTAGAGGATTCTGTAATGTGCTGCGCTATACTTACATCCATTAATGTTCTGTTTGAAAACTTAATAAACAATGTTCATAATTAAAAACACAAAGTCACTTCCAGAATGACAATAATTTGTACGCTATTTTTGCCATCTGAATTTCGGCTCATTCCTTATTCATCAGCTGTTCCTGTCTCACTGGCATTCAACGTCATTTGTAAACGAACTCTTTTGTTTGTAACACATTTCATTGTCGTCTGTTTGTAATACTTTGTTCAAAATTATCAGCTTTTAAATTTATTGTTGTGCCTGCGACTGTATCAGCTTTCCCTCTGACTTTGTATGAATTATTTTGATATAATTAAACAAAGTCAAATCGTCGTAATGATTATCTTTTAAAATATTTATATAAATAAACACGGTGACTAAGGTAAACATTGAGTTACTCGTACCTGTAAATATTTATGGATACGTTTAGCTGTCACAAAATCCCATGTTGTTTTTGCTAAAAAGTAAACATGGGTGGAATTAGCGTTAGGAACTCTACCTGTTGGGATGATATGGTCCATAAGCAGTTTAAGTATTGTAGACTTGAAAACTGGTAACGCAAAGAACTGTGCGAGTGAATCATCAATTTATTTAACACAGTAACTATCTCTAATGAACTAATTCAACAATTTGAAACTCCCGCTATGCAATAATTAATCTGATACCATCGACTGCACCGAAGCAGTCACGTGTGATCAGAACGAATTGCAAATTGCTTTGCACCTGCAGTTTCGTTTTGTAATTAGACATATTTACTTTAAACATATTTAAAATTCTTCAAAATTTCCCAGGAGTGACCTTGTTAGTTTTTAAATTTCCGCTTACCAACCACTGCATTCTTTCGATTCAAATTGCATTAATAATGCTATCAGAACAAATTGCAAATTGCTTTGCACCTGCAATTTCGTTCGCTGATCTCTTCCAACTGAACTATCCAAAAAAACATAGGTTTATATGGGTTCTTTTGTTATTAAATTCATCCCGATGGGTCCCATTTTTACCCTTTGGGTACGAAACCCTAAAAACGAAACAATTTTTATTTCCTGCAATGTTATTATAAGGTATAATAAACAAGTAGGAATAATAAATAATATTAAGTACTTTATAATAATTTAACTTTGTCGTCTAGCCAATATTGGTGAATACGGTGAACATATAGAAAATGTATGTAGAATACAGTCAAAGACTAGACTGACAGAAACCAAATACAATTATATTTAGTTTCTGAGTATGCCTAATATAAATAAAACAGCCAAAACATATGTCTATTTAGGATCGTTGATTAATTACTGATTAATAATAAAAGTATAAGAGAAAATAAATTTTGCGAGGGGCAAAAGTTTCCATCTCAAAACTTACGAACAAAAAACATTTCAGGTTGCTGGTCGTAAACATACCAAAATTGAATGATAAAGCGTCCGAAACGAGGAGGTCTCCAGTGGCCCATAAATATTTTTTGTGTTTGCTATTCACACCATCTTTTGGTGTTTTTTCCACCAAGTTTGTCTTCAGCAATTTGCTTGAAGACAAACTTCGAAGCTATTGTAACTATTCGTAACTGCGGAACAAAACCATGTTACTAATTCTAACATTTATTTGTTGAAGGTTGCATAGAGTACTTGGTGTAACTTTGGTATCAATAATTTTTTTTTTTTTTATGTAATGGTTTGGCAAACAAGCAGACGGCCCACCTGATGTATCGTTAGAGGTAACGAATGAAAAAATGCGGTGTTTGAACATTTTTCCACTGCGTACTTGAATCATGTTAATGTGCTATTCGTTTTGATGCACATTGATAATACAACAAGTCTCGTTATCATCATAATTAAACTCATGAAACAAAATATAAACTTTTCACGGAGGATTAGTGTCAGTTAGACGTCAGACAACACAACTGAAGCCAAAAGTTTTAACAAGTATTTCCTGGTATTTTTAAGGGTGTAGTTTTGTACAAAATATATTTTCTTTCATTTTATTTTGGTGGCCATTGTTTGGTTGATGTAAATCTTTTGTACCGACACGACTATACTGATACCAATTATATATAGGTAGAACAAGGGTAGGTAAATAATGACAGTTTGTGTGTGTAAGCCAGGCAAACTTAATGTGCATACATATTTTTCAATTATCTATGAAATGTATAAAAACACTATTTTAAAAATCAATATTTAAAACCAGGTTACAATTTAGAAGTAAGTATACCTACAGCTGTGTGCGCCATGTTGTAACTAGGCTACAGAAACTGCAATATCAATTTAAAACTTTTTCCTTAGACTCCATCCAAAAACAAGCCACAATACTAATAATTGACAATAGGCGGAACATAATTTCGACTACAATAACTTATACAGCTGGCTACAATGATGCTCAAGAGTATCATAGTAGCCAGCTTATAAAGCTCTTCTACAGGATTCATATCGGGCAGTCTAAGTGTTGTTTCCAGCTAGACTACATGGCGTAATACAATCATGACACCCGTTCATAGTCGTTATTCCTTCTTGCGAGGATCACCATTACGTAACAGTTTAAAATAAATTACCTGACGAAATAAAACTATTAGATGGTCATGTTTATAGGAATAGGCTAAGTCAGTGGTTCTGAAATGCGTATGAAAAGAAAAGATCGTTTCACAGTTGATGTATTTCTATTGCCGCAAAAACAACAAATAATAAATATAAAATAAAATAAATATTTAAGGGGGGCTCCCATACAACAAACTTGATTTTTTTACCGTTTCTTGCTCGATACTAATAATGGTGACAGGTAGACGCTTTAACTATTCACAGAATATTTAGTTTTATGTTATCTTTAAATATAATCAATTAAAATAAAATAAATAATTAAGGGGGCTCTCATACAATAAAAGAGGTTTTCGCCGTTCATTTGCTAAACATAATAATTAATTGCTAAAAATAATATAATGGTCCGGAACCCTTCGTGCGCGAGTCCCACTCGCACTTAGCCGGTTTTATTTATTAATTACAGATCCTGGACAAGATAGAAAGCTATGAGGCGTATTATTTTCCAAGTTACCATTTGCTTATTTTAGGTTTTAACAAACTCAATTTAGAAATGAATATTATATATTCATTATTGTATTGGACTTATTAGTTAACATTTGACATAAAGAAAAG
Source organism: Plagodis pulveraria (assembly GCA_963890685.1). NCBI lineage: Eukaryota > Metazoa > Arthropoda > Insecta > Lepidoptera > Geometridae > Plagodis > Plagodis pulveraria. The sequence continues at coordinate 8,633,398 of OY982964.1, read as the reverse complement.
ATATTATACCAGTACTAGTAGATTTTGACTAACATAAAATTTATTTTTTCACCTTTAAGGAAGTAGGTATCTATTTAAACAATTAAAACTAATCTGGAAAAGGAAGATCCAAATAGAACCAATAGGAAGAAATGACCCAACTTTAGAAAAATTAATCCACGGTTTTTTTTTAACTTATAGGTAAGCCTTTGACCACATTCTCACCTGATGCTAAGTGATGATGTGGTCGAAGGTGTTAACAGGTGGAACCTGGAATTAACTTCAAGTTAATTGAGCATTACGATATCCTTATCTCGTTGGAATGAATCACCTCAGTGATGGGCTAATAAGCCCGACTAATTATATCACTCAATCATTTATAACGAAAAGCTGGTTTATTAATTAATCAAACTTCGTGGTGCAATTAGAAGCAAAGTAATTATAAATTATGCGTCAATGTGGTGGGTGATTCCGTTCCCGTAATTTGGTTAGCTAATAAAAGAACCGTCGTTAAATAAAAGCTCTCCTGCTCATAACGACACCTACACGTTGTTTTGGTTAATTTGTGCTTTTGTCGGATACATTTTGTTCAATCAGGTTAACGTTTATATGGTTTGACGTGCCACGTGCTTGAAGACGTTAACAGGCAAGGCCTGGATAAAAAAAACTTCTTATCTTAAATATAATAATATATTAATAAAATCTTATCAGTAAGTAGAATAGCTACTAAAATGAAAGTTAAGTAAGCAACCTATCAGCCGTTTTACCCAAGTAGGTGATTTATTGAATTTTAATGCTTATATATGTTTAACAGAAAATTGGCGAGCCTTCTCCTCGTTTAACCACATTATAGTTTACTCTAAAGAAGAAAAAAGGACTAACTCAACCGTTTTTGGTGTAAAAAATCTTACAAGTTTAATCTTCAGGTAACAGACAGCTGCGTGCCATATTTTAAGAGACACAAAATTCTCACACCTCCGTCACTATATATATTGGAAATATCCTTATTTGTTTTCAAAAATCCTGGTTTGTTTCCAAAACTATCCGATTTAATTCAAAGGGAAAGACGAGACAATAACATACTATGTTCATACTCTTGGAATACAGCGCTATTGCGCAAAAGCGTAGTTAACATGGCACCCCTAATTTTTAACAAACTTCCAAAGTGTTACAAAGAGTTAAATATTAATTTATTCAAATCTAGGCTCAAAGCTCTATATTAGTTCAAAAATGTTATTATGATATTCGTTACTTTTTGAATGACAAATTTTAAATGACGACCTTTTATTTTATAATTATGACCTTTACTGATAAAAATTTACTAATTCTATAATCTATAATTTAATTCTAATTATTTATTAATAATTTTGCTTGACATGTATTATATTCAAAAATGATTATTTTAAAACTGTATAACTACTGCAATATTTGGCATGTTTTTATTTTATTGAATTTTGTATTTTACTCAATATTTGTAATTAAGACATGGCTTCATCTCTCCACATTGTACGCCTTCATAGGCAAAACATGATGAACCTTTATTTATTATGTAACAACAAATTGCATGAAAGTGTAAAACTACTCATGTTACAACAATAAAATTATCTTTATCTTTAAAAAATGCGTATAATTTTAAATATAGCTCATTGTTTTCATTATATTTTTTTAATGGGATAGTGATGGAACTCCCACAAAACCCACCTGATGTTAAGTGGTAACTTCTCCCTATGATACATGCATTGTGTTATATACAAATGAGGAACTGTACTGCGCGCTCACCTGTAGACATACAGTTATTAAGTCTAATGTGCCTGTAATTTCATAATTACCTACTGGCACCCAAGGACTGCTGCCGCAACAGGCTGTTATGTGCTTGACGAGAGATTTTCTTCTTGAAGGTGGTCATTTGCAAAAGCCCCTCCACCATGCAGTGAAGGTGAAGTAATAGATCATGATGATGAATTATTGAAATAAGTGTCTGATACGAAAGACAAAAATACGATTCATATTTTTATGGAATTGACAACAAGAGTTGGAAGACCTAGACCTAGGTGGACTGACGATATCGTAAAAGTCTCGGGTAGCCAATGGTTATAAGCGGCTAATAGCCTTGATTTTCTAAGGAGGCCTTTGTTCAATAGTCGACGTCTTCCGGCTAATGATGATGATGATGATGAAAAATAGGAGACTTACGAAATAGTTTTATATGAAAGAAGAACTAAGTAAACAACGTGTTGCTAGATTCTAATAAAACAGTTTGCAGACACGAGTTTGCATAAAAAACGACGCTGCAAGGCGCTCTTGCCAAAATATTTTACATTCCCGGCTTTTCCCGCTCAAGCTTATACCTCATAACCAACAATTACCAAGTAATTTCCATCTATAACCACCTCGGACGACCATATTTCCTTTTTATGAAGAAATAAATATCTTTCAGAGCTATATAGCGCGTGCCTCTCTTAAAAAATGTACCAACCAGTTAATCAAAACTTGTATGTAATTAATAACTGTTCTCAATATAATAGAGGTTTTTTAAGTTTGATTATAACTATTTAATATAACGAAACAAACACTTGAAGAGGCACCCGTTATACTAGGAAACGGTAAGCTAAAGAATGAGATTTGGATGTTTTATTAGGGCCAGTTTTGCCGTAAAAAGGATGTGATTGTCGTTTTATACGAAAAAGAAGGTGAAAGAAAGCTCGAAGTTGATATTGTAAATTTAGGAGCATAATCAAAGCTGAAGTGGCTGGGTACTTTGAATTTATCACGCAATAAGACTGTAAATTCGCTTTATTTCCGTCATAAAATCACCCAAGCAATATTGAAAATGTGATTTTTTTGAGCATGAAATATTGCTTGTTGAGATTTATAAATATAGAAGGATAGCGACAGCAACACAATAGTTAAATGCTTTTTTAAAGCCTATGACGTTCAATGTAGAATAATTAGAATACAAATGATATACGTTTTCCTTTGCCCACGACACTTTTGGTATTACCATGATTTTCTTAATAGTAATAGTTACTTTGGATGTACCGATGTATGACGCTGAAATACCGATTCTTGGGAGTTAAAAATGGTTAATCTTGTCTTTAAAAGCAATCTCAATTTCAGCATTTTTCCACGAAATGGAGCTTATAACATGCGACACATTCTCTAGAACTGATTGCAGATGGACTTCTAAGTGAAATTTTGACACCGACTCTTAACTTTTGCTCTTACTGGGCGCCAGTTCAGTGGCCAAGAATTTGAATTGAGGAATGGCAAATTATAAGCATTACTGTACAGACATTGGTGAGAAACGCATGGTTCTCTATGGAGTACTGTGCTCATTTGAGGGAGCAGAAACAGCGAGCAGAAGAATTTTTTTTTAAATAAAGATGGTATTTTTCAGGTTTCCCTGTTTATATAACAATCAATAATATGTAAATATGCTAAATTTTTGTGTAATAAATTTTTGGGTCGTAAACGATCACTATTTAAAAGATCACTTAAATTTTAAACCACTGAGCTTGCCTTGTCTTTCTTAGCCGATCAACTAGATTAAGCTATGTCCCTAGCGTAATTTATTACCGATCGCTTCAGTGCTTTGAATGGCACGTTAAGCCATCGGTCATGGTTTTTGTTTTAAGATGGTCGTTGGGCTTTGTTGGAGACCTTAGGGCAGCCTAAAAACTCTGGCTTTGCGTAGCAGTAAATACTTAAGTATAAAATGGGTTACCAAGAACCTGGTAGCAGTAGCCTGGCAGTTCCAATCTCAGTTTAAGCCAGCTGACCATCTCCGACCACGTCGTAACTTACTATGACTTGAGGTTGTGGTCAAAAGCTAGCCAATTAGCGATAAAAACCACCTCCATGAGTATAACATGTATTAAATTTGTGCCCATCAAGTAAATGACTTTAAACGGTTTAAAGTTAATTACTACGTGTAATAATTGCGAAAACCTAAGACAACATTGTGCCCATCAAATTCTAACACACAACCACTGCACGTTGTTAGCATCCGACGTAGAGCTAGTTTTTGTGGTGTGCCACTAAACCTCAGCTTTGGCTGAAAATCTCTCGCTGAATGTAAAATATTTGAGTCTTGGAAAAGGTCCAGATTACCCACAGTCCATTGCCAAGTAGTCATAGACTATATACATAGGTATGTGGAACAGTATAAATAACATATACTATAGTGCTCTCCCTACAATTATTATTTCCATTGGTACAATATGTGTGTGTAGTAGGCATCTTTTAATATAATTTTTCAATCACTTGTTTTATTCCTGGTGTTAGCAAACTAGCCTTTTTAATTGATTGTGATTGAACAAATCCAAATGTTCACATACTATTATTATACCTACCCCTTCAATTAACGAGCAGTGACAATCTGGCGCTCTACATCTAAATCTTTTCATTTAAGTGACATAATATGCCAGATAAAACAGTTAAAATACAGCAAGGTTTACTTAAAAAGGTTTTATAACGTTTTATAACAATGCCATTGTTCGATTGTAATATCTTCATCACAAATAATTATGTAACATGTTAGGAAGGTATTTTTTTGGCACTATTTTCACTGGTTAAATATTGTCATAAACTGAAAAAGTATTTGGCAATACTTTTTCAGTTGTCAAATTGCCGTGTAGTAGGCGTTTATAGCATAAAAACATTCGCAGTCCAACGCGGGTATACTTTTATAGGGGTTCTAGACTGGACAAAACTTTAACGGGCTGTTTTTGGTGTTACTGCATCAGAATTATACTAGATTATTATCAGAATTTCATGGAAATAACTTCTCTAACTATAACCTTCTTGACCTCACGCCTTCATAAAAGTGCAGTTTAAATTTGAAAAACAGGATAGTAATATAATTGATAGTTTAATAATATCTTTTATTTCGCACTTCAAGCTCTTCAAGCTCTTCATTTATTGATTTATTCGGCTACGGTTTGCTTGTCAAACGTAAACGTATCTTCCGTTTGACTATTTCCTAGTAAAGAGTTTCCTATGAGAATTTTTACTGTAACAGGGTTTCTTTTGAGATAAAGGATGACTCGCGAGTGAGCAGTTTTTTTGTCTACAAAGACCCTTTTTAGAGTACATTTCTTTGGGAAGAAGGTATTATGATGTTAGCGCATTTCCCTAAGGATGTGACTGGGAACGAATTTATGATATCTTTGCGGTATATATACCGTTATTTTAGACTGCAGGTTTATAACATGGATTTTTTTTTTTTTTTTTAGATGGGATAGTGAAATATTTAAAAAAAAAACTGGGTAAAAAATTAGAATATTCGTGACTCCGTTATGCCAACTCAATTGTTTTGTACTTGGGATGTACCTTGCCATAGCGTAAAAATTTTGCATAATGTTTAAGCATTGGGTTGTGTATTTCTGTGCTGTCTTTTAAAGTGAGTTTCAGTAAAAGAATCTTGCCATAAAAGTTTGTGTATCCTTTCAAATAATTTTAAAACTATCTCTAACTTTGATATGTAATAAAACTAAGATATTTTTAGAATAAAAATTAAGAAACAAGTCAAACAAGAGCCTGAATTTCATCACGAGTGGTCTACGCAGGAGCAAAAGTGAGCCATCGATAGTACAATCACGATCAGTTTGTGTGAATAACGTAATAAAGCTCATTCTCACAAAACCATTTTTGCCGACCTTTAAATTTAATTTTTGTTTTGTATGGAGCATTAAGGCATCTATCTTTCTCTTTCTTCTAGACGTAAATGGCTTATGTACTTGCAGTATGTTAGTAAATGTAATGTTGATAGTAACTGTAATGATATAGTTACTACGTAGCATCAAGGGCTACTGTAGCTTCAATTCGTCTCTAAAGTTTTTTTTAACATATGATCTCAAGACTACTACATCGGTAACTACTTGGTCAGTGATGGTATCGTCAAAATCAAGTAAGTTTTTAAATAATACCACTAACTTTGTTAGTTCCAGAAAATTCTTACAATAATATCTCAGGCAATGTAGAAATTTCTCTTTTTGTTTTTTCTGTCCATTGAATGAATGGATTTGAAACAAATTGAGAATATTAATTAAATAACAAATGAAACCCATTAAACTTTACGTTAAACCTCAGTCAAACTCTTAAGCCATTAGGTTCTTAAGCATTTAGGTACCACAATACCGACACTTTTTGACCCCCAAATCCGTAAGCATAAAGTTCAAAGTGTACAACAAAGTTTACCCCGCAACATCGTGTTGAATCGCTTTTCAGTGCATTAGCCAAGTTTGACAAATATCCAGTCATTTTTGGCTAAAGCATCTGAAACACTGCATTTTAAAAATTAAAAGGTACTTAGACGGCTCTGCCTACTCATTCGCAGAATAATTATAGGAATTTATGATGTACTTATATGTATTCTTTGTAATTGCTTGTTCAATAACGGCCCTAAATTAATTGCTTCGACGTGATCTAAAAATCTTCTGAGCCTAGTCTCGTAATTATGAGCTCAAAATGTTACTTTTCTAGTTGTATAAAAAAACGTAAGACGAATAAGCTGGCAACTTTACACTGGTACTCAAGGCTTTGAAGTCTAATCTTAAGCAACGCCACCGATGAGATTTTGTAACTTGAACTTTTCTTCTTCTAGGAATCGTGCAGACAGGACATGATAGAAGAAATAACGCAATCATTTTCTTCCTACACTTCTCGCATGCCTCTGTGAATGTTTTTCAACAATACACCAACCAACTCGAACCCGTTTTTGTTCTGGGTCTCCTCATACGTGATACGCTGGGTATCTTCAATTTATTGGCTGACAGTAGCCAAATTTTATTATGATCGCAGTCTAGGGCCGAATCACGAATTTTATCAGGGACTTAAACAAAGCCAAGGATAGGTTCTGATACACCAATGCCTTACGGTATTCTAATGAGGCGCTTCTTTTCCAAAAGCATTTTATAGTTGAGTTGTTGTTTAGATTTTATGACACCATTAACTTAAGTCTTTTTCGTGTTAATATGTAAATAAACGTGAAAATACGTAGAACGTAGAAATTTTACGTCTTCTACCGAAAAATCAAAAACATTACACTTCTGAATGCGAGATAAGGAATATTAGTCACTATCTTCATAACTCGTTGCAATATCAAACGTCTTTATTTTCAATTTTCCTGTCAATAATAACAAATATTTTTAAAATATTTTATGAAAACATCAAATTAATATTTTAATCAAACACTTAAAAAATACAAAAATATATCTAATGACAATTCCGCTTCTTTAAATATTAAATTGATGTTTTCATAAAATATTTTAAAATTATTTGTTATTATTAAATATGGATTTCTGCAAAGTAACGCCTGAATCTATTTATTTTCCTGTCAAAGTTATTTAGGAGATTTAAGTAGTATTTAACCGGACCTTTCAAAAAATCCTTTTTTTTGTGTCAAAAAGTCTAATTACACATCGAATCACATATAAAAATGTACCACAAATTAATCTTGCACGGCCAGGCATCATTCCGGGAAGATAAGCTTATATATGTCACGGTAAATATTCTATTTATCAGATTCTAACTTCTTTCTGTCCGAAAAATGCTGTGCAAAGTATCTCTTTTTTCGACATCTCTTGAGGATTAAAAAGAAAACTCCGATCGTTTTAAACAAAAACTGTAATCTGAAACTTTGAAGTGGTAGTTTAATGAATATGGAACCTTTTTGTAAACAATCTTGAAATCTTGAGAAGTGTCATAAAAGTAAATGAGTTTTACAACAAAATAAAAAGGTTTACAAGAAAACAATCTGTTTGTATAAAAAAAAGGTCACATCTTGCTATCTACAAATCTTTTCAGTAAATTGTATCATCAATAGGTAAGGTGTACCGTTTTTTCTTTCACTAAGCATAAAGGTGGGTATCATAGTAGTGTAAGATATTCTTCTTCCAGTAAATAGAGAAACACTACTAATTTTAGACTTATAAGGATAGCAATAATAGATAGACCCTTATCACACATATGATGACATTATGTGCAGAACAATGATGAGTGCATTGCCATGTCAGGCAGGGCCAACACTTTAAAATTCACTGCTTTTTAATGTTCCGTAACCAAAGTACAAACGAAGCCCTATTAATGAGATTCCACTGTCGGTCTGTCTCCGTCCATATTATACCTTGGTCCATATTATATTCTTAGCTCGTAACGAAATGTGTTACTATGTATAGTTAAAAATTACAGGCATAAGAATTAAGCCGAAAAAAACTTTTCACACCCTAATCTCTGAGATGTCATTGTCTAGAGTTCATTGTAATTTATTGTAGAGTACAAATATATTAATATAGTGAAAAATATAAAACGTTCAAAGTTGACAATTTTAGACACTTTTGATTCGTGTTCCATCTCAAACTAGTTAGAAACTCATCGCGATCCCAAGTCCATTCCCTGAAGCTAGAATGTTACACAGGTGAAAATATACCAACTAACCTCCAGAACACCCTCTATCTACTGCGGACACAGGAGGAAAAAGCCTCACTCGTCAGCAAAGGATATGGGTCTGGTTCAGGATTCTGCACCTTAACTGTACACGAAACGCAGGGTTTGACTTATGAGCCGGTAATCGTCATAAAGATGAGGGAAAGAGTCACCAAGCTCCGAGACAGCGTTTCTCATGCGGTAGTAGCAGTGTCACGACATACAAAATGCTGCGTTTACTATACCAACGATAGCTCGGATGCCATCGGTAGATTCGTCAGGTGGGCAACATAGGCTAACTATAAAAACGTAGTCGACTGCAACCTAAAAATGGCTTTACGAAACAGAAACGAAGAGGTCGTTGAGGCTCTAATTAAAACATCAAGGGAGTGGACAATCCGGCTGATACAGTACAGTACCACTATGGAGATTAAAGTTGAGTATTAAGACTGTGTATATCTAACGGAGATATGCAAGGAACAAACGGTGTGTGTGTAAATAATCCCGCAATAGGATCGCTTCATTTTCCTAGCCTCGCTGAATGCCGTGCTCCTATTAGTGATTGTTTTTCTTCTTACACCGCTTATCTTTCTCACACATATCTGCTGGATACGCAGCCTAAGGTAATCCATAATGAAGTAAGTAATGTTAATTCAATTACTGGTACTAACTTCTATGTGCAGGTACTCCAATGTTGAATCATTACTTCCTAAGAGCTTACAAAATCACAAAGAGAAAAAACAATGCAACGAACGTGTTTTGAACACGAGTAGCAAATACAGTGGTAGTAAGTCGAAATTCATGTAATATTTCTTATAAAATAATTAATCTTTTGGCATCCGAGATAACGAGAACAATATAATATCATTTATAAATGGACGATATCGTCCACGGCGAAGCCAAATAGCCTCTTTGAATCAAGCAATGACACTGTATCATCCGGATTGTCTACCTTCTGGTGTGTTACCCTTGGTCGCCTCTTACGACACCCATTGGTAGAGATAGAGGGGTGACATTCTAGCCCGGTACCCCACGGTCAAGCACTGATAGCCGAGCGGTAAAAAAAATGGACTGCCCTGCAGGCGCGGCGGTGGGCATCGAACCATTGGGTTTGATGCCCACCGCCGCGCCGGCAGGGCAGTCCATTTTTTTTACCGCTCGGCTATCAGTGCTTGACCGTGGGGTGGGGTACCGATGACCCAATGGTTCGATGAAGCTGAAGTCGGCGGTGTCAATACACCGCCGACTTCAGCTACACCAAATGATGGAAGAGCATTTTACAAATGATCGCCTGGCTAGCTACTACCCTCAACTCGAAAATCTGTCGCCAAACACCTAAGAGTATGGTCCGGTAGCAGTCCTTGAGAGCCAATAAAAAAAAACTACAGACTACATGAGTCTTAACAACTGAATGTGTCAGGGTGGCGGGCGCAGTACAGTTCGTCACCTGTGAAGATATGCATCTGTTATAGGCAGCGGTTACTGCTTAACATCAGGCGGGCCTCGTGCTAGTTCGGTGACAATCACATAAAAAAAAACATGTTAATTTCCTAACGTTGCCTTCATAAGTTTGCTGCTTTGCGACAAGGCCGCGCATAATGTTTTTTGTTTTAGTAAGTACCTATCTATTTAATGGCAATATATTTATATCTATCTATCATGTTCATCTTTTTTTATACTAAGTAGATACATTCGGCCACAGCCTAAACATAAAATACACATTAAAATAAAAGACTGACGCAACCAACGACAAAATCATAAGCAACCCGCCCTCAAACGAAAGGATATTCGATAAAAAATCTTTTTCCGGACGTAACCAACCGGCTTTAACAAAAAAGATTGCTTTCTCTGCGTTTTCGTGCAATATCTACGAAAAAGAATGTGTAGAATTTGACTTAGCTAAAATAGTAAAAACGAAAATATTGTTCTGATTACTTTTGCTTAGATACAAGTATGTTGTTTTGTTTATTAAATTCTATATTTGTGTTTCACGTATTTTCTTGTTCATTCTGTTTTTTCGCACATGACGACATACTGGGGTCTAAAAGGGGTAATAAAATATATTTACATATCCGGGTCCACATTTTGTAACAAACAACGCTATTCATCACCATGGAACCATAAGTTATAGAGCACAAACATGTGAAGTGAACTTGCTTCTATGATTACTTACAAAGGGTTTCTTGATTTCCTTATATTTTTTTTATAATTTGCTACAATTGTTCTAAGAAGTAGTTTTACGAACCTGAAATTACTTTTAAAGATCGCGGCAGATTGTAAAAAAAAATCTTAAATAAAAACTTAACTGACTTCTAACCACTGAACAAGTAATATTATACTTCTAACTGAATCACATTTACATTTTTTCACCTAACTTTGCTGAACACATTACTCCTTTTTTGGAAGTCGTTTAAGAACTAAGATATAATGGAACCTTTTGGTAAGTAATGAACGAACCTGAAACGCACGCTGCTTGTGTTGTCGTATTTTCCGTAAGATCTTTTCGCTTGCTCCTCAGTATATATCATATCTCTCTGGTGAATTCCAATGAGTACTTCGCTATGTGGAGTCATCTCATCTTCTTATGAATGTTAGCATTCACTCATAGGTTATATTCTTAACCCTCAGAAAAATCTATTTTAGTCTGAGATCAAAGCAAACTCTTATTAAAATGGTAACCTTTTATACCAAAGAGACATTATTCAGGCAAACACGTCACTAGGTAATGTAGGTGTAAAAACCCAAGAACTGGCAACACCACCCACAAACGTGAAGGCAAAATAAATTCTGCTATTCGGTAATGTCAGATATATTCCTTTATTTGTTAGAACAAATCGGTTTGGGCTGCCACGCGCCATCGCACTCGACCTGTTCGACCTAATAAATTGTTTTTAAGAGTTCGATTGTTCTAAGTATATGCGTTATTCACAAACTGCGTGTGATACTTATATACAACACATGACTTTTCATGAGTCGATAAAACGGTACAATTAAAAAAATATATGATTTTTATGATATATTCAGAATGGATGAAGTTGTGTGCAAAAGTCGAGTGGGCTTGGTTGTATTCCGGCTATTGAATTACACTATGAAGATTCTTTGTGTATATTATTTTCAATATCCGTAAAATAGTAAAGGAGTATAAGTTACACTATTGTTAAGTTGTAACCAAAGCATGTCAATTTTCATATTAGGATGTAAAAACAATGAATATCTTAATAAAATTCTACAAATAAAATTGAACTTTGTAACATGTACGTTGTGTGCGCAAAGTGATGGGTGACGTAAGCGTCGCCCATCACTAGGATAGTGCAAGCACTATCTTAACTTCGTTTTACCAGAGATTATTGGTCTCACCTTATTTGCTGCAGATAAGTATTGTTTTTTTGTAAATAAGGGCCTGTTCCATGTCCTTCTGTGGAAAACATATTTTTGAAATAATATTCTTGTGTGTGTCTTTTGTGTTGTTAGCGAGGAGATATTTTACCTCTATATGAGGGGGATAACAGCAGAAAGATGTTCATTTTGTCCATTGCACCATATCCCGATAGAATCGATGGCTTGTAAAAACTGTAAAATATATACTGTATACGAGTAAAGTGCGTTTAATTATATTTAAAAATTAGTTTTACTCTATATTGTATCTTGAAAATTAGTTTTACTCTATATTGTAACTGAGTCGAAATAAAAAGAGTCGTACATTTTGATAAATTTGAACGCCTACAATTATACTTGTCTTTCTATTTATAGATATTATCAGACATCGACGTTATGACTTATTTATGAAGGTTAGGTTTGTAGACTGACTCAGTGCCAAGACTCGACTAAAAGAGAACGTTGACTTATTAAAAGGCTTCTTGGCATGGTATCAATCTGACGGGCTTTATCTTAAAAATACCTTATTGCCTCTGTTTTAGAACATCGGAATGAGTGATCGTTATGAATAATAATGCAAGGGGATCTTTGGAGCTTGATGCTGGAAAACTACTTTCTTGTTGAAACCCCATTAGATCATGTATCGTCGGCATGTCTGGCGCTCTGCCAATATGTCCGCCAATATCGAAAATCAAATAAAAGGAAAGATCACTTTCATATTCCTTTTGTGAAAAATTTTACTTATTTACCGACTACTATATCTCGACAGCAATAAATCTAGTCAATTTGATTATGTATGTTGGGTGGTCAATAATAAAAATGTACTAGATATGAAAACGATTTAGGGATATAGTAGCTTCCTCCGTGGGGTGCCGGGTTAGAATTGCATCCCCCATATCTTCATGTGAGCGTTGTAAGAGGTGACTAAGGGAAAAATACTGGTGAGCAGCAGCGCCTTCTAAAAAACTGCCAATTTTACAATGCGATCCTCACGCCGCCTGCCAAGCGTGGGGATCATAGCGAATACCCCCCGGAGTGGGGAGCCTGTATTCAACTGTGGATGATCCGGCTAGTACAAAATATGTGAACTGTTAGAAATTATAAGGAAATATTATGTTTACAACATTATGTATAATATATATATATATAAAGGTATTTAGAATTAGAGATATTAAAATTTATATTATACCAGCTTTCCGGCCGCGGTTCCGCCCGCGCGTTTGTCTTTTATCGTGCAAAACCATTAATCTCTTTTTGCGCAGTTGGATAAAAACTATCCTATGCCCTTTCCCGAGTTTGAACCTCATCTAGTTTAGTCCAACACCAAATTTAGTCCAGTATCTTTTAAGTTTTTTTGGTTGCATACAAAATTTCATCCATACATACCATCCTCTTTCTAATATTATTATTGTAAATTGATTGGAACATGAAATTGATATCAAATATAAAAAAATGTGTTTTGGATCCTAAAACTTTTTTACAAGAAAGTCAGTAAAGAATCCTCTAAATTTACTGTGTCCCATTTTTTTATTATTTGCAAGCCACATTTGGTCTTTATTTTATACAACACCGACGTTTATGAGTGTATGTGCATAAGTATTATTTTCGGGGGCTGATTTCCAGTGAGATAATAATGATATTTAAATTACAAGGTGAAAGTTACCCAGGTGTTGTTATTTATACTGTGAATTGGTTCATATAGTTTGTCAAGTAAGACAGAATTTTACAAATAATCCCTTGAATTTGATATCTATGTGTTTTGCTAAGATTCCAGATTGCCCAGGCAGGGATTGTTAGGCAGAGTGGCTTCCACCTGGACAATCTGTATTGAATGCTTAACAAGCCGGCGATTCGCCGGGCTGAAATAAAGGTACAAAATACACAATGGAATTTACAAACAATAAACTTACATGCAATTTTGATAGGTCGCGTCGGCGATCCCACTAGAGCTACCTAATTATTTAATATTGGCCAATATAATAATATATAATAATAATAATAATACTATAATATATAATAATATAATATATAATAATACTCACGCGTGGGCGAGGAAGCTCCAATGGCGAGATTCTTCCTCCCAATCCGGACGTCACCACTATCATCCAGGCGCCAGCACAAAACTCCAATGTTACAAATATCAAAATTATCGCGTAGTACAACAAACACGCGCAATTTAAATTAAAAAATACAAAATTCAAATAAAATCAAAAACCCGAGTTACTCCAATTACGTCAAAATATATAAGAGAACGACAAGCCAACTTATGTGCAAATTAAATCAAAGGTAAAACCAGTTGGTTTTACCTTTGATTTAAAGTGACAAAGCAAAAACTTCAAGTTATTTTCACACAAAAAATCGTCCACAGATCAAAATAGACGACTACCTTGGGTGCGTTCGAAAACTTGCCGCTAAGTTGATCGGCCCGAACATGTTTGATAGTTGAATATAGCATACTTAAATATAACGCTCACCGATACCCCGAAAAGGTATGCTCAAATCGAAAAAGAGATGCTCGCCCAATATTTTTAAAATAATTGAAGAAAACATCAAATTTTTCTTGATCGTGCGCTCGTAGAGCCAAGACCAGAGGATGCTTCGTGTAGAAGCGAAACGCGTCGAAAATTCTTTCGGTTCGGCTGCGTGGCGTTTGTGACGTCGCGTCGGGTTAGCAGGAAAATTAGGCGGAATTGTCACTAAATATATTTTTATATATTTTAAGTGTTTTATTACAATATTAATTTGATGTTTTCTTAAAATATTTTAAAATATTGGTTATTATTACATACCTAGATATTTAGTGTAGAATTTTGACCATGATATGAGAAAATTTGATCAAAGACTTTAAGCGGTTCAAGCTTAAAAATGATGATGGATAAGTTTTATTGCTGTCTATATCCGACTGACTAGAATTAATAGACATAAAATTAATATTCATGTCAAAAATCTATCAAAACTAAAAAAAGGGTCAAAGCGTCAGTTTTAAAAACATCCTTGGTGAGACGGTGTATCTCAACAACTAAATTAGTATGGACTATAGAAATTATCTACAATAAAAATCATATACAGTATTCATGGTATATAAATGTATGCGAAGCTTAACTTAATATCCTTATCAGAGCGCTTGGTCGATGCGACGCGTGGCCAACATGCTGGGTATTTACGAGTATTTTGGTAATTAGCTTGTCCCATTGGATTGCAATGCTCATATGGGTGACCGCTAGTGACATTACTACTGAGCGTTTCCGTGCTTCGGAGGGCACGTAACGCCGTCGGTCCCGGTTGTTTTCTTAGGAAGGCAATCGTTATATAGCATTGTGGTAGGGCATTTAGCGAATGCCCGCCTGGGTAGCTACAACCCTCAAGTAGAAAATCTGTCGCCAAGCACCTAACGGTGTGTTCCGGCAGCTGTCCTTGAGAGCCAGTACTTCTAGGTTAGCCTGAACAACATCTTCGACCACATCGTCACTTACCATCAGGTGACATAGTGGTCAAAGACTAACCTATCACGAATGCTTAAATACCCTCTATTACATGACAGTTTCATAAACTACTATTACAGGGGCTCGAAGATTTTTCTATAGATGCTGGCAATATTAACCAGCCGCTATTTAGATTTTTTCCAAAGTTTTCGAACACAATTAAAGTATTACTTATATTTGGGTAGAAGATACTTATGGTAACCTAAAGCGTCACGTTTCCGATATATTTGCAAATAAATATCGCCATATCAGAACAAAGAAAACGATTAAAAATCCAAAATGTAAGTTTTTTTTTAATATTTAGGGAGGATATAGATGTTAGCTGCCCATGTCGCACGTCCAAATTCACCGTACTTTGGGCGAGGAAAGGTTTTATTTAAGCCCTGAATATTTCAGTGTGTCTTTTTCATTCCATTGTATTCAAATAATATTTTCTAGGTCGATTGACCTATTTATTAGAAGACAGTAAAAATTATGCACGGAAAAACTACTTTTAATAATTATGTAGGTTACTTAATCACATAAAAGTAGAATATCATAATTCCATAGAAGAGATGTAACTCCAATTTTTACACTAACGCTTGCTAAGCATTCATGTTTATTTTTAAGCGCACACTAATTACGCTTCCCGGAATACCAAGAAACTTTGAAGCAATAATAGCCGAGCGGTTATTCCTATGGTCTGCGGTGCCGCAGGTTTTTTTTTAACCTATGACTATTTAACATAAATCTCTTGCACTACATTCACCAAAACATTTTGTCATAAGTATTCCCTTTTTAGTTTCGCTAAGGAAAATAAATCCTGCAAGGATTCACTCCAAGCTTTGTTCCAAATTTAAATCTCATAAGCAAAGCGTTGAACAGCTACAGTACATAATATGAAACAAATAAAAATAATGCAGCTGCCAGATTTATTCACAATTATAGCGGTGGAAATGATTGCATCACGACTCCTATAAAAGAGCCTCGCTTTTCATACTGATGAATAACCATAAATTGATAACAGCTACAAACTTACTCTAATGTCGGCTAAATAGTTTAAGTAATAAAGTGTATTATCCTGTGATTCAGCACAGATTTTAAATTTTATGGCAAACGAGAATGTTTGTCAACCTTATTGCGGCAATTTTTATAAAGATTTGTGTCTGCAACAGCTAGTCGTTTCATGAAAACTTTACAGCAGAAAGCTGGCCTGGCGGGTCTGGGATCTAAACGAGAAGTAATGTGAATGTCTCTGGTTAGTGGGTCAAGTGGTTCTATTCACAACATAACAATAAAAATTTTGATCTTGATAGAAGTTTATTTTTAAGCGCACACTAATTACGCTTATCACAATGAAATTAAATGTAATAAAACCATATAAATAAACCATTTGTTGCTGTCATAATTGGACGGAGGTTCCGAGTAAAATTTACTTTATCTGCTTATTTATTTTGAAAATTGATGATTTTGTAAAAGAAGGGTCATCTACAAAATCTAAATCCAAGCCTTAACCCATCTTAAGCGCAGCTCCCGATTGGACTCTTTTGATGGACACGTATGAAAAACACTACAAAATTCCTGAGGATGTTGATGTTGCGTCTTCCAGACCAGATATATCTATACCTACTCAAAAAATCTTAAAACGCATAGTTCTTATAGAACTTACTGTGCCGTGAGAAACAAACATACCTACACGTACCTAAAGACCACACAATAAAAACAAACAAATATTATGACCTAGCAAATGAATTAAATGACATTTTTAGCCGATTTAAACTTACGGTTTTTTACGTCGAGAAGGCGTCAGTGCATGCGCGGGCGCGATCGTAAGCGCACGCACTCCGCGATGAAGCGACTCTGAAAGTCGCGAAACCGGTGGAGACGCCTTCTCGACGTAAAAAACCGTAAGTTTAAATCGGCTAAAAATGACATTTAATATGTGTTAAACTTACGTTAGTTTTAATCAATTACTAGCAAATGAACTAACCAAAAACGGTTAAGTGGTTAATTTATATGCTGTAGAAGTTATACCAGCGAAATCCCTATGTATATAACCTACTTAAAGACCTTGGTCTGTCAAGAACAACCATAACTTCCAACTTAGAACGTGTATCTAAGGCGGCATTAGTAGGATCTTACCGAGGGGAAGGAGAAGGCTCGAGCGGTGAAGGGGAGCATTTATGTCATCGAAAAAGGGCCCTTAACCCTACTCCCCGGGTTGTTAGTCCCTAGGGTTGCCAGTTGCTATGGACCCGGCATCTGCACGGTGAATCCATGGAATGCTGAGTAATTCGTCTTTCTCCGAAATAACTTGAACATTTGATTCGTAGTCTGTAATGCCCAACAAAGTCGGTAAATAAGTAAGGTCCTTACTGTTCTAACTTATATTCTGGTCTATGGTGAAGGAGCACACAACCAGCGAGGTCTTGATTCTTGGTGAAACATCTTCAGGAAATGAGAGCATTCTGAACGTGGAAACAGAGTTTTAAAAATATGTTAAGTTTTTGTGTTATCACGTATACGTGAATTGAATCTGTGCATGTATATAAAAGGATAAGGTAGGTACTTGCTTAAAAATAACCATTTTTGTAGTCGTAGTATGCTTTTAGTAAACAAAATACTATGAACTATAAGAAACTACAGCAACTACAATAAAAGCATTTAGACAACCAACAAGTCATTGGAGACTCACAGGCAGTCCAAATTTTGAAGATATTTTTTTTGGATCAGTGAAGGCTTTGTTGCTTTGGCTATGGACTGCCGCGCAGCAGGTCCATGGATCGAGTCCCACCGCGGGCTTGAGCTTCACCGCATGGTGGATGGGCATTTAGCGAATGCCCGCCTGGCTATAGCGACCACCCTCAAGTACATAGAACATCTGTCGCCAAGCACCTAACGGTGTGTTCCGGCAGCAGTCCTTGAGAGTCAGTGAAATTAATACAGGCACATGAGACTTAATAACTATGTCTCAAGAAAACGGGTGCAGTGCATTTCGGGACTTCTGACGAAATGCATCTGTTATTGGCAGAGGTTAGTCCGCTTAACATCAGGTGGGCCTCGAGCTTGTTCCGTAACAATAAAAAAAATGCTCCAGCCCACTACCAGTCTAGAAGTGTACCCAGCAATGCTACCACCATAGCATTGCCTCGTTGACATTGTTCGTGTGATGCTTTTACATGTTGCATATCAACTTTTTTCAGTCCATTCTGTATGTCCAGTAGTGACTGCATATTTCCGCCGAATCTACTGAAGAGTTGAAATTTTAAGTTGGGAGCGTGGAAGTATTATTTTAGTACACCTGAATTGCACATAAGTGGATTATGAAACTTTGAAATATACTTTTGGAGGCAAATAAAATCAAAAATGTTGTTTCAGAAGGTCATTATCATATTATGCGGCACATTAAATGAAAATACTTAATGCCACCAAGCACATAATAAAGAAATAATTTAAAAAAATATTTGCGTACTACTATTTCAATGTTCTATTACGTCAGAGAATAACAACATAATATCGAGGATATGAAAAAGAGGATTAAGTAGTGTCCCGTTTAGGGTGCTGACAGGATGTCACACTGCGATCCCCAAGACGCCTGCGAAGTGTGGGGATTATGGCAACCCAAAATGGGGAGGCTGAGTTTAGTAGTGGTAGATCAGGGTGATACAGTACATTATATCAATGTACTAGTTATTGCCGAAACCCTATAAACCTACATAAATTTATGTACCTATTTGTATTTTTGATCCGGATTTATAAGTGGTTATCGTAATAAATGTAATAATAAGCTATTACTTATACCCTTCTTTATTTTATGGTCGGTTTCATTATGTTGTTTTTAACATAAGAGTAAAGAGTATTTTTATGTAATTCAATAATATAGTTTAAATATAAAGCTAAGCTCCACTCTTCGTTCTCTGTTGCCTTCAGCGATTCCTTGGAACAAAAACCACGGCGCGTATGAGAGGCAGATAATAATTTAACTTTAAACGTCTCCTACAAACTACGACAGAAATTGTAAATGCGAGCCTTTGTTATTTAACACTAAATGAATCCTCGTTTTAACGCAAAGCACCGACAAAATTTATGAGAGAAATGCAAATTTAATTTGTGTTTATAATAAGGTACTTACCGATACATCTTACTTGTATATAGAGCTTAAAGGCGGACCACGGGCGGGCACTGTTATATACTATTACCGTAACTTGAGAAGATATTAATACCCAAAGTAAAGTACTTCATAACTTAAAATACAATTTTTAACCCACTTAAAAAATGGAAGATGTTTCTCAAGGTGATATGCACAGTGTGTTTTTAATGTGAATACGCATAAATAATATATTTTTTGTGTTATACAATTCCAGTTTGGTCCTGTGTTAATTTTATCAACTTCGGTCTAGTAGTTTAAGTAACTTACCCTATATTATAATATAGTTTTTGTCAACACCAATTGGAAGCGCCAGAGATAACAGCTCTATTAAAATTTGTATCGTATCATGGTCAAACTAATTGTTTGTAATAATGTTATAACATTATTTTTGCTTTCTCTAATAGGTTCACATATCAGTTTTGATGCAGTGATGGCTCAGCGGCATTGGCTATGGACTGCCGCGCAGCAGGTCCATTTCCAATTCTTACACTTTCTGCTGTCTTACATCTTCGTGTTGATGATCTGTCTTAAAGCGTACCTAATCAGTCGGTTTTATAGCCGGCAGCGGCTGCCTATCTGACCAACTCTCCTTGGGAATGCTCTGCTGGTAGTTTACCCGTATATTTTGGTTAGATGGTAAAATGGGGTTATCTTACTGTTTTCTCTAACAAGTGATATAAATAATAATAATATATATTTGCATAAAAATGTTACATTTTTGTTAATGAATCCATAGGCTCCCGAACTAGTTGAAAACTGTGTTTCGCATGCCAGGGTTTCTCCCATCTAGATTATTAATATTTTATGCTTACAAGTTAAATTTAACAAATATAAAAGTACAGAAATATATATACGTAAAAAATATAGTCTATAAAACTCAAAATATATGTATATGGAACAATAAACCATTTAACACATTTTAAATTTATGAATGTGTTTTAAAAAACGTGTTTTAAATAGATAAAACACTTATGTATGCCAGAGTGTGTTGGGATGTCAGTGTAGTGTATGTGTGTGTGAATGTATGTTGAAGTGTATATCATTTCCCCAAATCACCCTTCTCATAAGAATGAGTTGGAGGAGATGTGTGAATGTTTTTATGAGAGAGTGTATAGGTATGAAAGTGATTTATGTATTTAAAGCACTGTGAGTGGTGTTGAATACACCGTGCACTGGGTGCGACGTTGTGTGAATAAAGAGGGTATGTACTCAAAATATCAGTCATAATCATATTGACAAAGCCAAGTATGTAGCACCTTTTTGAACTCGCTATTATTTAACTTTAAAGCTTTATGATCTTTATTTAATTTGTTATAAAGGAGAGGGACAATGACGTTAAACTGCTTGTGCGCAAATTTGCTCTTGACATGAGGAACAGGACATTTATCTATTCGCTTCCTAGATTCAGCCAATAAAGTTGGAACAACTTTTCTGTGATAACGCCTTAGGCCTTGGTAAATGAATAGCTTCCTGACATTTAGGACATTAGCTTATTCATGTTGAGTGTCTATAAGGTAGATACAGAAGAACTTTTAGAACGGCACGCTGAGCACGTTCTACAGTTATTAAATGAGTTTTTGCTAGTTAACAACAGAGGATTTGACACAAGGGCGTATTACATTTTAGCTTTGGTTTTATGTTCGGCCTCCTGTTTGGCATAAACCCTCCTAGGAAATGCTGGCATTGACTTGACAGTATAATAACGATACTTTACATTACAATAGGTTGGTAAATAGCCCAGTTTTTTTTATGCTTGATAGGTTAGCCTATGACCACTACCTCACCTGATCGTAAGGGATGATGTGGTCGAAAATGTTATTCAGGGTAACCTAGAATTCCTGGTTCTCAAGGACAGCTGCCGGAACATACCGTTAGGTGCTTGGCGACAGATTTTCTAGTTGAGGGTGGTAGCTAGCCACTCGAATTTCTCAAAATGCCCTACCACAACTCTACAACGACTGCCATCCTAAGACGACAACCGGGACCATATATGTAGAACTATTAATAAGAAAAAACAAAAACAAGAAACATGTGTAGGTACAATGTATGTTACTTAGGGCACATATATGCTCCAGGACGCAAGCCGCACCAACGGCTGTAAAGTAACACTAACCTCAGATTAAAGAAAAAATAATAATGACTAGCGGTCACCCATCTAAGTCATGACCGCGGCTTAACTTTGCTGACCGGTTAAGAACAGCTAAGCTAACTTCGCTACGAGTGCTTCAAAGGCTATGCGATTATTATAGTTATATAAAAAGCCCAGTTATGCGAAAATTATACAGAAACACCCTACACACATCAGCGTGAATAGTGGCATGCTGTTCTTTGGGCCCATTTTGGCTTAGTCGGCGCTTACGAAATACTATTCATCCCTGCTTCTCCTCTTCTTACATGAAACTAAGTCTATATGACTATCGTATTTAACTATTACTTAGCGGCCTGTTTTGTTACAATTGGTATTATTGATAAACCTAAAAACATAAATAGACGTCAAGTATAACAAATAGAACCTACAGCCTTTCAAGTAAGTATTCAAAAGACAATTGAAACAACACATTAGAATAACATCTATTTTTTTCATTCTTAAAATGATGACTTGTTCTTTTCCAATTAAACACGAACCAGCATATAAGAGATCAGAAATCAATGAGTACGAAATATTAGTATAATGCTTCTTATGAGTTACTTGCAGTTTACTAAAGTGCATGAACTTATATAGAGTATAGTATTATATATATATAGTAATGATTATTGTGGCCACTCTAAGTTATGGTAAGTATGACAAGCGGAAATAAACAGTCCCATTTTAAAAGAAAAACCTAATTACTTGACTGTATTATATCGATTATAAGTAACTTATACTGAGACATATAATATAATATTTATAATTATGTCGAAATATAAGTTTTTTTTAATTGTCGTAACACGCACATTAATCACAAACCAAACATGTAAAATTATATGGTAAATTAATATATTTAAATTGATATGGTAGACGTCCGCGAGCTTTCATCGTGTAAACAGGCGTAAACATTACCCACATCACGAATAAATGCGATAATTTTCACCCCAACGTCTGGTCTATGTTCGTCGTAAATAGATCGCGAGTGAATGATATTACGATGTCAAGTGCTGCATTTTCTAAATTCCAATCTATTGGCATTTTTCTAAATTCTTATGTTTTTCATTGCGCCAATTATTAAACCTTGCACATTCACATTAAAACACATGAAATCTAAGGGTAAAATACTGGAACGAGGCAGCAGCACCTGATGATCTGATATCTGAAACTGTGATCCCCAAGGCACCTGTCAAGCGTAGGCTTTATGGCAAACCCCCACTAAATGTGGGAGGCTGTGTTCAGTGGACAATCTAGCCGACACAGTACAGTACCTACTTACAGTAGATTCTACTTACGTTTCTTAGAGGTGAAACAGAGACCCCGAATTTCTACTTGACTAATTTGTCATGTCAACGCTTTTGTTTACTCACGTACTCGTATTATTCTGAATTCATATACCTAATTTATAGGGGCTAGATTATATCAGATTACTTACCGGCCAGTCTAGCTAGCCTGCTGAATGCCTTGCTTCATCGCCAATCGATTTTCTACGTAATCCTGTGCAATCAGTAGGTACCTACCTAATTTAATCAGAAAACATCATTAGATACCTATAATATAGGATATGTTGGATAGGTATCTACGTATAGGACCTATCAAACGTCCACGTATGTACACATTTTTTAACGCTTATTTGTTTATTGTGTATTAGATAATAGGCTCAGACTACAAGAAGAAACAATTTTTTCTTGTAGTCTGAGATATTAGGATTCTCAAAAGTTATGGATACTTATCAATTTCCTACTCCAAGCTGCCGTTTGCAAAATAATTAATTATTAAAAGTTTCTAGTTGATATATATTTACTTACCTACATTATTTTTAATTTCAAGTTTACGTAGGTACGTACTGTATTCCCACCAGGTCCTTCAAAAGAGTAATCGCAAGAGCGAAGTCGGAGCATATCGGCAGAATTGGCGAGAGATTAGCCCGCCTTCCTTTGGGAACACGTGCGTTCTGGTCTGGTTAGGCATTCGAAAGCGTTTTATGAGAAAATAATATGGAATTATACCTAAGACTTAGGTATCACAATAACAACTAGGCTTAGGTATATTTACGTCATTCATTTATGCGGGATTTGGAGTAGGTATACGAAAGTTTTGGTAATTTTTACCACAAATTATAAAAATATTTACAAAAAAAGCAAAACTTACACACGTAGATTGTGTGTAGTTTTAGTAATACCTATATCCTTTTTTTATTTTAAGTTTCTGAAAAATACAATTGCATATTATACAATAAATTAAATTTAGAATAATATTATGATTAAATACATGAATAAATAATCACTCACTTCTACAAACAATCACTTCATCGTGAACACAACCAATTTCGCATATATACCTAGGTACCTACCTACATACCTACCTACCAGAAGTATTTTTTTCTTTCATCCATCAATTTTATTCATACATATTATGATAAACATGTGTATGATTTAAACCCTTTATCAGCACCCATTACTTTATAGAAACACTCATAAATACCTATAGTATTAGTCCGAACTAAAAATTTCATCAAAATCATTGACGTAGGTACCTATAGTAATAATATCTCGATGTTCAAAATTAAATCTGAAATCATTCTTGGGTTACTCATTTCATGTAGTTACCGTGCAATAACAAGCTGACTGTGGTGCAGTAGCTGTGATACCTATATATAATACCTAGTTACGTTCATTGTTTACTTTACGTATGCACGCTAGGCTTGACTTAACACATCGTAGGTACCTACTTTAATACGACTGCAATAAAATCGAGATTGTTTCTGCAAATGTTGTTATCTTATAAGGTAGCTTCCCACGGTCCGCGATTCTACGGATATTCTCACGCACAGCCGACGACGACCACGGACGCGGACGGTAACCCACGCAGACAGAGCTCTTCCTACGGTCCGTTGGACACACGCTAGGACTTAGGCACAGGCACGCTAGGACTTCATCACCTAGCACCAGCAGCGCGGGGCTCGCTCCACCCCCCAGTGTTTCCACTTTTAGGGATTTCACCCTTTTTTAGGGTGAAACTACTTATTTTATGTATGACTTAGGGCGGTTTCTATTGCGATAGGGATTTAGGGCATTTTAGGGAAAACTTACCTGATGTGTGGTAACCCTATTTATTCTATGCTCTATGGCTCTCCTATTAGGGGGATTCCCCAAATTGGTTTCGTATTATAATCCGACAAATGTTAGTTTACCTTTTGGATAGTACTATACCTTTGACCATCATAAATTTTTAACCGCAGCTAATACAAGATGGCTATCACTTCAAGCTTGTATTGATAGGATACTGGAACAATATGATGCCTTGAAGTTATTTTTTACAGAGGCAGTTTTTCAGGATCCCTCTAATACAAATGATTCCATACTAACGAGCCTTAATAACCCATTTAATCATGCATTTTTGCACTTCATGGGTTATGTCTTCTCTGTAACAAACGACCTTAATACCTTCTTTCAATCAAAATCACCTCAACTTTACATGCTGCCAGAGATGATTCGAAAAATGTTACAAAATTGTCTGTCCAACTTCATTAAAGAACAGTACCTAAGCCCTGGAGATCTTAACCACTTCATGACAATAGATGTAACTAAACCAGAAACCCACCTTAATAAGGACCACATTTTTGTCGGTCTGGAAGCATATGCCATTCTACAAGATTTAAAAACGAAAGCCCCAATAGAAGAGGTTAGTAAATTTTATACTACTTGCCGGGACTTCTATGTAGAAATAATTTTACAGATTCAAAAGCGGTTCGAGTTAGACGAGAATTTTTTTGAATTGATTACATATGTCGATCCTGATGTAGCGAGAAATCTAGAAAAGCAGTCTATGAAAGAGGTATTTGACCATTTTGGTTTTTTGGTCACAAAATGCAACATACAATAAGCTGATAACGAATGGCGAAATCAGGCTCTAATCGAACCCAAGTACTTTGGAGTTGATGAAGAACAAATAAAAAAAATGCCAGCTGAACTTTATTGAAATAAGGTATTAAGCTTAAGAGCCATTTCACAAAATCACGCTACTGAAGTTTAGGTAAATGCCAGCGCATCGCATACACAAGCGAAAGAAGTGACGACGGAATAGCGTGACTGTGAGTAACATATTTTGATACTAGCACTCACACACTTAATACAGAAATGTAAGTTGCGAATTTAAAAATTGTGTGATTGGCATGAGTAAATAATCAATTTCTTGTCGATTACTTGCTAATGTTATAGAAAAGAAGTAGGCATGTACATTAAATAGTCAACTTACATCGTGAATCGTATATTTACACATCATCCTTGATGAATAAAAAATAGATATGTTTGAATCATTTATTGTAACAATAAACTTCAATAATTAAATAATTATACGGCTTAAAATTATATAAATATTTGACGTAACGGCATTGATTAAAAGCTGCGGACTAAAAGCTCTTTCTTTTAAATTTTCCAAAAATTGCTATTTTCCTCGTTCACACTCTACACAGTATCTATATCCAGTCGTTAACACTGTCTGCCATAATGACCATGCATAGGATTGAGGTTTATTTTTCTGTGCATCCGGAAAACAACTCAGTACCAACCACAAACGTCCCATGACGTTTTTGGTTTTCCATTACTTAAACATGTCACCCTCATATTCCCATACCACAATATATCACCTATACCTTTAATAAATAACATTTTCATCCATTTAGTTTGAGTAGACCAAACAGCGAAATGTAAATATATATTTACACAGTTTGAGGTTTTTTTGTTTTTAAATCGAATATCTTTGATGCAATCTATAATCAACATATATACTTCTTGGTACCAATGCAATCCTCACTATATACTCTTATGCTCACTATTTCCTCTATGGAAAATAAATGATAATACACCTTTTTATAGAAAAAAATACTGGAAATGGGGTTTGAACACACGACAAAAATGGTGGGAAATAGTAATTTAATTGCTATTTTTATTTTTTCGTAACTAGACTCACCTAGAACTTCGATTCTTATTTTAATATGATAATTTACTATTGTTCTTTAGCCATGAATTGTTACAGATTTTTACGCCAAATATTTTAAAGTAACAAGATTAAAACAACCCTATTGTTTTAAGAACTTTGGCGGGAAAACTGTATTGGAGAGCAATATTTTTTTCTGAAAAACTATACCACCTACGCCTTTGGTCCTTCTTTGATATTATTATTTACATATAATTTATACACTTGTATTATTTCAGATTTTTTGGTTTAGAAGTTTAAAATTATTTACGAGATTATTTAATACGCAAATTTGCATCGGTAAGTGTTTGCGTTGCAAAATGTATCGAGCGAAAAATGACTTATACATATGTAAAGTTGCGTTTTTCTAGGTTTATAACTGTTGACGTAGTTACGAGATTAATATGAAATGACGTTATATTTTGGGGCCAAAATGTAATTTGTGCTGGTTTCAGATTTCATCAAAATATTCAAAATACTTCCGTTATCTCAGAAAAGAATGGATACTTTCTTGTATGGGCAAGGATGCATCCTTTTGAAAACCATTTGTATTATGAAAGTCGGACTATTTTTTTATTTATTTTTATGTCATTGCGATGGAAGAAGCGCGAGGCCCACCTGATGTTAAGCGGTATCCTCTGCCTATAACAGATGCATTTCATCACAAGTGACAAACTGCACTGCGCCCATCACCTTGAGACATACCTGTTAAGTCTCATTTTTGCCTGTTATTTCACTGGCTCTCAAGGACTGCTGCCGGAACACACCGTTAGGTGCTTGGCGACAGATTTTCTACTAGAGGGTGGTCGCTAGCCAGGCGGGCATTCGCAAAATGCCCTTCCACCATGCGGTGAAGCTCAAGCTCTGGGCGGGATTCGGACCATGGACCTGCTGCGCGGCAGTCCATAGCCAATGCCACTGAGCCATCACTGCTTCAAAACTTAAACTTACGCAGAAAACACTTACGCAGATTTTATGGTAAATTTGTAAATACGACTATCGACCGCTAACTGGTATCCCGGTTTGTACAAATGATGGAAAAGCCGGGAGGCCGTTTTGTACAAATTAGGAAGGTAGTTTAATTTCCTGCTGAAGTTATCGCTGTGTTCACTTATAGACATTAACTGAATCCAAAAATATTGGAAATCAATTATTTGCCTGTCATCTTATCCTTCCAAAACAAATATTATAGTGAGTTACTAATTTAAACTAGAATAATATAAAAACTAGCAGACCAAAAAGAAGAAGTCAACCCTCTGAGGTTGTTAGCATATTTCCAATAACGCTGTATAAATCTGCATAATTGTGACGTTTCCTTTTTTTGACACAATGGATGAACAGAAACTAATGATGTAGTTACTTAACAAGACAACAATAATTATATTATGGACGACAAAAATAAAGTATAGTTTGTTACTTAAAAAAATAAAGACATGATCAAAACTCTGTGGTCGCACTATAAACTTGCGTCTAAGCGTTCCGCGTACGAGACGTCAGAGCAAGGCAAAACGAACGCAGGTCCTACCTCGATGAGCGCTCGCGCGGTACTGATCGCCTCGCGCTTGTACATTTCAATTTATGAGCATTTCGAGTTATGTTAAATATTTTTTCTTGTCTAACAAAACAGAGTTAATAGCACAATTTATTAAAGATCAGATTAATTAAAGAATGAACTTTATTTTCATATAATATCTGTTTGGAATTACACTTTATTAAACGCAATATATCGTGATAAACTGCTGATATTATTCGTGGAAATTGGCGCAAGATCTTTATTTTTTTTTCTACAATGACGATTAATTATCGATATTCTAGTACACTATGTGTCAACAAGATGATATGCCTGATGCACAGTTTTTTTTTTTAGTTAATTTGATAAATCTTTATATAAGAGATAGAACTCTGAAGTTGGCTGTGTGTACGTTAATTCGTAAAACAAGGTGCGGGAGATTGGTCACTACAAAATAATTAATGTTATGTTTGTAAATCTGGTACATTAACTGAAAAGAGAACAGATTATTCTATTTTTATCGATTATTAAACAACTTGTAGATATTTCCTATGATAGTAAATTAAGCGCTTAAAATCTTCGTATACCGCATTAAAATGTAAAATGCCTCTTAAAAGATCATCGTGGCAATTTTTTATATGAAAACCTTGAAGTGGTAGTTTCGTTGTTACTAGGGGTTCCATCTTCAAACACTGAAGTAGAACGATTATTCAGTGTATTGAAAAATGTTAAAACAGACAAACGAAACCGGCTGAAAAATCAAACTCTCAACGGAGTATTACACACAAAATTAGGGATGGCGGCAAACAATTGCTCAATTTTGGAACCAACGAGTGCCATGCTCAGTGCCGCCAAAAGCTGCAAAAGCAATGCTTCTGCTTCTTCGAATTAATTAATGTATTTTGGTAAGTATTAAAATTATGCCAAAAGATGTGTTTTTTATTCATGCGCCCTAAATTAGGGTATTTTGAAAAATAATTAGGGATTTTTAGGGATATTTTGCAAAGAATTTAGGGCAAAACCAAAATCCTAAGTGGAAACACTGCCACCCCCACCCAGCTTGCCGCCGCCGGCGCAGGTATCGCGCCGTGCCGCGCGGGCGGCGCTCCGCAGTGCCCGCCCGGAGCTCGCAGACGTAGCTGCGCACTCGCCCTGATAATGAGCATCTGATATGCGCGAAACCCGGGTCGACGTATTCAGTCCCCAACGTGAGTGTTTTTGCCGGTTTAATTTACAATATGTGTGAAACTCACGATAATTTAATTTCAAAAATAGCTAACCATTACGGCACAGAATGGCGTAACAAAGTAAAAGAGTTCGCGCGAATAAAATTGAAATGTACACAACTCGAGTGCAGCTTAGTTTTCTTAGTGAAGTGTCGGGATAGTGGTGTAATTCCTAAGTTTCTAATAATCAAACCTGTGAAATGCATTTGGGAATACGATCAAGTTTTCGTGTCGCGAGTGGGAAATTTTCGTAAAGTGATCGCAGAAAATCGATGACATCTAATGTGTGTCAACAAAAAGATGTAAGTACCTACGATTTTCATCTCCAACTAGGTATAGCAGATACATATACAGAAATAACATGCTGTCAATCACAGGTTTCCTAACTCGGACACCGGTGTGTCCGCGCGACGCTTGAAGCCCAAAAACTTCCCTTCCCGGGCACCTGTTGGTCCGCGCGACCGCTTACGGGATACCTATAAAGTCATAAATGTATGTGTGAAAAAGGCAACTACGACATGAAGAAGCGTATACAATATCATCACAGGCTATGCCTAGTTTGGGGCACATTGTAAACACTACTTAGGTTTATAATTTTAAGAACATGAAATTGATATTTGTGAACTGAATTCGGCTCAGATTTGCATTGCCGTCCGTTTGGTTGAGGGTGATATTTTTTTCACAGAAAGGTTTCATGATGATAAGCACACACGCAAAATTTCAAAATCAGGAAACGCGTAGTTCTTGAGAAAAACAATATTGAAAATTTTTTTTTTTGCAATATTAATGCTAATCGGTTGGGATTGACAAATCTGTGGTAGCACAGATTATATAGAATTCTCGCCAATGAACGTCACTGTTTACCTACCTACCTATAATATTTTAAATTATCCTGTTTTTTTTTCCTCAGAACTTTTCACTGGATGAACTGATTTTGATGATTATTTTTTTAATTGAAAGCTGATGCTTTCCGTGTGGTCCCATTTAAATGTCATCAAAATCGTACTATCCGTTTTTGAGTTACACTCCAATAACTGAAAGGTGTCTTCATATCTTAATGATATAGGTAGTTAAGGTACCTAGTCATTGACAGGGAATGACAATCGATCCCGTAAGTAGTAACGATCACTAAAAAGGGAGACAATTTTTTTTATCTCAAAATAGAACCGACTTCAACTCTCAAAAGTGTGAAATAGCTTGTCGAAGTCGTTACCATGCGTACAATATTGTGATAATGAAGCACTGATGGCTCAGTGGCATTAGCTATGGACTGCCGCGCAGCTGGTCCATGGTTTGAATCCCGCCACGGGCTTGAGCTTCACCGCATGGTGGAAGGGCATTTTGCGAATGCCTGCTTGGATAGCGACCACCCTCAAGTAGTAAATCTGCCGCCAAGCACCGAAGCACACGCTTCGGTGCGGCCAGCAGTCCTTGTGAGCCAGTGAAATTACAGGCACATGAGACTTAACAAATATGTCTCAAGGTGACGAGCGCAGTGCAATTCGTGACTTGTGATGAAATGCTCTGTTATAGGAAGAGGTTAGTCCGCTTAACACCAGGTGGGCCTCGTGCTTGTTCCGTCACAATAACATGTGCCTACCTCAACAAGTTATTTCACATTTTTGAGTTGTTGAAGTCGAATTCATTTTTAGGTCAAAAAATATTGTGTAGATAAAGTTCTTTGAATTTTTATGATCATCTATACTAATATTATAAAGAGAAAAGGTTTGTATGTAAGTATGTTTGTAACGAATTGGCTCAAAAAGTACTGAACCAATTTTAAAAATTCTTTCTAATTTTAAAATAATGTTACCTAAGGTGTAAAAAAATGTCCATAAAATATATTTCATCGCATGTGCTGCGAAAACTATTGATGATAGAACACAAAATGTTCCACAGTATTAAAGAACATATCAATATCTACAAAAAATGTCGGAATAGTATGTGTCTAACTATTGTAGTTATGTCACTATAACTACTTTTTAACATTTTAAAATTTAACATAAATTCCGACCAAAATCTGATCAAGATATATTACCCTTGCTTTAATCCTTACATAAATAAATGATTTCTCATGCAAGGCTTTTTTTTGCTAAAACTGGCCTGATAAAACCAATGGTATGTGTTGCGCGTCTGGAAAAGTTATTCTTCCTAATATAAAATAGCCTCCAGAACCAATAAAAAGCCTATTGACATATAATCGCAACTTATCCGCGCATTTTTTAAATTCTCTTAATCCTTCCGCTTGCACCTCACGAACTGAAATTAAAAAAGGGTACTCCCATTATGCTATTAATAATTTATTTTTTACCCATAAAGACCTCCTAATATGTGCAATGGGACAAGACTTTTGATAAAGGAATTGTGAGACAATGTGAATGAGCTACTATCATCACCGGCCCCGCGGTCGGACAGCTCGCTCACATTCCGCGAATCCCAATGATACCGACGGATTTGCCGATATCTTTCAAAAAATTACAGTTTCCTATAAAGATATTGTTTGCACTTACAATAAATATTTCCCAGGGACAACATTTTTCTATGTTTGGCATCGATCTAAGAAAAGAGTGCTTTTCTCATGGCCAACTATATGTTGCACTTTCTCGAGTAGGGTCTGTTGAAAATCAATATGATTTATTGCCATCTACAAATGCCGCTGCTAACATAACATAGCATTAAGGTGAAAATGGAACATTAAAAATAAAAACTTAATAAAATTAATAAGTTTTTTAAATAAATAATCAAAAAGTGAAATTAAATGTTAAAAAATAACTTGGATCAAAAGTCGGGTGGAATGCTATATTTTTTATTCCATAAATATGTGATAATAAGTACCTACGTATAGACATACATTCTCTTATATTATCAGACACAATTGCTTTCACCAGTATTGCCTGTAACTGTACTGTTATGGTAGTAGGTAATATAATGTATCCAATTATTATCAGTATACCTATACTCTAAACTACAGTGAAATCTTTTTAAAAATTACCCGCTGAAGTCATTTATTCTGTTGTAATTTTGTTTTCAATCACCAAATTCCGTACTCAAATGGAGCCAGCGATACACTATTGCTAAATACATTATAATTTAGGTATGTCCTGCATTTACTGTACGTTTATGCCAAAATATTTGTAATATAAATGTCCACTCGTGCGAAGCCGGACGGGCCGCTAGTTTACAAATAAAATATTATTTCATACAAACTCTCTGAACGATATCGATAATGTAGAAACTATAAATTGGGGTGCCGGGCTAGAATGTCACCTTCCCATTTTTTCCGGTGGGTATCGTAAGAGGCGACTAAGGGAAAAGTGAGCCAAATGAGTAGCATGCCACCTCTCACGTGGATGTGAGTAAGGTGTTGTATGCATTAGACGCACAACAGGGCTGTATACCTACTATTAGTGACCTGCGAAGGTTTCATACAATATGTTCTTTTGTTCCTGTATTATATTGTTGTTAGCGTAAACATATGTATGTTCTTGTGTTTCATCCAGTGTGTTAAAAACATTGTATATGACTCTGACACTGTGCCCGGTAAGTGGCATTAGGCTCGCCCTCTATTACATGGGATCAAAACCCTATTGGCGAAACGTGGGTATTTAAACACCTCTGCCTGGCCCTTCGGGGAATACAGGCGTGATTAAATGTATGTTTGTATGTATGTATAAATTAATCTGGTGAACTGAAGAAATACTTACCTATCCAATCCTACGTTATCGGATACATCCTCAAGCCACTAACTTGCTTCATTAGTCAGCTGCATCGTAAAGAAAATACACATATAGGAGTAACAAAGTTAGTATGGTCACCGATTACATAATAGGGTTTGACCTCGGACCTCAAGTTTCTGATAATCTACTGAAAATGGATTAGGATAGTGAGGGATCAAAGGACTGTCGTTTATTCACTGTGACAATAACTCAAATTGTGGTTACGAAGTAGGTACCTACATAGGTATACAAGGCGTTCCACGGCGACGCCACATGGAGGGAAAGTACCTTGAATATTGTATAAGACATTATTTAAATTTAAGTAAAAAACAATTTAAACTGCTTTTATAGATTACAAAATTACAAATATACGATTGGAAAAAATTAAGTCATGTGCGGTTAAGTCGCTCCATCCCAATACGATGGTTAAAGAACGATAGGAAATATTTGAGTTATGACGTCATGTCATGTTAGCTCAATTGGTTAGACCATACCCCGGCTAAAGATGTGGATGGACGCGGGTTCGAATCCCGCACATGACTTAAAAAACATTTTTCCTATCGTATATTTGTAATTTTGTAATGAAATCCGCATAGCAGGCGTTATTGCAAACATAACAATACTCGTCTACTGACGTGCCCTAATTTTTACAATTCTACTGATGTGGTAGTATACTAGACACCATTTCAAATGGATATAAATTATTATTTCGGTTTAAAATATGTGTTAAGATGATTTTATTTCATTGTTTAAATTATGTTTTTGTATTTTAAATAAATAATGAGAGGGAAATAAAATGTTTGTTACCTCAGAACTTTTGAGTGAGTGAACTGAGTCCCATTTAAATTATATCAAAATCAGTCAAGGCGTTTTTGAGTTAGTCCAATAACTGAAAATTATTGTATGATATAGGCATTGACAGTGAATGACAATTGATTCCATAAGTAGCAAGAGTCACTAAAAAGAGTGTCAATTTTTTTTAACCAAAATATGGAACCGACTTCTTCACTCAAATGTGTGAAATAACCTGTTGAAGTCGGTACCATCATACCACGCGCACAATATTGTGATAAAAGGTACTTTTGAACCATCATGGTACCGACTTCAACAAGTTATTTCACACGTTTGTGTGTTGAAGTCGGTTCCATTTATTGGTATTTATTTTTAACTTTATTATGTCCTACCTAGGTAGGGTAGGACAAAAAAAAGTGTCACCTGCGCTAAGACGAATCTAATGATATACCATACATCAAAGACGGTTAAGCCATTAAGAAGTTATGGTGGAATACATAAACTCACAAACATATATGATACATACATTAACCCTGAAAACATAACACTCCTTGTTAGGCTCCTTGGGCAATCGTGTAAAAAGAAAGAAACTTTCTCCCATTTTTTTTTTGATCAGAATTGTTGCAACACTTCTGATCAGTTTTGTAATCCAAAAACCACATTCTCATTAATGAACTTTAAGAAGGTTTCCTTTTGATTGTTAATGAAATCAAGCTATATTTATGCAGATTTAATAAAAAAATCCGCACCTCTATGTAGAGGAAATCCACTTTCCTGTTAGTTCTCAAAGGAAGAATAATAAGATGGAAGGAAACGAGGAATAAGAATATGAATTCAGTTTGCGGAGTTGGACAAATACCAATTAGTTCAGGACACGATTGGGGTGAGAGCACCCGTCCCGCGATATAGGTTTTGATTTAATCTTTATATTTACAGATATGATATAGCTTTATATTATTAGGAATCCGTTTTCTTGAACAGAAACTACAAACAATAACTTTGGCTTGCAAAAGTATTGCAGTATATATTATACTCGTATTATACTGCAAAACATTTGAACGCTCTGTGTTTACATGGATAGGGGCCTTATTTCATAGAGCCTGTCTTTGTAATCCGTGTTGCCTTCGGTTTCCAATTATTTCGGTACCAATACTAAAAGAAGTAATACATTTAATTAATTTATTTTTGGCCTTTCTTGGAATTTGTATTAGAACTATATTTTTTGAAGCAATGATAGTCAAGCGGTTATATCAATGGACTACGGTGCCGCAGGTCCATTGTTCGATCCCCACCGCCAGGTTGATCTTCACCGTATGATGGGAGGCTACTTTCCAAATGCTCGCCTGGCTTGTTCCAAGCATCAAATGGCGTTACATTACAAAGCTAAAGGTGTGTAACTAACCTAACGGTATGTTTAAGCAGCAGTCCTTGAGAGCCAGTAAAATTACAGGCACATGAGACTAACTAACTATATGGCTCAGGGTGACGACGGCAGTGCTGTTCATCACTTGTGTCGAAATGCATTAGAAATAGGCAGAGGTTACCGCTTAACATGAAGTGGGCCTCGTGCTTGTTCCGTCACAATCATATAAAAAAAGAAGACTTTTTTGATAAAATGTTATCTCAAATATCGCAGACCCACTTTTTGGCGTTTATTGGGTTCATCTAAAATGACTTGTAAATATAGAGATCCCCAAATAAACAAGTAATCAGCGGCGTGAGATTGCCGCCGCGCCGTCTCCAGTGAAATGAAATATTCACAAATCCTTAAATCCTGAAATCCAATTATCTGACTCCGGCATTGCGAAAGGTGACTAGAAATCAGATCCAATTATTGTATTAGCTCTTTTAGGCGTTAATGTATATTATATGGGTACGTAGATTAGTCTTTTATTAACATTTATTGTTTAGTGGAGTTACACATATAATTTTCACTAATATAAATACACACACACGCATATATAATATAAGTGTATAACCTAATAAATAATGTGATGCGAGTGAAAAGTTACTGGGGTGCTGTTTATTTCAGAATAATTAAAATAATATCCAAAGATTCAATAGCTTTTGTGTATCTCTAAAATATTGGTCAAACAAATAAAAACATACTGGTAATATATTTTGGTATACAGAAGTTTCATAAGTTTGTATATTAGGGTCTAGAAACTGTCAACATATGTCATTGAACTTAAATCTCCATAGTTGAAACGCTTATGGTTGAAATTGTAAATGTATACCCTAAATGTTGAAATTGTTCCTTAGAACTTTGTTAATTTAGCAGACATAATTACTGTCAAGGAATAGCCTCAAACTGGATCCCTTGGGTGATATCTTTGTCGAAGTTGGATCTAACTAAGTGAACAAAAATAACTCACTTATATTCGACCAAATACCCATTGCCAAATTTGTGTTATGAAGCGTCAAAATAAAAAAAATATATATATTCTAATTCATAAAAAAACACTACCCAAATTAAATAATTTACTCCCTATAATATAAAGTCAAGAAGCAGTACGATCGTAACTTATGAAAATATAAGATTCAACAAATTTTTCACCGTTTATTAGTTACAAGATACTAAGTTTTTTT
This sequence comes from Plagodis pulveraria, assembly GCA_963890685.1. Classification (NCBI taxonomy): domain Eukaryota; kingdom Metazoa; phylum Arthropoda; class Insecta; order Lepidoptera; family Geometridae; genus Plagodis; species Plagodis pulveraria. The sequence goes on along the minus strand of OY982964.1, from coordinate 8,597,074 downwards.
TTTAAAGTTAGACATTTTAGACCCATGCTTTTGGTATAATTTAGGTAAATACTCAGTTGCATCATCATTAACAACTTCAAAGCTAGTTTTCGAAATTAGTTTTGTTTGTATTACAGCGTTAGTGGAACTATAGGTGTCACGCCATCCCCATAGGATGGTTAAAGAACGAGAGGACTAGTTAGTCATGAATCATACATATGTCATATAAGCTTTAACAGTCATCATGCCCCAGCTATAGGGGTGGATGACGCGGGTTTGAATCCCTTGACATGACTATATTTTTTTTCTCTCGTAATGTGGTAATTCGCTGATAAGGTTTTTTCGCTGGTTTGCCCTCCAGCTCTAATTACCGTCCACTTTATGGTTGATTTGAACAAAAACGTAGTATTTTAGAAATAAAAAAATGGTAAAAGCCTTGTATGAAGTGTAGTTTCTATCCAACTTAAATACAAGTTAATTAAATTCTAAAATAGGTTAGTCTTAGAATATAAACATATATTTAATGGATGCCTTGATTTTTTCAATTGGAAATGTAGTAATGGTAGTCGTGAACAAATTGTGCCAATTCTAAAGTAAAATATTACATTTAAGCACTGTTCTGTTTATTTATTTATGAATTGTTATTTATATATTCAATTAATAGTACCGCACAAACACGAAATACACTAATGATATGAAATATGATCACTTATACAAAGAAATGATTAATCTTTTCACGTCATAGATAGTGATAATAATAAAATTGAATCTCACTCATAAATGGCCGAATTAGGGTAGGTACGTATGGTGCTACAGAAACACAATAAAATTAACATGAAAAATTATCAATAATTAAAATATAAATTCAAGATGTCAAATACAATATTAAAAATACATATCTATCAATTTCAATTAAATATCAACTACTTATTACATCAGTCACAGATTATATAGAGTACACAAATACAAAGTCAATCTATACTTATAATAAAACTGTAACAGATCCAATTATGTACATGGCAGATATTTTGAAAAAAAATTTGGAAGCGTTCTGTAGATAACACTGATGCCAAAAACCATATTTTTTTTTATTTTTGTCTGTCTGTATCCCGGCCGCGCATCACCAAAACTATTACTATAGTTATGTTATAGCTACTGCTATACTATAATAGTGTTAAGTTTCATTGAATTCCATCTAGGAATTCAATGAAACTTAACACTATTTGATTTCATACTACGAAGAAGTTATTGTATACTTTTTGTCCAGAAATTCAGCACGATTCCCTCGGGAAAGGGGTAGAAAGTCAAAATGTACACTTACTTGTAATTTATTAACGCGCAGTCCGATTTCAATTTTTTTTTTTCGTTAGAATAGTTCTAACCCCACGGACAGCCCGGCACCCCACGGATAGCCCGGCACCCCACGAGCACCCCAGCACCCCATGGGCAGCCCAGCAACACACGGGCAGCCCAGCACCCCACGGGCAGCCCGGTACCCCACGGGCAGCTCGGCACCCCAAGGGCAGCTCGGCACCCCAAGGGCAGCAGCAAAATAAAATATTTAAGCAGTAAATAGAGATATGATTGATTGAATTAATATATTAAATATAGGTACCTACATTGTTTACGTGTAAATGTTGGCAACTCCTCTAAATAGGCGTTATCTGGAATAATTACCCTACCAAGGTCGGTAGGATTTACAAAACAGTGGAAGGAAAACTTAGGTAGTCTGTATAATCGCGATGATAAGGCTTCTAAATCAACCTAGTTTCTAGAATTGAAATAAACTTAGTAATTAAACAACTTTAAATAGCTTTAATCGACTGCATAAAACTGTTTGCATCCAAAGAGCACTTATCATTTATCTGTGTTGGGTTGGGACACTGATCTTTAGGAGTAAGTTCGTTCTAACCTACTTGGCCTTGAAGCGCTAGCACAGCCTGGACACTCGACTCATTCTCTATACAAAAGCCGCGTTCTAACTACCTATTACACAGACACTACACAAATGTTGTTTTTGTACACGCGTAAATGTGTGCGTCAAGTCTAAGGTTGTCATCCTATGAATAATTGTTGTACTTACCTACCTAACAATCTATTGATGCGGTTATTATGGCTTATTAGATTTCATAGGTTATGCGTACCTTACCTACCTTCAGAAACATTTCAAGCACAACAATCCAACTTCATGTACGACGTAGGAATATGCAACACAGAACAGATTAGGAATGTAACATTACTTCACATTTCACTCCATTACTTATACAATAATAGATACCTACACTATACAAAAAGTATCATTCCAAGTTCACATTATATACAAGTAATGATAATAATTACAAGCACAATAATAGGTAATATATGTTCTTCTCGTGTAATAAAAAATCATTATTCACAACAAACAATCCTTTTCTCGATAAGTTGATAGGCAACCGTAAACAGCACAAGAGTACAAATCTCAACTTTTAAAATTCTCGTTAAATCGACACGCTTCGTCGTCAAGTTAGCATGCAATTTTAAAGTACTGCTATTGGAACTTTACATAATATATATTGATATATTATGTACAGTTTTGATAGCAAACCATTAGCTAAATTTATTCCTGTCCGGATCTGAAAATTGAATGTAAAAAGAAATGCTCAAGCTCAAAAACAGCAGAACGAAAACCATAATGCGGTGGGTGTGGTTTTAAAATTTTACCGTGCGGCGCTAATTACCTTGAAGCGACCAATCGGATGCAATCATTTTAAAGCACCACACCAATTAGCCAATCCAATTGAATTTGGTGTATGATAATAATAATAACTATATAAGAGTTATACTTCTTTACATATTTATTCGTAGATTATATCATAATGAATTGAGTGCCAAATATTACAGATTATAATTGAGTTTAGGAAAAGTGAGCTTATCATGAAGCACCTAACTGTGTGTTTTGGCAGGTGTTCTTGAGGGCCAGTAATTCTAGGTCAGCCTAAACAACATCTACTCGCTCGCGATCGTATCATCACCTACCATTAGGTGAGATCGTTGTCAAAGACTGTTACCCTATCAGCAATAAATTAATAAAAAATACGTACTTATATCGTAATCATATTTACAGCGTTTGAACTTATATTGTGTTTCTGGTGGTCCGAGGTTAATAAGGAATGTCTTTATTGACAATTATACATCAAACTAGGCACATGCGTGATGGACTCGCATAAGATATGTGCCGTTGTAATCACTTTAAATATATAGGTTAGTACAATTTTTATAAGGTACTAGTGGCTCTGAAGATCCCGTGACTTATGTGTTATTTGTTTTTACATTTTGTTTCATCCGTTTTGAAAAATTTACTTAAACTGCATATAAAATTTCTAGGCTCTACAATTCCATATAAGTAATATGTAATTATCGCTTAAAGCATGCTGTGTAAAGAGTAAGCTGTGCCATCCGGCAAAAAAAAAATAGTCTGACTTGAAAACTTGTTTGTACCGAAATCAAAAACAGTGTTGTCTAACTGCTTAATGTCATTACATGGATAAAGAATGGAAGATAAATATTTGTACAAATAATTGAATTATACCCTCGCTGTGCCCTCACAAAACTGCACCTGATAATTTTCACATCCCTCTAAGTATTTTGATGAATGAAACATTTTAAATCTTATAAAAATATAATAATTAACAATGACGCTGCAGATTCTAAGAAAAAAAAAACAATACATTCTGCACCCTCTGCGAAATATCAATAGAAATTTCTTTACAAAAATCATAATAGGTAGGTGTAAAGTGGAAACATGACAGATGCAAATCGCTCATCATTCTTTGTAAGTGTTTTGGTAGATGAATAAAATCATGCTAGAGAAGATTGCAAGGGGGAGGGTAGAATAAGAATAGCGTTACTTATAACAATAGCAAAATATTCGAAGGATTTTCTATCTTCTGAAAAATAATATAACATTAAAATATGCATTATTTTGTACTATTTATAAAACACTATATATTATTATGTTGTACATATTGAAACCTAGGGTTTTTAATACAATCTCAGTTCAACAACACACAGCAACAAGAACTTCAATAATTTATTAATTGATATTCAATAAAATAGCCAATGAGACATTTTAGTAAATAATACGGGATAACTCACGTAAATAAGTCAGATAGCTCCGACTATAGTTTCAACCACATCCGGTGGTCTTTTTCAAGGAGAGCTCGGGACGCCCGCGTTGACGTCTCGCTGAGCACTGCGGGCTGCAGCTCGTAGCGCGCGTGACGTCATAGGTTGGTGCGAGGGGTGGGTTGCTGTTGGTCGTGTCGGCAAGTCCTCTTCATCGCTGGAATCCCGGCTGGCGTGGGACACGTCCAAGCAATAGGAGCTCACTATATCTCCACTAGACCCGTCATTAGCCTCCAAATGAGTTCCATGAAGACACGGCTTCCAAGTAGGTGACAAGAACCAACCTCTGTCTCTATTAAAATTTGGACGCCTACTAATTTCAATAGATTCTCGGATCTTGCGAGGCACAGATAGAAATTAATAAGTTGTGCGATATCTGTTTAAATTCCACTGTATCTTTTAGAAGCAGTGATGGTCCAGATGACTATGAATTTCCGTGTAGAAATTCCATGGTTGGAATCAAAAATTTACCATAAGAAGGGTATCATAATATCGACAATTATCTATTTAAAATCGATATACACCACCATAAGCACTGTAATCACAGCACTAGGAGGAAGGATATTTTAAATTTGGAGTGTGTCCGATACTACACACTAGTTGCCAGATAGACCGAACCATGAATAATTCCACTCTCGAAGTTAGTTTCTCGATGTGGGGCAGTCAAATCTACCTGCAATAACACGCAAGAGACTATTGGCGCTGCCCCGGACACGGCTTAGCATCGAGGCCGCTCGCTTACGCATGATGGCATGGAAGCCGTCTACACGAGCATCAGCAAACATACCCGTATATATATATATATATAATAAGCCTTTTGTTTCCGTGACATTAGAAAAATATATATAAAAAAATTCTTTGTTTGCTAGTAGGTATTTCAGATCGATTTATATGTCATGGCCCCTTTCGGGTCAAGGCCTCCAGTTACCAAATTTATAAAATATAATTAAAATATTTTGTTTTCTAAATAAAGTAATTTTGTTCAAAGGAAAAATCCACTTAAATGGCGAATTTATTATCAAAGTATTGAAATGACTTTTATAAATGTTGTTTGAATTCTGCCTTTTATCACATCTTCATAACTTAAATTATTAATAAACACTTAAATCTCTATCTCATTAGTTTTAATCATCATGTATATATTGTTTAAGATAAAAACGCTATGATACAAATTTTATGTTGTTAATGAACACACACAGCGTATAGCGTAGCATATCTTAGAGCGTATATGCAGACCAATTACGTACCCTTAACCTTGTAATTGAAATTATTTTTTAAAAGCTACGTTGGGTGCTAAATTTATCTCTTAAAATCTATCACACCCTCAATTTTCAAAAGTTTATGGATTGATGGAAAGATCAAAACCTACCAAAGAAACGTTAATTAACTGATTGAGTATATCAAATATATTTCCTTGGATCTTGGAGATAACAACCATAATACCCTCTCGCCAACGAAATCATAAAAAAATGAATCAAGTAGAACGCCTCAGTAATATGGGTTGGCGTGTTCACGCTCCAACGGTGTAGAATTTTTAGTTATAATAGCGCTTGCGGTACGCTTTTCGTCGTTAGTGAACCGTGAAAAACCTTTTAATGGAATTTTCGATACTAGCGCTGTTTCGTTTCGATTCACAAAGTGATAATTAATCATTTATCATGCTTACTACCAGAAGAACAGTTACAAGCAATGATAGCAGAGGCACGCCCTAGACTGTGTACCAAAGGATATTTTACATCTTCATAAAAAGGAAATATGGCGGCCCGAGGTATTTACAGATTTAAATTTTTTTGTACTTGTTGGTTATGAGTGTTATGACACAGGTTATGATTTGTAAACTTGGGCGGCAAGAACCGGGAACGAGAAATATCTTGACAGCAGCATCTTGTGGCGTCCTTGCTTATACAAACTCATTCTGGTTTTATGAGAATGCAGCGACGCACCGTTTGTTTACTTTTTGAAAACTATACGACCTTATGTCGCCTTTGTTTTCATTGCACAAGAGAATGAAGAGTATCTTCATATCAGACACATGAATAAAATTTAATCTACTTAAGTCCGGCCGCTGAGAGAATGCGTTTGACAGTTCGTGTTCGTATTGTAGTTGTGGCTTTTAAATGGAGTAAAATATAAAATATACCCTATTTTCAGATACTAAAATGTCTGACTAATACAATATTATGCATTCAGACTATTATGTTACTTTGAACTGGGGAAAAAATATTCACAAAACGAACTGTCAAACGCATTATCTCAGCGGCCGGACTATAGATCTACATCTTAAGCCATTTTGCACAAGGAATTCTTGAACGATATTATGTCTCTAACTTTTTATAAACTGCAGAAGTATTATGTGGATCTGACAATTATTAATTATCACTACACCTAATACACTATCCCTAAAACAAAGTTCAATTATTTCATATAAACGATTAAACTTGTTGCTACGTGAATTTCAAAAACTTTCGTGTAGCTAGAATGCTAATAGAGATGTAGTTAATTTGAAATAATTTTGTCATTTTCCTTCATCACTATTTGAATTAGACAATAAGTCCTCAGGCTTTTCCAATGTTACCCTATTTATCACGCTCACACTTTTATCCTCCGCTTTGTTTCATCAAATTGAATCGTCCGCGACTCCATAAATTCCAGTCAGATAAACGAGGTGTCTCAAAGGGACGGTAAATGCTCGTAATATGCTATATACTAAGGCGCCTATATTCAGGTTGTGCAGTGACGATGCCTTTCGTCACTAAACGTAATTCTATAAAAATATTTATATAAATAAATGTTTTAAAGATTTTTGTATCAACTTACATACTATTACCATAGAACATATACGTTATTCTATACGTAGTATATAACATATACTACTTATAGAATGGACACTCCTCACCCCCCACCAAAACGAGCCTTCCTCATACCGCCAGCGATTCTGAGCTGTCGCTGGGCTGACTTGAGTACGAGACGCGCAACTCGCGCACGATGACGTGACGACGAAGCGTGACGATTGTACGATTATTTTAAAGTTGAGAATGGGGTAATCTTGTGTTGTTTACGGTTGCTTATCAACGAAACAAGAAATAGGATAGGAGTTTTTATAGATTCCCAAAGGATAAAACGAGGTAAGTCATTCTTGGTAACCTACACTAAGTACCTACCTATTTGTCGTTCTTCAGATATCCAGTAGGTAACTTATAGAACCGGTAATTTACAGTAAGTACCTATTGAAAAAAATACATACATAATACTTTTTCTTTATATTTTGTTCAAACTGCTATTTGAATAATGATAATTTTAGAAGATTTTCGTTTGCAAAAATTATCCATGGATATCGACTTCGTTTGCAGCGAAATAAGTGTCTTTGTAACCTATACCTACCATAGAGAAAAGCAATACACATACCGACCTTTGCCACAGCTGACACGCGGCACACTTCATGATTGTTTATTATACGGGAAGAACATAAATTATGATTGAATTTATTATCATTACTTGTATAAAATGTGAACTTGGAATCATACTGTTAAAGCTCATAAGGCTTTTCTAAATCGCGATGACTATGACGTCTTGATTTCAAAACGTGTTTTCCGACTTCCACTACCGCAAGCTACATCTTTACTCACAAGAAGAGGTCCCACTTTCTCTCACTTTAATGTATATAACAAAGTTTGTAAGCACTTTGAAATTAGGGATTGCAAAGTCTCTCTTTGTAAAAAAAATGTCAAAGAATTTCTCATAAAGCTCACCTATGAGGAAACAGAGGATTTAATATAAGTTAGATAATATCAAAACCGGCATGTTCAGGGATACTTCTACCGACTCTCACTCTCTACACTCAACCTTCTTCACACATTTATATTTTATACTATTCAAAATATTATATATATATATATATATATATATATATATATATATATATATATATATATATATATATATATATATGATACTTAATACTTAAACTTCTGCACCTAATTGTTATTTTATTTTGTATTTTCGCATCTCTGGGTTCCAAGACACAGGCTTTTGCCTAGTTTGGAACTCGTCGTTACTCTACTTCTGTTTAATAGATTTGTTAACTGTGTTCTAAATAGAAGTGTACTTATTGTGTAACTCTTTATGGAAATAAATAATATTATTATTATTATTAATTGTCACTACTTTTTGTATAGTGTAGGTATCTACTACTACTACTTCGTACATGGAGTTGGATTTTTGTGCTTGTAAATGTTTCTGAAGGTAGGTAAGATAACCTACGAAATCTAATAAGTCATATTAACAGCATCAAAATATTGTTAGGTAGGTAAGTACAACAATTATTTATACGATGACAACCTTAGACTTCACGCACACATTTACGCGTGTACGAAAACAACATTTGTGTAGCGTCTGTGTAATAGGTAGTTAGAACGTGGCTTTTGTATCGAGAATGAGTCAAGTGTCCAGGCTGTGCTATTACATAATTTATTCGTGTCATCACGTTTTGTATCCCCGATGGAGTAGGTAGATGTCTAATAACTACCAAATAATACTGGCAAATAATAAACGTGCGTGCGGTGTACTGTTTATTGCCAGACTGCCTTTACAATGGTCTACCCTACCAATATTCATATATTACAAATAATGATTATTGAATTGTGTTTTTAATTATTTTTGTTGCGAAAGCGATAAAAATACTGGCCCTTTACTTTTTTATGCTTGATAGGTTAGCCTTTGACCACTATCTCACCTGATGGTAAGTGATGATGTGGTCGAAGATGGTGTTCAGGCCAACCTAGAAATTTCTTGCTTAATGTTTAAACTTTCGAAGTGGCAAATGTATCAGCAATGTTACCCTCTGCATAAGTTGTGCAGCTGACAGCGGTATACACATCTTTGCCCTTTCATTTTTTTAAACGTTTCGTCTGCCGGAGCCATTGACCTATATGTACTAGACGCGACATCTCAAACGAAATTAGTCGACCAGTGCAGATATGCCGGCCGGCATACTTTCCCCCACACGCAGCTGGACACTCGTAAAGATTACACACGCTTTACGTTCGAATATTGTTTATACAAAATACACAATTGATAATACACAATTTTCGAACGTAAAGCGCGTGTAATCTCTACGAGTGCCCAGCTGCATGTGTGGGAGAGTATGCCAGCCGGCATATCTGCACTGGTCGACGAATTTCGTTTGAGATGTCGCGTCTAGTATATATAGGTCAATGGCCGGAGCCACAAATTTACAACGGTCTACTGTAGATCCGGACACAAAAAATATACCTACGTAACTTGTACTAAAATCTGTCGTCAATTGTTTCATTTGCCATGGATGCTCGTAGCGAAGTTTACTGAAGAGCTTGTAGCGAAGTTTACTTAGCCGATCGGCAAAGTTAAGCAACATCCGCCGCGGTCATGAATTGTATGGATGACCGCTAGTGACATTACTACTGAGCATGCACGTGCTTCGGAGGGCATATTAAGCCGTCAGTCCCGGTTGTTGTCTTAGGCTGACAGTCGTTATAGCATAGTGGTAGGGCATTTTGCGAATGCGCGCCTAGCTAGCTACCACCCCCATATATAAAATCTGTCGCCAAACACGAAACTGTGTGTTCCGGCAGCTGTCCTTGAGAGCCCGTAATTCTAGGTTAGCCTGAACAATATCCCTCATACTAGTATATATATATAAACGAGTACACCCTTGGAAAATTGTTGAGTATTTTATTTATTTTACGCTAATGTGAACATCGAGTTAAATGTGATAACATAAATAATCTTAAAAGCAAAAAAAAGCCCTCCGCAGTGTATATGAGCGTAATTTTGCATTAAAAATCGTCGGCGGCTCAGAGTCATCTTCGTTGAAAGATTAATTAGACTAAAGTTTGCCGTAGTGCCTGGAAGAGATTGCTGCCTAGCAATAAAGCCGCCGATTATACTATCTTAAGATGAAATATTTTTTATAAGTAATATTTATTCTAATAAGAAAGTACAATAAAGTGTTATCTATATATCTAGTGTATTGAAAATGTCAATGAACTTACACTTCATTGTTTATATATTTTGTTCATCTAAAGATCGTTTATGCCTTTGCAATAGAGTTCTGTATAGCGATTAGGACTATAAAATGTCTGCTTGGCCTTTTTAACAAAAAAACATGTTGTTCTCTCTGAAAATTATGCAAATGTTCTCAAAATTGTCATGTACCTACCCATTAATTCGGTTTGTTGACCAGTGCCTTCAGCAGGACTCCATTAACTCCCTATGCGTCAGTCCATAGACATTGCCGCTGGGCCATGACCGCTTCAAAGAAGTACGATTTATATACAAGTAGTATATAATTACTTTGAGGTTTTTTTATGTAACGTAACCCCAAAAATCACAAATATCTTCTCTACTGTCTCTATCAATATTTTTGTACAGCCATGACAAAACGTCTCGTGTAAGCCATGATGATCAAATGCTTATACAGGTATACGTACGTCATACGACCTTATACAGGTATTATAGCTTTACGAAATCTGTATAAACTGTTAGTCTTTTCCGCTCACGACGTGTACAATTATATCAATATAAATCCAGTCGTATTCAGCATATCTTACAATTAAACAACCATTTGAAAACACAAACATACTTTTTGGATATTGTGACCACTTTACTTTCTCTCATATTGCCTATTTACACTTATGATTACTTTGGGCATAAAAAGATATTGCTTGCACAAACGACCATCTTTATTGTAACTGCGGTAGTAAATGTAACTTTGGATCTTCATAACTACACAAATTTCTACCTACAGATATAATGAAATATTATTAGAACTGTTATAAAGGTAAAATATTTATTAAAAATGGTTCCTCCACTTATGAACAAATCTGACAAATAGGAGGATTATTCTTTTGTTTATTAATTTCAACTATAAATTTTAAAGCGAGTATTGACAACCTCCAGGCGTATCGAAAATATTCGCGATGTTAAGCCTCTGGTACCATTGTTATTCACGATACGATTTCAGTGGAGTGCAAATCCGACTATGATACTGCTCAACTGTTTACAGCACACGAATATTGTAGCTTTTATCTGAAACTATACATTATATTATACATCTTCCACACATCGGGGTTCGCCATCCTTACGTCAAGCGCCGTGAAATCATTGAAACCATGGCGTACGGTAATATTGAAAACCAGGCGCTTATTGTTGAAAATGATTGGTTGATGGACTCGCCATCAACGATACAAATAGTCAGTCAAATTTATTGTTAAAATAATTTACATCTAAATAATTAAATTGCTAAACGTAGCCCTAGCGGTGTAAATGATGCCAACCACACACTGGCGGAGCGGTGGCGGCGTTTCAATGCGGCGAGGCGATGTTGATGATGAGGCCGCCACCGTGACGATACATACATTTTACTCTTTTAGCATAAAAAGTATTCGGATGGAAAAAGCCACAACCTGCTTTCAATGCAGAATTGGAAATGCACCAAGACGGTATTCTTGATCACAAAAACATAAAAAAAATAATTAATTCAAATAGTTAAATTAATTTATTAGGTTAAATTCTATACTATTTCCATTTCTTTATTTTCTCGAAGACAGATCCTGTGAATTCTTGAACGAGCGTTCTTTTTTACATTATTTTATAAAAATATGACGTTTACGCACGTACATGGTTATACCAGAGTTTCTCCGACTCTAAAAAATAACGCTCGTTCAAGTTTTCACAGGAGCTGTTATCGAAAAAATAAAGAAATGAAAATAGTATAGTTTATTCCTTCTTTTCCAATTTAATCAAATCAATAATCATATCTATTAGAAACCTGATAACATGTTGTCCAAACTGTAGTTATAAATAAGTATCCGATATACTCTGTCCATTATCCTTAGCCTTTTGTGTTTGTAAACCATTTTGAACATGTCCTTCTATAACCTGTTTAGTTTGAGGTCAAAAAAGTCGAAGAGGGTGTTTAGGAGGCTATGATTATAAGTAACATCGTAATCAAACGCCTGTGTCGTGTTTCGGGATTTTTCCTCGTTTGAACACGTGTTACCTTCTACGTTTATCCACTTAAATTTACTATGAAGACTGTCGATTGCATATTATTTATTATATCTACTTGATATTACTTAATAACTTTTGAACGAAAAATTTAATCAACAGTTCAATGTCATCATCATCATTATTGAGATGAAATTATTTAAAAAAAAAAACGGTGTATCCTGTTGTGTTATCTGAAACACAGAAAATTATGTTATTAATACATAATAAAATAGCTTAGTTCAAGACTTATCGAGAAATGTGAATTTGAGTGATAAGGGTTCATAGAATTTTCAGATAACACCAAATTTCGATTCGTTTCTTGTGCCGGACTAGACAGCCCGGTGAAACAAGCATTTTTTGAGTCGCGGCTGACCGTTATGAAGACGATAAATAAATATCTATATAACTACAACTTTCACCACGTCAACCACGATTAGCAAAGCATTTTCTGGCCTCAGGAACAAATCATCCCGAAGTACATATTTCTCCTTTTTTATAAAAAGCTGAAATCTAAAAAAATCAGCTTGAAGCTTTTAAAGCACGGGTAGCGTAGCTTGCTTAGCGTTTAGATAAGCAACGTTACCTGCGCACATGATTAGGCTAGTGAAAACTATATGTGGTGGTTGGTCATTTTGCGAGTGCCCGCCTAGCTAGCTCAAAGAGAAAATCGGTCGCCAAGCTCAAAACAGTGTGTTCTGGCAGCTGTTCTTGAAAACTGGTATTTTTAAATTAGCCTGAAAAACATCTTCGAACACATCATAACTTACAATCAGGCAAGATAGTGAACTCTAGCATATCAGCTCAAAATATAAAAATCAAATAAATTCTTTTAATATAACTTTTTCGAAAACACGTTAATAATTTTTCATAAACGGAACCAACATCCAAGAAAATTGTCTCCTACCTTTCACACATTAAAGATTATTTACGTAACTGTTTGTATCAAACTGCCGCTTCGTTTGACATAGTCTTCCTTTTGATCACCACTCCAATAAAACTGTAAACAACAAAAATAAATAAAGACGAAATGAAATCATTGCTATTACAGGAAAAGGGGAGGAAAATCAGATGTGTATGATACGTTGCGTCTATAATGAGACACACGATAAGAGGAAATGATGGTAGGTAGAAGGTAAAGCTCTTCATTCCTTATATTTACAAATCACATTTTGGAGGAGACTGCAATCGTCATTGATTTAGTTTCGCTATTTCTAGCGACTACCATAGTCTTTGCCGTCCCATAGTTTTGCGCATGACTTAGTTAAGTTCATCGCACTCTCAAAAAAAAATGAATAATTATAGTGAGAATCATTTTCTGGCAACAAAAATAGTTGAACAGTTTACTCACATAAAGGCCAATTCTCAAACAATACTTGGTTTATTGTAATCATATATTTTGTTCTTGTAATGTAGGTTTTTTCATGTTTTATGTATCTTCCATGTACAGAGATAAAAATGGCGGAAATTCTTGAAATGTCCAAGCATATTAAATATATGGAATTTTGCGATGAATATATTTTGCACCGCATGAAATACTTTGAACCTGGGGTTTTCCAAGTAATAAGGTGATTTGCAACCTGTTGAACATGTTTCTCATACAGCATCTAACTCGCAAACTCGTAGACCTCTAATCGTCGTCTCTAAACGTCGTAGAGGTTAAAAAATATATATTAGAGTATCAGCCGGATTGTCCACAGCTGAACATAACTTGGAGTTTGGCATAACTCCCACGTTTGGCAGAAGTCTTGGGGATCGCAGTTTAAAATAGCAGTTCCCTAGAAGGTGCTGCTGCCCACCTATTAAAGTATTTTTACCTTAGTCGCCTATCTTCAGGGATAGTCATTCAATTGCTATTGCATTCTGCTAACGAAGAAATTGAGCGTTTATTAATTGAAAATAGCAGCTTAAAACAGGAATTGGAGCGAAATAATCAGACTATCAAAGCCCTTAAGGCAATAAGTATTTCAGGATCAGAAACAAGTGTACCTTTTCCTGATCTAAAGTCTCGTACTCATGTTCGAACACAGTGCAAGAACAAAACTAAGCAGATTAACTCAACTCCTCTAAAACCCACACCATTATACAAAATGCTGGCATCGTCGACACAAACATCACCCAATACTATGACTGACAATACACCAAAAGTCAATCAGGATAGACTCACGCCAGATCTTGAAATTGTTACCAACCAGAATCCAGAAAAAATACCTGCTTCTGAATTCAATTTGACTCTGCAAAAAAGTGAACATGAAAAAACTATTCATAATGAAACGAGCCAAAAAGCATTTTCAACTCTCAATACATCAATAAAGAACACTGGATATAGTCGTACTTCAAAAAATAACACCGGACAACGCAGTCAACATACCTTGAACGGAAACCAAAAAAACATATATATACTAGGCGATGAACAGGCGTCAGGCATTGCCGAAGCATTAATTAAATCTAGGCAAAAAAATAAAACAACGGATAGGTCAGAATACCATATATCATCCATTATTAAAACGAATGCAAGTAGTGAGCACTTTATTGAAAATTGTAAGATTATTGCACAAAAAGCCAATAGTAATGACAGAATAATTTTATCATACGGTAGAAATGATATCAACCTAAAAAAATGTATTACTAACATGTCCAATGCATTGTATATATTACGAGATTTTAAGACGTACATAATTGAAATTGTTAACAATCCGAATCTTAGACCAACCAAATTCCTCAATGAACGACTGAAATGCATTATTAATAGACACCCAAATAGCGAATTCATTGATTGTTATAACTTTGGACAAACCAAACATCAATACTTAAGAGATTTGTGTCATAAATTGAATGTAATTATCGATTATGAATACTGCCGCGACGATTTTATTTCATCTAAACAAAATAACAAGGTCAAGGAAATTTCAAAAAATACGAAACAAAAACAAGGGACAATTCCTTACTTTTTTAGCGCACAAATGGAAAATATCAGCAATAAATTGCATAAAAAGAATACTGCGTCAACTCAAATATCAGATCAAACACCTGCGTTTGGAAATTGTAATACAATAAACAAAACGTTTTTTCGAGTCTAAAACAAAATTAACAATTTTTCATCAAAACATTGCGGGTTTATTATCTAAAAAAGATGACATTGAACTAACACTTCAAAATTTTGTAGAGAAAGGTGTACAAATTGACGTTTTATGTTTTTCTGAGACTTTTCTTCAATCAGGCGACGAACTAAATGTGACTTTATCCAACTATAAATTAGCTACGTCTTAACTCACGTACAGACAGAAGACGAGGAGGTACATGCATCTTACTAAAAAACCATCTAGATTATGTAATAATTGACGAGATAAGAGAATTTTCTAAGCGACGTATATTTGAATGTTGCGGGGTAAACATTTTAAATTTTGATCTAACTATTATATGTATATACAGAACCTCCAGATCTAAAACATTTGAGGTTTACGACTTTTTGAACATTTTAGATGCTATGCTACACAAAATTGTACATAAAAATAAAAAAATAATAATATGTGGCGATTGGAACATAAATATTCTAAAATCATTCATTCATATATCAGATCTAGTATTTACCGATTAAATAATAAATAGGTACATTGGTGTGGAGACCGGACACCGACGTAACGATGGGATCAAAAGTATGTTCTCGACATGTCAACGCTTTTGAGGAAGGAAATGGTTTGATTTCAGTATCCAGCGACGTCAAAGGACAATATAAGTAATATGAATACTAATATAGCTTTCTCAATTAATAATAGCCTTCCTCCCTTTTTGGTGTATATTAGGTTCAAGACGAACTTTAAGATCTCAAAGATGTGTCTGTTTTTTAAATACTCAACGTAAATAGCACTGAAATAATGCATTTTCTTGTGTGTTTGTGTTTCTGTCTTGAAATTAATCAGCTGTGTCCCTAAACAAAAAACCGATTTTAGGGGCGTTTTTTTTTCTATCGTACATAGGTACAAGACAAATGTTCAAACATCTCACTATTGTGCGGTGGTGTTCTGATAATCGTTGTTCATATTTAAACTGCAAGGCCTTGAATCTTGATATATGTTTATGGAAGTTCTAGAGGTACCTATGCTACAAGAACTTTGTCTGCCTGAATAAAATGGTATATAAAACCCTACAATTAATGTGCGTGTTAATTAATACACCTATACTTTCACGCTTGTTGGTAAGCGATGATGTATTCAAACAACAAAACTTTACACAGGAGACAATGAAGATCATTAAATCACTTGCTTTATATATTTCAATCCACTAAATGTGAACTTAACCATTGCCCCCTATCATACGCTGACAAACAATATCAAAGTAGCAACAAAATTCTATAAAAGTTTGACATCCAGCGCTTTAGAAAATTACACAAGCCGGAAATTAAACAACAGCTTGACCGCTCCGGGTGAAGCTATATTAACACTAAACGAACGTCCCTAAAGAGCCGCCGTTATATTTTATGATTTTGAGAACCCTATTGTGTGCTTGGAGTTGATACTTTTGATGAAATATATTATGCGCAAATGGAGAGACATGGACGTATTAGATAGGTAGAGTTGGTATGTTTTTACATCTGAAATTGCTTTGTCATTATTTACTGATTATTAAGTAAATAAATATAGGTACTATTCATTATTATAACACCTATTTTTTTTTTATTATAATGAAATTTTGTCCATGAAAGAGTTTAATATGAGTATATTTAAAATAAATGATCAAATAATCTATTTGTCACTGTAACAAAAAGCGAGTCACTCCAAATGGAAACTGAGCATAGAAACATTAACATTTACCCCAGTACTTTAATACAACAAAAAAAATTAAATGTGTGTAATAATGATTGTATGTAATCTTTTTTAAGGCATCAAAGAGTCAGAGTATTGACTACTTACTTCTCTCAGAAGCGCTCAGCTCAAAGAAGATTTCCTGTGGTATCTACTTGAATGAATAACCACAAGTAGAATTTAAAATATAGTGGTTAAGTCGCTTAGGGGGAACGCACGTCAAGCGGTCGGAGGTATTTGGGTGGTTGTATTGTACCTACCATATGGTGGATACTTTTCTCTCTGCGAGAAATTCCCGATTCCCAGCAGTTAACGTCATGGGTTGATACAGTACGGTAAACTTCTCTAACATATAGGTACGATATGTACCAATGTAAAAAACTTTTTGTATTATTCAATGGACAATATGTTTTTCACAAAGGCCAATACCCCTGTAAAATTTGTTGAACTATTCCCAACTCCGATACTTTTATAAGTGCTATAAAAGTGATAAAACAATATATACGTGCCTTCTCGTTTACTTTTATTGTTTATGGGAGTGGCTATATTGTTGAGTAAACTCTACATGGTTTTGTTTGTAAAGTTCTTTCTTATGTAATTTTTTCTACTTCGCTATTTGCTTTTAGTTCAAGCTAGATCAACTACGCTCGCGCTGTTTATTTCCTATAGACTTTTTTAAGAGACGGTCTACATTTGATTGAATAATTATTTTCCATTGACATAACTTACCTAAATCAACTATGTAATAAAGTTCAAATTAAAAAAATACGTTAATCAGAATAACATTATCCAAAATATCTACAAGAAAATAGTAGATATAGCATTATGATACTAAAACTTATGGAAATGGTATTAAATGTAATATTCCTTTATTGTTCTCAAAATATTGTCGATATTAATTACTCTGGGGGTCAAATTTTACCCCTTTTAGCTATTTTTATTTTATTTTATTCGGAAATGATACAGTGTTTTCATAGCAGTTTTACATTCAATATAAAATATCTATACACCATTTAAGAACGTTTTCGCATATAGAAACTATTTAAACTTGCTTGCGCTATACTAGTAATAACTTAATCTTACTACTAAATTTTATACCACCACAAAATTAAAGCAAGCTTACAAACGGTCATGGAAACGCTCGTCGTTTTGATGACGTCACAACAAATGGTTCACTCTATTTGCTGAATCCCCCATATTTATCCATATTAAAAAGTCACTCTCTAGCAGCGGATACAAACATATTTTCAATATAAATTGTTTTAGCTAAGATGTAAAGTAGGTACAATTTTTCATTTGTATTATTCTTTAAAATAAATGTAGCATAATTTTATGATGAAGCCTTAGTAACAAATCTTTAAAAGATATTGTGATTCTCAAGGACTAGTAATTAAAAAACCTTGAAACAGTTTGCTGTATCAGCCAGATTGTCCATTGAGTTTTTTTTGCTGACAACGCTTCCTCTCTTTTGTTTCTTGCATTTACTTGATTTGTACAATTTATTTATTCACTTACAAGTTCATTGCCGAGTGCTATAAAATGTTATTTTCGGTGTTCTCACCCCATTTTCCTGTGAAGTGTTTGTAACTTGACTGTGACTATTTGGCAAGACTTATACGAGTACATGACTAGAACTTAACTGTTACTACTTTCATCCCCTCATATGTCAAGCGGCCAGCAGCAGGCTACTCCGGTTTTCGCTCAACAAGTGATTACAAGTCTAATATACACCTAAGAAAGTTACAAACAGCAGTTATGCAGCAGAAGAAATAAAATGTCATAAAACTATGGTTAAACCGTTCTATAGCCTCGTAGTTCAGAAAAGTCCAGGTATAACGTTATACTTAAACATATAATAATAAACATCTTGTTTTTCTCGCTTGCTAATGTGTCATACATGTTTCATTCGTTCTTTACTCTCGCAAAGTAGGATCAAAGTTATTATGAGTCGATGATAGTACGTGTATACGTTTAATTATTTTAAGCAAATTATGAAACAAAACACTCTTTTTCTATTATAGTTTCGTATAAGGTGAGAGTTGGCCCCCTGATATTAAAATGCAAGCCAGTTTGAAGTCTGACTTCGTTGTAGTCAAGTACTGCAACAAAACACCCCAAGAGAAAAAAACATGATTAATATGAATAATTTCTGATTAAAATTTAACATCCATCTTTAATATGTCTTGGCCAGGATATGAATATTTCGTGATTTAAGCATTTATTTTGTTTTGTTTCAAAAATATCACATCAGAATATGTTCGTAAAAGACATGAAATAAGATCTATTGTCATCTATTTAAAACAATTTCACACTAGGATTTATATTCTCAACAACAAAAAAACGATCAAGGGATAATAAATAAATATCAAATTAACGTGTGTAAGTTTAGTAAGATTGTGTAAACGTATGTGTTGTAAATGTCTCAGGATGACAGGGGCACTGCAATTTAGAAATGTATGATCTGTTATCGCAGAGGTAACTGCTTAAAATCAGGTGGACCTCGTATTGTTCCATCACAATGGCATAACAAAAGTATATAAAACTAGGCGATATAATTAAAGGAACCATTTTTATATACCGCCCACATAAGTAAGTAAATTTTTTGACAATATTTTAACAATATGTAATTATAAAAAACGTATTCAAATCTTTGTACGGTACTTAACAAGCAAAAAATATCTGCCTATTTAACATCTGACATAAAATTTTTGCAATTGTAAGGTATTTTGCGAATGTCCGCCTAGCTAGCTCCCAGTCTTAAGTATAAAATCTATCGCCAAGCACCTAACGGTGTGTTCTAGCAGCCGTCCTTGAGAAATAGTCCATCAGGTGAGATAGAGGTCAAAGTTTAGCCTGATAGGTATCAATCCTCTATTTTTTCTAATTTTGCTGTCCGCAACGAGGTCTATGGCAATCATTATACATTTATTATAAAACCTTGTACTCTAGCAGGCAATAAATGATGTGAATCGGAATTCAGGATGTATACGATTTTATAAAATTTTGCTTTTAATATAGATAGAATCGTTTAATGTGTTCCATCAAATTTATTTCTAAATGAACTTTCTCTGTAAGAAAAAAGAGATTGGGCCATAATATTATATTATTATAGAAGTTGTTGACACTTCAGTAAAGGTAGCACCGTTATTGTCTGAAGCTCCAACGCGTATGCGTTAAAAATATGACGTTATATACGTTACAAACTATGTTAGAGCTCTTCACTGTGTCAAACATAAAAGCAAATGTGGGAGAACTGCTTGAATATATACTTAATGATAAAAAAATCTGAAAGATAAATATCAAATTCTTCTAATAAAGTTTTTTTTTTATGCCTGATATGTTAGCCTTTAACCACTATCTCACCTGATGGTAAGTGATGATGTGGTCGAAGATGTTGTTCAGGCTAACCTAGAAGTACTGGCTCTCAAGGACAGCTGCCGGAACACACCGCTAGGTGCTTGGCGACAGATTTTCTACTTGAGGGTGGTAGCTAGCCAGGTGGGCATTCGCAAAATGCCCTACCGCCATGCTATAACGACTGCCATCCTAAGACGACAACCGGGACCGACGGCTTAACGTGCCCTCCGAAGCACGGAAACGCTCAGTAGTAATGTCATTAGCGGTCACCCATCCAACTCATGACCGCGGGGGACGTTGCTTAACTTTGCTGATCGGTTGAGAACAGCTAAGTAAACTTCACTACGAGCGCTTCAAAAAAGCGCTTCTTGTACGGATTATACAACATTTTTCACCACTTGCAAGCTATTTTCTCACTTCATGCTAGTTTAATTGTAAAGAGCTACACAAATTCCTGTATACCTTGGTTCAGAGTAAAGAAATATATATCATCCCGTAAGCCAGGGGAATCCCGTAAAAATGCAGGACTTACTGTTGCCGACAAATTACGTTGTTACATATTTTTTGCCAAAATTGTCTATTCCGTTGCGTAAGGAAAACATCTTCTAAATTATTATTGAATGAACTTTAAGTGTTTTATCTATTTACATTTTTGTGGATATGCTTAGCAGACGTAACGCAGGTTCACCTTGTACGACTGCTAATAGATGGTAATTATACCATGAATTATCATAGGACTTGGCCTGAGAGCTACACGATTGCTCTAAAGGGCATGTTATCCCGTAGTCTAAAAATTTATTGAACCAGAAATTTTAATAAGAAAATCATAATAATTAGCATCGATAAGCGAGGAATATGGAAATATTTGCATATCAGTAAATTTTTCCCACTAAATCAGGCATAAATACTTATAATAAATAATTTCGAATTGGAAAGTAGAACTAGTTAATAAATTGAGAAGGTTGGTCTGAATTTTTAATTCGATACTACTTTACAGCTGCTAAATTATTGCAAACTTCAGTATTAGAATAAATAAATTGAAAATTTAAAAGGATTAGGTAATACTTTAAGCTCGGGTAAATCTTAAGTTCTAAGCTAAGTGCAAAGCGATGAATATTTTAAAATTTTGTCACAAAATCATAATTTTACCGAGTTATATTTACTAAGCTCTATTAATTCGCCCTTACGACTTTTGGTTAAATAAAAAAAAATCTGGTTGGGAGCGGGTTGGACTTGTGTGCAAAGTTTTTTATGTCAAAAACACATCGTAACATCATTGACGTTATATTTTTTGTAAACTATTAGCAAAGTTCTATATTCCATACTTTTCCATATATTAATCCCAGTAACTTTGGAGATAATGAAGTTATGCAAATGTTTCGTTAAGTTCTTTCAAATTTATAAATTATATATTACCTATTATTCCTGATATGTATTAACCTAAACCTATGGCCGTCGCCTGCTGGGCTAGAATTTCACCCCCTCATCTCTTCCCTTGAGTGTCGTCAGAGGTGACTAAGAGTAAAGTACCGGAAGATTTCTAAGGAACTGCTATCTCGCACTGCGATCCCCTAATCGCCTGCCTTGACGCTTGGCCTGTTATAATTGAATTTTTTATTAGGCCACCGAAATGAAAAATGTCGTCATGTATTGGTCGCACAGGATTTAGGTTAAATCTGATATATGTTATTTAATTAGAGTTTCCATGACGCAATCCAATGATTTATTAATCTGTCTTATTAAAACTGGGATGGATACCTTGTCAAGCTTTTACATAATAATTAATGATTTAGTTTGCGAGAAAAATTTTTTTGAAGTTATATTTCAGTTGTTTTACATGTCATGGACATTTAAAATAGTCTTTCTGTAAATCGATTATGTTACTATGCCCAGAAATAGAATAGGGAGGTCCAATTTAATAAATACAATTCAATAAATAAAGTGTACAAACCCACATAATAAGTAGTGCTATAAAAGTAATATATAAACTATTATATAAACTATAAGAGAATAAAACCTTTATGCAAAGCCACTGACATTTTCACGCATGTGTAAAAATTTTATCTTCATTGTTACATTATTTAGATTTTGGAAAGCGCAAATTCTTCATCACGCCAACTGATTTATTTATACCGCCGTTATCAACACGCCAAACTTTCTAAAAAATGTTTCACCTAGAGTAATTTTTCAGGGCGAGATTAAAGGGCTCAAAGGGTCCCACAACTTCGAAAGTTGATAGCACGGTCATTACCTACAAATTAAGTTGTGTTTGAACCGGGCTTTTTTTAGAAGGTCTCTTGCTGAATTTTTTATTAGATTCGTGTGAAAAAAAGGCTGCATTTTTATCGTGAAAGTATTCATTTAGATTCCCCGGAGGAGTTCCGATAGTTGTGTAGATGGATTGACTTACAAAGGTTGAGTAGTTCTTTTGGTAAAATAGTATGTGTATGCTGGGGATGTAAAGACATAGAAAAACAAGTATTGGTACTTGAACTACTAACTATCAGTATTCTAGCCCATAGAGTCTCATATAAGGTATGTTCCTAAGAAACAGCATTTTTAACTGTATAACTGCAGGCTTAAAAAATACGGTAACAAGTTATAAAAAATCTGAAAATAACTTAACATCATAATTCCCTCTGTTTCGAGTGCCTGATCATGATGAGACATCCTTATATTATAAAAAGAGGAGTGAAAAATCTTTAAAAAGGGCATGTTGAATTCAATGCCTAAAGTACCTTTTGAAGCGCTCGTAGCGAAGTTTACTTACCTGTTCTCAACCGATCAGGAAAGTTAAGCAACGTGCGCGGTCATGAGTTGGATGTATATATGTTGGACTAATACTGTAGGCCTTACAGCAAACAGTATTTGCTGTGAGTAGTCCGACAGAATTAACTCATTTATCATTGACTAGCTGTCCGGCCGCGGCTTCGTCTGCGCGCATGTCGGTTGTCGCGCAAAACCATTAACCTCTTTTTGCACAGTTGGATAAAAAACTATTCTATGTCCTTTCCCGGGTCTCTAACTATTTTTATACCAAACTTCATCCAAATCGGTGCTGTAGTTTTTAAGTTTATCCGTTGCATACAAAAATAAAAAAATTTCCTTTCTATAATATTAGTGTAGATGTAGATATTAGTGTAGGACCTACCGATCTTTTTTAATAGAAACATTCTATTAAAATCAAGCTATGCCTTCCCACATTTTGCTGTTAAAAATCAGTGTACATCATACACATTATAGCTGTCTCTTCTGAGCCTCGGTTCTCCATCATATATCATTTGTTTCTATGAACTTAGTAGCCAAGTGAATAGCATAATTCAAAGGTTTTTTGTTGATAACCTAGCATAAATAATATAAAAAAAATATTATGAAATTATTAATAACTGAAGGTAGCCTTTCAACACTATGTCACCTGATGGTAAGTGATGATGTGTTTGAAGATGTTGTTCAGGGTACCGTAGAATTACTGGCTATAAAGGACAGCTGCTGAACATTACACAAACATTTTAGAATGCTATAACAACTGCTAACCTAGGACAATAACCGGGACCGATGGCTTAGCGTGCTCTCCGAAGCCTCGAAGCACTCCAAGTCGTGGCCTGTGGCAGTTGCGTAAGTACGTTGATCGGTTCCGAACGAATGTGTAAGCTACAGTTGTACACATTATGTAGCTAACTGCGAGTGCTTCAAATTACACTACATAGGTATATTATAACTAATAAGATATCGGAGTACCTATATACCATTTCTGAATAAAGAGATCACTCGAAAAAGTACGAATGTAGTAAACAGTCCGACTCGCACTTAGCCAGTTTTGTTCATTATTACCAAATCACTTGCTAAACCAAGTAATAAGATATCGGAGTACCTATATACCATTTCTGAATAAAGAGATCACTCGAAAATTTACGATTGTAGTAAACAGTCCGACTCGGACTTAGCCAGTTTTGTTCATTATTACCAAATCACTTGCTAAACAAAGCAGATATCGGAGTATAACCTTTTCCAATAAAGAGATCACTCGAAAAAGTACGAATGTAGTAAACAGTCCGACTCGCACTTAGCTAGTTTTGTTTATTTTTACCAAATTACTTGCTAAACCAAGTAATAAGATATCGGAGTATCTATATAACGTTTCTGAATAAAGAGATCACTCGAAAAAGTACGAATGTAGTAAACAGTACGACTCGCACTTAGCCGGTTTTGTTCATTATTACCAAATCACTTGCTAAACCAAGTAATAAGATATCGGAGTATCTATATAACGTTTCTGAATAAAGAGATCACTCGAAAAAGTACGAATGTAGTAAACAGTACGACTCGCACTTAGCCGGTTTTGTTCATTATTACCAAATCACTTGCTAAACCAAGTAGATATCGGAGTTTACACCTACGATTTCTGAATTAAGAGATCCCTCAAAAAGGCAGGTAGTTAGTCCGACTCACACTTAGCCGGTTTTTTTATTATTATTTGTAAATAACTTTCTCAACCAAGTAAACATCTGAGAATATACCACATAAAATATTCATACCATATTCAAACACAAAATCAATTCGTACATACTACCTATACCCAATTTTTTTATACCATTACCTACCAATCTTGAAAATGTTTGAGCTAACAGTACCCGAAATCATCAGTTTGCGGGCGGCGAATGGCGACGCGGTCATTGTTTTCGTGTGATGGTTTTATTATTGTTCTGTGAAGTAGTTTTTGCATAGTAGAAACTCTTTTTACTATGGTTTTTGTGCTGTGTAGTGATATTTTGATCTTAGTATATATGCAAAAATATGTGTAGTACCCTATGTGAGTGTTACATTTTAAAAACAAAGTTGAATTAGTAACTAAAACATTAGAACAAGCCGTGTCATTAAATTATGATTATGTAAACAAACATTTTATCATTTTACTGCTGCTGCATGTAAGTTTTATTTGTTATTATATGAACAAAACACGATAGTATATATCATTAGGATAACCACGGTATATAGTTCGTATGGTTTTAAAACAAACTATATACCAAAAAAAAAGTACTCAGTAAGTATATTAGCGCAAAGGGACTTTGCATACACACATAATATAAGGTAACCTACCAATAGTTTCGTCGATAGAGAACTTAGGTAGGTATAACGTGGGTATATCCAGACGCCGCGCGCCGTTTATTGCAGTTTAGTTGAGAAAGTGATAGGTACGTAAACTTTTTTCCATGGGAAAAATACAATATTATCGCGCTTGAAGGCAAGAAGTATTATAGGTAGGTATGAACAATTTTTGAGTTTTATATGTATATTTTTATTCTTGTAAATTTGTATTGCATAGTCATTCATTATACCATTCACCTCTGAGGATTCTATTTTTTGTAGGTATGAACAATTTTTGAGTTTTATATGTATATTTTTATTCTTGTAAATTTGTATTGCATAGTCATTCATTATACCATTCACCTCTGAGGATTCTATTTTTCAAATGTTTGTTATCAGTTATAACCTTGAGATTTTTTAAAGGCAATACTAGTATCTTTCTATAAACCTTTATTTTGGCTTAGCCACGAGAAATTTATAAATTAATCAGAATTAAATTTCTGAACTTAACTTTGTGTGGATTTCAATTTAAGTGGAGGCGTCAGACAGAAGGATTAGTGCTAGAGAAGAGACTGAGTATGAACTGTTCACCGTACGGTCTTGTGACATCATAATTGTTGTTAGAGAAATCATATTTTAAAACATGTTCTATTGTCTTCTTTTAGGTGATTAGAGAAAACATATTATATTGACTAGCTATTGATAGATAGCATATTGTGTAGGGTAATTGCAGAAAAATTATGATTTTCTGTACCTACTTCATGTAGCCTTCTACGTCATAGTGTATGCCTAGTCCAAAGACAATTTGTACACATGTATTTGTTTATAATACAACATCATACTGTATGACTTTACGTACTGCGTAAACTTAAGTCTACTGCGCAAGGTTTGTTAACGATTGATTAACTGAGTACCTACCGAAGTTTAGTTCCCTAAGGTTACAAGGTTTCGTACAACAGTAGATATAAGATAATAACTATCGATGTCTTGAAGTTATTTTGAGTTAACCTATTTTGCGGTGGTCGGTTTCTCTTCGAACATAGTAACTTAGAGGATTATTATCTTGTTATGATAATTGAATAGAAATCTGAAAACAGGATCATTTCAGCTTTAAATATTTAACTGGGTTGAAAATAAACTGTCATAGAAACAACTAGATTCAGGTGGTTTGCACTTTTGGTTGTCACTCCTGTCTCTATATCACCTGATTGCAAGTGATGATGTGGTCGAAAATGTTGTTCAGACTAACCTAAAAAATTACTGGGTCTCAACGATAGCTATCGGAACACAAAATTAGGTGCTTGGCAACAGATTTTCTACTTGAGGGTGGTAGCTAAACCGGCGGGTATTCTCAAAATGCCCTACCACCATGCTATTATGCTGCATCCATACTGCAATCCTAAGACAACAACCGGGACCGACGTTTTAACATGCCCTCCGAAGCACGGAAGCACTCAGTAATGTCACGAGCGGTCACCCATCCAAGTCATGATCGCGGCGGACGTTGCTTAACTTCGCCGATCGGTTATGAACGGCTAAGCAAACTTCACTACGAGCGCTTCAAAAAACGTTTTTTCACTCTCCTACACTTACAAGAGCGATTGTCACTAGCGTACAATACCTGTATCTTTGGGACGGTAATAGGTAGCTCGTTGAGATTTACACAGAATAGTATGGCGGATCTCTTATCAAACAATGATATTAACAAAAAGTAAATATTAAACGAGTGTGACCATACAACAAAGTGTGTTATTTTTGTTGTTATACATAAATCATAAGTATCATCAAGTATTATAGGTATATACGTTTAACAAAAAATAATTAAAAAATACCTATGTATATACTGCGGTATATAATATATAAATGCGATATATATAATTCGGGTCGGACTACACTTTACACACTTTATATAAAAATAAAGATTTTTATGGTTCTTTCTAGGTATTTTGGTACGGAACCCTTGGTATGTGCGTGCAACTCGTACTTTGCGGATATTATTTTTAACATTAGTATTTTCGTTTCTATTAACGCTTTCTTTACAGTTTTCTAGTTCATATCCTTCAACGTACACCACTGTGAATGTAAGCATAGTTAAAAAAAACAACTCACATTTAACGGTGAGTCTACTCCTTCGCTTAGCGATATTGTACCGTTCAAATAGTGCTGCCATTTTTGGAAAGGTGGAAATATGCACAAAAATGCATTTTGTTTCACTGTCTAATAAAACAATAAACCTCTCCAAACATATAATATATTGAACGCAGTCCCTCTCTTTAGTTACGCGTAACTGGACTCGGTCTCGTTACAAATCCCAACGCAACTAATTTTATTGAATGCGGAAGCCCACTTGGGCTTGTACTTTGACAAAGGGGAACGCTGCGAATGACTCTCCATTGTTGCTTTTTCACGGATTTAGTCAGTTGCTAGATTCATCTGCATTCATTCTAAACATTTTGTAAAGTTGTTCAGTTATTCAATATCCCATTGCTACAGTGGATCGGTTCTGCTAAAATTCCGCTTATGAAATGAAACACACATTTGATAAAATTTTACTCTTCCCATTTTGCGAGCTTATATGAGGTAGATATTATTATACCAATAATACTGCGTGGGGTGGTGCGGAATCAATAACTGAATGTGTTCCACTTGTACAAAGCAATTGAATTTTATACATGAGTTAAACACATTCAGTTATTAATTTCAGTGTGCGACTTAATTAAAATGCAAGTGTGGCCGCAATACATGAAATTAAATTTGTGCATGATTAAATTGTTGCAGACTTTAATAATTGTTTAATACATTTACAAACTGCTGTCAGACATCTTAAAAATTCTAAATCAAGATGAGTCTTGAGAAATGTAAATAATTAAATGCTTTACCTGCTGCAGTAATTAGATATTTCAAAAAACGGAACCTAAAATACATTTCAATGTATCACTATAACATTTATATATTATATTTTTACCCGAAATTATATCAAGATTCATCGTTATCCAATATAGACCAATCGTTCAATTATTAGTCTCTAACTTGAACTAACAAGACAATCTCTGCATAGGTAATTTCGACCAACTGACATCGGTCTTTTAAATTTTTTAAATATTGTAAATTGCAATATGTATCTTAAAATATTGCCATTCAAAATACGAAATTTAATATTTCTTTTGATGTTTTTGGTATTTTTAGATGTGTGTAGTAAGATTCATAGAGTAAGATACATACTTAACAATTATTTGTATTTAAATAAAAAAACGCGAATTTAATAGTTTGCTATAATCTATAAAACTTTTGGAATACACTGACTTAACTTGCTCTCTTTTTATATTTTGTTACGACAATCACCTATCAAACACCAGCCTAGATCGAGTACAGATTCATCATAGACTCATATTCATCGGGGGTCAGCAGAGTACCTACTTTTAGCGCCATCGACTTGGACTGAACCTATGCTGCATATGAACATGTAATTACTAGTCTTGGCCCCCAAGCCATGCTGGGCTCTATCGTCTGTGAGCTTATTATAGACGGCAGGACACTGTATATGGGTCAATCTGCTGGACTTAGTGAGGGAGCGTAATATTGCTGCGAGTAGGCTGCGAGCTTGTTGGAGTTACGAGTGTTGTACGAGTGAGTGTCACTGTGTCTCTTGTACAGTGCCAAATTGTCTCTCACATTTACTGATACCTGAAGAATCAAGATGGCAGGCAATGTGAGAATGCAAAATTCTTTAAAAACAGCCTCGCGGTACTCGTACAATCGCTCTTCGGTGAGCTTCTGCACCCGAAAACTGCCACTGCGCGCTGCGCACCCAGAGCTGCGCGCCGTACCGCAACAGCTTTTCAACACATCACTCGCTCATAACGGGCCTTTCAATGCACCGATTTTAGTGTCATAATATAGTCTATTACGCACTCGTATTTTTTTTACTTTACCGCACTAGTGTTTTAAATAGAAAAAAAAAACATTTCCACACTTCTCACCAAGGATATTGTAGTTTGTTTCGTTCGTTTTACATATAAAAACAAACCAAAGAGTTGTTTACCTATTGAAGTAGAACTTTAGAAGATTATATTTAAATATTATAAACCTTCTTAATGAGATTATTTTTGCTATCAAAAAGATCAACAAAATATTTTTGTATCGAAATTTTCTTATTTGTTCCTGGCAAGAGTGTTGAAAAACTAAAACCAGTCTCGATTGTAATAAACAACTTCGCGCACTTGTTATTGCTTGCTACTTGCTATATCAGGCTATCAGTGATATCACCTCGCCGCGCGCCGCGCGTCGAGTCACTCGTCTCGGCACTCGTACGATTGTGTAAATACGACTTATGTTGTTCGTTGCTTATGTGAGTGTAGCGCAGATCGTGCCATGTTCAATCTGAGTAACTTGTTTGTTCAGTTTGAACAAGAGTGGCGGTAAGCGCGTGGCATCCAATATGAGTAGTTGTTTTCCCGCTCGGGACAAGAACTTTTTACTCTATTAATTTGTAAATGTTATTTGGCGTATATTTTTTTGCGAGAGTATGTTTCATAGCAAGTGTTTTTCAATAAGAATTACGTATTCTTTTTGGTTGACAGCATATGGAACGCTATATGAATTCGCTATGTATCAGCGAGTGTGGAGGTGGAGATGGATGGAGGTCGAACGTTTGGAATTCAATAAGAGTAAAATATTAGGTCTATATGAGTGAAAATGATATAAAGATGTCTTATTAGCCCTTTGGTAATTTTTATAGGCAAGTACAAGATACATTTAAAACATATTAATACTACTTAAATATATTTAATTATAATTACTTCCACGTAAATAATTGATAAGAACTTAATAATAATAATATTCTTACAGTTAAATACTATTTTCAGTTATCGCGGTTTTTTTTCGCGTTTATTCTAAAATCTGCATTGACATGTATTCTTTTAATGTGTAGAAGGGATTGTTTTCAAAAAAGCTGTTAAGTTTTAGTTTGAACAAACTATATTTTAAGGTGGTCAAGCTTTTAGATAATTTATTATACATCGGTATTTTCGAATAACGACCTTGTTTCTGTACTTTAGCTAATATGATATTTGGTACAACTCAAATTTCATTATGTTTTATAATTCGCTTTTCATTATTACGCAGATTGTATGGTAAAACTTTTTCCTGTTTTTCTGGAATATCCCTATCCTCATGAATTTCTAATAAACAATTATAGATGTAAAGAGAAACAACCGTCATAATTGTGTCTTTCTTAATGTGCTTCCTTGCGGGGCTACGCTTTTTCAGCCCATTAATTGAACGTTTTTGACATTGATTGGTGCGTACTATAAGTGTGTTGTATTAAACAAGTGTTTTTTCATTATGTTCAAAATAGTGTGGCGTGTTCAATCTAAAACAAATATTCGGTCTGCCGGCCAGTGTTACTGATAGTTTGTGATATTCAACATGTTACTTTCTAGTTTTGGCTGAGGCTGAGGTGATTTTGAGTATGACAAACAGTGCTCGGTATACTTACCAAGAGTAAATTATACCGTCTGTCTGAGCGATTACCGTTGCAGTGAAGCTGGTTATTTAAAAATAAAATTCATTCTATAATAAGCAGTGAAGTACATAATATACGATTTTTAAACTGTACAATTCTTTACTCCTTAAAAATAATATGTCCAATGTATTCATTTTGATAAATAGAGTATGTGTTATTATAACAAAAATATTAATTAATATTCTAGTAAAACACTTAAATAATATAAAATACTTACTATATATCTAGTGACAATTACAATTCAAAGAGTATATCGCTTTATTCCAAAAATATCACGCATCCGATTTCAAATTCTAATTGATTTTGGTTCTTGACCAGCATTTAGAACTGTTGCTTCTCTTAGCGCTGGGATGGAATTTAGGACACAATTTGAAGGCAAAATATTATGCCACAGGTATATTAGGGTTTATGAACAAAATTTACCACCAAGAAAAAATACAGGGCGAACATAATAAGCTTCTAATATTCAAATGATATGTTGAGCTTTGATTCCTCCAGGAGTTGTGTAAATACTGACGTTTTCTTAACCTATGGTTGTGTTAACCGATTTCGGTCAGGCACGAGTGTCTGTGGTACGTGACCGCTTACAAAGACCCAGCCAGTGTAAATGTAACTTTAATGCTTTTGCAGATACTAGCGTTTTCTTCAGCTTGACTGGGCAGCAAAATTGTGCAGCACGTTAGGGTTTTAGGTATTATAGTTGTATAGATACCAAATCCCTTATGGACAAGCTCAAAGTCACTCAACGAGCTATGGAGAGAGCTATGCTCGGAGTTTCTTTGCGCGATAAAATCCGGAACGTGGATATTCGGCAAAGAACCAAAGTCACCGACATAGCTCTCAGAATTTGCAAGTTGAAGTGGCAATGGCCACATTGTTCGACGAACTGATAACCGATGGGGAAGAAAGGTTCTCGAGTGGTTACCACACCAACCGGAAGACGTAGAGTTGGTAGGCCCCCCACTAGGTGGACTGACGACATCGTGAAAGTCGCGGGTAGCCAATGGTTACAAGCGGCTAATAGCCGTTCTTTTTGGCGGTCTATGGGGGAGGCCTTTGTTCAACAGTGGACGTCTTCCGGCTGATGATGATGATGATGAGATACTTAATCAAGGTCGCCAAAGTTGCAGATGTACCGATATCTAGTAATTACATCTTACTCACCTATGCAACAGCTACCTCAATAGAACATCGCGTGGTAAAACGATTTATCTATATATAATAGGCGTACCGTATGTGAGGGGATATTCCTACTTCAAAGTGGAATGGTAATTAATGGGCTTACTTGTAAATTAACTTTTATACACTTATGAATTAAGTAGTGTTAAATCATTTCTGATTTTTTGCCTGCTAACGTATTTGACTTGTAAAATGTCGCTGCAAAACATGTACTTATTAACTTTGGACGAACACACAATATTGCATTTGACAGACGACGTAGCCCGCAAGCAAAACGTAAAATTTTAAATTATAGTATGAGAGCACAAGAAATCAATAGGTAATATTATATTACTCAGTTATTTTTAACATAATGGATGACAGTACTAACTATTCGTCGCGTTATTAACGACACTCAGTGGCTCACTGTGAAACTCATTAAACGTAAGTAATTATACCTTTATCAGTCGATATGTTCATTGAGGCTTTGTACGTCGCACGTGATTTACAAACGGCTTTGTACCCGACGC
The DNA here is from genome assembly GCA_963890685.1 of Plagodis pulveraria. Taxonomy (NCBI): domain Eukaryota; kingdom Metazoa; phylum Arthropoda; class Insecta; order Lepidoptera; family Geometridae; genus Plagodis; species Plagodis pulveraria. Next base: position 8,564,450 of record OY982964.1, on the reverse strand, counting down.
GTTATCAGGAACATTATTCTGCGATAGGGCATTCATTGCGCTTCTCGATTGTCAGCATAGTGCAAACATACACTATGCTGTTTACGGGATGTTTATTTACGCTTTATAGAGCGTTTTCACCTTTATATGTACGAGACGATTCTGCATAAGCGGTGAATGGAATGTAAGGAACTGAATTTATATTTGTCACTTTAAACAATAATTGTATTTTTTTTATCATAAAACTTGGCAATTGTTTGTTGCTTTAATATTTTTATTTTTGCCATAACGCATGCTTCTCCGATTACATTACAAAATTACAACGTGAGGAAAAATAGTAAAGTCACATGCGGGATTCGGCACCGTGCCATCCTCTACATAAAAGTCGTGGTATGCTAACATGACATAATAAGACATAATATGTCATGTTAGCTTAGTTATAAGTCATAAGTCATAGAGTTAACTGTAGTCATAGAGTTCGTCATATTAGTTGCTTATAAGTCTAATTTGAGATTCGAATCGAGCACAAGATCACTTCAGAGTGGTCACTTCAGAGCGTAATGCAAAGCCTCCTCAAATCTGATCAAGCAATAAAAACAGATGCCTAATGATGGTGAAACTCTCAGACAAACTGCTTCCGTCAATCGAACTCCAACATTATTGCTCCATGATAAAGCTAAACTTCCCACTGCTCATGAAAAAAACACAAGACCAGGCAGTCAAAAATAATTCCCACGCTAGCTCCGCCCATGCGGTGCAACGATGCCCTGCACCGAACGACGCGAATGCGGCGCGGCAGCGCACGCGTCTCGCTTATACTCGTACTCGGGAACACAGAGAGCATTGAGACGAATTCATCTTTTTTTTTTGTTTTATTCACGTGACGTATTTAGATACACATAAAGTAACTTTGTATATACTGCAATTGATGTCCCGTTTTTATTTTGATCTACATTACTAATGTTTCTTAAGTACGTAATTGATTATTTTATATACAAAAAAATGTTCTTACGCTGTCTGCTCATAAAACTAAAGCCAAAAGATTTTACAATATGATCATGTGTGCTATATATATATATTTAACCGACATATAAAAGAAAGAGGGTTCGCAAGTTGAAACGTATATAATTTGTTTTATAACTGACTACACATAACTTTTTACTGAAAGTTTCGATCTTGACGATTATTTTTTTTGCTGGTACAGTTTAACTCTTAATTGGTTCAATTTTAATTTCATCAATATCGGTCGAGCGGTTTGCCAGTTACAGTCAACTTACTGAAAAAATAGTTTGCCAAAACGCCTTGATGATCTCAGTGCTTCTACCAACTAATGTAAGTAGCAACTATTAATAGATGAAAGTTATTGTAAAATAGTGAAATAATCTATAAATAATTTATAGATTATTTCACTATTTCACAATAGATGAAGTGATTAATAATCTATAAATAAGTGACATAAGTTTGATGCATTACTAAAATGGGTAAGTATTGGCCTCTACAACTGAAAATGTCAAATAACCTTTCGAAGAGTTTAAGTCGGTTACATGAGCACAATATTGAGATCATAATTTTGATCCGATATCAACCAGTTATTTCAGTGTTTTTAATGTAAGAAATTGTTATCAAGTTATTTCTTTGCTGTGTTGTTGTTTCGCAGTCTCTGATTATAGAGAAATCATATTGTACCGAACCAATATAAAGTGAGACAAGGGTTGGAATATGATGATGGTGTATAACAGCCCAAACGGCTCGATATAATATATTGATAAATGGGGTGTTTTTAAATTCTTCGTAGTCACGAAAGTGATTTCTACTGATTACACTTACTACTAAAATTTACCCCTTGGCATCCGCGTGGACGATATCGTCAGATTACACGCCATTATAATAAAGTAAAACACAATGAGCATTAAATGTTAGTTGTGGGCAATATTCTTTACCATGACTCGTCATACAAATATAAATTTCAGCTTGACCTAACTGTGCTACACTGGGAATGTGTAACACAGTTTATAAAGCAGGTTTTTTGTTGTTGATGTCATGTAATTTTCAACTATTTATTACTAAAGTTGAAAATCTGTACGTATACATCCTATTACGTTTTATTTTTCAGTTACAGTGGGAAACAGAAAGGTGTTATTTTACTACCACTCTGCTTTCAGATACCAACTGGGGTAAAAAACTAACTTAGATATAGATCTAGCCACTTTTAAACAACAGTTTAAGATTTTTTTACCAAACTACCAGAAGATGCGGAACTAATACGCAATCGGTAAACGCCTTAAACTTTGGCAATGTTAATTTTAAAAAAACATACAGCTGCAACAACATTGTAAAGAACATGCTGTGCCAGGCTTCTTTTAATACAACAGGGCAGAAAAGTGAGAGCACTAGAACAGGTGTCTAAATTAAGCATTAAAATAAAAACATGTGGATTCTTGGATTGTTAGTATACCACTGTATAGTGTACAGAGGTTATAGACAACTTAAATTAAAATTTATCTAAATTAACAAAAAATCATTTATGAAATAACAAAATGTATTGTTTCCATTTTATAAAATTTTAATGATATGTGCACAAAGTGTGTTTGGGAAATAGGTAGTACTTATATTAAAATTCAACATAGTCAAGTCTTCTTTTTACGGCGGGGGAGGCACTGAAGCATTTGCACTTTGTTGTTGCAAGTCAACCTCTACAGCCTCCTCTTGAATACTTCTTTTTCTAGAAGTATCCACATATTCTGGATCCCGGATCATTCTTTTCTTTGGATGGCGGGGATCGACCAGCTCGGGCAGAAGGCAGTCCATATAGAATGTGATTAGTTTTGTCTCCATTTATTTCCTCCAAAATTCGTCGTCTTTTTGTAGAATTTCTATTTTTAATTTATTGTTTCCATACCACACGGCAAATAAGCATTTATTTATATTACAAACGTTCATTTGACCTTGAGTTTGATAATACCAATCAGATTTTTTATTGATGTATACCTGCAAAAAATATAATTATATATTTTACAGACAATCAGTTACCTGAAGCCTTCAGAACTGTACATTTCTGTTTCTCCGACATTCAAATTTCGCACGATTTGTTAGATAGTAGCATCTGTAGATACAATTTGTTAGTTTCTATATGAGTGAAATCAGAAAAGGGTATTGAGAATATGAATAAATAAATTCGGATAATGATTTGAATTATTGACATATATACCAAGTTACCAATTTATTTGGTAACTCGGTATAAGAAAACTCAGTGTCTTCATCATTACTGACAATGATTTCTGAGGTTAACCTAAAAAGTAATAAAAACGGTTGTCAAAAGGTATTAAGCGTGACATGTAAAGCTACTTAAGTACAATGCAAATAAGTAGCATGTTTCACAAGTAAATTTGAGTAGTTTTTCTGCACTTTAAAAGTACAACATCGCTATTTACAATCATTCTTAGACCCTAATTACCGAAAAAGGGGCGGAGGCGAGTATAATACATATCAACAATGGCATTCCCAAAGATATTTTGCTTGAGATAGGCGGACGGCCATTAAATTTAAGTATAACTCCGCACAATTATGTCAATATATTGTCTTTTGTGTAGGTATTCAGAGAAATTATATTGTTTGTACCGACTGCCGACCCTACAAAGGTGTGACAAGTGCAGGGAGATGATCACATAATATTTTTTTTTCAGTGAATAAAAGAAAATATATATGTATTTATACATATATAAGATTTTTTTATTTTTAATTTTACACTCAAGATGCTAAAATGTGTCAAAATAATTGTTGGCCTACTTATTATTATTAATAATATCCTTTTCCAAATTTGCTGTGAAGAAAATGTATAAATTAAGCAATATTTTTTCAATGAATTACTCACCTTTTTTCATGCATTGGAAGAACACAGTCTAAATTTATTAGATGAGATGGCGACTCCAACAGTTCTCCCTGTTCTGAGTGATCTCGGACTTCGACTGATTAGTTTTTTTTTTTCCTGAGAAAGAAAGTGCAGTTTATGAGCACAGTCATTATTGAACTCTATTGTTGTACAAACCATATATTTATTTATTTATATTATATAAAGCTCGATTACCACTGACTGATTGACATAAATGTTCTCCTAGAAGGAGACGAGTAGGAACAACGTGATGTATGGCAAAAGTGTTCGGGTGGTTTCGGTGAGTATGAGAAAAATCGAAAATCATAAAAATGACGCCTGCCAAGTAAAGATGGATGACGTATCTCGAAAACGGTGCAAGATGGGTAGGGGGTGTTTGAACAAATGTCATAGGGAATAGGGAGAGCAGTCGAATGACACCTGTCAAAAATCCAAAATGGCGGATTTCAAGATGGCCGCCATACAAAATGATCCGAGCCTGCTGAAGCGAGGCCTTTAGGCCGAGCTTCAGTAGGGGCGGAGCAGTTTGTATGGTGGCCGTCTTTAAATCCGTTATTTTGGATGTGCCCCACGTGCTCCTATCATTCTTTATACTGCATTTGGAGTGTTTTACCTTATATTTTCGACTGTATTAGGAGTTTTTGTGGGATTTTTGACGGAATTTGGAGTTACTGTCCTACATAAGTGAAGTAGCGAGCCCGAAGGGCGAGCTCCTGGTGAGGCCGAAGGCCGAACTTTCGGTCCGCGAGGCCGAAGGCCGAGCGTATGATGCGCGAGCCCGAAGGGCGAGCGCCTGGCGAGGCCGTAGGCCGAGCCGTGTTGGTAACTTGCGAGGCCGAAGGCCGAGCTCCGACTTGAGAGTATTTTCCACATCTCCGACTGGTCTCCATGGCAACTGCCTGCGGTAACCGCAGCACCTACGAGTGGGGTTCCTTAACAAAAGTGACTCAGAACCTTGGTACCATTCTGCCCGTACCACCTTTTTATGGCAGTAGGGTGAATCTGCTTTAGTGACTACAGTATGGTTCTTTATTGTATTGAGAGTTTATATGGGATTTCATACTTCTATTGGAGTTTTGAACATACTTTTTTCCAACGTATCAGGAGTTTTGATATAGTTTAGTACTGCATAACGATAAATGCGGGCCGCATGCGGCCCGCACACTGCCCGAAAAACTAGTTTATTTATAATATATAAAGCTCGATTACCACTCACTGACTGACTGACTGACTGATTGACATAAATGTTCTCCTAGAAGGAGCAGAGTAGGGTTAAAATGATGTATGGCAAAAATGTTCGGGGGGTTTTGGTGAGTATGAGAAAAATCGAAAATCATAAAAATGACGCCTGCCAAGTGATGATGGATGACGTATCTCGAAAACGGTAAGAGATAGGTAGGGGGTGTTTGAACAAATGTCATAGGGAATCGGGAGAGCAGTCGAATGACATCTGTCAAAAATCCAAAATGGCGGATTTCAAGATGGCCGCCATACAAAATGCTCCGAGCCTGCTGAAGCGAGGCCTTTAGGCCGAGCTTCAGTAGGGGCGGAGCAGTTTGTATGGTGGCCATCTGGAAATCCGACATTTTGGATGTGACCAAAGTGCTCCTATCATTCTTTATACTGCATTTGGAGTGTTTTACCTTTATTTTCGACTGAATTAGGAGTTTTAGTGGGATTTTTGACTGAATTTGGAGTTACTGTCCTACATAAGTGTAGTAGCGAGCCCGAAGGGCGAGCTCCTGGTGAGGCCGAAGGCCGAACTTTCGGTCCGCGAGGCCGAAGGCCGAGCGTATGAAGCGTGAGCCCGAAGGGCGAGCGCTTGGCGAGGCCGCAGGCCGAGCCGTATTAGTAACTTGCGAGGCCGAAGGCCGAGCTCCAACTTGAGAGTATTTTCCACATCACCGACTGGTCTCCATGGCAACTGCCTGCGGTAACCGAAGCACCTACGAGTGGGGTTCCTTAACAAAAGTGACTCAGAACCTTCGTACCATTCTGCCCGTACCACCTTTTTATGGCAGTAGGGTGAATCTGATTTGGTGGCTACAGTTTGGTTCCTTATTGTATATAGAGTTTATATAGTATTTCATACTTCTATTGGAGTTTTGGATATTACTTTTTTTTAATGTATAACGTGCTTTTATGACAGTTCCTACTGACTCAAGATAGATGCGGGCCGCATGCGGCCCGCACACTGCCCGAAAAACTAGTTATTAATAATATATAAAGCTCGATTACCACTGACTGACTGACTGACTCACTCATTGACATAAATGTTCTCCTAGAAGGAGACGAGTAGGAGCACAGTGATGTATGGCAAAAATGTTCGGGGGGCTTAGGTGAGTATGAGAAAAATCGAAAATCATTTAAAAGACGCCTGCCAAGTAAAGATGTATGTCATATCTCAAAAACGGTAAGAGATAGGTAGGGGGAGTTTGAACAAATGTCATAGGGAATCGGGAGAGCCGTCGAATGACATCTGTCAAAAATCCAAAATGGCGGATTTCAAGATGGCCGCCATACAAAATGCTCCGAGCCTGCTGAAGCGAGGCCGTTAGGCCGAGGTTCAGTAGGGGCGGAGCAGTTTGTATGGGGGCCTTCTTGAAATCCGCCATTTTGGATTTGTCCCAGGTGCTCCTATCATTCTTTATACTGCATTTGGAGTGTATTACTTTATATTTTCGACTGTATTAGGAGTTTTTGTGGGATTTTTGACTGAATTTGGAGTGACTGTCCTACATAAGTGTAGTAGCGAGCCCAAAGGGCGAGCTCCTGGTGAGGCCGAAGGCCGAACTTTCGGTCCGCGAGGCCGAAGGCCGAGCGTATGATGCGCGAGCCCGAAGGGCGAGCGCTTGGCGAGGCCGCAGGCCGAGCCGTGTTGGTAACTTGCGAGGCCGAAGGCCGAGCTCCGACTTGAGAGTATTTTCCACGTCTCCGACTGGTCTCCATGGCAACTGCCCGCGGTAATCGAAGCACCTACGAGTGGGGTTCCTTAACAAAAGTGACTCAGAACCCTGGTCCCATTCTGCCAATACCATCTTTTATGGCAGTAGGGTGAATTTCCTTTAGTGGCTACAGTATGTTTCTTTATTGTATTGAGAGTTTATATGGGATTTCATACTTCTAATGGAGTTTTGAACATACTTTTTCTAATGTATCAGGTGTTTTTTTGACAGTTCCTACTGACTCAAGATAGATGCGGGCCGCATGCGGCCCGCACACTGCCCGAAAAACTAGTTTATAATATATAAAGCTCGATTACCACTCACTGACTGACTGACTGACTGATTGACATAAATGTTCTCCTAGAAGGAGCAGAGTAGGGTTAAAATGATGTATGGCAAAAATGTTCGGGGGGTTTTAGTGAGTATGAGAAAAATCGAAAATCATTAAAATGACGCCTGCCAAGTAAAGATGGATGTTATATCTCAAAAACGGTACAATATAGGTAGGGGGTGTTTGAACAAATGTCATAGGGAATCGGAAGAGCAGTCGAATGACACCTGTCAAAAATCCAAAATGGCGGATTTCAAGATGGCCGCCATACAAATTGATCCGAGCCTGCTGAAGCGAGGCCGTTAGGCCGAGGTTCAGTAGGGGCGGAGCAGTTTGTATGGGGGCCTTCTTGAAATCCGCCATTTTGGATTTGTCCAAGGTGCTCCTATCATTCTTTATACTGCATTTGGAGTGTATTACCTTATATTTTCGACTGTATTAAGAGTTTTTGTGGGATTTTTGACTGAATTTGGAGTTACTGTCCTACATAAGTGTAGTAGCGAGCCCGTAGGGCGAGCTCCTGGTGAGGCCGAAGGCCGAACTTTCGGTCCGCGAGGCCGAAGGCCGAGCGTATGATGCGCGAGCCCGAAGGGCGAGCGCTTGGCGAGGCCGCAGGCCGAGCCGTGTTGGTAACTTGCGAGGCCGAAGGCCGAGCTCCGACTTGAGAGTTTTTTCCACGTCTCCGACTGGTCTCCATGGCAACTGCCCGCGGTAACCGAAGCACCTACGAGTGGGGTTCCTTTACAAAAGTGACTCAGAACCTTGGTTCCATTCTGCCCGTACCACCTTTTTATGGCAGTAGGGTGAATTTGCTTTAGTGGCTACAGTATGGTTCTTTATTGTATGGAGAGTTTATTTGGGATTTCATACTTCTATTGGAGTTTTGAACTTATTTTTTTTAAATGTATAAGGGGTTAAGGTAAAGTTAAGTACTGCACAACGAAAAATGCGGGCCGCATGCGGCCCGCACACTGCCCGAAATACTAGTTATAATAATAATATATAAAGCTCGATTACCACTGACTGACTCACTGACTGACTGACTGACATAAATGTTCTCCTAGAAGGAGACGAGTAGGGCTAAAATGATGTATGGCAAAAATGTTCGGGGGGTTTTGGTGAGTATGAGAAAAATCGAAAATCATAAAAAAGACGCCTGCCAAGTAAAGATGGATAACGTATCTCGAAAACGGTAAGAGATGGGTTAGAGGTGTTTGAACAAATGTCATAGGGAATCGGGAGAGCAGTCGAATGACACCTGTCAAAAATCCAAAATGGCGGATTTCAAGATGGCCGCCATACAAAATGCTCCGAGCCTGCTGAAGCGAGGCCTTAAGGCCGAGCTTCAGTAGGGGCGGAGCAGTTTGTATGGCGGCCTTCTTGAAATCCGCCATTTTGGATTTGTCCCGGGTGCTCCTCTCATTCTTCATACTGCATTTGGAGTGTTTTACCATATATTTTCGACTGTATTAGGAGTTTTTGTGGGTTTTTTGACTGAATTTGGAGTAACTGTCCTACATTAGTGTATAGCGAGCCCAAAGGGCAACCACCTGGTGAGGCCGAAGGCCGAACTTTCGGTCCGCGAGGCCGAAGGCCGAGCGAATGGTGCGCGAGCCCGAAGGGCGAGCGCTTGGCGAGGCCGCAGGCCGAGCCGTATTAGTAACTTGCGAGGCCGAAGGCCGAGCTCCGACTAAAGAGTATTTTCCACGTCACCGACTGGTCTCCATGGCAACTGCCTGCGGTAACCGAAGCACCTACGAGTGGGGTTCCTTAACAAAAGTGATTCAGAACCTTGGTACCATTCTGCCCGTACCACCTTTTTATGGCAGTAGGGTGAATCTGCTTTAGTAGCTACAGTATGGTACTTTAATGTATTGAGAGTTTATATGGGATTTCATACTTCTATAGGAGTTTAGAACATATTTTTTTTTTGTATGAGGTGTTTTCGTGACAGTTCCTACTGACTCAAAATAGATGCGGGCCGCATGCGGCCCGCACACTGCCCGAAAAACTAGTTATAATATATAAAGCTGGATTACCGTACACTGACTGACTGACTCACTGACTGACATCATTGTTCTCCCAGAAGGAGTCGAGTAGGAAGAAAGTAATGTATAGCAAAAATGTTCTGGGGGTTTGTGTGAGTATGGGAAAAATCCGAAAACTCAAAGTTGACGTCTGCCAAGTAAAGTTGGATGGCGTATCTCTGAAACGGTAAGAGATAGGTAGGGGGTGCTTGACCAAATGTCATAGGGAATCAGAAGAGCAGTCGGATGACATTTGTCAAAAATCCAAAATGGCGGATTTCAAAATGGCCGCCATACAAAATCCTTCGATCCCTCAAAAAAATAGCTGGTTCTACCAGAAAGAGTTGATTACTGTTATAGTAATGTATTACGAAAATGACTAAAGGGTTTAGCTGAGTAGGGAAAAAAATTAAAAACCCTAGAAATGACGCCTGCCAAGTAAGGCTGGACTACGTATCTCGAAAACGGTAAGAGATAGGTTGGGGGTGTTTAAACAAATGTCATAGGGAATCGGGAGAGCAGTCGAATGACACTTGCCACACGTGCTCCTCTCATTCTTTATACTGCATTTGGAGTGTTTTACCTCATATTTTCGACTGTATTAGGAGTTTTTGTAGGTTTTTTGACTGAATTTGGAGTTTCTGTTCTACGTCATTGTAGTAGCGAGCCCGAAGGGCGAGCTCCTGGTGAGGCCGAAGGCCGAACTTTCGGCTCGCGAGGCCGAAGGCCGAGCGTATGGCTCGTGAGCCCGAAGGGCGAGCGCTGGGCGAGGCCGCAGGCCGAGCCGTGTTAGTAACTTGCGAGGCCGAAGGCCGAGCTCCGACTTGAGAGTTTTTTCCACGTCTCCGACTGGTCTCCATGGCAACTGCCCGCGGTAACCGAAGCACCTACGAGTGGGGTTCCTTAATAAAAGTCACTCAGAACCTTGGGCCCATTCTGCCCGTACCACCTTTTTATGGCAGTAGGGTGAATTTGCTTCAGTGGCTACAGTATGGGTCTTTATCGTATTGAGAGTTTATATGGGATTTCATACTATTATGGAATTTTGTTTTTTTTTTTAAATGTACAGGGTGTTAACGTATTGTTTAGTTCTGCATAACGATAAATGCGGGCCGCATGCGGCCCGCACACTGCCCGAAAAACTAGTTTATAATATATAAAGCTCGATTACCACTGACTGACTGACTGACTCACTGACATAAATGTTCTCCTAGAAGGAGCAGAGTAGGGTAAAAATGAAGTATAGCAAAAATGTTCGGAGGGTTTTGGTGAGTATGAGAAAAATCGAAAATCATTAAAAAGACGCCTGCCAAGTGATGATGGATGACGTATCTCGAAAACGGTAAGAGATAGGTAGGGGGTGTTTGAACAAATGTCATAGGGAATCGGTAGAGCAGTCGAATGACATCTGTCAAAAATCCAAAATGGCGGATTTCAAGATGGCCGCCATACAAAATGCTCCGAGCCTGCTGAAGCGAGGCCTTTAGGCCGAGCTTCAGTAGGGGCGGAGCAGTTTGTATGGTGGCCGTCTTGAAATCCGTTATTTTGGATGTACCCCACGTGCTCCTATCATTCTTTATACTGCATTTGGAGTGTTTTACCTTATATTTTCGACTGTATTAGGAGTTTTTGTGGGATTTTTGACTAAATTTGGAGTTACTGTCCTACATAAGTGAAGTAGCGAGCCCGAAGGGCGAGCTCCTGGTGAGGCCGAAGGCCGAACTTTCGATCCGCGAGGCCGAAGGCCGAGCGTATGATGCGTGAGCCCGAAGGGCGAGCGCCGAGCGAGGCCGCAGGCCGAGCCGTTTTAGTAACTTGCGAGGCCGAAGGCCGAGCTCCAACTTGAGAGTATTTTCCACGTTTCCGACTGGTCTCCATGGCAACTGCCCGCGGTAACCGAAGAACCTACGAGTGGGGTTCCTTTACAAAAGTGACTCAGAACCCTGGTCTCATTTTGCCCGTACCACCTTTTTATGGCAGTAGGGTGAATTTGGTTTGGTGGCTACAGTTTGGTTCTTTATTGTATTGAGAGTTTATATGGGATTTCATACTTTTATTGGAGTTTTGAACACATTTTTTTTAAAGTATTAGGTGTTTCTGTGGAATTTTCAAATGACTAAAGATAGATGCGGGCCGCATGCGGCCCGCACACTGCCCGAAAAACTAGTTTATAATATATAAAGCTCGATTACCACTCACTGACTGACTGACTGATTGACATAAATGTTCTCCTAGAAGGAGCAGAGTAGGGTAAAAATGAAGTATGGCAAAAATGTTCGGGTGGTTTTGGTGAGTATGAGAAAAATCGAAAATCATTAAAAAGACGCCTGCCAAGTGATGATGGATGACGTATCTCAAAAACGGTAAGAGATAGGTAGGGGGTGTTTGAACAAATGTCATAGGGAATCGGGAGAGCAGTCGAATGACATCTGTCAAAAATCCAAAATGGCGGATTTCAAGATGGCCGCCATACAAAATGCTCCGAGCCTGCTGAAGCGAGGCCTTTAGGCCGAGCTTCAGTAGGGGCGGAGCAGTTTGTATGGTGGCCGTCTTGAAATCCGTTATTTTGGATGTGCCCCACGTGCTCCTATCATTCTTTATACTGCATTTGGAGTGTTTTACCTTATATTTTCGACTGTATTAGGAGTTTTTGTGGAATTTTTGACTAAATTTGGAGTTACTGTCCTACATAAGTGAAGTAGCGAACCCGAAGGGCGAGCTCCTGGTGAGGCCGAAGGCCGAACATTGGGCCCGCGAGGCCGAAGGCCGAGCGTATGGTGCGTGAGCCCGAAGGGCGAGCGCTTGGCGAGGCCGTAGGCCGAGCCGTATTAGTAACTTGCGAGGCCGAAGGCCGAGCTCCGATTTGAGAGTATTTTCCACGTCTCCGACTGGTCTCCATGGCAACTGCCCGCGGTAACCGAAGCACATACGAGTGGGGTTCCTTAACAAAAGTGACTCAGAACCTTGGTCCCATTCTGCCCGTACCACCTTTTAATGGCAGTAGGGTGAATTTGCTTTAGTAGCTACAGTATGGTTCTTTATTGTTTTGAGAGTTTATATTGGATTTCATACTTCTAATGGAGTTTTGAACATACTTTTTTCTTACGTATTAGGTGTTTTGATATAGTTAAATAATGCATAACGATAAATGCGGGCCGCATGCGGCCCGCACACTGCCCGAACAACTAGTTTATAATATATAAAGCTCGATTACCACTGACTGACTGACTGACTCACTGACATAAATGTTCTCCTAGAAGGAGTAGAGTAGGGTAAAAATGATGTATGGCAAAAATGTTCGCGGGGTTTTGTTGAGTATGAGAAAAATCGAAAATCATTAAAAAGACGCCTGCCAAGTGAAGATGGATGACATATCTCAAAAACGGTACAAGATAGGTAGGGGTTGTTTGAACAAATGTCATAGGGAATCAGGAGAGCAGTCGAATGACACCTGTCAAAAATCCAAAATGGCGGATTTCAAGATGGCCGCCATACAAAATGATCCGAGCCTGCTGAAGCGAGGCCGTTAGGCCGAGCTTCAGTAGGGGCGGAGCAGTTTGTATGGTGGCTGTCTTGAAATCCGACATTTTGGATCTGACCCACGTGCTCCTATCATTCTTTATACTGGATTTGGAGTGTTTTACCTTATATTTTCGACTGTATTAAGAGTTTTTGTGGGATTTTTGACTGAATTTGGAGTTACTGACCTACGATAATGTATAGCGAGCCCGAAGGGCAAGCTTCTGGTGAGGCCGAAGGCCGAACTTTCGGCTCGCGAGGCCGAAGGCCGAGCGTATGGTGCGTGAGCCCGAAGGGCGAGCGCTTGGCGAGGCCGCAGGCCGAGCCGTGTTAGTAGCTTGCGAGGCCGAAGGCCGAGCTCCGACTTGAGAGTATTTTCCACGTCACCGACTGGTCTCCATGGCAACTGCCCGCGGTAACCGAAGCACCTACGAGTGGGGTCCCTTAACAAAAGTGACTCAGAACCTTGGTACCATTCTGCCCGTACCACTTTTTTATGGCAGTAGGGTGAATCTGGTTTGATGGCTACAGTTTGGTTCTCTACTGTATAAGGAGTTTATATGGGATTTCATACTGTTATGGTTTTTTTTTTTTTTTTAATGTATAAGGTGTTTTGATATTGTTTCCAATTGCATAACGAAAAATGCGGGCCGCATGCGGCCCGCACACTGCCCGAATAACTAGTATAATATATAAGGCTCGATTACCACTGACTGACTCACTGACTCACTGACATAAATGTTCTCCTAGAAGGAGCAGAGTAGGGTAAAAATGAAGTATGGCAAAAATGTTCGGCGGGTTTAGGTGAGTATGAGAAAAATCGAAAATCATTAAAAAGACGCCTGCCAAGTAAAGATGAATGACATATCTCAAAAACGGTACAAGATAGGTAGAGGGTGTTTGAACAAATGTCATAGGGAATTGGGAGAGCAGTCGGATGACATCTGTCAAAAATCCAAAATGGTGGATTTCAAGATGGCCGCCATACAAAGTGATCCGAGCCTGCTGAAGCGAGGCCGTTAGGCCGAGCTTCAGTAGAGGCGGAGCAGTTTGTATGGTGGCTGTCTTGAAATCCGACATTTTGGATGTGACCCACGTGCTCCTATCATTCTTTATACTGCATTTGGAGTGTATTACCTTATATTTTCGACTGTATTAGGAGTTTTTGTGGGATTTTGGACTGAATTTGGAGTTACTGTCCTACGTTAGTGTAGTAGCGAGCCCGAAAGGCGAGCTCCTGGTGAGGCCGAAGGCCGAACTTTCGGCTCGCGAGGCCGAAGGCCGAGCGTATTGTGCGTGAGCCCGAAGGGCGAGCGCTTGGCGAGGCCGCAGGCCAAGCCGTGTTAGTAACTTGCGAGGCCGAAGGCCGAGCTCCGACTTGAGAGTATTTTCCACGTCACCGACTGGTCTCCATGGCAACTGCCCGCGGTAACCGAAGCACCTACGAATGGGGTTCCTTAACAAAAGTGACTCAGAACCTTGGTTCCATTCTGCCCGTACCACCTTTTTATGGCAGTAGGGTGAATCTGCTTTAGTGGCTACAGTATGGTTCATTATTGTATTGAGAGTTTATATGGGATTTCATACTTCTATTGGAGTTTTGGACACTTTTTTTTTATGTATAACGTTTTTTTATGACAGTTCCTACTGACTTAAGATAGATGCGGGCCGCATGCGGCCCGCACACTGCCCGAAAAACTAGTATAATATATAAAGCTCGATTACCACTGACTGATTGACATAAATGTTATCCTAGAAGGAGACGAGTAGGAGCAACGTGATGTATGGCAAAAATGTTCGGGGGGTTTTGGTTAGTATGAGAAAAATCGAAAATCATAAAAATGACGCCTGCCAAGTAAAGATGGATAAAATATCTCGAAAACGGTACAAGATAGGTAGAGGGTGTTTGAACAAATGTCATAGGGAATCGGGAGTTTAGTCGAATGACACCTGTCAAAAATCCAAAATGGCGGATTTCAAGATGGCCGCCATACAAATTGATCCGAGCCTGCTGAAGCGAGGCCGTTAGGCCGAGGTTCAGTAGGGGCGGAGCAGTTTGTATGGTGGCCTTCTTGAAATCCGCCATTTTGGATTTGTCCCAGGTGCTCCTATCATTCTTTATACTGCATTTGGTGTGTATTACCTTATATTTTCGACTGTATTAGGAGTTTTGTGGGATTTTTGACTGAATTTGGAGTTACTGTCCTACATTAGTATAGTAGCGAGCCCGAAGGGCGAGCTCCTGGTGAGGCCGAAGGCCGAACTTTCGGTTCGCGAGGCCGAAGGCCGAGCGTATGATGCGCGAGCCCGAAGGGCGAGCACTTGGCGAGGCCGCAGGCCGAGCCGTGTTGGTAACTTGCGAGGCCGAAGGCCGAGCTCCGACTTGAGAGTTTTTTCCACGTCTCCGACTGGTCTCCATGGCAACTGCCCGAGGTAAGCGAAGCACCTACGAGTGGGGTTCCTTAACAAAAGTGACTCAGAACCTTGGTCCCATTCTGCCCGTACCACCTTTTTATGGCAGTAGGGTGAATCTGGTTTGGTGGCTACAGTTTGATTCTCTACTGTATTAATAGTTTGTATGGGACGTCGTACATCTTTTGGAGTTTTGAATCATTTTTATTAACATTTATAAATGTTTGATATAGTTTAAAATTGCACAACGATAAATGCGGGCCGCATGCGGCCCGCACACTGCCCGAAATACTAGTTTATAATATATAAAGCTCGATTACCACTGACTGACTGACTGACTCACTGACATAAATGTTCTCCTAGAAGGAGCAGAGTAGGGTAAAAATGAAGTATAGCAAAAATGTTCGGAGGGTTTTGGTGAGTATGAGAAAAATCGAAAATCATTAAAAAGACGCCTGCCAAGTGATGATGGATGACGTATCTCGAAAACGGTAAGAGATAGGTAGGGGGTGTTTGAACAAATGTCATAGGGAATCGGTAGAGCAGTCGAATGACATCTGTCAAAAATCCAAAATGGCGGATTTCAAGATGGCCGCCATACAAAATGCTCCGAGCCTGCTGAAGCGAGGCCTTTAGGCCGAGCTTCAGTAGGGGCGGAGCAGTTTGTATGGTGGCCGTCTTGAAATCCGTTATTTTGGATGTACCCCACGTGCTCCTATCATTCTTTATACTGCATTTGGAGTGTTTTACCTTATATTTTCGACTGTATTAGGAGTTTTTGTGGGATTTTTGACTAAATTTGGAGTTACTGTCCTACATAAGTGAAGTAGCGAGCCCGAAGGGCGAGCTCCTGGTGAGGCCGAAGGCCGAACTTTCGATCCGCGAGGCCGAAGGCCGAGCGTATGATGCGTGAGCCCGAAGGGCGAGCGCCGAGCGAGGCCGCAGGCCGAGCCGTTTTAGTAACTTGCGAGGCCGAAGGCCGAGCTCCAACTTGAGAGTATTTTCCACGTTTCCGACTGGTCTCCATGGCAACTGCCCGCGGTAACCGAAGAACCTACGAGTGGGGTTCCTTTACAAAAGTGACTCAGAACCCTGGTCTCATTTTGCCCGTACCACCTTTTTATGGCAGTAGGGTGAATTTGGTTTGGTGGCTACAGTTTGGTTCTTTATTGTATTGAGAGTTTATATGGGATTTCATACTTTTATTGGAGTTTTGAACACATTTTTTTTAAAGTATTAGGTGTTTCTGTGGAATTTTCAAATGACTAAAGATAGATGCGGGCCGCATGCGGCCCGCACACTGCCCGAAAAACTAGTTTATATTTATAATATATAAGGCTCGATTACCACTGACTGACTCACTGACTCACTGACATAAATGTTCTCCTAGAAGGAGCAGAGTAGGGTAAAAATGAAGTATGGCAAAAATGTTCGGCGGGTTTAGGTGAGTATGAGAAAAATCGAAAATCATTAAAAAGACGCCTGCCAAGTAAAGATGAATGACATATCTCAAAAACGGTACAAGATAGGTAGAGGGTGTTTGAACAAATGTCATAGGGAATTGGGAGAGCAGTCGGATGACATCTGTCAAAAATCCAAAATGGTGGATTTCAAGATGGCCGCCATACAAAGTGATCCGAGCCTGCTGAAGCGAGGCCGTTAGGCCGAGCTTCAGTAGAGGCGGAGCAGTTTGTATGGTGGCTGTCTTGAAATCCGACATTTTGGATGTGACCCACGTGCTCCTATCATTCTTTATATTGCATTTGGAGTGTTTTACCTTATATTTTCGACTGTATTAGGAGTTTTTGTGGGATTTTTGAGTGAATTTGGAGTGACTGTCCTACATTAGTGTATAGCGAGCCCGAAGGGCGAGCTTCCGGTGAGGCCGAAGGCCGAACTTTCGGTCCGCGAGGCCGAAGGCCGAGCGATTGGTGCGCGAGCCCGAAGGGCGAGCGCTTGGCGAGGCCGCAGGCCGAGCCGTATTAGTAACTTGCGAGGCCGAAGGCCGAGCTCCGACTTAAGAGTATTTTCCACGTCTCCGACTGGTCTCCATGGCAACTGCCGCGATAACCAAAGCACCTACGAGTGGGGTTCCTTAACAAAAGTGACTCAGAACCTTGGTCCCATTCTGCCCGTACCACCTTTTTGTGGCAGTAGGGTGAATTTGCTTTAGTGGCTGCAGTATGGTTCTTTATTGTATTGAGAGTTTTTATGGGATTTCATACTTCCATTGGAGTTTTGAACATTCTTTTTCTTAATGTATTAGGGGTTTATGTGAAATTTCCAAATGACTCAAGATAGATGCGGGCCGCATGCGGCCCGCACACTGCCCGAATAACTAGTTTATTTATAATATATAAGGCTCGATTACCACTGACTGACTCACTGACTCACTGACATAAATGTTCTCCTAGAAGGAGCAGAGTAGGGTAAAAATGAAGTATGGCAAAAATGTTCGGCGGGTTTAGGTGAGTATGAGAAAAATCGAAAATCATTAAAAAGACGCCTGCCAAGTAAAGATGAATGACATATCTCAAAAACGGTACAAGATAGGTAGAGGGTGTTTGAACAAATGTCATAGGGAATTGGGAGAGCAGTCGGATGACATCTGTCAAAAATCCAAAATGGTGGATTTCAAGATGGCCGCCATACAAAGTGATCCGAGCCTGCTGAAGCGAGGCCGTTAGGCCGAGCTTCAGTAGAGGCGGAGCAGTTTGTATGGTGGCTGTCTTGAAATCCGACATTTTGGATGTGACCCACGTGCTCCTATCATTCTTTATACTGCATTTGGAGTGTTTTACCTAATATTTTCGACTGTATTAGGAGTTTTTGTGGGATTTTTGACTAAATTTGGAGTTACTGTCCTACATAAGTGAAGTAGCGAGCCCGAAGGGCGAGCTTCTGGTGAGGCCGAAGGCCGAACTTTCGGTCCGCGAGGCCGAAGGCCGAGCGTATGATGCGTGAGCCCGAAGGGCGAGCGCCTGGCGAGGCCGTAGGCCGAGCCGTATTAGTAACTTGCGAGGCCGAAGGCCGAGCTCCGACTTGAGAGTATTTTCCACATCTCCGACTGGTCTCCATGGCAACTGCCTGCGGTAACCGCAGCAACTACGAGTGGGGTTCCTTAACAAAAGTGACTCAGAACCTTGGTACCATTCTGCCCGTACCACCTTTTTATGGCAGTAGGGTGAATCTGCTTTAGTGGCTACAGTATGGTTCTTTATTGTATTGAGAGTTTATATGGGATTTCATTCTTCTATTGGAGTTTTGAACATACTTTTTTACAACGTATCATGAGTTTTGATATAGTTTAGTACTGCATAACGATAAATGCGGGCCGCATGCGGCCCGCACACTGCCCGAAAAACTAGTTTATAATATATAAAGCTCGATTACCACTCACTGACTGACTGACTGATTGAGATAAATGTTCTCCTAGAAGGAGCAGAGTAGGGTAAAAATGAAGTATGGCAAAAATGTTCGGGGGGTTTTAGTGAGTATGAGAAAAATCGAAAATCATTAAAAAGACGCCTGCCAAGTAAAGATGAATGACGTATCTCGAAAACGATGCAAGATAGGTTGGGGGTGTTTGAACAAATGTCATAGGGAATCGGGAGAGCAGTCGAGTGACACCTGTCAAAAATCCAAAATGGCGGATTTCAAGATGGCCGCCATACAAAGTGATCCGAGCCTGCTGAAGCGAGGCCGTGAGGCCGAGCTTCAGTAGGGGCGGAGCAGTTTGTATGGTGGCCGTCTTGAAATCCGACATTTTGGATGTGACCCACATGCTCCTATCATTCTTTATACTGCATTTGGATTGTTTTGCCTTATATTTTCGACTGTATTAGGAGTTTTTGTGGGATTTTCGACTGAATTTGGAGTTACTGTCCTACATTGGTGTATAGCGAGCCCGAAGGGCGAGCTCCTGGTGAGGCCGTAGGCCGAACATTCGGCCCGCGAGGCCGAAGGCCGAGCGTATGGTGCGTGAGCCCGAAGGGCGAGCGCTCGGCGAGGCCGTAGGCCGAGCCGTATTAGTAACTTGCGAGGCCAAAGGCCGAGCTCCGACTTAAGAGTATTTTCCACGTCTCCGACTGGTCTCCATGGCAACTGCCCGCGGTAACCGAAGCACCTACGAGTGGGGTTCTTTAGCAAAAGTGACTCAGAACCTTGGTATCATTCTGCCCGTACCACCTTTTTATGGCAGTAGGGTGAATTTGCTTTAGTGGCTACAGTATGGTTCTTTATTGTATTGAGAGTTTATATGGGATTTCATACTTCTATTGGAGTTTTGAACATACTTTTTTCCAACGTATCAGGAGTTTTGATATAGTTTAGTACTGCATAACGATAAATGCGGGCCGCATGCGGCCCGCACACTGCCCGAAAAACTAGTTATTATTATTTTTTTATTATTATAATATATAAAGCTCGATTACCACTGACTCACTGACTGACTGATTGACATAAATGTTCTCCTAGAAGGAGTAGAGTAGGGTTAAAATGAAGTATAGCAAAAATGTTTGGGGGGCTTAGGTGAGTATGAGAAAAATCGAAAATCATTAAAAAGACGCCTGCCAAGTAAAGATGGATGACGTATCTCAAAAACGGTGCAAGATAGGTAGGGGGTGTTTGAACAAATGACATAGGGAATCGGGAGAGCAGTCGAATGACACCTGTCAAAAATCCAAAATGGCGGATTTCAAGATGGCCGCCATACAAAGTGATCCGAGCCTGCTGAAGCGAGGCCGTTAGGCCGAGCTTCAGTAGGGGCGGAGCAGTTTGTATGGTGGCCGTCTTGAAATCCGACATTTTGGATGTGTCTCACGTGCTCCTATCATTCTTTATACTGTATTTGGAGTCTTCTACCTTTATTTTCGACTGTATTAGGAGTTTTTGTGGGATTTTTGACTGAATTTGGAGTGACTGTCCTATATTCGTGTAGTAGCGAGCCCGAAGGGCGAGCTCCTGGTGAGGCCGAAGGCCGAACTTTCGGCTCGCGAGGCCGAAGGCCGAGCGTTTGGTGCGTGAGCCCGAAGGGCGAACGCTTGGCGAGGCCGTAGGCCGAGCTGTATTAGTAACTTGCGAGGCCGAAGGCCGAGCTCCAACTTGAGAGTTTTTTCCACGTCTCCGACTGGTCTCCATGGCAACTGCCTGCGGTAATCGCAGCACCTACGAGTGGGGTTCCTTAACAAAAGTGACTCAGAACCTTGGTACCATTCTGCCCGTACCACCTTTTTATGGCAGTAGGGTGAATCTGGTTTAGTGGCTACAGTATTGTTCTTTATTGTATTGAGAGTTAATATGGGATTTCATACTTCTAATGGAGTTTTGAACATACTTTTTTTAATGTATAAGGTGTTTTGATATTGTTCTAACTTGCACAACGATAAATGCGGGCCGCATGCGGCCCGCACACTGCCCGAAAAACTAGTTTATAATATATAAAGCTCGATTACCACTGACTGACTGACTGACTCACTGACATAAATGTTCTCCTAGAAGGAGCAGAGTAGGGTAAAAATGAAGAATAGCAAAAATGTTCGGAGGGTTTTGGTGAGTATGAGAAAAATCGAAAATCATTAAAAAGACGCCTGCCAAGTAAAGATGGATGACGTATCTCAAAAACGGTACGAGATAGGTAGGGGGTGTTTGAACAAATGTCATAGGGAATCGGGAGAGCAGTCGAATGACACCTGTCAAAAATCCAAAATGGCGGATTTCAAGATGGCCGCCATACAAAGTGATCCGAGCCTGCTGAAGCGAGGCCTTTAGGCCGAGCTTCAGTAGGGGCGGAGCAGTTTGTATGGTGGCCGTCTTGAAATCCGACAATTTGGATGTGACCCACGTGCTCCTATCATTCTTTATACTGCATTTGGAGTGATTTACCCTATATTTTCGACTGTATTAGGAGTTTTTGTGGGATTTTCGACTGAATTTGGAGTAACTGTCCTACATTAGTGAAGTTGCGAGCCCGAAGGGCGAGCTTCTGGTGAGGCCGAAGGCCGAACTTTCGGTCCGCGAGGCCGAAGGCCGAGCGTATGATGCGCGAGCCCGAAGGGCGAGTGCTTTGCGAGGCCGCAGGCCGAGCCGTGTTAGTAACTTGCGAGGCCGAAGGCCGAGCTCCGACTTGAGATTATTTTCCACATCTCCGACTGGTCTCCATAGCAACTGCCCGCGGTAACCGAAGCACCTACGAGTGGGGTTCCTTCACAAAAGTGACTCAGAACCTTGGTCCCATTCTGCCCGTACCACCTTTTTGTGGCAGTAGGGTGAATTTGCTTTAGTGGCTGCAGTATGGTTCTTTATTGTATTGAGAGTTTTTATGGGATTTCATACTTCCATTGGAGTTTTGAACATTCTTTTTCTTAAAGTATTAGGGGTTTATGTGAAATTTCCAAATGACTCAAGATAGATGCGGGCCGCATGCGGCCCGCACACTGCCCGAAAAACTAGTTTATAATATATAAGGCTCGATTACCACTGACTGACTCACTGACTCACTGACATAAATGTTCTCCTAGAAGGAGCAGAGTAGGGTAAAAATGAAGTATGGCAAAAATGTTCGGCGGGTTTAGGTGAGTATGAGAAAAATCGAAAATCATTAAAAAGACGCCTGCCAAGTAAAGATGAATGACATATCTCAAAAACGGTACAAGATAGGTAGAGGGTGTTTGAACAAATGTCATAGGGAATTGGGAGAGCAGTCGGATGACACCTGTCAAAAATCCAAAATGGTGGATTTCAAGATGGCCGCCATACAAAGTGATCCGAGCCTGCTGAAGCGAGGCCGTTAGGCCGAGCTTCAGTAGAGGCGGAGCAGTTTGTATGGTGGCTGTCTTGAAATCCGACATTTTGGATGTGACCCACGTGCTCCTATCATTCTTTATACTGCATTTGGAGTGTTTTACCTTATATTTTCGACTGTATTAGGAGTTTTTGTGGGATTTTGGACTGAATTTGGAGTTACTGTCCTACGTTAGTGTAGTAGCGAGCCCGAAGGGCGAGCTCCTGGTGAGGCCGAAGGCCGAACTTTCGGCTCGCGAGGCCGAAGGCCGAGCGTATTGTGCGTGAGCCCGAAGGGCGAGCGCTTGGCGAGGCCGCAGGCCAAGCCGTGTTAGTAACTTGCGAGGCCGAAGGCCGAGCTCCGACTTGAGAGTATTTTCCACGTCACCGACTGGTCTCCATGGCAACTGCCCGCGGTAACCGAAGCACCTACGAATGGGGTTCCTTAACAAAAGTGACTCAGAACCTTGGTTCCATTCTGCCCGTACCACCTTTTTATGGCAGTAGGGTGAATCTGCTTTAGTGGCTACAGTATGGTTCATTATTGTATTGAGAGTTTATATGGGATTTCATACTTCTATTGGAGTTTTGGACACTTTTTTTTATGTATAACGTTTTTTTATGACAGTTCCTACTGACTTAAGATAGATGCGGGCCGCATGCGGCCCGCACACTGCCCGAAAAACTAGTTTATTATAATATATAAAGCTGGATTACCGTACACTGACTGACTCACTGACTCACTGACTGACATAATTGTTCTCCCAGAAGGAGTCGAGTAGGAAGAAAGTAATGTATAGCAAAAATGTTCTGGGGGTTTGTGTGAGTATGGGAAAAATCCGAAAACTCAAAGATGACGTCTGCCAAGGAAAAGTGGATAGCGTATCTCTGAAACGGTAAGAGATAGGTAGGGGGTGCTTGACCAAATGTCATAGGGAATCGGGAAAGCAGTCGGATGACATTTGCCAAAAATCCAAAATGGCGGATTTCAAAATGGCCGCCATACAAAATCCATCGATCCCTCAAAAAAGAAGCTGGTTCTACCAGAAAGAGTTGAGTACGGTTATAGTTATGTATTACAAAAATGACTAAGGGGTTTAGCTGAGTAGGGAAAAAATGAAAAACCCTCGAAATGACGCCTGCCAAGTAAAGCTGGACTACGTATCTCAAAAACGGTAAGAGATAGGTTGGGGGTGTTTGAACAAATGTCATAGGGAATCGGGAGAGCAGTCGAATGACACCTGTCAAATGTGCTACTCTCATTCTTCATACATTATTTGTAGTATTTGACCTTACAATGTCGACTGTATTAGGAGTTTTTGTGGGATTTTCAACTGAATTTGGAGTAATTGTCCTACTGGCTGTGTAGCGAGCCCGAAGGGCGAGCTTCTGGTGAGGCCGAAGGCCGAACTTTAAGGCCGCGAGGCCGTAGGCCGAGCGGATGGTGCGCGAGCCCGTAGGGCGAGCGCTAGGCGAGGCCGCAGGCCGAGCTATGTTAGTAACTTGCGAGGCCGAAGGCCGAGCTCAGACTTGCACCAATTCGGTTGAAAATCGATATATAGGTTGTTCTCGTCATCCTTATTCCAAATATGAAATTTTTATTTCGATGACGTCTGCCAAGTAAAAAAATGTACTCCGATTTGGCTGAAACTCGATATTTAGGTGGTTCTGGACGTCCTTATTCCAAATTTAAAAATCTTTTTTCGATGACGTCTGCCAAGTAAAAAAAATTACTCCGATTTGGATGAAACTCGATATTTAGGTGGTTCTGGATGTCCTCATTCGAAATCTAAAATTTTTTTTTCGATGACGTCTGCCAAGTAAAAAAAGTTACTCCGATTTGGCTGAAACTCGATATTTAGGTGGTTCTAGGTGTCCTCATGCCAAATCTAAAAATTTTTTTTCGATGACGTCTGCCAAGTAAAAAAATGTACTCCGATTTGGCTGAAACTCGATATTTAGGTGGTTCTGGACGTCCTTATTCCAAATTTAAAAATCTTTTTTCGATGACGTCTGCCAAGTAAAAAAAATTACTCCGATTTGGATGAAACTCGATATTTAGGTAGTTCTGGATGTCCTCATTCGAAATCTAAAATTTTTTTTTCGATGACGTCTGCCAAGTAAAAAAAGTTACTCCGATTTGGCTGAAACTCGATATTTAGGTGGTTCTAGGTGTCCTCATGCCAAATCTAAAAATTTTTTTTCGATGACGTCTGCCAAGTGCAGATAAATCACGTATCTCGAAAACGGTTATAGATAGGTAGGGGGTTTTTGAAATAATGTCATAGGGAATAAGGAGAGCAGTCGAATGAAATTTTGGATGTGTCACACGTGCTCCTCTCATTCTTTATACTGCATTTGGAGTGTTTTACCTCATATTTTCGACTTTATTAGGAGTTTTTGTAGGTTTTTGACTGAATTTGGAGTTACTGTACTACGTTATTGTAGTAGCGAGCCCGAAGGGCGAGCTCCTGGTGAGGCCGAAGGCCGAACTTTCGGCTCGCGAGGCCGAAGGCCGAGCGTATGGTGCGTGAGCCCGAAGGGCGAGCGCTTGGCGAGGCCGGAGGCCGAGCCGTGTTGGTAACTTGCGAGGCCGAAGGCCGAGCTCTGATTTGAGAGTATTTTCCACGTCTCCGAGTGGTCTCCATGGCAACTGCCCGCGATAACCAAAGCACCTACGAGTGGGGTTCCTTATCAAAAGTGACTCAGAACCTTGGTACCATTCTGCCTTTACCACCTTTTTATGGCAGTAGGGTAAATTTGGTTTGGTGGCTGCTGTACGGTTCTCTAATGTATTAAGTGTTTGTATGGGAAATCGTACATCTTTTGGTGTTTTGAAATTTTTTTTTTAATGTACAAGGTGTTTTGATATTGTTCAAACTTGCACAACGATAAATGCGGGCCGCATGCGGCCCGCACACTGCCCGAAAAACTAGTTATAATATATAAAGCTCGATTACCACTGACTGACTGACTGACTCACTGACATAAATGTTCTCCTAGAAGGAGCAGAGTAGGGTAAAAATAAAGTATGGCAAAAATGTTTGGGTGGTTTTGGTGAGTATGAGAAAAATCGAAAATCATTAAAAAGACGCCTGCCAAATGAAGATGGATGACGTTTCTCGGAAACGGTAAGAGATAGGTAGGGGGTGTTTGAACAAATGTCATAGGGAATCAGGAGTTTAGTTGAATGACACCTGTCAAAAATCCAAAATGGCGGATTTCAAGATGGCCGCCATACAAAGTGATCCGAGCCTGCTGAAGCGAGGCCGTTAGGCCGAGCTTCAGTAGGGGCGGAGCAGTTTGTATGGTGGCCATCTTGAAATCCGACATTTTGGATGTGTCAAACGTGCTCCTCTCATTCTTCATACTGCATTTGGAGTATTTTACCTTTATTTTCGACTGTATTAGGAGTTTTTGTGGGATTTTTGACTGAATTTGGAGTAACTGTACTACGTTAGTGTAGTAGCGAGCCCGAAGGGCGAGCTCCAGGTGAGGCCGAAGGCTGAACTTTCGGCTCGCGAGGCCGAAGGCCGAGCGTATGGCGCGTGAGCCCGAAGGGCGAGCGCTTGGCGAGGCCGCAGGCCGAGCCATGTTAGTAACTTGCGAGGCCGAAGGCCGAGCTCCGACTTGAGAGTTATTTCCACGTCTCCGACTGGTCTCCATGGCAACGCCCGCGGTAACCGAAGCACCTACGAGTTGGGTTCCTTAACAAAAGTGACCCAGAACCTTGGTACCATTCTGCCCGTACCACCTTTTTATGGCAGTAGGGTGAATTTGCTTTAATGGCTACAGTATGGTTCTTTATTGTATTGAGAGTTTATATGGGATATCATACTGTTATGGAATTTTGTTTTTTTTTTAATGTATAAGGTGTTTTGATATTGTTCAAACTTGCACAACGATAAATGCGGGCCGCATGCGGCCCGCACACTGCCCAAAAAACTAGTTATTTATAATATATAAAGCTGGATTACCGTACACTGACTGACTGACTGACTGACTGACTGACTGACATCATTGTTCTCCCAGAAGGAGTCGAGTAGGAAGAATGTGATGTATGGGAAAAGTGTAGAGGGGGTTTGTGTGAGTATGGGAAAAATCCGAAAACTCAAAGATGACGTCTGCCAAGTAAAATTGGATGGCGTATCTCTGAAACGGTAAGAGATAGGTAGAGGGTGCTTGACCAAATGTCATAGGGAATCGGGAAAGCAGTCGGATGACATCTGTCAAAAATCCAAAATGGCGGATTTCAAGATGGCCGCCATACAAAGTGATCCGAGCCTGCTGAAGCGAGGCCGTTAGGCCGAGGTGGTCTCCATGGCAACTGCCTGCGGTAACCGCAGCACCTACGAGTGGGGTTCCTTAACAAAAGTGACTCAGAACCTTGGTACCATTCTGCCCGTACCACCTTTTTATGGCAGTAGGGTGAATCTGCTTTAGTGGCTACAGTATGGTTCTTTATTGTATTGAGAGTTTATATGGGATTTCATACTTCTATTGGAGTTTTGAACATACTATTTTCCAACGTATCAGGAGTTTTGATATAGTTTAGTACTGCATAACGATAAATGCGGGCCGCATGCGGTCCGCACACTGCCCGAAATACTAGTTTATAATATATAAAGCTCGATTACCACTCACTGACTGACTGACTGATTGACATAAATGTTCTCCTAGAAGGAGCAGAGTAGGGCTAAAATGATGTATGGCAAAAATGTTTGGGGGGTTTTGGTGAGTATGAGAAAAATCGAAAATCATTAAAAAGACGCCTGCCAAGTGATGATGGATGACGTATCTCGAAAACGGTAAGAGATAGGTAGGGGGTGTTTGAACAAATGTCATAGAGAATCGGGAGAGCAGTCGAATGACACCTGTCAAAAATCCAAAATGGCGGATTTCAAGATGGCCGCCATACAAAATGCTCCGAGCCTGCTGAAGCGAGGCCTTTAGGCCGAGCTTCAGTAGGGGCGGAGCAGTTTGTATGGTGGCCTTCTTGAAATCCGCCATTTTGGATTTGTCCCAGGTGCTCCTCTCATTCTTCATACTGCATTTGGAGTGTTTTACCTTATATTTTCGACTGTATTAGGAGTTTTTGTGGGTTTTTTGACTGAATTTGGAGTAACTGTTCTACATTAGTGTATAGCGAGCCCAAAGGGCAACCACCTGGTGAGGCCGAAGGCCGAACTTTCGGTCCGCGAGGCCGAAGGCCGAGCGAATGGTGCGCGAGCCCGAAGGGCGAGCGCTTGGCGAGGCCGCAGGCCGAGCCGTATTAGTAACTTGCGAGGCCGAAGGCCGAGCTCCGACTTGAGAGTATTTTCCACGTCACCGACTGGTCTCCATGGCAACTGCCTGCGGTAACCGAAGCACCTACGAGTGGGGTTCCTTAACAAAAGTGATTCAGAACCTTGGTACCATTCTGCCCGTACCACCTTTTTATGCCAGTAGGGTGAATTTGCTTTAGCGGCTACAGTATGGTTCTTTATTGTATTGAGAGTTTATATGGGATTTCATAATTCTATTGGAGTTTTGAACATACTTTTTTCCAACGTATCAGGAGTTTTGATATAGTTTAGTACTGCATAACGATAAATGCGGGCCGCATGCGGCCCGCACACTGCCCGAATAACTAGTTTATAATATATAAAGCTCGATTACCACTGACTGACTCACTGACTGACTGACTGACATAAATGTTCTCCTAGAAGGAGTAGAGTAGGGTTAAAATGATGTATGGCAAAAATGTTTGGGGGGTTTAGGTGAGTATGAGAAAAATCGAAAATCATAAAAATGACGCCTGCCAAGTAAAGATGGATGACATATCTCAAAAACGGTACAAGATAGGTAGGGGGTGTTTTAACAAATGTCATAGGGAATCGGGAGAGCAGTCGAATGACACCTGTCAAAAAACCAAAATGGCGGATTTCAAGATGGCCGCCATACAAATTGATCCGAGCCTGCTGAAGCGAGGCCGTTAGGCCGAGGTTCAGTAGGGGCGGAGCAGTTTGTATGGGGGCCTTCTTGAAATTCGCCATTTTGGATTTGTCCCAGGTGCTCCTATCATTCTTTATACTGCATTTGGAGTGTATTACCTTATATTTTCGACTGTATTAGGAGTTTTTGTGGGATTTTTGACTGAATTTGGAGTTACTTTCCAAGATTAGTGTATAGCGAGCCCGAAGGGCGAGCTTCTGGTGAGGCCGAAGGCCGAACTTTCGGTTCGCGAGGCCGAAGGCCGAGCGTATGGTGCGTGAGCCCGAAGGGCGAGCGCTTGGCGAGGCCGCAGGCTTAGCCGTGTTAGTAACTTGCGAGGCCGAAGGCCGAGCTCCGACTCCAGAGTATTTTCCACATCATCGACTGGTCTCCATGGCAACTGCCCGCGATAACCGAAGCACCTACGAGTAGGGTTCCTTTACAAAAGTGACTCAGAACCTTGGTCCCATTCTGCCCGTACCACTTTTTTATGGCAGTAGGGTTAATTTTTTTAGTGCTACAGTATGGTTCTTTATTTCTTTATTTAAAGTTTATATGGGATTTCATACTTCTATTGGAGTTTTGAACTTATTTTTTTTTATATGTATAAGGGGTTAAGGTTAAGTTTAGTACTGCATAACGATAAATGCGGGCCGCATGCGGCCCGCACACTGCCCGAAAAACTAGTTTATAATATATAAGGCTCGATTACCACTCACTGACTGACTGACTGATTGACATAAATGTTCTCCTAGAAGGAGCAGAGTAGGGTTAAAATGAAGTATGGCAAAAATGTTTGGGGGGTTTAGGTGAGTACAAGAAAAATCGAAAATCATAAAAATGACGCCTGCCAAGTAAAGATGAATGACATATCTCAAAAACGGTACAAGATAGGTAGGGGGTGTTTGAACAAATGTCATAGGGAATCGGGAGAGCAGCCGGATGACATCTGTTAAAAATCCAAAATGGCGGATTTCAAGATGGCCGCCATACAAATTGATCCGAGCCTGCTGAAGCGAGGCCGTTAGGCCGAGGTTCAGTAGGGGCGGAGCAGTTTGTATGGGGGCCTTCTTGAAATCCGCCATTTTGGATTTGTCCCAGGTGCTCCTATCATTCTTTATACTGCATTTGGAGTGTATTACCTTATATTATCGACTGTATTAGGAGTTTTTGTGGGATTTTTGACTGAATTTGGAGTAACTGTCCTACATAAGTGTAGTAGCGAGCCCGAAGGGCGAGCTCCTGGTGAGGCCGAAGGCCGAACTTTCGGTCCGCGAGGCCGAAGGCCGAGCGTATGATGCGCGAGCCCGAAGGGCGAGCGCTTGGCGAGGCCGCAGGCCGAGCCGTGTTGGTAACTTGCGAGGCCGAAGGCCGAGCTCCGACTTGAGAGTTTTTTTCCACGTCTCCGACTGGTCTCCATGGCAACTGCCCGCGGTAAGCGAAGCACCTACGAGTGGGGTTCCTTAACAAAAGTGACTCAGAACCTAGGTCCCATTCTGCCCGTACCACCTTTTTATGGCAGTAGGGTGAATCTGTTTTAGTGGCTACAGTATTGTTCTTTATTGTATTGAGAGTTAATATGGGATTTCATACTTCTAATGGAGTTTTGAACATACTTTTTTTAATGTATAAGGTGTTTTGGTATTGTTCAAACTTGCATTACGATAAATGCGGGCCGCATGCGGCCCGCACACTGCCCGAAATACTAGTTTATAATATATAAGGCTCGATTACCACTGACTCACTGACTGACTGATTGACATAAATGTTCTCCTAGAAGGAGCATAGTAGGGCTAAAATGATGTATGGCAGAAATGTTCGAGGGGTTTTGATGAGTATGAGAAAAATCGAAAATCATTAAAAAGACGCCTGCCAAGTGAAGATGGATGACGTATCTCAAAAACGGTAAGAGATAGGTAGGGGGTGTTTGAACAAATGTCATAGGGAATAAGGAGAGCAGTCGAATGACATCTGTCAAAAATCCAAAATGGCGGATTTCAAGATGGCCGCCATACAAATTGATCCGAGCCTGCTGAAGCGAGGCCGTTAGGCCGAGCTTCAGTAGGGGCGGAGCAGTTTGTATGGTGGCCGTCTTGAAATCCGACATTTTGGATGTGTCTTACATGCTCCTATCATTCTTTATACTGCATATGGAGTGTTTTACCTTTATTTTCAACTGTATTAGGAGTTTTTGTGGGAGTTTTGACTGAATTTGGAGTTACTGTCCTACGTTAGTGTAGTAGCGAGCCCGAAGGGCGAGCTCCTGGTAAGGCCGAAGGCCGAACTTTCGGTCCGCGAGGCCGAAGGCCAAGCGTATGATGCGTGAGCCCGAAGGGCGAGCGCTTGGCGAGGCCGTAGGCAAAGCCGTATTAGTAACTTGCGAGGCCGAAGGCCGAGCTCCGACTTGAGAGTATTTTCCACGTCACTGACTGGTCTCCATGGCAACTGCCTGCGGTAACCGAAGCACCTACGAGTGGGTATCCTTAACAAAAGTGACTCAGAACCTTGGTACTATTCTGCCCGTACCACCTTTTTATGGCAGTAGGGTGAATCTGGTTTGGTGGCTACAGTTTGGTTCCTTATTGCATTAAGAGTTTGTATGGGAAATCGTACATCTTTTGGTGTTTTGAAATATTTTTTTTTAATGTACAAGGTGTTTTGATATTGTTCAAACTTGCACAACGATAAATGCGGGCCGCATGCGGCCCGCACACTGCCCGAAAAACTAGTTAATAATATATAAAGCTCGATTACCACTGACTGACTCACTGACTCACTGACATAAATGTTCTCCTAGAAGGAGACGAGAAGGGTTAAAATGATGTATGGCAAAAATGTTCGGGGGGTTTAGGTGAGTATGGGAAAAATCGAAAATCATAAAAAAGACGCCTGCCAAGTAAAGATGGATGACATATCTCAAAAACGGTACAAGATAGGTAGGGGGTGTTTAAACAAATGTCATAGGGAATCGGGAGAGCAGTCGAATGACACCTGTCAAAAATCCAAAATGGCGGATTTCAAGATGGCCGCCATACAAAATGCTCCGAGCCTGCTGAAGCGAGGCCGTTAGGCCGAGCTTCAGTAGAGGCGGAGCAGTTTGTATGGTGGCTGTCTTGAAATCCGACATTTTGGATGTGACCCACGTGCTCCTATCATTCTTTATACTGCATTTGGAGTGTTTTACCTAATATTTTCGACTGTATTAGGAGTTTTTGTGGGATTTTTGACTAAATTTGGAGTTACTGTCCTACATAAGTGAAGTAGCGAGCCCGAAGGGCGAGCTTCTGGTGAGGCCGAAGGCCGAACTTTCGGTCCGCGAGGCCGAAGGCCGAGCGTATGATGCGTGAGCCCGAAGGGCGAGCGCCTGGCGAGGCCGTAGGCCGAGCCGTATTAGTAACTTGCGAGGCCGAAGGCCGAGCTCCGACTTGAGAGTATTTTCCACATCTCCGACTGGTCTCCATGGCAACTGCCTGCGGTAACCGCAGCAACTACGAGTGGGGTTCCTTAACAAAAGTGACTCAGAACCTTGGTACCATTCTGCCCGTACCACCTTTTTATGGCAGTAGGGTGAATCTGCTTTAGTGGCTACAGTATGGTTCTTTATTGTATTGAGAGTTTATATGGGATTTCATTCTTCTATTGGAGTTTTGAACATACTTTTTTCCAACGTATCAGGAGTTTTGATATAGTTTAGTACTGCATAACGATAAATGCGGGCCGCATGCGGCCCGCACACTGCCCGAAAAACTAGTTATTATTATTTATTATTAATAATATATAAAGCTCGATTACCACTCACTGACTGACTGACTGACTGATTGACATAAATGTTCTCCTAGAAGGAGACGAGTAGGGCTAAAATGATGTATGGCAAAAATGTTCGGGGGGTTTTGGTGAGTATGAGAAAAATCGAAAATCATAAAAAAGACGCCTGCCAAGTAAAGATGGATAACGTATCTCGAAAACGGTAAGAGATGGGTTAGAGGTGTTTGAACAAATGTCATAGGGAATCGGGAGAGCAGTCGAATGACACCTGTCAAAAATCCAAAATGGCGGATTTCAAGATGGCCGCCATACAAAGTGATCCGAGCCTGCTGAAGCGAGGCCGTTAGGCCGAGCTTCAGTAGGGGGGGAGCAGTTTGTATGGTGGCCGTCTTGAAATCCGTTATTTTGGATGTGCCCCACGTGCTCCTATCATTCTTTATACTGCATTTGGAGTGTTTTACCTTATATTTTCGACTGTATTAAGAGTTTTTGTGGGATTTTTGACTAAATTTGGAGTTACTGTCCTACATAAGTGAAGTAGCGAGCCCGAAGGGCGAGCTCCTGGTGAGGCCGAAGGCCGAACTTTCGGTCCGCGAGGCCGAAGGCCGAGCGTATGATGCGCGAGCCCGAAGGGCGAGCGCTTGGCGAGGCCGTAGGCCGAGCCGTATTAGTAACTTGCGAGGCCGGAGGCCGAGCTCCGACTTGAGAGTATTTTCCACGTCACCGACTGGTCTCCATGGCAACTGCCTGCGGTAACCGAAGCACCTACGAGTGGGGTTCCTTAACAAAAGTGACTCAGAACCTTGGTACCATTCTGCCCGTACCACCTTTTTATGCCAGTAGGGTGAATCTGCTTTAGTGGCTACAGTATGGTTCTTTATTGTATGGAGAGTTTTTTTGGGATTTCATACTTCTATTGGAGTTTTGAACTTATTATTTTTAAATGTGTAAGGGGTTAAGGTAAAGTTTAGTACTGCATAACGATAAATGCGGGCCGCATGCGGCCCGCACACTGCCCGAAAAACTAGTTATAATATATAAAGCTGGATTACCGTACACTGACTCACTGACATAATTGTTCTCCCAGAAGGAGTAGAGTAGGGTTAAAATGACGTATGGCAAAAATGTTCGGGGGGTTTTAGTTAGTATGGGAAAAATCCGAAAACTCAAAGATGACGTCTGCCAAGTAAAATTGGATGGCGTATCTCTGAAACGGTAAGAGGTAGGTAGGGGGTGCTTGACCAAATGTCATAGGGAATCCGGAGAGCAGTCGGATGACATTTGTCAAAAATCCAAAATGGCGGATTTCAAAATGGCCGCCATACAAAATCCTTCGATCCCTCAAAAAAGTAGCTGGTTCTACCAGAAAGAGTTGAGTACGGTTATAGTAATGTATTACGAAAATGACTAAGGGGTTTAGCTGAGTAGGGTAAAAATTAAAAACCCTAGAAATGACGCCTGACAAGTAAAGCTGGACTACGTATCTCGAAAACGGTAAGAGATAGGTAGGGGGTGCTTGACCAAATGTCATAGGGAATCGGGAGAGCAGTCGGATGACATCTGTCAAAAATCCAAAATGGCGGATTTCAAAATGGCCGCCATACAAAATCCTTCGATCCCTCTAAAAAGTAGCTGGTTCTACCAGAAAGAGTTGAGTACGGTTATAGTAATGTATTACGAAAATGACTAAGGGGTTTAGCTGAGTAGGGTAAAAATTAAAAACCCTAGAAATGACGCCTGACAAGTAAAGCTGGACTACGTATCTCGGAAACGGTAAGAGATAGGTAGGGGGTGCTTGACCAAATGTCATAGGGAATCGGGAGAGCAGTCGGATGACATCTGTCAAAAATCCAAAATGGCGGATTTCAAAATGGCCGCCATACAAAATCCTTCGATCCCTCAAAAAAGTAGCTGGTTCTACCAGATAGAGTTGAGTACGGTTAAAGTAATGTATTACGAAAATGACTAAGGGGTTTAGCTGAGTAGGGGAAAAATTAAAAACCCTAGAAATGACGCCTGCCAAGTAAAATTGGACTACGTATCTCGAAAACGGTAAGAGATAGGTTGGGGGTGTTTGAACAAATGTCATAGGGAATCGGGAGAGCAGTCGAATGACACCTGTCAAATGTGCTACTCTCATTCTTCATACATTATTTGGAGTATTTAACCTTACAATGTCGACTGTATTAAGAGTGTTTGTGGGAATTTCAACTCAATTTAGAGTAATTGTCCTACTGTCAGTGTAGCGAGCCCGAAGGGCGAGCTTTTGTTGAGGCCGAAGGCCGAACATTCGGGCCGCGAGGCCGTAGGCCGAGTGGACGGTGCGCGAGCCCGCAGGGCGAGCGCTAGGCAAGGCCGCAGGTCGAGCCGTCTTAGTAACTTGCGAGGCCGAAGGCCGAGCTCAGACTTGCACCGATTTGGCTGAAAATCGATATATAGGTTGTTCTCGTCATCCTTATTACAAATATGAAATTTTTATAACGATGACGTCTGCCAAGTAAAAAAAGTTACTCCGATTTGGCTGAAATTCGATATTTATGTGGTTCTGGACGTCCTTATTCTATATCAAAAATTTTTGTTTCGATGACGTCTGCCAAGTAAAAAAAGTTACTCCGATTTGGCTGAAACTCGATATTTAGGTGGTTCTGGGTGTCCTTATTCCAAATCTAAAATTTTTTTTCGATGACGTCTGCCAAGTAAAACAAGTTACTCCGATTTGGCTGAAACTCGATATTTAGGTGGTTCTGGGTATCCTTATTCCAAATCTAAAATTTTTTTTCGATGACGTCTGCCAAGTAAAAAAAGTTACTCCGATTTGGCTGAAATTCGATATTTATGTGGTTCTGGACGTCCTTATTCTAAATCAAAAATTTTTTTTTCGATGACGTCTGCCAAGTGCAGATAAATCACGTATCCCGAAAACGGTAATAGATAGGTAGAAGGTTTTTGAAAATATGTCATAGGGAATAAGGAGAGCAGTCGAATGACATTTTGGATGTGTCTTACGTGCTCCTATCATTCTTTATACTGCATTTGGAGTGTTTTACCTTTATTTTCGACTGTATTAGGAGTTTTTGTGGGATTTTTGACTGAATTTGGAGTTACTGTCCTACGTTAGTGCATAGCGAGCCCGAAGGGCGAGCTCCTGGTGAGGCCGAAGGCCGAACTTTCGGCTCGCGAGGCCGAAGGCCGAGCGTATGGTGCGTGAGCCCGAAGGGCGAGCGCTTGGCGAGGCCGCAGGCCGAGCCGTGTAAGTAACTTGCGAGGCCGAAGGCCGAGCACCGACTTGAGAGTATTTTCCACATATCGGACTGGTCTCCATGGCAACTGCCCGCGGTAACCGAAGCACCTACGAGTGGGGTTCCTTAACAAAAGTGACTTAGAACCTTGGTACCATTCTGCCCGTACCACCTTTTTATGTCAGTAGGGTGAATCTGGTTTGGTGGCTACAGTTGGGTTCTTTTTTGTATTAAGAGTTTATATGGGATTTCATACTTTTTTTAAATTTTGTACTTATTTTTTAAGTGTACAAGGTGTTATCGTATTGTTAAGTACTGAATAACGATAAATGCGGGCCGCATGCGGCCCGCACACTGCCCGAAATACTAGTTTATAATATATAAAGCTCGATTACCACTGACTGACTGACTGACTCACTGACATAAATGTTCTCCTAGAAGGAGCAGAGTAGGGTAAAAATAAAGTATGGCAAAAATGTTTGGGTGGTTTTGGTGAGTATGAGAAAAATCGAAAATCATTAAAAAGACGCCTGCCAAATGAAGATGGATGACGTTTCTCGGAAACGGTAAGAGATAGGTAGGGGGTGTTTGAACAAATGTCATAGGGAATCAGGAGTTTAGTTGAATGACACCTGTCAAAAATCCAAAATGGCGGATTTCAAGATGGCCGCCATACAAAGTGATCCGAGCCTGCTGAAGCGAGGCCGTTAGGCCGAGCTTCAGTAGGGGCGGAGCAGTTTGTATGGTGGCCATCTTGAAATCCGACATTTTGGATGTGTCAAACGTGCTCCTCTCATTCTTCATACTGCATTTGGAGTATTTTACCTTTATTTTCGACTGTATTAGGAGTTTTTGTGGGATTTTTGACTGAATTTGGAGTAACTGTACTACGTTAGTGTAGTAGCGAGCCCGAAGGGCGAGCTCCAGGTGAGGCCGAAGGCTGAACTTTCGGCTCGCGAGGCCGAAGGCCGAGCGTATGGCGCGTGAGCCCGAAGGGCGAGCGCTTGGCGAGGCCGCAGGCCGAGCCATGTTAGTAACTTGCGAGGCCGAAGGCCGAGCTCCGACTTGAGAGTTATTTCCACGTCTCCGACTGGTCTCCATGGCAACGCCCGCGGTAACCGAAGCACCTACGAGTTGGGTTCCTTAACAAAAGTGACCCAGAACCTTGGTACCATTCTGCCCGTACCACCTTTTTATGGCAGTAGGGTGAATTTGCTTTAATGGCTACAGTATGGTTCTTTATTGTATTGAGAGTTTATATGGGATATCATACTGTTATGGAATTTTGTTTTTTTTTTAATGTATAAGGTGTTTTGATATTGTTCAAACTTGCACAACGATAAATGCGGGCCGCATGCGGCCCGCACACTGCCCAAAAAACTAGTTATTTTTATAATATATAAAGCTGGATTACCGTACACTGACTGACTGACTGACTGACATCATTGTTCTCCCAGAAGGAGTCGAGTAGGAAGAATGTGATGTATGGGAAAAGTGTAGAGGGGGTTTGTCTGAGTATGGGAAAAATCCGAAAACTCAAAGATGACGTCTGCCAAGTAAAATTGGATGGCGTATCTCTGAAACGGTAAGAGATAGGTAGGGGGTGCTTGACCAAATGTCATAGGGAATCGGGAGAGCAGTCGGATGACATATGTCAAAAATCCAAAATGGCGGATTTCAAAATGGCCGCCATACAAAATCCTTCGATCCCTCACGTAAGTAGCTGGTTCTACCAGAAAGAGTTGAGTACGGTTATAGTAATGTATTACGAAAATGACTAAGGGGTTTAGCTGAGTAGGGGAAAAATTAAAAACCCTAGAAATGACGCCTGCCAAGTAAAGCTGGACTACGTATCTCGAAAACGGTAAGAGATAGGTTGGGGGTGTTTGAACAAATGTCATAGGGAATCGGGAGAGCAGTCGAATGACACCTGTCAAATGTGCTACTCTCATTCTTCATACATTATTTGGAGTATTTAACCTTACAATGTCGACTGTATTAGGAGTGTTTGTGGGAATTTCAACTCAATTTAGAGCAATTGTTCTACTGTCAGTGTAGCGAGCCCGAAGGGCGAGCTTTTCGTGAGGCCGAAGGCCGAACTTTCGGGCCGCGAGGCCGTAGGCCGAGTGGACGGTGCGCGAGCCCGCAGGGCGAGCGCTAGGCGAGGCCGCAGGTCGAGCCGTCTTAGTAACTTGCGAGGCCGAAGGCCGAGCTCAGACTTGCACCGATTTGGCTGAAAATCGATATATAGGTTGTTCTCGTCATCCTTATTCCAAATATAAATTTTTTATTTCGATGACGTCTGCCAAGTAAAAAAAGTTACTCCGATTTGGCTGAAACTCGATATTTATGTGGTTCTGGACGTCCTTATTCTAAATCAAAAATTTTTGTTTCGATGACGTCTGCCAAGTATAAAAAGTTACTCCGATTTGGCTGAAACTCTATATTTAGGTGGTTCTGGGTGTCCTTATTCCAAATCTAAAATTTTTTTTTCGATGACGTCTGCCAAGTAATAAAAGTTACTCCGATTTGGCTGAAACTCGATATTTAGGTGGTTCTGGGTGTCCTTATTCCAAATCAAATTTTTTTTTTTCGATGTCGTCTGCCAAGTAAAAAAAAGTACTCCGATTTGGCTTAAATTTTATATCTAGGTTGTTCTGGACGTCCTTATTCCAAATATGAATTTTTTTTTCGATGACGTCTGCCAAGTGCAGATAAATCACGTATCTCGAAAACGGTAATAGATAGGTAGGGGGTTTTTGAAAATATGTCATAGGGAATAAGGAGAGCAGTCGAATGACATTTTGGATGTGTCTTACGTGCTCCTATCGTTCTTTATACTGCATTTGGAGTGATTTTTCTTAATTTTCGACTGTATTAGGAGTTTTTATGGGATTTTTGACTGAATTTGGAGTTACTGTCCAACTTTAGTGTATAGCGAGCCCGAAGGGCGAGCTCCCGTTGAGGCCGAAGGCCGAACTTTCGGCTCGCGAGGCCGAAGGCCGAGCGTAGGGGGCGTGAGCCCGAAGGGCGAGCGCTTGGCGAGGCTGCAGGCAGAGCCGTCTTAGTAACTTGCGAGGCCGAAGGCCGAGCTCCGACTTGAGAGTTTTTTCCACGTCTCCGACTGGTCTCCATGGCAACTGCCCGCGATAAGCGAAGCACCTACGATTGGGGTTCCTTAACAAAAGTGACTCAGAACCTTGGTACCATTCTGCCCGTACCACCTTTTTATGGCAGTAGGGTGAATCTGGTTTGGTGGCTACAGTTGTGTTTTTTATTGTATTAAGAGTTTTTATGGGATTTCATACTTCTATTGGAGTTTTGAACACACTTTTTTTACGTATTAAGTGTTTTGATATAAGTTAAAATCGCATAACGATAAATGCGGGCCGCATGCGGCCCGCACACTGCCCGAAATACTAGTTTATAATATATAAGGCTCGATTACCACTGACTGACTCACTGACTCACTGACATAAATGTTCTCCTAGAAGGAGCAGAGTAGGGTAAAAATGAAGTATGGCAAAAATGTTCGGCGGGTTTAGGTGAGTATGAGAAAAATCGAAAATCATTAAAAAGACGCCTGCCAAGTAAAGATGAATGACATATCTCAAAAACGGTACAAGATAGGTAGAGGGTGTTTGAACAAATGTCATAGGGAATTGGGAGAGCAGTCGGATGACATCTGTCAAAAATCCAAAATGGTGGATTTCAAGATGGCCGCCATACAAAGTGATCCGAGCCTGCTGAAGCGAGGCCGTTAGGCCGAGCTTCAGTAGAGGCGGAGCAGTTTGTATGGTGGCTGTCTTGAAATCCGACATTTTGGATGTGACCCACGTGCTCCTATCATTCTTTATACTGCATTTGGAGTGTTTTACCTAATATTTTCGACTGTATTAGGAGTTTTTGTGGGATTTTTGACTAAATTTGGAGTTACTGTCCTACATAAGTGAAGTAGCGAGCCCGAAGGGCGAGCTTCTGGTGAGGCCGAAGGCCGAACTTTCGGTCCGCGAGGCCGAAGGCCGAGCGTATGATGCGTGAGCCCGAAGGGCGAGCGCCTGGCGAGGCCGTAGGCCGAGCCGTATTAGTAACTTGCGAGGCCGAAGGCCGAGCTCCGACTTGAGAGTATTTTCCACATCTCCGACTGGTCTCCATGGCAACTGCCTGCGGTAACCGCAGCAACTACGAGTGGGGTTCCTTAACAAAAGTGACTCAGAACCTTGGTACCATTCTGCCCGTACCACCTTTTTATGGCAGTAGGGTGAATCTGCTTTAGTGGCTACAGTATGGTTCTTTATTGTATTGAGAGTTTATATGGGATTTCATTCTTCTATTGGAGTTTTGAACATACTTTTTTACAACGTATCATGAGTTTTGATATAGTTTAGTACTGCATAACGATAAATGCGGGCCGCATGCGGCCCGCACACTGCCCGAAAAACTAGTTTATATTATATAAAGCTCGATTACCACTGACTGATTGACATAAATGTTCTCCTAGAAGGAGACGAGTAGGAACAACGTGATGTATGGCAAAAGTGTTCGGGTGGTTTCGGTGAGTATGAGAAAAATCGAAAATCATAAAAATGACGCCTGCCAAGTAAAGATGGATGACGTATCTCGAAAACGGTGCAAGATGGGTAGGGGGTGTTTGAACAAATGTCATAGGGAATAGGGAGAGCAGTCGAATGACACCTGTCAAAAATCCAAAATGGCGGATTTCAAGATGGCCGCCATACAAAATGATCCGAGCCTGCTGAAGCGAGGCCGTTAGGCCGAGCTTCAGTAGGGGCGGAGCAGTTTGTATGGTGGCTGTCTTGAAATCCGACATTTTGGATGTGACCCACATGCTCCTATCATTCTTTATACTGCATTTGGAGTGTTTTACCTTATATTTTCGACTGTATTAGGAGTTTTTGTGGGATTTTTGACTGAATTTGGAGTAACTGTCCTACATAAGTGTAGTAGTGAGCCCGAAGGGCGAGCTCCTGGTGAGGCCGGAGGCCGAACTTTCGGTCCGCGAGGCCGAAGGCCGAGCGTATGATGCGCGAGCCCGTAGGGCGAGCGCTTGGCGAGGCCGCAGGCCGAGCCGTGTTGGTAACTTGCGAGGCCGAAGGCCGAGCTCCGACTTGAGAGTTTTTTCCAAGTCTCCGACTGGTCTCCATGGCAACTGCCCGCGGTAAGCAAAGCACCTACGAGTGGGGTTCCTTAACAAAAGTGACTCAGAACCTTGGTCCCATTCTGCCCGTACTACCTTTTTATGCCAGTAGGGTGAATTTGCTTTAGTGGCTACAGTATGGTTCTTTATTGTATGGAGACTTTATTTGGGATTTCATACTTCTATTGGAGTTTTGAACTTTTTTTTTTTAAATGTATAAGCGGTTAAGGTAAAGTTTACTACTGCATAACGATAAATGCGGGCCGCATGCGGCCCGCACACTGCCCGAAAAACTAGTTATTTATAATATATAAAGCTCGATTACCACTGACTGACTGACTGACTCACTCATTGACATAAATGTTCTCCTAGAAGGAGACGAGTAGGAGCACAGTGATGTATGGCAAAAATGTTCGGGGGGCTTAGGTGAGTATGAGAAAAATCGAAAATCATTTAAAAGACGCCTGCCAAGTAAAGATGTATGCCATATCTCAAAAACGGTAAGAGATAGGTAGGGGGTGTTTGAACAAATGTCATAGGGAATCGGGAGAGCAGTCGAATGACACCTGTCAAAAATCCAAAATGGCGGATTTCAAGATGGCCGCCATACAAAATGATCCGAGCCTGCTGAAGCGAGGCCGTTAGGCCGAGCTTCAGAAGGGGCGGAGCAGTTTGTATGGTGGCCGTCTTGAAATCCGACATTTTGGATGTGACCCACGTGCTCCTATCATTCTTTATACTGCATTTGGAGTGTTTTACCTTTATTTTCGACTGTATTAGGAGTTTTTGTGGGATTTTTGACTGAATTCGGAGTTACTGTCCTACATTAGTGTAGTAGCGAGCCCGAAGGGCGAGCTCCTGGTGAGGCCGAAGGCCGAACTTTCGGTTCGCGAGGCCGAAGGCCGAGCGTATGATGCGTGAGCCCGAAGGGCGAGCGCTTGGCGAGGCCGTAGGCCGAGCCGTATTAGTAACTTGCGAGGCCGAAGGCCGAGCTCCGACTTGAGAGTATTTTCCACGTCACCGACTGGTCTCCATGGCAACTGCCTGCGGTAACCGAAGCACCTACGAGTGGGGTTCCTTATTAAAAGTGACTTAGAACCTTGGTACCATTCTGCCCGTACCACCTTTTTATGGCAGTAGGGTGAATCTGCTTTAGTGGCTACAGTATGGTTCTTTATTGTATTGAGAGTTTATATGGGATTTCATACTTCTATTGGTGTTTTGAACATACTTTTTTCCAACGTATCAGGAGTTTTGATATAGTTTAGTACTGCATAACGATAAATGCGGGCCGCATGCGGCCCGCACACTGCCCGAAAAACTAGTTAATAATATATAAAGCTCGATTACCACTGACTGACTCACTGACTCACTGACATAAATGTTCTCCTAGAAGGAGCAGAGTAGGGTAAAAATGAAGTATGGCAAAAATGTTCGGGGGGTTTTGGTGAGTATGAGAAAAATCGAAAATCATAAAAATGACGCCTGCCAAGTAAAGATGAATGACATATCTCAAAAACGGTAAGAGATAGGTAGGGGGTGTTTGACCAAATGTCATAGGGAATCGGGAGAGCAGTCGGATGACATCTGTCAAAAATCCAGAATGGCGGATTTCAAGATGGCCGCCATACAAAGTGATCCGAGCCTGCTGAAGCGAGGCCTTTAGGCCGAGCTTCAGAAGGGGCGGAGCAGTTTGTATGGTGGCCGTCTTGAAATCCGACATTTTGGATTTGTCCCAGGTGCTCCTCTCATTCTTCATACTGCATTTGGAGTGTTTTACCTTATATTTTCGACTGTTTTAGGAGTTTTTGTGGGATTTTCGACTGAATTTGGAGTTACTGTGCTACGTTAGTGTAGTAGCGAGCCCGAAGGGCGAGCTCCTGGTGAGGCCGAAGGCCGAACTTTCGGCTCGCGAGGCCGAAGGCCGAGCGTATGGTGCGTGAGCCCGAAGGGCGAGCGCTTGGCGAGGCCGCAGGCCGAGCCGTGTTAGTAACTTTCGAGGCCGAAGGCCGAGCTCCGACTTGAGAGTATTTTCCACGTCACCGACTGGTCTCCATGGCAACTGCCCGCGGTAACCGAAGCACCTACGAGTGGGGTACCTTAACAAAAGTGATTAAGAACCTTGGTACCATTCTGCCCGTACCACCTTTTTATGGCTGTAGGGTGAATCTGCTTTAGTGGCTTCAGTATGGTTCATTATTGTATTAAGAGTTTATATGGGATATCATACTTCTATTGGAGTTTCGAACTCACTTTTTTTCACGAATTAGGTGTTTCTGTGAAATTTTCAAATGACTAAAGATAGATGCGGGCCGCATGCGGCCCGCACACTGCCCGAAAAACTAGTTATAATATATAAAGCTCGATTACCACTGACTGACTCACTGACTGACTGATTGACATAAATGTTCTCCTAGAAGGAGACGAGTAGGGCTAAAATGATGTATGGCAAAAATGTTCGGGGGGTTTTGGTGAGTATGAGAAAAATCGAAAATCATAAAAAAGACGCCTGCCAAGTAAAGATGGATAACGTATCTCGAAAACGGTAAGAGATGGGTTAGAGGTGTTTGAACAAATGTCATAGGGAATCGGGAGAGCAGTCGAATGACACCTGTCAAAAATCCAAAATGGCGGATTTCAAGATGGCCGCCATACAAAATGCTCCGAGCCTGCTGAAGCGAGGCCTTTAGGCCGAGCTTCAGTAGGGGCGGAGCAGTTTGTATGGCGGCCGTCTTGAAATCCGACATTTTGGATGTGTCTTACGTGCTCCTATCATTCTTTATACTGCATTTGGAGTTTTTTATCTTTATTTTCGACTGTATTAGGAGTTTTTGTGGGATTTTTGACTGAATTTGGAGTAACTGTCCTACATTAGTGTAGTAGCGAGCCCGAAGGGCGAGCTTCTGGTGAGGCCGAAGGCCGAACTTTCGGCCCGCGAGGCCGAAGGCCGAGCGTATGGGGCGTGAGCCCGAAGGGCGAGCGCCTGGCGAGGCCGTAGGCCGAGCCGTATTAGTAACTTGCGAGGCCGAAGGCCGAGCTCCGACTTGAGAGTATTTTCCACGTCTCCAACT
Source organism: Plagodis pulveraria (assembly GCA_963890685.1). Lineage (NCBI taxonomy): Eukaryota > Metazoa > Arthropoda > Insecta > Lepidoptera > Geometridae > Plagodis > Plagodis pulveraria. The sequence goes on along the minus strand of OY982964.1, from coordinate 8,521,362 downwards.
GGTCTCCATGGCAACTGCCCGCGATAACCAAAGCACCTACGAGTAGGGTTCCTTAACAAATGTGACTCAAAACCTTGGTACCATTCTGCCGGAACCACCTTTTTATGGCAGTAGGGTGAATCTGGTTTTGGAGGCTACAGTTTGTTTCTTTATTGTATTGAGAGTTTTAATGGGATTTCATACTTCTATTGGAGTTTTGAAATATTTTTTTTTAATGTTAAAGGTGTATTGTTATAGTTTAGTACTGCATAACGATAAATGCGGGCCGCATGCGGCCCGCACACTGCCCGAAAAACTAGTTTATAATATATAAGGCTCGATTACCACTGACTCACTGACTGACTGATTGACATAAATGTTCTCCTAGAAGGAGCATAGTAGGGCTAAAATGATGTATGGCAGAAATGTTCGAGGGGTTTTGATGAGTATGAGAAAAATCGAAAATCATTAAAAAGACGCCTGCCAAGTGAAGATGGATGACGTATCTCAAAAACGGTAAGAGATAGGTAGGGGGTGTTTGAACAAATGTCATAGGGAATAAGGAGAGCAGTCGAATGACATCTGTCAAAAATCCAAAATGGCGGATTTCAAGATGGCCGCCATACAAATTGATCCGAGCCTGCTGAAGCGAGGCCGTTAGGCCGAGCTTCAGTAGGGGCGGAGCAGTTTGTATGGTGGCCGTCTTGAAATCCGACATTTTGGATGTGTCTTACATGCTCCTATCATTCTTTATACTGCATATGGAGTGTTTTACCTTTATTTTCAACTGTATTAGGAGTTTTTGTGGGAGTTTTGACTGAATTTGGAGTTACTGTCCTACGTTAGTGTAGTAGCGAGCCCGAAGGGCGAGCTCCTGGTAAGGCCGAAGGCCGAACTTTCGGTCCGCGAGGCCGAAGGCCAAGCGTATGATGCGTGAGCCCGAAGGGCGAGCGCTTGGCGAGGCCGTAGGCAAAGCCGTATTAGTAACTGGCGAGGCCGAAGGCCGAGCTCCGACTTGAGAGTATTTTCCACGTCACTGACTGGTCTCCATGGCAACTGCCTGCGGTAACCGAAGCACCTACGAGTGGGTATCCTTAACAAAAGTGACTCAGAACCTTGGTACTATTCTGCCCGTACCACCTTTTTATGGCAGTAGGGTGAATCTGGTTTGGTGGCTACAGTTTGGTTCCTTATTGCATTAAGAGTTTGTATGGGAAATCGTACATCTTTTGGTGTTTTGAAATATTTTTTTTTAATGTACAAGGTGTTTTGATATTGTTCAAACTTGCACAACGATAAATGCGGGCCGCATGCGGCCCGCACACTGCCCGAAAAACTAGTTATAATATATAAAGCTCGATTACCACTGACTCACTGACTGACTGACTGACTGACATAAATGTTCTCCTAGAAGGAGTAGAGTAGGGTTAAAATGATGTATGGCAAAAATGTTCGGAGGGTTTAGGTGAGTATGAGAAAAATCGAAAATCATTAAATTGACGCCTGCCAAGTAAAGATGGATGACGTATCTCGAAAACGGTGCAAGATAGGTAGGGGGTGTTTGAACAAATGTCATAGGGAATCGGGAGAGCAGTCGAATGACACCTGTCAAAAATCCAAAATGGCGGATTTCAAGATGGCCGCCATACAAAGTGATCCGAGCCTGCTGAAGCGAGGCCGTTAGGCCGAGCTTCAGTAGGGGCGGAGCAGTTTGTATGGTGGCCATCTTGAAATCCGACATTTTGGATGTGCTCCACGTGCTCCTCTCACTCTTCATACTGCATTTGGAGTGTTTAACCCTCATTTTCGACTGTATTAGGAGTTTTTGTGGGATTTTTGACTGAATTTGGAGTAACTGTACTAAAAAGTGTAGTAGCGAGCCCGAAGGGCGAGCTTCTGGTGAGGCCGAAGGCCGAACTTTCGGCTCGCGAGGCCGAAGGCCGAGCGTATGGTGCGTGAGCCCGAAGGGCGAGCGCTTGGCGAGGCCGTAGGCCGAGCCGTGTTAGTAACTTGCGAGGCCGAAGGCCGAGCTCAGACTCGAGAGTATTTTCCACGTCACCGACTGGTCTCCATGGCAACTGCCCGCGATAACCAAAGCACTTACGAGTGGGGTTCCTTTACAAGAGTGACTCAGAACCTTGGTACCATTCTGCCGGTACCACCTTTTTATGGCAGTAGGGTGAATCTGCTTTAGTGGCTACAGTATGGTTCATTATTGTATTACGAGTTTATATGGGATTTCATACTACTATTAGAGTTTTGAACATACTTTTTTTAACGTGTCAGGTGCTTTTTTGACAGTTCCTACTGACTCAAGATAGATGCGGGCCGCATGCGGCCCGCACACTGCCCGAAAAACTAGTTATAATATATAAAGCTCGATTACCATTGACTCACTGACTGACATAAATGTTCTCCTAGAAGGAGACGAGTAGGAGCAACGTGATATATAGCAAAAATGTTCGGGTGGTTTTGGTGAGTATGAGAAAAATCGAAAATCATTAAAAAGACGCCTGCCAAGTGATGATGGATGACGTATCTCGAAAACGGTAAGAGATAGGTAGGAGGTGTTTGAATAAATGTCATAGGGAATCGGGAGAGCAGTCGAATGACATCTGTCAAAAATCCAAAATGGCGGATTTCAAGATGGCCGCCATACAAAATGCTCCGAGCCTGCTGAAGCGAGGCCTTTAGGCCGAGCTTCAGTAGGGGCGGAGCAGTTTGTATGGTGGCCGTCTTGAAATCCGTTATTTTGGATGTGCCCCACGTGCTCCTATCATTCTTTATACTGCATTTGAAGTGTTTTACCTTATATTTTCGACTGTATTAGGAGTTTTTGTGGGATTTTTGACTAAATTTGGAGTTACTGTCCTACATAAGTGAAGTAGCGAGCCCGAAGGGCGAGCTCCTGGTGAGGCCGAAGGCCGAACTTTCGGTCCGCGAGGCCGAAGGCCGAGTGTATGATGCGCGAGCCCGAAGGGCGAGCGCCTGGCGAGGCCTTAGGCCGAGCCGTATTAGTAACTTGCGAGGCCGAAGGCCGAGCTCCGCTTTGAGAGTATTTTCCACATCTCCGACTGGTCTCCATGGCAACTGCCTGCGGTAACCGCAGCACCTACGAGTGGGGTTCCTTAACAAAAGTGACTCAGAACCTTGGTACCATTCTGCCCGTACCACCTTTTTATGGCAGTAGGGTGAATCTGCTTTAGTGGCTACAGTATGGTTCTTTATTGTATTGAGAGTTTATATGGGATTTCATACTTCTAATGTAGTTTTGAACATATTTTTTTTAATGTATCAGGTGTTTATTTGACAGTTCTTACTGACTCAAGATAGATGCGGGCCGCATGCGGCCCGCACACTGCCCGAAAAACTAGTTTATATATATATGTCTAAGTGATAAAATGTACCTATGCAGGTGTCTTTGCAGATAATCTCTTGAATACCTAATGGCCCGATTCTGAATATTCTTTCATTGATAGAAATCTACTTCGAGCTCATCACTAACTATCAGGTGAGACCATATATACCAGATATACCTATAGTTACTCACTTACTAACCAAAACCATATGTAGATTAGTACTACAGATATTATAGTTCCATTACATATTGTATGGGAACCCAATAGATACCATAGTATCTCTTAGTTCTAATAGAATAAACACCAAAACAAAATCGATTATTAAATTTCAATACTATATAATAATAGGTAAAAAAAACTGAAATATTAAATAATATTAATTACGAAAACTACTTACGCTTTCGCCTCTCTCATAATTCTTGCAAAGTTTTTGTATCGACTCATCTGCTTCTTTTTTTGTAAATTTTTCGGTTATCTTTATTTCCCATATTGATTGATATACCTACCAAGATACGTATTGATAATGCACACGTAGTACCAAAGTGATAGCGCGCGACAGGTCCACGTCCAACGGCGTACAGTGCGGCACTGAAGGACAGCTCTTTCGCATTGATTGTATTCCATAATAGTTAGCTAATAAGGTTGAATATCGGATCTTTCGATTGACCGTATTCCTGCGTAGAACTAAAGGTCGTAAGTCTAAAACGCAATTTAATTTATTTTGAGGATTATAATTGCTCTAGGTAAATTTTACTTTAACAGCGGATAATAAACTACATTTCCTTTCTATAGATATTTATTATTGATATGTAACTGACGTAGTTTCCAAGTAAAATCCAATAATTTATTGAAAAGGCTCAATTTTTAAAAATAAGAACTATCGAGTAAATTTATTTCAATTGTGTTTCTGTCTTAACAACGGATAGAAAAAGGTTTGAAAAATCAATTATTTAAGTTATCGTGCCGATTGCATATTTGGGTTATTTATAATAACTAGGCGAATCAGAGTAATTTTTGCGCAGCCTCGTATATCCTCTATCTTATTAGGAAGCAGTACGGATTGCCTCTATATAATTTATATAGTCCAGGTCCATAGGTTTTATTGGAAAATCTTGTGATAACCTAACTAACAAGTTTAAACGGTCTTTCTATTAGATGGCAGAAATTTATAGAAAACGAGGGTATTTTTCATCCTGCAATTAAAAAGATTTGGAAACGGCAACTTCATACCCGCATACATTTATATAGCAAGCTAGCAGATGGTGGCTTACGTCTGCGCTTTATATAACAAGTAAACATCACTAAACGTTTTCATTTCAACGGAGATCTAAACTTTGTACGCGGCACAGTAAATCATAGCAAGACACAGGTAATGATTGTCGGAAGTTCGCAGTTAATCTCAAAGGTGGACTTGTCAACGATTCCATCCATTCATTTTGATGGAGTCCCTATAGTACATCTATAAAAAAATCTAGGCTTGACCATCGATCATTGCTTAAGTTGGGCTCCTCAGCTACAAGTTACTAGTCGCAAATTGTACGCCACCGCTGGCGCTTTAAAAAAGCTGCGCAACTTTTTTTCCTATGCCCACTAAAATTGCTCTAGTTCAATCTCTTTTACTCCTAATTATAGATTACGCTGATGTCTGCTATCCAGATCTCACTGAGAAACAGCTATAAGCTTGAGCGTCTTCAAAACTTCTGCATAAGTTTTATATATTTTGTGCGCAAGTATGATCACATTTCCCAATATCGATCAAAGCTCAAGTGGCTCCCTATACGTCTTCGCCGGAATGCTCACATACTCTCTGTCCTTTACAATATTTTGTTCAATCCTTTGACCCCGCGCTATCTTATGGAACGTTTCAATTTCTTTCACAATGCCAATGTTCTTAACCTTAGGTCATCAAAAAATCTTACCTTCAGTATGCCTCAACTTTGCACAATATTTTATGATCACTCATTTTCAGTGAAAGCTGTTCGCTTATGGAACTTATTACCAGTTACTATCAGGCGTGCACAATACTTGTCGACCTCCAAAAGCCAAGTAAAATTTTTCATCTCACCGATTAGTTTAACCCGTGTGAACTTCCGTTTTGGTTATAATACACCAAAGAATTAATGTATATATATAGTATTGTAGTCTATATATATATTTAAATATATGTCGTATATAACTAATAACACAAAATTAATACATTCAATGTAAGTATATCAATGTGTATTAAATATGTGTCATTAGTATAGTATATATATATATATATATACACACGGTGTAACAAAGAGGGTGGATCATCGGTGGCTGGGGGACGGGCGACCTCAGAACCCATCGATTTAACCCCCATGTATGTTCTGCAATAATCAGTGGTTCAAAAGTTATATTTGGACTTTGGTATAATTTTAGTTAAAATCAGATTTTAGCCTGAACTTCACAATTGAAGCCGAACTATTAGGTCTGCAAACCTACTTTTTTTTTTAAACACGATCAATAGTGGGCTACGTCAATAAGAGTCTTAGATTTATAAATATCCAAGTAAAAAAAATAACTTTATATGGTTATAAAATAAAAATTTCACTTGTTATTTTTTTCTACAACCAATCTTAAAAACTACTGGCGTTCATGAAAAATAAACCCTGAAAGTTTCGTTCAGCTAGAACTAAGGGATCATGTTGAAAAATGTACTTAAATATTTAAAGTGCCAAAAATCAATGTTTGTACGCTATGTTAATAAGTAAAATAACAAGACTACTATGCAAAAGGAAAGGAATGAGTCAAATAAAAAGAACTAATTTGAACCGGTAATATGGTTTATTTACAATAAATGTTCGAAATGAGCTCCATTATTAGCTATGCATAGCCTACATCTTTTTATAAAGTTTCTTTTGAGCCTGCGGATTGAGTCTTCCTTTTCCCTAATCTTCATTTGGGCCTGGTTTAGTTTTAGCCTTAATTGTTCGATAGAAGTGTATTCGTTTTTATACACCATCTCTTTGTAATATCCCCAGATGAAAAAATCTACATGGTTGAGGTCTGGCGACCTTGGGGGCCAGTTTATTGGCCCCCCACGGCCTATCCATCTTCCTGGAAAATTTTCATTTAAATATTCCTTTACATTCCGTGCGAAGTGGCACGGAGCTCCGTCGTATTGAAAGTACATGCGGCTACGTAAAGACAAGTTGACATCTTCCAACATTTCAGGCAAGTTATTTTGTAAAAATTGCAAATACGCGTCGCCGTTTAATCTGGCTGGTAACTCGAACGGTCCGAATAATAATATACTTACATAATATATTATGTAAGTATATCAATGTATTATTTACATGTTTGTTTATATATTTACATATGTATAAGTGTATTTTTATGTATTAGTAGTTATTTTTCTTTTCTTGTTTATGATACATTATTAATTTGATTAGTCGTGTATTATTGTCTTGATTTGATTGTACCTTTATCTTTTTATTACACCCCGTCTTGTTATTCCTGTATTCCCTCTCCATCCTAAAGTTGCCTGGAAGAGATCACTATTAGTGGTAAGGCCGCCCATTGTAACACTTTATTGCTAAGCTTTCTTTTTGTTTCATGTTATTTTTTGTATATTAAGTGGTATACGATAAAGAATTGTCTATCTATATATCATTCATAGACATAATATTATCTGATGTTGTTCAAACCCGAAGACTATGCCATTGGACTATTTGGTAGCGTAACTCATGATTGACTAAAGTATAATTTAAACTGATATATTACTAGTTCTAATTATATTGTTATCAATTCTTTTCAAAAAACTATTAGACATGAAAAAACTGTTTCTTTTTTGTATATAACTTGAATAAATAAAGCAGTCACAATCATTATCCATCCAAAACCATTGATATATCATTTGATAAATACTAGTTTAAGAAACATAGAAATTTTACGAGAGCCATAAACAATAGTTTCTATCTCAAAACATTTGAAGAAAAATATTTCATGCAGCCATATCAATCTTATCATTACAGGTCACGAACTTACCTAAATTGAATGATAAAAGCGTCCGAAACGACTAGGGTTCTGGTAGCCTATAAATTGTGTTGGTGCTTGCTATTGATATCGTCTCCACACAATTTGCTGGAAGACAAACTTTGGAGCTTTTTCAACAATTCGTAACTACGCAACTAGACTAGGTAACTAATTCTATCATATATACGTTCAAGGTCGCACAGAGTAATAATGGGTCCAATTTTGGTTTCAATTATGAGCACTTCTCTCAACATTGTATGCTGCGAAAATAATATTAAACAGGTAATATAACTGCTGATGGGATGCTAGGCTAGATATCCCACATATATTCCTGTGGGTGTCGTATGAGACGATGGAGGGAAAAATGCACTGTATGAACATCATCAAAACTCGAATAGACGCCTAAATTGAATAAATTGTTTTGACTTGACTTCACTTGATTGATGTGAATGGGCACATACATTTGATTCAAGTTTCGATGCCGTACATTTATTGTACAAAAGTTTTTATAACACCTTAACGTTCTTATGATAAAAAATAATAATCTCAAAAGATAAAAGAAAATACAAGAAGGGTAAGCGTCGCTCGGGTAGTTAGCTGACCATATACTGTACTGTACTGTATCAGCCAGATAATCCACTGCTGAACACAGACTCAATATGGATGGCTCCCCCAATACGGGGAGGGGGTTCGACATAAACCCCACGCTTGGCAGGCGGCTTGGGGATCGCAGTGTGAGATATCAGCTCCTCAGAAAATGCTGTTGCCCACCTTCTGGTGTGTTACCCTTAGTCGCATCTTACGACACCCACGGGTAGAGAAGTGGGGGGGGGGGGGGGGGCATTCTAGCCCGGTATCTATTATAACAAATGAAATAAATATTAAATTGTTCAAAATTTTTGTCCCATAACCAATAGTTATGTGCACTTCTTGGCATCAGCAGGACAATATAGGTCTATTTATGATTTGCCTTAATTAACATCAAATTTTCTAAAATTTGCATCATTTTTTATAATGCAAACAGTAAATCATTGCAACAATTTAGCTTCCTTGTCTTTACATATTAGTAACTTGTGATTCTTGAAAGCTATATAAAATAGGTATTTGTTGAACATGCTTTATCTACAACTACATTGTCACTTTCGATATGGTGATATCGTGGTCGAATTCATGTTCATATATATTAGAGCTAAATAAAAATGTCTAGGCGTAAAGGAAAAAAAATAAGATAATATATTATAAGATAACACACGTATTTGGTCCCAACAATGTTGAATTTGTCCAGAAAACATCTGGCGTGCTTGGTAAGATACTGGTGATGAGGATTACAGAAAGTAGAAACTAATAGAGAACGTTAAGACACACTGAAGCTTTACTAGCAGTGTGCAATATTACATTTTGAATTTAATTGTACTACTAACGCCATCTGTTAGAAAACCAAAGAGTTAACATCGCTGCAACAGAACTCAACTCAATATTTAAATACATCTTAGATAATCTACTTAAGGCTCTCCTCTCATAAATATCAACATTATCGAGATTTTTGAGCTTACTGCTTTTAAAATATTGTAGCTAGGATTCATATATTTGCAGATTTATTTATTTCATTTCATAATGTACAAAAGCGCCAAGACAGTTTTTTGATTTGTTAAACTTTGTTTGATGAATAAAATAACAAAAATATCTCAATTTTGACATATATTTGCCTTCTACTCTGAACCAATTTGACTTATTGACTTGATACTTACATTAAAAAATATAACAAAAGTAGTGCTACAATTTCGCCAAGACAAAAAAGGCATTACTGGAACGGTACTCTCTAAATTAAAAGATATCGTTTTGGCGGTTACGTCATTTACTTCCAAGCAACTGCGGGGCTCTAGCGCGGTGCGAGGGACGAGCCGTCAGTACCGCTCATGCATTACTAGACGCCGGACCTACACCGGGCTACTTCGTGATCGTACATCCTGTCATATTTTGTGACATAAAATATAGTATTACTATAGCGCTCGTGATTTAAAAATACCATTCCAAGAAAGAGAGCATAGTAAATACAGAGGTATATAACCAAGTCATCCAATCGATGCCATTGACGGACGCACTGTGTCACTGAGTAAAATGCTTATTTGGCTACAGTATGGTTTTCTACTGTATTAATATCTTTTGGAGTTTTTTTTTGTATGTTTAAGGTATTTTGATATAGTTTACCCTTACCAGCTCCAGCGTTGTCTGCCAACTGAACTTACTCCGATATAGATGAAAATTTATATCTAAGTTGTTCTTAATGTGTTTATTTTATATTGTTTTTTTTTTCCATAACGTCTGTTAGGTGAAAAAAGTTAGTCCGATTTGGATAAAAATTAATATCTTGGTTGTTCTGAGATCATTCTTGAGATCATTATTCTGAATTTGGTATTTATTTTCCGATAACGTCTGCCAAGGGATAAAAGTTACTCCGATTTGGATGAAAATCGATATCTAGGTTGTCGGACGTCCTTATTCCGAATTTGAAATTTAATTTTCGATGACGATGCCAAGTGAAATAAGTTATTCAGAATTAGATGAAAATCGATATCTAGGTTGTTCTGGAGGTCGTTATTCCAAATTTGGAATTTATTTTTTGATGACGTCTGCCAAAAGAAAATAGTTGCTCCGATTGGGCTGAAAATGTATATCTAGCTTGTTATTGATGTGATATTTAAATTTTGGAATTTTATTTCGATGCCTTCTGCCAAGTGAAAAAAGTTACTCCGATTTGGATGAAAATTGATATCTAATTATTCTGGACGTCTTTATTCTGTATTTGGAATTGATTTTTCGATAACGCCTGCTAAGTGGAGATGACGTATCTTGAAAACGGTAAGAGATAGGTAAGGGAGATTTCAACAGTTATCGCAGAGAATCAGGAAAACATCAGGAATGACATTTGTCAAAAATCCAAAACAGCAGATTTCAAGATCACACAAAGTGAAACCATACAGAGTGCTTCAATGCTGAAGAGAGGCCGCCTGGCCTAGCTTCAGTGGGGTCGGAGTGCTTTGTATGGTGAACATCTTGAATTACGTCATTTTGGATTAATCCAAGAAGCTCCAAGTCCATTCATTCTGCATACCTACTGCATTAGGAGTAATGTTTTTTATGTATTCAACTATGTGAAAAGTTTTTTGGGATATTCGACTATATTTTGGATTAATTCTAGGTTAGCCTGAACAAGATCTTCGACCACATCACCACTTACCATCAGGTGAGATAGTATCCAAAGACTAGACTATCAGCAATAAAAAAAACCGAGACCCTAGGCCAAGCTTTGACTAGTAATATGTAAGAAGGTACATCGAACAAGATCGACTCAAATTCATATTCAAATTTAGATCATTTATTCACAAGAATGTTGTACTGATACAGCAGATGTAACGATTTACAATTATGTCAATAACACTCTACATGATGGTGTGACTCTGCTGCTACACCTTATAACTCTCGGCGAATACCACAATGTCATCCACATAAACGAAGAAAATTTCATATAAGTTATTCTCAATAAGCAGTAATAAATATTGCACAGTAATGTATTGTAGATACAGTTGGCAGGCTTGTTAGCAGTCTTCTTGGACTGGAATTTTTTTGATGAGATTTAGTATTTCAGATGAAATACTAAATCTCATCAGAAGCAGTGATGGCTCAGTGGCATTGGCTATGGACTGCCACGCAGCTTGTCCATGGTTCAAATTCCACCGAGGACTTTAGCTTCACTGCATGTTAGAAGAGCATTTTGCAAATGCCCGCCTAGCTACCGACCACCCTGAAGTAGAAAATCTGTCGCCAAGCACCTAACGGACTGTTGCGGCAGCAGTCCTTGAGAGCCTGTGAAATTACAACTATGTCTCAAATTGAAGAGCGCAGTGCAATTCGTCTAACAAAAGATTTTGTAGAGCTACCCGGTATCTAACATAAACACAGACATCCACATAATATTGGTAGTATTAATTATTATCAGTTTCATGCATAAACTAATTACCTAATAAAAACAAGTCAAATGTTATGCAAATAAATTAATTGTAAGCCCGAATATCTTATAAAAAAATATTTTGACTTTAATTTCGAATACTTTATGTCATCCCTACTAATGTTAAACATCTACCTATAATTTCTCCATGTAAAGTAAGTAATAAGTACTTTTTAGGTAGGCAATATTAAAAACGTTGATCCTGATGTTCTGTGATTGTTATTCTGTGACGGTCGGAGCGCGAAGACTTTGCTAGTCTAATACACGCCGGTGCCGCAGCGCACCCGCGATGTTTGGTGCGTGCGAGTGGCATGCTTGCGCGATGATAATTAGCTCGCCCCGCCTAGATCTTCAAGGTTTTTGGCGTGATCCAGAGCCTTAATACTAGATGCTTTTTGAAGCGCTCGTAGCGAAGTTTACTTAGCTGTTCTCAACCGATCATCAAAGTTAAGCAACGTCGCACGCGGTCAGGAGTTGGATGGGTGACCGCTAGTGACATTACTACTGAGCGTTTCCGTGCTTCGGAGGGCACGTTAAGCCGTCGGTCCCGGTTGTCGTCTTAGGATGGCAGTCGTTATAGCATGGTGGTAGGGCATTTTGCGAATGCCCGCCTGGCTAGCAACCACCCTCAAGTAGAAAGTCTGTCGCCAAGCAACTAACGGTGTGTTCCGGCAGCTGTCCTTGAGAGCCAGTACTTCTAGGTTAGCCTGAACAACACCTTCGACCACATCATCACTTACCATCAGGTGAGATAGTGGTCAAAGGCTAACCTACCAGGCAAAAAAAAAAAAAATTTTTTTTGCCAGTTATATTAAAATTTCATTTAGATTCCCTCAATGATTCCATACTTACAGACGCTTGTATTAATAAGGTCACAATTTAACTAAGACTAAATTTATAAAGCTGCTGTTGACTCTGAATACTGATAAGTGTACGGAGACGTGAATTTAAAGCGGAATCGTTTAATATCCACCAATTATGTTTTGTAATATTTTTTTAATTGGAAAGGTTACTCGTTGATTACAATCTTATTTCCATCAACGAAATACAATTCGAAACTATATTGCTAACTACTATTTATTTATAAGATAAACTAACAATGACTCTCAGATGCGAAAGATGAACCCACATTCTCGGAATTCCAAAGTAACTCACTACCATCCGACCAACAAGGTCCTTATAAAATAATATTCCTTAGAACATTTTTCCGTGTTTATAGTAAACATTTGGGGATCGCATTGGTTATAGCTATCTGGGTGAATATACACGTCAACAAATCTTATTTGTCATACCGTAGTTTGAGATGGGGGCCTATTCAGTTGGCAAGTAACCCATGGCATAACTCTTGTCAATAGACTGGTGGAATGACGGATTGTAATTATGGAAAGGGCAAGTTTGGTGTTGTCATCGAAAAGGAACTCTTTATTTTTTTTAGTTAGACTACAAGAAAAGTAAAAGTACTGTGTAAGTTTTTAAAATAAGATAAAAAATTTATTGCATATGTTTAGGAATATCACATCCACAAAGTTCAATAGCGAATAATTTTGTAAGTTTAAATAATAAAAATTTTTAAAAATTGCCAAAAAGGTGTCGTGAAGCACGTGTCCCGACACGCACTCCGGATTCCGTAGTAGCAGCCCGTTATCAGAATATAGAACGATTCTGTGGTTCTTTATTCTGTTCTTCTTTCTTCCTGGTGAAGCTAAAAAAGAAATAGATTAACGTTTCTGCCAATTTATTATATTAATTCTCAAAATGTTGATTCTAAAATTAAACAAAGTGCGTTCGTAAACGTAACGATATCGTGATTGAGAACCTATAGAAGTTACAAACATTATTTTACAAGTATCAGTTTATGCGACTAAACTTCTATTCTGTGTCTCTAAAGATATCGTATTATTTGAAGTCAGCAGGAAATTAGAATCAGATTTGTAATTCATGGCATCCGCGTCGATAGGATATATATGGCAATTTTGGGAAATATGTCAATATTGTATTTGGAAGCGTTGATGCAGGCCACAATAATTGTGATTTATTACTGTTTACACGCGTAATAGTAGGCTTGCTCGACTATCAATTAATGTACCTCGCTGCTTCAGCTATTTTCAAATGCACCATTTTAAATGCTGCATTTCAAAATATGCAAACCCCCAGTTTAATTTATATTGAGGTCCTGCTAACTTTGCCACTTTGTGGTAACTCCTCATCTTATTCAATTGTCTCATACAACCACATATTATCGATTCGAACGTATTTGTGTTAGTAACGCATTGCTATATGTAGAATTAACCGTACCCGGCTTAGTAATAGGATTTTCCTAAAGCTTCGGTTAGATGTCATAAGCGATCAAGATAAGTGAAAAAATGCACACATAATTGAGGTCACCGAATGGTTTACCAAAGTAAGCATTTTCACGGAAGCATCAAGGAAGCGTTATTATAAAACCGAAGCCAAATATTCTAAATACAATGTCCTAGTGTTGTCTAATGTGTTGTAAGAGAAAACTTATTGGACGTGAGTGGTATAGATGTAAGAAGATAATAACATCCCTTACACCGATATACGCAGTAACTCATGAAAGGGCGTTCAATAGCCAAATTTTTATGTGATAGCTATCCAGAGATTGACATTTACAAAATGCCCTACTTTCACGCAGTGTTGGAATTTTCAGGTCGCCTGAAGGCTCTCCTACATAGTCCAACAACTGCAGTACTAAAACAACAACCCTAACAGATGGTTTAATACGCTAACCAAAGCACGGAAGCGCTCAGGGATAATAACTCATGAGCGATGATGATTGCCCGCCAGAACAAAATGCATCCTCAACAGCAAACGTCCCCGACCCACGGGATGCCTGATGGGAACACAGGGTGTATCCACACCACGTGAGGACCTAACCCTGTTGAAAGGCGTCGGCTGTCCCTAAAACCAACGCCTCAGGTCCTCTAAGCGTAGATGGAGTGCGAGCCCGATTAACTCACCTCCACGTCCACACCCTATGGATCATACAGTTTCGCAGAACGAGGCTAACGCCTCCCACAATCTCTCATCACCTACATCTTTGCGATAGTGGTATGGAGAGGTTGTATTTTGAAAACCTAATTTAAGAGTAAATGTTTGGAGTTCTCCAAAACTCAATTATTCTTAGCAAACACCAGCCTGGAACATGTCCATGTAAGATCTACTTTGAAGTACAGTCACGCATAGAACGCGTATATCAAAAAATATATTTTAGTTCAACCTAATGTGAAAACGTTTGTAAATGAGTGGTAGAATTAAACTTACAGAATGTGAATGTCCATATCGTCCATATGTTTTGGCCCATGAAACTTTAAGTGTTTCAGCATTTAATACAGTTTTAGCTAGTTGTGTAATAAAACACATCTAGTTCTTAATTAGCTCACTAGCAGGCCGCGCCGGCTTCGGTATTTAATAAAATAAAAAAAATAAAAGATATTCTATAGCCGATGTTCATAAGGGATGATGTAAGATTTTAATGGTGAAAGAATTTTTCAAATCAGTTCAGTAGTTTTTAAGTTTATTCGTTACATACAAATATAAAAATCTTACCTCCTTATAATATTAGTTTAGATGTAGATTAGAAGTTAAAAACATAGTGTCCTTACAGGTCATTACTGGTAATTTTCAAGTTTTTAAAGTTTCTGTTTATAAAATCTCGTTCAGAAATATAATTTATTATTTTACGTTTAAAATTACGACATCATTAATCGAATTCATTGTTTTCGTTGTTACAGGCGAACCATGCAACGGCTACTCAGTATCACACTAGTCACCATCGCAGTAGACCACATCTGTGCACAAGAAGACCGAGAGCATCAAGGGCATCAGACGTGTGGGGGCCGCCTCCGAGGCCCCGTTGGAGTCATACAGACCCCAAACTTTCCTAACCCTTTCCCAGTTCCCATAAAGTGCCGTTGGATCATTGAACACGATATTGTGAACGGAACTATAAGTGTATACTTTACTCAACAGTATACGACTAGCGGACTCACGTTTACCGAGTACATGTATTACGATGACTCTTATAAGTTGGGGGAGCGAGGAGCGCTGGCTGTAACGGAAGAAAACATCACCAGAACAAAATGGCTTTAGGTAAGTTGTTTTTTTTATTAGTAAGAGGTTACGATTTGACCACAATCCTATCATATTTCAACTCTATCACATTGTTGGGCTAAGGATTTGAGACATGGTGTACCACATATCATTATGTACCATCTTCACTTAGTTATAATGTCTAGAAAAATTATTAATTATATTTTTGTCACTCGTACTATGAAAAGCGTGATTATGTATATTAGTAGCTCCAGTATGCCTTAAGATATTTGTACTCGTATTGATAATCATCGCAATAATAGTTAAAGCTCATTTGATAAAAAATGTGAATTTTAATTGAATTAACATAGAACAAAAAAAAATTGCACGCCAGTTTGCAGGAATGCAGCGATCTAACATAACTATATACGAACTTAAATGTAATTTGATGTTGTATTCTCGCAAATAAAATTGAAATTTGAATTAGAAATAATATTTTTTTACATTACATATTGTAGTCGTATATAATTTTGGAATAGTTCTTGAGTTTCAGATTTAGTTATAAATACCGCATATTAATTTAATGTCACAACTTTTCGTGTCTTCTTCGTAGCTAAAGAACGTGAGATTTGCTCCTAGTAATAAAATTTTACTTAGTTTTATATATTCAAAAATATTTTATTACACAAAATCTTAAATCGAAGCTTTGTACCGCAGTTTAATGAGAAAATAGGTACTGTGGAATGCCTTTTTGTATGGTTACGTTAACTTCAAAGCTCTTACATTTATGTTCAATTTTTTTCCATTTTTTTTGCTATTGGATATGCCTTATCACTTCCTTTCCGCCACGGGGGTGACAGAAAGGAAATGCCTTTTCACTTCCTGTCTGTCACGGAAGTAACGAAAAGGGATGTGTGTGAGACTTGAACTCGCTAAATTCCCCATGATCAGTCCTGGGACAGGATGGGTTCACGTTATCATGCACCATAGTGCCCCAGAAGTAGGCCCACACTTAACCAGATCGCTTCTGCGCCAGTGGAGTCGCTACCTTACTAAGTCCACCCTTTAAATTTGTGGAGCCGGGCAACTCAGTGGAAAGTCCTTCTACTCTCCAGCAGTGACCCAACAACGGAGACGAGCAGATGGAGGCAAACCGCTTTTAGATTGCCCTCGTTCATCTACGCCGAAGCGGGTCAGGGTGGACAAATCTGAGAGACCTCCGGATCTCAAAGAGAGATCTCCTTCTCTGAGCACAGAAAACATGTGCCGCTGAGTGCCCCATTTCACTCTACACGCTGAAAGTGGGTCCAATGCGTAGGAGACCATGCTCTCCGGCGCCTCACAAAGTATCCCGTCCCACGACGGTACAGGTACCCACAGGTATTTAACGAAACATCTATATCCGGAAAAGACCTGCACCATTCGGAGGAATCAGTGACCTAAACCGCCGTTGTACCCACCGGGCACTGACCGGGCGTATGATCTGAGTCCATTGCCCAAGGACCGGTGGAGACAGGTCTTTAGTCCATCGCCACAACAGGGCGACTCTCGTCTGTAACCACAAGCGTGTGACCTCCTCCCACACTGGGGGCCCAATGGATCTCTTTGTCGCCACGAAGTGCTAAACTTCGGTGAAGATTTTCACCTGGAGCTCCCAGGGGGTATCACTAGTCAGCACACTAGCCGCCGTCTAAGACACAGTATCCGCGTATCGCCCCTTTCACATCTCTGCGGACGATGCAGCAGGATTTTACTGTCGCTCTTGATCTTTCCGGAGTCAGTTTTTACCCCTGTATTATACTGTTATTTGTTGGGCAGAAGATTTTAGCATATGTGAGAAAGAAAAATATTTTTATACCAGAACTCGCAATACATAATTTCAGTGTTTTATTGAAATATTAATTATTACATGTCAGTATGTTATACATTTTCGCGATCTCAAGAGCAGATTAAAATGCACGACATAAAAGGTTTGTGTTGTTTCACAAACTCCGTGTAAAGTTTTGATACCTAAAGTAATCGATGCGCAAAATTGATAATGATAACTAATTAATTTTGATTCATAAATGCTATTAAATTCGAGTAAGTGTGATGCTAATAGGTTATAATATTTTATCCTCATCCACTTTAGTAAAACTTGCACTTTTCTAGTTGATGGAAATTTCACCTGTGTAAAATATTTATTTTCCTAATGAAATGCAAGTTGTACAAGTCCAATATGTAACCTAAAAATAACGTTTCAGTATGTAAATAAAATCGAATGCGCATGGCCACATTTGTCCATTTTAACATTAACCTTTTTAGTAACTACAAAGGGCAGACGAAGATCAAATGCTATTTACGAAATTTATTGCTTCACATAATTCATCTCATAAGCTTCAATTTCAAAATATTTCAGTATACAGATATTGAATAACAATTTGTATTTTTACGTGCTCAGTGTACGAAAAATAAGAAAATTCATCTCTTGTTATACCAAGTCTGATCAATTTATATATCTATATTGTATTTGTAATCCACTAGACATAATGTTGTTACTTGAATAGAGCTACAGCGATTTCGATATATTATTTTCTGTTTTATATAAAGTGTATACAGGTGGTAATGCATATAATAATTCACTGTTCTAACTTAATTAGACTCTATAAACTCCGGCGTTATAAACACTATAAATACTCGCCACTCGCGTCGAATTCAATTGTTTCACGCTCCGTCAAAATCATAAACCAGGCTTATTAGCCCGATTTATGTTAACAGAATAAGGCTACGCAGCCTTATTCTGTTTTACGTAGTAGTTTTTGACGGAGCGTCATCTAATGGACATGCATTTTCCAGAGATGTACGAAAATATATATGAACGGTATAAGAGTAAAAAATCCACCGATCAAATAAATCGCTTCATTTTCTTGGTGGCACTGAGCGCAGCGATACTTCTTGTGGATTTTTTCTCGCACACCGCTCATCTACTAAAACAAGAAGACTGCCCCGACACCCATCTCGGTGCACTATAAGAAATCACAACGCTACCGATCCCCAACCGAAATTGATCGCCAGACGACCACCCGGTACGTATCCCGCGGATTGCGAGGCCATAGCCCCGTCATACGCCCGTCTGTTCAAGCTCCACCTAGCCACCTTCTAAGAGAAGAAGGCGTCCTCGGACAACAAAGAAACCTAAAGACCATGACCCTCGGTTGTACCGTAAGCTCAGTGTAGCTATGGAAAAAAGAACATGCGTGCCCGCTCTCGTGGACCGTTGTAGACGTGCACGTTTGAAGGAACGTTCCAGTTAATTTTCGAGCACATCAGCATCTTGTGTCTTGTAACATGCATGACAATTGTGTTTCAAAGAATCAAAATAATTTTATTACAGTTCAAAGAAACAAAAGTAAGAGATAGTATCATACGAGGAGAATCATAACCTCCATGTTTATAATATGAAACACTTACTCCGTAAGTTTAGTCATATCAGAACTTGTCATATCAGAACTTAAAGGAAACTGTACGCAGCCCGCGTTGCCTACCAGTTAGGTTTTATAGCTTGTGAACTTACAAAGGCCGATAAAGAAATCTTTTTCAAAACTTACATACAGTAGCTAAATTTGAAGTACAATATGTGTATGTAAAAAAATGGAAAGCTTTCAAGATTTTAAATCCACAAGCTTAACGTCGTCATTGAAAAGTTATAGACTCATTTTTCAGAGAGGACTTCACGTTAAGGTTGTGGTTTTAAAATTGGAGCGTAGGATAGAGAGACGTTGTTTTGCATCCGAGTAGGCGAAACAGAGCTAAGAACGAAGCGTTGTTATGTTATGATAACATGAGCGATTTCTTTTAAGAAATTTATACAATAATTTGTTTATAAAAAACAGAAAGAAAAATCGGGAATATTATTACTTTGTTGTTACATAAAATTTAGAAATAAACATTTGATCCAATTACTATATAGACACAAAACACGATTATGGGATCCAATAACTATATAGACACAAAAGCAAGATTTTAGATTTTTTATTATTTGTTGACCGCCATTTTGGTGCAAGTAATTAAATAACCATTCTTGAAGACTTCATATTAAATGGATTTTAGGAATTATAATTGATAGATTATACGATATATTTTTTCGGTTATGGTTTTTAGTTATGTATTAGACTTTATAGAATTTCTAGTGCAATATTATTTTTGAGACAACGTTTAACAAAATATAATTATCTAAATATGACATTTGCTACTAATTCCGTTTACGAGCAAGAGACTCATGACATACTCGAACGGACGGACAGACTGATATACAGACAGATAGCGCAGCCTGATTAATCAGATTCCAAAGAATAAGAATAAGAAGAAGTTCCATGTAAAGGAACTCAAAATATATGTTTATATTAAAAAGACTTGAAAATTGACACTTAATATTCAAAAGAAAAAAGATTTGTATTTTTGTATATGTAATGAATAAGCTAGAAAAACTACTGTACTGATTTGCACGTCTGCTTGCAGACTAAATAAATTGTATCCTTAACCATTATTATACGATCTTATGTGACATGTATTTTAGCAAATAAATGATTTGATTGATTGATTGATTAAAAAATGTTTTCCCATTAGAATCCTGCATTATTCCTGATGAACATAGGATATAGAATATTTGAAAAAAAAAGTCTTTGTTTGAAATGTTTCTCAATTACCCGTGTGAACCCGGCGCGGACTTCTTTTTTGATTTTTTAGGGCATTCTCAAAATGCCCTTCCACCATGCGGTGAAGCTCAAGGCCGCGGCGGGATTCGGTTCGGAACAATGGATCTGCTGCGCGGCAGTCCATAGCCAATGCCACTGAGCCATCACTCCTTCAGTTCATAACAATTATCTTCTTATTAGAAATATAGTATGAACGACTGTTACTGCACCTATTTGGCAGCATTTTTTAGACCTATTTGATTGAGTAAATAATTGATATCGTACATAACAAGGATTTTTTTGTGCCTTAAATTGACACTATAATCACAATTATAAATTTTAGAGCACAAAACTTCTCACTTTCTCCTGGAATCGAGCCCACGTCCCCGAGCTTACGCCTCGTGTCTGTACAATAATCTTGGTGGGCTGACGTACCCGTTTGATACGTTACATTACGCCTTTATATTCCCACGATTTAGATCAGAGGCTTAAACTCCAACGTTTTGCTAAATATGTTATTGGTCTCATGTAGAGGGCCATATTCTCTCTAAGTATATAGGGAGAATGTGACTGTACCTAGGCACAGTTTTAGAATCCGGGCTACTACTGAACATTTATTCTCCATAAAATCCTAGTAAGTGTCTATCCCCGGGAACACACTCGGGATCATGAAAAGCCGTTGTGCTACCTAATCAACAAGGCAGAAGTAAGCGCAGTATGATATTTATCATAAAGTATTGATTTGTAAATTTATGTAAAAGTTCATATTATGAAAAATTCAGAATAACGCTCATAATGACTTTAGGTAAGTCGTTCCTACGTCTTATAAAATCATGCATGTTTATTTTATTGTGATAGTGTCACAGTAACATGATGAATCAATTAAAATTAGAAAATTACATTCATGATAGTAAACATAAATGGAGGAAAAAGTATAGATGCCTGCCTTATTATGTCCACGATGCATTTTTGACGATTTGTATAAACCTTTTTTGTACCTACAAAGCGTTTATTTGTAATTTTACCCATATTTTAATTAAATCGAGTACGCTGAGAAAAGCGACACAGGTCCAACGCTCAACGCGGCTGGCCACGGTTTGAACGATAATGATAGCGCTATACGTAGATCGCTGGAGAAAATAGTGCGGCATGATGTTAACGTTTCTCGGAATGAAAGGGCGTATGCGACATTTTAGAAACAGACTTATTACACATTAACCATGCTTTTTTTGTAAAAAATAAAAAAAATAATTATTGCAATTAAAAATTCAATATTTTAGAACACAAATCATATCTTAATACATTAAAATCTAGCGGAAAAAGTAGAAAACCTTTATTTTCAGAGGGGTTTTTGTAATTTTTTTGTATCGAGCCAATTATTAGGAAACATGTTTTGAGTGCTATGAGCACACTACCTATATCCTTGAGTATTGTGTATATAAATTGCAGTACCATGCGGTATCTGGTTTATGAGATTTTCTACATATTGTTAGCATTAGTTCTTATATACTGGGCCTTAAGGAACGTACTTAAGGAATTACATGTTAGGAGTTCACGAGACAGGAACCATTTCATATATATGTAAATTTTGTTAATGGTGTTTTGTATTGGAGTAAATATGTTACGACATTTACGTTCAATAGAAGTTTTAATGCGAAAGTTTGTTAGTGTGTTTGTATGTTTGTTACTTCTTCACGCTCAAACGGCTGAACAAATTTTTATTAAATTTGTTATATATGTATATGTTACAGCCAAAGTAATAAATCTGGATATTATATATACTGTCTAGCCATTATATATAATGTCTACTCAATTTAGATAAAGTGATAATTGACACAAAATTAATCACATTAACTGGCTATTTTATATAATATCTTCGAAGACTTGGATAATGTAATAAAACAAGAATATCTATTCGTTTGAGATTATAAATTTTTATTCCAAAATAAAATTTTATTTTAAAAATTAAAATAACATAAAATAATATTTTCTTCTCAATTAATATTATTAGAAAGTTATTTAACTTTAATTATTTAAAAATTAAAATAACATACGATAATATTTTCTTCTCAATTAACATTATTATAAAGTGATTTAACTTTAATTATTTAAAAATTAAAATAACATAAGATAGTAATTTCAATTAACATTGCTATAAAGTTATTTAACTTTAATTTAGAAAGTAAATGTAAAGCTCACTTAGCCAGACATCAAAAACAAAAAAACTATAAATTAAAAACACAGAGATCAAAACACAATTAAGACAAAAATAATAAAGCTTTTAAAAAGAACTGACATTAATCAACGAGGTAATAAATGATCAACTTACTTGTAAGAATAAATAATATTATTTATTCTTACAAGTAAGACTCTTGTGACATTTTGAGTTACACATGATGTTTGATTTTTTACATTTACACCTATTTAAAACGCATTCTCCAGTACAGTTGTAATGCTGAAATCCTTGGCCGCCAAGATGTGACTCTTTTTTTGCACATTCCCTGATGGTAACTTCATGTTGAGGAACTGTATCTATTGTAATAAACTTTTCTTTGCAGACAGTGAACTGATTCCTTGCGTAAAGTTGATTTAGAATCCCATGCTTAGTGCCTAGCTTATACATTCCTTCTGTCTCCTGCGAAATTATAACAGCCATAATGTTTCTGTCATCAGCTTTGGCGCGGTCAACATCAGGAATTCTTACCACTACATTATCTCCTGTATTAGCAGCAGGATATTTAAGTGAAGATTTGGCTAACATTTTATCTGCTTGGTTTTTCATAGATTGTCTGACTAATTTTCTGATGTTTCCTACATCTTGTATCTTTTTATCAAGAGCAATTACAATTTCTTGATCACTTTGCGTTATATTAGATGGATCTGTAGTATTTTCTTGGTTTTCGATCTCATTATAAAGTTTTTCTATCAGGTTATCTATATTTTGATTTTGCGAATCAGCGTTTAAAGTTGTAGCATTGCTTTATATTCCATCACCTTCATTAATCACAGCTTCGGTAGTATTGGGTTCGGTTTCCCTCTCTTCATTCCTCTGGATATCGTCTTCATTCAATATATTTTCTAGCTCTTCTTCTGTTAACAGGTCAACCAACGCGTCTTTAGGAAGACTATTTAGTCCAACTTTAGCTTTGCAGCCAAACATTGCTTCGTAAGGGCTACGATTGATCCCTGCGTTATATGCTCTGTTCTTCATAAATTGAATAAAGCGTAATCCTTCAGACCATTTCGTCGTCTCGTTAGATTCTAGCCAGGTACAAAGCATCTTCTCTATGTCTTGGTTAGCCCTTTCAACAGACCCTTGTGATTGAGAGTGTCGGGGCTTACCATAAACGATTTTTAATTCCGGCCTCATCGCACAGACTTCTTTAACCACATTGTTAGCAAATTCCCTACCATTATCGCTTTGCAAAATACTAGGTGCTCCGAATATAGTAAAAATGTCCAATAAATGATACGCTACCTCTTCTGCTCGCTTACTTTTTAAGGTTGAACTGGCCGGTCACTTCTGCATACAAACGACGTAGGGTGATCACTCCCTTATTTGAGATTTTAGGTCCAGACTTAAGCATAATACCGATTGATATCGTCATTATCTAGGCTTGTATGATGCCAAAACTTTAAAAAGATAATTAAGGTGTAAGTTGTGAGCCATGAAAACTTTATATGAAAATGTTTCAAGGCTCATAGTTCTCAAGTTAATTATTTTATTAAAATTTCGGCATCATACAAGCCTAGGTAATGACGAGATCAATCGTTATTATGCTTTATTTTGGACCTAAATCCTCAAATAAGGGAGTGATCACCCTGCGACGTTTGTATGGAGAACGGGCCGGCCAGTTCACCCTTAAGGATCGCAGCTGCACGAATTTTGTAAGGTGATCTTGATATACCATGATAAATTTATAATCACCATCACTCTGCGATTGCATATATCTATGAGATCCACCTGGCACCTTGAATTAAGCTCGTTGCTGATAATCGGCTTTACGTCGAGACCTTTACTTGGCAAACTTTTCTTTTTCTGACAAGATTCTCACAGATTCAAATACACTGTGACTAGTTCAGCAGTTACATTTTTATATCTTAATTTTAACTCTTTCATCATCCTCACTCTGCCGGCGTGTCCAATACTAATATGACAGTCGTGGATTATTTGAAAAGTTTCGTCCAAGTGAGCATAATACATAATGGGATCACCTTCGTTTTCCACCGGAACTATTAGTTTTTCTGAAGCTCCAATTTTGACGACATCGTATCTTGCTAAGCGCTGGTAATCTTCAGGTGTTTTCTTAATCAACTTGTTCTTAGATTCTTTAACTTTTAAAATTAAAGACGAATATTGATCATTTGTAAACAACTGATTATTTTTTCCTTTACTTGCAATAAGACCAGTGATAGTTTCATAGAAACGTTTTTTCATTTCATCTGCCATCATCAGACACGGAAACAAATGTAATACTCGCGAAAATTCCAGAACACACAACGCGACCTCTCATTACAAAACGAAAACGAACACTATTGCGTCAGCCACAAAATGGCGGCGATCGCGCCACGCGGCAGCGGGATGAAGTGCGGGAGGGGTAACAAGTCAGCTAGGCCATATTATTACTTTGGCTAACTTTGACACGCTATTATGAATAATGTCCAGATAAAGTGATTAATTTATTACATTGTCTAGTCAATTTGGCTATTATAAATAATGACCAGTCATTATGTATAATATCCATTTAATGACTATGACTGTAACATATATAGAGTATACTGTGATGTTTGAATTATTGTTGACGCAATAACGGCTTGACTGACTTGCGTGAAATTTAGTTTTACCCTATTTAAACACATACCTGTAGCTACAGGTCATTATCATCATAATCAGATTCTCTCCGATGCAATTTTGTAAAGATCTTGATGGCTCCCTACAGGCGACAGATTGTCTACTGATGGGTGATAGCTGACAGCCAGACGAGCATTCGCAAAATGCGCTACCTATATGCTACCTTATTCAAACTCTTTACTATATTACAAAAAATAACAGTAAATAAATCCGGCGCCTTTTCAAACTAAAACCCGAGACGCCTACTGAATAATGTATACAGAATGTACACGGAACTCAACTCTAAAGTACACTTTACACATTACAAGTGGAAATTCCACCCAAGCCCATTCAAGTTTTGTTTACAAATGCTGTTCGATCTCACATTTGGGCCGTCATTATCCTAAAACCCCAAACTATAAAAGGAAAAGTCGTGAAGCCGTTATGGACCAAATGGTAATATTAGTAAACTTTTACGATTATTGCAAATGAGGCCGCCATTGGAGAGGTTAGGGTATAATTAATTAATGATTAATTTCCAATATTCATTTTAACTCGAGACTCGAGGGTCGGTAGGCTTAGCGCTTTCTTTACAATTGTAGTTCCTTCATAATTTAAATACTAAGTTTACTAATTTCTTAAAATAATTGCCAACTTTCTTATCGGGCCATTCCTCACTGTGTCCTTCAAAGTCATGAATCTTAAAGCTCTCATTTCAATTGCATTCATTCAACTTTGATCCTCATTCTCCCACATGTACCTTACTTTCACTTCCATACATAAACATCAGCACTTACCATAACTATGAATAATGAATAGATGCGGACGTTACTTTGCGGAGATTCACATTTAATATTAGCACATATTTTAAAAGAAGAAACTAAGAAAAAACTCAATCAATATTTTAATAAAATACTTAGAAAATGTAAAAATATATCTAGTGACAATTCCGCCTAATTCTCCTGTTAAACCAACGTGACGTCACAAACGCCACGCAGTCAAAAAATCACCTGGCGGGAAATTGATAATGCGGCTTATAACATTACGTACGCTTACTATTATAATATTTATCTGTTGAATGTCGTATACATAAGGATAAACATCTTGAGAGAAGGTAATGTTGCATGATTTTATCGAGGGATCTAGTACGGAGACTTTATTTTGGCAATAACGGTGCTATCAGACTAGATGGTAGTAGTTTATTTAACGATTACTATCAACATCAGTTGTTATCTATTTTTGTTTGTGCTAAACAGTAATTTTATGCACGATGAAATTTCGTCGATAAGCATCAAACACACTACGATAGTGCCACCCAGTAGAAGTTAGACTCCAAAACCTCGAACGCAATCGCAAAATAACCATTTGATCAGTATTATTGGCTTTAAAAAAAATTGCGATATTTACGCAAATTATCTCCTAAATTTCATCGATTATCGTTGATGTTTGATGTACAACAATGCGAATTTTTGTGTTACTTTCATTTTTTGTAAGTGAGGCTGAAGTATGGAACGCGCTACCAGTATATCTTAATTTTTCCCAAGATATAGTATATCTAAAATATTCTTTTACATGATCTTTTTACTTTTTATTTCTAAAGTTTGAATACCTTATTGGGATGTTGTATACACACAAGATAATATATGTTGTGTAGATAATGATTTTATAGAAATCATAATTATATAAGTCATGGTGTTAGAAATATAATAATTAAAAAAGCCATATTGAACCAACCCCACATGAATGAGATTTGAATGTTAGATATGATGGATAAGAATTGATGATAATGATGATGTCTACAAAAATAACATTTGCAAATATGTGTACAAAAAGTCTTTGGTCTTTGGAGTTGTTTTCTTCACACTTCGAATCGAGACACAGTAGGAATAAAAGTTAATTTGAAAATATGGACCCAATAATTGTAAAAGCTAGACACAAAATAAATAAACCCTTACAACAATACATTCAAAGAATAATACCTTATCCTACTCTATTTACTCCAGTTTATAGCTGGTATTCTCAACCCCACGAGATTCCTACACTCTAAAAACTAGAGCTCTTTGTCATTTCGATTATTGAAATATGCAGTGAAAATGTTCGCCCCGCCAGAGATCGCTTTTTACTTTATATTTTCTAACCTGATTCTATATTGAAGAACGTTTGTGTCAAAGAGCTTTGTCATTATTTTAGTTTGTTTTCAATTGATGAACTTTGTATCGAATCAAAGTGTATCGAGCTTTATGTATATAGTTGTTTGGAAATTTCAGGCAATAAAATGTTAGAGGTAGGTTATTGAAAATATATTTTTTGCATTGATTTAATTATTTATTGATATAAAAACGACACCGATTCAATTAAATTCATCTCACATTATAGAACAAAAAAAACACAAATTGTGTCCCTCAACAATTTTCTTTACGGTGGTATACTCACAATATACTACTGTTACAGCCACTACAATAAAAGCATTTAGCTAACCTAGACTCACAGGCAGTCTAAATGCCCTAGCCAACTACCAGTTGGCAGCGTGACCAGCATGCTAGCAGCATTGCCACGTTGAATTGCAATGCTTATATACTTGAGCCAAATAGGTGCCAGCATTTTAATCACATGTCGCATCTATCAAGCTCTCTGATAAGTTTTTGAAAATACGAAGAGCTCCCGGTCCCCACAGACCTAAAATTCACCATATTCCGTAGTCGGAGTCTTTTCTTTGCAGAGGCCGCGGTGCGGTCACCTTTCACGCACGTCACAATAACGTAGTAAATCATTATTCAAGGAACATATAGTAATAATAATAACATAGCACTTCTATTATAGATAACACGGTACTATATTTGTTCTACTTATTTATATTATAAATGCGACACCGTCGCGTCGTGGTGTACGGCGCGAGGCGTGGTCCAGCGACGACTCTCAATAATACTGGATTGCGGCGGCGAAGCAAAGCATCAATCGCGGCTCGTTGCGGGTAGCTTTGAAGCTCATGTAGCGAAGTTTACTTAGTAGTCCTCAACCGATCAGCAAAATTAAGCAACGTCGCCCGCGGTCATGAGTTGACATTACTACTGAGCGTTTCCGTGCTTCAGAGGGATCGTTAAGCCGTTGGTCCCGGTTGTTGTCTTAGGGTGGCAGTCGTTAAAGCATGGTGGTAAGGTATTTTGCGAATGCCCGCCTACCACTCTCAAGTAGAAAATCTTTCGCCAAGCACCTAAGGGTGTGTTCCGGCAGGTGTCCTTGTGAGCCAGTACTTCTAGGTTAGCCTGAACAACATCTTCGACCACAAATTATCTCTTACCATCAGGTGAGATAGTGGTCAAAGGCTAACCTACCAGGCATAAAAAAAAGTATTAAAAACTATGCATGCTTCGACATAAAAATAGTAAGCAAACAAAATAACCAACTAGACTAGAATGAAAATCAGGATTGGCCAAGCCGGTGGGTGGCAACCAGGCTCCAATTCTACCTTGTAAGAATAAAAACCGGCCCTAGAAATGTAAACCCACGCATACTTGCATCGCCCCGAGTCTGAATCTGGCTAGTCATTAGAACAAGACGAGGCAATGTGTTATGCAATGCCAAGGATATTAATTATTGAATTAAAAGCACTAAAACTATTCGAAAAAGAGCGAAAAATGGTGAGGCAACTTATATACAGTTATATATTATAAACTTTTCTCATATCCATTTTCCGTAATTGTAAAGTCAAAATCAAAGTCAAGTCAAAATCATTTATTCAATTTAGGCGTCTACGACGCTCTTATGAAGGTCAATTACAAATTTTAGTATTGAAATATTCTACATTGTACTGCCACGTTCAGCAAATAAATTGTATAGAGCCACTGCGAGAAGAACGGGCAAGAAACTCGGGGCCATTCTTTTAAACATCTTTTAACAATGTGTTACATACATACTATATAATAGAGTTATTAAAATATTTGTTGAAATTATGTAGGTGACAGGCAATAGCTTGGCGGAGGCGGAATTGTCCAGGCATTTTTGTCGTTTATGTAATCAGAAACTGTGTAGTAGGATTTTTAAATCAATATGTTTTTCACATGCAACTTGAATTTCCCTTCTGTGAGCGTTGTTATATGTTTAGGAACTTTATTATAAAACCGCACACAATTACCTAAGAAGGACCTTTTATTTGTCTTTGCTAATCTAAAACCTGGCACCGCTATTTTATCTTTATTCCTAGTATTGTAATCGTGATTGTCACTGTTTAATTTAAATTTACTCAAATTTTTACGAACATACATAATATTTTCAAATATATACAGACTTGGTAAAGTTAAAATATCAATTTTTTTAAAAAGATCTCTCACAGATTCCCTAGGACCCATTTTATATATGGCTCGAATTGCACGCTTTTGTATGATAAAGACTGTCTCTATCTCAGCAGCAGTTCCCCACAGCAATACGCCATACGACATAATACTGTGGAAGTACGCGAAATAAACTAGGCGAGCAGTAGCTACGTCTGTTAACTGTCTTATCCTAAGAACTGCATATGCAGCAGAACTAAGTCTTCCGGAGAGATCATGTATATGTGGATCCCATTGTAAAGTGGAATCCATTTTGATTCCCAGGAAGACTGTCGCTTTGTCAATAGGGAGTTTATATGGGCCAAGCTTTATGTTTGGTTCAACATAAGGAACATTTGGTAAAGAAAACTTTAAACGTTTCGTCTTTTTTGAATTTAGGAGAAGATTATTAGCGGCGAAATCAGACGTAAGTTACATCATATTATGATTATGTAAATTGACAAAAGATACAGAATGGGCGGAATATGTTCGTGACTTTTGGAAATTCAGCAAAAAATTATATTTTTACCAGATAACAACCTAAATCGTTAGGGGTTATACAAGATACCCTTGTCAAGTCAGATCTTATATAAATCCTACAAACATTATGTAGGTATTGAGTAAGGCAAAAGCTAAACGAATCCTTATTCCTACTACATCCGCTACCATTACTTAGCTCGGAAGCGATTGCCAGCGTATTATAGTCTTTTTAGCATTTTTTAGAATCATATATTTGTTAAGCTTAGATTATCTTAAGTAAATAAGTTACGAGAAGTTACTCATTATGTTATTGTAGAATACTCTAAAACTTGTTGATATTTGCAATTTTTAATAACCGCCACACTGACATCCTTTATAATCTGTATTAATTCTGGACTAGCCAATGACCAACCATCCTGTCTTATTTCGGGGTTGGCTGATACGTTGTGGCGGGAACGTTCATGTCTCTGATTGGTTGTGGTAAATATGGCGGGAACTTTAATGTATATGCCACAGACACTGTGCACAGACAGTTGAGACATTGGTTTTATAGCAATGACTCGTCATTGCTATAAAACCAATGTCTCAACTTACTGAGCCTCTCTTTATTCTTCATAAGTGACTGCCGCATCGAGACTTATTGAATTAAGTACTGTACTATTTTATTTAATGTAATATAACTGATATTCACGTGTTGTGTGTGGGTCTACGTTTGTTGGCTTCCAAATTGGTTTGCCCTGTTTATTATATTATTATTGTGGAATGTGACTATACAATATTACCTTTTAATTAATCTATGTGACCCTAATGATGTATCATTCCTATTAAAATGTTGTATATGTTCCTATAAATATTGTCTTTTGAGATTTCCTTATGATTTTCTTTTGCGTAGAAAAACTAGTAAGTTAGATAGTTAAGTACTGAAGTACGAGTAGTAGTTCTTATTTACTTTACCTTAAGCTAGGACTTGATTATGGAATCACCGCCTGACAAACACCAATGAGCCTATATTATAGCTTAAATGAATGCTCTCTCTATCTTGACAAATCTCACACATTCGTGTTTATATACTAAACTATCTAGTGAGATTATAAACTGTCGATAGATTGTGAACGAACATTAAAATTTACAATCTAACGCTTACATTTTCATCAGATTATAAACTGACGATGTCTAGCTGGCAGTTTATAATCTAACGATCTATAATTGCCCGCGAAATTGTGAACCGTCCTCTGATTGGTCGCCGTTATAGTTGCCATGAGTTCATTTTATGGAGTTAAGAACAAAAAGAATAGTCATACAAAAATAATACATTTTCATTTCGAGTTTGTGCATTAATATTAATAATTGTATATTATATTTATTATTATTAAAACAAACTAAGGGATTTAAAATAATAACCACCATAAAATGCTTTGATACCCTTAGTTCTTTTACCAAAAAATCGGACTCCAAATGTAGTAAATGATCACTATATTTTAGCGAGGGGTTAAATATCATTTAGTCTAGGGCAAAGTCATATTTGGGTGCGACGACGAGCGAAGCGAGGAGGAGCGTTAGGTTATTTGTGACTACAAAAACGCGCGAGCCGAGCGAGCGAAGCGAGCGTGTCGCGGCAGCGGCCGGCGATGCGCCACAAGAATTTAATTTTGGTAACCTTTACTACTTTTGGGTTAACAATGATTTATTTTGAGTAATTTTGCTTAAATAGGATAACGAGATGTTGAAACTTTGGTTATAAGATTACATTAAAATGCGGGTTTAATTTTGGTGATCGTTTACTATTTTTGTCTGTTATATGTTACTCTACTATATATGTAAATTAAACATAAGCCAAAAAATAATACATTTAAAACCTGTACCTACGTATTTTACTTATGGCCACTGTAATACTTTCGTAGATCTATGGTTAATTGTTGTTGATCAACATATTTACAATTTGACGGCTGGACATGGTCAGTTTATAATCTTACGAAAATTTAAACGTTAAATTGTAAATTTTGTTTCCGTTCACAATCTATCGACAGTTTATAATCTAACTAGATTTATTATAAACTAACGGTTAGTACAATAAAACGGTGACATATATATATAAATACACGAATGTGTGAGATTTGTCATAGATATATATCTATGTTAGTTCTACGAAATCCTTCGAACACCTGATCAGATCTTTGTACATTTTACTAGGAAATTAGCTTAGATTTCAGGTCCATGGTTCGAATCCCGCCCAGAGCTTGAGCTTCAGCGCATGGTGGAAGGGCATTTTGCGAATGCCCGCCTGGCTAGCGACCACCCTCAAGTAAAAAATCTGTCGCCAAGCACCTAACGGTGTGTTCCGGCAGCAGTCCTTGAGAGCCAGTGAAATAACAGGCAAAATTAGACTTAACAGGTATGTCTCAAGGTGATGAGCGCAGTGCATTTCGTCACTTGTGATGAAATGCATCTGTTATAGATAGAGGATACCGCTTAACATCAGGTGGGCCTCTTGCTTGTTCCATCACAATAACATAAAAAAAAAGAAGTAAGTTCATATAAGCTTTAAAGGATACGAAGTTGTGTTGATTTAAGACTCAAAAAAGATTTAATTTTCGAAGCTGTAAGAAAAGATTAAAGTGGATCAATTTTATATAGTAACGGATTAATAGAAACACCTCAAAACTACTTTTGTTTAATTTTAGACCTATTTATAATTAACTCAAATATAAAGGACTATAACGTATTCAAAGGAAATTTTGTAATTGTATTTTATTCTTTTCACACTGCATTAGCTGAATAACATTTGGTAAAATATGACACATACATTAATTTACTTCTGGATGCTACCTATGGTACTTTTATCTCAATATCTAGAGTAGTTCTTGGAGGAGCGAGTTGTTTGCAATTTTCTCGTGGAGAAGAAATCACCGGCGGAAACTATTTAAGTGCCTGACAAAAACTGAATAACTTCATTTGAAAAGTAAGTGCGAATAAGTTACCAATTTGAAAATCTTCTTTATATTTTCTAAAACCATGCGATTTCAAACTCTCGTATCACTATAACAACAATAAGGTACCTTAATAAAATAGTCAACGTCTTCAGAAAAGTTTAAGGAACAAATATAAGGTCATGCATATTCGTATGATGAAAGTAGATGAAACAGCACCAATAGGTATTAATTAATTCCGTACACGAACTTTCGCGCTATCATCGCCAACTGTAGATCGGCAAAGTTAGATTTGCGGTCGAGGGAAGCGTTTGGACGTCACTATTTGACCTTTGCTATGTGGTATACCGTTTATCTTTTCACTTTACAAAATTAAATTGGAAGCGAGATAGTAATTATATCATTAAAGTAAGTAGGTAGGAAACGGAGCTCACAATTTTTGTGTTGCTTTTCTTTTTATATACTTAATGATTAAAGTTAAATTAAAGTGATAGATTAAGATGAATTGTTTTTTTCTTTTCTGTTAATGGGTAGGGTAATCAAATAAAATAATTGTCGAATTGTAACTAGCGTTATTTTTTTATATTAAAAAATATATAAATTTGTAAAGGATGACTACGAGATTTTCGCAGTTCTCTATAACGTGTGAGTAGAATGTCCTTCAATGTTAAATTTTGTGATGAAGTCGCAGAAAATAATAGATTATTAAATTTTTAAGACTTCATACCTACGAATAAACACATTATTTATTCGTAGCTTCATACTCGTAGTGTTTCGTTGGTATATGAAACTATACTAAATAATAACAATTATAATTTACTCTCTGGCACCCAATGACAGATTGAATGACGCTATCTGCATAGCCGATTCTGACCATGCATGTCATATAATTAAATGGAGCGCTTTGGTTTCAAAATGAATCCTAAAAAAACAATCATTATCGGGAGCTCTAGAATGACGGCCTGAATCGATGAAGTAAACATTTTCGACATATTTTGATGGTGTTACTATCCTATACAGCTCGGAAGTGAAACATTTAGGAGCTATTATGATAACCAACTTAGGGACTACTATTACTACTACCATTGGGACCGCATCTACATGCGGTCTGAAGGGCCTACGCCTGCAATGGCCTTTAGGTTGCCTGTAATCTGTAGCAGCTGTAATCTTGTAAATAGTTTGGCGCGTTTTATTCTTAACAAGTTGTAAACTTTATTCCAAAACTTCCTTGTCGCTGAATATTTTCCTAACATGCTCAATTTTTCGACACGCAAAATAAAGTTTGTTCCGGCACATGGTTTATCTACGATCATGCTCAGTTTTCCTCGAAGTCAAGATTAATATTCTTGGCGGTGCGTACACAAATCAAATTGGCAACCAATTCGTTCGTCCCGGCGATTACTGCTGAGTTATCTTTGTTTTATTGTATGAGATAAGATTTTCGGTGTTGTAGGTATTTAGATGCACATAGAGTGCGTTAATTTTGAGTAAATTGAACGAAGAAGCAAATGAACTTGCTAATGTTGCATTTGATATATTTACTAGGCAGCACATATAATGATATGTTACTATATAAGTGCGGAAAGTCAATTATTAAAAGACACCATCTCAAAGGCTTCCGATACTTTTATGCCAGACACGTTAGCTAAAACTAAATATTTTAAAAATATATATAATAAACCAAAATAGGCATAATTTTCCGTACTGTGATATTGTAAGTATAATGACAAATTTTCTATTATAGAGATTCCATTATAGAGAAAAAAGGCAACGGCAAAGATATTATGTCACCAAATAGAACGAGAATATATTTATGCTTCATATCTTTGTATAGAACAAAAAACAGTATCCATTGTTACACATTTACAGCAGTTTATTACAGTTGTTCTGTAATATAAAGAACGCGTATACGATGTGAACCACATGGGAAATAAATGGTGAATGCTTAATATTATGTAAAGAAAACTAGTTATTTTAATATTGAATAGCGTCACAAACAAACGCATTACAATAAATAATTTTAACATCGAAGCCATATTTGTTGTAAGTATTCGCGCTTGAAGAAGGTCGTTCTGAAATTTGCCTGTTTATAATATGCCAGCAAACTTAATTAAGTTCACTGGCATATTACGGCTTATTAAGGTTCATTAATTAATAAACCTTAAAAAAAAGAATAAATTTGTTGACTGCAAGTAAAAATATTTGGCCGTTAGAAGCTATGTCTCAGTGTTATTTATGAGGTAATTTTCTTACAATTTTGTTGGAAAGAAGCTTATTAAAATAGTGTTTGTAATTTCGTTAGGAGCTATATCGGTTATCTTCAACAAATGAGGTAAACATTTTCCAAGTGAAAATAATATAGAGAACTTTTGACTACTAGGTATGCATATATTATTACTAACGCCATAATATCATCGATGACTATTAAGGGGGCGATTAAGATCAATTAGGAGCTTATAGCGTAAAATAAACAGAACATGAATAAAATAACGTTAAATCACAATGCGCGCTGCAGATGGCGGCTACGACCTCTTGCTTATCCAAAATTCGCGAAAATTAGAGATATTTAAAGCAGTGATGGCTCAGTGGTATTGGCTATGGACTGCCGCGCAGCAGATCCATGGTTCAAATCCCGCCGCAGGCTTGAGCTTCACCGCATGGTGAATATGTGAGATATTATTTATCGTTGACGAGGAGTTTAAAAAAATATTTTATAAATAGATAAATATATTATAATATATGCAATAAATATAAACTCCCGATATTTCTACGCTATTAAAAGCACTCTCGTAATTGTCGGGCTAGAATTGCCCTTCTCACCCTCTGTATGGACAGGGGCCCTTCTTAATCCCCGTAGTCCCACACTTAACCACTGCATCGTGGCGTATTCGACTGGGCTCCTGGAATGTCACAGGACGACACCAGCCGATATATGTGCTATTAGGCACTTGGGTATAAAACGGCGGGAAGGACCTACCTTCAAACTACGTGCTAGTCGCTCCGTCGAACAGGGAATTATCGCTAAACACCCTGTTCGATATACGAACATTCAAAATATGGAGCTGTGTGGACTGTATTAATAATATTAAAATAACGATGACGTGCTGAGGTGACGATCCAAACAAATAGAGAAAAGGGGGCAAAGAAATCCACCACGTACCTTTAATGCTCCCACGAACCGTCCCCAAGACAGGCTGGTTGGATGAAATATCTCCTTCGTAATGTCGGCTTTGGAAAGTTCACACACGCACATACACAAATAATAATTCTGCACGGCAGTAGTTCAAAAACAGAGCTCACGGAGCTTATATAAAGAAAAACGTTCTGGTGAAGAGAGTACGATAATTGCGACCCACGGGGCTGCTCGAGGTAGACTGACAGATGTGATGTCTCTCGTGTCAATTCTTTTTTGTTTCCATCCCAAGTCGAGGGTAGGACACGCAAAAACACCTCGGGCAGAGGCAAAAATCATTCACCACCCTCAATTCTAAATGTAAGGATCGAACATACCCCCCACCGAAATCATCGTGATGATTTCAAGTAAATTAATCAGAGGAGGATGTCTATAAACAAAATATAAGGATATCTAATAAATGGGAACGTCCAAAAATTATATGCGTTAGATTAAGAAAATTACTATGAAATATGGATATGATTTGTCAATATAACTTATAAGATAAATTGTCCGTTCGAAGATAATACAATTAATTGGTATAAGGCAGAGGGCACACTTTGTTAACTGGCCGCTTTAATATGCCCCTTTGTGTCCTCAGAGTGACGACACGAACCAAATTGTCAGGGCCGGGATGGAGACGCTCCATTCTGCCCAGTGGCCATTGAAGTGGACGACTCAACTCCGATTTTATCAGGACCAGATCACCAAGCTTAAGATTGGGAGGAGACGTGAACCATTTTGCTCTTTGTTGCAATGTATGCAAGTAGTCATCGGACCATTTTTTCCAAAACGTTTGGGAGATTTTTTGTAAGCACTGCCAACGTGACAGACGGTTCATGGCTACATCATCATAGCTGTATTCTGGGACAGCCAGTAAGCTTTGTCCTATTAAAAAATGACCTGCAGTCAAGGCTTCAAATTCGTTTGGATTATCTGAGAGAGGACAGAGCGGACGCGAGTTTAGGATGGCTTCAATTTTCAAAATACTGTAGTTAATTCTTCAAACGTGAGCGATCTATCACCTATAACGCGTGCAAGTAATCTTTTTGACGATTTGATACCGCTTTCCCACAGACCACCCATGTTAGGAGCACTCGGAGGGTTAAACTTCCAGTCTATTTGTCGCGAAGCGCAACCGTCAGTGATTGAATCACTATTGTCGCGGTAGAATTTACAAACGTCCTTTAGATGTTTAGCAGAGGCCGTAAAATTTGAGCCGCAGTCAGAATGCAAGGAAGAATATAACCCGCGACGAGCGACAAATCTATCTAAAGTTGCAAGAAAGCAATCGGCTGATAAATCACTAAGTACTTCAATGTGTACACATTTTGATGAGAAGCATACAAAAAGTGCCATGTAGCATTTGTGAATCTTTGCGTTTCGAATTAAGCTGTCCTTAATGTAAAATGGACCACCTAAGTCACAGCCTACATGATTGAACACTTTGTTAGGTTTTAATCTCTCAGTGGGAAGCGTACCCATGCTAGGTTGAACAGCTGTAGGGTTGCATTTGAAACATGTCATACACTTCGACAAGACACTTCGGATCTTGCTACGAGCAGATACGATCCAATATCGTTTACACAGAATGCCTTGAAGAGTTCGTGGACCAACGTGTAGGTATATTTTATGAAAGTGTTCTATGAGCAATGTTGTGATGTGACAGCCTCTAGGCAACAAAAGAGGATGTTTGGTGTCATAAGGTAGGTCGGCTTGAGAAATTCTACCCCCCACCCTGAGAAACCCACGGGGATCTATAAAGGGTGACAGTTTACGCAGCGACGGAACGAACTTACCATTTTGAAGTTTGACAAGTTCATCAGAGAAATGTTTCTCCTGTGTGCATTTTATTATTACATCATGGGATGCATTCAATTCTCGAGTTGAAAGAGGGCCAAACGACCGTGCTGATTTTGGTTGCCGAGCATTATTAACAAAACGCAAACACCACGCTAAGACACGCTGTAGACGACGAAACGTCGAAAACGTTTCAAACGTTTCATTTAAGTCGGCATCTTTTGCACTATTTTGTGAAGGCATTGAAAAAGTATCGAAGTTAGATTTTAATTCTAGAATCTCTGTTTTATCTGTGACATAGAACGTACTAATTGGCCACTGATGAGAGTCACTAGCCAGCCAAGTGGGACCGTGGAACCAACGCTCGGAGTCAGCTACGAACTGAGCGGGCATTGCGCCGCGTGAACACACGTCGGCTGCGTTGTGCTCGCTCCTCACGTGGTGCCAACAGTTCGGAGGAACTACGTCTATTACCTGCGCCACTCGACTAGATACAAATGTTTTTAATTTATATGGTGCTGTTTGCAACCATGCGAGTGCGACCGTGGAGTCGGTCAATGCAGTTACCTCAAAATGTACGTTTTGAATGTTTTGTTTCACGAAGAAAACAAGTTTAGATAAGAGTACGGCAGCCATGAGTTCGAGTCTCGGTATGGAAACGGGTTTTATCGGTGCGACCTTGCCTTTGCTGAGAAGCAGTCTAGATTTCACCTCGTGTTCACCGACACTGCGAATATAGAGGCACGACGCGTACCCACGG
Source organism: Plagodis pulveraria (assembly GCA_963890685.1). Taxonomy (NCBI): domain Eukaryota; kingdom Metazoa; phylum Arthropoda; class Insecta; order Lepidoptera; family Geometridae; genus Plagodis; species Plagodis pulveraria. The sequence goes on along the minus strand of OY982964.1, from coordinate 8,483,016 downwards.
CTAGATGCATCGCAAAATGCAATTAAATGCACTTTGTCGAACTGGGGTGTTAGCATGTGCCTTTCTATGCGAAGGTCGGAGAGAGTGGACTGCGAGTTTATGAAGCTAGACCATTTATCACGTAATTCAGGAGGCAGTTGCTCGTCCCAACCGAGATCTAACTTCCACAAGTCCTGCATTATGCATTTCGCGAGAAAGGTACAAGGTGATAAGAATCCAACGGGGTCAAAAATACTTGCCAACAATTTTAGAACCGACCGTTTTGTGAAAGTATAGTCTTTCATGTGGTACTCAAAAGAAAAGCAGTCATGTTTGGGTGACCACTTTAACCCTAAGACCTTGATAGGTGAACATAAGCTATCGTCGCTGAAGTTTATAGCGACGGCTCGGTCGTTATCAACATTGTTCAAGAACTCAGGTGAGTTACTGGCCCATTTGCGGAGGTCAAAACCACCCAGTTTATGATGAGCTACGAGCTCCTCCTGTAATCTGCTGGCTTCAGGAACGTCCTGAGTAGACCAGAGAAGATCATCGACGTAAAAACCGTTCATGAGTACCTCAGCTGCGCGCGGATATCGCTCGCGCTCATCACGCGCTAACTGCTGTAACGTGCGGACGGCGATGAATGGAGCACTGCGTAAACCGTACGTATTAATTGACAGCTCATAGGTCTGAACCGGTTCTGATGGTGATTCCCTCCAATAAATATGTTGGTAGCAACGGTCGGCTGGATTAATGAGTACCTGTCTGTACATTTTAGCAATGTCAGCCGTAAAACATATTTCGAAAAGTAGAAAGTTGAATAAAATTTTTAAAATATCATGATGTAGTTTAGAACCTGTAAGAAGGGTATCATTTACTGATATACCATTGGACGTACCGGCCGACCCATCGAATACCACTCTAAGTGGGGTTGTGGAACTTGAAATACGTACCACGCAGTGGTGCGGTATTACGTACCTACTGGGCTCATTACCAGTATATTTTTTCATATGACCCAGTTGTTCATACTCACGCATGAAATCTGCATAATCCGTATATCCGTATGCAATTTGGGAGTTTGAGCAAGACGTCGCTCGAGATTGAGAAACCTACGCATGGCGAGGTTGCGTGATTCACCTAGGGGTGTGCGGTTTGGATCTAGTAACAGAGGAGAAACATACCTACCGCTATGGTCACGGTAGTGTTGTTCAGAATAAATGTCTTCAGCGAGTTTATCAAGTGGGCTGATAGGGTTGTCGCACGGCGGCTCCTCTATTTCCCAAAACGCGCGAAGTTGAGTGTTGATGGCGTCACCATCAGTGGCGTATGACGCTAGGTTAATAGAATTGGCAACATTAGTGATACCGTCGTTCGAAGTACACGGTACTTCTAATCTTCCGCATAAAACGTATCCGAAGATGCTACTTAGTGCAATCGGCAAAGAAGAGTTAAATATTATTTTATTTCCATCGTATATGTATGGGAATAAATCGCCCGCTAAAATCATATCGACGGGTGATTTTTTATAGAAGAAGGGGTCCGCCAAAAATATGTTATTGTATTTATGGGTAACCTCTTCTGGTATTTCTACTGTAGGCAACTGAGCAGTTAATTCTGACAATATAATAGCATCGATATCAAATCTAGGATTCTCGCAATGTCTTGGTTTAATAGTGCATGACGTCATGCCCAATGTTTTAACATTGTTTCCGGCTAAGCCATAAATATTATACGGGCATTTCTGTCGTGCCAGCCCTAGCCGTTGTAAACAATTTGTCGATATAAAATGTGATTGAGCTCCTGAATCTATAAGTACTCTGCACGGTTGCTCACATCCGAATGCATCTACGACATTTATTACAGCTGTTCCTAGCAACACAACATAATTCTTATTGTTTACCTTTGACAAGCGCATCATGTTAGAATGCATACCTACACTCGCGTTATCAGATGTACACGGAAGTGCCGGCTGCGGAACCGATTTGCTATTAGACTCGACGTGTATTAATGTGTGATGACGCATGGAACATATAAAACATTTGAATTTACTTTCACAATTAGTCGATACGTGATTGGGCTTAAGACAATTAAGACAGAGTTTTAGGTCTTTAGCACGGCTAAGTCTCTGAGCGGGTGACAATTCACGGAATTGAGCACACCGAAAAATCATATGATTTTGCCCGCAATGTACACAACCTTGACTAGCGGTAGTTTGCGACGTTGACTGTGAATAGGCGCGTCTATTGTTTTGGTCGCTCGATCGCCTGTTTACATGTTGGTTCGCATTATTAGAAGCTACATTTTTATTTGTAACGGTATAATTTGTATTCGTAGATTGCGAATGTTCTAATACCTTTACTCTCTTTTGTATATGACTCATTAATTGTTCGTAAGTGGGTATCGCCTTTTGGTCGATGCTCATTTCAAATGAATTTTTTGTATTAGCGTCTAGGGCCCGCAAAGCTATGTGACAAAATAAATACTAAATAGGTAACTCAGTGTTGCCAGACATGCGATAATTATCCTAGATCCACGATAATTTTGAGTACCATGCGATATAAAATAATAAGTATGTATCTCACGATATTTTATCCAACTTCTACGATATTTTTGTCAAATACACGATATTTTTGAGATGAATTCAGGTATGTGTAACGGAACGTAAATTTTTGTAATATTTTTCTATAATCTAAGGGAGTCCAGAATCATACGAACGTGAAATGTGCATTGATTTTTCCAAAATACTTAAATTAAGTTATAAAAAAGCCGACAGCGTCATATAACAACTACTGTTAATGGCATAGATTTGGGTGTAGCAGGCTGTGACACTGGTAGCGCAAAAACCTGCTGAATTGATTTTATACCAAACCGAGCATGATTGAGTGTATGAATAGGTACGGAGAATACGGCCCTGAAAATAAAAACAGAGCCCGTTAAGGCCCACATGGCTCATCCGCAGAAATTTAATCATTGTGTTCTGATTCTGAGGATTAATTTTACTTTTTATATACCTATCTTTAAGATTTAATTTGTAGAACAACAGAAACAACCTGCGTGTAGTAGTTTCCTGAAAATTTGGTGGGCGCCCAACATTAAAATTCCCTAATATGACAAGTAAGTCGTCATGGTGGTAGGGCATTTTGCGAATGCCCGCCTGGCTAGCTACCACCCTCAAGTAGAAAATCTGTCGCCAAGCACCTAACGGTGTGTTCCGGCAGCTGTCCTTGAGAGCCAGTACTTCTAGGTTAGCCTGAACAACATCTTCGACCACATCATCACTTACCATCAGGTGAGATAGTGGTCAAAGGCTAACCTATCAGCAATAAAAAAAAAAAAAAAAAAAAAAACAAGATCTAGAATCTACTTACAAAAATTAACGATGTCTATTAAGGTTACACACCCAAAATTTTTGCCGTATTGTCTATTTAGACTCGGTTGAGTAACTTATAGAGTAAATTTGGATAAAAACACGATAATTTTGCATTAAATCTAGGATAATTTTTAACTCGTGGATCTGGCAACCCTGAGGTAACTAGACAGGTTATCGATGTTCAAAGCGTTAATTGCCCTAAATGAGTGGTCAAAAGTCTCAATGAAATTATTAAGATTGGTTGGAGACTCCGACTTCAAGACAGGGAAACTTAACATTTTATCTAAATATTTACCAAGAAGCATTCGATTATTTTGATATCTATCAAGGAGCGACTGCCAGACTACCTCGTAGTTACTTGACGTAATTGGCATGCTTTTAACTATATTGAGCGCGGAACCTTTTGTGCAGGACAATAAATAATGAAATTTATCAATATTGGAAATTGACGTTTGATTGTGCACTAATGAGCAAAAAGTTTCATAGAAAGTGGTGAAATTTTCTATGTCTCCATCAAATTGAAAAAGGTCAATTTTCGGAAGGCGCGGTCGAGATTGGCTCGCATCGGTATGGGCAGTCGGTGAAGCGTCCGCCATTTTGTGTGCATATTTTGATGAACATAATTTCACACGAAAGTACAACTCATCGAAACTCTTAAGCTCCTGATCAGAAAACTCGGTATCTGGTTCTGAGTCTAACCGTATTATGTAAATGTCCATGCATATTTTTTCGAATTGATCACGCAATGATTTTATTTCAGCGGCACGCAATAAAAACATTTCTATTTGATCAGGTTGAGAATCTAACGTAACTGACAAATCATATAAAGATTGAATTTGGGAAAACAACCTTTGCGTCATAGCAATATTTCTATTTAGACTTTTAATATTTTCTAGTTCTCTTTTTGACTGAGGTTTGTCGACATTATGCGCCATTTTGAATGAACAACAGAAGAGAACTTGTTTGTTAAATTACAATCTGAATTTACGAAATTCCTTATAGGTAAACACGGCTTATTGTGATTTAACTGTAAAAATTGAACAATATAAGTAAGGTTTGTAATATTATCCGACGAAGATGGACCAAAAAATGTTCGATATACGAACATTCAAAATATGGAGCTGTGTGGCCTGTATTAATAATATTAAAATAACGATGACGTGCTGAGGTGACGATCCAAACAAATAGAGAAAAGGGGGCAAAGAAATCCACCACGTACCTTTAATGCTCCCACGAACCGTCCCCAAGACAGGCTGGTTGGATGAAATATCTCCTTCGTAATGTCGGCTTTGGAAAGTTCACACACGCACATACACGAATAATAATTCTGCACGGCAGTAGTTCAAAAACAGAGCTCACGGAGCTTATATAAAGAAAAACGTTCTGGTGAAGAGAGTACGATAATTGCGACCCACGGGGCTGCTCGACGTAGACTGACAGATGTGATGTCTCTCGTGTCAATTCTTTTTTGTTTCCATCCCAAGTCGAGGGTAGGACACGCAAAAACACCTCGGGCAGTGGCAAAAATCATTCACCACCCTCAATTCTAAATGTAAGGATCGAACACACCCTAAAGCTAGATAATTGATCAATCAGCTAACCATACGGAATTAAATTAGGATAAGTTCCCTGATCTCGATGGTGAAGTAGGGGCCCGCCGACAGCAATCCGTTGCTCGCACTAACACTGAACGCCTGGCGTCACAAATAATAGTCCTTCACTTTGTTGCACAAAGCACCAATGTTTATCGTCACTAATAAACTAGCAATCCGTTGCTTTTAATCCACTAGGTCGCCGCGACCTCAATTTGTCTCACGCACACCCGAAGAGACCGCTGCTCGAAGTCGTACTAACTTCAATACCAAAGGAATGCGTCGACGCCGGCCGCATGCACACCTTTACAAAATCCATGGCAAATAACACGGACAAGATTCGCGTCCGCGCGCGCTCAGAAACAGACTGCATTGTTTACCTTTGTTTACCGAACACCCTCCTTTCCACTTGAGCCCGCCATAATACTCACAATTTGGGCAGGCGTCTTGCGGATTGAAGTGTATGATAGCGTTACCTCAGAAGGCACAGCTAGGCAACTCCCGTTATTTTACCCTTAGTTGGCACTTACCACACCCTCAGGAAGTTCTAGCCCGGCACTCCACCGACTTTTTATCTTCATACTCGTACCTAACTTCTGTATCAGCCTGATTGTCCACTGCAAAACATAGCCCATTAAAGGGGGATTTATTGATAATAATAACCATAATCCCCACGCTTGGCAGGCGTTTTGGGGATCGCGGATTTAAGATATCCGTGTCTCAGAAGGCGCTGCTGCCACCTTCCGGTATTTTACCTTCAGTCGCCTTTTACGACACCCACAGATAGCAATGGGGGGTGACATCCTAGCCCTGCAGTCCACGGGGATATAATTAACTATTAAAGGGAAATTAAAATCCCAGCTTAAAAAATTACATTCCTGGTTATTCTCTCTTTATTATCTAAAATATCAAATACTTCTCATTCTCTATGATAGTTCAATAACTTAGAAATATAAAAGCTTTAATTAAAATGTACAATCGATACCTTTAAAGTGAACTCTTCGTTATTACTTAAATTTCTTATTGAAATATCATAGAAACCCGTATTACTGTTCTATAATAAGACGCAGTAGAACATTATTTTAAATAAAAACGATGGCCATTGAGAAAAAACCTTTCAATTAACAGGCTGGGGCTCTCTTTGTCTCCTTGTGGCGGTTAATGGCCCAAGTTTGTGGCACCTTAGCCATTTTATTTTGTAGCTGTTGCAAAAAATTTAGCTCGTTAAACGGAAATTTTATATAAATATAAATGTGCTGGGTTAGAATGTCACCTCCACATTTCTTCACATGGGTGTCATAAGAGACGACTAAAGGAAAATTGCGCCAAATGAGCAGCATGCGAATGTGAGTAGGGTGTTGTGTACATTAGATGCACGACAGGGCTATATAACACCTTAGTGCCCTGACAGGGTTAAATACAATAAGTTCTTGTGTTCCTGTCTTAGATGTTGTTAGCGTCAACATATTATTTGTAATATGGTCTTGTGTTTTGTCCAGTGTGTAAGAGAAAACATTTTGTCTAACCCTCAAACTGTGCCCGGTGAATGGCAATAGACTCGCCCCCTGTTACATGGGACCAAAACCCAACTGGCAAAACGTGGGTCAAACGTGGAACACACCTTCTAAAGAGGTGTGATTTTATGTGTATGTGATACAAAGTTTGGCATGAACTTACGTCATTGCAACCTTTTCAGAATTAATGTATTATAGCCGCGTGTTTTCTTTTCGTTTATTGTTTCGTTAATGCGCGTAAATCACGTATACATGCTTTAACTTTTAGTATAAAAAGGTCTAAATGTTTATTCCTACAGATTTGAGCTGAAATACGTATCATAGTATAGGGCTAACTTTCTTACAGTTGCTTTGACATACTTTCATTAATTTCATTCGAAAGAAAACAGGATAAAATCGATATGCCCTAAATTGTAGTTAAAAAGACTTTAGAAAGACCAAGTTAAAAGATTAATTACCTATTTAACTTTCATGACTCACTGTATTTTAATAATAAAATTCAAATAATAATATTCAGTTTGGCAGTTATAAGTTTGAATATTTTGTATGAGCGTTGCTAAGTTACTGAGTTTCCTATGCGCTTGAACATGTTTTTATCCACGACGCGACGGACGGAATGGTACGTAGGCGGTAATGTTTAGGGGGTTATAGGTTGTTTTAAAAGAAAAAGCAATTATATAAGTAACTGAATAAGTTATAACTTTTTTTATGATTAACCCTGACCAAAATGCCATAAGATACAGAAGAAAATAAAGCACATTTAAAAAATGGGTCGCACAGTCATAGAATTTATATGTATAATGACAAACCCAAAAAATATAATTGCGATAAGAAATGCAAATGGCAAACATATTTTTTGTTAGGTTTGTCATTATATTAATTTAACAAATTGGCGACAAATCAACCATTTAGAAAAATATATATTGTCACATCCCGCACATGACTTAAGAGGCATTTTACATTTTAATGCGGTATACGAAGATTTTAAGCGCTTAATTTACTATCATAGGAAATATCTACAAGTTGTTTAATAATTGATAAAAATAGAATAATCTGTTCTCTTTTCAGTTAATGTACCAGATTTACAAACATAATATTAATTATTTTGTAGTGACCAATCTCCCGCACCTTGTTTTACGAATTAAAGTACACATAGCCAACTTCAGAGTTCTATCTCTTGAATAAAGATTCATCAAATTAACTTAAAAAAAAACTGTGAATCAGGCATATAATCTCGTTGACACATAGTGTACTAGAATATCGATAATTAATCGTCATTGTAGAAAAAAAATAAAGATCTTGCGCCAATTTCCACGAATTATATCAGTAGTTTACCACGATATATTGCGTTTAATAAAGTGTAATTCCAAACAGATATTATATGAAAAGAAAGTTCATTCTTTAATTAATCTGATATTTAATAAATTGTGCTATTAACTCTGTTTTGTTATACAAGAAAAAATATTTAACATAACTCGAAATGCTCATAAATTGAAATGTACAAGCGCGAGGCGATCAGTACCGCGCGAGCGCTCATCGAAGTAGGACCTGCGTTCGTTTTGCCTTGCTCTGACGTCTCGTACGCGGAACGCTTAGACGCAAGTTTATAGTGCGACCACAGAGTTTTGATCATGTCTTTTTTTTTTTAAGTAACAAACTATACTTTATTTTTGTTTTCCATAATATAATTATTGTTGTCTTGTTAAGTAACTACATCTTTAGTTTCTGTTCATCCATTGTGTTAAAAAAAGGAAACGTCACAATTATGCAGCCTTATACAGCGTTATTGGAAAAATTAAAAAAAGGGTAAGATGACAGGCGAATAATTGATTTCCAATATTTTTGAATTCAGTTAATGTCTATAAGTGAACACAGCGATAACTTCAGCAGAAAATTAAACTACCTTCCTAATTTGTACAAAACGGCCTCCCGGCTTTTCGATCATTTGTACAAACCGGGATACCAGTTAGCGGTCGATAGTCGTATTTACAAATTTACCATAAAATCTGCGTAAGTGTTTTCTGCGTAAGTTTAAGTTTTGAAACAGTGATGGCTCAGTGGCATTGGCTATGGACTGCCGCGCAGCAGGTCCATGGTTCGAATCCCGCCCAGAGCTTGAGCTTCACCGCATGGTGGAAGGGCATTTTGCGAATGCCCGCCTGGCTAGCGACCACCCTCTAGTAGAAAATCTGTCGCCAATCACCTAACGGTGAGTTCCGGCAGCAGTCCTTGAGAGCCAGTGAAATAACAGGCAAAAATGAGACTTAACAGGTATGTCTCAAGGTGATGGGCGCAGTGCAGTTCGTCACTTGTGATGAAATGCATCTGTTATAGGCGGAGGATAACGCTTAACATCAGGTGGGCCTCGCGCTTGTTCCATCACAATGACATAAAAAAATAAAAAGTCCGACTTTCATAATCCAAATGGTTTTCAAAAGGCTGCATCCTTGCCCATACAAGAAAGAATCCATATTTTTCTGAGATAACGGAAGTATTTTGAATATTTTGATAAAATCTAAAACCAGCACAAATTACATTTTGGCCCCAAAATATTACGTCATTTCATATTAATCTCGTAACTACGTCAACAGTTATAAACCTAGAAAAACGCAATTTTGCATATGTATAAGTCATTTTTCGCTCGATACATTTTGCAACGCAAACACTTACCGATGCATGTTTGCGTATTAAATAATCTCGTAACTAATTTTAAACTTCTAAACCAAAAAATCTGAAATAATACAAGTGTATAAATTATATGTAAATAATAATATCAAAGAAGGACCAAAGCCGTAGGTGGTATAGTTTTTCAGAAAAAAATATTGCTCTCCAATACAGTTTTCCCGCCAAAGTTCTTAAAACAATTGGGTGGTTTTAATCTTGTTACTTTAAAATATTTGGCGTAAAAATCTGTAACAATTCATGGCTAAAGAACAATAGTAAATTATCATATTAAAAGAAGAATCGAAGTTCTAGGTGAGTCTAGTTTCGAAAAAAAACTACTAACTTAAGAAAATTAAATTACTATTTCCCACCATTTTTGTCGTGTGTTCAAACCCCATTTCCAGTATTTTTTTCTATAAAAAGGTGTATTATCATTTATTTTCCATAGAGGAAATAGTAAGCATAAGAGTATATGCATTGGTACCAAGAAGTATATATGTTGATTATAGATTGCATCAAAGATATTCGATTTAAAAACAAAAAAACCTCAAAATGTGGAAATCTACATTTACTTATACATTACATATTTACATTTCGCTGTTTGGTCTACTCAAACTAAATGGATGAAAATGTAATTTTTTTTAAAGGTATAGGCGATATATTGTGGTATGGGAATATGAGGGTGACATGTTTAAGTAATGAAAAAACCAAAAACGTCATGGGACGTTTGTGGTTGGTACTGAGTTGTTTTCCGGATGCACAGAAAAATAAACCTCAATCCTATGCATGGTCATTATGGCAGACAGTGTTAACGACTGGATATAGATACTGTGTAGAGTGTGAACGAGGAAAATAGCAATTTTTGGAAAATTTAAAAGAAAGAGTTTTTAGTCCGCAGCTTTTAATCAATACCGTTACGTCAAATATTTATATAATTTTAAGCCGTATAATTATTTAATTATTTAAGTTTATTGTTACAATAAATGATTTAAACATATCTATTTTTTATTTATTAAGGATGAAATGTAAATATACGATTCACGATGTAGGTTGACTATTTAATGTACATGCCTACTTCTTTTCTATAACATTAGCAAGTAATCGACAAGAAATTGATTATTTATTCGTGCCAATCACACAATTTTTAAATTCGCAACTTACATTTCTTTATTAATGAGTGCTAGTATCAAAATATGTTACTCACAGTCACGCTATTCCGTCGTCACTTCTTTCGCTTGTGGATGCGATGCGCTGGCATTAACCTAAACTTCAGTAGCATGATTTTGTGAAATGGCTCTTAAATTTTTCCTATCGTATATTTGTGATTTTGTAATATATTTTCAACTCGAAACAAATAATAAATAATTATTAAAATTAAGAATTGAATCAACTCAAATTATGTGCTAAATATGTAATAAATAAAATGTAATAATAAAGTGTACAGGAATTTATCAGCCGCCTTATAAAAGTCAAAATGTAATGGTTAATTAATAATTATAATTGATTTTAATGGTATCCCACAATAAATAGGGATAGTTAAAAATATAACAATAAAAAAAAAAAAAAAAAATAATAATAATAATATATATATATATTTTCAACTCACATAATTACAAAGGTGTTGTTTATAATTCAAAATTTAATTAGCGTGCGTGGAAAAAAATAATTAAAGTACAAAACTATAAAATATTCCATTAATATTATCCATTGTAGTTATTTTACTTTTTCACAAAATTTTACTCAAGTTTTATATTGTTTAAGCTGTCATTCTTTAACCTAGTATTTTGAGTGAGGTGAAAAATTGTATATGTTTCGCTCGACAGCAAAGTTATTTTGCGTCTCGTACCTATGAGGTTTTAAAGTAACGAGACGTTCGCTACGCTCAGCTTTGCTAAAAGGTTTCAATAAAAGTACTCACGCCAAATAACAACTTTGCAGCCTTGAATAACAAATTACTATTATTCATTTTTTACTTATGTACAACGTTAACATCCGTCGTTGGTATTTTTAATATTTTTACTTTTGCTTCTTATTTGTCGATGATTTTACCAGATCACCACAGATTATATAATAGTTACTTAGTGCACCACTTTATCATGATTTACTCATATGGTACAGATTATATGGAGCCTTGAATATATTTTGTACTTGCAATAAAATTTTGGTAAGCATTTGGAACTAACTCGTTGAGTTCTTTCGGACTAGTGACATCGCATAATTTAATTTTGATGTAAACTAAAACATACAGGTTTATATGTATTACCGTAGCTCGTGGGAAGGTGAATACATTCCTGTGTAGTTTAGAAGCATGTATGGTATAACAACGTGTTTACAAATGCTATCCTACAGGAGTCTATTATAAAACGTTAAATTAAAGGTACGGAATAGTTAAGGTGTTGTCGCAGTTGAATATGGTAATAGAATGTGATACAAATAAATAAACTCGTACAAAAATATTTTTGATATCGCATCTGCGAACTTCGCATCGCATCGCATCTTTAAGAAACCAAACTCCACTATGTACGAGTTTGGTTTCTTAAAACTTGGTGGTTATAATGGGTAGTTTAATAACTTCTTGGTTACTTAACCTTCTTACTATTGTTATTTTACCTGTAAATCGAAACCGCATTTCAATATCTATTGGACTACGGTTTGTTGTTTAAAAGCAAAAGTAACTTCCGTTTTAGTTTTTTTAAAGCACTCGTAGCGATGTTTGCGCAGCCGTTCTGAACTGAATGGCAAAATTAAGTAACGTACGCCGCGGTCTTGACTTTGATGGTTGACCGCTGGTGACTACTAAGCGCATCCGTGCTTTGGAGCACGTTAAGCCGTCGGTCTTGATTGTTGTCTTAGGATGGCAGTCGATATAGCATGCTAGGGCATTTTGCGAATGCCCGCCTGGCTAGCTACCACCCTCCCACCCTCTGGAAGAAAATCTGTTCCCAAGCACCTAACGGTGTGTTCCGGCAGCTGTCCTTGAGAACCAGTATAATTATAGGTTAGCCTAAACAACATCTTCGACGTTGTGTTCGAGGTGAGATAGTGGTCAAAGGCTAACCTATCAGGCATAAAAAAGAATAAAAAGTGATTTTTATTTCTTCAAATAAAGAATTTCCAATGAGACTTTTCCTATGAGAATCTTTATTATAACGGACTTTCTTTTGAGATAAAGGATGACTCGCAAGTAAGCCATTTTTTAGTCCACAAAGACCCTCTTTGAGTTGATGTACATTTCTTTGGGAAGAAGGTAATATGTGGTAGGCGCATTTCCCTAAGGATGTGACTAGGAACGAATTTACGATTTCTTTGCGGACCGTATAACGTTTTAGCCTCTGCTGGTTCTTATAACATAGAATTTATTTTAATGTTTAAGTATGGCGCAGTGAAAGATTGGAAAGATGAAGGGATAAATTTAAATATTTGTGATTTAATGAAGTCTTCTCAATTGTTTTGTACATGTATTGACCCCTCGCATAATAAGATAAAAAAATGCGTAAGAGAATGAAAAAATAATGAAGTGATAAATTATCTGGTTTGTTTTTGTGATACTTTTGCAAACTAGTTCTAGATGTAGGGTCTTGTTTTGGGACAATTTTCGACCTCATCATCACTAAACATCAAGAAAGTGTATCTCCTACTTCGCAATTATTAACAATGCATGCAAATCTTTCGTATGTCAGATTATCTCCTAAGCTACGGCTAAAACATGCAATTACAAAATCTGAGCATATCACTAATGTGAAGGTGAATATTTTTTATAAATATATAGTATAATTGCGAACGGTGCTCAGGTTCTAGCTCATTTGTCGAATTCCAAATAACATTTATAATTACTACTTAACGATCCAGTTTATCTATAATATGAATAACCAGGAGCTAAGATAACGTATCTACTTGAATACTTAATCCACGTGATAAATTATTAATCACTGACGTTGTCAATAATCCTTCTCAATACATCTCATAAGTGAACGTCTGTATGGCTCTACAGCGAACTATTAATCAGCATTTCTCTTGTGAATTTACTATGATTGATGGATGACATTAGTGCAGCGTGCAATAGGAAATTGATACTCTGATAGGATTAGTCGGTGAATGAACTAAAACAATGAATGTCCTGGCAGATATATGTTGTATAAAATTTCAAAATGTACGAAATTTGTAAGCATTAATTGTTGTTGTTATTTTTATATTTAAGCGCACATTTTTTTCTGTGTCATGTGCTTCTGATTTTTATGTTTCGTTAGGTCTTTTTAAAAACACTTTCAATTTAATCAGAATCAATTAGGTAAGCAGTTTTTACAGCTATAGGTATTTTACAATTTGGTTACGATATTACATTTTAAAACAGCATCAACAAAATCTGTAGCCAAGCACCTAACAGTGTATTACGGCAGCAGCCCTTGAGAGCCAGCAAATAATTATGAAATTACAAAAATGTATAGAGATCATTTCTTATACATTTATATACATTAGATATTCGATTTGATCACCTAATATTATAATATCTGTGTTTGCAACTTCTTCTTTATCAAAAATATTTAATATGTAAATTATTGTGTTGCGTATAAAGATCAGGTCTTGGCGACTCTCGTTCTGGTGTGAATGAAGAATAAATTAAGGTCTCAGCATGTTTAGTGAGAGACGCTTATATATTGTAGCAAGTACCCTTGGCCTTCGTTAAGACGTAATGTCATGTAGGTATATGAAAGTTTCGTTCCTTTGTCGGTTGCACGGAACTGACTGTCACCCCTTTTCAAGTTATAAATAATAATGCTAATAATCTAATGTCTTTTATAAAATCAACCCTGTTAGTTTATGTCCGAATTTTTTATCAATTATTAAAGCAAACAATAAATTCGACACACGAGTTCCAATCAAAGCTAAAACAGTTATATCACTCAAACTAATTCTCTCCAAATATAGCAATCACGATACATTCTCTGCCAACTTCTGTTGCAAACTTGCCCCAATTCTCTGTAAATAATGGCCACAATTTTCGGTCACTTTCATTTGTTTACTCACTATATGTTTTCTTTGTTCTGTCTGTTAGGATAATTGTGGATGGATACCTACCGTGTAACAATTACTGTAACTTATTTTGAGACGACTACTGTTTGTAAAGCTCCAGATTCAATGTTTTAACTGAGCCATTTAAATAATGTATTAAATAAATGTTTTCTATTCTTGCCTAATTCATGGTGTTTTGAAGTGTCATTCATGTCACCTTTATCCTAATGCAGGTAAAGTGAGTGTGAAAAAAATACTAATGCTGAACTGTTTACAAGCAAATACATATATTTTGAGTCATTGATAACTTTCTTTGTCTTATGTTGAGTCGAAACGAGTACAATACTTATGTATGTATAATAACGAGTACAATACAATACCTACTAACTAATAACTTTAAAATATGAATAGTTCGAAAACTATTTTTTTCCGAGAATGTTGACCCAAATCCAAATGTTGAATTAATTTTTCATTTAAAAAGCATGGTAGGCATTATGTAGAGGGCGAAAAGGTGACTACTAATTGTTAAATGGCGATAGCTCGCTCTGGAAGACTTGGATACGATTACCTACGTGTTATATCAACTTGGGACAGTTAGCAGTCCAGTGTTTCAAACTGTGTCTGGTATTTGGAAATGGTGAGGCAAAAACGTTTCTGGTAAAACGTGGTTAGGATAGTGTAAGCGAAGCCCAGCGCTTTGCGGATACAAATGTACACGTTACATTATATTTTAAATACCTAGTACAAATTTATTTAAAACCATCTCCATACATGAACAGCAAGTGAATGTCATTTAACACGATTCAATCCATTGCTTATATAATAAACATTGAATAGGCGGTGGGTATTTACGCAAATGGTTTACGCTTTCTTTTTTAACTGACTTCAAAAAATAAAGGAAGAAGTTAGCAATCCAACTGCTTTTTTTGTGTCAAATTTTTTTTCAATATAATGATACAAGCACTATCGCGTGCTAAGCGAAAATCATATTTTAACAAATTATTGTAGAAAAATGATGCCTACACCACTCGGCCACCTGGGCATGTTATAACAATCCGAAATTTCGTGCTCCAATTGTATTAATTTAACTGGTGACTTTAACTTTAACCTTTTGAAACGCTCGTAGCGAAGTTTGATTAGCTGTTCTTAACCGATCAGCAAAGTTAAGCAACATCCGCCGCGGTCATGATTTGGATGGGTGACTGCTAGTGACATTACTACTGAGCGCTTCTGTGCTTCGAGGGGCACGTTAAGCTGTAACAAAATCAGTACCGACCAGCACAAACAAGTAAATACCCACACTCTGATGTTTAACGTCTGTATATAGTTTTACCAGCCACCCAGGTAAGGTTTCCAATATGTGCTGCCACCATTGGTGAAACCAGTGGAGAGACGTGAATATTTTTGCACGGCAGTCCATTATAGGCTTATCAGCACTTTAATCTAAGGCGTACACTAGCATATGGTAATATAGCCAATAATCGATACCAATTAAAAAAAAGGTTTTCGCTACATTCAGATACTTAAAAAAAGAAATAACTTGAGAGGTGTCAAGGGACACCCGGGTGGAACGAAGTTCCTATCGATTAATTAGTGAAGGAATTGTAATTTTTTATTTAATTATATTTTTTTATATTATTAATTTTTGCTTTCTATGAGAGAGAGAGAGAGAGAGAGAGAGAGAGAGAGAGAGAGAGAGAGAGAGCGACAGACAGAGGAACACGCACACGCCGCACGGCTTACAAATATAGCAAAAAGTGTCGTTACAACTTTTGGTCTTATTTTTTTCCGTCTAGCCCCCTTTCGCAGCACGCGATAAGGAACTTCGTTCCAATAACAATATTAAAATTTAACGAACATATTAACGATCTCCACAAAGCTTAACAAAACTTTTTCTTTGTTCCAGGTAATCTACTAGATCATCAAATCAATCCAGAGGTACGCACAGAACTCAAATTCCCAACAAATTTCAAAACATTTCTGACAAGAATAAACGGATAAGCGGAGGCACAAAGTCTTCAGTATCATAAATTCTTAGCTTAGCTCTGAGATACCTTAAAGATACTGAGGTAAAAGTGTTTGTTATAAGAGTTGATATATGTATATATATATATATATATATATATATATATATATATATATAAAACTGATTGTTTCTATGTCTGCCGTATTCACGCTACTGTACTGTTAGACTGATGTCAATAATTGAAAGTGCCTTGACTTAATACTACCTCTTGAGTGTGAATGCAAAAGCGACCCCTGAAATCTCGACGCCCTGGTTCTTTTTCCTTCGCTTCCCAGGTCGTACAAGTATTCGAGTTTTTCTGATATTGATATTTATAGTAGCAGCCCGGAGTTTTGATTAATTCCCTATAAATGGCAATAGGCTCGTCCTCTTTGGGTAGATATATTTAGATAATTCTATAGTTATAACTATAGGTACCTACACATAAATGATATTTTAATAGTTCGATTTTCGTAATCGTAATTTTGATCGTAATAGTATTTTCCGTAAATTCCTTTTACACCATATTGTAATGGCCCTTGTTAGGTTAATCTTATTTTACTATATTCTTAATCTTAACAATATATAAGCATATTTTCTGTTATGTATAAAAGATAACTTTCAAAGGAAAAATACTCTTTTAAACATATACCCCCATTGACTTTTACGAGCACAAATCGTTAAGACAGTAAATTTAAAATGATTAAAGGTTTTTCAGACTTTGATTAAATTTGTACTTCTTTAATTTTTATTTTCGAAAATATGTATTCCTTAGGATCCGGTCATTTTCTAAAATGTTTATTCCTTAGTTAAAGGGTTTTATTGAATTATTTATTTTATTTTATTGATTATTTGAACAACAGGGATTTATTTTAGAATTTGACTCTTAGTTCAGAAGATTAATTATAAATGTACAATTAATAATATTGATTAATAATTAGCAACCAAGGATACCTTCTTAGCAATTTATGCCTGTATTAGGAGTAGGAAGCGGAGGGCCACTTCCATAACATAGAAAAAATGGAGTGACTGTTAAGTGTGATAAATATATGTATTGGGGTGTGTTTGTTTGTATATTTTTTTGGGTGTGAAGGTATGAGTGTTAAACTTTTAATAAACCAAGTAGTTTTGCAGTTGCGGATAACATTTTAGCCTGGCACCTCATTGAGATATCGTATTATGTTTTATTTAATCTACACTAATAATATTATAAATAGGAGAGATTTGTATTTTTGTATGTAACGAATAAACTTAAAAACTTTTGGACCGATTTGAAAATTTCTTTCTCTATTAAAATCCTTCATTATTCTTCATGTGAACATAGGCTGTACAATATTAAAAAAACAATAAAAGTTTTGTTTTGAAGCCGGCGCAGCCCGCTAACGATTTATAAAGCCATTATGTATTTTTGACGTTTTATAATTTTTCATGTAATGGTGTTAAAAACCTATGAATGGACTTATTTTTTGACCCACACAATGTATGGAAGAAACATACCTAATATTGAATGATTCCGTAAGTTAATCATGGACTTGTTTATGGCGACATGACATGTCAAGCGGCGTGATGAGCAGCGCCTCGAACGGCGTTTGTCATGGGCAACGCTGGACGCTTATACGTGAATGCTTTCATACATGGCCTTAAGTTTAATTGAATTCAAGAATAAACGCACAACGCTCCGCGTTTTCATATACAAGCACTTGGGGAATTCCTTTTCTTTTCCTTTTCCCTTTACTGATCCATTCTCGATGAACAAACGGTAGCTCTCCACCTCCTTCATCTATCAGTGTGTGAGCTCACATCTGCACCAATGATACCACAGTCCAATCTTGTAGCTGCGTAATGATTGATTAAACCCAGAGTGTAAATTTTTTTGTTTTCATGGTAGTTTTTTCAATGTCATGGAAGTATCATATTAATTTTGCAGCTAACAGTATCAGTATGTTTATTTGTGTTTAAAAAAATGCGGTATTGTTGTTGACTTCGAATGCTGAAAGACTATTTACTATGCCCTGGCTCAATCCATATTGATCTTCTGCATTGAATCGTGGGGAGGTTCCTATAAAACTCCAATCTTAAGACTAGAAAAAGCCCAAAGAGATGTCCAGAAAGAGCTTGCTGACAAACCGATACGTTTTCCTACTGCAAAACTTTAGTCCCTTTTCGAGGTTCCCACTGTTCGACAACTTTTTGTCATGTACGTAATACTACGCAACCACAAGAAGATTTCCTTTAATTCCGAAATAAAAGACTAGAAGCGGTATTGTTTGTTCAATCGAACGTCGCCAGTCGCCACTACTATTTATATAGCTCAATACTTTACAACAGGCTAAATAAAATTCTTTTCTAGATACATTTCACCCAGTCATATTAACCACTACGCTCAGGTCTATTTTCGCTCAAAATTTGGGTCCCCACATTTTGACCCTCTAAATTTTCAAATTAATAAAAATCAAAAGTTTACGATTAATTATTAATATTTTTACCAAATTTTTTTTAATGATTGTTTTATATTTTATTTCTATTTTGACTAGGTGGAAACAGCGTTAAATATAATAATTAGTTTACTTTTTTTGCGTATACTTCGTTAGGCAACTTGTGTGTCACTTAGTTTAAAGACATTTAACCTGAGTAATTTTCAAGTTGAATAGGAAGCAATTCCGTACATAGATGGTTAGGTAATGCATTTACGATAGTTTGGCGTAGAGAGTATGGTGATAGGAGAAGCAAATTTCATCTTTATCATAAGTGTTACAAATACTGATTACCTTATTGGGCTTTAATTTGTTCTTGCTTCAGTATGTAAAACAAGTACTGCGAAGCAATAATCACAAGCTCCCAAAAATGCGTCACAGAAGCCGGCCCAAGCTTTCCACAGTTGAAAGACAAACTGCCATCTTACCTTACATCAAGGGTATCACGGACAAAATTGGTAATATCTTAAGACGAGCTTCAATAAAAACTTACTTTAAACCGCACAAGAAGATCAACCAATTTTTAAGACCTGTTAAGTGCAATATTCCCCTACAAGATGCATGTGTTTACAAACTTGATTGTGAATGTGGACTATCATACATTGGGCAAACCAAGAGGAGCATTGGTATCCGGGTTAAATAACATATTGCTAACATGAAGAATAGACGCTCGACCAAGTCTGCGGTTTGTAAACATGCCCAGGACAAACCCAACCACTACATTCGGTTCAACAACCCACAAATCCTCGCCAAAGAGACCCGGTTTATGCTAAGAATGTTACGCGATGCTATTGAAATCAAAAAAATATATTATTTCAATAGAGATGATGGTTGGCAAGTACCACCTGCTAGGGATCCAGTTATCAAATTTATTAAATCCCATGGCCGACACAAATCTGCAAGTCCTCTGGAAACTGTGAGCAAATACTGCGTGAATAGGGAACGTTATGATTAATATAAAATTTCTGACGGTAGACCACATAATTTTCTTAATAACTAATATGACAAATAAAACCAATTAGTCACCCCGTGACCACGATCACTGCTAAGTGTTTGAAACGTCGGGACAAAAATAATGATAAATATACGTGATTTAAACCGTTTAAAGTTGTTTAATTACTATACTTTTTTTTTATGTCTGATAGGTTAGCGTTTGACCAATATCTCACCTGATGGTAAGTGAGGATGTGGTCGAAGATGTTGTTCAGGCTTACCTAGAAGTACTGGCTCTCAAGGACAGCTGCCGGAACACACCGTTAGGTGCTTGGCGACAGATTTTGTACTTGAGGGTGGTAGCTAGCCAGGGCATTTGCAAAATGCCCTACCACCATGCTATAACGACTGCCATCCTAAGACGACAACCGGGACCGACGGCTTAACGTGCCCTACGACGCACGTGGCGCGCTCAGTAGTAATGTCACTAGCGGTCACCCATCCAACTCATGACCGCGCGCGACGTTGCTTAACTTTGCTGATGGGTTGAGAACAGCTAAGTAAACTTCGCTACGAGCGCTTCTAATTCAGTAGGTTTTTGGGATCAAATCTATCTATATGGCTATTTGTGAAATATTGCACAGTTAATAGGTAGTTATCGAAAAATTTAAAATATACCAAGTTAAGCAAGTCTCCAGTATTCATGTGTACCATCAAATTTTTTTTATACGTGTACGTAACTAAATAATAATTTAGTAATACATCTCTCACTTATATCTACATGTCAGCCTTACTTTATGGCGCTCTTAGTGGCGCGCTTCTATACCAACTGTAGTACTATCTATGGCATCACAACGTCTTAAGATCATTAGGGCCCCTACCTTCATTATGCAAGTCTATTGTTATACCCTCGCTGTGAAGTGTACAGTTATTTGCGAAGAGCTCTATTGAGAGTTTACCGATGATTGTCTAAAAATGGCATTAAACCTTACAGCACTTAGTATACAAACTTAGTTTTATCATTACAATATTACAAAGAGAGAAAAAAATTATAGTCATATGCGGGATAGTTTAACCATATATAAATTTGTACTAATAATTATTTAGATAATGAATAGATTCAGGCGTTACTTTGCGGAAATCCATATTTAATAATAACAAATATTTTCAAAATATTTTACGAAAACATCAAATTAATATTTTAATAAAACATTTAAAAAATATAAAAATATATCTAGTGACAATTCCGCCTAATTTTCCTGCTAAGCCGACGTGACGTCACAAACGCCACGCTACCAAACCGGAAGAATTTTCGACGCGTTTCGCTTACAAGAGTTAGCAATAAGTTAGATTTTCAAATATATCGAAAACCGACACACACAGATATTGCTATCCCCTTCTCTTCTTGTCATCCTATTCAACACAAATTAGCAGCTTTTCGAAGTTATGTCCATAGACTGTTATCGGTTCCTCTTAATCAGGAGAATTTTAATAAGGAACTTAATATAATATACCAAATTGCTATTTCCAACGGCTACAATAAACAATTAGTTTATCGATTAATTCATAATAAACAACGTAATAGAGCTATGTCACTCCTATATTCTTGCCCTACTGATAGAAATATCAAGTACGTAGGCAGCATCACTTATATAGGACCAATCTCTCAGAAAATCTCCAATATATAATATTTAAGAAAAATAACGTCCATGTAGCTTTTAGAACAAATCCAAAATCTACGCCATTTATGTAACGGAAAATATCGTTTAGAAAACAATAAAAAATCCGGTGTTTACAAACTTACCTGTGACGAATGTAACAGTGTTTATATTGGTCAAACTGGCCGTAACTTTGATATTAGATATAAAGAACACATATCCGCGTATAGGAACGACCATCCCGAACAGTCTCACTTTGCAAAACATTTAATTGAAAGCAGTCATCAACTCCTTGATAGTAATACCTTTAAGATTTTACATTGTTGTGATAAGGGATTTCGATTGTGTGTATTGGAACAGTTAGAAATATTAAAACATAGCGCAGGCGTTCCACTGTTGAATGAACAGACGCAATTGGTTTCATCACCACTATTACGTATTTTTAGTGATAACTTGCCAGTACAAAATAGTTAAACATGTAGTTGTTTTAGGAAGTAATTTTGTTTTATTTTTTACGATATTATTCATATTCAAAACACATTGCATAATATAAATAATTTAAAATAATTTTTTGTAATGAATTTTGGCCATTATGATGTCATTGTCACTTAAAAAACGTATTACTCACCAATTGTCAGCTACAACAAAGAGCAGTGATTCACGCTCGAGTCTAGACAAAGGCGTGCTGACTCAGCTCTAGTCTATATAAAGGCATGCTGAGCCGCCGGCCGCTCATTCTCGATCGTGCGCTCGAAGAGTCAAGACCTCCTGAGGATGCTTCGTGTAGAAGCGAAACGCGTCGAAAATTCTTCCGGTTTGGTTGCGTGGCGTTTGTGACGTCACGTCGGCTTAGCAGGAAAATTAGGCGGAATTGTCACTAGATATATTTTTATATTTTTTAAATGTTTTATTAAAATATTAATTTGATATTTTCGTAAAATATTTTGAAAATATTTGTTATTATTATTTAGATATTTTTTGAAGTTCCTGACTCCTGGATTTTGGCCAGATGTTATAAACTTCATATATTAATAATATGCACAAAGATCGTTTTGAATGAAAATGTTTACTGTAATATTGAAAGTTAATATACATAAATTATATTACAATATAAAAGAAAATGGGTAAAATAGGAACAAAGAAATTAAAGTCATGTAAACGCCTGCATTATTTGAAGAAGATTAACCATTTTGTACACATGACAAGCATCAGCTTTCAAATATTAAAAAATCATCGCTACACCCTGTAAAGAATTATGAAGCAACACACAAAAAAATACAGCCGAATTGAGCACTTCGTCCTTTTTTTTTTTTTTTTTTTTGTAGTGGGTTGGCAAGCAAGCAGACGGCCCACCTGATGGTAAGCGGTTACCGTCGCCTATGGACATTTGCAACACCAGGGGCGTCACCAATGCGTTGCCGACCCTGTAAGACTCTTTTAACACCTTTTTTGAAGAAATCCATACTGTAGCCCTGCGGGAAAACGCAAGATGGAAGATCATTCCACATTTTGCAAGTATGCGGTAAGAAGGAGCGCATAAATCGAGCTGTGTGAGACTTCCAGGACTCGATTATGTGTGCATGAGCTTTTAACCGGTGACGCGAGGAACGATGATAGAATCGCGATGCCGGTATAAGCTCAAACAGCTCTTGGGAGCATTCCCCGTTATAGAGCCTGTAGAGTATACAGAGCGATCCAATGTCTCTACGGAGGCTCAGTGGCTCAAGGCGGTCAGAGAGCTCGGGGTCGTCGATAATTCTTACCGCTCGACGCTGTATAGCATCGAGAGACTGGAGTTGGTACTTTGGTGCGCCATTCCAGAGGTGAGAGCAGTACTCCATGTGAGGGCGAACTTGTGCTTTGTAAAGCAAAAGTCGCTGGCTCGACGTAAAGTACCGCTTTGCCTTATTAAGCACACCAAGTTTCTTGGAAGCCAATCCAGCCTTACTCGCGATGTGACAGCGGAACTGGACATCTTTAGAAATGTCGACGCCAAGAACTCCAATACTCTCTGCGATTTCTAGGGGAACACCCTGAAATTGCGGAGCCATGATGTCTTTTTCGCGGTGAAAACGCATGTCTGAGTTTTTTTGGGGTTGAATTGGACAAGGTTCTGCTGTCCCCAATGCGAGACGAGTTCCAATGAATCCTCAACTTCAGACACAAGACCATTTCTGCTTCCTTCTACTTTGACGCGAGGGGCATTAGCACGGCCAGCTCCGTCGACAACGACACGAATGCTCCGTCCAGATAAGAAACTGGCGACCCAAGTGCAGAACCCCTCGGTAAGACCGTAGGATGGTAACTTCGAAAAAAGTGCCCTATGCCAGACCCGATCAAAAGCCTTAGCAATATCCAAGCTGACAGCTAAAGCTTCTCCTCTACTCTCGACTGCATCAGCCCAACGGTGAGTGAGGTAAACCAGAAGATCACCAGCTGATCTGCCTCGACGGAAACCGTATTGACGGTCGCTGATCAGTTGGTGATCCTCTAAGTAACCTAGGAGCTGGTTGTTTACTACACGCTCCATCACCTTACAGAGTAGAGAAGTGATTGCTATAGGCCTGTAGTTGGATGGGTATGTACGGTCACCCTTCTTGGCAATGGGGTGTACGAGAGCAACCTTCCACGAAGACGGCACGCATCCTTTGGAGTAGGAGAGCATGAAAAGGCGCGTTAACACCGGAGTCAACTCAGGAGCACATGACTTGAGGACAATAGCTGGGATGCAATCCGGCCCGCTCGACTTTCGCACATCAAGGGATAAGCGTTCCTTCCGTACCGCTCTCTGCGAGAAACGTACATCTGGCATGGAACTCGCACATCCGTGGATTACCGGAGGTGTTGCGTCCCTATCGTCGAGAGTCGAGTTAGAGGCAAAGAGAGTACCCAAAAGGTCGGCTTTCTCTTTAGCACTGTGGGCTAGAGAGTCATCCGGCTTACGTAACGCTGGAAAGGAGGTCTGGCAGAAATTACCTTCAGCAGCTTTGGCAAGAGACCAGAAAGCACAACTTCCTGAGGGAAAAGTTGCTAGCTGGTCGCCAATTCTGCTGATGTACTCAGACCTTGCCTTAGCGATTGTCCTCTTGTTAGATCTAGAGGCAGCATTCATTTTCTTTTTCAACTCGGCCGTATTCGGATCTTTACGCGCAAGTGCTTCGGTCCAGGTTTTATAAGCAGCGTTTTTCTGACCGGATGAGTCAGCGCACGACTTATTAACCACCTGACGGGATCCAATCCGGTCTCCTAATCCGGCACGTCGGATGGTTCACAGGATTATGCGCCGGTTGGCGGGACAGCCTCCCCGGGCGGAGATTAAAAGCAATCCCGGGGTTCGGGTCCCCGGTACTGACCAGCGGGCGGCCAGCGGTCAGCCGTTTCACCGGGTTTCCCTGGACCCCGCGCCAACCTCTCACGACCGTTCCGCAGTTAAATGTTGCTTAACTCACAGTACGGCCCTAAAAGTTAGGACAAGTACAAGTCACACGAGACTGGTACTCCCGCAATAGTACCGGAACACGTCCAAGCCGAGGCATGGACATTTAGCGTTACACTTTAACGGTAGGGTGGTACTTAACCAGGCGGACCATAAGGCACTACCACCACGGTGGTTCTTCGAGTGGAGTTGCAGCCCTCTGGGCCGGCAAAGGATGCGACGAGCACGCCTCCACGCTTATCCCTCAAAAGTGAAGTTGAAGTCGTTTAACAAAATGATATTTTTATGAAAAGCAAAATGTCTTTGTGTTTGTAGCACTTTTCTATTTATGTCATCATGGAGTTAAACATAACACTTTTAAAGCATCAAATTTTCAGATGTCTATATCCAAAGCACCACTGATTGCCTAATAATCTTTGTTTAAAAGGCACTCTTGTGATTTCAAGCTGACTCTGTTATCTGTTCATTTTATGTCTTTCGGCCACACGTCATAGGTCTTTAAGCATGTGTCAAAAACAAATGAAGAAATTTTATTTGATTGTAAATAATATAATAATATAATGAATAATATTGATTTGTGGGGGCGCGAGCTCAGGCGAAAGAAAAGCTTTTATGTCCTCTATGTTGGATTATATGCTGAAGAGATGTATGTCATTAAGTTCTAGAACTGAATGAAGTAAATGTATTGATTTTATATTTTCATTACTCTAAGCATAGGAGTCGTAAATTTCAGACCATTTGTATAACGGGGCCTATATCAAATCACATAAAAATATGTAATAACTTTTTTTTTATGATTTATGAAACAAAAATCAAGTGTGAGTCAGATAATAATGTCAGTATATTTATTAATTAAGTCAATTATAATACCACGAGGACTGTAATATATTATGTGAAGTTAGGAAGTGAGACGACTGATGCCATTCCATCCCATTGTACTCCAATTAAAAGGGCCACGTGGGAAATTGAACCTTAGAAACATCTGCGAAATGTTAACTATTCCAGTTCCTGAATAACTGAGACGATCGGCGTTGGGAATTCAGATCGAACTCCATTGCGGATGGGAATTCTATGTATTTTGAATCTGGTGGAAAGAAGATTCTGGATTCCATTTAGTTAGGAACAAACGTTAAGGTATATGTCATATTATGGTATGACGTCCACATCATATTTTGACAATTAAGTTGCTAGGAATACTTAGCTGCAGGCACACTAATTGATTTAAGTATGGGCGTAGGTATTTCACTTCTTGGGTCCAGTTGCACCCGCGCGCGGTGGCTCGATATTTCGCAGCATTTATTGCCCGTTGACACATTATATTGTATTTCCAGATAAGTGCTTTCGAAGGAATCATGATTATATTGGAACGTGATTATACAAAGTTATTGGTATAATGTTAACAACCTCTTATAACATTGTAGGTATGACGGAGTAGGCATTGTCTTTTACTACGAGACACATAACTTAAAAGTGTCAGACAGTACTAAAAACTTATTGTTTTCAGTTTTGCGTCTCTCCGAGCAAAGAGCGCCCGTCGCGGCAACACAGGTCCGCGCAGCGCCCCATTTAATATTTACATCGACCTATGTAATAAAAAATATTAAATATTAAATTACAGGCAAGAAACTGTTAACATCAGGTAGTCCTGAAAATACATGAACACCACAATAAAAAGAAAAGCCTCAAAAAAATAATTTCTTCTGAAAATGTTTGTTAGGACTAGCGCTACCTAGAAGTCAACCCTAAGAGGTTGTTAGCATTTTGCCAATAACCCTGTATAATTTTCCCAAAAAACGTTGGGAAGTCTATAAAAAAAACAGTTTCAATGTAATTATATTCTGTATTGTTTACAACACCAAAATAATAACTGTTGAAGAACATGGCGAAAGCTATAAGAGTTTCTTAATTTTATGACTTTTCTAAAAATGTATTAAGTACTTTCGTGATGTAAGTTATATTGTCTTATATTATTTTTTTCTTTAATTGTAATATTATATTATAATGCATAGGTATATTAGTCACCTATTATAAAAATATATAAATTAAAAAAATACACCATACATGATTTATCGGTGATACATCTATCTGACGATGTTTTACAGAAGACTTCACCAAAATAAAGGGCTTTAAAAACGATTCTATAAATATATGTAACCTGTAGTATAAATATTAATGTAACGATATAACGTTTAATGAAAATAAAAAAAATTTTGTCGGGCTCTTTACTTATTTAATTAATTTATAATAGTGGAAAAAAAAAATTCCTTGTTATTATTATTTGTCAATACATTTAACATACTAACATATATTCTGTAAAAAAATCTGCTTACTATTCAGATGAGGCTTGTAATAAGGTTCCGTTTTCTAGTACGGAACCTAATAGAAGGGCTACTCTTTCACAAACAAATAATATTAATTTTATTTTCCTCATAGGTTTGAGAATGAAAACTAGTTTCCAAGTAACATAAGCAATGGTCTCCTAATCGATTTTATCTCTCGATTGATGTCAAGGGTGTAGACATAAGGGTCTTAAAAGGCACACGGAAACCTTCCACTGAAATGCGAAGATTGGTTTTAACCGGAATGGCCCTCACATCGCTGACTTTTCAAAATGATAAGGATATTTTTACATCTGTTTGTTTTTTTATCTACCTATCCTATACCTATATATATTTGACTATCACTATTATTTAGGTAAATGCACATCCTATTTGCCCTATATATTATATATATTTGCCTTATATATTAAATAGGGCAAATAGGATGTGCATTTAACGGCAAATAGGATATGCATTTAACGGCAAATAGGATGTGCATTTAACCTAAATAATAGTGATAGTCAAATAGTTTATTATAATAAGCCGAAGTGACGTCGAACGCCACAATACCAAACCGGAAGAATTTTCGGTGCCTTTCAATTCTACATGAAGCACCATCAGGAGGTCTTGACACTTAGAGCGCACGATCGAGAAATTATGATATATTATATATCTTAGTTTTTAAATGATGTATCTTTCCTTTTGTAACTGTGCCGTTATAGGTAGGTGGTTAAGACTTTCGCCGAAGTAATCTACTTTGCTAAACAAAGTGATAATAATAATTAAAACAAAAGACAAAAAAATGGGGCAGTTCCTTTAAAGAATCATGTTATTTCAATGTTCTTTGATATAGTTCATCGTGATAACATTAAAGTCAAGTATGTAATACAAAGACCACGCTTACGTCGTTTTTAAAGGCATATCCTTTAAACACACAACCACTTTAACTTTATAGATGTTGGTCTTTAGACCCCCCTTTAGAGTTTGTTGTAATAGGGGGCACGCTAATTTTCAGTACCAGGCCCAGTGTATATTCGCTGGCTAACTGAGAATATCTTTTAGAAAGAATAACACATACTTTCTTGATCTCGCGAGTTTTCACTGATTAGACGTTATCCTCATGTCACTGGACCAATTTAAGCGTGTAATGACGACCAAATCCACAACTGTTCCCAGCTCATCACTTGTCAAAACGTGACCACAGAATATGCAGTAGGAATTAGTAAAATTATTCAAATAAAATTTAACGGATGTACCGCTTTTCACTTAATCCCACCAGCAACTACATCTAACCAGTAACTCATGGACGCTTCAAAATAAAACGGCTAATTCCATATTTATTTAAACGTTTCGAAATTGCAACGGAAATTACTCAGCTGGGATAAATTGCTGCAAGTACGCGATCCTTAAATCTCAGTACAATTATAATTTAACCATTTGTGGCAAATGAACTGGGACTTTTGGTGCATTTACTGTAAATCGTTAGCGTTTGTTCGCGGATTAATTTTAAAACATAGTCCGCTAACAAATAATAATAAGTTAGTGAAGTGCTCTAATCGGAGATTACATAATGACTCTTGACTGTTCAACTAGGATAGCCATTGTTCTCTGCGTTCACATCTCTATCATTGGATGGATGACCGCTAGTGACAATTACGGTCTTCAGCAGTCTCGATTGTTATCTGAGAAGGGCGGTCTTTAGGCTATGTTTGCGATTTTTTTATAACTTCAGCACATGTGTTTGCAACTAGCCTATCCACAAAGCCTTGCTGCGGCAGCCGCTTTTGTTTTTGTAATTCCTCGTAGTCAACATTCGTAACTCATACTAGTTTATGTGACTGATATTTCAAAAATTAGTTTATACTTTCCGAAAACTTTTGCACACTTAGTAAGTATAAGAATTCATACCTTACAATAGGTATGTTGCACTTTGCATTTGTAGAACAAAATCTTTTCCAGTTGTGATTCTCCTATCGGGCTAGGTATAAAAAATACAAATATAGAAGATTTCACTTTACAATTTTAAGCCTAGAAAGCGTCAAGCAACGTTGAAAATTCTGTTATCCTTAAATGATTTGGCGGTAGTTAAATTCAACGAAGAAGTAAAACGACTAAGTAGCCAAGTTCCGCAAAGAGCGTTTCAAAATAATTAAACTTTGAAAGGTGTGTAGGATGAACTCCTTGGAGAATAACGGATGTTATAGAAGTTACACCTAAGATGACAAGTAAAATACCAAAAAGGAACTAGAATACAAGTTGTGCCGACCTCACTCAACGTCACAAAAAGATAGGAAGAAGATATTACTTCAAAACGTTCATATTGGTATAGTTGTTGCCAAATAGCGCATAAACAGTTATCTTGTCAATTTGAACAGCGACAATAAGATTATCATGATACCGTTTATTACAGTTGTAGCTATTTCAGTCGTAGAATTATATTTTATTTTGGGAACAACTACTAAGCTACTTATATCTATATCGCTGTTCTTTGAGTTAACCTCGCCGAACTTCCAAATCTTTCTCTAACTTGCACAACTTTCATCACCTTATTTTGGGTTACACCCAGCACTCCGAATGGCAGTAAAATAATTCTTACATCTGGAGATTCGCCACATTTATTTTCCCCTTATAGACCGTATTTCTGGGTCCTTGAAAAAACGGCAAGCTGACGAATGTCCTTGTAAATAATTCGTCGAAGTATCTCCTTGTGATTTTCTGGTTAGAGATAAGAAAAGTTCTGATTTGAACGGTAGCCGGATAGTAAACTAAATCAACATAATCATTTCGCATTTACATACCCAAAGGTACACCTACGCTTTTTTGTTTATTTATTTATTTATTATCCAAACTTACAGCTATCATTACAGGTACTCAACCCAATGCGACAGGGTAGCGATTTATACATTAAACAACATAACATAAAATTCTCAAAGCTACGTTTGTGAATTCACTCAGGTCACAGCTAAATAAATCTATTTCATCCGCAATTTCATTGAGAGTGCGAAATGCTCGCGTAAGAGGCGCCACTCGTAGGAGGTTGGTCCGCGCGTGAGACAATGCCAACAACCTTGGCAGCCGTCTTCGGCACACGAATCCATCCGGTACGCACAAGTATATCTGCTGTAGAACATCAGCATTGTGTACCCTACCTCGCAGCACTTTAAAGATATAAGTAACGAGAGTGCACTCTCTCCTGACCCTTAGTTCATTATTTCCTACCATGCCTAGAATAAATAGAGTAGGGTACATCAATGGATAGAATGGATATACTCCATATTTTTTTAAATATAAATACCTTATAAATTTATTTTGTATTTTTTCTACCATTAGAACGTACTTTGTCTCGTGAGGAGGCCAGATGACACTATTGCATTATAATTATTGGCTCCTGACTAGAGTGTTATATAAAGCAGAAATTGCATTTATATTGGTAAATCCTTTGGCCATACGCAGGATAAACC
Organism: Plagodis pulveraria; assembly: GCA_963890685.1. Taxonomy (NCBI): domain Eukaryota; kingdom Metazoa; phylum Arthropoda; class Insecta; order Lepidoptera; family Geometridae; genus Plagodis; species Plagodis pulveraria. The sequence continues at coordinate 8,452,599 of OY982964.1, read as the reverse complement.
CCAAGCTCCCAAATGCTTTTTTGCATATTTTAATAATATGATTCCGAAATAATAATTCAGCGTTCAAGGTTACTCCTAAGTCTTTCACCTCATTGACTCTAACCAACGGCATTCCGTCAATACTATAGTTATATAGAACCGGCTTATGAGAACGCGTAAATGTGATTGATAAACATTTTCCGGCGTTAAATTGCAGACAGTTGTCCTTGCTCCAGGACACTATTCTGTCTATATCCCTTTGTAGTCGCTCGCAGTCTTCTGTATTCTTAATCACTAGCGATAGCTTCAGGTCGTCAGCAAATAACAAGCATTTAGCATCCTGAACTATTTTCGGCAAGTCATTTATTATCAAAATAAATTCCAAGGGTCCCATATTGCTACCCTGGCTTACCCCAGACCTGGTAAAATAAAGCCTTAAATAAATTGTTCACCTGTAATAAGGGGGTGAGCCTATTGTTTTGTAAAGTGCACGATTCCGGATTCCGGACTGCTACTAAAATGTAATTGCCTGAAAAATTCAATTACCGTCCAACCCGTGGGTCACAGCCACGTATGATCTCTAGTTTATAAGACGACGCTATATTGCACTCATTTCACTATCTAGTAAATATTAAGGTGAAAATCAGTCCCAGTTTTTAAATTAGGGGATATTCAACTATTCAATAAAATGTAACTGAAACAAATTCAAAACAAAATTAAAATACAAATGAGTAGCTTATATGCTAGCTGAGTGACGTCACGGACGATTTCACAGCGGTGTGTGTGTGATTGTTTTGCTATCTTTAAAAATATAAAACCCTTTATTCAAGCTTTGAGAAAGACTTTATTGTGTGCCTAGACGTGTGATTCAACTGTGTCAGTGTTTGCGTGTACTGGTGCTACGGATTTGGTGAATAATCAGTAAATTTATTTGTGCCAAATCAACACTACTGGATACAAAACATTTTTCTAAAGTGGGTATATACAATATATCACGTCTTGCTTTGCGACACCTAGCGGCTGTGTTCTGTACTACCAGTAAACTTTCCTGGGTCTGGGTTGTGATTTGAATATTGGAGGTTCGACACATATAGCGATGACGAAGAAATGCAACGCGTGCGGTCGCTTTACAAACGCAGGCGACCGTATTAGCTGCTCTAAATGCGCCTGCTTATTTCATCGGGCTTGTGTCAATATACCTAAAGATGCACAGGTGGCGCTAGCGTGGCTATGCCCGGGATGTAAGTCACAAACACCACGCAAGGATAATACGGAAAGTGTAGTGCGGGGTGAGGGAGCCGATTATGGCTCCACACAGGCCATTCCGACGTCAGTGAATGACAAGTCCGGACAAATTTTGCATGAGATTATGCTGATGCGCCAGGAAATGAAATCGTTTAGAGATGATTTTAACAATTTACGGGAGCAATTAGGTGTGCTTCAAGGCGTTGTAGAGGGATACGGAAGTCGAATGGACAGTGTGGAGAAGCGACTCAAGTGCTTGGAGAATAGGGGTTCAGTAGTGCAAGCAAGCCCCGAGGTATCAGGCTTACTGTCCACCATTGAACAGCTAAAGGCTGATATCAATGATCGGGAGCAGGATTCGCTTCTTAATGATGTCGAAATCACAGGTCTCCCTGAGGAGCAGGGTGAGAATGCGGGACATCTCATACGCGTCCTTGCAGAAAAGTTAAGCGTGTCGTGCGAGGAGCGTGACTTTGTGTCGGTGGAGCGGGTGGGCATGCGCCGTCCGCCCTCTAACGGTGAGCCGTCCAGTGCACCGCCGCGGCCACGGCCGGTAGTCGTCCGACTGGCGCGCAGACAGCTTCGTGACGCTTTTTTGCAAGCCGTGCGCGTGCGCCGCCACCTTACTTCAGAGAGCATGGGACTCACTGCTGCCCCAGCAAGGTTGTATGTCAACGAGCGCTTATCAAAACACAACCGGATGCTTTTTTCAAGGCGCGCGAGGAAACACGATCTCGCGGCTGGAAATATGTCTGGACCAGAGGCGGACGTGTTTTCGTTCGCCGCGAGACGGGAACGGCGTCCTTCCGGGTGCGGTCGGAGGTGGACCTCAAAAAAATATTTGGTGGCGAAGCGAGCGACGGTATGAAGGCGGTCGCGTAGGAAAATTCTCGCTGAAGCGAACTAAAAAAAACATCAGTAATGTTAAATCAAAATTTTATAAATCATGCATAACTTTTACAATGTTCACAATATACATAATGGTTAATAGTTTTGTTATATCCGCCTTAAATATAAAATATGCCTATAATGGAAAAATACACTACCACATAGCCTTTGATAATAGCAATTCATTGTACTACATAGTATTCTTTTCTAATTATATTCTTTGCTATATAACTAAAATATATTGGAAGCTTCGATATGACAAGCTTAATTATGTAGCTTACTCTAGGGATGTCATTTCTTATTATATATGTTGTTTATCTGCTTATAGTCATAATGAAATATTGGTGAATTTTTTTCAACGCGTTGTGGCGTCATTGTTTGTTCTTGTTAGATATATATTACTACTTTTATAATGGCTGTTAAAAACCTCAAAGTTGGATTATACAATGCAGGTTCCCTTGGCACCAACCATGACAACGTCATAGCGTCGGTTACTAGGAGTGGTGTACATATTCTAGCAGTGAACGAGACCTGGGTTCGCGCGGGTGAGGAGGGGCGCGCCCCATTGATCCCTGGGTACCGGTTGAGACACACGCCGCGACCGTGCAGGTCCCGATCTCGTGGTGGTGGCGTGGGTTTCTATATCAAACAGGGTGTCGTGGTGCGGGCCTGGCGTCATCCGGTTGACCCAATTTATAGTGAAGTTGAACAAATGTGGCTCACTGTGAATCTTGACGGAAAAAAGTTGATAATCGGAACGGCTTATCGGCCAAATTGGATAAACGTTGATTTATTTTTTGGAGCTATCACAGACTCCATTAGTTCGATTCCAAAATATGATAACTTGATTTTATTGGGTGATTTTAATATCAATTATTTAAATAGTTCTGACAGTAACACAAATAAATTTTTATTCTTTTTATCATGCTTTAACCTGGAACAGGTAGTTAATGAACCTACTCACTTCACTAAAACCAGTCAAACACTAATTGATGTCGTGTGTACCGATATGCGTATACAGAAGATAAATTTGGAACTCGTAGGAACACTTTTTGGTCATTGTCTTATAGTTTGTGAGTTTAATATTAAACGAATAAAAGCTGCCCCACGTACTATAACTTATAGACCCAAGAATAAAATCTGCATAGATCATTTTAACTATGATTTGCAGTCTATTAGATGGGATATCATATCTGAGTTTTCCGATATTAACGAAATGGTAATAGTATTTAATCAGTGCGTCTTAACTCTTTTTGATATCCATGCACCAGTTATATCAGTAGTCATCAGAGATCGTTCCTATCCTTGGATCACAGATACAATCAAGATCATGATGAAACTACGTGATGAGGCTGCAACAGAATACCACAGAACTAATTCCGATATCAAAAAACAATATTACAAATCATTAAAATCGACAGTAAATCAAGCACTTTTTCATGAAAAATCGGCCTATTTCAAACAGAATATAAATAATAACATTGGAAACTCTAAGCAACTTTGGAACAACCTTAAAAAAACTCTATTGCGTAAAAGTGATACTGAATTACCTTCTTTTTTCAATAACCCCGATATTGTAAATAAAAACTTTTTAAGAATACCAGGTAGTTCTTATACTACTATTTCATACTTAACTTTTTTTGAGCATCATAGGTTTAGTAATTCAGTGTTCCATATTGAACAAATTAGTATTGACAGACTTATTAAAACAATCAGTAGTATAAAATCTAATGCTGAAGGTTCTGATGGTATTAGTTTGGATATGTTAATAATGACTTTTCCAAACACTATAGATAGCATACAAGCCCTTGTAAATACGTCCATTAAAACCTGTACGTTTCCCGATGTTTGGAAACATGCAATCGTACGTCCACTACCAAAAGTTTCTAATCCAACTGACCTTAAAGATTTAAGGCCCATTAGTATTTTGCCATGTCTGTCAAAAATTTTGGAAATTGCGGTATGCCAGCAGTTAACAGAGTTCCTTGAAACTAATCAAATTTTGCCTGAAGTACAATCGGGCTTTAGAAAGGGGCGTAGCACTACCACAGCATTACTAGACGTAACTGATAACATACTTATGGCCCAAGATAAAGGTATGTGTACACTTTTAGTATTATTAGATTTTTCTAGGGCGTTCGATTGTTTAAATATTAATCTTCTATTGTCAAAATTATGTTATTATGGTTTTGATACTGAGGCTTTGAATTGGTTCAACAGTTACCTCAGCAATCGTTACCAGTCTGTTAGGATTGATCGTGCAGATGGCTCTTCGTTGGTATCGGAAAAACTGGCTGTGCATAGAGGTGTTCCGCAGGGTTCTATTTTGGGTCCTATTCTTTTTATCTTATACACTGCTGATATTATAAAACAAATTGGAAACTGCAAGTATCACATATACGCAGACGATATTCAGCTGTACATATCCTGCAAACCACCTGACATCGATCTTGCTATTACCAAGATAAACGAGGATCTTGCTAGAATAGCTGTTTGGTCTACCAATAACTGCCTGTTACTTAATCCAGATAAATCTAAATACCTTATATTCGGCAGTAAACGTCAGATAGCTAGTATTGATTCATCTGCGAGTATCATGGTCATGGGTAAACCCATTGAGCGTGTGTACGAAGCTCGAAACTTAGGGTTACTGATAGACTGTGATTTGCAATTTAAAAAACATATTGGACATTGTATAAAAAAATGTTTTTACAGACTTAAAATATTGTATCCGTTGAGACCATTTCTAAAAGAAGAGCTGCGGATCCAATTAGCAGAATCATTAATTTTGTCTAAGTTAAATTATATGGACACTGTCTTTGGTCCTCGGCTATTGGTCAAGACACAAAACATGATTCAAAAAGTTCAGAACGCGTGTGCACGCTTTTGCTTCGACATTCCGTTAAGAACACATGTGACGCCATATTTAAACAAACACTTGCTTTTAAAATTAAAACATCGCCGTAAGCTCCACTTGGCTTGTATGTTGTTCGGTATTATTAAATTCAAAGAACCGACTTATTTATATGACAAGTTGTCCTGGAAGGCTAGTCGCGAGTCCCTACAGTCCCGCCAATGCTCGACGCAGCTAATTACGGAACGGCACAGTTCAGCCGCCTTCAAAGGAAGTTTCCGTTATGCTGCGTCCAAGTGTTGGAATAATATCCCACCGCCTTTGAGGAACCTGCAAAGTATACATGGATTTAGATTTAAACTCAAAAAGTATATTTACACGCATCAAAAAAGCGAAGAACTTTTTAGAAATGACACCAGTGCTATTTAAGACAATTCATGTATATATATATAAATAGCGCATTTTTTTTCCCCCAATATATGCTTTATTTTCCAATGTGTGCTTTACAAGTAAAACTTATTCTTATATACCTTCCATGTATATAAGAATAAGTCCCGCACATGACTTCAAATTTTTCCTATCGTATATTTGTGATTTTGTAATTATTCTTATATATTTCGCCTATAAATAAAAAAAGAAGGAAATACCTTGACTATATTCAGTTGTATGTGTATGTGTTTTCATATTGTGTTTTACAGTGGTGGTACTTAAATGTTTTACACGTTGTTCTGTTTGTCTGTGAATTGTCGTGCGTAACGTCACTTGCCGTACCCAACGGAAGACCAGCGCTGGTTGTTCGCAGCCAGCATTATGCTGAGTTGGGGTCGGTTTGTGGCAAAAAAACTATGATGTAGGTATTGTATCAACTAAATATGTTTTAATTTTTATTTTGTCTGTTTTTTTGTCACAAATAAAGATATGTCTATGTCTATGTCTATGTCTATATTACTACAAACAACCGTAAACATTATTTTGTTTACAAGCAGCTTGATCTGTTGCTGAGATATATAGTACTGTATTGATATTATCTATCAGAAAATAAACCTTAAGGTGGAAACTGTTTTTTTAATAATATAATTTATACATTTTAATTAGTATAATTTAATGTAGTCTGCTTATAGACACGATCTGTCCAAAATATTGAAAACGTTCGTCTAGTTAAAATATTGTTAAATACAGGCACTTTAATACGTTAAAGTTGTTTGGTTCATTAAAATATTATGAAATAATTATTAGGAGCCAAAAATGACACAGCGTGGTTTATGGAATTGAATCCATACCAACCGGCCTTGGTATAAAATACCACATTCAAATTCATTGTGAATAAATGATGCCTTCAAGAAAAAAAAGTTAAGTTGAAAACTCATTAACAATATTAATCCTATGAGAATTCCAATAGGTAATTTTATTTGTGAAAAAAAAAAACATGAACGTTGGCATGAACGATATTTCTTTGTATTATGTTTGGGGCGATATAATTTTTATTTTATATTAATTAAATGGAACGTGTGGAGTGCATATCGCAACCCTAGCATACGTGTCCTTTTGATGTAACATTTTAAGTGTTTAAGAAACTGTTGAATTTATGGGATGAAAAGGGTTCGTGTAAACATCGAAATGGGATATTGTTTCAAACAATCTCAATAGAATGATGTTTTCTTTAGAACTACCTACCGTAATTGAAAATTGTTTGATACTCACTACTGGGTCTATTTTCTTTTAAAATGTTCGCTGCAATATATATGTATATGTTTGGTAAAATCAGGTTTTGTGAATTATGGGTGATTTTATTAAACATTCTTAACTTCTAAACTTTTAAAACGTTATCGATTAATAAAAAGACCTATGTTTTTTAAGTATCACAGATAACACTTATATTATTAAAAAAACTATGGTTTTGACTGAAATAATTTTAATTAATATAGCATTTACATAATATGAGGATTCGACACAAGGAAACTACAAATACAGTTTGATTGAATTGATAAAATTGTCGTTAAATACATGTTTTTACTTTTATGGGCTATAAAAGTGGTTTATGCGTTTCAGATATACATACTTATTTAATGTCAAAGATACTTATTATAAGATATAATACACATAAACGTTCTATATTTATGGCAAATGTATTTTCTTCGAATAAAAATTCAAAAACATTATTTTAGTTCCCTGTTCTGTGCAAGTGATAATAGATTCATAATTATTATTTATATGGGTATTTTTTTATGTACAGGTTCAAAGTCCAGTGCTAGTCGTGGAACTTACACTGAACAGACTGGAAGGAACCCAGCTGAGGGCATTGGGTCTGCTTTCAGTCTTCGGCTTCAACGTGACGTTCGCTGTAAGGGCGCCTACAGACCCACCTGGACCAACATCTTGCAGTGCTATTGAATGCAGACTGTTGGGGCATTGCTATGCCAGACAAGACTTTCGGTAACCTTTCCTATACTTATCATTGAACTATGTTCTTGTACAACCTAGAATTTCTCTTCCCTCCATAGTTTTCACAATCTTATTTCTTGTTGCAGAATATTTACTTTGCCAGTTTACTATTTGAGTCAGAGGCATTATAGATTCTCACTAATCATAATTGATTTTTATTTGATTATTTATCACGTGCCAGCGGAACAAATTATATTAAATTGATTAGTTAGTAAATTAATGACATTAATTAATACTGATCATACATTCAGTAAATCCGAAGTTGGTGCATATAAGGTGCATTTTAGGAAAGAAGATGGTTTTAAAACCGTTATTATTTATCTCCGCACACTCCGTACAACAAAGTCAAGCAGAAACGAGTGATATTGGGTGGCTTAGTGATCTATAGAAATAAATACTTACTTGATGTATTATATACACAAGTATATAGATATATATTATAATATTGTTATTTATATATATATATATATATATATCTCCTTACAACTCACTCACTCACATACACATACTATCATATCAACAACAACTACTGAGGTCTTTTCTACATTTACATGAAAATGTGATTTTTTGTATTTTGGCAATGCATTTTTGCTCTGCTGTATATTCATGTGCTATTGTCCAATTGTTCCTCGTTTTGTCTCATAATGGATGACACCAATCGTTTGCTTAGTGATATAGAACAAATTTCTGTTTCGGAATCTGCTATATGCTCACCAGAAGCTGTAAAGGCTCACCTTGGTAATAATATCGATGGTTTTAATATTCTCCACATTAATATTAGAAGTATTAATTGTAATTTTGATAAGTTTTTAATACTAATTCATAGACTTAATCTCAGGACTGATGCTCTCATTCTGTCAGAATGCTGGCTGAGTGCATCTTCTGTTGTACCTCCTATTCCCGGGTTTGACTCCCATAAATCTGGTTTTAGAAATCAAAATGACGGTGTTGTAGTCTACATTAGAAATAATATTAACTATAGTATCATTGAGCCAGATTTTAAAGACGCTAATTGTCTGATTGTCAAATTTTCGGATAAGTTGGCTGTTATTGCTTTGTATCGATCTCCATCTTATAAAAAATTAGATCCGTTCTTTAATAGCTTGGACCTTGTCTTGACTTCTTTAAAATCATTCAAAACTCTTGTTATCATTGGCGATATAAACATTAACATCACATCTTCCATGACTGATTCCGATGTCGAAGAATATCTTGACCTGGTAGCATCACACGGGCTTCTTCCCGCTCATCGATATCCAACCAGAGAAAACAATTGCCTTGATCACGTCATTGCTCGAACTCCTTTTGATGCAAAAACTTTGATACTTGATTCAATGATCACCGATCATGCTCCAGTTCTTTTTAATTGCAACTTACATCTAGAAAAAAATATCTCTTGTCATAGTTCACAAAGACTTGATATTGCAGCAATAGCTAAAGACTTGAAAGATACTGACTATTCTACCGTTCTTCTCTGCAGTAATCCTGATACAGCTTCAGAAAACTTAGTCAAAATAATTTCTAGCATTGTTAGCAAACACACTCGCATTGTTAAACTTCCCAGTAGAAAAAGGTTGCTCAAGCCATGGATTTCTCCTGGCCTTCTGAGATGTATTCGCCATAGAGATAAGCTCTTTAAAATATTTAAAAAGAACCCAGATAACCTTGCAAACAAATTAATTTTTACTCGTTACCGTACATTCTGTAACAATTTACTTAAAAAAGTTAAACGAGAATACCATCAACAGGAATTTCAGAAGGTTCGGAGAAACCCCAAAGATGCTTGGAATATGATTAACAAGCTTGCACATATAAGCAAAAAGCACTCTTCTGCAAGTTATTTACTAAAATTGTCTGACGACCCATCCACCTCATTTAGAAGAGGTAAGTCCACTGAGGATGCAGTGTTAGAATTCTCGGATACCGTAGTCAAAAATATTGATAAAAGGTTAAAAACTGTCGGTATTTTTCTAGATCTTTCTAAAGCGTTTAACACTGTCTCTATTCCTATTCTTCTTTCCAAACTTGAAAGTATAGGCATAAGAGGTAGAGTTCTAGACCTGTTCCGCAGCTATCTCAGCAATCGGACTCAGCAAGTTTCTATAGACGGTATTAAAAGTGGCGAGAAACAGCTCAGTTTCGGCGTCCCTCAAGGAAGCGTCTTGGGACCTACTTTGTTTTTAGTTTACGTTAATGATTTGTGCAACCTTTCCCTCCCAAATTGTAAATTAGTATCTTACGCTGACGATACAGTCCTTCTGGTCCATGGCCACAGCTGGTCAGATGTACGCAGACTCTCTGAGAATGCTTTACGTCTTGTTATGATCTGGTTATGTTCGAACCTATTAACCCCCAATGTTTCCAAAACGAAATTCATTGCTTTCGCTGTCAGTACAGTCGGTCTACCACCTCCTACGTTCGTTTTACGTGCCCATCTGTGTGATAATGGCGTTGGTTCTACCGACTGCAACTGCATGTCAGTAGAACGGTCCTATCACATTAAATATCTAGGGGTGACGATAGACAGTTCAATGGCTTGGAACCAACATATTGCAGCTATGGTGTCTAGAGTCAGAAAATTACTTTATGTTTTTAAAAATATTAGACAAATAGTTGATTTCCAGTACCTAAAGACTATATACTACGGCCTAGCCCAATCCATCATGACATACTGCATAACTTCGTGGGGTGGTACTGTTAAATCAAATATGATATATTTGGAAAGGGCACAAAGAGCGGTACTAAAAGTCCTCTCTTATAAACCACGTCGATTTCCTACTAGTGAGCTATACTCATTATGCAAAGTCTTAACTGTAAGACAACTTTTTATTCTGCAAACTGTCTTAAGGAAACATACTCATATGCCATATGATCCAAACCTAATAAATAATAAACGCAGATGGGATATAGTATGCACCACAGAAAAAAGACGGACGGTAACTGCAAAACGACATTATCGCTTTATGAGCTCGATGCTGTACAATAAGCTAAACAGACAATTGAATATATATCCCCTTACATTATATAAATGCAAACTAAAATGCATTGAATGGTTGCAATCATTGTCGTACCAGGATACAGAAGACCTCCTTGTTGTTTTAAAATAATGTCACATCACAGCTCATTTCACTTTGGCACTCAAAATATAACACTCACACACTATATACACACACACACACACTCACCACATCACACCGTAACACACACCACATCACAACACACACATATAAATACCCATATTTAAATCCCTACCGTATGCATATATAAAAAACATTCCATTTACCTACTCTCACTCACTTACCTTAACCTAGTTTCCATGCCCAATCGATACGATCATATATTATTATGTTTATTAGCTCTAATAATTATATATACATTTATTTTACAACTTTTTCCATAGTTAGTCTTCTCGTACGTAAATACATATTTGTTAAATAGTTGACTTTTAATAGTTCACTTTGCTACTGAGGAACTATATAGTTAGCTTACTTTCGGAGGAGGGCGTTGACATCTGCGACACAGTTTTATACTTCTGCAGGTGTCATCGATTCTCATGTGTTTATAACTAAATTGTGTTATGGTTCCAAATAAAAATTATTATTATTATTATTCACTTTATTTATTATACAACATAATTTTAAATTTTTTACAACATTATTACAAAAATAAATATTATAAAAAACTTAAAACTAGGGTGCCGCTGGTCGCGGGGCAGAGCCCAAGCGACCAGTGGTTAGGGCTGCAGAGAGAGGAACCTCCGGACAATGCGTGTTGTGTATTATTATTATTATTATATACTAGCAGCCCGCCCCGGCTTCGCACGGGTATAAAAAAAAATTATAATAATTTTTACAAAAACACATAGACCCTTCTATTTTAGTCAGGTTACTAAGAAAAGAAAATAATGGGATGAACATAGGACAGTTTTTATCCAACTGCGCAAAAAAGAGGTTAATGGTTTTGCGCGATAACCGATCTACTGGACCGATTAGGATGAAATTTGGTATGGAAATAGTTTGAGACACGGGGAAGGACAAAGGATAGTTTATAACCAACTGCGCAAAAAAGAGGTTAATGGTTTTGCGCGATAACCGATCTACTGGACCGATTAGGATGAAATTTGATATGAAAATAGTTTGAGACACGAGGAAGGACATAGGATAGTTTTTCTCCAACTGCGCAAAAAAAGGTTAATGATTTTGCGCGATAACCGATCTACTCAACCGATTAGGATGAAATTTGGTATGGAAATAGTTCGAGACACGGAAATGGTCATAGGATAGTTTTTATCCAACTGAGCAAAAAAGATGTTAATGGTTTTGGGCGATAACCGATCTACTGGACCATTTAGGATGAAATTTAGTGTGGAAATAGTTTGAGACATGGGGATGGTCATAGGATAGCTTTTATCCAACTGCGCAAAAAGAGGTTAATGATTTTGCGCGATAACCGATCTACTCAATCGATTAAGATGACATTTGGTATGGAAATAGTTTGAGACACGAGGAAGGACATAGGATAGTTTTTCTCCAACTGCGCAAAAAGAGTTTAATAGTTTAAATAATAAAGACGAAAAATTTGATTGTTTCTACACATTGAATAGGCTCTGAAACTATTGGAACAATTAAGATGAAATTTGGTATGGAAATAGTTTGAGACACGGGGATGAACATAGGATAGTTTATATCCAACTGCGCAAAAAATAGGTTAATGATTTTGCGCAATAACCGATCTACTCAACCAATTAGGATCAAATTTGGTATGGAAATAGTTTGAGAAACGGAGATGGTCATTAGATAGTTTTGTTCCAACTGCGCAAAAAGAGGTTAATGATTTTGCGCGATAACCGATCTACTCAACCGATTAGGATGAAATTTGGTATGGAAATAGTTTGAGACACGAGGAAGAACATAGGATAGTTTTACTCCAACTGCGCAAAAAGAGGTTAATAGTTTTAATAATAAAGAGGAAGCATTTGATTGTTTGTTCGTTTGTTTGCATTGAATAGGCTCTAAAACTACTTGAACGATTAGGATAAAATTTGGTATGGAAATAGTTTGAGACACGGGGATGAACATAGGATAGTTTTTATCCAACTGCGCAAAAAAGAGGTTAATGGTTTTGCACGATAACCGATCTACTGTACCGATTATGATGAAATTTGGTGTGGAAATAGTTTGAGACACGGGGATGAACATAGGATAGTTTTTATCCAACTGAGCAAAAAAGAGGTTAATAGTTTTGCGCGATAACCGATCTACTGGACCGATTAGGATGAAATTTGGTGTGGACATAGTTTGAGACACGGAGATGATCATAGTATCGTTTTATCCAACTGCGCAAAAAGAGGTTAATTTTTTTGCGCGATAACCTATCTTTTCAACCGATAAGGATTAAATTTTGTATGTAAATAGTTTGAGACACGAGGAAGGACATAGGATAGTTTTTCTCCAACTGCGCAAAAAGAAGTTAATGGTTTTGCGCGATAACCGATCTACTCGACCGATTAGGATGAAATTTGGCGTGGAAATAGTTCTAGACACGGGGAAGTACATAGGATAGTTTTTATCCAACTGCGCAAAAAGATGTTAATGATTTTGCGTGATAAAAAAACAGTAGAGCAATAAACATATATAAATAAAAGTTCATAAAAATAATTATATTAAACATTCTTTATTATTTTCTTTTCTTCGTAACCTGACTAAAATAGAAGGGTCTATGTGTTTTTGTAAAAATTATTATAATTTTTTTTTATACCCGTGCGAAGCCGGGGCGGGCTGCTAGTATATATATATATATATATATATATATATATATATATATTCATTCATCATAATCGGTACAGTAGATCGGTTATCGCGCAAAACCATTAACCTCTTTTTTGCGCAGTTGGATAAAAACTATCCTATGTTCATCCCCGTGTCTCAAACTATTTCCATACCAAATTTTATCCTAATCGTTCAAGTAGTTTTAGAGCCTATTCAATGCAAACAAACGAACAAACAATCAAATGCTTCCTCTTTATTATTAAAACTATTAACCTCTTTTTGCGCAGTTGGAGAAAAACTATCCTATGTCCTTCCTCGTGTCTCAAACTATTTCCATACCAAATGTCATCTTAATCGGTTGAGTAGATCGGTTATCGCGCAAAATCATTAACCTCTTTTTGCGCAGTTGGATAAAAGCTATCCTATGACCATCCCCATGTCTCAAACTATTTCTACACTAAATTTCATCCTAAATGGTCCAGTAGATCGGTTATCGCCCAAAACCATTAACATCTTTTTTGCTCAGTTGGATAAAAACTATCCTATGACCATTTCCGTGTCTCGAACTATTTCCATACCAAATTTCATCCTAATCGGTTGAGTAGATCGGTTATCGCGCAAAATCATTTACCTTTTTTTGCGCAGTTGGAGAAAAACTATCCTATGTCCTTCCTCGTGTCTCAAACTATTTTCATATCAAATTTCATTCTAATCGGTCCAGTAGATCGGTTATCGCGCAAAACCATTAACCTCTTTTTTGCGCAGTTGGTTATAAACTATCCTTTGTCCTTCCCCGTGTCTCAAACTATTTCCATACCAAATTTCATCCTAATCGGTCCAGTAGATCGGTTATCGCGCAAAACCATTAACCTCTTTTTTGCGCATTTGGATAAAAACTATCCTATGTTCATCCCCGTGTCTCAAAATATTTCCATACCAAATTTCATCCTAATCGGTCCAGTAGATCGGTTATCGCGCAAAACCATTAACCTCTTTTTTTAGCAGTTGGATAAACACTATCCTATGTTCATCCCCGTGTCTCAAACTATTTCCATACGAAATTTCATCCTAATCGGTCCAGTAGATCGGTTATCGCGCAAAACCATTAACGTCTTTTTTTCGCAGTTGGATAAAAACTATCCTATGTTCATCCCCGTGTCTCAAACTATTTCCATACTAAATTTCATCCTAATCGGTCCAGTAGTTTCAGAGCCTATTCAATGCAAACAAACAAACAAACAATCAAATCTTTCCTCTTTATTATATTAGTTTAGATATATATATATATATTACATAACATATGTGTTATAAATTACTTACATATTATAAAGTCTATATATAATAAAATAAAGCTAGAAGATATAACAAAGAAAATATTATTGCTACAATATATCCAATTACAATATATATTATCTAAAGCAATGATGGCCAAGTGGTTATAGCTATGGGCTGCCGTGCCGCAGTACCCTGGTTCGATCCCCACCGCCGGTACCAGATTGAGCTTCAACGCATGGTGGAAGGGCATTTTGAGATTTCCCGCCTGGCTAGCTACCACCCTCAAGTAGAAAATACATTGGACTCAAGTAGACAATAAATTGGCGACAGCCAAGCACCTAACAGTGTGTTCCGGTAGCAGTCCTTGTGAGCCGGTGAAATTGCAGGCACATGAGACTTAACAACTGTGTCTCAACGTGACGGGCGCAGTGCAATTCGTGACTTCTGATGGAATGCATCTGTTATAGGCAGAGGATACCGATAACATCAGGTGGGCCTCGAGCTTGTTCCGTCACTATGACATAAAAAAAAATACAAAACGCTCCCCTCCAGTGTTCCTCCATCTATGCCTCTAGCTGTAGTGAAAGTACTTAGTATAATTATGGTTCATGTAATCTTAGGTACTCCTATTATTATTACACAAACCGTACTTCTCGCAGTCCTTCCACATTCTCTATCACCACACTTTTATAATTTACACGTTTTCATTTCATCCCTCCACAAGACATGCCCATACTACGCCAATCTACTTATTACTGTTCAACATTAATATTACTGGTGCTAATGTTACGCTTTGAGGTTAAGATACAATAACATCATTAATATCAAAATATATTTTCAGTGAGTTCTACTGTTCCTGCTTTGAGGGCTACTCCGGCGCCGACTGTGGAGTCGGCGCACTCTGTCCAAGGTCTTCCAACATGTGTAAAAACGGAGGTACTTGCAGGTTAGCATAATGAATAGCAATACTCCTAATTTAACCACATAGACGGCCTCTTGTGGAAGAGTGGGTACCACAGTCATTTCAGATATTATCACCTCTGAGAAGTATTTAATGGTGTCATGCAAAAACTACAGTAATTAAGGTAAGGCTTCAACGGTTTGAGCGGCTTTGTAGCAAGTAAGATTACTGGGTGAATGAGACCTAACATTTAAATATATATTTCATAATATTGTGGAGATGTGACGGGCTTATTGCAACGCCACGCACAACTTGTTTTAAGCATAAGCGTCAAGCTTACCATCGGGTAAGTGACGTTTACGTTACTTTATATAATTACCAAAAATCAGATTAGCTAAATTACAGAAACAAGGTCGTTATTTGAAAATACTGATGTATAATAAATTACCAAAAAGCTTGACCACCTTAAAATATAGTTTCTTCTAACTAAAACTTAAGAACTTTTTTGAAAACAATCCATTCTACACATTAAAAGAATATATGTCAATGAAGCTTGTAGAATCTTTGTTCTTAGGACAAGTGCAAACGTGATAACTGTAAATTATTGAACTATATGAAGTGTAAAAATATTACGATTATGAAATTTTAATCAATTATTTACATAGACCTAATTAGAATTATTTAAGTAGTTATATGTGTTAAATGTAATTTGGACTTGCTTGTAAAAAATAATACTTTTATAATTAATTGTGGTAGGGCATTTTGCGAAAGCGCGCCTTACTAGCTATCCTTTCACAGAAAATCTGTTGCCAAACTCATAGTAATATGGCTCACAAGGAGCTGTCCTTGAGAGCCAGTTTTCAATGTAGATTTAACCTGTATATTATCTTTGACCACAATATCACCATAAGGTGATGTTAACATAACTTATAAAGCCTAAAACTCATAATAATAAATCACACCCACCTTATAAACTTATGTTGTCTTTTGCTAAGTGGCAAGATCCAATATCCTAAGATTCCGAAAAACAGCTACCGACACACTCCTCAAGGTTGTTTACTGTCTCGGGAATTGAAATCGTTTTTCCGCTAATTAAGATAATAACTCCACATATTGTGTTTCAATATCTACCCAAAGGTTGAATGGAGGAGATTAAGCAAAACAAATAATCAACTCATTGTACTTACTTTGAGTACATAGGGTTCATATTTTAATCATTGGGAGTTCTTGTACAGTTTTGCGCATGCCTACATTATCTTTGTATGCTTGCTGACACGACAGTTTGCGACATGTTAAGGACAGTAAATAATGTTAAACATTGTGTCAACAGACAGATGGGGCCGGCTGCCGTTAGCTGTATCTGCGCGCCGGGGTACACCGGAGATCTCTGCGAGTCGCAAATCGCTTCACCAGGTCAGTAGCACCAAAGGTAAGGCTCCGTACGAGTAACATAGAAATAGCTCTGTGGTAACCAACACCATTAATTTCAAAGCTATAACTGGAGGATAGGCCAGTATCCGTACAGTATTCCTTGTACGGAGCTCCATACTACTATATTTTACAAATTATTGGAGCACAAATTTATTTATATGCCCCGGGCGGGAATTGAACCCGCGTCCTCCGATTTCACGCCGGATGCCTAAATGCACAGCACGCTGAACAATACAATAACAAAATATGAAATTCTCGTGTGTTTCATACATATTTAAATATTATAACACTAGCCGGCAAAAACATTCACGTTGGGGATCGAATACATCGACCCGGCTTTCGAGCATGACAGATGCTGCGTCTGCGAGCTTCCAATGGACAGACGCAGCACAGCATTCACCCTGATGATCAGCCTCTGGCTGGCTCATCATCACTGGTTAGTGGCATTACTACATAGCGTGTCCGTGCTTCGAAGGGCACGTTTAGCCCTCGGTACCGGTTGGTGTTCTAAGATGGCAGTTTTAGTTATAGTTATAGCATGGTGGTAGGGAACTTTACGAATGCCTGACTGGCTATATAGCTATTACCCTCTAGTGGAAAATATGTCGCCACTATCTAGAGGCACAATTCTTGTCAATGTCGCGTGACGTCATAACGTGCCGTAAATTATAATGTGTTTTATAACGCGGTAAATAAACAAAGAATCTCCAAATCGTATTCAGGATGCCACAAGATAAGTTTTATATGGCTAATTTTTTGATTTCAAGTTTTTAAGAGGTACGTGTACAAAACCGGTCTTTCTCCTAAAAAAAATATCCTCCACCTTTATATTGCATTTATCATCGTGAAAGTAAACAGTTGAACACTTGGCGAGAGTATTTAAACGTGTTATGTTACACTTTACTTCACCATGGAAGATCTTTGTGTCTTACCATTTACATGTATTCTACATAGGCCATACCAAAGAACTTGTTATTATTGAGCCGCATTCTTTAGACAGTTCGAAACACACAGATAAACTGCTCTTAACGTCGGTACATTCAAAATTGAACGTTAACGTTTCACGATCTTTCCACAGAGTTAATGTAACGTGTCTAGTAGCAGCAGTTATAAACATCTAGGGCGTATGTTAAACAAAAACCATGGAAATTTCAGCACTCTTAACAAGACTAGTAACTCGAAACGGGTTGGCGCGAAATCAAAACAGAACATTTTTGAAATATAGTTCAATAAAACGTTTTCATATGCCACTGGGATATCCGTTGAATTGAAGCGCTCGTAGCGAAGTTTACTTAGCTGTTCTCAACCGATCAGCAAAGTTAAGCAACGTCGCGCGCGCTCATGAGTTGGATGGGTGACCGCTAGTGACATTACTACTGAGCGTTTCTGTGCTTCGGAGGGCACGTTAAGCCGTCGGTCCCGGTTGTTGTCTTAGGATGGCAGTCGTTATAGCATGGTGGTAGGGCATTTTGCGAATGCCCGCCTGGCTAGCTACCACCCTCAAGTAGAAAATCTGTCGCCAAGCACCTAACGGTGTGTTCCGGCAGCTGTCCTTGAGAGCCAGTACTTCTAGGTTAGCCTGAACAACATCTTCGACCACATCGTCACTTACCATCAGGTGAGATAGAGGTCAAAGGCTAACCTATCAGGTATAAAAAAAAAACCAGCGTTATGTTAACACAGCTGTTGGAAATCGTAAGGTAGATTAAGTAAGCTAAGTAAATTTCATGGCGACAGAATTTCTAGCTCTTCTATCACAAGGTAGGAATCCATACAGCAACCTGGTTGGCCATCTTAAAACTACACAACTATTATATGTAAGGCAAACTTGTTGTTCAGGCTAACTTAGACATACTGGCTCAAGGACGGCTGCTGGAACACACCTTTAAGGGCTTGGGGACAGTTTTCCACTTCAGGGTGTTAGGTGGCTGGGCAAGCGATCATAAGTACTTTTATATTACATATGCATGGATCTTTTCAGCAAGAGTCTGCCTTGGTACACACCAATGTCATATTCTGCTTCAAAGTATTATCACATATTACTGAGTAATAATGTATTAAGGTATGAATAACACTGTAGCAAGAGAAAGTACTACGTAAACGAGACATACATAGAAACTCATGTCTCAGAGAGGCACTGCAGAAATGCCACAAAGAGTCATAATTCTTTGTGGCATTTCTGCAGTGCCTCTGCAATAATTAAAATCAAGCGAATGACTTATAAGTCTTGTCGCATCATTTCATACAATAAAGGTCCAAGTCCGATAGAAAATTATGTTAACCGACTTTGCTAATATAATTAACACAAACATTATCTTAAGTTGATTTTACGATAACGATAGGCTCCAAAAGGATGGCTCTATTTATCCATAGTCCCATTTCGTCTCTAACCACACTCCAACATGTCGACATATCAGCAATGGCTTCCGACAATTTATCATCATTACCCCACGCATTTCCCGCATGAAACCTATTCCCAGGAAATTAATAAGGATTTTGGTAAAATTAACGAGAACGTGGCAAAGATGGTATTAATTTTGATGATATTAAAGAAATTTATGAAGCTTCTTATCTACGCAATGATATATATTGTTTTGGATGCGGAGTTATAATTTTAATTTAATTGCATATATTTGTCTCCTTTTCTCTCTATCTCTGCTTTAGCTTGGGCAAAAATGCTATTGTATATCGGTCTGGATTCCAGATTTCCAGTTGTTCTCTTTGAGAGATTGAATTTCTCAACCGATTTTAATGAAATTATGTGGGCAGGTTCGTTAATTATATGGAATTTTTATGCGCATGTAACAACAAAAGCTAAGTTGAATTACGTTAAAAAATCTTATATCATATTATAATCTTATAATAGTTAACATAATGGTGTTATAACATAAAGTTAACATTGATTACAACGTTGCTATTAATTTAGATAACAACTTCTTTTCTCGAGAAGTACCTAGTAACTTTTTTACGTTTTAGATATTAAAATATTAAAAATTAAGATTATTAAGATATTAAAAAACAATATGGTTAATTGAAAAAAAAATCTACTGAGCTATTTTGCGTCTTTCCCACGTTTTTTTTAAGAAACGTGACATAATGGGTTTTTAGAGGAAGCCACCAGTAGGTGGCTTAAATTCACTGGCAATAATTAATTTCCATTGAAATTTGTTGGCGCCAGCCAGCCAAGTTCGAGTTGAATTGAAATATTGGCTTTACTCAAATAAGGTTGTCAATGTAATTACCAACTTAAAAGAATTTTTGAGTAAAATTAATTATATATGTTTGTGAAGATAAACTAAAATTAATAGAATAGGGTTGTTGACTTGTTTTTTTAAAGTATGTTAAATTATTTAGAACACTGAAATATACACCTAGTATTTTTAATTTTTTTTTCAGGAGTCCTGAAATACTAGAAATCCATCTTTTTATTTCAACTTTTAAAATTGGCGCTAAAACATCATTCAATGGCGGCCTGTATGCTTATGACGTCACTAGGGCAAAAACAAATAGTGCTGAAATGTAATACGTTTTGCTTGCTTGTTGTAGTGTCGTGCGTAATCGATTATACAGGTTGTTCGGCAGAACGTGTACCATAGTGTAGGGGTGTATGTAGACTGAATAAAACAATCACAGAACCAACACAGTTTGAAGCACGGATACATGAGTGGCAGCATTATCAATTATTTTTCATACATGGTAATTAAACAACTTTAATCGGTTCAAAATCACTATTTTCTACCGACTTCAAAAAAGGAGGAGGTACTCAATTCGTCTGTTTTTTTTTTTTTTTTTTTTTTATGTTTGTTACCTCATATCTTCTGACTGGGTGAACTGATTTTAATCATTCTTTTTTTATTTGATAGCTGATGCTTGCCGTGTGGTCCCATTTAAATTTCATCAAAATCGATTTAGCCGTTTTTGAGTTACACTCCAAAAACTGAAAAAGTGTTTTCCTGTCCTGATATTATAGTGAATGTTTGTTACCTTAGAACTTTTGACTGGGTGAACCGATTTTGATAACTCTATTTTTATTTGAAAGCTGATGTTTGCCGTGTAGTCCCATATAAATTTCATCAAAATCAGTCAAGCCGTTTTTGAGTTACACTCCAAAAACTGAAAAAGTGTTTTCCTGTCTTGATATTATAGTCAATGTTTGTTACCTTAGAACTTTTGACTGGGGGAACCGATTTTGATAACTCTATTTTGATTTGAAAGATGATGCTTGCCGTGTGGTCCCATTTATATTTCATCAAAATCAGTCGAACCATTTTTGAGTTACACCCCAATAACTGAAAAGTATTTTCCTATCATGATGAATTCTCATCGAAGCTCAAATTTGGTGGTAACACAGTAATATTTCCTCAACGGTATAAGATAGAAATAAAATTTTTGGATAGGAAGATAAAACGTGTATTATGCCGCAAATTAAAAAAAAAACTAGTCTTATTTTAATATTGTTAGGTTTGCAATAACGCCTGCTATGCGGATTACATTACAAAATCACAAATATAAAACGAAAAATTTAAGTCATGTGCGGGATTCGAACCCGCGTCCATCCACCCCTTGAGCCGGGGTATGGTCTTACCAATTGAGCTAACATGACATGACGTCATAACTCAAATCTTTCCTATCGTTCTTTAACCATCGTATTGGGATGGAGCGACATTTATAGTGCCACTAGCGTTATACTACAAACAAGACAAATTTTGCAATTGGTTTTATACTTGAAAATGATGACGCAACCGTATAATTTTAATATTGTTAGGTTTGCAATAACGCCTGCTATGCGGATTACATTACAAAATCACAAATATACGATAGGAAAATTTCAGTCATGTGCGGGATTCGAACCCGCGTCCATCCACCCCTTGAGCCGGGGTATGTTCTAACCAATTGAGCTACCATGACATGATGTCATAACCCAAATCTTTCCTATCGTTCTTAAACCGTAAATGTCATTAACAGTAAATGACAATTGATCCCATAAGTAGGGGACTAAATATAATGATCACCATAAAATGCTTGGATACCCTTAGTTCTTTTACCAAAAATTGTAATCGAACACCAAATGTAGTAAATGATCACTAAATCTCAAAGCCATGTTTAGGTGCGACGACGAGCGAAGCGAGGAGGAGCGTTAGGTTACTTGTGACCACAACAACGCGCGAGCCGAGCGAGCACAGCGAGCGTGCCGCGGCAGCGGCCGGCGATGCGCCAGAAGAATTACAGCAAGTTTAATTTCGATTATAATTTACTTTTTTTGGTGATTGTTAAATATTTAAGGGATCCTCTTGTATTCGCTATAAATGAAAGTCTTCAATAACTGACTTGATATTTGTATTGTCCTTTGAACATAGTTTGGGTTACACAGCACTTAAATTACTATTTTTATTAATTTATTTTGTAGGAACACATATGGCATGTTGGTTGATGTGAGACGAGAGAGTGAGACAGCTTTACTTATTTAATATTAAACAGTGATCATTTACTACTTTTGGGTTAACAATGATTTACTAAGAGTAATTTTGCTTGGATAACGAGATGTTAAAACTTTGGTTCTAAGTTTACATTAAATTGGGGTTAATTTTAGTATGTTATATGTTACTATATCTGGTGGTAAGTTAAACATAAGCCCATAAGTAGCAAGGTTCACTAAAAAGGGCGAAATAAAAATTTTTACCAAAAAAAATAGAACCGACTTCAACACTCAAATGTGTGAAATAACTTGTCGAAGTCGGTACCATGACGGTTCAAAAGTACCTATCATCACAATATTGTGCGCATGGTACCGACTTCGACAAGTTATTTCACACATTTGAGTGTTGAAGTCGGTTCTATTTTTTTTGGTAAACATTTTTATATTGAACATTTTTGTAATCCCGAAATGTAAACACTTTCAAGTGATCGAGACAATCAAATGGCGTGCAGTGACATCGGAATAAATATAATGATAAACATAAGCTTTTCCAACTGTTTAAAGTTGTTGTATTACTATGAGTAATAATTGCAAAATGTTTCCATAGATTCTTGTTCCGAGTTTGGGTTTTATTATCTATGCTGGTCTTTGATCAAATCTCACGGCGAAATATGATCAACGATAAATGAGTCAAATGTACGTATTACACTATTAAATATATAGGATCCAATGGATTTGATAGTGAAATAGGGGCCTAAGTAGTAAATCGATAGTGATGCGACATTTTGTAGGTTGCTTGCTATTAGCAATTACTAATGTCAATTGTCACTGTCAAAACCTTTGGAAGCAAACTCTCATGATTACTATTACCTATTCTGTGGCTTTGTTTTTGTCCTTATGACATCATTTCCGCCTTTACTTCCGTTTGAGATCACGTGACTTAAAGAAAATTTAAACACATTTTGTTTATTCAAAATAAAGGTAATCCAATGCAGAATAAATAATTTGTTAATTTCGTCGAGTTATGTGCTCCAACTACTATCATGTTAACGTTACACTGTATTTTATTTTAGACTGTGTCAACTACCCTATTATGACCAGAAAAGGCAAGGAAAAGATTTAAAAATTATAGCTGCTGTTGTTTCTTCTACTCGTATACTTGTACATTGCTCTACAACAGTAACTGTATATTTTCAGAATGCGATATAGAAGAGTGCTCTGAAGGCTGATAAGGGAGCGACGTGTGACTGCAGCCCTAAAGATACTGATGCCTGTGAGTGAATTTTAGAAAACAATATTTTTGTTGTCGTGGTGTGCATCTTCATCTTGTGGGTAAAAAGCCGATTCAGGGAGAACCAGAATAGACAACTGAGTTTTCAGCAGAACTTTCCAACACCCAGTCCTTCCAAACTCAGAAAACTACTCCCTCTGGTGGAAGTATTTGTGTATTAGTAGAACTGTCATTTCGACTATTATAAAACAGTCATAGATATCATTGAAAAGAAAAACTACGTAATACACAAATTCAAACCATAGACTTATTGCACGGTAATCAGTAAATTAGTCACACGAGCTATAATTATTATAATATTATAATACTATAATATCCCATAATAATATGTGATAATAATTATAGAGTTCATGACCGTGACAGTTTAAAAACTCATACAGTCATAGGAGCTGTCATAGTGAAGTTCAGTGAATGAGTCCGTAAAACGGGAAGTAGAAACCTTTATTTTATTCCTAAACAGCATTTTTTTTTCAGTATCAGCACGCTTTGAGACAAAACTACAGATTATGGACCAACCAAATATCAATATATCACAAGAAGTCATAAAACAGGTAAAACTATACCTGCTTTATAGTTTTTAAGTATTTATTATTATCAAAAATATATTTGCAATTACACTGTGTGTCTGATGTCTACATCGGGGACGTCCGAGGGGGCAGATCAACAACAACAGTTATATAATAACAATATTGTTATTCGTAGGGGCAGATGAAAACAAATCCCCCGGGGCCATTCATAAATACGATATGCCGAATTCAAAATATTTCTTGTCTTGTCCTTTAACATTGTTAGAATAGTGAATATGATGTTCCTGCCGGCTATGTGATGTTTCTGACGTCACGACGTTAGCATAGAAAGTTTTTTTTTCCGAAATTGACACTAAATATATGCAAATATCTATGAATATTGTTACAATTGACAAAAAAGTCAATATGCAGACGTTTCTGCACGAAATATTAATTCTAAAGTTCCTTCGTTCCTAAAAAAGTTTCAATACAAAAAATATCGTGTTCAATAGTGTAAATAAATCAATGTACCTATTTTTAGCTCATTTCATACAACTTCGTATTTAAATAGATAATTACAATTTGTATGTGTCAAAGTCAAAGTCAAAATCATTTATGCAATTTCGGCGTCTACGACGCGAAGCTCTTATGAAAGTCAATATTTTTTTTTAGAATTGAAAAATTCTTATTATTATTACAAATTTGAGTATTGAAATTATTATACTATATACGTGTATAACAAAAAAAAAAACTCAAATATAACTTTTATTTTCTCTGTAATAAAGAAAACTATAAATTCCCCATTTTGTACGTGGCTAAAACGCTATCCGCAAAAAGCCACAAAAAAAAAAACAAAAAACCTCATTAATTATCTATGGCCAATCGCCATGCGCGCGCTTAGATAACTGAATAATTTTTCCCGCCATAGCGGAAATTCATCACAACTCGTTTTCACTGTTGTAATTATATTTATTTTCTTCACAAGTGTGTTCAAAAACGTTGTATGTTACACGTGTGTATTGATTATTACCGTCCTTGGCTCTCTTAAGACCCTCACCTAAAGGGTCGGGTCTCAATGGCGCTTCAGCGTTAATAACCAACACTACACATTTGTACCATAATGTTCTATTAATAAAATTCCAGTCAACTAATATTCAAAGTATTGTGATTTTTCCTATAGTTCTTTCTTAGCCAATTCTTATTTCTGCGAGCAGGCACTACACTTTTAATATCTAGATAACAAATTCGCTTACTCTTACAAGTAACCTCTCACAAGTCAATTTTGCCGCCCCTCATCCAATCCCATTATCAGATTTACTTACTAAAATTTCATCTGTTTCGTTTTAGATAACGCGCTATCTAATGGAATCAAATATCACTTTGGAGGATGAAATCGAAATTTTGAATGTGAGGTAAGTCATTCAACTTAAAATTTTAATCTAATTTAGGAAACCAATATTCACTTTTGGAAGTAATTCTTTGGACAGATAGGGGCGAACGCCAAGCCACAATTTCGGAATTAGTCTAAGCAAATGAGATATACATATACGCACAATTGAAGTTTGTTTGTTGTTGGTAATAAAACTTTTAAAATTGCCTTGCGTTGTTATGTGTGACATATTGTACCGAGTCCTGATAAATAGGAGAAGATGATAATGAAGATGACTCATTATTCTATAAACGTGTATAGTTTATAAAACAGTTACGCATAGGATTACAGGTACGTAGAGAAAGGTATTTTACCTTTCTCTACGTACCTGCCCCTGATCAGTAAATGATAGCTTGATAGCCAACATGTTTCATTTTGTCCAGTTCAGTAGAGTCAAATGGGGCTCGCGTGGTTTGGCTTCGAGTGTGGGGTACGAGACATGAAGCTGGGCAGTTCGGGGCGGCACTAGCAAGGCTGGTAGCTACTAGTTCTGGGGTAAACGAACTGAGACTATTGCCAGCAACGCTCCACTTCACTATGCAGCCAGCGCAGCGCTGAGTCTACACGTGAGTACTATGCACTATTTCAGAATGTTTTTCAAAATTCATTGAAGCTGCCGTGGGAGCTTTGATAGCGACTCTCAAGCGTGTGTCATCAGCTTAATAAGGCTGGTTGAGGCATCGAGTCATGGCTCGTGGGGCCACTACCCCACCGTATCTCTTCACTGCATAAGCTACTCAAGCGAGTGACTCTTATACTTTTTAATTCTACAGCCTGGTCACGGTCAAACCGACTAGGGTCACGCTCTGCATCAATTATATTGTATGTTTGAAGTTCGGGTATAAATTCACTTTATTACTGTTTATTTCGTTACTTGGTCTACATAGAGTTCTGTTTACATAGAACATAAAAGTGACAAAATATTAATAGTAATTTAGGTCTGCGTCAAGGTGTACATAGGTTTGCCGGTATTATGAGGTTACATTCGTAAAAAATATTTAAATATTTTAGGTGTGAATAACACGTTTAATTTTAATATTCTTTTTTTACCGGCAGTATATCTTTATTAATAAAATACCACGAAATATATACAACACAACAGCTACTACAATAAACGCATTTAGTGGCTACAATAAAAGCATGCAAGCAAATGCTCCAGCCCACTACCAGTTGGCAGCGTGCCCAGCACGCTGGCAGCATATTGCCCAGTTGAATTGCAATGCAAATACAATGCAAATTTTTTGAGCCAAATAGGTGCCAGCATTTTGATCACACGTCACATCTACCAAGCGCTCATATAAGTTTTGGAAAATACGATTAGCTCCCAGTCCTAACGAGAGACAAGAGTTTAAACAACCTTAGGCAGCTAAAAAGTTATGCTTCAAAACGTGTAGCTGACTTTTTATATCGTACTTGATCACTATAAACCGAAAATATTGAGAAAAATCGAAAGCTCTTCAATACTTTCTTTATAATGTATGTAATATATCTTGCGTGTATGTACTTCTTTATCTATACGTAATATTATAAACAGGAAAGATTCGTATTTTTGTATTTTGTTACGAATAAACATAAAAACTACTGAACCAATTTGGAAAATTCTTTCACCATTAGAATCATACACTATCCCTGATGAACATAGATTATAGAATATTTTCAAAACTTAGGGATCCGTATGAAAACTTCGATAATGTAATCCAACGTGAAAAAAATACCAGTAAATCGTTATATTGCGTACGCTGTGGAAATTATTGATCATAGTGCAAAGTGATGTACCTACTACAATTTAGTAAAGGATATTAATATCTACAAAAAAATTTGCAATACCATATGTCTCACGATTACAATTATGTCACAATAACTACTTTTTATGTGTTTCAATTTATAATTTTTGATAATTACCCTTGCAAAGCCGGGACCGGGCCTCTATTAAAAAAATAAACATATTTTAGAGTTTCGTATTCCAAGGGCTTCTACGTTTAGTAGCTACTAACCCGTAACAAATGGGTGGAAATATACACACAAAGAGAATAAACAGTAGTAAAACATTGAAATCACTTCCCTTTGGGTATGAAGCACTAAAAATTAATAAAAATGTAGGTTGAACCTTTTTTTCTTACATGGACATATTATTGCAGAGAAAATGTATTTCAGGAAACAGGCAGAAGCTAATTATCTAGAAAAGGGGTAATGGAAACGCTATCTGCAGTAAAAAAACCGCTTTATTTTCTTCCTAATAATTTTACGTGTATATTTGTTAAAGTCTTAGTTTCTATTCTGTAACTGAATAAAATAACTGTTTCTGTAGCCGCCTCTGTCCAATTAGGTCCCGACGAAACTTTAATTATTTAACGTGAATTTTCTAGCGCTAGTAACCGAGACTTGGCTCTGAGCCATATACTTAGTTTTAGGGCTGCCATTGTTAATATTTTGTATATAACATTGGGCCTTATCTACTTACTAGTTCAAAAAGAGCGCACCAAAGGGTTGAACAGCAGAACCTAGTCCTAAGTGCGTAAATTAAGCATGCCTGTCCAGAATTAACAGTCGCTGTGGCCGAAATCGGTCAGGACTACATCATCATCATCATCATCATCAGTTCAAAAAGTTTTTTTTGCTTTCACTGTTGATGACTGATGATTGCAAGCTTTTGTTTGGCGGTGATCCATCTGTTGTTTTATTGTTAACAATTATCTTGTCAGTTTCTTTCAAATTCTTTTTAAGATTTTTACCACGTGGATAAATATTCTGACCATACCTAATTAAATTTAAAATCCTTCACTAGACTTGGAACTTAAAATGTGGCATGTGGAGTAAGACAGTGATACATTATCTTTTTGATTGTCTACTATTTTACATCACCTTTGTGTGGCAAAGGTGATGTCAAATAGTAGACAATAATAAAACAGGACGCAAAAGTATTTTATTATAACCCTGACCCTGACCTGACCCTGACCAATAATGAGACTCAATACGGAACCTCAACTTTTGTCTCATAACTTTGCCATACAAAATACATAAAAAATATCGCGAATGAAGATGCTTTGGTTAACGCACGTAGCAAAACCAAGGAGATCTCCAACCATAATTTAGAAAGCCTTTTTTTTTTTTTTTTTAGGGGGGGAAATGCCTTCGCACTTCCCTTCCATCACGGGGGTAGTGGAAGGGGATGTGTGGGACTTGAACCCACTAAAACCCCCCCGTGAGCAGTCCTCCGCCGAGGAGGGGCAAGATGGGGTCACGTTAGCAGTCACCATCTCACCCCAACGGTAGGCCCGAACCCAACTGGGCCTCCACCCTGTGAAGGGGCGACCTTGCTCACCAAGGTCGCCCCCTAGACGTGTGGGGTCGTGCAAGCTGGTGGAGTATCCCCCGACACTCCACCAGTGACCCCACTACGGAGAAGGAAGGAGGCGGGCGAATCGCCGCCTCCTCGCACCTGTTCGTCTGCGACGGCGCGGGTCAGCTTGGATATCGTCTTCCCTGACCCGCTCCGCGGTCTCTTTCTGCACCATCACCTCTTCGCAGAAAGAGACCACCGCCTGCCACGATCTCTCTCCACCGAGCATGGCGTTTACAACGCTCGGCAAAGAGAGATCCCCTCCTATGACGGCTGAAAGCGTGTGCTGCTGCGGGCCCCATGCAGCACAAACCTCCAGCGTATGGAGCGCCGTATCTTCCGGCGCCCCACAGGCGTGGCAGGCCGGGGTGGCCTCCCGTCTAGCGATCTGGTGCAGGTACTTGCCGAAACATCCGTGTCCAGAAAGCACCTGCACCAACCGGAAGGTAAGCGATCCGAACCGCCGCTTCACCCACCTCTGTAGGACCGGGCGGATGGCCTCCACCGTCCACTGCCCAGGGACCGGCGGAGCCAGATCCTCCGTCCATCTGTGCAAAAGGGTGAGCCTTGCCTGCCATCGCAAGCGCGTCACTTCATCCCACGTCGGGGGATCCCCCCGAGTTCTCCTCCCCACCACAAAATGATATACTTCTGCGAGTATCTCGGCCTGGAGCTCCCAAGGAAGATCCCCAGCCAGCACGCAGGCCGCCGTCCAGGACACCGTCCGGTATCCGCGTATCGCCCTCGTTGCGACAATCCGCTGCGGGCGTCTCAGCAGAGTTTTATTGTCGCGATTGAGGGCGTCCACCCAGACAGGTGCCCCATACAGGGCCATACTCCGGATCACTCCGGAGTATAAACGGCGACAATTGGCATTCGGGCCACCCACGTTTGGCAGCAGCCTCCCCAAAGCGGCCGCAGCTCCTACGACTTTCGGCGCCAACTTGGTGAAGTGGACCCGAAAAGACCACCTGCCATCCAGGATGAGACCCAGATATTTCATCTGGGTCCCAACCGGAACCATGACCCCCTCCAGGGATACCCGCGTTCCTGGAGGAGGTCCCCCTCGAGGCCCATGAAACAATAGGGCCTCAGTCTTGGAGATGGCGACCCTCAGCCCAAAAGCACGTATTCGGCTGACCACAAGGGTAGTGCCCACCGAAGCCAACCGCACTGCCTCCTTGAGGTTCCTCCCCTTGACTACGACCAAGGTATCATCCGCGTAGCATGCGACCCGCATACTTGCGGGAAGCGTGCCACGGAGCACCCAGTCGTAGCCGACATTCCACAGGAGTGGCCCCAACACTGACCCCTGTGGAACCCCGCAGGCAACGTGACGGCGCCTTAGTCCGTCGCGTCCTTCCACCAGAACCTCGCGGTCCTGGAGGTAATCAGCCAACAGCCTTCGCAGATACAGGGGCACTCCGTGATATCGAAGCGCCTCCTGTATAGTACCATGTGGAAGGCTGTTGAAGGCGTTCGCTATGTCGAGCGATACTGCCAACGCCTTTTCTCCGCTGCTGACCGCGTCCCGCGTCCACTCTTTGAGCCAGAGTAGGGCGTCTAGCGTAGACCGCCCCTGTCTAAACCCATACTGGGCCTCCGACAGCTGTGGCCCTGTGCCCTCCAGGTGCCGGATGACACGGGAAGCCACCACTCTCTCAAGCAGCTTACCCGTATCATCCAGCAACACAATTGGCCTGTATGCGGACGGCGAGTCGACGGGTCGACCCTCCTTCCGCAGCAGGCACAATCGACCATCCTTCCACAACTTCGGAAACCGTCCTGACGTAAGGCATGCGTTGAACAGCTCCCGAAGCCGATCACCCATCTCCCCTAGAGCAATACTAAGGACCCGACCTGGGATACCATCTGGGCCCGGTGCTGTCCTCTTTCTTCGCAGACGGCTGACCGCAACCTCCATTTCCACCTCTGACACAGGTGGAATGGAAGCTGGACTCAATTCTTCGGGAAACGATAGTGCCATCGTTGGAGGGGTGTGGACGGGGTCACTATCGGGGAAGAGCCCCTCCAACACCCTGCCCAGAAGCTCTGGCTCAAGAGACTTCACGACCGGGGGCATCTGACCCCGGAACATTTTCCGGGCGGCCCTATAGGGACGCCCCCATGGATCCCTATTTAACCCCTCTAGGCCTTCACCCCAGGCCTGTGACTTGGCCTGGGTGATGGCCAGCTGCAGCTCTCGCTTCGCCTCGCGGTATACATTATACAGCTGGCCCTCAATCGCCAACTCCTCAGCCGACATTTGCACATCGGTGCGGCCGTTGCGCCGTCTCCTACAGCGGGCGTAAGGATGGCGCGCATCTGAGCAGGCGGTCCGGAGATTTGCAATCTCCAAACTCCACCAATAAACCTGGCGCCGGGTGGGACGGCGCTGGGACCTTGGCATGGCCGCGTCACATACGGCCGTCACCGCTGTGCGAAAGCTGCCTGCGGCGAAATCCACTTCCAGGTGCGTGGTGGTTGTAAGCCACGACTGGACGATTGCCGCCTCTTTCGCCAATTCGACGTCGAGATGACTTATCGTCCAGCGTGGGAAATTTGCTCGCTCCACGCGCTGAGTACCTCCCTGGCTGTACGAGGTAGAGATCTCGAACCTAATGTACTTGTGGTCCGAGAGAGTCTCCACCTCTGACTCAACCCTCCAGGCCCGGACACGAGCCGCAACAGATGGAGTGGCAAAAGAGATGTCTACCACAGACCCCCCATTGTGTCGCACGCACGTGTGGACCGACCCTCTATTCAGCAGAGTCAGTCCTGTGGCAACCGCCCACTCCCTGACAATCTCACCCCGAGAGTCAGTGAAGCGATTGCCCCAATCCCGAGCCTTGGCGTTCAAATCTCCCAGTAGAAGGACCTGCCGTGGCACTAGTCGTCTCACCACCGCAGCCAGGCCATCCATAAACATCTCCAGCTCCGCAGCAGTTTTATTGGGGGAGAAGTAGGCTCCGATGAGCGCATACTCCCCCCATTTAGCCACCACGTATCCCGAACCCCTCTCTTCCACTAAAAGGGGCTCAGCCCCATTGGATCTCGCCACAATGGCCACAGAGCCATCCAGGTCCCCAGCCCAATATGGATGGGGAGGAACGTAATATGGCTCCGCTGCGACCGCCACGTCTATCTGCCACTGCGCTAGAGCCTGCATAAGCAAATCTTGGGCCCTTTCGCAGTGGTTGAGGTTCGTCTGGAGGAGGTTTTTATGTCCGACCCGATCCATTAATCAGACA
This sequence comes from Plagodis pulveraria, assembly GCA_963890685.1. Lineage (NCBI taxonomy): Eukaryota > Metazoa > Arthropoda > Insecta > Lepidoptera > Geometridae > Plagodis > Plagodis pulveraria. The sequence continues at coordinate 8,420,583 of OY982964.1, read as the reverse complement.
TAGCGACCTCCTCACACGCCGACTGGCGGCGAGTGACCTCCGGGACGGCGCGTTTCGTGGCCGCAAGGGGGGCTTGGGTTGTGGCCTTTCCCTTAGTCTTTGGGGGGGTACAGTTGCGTCCCCCCATAACGTGCACAGAAGGCCTACCCGACTCTGCGCAGATTGCGCAGTGTGGGTCGCTCCTCCCACAGTTGGCTGCCTGATGACCAGTGCCACCACATCGGTAGCACAGGTCCCCCCTGTCCACTAAGGCTGAACACTGGGTGCGAGTATGACCCAGCCCCATGCACCTGAAGCAACGCAGAGGACGCGCATCCAGGGCAACCACTCGCACCGCGCTCCATCCCACTAACAACTTGCCCTTTTCCAGCAGCACTTTGGCTGCCGGAATTGGGCAGGAAACAAGGATGGAGTAGCGGCGAATTTCGCCGGTCTTCACGAGCCGTACTTCACATCCACCTGCCTTAGCAACTGCTACCGCCACTTTCTCCTTTGTGGCTGCATCATCCAGGCCCGTAACCCTCAAATCGATAGATTTCACGGGCCTGGCAACGTTGGCCACCTCTGACAAGACATCGCGAAGTTTGTCTGCAAGCTTGTCTGCCTTCTCTGTGTTTTGGGAGCCAGGAATCTCCAACAACCTGGCTAAACATATATATCTTCAAAACCGCTGTAGGGCATTTTACGAAAGTTCGCCTGGCTAGCTACCATCCTTTTGTAGAAAATCTGTTGCAAAGCACCCAATTAAGTGGATCGCCAGATTTAATGAAAACCAGTTGCCATTCTAGCTTTCATTTGTCCATAATATCATCACACCACAGACGAGATAATGGCTAAAGTATAACCTATCAGTAATGTTATAAAATAGTAGTGTCACATGATACTACTATGTTAAAATAAAAAAAAGTTGGGAGTGTTAACATAAAGTTGTACAACGTTACTACTTTTTAAGAACCTGTATCCCTTCCGCAGTTTTTAAAGCACTCATTGATGGTTGTGCTTTACTAAATAATTTTTTTTTGCCCGATAGGTTTGCCTTTGACCACTATCTTACCTGATGGTAAGTGCTTATGTTTTCGAAGATGTTGTTCAGGCTAACCTAGAGATACTGACTCTCAAGGACAGCTGCGGGAACACACCGTTAGGTGCTTGGCGACAATTTTTTTACCTGAAGGCGGTAGCTAGCCAGACGGTCATTCGCAAAATGCCCAACCATCATGTGCATCTTAGTATTTATTATCTTAAAATATGTTTAAAAACGTCGTAAGAAACTTACTGAGGGAGTAATAATAGGGAAAAACGAGGGAAGTAAACTGCTATTTTACATTGCGATCCCCAAGCCGCCTGCCAAGTGTGGATTATGGCAAACCCTCCTTAATGGAGGAGATATTTGTTTGACGGCGGAAATTATCTAATGCCGTGATGTGTAAGGAAGACATAACACATATTATGCTACTTTTTATTCCGAAAAAGTATAGTGTTTTCGTGGGTCACACTGAATTAACACATAGGCTACTTCAATTCTGAAAAAATATGATGTTTCCGTGAGATGAGCGAGGAATCCTAGGTACTATCCTTCCTACTCTACGAATCAATTCCTACTAATATTATAAAAGCGATATTTTGTGAGTGTGTTTGTATTTTGTTACTTCTTCACGCACAATCGGCTAGATTTAGAAACCTTTGATTTAATTTATGTTAAACAATAAATATGATATAGTGTTCTGACCTGGGCGAAATCCAGATTGAAGAGGATTAAGTAGTTTACTGTCAACCATAAAGAGACTAAGTTGGTAATAGATAAGGCGTTCGAGGACTTTAGAGAAAAAAAAAAGAATTGAGATGCGAGTAGGGCTGTAGCCCGAGAAAATATTTGAATTTGACTATTTGGGCATGTATAAAAATAAATTGAATTTTTTTTCTCTGCATTACACAGTATAAAATATTGTCTTTGTACGAATAAATTATTCATAGATGTCTATATTATTAATTTGAGAACCATTGCTATATAGACGCGATTCAAACCGTTTAATTACAATTTAGAATGTATATTATCCTCAAATTAACATGAATTAAGATAGGAATGATCCATGTGTGCCACAATGAACGCCGACTACGAAGTGATTATGGATGATGCTTGTTTATAAATATAAATTAACATGAGTAGCAACTGTTCCTAGAATAGTGTTAAAATTAAATATCATAATACCTACACAAATATTTCCAAATCCAGCCCTTTTGCAGTAAAATTAGAGTTTTAATTATTATCTTAGATTATATTTAATTTCATGGATTTAACGATGCGATAAGAGCTAAGAGCTAGAAGATAAGAGCGGATGGGAGTAAGAAACTGCCCCGTTTAAAAGTGATTTAGTTGAATGAACTAAACACACGTAATTTATGTGACACACTTTGATGAATAACATTAATAATTTTAACCTACTCTTATGATCTCTCAATCTGTTAATAAATTTTTGGCTTCTATTCTCAAAAGGGCAAATGGAGCCTGTTCAGCTGTCTGTCACTCTGCTGTCTGTCTGTCCGTATTCAATAGATCTCTAGCTTGTAAAAGATAAGAGTTGACAAACCAGATACTTCGGATACAGAACTTATTATTAATTTTTTTTTTTGATTTTGTACTTTTTTGTAACGTATTCTATTCACACACTTCTCTACATATATTCAAAATGTTACCATCGTAGACCAAGTTATCTCTTTCTAAGGTGTGAAATTGGGTAATGTCGTGACATTACCCAGAATCGTGATTCTGCTATAAAAAATTATATAGGTCAGAATAATAATATAATAATAATAATATAGATCGAAATAATATACATCAGAATTGTGAATAAAAAATGCTCATATAATCCGGATAAAAATGTATACTTAAGCATACAAAAAAAAAAATACGAAGATTATAAAATATTAATTATTGCATTTTTGGAACTTGAAAACATAATAATCTCTAGAATAAAGATTATTTTACACATAGAAAACTATTTACTGTCTGTAATTTGAAGCTTTTTCATACTACAATATTGATTTACATTTATGTTTTGTATATTATAATTATATCTCGTTTACTTCTTATCATATTAAAATATATATTACAAAAAAGAGCTAAAGTAAAAAATAATTATACCACGAGCGGAAAAACCTATCTTAGGAATTGTGTGTAGGTTCACACATTCACTTAGCAGGTGTAAATGAAAACACTGCAATATAAATAAATACCTTATTAAAAATAAAAATGTTACCATATAAGAGTATAAGTTTCCTAATTTGTTTTTGAAAACATTGTCTCATCAGCAGCCTAAAACGTCTTACACCTTGGAAATTCCATTCATTTTTCTCATCTCGCTAAATGAGGCTTACCTGCCAGGTATTATGTATATTACCATAACATAGACGTGACACAGTGAAACTAGGCGCGGTACATAAACATTTAGCTTAACATATAATGTGGTTTATTTAAACTCTTGGATGTGTGATCAAGATACTGGTACTTATTTGGCTCAACAAATAAGCATTGCAACCCAAAGGGCAACGCTGCTAACTGGTAGTGGTCTGGAGCATGTTAAGTACCTGTAGAGCGACAATGGCCTTTAGTGTCTAATTGCTTTCGTTGTAGTAGCTGTAGTATTGTATAAAGTATGTAGTTTTTTTGTAATAAAGTACTGCCGGTAAAAACAACGATTCATAATTTAATCATGATACAAATATATATGCCTTAATTTTTATACTTGTAAAGCATCAATGAGTAGAATTCTTAGTGTGACTAAAAGTATCTATGTAATTATATTTATGAAATGTGGACTTGGTATCTATATATCATATATTATTTAACAATGAGGTGAGAAAATTAAGATATAATTTGTGAGTAATAGCTATATTGTAATATAAGAAAAGTTTACTTATTAGTGCGATAATATATGCAAAGGCCTTTATAATTGCTCATTTAGAATAGCTTTTTAGTGATAACTTCAAATTACATAAAACATCATCACGCTTATATTCCCTAAACGGGTAGGCTTAGGTGTCTATGCTACTACGTTTCACCGCATATGTTTTTGACCACATGTAATTAAGTGCAAGCCAGTTTCTTCGTTTTCAAATTAATGTCACCACCATTTTCGTTGGGTAGTATTTTACGGATATGCACTACTATTTTCTCTCTCTACTATGTCAGCTATGTTTTCGTAAACAGTAAATAGCAACCTATCTACGGAATAGTCTCGAGATATTATGTCCTTTTCATGAATAATGAAAAAGACGTGATATTATTATAATGTTGCTTACAGACGTCAATAAGAACGAGGCCACTGGGTATTTGTTTATCTGTATACAATGATCAAAGATGATCCTTTGAAGATATAGCTTATGTTCAAATCTTAAAATAATAATTTTGTTGTAACTAAACACTGTATAAAACACACATCTACTACAATTAAAACATTTAGACAATTAAAGAGGTAATAGCTATGGACTGTCATGCCGCAGGTCTTCGGTTCGATCCTCTCCGCCGGCTTGTGCTTCACGTAGTAGGTTAGCTACCACCCTTAGTAGAAAATCTTTCGTCAAGCATCTAGCAGTGTGTTCCGGCAGCAGTCAGTGAGAGCCAGTAAATTACAGGCACATGAGACTTAACAACTGTATGTCGTATAACTATATCGTTGATTTGATAATCGCAGTTGATGTTGTCAGAATATACTGCTGCCCATTTTCTGGATATGTTAGGTAATCCTAGTCATAATTATTCATAACATTAGTTGAGGTATTAAATTACGTATTCTATGGTTGTTGGAATTTTTAGAGATCGAAAAGAATATCACTGGAAAATATTTTATTTGTATAATTAGTAACTGTTTTATGTTGCACTTGATCGTTCTTATCAACTAACGTGTTGAACATGTAGTAAACACAGAATGAATTTTCAATTTAGTGAGTTATTTGTATAACAATTCGTCATCTATATATACACGCTATACGGTATATTTTAAAAACTAAGAACAATAAATTCATACATAAGCATGTTTTTACGTGAAGCACTTACATGGCAACTAATCGATAATAATAACAGCAACACGCGTTATCCTTAGTAACGGTTACAATAATTAACGTTTAATGACGTTACCAGTATTATGTAATGCAACAACTTTAGCCGTTATATTGACAAATTGGCCATTTGCACAGGATAGTTGCCGGATAAACTTGTGTAAGTTTGTAAATGCGATAAGTTATGTGTCAAATTAACACATTTAGAATACGTGAGAATTACTGTGTACTAGGAAGAATAACAATTAGGATTAAGGACTCGGGAGCTCAATCACACGCAAGACGTTGGCAGTAACTAACTTTTATTTAGATCCTTGTACACAACTAACCCTACGTACCAGGCTACCCACATTATATATATTACAGCAATAATGGTCGACCGACCGTATTTTTGACTGTTCATGTTTAAACCTATAACTTTATTATTGAACAACATTCTGTAATTATATTCATTTAAATCAAATATTTTTATACAATTATTAATAAACGAGATCTTATTAACGGTGTAAAATCGAAATATTATCTGTGAGAAACTTCGTAGCACTTAATTTTTCTAATTAAATAATAGTCGGTGGCGCAGATTTTAAGTATCTCTAATAATATATTGGTATAGGTTGTATAGGTTGTTGATAGATTGTCCGAATCCGCCATAACTTAGCCAATACTGAAATTCACCAACGAAATCCACATCTAGCTAACGAAACTAAGATGCAGTATGTTTATTTCTTACAGGCGATTGTATTTAGAACCTCATATATAAATAAACTTTGCGGATTAATAATGGGCTTGGAAACAATGTAACATGGTTTATTTTAAATTTAAAAACTGTTTCAAAACATACAACTAGGCTAGCCCTCTACTTCATGGGGCTAAGGAACCAATACATACGAGTACAATGCGATTAAAATAAGAATAGGACGGGCTCTCGGCTAACTTCACTCATATTCACTCTGATAAGTACGATCAGCAGAACAAACTTAAAAATAGAGCAGTGCCATATATTTATACGTAATTTTAATGAGTGACCAGAAATTGTAAATTTTAATAAATTCAAATTGTTAAGGTTGACAGCATAGACGCCATCTTGGTTTGATGACAACGCGGGCGTCAGGGTCTTATTTCTCCGAAAGTGTACTACTACGCGACACGTTTTCGAGTACTTATTGATTTGTTTAATTTGATTTTGGTGATTGTTATATTTTTTTTTTTTTATATCACACAATTATCCGAAAAAATCCCTGGCCAACTACTGTCTAGCCTATCCGATGCTAGTACAGAATAGATCTATATCTATATCCAGACGTTTACTGAGTACATTGAAATTATTGGACGCCCTTAACAAGTATGAATTTGTTTATTTGTTTTTATTACCCGTTACGATAATAACGATGAGTCTGACTCAGTTGGCCATCAGGACATGATGCATCGAAGAGCTAATCGGTTCAAATTAAGATAACTAAATACAAAATATCGCTAACAAATAAAATCAGTAGGTACCTTACAAAATCACAAATATACGATAGGAAAAATTTAAGCCATGTGCGGGATTCGAACCCGCGTCCATCCACCCCTCTCCATCCCAATACGATGGTTAAAGAACGATAGGAAAGATTTGAGTTATGACGTTATGTCATGTTAGCTCAATTGGTTAGAGCATACCCCGGCTCAAGGGGTGGATGGACGCGGGTTCGAATCCCTCACATGACTCAAATTTTTCCTATCCTATATTTGTGATCTTGTAATGAAATCCGCATAGCAGGCGTTATTTTAGCTGGTTATATCCGGTTCGTAACGGGCCAAAAAACTATGTGTTTGCGGATGCGGGTGAATTATAAGTTTTATGTAAAATGCAATAACGGAAACAGAAACCTAGGGAATGAGCTAGTCCACATCAAATAAAAGAATGAAAAGCCAGGGGTAAATGCACTCACCGAAAGCCGGCAAAGATCCAATCCTGCTAGTCGTTCCTCCAGGTGCCCACGCGTGGGCTAACTTTCTCCAGCACTGTCTTTAAACTACAATTTCTTGAAATTCACTTTTGAATGCGGGAACAATCAAATTATTATAATGCGATGCCTGCAAAAGGTGCAACATGAGAAGAATGACGCGGTGATAATGAATTTCTTTCCTTCGTGGATGTTCGGCCAACTTCGGTGTTCCGGGCAGTTGTCATTGCAAGCCACCTTGCCGACGTAGCGTGCGATGTTCCGGATGATCATTGCACATACTTGCGTAGTTCATGCAATTCACCCTAGATGGCTAAGTCATAGTAATATTTGATGTGAACAAAACGGCACGAACAGCCCTAAACTACCAAGTAACTTTGATATGACGTTACTGAATTAGTAATGTATACCAAATAACTTTACCTTTATTGTGATTCCATTGTCTTAAAATGTATTAACAATTTATAACTAAATAATGAAGTGTTTTTTTATGTTTGTTCAAAATAGCTCTTTAACACAAAATAATATAGAAAAGTTAATCTTTCTCATAATATAAATAGGCGTAATAAGCATCATACAGGCATGCATTTGTGTATATTTTTGGTATTATCAAGCGTTAATTAACAGCTTTGCCTTTTTTCTAAACTGTGCTATCCAACTAGCAACAAATGACGCTACGTGCGTTGACATTTTAGCTGTCAAATCTTTCTAAAATAAACGAGAGGGCTGGCACTACGGCTACTTCATGGGAGCGATTCAAGTGGCGCAAGTATGCTAATCTTGGATAGTGGGTAGTCCAAAACTTATCGGGGCACTTTTTCGATGCAGTACCTGATCAAAATGCTGGCACATATTTGGCTCATGAATAAGCATTGAAGTCCAACTTGGCAGTGCTGCCGACATGCCGGTCATACTGCTTACTGGTAGTGATGTGAGTAAATTCCCATTCTAGTTAAAGTATGTCTCAGATTAGCGCCAATGCAGGTAAAAATAATGTTTGATCCTTAACTCTACTTTTGACACCTTAACCGGCATGACCGTCACCTCTCGCTCCAATATAATGTATGCCTCGGCACCCTCATTATACGCTTGTTATAATATCTGCCGTAATTTTGGCAAATAAACGTGAGAAAGCATTTGTATGACTACAGATCAAGACAGGCGACGAACGGGTTAATGAATGGTAATGAAAATGTAATGAGCCCGCGAAAGGGTTGTGTTTCTTTAGGTCGTTAAGGTTTTTTAGAAATCCTTGCGATGTTTGACGGTTGAATATACCCTTAGTTTAATATTAAGGTTACTTAATTAAGTACCTATTGATTTATACTTCTAGTTTAAGTACTTACAGCTGAAGTATCTTCTTACAGTTAAGCGACTTAAGGAATATACTTTTAGAGGATAATTTTACCAGGAAATTTATATTTAAATTACCTGTTTAACCGAGTACCTATATTTAATATTTATATCGATGGATTTTGCGACTTTAAGTATGTTTTCCAAAAGTGACCGTTTCCATTGTTTGAGGCAGAAGAAAGTAATATATGAATAGCCATCTAGTTTAAAGGGTACGGGTGCCGATGAAATGTCAGACATATAAAACCTAACAACTTTGTCTCAGGGTGATGGTCGCAATGTAGTTCTTGACTTGTGATGTAAAGCCTGTATTATAGGTAGATGTTACTGTATAATACCAGGTAGACCTCGTATTTGTTCAGTTACAATATACTTGTTAAAAAACTCAAAAATAAATTGAGCTCTAAATTATTTATGCTACAGAGCGCTGGGTCAAAAAAAAACGAGTTTTAAGCCGGCTCTGTGGTGTGATTTAGAGCGCGTATGTAATATTTGACCCACTTTTAGGATCCCGTACCCACACTGAGAAAAATCTAAAGTCAAAAGCGCCCTAATGACGGCCAATTTATATGGTATAAGGCGAAAAACCGACCAAACGTAAATATGTACAAAAACGCCTTCCAACTAGAAGGCGTTAAACGAGGTCAGTGAAGGCGAATGTTTCTTTATGTCTTCATTTAAGGTGTATTTTGTGGTCTTACTTAAATATTGACTTTTGATAAGGCTAATTAAGTCGTACGTTATAGTGATAATCACCGTATATAAACCGCCGTAAAAGTAAGGTATATTTTATGGTCAATACTGCAATTATTATCGTATAACAAGTTGCAATTCTGAAAATACTTTACGGAAGGCGTTTTTGACGGTTGTGTTTATTATAAAACATGGTACATTTTTAGTGATTGGTGAAAATCATCTTAAGAGTTGTGAATTCATCTTACGTAGTTACAATTCAACGGTAAAAGGTCAAATTTGATTTAAGCCTTTAATACGGTTTTCTCAGTGCAGAAAACAGGACCCTATTACTAATCTTCCGTTGTCCAGCCACCCAATATTGAAGTGGGACTAAATATATCTACATCATAATGTATATACCTATATGTATGCAATCCACATTATCTTTCTTAGTGTCTCCTCAGTTTGGCTTTAATACTTACATAAATTGAAGACGTTGAATGTACCAAATAATTTCAAAATATACGCGTCATCTTTTGTTAATAGTAGCCACTGATAAGGGACCGTTATACGTTGGTTTTACGTCATGAGGTCTCTCCGAGCCAAGAATGCCCACCGCGGCAACACTGGACCGCACCACATTCTCTTTGAATATAGATTTGAATATTTACATCGAGCATAGTAATAAAAAATATGAAATTACATTACAGGCACAAGAGACTTTTAACATCAGGTGGTCCTCGTGCTTATTCCGACAAATACAGAAAAAACAAATAAAAAAAAACTTCTCAAAATGTTTCTTTAGGACTAGCAGAACTCAACCCTAAGAGGTTGTAAGCATTTTACCAATAACCCCCGTATACTCGTACGCGAGCCGCGATCCCCGATAGTTTCCCCTTTTGTATGAGCGCAAACGGTGCCACAGTTTTTAAAATATTAGCAAAATATTGTTTATTTGATACGAAAATTCAACTTTGGTGTACCAACAAATGTATGGACATTATGAAAATAACAAAGTTAAATCCACGACGTACCATAGAGTGTAATATACCAAAAGTTGCGTCTCCGATAACGACTTAACAATAAAATTAATAGTTTGGTACTAAATTTTAGCACTCGACAGCAAAAAACTGTTTTTGCTTCAAATTTACAGTGTTTTTTTATGATTTTATGATCGCAACACTTCGAAATTCAATGGTATAACTTGTAGTTTCCACTAGAACAAGCGCAAATACTCCATGTGATAAATTAAAAGTTCCACTATACAAAATTTAGGTATCCGCGATTACTTTGTCCGGAGCGAAAGGGCCACTTATATTGGTATTCCCCAAATTACGGCACCCTCGGACTGTACGCTGGTAGCAGTATTTGAGGTTCCTCTACTTCTGTATCCCTTTATCCAACTTGTAAAGGTGTCGGAAAAATTGTATTCTTCTTCTACTATATACCTATCTGCTACTATTTGATCACATCACCTATTTCGTGCGCATACCTACGTGTATTATTACTATTCATGACGCAGTCCATCATAATTTGTGACAACCCTAGATCCATATAACATTTATGCACACACACAAAACACGCTAATCAATAAACGGTTAGCGGCCGCTTTCCCACCGAACGGATTTGAATTACGTTGTGTTATGGATTTTAAATCTATTGTTTGTTCCACCTGGCAATTAATATATTGCATGTTGAGGTTAAGTGGGCTTTTGATATGACCATTCTTCTATAGAATTAGGTGAACAAGTATTTTTAGACAGGTACTTACGGTCTCTTGCAATATAGAAAAAAATAAGCTTTTCGGTATTATCATTATAGAGCATTTATTGTAAGACACCAAATAACGCATTTTATTATTAAATACTGTCTGTGTAAGTAAAAACTATTGAGTACTATAGTAAATAGTTTATGGACGTCTGTGAGACTCACTGGTTATTCGTTATTATAATAAATACTCTTGCTAATTCTTAGGTTACATACTTATATCACTATCACTGCATAGTATAAAACAAAGTAGCTTCCCGCTGTCTGTCCCGATGTCTGCTTAGATCCTTAAAACAACGGAAAGGACTTTGATAAGGTTTTTTTTAATATAAAATAATTCAAAGGGAAGGTTTTTATGTTATAATACATGAGTAATATATTAGAGAAACTTCAGAGAAACTTCAGATCAAAATAATATACTACAGTATTGTACACTTTAAAAAGGTTTACAAAAAAGTCTGCAATGGTACTTATAATGTCTACCTCTTATGGAAAAGCCACAATAACCATTTTTTTATCCTTTACTTTTTACGAGGTATAATGTTATTAATAAATTTACGAAGCGGTTTTAAGCAATATAGCATTAATCCTTATCCAATTAAGTACCTAAAATACATTGTTCATTTAATATTGTCTTTGAGGGACAGTAATTCTAGGTTAGCCTGAACAACATCTTCAACCACATCATCACTTACGATCAGTTGAGATATTGGTCAAAGATTAACATATCAGGCATAAAAATATACATATAATTGTAGTAGTACCTACTAAGACGGCCACTTCCTAAAGAATCCCACAAGCCAGCTGTGAATTGAAGCACTCGTAGCGAAGTTTACTTAGCTGTTCTCAACCGATAAGCAAAGTTAAGCAACATCACCCGCGGTCATGAGTTGGAAGGGTGACCGCAAGTGACATTACTACTGAGCGTTTCGGTGCTTCGGAAGGCAAGTTAAGCCGTCGGTACCGGTTGTCGTCTTAGGATGGCAGTCGTTATAGCATGGTGTTAGGGCATTTTGCGAATGCCCGCCTGGCTAGCTACCACCCTCAAGTAGAAAATCTGTCGCCAAGCACCTAACGGTGTGTTCTGGCAGCTGTCCTTGAGAGCCAGCCTTCTAGGTTAGCCTGAACAACATCTTCAACCACATCATCACTTACCATCAGGTGAGATAGTGGTCAAAAGCTAACCTATCTGGCATAAAAAAAAAGAATAACTTCGATACTTACTAACAGGCAAAGTCAAAGTTGTGGTCAAAATAGCTCATCCATAAAACCTATGGTTTATCATGACCGTGCTAATACCTAATACAATAATATAAAATATGATTGATGTGTGATCATCGAATTGAGAGTTTTGGAATTTACTTGGTGTTAGTTAACTAACAAAAATGGCGCGTACAAAAGCCAATTTCGAGTAATATCACGCTTTCACGCGCCAAACACATTACTTTGTAGTACATGATACGTGGGTTAGTACTCGTAATAACATTGACGGTTGAAATGCTATCCTAGTGGTCGGAAAATTGCTGCATGTGCCATGATACGTTGTCCTACAGCCAATTTCCGTTATGCAATAGGTTAACAAACCTATTCACATCGGTCACATATTATTTGAGTATATATATATATATATTTGTTTGCCCAAGAAAAGATTTGTAAGCTCCTCAGCAGTCATCAACGTTCACCCTCGAAAAAAAGCCTCGCAAATTAGGAGAGGTTTTGCTATAATTTCCACGCTTAGCATGAGTCACACATACTATCATCGTATCATATACAAACCAAGAGACAGACCTCGACTGACCTACAAATTCAGGAAGCTTTAATATCAGCCGAAAACGGACAAACATGGCATAGATTATACGAGAAGCAGAATGAGAAACCTAATACTAGACAACCTTCATCAGAGAAGGTAGCAACTAAGAAGATTATTGTATGTATAAAAAGTAACTAACCAAATAAATTGATCCCCAAGACGCCTGCCAAGCGAGGGCATTATGGCAAACCCTCCCATAATGGAGGCTGTGTTCAGCAGTGGACAATCCGGCTTATACACTAACTAAATAAATATTTGTTTTTATTTAATTCGTATTAAATATATATTATTGTATGTTTATTATAGTACATATTTTAAAGAACTTTTAGTTTCGCCACATATGTCCTATAAAATATGAATATTCAAAGTAGATTAACTTTATAATATCCTTTTATAAAGTACTATATAAATTTAACTCTATTTTAAAAAGGGTCTTATTATATCTGTTACGCCTCTCAGGCAGAAAGCTCTTTGAACCGTCAAATATTAATAACTTGGTTCTGAATAAGGGGAGGCTCTATGATATGTCGGGTCGTCACTTCAGGGGGTGAATTGACTTACAATATTTATCAATGCATATAATAGGCGAGTTGTTTATTTTATAACAGGAGATATGAGCCAAATTAATTGAGATGAGAGGCAAGACTTTGGTATTATACGAACAATGGGGAGTGTTCTTCCTTTATTTTATATAAAAGGAAAATTATACAGTTCGTACGAGGAATAAAAATCGTATTTATTTACAAATTTTAGAGCTCAACATTTTTTATATCTGCCAATAAAAAAGGGGTCTCTTGATTTTACGCGCCGGATGCCTTTACCCTTTAGCCACTGAGACAGTTGAAATGAAACGAGAATTTAGTGATCTAATGTTAATTATTTTTAACCTTAATATGAATAGCGTCTGGCTAAAAGAAGAACTTTTTCAAACGCTTATCTCTCGTAATGATGTCGATACCCATCTTAATTTCTCAATTTTCAAGTACTAATTATGGTAGCCAAATATCACACTTAAAAATTTTAAGAGCACATTATTTTGAAACTTTAGTTAATTATATTCAATACCTAACTACCCCGTGAGGTACCAGTCTATAATTACTCTCCCCTCCCCCATACCCACCCGTAGAAGAAATACCAGAAGGGCAGCAGCACCTTCTGTAGAACTGTTATTGTACACGGGATCCCCGGATGCCTGGCTAAGTGTAGGAATTATGGCAAATCTCTCGATGGGGAGGTTGTGCGCAGCGGTGGACTTTGCGGCTTATACAGTACAAAAGACTTTCCGGAGACATAGAACAAATACGCTAAAGATGAAATATATTGACAAAATCCAAGTACTTCCTTTTTAAAATAAAGTACAACTTTCCTCACCCTTCAATGATTTGTATATTAAGTGGTAATATCCCACTTATATACTTCAGTTAACAGAAGCGTCACTGGCGCACGCGACAAACGTAATGGGTGGTTAAGGTCAACACAAGTGCGTAAGCTAATTACCATTCTACCATTTCCATGGCAATAAAATAAATTTCGCGTATACGCGGAATTTTTAACGATATGTAAATTTGTAACACGCAAACTCGTAGCTCGCAGCCATTACTCGAGCTGGCTGTGCCCATGCTATCTGCAAGCCAAGCGAAATAAATGCAGCCTCCGTGTTTAAATTACTTTATTGCCAAACGGTGGCCATAAATGGGAGTGCTGAGTGAGTGTATCCATCATATATACTTTTTGGGTAGATTTTGTATATAAACAAGCTTAAATTGCATATTCTTCATTTAATCTATAAGGTTATACCAGAATTGATAGCAACTCATCTCTTCTCGGTGTTATAATAGACATAGAATTGCCAAAAGATAGGCATAAGAGGCATCTGCAGAATAAAGAGCTGTTCTCGCTTATAATGCGGTTCGCGGGTACCGTAGCTTGATACTAAGGAGATTGTTGTGTTTTATTTTTAGAAAAACAAACCAAAAATTTCTTACCTTCGGATTTGAAGATATCAACCTCTCTTTAAGCCTTTATTGTAGAGCATATTTGTTTTTTTTTTTAATTTGAACCCTGCTTGTGCATTCAAATATCAAAACCTAATTAGTTATGTATTTAATTATCCTAATTCTTAAACCATTTCTATAAGTAGAGACCCTTTATTACCAACGATGAAATTATGTTCTAGCAGTTCTAGTATACAATTCAAAATTGTTCATTTCCATACCATGGATAATATAGTATGCAAAGATTGTATCAGTAATACACGCAACTAGTGTTAGTAAAAGAGATTTACATAAAGTCAACGATAAGACTGCTAGAAGTATAGTCCGAAAATTAAATTTTGATGGCTCTATAGCACTATAGCTCAAATGTACAGTTTTATATGCCTAAATATAAACAATCCTATAATTTGTAACAAAATTACAACGTAAGGAATAAAAAAAGCCTTGCTTAGTCATTCAAAATTAATCACAAACCTAACAAACATTTTTTGTACACAGTTAAATTTTTTAGTTTGTTAATGAGTTAACAAACCTTTACAAAATCCATTGCTTCGACTTTAAATTTATTGTGACATTTTTACGTTCGACTTGTTGACCTATATGTTAATGATGCGAATATCAATTAGGTGTAGGACTGATAATCGGTGGCAATGTTTGCGATGCAATATCATACATGGTTTATTTTGTGAATCGAGCGAACTTGTAAAAAGGCTTCTATTTCCATGGGCAATCAATGCTCACCTGGCTATCTGATATCCTCAAGTAGAAAGTTTTACGCCAAGATATCTCTTTACATAGACGTTTACTACGGAATTTCTCATCCTTTGAAAATCATTAACTAATTTTCTTTTAGCTACTTATTTCTTATACATTCAAGCATCTCTTACAATTTGAGGTCCTATTATTACCGGTTCCTTGAATTCATGATTGCACTCAAGGATTATTATTTCCTGTCAATCGTTGGTTCTCCTGAGAAGTGCGCTGCTTATTGCCACCTGAGTTAGGAAATGGGCTTTTATGAACTATTTGTTTTGCAATTATATCACGCAAAGTAACTCTTGTCATATTTCCTTATTTCTTTTAACATATCCACCATCAATGCAAAACTCGTGATCTAGTCTAGGTACTCATATTTTTATGGAACCAAAACTTTCTAGTTTGGTTGTGTTGTATCTCTAGAACACATTAAATGCCTTACTATGCAAGAGGTAACTTTAACACTACCTTAGTTTCACAGCGGAAACTTTTTCAGTAGTATATGTAAATACATAATTATTATAACAAACGGGATATTTACCGTGTTTTTGATTAGTTTTGAGCTCTCGATATTTCGGCACTGTTGCAAGCGCCATGATCACCAGTGCATGGTGGTAGGGCATTTTGCGAATGCCCGCCTGGCTAGCTACCACCCTCAAGTAGAAAATCTGTCGCCAAGCACCTAACGGTGTGTTCCGGCAGCTGTCCTTGAAAGCCAGTACTTCTAGGTTAGCCTGAACAACATCTTCGACAACATCATCACTTACTATCAGGTGAGATAGTGGTCAAAGGCTAACATATCAGGCATAAAAAAAAAAAAGAAAACTGAAAAACTCATAAGTAAATATAGTTAAGGTTTACGAAAAATTATAAAAGTTTATATTGAAAATTCCGCATCAGGATTTCATAAAAATGTTTAGCTTTGCTGTTGCTCTGCTCTGGTTATGTTTAGCTTTGTTTTATTGGAAAAGTAACTATATGCAGCGCTTGTGGGACAAATAAAAACATAGAGGGAAAAAGGATCCGAGTTTTCAAGTTAAAACTTGTAGATGTCGTAGGAAATCTACATAACGAGGTTTTCGTAGCTGAGCGAAGGAATATAGAACTTCAGTTTCAATAATACAATTACTTAATTGATTTCCGTTTATTTGTTATTTTGCAGCATACGTAGTTTTCGATTATATTTCGCTTCCTTGGAACTTTTATCTTCTTTAAATAACTAAGTAAAAAGAAATCAGTGATTAATATACGAAATTTCCTAATTAACCATATATATCCGGGGAGGACATCAGTATGCCAAATTACAGGCCTGACCTCGTTTGGGTAACTATGTGATTCCAATGTTAGAGACATTATTACTATATTGACCACGCTCTTCTTCAGACTCCGAACTGCTAGCAGTTTCTGAAGGATTTATAGCTTGTTAACGGATTAGTTACCAACCGGAAAAGTAAAACTGTCAAAATGTTAAATTTTAGAACATTTTTGTTACAGGGTTTATGTCAATAACAGAGACATGAAATTAAATTTTCGGTATTTTCTATTATATTCTCTTTTTAATCGACAAATACTGAAAACGCCGGTTTTTAATGTAGTTCTGCATTTATGAATGTGGAACCCAGGGTTTTCATACATTTCAAGATCTTTAGCTGGAGTCTGAATCCCTAGAAATGAAATCATAAGGATTTTTTTTTCCATACAAGGAATGAGAAATAACA
Source organism: Plagodis pulveraria (assembly GCA_963890685.1). Classification (NCBI taxonomy): domain Eukaryota; kingdom Metazoa; phylum Arthropoda; class Insecta; order Lepidoptera; family Geometridae; genus Plagodis; species Plagodis pulveraria. Next base: position 8,403,509 of record OY982964.1, on the reverse strand, counting down.
ATTCTACCCCTCTACGAATTATGTGATCAATGATAAAGCAAATAACCTAAGTTGATGTTTAACTTTCGTAGTACGGAGCATTAGCGGAAAAACATCGTTAATTCTAACTTTTATGCCATAAAATGAAATATTCCTGCCAAGAACAATTTACAGGTTAAGTTTTATGTTTACTTTTATTATTGTTCTTTTTATGTAATTGAGGACAAAGAATCGGTGGTGACGTAGTCTGTTAATATATTAGTCTCTCCAAACTCATGACTCGAAGTTTTGCTGATACCAGACGTTTAACAAGGAATCAATCTATATTCCCAGAGTTCCTAATTTGTGTTTTCGTTTCTTATTCCGATTACGATAAATTTAATTGTAATCCCAATTGTATGACATACAATTGGGATTACAATTACATACAAATGAAATTCTATTAAAAATTTCATTAAAATATGTTGTTAAAATTCGGCTTAAGTTTGCTTTCTTTACAAAACAACCCCTTGAGAAATTTAGTCTAAGTAGGTGCTTCTTATGCAGGGTTTTAGAGGTTCTAACGTCTATTTTAGAAAAGGCGTTTGTTCCAGAACCTTCTGTGTATGCCTTCTTATTTTATAAAAAGAAGACGGTAAACGAAAATAAATAGATTACTTATCTCATCCCAAAGTAAACAATCGATAGGAGGCCGTTTAAATCTCGTTGTACGCGTTGTACGCGGAAGTAAAGCTATCTCGGAAGCAACACTCCTTATACTTTCGACTGTGAAAAAAAATTGAGGTTTAAATTTGTAAACTATTTAGAACTGTGGGTAAACCATAATATACAAACCCAGCTTGAACTCAAATGCGTGAAATGAAATACTTTTATATCTTTAGAGCCATGTTTTTGAAATCGGAGATTTGATAGCTTTACCGGAGCAGGTATAGCTAAAACCGACATATTACATCTCTGAACACTAAACGCATGGCTTGCCACTTCCTGTTGCTATCGTACACTGAACTTTTTTATATTTACTTATACTACTACAACTTCCTGACTGGTAGCTTTGCGGATGCTGGTTCATATCCGACGCGGGATTGAATATCTGCATAATTGAAGGTTTTTTTACCTTCATTTCACACAAAGAACCTATCGATGCGTTCTAATAGATACCGTTCTCGTTAAAGGCCTCCTGTCATTTTACCACATCACTTTTTGGCAGAATGTAACTAATACATATGAATTTAAAATTCATTGATTTAAACGCAATGTTGAGTGTTGCCCGTCTTAACACGGAACACGGAACACAGTGTTAGGTGCTTGGCTACCGATTTTCTAATTGAGGGTGGTAGCTAGCTAGTTGGGCATTCGCAAAATGCCCTTCCACCACGCACTGAAGCTCACGCCGGCGGTGGGGATCGAACCATGGACCTGCGGCACCGCAGTCCATAGCTCTCTATAACCGCTCGCCTATCATTGATTTAAAGGACTGATTGACAACAAATTAACCCTATAGTTAGTATTTTCTATATTTTTAGTATTTTCCCTATAGTTATAGTTTCTGTGAAATTAAGGAAACTAATACCTTCACTCAACGATATAAGTAACAAAATAAATATCTAAAAATTCGACTGCACTAAAAAGACCGAAACGAGATTAACCGCCGGTTTCCCGTACGCGTGTCAAAACTCGATTCATCTAACAAGCCGTCACATTTAACAATCTGCTAACTTTCAACGGGTTTCTGAAACGCATATTAACTTAAAATTACATAATACATGCTTGTTTATCTATGATAACATGAAGTTTGAAAAAGTCGTTCATATTCATTCATTCTGTAGTATTTTGTCTTTATTTAACGCATAACGTTGTCTCTTTTGTTTTGACATGAAATCAATGCCAAATCATTTCTGTGCTTCGCCGCCGTTGCCATGGTTACCAGCTTATTAATCGAGGGAATGTTCCACCGTTGCAATGAGTATGTAATCACTACGTTTTGGTTTTTGGTCGGATGATCACAAAAGTCGATTTAGGTAAAAGTGAAACAGCAGCATTTTTTGTTGTTGGCTTTGTTTTTCATGGTGGTAGGTCATTTTGCAAATGCCCACCTGACTAGCTACCACCCTCAGGTAGAAAATCGCCAATCTCATAAAGGTGCGTTCCGGCAGCTGTCTTTGAGAGCCAGTAGTTCTAGGTTAGCCTAACATCTTCCACCACATCATCACTTACCATTAGGTGAGATAGTGGTCTAAGGCTAAACTAACAGGCCTAAAAAAATAAAAATCTCAACTGATGTAAGTGATTGATGTCTTATGATTATGTACTCGAAAAATCTAAACAGGTTTAACCTAGAATAGGTTTTCATCAAGAACAGCCTTCGTAACACACCATTAGATGCTTGGTGACAGATTTTCTGTTTAAGGGCCAACAAATAACGCATTCTAAAAACTCCCGCCATGCACCTGCACCATGCGGCGAAATGTAAGTCCATTCTTTTGTGATGTGGTTTGAGATTCTAACCATGGATCTCCAGCGCAGCAATACAAAAGAATACACTGCTCTCATCCAGTTATTGCTGCATATCAGACGCACAACAAAATTTTAAACCATATCTTAACGCCCTTCTTAACCAAAAGGTGCTTCCTCAAAGATTGTTGAGTTCTGGAAGGCGGTCATACATAAGATTTCAAGCGAATTCTTTCGTTGGTAGTATATACAGCTGGGGTTTGTATAATAAGGCCGTCAGGAGGTTATAGTACCGTATTGAGCAGTCCTGTGGGGTGCAGGGTTAGAATGTTACCCCCCACATTTTTTCCCGTGGATATCGTAAGAGGTGACTAAGGGAAAAATACCAGCATCACCTTCTATACACTGACAATTTCTACTGAGATCCCCAAGAGACTCCTGCCAAGCGTGGGGATTGCAAATCTCCTAATGTGGGAGACCTTGTTCAATGCTGGACTTTCCGGTTGATGTGGTGATGATGATAAACCTAATGAGCAGCAACACTAAAAAATCACGTCGACTTTAATACCATATTTACGTAGTAGTAATATGTGTAGTATATGTATATTTGGTATAATTATGTACTTGTACTATCGTATCAGTTATTAGAGGAAATATTTAGGTAGCTACTCCTAAAACCATTTTAAAAGCCATATTTTATATATCTTTACGATTTCAAGATGTTAATATTCGAATAATTGGTCGATTTTGGGAAATTAGCACAATTCACTTTGACAAACCGTTAACATACAAAAAAGGCTTTTCGGAAACCCAAAATTGAATTAATTGGCGTTTAATCGGAGATTTGACATCAGTGTTGACAAACAGTCACATGAAGTTTTCAGCAACCCAATTTGCATTTGACAATGGATTAACAAGCATTTAACGTAATTTATCACTAATTTGCGTTTTAGAAACCGGCTGTAAGAATTCCGCATTAAGTTTAGCTGCAAATTCATTTTATTTCTGTTTGTAATTTGAAATGGGTCCCGTCTGCTGGTATACTTAATGCGAGACTTAATATTGTCCCGATCTTATTAGCACGGTCGGGTTTAATTTTCATAATTATTTATATATATTAGTTTGTTAAGTATCTAATAAACAAACTTACTGACCAGTATATATTTTTGTGTTGATTTCACGTCAATAGTCCGCCATATTGTTTTTTTCATTAAATACCTATCTAAAACACTTTTTAAGACAAATTTAAAGATAACTTTACTGTCAACATCTATCCAGCCGTTTTGGAAGATGCGAGGTAATAAAGAAATGTACACACTAACACACATAATATACCTACACATACGCGCAACCAACATAACCATTCCGTGGCAGTCGGATATATATTACAATAACGTCGTCAAAATATAATGTTGAAATTCCTCATAATAAATATAACAGTATTATGAGGAAATTCAATTTGGATATTGATGCCGGCAAATATGTACTAAATTTTCCGAATTCAATATAAGATTCTACTCCTAATTCTGATTTTTGCTTTTCAATTGTCGCACTAAAATATCTATTCAAACACAATTGAAACTAATATCCGAAGGGAAGATCAAAATCTAACCAATGGGATTAAATGGTCCAACTTTGGAAACAAATTTCCCGCTTCGAATTAATCGAGCCTAACGATATCATTATCTCGTTGGAATTAATCACCTCAAAGATGAGCTAATAAGCCTAACTAATTATATCACTCAATCATTTATTACGGGATATTGATTAATTTATCAAATCGTGATGTAATTAGAAGCGAAAGCTAATTATTTTCAAAATTTAAATTAATTTCTCAATAAAAGATAAAAAAAATTTTTTTTTGCATATAATTGACTATTTAATTTCGTAATTAATATCAATAATTAAATACATTTAATCTATCAGAGTAAAACAATTGATAAGAGATGAAATTTGCAAATTATGTATTCATAATATCTCTAGTAGTTAAAAAAAGTTTATCATAAGTGAATAATAATTAAGTTTATCAATTTGTTTTATTTAATTACTCGTTTAATATTTTTCGGACGTTTTTTCGCTTGCTACCTTTCCTCCAAAAGCTAGTGTTGCGTCGGGTATATCCCATAACCTCCTTTCTCTTTCTTATGTGTAGTACCATCTTATCCCAACCTTTCGAAACAAAATTTACCATACACGCCCTTGTTTTTTTTTTCAAATGAACTCATTCTCCGAATTGTTATCGAACTTTGAACGCAAAAAATATAAGTTCCAATCTTATCTTTACATGTCTGAATGTTTTAAATTTATTTCTTTTTAAAAGAAAGTGCTCGTTTGTTCTTTAGAGTTAGCTCCCTTCATATCTAATTAAGATGTCAAGTTGTTTAAATTCATGATTTTAAGACAAAAGATAAACCCAATTATTTTCCTGTTTTACAAATGTTTGTAAATTAAGCTAAGCGTTGTGAGTACGAGTTTTTTTTCAGTCTTTCCCACAGTTTGGACTATTAAAAAAATATATGTCTCTAAAATTATTTTATCTGAAAGATGCATAAGTGACAACTCAAAATGTAATTTATTGCATGCATATGTGTAAGAGGCAATAACTCTCATCTGTCTCTCAAATGACCGCTTACAGACTAGAATAACATAGATATATCAATGTTCTCAGTCTCGTACCAAACTCGTATCTTGCTTGATAGATGAACGCTGAGAAGAACTCAATGTGTTGCACTCTGTGCTCACGCTCCTAGATAATTATAGATTAATTAGTTACCTTTATGTAGTTTAAAAATAGACACGTACAAAAATGTTATTGTGAAGACTTCCATTGATTTCGATCACCAAATTTATTTTAATCCCACGTGCCTGTTCTGCTTGTTAGAATTTGAATGTAACGAGTTTTTAAGGACTTAATAAAATAAATTAATAAAAAAAAGTTAATTAGGATCCATGCGTTCCACTGCTATGTGCCAGTTTGATGAATGCCAATTTACTGTATGGGACCTCCATGTAATTTTACTTTCTGATTCTATCATAATTTCTTATGTATTCTGCCATTATAACACATATTCTTGAAACATTTCTATCGGCCATCTATTACAATTTATAATATTTAACTCTGGACGGACAGACGGTCATCGTAGGCTAAGGGTATTAAAAGGATGTAATTTTCACAAATAAAAAGAAAGCAAGTACACAATAAATTATTTTTATCTTTATAAGTATCATAGAATATTAATTGATAGTGACGTTCTATTTGTACTTCTTTTATACATTCACGTTCGTTCATATACACCGACTTCATAATTATTCAACCATCAATAACTTCAGGATTCTACATTTAAAACGCCCTTTCAATTACCAATTAGTTAAGCGTTGGATTGGAAACAACTCGAAAATTCTTTTGACAGACAGCCACAAATAGCTCATTTTTTTCTGTGACAATCGTAAAACGAATCATTTACAATGTTCTTTTATTATCTCGAGCGATTTGGGAGACCCTCTGCTATTAATAACAGACAAAAGGACTGAAGGCTTTTGGTCTGACGACAAATTTCCTTCACTGCTGAACATCTCATTAATTTTAGAGAAGTTTACGATTTTTATTATCCCAATCATCTATGGAGAGTGGAGTCTCACTTGGTAGGCGTGTTTTTAAATTTTTGTGTTTGTTTCCGCTAATTCTTGTATTTAATAATTTTGTATATGAGATAAGTTAATTTTGACGGGCGATTGATTTTGTGTTGATGGATTGTGTATTTATATTTGTTTTAAAATAGGATTAAGGTGTGAAGGCCACTGTAGCATTTGAAAATACTATAGTTAAACGAAGTCTGTCTCAATATTAATAATTGTAACACTACAATTTGCACGAATATAAAAAATATATGATGGAAATGTATTTCATATTTCATTTAATGTTACGCCCCGTATTTAAAGTGCCGTTAAGCATTTTTGAAATATGATTGTCCTTTGGGTTCGATTCTGAGTATTGGTTTCTTATACTTAAATATTTAGAGTGCGTCCAAATTCTGCAATTGTGCTTAGTGAACAGCATACCAGGTTGTACACATCTTTGCTTAGCTTTTGGGAGACGTAATAGCGTATAAAATTTGAACAATACGTACTTACGAAAGCAGTTGTGCAACCTATCAGCCGTTGCGGCCTTAGTGCTCGAACCCACTGTCAGTTGACAAGGAGACAGATATAGAGAGACCTGCACACTGACTGCATTGATATATTTATATTGCAACGCTAATTTTAGTTTACGTAATCTTCCTGGTATATTCATTAGATGCAGAGGCCTGGCGAGCCTAGTGCTCGTTTCATCACATTGTAGTGGATCTTGGTAAGTAAAGGCCATTATCAAGAATATAGAGAACGAAGACATACACTATGTCGATGTTTTTAATGTGCTTATTGATTTAAACTATTAACCTCAGCCGTTTCTTGTGAAAATAATGGGTACAAAATTTGGTAGTTATAGTTTATCGTTCTCACTATATTTTTACGGAAATAATAGATTTAACTTATTGTACTACTTCTTTATATCGTGAACATGCCATTCGTATTAAGTTTTTCTACTGAGACGTAGCACGATGTTGTTCCGCCCAGGCCCTGACATTCGGTTCATTACACAGTGTGGGAAGTTCTTTGTTTCACGCTCAATATAAACTCATTTTTTGCTGGCTGTGCCTAGCAGGATTGGGTCCAGTCACTGTTGTTATTTATTACGGAGAGGTCAAAGTGCGCAATCTTTTTTTGGAGTCGGTAGTGCTGTGAAAATATGTGAGGATCGTAGTTATTAGACCGCATGCAATGAATTGCTCCTTTGTGTTGGAATTTCTGGACGTAATAAATTATTCTGGATGACCTCTTTGCCTATTTTCCGGCATAAATTATATTATGTCAGACCTTGACAAATCACTTTAGAATGTTATGATTTATAATTTTAGATATATTATGTTACATAGCCACATTTTTTTTATACCTAATATAAGTTTATATTTATATACCTAATACGTTGCTGGGTGTACCCACCAATATAATAACGCAATTAAGGTAGTCATTGACCTCAATTTCACCTGATGGTATGTAATGATAAAGACTGCTGGACCCACTGGATGCGTTATGCCACCATTAACCAAACTTAGGACTAGCAGAAGTCAACCCTATGAGGTTGTTAGCATTTTACCAATAAACCTGTATACCGGTTAATATACCGAAATTTTAGATTCCTCACTATGAGTTGTTATATGTTTGATATACCTAGACCCACTGACAAAAATGGTTTTAAACTGTTAATGTTGACAGCTTCTATATATTTATTACTAAGGAAAGAAAAGGTACTCAATGAGTTTTAGACACCCCATATAAGGATGCAGAAATGGTATTTTATCGACCGCATTTTCACGTATAGGAGGCCCCTTAAAATAATTAAAATTTATTTTACTTCAATATTCATCTTTGGATCATCGTTTTACACATTATATCAACTTTTTCGGTTTGTATCTTTCCGTTTACTAGCTAGTGCCTTTGACAGGCAAACATAGTTGTCGCATTAAAGGGCTCCGTGTTGCCCTTTGGATACGAAACCCAAAAAGAAAAACATGAATTAAATAGCCTTGGGGAAAACAAAGTAAGACTGAAACCAAGAACAAAAGTTTTATTCATAAAGTTTCCCATTTTAGTATAACCAAGAGCACAACTTTGTCCTGCAGTCTATTCTCACAAAACAAGTTTTAATTATATTATTGTTAGATAATATGTACCCCAAGCTCCGTTTTGACCTAATTGAATGTCCTTTTCATCGTTGTTCATGTATTTTATACAAGTATAATCGTGTCATGTAATAATTTTGTTTTTCACAAACAACATGATAGTTTCTAACATTGTTATATTTGTAGTAACGCCTCCTTAGCCAATAAGGTTTACTACTTATCAAATTTCATAACATAAAACGAAGGTTTATTACGGCAAAAAGCGCCCATAATAAAACTTCGAAACCATATTCTATTGCATAAAGTACCGAAACGTAATCGTCGTTCCTTGAAGGGATTATTTCGCTATATTCAATAAAACCCCTATAAATCGAGAACGGTTCTAAATTACAAGTTTTTTGATATACTTGTTGTTATATTTTTCAAGGGAAGCGCGCTCGAGACCGCACCGAAGGATATTTTACGTCTTCATAAAAAGGAAATATGGCGGTCCAAGGTGCTTAAAGATGAAAATTACTATTTACTTGTTGGTGATGATGTGCAAACTTGGGCGGGAAGAGCCGGAAATGTGATACTTACATTTTGACAGCAGCGACTCTCGGCGGTTGCTTATGTAATTCGTGCCAGTTTTATGAGAACGAAGCGACACGTTGTTAGTTCTAGGACGAGGGCTGGTGACGCGGCGACTTCCGTGATGCAGCTCAAGCGCCGCAAGTATGCTAACCTCGGTAGGGGTTACTTATTTGAATCGTTTGTTGTAAATACGTTGGGTCCGTCGTGACTGGGAGCTCATCGTATTTTCCAAAACATATCAGAGCGCTTGGTCGATGCGACGCGTGATCAAAATACTAGCACCTATTTAGCTCAACGAATAAGCAATGCAATTCAAAAGGGCAACGCTATCAGCATGCTGGCAAGTTGCAAACTGATAGTGGACTGAAGCATTTGGACTGCCTGCCTGCAATGACTTGTAGGTTGTCTGAATGATTTCATTGTAGTAGCTGTAGTATATAATTCGTAGTATTTTGTTAATAAAGGCATACCGCCGGTTAAAACAAAAGGCGAATTAAACATAATTTGGCACTCAGGAATCTATGTTACAATATTCGATATCTTCCTTTAAGGGCCAAGTCTTTCAATGCAAAATACAAAATCACGCTCGGAGCAATGCCACAGAATAGATATTAGTACTCATTTCTAAGCGACTCCCGGCACTTTGTTATTTTTTTTATGGAATTCGATTGCAAACTGTTAAAAAAAAATTATATGGAATGTGATTGCAAAGGTTAAATCTTAACTGACCATTTGTTATATTTTTTTTAATAACAAAGTCCAATCTTTTAATATACATATACATCTAATTAGTATGACGTGTAGATTAACACATTGTTTTATACACTATATATAGGTTGGTTGGAATAGATTATAATATTTATTCACAGAACAAATATTTCTCAAAGTACTCATGTAGACTCAGACCCATATTTCTTATATTGTGCTCAAGATCCATTGGCCGGATAGGATGAGTGTGAAATAAGGTTGATAGCAGAACAAACTGCTGCAGCCACGACAAAGTAGATTTAAGCGTATAACCAACACTGTACTCTCTGATCCGGCAACGGTCCGATTATTCGAGAGTAGTGTTAACAAACACTGAGTAGATGTACAGGTTAGAGGTCAGCAGAAAGTCCAATCAAAAACCCCCTACATATAATGCATACATATGGCGGGATTTTGATTGGTATTGAGTGCTCAAGGCGAGTATCAATTGAATCAGGAAGCAGACAATTCATATAAAATTTGGATAACGAGTAAAAAAAACATATACATTTCTCAATTTTTTTCCTTCCAGAACTTAGGATCTTTCTATGAGTAAGTAGAGTATAAGGGTAGTTTTAATGGAATGATCTTGTCCGGTCCATACGGCAAATGAGTATGCATCCATATCCGTAACGTCCAATTGGCACTGAATTTAAAATTAATAATCATGGTGTTTGTCAACCGAGAATATGTTCTTTTTACATTAATTTAAGATTGTATTATACTATTTGCTTCGCTTTTAAATCATTTTGGGGTCAATATTTTAGCCTTTATTGGACATTTCATTTCTCTAATCCAGTTTCTTTCGCTGTCGTCGTATATGCAATCAGGAGTAGAATCTAAATATTGTAGTTTTTCTATGAACTTATAAGCCGCATCTGGTGATTGTCATGTTTTCCTGCAGGGCCAAGTAAGTCAATGCATATTGTTCACTATCCCTACCATATGATATGGATGGAACGTTTGGTATGTTTTGTGGTAAACTAAATGATACCGCAACAAACAGAATCGCAACCGAAAGAATGTAGTAGTAGAAGAGGCATTTTTTTTGATCTGACAGATTTATGTTGGTAACATCTGACAATTAATGACAGAAACTAGTAGCGGAACTGGCGCTAAAATACGGAACACATATTTTATATACATTCAGTTTATTCAGTCTTTCAAAGTGGGTACCTAAAAAAGTAGTATAGTACCCCAAAGTAGAAACCAAACCAGTTTTAATATTTTGCTTGGTGGTAGGGCATTGTGCGAATGCCCGCCTGGCTAGCTACCACCCTCAAGTAGAAAATCTGTCGCCAAGCACCCAACGGTGTGTTCCGGCAGCTGTCCTTGAGAGCCAGTACTTCTAGGTTAGCCTGAACAACATCTTCGACCACATCATCACTTACCATCAGGTGAGATAGTGGTCAAAGGCTAACCTATCAGGCATAAAAAAAAATACTCAGTTCAATATAATTTCAACAACTCATTCAGATTTTCCATTTGAAGTCTGTATATATTAAACTAGCAAAATGTTGACCTATACTTACATTTCCTTGCATATTTTCAATTTAAGCTTGCGTCGTAGAAGAGGTAGGAATAATTTGATCTTCTGACAGATTACTATATATAGGTATTATATCTGACAGTCGATGAGAACCAACTGCACGTCTGTAAAAATGTAGCTAGTTTTTTTTTTAAAAGAAACGTCACATTTATTTTATTTGTATAATTATAATAAACTAGCTAGCGACATAATACATGTACATTTACATATATTCACTGAAAGCGCGCACTCGATGTCAGAATAAAACAAGAAAACATTTTTTTGCGTATCACTTATCTATGAATTCTATTATTCTTCATCACTCCCACGTTTGACTTTTTTTGTACTCGTACACACCCATTTTTTGCAATTACGTTTCATATTGTAAACAAATACATATCTATATAAAAACACATATACTAAATATATTATTCCAAAAAAAAATAGTTAAGTAGAGCAACTTTATATTCGTAACAGTGCACGACCAATGATAGAGCGAGAGCAAAGTAAGAGCGAGATGTATGTACAATTTTTTTCGTGGACCACACGTCTATTCGTTGAGATGTCTCGGCCGTCACTGAGGGTTTTTTTTTACAGGATTCATATATAAAAACCCATTTTATTAGTTATCTTTATAAAATTATTATAATTTTGGTTGAGAACAGAGATGCTAACTTTTATATTTATCTTTTAACTAAACAATATCCATTGTAAAAAAATTAATTACTACGTAAATACGCTCCGGTTATAATTTGCAGAAAGCAGTTTAATAAGCAATAAAAACGCAATAAAAAGTTGAAGATATTCTGATCTCTTAATTAAGATAACGATATACATCTAGAAAAAAATAATCAGCGCATTTTAGAGACGAAGAAATGGATCTATTTATGCGCTGAGCAGTTTTGCTGTTTTCTTTTATATTACTATGTAGCAGATGCTGAAACCTAACCCGAAATGTGGCTGGGCAAGACAGCACCGTGTTTATCGATTGATTCACTAATCACACTCCATCTTTTAAAACTTAAAAAAAAATATGTAGTGATAGCTTATATCAAGATGTTCTATGTGTACCAATTATTTTATAAGTTACTTAATATCATAGCTTTAAAAATATTTCAAAGTTGCGCAAATTAGATGTTTCGCGTCAAATTTGTAAGACTGCAGCCTTAAAAATTTCAGAATGACTGAAGTTTGATGATATAGATCTAATAATACTGAACTATGATGAAGGAACTACGCCCGACGGGCTCAGATATTGTGAAGCGCAGCTGCCATTTCTTTTATAACTAGGTTTTTTTTTATGTTATTGTGAAGGAACAAGCGCGAGGCCCACCTGATGTTAAGCGGTATCCTCTGCCTATAACTGATGCATTTCATCACAAGTGACGAACTGCACTGCGCCCATCACCTTGAGACAGTTGTAAGTTTCATGTAGCATGTTATTTCACTGGCTCTCAAGGACTGCTGCCGGAACACACCGTTAGGTGCTTGGCGACAGATTTTCTACTTGAGGGTGGTCGCTAGCCAGGCGGGCATTCGCAAAATACCCTTCCACCATGCGGTGAAGCTCAAGCTCTGGGCGGGATTCGAACCATGGACCTGCTGCGCGGCAGTCCACAGCCAATGCCACTGAGCCATCACTGCTTCAAAATTACGTAATTAAGTAGTTCGCTAACATAATTGTCCTACGTGACCCAGAATCAACGGAGGTATTCCTATTTTACGGTGATACTGATGAAAACCGGATATAAATAAAAAAAACGGTTTTTCTTTTACAGTTCATGGTAATTCGATAATGAATTTTACTGACGCTTTGTATGTTAAAAAAGTACGCATTATTTTTTAAACAGTTGCGATTGTTATCCAAGTTTTTGTATACTAATGTAATTAGACAGACACCTTTGGTTAAAGTTTTGGGTTCGGTTAATGACACTGTGGCCATATTTTATTTTTCCGAATAAAACTTCTACAGAGGAGACCGTTAGGAGCACTGATTGTGGATTAAATTATTTCCCCTGGAAAACTGCTCGCCATTATCCGAAGCCTAAGCTTCAACAAAAGGTGTTTAAAGACATTAGTACCTATATATAAACTGGTATGACAGTAACATGACTATGACAACGATTTCACAAATAACGCGAACATATTCTACATAAGTCGCGTCAAAAACATACATTATAGCATTACCATTAACAATAGAACCTTCTAGAAAACTCAGTAAGTTGTACAGAATGAATATGTAATGTAGTTAAACAGTTTCATTTTCCGCCACTCGAGATAAGAACAAAGTTGGACAGTTCCGCTGACAAGTGACTAAAATATAGTTGCTGACCACGCTAACGCAAGCCAAACACAATTTAGATGCTAACTTCAAACTTGACTATGAAATTTTGAAACAGTCAAGTAAAATTTCACGCTTCCTTTTGATACTGAAAGTAATATTTTCCGCTAGAAACTATGTTTAGTTATTATTTAGAAAATAATAAAATACTCTCTAAATGTCGCAAAAATTTTCTAACTTCTGTTCTAAGTGTTGATTAGCGGTACATAAATTTTTGAGTAGGTAGGTATACTATTTGCAGTCTCAAGGCAATTTGGCATTATACTTTGTAGATCCAAGGATACAGAGTCGTCGGTAGGGTAGGGCCAATATGTGAAACATTTTACGGGGCACGGGGAGACAATGTGGTCATTTGAGACGCACTCCATGGTGTCAAACCTCTTCAACATTTTAGAGCGAGCATGAATATACGATTTGCATACGAATACGAGCCCACTGCGGCTGTCCTTGTCTGGACCCGCCAAGTCACCACAACCACCCTGGTGACAAGGCCCGTAAAAGGGCGCCAGATCACCCCTTGCCACCCCTAGGTCTCCTAGCGGCGTGTCATGTGAGTAGAGTATAGCTCCGATGATAAACTCCCCTACCTTAGCTTCTACTTAAGTACGGCCCTGCAAAATAAACCTAAGTTAATTACACACAGCCGCTATAGACCAGCTGTAAAGTAATAATAGTGTTTTTTTTTCTAAAAAAAATATTTGTTTCAAGTTTAATGATTAGCAATTTTTAAAGTAATTTATGTATTTATTTATTGTGTATTCAGTTTACAAATTCTCTTCAACGGTGTCAAATAAGAATATAGTAACTATTAATAGTAAGAATATAGTAGTACATACTAGTACAAGAATAAGTTAAAGCATGATATCTTAATTAAATATAATGAATTTACAGCGAAGAAGACTTTATTTTATTTATTTTAAAGCTAGTCTATACTTTAAAAAAGGGGTACTCAGGCATGACTGAATCTCAAGTAACAGCGAGCGATCGCATTGTCATCTACCGATTCGCTCTAAACGCCGGGCAGTTACTGTAACTTTTGCTAGTGTCAGACCACAGACCAAATTTATAAATTTTGTAGCCCTCGTAGCAAAGTTTGCTTAGCTGTTCTTAACCGATCAGTAAAGTTAAGCAACGTCCGCCGCGGTCATGAGTTGGATGGGTGACCGCTAGAGACATTACTACTGAGTGCTTCCGTGCTTCGGAGGGCACGTTAAGCCGTCGGTTGTCGTCTTACGATGGCAGACGTTATAGCATTGTGGTAGGGCATTTTGCCGCCCACCTGGCTAGTTACCACCCTCAAGTAGAAAATCTGTCGCTAAGCACCTAACGGTGTGTTCCGGCTGCTATCCTTGAGAGCCAGTAATTCTAGGTTAGCCTGAACATCTTCGACCACATCATTACTTACCATCAGGTGAGATAGTGGTCAAAGGCTAACCTAACAGGAATAAAAAAAAAAACTAATAATTACTTTTAAATCATGATATGATTTTGTTATATTAGTCCATGAAAAAATATCAATTAAAGAAACAAAACTAATGAATTTCTCACTCTGATAGAAAACTGAGGTGATAAAAAATTAAATTGATTATATATAGAACAAACATTTTCTATATACATATAACTGTAACTGTAACAGCCGACTCGTCCACTGCTGAACACAGCCTCCCCTATTAATGGGGTATTTCCCATAATCCCCACGCTTGGCAGGCGGCTTGGGGATCGCAGTTTAAGATGGCAGTATGCTGCTGCCCACCTTCCAGTGTTTTTCCCTTAGTCGCCTGTTACGACACCCACGGGATGATATAGGGAGGTGCAATTCTACCTCGGCACCCCACTGGGGTATACATATATACATATAGAGATACATAAAATACAAATATAATCGCATACTTCTCTCAAAAGCTCTCGTAGCTAAGCTTATTCAGCTAAGCAAAGCAATAGTACTCTTTGCGGTCTCTACTGAATAGATGACCACTAGTGAAATTTATAACAGAGTGCTTCCATGCTTCAGAGGGTATCTTAAGTCATCTGTCCCGAGATAGTTGTCTGTCCTAGTAGTAATGGAAAATAAAGGAAATGTTGGTGGTTCCGGTGGCAGTCTGGAACGTCTGACTCTAGTTCTAGTCGCATTGTGACCATGTGTTGGTTTATGGACTATGGCCCACGCATCACTCTCTGTGAGAAGGGCCCGTGTTCTTGTACTTAGAATGTGATGGGATGATACAGTGTGGCACTTCTTTTATATACACAATACCAATGTAAAGATTCTTTTATATTATTCAACGGACGATATGGTAATCACAAAGGCTCAAAACCCTTTGTAAACTCTGGTGAACTATACCCAACTACGATACTCTCCTGAGTACTTTAAAAGTTTTACAGCAATAAATACGTGACTTTCTCGTTTACTTTTAATGTGTTTTCTGGGCGGCTATATTGTTGAGTAAACTGTACTTACATGTTTTGGCTTTGCCACACACATTAGAGAGATCTAATGTGTTTTATTTTTACTTCACTGTTTGCTCTTTCTTGTAGCTTGCTCAACTACGTCCGTTCACTAAGTGAACGGACGTAGTAGTATCTGTGTCAACAGAACTACTATTAACAAAGAAAATCAACCGTATAAAGATGTATGTATAGAAAATCATGTATAAAGATATATACATCTGAAAATAAAAATGTATCTATATTTTTATCAATAATTAGGGTTCTCTTACATTGTAATTTACATATACGCCTCCTAAGCGAATAAGCAGACAAAATTAAAATAGAGATTTGAAACTACGACCCTATATCTGAGACACGCTCTGCCAATGGAGCTATCGTAGTAGGTAAGCCAAAGCTCAAATTTAAAATAAAAAAATACGGTAATGATTACATAGTTTAAGTAAGTGAATATGAAATAAACTCAGAAAAACACGTATTTATTATATCCAACATTATCCAATAAAGATGGCATATAACCTTGACTACCGTGGTACTTATTTAAGTACCCTAAAATGAATACCACGGTCAATAGTTAAGGTTATATTTTTGTAAAATATGTAGTATTAAGGTCTAATATTCCTGCAATTGAAAATTTAGTTTTTTTTTTCTGATCATAAAAGAGCAAACCAAGTGGAAGCCAGACATCGCTCTAGCAAGACCCCTGTTTGTTAGATACCATATAAGAAAAAAAAATGTTTGTAGTAACCAACAAGTTAAAATTAAAACTGAACAGATAAGGAAAGAATATTTGTGAATTAAGCATATGACGCAACAATGACACTCCAGAATATAATTGTAAATCCCATTACATAAGATCTATTGTCTAGACTTGTCACAGTTTCAGAATACAGCAATCGAGCCAGTAAAAAAAAAACAAACCCCATAAAAGCAAAATAAACTGAATAATCAAACCAATCACTCAACAAGTCGCGCTCTCTGTTGATCACTCTAAGTTTAATGGGCCATTTGCATTTTATTGCATTTCTTGTCGGGAGATAAATGAGCGGGAAACTCTGAGTGGAAACACTGATCGAGCACCCCAACTGAACTCGACTCGCTGGAAAGTTGCATTGTTCGAAAGACTTCTATATATTTTACTCGTCTTCTCTTTTATTCTTTGCTTTGTGAAAATAATTGTCATATGAGCAGTATATTAATACCTATATCTAGTCTAGTAGAAAACACGGGGAAACCTAGTTTGAATATCTGGTATAACCAAAAATTTTTAAAATACCCATGTAGTTTTAATGTCAAAGATGGTTCTTCCAAATATGTATCTAAATAGAACTAGTTTTCATTGCATACAAATACCTATCGTTATCTTTAAAAATATATATATTAGTATTACCTTGTTTTTTTTATAAAAAATCTTGTGTGACGTAGAAGTTCTAAAATTGTATATGCATAACTGTGCCGACGACAACCAAGTGCAAGGTCAGGGTGAAGCCGAACCTTCTCGAAATCTGACATTCATGGTCCAAATCGTTTTAACAGCTTGGACAACTCAGGAATAATTATTGTATCTGTTAGCCAATTGAGACCGTCATGTAAAATTACGAGTAGATCATAAGGATACAGTGTGAATAAAATACCGTTTACTTTATGACGTTCATCATAATAGCAAGATTTAAAGGGTTAAATCAATAGTATATATAAATAGTATAAGCGAGGAGTACAATTCTAGCCAGTCACCCCACGGGAAAAATGGTTAATGGATCTACCCTATTCAAATCAATTTTGGAACGGTAATATCCCGATTACTACCTCGTTAGTGGAGAGGAGAAAGAGTCATTTTTGAATTCCTCATGACCCCGGGCGGTCTTGAGGTTTGCTGACAAAGAGATTCTCAGTAGCTGCCAAACCACCGCCAACCACCTACTTAATAAATATTGTAATAATTGTATAATACGCTAACAAATAATAAAACAGTAAAGATATATTAAAAGAAAGGCACTGAGTTTCTTGCCTGTTCTGTACTCTCTCTCAATGGCTCTGTACCATTTGTCCTGATCGCGTCAGTAGAATAGTTTGATAGTAAATTATGTAATTGACGTTCATAGGAACGTATTAGACGCCAAAAACGGAATAATTGATATTGACTTTGACTCTGTAGCCTAGAGTCTGGTGCTGTGGAGATGACATCCACGAGATGGCAGTACTCTCAGCTCGTACTCTATAACCAAATATGAATGACGGTACCTGAGTGCCTAGACGATTTTGCACCTACCTCAATTAAATATATACCTTTACACCCTACAGGCCTGATGATATGTTTATACCTTCTGTGATAAACTTGAGCTTCAACATCATGTATAAGCAATTTGTGAATGCTCGCCTTGCTGGCTACTTGCCTCAACTAGTAAATCTCTATTGAACACATAATGGTGTTTTTCGGTAGCTGCGATCCTTGCAACGACGATCCCATTATAGGCTGTGCCTTTAAAAATGTATGATCACATTATCACCTACAAATAGGTATAGTGCCAATAGTGATGCGCTAGTAAGCCCATCAATAATCATCAGAAGTACAGCCACCATAGCTATTTCTACCGCCAAGCAGTAATGTTTACATTAGTGTGTATGGTATATGAATGGTACGGGTGTCGGTGAAATTACGATGATAAAAACTTCGCTTGAATCTCTTTAAGTCGTATGACATACAGCCGCCAGTTAAGAGTATTATGACTGTTCTATATCCTCCTACAAGATATTAAGCCAACTATGGAAAATAATGTGCCAAACGAGCAGCAGGCTAACACTCAAGTTTGTGTGAGCGGGGTGTTGCAGTAAAACAGGTTTTCATATTAACTCCCTGAATACTCAAGTGGTAATGAATAAGCTGCCAACGAGAGCATGCCCAAGCTGGTTGGGGTCAGGCAGGGAGCTGGTCCTAATATCTAAAATTATGTTAGTCTTAAGGGTAGAAAGATGATAATGACCTTGTAATAAATCAGTTTGTAATGACGTAGAAATTAATCAGTAGAAACACGTTTTCATGAACTAGAGTACTGTCCGGCTTAACACTTATTCTAGCGGAAATGTACAAGGAGAAACAGTAATAAAAAATACTGAAAATATTAGTTGTTATATTTGTGTACAAAGATGGAGAAAAAATCAGGAGAAACGAACATGGATTGTTACCACACTAGTGTTAACAAGTAAGTGAAACACATATATATATACCCATCTACTCCTATTTTTAAATACTCTTATAAAAGTAGCGACATTAGTAATTTCGAAAGTTAATCCCTTGAGGTAGCGCTCATTTAACCTGACAATGTTTACTAGAATTACATGTCTTGACACCTTCTATTAACATAGAAATTTACATACTTGTAAGTCTGTAAGTCTGATCCGCACTATCATTGAGATAGATGACCATTGGATGAAGGAAAAAGTCCAGAATGCTGGTTGCATTGACAAACCGAACAGCATCGCTGTTATTTTGTGAAAAATATATATGAGCAATAAATAACCACTGTCCACTGATAAACAAATTGCACAAGGTATTAAATTTACGCTGTACTGTACTGTATCAGCCTGATTGTCCACTGTTGAACACAGCCTCGTTCATTAAGGAAGGTATTGCCATAATCCCCTCGCTTGGCTTAGGATCACAGTTTAAGATGGCAGTTTCTCAGAAGGCAATGCTGCCCATCTTTTGGTATTTTACTGTTAGTCGCCTCTTAAGACAACCCCGAGTAGAGATGGGGAGATGATATTCTAGCTCGGCACCCCACGGGGATACGCATAACGCTATAATTTAAAATAGTAGTTGATCAGAGGGTACTAGATAAAATGTTCATATACGAGTAAGTATTGCTACTTCATTTTGAGATGCAGTGCTATGGCAATCTGTATGTGATGTATTTTTAAATTGAAACCTTTTTCTTTTTCGATATTGTACATCTTAGTTTTAGGCAATTTTTAAACATCAATACTAAACATTTTCTTACTTAGGCGTAGTATTTTGACATTGCGGTTATGACCATAACATTGAAATGCATGCATTCCTATAAAAAAATCTATTTATTAAATAAAGAACCCGTATCTGGATAGTATATATCGCACTCATCCGGTTTCATTTCCGTTTGACTCCGCTTTGCGGCATAGTTTCCTGAAGGCGGCTTTGTGGTTTTTGAAATGCTAATCTTGCGGCTTTGCTGCACCACTGCTGTCATTCATTTGCTGACTTTGAAAAATAAGCAAAACAACGAATGGTAACAATTTTAAAGAATAAAAAATTAAGATTATTCCATTTAATAGTGCATTATTTACAAATGAAACTGCGTAATTATTGATCACAAAGATCCAATACTGTTGCTTTTTCCAATTAAGGATCCTTAGCACAAGTCAAAACCGCTCTCAGGTGGTTTTATTATTGATAGAGCAAGGGCTTTATCAATAATAAAAGCATCTCCGTTTCAGCTTGGACAAAAAATATTTCGTGTGTCTGTCCAGATGTCCGTATGGCCAGTTTATCTAGTCTACAGCATTTCACAACGGGTTCTTGAATAAATTATTAAATTACTCTATTAGGTCCAGATTATGAAATTTTTTTTAGAGATATCTATGTTGAAAACGTAAAAAAAAAACATAAGGCGGTCACGAGCTCCTCAGTTCACAAAGCCACGAATACCTATTGTATTGTTTTACGTTAGATTTTCCATTAAAATCAAACCGAGCCTGACGCTTATGTGCAATACCATTTTTACGATTTAGCAATAACAAAAGAGGTGAAATCAAATTTAACGTTGTCCCCAAAACCCAATCAGATGGTTAGATGATCAAATAAGAATATCCCTATAAATATAATTAACAGATTAATTAAGCGAGATCCTCGTTTGGCACGTAAGGGATCTTAAAGTGTCTGTTTTTTTGTTGCTTGTTTGTCGGTGTTTTAAAGGTTAATTTGTAGAAAAATCATAAAGTTATATGGTTTGACTTGCTGTTAGAAAGGCAATGTGTGTAAATCGTCGTCTCTATTATAATTTACTTTGAAAGCCATAGTGAAACTCCAGCCAAATTAAGATACTTCTACCTAACCACGGTACATTTCCAAAAGAGAAAAACGCGATTTACGTCACAAACGGAATAAGCGCTTTGAGTGGAACTTAAGCGCAGGTTCCGTCATTACGACAGTCGCTAACGGTTGCGGCGTGCTAATTCAATGCTCCTATCAAAGTGATGGAGTTTTGTTTCATTGTGATTAAAGCGCTATTTTTAAGTTATTTAATAACATTTTCTATTCGGTACCTCAGCGACATAGGCTTTTCTCTCGGAGAGAACGAAATATGAGCCGTAATGTACTAAATTAGGCTTAAATCTTGGCTAATAGGCCCTTATTTTGGAATTTTCAGTATGCCTCCGATACAGTTTCACCACTGCCATTCAACCGGAACCGGCTTAACATAATCTCCCAAGCACGGAAAACAGTTTTAGAGGTTAGAGTGCACGTACGTGCTTTCTATATAAACGTAGTTTCGTAATCATTTATTTAGTATTTAAATATAATTTAAATTTAATATAGTTCTTGGTATTTAGCCCATTGGCATCGGCGATAATGACAACAATAGAATTTCATTCATAACTAGCACGTAGTGGTCCTGACAATGCCAACTTATTAAATACCAGGAGTGCAAACACTCGTAAAAATGTATATCCTGGAGCTTAATATCTCAGTTAATATCTAAGTTAAGTAAGGTGGGCACGTTAGGCCGTCGGTCCCGGTTGTTGTCTTAGGATGGCAGTCGATATAGCATGGTGGTAGGGCATTTTGCGAATGCCCGCCTGGCTAGCTACCACCCTCAAGTAGAAAATCTGTCACCAAGCACTTTACGGTGTGTTCCGGCAGCTGTCCTTGAGAGCCAGTACTTCTAGGTTAGCCTTAACAATATCTTCGACCACATCATCACTTACCATCAGGTGAGATAGTGGTCAAAAGCTTACTTAACTATCAGGCATAAAAAAAAAATTTGATTTATCATGAACTGATAACCTTGAATTAACCCTACATGTGAATATAAAGACTCCCATACAAAACAATTATTTAGAATTTTTTTGAAAACTTAAATTTACGGAAAACTGGCAAACCAAAAGCAAAGATATTAGGTTTGAGCCTAACATCACACATGCTTCTGGGAGTACTATATTAGTTATTGAGTAGCTTAGAAGTTAGTTATCAAAGAAAATTGCACAGAGTTTGATCCCTTGGTTGTGGCGAAAATTAGTCTAGAAAGCGCTTCAAAGACAGGTTCAAAGGAAGGTTGTTTAATCTTGTCAATCGGTTAAAACCAACAAACAAGCTACTACTGCTAGAAACGCCCAATATGATAAGCTTAGTAAGTAATATATTTATTAGGTTGGAAGTCATCGGTCAGGCAGCCGGTTTAGGCAATGAGAATAATTTTATTGCTATTCCTATAATTTGCTTTTTATTACAGCAAGAATCATCTAGTTACGATGATAATATGAAAACATTCGATGTTTGTATAACTCATTATTTAAGTGCAGATTATTAGTACATGGAATATGGTGAACTAAGTGGATATTGACGGAGTTTGATTTCAAATGACGCCGGTCATTTATACTACTGATCGCTTCCGTGCTTCGGAAGGCACGTTAAGCCGTTGGTCCCGGTTGTTGTCTTAGGATGGCAGTCGTTATGACATGGTCGTAGGGCGATGCCTGTTATGCAAATGCCCGCCTGGCTAGCTACCACCCTCAAGTAGAAAATCTGTCACCAAGCACCTAACACTGTATTCCGGCAGCAGCTGTCCTTGAGAGCTAGCAACTCCAAATTAGCCTGAACAACATCTACCACCACATCATTACTTACCTCCAGGTTAGATAGTGGTCCAAGGCTCGCTTAGCAACTAATAAAAAAAATTGAATACAGATGAGAGCAAGCCAAGCAGCCGCACTTCGCAGAATACTCTACTACTATTCAAAAACCAAACTCAGTGCCGCTGGGAAACACAATTTTTATGAGTGTGGAGAGAGTACAGATTACCAACAGCCGGATTGATCGATTATTTTGTTACCTTTAATCATTATAAAACTGCCGTCACTTCAAACCCCACAATTCATAAGTTATTTTATTGCAACCTGATTTCCTCCGACGCGCCAATAACATTGCAAACGTACCGAAGCCGCGCAGTGGAATCCAATTATGGCACCCGCACCTCGTCGTCAGGCTTTTGACGTGAAATCGCAATCTGATTGCAATACTAAAATTGAGTTTAAATTGCAACGTTTAAGTTGCAAGATTCCACCGGAACGACAGACAGACAGTCAACCAAGAATTTCACTTGATGAAAGCGTTGTAAAATGCTAAAAACGTTAGAGTGTGACTAGTATTCTTCACCTTCTATCCAATTATAAAAATGTTATACTAACAAAATATCTGATTGAAATTTTACAAAAATAGCAGTTTTGGAATAACGTTTTTGTTTTACCCATAACCTATGGATAAAGTTTAAATTAGTTTTAGTTTGTATATAATCATGAAACTTCACTTTTACTATGACTTCAATCAGATTTAGTTAGTAACAAATTATGTAATTAGACAACTAATCAGTTCCAAGGTTGTAGATGGGTGTGTTATTAAATTATTACATAAATGCTAAGTTTATGTCGAATAGGCTAATATATAGGCTAAGGTTAAAGTCATGGAGTCAAACTAGTAGATACCTAATTAATGTATTTTACCATTTTTTTAATAGTAATAATGAAAGATTCTGGAGAATTCCCCACCAACGTTCTCAAAGGTAACGCCGTAGCAGCCTTTCAAATGCTATCCTTTTGTTCCTAATTTCCATTTGTGCACTTAATAATGAGGCTTTATCACAGTTAATAGTACTATAGTGGCATAAATCAATTTCGAGTCAAGGCAATTACAGTGATATTGTTGCTTCTCATAAAGAAGACATGAAAGCGGGTAGACGTAGTATGCATATAAGAAATAAGATGTTTATAATGTGAAATATAATATATGTTTCACACTATAAACATATTACTTCAAAGGCCTTCAGTAAGATAATGCCAAATATATAATAATAACAAATATTATAAAAACATTTTAAGAAAGCATTCAGTTAATATTTTTGTAAAACACTTAAAATATATATCTAGTGACAAAACTCTTCAATCATGCTCTCCAAGAGTCGAAACCTCCTGAAGATGTTCCGTGAAGAAGCGAAACGCATCAAAAACGGTTTGGGTTTGTGGCATTTGTAATGTCACGTCGGCTTAACAGGAAAATTAGGCAAAATTGTCAATGGATATACTTTTAAAGTGTTTCACTAAAATATTAATTTCGTGATTTCTAAAAAAATAATTGTATGTTAGTTATTATTATCAAAGTCAAAGTCAAAATCATTTATTCAATTTAGGCGTCTACGACGCTCTTATGATGGTCAATTACAAATTTTAGTATTGAAATATTCTACATTGTACTGCCACGTTCAGCAAATAAATTGTATAGAGCCACTGCGAGAAGAACGGGCAAGAAACTCGGGGCCATTCTTTTAAACATCTTTTAACAATGTGTTACATACATACTATATAATAGAGTTATTACAATATTTGTTTAAATTATGTAGGTGACAGGCAATAGCTTGGCGGAGGCGGAATTGTCCAGGCATTTTTGTCGTTTATGTAATCAGAAACTGTGTAGTAGGATTTTTTAATCAATATGTTTTTCACATGCAACTTGAATTTCCCTTCTGTGAGCGTTGTAATATGTTCAGGAACTTTATTATAAAACCGCACACAATTACCTAAGAAGGACCTTTTATTTGTCTTTGCTAATCTAAAACCTGGCACCGCTATTTTATCTTTATTCCTAGTATTGTAATCGTGATTGTCACTGTTTAATTTAAATTTACTCAAATTTTTACGAACATACATAATATTTCCAAATATATACAGACTTGGTAAAGTTAAAATATCAATTTCTTTAAAAAGATCCCTCACAGATTCCCTAGGACCCATTTTATATATGGCTCGAATTGCACGCTTTTGTATGATAAAGATTGTCTCTATCTCAGCAGCAGTTCCCCACAGCAATACGCCATACGACATAATACTGTGGAAGTACGCGAAATAAACTAGGCGAGCAGTAGCTACGTCTGTTAACTGTCTTATCCTAAGAACTGCATATGCAGCAGAACTAAGTCTTCCGGAGAGATCATGTATATGTGGATCCCATTGTAAAGTGGAATCCATTTTGATTCCCAGGAAGACTGTCGCTTTGTCAATAGGGAGTTTATCTGGGCCAAGCTTTATGTTTGGTTCAACATAAGGAACATTATTTTCAGTTAACTTCTGATTGACTCCTACAATGAAGCTGGCATATTTAGAAGACAAAATAAGAACTTGTGTGATAATGTTGTTCTCCGTTTGTGAGTTAATTTTTGTTTGTATGTAAGAACAAGTAATTATTTTTATTTCAATAACAAATACACTACAACTCGCCCTGTAAATGTCATAAAATAAACCTAAAATAAACTGATCTTGATTAATTACAATTATTTTCGCTACCTAACGTTAGCTACTAAATTTCAGAATTTAATTTAAATCTTTTTACAAACACAAGTTTCACCGTAGCTAGTTTTTCGACCACTCCAGCTGTCGAGTGGATATTTCGCAAGCGCCACTAAAAGATCAACACTAAATCGAATGACGAGTTGAACATTTATTGCAGTAAGTTGTAAGACAGTGGCCAGCCATACACGATTAATAATAATATGACATATAGTGTGCGTTTGGGTAATCAACTCAAATCAAATCAAAAAATCTTTATTTCAGAGATAACACAGTCCATATTATATAAAAAAAACGTAGAAATATAGTAAAATAGTATCAGGAATACACGATATAATAAAAGTCAAAGCATACATTCAAATATCAAGAAAAATATTCTTGTAATATCGGTCGGATTTGCGACTAGTTGAAAAAATGGGCAAGTACATAATAAGAAATATGCCGTAACAAAACATCTTTTTGCTTGGAGTGCGTAACCTAACCAGGTGCATGTATATTAGAATACCTTGTTTCAAAAACAATGCGAGAGATGAATTCAAAGTTACAGTTTGTCTATAGTAAGCTAAGAATTATAATTATTCAGCTCAAGCTTTATGCTTCAAATTGCTTATAATGTATCAAAATAGAAACCTAAAATCTCCTACCTTCCGTTATCTCTTCAAAGATTATTAACGTTACTGTTTGCATGAGATTGCCGCTTCGTTTGACAAAGTCTTCTTTTGATCATCCCTCCAGTAAAAATGTAAATAAAAATATAAATAAAGGGGAAATTAAGAGTAGAGTGCACGGAGCGCTTTCCATACAAGCGTAGTTTCGTCATATTTTAAATACCAAGTATTCAAACTCGGTGTAATTTTGTACGCATATTGCTGAGCCTAATATATATGCTTCTGGTTTGTAATTTTTTCCGATTTGTTATTTATTTTATTCTTAAATGTCAAAAATACAATTCTAATACAAAACAAATTTTCGAATTATTTTTGAAAATACTTAATTTTACGGATATCTGGCAAACCAGAAGCATACTCAAGGACATACATGCAAAGTTTCGCCGAGTTTGAACACTGAGTATTTGAAAAATAATGAAAATACGTTTGTATGGCAAGCGCCACGTGCACTCTAGTCTTATATATTTGCTATTAAACGATGATGGGAGGGAAATCAAATGTTTTTTTATTTATTTCTTTACGCATGATAAGTTAGCCTTTGACCACTATCTCACCTGATGGTAAATGACGATGTGGTCGAAGATGTTGTTCAAGCTAACCTAGAATTACTAGCTCTCAAGGACAGCTGCCGGAACACACCGTTACTTGTCGACAGATTTTCTACTAGAGTATGGTAGCTAGCCTGACGGGCATTCGCAAAACGCCCTACCACCATTCAAAATGTAAACCTTTATATATAAAGATGTATACCTTTATTACACGACTGCCCATAAAAAGAGTGTTATGTTATAGTTAGTACTGTCAATTAATTTCTGAAATTTTATTCTCCCTTTTGCTAACTATGGGACAATATACATTTATCACGAAACCGTCTACTTATGCAAGCAATAAATTAAGTGAATTCTAATTTCAAGATTAATACAATTTTATTTAATATTGCTTTAAATGAGAACAGAGCCGATTAATTTAGCATATATAAATTCATACTATTTCTAAATGGACTTTTTCAGATGGAAATTAAAAAGATGGCATACAAAGTCATATGCTACGCAAACTCTCCCGGATTATAATAATAGGTCCTTCGGTATTTCATTCCATAGCCCTAGAATATTGTCGATATTGTCCAATGTATCTACAACGAAAACACATGAAAAAATATGATGCCCTATGTATTAAAAATATTGCTATAGCTCAGTCGAAGATACCTAGAAAAGTTGGAGAATTGCTTGAATGAAATATAAGGTCGTAAATTTTCTTTATTTTACAAATGAAACACAAATAGCCTACTACTTACTAAGTATTTTTCACATCTTTCGCCACTTGCAAGCTATTTACTCACTTTGCAGTTTCATTTTAAAGAGCTACGCAATTTTCTGAGTTCCATGGTTCAGAGTAAATAAATATGTCATCCCGTAAGCCAGGGGAATCTCGTGAAAAATGCAGGACTTACTGTCGCCGACAAATTACGTAGCTACGCATTTTTGCCAAATGTCTATTTCGTTTCGTAAGGGAAATATCTCGTTAATGTAATATTGAATAAAGAATGTTTACTGTAGATGTTCGATATGTGATGTGTATTATTATTATTTTATATTAAATAGGCTTGCGTTTTACGGCAACTTCATCTAATGTTGAGTAACGATGCAGTTGAATGATTATACCTAGTTTATTGAGCTATTTGCATAAATCGTATTTTTTCAGAGCAAGGGCAAATATCTCATTCTCAACTGGAATACAAAATATGTCGTGTTCAAGAACCAAACAGTGTATTTTAGGCTAAACTTCAGGAAATAAAAGAATTAAAGCAGTTCTGAATAAAAGGCAGCAGTGATGTAAGAACGTCATTAGACATATACAAAAATCATTGGATAAATGGTAGTTAAGAATAAAAGAATCTCCAAACTATTCAGAAATTTAAATTTCCTAGATTCCTTCACAGACTTCCCTATCGCATTTGAGGGTTAAGCAAGATTTGTTAATATCTAATTATTAATTTTAATTTTTCATAGGCTAATATCATTACTCACTATCTTACCTATTTGGAAGAAGTGATGTATTCCAAAATGTTAGCAAGCTTGACATATAAACAGAACTTGTTGCATCTTTCCACAGTAATTCCGTAAATTTATAGATATGCCTTACACCCTTTTTGACCATTTTCAAATACATATGAAAATATGTATTGTATTCGTCACCTCATGGCAGTCTTTAAACTGTACAATTTGCAAGATACTTGAGATATAGTCTTGTAGACATGTCGTTGGTTTTGTGCAATAATTTGTATAACAAATGAACTTGAAAACACAGCTTGATTTAACTTTCATTAGGTTCCTAACAGATCATCAATGTTAAGCAATGATGGCTGTGGTCATAAATTGGGTAGGTCAACTGCGTAAAAAGGGGACAGAACCCTTTGTGACAAGGGAGCGGCAGCAGAACTACATCATCTGTGAACATTTCAACCATTTCAACGAAAATTCGTTCACTTTCTTTTAAAATTATAAAGTACGTGTTTTCGTGAATTTCAATACTTGTATTTTATTTATAGGTTCTTCATTTGGTTGATGAAATGATACGCTTGACTTTATAAATTGTAATCTTAGCAATTAATTTAAAAAAAAAATACAACACCAAAAAGTGCATTGCGTTACGGTGAAAAAGTGGTAAAAGGCTAGCCTATCTGCTATAAAAAACATTCCACTCGTAAAACTAAACTTTGATATTTTTTTCCGCTTTTTGAACCTGCCTTACGATGGTGGTAGGGCATTTTGCGAATGCCCGCCTCAAGTACAATATCTGTCACCAAGCACCTAACAGTGTGTTCTGGTAGTTGTCCTTGAGAACCAGTAATTCTAGGTTAGCCTGAACAACATCTTCGACCACATCATCACTTACCACCAGGTGAGATAGTGATCAAAGGCCAACCTAAAGGGGTGGAAGGTCAAATAAAAACTAGTCACTATCTTCAATAATTAAATTCAAGAATTATTCTCTATTTCACTCTCACTGGTGGAGGCATATATAAAATGTAAATAAATCTTGCATAACAATATAATGTCCTTGTATGAATATACTCAGTGTGGTTAAATATTTTTCTTCATAATTTCTGTTCACAGTATGGTATTCATCTTTTTCTCCACAGCTCCAATGTGCAAACTTTAATTTCATTGAAAAAACATGGGCGAATACTCGCTCCTGAAATTACGTTTACTATGAACCTCGTATATCAGCGGAAATAAAATGGAATGGGTTTTATTCTCGGAAGGATTTAGTTTTGCTTACAATAAAAATGTTTAGTAGCTGTCTGGAGTCTGAAATTGTGCGTAATAGATGTTAATAGGCTTTGGTTTTATGTAAACTGGTGGTATGGCGGGTGATGATATGTTTCTTTTGAAACCAGGTTCTTTTCAGAGGCCTTTAACTTACTTGCAACTTGGCTCATGTTGCTCTTCAGAGCCGTGATCTCCTTAAACAGCCTTTCACAGTTGAGGCTCTCCCATGGAACTGAAGATAAACGGTCCAACTCCTTTGCACAAAATACTATGCGCACGTCATGTCGATCAATCACTTACTGTTAGTTGAGTTAGTCTTGAATACTTTTTTCGCCTCCAACCTGACGTCGATCAGGCATCTGGACCCAAAATCTGTGAATTAATTTCGGAATATCTTAAAAAAATATGGATTGTCTCCAACGAACGTTTTTTTTCCTGTAACTGTAACCTTTAAAATACTCGCCCTTACTTTCCTGTCACAAAAAAATATTTTGTAATTTGTACTCAATAGTACAACGATTCTTTTCATAATATTTAAAATTAGATCAGTTACAGCCGGTTTCTAAAACGCAAATTAGTGATAAATTACGTAAAATGCTTGTTAATCCATTGTCAAATGCAAATTGGGTTGCTGAAAACTTCATGTGACTGTTTGTCAACACTGATGTCAAATCTCCGATTAAACGCCAATTAATTCTATTTTGGGTTTCCGAAAAGCCTTTTTTGTATGTTAACGGTTTGTCAAAGTGAATTGTGCTAATTGCCCAAAATCGACCAATTATTCTAAGATTAACGTCTTGAAATCGTAAAGATATATAAAATATGGCTTTTAAAATGGTTTTAGGAGTAGCTACCTAAATATTTCTTCTAATAACTGATACGATAGTACAAGTACATAATTATACCAAATATGACTTCACATATTACTACTACGTAAATATGGTACTAAAGTCGACGTGATTTTTTAGTGTTGCTGCTCATTAGGTTTATCATCATCACCATATCAACGGGAAAGTCCAGCTTTGAACTAGGTCTCCCACATCAGGAGATTTGCAATCCCCACGCTTGGCAGGAGCCTCTTGGGGATCTCAGTAGAAATTGTCAGTGTATAGAAGGCGATGCTGGTATTTTATCCTTAGTCGCCTTTTACTACATCCACGGGAAAAATTGTGGGGGGTAACATTCTAACCCTGCACCCCACAGGACTGCTCAATACGGTGCTATAACCTCCTGACGACCTTATTATACAAACCGCAGCTGTATATACTGCCAACGAAAGAATTCGCATGAAATGTTATGGATGACCGCCTTCCAGACGTCAACAATCTTTGTGGAAGCACCTTTTGGTTAAGAAGGGCATTAAGATATGGTTTAAAATTTTGTTGTGCGCCTGATATGCAGCAATGACCGGGTGTGAGCAGTGTATTCTTTTGTATTGCTGCGCTGGAGATCAATGGTTAGAATCTCAAACCACATCACAAAAGAATGGATTTACATTTCGCCACATGGTGCAGGTGCATGGCGGGAGTTTTTAGAATGCGATATTTGTTGGCCTTTATACAGAAAATCTGTCACCAAGCATCTAATGGTGTTACGAAGGCTGTTCTTGATGAAAAGCCAATTCTAGGTTAAACCTGTTTAGATTTTTCGAGTACATCATCATAAGACATCAATCACTTACCATCAGTTGAGATTTTTTTTTAGCCCTGTTAGTTTAGCCTTTGTCCACTATATCACCTGATGGTAAGTGATGACGTGGTCGAAGATGTTAGGCTAACCTAGAATTACAGGCTCTCAAAGACTGCTGCCGAAGCACACCTTTATGAGATTGGCGATTTTGTACCTGAGGGTGGTAGCTAGTCAGGCGGGCATTTACAAAATGACCTACCACAATGAAAAACAAAGCCAACAACAAAAAAATACTGCTATTTCACTTTTATCTAAATCGACTTTTATGATCATCCGACCAAAAAACAAAACGTAGTGATTACATACCTACTCATTGCATTCGACGCGACGGTGGAACATTCCCTAGATTAATAAGCTGGTAACCATAGTAACGGCGGCGAAGCACAGAAATGATTTGGCATTGATTTCATGTCAAAACAAAAGAGACAACGTTATGCGTTAAATAAAGACAAAATACTACAGAATGAATGAATATGAACGACTTTTTCAAACTTCATGTCATCATAGATAAACAATCATGTGTTATGTAATTTTAGGTTAATATGCGTTCCAGAAACCCGTTGAAAGTTATCAGATTGTTAAATGTGACGGCTTGTTAGATGAATCGAGTTTTGACACGCGTACGGGAAACCGGCGGTTAGAATGTCAAGTTATAGTCTAATTGGTGGACACTATGGGCACTTAACAAACAAGGTTGAAACAAAGCTTTTTAGTTATAAATAAAACCGAAAAACTACAAACTAGACTAGTACCCTGTGCCTATATATCCTGTTTTCATATTTTTTTCAACACGCTCGTAACGGGCCTTTAAATGCACTGATTTTAGTGTCATAATATAGTCTATTACGCACTCGTGCTTTTTTTTTTACTTTACCGCACTAGTTTTTTAAATAGAAAAAAAATGTTTCTACTCTTCTCACCAAGGAGATTGTAGTTTTTTTTTTATTTTTTTTTGTATGGGCTTTGTCGCTAAGCGACCACATCGCCCAGTAAAGCTAAAATACAAACTTACCAACTAATTATTGTAAAGCTAACTCTGCTAATCTATACATTTGAACTGCCTGGTCTGACATAGGACTCGCTAGTACACAATTACAGTATCCAACATCTGTTATACTTTTTCTATTAAAGCAAGATCTCCTATAGCTTTTGTTCCGCACACACTCCATCAATACATGCTGAACGTCCTCAATAACCCCACACTCGAGACAATCAGGAGATGGAACTTTATTCATTAAAAATGCAAATTTTTTTGATGGGGTGTGTGCCGAACGCAGCCTTAAGGCTACAAGCATTTTTCGGTTCATGCAGTTACTGTCAATCCAAGGATATTTAGTTATTTCGGGCTGAACAGTTCGGTACCATATACCTTTTTCTTTTGACCTCTCGTCAAAATACTCTTGCCATAATGTTCTACACTGTTCTTTTATTAACTGTACATGATCAGAAAACAAAGGAAGTACATTGCAGTGAATTCCGTCAGACCTAAAACCCGCCTCGATTGTAATAAACAACTAGCTACTAAAGTACCTGGATAACGTTTCAGTTATTAAAATGCATAATGGTAGGGCATTTTGCGCCTTGGCCGTCTGGCTAGCTACCACCCTCTAGTAGAAAATCTGTCGCCAAGCACCTAACGGTGTATTCCGGCAGTTGTCCTTGAGAGCCAGTAATTCTAGGTTAGCCTGAACAACATCTTCGACCACATCAAAACTTACCATCAGGTGAGATAGTGGTCAAAGGCTAACCTAACTAAAAGTAAAAAAAAAACTCTTTTTTTATACGCTACGAGACCTTTTTATTTCCCTTATTGATATATCCATGTAAATAACTTACAGGATACTTAAATATAATGCGGCATACTTACATCTCATTCGAAAACTAGCAATATTTGCAATAAAGGCAATTATTTAAGAATAAACCTGCTTTATTAATAATATTATAACTGCGAAAGTTTGTGAGTGTGTTTATATGTTTATTACTTCTTCACGCTCAAACGGATGCTTCAATTTTGATGAAATTTGATATGAAGGTAGATAGTACCCTGGAATAACACATACGATACATGATATTCCGGAAAAAAAAGGGTGCCCGTGGGATGAGCAAGGATTTGTCATATATTTGTTTGCTAGCTGACCAAAGCAAGGATAAACCAATTATAATTAAATTTGGTTCATAGTTAGGTTTCACTATGGGTTGACACTTAGGTTACTTTTTGGCGAAAAAATATGGTGTTTCCATGGGTTAAGCGCGGAATCCTACTATTCCTATTATCCTATCCTACTATGATTATTAATGTTATAAAAGCGAACTATGGAACGATTCCACCAACAAAAAAAAGTTTTATGCTTCTATTTCTCGCTTATGACAAATGTTTCGTTAAGTGAAAATTAATCAAAATAAATTAACTAAGATATGTATATTGTACTGTACTGTATATTTGTTATGTGGTATCGAATTGCACCAAGCAAACGGAGATCAATAATCGATACGAGAATCGATTTGTTTTTTACAAAAGTATTGCAATCCGAGGGAATTCGGTATAGAACATTCATACATTTAAAAGGAAGTATATTAAATGGTTGGTAAACAAATACAATTTGTATATTAAATATTTTGAAGTTAAACGAATAAAATTAATGGAACGAGTCATCGATAACCAACATCGAAAGACCAAATTTATCAAGCAAAATTAATATTTGAGGACAAAAGGAAGTGTAAATTAATTGTAGTCACCTGGTACGAATTACCATGAAAACTAAGCATTTCAAGAATAAGTAATATTTACATTTACAATTTTTAAAAGAAAATTATTCTATATGGAATCGAGTTAAATATTCTTATTTAATGAGTTATTGACCTGAACAACCATTTATCTGTAAAGTTAGGTAGCACAACGACAGATTTAGTGGGATTCTAACCACTTCAATGAAAACATAAATCAATAATTTACAATCGGTAAGTAATCGATAAAGGGTACGATCCAAACAAACATGGATCCCTATAACGCAATCAATAGATTTCGCAAGCACTAGTTTACCATGAACAATTCCCGAGTACAGAATTACGTTTCATTCCACGAATGAGGAGAAAATATTGATTAGCGGTAAACTTGAATCTTAACAAAATTAAATAAATTGAAAATATGACGTTACACACCTCACATGTATATTGTATTAGAGCTATATTTTGTTAATATTTATGAAGGAAGTTCGCTTCGAACCATTAACATATCCGACACCTGTGGAACAGTGGAGCTGACGTGTGTGCAAAGTTTCACTGTGTTAATGACTTAAATTTTCATGTTCATAATCGTATTATTTGGGTAATTATAAAGGGTAGGAAGATTAACCTTAATCAAAATAAACGCTCATTTTTTTCCTTTAATGTGAAGGGTGAGTCATATTTACGAGTATTTAACAGTTTAAGAATACGAAGCTTGTAGTACACAATGTAAGTAATATACCCGTTTTTTCGTAGTAATATACCCCGTATTATAAGTTGGTGTGTTTAAAAGCGAGTATGGGTCAAAGCAAATGATATTTTTTAAAAGTCACTTTTTTGGTTGAGGTAATGCGGCAGACAGGTTATTGTTTTGAATCAAAGTGATTCGTTCTACACGAGCGAATTAGTTACATAGGGATCCTAATTTTTACGTTACTTTTAAGTTTATAAGAAGGCTGAGGCAGGCAACAGTGTGGTATATAATCTGGGTAAATTATTCGGTCTGTTTGAGTGAGTATGGCGGCCAATTTAATATTTTATAACATATTTTATTTTGGTGTGCAAGCATTTGACACTTACCCTGGCCTGGCACCCCACGCCAGGCTAGAATGTCACCCTCCCATCTCTACCCATGGGTGTCGTAAGAGGCTACTAAGGGTAACACACCAGAAGGTGGGCAGCAGCGCTTTCTGAGGAACTGATATCCCACACTGTGATCCCCAAAACGCATGCGCCACAACCTCCCGCATTAAGAGTGGGTTTGCCTTTATCCCTACTCTTGGCAGGCATCTTGGAGATCGCAGTTTAAGATATCAGGTCCACAGAAGGCGCTGTTGCCCACCTTCCGGTGTTTTACCTTTCGTCGCCTTTTACGACTTTTTAGCTTTTAATTCCCTAGCGAGTGTCGAAAATTTGCGGCATAAACGGCTGTATCTTTTGATTACGTTGTCTTAGAAGATTGATATTTTCAAAGCTCTAAGGAACAGTAGACCTCAGTATTTGATATGAATTTCAGCTTGATCTCCACGCGTTCCTGAGAAAAAGGGTGTGACAGACAGACATACGGATAACAAAGTGATCCTATAAGGGGTCGTTTTTTTTCATTTTGAGGTATGGAACCCTAAAAAACTAATACAAGATTAAAATGTATACCTTTGAACTTGGCAGTATAGAACCGTAAATTAAAAATAAATATGGTCACTTTACTGCAGCTGCCATTATCTACATACCTACAAATTCTATGTTCACAGCTGCTGTCACATGTTAGACCAGTCATACAAAGGAGATTTATATCCACGACAGGAATCCAACAGATTTAAAATCTGGAATTTGGTATGTTTGGTAAGGGACTTAAAAGGAGAAGAGGGCTACCATATTTTAATTAAAGTATGACTTTATAATATAGATCATTAAAATATGATCAATAACATAAGCTTACGCTTATAATAATTAAATTTTACTTTGGTGTACTTGGGACTTAATCTAGTAAACTTTTCTATTTAATATTAATTATTTCTCCCAGTCTCAAAAACATTTTAGGAGATAATCTCAACGCTCTTTTAAATCATCTCTCGAAAAACGTATCGATATCAACTAGAAGTAATAGTAACCTTTATACATTTTTACACCCCAAAGAAATACTGCTGTAAATTGTAAGCAGAGAGGATTGTTTTAGTTAATAACATTATTTAAGCTTATTAGACGTCTCATTTGAATGGTACTGGTAGTCAGGTAACATCTTCTACATGTGTCGTGTCGCATCCGACACTTATTTAATCCATGTGATTTATGGAAATATATTCCTGTAGACCTCATCTAAATAAGAGCTTTGAAACTTAAGCAATAAGGGCGGAAGTGGTGTGGTTTGCTACGCCATTAATTATGACGTGCTTGTTAAGGACATTGAGAAATCCACTTGATTAGTGCGCGTCCAAGTGAACGGAGGAGTATGAAGATGGATGATGAAATTTCTGATTGACTTTAGTATTAAGTTGTTATCAATGAACTTTTAACATTAGTAAAGCGCTCGAAGCGGAGTTTACGTCGTTCGAAAATAATCAAATAGCTTGAACAAAGGCCGTGCTGTGATCATTTAGATGTAATATTTACTATTGAGCGCTTCCATGATTTTGAGGTCTAGGGAAGTTAAGCCATCAGTCCTGGTTGTTGTTTTAGGATATCAGTTATATAGCATAGTGGTAGGGAATTTTGCGGATGCCCGCTTGGTTAAACTCCACGCTTGGCAGGCGTCTTGGGGATCGCAGTGTGATATATCAGTTCCTCAGAAAGCACTGCCACCCACTTTCTGGTCCGTTACCTAAGTCGCCTCTTACGACACCCACGGGTAGAGATGGGAGGATGATATTCTAGCCCGGCACAGCACGGGTAAGAACCCATTTACTAACAGAAAATGTAACAGAAGCTTTCGGTAAAGTTATTCAATATTTTAGCAACTCAATTTGTCTCTCATTTAATCTCGGCCGGCTCATCTTCGACGCAATCGTAGTGGCGGTGAATATTACGCAATTTTCCTTAGAGATATGTGAAATGTGTCTGCTTAAAGCTCGCTGAGGAGTTATCTTCAAAGTGCTTGTAATTACGCTCGCTCTAGCAGCGACTATCTGATTAGTAATGTTGGCGTGAGAAGTGAGTTTAATTTGGCAAATGCTGATTTTAGCAGTTGGAGCTTATAGCGTATACAAAATGGTCATGTGATTTAGTGTTAAAAAGCAATGGCCCTTTTACCCGACTGCTTAACAAATTACTCCGGAGTACTAGAGGCGACACTTGGCTTTTCTCTATGGTGAGTCGCAGTACAGTTTTGTCTCACAAGCGTTAATCGAGCATCCATTAATCGCACTCACATAGTACTCTCTTAGGTCATCCGCATTGGGCAGTAGCCTCCCTAATACGGCTTCCAACTCCACCGACTTTTGAGGCCAGATTAATAAAAGAAAGCAATAATATACATTTTATTCATGGCATCACACACTATTACAGTACAAAAAACAGACAAGACTATTTTAAAAGCATGGTAAACCCAGCCACTGACTTTCAGTCGGTACTCTTCCAATTCATCAAAGTGAAGAATTAAACAAAAAAAGAAAATCTGAAAATAAATGTATAAATGAATCAAAATAAGTAGATATACGTCAATAGTTTTTAGCTACAGCCGTCTTACATTGGCATCTCCAAGAAGCCTGCCAAGCGTGGGTATTATGGAAAACCGCCCCTTGCGGCTGTAACAGTACAGTACAATATCACTTCAACTGCATTGCGGTACGCCTTATTTACCCCTACCTACATCATTCTAAAACATCTGATCACAACTTTAATAAAATATTGCGTGAGTCAAGCAATCGTAGCAGTCGATTCCCAATCACTCTACCCGCTTTGCTATTCACAAACGGAGAGGAATTTTATAGTCGTTTTTTCCTATAGGGGTCGCATATTATCACCGTATGAACAGGGTGCAGATAGGCAATGGGATTGGCCCCTATTACATGGGAGCAAAATTTATTCTGACGATACTTAGATACATATCTGATTTGACACATTTGCTTTATCACTGCGGAATTAATAATATAACATCTTTGATTTCAGAATTTGTAAACACAACTTAGTAATAATAATATAATATACAGTACAGTTTAATACTCTATATTTTTATGTAAATTTTCATTTATATTATTAACGAGCAATGGACGTGTGACGCGAGGATTCAACTTCAAACCTGCAAATCCAGAATACTAATACCGCTATACTAACACGACCAATGAGGTATCTATAAAATCATATTTTTTGGTACATTCTTCCTTGATATACAGCCAGTATTCGGGGATCGCATTCGGTATATCAACCAGATGGGTGACATACGCGTCAGTAAATCTTATTTGTCATACGATGGGGGAGATGGGGGCTTTTTCAGTTGGCGGGTAACATAGTGTGGCATAACTCGTCAATAGATTGCCTGAATGACTGCATGAATGAAAAGGAAAGGGCTATCAAAGAGGAACTATTTTTATTTAAGCTATAAGAAATGGAAAAAGTGTTCTAATTTCTAAATATGAATTTATAGTTGCTTGCAATAAAATTGCTTTGCGATATTCACATCCACAAGGCCGGCAACGCATCCTCGATACCTCTGGTGTTGCGGATGTTCGTGGGCGACGGTGATCACTTACCACCAGGTGAGAAGTGCAATGAATATATTACTATATAAATATATAGTGTAGAGCTAACTTGATTATAAATATATCATACGATAACTTTTAGAAAATCTTCAACTTTATCGTGTTCATAACAATAGAGCCACTATGGCACTAAAAACAAATATAGCGCTAAGTTTGCGCCACTGCTATCAATCTCAGTTGCAGAAATGAAAACGCATCCTGGGTGTATAGCCGGAAAATGCGAGAGACGAAAATTTTGCGCTCTAAACATTTATAAATTGTATTTATATGCTATTCAGAGTTGATTGTTATTGATTTAATAAATACCTCCAAATCTATAATAATATAATGTATATAAGTAACATGATGGTCCAGTCGTCACATCCATATGGCAAAATTCCTGGTTGTATTACTTTATGCTGTTTGGTGGGTAAAATACATTTAACATACATTTAAATACCTATTATACGTTTAGCCTGGAAATAAAACCTTTAACTCGTGATATCTGTTTAATTTATGCACAACATTTCGAGAGTATTTTCTTGATTTTGCCTTACTATTTTAACCTGGCCCCTTATTTTTATGACGGTTCAAATAAGTTACGCATTACGTTAAATTCGTGGAAATTTTCCCTACCACCATGCTATAACGACTGCCATCCTAAGACGACAACCGGGACTGACAGCTTAACGTGCCCTCCGAAGCACGGAAGCGCTCAGTAGTAATGTTACTAGCGATCACCCACCCAACTCATGACCGCGACGGACGTTGCTTAACTGTGCTGATCGGTTAAGAATAACAAGGCAAACTTTGCCAGGAATGCTTCGAAAACATTCCGGTTACATGTGCGATTTAACTGCAAGAAGATGAGGCAGTTCGATGGATGCCGAGAATAGCTTCCGGTTCGAGGCTGCCAACTTCATCGTTTTACCCGCTATTCATGATGAAATTAAGCGAACTTAATATTGTGATAAATATTTGCCTGATTGATGGGTAATATCTTACCCAGGCAATATTCATGATTCGCATCCAACTAGACGAATGTATCACTAACGCCACTATTACAAATTTAATAAGATCGACCCAATCGATTGCTATTTGGTAAAACTAATTATGATTATATTTCGTATCTTTAATTCTAAATGCTAAAGTGTGTGCTTTATACTTGTAAGCCCGGTACTGCTGAACGGATAATTAATGAAAGTTCGCAAATGTTAATGTTATGAGGTTTCACCTTGCTGTAAATTGCTTAGGAAAGTAAAGTTACGATTAAGAGATTTTGTCAACACTTTTAAGGCAATTACAGTTGAACATAAGTTTATTTCGATTCGAATAAATTTAAGAAGATGTGTTAATCGTGTAAAATGAAGTTAACTTCATTTTACACGATTAACACACCTTAAACTAAGTTAAGGCAATTATAAAGCAAGTTCCAAATTATTTATCAGCACTATTGCCCTCGATAATTTCGAGCTAGGAATAAATATGTAAAGATAAAGATAAAGATAATTTTATTGTTGTAACATAGTAAAGAGTAATTTTACACTTTCATGCAATTTTTTGATACATTATAATTAAGGGTTCGTCATGTTTTGCCTATGAAGGCGTACAATATGGAGAGATGAAGCCATGTCTTAATTACAAACATTGAACAATATACAAAAATCATTAAAATAAAAACATTCCAAATTTGCAGTGGTTATACAGTTAAAAAATAATCATTTTTGAATTTTGAAGTGTGAAAAAATAATCATGTCACGCAAAATTATTAATAATTAATTAGAAATAAATTATAGGTTATAGAATTAGTAAATTGTTATCAGTAAAGGTCACAATTATAACATAAAAAGTCGTCATTTAAAATTTTTCATTTATAAAATCACGAATATCATAATAACATTTTTGAACTATTAGAGCTTTGAGCCTAGATTTGAATAAATTAATATTTAACTCTTTGTAACACTTTGGAAGTTTGTTAAAAATTAAGGGTGCCATGTTAACTACGCTTTTGCGCAATAGCGCTGTATTCCAAGAGTATGAACATAGTATGTTATTGTCTCGTCTTTCCCTTTGAATTAAATCTGATAGTTTTGGAAACAAACCAGGATTTTGAAAACAAATAAGGATATTTCCAATATATATAGTGACGGAAGTGTGAGAATTTTGTGTCTCTTAAAATATGGCACGCAGCTGTCTGTTACCTGAAGATTAAACATGGCCCTAATGCAGCGTTTTTGCATTTTGAAGATGTATGATAGAATGTCTGATAAAAAGATGTATTGTATTATATTCGTAGATAACGCGTAATCTAACCTAAAACTTTGTAAGATTGATTGCTGTTTGCAGTTGTCTAGTAATTTACCCAATCTTAAACTTGAAACTCGTTCCAAACTTATAGTTTTAATTCACTGTTACCAGTTCCAATATATAGTCCAACTCACATCGACACGTCAGGAATTCACTTTGAAGTTAATTTAGAACGGTAAACACACACCCTGTTTATTTGTATCCTCTCTCTCATCTCAGTACAATAATCACACTTTGGAATATCATTGGTATAGTTAGAAGAATTTAACGAGAATTATTCGCGATAAAAAAATTAAGTCCCGTTAAATACTTATAATTATGTATTTAAAGCCACGAAAGTCTTAAATTACTATCATTGGTATCCCAAGATATTGAGGTACTTGTAGCGAAGTTTGCGTTTTCGTTTTTAACTGATCCACTAGTCAAAGTTGTTTTATCAGCGATTTTCAACTTGGGCATTTACTACTGAGTGCTTACGTGTTTCGGTAGGCACGTTAAGCCGTCTGTGCTGGTTGTTGTCTTAGGATTACAGAGTTAAGACTATGTAAGAGGCCTTCGAGTGGCCTGAAATCGACACTAAGTGATAGTAGGGCAATTTGCAAAGGCTCACCTATGGCTGGAAGAATATCAGAAGATCTGGTTATATAACGCTCTCTCAGGAACTAGTGCGTGCCTCGGTCACCCAATTATGTACATACTAGTTTTCTACAACATCAAAGAGTGTTATCTAAAGAACAAGACTATTTCCTCGCACATGACTATACTCCACGCATATGACTACAATCATGACTAAACTTTTTCTGTAATTGTGTAACATTCAAATGTGTTTTCACTATAAACGCACAATAAATCTGAACAAAAATATTATTTTGAAAAGGTTTGGCTTCGGTTTATAGCCACCCTATATATAATCACCACCCCACTTTAGAATGATTTCCTTGGTTTATACCATTCAATAGAAAAAAGCCCTGTGCTTGTGCAGTTTTTATTTTTTCACCTTTTAAGGCATCTAATAGGAGGATACTAAACAATACTATTCTTAAGCCGAGAAATGCACTGTACAAACGCAGTTTATTACCGACATGGTCACTCATTAGGTTCGCATCTATAGACCATATGGCAGGAAGAATAAGAATTTGATCATGATAAGGATGAGTCTCAGGAAAAAGGCAACGTTAGCAAGACCTCTATCTAATTTAAACTGGAGTTTTCCACACATGAAATGAACACAGCATTTTCAAAGTATTGTGCTGGGAGCACATTATTCGATCCCATTTCTGTATGACGCGAGCAGATGGTAATAAATCATATAAATTGCACTGTATCAGCGCTTCGATAAACATTATTGACACATTGTACATATTCCCCTTGTGGATATGTTCCATTACTTACACACTTGAATCCAATTTCCCGCTGAGTTTCAACAATACGATATACTGACTTAGTATTATTTAAACACCATTGACGCATGCGAATTCATAGAACATTTTTGGCTAGTTTATATCCATTAAGGTATCGTAGTACATTATGCTGTGTCAAAGGGAATCTCATCTGAAAACTGAAATGGCGCTAAAAGGCACCTGTGTGTATCTCTTTGTTAGAAGGTAACATGAGTTGATATTACCTGACTGAATGATCAGTGTTTGCGAATGGAGAATAAGCTGCAATGGCCAATTATACAAAGCGCAGTCAGTCACTGACATATTATTTTACTTTTTTGATGCGAAAGTATCATATGGCGAGCTGAGGTAATTGGTTTTTTTTTTTCATTAGTCTAAGTATCTATACCACGTGAATTTTAACCTAAGCACAATAAGAACAACAAACTGACTCATATATTATAATTATTGTAACTACTTTTTTTATTTATGAAGCGAATAAGCTTACCTAATTACAATAAAAAGAAAAATTTGCTCTACGAGCGGGATTCCAACCCGCGACCACCCGTGCCTATAGCCGGGATTTGCTCTGCCAACTGAGTTGTCGTAGTGAGTGAGTCATAGCTATTTTTTCCCGCTTTTGTTGTAATTTTGTAAGCTTATTCGCTAAGCAGGCGTTTCGGAAGAAATACAATTTTAGAATTATCGGATTGCCACATCGTAAACGAGTTCAAAGCTAATTGATAAATAAGATTTTTTTGTAGTTCGATTCAGTTTGCCTGCAGATGTTGCTTCATGACATTTATTAATACCTCCCTAGATGACGGTTAAACAAAAGAAGCGATCTAAAAATAAGTTTATGCTATCACTTACTCACTACGAGAGCTGAGTTGGCAGAGCATGTCCCCGCTGTACGGACAGAAAAAAAACATTTATTTTCTTTTCGTTGTAATTTTATATACAAAGTGACTCATTGTAGGCCTACAGTTCCGTATGCGCTCATGCGATTAGTCGAAAAAGGCAACGAAGGGGAAAATGGTCTGGCGAATAGCAAGCCACTACTAATTCCCGTGTGAGTGGGGTGTTACTGCTAATTGGGCACACAAGATAGCTATCTTAACGCCTATATTGAACAAGTGCGGTATATTAATTATTACTACAACTTATAACAAAAACATTCTATAGGATGGTTGATTATAGGGATCCTGTCGTATAACCAAACCCATAACTTTTTATGCAACGATGTCCTTGTGCCCACAAAAAAGAGGCTTATGTTTTCAGGGTTCATGTATGTATGTTTGTAAGTTTCTATATTTCAGCATAACTTCTAAACGGCTTAACCGATTTAAATGTTATAAGATATCGTTATATTCGTTGTGACATCGGAAATGACACTGTGTACCTAAAAAAACAAACAGGCGGATTTTGGACGACACAATGAAATATTTTTTTTTATCGTATCAAAATGAAAGGCTTGTAAAAATTATTCTCTAAATATATAATTTGCAGTTTTAAATTCAATGGAACGATACAGTACTTAACGAAAACACATAACTTGCAGTTTCGTTTTTTTTTTCTTATTTAAATATTTTAAACTTGTGTCCTGTGTGTTGTTCACTAACACATCGAACAACACAAATAACACATTTAAAATTGAATGTGTAATTTGTGTTGTTCGATAAGTTACTCGAACATCCGTATATATAGATATTGAACTGACGACAAATAGTTGCAAGAGATACTGACTCATTACGAATGTTAGGAATAAAACTAATACTTTGACAAACTAAGATACTATACATATACGTTAGCGTTACTTTGTTGTCGTTTCGCGTACGTTCAGGAGTAAACAAACCAAGTCGTTATTTATGGAACAACCGACTGCAATACAATAGACTAAGGAGAGTTAGGCCTTGGTATCAGCAGTTTCTGTGAAACCAGTAATCGCTACGAGGTTCAGATGAAACACAATGTTTGCTCGATAATTTACTGTATACGGTTTCTCAATTGGCTCCACATTGCACCGAGCTGCTTTCTCACCGCAAAGCTGCACTATAACTACGACTGTGACTTATGACTCATGTCATTCAGATTCTCGCGAACCTTGTTTAAAACCAGGTTTTTTTATAGCTGATATTCTAAGTTAATCTTTTTCCACTACCTACGAACTCTACTATTACGAACTACTATTTTTACTACTACGATTTTTTTTGTATAGTTGCCTGTGTGACCCGGCTATAGGGGTAGATGGCTCGGGTTCGAATCCCGTACATGACTATAATTAATTTTCCTCTCGTAATTTTGTAATCCCATTTCTAGGTGTAGGCAAAGAAAGCAATCGACCCAACACAGGATTGATTACATAACCGCTGGAATTTTCATTAAAAATACAACTATAAGCCCCGCAATGTAATTAAAAAAACAGATCGGCTGAATGAGCGAACATGGAACTCAGTAAAT
Source organism: Plagodis pulveraria (assembly GCA_963890685.1). Classification (NCBI taxonomy): domain Eukaryota; kingdom Metazoa; phylum Arthropoda; class Insecta; order Lepidoptera; family Geometridae; genus Plagodis; species Plagodis pulveraria. Next base: position 8,358,965 of record OY982964.1, on the reverse strand, counting down.
AAATTTATAAGCCCTTGGAAAAACCACAGCATATCTCACTGTCGATAAATCGACTGCTACCTTTCATTAAAACGCCAGCTGCGATTAAAAATTCACTTCGTTACAGTAAACATATTGTATTTTCTGAGCGGAGTTCGTTTTGTTTCTTTCGCTCGCCCGTAACGTGATCGGCTTTCCCATGTGCACGTCATTGACTCGTCTCTGGAGGTAGAAGTGATCCATTACTTTGAGCAAAGGGTCATCTCGAGGGATTCTATGTAGGATCAAATTTTCACTCCGCTCCTTTGCATATATGTACGATTTTATAGTTTAATGTATGTGAGAAGGGTTGATTAAGCGGTTTAAATGTTTTCATGTGATAGTTTGAATTTAATTCGTATTCATTTGAGTGCAATTAGTATAAATTTATTTGAAGTGTTGATTTTATATATGAGGTCGCGAGCTACAAAAGTTGGATCAATTGTGTGAAAACGTTATGATTAATTCTGTATTCAACTGCTTATCACAATACATTTTTACGACACAATGAATACTTTTTCGTCGCAAAAATGCTGTAAGTAAGTTTCTAGGTCAGATTTTTGAAACGGGTAAGAAAAAGGAGATTACTATGATCTATTGATAAAATGAACGGGTAGTAATTTATGTTTTAGTATTATATAGTTATAGATAATTATTGTGATGATCAAATATGAACAGTACCTATCTACTAAAAAGAGAATTGGTCAGTTGTTTCATACTATAATGACAGAATAAACATACTTTGTAATGGTTATAATAAATGAATAAGCAGTAAAAATGTTCGACTGGGCCATTGGGTAAATAGTTCGGCAGTCCACATATAACGTGTCTAGTCAGATGAAAATTACAATAGCTGTAACGAACAGCGAAGCAAGGAAGAGCGTTACTGATGACCAAAAAACGCGCGAGCCGAGCGAGCGAAGCGTGCGTGCCGAGGCAGCAATCGCCAAACCACCGAAATGTTTGTATTATATATTAACTGCTAAGCATGATATTTCCTTCAGACTTCTCTCGCTCGCTTTGCTATTTTAAATTTATTTAAATACAGTTATTCTTATTTATTATGAAAAATTTTTATTTACTATGCTATAAGTTTGAAATGCAGAACTTGTATAAATATGCTATTTGTAATTTTACTACATTATACATCTGCTGCTCTAAATGAGTGTTTTTTAAAATATTCAAGCACCATATTCATTCATACTGCTATCCTTACAATTATAACTATTTTAAGATTCTGAAAACAAACACAAAAATTTCAGTTAACTTAATTTATTATCATAATAAAATAAGACATTTTTATTTTTCAGGACCATTTCTTCACAAGAAAAATTCAAATAGTAGGACATTTCAACCTTTTCATAATATTATTCTATATTTCTTACCATTCTGCAGTCCCTCTAAGCTTTTATGGTTTATGTTCGCTTTACGGACCATAAATAAACAGTAACGGAATATCAAATCATACGAGATCAAAGCTGAGGAAATGTTCTAAAGAATTCCTAAAGCATTGTCCGGGCCTCAGTGGACGTATGGACATAAGGAATTCTGAATCTTTGTGGTACAAATAGTTACATGTATTATATGTCCATGAATAGGTTAAGTCAAGCGCGCATTATTCGATAGATATTTTACATAAACTTTTGAAGGGAAACTTTGTGGAAGAGGTAATAATTTTTTTCCTTATATATACCTACTTGTCTACTTCCAAAAGTATTTAAGTATATTTATTCATATGCTTTTTGTAATTATGTCATTGGTATTCCTACCTCATTCGGAAGTTCAGTCAATTACAGGAATCATTCCTACATATTCCATAGTTGGATGTCGAAAAAAAAATGACTAAATGTAGTAATTAAAGAACTTTTAACGATTTCAATCGCGTATATTTATCATTATTTTTGTCCCGACGTATCAAATACTGCAGTGATCGTGGTTGCGGGGTGACTGCTCACCCCGTGACGTCGGGTCAATAATAATAAATATACGCAATTTAAACCGTTTAAAGTTGTTTAATTACTATGTGTAATAATCGCGAAAACCTAAGACAACATTATGACTAAATGTGCTTAGCAGCATATTCGTATCACTACCAATATTGAAGTGAGTAAAACGTTACGGCACATTGGTCCTTCCAATTAGGTTTGGCATCGGGAAGCGCTTGACTATAAAATCAAAGCCAAACATTTTTCAATTATGTTCTTATGTGATGATTTGTGATTTTAGTGAAAACATATTGTACCTACCTTACACAAATAAGAAGGGAAATTAATTATTAATAAAATAATTTCTATTATGCATAGAAATTTTTCTTAGTTTGGAAATTAATAATAAGTGAAAAAGTTATCCATACGTATTATTAATGAAATTGGTCTACATAGTCTCCATACACTCTACGCAGTTCATACTTAATAGTTTTAGCTTTTTGGTAGCACAAAGGCAAGAATTACGATATTATAAATATTTTTAATGGAATTGATCTACATGGTCACCTTACTCTCTACGGCGATAATACCCAATTATTTTATTTTCGACCCTCTATACACGCCTAATAGCACAAGAAGTAAAAATACCTAAATGTTCTATTCGGCTGACAACAATCGTTTTACTATAAATATTTCGAAGGTATGTAGTATAATATAAATATATATAAAGTTAAAAATAAATGTATTCCAAGGCATAAAGCACTTACTAATTCAGCCAAAAAATAAACGCTCATATATCAAATATTACAAACAAGCTCTTTCAATTATTTGGCTTAATCGTTAATATTGGCAGATGTGCCGATTCTGCTACACTATTTATAAAGTATTGTTAAAACCCCAAATATTATATATATTAGAAATCTGGGGTAGCACTGCTAAGACTCTATGTGGCCTTCAAATAAAACAATATAAATGAATTAAGCTGATTTTTAACTACTCATTCCTAACTGCAACAATTAAACTTAACAAAAATACTTATTTAAATACGTACATAATGCACAAGTATTTTGTTAGAATATGTGTAAAAAAACAAGAAATCTATTAAAGCTTATGATAACTGGCAAGTGAAGATACCAACGAGCTTTTTATATATTTTTGGCCAGAATCAAAATGGCAAATTATGGCAAGAAAAATTGTTCTAAGCAAGCTGGTTTAACTTTTTTGTACATTTAAAATATTAAGTTATTTAAATTTTCATATTGTTAGCTAAGATTTAGTAAGATGACATTAGTCTCTTCAAATTATTTCTAATGTAACTTAGATGTTGTCACATAATGTTCAAATAGTTGCTCTATATTAATACCAAAACTCCATACATTACTCTAAGCGATTTTCAACAAATATACGTTGGTATTAGTTACCTTATCTAGTTCCGCAGTAACGAATAGTTGCAATAGCTGCAAAGTATTGACTTCCAGCAAATTGTGTTGAGACGATATGAATAGCAAACACAAACACTATTTATGGGCCGCCAGAGATTTCCTCGTTTCGGACGCTTTATCATTCAATAAAGGTAAGTTCACAGCCAATAATGCTAAGGCGACCTGAAATACTTTTTCTTCGTAAGTCTTGAGATGAAAAACTATTGCCTCACGTAAAATGAAACATAACCTTCGTAGCATATCGATCCGACGCCATTTCGGCACAGCCTGGACGCTCGATTCATTATCTATACTAAAACCGCATTCTAACTACCTATACTTTATTACACAGACACTACAAAAATGATGTTTTTGTACACGCGTAAATGTGTGCGTAAATTCTAAGGTTGTCATCGTATGAATAATTGTTGTACTTACCTACCTAACAATCTTTTGATGCTGTTATTATGACTTATTATATTTCGTAGGTTATACGTACCTTACCAACCTTCAGAAACATTTACAAGCACAACAATACAACTTCATGTACGACGTAGGAATATGCAACACACAACCGAGTAGGTAACATTACTTCACATTTCACTCCATTACCTATACTATAATAGATACCTACACTTTACAAAAAGTATCATTCCATGTTCACATTTTATACAAGTAATGATAATAATTTCTATCACAATAATAATATATGTTCTTCTCGTATAATAAACAATCATAAAGTGTGCCGCGCGCGTGCCAACCATAGCGAAAGTCGGTATGTGTATTAGTTTTCTTTATGGTAGGTATAGGTTACAAAGACACTTGTTTCACTGCAAACGAAGTCGATATTCACGGATATTTTTGCAAGCGAAAATCTTCTAAAATAAACATTATTTGAAGAGCGGTTTGAATACAATACAAAGAAAAAGTATTATATTTGTATTTTTTTCAATACCTACTGTAAACTACAGGTTTTTATAAGTTACCTACTGTATAACTGAAGAACGACAAATAGGTAGGTACTTAGTGTAGGTTGACAAGAATGACTCACCTCGTTTTATCCATAAGGAATCTATAAAAAACTCCTATCCTTTTCTTGTTTAGTTGAAAAGCAACCATAAACAGCACAAGAGTACCCCATTCTCAACTTTTAAAATACTCGTACAATCGTCAAGCTTCGTCGTCACGTCATCGTGAGCGAGTTGCGCGTCCCGTACTCAAGAGGCTCGTTTTGGTGGGGGGAGAGGAGTGTCCATACTATACGTAGTATTGTTATATGTTCTATGATTTAGGTATTTTTTTCAAATATTCCGCGCACTTTGTAAATAGGGTAAAAGGGGCACATTAATAAACAAAAACAGAAATATACAATAACATAGAACCCTAAATTGTTAAAGCGTCGTAGGAGCCTAAATGATAATAATATATTAAGGCAGTACAAATCTACTTTTATGAAATATTAAGTAACTAAATAATCTAAACTTAATATGCATTGCAATTCAATGGGGCAATGCTGCCAGCATGCTGGACAGTGGACACGCTGCCGACTGGTAGTTGGCTAACGCATTTGGACTGCCTGTGAGTCTACAATGACCTATACTATAGGTTGTCTAGCGGTAGCGGCAGTGTTGTATATAGTTTGTAGTATTATGTAAACAAAGGCATACCGCCAGAAAAAAAAGTAACTTAATCGCATCACATCGCAAAAAAGCAATTATGTTTGGTACCTACATATTTCTATCCATAACTTGTAACGTTTATTAATAGTAATTAATACAAAACCTTAACATTATTTATAGATGTTAGGTAATAATCGTTTGTTATTATAGCAAAATTACTTAGTTTCTTTATCTGAGTTAGCTGAAAAGAGATAATATTTAATAGATTAATATCAACAAACTTGATATATGAATTTGTTGTTGTTATTATTCATTTTCAAACAAAACCTTTACTTTTTTAAATTAAGACTGACCTTTAAATTATGTACTGTGTTAACTCTTTCAAAATATTGTGTAATTTTAAAACAATTCTGTATGTGAACATATACATATTTCGTAATTTGTACGCCGTAAGTCAGAACATGCTGGAAACTTTAAAACCACATTATAACATCTCATTTATTATGTTCCCATGTTTTTGACTAATAAACTATAATTTCATTTCATTTCCCACAAATACTCTTGGTTCCACTAATTCTTCAATTTCTTCCTAGTTTTGAAGCTCCTGTAAGTTCAGACTACAAAATAAACAAAAACGTACTTAATAAATATGGTGTTTTGTTTTCAATTTTCAGATTTTCATATTTTTAAGAAAATCACGGTCAATATAATTTATTGTTTATATACGTACTAAATGCAAATGAATATAAAATGCATTGGAATAAAACCGCAAGATTTTCGAAATTTCAGTATTTTTTACCCGTATATTTATCATTATTTTTGTCCAGACGTTTCAAACACTTTGCAGTGATCGTGGTCACGGGGTGACGATTTAAACCGTTTAAAGTTGTTTAATTACTCTGTGTAATAATCGCGAAAACCTAAGACAACATTATGTAAAAAGTACAAAAAGCTCGCTATGGTAAGTATACATACACTAAATTTTATATTTTGATTAAGATTTTTTTCTTTAAACTAACCTAATGACTCGCAGGCCTAGGCAGTGCAGTATTACGCAATAAAATGACACTGCAACAGTAATAGGCTGTCCTTATTTTCATGGTGGGGCGGCATTCTGCGAATGCCTGGCGGACGTGTAGCCCCCACCCTCAAGAAAAACGTAAGTATAGAAAATCTGTTGCCATGCACCTAACTATAATAACGTTCCGGTAACTGTCCATGAAATATAGTTGTCATTCTAGGTTAAGCTTAATACTACTTTTATCCCCACATCACCATTTGGATGCAGCCAAATACTAGCCTATCGTTAATTAATAAAGCCGGTGGATGATTTGTCTATCTGTTCACATGACTAGCAAAACAAGGTTTAATATGTAAGAACATAATAACTTCAGTGAGAACTGAGTTCCACTCTTGACTGTTTGAATATTACACTATTAATGTAATTTAATTATTATTTATTTCCATGTTGATATGTTCAAGAATAAAAAGTTAATATGTAGAATCTCCAGCATTAAGGTTAGTTATATATTACCCACTACCAACCATACCACTATGTTCTTCATAAGCAATAATATTGAAATTCATAATCTGAGAGTTTGAGAATGCTTTACGGCGAAAGTTTATAACTGCCAAACTCTGCCTCGACGCTTTGTTATATCAAAGTCTTCATGAAAATCGTGGCTGAAGCTTTTTGCTAAAGATAAAGTAAATGAATACCTTACGAAAATATGAACGTTAAGTTTTGAAACAAATCTAACGGATAACAAGGTTAGCTTATAACTATAATTAAACATTTAATTTGATCTCATTTTACTAAATTACTAACTATACCTACGTAAAATGCTTCCTTTGCTTTGGGCTTTAAGCAGATTCCTGTTTTACTCACTACCCGTTCGGTTCTTTATTGTAATAAGTAATTTTAGGTCCAAAATGCATGTAAGTGCGTAAGATTTTTTTATATGCAGCTGAAAAGGAACATATTGAACTTATTATTTACAGTAATCCGTAAGTTCGGGTAAAAAAACTTTGGGCCAACCATTATTTTGCTTCAATCAATTACCAAGTCAACCAATAAGTCATGTATATTATAAATTCGGGAAACTACATGCCCCTTTTTTTTTTTTTTTTTTTTTTTTTTTTTGACCCGGGAAAATCCTTTATGGATACCACCCGGTTCCGGGGGGAGCAGAGTGGTTATGTGGGAGTCCTCGCCTGAGGGGCCTTACTACCCCCACGGGGGGGTAGTAAGTGAGGTTACCCACTAAAAACCCGGGATGAGCAGTCTGCCGCCTAGTCGGGGCGAGATGGGGTAGCGTTAGCAATCACCATCTCGCCCCGGCGGTTGGCCCGTCACCGGTGACGGGCCCCGGCCAATGGAGGGATGACCCAGCTCATTAGGGCCATCCCCCAGACGTGTGGGATCGTGCAAGCCAGTGGAGAATCCCCCGACTCTCCACCGATGATCCGCACAGCACTAGGATAGAGCGAGAAGGCGCCCGAATCGCCTTCTCCTTCCACCAGTTCGTCTACGCCGGAGCGGGTCTGCGAGGACGTCGTCCTCCCTCGCCCGCTCCGCAGCCTCTTTCTGCGCCATCACCTCTTCGCAGAAAGAGACCACCGCCTGCCACGATCCGTCGCTGCCGAGCATAGCGTTAACCACGCTCGGCAGCGACAGATCTGCGCCTATGACCGCTGTGAGGGTGTGCCGCATGGGACTCCACGCGGCGCACTCCTCCAGCGTGTGGAGCGCCGTGTCTTCTGGCGCTCCACACTCGTGACAGGCGGGGGTCGCCTCACGTCTTGCGATGTGATGCAGGTACCTTCCGAAACATCCATGCCCGGAAAGCACCTGCACCAATCGGAAGGTGAGCGACCCGAATCGCCGCCCTACCCACCTCCGAAGGACCGGGCGAATGGCATCCACCGTCCTCTGTCCAGGGACCGGTGGAGCCAGGTCCTCCGTCCACCGCCGCAACAGGGCGGCCCGCGCCTGCCGTCGCATACGCGTGACCTCCTCCCACGCTGGAGGCTCCCCGCGGGATCTCCTCGCCGCCACGAAGTGGTACACTTCGGCGAGGATCTCCGCTTGGAGCTCCCAGGGGGGATCACCGGCCAACACGCATCCTGCCGTCCAGGACACCGTCCGGTACCCGCGTATCGCCCTCGTCGCGATGACCCGCTGCGGACGACGCAGCAGGGCCTTATTGGCGCGACCGAGGGTGTCCACCCAGACAGGTGCCCCGTACAAGGCCATACTCCGGATCACTCCGGAGTACAGGCGACGACATGTGGCGCTCGGGCCGCCCACGTTGGGCAGCAGCCTCCCAAGGGCGGCAGCGGCGCCTATGACTTTTGGGGCCAGTTGACTGAAGTGGGCCCCAAAAGTCCACCGCCCGTCCAGGATGAGACCCAGGTACCTCATCTGGGTCCCAACCCGGACCAGGACCCCGTCCAGGTCTATCCTCGTTCCTGGAGGGGGTCTCCCCCGAGGCCCATGGAACATTAGGGCCTCGGTCTTGGAGAGGGCGACCTCCAGCCCCAGGGCACGTATGCGGCCGACCACGAGTGTTGTGGCCACCGTGGCCCGCCGCACCGTCTCCCCGAGGTCCCTCCCCTTGACTACGACTAGGGTGTCATCCGCGTAGCACGCAACCCGCATACTTGCGGGAAACGTGCCGCGGAGCACCCAGTCGTAGCCAATGTTCCACAGGAGTGGTCCCAACACCGACCCCTGTGGAACCCCGCAGGACACGCGACGTCGCCTCAGACCGTCGCGTCCCTCCACCAGGACCTCGCGGTCCCGGAGGTAGTCGGCCAACAGCCCACGCAGATACAGGGGCACTCCGTGATAGCGGAGCGCCTCCCGTATTGTCCCGTGCGGTAGGCTGTTGAAGGCGTTGGCAATGTCAAGCGAGACAGCCAACGCCTTTTCCCCCCCGCCGACTGCGTCCTGCGTCCACCCCTTGATCCAGAGCAGGGCGTCTATCGTTGACCGCCCTGCCCTGAATCCGAACTGGGCCTCTGAAAGGTCAGGCCCAGTTCCCCCCAGGTGCCGGATGACACGGAAGGCTACTATTCTCTCCAGCAGCTTCGCCGTGTCATCCAGCAGCACGATTGGCCTGTATGCGGCGGGCGAGATGCCCCTTTAACCTATACACGTACAACAAGGGTCCACCATTATATCTCCTATAGGATACACCACCATTAAGAGTGCCAGTGCGCTCCTAAGGGGTGTTGACAGTTGGCCATAAAACTGAACATAAAATGCACTACTAATACAAATATGTTCTTGTTTACTGATTTTCGCTGAAATCGTATTGTAACAATCACAAACTTGCACTATTGGCAATATTTATTATTACTGTACGATATTAGATAATAATTTTGAATGCAAATTATGATATCGACAATTTAAATGACAAGATAATATGACTGTAATGTATCAGCGGGATTGTCCACTGTTGAGTACAGCCTCCCCGATCATTGGGGGGTAGGGTTTGCCATAATCCCCACGCTTTGCAGGTGTCTTGAGGATCACAGTGTGGAATAACAGTTCTTCCGAAAGCACCCACCTTCTGGTGTGTTACCCTTGGTCGCCTCTTACGACGCCTACGGGTAGTGATGGGGGGGTGACATTCTATCCCGGCACTAGGCACTAGAATTTAATATGTTTTTCACATGCAACTTGAATTTCCCTTCTGTGAGCGTTGTAATATGTTTATGAACTTTATTATAAAACCGCACACAATTACCTAAGAAGGACCTTTTATTTGTCTTTGCTAATCTAAAACCTGGCACCGCTATTTTATCTTTATTCCTAGTATTGTAATCGTGATTGTCACTGTTTAATTTAAATTTACTCAAATTTTTACGAACATACATAATATTTCCAAATATATACAGACTTGGTAAAGTTAAAATATCAATTTCTTTAAAAAGATCCCTCACAGATTCCCTAGGACCCATTTTATATATGGCTCGAATTGCACGCTTTTGTATGATAAAGATTGTCTCTATCTCAGCAGCAGTTCCCCACAGCAATACGCCATACGACATAATACTGTGGAAGTACGCGAAATAAACTAGGCGAGCAGTAGCTACGTCTGTTAACTGTCTTATCCTAAGAACTGCATATGCAGCAGAACTAAGTCTTCCGGAGAGATCATGTATATGTGGATCCCATTGTAAAGTGGAATGCATTTTGATTCCCAGGAAGACTGTCGCTTTGTCAATAGGGAGTTTATCTGGGCCAAGCTTTATGTTTGGTTCAACATAAGGAACATTTGGTAAAGAAAACTTTAAACATTTCGTCTTTTTTGAATTTAGGAGAAGATTATTAGCGGCGAACCATTTACAAATCTTAGATAATACATAATTTACATGCGTCAGTTCACTGTCTTTCCTATCTACTTTAAAAATCAGAGATCAGAGAGCAAACAAAAGCTTAAAATAATTAACAATGGAAACCATATATACCTACGATTATTGGATAGATCAATATGTAAGACATTATCCCGTCCAGTTTGAGGGTGTGAGCACTATACCGCTTTAATGTAATATTGTAAAAAAGGTTTAAACTAACTTAAAAACAAGTCATGGGACTGCCTTTGTATTAGGTACTTTGCCTGTAGATTTATGCCTTTGTAGATTTTTGCCTTATTCACAGTAACATAATATATTTTGTGAGCAACTCATTTGTTAGTAATTACCATATAGACTGTTATCTCATAAATTTATAACCTTGCACTTAAAAATAAGAGTAAAGCTACATAAATTCCCAACAAGCTGAATCAGTAAGATTGTTGAAAATGTGATTAAAAATAAAATTTTAATGTTCCCCATCTATTTCCTGTATGGAATAAAAAATATTCAAGGTCAAACAAATGAGTTCTTCGTGAGATACCAAAACGGTAAGTTTTATCATACAAATATTGCAGACAAAAATTGTAGATCATACAATTATCAAACTTACCGTATTCGTAATAATCGCGAAATACTAAATTTTTTACCTTTGACCTTGAATATGTTTTTTCCATACAGGCGAAAGATGGGGAACTTTCACATTTTATTTTGTATTATAATTTTAACAATCTTCCTGATTTTCAGCTTGGTGGGAATTTATGCAGCTTCGAATGTCTAATTGGACGAGTGCGAGTCGGACCTCGTTCTATTAATTTTAAGTATCATACCAATCCGTGAATGAAAAAATAAATAGAAAGTTCTATCGCAGCTCAAAAATACATTAATAATTTATTTAGTTGTTAAGTATTTGCTAGTAAAAAAGGAAATTATGTCTGATATCTAAGTATATAGATTAATTTTTAAGTTTGATCCCGTAACAAAAATGACGGTTCGTTTTATTCTCATTAAAAACGTAAAATAACTATACTCAATAAATTCTAGTCAATGACAACCCAAGCGTTGAACAATTTCTACATCCTGAAAATAAAATCGTTTTAGTTCTAAGTAAATTTTTAAATATTTCAATATTTAACTAAGAACTATAACTTTTCAACAACAAGATATCAACATTTCAGGCTTGAAATTATTTTAGTTCATAAGCTAACCCGCAATCTTTAGACGAACGGACAAACGTCTGCCTGTCTGCAAGTCAAGTCAGCAGATTCGAAATTTTCGGTCCGGTACTGTACAAACTGGTGTCCTTCTTTGACACAAGATAAACAATTCCGGCTAAAGCGACAAAATATGGTCAAGACACCTCTGCCTTCACCATGGGGGATAATAGACACAATGTTTTTTTTTTTTAAATACCTTTATTAACAAAATACTACGAACTATATTCAACACTACAGCTACAACAATAAAAGCATTTAATAAACCATAAGTCATTGCAGACTCATAGGCAGTCCAAATGATCCAGCCCACTACCAGTTGGCAGCATGCCCAGCATGCAGCATTGCCCCGTTGAATTGCAATTAATTAGTGATTGCTATCCTCAAAATATCTAAATTGTGTTTTAGGTTACGCTCGGCTTTGTCGTCACAAGATAACATAAATGATTTCTAATTTATTTCTTTATATCCAAAAAATGTACATTCATAATCTGCTGTTTATTTTATACTACTCCTACTTCATCCAAGATGTCCACGACCTTCAATCCTTTTACATCTTGTGAATCTAAAACACCGAGAACCTAAAGGCCCTGAGCTGGCCAGTAGCCTCTCGGGGAACCTCCGTAGAAATATCTATGTTTACAGTAATAATTACATCTCTGTGATTTTATGCAGGAACATGATTGGTAATGTTCAATTTAAACTCTACCAAGTAATATTTAAAAACTAAATATTAGTTGCTTAAATCACGGCTCATGGCTTATCACCTGTTTTACTACTATTCAGCGCATCAGAATACTCTGTAAATACTGAACATCACTGAAACCCGTTTACTGCCATACAATAATGGTCTCATCGAGACCGGTCTCTAGGGAGAGACCGCAACGTGTAAACTTAAAGGCGGAAGTGTTAAATTAACCGAGAGAATGGGAATTTTAATTTTGTTGAACATTGATTATTATGTAACTTTAGGGTGTAGTTTACTTTTTACACGACTGCCGAAAAAAGGAGTGTCATGTTTTCAGAGTTCATGTATGTATGTTTGTTTGTGAGTTTCTTCATTCCACCATAACTTCTAAGAGGCTAAAAAGATTTGAATGTATTGTATAACATTAGATTTGTGATTAGCGCAGGCACACCAGGTACATGAAAAAATAGAAAAAAAAACTGGCGGATTTTAGACGCCATATTGTGAGAAAAATAAACTCCCAAACACATCGAGTCAGATATCAAAATGAAGGGCTTAAAAAAGATCACATAAAACTTGCAGTTTTAATTTCCATAGAACGATAAAAAGCTTAACGATTGTAAATAATTTGCAGTCGGGTTTCTTAATTTTTAATCCTTAAGTTACCTGTAGCCCTTAAGTAACTTGCGAAAACGTAACCGTTTTATTAACGTATCGAAATGTCACCATTTTGTATTGGATTTGATCGTCACTTGTGATGAAATGCATCTGTTATTGGCAGAGGATACGGCTTAACATCAGGTGGGCCTCGAGCTGTTTCCATCACAATAACATTAAAAATAAAAAAAAACGTGCCCCTACAGTGCGTAAATGGAACAAAATTTTAGCAGAATGAAAGGTTTTGACATCTAACGTGTCGAGATTTTAACGATTAGACAAAGAAAAGTAGTAGTAGCTTTCTTTCTCTAAGTTTTAACGTGAACGTTTCGTCACGTAAAAAGTTTTGTATGAAATCGCGAGCACGAACCTAATTTTAACGTAAGCTCGAAGGCTGGCTATCGAGGGTCAAACATCTACGAATGTCATGTCACTGAGAAATTTTCAGTGAGATGGCTGACGTAACGTATTCAATTATTGTGATAAACATCGAAAATTCATGTTATTGATGTGCTTGTTCATTTCAAATTTACCTATGAAAAGAGTTACAAACATGGTAGCAAGATTACAAGTAGAAATGTACTATTTCTTTTACCAGGCACAAAGTAGGTAGGTATAATTTATTAATTTGTGGCACTGGAGGGAAGTAATGCTAATGTACGATGGACCCAATTCAGGACATTTTGGGCGTGAAGGGCGTTAAGAGATTTCTTCAGGATCGGCAACGCGCGAGTGATACCCCTGGTGTTGCAAGCGTCCATAGGCTACGGTAACTGCTTACCATCAGGCGAGCCGTATGCTTGTTTGCTAACTTTGTGGTATAAAAAAAAAACCAAAGCTCCGCATCAAACAGCGTCTATATTCCAACGTTTCAGCCCACATTTACACCAACTTCGCTCGATGGATATATCTTGCAGCGCAATAATGTTGCTATGAAATTCTTCACTGTTTATGGTCAAATAGAAAACAATAAAGCTACGAACTTTGAGGTGATGCCCATGCTGATGATCACGCCAACAGTCTAACCACTACGAAGAAGAAGATTTTAATGTGAAAATTAGAAACTGTGTTATTGTTGTTGCATTATTGTTCTACATTGTAACAAACTATTTTGATAGCAGATTAATAAATATAACGTCGAATTCAGAATCGTAGTTCCCAGTTTTAGTTTCTACTAACTACGTTCGTACAGTTATAAAAAAAAGGATGGTATATCTCGTACGTTACAAAATATTCCGAAATGTTAGAATCCGAACTAATTCAATTTTTGAGATAGACTCAATACTAAAATAAGTCTAAAATCAACAACCTACTTTGACGGTTCCCACTTTTGTAATTTTACAAATAAAAAAACATTCCTGTGTGCCCTAAATGACACATAACACATACACATATTAGGGCGAACAAAATATTTGCAACTAGAAGCTCATGTATTGGAAACACGGAAAAATATTGTATTATTGTGCTTTTATTTATCATTGTAATAAATGATGAGATTGTCTTTAATAAACATACATACAAATACTTAGTTTTTATATAATGTTTACTGTTGTTGAGAAAGAAAATTATGATCATATCTCTAAAAATACACTTTCAGAAATACCAAAAAAGACAGTGGTCCTGAAATGTACTGGCACACAGAAAATGTACTCACAAATCTACGAATAATTTATTCGTAGACACAAATATTATTTTCCGAGGGTATCCAATATAACCAAATACTATACAAGCAAACAAGCAAAGTCGCGCGCGTGTGATTTGTCAGGCGGTGTTGCCACTTAGTACTATCTACCTTACTAGATTTTCTACGAATAGGAAAAAATAAGGAAAACTTTAACAAAAATATAATATATTAGAGTCACATGGATTAATTCAATGTTAATATTGTAAAGTTACCTTCCACAACAATTATATAATGAAAACGGGCAAACTATTTTGAAAGAACAAAGCCAACAAACCTAGATATCAGGAACACAACACACGACACCTGGATATCAGGAATGATACACTAAATAAATCAATAATACAGCACTTAACTCAATATCAGCAATAGGTATCGATGCGGCAGTCACTTGTGAAGAATAAAGAGGCTTAGTATCACATATTATATACCACATTGATTTTTATAACAATGTCTGGTGACAAGTGTTTGTCACATCTCCATTAAATATCCCGCCATATGTAAAACAACCAATCACATAAGCGTTAAAAGTTTAACAAAGATATACAAATATATATTTCTATAATCATCTCTACTGTATATGATTCTAACACGGACATCAGCTAGCACAGAGAAAGACACATAGTACAATGAGAGATTCTATTTTTAGTCTCTGAAAGGAACAGATAAGGCAAAACACAGATATACTATAATGAATGCTATTTCTACCAATGCGTAATACGCATACAAAATCACAGTAGAACAAGAGGGGACAGATTCAATCAGGATATCTCCATCAGTTCCTTGTTTATTATTAAAAGAACCGGAAAACCCCGTTGAATTTAACAGGGATACGTCTCAGCAGTAGCTGGCGAACACGTACGAACCATAAAAAGCTGCGCACTAGATGCTTAGAATTATAAGCGCCGACCCAGCGATGTTCGGAAATCTCAACTGGGCTCAAGGGACGAACTTTTGTGTCGGTTTCTGTTGGATTTCTTTAGCTGTTTCAGTCATAATGCTATTTTGATTGTGTAAAGAACAAAATTTGAAATGGGTTGTTTATGATACCTATACAGTTGCCACTCTACTCTTTTATATTATATAGATATTATAATAATAAACGTACATGAAACAAGTCATCACGCCTTTATTTTCCGAAGGGGTAGGAAGACTACTGCAACTGACACTAGTCTGAGCACCCATGTTTCACCAGTCATGACTAAGTCCTATGTAATAGGAAGGATGATAGAGCAAAGATCGAGGCTTTACTATTGCAAAAAAAATCTTCCGGTTTAACTGCGTGACGATTGTGTGTGTGCCTGTTCAGCTAACGTGACGTCACGTTAGCTGAACAGGAAAATTAGGCGGAATTGTCACAGATATTTTTTCAAGTATTTTATTAAAATATTGATTTAGTTTTTTTCCTTTTTTCTTAGAATACTTTTAAAATATTTGTTATTATTAAATATGGATTTCCGCAAAGTAACGCCTGAATCTGTAAATAAAAAATATGGTATTTCAATTCATTATTATTATCATCTACATATAGCCACTGGTGAACAATAGTCTCTCACTTTGAATGCTATAACAACAGGCCATATTAGCCATTTTTATTCATCGTTTTTCATCATTTGGCTTCTACAATTTCGGGCACCTATTGGAGGACCCTTATTTTTGATTGTGGTGTGGTAAATGCTCGAAGATTTTTTTACGCAAATGGTGCGTTGAGCAATGTGGCCTCATCATCATCATCATCATCAGCCGGAAGACGCCCACTGTTGTACCAAAGCTTCCCATAGAGTGCCACAATGAACGACTATTAGCCGCTTGTAAGCATTTGCTACCCGCGACTTTCACGATATTGTCAGTCCACCTAAAGTGGGGCCTACCAAGTCTACGTCTTCCGGCGTTATGTAAATTCTGAGAGTTATGTCGGTGACTTTGGTTCTTTGGCGAAAATCCACGTTCCGCATTTTATCGCGCAAAGAAACCATAAGTCATCACTGGCAACACACACTGGTTGAAGACATTGGTCTTCAGGCTCTGCGGGATCTTCAACGAGAAGATAACGTAAACGCGTAACTTCCCGAATTCTGCCCATCCTTCGGGCGACCCCTTTGTCAAAGTTGGTCCTAACCAACTAGACAGTCTGTTCCAGGTAAATATAATGGTCAACAACTTCGAGTGTGAAATGTGGCCTGCGTTTTTTTATGTTATTGTGACGGAACAAGCCCGAAGCCCGATCTGCATCCCATATAACAGATACATTTCGTCAACGACGAATTGCACTATGCCCGTCACACTGAGACGTACAGTTGTTACGTCTCATGTCCCTGTAATTTTACTGGCTCTCAAGTCTGCTGCCGGAACAAACTGTTAAGTGCTTGGGGACAGATTTTCTACTTGAAGGTGGTCGCTAGCCAGGCGGGCATTCGCAAAATCCCCTTCCACCATGCGGTGAAGCTCAAGCCCGCGGCGGTAGTTGCACGGTAGTCCAAAGCTAATGCCACTGAGCCATGACTGATTCAAACAATGCTTAAAGTAAAATTTAAATAAGCCGAGAAAATTTTAAAAGCTGTGGCCGTGATTTTGGTTATTCGTTAAAATTCCTTCGCTTAAGATTTCACTCTGCAAAGAAACTCCAAGGTAGCTTACATTGGAGTTTCTTTTTCTACCTCTTCACGGCTCAGTGTGCGACTCTGGAGTGCTTGTTCGAATGGACCTTAGTGAAGGTCCATACATAACGGTGCCTGTGATCTTTTTACCATCGATCAGCTACTTACAAATTCATACTAGCTGTTGCTAGTAGTCGAAGTAATAAAAATGCCTCAAGGACCAAATAATGTTATTTAATGTGGCACACCTGTTCATAGATAAATGAACAATGCACCTGTTAGCATTTTGGGAATTTATTAGTTTGTGTATTTTGTTTTTTTTTTATTGTGGCGGAACAAGCATGATGCCCACCTGATGCTAAGCGGACGAACCTCTGCCTATAACAGATGTGTTTCGTTACAAGCCACGAATTGACAAATTAAGAAGTTGTCCCAAAACGTCTAACTCGCCGGAGCACACTGGTAGTTGCTTGGCGACAGTTTTTTTTCTTTTGGGTGGTAGTTACTTATGCAATCAATCGCAAAATGCCCTTCCACCAGCGGTGAAGCTTGAGCTTGAACCGGCGGTAGGGATCGAACCAGGGACCTGCGGCACGGCAGTCCATAACTATTACCACTCGGCCATCATTGCTATATAAGCAACGATAAGCTAGGTATTGAATTTTTGTTTTTTAATTGACTTACTTATCAAAACATATATATTGCGTTGAATAAAAGGCTTGTTCGGGTCGAACCTCACGAAGTTTAGTATGATTTTTCATATAATCTTGGGTCTTATATTGAATAATTTGAAGTGACGATTGCGTCACTTCAAATTGGGTCTCGAAGTAAAAATACGTCTTTGCTAAGACCATTTATTATGTGCTAAAACGTTGTTAAGTAAATTCTCTTTGATATCCCGAATGTGTGTAAAACTTACACTCATTCCTGAGCCACACTTTTACCTTTGCGCTTTCGCGCTAGAATTATTAAAGATTATATTTCAAATAATATATGACTTACAATGTACAACCTATTAAAACTATACTTTTCATAACGAATATGAGTAAATAAAATATATATAAGTTTTTGAAAATATTTACTAATATCATGAACTTATTTGAGAAGTTAGAACAATTTGGGAAATATTTATTTATTCTTCTGATTGAAATATTTACGGTAGCTTATAGTCCGAGTAGGAGTTGTCAAAACTACGAAAATATTTTTTGATATAGGTTCCTACTTCATGATATAAACATTATGAGGCTATCGTTTCCACTAACTCAAAATATGAAGTGACTCGTTAAACTTATAAACTGGTCGTGGGAATATATCGAGCCCTGACCGCCTACTTATCGTAAGCGACATTTTTTCCGAAATTGCGATTTATATGGTAAGCGACATTTTAAACTATAACAGATAGGGGCACGTGACCATTTCCAGCTAAAATGGACCAATCAAAGAGTTATATGAAAATGCTTATTTATCGTTAGCAATACAGATTATACTTTTTTAAAGTAAGCGACATAGGCTAAATTGATGTTAGCTACGTAAATCTACAAAAACAGTATCGTAACCCAAACCAAATTTTATCGCAAACGACAGAGTACACCAAAAGCTAGGTCGTTTGCGACAAAAAAAGTAGCAATAAACGTGTTGTGCTTGTGACAAGTTCGTTGTGGTAAGAATTCCGATGCTATAATCATCACTCTCTTTAAATAAATATCTTAAAAATTGTAAAGTTAGTTTGAGTACATTTAGTTTTGAATTGTATTGAGTAAATGAGTGCACATTCAAAACAGCGTCTTTAGAAAAATGTCAACGTCAGCAGCAAAATGTAACAAAAATAATGTTTTAACCTTAGTTGATGCTGTGGTCAACCTTTTATACAAAACTTATTTTGTTTTACAGTCCAAAATTAAAAATATCATGCAGTAATCACTAAAACTTGCACCAGAGGACGATAAAATAACTCCTCCGGTTTTCAAGGACATACTGC
The DNA here is from genome assembly GCA_963890685.1 of Plagodis pulveraria. Classification (NCBI taxonomy): domain Eukaryota; kingdom Metazoa; phylum Arthropoda; class Insecta; order Lepidoptera; family Geometridae; genus Plagodis; species Plagodis pulveraria. Next base: position 8,339,806 of record OY982964.1, on the reverse strand, counting down.
ATCAAAACGCATTACTTTTGTAATGATAACAATAATTCAAATAGTTTGATTTATTATTGTACTTATAGATTTGCGTTTGGCCACTATCTTTCCTCATGTTAAACAACGATGTGGTCCACTATAGCGCATGCTTACTTGTATGTAGTGCTTTTCAAAAACTTATTGTAATTTAGAAGTCACTGATTACAAACTTTGATTTAGCTGGTAGGTATGTAGTATGTGTTTTCATTTCAAAACTTGTAAGCAGGTACCTATATTATATACCTTATAGTTAAATTATTAAGTCACTTTTGGTTATCTGCTTGACGGAAGATCGAAGATAGTCACACAGTCACAATTAACGTACATTACTGAGGTGCTTTAAAACATAGGTACTAATATTTAATACAGTTAGTACGTATATTGAAATTTATATCGTGAAATAAAGTAAAAAAGTATATTTTCATATAAAATTCAGGAAATGTTATTTTTTTGATAAAGATGACAGGGCTCGATATTGTGTTCATGGCACCGACTTCAGCGCGTTATTTTCAAAATTTAAACCAACTTCAAAATAAGGAGCACGGGTTTCAATTCGACTGTGTCATTATTTTTATGTTTTGCAGAAAGCAGAATACTTTTCATCAAAAATCACATCATGGGGAAAGACAAGTCCAAGCAGCTATTTTTAAAAGACGAAAATAATAGCAGGAATGCTAATTCTTCTTCCTTGTTCCTGAATATTGACTTAAAAAAAGTCCTTAACACGCTTATATATCCTTAATACGCTAAAAACGTTACCTTATACCATAACGAAAATAATTACGAAAGTAGCACAAAAATTGATATTTTCTCTAGTGGGGTGAATGTCAGGGAAGGAGAGGTTGTAACGAAAATGTTACTTTTTTAAATATTTGATTTTGTCAGAAAGTAAAGGTCCACATACTGAAGTAAATGCTGATAGTTGTGCTGGACATAATAGAAATCGAGCACTGATATCCATGGTAGTTCATTATTTTTAATACAACCACAAATTGCTAAAATCAAAGTCCGTAACTAATTTGTTACTTGGACACACGATGATGTCTATAGACTCCATCCATAGAACAATTGATAGTTTTTTCCGTAACAAAACACTTTGGGCTGCAGCTGAGTGGCCAACTATTATTAAAAACGCTAGAACTAATCCTACAGGTTACACCGTGGTTGTTTTGAAACACTCCGATTTTATATACTGGAAGTCTATCTCACTAGCTTTGATTCCAGACAAATTGAAAAACATTTCTAGTTCTTTGAGGATAGAGAAAAAAAAGAATTGAATTTGCACTTTATAGTGAGATCTAGAGCCAATATTTCAAGTGTCATTGATGGGCCCATTGGACTTTAACACAAGGAATCTAAAAAATCTGGTTGACCTATGCCAAAAAATATCATTCCAGTCAGGAATCATGAATAATATTTAAATATGAAGCCTGACGGAGCAGTTCCGGATGTGTTGACTGAAACAGATGAAGATGATTCAGACAGGAAGAATTGAGTTTTTCGTATCCGTAAGTACTGTATCAGCCGGATTGTCCACTGCTGAACACAGACCACGGCTTGATTGGAAATTTCAAAAAAAAAATTTTATTGGTCATTTAACTGTTATAAACAAACACGGCAATTTTGTTACAATCGTGTATTATTGTTTTTTTTTATTTAGGTGTTTTGCACCTCATTATTTAACCGTAAAGCGTAAAAACTAGTTGTTAATCTCATGTGCTCTCTACCAATGTAAAATTTTCAAAAATCTTATTTTTTATTGCTTGTTTTGTGTATTTTTATTAGCAGTAGAAATTAAATATTATTATAGTAAGTGCCATAAAAAATCAGTAAGAGGCGATTACGATACAAAAACTTTTATTGTAACCGCCACTTAACACTAAATAAACTGCTTATTTGTGACAGCAAAAGTATTGCAACCGCCACAAAAGGCTCAAAAACATATTTTTTGTCATTAATAGTAATTACCATAGTTACATCACAGATAATAAAAAATCTGTACTAAGTTTCAGACTAGTAGCACAAAAAATGATAAAACTATCTAAAAAAAACCTTCTCCTGTAAAATTACCTTTTTGTCGCTTACGATAAGTAGGCGGTCAGGGCTCGATATCACTTAACAATAAAATCATAAAATAACAATTGACAAGCACAGATTAATTAATAATTTTAGAGGTCAAAAATAAACCATTACAAAAGGCAGGTTACCCATTTTGTAGCTTTCCCTTTCAGATTCTATGATCTGAGCAGTCCCTGAACAATCCTAGTTTCTTAAGCAAGAAATTCAACATCCATAAAATATACATACACAACGTTACACATATTTTAACCTCTTAAACAACATTCAACTTACATATTATACATTTCAAGCTTTGGAATTCAAATCGTTTATTTTTTACTTTAGTAAAACGTACAAATACAATAGTTTATTCATTTATGTATAGATGATTATTAACATTAAAATGTATCCCACCATTTTTAGGTCTGTTTTTGATAAATCAATTCGCAATTCAGTATTTTGCTCTGTTTGTAGCAGATTGAGCTTTGAATTTTTCGTTTACGATACTTTATTCATTTGTAATTGCTCCGTAGCTTTGAATAAATTATTATTATTCATACCAAGGCAGTATATATATTCAGTTATATATATTCGACGAAATAATGTCCCTATTCTTCGAACAGAAGCGTGAATTTGTGATCGAAGGGCGTCAGTTTTAATCAGAACGTTTTGTTTTAAAACCTCAGCCAGCCTCGTGTTTCCATTCATACACTCATCCAGATAAATAATTTTCACCCAATTTATTGAATTTTGTTGTGCGACGGACAGCAACGAAATAAAATATTTTTAGGTTCAGTCCACCGTAATGAAATTCCCGCTTCATTTTTTCCGGCACCAAATCTCTCATTCGGAAATTATGCTATTCAGTGTTTTGATATTGTTACGAGTACATCATTCAATGCTTACGTGAACGCTGGACTTGCGCGGACGTAACTCCACTTTCCTCATTTGAATTATATTACTTACTACGATATTTCTTAGAAACCATACCCTCAACATTGGAATTTTTATTTTGTATTATCAGAATTTATATTCAGAATACTATTATGATTTGCTCACATCCTGCGTCAGAGAAAAGTTTGCGTTACATATTGGTGGTTGGGAAACCACACGGATGATCGACGACTTCAAAATGGGATGAATCTGGGAGGGCAGATGTCGTCACCAATTTAGATCGAAGTTAAACTGTGGTTTTTGTGAGTAAAGTAAATTTTTTAAATATTGTTAGGTTTGCAATAACGCCTGCTATGCGGATTTCATTACAAAATCACAAATATACGATAGGAAAATTTAAGTCATGTGCGGGATATCCTGCACATGACTTAAATTTTTCCTATCGTATATTTGTGATTTTGTAAGGAAAGTAAATTGTTATAGCATTCGTTGGCTGATTGCTAATATTCCTACAAATGCTTTCGGTAACGATTCCCTAAGGATATAATCATGCTAACATTTTCTGCAAGGAATAAAATGAACTATAAGGTACTCTTTATTTCTCTCTTTATTTTAACTGTTAAACTTATGACAAAATACTGATTCTATAAGAGATAATTAAACTACACGTAAGATTCGATTGAGAGATTGAGAGAGTTGTTAGATATTTTATTATCACTGCATTAAATAAATCTGTCAACCTCGCTGATGGAGTAGTAGAATCTCAAGGTCCTGTGTTAGGTCCCCAGGTATGTCAGTTATTGGATTAATTTGACGAAGTAATTCTTAGTAGCAGTCCGCAGTCTAGAACTGTAGTACCCGGCAAATAGCAATAGGCTATTTGACTGCCCTATGACATGGGACTAAAAACTGACTGGTTCTCCAGTTTTCATTACATTTCATTCATTATTAAGAAAAAGCTATATTCAGTATTTTCGCGGTTGCTTTAGCGGATTTTCTGGAAAGATGTTTGCAACACTGCCCTGAAAAAAGAATAATGAGTGTAAAATTAATAGAAATAATATTTCATGATATTAAATTACCAAAATTAATTGAATGCCATGAAATATAATCAATCTTTTTTACAATGTCGAGTAGCCAAATTCACAAACACACTCCATGAACATACAAATAAACTTCAATTGGTAATATAAATAGATAAATGCCAACAACTTTAAAGCACTCGTATTGGAGCTTGCCTAGGCTTATTAAGTCCATTGCGATCATACCTTGGGTGTATGACTGAGAGGCTCTGGAGGGCACGATAAGCTGCCGGTCCCCTGTGTTGTCTTATGATAGCACTCGCCTAGCTTACTACCACCCTTAAGTAAGAAATCTGTCGCCAAGAACCTACACTTAACCATTAACGGTGCGATCTACGGTCCTTGAGACTCAGTAAATCTAGGTTAGCCTGAACAACATCTTCGACTGCATTATCACTTAACATCAGGTGAGATAGTGTTCAAAGACTAGCCTTTCAGCGTTAGAATAAAAGATACACTGAATTTTTTCTCCACTTTTCTTACCTTTCAAATTTCGCTGTACAAGGAGCTAAACAAACCACGAAAATGAAGAGGTTTTATTTAAGTGGTATATATATATTCCTACGTGTAGCAAGTTGGCAGCTCGTTAGCAGCCGCACTGCGGAACTGGATATTACAAATGCCCTTTAGGTGGAAAAAACGGACACACACGAGATATAATTCCAGCACTCACTACTTTTGAAATAAAATGGCTTTGATAGTGCCTATTATAGAAGAGACAGTTCTGTTTATAATTAAATAAATAAATAATAATAAATAAATAAAATTTGTTTATTGATCAGAAAAGTAACATTGCTTAAACACTAATTATAATACTATATCATAAAGAAAACAAAAATGAACACTGATTACAAAAAAAAATATGGAGACCTTATTGGTGAACAAGCAAAGACTACCTTTAGGTAATTGAAGAATTTAAAAAAATAATTTATTTAAATTTAAATTGAAGTTAAAAAGGCGACAAAATTATTTTGAGATACCGGTATTGTACAGTGTTAACGCGGCAGCTAAGTATAAAATATACAGCTGAGCACGTCTCCAAAAATCGCGGGGGAAGGATAGCTGGTTAAGATGGTGACGACTAACCTGGTCTCCCAACTGACACTGCACTTAGCGAGCAACGATCCTCGGTCCTGTATCTCCGTTAATTCGTCGTCGTGTCCAGATAGGAGGTCCAGCCTTGTAGCGCTGTTTCTCGGCTTCTTCAGGTAGTTTTCACCACCGCGGTTGTGGACTGTATTATATTCGTGGGCGGTTGGAGGCCACTACTACGATGGCAGCTTCCAGTATTTTCTGTATTCCGGAGGATCACGTCGAGTTACGCGATGGATAATTCCAAAGGATGGAAAATCCAGAACATTCGATATGAGCGCGGTGCGGTAGCTACGATGGGCAAGGGCCGTTCGCAGCGTCTACTTGCGGCGGCGGTGGCAAGCGGATTGCTTGCAGGTGCGGTGGGGTGACAGATAGTCGTCGAAGTATGAATAGGAATAGAGGGTAGAAATAAATAAAGGTGCACACGTAAGTGGCACGAACATTGCCCCCGGCCTAAAAACCATTGGTTTTTACAAAAGAGAAGGTGACCGGGTGGCAAAGGAGTAATTTATTGGGTAGGAAGAACACATAACCGGACGACGGGTCTCTTATAGACACCAGTCGCGGTTTTAACTGAGGCCACTCTGCATATTGAATCGGTGCCTACATGAGTGGCTACAACGATACCGAGAGGCCAAGATAGGGGTGGAATATTATCAGTAACGATAAGAACAACGGAACCTATCGTTATGGGATTTGAAGGAGTATTCCATTTTCCTCTAGACTGAAGCAAGTGAAGGTACTCTAACTTCCATCGTTTGGAAAATGACTGAATCATTTGATCCAATAAAGCGTAGCGTTTAACTAAATGAGCAGGTTCATCGGGAACCGCACTCGCGGGTAAATGATTAAGCGGTGCAGACATAAAAAAATGCGCGGGAGTTAATGCAGTGAGCTCAGAAGGATCCTCACTCAATAACGTTAGCGGGCGTGAGTTTATAACACACTCGATCTGCGTAAGTACGGTTAACATCTCCTCATATGTGAGCAATTGTGAACCGATTGTTTTATATAGATGTCCCTTAAATGCTTTCACAAAAATTTCAAAGTTGCCACCAAAATGAGAACTTCGTGGAGGATTTAGATTCCAGTGTATGCGTCTCGCTGACAATTCATCCGATAGAGTGGTATTGAACTCATTAGAATGAATAAGCGAGTATATTTTGGACAATGCATTTTTCGCGCCTACAAAGTTCCGTCCATTGTCAGAGTACATAACTGAAACAGTACCACGGCGAGCTAGAAATCGTTTAAAAGCTGATAGAAATGAGCTTGTACTGAGATCAGTAGTGAGTTCAACATGTACTGCGCGTACCACCATACATACGAAAATGCAAAGATAGGCTTTGATCGAACGTACGCCGCGTTTTCTGTAAGGAATGATAGGTATTGGCCCAGCGTAATCCGTAGCGGTAAACTTAAATACAGTGGCTTCATTTACGCGACATGCAGGTAAATCTCCCATCAACGGGAACGTAGGCTTAGGTTTTGCTTTAAAACAAAAGTTACATTTGTGTATTACGGAACGGACTATGTTTCGACAGGATAGGATCCAGTATCTTTGTCTTAAAATACACATTAAAGCGAGCGGGCCTGTGTGACAATTTTGATTGTGATAATAGGATATGATCAATTCTACGATGCGGTCCTTGCGCGGTAACAATATGGGATGCTGCTGTTCATAAGACAGATCAGAATTTCTGAGTCTCCCTCCAACTTTAATAAGACCGTCAGAATCTAGAAACGGCACGAGGCGTTGTATTGCACGTGAACAGCGGGCGTTAGAATGTAGGCTTTTAAGGACATCAGGGAAATGCAATTTTTGCAAAGCTTTTAGAATTTGTAGTTCAGCAAAATTAAGTTCGTCGGCGGTAAAACAGTTCGAACGCGGTAGTTTCTTAATGAAACGATAGATTAAAACAACTATGCGTAAGAGCAGTAGCCAGGAAGATACGCGGGTTGATAAGTCTAACAAAGGGTTAGAAATTTCTTCGGTTGTATGAGTCGCGGGTAACGACATAATTTTCTTTGATTCGGGTAAATCCGAATTATCTTTAGCGGGAACTACAGTAGTGACTGGCCATTCACTGGGGTCTTGACGTAACCAAGTGGGACCAGTGAACCACAGCGGGTGGTTCAATAGTTGAGCGGGTGACAGTCCGCGGGATAAACAGTCGCTGGGATTTTGCGAACTAATTACATGACGAAAACTGTCAGCGGGTACCGCGGAAACAATTTTAGTTACGCGGGTAGCAACGAAGGTTTTAAACCTATGCGGAGAACCAGTGATCCACTGTAAGGCAACCATGGAGTCGGTGAAACAATATATTTTATCGACGGAATGTCGTTTCCCGTAAGTATCGATTACGCGGCGGACTAATTTTGCCATAAGCATACATGCGCATAGTTCCAATCTAGCAATTGAAATCGTTTTGAGCGGAGCCACTTTGGATTTTGCACAAATTAAACGTGTCACTGGAGCAGAATCTGGAATTGATTGGGTTCGAATGTATATCACAGAACCAAACCCACTTTCGCTTGCATCTGCAAAGGACACAATGGAAATTTTTGAATTTTCCTCAACGCCCAGGTGGCGCTGGAAGCGTATTTGTTCGATACATGGAAGTTCGCGGGTATAGTTTTGCCAAATACTAGTGATATCTGACGGCGGTTGTTCGTCCCAATCAAGCTTAAGACTGTGAAGTTTTTGTAGAATTAATTTTGCGTACATGATCACTGGTGCTATGAGTCCCAGGACATCATATTGTCTTGCAATCAACGATAATATATTGCGTTTAGTAACTGCACGGTTTTCCATATTCACGGTGAACATGAATGCGTCGCAGGCAGGTGACCATTGGAGACCTAAAACCTTTAGATTAGTATCAGGCTCATCGAAATTTATTGTAGTAATATGACGATCAGTGATCGGAAGAGACTCAATGAGCTCCGGTGTGCTACTGGCCCATTTGACAAGTTCAAAGCCCCCGGCCTTGAGCAAGTTGCGGAGATCATCTCTAAGCTGTAAACATTGAGACAACGACGACATGGAATAGCAGACGTCATCCATATATGTGTTGTTCTCAATAACGGCTGCAGCGAGTGGGAAGCGGGTGCGCTCGTCAGCGCATAGCTGACGTAGTACTCTCATTGCAAGGTACGGACTACTTCGTAAACCGAAACACACGCGGTTTATTCGATAAGAGTCGAGCGGTAAAGCAGGATCGAAACGATATATAAATTTTTGGTATTTGCGGTCGTCTTCATTAACTAAAATTTGTAGGTACATTTGTTTGATATCTGATGTAAACGCGATTGGGTATAAGCGGAAATCCAAGAGGATAGTAAAGAGGTCATTTTGCAAATTATCACCGGCGTATAAAATGTCATTAAGTGACACTTTGTTATCAGTGGTGGCACTTGCATCCATAACCATGCGCCATCTGGTGGTCGTTTTATCCAACCTGGCAATTGCATGGTGTGGAATGTAATAGCCTGATAAATGATCAGCATTATCTAAAAGTGAAATATATCCCTTTTCGATATATTCCCTTATAATAGCGTCGTACTCCAATCGCAGAGAATGTGAAGCTACGAGTTTCCGCTCGAGGTACATAAAGCGTTTTTTAGCGGTATTAAATGAATTACCTAAGGCGGCTGCGGGATCGTGTGAAAAAGGTAAAGCTACAGAATAGCGTCCGGTAGAATCGCGGGAGAAATTATTAATGAAAATATTTTCATTTTCAATAGCAGCTAGACTCGAAGTTCGTGTGCATTGCACCTCTTCTAGCTGCCAGAATTTTTGAACAAGATTTTCCAAACGCGGACCTTCTGTGTAACTACATAGGGAAATTTGAGAGCAGGAGTTATCGTCAATAATTACAGAATTATCGGAGGCGACTGTGGAATTATTCGCGGGTGTAATGGGAGCGGTCCCGATTACAATATAACCGAAAATAGTTTCGAAAGCAATAGGTGTACCAGGTGACCCAGCGACGCGGCCTGATAGCAGTATTTCTGCAAAGAGCGGTGCCCCAATGAGAATATCTATCTCAGAAGGCTCGTAAAAATTATCATCTGCCAGGGGTAGGCAGTTTAGGTATGACAGGCAGGATATATCAACTTTAACGGATGGTAAGTTGTCCGTAATGCGGTCAATAACGTAGGCGTCAATTGAAATAAAATTATCATTAATTCGCGAAGATAAAGTTATAGTTGCTGCCCCCTTAATCGGGTTGGACGCAGAACCTATGCCTTTCACCACAGTATTTACCACTTTTTTGCATTTTAAATTTAATTTTTGACAACACTTTGACGTTAGAAAATTACTTTGACTAGCAGAATCAATCAGCCCCTTAATAATGTGTCTATGACCATTTAAATCTGTAGCATAAACTAGCACTGTGCCTAATAAACATGTGGTATCAGCACGTTTATCTGTAGATTGTGAAACAGGGCGTATGTTACAGAGCGAAACGTTTTGTTGAGGTGACTGATAAGCGGTAGGAATGTCTGGCGTCTGACCGACGGCAGCAGCTGAGCGCGACACAGGCTGCGAAGGCGCCAAAGCACGGGCGGTGACGTTGCCAACTAGCGCGCGGGAAGGCTGCGCCGGAGCGCGTGACGCACCACTATATGAAGCACGGTACGTGCGATCGTCATTGCGAGGGGAAGACTCTTTGCGGCATAGCATGGAGTGATGTTTACATCCACAGTGACGACAGTTATATTTAGAGTTACAAGCGGCATTTATATGTGTTACACTCAAACAATTAGTGCAACCCTTGTTTTGTTTTATAAAAGTAAACCTGTCATCAATTGCAAGTTTATTAAATGCAGGGCATCAATACAAATTGTAATGTTCAGTTTGTTTACATAGCGGGCACTGAGTAGCGCATGACGCGGCTAATGAATGCGTAGACTTTGTAGGAACCTGTTTGTTATCAAAACCACGTATGTGCGAAGACTGCGTGGTCCTTTCTAATATTTTACTTTGCTCGCGGATGAATTGTATTAGTTCATCATAAGTAGGCATAGATTTACCACGTATGTGCATTTCAAACGAGCGTGCAGTACTTGGATCTATCTTCTTTAATGCAAGTTGTAATAAGATGAAATCAGACAAGTTGTCGAGTTTGAGCGAATGCAAACTGGACACTGCCGTACAGAATTTATCTAGAAATAACTCTAAGTTCTTAGTAGTTGCGGTATTTAAAGATTTAAATTCAAGCATATGATCCAAATACGCGGAGGCTAAACTACGCTTATCGTCATATTTGTCGATGAGCGTCTGCCAAATAAGTGAATAATTGTCTGCGTTAGGAACAATACCGGAACAAACCGATAGCGCTCGGCCCGTCAACTTGTTTATCAAATATTGAACGCGGTCGTGATCAGTGAAATCAGGATTTTCATGAATAGTTCGTTTAAATGATTCGTAAAATATCCTCCAGGTCATTGGATCGCCATTAAAGACCATCAACTCGAGCTCCGGAATTCGGATAGATTTACGTTGCGGTACAACATGAGAATTAGTACTTTCTACATGTGTCAATGGTGGATTAAGTTGATTATAAACAAATTGACAGCGGCAATACATGTCCTCGAACGTATTTATACATTGATAATTTACCGTAAACGTGGGATTAATAGTCAACTCGGTTACATTTAAGCAGTTTACAGTTTCCTTAAAGTCGGAACGTAAGCGATCTAGCGAGATCATTCCACATAAGAATAAATCCTTATCAGTCTCATTTGTGAAAGCATTTAAGGAGCGGTTATAAATATCTTGTAATCGTGCAAAAATGGCTTCACGCTTACCAATTAATGTTAGTCTTTCTATTTGAAAAGCATCCAGAGGTTTTGGATTCTCAGATACATCCCTTTCTTTAGTACGAGAAGTCATTTTTGATATAAAATATGAATCTATAAATTATAGTATTAACTAAAGAAATTCACGTAGTGCCTGCAACACGCACTGTTACGAGGTAAGTTTTAAATTACAATACATTTGCAAAATGAAAAAATCTAATAATTTCGTTAAGTCTATGTGGCAAATTATAAAGGAAAGGACAAATAAAACCAAAACAAAGACTAAACAAAACATCAAACTAAGAGTAAATAATAATTTAACAGATGATCCGGTAATAATATCAAATTCGTTTAACAAGTTTTTTGCATCGGTAGGAGAGATAGCAGAGTGCAGGGAACAGCCGCGTGGCCGCCCTGTACTCGAGCCAACTGATAACAGCTTATACCTACGACCTGTCGATCCGCTTGAGGTCCGTACTATAATAAAACAATTGAAAAATAAACTAAGTTTCGGCTTTGACGAGTTGCCGCCATTACTAATTAAAAAATGTGCACAGGAGTTATCATTGCCTTATTCTTTATTGATAAACCAGTCATTCAACGAGGGGGTATTTCCAGACTTACTAAAAATCTCAATTATAAAGCCTGTTCACAAGAAGGGAGATACCACAAATGCAAGCCAATATCGACCTATAGCGCTGCTACCTACGTCTTCAAAAATATTCGAGAAAGCCATATGTAAAAGACTTTATTCGTTCTGTGAAAAGTACTCAATATTTGATGATAGCCAAAACGGGTTTAGAAAAAGACGGTCGACTGTTCTTGCTGTATATAAATATATGCAAGAAGCGTTAAACATTATTAACACAAAACGATATGCAATAGGAGTGCTGCTTGATATGAGCAAAGCATATGATAAAGTCTCTTACCCTATCTTATTAAATAAACTTTATGGTATAGGAGTGAGGGGTTTAGCTCATGATTGGTTTACCTCTTACTTAAAAAATCGCAAACAGTACGTCGAAATAGAAAATTTTGAATTAAATACGGGCTGCATAAAACGTTTCAGATCTGACCCAATAACTATAAATAGTTCGATTCCCCAGGGAAGCGTAACAGGATGTTTACTTTTTTTAATTTATATTAATGACCTACCTAAAATAATAAAAGAACTTTGTGTTTTATTTGCTGACGACATTTCCATTTTAATTCCGGCGCCAAGTGATAATGGACTTTTAAATAAAGAATTAGACTCAATTTTATCCCAAATAGATAACTGGCTACTAGATCATAATTTACAAATTAACTTTAAGAAAACAAAGATTATGCAGTATCGACCGTACCAAAAACAACCATTAAATATTAATTATACTTTTAAAAATACTAAGTTAGAATGTGTTGACTGTTTTCCATTACTCGGTATCGAAATAGATACATGTGTAACTTGGAAAATGCATATTCAAAAAATAAAATCAAAACTTAGCAGTTTTTCATATGCGTTAATGGAGTTAAAAAAAACTACGGACGTCGCGACGGCATTATGTGCCTATTTTGCGTATGGTCACGCTTGGTTACAGTACGGCATCATTTTGTGGGGAAATAGCACCGATGTTGGAAACTTATTTACACTACAAAAAAAATGTATAAGAATTATTGTAAACATAGATTCAATTGAAAGTTGCAAGCCACACTTTATTGAACTAAAAATTTTGACTTTAGCTTCCATGTATATCCTTGAAATTTGCAAATTCGCCAGAAAATATCCTCAATTTTTTGATAAGGTTGAAGATTGCTACACCGGACCTTATGATTTAAGGCACAAAGAAAGACTAGCCCTTCCAAATTAAAACTTAAAAATGTGCAGTTCCGGCACCCATATCATGACTATAAAAATATATAATCATATCCCGAAACATCTAAAAGATATTGAAAAAGATTCAACTTTTTTTGACAGTCTTAAAGAATATCTTATTAAAAAATGCTACTACTCGTTACAAGACTTTTTTACAGATAAGACTCCTAGCTAAAAATATTTAATTTCGGTCTCTTTTGAACTAATTTTAATTAAGATTATAGTTATAAAACTTCTGTCCTACCCAGAGTCCAATAAACTCTAGAGTGCCCAACAGGGTTTCATGTTGTTAGTACATATTAAATTATTTAAGATCTATTTGTACACATGAAGATGGAGAAATAAATGATTATGATTATGATTAAGTACCTACTTGTCAACGTAAGACAAGTAAAATAAAACTTGTAAGTAATAGTTAATAACCGGGCGGTATGATGTTCAGCACGTAGATAAGAAGCGCGAGATTACCTTCACTTGCAAATAAAGTTATAAATTTAAGAAAAATCGATATTGAAGCTAATTAGGTATGCGGAATACAGAAAATATATCGCTAACAGCGTAGTAGGCAACAAAGAGATACCCAATGAGCGGTATCATTAAGCGGGAACACGATATTTGTAGCAAAAATATCGTAGGTAAATTGTACGATTTGGTTGCGATAAGGAATTCTTTCGCAAGAAAAGTAGGAATAGGTATAAATATCCGTGGTCGAAGAACCAGAAAATGTTGACGCGGCAGCTAAGTATAAAATATACAGCTGAGCACGTCTCCAAAAATCGCGGGGGAAGGATAGCTGGTTAAGATGGTGACGACTAACCTGGTCTCCCAACTGACACTGTACTTAGCGAGCAACGATCCTCGGTCCTGTATCTCCGTTAATTCGTCGTCGTGTCCAGATAGGAGGTCCAGCCTTGTAGCGCTTTTCTCGGCTTCTTCAGGTAGTTTTCACCACCGCGGTTGTGGACTGTATTATATTCGTGGGCGGTTGGAGGCCACTACTACGATGGCAGCTTCCAGTATTTTCTGTATTCCGGAGGATCACGTCGAGTTACGCGATGGATAATTCCAAAGGATGGAAAATCCAGAACATTCGATATGAGCGCGGTGCGGTAGCTACGATGGGCAAGGGCCGTTCGCAGCGTCTACTTGCGGCGGCGGTGGCAAGCGGATTGCTTGCAGGTGCGGTGGGGTGACAGATAGTCGTCGAAGTATGAATAGGAATAGAGGGTAGAAATAAATAAAGGTGCACACGTAAGTGGCACGAACATACAGTTTACTTTTGAAATATGTTTCACTTACCCAAGAATAGAAGATATTCCGTACAATAAAATGTCATAAAACTATGTTATAAACAACTCATTCACTCTACAACTATTATTTTAAAGCTAATTATTGATCGCGTCTAAAGTAGTACATCCGTGGAATTATAAACTTCCATAAATTGTTTAGTTACCACTATTTCTGCATGTAAATATTACCAGGATTTTTCTCTCAATTCAAGCTCCACTTCAAGCTTCACTATGGCTTGCTTTTGTTATCAGTATGGTTAATGCTGTTTTTATAGGAAATGGAACATCTTTTTGCTATCGTATTTTGTAGTTATGTATCAAAACGAAAGCTTTATGATTTTAGAGTGTCCGTTTGTATGTCACAGTTGTTTTAGAGACTATTAGGATCCACAACGCTGAAATATATTTTTTATTTCTCATACTCGGTAAGTAGTGTTATTATACCTATACGAATAGTGGGAATGAACAAATAATAATTTATCCTTTTAAGTGGAGTATAGTTATAAAAGGAATATAAACTGCCAAGCGCGTGTCGGGCCACGCGCAATGTAGGGTTTTTTTTTTATGTTATTGTGACGGGACAAGCTCGAGGCCCACCTGATGTTAAGCGGACTAACCTCAGCCTATAACAGATGCATTTCGTCATAAGTAACGAATTGCACTGCGCCCGTCACCTTGAGACATAGATGTTAAGTCTCATGTGCCTGTTATTTCACTGGATCTCAAGGACTGCTGCCGGAACACACCGTTAGGTGCTTGGCGACAGAATTTCAACTTGAGGGTGGTGGGCATTCGCAAAAAGCCCTTCCACCATGCGGTGAAGCTCAAGCCCGCGGCGGGATTCGAACCTGCTGCGCGGCAGTCCATAGCCAATGCCACTGAGCCATCACTGCTTCAAAACGATTCTGTTGTTCTTTTTTAGCTCTTCCACTTTCTTCCTGCTAAAGTTAAAATATAATAATACGATGGCTGCCAAGTTATTTTTTGAATTCTATAGGTATACCCGAATGAAAACGTAACGATAGAGCGATTAGATTCCGTTGGTACATTGCCATCTAGCGGCAGCTTTGTGAAACTAAGTTATATATAAATGTATATATAAGCTTCAATAAGGCGTGCAAAATTGATATGGGTGATAGTTTGCTATATACATCTTTCTTTAACCCTTCTTTATGTACAGTACTATGCGGTCAATTTTACAAACACGAGGACGAACACCTTCTTGACGGCATAGGTTGAATATATGGTGGACAGGAAAACAAATGGTGTTAGCGGTGTATTTTAAGACTAATGGTGAACCATTTTTTAGCTTTAACCATTTAAGTCTTTCGTCTGTGTGTGTTTATTTTAGATATATTTCGTTTGTACTATGTCATTGTTTCAAATCTGTATATTATTTTAATCTTTTGTTCTCTGTTTGCCACAAAACGTTATAAGTCTTGTTCGCCTTTTGACTAAAATGCATTCGCCTACATCACCATCGGGCTACAACGCTTTAGGTCTAAAATACATTATTTGGGTAAATCGGTTAAGCGGTTACCTCTGCATATAGCAGATGCATGCACTGCACTGTAACCATTAGAGATATACAATTATAAAGTCTAATGTACCTGTAATTTCATAATAACTTTTTGGGCTCTCAAGGACTGCTGTAGGAACACACAATGCTAGGTACTTGGCAACAGATTTTCGAATTGAAGGTGGTAGCTTGCAAGGTGAAATGTTTTCCACCATGCGGTGGAGCTCACGCCCGCGATGGTGATCGAACCATATATTTCGGATAAAGTGGTTAGTTGTTTAGTACGCTGCTGTAATAAATACATCATTATGTAAATTGGTCGAATAATCATTAGTTGGTATTATTTTCACGTACATTCTATGGACACAGATACATTGTCACTAAATAGATATGAGATATAAATAGTATTCATTAAAAACAACACAGAAAGTTACAAATTTTTCATGTGCCCCCTTTGCTACAAAGTTTCGAAGTTTCGAAGAATTTGATTTGATTAATAATAAGACACCCAATAAGCTAAGTATTTAATTTCATGTAACAAAGTAAAGTTAAGCAGCTTTTGCCGTTCAGAACTTAACTCTGTCATAGTTCAGCTGAGATAGTTAACGACGTCTCCTTAAGTTACTGATTAAAGGAACATGAATCTATTAACTTTAAAAGCTGTGAGTTCACCAAATTGTTTTAATTGGGGAGATGTTTGGTAACGTAGCCTTCATTTTAAGTTTTTAATATTTTCTGTAAAGTTTCTTGACGAAATCAAAAGACCTAAAAGTGATGTTAAAGTTTCTTCAAACAACAGTAATTAATCAGAGATACATAAACTTTTAACTAAGTTTTAAGTCAGTTTTTTTTCTTATCGTTTGGTGTTTGTTCAAAGATGTTAGCAGCACGTCCAAACTACGAATAAAATATTTATTAGTAGCATCCGAATCAGGAGGCCTATGTATCGATTCCTGAATCGGAAAATAATTATTATATTTATTAACCAAATATGTTTATAGCAAAGTTTTTAATTAATCGCGGTAAACGAACATACCATGCGACAGTGTTATAAATAATAAAAAAAATGAAGTACTTCGAAAATAAGTGATTGAATCTGTGCTAAGTAGATGACAATAGTCTCACCTATATGGTCCTTAAAAACATCAAATTCAAATTCGCTTATTTACCGGAATGTAGCTTGGATGAACTAGGTAAACTTAATAAATATGCCATAACGTTCTACCATTACAATGGTGTGCAAATTTGTAACGGCCGAGTTATGATCGTTACAATTACAAAAATTGCAATAGCGTCTAGAACCTTGTTTTAATAGAAAAAATATTCTTAAGAACATTTCTAATTTTAACAACGATTTCATAATTGATTTATACATTTTTTTAATTATTACAGAGATAACATATGCTTAATGTTATATAAAATCAATCTTTCCGTTTAAAATGGTATTCAGAAAGTAAAGTAAAGTTTAAATTACATGTGGCACATTTCAACAATGCAGTATTTCCCTAAAAAGGGGGATAAGTATAGCCTCGTTATGAGAAAAGCCCTTCCCCATACTTATGCAAATAAGAGAAATAACTTGAGCCCATTTTTCCATGACGATTTTCCTTACATATTATGTGTGCCAGTTCCTTCTCGCGGACGGAAATGCTAGGTTTATAATGCTTATCCAATTTTCTTATACAACATTAGCAAAGAACGAGTATCCTACAGTAATATATATATATATATATATATATTATATTACTGTATGGCTCGGATAAAATCATCATATATAAAGGCTTCAAGTTTTGTTTATGTAGAACCACTTTGTTAAGGGAAGCATTTCCGAACAACCTCAATTCAGAGTTATGCTTTTTTATCTGGTCTTACTTTCTCAAGCATGTCATAGGATTAACGTCATAATTGATTGGACATTCATTGCATTTTCTAGGTCGTAAAAATCCGTAGACGGAGGACTACGACTTAAATTGAAATTAAAATATTAACTTCGAAATTTATTTACGTAGTACTTCTAGGTTAGCCTGAACAACACTTCGACCACATGATCACTTACCATCAGGTGAGATAGTGGTCAAAGGCTAACTTATCAGGCATTAAAAAAAAATTACCAGTTTTTGTATCCAGCGGCACATATAATATATTTAAAAAAATATATTTTCCTTCAGTTGATATTTATGGCACTTCGGCGACCGCTGCCATGACACGGTCGCTTTGCTCGCTCAGCTCACACGTTTTTGTGGGCACCAGTAACTTAACGCTCCTCTTCACTTCGCTCGTCTTCGCACATATATATTATCACTATCCTAGACTAGTAAATCAAACTTATTTAGACCAAAAACAGTTACTTGAACAAATATAATTTGTCCTAAACTTCATAGCGTCTCTAACTGTACTCTTTGTGTATTTTCCTAATTTTCATGCAAATCTAACAATTATTTACATTAATTCAAACGTGATTAGTTTTTACTGGCTCTGAATTGCTAACTTGGGAAGCACGAGGTCCTTAACTACGTCATAACTCAATCAACTCCACAATTTTATTGCGTTTGAATACGAGTTTCATACATGTCCACTTGGGAAGAAATTTTTCTCCGTAGTTTTCTTACATTTCTGACGGCATGATGGCCGTAACCGTCAATATGCAGCGTTTGCTAATATGAATCTTATTTAAACGGCGGCGAATGAATGTTCACATCACTGGCGGGCAACGATCAGCTTATTTAGGAACTCTAAGGTCTTTAAGTACATCATGCATTAGTCGATTACGCTACTTGTTTGCTTTTGAATATGATATTGATACTTGAGGGACGTATGAACTGACATTTTCATTAGATCTCTGAAACAGATATACAGGGTCTATGATTATTCGACATGTAAGTATTAATTATAACAGTATTCATGGCCTTAGTGTACGATTAGAGGTGGCGTTATCCGATTTCACGGATATATTGAGTTTATTTGTGTGAAGGAATACGAGTATGTGATACGATACAGGAGCAATAATCCGAACACTGGAGCGCTCGAAGCAAAGTTTGTTTGGCTGTTCTTAAACTATCTGCAATGTTAAGCAACGTACGCCGTGGTCATGAGTTGGATAGGTGACCGCTAGTGACATTACTACTGAGCACTTCCGTGCTCCGGAAGGCACGTTAAATCGTCGGTCCCAGTTGTCGTCTTAGAATGGCAGTCGTTATAGTATGGTGGTAGAGCATTTTGCGAATGCCCGCCTGGCTAGCTACCAACCTCAAGTAGAAAATATGTCGCCAAGCATCTAACGGTGTGTTCCGGCAGCTGTCCTTGAGAGCCAGTAATTCTAGGTTAGCCTGGAGAACATCTTCGACTACATCATCACCTTCAATCAGGTGAGATAGTGGTCAAGGGCTAACCTATCAAGCATAAAAAAAATGAATTAATATTTACTGTATCAGTAAGAACTTTATTGTTTTATTATATAAACACATATTCTATTCCTACATTTTCTTAAAAGTATTCATGGTTCTAAAAATAAGATCTTGTGGAAAATGTTGACCCAAATCTAAATACTGAATAGTGTAACCGTAGCTCAGCGCTTTGCGAATTAGATTTCCTTAGTTTTGTTTGTAGTTCAATTCAGTTCGTCTGCAGATGTCGCTCCGTCTCGTTGATATGGTTAAACATTAGGAATTAGAGGATAAATTTGAACGATGACTCGCCACGATAACTCAATTGGCAGAGCAAATCCCGGCTATGAAAACGGATGGTCGCGGGTTCAAATCGTCGTTAAATTTTTTCTTTCGAAGTTTTGTATGCTTATTCTCTTAGCAGGTGTTAGTGCAAAAATTACCGCCCCGCACTGTGTTCAAAAAAACTGTTCGCAGAGAGCACGGTTCGCCGAAAATACTTTTTTATTATTCAAAATCTATCAAGAAGGTTAAGCTTAAATTTAAATTTAGTTTAAGCTTGTTTAGATTAGGTTAGGTTAGATATGTAAAACTAAGATAAATCTTCTTAATTTTATTTTGTAGAATAAAATTAATTTTTTCGGTTAACCGTGCTCTTTGCGAACAGTTTATCGGTAAAAATACTCACTTAATCCTACCGTATACGAACCATTTAAGCCAATCACGTTCACCGACACGAGATCCTTTCAAAAAAAGAGCAGTATGGCTATAATCCACCACCCAGGCACAGGACGGTTGAAGAATAGGCCGATGAATGGTGGTGAAGGCTTGACGTGTTACTTCATACCACTGAAGTGGTCTGTTGTACATGCCACTAGATATCACCCATCTGAGTAACCACCACAGATAATGTTGCAGTTCGGTTAGGAACATGTTGTATATTAAAAAATAATAGATTCAGGCGTTGCTTTGCGGAAATCTATATTTAATAATATTTTATCGATCTTGCGCTCGAAGAATCAAGACCTCCTGAGGATGCTTCGTGTAGAAAGCGACACGCGTCGAAAATCCTTTGGGTTTGGCAGCAAGGCGTTTATTGTTGTCACGTCGGCTTAGCAGGAAAATTAGGCGGAATTATCACTATATATTTTTTTTAGTGTTTTACTAAAATATTAATTTAATGTTTTGTTACAATATTTGTTGTTATTAGTAGATAAATAATAGTTTGCACAGAAATAACTAATCGAGTCAAATATTTTTAATTAGATTGATACAAAATAAAACAAACCGACAGATTGGGGCAGGGAATAAAGCGTCACATTGCAATAGCCCGTAAACCAGGATTTCAGCTTTTTGAAAACTTTAAGTCTTCGGGAATGTAACACAAGCGGAAGTATAGAGGGCTGCCTAAATTCTCTCGAAGATGCTTGATTTTTCGCAAAACTTTGAGATCTTTGATTCTCTTTCGCGCTCTTTGCCTATTTGATTTCATTTGATGACATATAGATAGCAAGAAAATAATACTCTATGGCTCTAGAAACATGGTGTAATCATGATTGCAAAGACACAACTTTGCCAGTTAAGTGAAAATAACATAGGAACTATTCCGTTTGCAATGAATTTTTGTTTCTTTTTTATGTTATTGTGACGGAACAAGCTCGAGGTCCACCTGATGTTAAGCGGATTAACCTCTGCCTGTAACAGATGCATTTCGTCACAAGTCACGAATTGCACTGCGCCCTACACCTTGAGACACAGTTACTAAGTCTCATCTGCCTGTAATTTCACAGGCTCTCAAGGACTGCTGCCGGAACACACCGTGAGGAGCTTGGTGACAGATTTTCTACTTGACGGTGTCGCTAGCCAGGCGGGCATTCACAAAATGCCCTTCTACCATGCGGTGAAACTCAAGCCCGCGGCGGGATTCGAACCATGGACCTGCTGCGCGGCAGTCCATAGCCAATGCCACTGAGCCATCACTGCTTCACAAAAAAAGGGAAGTCTTAAAACAAGCTGCATCATTTACCAATTTTATTCTCCAAATCTGTTACAAATACATGATAAGTAGACATTTACGTCTGATTATTAACTATTGATGTGTTGTTACGGTCATTGCATTCTCATTACCCAAATGATCATATGGGCTAATTAGAGTTATAATCAAAATAGAAACAGATTAGCGAGTAGCTATACCTACCTGTATTGTTTGTACATAGCAGTTTATGTGAAGCTTATGGCAGGCATCATCACTCCGAAGGTTGCCGATATCAACATATTGTATGCAGTTCGTGTAGTACACATTATATATTCCATAATAATTAGTAGTCAGCTTTACTACAGCAGATACATACACGTTTACCGGTAGCAGAGGTGAACAGGGACGAAACCACCCAGCAAGTATACTTCCATTCCACTTCACAGATTCGCAGACGCTTTAATATTAGATGACAATAAAATAAAAATTGGAAACGGCACATGATCCTATATTAAGTATATGGGTACATTTACGTACGTTTAAAATGGCTGGCCTAAGGAAGTTGTACATTGAACAGCTGGAACCGTACTACATGAGAATCACGTGGGCACAGTTAAACCGAGGCCTATGTACCCTCATATGTATGGTGGTCAGGGTTGTACGGAGCCGTTGCGGTGCGGTGCAGTAACGCATCTACCTGCGATGCAGTGGTGTCTACGCCGTCATCAGCACCGGTTGCTCCGTGGCGTTGACTGCGTTACCCCTATGAGCGAACACATCTTGACTTCTGCATATTGAACTCTGTTGTTACTGCAAGATAACGATGTTGTCCTACTAAACAGAAAAAAAAAAACCGTTAGTTTTAAATTTTCTTTACATGTTTTTTTATGTTATTGTGACTGAAAAAGCCCGAGGCCCACCTGATGTTAAGTGGGCTAACCTCTGCCTATAACTGATGCATTTCTATAACACGAATTGCACTGTGCCCGTCGCACTGAGACGTACAGTTGTTAAGGTCTCATATGCCTGTAATTTTACTGGCTCTCAAGGACAGCTCCCGGAACACACCTTTAGGTGCTTGGTGACAGATTTTATACTCGAGAGTGGTAGCTAGCCAGTCGGGCATTCGCGAAATGCCCTTCCACCATGCAGTGAAATCAAGCCCGCGGTGGAATTCGAACAATGGACCTGCTGCACGGCAGTCCATAGCCAATGCCACTGAGCCATCATTGCTTCAAAATCCGTTCATAGAATTTATTTTTCTCAACAAGAAATTTACATTTCACTTATATGAGAAATTAATCTAAGTTTATATGTATCATACTTTGACATTTGATGAATTCAGTTAACATACATAAGTACTAGAGTATAGTCTAACATTTAGTAGTGTAACACAATATACGGTCACCTAAAATGCGAGGAGGACAAATAATAATGTATGGACAAATAATAGTATAAAGCTATATATTACAAAATAATATATACTTAATAATGGTTTAGTTTTACACCAAAAAATTAAAAATTAAATAATATATAATAATATTAAAATTAAATGCGTTCGTTAGCCTGATTTCGTTTAATATTACGACCAACATTCAGTCAACCAAGTAAAATTTAATACTTGGTGCATTTTTTTCTCAGTGTAAACGTGTTTTGACCTTTACACACTATCTCATTGAAACGTAGCCTAGCTACGTGAGTATGGACACAGATAAGGCAATAGTTATTAGGTGTGGACTGGTCCTCTAGAATTTAATGGACCATAAATTTCAATCATTATCTAGTGTGACGCATGGCTGCATTTCCTGCTCACTGATGTTAATACACTAGACTAGACAAGCATTAAAATTGTATTATTCAATCGTAGAATTTTATCCAGTATTATGACCCTCCCAGACCAAAGTAATTTAGTTAGATGGGAGGAAATGTGTCGTTACGACAGTAACGCTAAACAGTGCTTTCGCAGAAAAAAACGGGACTTTATTACCAAAGTAAACGAATACTACGCTATGCATCAGATCGTCGTTTATGGATAGTGTAGACGCACCGTGGGATTTCGATGCTTATTTGTTGGGTGAAATTAGTGCCAGCATATTTTTGATTGTTTTCATAAATTGAGTTTAGCCTTAAGCTAATTGACTTCAATGATTCAAAAGGTTGGTGTTCAACCAAACGTTGCGAAAAAAATATTTTGTAGTTATATTACTAGCGATTACCCAGGCAAGATAACAATATTTGCCTACGACCATCCAGAACCAACTACGGTAAAAGAAGTCTATTTTATGAAGGCGCTAAAATCTATAACGAGTTGCCTTAGAATATAAAGGAAATAAACTCTCTAAATTATTTCAAAAAAATACTCGAAGCCCACGTTTTTAAAAGATATTTTAATGTAGTAATTTTAACTAAATGTTTCATATAATAATTACAATCCTATAATGAAATCTTTCCAGCACGGAGTACGTACCGGATCATTGCATGCATCAACAACAATCGCACCGTAGACAATTTACGACTACCTTCAATCTTACTTATACACATTATTGTTTACTTAATGACATGCATGTTTGCCGCGTATAAGATATATATTGTATTTCTCTATACGTGAATATTAAATTCTTTTGAAAATTAAAATATTTCAACGGCGTCGCTAAACGTTGAAGTAGCTAAGTTTTTGTCTCTAGAGTTATGTTATTTTCGACTTTATTCAAAACTAGCA
Source organism: Plagodis pulveraria (assembly GCA_963890685.1). Taxonomy (NCBI): domain Eukaryota; kingdom Metazoa; phylum Arthropoda; class Insecta; order Lepidoptera; family Geometridae; genus Plagodis; species Plagodis pulveraria. The sequence continues at coordinate 8,316,108 of OY982964.1, read as the reverse complement.
GTTACCCGCGGCTTAGCTAACATACGTAATTGTCGCATAAAAACATCTTAGTCTGTAACATACATTTGAGCACACAAAGCCATTTATACAATCGGCTACAATATTTCAATCCAAGCCTTACTCCATCTTAGTTCTAAATATACTCTTTTGACAAGTATGAAAAACACCTGAGTATGTTGGTGTTTCGTTATGCAGACCGGATATTGTTCTATAATTAAAAAATAGTATATATAGAACTTACTGTACTGTATGAAACAATCATACCTATAGACCACACAATAAAAACCAACAAGTTACACGACTAGCTATACAAATGAATTAACTAAAAATGGTTAAGTCATTAATTTCTATACTGTAGTCAAATTGGAGCACGAGTTCCAGCCACCAGCCCATTAAGGATCGGGTAAATATATATATTTCAGCAAAATTTAAACATATTTAATATGTATATCGAGGTCCTGGTTTTGGTTATGGTATTAGATCGGAAAGTTATTGTTATATTTTGTGATAAAATAAATTTAGTAGCAGATCGGAGTCAGGAGTCATGACCTGTAGATGGCAACAAGGTGGCTTCCTATTACAAGAAAACAAAACATGTCCAGTAAAACGTGAGTAAGGCTCAGCCTACTCCTTCGGGTAATACAGGAGTGAACATAATAAATATTTTAAATATAATTTAATAAGTAGGTACAATCAAGTTATCAACCTTACTGTTCACGAACAATCGTGCTTCTTGAGCGATGTGGTTACCTCTCATCCAACTCCCGGGAACATAATTGGAACAACCGCGGGCTCAAACATATAAATTGGTAAAGTTGCTGTGCCTCCCTCAACAAGTATCTCATCTACCTCAAACCTCCGTTACAGAAATAAATTTCTCATTTATTCATCTCGCATCCTCGCTTCTAATCACAGTTAACCAATAAAACGGAAGATGTGGATGCCGCAGTATGTTTTGTCATAAAACTGAGACGTATAGTATTTGTGTAATGTGTCTGTAATATCACCGGCACCTTCCAACCAGAACACAATAATGTGAACTGCTTGGCGGTAAAAAAAGGTATGGTGGCAATACTTCCTCGGACAAACACGTTCACAAGAGGGGTGTAAATTAAAGGAAAAATTGTTAAAGCAACACTGGCGCTGTTTCATGATTTGTTTATAAGAACAAAATTTGTCAACACTCTTATAAAACCCTAAATCAGCAGTCAGCTTAAGCAAATGTTAGGGTTTGTAATTTTATTCAAATTTCTCGATTATTATTTGGTTGCAATAACTTATTATTTTTAATTTATATACTGGCAATCACATTATCATTATCTTTGACAGACGGAAGACTCGTCATCAACGACTCTAGAGGTCGATGGCAGAAGCGGTTGGATGTGGACTTCCGGAAAAAAAAAGATGGTCGGTGGCATAACGCAGCATTATGGGCTTAACCGCGAGACGATCAAGTAGAATAATAGACATATGTTACTTTGTACAAAGTAGAAAAAAAAGTACTTGAGTTCGTGGACATTTCCTATTATTCTCCTCGGAGCTTGGTAAACTTATACAAACCAGTTACCAGTATACGTATTGATAAATGCAAGCATTATATGAACATTATTGATTCATGGCGACTATGGTTCGGACGACGACACGGTATGGTATGTTAAGCTAATAGTAATGACGTTTGGTATCCATAATAGTTTTAAGAGCTGGTGAGAGTTGAGCCCCTGTTGTGGGCCCAAGAAGACGCAATACCCCACTCCCATCGATGCAACTTGTGGCATGCTGTTCATTAGGCGATTTTCCTCTAAATAACCTTGTATAAACAAGAGTAAAATAAGATAAGAAGTCAAAATAGTGAAAAGAAGTATATAATAAGTGAAAATAAGAGGTTAGTAAAAATAACGTGGATGCATTCTGTCGTTTTCTGCTCATGTACATGTGAAAATGTATTACCTGCATTAGAAAAAGCGTCGTAGAAATTATGTTGAATGATTTACTTTGACTTTGGAGGACTTGGACCTTGCTTGGCTGTTGTGACCAGTAATAACCGCAGAAAAAGTTGCTTGACCTAGTTGATTGGATACGAATGACTAGGTAAACTAGCAAGTGCTTCAATACTTTATATTCACAATTTTTTTATAAAGCAACTATAACCCTTAGACATCCAGAAACTGTTATCTTATTCAAAAAATGGGACCTTACATCAAGACATAAATCTAGTTTCCATCATAACAAGATATCATTGCAGAACGGTATTTATTAATAGTAAAGCAACGAGAACTTCTTCTTCGAACGAAAAAATCAATAAGTGAATAACTACGGCTGTTGTGCAGGAGATTATATTTGTGATAGTTATTTAATTTTTGTGTTAATAGAATAATGGTGCCGTGTAAACAATAATTTATTTTGTTATATATACATTTTATGGACAAAATATATTTGAATAAAATTACTTCAGTTTTACATGTTTTTGTTCATTAAAATATTCAAAGAATCGCTGCAAGGATATGTTAATAAATATCCCTACATATTTTCATGTCCCAAGTTTACAAGTTCATTGCCATATAAGGGCACGCTTCCAGACTTCATTCTTCAAACAGAATTAATTTACGAGAAAATCCCAATAATTGGCTGCCGCGGGTATCGCGGGGGTTGAATTAAAAAGTCGACATTCCTTGACCTTACCTTCCATTGTGCTGCGAATAGGTGTCTGGTTTTTACAATCACCCCTTAATCAACTAGACTTTTTTTTTTATACAATTTGGCACAAAACAAGCACGTTGCTCTGAAAAGGATATATAACTATTTCACCATCACATACGAACTTGGCTCTCGAAAGAGATATAAAAAATATGCTATTCAAAAATAAATTCTGGTATTCTATGAATACTACCAAATCGGACATAGACAAAGAACGCGGGACAGTCAACTAAAAAGTACACTATTTTCGAGAATAATTCGCTAAATAATATTTTTAATAACATTGAGTTATGATGCTTATAATAGGTGATATTATAGGCTATACCAAAAATGGGGATGAAAAAAAGGGTCCCATTCGAAATTGAGATCCAGTTCCGATTCCAGATTTAGCCCTTTTACCATCTTCGCCCACATCATCACTTACCCACAATATCTAATCACTACAATACTATAGGTATAAAGTTCTAAGTACATTGATATCTTTTCCTTTTGACTCCTTCATAACTCGCTCCATATCCGTATACATGTCAATTAGGCGCATCGCACGAAAAGAACAAACATTTCGAAGTATAACGAGGCACACAAACGCATGGAAAATAAATAACTTCTAGCTATATAAAAAGAAAAGTGAAAGGAATAAAATACAGTTTTTATTCCCATCCAGCTTCCCTTATCACGAGATAGCGTTTAATGGCACTGATTTTAATATCAGGTAAGTTTTTTATGAAACCGACTGGTTCTTTTTTTGGTTACTATGTGCATGTCAAAGTATGCAAGTTTTTTATACTACCCGCAATAATCCGCTTGCTTGATGCTTTCCTTCATCGCGGCAAACCAGTCTTATTGAGAGTCGTCACTGGACCGCGCCCCGCGCCTTAAACCACGACAGTGTCGCATTGATAATTTAATGAAGTCCAAATATTATCGTATCACCTCACTGTGTTATTTATAATAGAAGTGCATAATCACATGTTCTTTGAGTAACTGTTTTACTACCTGAGATTTTGTGACGTGCGTGACCACACCGCGGCCTCTGCAAAGAAGAGACTCCGACTACGGGAGATGGTGGAGAAAGCTATGGTATGTACACGTACATTTTAGTAGCCTTGATTAAGAACATCCTTTGTGTTTGGGAAACTCTTTTGTATAGGACCCCTACTCAAGGCTTTAATTACCTACTGTAAACGACTATCTAACGAACCCCTGCCCCGCGCGGTGGGAGTTCCTTATTTTTGAGGATTGTCTTTTTACTAAGAAAACCCACTACCGTCGGTATATGCCATATTCGTATACATATGAGTATATATATTAGGTCTATGCGACACGTGGTCATAATGCTGGCACCTATTTGGCTTAACAAATAAGCATTGTTATTGAACGGGGCAATGCAGCCAGTTTGCTGGGTACGCTGCCAGCAGGTAGTGGGCTGGAACTTTTGGACTGTCTGTGAATCTGGTAAGTTTTGAAATTGAGCGTTCAAATGGTTCATATATTGATAGCCTTTTATTTTTTGTTTTGTGTGAATTTTTTGTTTTAATATAAAGTTCTGTTTTATTGACAGTTCTGAGAATAATTCATAGTATCCTAGCAGTTTAGTAAGTAGGAAAGGTTTTAACCACTTTTACCAGGAAGGTCGATGTTTGTAGAACAATTACATTTGTAAAGCCCGCCGCACTATGAATATTGTGAAATGCCGTACCGCTATACAAAACTTTTGTGAATGAGTGCCGGTAGCACAAGAGAAATGACAAGATTGAAGGTAATGGAAATCAGTTCTTTTAGCCTACACTTCCGGGAGACAGTTACGTTATATATGTATTCATGAGAAGCAGTCCTGATACTTAAACCGAAAACTGTAATATATACAAAGCTGATAATAAGGTACTTAAATAGCCTTAGAGAAAATGTAGGTTACTCCTAGAAATCATATAACCTTTTTATCTCCAGTTTACCATTAACAAAAATTACTTCCCGCAGTAGACAGAGAGTGGGCGTCTCTGATAAGTCTATCGAATGAACGCCTAACATTTGGTTGGCTCGGAGACTTGTCGGTGCGTGTTGGGCTTGTTGAATTAATATTGATTCGATTGAGCAAAGCTTGTAAGGCTTGGTTTCGATTAAACTATTTCAGTGGAGGGCTTCTGATTTAATTTATGAACACATTACTTATGTCAGTGGAACAATTACAATAGATTGTTTAAACAGGCTTCACATTACTAACTACCAGACAGGAAAAGGGCAGTGCTAAATATTTTTGTCAAAATTGCTGTAGGTATTTATATATTAACGCTTGCCAATTTTAAGATATTATTACTTGCGTCAATTGCTGTATTGTTATTTTTTTGTAAGGGAATTCCTAAGAACGCGACTTTAATCTAAAACTAGAATCGTAATAGTTCATGTGTAAGTTAAGTTTAGTGTACTATTTGGGAGATTTAAATTATTAGTGTTTCCCTGGCACTACCTACCTTTTGTTGATATAGGACAGTCCAGTTATCATTCCCATTTAACTCAAATTGTGCTAGGAATTCATTTGAATCGGAAGATTATCAGCGCATTTCAAGCTTGAAAAATGAACATTGATGTGACTGAATGCACTTTCTTGTAAGGCTTGGTTCCCATTAAGCTAGCCTACTAATAGGGTGAAGTGCTCGAAGCGAACCTTGCCTCATTCTTTATCGATTAACATATCGAAAACTAATTCGTAACAATAGACATGTATTGTTATCGTGGAAATATATCAACAGCCGACCCTCAGAGGCTAACTAGATCAAGAAGTGTTCGTTGCGGTCATGACATGGATGGGTGACCACCAGTGATATTTACTATTGAGCCTTTCCATGCTTTGGAAGACACTTTAAACCGTCTGTCCCAGCTGTCTGAGGATAGAGATCGTTAAAGCATGAAACAGCGCATTTTGCGAATGCCCTCCTTTAGTTTAGAAGGGACTCGGATGCTGCATGGCACTGTGGCATATTCCGGCTCCACAAAATTTTAGGCAAAGGCCTACCATTAAAGAGACCTGCTGAAGGCACTCTAACCAAGGCGTGCAAAGAATCTACGTCATCTGCGGGCGCCGATAGAAAAAGAGGAGTTGACAAGGTCATCACTGTGGAAAGGGCCTCGGCATGAGTCGTTGCCAAGATTATTTGGGGAGATCGGAACTACTTGACTTAACTAGGTTGCAAGTTAAGAGTGGTATTTGTACTGTAGCTATTTGCAGCGATATTAATCGGGATTTTATGTTTGCCTCTAGCTCGCCGTTGTGCTTGATATTTAATAGTATACCCTCTAATTACCGCCGACGTAACGGAGATACCTTTACCGGGACAACTACCGTAATGGCTACGATGAGGTCATCCCTGTCGTCCTTTACATGCCTTGGGCAGAGACGGGTAAGTTTGAAACAGGGATCTTTCGAGCAGCGAATTGTTCGTTGCCTGGAAAACAAAAGGTACCAAAGGTGTAATCCAAAGGAGGTGGGAAGATCAGTTAAATTATCGCCGAGCATAGCTCTTTGATACACTGAGCTGTATTTTGGATATTGACGTAGCAATCCAATTTGAAGACGCATAGGTAAAAAGGTGCACCGGCTGCTCTGCCTAGGAAGTGATTCTGAATTACTTAAGGTGGTTTGCGCCAAAACATTGTAATCTGAGATTTAATCACTTTAGCATAAACTAGATAAATTAATTAATTAAATAAATATAAAAAATTTTACCAAAAAAATAGAACCGACTTCAACACTCAAATGTGTGAAATAACTTGTCGAAGTCGGTACCATGACGGTTCAAAAGTACCTATCATCACAATATTGTGCGCATGGTACCGACTTCGACAAGTTATTTTACACATTTGAGTGTTGAAGTCGGTTCTATTTTTTTGGTAAAAATTTTTATTTCGCTCATTTTAGTGACCCTTGCTACTTATGGGCTTATGTTTAACTTACTACCAGATATAGTAACATATAACAGACTAAAATTAACCCCCCCCATTTAAATGTAAACTTAGAAACAAAGTTTTAAAATCTCGCTATCCTATTTAAGCAAAATTACTCTTAGTAAATCATTGTTAACCCAAAAGTAGTAAATGATCACTGTTTAATATTGCCATATTAAATAAGTAAAGCTGTCTCACTCTCTCGTCTCACATCAATCAACATGCCTATTACATAATTTATTTTGTAGGAACACTCCTACACAATAAATTAATAAAAAATAGTAATTTAAGTGCTGTGTAACCCAAACTATGTTCAAAGGACACTACAAATATCAAGTCAGTTATTGAAGACTTTCATTTATAGCGAATACAACAGGATCCCTTTACTTTTTAACAATCACCAAAAGTCGTAAATTATCATCAAAATTAAACTTGCTGTAATTCTTCTGGCCCATCGCCGGCCGCTGCCGCGGCACGCTCGCTATGCTCGCTCGGCTCGCGCGTTGTTGTGGTCGCAAGTAACCTAACGCTCCTCCTCGCTTCGCTCGTCGTCGCACCTAAACATGGCTTTGAGATTTAGTGATAATTTACTACATTTGGTGTCCGATTACAATTTTTGGTAAAAGAACTAAGGGTATCCAAGCATTTTATGGTGATCATTATATTTAGTCCCCTACTTATGGGATCAATTGTCATTTACTGTTAATGACATACTGTTTAAGAACGATAGGAAAGATTTGAGTTATGACATCATGTCATGTTAGCTCAATTGGTTAGAGCATACCCCGGCTCAAGGGGTGGATGGACGCGGGTTCGAATCCCGCACATGACTGAAATTTTTCCTATCGTATATTTGTGATTTTGTTATGTAATCCGCATAGCAGGCGTTATTGCAAACCTAACAGTATTAAAATTATACGGTTGCGTCATCATTTACAAGTATAAAACCAATTGCAAAATTGGTCTTGTTTGTAGTACAACGCAAGTGGCACTATAGATGTCGCTCCATCCCAATTCGATGGTTAAAGAACGATAGGAAAGATTTGAGTTATGACGTCATGTCATGTTAGCTCAATTGGTTAGACCATACCCCGGCTCAAGGGGTGGAAGGACGCGGGTTCGAATCCCGCATCTGACTTAAATTTTTCCCATCGTATATTTGTGATTTTGTAATGTAATCTGCATAGCAGGTGTTATTGCAAACCTAACAATATTAAAATAAGTTTTTTTTTTAGTTTGCAGCATAATACACGTTTTATCTTCCTATCCAAAAAAAATATTTCTATCTTATACCGTTGAGGAAATATTACTGTGCTACCACCAAATTTGAGCTTCGATGAGAATTCATCATGATAGGAAAATAATTTTCAGTTATTGGGTTGTAACTCAAAAACCGGCTTGACCGATTTTGATGAAATTTAAATGGGACCACATGGCAAGCATCAGCTTTAAAATAAAAATAGAGTTATCAAAATCGGTTCACCGAGTCAAAAGTTCTAAGGTAACAAACATTGACTATAATATATGGACAGGAAAACACTTTTTCAGTTTTTGGAGTGTACCGCAAAAACGGCTAAATCGATATTGATGAAATTTCAATGGGACCACACGGCAAACATCAGCTATCAAATAAAAAAAGAATTATTAAAATCAGTGCACCCAGTGAGAAGATATGAGGTAACAAACATAAAAAAAAAAAAAAAAAAAAAAAAAAAAAAAAAACATCTTCCTTTTTTGAAGTCGGTAGAAAATGCATTAGTTAAGTCAAATTCAAGTGTTGTAACGTTCCAAGTCTCGCAAGATTTTCTAAACTAATATAATAAAGAGGAAAGATTTGATTATTTGTTTGTTTGTGTGCATAGAATAGGTTCTGAAACTTCTGGACCGACTTAAATGAAATTTGGTATGAAAAATACAGACGAATTGAGTACCTCCTCCTTTTTTGAAGTCGGTAGAAAATAGTTTAGGACCCGGGGAAGGACATAGCATAGTTTTTATCCAACTGCGCAAAAAGAGGTTAATGTTTTTGCGCGATAACCGAAATGCCCACGGGCGGAGCCGCGGCCGGAAAGCTAGTATATGTATAAACGCGATTCATACATGATGAAACTTAATTTTGCCTTCTGTTGTCAAAAATTCAAACAATGTCACTGTTAGTAAAAAATACCAGACAATTAATTGTTTGTCACCGTTATTCGCCATGTTTTGGTGTATTTTTTTTGTTTTTATGTTATTGTGGCAGATCAAGCACGAGGCCCACCTGATGTAAAGCGGACTAACCTCTACTTATAACAGATGCATTTCGTCACAAGTCACGAATTGCACTGCGCCCGTCACCTTGAGACATAGTTGTTAGGTCTCATGTGCCTGTAATTTCACTGGCTCTCAAGGACTGCTGCCGGAACACACCATTAGGTGCTTGGCGACAGATTTTCTACTTGAGGGTGGTCGCTAGCCAGGCAGGCATTCGCAAAATGCCCTTCCACCATGCAGTGAAGCTCAAGCACACGGTGGAATTCGAACCATGGACCTGCGGCACGGCAGTCCATAGCCAATGCCACTGTACTATCACTGCTTGGAAATATGTTTATGTATCTTGTTGGTTTTGTTATTGCTTTAAAGACTTTTACTAACAAAATGAAAAGATACGGAGCGCCTAATTGAACTTCTGCGGAAATAATTCATCTATGATGGTAGAAATTATCCCTTTTACATGGAACAAAAAACCGACGCAGTAACATTTGCCGATAAGCAAGAAGCTGGACGGGCACCGGCGCTAAATATAATGCACTCTGCCTACGACTGCAACATTTTTTTGGGCAACAAACTGAAAAAATAATTTGAGAGTACTGTTCTGCACTGCATCAGCTTTTAGTTATTTCCTACATCACTGCTAATATCCATTATTAGTATACAGGGTTATTGGTAAAATGCTAACAACCTCTTAAACCATTGTTATCGGCGATAATGATAAGACTAGAATTTCATTCATAACTAGGACATAGTGGTCCTGACGATGCTAACTTATTAAGGTTGACTTCTGCTAGTCCTGACAAACAATTTAAAATGAAAAAGGACATTGTCAACTTGTATGGACCTTTTGGCCAACAATGAACAGACACCATAGGTATTAATATGATATAGGTTAAAAAGCTTATACCTGTTACAATAATAATATCATAGATATACTGTATCAGGATGTTAGACAAACCCTTGTTCACCATAGTTTCTTAAAATTGGAGAAAAATAAACTTTTTATATATTTTTTTATTATTACTTATAATCATAAGTTAACAGTATGTTATCTTGAAACTGAGCAGTTGGATTAACATATTCCTGATACTTTGCCTAGCTCAAAAACCAAATTATCGTCATGACACGTGCGCAGCAACCCGCTGTCCTTCAGTCCACAATGCAATTGCAGCAATATTGTTTTATTGATTCCCTCCCGTGGCTCAGGAGATGTTTCGGTATCCAAAGGCAGGCCAAGATCATCTTGAGAAGGAATATCGGTGTTCGTAGGCGAGCTAAATTCATCGTGATTGGGAGGAGAATTGGTATCCATTAGCGGGCCGGAGTAGGAAGAACAACCGAAATCTATTAAGTAAACGAAAACGCAAAATAATCAAACGATCGAGAGCTGTTATTCGCAACACGGGAAAGCAAAGTGAAATTAATGACATTGACATGACATCGGTGACAGCTAGATCGATTGATTTCTTCACAATCGTTTTTTTTTCTTCGTATGGACTAGTGTAGTTATATATTTACACTCGCCATTCGTCAATTTAGTTACATCGTTTTGAATACCTATGTAACTAAATAGTCAATTCAAGTTACAATAGTCACGTTTGGTTCTAGCCACAGTCATTACGAAGTCATATTTCACAAAAACTTAATTTTTTGTATTTATTTATTTATTTATCTTAGGAAGACCAACAGCAATATATCGTTTTAGAAAAAGTACATAGAAAACATGAAGCCAATTAAAGGTCCTCACGGTTAGGTAATACAGTAATTATAAATATTGTGAACATGAAAGACCACAACTGAATTATTTATCGTTAATTATAATATAATAACTAATCAAAAAACTCTCTGCTTACTAGTCGCCTAGCCGACGCTATGCTTGTACAGAATAGGTCAATATCGTAACGCTTACATAAATCATTAAAGTTATTACTTGCTCTCAATAAATACGAATTCTTTCTATAGTTAGTGATAACCTTTGGGACATTTATAGGGGGATTAAACCTTAACACTTTGGAGTGTCCCTGTATATTAATTTTACTTAATAGTTCTGAACTATCAACGGAGTTCGAGGTAATTTTAAGAAGGTACGTTAAGTCCGCAATTTCTCTTCTCTTAGAAAGAGGAAGAAGATGGAATTTTTTACACAAAAACAGATAATTATCGGATTTATACGGTATTTTTAGACGATAACATAAATATTTTATGAATTTCATTTGAATCCGCTCAATTCGTACGATATAAGTTTCATAATGAGGGTTCCACACTTGTGAAGCATATTCTAATACGCTACGAACGAAAGTGCAATATAATATTTTGAAAGTCTTCACTTTATTGAATGAAGTACATGTTCTCATTACAAATCCCAACAATTTGGAAGCTTTATTAACAATACTATCTATATGCTCATCAAATAATAATTTAGAGTCATGAACAACCCCAAGGTCACGAATGACGAAGCTTCTTACCAAAGATTGCCGTTTAAGGGTGTATGATGTAGGGATTTCAATTTGTTTCCGAGAAAACGTGACAAGGGCACATTTGGTTGGATTAAGATCTAGTTTGTTTAATTGACAGTAGTGGTCAAGGCGATGTAAGTCAGCCTGTAGTTTGAAAGCATCTTCTGGGGATTTTATTGCTTTAAATATTTTCATGTCATCAGCAAAACATAGAAGATATGAATTATGAATACATAAATGAATATCATTAATAAAAATCGCAAAAATCAACGGGCCTAACAACGAGCCCTGGGGTACCCCACTGGGTATGGTGACCCAGCTAGATATATAATTGCTCACCACTACAGCCTGAGACCTTTTCTCTATATAGGAGGAAAACCATCGTAGTAAGTCCCCCCTGATACCTACACTGAAAAGCTTGGACAATAGAGTATTATGGTCAATTCTGTCGAATGCTTTGCTGTAATCGGTATACACTACATCTATTTGTCCACCACCTTCCATTGATTCTGTTAAATAGTCGTTAAATAGGATTAAATTGGAAACAGTGGAGCGACCTTTCAAAAATCCATGCTGCGAGTCATGAAACGAGTTCCTAAGAACTGCATAGACTTGGTCATAAACGACTCTTTCAAAAACTTTTGCTACAATACAAAGCTTAGAAATAGGCCGGTAATTGGTAACGTCAGTCTTTGACCCTTTCTTATGAACTGGCGTTATAAATGCAGATTTCCAAATTGTTGGAAATTGACCCTTTGAAAGAGAATTAGTGAAAAGAATGGAGATTGGGACAGATATATTTTCTGCACAATTTATAAAAAAATGAGGGCTGATGCCATCAGGACCCGCTGATTTGGAGGGATCCAATGATTTTAAAGCTTCGTTATAATTGAAACGTTCACCTCAATTTGCGAAATATCAGTCTGCGAGTTGTGGGAAATAGCGTTCAAAATGTCTACCGATGAACGTGAGTTCAAATCTTGGTTTAAAAAAGTTGATTGAAAATAAGTAGAAAAAGCGTTACAAATGTCTTCGCCCGTAGTTGCAACAGAATCTAAATAATTCATGTTACAAGGGAAAGAATTTGATTTCGAACGCGATTTAATATATGACCAAAAAGCTTTAGGCGACTTTTCGATTGAGTTTTCTACAGAATTTATATATAATTCATAGCATTGTGTTTCAAGTAATTTAGTTCTTTCTCGTAGAAGTTTATATGTATTTAAATTGCATGCATTTCCATATATCTTATTCTTTACTAGATATTTATATTTTTCCTTTAAAGCTTTTTTCAACGCTGACGAATACCACTTGGGGTAAGCGTCATATTTAATACTTTTCGTAGGTATGTACATTTTTCTCAGTCTTTCCAGAGTTGAATAAAAGAAACAAACCGCTTCTTCCAACCCGCGAACTGATAATTCATGGAGCCAATCAATTTCACTAATTTCTTTATTGATTGAAACATAATTACCTTTGTTGTATAGGTACTTCAAATAAGATTGCGGTTTCAAGCCTGATATTCCTATAAACGGTACCACAACACGCAGAGCCTTATGATATGGGTCAATTCGCACCAAGGGGTCATCGCAGTCTGAGACAATTACATCATCATTTGATAAAACCAAATCCAAAATTCGTCCATAGTTGTTTAAAATGCCGTTATATTGGCGTAAGTCATGAAATTGTAAATCATCGAGCAAAACCTGCTCATCACTACCGCTAGCGGATGAGGGCAACAAATAATGTAAGTCAGCAATTGGAGTCCATGTGATAGAACTTAAATTGAAATCACCTAATATTAAATATTTGTCATTCGGGTTGTGCATAATTATATCGTTAAGTTTAGTTAAAAAATTATGTAACTGCTGAGAAAATGAAAACCCTAAATTTTGATTACAAAGATAAATAGCACATAGATGAATTTTAGTAACGACATTGTGCTTATTTAACGCAATAGTAAGCCATAAATCTTCTGCCGAAGACTGAAATTGTGGCTGATGCACAGCAGCTATATCCCTATGTATACATATTACCACGCCCCCACCCCTCGTCTGTGACGTCATTTCCAAATTTCTATCACGCCTCCAAATAACATAACGTCCATCAAACAACTCGGAATTAGATACACCATCAACTAACCAAGTCTCGGTTAAAATTATTATATCGTACGAATTAAGACTCAGATTACGATAAAATGTTAATGTTTTTGTGCGTAAACCTCTGACGTTTTGATAGTAAATATTAAGTTCGTTTATATCCGCATTAACCATTTTTGTGTTCAATAACTATAAACACCCTAGTTAAAATAGTATACGTACAATCATCAATATTAATATATATCAGAGGTATCAACGAACAGAAATATGAATAATATTCCAGCTGCGGGTAGGACATGTCAACACATATCAACCAGTCTTTCAAGTGAAAAAGAAGTGATGCATATGTACGACAAAACAAGCGATAGCAACACGAATTGAATAACTTATCGAGTGCGAAAAGGATAAACAATACTTCAATCTCTGACGTGGTTACTTGACAAGGTCTATAACTGCATAACGTAAAATATGTGGGTGTGAAAAAGATAACAGATGTTTTCGCATGTTCGTCGCTAGTATAACTGGAGCTAAAGAAACAAAAGGCCTGATAATAACAAACTGGTCGGCCGGGGACTAGAGCAGAGGTAACAAACAATGTGGTTGAGTTACTATAATGGAATACTAATTTGGCTTTATACAATTTGAGTTGGTGACATTTTATGCCAATTTGTTTAAATCCCTCTCGTTAACTATTACTATGACATTTGATGTGTCGTTTTTTCTAGCATGTATTTTGCCAAACTTCACCCACACATAATTAAAACACTTTTCTTTAGCCAATGCCTTAGTTCTAGTCAGCAAGTTCTTCGTTTCTCCATCAAGGTGATCATTAACAAAAATTCTCTTCTGCGTGCTTTCAAATCCGAGATCCATTGCTGATAACGTTCTAAGAGCTCTCGCGGCTGCAACAAACTCTTCTTTGATGTAACGGTTTAAAAAGCTTACGATAATATTTTTTTCTTTCGAATTATGCACAGGAACACGATAGATGTAATTAATTTGCGTTTTAGGGAACGAGCAGTTAATTTTTTTACTTATAGCCTCCACTATTGAGAAGAGATTTTCGTCTTTTTTCAATGGAACCCCTTTAATCTCTATGTTGTTAAGACGAGATCTTTGATTATGGGACATAAGTTGTGTCTTACAATGGGTGATTTCAGTTTGGAGACTATCGATCTTCATTTCCCACTGTTCAACAACACATATTCGGGAGTCCAAACTGGAGACTCTATTTGTTAAGTCTGCGATTCCATCACTTGTGAAGTCATTTGAGGCTTTGAGTTCAGATAATTCAACTTTTATTGCCTTCACTTCTTGGTTGGTATGTATAATAGTTGGTATGCCGGCTAGCTGTATTTTTAAGCTTTGAATTTCCTTGAAAACAGCTTCCAGGGTAACCGGCTCCGGAGTATTGATTGGTGACGGCAACGGTGTTGGGATCGCAGACAATGAATGAGACTTACAACCGGGGCATTTCTAAGTGGCTCGCCTTTCCGAGCCAAGTCTCTTCCAGCCTTTTTCAGTAACTTGGGCACTGGTGAAATCCAAGCACTGTTTACACTTACTACACGTCACTCCATCAGCAGACTCACTTTCACAAACATTCATTTTGAAAATGGATTAAAAGGTTGATGATATATGATAACAGCGTGGTCGTAAATACGTGCGGATCTATTCAATATTCACAAGCGACTGTATTAACTGTATTTAGTAGTTGGCAACACTGTATTGTGAAAGAGCGGATATTATCAGATAAATTCTTTTATTACTTATTTTGAATAGGTTTAAGGTAAAGGACAGAAGTTAATTTTAAATCCAATCTGATTTATTGACATATTTACTTTTTTTCGGGCTCCTTGTTCACGCAAAGCCGAAAATGGACAATGATCTGTCTTTTTATTTGAGATAAAAAAAAGTTTTTTTTTTTATTTGTGTTTGTTTATTTGACGGAATAACCACGAGAACCACCTGGTGTTAAAAGTCTCTTGTGCCTATAATTAAATATTTCATATTTTTTATTACTTAGCTCGATGTAAATATTCAAATCTCTATTCAAAGGAGCGCGTTGCGGTCCAGTGTTGTTTCGGGCGCTCTGGGCTCGAAAGAAGAGTTCGAAGGTGGGATGCAGTGCCTTCTGAGGAACTGATATCTTAAACTGCGATCCCAAGACGCCTGCCTAGAATGGGTTTTATGGCAAACCCTTAATGGGGGAGGCCGTGTTCAGCAGTGGACAATCCGGCTGATACAATACTAATAAAATAAGTACATTGTCGAATTTAGTGTTCGCAATTACACAGTAGACGTAGGGAATAGAAATGGCTTAATAAATTCCTATAAAATTTTACAAAATACCAATATATTTAGTTTGCCTAACTCAGGTATCTAAGCCTCGTTACGTCTGGAGTATGTACCTATGGTAGAATGAAATAAAATAGCCTTCTACATATACCGACGATATTAAGGAGTTGTTTGTTTGTGTTATTTATATACGTTTACTATTTCAGTACATAGGTACTGAAATAGTAAACAGTGTATTGAGATTTGGTAGGTTATTCAGAGATCTCCTTCTGAATCGCAATATTATTAAATTTCCTGCCAAGTTGCGAGCAATAGAAACCTCGTGGTGTGTACTTACACTTTTTTATATTAATAATTATTTTTGCCATAAAATAGATTTTATGAGCATTAGGTAATTTATATAGTGAGCAATGATATAATTAATACGTATAACTAAAAAAAGGTAAACAAATAAATGTCATACGCTCCTTGATCGTTGACCGTAATTAATGTGATTGGACTGGGGAGGGGTGTATCTTTTTTAACTTATTTCTTATTTAACTTATTGCCAGCCTATTATAGCCTAATATATATTATAATTTGCTATGTTGAATGTATATAAATGGAAGATTAATAGAACTATCTTTCATAAACTACATTGCAGCCTTACTTTAAAACGCTCTTAGTGGTGTGCTTCTAATCCAAGTGTAGCACTATCTTCGGAACTACAGTGTCTAAGGTCATTAAAGCCCCTGCCTCCATTATGCAACGCTATTGTTACAGCTCTCGCAGTGAAGTGTAAAGTACCTTGGCTTGGAGTGCTCTGCTGAGGTAAAAGCGATGATCATTATTGAATAGCTTTAAACTACCATTAGTGGATTGACTAAGCAAAGCGCTTAGTATATAAAAATAGTTTTATCGTTTGTAAAAAAATTCAGGGGCACTAGGGTCGGCAAACTAAACCACTTATGTCAAAAAAAACGTTTAATACACTAACCACATTCAAATAAATTAATACATCGACCAACTAAAGCACATAAGTCAAAGTCTATTCCAATTTAAACTCTAATGGTGTCCCTTATCAACATTATGACCTTATTCACATTTGTGACCTTATAAACAATATAAGCTGAGTTAGGTCAAAAGGGACACAAGATATTTTGCTCTCTGCTGACTGAAAGTATGACTTATATTATTAGGATCTGCAAACGTGTCATGTTATCAGTTTGTATTACTTGAGTAGTTGTAGGCACTTGAAATGTGATTTATTGTTTTTTTTTTATTACTTCTAAAGTATTTTAATCGTGGAAAGATCTAAGTTGGAATGGTTCTACGACCTTCAACTACTGAATGTAAACCTAATAATTATTCTAATTTCATAGTTGGTTTTACATAAAACAGCAGGTACCGGTATGGTATTTTGTTGTGAATTCATATGTAATTAAAAGTTATTTTTTTATGTTTTAGGCGAAAGAGCTGACCAGCCACTTAGAAGCATAACGGAGGAACAGGAGCCCATGCCTTACGATGCGATACGATAACCCTTTATTGACACCAAAACAGGAAATTACAAAGAAACAATAACAATAGTTAGGTACAAAGGGCGGTCTTATCGCTAAAAGCGATCTCTTCCAGACAACCTTTGGCTGGACAGCGAATAATTTTTCGAACAGGGAGGGTGGTGCAAGTCTCAAATTCATGCACAAGTACGTAATATAAATTGATGTATTACAGTATAAATAGACTACATAAATATAACTATAATATATGATATATGGTATAATATATATTACATAATATATATACCTACACATATGATAAATAGTTTAATACATACACAATAAACACAAACATTTAATAAACGAGACAAAGAACGTTATATAAAAAAAATTCATTAAAACAAGAAAAAAACATATTACAATATTAAGTTATGAGTGGAGATATAGAAATTGGTGACCTGCGATCTGAAAACATTGAGAGATTCGGCACGTCT
This sequence comes from Plagodis pulveraria, assembly GCA_963890685.1. Taxonomy (NCBI): domain Eukaryota; kingdom Metazoa; phylum Arthropoda; class Insecta; order Lepidoptera; family Geometridae; genus Plagodis; species Plagodis pulveraria. Next base: position 8,298,397 of record OY982964.1, on the reverse strand, counting down.
GATTGTGACAGGGAGTGCGTTCCATAGGCACCTAGCCTGTGCGGAAAAGGACGATTTATAGAAGACTTTATTATGAGCCGGTAAGTGAAAGAGAAGGTTATGCGATGACCTAAGAGAAAGAAAATGGGTAGAGTGTAGAAACTTAACTTAACATGCTTTTAAATGAAGAAGGGTAGAGGGATTAAACAATATATTATACAGGAGGGTAAGTATACGAGTATTCCGACGAAGACGAAAGGGGAGCCACTTGAATTTCGATCTAATTGGGAAACGTGGTCATATTTTCGTAGGCTGAAAATAAAACTAATACAATAGTTTTGAAGGCATTCAAGTTTGTTAAGCTGGTCCTCGGAGAGATCAGGGTAGCTGGCGTCAGCATAGTCAAGTATTGGAAGAAGGAGAGATTGTGCAAGAGCAGTTTTGGTAGCAGTGGGCAGGAAATTACGTATTCGATTAAGAGATGACCCTGAAGCGAATATTTTTTGCCTCAAAAGTTGTACCTAAGGTTCCCATGATTGACAACTATTTATTATAATATTATTATGATCAGACACAGACAATCGAAACCTTTCCGCCACAGTGCCGTTACTGTTTAAAATGCATTTATGTATTTCACATGGTAATGAACTCAGTCCAATAAACAAATTTTTAATTTGACAATATATTAAATTTGATCATGGCTTCAATGAAAACGTAAATGCCCAAACATTTCACAATATTTATATTAAGGTAGAAATATTATTGGTCTACAAACATCGGCCTTCCTGGTAAAAGGGATAAAACCTTTCCCACTTTCTAAAGTATTACTTACGGTGTAATGAAATATTCGCAGAACTGTCAATATAACAGAATATTATGTTATGATAGAAAATTCACACAAAATAAAAAAACAGTACCTACGTTATCATTATATGAACCTTTGAATGCTCAATATAATCAATCACAAAATCGAACGCTAATCGTAGTTAGCGTTACACAAAACAAACTTTGACGGGTCAAAGTTTGTGATTTGTTGATTTCTGCAAAGGTGTAGACGATGATGAAGAAGAGGCATATATATGTGACGGTTGCCAATCAGAATAAAATATGTAGTCATTATGCCCAATAGCGTTTCCCATTTTGCCCATACAATTTCACGTTATTTTCCTGTTAAGTCGACGTGACGTCACAAAAGCTGCGTAACCCAACCAGATGAACGTTTGACACGTTTTGTTACTTCACGTATATAAGTATCATTATCGGGAGGTCTTGACATTGAGCGCACGATCCAGATTAAGAGATCTAAGAAACTGTAACAAATTCTTTGACTATCATTTAGTAACCGGCTAGGACTCGCGTAATATTTACCGGATTTTACAGTTACGTGCTGAGGCCCGCGCTCGCCGCTGTGCACAATCGTGACTCCCAGACGAAGAACTTCAAATAAGTTTGAAACTGGTCGGAGCAATATCCGGTAAATTTTACGCGAGTCCTAGCCGGTTACTAAATAATAATTGTGGACAAAACTCGTGAAATTATTTTAGCTCAAATTCTTTGATGTTATAAAATAAGACGACTGTCGCCATCCCATCCCATCGTACTCCAATTAAAGAGGCTACGTGGGAAATTGTAGGGCCGTAGAAACATCTGTGAAATGTTAGCAATTCCAGCTTCTGAATAACTGAGGCAATCGGCGTTGGGAATTGAGATGGAACTCCATTGATAATGGGGATTCTACGTATTTTGAATCTGGTACGAAGAAGATACTAACTTCAACTTTATTTAGAGAAAAAAGCTTGGTAGGTGACTTAAGAATAGTCTAATTTAATTCCGTAATATATGAATAGTGTGTCGTGAAATAGTTACGCCCTTCGTTTGGCTTAATTAATAGTAGAAAAGCATCAATGCAGATCTTAATAGATTGTACAGAGTAGTCAAGATAATGTTAACTCCTTAATAATCTGTTTGGTTGAATTATGGAACAATCCTATCAGCGTCTCTGCTTTTATGGTTCTCAAAGACTCCTGCTGAAACGCACTGTTAGGTGCTTGACGACAGATTTTCAACTTATACTAATGAAATTTGGTCTGATGATGCCAATGGTGGTGGCTAGCTAGGCAAGCAATCAGAAATCGCCCTTCCACCAGGATTTATAACTCAAACCGGTGCGCGGTGTGGCTTGAACCATGGACTTGCGGCACGGCAGTCCGTCATAGCTATTACCACATTTGAAGCAATGATGGCCGAGCGGTAATAGCTATGGACTGCCGCGCCGCAGTAACCTGGTTCGATCCCCACCGCCGGCTTGAGCTTTACCGCATGGTGAAAGGGCATTTTGTGATTGCTCGCCTGGCTAGCTACCACCCTCAAGTAGAAAATCTGTCGCCAAGAACCTAACGGTATGTTCCGGCAGCAGTCCTTGAGAGCCAGTGAAATTACAGGCACACGAGACTTAACAACTATGTCTCAAGGTGACGGGCGCAGTGTAATTGTGATGAAATGCATCTGTTATAGGCAGAGGTTAGTCCGCTTAACATCAGGTGGGCCTCGAGCTTGTCCGTCACAAGAACATAAAAAAAACACGGCTTTTACTTCTTCAAAATCATTCATACGGTTTGGAATCGGCGTTTATAATTTGATGTCATACCATAAAGTTTTCAATCCTATCAAGTTATGGATATAAATAATCGTTTTTATGATAGAGCAAAACCAAAAACCGTTAAGGAAATGAAGTCTGTTGTAACTATGTTTATGGGAATCCCCCTTACCCCAAAAATTTACTTAGCTGTGTTGAGCTGTGGACAATCCGACTGATACAGTACAATAAACCTTTATTTGGAAAGATAACTACTGCACTTTATTGTGGCTATCAGTTACAAAACTCAATTAGAATAACTTTCTCAAGAATTAATAAAATATACTAATGTCACTTACACTTATAGTAACCTCTCCAAACAGTTACAAGGCGTGTATACGTCAACAGCTTTTAAGACCCACATAAAAGATAATGTTAGCCCACCAAATAGGTCACCGAATATTAGATGCGCTCAGTACCCACGGAATTATTCCCACATTGCTGGTCCAAAGGTTAATGTATACCCAAACTACACAGCTTTGTGAAGGTAGACGCTTTTTTTCCTGAATCGCCGTGCTTCCAACCATTCAAAGTATTAACTAAAGTGTACTGATTACTTCATATTATTAAAATAGTAATAATTCAAAAATGGAACACGTAAATATAAGTAACTCAACAGGGAGCGAAGAGTAAGACTATGTTTACTATAGAACGGATTTCAATCTGCATTTGATAAATTCAATTGTTTGTTAGTTGTAGTAGTAGTTCAACGCCAATATATAAAATAATAAATAAAAAATGCATTGTGTTTAAAAAGGTAAAATATACTTTCTGATTAACCCTTTCAACCCTTATCATATAACATGTGTTTTTTTTTCACAATTGCGGCGTGTTCATTTCCCTTTTGAGGCATGCGATTTATAAAAAAGACTGAGAATACTTTATTAGAACAAAATGAAGTATTATTTTAGGGAAAAGTCGTTACTTTAATATTGAATGTACTTTCCCTCCGCGTAGCATAGCCGTAGGACGCCTGTAAGTATATATCCAGGCAACTATTAACAAAATGGCCTACGAACAGGATTCAAACTTGTTACTATGACTACCAGAGCCATGAACGGGTTAATCATATTTACACCATAAAGATTGCTTTATAAACGATTTGGTAATACTACTACTACTAGTACGTAATATCCTCTTAACGAGCGCATTGTAAAAAGGATAGTATGCCATACATTTAATATTTCCATGGGAATCTCTTCAAAAACCAACCTAATACCTATGTCATGAAAGTGTAATCTTTTATGAGAGAAAAAGTATGCAAATTGGAACTTACTATATCATAGTATGAGAACCTACGTTTTTGAATATTAGACAAATTCTTGTCAAAAAAATATTTATATTGACAAGTACTATAAGCCTTGCTTTAGTTATCATTTTAATTTTGCTTTGGTTATTTTTCTTAAAACAACACAGAAGGAATAGGAAGACCGATCGGTCCATCTATTGTTCTCCTTATCTTTGACGCTGAAGGTTTAGAACTCTATTCGTTCAGATCACGCAGTTTCTGCCCACATTTTATGCCGGATTCAGCTTATTATGCCAATATTTTTTCTATTATTACGTATTTCAAAAGTACTTAACGGGTTTTTAATAAAAATGCAACACTTACCCAATTAAAAAGATTTTTTATGTCCTGAGGGGTATTTTTATATGAAATTACTGTGCATTTTTATTATAAAAGGTGCCGATTTTAAAATATAACGATATTTAAAGGGCAGAAACTACTCTAGTCTGTATCTCTTAACCCAAATTCACGATTATCGTTTTGAAAATGGCATTCAAAAAGTATAATTCCTTTTCGAAGACCCTAATCGAACGACACAAAAGCTATCTTCACTGCTCGTAAAATTTTATGGCAACGATCGCCTTTATTTTTCTCTGAGCCAACTGGAACTTTAGACTTACCTAATACATTAAGCCACCGGTCAAACTCAAACTTTATAAATCAGAGTGCAGATCGAATTAAGAGTAACTTTAACTCAACCATCAGACTTATCTATTCAGTGCCAATCCAGAACAAACATTATTTCCTCCTAATTTTACAATAATCCAGAAATAATTTTAGTTAAACGACTATTATGTTTTAAAATAGTTTGTGTAAAATCATTAACGCACTTTTTCTCGCAACTTGTTCCCCATTTCCTTATTAGTTACGAAGTATCGAAGGAGGGGATTGCTTCTGAATGTTCGACCGACTTCAGACGACTTTATTATTCTCATTTTATAATCTCTGACAGAGAATCCATATTGCATATTTGTTTTGCGTATGTAAATGATGAAACAATGAGAACAAATCAACCGGTTCCTTTGCTAACGATGCTAATCTTTTGAGATCATTCACGTAATTTACGAGTTTTCTACTAAAATATCACTAATTACCGTTAGCGCAACGTTGACACGTTGCGCTCAAGATCCAGCAGCCTGGTCTAGCCTATTGTTTTACCCTCTCATATGGGGTCGAAACAATATAATTTCTTCGTTAACAACACAAAATGACAATACAAGAACATGATTTTAGAAGTGTTCGAAGATAGTAAACAGCTGGAGCCATTTTTCTAAGATTCAAACATTTCTACGCCATAGGTATGATAAGAGAACTTAATAATTCGGTGTGTTCTATTTAAATCAGCAATGTAAGCTTTGCTCTGCAAATAAATGACATTCTATTTCATTTATCAAAAGAAAAGCTGCTACACAGTTAGATGCTTGTTGACAGATTTCCTACTATGGGTGTTACCTAGCCAGACTGGAATTCGTAAAATGCCTTACCACCATACCAGCGACGACAGTGCCGCCTCATGGACTTAGGCATACATTTTATCTAAAATAGTTATTTAAAATCGTTTAAAATCATCCACGCCGACAAAGATATTTTAAACTTTTTATCATTTAAACAGTGAAACTTTTTAGCAGCTAACTGAATTTTTTTCTTAATATAATATTTAAAAGCACTATCGCATGCAAAGGAACTATCACATATAATTTAACCGCGTCAACCGGTGCGTTCAGCCGAGGGACGCGGATTCGAAACCCACGCCAAAAGAAAATGTTGAGCACAAAAAAATAATGTTTTTTTTCTTTACGCATTAATCTCCCATCTGGATAGTTCAAAAATCTCACCACTAAGCAGAATTATATATTTTGTACTATCCTTCTAATTTAACCCAATTAGCCCACCATTTTTAGGTCTGTTTATGATAAACCAATTCGCAATTCAGTATTTTGCTAAAAACAGATGAGCTTTGAATTTTTCATATTAGTCCACGGTACTTTATTCATTTGTGATTGCTCCGTAGCTTCGAATAAATAATTATTATTCATAGCAAGGCAGTATATGTATATATTCAGTTATTTATATTCGACAAAATAATGTCCCCATTCTGCGAACGGAAGCGTGAATTTGTGATCGAAGGGCGTCAGTTTTAATCAGAACGTTTTGTTTTAAAACCCCAGCCAGCCTCGTGTTTCCATTCATACGCTCATCCAGATAAATAATTTTCACCCAATTTATTGAATTGTGTTGTGTGACGGACAGCAATGAAATAAAATCTTTTTACGTTCAGCCCGCCGTAATGAAATTCCCGCTTCATTTTTTCCGGCACCAAATCTCTCATTCAGAAATTAAGCTATTCAGTGTTTTGATATTGTTACGAGTACATCATTCAATGCTTTCATGAACGATGGACTTGCGCGGACGTAACTCCACTTACCACATTTGAATTATATTAATTACTGCGATATTTCTTTGAAACCATACCCTTAACATTGGAATTTTTATTTTGTATTATCATCTGGTAAATAAGCTAAACGTTCAGAATACTATTACGATTTGCTCACATCCTACGTCAGAAGAAGTTTGCGTTACATATTGGTGGTTGGGAAACCACGTCGGTTGATCGACGACTTCAAAATGGGATGAATCTGGGAGGGCAGATGTCGTCACTAATTGAGATCGAAGTTAAACTGTGTTTTTTTGAGGAAAGTAAATTCTTATAGCAATTGTTGGCTGATTGCTAATATTCCTACAAAGGCTTTCGGTAACGATTCCCTAAGAATATAATCTTTTTAACATTTTCTGCAAGGAATAAAATGAACTATATTGGTATAGGGGTGGTGCCTATATAGTTATAACGAAATACTGATTCCATAAGAGATAATTTAACTACACGTAACTGTCCCAACTAGTTAGTAGTAGAGTGGTTTTTTTTATTGTTACTGTGACGGAACAAGCCCGAGGCCCACCTGGTGTTAAGTGGACTAACCTCTGCCTATAACACGCATTTCGTCAACGTCGAATCGCACTGTGCCGTCACACTGAGACGTACAGTTGTTAGGGCTCATGTGCCTGTAAACTGGCCCTCTAGGACTGCTGCCGGAACACACTGTTAGGTGCTTGGCGACAGATTTTCTACTTGAGGGTGGTCGCTAGCCAGGCGGGCATTCGCAAATTCCCTTCCACCATGCGGTGAAGCTCAAGCCCGCAGCGGGATTCGAACCATGGAACTGCTGCGTGCGTTGAAGAGTTATTAGATATCTTATTATCATTGTAATAAATTAATCTGCCAGCCTCGCTGATGGAGTAGTAGAATCTGAAGGTCCTGTATCAGGTCCCCAGGGATGTTAATTATTGGATTTATTTGACGAAATTCTTGGTAGCATTCCGTCTAGTACTGTAGTACCAGGCAAATAGCAATAGGCTCGCCCCCCCTATGATCTGGGACTAAAAACTGACTGGTTCTCCTTTTTCATTACATTTCATTCATATATGCATTTTTCGTATGCTTGCCTGACTAACTACCAAAAGAAAAAAATCTGACGCCAACTAACTAACAGTACGTTCTGGCTGCTGTACTTGAGACCAATAATTTTAGGTTAGCATGAATAATATCTTTGAATGTATTATCACTTACCATCAGGTGAGATAGTGGTCAAAGGCTATCTTTCAGCATTATAATAAAATACAAGACATTTACACTTTTTCTTACTCATAAAATCTTACTGTATAAGGAGTTAAATAAACGACAAAAATAAATAGGTTTTATATAAGTGGCATATAAATGTTCTTAAGTGTAGCAAGTTGGCAGCTCGTTAGCAGCCGCACTGCGGAACTGGATATTACAAATGCCCACTAGGTGGAAAAAACGGACACACACGAGATGTAACTCCAGCACTCACTACTTTTAAATGTGATGAAATGGCTTTGATAGTGCCTTTTCTGGAAGAGACAGTTGTATTTTTAATTATTTTAAAACACCGGTATCATACCATACTTTTGAAGTGTGTTTCACTCACCCAAGAATAGAAAATATTCCGTACAATAAACTGTCATAAAACTATGTTATAAACAACTCATTCACTCTACAACGATTATTTTAAAGCTAATAATTTATCGCGTCTAAAGAAGTACATCCGTGGAATTATAAACTTCCATAAATTGTTTAGTTACAACTATTTCTGCATGTAAATATTACCAGAATTTTCCTCTCAATTCAAGCTGCACTTCAAGCTTCACTATGGCTTGCTTTTGTGATCAGTATGGTTAATGCTGTTTTTGTAGGAAACGGAACATCTTTTTGTTATCGTATTTTGTAGTTATGTATCAAAACGAAAGCTTTATGATTTCAGAGTGTCCGTTTGTATGTCACAGTTTTTTTAGAGACTATTAGGATCCACAACGCTGAAATATATTTATTGATTGTTATAACCACTACATGACAAAATGTTGTTAATTTAAAAAAATACTAGTTTAGGAGTATCTTACTCTCCTAAACGAATAGTGGGAATGAACAAATAATAATTTATCCTTTCAAGAGGAGTAGTTAGTTGTAGAAGGAATAAAAAAGAATTATAAAGATTTAATACTGTTTCTCAAACAGGGCTTAACATTCAAGCACTTACATTTCTAACTCTATATTGTGTGCAACAAGTTTTAATTCTGAAAGCATTTACCGAGTGTAAAACTAGCATATGTCCGACTACAGTTTCATTAGACAAGACCCTGAGGTTTTATTATGATATCGTTATTGAACAAACACGAAGCCCTTTAGGTGTTAAGGTAACCTCTGCTTATAAGAAATAAAATTAAAATAACTGCGCCCAGTTATTAACATTTGACCACTATCATACCTGATGGTATGTGATCGAGGATGTAGTTCAGGCTAACCTAGAATTTTAAATTACTGGCTCTCAAGGATAGCTGCCGGAACACACCGTTAGGTGCTTGGCGACAGATTTTCTATTTGAGGGTGATAGCTAGCCAGGCGGGCATTCGGAAAATGCCCTACCACTTTATAACGACTGCAATCCTAAGACGACAACTGGGACCAAAGGCTTAACGTGCCCTCCGAAGTACAGAAGCGCTCAGTTACTAGCGGTCATCTATCCAACTCATGACCGCGGCGAACGTTGCTTAACTTTGCCGATCGGTGAAAAACAACTAAGCAAACTTTGCTACGAGCGCTTCAAACCTTTTATTTGGCATGGATTAACATGCCTTAATTATTATTTATTAGAATAGATTGTTTTCGATGGTGTCATTTTCACACACGCATTCTTATACAAAGGCCTACTGTTTTAATCACTTTATAACACGCAAACAATGATTTTAAGTAAACAATAACAAAAGAGATTGTTGATGTATTTTGTTGCTTTGCGTACCGCCGTATCGTTTTCTGATACAACATAGACACCCAATTCCTCTAAGATACAACTGTGGCTCGACTAAGTAATAAAAACATCTGCTCCACATAGATCTTATTTCCACGTTTCAGTAGCCTGCACATATATTGCTTTCTTTTTCGTAACGATCTTTCATTTTCGGTGCTATAAATGCAAGAGCGGAGCAATTTCACTTGTACCCCGTGGTCCGCTCACTACTATTACGCGGTACTCCACTTGGTTTTGAAGTAATTCGCATTCGCAAATAGTTATCTCGAACGTTTACCAATCCTAATGGTGCAAGGCTTTTTACGCAGTTCTATATTTTGTACTCGAAATGTTACGCGTTCTGTTTATCTTATAAAGTAAGAGTGTTATAATACATTGATTCTATATTCAAAACAGACTATATCCATGCTAAGGAGCAACATAAAGTCCGTGGGGACTGGGAGCTCATTTTCCAAAACTTATCAGAGCGCTTGGTCGATGCGATGCGTGATCAAAATGCTGGCACCTATTTGGCTCAGCGAATAAGCATTGCAATTCAACGGGGCAATGCTGCCAGCATGATGAGCACGCTGCCAACTGGTAGTGGGCTGGAACATTTGGACTGCCTGTGAGTCTGCAATAATTTATAGGTTGTCGAAATGCTTTTATTGTAGTAGCTGTAGTGTTCTATATAGTTCGTAGTATTTTGTTAATAAAGGCATACCGCCGGTATAAAAAAGGAGCAACAATATTTAAATAAGTCCTTACAACCGAAACAACTATAATTTTTAATAACACATCCGTCATCTTGCTTGAGAAATATTGAGAATGCTATCGTGTTTGGATTTTTGGAGTAAATTTTGGACGCAATGGAAAAGTTGAATTATAAAAAACACTTAATTAGGGTAAGATAAGGTTCTCATAATTTAAATAAATTTGTTTTGTTTTTTTTTTTTAAATTGCTTTTCAGCTAGCCTAGGGTTTACTATATCGGCTTTAACATGATTTTATTAGATATATAACGCGTCAAGCTCTCCTGTAAATCCTGATATATTGTTCACTGATGTTTTAAAATAGGTATTTTGAGAATCTCAGTGAAACAGACACTGACAAAGGCTCGCCACTCCACAAATATATTTGCAAGATTACATTACACAGTGGTATAACTATTCATGGGCTATACATGTTTGTACATGCATTACATACATTACATACCATAAAAACAATGATAAAAGAGCCCGTCACTTATACATTTCTTAAATGTATGTCCTGATAGTAAAAACTCTCTTGGAAACTTTTTATACAAATAAATACACATATTACACGCATTTCTTCTATAAATGTCTGTACGAATGAGGTAGATATATCAGGTTTTTCTCTTTTTTCCCTATACTCATTATTTCGCTGCGGTTCTTAAAATAATCCAGGCGGAATTTGACAAACATTTCTAATGTACATATTGGGCAGAGGTTCGCATGGTGGTAGGGCATTTTGTGAATGCCCACCTGGTTAGCTACCACCCTCAAATGGAAAATCTCTCCCCAACCACCTAACGGTGTACCTAGGCAGCTGTCCTTCAGAGCCAGTAATTTGTAGGTTAGCCTGAACAACATGATCACATCATCACTTACCATCAGGTGACATAGTGATCAAAGGATAGCCTAAGGATATTGATATCTTAAACGTGGTCTACAACTGTCGCAGATGCAGGCCCCATGTATCGCACATACGCATCGCTTTTGCATTAGCTATAGCTTATTATAGATGACATATATCCATGGTAAGATGTTAGTGCAGCTTATATTACAACAGTTTGTCTAATTATCTTCGATAGTAGTACTTACAACTACACTAAAAAAATATGGAGGAGAGCGCCTTCGTGGACGCACGGATGGACACACAGACGGACAACAAATGTTTCATTATTGGGTTCTGTTTTTAGTAAGAAACCTTAAAAATAAAGGTACACTTTCCTATACAAATAATAAACTATCAATTCTCCTTATACGTTTGAGAATGAAAAACAGTAACCGAGTAACATAAAAGATGATTACGTAATCGATTTTCTACTCGATTGGTGTTGAGGATATAGAGATAAAGGTTAACAAGGGCACACGGAAAATTAAACAAGGTATTTTTTTTTTTTATATCCTCTACCAAAAAAAAACTTGTAATAATAACAAACTTTAAAACTTACGATCAAACGGGTTGCCTCGCTACCAGAATGCTTAGCACACTGCCAACTGGTAGTAGGCTGGAGCATTTTGACTGCCTGCAGGCCTGCGTTGGCTTCAGGTTGCTTACATGCTTTCGTTTTAGTAGATGTAGTGTTACAACACTTTTTTACTTTAAAGAGTAAATAATACGCGACGCGTGTGTCATTTCTTTAAGGAAAATAATAAATACACAACAGTTTTTTATTTTTTTTTATTTGAACGCTAAAGTCAATGAACCCAGCAGATGAGGTTTGAGTCCAATGCAATATGGGGCGTGCTTACGTATTATTATACTTTATTTTATGACAACAAACACGCAACAGGCAGACCAGTTAGAATTTGTTAGAAACACATACGTATCTAAATAAGGATATTTTTTAGGAAGAACGAATAACACTTACCTACCATCAAGATATTATTACTAACGTACGAGTATAGAGTCGCTATTCTAAACAATCGTCATGTTCCATTCTGTTAGGAATAAACTTAAAGCCGCTGCAGCGCTGAAACCATAAGTAGTGATGTCTAATTAGACGGTATAGGAACACTGTGCTAGTACGCTTTTAAGGTACAATTTTCTCGCGCCCAAAAGGTCATAAAAGCTGGGAATTTTCGGGCGCTTACGCGTTTCGTTCAATTGTCTACTACGATTTGTCGCTCTCACAGAGTGAACCGACTACAGAAGTGACATACATAGCTAAATACCTAATACGCTTCAATTGTTTTTATATAATTAATTTACGTTAGTATATATCACCCCGTGGGGTGCCGGGTTAGAATTGCACCTCTCCATATCATCCCGTGGGTGTCGTAAAAGGCGACTAAGGGAAAAATACTAGAAGGTGGGCAGCAGCGCCTTCTAAAGAACTGTCATCTGACACTGCGATCCCCAAGACGCCTGACAAGCGTGGGGATTATGGCAAATACCCCCCTTTATAGGGGAGGCTGTGTTCAGCAGTGGACGATCAGGCTGATACAGATACAGAGATATCAGTAGAAAATATGATAATATTGAAAACGTCAGCGGGCGGTGTTAGCTCTCATAGACAACAATCAATGCGCGCAGATGCGACATTTTTTAATATTCTGCCTACTTGATACTGTGTGTACTTACGTAAGGAATAAATAACAAAGTATTTAAACTGATTATTTTCAGTATTTTCTATTTAATATTTAACTGTCCGTAATTAATAACTTAACATTATACGTCGATAGTGTCAACTCTGCGCATTCAAATGTTCTTACTCTTTGACATCCACCTAAACATGGCCGCCATCCCGCCACCGCTGGGATGCGTCATCACGAGTTACAATAAATTGATAAAATAGAATTCAATTAATCGTGTTTTAGAGATAATATGTTGATCTTACTGGTGACAAGTCACTCCTTGACTTTTACTTATGTTTCTCGAGTTGTTAGAACAATATCTTAATACACACGAAGGCATATTATGAAACAAAACTTAGCCCTCAAACGTGTCACGATGCAGCAAGGGCTTGTCACAGACTGAGTGAGTTTGTGCGCGCGCGCTCTAACTCGTGTTACAAACAATCGAGTTGAGGTGTCTCCTCTAGTACGTAGTACCATATCTCAATGTTACCTACTTACTTTCTTGTTCTTGTGGAACTTCGCTGATAAGACGTTATTGTCAAGTCACTGGATCAATTACAACGCGTCGTTGTTCACGTAATATTACGACTGACTCCTACATTGGAATAAGTTCAGGATATGGTCAAAGTAGATCAGACGAATAAGCGGAGAATACGCAACGGGAGCAATTTCCTAAGGCAATCAATTACACTACAAAAAAATTCAACATTATCACCATTTTAATTCATACACGACCAAACAAGAAGGGTCCATACAACATAAAAATGTTTTCTCTGAAAACATAAAGGTCAACGTAACAACGTAAAGTGCTATATAGACGGCTGACTTCCCCCCTTCCCCAACGTTAATGTTGACGTCAACCCCTTTAAGAATATTATTTTCTAATGTATACTATCAGTTTTATTTTCTAATGCATTTTCAACTACCTTTCAGTTATTGAGGGAGTTTAGATGGGGAAGTGCCGTTTGGTTCACTTAATGTGCAGCCACACCCAACTTATGTCGATGTGATATTAGAATGGTGTTCATTTTACCGGATTCGCCTTACAAAACTTTCATTTTTTATTTCTTATCCCGGGAATGGTCATAAATACAAGGTATGTTGTAATTACCAAAGTACTCCAAATTCTAATACCATGTCACTGGAGCTTAACATAATTTCATCGTAAACTTGGATATCTTCTCATAAGCCGATTTCTTACTTTAACAACATATATTACCAACTTAACGTCATAAGAACAACGTCAAGTCAAGGAAGCAACAATTTGTGCAAAATTACTTCCAGTTTACCCCACATAACTCATCCTAGCGAGTTGGGCGACTGGAGCTTCTTGAGCAACTTATGTAATTATGCTCACTTTGACCAACATCCAAGTTCTCAATTTTTTACAAGGAAGTAAACATTACGCACAAGAAAGAGATAATTGTGATAGTGTCGTCTTAGAATCTCCAGGTCGTGGGTTTGATCCCGGAGCCGGAAACATTGGGGATCTCTGATAAATAAGACCGGTTATCAAAGTGCACGGAAAAAAAAGATTGCGTCAAATCAAGAATATATCTATTGGTCAAGACATTCCGTGTTTCATATATGGGGAAAACAATATATTCTTGTGATTAGTAAATATTTGTCTTGTTAATAATTTTTCGGGCAAGTATTTATATACTTTAACTAAGATTATTATTTTCTTATTAAAAAAAAAGTAGTTATGTCTCTGTCTAAGTAAATCATTGTTCTAATTTAGAGTATCTGAAATTCTCAAATTTAAAACAATCCTTACTTGAATAAATGAACTCATACGTTCACTCATTCATTAGATTCTAATAAGAAAAAAATATATTTTACTATTAAGTACATAAATAGTTCAGTAAAGATATTATTCTTACTTCTAGTAAAATATATTCTTCTGAGTATATATTTTAATTAGACCAACAAAAGAGTTTTCTTCGTTCAAGAAAATTACTTTTAGATAAACAAAAAATCTTCTTATCTGAATATTGTAACTTATTTAAGTTAAGAAACCATAATTCTGGCTTCAACACGTACATGTTTTCATACGGAGATCAGTTTATATAGAACGAATAATTAATGTTCTCCAGTGAAAAATTTTCAGTTCTCATTTCAATATTAAGTGTTTTACTGTAAGTAGTTTTGATCTTAGTATTCTAATGGGTGTTTTACCCGAAAAAGTTTTATTGATTGGTTCAAAAGAATTTGTATTTTACACGAAGATCGAATTGTCTACGGATAGAATATCAGATTTCTTGACTCGACAATGGAATTTAACTGGAAGAAACCTCAGTTCTTGTTCAAAATAATTACATGTTTTACATTTAAATTTTAGTCGTCTTGGTATTATAATAGTGCGTTTTATTGTAAGAAGTCTCATTACTTGGTTCAAGTCATTACATATTTCATACGGAAATCAGATAATATATTGATAAGACTATCCATTTTCTAGCTTCAACAATAGTGTATTTTAGTAGAAGGAGTCTTAGTTCTTGGTTCAACTCTCTAAATGTTTCATATGGAGATCAGATTATATAGTGTGAAAAATATAAATTATCTTGGTTTAATAATAGAGCGTTTTACTGGAAGGAGTCTCAGTTCTTGGTTCAACTCATAAAAGTGTTTCATATGAAGATCAAATAGTATTTTGTGAATAATATCAATTATCTTGGTTCAATGATAGTGCATTTTACTATAAGAAGTCTCAGTTCTAGGTTTAACTCATGAATTGTTTCATACGGAGCTCAGATTTTTTTCATCTGAACTCCATATATATTGTACAACATATTAATTATTTTAGTTCAATTATAGTGTTATGATTGGAAGAAGTCTCAGTTAATAAATATATTATAAATTACAGCAAACTGTGAAATTGTTAATGAAGCACGCAGATTTCAAGAAGATATCGTTGTTCTTCAAAGTATTATTAATACCGTACTACCTAGATAAGAACTTCTTTATTTGAAACTGAAACTTCATTGAAATACAAATAAAACTAACCATTACGTAAGATTTTCCTTAGTATGCAATGAGATATACCTACACAAAAACCTTTTATGAATAAAAAAAAACTCGAATATACTATGCTTCGAATTTCATCATTGAATTACTGAATAAGAACAAGATAATTGATATTTTCTACTATATACAACAAGATATTCATATAAAACTTTTAGTTAGTCAACAAGAACAAAAACTCACTTACAGAAAATAGCCAGCCTGGTGCACTGTCCAGATCTTCCAATCTGATCTCCGCCTTTCAAGTCTGCAAATAACGCAGGTTAATAGTTAAGTGTAGTTCTAAAAGGGATCAACTAAAAACATCTATCATCGTAAAAATAAATATAATACAATACATATTTTCAGTTGAAAATTATTTATTTATAAAATAAATTAAGAAGCATACAATTTTATATTATCATTATCAAAAATATTATACATAATTATAACAGTTATGTACTGCGCCCCGCGGTTACACCCCGCGTGGTGATGGATGATGATGAAAAGTATCCTGTGTTAATCCAGTGATTCATCTACCACCATACCAAATTATATCAAAGTTGGTCTCACCATTTGAGCGTGAAGAAGTAATAAACATACAAACACACTTACAAACTTTCACCTTTATCTACCACCAAATAATATGATTTTTTTCTCATTATAATCAGCACCACATTTTATGTTACGTTATAATATAAAGTATGGTTGAACACTTTGCTTGTTGAGTCGAGCCTTTTCTTCACCTCCTCCAGTTCAGTTTGGATATCTCCAGGATCCTAAAAAAAAGAGCTACAGTGAAAATATTGCACAATCCATAAACTTTTTATAGATGATAGGCATATTTTGACCACAATCACATATTGTTGAGTAAGTGGTAAAATATAGCAAACAGGTTAAACCTAAATAAAATTAAAACTGTCTTTCAATGTCAGCTTCTAGAAGGCCCCGTTAGATGCTTATCACACATAAATCATCTAAACTGCAAGTTAGCGGTTAATCAGCGGTTAATCATTATTATAATCTATACAGAATCATGAAATATGATTAGGCACACTTTGAAAAGTTTTGTGTATTAACTACTATATTACTATAAAATACTGACTGTGTATATATATGTTATATTATAGTATGTAATAGATAATTTGATGATATATCCTAACATCATAAGAAAAATAAATAATATAATATTCTTTAAATTGTTTAAATATGTGTTTTATACTTGATGAAATTACCTGAAAAACAATAACAAAGTTCACAATCTGCTCCAACGTGGAAAAAATCTACTCTTGTTTAGTCTTCCTCTTGGGGGTATTGAGTAGCGTAACACTTGTGTTTCGTTGGTTAATTTTTGATCTGGAATGGAAAAAAACACATGTATATTCTTGAATATAGGTTTATCTAACAAAAAAATCTATGTGTATATAGTGTAGAGAGGATAGATATATATATATAGATCGAAATTCATTCTGAATAACTAACGAGGAACAAACACATATACAAACACAAACATACATTCACATTTATAATAATTATAATATATAAGGATTATTTACCAACATCAGCCTGCTATTTAATTGATCTCTATCATAAAGAGTTATCTTTAATTCTAGATATGAGTAGGTATGTAATACAATAATAATTATGTATTACGAACCTACCGATCGTTAACTTGGCTGTACCAACTTAGTGTAACCACACAGCACGTTCCAGGCTAAGAAAATCTAGCAGCCTCTATGATGGATATTTTTGACTATCTACAGTTATTATATAGTAAGGAACAAACTTACCTAAACTAGTTGGTTGCTATCTCAAGCACAATTTGAACAAATATTCACTTTATAACACTATATTAAACAAAATTTACGAAAATGCCATTGGCGCGTGTTACCTTTCGCTCGCAACGGAAATTGTGTTGTGTGTAGCCAACATCGCCCTTATAAAGTCCCGAAACATATTCGTATCGTGATTATTACCAAATGAGCAGATTCGAATAACTTTTCATTTAGGTTGACGATTTGTGTTAAATACAGCCAGTATTTGTAAGAAATAGATGATTACCTATGGCTGTATTATTAGAGAGTCTGTACATATTTGAAATTATTATGAAAGATCGTAAAAAAAAAACAGTTACAGTCACGATTACAACACAAGAAGTAAAGATAAAATCGCGGTACCAGGTTTTAGTTATCAAAGGCAAAAGTAACAAGGTTAATTGTGTGCGGTTTTATAATAACATTCTCTAACATATTACAACGCTCACAGAAGGAGAGTTCAAGTTGCACGTGGAAAATAATTTGATTAAGAAATCCTATTCCAGTTTGTGATTACATAAACGACAAAAATGCTTGAACAATTCCTCTCCTCCACTCCTCTGCCAAGCTATCACCTGTCACCTACGTAATTAAAAGAAATATTGAAATTATTTTATTATACAGTATGTAAAATATTGTTAAAAGACATTTAAATGAATGGTCAAGAGTTTCTTGCCTGTTGTTCTTGCAGTGGCTCTGTAATTTTTTTTTGCTGAACGTGGCAGTACATTGTAGAATATTTCAATATTAAAATTTGTATATGACCTTCATAAGAGCGTCGTAGAGGCCTAAATTGAATCAATGATTGTGACTTTAACTTTGATTAAATATCATAACTTAACGAAATTTGTGTGGGGGGCTGTCCATGGGTTCCTGCAGCGGGCTTAAGATTCAGTGCATGGTGATAGGGCATTTTACTAATGTTCACCTGGCTAGCTTTCAAACCACTTTGAATTAGGAAATGAGAAACCGAGACCTAAAGGTAATAATCGGACAGTTTTAAAACAATTTTACTTCAGATACGAATCAATATATTAGGGCACTAGCGGGATTCAAGCCCTGCCGATTTGCTGTTGTGCTATGAGTATATTAGACTCCCAGCTATTATCTGACTATTAGCTGAGTAACCTTATATTTTTCAAATTATAATTTACATATTTTATTCTTAATATGAATTGAAACAAGCTTATTCAGCATGCAATATTGCTTATAACGAATAGTATTCTTAGGTTCAGTAGTTTCCCCCCATCAAGGGAGAACTAGACAAAACTAAAATATTGCAACACTAAATAAAATCTGGAACAGAGAAAACCATCTCAAACTAAAAACTGAATACTTGGTCTGAAAATACACATTTTTCATGGAGAAATAGTTATTCTTGACTGGAAATTTGTCTTTTTACTTTAAAATTCATGGTTTTGATTGAAGAGCCAGTGAAGAAAACTGTTTTGTTTTAATTATGTTTGTTTTTTTTATTCCTGATATGGTATGGTGGGGTGCTGGGCTAAAATGTCACCCCCCATCTCTACCCGTGGATGTCGTAAAAGGTGACAAAGGGTAACACACCAGAAGGTGGGCAGCAGCGCCTTCTGAGGAATATATATACCTTAAACTGCAATCCCCAAGCCGCCTGCCCAGCGTGGGGATTATGGCAAACCCTCTTAATGGGGGAAGCTCTGTTCAGTGGACAATCCGGCTGATACAGTATGATGTGTATCATTTACTAGTATGTAGATATATATTTGTTTGACTTCTACATTTAATGGTTTAAAACTCTATTCAAAAGGTGGGGAAAAAACAAAAGAAAATCTACATTTCGAAATGATTGTTAGGACTAGCAAAAGTCAACCCTAAGAGGTTGTTAGCATTTCACCAATAATCCTGTATATTTGTAGACCAAAAAAAACATGTTAAGCTAAGATTGCTTTTCCTTATTGAAGATGAGTAACTAATGTTACAATCTATCACTTTGCATTGAAAACTTTAATATTCTTCATGTAAGATACCTAAGTCACTCACTACAGTAGAGATATATTTTCTTGGTTCAACGTGGGATATAGTTTGATCTCTTAACCTGAGAATGTCGTATCAAATATCAATCAAGAACATGGTATACTTAAGTTCAGTATTCGTTTTCTGCAGTGAAGATGAATAACTTCAACAATTAACAATATATCATTATTGATTCAAAAACTTAAAATTCTTCTTGTAATATGAGTCATTCTCTGCAATTGAAATTTATTTTCTTGGTTAAATAAAGAGTACAGTTTGCTATGATGCTAATGCCTCTTAACCTAAGAACAACGTATCAGTAATCAATCAAGGATGATTTTTCTTTACTGGAAATGATTTACGTTAGCAATTGAGAATTATTCATTATTGACTTGAAAACTTTGAAATTCTTCATTTAATATAAATCACCTTTGCAATCGAAATTTAGTTTTTTAGTTATAAAATAAAATTGTTTTGCCTTAACACTAATGTCTCTTTACCTAATAATACCGTAACAAATATTATTCAAGAATAAAGGTTTAAGATCAAGATTTGTTTTCTTTACTGAAGATAAATTACTATAACAATTAAGAATATATGATTATTGGCTTGAAAACTTTAAAATTCTTTTAGTTAGATAAGTTTCTGTCTATAATGGACATGTATTTTCTTGGTTCAATAAAATAAATTGTTTTCCTGTTAATCGAAGATTCTTAACTAAAGAATACAATATCAAATAAATATTAAGAATAATCAAACACAGATCAAGATTTGATTTCTTCACTAAAGATGAATAAATACAACAAGTAACAATCCATTACTTTTGCTTTGACAACTTTAAAATTCTCTATCTAATATAACTCACTTCTGCAGTTGAGATATTTGTCTTGGTTATATCAAGTATATAGTTTTGTTGTAAATCCAATGTATCTTAGCATGACAATACAAATTCATAGATTAATAAAACAATGTATGTCTCAGATTTAGAAAACTGAAATTTTTTAGAGGAGAATAATTTTCTTGCTCGGACATATGTATATCCTTGTCATTTACTTCTCTCAATTATTTTAAATGAACAAGAGAAATATCTTGTTTTAAGCCCATTGTTGTTGAAAAAATGGAAATATTTTCTTAATCCAATAAAACGTTTATTATTCTTGTATAAAATTTCAGATTTCTTACGCTAACTCCGTACGTAATTAGAATGAGAATTCATAAAATATTTCATTCAAAAAGATACTATTTTCTATAGTTAAGACCAAAAATATCTCTGACCAATAGTTATACTCTTGATGTAAAAATATATGGTGAGAATAATATTATTTATCTTAGAGAAAATGACCTTACTTCACTCAAGAAAATATTTTTCTTTTAAGTAAATATATACTTGAGATTAAACAACACTCCCGAGAATAATATTATTCTTGGATTGACACTTTGTCAGAACCCATTTTTTTCCGTGTGGCGCGAAAATAAAAACAAATGAAGAGCGCGCGAATGCAGTCTGTTCGAAGCAGCGTAATAAAACTTCATGGATTATTTATTCCTAGACCAAATTATTTCATCAAAAAAATATGTGATAATATAGTAAAAATATATTGAAAATATTATACTCATACCTGAAAGTATAAATAGACGTTACTAATGTGACCCAAAATTACCCACTGGGATATTTGAAAGCCATAATAATTTCAAGGAATTGAAGAAGAATAACGGAGTGAACTCTTCTTGAGAAACAGTAAAGTTCTTAAGAAAAAGTAATTAGCCAAATATAGGTAAGCAAGCTTCTATCTTTTATAGTGCTCGAATTGAGTTCAAATATTTCAGTTGATTGTGATTTTGTAAGGTAACTCTTACCAAGCGTTTAGGTGGAAACTAACGCCAGTGGCGGGAAATTCAAAATATTTAAACAGTTTTATCGCACTTGTGCCTAGTCGTAAGTTTGATAACCATTATTTAATGCATAAAGTTCACGAGTTTCAGATAGCATAGTTCGTATCATCTTAAAAATTAATTGAACACTAATGATTCCATATGTTAAGAACCTCTAAAACTTAAAAAATAGTCTGTTCCGATTAATGCGTTTTTCGTGATCAAGTACGACGACATAGCAAAGCTGAATCCACCGTGTCACGTCTAGCTTTTCCGATCGCCAAGCCTACTTAAATTCACCGCGTAAGTTATTTGACTCCCTTATTTTCAAGCAGTCTGAAAACTACCTAACCTTCTGAGATCTACTTAACTTGAACTGAGCTATTTCATTCTCCTAATATCCGTGAAATCTGAGACTGCCAACATTATTATTCCACAGCTATACTGTGTCGGAATCCCAGGATTAAACTAAACATCTAGCTTTGTATACTTAGAGTCGCTTATCTCTGTCAGCATTCTACCTCTACAGCGCACCGCATTGAAATCTGTTTACTGTTATTGTCTACTGTTGTTTTAGAGCGTATAGCGAGGTTGAAGACCCTTGTTATTCTTAATACGATTTTGCGTAAGTTAAACTCAACGAGAAAGTAGAACGACTAGTCAAGCTCCAAAAAGAGCGCTTCAAAAGGCTTAAAAGTTGAAAGGAAGATAACAGAACTTTTGGATAGCTAGTAATCCATCTAGTTTTTGTGCATTGACGGTACCACCAGAAGCAGCTGTCCTTGAGAGCCAGTTATTCCAGGTTAGGCCTGTTAACACCTTCGACCACATCATCGCTTACCATCAGGTGAGATTGTGGTCAAAGGCTTACCTATCAGGAATAAAAGAACAACCAACACTAATATCACTACGGCAGCATAATATACATGATGACGAACCAAATTACATTTTCTTCTGTAACAAAGAAAACTGAACTCTTAATCTGCACCGTCCGTTTATCCGTATTTTAAACGCATTTTAAACAAATTCGCGACTCAGCGTGGGGAGAAGGCATAACTTTCTAATGGGATATTTAAATATATTTTTTCCAAATATAAGCGCATCAACTGTTATCTTCTAATATTTAAATTTTGAATAGCAAAAAAGGTTTTCATGATAGCTTTCATTTCAACTGTACGTATTTTTTCTGGCGTTGAATTGTATTTTGCGAAGAAAAGCCAACAATTACTTGGAGACCATACGACTTCTAAGCTACTATATTGGTATTATTTGAGTTACCCTTACATAACTCTTAAATGTTTCTCTAAATTTGCGCAGCGAGTTCGGTCACTTTATTCCACCTAAGTTACCCAACACTCCGAATGAGAGAAAAAATAATTCTTGCACCTGGAGATTTGCCAATTTCCTTTTCATTTTAAGGATGCATTTCTTAGTCCGTATGTCCGTATGTCCGTCCGTTGGAGTATCTCTTCGAGTTTTTTGGTTAGAGATAAAAGATTTATGATTTGGCCAGTAGCCGGATAGTAGACGTAATAAAGGTTATTAATATTGATGAACATAATTATCAGGCCTTTTTATGGTGGTATGAAAAAGCCAAAAAGTCAGGCAGGTAGGGAGTATCAAAGCACTCATATTTTTTTGTTCCCGTTTAAGTAACGTGGGGCGAGCGTGTTGTCTTTTATAGGGCACAGTTGTAGATTCCGGACTAATAATGAAAATCAAATTCCGTGAATAAAGTTGCCTACTAGATTATACCTAAAATAGAACAATAATCTTTAATAATTTAATGCATTTCTTATCTTCTACTTCTTTTTCGTACTACTCTAGTAATTCATGTTCTTTTGCCCCATTTTAAGTGTAAAATATTGAATTTATAGGATGAAAAGGGTTCATGTAAACAACGGAGTAAGATATTGTTTCAAACAATCTAAATAAATAATATTTGCGTCAGGAATACATTTAATTGAAAATACACTCCATACTCGGTAATTTAACTTACTTAACTGAACACTCAAATCGTGTTAAGTTTCATTGAATTCCATTTAATAGTTTTGGAGTGATGCGCGGCTGTAATAATACTAATTTAAACTCTGGTGCAAGAGTCTGTCTTGGTGGGTACCACTGAAATGTCAGATATTCTGGCCTACAAGCGGTATTGTGCTACTGTTTGAACGGCTTGAAATGCAAGTGAAATTACTGAGTGAATGAGACAAGAATTAATTATGTGTAGATGTAGCGAGCTAAGTACAGTGCCACACCAATCTTTTATTTCTTTTTTAAACATGGTCAACATGACGCGCATTAGCGCTGACTAAGCAGCTTAACTGGTACACGGTTCCATTCGTATAGCCCTCCCCGCGCCGGTGATCAGCCGAAGAACTGAAGAACTGCCTTAGGGGATAACAAATGGAATGTATTTGTGTTCAGACACGTACTTTTCAAGACAATATGATAGAACCTTTTGACCATTATCTCACCTGTAGGTACGTTAAACTATTTAATTTTGAATTTCAGAGAAAAAGAAACAAATTGAGTCAAAGAGATTGGGACGCAACGGGGTTCTTTACCATCCAACGCCGTTCAATGTCAATCACCGTTCTAGCATGGTAGTAGGGCATTTCGCGAATGCCCACTTGGCTAGCTACCACCCTTAAGTAGAAAATCTGTCGCCAAGCATCTTTCGGTATGCTCCGGCAGCTATACTTGAAAGCCAACAAGTAATTAGTTCAGACTAGCCTAGAGTAATTCTAGGCTAGTTATGAACAACATCGACTACATCATCACTTACCATCAGATGAGAACCATCTCACCTGATGGTACGTAATGATGTTGTATATTTTGTAGCTGTTAGGCTTACCTTTGACCACTAGGTCACAAATAGCAATACGCCCTCATTTAAACGAAAGGAATCGTACAATACCAATAAGACCATTTGCAAGAAGGTGGCTTGACGTCAGTCAGGCGACATAACACAGAAATCTTAACTTTGTCTATAGTATGTTGTCAGAGAAAACTTTATCTTCAAGCCCTATACTACGTGCGATCATACTAACATATATTTCCCTACTACTATGTTCTATGGCTAGTCACAGCAGCATTTTTTTTTTATGTTTTTTTTTTTATGTTATTGTGAAGGAACAAGCGCGAGGCCCACCTGATGTTAAGCGGTATCCTCTGCCTATAACAGATGCATTTCATCACAAGTGACGAACTGCACTGCGCCCATCACCTTGAGACATATCTGTTAAGTCTCATTTTGCCTGTTATTTCACTGGCTCTCAAGGACTGCTGCCGGAACACACCGTTAGGTGCTTGGCGACAGATTTTCTACTTGAGGGTGGTCTCTAGCCAGGCGGGCATTTGCAAAATGCCCTTCCACCATGCGGTGAAGCTCAAGCTCTGGGCGGGATTCGAACCATGGACCTGCTGCGCGGCAGTTCATAGCCAATGCCTCTGAGCCATCACTGCTTCGAAAAACCTTATATACGTAAAGAAATCTATTTTTTATTATGGTCTTGTACTCGTATCTTATCCTTTTCATGTTGTTAGATAAAACATTGTACCGACCCTCCAGACTTGCGATAAGGTTAAGCAGATGATTTTTTTATTTGCATAAATACCCCGAATAAACTCTCCTAAATATCGATTCATTGACTTTGAATTGGTTTAACTGCCGTTTCTTTTTCAACATCTAACCTGTACAATTTCTACTGTACTCATTTACAAACAGCAACCCGGTTTCTACCATTCTAATGATAGTAAAAATTCGCGGCTCCTTTGGTATTCGTACCGATATTGCAGTGAAACTCTCTCGTTAAAAGCTAAATGCACATTACTGCTAAGCGTCTCGACCGTGTTTAGGTTTTCCTAAACACGGTCATAGCAATTTGCGTTTTTTTGCCTGGCGAGCTACCAAGCTCGGCAGCCAAGCCAGTAAAAAAAAAGGCAAAATGCTTGGCGACAGATATTTTACTTGAGGGTGGTCCCTCAAATAAAAAAGCTGTCGCCAAGCACCTAACGGTGTGTTCTTTGAGAGCCAGTGAAATCACAGGCACATGAGACTTAACAACTATGCCTCAAGGTGACGGGCGCAATGCAATTCGTGACTTGTGACGCAATGCATCTGTTATAGGCAGAGGTTAGTACGCTCAACATCAGGTGGGCCTCGAGCTTGTTCCGTCACAATAATATAAAAAAAAAAAAAAATATTAATACGAAAATGTGTGCGTGTGTCGGTTGCCACTCACGTCTGAAATGGCTGAACGGAAACGAAACTATACTTGGTATAAATATTGGATCTATTCGATACGGCTATAATACACCTAGTTTATTCGCTATAGTATTATTTATTCGCTGTTTTATACGGTGGTGGAAATCGAAGCTCGATATATTTACCATCCGATATCTGGTAGCAAGGCGACA
This sequence comes from Plagodis pulveraria, assembly GCA_963890685.1. Lineage (NCBI taxonomy): Eukaryota > Metazoa > Arthropoda > Insecta > Lepidoptera > Geometridae > Plagodis > Plagodis pulveraria. Next base: position 8,272,706 of record OY982964.1, on the reverse strand, counting down.
AGTTTTAAAAAAAGAATGCAAAACACAACACCCAACAACGTTTTCTTCTTAATTCTCTTACCGCACGCGAAACACGAACGTATTTTATGGAATGTAAAATTGTTTTAGGAAAACCTAAACACGGTCGAGACGCTTAGCAGTAATGTGCATTTAGCTTTTAACGAGAGAGTTCCACTGCAATATCGGTACGAATACCAAAGGAGCCGCGAAATTATACTATCATTAGAATGGTAGAAACCAGGTTGCTGTTTGTAAATGAGTACAGTAGAAATTGTACAGGTTAGATGTTGAAAAAGAAACGGCAGTTAAAACAATTCAAAGTCACTGAATCGATATTTAGGAGTGTTTATTCGGGGTATTTATGCAAATAAAAAAATCATCTGCTTAACCTTATCGCAAGTCTGAAGGGTCGGTGCAATGTTTTATCTAACAACATGAAAAGGATAAGATACGAGTACAAGACCAAGAAGATGAAACAATATCTTACTCCGTTGTTTACATGAACCCTTTTCATCCTATAAATTCAATATTTTACACTTAAAATGGGGCAAAAGAACATGAATTACTAGAGTAGTACGAAAAAGAAGTAGAAGATAAGAAATGCATTAAATTGTTAAAGATTATTGTTCTATTTTAGGTAAAATCTAGTAGGCAACTTTATTCACGGAATTTGATTTTCATTATTAGTCCGGAATCTACAACTGTGCCCTATAAAAGACAACACGCTCGCCCCACGTTACTTAAACGGGAACAAAAAAATATGAGTGCTTTGATGAGTATCAAAGCACTCCCTACCTGCCTGACTTTTTGGCTTTTTCATACCACCATAAAAAGGCCTGATAATTATGTTCATCAATATTAATAACCTTTATTACGTCTACCATCCGGCTACTGGCCAAATCATAAATCTTTTATCTCTTACCAAAAAACTCGAAGAGATACTCCAACGGACGGACATACGGACATACGGACTAAGTAATGCATCCTAAAAATGAAAAGGAAATTGGCAAATCTCCAGGTGTAAGAATTATTTTTTCTCTCATTCGGAGTGTTGGGTAACTTAGGCGGAATAAAGTGACCGAACTCGCTGCGCAAATTTAGAGAAACATTTAAGAGTTATGTAAGGGTAACTCAAATAATACCAATATAGTAGCTTAGAAGTCGTATGGTCTCCAAGTAATTGTTGGCTTTTCTTCGCAAAATACAATTAACGCCAGAAAAAATACGTACAGTTGAAATGAAAGCTATCAGGAAACCCTTTTTTGCTATTCAAAATTCAAATATTAGAAGATAACAAATTAACAATTGATGTGGTTATATTTGGAAAAAATATATTTAAATATCCCATTAGGAAGTTATGCCTTCTCCCCACGCTGAGTCGCGAATTTGTTTAAAATGCGTTTAAAAATATGGATAAACGGACGGTGCAGATTTAGAGTTCAGTTTTCTTTGTTACAGAAGAAAATGTATTTTGGTTCGTCATCATGTATATTATGCTGCCGTAGTGATATTAGTGTTGGTTGTTCTTTTATTCCTGATAGGTAAGCCTTTGACCACAATCTCACCTGATGGTAAGCGATGATGTGGTCGAAGGTGTTAACAGGCCTAACCTGGAATAACTGGCTCTCAAGGACAGCTGCTTCTGGTGGTACCGTCAATGCACAAAAACTAGATGGATTACTAGCTATCCAAAAGTTCTGTTATCTTCCTTTCAACTTTTAAGCCTTTTGAAGCGCTCTTTTTGGAGCTTGACTAGTCGTTCTACTTCCTCGTTGAGTTTAACTTACGCAAAATCGTATTAAGAATAACAAGGGTCTTCAACCTCGCTATACGCTCTAAAACAACAGTAGACAATAACAGTAAACAGATTTCAATGCGGTGCGCTGTAGAGGTAGAATGCTGACAGAGATAAGCGACTCTAAGTATACAAAGCTAGATGTTTAGTTTAATCCTGGGATTCCGACACAGTTTAGGTGTGGAATAATAATGTTGGCAGTCTCAGATTTCACGGATATTAGGAGAATGAAATAGCACTGTTCAAGTTAAGTAGATCTCAGAAGGTTAGGTAGTTTTCAGACTGCTTGAAAATAAGGGAGTCAAATAACTTACGCGGCGGATTATAGTAGGCTTGGCGATTGGAAAAGCTAGATGTGATACGGCGGATTCATCTTTGCTATGTCGTCGTACTTGATCACGTAATACGCATTAATTGGACAAGATTTCTTAGGATATCTAATTTTTATTGCGAGAAAACGTAACCAAGTACGCCCGTCACCTTAAGGCATAGTTGTTATGTCTCATGTGCCTGTGATTTCACTGGCTCTCAAAGAACACACCGTTAGGTGCTTGGCGACAGCTTTTTTATTTGAGGGACTACCCTCAAGTAACTCAACTTGGCGGTGGGGATCGAACTAGGGTACTGCGGTGCGGCAGTCCATAGCTATTACCGCTCAGCCATCATTGCTTCTAAAGTTAAACTTAGTGTGATTAGCGAGCCGTGTAAACGAGCAATATATCGGGAAAAGTAGAGTTAATGTTTTTTTCTTGAATAAAAACGCTATACGCAGCAGTTTTTATCCATGCCTTGTCAGCCGATCTCAGTATTTACTAATTGTCTCATTGGAAGATCATCAGAATGTCTCATATTTTAAATATATCGTTATACGTTAGGCGCCTACAAAAGGTAAAATTGAAAAAAAAAGTGTAACTTCAAATCGACGTTTCATTGTTATTTAGCTGTTGCGTTGTGTATCTTCATTGTCATGAGTAAAAATATAGCAACATTACGGCAAACAATTTAACCCCTCAATTAGTTGGACGCGGTACTACAGTAAAAAAGTGAGTTTTATTAACGCTCTTTGGTCCTTTCCTTGTTGTTGGCCTTACAAACATACCCCTTTTTACGTCGACTATCCTCGTTAACCCGACAAAAAGGGTTTTCTCTAAAAAATAATAGTGGAAAGTTCAGCGATGAAAATGTAGGTTTATTTCAGGCAAGAAATCTGAATAAGTTAATGAAAGGTAAGTCTTTGTGTGTCCCAAATCCTGGGGCTACAATTGTGCGTCTTGATTGCAGCTCTGCTCGTAAGACTTTTCTTACTTCGCCTTGGTTCTGTTTTATTTGTGTCTACTAATGAATGCTTTTTGGAGCGTATAAGAAGATTTTAGTAACAATCGATGGAAAGTAGCGAACTGTGCAAAAGGGATGTTAAGCTACTACTCCTGATCTAATAACCAGTAATGACCGTGTCAGAAAAACCAACCATGTATGAAACAATCAAGTATGTCAACAGCACTATAGCTACTATAAAGAAAGTATCTAGGCGTAAACGCCTAACGAAAATTAATACTTATACTTATTTTAGGCAGATACGCCATTCCATTCTCCGAGCTAGCTCACTTTCTTTTATGTTTTGATGATCCTTGTGCTGTAAAAGAGCTTAATAAGATGAAAACGTTTATTTGTATGTACGGATAGATTAAAAGTAGAACATATTAGTCGTTTGTATTGGGGTAGTACGTCTTTATGACTACAATGACTATTAAGTTATTTATAGTTTTTTGTCATAATATTTATTATAGAGTTTGGAAGAAATTTTTGAAATACGATACTGTTTTTGGGAGTGGTTTGATAAAATATTATGAAAGACCAGCAAGTCAGTCAAACCACCAGTGATAAATTTGAATACGAAGTTCCCTTGATCACAGCTGGTGTGAAAGCCACTAAAGCATTCGTTAAATATTTCGAGTCAGTATCCTATAAAGACACTCCAACCATGGCTGTGGAAGCTAGGGCCCTTAGTTGGAAGTTGATGTTGATGAGCTCTGTTTGACGAGCGTAGCGATACTGCGTCTGATCCCTCAGTTTTTTTAAACTATTGGGCTAGATTTTCAGCTCAAATTGGAATGTTTTAAATCAGGGAAGTGCTAGTTATGGCGATTTAAATAAAGAAGTATGATAAATGTATGAAGGCAGTAGCAAATTATGAAACGCGGTGATATTGTGGTAAAGAGAATGACTTTATCACAATACTTTTCTTTATATAAATTCATTTATATCGTAACCAATAAAGACACCCCTCTACTATAATAATAATAATAATAAATATTTTTGTACCATAATATGATTACACAAACTTATTTGTAGTGCAGTAAATATAATTAAGAAGTTCAAATTATAATATATAGATTTATGAACAGTGGCTCCATATTAGGCTAAACGATATAATATTAGACGAAAGAGGTGTTTTCATTACTACAAGTAGAGTAAGTTTATTAATTAATTAAGTTAATTATTAATCTTTAATTTGACTGCGCGTGTTCGAATAAATAAAAGGCATGCGTGTATATATGTGTGAAGAGTAATTTTGGGGAAAGATGTGTAATGTAGTCTGTGTGTTAAAAGTTATCATTAGAATTTGCTCACAAATAAATTACATCTTCAGAATCATCATATTCCTAAAAGAATGCTTGCTGACAAGCATTCTTGTACTACGTAAATGTTTTGTTCCTAAAGTGGATTCATTTTTTAACTAAATTTTTCTTAAGACATTATTACATTTTATAAGAATACACGTGGAAGTAAGACATTTGGATGACGCTTAGCGGAACATTAAATAAAAATAGAACTGGTAACCTAAAGCATAGATAAATGAACAGGACAAGATTGCTAACTCCTTGTGTACGTATCAATGGTTCACAAAATATTGTTAGATGTCGCCACATGGTTCGATTGAAATAAAATTTGTTCAAAATAGACATAATATTGTCTTTTACTGTTCTAATTCTTTATAATTATATATTAAGAGTATCAAAATACACTTTTTGTATATCAAATTATATCTTTTTGGTAGATTAGTACATTTTTATATATATATATATATATATATTGTATGAGAAAATGCAAATTAATCACTATGATATTTTTAGCACGATTGAACCCATGAATGATTTAGGAAGTTAGAGGAGAATGTAGTTATATCGAGTTCCGGTAGATGGCACATATTTGAATATTAGATTTGCCAGATTGTAAGAAAGAATCACAAATATAGAATATAGCTAAGCCGTCAACAATTAACCTAACGATGTGTTTGAGTAGCCGTTCTTGAGAGCCATAATGTCGTATCGATTTCAAAATCTATCTCTAAGCACAAAATAAAAACTCTAAGCTAATTTACGAGGGAATCTTGGTTCCGCCAATTCTTTTTTTTTGTTATTGTGACGGAACAAGCAAGAGGGCCACCTGATGTTAAGCGGTATTCTCTGCCTATAACAGATGCATTTCATCACAAGTGACGAACTGCACTGGGCCTATCACCTTGAGACATACTTGTTAAGTCTAATTTGCCTGTAATTTCACTAACTCTCAAGGAATGCTGCCGGAACACACCGTTAGGTGCTTGGCGACAGATTTTCTACTTTAGGGTGCTAGCTAGCCAGGCGGGCATTCGCAAAATGCCCTACCCCCATGCGGTAAAGCTCAAACCCGCGGAGGGATTCGAACCATGGACGTGCTGCGCGGCAGTCAATAGCCAATGCCACTGAGCCATCATTGCTTCAATTCTGGTAGGTAGAACACATTTGAAATGAAAACTCTCCCATTTCGTAATTTTTACTGTAATCGATGTAGGATCATTTTCAATTCTGTCAAATTCCATGCCGTTTGGAGTCCCAATAACAAAATAACAGTATTGCCGCATTGTTATTTTCAGTTGACCTTGTACTTGAAAATAATAGTTATGCGTATTTTTTAAGTTTTATTCCATCTGCAATAAACATAAAGCTCAAAACATTTATGTTTATTTGGCCTAAAAATTGTAGACTGGGTAGGTAATATTTGTACTGTAGCCGCCCGATCACATCGGCCCATAATCTTATTAAAAGGTAAATAGGTAGACATACCTACTCTTGTATCTGACATGGTGATATTATTATAATGTGTTACAGTTGTATGATTTATCAAATTATCTAACAGCTGAATGGCTTATAGCCACTATTTCACATGTTTGTGAGTGATTACTTGTTCGAGATTTTCGAGAATGATAAGCGGACTACTACCGGAACACACTGATAGGTGCTTGGTGACAGATTTTCTATTTGAGGGCTGTAGCTTGATGGCAGCCGTTATAGCATGGTGGCATTTTGCGAATGCCCACCTGGCAAGCTACCACCCTCAAGAAGAAAATCTGTCGCCAAGCACTTAACGGTGTGTGCCGCTATGTGTCCTTGAGAACTAGTTTTTGCATAAAGCTGAAGGTAAGGCATTAAGCGAATGCCCGCCTGCCTACCTACCATCCTCAAGAAGAAAATCGGAAAGTCGAATAGATGCATAGGTACCTACAGTACTTAAAGTACTTATGCATGTATTCGGGTATTCTAGGTACCTACAGTACTTATGCATGTATTCGGCGCCAATATAACAGAATAACTGGAGTGTGCTGGCACGCCGAGCGCCGGCGGTCTCGTGGTGTGCAGGGCGCGGGGACTTCGTGCCTGGCAACGGCGAGTAAAGGTCACACTACACGCTACTTGTGGGTTTAGAAATTGCGCGTTTGACGAAAGAATATCTACATCCCCCCTCACCCCTTGTGATTTTTGATAAAAGCCTGATGTTAAGCGAACTAACCTCTACCTATAACAGATACGAAGCGCTCGTAGCGAAGTTTACTTAGCTGTTCTCAGCCGATCAGCAAAGTTAAGCAACGTCGCCCGCGGTCATGAGTTAGATGGGTGACCGCTAGTGACATTAATACTGAGCGTGCACGTGCTTCGGAGGGCACGTTAAGCCGTCGGTCCCAGTTGTCGTTTTAGGATGGAAGTCGTTATAGCATGGTGGTAGGGCATTTTGCGAATCCCGGCCAGGCAAGCTACCACCCTCAAGTAGAAAATCTGTCGCCAAACACCTAGCGGTGTGTTCAGGCAGCTGCCCTTGAGAGCCAGTACTTCTAGGTTAGCCTGAACAACATCTTCGGCCACATCATCACTTACCATCAGGTGAGAAAGTGGTCAACGGCTAACCTATAGAGCATAAAAAAAAGTTGTTATTACGATTATACGTACCTACCCACTATTGGAAGAAAATTTAAAACATACACAGATAACTTTGTCCACGTGATATTTCAAAACCAACATTATGTAAAACTTTCATTTGAGTAGGTTAGGTACTTCGTGTTCATGTGGTTGTAAATAAAATCGCTAAACTAGAAAAGATTTTACAGAAAATTTGATGCACAATTAATAATTAAGTAGCTAATATACCTACACATTTATATTTATGTGGTATGTATTATCATAGAATAAAATAGACATACCTATTACTTTATTTTGTGTAGAGATTTAGTGACCTACTTATTAGAAGCACTCGTAGCTAAGTTTGCTTTACCTAGGTAAAGCAATGTCCATGGATGGGTGACCGCTAGTGGCATTACCTACTAAAGAGCGTGCACGTGCTTCGGACGGTCCCGGTTGGTGTCATAGGATGCCAGACGTTACAGCATGGTGGTATGGTCTTTTGCGAATGCCTGGCTAGCTACCTCCCTCAAGCAAAATACCTGTCGCCAAGCACCTAACAGTGTGTTTCAGCAGCTGTCCTAGAGAGCCAGTAATTGTAAGGTATCCTGAACAACATCTTCATCTCACAACATCACCCACCATCAGGTGAGACAACGGTGGAAGGCTAGCGTTTCAACAATACCTAAAAAAAACTAAAAGAAGGTATTTTTACACAAGTAACGCAATAACTATGATACTAAATTATTTTGGTTATTTTTATTTTTGCAATAACGCATGCTCTGCGGATTACATTACAAATTGACGAGAGGAAAAATTATAGTAATGTGCGGGATTCGAACCCGCGTCATCCAACCCTATAGCTGGGTTATGCTCTGACCGACTAGGCGACTGAGCTAACCTGACAATGAGTCATAACTCTAATTTTTCCTGCGTTCTCCAACCATCGTATGGGGTGGACTCCGGCTGTAGGCGTGGATGACATGGAATCGAATCCCGCACATGAGTATAATTTTTCCTCTCTTATATTTGTAACTATGATATATATTTGCAAGGTGGTATAGAATTTTGCGAATATGCGCCTGATTGAAGACCACCCTCAAGTAGAAAATCTGTCACCAAACACCTAACGGTGTGTTCCGGCAGCAGTCCTTGAGAGCCAGTGAAATTACCGGCACACGAGACTTAAGAACTGTGTCTCAAGGTGACGAACGCAGTGCAATTCGTCACTTGTGACGAAATGCAGCTGTTATGGGCAGATGTTAGTCCGCTTAACATCAGGTGGGCCTCGAACTTGTTCCGTCACAATAACATTCAAAAAAAAATGTGTCCTTGAGAACCAGTAAGCCTAGATAATACTAGATAAGATCAGTCGATATCATGCTTAGTTCTAGACCTAAAACCTCAAATAAGGAAGTGATCACCTTTATATGGAGAAGGGACCGGCCAGTTCAAACTTAATATATAAAAATAATCCAAAAATAAAATGTATGAAGGTAGAATAATTTTACATCTTATTATTTGGGTTCTTACACACTTCTTACACGACTTCTTTGCTGTTTAAATCTAGATAAATATTGGTCATATATAAATATTATATTATAATTAATTGAATAGATTATCGCTTCACCGCATCTACATCGAAGTTTGAGACTCATTAATAGTCCGTTAGATGGTATCATGTAGAAATCACACACCAACTTCAGAGTTTGAGTTGCATTAGGTGTTCGTTAGATGGCACTTTAAATAAAACACTTTAGCTAATATAGTAACGCCACCTCTTTTAATAAGTCGAACTACAAGGTACCGGCGGCGATAATAAGTTTTACGCGAGTTTAGTTCCTATGTACGGAGTTAGCAATCTATCCTATAATTTTTCTATGGTAAGATGCGCTTTTAAAATAGCGATAAAGCGCTCGTAGCGAAGTTTACTTAGCTGTTCTCAACCGATCAAAAAGCAACGTCGCACGCGGTCATGAGTTGGATGGGTGACCGCTAGTGACATTACTACTGAGCGTTTCCGTGCTTCGGAGGGCACGTTAAGCCGTCGGTCCCGGTTGTTGTCTTAGGATGGCAGTCGCTATAGCATGGTGGTAGGGCATTATGCAAATGCCCGCCTGGCTAGCTACCACCCTCAAGTGAAAATCTGTCGCCAAGTACCTAACGGTGTGTTCCGGCACCTGTCCTTGAGAGCCAGTACTTCTAGGTTAGCCTGAACAACATCTTCAACCACATCATCGCTTACCATCAGGTGAGATAGTGGTCAAAGGCTAACCATTCAGGCATAGAAATATATATATATTTATGTTTGTTAGAACTTGGAACCGATAAACATATTGCATTTTCTTTCTCTTAGCGGCTACGAACGCGCTACGCCTGGTATGAAGAAATAGGCTAGGTTTTGAAGCGCTCGAAGCGAAGTTTACTTAGCTGTTCTTAACCGATCAGGAAAGTTAAGCAACGTCGCCCGTGGTCATGAGTTGGATGGGTGACCGCTAGTGACATTACTACTGAGCGCTTCCGTGCTTCGGAGGGCACGTTAAGCCGTCGGTCCCGGTTGTTGTCTTAGGATGGCAGTCGTTACAGCATAGTGGTAGGGCATTTTGCGAATGCCCGCCTGACTAGCTAACACCCTCAAGTAGAAAATCTCTCACCAAGCATCTAACGGTGTGTTCCGGCAGCTGTCCTTGAAAGCCAGTACTTCTAGGTTAGCCTGTACAACATCTTTGACCACATCATCGCTTACCATCAGGTGAGATTGTGGTCAAAGGCTAAGCTATCAGGCATAAACAAAAAAAATAAAAATAGGCAATATAAAATAAAACCATAGAAAATCAGATATCTCAATTTGACTAACATCGAGTCAAACAAGGATGTTACGCAAACTTTTTCTTTAGAAACTAGACAAGAATTACTCGTATCTATCAACTCGTAACGGTAGGCGTAAAATAAAAAAAAAAGAATTTCATGTAAATATAGATCGAACAGCGTGCGTTGTTAAGGTATATTACCACTGAGCTATTGTATGATAAAAATATCGTGCATGTTATGTTTACTGGCTCTCGAAGAGCAGCAGTCAGAATATATCGTATAGTTTCATGGCCGCAGATAATTTCAAAATGCTTCCGCAACCACCTGGTGGTCCAACTCACAACCTTATAACTATCATCGCTTCGACTTATAAGTTTCGTAACATCATAGCATACAAAAAATCAGCAAAGTGTGAGTTGGACGCACACAAATGGTTCTGTACCATTATCTTTACAACATTAGACACTGTATTATAACATTCTTTTAGTTTTCACGTGCGCGAGTCCGATTCGCACTTGGCTTATTTTTAGTATCTGTTGTTATAACGGCAGCAGAAATACATTATCTGTGAAAATTTCAACTGTGACAGACCGACGGACAGTGGAGTCTTAGTACATAATAGATTTTTACCCTATGTGTACGGATCCCTTAAAAAGGACCAAGAGCGGTCAAAAGACGATTTTGCTAAAATAGTTTGAACTGAAAGCATTATCTGGTTTTGATAAAACGATAATACTTGGCTTCAAAAGGATGGCTCCATATTATTTATAGTCCCATTTTATCTTTAACCGCACGCCAGCATGTCGGCATCTCAGCACTGGCTTTCGACAATTTATCATCATTACATTTCGCATTTCCCAAATGAAAGATATTTCCAGGAAATTAAGGATTTCGGTGAAATTACTAAGAACGTGGCAATGATGCAATAACTTTTGATGATATTTAACAAACATAAGGAGCATATTGTCAGCGCTATGTATCTTTTTGCATGTGAAGTTATTATAATATCATTAAATTCCAAATATTACGAACGCAAAACGCCTAGTAGTCCGGAAATTTGTCGAATAAGGGGAAGTATCACGGAATAAGAAATAGTCAGTTATAAACTTGTACAAACCTTTACATTGACACACACACACACACACACACACACTGTACAGATACATATTTTTATCTTTTTTTTTGTGACAGGATTAATACCTGGAGGTGGAAGCTAGCCACTTTAGCGCTCGAAAAATGCCTTATACCATCAAACTCAAAACCATGAACCCTTGCACGGCAACCCATAGCTGTTGCCAATGTGCTATCACTGTTTTAACTTTGAAACTTATTCGTAGTTTAAAACAGTGATAGCCGTGGATCGTAACAGCTATGGAGAGTATTGGACAGCAAGTAAATTATAGGCATATGAGACAAGTCGTGCGAATTTTGTTCTTTGTATTTTTTTTACGTTTTAAGGCACGATACGGCTGTCATGCAGACTACAAGACTTTTTTTGGATGAAAGGAATCTAAGTATGCGATAATGCTCAAAGAACATAATATTATACAAACTACCTCGTTAATCTAGTTTTACTTAGATACCTACGTTTGTTATATTACATGCGTTTATGAGATTATATATCCTGCAATCGGAATGTATTATACTAATTGTTTTGGATTAGTATAATATATTGGCTCTTACATCATAACGTGAACAAAACGAATAAACATTAAAATGTGACTGCGATGAGTGAATTTTAGGTAATGCTTATACAATAATAAGTATATGCGTATACCATAAATATAATTATACTAGCAGGCCGCGACAGCTTCGCATGGGTGAATAAAAATTTTTTTCAACTGTACCGTTCGCTATCCTAATTAAGTATTCTCATCAGCAATTTGTCGTCTTATATCTAAAGGAAGAATGTGAAATTTATTACAGCGCTGGTTGTAGTCTGGGAGATATCTTTTTATTTTAAACTGAAGATGACGGAGAAACCGCCTCTGAATACGATCAATGCGCGCGATGTAAACGTGATACATGGGGTTCCAAATTTGTGAAGCATATTCTAAATGACTACGTACATAGGCACAGTAAAGGATTTTGAAAGTTTTTATAGATATAAACTCAGTCAGTATCGCTTGTTGAAGCTTCGTCTGATATACCCATTACTATATTCTTAATATAAAAATTACAAATTTACGAAAGAAAAAGTTATATTCATGTGCGGGATTCGAACCCGCGTCCATCCACCCCTTTTGCTCCAGCAAGGAGTATGCTCTAACCAATTGAGCTATCATGACACAATGACTCATAACTCTATTTTTTGCTCTCGTTCTTCAACCATCGTATCGGGATGGAGCGACACCTATAGCATAGTAGAAAGAGAGGAAGTAGGCCATCTCTGGCCTAATCCGCAATATAATTACCTACCATACTTGCCTGTCTCAGGGTTGTTACTTATTTATAATGTATGTATATGCTAAATTTTAAATCAGTACCTAGAATAGGCAAGGGCCGGGAAGTTGCATTTTTTACTTGCGTTGTCTGGGTTCAGGGTTAGTGAGGCCGCTTTTACCTAAACGATGATGAAACCTCTCACGATGAAAGAAAGAGCGACAGGCGATACCTATGTGTTTGCGGGGCCAGAGACGAGCGACGCGGGGCATACCTACCTAATACAATAAAAAAATAAGTAGGTATCTCACTCATCATCATGTAAAAATGATAGGTATGCTAGAATAAGTGACTTGCTTACCTTTCCTGTTCAGTAGGCAACCTAAACAGAGACAACAAGAATCGATGAATTATATAAACAGCTGAACACTAAGTTCCTTCAGCAATAAGTTCTGCTGCGATTATCAAACTTTTTTCGTTTATTTAGCGGTGCCGAAAAGCCGTGACGCGCGATCCTTGTTCGGTGTTAGCCCCGGCTGGCGCACTGAGAAAAGGGGCGAGATTGTGTTTGAGTGCACTCAAACTGCTATGCTATAGTACCTATGCATCGCGCACGCACATGTGCGTACGCGATGCATAGGTACTATAGCGCACACATACAAGCCGCGTGCGGTACGTTTGTATGAAGATAACTTACTTCCCACTCTTTCTACTATGCCTATAGTTGAAAGAGTGCGTTGTACTACAAACAAGACCAATTTAGCAATTGGTTTTAAACTTGTTAATGATAACGCAACCTTATAATTTTAATATTGTTATGTTTGCAATAAAGTCTGCTTGGCGAATTGATATCTTAAATTAAAATCCATCGATGTAATTAATATACGGGAGATGCGGGACACTAGTGTCACGTAAATATAGTTAGACCAGAAACAACAACACGCAAAAACACTCACTCCACCGAGTTATCGTCGTAAATTTGCTATAAATGAGATAGACATAAACGGACAAGCGTGAACAAGATAGCAACATACGTCACTGCTACACTAACAAAAACGATTCGGATATCCTCGGTGAACCGATAATCGAAGCAATGATGGCCGAGCGGTAATAGCTATAGACTGCCGCGCCGCAGTACCCTGGCTCGATCCCCACCCGCCGGCTTGAGCTTCACCGCATGATGGAAGGGCTTTTTGCGATTGCCCGCCTTGCTAGCTACCACCCTCAAGTAGAAAATCTGTCGCCAAGCACCTACCGGTGTGTTCCGGCAATAGTCCTTGAGAGCCAGAGAAATTACAGGCACGTGAGACTTAACAACTATGTCTCAAGGTGACGGGCGCAGTGCAATTCGTGACTTGTGACGAAATGCATCTGTTATAGGCAGAGGTTAGTCCGCTTAACATCAGGCAGCCTCGAGCAAGTTCCGCCACAATAACGTGAAAGTAATACCGTGAAACTTTTTTTACTATTAGTGCACCTTTTAAATACCTACACATGATTTTTGCTATCTCTTTACACATATATTAGGTGATTCTAGGTGACGTGGTACGCAAACGCCTAGTCTGTTCGATTGCGACTAACGTCAATTATATTCCTGGGCCTAATTTATCCGGTCCAAGTCAAAGATTGTGTCCCGCATCTCCCGTATTTTAATTACATCGATGTTAAAATACTAATCTTGTTCATCCTAGTTATACTACACACCCATGCACCTTAACACTCGTACCTCTGCCACATGTAGATACTTTTGTTGCTGTCCAATATTGAAATCCATACACACGAAAGGTTTTATGATGATATTTGTATAAGCTTCTTCATGTCGTAGTTGCCTTTCTCACACATGCATTTAGGTATGACTTTATATTGTTACAAATATTACCCAGTTTTGCCAGTAATTGTGTATCAAAGGGATAAAAATCGCGCCATGTAGGTAGATTAATGAAAGTAGGTACCATCAACAAAAAAAAAATTATTTCATTGCCATTGATTTATAATAAAATAATATGAGAACGACATAGAAGTTACTCAAATAAGTTGAAATCCACATTTTGTTAGTAGGTAAGTAAATCAAATTCAGAGTTCCGTATAACGGATTCCGTATTCCGGATAACGAAACGTTTGTATAACGGATTACCTACCTACATTTCAATAATTTTTTAACGTAGAAGAATGTTTTTATGTTTGAACAAGCATAAAATAATGCCGTTTTACTATTTCAACAATGAAAAACTGTTAAACTGCATTCAGATTACTTTTTATTTCTTAAACTCGTATTTGACACCTTTATAGGTATTGCAAACTTAGTGAGTACCATACCAATAGTAAATAACTCACAAAGTAATTCCAAATTACACTACTAAATTTCTTAGTACCTAGACATTTTTTTGAACTCATATAACTACAAACCAAACACAAACGTTATCTACTGCCCAGTGTCGCACTTAACTAAAACAAAAGAAAGACCGCGAAATCCAAGTCGATATATGTCCTGCCTGTCACGCAAAGCGCCAAGTGGAGTCAATTATTGTTTCAAGGTTTCGCGCACCGATAACGATTGGATCCGTTTCCATATCCGTATTTGCGGATCTAGAGATCAAATATACGATAGAAATAATTTAAGTCATGTGCGGGATAAGTACTAATTTTTTTTCTATCGTATAAATGAAAATACGCAGATACGGATCTGAAAACGGATATTTGATTTTAATATTTTATGTTTGCAATAACGCCTTCTATGCGGATTACATTACAAAATTACAAATATACGATACCAAAAATTTAAGTATCCCGCATATGACTTACATTTTTTCTATCGTATGGTACCTATGTGTAATTTAGTAATGTAATCCGTTTAACGATCCAGCACATCGCTTATTATTACCAAATCACCTACTCAACCAAGTAGATATTTGAATATATCATTGACGTAAATATACTAGACGCGAAATCTCAAAAAAGCATAGTTGAACAGTGCAAGTAAGCCGGCCGGCATCTTCTCACCCACACGCTACTGGTTTTTTTTTTAATATTGCGTAGGTATTCAAAATGCCATCCTGCGTCTTAAGATACTGCAAAAACCATTCAGGAAGAACAAATAAAAGCAATAGAATCACTTTTCACACGTAAGTTCAGATTTTGAAATTAAACACGCCCTATTATTATTTTGTCGATTTGTAATCGCACAAGGTCATGCTTCACGGCCCAGCGTAGGCAGCCATGTTCACGTAGTGAAATTCATAGATTAAGTGGACAGACATGATAAATAGCAACATTGAGTTAATTACCTATATTTTACTCTCGACGAAAAAAGTTTGGCACAGGTCAAAATTCTTTCTGTTTATCATCATCGTAATTTCCAAATGGCTGGACCGATTTGGATTAAATATTTGAAAAGTGACGTGATCAATTGCGATCTTAATTACTATTTTAAGCATTGCAATCCAACGGGGCAATGCTGCGAGCATGCTGGGTACGCTGCCACCTGGTTGTGGGCGGGAACATTTGGATTACCTGTAGGCCGGCAATGGCTTTTGGGTTGCATTTAGGCAACCCAAAAGTTTTCAGTGTAGTAGTAGCTGTAAAGTTGTATATAGTTTGTGACGTTTTGATAAAAACGCATAAGGCCGTTATAAAACATACTAGGGCGTTAATTACTCTATCCATAATGAAATTCGGTAAATCCGTTTTTTTGTCTTTTATTACATAAATTTTCGTAACTCACGCTTGAAAATTTACTCGTCAGTATTATTTATCTAAAACATTCATATCATGAATCATCATTAACAGGCATAACGTCCACCGTTGAACATAGACATCCCCCATTATTGGCAGGCGTCTTGGGGATCGCAGTATAAAATTACAGTTCTTTATAAGGCGTTGCTTCCCATCTTCTGTCATTTTAGCCTTCTTGACCTCCTACGACTGCAACAGGAATACATAGGGAGGTAAGTACAATTCTAGCCCAGCACTCCACGGAGCATATTCATTATTCCCCTCACAAATATATTAAGTAAATTATTCTCTTAAAATAAGTAACTATATAAATGCACCAAATTTGTACTATATAATTCACCAAAAAAAATTCATTAAGAAATATTTTTTTTTATTTAGGTTTAGGTTTATATTATGACATTATCATATTATGATACTTTCAAAATCTAAATTAAAAAAATATAGGTATATATCACTCAATTAAATTATTAACACGTTTCTAGTAAAGAGTTGTAACTGGAACCAAATGAACCTTTACTATTTTATAACTGATATACTCTTCACAAAGTTTCGTAGGTAAAAAAGCTATGTCCATTCTGTGTGCTGATAGTCTTAGATCTTAAGAAAGCATACCTCAGAAGTATTCTAGCGCTGCATGTTTGAATATATTGGTTAGATGATGCCATTAGCTTTAGCGCTGTAAGCGAACTTTTATGTAACGTTTTCTAATAAAGAGATCACTCGAAAAGGTACAAATGTAGTAAACAGACAGTCTGACTCGCACTTAGCCAGTTTTGTTAACTATTACCAAATCACTTGCTAAACCAAGTAGATATCGGAGTACATTTCTGAATAAAGAGATCACTCAATAAGGTAGGTAAGTATAGTTAGAGTCCGACTCACACCTAGCCGGTTTTTTATTATTATTAGCAGATAGCTTTCTCAACCAAGTAAACATCTGAGATTATACCAATTAAAATAAATCATACGATATTCAAACACAAAATCATACCATTACCTACCAATCTTGCAAAATGTTTGTGCTAACGGCACCCGAAATCAGTGTTGCCAGACATGCGATAATTATCCTAGATCCACGATATATTTGTGTATCATGCGATAAATAAGGTAAATAAGTACGTATGGCACGATAGTTTATCAAACGTTTTCGATATTTTTCTCAAATACACGATAATTTTGTAATGAATTCAGTTCCTGTAACGAAACGCAACTGTTTGTAATATGTTTCTATAGTGTATGGCATTCCAGACTCCAGTCAAATGAGATGAGGATTGTATTATGTTTTTTTTTCCAAAACACTTCAATGTATTTATATAAAAGCCGACGCCATCTTAAAACAACTACTTTTAATGGCATAGTTTTGGCTGATCAGGCTGTTGAAGGCTATGACAGTAGTAGCGCAAAAACCTGCTGAATTGAATTAATACCAAACCGAGCTTGATTGAGGGAATGAACAGAAATTTACGGACCCGAGAAAACCAGCGCCCATCAAAGCCTTCATGCCTCATCCGCAGAAAGTCAATCATGGAGTTCTGATTCTGAGGTATAAATTACTTTTACATTAACATTGTAATAACATACATACATAATTAAAAAAAAAAAAAATATTTTAAGAAGAACAGAAATAACCTGCGTGTAGTCCAGAAAATTACCCGTAGGTAGGTGGGCGCCCAGCATTAAAAATGGCTTAATATGATAATTGATAAGTAATATGTCCTATCTAGATTTAGGATCTACTTAAAAAAATAACGATATCTGTTAAATTGCCACATCCTAAATTTTTGCTGTTTATTCTATTGTGTTTTTAGACAAGGTTGCGAAACGTATAAAGTTTGATAAAAACACGATAATTTTGCATTAAATCTCGAAAAATTTTTACTCACGGATCTGGCAATACTGCCCGAAATAATCAGTTTGCGCGGGCGGCAAATGGCGACGCGGTCATTGTTTTCGTGTGATGGGTTTATTATTGTTCTGTGAAGCAGTTTTTGTGCTGTGTAGTGATATTTTGATCTTAGTATATGCAAAAATATGTGTAGTACCCTATGTGAGTGTTACATTTTAAAAACAAAGTCGAATTAGTAACTAAAACATTAGAACAAGCCGTGTCATTAAATGATGATTATGTAAGCAAACATTTTATCATGTTACTGCTGCTGCATGTAAGTTTTATTTGTTATTACATGAACAAAACATGATAGTATATTTCATAAGGATAACCACGGTATATAGTTTGTATGGTTTTATTTACGTTTAGGTTTCTTAAAATTCAGTTTTCTAACATGCCTACGGCCGAAATAATTTTAGTACTAAATTTACCACGACGACGGTTGAGGCCTTTTTTGCTCTGCAAGATCGTGACGTGAGATAAGAGACGGGATTTCCAATGCTACATAGGTACCTACTAAGTAAATACAAAGAAGATGAGAAAAAAAGGACCTAGTATATTAGAGCAAAGGGACTTTGCGCACATTTACACATAATATGAGGTACCTACCAATAGTTTCGTCGATAGAGAAGTTGTATCCAGACGCAGTTTATTGCAGTTTAGTTGAGAAAGTGATACCTAGGTATCTACGTAATTAGTTTTCCATGGGAAAAATAAAATGTTATTCACGCTTGAAGGCAAAAAAGAAGTATAGATATGAACAATATTTTTAGTTTTACATATTTTTATTCTTGTAATATTTTTAATGCATAACTAGTCATTTAGTTCCGTTCACCTCATTCTTCTTTTTATAATGCAAATGTTTGTTATCACTCACGAATCACTATACGACGACGGATGGAAAGGCACGGAGATGGTAGGTAGGTATATATGCGTTTGGGGTTACGAGTAGAGGCTATTTCTATGTAGGTAGGTACTATCTCTGTAATAATTTCATCGGAAAGTGCTTGATTGATTTCCCTACGGTATTTTCCATTGAACAGGTACTTTTTATTCTGTGGTTATAGCAGGCCTGGCCCACTCCGCACTTTAGGTACAAAGCTACAAGTAGGTACATCGGCGGCTTTGACAAGTCGGGCTTACTCAACAGTGGGTCAAAGATGGGGTTGCCGCGCGCCGCGCGCTGCCCAGAACGCACGTCGTCTCACTTCAACACGCCGTATTTCGTGTTTATATTTTTAGTATGTTTACGTACCTATCTAGTAGCACAGAATAATAAGACTGTACCTACCTTTCTATTAGGTAGTTTGAAATGAGTGCAAGATCATGCTGCATTGCATTTGGCTGCATAAATAACAACCAAGGTCTGAATCTCACGTTTTCCTCACTTCCAAAGAACATCGAAATATAAGGAAACGCAACGCCTACCTAATGTTAAAACGCCTGGTTTCTAATGTTAGCTTGTATTACTATTTTCAGTTACATATATAGGTACCTACCTAGCTAGGTAGTTTAAGTCGTTTTTTAATGAGGACAACCAGTTCAACACGCTCGAAGCAAAGTTAATTTAGGGGTTCATAACCGATCAGCTAAGTTAAGCGACGCCCGCCGCCGTCAAGACTTGGATAGGTGACCGCTGGTGCCATTACTACTGAGCACATCCGTGCTTCGGAGGGCACGTTGAGCCATCGATCCCGATTTTTGGTACATTATGGTAGACATTTTTTGAATGCCCGTCTGTCTATCTACCACCCTCAAGTAGAAAACCTGTCGCCAAGCACATAACGGTGTGTTCCGGCAGCTGTCCTTGAGAGCCAGTATTTCTAGGGCAGCCTGAACAACTTATTCGACCGCATCATCACTTAACATCAGGTAACTGGTCGAAGGATAGCCTAGTCTATCAGCTATAAATAAATAAATAGTGCATCCAGAGCAAATAAGCTTGCACCAAAACAGATCGAACAAACATCATATAGGTACATGCATTTAAGATATAGGTACGTGTACATAGTTAAATATGTACTATTCTGCTAGTACCACCTTATGTTTGAAATGTATTAAATTGGTTTAATAGTTATAGGTACAATATGTACATACATAGTTATAATAGCACGTGCAGAAGATCATAACCCTAGGGTTATGATGGTTATGATGGTGGGCTAGCCCACGTAGAACTATGCGACTGAAAGAGGCGCCTTGTAGGTGAATATAAGAGGTACTCAGCAGTGTACGATCTGAGGATGCTTAGTGTGGAAGCGAAAATCGTCGAAGTTACTTCCGTTTTGACTACGTGCCCTTTATGATGTGACGTTGGCTTAACAGCAAAATAGGCATCGAGATATTATTACTATACGTCAATGAAAATAGGCGGAATTGTCACTAGATATATGTGTAAAATATTAATATAATATGTCTATTTTAATAACTGTTATTATTAGAATACATTTCATATTATATAAAGAAAATCAAAGTACTTATAGTAGGTATTTTAGTAGGAAACTTAAGTAAATGGTAACATTTGCCCAGTATTTCTTTTCGCGCACGCTTGGTTAATATTATTCACTAGAGTGCACTTTCTCTCATGCTTAATTTTTTCATAAAACGTGTGGCGCGCTCTTTTCTAGTTTGACCGGGACGCTGATGCAAACCAGCCGGGACGCCTGGACAGGGGACTCAAACCGGAACAGTCCCGTCAAACCGGGACGTATGGTAAGCCTAGTTATAACTAATACTTACAATTTGATATGAAATGTGTTTGACGCTCCTTCACTGTTGGTAGGTACCACTTGCGCCGCTCGGTTTCTTTGATAATATCAAAGAATCGGACCGATCACGAGTAGGTACAAGACGCGTTGCGCGGCTGCCAGCGCGCGAAGTGACCCGTTGGGCGGTCGTCACGTCAACGCGCGAAGCGATGTGTTGCCGCTCCGAGTTAACGTACGACAGAGTAAGTCTTTTCTCGAATGAATTGTTTGCATGGGTGATCCCAAGTTTAGTTACCTTGCAGGGTTCCAGACCCAAAGGGTAAAACGGGATCCTATTACTGAGACTTCGCTGTCCGTCCGTCCGTCTGTCACCAGGCTGTATCTCAAGAACGTTGATAGCTAGACAGTTGAAATTTCTACAGATGATGTATTTCTATTGCCGCTATAACAACCAATACTAAAAATAAAATAAATATTTAACGGGGCTCCCATACAACAAACTTGATTGTTTTATCGTTTCTTGCTCGATACTACTAATAACGGTGACAGGTAGACACTTTAACTATTCACAGAATATTTAGTTACGGAACCCTTCGTGCGCGAGTCCCACTCGCACTTGGCCGTTTTTTTTGTTATTTAGTTAGTTTGAAAAAGTTTCAATTAACGTATCATTTTAAACCTATCAAGTTTCATAAGACCAATGTGCACTAGCCCTACACGTGTATTAATTTTTTTTTTATGCCTGATAGGTTTGCCTTTGTACTATCTCACCTGATGGTAAGTGATGATGTGGTCGAAGATGTTGTTCAGGCTAACCTAGAAGTACTGGCTCTCAAGGATAGCTGCGGGAACACACCGTTAGGTGCTTGGCGACAGACTTTCTACTTGAGGGTGGTAGGTAGCTAGCCAGGCGGGCATTTTTCGCAAAATGCCCTACCACCATGCAAGAAAATAAAAATGAATTAAATAAAAATATTTTAAATGATTTTAAAATGTTATTGATTTCATTTAGCAATATAAATACCATAACTTTTACTTATATACCTACAAGTTTGTACGGAACCCTCGGTGCGTGGGTCCGACTCGCACTTGGTCGGTGTCTTTTATATTCGTGAGCAGGTACTTATCATGTGGTCCTATATAAATTTGAGTGAGATCTGGCGAGTCGTATTTGAGTTATATCACTAAAAATGCGTATTTAATTTGTCTTCAACTGCATTGATGATGTTATCACTTTCACATGAGAATTACAAATGATCAAAAAAAAACTGTATGCGATGGTTTGGTTTATTTACTTTTTAGTGAATAATTGTTTTTTTTTATTTAAAATAGTTTCTGTTTGAAGTATTTTCTTTTCAAAATATTATTATTCAATATTGTTTATTGTGTGTGGTCACTTCTACAAACATTCAGTATGCTGAAGAATTTACAAAATAAGGCGATAGCGCACAAACGCTTATTGCTAGGTCACTATTTGTATAGACTAGGATTCTTTGTTTAGTAACGATAAACAAATAAAATAAATTATATGTAAATATGACCTACGTGGTTGCTCGTTATATTTAGTACCTTATTATTGTTTGTTTCATCGATAAAATGCCCATTATGGCGTTTCACTTTTGCCCTTCGGAAAAATATTTGGAGTGTTCGTTAGGTAAAGCATTAATAATGACAAAAAAATTTAAGTAAATTATAAATTAATATTTCAGAAACACGTATAGATATAACAGGGTTATTGAAAAAATGCCAACAATCTCTTAGATTTGTTTTCTGTTAGACCTAAGAATTTTTTTACAGTAGAATGTTTTTTTATGGCTTTGTGACGGAAAATGCACGAGGACCCCCTGATATTAAGTGTTGCCGTGTAAACCCTAATAAAAGATCACGTAGTAAAAGACAATGCCTACTTAGAGCTAAGAGCACCCGCCGCGGCCTCACTGGACCGCGCCACGCTCCCTTTGAATAGAGTTTTGAATATTTACCTTTTTTTTATGTTATTGTGACAGAACAAGCCCGAGGCCCACCCGATGACTTACATTGTTTTTGGTTTGGCAATGGTTTTTGTTGACCAATACCATAGAAGACGTAAACTATAATAACCAGTACCTACTATTGGCTATACCTACTATTCCATACCCATATAGCTTTTGTTCGCTACTTTTTAGGGTTCCGTAGTACCTACAAGGAACCCTTATAGTTTCGTCATGTCCGTCTGTCCGAGGTTTTGCTAAGAGACCGTTTGTACTAGAAAGCTGCAATTTTGTACAGATATGTAAACTTACCACGCCGACCAAGTGGTAAAATAAAATTTTGAAAAATATTTTTTTTTAGGGTAACTCCCATGCAAGTGTTGTGGTTATGAATTTTTTTTTCGTCGTCTATCCCATCGAATGGGGTATCATTGAAAAGGTATTTTGAAATAATTTAGGGGTTTCTTATACTATTTTTCGATTTAATGCTCCATTTACGAAATATTCAACTTAAAAGTGCAAATTTTTGTTCCAAGAGGGGGCTCTAAAACCTAAACTACTAGCTTAAGGAGTCTGAAAAAAATCATGATGATAGTGCAGTTCATGAACTTTCAAGGAAAATTATAGCGGTTAAGATAACTTTATTACTTTAGCAGTAATAGTCGTTGAACTTGGGTATTAGATAATTTTACACTAAATACAAAATCCTTAGAATAAATCCTTTAAAGTTACTAAGATGAAGTACTGGAAGGACTAGAATCGCTATAGATAGTTATGTACTATAGGAAGGGGTGGAGGGGGGAGAGGGGGGGGGGATTGTAGCATCCCTCCAGAGGGGTGGGGGATTACGATAACTATTTTCTTAAAATAATATTAATTAAAAAAAATGCGTATCTAAACACATTAGAAGGACTTTAGGTATGGTATATATGTATATATTTTGTGCAATGGGGAGGGGGAGAGAGGGCGGAATATTTCCCATTTACAGAAACCTCTAGTTTTTTTTTAAATTGGAAATTTGCTTCTTCTTCATGAAAATAATTAATCATAAATCGTTTTTATTCAAAATTAATGTCATTTTGTATATTTTTAATAATTAATATATACGTGTAGTCATTATTCTGTGGTGTAGTATTGGTGTACGATTTTGAGTGTTGTTTTTGTGTTGAATTTGAAAGGTGTATGTGTCGGTGCGTGTTTCTGTATGTTTGAGTATACGTGCATGTGACTTGTAATGTGTAATTTTACATATGTGTCATGGGATTCTAACTTTGATGAGGTTCAAGTCATAAAGGATATATAATAATATTAGGTAGTAAATTAATTGTTAATGTAAATATTCAAAATATAATAATAGCACGTGGTTCAAAAATATTTAATTTTGTCATAAGGTCCTCTACTACCTTCAACAACGAATTAACGTATTTATTGCATAATATTAAACCATTATTAAGAGCTGATAAACAAATATAAATTATTGCATTTAAACTCTAGGAGGCAACAATTAGATATTATGCTTCTGTATGACCTATATCATAAGTCATAACAGATATGACTATACAGAGTTGATCAATTAGCTTCGGTATAAGGTACTTTTTAGACCTCATCTCATAACCCCGTCTCATAATTATTATTATAAATTAGAATATTTTTTCATTGGGAAAATATTGTGACTCTGTTTGTTGGTTCTTGAATATATATATATATATGCACAGTCCCTTCAGTATCGTTATATAGTTAACATTATATATATACATATACAGTGTAAACTTAAGGGACTGTGCATTTTTATGGCGTTATAGAGAGGTGTCGTTAAATGGTGAGAAGAAAAAAGTTAGTGAGAAACTAAGAAACGTATAGATAATCCATGATTCCTACTTAATAGACACGGTCAACAACATTCTACACGTGCAAGCAATCACAATTTATAAACAAAACAACAAATTGCTTAGAAAGTTATAGGTAGAGAGATAAAAAGATAAAGAACAACAGAATTATTCTATATTATGATAACGGGCTACTACGGAACCCTACATTACGCGTGGCCCGACACGCGCTTGACAGTTTATTTCTCCTTAAAGCTTATATTTAATATAGTGAGCAATAATCAAATTCATACGAATAACTAAGGATAGGTAAATTAATAAATATCATACGCTCCTTGGTCGTTTACCGTAATAAATGTTGTCGGAGCTGGGAGAGGTGCAACAGAGACGCGCGGCGCGCACTCATATCAATGAAGAAACGCAAATTACCTGTATCACATCAAATTAATTTCATCAATTTTCAGAATATAACTATGATTTTTTGATGTTGTGACTCATTCTCCCATCAGCTTGCGCAGTGAACCGGTTATTCAGTTGTAAGCTATGCAAGGGCCAACTTACATCTTCCGTGCTTTGTACCTGTAGTATTATATATTGTTATTATATTGTTTTATTACACACATTTCCAATAAGAAAATGTTCTAATGTTATGAGTAGAAGTTTGAAAGCCCACAAGCGCCTAGTAAAATTGCGATATCATCGCGTGGATAAAATGTTTGCTAGTGATATAGACAAGTAGTATACAAAATTATGTTTAATAATAAAGTCCTGCTCTTCCCGGCATTCTGGAAGCTGGAAAATATGATGAGGCGATCACTGAATATTTTGTGCTCGTCCCACATATAAAATTATTTCGCGTTTAATAAACTTTTTACCATTTACAAAGCAATATATAGTTTGTCAATGAGTTTGTAATCAGCCCTTCTGGTTTTCAGGATATTCCTTTTATAGTAGCCAGGCTCATTTTGAAATCCTGTTTAATACCTTGTCTAGGTCAGGTAATTGTACTAACTCAGTTAAAAACAATCCTCATTTAATTGGAATGAAATTTGGTCGGCCACATGGTACATTTTTGTAATAAATACTAAGTGTATATGTATGAAAATCTGAGAGATTAGCATTTGAATTTTCCTCTTTGCTATTGTATACTTTAATTAGGCTTTAGTGTTAAATAAAGAAAAAAATTGTAAATAGTAAAGTGAGGTTATGAAAAAGAAAGAGAAAGCATATACGAGCGAGCGAGAACAAAGACAAAAGTATCGGGTGATACCCTGCCTCCCACCAGCTGGTGTATATACCCCTCATTCACCGATAATGAGGAGAGACCCGTCGACATTCGCACTGAAAGTATACGTGCGCAGCATTTTCGCGTTCCAGGAACAAATTGCCAAGTAAAGGCAATAGGACCCTATTAAGCTCGGGTTCCAATAAAACCGAGCAGTCCAAGCTGTTATCCCGAAGAACTGGGAGCGCCTAAACCTGGATGGCGCCACGCAGTCTCCCGATAGAATTTTAGTATACGGGTGCGGCCCGTCAAAATGGCGGCCAAGGCGATCAGCTCACAAACAGCATTTCGATGGAGGATGGAAGGCAATTTTTAAGGATATGGTGAATGGCCAATACAAGCAACTGGAGGTTCGTTCCACATACACAAAGGTACCTTTGCTTTAAATCAAAAACCCCCATGTGCGCGTAATATATTCGTACCCTCCCCGCGCGTAGTTATAGGCTGCAGTGAACGGCGGACCCCCTTAATTCTAGACATGTATATTTAAGAAATAAATGTGATTTTTCTGTAATTTAAATTTGCATTTTCAATCAGTGTTGCCCTTAACGAAGTATTAGGTAGTAAGCCACCCCACCGTCAGACGGCCTGGTCACAAGGTCCTCGCTGCTGCCCGCTGACTATCCTGGAGCAACATCAGAGAAGTATCTTCTGTAATGCAAATCTTCTGTTCTGTCTACACCCTCAGTGAAACTAGATACGACAATGGCGCCCGAACTTTCTTCTCAAATTTATATAGCGTTGGGGTGGCAAATTTTTAATGGATGCTTCGTTAGGTGTAATACTGATTGGATAGCTATAGTTACTAATTAGACGAGGAAAAAGCTCTCTCTCAGACAATATAATAATAAATTCATCCTTATAAATAATTTAATATATTATCAGTTTTATCGTTCAATAATTATATGTGTGTGTTGTTGCAAATCAAATGTTTTTAATTCCAATTTTTATTAATATTTTTATGTATAATTTTTATGCATTGAACTGTGATAATATTGTTTTTTTCGTTTCCACTAGCTCAATGTCTACCTACATATGTTATCAAATAACGTATCAATTTTTTTTTTAAAGGTATAATAGTACAAGGCTATGCACGTTTTTTAATCCTATTGATGATTGCTAATATTAATATTTCTATAATTATTTTCTGCTTATGAATATATTGTCTTCATTAATATGGCCTTTAACCTGAGCGACCAAATTTCATGACCAATGCATTTAATATAACATATTTACTCTAACAAACGACCCCAACAAGTCGTTAAACTGTGCTGCGACGAAAAAACGTCGTTAAATTGTTACCCTAGGTGGAAGGATTCATTAGGAATCTGTCTGGGTGTATACCACCACCATGTCTGCTGTCGCCGTAGGACATGGTACCCAGCCAAACGACCCCAACAAGTCGTTAAACTGTGCTGCGACGAAAAAACGTCGTTAAATTGTTACTCTAGGTGGAAGGATTCATTAGGAATCTGTCTGGGTGTATACCACCACCATGTTTGTTGTCACCGTAGGACATGGTACCCAGTCAAATCACCCATATGTCTCATATTTAAAAACCAGCGTTACTAGTAACAAACATATAATAATTTTTCATCCCGCCAAGCAAAATTTTTCACCTGTCAAAAGTTTTCAAAAATGTATAACATTTTTCTGTAGATACACCATTAGGCGAGTCTATTACTGTTTAAATTTTTGATGTACGACATATACTTTTTGAGTAATTAAGAAAATTAAGTATTAGTGAACTCAGTTCATTTATTGGGTAGAAGTCGTAACTATAAAGTATTCTTATCAACTATGAAACGTCGTCAAAGTTAAAACTATTTATTCAATTTTGGCGTTTACGACGTTCTTATGAACGTCAATCACATTATTTACTACGAGTACTAAAATATTCGACTGCCGCGTTCTGCAAAAATAGTATAGAGCCACTTCGAGAAGAACGGGTAAGAAACTCGTTGCAATTCTTTTTATATGTCTTTACTCTCTCTTCAGTTTTTAAGTCTATTATAAAGTAATTACAAAATGTATTGCAAAGGTAATATATATTGTAAGTGATATGATGTTGATTAGTTATTACAATATTTATTACAAAGGTAATAAATATTGTAGGTGATATGGTGTTGTAGCGATACGTGTGTTTTGATCTCACTGTTTTTGTAAGACGAGCATCTCCTATGTCATCTCTCCAATACAGTTGTTTATAAAAAGCTTAAAATTCTTGTCAAACAGAAATCCAACTGAACACGTGGTGCAGCGGTTTTTTGTTATATTTGGAATATTTTGAATCTTGTCACACAGAAATGCGATACAATGTAAATATATCGCATTTCTGTGTACAAAATATTCATAATCAGCGAAATTGTTAGACACCTTCGTTTTTATTTTACCTAATCCTTCAGGGTTATTGACTATGAGGAAATTCATAATCTACAAGTTTCGATACTGTCTTCTATTTATATCAAAAGGAAAAAAAACTATGTTTACCTCAAATGCGTGTGTGTGCTGTTTACGTTTGCAATAGTATTTTTTATTAAACGCTCGAGAAAGGTAGATTTTGTCATATATTGACACCAGTTTTTGCTTCAGCAAGTTCATGCAATTGAATAATAGTTTTTGACAGTGTAATAAAACATTTGCAGCTATTTGTAAGTTCAATTTAATTGTAACTGAGCTTACCCATGTAAACTCACGTGCAATTAAATTAGGTTCAAATCATAACAGATAATTAAAAAAAAAATGTTTTCCAGTAATTGGTAAATGTGATTTTAGCCCAGCACGCTATAGTGCTTGTATGTTTAGAAACTAAACCCTTAGTATTTGTTAACCATACTCCTCACTTATTAACGGACCTCCCCTATATCCCACTTCACTTGAGTCAGAAGTCAAAAAGGTCATAGAGGGTGTATAGGTGGCCAAAATACCATTATAGCGTGTGGCATTCTGCTTATTTGGCGCATTTTTTCCTGTCCTTGTAAGACATCCAATTGTAGTGACAGGAGGCAGACAGATGATATATACCAGTATTTACACATGTATTATTAAGCCGAGGAGCTGTCTAGGATGATCCATAAACAGTAAACACAGAACATATATGGTACATTGTAAAGATTTGAAAACACTATAATAGCTATCGCTATAAGATACGCGTGTAAATACAAATGTTCTTTAGCATTAAAGGGGAATTGACTGAAAATGCCATAAAAGTGAATTTTCTTTGCCACATTAACGCTATATCGTACTATTTTATATGGTATGGAATATCATTTTGTGAAAATGCACACGGTCCAATGTAACAATTATACTACAATAATATCGTGACGCGCTCATAGCGGAGCTTGCCTGGTCGTGCTGAAAGCTAGAGTGCACGTAGCTCTTTCGGTACAAACTTATTTTCGTTTTAAATACTAAGTGTTCAAATTTGGTGAGGTAGGGGTACCTAGAAACCTTATCTTCGTGGAGTACTACCAAACAGAATAAATGTTCAATAGTCATAACGAGAACTTCGAGCGTCATATTTTCAGAAACTGCGACAAAACCAGGAACTGGGATTAAATTATTAAATATTTTCCGTTTCTCGACGCTTTTTAGATTTTGGCGCAGCTCCTAAGCCAAGTAGAGTCTGTCTGATATTGTCGTATCAAGATGAAGATACTCTAGGAGCTGGTCACATTTTAAGAAATTATACGACATGTTTTAAGTGACATCGCGGAAATTGGTATAGGAATAGAATTAAATTTTTTTGATCATTCTGACAATTAAGCAATATTTGTCAAAATAAAATCGGCTAGAGAAACAAATTAGGTACTTGTCTTCTGGTCTTACCAACTAAACAAGATGAATATTATTCACCTCTTTGGAAAGAAAACAAATAGCAAGATTCTGGAAAATATTGTTCCTAAATTTAACGCCCATCAGACAATCAGGTGGCTATTCTTTTGTTGCAAAATATACATTTTTGTAGTAATTAACCCTAGATTCATAAACATACTTGATAGATAAGCACAATTCATGAACATTCGCTCCCTGACTTATATATTTTTTAGATAATTTAGATTTTTAAATTTAAAATACAATAAATAGCATTTATATGTAAAAGTTGTTTATTAATAAAACATTTAATAAAAAAGAAATGAGACAAAAAGTAATTCTGAGCAATTGACACATAATACTCGTATCTCTAGGTAGTCCATAAACGTAATTTTTTTTACGTTGGGTTCAACATAACTTTATGACATGGCGTTCCTAAGGTTGAACTGGCCGGTCGCTTCTCCATACAAACGTAAGAAGTTGTAAGTTATGAGTTTATGAGCCTCTAAAACTTTATATGAAAATGTTTCGAGGCTCATAATTCTCAAGTAAAATTTTTTTTATTAAAATTTAGGCATCATACAAGCCTAGATAATGACAAGATCAATCGGTATTATGCTCAATTCTGGACTTAAAACCTCAAATAAGGGAGTGATCACCCTACGACGTTTGTATGGAGAAGTGACCGGCCAGTTCAACCTTAAGAACGCCAAGTCATAAAGTTATGTTGTACCCAATGTAAAATAAATGGACGTTTATGCACTACCTAGAGATACGAGTATTATGTGTCAATTGCTCAGAATTACTTTATGTCTCATTTCTTTTTTATAAAAGGTTTTATTTATAAACAACTTTTACATATACATGCTATTTATTGTATTTTAAATTTAAAAATCTAAACGGTCCAGCCAGTTCACCCTAATTTTTAGTTTAGGACTAATTTAAGTAATTCAGTAATTTTCCATCGCATCATAATTAGGCATCGCTTCAAAGATGGAAATTCACAGCAGTAAATACAAAAATAACAACATTTGTATATTTGTAATAAAAAGCAGGTACCTCACTTCACCTTATAAACAAATAATAATAACAAGAAATATTACTCTAGAGATTCTCTACACATTTTATTGAATAAATCACGACATCAATCAATCACACATGAACTAAACTCATGATATTTGATATCTACATATTCATAATCCTTCGTCTGTCACACAAACTAAGTACTATGAATCGATTTGCAAGTGGGCATCCTTATTCGTGACCAGGGCATCTTTACGTAATAAATTATCCTGGAAGGTACTGAGGAGTTGAAATTTATGAGCGGTTACGTGATTTGCGCGGTCTGTGAGACGAATATTTATGAATGTAGTTTAAATGATTCTTTACGACTGGTAACCTCTTAGCATCCGCAGTGGACGATATCGTCCATTTCTATTATTATGATTTTCTACGATGCGCAAGGGTAAATAATAATATTATGTGAATAAAACTTGTGTAGAGGAACACGTATATTTTTTATTCAAATCGCAAACATCATCTTCTCGTCCCAAACTGTCATAAGGTGGATCTAAAATAGAATTGCCCTTTCTCGATACAACTAATCTTTACTGACATAAGCAACTAAAATACAAATAGAAATTTAAATAATAACATAAGTTTCAACGTAGCTGGCTCTCCGACGCTAGCCGCAGTCGAGTGAACATTTGGCAAGCGCCTCCAAAATTAAGTAATCGAGTGACAAGTTAAACATTTATAGTACCTCCGCATGGTGGAAAGCATTTCACGAATGCTTGCCTAGCTACCACCCTCAAGTAGTAAACCTGTCGCCAAGCACCTTATAATGCGTCCTGGAAGCAGTCCAGTAGTTAGAGCCAGTAAATTACAGGCATATGAGACTTAATAACTATATATTTCAGGATGGATGCAGTGCAGTCACTTGTGACGAAATGCATCTGTTATAGGCAGAGGTTGACGCTTAAAATCAGGTGGGCCTGGTGAATGTTCCGTCACAAGCACATAAAAAAATATTAATAAAATATATACATAATTAATGTGTTGGTATATGTTAGTTTATGATAATTACATTAATTGAATCAAATAGTTCTATAATATCTCTTTCATACAACATTACATTTATAATAGTAACTTTTCTTGATTATATATAAATGATAAGTAGGTACCCAATTAATAGTGCCCGTGGGGTCTCGGGCTCGAATGTCACCCCCTATCTCTACCCGTGGGTATCGTAGGAGGCGACTAAGGGCAACACACCAGGTGGGCAGCAGCGCTTTCTGAGGAACTGATATCAAACACTGCGATCCCCAAGATGCCTGTCAAGCTTGGGGATATAATCCGGTAATATCCATATAATCCATCAATACAAACCCTCCCACAATGGGGGACGCAGTGTTCAGCAGTGGACGGTACGGCTAATACAGTAATAGTACTCATCTTCATTAACCTAATACTCAGGAATTCACTACGCAGTAATCACGGTTGTATAAATTTTAACTTCGTTAGCTCTACATACGCATTCCTTCTAGCTTGTATCTACTCCCCATTTGCACATATATATCAGATATATATCAGAGTGAAATTAGCCAAACTCAACCCCCGCAGGCACAATTAGGGTTCTCAAAATCATCAAATATAACGGCGGCAGCTCTTCAGGGGTCCTCGTTCAGTATTAATAAACCCCCACTCGGAGCGGTCAAGCCGTTATTTAATTTCCGACCTACGTAATTTTATAAGGCACTGGATGTCAAACTTTAATAGAACGTTGTCACTACTTTGGAGCTGTTTGTCAGAGCAAGTCAAGTGGCAATCATTGAATATACGCGAAACGGATTCGTACACCGATGGTCCCGTACTAACTCATGGATCGAACTTGTCAACGCTTTTGAACTTCAATATAACATAGACTCATTGGTGCAATGGAGCCGGTCTAATCGGCTTACATTTAATGTCTCCAAGTTCAAGGTAATCTCTTTCTCCAGTTCTCTTACACCCTTTACCCCACAATATACTTTACAAGGTTCTGCACTGGAGAGGGATACTAACATTCGAAATCTTGGAATTAATTTAGACACTAAGCTTGATTTCCGAGAACATGATTTTTCTACCTGCAAAGAAGCAAGTAAAATGTTATGTTAAGTGATGAGGCCAGCCTCGCAATTCCAAGATATTACGGTGGCAATCACGCTCTTCAACTCGCTCGTGCGAAGTGAGTTGGGAGTTTGGTGCGATAGTCTAAAAAGGTGGAATTTTCTTTTTACTCTGATTTTTAATGAAACATATTGTTTTCTCCCCTCGGTGCACAAGGTACTATTTGCGGTCTCAACTTGGATGGGTGAGCACTAGTGTAATTTACATCAGGGCGCTTCCATGCTTCGGAGGGAATATTATACCATCTTTTCCGTGAAAATATTAGGCTTTGTCGTGGTTTCGGCGTCGCAGCGGTCAGGAACTACCGACTAGGTCTTGTCGCATTAGGCCTTCATTAGACCTCTTGGATTATGCTCATATTTCTCACTCTACGAAGTCCGTGTTCTACCATTTAGTACGTGATAGTTGATACAGTACGGTATATTTCTACAACATACACGATACCAATATAGTTAGCCTTTTGTATTATTTAATGGACGATATGGTATTCACAAAGTCCAAAAACCCTTTGTAAACTGTGGTAAACTATTCCCAACTCCAATACTTTTATAAGTGCTATAAAAGTTATAATACGAGAAATACGTGACTTTCTTGTTTGCTTTTAATGTTCTCAGGGTGGCTGTATTGTTGAGTAAATTGTATGTGGTATTGTTTTTAAAGTTATTTTGAATGCTATTCGAATGTGATTTTTCTATTTCACATATATAATATAAAGGTTGATATGTTTACATTATTATAAGGTTTATTTTACTTGAGGTATGCATTTATTAACAAAATACTACGAAGTATAGACAACACTACAGCTACGACAATAAAAGCATTTAGACAACACTTAAATTAAAAATTTAATTAAACAACAATTAACTATTTACGTAATTGAATAACTTAATCAATTTGAGACTCAAAAAACACGTTTAGATTACCAAAATTGTACAAAAATTATCCAAAAATCTAAGCTTTGGAGATCTTTTACTATTGTACTAAATGTATTGATCAAGGTAATATTTAGTATGATATTTCTTGTTCTCTAAACATATTGGAAATAATTTGCACTGATAAAAAAGCAAGCTAAGTAAGATTCACGCCTCATCTAGCAAGGATCTGTATTGTATCATACTGCAAAAGTCGTAATATATAAATTAATAAAAAAAAATAACAATAAAACAGGGTAAGAATTTTTAAATATTAAAAATTAAACCGGCCAAAACACTCACGTCGGGGATTGAATACGTCGACCCGGGTTTCGCATCAGATGCTCATCACCAGGGCGAGTGCGCAGCTGCGTCTACGAGCTCACGGCGGGCACTTTATAATATTTAAATATGTGTGAAACTCACGGAAATTTAATTTAAAAAATAGTAAGAATGTTTGTGATTAAGCATTAATTATGTTTTGACACAGAAAATTCACTCCAAACTATATATGTAATACGTATGTAAATAGACATATTGTCATATACTGGACATAGTTTCATACTACAGACTGCTACTACAGATTTTAGTCAGAACAACAAAGAAAGCGATCCTGAATGAAAATAATAAAACACCAAATCTCATGTAAACGCAAATAAAAAACCTAGAATAATCAAAACCAATCGCTGAACCAGTCGCGTTCTTTGTTGATTGCTCCGAGCTTAAAATGCGATTTGCATTTCTTGTGTAGAGACAATTGAGTGCCAATCGTGAGCGGGAAACCCTGAGTAGAAACACTGACCGAACTCCGTGACTGATCATGACTCGCAGGATAATTGCATTGTTCGTTCGTAGGATTTACATTACTCTTACTCTTTTGTTTATGGTTCATTTCCGTCATTCATTGCTGGCTAAGCGAAAATAGTCTTCATAAAAAGAAGCGGGTAATGGAAAAGTGCGCCAAATGGGCAGCATGCAACTTCTCACATGGATGTAAGTAGGGTGTTGTGTGCATTAGACGCACAGCAGGGCTGTATACAAGTGCCCTGCCAGGGTTTCATACACTATAGTCTTGTGTTCCTGTCTTACATGTTATTAGCGTAAACATGTTATTGGTAATATGTTCTTGTGTTTCGTCCAGTGTGTTAGAGATTTTTTTTGTATGACCCTGAAAATGTGCTTGATGTATGGCGAGTCTCGCTCCCTATTACATGGGACCAAACCCCAATTGGCGAAACTTGAGTGTTTACACAAGTCTGCCCTTCGGGGAATACAGGCGTGATTATATGCAGGTATATAATATATGAACATGACATTACTCATATCTTATATCTCAGCGTTTGTATGTGTGAGTTAGAATGATCAACGATTACATTCGAGTGGGATTCCTTGTGTATTTCCTATAAACGTAGTATAAAATTATATCTTATACTATCTTAAAGCTAACTTTCAAAAAATTTTAAGTTTTGATACAAGGGATAATAATATATGAATAACATAGGGTATAATTAAGATAATAAAACATAACAGCAAACTTAAGACGGTTAAATCAATAGACCGTTAAATAACATTTAGCAACAAAGCTTGCGATGCAGTAACCGCTGCTGGCAGCTAAATTTAGACCGTTTGTTTGTTTGAAGTTTGGCAACTTGCAGTTGAAGTTCTTTGGTTCTGTGTAAGAAGATCTTTAAACGAAACTTAGGTAGAACTTGATAAATAGGTGTTTGCCGGAAACCTCGTCAGGATTAGTTGACAAATTTCTAATCCTGACTATGTTTCCTTAGGTTTAATCATTAAATTAATAAGTAATAAATTTTGGAGTCATAATATCGTATAGGAGATGCGAAAGACTTGCTTTGGAATCCTGAACTCAGTTATTGGAGCTTTCTGAACCAAACATCCTGACGTGGTGAACTTCAGCTTCGCAATGTGGTGGAAGGGCTCTTTGTAAACGCCCGCTGGGTTGGCCACCGGCCCAAGGTCAAAATCTGTCTTCAAAGACATTTGCGCATTTTATTTGTGTTTTTATTATATTTATATAATATCTATATAATATCTATATATATATATATATATATATAGATATATATGTATTTTTCGGAAGCAGCGGTCATTGAAGGTCGGTTCCCACTCTAGACGCAGCCTTGATGATAGTGGTCAACAAATAGCCCATCAATAATAAAAATACTCATTCTAACGATGACTGTTGGAGAAGTGGAAGGCTGTTCTGATATGTCCGGTAACGTGGTGTTTCAAACATAATGTCGGTTGACTTATCTGAAAAAAAAAAAAAAACACATATTTTCATTGCTTTAGCAAGTAATATAAAGATTCCCATATATTCAAGCCTGAAACTATGTTTAATAACATATACTCGTAAGTATCTATCCTTTTTTTTCTAACCTGTAACATGACACGTTAATTTATTATTTTCATATGATAATGACTCTACTATATTTTTTTTTATGCCTGATATTGTTTTTGCCACCTTTGACCAGCCTTTGACCAATATCCCACCTGATGGTAAGAGATAATGTGGTCAAGGATGTTGTTCAGGCTAACCTAGAAGTACTGGCTCTCAAGGACAGCTGCCGGAACACACCATTAGGTGCTTGGCGACAGATTTACTACTTGAGGGTGGTAGCCAGCCAGGCCGGCATTTGCAAAATGCCCTACCACCATGCAAATGTTTGCAATACTGCATCGGTTTGTAATAAAACTGAGTCACAAACATAAGTGAGTACATATATTAACACTGTTAATGCTTGTCAAGTAGGAACCGCTGCAAGCAGCCAAACTTGGGGCATACGTCTAAAGGCTTACAACTTGTAATGCTAAAGTTTATTGGTCTGTAACTCGTCTATAATTAGAACGTCAAACGAAACTTTAAATGACACATATAAAGTGGACTCGAGCTTATTTATAATGTCATAGAAGAAAATATAAAAATAAGTTAGGCGGGAGTACAGAACTGATTCCGTAATGTTTGTGATTTGATAATAGCAAATCTTTTTAAGTGGTTCTCCAATTGTTAATCAAAATTTGTTAAACATGTTAAAATCAATTTGTACTCGATCACGCTAGTGTTTATATTTGACTTACG
Source organism: Plagodis pulveraria (assembly GCA_963890685.1). Taxonomy (NCBI): domain Eukaryota; kingdom Metazoa; phylum Arthropoda; class Insecta; order Lepidoptera; family Geometridae; genus Plagodis; species Plagodis pulveraria. The sequence continues at coordinate 8,236,104 of OY982964.1, read as the reverse complement.
ATGACTTTATTCTATATATATTATATACATATTTTTTTTCAATTAAAAAAAAAACAAGCCAAAATATAGATCTAATAACTAACTTAATTATGTAAACTGCTGATGCAGATTTCAATAAACTAAAAAAAAAGAGTTTTACAACAATATTGATAAAAATAAAGCTGTAGAAGAATAAGTATCTTTAATAATTGGTGTAAGGTAAAAGCACTAATGCCCGACATTGAACTAAAAGATGACATTTTCGACAAAAATCGTTTCTAATAAGAAAACTAATCATTTAAATAACATTGCCAATGATGTTAAAGACACCTAGTGCCGTCTATGATACGTGCTCAAAAGCTTTAGTCATTGTCCGAAGCAAATTTTGAAATGGTATCAGTTTGAAACAAACAATGGGAGCAGGTTGACATTATGCGCGTAATTCTTAGTGGTTTTCTTAAGGCAACCGACTTTTATCAGGTATGATTTTGTCTTATATATATGATTATTGGCTAGTGTTGGTTTTGATATTATAAATGTGGGAAATTATTGATTTATTAAGACCATTTTCTTGTTATTTTAGCTTGTTTTTGTATACATTTTAAGTGGTGTTTACTATTGGTACTAGAAATTAAATAAAACCTAAAAGATGACACATGTGTCTTCTACTAGGGTAACATCGAACTGAATTTGTTAGCTTGTTTTATTGCAAATTTAGCCTTTATGTTGTAAAAATAAAGTTCTGTCTAAGTTTCGTTTGTTTTACACTAGCCTAACTAAAATAAGACAGTGTCAACTATTAGGGTATACTAGGTGTCAACTACTAGTATTTCAGATTAAGGTTCAATCACGATGCCGCCAGTATAGTGTCAGATGTTTCGATACTCTGTCACAATTTCCACAAAGTCTCTGGCATGATATGTGTGAAATCATTCCTAGTCCCTTTAAAAGAGCTTTGTTTTGGCCAACACCTAAAGAAATTTCTAAAAAAAGAAAAAATACCCTCTGTAATGTGGCAATATTACGAAAACAAGGAGAAAAATGAATGAAATGTACGAAACGAAGAAAAGGAAATTAGAAGAAAGAAAGAAGAAAAAACAGAAGAATGAAGAAGAAAGAAAACTTAAGGCTCTCAAAAATTAGCTAAGAAAAGTCAAAAGGTTGTGAAAAAGAAAACTAATAAGACTGATAAATGTAGTGGTTCAAGTACTGAAGAGGAATGGATAGAATCTGGAGATAGCTTAGATGATCTAACTGATGAGCGTGAGATTGACAATGAAGAAGAATATTTATATACAGATGAAGAAAAATCTTTTGACAAATGAGATCACGCCTGGTGATTATATTATTAACTTTCCTGGAAAAAAGAAGTTTCACAAATTTATTTGCATTGTCCAAAAAATATCGGGCAAAGAGATTGAAGTGGTAAGCTGTGATAAAAACAAAACTGTATTTAAAGAAAATTAAAAAGATATTAGTATAGTAAGTTAATCTCAAATAGTGGAAGTTCTCAATGCGCCAAAAATGATCGTTGCAGGTGATAGGATGAAGTATAAATTTGATTTTCCATTAAATGTTAGCGGTGACTTGATGTGATAATTATGCTTAACCCATTGGCATCGGCGATAATGAAAACAATAGAATTTCTTTCATAACTAGGACATAGTGGTCCTGACAATGCCAACTTATTAAGTAATACATTGAACAAGCAATATGGCTAAATACTGATTTTCTATAAAATTTTTTATGATATTTAATTTGATTATATTTGTTACTTAATTTGTAATCTTAAAGCACAAGGTTGTCTCTCGCTCGGTTGTCATTTTAAAGTATTTTTTGTTGATTTGTTTTGATGAAACATAATATTAATGTGATGTTATAGTCATGTCTACAATTAGTAACAATTGATGTCTATTTTTGGTAGATTTGATTTTTGATGCTGTCATCTTTTAGTGTGTACGGCAAACCTACGAAAAATGTAATTCTTTGTTAATAATACTACAGTCTTAAAGTATTTAATATGAAAAAGGGAATATCTAAATGTTGCTCTAACAGTTCAAAAACATTGTAACTGTAATTTTTTGATAAATACATTTGATTTTTGAGAATGAAGTTTGATTTTTCCTTAATGTGTCTAGCATTAGTGCTTTTACCTTAATTGAGCGAAATACTTCCACACACTAATAGTGATAATAAGACATGAAGATATAAAACACATAAAGTCATGGATAACTTCTATACTTACCTAAATCTATTAAAAAATATAAAAATAACGTAAGCAAAATTACTAATATAAAGATGAAACAAAAAAGGACACAATATTAGATATTGAATGATTTTAAGGGACACTTATTATAGAAGAAGTATCGAAGACATTTGTAATATAAAAACTTATCATAAAAAACCTCGAACTAATAATAATATTAACCTTTCAACATCAATTGCCCATTCCAATCACAGACATCACAGGACTATACGTCAGTGACTCAGTGGTGCTTGTTGCACTGTATTCCTAACGCCACAGAATTTGAAATATGTTGATTATAAAAAAAAACAGTTTCCAATTCTTCTATTCTGCGCAAATAAACTAGGATTTAAGGGTCTTACAGATATACCGTAGGTAAGTTTATTAAAACAGCAGTCAAATAGATCTCGACGTACTCACTCATGGATAGGACCCAACATTAATATAAGACTATAGAAGAAATGTTATAGTTTTGTTGGATCTTTCTTATATAAACAGCTAAAAATTACACTAAATAATGTACAGAACAACAACTACATATGTGAAACAAAAATACAAGAGTATTTACTAAATTAAGATTAGAGAAATACAGAAGTACTGCTTCGATTGAATATTTAAGTGGGCTCAGATAGACAAACTATGACTTAGATTATTTATTTATTAACCATATTACTCTATTCACGCGCTCATTTAACACATTCACATAATACATTGGATCGGCCATTTTTCTTAAACACAACATATTCCTCTCTTTGCACACATTTAAATAACCAATATCACTAAACCCAGGTTTCTGAAAGGTTTGTCAAAGGCTTGATTAGTTAAGTGACTGAATACTGAACGCTCATTGGTCGCTTGTCGTATCATTGGTTACTATTGGCCAATGAGCGTTCAATATTTAGTCTGTTATATAATCAAGATTTTGATTAACGTTCCAGATACTGAGTGTAAACTTTGTTTTTCAAATACATAATTGTGAAATTGGAAGTGAATTTGTTTCCGCAGACAGGGAATCCTACCGCGGAAGCTAGGGTTTTAAATTATCACTCATTTCATAACCTACTGAAATGTTATGCATTCGACTAGCTTTAGTCACAAATCATTTCACGGATAAATAGGTAGTGCAAGATGATTTAATATTTTTTGTCATTGTAAGTAATTGCTTGAATAAACTATTATTAATATTCATAAAACTTAAGATGGTTATTGAAGATTTTTTCGAAACCGAATCAAACTTATGGAGAAAATTTCAATCGTTATATTTGTGTGTTTTTATCTACAGTTTGGCTTAGAATAAATGAACTTTTGGAGAGTTTTAGCGTATATTACATTTTTATGTGCTCATTGTAGAACGAAGACATATTAAATTGGTGATTAGGTAATTTCTAAATTCAATAAGCTACTGAAGTAAATATAATTTGCATCATGCAATTGCATGTGTATTCTATTTCTACTACACTAATTGAACAGGTCTCACATTACGTTGTTGGGCTTTATTAAACTAAAGCAATGTATACTAAAGTTTCATGACCAAAGTAAACCCAACAAACTACGGATCCGTCATTAAAATTTTACAGCACTAAGAATGTGAAACTACTTGACCGGTCGACCAGAATTACTGACTTAATTCCTCGACCTACCACAGGGATGGTTCTAAACGTTAACTTGTCTTCACTAAGTGTTATTCAGTTATTTATGATTGTTACCGACAGCCCCTGCTCCTATTAGGGAGGTCTAGCAAAATTACTGTGTAAACAAAATCAACGGCATATTAAAACGTGTAGGCATTTTCGCTAATAGCTCAGAGAGAGATTAGTAGTTATACTATTACATGTTGTATTAAAAAACTAAACATGTCGTGGTAAACAAGGATGCAATCACTTCTTGTTCTCTTTATTGAACTTATCCCGAAACTTATGGTTAGTGTCTTCAAACGTAGTTTTGCCATATTATATATACTAAGGGTTCAAACTCGGAGAAATTTTGCACGAATGTCATTGAGTCTAAAATCTATGAGTATTCTTCTGGTTTGTCAGTTTTCCGTTAAAATGTGTATGAAAAATATTTGATTAAATAGTTGTGTATGGGGATTTATGTTTTTGAATTACGATATAAAATAAATAATTTAACGAAAATAGAAAGCTATAACAGAAGAAGAGAGTAGAAGAGTAGTCAGAAGAGAATAGAAAGCTATAAACTAATTTATGTATGTTAAAAAATATAAAGCTCTTTTAGAGTAATATGCATGATGCATATTGTGATTTTAATAATTAAATGTCATTTAATATGCAACTTTATTTTACAATATTTCCTAAACTTTGATTAAATCAATGTTAAAGTATGCAACCAATATGTATTATGTTGTTGGAGGGCGTAAATAATAAAAAAAGAAATAAATGCGCTTAATGAGTAGTAGGCCACTACGCACGTCGATGTAAGTAGTGGCGGCATATTAGTTTCACAAAGGGCACTTTTTCTTCTTTTATCGGGTCCTTTATTAGTTTTATCAGGTATATATCCATCCATATTTTTTAGATTTACTTCTTTCTTTTCCTCCGTGGGGTGCCACGGTTAGAATTGCATCATTTTTTTTTTTTTTTTTTTATGCCTGATAGGTTAGCCTTTGACCACTATATCACCTGATGGTAAGTGATGATGTGGTCGAAGATGTTGTTCAGGCTAACCTAGAAGTACTGGCTCTCAAGGACAGCTGCCGGAACACACCGTTAGGTGCTTGGCGACAGATTTTCTACTTGAGGGTGGTAGCTAGCCAGGCGGGCATTCGCAAAATGCCCTACCACCATGCTATAACGACTGCCATCCTAAGATGACAACCGGGACCGACGGCTTAACGTGCCCTCCGAAGCACGGAAACGCTCAGTAGTAATGTCACTAGCGGTCACCCATCCAACTCATGACCGCGCGCGACGTTGCTTAACTTTGCTGATCTGTTGAGAACAGCTAAGTAAACTTCGCTACGAGCGCATCTCCCCATATCATCCCGCGGGTGTCGTAAGAGGCGATTCAGGGAAAAATACTGGAAGGTGGGCAGCAGCACCCTCTGAAGAACTATCATCTTACACTGCGATCCTCAAGCCGCCTGCCAAGCGTGGGGATTATGGTAAATACCCCCTTAAGGCTTGGGACTACGCCAACGACCTTGAAGATCTAGGCGGGGCGAGCTAATTATCATCGCGGAAGCATGCCACTCGCACGCACCAAACATCGCAGGTGCGCTGCGGCACGGGCATGTATTACACTAGCGAAGTCATCGCGCTCCGGGTGTCACAGAATAGCAATCACAGAATATCAGGATCATCAGGATCAAGGTTTTTAATATTGCCTACCTAAAAAGTACTTTACATGGAGAAATTATGGGTAGATGTTGTACATTAGTAGGGATGAAATCAAAGTCAAAATATTTTTTATATAAGAGATTCGGGTTTAAAATTAATTTATTTACATAACATTTAACTTGTTTTTATTGTGTAATTAGTTAATGCATGCACCTGATAATAATTAATACTACCAATATTATGTGGATGTCTGTGTGTATGTTAGATACCGCGTAGCTCTACAAAAGTTTTGTTTATGTTATGTGACGTAACAAGCTCGAGGCTCACCTGATGTTAAACTAACCCCTGCCTATAACAGATGCATTTTATCACAAGTCACGAATTGCACTGCGCTCTTCAACTTGAGACATAGTTGATAAGTAATTTCACAGGCTCTCAAGGACTACTGCCGCAACACTCCATTAGGGGTTGGTGATAGATTGTCTATTTCAGGGTGGTCGATAGACAGGCGGGCATTCGCAAAATGCCCTTCTACCATGCGGTGAAAGCCCTCGGTGGAATTTGAACCATGGACATGCTGCGTGGCAGTCGATAGCCAGTGCCACTAAGCAACACTGCTTTAATAGCTTAAAAAATGTTGATTAGATTTAGTATTTCAGATACAGTACATTACCTTGCAGTATTTATTAATGCTTATTGAGAATGACTTATATGAAATTGTCTACGGTTATGTGGATGACATGGTTGTATTCGCCGCGAGTTATAAGGTGTTATTGTTGGATAGCAGAGTCACGACATCTGTAGAACGTTATGGACGTTATTGTGAAGCGTTACATCAGCTGTATCTGTACAACATTCTTGTGAATAAATGATCTGAATTTGAGACGATCTTGTTCGATGTACCTTCCTACGTATTACTAGTCAAAACTTGGCTTCTTTATTGCTGATAGTCTAGTCTTTGGGTACTATCTCACCTGATGGTAAGGGGTGATGTGGTCGAAGATGTTGTTCAGGCTAACCTAGAATTAATCCAAATTGAGTCGAATATTCCACAAAAACTTTTAATACAATTTGTTCAATCGAAACATTACTCCTAATACAGTATGCAGAATCAAAGGAGCTTCTTGGACTAATCTAAAATGATATAATTCTAGATGTCCATCATACAGAGCACTCTGACTCCACTGAAGCTAGGCCTGGCGGCCTCTCTTCAGCATTGAAGCACTGCAATCTGCCTTTTTGGAGGTTTGACAGATGTCATTCCTAATGTTTTCCCGATTCCCTACGATAATGTTCTCAAATCTCCCTTACCTATCTTTTACCGTTTTTAAGATACGTCATCTCCACTTAGCAGGCTTCATCGTAAAATAAATTCCAAATTCACAACAAGGACGTCCAGAACAAACTAGATATTAATTTTCATCCAAATCGGAGTAACTTTTTTCACTTGGCAGACGTCATCGGAAAATAAATTCCGAATTCGGAGTAAGAACGTCCAGAACAACCAGGATATCGATTTTCAGGCAAATTGGAGTAAAATTTTTCACTTGGTAGAGGTTATCTGAAAATAAATTCCGAATTCGGAATAACGACCTCCAGAATATCCTAGATATAAATTTTCATCCAAATCGAAGTAACTTTTTTCACTTGGCAGACGGTTTCGAAAAGTAAATGCCAATTATGTAATAATGACGTATAGAACAACCTAGATATCAATTTTCATTGAAATCGGAGTAACTGTTTCACTTGGCAGACGTTACCGGAAAATAAATTTCGAATTTGGAATAACGACCTCCAGGACAACCTAGATATAAATTTTAATCCAAATCGGAGTAACTTTTTTCACCCAACAGACGTTATGGCAAAAAACCCAATTATAAAATAAACACATTAAGAACAATTTAGATATAAATTTTTATCCAAATCGGAGTAAGTTTTTTCAGTTGGCAGCGACATCGATATGCAGTATTTAATTATATCAAAATACCATAAACATATTTAAAAAAACTCCAAAAAGATGTACGACGTCCCATACAAACTCTATATTCAGTAGAAAACCATACTATAGCGTCCGTCAAATCACTAGCGCTATAAAAATACTAAATTTTATGTCACAAAATATGATAGGTTGTATGATCACGAAGAAACATAGGTCCTGCGTCTAGTAATGCATGAGCGGCACTGACGGCTCGTCCCTTGCACCGCGCAGGAGCCCCGCAGTTGCTTGGAAGTAAATGTCGTAACCGCCAAAACGATATCTTTTAATTTAGAGAGTACCGTTCCAGTAACGCTTTTTTTGTCTTGGCGAAATTGTAGCACTACCATTGTTATATTTTTTAATGTAAGTATCAAGTCAATAAAACAAAATTGATTAAGAGTAGAAGGCAAACATATGTCAAAATTGAGATATTTTTGTTATTTTAATTATAGAACAAAAATTAACAAATCAAATACTGTCTTGGCGGTTTTGTACATTATGAAATGAAATAAAAACATCTGCAAGTATATGAATCCTAGCTATAATATTTGATAAGCAGTAAGAGCTCAAAAAGAGAAAGTCGCAAGGTAGGCTTAACGATGAACGCCTCCAAAACTAAAGCACTAACAAATGCACCCGAAGACCCTATAACAATAAACGGCTTTCCAATTGAGTACGTCAAAGAGTACACTTACTTAGGCCATTAAATTTCAATGAATGATATAATGTCAAAGGAAATAGACACTAGGATTGGGAATGCATGGAAGTGCTACTGGCGTCTAAAAGAAATTATGAAGAACAAAGAAGTCAAGATGCATGTCAAATCAAAACTGTACAACACCTGTGTGCTTCCAGTTCTAACCTATGGATGCCAAACCTGGGCCCTCACCAAAGCGCAAGGCAAAAAACTAGAAACTTGCCAGACAGCTATGGAGAGAAGCATGCTGAATCTAAGAAAATCAGACAGAGTACGAAACAAAGTCATCAGAAGTCGCACTAAGATACAAAATGTTACAACTAGAATACGGAAACTAAAATGGCAATGGGCAGGACATACAGTAAGAGGCATCGAAAAATGGAACAAAAGCATAACGTTTTGGTACCCTAAAAATAGAAAAAGGAAACGGGGCAGACAGATTCGGAGGTGGGAAGACGAGATAAAAATGATAGCAGGAAAACTATGGACAAGGAAAGCTCTAAACCGAGTACAGTGGAAAGAAATGGAGGAGGCCTTTGCTAATGTTGGGCAAACAGACGAAGTTGTCGATGTCATCGACTCAGCAGAGTCGTTAACTTAAGTTCATTTTTTTTTGTAAATATCCTGATACTGCGTCTGAATAAAGGCTATTATTATTATTATTATTATTATTATTATTAAGAGCTCAAAAATCTCGGTTATGTTGATATTTATGACAGAAGAGCCTTAACAGGGGAGGCTGTGTTCAGCAGTGGATGAGTCGGCTGTTACAGTACAGTACAGTACAGTACTTCTTTCCGTCCGAAGGTTGTGTGGTGAAGAGTAAGTTAAGCGCTGTAAGGGATAACACCACCCATTGGACCTATTTAATTTCTCCAAGTATTGTTTACATTGTCAATCTGGTGTCAATAAAGAGTTTTCGTATCGTATCGTAAATTACCAACAACAACATAGGCAAAGAGCTTGGCGGCTACAAATCCGAATCCAAAACGTTCTTGTACCGTCATTAGAGGGTACTACATAAGGTATTCGTCCCAAATAAATTGGATACAGGTAGAAAGATGATGTTAATCGTTGCTCGGTAAGTAGTACTCTAAACCGTTGAATTTCTGTCTATAAGCATTCTCTGTAAGCATTCTCTATTTTACGGTGTAAAGAGAAATAATATCAATACAAATTATACATATAAATTTGACTAATGAGTTTACACAAAAAAAATAATTACGATATTAATACTTACATAATGGAGCAGACTCTACGTTGAAAATGTTGAATTCAGAGTACAAACCATCAAAAATGTATTTTCCACAATATAATAATAATACTAATAAATGCAATTATTTTCTTCACAAAAAGTATTAGAGTGTACAGTAGCAATAAATAATACAAAATCATTGTAAGACCGTTTTGCATGGAGTGTTGCCCGAGGTAGGCTTGAACAGCCTGTTTACGTAACGAATACATTAATTTAGTTACAGATGTCGCACATGACGACCTTTACGACTTTTACGCTGTTCGTTCTCTCCTCCGTATATGATGGAAGTAATAAAACATATAAATTGCCATTGCATACATTACACAGTATTGTATCGAGTAATGTTCACGAGTATTCCGTTAAAGTTTGGTTTGACTAGTCGCCTAGAGCAATCGTATACGACTGATGATAATTATATGCTATATTATTTATTTTATATTGCTGACAGGCTATCATGTGACCACTATCTCGCGGTCGAAAATATTGTTTAGGCTAACCTAGAAGTACTGGTTTTCTATTATATTTTTAGAATTATGTCACTGTTATTGTTTCACGTAGTCAGCAATTATATTCGTCATAATTAGCATAATACAAATATGTTATCACAAATAAATCGGGTTGTATCGAGTTCAATGAAAGAAGTTTGACGTAAACAGTTGGTCTCCAGTATCAAATGCGAACTGATCGGTTGCATAGACAAATATATTCCTAAGCTATACTTATAAAATATCATATTCAGTCTTATGGTTTTACTGGGTAATTTTAATTTGTCAGAAATAATGGCTGTTAGCCTTTTTTTAAAGGAAAATATTCTACAAAGATTTTAGACAAAGTTGCTGTTTGAGTTATAAAATACTTCTGCAAGGCTTTCCTAGGGGACACATATGCATATAAATTCACAATTTATGGAGGAAACACCACCAGTTTAATGTGAAAAATATCCACAATTTCCGCTTAGCTGCCTGTTCGGATGCGAAATGTAGTACATAGGATCAATCAAATGTCATGCTTGAATATGAAACATAAAATGAGTTTTTTTTTTAATTAATGCGTATATTTATAACCTAGAAATCCTTTGACTGTTACTAATCACGAAGTCGTCCAATTAAGAAAAAACAACTTGGTAAAGTTTCCAAATCACAAGATTTTATCTGTCAAATTATGCGATGTGAGCTGCCTTGAAAAAATTACCTGCAACGATTGATAGGTCGCTAAACTATTTTCATTAGCATTTAGTTTTTTTTTCAATAGATGAAAAATGTTAAGAAAGAAAAACTAAATTTAAGATGACAATATCTTTAGAAAAATATTAAAATTATACGAACTGCGGTCCACTAAGCAAAAAAGCGCTCGAGAGAGTGGTCTTTTCATAACATATCTTTTAAATAAAGCATATATGTTAAATTGGCATAACAGCTGTACATCTAAAAAGGGAAAAACAGAAGCAGAACGTCCATATTATTAAGTCATAAATATATACCACAATCTTAAGATCAGTCATACCTCTTAAATAGATATAAATAATTATATGTAAATATTACTTAAATCAGCAATCAAACAAAAACAAGTATGAATTTTTATGAACTTAGAGTTTGTATTAGTCTGTGACATATTTTGAGAAAGTTATTTTAATTATTTGAACTAGGTTAATAATTGTTGCAGCTATGATTTCATTACAGAGCAACCCTTAAAAGGGAAAAGGGTTTGGACAACGGACCCTTCCATATGTAGGGTAGATAGGCAATATATTGTACTTGGGATGTGAGTAGAGTTAAATAACAGTAGAATGGTCGTAATTCCAATACTGTATACATACCACCTACATTAAGGCATTCATTTAAAGTTGCTGTTGTATGTTGTGGTTTGGTAAAAAAGCAAGTTTATTAACAAAATCTGCAAATGCAGTTATGACTTAGCAGTAAGTAAAGATAAATATTCATAAACAATATTGCAAAGGTTAAATAAATAAATATTAAGCATTAAAATAGCAAATCATAATATTCCTCCTCGCTTCGCTCGTCGTCGCACCTATTGGGACTTTGCTCCGACTAGATAGTTCACGTGATCCGTGAACTGCGGTACTGTATAGCCATCTTCCAATTCCAATATTTTTACTTGCGATTTAGTTATTAGACCTCTTGGGTATTTTTTGCCCTTATATTGTGGGATCAAATAACTGGCCTATTTTAATTACTGTCCATGTTGAACTGTCGCACTAATTTGTCAATCGCCGAATAATAAAATAACAGCCCAATTTTTTTATCCTAGGTTAAAGAGAAAATCAGTAGTCTCTGTCTACTCTTGAGCGAAAAGGCGTGATGTTATGATTGGATTATACGAGTATCAAAAATTGTGAGGTGATTGAAAGTTAAACAAAAAATATCTCATAAATTATAGTGTACGGGCATCAGATTGTAAAGTTTTGAATTTAATTTATGACATTACAATAACAATAATGATATTGGCAGGATAGTCTAGTAAATAAATTTTACTATTTTTGTAGTATATTGGCGTTACCATCTAGTAATATATGATCAATAAAATTGTTGTGGTTTATCAACATTAATCAACATAGGTATATAATGTCCACTCCAAAAACACTCTTTAGAACTTATTATTATTAATTTTATAACAAATATCGCAGAGTTCGTTGGCACTATGAATAAAATTGTTATATTTAATTTGAGCCGTAAGAACCTACAACGCTATGAATAAGACAAGCAAGCTAAATGCTTATTTTTCTTCTTTATCTTGGAGTAAAAACTTTAAAAGCTCTGTATATATTACAGAACTTTAGACAAGCAAAACTAACAGGCTTTTATACCTTAATAGTCATCCCGAAACGGTTTGACAATTATAAAGTCTTGTTAATATTAAAAATTATATGATTATTGGATGGGGCGTCGGGAAGTTGCCGTTGGACATACATATTAAAATACAAACTTGAAAGCTTCTTAATAATGTACATGTTTTTTATGTGATCAAGTGCCGTTAAATATTAAACGGGACTTGATCACATAAAGCTCATGTTCCCAAATAGCTAGAGATACTTCACTCGGTCAGTTAACTCCACTTTTCTGTAACACACACCTTTAATATAATAACGTTATATAATATACAAAGGCTTTTAAGATTTAACAAAGATCTATCCATACTTTTTTTTCTTAAAAAAATTTTGATACGTCCTATAATGGAATGCTGCTATGTATACTTCCTCATGCTTATAAATGTTAAGCCATGTAATTTTTCGATCACTGCAATGTGTTTGAAACGTAGGAACAAAAATAATGATAAATGTACGCGATTGAAACTGTTTAAAGTTGTTTAATTATTACATGTAAATTTTCTAATGTACTACCAGTACATGGTGTTCCTTATTCAGTTGCTTATTTCACCTTATAAAAAAAAATATAAAATTCTAAGCGTTTGGATATGAATTTCGTTAGTTTCGGTTCTATTGAATGTAAAAACCGAAAAAACCATTTTGACAATAAAGTGACATTTTCACTTTTATATTTTTTATCATAGGGCTATTCTACACAGACTGAAGTCTAACCTTTTACCCTACGTTTCCAAGCAAATATTGCAAATCTTTTTTTTTTTTTTTTTTATATGCCTGATAGGTTAGCCTTTGACCACTATCTCACCTGATGGTAAGTGATGATGTGGTCGAAGATGTTGTTCAGGCTAACCTAGAAGTACTGGCTCTCAAGGACAGCTGCCGGAACACACCGTTAGTTGCTTGGCGACAGACTTTCTACTTGAGGGTGGTAGCTAGCCAGGCGGGCATTCGCAAAATGCCCTACCACCATGCTATAACGACTGCCATCCCAAGACGACAACCGGGACCGACTGCTTAACGTGCCCTCCGAAGCACGGAAACGCTCAGTAGTAATGTCACTAGCGGTCACCCATCCAACTCCTGACCGCGGGCGACGTTGCTTAACTTTGCTGATCGGTTGAGAACAGCTAAGTAAACTTCGCTACGAGCGCTTAAAAAATCTCAATGATTTTTCGTAGTTTCGGCAAAATGTGCAACACAAAAGAAGATTTAGCAATAGTAGAAAGATGTAGCCGCGCGATATCAAAATGTTACCTCGGTTTTGTTTATTTGGATTAGCAAAGAAAAGGTATTATTCGACTATGTTGACCTTTTGAAGCTCCGTATCTATTTGGTACATACGTACGAAATCTTGTACTTTGACAATTCGTTGAATTGTCTTTTTCCTTTTTGTAGACACTAACAGATAATATATATATAAGCCCTTTGAAAGATAATTAAGTCCTGCATTGCCAGGACCAGTTACCAGTTATACAATTCACCTTCCGTTTTTAGGTTAAAAACAATACTGCTGATTCTTTGTAATAAAATATATCATAAATAATTAGCATCGACTCAGCCCCGTTTTATGCGCGCCGCGTGGTAAGATGATATACAATTATTGAGAGACAAAACTTATACTACCCTCTGTTGTTTTAGGGGTACACAGTTGCTGCAAATATTACAGGAACTTTGAAATTAAAAAAGAATACTATATTCATCTGAATACTAGATTAGAGCAATTTGAATATGCTGTAATGCAGCGTCAAATTGTTCTAAGATATTATAATTTCAACAAAACTTTATTGCCAAGCCAATCATAAACTTACACTTCACCGGAATAATTGTTTATATTTCGACTTGAATACAAAAACTAGCTATTCAGTTGATAACGCCGCTATGAATGTAAAGTGGGTATTATAACATTGCTGTGAAATGATTGTAAACTTAAATATTAGAATTAATATTTAAATAGAAAATGAATAATTGCTTGAGTTTCAATAAAACTATTAAAACTTCAATTTTAAGCAAACTACGAAGCATGATGAATATTAAAATTCAAATTAGTTCTGAGTCAATATTTTATCGAGTAGTTGAATGAATGAATGAATGAGTTACGCTTTGTAAGTGATATTAGGATTTAATCCGACATCTGGTCAAGTACAAGTTGGACTTTCGTAGAACTGGAAGAAAATGCAGTGTAGATCAAGATCGTACAAGACTTATTACTATTCTTTTTTCCTCAAAAAATCATTAATGTATTTTAGTTTGAATCAGAGTTTTTTTTATAGAATTTTGGCTTCACTTTTATGGCAGCCTGAATCCAACCTTCCTCTTTGAATATGAATGTATTGACTAGTTATTTTAGAGACAGGCCTAAAATCTTCAAAACGAAAAATATAAATAAAATACTGGATTTTTTCCTCAATTTAACATTTCTACAACCATTGCACTCGTTGAAGCAATGATGGCGTAGCGGTAATAGCTATATGGACTGCCGTGCCGTAGGTCCCTGGTTCGATCCCCACCGCCGGCTTGAGCTTCACCACATGGTGGAACGGCATTTTGCGATTGCCCACCTGGCTAGCTACCACCCTCAAGTATAAAATCTGTCGCCAAGCACCTAACGGTGTGTTCCAGCAGCAGTCCTGGAGAGGTAGTGAAATTACAGGCACATGAGACTTAACAACTATGTCTCAAGTTGACGGGCGCAGTGCAATTCGTCACTTGAGATGAAACGCATTTGGTATAGGCAGGGGTTAGTCCGCTTAACGTCAGGTAGGCCTCGGGCTTGTTCCATCACAAAAACATAAAAAAGTACAAGAAAAAACGTTGAAATATATTCATTTCAAAAGAAAGATCAGAAAGTGCTTACAATTGTTTCAACTATATTTTACAAAACGTGTCGGAACTACGTTAGTTTTCTAAATAAAAAATGGTAACCAAACATAACATTTTTAAATCATCACCACTCATTCCTTCGATCTTCTTAATCGAATCTGAAAGATTTACCGATAATTTATCCAGGGTGAAGTTAATAAAAATTAGATTACCACCGCTTTCACTTTTACCTTTATCTATCTAACCTTATCTTTCCTTCTAATTGCGTTTTTACAGAGTTATTAATCAGCTTTAGTGAAGAGTTATAGGTCAGATATTTTAGTGAAATTATAAAAATGTCTTTAAGAAAGAAGAAGCACAGTCTTAACTTAATGGTCTTATTATTAAAACTTGTGTATTCTAGAAGTACTAACAATGAAAACGATGTATGCTTTCTTAGCCAAAATTCATTATTCATGTAGAAAATAACTATTTCTTTCCAATATATTGTCATACAATACATTTCTGTCGTTTTTAAAACCTGCGTTCCTTATTATAAGATTTCCCTATAAATTAGTACCAATTGAGTCACTTAACCCTTTAGAATGCCATACTTCATATCATTATTTAATCAATATAATTTACCATTTCAAAATCTGGAATTTCGTATGCACTGGGAGCTACGAATAATATTTATTCGTATGCTGGGAGTATGTTTCAAAGCATATTGCCTATATTCCCCGATTAGGAGGGAAGAGATGTCTAACGTTGTTTTGTTTCTTCAGCCAAAAACATTTCATTCCGCGTACCAGGGGGCCAGCCAGCTATTGGATATAGTTGCATTGTTCGCATCTGTCCGCTAATCAGACATATTCAACTTAACTAGTTATTGGTACTGTGAATAAAAAAATACCATGTGCGACTTGGCCTCACACACACTGAAGATTCAATACGATGGTACGGAACATAATATATTTTGTTTTATATATTAAATAAGAAAACGATATATATTTTCATTTACTTCAAAACTTTAGTGTGAGTTCGACTAGCACATGGGCAATTTTTATGGTCCGATAACCAAAGGGCGAACAGAGCCGTATTTATGAAACAGCTGACTTTTTGTCTGCTAGTCCATCTATCAGTGCGCGTCTTAAGGCGATCACCGTAGTGAAACGCGCACTTTTGGAATCTTTTTTTACTAAAACTATGAGCTCAAAATATTCGAAATAAATATATTGTAATATTTAGTTCTTTATTTAG
Source organism: Plagodis pulveraria (assembly GCA_963890685.1). Taxonomy (NCBI): domain Eukaryota; kingdom Metazoa; phylum Arthropoda; class Insecta; order Lepidoptera; family Geometridae; genus Plagodis; species Plagodis pulveraria. The sequence continues at coordinate 8,219,753 of OY982964.1, read as the reverse complement.
TGAGTTTGTTAATTCGTTTTTATTTGAACTTATTAGTTCTTCTGTAATAAATTGTAATCGACCACCCGTTTTGGACTGTTTTTTATTTATTTAAGAGGATTAGTTAAAGTTAGGATAACAATTCTTTTTTTATAAAATAGCTTATACTATACTCTAATGAAATATGTACTTACTTGTGTTAAAAACATTTTTAAGAATTTTTGGCACAAAATTCCCTGGTGGCAAGAATAAATCGCAACGAAAATCAGTCTGCCCGCAGCGCTCGGGCCGTTTGGACGTGGGATCTGTGCCGTTTGTTACGCCATCATTTTAGTGCATTTATTTTACGAATTAATGCAATATTTTTTACCATAGGTTAGTTTGCAAGTTATACATTATTGACCCCCCAATCAAAAAAATTATTGAGTGAGTACTTTTCATTATATTGATTTATAAAATCTTTATAATAAGTTCTTTGAGCGAGATGATAAAAGTTTAGACACGGCATTGTTAATTCCTATTTTAGTAGGTACCTAGATTTTTAACCCGTAGTACAATATTTCATATTGTTATTTTTAGGGTACTGTACGTGTGATACGGTGATTTTATATTTATATGATATTGATTATAATTATATTACTAACTAGAAAATCTGCCGCCAAGCACTAAACGGCGTAAGCCGCTATGTGTCCTTGGGAACCAGTCATTTAGCATGATGATAGGCCATTTTGCGAATACCCGCGTGACTAGCTACCACCCTCAAGTAGAATAACTGTCGCCAAGCACTTAACGGCGTAAGCCGCTATGAGTCCTCCAGAACCAGTAATTTGGCATGTTGGTAGGGCATTTTGCGAATATCCACCTGGCTAGCTACCTCCCTTAAGTAAAAAATCTGTCGCCAAGCACTTAACGGTAAATGCCGCTATGAGTCCTCCAGAACCAGTAATTTTGCATGGTGGTAGGGGATTTTGCGATTACCCGCCTGGCTAGCTACCACCCTCAAGTACAAAATCTGTCGCCAAGCACTTAACGGTATGTGCCGCTATGAGTCCTCTAGAACCAGTAATTTGGCATGGTGGTAGGGCATTTTGCGATAACCCGCGTGGCTAGCTACCACCCTCAAGTACAAAATCTGTCGCCAAGCACTTAACGGTATGTACCGCTGTGAGTCCTCTAGAACCAGTAATTTGGCATGGTGGTAGGGCATTTGGCAAATGCCCGCCTGGCTAGCTACCACCCTCAAGTAGAAAATCTGTCGCCAAGCACTTAACGGTATGTGCCGCTAAGTGTCCGTAAGAATCAGTTTTTTGCATGGTTGTAGGGCTTTTTCGAATGCCTGCCTGGCTAGCTACCACCCTCAAGTAGAATAACTGTCGCCAAGCACTTAACGGCGTAAGCCACTACGTGTCCTTGAGAACCAGTAATTTGGCATGTTGGTAGGGCATTTTGCGAATATCGACCTGGCTAGCTACCTACCTCAAGTAAAAAATCTGTCGCCAAGCACTTAACGGTAAATGCCGCTATGAGTCCTCCAGAACCAGTAATTTTGCATGGTAATAGGGGATTTTGCGATTACCCGCCTGGCTAGCTATCACCCTCAAGTACAAAATCTGTCGCCAAGCACTTAACGGTATGTGCCGCTATGAGTCCTCTAGAACCAGTAATTTGGCATGGTGGTAGGGCATTTTGCGAAGGTGCTTGGTGACAGATTTTCCACTTGAGGGTGGTCGCTAGCCAGGCGGGCATTCGCAAAATGCCCTTCCACCATGCGGTGAAGCTCAAGCCCGTGGCGGGATTCGAACCATGGACCTGCGGCACGGCAGTATATATGCATAGCCAATGCCACTGAGCCATCACTGCTTCAACAAAATTGTTCACACTGTTCTCCCAGAAAGATTCGAGTAGGTAGAAAAAGATGTTTGGGAACAGTGTAAAGGGGATTTAGGTGAAAATGGTATGATTCTAGCTGTACCACTTTTAATAGCGGTAGGGTGAATCTTACATGGCGGTTTCAGTACGGTTATCTTTTGTATTGAGCGCATACCACGCACTACCACGTTCTCGCATTGTTACACACAAGCGTGTTTATCTCGATTCACACTCCAGTGTGGACATATCACTTAAAACGATATTTATTGGGTGATCAAAACGAAGGTAGCCTTAAGTTCTTATACAACTAAACGGCAATGTTTGCGCTTCATGTTATATGTATAAGATGTACCTTGGTAATGGTCTAACTAACATAATTCAAGCTATATTTGCGATTATTACTTTAAATATCTGAAATTTTAATACATACAAGTGATAGGTGATAACTTGGTTCTTGTAGTTTACATGTTGGCTTAGATTTTTGCAGACAATCACTGAACAATACGGCATTTTAATAAAAATAGTCTACTCGCACACTCACCTCGAACAGGTTTTTAGTAATATTTGCGGTGAATGCCGTGGACGCTGCATATAGGTGTCTCGCGTGCCGCGTAAGTGGACCTCTCTATAGATCTCTGTGGAACCGACTCATACATCTGAAAAGAGAGAAAGAACTTGTCGAAGTCTGTACCGTGAGCACAGTATTGAGATCATACTTTTGAATTGACACGGTACCAACTTTGAAAAGTAATTTCACCCTTTTCAGGAATAGAAGTCGGTTACATTTTAGGTTTTAAAATATAATTTTCACTTTTAAATTTAATCTCTTTTTAAGGACCCCATAATCTCAGCAATCCATCAACCAATTAAGCTCATACAGGTTCTTACTTGCAATTTATGTTACTATGAAAGAGGTATCTTTCTACCAAATTTCAAGAAGGTCTATCAGGTAATCAATATTTATTGACGGGGAAATATACAGTGCTCAGACCTCCACCTCGCTTCGCTTAGTCTATTAAATATTTCTATACCTACAAGTAATGATATTTTATTACCCTACAGCGGTTCGCAGTAACTGCAGATAAAAATGTTGTTATATCTACACTTCTGTTCTGCCGCTTCTAATAGTTCACGAAGCTCTACAATTTTAGCGATACTACGCGTGGTACGGCGACTAGTGCCGCCGTGCGAATGAATATTTTTAGGAGTTAAAAGTTAACGCCCATTTCTTTTAGCTCCGCCCGAATAAGAAATTATTTTGATTACGGTCTTGGCCTTAAGTCTTTCGATCGTAAATGAATATACACAGGCCTTATAAATGTTGATATTTTGTGTAAAACGTTGACCAAAATTTAGATATATAATTAAAAACTTAATATAATTATTTTTCGATGGAGGCATACTTGAGAAGGTAGATGAACTAAAATCATCAAAGCATGAGTACTAATATTGTTACTATAGTACTATTGTATTTGTAGCTAGTAGAATTGTATGTATATATTGCCGTTTTTACGATAGAGCAATTCCTAAAAAGCTAAATAATTTTGAAACCTTTTTTTTAACTTTTTACCCATAAACCTACATTTTTCATAAAAGTAAAATTTTTATTGGATCTTCTGATACCACATGTTCGAATCAACCATAAAGAGAGAGATAATTCAAAGATAAATTTTCAGTAATTGATGTTACTTGAACGTTGCAGCGCGTGTGTGACGATCCATTAATGAGGTTTGGTTGCGCTTATGTACACAGTACGGTTTAAAAATCTTTAGAACCCTTATTAGTCCACTAGTAGCACGTTCCAACTATAATTGTTGTAATGAAAAATTGGCATTAAGTTGCGGCAGATATTGCACACACTAAAACCGAAATATAAACTTTATAAAAATAATATGTGCAGAAATGTTTTTAAAAAGAACGGACCAAGATTTATAATTTAGAAAGGCTTGAAGTTGCCAGAAGGAGACACTTAAACCGAAATCAAACCTTTACAATAAGAACACGTTCTTTAGTTCCAAAAAGACACAAAGCATAGGAAAATTGTTTGAGAAAGGCTAATGTACCAATAAAGCTCCTATAATACATTAAACATAGATAGTGCAGTGCAGTAGATTCATTAATTTAAAGCAAAATACTTGTGGGAATAATACAACTTAAAGGAAAAGCAAATCATAACTTTCTGTTTGTTTCTAATATAATATTCACAGAACTTGGACCGAGAAAAAATAAACAAATCACTTAAGTGAATTCCTTACAGAGCCATAAAATATGCTGATAGGCCAATAGGTATGTAGAAGACGCAGTAACTCAAGTTTATGAACGCGTAAAATATCGTTAACCTAATTTTCTTGCTTCAATCAAAGCGAGATGGATCCCTTTAAACTTTTACATAATTTATGATAAAGTTTGCGCCAGAATATTTTATGAGCAAGTTTTAATTCACTTGTCAAAACATGTCAAATATTATATTGATACCAAGGGCATTGATCTCAATGACATCGAAATACATTTAAAATATTAAATTTTTCCCCGTCTTTGACAGAGAGGTCCTATATAAAAAGAAGAGTAACTTGTTTACCGTATAAAAGATCTGTAAAATTTATCGAAACCTATCTTCAGCGCCACTAATATTTTCAGGGTTTTTATCACGCGCATGATCTTCACAAGAAATTGAATATTTTTTGTTACATTATTTCTTTATCGATTATTTGGACTGTGGAAAGCGTAAGTTCTTTATTACACTGTCTGATTTATGCCAGTGTTATCAAAACGCCGAACTGATTTTGTGTGTTTTTTTAAATGTTTCGCTGAAAGTAGTCGTTCTTTTAGTAATCTTTATTTTGAGATTAAGGGGCTCTATATGTCACAACCTCAGAAGTTGATATCTCGACCATTACCTATAAATGATATAATGTTCGAAAAGGGCTTATTTGAGGCTCTATCGATATTAAGGCTCGTGTGAAAAATAAATTTAATTTAACCGACTTCAAAAAAAAAAATTATAGGTTCATCTTTTATATTTAATATCTTGCTGTACCTACGACTTTGTTCGCGATTGCCATCCCTGCAGACTGATTATTCACATTTGAGCACTGTTTATCTCATATTAAGCACCGCTGTGGTCTGCGGTGGAGCACTTTTAGTAAGGCATAGCTCAGAAAGGAGCTTTTTACTTTGGGTTTGAAAACTCCCGAGTTGTATTTTCCAGAAGACATTAAGTAACCCAGAGAATTCCTTTGCAGTCCGCACAATAAATGTTGAAGCAAAGTACTTTGTGCGTTTTTTTGGATTTTCGATTTTAAAACGGCATATTCTTGACGAGGTTCTCCTTGTTTGGCAATAGAACGAAAATATATTAGATTGTGCACTTCTATTGCGCAGTCTCTTGTCAAAGTCATCCAAATCCAAAAGCTGACACCACGTATAAAAATAAACAATGTATTCTCTCCTTCTCGTTGAAACGGCTTAACGGATTTAAAACGGTCGCAGCGTAACTTGTTGTACTTAATGGTGTGTTGCAGCAGCTGTTTTTGAGTAATTCTAGGCTAGCTCAATCAACATCTTCGACCACATAGTGGAATACCTACCATCAGGTGAGAATTAAAAAAAACAACATTTTTTTGGGTCGTAAATTTTTGCCCACAAACTGATTCCTGCAGCTACTAACGGGAATAATTTTAGTAATAAAGGAGATGGGCGAAATCTTAAACATACTTCTTGAACTACTAAGCTTGAGTAAAAGTAACATAGTATTTTTTTTTAAATGAAGATAATATATTATACAAACATGTAACGTACAAAATATCATTACAACTTACGTAGTACGCAGAATGAAGTTATGATGTAAAAGTGTAATAGATATTTAAACGTGTAACATTCATTTTCTAATGCAAAACAAAAATGCTTAACGCTTAAAGTAAATAGTTACTAGTTAAATTGCACACCTATATATTAGTTGTACGAACAGTCTCGGTTTATTTTCTGTTCGGATCAGTGTCCATTTGAATTTCAGCTTAGGAAAAGCTCTTCAATTGGCTTTCGTTTTCAATAATCATATGTTCCACCTACAATATGATAGTAATCACTGTTTTATTTGTTACAGGTAAGCTTATTTCTGGGGAAAATAATAATAAAGAGAAGTTAAGTACGTAGTGACGACGCTAGACTAGACATAGGAAAATAAAGGTAAAACATATTATATTTCTATAAGAAAGGGTCATATTATCGAATTAATGATTTTATGTGGATTATGTGGATCATTTAGGAAATAAATTGTAGCCAATAATTGGCTAATAAACTGGAAAAAATATAGTTAATAAACTTGCTTGCTTTCATATGACGTACAGATCCTTGTCAAGAATATATGGACTGACACATATCCTCCTGTTGAATGACGTCATAAGGAAAAGAAAGAAAGAAAAAGAGGAAAACCAATATGAGAAAGAATGTACTAGATGATCATCGTTTCATCACTCACGTCGTTATGAGTGTGGTGTTGATGCATACAATGTTTCAAACCATCTTAATTCTTTAATTACTCAAGATTTAGCTGATAAACTGCCAACAAGACTACACAGAAAAAAAAGACTTCTTTAGCCAAGAATATACATTGTCTTAATAAATTCAAGACAATGCTGTATTACAACAAGAATATATTCTGAACTGAAAAATAATCGAGTCTTGATGTCACAATCGAATATTCTTAGGAATATTGTTTTGACCCAAAAAATATTTCTTCACATAAAGTAATTTAAATTATTATTTCAAGATAACGAAAATATTCTTCCAACAATAAAATAGGAATTCTTCTGTTAACATTTTATTCTCTAAATAAAATTTCTATTTTCTTTCTTGAAATATTTTTAAATATTCTTGTTCGAATGTAATTAAGGTGCTTCACTTACGAATATTTATGGTAAGATTTTTGGATTCAAAACTAACCATATTAAATAAACACTTTAACGTTTTCTCCAAAGAAGAATGCAATATATACTTTGATTCAAGAATATATTCCTGAGAATATTGTGTTCTGTTTTCAAGAATATATTGTTTTCAATATATATGAATCACAAATATTCTTGAATAAATGTTTTTATTCAAGAATATTTGTGATCTGACTGCGTTGGCTCAAGTATTCCTTTTTTTCTGTGTACTCTCAATGAGGGTTGGCGTCTGAAAGGGCTAAAAAAATATAATGAAACAGTAACGAAATTATACATCCACTATTATTATTATTTAAGAAATTTAGAATGATAGTTAAGAAAATTAGAAAGTTGAGGCCATGTGGTAAAATATTCTTTTTGGCAGACGATGCATGTTAGAGTAACATGACAAAGTGAAAAATGCTTCTTCAAAATTACAAATTTTCGAGAGTCATGTGCGGGATAAGATTTCCTCTCGAATATTTGTAATTTTGTAATGTAATCCACAGAGAATGCTTTATTGCAAATATAAAATATTGAAATGCTTCTTCAGCCTTAAATTTACTGATGGATTGATACTGTTCCTAAGACAGTTGAAATAGTCAAAGTTAGTAATTTGCATTGTTAATTGTATGCATAGAATAAAAGGCACGGTTATTATCCACGCCTAAATTGTATAATTTTGTGGCATTATAAATTTAAATTTAAAAATTTTGATTCGGGCAGAGTATTTACATATTGTAAACAGAATGTAAACTTATTAGGCAGAGAGAATTGCTCATCGTCCAGAAAAACGTGCACAGCAGCCCGAGCACAGCGTTACCTACGCAATAATATACCTTACAAGGTATATTACTGCGTAGGTAACGCTGTGCTTATTGATTTTTACGTTCGAGAATTCGACGATATAAGAAATGAAATCCAGGTTAAATCAAAATAACGCGATCCATTTATATACGACGCCAGTTCATTTAACTGTTTTTTTGCGGTCTTGGGTAACCATCGCAGAATGAGGAACAAGAATACAATGATGGTATTTTATTCCAAGTCATTCGTATGCGAACTCGCTACGAGATGTTTCCTTTGTTTTGGATACAATTCCCAGCTGAGAGAAACATTCATTTCGATTAAGATACTTCAGCGAAGCAACTACTAAACTTTTGAATGGCGGCTGTAGGGTAATTTGTACGTCTATTTTGTACTGAAAGGTACAGCGGTAGAGGTAAGGAACAGTGTGGAGGAAATAAAATATTTTGCGAGTTTAAATATACATGGGTGAATAATTAGTTTTTGTCAATGATATCTACAAAATATAGCAAATAATACGTTCATGAAAAGTTTACTGTATTGAAATCAGTTCTCGTGTTCGGAAGAAACCATACTACGAGACAGAACGATACACGCTCATAAAAAGTCGTCACAGTTGTAACAATCTAATCCAACGAAACCCTCGTCTATTACCCCAAATAAAATATATATATACCTTAGCCTACCGAAGTGTTAGCTCCAAGACTATATCATTTAATTCACATGTGAGCATTTCTACGGCTGTGTTCGCGGAATATTTTTTAATTGCGTTCTTTTGAACCAAAATAGTACTATTTTTAGAAGGGTTTAAACTATCATTGCGTGATCACTGTAAAAAAGAGTTTATCTGTGAGATATATACAGTCACATTTATAAAGAAGAGGTCGTAGCATCGTGTTTAAAAATAATTCCCCTGAATTTTAGGCATAAAAAAATCTGGATAATGAATATCACTACATGGTATAAAACAAAGTCGATTCCCGCTGTCTGTCCCTATGTGTGCTTAGAGCTATAAACTACACAATAGATTTTGATGTGGTTTTTTTTATGTAATTGTGACGGAAAAAGCACGAGGCCCACCTGATGTTAAGCGGACTAACCTCTGCCTATAACAGATGCATTTCATCACAAGTCACGAATGCAGTGAAATTCGTGTCACCTAGCTCTCAAGGACTGCTGCCGAAACACACCGTTAGGTGCTTGGCGACAGACTTTCTACTTGAAGGTGGTCGCTAGCCAGGCGGGCATTCGCAAAATGCCCTTCCACCATGCGGTGAAGCTCAAGCCCGCGGCGGGATTCGAACCATGGACCTGCTGCGCGGCAGTCCATAGCCAATGCCTCTGAGCCATCACTGCTTCAAAGGCATTGCTGCTTTTCTTTAGGTACACACATATTGACTTAGGTCTATACTGATCAGACCATGTGCTCTTCTTCTCTGAACGTGCTGGAGTGGGAGCGCTAATCTATAGCAGGGATGATGAATGCTTCAAAACCACGTCAGTTAAATCACAATATTAAATTAATTTAAAAGAAACACTATTTTTTCCTGATACTGTGTTTTTGTACTGAGTAACACTTCATTGCACTATTAATTCAGAATTTTTTTTTCTAGTGTGTTGTTTGCTTGGTAATAAAATGTCACTTGCAATGAAATAGTGCCTTGCTAACCTCAATAAAGTCATTTTGTCCACAACTGCTTTGATTGTGGCATGACATATTACTTTTTATTCTGATGAGTGTATAGTCTTTTTTTTTTGTTTAATGTTTTATATATTTTTTATTTTAAGGATTTTAATAAAATTATTCACACTTCAACCGTTAGACTGTCGTAATTACGGCACATTCGCTTAAGTTCCATGCACTCAAACCGCTTACTCCGTTTGTGACGTCATTCACATTTGTCTTTTGATAAGGTACCGTGGTTAGGTGTAAGTAGTTTCTTTTTCGGTCGGAATGTATGTATGGCTTTAGAGGTAAGTATTAATATTATAGACAATACTCAGGCAATCAACATACACCTTCATACACATTGCCATTATAACAGCTGGTCGAATAGCGCCAATATCATTTTATAAATGATCCTTCTACAAAATAAACTTTCCAATTATTTTGATAATATTTTTATAGGTCTTATTATCTGATTCTCTCCCTGAAGTAAAAATGAAGGACTGTACAAAACAATATTACAGTTATTTTCTTTTTGTTCTTTTTTTTTAAATTGATAGGTACGTTTTTTTTATGTTATTGTGACGGAACAAGCTCGTGGCCCACCTGATGATAAGCAGATTAACTTCTGCCTATAACAGATGCATTTCATCACAAGTCACGAATTGAACTGCGCCCGTCACCTTAAGAGACATAGTTGTTAAGTCTCTTGTGCCTGAAATTTCACTGGCTCTCAAGGACTACTGCCGGAACACACCGTTAGGTGCTTGCCATCAGATTTTCTACTTGAGGGTGGTAGCTAGCCAGGCAGGCAATCGCAAAATGTTCTTCCACCATGCGGAAAAGCTCAAGCCGGCGGTGGGGATCGAACCAGGGTACTGCGGCGCGGCATAGCTATCACCGATCGGCCATCAGTGCTTTCAGAGATTTAAATACATTCTTTTCTTTAATATTATTATTTATTATCTTCTAAAATAAATACAGAACCCGTATCTGGTTCTTTGATTTGCACTCATGCGGTTTTTTTCCGTTTGACTATGCTCTGCGGCTTGCAAATTCAATTTGCATTTGCACTGTATAAGACCAAGCAGGCTAGCACCACTAGAGGCACTGAACAGTTACTACCCTTGCTAAGTAATAATCTACGTAGGTTATTTGCCGTCAGGCAGAGCCGGCAACGACATCAAAGACAAAAATAAATTTACACACTTAATTTTGGATAAGGGCAGGAAAAAAAAGAATACTAAGGACCAAATTACGATAAAACTATACGAGGATAACTTTAATCTCTGTATGTAACCAACAAAACATAATAAAATTCTGTCAACATAGAGGTTCAACGATGCAACAGTATTTTAAAATTCCCATGATATTGAAATTATGACATTTTACATGCAGAAAGCTCCTCCTTAAAAAAACCTTAACCTAGAATAAAAAATATACGGTTCAATTTGGTGGTACAATAGTTCTATAAACTAAATACAATTATGGGCACTTTGCTACATATACATATATATATAACGGTAAAATAAATTCCCGCCTCGAATGCCGGTCCAAATAGAGAAGATGGAATCGCGTCTGGCGAATATAGCCTGAATACGAAGATTCAATGGCAACGTGAGGTTCACATTTGCCACTGTAAAAAATTGTGAATGTATGTGTTGTAATTATTTTGTGCAATAAGTTTTTAATAACGTTTGTATCTAAATTGATACACAAATACTCTTTGGTAGCATCTCTATTTACTCAGTAGTTTTTAATGGAAAGCTATACTAGAGCGACATAATACACGCTGACAAATTTCCGAAATATAACTCGATCATTTCGTGCCTCACAAATACAATTTCCAAATCTAACTTACTAATGCCAAACACATTCTGACCAAATGTTTAATAGTAGCTTATTTGAGTTCACAATCCGCTTGTTTGAGCTTGAAATTCAGCCATGCATATTAACGCTCAGCCTGCCCTATTTGAATTACATAACAGACAATTTATACGTTAAACTGTAATCAACGAGTATACCAACGAATCCCATAAATTGAAACCTATTTTTTTTATCTTATTTTTACTATCCTAAAAAATCTATTAGTTTCTCTTCCATCAGATCCACCCTATGGATTCATTGTTCTATCATCGTCGACGAAAGTGCTAAGTTACTATACTGACTATGGATAAAGCTATGTATGTAAACATTATCCATTTAATTAACAGGTACTAGGCGAGCATCATCATTATAGAGGTATACTTATTTCTTAAACATTAATTCATTAGATTTTCCTACAGTGTTGCTGGTACTTGGTCATTTGTGGCTATGTTTGCCTAACAAAATCTTGACTGTTTTCCAAAAAAACTAAATGAAGTTTATACTCTATATACATTTATAAATCTTATATTTAAACCGGGCAGGAGCCCGAAAGCTAGGGTTTATAAAAAGGAAACGCTTATTATTGTCGATATGAATTTATAACTGCTTACCCCATAGCATAAAAATACTGACCGCTAATAAAATTAAAAAGAGTTAGCATGGATGCAAAATAATTGTTTTTATGTTGTAAATCTTATAATGTAAGTATAAAAATCTTTAATATACATATAAAATGAAATATAACTTTCATAAATTACAAAGTAGCTGCATGAAATAATTGCTCGTCTTGCCAACAGAATACAATTGTGTGTAATTATATTTATTAGATCTTTTTTACTTGTATTCTTGCAAATGAATTATTTGATTTGAGTAAGGCGTATATGTTTTAAATCACTTTGAAAACATTCAAGAGCATAATATGGATAAGTTCTGATATTATTAGTTATCTGGAAACTGGACGAAAATGCAGATTATCCATACGTTACACTAAAATCCTTTTACGCTATTACAAATTCAGTTTTCAACAACATTTGTATTTGGCTAGTAATGTAAATGTTTCTGAATTGTCGCGAAGCAAATGATCAAGTAAAACAATTACAATTTACATCGGCAAAAATGCTTTTAGGTAAAATATTTAACCGATAACAAGAAAATTTACTAAATAAAGCTTTCAAGGTGGTTAACTTCAACTTAAAAAAATATATAAAGATAAGTAGGTATCAACATATTGAAACAATAAATAAAATCTTTGTAATTAAACCCTCCTTCTGTCTGGTGAAAGTGCAAATTGCACCGAATTTAACAACAAAAGCAGTAAATGTAGGGGCCAACACCTGCAAGAAACTTCAGTTCCCCGTCTAATTACACGATGCAGCTTCCACTGTTTCTAGTTAGTACTTTATTGGAGTCTCTTTTTCGCTATCTTGAGACGACTAGGTAATTTGAAACGAAACAGGAGTTGTTGATTTCTCCGTACTTTAACTGTGGAGTGTGGATTTCAGTTCAAGTTTGTGGCCTTGCACAAGTAATTGACCGTCCACTTTAAGTTATTTGCAGAAATTGTACTTACTTACTTTTTACATGAACGTAGTTATTCTATACCTATATCGTATACGCATTAAAATACACCCGAAAGATCTATTTATTCACTGATTTCGAAGTAAATAGTAGGTTAGTCTCTTAAACAGTTTAAATTGCATACAGAAAAATAAATATTAAGAAGCACAACAGCCACATCATGTTCAAACAATAATAAAAGATCTGACGATTTTAATTTTTTTTGTACGTACTTAGGTATAGTTAAGGCTAAGTAATTAACTGTCTGACAGTGGTACACACCGGATACATTTTTCTCAACAAAAGTAACAATTGCCAACACCTGCAAGAAACTTTACTTTGTCGACCCACTTCACAACGCGGCTTCCCCTGTTTCTAGTAAATATTTGCATGGTGTATTTATTATTTTCTGATAGCCTTTGTCTACCAATTTACCTGTTGGAAAATTGCGGTAGAAGATGCTGTTTAGGCTAATCTATAATTAATGCCTCTCGAAGACAGTTGCCTGAACACATCGTTAGGTGCTTGGTAACAGATATTCACTTCAAGGTGGTAGCTAGTCAGGCAGCCCATTAGCAAAATATCCTACAAACAAAACCCCTTTGTTTGTGTTTTCAAATGTATTGCTGCACAGAAATAAAATTCTTTTATGTGAAATAAATTCATAATAAAACTATCGTCACTTCTTTAAACCTCATACTATACACAATATTTAGTAAGAACGTGATTTCCTCTGACGCGTTCATACCATAGCAAATGTACAAACGCCGTGCAAACAGTGGAATCCAATTATTATAGCACCTGCACCTCACGTCGTGATGCTCTTGACGTGAAATCCTATCTATTTGCAATTTTGGACGAAAAATGAAATTGCAACGATCAGCTGCTGCTGTGTGTCATACAATCGGTAGGCCAACATTTTATAACTATATTAATGCGATATTTGGGGCTTTTGGAGGTCTGATGTATGAAAAACCGCCACTTTGGCGTTCTTGGCGGCGGCACATGTCTAACGCAAAGCGTGGATGTAAAAAACCTCTGCCTAGCCTTCGGAGCAATCAATAATGTGTTTAGGCGTGAATGGCAGTGTAGGAAGTGAAATTACTGGGCATATAAGACTTATGATCTAACGTCTCGGAGTGACGAGTGCAATGCAGTGACATGTAACTGTAACAGACAGGCGTAACTCGAGGTCATGAAGCTTTTGATCAGGTGGATGATATCTCCATCTCGTCATTGTAACGCATAAAAACTACAGTTAAGTATCACGTTTTTTTAATATATATTAGTGTACTAAAGTTTAAACGTATATATCTTGGTACTTATTACGTTTTAAGATGTGAAGCATCATAGCTATTGCTATAGTATCAAAGCATATCGTATGGATCCCGTATTATGTAGGATAACGATATGATAATTGTGATGTTGTAGAGATCGCGTTTCCTTCCGAGTTAATGTCGCCTTCCATGATATATATAGTGTAGTATACTTTGTCCTAAATGAATTTGAGTATAATACGACAGTATGTTGTTTAACTTTTCGTATGGCCTATAAACAACAATTTTGATAACAATTGATTAACTAAGTAGGTACCGAAGTTTGATTTGCTTAGGTTACGTTATAATAACACGCACACGTGTTTGGGCATTTATGAATGAAATTCAATTGTTATTATTATCTTTGATGCGCTAGGACTACACATAGAATATGATTTTATTATAAAATTCATAAATCCATTCATTATCTATTACATATTAATGATTATAATTACTTTATAGATGACACTTTATCGACAGTGGAGTTCATTAGCCTACGAGCCGCTTTGAATGATTGTTTTGTTAATGTAAGCTGGTATGAGTAACTAAACAGAGTGCTGCATTCAATGGGTGAGATCGTAGCGCCATATTTTTTTAAAGGAACTTCATTTTAATTTATGTAAACATTTCCCGCAAAAATGCCTAAATTATTTGCGTTAATGCTTATAGCTTGTAATATTGCAAACATACTTGTTTGAAGCCAACTAGCAAATGTCACAGTTAGCCCACTCATTTGTCTAAGAAAAAAGGCATTTAAAGAGCCCTGAAATAGTTTCCACGCCCTTGCTTAACCAAAGGAGCTACTAACTTAGCGTCCATTGTGCTATAGGTGATCCATGAAAGTGCTCTCCAGAATGTGCCATTTGCGTTTTTCAACAGCATGACTATTCAATTATTTTAAAATGCGTTTTGTTTTCCGTCACATACTTCTCTTTAGTCGGGGGATTTACCGAAAGATTTATTTAAACCTTTTCCAATTATAATAGCATACTCACTTATTAAAAGCAATGATTTGTTATTGTGACGGAACAAGCACGAGGCCCACCTGATGCTAAGAGGACTAACCTCTGCCTATAACAGATGCATTTCATTTGATTGTAATGTTTTTTCTTTAATGCTATATAATGCACTGTAACTGTAAGGAAGTGTAGTTAAGAGAAGGAAGTTCAGCAGAAGAACGACTCTCTTCTTGACATACACATGTAGCTGGGAGTATAATTAATGAAATAGTGAGCAACAGCTTCCTAGAGAGGGCTGTTTGTATTTTCAAGCCGACTACCTTTTACATCACTTTCTAAACACAGTACCTAATGTTCTCAAACTACGTGTACAATTTTTACAAAAATGAATCACAACAACAGAGATATTAAGTATCGATTTTCGAGGTTAGGGAGATGACACTATCTTTTAGAAGCAGATACAAATTAAGTTCAATTAAATAAATTACAAAAAAAATATTATACGCGAAGTTCTTGTATTACAGACGTAGGTAGTATAGAATAGAAGTAGTGTATCAATAATATCCGACGATTCTTATTATATAATTTAAGCACATAAGTTTTAAAATCAAGTTAAAGTCTCACAAGTGGAATCTAAGAGACCTTAACCAACAACGTCAAAACTGCAAGCCTAAAAATAACAAGTCCGACTCGCACATGGTAACATATAATTTTTTTTAAATTTTTCTTTCAAATAGATAATCTTAATTCGCATAATTAGCATTCTAATAAGCTATTGGACGTTTTTACTTCCATTATTAATGAAATTAATAACTTGCAGGATGCTATAAGGCGATGCGGCATACTTACATCTGATTATTGTTCCGTTCAACAACTGGAACATATTTGCATTTATTCACAACAAACAATGTGCGTCATTAAAAATACAAGCTTGCTTTCAAAATGGCAAATATTTGTAGGTTACCTTCGCCATCTGAATTCTGATTCATTATTTATTTATCAGCTGTTCCTGTTTTACAGACATTTGGGGAGAGTTGTAAACGCACTCCTTCGTGGAATTGTATATTCAAATGAAAGACACTTAACGTTGCTGTTATTTTGAAATAGTTATTTTTTTTGTTTAAAATGTGCTAAAGCATATTTGGTTCTTGTTTTAGAGTATGGCCGCCAAAAATTGTACAATAACAGTCGTGAAATCGTAACACACCATAACATACGTGAATGATAGTAACATACGTGATTTTGTTAAGCCTAGTGTACATTACACTAATAATGCAGATTTTTTTTTCTGTATTATTTATTTTATTGTTAATTAAGTTATTTGATGAAATTACTTTAAAACTCAATAAAACAAATTGTACATTACACTAATAATGCAGGAGATTTTTTTTTTCTGTATTATTTATTTTATTTTATTGTTAATTAAATTATTTGGTGAAATTACTTTAAAACTCAATAAAACAAATTTAAATATTAAAGAAAAAGTTTTATTTCTCAAATGTCAGTCTTCATTAAATCAATAAAAAACTAAACTCAAAATATAAACGTCTTTGTTACTTATTTCTTACAAAAAATATAAGTTATGAAGCTTTTTAACCGACTTCAAAAAGAGAAGTTCTGTGTTCGACCCGCATGTGTGTATGTAGGAACTAAAAAGCTTGATTTATTATTTTTTTCACAAAAAGGGAACAGACTTCTTATACCACAAAGTGAAAAATAACTTTAAAATTTGGGAAGTTGGTGGCAAGGCACTACAAAATTACAACACAATCAAAGCACCAACTTCCGAAACATGATAGTTTTTGAAGTGTAAAAAAGTTAATTTATAACTTTAGATTCTCTAGTGAGTACTACCCCTAACAGCCGATCACGAATGTTACGTAACACAATAGTAACACATGGTATCTTTCGTGAATCAAAATATGGTTGGACATAACCTAAAAAGCCTTTATTCGTCAAAGTGTTGTAGTAATAAGACGCCGCATAGTTTGATTTGTTACTAGAATACTAAAGCTACACACATAATTTTAATAATATAGTAAATTTGTATTCTTACCTTGCATAATTCTTACTCTAAATTATTAAAATGTTCCGAGACAAAAATGCCGACTACCTTACCAATCAACTTTGACAGAAACAAAATGGCGATTTTTTTTCTAAAGGTTGGGCAACATGGAATTGGTGCTGCCATTACTTAAAAATATTTTTGTGGCTTGGATATCTAGTTATTTAAGGTGTTATTTTATGGTAACTTGCGTGAAGTATCATTCGTGAAAAAAAGTGTGACTATTGTTTAAAGTAAGTTTTATATTTATTTTTTATGTTATTTTTATTAGAACTTGTTAAAAGTATCCACAAGTTTACAGAATAATTTAGAAATACCAAAATTTTACAGGTATCAATAGATTTGTGCATAATTTTGTGACTTCAAAGTGTGAGATGACTAAGTGGGACACATGACTCTTGTATGGAAACTAAAATAAGCATTTACAAAAAAAAAATATTGAGCTTGTTAAATGCACTCAAAATGAATTTAAACTATTAATATAATAATAAATATAACACAGTTAACCTGAAACTATTTAAAAACGACCATATTTACTATATAAAAAAACCTGGTGTTATATAAAATGACAAGGACATTTTTTTTTCTTGAATGTACAATTTTTGGCGGCCATACTCTAATCCGCATTAAATAACAGCGTGGAACATAACCTTTTTCGTGTAATGGAATTCATGGAATCTGTTATATATAACAAAAATGAAATTCATTTTAAGACTTACTTTCGTGCCAAATATATAACACAACTCAGGCGTAAAAAAATAACGAGTATCTAAGCTAAAGCGATCACAAATTGTTCGCCAACAAAATAAAAAAGATATCCACTTCACAATAAAGTTACTACATCCTTATTAAAAGTGTCATAAAACTATAGTGGACCACTATAATAATCTATATAAATTATTCGTATCTTTTCAGTAATATGTAACAATGATTAAAGAAACATAAAACTGTATACAGTTCTCTATTTAATAATAATATTCATATTCTTCTAATACATCGGATCGTCGTAAGAAGCAACTTAGAGGACAATTCGAGTGAGCACTTTGTTTTCCGCCGCTGTCATATCATGACTTCGGCAGACCACAATCAAGTAAAAAATCTGTCACCAAGCACCTAACGGTGTGTGCAACTAACCCTGGGAGCCAGTAAGTCTAGGTTACCCTGAACAACATTTTCAACCACATCTTCAGTAATCGATTACCACCACAGAGTGATCTTGGGATAGTAGCTAGCCTATCAGCTATAAATAATTATTTAATAATAAAAATACCACATATAAAATTAAAATCCGTTGCCCTAAAGCACTTACTGGCAAGCTTACACTTGATAGCATAACCAATCTCGTTATAATAATAGACTGGGATGTTGTGTAACCACCCCAACTCTCTCGTGTAAACGGAAATTTAATATCGGAGATTTATGCAAGCAATTAACCAACTGTTGTAAACTAAATGCAAGTTAGTAAATGGGTGAGATAACAATTTGTAATTAACACTATGTATGGTAAGTTACGTATGCCCTTGGGGTGCCGGTCTAGAATGTCACCCCCCATTGCTACCTGTGTGTGTCGGAAGAGGCGACTAAATGTAAAATACCGGAAGTTGTACAGCAGCGCCTTCTGAGGAACTGATATCATAAACTGCGATCCCCAAGACGCCTGCCAAGCGCGGGGATTATGGCACATCCCTCCTTAATGAGAGAAGTTGTGTTCTTCAGTGAACAATACCGCTGATACATTACGGTAAGTTCTGTCAAATGAGTTGCTTACGTTATACATGCTGTTACTTTAAATAAGGCAAGTAAGTATATTATAATTATTGTAGTAATGAAAAGTTTTCTCACGACTTGTTTGTGCAGTTTACCTTTTTAACAGTCTCAATATAAATAAAAAAAATTAACCATAAGCGAGATTTTAACTAACAACCGAACCGTCTCTAGAGCTGGATGAGACAATAATTATTCCCTACCAATTGAACTATTCATCACTATTCATAATTATAAATATGGTCTCATTTTGTTGTGAAAATTCGCTCTTTGTAGGTACTTCGTATCAGTAAATATTAATTACGAAGACATTATTACCACACACTACATACGTGAAAGTGGCGACTTATTTCATTCCACATCTCATAATAATCCAACTATTTTCCTATGAATATGGGGCCAGTACAATATGATATCTGTTAGAACACAGTGTGATACAAGAACATATTGTTGAAAATTTTAGCTTGAGTTTTACGGCCAGCTTGACGGCCAGCTGCCAACTCTCCATAGAAACGTCATTACGCTTTTGGTGGTAGTGTACCTGCTACCTTTTGGTCATCCAGTACGATAAAATGGTAAAGGGCCTTGTTGAGTACCACGTAGCGTCTCTAAAACTAAACTCGGCAATGTCAATAAAGGCTAGAGTAACAAGAGAATCCTCAGCGCCGTATCCACTGTTGAACAAATGCCTCCACCATAATACGCCACAGTGAATTTTTGTCAGTCAAAGTGAGTTTTTGACATTAATCCCTTGTTTGGCAGGCACTTTGGGGAACGCCGATACTGTTGTCAATCATTCAGAAAGCGGTGCTGCCCCCCTGTGGCGCTATTATTCCCATTGTCGCCTGTTACGCCACCTACAGAACAAGAGAATATGGAACAGTAATTAAATTCTTAAGCGGAAAACCAATTCAATTGTCTCATTCGAATCACTTCGATCTATGATCAATCCGTTTTGTTCACCAATTATTCTACTCCAATAACAATTGAATTATGTCGATTGATGAGGCGCTGCAATTTCCAACTCTACCCAGTAGTTAGTCTAAACGTGACAGTTGAGCTATTAATACATCACGGGTTATAGCCGTATTCCGGTCAGCGGTGATACTTTTCTAGCTTACTCAGCAGTGACTTCACAAAATAGCTTAGGTAGCATCGTAGAAAACTAAGCTGCATAATAGATTGGGGGTTGCTTTAAGGAAAGCTTTTCCATGCTTGGTAAATATGTAAAGCAACAACGTTACGATGTTTGTTGAATATGAAAAGAAGGTGGCGCGTTGGCGTGGTTGACAAAGTTTGGCCGATTAAAGTGAGAATTCACAATGACCTTGTTCTAGCAATCTCTCTCAAGAAAATCGTTGGATACAATAACCGTTTGACTCTGGGGTGTTTATACCAATATATAATAAAGCAAGCCAGCAGCTATTATTATATAGTCTGCCATATCAAAAAGAAAATAACACAACAATCTTTTAAATTATCTAAGTCATCTAGTCAGTTGCTTGGTTGTCTCACTTTCGTGCTTGATCAGGTAATACCTGCGACTCGGAGAATATTTCTTACAATATAATGTAACATTTTTTATTTTATATGATAATTTTTTTGAGTTGTTAGGCCCCCACTATGTCGACTGATGACATCATAGAAGTCGCGGGTAGCCTAGTTCTATGGGGAGGCCATTTTTCACGACTGACGTCTTCCGGCTGATGATGATGATGATGGGGATGATGAATTGATATTTTGTTTTAGAACGGTTAAACGCAAAGAGTAGTAAGATAAGTTATGAAAATATAGTGCCCAGAATATTTGTCCGAATGAGAAGGCTTGGGGATTTGTTTGAGTTGTTGTCTGAAACTATCTAGTTGAGTACTTACCAGCTTTTACTAGCCATTCCATATTGTTATATTAATTTCATTTAATAAAAGGTCCCCGTGTGGTGCCGGGATAGAATTGCACCTCCCTCCTCCCATCTTCGCTTGGTTGTCGTAAGAGGCAACTAAGGGAAAAATACAGCAGCGCCTTCTAAAGAAGTGCCATCTTACACTGCGATCCCCAAGACGCCTGCCAAGCGTGGGGTTTATTGCAAACACCCCCCTAAATAGGGGAGGCTGTGTTCAGCCGTGCTTGATCCGGCTGATACAATAATAAGAGGTATTTTCGTATGTGTTAACGGGAAAACCGATCACATTACATGTTAGTTAAAGGAACTCAATGAATAACGCACAAAAATACAATAATATGATTTGTGTATCAAAGTGATTTTTTTATCATAGATAAGAGGGATGAGTCGATTTATCTGCAGTGTTATATGATGTTATTTTTCCAAGAGCTTTTAAGTTGATTTACTGTGTTTCATGTACACTCATTAACTCGATCTGTTTTTCGTAATTACTTTGCGGGGTTAAGGCTTAATTGGTATATTTTGAAATTTCAGTTAGGTATTCGTAGGTAATTAATCCAATCTTGAGCTGATTGCTTTTTTACGTAATTAGGTATAGAAATGGGATACCATCTTAAAATCTATGATACTAACCATTACACAACATTATGTTCTCGACCTTTGATAGGATTTATTTTCTGCTATTCTAGCTGTTACCCGTAACTTCATTCGCTTGCACATAATATTGTGTTAAGTCGTATTAAATCACCACACAATATATGTTGTCTTGTTTTTAATCTAAAGCAAAATGGATCTATATGCCTGGCTAAGAAGCGCTCGTAGTGGTGATTGCTTATACTCTAAGTTAAGCAACGTTTGTAGCAGTACCACAGTGAACTCGCTGATGTGTCTTTCCACACCTGATGCGTCTGACCGATGCAGCAATCTACGGGTTCTCCTTCAAAATAGGACGTTATCCACCTCGAAGGACCAAATTTTATAAGGGAAACTTGGATGCTTTGGAATATGAAAGGAAACTGAAAAATTTCCTTGTACTTCACATTGTTTTATCATACAATAATTATAGAAATAATAGAGATTGCCCTATAAGTTCTAAAGTAAATAGTATTACTATCACTACGATTGGTCTGGTGCGACATACGTTTGCATGTTTCAGCAAGGGTCAGCGCCACGTAGTTAGTTACTTAATTTAATTATTATTAAACAATTAGATGCCATCTTATCGTACCTGTAGATCGTTATTAAACAAAAGTTATTTCAAAATATTAAAACGCACTAACGTTGAATGGATACTCAAATGCATTCAATTTAATTTAAGAATTCTAATACGAACTTTTCTTGTACACATTTTTTTTGTAAAAATATGTCGGATAATAATAATACTCATCACGCATAAAATGTGATTATCTTCATAATCATTATTTTTCGAATAATGTTTCAAAAAAGTGTTTAAAATTACCAAGCGTGCGTATTATAACCCTTACAAAAAAATACTGCAAAATGAAACATTAAATAAGTTCAAGACATAGTTAGCGTAAGAACTACAAGATGTTTGTGCTAAATGCATTCAAAAAAAGGTATTAAAATAAAAACATGTACTAAATAGTTGCATTTAGGCGGAAGTGTCTGGCAGCCTTATGCCATCCGCAGCACGTCTGCCAACTTAAAGGTTTTGCCATCGCGCCTGCGGATAGCATTGCGTAATTCTTGTCCTTAAGCCTATCTACTTTTAGGGTTCTATAAAAAATTGACTTTACTATTGGTAAAAGGTTATTGGTTTCTTTGAGCCTACGGTGTCCGTAGATTATAAAGATGTTGTTTTAATATTTTTTCATGTTCATTTAAATCTTTTGAACCATTAT
Organism: Plagodis pulveraria; assembly: GCA_963890685.1. Classification (NCBI taxonomy): domain Eukaryota; kingdom Metazoa; phylum Arthropoda; class Insecta; order Lepidoptera; family Geometridae; genus Plagodis; species Plagodis pulveraria. The sequence goes on along the minus strand of OY982964.1, from coordinate 8,197,221 downwards.
AAGAAGCTGATTGAAACTTTTATCGGATATGTGTTATTAAGTACAAAAAGTTAAGGGAGATACATAATTACAAAATTACGAGAAAAAAAATTATAGTCATGTGCGGGATTCGAACCCGCGTCCATCCACCCCTTTAGCCGGGGTATGCTCTAACCAATTGAGCTAACATGACACAATAACCCTAATATTTGCTCTCGTTCTTCAACACCATCGTAGTGGCATGGAGCGAAATCTATAGTTTAACTTGCGTTGTACTATAAACAAGTGCAATTTCGCAATTGGTTTTAAATTTGTTTATTATGACGCAACCTACAAAATTACAAATTTACGAGAGAAAAAATTATAGTCATATTATTATAATTTTGTGATGTAATTTGCCCAGCAGGCGTTATTGAAAACATAACAATATTAAAAAAGTTAATGGAGTTCCCGTACGAGTAACTTTATTTTTTGTAACGTTACGATCTAAGTAGCTTACTCTTCTGAGCGTAATCCCGACTTACTGCAGTACCCTCGGTTTGTGATCTCTTTCTTGGTTTCAATTTGTTATTATTTTCTTTATTTCCATCGTTTTAATATCTTTTTCCGAAAGGAGACGTTTTTGAAATGTTTAAAAAAATATTTTGACAAGAATAAAATAATTCTAAATGCGTGCTAGCCTTTATTTTTAGACAAGGCAATCTCCACGCTTCAAGTAATGTAACTAACAACTACCAGAGGTCATCGTGGATATTTTTTTTTATGCCCGATAGGTTAGTTAAGTGAGGATGTGGTCGAAGATGTTGTTCAGGCTAACCTAGAAGTACTGGCTCTCAAGGACAGCTGCCGGAACACACCGTTAAGTGCTTGGCGACAGATTTACTACTTGAGGGTGGTAGCTAGCAAAATGCCCTACCACCATGCTATAACGACTGCCATACTAAGACAACATCCGGGACCGACGGCTTCAAAAAAAATATCCATGTATATCCACATGGAACTGTACTCTTCTCATTCTTTTTCATCACATTATCAGTTTACAGTAGCGAATTATGAAATGAGTTCAGAATTCGCTACTGTAAACACACATTTTTCATACTTCCATTTTTTTTTTCAAATATCAATAAAAAGGACTATGTATTCTCATAAGTAACTTAGAGGACACTGCCGTGAAAAGTCTCAAAACTTTAGTTACGTAAGTTACTTATAAAAATACATAGTCCTTTTATTGATATATTTGTATGAGTATAAAGTTATATTTTCCGGGACAAGAAGTGTATTTTCTGATTTATTTATTGTATGCGTAACTTATTAAATAAATTAACGTTCTGCAACCAATTCCTTTTTTATTCCTACATAAACGTCGTCATCTCCATAACATAATCCTTTATATATGTGACACCGGATAGTTTCTTAGTTATAGTACCATGACTCTATTTATTTGATTTTATTAAAGTACCACTTACATGTTGGCATTGGTCGCCCCAGTCAGCAGTCATTGGTCGTAATCTTCTAGATTTAAAAAACAATTTTAATAGTGACAGAAGAGGAAAAAGTTATAGGTTTTTATCCGAATTAAAAGTTTTAACTATTCATATAATTCACTAACAGAACAATGGCAGTTGCAAGTAGCAGTGTAGGCAGTAGTGTGTATGAGCATATGTGTGTTCGTGTGTGATTTAAAGTTACACATTTGAAGGATTTAACTTTTGAGTTTACACGACAAACATAAATTTAATCTATGTTTTGAGTTTATCTATTCTCGCAGTGTGAGCATTACTTGATTAATGCGTGAAAGACTGTTTCTGAACCTTTGGTTAAAACAATTAGACAATGGAATTGTATTTCATTCCGAAAGCAAATTCAATCATAATGAGACTACTGTTTCGCCTTCGAACATTTTGTTACAAACAATAAAATTAGACATGGTAATGTGGTCGTAATTAAGACAGCAAAGCAAAATCAATTGCATTTATTCTACTTTTATCGTTTTTCTTTCTCCTGTATTTTAATAAAATAAATGTCCTGCCTGGCTAGCATGTGCAAATAATAAATATGCCACGCATGTTACTAGTAAGTATAGTATTTTCTCGTTCGAAGACAAGTGGCCGAAGATAGCAGTGGCCGCACCACGCAATTATCCGTTCATTGAGAATATCTACGTACGATTCTCCATTGCACTATTTGTTGATTGAATTGCAAACAGTTTTAGGAAATAAGCAGTGATGGACTATGAACCAATAAAATACAATACTCTTACGAACGATTAAACATTTTTACCGTTCTCGACACTACATTATTCCGATCTTATCCAAAGATATCTTTACTATAATTTAGATGGTAGAATAATGATAAATAAATTTGCCAAGCACCTCTCCTCAAATTGTCTGAAGCAGTAGCAGCTACAAATAAAGATCTCCTTCAAATATCAGATTGAAGTAAAGCTTATGGGCTTCACGTCAACCCAGTAAAAACACAAGTCATTGTTGTTGGCAGTTCACGTATGATTAGCAGAATTGATTGGGATGTATTGCCGAAGGTGACGTTGAACGGGGTTACTGTTCCATATAGTGCCACAGTAAAAATCTTGGCATAATTATTGACAGTTGCTCAACATGGGGACCGCAGCTAGCAGAGAACAGGACAAAGTTCTATGACGAATAATTTTCCACTGAATCTGTACTTTTATGGAACTTTTTGCCGCTCGAAATAAAACTTGCACCCTCTATATATGTATTCAAAAACCTGGTTAAAACTCACTACCTTTCTTGATAACTATTACGCTGCTACTACTATTGTAAAACTAATTCCATTGTTTTGTGTGCTTGGACTCATGTCACTGTAAATATTGTAATAATATAACATTATATAAAGTATGTATATCTGATGTTTTATGTATGGATAGTTATACATATATATACATATTTATTTATTACATTATACATTTTACTTTTTTTTATATTTACATATTTATTGATTTTTATTTATTTATATATTATTATATTTATTATTTATTTTAAGGTACTTTGGTTTGTTAAATGATAACTTTTATGATTTCGGTAATTTACGTCTTAATTTATTTATTGTCCGATTCTTGTGTTGGAAATTATTATTTAATTTTAATTATTATCAGTATTGTTATAGATATACCTCCGTTCATATCTATTTATAAATATCCCTTTGTATAAGGTTGTCTGGAAGAGATCGCTCTCAGCGATAAGACCGCCCATTGTCACACCTACTCTTAGTTGTTTTAAGTTATAAATTTGTAATGCGTAAATAAAGTGTTATCTTTATAAAAATCAAAAAACTATTATAAAAATCAGTTCCCGTTGATATGATTTTCTAACGATTGTTATATGTGTAAGTTGAAATGGCTATTTTTCTACATCAAGTATTTCAGTTTTATATTGATTGACGATGGTTGTTTATCTGGTGTTATCGGTGATTAATGATCGCTAAAATAGAAAAATCGAGCAAATGGACATTTAATAAAACAATATATTTTATAGCAATATATTTGGTACGGAACCCTAAAAATAAGTAGTTATTCGTTTCGATTACTGTAAATTTAGACTGTTGCGAATCTCATGAAAATGTTAATAAATTTAAAATACATTTTCCGATTACGACACAACTGATTTATTAAGATGTAAGTAATAAGTACCTTACTTCTTAAAAACATTTTTTAAAGTAATTAGCAACCGATACTTTATTTACATTATAAATGGTTGAAAACACTACCTACAGCTTTATTCAAAGATATTGTATTTAAGCTTACACAGATAGATAGATAGATAGATAATTCTTTATTGTACACACCACTAAATTACAATATAATAAAATACGAAGGCTTACAATCAAGTGTTACAATGGGCGGCCTTATCACTAACAGCGATCTCTTCCAGGCAACCTTGGAATGGAGAGGAAATACAGGAATAATATGACGGGGGTGTAACAAACTAATATAAAAAAATGAGGTTAAACAAACTATGCTAACTTAAAATTTAAGCAAAAAAATATTTTTCTGATATTATACAAAAACAAGAAGACCTAAATACGAATAATAATAATAATACACTCGTACATACTATATATACTAATAATAATAATATATATAATTATATACTCTTACATACATACAATAATACTATACACAAATACTATACAATATATACCTAATTATGCTATGTTTACATATAAGTACATACATTTCGTATACATATACTACAACTGTGATGATGAAGAGCAAGTGATAAGCAGTTTGGAACAGAACGGGTGTTATTACTCGGACAAGTAAAATTTTTTGACTTGGCTTTTAAACAAGGATAAAGATTGGGCTTGCCTGATAGAAATCGGTAATGAATTCCACAGGCGAACAGCTTTGACTGAAAAAGATAGATCGTAGAATCTTGTGCCATGTTGAGGCATACTGAGGGCGAGGTTTTCTGATGACCTTAAATTGAGAGCATTTGTAGTGTGAAGGAAATCAAAACGTTCCTTAAGATAGCGCGGGGTCAAAGGATTGAACAAAATATTGTAGAGGAGAGAGAGTATATGAGCACAGAGTTAGGGAGTTGTGTTCAAATTTAAATTGCGTTATTGTATAGACACATAAATATTACGGCTGTGGTAACACTGGACGGAAAGTCAATTTGTACTAAATTGTCGATAGTTTTGGTCGACCAACACTAAGATCTTTAGTTTTTAAAAGAAGCGCTCCTTAGTTTAATCGATTTTTGACACTTATATACGAGTATTTGCTTGAGTTTTCTCTTCTCTTTTTATAGACGAGATAAATTGGAAGTCCATTCTAATCGATCTGTATAATGGTGAATCGCATTATACAGATCGATTAGGATGGAATACCAATTTATCTCGTCTATATTCTAAAAACTAAAGATCTTAGTGTTGGTCAAGTTGCCACAGGCACAGGAAGCACAAAATAGAAGTAAACACGGACGAGTCATGTTAGAACTCGTATAGACATAGCGCGATATGTTTATTTTACACGAAATAAAGAGTAGACATAATTTTTTCGCGGCGCGCATGTTAGCCTCGCATCTGTGATACGTGCATTAGGATAGGCCTTCGTACAGAATTGTAGATGCGGATTTTGGTGCATGTAATAAGAAGCTTGGATACCAAAACTTTATGCAGGGCAGCACAGCAATTGCACCTTGGACGCGGATGTCAAATTCCTCCACTCGGGAATTTGAGTTATTTACAGTACAGCCCAAGTATTTAAATTTGATAACCTTGTTCCTCTCCTAGACCTTGTGGCTTGTTACGTCTGTTCGTGTTTCGCTACATGTGGAAATACTCAGTTAGAAGGACTCTACCTAAAAAGAAACATCAGAATCACTTCATAATTGGCGGAGAAATCACGTAACAAATAGATACGCATTTGATTATGAGAACCTCCTCCTTTTACGGAAGTCGGTTTATAAAACAATAACAAAATATGTCAATCTTATTACGTGTTTCGTTATTTTATTAACATTTAATATATCATATAAAGTAACAAATTTAAACAGCACTATCAGAGACGTACAAACTTTATCATGTATTTACGAGTCTAGTTGAAGTGTCCACATAACTTCAACAGTTGGTATATTAACAAGGTCCAGTTTATTCCCAATAAGTAAGTTCAGTGATATCAAACCCAAAGTAATCATTTAACGATAAGACCAAACCAATGGGTTGGAATAGCAGGATTAGCAGTTTAAGGAATGCCCTCGTGTCAGTGAACATAGTATAGTCTTAATATAACTTTAGTAATTCTCATTAACAAGGAGAAGGTGTGGTTGAAAAGTATATATATAAATACCTATTGTTAGATACTCGTTTAAGGAGTAAGCAACAAAAGAGATTGATTAAAGCAAAACGTAGATATTTAAAAGAGAATCGCATTGATAAACGTGTCGTGAAACTAGAATGGAGGATCATCAGGAGTAGCCTGAGTAGGTATACCAGAGATAGCTTCTAAATAGCTCCAGGGCACAGCCTGGACACTCGACTCATTCTTTATACAAAAGCCTCGTTCTAACTACCTATTACGCAGACACTACACAAATGTTGTTTTTGTACTCGCGTAAATGTGTGCGTGAAGTCTAATTGTCATCGTATGAATAATAATTGTTGTACATACCTACCTAACAATCTTTTGATGCTGCTATTATGACTTATTAGATTTCGTAGGTTATGCGTAGGTACCTTACCTACCTTCAGAAAAGCTCAACAATCCAACTCCATGTACGACGTAGGAACATGCAACACGCAACCGAGTAGGTAACATTACCTCACATTTCACTCCATTACTTATACAATAATAGATAACTACACTTTACAAAAAGTATCATTCCAAGTTCACATTTTATACAAGTAATGATAATAATTACAATCACAATAATAATTTATGTTCTTCTCGTATAATAAACAATCATGAAGTGTGCCGCGTGTCAACCGTAGCGAAGGTCGGTATGTGTATTGCTTTTCTCTATGTTAGGTAGGTATAGTAGATTTACAATTTAAACATACCAAGTCACAGAGAGATCTACTGTGCCCAGTTTCCCTTATAGGTCAAGGTTACAAAGACACTTGTTTCGCTACAAACGAAGTCGATATCCGCGGATGTTTTTTGCAAACGAAAATCTTCTAAAATAATCATTATTTGAATAGCGGTTTGATTAAAATGCAAAGATAAAGTACTATGTTTGTATTTTTCTCAATACCTACTGTAAATTATCTGTTTTTATAAGTTAGCTACTGTATAATTGAAGAACGACAAATAGACAGGTACTTAGTGTAAGTTACCAATAATGACTTACATACCTCATTTTATTCTTAGGGAATCTATAAAAACTCCTATCCTTTTCTCGTTTAGTTGATAAGTAACCGTAAACAGCACAAGAGTAACACATTCTCAACTTTTAAAATACTCGTACAATCGCCACGCTTCGTCGTCACGTCATCGTGCGCGAGTTGCGAGTCCCGTACTAAAGTCAGCTCAGAATCGGTGGCGGGGTGAGGAAGACTCCTTTTGGTGGGAGATGAGGAGTGTCCATTCTATACATAGTATTATTATATGTTTTATGTCCAGGGGCATAACATTTTACTATAGTGCTCGCGGAACTAGTTGGCCGCACCTTTGGTGGTGACAAGGGCGACGAGGAGGCGCGGGTTGCCTACTGCTCGCAACGCACACACGCACATTAGACAGTGATGACCAAAGCAAGCGCCCCCGCCTCTCCACCGCTCACATACCTAAGGCGCGGTCAACTAGTTCCGCGCGCACTATAGCAACAGATTTTACAATATTTACGTCAAAAAGAGAGATAAACGACATAGTAAACAAATACCTAGTCTAGGTACAACTTTTTAAAGTGGTAATCCTTTAAACTTTGACAGCTTCAACTATCATTTTCATAGCTGTTATGTCTAAATCTCTGATATATATACAGATATTATTAACTAAGTTGTATATTTCCATGTATGTACATATACATACATTGACATAGTCAAATAAATGACACAGTGAAAAGAAGATACTTGGGCAAGGGTAATTAATTCCTTTGGCCCGAGTATAAGCAATAACCTGTTGTAATAAATGACAATAATCAAAATAATAAAGTTGATAGTTCAAAAATGCTGTGATGAGTTATTTTCTACTATTTTGCAATGAATTTTGTGGACCAAAGTTTTGTACATAGACTTTATTATATTGTATTGACTTACACAATATTTAGGACGTATTGGAGTATTTCAGTAGAGTGAGTGAGTGAGTTCTATTTTATTACCAAGTCTTCTTATCTTATCTTTTTGCCAAGTTGATCATTTAAGCTCTTGAATTCATTACATTGGTTCACTGAACCCCAGTTTATCATTCATGAAAAGTATCCGAAGAGATAGATCGGGGTACTTTGTAGCCAGTTTTATGTCCAAACTTTTACGAGGTCATTTATCCGGCAGTGTCCACTATTGTATTTTTGCTTCAAGATTATGCTCCAGGATTTCTTTTGGGATATGATAAGCTCGGCCTTCAGAGCTCTTTTAAAGGGTTTTTTTTTCGCACACACAATTTAATCACTCAATATTGTACTTCAATAAACAAACGCACTGGCTTATCATATAGGCAATGTATTCGCTTCGCTCTAATATTAATATTTAAAATAATAGAAGAGAAAATTTTTAAAATTTTACTCGCTTTATGCTAGTAATTCTATAAATAATTTGTGCAAAGCTGTGGCCAACATTCGGAGCATGTAGGCACATGAAAACTTTCTTAGACAAAATTTAACGTCTAATTTGGTTCTAGGTCATGGCACCCAACAGCCACAGTTAGAAAAATAATCTTAAAGTTGTAGCTATTGCTAGATCCTAGCACTCGCCCACATAGTTAGGTATTATTATTAATCTAGACAAGTAATATTTTCTACTAATCCATGGTACACTACACGATTGTGAAATCTTTTAAAGATGTATTAGAGATTATTTAAAATATTTATTAAATATTTAACAGGGTAGTTTCTCTGAAACTATGATTAAGCTCAACACACTTCCGCGTGCAGATGGGGACTAGTGTATAAAACGCTCGCTAGTAAAATAAAAACATTGGTTATAACACCACGGATACCCAGTCGTCAATCAAAGTTCTGTTTTGTGTGATGGCGTAGTTCCATGTGATTTATTTTTTGACTTGATACAAAACAGACATAACCTAGAAGTTACTAAATGTAGAGCTACTGGAACACACCGTTGTACCGTTGGCGATAAATTTTCTACTGGAGGGTCATAACTAGCACAGCGAGCATTAGCAAAACTCCTTGTAATGCAAAACGGATGGCTTAACCGTAGCCACCATGAAAATAATTACAGTGAACAATTTAGATATTTTGCTGTTAGCTCTGAGCCACAACGTCCAATATGTAGAATTATAGAGCTATTAACTAATGCAAGTATTAAAAATGCCTCAGACAAATAAAAGAAAAATATTAGTGATTTTGTTGGTAATTTTAAGAACATCAATTTTTTTTGCCAACCTCAATAAATAAGAAAATAATTGAATGTCCATCAAACAAATAACTTTTACAACTTCCAACAAATCACTTAACATAAAGTGAGTCCTTGTGGAAAATCAAAAATCGTATGGACAAGGATTTGGGGCAAGTCGTATGGTCCAAAGTATAACAAACAACTATGTTAAATCAACAATTTTGTTTGAGCATGGTATACAGGGAATGTCTTTGTTCTATATTAGTTTTGAACCCTGTTCCTACATCTCATAGATGACTTTTAAAATGTCGTTTGAGAAAAAATCGTTATAGAAAAAATGTTGTGATCCAAAGATTTCTTTCTACCCGACTATTGAAATACTACTTTACTTAAATACTATACTATTGCTTATTATAATTTCAAAATTCCTCTATTCAAAGGGAGCGCAGCGCGGTCGTGTGTTACCGCAGCTCGCGCTTTTAGCTCAGAGTAGGCATTGTCTTTTTCTTCGTCAAAACACAAACAAAAAAAACATAAAAATAAACAAATTCATTGCACAATGTTTGTTAAGACTAGCAAAAGTAAACCCTAAGAGGTTGTTAGTATTTTTCCAATAACCCTGTATAGTTGAATTGAAATGAATTGCCTATTGAAAGTCGTATAAAACATTAGCTCATTTAAAATATTGAATCCGGCTATACTTTTATATTATTATAATTTATTATTATTATGTTAAAAAAATTAAATAAATTAAATGAAATTTACTCGTTGTTACAGGCTGACCATGCAACGGCTACTCAGTATCACACTCATCACCATCGCAGTAGACCACATTTGCGCACAAGAAGACCGAGAGCATAAGGGGCCTCAGACGTGCGGGGGCCGCCTCCGAGGCCCCGTTGGAGTCATACAGACCCCTAATTTCCCTAACCCTTTCCCAGTTCCCATAAAGTGCCGCTGGATAATTGAACATGATATAGTGAACGGGACAATAAGTATATACTTTACTCAACAGTATACGACTAGTGGACTCACGTTTACGGAGTATATGTATTACGATGACTCTTATAAGTTGGGGGAGAGAAGAGCGCTGACTGTCACGGAGGAAAATATCACCAGGATAAAATGGCTTCAGGTAAGTTGTTTTTTTTATATTAGTAATAGGTTTAGATTTGACCGCAATCTCATCATATTTTAACTCTATCACATTGTTAGGCTGACATGAATAGTTTGAGTCACAGTGTACCATGTACTATGTATGTCATAGTGTAGCGTATGTGTCGTATACACATAGTTTTAAAGCCTAGAAATTTATTCATTGCTTTTTCTCTCAAGTCGTATGAAAGACGTAATGTATGTCATTATATTTTGACTCCAGTACGTCCAAGTGTGCTTAGACTCATTATGATCAGCGTACAGAGCCAAAACGCATTTTATAAAAACTTGTGAACAACTCTCAGATCATAAGTCAGTGCCTCAAATAAGTATCAATAAATACATGTAAGTTTATTAGTATACAGTTTCACTATCTCAGTAGCGAGTCTCTCGACCTGACTAAAGCATAAAAATGCTTGCCGTTTATTTGCGTACCAAATATAAATCGTACCTAAGTAATTCACGTGTGACACGTGAATTACTTAGACCCGTGTAGAAATTAGTTATCTCGTTTTCCTTCGGAAATTTAGTACTCAATTGATAATGGACTGAAATTAAACCTAGCTGGTTATTCAACCGAAACATTTGTGAATAGCATCAAACATATATATACATACTTATGCGTTTATTTTATAAGTAGCATATATATTGTTCTTGCATAAGAGTAATAAATACCATCTTTAATACGTTAGTGTATATGGATCACTGAACATGTTAATTGCCAAATATAAGCATATCTGTACCGAAGTTTTGTCAGTAAAATCGGAAGTATGACATCCTTGAAACTGTTTTATTTTACAAAATTTTATGTTTCAACCTGAGGTAGATTAATATAAAAGCCAGTAATATGTCACTATTCGTGTTCTTGCCCAATCTCCCTGATTTTTTAATAATTAACCCATTATAGGTATCCTTCATGTATATATATCCGCTTTAGTAATGACTACATGACAAAATGACTTGAATTATCTATGAATATCATCACTTAATACCAGCTGTTAGTAAGTGATAATGCGGTTAAGATATAGTTCAGGCTAACCTTAGGCTACGAGTTAAAAAATTTGGGTAAAATATCAAATCACAATGTCTCATCAAAACGTGGTGAGTGCTACCAGTTCTCAAAAACAACAACAGATTATGTATGATAATTTGTAATTTATTTACTTATTGATACTGATTAATGATGGTAAGAGTATATGTCAAGAGCCATACATCCGTTTGTTCGTATATCGAATTGAAACAACTTAGGAACATGTTTCTAAATTCTAAACGGGTCTATTCACGCACGATGATTATTTCGTGCGTGAATAGACCCGTTTAGAATTTAGAAACATTAGCTTAGTTCACGAAAGTTTAAAGAAAAGTAAAGAACTAAGGAACAAATTTAAAATTTAGTTTTCAATCCGTCAATCAGAAAATGTATCTACCGTTTATGGATTTAATTATGTCCAGTGCACCAACTCGGAGGTAATATATTCCAATGTAGTGAAGCTTAGTTCTTAAGTAGTACTGTCTAAATGACCGTTTCAATCATAAACCGATCCCAACTAGTTACATGATCGCTTTGGCAATTTGGAAAGTTGTCTCCGTAGCTCATATTTCAAATTCCGGATACCATCTCACCTTAACGATCCACAGTAAACCTCCCATATAAATAATCCAAGAACTAAAATAACGTATCTATTGTGTCCATCCACGTGATCAATCACTGAGTTGTCAGTTATCATTCTTACATTTCATAAGTGAACGTCTGCTGGTTCGCGATCTCTACGGTGGACTAAATCAGTATTTCTGTTGTAAATGCTTTATGATTGATGATTGATATTAGTGCAGCCTGGGAAAGGAAATTTGTAGACTGGTAGGTACGTTTAGTGAATCAGCAGCTCTATACCCATACATTTCCAAGTTATATATATATATATAGTTTACAAGCTATCGCCAGTTGAAGTTTTGTAATTACGTCACTTACACACACAGTTCATCAAAAATCTAACGTTACAAATTTATGAAAGGAAATATATACCTAGCTATGTTTCAAGAATCAAACCAGCGCCATCTACCCCTATAGCATGCTCTGACAATTTAAGCTGTTCGGTAAACAAAGGTAAACAATGAAATCTGTTTTTGAACGCGCACACGCGAATCTTGTCCGTGTTATCTGTGATGGATTTTGTAAATGTGTGCTGTGTGCGGCCGACGCGGGCGCCAGCCGTTTTGTTTTGGTTTTGAAGTTACTTCAAGCCGTAGGCGGGTCACATTCGGACGTGTGTCGGAGTCAAACTGAGGTCGCGGCGACCTGGTGGATTAAAAGCAGCGGACTGCTAGTTTATTAGTGACGATAAACATTGGTGATTTATGTGTGACTGTTATTTGTGACGCCAGGCGTTCAGTGTTAGTGAAAGGGCGAGCAACGGATCGCTGTCGGCGGGCCAGTACTTCACCATCGAGATCAGGGAATGTATTCTTATTTAATTCCGTATGGTTAGCTGATTGATCAATTATCTAGATTTAGGGTGTTTAGCGATAATTCTCTTTCGACGGAGCGACTAGCACGTAATCCGAAGGTAGGTCGTTCCCGTTGTTTTATACCCACGTCCTTAATAGCACATATATCGGCTGGTGTCTTCCTGTGACATTCCAGGAGGCCAGTCGAATACGCCACGACGCAGTGGTAAAGTGTGGGACTACGGGGATTAAGAAACATTATGACTCTTAACAAATTTTTCCTCACGTTCTTTAACTATCGTATGGGGATGGAGCGACACATATAGTTCAACTTACGTAGTACTACGAGTACAAACAAGACTAAATTTGCTTATAACTATAAGCTTTAAATTTGTTTATTATGACACAACCATAAAATTTTATTAATCATATTTTTCAATAACGCATGCTCTGCTTATCACATTACAAAATTACAAATTTACGAGATTAAGTTAGAGTAGTCGCCTCTTACACCGACAGGTAGAAATTGAGGGCTGACATTCTAACCCTGCCCCCATACATTGTTTTATAACCATGACACAATGTATGTTCGTACAATGTATTATTATCATTTATTTCCAAATTACATAAATTCAAAGACCCGATTTTTTTTCTTGGTTTTACGTAATGCAAGTCAAATTATGACTGTAATCCTTTTACAGTTTATTGAAGTACAATGCACTGATATAGCCATTTATAATATTAACCCCTTTAGTTTATGTCCAAACTATCAATAAAATAAAGCACACATAAACTTACAGCTAAGACAGTTATGTCACAAACAAAGTTGCCCCTAAAGTTAGCGATAACGACCCGTTAACTTTACTTCTGTTGTAAACTTGCCTCATTTTTTGTGAATTATCGACCGCTTTTGTTTATTTAAATGCATCGGATTCAGTGATTTATGAAAGTTTGTGGCTGCATCCTTACTGTACTGTTACTTTTTTATTACTGCTTGTTAAACTCGAAGTCCCAAGTATCAATCACCTAGGGCATTTTATGAGTGCTACAAATGTTTTATGATTTCTGTCTTGCATAATAATTTATGCTGTGTCAATGTCAATGGTGTCACCATTATTACTTCTTTCCTTAGGCAAGTAAAATGAGTGTGATCAAAATAATAATACATGCTGAACCTTATACACGCACACAACATTTTGAGTCATTGACAATTTCCTTAGTCTAACTTCTTCTGATAGTGTAATGTTGTGTTGATAATTATATGCGTGAAGTTAAAAGTTTAAAGTTGAAAAAATTTTGTATTAATGTTTCTTAGCTCACTTGACATGAAAAAGAGGTAGGTATTGGCAGCAAATAATTTTAATGCATATTATAAGTTATGCTGTCTAAAATTAAATAACTAAAAATATGCTAATGGATTCAATAAGCTATATTTGTTCTCGTGTTTTAAATATCCTGCACCTCACGGTAATACCCACGTGATGAAAAATGTAGTAAAATACTGAAAAATGAGTATTCTCAATACATTGTGTATCTGAATTCCATGACACTAGATGAGCAACAACGTAATTTAAGAACGGTTACAATATAAAGAAGTCATTAAATGTAGATATATTCAATAATACCCTAACGATAATTACATAGCATAACAAACTTATTACTAAAAAAAAAATACATTTTCCAGATGGGCTTTCGCTCCGATAATATTTTCGCAAAACCTACCGGCATATCCAGTCGCTGAATCTCTACACTGATTTACCAGAAGACGGTCCAGAGAGGTTTTTTGAAAACGGACGCCAACCGGTCTGTAGTAACCGAGTTAACTGTTATTGCATCAAGTGCAGTTTGCTTTCAATTTCGCATGTTATTGTTTCTTTATCTGTTTGGAGTCCCTCAACAAATATCATTATGCCAGAGAGATTCATTTTGGTTTACAAAGAGCAAAATTTATTTTGATCGTCATAATTATTTGCTTTGATAGTTTAATATTAATATCTAACATCCGTGATTTTTAAGCTTTATTTAGACTCAATTACGCCGTAGGTAATAACACTGTAGACTGGTTAACTTCATTGTGCTCGAGACTCACGTGACAAAGCTGTAACAATGGTCAACAAATAACATTTGATCATTGATTCAGCTATTGTGCACTATTCCAATTTCTACGTTTCAGATTGATGGACAATGTACCTAAATTACCTTCACATGAGAACTGAAATCCGGGTTAGATTTTCATGTTCTAAATGCTTTCTAATTTTTATTTGTCGCCAGTGGCCACAGCTTAATATCAGGTGGGTCACATACTGGTTTTGTCAGTGTTTTTATATAAAATGAAAGACCTTTTATTGAAGCAATCATAGCGGAGTCTGTAAGTTGGAGAATACATGTATAGTCTGTCATCATTTCATTCAATTATTGATAACATATTGACGTCAGATTGATCGTGTAATGTGCTGATGGATGGATTGATGAATTAGATTGACGGATTATTAGATATTTTATTATTTTTTATAAAGCCGTACTGATGCCTGAACGAACGTGCGTTTGTTAACATTATTCTGGTGTCAGTCACTGATAAGACTGCGATCGATACACTGAGAAAAACGACTTTGGAGCTTAAAGCAAATTTGACCTTTACCGTTGAATTGTAACTACGCAAGGTGAATTCACAAGTCTTAAGATGATTTTCACCAATCAATAAAAATTTACCATGTTTTATAATAAACAAAACCGTCAAAAACACCTTCCGTAAAGTATTTTCAAATTGAACTTTTTAATACGATAATAATTGCAGTATTGACCATAAAATATACCTTACTTTTACGGCGGTTTATGTACGGTGATTATCACTATAACGTACGACTTAATCAGCCTCATCGAAAGTCAATATTTAATAAAGACCACAAAATACACCTTAAATGAAGGCGAAAATAAACATTCGCCTTCACTGACCTCGTTTAACGCTTTCTAGTTGGAAGGCGTTTTTGTACGTATTTACGTTTGGTCGGTTTTTGCCTTATACCATATAAATTGGCCGTCATTAGGGCGCATTTGACTTTACATTTTTCTCAGTGTACACACGCACATAGTCTTTTTTTTTTAGGCGTACCTAAAAATAAACCGTTGTCCTAACAACGGTGCTGCCAACAAGTCCTGCGGTCTTTGGGCGACCTCTTACATATCAATTGCGTTTTTTGTAAGGCAGAATATGGATATTTTTTGCCACTGTCAGCTGCACAACTCCATCGAGCTTTGGGCGAGAGTAGACCCTCTTAAAACCCTGGAGAGGGGGTGCCAAAGGCATATCACCCGAGAAGAAGACATCATCACTTTCCATCAGCTGAGAATATGGTCAAACGCTAGCCTATCTGTAATTAATAAAAACCTTAAGATATCTTGTGATTAATGTGCAATAACGTGCATGTCACTATAGTGTTATGAATGCTTCTTTGCATGTTATTTTTTTATTAGCATTAGGTTAATTGTAAGCAGATAATGATATCCTATTTGTATGTTAGAAAACAAAACATTTTGTAATTCGCGTATTTACAAATTATAAGTAACTGAGATCAGTTTATGCTATCGGATATATTTTATTATTAGAAATAAAATGGCGTTGCTTTTTGATATACACTAATTTCCAAACACAGTTCAAAAAATAATAATATGTAGTAAAATCCAGCATTTATGGTCATAAATTAAAATAGTAGTGCACTAAAGCAAAACACATTTCGAACCGTTCAGTAATTTGAATGTCAAAATAGCGTAAACGTTATATAAACAGTATGGGTATTTGCACCTGGAAGGTGTGAGATTACAAGGAGCTAAAAATAAAATACACATTCCTTTTACGCTCTCACACTCTTAAGTCATATTTTCGTTAAAAAATAGAAACAAGGTTTTCTATAAAAAGGTATTCAATGTTGTACCCAATTTGATTATTACTCAACTTCTAATGCCATTCATAATTCAGTTCAGCAAACTAAATGACACCCTCGTAAATTCTAGACATGAAATACATGAGTGATTACCGAAAACTTGCAAACACGTAGTCGCTCTGATGATTAGCATCTGATGATTTTTCGAAAAATGGGTCTACGTATTCTATCTAGAACGTGAATATTTTACCGGTGAATTATATAATAAATAATAATAACAAATATTTTAAAAGTATTTAAGAAAACATTTGATTAATTATTTAATAAAACACTTAAAAAATCTTTATAAAAATGAATTATATATCTAGTGACAATTCCGCCTAATTTCCTAATTAGCCGACGTGACGTCACAAACGCCACCCTTTTAAGTGATAATTTGCCGCCACAAAGTAGTTAAATATGTTTTTGTAATTTTCGGTTATTATTTTTTCTTAACGTACCGAGCCAAGCTACCCGCCGAGCTAGCAACCAGTGATGACATCACTCTGCGAGTCAAGCCAATCATCGTGTCATCCCCACGTGCCTCAAGAAGCTGCAAACTGGTCCTGTGACTGGTTCAACGTGGAAGCCGCCAAATTGCCGAGCCAAGCTACCCGCCGAACCAGCAACCAGTGATGACGTCACCCTGCCAGTCAAGCTACTCACCGTGTCATCCCTACATGTCCCGAAAAGCTGCAAACTGATCCTGTGACTGACTCATCGTGCAAGCCGCCGTTCTGTGCATAATATTAAGTTAAGAACTAGTTTTTTAATGTTGTTTAATATATTATTCAATATTTCACATGTTTACAAACACGACTCATACCATATATACCTTAAAAATATTACTTAAACAAATCACAAACCATTTTTATGTAATTGTCACTTTAAAAACGTATATCTTTTCAATTGTAAGCTACAAACAAAGAGCCGTGATTCATGATCGTCCCTATATAAAGGCGTGTTTAACCGCCGGCCGTTTAGTCTCGATCGTGCGCTCGTAGAGTCAAGACCTCCTGAGGATGCTTCGTTTAGAAGCGAACAGCGTCGAATACTCTTCCGGTTTGGCTGCGTGGCGTTTGTGACGTCACGTCGGCTTAATAGGAAATTAGGCGGAATTGTCACTAGATAAATAATTCATTTTTATAAAGATTTATTAAGTGTTTTATTAAATAATTAATTAAATGTTTTCTTAAAATACTTTTAAAATATTTGTTATTATTAAAAATGGATTTCCGCAAAGTAACGCCTGAATCTATTCATTATATAATAAATATAAAAATTAGCTTCAAACATGATTTTATTTCATTTCAAATTAGAATTATTTTTTAAAGCATTTAAATGTGTAAATATAAACGAGAAATTTAAATCTTGCGAGATCGAAAAATATTTCAAATATGGATATATGCACGTGTTAGAATCATATATTTGTTAAGCTTAGATTATCTTAAGTAAATAAGTAACAAGAAGTTGCTCATTATGTAATCCTAGAATATCCTAAAACTTGTTGATATTTTACATTTTTAATCAGAATGAACACAGATATAAGCATGATTTCAGTGTGGCGGACACTGAAATCATGCTTATATCTGTGTTCATTCTGAACTAGCCAATGATGAAACATCCTGTCATATTTCGGATTGGCTGATGCGTTGTGGAGGGAACTTTCATGTCTCTGATTGGTTGTGGTAAATATGGCGGGAACTTTAATGTATATGCGACAGACACTTGGCCCCAGTCATGGCTATAAAACCAAGGTCTCGACTTACGGAGTCTCTTTTTATTCTTCACAAGTGACTGCCGCATCGAGACTTATTGAGTTAAGTACTGTACTATATTATTTTATTTAATGTAACGTAATTGATATTCACGTGTTGTGTGTGGGTCTGTTTGTTGGCTTCCAAAATGGTTTGCCCTTTATATAATATTATCGTTGTGGAATGTGACTATACAATATTATCTTTGAAGTAATCTATGTGACCCTAATAATGTATTATTCTTATTAAAGTGTTGTATGTGTTCCTATAAATGTTGTGTCTTTTGAGATTTCCCTATGATTCCCTTTGCGTAGAAAACTTAGTAAGTTAGATAGTTAAGTACTGAACTAGTAGTACTTATTTACTTTACATTAAGCTAAGACTAGATTATGGCATTACCGTATAACAAAAATATTATATGTTAATGAGCCTATATTATAGCTTAAACAAATGCTCTCTATCTTGACAAATCTCACACACGCGTCATGAAAACTTTGTGTTGAGAGCCAGTCGTATACTTGTCTACCAAACATAACAGTACTAGCTACTGTTAATATGTGGCGCCCACGTCTGCAATGTAGATATTGATTAACAGTAGGAGAAATATGAGGTTACTGGCGAGTGCTACTATATCTTAGGTAAAGCGACAAAGCCGTAGACCTATAACCGCGGGTTTGAATCCCACTAGTAGCCAATTATTGTTTAATCGAACAGAAATTTAATATTCTTTTATGTATAGAATTTTGTAGATTAACCATACTATTATATTAAAGTTAATATTTGGAGCTTACACAAAACTATCGTTACTGTGTGTAGTGTTGATTGTGTTGTAAAGTGCACTAGAAACAGTCGGCTGAAACGGAAATTCAGTGACTAAGACCGAATTTGTACAAATTTAACGGGTGGTTAAGCGGAAACGGTGGAGAGACATTAAATTCAAAGTTTGCGTTAGTAAATAATGAAGAAGTAAGCCTTACAATTTCGTGTATAATAATTTGTATTGTTAGTTTTTTGTAGTGTTACACATTTTTTAATAATGTACCTACTAGTAAGTTGAAACCTCTGCATCAACGCTTGTTAATAGCTTCAAAGAACGCCTTAAAGAAAGTACATATGCCACGAGCTGGATATGACTAGACCATCTGGCCCTGAAGCCAGTTGAGCCAATCTGAGTCACCCTGTTGAAGTGAGTCAAATATTCCTATGTTTTCTAGGTTCTAATGTGATGATTATGTAACTTCATGCCAGTTTACTACCTGCAAGAGCTTGCCTTTGTGACAAGGCCGCCGGTACATATGTATAAATTTTAGATTTATGTAGATAGGTTCGGACAAAAATACATCATAGCCGAATGACTGACGCAGTCAACGTCAAAAGAAGCAACCCGATCTCAAACGAAAGGATATTCGATCAAAATCTCATTCTGAATGTAACCAGCTGGCTTAAAAAAGATTGCTTTCTTTACGCTTTGATGCTATATAACAAAAAGCAATATATGTAGAATTAGATTTTGTAAAAATAGTAAGAGCGGAAACATTTCTCTTTTTACTATTGCTTCCAAGCATGTTGTTTGTAGTATGTATTTTAACATTCATTATAAAATTATATATATAGAAATTCCACATGCAGATATACTCATATCGAAAAGATATAAGCTACTTGCGGGCCGCGCCAGCTTCGTAAGGTTATAAGGTGTTCATCAGGGATAATGTAGGATTGAAAGAATTTTTTAAATCTGTCGAGTAGTTTATAAGTTCATTCGTTACAAACAAAAATACTAATTATTCCTCTATATAATATTAGTGTAGATATATTTGTAGATTTGCTTATCGAGTTCTCAATTTTGTTACAAATAACGCATCACCAAGGAATTGTAAGTTATAATAAGGCTTTATAAGACAAGCAAGAATGGTCACACTGAAATGAACAGGCTCCACGCTTACCATCAGGCGAGATGTCCTCATCATTTCTTAAAATTAAGAATCACTATTTTTCATGCTTGACTAGCACCCAACGGTGTTTTTACTAATTTTTCTGGTATGTTTAATTGGCTTCCTAAATGGAGGAGGTTCTAAATCTGTAGGCATTTTTTTCTGTTTGTTACGCTACTCATTAACTGATTTTAATGATTATTTAAGTAGAGTATACCTCGAAGTTGGTCCCATTTCAATTTCACCGCAGTTTAGTTTAGTTGAGTATTTTTAAGTTATGGTCAATTAAGAGGCCTTTTACGTTGTGTAGCCCTTTCACTCGCACTTTTAGACATAATTTCAAATTGCAACAATATGGTTCTGATTTTTAAAAAATGTGGTCTGCCTTTGTTTCGCTGCATGCGACTATAGATGTTCTCGACTAATTTTCATGTTGATATCCGTAATGAGGGACCTAAAATGCTTAATTTTGTTATTTTAAATTTTGGCCCTCTAATTCTGATTGGACTCAACATGTTACAAAATAAAAATGTGTTGAGGCCTTCTATAGTCGCAAAAAGCAAAATAATGTCAGACCACATTTTAAAAAATCATTACCAAATTGTTCCTATTTGAAATTATCTTTAAAAGTGCGAAAGAGAGGGCTGCTCAATGTAAGAGGCCTCTTAACTGAAAAACATATTTGATGGTGGATATTATAATGATAATTGCAACTCTTGTCGATGGTGAACAGTATTTTAGGTGAGTGAATAATCATGTAAGTAGTGTCATCACTAAAATGAGGGAAAAAATATAATTAAATGAAACAAAACTGTTTTTCAACACTGTAATGTATGAAAATCGTAATATGTGGATTTTGGAAGTTGGGCCCTGATAATGTCTATCAGTGTATTAAATCAGTATGGTACCGACTTCAACTTGTTATTTCATACTTTTCAGTGTTGTGTTTTTTTTTTTTTTTTTTTTGTCTTCGTTTCTTAACGGGGGTTAAATTGCAGCCCAGTAACCCACGGGGATATTCCTATATGGCTGCAACCTCGATATTCATTTGCATTTCAAATGTTCTAATTAGATCGCTCAGACATAGGCTTTATATAAAAATATTATTATGAGAATGGTAGAAGACTTGCCATAAGTGCGCTTGCCGTTCGTCTCGTAGGCGGCGTCAGTTTAAAACTCAGTTATGTGCTTGTGTCAGTCAAAAAATTAATTTGAACATTGTGGTGAACCATCAGATATGAAATTTTAATTTCCCATCAATTCACCATGAACGCTGACCAACATTATAACCAATAAATGAATAGTTTACCATTGTGTATTTTTATACATAAAGTAACCCTCTTAATATTGTGAATAAAATTTTCATTTGGATTTTGACCATAACTTCCTTATACATTAAACCAGTGCCTTTTGTGCCCAGTTGTATTTCACAATTGCTGCATTAATTAAGCTAGTCTGGAGCGGGAATAAAGTGCCTATTAGAATAAAGAATACAATTGATGCATGAGAAAAGTAAAGCTAAAGCATAGAACATATAATAATAGCCAATGCGCATCGTAGATAATTATAACAAATGGACGATGTATATATTGATGGCCGAGCGGTATTAGCTATGGACTGCCGTGCCTCAGCTCCATGGTTCGATCCCCGCCGCCGGCTTGAGCTTCACTACATGGTGGAAGGGCATTTTGCGGATCTCGCGTGGCCTAGCCAACCTTCAAGTAGAAAATCTGTCGCCAAGCACCTAACAGTGTGTTCCGGCAGCAGTCCTTGAGAGCCAGTAAAAGTACAGGCGCATGAGACTTCACAACTGTATTTCTGAGTGTGCTGGGCGCAGTGCATTTCGTCACTTGCGATGAAATGAATCTGTTATAGGCAGAGGTTAGTCAACTTAACATCAGGTGGGACTCGTTGTTCAGTCACAATTACATTCAAAAAAATCGTCCACTGCGGATGTTAAAAGGTTAAAATATTAAATCATATATTTTAGTTTGTGCAAGTTTTTATAACTTGGTGTTTAGACCGCTAAAAAAAGTTCTGTCTATAACAGATGCTTTCCTTAAAGTGACTATCTTCACTACATCCTTCATCCTGAGACATACTGTTGTTAAGTCCCATGTGCCTGTAATTTCATAATTACTTACTGGCTTTAGAGCCTGTAAGTAATTCTCAACCAGTAAGAAAGACTCAAGGTCTGCTGGCATATTTTATACTTGCTAGCCAAGCAAGCATTCACAAAATGCCTTTCTACAATGCGTTGAAGCTCAAGCTGGCGGTACGGGTTGACCCATGGAACTGCAGCACTAGAGAGTATAGGTACGGAACCCTTCGTGCTTGAGTCTGACACACACTTTGTCGTTTTTTTATAGCTGATAAACTAGCTACTGACCACTATTTCACCTGATGTTCTGAGTAGTGTAGTCGAAAATGACCTAGACCTAATCTAGAACTACTGGCTCTCATGGACAGCTGTCGGAACCCATTTTTAGGTGCTTGGTTACAGATTTTCCTTGCCCGTGATAAAAATGTTCTACTTTAGAGAACATGAGTTTCATCCCGACAGTATTTTTAAGCTATAAAACATATACTGCACATCTGGATTAGAGTATTACCCTGTAGATAATATATAAAGATAACAACACAACTATTAATAATAATAAGTTCACTAGGTACTAAAACCAGCGATACTGTAAGTCTCGGACGAAGTTCGTTCGACCTGTAAGCAGAGTGTATTCAAACAATTTCTTCCGAACTTCAACCACTACCTAACTTTGAACAATATCACAACTTTGAGTTCCAAAGAGAATTGTTTACTTAACGTTTACGTAAGTAAAATGAGCTAAACGGAACTAATGAAATTGCTCTCTGAACGCAAATAATCTAGGAAGAAGAAAGTTTGGCTAAGCGAGCAATGAGGGCGCCCTACAAGCCTCAAAAATGCAAGTAACTACTCGGTTTCCCCTAGACAGCGAAAATAAAGAGATAATTTGCTCTGTAGAACATTGTTTGTCAAAAATTAATATAATAGAAAAGGAAGATTTGGGCACGTTCCACCTATACATCCAGTACCTATTTACCTATATAGATATCTCTGCTGTACTTTTTTTATTTTATTTTGACTGAACAAGTACGAGGCCCACCTGATGTTAAGCGGTTCCTTCTGCATATAACAGATACATTTCGTCACAAATGACTTACACTGCAGTGCGTTCGTCATCCTGAGACATACAATTGCTAAGTACGCTAATATAATTCTTATAATATCTTTTAGTACCTACGAAATTATTTATTTGTAAAAACAGAAAAAGGTTCGAAGTGGGGGGCCAGGAGTGCCATAGCACAGGATCTACCTAGTTTGGGCTCCTGTTCCTTCCCAAGACATTTCCTGTTAGTAGTTCCAAAGTAATTTCAGCATTGTTTTATGGTTCTAGAAACTATTGTGGAAGGAAAAATAAAGATTATTATTATTATTAATTGCTAAGTCTCATGTACCTATAATTTCACTAAAGACTGCTGCCGGAACACACTGTTAGGGGCTTGGTGACAAATAACTTGAGGGTGGTAGCTAGCCAGACCAGAATAAAAAAAATACCTCCCACCATGCGGTGAAGCTTAAGTTAGCGCTAGGGATCGAACCATGGACCTGCATCTATAGCTATTACTGCTTGGCTATCATTGCTTTGAAGGAAAGTGCCCACATCAAATCTACCTCGCGAACAATATTTTCCACTTACTAGCCTAAACCAAAATCCAGACATTACCATTCGTCGAGCAGATTATTCTACTGTCATCTTTAAAACCTGTATAATCTGACGTATGACCAACAAATACAAATAATTTATTTATAGCTCCTTTGCTACACGTCAATATGTTAACATAAATCGTTAACAACAATATTGAAATAACAGAATAATAATAATTAAATAAATTAAATTGACATGTCTAATAGAAAATGTAAGTAATTATAAATACCTGAATCTTCTCAGATGATGTAAGGGAGGTCAGTAGTTATAGTCACGTCAAGGGATGGGGAAGGGTTTAGTCAGTGTCAATTTCACTCTGACCCCAGCGTCTTCCTTCGTTGCTTCAGGTACTCAAACTAATTTTGCACAAAAAATAAATTTTAACTGTTCACCACGGAGGCTTACAAACCTTTCAAGAGCGATATCAAACAACATTATTCACAAACATGTAAATTATTTTCAAAACAACCACGACAAATTTTAAACGTTACATCAATATCCGGATTCACATCAATTTTATCAAAAGCTAGCACAATATCCCCACGAAAAAATAGTGGCGAAAGAGGTACAGAAATGGCAAAAACCAATTTATTTCTCAGGACGTTAAACAAGTAATTCCAAATCATTGTAATTTTGTAAAGTCATTCAAAATGTTGTATCTACTAATTAAAAGGCAGATATTTGCAAAGATCGAAAAAATAATAAATTCACCCCGGGAATTCTACTTCTCTTGTTCGAGAGTTCCAGAATGTTTGAAGTTTACACAACAGAGTCACAAGTGGTGCAGGCAACAAAGTTATCTCATTTCCGTGCTTCGTGCAAGCTAAGAGAGTGAAAGTTTTTACAAGTGCTATGAAAAAATTTTAAGAAATGGATCTAAATATTTTATTATATTTACTTCATAAATACTGAATACTACTATGACATGCGTAGGTGTAGATAACAAATTACATCTTCAGACAACAACTGGGACCAACGGCTTAACGTGTCCTGCAAAGCCTGGAAGTGACATTATTTTTTTATACTCGTTCGACCTGTAATTTCTCTCGCTATAGTACTCTTCAGGCCAAAAACAGTAGTGTTTGCACACTACTGGTTTGAAGCAAATTTTTAGTAAAGCAAGTCAGATTGGTAACGTACCACCGTACGTTACCAATCTGACTCTTGTTAAAGGGACCTAGAAAAGTTATAGGAGAATATAGGGAGTAGAAAAGTTATGCAGAAGCGACCAGCAAATAAATAAATATCGATAGTATGACAATACTTGGTCCTGAAAACAGAACAAGGTACAGGGTTTTGAAGTGCTCGTAGCGAAGTTTGTTTAGCCGTTCTTACGGATTAGTTAATTTAGCAACGTCCGCTGCGATCATGACTTAGATGGGTGACCGCTAGTGACTACTGAGCGCTTCCGTGCTTTGGAAAGCACGTTAAGCCGTCGGTTCCGGTTGTTGTCTTATGATGGCAGTCGTTAGAGCATGGTGGTAGTGCATTTTGGAATGCCCGCGCCTAGCTACTACGCTCAAGTAAAAAATGTGTCGATAAGCACCTAATGGTGTGTTTCGGTAGTTTTTTTTTTTTTTTTTTTTTTTATGTCTGATAGGTTAGCCTTTGACCACTATCTCACCTGATGGTAAGTGATGATGTGGTCGAAGATGTTGTTCAGGCTATCCTAGAAGTACAGGCTCTCAAGGACAGCTGCCGGAACACACCGTTAGGTGCTTGGCGACAGACTTTCTACTTGAGGGTGGTAGCTAGCCAGGCGGGCATTCGTAAAATGCCCTACCACCATGCTATAACGACTGCTATCCTAAGACGACAACCGGGACCGACGGCTTAACGTGCCCTCCGAAGCACGGAAACGCTCAGTAGTAATGTCACTAGCGGTCACCCATCCAACTCCTGACCGCGCGCGACGTTGCTTAACTTTGCTGATCGGTTGAGAACAGCTAAGTAAACTTCGCTACGAGCGCTTCAAAAGCGCGTAGTAGTCCTAAAAAGCCTGATTCTAGGTTAGCCTGAACAACATTTTTGACAACATCATCACTTAACATTAGGAGATATAGTGGTTAAAGGCTAGCCAGGCCAGCCTTAAATAAAAGGCATTAATTTAAACTGTAGAAACTACAAGAAATATTGATCACTCCCAGTCCAAAGAACTCCTGTCATTCATATTCAAAACGATCGCTCATTCGCACGACTCGACGAAGACTCATAAAAGTATTTATTTATAGATAAAAGTTCGTGAGATCTAGCCTTGCGCAATAATCCTTCTAATCTGTCAAAGCTCTCTTTTATATATTTTGTTAGGTCTGATTGACAGCAAAACATTTTTGTAAACTGAGCCTAAATAAATAAATAATAACGTTGACGTTCGATCAAATTTATAAAAAGAGATATGAGTACTATTCGCAGGCGTTTACACTCACTACATTTCAACGTTAATAAAATAAAGACAAACTCATTGAAGATTTTAGATCACAATTTTAAACTTGTTTTAAATAGCTTACAATTTATTCAGTTATATAACAAGATTGGGGAAGGATGAGAGAATCATCACATATATTTTCGGCTAACAACACCAGTACACTTACATTACATCTCAGTTGGGATAGTAAAATGTTCAATATTAAATTGTGCATTACTTGTTTTTACACGACTGCCAAAAAAAAAAGAGTTTATGTATGTATATATGTTTGTGAGTTTCTTTTTTCTACCATAACTTCTAAACGTCTGAAGCGATTTTAATGTATAATATTTTTATTTAATTTATACTTGTTAAATATTAATTTTTAAGTGATGGTACCAAAGCAGCAGTGAGTACAAACTGCCTTGATGAGGGTCCATGGTTAAACAGCTGCGACAGACTCGAGCGTCACAGTGTAAAGTTCGTATATTATGTTCTAACAGTATGTTTAAGCGCTGTGCTTTAAAGTCTTTGTAGGTTTCTGCTAATATCTTCAAACACTTTAGGATGATAGTGATTAGCTATCCAGGCTAATGTTATTCACAAAATGCCCTACCGACATGCGATTAAGCTCAAGCCCGTAGTTGGATTCAAACTCACGTGCCAGTCCGCATTGTTGTTGCTATTTATGTCTCAAAGTCTTGGCTTCTGCTCGTGTCAAATATTTATTGTATTTTTTGTAATAATTCTAAGTAGCAGTCCCAACGTTTCGAGGAATGTGACATAGTCAAAACATAATAATGATTTTGAGGGTAATTGGTAAGCAAATATTGTTTTTAATATTATTATACACATATAATCACGCCTGTATTCCCCGAAGGGGAAGGCGGAGGTTTGTAAACACCCACGTTTCGCCAATCGGGTTTTGGTCCCATGTAATAGAGGGCGAGCCTATTGCCATTCAACGGGCACAGTTTCAGGGTCATACAAAATGTTTTCTCTAACACACTGGACAAAACACAATTACTAATGCATAGTCATGTAGGATAACCTTAGACCATTTTGTCATATATTGGTAAATTACGGTATTAGACGAGGATTTTAGGGCTAAAGTGGGAACTCTCTCAGTGTAGCAATGTGAATAATCAGTTTTTGCTGTAACTTCTAGTCGCTTTTTCTTTTTTGTATAATAATATTACTGCCTGGCTGATTGCGCAAAAATCCAAATAGTTAACAATATAGATTAAACAAAAAAACTCATGACAGCGCTACTCACGCAATTGTTTTGTGTTATCGAAAAAACATTGAAACTTCCTTTTTCTGAAGCCACAGATAACTGTGTAAGTATTCGATGTTTGAAAACTCGAACTAACAATGAAAAAAGAAAACAAGTTAAAAAGCCGTAAGCACATGTAGGCGAACCGCAGGAAAAGTGAAAACGGACCTTTTATATTTCTTTCAAAACTTCCTTATCCCCTGTTTTAAGTTTTCTGCCGAAATTTCAACGACTGTTTTCCTACTGGAGGTAAAGAAGCGTACACAAGAGATAGAGTGATAATATAAAATCTGAAAATGTTATTTAGTACTTAATTTCACGCTCTTTTGTTTATGACCGGTGCTTATAAGAGATGGTACTGTATGCATTACAAAAATATGTCTATTTTCTGCCAGGTGATACATTTTTATGGTATTTTACTCAAATGGCAAAATAAAGCTGTACGTTACCCTCCTGTCTGTACTTCTGTATGTCAGCTGTGCAAACGAAATTAGTTCATCATCATCACATGAACTGGAATGTCCACCGTTGAACAAGGTCTCCCCCAATGGGAGGATTTACGCTTGGCAGGCGTCTTGGTGATTGCAATAGTAGTTGTCAGTCATTCTAAAGGCGCTGCTTTGATATTTTCCTTCATCGCCTCTTACGACACCCACGGAAAAAATTAGGGTAGCTGACATTCTAACCCGGTATCCTACGGAGGGTTGCTTATCGAACACGAACGGAATTAGTTACTTATCAGAATTGCTATTTTTACACGACTGCCGATAAAAGGAGTATTATGTTTTCAGGGTTCATGTATATATTAATGTATGAGATATCCAAATCCCGCACATGACTTAAATTTTTCCTATCGTATATTAGTGTTTTTGTAATGTAATCCGGATAGCAGGCGTTATTGCAAACAAAACAATATTAAAATTATAAGGTTGCGGCAGCATTTACAAGTATAAAAACAATTGCAAAATTGGTCTTGTTTGTAGTACAAAGTAAGTTTTACTATAGATGTCGCTCGATCCCAATACGATGGTTAAATAAAGATATGAAAGATTTGAGTTATGACGTCATGTCATGTTAGCTCAATTGGTTAGAGCATACCCCGGCTAAAGGGGTGGATGGACGCGGGTTCGAATACCGCACATGTCTTACATTTTTCCTATCTTATATTTGTGTTTTTGTAATATCTATCTATGATCTTAAGATATATAGTACGCGGGCTATGCACCTGAACATTTAATATACACCTGTTATCCAAACATGGTTATACCATCCTATTAAAGCATGTTTTCGAACAAAAACGTAATCTGTTTGGGAGCTAGTATAATATACAGGGAAAAGTTTCATAGGTATTGCAACCTCCCATTTGCTGGAGATGTTTAAAATTAGTTCGCGCTATATTGGCATTAATTTAATTAAAGTGGGTTTCGAACAGTTACTTGTTTCCAACTAAATATCATTGTCTTTGAATAAAGCTCCTATCCAAGTTTACGCCAAGATTAAAATCAACTATTAAAGATATTAAAGTCTTGAGGTTTAATCTTATATATCGATACGTTGTTTTCAGGGACATAGGCTGATTAACTGCTGTGTCTCAACATGTGGCATCACCAACCGAATAGTATAAAGTCGTGAATTTTTCTTATTACATATATGTTATTTATTACCAAGAATAGGTACTGGTCTCAAGACAGCTGCCACAATACACTATCAGAGGCTCAACGCTACATTTTCTAATTGAGGGTAGAAAGCTAGGTTTAGAAAAGACTTTATACTATCAATCAGACATTATATAAGCTTGTTTTGTTGTACAAATGCTGGCAAACGACCTCCCTTGTACCGTATGACAAAATGAAAATTTCAATTCCATAGTTATATTTGATGAATTAGTAGAATGTTTCAAAAAGTCAGTGTTTGAGTTGCTGATGGAGGAAGAGCAGGATGCGTTGGTCTTGTTATCATAGCAGTTGAGACCGCTTTGTGAATAATCACTTCTAAATTTTCTTTCATATAAATTTCTAAATTATGTTTTGGTATATTTACAATCTTAGTAAAGCATAAACATATAATAAACAACTTAAGAGTAGAGTGCACGCAGAGTTTTCCATACAAACGTAGTTTCGTCATATTTTAAATGCCAAGTCTTTAAACTGTGAAATTTTGTATGCATATTACTGAGCCTAATATCTTAGCTTCTGGTTTGCTCGTTAATTGATTTATTTATTTTTTCCTAAATGTCAAAATAACTATTATTCCGATACAAAACGATTTTACGAATTATTTTTGAAAATACTTAATTTTAAGGAAATCTGGCAAACGAGACGCATAGATATTAGGCTCAAGGACATAGATACAAAGTTTCACCAAGTTTGAACACTACCCCCTTACTTATAAAAACATCGCTATGTAGTTGCTAAGTAATGGATAACTAAACAGTGTTTAAGTAATGCTTAAATATTTCTTACTTATAAACGCTACATAGCACCTGTTTAGCTAAGCAATGGATAATGAGGTCGAACGTATTTTAAACTGACAACATTGTACTAAAAAAGTATTATGAATGACCTAAATGGCCGAATAGCATGTATCTATAGTCTGGTTTTTAATTCGAGATCAAAAATGTAAACAAAGAAATGTCAATATATGTCATTGTCAAACTGATAGGTCAGGGTGTTCAATAGTTTTTCTTCAAAAATATTCTCACAAGTGTGGCTATTAAAAACAAAAAAATCTTACACTATTTTTTTCAGGCTTGAATATATGCGTAAATATGTACGCGCATATAAAAGTGTTTTATTGTTTCATAATAATGCAATAAATTATAGCATTAAATATATTTTTTACATTAAATGCTCCATCTGTTCCCAAAATTAGAAAAATTACCAAGTACTTGTAAGTTTTTTGCACGGTTAACACCTTTGTTTACATTTTTGATCTCGAATTAAAAACCAGAGTATAGCGCTAAATTTCTTGAAATTAAAAAGTAAATATAATACTTTTCTTTGTATAGTACCACCAACTTAACTGTGCAGTTTTCGAGGGCGCTACTGGTCAAGGAAATCGAACTACGAACTGTCACAATTTGAAGGAATGTTGTAGTTCTTTTTTCTGCCACCTGAACAGATAAGTTGGTGGGTCTGTAACTAAATCAGCTGATCAGAAATATGGGCGCCATCTTGTTACTTAAAATTTAAACAAGGGTGGGACGGTGTTTAAATTGACAGCTGATTTAAGCAGTACTTAGGTACTGGATAAAGTTATGTAGCGTTTATGAGTAAGAAATTTTGCTAATCAGCGGCTAAGTAATGTTTAAAATTTAAGTAGCGTTTATAAGTAAGGCTGTTAGTATTAAAAATATGACAAAACTACGTGTCTATGGAAAGCATCATGAGCGCTCTAGCGTTAACAAACACTTTGTAACATGAAAAATACTTTGTAGTCTGAATTCTCAGCACATGAATATGAAAATGTAAATATTTTGTGGTCAACGTCGTTGGTATCGTAATTACTTTTATGTTTTGTCTTTAAACTTTTTGTATTGTGTGTCTTGTTTGTTGATCCATTAAAATAAATAAATTAAATTATAATACATTTTCCACACCTACCTATTTTTTTCATGCAAATTCATAAATACTCCACAACTCGCACTGATTTGACGCATTCCGCTCGTAACTATCAAGCTGTAACTCGCAGTTCTTTTTTTATGTTATTGTGACGGAACAAGCCCGAGGCCCACCTGGTGTTAAGTGGACTAACCTATGCCAATAACAGACGCATTTCGTCAACGACTAATTGCACTGTGCCCGTCACACTTAAACGTACAGTTGCTAGGACTGCTGCCGGAACACACTGTTAGGTGCTTGCCGACAGATTTTCTATTTGAGGGTGGTCGCTAGCCAGGTGGGCATTCGCTAAATACCCTTTCACCATGCGTTGAAGCTCAAGCCCGCGGCGGGATTTTTTTTTTTTTTTTTATTATATAAATCTACACTCCACATACGTGCCTTTTTTTAATTATGACCATATTTTATTTACAAACTAGATACTTACAATATATAGGAAACATGCAACTTTCTTCGAAAATTCTAAAAGAGAACAGTGTTAAAAGAACATTTTTTTTTTCCGATAAATGTCATTACCACTTGCATCCAGAGCAGACCAGTGTCCTCTAGCAGCACCCGTTCACGAGTTGACGCATGTGCCAGCCATCGCCTTCCTCAACCATTTTTGAGGGAAGATGGCGACCCAACACACAACACCGCCGCTAGACAACACCTTTATGTGAGCTTGACCGCTCTGGATACCCGTGCCAACGATTACAATTTGGGATTACTCTACTTTTTTGTGTCATTCCCCCACGTCACATTGTAACAGGGTCTCCATTACCACGCTGTTTCGATCTTTGATCGCCATTTTGAGGTTGTAATTATGGATGGTTTTTGGTGTCGCAACCATCGCCTTCCTGACGAACCGTCCTATGGCGTCTTTTTCGTCATCTGCGTAGTATGTGAAGGTTCCAGTATGCCGTGAAACTGCAACGACTGCGTGCGGGACGCTCTCGTGCAGCTTCATGCTGCTCTTGGTCTTGATGGCGATGACCGACTCGTATGTCAGTCCCTGAGCTTCGTGGATGGTAAGGGTGCGTGATCCCTTTCCCTCTCCGTAGCCCTGGCTTGTCAGGGTCTCCTTTTCTTCCTGGGTGTGAACCAGGAATAAGGTGTTGGGGAGAGACTTGAGAATTTTCGCACCCGTGTACATTTCAAGCTTCAGGGACTTAATACGGGGAGCTGAGGAATATATACCAGAGTATATTTCCCTCAGTGCGTACGCGACATCCATTGGGTTCCGATGCGTGCATAACAACTCCTGGGTGATGTTTGTGACCAGGTTAGGGCGGTTGTACCTTAATACGAAGAGATTATCTCTATCGATGTAAGGCAGCTGATTGACATCTCCGATGAGGACAAGTTCACCAACTCCAGCCAGCCTGGAAGCCATGACTATGGCTCCGAAATGGTTCATGAGAGCTTCATCCACTGTGAGGCGGCTGTAGCTCTCAGTCCTTTTAAAACCATTTACGAGGACAGAAGCCATTGTGCGCACCTTGGTTTTCACTAAGTCTCCGATTCGGTGCGCAAGCTTCTCCCTCAGGTCTTTTGCTGCTTCTGTAGTTGTTGTGATAATGATGTCCTTGTCCACATCGAATTGCCTTACCACCCAAGTTGTTTTACCACATCCTGGAACTCCATTTACCCATTGTATTTTCGGTACTTCCCAGTGTTTCCAGAATGCTTCAATGTCCGCTCCCCCCAAAATAGATTTCGCCATTTCGAGGATACGGTCATCTAACATTATTTTGGTGCACTGGGCCGTTACTACTATTGGGTCATTTTGTGGTGTCGCGTATTTAGGCCTACCTAGTCGCTCCGTTTCTCCCTCGTCCAGGGACACAAATCCGCCTATTGCATTGTATGCCGCCATATACTTACCTGACATTTTCCCCTTGACGACCTGGGCTGTGTCGTTGTTGTATATAGCGGCTTCTGCCTCTTCGAGTCTCACCTTTAAAAGGTTTTCATTTTCTAGCCTGAAGGACTGCAAGATGTTTTTGCAGTTTCTATGGTTGATCTCTCTGGTCGCCCTTGTAATGGCTAGAAATTCTAGGAAGGCATTAGCTGCATGGCTTGTTGGTTCCTGTGCGGGGATATATCGGGGCGGACTGACCTGTCCCATGTCGGCTCTCGTCCGGATAGCTTTTGATGATGCTGCTTTGCCACGGGATGGTGGTTTCGTGGGCATTGGGTTTCGGGGTTGGGATGGGTGTCGGAATAAACTTCCTACTGCTGTACCGAAAGCAGTCAGGAATGCGGCGACTCGGCCACTGCTCTTTTTTGGGCTACACTCTTGGCTTTTTTCCGCCTCTGTTCTTTCTTGGAGTCTTTCTGAACCACTTTTGGTAACTGAGCTCGGAATCGGATGTCCCCAACAATCAGTTGCATTGTTGTGTATGGGGTTTTTGAGGTAACTAAGATTTTCTCCTCTGTCTTCATACACAACTACCTCATGGTGTTCTGAGGCTTTAATGCAACCAAGTTCAAATGAAATTTGAAATTAGTTTTTTTTTTAGTTTATTATTTTTATTTCTTAGGACCTCTATATAATGTCAAACGCACACACAAATCCGGTTAACACTTTCAGATATATACCTACGAAGAAAACTAAATCTTTGGATGTTGCCTTTTTTATGCCTGATAGGTTAGCCTTTGACCACTAAGTTGGTCAGCAACTTCGCCCTTTGAGTGTTCTATTACCATTGCGTCTACGCTTATCACTCGGGCTCTCTCGGCATTTTCTGCAATACTTGAGAGCAACGCACATGCTTGAGCAAAGGGCGTCTTGTCCGTCCACTCGATTAGTACGACTGTCCTGTTTTTCAGTCGTACTAAACGACATGGATTTCCCATGACAATCTTCACTGGCATCGCGTTGTACGTTTTATGCTTCATGGTTGTTTTGAAGCTGCTCCCATTCAGCAGGCAAGCTAACCCGGGTGATAATCGGACGCGGCTCTTGGCTCCAGCTTGGCAGAAGCTTATTCCGAGTCTCTCTTTACTGCCTTCCATAAAGAGAGCAACGCCTCGGATGCGAATCCCAGGCTCTCCTTGCTCTCCACATGCCAGCAGTTGGGATATTTCTGTATTTTTTTTCGTGACGGGGATGTGTGGGGCTATGATTTGGGCAGGAAGGGTAAGCGGGGTATTAGAACGGGGGGGTAGGTTTGAGTTGCTTTTAACCGCTGTTTTGAAGGACCTCTCAACAAAAGACAAGAAATGTGTTCTGCTATCTGAATCTGCTAAGATGGTGGGCAGATCAGATTCTATTAGTTTCTTGTTGAGCAAGATTTCGAGATCCAGTCTGGCAGCGGAAAAGCGGGGACATTCTAACATTATATGCCATACCGTCTCGGGGATGTTTGGATCGCACTCGCATCCTGGGCTGTCTTTCAGCTTGAACCTGTGGAGATACTCGGATATTCCCCCGTGTCCTGTCATCATTTGCACTACAAGAGGTGACAGTTTCACAGTCCGCGTCAGTTGGTATGCCTTGGTGACATCCGGTAGAAGCTTTTTCGTGACTGCACCAGTGCTTGAGGTCTCGTACCGATCTTGCCATTTCTGGATAGATTCCTCGCGGATTTTTCGTCGGACATAAGACAGGGGGATTTTGTCATAGTCTTGGGAGGTATCTGTGCGTGCCGCTGATTTTGCAAGCTCGTCAGCTCTCTCGTTACCAGCGGTTCCCACATGAGCCTTCAACCAAAACATGCGAATATCTCTACCTTCAGCTTTAATCTTACCAATGTTCTCTTTTATGCTCTTTGCCAGGGGGTGACTCGTTTTGGGACTTTTGAGCAGATCTAGTGAGGATCTTGAATCACTAAGCACGTTGACTAGTGGATCTTTGCTCATTTTCACCTGTTGAGTTGCCCTGTAAAGAGCATATAGTTCCGATTGGAAGACTGTGCAGTCAGGATGGAGCCTGAACTTAGAAGAGCTGATCTCTTTTCCTTCCTCCCACCAGGTAAGGGCAGCACCTACTCTCCCCTCAATTTTGCTGCCATCTGTGTAAATGTGGGGTCCGGCGATATAGCTGGTGTCGGTTTCGAGAAGCTCGTACTCCACTGATGTTCTTGTGGACGGATGGGGTTGGTCCATAAAGCGTATGCTTTGTTCGAGCTCCTTTTCTGGAGGGAGGTAGTCAAGTGAGAGGTTCTTCTTCGTTCGGTACAGGCTCGCTGTTTCTAGGATTCTCAGATCTATTGGAAGCAGACCTGAGAGTGCGAGTGCTGAGGTGAGAGAAACAGTACGGTAGGCCTTGCATATCTTTTGGGCAAAGCCTCTTTGTAGGGCAAATAGCTGGGATCTATTCATTCCCAGGTCCACTGCCTGTGCCCACACGTTTGCGGCATAAGTTATGATGGGTTCCACCACTGCGACATATATCGTTCTCGTAATCTCGCCGTTTAGACCCCAAGTCACCTTCGCTGCACACGCCAACTGCTTATATATGTCCGCTGCTTTTTTACATTGCGCGGAGATGTGTGCTTTGTAGGTGAGCTTTCGGTCGATCACAAGGCCGAGCAATTTAATCTCCTCTACGAGGTTAAGTCTAACACCAGATATGAAGAGGTTCGGGGTATCGTACTTCAACTTTCTTGTCAAGAGCATCACGTTGGTCTTATGAGCTGCGAAGTTGAGTTTGTTAAGTAGACCCCATTCCGTTATCATGTCCAGTGTCGTGTTGACTTTCTGCTCTAAGGTATTTGATTGGCCTGTAAATACGAGAACGACATCGTCAGCAAATGCTTGACAGTACACTTGCTCGCTATCCAGTTTCTGCAGCAACGAGTCTAGGATTATGTTCCAAAAGGTCGGACCTCCAATAGACCCTTGGACGCAACCTTTGGTGGTTTCCTTTTCGTGTGCTGCTCTGGCATAGTTGACCTTGATCTTTCGGTCACTGAGGTATGAGCATACCATCTCGTAGAGGTTTGATGGGCACCTCTTTTCCGCTAACTGATGTTTTAAAGTGGGCCACCATGCATTATCGAAGGCGCCCTCTATGTCAAGAGAGATTAGGAGTACGATGGTTTTGCTGTTTACTCCTGTTTTGATGTGCTCTAGCAGGTCATAGAGGGCGTCTTCAGTTCCGCGTTGAGGCATAAAACCGTACTGTTTTGGGCTGAGGGTAGGGAGGAGATGCCATTGCAGCCTGCCGATCAAAAGCTTTTCGACGATTTTACCGAGAACTGACAAGAGACCTATGGGCCGGTAAGACTTCGGATGGGTGTAGTCCGCCTTGCCGGGCTTCCTAAGGATGATGACGTGCGCTTCTTTCCATTGCTTGGGGAAGTATTTCAGCGATAGACATTTGTTAGCTATCGCCATGAATACCTCCCTTTCACTCTGGATGGCTGCAGTGCATATGTCAGCGGTTAGCCCGTCGGATCCTGGGGCTTTCCTTGGATTCAGTGCTTGGAGCACTGAGTCCAATTCTGCTGGTGAGAATGGTGGGTCATCATCAGGTAGGTTGGATGGTGATGCTCTTGTCTTCTCACGGATTGCCGAGTGACACGGATGGTCTGTGTTTTCGTTATCGTCTGGAAAGAAAGTTCTGGCTAGGAGCTCTGCAGATTGTTGTGGGGACAGGGTGCTGCCTTCGTCGTTCCTCAGGAGCATGTCTTCATGCCTCCGTGAGGTCTTCCGAAGGATTCGGTATATCCCATCCCACATGCTTTCTTTAAGTTGGGTGGTGCAGAATTCCTTCCAGCTTTCTGTCTGTGCTTTATCGGCTATCTCCTTGTACTCTTCTCGGGCTTTTTGGTACATCTACTACTGCATCGACTCGACAGGGGGCAGCATTCCTTATGCGTCTTTTTTTCCTTAGAACCTCGATTTTGAGATCGTCTAGCTTCTTAGTGTACCACGGGGGAATCCGGTCCCCTTTCCATTGGCCTAGCGTTGGGATGGTGTTTTCGCAGGCTTCGTGGATGCAACTAGTGTAGCTTGTGATCACTGTTTCGAGGGCCTCTGTGCTATCTAATTCTCTCACGGAGGCTGGCGTGATGTTTTTAGCCTCAAGACAGGTCTTCACATTGGACGTAAAATCTGACCACTTAGCCTTCTTTGTGTTGTATTTGCGCGTCGTAATAGGTTTTAGTGATTCTAAGTCCTTTCCGGGGCGC
The DNA here is from genome assembly GCA_963890685.1 of Plagodis pulveraria. NCBI lineage: Eukaryota > Metazoa > Arthropoda > Insecta > Lepidoptera > Geometridae > Plagodis > Plagodis pulveraria. Next base: position 8,159,878 of record OY982964.1, on the reverse strand, counting down.
AAAGTGAAGGTGATGCTGTTGTGGTCAGACGTTGTGATACTACTGTCTACTTGCCAGTCTTTGATTTTACCCAAGAGCGGAGCGCTGCAAGCGGTTACGTCAACTCTGCTTGTACACGCTCTGCCTCTCCTGTAGGTTTCAAAGGTAGGTTCATCTCCATTGTTGAGAATATGATAGCCTATTTCATTAAGGAACGCGCCGTAGGATTTTCCTCTCTGGTTTTCCGTCTCACTTCCCCACCAGTGGCTCCAAGCATTGACGTCTCCGGCGACTATGATATCTTTCGTCGCCAATTTCCCGCAAAATGCTTTAGTCCTCTCTATATATGGCTCTATGTCTTGATCCCCTTCGTAGTAAACAGAAACGACTCCAAGTTTTAGGTCTTTGTTTACCAGCAAAACTGCTGCTTCCGTCTCAGTTACAAGCTGGGGGTCGTGAATTACCTCCAGCTTGTCACCAAATACAATTACAGCAGCTTTTACCGGTTTTTTTCTATTAAGGGTGCATTGGATAATTTGTGTTCCCGGATACTGTTTCATCACGCCTGTGTTCCCTACATAGGGTTCTTGTATCAAAGCGATAGAAATACCCTTGTCCTTTGCAGCCTTAAGAAGCTCGGCAGTTGCTACTTTGGAGTGCTGCAGGTTCGCTTGGATGAAGTACAAACCTGTTCTGCCACTACTGATGGGGGTTGAGCTGTGGGTTTCGGGGGTGCCCTTAGCAGTAGGAAATTCTGGACCGCGCTATGCCATCCCATTTTTGCCTTTCCGGACACAATATGTTGAACGCATTGTGTGCCAGGTCCGCATTTGAGATGGCTGATCCCTGCGCAGTCGAGCAGTTCCTACACCAAGGTTGGGATCCCTCCTTCCTTGCATTGCAGTTTTCCCAGGAGTGAGATTTCCCGCAGTGACTGCAGTATTGGTCTTTCTCCCGGCAGACTGCTCTTGTATGCCCATAACCAAGACATTTAGTGCACTGCACTAGGGGTGTATGGTCTAGCACAGGCCTCCGCTGGATGCCTATGTAGACCTTTCCTGCCTCGGTCAGGTTTTTGTGGATCTTAGGGGACAACTCTAGAACCGGATGGCACTCATGCGGATTGCGGGCCTTTTTCCTATACCTCACCCTGATAGTACTATTAGTTAAGTCAACATCCTGCAGCAAGTGCTTGTTTTGTGCAAGCAGGTTGTCGACTATTTCGGCGTCCTTGAGATAGGACAACACATCTCTTATGATGACTAGAGGGTTACCCGCTTTCGCGACTTCCACCCTCAGAGATTTGTCTTGCTGGACACGACTTCTAACCAGATTTAGGTCTTCCTTAGTACCGCAGCTCAGAACCACTTTTTGGTTCCTGGCTTTCCGGACCCGGTCGACCCTAGCTCCTGTTGTCTTTGTATCCAGGGCATCTCTTATTTTGTCGATAACGTTTTGCGCCGTGCTTTGTGGATTGGTTGTTGATACTATCAGGGTGTGGTTAGGCTTTCGGTCTGTTGGAGGTTTCGACGCAACCTTGGCATAAGTAGGCTTACTTTCTGCCTGGGTTAGTTCAGCGTCGATGCTCAGAGCTGGCGGGGGGGCATTAAATTTTTCTTGCCGCATCGTGCGAAGTTCAGACGACACGGCTTCTAGACGTTCGGTAATAGGCTGTATTTGGTCATCTAAGTTTATAGAGATAGGGAGGGGTGGCGATTTGGGTTCCTGTGTTAGGGTTTGAATTTTTTCACTGAGAGTCTTAATTTCGTGAACAATATTGTCGTTGTTGGAGGGAAGAGGGGGTGGTGTTGATTTTATTTGGACCAGGGTCTCCTCACTCTTTGTTTGAAGGCCCAACAAACTCTGCGAGAACTTGAAAATTTCGCGTCTTAACTCATCTAACTGATTCTGAAGAGCGTCAACTCCAGCTCTTAGACTAGAGTTGTCGCTCCTCAGAGGCGCAAGGTCTACTGCTCTTTCGTTCTCTTTTAAGGCCGCTAACTGACTTTTGATCATCTTGACCTCAGATGTCATTTCCTTTATTAGTCTGTGGGGCTCCCTGGTCTCATAGCCTTGCCAGTCACGAATTGCCTTCGTCTCTGTCAGAGTTGCAGCTATGTCGTGTCTGGCCAGGCCCATCTCTTTTACAAGATTTTTTGTTAATTCAGCAATGGTCTTGTTGTGTGCCCGTTCTATTACCACCAACTCATTTGCGTGTCTTGTGCGCTCTTTCTCCAGGTTGCACATGTGTCTCGACCTTGAGTCCGACAGGGAAAGGACAGTCTCGTATAGAGTCTGGAGGCTTTCTAGCGCGATTAGCTTGCACTCGCGCTTCATGTTTCCTACAGACTCTAACGCATCCTTTCCCTTGAGCAGAGTCTCATTTGCTAGTTTAGTGGCCATGTCCATCTCGACCCCCGTGCGTTTGCCCGATCTGCCGACCAGCATGCTTGGTCTGCTCCTACGCGTCCCGGTGTTAGGGATGTCCATGCGGTCGAGTCTGTCTCTGCGTCAGATACTATTTCCTTGGGAGGGAAGACGCCGCCCTGATCCCAGTCCTTGATCTTGTCGATCGCAGCCTCAAATGCCGTACTCAACTCTGGAACGGATATGGATTCCTCACCTGTTCCGTCACTGAGGGCACTCTTTGACTCATTTATGGTCTTTGTGGAGGACTTGGGGGAAGTACGATTTCCTCCCTCCGGTACCTGAAGGACGACAGTGGGAACCTTTACACTCTCTGCAGTTTTAGATTTAGGCGGTCGCTCGGCTTTTGATGGTTGCGCTGATCTTGAGGTTGTCAACTTTTTAAGTACTTTTTTGCGGAGGGAAAGGGCTTTTGACGACGATGGTTGCCCTGCTTCAATGGACTCAGACAAAATTTTTGGGGAGGCTTTTGAAGAAGACATTATTATTTTGTATTTTATTTTTCTACGAGTTAAAATTTAAAACAAGGTTTTTTTTTTTGAGAAACTTAAATTATATATCCTAAATTAGTCTACTTATAACTATGTTCCCTAGCTTAGAAAGCTGCGATGTTTACGCGCCAGGCTGTGATGCTCTGCGTGGTCGAGTAAACAGTGAAGCGGATCGGCAAGGGTAACCCTGGGACCAGATGATAGGGCTCGTTCTCTTCGTTCTAACGATACCAAACACGAGGTGTCTGTCGCTCGTGGATCCGAAGATATCCGTCCAGGGTGGTTGCGGGTGGTGGAGGGGGAAATTTGAAGTTCTGTTGGAGCCAAATTGTAGAGCTATTTCTTCTAATTTCAAGGACCCCAAACACGGTAGTTCTATCTCGCCTGGATACGGAGATAAACCGAGGGGGGGTGAGGTAACCCGAGGGGGGAAATTTAAGGGTAGGTTGAATGAGGGCGGGGGGGGGGGTGGATAGATTCGTGTGGAGGAGTTGGTGGGACCGGGAGCAAGGTCTAGTTATCCCGGTTCAGAGGAGTCCAAACACGGGCAGTCTAGGATATAGGATTACGGAGATCCCTCAAAGTTACCTGATCTTCGGCGGTGTGATCTGCAGCAGAAGCTCGTTGTGGAGAGGGCGAAGTCTTGAGGCTGATTTCGGAGTCTTTACGTAGGTCTCGAGAGTTGCTACGACGTCACGCCTCGTGACGACCTTGTCGAAACTGGGTTACACGTGTAGCGAGCGACCGCGAGATTGTAGGTGAAACTGCTCCTGTTGGGTACCTTGCTACTTTCTTCTCCGTGGCCGGATTTTCACGATCTGTACGTCGTTTGATAGGGCTTAAAAGCGGCTACAAAGTGGTGCACTTTAAAAGAGCACAGCACTCACCCCTTGGCCGCTATGCGAGCCCAAACTTCAGTCCTTTCTGCTCCTGAACCCGCTGAGATACAAAGTTGCCCACACGTATCCGGGCGAGTCACACACTAACTCACTTCACTATATACTTTTTATGCGCGCTGCTCCAAAATTGTATTTTAAAACAATTTTTTTGCGCGGAGCCGATGTTGTATTTATCGCTAATATGTGATGTTCGATCCGCGGCGGGATTCAAACCATGGACCTGCTGCACGGCAGTCCATAGCCAATGCCACTGAGCCATCACTGCTTCAAAATATATATATTTTATAGTTCATTTGAAGAATTTCAATGGTTTATTATTTCCACTTTCGTATTTTAGTTGATTGACGGTAATATGCAGCTGTCGAGTGTAAATAATCATACCTCCAAAGAAGAAAATTAAGTTTCACTTAGACATCTGTTGTTAAGTTCTCATGATATCCTTTATGCCAACAATTTACGAGAATGCAAAAATTACTTGACTTCATTTTACGAAAAACGTCTAAATAATCTACTCCTTAACCTAAAATCTCTGTATATTCTCCTGAGTGAAAATATTCTCTCAACTAATCACCATAATAACTGTTGGGCACAGCAAGCTATTAATAACTAATGAGCTTTCGGTTTAGTAAAATAACAAAACAGCGGCATTAACATTACGTCGTTGATGTCTATATTATTATCTGTACATAATATAAAAACGCCGTATATCATTTATTATGACATAAGTAATCTTACTCAGGTTTTTGCTATAGGGAGCGGAATTAAATAGTCTTACAACTTTATCATAAAAACTAACGTTTATTACAAAAGAGATTCACATATTTAGATATTTTATTGTTCCAACTATAGTTTCAACTGCATCTAATGTTGGCAAAACGTGTTTATAAACTTAACATTATAACCATTAATATGCTGTCTACCTTAACAACTCCACTTACATACAAACCAAACTTTGGGGATGATTTAGCCAAATTTAATAAGAATAAAAGTAACTTATAACAACTTTTAATCAATAATAACAAATATTTTTAAAATATTTTATGAAAACATCAAATTAATATTTTAATAAAACACTTAAAAAATACAAAAATATATCTAATCTTGGCTGCGTGGGGTTGGTGACGTCACGTCGCGTCGGCTTAACAGGAAAATTAGGCGGAATTGTCACTAGATATATTTTTGTATTTTTTAAGTGTTTTATTAAAATATTAATTTGATGTTTACATAAAATATTTTAAAATATTTGTTATTGTTGTCTTAGGTTTTCGCGATTATAACACATACATATGATTATAACAGTAATTAAACAACTTTAAACGGTTTAAATCGCGTATATTTATCATTATTTTTGTCCCAACGTTTCAAACACTTTGCAGTGATCGTGGTCACGGGGTGACTAATTGGTTTTATTTGTCACATGAGTTATTAAGAAAATTATTTGGTCTACCGTCCAAAATATTTATATTAATCATAACGTTCCCTATTCACGCAGTATTCGCTCACAGTGTCCAGAGGTCTTGCAGATTTGGGTCGGCCATGGGATTTGATTAATTTGATGTCAGGATCCCAAGCAGGTGGTACTTGCCAACCATCATCTCTATTGAAATTTGGGTATTTTTTGATTTCAATAGCCTTGCGTAACATTCTTGGCATAAACCGAGTCTCTCTGGCGAGGATTTGTGGGTTGTCGAACCGAATGTAGGGATTGGGTTTGTCCTGGGCATGTTCACAAACCGCAGACTTGGTCGAGCGTCTGTTCTTCATGTCAGCAATGTGTTCTTTTACCCGGATACCAATGCTTCTCTTTGTTTGCGCCCAATTGTAAGCCAAATTGACTCGCCAACATACAAACTAGCTCAACACCTTGCTAAAATACTGTCTCCACTTCGCGGTCAAACCAGTGCGCATGTCAAGGATTCTTACCATTTTGTCAGTCAAATGAAAAATCTACAATTGACTGATGATGAAGTTATGGTCAGCTTTGATGTACAGTCGTTATTCACCAACCTACCTGTACATGATTGCATTGAAATTGTCAAGAAAAAACTTAGTGAGCATGACCTTCCCATGGAATATGCAGAATTACTAGAACATTGCCTAACATCTGGCTATCTATTCTGGGAAAATAAGTTCTACATACAGATTGATGGTGTAGCTATGGGCTCTCCAGTCTCCCCCGTTGTTGCCGACATTTTCATGGAGCACTTCAAGGAGAGAGCTCTCTCCACAGCTGTGGCTATGCCGAAGATCTACAAACGGTACGTAGATGATACTTTTACCATCCTCCCCAGTAATAAAGTTTCTGCATTTCTAAACCATCTAAACTCCTTATATAACAAAATTCAATTCACAATGGAGCCAGAGGTCAATACATGCTTAGCTTTTCTTGATGTTTTAGTCATCAGGAATCCTGACAACGCCCTTTGCCATACAATGTATAGGAAACCCACCCATACAGATAAATATCTCAATGGTAACTCCCATCACCATCCATGTCAGTTGGCTACCGTAGGCAAATCTTTGTTACAGAGAGCACATGGCATCTGCGACACTGACCATCTCAAGGAGGAGCTTCAGTATGTAAAACAAGTACTGCGAAGCAATAATCACAAGCTCCCAAGAATGCGTCACAGAAGCCGGCCCAAGCCTTCCACAGTTGAGAGACAACCTGCCATCTTACCTTACATCAAGGGTGTCACGGACAAAATTGGTAATATCTTAAGACGAGCTTCAATAAAAACTTACTTTAAGCCGCACAAGAAGATCAACCAATTTTTAAGACCTGTTAAGTGGAATATTCCCCTACAAGATGTTTACAAACTTGATTGTGAATGTGGGCTGTCATACATTGGGCAAACAAAGAGGAGCATTGGTATCCGGGTAAAAGAACACATTGCTGACATGAAGAACAGCCCAGGACAAACCCAACCACTACATTCGGTTCGACAACCCACAAATCCTCGCCAGAGAGACCCGGTTTATGCCAAGAATGTTACGCGAGGCTATTGAAATCAAAAAATACCCAAATTTTAATAGAGATGATGGTTGGCAAGTACCACCTGCTTGGGATCCTGTCATCAAATTAATTAAATCCCATGGCCGACCCAAATCTGCAAGACCTCTGGACACTGTGAGCGAATACTGCGTGAATAGGGAACGTTATGATTAATATAACGACGGTTGAAAGGCAATAATTACCAAGCGACATTTTGGGCAATATTGAGTTATGTATATCATTGAAATCAGAAAAAAAATCTGTGTCGATTGGTCCTACTCTCATGCCGCTAGGACAAAGTTTGTTGTCGCTTAGTAACTTAAAATAAAATACATTTACACAATTTTCGGCGTCTAAGCGACTAAAATTATACCAATTTATGAATAACTTTCACATAGTATCTATTCGATTTTTACTTTTTACACTTAGTAATTTTTGCCTAGACTCGAAATAATGTATTTGAACATAAAGTATGTTTTGCCTTGCGGTAACTAGGTAATGAATATAGCTTAAGACATTTTACCTAATTAAAAATATTTTTTTCTCGTAGTTTAAGACTTTTTGACACACCTTAACCATACATTTATTGTCACTTAGTACTTTTTACCTAAATGCGATGAACTTTAAAACGTCAAGTAGCAATATTTACCTGCCCTGTACAGGATATATTTTGTCGTTTGGTAATATTTTACCTGCTAGTTTTTTTTAATGATTTTGTTACATAGATGCTAATTACTGGTATTAAATTTGTATGAAACTGAGCTTATTCCTTATGCAAGTATTTTGTTTTGTCTGTTACCCAAACTGTAAAGCAGCTTTTTAGTGGTATTTGGTAACAAAATAAAGATTAAGACTTCACCGAATTGTCGCATAGGCAACCTGTGTGCTCGCACACATCGCTCAAAGTGCTTCATCGCGTAGCTTGAAGTGTACTCGGTAAGTGCAATATAAAGATTTGATAAATATTACATTATATAATGCACATTTTATATTGATTTTAATTCATGGTTTTAGGTACATAATAATCGTAATAAGCGAGTAGATAAGATAATTAAGTAAGCTGTGTCAAACGCCGGTGTGGATAGCAGGGATTTGAACTGTTTTGTACTTGCTTAGTTAAATAATTTAATCATTTATGCTCTTAATAATAACGAACGGAAAATTCTAATATTTAAATTTAATTATTAGGGACCAAAATATCACGGCTTTTACAAAAATAAAAATGAAAATCTGCAGCGATTGGACCAATTTATCAAATACGTTGGTTTGAATAAACCGGTATGTTTTATAAATTTTCACGCTGTAGTTAAACAAAAAAGGCAATGTGTAATAGGTATATTACGTTTTTATCATTTTTGTTTTTTGCATTATATGATTTCAAAGGAATGCCCTTCAACGACCACCGTTGCAAGTACTTGTGAGACTCCTTCTGCTGGCAATGTCACTGAAAATACTGGTCGAATGATTGATGATCAATCTGGGCCAATAAATTATGATCAATAGCACCAAAATTATAGCGAAGCATTAATGGATGAAATTGTTGGAAGTTGGTTGGGTCCTACTCTAAAAAATAACCTGCAGATCTATCTGGACAACAGAATACAGTCCATGTCCAGCTGGTGATTATTCTGTAATCTAAATTGGCATACCAAAATATAGACCAGATAAAGAACTTTTAACATGTAGGTTGATTTGACTGTACTGGAAACGTTCACTGCAAGCAACGCCTAAGAAGAAACAGTTAAAAACAATGAAGATGGATTGCATTACAGAAATAAATACTGCAAGCTACATCGAAGTAAGTGCCAATCCTACACATTCTACCGTTGGGAGATGGTCTGAATCTGACGGATTACGGCAAAACTGATAAAACGTAAACATTTATTACATATCAGGGTATGATGATTACTCAACTCTAATTGCTTATGAAGAACCTTCAACTAAGGATTAATTGTTAGAATTTTCTTCTAATGAAGAAGTGGAAATAGGTTCAAAAAGAGCAACCACAAAGAAAGACGAACTAAAAACAGAAAAATATAAGTTTGTATGATAATAATGAAGAAATTGTTAGAAAAAACTAACATTTCAAATATTTACCTCAAGGAATCTAATTTAAGACCATGGTACCTCTTATGTCGTGTGACTATTCAAATATGCTGAAAGCAAAGGCAAAATAGAACCTTGTTACACTTTGCAAGGACAAAGTTATACGTACTCAATTACACAATGAATTCACCGAGATACCGTATTCTGCGTTTACGCTAATGATTTGCCAGACTCAGATATTGAAGACGTAGAGCCCGGTGATTCTTCAATATTTGACATTTTCTATGTTGATTATTATGGGTAATTTTGATAATACTCTATGTAACTTCCTAGTAAACTAATGACTAAATTATGTAGATTATATAAACCTTCTTTTGTTATTTTAATGTCGATGAATGGATCTCAATCAATAATTTTCACTTCGTAACCTATATCTACCTGGCTATATAATACTTCATTTGGAATTTAGCTTCGATTTTAATAAATATTTGATTGTGATTATCACAATCAAATATTTATTGGTTATTTATAGTTATTTATAGGTACAAGTGTTAATTATTCTTATGTGACATTCCATAACATTTCTGTTTGATTTATATGTTTGCTAAAACCTAATTTTTCTAATAAGTAGTAACTGAAGCTTTAAATAAGTGAAAGTTGATCATAATTATGTAGTATAATTGCAAGTTTACGAAAATATTTTCATTCGTAAAACTCGTAAAACGTCTTGCAATTTCAGAATATTCATTGAGAATTGTATCCTAAATTTATAGTTACAAATTTGAGATACAATTATCAAAGAATGTTGTATGCGATTCAATTATTTTTCTTGAAAATAATTTCTTCAAAAAACTGATATTAGTATTGTAGATAGTTATATTTTTAATTATTGAGTAATAAAAGTGTAAGACTCCTGAAAAAGGCTGATCAGAAAACTTAAAATTGTTGATTAAAATTTGATTTAAATAAGTAATGAATAGGTAGGTATCAGAAAACCATACCAATTCAAGAAACGTATCAGTAGTTTAAGACAGCAATTTTCTTTTTAAATGAAATTTTATAGCACCTATTCATATTTTGAAATTTCTAATAAATATTTTGTTTTAAAATAAATTGCCTTACTTATTTACAACGACTGCTTATGTTCTTAATGAGATCAGGTGTCTACTTTGCGAGATATTTGACTGCAATATTCGGACTTTAGAGGCTTACATAGAAATGTTTGACAAAGGGTTAGTCACAGGCCTCTAAACCTTCACCAATCTGCACTAGGGCAGCCTGGCGAAGTATGCTCTAATTTGTCCCGCGTAAGATGGAGGCCTATAATAAGCAGTGAGTGATTGTATATTACTACAAAGGCTGTTTTCAATATCTAAAAATCTTTAATTGTGTGTACTAAAATCTTTAATGTTGTGTACTAAAATCTAAATGTATGTTACTTGTTCAATAAAATCCTACACATACCTCATTTAATTTGTAATATGGTTGAAATTGCCTGGCAGCAAAAGTTACTTGGTTTTTAGTTCGATCATTTTACCTAGATGCCAAACATCTGCTGCTTCTGGATGCATCATTTTGCTTAAAACACAATTGTGAAATACGGGGGTTTAGTAAATTTAACATGTTTTATAATAAACTTTTGCTGTCGGAAAGTCATTTTTACCTGTTTGCTATTTTGATTAAAATTTTACTAACCGACACTAATTCTTGAAATATTGAGAATATTCATAATCTTTAAATGCCAGTTTACAAAGATAAAAACTTTATTTAAAAATTGTTAGAATCGAATTGCTATGACTAATAGGCGATTTTTGAAGATTTTTTTTCTAAAAAATAAAACTTTAAAATGCTCTCCTGTAAAGTTGCCATCATGTCGCTTGGTAATTATTGCCTTTCAAGCGTCGATAAATATTTTCGGACGGTAGACCAAATAATTTTCTTAATAACTCATGTGACAAATAAAACCAATTAGTCACCCCGTGATCACGATCACTGCAAAGTGTTTGAAACGTTGGGACAAAAATAATGATAAATATACGCGATTTAAACCGTTTAAAGTTGTTTAATTACTATATTTGTTATTATTAAATATGGATTTCCGCAAAGTAACGCCTGAATCTATTGATTAACTTTTAATCAATTATTTTATCATCTTTTATTCGCTATAATGATCAAAATTGTTAAATACTGCAAACTATAAAAATTTGCAGTCCAGTCTTGATAACCCAAATCGCCATGGAAAACTATTGTACAGTTTGAATCTTATCCTTTCTAAAAGTATAGACTAAAATCCTGTACGAATTGATCCAAAGAAATGATTGCTGGTTACGTAGTATTAACGATCGCCTCTTTACGATGTATCATTATCATACGCTTAGTTCCAAAATCTTATGGAACGCATAATATATTATGAATCTCGTTCCCTCACAGGATCCAATTACTTGAAGCTTAATTTAATTAATTCCGACACATCCTTTGTATATGCCCTATAATTGGCTTGTAGGGCCCTATAATTGGAAAATATCACTACGATTGTGTCGAAAGTGTTTGTTGTAATTACAAGTTAGTTATGTGGAACGCTAATTTTGTTTACATAATCAAGTTAACACAATAAAATTGAATAAAAATATGGCGGAAAGGAAAACTGATTGTATACATTTCAAGGCATTGACTTATATATACTAGATGCTACATGTATCTCAAACGAGGATAGTCGACCAGTGCAGGTATGCCGGCCAGCATACTCTGCTTCACACGCAGGGGAGCTGGGCAGTCGTAGAGATTACGCGCGCCTTACTATTACTATTAAAAATTCACAATCGATAATACACAATTTTCAAACGTTAAATGTGTGTAATCCCTACGAGTCTATAATAAAATAGCCCAGCTGCGTGTGGAGCAGAGTATGCCGCCGGCATACCTGCACTGGTCGACTATCCTTGTTTGAGATGTCGCGTATATATAGGTCAATGTTTCAAAATTTTTTTTTTATTAATTATCATAAGCAAGCATTTGACCACAGTCTCACCTGATGGAAAGTGACAACGCGGTCGAGTTATTGTCAAAGTGAGTTTATTGGCAGAATAGGGAGGCCGAACGTCGTAATACAGTCATCACCTTTTTGTAATTCTTATATATCTATACTTTTCCACTATACTACACACAAACTAACCCCATGGGGTGCCGGGCTAGAATGTCACCCCCTCCTCCCCATTGCTACCTGCGGGTGTCGTAAGAGGCAACTAAAGGTAAAACTGGAGGGTGGGCAGCAGCACCTACTGAGGAACTGATATCTGAAACTGCGATCCAAGGACGCCATTCAAGCGTGGTGATTATGGAAAACCCCGGGGGAGAGCTGCCATAATTTATGAATGAGGGACAATGATGGACAATCATATGGAAAATAAAAAAGCACATTACTATCCTGAACTTAGGCCTAAAACAAATTACGACCAAAAACAACTTAAGCAAGGTTTTACAAAAACAGCATATTTATCAAATTATTTACTCATTATTGCGCTAAATACAGTTATTGATTAAAACATCGATTTTAGTACTTATGTTTAATTTATTATTATTATTTTTTACTTTCGCTTTGAACCACTTTTTATCTTATCTGATAAATAATGACAGCTGAGAATATTCAAGAAGAAATAAAGTTTTAATTACTTTAGTTTATAATTACATGCAATTAAGTTACGTCGTTTTTAAAAACGGCCCTTCAATTATCTGACTTTAAAAGGATGAACTTTATGATCGTTGGTATCAAATCTTATTATTCATTTATTATCACAATAACCTATACCTATACGTACCCATACTGATTCAAAATCTTAATTATGGCTTTGATACAGTTAGATATACCTACATTTATTCCAGAGAAAGGTGGAGAAAGTCACAACAAATATCTTAATCATTGAGGACCAGAATTTAAAATACAAAGTAAATTAAAAAACAGCTTTACGTATTTTTTTTATCAAGATGTATAAATTGCATCACGTGTATTTTGCTGATATTACAAAGTACGCACTAAGAGATGTTGTTTACATTCATTTATTTATTTTTAGTGACCTGCCGCGGCGGGTCCCTATTGGCTCGGAATAATTTGAAGTATTCATTTAAGGTGGCATACCATTGCTTATCCTACATATAATAGTCATTTACTTACTCGTATTAGAATTTATATTCCCATACTAGATAATTGGATGTTAGGCAATGTTCCAGTATTTTAACATATTCCAAAGTAAGTAAGTAAGCTTACTAACGTATTATCTTGACAACGCTACGCTGATTCTACGTCGTAGCATAAAACTCGTAGAGCAAAGCGATCTGACTTTTTCGTATGACTGACTAGACTCACCACAGCTCTTTTAAGACGGCTTATCTGACACCGGCGTTAGTGATTATTAAAGCCTCAACTGCAGCGTTAAATAATCTGTCTTGAAACAGCTGTGGTGAGTCTAGTCTATCAAGAAAAAAAGACAGATCGGTTCGTTCTACGTGTTTTGTACTACAACGTAGCATCAGCGTAGCATTGTCAAGAAAATAGTTAGTAAGGCTTTAATAATCATGCTTTTTAATATTCGCAAACAGTTAAAATGGTTTGCTGGCAAAGTGCCAGATATATCAATTAGTTATTTTTCATATTTTCGTTTGTGTATTGTGGGTTTGTAAATATTTTGTTGGATTCTTGGCTTAAAAACACTCTTGGACTTTTATGACATCTGATAGCAGCGTGGACATACATTTATTATATATTCGTGTTAATACTGGAGCACAGTGGACCTTTTTGGGTTTAGTTTATTTAACTTTATACCGCTAAATTAAACCGTATAATTTTTATATCTTGGATACCATTTTTTCCTTTGCTACATGATGTCTGCCTGAAGTCAATTTATTTCATTCATATTAATCACATGATAAAATATAAATTCTGATAAAACTGTGGATTTCTATGAACAAATGTCTATTTTATTTAATGACTTCAAAGATTAAAGTTATCCTCGTATAGTTTTATTCCAGTTGGATGTAATTCGCCCATTATCAGCCCTACTGAAAATTTAATAATAATGAAACATATAATTAGTAAATAGTAGTATAATTCTTTTCCTCTCTGTATATTAAAAATAAAAACAGTATATTTCTCAACAAAACTATATGTGATGTATTACATATATGGAGCTTCAATAGATATCGTGGTTTATACTGATACTGCAATTCTGGAAACACTGAGACACGCACAGCAAACTTTTAATACATCTCAAAATTAACTGTTAATCTCAACTCTTGCATATAAGAGCCACGTAAGTAATGGTACTCATAAACTAATGGTAATTACGTGTGGTCTGGTTCTCAAGGATTTAATGGATCATAAATTGCAATCATTATCTCATAATAGACGCATTACCGCATTTCGTAGCGAAGTTTACCTATAGCCGTTCTTAACCGATCGGCAAAATTAAGCAAAGTCCGCTGCGGTGACCACTAGTGACATTACTAGTAAGCGCTTCCGTGTTTTAGAAGGCAAGTTAAGCCTTCGGTCCTGGTTGTTGTCTTAGGATGGCAGTCGTTATAGCATTTGCGAATGCCCGCCTGGCTAGCTACCACCCTCATTTAGAAATAGTCATTGTCGAGCGGTAATAGATATGGACTGCCGTGCCGCAGTACCCTGGTTCGATCCCCACCGCCGGCTTGAGCTTCACCGCATGGTGGAAGGGCATTTTGCGATTGCCCGCCTGGCTAGCTACCACCCTCAAGTAGACTTTTGTCAATCACTCATTGCTTTTGCAGAAATTAAATTTTTATGGCATACGAGGTCTTGCTAATAAATGGATAGCAAGTTATTTATCAAATAGAAAACAATATACAGAAGTTTCAAAGATTGTCATCAACAAACATAATAAATGTACAAGAGAGAAGGTGAAATCTGAGCTGTTAGTTAACAATACTGGTGTCCCACAGGGCAGTATATTGGGGCCATTATTGTTTCTAATATATAGAAATGACCTGCCTAACGCTACTCCCCATAAATGTTTTCTTTTCGCAGATGACACTACAGTAGTTATAAAATGTTCGGACAAAAGTCAAGCAGAAAAAACTGTAAATAAAGCCCTCTCTGACGTGATCCATTGGATGAAAACTAATAATTTGAATATCAATATTAGCAAAACAAAACGAATTCAATTTCAATCTTATAATTCTAATCCTTTACAACTTGACATTACTTATAATAATCAATTCATTGACAATGTTGACAACCATAATTTTTTAGGACTGACCCTTGACAAACATCTAAACTGGAAAACACACATAGATACATTGTGCAAGAAACTGGAACGTTTCGTTTTTGCCCTAAAAAAAATTAGGAATACTGTGTCCATGGAGGCGGCTTTGATGGCATATCATGGTCATGTATCATCTCTTCTCAGCTATGGCCTGATAATGTGGGGTAGCTCGGTTGATATAGACAGAGTATTTATGGTGCAAAAACGTTGTGTGAGAGTAATTAATAGGGCTTGGTTTCTAGACAGCTGTAAGCCACTTTTCAAAAAATGCAACATACTTCCTCTACCGTGTTTGTATATTAAAAATATTTGTGTTTTTGCCAAACAAAACCCTGGCTATTTTCTGAAACGCAGTGAAGTGTATACCCGTCAAAAAAGATCAAAGTTTATAAATCTTCTATTTGAACCTCCTGCCCGAAAAGATTTATACAAGCGAAACGCTTACTATATGTCGCTATCAATCTACAACTGTTTACCCGATAGCATAAAATTACTGTCTGGTGATAAATTTAAAAAAGAATTGACTGCATGGCTGCTAAATAATTGTTTTTATAGTATTAAGGAGTTTAAAGAATATAAATGTATGAATAAAATTATTATGTAAAATATAAGAGTAATTTAAATTGCAATGTAACTGAATGAAATATTTGCACGTCTGCTTGCAGACAGAGTACAACTGTGTGTAATAATATTTTTAAGATCCTTTTAACTTGTATTCTTGCAAATAAACAATTTGATTTGATTTGATTTGATTTAGAAAGTCTGTCGCCAAGCACCGAAAGGTGTGTTCCGGCAGTAGTCCTTGAGAGCCAGTGAAATTACAGGCACAATGAGACTAAACTACTATGTCTGAATGTGACGGGCGCAGTGCAGTTCGTGACTTGTGATGAATTGCAACTGTTATAGGCAAAGGTTAGTCCGCTTATGTGGGCCTCGAGCTTGTTCCATCACAATAACATAAAAAAAGAAAAAAAAAAGAAAATCTGTCGCTAAACACCTGATTAGGTGTCCTTGAGAGCCAGTAATTCTAAGATATCCTGAACAACATCTTCGACCACATCATCACTTACCATCAGGTGAGATAGTGGTCAAAGGCTAATTCATAAGGAATAAAAAAAATTTGCTCACTGGTCTTCTAGACAATAATTTAAACGATATTTTTCAATTATAGAATTTTGATTGACTATGACTGTAAGTACTTTGTAGCAGACGAATGGTTTATAAGGAAACTAAAATAAAGAAAATTTAAATAAGTTTTCAGGGTGGTATTACGATTTATGTTGTTTTTTATAAGCTTCCGTACGAGAGCAAGAACTCTAAGAGTGAATGAATTGCATTAATTATGTCAAACAGTCCTGCCTTTAGTTGCTGTATCTTAAAAATCTGTAAAAAGTTGACCGTTGGAAAGATTCAGAGCAAATATGTTAGTATGTTTAATATCGTAATAAATAATATTGAACAAATAAGATTGTAGACTAAACTCAATAAAAATTAATCACCAAATAAAAAAAAGCCAAATATGCGTAAAGTTCGCTAAAGACTGAGTGATGCCATTCTGATATCGAAGATTTTCATTGCACGATGGATATAAATCAGTTTGTTACTTTTCTTCACCTCAATTAATATTATAGTCTACCCATCAATGATTGAATTCGCAAATTAAGTACACATCAAACATCACATCATATATATATATATTAATTATTACCAATTTTAAGGCCGAATTTTGTTAATAAAACGGTACATACGTTTGATTTTGTAGTAGTTATATAATTATACTGTACTGTACTGTATCAGCTGGAACATCTGCTGAACACAGCCTCCTCTATTTAGGGGGTATTTGCCATAATCCCCACACTTGGCAGGCGTCTTGGGGATCGCAGTGTAAGATTGGAGTTTTTAGAAAGTGCTGCTGCCCACCTTCCAGTATTTTTTCATTAATCGCCTATTGCGACACCCACAGGATGATATGGGGAGGTGCAATTCTAACCCGGCACCCCACGGGGTGTGTAACACATGTGTTATATTATACAAATTCAAAAATATTCAGTTATGGTAGGAATACACCAAAACCTTTTTTGCTCAGCCTATATATTTTAAATCTGAGGATCCATGGCATAATTTTCACTCCGATTTTCAGCGTAACTTTGTAGCTTCAAAGTGACGAGCAGAAGCACAGTTTAATGCCAAGTTAACTTAGGTCGTAAATCATAGCGGAGGCTGTAGCTCGGTAATATGTACAACATTTTATACATTTCCTCCTTCAATCGAAACTCCATTGAGATCCTACTTGTCAGCTTTTATTGTAAGTTATCGTTGCTGTGAAGGCGCTGTTGAATGTGGAAGTAGCTATGGAAATAACTGCAGAGTTTTTAGAGTAAGTGCCTCGTAAAACTCCGTTTTTACAGAAAATACAGTTTCCATATAAAAACTATTTTTTGTGGCTTTTGGATCAGGCTTTGGCCAGATACTAGATTGTTGGAAAACGTTGATGTGGTCTTTTATATAAATTTAGAGTAGAAATAAGAACTGCAGTCCAAAAACAGCTCAACAACCAGAAAGTCTGAGCTGGAAAGTTTATATTAATGTTAAAGAAGCTCCCATACATTGTACGTTTATTTTGGTTTTGGGTGAGAACTGGAAACAATTTTTAATTGCGAGTGTAAAAAAACTCAAATTTATATTAAACATTTTCTTACCTGTCCATCCAGCAGTACATCCAACAGTATTTTGGTTACTTCAGAATAACATTAAAACGTTTCTTTTTCTGCACAATAACCTGATAATTTGTTTTAAAATCAGGAATTTGAATTATCTCTCGTTTTTCTAGAAGTTTTCTTGCTTTAGTTGTATTGTTGCAACTAACACAAACAAACAAATAGGCTAGATAATTTTACACAATGATACTAGAATATTCTCCCGAAATGATGTGAGAAACAATTTTATTTTATTCAACTGACTTCTAACAATGTTTACAACATTTAATTATATAACATCTAGCTGGTATATACACTACCGATTTGTTTCTCTTAATAATGTATGGTAAAACCATAGCCAATTTAATGTAATAATTTAATAAGTACCTCGCCTGTAGCTAAAGCGTACGGAAATGCTGGGCTGTACCGGAATAATCTCCCTGGATACCCACTGGATACCCATTCCAGTAATTATGCAAAATGTCTGCGGACGTCCCAAATTAACAAAAACACCTAGGGAAGCTTACAACAGGTAAGCTTAATACATTGTTTCTTGCTCGTATGTTTGAAGGATTATTAAAGAGTTCTAAGCATTGATAACAAAGAGGTTCGTCAACATTTCAATATACCTGAAGAGGCTGATGCAAATATTTATTACTGATTTTTACTAAGGCTGAGATTATTTATGCTTCTAATGTAATATTCAAAGGATTTGGCTTAATACAAGCTGAATGTATGATTAACAAATTTACATTTTTCTATGATATTGTGACGGAACAAGCACTACGCCTTCCTGGTGTTAAGCGGTAACCGCTGCTCATATAATAGATGCATTTTGTTAAGTGACGAAATGCACTGCGCCCGTCATCCTGTGAGATACAGTTGTTGAGTCTCATGTGCCAGTAATTTAACTGGCTCCCAAGAACTGTTCTGCCAGAACACACTGTTAGGAGCTTGGCGACAGATTTTCTACTTGAGCTTGCCAGACGAGCATTCGCAAAATGCCCTCTCACCATACAATGAAGCTCAAGCCAGAGGTGGGGATCGAACCATGGACCTGCGGCATCGCATCCATAGTTATAACCGCTAGGTAATCATTGCTTCATAATAATTCTTAGCAATCTGTAACGCAAACATTAAAACAACATATTCTTTAAACTGAGGCTTTTTAGCTTGGCTGTTCTAATCAGCGCGCACAGTATCGTATTATTAAGGTGAAAAAAATGATTGATAAGTTGCGATTGCAGATATCAAGTTTATTTATCAACTAGCTACACCCCTGGATTCACTTTTTTTTAGTCGTGATTATACTTAATAAGGTGGCATCGTCAGGACCACTACGTTCTAGTTATGAATGAAATTCTATTGTTATCATTATCGCCGATGCCATTGGGCTAATGTCGAAAAGTACCAATGCAAACAAAATCTGTGACAATCTGTCAATATAACAGTCGTATAAATATGTTCTACTTTCAGCGGTTAAGGTTGAACTGGCCGGTCACTTCTCCATACAAACGTCGTAGGGTGATCACTCTCTTATTTGAGATTTTAGGTCGAGACTTAAGCATAATATCGATGGATATCGTCATTATCTAGGCTTGTATGATGCCAAAATTCTAAAAAGATAATTAAGTTGTAAGTTACGAGCCTCGAAAACTTCATATGAAAATGTTTCAAGGCTCATAATTCTCAAATTAGTTATTTTTTTTAAATTTCGGCATCATACAAGCCTAGATAATGACGAGATCAATCGGTATTATGCTTTATTTTGGACCTACATTCTCAAATAAGGGAGTGATCACCCTACGACGTTTGTATGGAGAACGGCCCGGCCAGTTCACCCTTAATTTGCGCTACAGCTACCAATCTCCGATTACCAAAAGGTGATATAACCTAATTTTATTCTATCACATCCATGACATCTACCGTTGAACTAGGGCCTCTTGCTTCATTATGAAGTTTCCACTCAGTTTAATTATGAAATTGATTTCCCTTATCAATTCATTGGCAACGTTGTTTCTTTTTGAAACCAATCTTAGATTAGCCTTCTATATACAAATGTATTGTCTCGTCTCTCAAATGACTGTTCAAAACAAAATTATCTTAAATTTATCCTTAAACCCAAAACCTTGAGGTATCCTACTTAAAGCACATATGAAGTGAGTAACTAAAGCATCCCAGATTAAGCATCGATTAATACTTTGACCACTTGCTTTTATTATCGTGCAATAGTATCGTGGAATAGTAAACTTGAACACAGCACTTCAGGGCCGTGTGGTGCATCCACATCCAGCCATTCTGATATTGCTGCATTTTGGTCACGTAGCCGGCATACACACAACACACTGATGTTATTTGAATTACCATTTACAAATTCCACAATTTCTAGGAAAAGTTTCCACCTATGTACAAATTTATTGGCTTATGGTGCGCGACATCTTTATGCGGTCGTTTAGAACGGCCATATGGTTGTATAAATATCGCTCTGTATCGTGTACCCATATGAAAATATTTTTAGGATGCTACGGTTTTTTTACTTTTAGTAGTTGACGCAGAAGGTATTGTAAATTGTGTCTTAATACTTCAAGTAATCCTTAATTAGTTCTGATTTTTCATTAAAACTCGGGAGCTCCTTCAAAGGCAAACTGTACAAAATTAACAAAAAAAATTGCTTGTTTTTTTTTTTTTTTTTTTTAATGCCTGATAAGTTAGCCTTTGACCACTATCTCACCTGATGGTAAGTGATGATGTGGTCGAAGATGTTGTTCAGGCTAACCTAGAAGAATGATTCAATGCTTACTGCAGTTTTGTATATATATGATTTAATTTTTCAAGGTTAGAAATGAAAATGCACATTATATATATGTATATAAAATATACATTACAATTGCTTGATACAATTTTTAAAATGAGAAGTAATCAGTTTGAATGAGTAGGTACATCTCTATCGATTATACCCACTACGATAATTTGAACTCGACATTATTCACCTTAGTATTTAAATTGCATTGTTGTACCAGAATGCCACAGTGGAACAGTGACACAATGTATATCCTTCAATAAGCTACTTGAGTACAGAATCCGTGTAAGGAATGCGATGAAGTCAGTACTAATTATCACTGTTCGGGTCTGGACTTATGACTTATAGGGGTCTAAATGTTCTTGTTGTAGGAGCTGTAGTGTTGTATATAGCTCGTAGTATTTTGTCTGGAGTTAATAAATGCGAGTCTTATGTTATTGTTTTATTTTTATTGCTGGTCAATTTATGGCAATGTTTAACTTTAAAGTAGTTCTGGACTCAAATATGTATCTTTTCTCGAATGGCCACCTAATCCCGTATGGCTGTTTGAACAATCAGATCCCTGAACTTCCACTTTTTTTGATCAGCCATTTCTATTGCATAAAGTTTTTTTCCTAAACGGTTTATTTTCAATTGATAGCAGTAGGAGTTTGCCAAAATCCGCATGGCAGGCGGCTTGGGGATCGCTGTGTGAGATATCAATTTCTCAGAAAGCGCTGCCGCCCACCGTCTGGTGTGTTACACTTAGTCGCTTCTTACGACACCATGAGATGGGGGGGTGACCTTCTAGCCCAGCACTCCGTGGTACACAAGTTAACATTGTTTAATTGGACTAAGAGCTGGCGGTATAACTTTGGTTCCGTAGAAATAAGAGGCTAGTGTTGTGGGACGCTAAGTGCGTTAACAAGTATGCACCGTCACATCTTTCCCAAAAAATGTGAGGGCTGGCTTCGTGGCGTAAAAATTTGCTCAATATTAATTGCTTAGTGGTCAGAACATTCTCCGGCTGTTAGGGTGGATGGCGCGGGTTCGAATCCCGCTCATGGGTATTAACTTTCCTCTTATAAATTTATTAGAGGATTCTTCGTTTATATTTCTAATATATTGTTATAATATATATAGAAATATATTATATGTAGGTATGCTATATGGTCTATGCTGTACGGTAGTCTAGGAATCTTCAGAACATTTTAAAATCACTACCCTAATATATCATTAATTGACTTAATTACCGGTTCCCTTACGTGGTTTATGTGCATAATTAACTAGAAACTGGTTCAATTATTCAGAGGGTAGTGAGAGTAGAAGAAAACTAAATAGCTTTATGTTATGATGTTAAAGTTGTACATTCGTTTTATATGTGCAGAATTACTACAATGTACCAGTCGTGTTATGTTTAGGCTGATTACCGAATGAAGGAATCTTTAATGTTGTCCGACTTATTATAATAACTGCTAGTCAAGTTGTCAAAAAAAAAATGAAATAATAAATTCATATTTTAGAAAAACACTTACAAAATATAAAAATATATAGGGACGATTCCGCCTGTTTTTCCTGTTAAGCCGACGTAACGTCATAAAGGCCGAACCTGAAACATTTTCGACGCGTTTCGCTTTTTATACGAAGCATGCTCAGGTGTTGACTCTTCGAGCACTCGATCAAAATTCTCGAAGAATAGGCGGGACACTAGATATATTTGTATATTCTAAGTGTTTTTCTAAAATATTTATTTAATGTTTTGTTTTAAATATTTTAGAAATATTTATTATTATTAAATATTGCTTTTCGAAAAGTTACGCCTAAATCTATATTCATTATGTACATAAAATAAATAAATAAGTTATGTGTGTGTGTTCTGTAAAACGTAAAAATAATTTCGCAATTACAATAAAAGGTTTCCATGGCTCCGTACCAAAATACATAACTAATTTTTCCTCTCGTTCTTGAACCATCGTATTTTATTCTCTCATAAATTTGTAATTTTGTAATGTAACACACACAGCATGCATATTTGCAAAAATAAAAATATTAAAAATATATATATCTACTTCTAATAACTCTATTATATTATTACAATACTTCAGAAAACTATTAACTAAATATTGGGATAAAAAGCATTGTATCTTGTACACACTTTATCTTTTTTTTAGTATTAGTGTGATCTAATGATAACATTATTCATATAAATGTAACCTACCGATATATTATTTAGGTAGGTACCATTAAACTTCATATCATTATTTTTGTAAGTTTTGGTACTTATTTCAGTTTTTTTTTTGTCTAAATTTGTCTAATTATTTTGACATAAGTACTTTTCAAATTTAAAAGAAGGAAAGAAATATTGAAATAAAAGTTACTATAGCGTGTGTAGTTTGGCTTTAGTACGATGCGTGTTTTCTGTGCAGGAATTCAAAAGACAATATGGTTGGCAACTCTGTAGTCAGAAACTACGACTGTGGTGAGCAACTTACCATCCAACAAGGTTAATGGATGGAAAACAAGGTGGACTGAATTGGTTTTAATTTGCTGCCTGTAACAGATCTCAGTCTCGACTTGTTTCACTAAAAGTCTACCTATATTTATATGTATTATAAATAATTTTCTAAATTAGGTACATGTATATCTTAGAACGTAATCAATCTAAAATAAATCTAAAGTAACATTTGGAATTCCTTTTGAACATAATATTCGTCAAACATAATTAAAACTGTCATATTATTGTCTGTTTTACATAAAAAAATACATCATTGACATTGATTTAGCAAGCTTAGAGCAACGATGTCAAGTTGTTTCGTGGCATCATCGGCTTCAAAACGACTTAACTGATTTTAATGTTGTTATATACAAAATATCAAAGCTTCAGATGATTGATGCTAGCTAGTCTAATATTATACACTTTTGCCCACTTCTGTTAATATATACCAACTAAAACCATGAAAAATCTAATTCGTTAATCAAGCTGATAACTTTATTTTACTACCATTAACAAAGTTCCAAGTAAATTTTCTGCTTTTGGAGTAGTAGTTGAGAACTGGCTTTTGTCAAAGGTCTTATTGAATCTCGTTCGCATTTATAGCACAGAACTGCATAATGCCCTGGTCGGAGTGCTCGGTTATGCAAGATATTAATTCAATAATTTTGAATAGTTTTAAGAAGTACCTAACCAAACCGCCGAAAGTCACTTCGCCTATTTCTGGTAAACACTTGTACCCAGGTTTAAAGAAATAAGTCTACCTACTCATAGTTACAGTTCTATATTGATTTCAGAATATACCATTTGTCTTAAACCCGAAAACGAAGGTTTCGAAACAATTGCAGAGAAGCTACTACATACTCCTAACGTCACTCAGAAACTTTGTTAGAAATTTAAAACACAAAATTCTTTACAGAACTCAAAGTGAATAAGCCCGTATGGAACTTCACACCTGGAGTCCAAAATGGAGATGCAATGCATTATTCACTTGGATGAGTCCATCTGCGATCCTAAGCCCTGTTTACAAAGTAGAAGGACATTGGAAGACAGTTGGTGATCTTTATTTATTTATTTATTTGTTGAAATAGGTACTTGTTGATAGGTGTTTGAAACGTCTGAACAACGTAATGATAAATATACGTAATTTAAACCGTTTAAAGTTGTTTAATTACTATATGTAATAATCGCGAAAACCTAAGACAATATTAAAATCTTTATGTTTTAATAATATTCCTTCGAAACCTAACCAAATTTTCTCATAACAGTAAATAAACAGTTAGCAGTATAGTTCGATAGTACTTGCTTATTTAAATTGTTACAAGCATGCGTACTCGTACCTATGTAACTAACTCCAGAAGCCACAGTTAGTGAAAAACATATTGTTAGATACCAATAAATTTATTGAAAATAGTCAAAGGATAATCGAACTTTATTCTTTCATCTCAGCTTTAAAATAATATGATTTATTCTCTTTTCGAATAATTTTGTTTTGGCACTACTGTGTACTATTTTCATGCAGTATCTGATCCATTTAGTATTTTGACTTTTGCTACAGAAACATGTTACTTATCATCGATTTAAATAAAAAAAAGTATAAGTTAAATGAACTATAGCTTAAAGTTAGAGCGCAATCTGAAAGTGCCTTTTGACAAACACAATAAATAACTTATCTAGTTTACAATGTAACAAGAAAGCTTTGCATAGCTTTATTTGTGAATAGTAGCGCTGCGAGAATTTATTGAATGAATGAATCAATTGGTGATTTACTACCGCTTTTGTGCAGGAGATAAAGTTAGCCTTAGGTAAGTGAAAGTTTGCGTTAATGGGACACTGGTGCCGTGTATAATAACCACAATCTCACAGGATGTTAAGTAGTGATGTGTTCAAAGATATAGTAAACAGGCATAAGCTAGAATAGAATACTGTCTTAAAGACAGCTGGAACACACGGTTAGGTACTTGACCAATCTTCTACGTCAGGGTGGTAAATAGCCACGCTTGAATTCGCAAAATACCCAACCATCATGCTTCTGTAAGAGAATGAAGGTAGGACGAGTGATACGCCAAGATCGTAGCGAGTGGAAGTCGATGATTTCTGCGTTATAAAATTACAACGAGAGGAAAAAATATAGCAGGATTTGAACCAGCGCCATCCAGCCATCAGCGGTATCTGTCTTCCCCTCCGGAACTATACAAGGGATGATCCTGGTTCTTGAACCGAGCATCTCATTCGCAAATACAAAACTAATGATAAGATACGTAAATATAGACGTTGATGAAATTTAGTGCGCTCTTAGGAATCATATTAGATAGATAGATAGATAGATAATTCTTTATTGTTACACCACTTAATATACAAAATAACATAAAAGTAAAAGAAAGCTTACAATAAAGTGTTACAATGGGCGGCCTTATCACTAATAGTGATCTCTTCCAGGCAACCTTAGGATGGAGAGGAAATACAGGAATAACAAGACGGGGTGTAATATCAAGATAAAGGTACAATCAAATCAAGACAATAATACATTACTAAATCAAATTAATAATAAATTATAAACAAGAAAAGAAAAATAACTACTAATACATAAAAATACACTAATACATATTGAAATATATATAAACATATAATTAATACATTGATATACTTACATAATATATATATATACACTAAAATACAATATATATTTATATATATATGTATATATATATATATATATACATTAATTCTTTGGTGTATTATATTCAAAACCCAAGTTCACACTGGTTAAACTAATCGGCGAGATAGAAACTTTTTACTTGGCTTTTGAAGGGCGACAAGGATTGTGCACGCCTGATAGTAACTGGTAATAAGTTCCATAAGCGAACAGCTTTCACTGAAAATGAGTGATCATAAAATACTGTGCCATGTTGAGGCATACTGAGGGCAAGATTTTCTGATGACCTAAGATTGAGAACGTTGGTATTGTGAAGGAAATTGAAACGTTCCTTAAGATAGCGCGGGGTCAAAGGATTGAACAAAATATTGTAAAGGAGAGAGAGTATGTGAGCATTCCGGCGAAGACGTATAGGAAGCCACTTGAGCTTTGATCGATATTGAGATATGTGATCATACTTGCGCAAACCAAATATAAATCTTATGCAGAAGTTTTGAAGACGCTCAAGCTTATCTAGCTGTTCCTCGGTGAGATCTGGATAGCAGACATCAGCGTAATCTAGAATTGGGAGTAAAAGAGATTGAACTAGAGCAATTTTAGTGGTGATAGGAAGAAAGTTGCGCAGCCTTTTTAAAGCGCCAGCGGTGGCGTACAATTTGCGACTAGTAACTTGTAGCTGAGGAGCCCAACTTAAGCAATGATCGATTGTCAACCCAAGATTTTTTATAGATGTACTATAGGGAATAGGGACTCCATCAAAATGAATGGATGGAATCGTTGACAAGTCCACCTTTGAGATTAACTGCGAACTTCCCACAATCATTACCTGCGTCTTGCTATGATTTATTTTCAGACCAAATTGTCTGCACCATGTTGTGATGCAATTTAAATCAGCATTTATTAGGTCAATGGCTCCAGAAAGCTGGTCAAGAGGGGCTTTAGAGTAGATTTGAAGATCGTCTGCATATAAGTGGTAGGAGGAAGAAAAATTATTTGAGATTGAATTAATAAATATTGCGAAAAGGAGAGGAGATAATACACCGCCTTGTGGAACACCTGCAATTGCATCACACCAGGAAGAGAACTTCTCTTCTAGACGGATCCGTTGCCGGCGCCCAAATAAATAACTATGAAACCAATCGAGTACCGTTGGAGATATGTTAATTGAGCGTAGTATGGCTAGAAGTATGTCAAAGTCAACTGTGTTAAAAGCATTACTGAAATCTAGTAATGTGAGTACAGTTAAGTTTCTGTTGTCCATGGATAAGCGAATGTCATCAGTGATCTTCACGAGAGTGCTTACTGTGCTGTGGCCAGGACGAAAACCGGATTGGAAAGGATTTAGTAGGTCATGAGAGGATAAATATTTGCTTATTTGGCTGTGGACTAGGCGCTCAAGAACTTTTGATAGAAATGGGAGAATGGATATAGGACGATATTCAGTAAAAGATTTGGGATTGGGTTTTTTGGGTAAGGGAATAAGTTGTGCATCTTTCCAGATAGTGGGATAAATGCCGTTTGTCATGGAGTTATTAAATATAAGGCAAAGAACAGGAAGGATGATGTCAAGGTATCATATTGCGACTAATTTCATCACCGCCTACAGCATTGGAAGTGATCGATAATAAGCTCTTCTTAACATCACAAGCGGACACTCGATTAAAAACAAAAGGAGAGTAGTCAGGAATCGGTAACGTTGAAAGATAATTAATAGTATTAGATTTTTCTCCCCCGTGTGGTCCCGGGCAGTAGAATAGGCCACCCCATTTCCTCCATTGGGTGTCGTAGAAGGCGACTAAGGAATAAACCGGAACATGAGGTGACAACACCTACCTCATCCACTTCCGGACCGATATATGGCGGTATAACCATAAACTATACTGGAATGACCTTAAATGCCAAACTGATGGTGGGCAGCAGCACCAGCAGCGAAATCATTCCAGAAACTGCGGTCACCAACCCGCCTGCCAAGCGTGGTGACTACGGCGAATCCCCTCAATGAGATACAGTCAAAAATCACGGCCTCCAGTTCCCGGTAGCTGCACTATTCCAGGCCACGGTACCGGCCTTGGTAACGGTGTGGCGGGAGGTGCTAAGAATCCCCGGGCGACGGCAGGGTACCAAAATCAAAAACTCCACTTGGCGACGTTTAACGGACGCTCTCTGCGGCTGAACGAGCACGTTGCCGAATTGGAAGTAGAGTTAAGTCGAATTAACTGGCATATCGTGGGTTTATCGGAGCTCCGAAGACAGGGGGAGGAGACGATAACTCTCGAGACCGGCCACTTACTCTACTTCCGAGAGGGACACCAACTATCCCAAGGTGGCGTCGGATTTATGGTCCATAAGTCACTCATGAGCAACGTTGTAGAAGTAGGCAGTATGTCGGCAAGGGTGGCATACCTTGTGCTCAAAATCACAGAAAGGTATTCCTTAAAAATCATACAAGTGTATGCCCCAACGTCTGCACACCCTGACGACGAAGTCGAAGCCATGTACGAAGACATAGTGAAAGTTATGTCTCGTACCAAAACTTTCTACACTGTTGTCATGGGTGACTTCAACGCTAAAGTGGGAGTACAAGAGAGTGGCGAGTCGAAAGTAGGTCCATTCGGCTATGGGCACAGAAACCACAGGGGGCAAATGCTGGTAAACTTCCTCGAGGCTCAGGGACTTTTTCTGATGAATTCCTTTTTCCAGAAGAAGCCCCAAAGGAAGTGGACCTGGCGAAGCCCCGATAATGTGACGAGGAATGAGATAGACTTCGTTATGTCAAACAAGCGCCAAATATTCAGAGATGTCTCTGTGATCAACAGGGTCAATACCGGAAGTGATCACCGACTGGTAAGAGGCACTCTGAATATCAATGTCAAAATCGAACGTGCGCGCTTAGCGAAGTCGATTCTCAGACCAACGCTGCCCCAAGTAGAAGCTGGCTGCGAAAGCTTCCAGTTGGAGCTACAAAATCGATTCGCCATGTTGGAAACCACTCAGGACGTAAACGACGCCACCGAGAGCCTGGTACGTGTCATCCGCGAGGTGGGCTGTAAATACTTTCGACCGAAGAGTAACGGACATAAGTCAAAACTCACCAGCGAGACTCTGGAATTTATGAGGAAACGACGTGAAGACACAACTGCCACATCGTCAGAGCGTCAGGTACTTAACAGGGAGGTAAGGAGGCTGGTAAGACGCGATATACGGCGCGCAAATACCTCTTCTATCGAGCAAGCCATCGAGCGTAACAAAGGCTCTAAGGTATTTGCTAAGCCTCTTGCCTCCCGTTGTCACCTGACAAAACTTAGAACGTCACAGGGCACCACGGTCACCTCCAAACCAGAAATACTCGCTGAAGTCGAAAGCTTCTACGGGGACTTGTACTCCCAAAAAACTAACCCACCTCAAGCACAAATTGAGGGTGATCCACGGGCCAGGCTCACGCGCCATCTGACAGATGAACTTCCCGATGTCGACATGGGCGAGATTAGAATAGCTCTCGGACAGCTCCACAATAACAAAGCTCCGGGGGGTGACGGGATAACCACAGAGCTACTCAAGGCAGGCGGAACACCTGTCTTGACAGAACTTGTAAAACTCTTCAATTCCGTCATCCACACTAGCACGACACCGGAGGCATGGAACAGGAGCGTGGTGGTACTGTTTTTTAAGAAGGGTGATAATACTCTTCTTAAAAACTACCGCCCCATTTCTCTCCTGAGCCATGTATAAAAGTTGTTTTCGAGAGTTATCTCGAATCGTCTCGCCCAAAAATTCGATGACTTTCAGCCACCAGAGCAGGCCGGGTTTCGAAAAGGCTACAGCACCGTAGACCACATACTTACCCTCAGGCAAATAATTGAGAAGACCGAGGAGTACAACCAGCCTCTGTGCCTAGCGTATGTGGACTACGAGAAAGCCTTCGACACTGTCGAGACCTGGGCTGTGCTGGAATCCATGCAGAGGTGCCTCGTCGACTGCCGATATGTCGAAGTGTTGAGATGTCTGTATGAGGCCGCAACAATGACCGTCCAAGTACAAGAACAGAGCACAAAACCAATCCAACTGCGTCGGGGGGTAAGACAGGGAGACGTAATCTCTCCGAAACTGTTTACCAACGCGTTGGAGGACGTTTTCAAAACGCTTAATTGGCAAGGACGGGGCATTAACATCAACGGTCAGTACATCTCACACTTGCGGTTTGCGGATGACATTGTCATCATGGCAGAATCTCTGCATGAGCTGGAAAGGATGCTGAACAGCCTGAGCGATTCTTCAAGACGGGTGGGTCTCGGGATGAACTTGGATAAAACCAAAGTCATGTACAATGACCTTGTTTCCCCGAGACCTGTAGTCGTTAATGGTGCTACACTCGAGGTTGTGCAAGAATACATTTATCTTGGCCAAGCAATGCAACTGGGGCGGCACAACTTCGAGACGGAGGTGAACAGAAGGATACGCTTGGGCTGGGCGGCATTCGGGAAGTTGCGTGAAATCTTCAAATCGTCGATCCCACAATCCCTTAAGACCAGGGTCTTCAACCAGTGCGTCCTACCGGTAATGACCTACGGAGCCGAAACGTGGACACTCACCGTGGGGCTGGTCCACAAGTTCAAGGTCGCTCAGCGAGCGATGGAGAGAGCAATGCTCGGAGTTTCTCTGAGGGATAGAATTCGGAATGAAGTCATCCGCCAGAGAACTAAAGTCACCGACATTGCTCGCAGAATCAGTACGCTGAAGTGGAAGTGGGCTGGTCATGTCTGCAGACGAACAGACGGTCGGTGGAGCAGACATGTGTTAGAGTGGAGACCACGTTTAGGCAAACGTAGCGTAGGACGTCCTGCCGCACGGTGGACCGACGATTTGAAGAAGGTGGCGGGCGGTGGATGGATGCGGGCTGCCCAGGACCGGGATGGTTGGCGCTCTTTGGGGGAGGCTTACGTTCAGCAGTGGACGGCAATAGGCTGATATGATGATTAGATTTTTCAGATACATCAATAGGAAGCACTGAAGAGAAATGGAGATTGAGAGAATCTATGTTTAAGTTGTTAGGGATACTATCTTGAAGAGATTTACCAATTCCAAAAGACCTTAGAAACTGCCAGACTTTTGCTGGATCATCATTATCGACTGATTTATGAATATGGCGGCGCAGGGCATCCCTACACGCCATATTGCAACGATTTCTTGACTTCACATATTTTTCTTTGTTAGAGTCATTAGGGCGGCATTTATATTTATGTCTAGCACTACATTTTTTGCTCATTAACAATTTAATGTCATCTGTAAGCCAAGCAGCTGGACGATGCTTAAGCTTGATGGCACGTAATGGAGCGTGCTTATCGTACAACTGAGTAATCATTGAATTAAAAATTGCAACTTGGTCATCGACTGTTACAGCGTTGGTCACCGGAGACCAGTCTATGTTGCTAGCATCTTGTAACATTTTTCCTTTATCCATACCACTAAAATTGCGCTGAAGAATTACTTTGGGTTTAATTTTTGGAGGTCGAATTTTATACGAGAGAAATATTAGGTCATGATATGAGAAATTGCCAGCAGGACATTGACCATGCTTAGCAACATGCTGTGGAGAAGACACTATACACAAATCAAGGAGGGAGGGGCTATAATTGGGTGCATGATGAGTGGCACTAAATGGGAGAATATGCATGTTGCAAGATTTAATGATCGATTCAAAGGAATGAGTGCGGTGGTCTTGCTTGAGGAGACAGGTATTGAAATCTCCTAAAATAATGTTATGGTTATATAATGGAATAAGATCTTCTAAGATTTTCTCAAAAGATGAAAAGTAATTGACACTTGAGGAGTGGCTATAGTAGGCTCCAAGCAGTATTTTGTTATTAGATAAAACTACCTCCACAAACAGATGCTCGCCGGCGTTGGAGGGTGGTGGTTGAGGCGATGTGCTGATCACAGAAAAAGGAATATTTGACCTTAGGTAAATAGCCACACCACCACCTCTACTACTCGTGCGGTCGTTGCGTATGAGGTGAAAACCGGGTAGTGAGTACAAAGTAGTAGGAAGGCAAGGTTTGAGCCACGTCTCAGAGACTACTATAGCTTGAATATTTTTGTTAAGGAGGGATGCCTGCATATCAGGATAATGAGCCGGAATGCTTTGCGCGTTAATGTGAACTACGTTAAAGTTTTTAGGTACATCAGAAAACTGAGCTTCAAGAGAGTCGGCAAGAGATGGTAAGCTTACAAAACTGTCATCGTCTGTGCTACCATCGGAATGTAAAGATAAGAATGATTGGTCGCTATCACTACTTGCATTATCATTGAATAAATTAAGCATAATATAAATATTAAATAATATGTATAAATATTATAATAAATACTAACTATATAAATATTTAAGTAAAAATACAATTACTTATAACCAAAACTATCAAAAACTCCACCTGCCGGGGATCGTAATAATTAATTTAACAAAACAGAATAAATACTAAGAAAAAAAAAAACAACAGTATGTACATACATTAATTTAAACACAATCACATAAATACAAATGCTTCACCGCCGTGGTTTCCATCCATTGACACGCTTGCCATACTTTAGAAACTCTGAATATTTAGAAAATACAAAGTGTGGTAAGCCAAAACATAAAAAAGTAAAAATATTAATGTCAGTGTCATATGACATTGACGTGACAATGACAAGACAAGCAGTATGAAAACTAACCTACCGTACCACTAATTCTTTGTAAATAAAATATATTATCGAAGTAACATTTGTGGGTGGATAAATGTTATAGTTAAGAAACAGAAAAAAGGGTACATACCGAGGAATCGGTACCTCGGCGGGCTGCAAATACAAATAAAATCTAAAAGTGAAAAAACAACAAAACGGTGCTATTTCTTGCTGGCTGAAGGGGCTCGTCGACTTCTCGATGGCGGTGCCGTGTCCTTGGCTCTGGCGGTGACAGCAGCTGTACCTGCAGTCCTAGGCGCACTTGACGCGGCAATCTTTTCGAGCTCTTTGAGATTGTTAATCCGATGCCGCACACCATCGGTGCCAAGTACAAAAACGAAGCCATCCCGTGTCCAGCACTTCTGAATGCCAAATTTCTGGCGGGCAGCCATGAAAGTGTCGTGACGCGGTTTTGTCAAGAACTCTGACAGCGTGATATTGGACCCTTTCAGACCGGTCTTACCGCTCCAAATCCTATTTTTGGCATCAAGATCACGTATTTTGAATAGAATAGGTCTGGGTTTGTCAGGTGCTGAAGCACGGCCCATCCTATGTGAGCGACTGATGTCTTTGCTGGAAAAATCAGGAATTTTCATCTGACCAGCTACCAACTTCACCACTACAGAGGTAGTATCTTCATTTCTGGTTTCTGGGACACCGTGAAAGAGAAGAATCTTTCGTCGCCCTCGCATCTCCATAGCATCCTGTTGCTGCATAACCAGGCCTACTTGATCTTGCAGGCAGCGAAGTGCAGTCATTATAAATGTATGGAATGCAGTAAAGTCCGCTGACAAGACAGCAACAGTTGGTGAAGAAGATGCTGCTTGAAGCT
This sequence comes from Plagodis pulveraria, assembly GCA_963890685.1. Lineage (NCBI taxonomy): Eukaryota > Metazoa > Arthropoda > Insecta > Lepidoptera > Geometridae > Plagodis > Plagodis pulveraria. The sequence continues at coordinate 8,126,589 of OY982964.1, read as the reverse complement.
CACCTTGATAAGAGTCCATTCTCTGAAGGAATAGACTTTGTAGTTCAGCCACACTTTGCTGTAGGGCGTCCATTTTGTTTGAGTTGTGAACTCAGTATTTTTCAAAAGTGACAAAAGTGTTTTGTGATGGTGCCACAGTATGGATAACAGACCCCGGCAGGTATTGCAGATTATATTTTAATTATACATATGTTTTGGGCTATTCAAATGTTATTTACTATATTATTTCAATTAATTAAAATGAGAGATCTTTTTGTAAGTGTTTTACTATTGCCTACCCGCCAAAGAAAAAAGCCTATATTAGAATATTACCCTTCTATTGCCAATTCACCATTATCACAAAATACTTCCCGCAGTAGACAGAGAGTGTGTATCTCTGATAAGAGAATCGTATGGTAACTCCTGACATTTGGTTAACTCAGAGGTTTACTGGCACGTATAAGGCTTGTTGAATTAATTCGATTGAATGAAATTGCTTGCAAGAAAATTGCTGTTCTAGATTAGGCTGGCTCATTTGTAGGGCTTCCGATTAAATTTATGAATACTTTATGATAATGAAACTGGTGAATATTGATATGTGATTATATGATATGGCTTCCTCAATTTAGGTAGCTTGATGTGATGAACTTACTACACAGGAAAAGGTATAGTTTTGATATTAATGTTAAATATTTTTTGTAAAAATTTCTGTGTTGATATTTTGATATTACAACCACTGTCGGCATTAATTGAATTTATATTTTTAACAAGGTTTATATATATACGTATGTTAATAAAAATTATGTGACAAATCAAATAACTGTATAATCTCATTAGAAGTTTATTCGTTAATGTTAGTTTACGAGCTATTTTAATTATTGGGAGGTACGTACATCCATTTATAAACTTTTGTATAAATACACGACGATGAATTTGACGTCAGAAGTTATGAATTGCACCCTAGGACTTTAAGCATCTCGGGTGGACCAGATGACTTACCAATCTTGGTTAACAATATTTGGTATTACATTAGTAACAAGTATTTAATGTATATTTTACTGTCTAATATTACTATAACCGATTTTATTACAAAGAAAAAATCATATTCAAAATCGATGATGAAAATGGTTGGTTATGAAAATAAATAATAAACTAGCATTTAAAACAACACACAGACGATCCAAACAATGTACTCTTATGTAACGTCCCTTAGATAGAGAGACTGGCAGCGGAATCTCATTAATGGGGCTCCGTTTTGTAATTAGGTTACAGATCCCTAAAAAACTTTTTAAAGCAATATCTATTAAGATATAGGCTGCCGAGCTGAAGCTCATGGTTAGATAGCCACGTTGACTCAGCTTCACTGCATAGTGGAAGGGCATTGCTCGTCTGGCTAGCTAGCACATTCAAGTAAAAAACTGACTGTGTTGTGTAGCCAAGCACCTAACAGCGTATTCCAGTAGCAATCTTTGAGAGACAGTAATTCTAGGCACATAGAGAGACTTAACAATTTCAAGTCTCGGGTAGGATTATAGCGATCGGGGTGAGATTTATAGATAAGTCTGTTACGACTTTATGACGTATTTTTAATGGATTGTCACCATGTTAAATGACATGTAGTCAAACTATCATAACTTTAGTTTGTTGTAAACTTTATCGGATATTCCCAAAATGCCGTAGCACTGTGTTGTAAAACTGTTGAATCCCCCGCCCCTCATTCTTAATGGGGGTGGCGGTGCACAATACAGTACACAATACGCTACACCTAGTAATTTCGAAGAAATAAAAAAAGGTATTCAGAACCCATTATTTACATGCGGAAGAGCGTGGTGAAGAGTGTATAAAGCTCTAACGTCACCTGAGGAAGGTTCCCTCAGGAAATCAATTAGGTAAATTTATAAGACTATACTTACCTGGTGCAAAAGTGCCCATTACACTGGCGGCACTTCCATGCTGGATGGCTATGGCTAACCTTTGCGCCAGGTATGAGCTGGAGCGGGAGTCACCCGTTTTTCCCTCAACCTTTGTCCTTATCGGACTTTTATTTTTGGACATAGGCTTTGGACATTTTTAGTTTCTGACATTAGTCGTGCAAATCATAAAAATAGCTATTGTTCTGATATCGTTCTTTTTCTACGAATAAACTGTCGTATATTGGCTAAAGTTCACACTTTTTTGTATTTATCAATAGCAGCTAACCCATTTAGAATAACTTTATCAACAATTTATCGAATATGCTAGGGTGACTTACAATTAGTAACCTTGCCAAATAGTACAAGTCGTGTATTTAACCGCTCTTAGCCATACATAAAAGACAGTGTTCGGCTTTCAAACAGCTCACTGAATATTAGATGCGCTCAGTGCCCACGAAATTATTCCCTAATTGCTGGTCCAAAGGTCAATGTGTACCCGAAGTATACAACTTTGTGAAGCTATTGCTATTCAAGATAGGACAATTGTATTTTATTGTGAGATTTAATGTTAAAAGACAAATATTGTCATTGGTTCACTAACTCAAAGGTAAAATACATATACAATCTTTGTTGTTTGCGGAAATGGAACCAATCCAACAGTGGTAGGCTGTATAAGCCTAGACTGATCCGTAAAGACAGCTGCCGGATGCAATATGTTGGCAGGCGTCTTGGGAATCGCATGAAACATGGCAGATCTTCAGAAGGCGCAGCTGTCCACCTTCTGGTATATTTCCTTTCGTCACCACTTACTCCTATAGGAAGATACGGGAGGATGCAATTCTAGCCCGGCACCCCACGATAAGTAGATAAGTTTCTATGAGAATCAATAACAGCTTACTCGGTAAGACTTTCTTCATCATGAACAAAAATGTTTTTAGGGTGCCGAAGTAGAAAAGTGGATCCTATTACTAAGCTTAGGCTGTCCATCAATTTGTCTGACTTTAAAAGGCAATTATTTTTCGGAACGTATAATACACAAATAATAGTAATAACACAATATATAAATAAAAGGCTGTAAACAAATAAACTCCATACTGTAATCGTGTTACAGATTTTCGTTTAGCTCTATCGTCATAATGATAATACTTACTAACGCCAATGAAAAATACTACAAAACAGGCCAGTCCCTAGGCCACTAAGGATCTCGATCTGTATGAAAAAGATAATTATTTTATTGTACATTCTGTAATTGCTATGAAATTCTCGGTATACAAGTCCAACTAGCACTTTGGCTGAACCAACTAGCGGTTGTCAGTTTATAAATCATAGGTTGGCATTTAACCACTACCTTACATGATCATAATTGATGATATAATGATAAATTGGTCAGACTAAACCTAGATAAGGAACTGGCTCTCAAAGATATAGTGGCTGGAACGCACAGAGCAGGAAAACGTAATCTGAATGAAGGTTTCTATGGCACGCGGTAAAATGGTATTAGCGCGTAAACCTATTTTGACGCCCCTATTGCAGTGTTCTTCAATCATAAATTCACCGTAATAGTAAGGCGACTTAGCGACACTTTGCTGACAATGCGCATAGATAGCGCTACATATTTCAGAAATAATACATTATATACAGGTAATTCAATTCGATATAGGTAGTATAATGTTACGTAACAGTGTTAATAGGTAATTTTAAGCATCAAACTCATTCCACAAAGAATGTTAGTTTTCCATAAATATTTACGTAAAGAATGCTACAGATTATGTGTTAAACGAACCCAATACCGGTCAAAGGAAAATATGTAACCTTTTGTGGGAGAAGAAGTATGTAAACAGGATGTTTGTTCACATCAAAGTATGAGGAACTAAATATGCCGGTTGGCTACTGTACAAACATTCCCTGCGGCATACAACTTTCGGTTTAGGCTTACTACATAGATGGATCGGTTTTAAAATAGCCAATACATTTCCTCTAAGAATAAGATTTTGAGATGTTGATATACATTGTATGAAATATTGTGTTTATACAATAATAGTATTTTGGAAACAATAGCTGATCTAATAGAAATATAGATATAGATAGAATAATAGCTGATCTGATGATGGAAACCAAAGGTAGCCAATCTTAGTGACAGTAGAGTGATCGTATGTTTCGATTAATTCTAATCAGCTTAGGGTACAATGTTAGTTAATCAGACTGAGAGCTTTCTAGTCATAGAAACGTGAACATGAAATTACATTACTAGAATACAACAAAAATATTGAAATTCGTACAGTTTGTTTCACAAACAGAAGTTATGATAGACAAAAATATAAATAAAAAAATTGCCAACGCTACGGTCTCTATATAAAAGTTCAATAAAGATTTTGACTTGTTAATTCCCAACAGAAAAACTGGCCTTATTTCGTGGTATCGAACTCAGCCAGTATGGTTATTTTAGGCTCGCGTAGATAGAGCCTTTCATGCATTCTGGGATCAGTCCAAAAGCTTAGGTATTTGCATGTTTTGTTATATTCGTGTTGTTTTCTAGTTTATATTTATACCACCCATGCGAGAAAGATTTTTTGACCCAACGTTTCCTTTATTTTATATTTCGAATCAATTAAAACAGCAGTAGGACAGCAGTGTGATATATACAAATATAGCTTATTTCATAGCCATTCTATTGACATATATAGTTTTTATGCCATCCTTACGACGTTGCGTTGGTGAATTATTAAATTATTTTTACTGATGACTAGAGCCTTCATCGTGCCCCACGCATCCGATCAAATTATGGTGGCACCACTAATAGATGCAGCTCCGATTAAGTTAATAAGTTGGCATCGTCAGGACCACTATGTCCTAGTTATGAATGAAATTCTATTGTTATCACTATCGCCGATGCCAATGGGTTAAGCAGCTGATAGAAAAAAGTACCGTACACTACTTGTAAAATATTTGACAATCTGATATTGGGTACCTACTCACCTCTTACGACACCCACGGGTAGAGACGGCGTGACTTTCTAGCCCTGCACCCCGTGAGACAACACAATTGACTAATTTGAATAGCTCCCAAAACGTATAAAAATATGTTTATTTTCGTTATAGGCTTCGTACACATCACGTAGTTTCCAATTGGGATGTTTACATTATAATTTTTTTAAGTTTGCTTAGCTGTTCTTAATCGAGCAGAAAAGTTAAGCAACGTCCACCGCGGTCATGACTTGCATAGGTGACCACTAGTGATATTATCACTGAGTGCTTCCGTGCTTCGGACGTGCCCACGTTAAGTCGTCGTCGGTCCCGGTTGTCGTCTTAGGGTGGCAGTTATAGGCTGTAGGGTATTTTGTGAATGCTCGCCTGGCTAACTACCACCCTCAAGTAAATCTGTCGCCAATCACCTAACGGTGTGTTCTGGCAGCTGTCTTTAAGAGCCAGTAATTCTAAGTTAGCCTGAAAAACATTTTCGATCACATCATCACTTACCATCAGGTGAGATAGTGGTCAAAGGCTAAACTATTAGGCATAAAAACATACATGTTCACATCATTAGCTAAACGGGTTTTTATGAAATGTAAAATTTATTCCAACTTACTGTGTAGTTCAGTTGTGTAGATTAGTGTGTAGTTTCAGGATGAAAAGATTTCATACTTTAACAAAATTCTATAGAAGCTACCGCATTCTTTATTTTTTTATTCCAGCTTCACGACCGCCTGAAAAAATCATTCTCAAATTAAGACTCCTCTTCGAAGGCCCTAATCGAAAAATACATAAGCTATCTCACGCTCATAAAATTTTAAGGCACCATTTTCCTTTATTTTTCACTGAGCCAGCTGGAACTTTAGACTTTTCCAGTTGCAATTTGAACTAAGTAAATCGGAATATTATTAATAGAACTAACTTAACTTGAATTAACAACATCAGGCTTAGGTATTTATTCAGTGCCAATTTTGAACCAGTAATGTAAATACTGCTTGGTGGCTACCTAAATGAACAAGGTAGGTGTACAATATGAAAGTTGATATAGTTTTGAAGAGCTCGTAGTGAAGTTTGCTTAGCCGTTCTTAACCGATCAGCAACGTCCACCCCTGTCATGGCTTGGATGGGTGACTGCTAGTGGCATTACTACTGAGCGCTTCCGTGCTTCGGAAGACACGTTAAACCGTCGGTCCCGGTTGTTGTCTTTGGATGGCAGTCGTTACAGTATGGTGGTAGAGCATTTTGCGAATATCCGCGTGACTGGCTAACACCCTCAAACAAAAAATCTGTCTGTAAACGTGTGTTCCGGTAGCTGTACTTGACAACCAGTAATTTTAGGTTAGCCTGAACAACATTTTCGACCACATCATCGCTTACTAGTGATATAGTGGTCAAAGACTAACCTAAGAGCTATTAAAAAATAGTTATAGATAAGTACCCTGGCCAGACATTGACCATATTATGATATTTTTCTGTTAAACACGGTTAAAAAACGTAAACCAGTTTCTAAGAGTCGATATCGCGATCGACAACAGTGAAATGTGACGCGACCGCGGCGGACCCACACTCAAATGCGATCACACTCGAATCCGTAACAGAAGGTATGCAATAGATGCCAAAACAACTATGTATCGTGATATCAACTTTTAGTATGTTGCTTACGCTTTAAATTTCTTGTTTTAACATAATTATATCCGACTAATATTATAAATGCGTAAGTTTGTGAGTGTGTTTATATGTTTGTTACTTCTTCACGCTCAAACGGCTGAATAAATTTTGATGAAATTTGGTGTGAAGGTAAATAGCACCCTGGAATAACACATAGGTTTCTTTTTATGCCGATAAAGTAAAGTGTGCCCGTTGGATAAGCATAGATTTGTAATACATGTGTTTGCTAGCTTGCCAAGGCAAGAATAAACCAATTATAATGAAATTTGGTTTTGAGGTAGCTTACACTCTGGGTTGACACTTAGGTTACGTTTTTGGCGAAAAAATATGGTGATTTCATTGGTTAAGCGTGGAGTCCTACAAATCCTATTATCCTATAAATGCGAAAGTTTTTTAAGTGTGTTTATATGTTTGTTACTTCTTCACGCTTATACGGCTGATTCAATTTTGATGAAATTTGGTATGGACGTAGATATCTTCCTGGAATAACTCACACATACTATCTATTACGAGCACAAATGTTCTTATTCCAGTGAACTTTGGTATAATCTATGTAAAACAGCGGGTAACACTGCGGGGCGCGACGACTTTACTTAGCATTCCATGGATTCACCGTGCGGGTGCCGGGTCCATAGCGTTGCAGAGGAAGAGGCTCCAGTCAAGGTGCCTGCGACTTGCAACCCAGTGAGTAAGGCTAAGGGGCCCCTTTATGATGCATCAATGCCCCCTTTCACCGCTCGAGCCTCCTCCCCTGCCTAACCAAATTTGGTAAGATCCTACTAATGCCGCCTTGGATACACGTTCTAGGATGGAAGTTACGGTTGTTCTTGACAGGCCAAGGTCTTTTAGTAGGTTGTATGGGGATTTTGCTGGTATACCCCTTGCTCCGACTTCTACAGCATATAAATTAACCACATAACCGTTTTTGATTAATTCATTTGTTAGGTCATAATATTGGTTAGTTTTTATTGTGTGGTCTTTAGGTATGTTTGTTTCCCACGGCACAGTAAGTTCTATAAGTACTATGCGTTTTAGATTCTTTGAGTATAGAAACATATCTGGTCTGGATGACGAACACACGAAACACCAACATCCTCAGGGATTTTGTAATGTTTTTCATACGTGTTAGCGCGGCCACCAAGCTATATGGCAGAGCACGCCGAACTGCGGGCGCGGGTTGAAAGGACACTGGTAAATCGAAAGAATGCGGAACAAGGTGATGAAAAGTGGACTGTATAGGAAAAGGAGCGAAAAACGAGCGACTAACCTGGATATCCTCGGGCTGACGAGCACAGCTGCGGCACTCCAAGGCAACCTGCTGCGGCTGTCCATCAAAAGAGTCCAATCGGGAGCTGCGCCTAAAATGGAGTAAGGGTTGGATTTAGTTTTTGTAGATGACCTTTCTTTTACAAAAGCAATGTGTCGTTTGTTCGTGGTCAAACCTTTTTTTGTTCTAGCTACCGAGAGACTCTACAGAGAGATATACGTCAGTTTTAATTTTATTATAACGGACATTAAAAAAAGGAGGAGGTACTCAATTCGCCAGTATTATATTTATTTTTGTTACCTCAGAAGTTTTGACTGGGTGAACCGATTTTGATGATTATTATTTTACAAAACTGAAGCTTGCCGTGTGGTTCCATATAAATTTAATAAAAATCGGTTAAGCCGTTTTAAAATTACACTCCAATAACGGAAAAGTATTTTCATAACTTGATGATATAGCCATTGATAGTGAATGACAATCGATCTTATAAGTAGCAAGGGTTACTAAATAGGGTAAAAAATATTTTTACCTAAAATCGGAACCTATTTTTACACTCAAATGTTAGTTACGTGTCGAAATCGGCTTTTACTTTTGAACCATCATGGTACCGACTTCAACAAGTTATTTCACACATTTGAATGTTGAAGTCGGTTCCATTTTTTTCAAAGTATATTTAGAAACAATATGATATATCACGATATTAGCTGCGGCCCTTAGCACGACCCGCGAAGACAATAATTATGAAAGTGATGATCATACGTAACTTTATCAAGCCATGACACAAACTTTTATATTATTGTGTGACTAGCTGTGGCCCGAAATTTGACCTAATTGAAAGTATTCTATATGCCTAGTTTTATCAGAATCAGTTGAGCTTTTAAGTTTTTCATTTGAGCGCGAAGGAGTAACAAATTTACATTCACATCTTAAAAAGTTCTTAGTTACCTGCCATACTATCTTTACCCCAAAAATAATTTGTATGTTTTCTACGCACAGTAAAATAATGTGTTATCTTTTAAACTGTATACAAAACACTGAAACTACTATATAGGTATCTTACCAGTACAAAATAATAATATTAATTCTATATCAGGACTTAATCAAAATTCAAATAACTTTTTGAGTGCATTTTTGAATTTTCGCTGTTCCTTCGTTTATTTTCCTTAAATTTACTAAAGAAGACGATTTAAACATTAATATATAGTGAATTCTGGCTTAAACCAAATTGCGGACGAAAAAAGGGCGTTATCTCCTAATAATTTACAAAGGTTTAAGGGGATAATTTTAGTAAAATGCCCTTAATAAATTCTTTACGTACAAAACCGTTCACGCCCTATATTACGCGACCTATTTTACTTTTCCTTGTTAGTCACGAAGATATGAAAGAATTTATTGCTTAATCTGATTTTCTGACCGCTTTGCTAGACTTCATTACTCCCATTCTATTTTCTTCGACAGAGAATCGATGTCGCTTTGCATAGTATGTAAATGAAAGTAAGAGAACAAGTCTATATATATAATAATGTCAGGACGTGTGCACAAACTACATTACATCGGGTTCTTCTCAGCGTTCATCCATCAAGCCTTTAAGTAGCTAACGTTCAGAAACATGAAGTGGGTAGCTGGAGTTAGTTTGCTACGAGACTGGCAATACTATGTCGACGTTAATCTAGTCTGTGATCTCTACTAGTCTTTAGTCAGTTGAGTCTGCGGTACTTACGTCTTGATACACTGCAGTTGACTAGGTACCACTTGGGACTAAAATATTACTTCCTCAGTGCTTGGGACTCTTTTACGGACCGCCGAACAGGCAACACGTAGTGAAACCTACGACAGTTAACATTGAACTTGAAAACTGAACTAATCCGTCTACTTCAGCGTGATCCTCCTATAACGAAACTGTGTTTATATGATAGGAAGATAATGGCACAGACCTATAATAGAGGAAGGTGGTCTTCATGGTTTCTACATTGGATGTGGATGTGGAACACGTGTTATCAACCATTATAATGATTAGTTTAGATGACAGCGGCATTTGGAGCAGTATAGCAAAAGATGACATCGTGGTGGCGGACGTACCGCTATTATAATGACGAGGTAACCTAACCAGCAATATCCAGAATTAATAGTGAAGATATTGAACACCAAGGGGTGTGGTACAATAAGGGGTGTACGGATGCAATTTCGGGTACTATTTTACCTTTAATCGCCTCTTATGACACCCACAGATAGAAAATAATAATAATTGACAAATTCTGTGCCTATCTTCAACCACCTTCAAGTCAAAAATCCGTCACCAAGCATTAACGGTATGTTCAAACAGTGTTCCTATTCTTGGACTAGTCTATAGTATCGTAAGTATTATCTTTAGAGAAGTAAAAAAAATTGAAACTTCATTTAAACTACTGTTACCTTAGTTTTACCACAACCTCAACTAATGGAATGCGATCGGTTGAAGGACAGCTGCTGGTGGTAACAGATTGGATGCTTGGTGACAAATTTTCTTCTTATGGGTAGTAAGCTAGGAGAGCATTCGCAAAATACCCTACCATCATTCGATGAGATAGCGTTGGAATCTGAATCTACTGGGAGGTATTGGCCCTCTGCGTGGCAATAAATCTTATTACCATTGAGCCAGTAACATACCATAAACATATAAATATTGTTATTTGTAGTGTATGGTTGTGTTTAGTTGTCACTAAAGGCTAGTCCACATTAGCATTAAAGCCTGAAGTCTCAAAAGACTTTCCGTAACTATCGTAGCAAAATGTTTGCCTAAGCATGAATGGCAATACTTACAAAATGTTGGCCACATAACCGTCCAAACTCAATTTAAAGTTTGAAAGAATTAAATCAGGATCGTATTCAATATTCTTGTCACCAATCAAAAATACATTGCGTGCGATCTGTGCACGATATTCGCATATTTATTTCATTTATGCAGAGATTATTTTTGTAACTAAAATATACTAAAAAAGTTTGTTCTGTTTTCAAAAAATCAGTCAATTCAAATTTCAATTATGTAATAGGTGTCCCTATTGATGATTTGAACGATGGAACGTTGTATTAGCAGTGGCTACTCGTACTTTTTTTTATAATAACAAAGCAATAACTACTATTTAAAGTTGAGTCAGTAACGTAGTCTGTAATTTATTCGTCAAAATAATGTCTCCACTCTATAAATGAAAGCGTGGATTTGTGATTCAGAGGTGTCAGTTTTAATCAAATTGTTTTGTTTTAAAACCACAACCTGCCTCGTGTTTTCATTATTCGCTCATCCAGTCAAATAATTTCACCACATATATTGACTTTTGTTTTGGGACAGGCAACAATAAAACAATATCTTTTTACGATCAGTTCACCGTCATAAAATACCTTCATTATTTCTGGCACTAAAATTCTCCTTCAGAAATTGTGCTATACAGTGTTTTAATTCAAGGAGCGATATCCATACAAACAAAAAAAAACTAAGAACTGGCAAAGCAGAAGCATAGAAATTAGGCTCAAAGGCATACATGCAAAGTTTCATCGAGTTTGAACAGTTAGTATTTAAAATATGAGGAAAATACGTTTGTATGGAAAGCGCCACGAGTACATAGCCTTAATTCATTATTCAGTGAACGTTGGATTAGCGTGGACGTAATTTCATTTGCCGATCAGACTATTGTTATAGTCATTGCAAAATTCGTTCGAAACATAACATTTCATATCCTCAATATTAGAATTTCCGTTTCGCATTATCATTTGGAGAAATAGGCTTAACTTTCAGAATAATAATAAGAATTTACCCACTTTCCCCGTCAGAAGAAATTAGAGGCACATAATGAAGGGTCGGGAAACCACACGGACGATTGACAACGTCAAACTGGGACGAATCTGTGAAAGTACGTGTCACTGATTGATACCGAAGGAATACTGTGTTTTTGTAAGAAAGTTAATTCGTTTCCAGATAACTATTATTCCTACAAAGGCTTTCAGGCACAATGCCCTCAGAATATAAGCTTTCAAATATTTTCTACAGGAAATAAAATTGACTGTGCCCATTATTTTTATGTTCTGTAAACTATTCAAGTTATAGCGGAATAATGGTTCTCAAGACATATTCTACCCGTAAGTAACAACGCAGAAGCTATCCAATATTATTAGATATAGACAAATAAAACATTAATAAACACCTACCGTCAATTGAAGGAGTGCAGGTTTTTAAATATTTTATTTCTTATACAATTTAAAGAACTCGTAGCGGACCTTGCCTTGTCGTTCTTAGAAACATGACTAGGAGAAGTGAGATTATTAATTAGCGGATTTATGGTATTGGAGGGTATGCTAAGCTGATGGTCCCGGTTGTTGTCTTAGGACGGCAGTAATCATAACCCGTGAACATGGCGAACATTTTGCGCTTGATCTAATCTGAGAAATAATATAAATATTCAAAAAAATATTATATAATTATATGGATTGTTTTCAAAATAGTTTTTAAGTTTTGGTTTGAACAAAGTATATTTTAATCCATGCGCATATAATGATATCAATTAAATTAAATTCATAAATGGATAACATCGGTTCGCGTATTGTTATCAGTATTTTTGAATAACAATATTGTGCTTCTACTTAAGCTGATCTGTTCTTTGGTACGACTTGCACAGATTGTACGGGAAAACTGTTTTAGGATAAACAGTTGATAAGTGAAGCCAGAAGACTAACTTGCTTTACGCATCTGACGGGTCAGAGTACTAGGCGAAAGTTTTATATGGTCCTACAGCTGAATATGAAGAAAAAAAACATTTTTAGTTTTTGAATGATATAGTAAACATGTTACAAATGTTTTAATACTTAAATAGACCTATGTAATATATTTTTTTAATATGTTTTTGTGACGGATCAAGCTCGAGGCCCACCTGATGTTAAGCGGACTAACCTCTGCCCATAACAGATGTATTTCATCACAAGTCACAAATTGCACTGCGCCCGTCACTTTGAGACATAGTTGTTAAGTCTCATACAGACATAGTTGTGGACCTGTAATTTCACTGGCTCTCAAGGACTGTTGCCGTAACACACCGTTAGGTGCTTGGCGACAGATTTTCTACTTGAGGATGGTAGTTAGCCAGGCGTGCAACCGAAAAATGCCCTTTCACCATACGGCGAAGCTCAAGGCTTAGAAGAAAGGCAAGATTGGTATCAACAAGAACGGCACACACATTGCTGACTTTTCAAAATGATAAATATATATTCACAGCTGTTTGGTTTAGATTTGTTTTTTTTATATTTAAGTCAAATACGAAGAGCATTTGCACTAAACGTATATGCTCCTGTTTGTCCGTCCATCTTAGCTTTGAATATTTTTTAAATGAGTAATAATGAGTATTTACATAGAATTCCCGCGGGACGACGGGCTAGAATGTCAGCACCTCTTCTCAATCCGTGAGATCCGTGAGTATCGTACGGGGCGACTGAGGGTAAAACACCAGAAGGTGGGCAGCAGCGCTTTCTGAGCAACTGATATCTCAAACTACAATCCCCAAGACCCCTGCCATGCGTGGAGATTATGGCAAACTCCGCATAATGGGAGAGGCTGTGTTCAGCAGTGGACGATCTGGCTGATACAGTACACTACAATAATTAATAGAGTTGTATTAAATTTGAAACACAATGACGGTTCAAATCACTTAATAATTACAGAGTGACTAGGCAGCTAATTAGGCTGAGCGTAGGTAAAAAATATCATTCGCTACAACAGATAGTACACCTACTATTAATTGGTGTCTCCACGCATCTACTTCATCATGGATCCAGTTCTCTTCATCACGATGACGTGGAAGCCCAATATGTATATCTGCGAACATGCCTGATGCAATACATAAACGCCTCAACAGCACACTGAAATAATTACGTAGGGCATTGTAAGATTCACGCGCTGGGAATCTGGAACTAGGTTCGATCACTTTGGACAGTTATTGGGGTTGCCTGATAAAAATACTGTCCAAAGTCTACGCCCCATGTTGGACTTTAGGCTCGGTCCCAATTGCATGGGACCCAAACATGTATGGCGAAATGTTAAACCCCCGCCCGGTAGTAGTCTAGTCTAGTGTATGTTTTACGACGGTAGGTGTGCAAAAATAGACACGTTTTTATAAATTTTGCACATTTAATATTTGGTTTTAATTATAATTATTTAGTTTCACTTATAAATTTTATGAACTAGTAAATCTTCAGAGCACCCTACCTGCCGGTCAGTGTTATCTTCTCCTAAATTACACTTCACTTATTAAAGTTAACACTATCACTGCATTATGGAGGAGGTCAAGGAATCCGTGGCACAGATGCAGCAGCTTTTTGTTCAGCAAATGGAAGATTTCCAGGCTGAGTTGCTGAAGGCTTCCACTCCTGCCACCACCTCAGCTTTGGCTGCAGACTTCGCGTCATTTAGGACCTTTATCCTTGCTGCACTTCAGGGTCTTCAAAAGCAAGTGGACGTGATCGCACGCACTCAAGATATCATGGAGATGCAAAGTCGAAGAAAGATATTACTGTTCCATGGTCTGCCAGAGGACAAATCAGAAGATCCGGCTGCTATAGTTGCTAAGACTATCGTTGAAAAGCTGAAAGTGGCAGACTTCTCCTCTTCCGGCATAAGTCGTTGCAATTGAATGGGGCGTATAACGAGTCTGGATAAACCTCGGCCAATACTAGTGAAGTTCCGTGACTTGCCGTTGCGCAACAAAATATGGGGCACTAAGGCTAGCCTCAAGGCAACCGGCATCACATTGAGTGAGTTCCTCACTAAATCGCGGCACGACGTGTTTATGGTAGCGCGACAGCGGTTTGATGTTAAGAAGACGTGGACTAGAGATGGCTCCGTATATGTGTTGGGTTCTGATGGAGTGCGACATCGAGTGACCTGCCTCGCAGAGTTAGACAAAATTGATGAACCGTCTGCGAGGAGGGAGGCACCTGTGGTCAAAGAAGTCACAATCGCAGCGACCAGGAGCAGGCGCACTAATGCATCGAGCAGGAGATAGTAAATAAGCTACCACTTCACTAGGTATACTATGTTTAGGTTCCTTTTAATTTTGTTTCACAAATCATTTCGTATCGTTATATGTTATTGCCACTACCTACATCTTACATTGACTAATCACTTAAAATTTGTGTGGGTAGCTTTAAGTTTTTCTTCTTCTTCTGTTTAGGTTTAATGTGTCGCATTTGCTGTCAACACCAATCACTGCCAACAAATTGCTATACACGAGGTTGATCTGTCATTGTCAAGTAATGTTTATTAATTATTTTGTCTATGTAAGGCTGCGTTCGAATTTACGCTGTAGTGAAACATTTTTCATTTGCACTCCAATTTAGTTAAGCTGTGAAAATACATATAAGTGGTGAGTTTTGTTCGATGTCGTGTTAACTATATAATAATCTGTACACAACCGGCGGGTAGGAGAGCAAGATTATAATAATATTTTACTGTTTTAACTTGATAATTAATATTTGAAGTATATATTTGTTGTATATATTGTTTATATATTTTTTATATATATCATATATTAATATATATTTATTATACATATTATTTATATAATACCTAATGTTAAACATATTTGAAACAAGTAACAACGATAATGACGATTATTACTCCATTTCTTCTGAAAGTAGTACCACTGACAGTTTCAAAAGTGTACCATCACTTTATGATTCTCTTGAAAATGAATTTTCTGATGTACCGAAGAATCTCAATGTTATCTATATAAATGCTCAGAGTATTCCGGCTCATTTTTCTGATATGCTGGCAACTTTCGACAACAAAAACATTCATGCTATAATAGTCTCCGAAACATGGTTAACTCCTAGTCTCCCGTCCATTTACTATCCACTTCCAGGTTTTCGCCTCATTCGTAATGATAGAATTGGCAGTCGTGGAGATGGTGTGGCCATTTATTTACGTGCTCATATTCCGTTCTCCGTGATTACTATGTCAGCACAGCCACCTTCCGTAAATGCAGGTGAACATTTATTTGTAGAAGTGATCCTTTGCCATGCCAAAGTTCTACTCGGAGCCTATTATAGCCCTTCTGCGCGTCTTAATTATTTCTCTTCCTTCGAAAAGATCTTAGAAGATCTTATTCCCTCTTACAGTCATTCCATTATTATGGGTGATTTTAACACTTGCCTTCTTAAAAAAGATTCGGGCGCTATATCCTTGGAAACAATAATTACTTCTAGCAACATGCATATATTACCACTAAACGCAACACATCATGCTCCTCATTTGAATCCTTCTCTTCTTGACCTTATCATTGTTTCTTCATCACAACATGTTGCTAAGCATGGCCAGTTTTCTGCTGATGCCTTTTCATATCACGACTTACTATTTTTATCTTACAAAATTCGTCCTCCAAAAGTAAAGCCTAAAATCATTCTTCAGCGCAACTTTAGTGGCATGAATCAAGATCTATTTCAGAAAGATGCACGGAATATAGATTGGACGCCTGTCTTTAATGCAAAATTGGTGGACGATCAAGTTGCAATTATCAACTCCATAATAACCAGGTTGTATGACGTACATGCCCCTTTACGAGCCATCAAAATTAAACATCTTCCTGCACCTTGGCTCACTGAAGGTCATAAATCAATGATGCATAAAAAAGTCATGGCAAAAAGTAAATATAAATTAAACCCTAATGATTTCAATAAAAATAAATACGTACAAGCTAGGAATCGTTGCAATACAGTGCTTAGGGATGCTCAACGACGCCATAGCCATCAATCCGTTGAAAACGGAGATCCATGTAAAATTTGGAAATTTCTTAAGTCGCTAGGAGTTGGCAAATCACGTCAGGAATCTATTTCAAATAATTTAGACATAAATGCCTTAAACAAACATTTCTCATCATCGCTTTGTATTGATGATTTAAACAAAATTTCTACACTTCAACATCTTTCTAAAGTTTCAACTCCTGACTATGATCCATTTGTTTTTAATCAATTATCTGCTTGTGATGTTAGGAAGAGCGTATTGTCGATTACATCAAATGCTGTCGGAGAAGACGGTATTAGTCGAAACATGTTGGTCCCTATACTTGATTTAATTCTGCCTATCCTTTGTCATATTTTAAATACTTGTTTATCAAAAAGTTTGTTTCCTTCTTTATGGAAAGAAGCCCAAATTATCCCATTACCTAAAAAAGCTAATCCTAAATCCATTACTGAGTATCGCCCCATTTCTATACTTCCCTTTCTTTCTAAAGTCTTTGAGCGGCTTATCCACAATCAAATAAGCACATTCCTATCGAGACATAATCTGCTCATTCCTTTTCAGTCGGGTTTCCGCCCTGGTCACAGTACGGTTACTGCACTACTTAAAATCACCGACGATATACGTTTCGGCATGGAAAATGGCAAACTTACTGTTTTAACATTGCTGGATTTCAGCAACGCGTTTAACAACGTCAACTTTGACATTCTTCTCGCAATACTAAGCTCCATTAACATATCTCCAACAGTGGTTGATTGGTTTCGCAGTTATTTATATGGTCGCCGGCAGAGAGTGCGCCTAGAAGAATCCTTTTCTTCTTGGTGTAACACTTCAGCCGGAGTTCCTCAAGGTGGTGTGCTATCACCTCTCTTGTTTGCAATTTTCATTAATTCTATATCAAACCATATTACTTCTACCTATCACTTGTATGCCGATGATCTCCAATTTTACACTCAAGCTTCACTTAGTGATCTTAATACTGCTATAGAAGTTACTAATTATAATTTACGCCAAATTACTAAATGGAGTAAAGCCTTTGGATTACAAGTGAATCCAAGTAAAACTCAGGTCATGATTGTCGGGAGCTCTCGAACGTTAGCTAAAGTCGAATGGGCAATGTTACCTGGGGTAGAATTTAATGGAGTCACTATCCCCTACAGCAAAAGTGTTAAAAACTTGGGCATTACTATGGATGAATGCCTTCAGTGGGGTCCTCAGATTGAAGCCGTCAGCTGCAAGTTATTTTCGTCTGGTGGTTCTCTTAAAAGACTGCGTAATTTTCTGCCCACTGCTACTAAAGTTGCGCTTGCGCAATCTCTTTTACTTCCTGTTTTAGATTACGCCGATGCCTGCTATCTTGATCTCGCGGAGGACCAGCTAGATAAACTGGAGCGACTTTAAAACTTTTGTATACGATTCATATTTGGTCTTCGCAAATATGATCACGTCTCTGAATTTCGTACTAAACTCAAGTGGCTTCCTATACGTCTTCGCCGAAATACTCACATACTTTCTCTTTTGTACACCATTTTATTTAACCCCAACAGTCCTCACTATCTTAAAGAACGGTTTAAATTCTCTGAACATTTTGGGACGCTTACACTTAGGTCATCAGAAAATCTCTGCCTGCAGATGCCTCAGCATAGCAGCTCTTTTTATGATAAATCTTTTACAGTCCAAGCCATTCGCTTATGGAATGCATTGCCAGTTTCCATAAGAGGGGCACAGTCACTCCCTATTTTTAAAAATCAAGTAAGAGAATTGTACTTCTCGCTTAATAATCCGTCCTAAAGTTGATTTGTTGATACTAATTTTTTGTTTCACATTTATTATTAGATTATTTATATATATATATATATATATATATATATATATATATATATTTATATGTACAAATATGTATATATATCAATATTTATACATAAATATAAATATTCATTTATTTATTAAGTTTGTTATTATTTAAGTTTATAGATTTATGTATCATATTATGTAAGTATATTGTATGTGTGATTAATTTATATGTTATGTTATTATTATATAAAGTGTAGGTTACATAAAGTACCTATTATAACATTATTACTTTTAATCTTATTATTATACACCACCGTCATCTATCATGTCTGAATTTCTCTCCATCCAAAGGTTGTCTGGAAGAGATCGCTTTCTAGCGATAAGACCGCCAATTGTACAACATTACTTAAGTTTGTGATATTGTTTATAATGATTTTTATTTTGGTGTACAATAAAGAGTTATCTATCTATCTATCTATCTATCTATCTATCTATCTAGTCAGCTTATGAACAAAGTAAAAGCATATGAAAAAGGTAAAGATATAATGAAATTTAGGTATATATCATTGATGAAGCGCTCGTAGCGAAGTTTACTTAGCTGTTCTTAACCGATCAGCAAAGTTAAGCAACGTCCGCGTCATGAGTTGGATGGGTGACTGCTAGTGACATTAGTACTGTGCGCTTCCGCTTTTCAAATGGTTTTTGATCAGTATTGAATAAGTTCCCTCACTTGCTCTGCATTCAAGCTTAGGACGAGTGGCTTTTCGTCTTTTTCAGTATAATAAAAACAAGTCATCATCATCTTCTTCTTCTTTTAATAAAATATATAATAAACCGTCAAGCGCGTGTCAGGCCACGCACAATGTAGAGTTCCATAGTAGTCTGTTATCATAATATAGAACGATTCTGTTGTGCTTTTTTTATATTTTTTCCATTTTCTTCCTGCTAAAATTCAAAAATAAGAGTACGATGCCTATAAAATGGGCTCTTAACATCTAATTGTTGCCTCCTGGAGTTTAATTCCAATAATTTATATTTGCCTAGTTCAATAAAATTTTTATGAAAATAAAACTGTAATACATACAGCTTAAGAATACGCTGAAAATCTGTCAAAATCCTGTTGAAATTTTATGTGGTCTTGATAAGTATTTATAGAATGATATATTTTCAGGTCATAGGCATATAATGGCAATTTACAAACCTTAAAAACTTTTTTCAATATCATTAATATATAAGATAAAAAGTAACGGGCCTAATATTGACCCTTGGGGGAACCCAGCACTAATTGGAACCAACCACATCTGATTCAAAGCCATTGATCACCACTTTCTTGCACGGTTCGTGATATATGATTTGAACCAGCGCAGTGCCGTTAATAACAAATTCGTGTTTTTGGGGAATAATAATATGTAAGCTAAGATAAATATAATTGAGTATAAGCGTCTCGAAAAGGTTCGATAAAGCGGGGAAAAATTGCGATTGGGCGATCTACAGAAATATAAAATGTATTATTTGCATTATATCCGTTATTAGTAATTGAGTTATCCAACACCCAAGTTCATCGACTATTACTGCAAAAAAATAAAGTTATCTTAACCACTATAGTTTTCCTTTAAAGTTCATTAATCATCATGATTTTTTTCAGATTTTTCAAGCATACAGTTTAGTTTTTAGAGGGCGGGGGACGCCTTACTGGAACAAAAATTTGCATTTTTAAATATAGTATTTCGTAAATGGAGCATTAAATCGAAAAATAGTATAAGCAACAACTAAATTATTTTAAAAGACCTATTCAATAATACCCCACACGATGAGATAGACCGCAAAAAAATATTCACAATATGTATAGGAGCTACACTAAAAAAAATGTTTTTTTTCAAACTTTATTGTACCACTTTGTCGGCATGATATATACATACCTCTACAACATTACAAGTTTCTAGCTCGAATATGTCGTCTGTTGCTGCTGCCTGCAGTCGGCTACCAACTTGTACCTTTAAGGTTCGATCCAAAATAATTTATATAAATATTAAAGCTAATATTTCTTAGTACTATCGCTGTAAGTGCTAACATTTTTGAGCTTAACCGCATGGTGGAAGGGCATTTTGCGAATGCCCGCATGGCTAGCAACCACCCTCAAGTAGAAAATCTGTCGCCAAGCACATAACGGTGTGTTCCGGCGGCAGCCCTTGAGAGTGAAATTACAGGCACATGAGACTTAATAACTATGTCTCAAGGTGACGGGCGCAGTGCAATTCGTGACTAGTGACGAAATGCATCTGTTATAGGCAGAGGTTAGTCCGCTTAACATCAGGTGAGCCTCGAGCTTGTTCCGTCACAATAACATAAAAAAAATCATTTTCAATATAAACACCACGGTCTTGCCATACCGCAATTCAACGTCAACTTACAGGTTCCTTATATGACACTGAGCCACAATATGGACGTATTGTGTATTCCCAGTCCACTCGATCACTTCTACATTGAAGAAGGAGTATAACTATAATCAGCCAACACCTTCACGACTACGGCGCAATTCATCCTTGTTTTTTCGAGCAAACGTGTCGAATTTTACGCAATTAGCAGGCGAGTGTATATAAATGTAACTTGGGAGAAACAGAGCTTAGAGGGAAATCTAATGAGACAGAGCTGAGAGTAATTAAGAAGTTGTGTTACGGAATGATATGTCATTAAGATAGAACACAACATATCTTTGAGATAAAGGCATTGTTAAAGGAACATTTCTCTGTGTGTAGACTTTCGATGAAACAGCTGTTTAATATACTGTGAAAATGTACAAAAATAAATAAATAATATCGAAACGTTCGTAGACCTTAACTTTTAATTATCTCTTTGCGATGGTAGCTCTGATTAGAACAGCATATCCCGGACCAAGGCATCGGTCACAATTTCTGGTTTAAATATTTTTATACATCGTGACTGTAAGCTAGCTCTCTTACCAAGCGTGTAGGTGGAACTAACGTCTAAGTTGAAAAATTCAATACCTAAAAAGTTTTATCCTTAGCTTTAGTACTCGTAAGTTTGATACCCATTCCTCAAAATCATGGTAATCACAAGTTATAAATAATATTGCTCGTATCATCTTGAAAAGTAAATGAACACAAATACACATGTTTCCATCATCGGGATCAAGTTCATCATACGAGCAATATTATTATAATATTGCAGGTATTCCGATCGTCTAGCCTACTGAAATTCACCGCGTAATTTTGTTGTTATTATATTCAAACATGTTGCGTGAGCATACCTTCCTGAGATCTACTTAAGTTGAAATGTGCTATTTCACTATCGTTATATCCTTGAAATCTATGAATACCACTAGCTTTGAAGACGAACGTACGATTTTAGACCATCGGTAGTAACATAATTTTTGAATGGCTAGTAATCCATAGAGTTTTGTTCCCTTGAATTTGCCTTAATGGGTCGTTCTACCACATGAATCTCTAATACCCAACAATAATGTCACTTCAATAAGCACCATGTTATGCATGATGACTAAACGAAGGTACATTTTCGTTTGTGACCCCTAGAAACTGAGCGTGTATTTTACAGTTTTTAGAACTTCGTCCCAAAAACTAAATCCTGCTTACATTATTTAAATGGCTGTATGTTTTCTCATTTAGTTGTATTTTTTGAAGATGATTGATTTTTTGATTTCGTGTTATGAACCATAGACTTAGGGTATTTTCGCTACGTACATACTAAGCCTATGTTATGAACCGAAAAGTAAAAAATAATAATAGGTGTCTTCATACTTAGTCACACATTTAGAGATGTGTTTTTTTTACGTTAAATCATACTCTATTTTTACCAATTTTGCATTGACGGCTAGTGGCAGAATTGCTAACTAAAACACTATCAAAAGATACAAAAAATAGTTTTAAAATAAGTACCTAACGTGATCGTTAGGTACTTATTTTAAAACTATTTTTTTCATTTTCATCACCGCGTGATTTATATTTATATTTTACCACTAATGCAATTTTTTTTCGACGATATTAATAAGAATCATATAAAAATCAACAGTGACCTTACGATCAATATCATATATTTCAGATTTAGGAGTACATATAGCACAGAAGCGAATGGTCAGGATGGAAATGTAGTGTAACTACTATAGTTACGGCTAGGAATGATTATATTAAATACAATTTTAAAGTTGCAAAAGCGCCAATGAGTAGTGTTGAAAAGTCATACAGTGTATTGTCTTAGGTTTTCGCAAATATTACACATAGTAAAATCGCGTATATTATGTTTCATTCACTGTCACGTGTTTGAAACGTCGGGACAAAAACACAGCCGTTCTGTACAACCGTAGCTATTTCAGCGTAGAATTGTATTTTATGAAGGAAAACCAAAAAATAACATGGAAACCGAACAACTTCTTAGCTACATCTATATTGCTATTCTTTGAGTTTGTCTTACTTAACTCCCGAATCTTTCTCTTACTTGGAAGTGAATTTCGTCACTTTATATCGCCTAAATTACACCCAAAACTCAGAATGGGGGAAAAAATAATTCTTACATCTGGAGATTTGCCAATTTCTTTTTTCACTTTTTGGACCGCATTTCTAGGTCACTGAGAAAACGGCAGACTGACGAATGTCTTTATAAATAAGTCGTCGCAGTATCTCCGAGTATTTATGGTCGGGGATAAGAAGAGTTCTGATTTGGCCGGCAGCCGGATAGTAGACATAATAATAGGCATTTTTGATATTCGCAACATAATCATCACGCCTTTATAAGATGTTAAACAAAGCCGAAAAGTAAGGTAGGTAGGAAGTGTCCAAGCAACTTCGATTTATTATTCCCGTATAAACTGTGAAACCTGTGAGTCGCACTAATGCGTGACCTTTAGTTTTCAAGTTTATGATATCCTTCGTTCAACTCACGAAGCATTATTTATAAAAATGTGATGATAAAGTACCAGTATGTTTTTTTACTAACACTACTTTAGACATGTCTTCAAAATAATTCCTAATTAAAAAAAACATCACAAACAAGGGTCGTTTATTTTATAACCATTATAAGAACACTTTATTTTGCATAACTGCAGCTTATTCTACACATCTGTTACTCTGATTAATTCCTATCAATTATAGATATTTATTTAATATTTTATTAATTATTATCCAACCTGAGTTGTTTTTATAATACTTAACTGTCATAGTTTTTATCAGATCAATTTCTGGTTCAGTAATAAGTGGCAGATGTAAGGCGACAGTTTATGCAACAAGTTATGATAATAATACTCTACCCGTAATCACACGTATGACAAATTTAAAATGCTTGAAATGTACGGCGGCTTAAAATAATGAAAATATAGATTATATTATCCAATAAAATAGTTTATTTCATTACAATATTTCTCCTAAAAATAGTAGGCTTGGTGTGTATGCAAATGCTGGTAAATATTATAAGTTATATGTAAAATGCAACAGTGGAGTGATTGGAGACAGAAACCTAGGGGAGTGAGACAGTTCACATTAAATATAAGAATAAAAAGTCAGTGGTAAATGCACTTACTGAAAGCCAGCAAAGATCCAATTCCTTGAGCGTGCTCGTCGTTCCTCCAAGTGCCCAAGCGTGGGCTAACCTTCTCCAGCACTGTCGTTAATAACTACGAATTCTTGATAGAATACATATAAAAGCAGGAACATCAAATAAGAGTTCTTTCCAAACGGTAATGTGGGTAGCCTATTAGCCAATATATTAGGTCCTTACATATGAAATTGGCGTTTTTCGTACTGGCCACTTTAATCACGAATTTCTCCTCTTTGGTAAGGAATTCCAAATTCAAATTTGTACAGCTATAGACTCATGTATTTGTGCTTCGATGATCGTCATTCATTTGTTTTTTTTCTTCTGTTTTTTTCTGTTTGCGTCACTCATTTTACAAAATGGAAAAACCTTAAATATCGCATTATTTACGAGTACGAGTTCCACCGTGGCACTAGTGCTGCGGAAACAACTCGAAGGGTGAATGATGTGTATGGCGGTCGTGTTGCAAAAGAAAACACAGTTCGTTTTTGGTTCCAACGTTTTCGTTCTGGAAATTTCGACCTGCAGAACAAGCCCCGTGGACGGCCTGAGACTCAAGTTGATAATGAAGAGTTGAAGGCTATTGTGGAAGCGGATCCATCGCAAACCACGTCCGAGTTAGCTGCAGGCTGCAATGTTAGTGATAAAACTGTTTTAATTCACTTGAAGCAAATTGGGAAGATTAAAAAGCTTGAAAGGTGGGTACCTCACGAATTGACTGAAACAAACCGGCAAACGCGCGTCGACTGCTGCGTTACATTACTAAACCGGCACAATAATGAAGGTATTTTAAACCGAATCATTACCTGTGATGAAAAATGGGTTCTTTACGATAATCGGAAGCGCTCAGCGCAATGGTTAGATCCTGGCCAGCCAGCCAAATCCTGCCCCAAGCGAAAATAACCCCAAAAAAGTTACTTGTAAGCGTTTGGTGGACTAATGCCGGTATTGTTCATTACAGTTTTTTCAAATCTGGCCAGACTATTACGGCTGATGTCTATTGTCAGGAATTGCAAACCATGATGGAAAAGCTAGCGGCTAAACAACCTAGGCTGGTCAATCGCTCCACGCCACTGCTGCTTCACGACAACGCTAGACCACACACTGCGCTACAGACGGCTACTAAATTAGAAGAGCTTCAATTGGAAAGTCTAAGACATCCTCCGTACTCCCCGGGCCTTGCTCCAACAGATTACCATTTTTTTCGAAATTTGGATAACTTCTTGCAAGGGAAAAAATTCAACTCCGATGGGGCAGTCCAAATCGCCTTCAAAGATTTTATTGATTCCCGTCCGACTGGTTTTTTTAGTAAAGGGATCAATGAACTACCTATGAGATGGCAAAAGTGCATAGAAAATAATGGTTCATACTTTGATTAATTAAATATATTATATTAAAAAATATTCGACTTTTTGTTCCTCCCATACAAAACGCCAATTTCATATGTAAGGACCTAATATTATAATGCGGTGCGTTCCTTCGTGGATGTTCTTTGGTGCAATTGTCATTGGAAGCCTCCTTGCCGACTTAGAGCGCGAAGTTCCGGATTATCATTGCACACACTTGCGGTTCATGTAGTGCACCCTAAATGACTAAGTCATGTTAATATTTGATGATGAGAACAAACAGCGCAAACACTTGGTCTTGCGTTGGCAAATACTCATTCTCTTTTTGGTATAAAATACCACAATCAAATTCCGAGTAAAGAAAGTTGCCTACTATTATTATACCTAATACAGAATACTCTTTCATACTAATATAATAAACCTACCAGAATTCAAATAAACAATATTTTTTGCACAGAATTAAGTTGTGGCATTTATTGTCAAAAGGATACACTAACATTGGCGTAAATGTTTATTCTGTGTAAGAGCAATTTGATTCTGTCGTAATTCTATTAAACAGACCGAGTTCTTATCGCAACTCTAGTGATACATGTCCCTTTGTTGTTACATTTTAAGCGTACTAATATTGAATTTATAGGATGAAAAGGGTTCCTGTAAACAACGAAATAGGAAATTGTTTCAAACAATCTAAATAAATAATGTTTGCTATAGAAATACTGTTAATTGAAAATGTTTTACACTCTATACACTGGATCCATTTTTATTCCAGTTCGCCATTTTGGTATTGCAAAATATTTGCTTAGGAAAATTCATTATTATTCTTAGCTCTTCATTATTAGGGTAGAACAAAATATTTCCTTACTCTCTCCTTAATTAGCTTACTCTAGCCTCTTTTATTTCGTAGTTTATATATTCTTGTATCATCATTACAAAAGCAACTGCGACTCAAGTCGTTCACGTATTAAAAAAAAAGTTTAAGCATAGCAGGTCAAATACATTTGAAGGATTAAAATCGATATAGTGACACTATTATCTAAACGTATATAATAGAGAGGAAATATTTGATTGTTTGTTTATTTGCTCTGAAACTACAGGACCGATTAGGATCAAATTCTGTATGGAAATAGTTTGAGACACGGGAAAGGACATAAGATAGTTTTTATCCAACTGCGCAAAAAGAGGTTAATGGTTTTGCGCGATAACCGATCTACTGGACCGATTAGGATGAAATTTGGTATGGAAATAGTTTGAGACACGGGGAAGGAAATAGGATAGTTATTATTCAACTGCGCAAAAAGAGGTGAATGGTTTTGCGCCATAACCGATCTACTGGACTGATTATGACGAAATTTGGTATGGAAATAGTTTGAGTCACGGGAAAGGATATAGCATAGTTTTTATTCAACTGCGCAAAAAGAGGTTAATGCTTTTGCGCTCTAACCGATCTACTGGACTGATTAGGATGAAATTTGGCATGGAAATAGTTTGAGATATGGGGAAGGTCATGTGACAGCTTTTATCCAACACTACGCAAAAAGAGGGTAATAGTTTTGCGCGACAACCATGTTTTTTTGTTTTATTTTTTTAATTACTTGTACTAATATTATCTTAGATGTTTATTAATTATCTTCAAACTTCTCAGTTTCGTATGAAAATATTTAGTTAGGTGTCTGATGAAACTTTCAGATAATCCGATAATGAACGTTGATAAACCGGTCATCCAGAATATACGTAGTCTTTTTCATAATTCAATTTTAGTCCTTAACTCATAAATATTCTTCTAGGAATTATCGTCAAAATTGAAAACAAATAACGTCACTCAGCCCCGCTAGCTTTTCTATTATTTTATTATTTACAGTTGCACTTACGCATACCTTTTCTATTCTTCGTCTCGTTCACACTACATTTATAAAACAAGGGATTTATGTAATAAAACTAATCGGAAATTGCTTGAAATGTGAGTTGCTAGATTGCACCCGGAACGACTGAAGGACAGACAGACAAACAAGCAAACAAGCAATGTAATTTAAAAATGCATAATCATCAGTTGTGAGCTACCCTAAAAGTTTCAGCCAGATAGCTAATCGAGAAGTACTCGAAATTTGAGTAGCGAGATTCCACCCGGATAGACAAAAAAGAGAATTAATAAAATCCAAATACAAGACTTACGGTAAACAATGAAATGTAGAGGACATTTTGTATAGGCTTAATTTGGATACATTATAATATGACCATATAATTTATGTATTAATGTTTTTCTTGTTTGCAGGTTCAGAGTCCAGTACTGGTTGTAGAGCTTACACTGAATAGACTAGAAGGAACCCAGCTGAGGGCATTGGGTCTGCTTTCAGTCTTCGGTTTCAACGTGACGTACGCTGTAAGGGCACCTGCAGACCCACCTGAACCTACCTCTTGCAGTGCTATAGAATGCAGACTGCTGGGGCACTGCTATGCCAGACAAGACTTTCGGTAACTATAACCATACTAACCAGTGAACTATGTTCTTGTATAACTTAGAATTTATATTTGAAATTATTGTCTCTCCAGAGTTTTTACAATATGATTTGTTTTGTAGGAGAATATTTATCACATACACGAACTATAGTACAACGTCAGTTGAACGCTAGATGTCGCTCTATCCCAATATACTAACTTTTCCTCTCGTAAATTTGTAATTTTGTAATGTATTCCGCAGAGAATGCGTCATTGCAAACATAACAATATTAAAAGAATATTTATCACTTCTTTGAATTTATTATGTATATGCCAGTATTCTTTTGATTAAGAGGTGAACTGCACAGTTAATCACATAGATTTTTTATAAATTATATTACTTTATTGTTTTCTTTGATTATTTTATCACATACCAGTGGAACAGGTTAAATTGAAAAGTATTGTATTGTACATATACATTTACATATAGGATCTCTTTGAGAACGAAAAAGGTTTAAAAACCGTATCAACTGATTAGTAGCTGAACGTTAAGTTAATTATTATATTGACACACTAATTTCAAAATAAGCAGTTTATAGTTATAATTTCGTCACCCTTTTTCTTCCTGTTCTTATATACTTCTACTACAAAATTGATTTTGGTACTTCTGTACGCGTAGTATATACATAATTAGTACCAAAATTATTCAGTTAGTCCATCCAAACCATCTCGGTATTCTTCTGCCTCCATGTCCATCCACATTCCATACTTCCAGTTATATGTTTTTCGTCCATCCTCGCATGATATACCAAAACACATCATTCAACTTTTCTGTCATTGGTGCTAATTTTACGCTTTGAAGTTAAGTTATATTCACTGTTACATATATACCTATACATTTATATCTTAACAGAGAGTTCTACTGTTCGTGCTTTGAGGGCTACTCCGGCGCCGACTGTGGAGTCGGCCCCCTCTGTCCAAAGACATCCAACATGTGCAAAAACGGAGGTACTTGCAGGTAAGCCGAATTAAATACAATGCTACTAATTGTACCGGATAAGAGCTCGAGTAAAAGTAGGAGTCTGTTTTGGTTAGGTACCACTGCAATGTCAGATACACTTGCTTCCGAGCGGTATTTTGCTGAGTGTTTACTCACTTCTGTTATAAAATTAGGCTAGTGGGCTTTTTAATTTGTTTTTAACATGGCCTGGCACCGACGCACGTCGGCAATGATCGGTCAGCTTAGCTCGTAAACGTTTCGTAAACGTAAACGTTTTTTGGCACAAGGTTACCGCTAGGTGGGCCTCGTGCTTGCTCCGTCACCATAAAATTAAAAATTAAAAAAGTCTGCCAGTTACCTGAAGGTGTTTGTTAAATTGGAATCAAATAAGTGTTTTATGGCCTTATCGACTACAGGACGGACCTATGGGTAATAATACCTAGTCATTACCCAACCGTTTCGGGGGTGAGTGGCAAAAACACTCATTATTTTTTAAATATTATTTATAGCTAATAGATAGAGTGGTCAAAGGCTACTTTGACCACTATCTCACCTGATGGTAAGTGATGATGTGTTCGTAGATATTGTTCACACAAAACAAGAATTACTGGCTTTCAAGGACAGCTGCTGGAACACACAGTTAGGTGTTTAGCGACAGATTTTGTACTTAAGGGTGGTAGCTACCCAGGCGGGCATTCGCAAAATGCCCTACTACCATGCTGTACCGACTGCTATCCCAAGACAATAACCCGGACTGACAAATTAACGTACCCTCCGCACGAAAGCGCTCAGTAGTAAAGTCAGTAGCGGTCACCAATCCAACTCATGACCGTGGCGGACGTTGCTTAACTTCGAATCGGTCGATCGGTTAAGAACGGCTAAGCAAACTTCGCTACGAGCGCTTCAAATATATTAATTATATTACTGTAATTAACGAGCGATAGAAACAAGCAAACAATGCATCTGATTTCAATCTTAAACTCTTGACTATACTAAGCACGTAGGTTGGAAAACTTAATTGATGTGTAATAAAATTTGTTGTATTGTGTTATCCAACGAACATATTCAAAACATTTTTTTTTATTTCTGTTAGACTAGCCTATGACCACTATCTCACATTACGGTTTAACCTGCAATCAGAAGCACGAAAGCGGTCAGTAGTAATGTCACCCGCGGTCACCCATCCAAGTCATGACCACGGCATAAGAATGTCGAAGCAAACTTAGCTACGGACGCTTTAAATATTTATTAGTTTTTAACAAAGTTTACTGTGTTAACCAACCAACACATTTAAAACATATAATTAAAATTCAAACAAATTGATTAGTGCCGCTTCAAAATTGTATGTTTTTTTGCTGAAAATAAACAATTGTAAGAAAGCATTGCTTCGTTCAATAAAACAATATAGAGCGACTGTGAGAAGAATAATTAACAAAACCTGAACTAGCCAACCATTATTTTGACAACATGGTTTATATAGTCATTATTTTAACAATATGCTACATACTCGTTTGTCTATAATAATTATACAGTATGTATTTCATACTATGTATGTTACGCGGTAGGTTGGCAGAGGTGGAAAATTCCTATCAGTTTTGTTTTAACCTAAAGCAGCGTAGCAGGGTTTTAAATTAAAAACATATTTCACATAGTGTGCAACCATGCAGTAATGTGTTTATTAAAACGAACAATTACCTACGACTGATTTTAGATTTTATTTGTCTTTACTAATTTAAATTTCTAGTGTACTCGTGGCTGTCGCAGTTTTAGACTTACTTCTGCAAAAAATTTACGAGCATAAATATATCTAATTATTTTCAATATCTAATAATCTAAGAATATGACTAGAATCTAACCTGATGGTAAATGATAGTGTGGTCGAAGGTGTTAAAAAGACATAAGACCTGACTCTCAAGGTAAGGTGCCGTAAAACACGGTTACCCTTACGGCTACAGTATTTCCACTTAAGGGTGGAGCTAGCCAGGTGGGCATTCATGCCATTCAAAAGTGTCGAAGATTTAAGGCCATTCAAAGACATCTGAGCTAGCTCATAATAGCCTATAGCAACAACTGCTTCGTGACCTTCGAATCACGGAAACGTTCTGTAGTAAATACTATACTAGCAGTCAGCCAAATCATAAAACTTATATAGCTGTCTCTTCTAGGACACTGGGAGTCTCAAGTGGATAATGAAACCCCGAAAATAGGTTGATTTCATGTATTTCGATTTTACAGCCTTTTAACAATGCAGACGTGATTACAAAATAGTGGTGAAGTGTAGTATTAAAAATTTGACATGTCTTTATAAAACGTAAGAAAAATATAGGGTATGAGAAGTTCAAGCCGCGACAATAGCTTTTTATCAATACCCAGATAGCCGTTTTTAATATTTACAATTTGACTCATTTACAACTTGACAAGATAACATTAATATTCCTACTTATGCCATCAGTATAAAGTTATTTATGTAAATATGTTCATATTTACTCGTACTTAAATAAAAATAGACGCAAACACGTCGAAACATTTTGTGTAAACCTCAACTTTGCATTGTTATTTCACCATTGTATATTTTCATTGGCTTGAATAAAAATAAAACAACATTAAGGCAAACAATTAAATTCAACCCTTCACTTATTTGGACGCGGGATTACAAAAAGTGAGTTTTATTAACGCCTGTTTAGGGCTTTTTGGTCCTTGCTTGGTATCTAGCTTTACAAATATAGCCCTTTTAACGTTGACGATTTTCAATTACTAGGATAAAAAGGGTGTAAGGTAAATAGTAGCAAGCTACAGAAGAAATAAGTTTACTTCAGGCAAAAAGTCTGAATAAATTAAGAAAGGGTAAGTATTTGTTTGTCCTGAATCCCGGGGCTACAATTTTGCGTCTTGATTGGAGCTTTGTTTGAAAGATTTTTCCTTTCTCCTTGAGTTTTATTCGTGTCCCTACAAATGAATGCTTTGTAGAACATATTATAAGGATGATTTTTAGTAACCGTCGATAACTAATGAACCTAGCAATAAATTATAGAATAATGATGCGAGCAAGTGCCTTTATTAAATTTAAACTATTATGTTATGCTCCTTACCATGTTAAGTACAAATCGTATCATAAAAATTCGGTCGTGTGGGTTCAAATATGTCTTCTTCCAAAGTTAAATCTATCATCATTATTTTTTGTTGTCTCTTCCATTATCGTGTTCCTTAATTTTCAAAAGGCATAAGTACCATTTTTACTCAACGAATCAACAAATTAAGCAAGTTATATTTTGAATTAAAAAAAATAAAGTTATCAACCCTGTACAAATTACTTTGATATCGGATACAAAAACACGTATACATGGTCATCAGTAAGTACACGTCTTACCTTTCTAACAATACAAGTAAGTATACTCGTATACTGCTTTCATCAAGGTAGGTAGGTATCCAGATGAAATACTGTTTGGTGAAACTTATGCATGAGTCCATCCTTCCTTTTGGTGTTTCCATTTTCAAAGCAAGATCTCTTTCGTTTTTGTTTCAAAGATACTTTTGCTATAGAGGTATGTTCAGATGAAAATGTTTGCTGTATTGAACAGAGACATCAACATTAGTATATGTTTAGTAGTTTATATAAGGTAATGTAATAGTTTATTTAAAATTATTAATTAATCTGTACTTCTCAATTTTTTTTGAGATTTTAATGTTTGATTGGAATTTTCCCACGTACAAAATTGTGACCCAATGAGTTCACTTGTACTTTATGTACTTAATCCATGCTAAAATTTGTGATATCACATGTCAAACAATATTTTTTCTTTACATGACAGTAATTAATTACTAAAACTATAAACTTCTTTACTGAGTAAGTGATAAGGAAGATATAAACTAACATTTTGTTAAAATATCAGTTACATAAAGTAAAATGAGTTATAACTGTGTACTATGAGGAATTATAAATACAATAATTTCATTTAAAGGTAACCTGATGGTGTGATTT
Organism: Plagodis pulveraria; assembly: GCA_963890685.1. NCBI lineage: Eukaryota > Metazoa > Arthropoda > Insecta > Lepidoptera > Geometridae > Plagodis > Plagodis pulveraria. The sequence goes on along the minus strand of OY982964.1, from coordinate 8,093,924 downwards.
AAACCGTCATAGGGGACGGTGCCGCTGTCAAACAAACTAACACAATACACATACAACTTAATCTGATCAAAATAAGTGCTTTTTGAAATACTTAATTCTCATGACGTCGCTACGTCATTGCGAGAATTAAGTGTACTCGTACCATTCCTTATCTTTACAAATATAAATTTAAACGTGTTGTTCTGCCAGATGTTTGCTACTCTATTTTTAGTTGTATCAAGTTTTCGTGTATTCAATTTAAAAATGTAATCTATTATTATCATCGTCGACCAGACCATCAGGTGAGATTTTGATGAAAAGCTCACCTATAAAAAAAGGCGAAGATGAGAGAGGTTTTAAACATCAGATATAATAATAAGTAATAAGATTAACACTTTGAAGATTGTTCGAAACGACTTACCTACTCGTTGTTGTTTAGTTCATAGGTTTTAAAATATATTCATAAGACTTTTGTCCAATTTTGGTAATTTATTCAACGTAAATAAATATTATGTGACTACTAATGCGACAGTTAGGGACATGTTGTAATCAATGTATTAATAATAAATATTTTTGTCGACAGACAGATGGGGCCGGCTGCCGTTAGCTGTATCTGCGCGCCGGGGTACACCGGTGATATCTGCGAGTCACAAATTGCTTCACCAGGTCAGTAACACTCATTATCATAGTAACAGCGATGTGGTAACTAACAGAGTTAAATTCAAGGCTATAACTTGGGGTATTCATGAGGCCGTCGTAAGTTTCAACCCTGCAGGTTTAGGCTGATAGTGCAAGGGCGTTTTTCATGCTTGCCTTATTCTCATATCTGGTAGGTAAGATTTAAGCCATTTCTCACAAGTTAGTGTCTACATCGCCTCAACTTTATCCATTCAGTAATTTTCGTGTGGAAGTCCATACAAACACAAACAATAATAAACGACGTAGGTATCAGATTCGCAACGACTCGGCACACAATCGCGTGTAATTGTGAAAATGTGGCGAGGTTACATTGATGTTGTGATGTTACTCGGTTCAGCCGGATTGTCCACTGCTGAACACAGCATCATCCACTATAGGGGATTGACATAACCCGACACTTGGCAGGCGTCTTGGGGATCGCAGTGTAAGATATCAGTTCCTCAGAAAGCGCTGCTGGTGTGTTACCCTTAGTTGCCTCTTACGACACCCATGGGTAGAGATGGGGAGGTGACATTCTAACCAGGCACCCCACGGTAGATGTTATGATGTACCTATAAAATATTCAAAACGCTACTTTGCCCACAATTTCCCAAGTCAAATTATATAGTAGATGTTATGATATATAAAAGGTAGTGCTTACTTTAAACCTCATGTTAAATAAGGAGTGATACTTATATTATTTTAATTTGAGTCACCTTCATAAATATCTAGAAAATATATCATTTATTTCTTCACCTCTAATTCTTAATTCGTAGCCTGAACTTATTTAATTTGGATCTATCCTCATACTAGTTTAGTAGAAATATAAGTTTTTTTTAGTCCGTCTTGCATGGTCACAATTTATTTAATCTGCCAATTCTCTGACATCGCAGTCGCAGGTCATTGTGAAGGTTTTTATTTTTCTAAATAAATATGTAAAAATCATAATTAGTCATGATTTTATGTCGAGTTTACCATTTCGGACAATCACAAATATGACACTTTATCAGAATCAAGAGTTAGTATGGTATCAAAACAATAGAACGTAAATTATATTGTAATAAAACACTACCCAATCAACGTATGCAATAAACATGCCTGTGAGTTTGTTATTTTATTTACTTACAGTAGAACAGAGCAAACTTAAACCAACTATTACAAAATTACAAATATACGATAGGAAAAATTTAAGTCATGAGCGGGATTAAACCAACTAGCTCGACCATTATTATGCTACATAGAATAACTTACCGCTTCAAGCGACTTTTCCCAGAAAACCTTAGGTTTTAGGTATTCTATTTAAAAATCTTCCACCTTGATCCACAGATTCATACTATTGAGTTTACGCTTTCACCAAGTTACACATTTATCTTAGTTTTTGTAGCCAGTAAACATACTTAAGAGTATCATACCAATTGGGTAAATTTATGTGTGCAAAGAGCAGATCCCATCACTATGTTATTCATTACAGAAATAATATAGTTGGAAAAATGGTAATGAGCTAGGGATTATACACAATATATTACAATTATTTAGACACGGGTGTCTAGAAGCATGGAATTCGTTTTATATATATTGAACTTAAAAAATTGGTACTTCGTAGTGCCTTATTATAGTGTTTTTTAAAAGTAATGGGTAAGGTTTTTATTTATTGTAAATGTAAAACTGAGATCTTTGACTATGTCAAAACAAGTACTGCAATTATCGATTAACGCTAAAATCATATTTGTTGGTAGCTACGTATTGATTTGTTGCAATATATATATTACATAGGTTAATAACTTAGAAATATCGACAGCCCTTCATATTCAGTCTAGAGTAGACATTTGAATCTCTTACAGTTCGCCAGTCAAATAGACTTTTCTGGTTTTACTATTATTTGTGTATGTAATATTCACTTAGCAAGGGTTAGTACTTGAAATATAATATTACTACATACTTAGAAGTACACAAAAAAATAGACCTTCTTGCGTTCATAATTTTATTTTGCGTATAACTTCACATGCAATACGATATCATTACGCAGTCAATAAGCTACTTATGTTTGTCATGAAAATGTATTGCATCATTGCCACGTTCTCGTTAATATTACCTAAATCCTAATTAATTTCCTGGAAATAGCTTTCACTCGAGAAATGCGCGGAGAAATTATGATAAATTGTTGGAAGCCATTGGAGACGCCGCCAAGCTGGATCGTGGTTAAAGACGAAATTGGACTATGGATATATCGAGCCAACCTTTTGGAGCCAAGTATTATCGTATTATCAACGCCAGATTATGCTTTCAGTCCCAATTATTATATCAAAATTGCTTCGATTTTACCGGATTGCAGCTGCTGGTTGAAATGCCGCGATAATGAACATTCCTATCATTTTTATAGCAATTATATAAGTGACGCTCAAGCACCTGCTGGCTGCTACATTAATGCTATACAAATACAGGACCTTCCTCGAGGAGGTAAATGGTTCTGCAGCAATAAGGGCTATTTTTGTCGCAATTTGTAACTATCATTATCTACGTGCTACCTGTAAGGCATCCAGATATCTTATTGAGCAAAAAATAACATTTACAAATGTAAACAACGGTCACATTGGCCGTTTGACTTGGGAAGTTGTGATCAAAGTAGCGTAATATTTTGTAGGTACATAATAACTGTGGGGTGCCTAGCTAGAATATCACCCTACCATTGCTACCTGTGGGTGTCGTAAGAGGTGACTAAAGCTAAAATAACTGATGGTAGCCAGCAGCGCCTTCTGAGGAACTGATATCTTAAACTGTGATCCCCAGGACGCCTGCCAAGAGTGGGAATTATGGCAATCCCCCCTAAATGGGGGATGCTGTGTTCAGCAGAGGACAATGCCGGCTGATACAGTAAAGTACATCATAACATCTACCGTGAGGTGCCGGGCTAGAATGTCAATTTCCCATCTCTACCCATGGGTGTGTTAAGAGGCGAAAAAGGGTAACACAGCAGAAAGTGGACAGCAGTGTTTTCTGATCAACTGATATCTCTCACTGCGATCCTCAAGACGTCTGCCAAGCGTGGCGATTATAGCAAGCACCCATAATGGTGGAGGCTGTATTCAGCAGTGGACAATCCGGCTGATACAGTACTATCTTTTTAAATTGTACATTGTTTTACAACTGTATCTATATTTTTTAGAATGCGCCATAGAAGAGTGCTCCGAAGGCTGTAACGAGGGAACGACGTGTGACTGCAACCCTAAAGATACTGATGCATGTAAGTGAAATTTAAATAAATCATTTTGTTGTCGTGGACCAACAACATCTTGAGAGTCAGCATGCCCTTATGGATCCAAGTAAACGTTAAATGGAGGAGGACTTTTTTACAGCTTACAAGTTCACCTAAGACCACTTGCTCATTTGTAGATAATTGTAACGTAGGTAAGCTCCAGCTTCCTACAAACTCGAAGTTGCGATAAGATTTGAACCTAAACCCCCTGGAGGTCTTCCGACGATGATGACAGTGATACAAGGATTGATACATTATGTATATAGGAACAACCGATATTATAATATACAAATAATATGATCTCTGTAATGTTAATAGTGGGTAGTCTAGAATAGCATCCCCTACTACTCACGTGGGTAAAAACTAACTCGGACCAGATTATGGTAGCTGAGTTTCAGCAGATCTGTCAACACCTACGCCTGTCAAGTCTAGATATAATTTTAGACCACCCTCAGAAGGGGTAAACTCCTGTGCAGTACGAAGACAAACAAAACATAGTAGAAGAAGAATACACGTTGTGCCAAGTCCACTTAGAAATGAAAACAAAATTTAGAGTGCTTTAATAACGGGAAGTAGAAATATGTATTGTATTAATTGCATTATTTTTTTATATTTTGCAGCATCAGCACGCTTTGAGACAAAACTACAGGTAGTGGACCAACCAAACATCAATATATCTCAGGAAGTCGTCAAACAGGTAAAACAGTATTTGATAGTTTTTAAGTTAGATCCATAAGTTTATTACGAATCGTTTCCACGTCGGATACGTTCGTGGGGGCAGATGGTGAATCCCTCAGGCAGGTGCTCGGCTATAAAGCTTTAGCCAAGATGTTTATTGTTTAGTCCTTTATTGTTGTTAGTTACGAACAGTGACGTCCCCGCTTGGCTACGTTGTGTTTCTGACGTCATGTCCATTTAACAGAAAATGTTAGCGAAACTAACGCTATGTATGCGAGTATGTACCTATAATAATAATTTTTGAATGTTGAATTGTTAAGAAAAATGTCTCAAATACGCTTAGAGAGGTGAATGTGAATGGTAATAAGAGGGTTTAAATCTAATAAGAGTACGGACCACGAGTCTGTCTGGGTAGTATTTCATATATAAAAAAAAGCCAAGGCACAGTTACTACGAAAAGGCTCTAGTACGTCTTATAATATAAAGGTAGCAAAACTGCTAAATAAAAACCATTCACAAGCCAATATTGGCACCCCTCGACCAATTCCATTATCAGCTTTGGTAAGTTAATTTTATTGGTTTCTTTTTAGATAACGAGCTATCTGAAGGCATCAAATATCACTTTGGAGGATAAAATTGAAATTTTGAACATCAGGTGAGTCATTCACATTAGTATTTTCAGCCAAGAACCAATTTTTCCGATTTGTCAGTTTGGACCGAACACTGGAGTGCGTTCCTGCAAGCCTTCAGCAAAGACAAATTTTGGTATAACCGCGGGTGTCGCGGTTAAATAAAAACGCAAAATTTCTTAATAAAAAATGTCCGTGCTCATACTTTTTTTTTATTGCTAATAGGCTAAACTTTGACCACTATCTCAACTGATGTTAAGTGATATTGTGGTCGTAGATGTTGTTCATCTTATCTCTTGGCTAACTTAGAAGTACAGACTCTCAGGAGCCATAGTAAGAAACTGCGGTAATGCCTCAGTATTCATTCAAAATATACCAGTCCTTGTGCCAATAGTTAAATGTGAAAGAAAAAACAATCATACTAATAAGATGTATTCACACCAAGTATCAAAAATCAAGGTAAAACATTTGTTATTTATTTAATTAATACGATTTACTTTTGTTGAATTGTCTTTTTCTGAATTGTCTGAATTGTCTTTTTGTTGAATTGTCTATTTAATTATGTTGAATTGTCTTTTTTAATTAAGACAATTCAACATAATTCATGTTAAAACAAGTTTTATAAATAAGTAATATATTAATCATTATGTACATTCTATTTATACATAAAAAACATAATTATACAATAACAACAAAATATGGTATTAATATAAGTGAAACATCACACAGATCACACTTACTCAAACATCACATTATAATGCGGGGATAAAAGTGTCTTTTTCTCAAACTAGACTCCTTTACTATGCAGTGAATTAGTCGAGTTCCTTAATACATCACACTTCTTCGATACGCTCGTGAGTATGTTACGATTGGGATTCAAATATCGCTCTAGTATAAACAATGAATGATAGCTTACTAGCTAACCTAATACTTTGTCCAGTTTAGTAGAGTCAAACGGGGCTCACGTGATTTGGCTTCGAATATGGGGTGCCAGACGTGAGGCAGGGTCGCTGAGAGCGGCGCTAGCAAGGTTAGCAGTTACCAGGTCTAGAGCAGACCAACTGAAACTCCTGCCAGCATCGCTTCACTTCGATATGCAGCCAGCACTAAGTCTACACGTGAGTACCTACTGCACTACTTTAAAGTATTATTTGGATTTCATTGAACTTAGAGAGCTCTTTCATGCGCTAGAAGAGTCAAGACATCCTGCGGGTGTTTGGTGTAGAAACGAAACGCGTCGAAAATTCATCCCATTTGGAAGAATTCGTTACGACGACAGTAACAGTAAAATTAGGCGAAACTGTCACTAGATATATTTTTATTATATATTTTGAGTGTTATTCTAAAATATAACTTTAATGTTTTCTTAAAATATTTGTTATTATGAATTATCCCGACTTGTTTATGAAAGCACGTGATATGTATAGTGAGAGAACTCAAAATATTATATTTGATTTTGCATCAAGAACAAACTTGTTTGATAAAAATCTTATGCGATGTGATCGTATTTTATTTTATTATAAACAGTTATGTACTTATATATAAAAATACCATCCTCAATAAAACACATTCCTCTTAGACTATTGACAGACATATTAGACTAAATGTGATTTTAATTGTTTTTTGTTTTCAATCTTAAATGACGTGCATTGTTTTTATTTAATTTAAATTGAGATTTATTATTGTTTTATTTTAGTAAAATTTTAGTTTCTTTTAGATTTGTTAAAATTTCGTATTAAATGTCACGCCAGAGGACGCGAATAGTCGGAACAATTTGTTTCAACGTCAACAAAACGCCGAGCCTTTGTCATTCGACCGGCACTGAGTTTATTTTATCTTTACTACCCGTGTGCTTACATAATTAGTTATTCTATGCCATCGTATTGGGATGGAACGAAATCTATAGTACCTACCACTTGCGTTGTACTACAGACAAGACCAATTTTGCAATTGGTTTTATACTTGTAAATGATGACGCAACCTTATAATTTTAATATTGTTAGATTTGCAATAACGCCTGCTATGCGGATTACATTACAAAATCACAAATATACGATAGGAAATTTTAATTTTGTGAAATTGTAATGTAATCCGCATAGCAGGCGTTATTGCAAACCTAACAATATTATAATTATTTTTTATTACAGTCAGTTAAATGGTTGCATGAACATGATTGTTAGTTAACCCAATGCTATAATTAAATTTTCTTGATAGATTTAATTATCCAAAAAAATATGCTTACCACATATTTTCAGAATAGATTTCTGAAACCCTTTAACATATTCAAGTGATTGTTATGTAGCTATCATTTCGATGGCTTGACAAACATTAATTCAAATTATGGCGTAATTACCAAAAACATAATTTTATTCTTTTACTATATCTTTTTTTTCAATGTTTTTTTTTGACGGAACAAGCACGAGGCCCACCTAATGTTAAGTGGAGTAACAATGCATTTCATCACAAGTCACGAATTGCAATGCGTCCGTTACCTTGAGACATATTTGTTAAGTCTGATGTGTCTGTGAAGCCCGCGGCGGGATTCAAGCCATGGACCTGCGCGTCAGCCCAAAGCCAATGCCACTGAGCCATCATTGCTTTTATACTAGTTATATTTTTCCTTGAAGTGGTTTACAATATATTTGTGTTGCCTACTCACAAAAGAACTTAACAATCTGTTGTGTAAAGCAGTGTACATTTGTTCTTAACTTACAAAAGACTTTACAATCTGATATGTACTACGGTGTATAATGGTTCCCTACTCACAAAAAATTTACAATCTGTTGTGTAAAACGGTGTAAGTACATTTGTACTCTACGCACAAAAAACCTAACCTGTTGTGTTAAACGGTGTAAATTTGTTCCCTACTCACAAAAGACTTAACAATCTGTTATGTTAAACGGTGTACATTTGTTCCCTACTCACGAAAGACTTTACAATCTGATATGTAATACCGTGTATAATCGGTTCCCTAATCACAAAAAAACTTTACAATCTTTTGTAAAACGGTGTACAATCGTTCCCTACACACAAAACACTTTACAATCTGTTGTGTAAAACGGTGTACATTCGTTATCTCTCACAAAAAGCTTTACAATCATATACAAAAAAGAGAGCAGTTCGTAAACTTCACGAGTATAAAAGCGGGATCCTCATAAACTCAACGGCCGATACTACTGTGGGTACAGCCTAGGCTATTCACGAAATGGTAAAGCTATCCAAGAGCCGTTAAAAGGTGAGCTAAAACGTTAACTGTTTAAACACTTGTATAAGTTCCTCAAGATTGCTTGCTAAAGTTGAAGTTCAATATACCCTGCTCAAACAAGCCACCCTTAAGTATTTTCACGGCTCTGGAAGAGACATTGTCTTATTTTATCTCTAAACTTTACATTTTGATCAGAGGTAAGTTTCATTATTTTATAATGATTTTATAACGCATTATTCCGTGGGATGACTAATGGCCTATCCTCTAGGTCCAGCTATCTTTAGCTTTGTTAATTCAACGTCTATAATCAATACTTAATGTTTGGATTTTGAATGTAAAGTATTATGTCTGTTGCGTACAAAGACCGCACTGACATAGTCCAGAGTGCAATGTTCACTAGGCAAATACACATAAAAATATCTGAAAAATATTAGCAAATCAGATTTTTTTTAAGCAGCTCAGTGGCATTGGCTATTGACTGCCGGGCGGCAGGTCCATGGTTCGAGTCCCGTCGCAGGCTGGAGCTTTCACCGCATCGTAGAAGGGCATTTTGCGAATGCCCGCCGGGCTAGCGACCACGCTCAAGTATAAAATCTGTCGCCAAGCACCTAACGGTGTGTTCCGGCAGCTGTCCTTGAGAGCCAGTGATATTACAGGCACGCTAGACTTAAGAACTATGTCCCAAAGTGACGGACGCAGTGCAATTCGTGAGTTGTGATGAAATTCATCTGTTATAGGCAGAGGTTAGTCCACTCAACATCAGGTGGACCTCGAGTTCGTTCCGTCACAATAACATTAGCGGGCTTGATATAAATTTCAAATATGAATGTCAAAGCGTCCGGACTGGAACTTTGCCTGTGGTTTAAATGTTTTGCTATACATACACTTAAATGAATATGAATGTACTCACAGTAGTATACAGTTTTCTATAAATTCAGCACTTTTATGGCTTTGTCCCGATAATCACAGTATTGGTGTTGCCGGCTCCATATCAACTTTGTTGAGCATAGAGCTGCCACACATGCAAATATTATGGGCACTGTCAGCTTTAACTGGACTAGGAAATAGGTTAGGACAAAGAAATATAACAGGCTAATGCTACGAATTTAGCTTTTGACTTCTACCAGGTACCTGATAGTACCTGATGATGCGGTCGAAGATTTTTTCTGGCAAACAAAGTGGTCACCAAACGAACAAACTCCGTACATTTACTCAAGTATTATTTACTCCGCACATTAACAATTCTGTCCTCAAGAAAAGCTGCCGCAACACACCGTTTGGGTTTGACGACAGATTTTCTACATGAAAGTAGTAGCTAGTCAGGCCAACTCTCAAAATGCCTCGTGGATTTAAGTCCATGCTAATTATAGCATGGACTTAAATCCACGAAATTTTGAAAAAAACTGTCATTAGACAGCCATCCTAAGACAACATTCTGGACCTAAGGTTTAATGTGCTCTCTGAGGCACGGTATTGCACAGCAGTAAACTAGCGGTCACCCATCCACGTCATTACCACAGCGAATGGTTTGTAACCTAGTTGATCGATTAAGAACGACTAGGCAAGCTGAACGTTTAACTTACTAGCAGTCGTAGTCCGCTACGACTGCTTCAAGGAGTGCTTTCGTCATTCTGATTTTATCTCATGTTACCTAAGAGAGGTATACCTATCTAAATGTCACTGAATCTGCATCCGTCATGGTACTCACATCTTTTATCTAAATATAATTTTTAACGCACACATCCATACCTTGTTCGTCCATTTGCTATCGTACATCCATCCAAGTTCATAAGCAATGTTTCTCGTTTAATATCCTGTTTATTTTCTTCTCATATGAGGTGGCCTTTCCATGTCAGTCTAATTATTATTAATCTAGTAATTCGTCAGGAGATGGTAGGTCTCTTCAGCAAGATTCTGTCTTGGTGATACTCGCACAGCATCTGACATATTCTGCTACGAAGCTGTAGTAGGGTCCAAATAATACTGTATTCAGGCATGAAGGGTACTGTAGCATGTAAAATTATTTGTCGAACGAGACAATGTCTGGAAATAAAGAGCGCAGTGCAGTGTCACTTAAGTGTCACGCATATAACGGTGGGCACGCATAAATTATTTAATATGAAGATCTGATTTGTTCGAAGATCTGATACTGTCTACATTTTGTATGTAACACCAATATTACCCAACCATCTTCTTTCGGACGGAGATATAATGAAATAATAATATTAAAGGGAAACCGTGGACTTTTAATTAACAGTTCATTTGCTGGTCTCGTCGGCATTGACGTCATTATATTATTTAGGTATGCCATAAAAAAGAAATGCTAAAATACCAGAAGAAAATAAATATCGTCAAGCAGTTATATCCACACATCGGCATACATGTGTTAGTCTTATGTGATAGGGAGCGAATCTATTTCCTACTGGGCGTGGTACTAAGGTTTACCATCATGGTTCTAATCATGTTCGGGATAGAAAGTTTTAAATAAGCCTCGCCCTACAATTTATCTATATAAGTATGCTGAAGTAGCGTACGCTACTTCGGCATACTTATATATATATATATATATATATATATATATATATATATATATATACATATATACAATCGAATCGAATCGTATCGAAAATAATTCAGTAGTTTCCATGTAACATACACATAACATTTTTTGAAACGCTTTTTCATCTTTTTATGTATCTGTACCCAAAGGACCTCAGGGGGCCAAACACCATTTCTTAACTCAGTAAGTAATATTTTAATTCTCACTATAGTAGTGATCACTGTATTGTATCACTATATTAAACTTACATTAAAATTTCAACGTGAGAGCGGGCTGCATGCATTGAATCAAGTCATTTCTGCGATAGAGATATCGCTATTTGAACATTATTGTTACGTGACGGCCATGGTAGTATTAATGTTTTAAACTTGAAATAATGACGTTGATGTACCATTATACTTTTTAAAGCTGGGACTTGGGCCCTTGGTAACTATTCCCATTTGAGAGATACGGGTGGAAAAACAAAAAAATACAGCAGTTTAGTATTACTAGAAATCCGCTTTTCGGATTGGTGCACGATTAGAAATGTAACTGAAACCCTTGTTCATATTTTTTGACAATATGATTTTATTCCAAAGGAATTATAGGAAAGGTATTATTTGCTGTCCCAGGCAAACCTAAGCTACTCGTACAAAAAGTTGTATTAGTTGTATTACCAAAGAATAAATAACAGTAAAAGCTCAAGAGCACTGTTTACCAGCCTAGTTTAATGCAAAAGTATTTTCCTTACCCAAACATATATAGTAAAAAAAAAAACTTGGGATTATCCGTGTAAAAAGCGACTTATAAAGTTAAGAGGCTGACAGCGTGTTCCACCACGTTAAAGTAAGCAGGCTTTGGCAGTCAGTCTTAAAGTAATAATTTGATTGTCAACCTTTGAATTGCAGTTCAGATATTTTTGTACAACTTTAAAATTGTTGTTTTGTGAGGTTTTGTTTGCCTTTATGCCGTAACAATGATTTCGTTCCCAAATTATCGATTTTAATTTTGAGCCTGGATTTCATGAGCGGTATGTTATCTATTCATTAAATAACTTTATTTTTAACTTAATTTACTTTACGTTACTTTAATTTTAGCTAATTAAGTTACAAAAATAAGTTACCTGTTCTTTTTGAAAATAAAATATGTACAAGGTTTGTTTAAATAAAAATAAGCTGGGATATGAATACGATATGCTCATCATAGCATAGCTTTGTACCTATCACCAAATCAGTGGCACAATGGTTATTTTTGGTGACACAATGGTTATTATACACAAGACCCACCTGTTGTTAAGCGGACTAACCTTTGCCGATTAAACAATGGACTTGCGGCACTGAAGTCCGTAGCTATTACCGCTCGGTATGTAAGTCCAGAATGTAGTTTGTATATAACGTGAAATGTAGAAGGTACATTCGATTGGCTGCCGTAGGGAGGTAAATACGTTAAATTTAATGTGAGGGATCCAAGAGTACTATTCGAGGATGTTTTCGATGATGGATCAGAAAAACTGTACCTGTGCATTCTATAAAATTAAAATCCGTTTAGACGTTACAAAAGTCTTTAGTAACTAACACATACCCACACACTTTTCTTTCAATATTGTAAATTAATAAAATCTATAACCGTTATTAGTATCGAGCAAGAAACGGTACAAAAATCAAGTTTTTTGTATGGGTTACCCCTTAAATATTTATTTTATTTAATTTTTTGTATTTGTTGTTATAGCGGCAATAGAAATACATCATCTGTGAAAATTTCAACTGTCTAGCTATCACCGTTCTTGAGATACAGCCTGGTGACAGATGGACGGACGGACAGCGAAGTCTCAGTAATATATGGTCCCGTTTTTACCCTTTGGGTACGGAACCCTAAAAACCATTCTTGGAGGGCACAAAATACTTACCATCCTTATTTGTCAATCAGTTACTTTAGGTATTTAATTTATTGGTACTTTCCGATTTCCGATTCCGATGTGGGTGGAATCTATGGGAAGGTCATTAAAAAAATGATTTTTTGAAGAGCTCGTAGCTTTGTCTTGCCAAGGTGTTAACCGATGAGCTAGGTATATGGATGATCCAGACTGAGTGCATCTGTGCTTCAGAGGACACGTTAAGCCATCGGTCTTGACTGTTGTTTTACGATGACATTCGTTAGGCTGTCGGAGGCCTTTCGGGCTTCCTACGCTTTATGTGGCGACATGGCATTTTGCAGTAGCCTGCCTTAGCAAGAAGCACCCTTAGTAAGAAAAGGTGTTGAGTTATAAGTATTGGACCTAAAGTTGTGCACCGATAGCTTGAGAGCCAATACCCATTCTAGGTTACGCCTGTCTACTACCTTCGACCGCATCATTGCCATCACCTGTAACAGGAGGTAAAAATGTGGTTGAAGGCAGTAAAAAAAAACACATTTTCGTCCTGATGTTTCTGCTCGTATATTTATTTAAGTTCAAGATTCCATTCTCAAATTGAAGAAAAAAAAGCTGATTCCGAAGCCGCGATATATATATAGTGCAATAATGTCCCAACGAAACTTTAACGATTTTCCAATGTGATTTTCTAGCGCTTGTAACCGACTTATATTGCTAGTTTTAGGGCTGCCAATGTTGGCAAATATTTTTACCATATAATAGGGGAAAATGCCGCGTCTACTTAACTATAAAAAAATACAAAATGGCAGTTCGGATCCCGCAAATAACTTAAATTTTTCCTTTAGTATATACTAAAGGAAAAATTTAAGTTATTTGCGGGATCCGAACCCGCGTCCATCCACCCTTATGGCCGGGGTATTCTCTAACCAATTGAGGTGACATGACATTGAATCATAGCTCATATTTTTCCTTTCGTTCTTTTACCATCGTATTGGGATGGAGCGACATCTACAGTACAACTTACTTTTAACTACAAACAAGACCAATTTTGCAATTGGTTTTATACTCTTTTTTTTTTTTTTATTCCTGCTAGGGTAGGCTTTCACCTCTTTCTAACCTGATAGCAAGTGATGATGTTGTTCCGTCTAACCTAGATATACTGGCTCTCAAGGACAGCTGCCGGAACACGCCGTTGGGTGCTTGGCGACAGATTTTCTACTTGAGGGTGGTGGCTAGCCAGGTGGGCATTCGCAAAATGCCCTACCACCGTGCTATAACGACTGCCATCCTTAGATAACAACCGGGACCGACGGCTTAACGTGCCCTCCGAAGCACGGAAGCGCTCAGTAGTAATGTCACTAGCGGTCACCCATCCAACTCATGACCGCGGGCGACGTTGCTTAACTTTCCTGATCGGTTAAGAACAGCTAAGTTAACTTCGCTACGAGCGCTTCGAAAATAGACTTGTAAATGATGACGCAACCTTATGATTTTAATATTGTTATGTTTGCAATTACGCCTGCTATGCGGATTATATTAAAAAATTGCAAATATACGAAACATTTTTTATATATTCAGATTTATTTTAGAGTCATGTATAGGATTTAGTACTTAGGGATATAGATTACCCTGTTCATCAAAACTAGAGTAGGCATTTGAATCTCCTACGGGCCTCCAGTCACTCTAATTTTCTGGTTTTACTAAACTAAAACATCGTATAAATATTTTCTTTACTACTTTGTGGTATACATACAAATGTTAATATTTATCGACTGATAAGAGAGAGTACAGAATTTATTTGCTCATTCATATTATTAAAAATCTTCAACAATACATAGCTAAATAACAAAGAATAGCCTATCAGAAATATAAAAAAAATAATTGAAAAACCAATTAGTTATTATTTCATACTAATGAAAAAAAATGTGTTATTTATTATTTATTTTATTTTTTATTTAGTTTATTCAAAATTAGTAAACTACAGAGCGAGTTACACTAATGATAGTAAAAAACTTAAAAACTAGCACATATTACAGGCAGTCAATTGAAATCATAATTACTATACTAAAATGTATCTTATCAAAATTTAAATGTCAAATTAAAAAAATTATATAGTTATAGTCATAAAAACTTTTTTCTGCCAGGCCTTAATCGTGAATCAGCGCCCGGAGGTATGGGAGGGGTCGGAGTTCATTCTCAGCTGTATGGCGTACGGATCTCCGGATATAGCCTTCACCTGGTACAAAGACGGAGTCAAGATCAACTTCAACGGAACGACCAGGTAATTTTTTAATTTGTCTGATATTGTATTATTTCGAATTGAAGTTTCTTTAATTTTACTCATATTTAAATAAAATAACTAGTAAAACACTCGTGTTAGAGATCAAAAACTTCAAACTGAAATTCGCTTTCAGTTTTTTTTTATCTATCACAACATAAAATGGACTCCAAACAGTAACCTTTATTATTGCCGTCCTTTTTTATAAAATGAATTCTAAAATAGTAAGTCATGATGTGATCGATATTGTTATGAGATATTGTTTAGGCTAACCTAGAATTACTGGCTCTCAAGGACAGAGCTACCGGAAGACACCGTTAGATGCTTGACAACCGATTTTCTACTTGAGGGTGGTAGCTAGCCAGGCGGGCATTCGCAAAATGCCCTACCATTGTGGTGTAAAAACTCCCATCCATGCCAAACATGCACCACATACACCATGATTACATCTCGCTATCCTATTTAAGCAAAATTACTCAACATAAATCATTATTAACCCAAAAGTAGTAAATGATCACCAAAAGTAGTATATGATCACCAAAATTAAATTCTTGTGACGCATCGCCGGCCGCTTGTGTATAACATAATAATTTTCTTCCTAATTAGCACTCGTAGACATCTTAATTAATAAATAACTATAATTTCAACAGTGTAAACGAGTAGCGATTTTCTTTTCGCAAAGGCGGGAAAAATTAATCAGTTTTTCTATGCGCCAGCCATATGCCGTATGGTGATTGGCCATAGACTAAAGATTGAGGTTTTATTTTTTGGCTTTTCGCGGATAGTATTTTAGCCACGTACAAAATGGTGATTTTAAAGTTTTCTTTATTACAGATAAAATAAAAATTATATTTGTAAAAAAAATATTTAATATACACGTACAAGTTGAAATTATCTATATATATACGAAGTTGTATGAAATGAGCAAATAATAAGTACATTAATTTATTTGTACTATTGCATTTGATCTTTTTTGTATCGAAACTTTTTTAAGAACAATGGAACTCGACCAATAATATAAAAAAAAAACTCTATAACTCAGTAGTGAATAATAGCAAAGAAAAAGTCATAGTAAAGTCACACACACTAATACCCCCGTGGGGTGCTAGGTTAGAAGTGCACTTCCCCTTATCTTCTCGTGGATGTCGTAAGAGGCGATTAAGGGAAAAATACAGGAAGGTGGGCAGCAGTGCCTTCTAGAGAACTGCCAACTTACACTGCAATCCCCAAGCTGCCTCAAGCGTGGGGATTATGGCAAATACCCCTTTAACCCCGTGACATCAGCAGGACATATTGTCCTCTATTTATCTATATTTATAGATACTAAGCTCTGCCAGGTAGATGGCAAATGGAAAGACTAAAATAATGTCCGATGAAACGTGGGTATTCCGCCTACCCCTTCCAGGAAATACAGGTATAACCGTTATAATTTTTTTTTTGTGTATAATCTTACGACTCTTACAGAGATATCTGGACCCGCACAGTGTCCGAAGATGCTTTAGGCCGTCGGATGTCTGTCCTTGGGGTTTCAGAAGCAAAAGCTCCAGATGGAGGAAAGTGGTCTTGCGCTGCTGTTGATGGGGGAAGAAGAAGATGTAGAGCCTTGAGGCTAGCAGTGCTCAAACCACCTGATATAAGGCTAGTGCCTTCTGCGCTTACCGTAAACAAAGTAAGGATTGTAATTGCTTACAAAATACACTAAGTGGTACCAGTACCAGACCTCTTCAGCAAGAGTCCGTCTTGATGAATACCACCGCAGTGTTAGAATATATTCTGCCACAAGGCATTTTTTTGTTAACAAATAACATTTTACGAAATTAATATTTTTTTTATAAAATCTAATCGGACGAACGACATTTAGCTTGTAACTCAGATTTTGAAGCAGTGATGGCTCAGTGGCATTTGTTATGGACTGTTGCGCAGCTGGGCCATAGTTTGAATCCCGACGCTGGCTTGAGCTCCACCGCATGGTCGAAGGGCATTTTGCGAATGCCCGCCTAGCGACCACTCTCAAGTTGAAAATTTGTCGCCAAGCACCTAACGGTGTGTTCCGGCAGCTGTCCTTGAGAGCCAGTAATTCTAGGAAAAGCCTGTTAACACCTTCGGCCATATCATCACTTACCATCACGTGAGATTGTGGTAAAAAGCTTAAATATCAGCAATAAAAAAAAACTACTAGTATTATTGTGGTTCACATAATTTTGGTTTTCAATAACATTTGTTTAACACAAAAAAGGTTGCTACTATGTTTGCAATATTATTTTAATAGAATGATGACGATACCGGAACATGTTTGATTGTTGATCATGTACAAGTACAGGAGTATATTTTGATAAATATGTTTGTCAGTTAACGTATTCTACGTTAACTGACAAATATATGCATCAAAATATACTTTTTGTAAAATAACGTTTTATATATTTCGACCGCATTCAACGTAGAGTGGCTCAAGTCGTTTACTATCATCAAGTTATCTCCGATGTAGACGTACGTCTACGCAGTGTCGAGCTGAGATCGGAGATGAGCCTATATAGGCTCACTCTGCATTTTTTACCATACCTATCACAGGGAGGGTTCCATGGAATTGTTCGGTTAAATACCTGCATCTGAATTTCTCCTGATGTTCCGACAGAACATGATGTTTCTGACATGTAAACTACTCTCTTGCAACTGGTACCGACATGAAAGAGTCTGTAATATATCAAATTTTGTATTGTTATGCTCAGGGTGACAATGTAAGCATCACTTGCCTCGCCGGCGCGGGCCGTATCCACGGGGCTCTCGGCTTCAGCTGGGGGAGAGAACGTACCCTGCTTCCACTAGCCCCTGGAAAAGAAGTGTGGGAAGACCTCTTTCCGGCGGGCAGTGTGTTGAAGCTGTACAATGTACAGGTATTGTTATCTGAAACGAAACAAGGAGCGGGAAATCACGATTCATGCTCATCAAATGAGCTGTCATGGTGATGTGAAATACTTCAAAGTTATTTCATCCTATTTTGAAGTGTTCAAAGCGGAGCTTGCTAATTTGTTCTCTGATATGCAACGTATGGTGCGGTCATAACTTCTATAAATGACCGCTGCTGGCATTTACTACAGAGCGCTACCATGCTTCGGAGAGCACGTTTATGTGATTCAAAGTTTTAATCTTGGAACTTTGTATGCGTATTTGATATAGAAATAATTATCAGAAGTTTTCGAGTTGGTGACACATTGTTTTGACATTGGTATTAAATTGTATGAACAACTTTTAATTTCTTATTGATTTGACAGGACACATCAACCAAATTAAACTTTCTTCATTTCCCTTTGGTTCAATTAATATCGACTATATATTTTCTACTTTATGTACTTAGCATACAACACTTTGAAGACAGATCAGTAACGTGGAAAATGTATTTAATTTAGTATTTTCTACGTTAATCAATATACTTTATATACATATTTACGTCAATTTTGAATCAATGATAGGTAATAGATATGGACAGCCGTGCCGCAGTTTCATGGTTCGATCCCCATTGCCAGCTTAAGCTCCACCACGTGGTGGAAAGGCATTTTGCAAATGCTCGCCAGGTTAGCTTCACCTAATCAAGTTTATAACAGTTAATAAGTTGCAAATTAAGTAGAGAAAAATATGTTGTCAAGAAAACAGAATATTAGTAAAATCTTTGAATTTAAAAAAAAAGCGATTGTTTATAAGGACCTCTATTACCTACTCATTCAGATGATAAAGACATTACGGTATATTGAGTTAAGTTATTTCCACAAAAAAATAATACAATCCTTCATACAACATAAGAATCACATTTAATGTATAAAATGAAACATATCTAGTATATATAATCTTCAAATTATAATTTTTATGTTTCGATCGAGTTGTGTCGCAATATTTTGAAAAGAAGTATGCATAAGTTAAGGTGCCGGCTATAAATTCGAAGCCAAAACTGTCTACGATCATGTGCCATCCTTTGTATTGTCAAACAAAAAAAAAAAACATCAACCGCTCAAGCGCAGAACAAGGGTAGGAAAATAATGATTATGGTGCCATGTGATTTCATTTCTCTAAATGTGGTTTTCTCTTGCAAAGTCATGTCTTATTCTTGTGACCAATGTGGAAGTTCATAAAATTTCAATACAGAGGTCTGGAGAGTTCCGATGCCAAGTATCGTCGGTGGCTGGCACTAACGCTAAAGGTGTGACGATGTGGGCACTGGGGGCCGACGACGTGGCTTGCAGCTCCGACGCGTCTCACGGTCTTCGTTGGCCGAAGACCGCGCCTGGCGCTCACGCCTCGGCTTCATGCCCGCCAGGACACAACGGGGAAACATCGAGGTAAAAAAGAACTTTGTTAATTTACAAATATGTACTATATATTATTTAGTTGATATTTTTCCCAAGTTGTAGTATGAATGGTTTTTTAGGTTTTGTGAACCAAAAACGGGACAGCACGGAGTTAAATGGATGCTGCCAGACTTCTCGGGCTGTGTTGCTGATTCCTTAAAAGATATTTATGAACAGGTCAGTTGTTTTTCTACTTGTACATTTTTAATACATAAAAATAGCTAATTGACCTCTAAGTTGGAATGTTCTTCTTTTTTCACAAAATAAAATAACATTGACTGTAGAACCTTTAAGTAATACAATTTTGTTATTTAACTTCATAAGAGCGACGTGGATGTCAAAATTGAATATACTACTACGATTTTAAGTTTGACCTCAAAAGCAGTCCATGGCAGGAACTATGTCCGGTAATAGCAACAGGTACGCATTGTATTACATATGACCATAGAATATCGGAGAAACGATCTATCTAATACAATTCACCGATGCGCGCATGGATGGTTTTGATGCCATTATGCGAAAACTAGCAGCATTTGTTGAATGCTGCTCGTTTTCGCATAATATATATATACGAGTATTTTGAAATATAACTATGTAAATTAGAAACAAAGTAAAGTTAGAAAGAAACTATATAACTAAAATTGTACTTTGTTTCTAATTTAGATACTTAGGTAGGTAGTTCTATTTCAAAATACATATCATGCGAAAACGCGTAGCATGAACGGAGTTTTAAACTGTGATTATTATACCTAAATCAAAATATACTAGAATCTAGAGACTAAAAAACGTGTAATTTTTTACTTTAATTATTTATACGTTCTTGTATAGCTTGTAATGTTCATATTATGAGATCCAACGTAGGACTAACGCAGCAAAAACGGCTCGTATGTCAATTCTATACTGTACTGTAACAGCCTACTCGTCCACTCCTGAAGACAGCCTCCCCTATTAAGGGGGTATTTGTCATAATCCCCACGCTTGGCAGGCGGCTTAGGGATCGCAGTGTAAGAGTAAGTTCCGTAGAAGGTGCTGCTGCCCACCTTCCAATCTTTTTCCCTTAGTCGCCTCTTACGACACTCACGGGATGATATGGGGAGGTGCAATTCTAACCCGGCACCCCACGGTAAATTCTATATACATAATAATAAGTATTATAATATCAAAGTATTAGTGGCATAGTTTGACGTTAACATACCTACATATCTACTTCGCGGTAAAGCCTCACGATTTGACTTATATGCAGAGAGCAATGCGTATTGAAGCTTGCCTTACCTTGTTAAACCGAAAGAAATTTACGCCTCAAAGTCTCGAAGTGGCTCTATACCATTTTTGCTGTACGCGGCAGTGGAATATTTTAATAGTTAAATTTTGTAACTAACGTTCATAAGAGCGTCGTAGACTCCTAATTAAATAAATTTTGTCATTGACTTTGAATTCATTTTGGCCTTTATCGTGACATTTAACGAAAAGTGTATCTTATGGAATGGAAAGGATGGTGAATAAGCTACTACTCTTCCACGGAAAATATTTAGTTTTAGGTTGCGGTAGAAAATGCCTTCAAACAGGTGTTTGTGTGTCCAGGTTGACAGGAGAGTTTTTTTTTGAAAGTTATAAATTACCTTCACGTCAGATGGCAAAAATATATAGACAGTGATATATTTACATATAGAGTTAAATAAATATATCTCATCCTAATATTTCTCCGGGGATGATCATAGTGTTTTATTACGAAACGGCATTTATACATGTATAAAGAATAAATTCAGGCGTTACTTTGCGGAAATCCATATTTAATAATAACAAATATTTTAAAAGTATTTTAAGAAAACATAAATTAATTATTTAATAAAACACTAAAAAAACTTTATAAAAATTATATATATCTAGTGACAATTCCACCTAATTTCCTGTTAAGCCGACGTGACGTCACAAACGCCACGCAGCCAAACCGGAAGAGTATTCGAGGCGTTTCGCTTCTAAACGAAGCATCCTCAGGCGGTCTTGGCTCTACGAGCGCACGATCGAGACGGTTTTTTTTTGCCTGATTGGTTAGCATTGACCACTATCTTACCTGATGGTAAGTGATGATGTGGTCGAAGAAGTGTTTATTCAATAATTAATTTGATGTTTTCTTAAAATAATTTTAAAATATTTGTTATTATTATACATGTATACCTTAACCTCTAATATTTCTTAAGAATGGGACCCATTTTTGATATGCGAATAAATACGTATCTTTAATTTAACACCCACGTATTATAGATACAAGTATCTACTATACGACTGTAATGCACGCCAGTCTTACATTTTCAGTTTACGAAAATTTATTACGGCTATTCCTGGGAGAATGTATCCCACGTGGCTCACCAGTACGGAGCCGTGTTACGCTCTCTCCCATCACCTCCCGGAGCAGGGACTCTACCTCTCTACCACTCGAAAGAAATGCTACACTATCTAATGTCTTCTGCTGGACAGCCCAAGGATCGTTTGGCCAGCACTGAGCATCTGCTGATGATTTATGACATTTTGCTGAAGCACCCTGATGCTTTTTTGGATGAAGAGGTTTGTATCTCCTTTTCATTAGGATTTGTTCTTGATTATCATAGCAGTCTTTTAATTAAGAAATAAATACCTGGTATGTCTAGCACAGCGCATGTAACACCTTAATGAATGTAAGTGCTCATATGGCTAGTTACCCATTAAGAAATTAATACCATTCTGTAATCTTATTAATTTTCCTAACGGCATGTTCCGGAATATGCCCTTGAGAGGCAATTCCATTGTGATTTCAATCATAACACTTATGATTCAGTTATAGAAAAAAGCCATTTATGCATTGTGTGATCTTTCCAAGGCTGTAACGGGATCCGTTCGAGAAACACAACATCTGGCGCTATCGGTTCACCCATCCTTCATACCATTAAAAATACTGTGACTTTTTTCCAATGAGATAACTTTTGACTAAAATCTCACCTTATGATTAAAGTGTGATGGTGATGAGCCGGTTGACAGATAAATGACCTGGAACTGGATAGCTCCAGGAATATACAGAGGTTGTTGGCAGATTTTCTACATGAGGGTGATATACAATCGCAAAATGCCCTACCACTATGTAATAGAAACATTTTGAATAATAATAGTAATTACTATATTAAAATATTCATCGGACGGGAACCAAAACTGCGTCTAAAGATATTACAAAAAATAATACGCCATTGCGCAACTTTCTGAGTATTGTTTCTCTTTCGGTTAGTACACTTTTTTAAACGCAAACCCGATGTCTATTTGTTGCTAACTTAATGCCGTAGAGAAACATGTCATAATGGTATTTTACTTGTTTTAAAATGGACAAAAACTGGTGCAAAGTGCACATACGAGCAAGTTACTATTCGTAGTGATTTAGCTTGTACTTATAATTATAATACTGTATATAAATTTCTACTTATTATCAATACTAACCACGAACACAAAGTTAAACAGTGATGGTCTATTCTCTATAGTCTCTTCTACGCTATGCAAGTTTACTAACTTCGACCACATCATCACTTCCATAAGGTTAGCGGTGGTCTAAAGCTTACCCATCACCTATATGAAAATACTTTTATCGTGTCCACAGAAAATATTTGACCTACAAAACGCTATCAGCGACACTGGTGGCTTGAAGGACAACCTTGACTACCGATTTCATGAGTTTACCATCAAAACGAAAACAGTCCGAGAAGAAGCAGCTCACTTTGATTTTCAATCTACTAATAAAGGTCTTGAAGAATGGAACTTAGCTTCTGCAGGAGTTGAGCTGACAGCTAAAACAGGAAACGTTTCTGTGGTAGCTGTTCTATATAATAATTTGGGTGCGAGGTTGCCGTCGTTGCGGAGCTCTATTAAATTCAAGTAAGTTTCTACAACACGATAGATGATCACTACTCACTAAAATTATAGAATCTGAAGATAAGTTATTTTCCACATTCGAAAACTAACTAGACATACCTTTTGTTCCGTACCCCATACCCTCACTGAGTGCCACGTAACTTATATTGGCAGATATAATACGGGACATTCGCATCATCCATTTAAGTTATTTCTATCTAGCGCTTATTATAACTCTTAAATTTTTATTTAAAGTTTCATGTATCACTTCCTTTGTAGCAATACGTCTTCCAGGAACGGAAGAGAAATGGAATTCACGATCTCCTCGCAGCAGATCCAGCTGTCAGCCAATGGACCTGGAGCAGACTCGGCACTGCAACATAACGTGATGCTTATCTTCACACACGTCAAGAATTATAGCGCTGTTGGTAAGATAAATGTCCTTGTGCAGAATGATTATGATTAGGACACACTATTCCATCTGACACCGTGTCGAAATTGCCTCAAATCAAGCGGTTCCACATTCTTTGCATAGAATTCCATACTCCAACGCACATTAATCTACGCCACATTGGAATCAACTCGATTCGTACAGGCTTGCAAGTTATGAGGCAAATCGAAGTTGGTACGGTTCCGAGGCTTGAGGAGATATTCGGCGATGTTTTGTAGTAGAAGCACCAACCAGCGGGCTGATCACATATATCTGTAGCTATCAAACAATTGATGCTATCAAAGTTTTGTAGCAATCGATATTTTGCGATCATGTATCTTGTAGCATTCAAATATCAATGTGTATCTATAGATAAATAGCAAAGTGATAGCATTGGCTATCTGACCAATTTAAATGGCGCCATCTAATATAAATGTCTAAATAACCAACACACAACTATATCCCATAGTATAATATCTGTGTCTCTTTCTAAACGGTGATTGATACAGAACGAATTTTCTATACTTTGAAACAACCCAATACTTGTATCAATGAAGATTGCTATATAAACTGTCATTCTATATTATATATAATTGATATTGACTGTCCGTGATCGCTATTTCATACGAGTACAAAACTGTTGTATTACTTGCCGTGTAACTTGTCCCATAATGTAGAAAAACGTTCTTACAATACTGTTTGTTGTCTTGCGTAAAAACGTTTCCGTGTGTATTATTAACAAGTAAAAATCTCACATACAATTCAAATTTATATCTGTCTGGAATCAAAATCATATTATGAGCTTTATTTTCTCGGAACAATTAATTCAGTTAAATATGAAAATTAATTGTTGTCCTGTTCATAGTTGTGAGTAAGATAAAATTGTTCAGAATCATGGTTTTCAGATTCAAGAACTATTATTTGATATTATAAATGTGTATGTTTTCACTATTAAGTAACTTACAGTGTCAAAGCTGGCATGCGGTCTCCGTACACCGGCAAAGCCAAGAACGTGGAGAACCAAAGTCTGTGAAGTGCGCGCCACGGAACCAACGCACATCATGTGCCGGTGTCGAGGACTGGGCACTTTTGCACTCTTCACTATTGCCCGGTCTACGTTTGTGAGTATGTTACTCCGTTTTTATATGTAGGACTAGCATTGGGCATAATTACAAAAGGATCAGGGCTTTCAGTACCAAGCCCCTGGAAATTGGTTCAAATCTGTATGTGAAACCCATCACATTCTTGAACCCTATTTCTCTATCGTGTATTGGGATTGCTAAAATAATATGTAACGGGCTTAAGTTAACTAAGACAAAGTTTCTTCTTAGGTCTAATTCTAGACCTAGTCCGCTTACCATCCACGACCATATCATCACTTACCTACAGGTGACATAGTAGTCAAGAGCTAGCCTATCAGCTGTAAAAAAAAGTATATCCTAATTTCAATATATTCCCTCCACAGACAAATGCTGAGAAGGATCTTCGAGGCATAGTGAAGATTACAGCCAGTTTAGGAGGTGCCATGTGCTTAGCAGCTGCAGCACTTCAGCTATTGGCTTTAATACCGGGAAGGAAAGCCAGACTGCCAGTATTGCTAAAAGCTGCGACTGCCGGAACC
The DNA here is from genome assembly GCA_963890685.1 of Plagodis pulveraria. Taxonomy (NCBI): domain Eukaryota; kingdom Metazoa; phylum Arthropoda; class Insecta; order Lepidoptera; family Geometridae; genus Plagodis; species Plagodis pulveraria. The sequence goes on along the minus strand of OY982964.1, from coordinate 8,068,560 downwards.
CACTCTGCTGCTATACTGGCTCTACTGGAATGTGATATGAGACAGGTCATTCAATTTGTTTTGCAGCTGCCGCACTCTACCTTTTAGCTTAAATCTGTATCTGTATCTGTACACCAGTCCAGAATACTACCTCGATTGCTGAAAGCTGCAACCAATAAACGTTCTCAGCTGCTTTGCTAGATATACTGGAATCAGTTACGAAAATGCTTTTAAGTTACGAAAATGCTTTTAAGTTCAAGCCAAGCCCGTTTTAAAATAATATATCATGTACGATTACAATAACGCTTAAACGACCATGGTATCACTTGCTGCCTATTTTGCCAAGCAAACTATGCATCACGCCAATCGTCCATGCATCATGCTCAAGCCCGTTTATCGTCACCACCTTATCGTGATACGATTGTCTCTACTACAGAAATAGACTTCAGGAATGGGTATTAATAGAGGATATGAACAGAGTTTTTGTGTTACAGGAAGAAGCATGTCCCGGGACGCTAGGCTGGGTATGCGCGGCGTGCTGGTGCGCTGGTTGCGCTGCGCTCTGTGCCCAACCTTTATTACTCCAAGCAGAACTCACAGGAAGAGCACAAAAAGCACCCTCGGTCGGATTATTAGCAGGTATCTTTTGGCTACCAACAGTTTTATGAGACAAGAATAATAATGTTTTAGCTTTTATATGGTACATTAGAGCAAACACGCAGGCGCCTCTTCTGGTGCTAAGTGATCACTGTCACCCACAAACATCCGCAGCACCAGAGGTTTCAAAGATGCGTTGCTTGCCTTTAAGGAAGGAATTGCTAAAACATTCAAATTTATAGATAAATATTTGTAGATCAATATTTCTAGTACCTCTGTCTACAGGAGTTTCCACCCTTGCGTGGTTAACGGCTCGGCTGTGGGGCGGCGCGCCTTTACAGCTGGGTGCTGCAGCTGCAGCCGTGTGCGCCGGGGGCTGTGCGTTGCTCGCCATACTCTGTCTCGCTCTTGCACTTTGCGCAGCGCTGCGACTGCGCACAATAACTTACAAGGTGCCTGCGGAAAGAAGAAACTACTTGAAAGAGAGGTTTGATTAACGTTATTTTTTCGATAAGATTGAAATTTCGATAAAATATAAATAATCAAAAAACGTACACTCAGAATTCCGCTCCTTCGAGCCGACAGCCTTCTAGCAAAACGTAGTATTGCAATCTCACACCCACGCATCTATAATAAAGAAAACGAAAAGTGTAAGCGTCTGTGTCTCTTTCCATGTTTGCCTATAAAAAGACCTTAAAACAATGGTTACTGGAACTTGCCTACGACGAAACCAAGGAATTAATTTAATTTTCTCAATAATATTACCTTGGACTCTCATACACCACACGCAACACATAAATAAACATATGCACACACAGCACCTATATACAAAGCACTCTTATTATCCACGCCCATCCACACAATCTCACATTTACTCTAATAGTGAACTACATTTTTTTTTGCATAATATCTCACAGTCTACATTGTAAGTCTTCTAGTATTATATTACCTTTTATAACAAATTAGCTAGTCTTACCAAATAGGCAATTCTTTACTAAATTTGCTGTATAGATAAAATCGCCCTCGAGCTCCAAGACACAAGCCTTGTGCTTAGTTTGGGGTTCACTGAAAATCTGTTATACTCTATAATCCACTTCAAACAATGTATACTTTTTCTGTATACTTTATGTAATACTTATGGTAATAAAGACATCTTGTATAGTACTGCACCCTTTATACGAATGACTGTGTGGACATATGGACGGCCGCCCATTAATTGGACATTGGTCAAATGACGGATTGTTTCCATAATATAATCAGTCTTTGAAACAATTAAGTCGACCGTGATTGGATAATCAAACATACACTGTATGGTTGTAGCACAAACTTCGACAGTTTGTGCAAAAATAAAATAAGAAGGCATATCTTACTATCATCTTTCAATTTTTTTTGTATATACCTATATGAAAAAAAATTAGAATTTTTACTATCGTATGTATAAAATACCACGTAAAATATAGTTTACTAATATTTTGCATGGTGGAAGGGCATTTTGCGAACGACCACCCTTAAGTAGAAAATCAGTCTCCAAGCACCTAACAGTGTATTCCGGCAGCAGTCCTTGAGAGCCAGTAAAATTATAGGCACATGAGACCTAACAACTGTACGTGTCAGTGCGACAGGCACAGTGCAATTCGTCGTTGACGACATGCGTCTATTATAGGCAGAGTTGAGTCCACTTAACATCAGGTGGGCATCGGGCTTGTTTCGTGACAATAACATAAGAAAAAACATAAAAAAATATTAGACTGAGAAACAGATTACTAACTCTGAGAGATGACGGTGATATTTAGTAAAAACAATTCGTTTGATTATTTTTTCCTAAGAAATCTTAGCTTGGCGTCATGTCTTTAAACACGTTGAATTGGCAACTCTATTCGTAGCTTTGTAATTGTTTAATTTGTTATTGTCTAAAAGTTATTGTTTTAATATTATTATATCTCAACACATCGAACGTACATTACGTATAAATAATCTGTAACGCCGATGCCGGCTACCTTTCCACTAACGAAAGTGTGCCCCTACACATATCTGGGTGCAGTTACAACTACTGGGTAGGCACCCAAGTTAACATATTTTATTGCCTTATTCTATGAACTATACGCATTTACACTTACACTAAGACGTCGTGTACAATCGAGGCATAAACTTACAAATGCACATCAATAACTTCCTGCGGAATGGCGCAATTTGAGCTAAGCAGCTTGAAGCCTGTTTGTTAGATAAGCGATATCTATTCATCACTAGATTTTGTAATACTTAGCTAAACGAATGTTCAAATTACAGTGGTCGGGTGGTAAGACATACACTTGTCCTCCTCTTCACGACATCAGCTGCGCAAGCGGCCGGGGTAGCGTACGCGCAGCCAGGCGAACGACAGATAGCACATGTCGCGCTTCTTTCTTCTGCTTCACTCGCTAATGTAAGTTGCTCTACCAGCTTATATCCATTTCAACTTGATTAAAAGGGTTGATTCGAGACAGTAACAGCGCCACACTCTTCCGAATACAGATGAAGTGGTCTGGATAGAGCCCGTTAGTCTTTAAAGTACTGCTACAATATTGCTTACTATTTGGAATCCAAGCTATCATTCGAATTTCTGTGTTGAAAGATCTTGCAAAAACAATGCAGAGTTCAATATGACGATTTCTGAACATCAAGAAAAACTAATAACACCAAACTTTATATCAAAAATACGCACCTCGTCGTTCACTGCTGAAGTATTGTATCTTAAGGTTTTGAAAATATGTCACTGTCAGGATAAGTTCTGATGAAAAAGACGTAGGTATCTTTAGTTTTAGTACCTACTAGTAAATATGGTTCTAAGTAAATAGCGTAGATCCTTTTGCACCTACGTGAACTTTAGACATTTTAGAAATAAAAATTTAATCCATCTAGTCTTGAAAACTCATTATTTAGATCTAGATCTCATGTGTGAAGGCTAGCTTACGAGATAAAAAAACAGCCTCTCTAAACGTGGGTGAGGTATATATGTAGAATTTTTTTCAACATGCCCTGAAATTCATAAAACCATGTTTTAGTTTTGACCATAAAAAAAAATTAATATACAAAGTATTTTTATTCAGCTATTTTTTTCATCGAAAAAAAAATGGTCATCATGTTTTAAAATTACATGACCTTTGAATATTAAGTAAAAACATACAAACATCAATTTACTGTCCATTGCAAGAAAAAAGCTTAATCTTTTCCCATAACTAGCATTAAAGAGGGATAAATAATGCCGTATCACTATATAAAGCTCTCAAGGTTAGATGCCGAAATACAACACAGTTCGGAGTAACAGATTTGTTACTTGAAGATTATACCATGTCTATAGTTAACTCTCCTTCTGATTATATTTTCAAATTGCAGGGAGTAGCGATGATAGTGTGCTATGTGATACGAGATGAAGAGTGTCTCCGTTCAGTTAGGCGTATACTGTCGCTGCCTTCGAACAAGGATTGGCAAGATTCGCCCGATGGAGATAATTCATTGAATTGTAAGTGTTATACCTGTATTAGCGAAGCATTAGCCTACAAGGCATGAATTCTTAAATTAATTAAATTTAGCAATTGCCCGCCTGGCTAACGCCACCCTCAAGTAGAAAATCTGTCGTCAAGCACCTAATGGGCAGCTGTCCTTGAGAGCCAGTAATTTTAGGTTAATCTGAACAACATCTTCGACCACATCATCACTTACCATCAGGTGAGATAGTGGTATAGGCTAACCTCACAACAATAAATAACCAAAATTCCTTTCGTGGAGATAATTTGTATAATGACTAACTTCTCTAGAGGCTCATATTCCTAAAATACACAACTATCGATTAGGTGAAAAAATTACAATTACGAAATCCTTTAAAGTTCACAGTTTAACTACTTGCAAACAGAATATGAAAATTAACTTTACATTAATTTCTTCAACCTCTAGTGTACATTAAACAAGGGGGCGAGGTGGAGAGCACAGGAGGCGTGGGCGTCTTAGAAAGGTCCTCTTCGCCTGTAACTCCGATGACATCATACTGGAGAACGCCAGGTCTTGAGAGTCCTGCACGGTCAAACAGGTGAATAACACAGTCAAGAACATGACTTTGCCATGAAATTATGGCTTATAGAGAAACATCAACGTGATAATAAGGTATAGGCGAGAAATCTAATTGAGTATATCTACGCACCTACGTATTTCATTCTCGAACTATATCAATAGTTATACATCGCTTTTCTTTCTGATTTTTTAGCTAAGTTTCGAATAGTTTAAAAAATACTTCACTCATCATCATAAAATATAAATTTAGCACAAAATTCGAAAACGGAACCATGCTTTACTAAGGCGCGTGCAAATACTATAACTTAATTTTATTTGTTTTTAGGAGACAGTCAAACCCAGACTGCCGCGCTGATATCGTCCGTTGCGTGGAATACAAGGATTCAGCTCTAAGCCAACGCCGCTACGACCGCCACTTCGGCACTTCTCACGCCATCTGCGATCTCATTCCTTATACATCCGTTCAACCAGAGTACATGGCACAAGTTTCCTTCGAACTGGAAGTTCTAAAGAGCCCACACACACACCCTAGGGAATCTCCAACAAGCTTCGGCGACTTCGAACCCTACAACGAAAATCTCCGCTTTGACACAAGCAAAAAAAACTGTTCCATATGCGTCCAATCTAATCCCGATGTTTCCCGAATACCTTCCACGTCAATAAAGAGTTGCCTTAAGAAAAGCAAGTCAGAATATAATTCGACTTCAGTCTCGTCTATCGAAGCGAAAGACGAGAAAACAACACATATAAAAGAAGTGAACAGAGAGTGGAATAAAGCGTACGATTCACCCGAAACTGATCGGATGCTTACCAAAATATCAAACGACCTGAATTTTCTTTTGAAACGGACTCAAGCAAATAATAAAATACTCGACCAAGTAGATGAAGCGCCCACTTAGATGTGATTTGTTAAATATATCTATAGTTTTAAAATTAAACGAATAAAGGAAACAGGGATGCAAAGGCAAAGTTTAGTGTAATATATTTATATCTCGTGTACATAATATTTGATAAGCAATTTGAATAAGTATAGTTAACGTGTATTTTGGACCTACCGTAATAAAAAGATACATAACAAAGAATTTCAGACATTTCATTGCTAACCTTACATGTATACAATAGATGTGTACTGTTTATATCGTGGGAACATAACAAAACTGTCAGCAGAAAAAAAAATGATTTATCTAAATGTAAAAAAAAAAACTGCTAAGTCCAAATTCCCATGCAGAGTTCTATCGCAAAGGCATAAAATACCTCCCTCTAAATGGCAAACGTGTCTGGCCTTTTCAATACAAATCGAGAACTTCGTTGTTTAACCTCTAATCTATATTAACTTATAGTAACCGATTTTCAGAACGACAATTTTTGACACAGAGTGCGTTGAACCAAAGCCGCTATCGATATTTCTTGAATATGACATTTATTTAAAATTGTATATATGACATTTTAAATTTACATTATACACACAGTTTTTTACAACACATTTAAAATATATCCCGAGAAGTTTATCAAAAAACTTGTGATTTAGCACCGTTCCCAATTTATCTCTCTCTACGGTCGTTTCTTCATTGCTGAAGGTCGTGGTCACTCTTGGCTAAGTAGGATCGGACAAACTGTCTCCATTGATTTCGGTCCGTGGCCTTCCTCACTGCGGCATAGAATTTAGACGAAGGAGTGGTGTCTCTGATTTGGTCAGACCATCTAGTTGGTGACCGTCCTCTTGATCTCTTTCCGGCGGTGTTGCCAACTATTACCAGTTTTTCGAGACTATCGTCACCTCTCCTGATTATATGTCCAAAATACGTGAGAATGCGCTGATGACATATTGTGGACAGACGAGTCTCAATTTTGAGTTGCGTAAGAATTGATGCATTGGTCCGCTTTGCAGTCCAGGGTATTCTTAACATGCGCCTCCAACACCACATCTCAAATGCATCAATCCTTTGTCTTTCTCTTGCTCTGATGGTCCATGTTTCCACTCCGTACAAAAATATTGGAAAAACCAAAGCACGTACAAGGCGGGTTTTGGTTTTATTAGTGATCCCACGGTTTCTCCATATGGTACCAAGTCGGGACATTGCATCTTTGGCCATACCAATACGTCGTTTTATCTCCGGAACGCAGCTACCGTCACTGCATATACGGGACCCCAGGTAAACAAACTCTTCCACGATGTCAATATGAGGGATCCCAATTTATAGGGGTTTCATTGAAAATAACGCAAAAATCACTTCAAGGGACAACGGTTAGACAACGATACTCTATGTCAAAGAATTTTGTTTGGATGTTTTATTAGAGGAACTTTTTAAAAAGGATGTGACCGTTGCTCTCAACTCTTCGTTCTTTAATTAAATAATCCCAGCTGACGTTTGAAACAGGAAGGTCCGAGCCGCAGTACTCCGAAGCAAAAACTAAGTTATTTAACAACATCTTCGACCACATCATCACTTACCATCAGGTGAGATAGTGGTCAAAGGCTAACCTGTCAGGCATAAGAAAAATGGTAGACCTCTTTCATATATATTACACATACATATATATTACAAATCCTTGCTCAACCCACGGGAACACTATACTTTTACGGAATAATAATTAGCCTATGTGTTATTCCAGGGTGCTGTCTACCTTCAATCCAAATTTAATCACAATTTATTCAACTGTTTGAGCGTGAAGAAGTAACAAACATATAACTCACTCACAAACTTTGGCACTTATAATATCATTATATATATTATAAAGTAGGAAGTAGGATTATTCTCTTGGTGTTTTCGCTAGGAAATGTATAAACATCATCATCATCAACAGCTGGGAGACGTCTACCATTGAACAATGGCCTGCTCCATTTTGTCATAATCCCCACGCGCTAGGATGCAAACGTACGGGTAACGGGTACTATTATATTATTTATTTGAGCGATGATACCAGTATTATACTTAGAACAATTTTTTTGAAATCAACTGAAATCATATAAAAAAAATGGGAATAGTTGTGAAAGGATGGTTGACAGATTTAATATAATTTTACAGGATAAACACAGCATTTCGACACCAAGTCGTAATTTCATGAGTATATTATAAAGTGTATGTCTTCATAAAAACTAACGTGAGTTGACATAATTTTTTACTAAATATACCGGCTAGCACTCACGGTGTTTGGTCGTAATCTCCGACCGGTGTTCGAGCAGTAAAGATGCTCATTCTCAAGGAATGCGGGCAGCTTCGAGGGTTGCTAGACGCGCACTTCATGCGGCTGCTCGCCACGCCCTTTGCGAAACTTGAGAAACGGCGGGCAGCAATGGCATCGCAGGCAGGGTAGGGGCGCGTGCGTCACTGTCACTGACTTCACTGCACTCGGCAAAAGTATGTGTAAGGTCTTTGCAAACTATTGCAATTACGTCTGACTCGCGGGTAAATAGTTTAGCACTGGTCGAGGCGCAATTAAGCACCGGTTTCCACGCGCACGGCAAAGTCCAGCCCCCGTCCCTATTAAAATTTGGATGACGATTTATTTCAATAGTCTCACGTACTTGCCGCGGCACAAAATACTTTTCTCTCGATAGTACGGATGCTTTATCAATCCGTAGGAAATTTTTCGTACCTTTAATAATGACTTCCCTTCCTTAATGATGAAGTAGCCGAGGCTATTGCGGATTTCTCAATTTCTAGGTTATTAATGCATCTGACGTGCTACGTCAACCTCGTAGCGATGTTTCGTCGTGTTTCTCCGATATAGGGCTTACCACAGATTACGACCAAACACCGTTAGTGCTAGCCGGTATATTTAGTAAATAAGTGTAAGTGTATTTATTTTTTAATATGTTGTAAAGCTACCGTAATTTTAGTCACTGCATGACATGAAACCTATACATACCTAGATATACAGGATATTACGAGTTTTTAACATACCTTCGAGACACGTTCGTCTCACTGAAATTTATGAGATGGTGTACGATTCAGTTTGATGAAACAAAGTGGAAGATAAAAGCGTGAGCTTGATAAATAGGCTACTATTGGAGAAACCTACTTCGAGATCAGTTTGGATCTGCTTAGTAGATCTTATAGCTGTATTTTTGGATTGAATTGTAGTTTATATTGTTTCTATCTTATTTTAATCGATAAAAAAATGTACATCAAAGATATATACGCAAAGCGCTTTCCATTAAAATTTACTTAGTTTTGTGACATTAGTTAAAAAATTAACTTTATATTCGGTTACTTTTTGGATTCGCCTATACTTATTTATTTTTATTATAAAAACTAAAGTGATGAGTTTTCACTCATTTAAGTAAATAATACGACATAAGTGCTAAGAGAAACGTCAACATGGGAGTTCCGAGCTCTATTGAAAAACATTTTTTATAAAGTTTACAATTTGACATTAAAGAGATAAAATAAATTATAAACTGATAAGCCCGGGATGGTCACTTTGTCAAAGTTACTTTGTCTATTTATATGATAGAAATGCGATTTTGCACACTGAGTCAGACAAAGTAACTTTTTTTTTCAGATATCCGCGAATATCTTATTCAGCCTTGGTTTAATCATACATTTCGAAACATTCACTCTATCTATTTCCCGCCATTATAAAGAGAGAGAGAGAGAGACAAAAACCAGCCATTTCAAAGTTTCGATTTTGAATTCGACCTCATAGTCAAACACGTTCGGAATTTCGTACTAACTAAAGAAATTTTGATAAAAAGATAATTATGAATTTTAATGTAATTTATAAATTTTTAACTTATTGTAGTATTTAAACGAAAATAAGTATTAACTTCAAATAAAACTGATATTTAACGTATTCATATTTGATTCTTGTGTAAAAAAATTATAGGTTTTCTTTATTTATAGGTTCTTTATTTCCGAACACGCCTTAATTTAAATAAAAGAGGAGAGGGAATACCATTTCGTGGCTGGCGTAAAGAGTTAAATAAGTTAATAGTTATTTCAATCTATACATGTTTATTATTTTATCTCCTAAAGTGTTTTCGCTGCTGAAGTGAAAAGTTATGTGTTACACGAGAGCAAAGTTTTTTGCATCTCGTGCCTATCCGCTCCACTAAGTGTGACATTTCTAATACAACAAAAAAAAATTCTTAAACTTTTGTATTCACTCTGTTTGTGAGGACCAGGCACGGCGTACAGTTGTACACTACCACATCTTGCAGTATGTGTTGTAAGAGGTGACGAAAGGTAAGACTTCAGAAGGTCCACAGTAGCGCCTTCTCAAGAATTGTCACCTTACATTGTGTTTCCCAAAACGCCTGCAAAGCGTGTGGATTATGGCAAGCCCCCCGTTTAATGGTTGAGGCCTTTATTTAGCGGTGAACGTCTTCCGGCTGTTGATGTGTAAAGACCAGTGATGCTATTACACGGTTGCTCGGAGAGATAACAATCGAGCGCTCTAACTGTTCCTTGATAGTAGTTTCTCATTGTACCTAATGTTGCGGACTTCAATAAGTGCAAAGCTGCAAAGACCTGTACCTGCACCTTTCTGCGCTATGGAGCCAAGTCCATCTGCTACATTACTTTGAGCTGATTGGGGCTTTGATCTTTTTGTTACCATTTTGACAGCGACTCTTAACTTTGGCTCTTACCCGTTCATCAAGCCAGCACAGTGGCTATGTAGTAGGCAAGTTTGTATTGCAGTACTAAATCCGAATGAATAAAGTATTGAGTATTGTTATTATTCGAAGGAGCAGAGGCAACACGCAAAAACTATATAAGATAAATAATAATAATTAGATAAACTCAGACCTTGGTGCCGACTCTACCAAGTTATTTCATACTTTGCAGTGTTAGAAGTGTGTTCAATTTCTTGAAAATATTTGTTTAACTCTAAACATTCGTAAATAATGCAGATTATTTACATGTTATAAACGGCCCGCAATTTTTTTTAACAGAATCGTTGAATTTCACATATTCAGCCACAGCAGCTCGATCTCAGCGGTACCAGCGACATAACTCTAAATCTTGTATTTATTGAATTTATACGCACGAGTATTCAACGATACAAAAACGGAATCCTGACTTTAAAATACGCGGCCCATATACCACTCCATTCACGAGCTCACTCTGTTTTATCTGATCTTAGGTTACCATCGCTGAATTGTAAACAAAATACATGACTCCAAGTTAGATATTCGTGTGTGAACTCGCTTTAAGGCGTGTTACTTTTGTTTCGGAAACAACTCGCAGCTGGGAGATTGGATTAATTTCGATTAAGGTATTTCAGTGAAGTTCATATTAAACTTTTGATGAGTGACTGTTAGCTGTTATTAATTTAATTTAATGTTTGTTTAAATATATATTGTGTTGTGTTGTATTGAATTGTATTACATGTTGTGTAAACGCAATAGAAGAAAGACAGAAGCAAGAGGATCGTGTAATAATAAACTAGTTTAAGATCATTTGTATAATCCAACCCATGGTAAAGTACTTTGAAGACGATATGCTCCGAGTATTTGTAGATCCAATATGTAATAGAATGACTGATCAATGACGGACTGACTACAACTTAAACATTAAACACTAACATTAAATATTAGCAAATTATTTTTTAATAAATTAAAAGAAATGCCTGGTCTGCCAAACAAAATCCAGTGCACTATACGAACATATATATTCAGTCATATACTCGTATGTAGTTAATTCTGTAATTTACTTTAGTAATTTAATATCATCGTCAATTTGAGGCTTCTTAAAGAATTATACCATGCTGCAAATCAACAAGTGTTTTTAAAAGACTTGTTGATTTGCTGACATTTCACATATATTATTGTATTGCATGTATTATATTGTAGACATTCTAGTCATTTTGCATCAAAAGGCATTAATAATTGACCGACAAAAGCGGTGCCACGAAGGTGCAAGATTAGCATTTCAAAAGTCACATATAAGCCTCCGCGAGACAAAGACGCAGAGCGGCGTTAAACGGAAATAAAACCGGATACGCGCACATGAACAAACGTGATAAGGGTTCTGTACATTTTTTAAATATTTGTAAAGTTTATTTTAATATTTATTTTAATATTTTGATTATTTATCTTTCACAAATACTTAAAAAAAATAGATGATATCACAAGTGAAAGCCAGTCCCAATTAAACCAGTGCATATACATAACAAAACGGCTTAGTTGCGAGAAGAAACTGCATACCGAGGAACGACACACATAAAAAGATACATGTTATATTGTATATGTTACATTTACAATTTACCAAAAACTTTTTCTGAATTCGTTCTTACTTTATTTATTATTTGTTATAGTTTATACAGTTATCGTACCAAGTAAAGCGTTTGTGTGTACCTGTTATCTTTTTTTAGATAACTGTTGGTGAAGGTTCGATCGAACCTTGGACAGGTGACAGTCGGTAACAATGAATGTAAGACGTTTATACAGTTGAATTGCTTGTATTGGTTATAAACATTACAATATCATGAATTAAAATAAGTACTTGGCTATGTCTTCTTGACGATGTAGTCGCAGACCGAAATGAATGAGCGGGCAGTGCGGCAGCCGGAGGAACTGGTTTTGCAGATCAGCAGAGCACACACACTAGGATGAACTGACTGGTGCGCGTAGACAATTACAGTTCAGAACCCCAAAATTATTTGAATGACGTACTAATGGATCAAATAATATTAACACCATTAAAAGTTCTCCATTTCACTCCTGACGTCCGTGAAGTGAACTCAAAGTCTCCATATGTAGATTTCGAGATCAATAATAGTACCAGAATAGGTTTTTCTCCATTCTGAATGTACAAATACATGTTTGGCATGATTTCCAGCTATCCGATGATGTATCAGTATATAAAATTAATCAGAAATATGTAACGAGAATATGGAAATAATATTAAATTTCTAGTAAAACACGAGTGTGTATTTACGAATATGTTTTTTTTTGGTTTTCGTTCTAATCAAATAGACGACCATTTTAATACTTTATACATTTCTAAAACATATAGTTGGTTTATGATGGAAAAAAAGTTGAAATGTGGTGTTATATATTTTTTTTAATATGTATGTATATTAACCCACAAAGAAGGAGAGAGGAGTATTCGACTTGATTTAACACTTTTTTGCGTATATTGGTACTTTGTGGATTATCGGGTACATATAAAAAATATAATTTAAATCTAGATCTTAGTAACGATATGTAATTGTATGAATTCAAGACAAGGCATTTTTTTTTACTTATTACTTCATAAAGCAAAACCGCTATTCTAACCAAAAAATAGGTTACTTGCACCTTACCACGGTACCCTATTACAAAGGTAAAACGCGAAAGACATCACAAACGGAGAACGGAAACGCTTTGAATGGAACTTAAGCGCAGGTGCCGTGATTATGACAGCCGCTAACGGTTGCGGTGTGCCAATTCAATTTTCTTACCACGCTGAAGAATATTTATAGCTTATAAAGCGTTTTTTTTTTAGATATAATAAACAATTTTTTTATGACAGCCGTTCGTGTACAGTGCTGGGACAAAGGATTTCCTCTCGGGAAAGAGAACTACCTAAATGGGTTATAATCTGCTAGAAATAGCTTTAAGTTCGGCATGTCCTGAGTTAGATTTTGTTGCCCGAAGGTCTCCGACATGACTTTCATTCAAACAGGACCAACTTCAAATTGCTTTTCGCAGCACGATAACGTGTAAAAAAAAGTTCAATCAAATTTTTATTTTAAATTCATGAATTGGTTTTCAATTAACAGTGCCATCTAAAGATTCTGGAAATAATTAACTTTTATGGCTCCTAGTTAACTACACCCATGATATAATTAAAATATAATAAGACACTGCTGGTGTATTGATTTATATTAATGATATTTTAAAATCTAACTTGCTTATTCCAAAAACAATATGACCAATTATTTAATGATAGATTGTTGTGTACGCAATCCCTTTGTTTGAGCTTGAAACTACATATGTCTTGCATATTGCCGCTCAGCCTGTCCTATTCCAAATACATGACAAACAATACAATATTAAACCTTTAAATGTAACCAACGCCACACAGCACATAAACGGAATTTGAAATTCAATATAGATCTACAATTGTAGAACACAATCTTCGTGAAAGGACAATAGACACTAGGGAGCTAAAGAAAAATCGGCCAGGTGAGAATCCGTACTTACTCTAGTGTGCGAGTAGTAAAGTATGGTTTATTCTTTTGATCACAGTTTAAAAACTAGGTTTACTCTGAAACTCCATTTTTTTATATTTGAATACATGTTTGAATAGGGTAACAGAACAAGGTCACGGCCCACCTGATGTTAAGCGGACTAACCTCTGCCTATAACAGATACATTTCTTCACAAGTCACGCACAGTACTGCATTTGTTGTTTAACATGGGAATATGTTAACATAACGCACAGAAATTTCATATCACTAGCTAATTCAAGTTTCGGTATATACCCACATTTCTTAATTTTTGCCGTACGGAACCCAATTACTAAGCCTCATCTTTCTGTCCATCAATCCGTCCTAAAAAAAGACCGTACCGTACTACCGCATTAAATAGCAAATTGATTTTTTTACAGCATATGTGCTCGAACGCGGGTTAGAATATTTCATTATCTAAAAATGTGTAAATTTACCTTTCTTAACTACTACAAATTAAGTTTTTAACAAAATTTGTAATGATTAAGTTGTATAAACTTCCTTGATTATAAAATTAATATGATAAACTACAACAGTTACAGTTTTCATTAGGAAAATATGTTTTAATTTTGAACTTCAAGGCAATAACGATCATTCACCTTACTAAGTGAAGCAATTTCAATTAAAGTATTAATCATTTTAAAGAATATTGAAGAAAAATTGCACCAGAATTTTGTTTTAAGGCAAGTCTTTGTAATTAAACCCTCCTTCGTCTGGTCAAAGTGCAAATTGCACCGAAATTTACAACAAAAGCAATAAATGCTGTTGCCAACACCTGCAAGAAACTTCACTTTGGCGTCTAATTACACAACTCAGCTTTCACTGTTTATCGTAACTAGGCACTTGCTTGTAGTTTCTTGGCAGCTATCCCGAAATGACTAGGTAATTTCAGAGAAAACAGTAGTTTTAGATTTTTCAGTATTATAATTGTGGAAAGTTTATTTGAGTAGAATTTTAAACGAAAGAATAATCCTTTTCTGTTCTCAATCAAACGGATCCACGCTTTATAATATACCTTAACATTAACCACATCAATCGTTTTTTTTATGATATTTTTAGGGGTTGACTAATGTTAAAAAATTATTAAGCCACACTTGAAATGCTCAGTATTCATCAACGCCATAACGTTCACCATTGAATAATGCCCCAGTATAGAAAACTCCTTTGGAAAACAGGTTGAGTCTTGAGTATCACCGTGTGAGGAGGGAGAATTTAAGAAGGCTGTACTGCTCACCTTCTGATATATTCCCTTCATCGCCTCTTAGGAATCTCACTGGTAAATATAGGAGAGTCCCGATTCTAACCCAGAAGTCCATTGAGAGTATAAAAGAGAAAATGAAAAACTGAATTAACATCCATCACTGAAAAAAAATACCCGTGGAAAATCGGTACCATTCTAATTTAGAATGCTGTAGGCCAACATAACCACGTAGCACATGCAGAACCATTTCTTTTTATCATCTCTTCTGTCACATACTGTTAAAAAGTTCGATTGTTGTTTATCTGCAACACTAGTTTTTTTTTTGCCTGATACTTAGGTCAATCTTTAACCACTTTTTCACCTGATGGTGAAGTGATGATGTGGTCGAAGATGTTGTTCAGATTAACCTTAAATTTCGGCTCTCAAGGACAGCTGCCAGAACACAGCGTTAGGTGCTTGGCGACAGATTTTCTACTTGAGAGTGGTAGTTAGCCAGGCGGGCATTTGCAAAATGCCCTACCACCATGCTATAACGACTGCCATCCGCCTTAGGATGGCAGTCGTTATAGCATGGAACGTCCGGGACCGACGGCTTAAAGTGCCCTCCGAAGCACGGAAGCGCTCAGTAGTTATGTCACTAGCGGTCACCCATCCAACTCATGACTACGCCGGATGTTGCTTAACGTTGGTGATCAGTTCAGAATGGCTAAGAAACTTCGCTACGAGCGCTTCAAAAACACGAATACCAATTACCATATACTTTTTTAGTTGATACAAACTACTCAAACGATGTTGGTGAAATTCAATGACATAGATTATAATGAAATTAAAGTTAAACTTGAATCTTTAGCTACGACCTCTGTAGAGTTCGAGCTTATTGTCATCTACTGGATATTGTTTCAAAATAATATTATATATGTAGGAAAAACAAATTATAATTATCCGATCCGGAAATTGAGCGGATGCAGGAGTAATATATTACTAGGTTTTATTTAGGTTTTATTTCTTTATTACTGTTATCCTATTCCTCATACTATTACCTCAGACTCTTACATAGCTAATAAGCGTATGTCCCAGTTAGCTCACACCCTGGACTAAGACAAAAGACATTTAATGAGCACAGCAACAGTATCCACACCGTTGCTAAGCCAAGTTTAGAGTTTACCAACAAAATTAGCGTCCATTGTTCTGGATGCTCCATTAAAGAGCTCTCCAGACGTAGTTTTCCGCAGACATTTAACTTGGAGTGACAGATATCATTTTATTGCTTCGGATTATGTCTGGAATGAACCATATACATTTTGCAAAGTGATTCTTTGAACTAGTGCTGTATTTTGATTACGATTTGTATACCATACCGCAGTCGCAG
This sequence comes from Plagodis pulveraria, assembly GCA_963890685.1. NCBI lineage: Eukaryota > Metazoa > Arthropoda > Insecta > Lepidoptera > Geometridae > Plagodis > Plagodis pulveraria. Next base: position 8,052,208 of record OY982964.1, on the reverse strand, counting down.
TGCAGTAGTCGCAGTTTTTTTTGTGACCAAATGACTAATACTTACACATCTGAAGTGTCAGACACTACTAGAAAAATTTATTGTTTTAGGTTTTGAGTCTCGTAGTAAAAGACAATGCCTACTCCGAGCCAAGAGTGACCGCGCTGCGCTCCTTTTGAATAGAGTTTTGAATTTTTACATGTAGCAAAGTAATAAAAGATATGAAATAATAAGTTACAAGCACAAGAGACTTTTAACATCAGGTGGTCCTCGTGCTTATTCCGTCAAAAACTCATAACAAACCAAAAAAAGAAATGCAAGTCAAAAAAAAACATTCATCTCAAAATTTTTGTTAGGACTAACATATTTTGTCAACCCTAAGAGGTTGTTAACATTTTCTACCGACTTCAAAAAAACGAGGAGGTTACCTCATTACTTCTGACTGGGTGAACTGATTTTATTAATTCTTTTTTCATTTGATAGCTGATGCTTGCCGTGTGGTCCCAATTAAATTTCATTAAAATCGATTTAGCGGTTTTTGAGTTACACTCTAAGAACTGAAAATTGTTTTCCTGTCTTGATAATATAGTCAATGTTTGTTACCTTAGAACTTTGGACTGGGTGAACCGATTTTGATAACTCTTTTTTTATTTGAAAGCTGATGCTTGCCGTGTAGTCCCATTTAAATTTCATCAAAATCGGTTAAGCCGTTTTTAAGTCACACTCCAATAACTGAAAGTCCAATAAGTGTAGGGTGGTCGCTAGCCAGGCGGGCATTCACAAAATGCCCTTCCACCATGCGGTGAAGCCCAAGCCCACGGCGGGATTCAAACCACGGACATGCTGCGCGGCAGTCCGTCGCCAATGCCACTGAGCTATCACTACTTCACAATAAATGTAATAAATACATCATACCAAAAATTAGGACGAATGGTCAAAAACGGGACCATTTTTTATCGTATTCGTATCGTATCGCACTTCTCGTTGCAGTAAACATTTGCTTACTGTTTTAACAATTTTCAGTGTATTTCTATGTTACATATACCAAAGTCATCGTAAATACATATACTTTACACCCTATAGACTAAATATAATATTTTGGTAATTATTTTGAATTTAAAACACAATATGCGACGGTCACACGATTTTATGTACTTTAGATTTGTGTAGTATAACGGCTGGCTGTTGGATTCAATATCAGTAATCAAACACAGAGTTCGATTAATTCGAACGTCAGTCTTATTCCGGCATCGTAGAAGTAAGTTGGGTGGCTCATCATGCCGTGATAAAAAAAGGTCAATTTATATTTATACATCGGTATACCGATCACTTGCGTCAACATTTTCAACATTTTCATGCATTGTATTTTAGCAATAAAAATCAAGACTAGCTCCTCAAAACCAAAAAATGTGTTAGATATTAATGAAATATTTGATATAAAATTTCACACAAACTTACCAGTAATTTATCAAGACGGAATATTTTCGTCAAAGACAAAACCATTTATTCAATTTAGGCGTCTACGACGCTCTTATGAAAGTCATTTCACATTTTAGTATTGAAATTCGTAGCGTTTTATTCATGAAGGTGATTTTGTGCCACGAAAGTGATTGCATTGTTTTGTTCAGAAATATAGCGACCGGTGTGAATGTATTTACAAAATCACCCTGTTGTTGAAGGTAAGACCGTATTTTGAATTTAAATTAATGTTATTTTTATCGAGCCATGATAATAAAAAGAACCAACTCAGTCTGGCTGCTGTATGTAGCCGTCAGTACGTTTTTTGTCAAGTCCGTTCTTCTCCATCTTATGTGCAACCATCCGTCTGTCTGTACGTCCATCCGTCTCCATATGACACTGCGGGCTTCTGTCACAGTTAGCAGTACTAAATATAATAGCAGTACTAAACTTCATATGTGATGAGTTTTTGTAGTAAAATTTGTATTTTTTTATAGAATAACGTTTTTGTTATTAATATGTTTATGTGTTTGAACAAGAAAAAGTGTAAGATAGCAAAGGATCTAAATATTTTATAGTATTTTTATTGAGTGAGGTTTGTTGTTTTATAAAACATCGTTCACGTTTTATATTTTTGAGGGATTTAGACTCCTTAAAAACGTCATATTAGGACCAATATAAAGTCTTAATTTTACATTATTTTTTATCACCGAAAACTGATTGTTTGTATATTTAAAAATTAACTTGGGATATAACAATATAAAACGTACTAAAATGACGCACAATCGTTATAAGTTTAGGTATATAATTTCTGTTTGATGTTACTATGTTAGTAGACATGTGATAATATTTTAATTTAGAGGGTCCTTTAGAGTATAAGGACACACTGAAATATAAATATACAGGTAATAAAATTACAGTGAAGTTCCTACATCTCACCTACATTAATAATGTTTATAATAAAAAGATTTCACTGAAATGGTGAGGCTGTAGTTACCGTATATAATTAGTCTATAAACTCGTATACAATTGATCCATAAGTAGGGGACTAAATATAATAACCACCATAAAATGCTTGGATACCCTTAGTTCTTTTACCAATAATTGTAATCGAACACCAAATGTAGTAAATGATCGCTAAATCTCAAAGTCATGTTTAGGTGCGACGACGAGCGAAGCGAGGAGGAGCGTTAGGTTAGTTGTGACCACAACAATGCGCGAGCCGAGCTAGCGTAGTGAACGTGCCGCGGCAGCGGCCGGCGATGCGCCAGAAGAATTACAGCAAGTTTAATTTTGGTGATCATTTACTTGTTTTGGTGATTGTTAAATATTTAAGGGATCCTGTTGTATTCGCTATAAATGAAAGTTTTCAATTACTCACTTGATATTTGTATTGTAGTTTGAACATAGTTTAGGCATACACAGCAATAAATTACTATTTTAATTAATTTATTTTGTAGGAACACATATTGCCTGTTGGCTGATGTGAGACGAGAGAGTGAGACAGCTTTAATTATTTAATATGGTAATAATTAACAGTGATCATTTACTGCTTTTGGGTTAACAATGATTTACTAAGAGTAAATTTGCTTAAATAGGATAGTGAGATGTTAAGTTAAAACTTTGGTTATAAGTTTCTATTAAAATGTGGGTTAATTTTTGTCTGTTATATGTAACTATATATGATGGTAAGTTAAACATAAGCCCATAAGTAGCATGGGTTACTAAAAAGGGCGAAATAAAAATGTTTACCAAAAAAGTAGAACCGACTTCAACACTCAAATGTGTGAAATAACTTGTCGAAGTCGGTACCATGCGCACAATATTGTGATGATAGGTACTTTTGAACCGTCATGGTACCGACTTCGACAAGTTATTTCACACAATTGAGTGTTGAAGTCGGTTCTATTTTTTTGGTAAAATTTTTTATTCCAATAACCCTGTATAATAACAATAATACCTAAAAATAAAATACAGTTACTCAGTTGAATAAACCCCCGCACAATGGCCTTTGGTCAAAGATTACTCAAATGTATATTTGGTATACATATATTGGTGTCGTAGTTTTCTCCTAAAAATAAAAGTTTTTTTTTTTTAGAACCCATGCTGCTCCTTCACCGCCGCCGCTGCTACTGAGCGCTTCCGTGCTTCGGAGGGCACGTTAAGCCGTCAGTCCTGGTTGTTGTCGAAGGATGGCAGTCGTTATAGAATGGTAGTAGGGAATTATGCGAATGCCCGCCTGGCTAGCTACCACCCTCAAGTAGAAAATCTGTCGCCAAGCACCCAACGGTGTGTTCTGGCAGCTGTCCTTGATAGCCTATACTTCTAGGTTAGCCTGAATAAAATCTTTGACCACATCATCACTTACTATCAGGTGAGATAGTGGTCAAAGGCAAACCTATCAGGAATAAAAAAAACTTTTTTTGTGAAAAGTAAACGTGAGTGGAACACATTTTGTTATTGATTCCATACCCCCCACAGTATTGTTGATACATTAATATCCATCTTATATTTTTGACGGACTTTAAAAAAAGGAGTAGTTACTCAATTCGACTGTTTTTTTAATGTTTTTTACCTCTTAACTTGTGACTGGGTGAACCGATTTTGATAATTATTTTTTAATTGATAACTGATTCTTTCAGTGTACTTCCGTTTAATTTCAATAAAATCGGTACAGCTGTTTTTGAGTTACACTCCAATAACTGTAAAGTGTTTTCCTATCTTGATGATATAGTCATTGATAGTAAATAACAATCGGTCCCGTAAGTAGCAAGAGTCATTAAAGAGGGTAAAGATTTTGTTTTTACTTATAAAATTCAATTTTTAGGTAACAAATTTGTTATTTGACTTTGTATTGACGAAATATTATATGAAATGGGTTATTTTATTTGGTAGATTTTATTACCTTTAGTATTCAAAATGTTAAATGCGCATTTCTAATACGCTACTATTCGTATTACTTTCTCTTATTTATGAAATTAATAACATCTGTAGAGGATTCTGTAATGTGCTGCGCTATAATTACGTCCATTATTGTTCGGTTTGAAAACTTAATAAACAATGTTCATCATTAAAAACACAAAGTCACTTCCAGAATGACAATAGTTTGTACGCTATTTTTGCCATCTGAATTTTTGCTCATTCTTTATTCATCAGCTGTTCCTGTCTCACAGGCATTCAAGGACATTTGTAAACGATTTCAACTCTTTTGTTTGTAACACTTTTCATTGTCGTCTGTTTGTAATACTTTGTCTAACAACGCAAGTGGTACTATAGATTTCGCTCCATCCCAATACGATGGTTAAAGAAGGATAGGAAAGATTCGAGTTATGACGTCATGTCATGTTAGCTCAATTGGTTAGAGCATACTCCGGCTCAAGGAGTGGATGGACGCGGGTTCGAATCCCGCACATGACTTAAATTTTCCTATCGCTTATTTGTGATTTTGTAATGTAATCCGCATAGCAAGCGTTATTGCAAACCTAACAATATTAAAATTATAAGGTTGCGTCATCATTTACAAGTATAAAACCAAATGCAAAATTGGTCTTGTTTGTAGCACAACGCAAGTGGTACTATAGATTTCGCTCCATCCCAATACGATGGTTAAAGAAGGATAGGAAAGATTCGAGTTATGACGTCATGTCATGTTAGCTCAATTGGTTAGAGCATATTTCGGCTCAAGGAGTGGATGGACGCGGGTTCGAATCCCGCACATGACTTAAATGTTTCCTATCGTATATTTGTGATTTTGTAATGTCTTTGTATATTGTGAAGAAAAGTTATGAATAAAAAATATCAACTTTCATATAAAGAATACGAACTTGTTATCTTTAAATAACCACATCTGTAGGTTGATATTGATAATAATTCGAAGACTTATAAGATGCCAGGCTAGAACTCATATCCCCTCATATATTTCCGTGGGTATCGTAAGAGGCAACGAAGGGAAAAATGCGGTGTTTGAACAGCTTTCCACTGTGTACTTGAATCATGGTAAAGTGCTATTAGTTTTGGTGCACATTGATAACACAACAAGTCTCCTTACCATAATAATTAAAAACACATGAAACAAAATATAAACTTTTCACGGAGGATTAGTGTCAGTTAGACGTCAGACAATACAACTGAAGCCAAAACTTTGAACAAGTATTTCCTGGTATTTTTAAGGGTGTAGTTTTGTACAAAATCTATTTGTTTCATATTATTTTGGTGGCCATTGTTTGGTTGATGTAAACCTTTTGTACCGATACGACTATACTGATACCAATTATACAGTACAAGGATAGTAACCAGGCAAACTTAATGTGCATACATATTTTTCAGTTATTTATGAAATGTATAAAAACACTATTTTAATTATTGATTTTTAAAATTGTTTAAAATACTGCTGTGGGCGCCATGTTGTAACTAGGCTACAGAAACTGAAATATCAATTCAAAACTTTTTCCTTAGACTCCATCCAAAAACAAGCCACAAGACTAATAATTGACAATAGGCGGAGCATCATTTCGACTACAATAACTTATACAGCTGGCTACAATGATACTCAAGAGTATCATAGTAGCCAGCTTATAAAGCTCTTCTACAGGATTCATTTCGGGCAGTCTAAGTGTTGCTTCCATTGCTAGACTACATGGCGTAATACAATCATGACACCCGTTCATAGTCGTTATTCCTTCTTGCTAGGATCACCATTACGTAACAGTTTATAATAAATTACCTGACGAAATAAAACTATTAGATGGCCATGTTTATAGGAATAGGCGTCAAATGTTTATAGGAAGTCAGTGGTTACTAGAAAACTGTTTTTATGGTATTAAAGAATATATGGAAATTTAGTGAGATATATGTATGTTTTTTCTGTTTTGTATTTATTTGTATTGCTAATATTTTTAGAGTATTTTTAGCATCATTAACCTTAAATATTTACACGTCTGCTTGCAGGCTGGATACAGAAACTACGCATTTTACACTAGAACTCAAATACATTATTGTATTCTTGGCAAATTAATTATTTGAGTTGATTTAAAGTGTTTTTATCCATTTTTATAATGCAAACATCAAATGACTGAAACAACTTAGCTTCCTTGATTTTTCATAATTATTACTTGGGTGTCTTCTAGTCTAAAGAAAACTCGTGTCTATTAGACAAGTAATTATATGCTCCATCTTCCCACATTACTTTCTATTTGCTTATTTTCCATCAGGTGAGATCATTGTATTTTTTGGTCTATTTAAGACTAAAACTTATTTGTAAGCATAGCTGAGCTATTATGTAGTACAAGTTTAAACATAAACACCCTTAAATAGTAAAAGCAAAAAACTAATACCTATTATAGTTTAAATACGTATTTGGTACAGATGAGATTGAATTATCCTACAAACATCCGACTAGCTATAATTAATACTGAATAATTAGGATTGTAGAAAGTACAGAGCAACAGAAGACGTTGATACTGGCTTTAGCTTTTCTAGCAATGAAGAGTATTATACACTTTGCTAAACGTCAGGAGTGGACACTTTGAAATAAAATAAAAGACATCACGCATAGACGAAGATATTCGATTAATATAATAAAATAACCTGATTCGATGGATTTAATTGACGCTTGGTTGTGCTTATTATGGTTGTACTTTACAAAGACAAAAATTCCAAAGCTTATTTATGATTACTGTTCTGAAATGCGTATGAAAAGAAAATAACCCTTAACTTGTAGAAACGTGTTTCTACTAGATTATTAATTAAATTAAATTTTGTTTCAATTACACCACAAGCATCAGTAATCTCAAAAACGTTATATTAAGCTATTAATTTTACTGAATTTTGTTTTAAAATACATCACGCGCAATTTCATCTACTTCAGGCATCGCTCCCCCCGCAAAATGTATGCGCCAGTTAAAACTGAAGCGCCGGTTATTTTATACGGCAGTAAACTGCTGGAATTTATATAAAGAGGATTTATAAATGGTGAACACAGTTAACAAAATAATAATTTAAATATGTACATATAATAAGTACCTAATCGTTACATTACATATATTTATAGACATTCTTGAAGCAATCATGGCCGAGCGGTATAGCTACGGACTGCCGTGCCGCAGGTCTCTGGTTCGATCCCCACCAGCTTGAGCTTCACTGCATGGTGGAAGGGCATTTTGCGATTCCCCGCCTGGCTAGCTACCACCCTCAAGTAGAAAATCTGTCGCCAAGCACCTAACGGTGTGTTCTATCAGCGGTCCTTGAGGCCCAATGAAATTACATGCATATGAGACTTAACAACTACATATTATGTCTCAAAATGACGGCGTTGTGCAATTCGTCACTTGTGATGAAATGCACCTGTTATAGGCAGAGGTTAGTTCGCTTAACATCAGGTGGCCTCGAGCTTGTTCCGTCACAATAACATAAAAAATACGCTCCAAATAATTTGAACATTAGTATTTTTACTTATTATATTAACTATGTTTCAAGAAAACCATCTGGGTCTCCAAAATCACAATATTTTTTTAACTCTTTTTTTCTACTAAATGGTCACGTCAAGGTTATCAAATCACTAAACAGTCCATTTTATGTCTTAGCATGAAAATTATGCACAACATGCGATGATTGCACGGAACGCCAACAATATTTGGGGTTTAGCCTTATTGCTAAAACCATAAGGCAAAAGGCATATTTGGGGTTTAGCCATAAGGCTTAACCCCAAATATTGTTGGCGTTCCGGTTGAGGTTGATGATGAATTATGATAAAATAACTGAATGAGTTGAGCAGCTATTTGCAGCAAATATTACATTTCAAAAGGTATTTAATTTCAACCTTACTTTGGAATACGACGTTTTTATTTGATATTAATATTTTCTCCTAGTCATGAAAATATTTCAAGAGATTATCTTATACCCGAGCACTTTATAGAATCTCTCAAAGAAGTATCAATAACGAAGCAAAGTAGTCTTTATCCCTTATAAATATAATCGTACCTACCCTATTATATAACACACAACAGAATTAATATCCTACATTTTCAGCGGGAGGATTGTTTTGGCAAATTACATCGTAAAAATTAAGCTTAACACGTTTTATATGTGATGATATTTAGGATAGGTAGTCCGATCTTATTCCCACATCTGTTGCCATCTGACTCATATTTATTACGTGTGACTTATGGAATAATATTCCTGTGTGATTACAATAATTGTGAGGTTTTACATATTAGCAATAAATGTGGAAGTGATGCATCTGCATCACGCGCTCTTTATACGGGATTGCGACGAAAATCGCACGAGACCCACCTGAGTTTAAGCGATAACCACTGCCTATAACAGATGCATTTCGTCACAAGGGACGGACTGGCACTGCACTGCGCCCATCTCCCCTAACAAACATTATGAAATGTTTTTATATTGTTTTTTTTATATGTGCATTTGACTTAATAAGCACGATGACCACCTGATGTTAAAAGTATGTTATGCCTGTAATTCAATATTTCATATTTTATATTACTTAGCTCGATATAATATTCAAAACTCTATTCAAAGGAAGCGCTGCGCGGTCCAGTGTTGCCGCGCTGGGCACTCTTAGCTCGGAGTAGGCATTGTCTTTAACTAAGACTGTTTCTCTTAGTAAAAGAGAATGCCTACTCCTTACTAACTTAAAAGTGTCACACAGTACTAGAAAAACTTATTGTTTTTAAATAAGCAACTAACTCGGATATAAGTAATCAATTGAACGTGGTTCATGGTAACGAAGAGATTGCTTTGCTCATATATAACGAAGATGCTTGGCTTATTGCCTGCTCGGTGTTATGGTCAGTTCAACTTGTTTAATGCTCAGTGTAAAGTCTGGGAACCTGTATATTAATATATAATATCAAGCTACATTACACAAACTACCCACAATAGCTGTAGCGTTGTAACAGCTTGTAATGCCCCCTTTGTACTCGGTTCCCCTAAATGAATAGTGGATATGAAAAAAAAATTAAGTATCGCCTCGAGTGGAATAACGTTGAAAAAGGAATTAAAAACTGATATAATGTTTTTAATACATATCATTTTCCAATCTTCCATTTTCCTTATTTTTAAAATATACAAGCCCTTAGAGGCCATTTCTGACTTTATATCGTGTGCATCAATATTTAATTCTGAAAGCCTTTATCGATTTTAAAAATATTAGCCTAAGTACCTACGTATTGATAATACTTTTCAAATTATCTTGACCTCTACTGCAGTAAGAGATTTTTGATAGGTATAGGTATTTGACCAGTCTCAGGGACAAATTGCTTTCAATGGGAATATATATAATTTTTACCACATGCATTCCTGAGCTTACTCCAAATTTTATTTTGAAATACCTTAAATGTAAATAGTAAAAAAGAAACATATAAACAGTACTGTTTCTGGATAAAAAAAAGTAAATATAAAAGTAAATAAATAAAGAAAAAACAAAAGAGACCCGTTGATGTACTTCGTTGCCTTGTTTAGCGCCGTATCTTTTTTTTTCAGATACAAGTGATTTAAAACAATCCCTTTCAAATACTTCTGTTATTCGAGTAATAAAAACGTATCTGCTCCACAAAGATCTTATATCTGTGTTTCAGTGGCCTGCGAATATTTTACTTCCTTTTTTTCAGAGTGATCTTTCATTTCCGGTGCTATAAATGATAGAACTGAACAATTTCGCTCTGTCCGCTCACAGCCATTATGCGGTACTCGTTTGCAAACGGAGATCTCCAACGTTTATCCATTCTTAAAATAATAAAAAGTGAAAAAATAAAGGGGTGAGTTTTTAAGGGTAAAAAACGTTTATCTCTATTTTCGGCAAAACAGCAAGTCCTATGTAAAAAGTTTTACGACAAAGTTGTTGGTAATACAAAGATCTACAACTTTTGTACATACACTTTATTTACTTAATCTCAAAATTTATGTAATAAAGTCACATAAAAATGTTTTTGGTAATTTTATTTAAACACTTTTTATCAGTTAATTTGGCATAAACTTACCTTTTTATGTCCCATAATTTTATTGATTTAACATATATCTTTTTTAACCTTATTTTGACTTAATATCGAAAAAGCAACCTCATTTTCAATCAAAAACTCTCGCTTCAAAATATCAGCTTTTCCTACGAATAAATTTATTCGTAGAGCTATTCTTAAAAATTTATAGTTTTCTGATTCCCAACAATGATCCTCTGAAACAGAATTCACCTTCAAAGTAATGGAATTGCCCTCTTACGTATGTTTCTCGTAAATCCGCTTCTGTAGACGGAGCGGAGGCGCAATAGCCAGTTCCAATATCCTAATTGAAAATTCAACCTCGGAACGGTTCTCAGAATCGTCCCTTTACTAGTTCATTTTCGTGATTCCAAAAAGGGGATCAGTTCAAGTTTAGAATTATTTACTAATGTAAAATAAACCCCTGCTGTTTCGGTAATCAAGTTTAAGGAGCATTAACATTTGTACCTACTCTACGAATAAATAATATTTCTTCGTAGTACCTACAACTTTCCACAATATGTTGAATCGATGTCAAAACATTTTATTACATAAAAATATGGTTGAAAATGTATAGAGACCTTAATTTTATTTTGAACACAAGTTTTTTTGGGTTTCCTACCTATAGGGCAAAATTTTTAAGTAGTGATAGCTCAGTGGCATTGGCTATGGACTGCCGCGCAGCAGGTCCATGGTTCGAATCCCGCCGCGGGTTTGAGCTTCACCGCATGGTGGTAGGGCATTTTTTCGAATGCCCGCCTGGCTAGCGACCACCCCCTGGTATAAAATCTGTTGTCAAACACCTAACGGTGTGTTCCAGCAGCAGCATTCTACATTAAGCCTGTTAACAACTTCGACCACATCACCTACCATCAGGTGAGATTGTGGTCAAAAGCTTACTTTTTACTTCTAATTTTAAATAAAAACAACTTTACAAAATTACAAATATACGATATGAAAAATGTAAGTTATGTGCATCGCAGGCGTTATTGCAAACACAAGAATATTAAAACAAAAATAAACTTTATGATTTTGTAAAAATAAACTTTTTTTTTAGATTTGAGGACGTGTACTTTTATGACACATCTTGCTTGAGGATGGTTAGAATACAATATCAATATAAATTCTCTTCGACTGCAAAACTTACATTGTTCTTATTTATTGTTTTATGAACCATGAAGTTAATCGCGTTTTTTTATTGGCAGTAAAATATGACTGCTACTTTGGCAGTGAACTAGATATTCAAGTAAAACTGTCGTGTTAAAAGCTTATGTGCACTTAACAAATTAATGCTGTGACCCACTGTGTAAAAACATACCCAGCAAATATTGCATTCCATAAAATACTAACTTTATAATGTTTATACATTGGCAACACAATCAGTGGTCTTATCGCTAATACAATCTCTTAAAGTCCTTTGACAGGATAAACGGGAAATAGTGTAGACGGTGGTGTGCAACAAGAAGAGACTCCTACCAGCGATGCTTCTGTTCGATATGCAGTTGGCATTCAATCTAGACTTCAGTACTGCATTACTTTAAACTATTATTTGTAATTTATTGAAGCTTGCATGACTCGCGGACTTCTGTTTACTTCAATAACTGAAGAAACAACTATGAAATAAAACTCTGACTGAATTTCAAACTAAGATACACAGCGGTACTTTGACGCGACGTGACCTGAGTAACGCCACATAACCCAGCGAAAACCATTTCAGGTACGTTGGCGGAAAAGTATTTGGTTATAAAAATACAGATTTCCGTAAGTTTTGTCTAGCCTCTCTACTATGAACGATGACATAACATATTGACATGATAATGTTGATAAATTCTTCTTACGCTTACTGCCCCTGCCTTTAGATAATTAGTTAGATCATTAATTTTATTACAGTGAGTTAGAGGGTTGAATGGAAAAATAAAAGTTCTAAGGTTTAAAAAACAGTTGTTTGAATCCAGGCGTAATTTTAATTATATATTTGGGTAGCATGCTCTGTTTCATCATTCATCACCTGCATCCTGAAGTGGAGTTTTTTTCCAAATTAAGTTGGTCTAAAACGTTCCGTCCTCACAAAAAAACATTATAAGGCGTTGTAAAAAACCAGCAGTCGGTGATTTTCATGTGTTACTGTGTAGTATCGGGTCCTTAATTAACTATACAGCAGTTATTTAACTGTAGGGTGGAGAGAGCCTAGGCTTTTAATGAAAGTATAAAACAACTAAACAAAAGGCAAAACTGCCCATGCAGAACTATAAAAGAGTGAGCTAAAGCGTAGCCTATTAAAACTCTTATAAAAGTTCCACAAGATTTCTTACCTAATTTTGCTACTAGTCGACGATTCCTCTTAAACTTGAAGTTGAATTATGACAGCTCAATCAAGTAACCCTAAACTTTTTGCACTGCCCTGGTAAAGAAATTTTCCTATATTTTCTCGCAAATTGAACAATATGATCAGAGGAAAGTTTAATTGTTTGAAATGATATTTTGGGGGTTATTTGTACAGAAAATTTAATAAAACAGATTGTATTTGAATAAGATTGGGATGCTAATATTATGACACTTGTAGCAAAGTTTTAATGGAATAGTGTGAGCGTAGAGTTGAGATGTGAAAGGAAGATTGTAGAAAATACTGTGACATGAACATCCTCTCAAAACTCTAGGTTCTAGATTATTGAAGGTGTCTTAACTGTTCTATTTTTATCTTACCCGCATCCCACTCTTTTGGGGCAGAGCATTGTTTTCTCTAATAACACAAAGGTCAACATAAAAATAACAAGACAATACACTTAAGGGTATGACTGTAACAAATGCTGGCTTCTGTGGCTTTTTATTATTAATTATGGCTATCTGTCTGACGTCAACTCTGTCCACCGAGCACAGATCAAAATTATGCAAGGCTACTTAAACTCCTTTACCAGAATAATCCAATAGACATCACAAAAAAAATATATACCTAACAGTGATTATCTTACGTAGTAAAGTTGAATGATTCGGATACAAGTTATAGTATCTTTTAAATATCATTGTCAACCATCAAAAATAGAACTTGCCGTTTTCATCAATTAGAATAAATGAAGTAACATCCTTTAAACAATTTAGCGGCACTGCATTGAAAGGTCTCTGGATAATTTTCCTTGATGGAAAATTTGTAAAATAACGGCGAAAACCACTTTGCGTATATTTGTTCACAGTATTCTGAAAGTCAGTACAAAAGCATCAAATATTAACACTTTCATGCGGATTTTTTTTTTAATTACACAATCGATCTATTTCACATGTCATACTTAAACCATCTATTGATAATTATCATTATCAACAGCTGTATAGTCCACCGATGAACAAAGCCTCCCCTATATACTGTATCAGCCGGATTGTCAACTGCTGAACGCAGCCTAAAGGGGTATTTACCATAATTATAATAGGGGATTGCTTGGCAGGCGTCTTGGGGATCGCAGAGTAAGATAGCAGTTCCTCAGAAAACGCCACTTTTCAGCATTTTACCCTTCATCGCCTCTGACATCACCCACGAGAAGGGATTGCCAAACAAGGGGGTGCCATTCTAGCCCGGCATCCCACGGGCTTACCCTATATGGCAATTTTTTTTCAATTAGACAGTTTGGGTATGAGATGCCGACAATTACCTAAGTATAAGATATTTCAAATAACCATTAAATAAGATTCTTATTCAGATTTTGACTAAGATCAAATTTATTTTTTCATCTTTAAGGAAATGTCTATTTACAGACAATTAAAACTAATCTCAAAAAGGAAGATCAAAATCGAACCAATGGGATTAAATAACTCAACTTTGGAAAATAACCCCACTTTGAGTTAATTGAGCATTACGACATCCTTATCTCGGTGATGGGCTAATAAGCCCGACTAATTATATCACTCAATCATTTATAACAAAATATTGGTATAATAATTAATCAAACACCGTGGAGTAATTAGAAGCAAAGTAATTATAATTTATGCGTTATTGTGGTGGGTGATTCCGCTCCCGTAATTTGGTTAGCTAATAAAAGAACCGTCGTTAAATAAAAGCTCTCCTGCTCATAACGATACTTAACGTTTTTTTGGTTAATTCGTGCTTTTTTCCGGATTATATTTTATTAAATATTTTGACTTGCCACGTACTTGAAGACATGGAAATGCTTGGATGTGTTAGTTTAAAAAAATCTTATCTTTTATATGTATATTAAGAAAATCTTATAAATAAGTAGAAAAGCTACTAAAACAAAAGCAGTTCAGCATCTCATCAGCAGTTTTAGCCCAAGTAAGTGAGCCCACTATTACTAAATTGGCAGAGTTATTGAATCTCAATGCTGATTTGTGGTTGTCCTCGTTTAACCACATTGTAGTGTATCTAAAAAAACCTTACTCAATCGTTTTTGGTGAAAACAAAGCGTTTAATTTTAAATAAAGCTCATTGTTTTCATTTTTTTTATGGGATAGTGATGGAACTCTCACGAACCCCACCTGATGTTAAGCGGTAACTTCTCCCTATGATACATGCATTGCGTTATATACAAATGACGAACTGCACTGCGCGCTCACCCGTAGACATACAGTTATTGAGTCTCATGTGCCTGTATTTTCATAATTACCTACTGGTACCCAAAGACTGCTGTCGCAACAGGCTGTCATGTGCTTGACAACAGATTTTCTACTTGAAGTTTTGAAATTTTTTAAATAAGTGTCTGATACGAAAGGCAAAAATGCGATTCATATTTTTATGGAATCAACAACAAGAGTTGGAAGACCTAGCCTAGGTGGACTGACAATATCGTAAAAGACTCGAATGCCAATTTTTTTTTTTGTCGTGATATTATGCGGACTAACCTCTGCTTATAACAGATGCATTTCATCACAAGTGACGAATTGTACTGCGCCCGTCACCTTGAGACATATTTGTTAAGTCTCATGTGCCTGTAATTTCACTGGCTCTCATGGACTGCTGCTGCAACACACCATTAGGTGCTTGGCGACAGATTTTCTACTTGAGGGTGGTCGCTAGCCAGGCGGGCATTCGCAAAAAGCCCTTCCACCTGCAGTGCGGTGAAGTTCAAGCCCGCGGCGGGATTCGAACCATGGACCTGCTGCGCGGCAGTCCATAGCCAAAGCCACTGAGCCATCACTGCTTCAAAAACAAGGTTACAAGCGGCTAATAGCCTTGATTTTCTAAGGAGGCCTTTGTTCAATAGTCGACGTCTTCGGGCTAATGATGATGATGATGAAAAATAGGAGACTTACGAAATAGTTTTATATGAAAGAAGAACTAAGCAAACAGCGTGTTGCTAGATTCTAATAAAACTGGCACGAGTTTGCATAAGAAACGACGCTGCAAAGCGCTGCTGCCAAAATATTTTACGTTCCCCACTCTTCCCGCCCAAGCTAACACATCATAACCAACAATTACAACGTAATTTCCATCTATAAACACCTCGGACCGCCATATTTCCTTTTTATGAAGATATCTTTTAGAGCGATCTTGCGCGTGTCTCCTTTGAAAAATATACCGACCATTCAATCAAGACTTGTAATTAAGAATTCTCCTCAATATAATAGAGCTTTATATGTTTTTTGGAATATAACAAAACAATTACTTCAAGGGACAACCGTTATACTTCGTAACTGAATGCAAAGAAACATGATTGGATGCTTATTAGGGCAAATGTTTGCCGTAAAAAGGATGTGACTGTCGTTTTATACGAAAAAGAAGGTAAAAAGAAGGCGCAAAGTTGATATTGTAAATTTAGGCGCGTAGTCAAGGTTGAAGTGTCTCGGTACTTTGAATTTATCACGCAATAAGACTGTTTTCGCTTTATTTCACTCATAAAATCACCCAAGCAATAAAATACTAGGACGTAATCTCATCCCGCTCAAAGCTTCTTATCATTGCTTTTCCCTCTATATAAGTGATCATTAATGAATTTCTCTTTACTTACCTAATGAAACGAAATGGGTGTATTAAAAATCCCATTTAGAAGTTTTTCACGGATCACTTATAGAAAAAAGTTTATCTCACGTGATAACTAAAGATCCGATGCTGTTGAAGCGTGATCACATTAATGCATATTATGCTGAGGCGTTCTACTTCATCCAGTTTTTTTAACTTCTGTTTTTTCGAAGTTCTATTGGTTGGCAGCTTTTAGCAAGTTCATGTTAGAAAAGTAAATGCTCTTGTCTGTCTTGTCTTTTTGCTATTCTGTATTTTGGGTCTAAGAAGAAACTTTGACATCGACTCTTAACTTTTGCTCTTACAGGACGACAGTTCAGTGGCAAAGAATTTGAATTGAGTGGAAAAATTTGAATCATTACCATATGGTATCATGCATAGGTGAGAAACACATATTCTCTATGGACTGCTGTGCTTATTCGAGGAAGCGGAAACAGCGAACAGAAGCTAGTTTTTAAGATCCATACGTTATTTTTCAGATATCGATATTTATATTACAATCAATAAAATGTAAATATGCTAGAAAAATGTGGCTAAATATTAGGTTTTTGATATGAAATCGAATTTTAGGTCAGAGGCAAAAAAAAATCAGCTGCAACGCGTTTTACGCGTTCGCTCGAATATTTAGCTCGGTTTACGAGCCTGACTCGTACTAGGCCGATTATTTTTCAATATCTATAATGTTGTATTTTTGGGTCGTAAACGATCACTATTTAAAGGACCACTTAAATTTTAAACCGCGCAGCTTGCGTTGTCCTTTTTAGCCGATCAATTAGATTAAGCAATGTCCCTAGTGAAATTTATTACGGAGCGCTTTAGTGCTTTGAATGGCACGTTAAGCCATCGGTAATTTTGTGTTAAGATGGTCATTGGGCTTTGTTGGAGACCTTAAGGCAGCCTTAAAACTCTAGTTTTGCATAGCGGTAAATACTTAAGTATAAAATGGGTCACCAAGCACCTGCTAGCAGTAGCCTGGCAGTTCCAATCCTAGTTAAAGCCAGTTTACCATCTTCGACCATGTCATCACTTACAATCACTTGAGATTGTGGTCTTAAGCTAGCCAATTAGCTATAAAAAATCACCCCATGATTACAGTGTGAAAATAAAAGTAAAGTGAAAAATGTAGTGTGCAAAATTTTTTGTTCTCATCAAATACTAACACAAAACCGCTGCGCGTTGTTAGCATCCGACGAAGAGCTACTTTTTGTGGTGTGCCACTAACCCTCAGCTTAGGCTGAAAATCTCTCGCTAAATGTAAAATATTTATGAGTCTTGGAACAGGTTCAGATTACCCACAGTCCAATGCCAAGTAGTGTATGTGGAACAGTATAAATAAAATATACCAAAGTGCTCTCCCTACCATTATCCAATATATTTGCCATTGGTACAATATGCGTGTTTTTACACTAGTGACCAAAAAAGAGTGTTATGTCTTCAGGGTTCATTTATGTATGTTCGTAAGTTTTGGCGTAACAGGCACAAGAGACTTTTAACATAAGTTGGTCCTCGTGCTTTATCTGTAAAAAAAACGAATATAAATAAAAAACATTCATCTCAATATCTTTGTTAGGACTAGCAAAAGTCAACCCTAAGAGGTTGTTAGCATTTTTCCAATAACCCTGTATATTATTTTTCACTGTCGAATAATTATCTGCTGAGAAAGAGTTCCCTTCTGTTACCTAAACTGAAAACTGTCTCTCGTAGACACATGCTCGAAAATACTGCTAGTTGCTTAGCGACGGATTTTCTACATGGGGGTGGTAGCTAACCGGGCGGACATTTACAACATGTCCTACCGTCATCTGAATTGATAGAGTTTTAAGGCCATCCGAAGGCCTCCGATATAGCCTGACGACCACCATCGTAAGCGTCAATTCACATCAAAGTGGCAGCGGCGGGCTGCGAAACAGCTGGAAGTTTTACTCTTCAACCGTTTTCGACTTTGTCCCTAGCGCTACAGTGTATAGTTTAGGATGAAAGAATAGACATAGGTTGTTTTTTAATATTTTTTTTCATAATTTTTACTGGTACAATATTGTCATAATGGCAAAAACTTTTTTAGGTATTAAATCCACTTAAAATCGATTTGACGTAAATTTATTACCTATATATAAACGAGATCAAAACATCACCCAGTAAAAAAATAAGCAAAATATAAAATATAATTATATACGGGTCAACTTAGGAACCTTCTATTACAATGATTACATAAGCCTATAACATAATAATGATTTTACTTTGAAAAGCTGTTTTTCAGACTAGAAATAAAACATTGAAAATAAAAATTATACAAGAAAACTCAGACTTGCTCATTAACCCATTGGCATCGGTGATAATGATAACAATAGAATTTCATTCATAACTAGAACATAGTGGGCCTGATGATGCCAACTTATTATTCGTAAGTCCTATTTGATGATTCAAACAGGAATAAATGGTCAGCCGTATACCTAATTTAATATAAAATATATAGCCGTGGACCTAGTTTCACATTAGTACACCGAAGCAAGTACTAGGCTATTCTTGGGCTAGTATAATTGGCCTGGATACATCACTAGCAACTCATAATTAATTCATAATAAATGTTATTAAATTTGTAGGCCCAAGGATACATAATCTTTGGTATGGCAGGGCCAATTTATCCTACATAGATGTACCTACCGATATTTACTGACTGTTGCATTCTAGTGAAAAATTACGGAACCTTAAAGCTCTTTTGCAGTAGCAATCTGAATCTGACTGTGCCCAGTTGATGAATATGATATGGCCAATAGGCCATCCGTAATATGCGAATAATACATAGAACCAAATTATTGTCATAAATGCGAACTGTTTGCAGGACTTCTATGTCATTCAGGGTTATTAAATTATATAGTGATACGCGTATGTATGTAGGTAGGGTTGAAAAAAATCACAATAAAAGTCAGTAACTACACTACTGACCTTTCAATATATCAATAGGAGTCAATATTCACAATAAAATCGAGCGTGTCGTGTCTATGTGTGCAATTGTAAAATTTTATTTCACAATGGAGAAACGACAAATTCTGACATCCATTAAGACCATATTGCCTAAAGCACTAGCCAACTAAAGGTAGAACTAATTTGGTAATTGAATAAAATATTCGCGACAATTTAGTTTAATTTAAGATTGTAACGCACGATTCGACTTTACACGATTAAAATACAAAACACTGATACGACACGCTTTTTATAGTAATAATTATTTAATGAAAAACTACTTTCTTTCTATATGATCATTTATTCTTTAGAATGAACTTGTTTTCCGTACCATATAATATAGTATGATAAAGCGTTAATGTGGATCTGACAAAAGCATGTTATGGCATTTACAGACGATATCCGTTAATTGATCAAGTACATATAATAAGATAATGAAAAAATAATTGAAAGTGTATTCTGATAAGGCATTGTATAGTTTCAATGGAACGGTTGAGTACCTGTTTCTCTCAGTAGGCTCAAGGCACGTATTAAATTGAATTTACAAAGGACGATAACCCCCTGCAAACTTTGAGTGAACTATTTCCAACTCCAATACTTTTATAAACTATAAATACGTGACTTTATCGTTTACTTTTGATGTTTTAGCAGGGCGGCTTTATTGTTGAGTAAACTTTACATGGTTTTGTTTGTAAAGCTCTTTCTAATGTAAATTTTTCTACTACTCTGTTCACTTTTTCTTTTAGCTAGCTCAACTGAGGTTTACGTAGTTTATCTTTAGATATGCGTCTATAAAAATTGATACATATACAATACTAATTATTGTTCTGATGATAAAGTAAAGTGACATTTTGAAGTTACTTTTCTTGAGCCTCTATTACTTTGACCGATATAATCATTTTACAGTTTACAGTGATCAAACAATATATACGGATATTATACTACCAACAATAGAATTTACTACGAAAATTGACGGCGGGGCATAAACCTAAACAACACTTTTTACAATTATGTCCTTGCCTTGATCTACGCCCTGTTAGTGATAAGAGTTTTAATATTGTGCTTTTATAGTCGACATGTAGGCCGCTCACTAGATGGAATGACAAAGTAATCAGAATCACGGCTAGCCCAAGAGCGGCTAACAGCCTTTCTTTGCGGAAATCTATTGGAAAGGCATTTGTTCAACAGTCTTCCAGATGATAATGATGATGGTTATGATGAATAGACATATTGTACCAACCCCACCCACACGAGTGAAATAAGCAGAGGCAGATGATGAATATCTGGTAGTTTTTATTACTTTGTTTTACTATGGTATAACATTTCATAGGGACAAACTACAGTATATTAAAATTTTTTAATATATTATTATCACGAACCATAGCTACAGCATCGTGCTACAGTGTAGGCAACTACTCAATCATAAGATACACATGCCACATCAAAAATATTCTTGATGGTTAAACAGCACCAACGTTTCAATACCATATTTATAAGCCCAATGTTAAAAAATCAATCAGTTCAGTTTCAGTACAATATTTTGGAATAAAATTGTTAATTAATTAATAAAGTCAAATCGTGTGTTTTAGTCAGATGCATAAAATGTAAGACACGGTTCTATCCACGACTGAACTATTAATTTTTGTACTGCAAAACTGCTAGATTATAATATATACAGATACACGCTTTAAAGTGCACTTTTTTAGGCAGTGGAATAAGAAATTAAGCCTCAGCAGCCTCAGCACTCGATTTCTATACGTTAAGGGTGAACTGGCCGGCCCGTTCTCCATACAAACGCCGTTGGGTGATCACTCCCTCATTTGAGGATTTAGGTCCAAAATAAAGCATAATACCGATTGATCTCGTCATTATCTAGGCTTGTATGATGGCAAAATTTTAAAAAGATAATTAAGTTGTAAGTTATGAGCCTCGAAAACTTTATATGAAAATGTTTCGAGGCTCATAATTCTCAGGTTAATTATTTTATTAAAATTTCGGCATCATACAAGCCTAGACAATGACGAAATCAATTTTGCTTTATTTTGGACCTAAATACTCAAATAAGGGAGTGATCACCCAACGGCGTTTGTATGGAGAACGGGCCGGCCAGTTCACCCTTAACTCTAAACCTCATACATATAATTTTTTACCCACAAGTATGCAATAAAACAAAAAACCGGAATCCAAAATTAAAAATCACACGGCCCATATACGACTCCATTCACGTGCAATTCACTGTTTTTATCCGATCTTGTGTTGCCATCGTAAAATGGCGAACAAAAATACACGGTATTTTGTTCAAAGTCATTTGTATGCGAACTCGCTTCCAGGCGTGTTTCCTTTGTTTCGGAAACAACACCTGCTGAGAAACTGGATTTATTTCGAATAAGATATTTCAGAAAATAATGGAAAGGTCCTCTTAGCCTCTTAACATCCGCATTGGACGATATCGTCCATTACAATAGTTATAATTATCTACGATGCGCATGAGTTAAGTGGTGTTGCATATTGGTGTAAAATTCAGTTTCCAGTGTGTAGTTTCACTTTGCTTTTAAGTGCTAAAAGTAGAAAAGTTATCGGTAAGGTTTTCCTGTATAACAATAATATGGCAATTGCAATTGAACTTTATTTCCATTTATTTTATTTGTGCAATAATAACACATAAAATTGGAGACCGACCCGTGGTACAACTGCGATGTCCAACTGGTTGTACTACGGAGAAAAAAGTTACCCATGGTTCAACTCGTTTTTTATATATTTATTATTATGATCCATGGTACAACTGTCCAACTGGTTGGACTAAGGGGAAATTAATTTATCTATGGACTAGTTATTTATTTATCTATAGTCTAGGGCAAAGTCATTTTTAGGGCAAAGTCATATTTAGGTGCGACGACGAGCGAAGCGAGGAGGAGCGTTAGGTTACTTGTGACTACGACATCGCGCGAGCCGAGCGAGCGAAGCGAGCGTGCCGCGGCAGCGGCCGGCGATGCGCCACATAAATTTAATTTCATATACCACTTTTGGTGATCATTTACTACTTTATCCCCTTAGTCCAACCAGTTGGACAGTTGTACCATGGATCATAATAATAAATATATAAAAAAAGAGTCGAACCATGGGTAACTTTTTTCTCCGTAGTACAACCAGTTGGTCATCGCAGTTGTACCACGGGTCGGTCTCGATAAAATTGTCTCTATCTGACATAAAGAAATAATGATGAACCGAATTCCAGACTCTTTATCAACAAAATTGACCTAGCCTAAAAAATACGTTAATAATTTCCACACGACTGCCACTGGGGTTGTCTAGTAACTTACCCAATCTAAAACTTGAATCTCGTTCCGAACTTATAAGTTTAGCTTACTGTTCCCAGTTCCAATTTAAATTTAGTTCAACCCACATCGACACGTCGGGCATCTACTTTGAAACCAATTTAGAACGGTACACACGCGCTCCTGTTTATTTATGCCTTAAGTATTTTGGTGAAATAGTCACACTTTAGAATAGCCTTGGTATTCCAAGTCATAATGTCCTATCGGAGACATTGATTAACACTTAAATTCCATTTCTTTTTTGAACTTTTGATCGGGTTAACGACATCAGCGCTAAAAATAACTTTTAACCACGGCATCGCTGGTCCAATATTGTGTTAGTATAGCTCGCATCTTACCCACCGACGGCCATCGTTGTATTAATGTATCTGCTATTTTCTGTATGGTCGGGGGTGCTTTAGGGTTCAAATTAAGGTCCATTGGTTTTATTGTTTTATAAATGAAATCGATAATATAATAAATATAATTATTATAGCACTCTACCGAAGTGTATGTCATTGATCCATGCATTATTGAAAATATATATGTTTTAGAATATTTCAAACATGTATATTCGTTATAATAACAATAATTGAATTGCAATCATAAATACCGTATAACGCTAACAAGTATTAATAATATTTGATATTATTTTTATTTTTAAATTCTTATTTATAGTTATTTTTAAATGTTTATTTATTATAGATTGGAAGAAGTGCCGATAGGAATAATGACAGTGGGTGGGCAAAAGCGATTTCTACACTGCTATCTTTTCTTGTGATTCCCATGACGCCAGCCAAGCGCAGGGGTTATGGAAACCCCTCTTTAATGGTGGAAGACCCTCGTTAACGGTGATCACATTATAGTTATAATAAAAAAGCGGTTCGATCTCGGGATGACTGGAGAATGTAGAAACTATCAATTATGAATAAAATTACCCTTTGTTTCTACTAATTTTTATTGTTTGTTAAGTGCACTATTAAAACTCAGTTTGAAATCACGATAATACCACAATCGCTGTGGCATCACGGCTTTCAAAGTCAAAAACCGGGCATTGTGCTGTGCGTTAAGAAAATATTAACATCTTCTGGTTGACATTACACAACTACGATATTCTAGGTTATTATCCAGTTTACCTATCAATATGATTACAAGCACTACCGCGTACCAAGCGAAAATTACATTTACAAATGATACGTCCCCCGATTGAATACAAATCAATATTAAAACAATTAAAGCGGTGATTCTCTGATATTGGGCGTTTTGAAAATGAACACTTTTCTATGGATCATTATTTCGATTCAGAAAAATTAAAACAGAAATGCAGCTTTTTTGGAATTATTTTTGATATATTTTCGTATTTGTTGACATAATTATTTACTAAAGCTAGCACTCACGGTGTTTAATCGTAACCTCCGGACTGTTTAACCACGAATTAAACGAAAGACCCTACACATACTTTTGACGAGTGCAGAGAAGACAGCGACAGTGACGCACGCACCCCTACCCTACCTGCGATGCCATTGCTGCCCGCTGTTCCTGATGTTTCGCAAAGGGCGTTGCGAGCAGCCGCCCGCAGTGCGCGTCTAGAAGCCCTCAAAGCTGTCAGCATTCCTTGAAAATTAGCACCGTAGATGCTAAAGTAGATGGTATATTTAGTTCAAATGTTTACATCTGGTTCGTAATTTTCCTATCTAATAATACCCATATATGTGACCAATTCTGCCGTCCGATAGCTATAATGCCGCTAACCCACACTTTGTCAATTTCGACTTTTTAATATATTCTGAATCAGAAAAAAAAGTTTTATCGACTGATTTTACCCGTATTTTTCTATCTATAATAGTTTTCGAGATAATGAAAAGAAAAATGCCGTTATATGCCTAAATTTTGAATGTAAACAATGCTAAAATGCAGTAAATAGTAAATGCATGGCTAAAACGCGATTAAAAGCAATTTTAGCAAGCATTTGCATGACTACATTGCCGTTACTTTGTTTTCACTAACAATAATGAGGTTAAAGTACTTTAAACTCGTTATAGCTGTGTTATATTTTTCATTAATATAAAACAATCCAAAGCTTTAATGCCGTTAAGTGAAAACACTAAGCAATAATGTAGTTAAAATGCAATAGCGGCATTTTAGCATTTTAATTCGAATTTTTTTATCATTACTTTGCAATTATTAAAGGGCTTATGGCGGCAAATTAAAATAAAAACTGAAATAATTTTACACTTAGTCAAGACTAAAACGCGACTATCCCACATTACTTAGCTAAAATGCGGTTATAAACTCTCGTTCATTCAACGGTCGCGGAGTGTGCGAATCCGATCGCAGTTTGGCGCAGGAGTCTAGACGAGACGGACGTGTCACGCATCAGCAGAGGTGACCGAAGTGCGCTTACGCGGGAAGTTATTTGGCGCCAAATCACATCTACATGCTACGTAAGTTTTACTGCCCATTTTATTTTGAAAAACTAAATCTTAAGCTAGTAAAATTTCTTTTAAAAGACGTTTTTAAAATTACCTAGGACAATAAAATAAATATTTGCCATCTCAATTCAATTCGTAAGTGTTGGTGGCTGAGCGCGTT
Source organism: Plagodis pulveraria (assembly GCA_963890685.1). NCBI lineage: Eukaryota > Metazoa > Arthropoda > Insecta > Lepidoptera > Geometridae > Plagodis > Plagodis pulveraria. The sequence continues at coordinate 8,026,955 of OY982964.1, read as the reverse complement.
GTGTTCCGTTTCTGGGATGTCGAATGTTCGGTTTAAAATGGTATTCGCCTCAATACTGCAACTACTGCAGTTGGAGATCAGTTTACATCGGTTTTAGTCATACGTCACTGGCGAAAAAACTACCTACCTAACAAACTACCTCGGTCACTGGCGAACAAACGCGTTCCTACACTTCCTACGCACACAATCTAAGCTCGTGTAGGTGAACGCGTACCATGCTTGTGTAAGTGAGATAAGAAATGCTAGGGTTGCATGCGCAGAAAACGCCGCGCGTTCAAGTTCGATGACCTCAATGACTCAAAACAAACTTATTGCGCGAATTAGGAAGAAATAAGAATCATATTATGCTGTAAGGTGGGTATCTAAGCTCGTTTTTTACAATAGTTTCCTATTTTGAATCGGTATAAACGAAGTAACTAAATTTTTGTAAGGAAATTCAGGCCACCAAAACGTTACGTAAGTTGAAAATATGATTTTTTGTTGATATAGATAATGTGTTGTTTTCAGTGTGATCTGATAGGTTTAGGTCTTAAACCGATAGGGTAAATGAAATACTAAACATAAGTACCTATTGTATGTTGGTTTTCTACTAAAACATAAAACACTTTAAAAATAACTGTAAAACACTTTAAACACAGCACAACACACGCCCATTACAAAAGTATTTGTAAATTATTTGTTTAATATTTGAATATTTTACGTAACCTCCACTCTGCGCACCGCGTCGTCGCGTCCTTGCCAACCGGTAACTGTGAGGTAACCGAGCGCGGGTGGCAGGGAATGACCGTACTGTACGATCATAACGTGATACAAAATCTATATTACAACCTTTGTTTTTTCTTACGAATTGGGTCTTCTATCACATATTATTTTATTAGACATTTTTATCGGACAAAAACATGTAATTAAGTAAAACGCTTAGGTTTTAGCCGGAGAGGGATTGAAAAGCTTTTACTTGGTAGCCACACACGTAAAGATATACTTGCGCAAGTTTAGACTAGAATGCTATTATTTAGTTTAGGCTACTGAAATGCTAGCTACAGGATATAGCAATGCAATCTAAACTTGCGCAAGTATATCGTTACGTGTATGGCTACCTTTACGTTGCGTTCGGACATGTGCCAGCCTACTGATCGGTGACAGGACGCTTGGGTTTATCATACATAAACTCTCCATAACTGTAGATTCTGTCTTCATACATACTTATATAAATTTGTAGTGATTTAATGAAACGTCCCTGAGTAATTAACTTACAAATAATGTGAACTGTGAATTGATTTTTTAATGAAATAATATTAACATAAAATAACAATCACCTTAGGTCGATTGTTTTGTTATGGTTGGTTTAATGGTTAAATGTTTTTTTTTTCAGAACATGTATACATGAAAGGATATTATATTACACAAAACAAGATCACCAAATATTAAAAAGACTGACATAAAATCTATATTTTCCCGGCCATACGACTTCAAAAAACATGGTGCAATTTTTGACTATAGAAATGAATACAAAACCACCTTGCACTTTCCACACTTATTAAAAAAATTTGATAACATAGAAAACTATTTGGACGAAATAAAATCCATTCAAAAACAAAAAAATATAAAGCCCGTAAATAATACCGTAGAATTGAAAGAAAAACCAGTACATCGACATCGACAACTAGTAAACGTCGGATTCTGTGAAACATGCGAAAAAGAAAATCAGGAGAAGGAGAAGAAAACTGAGAATAATGAGAAGGAAAACGCCAATTCGAGTGAAAAAGAGAGCGAGAAGGAGAACAAAATGGAGAGTGAGAAGGAGATTAAGGAGGTGAGTGAGAAGGAGAACGTAAAGGACAGTGAGAAGGAGAACGTAAAGGAGAGTGAGAAGGATACCGAGAACGAGAACGTAAAGGATAGTGAGAATGAGATCGAGAAGGAGAACATAAAAGAGAGTGAAAAGGAGATCGAGAAGGAGAACATAAAGGAGAGTGAAAAGGAGATCGAGAAGGAGAACATAAAGGAGAGTGAGAAAGAGATTAAGGAGATGAGTGAGAAGGAGAACGTAAAGGACAGTGAGAAGGAGAACGTAAAGGAGAGTGAGAAGGATACCGAGAACGAGAACGTAAAGAATAGTGAGAAGGAGAACATAAAAGAGAGTGAAAAGGAGATCGAGAAGGAGAACATAAAGGAGAGTAAAAAGGAGATCGAGAAGGAGAACATAAAGGAGAATGAGAAAGAGATCGAGAAGGAGAACGTAAAGGAGACCAAAAAAAAGAGTGAGAAAGATAACGAGAAGGAGAACATACAGGATTGTGAAATGGATAGTGAAAAGGAGAGCGAGAAGAGGAGTGAGAAAGAGAGTAAGATAATGAACCAGAAATCGAGTGAGAAGGAGAACGAGAAACAAAAAGAAAAAGAGAATGAAATTGAAAACGAGATGTCTGCAGGTTTTTTGTACTGTGACGAGACACTTTCATTATCTGACGCATACATTGATACTAAAATGCAAGAACAAGATCCGTATGCAGCGTCAGACGACAGCAAAGATGAAGATTACATTCCAGACACAGATATCTATAGTGAACAATCGAGTGAAACAATAATAGTAGACGATATTGAAGATACAAACAAAAAATCTATGGTATCAAGTTATTCGCAGCATTGTGAATATGAACATTGCATTGAACCAGCTATTAGCAGTTGTGAAGTATGTTTTTGTCTATTGTGTCCAGATCATTTTGACAGTCAAACAGCATTAGCTATTTCTTGCATAAAACATCATCCATTTTCTACTGAAAAAGAGCATAATAAAAAAAATGACTGTAATATCATCAATTTTTCAACCGAGATATTTGATCGTTATGTTAAACCATGGACTTACTAAATACTTGTCCAGAGTTAAACTATATTTTGTGAGTGTAATAATTTTTCCAAAAAGATCTCATTTATAATAACTATTGCTTAAGTAAAAAAATTAATGATTAAATACTCATTTAAAATTATGACCTGTTATTTATTATTTCATTTAAATAATCAGTAATCAAATTCAAATTCAAATTCAAATTCAAATAATTTATTTGCCAGAATACAAACATTTCATATTACATTTTGAGTTGTTGTACAAATGTGCCGCATTAGTATTCAGTCTGCAAGCAGACGTGCAAATATTTGTCAAGTCGCAATAATTATTACTAAAATTCAATATAGTCAGTTAACATTTGTAAATCCCTTGAAATTCTAAATACTCTTTTACACTATAAAAGCAATTATCTAATAGCCACTTACTAAGCCTCTTTCTAAAGATTTGTCCATCTAGTTGTTTCAACGCATCAGGTAACTTATTAAATACTAAAATACACATATTATACACATTTCTTCTATAAATGTCCTTATAGAACCGAGGTTGATATAATAAGTTTTTATATTGATTACGTTTTTGTCTTGGGTAAACTTCACTTCGTGTCTTGAAATATGATGGATAACGTTTTACAAATACACACACTTCTCTAATGTATAAGCATGGAAGCGGTAAGATGTTATTTCTTTGAAATAAAGGTTTACATGTATCTAAGTACCACGATTTGTTAATAACACGAATGCACCGTTTCTGCACTTTAAACGCCTTTTCGGAGTCTACTGAGCTTCCCCACATAATCAACCCATAACTGAGGACCGAAGAAACGTACCCGTGATAAGCTGTCAACGCAGCCTCAGTAGACACGGTCTGCCTCAGTCTCTTGAGAGCAAAAACGAAGCGATGGAGTTTTTTACAAACCGCTGCTATGTGTTCTTTCCAGTTTAAATGTTTGTCCAATATTAAACCTAAGAATTTGATGGAATGCACCTCGTCAACTTTTTGATCTTTATAACATATGCTGTCAAGATTAATTGGTTCAGTATTATAAGAATTAAATTGGATTAAGTTAGTTTTATTCATATTAATTTTTAAATTATTCTCATTAGTCCAATTTACTACTTCCGATATGGTATTTTTTAATATTTGCTCTGGAAAATTATTTTTGTCGCATTTTACAATTATTGTAGTGTCATCAGCAAACAATATGCATTTATGTAGAGTACACTCAGGGAGATCATTTATGTAGACTAGGAAAAGTAAAGGTCCTAAGATACTACCTTGAGGAACGCCTGTTTTACTCGCAGCTGGTTCCGAATAAAAGTTTTGTTTAATAAAACTTTTACCTTTCTTCACTACTTTCGTAACTACTGTTACCGTTTTTCTGTTTTGTAAATAGCTACTAATCCACTCCAATGCTTTTCCTCTGATGCCATTCCGATCTAATTTATTTAAAAGGTGTGCATGATTAACAAAGTCAAATGCCTTTTTTAAGTCCAAAAATAGTGACACTACTGATGACCCGTTGTTGATAGTTTCCGTAATAGTTTTTATCAAGTCAAAACACGCTAGAGCTGTTGAGCTTCCCTTACGAAACCCAAATTGGTCATTTTTGAGTATATTGTGTTTGTCAATAAAATTACTAAGTCTTCTAAGCATCGCTTTTTCAACAATCTTGGACATTACGGGCACCAAAGTAATGGGACGATAATTATTGGGATCTGCCTTATCTTCGCCTTTGAAGGTAGGTTTAATAACAGATACCTTTAGTGGCTCGGGAAAAGTACCCTCAAGAAAAGAAAGATTTATAACATGTGAAAGTGGATAACAGATCCATGCCGCACAGAACTTTATGACCTTGGTAGTAATTTCATCAAAACCACTAGAATTGCTATTTTTCAAACTCATAATTATTCTATAAATTTCTAAAGCGTCAACAGGGTTCACGAAAATTGTATTTAATTTAATATTATTATTATTATTAGCACTATATGTCAATCTATTATGAATGTTTGATGTCAGGTTCACAAAATAATTATTTAATATATTACAAATGTCAGAAGGATTATTATAAGTCATATTATTAAAATTAATAGTGTCTATGTCATAACTGTATAAATTTGAACTAACAGAAGATGAAATTGCTTTCCACGTAGCTCTACATTTATTATTGCTTTTTTGTATCAGTCGATTACTCGTTATTTTTTGTGATTTCCGTAAACACTTTTTGTATATGAGGTTATATTGATTGAAGATACTTTTATTAACTCTTTTGTTTTTATTATTATATCTGTAATTTAAATATAATCGTCGCTTTGTTATGCTTGATATTTTAATTCCTTTAGTTAGCCAATGAAGTTTTGAAGGTTTATTGTTAAATTTAACTTTTATTGAAGGAAAACATAAGTTGTAAAACAACTGAAAAGTGTCGTATAAATGTTGAAATGAATCTGCGAAGTTTTGAGATGCATAAACTTCTTCAAAAGATAGAGACGACATACAATCAGCAAATTTTCTCATATTGTCGGGACTATAGTCTCGTCTGTATTCAAACCAATGGCTCAAAGCTTTCTGTTTATTTGCTTTTAATGTAATGGTTTGAGCTGTATCATGATCAGACAAGCCAAGAGAGTGTATTTCAGGTTGAACGTGCTTTATGTTGGATGCTATTTGGTCTATACAAGAATTCAATCTGGTAGCCAATGTTATGTGCACTTGGAAGTTATAGCTTTCTAGAAGGGCCAGTAACTCTTTAGTGGCCGAATTATTTTCCAATATGTTTATATTCCAGTCACCGCAGAGTACAATTTTTTTCCTTCTGAATTCATCGGTAGTAAAATTAAGCAATTGATCAAGTTTGTGAAGAAATAATTCCACATGATGCTTTTTGTTATTGGGAACTCTATAAATATTAAATATCACGATATTTAGGCCTATTATCTCAACACCACAGCATTCGAAATAATGTTGTGTTGTTATGTAGGACGGAACGCACACACTTTTTATACGAAACAGTTTTTTTACTAGTATGCAAACACCCCCTCTACATTTATTTCTTGAAAATATTGACGCTAATTTAAAATTTTTCAAAGTTATATTATTTTCCGTACCCTGCTTAACAAAAGTTTCGCTAAAACATAGTACATCAACCTCTTGCTTTTGATCCGCCAATTGTAATAAAGCTACTTCAATATCATCAAGTTTCTTACAAAGACCTGCTATGTTTTGATGAAAAATACATAAACTGCTTTGACTGGCATTACTATGACTGGAATCAACGTCGAGGGTGCTAGGAGTGTCATTTTTTGTATTCACAACACTAGGAACGAAAACAAATTGTACTCCTTAGACTATTAACATCATTCGTATGTATATGTGGAGATTGAAATTGATATTGAGTAAGGCCTGTTTCTCTTTCAATGTGATTAATTCCAATGTTCAATTTGAATGATATTATGTCGAGGTTTGACTTTCGTTGATTATAGTCGAATTTTAACTGTAGGTTTTTTACATATACAAATTTACACTTATCAAAGTACTTAGCACAAGTTTCTAATTCGTAATTTAATTTCTTAATATTTAAGTAGCGATTTTCTAACACACTTAATAATAAAATATTATAGTCCTTAAATGTATGCAAAAAATCATAAACGTTTGTTAATAGCGTATATGGGTTTTTGTCATGTTTACCAACAGAAATAATAATAATATCATCCTTCGTAACGGTCTCTACTAGTCTGCTAATATTACGTAATATATGATCAGAGGACGCATGGGGCTTAATTAATCCTTGTATGTTGTACTTTACGTCTTGATAACCTAGTTTTTTACACAATAGATGGGTAGATAGTCCCCTTACTTGTTCGTCACCGATAATATGAATGTATTTGGTAGTACTCATTCTATTTTTAACTTTATTTGCTGTTGAAGGGCTTGTATGTGGAGTTGAGTTCGCAGGTGTTGGCTCTATCAAAAGTTCGGAAGTTTCTTTAAGCATTTCCTCGCTGATACTACTTTTTGCTTTATTTGAAGACTTAGGAGTGCGATAGTTATTTGAAAAGTTCGATTGAGTTTTATTTATAGTATTGTTACTTTTTCCTTGAGACTTTTTTGGCGTGGATTTGCATATATCTTTCAATTGGCTTACTCGTGTATCATATGACGAGATCTGCTTTTTAAGCAATTGGTTTTCCGACAACAGATTTAATATTTCATTTTCAGCAATGTCTAATTTCTCCGTAAGGTCGTTCACTTTCTTTTCTAATAATTCTATCTTGGCGGTACTATCAATTCTAAGGTTAGGGCAGCTCCTATTTAATTTTGGTTCACTATTATAGATTGCAGATAAGTCATCAACCTCTTCGTCTAGAGATAAGCTGGCAAAAGAATTTTCCGTATATATATTTGCTTTATATATCCGTCGTTCTGTGACATTATTTTCATTTTCATTGGAGGTTGAAGTTTGGACTTGGAGTGTAGAAACTTGCTCTTGTTGAGGATTGTTTTCGATGTTGATATATGGAGACGAGTTTGTTGTTGCTACTGCATTACTTGCTAGGGGCGTCTTTCCTTTATTTTGTAAACATGTTATACATTTCCATGCAGCTTTTTTCTGGTGGTCCATTAAATAAAATAGTTTTTCAGATTTGTTCGCACACTGCAGATGGTAGGCATATTTACAATTAGAGCAAGTTAAAAATTGTCTGTTTGTAATTTTGTTTTTGCATTTGCAACAGTTTAATACCATCTTGACAAGTGTGTTATTTTTTTAAATCTTTTCAAAAATTGTTCAGTGTTTCAAACTATACAAAAAAAAAAATTAATCACAAAAAGTCTCTTCGATTAACATGTGTTTTTGATCCTCACACTCTCGGAACGTGAAGCAGCGCTATTATGAATGAGCTAATTGGTTCTTCAACGTTGCATCGAAATAAGCATTCTTATTGCATATTCGATTTGCAATATAATTATTTATTTAAGCGCCCTCTGAGAGTTGTGAACTGATTGTTACGTGAGTATAATGGTTCTACTTTAGATGGTTCTAAGGCAATGCTTTATTGATGAGCTTTGGATATTATACGTTGTGTTTGATGGCGCCACTTTCTATTGAATTTCAAATTAACGGTGATGATTTCTCAATCTTGTTTCAGAATTATGAGTTGAATGTCTTTATGTATGTATAGATTTGGTTTATTTACTCACAGAATTCGTACTCTTTGGAGATTACGTAAGATTAAGTTGTTCAAGATCATCTTCACAAAATATTTGGTCTGTTTACATTGACACAACCAGCTGTTTTTGTTTTGCAGAATATTCAACGTATATATAATTTTACAACGTAATAACACACTATGAGTTGAATTTAAAATTCAACCTGAAATACCTAAATACCTTGAGTAAAATTTTCACTTTAGATGCATTTTGTTGTATTTTTTCAATCATGATGAACATATACATCGCTAAATTGCCGATAAGATAGATGGTTTTGGTGTAGCAATAAAATTCTGAAAACGTTTAACGGCAATATAGATTGGGATCAAAAACAATATTTCTAGTGCTTTACAAGTTCCTAAAATTTATGCAAAACCAATCACTAGAATGCCGCTAGGGTTGTCCTAATGGCGTTATAGCTGTGGCTTTTGTTATCAATTTATGCAATGAATACTAACTGCAATCAGTTTTATAGCATTATCTCAAAATATGCTAAATATTTTAGTTTTAATTAAAAACCGTCTTATAGCCCTTAAAATTTCCTATTTTATGATATTTTAACATTTAAAATCGGTAAAATGGTTTTTGAACAGCAGTGATTTTAACTTCTCCCGCACTTTTCTCGAATTTTGGTTTTTGGGGTTAGCGGCATTATAGTTATCGGACGGCAGAATTATATCCTTAACAAATTTTATTGAAAATGTTTAATCGGATAATAGCACCAGTATATAATGTATTATTTTCTTTGATTTTCATGCATTGCCAACCAACAAAATTTTGTAATTACAACGTGCAGCGTTGTAATAGTAAACAACGTGTATTTAATCTAAATCTATACTTCTATATACATAGCTATCCTATAATATTATATAGTTGAAAGATTTGTATTTTTTGTATGTCAGAAATAAACTTAAAATTTACTAGACCGATTTGAAAAAATATTTTTCCATTAGAATCCCACAATTTTCCTGATGAACATAAGCTATAGAATATTTTGAAAAACTTAGGGATCCGTATGAAAACATCGATAATGTAACCAAAAGTGTGAAAAAAATCGTATATCGCGTACGCTGCGGAAATTGTTGACAATAGACTACATCAGCCATACCATATTTCCAACAATTACAGTTTTGTCACAATAAATCCTTTTTATGTGTTTCAATTTATAATTTTCATACCCGTGCAAAACCGAGGTGGGCTAGAGCTTTATTTTCCGTCACGAGCTAACATAAATTAATTTTCTTTTTCAAATACCTTTCGAACGAGTATGATTGCTTTTTAGAGTATAGAATAGAAACTACAAACGAAAACTGTTGTCAAAAATAAACATTTAAGTAAGAGCCATGCGCTCACTTTAATATTGAGTCGGTTATAGGAAATATAACTAAGTCTAGTTTTGACGCTACAGATTTTAGTACATGTACTAATGTTCAGTCAAACAGTTTAAACTTTTAAGAGAGACAACAGGGAAGTGTTCTGACATAGCACTATACTACCAAAATATAAATCGCTTCCCTGGCAAAATACTTGAAATTGAAATATTCTTAGATAAATATCCATTTGACATATTATGTTTCACTGAAACTTGGCTTAGAGCAGATAAAATGTTATTTAATGTTAAGAATTTTAGTGTGGGTAGTGCGTTTAACAGATCATCTGCAGAAGGAGGAGGGTGTATTATACTTGTAAAAAATAATTTAAAATTTAAAGAACGCCGTGACTTGGTCAGATGTTCTGTCGAACGTGTCTGTGAGGTTGCTTGTGTGGAGGTGGACAGGCATCTCGTGTTGTGCGTATATCGACCACCAACAGATGAAGGTCGTGCTCAAAATTTTACAGAATTTTTATCCACTTTGGAAAATATACTACAGAAAATTTCAAATGCAAAAAACCCATATTTGTATGTGGTGATTTTAATATAGATATTTTATTGAATACTAAAAATAAGACTGATCTTATTTCATTGTTTAAGTCATTTAATTTGAAATTTCTATTCTGTGAGCCCACTAGGATATCAGACACTTCAGCTACCTGTATAGACAATATATACTCAAACTGTAAGACTAAAGAAAAGTCAATAATGAAGGGTATTAGATCTGATCATGAGGGCCTAGCGATAAAATTTGATGGAATCAGAAAAACAGAGAGGTATGAAATTGAACATAGACCATTAACAACTAGTAGGCTGGAAATACTCAGTACCAACATAGAAGCTAAGCTTGGCATTACAAGTTTTTCTCATAGTGACCCAAATGACATTTATAATAGCTTATTTTCTTTAGTAAACACTGAGTTTCAAAAAGTATGTCCAAAAATAAAAAAACAAATAGATGGAAAGTTGAAGTTCGGTGATTGGGCAACAACAGGTATTCGAAAAAGTAGAGATTATTTGTTTGATCTGTATCGTAGGAAAAATTTAACATCTTGCAAACAGTTTCATGATTATGTTAGGAAGTATTCAAAAATGTTCAAATCTGTTTGCTTGTGTGCTAAATCTCTTTTTATTAGAAACAAATTAGCAAGTCTAAAAATAAAATAAAAACCATTTGGAAGACTATAAATAGTGAAACTGGTAAAAATAAACCTAGAGATTCAACATATGTCTTAACTATTGATAAAAATCAAATCTCTGATTCAATACAAGTGGCGAATATATTTGAAAATTTTTTTTCTACCTTGCCCCTAGAAGCCACTAAGTCATTGGATTCTTGTCCCAATGTAGCAGAAACTATGTTAAAAAATAATTTTCCAAGCAAATCACCGGACTTTTCTTTCAGACACACCACAAGATTTGAAATTATAAAAACATTTCAAAGTTTAAACATAAAGAGTACTGAAGACTTGTGGGGTATGTCAGTAAAAGTGGTAGAGTCTATAATTTACATTATTGCACCATATTTAGAAACAATATTCAATCTTTGTGTCGATAGTGGAAACTTCCCCGATTTAATGAAACAAAGTAAAATCACTCCAATTTTAAAGTCGGGGTCTACATCTGACCCTTGCAATTATAGACCTATTTCCATCTTACCTGTTCTGAGTAAAGTATTCGAAAAAATTATGCTCAAACAACTACTATCCCATTTTAACAAGCATAATTTATTAAATGAGAATCAGTTTGGTTTCACCAAGAGCAAATCCACAACAGATGCAGGTGTTCAATTGATGTCGCATATACTGGAAGCCTGGGAGAGTTCACATGATGCTATTGGCGTATTTTGTGATCTTTCCAAGGCATTCGACTGTGTAGAGCACTGCACTCTGATTCGTAAACTTTCCCACTATGGTATTCGTGGGAAAGCTCTGAATCTTATAGAGTCATATCTGTCAGACAGGCTACAGAGGGTTGGAATAAATGGCAATACTTCTTCCGGGTCATTGGTAAAAATGGGAGTACCACAGGGATCAATTTTGGGACCTTTTCTGTTTCTAACATATATTAATGATCTGCCTTGCATGGTCAAAGATTTCTGCGATATTGTTTTATTCGCAGATGATACCTCTCTGATTTTTAAAGTAGATAGGAAAGACAGTGAACTGACGCATGTAAATAATGTATTATCTAAGATTTGTAAATGGTTTGCCGCTAATAATCTTCTCCTAAATTCAAAAAAGACGAAATGTTTAAAGTTTTCTTTACCAAATGTTCCTTATGTTGAACCAAACATAAAGCTTGGCCCAGATAAACTCCCTATTGACAAAGCGACAGTCTTCCTGGGAATCAAAATGGATTCCACTTTACAATGGGATCCACATATACATGATCTCTCCGGAAGACTTAGTTCTGCTGCATATGCAGTTCTTAGGATAAGACAGTTAACAGACGTAGCTACTGCTCGGCTAGTTTATTTCGCGTACTTCCACAGTATTATGTCGTATGGCGTATTGCTGTGGGGAACTGCTGCTGAGATAGAGACAATCTTTATCATACAAAAGCGTGCAATTCGAGCCATATATAAAATGGGTCCTAGGGAATCTGTGAGGGATCTTTTTAAAGAAATTGATATTTTAACTTTACCAAGTCTGTATATATTTGAAAATATTATGTAAGTTCGTAAAAATTTGAGTAAATTTAAATTAAACAGTGACAATCACGATTACAATACTAGGAATAAAGATAAAATAGTGGTGCCAGGTTTTAGATTAGCAAAGACAAATAAAAGGTCCTTCTTAGGTAATTGTGTGCGGTTTTATAATAAAGTTCCCAAACATATTACAACGCTCACAGAAGGGAAATTCAAGTTGCATGTGAAAAACATATTGATTAAAAAATCCTACTACACAGTTTCTGATTACATAAACGACAAAAATGCCTGGACAATTCCGCCTCCGCCAAGCTATTGCCTGTCACCTACATAATTTAAACAAATATTGTAATAACTCTATTATATAGTATGTATGTAACACATTGTTAAAAGATGTTTAAAAGAATGGCCCCGAGTTTCTTGCCCGTTCTTCTCGCAGTGGCTCTATACAATTTATTTGCTGAACGTGGCAGTACAATGTAGAATATTTCAATACTAAAATTTGTAATTGACCTTCATAAGAGCGTCGTAGACGCCTAAATTGAATAAATGATTTTGACTTTGACTTTGACTTTGACTTTGTCTCCTCGGTGTGGTAAGTGGCAAAAGCTTTTACCTAACTAATGCAAAAAAAATTGCGTTCAATAGAAAACTTATTGAAACGGAAATGTATATAAGTTTGTTAAAGCGTTAACATTTAACAAATAAAATGAAGATGTTTAAATGTGTAGTAAATGTAATTTAAGTTACCTATTCCTGTTAAAAACTATTTATTGTGTTGATTTCAAACTTAAGCATTTGTTGTAACAGCTGTATGTCTAGCAATCGATAGTTTTTCATTATCTGATTGCGGTTAGATTAGGCGAATAATTATAACCAGTTCAATGAGTCCTCTTATGTACATTAATTTAATGTAAACCAAAACGAATATATTCAAAATATCAAAAAACACCTCGTGGAAAATTCAACACATTGCAGTGTAGTCGGCGTTTATAGCATAAATACATTCGCAATCCAACGGGGGTATACTTTTATAGGGGTTCTAGACAAGACAAAACTATAACGGGCTGTTTTCAGTTTGTATTGTTACTGCAGCAGAATTTTACTAGATTATAAACAAAATTTTATGGAAATAACTTCTCTAACTAAAACCTGCTTGACCTCACACCTTCATAAGAGCGCAGTTTGAATTTGAAAAACAGGATAGTAATATAATTGATAGTTTATTAACATCTTTTATTTCACGCTTCAACCTCTAAGCCGCATTTAGTGGTTTATTCGGCTACGGTTTGCTTGTCAAACGTAAATGTATCTTTCGTTTTACTATTTCTCCCAGTAAAGAGTTTCCTATAAGAATTTTTACTGTAACTCGGTTTCTTTTGAGATAAAGGATGACTCGCGAGTGAGCCGTTTTTTTGTCTACAAAGGCCCTTTTTGAGAGTACATTTCTTTGGGAAGAAGGTATTATGATGTTAGCGCATTTCCCTAAGGATGTGCCTGGGAACGAATTTATGATATCTTTGTGGTATATATACCGTTATTTTAGGCTGCAAATTTTTATAACATGGAATTTATTTGGATTGTTTTATATGGGATATTGAAATATTGAAAAAAATGGGTAAACAAAGAATATTCGTAACTCAGTGAAGCCATCTCAATTGTTTTGTACTTGGGATGTACCTTGCCATAGCATGTGGTAAAATTATTGCATAAAATAATGTATAATCATCGGTTGTGTATTTCTGTGCTGTCTTTTAAAGTGAGTTTCAGTTAAAGAATCTTGCCATAAAAGTTTGTGTATCCTTTCAAATAATTTTAAATACTATCTCTAACTTTAACATGTAATAAAACTAAGAAATGTTTGAATAAAAATTATGCAACAAGTCTAACAAGAGCCGGAATTCCATCACGTTTGGTCTACGCAGGAGCAAAAGTAAGCCATCGATAGTATAATCACGATCAGTTTGTGTGAAAAACGTAATAAAGCTCATTCTCACAAAACCATTTATGTACGTTTAAATTTTATTTTTATTTTCGTGGTGCATTAAGGCATCTATCTTTCTCTTTCTTCTAGACGTAAATGGCTTATGTACTAGCAGTATGTTAGTAAATGTAATGTGCTGATACAGACACTACGTGGCATCAAGGGCTACTGTAGCTTAAATTCGTCTCTAAAGTTTTTTTTAACATATGATCCCATGACTACTACGCCGGTAACTACTTGGTCAGTGATGGTTTCGTCCAAATCAAGTAGGTATTTAAATAATACCACTACCTTTGTTACTTCTATAAAATTTCCATAGTATTAGCTAAGACAATGTAGAAATTTATCTTTGGATTTTTTCTGTCCAGTGAATCAAATGCATATGAAACAAAGTGAGAAGATTAATTAAATAACAAATGAAACCCATTAAACTTTACGTAAAACCTCAGTAAAACTCTTAAGCCATTAGATTCTTAAGCATTTAGATACCACAATACCAACACTTATTGACCCGAAATCCGTAAGGATAAAGTTCAAAGTGAACAACAAAGTTTACTCCGCAACATCAGGTTGAATCGCTTTTCAGTGCACCTGCCAAGTTTGACAAATATCCAGGCATTTTTGGCTAAAGATATAGCTAGAAGAATAAAAAGATGCTAAGACAGCTCTGCCTACTCTTATACGTATACTTTGATTGTTTGTTCAATAATGGTCCTAAATTAATTGCTTCGACGTGATCTAAAAATCTACTGCGCCTAGTCTCGTAATTATGAGCTCAAAATGTTACTTTTTTAGTTCTATAAAAAAACGTAAAAGACGAATAAACTGGCAACTTTACACTGATACTTTTAAGTCTAATCTCAAACAACGCCACCGATGAGATTGTGTAACTTGAACTTTTTTTCTTCTAGGAATCGTGCAGACAGGACCTGATAGAAGAAATAACGCAATCATTTTCTTCCTACACTTCTCGAATGCGTCTGTGAATGTTTTTCAACAATTAACCAACCAACTCGAACCCGTTTATCTGGGTCTCCTCATACGTGATACGCTGGGTATCTTCAATTTATTGGCTGACAGTAGCCAAATTTTATAATGATCGCAGTCCAGGGCCATAAACAAGGCCAAGGATAGGTTCTGCGTACCAATGCCGGTATTCTAAAGAGGCGCTTCTTTTCCAAAAGCATTTTATAGTTTAGTTGTTGTTTAGATTTTATGACACCATTAACTTAAGTCTTTTTCGTGTTAATATGTAAATAATCGTGAAAATGCATCGATATGACGTAAAATTTTTACCGAAACATCAAAAACATTACACTACAGAATGCGAGATAAGGAATATTAGTCACTATCTTCATAACTCGTTGCAATATCAAACGTCTTTATTTTCAATTTTCCTGTCAACAATTACAAATATTTTATGAAAACATCAAATTAATATTTTAATAAAACACTTAAAAAATACAAAAATATATCTAATGACAATTCCGCTGTTAAAATATTAAATTGATGTTTTCATAAAATATTTTAATAATATTTGTTATTATTAAATATGGATTTCCGCAAAGTAACGCCTGAATCTATTTATAATATTTTCCTGTCAAAGTTATTAAGGAGATTTAAGTAGTATTTAACCGGACCTTTAAAAAAATCCTTATTTTTGTGTCTTAAATTCTAATTAAACGTCGAATCACATATAAAAATGTACGACAAATTAATCTTGCACGGCCAGGCATCATTCCGGGGAGATAAGCTTATATATGTCACTGTAAATTTTCTATTTATCAGATACTAACTTCTTTCTATCCGAAAAATGCTGTGCAAAGTATCTAATTTTATCGACATCTCTTGAGGATTAAAAAGAAAACTCTGATCGTTTTAAACAAAAACTGTAATCTGAAACTTTGAGGTGGTACATTAATGAATTTGGAACCTTTTTGTAAACAATCTTGAGAAGTGTCATAAAAGTAAATGAGTTTTACAACAAAATAAAAAGGTTTACAAGAAAACAATCTGTTTGTATAAAAAAAATGTCACATCTTGCTATCTACAAATGTTTTCAGTAAATTGTATCATCTATAGGTAAGGTGTACCGTTTTTTCTTTTACTTAAATGAATATTTTCATCAAATAAAATCAAAAAGCATAAAGGTGGGTATCATAGTAGTGTAAGATATTCTTCTTCCAGTAAGTAGAGAAACACTACTAATTTTAGACTTATGAGGATAGCAATAATAGATAGACCCTTATCACACATATGATGAAATTATGTGCAGAACAATGATGAGTGCATTGCCAAGTCAGGCAGGGCCAACACTTTAAAATTCACTGCTTTTTAATGTTCCGTAACCAAAGGACAAACGAAGCCCTATTAATGAGATTCCACTGTCTGTCTGTCTATCCGTCCATATTATATCATGGTCCATATTATATTCCTAGCTCGTAACGGAATGTGTTACTATGTATAGTTAAAAATGACAGGCATAATAATTAAGCCGAAATAAACTTATTACACCCTTATCTCTGAGATGTCATCGTCTAGAGTTCTTTGTATTTTTTTGTAGAGAACAAATATATTACTTATAGTGAAAAATATAAGACGTTCAAAGTTGACAATTTTAGACACTTTTCATACGTGTTCCATCTCAAACTATCCATTCCCTGAAGCTAGACTGTTACACAGGTGAAAATATACCAACTGACCCTCTATCTAGTGCGAACACAGTAGGAAAAAGCCTCACTCGTCAGCAAAGGATGTGGGTCTTTTTCAGGGTCCTGCACCTTAACCGTACACAAAACGCAGGGTTTGACTTATGAGCCAGTAATCGTCATAAAGATGAGGGAAAGAGTCACCAAGCTCCGAGACAGCGTTTCTCATGCGGTAGTAGCAGTGTCACGCCATACAAAATGCTGCGTTTACTATACCGACGACAGCTCGAAAGCCATCGGTAGATTCGTCAGGTGGGCAACACAGGCTAACTATAATAACGTAGTCGACTACAACCTAAAGGCTTTACGAAACAGAAACGAAGAGGTCGTTGAGGCTCTAATCAAAACATCAAGGAAGTGGACAATCCGGCTGATACAGTACAGTACCACTATGGAGATTAAAGTTGAGTATTAAGACTGTGTATATCTAACGGAGATATGCAAGGAACAAATGGTGTTTGTGTAAATAATCCCGCAATAGGATCGCTTCATTTCCTAGCCTCGCTGAATGCAGTGCTCCTATTAGTGATTTTTTTTCTTCTTACACCGCTTATCTTTCTCACACATATCTGGTGGATACGCAGCCTAAGGTACTCCATAGTGAAGTACCTAAGTAATGTTAATTCAATTACAGGTACTAACTTTTACGTGCAGGTACTCCAATGTTGCAATCATTACTTCCTAAGAGCTTGCAAAATCACAGAGAGAAAAAACAATGCAACGAACGTGTTTTGAACACTAGTAGCAAATATAATAGGTAGTGAGTCGAAATTCATGTAATAGTTTTTATAAAATAATTAATCCTTTGGCATCCGAGATAACAAGAACAATATAATATCATTTATAAATGCACAATATTGTCCACGTCGATACCAAGGAGCCTCTTTGAATCAAGCAATGACATTGTATCATCCGGATTGTCTACCTTCTGGTGTGTTACCCTTAGTCGCCTCTTACGACACCCATTGGTAGAGATGGAGGGGTGACATTCTAACCCGGTACCCCACAGGACACGATAGCCGAGCGGTAAAAAAAATGGTCTGCCCTGCCGGCGCATTGACAAAGGTCAATGGTTCGATGCCCACCGCCGACTTCAGCTACACCGAATGATAGAAAAGCATTTTGCAAATGATCGCCTGGCTAGCTACTACCATCAACTCGAAAATCTGTCGCCAAACACCTAAGAGTATGGTCCGGTAGCAATCCTTGAGAGCCAATAAAAAAAACTACAGACTATATGAGTCTTAACACTTGAATGTGTCAGGGTGACGGGCGCAGTACAGTTCGTCACTTGTGACGATATGCATCTGTTATAGGCAGCGGTTACTGCTTAACATCAGGCGGGCCTCGTGCTAGTTCGGTCACAATCACACTAAAAAAAACATGTTCATTTCCTAACGTTGCCTGCATAAGTTTGCTGCTTTGCGACAAGGCCGCGCATAATGTTTTTTGTTTAAGTAAGTACCTATCTATTTAATGGCAATATATTTATATCTATCTATCATGTTCATCTTTTTTATACTAAGTAGATACATTCGGCCACAGCCTAACAATAAAATACACACTAAAATAAAAGACAGACGCAACCAACGACAAAATCATAAACAACCCGCCCTCAAACGAAAGGATATTCGATAAAAAATCTTTTTCCGGACGTAACCAACCGGCATTAACGAAAAAGATTGCATTCTCTGCGTTTTCGTGCAATATTTACGAAAAAGAATGTGTAGAATTTGACTTAGCTAAAATAGTAAAAACGAAAATATTGTTATGATTACTTTTGCTTAGATACAAATACGTTGTTTTGTATATTAAATTCTATATTTGTGTTTCACGTATTTTCTTGTTCATTCTGTTTTTTCGCACATGAAGACATACTGGGGTCTAAAAGGGGTAGTAAAATACATACATATCCGGGTCCACATTTTGTAACAAACAACGCCATTCATCACCAGGCAACCATAAGTTATAGTGCACAAACATGTGACGTGAACTTGCTTCAATGATTACTTACCAAAGGGTTTCTTGGATTCCTTATAATTTTTTTATTAATTTGCTACAGTTGTTCGAAGAAGTAGTTTTAAGAACGTGGAATTACTTTTAAGGATTGCGGCACATTGTTAAAACATATCTTAAATAAAAACTGACTTCTAAACACTGAGCAAATAATATTATACTGAATCACAGATACATTTTGTCACTGAATTTTGCTAAAACCATTACTCCTTTTTTGGAAGTCGTTTAAGAATGTATGTCGGAATAGGATATAATGAAGCATTTTGGTAAGTAATTCTTGAAACGCACTTTGCTTGTGTTATGAATTTTCCGTAACATCTTTCGGCTTGCTTCTCAGAAGATATCATATCTCTCTGGTGAATTCAAATGAGTACCTACTTCGCTATGTGGAATCATGTCATCTTGTTATAATATGAGTGTTAGCATTTACTAATAGATCATATTCTTAATCGTCAGACAAATCTATTTTTTTCTGAGATCAAAGCAAACTTTTATCAAAATGGTAACCTTTTATACCAAAGAGACATTATTCAGGCAAACACGTCACGACTTGTAGGTGTGAAAACCAATAAACTGGCAACACCGCCCACAAACTTAAAGGCAAAATAAATACTGCTATTCGGTAATGTCAGATATATTCCTTTATTTGTTAGAACAAATCGGTTTGGCTGCCACGCGCCATCGCACCCGACCTGTTCGACCTAATAAATTGTGCTTAAGAGTTCGATTGTTCTAAGTACATGCGTTATTCACAAACTGCGTGTGATACTTATATACAACACATGACTTTTAATGAGTCAGGGTAAAAAGCGATAAAGCGGTATAAGTATAAAAAAAATAATTAGAAAGATTTTAATGATATATTCAGAATGGATGAAGTTGTGTGCGAAAGTCGAGTGGGCCAGGTTGTATTCGGGCTATTGAATTAAAAACTTATGCTAATGAGTTGGTTGCAATCCTCATATTCAAAAAGATGTGTGCCATCATCTTATAGAATTGCCCTGGTCCACCAAAGAAAGGCGATCTGATCCGGCTAACTACAGGCCCATAGCTATTACCTCTCTACTCTATAAGGTGATGTAGCGCGTGGTAAACACCCAACTAGTCGGATAACTAGATGAGCACCAGCTCACGCCGTACGTACGTTTTTCAATAAGGAGGAGGTCGGCTAATATTCGTTGATCTTCTAGTGTATGTTACTCACAGTCGGGCAGAAGCCATTGACAGTAGAGGGGAGGCACTTGCAGTTATTGTGTGGTCTGGATATTGCCAAGGCCTTTGATTAGGTTAGGTGTAGCACTTTTATCCAAGGTAACATCCTACGGCCTGCCACCGAATTTATGCATGTGGATTGCCAGCTTCTTATCTGATTAGAGCATTAAGTTTGCTATCGACAGTTCCTGTTCTGACAGTATATTTATCGTTAATGGACAATACTTGGCCCAGAGAACAGATATATAAAACATAGCATTAATTAAACTAACAAACATTCGCAAGAGTTATTGACCTGTCAAACTCCAAAGATCCCCTTGCATCAATATTCAGAACGATCACTCATGCCGATGTCCTAAAACAAAGGCAATAAAGTATTTTTAAGATAAAAGCCCATCAGACTGATATCATGCCAAGAAGCCTTTTAATAAGTCGACGTTCTCTTTTAGTCGAGTCTGATTGGCACTGAGCCAATACGTCTACAAACCTAGCCTTCATAAATAAGTCATAACTTCTATGTCTGGTAAATTCTATAAATAGAAAGACGAGTATCAATGTAGGCGTTCAAATTGATCAAAATTACTCTCTTTATTTCAATATAGACTAATACAAATTTTTAAATATAATTAAACGCACTTTAATCGAACAAGTAGTATTTACAAGCCTTCGATTCTATTGGGATATGGTGAAATCTTTCTGCTGTTATCCTACTCATATATAGGTCAGTAAAATATCTCCCCTCAAACTACAAAAAGGACAACCACAAGAGTATAATTTCTAAAATATGTTTGCCACAGGAGGAAATGGAACAGGCCCTCATATTAAAAGAAAAATAATACTCCTCTGCAGCTATTTAGGCGAGATCTATTATCTCTGGTAAAACGAAGTTAGTATAATGCTTACACTATCCTAGTGATGGGACTTTGCACTTACACAACGAACATGTTACAAAGTGTTAAATGTAGAATTTTATTAAAATATTCTTTATTTTTACATCCTAATATGCAAATTGATATGCTTTGGTTACAACTTAACAATAGTGTAACTTCTACTCCTTTAGTATTTCACGGAAACTGAAAATAATATACATAAAATCATCATAGTGTAGGTATGTGCGATTTTCATATTCTTTTTTTAATTATGCATATTGTAACTTTATTAGTTTACAGCGATTACTTATAAGTTGAGTTTTATTACAAATTACGAGAGGAATAAAAGCGATAGATGTAAGCCGTAGAAAACCAAATATCTAGTTTTCTATGGTAGTCTTGTTACCAACTACCTATATAATCTCTTTACGAAAAAGACACGCAGTAGAGCCAACTAAATAGCTTACATTACATTATTTGTTTCTAAACTAGCTTAATTTTTCCCGCCATATTAATAGTTCAGTAAGTGATACAGTGGTTGTTATATACTCGTATTACAGTATTGAAAAATAATATAAATATAAAGAGATTTTTAAATATATTAATCTTATATGAAAAAAATATATGTAAAGTCTAAGGTACACTCTTTTATATCCCAGAAGACTCCTTCTAAGGCAGAGGTATCTAAAATACAATGTTTCTGTTTGTATGTTCAACTTTAAACCCAGAAATAGAGGTGGCTATCCTATTGCCATATACCAAGCACACTTTTATACTTCACAAAACGTTTTAATCAGAAATTGCAGATAATATATGAAACCAGGAAATCGAGATTTCCAAGCGCCCGAAAGTTTACGCCTCTCAACTCTATAGGCAGTAAAATAAAACAAAACCAGTACCTACTCAATCTCAGCACAAACGGGTCTATACCCAATACTCGTTTCAAGAATACAAACCACATACAATCGTGAAGTATTAACAATAATTTGATTAATTGATTGACATTTTCAAATGAATACTCAGATAATTGCGAGTATTATAAGGATGCATCGTTGAGTTCTCTGGTGTTGCGGATGTTTCTGGGCGACGCGACGGTTATAACTACGTAAGAGTAAGTGATTACTGCCGTAAAAAATTGGCATAGTGATAGGGCTTGCTTCGCTCGCCCTAATTAACCTTATGCAGAGGTATCGATACTTAATATATATTCCTCTGAATCCGAATATAAACAAATTTGACCCAAGCTGAGTTGCTAGACAAAAAAGCTTGTACATCTATAACTTTTACAGTTGTACATTAGTAATCTAACTTTTCACCTAAATTTCACAAAATGGACCTTACCTTTACCAATAAACAGATAAAGTCAAAACTGTTTCTACGGAGCTACTCCTAAATTAATTACAAGATCGGTATCACCCCTAACATAATTAAATAACGCAACGTGAAGACACCTTCCCATCCTTGATCTTTCGCACTTTAAAATTAATTATCTCCAAGATTTTGGACGATCTTAGTGAAAATCTGCTGAATTTTGGTTTGATCTTAAGAAATTGTTATATATATTTTAATCTTTATAATGACTAAATATTGTGGCAAGCATTACATATCTTTTGTTCAATTAATTGGAAGCTTGAAAAATCCTAAGTTGCTATAAGATTTTGACTACTTTTTCAACTGTTTTAATTATGATATGGTGGACGATGTTTTTCAGGCTATACGTCCTTTTTATTCTGTGGCTATACGTAGATTGAGAACGCACATCTGAAGTTGCGGCCGAAACTAATATATCCGGCCAGACAGCGTAAATTATTAAGATTTTGATATTAATAAGTTTTGATAGTACAAGCACGGGGCCCAACTCGTGTTAAGTGGTAGCCTCTTTACATAACAGACGCAACAATCTTATGTGACGAACGTCACTGCGCCCTGAGACATAAAGTTGTTAAATCTCATGTGCCTGTAATTTCACTGTTACTTTAGCAGTAATGTGAACATTACTGCTCGACAGTAGAAATATGTATGGTGGCAGACTTACCCGAACGAGCTCGTTCACAAAAAGTTCTACTGGCACTCGAAAAAAACCTGTCACAGGAGAACCTCGGGCGTCAGACATGGGGAAGTTTAATTTGCAAGCAAATGTTCTTCAACGAACGAGTAACAAAAACTGATTGGCTGTCATTTTGGAGAGCAAGGCGTAGAGCGTAGAAATGCCGTTTTGAGCACTGTTAGGTAATTAACAAAAGTACTGTACACCATTACCGCTCAAAACCGGCTATATCGGCTGTGCGAATTCGCACACTTATTCTACATTCATTTAATACCGCATCTACACATAAGCACGATATTTAGAAGTTAATAGTTACTTACCACAAATGTTTGAAGATTAAAAACATAGCCTAACATAGCATCTATTTCATTTTTTCATATTGAACGTAAGTACATTAAATATTAAAATTTCTGTTAATTTTTTTACATTGCAGCCTTACTTTAAAACGATCTTAATGGTGTCTTTCTAATCCAGCTGTGGCACTATCTATGGTACTACAACTACGGAGGTAATTAGAGCCCCTCTCTACCTCCATTATGCAAAGCTTAATGTTACAGCTCTCCCGGTGAAGTGTACAGTGAAGTGTAGGTGTGCTCTATTGAGGGTTTACCGATGATCGTCTTCGAAAGGCGTTAAACTACAATTTTAAGAAGACTAAGCATAGCCAAGCGGTATGAATCATAATAAAAATAAAAATTAAAAATTAATGTAAATAGACTGCCATGCCGCATATCAGGGGTTCGGTGTGCGGTTGACTTCGATTTGCAAGGTGAAAAAGCAATTTACGAATGTTCGCCTGCCCAGCTTATCAGGTATAAAAAAAGAAAGTACTCTTCAGTGCACTACTAATATCGACTTATCACAATGTTACGATTTTTTTTGAATAAAGAGGTTTATTTAAAATATGACAAAACAACGTTTCTACGGATACAATAACCAAGTAGCAAACAAAATTTACAGCAACAATGTCATTCAATATTTTGTTGTTGTATACTGTTCACCTAATCACGTATTATGACCTAATAATGTGTTCCTTGAGAGCCAATTTCCATTCTGATTAAAGCCGGCTTACCATATTCTATACGAGAAGTGAGATTTTAGTCAGAGACTAAACTATCCGCAATTTATTAAAAAAAACATATTAGGTGTGTTTAATATTAAATAAATAATTAAAAAACAAGTTTGTGGCACATGGTGCCCTACGGCCCCAATACCACTTTTACTGAATACCACTTTTCTGAAGGTTACTCTTTAGACAACGTCAACAAAGGTCCATTGAAATATCAGACTGATGATTACTATATATGTATTATTTCATATGTTTAATTACTCTGCTAAATGTAAATATTCAAAACTCTATTCAAAAGGACCACGGCGCGGTCCAGTGTTGCCGCGGCGGGGGTTGTTGGCTCGGAGTAGGCATTAAAATACAAAAAAATAGAAAAGTTTTTTTTTTTACCAAACAAAAATAAAATCTCAATATGTTTCTTAGGACCAGCAGAAGTCAACCCTAAGAGGTTGTGTTGGGTCCGTGGGGACCGGGAGCTCATCGTATTTTCCAAAACTTATCAGAGCGCTTGGTCGATGCGACGCGTGATCAAAAGGCTGGCACCTATTTGGCTCAAAGAATAAGCATTGCAATTCAACGGGGCAATGCTGCCAGCATGCTGGGCACGCTACCAACTGGTAGTGGGCTAGAGCATTTGTCTGCAGTGAGTCTGCAATGGCTTATAGGGATCTAAATGCTTTTATTGTAGTAGCTGTAGTGTTGTATATAGTTAGAGGTTGTTAGCATTTTACCAATAACCCTGTATATGCGCTCAGTGCCCACGGAATTATTCCAAAATTGCTGCCCCAAAGGTCAATGTGTATACCCGAACTACATACACATTTTTGTAAAGGCAGCGCTGATCTCGATAAGACGATTGTACGAATATGAGATTTCGTGGTAAAAACAAATTTTGTAGAGTATTATGATAAAATTAGTTCACAAATTATAACTAAACAACAACTAACAAAAAAAACTTTAGATCCTAATTTGAAACAAGGGCTATTTTTATCCCAAATTACTGTGTAGTTTTCTTGATTTGAAAATATTAGAAATTTAAGGGGCGATAGCTATTATTATAGTCAATATTTATTTATTTAATTTCACGATCGCCGTTCTGAAAGTGGCATTCACAACGTAAGACCCTTTTCGAAGTCCCCAATGGATACATAAAAAAGGAATCCTATGCCCTTAAAATTTCATAGCACCGATTGCCTTTATTTTTCTTCGAGCCAGTTGGAGCTTAAGACTACAATATATGCCCAATGCATTAGTTCGCAGATCGTATATATATTGGAAAGTATATATTACTATTAAATTGCTTGAACCTTGCTTGAACATCATGGATATGCGTAGTACATACTGCTTGGTAGTTTACTTGATTAACAAGGTTGATGGATTTATAAACGAGTTAAACAGGCTTTGAACATTATGTATTATGTCAATAATAAAACTTCTGGACTCTTCTGGACACTTCTGGACTCATCTATTGGCCCACCTTGTATTTTCAGTTTCGTTTGGTCCTAGCTAAAATTTTATATTAGGTCGAGCAAAAAGTTTATATGCAGTTTTGAACCTGGCACATTTTCCCATCTTTTTCGATCGTATTGTTTTAAATTTGAATTCAGAATACCATACGACATGGAGCTACGCCTAACAAGTCGGATATGCGCCTTGTTAAAGGCAATTGATTTTTGAATAAAAAACATGTTTTATCAAATAAAGGTTTAATTTAATAACGCGTGTTGCCTCCATGGGCATCTACCACAGCTCTCATACGATTAGGCATAGAGTTTATCAACCGCTCTATGAAATTTTGAGGGATCATCTCCCATTCCTCTTCTATGGCAGTTTTCAACTCCTGCATCGTCTGGGCAACTGGCTGACGAGCCCTAACACGTCTTTTTAGCTCGTCCCACATGTGCTCAATAGGGTTCATGTCTGGGCTTCTGGCTGGCCAGTCCATAACTGTGATGTTCACATCCCGAAGATATTCCCTGACGATGCCGGCCGCATGGATTATCATGCATAAAAAGGAAATTTGGGCCCACATAGTCCGCGTATGGTATCACGTGAGGTTCTAAGCACTCACGAATGTATCTTTCAGCATTTAATGTTGGCAGCCGTGGTCCTGTAACAACCTCAAGTTGAGTTTTGCCGCTCGCGGATATACCGCCCCAGACAGTCCATGAGCCACCGCCATAAGCAACCCTCTCTTCAAAGCAGCATTGTGCGAAACGCTCTCCCTTACGTCGGTAGACCTTCTTCCTTCCATCATTGCCATGTAACACAATTTTAGACTCATCAGAAAAGAGTACACGGCTCCAATCTTGCTGTGTCCAATTTAAATGACTGCGTGCGAAATGAAGGCGCGCTGTTCGGTGGGCTCGCGTTAGTTTGGGCCCATGAGCTGGCTTGTGTGGTACCATATCGCGTTCTTTTAACCTTCTCCGAACAGTTCGAGCGCTCACAGATACTCCGTGGAAGTCGCGAAGTTGGTTTTGTATCTCAATGGAGGTAAGGTGACGATTTCTCAAGCTGGTCGTCACGATGAATCGATCCTGCCTTTCAGTTGTGACCCGAGATCGTGGCCTTCCTTGGCGACGAACAAAGCCGCCAGTCTCTAGGTACCTCCGATAAACATTTCGGACCGCAGATCGACTTAAATTAAGTTGAGCACTCACGTTTCTTTGGCTGTGTCCGGCCTGAATAAGTGCCACAGCTTGGGCGGCGACTTCAGGTGAAGTATCCATAGATTATTGATAGAACCTCACCTTAATGTTAAGAATAAGTAATGTTTGTTGCAAAACCAAAGATATCAATCACTTTTTCAAGAATTAAATCCAAGTAAACCAATAAAACCAAGTTTTCTTAGTATTCGATTGTTTGATATCAACAAACAGGCTCCAAATTGTCTTTTGTTTCTTTAAATTCTGTGTTCGAAATTCAAAAAGAGACTATTGAATGAAATTGTGAATGTACCAGGTTCAAAACTGCATAAAAACTTTTTGCTCGACCTAATATAAAATTTTAGCTAGTGTAACCGCATAGACCCTACCTATCATAAAATTTTATGCATCTATTATCTACAAAATGTTAACACACATGCAAGTAATAAATTTCTCTCAAGATGTGTCACTTTACATCCTTAAGATAAAATAATATTAGAGACATGTATTTTTTGTCACTACAATTTTGAGAACAGTCGAAAAACTTGGGTTCACAGTGCTTGAGAATTATTTAGAAACATTTGGTAAGACAAAAAATGTTGGGTTTATCTTTGTTTTAAAATCATAAATCGCAAACTACTTGACGTTCGACGACTAAAATTCTTAGGAAGGGTACTTCTCTAAGGGCTTTCTAGAAAAAAAAGCAATAAAATTCACAACCAGTCTGACATGTGAACAATAAAGTTGAGAATGAAGCGAGGTTCTATTACGAGTGAGCGAGATAGATATTATTCGAGAGAGAAAAAAAATATGGTTTTAACCCAAATGATTGAAGCGTCTGTTTTAAAATTCGTTTAGTAATACGCGAACGCTTGACCCGCCAAGTCGGCGGAAATAATTAAAACCAGTAAATAATATCACCCGCGCGAGTGTTTTTTTATATAAATGTCTAAATTAAATTCAGTGAATGTTCGCCGTCTTCGGGTTGCAGTTTGAAAGCTAAGTACTAGAATAAGTGCTTGGTCTAGCGTACTAAAATGTAGTTCCTTTGCATAAATTAATTAAATCAATATTTGATTTAAATATGAATAACTTTATAAATATATTTCTTTTAACTAGTAGAGATGTGTTTCGAAGCAGTGATGGCTCAGTGGCATTGGCTATGGACTGCCGCGCAGCAGGTCCATGGTTCGAATCCCGCCCAGAGCTTGAGCTTCACCGCATGGTGGAAGGGCATTTTGCGAATGCCCGCCTGGCTAGCGACCACCCTCAAGTAGAAAATCTGTCGCCAAGCACCTAACGGTGTGTTCCGGCAGCAGTCCTTGAGAGCCAGAAAATTACAGGCTAATGAGACCTAACAACTGGACGTCTCAGTGTGACGGCCACAGTGCAATTCGTCGTTGACGAAATGCGTCTGTTATAGGCAGAGGTTAGTCCACTTAACACCAGGTGGGCCTCGGGCTTGTTCCGTCACAATAACATAAAAAAAAAAAAAAAAAAAAAAAAGTTTCAAATATTTAATCTACAAAATTCATCTCTTATTCATTGATTTAATTGATGGTTTAAACGCTTTAATTATTGATATTAAATACACAATATAAATTAATTATTCTTATTATACTGAGTGAACAATTAATTAACCTTGGCCGGTAATAAAAATATTTAGTTATTACTTCTTGAATTAAATAAATTAATAATAAATTAATTAATTTCAATGAACATTTAAATACTTTATTTTAAATATAAATTTTAGAACGCTACCTAAGTTTTGTATTACATTTATTAATATATATTTTGAAAGGGGTTAACAGATCTTGAATATTTTAATCATTAATTAATGTTGAGCGATTAGACATTTAGCAAGATCAGATGAACTGGTTAGATCCTTGTCGTCTGCTTAAATATAGCGCAGAAATAAATTGTTACATTATTGATTTACGATTCCAAAGGAATGTATTTTGTGTGACTTTTAGGTTGACTTTACATTGACTCCATTTGTTTAATTGAATTTATACAAATTAAATAAAGATCTTTATTTAAGCGTAAATATCATTGCAAAGGATTAGAAATAAGAATCAGAATCAGAAACAGAATCAGAATAATAATAAACCTAGACAGTAAAATATGTTTAATATTTCACACGACAGACTGAGATGAGATTGACACTATGAACTTGAGTGAATAATTATTTGTTTTTTTACAATCATAAAATGTGATTATGTTTCATAAAACCTTTGTTGCAAAGATTTGGCGAGCATATGCGTAAATGTAATAATTTTTGCACGAACTATAACTTTCTTTAACACACCTGCCATTTTGAGGCATACAAAGATATACACATGATCGAGTTGGCTATTTGCGATAAACCTAACTCACCTATCTATAATATGTATACTCTCCTTTGGGACAGGCACTTTGATCACACCAAAGCTAGGATGACTAAAAACGTCTGAGTTTTAAGTCTAGTGCGAACATCGTCGCCATTCTTCCAAAAGGAGAATTTATTTGTATATAAGTATAAAATAACAATTGATGATTGCGGCAGTTAACTAAGTGAGTGTTTTTATGCTTCATTATCAGATGATATATTTTAAATAAAGATCAAAATACTATATTTGATCTAGCTCTAATGAAAAATAAATTAAATACAGAGCTAAAGTTAAAAGCCAAACTCGATGTTATGGAACAAAGCCACACGTGTAAACGGGTCGGCTTAAGCTCAAACAACAATAAAGAATAAATGAGCTTGTATCTAAAGTTATTCTTCAAATATTTTCCGGATGGAAAATATTATATTATAATTTTATCACTTGACACTTATTTATCAGGGAACATTTGGTAGACTGGCATCGGCCGCTCAAAGACCTGGTCAACTATTTCCTAAACCTTTATATCATATGAAAAGAATATAAGTCCAAATTGGCCATTCTAGCGGTATCCGCTTTTCATGACGTCACATTATGACTGTCAAATCGTCGTGATAGCCAGAAACGACGCACCGTGGGATTTTCACCGTAGGAAAACAGTTTTTCCAGCAGAAACGCTATGCGTGTCAGCAATTCCAAACACTAGAAACAAATTAAATTATTACCTATCAACACATATACACAGCAGATAATATGTCTTGGTTGCTTACAAGCTTGTGTGCACGAAATTGTAGCAAAGTTATATGCTTAATAAAACTTGATCAATAAGGCATTGCGTACATAAAAATACAAAAGCGTAAATTGTATTTGCTAATGCGTAAGACAAAAGGTTTATGAAACAAAACACATATGATAAATTCATACCTACTTTCGCTATGGTAGAACCATTTTCATAACTTAAGAAGACTTGACGATATGACATATTGACTATACATAACGAGACCTTGTCTATACAAAAACAAAACTAACCAGTTTAATTATGTGAATCTATAATTTTAAATTTAACGTAAACAAGGGCCAGCATATTTGCTTGATTTTATTACAAAAATAAAACTTCAGGTAGTTAGGAACTTCTCTTGAACACGTTAGAATTTATTTTTCTCTCTACAGGACCCTGAAACCCAAAAACAATCATAAGAGAGGGCAAGGTTGCCTAAACTCCCTGAAATACAGAAAGGTTAGATGCATGTTCAGCCAGCCGCATGCGGGTGCCTTAAGCCAGTACAATAAGTTCTATTCTATAAACATTTTATGGATATTTCGTTTTATGTATGTTTTTATGTTTTTCAGCAGCATTGTGTTTAAAGTTTACATTACTTAAATTAATATTGCATTTATGATATCACCAGGAAAAGTAATTTCTTTTAGGTATTTTGTTCTTAACGATTCGCGGATTTTATGTTTTATAATAGTGATTAAATAGAATAGGTATAATTTTAAAGTATTAAACTCAAATAATAGAACAAAAACAATAGACGATCACAGGCCTTAGTAGTAGTATTAAATATTGGTATTCTTTTATCTTGAACTAAAACTTTATACAAAATAAACAGAGTCCCATATTTTTGATTCATTAATTAAATTCATCAATTCATATAATAATAAATATTAAATTCATTAATCATAAGGTAGTAGTTTTATAGCGAGTGAGGTGGGGTTACTCACACTAGGACCAAACGAAACTGAAAATACAAGGTGGGCCAATAGATGAGTCCAGAAGTGTATATCACGACAATAAGTTAGTATTTCGTTATGTTAAAATAAATAAATAAATGTTTGGATATAGCCGTGGACATAGTTACTCACCTGATAGTAAGTGATGATGTGATCGAAGATGTTGTTTAGGCTAACTTAGAACTACTGGCTCTCAAGGACAGCTGCCAGAACACACCGTTAGGTGATTAGCGACAGATTTTCTACCTGAGAGCCAGGCCGGCTTTAACAAAATGCCCTACCACCATGCTGTAACGACTGCCATCCTAAAACAAACTTTTATGTTATTGTGACGGAACAAGCGCGAGGTCCACCTGATGTTAAGCGGAATAACCTCTGCCTATAAAAGATACATTTCACCACAAGTTACGAATTGCACTGCGCCCGTCACCTTGAGACAGCTGTTAAGTCTCATGTGCGCTGGAATTTCACTGGCTCTCAAGGACTGCTGCCGGAACACACAATTGGGTGCTCGGCGACAGATTTTCTACTTAAGGGTGGTAGCTAGCCAGGCGGGCATTCGCAAAATGCCCTTCCACCATGTGGTGAAGCTCAAGCCTGCGGAGGGTTTCGAACCATGGACCTGCTGCGCGGCAGTCCATAACCAATGCCACTGAGCCATCAACTAAAAGTAAAGTACCGGAAGGTGTGGCGCAGCGCCTTCTGCATGAGGAACTGATATCTTAATCTGCGATTCCTTAAACGCTTGCCAAGTGTGGTGGCAGGCGTTTTGGGGATTATGGCAAATCCCCTTAATGGGAGAGGCTGTGTTCAGCAGTGGACAATCCGGCTGATACAGAAACATAATAAATTATAACTAAACACTTCTTTTGTAGGTACTCGTTCAAAACGGCTCATTTGTAAGTGGTAAAAGTTAGTTACAGCCAATATTGTATTATGTACAACAGGTGTAATAAAGAACATACTTACTTGGATTTTTAAAATTATTATTACACGAAATATTTAACCAAAAAATTTAGACTGAATTTTTTGGCTTAGCTTCTACTTAGGTACGGCCCTGCGAAACAAACCTAAGTTAATTACACACAGCCACTATAGACTGGCTGTAAAATAATTATGGTGACTTTTTTTCAGAATAAATTTTTTGTCTCAAGTTTACTCGTAATGAATAGTAATTTTTAAAGTTATTTATGTATTTATTTATTATGTATTCGGTATAAAAAGTCTCTTCAACAGTGTCAAATAAGAAACATACTTGTACAGAAATAAGCATGATATTTTAATGAAATATAGTGAAAGTACAGCGAAAAAGAAACCATATTTTTATGGCATGGTGGTAAGACATTTTGCGAATGCCCGTTTGGCTAACTACCAACCTC
The DNA here is from genome assembly GCA_963890685.1 of Plagodis pulveraria. NCBI lineage: Eukaryota > Metazoa > Arthropoda > Insecta > Lepidoptera > Geometridae > Plagodis > Plagodis pulveraria. The sequence goes on along the minus strand of OY982964.1, from coordinate 7,994,848 downwards.
AAGTAGAAAATCTGTACCAAGCACCTAAGGGTGTGTTCCTTAGCTGTCCTTGAGAGCCAGTAATTCTAGGTTAGTCTGAACATCTTCGACCACATCATTACTAACCATTAGGTGAGATAGTGGTCAAAGGCAAAACAATCAAGCGTAAAAATATCAAGTGTTTGAGTTATTACAGTATTTTTTTTTTTTTTTTTTTTTTATGCGTGATAGGTTAGCCTTTGACCACTATCTCACCTGGTGGTAAGTGATGATGTGGTCGAAGATGTTGTTCAGGCTAACCTAGAAGTACTGGCTGTCTATCTTCTTCTTACCTTTACCCAGCGCATATGGGGTAGATTTTTTTCTTACTCAAAGGGAAACACAAGAACATCATATAAGTTTAAGCTTCGCTCCTTATTTTAGCCGGCTGACTTCTTGACACCAACTCTCAATTGGATAGATCTTGTTGGTAGAATGCTCTCAAGTGCGTTAAGACAGTAAAAAGTCCTGTTGTGTGCGTAATGATCGGCTCTTTCTGTTAAAGTCGCATAAAGAGTTCTACTGCTAGTCAAGTTATTTCACAGGTAAAGACTACGTACTGTACCAATTGGTATAAAATGTGAGACCAACTTATGGAAAAGAACAGGATTAAAAACAATTTAGCTTTAATTACATACTCGAATCACATTGAAGCACGTAAAAGAGCCCTTTGTGTGCCTAATGATCGGCTCTTTGTGTTAAAGTCACACAAAGAGTTCTACTGCTAGTCAAGTTATTTCACAGGTAAAGACTACGAACTGTATCAATTGGTATCAAATGTGAGACCAACTTATGAAAAAGAACAGGATCAAAAACAATGTAGCTTTAATTACATACTTGAATCACATTGAAGCACTCAAATATTTATGTCGTGTAACATTTTGAAGCAGTGATGGCTCAGTGGTATTGGCTATTGGCTGTCGCGCAGCAGGTCCATATCCATATCCCGCCGCGGGCTTGAGCTTCACCGCAAGGTGGAAGGGCATTTTGCGAATGCCCGCTTGCTTATCGACCACTCTGAAGTAGAAAATCTATCGCCCTATCGCCAAGTACCTATCGCTGTGTTCCAGCAGCTGTTCTATAGAAAGCAATTAATTTTAAGTTAGGCTGAATAACATTTTAGACTACATCATCACTTACCATCAGGCGAGATAGTGGTCAAAGGTTAACGTAAGAGGAATAAAAATAATAATTACAGGAGGCAATGAGACATTACTTCTTAATATAATTTATTTTACTTACGGTTTCGACAGCAGTCCTTAAGAGCCAGTGAAATTACAGGCACATGGGACTTAACAACTTCGTCTCAAGGTGACGGACGCAGTGCAATGCGTGACTTGTAACGAAATGCATCTGTCATAGGCAGAGGTTAGTCCGCAGGTGGGCCTCGTGCTTGATCCGTCACAATAACATTAAAAAAAAAACACACTAGAAATTGCTGCTTAATTGTTTTCTGCGTATTAATCAATAAAGACGGGTAGTAATAATTACTTTTAAATCATGTTATGATTTTATTTTAATAGTCCATGAAAGAATATCAATTTATCACTCTCAAAACTGAGGTGATAAAAAATTAAACTGATTATTTATATAAAAAACATTTTCTTTATACATATAGAGATATATAAAATACAAATATAACCACATACTTCTCTCGAAAGCTCTCGTGGCTAAGCTTGTTCAGCCAAGCAAAGCATACCTATATGTAGGTGATAATGTGATCAAAATAGCTTAAAGGCTCAGGCTATAATGGAATCGTAGTTGCAAGGATCGCAGCTACCGAAAAACACCATTATGTGCTTCAATACACATTTACCACTTGAGGCAAGGATCCCGCTTGGCGAGCATACACAAATTGCCTATACATGATGTTGTGAAGTTCAAGTTCATCACAGAAAAAGTTCAGCTTGTCTAATTAGAATAAAACAAAAAACATATCATGGGGTGTATAGGTATATGTTTTATTGAGGTAGGTGCATATTCGTCTAGGCATCCAGGTACATTCATATTTGGTTATAGAGTACAAGCATACTGCCATCTCGTGGATGCTATCTCCACAGTACCACGGCTACAGAGTCAAAGTCAATATCAATTATTCAATTTTGGCGTCTATTACGTTCTTATGAACGTCAATTACATAAATTACTATTAAAATATTCTACTGTCGCGATCAGCAAAAACGGTACAGTGCCACTTCGAGAAGAACGGGCAAGAAACTCAGAACCGTTAATTTAATATATCCTCTTTTATAATTTGTTAGTGTATTATAAAATTATTACAATATATATTAAATAGGTGGTTGGCAGTGGTTATGGCAGCTATTGAGAATATCTTTGTCAGTAAAGCTCAAGACCACCCGGGGTCGAGATTAAAAAATGACTCCTTCTCCTCCTTCTCCGCTAACGAGGCAGTAATCAGGATATTACCGTTCCAAAATTGATTTGATCAGGGTAGATCCATTAACCATTTTCCTCGTGGGGCGACGGGCTAGAATTGTACTCCTCGCTTATACGATATTATTTATTTATTTATTTATTTATAATATATAAAGCTCGATTACCACTGACTGACTGACTGACTCACTGACATAAATGTTCTCCTAGAAGGAGCAGAGTAGGGTAAAAATGAAGTATAGCAAAAATGTTCGGGGGGTTTTGGTGAGTATGAGAAAAATCGAAAATCATAAAAATGACGTCTGCCAAGTGAAGATGGATGACGTATCTCAAAAACGGTGCAAGATAGGTAGGGGGTGTTTGAACAAATGTCATAGGGAATTGGGAGAGCAGTCGAATGACACCTGTCAAAAATCCAAAATGGCGGATTTCAAGATGGCCGCCATACAAAGTGATCCGAGCCTGCGGAAGCGAGGCCGTTAGGCCGAGCTTCAGTAGGGGCGGAGCAGTTTGTATGGTGGCCGTCTTGAAATCCGACATTTTGGATGTGTCTCACGTGCTCCTATCATTCTTTATACTGTATTTGGAGTCTTCTATCATAATTTGCGACTGTATTAGGAGTTTTTGTGGGATTTTTGACAGAATTTGGAGTAACTGTCCTATATTAGTGTAGTAGCGAGCCCGAAGGGCGAGCTCCTGGTGAGGCCGAAGGCCGAACTTTCGGCTCGCGAGGCCGAAGGCCGAGCGTTTGGTGCGTGAGCCCGAAGGGCGAACGCTTGGCGAGGCCGCAGGCCGAGCCGTGTTATTAACTTGCGAGGCCGAAGGCCGAGCTCCGAATCGAGAGTATTTTCCACATCTCTGACTGGTCTCCATGGCAACTGCCCGCGGTAACCGAAGCACCTACGAGTTGGGTTCCTTAACAAAAGTGATTCAGAACCTTGGTACCATTCTGCCCGTACCACCTTTTTATGGCAGTAGGGTGAATTTGCTTTTGTGGCTACAGTATGGTTCTTTATTGTATTGAGAGTTTATATGGGATTTCATACTTCTATTGGAGTTTTGAACATTACTTTTTTTTAATGTATAACGTGCTTTTATGACAGTTCCTACTGACTCAAGATAGATGCGGGCCGCATGCGGCCCGCACACTGCCCGAAAAACTAGTTATTTATAATATATAAAGCTCGATTACCACTCACTGACTGACTCACTGACTGACATAAATGTTCTCCTAGAAGGAGACGAGTAGGAGCAAAGTGATGTAGGGCAAAAATGTTCGGGTGGTTTTGGTGAGTATGAGAAAAATCGAAAATCATTAAAAAGACGCCTGCCAAGTGATGATGGATGACGTATCTCGAAAACGGTAAGAGATAGGTAGGGGGTGTTTGAACAAATGTCATAGGGAATCGGGAGAGCAGTCGAATGACACCTGTCAAAAATCCAAAATGGCGGATTTCAAGATGGCCGCCATACAAAATGCTCCGAGCCTGCTGAAGCGAGGCCTTTAGGCCGAGCTTCAGTAAGGGCGGAGCAGTTTGTATGGTGGCCGTCTTGAAATCCGTTATTTTGGGTGTGCCCCACGTGCTCCTATCATTCTTTATACTGCATTTGGAGTGTTTTACCTTATATTTTCGACTGTATTAGGAGTTTTTGTGGGATTTTTGACTAAATTTGGAGTTACTGTCCTACATAAGTGAAGTAGCGAGCCCGAAGGGCGAGCTCCTGGTGAGGCCGAAGGCCGAACTTTCGATCCGCGAGGCCGAAGGCCGAGCGTATGATGCGTGAGCCCGAAGGGCGAGCGCCGAGCGAGGCCGCAGGCCGAGCCGTTTTAGTAACTTGCGAGGCCGAAGGCCGAGCTCCAACTTGAGAGTATTTTCCACGTTTCCGACTGGTCTCCATGGCAACTGCCCGCGGTAACCGAAGAACCTACGAGTGGGGTTCCTTTACAAAAGTGACTCAGAACCCTGGTCTCATTTTGCCCGTACCACCTTTTTATGGCAGTAGGGTGAATTTGGTTTGGTGGCTACAGTTTGGTTCTTTATTGTATTGAGAGTTTATATGGGATTTCATACTTTTATTGGAGTTTTGAACACATTTTTTTTAAAGTATTAGGTGTTTCTGTGGAATTTTCAAATGACTAAAGATAGATGCGGGCCGCATGCGGCCCGCACACTGCCCGAAAAACTAGTTATAATATATAAAGCTCGATTACCATTGACTCACTGACTGACATAAATGTTCTCCTAGAAGGAGACGAGTAGGAGCAACGTGATGTATAGCAAAAATGTTCGGGGGGTTTTGGTGAGTATGAGAAAAATCGAAAATCATTAAAAAGACGCCTGCCAACTGAAGATGGATGACGTATCTCAAAAACGGTAAGAGATAGGTAGGGGGTGTTTGAACAAATGTCATAGGGAATTGGGAAAGCAGTCGAATGACACCTGTCAAAAATCCAAAATGGCGGATTTCAAGATGGCCGCCATACAAATTGATCCGAGCCTGCTGAAGCGAGGCCTTTAGGCCGAGCTTCAGTAGGGGCGGAGCAGTTTGTATGGTGGCCATCTTGAAATCCGACATTTTGGATGTGTCCCACGTGCTCCTATCATTCTTTATACTGCATTTGGAGCATTTTACCTTTATATTAGACTGTATTAGGAGTTTTTGTGGGATTTTTGACTGAATTTGGAGTAACTGTCCTACATTAGTGCAGTTGCGAGCCCGAAGGGCGAGCTCCTGGTGAGGCCGAAGGCCGAACTTTCAGTCCGCGAGGCCGAAGGCCGAGCGTATGATGCGCGAGCCCGAAGGGCGAGCGCTTGGCGAGGCCGCAGGCCGAGCCGTGTTAGTAACTTGCGAGGCTGAAGGCCGAGCTCCGACTTTAGAATATTTTCTACATCTTCGACTGGTCTCCATGGCAACTGACCGCGGTAACCGAAGCACCTACGAGTGGGGTTCCTTAACAAAAGTGACTCAGAACCTTGGTACCATTCTGCCCGTACCACCTTTTTATGGCAGTAGGGTGAATTTGGTTTGGTGGCTACAGTTTGTTTCTTTATTGTATTGAGAGTTTATATGGGATTTCATACTTCTATTGGAGTTTTGAACACACTTTTTTTTACGTATTAGGTGTCTTGATATAAGTTAAAATTGCACAACGATAAATGCGGGCCGCATGCGGCCCGCACACTGCCCGAAATACTAGTTTTTTATTTATATTATATAAAGCTCGATTACCACTGACTGATTGACATAAATGTTCTCCTAGAAGGAGACGAGTAGGAACAACGTGATGTATGGCAAAAGTGTTCGGGTGGTTTCGGTGAGTATGAGAAAAATCGAAAATCATAAAAATGACGCCTGCCAAGTAAAGATGGATGACGTATCTCGAAAACGGTGCAAGATGGGTAGGGGGTGTTTGAACAAATGTCATAGGGAATCGGGAGAGCAGTCGAATGACACCTGTCAAAAATCCAAAATGGCGGATTTCAAGATGGCCGCCATACAAAGTGATCCGAGCCTGCTGAAGCGAGGCCGTTAGGCCGAGCTTCAGTAGGGGCGGAGCAGTTTGTATGGTGGCCATCTTGAAATCCGACATTTTGGATGTGCTCCACGTGCTCCTCTCACTCTTCATACTGCATTTGGAGTGTTTAACCCTCATTTTCGACTGTATTAGGAGTTTTTGTGGGATTTTTGACTGAATTTGTAGTAACTGTACTAAAAAGTGTAGTAGCGAGCCCGAAGGGCGAGCTTCTGGTGAGGCCGAAGGCCGAACTTTCGGCTCGCGAGGCCGAAGGCCGAGCGTATGGTGCGTGAGCCCGAAGGGCGAGCGCTTGGCGAGGCCGTAGGCCGAGCCGTGTTAGTAACTTGCGAGGCCGAAGGCCGAGCTCAGACTCGAGAGTATTTTCCACGTCACCGACTGGTCTCCATGGCAACTGCCCGCGATAACCAAAGCACTTACGAGTGGGGTTCCTTTACAAGAGTGACTCAGAACCTTGGTACCATTCTGCCGGTACCACCTTTTTATGGCAGTAGGGTGAATCTGCTTTAGTGGCTACAGTATGGTTCATTATTGTATTACGAGTTTATATGGGATTTCATACTACTATTAGAGTTTTGAACATACTTTTTTTAACGTGTCAGGTGCTTTTTTGACAGTTCCTACTGACTCAAGATAGATGCGGGCCGCATGCGGCCCGCACACTGCCCGAAAAACTAGTTATTTATTTATTTATTTATAATATATAAAGCTCGATTACCACTGACTGACTGACTGACTCACTGACATAAATGTTCTCCTAGAAGGAGCAGAGTAGGGTAAAAATGAAGAATAGCAAAAATGTTCGGAGGGTTTTGGTGAGTATGAGAAAAATCGAAAATCATTAAAAAGACGCCTGCCAAGTAAAGATGGATGACGTATCTCAAAAACGGTACGAGATAGGTAGGGGGTGTTTGAACAAATGTCATAGGGAATCGGGAGAGCAGTCGAATGACACCTGTCAAAAATCCAAAATGGCGGATTTCAAGATGGCCGCCATACAAAGTGATCCGAGCCTGCTGAAGCGAGGCCTTTAGGCCGAGCTTCAGTAGGGGCGGAGCAGTTTGTATGGTGGCCGTCTTGAAATCCGACAATTTGGATGTGACCCACGTGCTCCTATCATTCTTTATACTGCATTTGGAGTGATTTACCCTATATTTTCGACTGTATTAGGAGTTTTTGTGGGATTTTCGACTGAATTTGGAGTAACTGTCCTACATTAGTGAAGTTGCGAGCCCGAAGGGCGAGCTTCTGGTGAGGCCGAAGGCCGAACTTTCGGTCCGCGAGGCCGAAGGCCGAGCGTATGATGCGCGAGCCCGAAGGGCGAGTGCTTTGCGAGGCCGCAGGCCGAGCCGTGTTAGTAACTTGCGAGGCCGAAGGCCGAGCTCCGACTTGAGATTATTTTCCACATCTCCGACTGGTCTCCATAGCAACTGCCCGCGGTAACCGAAGCACCTACGAGTGGGGTTCCTTCACAAAAGTGACTCAGAACCTTGGTCCCATTCTGCCCGTACCACCTTTTTGTGGCAGTAGGGTGAATTTGCTTTAGTGGCTGCAGTATGGTTCATTATTGTATTACGAGTTTATATGGGATTTCATACTACTATTAGAGTTTTGAACATACTTTTTTTAACGTGTCAGGTGCTTTTTTGACAGTTCCTACTGACTCAAGATAGATGCGGGCCGCATGCGGCCCGCACACTGCCCGAAAAACTAGTTATTTATAATATATAAAGCTCGATTACCACTCACTGACTGACTGACTGACTGATTGACATAAATGTTCTCCTAGAAGGAGTAGAGTAGGGTAAAAATGAAGTATGGCAAAAATGTTCGGGTGGTTTTGGTGAGTATGAGAAAAATCGAAAATCATTAAAAAGACGCCTGCCAAGGGATGATGGATGACGTATCTCGAAAACGGTAAGAGATAGGTAGGGGGTGTTTGAACAAATGTCATAGAGAATCGGGAGAGCAGTCGAATGACACCTGTCAAAAATCCAAAATGGCGGATTTCAAGATGGCCGCCATACAAAATGCTCCGAGCCTGCTGAAGCGAGGCCTTTAGGCCGAGCTTCAGTAGGGGCGGAGCAGTTTGTATGGTGGCCTTCTTGAAATCCGCCATTTTGGATTTGTCCCAGGTGCTCCTCTCATTCTTCATACTGCATTTGGAGTGTTTTACCTTATATTTTCGACTGTATTAGGAGTTTTTGTGGGTTTTTTGACTGAATTTGGAGTAACTGTTCTACATTAGTGTATAGCGAGCCCAAAGGGCAACCACCTGGTGAGGCCGAAGGCCGAACTTTCGGTCCGCGAGGCCGAAGGCCGAGCGAATGGTGCGCGAGCCCGAAGGGCGAGCGCTTGGCGAGGCCGCAGGCCGAGCCGTATTAGTAACTTGCGAGGCCGAAGGCCGAGCTCCGACTTGAGAGTATTTTCCACGTCACCGACTGGTCTCCATGGCAACTGCCTGCGGTAACCGAAGCACCTACGAGTGGGGTTCCTTAACAAAAGTGATTCAGAACCTTGGTACCATTCTGCCCGTACCACCTTTTTATGGCAGTAGGGTGAATTTGGTTTGGTGATAACAGTACGGTTCTCTATTGTATTAAGGGTTTGTATGGGAAATCGTACATCTTTAGGTGTTTTGAAATAATTTTTTTTAATGTATAAGGTGTTTTGATATTGTTCAAACTTGCACAACGATAAATGCGGGCCGCATGCGGCCCGCACACTGCCCGAAAAACTAGTTTATAATATATAAGGCTCGATTACCACTGACTGACTCACTGACTCACTGACATAAATGTTCTCCTAGAAGGAGCAGAGTAGGGTAAAAATGAAGTATGGCAAAAATGTTCGGCGGGTTTAGGTGAGTATGAGAAAAATCGAAAATCATTAAAAAGACGCCTGCCAAGTAAAGATGAATGACATATCTCAAAAACGGTACAAGATAGGTAGAGGGTGTTTGAACAAATGTCATAGGGAATTGGGAGAGCAGTCGGATGACATCTGTCAAAAATCCAAAATGGTGGATTTCAAGATGGCCGCCATACAAAGTGATCCGAGCCTGCTGAAGCGAGGCCGTTAGGCCGAGCTTCAGTAGAGGCGGAGCAGTTTGTATGGTGGCTGTCTTGAAATCCGACATTTTGGATGTGACCCACGTGCTCCTATCATTCTTTATACTGCATTTGGAGTGTTTTACCTTATATTTTCGACTGTATTAGGAGTTTTTGTGGGATTTTGGACTGAATTTGGAGTTACTGTCCTACGTTAGTGTAGTAGCGAGCCCGAAGGGCGAGCTCCTGGTGAGGCCGAAGGCCGAACTTTCGGCTCGCGAGGCCGAAGGCCGAGCGTATTGTGCGTGAGCCCGAAGGGCGAGCGCTTGGCGAGGCCGCAGGCCAAGCCGTGTTAGTAACTTGCGAGGCCGAAGGCCGAGCTCCGACTTGAGAGTATTTTCCACGTCACCGACTGGTCTCCATGGCAACTGCCCGCGGTAACCGAAGCACCTACGAATGGGGTTCCTTAACAAAAGTGACTCAGAACCTTGGTTCCATTCTGCCCGTACCACCTTTTTATGGCAGTAGGGTGAATCTGCTTTAGTGGCTACAGTATGGTTCATTATTGTATTGAGAGTTTATATGGGATTTCATACTTCTATTGGAGTTTTGGACACTTTTTTTTTATGTATAACGTTTTTTTATGACAGTTCCTACTGACTTAAGATAGATGCGGGCCGCATGCGGCCCGCACACTGCCCGAAAAACTAGTTAATAATATATAAAGCTCGATTACCACTCACTGACTGACTGACTGACTGATTGACATAAATGTTCTCCTAGAAGGAGACGAGTAGGGCTAAAATGATGTATGGCAAAAATGTTCGGGGGGTTTTGGTGAGTATGAGAAAAATCGAAAATCATTAAAAAGACGCCTGCCAAGTGTAGATGGATGACGTATCTCGAAAACGGTAAGAGATAAGTAGGGGGTGTTTGAACAAATGTCATAGGGAATCGGGAGAGCAGTCGAATGACATCTGTCAAAAATCCAAAATGGCGGATTTCAAGATGGCCGCCATACAAAATGCTCCGAGCCTGCTGAAGCGAGGCCTTTAGGCCGAGCTTCAGTAGGGGCGGAGCAGTTTGTATGGTGGTCATCTGGAAATCCGACATTTTGGATGTGACCAAAGTGCTCCTATCATTCTTTATACTGCATTTGGAGTGTTTTACCTTTATTTTCGACTGAATTAGGAGTTTTAGTGGGATTTTTGACTGAATTTGGAGTTACTGTCCTACATAAGTGTAGTAGCGAGCCCGAAGGGCGAGCTCCTGGTGAGGCCGAAGGCCGAACTTTCGGTCCGCGAGGCCGAAGGCCGAGCGTATGAAGCGTGAGCCCGAAGGGCGAGCGCTTGGCGAGGCCGCAGGCCGAGCCGTATTAGTAACTTGCGAGGCCGAAGGCCGAGCTCCGACTTGAGAGTATTTTCCACATCACCGACTGGTCTCCATGGCAACTGCCTGCGGTAACCGAAGCACCTACGAGTGGGGTTCCTTAACAAAAGTGACTCAGAACCTTCGTACCATTCTGCCCGTACCACCTTTTTATGGCAGTAGGGTGAATCTGATTTGGTGGCTACAGTTTGGTTCCTTATTGTATATAGAGTTTATATAGTATTTCATACTTCTATTGGAGTTTTGGATATTACTTTTTTTTAATGTATAACGTGCTTTTATGACAGTTCCTACTGACTCAAGATAGATGCGGGCCGCATGCGGCCCGCACACTGCCCGAAAAACTAGTTATTTTATAATATATAAAGCTGGATTACCGTACACTGACTGACTCACTGACTCACTGACTGACATAATTGTTCTCCCAGTAGGAGTCGAGTAGGAAGAAAGTAATGTATAGCAAAAATGTTCTGGGGGTTTGTGTGAGTATGGGAAAAATCCGAAAACTCAAAGATGACGTCTGCCAAGTAAAATTGGATGGCGTATCTCTGAAACGGTAGGAGATAGGTAGGGGGTGCTTGACCAAATGTCATAGGGAATCGGGAGAGCAGTCGGATGACATTTGTCAAAAATCCAAAATGGCGGATTTCAAAATGGCCGCCATACAAAATCCTTCGATCCCTCAAAAAAGTAGCTGGTTCTACCAGAAAGAGTTGAGTACGGTTATAGTAATGTATTACGAAAATGACTAAGGGGTTTAGCTGAGTAGGGGAAAAATTAAAAACCCTAGAAATGACGCCTGCCAAGTAAAGCTGGACTACGTATCTCGAAAACGGTAAGAGATAGGTTGGGGGTGTTTGAACAAATGTCATAGGGAATCGGGAGAGCAGTCGAATGACACCTGTCAAATGTGCTACTCTCATTCTTCATACATTATTTGGAGTATTTGACCTTACAATGTCGACTGTATTAGGAGTTTTTGTGGGATTTTCAACTGAATTTGGAGTAATTGTCCTACTGGCCGTGTAGCGAGCCCAAAGGGCGAGCTTCTGGTGAGGCCGAAGGCCGAACTTTCGGGCCGCGAGGCCGTAGGCCGAGTTGACGGTGCGCGAGCCCGCAGGGCGAGCGCTAGGCGAGGCCGCAGGCCGACCCATGTTAGTAACTTGCGAGGCCGAAGGCCGAGCTCAGACTTGCACCGATTTGGCTGAAAATCGATATATAGGTTGTTCTCGTCATCCTTATTTCAAATATGAAATTTTTATTTCGATGACGTCTGCCAAGTAAAAAAAGTTACTCCGATTTGGCTGAAACTCGATATTTATGTGGTTCTGGACGTCCTTATTCTAAATCAAAAAAAAATTTTTCGATGACGTCTGCCAAGTAAAAAAAGTTACTCCGATTTGGCTGAAACTCGATATTTATGTGGTTCTGGACGTCCTTATTCCAAATCAAAAAAAAATTTTTCGATGACGTCTGCCAAGTAAAAAAAGTTACTCCGATTTGGCTGAAACTCGATATTTAGGTGGTTCTGGGTGTCCTTATTCCAAATCAAATTTTTTTTTTTCGATGACGCCTGCCAAGTAAAAAAAAGTACTCCGATTTGGCTTAAATTTCATATCTAGGTTGTTCTGGACGTCCTTATTCCAAATATGAAATTTTTTTTTCGATGACGTCTGCCAAGTGTAGATAAATCACGAATCTCGAAAACGGTAATAGATAGGTAGGGGGTTTTTGAAAATATGTCATAGGGAATAAGGAGAGCAGTCGAATGACATTTTGGATGTGTCTTACGTGCTCCTATCATTCTTTATACTGCATTTGGAGTGTTTTTCCTTAATTTTCGACTGTATTAGGAGTTTTTGTAGGGATTTTTGACTGAATTTGGAGTTACTGTCCAACTTTAGTGTATAGCGAGCCCGAAGGGCGAGCTCCCGGTGAGGCCGAAGGCCGAACTTTCGGCTCGCGAGGCCGAAGGCCGAGCGTAGGGTGCGTGAGCCCGAAGGGCGAGCGCTTGGCGAGGCCGTAGGCCGAGCCGTATTAGTAACTTGCGAGGCCGAAGGCCGAGCTCCGACTTGAGAGTTTTTTCCACGTCTCCGACTGGTCTCCATGGCAACTGCCCGCGGTAACCGAAGCACCTACGAGTGGGGTTCCTTAACAAAAGTGACTCAGAACCTTGGTACCATTCTGCCCGTACCACCTTTTTATTGCAGTAGGGTGAATCTGGTTTGGTGGCTACAGTTGTGTTCCTTATTGTATTAAGAGTTTTTATGGGATTTCATACTTCTATTGGAGTTTTGAACACACTTTTTCTTACGTATTAAGTGTTTTGATATAAGTTAAAATTGCATAACGATAAATGCGGGCCGCATGCGGCCCGCACACTGCCCGAAATACTAGTATAATATATAAAGCTCGATTACCACTCACTGACTGACTGACTGATTGACATAAATGTTCTCCTAGAAGGAGCAGAGTAGGGCTAAAATGATGTATGGCAAAAATGTTTGGGGGGTTTTGGTGAGTATGAGAAAAATCGAAAATCATTAAAAAGACGCCTGCCAAGTGATGATGGATGACGTATCTCGAAAACGGTAAGAGATAGGTAGGGGGTGTTTGAACAAATGTCATAGAGAATCGGGAGAGCAGTCGAATGACACCTGTCAAAAATCCAAAATGGCGGATTTCAAGATGGCCGCCATACAAAATGCTCCGAGCCTGCTGAAGCGAGGCCTTTAGGCCGAGCTTCAGTAGGGGCGGAGCAGTTTGTATGGTGGCCTTCTTGAAATCCGCCATTTTGGATTTGTCCCAGGTGCTCCTCTCATTCTTCATACTGCATTTGGAGTGTTTTACCTTATATTTTCGACTGTATTAGGAGTTTTTGTGGGTTTTTTGACTGAATTTGGAGTAACTGTTCTACATTAGTGTATAGCGAGCCCAAAGGGCAACCACCTGGTGAGGCCGAAGGCCGAACTTTCGGTCCGCGAGGCCGAAGGCCGAGCGAATGGTGCGCGAGCCCGAAGGGCGAGCGCTTGGCGAGGCCGCAGGCCGAGCCGTATTAGTAACTTGCGAGGCCGAAGGCCGAGCTCCGACTTGAGAGTATTTTCCACGTCACCGACTGGTCTCCATGGCAACTGCCTGCGGTAACCGAAGCACCTACGAGTGGGGTTCCTTAACAAAAGTGATTCAGAACCTTGGTACCATTCTGCCCGTACCACCTTTTTATGGCAGTAGGGTGAATTTGGTTTGGTGATAACAGTACGGTTCTCTATTGTATTAAGGGTTTGTATGGGAAATCGTACATCTTTAGGTGTTTTGAAATAATTTTTTTTAATGTATAAGGTGTTTTGATATTGTTCAAACTTGCACAACGATAAATGCGGGCCGCATGCGGCCCGCACACTGCCCGAAAAACTAGTTATTATAATATATAAAGCTCGATTACCATTGACTCACTGACTGACATAAATGTTCTCCTAGAAGGAGACGAGTAGGAACAACGTGATGTATGACAAAAATGTTCTGGGGGTTTTGGTGAGTATGAGAAAAATCGAAAATCATTAAAAAGACGCCTGCCAAGTGATGATGGATGACGTATCTCGAAAACGGTAAGAGATAGGTAGGGGGTGTTTGAACAAATGTCATAGGGAATCGGGAGAGCAGTCGAATGACATCTGTCAAAAATCCAAAATGGCGGATTTCAAGATGGCCGCCATACAAAGTGCTCATTTTTCGACCGTATTAGGAGTTTTTGTTGGATTTTGGACTGAATTTGGAGTTACTGTCCTATGATAGTGTAGTAGCGAGCCCGAAGGGCGAGCTCCTGGTGAGGCCGAAGGCCGAACTTTCGGTCCGCGAGGCCGAAGGCCGAGCGTATAATGCGTGAGCCCGAAGGGCGAGCGCTTGGCGAGGCCGTAGGCCGAGCCGTATTAGTAACTTGCGAGGCCGAAGGCCGAGCTCCGAATTGAGAGTATTTTCCACGTCACCGACTGGTCTCCATGGCAACTGCCTGCGGTAACCGAAGCACCTACGAGTGGGGTTCCTTAACAAAAGTGATTAAGAACCTTGGTACCATTCTGCCCGTACCACCTTTTTATGGCAGTAGGGTGAATCGGCTTTAGTGGCTACAGTATGGTTCTTTATTGTATTGAGAGTTTTTATGGGATTTCATACTTCTATTGGAGTTTTGGATATTACTTTTTTTTAATGTATAACGTGCTTTTATGACAGTTCCTACTGACTCAAGATAGATGCGGGCCGCATGCGGCCCGCACACTGCCCGAAATACTAGTTAATAATATATAAAGCTCGATTACCACTGACTGACTCACTGACTCACTGACATAAATGTTCTCCTAGAAGGAGCAGAGTAGGGTAAAAATGAAGTATGGCAAAAATGTTCGGGGGGTTTTGGTGAGTATGAGAAAAATCGAAAATCATAAAAATGACGCCTGCCAAGTAAAGATGAATGACATATCTCAAAAACGGTAAGAGATAGGTAGGGGGTGATTGACCAAATGTCATAGGGAATCGGGAGAGCAGTCGGATGACATCTGTCAAAAATCCAAAATGGCGGATTTCAAGATGGCCGCCATACAAAGTGATCCGAGCCTGCTGAAGCGAGGCCTTTAGGCCGAGCTTCAGAAGGGGCGGAGCAGTTTGTATGGTGGCCGTCTTGAAATCCGACATTTTGGATTTGTCCCAGGTGCTCCTCTCATTCTTCATACTGCATTTGGAGTGTTTTACCTTATATTTTCGACTGTTTTAGGAGTTTTTGTGGGATTTTCGACTGAATTTGGAGTTACTGTGCTACGTTAGTGTAGTAGCGAGCCCGAAGGGCGAGCTCCTGGTGAGGCCGAAGGCCGAACTTTCGGCTCGCGAGGCCGAAGGCCGAGCGTATGGTGCGTGAGCCCGAAGGGCGAGCGCTTGGCGAGGCCGCAGGCCGAGCCGTGTTAGTAACTTTCGAGGCCGAAGGCCGAGCTCCGACTTGAGAGTATTTTCCACGTCACCGACTGGTCTCCATGGCAACTGCCCGCGGTAACCGAAGCACCTACGAGTGGGGTACCTTAACAAAAGTGATTAAGAACCTTGGTACCATTCTGCCCGTACCACCTTTTTATGGCTGTAGGGTGAATCTGCTTTAGTGGCTTCAGTATGGTTCATTATTGTATTAAGAGTTTATATGGGATATCATACTTCTATTGGAGTTTCGAACTCACTTTTTTTCACGAATTAGGTGTTTCTGTGAAATTTTCAAATGACTAAAGATAGATGCGGGCCGCATGCGGCCCGCACACTGCCCGAAAAACTAGTTTATAATATATAAAGCTCGATTACCACTGACTGATTGACATAAATGTTCTCCTAGAAGGAGACGAGTAGGAGCAACGTGATGTATGGCAAAAATGTTCGGGTGGTTTTGGTGAGTATGAGAAAAATCGAAAATTATTAAAAAGACGCCTGCCAAGTGATGATGGATGACGTATCTCGAAAACGGTAAGAGATAGGTAGGGGGTGTTTGACCAAATGTCATAGGGAATCAAGAGTGCAGTCGAATGACAGCTGTCAAAAATTCAAAATGGCGGATTTCAAGATGGCCGCCATACAAAATGACCCGAGCCTGCTGAAGCGAGGCCTTTAGGCCGAGCTTCAGTAGGGGCGGAGCAGTTTGTATGGCGGCCGTCTTGAAATCCGACATTTTGGATGTGACTCACGTGCTCCTATCATTCTTTATACTGCATTTGGAGTGTTTGACCTTTATTTTCGACTGTATTAGGAGTTTTTGTGGGAGTTTTGACTGAATTTGGAGTTACTGTCCTATATTAGTGTAGTAGCGAGCCCGAAGGGCGAGCTCCTGGTGAGGCCGAAGGCCGAACTTTCGGTCCGCGAGGCCGAAGGCCGAGCGTATGATGCGCGAGCCCGAAGGGCGAGCGCCTGGCGAGGCCGTAGGCCGAGCCGTATTAGTAACTTGCGAGGCCGAAGGCCGAGCTCCGACTTGAGAGTATTTTCCACATCTCCGACTGGTCTCCATGGCAACTGCCCGCGGTAACCGAAGCACCTACGAGTGGGGTTCCTTTACAAAAGTGACTCAGAACCTTGGTTCCATTCTGCCCGTACCACCTTTTTATGGCAGTAGGGTGAATTTGCTTTAGTGGCTACAGTATGGTTCTTTATTGTATGGAGAGTTTATTTGGGATTTCATACTTCTATTGGAGTTTTGAACTTATTTTTTTTAAATGTATAAGGGGTTAAGGTAAAGTTAAGTACTGCACAACGAAAAATGCGGGCCGCATGCGGCCCGCACACTGCCCGAAAAACTAGTTTTTATATACCATTGAATTAACCTTTTAAATCTTGCTATTATGATGAAAGACATAAAGTAAACGGTATTTTATTCACACTGTATCCTTATTATCTACTCGTAATTTTACATGACGGTCTTAATTGACTAACATATACAATATTTTTTCCTGAGTTGTCCAGGCTAGTAACGATTTGGACCATGAATGTCAGATTTCGAGAAGGTTCGAGGCTTCTTCCTGACCTTGCACTTGGCTGTCGTCGGAAAAGTTATACAAGTACAATTTTAGGACTTCTACATCACAGAAGATTTTTTATAGCAAAACAAAATATACTGACCATATATATTTAGAGATAAAGTTAAGCATTTGTTTTCTCTGTCTTTTACGTAAAATCTGCATGCATATTATAATTATTTTTGATAATTGCTGATGTGGAAACTAGGTTTCCCCGTGTATATTACAAGACCTTATATGACAAGAACGGCCTGGCGACTACCCTCAAGGAGAAAATCTGTCAGCAAGCACCTAACGGTGTGTTCCAGCAGCAGTCCTTGAGAGCTAGTAAAATTACAGGCACATGAGACTTAACAAATATGTCTCAACGTGACGGGCGCAGTGCAATTCGTGATTTGTGACGAAAAGCATCTGTTACAGGCAGAGGTTAGTGCGCTTAACATTAGGTGGGCCTCGAGCTTGTACCATCACATTAACATAAAGACAAGATGGAAGTATTGGTATGCTGCTCATATGATTTTTTTTAAATTAATCTGCGAAGAGTAACAAAGAAAACAAGCAAAATATATAGAATTCGTTCAAACAATGCAATTTTCCAGCGAGATCAGTTGGGGGCTCGATCAGTGTTTCCACTCAGAGTTTCCCGCTCATTTATCTCCCGACAAGAAATGCAATAAAATGCAAATGGCCCATTAAACTTGGAGCGATCAACAGAGAGCTCTACTTGTTTAGTGGTTGGTTTAATTATTCAGTTTATTGTGCTTTTATGGGGTTTGGTTCTTTTTTATTTTTTTACTGGATCGATTACTGTATTCTGAAACTGTGAAAAGTCTAGACAATAGATCTTATGTTATGGGATTTACAATTATATTCTGGAGTGTCATTGTTGCGTCATATGCTTCAACCACAAATAAATATTCTTTCCTTGCCTGTTCAGTTATAATTGAAAATTTAAATTGTTTCTTGTACAAATTATAAACATTGTTATTTTTCTTATACCTATGTCTGGCTCCCACTTGGCTTGTTTTTTTATGATCAGAAAAAAAAACTAAATTTTCAATTGCTGGAATATTACACCTTAATTACTACATATTACACAATAGTACATTGTACATCAAGGGGAGAAAATGATCTATTTCTGTTCGAGAGTTTGTTTAAGCCCGACGCGCAGCGGAGGGCTTAAAGGCAACTCGAGAACAGAAATAGAACTTTCTCCCGAGTGATACATAGTACACCCACAAGGAAAATAAAATAGTTATACGTTTTCTTGTACTTACCTCGAGATTTATGAGATATTTACTTGAATTAAAATAATATTCCTACATCGCACAAACAACAGGTGACAGATGCATTAGTTAGAGATGTTAATGTATAACTTGTGAAATGATAAAAATAACTGTTACTAGACTTCCTATAATCAAAGCAAATGAACATTGACAAAATGCTTAAGTCGCAACAGCTAAAGCATGTTATTTCAATGCTTGAAAGATGTTACAATATAATTAGATCATTCCGACTATTATAGCTTTACTCACATTACAATATAATTAGATCATTCCGACTATTATAGTTTTACTCACGTTACAATATAATAAGATCATTCCGACTATTATAGCTTTACTCACATTCTGTACTCCAGCAGCTGTCCTTGAGAGCTAGCAACTCCAAATTATCTTGAACAACATCTACTACGACCAAATCATCGCTTACCTTCAGGTAACATAATAAAGAAATGCAATAAAGATGAGAACAAGCCAAGCAGCCGCACTTCACAGAATGCTCTACTCCTACTCAAAAACCAAACTCAGTGCGCTGGGAAACAAAATTTTTAGGAATGTGGAGAGAGTATAGACAAGCAACAGGCGGATTGATCGATTATTTTGTTACCTTTAATTAATCACTATAAAACTACCGTCAAACAAACCCCACAACTCATGAGTTATTTTATTGCAACGTGATTTCCTCTGACGTGCCAATAACAACGCAAACGTACCACCGTTACGCAGTGGAATCTAACCTTAAGCTTTGTTCATAACCTATGGATAAAGTTTAAATTAGTTTTATTTAGTTTGCATATAATCATGAAACTTAATTTTTTATATGACTTCAATCAGATTCAATTAGTAACAAATTATGTAATTAGACTACTAATCAGTTCAAAGTTTGTAGATGGGTGTGTGATTAAATTATTACCTATGCTAAGTTTATGTCGAATAGGCTAATATATAGGCTAAGGTTAAAGTCATGGAGTCAAACTAGTAAATCCCTAATTAATATATTTTACCATTTTTGAAATAGTAATAATAAAAGATTCTGGTGAATTCCCCACCAACGTTCTCAAAGGTAACGCCGTAAGCCTTTCAAATGCTATCCTATTGTTCCTAAATTTCCATTTGTGCACTTAATAATGAGGCTTTATCACAGTTATTAGTATTATTGTGGCCTTAATCAATTTCGAGTCAAGGCAATTACAGTGATATTGTTGCTTCTCATAAAGAAGACTTGAAAGCGGGTAGACGTAGTATGCATAGTATACAGCATAAGAAGTAATATGTTTATAATGTGAAATATAATATATGTTTCACACTATAAACATATTACTTCAAAGGCCTTCAGTAAGATAATGCCAAATATATAATAATAACATATATTATAAAAACATTTTAAGAAAGCATTCAATTAATATATTTGTAAAACACTTAAAATTTATATCTAGTGACAAAATTCTTCGATCGTGCGCTCCAAGAGTCGAAACCTCCAGAAGATGCTTCGTGAAGAAGCGAAACGCATCAAAAACGATTTGGATGCGTGGCGTTTGTAATGTCACGTCGGCTTAACAGGAAAATTAGGCAGAATTGTCAATGGATATACTTTTCAAGTGTTTTACTAAAATATTAATTTCGTAATTTCTTAAAAAAAAAAAGTTTTTTATTATTATTTTCAGTAAACTTCTGATTGACTCCTACAATGAAGCTGGCATATTTAGAAGACAAAATAAGAACTTGTGTGATAATGTTGTACTCCGTTTGTGAGTAAATTTTTGTTTGTATGTAAGAACAGGTTATTATTTTTATTTCAATAACAAATACACTACAACTCGCCATAAATATCATAAAATAAACCTGAAATAAACTGATCTTGATTAATTATAATTATTTTCGCTACCTAACGTTAGCTACTAAATTACAGAATTTAATTTAAATCTTTTTACAAACACAAGTTTCACCGTAGCTAGTTTTTCGACCACTCCAGCAGTCGAGTGGATATTTCGCAAGTGCCACTAAAAGATCAACACTAAATCGAATGACAAGTTGAACATTTATTGCAGTAAGTTGTAAGACAGTGGCCAGCCATACACGATTAATAATAATATGACATATAGTGTGCGTTTGGGTAATCAACTTAAATCAAATCAAAAAATCTTTATTTCAGACATAACACAGTCCATATTATAAAAAAAACGTAAGCTAAGAATTATAATTATTCAGCTCAAGCTTTATGCATCGAATTGCATATATTGTATCCAGCAGAAGCTTTCAAAATAGAAACCTAAAATCTTCCGTTATCTCGTCAAAGATTATTAAAGTTACTGTTTGCATGAGATTGCCGCTTCGTTTGACATAGTCTTCTTTTGATCATCCCTCCAATAAAATGTAAATAAAAAATATAAATAGAGGGAAAATTAAGAGTAGAATGCACGGAGCGCTTTCCATACAAGCGTAGTTTCGTCATATTTTAAATACCAAGTGTTCAAACTCGGTGTAATTTTGTACGCATATTGCTGAACCTAATATCTATGCTTCTAATTTGTCAGTTTTAAGATTTATTATTTAATCTATCTCTAAATGTCAAAATAACAATTCCCATACAAAACCATTTTTCGAATTGTTTTTGAAAATACTTATTTTTACGGAGGTCTGACAAACCAGAAGCATACTCAAGGACATACATGCAAAGTTTCACCGAGTCTGAAAACTTAGTATTTGAAAAATAACGAAAATACGTTTGTATGCCAAGCGCCACGTGCACTCTAGCCTTATATCGTTGCTATTAAACGATGATGGGAGGGAAATCAGATATGTTTTTTTTACGCTTGATAAGTTAGCCTTTGACCACTATCTCACCTGATGGTAAGTGATGATGTGGTCGAAGATTTTGTTCAAGCTAACCTAGAATTACTGGCTCTCAAGGATAGCTGCCGGAACACACCGTTAGGTACTTGGCGACAGATTTTCTACTAGAGGGTGGTAGCTAGCCTGACGGGCATTCGCAAAACGCCCTACCACTATGCAAAATGTAAACCTTTATATATATATATATAGATGTATACCTATACTACATGACTGCACAAAAAATAGTGTTATGTTATAATTAGTACAGCCAATTAATTTCTGAAATTTCATTCTTCCTTTTGCTAACTATGGGACGTTATACATTTATCACAAAACCGTCTATTCATGCAAGCAATAAATTAAGTGAATTCAAATTTCAAGATTAATTAATATTTATTTAATTATGCTTTAATGAGAACAGAGCCGATTAATTTAGTATATATAAATTCATACTATTTCTACATGGACTTTTTCAGATGGAAATTAAAAAGATGGCCTACAATGTCATATGCTACGCAAACTCTCCCGGATTATAACAATAGGTCCTTCGGCATTTCATTCAATAGCCCTAGAATATTGTCGATATTGTCCTATGTATCTACAACGAAAACACATGAAAAACATGATGCCCTATGCATTAAAAATATTGCTTTAGGTCAGTCGAAGATACATAGAAAAGTTGGAGAATTGCTTGAATACCTCGTTCGTAAATTTTCTTTATTTTACAAATGAAACACAACATAGCGTACTATTACTACTTACTAAGTATTTTTCACATCTTTAACCACTTGCAAGCTATTTATTCAGCGCTACGTAATTTTCTGAGTTCCATGGTTCAGAGTAAATAAATATGTCATCCCGTAAGCCAGGGGAATCTCGTGAAAAATGTAGGACTTACTGTCGCCGACAAATTACGTAGCTACGCATTTTTGCCAAAATTCTATTTCGTTGCGTAAGGGAAATATCTCGTATATTTAATATTCACTAAATATTTTTTAGTGTACATGTTTGATATGTGATGTGTATGATTTTCATTTTATTTTAAATAGGCTTGCGTTTTACAGCAACTTCATGTAATGTTGAGTAACGATGCAGTTGAATGATTGTACCTAGTTCATTGAAGTATTTTCATAAATCGTATTTTTTCAGTGCAAGGGCATATATCTAATTCTCAAACGGAATACAAAATATGTCGTCAAGAACCAAACAGTGTATTTTAGGCTAAACTACAGGTAATGAAAAAAAGTTTTGATAAAAAGGCAGCAGTCAGAACGTCATTAGGCTTCATAATACAAAAATCAAAAGACGAAAATAGTAAAGAATCTGGAAACTATTTACATAACTGCTAATTTTAAGTAATAAATACGAATAAACTTTTAGTGTTAGATACAATCGGAGAAATTCAGAAATTTAAATTGCCTGGATTACTTCAACGACTTTTCATAAAAATTCCATCGCATTTGAGGGTTAAGCAAGATTTTTATTATGGAATTATTAATTTTTATTTTTCATGGGCTAACTGTTTGGAAGAAATGATGTATTCCAAGATGTTAGCAAGCTTGAAATATAGCAAACAGAACTAGTAGCATTTTTTTACAGAAATGCAGTTAATTTCTAGATATGCCTTACACCTATTTTGACAATTTTTAAATACATATAAATATATGTATAGCATTCTTCACCTCATGGCAGTTTTAAACTGTACAATTTGCAAGATACTTGAAATATATGTCTTGTAGACATGTCATTGGTTTTGTGCAACAATTTGTAGGACAAATTAACATGAAAACACAGTCTACCGATTCTTCTGACTTGCTTTAACTTTCATTAAGTTCCTAACAGATCATCAATGTTAAGCAATGATGGCTGTGGTCATAAATTGGGTAGGTCAGCAGTCCTAGAACCAGTTTCAATTCCATAATTCCGTAAACCTTTGACAGCATCATTACTTACTATTAGATGGTTATGTAGTGGAAGGCCAACTGCACACAAAGGGTACAGAACCCTTTGTGACAAGGGAGCGGCAGCAGAAATACATCATCTGTGAAAATTTCAACCGTCTAGCTATCACGGTTCATAAGATACAGCCTGTTGACAGACAGACAGACGTACAGTAAAGTCTTTGCAATAGGGTGCCGTTTTACCCTTTGGGTATGGAACCTTAGTAAAAAGTGCGAATCGATAAACATTTCTAATTCGTGAAATTATAGGGAATTAGGCTACGTATATATATATTACGATTACTCACATTATTATGATTACATCATAGTGAGAACGTAACACATGCTGTTATAACCCTATCACTAATACAAATAACTGTGATAAATTACAGGACGTTATTAAATAGATAAAATAAGCGATACGCGTTTCGCATTCTTCTATACATTTTTGTTTGATAATATATTATAAAGGTTTAACGTATATTTCATATTAGTAAACTTAAATACTTTTCAGTTCCCTGTAGATTTATAGACAAAAGAGTATTAATCTATTTTCATTCATTTTCTTTTAAAATTATAAAGTACGTGTTTTCGTGAATTTCAATACTTGTATTTTATTGAAAGGTTCTCCATTTATTTGGTAAAAGGTTGATGAAATGATACGCTTGACATTTTAAATTGTAATCTTAGCAATTAATTACAAAAAAAAACAAAAAGTGCATTATCACTTGCGTTGTGGTGAAAAAGTGGTAAAAGGTTAGCCTGCTATAAAAAAACACTCTCGTAAAACTAAAACTTGATATTTTTTGCGCTTTTTGAACCTGCCTTACGATGGTGGTAGGGCATTTTGCGAATGCCCGCCTGGCTAGCTACCACCCTCAAGTAGAATATCTGTCACCAAGCACCTAACAGTGTGTTCCGGTGGCTGTCCTTGAGAACCAGTAATTCTAGGTTAGCCTGAACAACATCTTCGACCACATCATCACTTACCATCAGGTGAAATAGTGATCAAAGGCCAACCTAAAGGGGTGGAAGGTCAGATATAAACTAGTCACTATTTTTAATAATTAAATTCGAGAATAATTATTCTCGATTTCACTCTCACTGGTTGAGGCATATATAAAATGTAAATAAATCTTGCATAACAATATATCCTTGTATAAATATACTCAGTGTGGTTAGATATTTTTCTTTGTAATTTCTGTTCATAGTACGGAGTTCAGCTTTTTCTCCACAGCTCCAATGTGCAAACTTTAATTTCATTGAAAAAACACGGGCGAATACTCGCTCCTGAAATTACGTTTACTACGAACCTCGTATATCAGCGAAAATAAAATGGAATGGGTTTTATTCTCGGAAGGATTTAGTTTTGCTTACAATAAAAATGTTTAGTAGCTGTCTGGAGTCTGAAATTGTGCGTAATAGATGTAAATAGGCTTTGGTTTTATGTAAACTGGTGGTATGGCGGGTGATGATATGTTTCTTTTGAAACCAGGTTCTTTTCAGAGGCCTTTAACTTACTTGCAACTTGGCTCATGTTGCTCTTCAGAGCCGTGATCTCCTTAAACAGCCTTTCACAGTTGAGGCTCTCCCATGGAACTGAAGATAAACGGTCCAACTCCTTTGCACAAAATACTATGCGCACGTCATGTCGATCAATCACTTACTGTTAGTTGAGTTAGTCTTGAATACTTTTTTCGCCTCCAACCTGACGTCGATCAGGCATCTGGTCCCAAAATCTGTGAATTAATTTCGGAATATCTTAAAAAAAATATGGATTGTCTCCAACGAACGTTTTTTTTCCTGTAACTGTAACCTTTAAAATACTCGCCCTTACTTTCCTGTCACAAAAAAATATTTTGTATTTTGTACTCAATAGTACAACGATTCTTTTCATAATATTTAAAATTAGATCAGTTAGAATGTCAAGTTATAGTCTAATTGGTGGACACTATGGGCACTTAACAAACAAGGTTGAAACAAAGCTTTTTAGTTATAAATAAAACCGGAATACTACAAACTAGTCGAGTACCCTGTGCCTATATATCCTGTTTTCATATTTTTTTCAACACGCTCGTAACGGGCCTTTAAATGCACTGATTTTAGTGTCATAATATAGTCTATTACGCACTCGTGCTTTTTTTTTTACTTTACCGCACTAGTTTTTTAAATAGAAAAAAAAATGTTTCCACACTTCTCACCAAGGAGATTGTAGTTTTTTTTTTTTTTTTTCATTTATTTTTGTATGGGCTTTGTCGCTAAGCGACCACATCGCCCAGTAAAGCTAAAATACAAACTTAACAACTAATTATTGTAAAGCTAACTCTGCTAATCTATACATTTGAACTGCCTGGTCTGACATAGGACTCGCTAGTACACAATTACAGTATCCAACATCATACTTTTTCTATTAAAGCAAGATCTCCTATAGCTTTCGTTCCGCACACACTCAATCAATACATGCTGAACGTCCTCAATAACCCCACACTCGAGACAATCAGGAGATGGAACTTTATTCATTAAAAATGCAAATTTTTTTGATGGGATGTGTGCCAAACGCAGCCTTAAGGCTGTTACAAGCATTTTTGGGTTCATGCAGTTACTGTCAATCCAAGGATATTTAGTTATTTCGGGCTGAACAGTTCGGTACCATATACCTTTTTCTTTTGACCTCTCGTCAAAATATTCTTGCCATAATGTTCTACACTGTTCTTTTATTAACTGTACATGATCAGAAAACAAAGGAAGTACATTGCAGTGAATTCCGTCAACTATTGCTTGCTTAGCCAGTGTGTCCGGAGATTGTAGTTTGTTTCGTTCATATTTCATATAAAAACAAACCTAAGAGTTTTTTACCCACTGATGTAGAATTTTCGAAGATTTAATTATATACCTTCTTAATCAGATTATTATTGCTATCAAAAAGATCAAGAAAATATTTTCGTATCGAAACTTTCGTATTCGTTGAAAAACGTCGTATGAAACTAGTGCGCGTTGTTTATTACAATATCTGTTCCATTTTGGGCTTCGATCTTTGATCTCAGGCCTAAAACCCGCCTCGATTGTAATAAACAACTTCGAGAACTTGTTATATAATGTACTATTTCATTCAAGTACCTGGATAACGTATCAGTTATTAAAATGCATGATGGTGGGGCATTTTGCGCCTTGCCCGTCTGGCTAGCTACCACCCTCTAGTAGAAAATCTGTCGCCAAGCACCTAACGGTGTATTCCGGCAGTAGTCCTTGAGAGCCAGTAATTCTAGGTTAGCCTGAACAACATCTTCGACCACATCAAAACTTACCATCAGGAGAGATAGTGGTCAAAGGCTAACCTAACTTAAAGTAAAAAAAAATGCTCATTTCTTATACGCTATGAGACCTATTTATTTCACTTATTGATGTATCCCTATAAATAACTTACAGGATACTTAAATATAATGCGGCATACTTACATCTCATTATTTTTCTGTTCGAAAACTAGAGCAATATTTGCATTTATCCACAATAAACAATGTTCGTTATTAAAAGTAGAAGCTTTTTTGAAAGCAATGGTTTTAAGGCTATTTTCGCCATCTGGATTTTAAGTCATTTCTTATTTGTCAGCTGCTTTCTTTTTTCACAGGCATTCGAAGGGTAGTTGTAAACAATTTCTTCCGTGGAGTTGTACTTTTAAAATGAGGACAATTTGATATTTTTCTTGCCGTCCTTTTTTGGTATTTTTTTTAAATACACATTGATAAATCAAAATATGTAGCTTTTTAATTTATTTGTGCGTTAAGTACCTTTTTTTACTGTTAATTTTATGTATTCTAATATAAGTTTAACTCTTTTCCCACAAATTAGAATATATATTTCACATTCAATGCTGCTTTCGAATCGGTCTCTAGCTCTTCTGAATGTTATAGTTAGACAGTAATTAACATTATGATAAAAGGTATACCTATATACAGTTCGTCTTTTTAATCAAGTACCGTTCGTAGCGTCTGATTAAATAATTTGCATTGCTATTTCGTACCTAACAAAAAATAAAGGCAATTATTTAAGAATAAACCTGCTTTATTTATAATATTATAACTGCGAAAGTTTGTGAGTGTGTTTATATGTTTATTACTTCTTCACGCTCAAACGGATGCTTCAATTTTGATGAAATTTGATATGAAGGTAGATAGTACCCTGGAATAACACATACGATACATGATATTCCGGAAAAAAGGGTGCCCGTGGGATGAGCAAGGATTTGTCATATATTTGTTTGCTAGCTTACCAAAGCAAGGATAAACCAATTATAATTAAATTTGGTTCAGAGTTAGGTTTCACTATGGGTTGACACTTAGGTTACTTTTTGGCGAAAATATATGGTGTTTCTAGGGTTAAGCGCGGAATCCTACTATTCCTATTATCCTATCCTACTATGATCATTAATGTTATAAAAGCGAACTATGGAACGATTCCACCAACAAAAAAAAGTTTTATGCTTCTATTTCTCGCTTATGACAAATGTTTCGTTAAGTGAAAATTAATCAAAATAAATTAACTAAGATATGTATATTGTACTGTACTGTATATTTGTTATATAAATATTGTAGTATTGTTATAGAAAAACTTAATATATGCAAATTTTCAAGTAAATTTGGTCAAATAATGGGAAAATCATATATCAGCACAACCGTTGGGGTCTATATTATACATTAAATATGTTACAATTGGTGAAACAACAAAAGTTTCCAAGATTTCACCTTAGTTATGATGAAACTTTATATATGAAATTTTACAAGTTAAATTCAACAAATGTTGACAAAATGGTATATCAGCATGACCGTTGGGACTAATACTATCTGATTATCCATGCAAACAATACGAAATACTAATATTTTTCAAGATTTTACACAAGTTAGGTTGTAAAATTATTTTATAAATTTTTACCTCAAATGGATGAAATTATGGGTTTAACTACCATTGGACAGTCGAAGAGGGTGAATCTTCGCATGATTAAAGGGAATGATGATCATTTAATAAGAATTTGGGTGAAAAAATAGCATGTGCTCGGTGGGGGAATTTCACAAGTTCACTCACCTTACGGGTTTTATTAACTCATTTTACAATGGCACTCGCCATCGCCAGCGTGGTGGCCTTCTCCCAATCCATCGCGGGGTTTTAATTTGAGTAATCTTCAATGAAAATTCGTCGGATAGCCGACCGTCGTGGAAGGAAAAAATGAAATCCTCCAGCAAAAACAGTGATGTGGTATCGAATTGCACCAAGCAAACGGAGATCAATAATCGATACGAGAATCGATTTGTTTTTTTACAAAAGTATTGCAATCCGAGGGAATTCGGTATAGAACATTCATACATTTAAAAGAAAGTATATTAAATGGTTGGTAAACAAATACAATTTGTTTATTAAATATTTTGAAGTTAAACGAATAAAATTAATGGAACGAGTCATCGATAACCAACATCGAAAGACCAAATTTATCAAGCAAAATTAATATTTGAGTACAAAAGGAAGTGTAAATTAATTGTAGTCACCTGGTACGAATTACCATGAAAACTAAGCATTTTAAGAATAAGTAATATTTACATTTACGATTTTTAAAAGAAAATTATTATATATGGAATCGAGTTAAATATTCTTATTTAATGAGTTATTGACCTGAGCAACCATTTATCTGTAAAGTTAGGTAGCACAACGACAGATTTAGTGGGATTCTAACCACTTCAATGAAAATATAAATCAATAATTTACAATCGGTAAGTAATCGATAAAGGGTACGATCCAAACAAACATGGATCCCTATAACGCAATCAATAGATTTCGCAAGCACTAGTTTATCATGAACAATTCCCGAGTACAGAATTACGTTTCATTCCACGAATGAGGAGAAAATATTGATTAGCGGTAAACTTGAATCTTAACAAAATTAAATAAATTGAAAATATGACGTTACACACCTCACATGTATATTGTATTAGAGCTATATTTTGTTAATATTTATGAAGGAAGTTCGCATCGAACCATTAACATATCCGACACCTGTGGAACAGTGGAACTGACGTGTGTGCAAAGTGTCACTGTGTTAATGAGTTAAATTTTCATGTTCATAATCGTATTATTTGGGTAATTATAAAGGGTGGGAAGAATAACCTTAATCAAAATAAACGCTCATTTTTTTCCTTTAATGTGAAGGGTGCGTCATATTTACGAGTATTTAACAGTTTAAGAATACGAAGCTTGTAGTACACAATGTAAGTTATATACCCGTTTTTTCGTAGTAATATACCCCGTATTATAAGTTGGTGTGTTTAAAAGCGAGTATGGGTCAAAGCAAATGATATTTTTTAAAAGTCACTTTTTTGGTTTAGGTAATGCGGCAGACAGGTTATCGTTTTGAATCTAAGTAACTGATTCGTTCTACACGAGCGAATAAGTTACATAGGGATCCTATATATTAGTATTCAATCTAAGTAGGTATATTTTTACGTTACTTTTAAGTTTAAAAGCAGGCTGAGGCAGATAACAGTGTGTGATATATAATCTGTGTAAATTATTCGGTCTGTTTGAGTGAGTATGGCGGCCAATTTAATATTTTAACATATTTTATTTTGGTTTGCAAGCATTTGACCCTTACCCGTGGGGTGCCAGGCTAGAATGTCACCCTTCCATCTCTACCCGTGGGTGTCGTAAGAGGCGACTAAGGGTAATACACCAGAAGGTGGGCAGCAGCGCTTTCTGAGGAACTGATATCTCACACTGTGATCACCAAGATACTTGCGCCCTTTTGCGCCACAACCTCCCGCATTAAGTTTTGCCTTAATCCCCACGCTTGGCAGGCGTCTTGGAGATCGTTGTTTAAGATATCAGTTCCAAAGAAGGCGCTGTTGCCCACATTCCGGTGATTTATCTTTAGTCGCCTTTTACGACTTTTTAGCTTTTAATTAATGGCATAAACGGCTGTATCTTTTGATAACGTTGTCTTAGAAGATTGATTTTTTCACAGCTCTAAGGGACAGTAGACCTGAGTATTTGATATGAATTACAGCTTGATCTCCACGCGTTCCTGAGAAAAAGGGTCTGATAGACAGACATACGGACAACAAAGTGATCCTATAAGGGTTCGTTTTTTCATTTTGAGGTACGGAACCCTAAAAAACTAATACAAGATTAAAATGTACCTTTGAACTTGGCAGTATAGAACCATAAATTAAAAACAAATATGGCCACTTTACTACAGCTGACAATACTTATATCATACTTACAAATTCTATGTTCACAGCTGCTGTCACATGTTAGACCAATCATACATAGGAGATTTTTTTCCACGACAGGAATCCAACAGATTTAAAATCTGGAACTTGGTATGAAGTTCTATGATAGTAAGGAACTTAAAGGGAGAAGAGGGCTATCATATTTTAATGGTCAGTATACACCATCAATACATTAGATATATTAATTAAACCTTACTTTGGTGTAATTGGGACTTAATCTAGTAAACTTTACTATTTAATATTAATAATTTCTCCCAGTCTCGAAAATAACAGGAGATAATCACATAACGCTATTTTTTAAAAAACATCTTTAGAAAAAAGTATCGGTATCAAATGGAAGTACAATTGTAAAGTAAATTGACCTTTGTCAATTTTTACACCCCAAACAAATTATGTTGTAAATTGTTAGCGGAGAGGATTGTTTTAGTGAATAACATCATTTGAGCTTAGTAGACGTCTCATTTGAATGGTATCGATAGACAGGTCACATCTCTTACATGTGTCCGCATCCGACACTTATTTAATCCGTGTGATTTATGGAAATATATTCCAGTATACCTTACCTAAATATGAACTTTGATATTTAAGCAATAAGGGCGGAAGTGGTGTGGTTTGCTACGCTATTAATTATGACATGCTTGTCAAAGGACATTAAGAAATCCACTTGAATAGTGCGCGTCCAAGTGAACGAACGAGTATGAAGGTGGATTAGCCTGAAATTTCATGATTGACGTTTGTATAAAGTTGTTATCAATGAACTTTTAACATTAGTAAAGTGCTCGTAGCGGAGATTGCTAAATCATTCGTAAATAATACGTCCGTCGTTACTTAGATGTGTAACCGGTAGGGACATTTACTACTGAGCGCTTCCATGCTTTTGGGGGCTAAGGAAGGGAAGCCGTCAGCCCTGGTTATTGTTTTAGGATAACAGTTATGTAGCATAGTGGTAACGAATTTTGCCGATGGCTACCTACCACCCCCAAGTCGAAAATGTTTCGCTAAGCGCCTAAACGTGTGTTTCTGTAGCTTTTCTTAAAGGCCGTTAATTCTAGGTTCGCCAGAACCATTTTTTCAACCGCATACTAACTTACCATCAAGTAAGATAGTGGACAAAGGATGGTCTATCACCATTAAAATAATAAGAACTTACATATTCCGGCGACGGGGACGGATGAGCACGGGTTTGAATAACCCACGTAGTTATTAAAACCTATATTAGATGAACGAGTTATGCTGTCAGTGTTTTACGCATATCTACACACTATTATACGATATGCGATTACTGTATGGGGTAATGGCGTGGATATGATAAAAGTGTTAAGAACCCAAAAAAATGACCATAAGAATAATGTTTGGATTAAGAAACGTACCTCTGCACGAAAATATTTTCAGAAACACAAAATTATGACAGTAGTTTCTATGTTCATTTATAATTGCCTATTGGAAATCTATGACGAGAAGGAAAATCTAATGACAAAACCGCAGCATGCATACAACCTTAGCGAAGTAGAATGAACGACATACTAATGACACCAAAAGTACGATTAACTAAAGTGAAGAAACAAGGGATCTGGATTAAGATACATTTGTTTAACAAATTACCTCATTCTATGGCAAATTGACAGGCAAATGATTTTAAGAAAAATATTAAACAGTTCTTCGATGACACTCCATTTTACTCAGTAAAGGAATTCTTGCAAACTAATTTGACTGAATCTTAATTCTGGAATTGATAAAATTGTATATTATTATGGACTTTTATGTGACTTGGAATTGTAATAAAATTTAATAATGTCATTTTTAATATATATGCTTAGTTTTTACATTTAATTATTTTTGGCATCTATCATAATTAATTTATAATTTTGTACAATATTGACGTGCCCAGTGTAACAAACGCAGTTATAAGGCCAATAAATGAATCTTATCTTCTCTATTTTTTATTCCTTTTATTTTAAATTTGGTAGGTGAAGCAACGTTCTCTGTGGTTCAACTTGTATGGGTAGTTTCTAGCGCCATTAATTGGAGGGTTAATTGTATGTGGGCTTACATTTTCAAGGCCGATATTTACGAGTTGAAATGGCACCCTGTTGATTTGTAAATAATACAACTACGGTTAATAAGAATACATTAATACTAATATAGAACCCATTTACTGTACTGTACCAGCCGCCATGTCCACTACTGAACGCAGTCTCCCCGATTATAGCGGGGATTTGCCATAATCTCCACGCTTGGCTGGCGCCTTGAGAATCGCAGTGTGATTTATCAGTTCCTCAGAAAGCGCTGCTACACACCTTCTGGTCTATTACCTTAGTCGCCTCTTACTCCTCTTACTCCACGACACCCACGGGTTGAGATGGGAGGGTGACATTCTAGCCCGGCACAGCACGGGTAAGAACCCATTTACAAACTGAAAATGTAACAGAAGCTTTCGGTAAAGACTTTTTTAATATTTTTGCAACTCAAATTGTCTCTCATTTAATCTCAGCCGGCTCATCTTCGACGCTATCATAACTTAGTTGCAGTGACTATACGCAATTTTTCTAAGAGATTATGTCAAATGTGTTAAATTTTGTTACTTATTAGAAACAATGTTGAATATCTGAGTTAGAGAATTTAAAAACATACCTGACGAGACTCATATATTTGTTATTTTCATATACCCAAGGAAACATTTCGATCGATTTTATGCGTGGCAGTATCATTCCTTCCTAGAAACTTTTGGTGTTCACATGAATAAGGTACTCGAATGTATAACGTCCTTGCGTATTTACACGCTTAGTTAGTTATTTCGTGTACCCGTAACTACATACCACACTTACACCGCTTTTACAACAACAAGCGGTAATTACAATCTATTCCCGTCCTTCTCGATTATCGTTACAGTGAGCAAAGTGATTTTAGATTTGTTATTGTAAAATCTTGGTGGCCTTAATTAAGGCTTCGAAAGCGTGATGCTGTGGCAGTTTACTCGCAATAGACAAGGCACGATGAGTGCTAATGCTAGTTTAAGATGATTTAATTGTATACTACTGTACTGTATCAGCCGGGTAGTCCACTGCTGAACACAGCCTATATGGAGGAGTTTGCTATAATCCCCATGCTTGGCAGGTGGCTTGGAGATCGCAGTGTGAGATATCAGTTCCTCAGAAGGTGCTGCTGCCCACCTTCTGGTGTGTCCCTTAGTCGCCTCTTACAAAAACCCATGGGTAGAGATGGGAGGTGACATTCTAGTCCGACACCCCACGGGACGATGATTTACCATTCGAAATAAATTATAGTTTTATTGGCAACTAAATTAAACTAGATTGAAACAGTTTTGGCATCATTGTGCATCAATAATTAGCAATTTGAAGTTCAACGGATTCCAGCAAAACAAGTTAACTTAACATCTTCGCTGGTATGTAAATAGAATAAATAGACGTATCAATACTAATTGATAATTCTTTTAAGGCATGTTTTTTCTTTATCCGAACTCCTCTGAACCACCCAGTCTGAGAGGATGGCCTCTACCATCCACTGTCCAGAAACCGGAGGAGACAGTTCCTTCGTCCGCTGCCGCAACAGTGTAGCCCTCGTCTGCCACTGAATGCACGTGACCTTCCACGTTGGGGCTCCCCCAAGTTAAGGCATGTAACCTTCAACAATGATCTCTAACTAGAGTTTTCAAGGAGGATCACCAGCTAATAAGCAGGCCACTGTCGAGGACACCGTCCGGTATCCACGTATCGCCTTAGTCGGAACGGAAGTGGCAGCAGGGTTTTATTGTCGTTGTTGAAAGGGTCCACCAAGACAAGTGTAAACTCAGTACAGGGCTAAACTCCGGATTAATCCGGAGTATAAGAGGCCATACTTGGCTTCCAGGCGGACTACGTTGGGCAGCAGCCTCACTAAGGCGGTCTCCAAATAATCAATCGACTTTTCGGGCCAACTTAAGAAAAGAAAGAAAGAATATTATATTAACAAAACACAGAACAATATAGTATATTTACAATGATTTTCATTCGGTACTCTTACACTGACATCAAAGTGATACACCAGACACGTTAAGCAAAAAATGTCACGTAAAAATTAATGTAAAAAAAGAATTATAATAGGCAGATATGCGTAAAAAAGTTTTAAACTAAAGCTATCTTATACTAGGATGCCTGCCAAGCGTGGGTATTATGGAAAACCGCCCCTTGCGGCTGTAACAGTACAGTACAATATCACTTCAATTGCATTGCGGTACGCCTTATTTACCCCTACCTACATAATTTTAAAACATCTGATCACAACTTTAATAAAATATTGCGTTAGTCAATCAATCGTAGCAGTCGATGCCCAATCACTCTACCCGCTTTGCTATTCACAAACTGAGAGGAATTTTATAGTATACGGTCGTTTTTTACTATAGGGGTCGCATATTTTCACCGTATAAACAGGGTGCAGATAGGCAATGGGATTGGCCTCTATTACATGGGACCAAAATTTATTCTGACGATACTTAGATACATATCTGATTTGACACATTTGCTTTATCACTGCGGAATTAATAATATAACACATCTTTGATTTTCAGAATTTGTAAACAAAACTAAGTAATAATAATATAATATACAGAACAGTTCAATACTCTTGATTTTTATCTAAAATTTCATTGATATTATTAACGAACAATGGCCGTCTGACGCGAGGATTCAACTTCAAACCTGCAAATCCAGAATACTAATACCGCTATACTAACTCGACCAATGATGTATCCATAAAATCATATTTTTTTATGCATTTGTTAGTTGGATTTAAACAACAAAGTATCAAAACTATTTATTCAATTTAGGCGTCTAGGACGCTTTTGTGAAATTTTAATATTGAAATATTCTACATTGTACTGCCACGTTCAGCAAACAAAATTGTATAGAGCCACTGCGAGAAGAACGGGCAAGAAACTCGGGGCCATTCTTTTAAACGTCTTTTAACAATGTATTACATACTTACTATATACACTTTATTTACACTTTCACTGGTTTATCAATTATTAATTAACATATAAAGTTATTGTTTACATAAACAGATATTTTCTTATTCGATATATATTTATCAAAACCTTTTTAACAAACCATGTAATGATCCAAAAGGATCTTTACATTTAAACGAGGTTTATCGTTAGGTAATATCAGAAAACATAATAATAAATTACTTAACTTCACAACATCTTGATCGGGCAGCACTTCGTCATTAAAGACTACATTCCAAATATATTTCGACACCCGGGGAGCTCTGCTTGGCACGGCAGTCTGACCGAAAGTGAATCTGGCAGCACTTCGTCGTCAAAGACTATTTCGGTACCACCGGAGGTCTGCTCGGCACGGCGGTCCGACAGAAAGTGAATCAAGGAGCACTTCGTCGTCAAAAACTATTTCAACACCACTGGAGGTCTGCTCGGCTCGGCGGTCCGACAGAAAGTCAATCTACTCGCTTTACACTACCCGTTTTATAGCAGTGAACAAACAAGGTGACGAAGCGACTACCGTCACAAACACAGTACTCTTTAAAATTGACAATTGTGTGATTTCAAGCTCTATACTTATGGCAATAAGTATAATTCAATCATCAATGATTTTACACATTGATATAAAGTACATAATATATACATAGGGTATGTTTCATTAGTCGCTAAGAACGTTATTTTCGATAATTTTGATCACATTCTGCGTTTATGGTTGAGATCACGTGATCGTTTGTAACAGTCATCCCCGTTCCATTTTTGGATAAGAACGCTAAAAATGCCACTAAAATTTGCCACTTCTGTCACTTTTGACATTAAATGTAGCGTTTAAGGCGAAAATAACGCCAAGACCCATGTGAAAACTTTTTGGGAGTGTGATCGTTTTTAGCGTTTTTAGCGAATCTCACGCTAATGGTACGCACCCTATTTTAAATAAGTATCTTTACAACTGTCACATGATCAGTTGTACTACTAATAAAATATACTTGTAGTAAAAATATTATCAAATAATGATTCCAGTGATCATGATAATCTATATTTATAATAATATGATGCTTAATCACAGTCTCTCATTATACAACATTAGGTATAGTATTAAATTCACACCACAGATAAAATATACACATAGATAATTAAACCAATACTTATTTTCATCTAAAGAACCACAGAGTATTTCTAAAACGAAATTAGAATGTCACATTATACCAGTTGTTTAAATCTTAAGCTTAAAGCCAATCAAATGAATATGAACATATATTTCAATAAATAGTAAGCCAATTTTCAAATAATCTATCACATTCTTCCGTGATATACAGCTAGTATTCGGGGATCGCATTGGGTATATCAACCAGATGGGTGACATACGCGTCAGTAAATCTTATTTGTCATACGATGGTGAGAGATGGGGGCTTTTTTAGTTGGCGGCTAACATATTGTGGCATAACTTGTCAATAGATTGCCTGAATGACTGCATGAATGAAAAGGAAACGGCTATCAAAGTGGAAATATTTTTATTTAAGCTATAAGAAATGAAAAATAGTTCTCATTTCTAATTATAAATTTATGGTCGCTTGCAAATGCTTTGCGATTATCACATCCACAAAGTTTTAGAGCAAAAAGAGTTGAAGATAACTAGATTTAGAAGCGATATAACACTCAATCGTATTTGAACCACATTTTTGTTTTGCCCCTTATTGTGTCGGTCTATAATGTCACTCTATAACATTTCGTCGTTCGAGTTCGTAAATACAATATTTTTGTGTGTGATAGGGCTAAGGGGGTGAACTGCAATGAATATATTAACTATATAAATATATAGTGTAGAGCTAACTTGAATTATAAATATATCATAGGATAACTTTTAGAAAATCTTCAACTTCATCGTGTTCATTTCGATTTTAGCCTGCCTGATCATATGTGTTCTCGATTAGTGATGACTTTATTATTGTTGTTAAAAAAATACATTTTACATGTTAAGAAAATTACACGAACGGAAAAGATTTCGGTAAAAATCCGTAGAAGTAAAACTATAAATTCCCGAAGCTACATTGATGACAAGTCATTTAGACTACAAATGTCTCCGTTCTGGAGGGACGTAGAAAGCTTCGGCTGAGGCATGTGAAGGGAGAAGTTACTGCTGAAATTGGAACATCAAACACTTGTACGGTTTCACATCTAACGTAAACTTTGCTTCGCTTTCCCTGCCCTCTCGCTCTCCCTGCCTACCGCAATTCACTCCATAAACCGTACGGTAGTGCTTTTGAAGCATATTTAAAAATTCATAACAATAGTGCCATCACTATGGCACTAAAAAACAAATAGTGCGCTAAGTTTGCGCCACTGCTATCAATCTCAGTTTCGGAAATGAAAACGCGTCCTGTATGAAAATGCGAGAGACGAAAGTTTTGCGCCCTAAACATTTATAAATTGTATTTAAATGCTATTCAGAGTTGATTGTTATTGATATAATACCTCCAAACCTATAATAATATAATATGTATCAGTAACATGATGGTTCAGTCGTCACATCCATATGGCAAAATACCTGGTTGTATTACTTTATGCTGTTTGGTGGGTAAAATACATTTAACATATATTTAAATACATTTTATACATTTAGCCTGAAAATAAAACCTTTAAGATATGATATCTTTTTAATCTATGCACAACATTTTGTGAGTATTTTCTTGATTATGCCTTATACTATTTTAACCTGGCCCCATATTTTCTATGACCGTTCAAATATGTTACGCATTACGTTAAATTTGTGGAACGATGGTGAAATGCTAGTCATTCCACATTCAACTTCGACATTGCGTTACGAGGACGTCTGCGTGTTTCGAATTGTCACAATAACGCATCTTAACAACGACATCTTCGGTATGACCTCTGTTTCACATTTACTCCAGTAAATGTGAAATTCTTCCATGGTGAAGTAAGGGTAAACATTACTACGTTATTGTCGTACCAACCTTCAAGTATTGGACATCACGATGATATATTAACTGTCTATGATAATATACTATTGGAAGAGAGAGAAGTTTTCAAACGCAGCTCGACTTAACTTTTGACATACAATTTGAACGAAAAAATTTAAAGCCGTTTGGGGTTTCCTTTTTTATCAGGTACGATATCAAACGAGTTAAACGACAGGACGTCACGCGTTATTTGCAAGGAATCTCTAGTGTCAAAGTGCATAAGGGCCCTGAAAGACAGCCAACTTAGCGGCCGATGACAGACTATCATCATACCGAGCTGAAAAACTACACAAGGTGTATACCCAGACTGCTGTACAATTATGCAGGTACAAAAAAATATTTATGTTTAATATGTTTAAAATTCCCGTGATATAGGCCTTTGACCTCACCTAATAATTAAAGGTAAGTGATGATGTGGTCGAAGATGTTGTTCAGGGTAAACTAGAATTGGTAGCTCTCAATGACAGCGGCCGAAACACAGCATTAGGTGCTTGACGACACATTTTCTACTAGAGGGTGGTAGCTAGCTAAGCCGGCATTCGCAAAATGCCCTACCACCATGCTATAACGACTGCCATCCTAAAACGACAACCGGGACTGACAGCTTAACGTGCCCTCCGAAGCACGGAAGCGCTCAGTAGTAATGTTACTAGCGACACCCACCCAACTCATGACCGCGACGGACGTTGCTTAACTGTGCTGATCAGTTAAGAACAACAAGGCAAACTTCGCCAGGAACGCTTCGAAAACATTCCAGTTACATGTGCGATTTAACTGCAAGAAGATGAGGCGGTTCGAAGGATGCCGAGAATAGCTTCCGGTTGGAGGCTGCCAATTTCATCGTTTTACCCGCTATTCGTGATGAAATAAGCGAACTTAATATTGTAATAAATATGTACCTGACTGATGGGTAATATCTTACACAGGCAATTTTCATGACTCACATCCAACTTGACGAATGTATCATTTTTTTTTTTTTTAATTTTTTTTTATGTTATTGTGACGGAACAAGCTCGAGGCCCACCTGATGTTAAGTGGACAACTCACGAATTGCACTGCGCCCGTCACATAGAGACATAGTTGTTAAGTCTCATTGTGCCTGTAATTTCACTGGCTCTCAAGGACTACTGCCGGAACACACCTTTCGGTGCTTGGCGACAGATTTTCTACTTGAGGGTGGTCGCTAGCCAGGCGGGCATTCGCAAAATGCCCTTCCACCATGTGGTGAAGCTCAAGCTCTGGGCGGGATTCGAACCATGGACCTGCTGCGCGGCAGTCCATAGCCAATGCCACTGAGCCATCACTGCTTCAAAATCATGACGGGATTTTGTGTACTGTAGGCCAGGTACTAACCTACCAAACCTACCAAGACTAGACTACTAGATCTACCAAATTGGTTGCTATTTGGTAATAGTACATTAATGTAACATTATGCAACAAGTCCGCAAAGTTGTTTATTACAACCGAGACGGGTTTTAGGCATGAGATCGAAGATCGAAGGCCTAAATGGAGTAGAGATTGTAATAAACAGCGCGCACGAGTTTCATACGCCCCTTTTCAAGACCCTTGCGAGGAAAAATAATATATATTGCACAAATGCGATACAAACAACATACAAAAATTATAGAAAATAGCGGGCAAGCTTTTTTTTTGCGCGCGGCAAATATATGTTGGTTGATTACATATAAACCTCTTTTATATTACTAATCTGTATTACCCGGTTAAATTGAAAATGCTCTGTTTATAAAATGAAATGAAATGAAAAATTATTTATTTGACAGAGAAATAAAAATACATGACATAAAAACATCTACAAATACATAACAATTACGACAATTATTAAAATATATATTAGTTGATAAGTTGTTATACTTGTATACTTGTAGGTCAAGCATAATGTGTCAAATTGGACTCATCTCAGCATAATGCCGAGTGTCATAGACATTCGACGCTGGTTTTCAGATGAACCCATCACGTGGTTGGCACTAACTTAAAACAAGAAGTCAATAAGGAAAAACTACATTTTACTAAAACTACATTAAAAACTACATTTTATATGTTATATCAATAAAAATATTTCTATTACATATCAATCTAAAGAATAATGATTGATAGATATGTATATACATATATATTTATACATACATATATGAATAAACAAATACATAAATATAAGTAAAATAATATATAGCTTTGTAAGGTTTTTTTTTATGTTATTGTGATGGAACAAG
Source organism: Plagodis pulveraria (assembly GCA_963890685.1). NCBI lineage: Eukaryota > Metazoa > Arthropoda > Insecta > Lepidoptera > Geometridae > Plagodis > Plagodis pulveraria. Next base: position 7,954,408 of record OY982964.1, on the reverse strand, counting down.
CTCGAGCCCCACCTGATGTTAAGTGGACTAACCGTTGCAATTCATCACAAGTCACGAATTACACTGCGCCCGTCACATTGAGACATATTTGTTGTCTCATTGTGCCAGTAATTTCACTGGCTCTCAAGGACTACTGCCGGAACACACCTTTCGGTGCTTGGCGACAGACTTTCTACTTGAGGGTGTTAGCTAGCCAGGCAGGCAATCGCAAAATGCCCTTCCGCCATGCGGTGAAGCTCAAGTCGGCGGTGGGGATCGAACAAGGGTACTGCGGCATGGCAGTCCATAGCTATTACCGCTCGGCCATCATTGCTTCAAAATTCAAAAATTACCCGATTAAATTGAAAATGCTCTGTTTACTCGCATATAATTTGCAGTTAGGTGCTAACTTAACTTTGTAGGGATAATTCTATTACGCACTAGTGTATAATATTATTATGCACGAGGGTGTTGTAGTTCGGTTTATGGCCCTAAGAACGATATAATAAAGCTCACTTTACGAGCAAGGTTGATAAAACTATTATAATTGATTAAAAATTTAGAAAAATCTTTAATTTTTACTGCCTTATACTTGTACGCCCGATACTGCTGAAAGGATAATTAATGAAAGTTCGCTTAAAGATTCCTTCATCTATCCTAGGAAATGTAAACCCGTGGTCTCAACCTGTTCCTTTAGAAACGCGTGTGACGTTACATGTTAATAAATTTAGTATGTTATTGGGTTTTAGTACAACTATACACATTATAGTATGTGTAAAATTCAGTTAATGTTATGAGGTTTCATTTTGCTGTCAATTGTTCAGGCAAGTAAAGTTACGATTAAAAGTTTTTGTAAACACTTTTACGGCAATTACAGTTGATCATAAGTTTATTTCGTTATCTATATTTTACACGATTAACACACCCTTAACTAAGTTAAGGCAATTATAAAGTTAGTTCCAAATTAAGACAACATTAAGGTCCAAATTATTTATCAGCACTATTGCCCTCGATAATGTCAAGCTACGAATAAATATGTATTGTATTATATTCATAGATATCGTTTAATCTAACCTAAAACTTTGTGAGATTGATTGCTGTTTTCAATTCTCTAGTAATTTACCCAATCTAAAACTTCAAACTGGTTCCAAGCTAATAGTTTTAATTCACTGTAACCAGTTCCAATATATAGTCCAACCCACGTCGCCACGTCGGGAATTCACTTTGAAACTAGTTTAGAGCGGTAAACACACACCCTGTTTATTTGCATCCTCTCTCTCATCTTAGTACAATAATTATACTTTGGAATATCATTGGTATAGTTAGAAGAATTTAGCGGGACTTAATCGCGATAAAAAAATTAAGTCCCGTTAAATACCTACTTATAATTATTTGTTTACGAAAGTCTTAAATTACTATCATTGGTATTCCAAGTAATTGAAGTGCTCGTAGCAAAGTTTGCGTTTTCGTTTTTAACTTTATTTTAACATAGTTAAAGTTGTGTTGTCAGCGTTCTTCATACTGATGATATGGGCATTTACTATTGAGGGCTTACGTGTTTCGGTAGGTGCGTTAAGCCGTCGGTGCCGGTTGTTGTCTTAGGATTACAGAGTTAAGACTATGTAAGAGGCCTAAAATCGACACTAAGTGATGGGAGGGCAATTTGCAAAGGCTCATATGGCGTATGGCTGGAAGAAGATCAGAAGATCGGGTTATATAACGCTCTCTCAGGAGCTAGTGTAGTGCCTTGGTCACCCAATTATGGTGGCAGGGCATGTTGCGAATGCCCGCCTGGCTAGCTACCGCCCTCAAGTAGAAAATCTGTCGCCAAGCACCTAACGGTGTGTTCCGGCAGCTGTCCTTGAGAGCCAGTACTTCTAGGTTAGCCTGAATAAAATCTACGACCACATAATCACTTACCATCAGGTAGATAATGGTCAAAGGCTAACCTATCAGTCATAAAAAAAATATATTTACCAACTAGTTTTCTAAAACATCAAAGAGTGTTCTCTCAGGAACATGACTATACTCCCTGCACATGGCTATACTCCACGCATATCATGACTAAACTTTTTCTGTAATTGTGTAATATTTAAATGTGTTTTCACTATAAACGCACAAGAAATCTGAACAAAAATATTATTTTGAAAAGGTTTGGCTTCGGTTTATAGCCGACCTATATTTTATCACCACCCCACTTTAGAATGGTTTCCTTGGTTTATACCATTCAATAGAAAAAAGCCATGCGTTTGTGCATTTTTTTTTTCACCTTTTAAGGCATCTAATAGGAGGATACTAAACAATACTATTCTTAAGCCGAGATTGCACTGTATAAACGCAGTTTATTAGCGACATGGTCACTCATTAGGTTCGCATCTAGACCATATGGCAGGAAGAATAATAAATTTGAATATGATAAGGATGAGTCTCAGGAAAAAGGCAACGTTAGCAAGATCTCTATCTAATTTAAACTGGAGTTTTTCACACATGAAATGAACACAGCATTTTCAAACTATTGTGCTGGGAGCAACATTATTCGATCCCATTTCTGTACGACGCGAGCAGATGGTAATAAATCATATAAATTGCACTGTATCAACGCTTCGATAAGCATTATTGACACATTGTACATTTCCCCTTGTGGATATGTTCCATTAATAGCACACTTGAATCCAATTTCCCGCTGAGTTTCAACAATACGATATACAGACTTAGTATTATTTAAATACCATTGACGTATGCAAATTTATAGAACATTTTTGGCTAGTCTATATGCTATATAATTCATTCTATATAATTAAGGTACCGTAGTACATTATTCTGTGTCAAAGGGAGCCGTCGTAGTGAGTGAGTAATAGCTATTTTTTCCGCCTTTTGTTGTAATTTTGTAAGCTTATTCGCTAAGCAGGCGTTTCGGAAGAAATACAATTTTAGAATTATTGGGTTGCCACATCGTAAACGAGTTCAAAGCTAATTGAAAAATAAGATTTATTTGTAGTTCAATTCAGTAAGGTTGCAGATGTTGCTTTATGACATTTATTAATACCCCCTTATGACAGTTAAATAATAGGAGCGAACTAAAAACAAAATTGAGCTATGACTTACTCACTACGAGAGGTGAGTTGGCATAGCATGTCCGCATTGTAGGCTTACAGTTCCCCATGTTAGTCGAAAACGGCAACTAAGGGAAAAATGGACCTGGCTAATAGCAAGGCATTACTAATTCCGTTGTGAGTGGGGTGTTACTGGAAATTGAGCACACAAGATAGCTATCTTAACGCCTATATTAATTAAGTGGTGTGGTATATTCATTATTACTACATTATTATACCTACAACGAAAACATTCTCTAATATTGTTGATATTAGGAACTTGTCTTATAAACAAACCTATACCTTTTTATGCAACGATGTCCTTGTTTTTACACTAATGCCCACAAAAAGAGGGTTATGTTTTCAGGATTCATGTAAGTATGTTTGTGAGTTTCTTTATTCCACCATTACTTCTAAACGGCTTAACCGATTTGAATATATAAGCTATAGTTAGATTCGGTCTGACAACGCAAGTGACACTAAGTACCTAAAACACAAACAAGCGGATTTTAGACGACACAATGCAAGACATTTTTGTTTCTTTCAAACCCATTCAGTAGCGTATCCAAATGAAAGACTTTAAAAAATGATTCCATACATATATAACTTGCAGTTTTAATTTCAATGGAACGATAAAATACTTAAAGAAAATGCATAGCTTGCGGTTCTATTTTACTTATTTAAATAATTTAAACTTGTGTCCTGTGTATTGCTCACTAATACATATTTTAAATGTGTTATTTGTGTTGTTCGATTAGTTACTCAAACATCCGTATATATCCATATTGAACTGACGACAAATGTGGGTTAAGGGTAGGAAGTCGCAAGAGATACTGACTCATTACGCATGTTAGTATTAAAACTAGTGCTTTGACAAACTAAGACACTATTACATATACGTAAGTGTTACTTTGTTGTCGTTTCGCGTACGTTCAGGAGTAAACAAACCAAGTCGTAATTTATGGAACAACCGACTGCAATACAATAGACTGAGGAGAGTTAGGGCTTGGTATCAGCGGTTTCTGTGAAACCAGTAATCACTACACGGTTTCAGATGAAACACAATGTTTGCTCGATAATTTACTGTATACGGTTTCTCAATTGGCTCCACCGACAGTGCACCGAACTGCTTTCTCACCGCAAAGCTGCACTGTAACTACGACTGTGACTAATGACTCATATCATTGAGGTCCTCGTGAACCTAGTTTTAAACTAGGTATTTTTTAAGCTGATATGTTAGCCTTTTACCACTATCGCACCCGATGGTAAGCGATGATGTGTTCAAAGATGCTGTTCAGGCTAACCTAGAGTTAGAGGCTCTCATGGACAGCTGCCGGAACACACTATTTGTTCCTTGGTAACATATTTTCTACTTTAAGGTGGTAGCTAACCAGGCGGGAATTTGCAAAATGCCCTACCGCCATGCTGGAATGACTACCATCCTAAAACAAAAACTGGGACCGACGTGCCCGCCGAAGCACGCAAGCGCTCAGTAGTAATGTCACGGCGAACGTTGCTTAACTTAGCTGATCGGTTAACAACGGCTAAGCAAACTTTGCTATGAACTCTTCAAAACCTTCCCATACCACCATGTTTTGTATAGTTGCTTGTGGGACCCGGCTATAGGGGTTGATGTCGAATCCCGACTATAATTTTTCCTATCGTAATTTTGTAATTTTGTAATCCTATTTCTAGGTGTTCGGACCGATCAATTTCGCGTGCAATTGGAACACGCCGCTTTGCCAGTCGTCTATGTGTGATCTATGGAATTTTTGTACGTGAGATTATCTTGGTAAAATTTTTGGATAATCATCTTGTTTTGAAATTTTTGGAATTGTTTGCAAGGATTGTTAATCATCCTTTTGATATTAATTTGGATTTGGACGCCTTACGCGTAATTGTTTTATAATTGTGTATTACGTGATAATTTTGTGATGTGCAATTGAGACGGTGCTGGTTCCTAACGTTGGAGTCTCGGAGGACTAGAGCAAGGAAGCACGATCATCGCCGCCCTGGTAGTAAGTGAAATAAAATTCTAGTTGGCCAACTTAATTTTATTTTTGTAACAGCTAGGTGCGGGCGCCGAGGTTGACTCGACTGCATAACTCCGTAGGTTAATTTGATTGTATTTTCTACTTTCTTTTCAGCCCGGTGAATCTGCCGGCAAAGTTAAGCATTCAGAACAGATTGTCCAGGTGGAAGACGCCTTCCACTGAACAATACCTGCCTGGGCAATCTGGAATATTAACACTAGATATAAACTAAGAAAGCAATCGACCCATCTCAAGATTGATTACCTAAATGCTGGAATTTCCATTTAATTAATAAGTATAAACCCCGCAATGTAATTAACAAAAACGAGATCCAGTGAATAAGTGAACATGGAACACAGTAATTAAATTTATAAACCCTTGCAAAAACCACGTCATATCTCACAGTCGATTAATCGAGTGTTCCAAGTCATTAAAACGCCAGCTGCGATTAAAAATTTACTTCGTTACAGTAAACATATTGTATTTTCTGAGCGGAGTTCGTTTTATTCCTTTCGCTCGCCCGTAACGTGATCAGCTTTCCCGTATGCACGTCATAGACTCGTCTCTGGAGGTGGAAGTGATCCATTACTTTGAGCAAAGGATCATCTCAAGGGATTCTATGTAGGATCAAAGTTTCACTCTGCTCCTTTGCATATATGTACGATGTTAAAGTTTAATGAATGTGAAAAGGGTTGATTAAGCGGTTTAAATGTTTTCATGTGATAGTTTGAATTGAGTTTGTGTTTATTTGAGTGCAATTAGTATAAATTTATTTGAAGTGTTGATTTTATATATTATGAGGTCGCGAGCTACAAACGTTGGATCAATTGTGCGAAAACGTTATGATTAATTATGTATTCATATGCTTATCACAATAAATTTTTACGACGTAAGTTTCTAGGACAGATTTTTTAAACGGGTAAGAACAAGGAGATCACTATGATCTGTTGATAAAATAAACGGGTAGTAATTTATGTTTTAGTATTATATAGTTATAGATAATTATTGTGATGATCAAATATGAACCTATGTACTATAAAGAAAATTGGTCAGTTGTTTTATCCTATAATGACAGAATAAACATACTTAGTAATGGGTATAATAAATGAATGGGTAGTTAAAATGTTCGACTGGGCTTTTGGGTAAATAGTTCGGCAGTCCACGTATGACCGAAAATCGCGCGAGCCGAGCGAGCGAGGCGTGCGTGCCGAAGCAGCAATCGCCAAACCACCAGAAATGTTTGTACTAAATACTGCTAAGCATGATATTTCTTACAGACTTATTCGTGGCATTGATACATGACCTTTCCGGTTATTAACGTATGTCCAAAACATTTTAATGTTCATATCCATGGAGTCCCCTATTGATAATATATATTTTTTATAGCATAGACTAGCCATTTTCTTAAATCTGTCACGAAGTAACGTGAAAGTATCATAATCTCTAGGGTTATTAAATTGTTTATAAAGTCTATGAAATCTATTCTTTTCCTCGTTGCACTTAATTGTGTACCAAACTAACCAAACTGTACCAAAGTGGATAATTTTGGGACTTAAAAGGAGTGTATTTTTTTATAATTTTAAAAAGAGTATCATAAAAAATGTCTAAGTACATGTCTATGTCAGAGCACGATAGAATGTCATGCCAAGCCACTCTGGTTAGTTCATTTTGTATGTCCATATTTACATTTTGAGAAAATCAATCGCTCGCTTTTTATTTTTTATTTTATTTTAATGTATTGAAATTTAAAGGGAATTCAAATTGAACAGCAGGGTGGTGTCTGTCCTTCAAATTCAATGGCTCAACTTCTGAGACGGTGAGGGATTGAACTAACGAGTGTACTAAGTCTAGAGTGCGCCTATTGACGTTAGTACTCTGTAAATATTGAACATCACTGAAACCTGTTTACAGCCGTCCGATAATGTTCTCATCGAGACCAGTCTCTAGGGAGAGACCGCAACGTGTAAACATAAAGGCGGACGGGTTATATTAACCGAGAGAATGGGAATTTTGATTTTGGTGAACATTGATTATGATGTAAATTTAGGGCGCTATTTACTTTTTTAATAAGTGAGTACATGTACGACAGTACCATTCGTAACTGATGTATTATGAGTTTTTTATCTCATATATTTGAAAATCGATGATGATATTATAATAAATTTATATGGTTTATATAGTTTCAAATGTAATAAAAATCAATCATATAACTAATGACCAGTAACCAAAGGATGATTTGTGGGGTGAAAGGCTACCTAACAGTTATAAAATCTAAGCTTTGGCAAGAAGATATTTAAACTTGTAATCCACGATTAACAACTGTCACATAAAACATCCAATCTAATCAGAAGTTGCGTTTAGTTTACATCAGACAAGTTCGGTCTTTTTTAGAGTACTGCTCTGTGACGACTCTGTAACAGTTTGAGGTACTCCAGTGAATTGATAATTTAATAAGCATTTTGCTTTATACACACATACATATTGACAACAACACATTATTTTGGGAATAACTTCAACATTTTGAGCAATAGCTAACACACTACTAGTTTACGTTTACGTTCTGGCGACGGTATCACAAAATATTTTTTACCATCCATATTCCACAATTGGCAAATCAGCACCCTTATAATGTTGTAAAAGGTCCGCCAAATAACGTTTTTTTTTTAATTCTATAAAAAAAACTACTGAATATTTTCTCCAATTTCTTTTTTATTTGAAAGTACAATCCTTCCGGTTTATAATGGAAAATAATTTTATTCAAATGTCTGCATCGGTACAATTTTTGTATTTCACCAATGGCTTCACGAATATTGTCCTATTGTCTCTGGCTTGTCGGCGTAACACTTATTTTTGACGGCACCACACAAATAATAGTCCAACGGTGTCAAATTGCAGCTCCGAGGCGGCAAAACGACATCATCTCTGCGGCTGATAATGCGATCTTCAAAAACAGGGCGCAAAACATCGAGTGTAGCTTCGGCTGTGTGGCACGTAGCGCCATCCTGTTGAAACCAAATGTTGCCAATATCCTCCTGTTAAATTTTTGTGACCAAAATTGGTTCGACATGGCCCGATAACGATAGCTGCACACAATCGATAATGTGCTTAAAAATTGGAACGATCGTGTAGGCTACTGCATGGCCAGCCGAGGCAGCCATTAAATGAAATTATTTTCCATTATTAACCGGAAGCATTGTACTTTCAAATAAAAAAAGAAATTTGAGAAAATATTCAGTAGTATTTTTATAGCATTTAAAAAAAAGTTATTTGGCGGACCCTTTATATCCAACAGCACGATAAGTTTCTTCATTTACCAAACGACGACCAAAAAGAAGAAAGAACATGCGACGTTTCGTAATAGTGAAATTATTCTCATGTGTATGTTTCCTGAGATAAAATCTAGATTGGTTTAATAAGACAAGAGAAAATTGGGATTTAGGCTTCGAACGTGTTTGTACGATGAACAACACCTACAATTTACAATCCTATTATATATAAAAATACAATCAGATACTTTTGTTAATAAACAGAAATATTATATCAAAACTGACGTGACCCGAGAAGCGAGTCTAAAAAAACAAATGAAATATGAACATGATAACGAGACATCTCGAGTTATTCGGATACGCACTGAGCATTACATGGGCATATCAAGTGACATTTGCGTATTAAACGTTCTATTTTACTCGAAATGGTGGAACAAGGATCCAGAAATAAGCTACCTGCAAGAACTACCAATAAGGGCCGTAACATTGAAAGGCTGAACAAAAATAATCTTTAGTAAAGGTAACGTGAGTGCTCTGACATATTTTGTATTTGTACTACAGTAACTTTGTAATAATTGTACACAGTATAGCAGTACTACATCATGCGAATGCATATTCTCACACATATGCCCCCCCCCACTCTGGAATATATATGCATGATGATATGTTACGTATATATTTTAAACTTTAACTGTGTGGGTACTAATTTGGTACGGGTAGTATTCAATTCTCTTTGGTTCGGGGTTGGTTTAGAAATGTGAAATAATTGTAAAATAACAATAATATGCTAAAATAATTTGGCGGGAATGGGTCAAATAGACTTCTTATGTTCTGGGATCTTTAATCCTAATTTAATTAATAGTTTTTGAAGAAGCACAATAAACCAACATCACGCAGGTAAACCGGGGATACTATAACAGTAGAACAAATCAAAATTTCATGCAGATGACTCTAATTTAGATTTATTTAGTCATATCCAGTATTTTAAAAGGTTAAGTCTGTGACTAATATTTAATGTTTATGCATTCAGAACACGTGTGACGTGTCAGTACAAAACGCTAAATTTCGTACTAGATAAATAAGTATTTCTTGAGCTAAGAAACTTTCGCGAATTTTGTCCATAATTATTTTTAGTAACCGGCTAGGACTCGCGTAATATTTACCGGGTATTGCTCCGACCAGTTTCGAACTTATTTGAATTTTTTCTTCTGGGAGTCACGATTGTGCACAGCGTCGAGCGCGGGCAGCAACTTAAAAATTCATATCTAGCTAGTACTAGTAGTCGGAGTAAGTAACAAAATCCTAGCCTCAAAGGCTAAAAGTGTCATTTAATGTCGCACGATCTGTTAGCATTTTGTGGATTTATTTGTTTATGGATTATAATATGGGGCTAGTTTGGGTAGAACTTTACGAAGTTTGAACATGATTTATCATACGATCTTGGGCCTTATATTGAATAATTTGAAGTACCACAAATTATTTTAAGGTAAAGGTAGGTCTAAGCTAAGAGGTTGTAAAGTAAATTCTCCTTGACAAAGACTCCGGAATGAGTATAAAACTAACACTCGTACACTCATTCTATAAGCCACACTTTTACCTGATATAATTATAATTAAAATATAATAATAATTTAAATAAAATTATAAGTTAAATAAAATTATGATTAAACCTAATGTTTCAAATAATACGAAACTTACGAGCTACCTGGTCTCCAGTTATATACCTGGTCTAAACTACGGAAATAATTTTTGTTTTGTATTTTGACCCGGATCCTACTTCTGTACATCTCTAAATAAGCGCATACCTATTGCACAATTTGTGAAGTTTAAAATTAAATTTTTGTTTGGATTATTAACGGGTGGCTGTAGTCCGTGTAGGAGCTGATGACTTTCACTTGTGTTAAACAATCTACATTTCATTACGAATATGATACCGAAATAAGAAATAACTTGAGTATTTAAAATTATTTGAGAAGTTAGAACCATTTGAGTGAAATTTAAGGTTATATTTTTGTTTAAATTATTAACGGGCGGCTAGCGCCCGAGTAGGCATTGTCGGAATTACGATACTAATTTTTGTTTTGTTGTTTTGACCAAGTTCCCACTTCTGTACGTCTCTAAATATGCGCATCCCACTGCGTACATTAGGAAGCTGCCCTTTCCACTAGTGGAAATAACTCAAACTATGAACTGTTCAGTTATACTTATAATCTGGTAGTAGTAATATAACACTACTTCCGTGGGGTGCCGGGTTAGAATGTCACCCCGCCATCTCTTCCCGTGGGTGTCGTAAAAGGTGACTAAGGGAATAAATACCGGAAGGTGGGCAGCAGCGCCTTCTGAGAACTTTACAACTATAACTGCGATCCCCAAGACGCCTGCCAAGCGTGAGGATTATGGCAAAACCCTCCACATGACAAGCACAAACACAACTCGGCCCCCAGTCCTCGGACTCCTTTTTCGAGAAGCGACCATCCAGGAAGTGGACGCGGATAAGCCCTGATGGTTCAACAAAAAATGAGATCGAGTTTATCATGACGACTAAAAAGCAAATATTCAATGATGTCTCTGTGATCCATAAGGTGAAAACCGTTAGCGATCACCGTATCGTTAGAGGTACATTGAATATCAATGTAAAGCTTAAAAGGTCGCGTATGATAAACTCCACGCTCCGTCCTAGCGTTGCACAAATCCAAAACCCCGAGAGCTTTCAACTCGAACTACATAACCGCTTCCAGTGCCTAGCTGAATACGAAACAGTGGACAAGATAAACAATGGGTTGGTGGAAGTTGTCCAAGTGGTGGGGTCCCAGTTCTTTAAGAGACCCCGCTGACATAAACCGAAGAAACTCTCAGAGGAAACCATCAAGTTGATGGAAGATCGGAATGAGATGGGACTGCAATCTTCAGCTGATATGTCGAACTACGGCAAGCTCAATAGACGGATTTCGAAGGCACTGCGACACGTCTTGCGCACCTTTAATACCAATCAAATAAAGGCCGCAATCGAGCGTAATCAAGGCTCCAAAGTATTCGCAAAAAATTCGTCTATATATATCGTCCTACTTACCAAGCTGAAGATCGACGACGGCAGAATCATCTCATCAAAACCGGAGATTCTGAGAGAGCTTGAGAGGTTTTATGGACAGCTATACACCTCGACACGAAAACCCATTGTCAGTGCAGCTCAAGACAAGAGAGCTAAACTGACCCGACACTATACCGAAGATATCCCGGACATCAGCCTATACGATATTAGAATGGCTCTCAAACAGCTTAAGAACAACAGGGCGCCGGGTGATGACGGAATCACGACAGAACTTCTGAGAGCGAGTGGAAAACCGGTACTCTGAGTCTTCCAGAAGTTATTTAATTCCGTCATCCTTGAAGGTAAAACGCCAGAAGCATGGAGCAGAAGTGTAGTGGTACTGTTCTTCAAAAAAGGTGACAAGACCTTGTTGAAGAACTACGGGCCCATTTCACTTCTGAGCCATGTTTATAAGCTGTTTTCGAGAGTCATTACGAATCATCTTGCTCGTAGGTTTGATGACTTCCAGCCTCCCGAACAAAACGGGTTCCGAAAAGGCTTTAGCACCATAGACCACATCCATACGCTCCACCAGATTATACAGAAGACTGAGGAGTATAATCGGCCATTATGTTTTTGGACGGCGTTTGTGGACTATGAGAAAGCCTTCGATTCAATCGAAACCTGGGCCGTACTGCAGTCTCTCCAGCGATGCCAAATCGACTATAATAAATAAATAAATAAATAAAAAAACCTTTATTGCCCATATTATAAAATTAAAATGACAGCGTTATTAAATTTTGGTATGTACATTATTTAACACTTTTTTTTTTTTTTTTTTTTTAAATATTTGTTTAATATTAGGGCACCCAAGTGTGGATGTAGGCCTCCTCCATGCAGTGCCACGTGTTTCGATCTCGTGTGAGCCCGGTCCAGGCTACTCCTGCCACTTCCACGATATCATCTCGCCATCTCCTCTTTTGGCGACCTCTCGTCCGTGTGCCGTCTCTGGGGTACCATTGTACCACACGCTCGCTCCATCTGCCGTCGGTGGCTCGGGCGAGGTGTCCAGCCCATTTCCACTTCAGTCTCGCGAGCATCGTTACTGCGTCTAAAACTTTGGTCTTCTGCCGTATATCTACATTTCTGACCTTGTCTCTAAGTTTTAGACCCAGCATCGAACGCTCTGCCGCTCTCTGAAAGGTGGCTATTTTCTTCGCTAGTCTTTTTGTTAGCGCCCAAGTTTGACATCCATAAAGTAGGGACGGTAGGATGGTGTTATCCATCAGTCTTTTTTTGAGATAGATCGGAATTTGGCTTTTAAAAACATCTTTATTGGCCCAGAATTTTTTCCAAGCTATGGCTATTCTGCGATCTATCTCTTTGGCGGTAGAGTCATGCATTGTTATTAACTGGCCTAGATAGACGTACTCACTAACATACTCTATGCATCTGCTGTCTAGTTTAATAGGTCTCGGTTCTCTATTTGTCATAATTTTAGTTTTTGAGAGGTTCATGTGGAGACCTATTTTTTTACTTTCGACATCTAGAGTATTAAGCATGAGTTGCAGTTCTTTGTGGTTTTCAGCCAAGATAACGATGTCGTCTGCGAAACGGAGATGAGTCAGCCGCTCTCCGTTGATGTTGAGGCCATATGTTGACCAGTTAAGTTTGCGAAACATCGACTCGAGGATGGCTGTGAACAGCTTCGGTGATACGGGGTCACCTTGTTTTACACCCCGTTTTATGAAAAACGGGGGTCCAAAAGTTTCCGTTTTTACTTTGGCCTGGCAGTTCTTATATATTACCTTTAAGATTGCTATGTACTTTTCGTGTACACCTTGTTCTTTTAAGCTGTCCCAGAGGTATTTGTGAGAGATTGAATCAAACGCCTTGGTGTAGTCCACGAATGCTAGATATATAGTTTTATTGTATTCATTGTATCTCTCTATACATTGTGTCAATGTGAATATGTGGTCTACAGTGGAGTACCCTTTTCTAAAACCAGCTTGTTCCCGTGGCTGTTGTTCTTCTAAGGCTAACGTAATTCGAGATAGTATCACTGATGAGAATAATTTATATAGAGTCGGTATTAAACTTATAGGTCTGTAGTTATCTATGATGTGCGGATCGCCTTTTTTGTAAAGTAGGGTAATGATAGAGTAGTGCCAGTCTGCGGGAATATCTTCGTTTTCTATAATCTTGTTAAATAATTTTGTCAGTTGTGGCGCCAGGGGCTCTAGCATCGCAATGACTGTGTCTGTTGAAACTCCATCTTCTCCAGGTGACTTGTTTTTCTTTAGACGTTTAATTCCGTATTCTAGCTCACGTGTTAACAGAACAGGGACTTCTTCAGAGCCTTTACTGCATGTTTCTGTACCAATATCCTGATTATAGTATAGAGTTGAGTAATAGTTAGTGGCAACTTTTAGAATGTCTTTCCTATTAGTTGTTTTCAGGCCAGAGCTGTTATTTATAGTTTGTATCCATTCTTTGTTATGATCAAATTTTCTTCTGCTTTGTTTTGTAGAGCTTCGACTCTCCAGTTCTTTTTCTATGCTGTGTAGTTTTAATTGGTTCCTGTTATGTAATACATCCTTCTTAATTTTTTTATGTAAGTATTTAAGTTTGTCTTTTTCTGTTTTAGATCGAGGATATATTTTTTTTAGATTTTCTCTCTCTTCTATCAACATCATTACTCCTTGATTTATTGCTTTATATTCTGGTTCTACAATATTTTTGGGTAGTTTTGTTATGCACAATTTAATTGCTGAAACTGTTGCTTGATAGGAGTTGTTTATATCATCATCGTTGATATCGGGCATGTGCAGAGTCATTAAATTTTTCAGCGATTCAGCTTCTATTGGTGTATAGTTTTTGTTTTTTTGGCCAAATCCATTCCGCTTCTTTTTAATTATATTCAAATTATATGTCATTCGTAACATCCTGTGGTCGGTTGAGTATTTAGTAGAAAGCACTTCCAGATTATATACTTTCTGTCTTTGTTTCACGAGTATGTAATCCACTTCGTTTAGCGATCTTCCATCAGGTGACTTCCATGTCCACTTTCTCTTTACTGGTTTTTTAAAAAATGTGTTGGTTATGGCAAACCTGTGTTCGTAGCAGAAACTTAATAATAGTTCTCCTCTTTCATTTCTCTCTCCATAACCGTATGGACCACATACATCTTTTTCTTCCGCTAATGGCATGCCTATTTTTGAATTAAAATAAATCGACTATAGGTATGTCAAAATGCTGAAGTGTTTGTATAGGAACGCCACCATGTCGATTCGACTACAGGACAAGAGCACGGAACCAATCCAACTGCAACGAGGCGTGAGACAGGGAGACGTTATTTCTCCGAAACTGTTCACGAATGCGTTGGAGGACGTTTTTAAGCTCTTGAACTGGAAAGAATTCGGCATCAACATCTATGGCGAATACATCACTCACCTTCGTTTCGCCGACGACATAGTCATATTGGCAGAATCGCTTGAAGAACTCAGTACAATGCTCAGCGACCTCAGTAGAGTTTCCCAGCAGGTGGGTCTTAAAGTGAACATGGACAAGACGAAAATTATGTCTAATGTCCATGTTGCACCCGTACCTGTAGTTGTTGGGAACGATACGCTCGAAGTTGTTGACCATTTTATACACCTGGGACAGACTGTCCAGTTAGGTAGGTCCAACTTCGACAAAGTGGTCGCTCGAAGAATCTAACTCGGATGGGCAGCGGTTGGGAAGTTACGCGACATCTTCTCGTCGAAGATCCCGCAGAGCCTGAAGACCAAAGACTTCAATCAGTGTGTGTTGCCAGTGATGATTTATGGCACTGAGACGTGGTCCCTAACTGTGGCCCTTTTTGACAAACTCAGAGTCGCCCAACGAGCTATGGAGAGAGCTATGCTCGGAGTTTCTTTGCGTGATAAAATCCGGAACGTGGATATTCGCCAAAGAACAAAAGTCACCGACATAGCTCTCAGAATTAGCAAGTTGAAGTGGCGATGGGCCGGCCACATTGCTCGACGAACTGATAACCGATGGGGAAGAAAGGTTCTCGAGTGGTTACCACACTACACCGGAAGACGTAGAGTTGTTAGGCCCCCCACCAGGTGGACTGACGAAATCGTGAAAGTCGGCTACCCGCGACTTTCACGATTTCAAGTGGTTACAAGTGGCTAATAGCCGTTCTTTGTGGCGTTATATGGGGGAGGCCTTTGTTCAACAGTGGACGTCTTCCGGCTGGTGATGGTGATGAATATTACACTCAACAATAAAATCATAAAATAACAATTGACACGCACACAGATTTATTAATAATTATAGAAGTCTATAAATAAACCATTATAAAACGCAGGTCAAGCAATTTAGTAGCTTTCCCAGAACAATCCTCGTTTCATCAATTAGCACATTACTTATATCCTTGAGTATTGTGTATATAAATTACAGTACCATGCGGTATCTGGTTTATGAGATTTTCTATATATTGTTAGCATTATTTCTTATTTTCTGGGCCTTAAGCAAGACACTCAACCAAAATATGCATACACAACGTAACACATTTAACCTCTAAAAACAACATTCAACTAACATATTATTATAAACTCGCATTTCAAGCTTTAGAATTGAAATTGTGTATTTTTAACTTTAGTTATACAGAAGACATGAATGTAAAAAGGTATCATCCGACACAAGCAGGGAATAATAAATTTAATGTTGGTACATACGATAGGATAGGTAATTCATAAGAGCCAGGGTTCATATTTAATGAGAATTACCCTGTAACAAGAGTGCCAAGGATTACAGGGGCTTATCTTAGGGTCAGCTGGTTTATTAAATGGGAGGTTTTTGTTACTCGATTTCAAAAGTGATGAGGTCGTTCATTGTTCTTTCTTTACAGCAATGATTTTGGGGTTAATTTGGTTGTGTTAAGTTAAAGTTTACATTCAGTATTGTTCTATTTTTAAGTGTTTCGTTCATATGACACCCTACAATATAAAATATAGGTGTAAAAGTATCGACTAACGTAATCAACATATCTGCTAACGCACAAATGTAGGGTTAATTTTTAGTTTACGTATTTCGCCGACAGTTACTTATTTTACTGACATATAAACACTGGTAACTCTTACCGTTAGTATATTTTATTTTGAATACTTGCAACCCTAAAGTTTAGGTTTAAAATACTGGCAACTCTTAAATGGTTTAATTTTAAAAGCAACTGTTCTGACTCATGTTTCTAAATCCTAAACGGGTCTTTTCACGCACGAATAAACATCAAAATAATTATATTTTGACTAACCTCGACGTTTCGATCAAGTTGCATTGACCGTGGTCACGAGTAGACAGTCAGTCTAGTCGTGACCACGAGTAGACAGTCAGTCTAGTCGTGACCACGAGTTTTTACTTAAGTGTATATATACTAAACATTTAAGAAAAGCTATATTTAGTTTATGTAAATATATTTACATAATACCCACTTACGAAATATTTCGAGGAAGAAATGTGACAAATCTGTAAAAAACCTATATGATATGATATATATGATAACCTTCGTTTACTTTCGTCACAAAAACTTTATAAATAAGTGAATAGTAATAAGATATTTTAAGCAAAAGGATGACGTGTAATTATTGCTGTCCTTAATACTTAAGCAATTCACAAACCATTTGTATGTAATTGTCACTTTAAAAACGTATATCTTTTCAATTGTAAGCTACAACAAAGAGCCGTGATTCATGATCGTCCCTATATAAAGGCGTGTTTAACCGTCGGCCGTTTTTAATTCATATTCAATAGGGCCCATTCTCAACGGTACAACACTGCAGTTGTACCGGGGCATTTAGTTCCGATTCCCCCTTTGTCTCTCGGCAGCGAGACAAGCCGAGGTCCGAACCACAGTGGTGCCCTTGAGCTCGCTGTCACCCCTCCCGATAGTAGCGTGGCGTTTTCGGCGCCCGCAGGAGACGGAGGTATAAGGCGCTTTTCGCCTTATACGCCCGTCTCAGAAGAAGTGCCCTCAGCGCTTCTTCCTCCTGGGCTATAAGAGGGCCTCCCCTCGCCCAAAGTCCGGTGGAGCTGTACGTCCGCTTAGCGATAGACAGCATGTATGTCCTCCCTAAAAAAAAAAAAAAAAAAAAAAAAAAAAAAAAAAAGTCGGCCGTTTAGTCTCGATCGTGCGCTCGTAGAGTCAAGACCTCCTGAGGATGCTTCGTTTAGAAGCGAAACGCGTCAAATGCTCTTCCGGTTTGGCTGCGTGGCGTTTGTGACGTCACGTCGGCTTAATAGGAAATTAGGCGGAATTGTCACTAGATATATATCATTTTTATAAAGATTTTTTAAGTGTTTTATTAAATAATTAATTAAAGGTTTTCTTAAAATACTTTTAAAATATTTGTTATTATTAAAAATGGATTTCCGCAAAGTAACGCCTGAATCTATTCATTATATTGCTGTCCATTTAAAAAACCCAACCCTACAGTAGCGACAAAGAATAAGTAATAGTTTTGGTAAAGCTTTCATAAAGTAATACGATACGTGCACTCTGAGCACATGATACGCTTATCATGCGCTTATCTGTTCAGGACTTACTTCACACGAAGTACATCCAAAGATAGGACGCCTTTTGATACAGTTCCACGTTTCACAATGTTACGGTTATAATGATAAAACTGCCCCAGTGCGGGTCGGGCCTCACTGTTTTAAGGGTTCAGTCGGTTTTGATCACAAGTTTAAAACTCCAATTAACATCGCCATTTCCGTTATTTGTTAGTTAAAAAGAAGATATGGTCCAAACACACCGAAAACCCACATTCTATAGTAATAAAGGTTCCAATCTTCAAAAATCCAGGTTACCTTCTCAAAGAGATTTCCTGAAAAATTATTTTAAGTTGGCATCGTCAGGACCACTACTTCCTAGTTGTCAATGAAATCCTATTGTTATCATTATTGCCGATGCCAATGGGCTAATATAATTTCTAGTCCAATATTTGTCTTTAGGCCAACGTTTTATATGCACGAAATTTTTAAATTCCAAGTTTATAACTCATTCCAGAGACGTTCTTGGACGGACGGATGGTAAGAGGCGAATCACTCATATGGACGTCAAAATTGAGGCCATCAACAGATAGTAATCTCTTGAACAAGAGCCCGTCTTGGTGGATACTACTGTAGTGTAAGATATTCTGCTTTCAAGCAGTAGTGTGCAAATACTTCTGTATTTAGGCGTGAAAAGTACTGACAAGTCAACAGCCTAGATAGATAGTAAGCGTCTGTAAGGTCTGTAGAAGACTATCTTGTAGACGACTAATCAGGTTTTGCTAGCACGTGCTTAATTTGACTTCAACTAATTCGCGATCATCAAACATGTCGTGAAACCAATATATTATATTATTATATAAGCCTTTGTACTAAATTATATGCACATATCAATGAACTATAGTTTATTATTAATCCCGTCACGTTCGCGAGCCGAGCCCGTTCCGGAGCTTTAGCGTTTGAAGTAAAAATACCGCCTCAGAAAATTCTAATGGCACGGATAATATAGAATAAAAGTCTTCCCACAATAGTGACATTTCCAGGAGTATTTTATGGATTTAATAAGCGTATGAAAAGAAAGCTTTTGGAAATATAAGAAAATGTTGATGGAAAATAAGAAGTGAAACTCAGCTTAGGTACTGAGCGAATGAATTCGAAAATTTCATAATATTTCACTGCAATACAATAAAAATAAGTTGGACGACTTAGCATTGAAACCTTTGTTTGGAATCCAGTATATTATGTTTACTTTATTTTAAAAATCCCGACGCAAACTGAGATTGTATAATGTTTGTCTGACTGTAGTATTATATCTACCTACCTACACATACTATACCCACCTACTTTTATTTGATGGTGTTGTGACGGAACAATAACAAACAACTCTCGCCGTTTAGTAGTAATGAATCTTCTAAATTGTATACCCCTCCACGTCAAATAATCAAGCTTACAAAGGGTGATATAATCGCTCGGCGTTTTGATGACTTCACAACAAATTATTCAATCTATTAGCATACTCTAACGTGACATTCAAAACGAAGTACTTACTACTGATCCAATGATAAATCCGTCATATTTATCCAACTTAAAACATATTACTTTTTTAGCAACTGATTTAAACTGGATGTTGACTATTTTACAATAAAAATTGCTTTAGTTAATTTGGAAAATACCAAAGTGCATTGATTTATATGTATTATTCTTCAAATAAAAAAAATACCAAAAACGGAACCGACTACAACACTCAAATGTGTAAAATAACTTTTTGGGTTAAAAAACATCACCATTTTAGTTACCCTTGCTACTTTTGGGATCGATTGTCATTCACTGTCAACGACTATATCATCAAGATAGGAAAATACTTTTCAGTTATTGGAGTGTAACTCAAAAGCGGCTTGACCGATTTTGATGAAATTTAAATGGGACCGCATGATAAGCATCAGCTTTCAAATAAAAAAAGAATCATCTAAATCGTTTCACCCAGCCAAAGGTTCTGAGGTAACAAACATAAAAAATACAGACGAATTGAGTACCTCCTCCTTTTTTGAAGTCAGTAAAAAAGATACAAAACAGACGGTAAATGTTCGTGACTTATGTGAGTTGAGCAACAAATCATATATTTGCCGGATCACAACCACATCCGCGCCCACCGGATTTTGGGCGAGGGAGGGATCTAACGACAAGTTCATTCTTGATCGTGCGTAGAGTCAAGACCTCCTGGGGATGCTTCGTGTAGAAGCGAAACGCGTCGAAAATTCTTCCGGTTTGGCTTCGTGGCGTTTGTGACGTCACGTTGGCTTAGCAGGAAAATTGGGCGGAATTGTCACTAGATATGTTTTTTTATATTTTTTTAAGTTTTTAATCAAAATATTGATTTAATGTTTTCTTAAAATATTTTTAAAATATTTAACGCCTGAATCTATTCATAACCTTCTGGTTTTCACAATTTACCATAAAATCCTCTTACATTTTGTAGTTCTCTGTGTCCTGTAATCATCTAATATATCAAAAATGCCAAATTTATTATCATTTCATGTTTATATTATAAAAATAGTCATAAATTCAAATCTAAATCAAATCAGTTAAACTTAGATAAAAGCAAACCATTAGCTATAAATTCATATCCCTATGCAAATATCTTTGAAACCCATATGATTAATCTATATTGTGCTGCAGAATAAAAAGTGGAACAGGAAAAGACCAACATTAAAATTAAAACTCTTTCAATTAACAGCCAGGGGGCTTTGTCTGCTCGGGGCCGTTAGTGGCACTAGCTTGTTGTGAACATTTTCAAAGGTATTTTATATAGTAAAATGTTGCAAATATGTAATGTAAAATGGAAATCTTATTTAAATGATGGATGAACGCTTTCTCGTCGAGACGTATGATATAAGAATAAATTTATGACATTAAAATAAATTGTGATTACAAAATCACAAATATAAGATAGGAAAAAAAAAATCCTATCGTATATTTTTATTTTGTAATGTTATCCGCATAGCAGGCGTTATTGCAAACTTAACAATATTAAAAATAATAAATAATTGTGACGTTATCTATTCAATTTTCTTAACTAATTAAGCATTAAATAAATCATCTGACGGTTATAAATCCACAAACTGCCAGCTATGGGAAAAAAAGTCCCCTACAAATTTGAAATAAGTGTCATTTGAAGCGTATAGTAGGATAGATATTTTTTTACTATGGCGACCATAGACTTAGGATGGAGACGTATTTCAAATACGTGGGACTTAGGTTTTATAAAATATATCGTTTATTATATATATTTTTATTACTAACACATTTATTTCGTGTGCAAAAAAAGGATTAGAATTCGTGATCTTAATAATGTTTTCATAATAAGGTGACTTTTACTTTACAGAGAAACAATATTTTTTTTCTTATATCTCATTCCGTTTAAACCTAGTAGACCTAATTAAATTTCCCAATAAAAAATAGTAATACGCTAATAGCGTCGTCGTAATGATTCTCCTAGATTAAACTTTGACTCAGTGACTAGATTGGATGCCCTCGAGCTTCAATTTTGGATTGGACTAACTAAGGAGCAATTTAATAGTATGCTATTTTAAAGGCCAAGCATTTTGGCGAATAGTTTTTTTTTTACTATAAAAAACTTAATAGTTTTTGCAACTAACACAGAGTATGCGGGCAGCTTCGAGGGCTGCTAGACGCGCACTGCAGGCGGCTGCTCGCAACGCCCTCTGCGAAACTTGAGGAATGGCGGGCACCTTGATAATGAGCATCTTTACTGCTCGAACACCGGTCGGAGATAACACAGAGTATTTTAGGCTATTTTGAGCTATTTTTGGCTATTTTTAGGGTTCCAATAAACAAATTGACACGTATCCCATGGCTGATGTAGGGTGGGGACGGGGTTCATACAAAATCCCGCATGGACCTTTCTTACAATATAGTCATATGTCAAACTTTGTAAAGAAAACTAATTGTACCAGGTAACAAATAGATCAAGGGTAGGAAGATTATGACTTTATGAATATCCACATCTAATCTTTATCCATTACAATTAAATAAATAACCATTAGTTGTGTGTATTAGTAATATGAATTTTCGATTGCCCGCCTGGCTAGCTACCACCCTCAAGCATAAAATCTGTCGCCAAGCACCTAACGGTGTGTTCCGGCAATAGTCCTTGAGAGCAAGTGAAATTACAGGCATATGAGACTTAACAAGTATGACTCTAGGTGACCGGCGCAGTGCAATTCGTGACTTGTGACGAAATGCATCTGTTATAGGCAGAGGTTAGTCCGCTTAACATCAGGCGGGCCTCGAGCTTGTTCCGTCACAATAGCATAAAAATGAAACATAAATAAGAAAAAAAAAAACTTAATCATTTGATTTACCAGCAGATTTTCTAGCAGTTGACAGCTTGCAGTTTGGATAGGTTAGTTAAAACGTAGTGATTGCTTAAGTAATCATTTAAAAGTTAGTATTAAGAGTTAGATCATTTTTAATTTTCTTTAGTTCCGTTAGTAAGTATGATCTAAACCGAAACACGCAGGTTCAAATTATTATAAAATGGCTCGTATAAAGGAGAATACATTCCCACGTACTCGTAGTTATGGGTCGTTTATGGCATAACGACGTGTTCAAAAATGTAGTCTTACGAGGGTATACATTTACTTCGGGCTTGAAGAAGGTAAACAACTTTATCAGGCTATATCTGGCGTGAATGCAGCTGAATATGGCATGAAATTTTAACATTTGTTGTTATTTTCACCCAATGATTAATATTAAAGTAGAATCATACTAAATACTTTTATGGGAGTCTCCAACATTAGAATAAAGCCAAATAAAAACTGAATCTTAGCATAATATGGGGTATTGCAATCTAGAACTAATTGAGAAGAACACAAGTACGTTGTATTTTATATTTATTTATCTTTAAAAATAAACAAATGGAAGATTATTAAAGATGTCAATAAAAAAAATTATAGGGTCTATCTCAAAATCAAATCTATATAGGAATATTAAATATACGAGTATGTACATTATGAGGTATAAACATTATCTTTTATTCAAAAATACTGAAATCAACGATTTATAATGTGCTTTTGGATATATGAAACACTTTTTTTCCGGACTGTTGCAATGCGGCCTATAAAAGAACAAGGCCCGACTTGCATTAGGTCAGCTTTTATAATTTTTTTTTAATTCTGAATACCATTTCACTTTAACGATCCTTAGTTTTCCTCCAATATACCTACGTAACTATAAGAGCTTAGATAGCGTCTCTACTCGTATACATCATCCACGTGATCAATCACAGAGGTTGTCAGTAATCCTTCTCAATACATCTCATATGTGAACGTCTGTCAGTTTGCGGTCTCTGTGGTGAACTAAATCAGTATTTCTCTGATAAATGCCGCATGATTGATGGTTGATTTAGTGTAGCGCGGAATAGGAAATTGATAGACTGATTGGTATGGACGGTGAATCAACAGCTCGTAATAGTCAATATGTGCAGTTTCTCAACAGTTTTGTTGACAAATGTCCCCAAAGAGTTCTCAAAGAGTCACATTAGAATGAGTACATTCTAATGTGACTCCTTGGGAACTCTTCTTTTTTACACTTTTGAAATATTTAAATAATATAATCGCAGTAATTAACTGCTGAATCACAAGAATGCTGAACATATTCACTTTAATACATACTTAACATTGACTTATGTTGTTTAAAGGAAAATTTTATGTTTTAAAGGTACTAGCAATAAAAGTACATGTTGTGCCAACCCCCGCTTGACAATTCCACAAAATAAAGATTCGGCCCAATTACAAGTTAAGAATAACGAAATTTAAATAATACTATAAGAAATCATGTATTAATAGCTGTTAATACCTAATATATAAAATAATTATAATGGAGATAATTCCGCAAAAAAATTCTGCTTATCCAACGTGACGTCGGAAACGACGTGCAGCCCAGCCAGAAAGAACGCTTTTCGATTGTAGATCGTAGATGCTTCATGTAGACGAAGCATCTTCTCAAATAATAAATAACTTTTCATTATTTCTGCCCAATAAATGACTGTCAAAAGAAAATTTAATAAATTATAAAGCAAACCAAAAAAAAAAAACTAACGCTTCAACCGCATAAAGTTAAGTACCACAATTCCTACGCCTTTTGAACCCAAATCTGAAAGTCATAAAGTCCAAAGTTTTCAACAAAGTTTACTCCGCAATATTGTGTTGAATCAGTTTTCAGTGCACTTGCCAAGTTTGGCCAACATAAAGCCTTTTTGGCTAAAGTATATGAAACTTAACATTTTCAAATTTTTTTTGTGAGCTCATAAATATTGTCTATTCAATAGATTTTTTTGTCGGCTATGGTTATCCTTTATAGATGTCCTTAATAGTGATAGTCCTTAATTTTACTTCTCTGTAAAGATAAAAATTCTCTCTGCGCTGTCATTACCTTCAAAAACTTAATATATTATTCAGATTTAGGTTTTATAGATGGTATCAAATAAGTTGTAAATATTTATCTGATTACCTTCGCTGAGATATTTAGATTTGTCTATTGAATTATAAATTTATGTTTTTTTGTATTTTCGTATATAGGGACCATAACGGGGTAATAAAACATATTTACTTATTGGGGTCCACATTTTGCAACAAAGAACGCTATTCATCACCAGGCAACCATGAGTTACGGCAAACATGTGAAGCACACTTACTGCTGTCTGCTTCAATGATTATTTACCGAAGGCTTTCTTGGTTTCATACAATTTTTCAATATATTGCTTCAGTCATAACTTTGTTTGGAATTCTTATGGAGCGTGAAGTACTTTTAAAGAGGAAGCATAGTTAGACTTTGTTATTAATATTTGCCGGAGTCAATGTTTATTATTTGGAAGACGTAAAAACCAGAAAATAAAGATATCTCTTGGTAAGTAATCCTCGAAGCGCATGCTGTTTGAGTTTCGATATTTTCCGTAATATCTTCTCATCCGTAGTATCTCTGGCTTACCAATAAGTATTTTGCTGCGTGGCGCCATTTTATTTTATCATGAATGTCAGCACTCACGACTAAGTAGTCTAAGTACCTAAATATGTCATATACCTAAGCTTCAGATAAATTTTGTGTTGTTTGAGACCTAAGCAAAATTTTATCACAATGCTTACTTTTATACCAAACGGTCATTAATCCGTCAAATTCGTCACGACGTGTAAGTGTAAAAACTCAAGATCTAGTCAATCTACAATACCTACCTGTAATATATGAAAAAAAGTATATAAATGTGAAAGTATGAAAATAATAAGAGTAGTCGGTAATGTCAGATATATTCCTTTATTTGTCTGAACAAATTGGTTTGTGCTGCCACGCGCCAACATCTTTCGACGTAATAAATTGATCTGAAGGGTTGGGTTGTTCTAAGTGATGTGCGTTATTCACAGATTATTTTCGATAGATACTTGTGGAGAATACCCGAAATTCAACGGGATGAGGAAAAATAGTAATGGAAGGGTTTTGTAAATTTTATTTAGAAAATTTTGATTTGATTGGTTTTGATGTTAAACGCAGAATAGACGGAATGGCGACAGGTGACTGGAACATGTGACCTTCGTGTGCCCATGACACTTAAGGTTTTTAGAAAACCATCATAAAAGCTATTGCAGTATATGGCTTTAAATATTTATGGCAACGAAAAAAGTAGATGAAAGCACTTACAGTGCATGCTACAGAGATTCGTAGGTGCTAAGAATTACCAAATCAGTATTTGCCATATTATACTGAAAAAATTTATATATTCTATCAATATATTCAATCTCGAAAAACTAATTGACATCGGTTTCATGGTGGCATGATGCTCATTAGGCGCATTTTCCCCTTAGTTGCCTTTTATAACATGAAACGAGAGAATACTGATTAGTCCTTATACTCTTAAGCAGGTAGTAGTACCTATATCCTAAAAGCTCGTAACTTATGCAATCCACGGTTATTGGAAAAATGCTTATAACCTCTTAGGGTTGACTTCTGCTAGTCCTTACATTTAAAGATGATTTTTTTTGTTGTTTTCATTTACTACGAGACACATAACTTAAAACTGTAATTTTGTCAAGTACTGCCTGATACACATCGGATAAAAAATATGTAGTAATGAATTACAGGCACAAGAGACCTCTGGTGGTGCTCGTGCTTATTCCGTCAAAAACACTAGTTAGGACTAGCAAAAGTCAACCCAAAGAGGAGAGGATTTTAGATAAGGAGGATTTTTCCAATTACCCAGTATATGTCGTATTTCTAAAAGCCACCCCAAAGGATCTCGGCAAATCAAAATATGAAACGCGACATATTTTGGTTTGCCTAGTTTGTGGTAGCTTTTAGAAATACGACCTTTATAAAGTAGTATCTACATAAAGGTTCGTTCAAAAATACATTTAAACTTCACTGTGATTAACAATGTTTAAAGTTTGACTAATACATAAATAGAAAGCATGGTAGCCGAGTCTTTACAAAAATTGGACGTTTATGGATTTTGCCAGTAGGTACTTATAATAAAAGTTCTTGTTAATCCCGTAACCATTTTTTTCGCGATCTCTCTACATTGACATACGTTGCTTTATATGTATTGGTGATTTAAAATTCATATATTTTGCGTTTTTTTAGGGCATGTTTATTATATGTTCAGGTTTATATGAAAAATGTTTCAATATCATAAAGGGACACATATTTATATACGTTAGAGTAGTATGTTTCGTTGTTAAGCTTATACTGGGCCCAACCCAGTTTCCACTCTATATTAGTCTAGGCTGCTATGACACAACCCAATGATATTATAAAAATGTGTATATACAAGAATAGCATGAGGTAGATATGATATACTTCCACTCATGTGACCCTGCAAACCTAACATAAAAGTTGTCATTACGTAGCCGTGCGCTCAGTATAATATTTGAAGCGCAGTTGTGTTGACATACCCAAAACAGGTAGTTTTGGGTATGTCAACACAACTGCTACACTCTTCCGTACTTTACGAATCTTCTTTCACGCTCATTGATGGAAATTATATACCTAATGACCCAAACTTTTTTTTAATAACCTTCTACAATATGTTTTATATCCAGCAGCAACAGTTAAATAATCGGGATCATAAAACAATGTCATGAAAAATATATCTATTGTACCTTTGACACGACTCTAATTTTAAGGACCACAAATTTTCTCAGAAAATAAAGCCCATTCAGAACAATATACCCGATTACAGCGCTGCCCGGGAAACGGATACAAATGTTGGAACGTTATGAAAAATGTCCGGCAACAGCCAGACGAGTCGTGATGGACTGCAAGAGATTTGTTTTCTTGGAATGTTTAAATAATTGGACGTTAATTAAGTAATCTTTCTTTCGTTGGCGTCTGTAAGAGAATTTTCGCTACATTTTTCTACATAAGGTATATTTGCAAACGAGTTGAGAACCTCTCGAAAAATACTTTCTTGAGTCTTAAGCTATTGACCACAAACCTGGTTTCGTTCCAGATAAGTGATGATGCGGTTGAACAAGGTAAACAGGCTTAGCCAAGAATGTAAACTGGCTCTCAAGAGCAGCTGGCAGAACATACTGTTGCTTGGCAATAGGTTTTCTATGCTATGTATAGGTAGTTAGACAGGCGGGAATTCGCAAAATGCCCTAACACCGTGCAAAAACGGCTGCCAATAACCGAGACTGATCCGAAACAAGGAATCGCTCAGTACACTGAGAAAACCGACTTAAAGGCTTAAATCAAATTTGACCTTTTACCGTTGAATTCTAAATACGTAAGATGTATTCACAACTCCTAAGATGATTTTCACTTATGTTTTATAATAAACACAACCGTCAAAAACGCCTTCCGTAAAGTATTTTCAGAATTAAACTTGTTATACGATAATAATTGCATAGTATTGACCATAAAATATACTTTACTTTTACGACGGTTTATATACGGTGATTATCACTATAACGTACGACTTAATCAGCCTCATCGAAAATTCAATATTTAAGAAAGACCACAAAATACACCTTAAAATTAATTGAATTTCCAGTCCAACAGTCTTTAAGTCATCTTACGCTAAACATGTTAATTTTTTTCAAAAATTAAGGTATTTACCTTAATTTTTTGTAAATTAGGGTAAATACCTTACTTTTTGACTTGTAATTCATTCCGTTTACACGCTAGGGACCCATGATATACAGATGAATGAACAGACAACATACTAATACGGCTCCATTTTTCCCTTTGTCTACCGAACCCAATGAATGCCCAATGAATGAGCCAATAGCTTATTCCAAAAAACTCATAATCTACAACTACTTCCTTCTATGGCTATGAATCAGTAAACTTGAGCTAATGCGTACGAAGGCTTTCACAAGACGTGATTTACTGCATATTTACCTTTAGGTATATACTTCTTCTTCAAACCATCATTTCGTTAGATTTATTGACTACCTATCCATACACCTAATGTAACATAATAGAAAATAGATTCTGGATCTCACAAATAGCCATGTCAGTTAAACGCAGCTGCCCGAGCTGTATATTGAATTATAAATCACAATAATTCAATATACAGCTCGGTAGCTATGAATTGCACCAAAACTACAATTTGTTATTATTTTTCAGTGTACATTCTTTGATATGATACTGTAGATGGTATATTAACAGCACACTCGGTTGCTTATGTTGCATATGAATACAGTAACGTTTAGTAGGTACTGTTACATCCATATGTTCACACTAACGGCTCTGAAGCTGGTACCACCTTTCATCACATTAGGCTATGTTAGGAATAAATAAGGCGTATATCCTACCATTCTTGATTCTAATGTGATTAAAATGATACCTTAACAGTTAAATTAGGAAAGTTGATTAAAATAATAGTAATCAATAATTTTATCAGGAAGGCATGTAGAAGCGGGCTGTAGAGGGGGGAGGGGGGAACGAGGCGGCGGGTTACTGGCGGAGGGAGACAATGCGCACGTGCCCATCCTTGGCCCGCCTCCGTCCAGTCGTCGAATTTAAAACAATAATTTTCACACAAGATATTTTATTTTTATTTTGAGTTTAGTTTCCAATGCAAATCTTTACCCATTATAAACAAACAACTACTTTATCTTAGTCACCTTAAAGGATTAATTCTAAGGATTTTGTATTTGGTACAAAATTATCCAACACCTAAGTTCAACGACTATTACTGCAAAACTAATAAAGTTATCTTATCCGCTATAACTTTCCTTGAAAGATCATTAACTACACTATCATCATGATTTTTTCAGATTTTTAAAGCCAGCAGTTTAGCTTTTAGAGGGAGGGGGACGCCTTACTGGAACAAAAATTTGCTCTTTATGGTATAATATTTCTTAAATGGAGCATCAAATCGAAAAATTGTATTAGCAACCACTAAGTCATTTGAAAATACCTATTCAAGATACCCCACTCGATGATATAGACGACAAAAAAATATTTAAATGTATAGGGGCATTTTTTTTTGTATTGTATTGTATCAGCCGAATCGTCCACTGCTGAACACAGCCTCTCTTATTTAGGGGGTATTTGCCATAATCCCCACGCTTGGCAGGCGGCTTGGGGATCGCATAGTAAGATGGCAGTTCTTTAGAAGGCGCTGCTGCCCACCTTCCACTGTTTTTCCCTTAGTCGCCTCTTACGACACCCTCGGGATGATATGGGGAGGTGCAATTCTAACCCGGCACCCCACGGGCATAGGGGCAATCTTGTATAGGGTATAATCTGGTATAATCTCTTGTATACGGGCAATCTAAAAAAATTTTTTTTCTAAGTTTTACTGTACCACTTTATCAGCATGATAAATATACATACCTCTACAAAATTACAGCTTTCTAACTCTAACGGTCTCTCAGCAAAAATTCGGACGGACAGACAGACAAACATGACGAAACTATAAGGGTTCCTTGTCAGGACTACGGAAACCCTAAAAAATACGATCATGGAGGTACGGAAATTGCAAAAACTAATTTATTTCCGAGAACGCCAAACCTCGTCACTCATCCACTAATTAAAGGCCAGAACACACTAGATCCGTAGACGTGTATGTGCAGGTACCATGTAATCACGCGCGTACACATCGAGACACACCGGGTTACGTATACGTTCACGCTTACAAATACGTGCTGTGCACACAATACAACCAGTCCTTGCGTACCCAGTCGCAGCAGTATCATTTTTATTGCTTAAATAAAAGCTTTTTAGCTTTTGTTGAATAGAAAAAAGAAAGAACTTAAATTTATTTGGCATACAAATATATAAAACCAAATAGTA
Source organism: Plagodis pulveraria (assembly GCA_963890685.1). NCBI lineage: Eukaryota > Metazoa > Arthropoda > Insecta > Lepidoptera > Geometridae > Plagodis > Plagodis pulveraria. Next base: position 7,924,159 of record OY982964.1, on the reverse strand, counting down.
TATACACAGTTGCTCAGGTGCTGCCAAAAAGGTAATATCTCAGCAAAATGCTTGCTAGAAAAGAAAAAAAAACTCTTTAACAACTCAAAACCTAAAACTATACTATGCAAACAAAAATTCGAAGTACCCTCAATAAATTTTCTTATTTAATGAAGGCAGCCACAAATAAGAAAAAAAGTATATCAATACCAAAATAATGGGATACCTAGGCAGTATTATTTTTAATACAACGTCATCACTCCACACCACACGCCAATGCGATGTTAATGTTCAACTCTACTACGGTAGTGTACGCCTGTGTGTCTTTTAGGACTCCTAAGAGAGAAACAGGCTCCTGACTTAGGAGCTGCAATGCGTAATTGCACGCATTACGTATGGCATGTCTCATACGTTACAATTCAATGGTCTACGACTCTACGTGAACGGATCCGGTGGGCTTAGGCTTTAAAAGGGCGGATATTTACAAAGGTCGAAACAAATAAATTCACCCCATGATTTTCACTTCCCTTGTTCGAGAGTTCCTGAATAAATGTTTGTATTTACACTACAGTGGAACAAGTGGTCCAGGCAACAAAGTTAGCACATTTCCGTGCTACGTGCAAATTGAGGGGAATTTGGTTATAGATTTTTTATTGTAAAGCAAGCCAATAACTCTTCTGGTGCTAAGTGATAATGCAGTGGCAGAATAGATAAAAAAGGCTCTTTAATAATTCTGTCAGACCATACTATTAGGAAGGAAGGTGATATTTTTTTTATGTGTGTATGAAACCTACACATCTGCAAAATACCCTACCAACATGCCATAGCGACTGTCATCCAAAGAAAACAACTGGAACCGATTGCTTAACGTGCCCTCGAAAGCTCAGGCGCGCCTCAAAGTCACGACCGCAGCGAACATTGCCTAATCAAGTCTTCAGTTAAGAACAACGAGGTATAGTTCGGTACCAGTGCTTAAAAAAAATATTAGATAAACCGACGACGCGTAGATTTTTTGTTATATGAAAAACGGTGACGGATAAACGCCTGCCTGATAGTAGGCGTGATACCTACACAGTTACACCTTCACTGCACTCATCAAATCAAGAAATCATTTTTAGCTCCTTCGCCTAGTATTTTACTATAGTGCATTTCATGCCTAAATACGGTAGTGTTGGCACACAATTACTTAAAGGCAGAATTTGTGATAATGCGATAGTACGCTACTAAGACTGACTTTTGTTAAAGACCCTTACTAATTAGTAAATACATAAGTGTAGATCGTAGTAAAGTTATGTAAAATCATAATTAAAAAAACACTGCTTTAATGTACTGATAAGTATTTAACGGGACTTAATCACGATAAAAACATTTATAAAAAATGCGGATAGTTGGAGAAAATACCCGCCTTTCAAGACGTTGACACCCGCCTCTTCAGTCCGCTCGTGACCACGACCAATGCAACTTGGTCGAAACGTCGAGATAAATAAATAAATTTATAAATGTTTTTGTCGCTATTAAGTCCCGTTAAATACTTATAAATATGTGCTCAAGTCGCGAAAGTCTTAAAGTTACTACTGCTTCAATGTCACAAAAAATAATCATAAAAGTAACACGTTTCCAAAAGTCCTTTTTTTAAATGAGATAAGATGGCAAACGAACATGCGGCTCACCTAGTGGCAAGTGGTCACCGCTGTCCACAGAAACACGCAACTCCAGAGGTCTCAAGAATGCGCCAATGGCCTTTGAAGAGGGAATATGTTCCTTTCTTGAAGCTCTCTTAGTCGTTTTGGTTCGGAAATACTTCACATGGCAGCTGGTTCCATAGTGGCAATGCGAGACAGAAAATGTCGTGAGAAACGTACGGTTGTTGACTTTCAGATATTGACACGAAATCTATTAAACATCATGCTCTGACAGAACGTCTGAAGACGAAATTTCATTAATATTCAAAACGATCACTTATTCTGGTGTCCTAGACAGGAAGCAATAAAGTTAAGTATTTATTTTAAGAAAAAAGTCAGTCAGTTCCACCTACTGCCAAAATCTTCTAATAGATCAACGTTCCCGTTAAGTCATTTTGTTGGGTCTATACTGGAACGGAGCCAAAATGTTCATAACCCAAGCCTAGATAAATAAGTCAAAGTCAGATAAAATCTATAACTTGAAGCACGAATACCGTTGTAGACGTTTAGACTTCGAATGAAGAATGAATACCTCTACGCGGTTAAATATCTCTAACCAAACAAAGGACACAGCAGTACATAATTTTAAAAAGTTTCTGTTTTCATCGGGCATCTCAGGGTTTTGTAGGCGCTTGGTAGTCGAGGACGGTACTCATTTCCTCGAACATTTAATTATTTCATATAAATGTAAACTAGAATTTTAAGATTGGAAACCACCGCGAGTTTTGTTCACAATTATTATTAAGGAACTCACTAGGACTCGGTATGTTATTAACCGGAAATATCAGTAACCACTTTTATCTATTTGCAAGAGTTCTTAACGTTGTGCACAGCAACATCTACAACGTGACCTTTTCCAAACCAGTAAGATCTTGAGGCTGCTATTTCCATTATGTACAATTGTAATTCCTGGACAAAGAACTTAACGTTACGTAACAAATAAGTTTGAAACCAGTCCGAAACACGCAATTCCCAGCCGGATTCTCTATAATAATTTCCTTACAATAGTGTTTTACAGTTGTTGACGTATGAATTCTGGTTTGCTTGTAGATGCTGAATAACTTAGGCTAAGATTTAGACATTAGTTTAAGATGAAGTAATGCAGGAGATGTGAACTATGAATGCGTGTGGCATCAACACATCAGATTGTTTGATTTTCAAAGAATATATTTACATTTTCTAATAACCTGACAAGCAAGGTGTCTGATTGGTGTCTACCAAACGCATCCATAACTCATTCTTGGTGAAAAGGCTGGCTAAGACCAGTTTTAGCGTAAATCACACCGAAGTTGCAGCGGCTGACAGCGCAGTGGCCGGAAGTCAAACCATTTTTTTTTTCATAATCTTTATATTGTATAGTGTATAATAACATAATTGACGGTGAAGGGCCGCAAGCAGCCGCGCGACTTTTTTTTCAAGCGATACTATGCATTTGGGCAATGCCCTGCCTACCGATGCGCTGCCAGCCGCTGCCACTTCGGAGGGAATCGTGCCTTAGCCAAGCGTCAGATAAAGCCAATCTTTTAATTTCGTATTCAAAGAGTAAAGCCCTACTTTCCTCAGTCTCAGCTTAGATCAGACTCTATTATTTATGTCAGAGGTTTTACTAGTGCACATTCACCGGTATTTGTTAATCTATCCTAAGAAACATTAAAACGAAACGACAAGAACAGCAGCATAAAAAATGTCGTTGAAGTGAGTGAAACAAATTATTATCGGATTCGTAACATCATCGTCATATCAATAATTTCTTTTACGCTTTCCATAGCAGTGTTATTCACTCATTCAGTTTTTTCTCTGTTATCTGTAATATTGCAAATGTTAATACACATACACACGTTGAGTCCGTGGGGACAGGGAGCTCATCGTATTTTCCAAAACCTATCAGAGCGCCTGGTCGATGCGACGCCTGCAAAGTGCTGGCACCTATTTGGCTCAAAGAATAAGCATTGCAATTTAACGGGGCAATACTGCCAACATGCTGGGCACGCTGCCAACAGGTAGTGGGTTGCAGCATTTGGACTGCCTGTGAGTCTGCAATGACTTATTGGTATCTAAATGCTTTTATTTTAGTAGCTGTAGTGTTGTATATAGTTCGTAGTAAAAGGCATGCCGCTGGTTAAAAAAAAACACACATATCAATATGCATATGTGATATACCGGTATATGATAGCAAAACACGTACGTTTAGCGAGATATGTTTTTGTATGTATTGATATGTTACGTATAAATATATTCCTGAAATGGGTAATTTGACATCAAACTCGTCATAAGGTAGAAAAGTATATATTAAAAATATGCCCTACAATAAAATTCAAACAATTTCACTTATCGCTAATCTATACTTATTTTGTTTTTACATGTTTTCCTTTCCGATTATTATTATCTAACAGCCATTTAGTGGGCTTTGACGGTTCTGGACGGCATTAAACTGAATTTATGTTATTGCGTAGAAAGTGAAAATATACGCAAACATAATTATACACTGCTATCGGGAAACTCCAAACATTTGTTTTTCAATCAAAATTGATCTTTACGACTGTAGGTATAAACACTATGAGTTTTCAGTTGAGTGATAACTCTGAGAAAATTGATGTTCTAACCTTTTGTTGCACAGCAATCAAACTGTATCTGGCCTCTAGCCTTTTTGTTTTTATTGTAGTGCTGAATGGTATTAAGTGTTTTCAAATCGGTGTTTGTAACTTCGGAGCTAGAGGATTTATTTCCTGAATGTTTTGATGTGAAACAAGTTCAGTAAATACTCGTATAACGTTTGATATACGTCATGAAAAGACATGGCATACTACTACGTTTGTACACAAAGTAGTTTTCTTGCTGATAATAATATTAAAGCGCTCGTAGCTGCAATATTACTACCAGTGTCATCGTACTTCAGGCTGATAGTTGATGTCTATCGCAAAGTGCCCTACCACCATACTTCAAAGCTCAATTTTAAAGCAAGTTTTACAAAACTCAAGTAATCCTCAAGGGTAGCGTCATATAGGCAGCCAACCTTAATACCAAAGTCTAAAATAAGTATTTGTTGTAATAGAGGAAATATTTTTTAATATTATTTTATAGTTATAAAGGAACTTAAGCAAGAAACAGTTAGCATTGTATGTTCTGCGCGCGTTGTATTAGAAGATACATACGTCTAGTTTTGACGATTGGCGTCTTTTCGCGCATATCCAACGTGCAGCTGGGGGTCTACGGCTAGACGCAAGGAAAAAAGCGAGTCTCCTTCCTTGCGTCCTCTCTATTTGATCTCCCCACTACCATTTGATCTACAAAGTCAACCGCAGCTTCTTCTGAGCACATGAAAACCTAAATAAATATAAAATAAGTACGGACACAGACTGGTTAACTTCAGTGAACTGAACTGAAATTGAGTGTTAAATTAGGGCCTGTGTACGAAACGACAGCTGAAAATAAGTAAAGTACTATATTTACAGATTACACGGTTAGCAATCAAAATCAAAGTAATGTATTTTAATAGTTAACTCGATTCAAATAACGATATAATTTTGAATACGAATAAATGTGTAAAATTTAAAGGCATAGGTATCATTCTTCTGTGTGAGTTTTCAGATATATTTCTATGTCCTTGTTTTCAAATATGTATATATTTGAAAACATATATACATATTTGAAAACTGCTATATTAGCTGAGCTGTTGAAGTGGGCAGAGTTAATTGTGTGTTCTTTCTGTCAAAAACCACTACCCATTGCTACACTTAATGTAAATTTAGACGTTTTCCAAGTATAAGGGTGCTGAGGTATGATGACATAGGGTACTGAAAAACAAAAGGGGTACACAAGATACAAAATTCGCATTCAATAGTTCATCAGATATGTAACGTCGTAGTGGTCAATGTGATATTGATGAAGCTTTTTAATTAATTAAAAGAAATATCAAAGACAAAAAGGTGACAAAATAAAATATATTTAGTAATTAACTTTTTATACCTAGTTTTCTGTATGATAGGAACACACAATTAGAAACTTATAGATTTCCTACTTGAAGCTACACAAAAAAAAAGGAATACTTGAGCCAACGCAGTGTGTATATATGAATCACAATTATTCAAGAATATTTGTGATTCATATATATTGAAAACAATATATTCTTGAAAACAGAACACAATATTCTCAGGAATATATTCTTGAATCAAAGTATATATTGCATTCTTCTTTGGAGATATCGTTAAAGTGTTTAAATACGAATATGGTTAGTTTTGAAACCAAGAATCTTACCATAAATATTCGTAAGTGAAGGACCTAAATTACAGTCAACAAGAATATTTAAAAATATTTCAAGAAAGAATATAGAAATTTTATTTAGAGAATAAAATGTTAACAGAAGAATTCCTATTTTATTGTTAGAAGAATATTTTCGTTATCTTGAAATAATAATTTGAATACTTTATGTGAAGAAAAATTTCTAGGGTCAAAACAATATTCCTAAGAATATTCGAGTGTAATATCAAGACTCGATTATTTTTCAGTTCAGAATATATTCTTGTTGTAACACAGAATTGTCTTGAATTTATTAAGACAATGTATATTCTTGGCTAAAGAAGTCTTTTTTTTCTGTGCAATACCTAACGAAGCGGACATGCGACGCGTGATCAAAATGCTGGCACCTATTTGGCTCAAAGAATAAGCATTGCAATTCAACGGGGCAATGCTGCCAGCATGCTGGGCACGCTGCCAACTGATAGTGGGCTAGAGCATTTGGACTCCCTATGAGTCCAAATGCTTTTACTGTAGTAGCTGTAGTATTTTAGTAGCTGTAGTGTTGTATATAGTTTGTAGTATTTGTTTAATAAAGGCGGAAAAAAAAAAAAAAGCGGACATTAGTAAAAACCACTTTTGTGTTGCTGTCAGTGGAAATATAGTACGACCCAATTCATAAGTGGGTAACGTAATATATTTCAAGTTGCGTATATCCGCTTATCTCATACAGTTCCTATTGGGGTCCCCTACAACATGTCGCCAACAGTCAGCCTAAAACTGCCTCGCCCCAACAACACGACAAAGTTGAGAGAAATTTTAGCTTTTCTCTGAGCTGACAAACGATTAATTTATGAGGCCACCATACTCGTACCTATACCCAGCCCCTGTATAGCCACGACGTTTTTCGTAAACTGTAACATAATCTATGGTGGGACTAATTACTTGTTTATTGTGTTGGTTTCCACTCGCACCAGCATAGGGCTCTAAAGTTGAATGAGCTGGTTAGTCAACAGCTGAACTTTCAAATAATCTTGAAATCAGTCGTTCATAATCACTTTCAAATCAAGCGTTAATAGCTTATTACATTTAAAATACGTACTTTGTTGGTATCATATAAGGTAAAATGATCTCAACGGACAATGTAAAACATGTAGGTATAAATTAATTAAAAAGTAAAAAACAAGACTGCAAATTATTTATTTTCGTTCAGCGTTTTATCGTTCTATTAGAATTAAAACTGCAAGTTATATATATTTATTGAATAGTTTTTAAAGCCCTTCCTTTTGATAGTCCATGGGTTTGGAAGAAAATAAAACTTGTTTTATCACTATCTATTTTATCATATTGCGTCTAAAGTCCGCTAGTTCTATTTTCTATGTACCTAGTATTACTTGCAGCATCAAGACAAATCTAACAATATCTCATACATTAAAATCATTATTGCCGTCTAGAAGTTATGGTGGAATACAGAAACTCACAAACATACATACCTAATACATACATGAACCCTGAAAACAATAGTTTGCTGAGACACACATGGCCACGAAGCGTCGCAGCCTGCGTCAGTCACCGGCTGCGCACATTTGTCGCGGACCTCAGAAACGGCGTCATACATTTTCATACTCCGACTACTGTTACATCAGCCGCGAGCGTCACCCGCATGCGATCATCTCGCGTGGCTGCGATCGGTCGCGAAGCACGGAAATGAACCTTTTTCTCTTGTACGTAATTTACGTTTTCAGTTAAGCATCTATCAAAAGCATTCATTTATTCACATTAGCATAATAACATTGACAGACTAAACTAACGTTAAATGTGACATTTATCTACTATATAGCTTTTTTTTGTGAATATGACGGGACATACATTATAATATACTTAGGTCCTGATGTTAAGCGGTTACCTATAACAGATGCACGATTTGCATTATACCCATCATCCTGGGACATACAGTTGTAAAGTCTAATGTACCTGTAATTTCATAATTAGTTTTTGGTCTTTCAAGGACTGCTGCCGGAACACACTGTTAGGTGCTTGGCAACAGATTTTCTACCTGAAGGTGGTAGCTTGCCAGGTGATATGTTTTCCACAATGTGGTGAAGCTCACGCCAGCGATGGTGATCGAACCATATAATAAACGTTCGGATAAAGTGGTTAGTTATTTAGTACGCTGCTGTAATAAATACCTCATCATGTAAATTGGTCGAATAATTATTAGTTGGTATAATTTTCACGTACATTCTATGGATCAAACACATTGACATCTAATAGATATTATTTAAAAATAATAACAACACAGAAAGTTACAAATTTTTCACAGTTCCAAGTGCCCCCTTGCTACAAAGTTTCGAAGTCGGGCAGGTGATTTGATTAATAATAAGACACCCAATAAGCTAAGTATTTAATTTCAAACAAAGTAAAGTTAAGCAGCTTTTGCCGTTCAGAACTTAACTCTGTCAAAGTTCAGCTGACATAGTTAACGACGTCTCCTTAAGTTACTGATTAAAGGAACATGAATCTATTAATTTTAAAAGCTGTGCGTTCACCGAATTGTTTTAATTGGGGAGATGTTTGGTAACGTAGCCTTCATTTTAAGTTTTTAATATTTTCTGTAAAGTTTCTTGACGAAATCAAAAGACGTAAAAGTGATGTTAAAGTTTCTTCAAACAACAGTTATTAATCAGAGATACATAGTTTAAAGTTAGATTTTCTTCTTATCGTTTTATGTTTGTTTAGAGATGATAGCAGCACGTCCAAACTACGATTAAAATATTTATTCGTAGTATCCAAATCAAGAGGCCTTTGTATCGATTACTGAATCAGAAAATAATGATTTGCCTAAACATATATGTTTATAGCAAATATTTTAATTAATCGCGGTTAACGAACATACATACCATGCGATAGTGCTATAAATAATTAAAAAAATATTATTAAGTACATCGAAAATAAGTTATTGAATCTGTGCTAAGTAGATGACAATAGTCTCACCCATATGGTCACTAAAAACACCAAATGCAAATTTGCTGATTTTCCGGAATGTAGCTTGGATGAACTAGGTAAACTTAAAAAATATGCCATAACGTTCTATCATTATAATGATGTGCAAATTTGTAACGGCCGAGTTATGATCGTTACAATACAATAGTGTCTCTAAAATATATACGTATCATGTTTTAATATTGGTTTTGGTGCAAACAGGACAATTTTAATGGGTACAATGATATCAGAGATCTTATTTTGATAGAAAAAATATTTTTACGTACATTTCTAATTTGAACAATGCTTTCATAATTGATTTATATATTTTTTAAATCATTACAGAGATAACATATAATGTTGAATAAAATTAATCTTACCGTTTATAAATGGTAATCAGAAAGTCAAATTTAAATTACATGTGGCACATTTCAACAATGCAGTATTTCCCGAAAAAAGGGGGATAAGTATAGCCTCGTTATGAGAAGAGCCCTTCCCCATACCTATGCAAATGAGAGAAATAATTTGAGCCCATTTTTCCATGACGATTTTCCTTATATTTTATGTGTGCCAGTTTCTTCTCGCAAACGGAAACGCTGGGTTTTTAATGCTTGTATAATTTTCTTATACAACATTAGCAAAGGGCGAGTATCCTACAGTAATATACCTAAAAAAATAACTGTAAAATAGTATACACACTAAAGAGAAAATGTATAGGACTCGGGTAAAATCATCATCAGCTTCCTACCGCTAGCACGTTTGTGTATGGTCCGAACAATATGTCTTCTCTTACAACACAAAGAACAATTCGAAAACATAATAATTTAATATGATTTCGCAACAACACAGGGTACAACGTAATATGTGTAAATTATTTAGCTTCAAGTTTTGTTTATGTAAAACCACTTTGTCGAGGGAAGAATTTCCGAATAATCTCCATTCAGGGTTATGTTTTGTTTATCTGGTCTTACTCTCTTAAGCATGTCATAGGATCAACGGTAATTGATTAGACATTTATTGCATTTTCTAGGTCATAAAAAAAACCAAAGACTACGACTTAAATTGAAATTAAAATATTAACTTCGAAATTTATTTTACCAATTTTTGTATCCACCGGCACACATAATATATTTAAAAAAAATATATTTTCCTTCGACCGCTGCCATGACACGGTCGCTTTGCTCGCTCAGCTCACACGTTTTTGTGGGCACCAGTAACTTTATTCTCCTCTTCACTTCGCTCGTCTTTGCACATATAATTTATGACTGCCCTAGACTAGTAATTCAAACTTATTTAAACCAAAAACAGTTACTTGAACAAAATTATTTCCGATAGCTTGCCCTAAATTTCATAACGTCTCTAACTGTACTTACTCTTTGTGTATTTTCCTAATTTTCTTGCATATCTAACAATTTATTAACCTTAATATATACGTGATTAGTTTTTCCTGGCTCTGAATGCTATGCTTGGGAGCATGAGGTCCTTAACTACGTCATAGTCATCTCCACAATTTTATTGCGTTTGAATACGGTTTTCATACATGTCCACGTGGAAAGTTTTCTCACATTTCTGACGGCATGATTGCCGTAACCGTCAATATGCAGCGTTTGCTAATATGAATCTTATTTAAACGGTGGCGAATGAATGTTCACATCACTGGCGAGAAACGATCAGCTTATTTATGAACTCTAAGGTCTTTAAGTACATCATGCATTAGACGATTACGCTACTTGTTTGCTTTTGAATATGATATTGATATTACTTGAAGGACGTATGAACTGACATTTTCATTTGATCTCTGAACTGTTGTGGTCTATGATTATTCGACATGTTAGTATTAATTATAATAGTATTCATGGCCTTTGTGTACAATTAGAGGTGGCGTTATCATATTTCACGGATGTATTGAGTTTATTTTTGGGAAGGAATGTGTGATACGATACCAGAGCAATAATCCGAACATTTGATCGCTCGAAGCAAAGTTTGTTTGGCTGCTCTTAACCGATCAGCAAAGTTAAGCAACGTGCGCCGCGGTCATGAGTTGGATGGGTGACCGCTAGTGACATTACTACTGAGCGCTTCCGTGTTTCAGAGGGCACGTTAAAACGTCGGTCTTAGTTGTCGTCTTAGAATGGCAGTCGTTATAGCATGGTGGTAGGGCATTTTGCGAATGCCCGCCTGGCTAGCTACCACCCGCAAGTAGAAAATATGTCGTCAAGCACCTAACGATGTGTTCCGGCAGCTGTCCTTGAGAGCCAGTAATTCAAGATAGCCTGGACAACATCTTCGACTACATCATTACCTTCAATCAGGTGAGATAGTAGTCAAAGGCTAGCCTTCAATCTAGCATAAAATAAATGAATGAATATCTACTGTATCAGTAAGAACTTTATTATATAAGCACATATTCTATTCCAACACTTTCCACAAGATCTTACTTTTAAGTAAGATCCTGTGGAAAATGTTGACCCAAATCTAATTACTGAATAGTGTAACCGTAGCTCAGCGCTTTGCGGAGTAGATTTCCTTAGTTTTGTTTGTAGTTCAATTCAGTTCGTCTGCAGACGTCACTCCGTCTCGTTGAGATGGTTAAACATTAGGAATGAAAGGATAAATTTGAAATATGACTCACTCACCACGATAACTCAATTGGCAAAGCAAATCCCGGCTTTGAAAACGGATGGTCGCAAGTTCAAATCGTGGTTAATTATTTTCTTTCGTAGTTTTGTATGCTTATTCTATTAGCAGGTGTTAATGCCAAAATTACCGCCCCGCCTGTGTTCTAAAACACTTTGCAGATAGCACGGTTCGCCGAAAATATTTTTTTAAGTATTCAAAATCATTCTAGAAAGTTCAGCTTCAATAATTTTTTAGTTTGGCTTGTTTAGATAAGGTAAGGTTAGATATGTAAAACTAAGCTAAATATATTTAATTTTAAGCGACATTTTGTAGAATAAAACTTAGTTTTTCAGTGAACCGTGCTCTCTGCGAACAGTTTATCGGTAAAAGTTACGGAACCCAAAATTACAAGGGTAGAATACTTTTTTCCAAAAATTATTTACGTCACTAAACTGTTAATTATTCGTGTGGTTTTCAATTCCGTTTTAGTGCTTCATATAAATATTTATGTTTTTTTATTGTAGTATTTCTTTCTAATTGTTGCTTTAACTTTTATCACTGCGACTGAGTTAGTAACTTAGTAGTTATAAATTAGTATATGTATTAGTTAGAGATTTCTGCGAACATATTTAATGGAGGCTGGCTGAGTCCTCTAGAATTAAATGGACCCGAAATTTCAATCATTATCTAGTGTGACGCATGGCTGCATTTCCTGCTCACTGATGTTAATGCACTAGACTAGACAAGCATTAAAATTGTATTATTCAATCGTAGAATTTTATCCAGTATTATCACCCTCCCAGACCAAAGTAATTTAGTTAGATGGGGGGAAATGTGTCGTTCCTGTTTGCTTTCGTAGAAAAAAAACGGGACCTTATTACCAAAGTTAACGAATTCTACGCTATCCATCAGACCGTCGTTTATATTGCACCGTGGGATTTCAATGCTTATTTGTTGGGTCAAATTAGTGCCAGCATTTTTTTGATTGTTTTCATAAATTGAGTTATATTACTAACACAATACAGCTACATATCCAAAAGCGACTAACCAGGCAAGCTAACAATATTTGCCTACGACCACCCAGAACCAACTACGGTAAAAGAAGTGTATTTGATGAAGACGCTAAAATTTATAACGGGTTGCCTAAGGATATATAGGAAATAAACTCTCTAAATTATTTCAAAAAAATACTTAAAGCCCACGTTTTTAAAAGATAGTTTAATATAGTGAACTTAACTAAATGTTTCATATAATTATAATATCATAATGAAATCTTTCCAGCACGGAATACGTACCGGATTATTGCATGCATCAACAACAATCGCACAGTAGACAATTTACGACTACCTTCAATCATACTAATACACATTATTGTTTACCTAACGACATTTATGTTTACCGCGTATAAGATATATATTGTATTTCTCTGTACGTGAATATTAAATTATTTTGAGAAACAAGTTATTTCAACCGTATATAGTAAAATAAAATGTAGTTTTGGTAACAACAGACTTTCCCAGCACCATCATTTTCCTACTTTTTACTATCTAACGACGGGTCCTCCTTGGGAATGTTGTCATTGACCCGCAGCCTTTTGAATATACGGCGTTATTATAGAAAGTAGCCAAAAAAAATGCGATTCAATTAACAGACATTTTGCAAATAATGTTATATATTGCAATTGTAATTTCGTTGGTAAAGAGACGTAGAGCGTTGTTTTAGGTTTATTGGTTCGATACACGAAGCGGTCAGCTAGTTACCCATTTATTTATGCAAAACCGTTCAGCCGTTGCGAAGGTGGAAGAAGAAACGAACATACAACCACATATAAACTTAAGATTTTATAATAGGTACTAAAGGTAATGATGTACTGTACTGTACGAGTATTAGCCGAATAGTCCTCTGGTGAACACAGCCTCCCCCATTATGGCGGGGCTTGCCACGGAAAGGATACATCTAAATATACTCTTTTAATAGATAGGTATGAAAAACACCTGAGCATGTTGGTGTTTCGTTATCCAGACCGGATTTTGTTCTATACGCAAAAATAACTAAACCATAATGATATGGTATATTTAGAACTTATTGTACTGTATGAAACAATCATACCTATAGACCATACAATAAAATCCAACAAGTTATACTACTTAACAAATTAATTACCCAAAAAAATTTAAGCCGTTAATTTCTATACTGAAGAAATTGGAACACGAGTTACAGCCACCAGCTCATTAAGGATCGGGTAAATATAGGTATATATTTCATGATAATTTAAACATATTTAATATGCCGCCAATATTCCAAATATCGAGGTCCTGGTTGTGATTTTGATACTATATCAGAAAGTTATTGATATATTTTGTGATTAAAATAAATTTCAGCAACTATGACCTGTAGATGGCAACAAGGTGGCTTCCTATTACTAGAAAACAAAACATGTCAAGTGAAACGTAAATAAGGCTCTGCCTTCTCCTTCGTGTAGTACAGGAGTGAACATATGTTATGTAACATTAGAAAAATATTAATTTTCCTAAACGCACGGACTCCATCAGTTATAATGTCATCCTAAAGAGGTAATGTATAGGCATTGTTCATAAAACTATAAAAGACGATTTTAGAATGTTCAGTCATACAGTTATATTTTAAATATAATTTAAAGTAGGTACAATCAAGTTATCAACCTTACTGTTCCCGTACAATCGTGCTTCCTGAGCGATGTGGTTACCTCTCATCCAACTCCCGGGAACATAATTGGAACAACTGCGGGCTCAAACATATAAATTAGTAAAGTTGCTCTGCCTCCCCATCAAGTATCTCATCTACCTCAAACCTCCGTCACAGAAATAAATTTCTCATTTATTCATCTCGCGTCCTCGCTTCTAATCACAGTTAACCTATAAAACGGAAGATGTGGATGCCGCAGTAAGTTCTGTCATGAAACTTCTTGCTCCCCGAAAACAAATGAAACATGTCTTTCTTCATTAAAATATTGAAAGGCATGTGTTTGTATACAAATAAATATCCCTATTCATATTTTCATATCCCAAATTACAAGCTCATTGCCATATAATGGGCACGCTTCCAGACTTTATTCTTCAAACTTAATTAATTTATGAGAAAATCTAATTAATTGGCGGACGCCGCATGCATCGGGGGTTGAATTAGAAGGTCAACATTCCTTGACCTTACCTTCCATTGAACTGCGAAGACATGTCTGTTTTTTACAATCTCCCCTAAAATCAACGAGACTTTTTTCTATATAATTTGGCACAGATAAAGCCCATCGCAATATAAATATTGTAAATTGTTTGGGCATACAGGCCATGTTAACATTTAATATATTTTCAATATAATTAAAATCTGTTTATCTTCTACAGTACTGAGTCCATTTTCGTTTTGAAATTTGTATACGTAGATGAATTTAAAACAGTAAAGGCACTGTGGTGAAAAGCTTTGGACTTGGAAAGTTCGGGTCCGTGGCTTGATCTATTATTTCTGTTTAAATTTTAGGTTAGCAGTTTGTTCAACCGGGCCGTTAATATTAATTTAACCCCTATATATTTCATCTTCATTCTAAAGTTGCCTGGAAGAGATCACTGTTATTGATAAGACCACCCATTGTAACACTTGACTGTGTATAATAAAGAGTAATCTATCTATTAGTTGGAAAGGAATCCAGGTCTTGTTGTGTAACTAGAAGGAGAAGAATTTTATTGTGATGTCAAAATAAATATTCTTCTCATTCTAGTTACACAACAAGAACTTTTTAAGTGATGCCCGTTCTGGAGTTCAAATGCTGAAATACAAATCATTGTCATTAGCTAGACAATAAAGTCCTTTATTGTAAAGGTTCTGAAATAGGCAATGTCATGGCTACCTGTAACAGAAGGGCGCTTATGAAGGCCTATGAGTATTGTTTTTATGCCCGATTGCCTTTGACCACTATCTCACCTGATGGTAAGTGACGATGTGGTTGAAGATGTTGTTAAGGCTATCCTAGAATTACTGGCTCTCACAGAAAGCTGCGCGACAGATTTTCTTCATAAGGGTGGTAGCTAGTTACAAAGCTGATAATAAGGTACTAAAATAGACTTAGAGGAAATGTAGTTTACTGCTAGGAATCATAATACATTTCTATCTCCAGTTTACCTTTAACAAAAATTTCTTCCCGCAGTAGACAGAGAGTGGGCGTCTCTGATAAGACTATCGAATGGCACGCTTAACATTTGGTTAGCTCGGAGACTTGTCGGCGCGTGTCGGGCTTGTCGGATTAATATTGATTCGATGGAGCTTGCTTGCGAGGCTTGGTTTCGATTAAACTGTTACACTGTGGGACTTCCGATTAAATTTATGAATACATTGTGAATGTCACTGGAATACATATAATGAATAGTTTCAACAGGCATCACACTACAAACTTACTAGACAAGAAAAGAGCAGTTCTGGTATAATTGCTAAATATCTATGGCAAAATTTGCTGTATTATTTTAGCGCTTGAATTTGGAGATATTATAACGTGCTTTAATAGCTATATTGTTATTTTTTATAAATAACCACGTTAGTGAATTTATAGGAACGCGACAATAATCTAAAACTAGAATTGTGCTCGTTCATGTGTAAGTTAAGTTTAGTTTAGTCCACTATTTGTTTGGTTTTAATTATTAATATTTCTCTACTGCACTATCATCTTTTATTGACATAGGACAGTCCAGTTATTGTTCCTAATTAACATAAAATGTGCTAGAAATTAATTTGAATTGGAAGTTTATCGGCGTATGTCAAGCTTGTCAAATGAATATATGATATATAATTCCTAACAATATAAATTAAAAAGTTTTTAATGACCAAAATAATTGATTTGACAAAGTTTTCTGTATTACGAGAGGTAATGATGTCGCCGCACGTTTCATTTTCAAAAATAATTTTAAGTACATACTTATTTTCTTCAATTATTCCGCCTGCATCCCCGGGATTATAATATAATTCTTATAGTTCTTTTTTGAAAAGACAAAATGGCACTTTTTAAATAAGAACCATATTTTTAGGGTTCCGTATCTCCAAAGGAAAAAAACAGAACTCAGAGTTTAATTTTGTGTCCCTCTATCTGTCTGGCAAGAACCTTTTTCTCAGGATCGCGTGGAGGTATCAAGCTGAAATTTATATCAAATATTCAGATCTACAGTCACTTGGATCTGTGAAAAAAAAAATGTTCTAAGCCAACGCAATCAAAATATACAGCCGTTTATGCCGCAAATTTACGTCACCCGCAAGGGAATCAAAACCTAAAGAGTACTTCGCAGCAACGTCTTATAGCACAGATAAAGAAAAAAATGCGTAACCCAGAAAGTTTTCAATTTAGATACGAGCACATCATTTAGTAAAAATATTTTTAATAATTTATAAATGTTATGGATTTCATCTAGCAATAGAAATACCATAACTTTTACTTATATATCTACAGGTTTGTATCGAACCCTCGATGCGCGAGTCCAACTCTCATTTGGCCGGTTTCTTTTTACTTTAGTTTTTCTTGTTGCATACCAAAACCATATCTTACATTTATATCATACATACTTCACATGTTATGAATAGGTGTTCTATAAATTTCACCCGGTCATCATTTATCTTATGTATTTGTGAGTATAACAAAATATGCTACAAAATAATTAGTCGTTTTAGTCTACTATAATGTGTTTAACCAAAATGCTAGTATTTCATCGGTTTGCTTAAGTATCGCTTAGTAAGAAGACAGTTAACGTAAGTGATTTGCAAATTGAATAGGAAGCTGTTTTGTAGATAATCGGTTTGCTAATGCACCTGTGATGGTTTAGCGTAGAGAGTATGGTGATAGGAGGAGAGAATTACAATATGTGTAATAAATATTGATTACTTAGTTAGAGATAAAATTTGAATACGTTTTACCCGTCATCATTAATGTTAACGAGTTGTTTTGGATTGCCGATGTCCTAAGTTCAATCTTAGCTTGAATAAAATTGATTCAATACACACAGCACATGTCATTAGATCGAAATTTAATGACATGTAGGTATTGTGTGTATGCCATTATATCGAGATGTAATTATATATATATAATTAATTGTGTTGTGTATGATATACCTTATTTATAATTTTCTAACTTATTGCTAGCCGCTTTATTTTACGGTTAACATTTGTTTTTAGGGTTACGTACCCAAAAGGTAAAACCGGGACCCCATTAAAACTAAGATAAAGACTCCACTGCCCGTCTGTCTGTCTATCAGCCTGTCTTTTGAAGCAGTGATGGCTCAGTGGCATTGGCTATGGACTGCCGCGCAGCAGGTCCATGGTTCGAATCCCGCCCAGAGCTTGAGCTACACCGCATGGTGGAAGGGCATTTTGCGAATGCCCGCCTGGCTAGCAACCACCCTCAAGTAGAAAATCTGTCGCCAAGCACCTAACGGTGTATTCCGGCAGCAGTCCTTGAGAGCCAGAAAAATTACAGGCTAATGAGACCTAACAACTGGACGTCTCAGTGTGACGGACACAGTGCAATTCGTCGTTGACGAAATGCGTCTGTTATAGGCTGAGGTTAGTCCACTTAACATCCGGTGGGCCTCGGGCTTGTTTCGTCATAATAACATAAAAAAAAAAAAAATGTCACCAGGCTGTATCTGATAAATCGTGATAGTTAGACAATTGAAATTTCACAGATGATGCATATCTGTTACTTCCATAACAGCAAATACAAAAAATTGGCCAAGTGGGAGTCGGACGCACGAACGAAGGATTCCGTACCCTTCGTGAAAACTTAAAAAAGGTTATATTACAGTGTCTGTTGTTGTATAAACAATAGTACAGAACCCTTCATGCGCGAGTCCAACTCGCACTTGGCGGATTTTTATGTATCGTATTAATTAAGTAATTTTTGGGAGCAAATTAAACAGGATCTTTTTTGAAATATTATAAAATGAATAGTTACCTACCACATATTTCTATACTATTAGGTCCTTACATATGAAATTGGCGTTTTGTATGGGAGGAACAAAAAGTCGAATATTTTTTAATATAATATATTTAATTAATCAAAGTATGAACCATTATTTTCTATGCACTTTTGCCATCTCATAGGTAGTTCATTGATCCCTTTACTAAAAAAACCAGTCGGACGGGAATCAATAAAATCTTTGAAGGCGATTTGGACTGCCCCATCGGAGTTGAATTTTTTCCCTTGCAAGAAGTTATCCAAATTTCGAAAAAAATGGTAATCTGTTGGAGCAAGGTCCGGGGAGTACGGAGGATGTCTTAGACTTTCCAATTGAAGCTCTTCTAATTTAGTAGCCGTCTGTAGCGCAGTGTGTGGTCTAGCGTTGTCGTGAAGCAGCAGTGGCGTGGAGCGATTGACCAGCCTAGGTTGTTTAGCCGCTAGCTTTTCCATCATGGTTTGCAATTCCTGACAATAGACATCAGCCGTAATAGTCTGGCCAGATTTGAAAAAACTGTAATGAACAATACCGGCACTAGTCCACCAAACGCTTACAAGTAACTTTTTTGGGGTTAATTTTCGCTTGGGGCAGGATTTGGCTGGCTGGCCAGGATCTAACCATTGCGCTGAGCGCTTCCGATTATCGTAAAGAACCCATTTTTCATCACAGGTAATGATTCGGTTTAAAATACCTTCATTATTGTGCCGGTTTAGTAATGTAACGCAGCAGTCGACGCGCGTTTGCCGGTTTGTTTCAGTCAATTCGTGAGGTACCCACCTTTCAAGCTTTTTAATCTTCCCAATTTGCTTCAAGTGAATTAAAACAGTTTTATCACTAACATCGCAGCCTGCAGCTAACTCGGACGTGGTTTGCGATGGATCCGCTTCCATAATAGCCTTCAACTCTTCATTATCAACTTGAGTCTCAGGCCGTCCACGGGGCTTGTTCTGCAGGTCGAAATTTCCAGAACGAAAACGTTGGAACCAAAAACGAACTGTGTTTTCTTTTGCAACACGACCGCCATACACATCATTCACCCTTCGAGTTGTTTCCGCAGCACTAGTGCCACGGCGGAACTCGTACTCGTAAATAATGCGATATTTAAGGTTTTCCATTTTGTAAAATGAGTGACGCAAACAGAAAAAAACAGAAGAAAAAAAACAAATGAATGACGATCATCGAAGCACAAATACATGAGTCTATAGCTGTACAAATTTGAATTTGGAATTCCTTACCAAAGAGGAGAAATTCGTGATTAAAGTGGCCAGTACGAAAAACGCCAATTTCATATGTAAGGACCTAATATTTGAACACAACAACAAAGTCTTTTATCTTAACTCATATTATAAAGAGGAAATATTTGATTGTTTGTTTGTTTGCACTGAATTGGCTCTGAAACTATGGGGCCGATTTAGATGAAATTTGGTATGGAAATAGTTTGAGACCCGGGGAAGGACATTCGATAGTTTTTATCCAACTGCGCAAAAAGAGGTTGATGGTTTTGTGCGATAACCGATATACCCGCGCGCGGAGCCGCGGCCAGCTAGTATATTATAATATGTTATGCTTAACCTAGATATATAAGTGAAAGATTATTCGAACTCTCTTTCTTATATTACATTGCAACCTTACTTTAAAAGCTGCTATTGGTGTGCTTCCAATTGTAGCACTATCTTCATAACTACAGTGTCTAAGGTCATTAAGGCCCCTGCCTCAATTATCCAACGCTATAGTTACAGCTCTCGCAGTGAAGTGTAAGGTACGTACCTTGGCTTGGATTGCTCTACTGTGGTAATAGCGATGATCGTTATTGAATAGCTTTAAACTACCATTTTGCGGATTGAATAAGCGAAAAATAGTTTTATCTAAACATTTTCAGGGACATTGCTGATATGTATGATGTATTATACATATTAGTTAAGGGAATAACGCTGATACGAGCGCTATGACCCCGGAGCTTGCGACAGTGTCGAAATATCTCGAGTTCGTATTAAAAAAATCCGCCACTTCCAAACTAGTAAAGTTTTTAATGGATGTATCTGTTCCATTATGTAGTGTGCGTCAGTGGTACTGTTCTTGCTTAGTATTCACTAAGCCTTCATAAATTCTAAGGGCGGCTTGCACCAACTTTTCAAATCTAGATTTAATTAAATTAAACTCGATTTACACCAAACAACAGAAAGTCATAATAAAATTTCGTTATACACTTTTAATTTGTGTTTATTATAATAAAATCTTGCCTGAATTTGAACTCGGTTTAAATAATTCGTACCGTGAAGTTTTAGTGGAAGATAAAATTAATATAGTTTATGCTAAACTGAGTTTAGTCCAAAATCTTGATTGAATAAAATCTCAATTTACATCATCTTGTCGCAAGCCGCCCTAAGTAATTCAGAAGCGCTTGAAAAAGTATAGTTTATGCCAAACTAAACAAACTCAGTATGCATTTGATGATGAATAAATAAATAAAGCTAAGCCCAAATCTTGATTGAATAAAATCTCAGTTTACATCATTTTGGCGCAAGCTGCCCTAAGTAATTTAGAATCGTTTTCTACGCAGTGCAACCGAACTGTTGCATATTTATACCAAATTAACTTCAAATTTCATTACTATGTCAATATGCCCTATACCTATACAGCTCAGTTTATTAAAGTGCTACGCTCATTAATAATTTACCTAGTCTTCTCACTACCGGAACCCATTGGTTTTCCAGGCAACGAACAATTCGCTACGTTAACGATTCAAAAAACGATTTCAAACTTCCCCGTCGCTGCCCAAGGCATGTAAAGGATAACACGGATGACCCCATTGCAGCAATTACGGTAGTTGTACCGGTAAAGGTGTCTACGAAACAAGGTCGGCGGTAATTAGAAGGTACACTATCAAACACGGCGAGCTCGAGGCAAATGTAAAATCTTGAATAGTATCTTTCCTAACTACAGTGCGAATACCCGTTGGACCCACTCTCAATTTGCAACGTAGGCAACTCAAGAAGGTATGATCTTCCCAAATAATCTTGGCAATGTTTCGCACCGAAGCCCTTACCACATTGATGCCCTTGTCAACTGATATTTTTCAATCCGTGCCTGCAGATGACAGAGTTTTTGTAACCATCTCGGCTAGAAGGCCTTCAGCAGGTATTTTTGAAGGTAAACATTTACCTAAAGTTCTGTAAAGCTGAAATATGCGACAATGGCAGGCAGCATCCAAGTCCCTTTTAAAATAAAAGATCGAAAAATGCTTTAACGATTGCCATTGTAAGACAGCTGAGATCGACGACTTAACGTGTTTTCCAAAGCATGGAATGGCACAATAGTAATCGAATTAATATTAATTGGACAAACCCGACACGCGCGGATAAAACTCCGAGATACCCAAATGTCGTTTTTTCGCCATTGCCATTCTTTCGTCTTATCGGAGACGCCCAGTCTCTGTCTACAGCGGGATGTAATTTTTCTTAATGGTAAGCTGGAGATGGAAAGATGTTATATTTCCTAGGAGTAAAATACATTTTGTTAAAGTCTATTTTAGTACCTTATCATCAACCTTATGTATATTACGGTTCTCGGCTTAAGAATTAGAGGTGCTCCTTATAAATACATGCATAACGCACACAATCGGCCGTACGCATATAAACGGCACAGTAAGCTCTGACCGCACAGAGCCTTTCTGCTCATTGATATCTATGCTTGCTCAAATACCAGGCTTTGACATGGCTACCCCTGGTGTAGATGATAATAATGTAAACGTTGCCAACCAGAATAAAATGTGTACTCATACCCCATAGCGTTTCTCATTTTGTCCATACAATTTAGCCTTATTTTCCTGTTAAGTCGACGTGACTGCTTTGTAACCAAACCAGAAGAATGTTTGACGCGTTTCGTTTCTACACGTATTATAACATTATCGGGAGGTCTTGACATTGAGCGCACGATCCAAGTAAAGAAATCTTAGAAACTGTAACAAATTCTTTGACGTTATAAAATGAGACGACTGTCGCCATCCCATCCCATCGTACTCCAATTAAAGGGGCCATGTGGGAAATTGTAGGGCCGTAGAAACATCTGCGAAATGTTAGCAATTCCAGTTCCTGAATAACTGAGACAATCGGTGTTGGGAATTGAGATGGAACTCCATTGATAATGGGGATTCTACGTATTTTGAATCTAGTACGAAGAAGATACTAACTTCAACTTTATTTAGAGAAAAAAGTTTTGTAGGTGACTTAGGAATAGTCTAATTTAATTCCGTAATAAATGAATAATGTGTCGTAAAATTAGTTACGCCCTTCGTTTGGCTTAATTAATAGTAGAAAAGCATCAATGCAGTTCTTGGTAGATTGCACAGCGTAGTCAAGATAATGTTAACTCCTTAATAATCCGTTTGGTTGAATAATGGAACAATCGTCTCTGTTTTTATGGTTCTCAAAGGCTCCTGCTGAAACACACTGTTAGGTGCTTGACGACAGATTTTCGACTTATACTAATACTACTTCAGCAATAATGAGAACAATAGAATTTTATTCATAAATAGACCCATAAGGGTCTGATGATGCCAATGGTGGTGGCTAGCTAGGCAAGCAATCAGAAATCGCCTTCCACCAGGATTTGTAACTCAAACCGGTGGTGTGACTTGAACCATGGATTTGCGGTACGGCAGTCCATCATAGCTATTATACCACATGGCTTTTATTGCTTCAAAATCATTCATATGGTTTTGAATCGGTGTTTATAATTTGTTGTCTTACTATAAAGTATTCAATCCTATCAAGTTAATGATATAAATAATCGTTTTTATGATAGAGCAAAACCAAAAACCGTTAAAGAAATCAAGTCTGTTGTAACTATGTTTATGGCAACCCCCTCCCCCAAAAATTGACTAAGCTGTGTTGAGCTGTGGACAATCCGACTGATACAGTACAATAAACCTTTATTTGGAAAGATAACTACTGCACTTTATTGTGGCTATCAATTACAAAATTTTATTAAAATAACTTTCTCAAGAATTAATTAAATATACTAAAACCACTTACACTTATAGTAACCTCTCCAAACAGTTACAAGGCGTGTATACATCAACCGCTCTAAGACCCACATAAAAGATAATGTTAGCCCACCAAATAGGTCACTGAATATTAGATGCGCTCAGTGCCCACGGAATTATTCCCACATTGCTGGTCCAAAGGTCAATGTGTACCCAAACAACACAGCTATGTGAAGGAAGCGGTTTTCTTCCTGAATCGCCGTGCTTCCACCATTCAAAGTATTAACTAAAGTTTACTGATTTCTTCATTTTATTAAAATAGTATTAATTCGAAAATGGAACACGTAAATATAAGTAAATCAACAGGGAGCGCAGACTAATACTTTGATTACTACAGAACGGATTTCATTTTGAGCATTTGATTTTAAGAGTTCTTGGATATTTTATTTCTATTGTAATAAGTTAATCTGCCTGGCTCGCTGATGGAGTAGCGAAAGCGTCGCTTTCCAATCTTAAGCTCATGAGTTTGGTGCTCGGGTAGGTCAATTATTGGATTTTATGACGAAATAATTCTTAGTAGCAGTCTGCAGTCTAGAACTGTAGTACCCGACAAATAGCAATAGACTCGCACCCTATAACATGGGACCAAAAACTGACTAGAGAAAAGTTTAATTATATTTATGAAAAAAATAGCAAAATTCAGTATATATTTTCGTGGCTGCTTTAGCGCATTTTCTGGAAAGGTTTTGGCAACATAGCAGCCTTAAATCTCCTTAAAAAAATTATTAGTGTCAAATTATCAGAAATATATATTTTTACTAATATTAATTGAATATCATGAAATATGTTTTTATTACAATATCGAGTAGCCAAATTCACAATCGCACAACATGAACAAACAAATAAATTTAAATTGGCTAGATAAATACTTACGACTTGAAAGCGCTCGTAGTGGAGCTTGCCTAGGCTTGCAAGGTCTATTGCGGTCATAATACGAATGTGTGATCGCTTCTCTTGTCCTACGACCTCTCGCGCCACGATAAGCTGCTGATCCCCTGTGTTGTCTTGTGATAGCAGTTTTTATAGCAAGCTTGTAGGACATTTTTAGTATGCTTGCCTGGCTTACTACCACCCTTAAGAAAGAAATCTGGTGCCAAGAACCTAACGGTACGTTCTGGCTCCTGACCTTGAGACTCAGTAAATCTGGGTTAGCCTGTACAATATCTTCGACTGCATTATCACTTACCATCAGGTGAGATAGTGGTCAAAAGCTTGAAAAGCTAGCTAGACACACTGAATTTTCTCTCCACTTTTATTACTTTACCAATTTCGCTGTACAAGGAGCTATAGAAACCACGAAAATGAAGAGGTTTTATTTAAGTGGCATATAAATGTTCTTAAGTGTAGCAAGTTGGCAGCTCGTTAGCAGCCGCACTGCGGAACTGGATATTACAAATGCCCACTAGGTGGAAAAACGGACACACACGAGATATAATTCCAGCACTCACTACTTTTGAAATGAAATGGCTTTGATAGTGCCTATTCTAGAAGAGACAGTTGTATTTATAATTATTTTCAAATACCGGTATTATACAGTTTACTTTTGAAGTGTGTTTAGACTACAATTAGAAGGAAAGAAGAAAAAACACCGAAGAATAGAAAATATTCCGTGTAATAAACTGTTTGTTACTATTAATATATTAATTTTACAACGATTGTTTAAGCTAATAATCTATCGACTCTAAAAAGGAACACCCGTGGACATATAAACTTCCATAAATTCCTGGTATTTCCTGGATTTTCCTCCTAATATGTAAGCTTTCTCTTCAACGTGCCTTGTTTTGTGATCAGTTTGGTTAATGCTGTTCTTATAGGAAACATAACATGATTTTCTTATTGTATTTTGTTGTTACGTATCAAAACGAAAGCTTAATGATTTAAAAATTACAAATATTTTAAGAAAACAGCAAATAAATATTTTAATAAAACACTTAAAAAATATATCTAGTGACAATTCCGCCTAATTTACCTGCTAAGCCGACGTGACGTCACTAACGCCACGCAGCCAGACCGAAAGAATTATCGACACGTTTGGCTTCTACAAAAGCATCCTCAGGTAGTCTTGACTCTTCTTCTTAACGATCGAGAATCGAGCGCTCGTAGAGATATATTTTTTAAGGGTTTAATTAAAATATTAATTTAATGATTCCTTAAAAATATTTGTTATTATTAGATTTCAGAGTGTCCGTCTGTATGTCATAGTTTTTTTAGAGACTATTAAGACTTACAGCGCTGAAATATTTTTATTGATTGTTATAAAACTATTTGAGGAGTATCTTACTCCCCTAAACAAACAGTGGATAAATGGTAATTTATCCATTGAATTGGAGGATTGTTGAAAAAGAAATAAAAAAAATTATGTGCATTTTAATACTATTTCTCATAACAAGGTTTTTTTATGAAATGTTCAGCCTCTTACATTTCCTTTTTATATTTTGTTCAGCAAGAGCATTTACCGAGTTTTAAACTAGCATAAGTCCGACGACAGTTTCATTAAACCAGACCCTCGTGGGTTTTTTATGCTATCGTGATGGAACAAACACGACATATAGCATTAGCAGAGGTTTTGCTTAATACCTAATGGGCCTTAAACGGTAACCTCTGCCAATATAACAAATGCAATTCGTCACTTGTGACGCACTGCGCCCAGTTATTAACATTGTAATTATAATTAAGGAACCTTTCATTTGGCATGGTTCAACATGCCTTAATTATTATTTTATAGAACTGATTGTTTTCGATGGTGTTATTTTCACACACGCATTCCTATATAAAAGCCTACAGTTTCTAGATATAAATCACGTTATAACACGAAAACAATGATTTTAAGTAAACAATAGCAAAAGAGACCAGTTGATATATTTTGTTGATTTGCCTACCGCGTGCCGTATCGTTTCCTCACACAACTTAAACACCCACTTCCTCTATGATACAACTATGGTCCGACTAAGTAATAAAAACTAGTCTGCTCCACATAGATCTTATTTCCACGTTTCAGTGGCCTACAAATATCTCGCTTTCTTTTTTAGTAGCGATCTTTCATTTTCGGTGCTATAAATGCAAGAGCGGAGCAATTTCACTCGTTCCCCGTGGTCCGCTCACTTCCATTACGCGGTACTCCACTTGATTTTGAAAATAATTCGCGTTCGCAAATGGATATCTCGAACGTTTACCGATCCTAATGGTGCGAGGCTTTTTACGCAGTTCTCTATTTTGTTCTCGAAATGTTACGCGTTCTGTTTGTCTTATAAAATAAGGGTGGTATAATATATTGATTCTATATTCAGAACAGAATCCATGCTTAAGTACCTACAACAATATTTGAATGAGTCGTATCAAGTGTTGTAGGTTTTCCGATCGCCAAGCCATCTTAAATTCGCAGCGTAAGTTTTCCCTCTTATTTTCAGAAACAAGCTAACCTTCTGATATCTACTAACTTGAACTGTGCTATTTCATTCTCCTAATATCCGTGAAATCTGAGACTGCCAACATTATTATTCCACGGCCATACTGTGTCGGTATCCCAGGATTAAACTAAACATCCAGCTTTGTATACTTAGTCGCTTATCTCTGTCGGCAATCTACCTCTACAGCTCACAGCATTGAAATCTGTTTACTGTTATTGTCTACTGTTGTTTTAGAGCGTACAGCGAGGTTGACGAGGATTTGGCGAGAGTTAAACTCAAAGACAAAGAAAAAGACTATGCAGTCATGCTCCGCAAAGAGCACTTCAAAAGGCTTAAAAGTCTAAAGGTTTAGGTGCTGTAGCTGTAGGTATTTCAGGGGTAGAATTATATTTTACGAAGCAAAACCAAATATTACTAGGAGACCATATACAACTTCTAAGCTACACCTATTTTACTTTTCTTTGAGTTACAAACTCCCAAATCTTTCTCTAACTTTGCAACGAGTTCCGTCTCTTTATTTCACCAACACTCCAGATAAGGCAAAAAAATATTCTTACATCTGGAGATTTGCCAATTTCCTTTTCACTTTTTGGACCGTATTTATTACAAAATTACAAATATACGATAAGAAAAATTTAAGTCATGTGCGGGAAAAAAAATTTTTCTTGTCGTATATTTGTAATTTTGTAATGTAATCCGCTTAGCAGGCGTTATTGCAATCATAACAATATAAAAAAAACCGTATTTATTAGTTCTTGACCAAACAGCAGACTGACGAATGTCCTATAAATAATTCCTTAGAGTATCGCTAAGTTTTTCTAGCTATAGAGATAAAAGATTTATGATTTTGCCGGTAATCGCATAGTAGTCAAAATATTAGGCTTTTGATCAACATAATTATTACGCCTCTATATGGTGGTGAGAAAAAGCCAAAAAGTCAAAGGTAGGCAGTGTCGAAGCATACAAATTGCGGACTGCTAATGAAAAATCAAAATCCGCATTAAATAAGGTTCCGACTAAATTATACCTAAAGATTAATTGATGAGAGATTATTGTTAGTAAGTGTTCTATGAATAAAAATAATCATTAATTATTTAATAATAATCTTATCTAGATTCCCCTACTAGAATTACAATAAGCAAACTAATTTGCATATAATTTTATTATGGTATTTCATGCCCAAAATGGAGACACCAACGTTGGTAGGTTTTTTTTTTGTATTAATTTGGGGTGTTTACAATTCGATTCCGTCATAATTCAATTAAACAGGCCGAGTTCTTATCGCAGTTCTAGTGACACATGTCCCTTTGTTACATTTGATTTTGGTTACATTTGAATCGTATAAGAATTGAAATTATAGGATGAAACGGGTTCCTGTAATTAACGAAATAGTTTCAAACAGTCTGAATAGAATAGTGTTTGCTTTAGAAATACTGTTAATTGTAAATGTTTAACACTCCATACTCGGCACCTTTTAAACATATTAAACTTTTGTATTTATTAGATATAATGTTATTGTACTATTAACGCGATGATGCAACAGAACTAAACTCAATACTCAAATATATCGTAGTTAATCTACTTATTATTAGATGACATCACTATTATCAGGTTGTAAAATAAACTCGAGCCTTCACAACACAGCTTCTTGCTAGTTATCACTAAAATAGAAAAAATATTTCCTGGTTGGCTAATTCTAACCTAATTTACTTCGTAATTTATTTAAATATTTATCATCATTGTAAAACGACTGGAATTGATTGCTTAAATATAAAAAAAAACCACTTTACATCCAACGTTTCATGTCAGTCCCCATTCTTGCATGGTAGTGGCTTGGCTAGCTACCACCCTCAAGTAGAAAATCTGTCACCAAACACCTGACTGTGTGTTCCGGCAGCTGCCATGAGAGTCAGTAATTCAAGGCTAGCCTGAACAAAATCTACTACATCATCGCTTACAGTAGGTGAGACAGTGGTCAAAGGTAAGCCTAACAGCTACATAATATAAAAATAAATGAAAGCAAAACACCCTCATTTAAACGAAAGGAATCGCGTACAATACCAATCAGAGCATTCCCATGAAGATGGCTTGACGTCAGTCAGGCGACATAAGATCGAAATCTTACCCTTCTCTCTAGTATGTTGTTAGGGAAAATTCTTCTTCAAGCCCTACACTATACGTGCGATAGAACTATTTTTTATATAGCTAATATGCTAGTCTTTGACCACTATATCACCTGATGGTAAGTGACGATGTGGTCGAAGATGTTGTTAAGGCTAGCCTAGAATTACTGGTTCTCAAGAACAATTGCCGGAACACACCGTTAGGTGCTTGGGTAATACCATATTTCCCAACTACTATGTTCTATGGCTAGTCACAGCAGTATTTAAAACCCTAACCTTAAAGAAAACAATTTTTGGTATGGTTTTGTATCATTTTCATGTTGTTAGGAAAAACTTACCGAACCTCCAGACGTGGGATAAGGTTAAGCACATGATGATTTTTAAATAAGGCTGTATAAATACCCCGAACAAACTCTCGTGAATATCGTTTCAGTGACTTTGAAATGGTTTAACTGCTGTTTCTATTTCACCATCTAACCTGTATAATTTTACTGCATTCATTAACAAACAGCAACCCTCTTTCTACCATTCCAATGATGGTTAAATTTCGCGGCTCCTTTGTTATTCGTACCGATATTTCAGTGGAACTCTCTCGTTAAAAGCTAAATGCACATTACTGCTAAGCGTCTCGACCGTGTTTAGGTTTTCCTAAAACAATTTTACATTCCATAAAATACGTTCGTGTTTCGCGTGCGGTATGAGAATTAAGAAGAAAACGTTCTTGGGTATAGTGTTTTACATTTTTTTTTAAACTTGTCGCCTTGATATCTCCTACATATTGGATGGTGGATATCGAGCTTCGATATCGTATAATATAGGGAATAAATAATACAATAGCGAATAAAATAAGTGTGTTATAGCCTTATCGAATAGATCTAATATACTTATATAGTTATACCAAGTTTCGTTTCCGTTCAGCCATTTCGGACGTGAGTGGCAACAGACATACGCACACACTTTCGTATTAATAAGATTAGTTTTTTTTTATATTATTGTGACGGAACAAGCTCCAGGCCCACCTTTTTTTTTTTTTTTTTTTTTTTTTTGACGCTGGGAAAAATGCATTACGCATTCCCCCCCATCGGGGGATGGAGGGGGTATGTGGGACTCCCCGGTAGACGACCGGTATACCCACTAAACGACCCAGCGGCATTCCATCATCGTCTATGTGGAGAAGGACTGGGAGACTGGCAGAGCCTTTACATCCAGTCCCTCGCCGACGACCGCCCGCTTATACAGCGGGGCCTACATACCCCTCCCAACGGGAGAGGCCCGGGAATGACCAGGAATGCTTGGCCATTCCCGCCCGACGGAGGTGGTGAGTATGTGCAATGCGAGAGAAGACGCCCCCGCGCCTATCTCTCGCTACTCACCACCGGGAGGAGGAAGGCGATTATTCAATCGCCTTCTCCCACCCCTTCTACGTCTACGCAGTGGCGCAGCAAGGGGGTCTTCCTCCCTTGCACGCTCTGCCGCCTCCTTTTGAGAAATAACTTCTTCGCAAAAGGAGGCGACCGCTGTCCAGGCCTCCTCACCCCCCAACATGGCATTGACCACGCTGGGAAGCGAGAGGTCTGGCCCGATAACATGCACCAAGCTGCGGCGCAGCTCGGTCCACGACGAACACACCTCTAGGGTGTGCTGCGCCGTGTCTTCCGCCGCGGGACAATGGTGGCACGCTGCTGCTTCCTCCCTTCCAATCCGGTGCAGGTATGAGCCGAAGCACCCATGCCCGGTCAACACCTGCACCAGACGGAACGAGAGGAAGCCATGAGGCCGCCCTAACCAATCTTGCAGGACTGGCCCTAGCGCATCCAGCGTACGGCGGCCAAAAGTGGCGGCGGCGAGGTCCTCCGTCCAATGATGGATAACTGCGTCTCTCGCCTCATGCCGGACGGCCGCCCGCTCTTCCAAGGTGGGGTATTCCCCGAGGGCTTTGCGCCCCGCTGTCCACTCGTAGACTCTGGCGAGCACTCCTGCCTCGAGTTCCCAAGGAGGGGTGCCCGCCAGAGCACACGCCGCCGCAAAGCTTACCGATCGGTAAGCCCTCGCCACCCGCAGTGCAATGGCCCTTTGGGGCCTGCGGAGGGCTCCAGGCCCACCTGATGTAAGCGGACTAACCTCTGCCTATAACAGATGCATTTCGTCACAAGTCACGAATTGCATTGCGCCCGTCACCTTGAGGCATAGTTTTTAAGTCTCATGCGCCTGTAATTTCACTGGCTCTCAAGGACTATTGCCGGAACACGCCGTTAGGTGCTTGGCGACAGATTGAGTGTGGTAGCTCGCCAGGCGGGCCATCGCAAAACGCCCTTCCACCATGCGGTGAAGCTCAAACCGGCGCGGTGGGGATCGAACTAGGGTACTGCGGTGCGGCAGTCCATAGCTATTACCGCTCGGCCATCATTGCTCCTAAAGTTAAACTTAGTGTGATTAGCGAGCCGTGTAAACAAGCAAGATATCGGGCAAAGTAGAGTTAAT
Source organism: Plagodis pulveraria (assembly GCA_963890685.1). Lineage (NCBI taxonomy): Eukaryota > Metazoa > Arthropoda > Insecta > Lepidoptera > Geometridae > Plagodis > Plagodis pulveraria. The sequence goes on along the minus strand of OY982964.1, from coordinate 7,892,647 downwards.
GATTATTTCCTGAATAAAAACACTACGCAGCATTTTTTATCAATGCCTTGTCAGCCGATCACAATATACAAACTGTCTCATTAGAAGATCATCAGAATGTCTCTTATTCTAAATATAACGTTATTTTTGTTAATAGGTAGACGCCTACAAAAGGTAAAATCGAAAAAAAAAGTGTAACTTTCCATCTACCTTTCATTGTTATTTAGAAGTTGCGTTGTATATCTTCATTGTCATGAGTAAAAATAAAGCAACATTACGGCAAACAATTTAACTCCTCACTTATTTGGACGCGGTACTACAGTAAAAAGTGAGTTTTATTAACGCTTATTTAGGCCTCTTTGGTCCTTTCCTTGTTGTTGGCCCTACAAACATACCCTTTTTTACGTTGACTATCCTCATTAACCCCGGCAAAAGGGGTTTTCTCTAAAATAGTGGAAAGTTCAGCGATGAAAATGTAGGTTTATTTCAGGCAAGAAATCTGAATAAGTTAATGAATGGTAAGTATTTGTGTGTCCCAAATCCCTGGGGCTACAGTTTAGCGTCTTGATTGCAGCTCTGCTCGTAAGACTTCTCTTATTTTGCCTTGGTTCTGTTATATTTGTGTCCACTAATGAATGCATTGTGGAGCGTATAAGAAGATTTTAGTAACAATCGATGGAAAGTAGCAAAATGTGCAAAAGGGATACTAAGCTACTGCTCCTGATCTAATAATCAGTAAAGACCGTGTTAGAAGAACCAACCATGTATGACACGATCAAGTATGTCAACAATACTACAGCTACAAAGAAAGCATCTAGCTGTAAACGCCTAATAAAAAAATAACACTAATACTTCTTTTAGGCAGATACGCCATTCTATTTTCCGAGCTAGCTCATTTTCTTTTATGATTTGACAAGCCTTGTGCTGTAAAAGACCGTAATAAGATGAAAATGTTTGTTTGTATGAACGGATAAATTAAGGGTAGAAAATATTATTCTTTTGTCTTGGGGTATTACGTCTTTATGGCTACAATGACTATTAAATTGTTTATAGTTTTTCGTCATAATATTTACTAAAGAGTTTCGAAGAAATTTGTGAATTACGATACTGTTTTTGGGAGTAGTCTGATAAAATATTATGAAAGACCAGCAAGTCAGCCAAACCACCAGGGATAAATTTGAATACGAAGTACCCTTGATCACTGGTGTGGAACCCGCTATTTGCTAAATATTTCGAGTCAGTATTCTTTAAAGACACTCCAACCTCGGCTTTGGAGCCCTGGAGTTGGAAGTGGATATTGATGAGCTCTGTTCGACGCGCATAGCGAAACTGCGTCTGATCCCTCAGTATTTTTTTAACTATTAGGCTAGCTTTTGAGATAAAAGCTCTTAGCTGCAAAACAAATAACTTCCTCGAAGAGGCACCTGTATTTATTTAGCACTGGACGTAGCAGCCAACAGCTGTTCTGGCGTAATTAATCAGTAGAATTTTAGCAGTGCAGTTTATTAGTGCAGTTTACAGACAGACAGACAAAAATAAAAAATATACAGTTGTGGCATCAGTGTCAGCTACAGAGTGCTCTAAAATTTGTTTTTCAGAATTACGGTAGATATTATGATTTTACAGAATTGGATCTGTTACAGTTTTATTATAAGTATAGATAATAATTATAAACATATTATTACAAATGCTTTTTTCAAGAAAGAAATTAGGTATTTGCTCTATTAGTTAAATCTAAGCTACAAGAAGTTTTTATATTACCTAAGAAACAGAAATACAATCCAAAGGGCATAGTTTCCTGCCTAGGTTTTTGCAAAAGCCTTTTCCTTAACCCAACCTTATCTCAAAAAATAATTTGACAAAATGGCTTGCTATTTCAACCATAAATAATATCATAAAAAAAGTTAAAAGGTATAGTGTGTTTCATCGCTCTATGGAAACCAGACCATAGCAGTCAGCCTTATTGAAATAAGTTGTTTGCCAACCTTTGAATTGATAATCATATTCAGATGTTTGGTTCAACGTTTTTATTTTATTATGCCTTATGCTTTTTTTTCCAACAAATTCACGTTTTGGTAAACAATTTAGAATTACGAGCGTTGATATCACGAGTGAGCATTGTTTGTCTATTCATTTAGGCTTGCCAACAACGTTGTATAATGTACACAGAAAAATGCGAATGAATACAGATTTGTTAAATAAAACGATGTTGGGATATGAATACGGTACAATAATGGTACGGTACAAAGCAAATATAACCGAATCACAATGAAATATTGCGTAGTGTGTATGATTCCAGGATGACAAAACTGTACATATTATATGCTACCTTTTTGGAAGCAACGATGGCCGAGCCGTAATAGCTATGGACTGCCGTGTTGTAGAAACATGGTTCGATCCCCACCGCCAGCTTGAGCTTCACCGCATTGTGGAAGGGCATTTGCGAATGCTCGCCTGGTTAGCTACCACCCTCAAGTAGAAAATCTGTCGCTAAGCACCAAACGATGTGTTCCGGCAGTAGTCCTTGAGAGCCAGTAAAATTACAGACACATGCGACTTAACAACTATAACTCGGGCGCAGTGCGATTCGTGACGAAATGCATCTGTTATAGGCAGAGGTTATTCCACTTAACATCAGGTGGGCCTCGTGCTTGTTCCTTCACAATCACATAATTAATATTTTCTTAGATGTTACCGAAGTGGATACTGAAACTTACACGCACGAGAACTCTTTTTTTTTTCATTTAAAATATTTTTTGAGGAACGTCTTCAATTTAATGTGAGTCTGTCCTAAGACATATTTTATGTGATTCTTTGTATCCCAGTGTTGCAAATTTGTTCGACCCGATTTCTGCGCGGTCGAAACTACAGGGGCAGAAACTAGTGGAATTAAAATAAAGTAGTGGCTCTCAGAGGTGTAAACCTCGCGAGTCTGCCCTTACATAGCTTACAATTGAATAAAGATTCACTGCGCACGCTGAATGGGCAATAGGTCACAAAGCCACAAAACTGATGAAATTAATTTGATGTTTCACAGGTAATTTGCGTTTCTTCATAACTGTACCAATACCGAATGTAACAAATAAGTCGTATTTTTCTGACGCAATGATGGCCGAGCGGTAATAGCTATGGACTGCCGTGCCGCTGTACCCTGGTTCGATCCCCACCGCCGGCTTGAGCTTCACCGCATGGTGGAAGGGCATTTTGCGATGGCCCCCCTGGCTAGCTACCACCCTCAAGTAGAAAGTCTGTCGCCAAGCACCGAAAGGTGTGTTCCGGCAGTAGACCTTGAGAGCCAGTGAAATTACAGGCACAATGAGACTTAACAACTATGTCTCAATGTGACGGGCGCAGTGCAATTCGTGACTTGTGATGAATTGCAACTGTTATAGGCAGAGGTTAGTCCACTTAACATCAGGTAGGCCTCGAGCAAGTTCCATCACAATAACAAAAAAAAAAATGACCTGCACTTGACCATTGTTATATCAGTTTTATTATACGTTACATATTGTACTATTATCAGACGAAGTATGACGCTCATACATAGGTATATAGCAATAATTTACGGTGGAGCAAAAACAAAAAACGTTGAAATATACATCTTATAATATATACTATACGATACAGTGAATGGTGATCCCTTTTTAACCGACTTCCAAATAAGGACGAGGTTCTCAATTCGACGAGTTTATTTTTTTAATATGACCAACCTAAACTTTTTACAGAAAAGTCCAATTATTATAATTCTTTTTTTTATTGGAAAAGTTTTACCTCAGGGGTGGTCCCAAATAAATTTCATCAAATCGGTTGAGAAGTTTATGAGTTATATTCAATTGACTGAAAATTTTATTCGCTTACTTGGATGATGATTTTATGTTATTATATGGCTGTTGTCGACGATGAACACTATTTTAAGCGAGTGAATGATCTTGTAAGCGGTCTTTATCACTAAAAAGAGAAAAAAGAATGCAAATGACTTCCAACTGTTGTTTTGTGCATGCTCATGTGAAGTCGGTGTTTTGAATCAGTACGGTACTGACTTCCACAAGTTATTTCCTACTTTTCAGTGTTACAAGTCTTCGATATTTTTTGTTTATTTTTCTGTTATTATTATTTTTAGCCGATTCGCCATACTGTCACATACTCTGTGAAACTTAAAACCTGATTGCTTCTCACGTTTCACGGTTCCAAAGATACACGCCTTTAAAGCTTAAACAGACCGACAGACGGACAGCCGAAGCTTACGTTCCTGTTTTCTAGTACACACCCTTTAAAGGGGTTTTGAAATCGCTCGTAGCGTGAATTAACCAGACGTTGCACCGATCAACTAGGTCAAGCAGTGTATTTTGCGGTCACTGCTTGTATAGACTGCTAGTTTTACTACAGAGCACTTCTGTGCTTCGGAGTTTCAGTTTGCTTTCAGTTGGCTATGTTGTAAACCTTAGGGCAACATTTTGCATGGTGGTGGGGCATTTTGAGAATACCCGACCGACTAGCCTCCACTCTCAATAAGGAAATCTGTGGCCGAGATCTAACGGTGTATCCCGGCAGCTTTTGAAAGCCTCAACCTATTTAAAAGCAAGCCAGTTCACCATTCTCTACTACTCAATACTTACCATTAGGATTTAATATTTATTTATTTACTTAATTAACACGGATAAACCAATTACGCTAATTAGATAATTACAATAACACATTATTAATATAAAATGTAGTCAAATGAAAATAAGACCACGGGCAAGGTAAAATCATAATATGACACAGAGCAATTACAAAGTACATGTTACAATGAAATTTAACTCTACAGTAATTAGTAATCTATTAGGTGAGATTGTGGATAAATAGCGCCTCTCTACAGTAAAAAAGGCTACATTTTCTTCAGTTTACACTCGTATATGTCTTTGTCTTAGTTTCCATTCTCTAATTGAAGTATAAAAACCGTTTCCGTTCCAGTAGCCGGTCCAATAAATGTCCCGACGAAACTTTAATTATTTTAAATGTGAATTTAGCGCTCGTACCTAGCCAAGTCCTGGCAACGAGCCATATTGCTAGTTTTAGCGTTGCCATTGTTAACTACCGTTTCTACCATTAAAGCGGGATAAATGCCTTGTCTACATAACTGTTCAAAAAGATACTTGCCTCAACTGTGAATGACCGATATTTTGGGGTCTTTGTATGGCAATGATCCAGAAGGTTTCTCATGTTTCATAGATCATAAGGGAAGTGTTTTCATAGAGCTTTCCATATTTACGACATATTTTAAATATACAAGCGTTAAAACTCGGTAAAATTTTAGATGTATGTCCTTGAGCTTAATAATTATGTATTTTATATATTCTATGAACACAATTCCCACAATTATTGAAGCACTCGTAGCGAAGTTTACTTAGCTGTTCTTAACCGATCAGCAAAGTTAAGCAACGTCGCGCGCGGTCATTAGTTGGATGGGTGACCGCTTGTGACACTACTGAGCGCTTCGGAGGGCACGTTAAGCCGTCGGTCCCAGTTGTTGTCTTAGGATGGCAGTCGTTATAGCATGGTGGTAGGGCATTTTGCGAATGCCCGCCTGGCTAGCTACCACCCAGTAGAAAATCTGTCGCCAAGTAACTAACGGTGTGTTCCGGCAGCTGTCCTTGAGAACCAGTACTTCTAGGTTAGCCTGAACAACATCTTCGACCACATCATCGCTTACCATCAGGTGAGATAGTGGTCAAGTGGTCTAATCAGGCAAAAAAAAAACATGTTATTTTAAGTTAGAAACAGTATAAAATCAACGCTAACTGAATAATAAGAAAACGTACTAAAACATACACGGTAATGTCTTCTAAAATCATATGAAATGACATTTCGTGATCGGAAAGTTTCTACAATATGCAAACAGGCAAAACTTTGCCAAATTCTCGTATATCTCAAATTCATAAAAGATTTCGGTGATAAAAATTCAACAAATTATTTCCTCACTGCAATAATTCCGAGTCATTTTTCATACCAAACGCTATTTCAACCAAACATTTTACCGGTTCCAGGCCTTGATCGTGAATCAGCGCCCGGAGGTATGGGAGGGGTCGGAGTTCATCCTCAGCTGTATGGTGTACGGATCTCCGGATATAGCCTTCACCTGGTACAAGGATGGAGTCAAGATCAACTTCAACGGAACGACCAGGTAATTTTTGAAGTACGCTAATGTTATACTAGTTTTGAAATTATACATAAATTAGTTTCACATACTAAATATTATTGACAGTCAATAATTTACCCACACGTTAGAAATCTAATAAGTCAACCCGGGTTTTGATTCAGATTTTGGTTTCGTACCTACTTATATCTGTTAATGCCCCGGGACTCAAAAACATACGTATATTATCATAAAGTGTCTTTCAGATATTTATATGCCCCAGTACATGCATATTGGACTTATTTTATATAACTTGCAAATTGGTCTAGACAAGAATTTAACAGTGTGGGATACTTAATATGGGCTTGAAAATTGTGATTCTTTAGAAAACTCAGGCTCAAACTTGGCAGTATATGAAGAAATATACCTTTTTTAGTTTTTTTTGCCCATCCATTGTTTCAACTCCACAATACTTAAAGTAAAATTTGAGTGCAAGATTTGAAAGAGTTGATAATGACTTATTATTGAGTGATTTATTTTTTATGCCTGATATGTTAGCCTTTGACCACTATCTCACCTGATGGTAAGTGATGATGTGGTCGAAGATGTTGTTCAGGCTAACCTAGAAGTACTGGCTCTCAAGGACAGCTGCCGGAACACACTGTTAGGTGCTTGGCGACAGATTTTCTACTTGAGAGTGGTAGCTAGCCAGGCGGGCATTCGCAAAATTCCCTATCACCATGCTATAACGACTGCCATCCTAAGACAACAACCGGGACCGACGGCTTAACGTGCCCTCCGAAGCACGGAAACGCTCAGTAGTAATGTCACTAGCGGTCACCCATCCAACTCATGACCGCGCGCGACGTTGCTTAACTTTGTTGATCGGTTGAGAACAGCTAAGTAAACTTCGCTACGAGCGCTTCAAAGAATGTTCACATTTTCATTAGAATGCACGAATCTCACTACATTTGTCTCAACTAAACAGAATAAAGCAGTAAATTAAAAAATATTAAGTCTAATATTACTTTCTATCAATCATAATCATTCGGTATGAGGGTGGTGAAGATCACTAAATGCGGGTACTGAAAGTTCTTCCTGATTCATAATTCGTAATGAAATCGATTTATTTTCGTCAAACGGCTACATGAATATTTAATTATGGTAGTGGGTGTACCTATTTATGAACTCTGAAAGTCGCGAAACCGGGTCGATACGCCTTCTCGACGTAAATAAAAACCGTAATTTAAATCGCTTAAAATAGTATTTCCCTATGTTTTACGCCTAATCGTAATTGATTTATAAATGTTCTTGACAACTGTCGAGTGTAACTCCTAAAACTTTAATACATATAAGTATAAATGGTTGATCTCTATTCGTTATATTTAAGGGTGATATATATCTATATGTTCGTACTATTAAATTACTGTATTTTTATTAGAGTTTAGTTTTTTGATATCTTCTAATGAAAAGATTTTGATTTTGGAAAATTTAATAAAACGAATTAAAACGATTTCTAAAATCTATTATTTGCTGCTCTCATCTGCTTATAAAATACGTTACGTCCTTTATGCACCGCATAATAATTTAGTTCCCTTATACTTTGTGCAGGACGTAATTAAAAACCGTTTTGCCAGTACCTATTTATTTTGTTTCAATAATTTTCCCTTGCTAAGTATAATGGTCCAACACTGCTATAAAAAGTTTCATTAAGAAACTTTAAAAAAGGATGTCTAGTAGGTCAATTTCATGGTACTGCTCTAACCTCTTGAGAGGTTAGAGCAGTACCATGAAATTAAGCTATATGCAAAAAATCTGTAAAAGAGTTCAGCTTTTCATAGTATTCTAAATATTTTCTATTGACGTAACTTCTCATTCTAATTGTTTACTTTTTGTTAAAAGATCATAACTGTAGGTAAGTACACTGATCGTATAATGTGAAATACTCCAATAGAATGCTCGAGACAATCCAAAACGTCACAACAACTCAGTCACATTTCTTTAGGCAACCATGCTAATGCAGGCAACTACGGCTTGTGTAATTCGTACATTAAATAAAATTAACAGCATGCTATGTTTTTTCAGAAGGATGTCCAACCCAGACTGCCCTTCTGATAGCGTAGAAGACAAGGACTCAGCCCGAGTCCGCACCGCTTGAACCGCCACCTCTGCCCGCCTCATGCCATCTGCGACCTTATTCCTCATACGTCCATCCAACCAGAGTACATGACACGATTCTACTTAGAACTGGGAGTTCTAAAAAGTTCACAAACATTCCTTAGGAAACCTCCAACACCCCTTTTCACATACTCCGTTAACTTCGAGCCTGACTACGAAAAATACCGCTTCGATACGAGCAGAGAAAGCTGCTCCATATCCAATCGTCCAATCTAACCCCGATGTTTCCCGAATATTCTCCCCGCCAATAAAGAGTTGCCTTAAGAAAAGCAAGTCAGAATACACTTCGACTTCTCTACCGTCCGATGAAGTGAAAGATGGGAAATCAAACATAGAAGAAGTGAACAGAGAGTGGAACAAAGCGTACGATTCGCCCCAGACGGATCGTATGCCTAACAAAATATCAAACGATTTGGATTTTATTTTGAACTGGACTCAAGAAAATAGTAAAATACTCGAGCAAATAGAAGAAGCGCCCACTTGGAAGTGATAGTTTATTAAATCTAGTTTTAAGATTGAACGAATAAAGGAAACTAAGGTGCAGAAGGCGGCAAAGTTTAGTAAGCAAGTAAATTATATATCGTGTTCATAATATGTGATAGGCTAGTGGAAAAGTATTTGTAACTTGTAATGTTTTGTATTTTGTACCTACCTTAATATAAGATACATTGCAAAGATTTTCAGCTGTTTCTACTTACCTTGCACACAGCCGTAGAATGTGGCGGCGTACACTGACTTAGCTATATTTTGGAGCAAAACAGGCGCAGACATTATGTTATAGAAAATTATTTTTCAAGAAAAGTAAATTAGCGTAGCAACAGCTATTAGGCAGGCTGTCGAATGACGAAGCGCAATAGCATATTGATATCGACTGGCGTAGAAGTTTGTAGCATCGTAGGAAGATATGTCGCATATATGACATTCAACACATTAATATGGAAGATGTAGAACCAGATAATAATAGATGCAATAAAAATTTTATAATATTAATATATTATGTACAATTTAACACAGTAGTTATACAATCCTAGTCTACTACATTATATGTATACCTTTCATACTCTTACATGTTTTAAATTCCGTTTAGTCAAGGCCCGTGGGGTGCCAGACTAGAATGTCACCCTGCCATCTCTACCTACGGGTGTCGTATGAGGCGACTAAGGGTAACACAACAGAAGGTGGGCAGCAGAGCTTTCTGAGGAACTGATATCTCACACTGCGATCCCCAAGACGCCTGCCATGTGCGGGGATTATGGCAAACCCTCCCATAACGGTGGAGGTGTGTTCAGCAGTGGACAATGCAATTTTGATCTTTCAGCCTTTACCTCAAGTATCAGGTATACCGATCTCACAGATAAAATAGTTTCAATACAAAAGACAACACAAAAACTTATGGCAGAACGTTTATAAGCTACGCCGTAGCTCATAAACCGTAGCTGCTACGGTTTAACGGGTAACCGACAACTTTCTTAGATAGCTAAAGTAAATAGTGGGTATACTTCCAGTATACCCTACTACTACTTTTCAGTTAATGAAGGCATTATGATAGTAACGGGCCCTCATGTGCATAATGTGTAACATCATCTACCGTTGCTGCTCGTTTATCTCCTTTCTCTAAATAGGGTTTTACATAACACAATGGAACAGTGCTAATATGTTTTAACCAGTTCCCGACTTAAAAATAATTGTTTTTTTTTACATATTGATTATAAAATATCTCGCTCAACCTAGAAATATTACTTTAAATGGGCCATTTTAGATAACTTAATTACTTTTCATTGCACCCGTATATTGTCAATAACACTAAGTAAACACTTAACTGACATAAGATTTGAAACAATTTAAATAATTACATTTGTAATCGTAATACTTAAGTAAAACTGTCATCTGTCACCTGTATTATGTGACAGATGACAGATGGATCAGTCATGTGTCTGCCATCTGCCAACACCCTTCTGTCATCGTTCATCTCACATGTGTCACCTGTCATTTATCAAATATCATCTATCATCAGAGTGTCATCAGTCGACTATCATCTGTAATGACATCCGTCAATGCGTATGCCTGCAACGTATGGAGGGTACCTCCATAGTGCAGCGAATGCGTGCGTCTGAGCTGAATACTGAAGAAGCATTTTGTAGCAACGTTCAACGTAACAATGCTGGGCTGGGCTTACAATGGCCTTTAGGTTGCCTAAATACTTTCGTAGTGGTTAGCTGCAGTATCGAATATACCTTGTATTGCTTTACAAATAAAGGCATACTTACCAATAATAAAAAAAAAGTACTCTGCGAATTAAAACTTGTTGATACCAATTAATAAAACAACGATAAAACGAGTAATAAAATATTATTTATTAAAGCTTAACTAGCATAAATAAACAAAACGGATAATTTACACAAGAGTAAAAGCATACACTAACTAGCAACTTAATTTTAAATAATTGTTCGGTATAGAATACATTTTATTATCTTCAAATCGTTATTACATAAACAATATTATCATACATAATGTACATAAACACTTCTCGCACATCGATCAAAAATCTTACTTAGTAACAGATTTAGGGTGTCTTTGCACCAGAAGAAAAACTTCATGGCAATGAGGGGAAACAAATTGAAATCACATTATGTGTTATCAACTTATCAGGCTAACCACACCGCTTCCTTGTGCATATGTGGTGGATAGACACCCTTAACGACCCTCTAAATATTAGCTGGTGTTCTGAACAATGTGATCATAACAGTGTCCCACGTGAGCGGAGCGACGCGACGCGATGCAAACGCAAACCTAATATTATTTATTGTGTTCTATAGACTATAGGCCAATTACGATTAATGATTACTAAGATACTTGACTGTGCATATCAGTACCACTCAAGTATTGCACCTGTGTTTACTCCATGTTATGTTTTGAAAGGGGGGTGCCGGGTTAGAATTGCACCTCCCCATATCATCCCGTGGGTGTCGTAAGAGGCGACTAAGGGAATTAAACTGGAAAGCAGCGCCTTCCTTTTAAAGAACTACTATCTTACACTGCGATCCCCAAGCCGCCTGCCAAGCGTGGGGATTATGGCAAATACCCCCTTGATAGAGGAGACTGTGTTCAGCAGTGGACGGTCCGGCTGATACAGTACAGTACAGTACACATACAATTTTTGTGAAAAAAACTGTTATAGGATAATCATAAAATATGTGCAATATTATTATTTTTATGATGAAATGAATAGAGTTACACATAAATTCAATAGAATTTTTGAAAAACTGATTATTGAATCTCGTCTTTTTTCTAACAAACTGTTATTTCTTCACTGGTTTATCTCTATCCCACGGAGGACACTTGATCTAAACTCATTGTTCAAATCATCGGTTCATAATGCGACGCGTCCTTGGAATAGCTTTCTTTCTGCACACAGGACGCTGTGTAATCGATATAAATTGTAACGTTATATTTAGTGAGTCGTTGTGCAATATAATTTTAACTATAAATTATGGCAGATGGACACTGAGTATAGAAATAAGTACAAGTAATGGCAGAACAAAATTCTTACGTTAAGGTTGAACTGGCCGGTCACTTCTCCATACAAACGTCGTAGGGTGATCACTCCCTTATTTGAGATTTTAGGTCCAGAACTAAGCATAATACCGATTGATATCGTCATTATCTCGGCTTGTATGATGCGAAAATTTTAAAAAGATAATTAAGCTGTAAGTTATGAGCCTCGAAAACTTTATATGAAAATGTTTCGAGGCTCATAATTCTCAAGTTAATTATTTTATTATTATTTCGGCATCATACAAGCCTAGATAATGACGAGATCAATCGGTATTATGTTTTATTTTGGACCTAAATCCTCAAATAAGGGAGTGATCACTCTACGACGTTTGTATGGAGAACGGGCCGGCCAGTTCACACTTAAGACCGTTACCACTTGACCTTTGCAGGTATGGCATACAAAGAAGCCTTATTTATTTTTAAGCCAGTTCTTTTTTCTTTCGATCTAGTACCCATCTACCATATTGGACACGAAACCTACGATTTGTCGTTTAATTTGTGACATACTTTTTACAAGCCAAACTTTGCATTGCTTGGCTGATGTTCAAATATAATGAATACATATGATTAATGTTATAGCACCAGTAAAACAAATATGATTCAGACTAAGCTGCATGAATGTACGTAAATTGGCATAGTTCTTCTCAAAAATAAGTTCAATCGATGGTTCTCGTTCTCAGAAACACCGTAGTAAAAACATCAATTATCAACATCATTTTGTGAAAAAACTTCGTATTCAAAAGCAGCATTTTTTGTTAAAATAAAATAGTTCCAAATTGCTCCGTAGATGGCACTAAATTAACTCATTACCGAAGAAGGCCATGATCATTCCCTTGTCAATCATGATATAGTACCACCAACTTAACTGTGCAGTTTTCGAGGGCGCTACTGGTCAAGGAAATCAACTACAAACTACTGTGACAATTTGAAGGAATGTTGTAGTTCTTTTTTTTGCCGCCTGAACAGATAAGTTGGTGGGACTATACATATATTCAATTTTCCCATTTGAGTGGTGATGTATCGTTTTTATATCTATAACGATATTTCAACAAAAACCATCGATTGGTTTATTGGATAAGTAGTAAGAACAGCCATAATGGAGTATAGTACAGTAAAACCAACAAACATTACGACTAAACAAATGATACAACCTCATGGATATCCAGTTAATTTATATGCCGTAGAAATGGGAACGGGGGGAATGCCAGCGAAACCTCTTTATGAACTACTAAAAGACCTTGGACTATCAAGAACAGTACCGATACTGTCAAGAACGGCTGATACAAGTATAGTACAGTACTAATCGGTAGACTGAGTACTATTAGAAAAGTCATGTCCAAGACTAGATAGAACTCTCCACAAATGGCTTCTTTTTTTTTATGCCTGACAGGTTTTTAGGCCTTTGACCTCTATCTCACCTGATGGTAAGTGATAATGTAGTCGAAGATGTTGTTCAGGCTAACCTGGAATTACTGGCTCTCAAGGACAGCTGCCGGAACACACCGTTAGGTGCTTGACAGATTTTCTACTTGAGGGTGGTAGCTAGCCAGGCGGGCATTCGCAAAATGCCCTACCACCATGCTATAACGACTGCCATCCTAAGACAACAACCGGGACCGACGGCTTAACGTGCTCTCCGAAGCACGGAAGCGCTCAGTAGTAATGTCACTAGCGGTCACCCATCCAACTCATGACCGCGGCGGACGTTGCTTAACTTTGCTGATCGGTTACGAACAGCAAACTTCGCTACGAGCGCTTGATAACTGAGGAGCTTCCAAGATTATCATGCGATATGTTTACGAACTTTGTATCATATTTATAGCATGGTATATATTCGCGGACTTGATTTTTGTGGGAACGCATCCTTAATTCTCCAAAAAATATTTTCTGCCATAAAACAAAAGTATCAGAAACAAAAGCAATAGTATGACCCTTTAACATGTACAAGAGAAATAACAGCTGATTCGCCATGTTTACATAAGTACCATTAACTATAACAAGGCACTGTCGAAGATTAACACACATATAACATCAATAGCTATCTATTTATCAGTTAATATATGGTATATACATTATATTTATATATTTTTATAGTGATGTAGTTGAGACATTGGCGCGAAACCGTGAAGATATAATTATATTCAGAACTGGTGTTTCCTTGGTATGTTCAACTGGTTTTAGACGAGAATTACTAACTGTTAAACTTATAGAAATATACATAAGAATAGCTGAATTTACTATTAAATATGTATGTATTTCTCTGATTTTCTGATTTGATTAATAGTAAAAAGGAAAGTTGGATTTCGTTGTTGTTGATTCTTCGTCCTGGAAATCAACCATGTAACATTTACTAAAAACGCAATTAATTTTAATAATCAGGCGTTACATTGCGGAAATCCATATTTAATAATAAAAATATTTAATTGATATTTTAGAAAAATACTTAAAAACAGGTATCTAGCCTAACAATTCCGCCTAATTTTCCTGTCAAGCCGGCGTGACGTCACAAACGCCACGCAGCTAAACCGGAAGAATTTTCGACGCGTTTCGCTTCTACACGAAGCATGCTCAGAAGGTTCGAGCGCTCTAAAATCCCGTTTCTGACTATAGAGTGCTACTGAACATTTCTTCATATGGAGCTTCTAATAGGAGTCTGAATAACTCAGGTCCAGAAGACTCCAAACGCTTTATTTAGGGCAATTCGGTTTTACTTTACGAATGCAATAAATTTACAAATTTTTCTAATTTTGACAAAAAGAAGTTTTCTAATTTTGACACCAGGCTTTTGTTGTTCTGTAGCAAATTACAGACATGTGTTGTTGTATAGGAACAAAAAGTTGTATTATCATTTTAACGATTAAGGATGAATTTTTCAAGTGCAAAAAACAATGAACAGTCGATCGAAAAAAAATACTAAGAAGCTGAAATCTCGTCACCAATGTCCACCCACACCATCAGCGATACAATTTATAACAGGAATATTAATTATTAGTACATAGGTCATATACGGCTAGTATAGATCGGAACATCCTCACAGCAAAGCTGTTTCATTCTAAAATCACAATGAACATGCGTTTTTTTTAACAGGAGCTTACTTATCTATACTATACATATATTATGTTTGACATTATCTGTATAATACATTAACGCTTCAACCAAACAATCTTAATAAAAAACCAGGTTTTAAGAGGCTGATCTAAAAAATAAAGTACTTTTTTTGTTGCATGTACCTTATTATGTATGTGCATTAGGGATTCAACATAGACGTATATAATTTGTTACTCTTTAGACTGGTTGCTATTAAAGATTAAAATATTAGGCGAGGGGTTTTCAACCATCGGATAATAATTTACTTATAAAATAAGGTATAATGTAAACAAAATTAAAATTAACAACATGTGGTCGTGAAAATGACAATTGATGTTCGTTTTGAATTAAGTCGGGCTATAATTTGTTATATTGTATTCAAAAGGACACTGAAAAACAAGGCCTTAAAAAACATTTCAATAGAACTAGCAAAAAGCTGAGCTTTGTGAGGGCTCGCGTTTAATTTACAACCTGATTCTAGTGGTATTATCAAGTATTAAGTAGATAAACTACGATGTATTCAAGTATTGAGTTTAGTTCTGTCAGATGGCGTTAATAGTACAATAACAGTATGTCCAATGAATACAAAATAGTTAATTTATTTAATGGCTATACTAAATGTTCAAATTGTGGGATAGTGATAGAATAAATCACCGAAAAACTTTTTACATGTTTAGGTAATCATAATTTCTATATTATCCCAAAAGAGAATTTAGATTGATAGCGAAATTTCCATGTAATCTCATCGTCTGTACACAGAAGCGTATAGTGCTGTGTCTCACATCAGCCTCTTAACCATAAAAAGATTATTCCGCCGTGCAGTCCTTAAAACACATAAATGTAAATAACGGTATCGAAGAAAACCACTACAGGTTACGTTAAAGTTACACTACTGCTTTAGTATTTGGTATTTAAGGGCTTGCACGGCAAAAAATAACATAGTTAATCAGGTTCAGATCGGTTGGTTGAAGGATTATACATAAATACATCTTCTTAACAACGAACGGATTAAAATCTCTTTTATTCTTTGTATATTTAGTTAATAATTAGTAGATTAGGATTTACTAGATACGTTTATTTTATCTAAAAGTAACAGTTTTATAAATTATCTGTACGTATATTTATATTATAATTATTTTACTTCAAAACATTTCTAAACATGATTATGCTAGATACAACTACATATTATGTTCATATACAATTTTAAGCTCAACAAATACATTACAATACGAAATAGGTAGTCGCCTGCAATAAGAAGTATACACTATAATGTGTTGTCGCTAAGTTATTATTAATCGAAGTTAACATTAACATGAGTAAAAATATTTAACTTAATCTTTCATTTTAAGATACTTCTGATTATATAGAGAAAAACAGAACTCTTTGCCACTATTTTGAAAATTACAATGTGTATACTTCTTATTGCAGGCGACTGTACATCGATAATTATATTTTAGTGCCTCAAAACAATAGTTATATATATATAACTATTATATAATACAAAATAATAGTTTATATACAATAATTTGTTTCGTAGTTACTGATTTAAACACTAACTATTCATATAATTTGTAACGGCTCTGTTAGTATTTTATGTGTTTTTTTTTTCATTTTATAAACTAGAGTGTGATCCATCACAGAATCATGTTCCATCTGGCAGATGTGATTGTGTTACAGTCAAATACTCACTTTACAAAATTATTGTCAACTTGCAGCGCCACTAGCGGAAACTTGAACTATAGTGCGTGCGGAACTAGTTGACCGCGCCTTAGGTGGCGACAGGGGCGGTGGGGGGGCGGGTTGCCTACTGCTCGCAACGCACACGCGCACATTAGACAGTGATGACCAAAGCAAGCGCCCCCGCCTCGCCACCGCTCACATACCTAAGGCGCGGCCAATTAGTTCCGCGCGCACTATAACTAAAATGTATGTGAGGCGATAACATTACTAGAGGTAATGATTACCATTGATTTACCACTATACTCAATATAAATAACTCGTCATCGTTTTCAAAATTAGGAATGAAACAAAGAGATACTGCTATATGCTTTATAATATAGCAGTTTTTGGTACATTTTCAACCGATATAAAAAAGGAGGAGGTTCTCAATTTGATTGTAATTTTTTGTGTGTCAGAACCTCAGAACCCTGCCGTTTTTTTTTATGATTGAAATCGGTTTTTCTTTAGATTAAATTGTAATTTTTAACCCTGCAACCGCTATGTGCACACGGTAATCTCAAGGCATTATAGCTCCTTAAAAGTAGAATTTTTAATATTTTTGTTCGATATTCAAAGCTTTGTTCTTGGCCAGTTTCCAATACATTCAGATTGAATCACAGCTCGTACACCGCAATTTACACTTTACTGCTGAGTACTACAGCAGTGGATATAGTTAAAAATCAAAGTATAATATGCTTTGGATTAAAACGGAAAAGTTTGTTATGCCAAGACAATGCCGGGCTTTAGTTTTTATTGTAGTTTTGCCTTTTAACTTTCAAGTCAAGCTTTGAATTTTTCAAAGCAATTTTATTGCAAACGCTTATATAAAAATTAAGTATTGAATATGCATAACATATTAAAAGAAAAAGATATGGCAAGACAATAACTCGCTGTCTTTGTGACTGGTACTACAAGGTTAAGGGCCTGTTTCAGAATATTCGAGTAGGTTCCGGTTATACTACCCAGAACATATTTAATAAATAAAACACTATCTTTGCGTTACACAGTCATCAATTTAGCCTATCCATCGGTTAAAGCGTTTCACAGACGACAGCTATAATATAAAGATATATATTATAGCTCGATATATTTCAATACATCTCAACACATTTTCCATAGAAATTGACAAGTGAAAACACACGGCAGCTATAATATATAGCTTTACATTTACGCTTCTTAAGGTTGAACTGGCCGGTCGCTTCTCCATACAAACGCGGTAGTGTGATCACTCCCTTATTTGAAGTTTTAGTGCCAGAATTAAGCATAATACCGACTGATCTCGTCATTATCGAGGCTTGTATGATGCCGAAATTTAAAAAAGATAATTATGTTGAAAGTTATGAGCCTCGAAAATTTTGTATGAAAATGTTTCGAAGCTCATAACTCTCAAATTAATTCTCTTATTAAAATTTCGGCATCATAAAAGCCTAGATAATGACGACATCAATCGTTATTATGCTTTATTTTGGACCTAAATCCTCAAATAAGGGAGTGATTATCCTACCACGTTTGTATGGAGAACGCTCCGGCCAGTTGCGGACAGTTATGCTGTAATATATATTATAGTTGCCGTCTGTGAACTCCTTAAAGCTTGAAACGCTCTGCAGTTAACTGTAATTTTTATCATTCAGTAATTTTATGTTCTGGGTATATAACCGGAACTTACTCGAACATTCTGAAACAGGACCTAAATATATAAAATATATATAATCACTTTCATAACATACTAAAGAGCCGCTAATAGTATACGTATAAGTATAGCTATAGCTACATATCGTACTATACATTGAGATATATCACTTCAAATTGAATAGATTCGGTGAGTCAAGTGATAATGAGATTACTTGTTTACACTATATTCCTGGATATTATATGATCAATAACAAATATAATCAATATTAGTTGGTTATGTTATCGCAGCAAAAATATAATAGAAATGGAAAGAATAAACACTGAGGCAAGGGTTTTTTTTTTATAAAAGCAGAAGGCAAGTAGTATTTGCAACGAACCTGAATAAATATTGAGGAGCGTGCCTACGTGAGTGGTTAGGTCTGTAATATTACTAACATTCAATATCTAAGCTTATCTCTAAGAAATAGGTTATATATATCAGTACTCGTTTGTTTACTATATTTTAATCCATGATAATAAGATAAGCTACTCTTACAAAATGATATTCATATTTTTACAGACCTTTACATTACAATAATAATATATTAATTTAATCGTCTTTGTGTATCAACTGGATTAATCTGTTTATTATTTATTTGTTTTATATTGACTAGTAAAGAAGCTGTCAAACAGTTGGTGGATGTTAGTAAGATATATATAGTCGTAAACGTAAATATATGTAGTATATATGTATATATAAATCATTATGAATGAGTAGACATATATGCTGGGAATATATCACATGTGATATTACTATAAGGTATATTATATTTAATTTCATAATAAACATATTATATTTCACAGCTTCATTCTTTACGATTTATTGTTACCATGTAGTGTTTGTGCCTATAGTCACCAGTTTACAACATTTTTATTGTTATACACGTAAGTAGTAGGTTCGTCTTTAGCTGACAATGATTTCAGAAGAAAAAGAGGTATGCGTTTTCTAACTCGCATTCGATATTCAGAAGTGACAACGGTCTACTCGCACGTACATAAAAAGCATAGGTAATAATTATGTCACTCAAGGCAGAGTAAATATGGGAGAAGGATAGTGTACCTTCAGCCACAGCTACAGTTGAGTCGCAAAAACAAAACTCAAAACACGTGCAGCGCCTTCATCGATCACGCAACGACTGAGCTCAGGTCAGCCAATTAGCAAATTTTAATGTGCCACTTGCGGTGCGCGTGTAATTTATCTTCCTCTTTTTTTTCTAATATCATTGTTGGCCGCTATATCAGCTATGAGTAGGTGATATTATGAACGATAATATTTGCAGGAACTGAGTATCAAGGAAAGCCATTTAAACGCAAACATTCTATTTGGTCCGATATATTTTAAGGACTGTGGTCAGCCAGGAGTGCATGCAGCACAATACGTCCTATCACTATGCTGAAAAGTTACAGCCCTTGATATATTGAGAACCTATAATGAGCTGATCCACAGCCAACACATGCGTTGGTATCTCTTTATCGGATCGGAACTACATAAAATGAGTAACTTCAAATGGCGCCGAATGAAACTATTGACATAATTATAACCTTCACTATCGTATATACCTTTGATAAGTAACTATTTAATATAAACCTCACAATGTCGACTCACCGATAGTCCAATATTAAATTATGTTATCTTTTTGTCGCGGCGACCTTTGACAATATAGCTTGAAGTCTGCGGCGGTCGCGATTTTTGTCGTGCGACAGGTGATAAAAAATAGCAATTCCGAAACTGCTAACAACCTCAGCATTCCGCAGGACCGACGCTTTTATTGAAATCGCGCGTATCTGAAATAAGACATATTGGAATTTAAATTTAGGTACTTATGTAAAATGTAAATTGAAAAATTATAATTGCAATGTGCATCTTATAATTAGGTTAGAGTCCCGGACATGTCTATATCGCTTTTCTTATTCTGCAAGTCTCCTTAGGAGAGTACGCTCTATAAACGGGTTTTAAACAATATATGTTGTTTAAAAATTCGTACCGCGGCGACAAATTAGATACCAATAAAATATTTATAAAATTCAGCCGCCGTACATACAAGAAAGCCGTTTTTAATTTAACCCTAACAGTATGACGAATTTGTGAACAACAGGATAACAGAGCAATGCGCTTATTTTTTGATCACAAGTAAGGGCATAAAGAAATAGTTGAATTCATTGTTTGAACATGTTTTCTGATACAACGAACTGGTAGAAAAAAATATATAAAGAACACCGGCGAAAATCCCTTTTTTTATATGCCCGATTTAATAGTAAAATGCTATTTTTGATTTAAGTTATTTCAGTACCTATCTATATATATCTCAACTTCACAAGTGAACTCTGGTGTCTCTCTGATCTATGATATGGCCATCTACCCACCGTGTTAGGCCTT
Organism: Plagodis pulveraria; assembly: GCA_963890685.1. NCBI lineage: Eukaryota > Metazoa > Arthropoda > Insecta > Lepidoptera > Geometridae > Plagodis > Plagodis pulveraria. Next base: position 7,871,966 of record OY982964.1, on the reverse strand, counting down.
TAGTAAGAGTCTGCCTTGGTAGGTACCACATCAAAATCGATTTTAAATAGGTATACGAATTCTTTTTTTTTTCTTTTTTTATTTTTTTTTATGTTATTGTGACGGAACTTGCACGAGGCCCACCTGATGTGAAGAGGACTAACCTCTGCCTATAACAGATGCATTTCGTCACAAGTCACGAATTGCACTGCGCCCGTCACCTTGAGGCATAGTTGTCAAGTCTCATGTGCCTGTAATTTCACTGGCTCTCAAGGACTGCTGCCGGAACACACCGTTAGGTGCTTGGCGACAGATTTTCTACTTGAGGGTGGTCGCTAGCCAGGCGGGCATTCGCAAAATGCCCTTCCACCATGCGGTGAAGTTCAAGCTCTGGGCGGGATTCGAACCATGGACCTGCGGCACGGCAGTCCAAAGTCGATGCCACTGAGCCATCACTGCTTCAAACTCAATCAAATCGATTCCTTCAATTTATCAAATCGATTCGATTATTAAGTAAGAAAAACATCGATATTGTACCGTAGTAATTTCTTGGTGGTAGTAAAGTAACATTTGCATTTGACTTTCCGTTTTACACAAATATAACGGTACCTTTTCTTTAATTTTTCTCACTAACCACATTATTATATAATTAAGGACGACGATCAAATTAACGATTACGTTATTAAGTGAACATAAAAAATTTTCATAAGTTGTCATGACGGACAATTAAAAAATCAGGCTGCGTTCAAAATCTCTAAAAGACACCTTTTTATTATAGCTTTAAGTCAGATAAATATTAATACACCATATAAACAGCAAAATTTGATACAATTTTTCATATTTAATTCATCTATAGACACGCTCCAGGTTCGGTTCCGCCAGCATTCTTTCAAATCTAAAAACATAATCTAACCTCTCATATGTTGTAAAACTATCAGTAGCACTTAGCGTGAAAGTGTTTGTCTTATTTTATAGCTTGCAATAAAATGTTATGTATTACGTCTCTGACGTCAGCACGATGTTCATATCGCGAATAAATCTAATTTACAACGCGATGATTCAGATCGATACTTACTCGTAGGAGTATTGACAGTACCATTGTACTGAAAAGAAAAACCGACATGTTTTATTCTCGAAACGTCCCAAACAAGTCTAAGTGCGTCCACTCATGACGTCACAGGGACGTATGTACGAGACGCTCTTCGTGGGCACTCAATAAGAGCTGTGTGGTGCAAGTTTTAGAAGCTCGGGTAGTGGAAACATCTATTCGTACGGCAAAAATACTTTCAACCTAATGTCTTAGGTTTTCGCGATTATTACACATAGTAATTAAACAACTTTAAACGGTTTAAATCGCGTCACAGGGTGACTGACGTGGTCACGATCACTTCAAAGTTTTAAACATCGGGACAAAAATAATGATAAATATTTAAACCGTTTGAAATTGTTTAATTACAATACTTTAAACCTGTTTTAACTATATACAATACCTGCACTGTTTCAGTTGCTACAACTAAAAGAGATCGTCGTGCACTCGTTCCAGACGTGTCCACTCGCGTTCTCTGAGTGCGCCAAGCGGGCAGAGGCGGTAGAAAAACTTTTTTGTATATTCATGTTACAGTCAAACTGGGGAAATACTGCCACCATACCTTCTACTGCCAAGCAGTAATGTTAAAGTCAAAGTCAAAAGTCAAAATCATTTATTCAATTTAGGCGTCTACGACGCTCTTATGAAGGTCAATTACAAATTTTAGTATTGAAATATTCTACATTGTACTGCCACGTTCAGCAAATAAATTGTATAGAGCCACTGCGAGAAGAACGGGCAAGAAACTCGGGGCCATTCTTTTAAACATCTTTTAACAATGTGTTACATACATACTATATAGAGTTATTACAATATTTGTTTAAATTATGTAGGTGACAGGCAATAGCTTGGCGGAGTATTAGTGTGTTCCAGTTTGAATGGTATGGCCAGTTAAATTACAACTTTATGTATCAAGGTGATAGGAACAGTACAGTCTGTCACTTCTCGAAATACAGTTATAGACAGAGGTTACCGCTTAAAACCAGGTAAGCTCATTTAATGTTCCATCAAAACCAAATAATGAGATACAAAAAATTGTCAAAGATACAAGAGTCCCAAATACTAACCTGCGCTGCCTCGGCCGCTACAATTGAAAGAGGTCGTCGTGCGTCCGCTCCAGACGTCGCAGTGACGTATCCACTCGCCGTCCCTGCGTGAGCGCAGCGGGCGGAGGCGGAAGGGGCGGCGGAATCACTTCGTTGTACGACGTCGAAGCGCCCAGCGAAGCTGATTGCCGCAGTCGTGCTGTCGGCCTGTGCCGGACGAAACCGTCCTCCAGGTCATTCACGAATCTGCAAATCAACGGTAAGTAACGTCAGGTCCAACATACAAATATCTACTCGTACGGTTCTAACAGACACACTGTATGACGTCTACAGTCCCGTGGGGTGCCGGGTTATATCTTCCCGTGGGTGTCGTAAGAGGCGACATAACATAAGGTAGGAAGTAGCGCCTACTGAAGAAATGACAACTTCTACTGGGATTCTCAAGACGCCTGCCAAGCGTGAGGATAATGGCAAATTTCCACATGGGAGACCACGTTCAACGGTGGACGTTCCTGTGTATGTGATGATGATGTGAATATGCGCATATTATATAACTTCAGTTCAATATAACTACTAGTAGTGGGCTAGAACATTTGGACTGCCTATGAGTCTGCAATGACTTATCTAAATGCTTTTATTGTAGTAGCTGTAGTGTTGTATATAGTTAGTAGTATTTTGTTAATAAAGGCATACTGCCGGTAAAAATATAACTACTACCAATATTATTATACCCTTGTATTTAAAACTTTTTCCAGTTGTATTTTTGTTCTTAATCATTGTGATCAGTAAGTAGTCTTATTTTCTGACTATAATGGTGAGGAAAATAACTTCATTTTGAAATTGGAACTCCATAACTGGCTAGATTTTCAAAGGCAAAATGACAAAATGAAGTACATATATTTCCATTACCATTTTAGTTACACAATCAGGCCCCTGTTGTAACACAGCTAAGGATTTTTATCCATTTAAAACAAATAATGGACTTACGAATAAATATGTAAAGAAATGTACTTAAGTCAAGCTCAAAAACAGCAGAACGCAAACGTTACCGCAGCGGGCGTGGTTTAAAAAGTGTACCGTGCAGCGCATCAAGATTACCTTATGACGCGACCAATCGGATGCGATCATTTCTAAGCGCCGATTCAATAATATCCAATGTAATTTGGAATATTGTGCGTGTTTTGTTACTTGTGAATTAACTGCATGAGAGTTGCATTTCGACGCACTTTAAGATAGTAGTCCTCAGAAGGAGCTGCTGTCCACCTTCCGGCATTGTCGCCTCTTACGACACCCACAGGTAGAAATGAGGGCTGTGATAATCTGTGTTTTATTTTATTGCTGTAAAAAATCTAGCCTGATGGTGAGTGATGATGCTGTCGAGTGTAGTTAACAGCCTAGAATTACTGGCTACCATGGACATCGGTCAGAACACTGTTAGATAGTTGCGAGATTTACTATTCGAGGTAGCTACCTAGCCAATCGACGATTCTAAAAATACCCTACCAACATGCAAAAACGATTGAGTATGTTTAACTTCAAATTTTTCAGTTTGATACGTTAATTCAAAACGGATATATATTTTAAAAACTGTTTATAGCAAACATCCGTCTGCAATCTTTCAAATCGATCAATCATAATTTTTAGATCAATATTTTTATAAACAAATATCTATGTGGATAAAATAAAAATAACTTGTTTGGGTAAAAGATTACGTTGGTTATAGATTTTTGTAATTAAACAACTTTGAACCGGTTTAAATGGCGTATATTTATCTTTTTTTTTTTTAATCCCGACGTTTCAAACACTTTGAAGTGATCGTGGTCACGGGGTGACTAATTGGTTTTATTTGTCACATGAGTCATTAAGAAAATCATTTGGTCTTTGCAAAGGGTTTGAAACGTCGGGATAAAATAATGATAAATATACGCGATTTAAAGTTGTTTAATTTCTATGTGTGATAATCGCGAAAATCTAAGACAACATTATAGATTTTTGCGTTACACTTATTCAATTCAATTCATTTATTTGCTTGAATACGGGTACAAAAGATATAAAATATGTAGGACGTACAGTTTCACCATAAACAACCTCACTCATATAGAGGTGTGCAAATGTCAATTAATTATATTATACAATTAGGAATGAATAATAATAACGATGTCATTTTTGTTTTTAATTGTCATAATCTATATAATACTTAATTATAAATTCAATTATATAACGTGGTAAATGTAGTAGCGATTAGAAGTCTCTGCAGGAAATCCTTAACTGTATAGAAACTTTCGTTAACCAACCAATTTTTTAACTCCGGGTAGAACTTATAATTAGGTAACTTTGTTATAGTTTTTGGAATCGCGTTGTAAATGAGAGGCGTCATGTAGATGCAGTTATTCCTAAACAACTCTAGTTTAGAGATTGTTGAGCTGTTCTTGTGTAATTGTCCTCTTACCTAAGCTAGTATATTCGAGAAACAAGGAAGAGTTAGTATTTTTTTTTTTCACCTAGTACTTGAAAAGTGTCGCAAAATAGCTATGTCGCATTGTCTAAAAACTAAATAACAGGGTACATGAGACTTAGTAACTTTATGTCTCAGTGTAATGAGCGCAATGCAGTTTGTCTATTGTCATTAGATGCATCTGTATAGGCAGAGGTCACCGCCTAACATCAGGTGGGTATCGTGCATGTTCGTAATCACATCAAAAAACTATAATCCATTTACTAAAACTGCCAGTAAGTCAACAATGACTTGTAAGTTGTCTAAATGATGCCGACTTCAACACTCAAATGTGTGAAAAAACTTTTTGAAGTCGGTACCATATTTTTTTTAATTTTTATATGTTATTGTGACCGAAAAAGCTCGAGGCCCTCCTGATGTTAAGCGGAGTAACCTCTGCCTATAACATTTGTTTTTCGTCGCAAGTCGCGAATTGCACTGCGCCCGTCACCTTGAGACATGATGGTTCAAAAGTTCCTCTTATCCTACGAATAAATATGAAAAGAAATGTAATTCAAGCTCAAAAACAACAGAACGCAAACTGTACCGCAGCGGGCGTGGCTTAAAAAGTGTACCGCGCGGCCCTGTCAGTTTACCGCGTGGGCTCGAGTCATGCGGTTGTACCGCGGGAATTTTCAACTGAATTTATCAATGTTCTTCTGCGTTGTTTAATTCCGCAAAAATACTATAGTATGTAATAAAATGGCGGACAAGCCATACGGATATAAAAAAATCGGGAATACCTTTCATAAACGAGTAAATAACCATATTTTGGAAACCCATTCTTGACTACCCTGGATAGGTTCATTTTGTATGAAAACAATTCCCATTATTTTTGTATTATTAATTTTTGATGTCAAACATGTGCTAGAAATGTCATAAAAAATACTTTGAAAAAGGTTCTCAATTCTAATTTAGTATTTGTGCTACTAATGACATAAAAATATCCTAGAAGTAGGGCTTAGGTCTGACAACTGTCAATTGTTGTCGTATTTTTCAGTATTAATTTTATTTTTGGTACACAAAAGACATGAAAATTACAACTAAATTGATTTTAGGTCTTATAGCTGTCATACGTAAGAGTAATTTCTAGGCACTTTTTATGTAATTTTAATCCAAAATATGAATAGAAACGGAAAAAGATGACACGAACAACAGTACAATGGAAAATACTACAATGATAGTTCTGAGCATGCTGGGCACGCTGCCAACTGGTAGAGTGTGCTTAGACTGCCTGCAAGCCTGCAATGGCAGCCAGGTTGACTTAATGCTTTCGTTGTAGTAGCTAAAAGTATTTATTATACACACATCAAAAGTGCATAGGAATCAAGTACGTTTTCGAGTATTGTCGCAGTAGAGGATTTTATTCGTGAGCTTTTCTGACGAGTCTCGTTTTGGTATGCGGCCTGATACAAGACGTACTCGAGATTGTATTGGAGAAGCTCTGGACGTCAAGAACGTTTGAAATTCTGTAAAGAAGTTCACCCATATGGAGGGGGAACAATAATGGTTGGGCCCTAAATAGACGACTAGCAAAGGGGTGCGTTCCAATTGCCCGAGAAGTTGATCGGTCCGAACAATGGGATTGCTACAAAGAAGAGCTCTGCCGTGTTTGTTATCAAAAAGCTGTGCTTGTGTGATTAGTTTAAATGGTAGAAACACAGATTATTAATTATTATAATGTTACAATAAACATAGCATAAATCTTGGCACAAAAACGAAAAACAAAAACAACTTTTTCTGCCATTTGATTGACGACATTACTTCAAAGTGCAAAAAATAAAATTTTTCGTTATTCATATATAATATAGGGATTCGTTGTTAACTTAAACATAGCAATTCAATTAAAAAACTAGTCTGGATAATTAGATTTGGTAAAAATTTATTGAATATTATTGTATAGTTCAAAATATACATGATCCCTAGGCACTTTTAATGTGTGTAGTTTGCAGCATTTAGTTAAAATAGATACCGCCAAAAAAACTTGATGTACTTGTTAATGTAACACACGTAATAAGAACTTTAAAAATTCAAATTTAATTCTAAGTTACTACGACTATCAATATTACCATGAATAACAAAGTTACCTAAAAAATCATTTCTTCTTTTTCAGCGCATTAAATATACCGAATTTTAAATTATAGAATATTATTTCCAAGAAAGTAATTCCAATCTACTTAAATAAATTGCATGAAAAACCATAAATCTATGTTGTTGAACAAACGTGTAATGGAAAATGAATACGTAAACATGCTTACATATTGCATAACGCCATCCACGCGTCTCTAAAGCTGGGACCGCACTACAGAGGTGCGGCGCGACGCGGTTTCTGAGCGACCGTTACTACCTAATGCATTTATGGCGCGATTTTTTCGTTCACAATAGAAATGCGGTGTAGCAGAACGGTCCTTCTAACTAATGGTAAACATTCGAAATGGAAGAAGTCGTCGAAGAAGAAATAATCCGGGTGTCTTCCAAAGAGGCAGATAGAACTGAAAAAATTATAAGTGTTCTATTTGGGTGAAAAGTTTAACAAATTCTCGTTTGAAAAAATCTCTTTTCCACGACTCTTCAGAGATAATAATAGATTTCACACAGATTTTAGAACGTAAAATGAGGTCTTCAATTATTGAAACCTGGGTGGAACGTGAAATGACTGGATAATTTAATGCTCTACGTCTCTTCGGTGCCGCAAGGTAAGCACTTGCGGCAGCAGCGCGGCGGTGTGGCGTGACGCAGCCGTGACGCAGCGTTGATTTCGGAGACATGTCTGTAGCGCTGCGGCGTGCCTCTCTGAAGCCGCAGCACTATCTACTAGCACCGTTAACGCCATAAATAAATATAATTCGAAGCGCTCGTAGCGAAGTTTACTTAGCTGTTCTTAACCGATCAGGAAAGTTAAGCAACGTCGCCCGAGTCGTCAAATGAGTTGGATGGGTGACCTCTAGTGACATAACTACTGAGCGCTTCCGTGCTTCGGAGGGCATGTTAAGCCGTCAGTCCCGGTTGTTATCTAAGGATAGCAGTCGCTATAGCATGGTGGTAGGGCATTTTGCTGTGAATGCCCGCCTGGCTAGCTACCACCCTCAAGTAGAAAATCTGTCGCCAAGCACTTAATGGTGTGTTCAGGCAGCTGTCCTTGAGGGCCAGTACTTCTAGGTTAGCCTGAACAATATCTTCGACCACATCATCACCTACCATCAGGTGAGATAGTGGTCAAAGGATAACCTATCAGGAATAAAAAAAAAACATATATAAATTAATATTTCCCGAGCCGCGCCGCTTCGCTGCCATGCTGTGCCGCAGTAGTGCGGTTTGGCCTTAGGCAATGACGGCGGTGACAACATCACCTTGACACGACCATTCAGATGCGATCATTTCTAAGCGCCAAATCAATTCACCAATCCAATTGAATTTGGAAAATTCTGCGTGTTTTCTTACTTGTGAACTTGATGAGGCCGAAATCAAAGCGGTCACTGTATCAGAGTTATATTTCTTTACATTATCTATTCGTAGCTCTTATCACAATATTGTGCACATGGTACAAAATTGTGATATTAGGTACGACGTCGACACGTTATTTCCACATTAAGCGTTGAAGTCGGTTCCATTCTTTGGTGAGATTTTTTTCCCCCTTTTTAGTGACCATTGCTACATAATGATCGATTGTCATTCACTCAATGACTATATCATCAAGATAGAAAAATAATTTTCAGTTATTGGAGTGTAACTCAAAAACGGCTTGACCACACGGCAAGCACCAGCTTTTTAATAAAAAAAGAATCATGAAAATCGGTTTACCCAGTCAAAAGTTCTGAGGTAAAAAAAAACTGACGAATTGAGTATCTCCTCGTTTTTGTGAAGTCGGTAATAATAAAAAGTCTTGTCTGTAAGTAGCTACGAAGTGATTTGCTATAATAGTATATAATTAGATACCAATACTATTTTGAGATACGGACAATCCAGACTGATGTACGCGTTTACTTACATCTTGTACGGACTTCCAGTCACTCTACTTTTCTACTTTTACTATGGTAATGTCACTAGCGGTCACTCATCCAAGTCATGACCGTTCGGACGTTGCTTAACTTAGTAGTTTGGTTAAGAATAGCTAAGCAAGTTACATTACGTACAGTCGCCAGCAATAATAAGTATACACATTGTAATTTTCGAAATTGTGACAAAGACTTATGTGTATCTCTATGTACACAGAAGTATCTTGAAATTAAAGAATAATTTGAATTGTTTCAGTGATGTGTATATTAACTTCAAACAGTAAGAATTTAGTGACATCACATTATTATGAAAATTACGAAATGTATATTTATTATTGCAGGCGACTGTACATTCTAGTAGGTACATATGCTTCAATAGGTGCGGTATTTTGAGTGTACCAAAACCTAGTTATGATTGATTTCTCGAATAATTGTGAGAAACACATATTCGATGATAATAACAAAACAAATAACGTTTTCAGCAAAATGGGAATCCTCAGTATAGGCGAGATCAGTGCTCCAATTTCTAGATTATTTCTATGCCTGCTTGCATCGTATCAGAATCAAGGACTCCGATCGTATCGTATGTGTAAACAAATATCACACATTTACACAGTGTTAGTTACCGCTAATTACCTGATAGCACAGATTTGATAATAAAACCAAATAGTGTCACTATTTGGTTTTATTATCAAATCTGTGCTTCTCTAATTCTACTACTCTAATTCTAATCTCGGTAATTAGCGGTAATGGAGGGTCCTTTACATTGCCATTATTGCGTGCACTATTAGAGGAAAGTATTCTTTCAATTACAATAGCTGTTTATAGGAAACTGTAATACCCATTTCAAGGTTAAACTTTTATTATTATATCGTTTAGATAGTAAAGGTCGCATAGAACTGGCTTAGAACTTAGGAGAACGGAATTTGCTGTAAAAACATAAATGACTCATTAGACTATAGTCTACGGTAGACTATAGTATAATAAGTAGGTATTTATGTTTATCAATTCTGGTCAAAACTGGCGTCTATGGCGGAAAATACAAAATTTTATGAGTTTTATCGCTATTGTAACTAGGTTCCTAGGCCCCGTGAGGTGCCGGGTTAGAATTGCACCTCCCAATATCATCCCGTGGGTGTCGTAAGAGGCGACTCAGGGAAAAATACTGGAAGGTTAGCAGCAGCGCCTTCTAAAGAACTTCCATCTTACACTGCGATCCCCAAGCCGCCTGCCAAGCGTGGGAATTATGGCAAATACCCCCTAAATAGAGGAGGCTGTGTTCAACAGTCGACAATCCGGGTGATACAGTAACTAGGTTTGGCAACTATTCTACGCGATCGTGGTATTCGCGAGTTTCATATAATATTGTACGTATTATCTTCAAAGATATATAACACAAATTCAAACAATTCCATAATTTACCCCTAAAACTAATACAAAAAACACGCATCGACTTGAGAAACACCTTATTTTTTTTTTAAAGTCGTGTATTTTTTTTAAATCTGTATATGTAATGTGGGGAAAGTCAAGAAAACTTCCAAGAAATTGAAGTTACCTATAATAATAATAATTTTTGATCACTTCCTGTATAAGCAGGATTGTCCAATGCTGAACACAGCCTCCCCCATTATGGGGGCGTTTGCCATAATCCCCACGCTTGGTATGCGTCTAGGGGAACAGTGTATGATAGTAGTTCCTATCGCTGCTACCTGCCTTTCGATATTTTACCCTTTAACGACTTTTTTCGCCTCTAACGGGAGATGGGGCGGTGACATTCTAGCTCGGCACCCCAGGGAACAAATAAATATAAATTTATATCAAGGCCAACGGTTTCAAATTTTGATAACCATTTTTGTCACTTATACACTCGCTGCTAAACGGGTTCCAGAATCATTATATCAACAACACAAAATTATTTGAATAACAATATAGGCGGATGGTAAAGTGCACGAGGCAGAAAAAATAATGATATTAGATGATTGTAGATTTATACATACATACAATCACGCCTGTATTCCCGAAGGGGTAGGTAGAAGTGTGTAAACAACCACTTTTGATCCCATGTCATAGGGGGCGAGTCCATTGCCATTAACTGGGTACAGTGTCAGCGTCATACAAAATTTTTCCTCTAACACACTGGACGAAACACAAGAACATATTACGAAAAATAAATTTACGCTAACAACATATACCTAAGACAGGAACACAAGAAAATATTGTATAAAACCCTGGCAGGGCACTAAAATGGTATACAGTGTGTTGTGTATGTTGAGCGTCTAATACACACAACACCCTACTTACATACACGTGAGAAGTGGCATGCTGCTCATACCATAAATTAGCATGGCATGCATGTCATCAGGAGCGGTGGAAAATTGCACTATAAGAGTATTACATATTTAATAATAACAAATATTTTTAAATTATTTTATGATAACATGAAATTAATATTTTAATAAAACACTTAAAAAATACAAAAATATAATTAGTGACAATTCCGCCTAATTTTCCTGTTGCCGTTCCCGTCGACGTGACGTCACAAACGCCACGCAGCCAAACCGGAAGAATTTTCGACGCGTTTCGGTTCTACACGAAGCATCCTCGGGAGGTCTTGACTCTACGAGCGCACGATCGAGAAAAGTATTACATATACCGACGTAGGGGCAGAGGATAACCGAAGAAAGTGTAGATATAAACTACATGCGTGAATCATTGATTGACTAAGTATTATTTGACGCATGCTAATTATTTCAGGTGAATCAAGATAACTTCCAGCGACTTGAATCCGCAACACCATAATACCATCCTGGTGCATTTTCAATTATGCCATGCAAGCGTATACTGGACAATTGACTTTTATTCCATCATCCATTTGAATTCACTTAATTTTTATAATTTTACAATTGCAAAGACACCAGGACGGTATTGTGGGGTGCCGCCGCTGCAGGTTATCTTTTCCTATACGATATAATTTCTACGTGAATAATGATATATATATATATATATATGTTTTTTTTCGGCTTTGAGTACTATCTCACCTGAGGTAAGTGATGATGTGGTCGAAGATGTTCAGGCTAACTTAGAATTACTGGCTCTCAAGGACAGCTGCCGGAACACACCGTTAGGTGCTTGGCGACAGATTTTCTACTTGAGGGTAGCTAGCCAGGCGGGCATGCGCAAAATGCACCACGACTCCCATCCTAAGACTACAACCGGGACCGTCGCGACGGTTTAATGTGTTCTTCGAAGCACGGAAGCGCTCAGTAGTAATGTCACTAGCGGTCACCCATCTAAGTCATGACCGCGGCGGACGTTGCTTAACTTAGCTAATTGTTTAAGAACGGCTAAGTAAACTTCACTACGAACGCTTTGGAATAAGAATAGGTAGCTACTACAATAGGCTACTATATGATGTACCGACTGCACTTTGCGTGGGATAATAACATAAAGAAGATCACTTGATCCAAGAATCAGATTACCAACTGTTGAACGAAAAAGGACATCCTACTCACACAGAGGATAATGTATTTTTAGAAGTCTCGCTCGACGCAACGACATATAACTCGAGCGAATAATTGACTTCCTCTGGCATCCTTTCTCAATAACAACTGTATTTTCACGCAATAAAGTCCAAATTTCTCTGGCAAATGACAAGTAAATACGAATGTTTGAACAAGATCAGCAATCGTTGGTCAAATATTTTGTTGAATGGTGTTAAGATAATAATACTACATATTATTGTCCACAATAGCCATTCAGAAGCGTAAAGTATTCGTTATTTTTTACAAAGACAACGGTAAAGTCACGCCATATGTGTAAGAAAAATCCCCACACGATTATGGTCATGCTTGGTTTTCATGGTTTATACCTAAAGTATTCCCAAAGATCTCTACTGCTATGTCCAAGATCCATACTTATGTCATGGGAACATCATATTTATGAAGCAAGGCAGTCTATGAAAGAAAGCTAGGGAACGCAGCATGCTACGCGTATTTCGTTTGGTTTGTGAGTTTCCATTTTCAGGCTTATTATTATAAAAATAACTACTTTATAAACGAAATGAGTTAGATACTTGAAGCATCATGGCCGAGCGGTAATAGCTATGGACTGTCGTGCCGCAGTATCCTGGTTCGATCCCCACCGCCGGCCTGAACTTCACCGCATGGTGGAAGGGCATTTTGCGATTGCCCGCCTGGATAGCTACCACCCTCAAGTAGAAAGTCTGTCGCCAAGCACCTAACAGTGTGTTCCGGCAGTAGTCCTTGAGAGCCATGTGAAATTACAGGCACAATGAGACTTAACAACTATGTCTCAATGTGACGGGCGCAGTGCAATTCGTGAATTGTCATGAACTGCAACTGGCATAGGCAGAGGTTAGTCCAATTAAGATCAGGTAGGGCTAACAACAAAAAAAAAATATATACAAACCAGATATTCAGATATTTTATGAATAATATTCAACCGAAACAATAATATGTTGACACTGTTTGGATAAACAGTTTTCGTCGTGGGCTTTGGCTAGTCTGTAGTGGTTCAGACATTTCCATGCACGAATGCACTCCCCTCCATATTTCTTAGAGTAGTGTTTACTACTCTACTACTCTACATGGGATTATAGCTTACATTTTATTGTTTTCCTGTATTTAACATTAACATTTACACACCTTATGTACTAAGGATGCCCGTACAAATGCACATAAATAATTTATTGAGGACGCCTTCGTGAGTGAAATCGGCCCTTATTGTCTAATCCGAATTTCGAAGCTAATGAAAGTTACAAAATTACAAATACACGACAGGAAATTTTTTAGTTATGTCCGGCATTCGAACCCACTTCCATCCCACCCCACGCATAGCAAACGTTATTGCAAACATAACAATATTAAAACAAATGAAAGTTATCTTCATTTTGAAATTCGAACTCCATTTGGCATCGTTTTCAAAGGCAAATGTCAAAATAATATCAAAATATATCTATTATAATTTTGGTAGATAATATGGCCCCAGGCCGAACTAGACGTCTTCAGTAGTAATGTCACTGCACAGTAGTAACGTCAACAATCGCCTGCATAGGGATTCAGAATCGAGTTTCTCACTATAGCGATTCCGAAACACGAGTAAAAGCTCGTTTCCTTAAAATCAAAATCAGTATGCTGTTGTTATTCAAACCGAGAAGTGTCAACGGCAGTTACACTGTCACAACATTTTCGACTTTATCCCTAAACATTGCCCTTCACACCTAAACACAGTATTGTTTGCACACTACTTCTAGGCCGTGCCCGTGTCTGTGGGGTGCCGGGCTAGAATGTCACCCTCCTGTGTGTCACCCGTGGGTGTCGTAAGAGGCGACTAAGGGTAACACACCAGAAGGTAGGCAGCAGCATTTTCTGAGGAAGTGATATCTCACACTGCGATCCCCAAGTCAAGCGTGGGGATTATGGCAAACCCGCCCATATTACTACCATATTATACCCAGTGGACTATCCCGCTGATACTGAACAGTACAGTACTTCTAGGCAGAATATCTGACACTGCGGTTGTACCCATGATGGACTCTTGACACCTACCACCTGATAAACCCAAAGTTAATGAATAGATTCAGGCGTTACTTTGCGGAAATCCATTTTTAATAATAACAAATATTTTAAAAGTATTTTAAGAAAACATTTAATTAATTATTTAATAAAACACTTAAAAAATCTTTATAAAAATGATATATATTTAGTGACAATTCCGCCTAATTTCCTATTAAGCCGACGTGACGTCACAAACGCCACGCAGCCAAACCGGAAGAGTATTCGACGCGTTTCGCTTCTAAACGAAGCATCCTCAAGAGGTCTTGACTCTACGTCAAGTTATCTAAAAAATGGAGGTTCATTTTATTCAACGACTTTGGCCTTTGTGGTACAGACGGGCATCAAACGACACATAACATAGCCAACACAAAGCCGGAGCCCGATACCATCGTAACATTTACATATAAATAGGGTACTAGGTCATATGTATATGTATGTAATTAACGTAAAAGTCGATATTTTACACATTTTCGTGAACAGTTGCGGCGCGTGTCATCATTTGAATTATTTTTGAGTCTAGTAGTGAGACACGCACACGAGCGGCTACAACCTTTTAAATCTACCAAGGTGGGTACCTTTTTTTTTTTTTTTTTATTCCTGATAGGTTAGCCTTTGACCACTATCTCACCTGATGGTAGGTGATGATGTGGTCGAAGATGTTGTTCAGGCTAACCTAGAAGTACTGGCTCTCAAGGACAGCTGCCGGAACACACCGTTAAGTGCTTGGCGACAGATTTTCTACTTGAGGGTGGTAGCTAGCCAGGCGGGCATTCGCAAAATGCCCTACCACCATGCTATAACGACTGCCATCCTAAGACAACAACCGGGACCGACGGCTTAACGTGCCCTCCGAAGCACGGAAACGCTCAGTAGTAATGTCACTAGCGGTCACCCATCCAACTCATGACCGCGCGCGACGTTGCTTAACTTTGCTGATCGGTTAAGAACAGCTAAGTAAACTTCGCTACGAGCGCTTCAACCAATTTCAAACAAACCTACCAATTTACATTAAAGCATTCTTCTTCTCTCGGTGCCTCTTCAATCAATTCAAGGTTGACAATGAGCTTTCCGTACTCCTCTCTATCATTGGCGAGGCGAAAATTTCAGCGGCACTCGCAATTAAAACATTAATTTGCTGTTATTTAATAAAAACCTATTCTTAATATACAGTTTATCGAGCTTATGGAGCTACCAAACTTCATGAGATGAATGACTCAGGTCTAAAGAGTCGCGAGACCATCATCGATCAGGGTGTACTTTGAAAGTGAACTCCTCAAATGGTCTTTGTTTGGATTCGGAAAAAATATATACTACCAGCGACAACAAAAAATTAAATAAAATTTAACTTTTTTTGAAAATATTCTATGTTCATCAGGGATAATGTAGGATTCTAATGGTGAAATAATTTATCTAATCGGTCCAGTAGTTTTTAATTTTATCTGTTACATAAAAAATACAAATATTTTCTCTTTATAATATTATTGTAGATCTACGGACATTTTGGCAAAACAAATACTTAAAAACCTTGGCCTGTCAAGAACAACCGTAACTTCCATCCTAGAACGTGTATCATATCATTAGTACGATCATACCAAATTTGGTTAGGCAGGGGAGGAGATGTTGAGATGATGAGGAATGCTCCCCGCATTGATGTCATCCGTAAAGGGGCTTCTTAACTCTACTCCTGGGTTGCAAGTCCCAGGCCCCTCTGGCCTCTTCCTCTGCAACGCTATGGACCCGGCACCAGCACGGAGAATCCATGGAATGCTAAGTAATTCGTCTCTTTTGTAATTTTTTTTCATAACTGCTTGATTAACCTAAAACCAGAAATGGCTCTCAAGGATGGCCGAAATAAACCGTTAGGTGCTTGGTGACACATTTCCCGCCCTGAAGGTTGTAGCTAGCCGGTGCATTCGCAAAATGCTCTAGCACCACGAAAATACACCACGCACATATTTACAAACTACGATTCTATCGATGACATTCAATTTTCAAAAATTATATTTTTCGCATAAGTACTACAACTCAATACCATTCTATTTTTAACCATCGTTGCCAACGAGATACTTGAATGCTATTTAAATATATGTATCTATTTTTAAACACAATATATAAATAACGCTTCTGACATACTTATGCAAATATATGCACGAAATAATTTTTGTATAATGGTTTGGTTCGAGTTATCGACGCCAGTAATCTCTGCGTATGAGATAAGCAAAAGATTCAAGTTTGAAGAATTAGGAGTGAAACTTTTGTAGTTAGTCTAATTGTAATGCAACGCGAGTAAGTTATAATCTTGTAGTTATTAAACGGAACTGCAAACAGAACCGAAAAATAATACCTACTCAATACTAAAAATACAATATAAAAATCATTATCTGGATAGTTAGACTTCTCTCAGAATGAATAGATTGTGGCGAAGAATGTTTGCAGGTCCATGGTTCGAATCCCGCCGCAGGCTTGAGCTTCACTATTATGGAAGGGCATTTTGCGAATGCCCTCCTGGCTGTAGGAGCAACTAGTACTGCCTGCCGAAATGATCATATTTTACATTTTATTGTTTTACTGTACCATAGAACATATATTAATACCAAAACGAGCCGTCCTCACCCCGCCACCGATTCTGAGCTGTCGCTGAGCTGACTTGAGTACGGGACGCGCAACTCGCGCACGATGACGTGACGACGAACCGTGACGATTGTACGAGTATTTTAAATGTTGAGAATGGGGTACTCTTGTGCTGTTTACGGTTGCTTATCAACTAAACGAGAAAATAATTGGATTTTTTGTAGATTCTCTAAGGATAAAACAAGGTAAGTCATTCTTGGTAACCTACACTAAGTACCTACCTATTTATCGTTCTTCAGTTATACAGTAGGTAACTTATAAAAACCGGTAATTTACAGTAGGTATTGAAAAAAATACAAACAATACTTTATCTTTGTATTTTATTCAAACTGCTATTCAAATAATGATTATTTTAAAAGATTTTCGTTTGCAAAAAATATCCGTGGATATCGACTTCGTTTGCGAAACAAGTTTAGTGTCTTTGTAACCTATACCTACCATAGAGAAAAGCAATACACATACCGACCTTCGCTACCGTTGACACGCGGCACACTTCATGTTTGTTTATTATACGAGAAAAACATAAATTGTTATTGTGATTGTAATTACCTATTATCATTATTTGTATAAAATGTGAACTTGGAATGATACTTTTTGTATAGTGTAGGTATCTATTATTGTATAAGTAATGGAGTGAAATGTGAAGTAATGTTTACTACTCAGTTGTGTGTTGCATATTCATACGTCGTACATGGAGTTGGATTTTTGTGCTTGTAAATGTATCTGAAGGTAGGTAAGGTACGAATAACCTACGAAATCTAATAAGTCATAATAACAGCATCAAAAGATTGTTGGGTAGGTAAGTACAACAATTATTCATACGATGACAACCTTAGACTTCACGCACACATTTACGCGTGTACAAAAACAACATTTGTGTAATGTCTGTGTAATAGGTAGTTAGAACGCGGCTTTTGTATAGATAATGGAGTCGAGTGTCCAGGCTGTGACTGTACATACCACTAGCTTTTCGGCCGCGGCTCGCGCATATCTATTAACCTCTTTTTGCGCAGTTGGATAATAACTATCTTATGTCCTTCCCCGGGTCTCAAACTATATCCATACCAAATTTCATTCAAATCGGTCCATTAGTTTTTAAGTTTATTCGTTGCATACAAAAATACAAATCATTCCTCTTTATATTATTATAGTATAGAGATTAGAATTCACACTCACACTAAGACGTTTTATACAAACGAGCCCACCCTTACAAACGCGCATCAATAATTTGCTGTAGTGGGGCGTGCTTTTGTGAGTGGGCAAATTTGTACATCTGGGTTTTATCCTTCCTGCCACAAAAATCCTGCAGACGCGTCAGTTCAATCACATAAGAAGGGTTGAACTGACGCGTCTTATATTCCGGCCGCTGAAAGAATGCGTTTGACAGTTCGTTTTGTGAATATTTATTCCCCAGTTCAAAGTAATATAGACATTAATACTGCATAATATTGTATTAGGCAGGCATTTAAGTATCTTAAAATAGGGTATATTTTATATTTTACTCTATTAACAAGTCACAACGACAGTAGAAACTCGTACTGTCAAACACATTCTTTCAGCGGCCGAACTTTAGTAAGAAACTAATAACAAAACAGATTAAAGTCGCACAGCTATGGAGAGGGCCATGCTCGGTGTTTCTCTACCTACGAGATCCAATCAGAAATGAGGAGACGTAGAAAAACGAGAGCCACGTATATAGCCCAGTGGATTAGCGAGCTGAAGTGGCAATGGGCAGGGTACAAAGCATGCAGAACTGATGGTCGTTGAGGTCGAAAGGTTCTCGAATGGAGTCCACAAACTACCAAGCGCAGCGTCGGAACCACACGGTGGACGGACGTCGCAGGAAGACGCTGGATGCATGCCGATTCCATCCGTTCTATTTGGAAATCTATAGGGGAGGCCTATATAAAGTGGACTTCTTGCGGCTGAAATGATGATGATGAACAAAATAGATCCATCCTCATACAATGGTAAAGAACGTGAGGACAAATTAGAGTTAGGAGTCATTATGTACTGTTAGCTTAGCGGTCAGAGCATACCCCTGCTTAGGATGGGTGGCGCGGGTTCGGATCCCGCACATGGCTAATTTTCTCGCATTATAATTTTGTAATGTAATCCGCGGAGCAAGCGTTATTGCAAAAATTAAATTATTAAAATAAGAGCGAGCCTTAGCTGATTGCACTGTTCTGTCTGTGGACGAATATTCGAACATTAGCTCATCTAAGTCCCAACAAAGTGGGGTCAGTAGCAGCTGCTGTCAACAGTGATAACTGATAACAGCTAGCGTAGAGGGCAACGACCTACGCCGATCCTACGCCGTATTTGTACAGACGGCAAATTAATGTAGATATTTCACTCATATAACAAAGCTGTTGCCATACCAGAAATCTAGTCCATACATTTGAATTCTACTACATAAATTATAAAATCTTCTAACATAATGTAACTTCCGGATAACAGTACGCGAGAATGGAATTTGAATATTTTTTTGTATGCTTGATATGTTAGCATTTGACCACTATCTCACCTGATGGTAAGTGATGATGTGGTCGAAGATGTTGTTCAGACTAACCTAGAATTACTGGTTCTCAAGGACAGCTTCCGGAACCCGTTAGGTGCTTGGCGACAGATTCTCTAATTGAGGGTGGTAGAGAGCCAGGCGGGCATTCGCAAAATGCCCGACCACCATGCTATAACGACTGCCATCCTAAGACGACAACCGGGACCGACAGCTTAACGTGATCTCCGAAGCACGGAAGCGCTCAGTAGTAATGTCACTAGCGGTCACCCATCAAACTCATGACCGCGGCGGACGTTGCTTAACTGTGATGAAAATTATAGTCTTGTCATAGAACATATAATAATATCTTGTGCAAGATTCGAACCCGCGCCATCCACACCTATAGCCGGGGTATGCTCTGACCGAATGAGCTAACATGGCATATAACTGATAATGTTTCCTCTCGTTCTTTAACCACAAACAAGACTAATTTTGCAATTAGCTTTAAACTTGTTAATGATGACGCAACCCTATGGATAATTTAAGATATGCAGAGAAGAGAGGAAAAATATTTGTTTTTACTGTGTTATTTTTAGTGGTGGCATGCTGCGCCCTTGGTGAGTTTTTCCCTTAGTCGTCATTTACGCTAGTTTTTGTTCTACATCTGTGTAACATATTTCATGATGGCGATACTTAAGGCTAGAGTGCACGTAGCGCTTTCTATAGAAACGTACTTTCGTCATATTTTATATACTAAGGGTTTATACTACTACTAAAAATTCGAGTATGCTAATACTTATTTTCACATTTGGGGATAAAGTAAATAATTAATCTTAAAACTGGCAAACCAGAAGCATATTTCAAGGATATTTATGAAAAATTTCAAAGTGTTTGAACGCTTATTATTAAAAATATGACGAATCTACGTTTGTATGGAAAGTGTTGCGTGCACTCTAGCCTTAAGTTCTCAGACGGAATGATATGTTTCCAATAAGTGAATATATTTAACATATTTTAACTGGTTACAAAATTAAGGTAAGTATAATTGAATTGTAAGAATGATTTTCAGACGCTTTGGTATAAATTTTCTTTCTCATTATTATATTTTTCAAACACTACTGGCAATTTAAAAAAAAACTGGTATATCATTCAACAGACTGCTTAAAGCTAGACGGACTAGTATGATTACAGGTTTTTTTTATTTGAGAAACGGTTATATAAGTTGCTGCGCGGTAAATATCAGAAATTAGAGCTTTTTTTTTTAGATTAACCGAATCTATGGATTTATACGATTCTTGGCCATGATGAATTAAGAAAAAAATATTAGTTCTGGGTTAACGTACTAATAACCTTTTTAATAAATTTTTTCGTAACGCACTTATTCAAATATGACAATGTCACACTCGTACCTACTCGAACCTAAACTTAAAAAAAACGTTTCAAGTATCTGCACGAAGAAATTTTTGGTACGCAACTCGCAAGCTAAACATTCCATTGAACATTTCTGTTGGTTGGAGCCAAGAAACTAGGGGTGACCTGCAAGTGGTGTAGCTCTATGTAATGGAGAGTCAATTGCCGCAGACTCGACCTAACCTCACTCCGGCCAAGGAATGATGCTAGATAGATAAACTACTATCAAAATTCCATTAAACTATTCAAGGTAAACTTATGGATAGAGGTTGGTGCCAAGAAACTTACTATAGGGGTGACTTGAAACGCAAATTGGGTATAATGTATGAAATGTAAAGTCAAATGGCGCATAGTCTTACCTCATTCTTGCCAAGGACTGATGATAGATTTTAAACTATGGACAACTATTAACGTTCCATTATACTCATCATGGCAAAGTTATGGGAAAGAGGTGGTTGCAAAGAAAATGACTATAGGGGTGATGTGTAAGTTGGGTAGCTTTATGTAATGTGGAGTCAATTGGCGCATAGTCTTACCTCATTCTTGCCAAGGACTGATGATAGATTTTAAACTACGGACGACTATCAACGTTTCATTATACTATACATGACAAAGTTATGGGATAGTGGTGGGTGGCAAGAAACTCACTATAGGGGTGATTTGTAAGTTGGGTAGCTTTATGTAATGTGGAGTCAATTGGCGTATAGTCTTACCTCATTCTTGCCAAGGACTGATGATAGATTTTAAGCTACGGACAACTATCAACGTTCCATTATATGACAAAGTTATGGGATAGAGGAGGGTGCCAAGAAACTCACTATAAAGGTGACCTTCTTGCCAAGGACTGATGATAGATATTAAACTACGGACAACAAACAACGTTCCATTATACTATTCATTACAAAGTTATGGGATAGTGGTGGGTGGCAAGAAACTTACTATAGGGGTGATTTGTAAGTTGGGTAGCTTTATGTAATGTGGAGTCAAATGGCGCATAGTCTTACCTCATTCTTGCCAAGGACTGATGATAGATTTTAAACTACGGATGACTATCAACGTTCCATTATCCTATTCATGACAAAGTTATGGGATAGAGGTGGGTGCCAAGAAACTCACTATAGGGGTGATTTGTAAGATGGGTAATTTATGTAATGTGGAGTCAATTGGCACATAGTCTTACCTCATTCTTGCCAAGGACTGAAGATAGATATGTAAACTATGGACAACTATTAACGTTCCATTATACTCATCATGGCAAAGTTATGGGATAGAGGTGGGTGCCAAGAAACTCACTATAGGGGTGATTTGTAAGTTGGGTAGCTTTATGTAATGTGGAGTCAATTGGCGCATAGTCTTACCTCATTCTTGCCAAGGACTGATGATAGATATATAAACTAGGGACAACTATCAACGTTCCATTATACTATTCATGACAAAGTTATGGGATAGAGGTAGGTGCCAAGAAACTCACTATAGGGGTGATTTGTAGCCTTTTGTAATGTGGACTCAATTGGCGTATAGTCTAAAATCATTCTTGCCAAGGACTGATGGAAGATATAAAAAATACTATATAAATCCCATTAAACTATTTAATACGCAGTGATAGTAAGCAGTTTAGCAGTTCGTAAGCATACGTTCTAAGTGACGTCTGCTTGATCTGCAGTGCAGTACACAGTAGGTAATCTTACACACACAGTAGGTTGTCACAGTTACAAATTGACTGTACTAAACAGCGTGAAGACCTTTCCGCATTGCTCCCAGTTATAAACATATAACATTATTTTAACATAACACTTCACACCCGTTCATCCAGCCATAAGCGATGAAAAATCAGTTTTACGATTGGGCACAGTCAGCCGTGGCCAAGCCTACGCGAGTCGCGGTGGGATTACGTCAGCAGAATGTGGAATATGTGCTGAATAGCTTATCGTGCTCGGTCCAATGCATCGTTTGATAGTTCCAAATGGTTCCAAGCTAAATTTACATACATTTTTACTATTAGTTTGGTTTCTGATTTATCTAGTTGGTTATCATAACTGGTTTTAACGAAATAGTTTTACAGTATATAACTACCTATTATATACTGTAAAACTATTTCGTATAAGGCAAAACGTAAGTATTTGGCAGCTATACTACATTCGAAATATATAATATGCTAGGTCCTAACCTACAAGGCAATAATACGGAATTTTTCGGAGTTCCTTACAAGAAAACGGGACTCAATTAAAGTCAATTACAAAACTCACGCAACCGTCCTTCCGTCTGTCGTATCTTAGTTTAAACAAAGTAGAAATATCGGTTTATATTTTACAGAATATAGGTAATGTGGTAATGTAATAATAGTTAATGATCTATTTTTTTGGGTTCCGTACCCAAAGGGTAAAAACGGGACCCTATTACTAAGACTTTGCTGTTCGTCCGTCCGTCCGTCTCTCACCAGGCTGTATCTCAAGAACGGTGATAGCTAGACAGTTGCAATTTTCACAAATGATGTATTTCTATTGCCGCTATAACAACAAATACTAAAAATAAATTAGAATAAATATTTAAGGTGGGCTCCCATACAACAAATTATATTTTTTTACCGTTTCGTGCTCGGTACTAATAACGGTGACAGGTAGACGCTTTAACTATTCATAGAATATTTAGTTACGGAACCATTCGTGCGCGAGTCCCACTCGATCTTGGCCGTTTTTTTATGTTATTGTGACAGAAGAAGCACGAAGTCCACCTGATGTTAAGCGGTTACTTCTGCCTATAACAGATCCATTTCGTCACAAGTGACGAATTTCACTGCGCACGTCACACTGAGACATAGTTGTTGAGTCTCGTGTTCCTGTAATTTTACTGGTTCTATCGAACAATAATATAAACTAATGGTAATAAATCAATGGGAGTCCCCTTACGGGTAACATTTTCACTTCTTGTGTTCTTAAAAATCTTGTTAATACCCGGTGTAAGCGGAGTGATAAGTTTATGAAGCCCGTTTTATAACACAAGTACATTTGTTTTATTGTTTTGATAGTATATTCGTAGAACCGTTGTAGAATTTAATTAGGGAATGACCTTCAATTAAACTCAATAAAGATGCAAGTGACTCTAATTATTGTTTTTGCACAGATCATCTCAGTTACAAGCCATGTTCAGACATCCTTACTAAAGAAGGCGCGCCCCTGCCTTGTAATTTTGTATTCTTTTTATAGTCTTTATTTTGATATGAGTTTTGTGTACCTCTTTTGTTTACCACGGAGGTGGTGAAAGGAGATGTGTGGGACTTGAACCCACTAAAAATCCCCGTGAGCAGTCTTCCGCCAAGGTGGGGCAAGATTGGGTCGCGTTAGCATTCACCATCTTGCCCCGGCGGTAGGCCCAAACTCCGTCGGGCCTCTGCACCTGTGGAGGGGCGACCTTGCTCACCAAGGGATCTTTCAGCACTAGAATCCTACACTATCCCTGATGAACATAGGCTACAGAATATATTCAAATAAAAAAACAAGCCAAGTACGAGTGGGACTCACTCACAAAGGGTTCCGTACCATTATCTCGTTTTCATTATTATTATTTTTAGCAAATAAACGGCGAAAACCTCTTTTATTGTATGAACCCTAAAAACTAGGGATCCGTATGAAAACTTTCAATGAAACCCAACGTGTGCAAAATATACCAATAAAATCGTATCTCGCTGCGGATATTGTTGACTACAGTTTTATAGAGGACATCAATATCTACAAAAAAGTCCGAAATATCATGTATACTATTACGGTTATGTCACAATAATTACTTTTAATGTGTTTCAATTTATATTTTTTGTAAAATACCCGTGCGAAACCGTGGTGGGCCGCTATTGTATACCCGTGGAACTTGAAGCGATTCATGGTGGTTACGTACTGGCTAGCTACCACGCACAAGTATAAAACAAGCACCTTATGGTATGTTCCAGCAACGTGAGAGCCAGTAACTTTAGAGCTGCCTTAACAACATGTTCTACCGGGTTATCACTTACCATGAGGTGATATAGTAGTCAAAGACGAACCATTCAACGATAAAAACAATGCCTCTTCACCTTTTTACCCTTATTCCACTTTGGCACATAAGTAACTCATAGAGTAAATATTTGGTTATAACGAACTTTCGCCTTATATTTCGCTTCTTTGGGAAATATTCCTAAGAGATGCTAAAAGTACAGAGTTTCATCAAAATCCGTTCAGCTATTACGGGGGCCAGTGGTAACGAACACAAGCTTTCGTATTTATAAGTATAAAAAAGCAAAACAACGTATATACACAT
This sequence comes from Plagodis pulveraria, assembly GCA_963890685.1. NCBI lineage: Eukaryota > Metazoa > Arthropoda > Insecta > Lepidoptera > Geometridae > Plagodis > Plagodis pulveraria. The sequence continues at coordinate 7,846,961 of OY982964.1, read as the reverse complement.
ATTTTAATTTTGGACTAGCGACGGCCACGCCTCCCTGACGCTAACCCTCCTTGGTAAAAACTAAAAAACAGTTTAGTATAAAAGACAGTGCAACCCTAGTGCGCCCACCGTTCCACTACGTCGCTATTTGAGGTGTCATTCAGCACATTACTTTATTAGATGTCTTTTACGACACTCAATAACGGTTTCAGGAACAGATCCACATTTTAAAATTATGATTAAATAGCACAAAGGACTACCGTACTTTTCTTTTATTAAATTTAATAAAGTAGCTAAAGTGGCAACCAATTACTTTGCAACGGCATGTGTTTCCCGAGATAATTAAATAGCATAAAAGGCGACTGTACTTTTATTTTATTAAGTTTAATGAAGTAGCTAAAGTGGGATCCAATTACTTTGCAACGGCATGGGTTTCCCGAGATAATTAAATAGCATAAAAGGCGACTGTACTTTTATTTTATTAAGTTTAATGAAGTAGCTAAAGTGGAATCCAATTACTTTGCAACGGCTTGGGTTTCCCGAGGGTTAGAGATGTAGGTTGTAGAGATGGAAGATGTAGGTCGTGGAGATGGAAGATGTAGGTTGTGGAGATCGAAGATGTAGGTTGAAGAGATGGAGGATGTATGTTGTGAAGATGGAAGATGTAGGTTGTAGAGATGGAAGATGTAGTTAGTGGAGATGGAAGATGTAGATCGTGGAGATGGAAGATGTAGGTCGTGGAGATGGAAGATGTAGGTTGTAGAGATGGAAGATGTAGTTTGCGAAGATGGAAGATGTAGGTCGTGGAGATGGAAGATGTAGGTCGTGGAGATGGAAGATGTAGGTCGTGGAGATGGAAGATGTAGGTTGTGGAGATGGAAGATGTAGTTTGTGAAGATGGAGGATGGGCCAGGAACAATATTACATTGGAGCAGGAAAAACAGAAACATTAGAAGGTAATATGTAGGCTTTAATATATTATTGTTGCTGAACAATAAATAATTAGAAATAAACTTTTCACTTTATTTTAGATTTTAAGCAAGTATTTGTAATAATATACTAATAACATTTAAAATAGGTAGGTAATTAGTTATGCCAACAATGAGAGCTCATGTAGGAATGCGTCAAATAAGGAAAGTGCAAGTTGTGGCGATGATTTTGAATTTGAATGAGGAATGGGAGTATGAAAAATGTATGTATAAAAATGTATTGTGACGGAACAATCACGAGACCCACCACCTAAAGTTCAGCCGACTAACCTCTGCCTATAACAGGTGTATTTCGTCTGAAGTGACGAATTTACAATGCGCCCGTCACCATGAGACACACAGTTGTTAAAGTCTCATGTGCCTGTAATTTTACTGGCTCTCAACGACTGCTGCCGGAACACACTGTTAGGTGCTTGACGACAGATTTTCTACTTCAAGGTAGTAACTAGCCAGGCGAGCATTCGCAAAATGCCCTTCCACCATGCGACAAAGGTCAAACTGTCGGTGGGGATCGAATCATGGACCTACGGCATGGCAATCCATAGCTATTACCAGTCAGCCATCAGTGCTTCAAAATTATGGAATGAGGTGACTTCGTTACAACTTAAGATCACTAACGTTGATCACCAACTTATTCAATTAGTATTTGATTAAGTTGGTGGTCAACGAAGTATATTGAGATCATTGTTGGATACATATAAATATATACGTAAGCAACGAACGATACAGCAGGCAAACAACGAAAGCCAAGCCACGAGTCACATGACCGCGTGAAAGCGCGCCGCTCTACGCTAGATATGAATGGGCGCACGCGCCGAAACCTTGACTAACTCAGTAACAAAGTCACAAGACTGAAAAAACGTGCTATGCTTTTGACGGCCACTTCTTTAGCTTGAGTGATTGGTAAGAAATGACTGGCAGCAATTCGACTTAAATATATTTTTATTTGATTTATATAACATTATAACAAATATATGTATCTATAAGGTGTGAATGGTCTGAATGCGACCTACCGCGCTGAAGTGATTCATATACCTATACTTATCTTACGAAAATTATAATTGCGAAAGTTGCGAGTGTTTTGTGCGTGTTTGTAATGGTTAGGAACCATTCACTTCCTACCATTCCTAAACGGATTTTTATAATAAATTTCAGTAATGTACTGGTCCATGGGGTTTTATTGAATTTAAGTGTGGGTCCACATTTGACATAAATATATGACACGCGGGAGAAGACGCGGATAAGTGACATAAAGTAGGTTTATTATTAACCTCTTGGAATCGGACTGGCCCAATATGGCCAATTTATGAATGAAATTCTATTGTTATAACTTGTCGGCCCGTTTTCCATACAAACGTCGTAGGGTGATCACTCCCTTATTTAAGGATTTAGGTCCAAAACAAAGCACGATACCGATTGATCTCGTTATTATCTAGGCTTGTATGATGCCGAAATTTCAATAAAATAATTAACTTGAGAATTATGAGCTTCGAAACATTTTCATATAAAGTTTTCGAGGCTCATAACTTACAACTAAATTATCTTTTTAAAATTTTGGCATCATACAAACCTAGATAATGACGATATCAATCGGTATTATGCTTAAGTCTGGACTTGAAATCTAAAATAAGGGAGTGATCACCCTACGATGTTTGTATGGAGAAGTGACCGGCCAGTTCAACCTTAAGAATTATGATTACCTTATCAGTAAGATGCACAAGGGCTGCAGTGATAAATAGACAACTTGTGCGTAAAACAAGGTATGTTTTTGAGATTTTAATTAGTTCAGCGGTGTTTTGTTATATATTTCGTCTTCAGTATGGCCGGACTTACATCAACTACTATTGAAATTAATTTCATGAAACTAGTTTCAAAAGTATAAGTTTAATTTGTGTCGTGAAATCGACAATGTCGAGGCAACCAATGACGAGTGACAATATATTGTGTATAATTATGTTATTTAAGAACTTATAATAAATATTCATATAAAATGTACTTTTTTTATGAATAAATAACTGTTATAGCCGTTATAATCACCACCGTGAGGATAATATTTTTTCTGCAATGCACAATGGTTTGATGTTGTACTTATACTTATGTTATCTATTTACATCTAAAAAAATTACTTGTAGGAACGATTCGAGGTATACATTATCTGGATGCAATCAAAACCCGGCCCCCGTGGGGTGCCGGGTTAGAATGTTGCCCCCCCCCCCCCCCCCATTAGTACCTGTGGAGGTCGTAAGAGGCGACTAACGGTAAAATACCGGAACGTGAGCAGCAGCGCCTTCTAAAGAACTGATATCTTAAACTGCATCCCCAAGACGCCTGCCAAGCGTGGTGATTACGGCAAACCTTCCCTAAATAGAGAAGGCTGTGTTCAGTGAACACTGGCTGATACAGTAATCAAAATGAAACTGTGACTTAGCAAAATAAGATCAAAATACCTACGACTAAAAAAACAATATTTCGATATGTTACCGTCAGTTTGGATTTTTTGGCGAGTAAATAGTTGTACATAGATCATTAAGGTTGAACTGGCCGGTCGCTTCTCCATACAAACGCCGTAGGACGATCATTCCCTTATTTGAGATTTAAGGTCCGGAATTAAGCATAACACCGATTGATCTCGTCATTATCTAGGCTTGTATGATGCCGAAATTTTAAAAAGATAGTTCAGTTGAAAGATATTAGCCTCGAAAATTTTATATGAAAATGTTTCAAAGCTCATAACTCTCAACTTAATTATCTTATTAAAATTTCGGCATCATACAAGCCTAGATAATGAGGAGATCAATCGGTATTATGTTTTGTTTTGGACCTAAATCCTCAAATAAGGGAGTGATCACCCTACCGCGTTTGTATGGAGAACGGGCCGGCCAGTTCACCCTTAAGAGTAATCAGCAGTACGCCCCAATACGTCCGTTTAGCCCTAAGCACATTCGCAACAGTTCGCAACAGTAGTCTCCCATTATTTCACACGATGAAATTGGTTGCGTGACAGTTTTACCAAAAGTCACGCGGTTCGCGAAACTAATTTAGTTTCATAAAACTACTGCATGCATGTTGAAACTACATATCTATTTACACGTGGAACTAGCTGTAAAACTATTTTCATGAAAATAATATGGGGACACTAGTTTCATAATACAAATCTGGATATAACCCTAAGTGAATGTAGAAAGATTCTTGGTGCCTTCTGGTTTTCTTTTTTTATTGCTGATAGATAAGCCTTTTACCACAATCTCACCTGATGGTAAGTGATGACGTGGTCGAAGGTGTTAACAGGCTTAACCTAGAATTGCTGGCTCTCAAGGACAGCTGCCGAACACACCGTTAGGTGCAGGTGGTGACCGCTAGTGACATTACTACTGAGCGTTTCCGTGCTTCGGAGGGCACGTTAAGCCGTCGGTCCCAGTTGTCGTCTTAGGATGGCAGTCGTTATAGCATGGTGGTAGGGCATTTTTCGAATGCCCGTCTGGTTAACTACCACGCTCAAGTAGAAAATCTGTCGCCAAGCACCTAACGGCATGTTCCGGCAGCTGTCCTTGAGAGCCAGAAATTCTAGGTTAGCCTGAACAACATCTTCGACCATATCATCACTTAACATCAGGTGAGATAGAAGTCAATGAAATGGGGTCTAAGTACAGATCTGTGAATGTCTCAGAATGAAATAATTTTAGACTTGCCCTTACTGTGTGAGCATTAATTTTACCTACCATGGCTTTTTTTTATTTACTTCATAATTAATAGTGTGAGTAAGACTCGCACTGGATCAGTTCTAATTATTTATTATGTTTTCATAGTAAGCTTATTACAAGTTAGAAAATCATGATTGTATTTTTGTTAAATTTTTAAGTTAAATTACCTGAAATAATTTCACACATCTATTTTGTAAAATTTTGAACAGGCTTCTTAGTCATGTAATTAGATATATCTATGTTAATATTATAAAGGGGAAAGATCTGTATTTTTGTGTGTAGCGATTACTTGAAAACATCTGGACCGATTTTAAACTTGAAAACATATGGACCGATTTGAAAAATTCTTTCACCATAGTAACTCTACACTATCTCTGATGAACATAGGCTACAAAATAATTTCATAAACTTAAGGATCCGTATGAATACTTCGATAATGTAACCCAAAGTGTGAAAAAACATACAAATGTCGTTATATTGCATATGCTGCAGAATTGTTGAAAATAAAGCAAAGTGATATACTACAATTTTGTAGAGGACATCAATATCTACAAAAAAGTCCACAATACCATATCTGTCTAACTAATACAGGTCTAACTATGACATGTCACAATAACAACTTTTTATGTGTTTTAATTTATCATTTTTATTTAATACCCGTGCAAAGTCTGGGCGGGCCGCTCGTAGATTATAAGGGTAGGTCAGACAAATGGACAATGTAAAGCTATAGGGATGGATGGTCGCAGGTTTGAATCCCGCTTGTAGATCAAATTATTCCTTCATTGTATTTTTTAAGTGGACAATGTTAATTTAGTAATATGCCCCTATTATATATGTCATCAGAGAAATGATATTGTAATATGTAGATATGACCACATATGACGTTGTTTGTCTGTGGTTTTATAGCCAACCAGATATGATGCCATAATTGTAAGGGGCCTTCAGTACAGAACCCTATAGAGAGACGAATTTCTTAGCATTCCATGGATGCTCCTTCGAGCCTCCTCCCCTGCCTAACCAAATTTGGTAGGATCCTACTAATGCTACCTTAGATACACGTTCTAGGATGGAAGTTACGGTTGTTCTTGACAGGCCAAGGTCTTTAAGTAGGTTATACAGGGATTTCGCTGGTATACCCCTTGCTCCAACTTCTACAGCATACAGATTAACCACATAACCGTTTTTGGTTAATTCATTTGTTAGGGTTATATATTTAGGTCTATAGATTTAATGTTTTTAACGAATAACAACCATAAGGGTTATATAGGTGATCTGGAATAAATCATTGAATTTATATGAGTATGCAGCCAAGGCAAATAAAATGAACAATAATTACAGGAATATCACACATATTGAACCCACTTCATGATAATGCGAGGCAGTGTAAACATAATATATGTAGGAGTTCAGAAATTGCTATTGAGATAACACAGTGTGTTTAATGAATGATAAGATCCTACGATATTTGGGTAGTGTTTACTGAAAGCAAGGAATTGCAGTTATGTAAGTATGTAATGAATAATGTTCTAGATTTAAAAGTCTTTAGCAATATTCACTTTAATTAGAGTATTTTACATGATATAAACATATGAGTGATTTAATGTTGTCTTACGTTTTCGCAATTATTACACATAGTAATTAAACAACTTTACAATTTCAATCGGTTGGCAAGTTCCACCTGCTTGGGATCCTGGTATCAAATTAAATAAATCCCATGGCCGACACAAATATGCAAGACCTCTGGACACTGTGAGCGAATACTGCGTGAATAGGGAATGTTATAATTAATATAAAATTTCTGACAGCAGTACTAATAATTTCTTAATTAACTATTGTGACAAATAAAAACCAACTAGTCACCCCGTGACCACAATCACTGCAGTGTTTGAAACATTAGGACATAAATAATGATAAATATACGCGATTTAAACAGTTTAATGTTGTTTATTTACTATATCAGTGATTTCTCTATGTAAATCATTATATCTACATTACTTAGTGAGTTGATGCGCTTGTGGTGAAAATTGCTTATTAATTCTTAATCAATCAGCAACATTATGCAACGTCTGCTAAAATCATTACTTTGATAGATGATCACTAGTGGCATTTACTATTGAGTGAGCATGTGCTTCAGAGGGTAGTCGCTATTGTATGGTGGCAGGGCATTTTGTGAATGCCCTCCTGGCTAGCTATCATCCTCAAGAAGAAAACCTGTCATCAAGCACCTCCTGGTGTTTTCAGGCAGCTGTTCTCGAGAGTCAGTAATTCTGGGTTAGTTAAACAACATCTTCCACCACATCATCACTTACCATCAGGTGCGATAGTGGTCAAAGACTACAGCATAACTAAAAAAAAAATATTACCGGCCTTGTCTATCAAAAACAAGTTGATTTCTGTTGTAGATGTGAGAGAATTTAAAAAACAACAAATCAATATTAGCTTTTAATTATTTGGTCTGTTTCATTCTCTTCTTTATAAAACTCTACTCTAACCTACTACTGACATTCAGGTCCTATATTTATATTTTTTACATGCCACTTAAATTTTTTGCAGTATCAACATTTTAATGCCGTTGGCTAGAGCTTCTGTTAGCCGCAGCATTTCTCATAATTTATTAGTACTGAACCATTCTTAATTCGGACAGTTTTATCAGTCTCCTCTAAAACAAGTCAAAATTACTTGAGTGGTGTTGTTTGCTAAGCTACGATATCAAGACTATTATTACGAGTATATACCTAAGTATATATAAGATTTACTTTGTCATACCCCAAAGTGGTTCCAAGCAAAAATATTCTTCCCTGCATTATATGTACATACCATTTTTCAAAAGGAATTATGTATATGCTTCTAATAACATGACAGCAAACAAAATAGACTATGTACTCATTGATAATGGATATACAAAGGTCATAGAAGATATAAGAACTTCAAGAGCAGGCGATTATGGCCCTGATTAAGGGTAAACAATTAAATATTATAAATAAGTATTTGTCGGAAATGTTCCGCGTTAGCCTTTGACTTTGGAGTGATTATGATTAAACTACTTCAATCAACAAATAGTATGAATATGCCTGTATAAAAGTAAATGAGTTCAGGTATTGCAATCATTTTTTGTAATGTATTCAGTAGGGATTGACAGAAGTGTTTAATTTAATTAACAGATTTAGGTCTAGACAGGGATGTTTAACATTGTTTAATTTTGTCCTTGAGCAACACATTAGATATGTGTTTAAATCCTTTGGCATCGGCTGACCCACTATGGCCAATTTATGAATGAAATTCTATTGTTATCATTATCGCAGATATCAATGGGTTAATGATATGCAATATTTGAGTGCTACTAATTTAACCAAACATATCCCCAACTAAGAAAAGAGTTTAAAATATCTCCACTGTACTGTAACTGACACTAACACACATGAAAAAGAGATTGACTGGTGCACACAGAATATTCTTCATATAAGTACAGACATACACATAGTTTTGTTGTCCAGTCTGAACCGGCATATCAAGTCCTCCCATTACTACAGAAAAGGATAATTTCAATGGACAGCTGTGAGACTTGGATAGTGACTGTAAATGAAGCAAACAAACTTCTTATCTCCAAACAAGAAAGTGCTCTTGAAGAATCTCGTAGAATATAGAGATTGGAGAGTTGGCTGAGCCAAATATTATTGGTTAGAATCAGGGCTTAGCTGACAGTATAACAAGTTCATAACCTATTTGTTATCCCAAATTTTACAGGAGCAATGAATTCTTTGCTTGACAGAAGATTGTATAGTCATTGCAAATTAGGTATTATACAACCAACTTTTAACTAGATGCCATATCTGCTTTGTCTTGAATGTCAGAATAGGTGTTAGAAAGCAATGAGAACCTTTGTGGAATATTTCATCTATACAGCTTTTATCAAAGTAGGTAGTATTTAGTAGATAGGTATATTCAGAATCATTAATTCTACAACATATTTAGTACCCATAAACTCAGTAAGTAACTTCATAATGCATTTAGACAGTGTGTAATAATGAGAGGTACTCACTCGCTATTCTCCTTCGTCTTTTCAACATGTTTCTTGATATCAGCTAATGAAGAGTCCAGTCTGTTGAGAAACTCGTCGAATGTCTTCTTCTCATCCGGACTGCCGGGAGAGAATCCTGCTGAGGGGATGCCGCCAATTGATGCTCGGTGACTGGGGGGTGGTGGCTCCGTTACTCGCTCTCCATTCTCATAGAAAGGTGAATCTCTGGTGACAGGTATCAACAAATATTCCCTCAGAAATAAACTGTCTGTAGCGAATAACCGATTCGCTCTCCGTATCTTCTCCATCTACGGAAAAACGACGAATAATTAAAATAACAACCGTAAAACACATAAATAGAAATAAAAACACTTTTAATGTGAAGAATTCACACTTACTGTTACACCATATTTTAGGGCAATTCCTTGCAAAGTATCACCTTTAGCCATAACATGCTTGATAAATTCTTCATTCCTCTTCATGTGGTTGCATGTGCTACCGTATTTTTTCAAGGGTCGAGCTGATTCTCGAATAGAAACTCGCTCGTCGAAGAGACGTTCCTCCTCCATTTTTGACGTAAATGATAATGAGAAATTGACAACAGAACAGAAATGAAAACAAGCACAAAAATAACCATAGATCAGGGAGACTTCAGGAGTGAACCTATTATACAGACAGTTGAAAATCGTTCCACAGACAAAAAATCATTTTAAATTGCACCATCTAGTAGAACAGATCGTAACTTCAATAGTTTGGCTTGTGCCATATAGATGGCAGAGCAAAAAAAAAAAACAGAGTTTCAACAGATGGCGCTCGAATGCTAAAATTTCTAGCCAATCAGGTAAATTTCGTTCAAATACTCTATTTTCATTCGCTGTTCTGTTCATATCGCTCTTGTTTGGCATGTTCTTCTCAAATCAAAAAAACTTCATTCATTCAGTCGCACAGTAGATTTGGTATGGGTGGTGTCGCGCGGATGTTTGTCGAATATTTATTATTGTGACTAAGAATCATGAAATGAACTCATGGTATATTCTTTGTGGTGTATTATATAAAAGTGTAACTATCTCTTAGACTCTTGGTTTGTTACTGTTTTAGTGATTAACTCTCCCGTAGTGATTTTTTTATGGTTTGTGTACATATACATGTGATCAATACATCCTGCGGGTTTTATCTTCATTTTCGAGGGTATGTATGAATGAAAACTGTATAAATTTATTTTGTAAACGATGAAGCTTTTATGTAGATGTAGAAAGCAGTTGTTTTTTCCCCAGTGCGGCGCACACCGCCCCATAATTAAATGGCCAAATCGCGAACATAACCCGGGTTGCAGTGCAGCCCCCATTGCAACAATTATTGGTTGGTCGATTGTGCTGGAGTTATTTTATTACCATGGGGTTCCATTCATTTTTATATTACGTTGCGTAGTTGAACAATTTTCGCATGGCAGTGAAGGAGCGAAATTGTCCTGCGCACCAGACGCAGAATCCCAGGTTTATTGTGAAATTGGGCAGGTGGGTTGAAAGGTCTTAAATTGTACCTATACATAATTTTTGTCAAGAATAAAATTTAGAATTATTCTAGGTTCCATCTACGACGTCTAGGTATAACTGACTGGTTTTATATCATTACTATATAAAACCAGTTAGGCCTATAGGTACTGTTGGTAAATAAGTTGATAACTACCTACCCGCTAACGAATTCCTAAATATTTACCTCCATACAAATCCTACTTAGTTACCCTTGAAAAATTGTTTTACGTTTCATTTTGGTTGATACGTTTTTGATTTTTTTTAAAGTAGGTAGATAGGTACTTACCTAGTAGTTAGTAGGTATTGTTCCAAAAGCAAAACACCTGACTACATAATAAAGGTGTCATTGAACGTGAAAAGTTATGGGTCTTGCTTCTGTGGTCTTGCACGTTTATAGTTCATGACCTCTACTTATATAATTCCCAATAAAAAATAAATCTAAGATCCCTTACTAAAATTAATTTAAAATTATTAATCAATATGTTATCAATATAAAACCTACTTACATCCAAGGAATGTAAGGAAATGTACGTGAGTCAGTCGTAGCTGCGAGTAAGTCAAGAACACAACGGATCGTGTTTCCAAACACGACAGACAAGACGTTACAGGATCAAGATTATTATGATATGAGTCATCGGCGTGCATTCGACCTTAGTGGAATCCCCTATTATAGTCCCACCAACTTATCTGTTCAGGCGGCAAAAAATGATCTACAACATTCCTTCAAATTGTGACAGTTTGTAGTTGATTTCCTGGACCAGTAGCGCCCTCGAGAACTGCACAGTTAAGTTGGTGGTACTATACCTACCTTTATGATAGTTATAATCGTGCAACAGTATAAATTTATACTGTTACATACAACTTAGGGCGTATACCATTTGACGCTAAAATCGTTACTTTCGATAATTTGATCACATGTTGTGTCTATGGTTCATATTAAATGTGGATCCATAGACGCAACTGTGGACAAAATTATCGAAAATAACTTAAATGGAATACGGCCTTACAAGATTTAAAATACCAATACAAACAGAGTTCAATCGAGCAGACTAAGTCAGTGGGTCACATAGTCACATAATAGGAGGTACTCGAAAGTACCTATCTATAATTCATATAGATTTTATAATATTACTGCTAGATATGTTGCATTTAATTACAATAGCTATCGCCTATCTAAGTACAATAGATACTTAGGTACATATATAACTAGCTAGTAATGAATAGAATCAAATCCTCACCTACTAAATAGGTAGACGAGATACCTACCTAGCATAGGCACCATAATAAACATTAAACATAATACACCTAGGAAGATCAGGTAGGGACACGCATTAAAATCCACTGCCCTGTAAAGCATAGTCACATAAATAAACACGACATCCAAAAGACACAAAAACATTAATAGGTTTTTGCTATACGCTCTCTCTATTCCCCGGCCTGATTGCGAACCTGGGACTAAATGTTCTCAGGCAGTATCACGACTAACGTAAAGTGTCGTAGTTTAGGAAATCAACAAAATTTAAGCATAAAAATATTTAGCTTAAAGTTGTCAAATCAAAATGTATTAAAGCTCCAATAATTCAACCACTAATGAACATAGATAAAATTAGCAATTTTTTTGGAAACTACACTGAGAAAAATCTAAAGTCAAAAGCGCCCTAATGACGGCCAATTTATATGGTATTAAGGCAAAAAACCGACCAAACGTAAATACGTACAAAAACGCCTTCCAACTAGAAGGCGTTAAACTAGGTCAGTGAAGGCGAATGTTTCTTTTCGTCTTCATTTATTCATGGTCAATACTACAATTATTATCGTATAACAAGTTCAATTCTGAAAATACTTTACGGAAGGCGTTTTTTGACGGTCTTATTTATTATAAAACGTGGTACATTTTTATTGATTGGTGAAAATCATCTTAAGACTTGTGAATTTACCTTGCGTAGTTACAATTCAACGGTAAAAGGTCAAATTTGATCATTGTACAGACTCCAAAAAAAGGAGGATCTACTTAATTCGTCTGTATGTTTTTTATGTTTGTTACCTCAAAGCTTTTGACTGGGTGGACCTATTTTGATGATTCTTTTTTATTTTAAGCTGATGCTTGCCGTCTAATCCTATTTAAATTTCATCAAAATCAGTCAAGCCGTTCAATAATGTTTGTCAATTCAGTAATGGAAACGGTGGACTTTATACCATAAAAAATTGTTACCAAAAAATGGAACCGACTTCAACACTCAAAAGTGTTGAATAACTTGTCGAAGTTGGTACCTTGCGCACAATATTGTGATAATAGGTACTTTTGAACCATCACCTACGCGTATTATCACGCCTGTTTATTTCCCAGAACCCTTTCTCATCATTCAAGTAGGTACTATCCACCCACGTCTTCATTCACGACACCAGAGCCAACCACCTCTGGCATAATGCCGTATCTGATTTCAAAGCGGCTTCACCCGGCACCGTAATACAACACAAATTATATTACCTGAGATTTACGCCATCCAGGTATTTATACCTGATAGCTATACTAGCTGAATTAACTAATTTGATGTCTTGAATTAAGTTCGAGTAGGTCCTGGGATCTAGCGAACCTAAGAACTATGTCAAAAATCGAAATCAAAGACTACATTTTTTTACATACATACGTATAATCACGTCTGTATTCCCCGAAGGGGATACAAACAGAGAGACAAAAATAAGAAAAATACGGTTTTGGCATCAGCGTCAGCCAGAGTGCTCTCAATTATTTTTTATTCAAAATATCTACCATGTGCAGAATTGGATCTGTTACAGTTTTATTATAAGTATAGAGTATATTACCAACCGCCATCACTAAGTAATTATGCGTTCGAATGTTTTAAAGTAAAACAAATGGAGAACGGATTATATACGACGGCTGGAACATACCTTCTGATTGTTACTGACAAATACCAATTTTTTTACCGACTTCCGAAAAAGGACCCCTCCATTTATTGAAGCGGGTTAAAAGAAAAGTGTTTTGTGTAAACCCACGTTTCGCCAATTGGGTTTTGGTCCCGTGTAATAGAGGGCGAGCCCATCGCCATTCACCGGGCACAGTTTCAGGGTCATACATAATGTTTTCTCTAACACACTGGACGAAACACTAGCACATTTTACGTGTAATATGGCTTACGCTAACCACATATAAGACACGAACATATTGTATGAAACCCTGGCAGGGCACTAGAATAGTATACAGCCCTGTTTTTGCGCCTAATGCCTACAACACCCTGCCCACATCCACGTGAGAAGTGGCATGCTGTTCATTTGACGCACTTTCCCTGAATCGCCTCTTACGACCCCCACTGGAAGAAATAGGGAGGTGACATTCTAACCCGGCGCGGTATACATTTACAATAAACTTAATTAGTACAATAGACCCGTACGGACGGACACGCCGATGTACCTGTAGCTTTGCATCTAAAGCGCGGAGTGAATCAGGCCTTGTTAGGTTGTTTTTGACCACTATCTCACCTGATGGTAAGTGATGATGTTGTCTAAGATGTTGTTCAGGCTAACCTAGAAGTACTGGCTCTCAAGGACAGCTGCCGGAACACACCGTTAGGTGCTTGGCGACAGATTTTCTACTTGAGGGCGGTAGCTAGCCAGGCGGGCATTCGCAAAATGCCCTACTCTGTATTATCTTCGAATTATCCATGACCTCTGTAAACATAACACTCTTTTGGACAATCGTGTAATAATTGACAGAGTATGTTCTACCTCCCCCTCGATAAAACACATTAAACCTAGGTCTTTCGCCACCATTTCATTGCGCCGCTTTTTACATCATCAGAAGACATGCGTAATGCTTCTTCGAACTTTACACAAGAATCAAGAACCCGTTATCGTAACTGACCTTAACTCCTTTTATCACCGCTTTGAAGAAATATTTACCGATGACGTCACCAAAACCGGAACTTTATTTGGGGTATTGTCATATCAACACCGGTTCCAGCAACGCAAGCAGGTCGATCATTCAAAGATCTGTAGTAGCATTTCCTAGAAACCGACACGATGAATAATCCGGTTTGTATACAAACTATTGTCTAAACTGGGGTACTGTGGGATTGTGTAACTACCTGACTTGTCTGATGGCCTGGGAAGTAAATGGACACCATGACTAATAGTAGATAGCTCCATCAGTTGTTTTACGCCTAACGACCATTAGTGTCCCTCTGATTCTCATAATGACCTATTGTTGACTTTTCGAAATACTAAAGCACTTAGTAAGAACTAAAGTAAACCAAAAATCCGGCCAAGTACGTAGTCGGGCCTCGATTTATCAGGATTCTGCATCGTGAAAGAAAAATTTTGGTTTTGGTAACAGCACAAACATTTTTATTTCTATTCGTTGTTGATAAACTAGCCTTTGACCACTATCTGACGTGATCGTAAATTATAATGTAGTCGAAGATGTTGTTCAGGCTAAACTAGAATTACTGGCTCTCAAGGACAGCTGCGGGAACACCCCGTTAGGCGAATGGCGACAGATTTTCCACTTAAATCGCCGATTTGTCGTTTAAAATTTACCTTTTCTAGAGTTCTCTAGAGTGCTAGGTAAACCAAATTTTATTTTTTTAACGTTTGGGCTACTCTCTCGTGGCCTAGATCAGATCTCGTTAACAATAAATTAAATTTAATGTTTAATCCAATAGTATATGTTTTAGTGTCGACATTCCACTCAAAGAATTATTTTCAAGTTTGTTACTAATTTCGTTTACGAGCTGGAGATTCGTGACATACAAACGGGCAGACAGACAGACAGCAGTCTCATTTAAAGAGTTCCGTTTTGCCCTTATGGGATCCCTAAAAAGTGACTAGGTGTCGTGTCAGTAAATAGATACCTACTTAAAGATATTTTTACCTAAAGCAAAAACGATTGTTTAATGTACATATGTTCGGGCTGTAAGTACTGTAATATAGACAGGGAAATTTCCATCTCAACTTGACGATGATAAGTTTAGTGGGAATAATTACTGTTATAAAAAAACCGGCTTCCACGACCAAAAAGCATAGAACGATTTATTTTGAACTTGATTAAATTTATATGGGACCACATCTGAATGGCCTACGAAACAAACGAAGATTCATCAAAATCAGTTCATAATTGGCAGAGTAATGGCGTAACAAACAAAAAGAAACATACAGACATATTGAGAACCTCTTTTTGATAAAGAAAAATATCACACACAATTCACAACTGAAACTAGGTGTAAGAAATAAATGAGGGTTTACTGTCATAAAAAATACTTTAGGCGTTTCGTCAGCTTCGTCAAAAAATCCACTCCCTTGCGTGTAAAGAAGTCGTAGGTATTCTCAGGAATGAATTACATTACTCCCCTGACATTACTCCTGTTCATTTCTCCTGGTAATTAATAAATGAGCTCCAAGGAGGTAGACATTATTTCGTTTGAATGAGGAACTTATGTAAATTCCTTGTCATAATTTGCTTCATTAAGCTTTATTCTGTTTTAATAATTAAATAATTCCGCTGGAAAACCAACAGCCGGTGCTCGGATTGGTCAATTAACAAAAATGATATGCAAAAACGGTTTATTTATACTGTTCTTTATCATTTCACTTTGTGACTTTACTGAAGTCTTTCAAGGAACAGGCGCTAGCGATTTTCATCCCTTACAACATTCGATGTCATATTTTGTGGTACTTGGATTTTGAGTGTAATAAGAACTGAACAAATAAGAGCACAAAGAAGTTTATTTATAAAATGTTCTTATTTTAAATTAGTCATCTTTAAAGTTGGGCCGATGCATGAACGTATTTACTTAATCCAAAACTGTCTAAATCAAGTTAAGTTACTAGCGGCCTGCCCCGGCTTTGCACGAGTATCTAACAAAAATAATAAATTGTAACACATAAAAAGTAGTTATTGTGACATAACTGTAATAGTTAGACATATTGTATTGCGGACATGTTTGTAGATATTGATGTCCTCTATAAAATTGTAGTACATAACATATCTGTGCTCTATTGTCAACAATTTCCGCAGCGTACGCGATATACCTATAGTTTATTTGGTATTTTTATCACACATTGGGTTACATTATCGAAGTTTTCATATGGATCCCTAAGTTTTTGAAAATATTCTATGTTCATCAGGTATACAGTGTAGGATTCTAATGGGGAAAGAATTTTTCAAATCGGTCCAGTAGTTTTTAAGTTTATTCGTTACATACAAAAATACAAATTTTTCGTCATTTTAATATTAGTATATTTGGTATTTCGTCATCCAGACCAGACATATTTTTATACTCAAAAAATCTAATACGCATAGTACTTATAGAACTTACTGTGCCGTGGGAAACAAACATACTTAAAGACCACACAATAAAAACAAACAAATATTATGACCTAACAAATGAATTAACCAAAAACGGTCATGTGGTTAGTTTATAGCTGTAGAAGTTGGAGCAAGGGGTATACCAGCGAAATCCCTATATAACCTACTTAAAGACCTTGGCCTACCAAGAACAACCGTAACATCCATCCTACAACGTGTATCTAAGGCGGCATTAGTAGGATCTTATCAAATTTGGTTAGGTAGGGGAGGAGGCTCGAGTGGTGAAGGAGAGCATTGATATATCATAAAGGGGCCCCTTAATCCTACTCCTGGGTTGCAAGTCCCAGGCCCCTCTGGCCTCTTCCTCTGCAACGCTATGGACCCGCCACCCGCACGGTGAATCCATGGAATGCTAAGAAATTCGTCTATATTTTCATCAAAGTTTAAGTAGTGTAAAACTGTATTAATATATCACAAATTTTCTACTCTCTCTTTAACTTTTAGAGAAGAGTCCTTTTCTCCAATCCCTTCGGGGATTTATATAAAGGTATGAAGTTGTGTTATATTAACCGAATTCCAAAAAGAGGAGGACGCGTTTGTAAAACTTAGGTTATAACAATTTTAATGCAACTCACGCCGATAGTGTTAGGTGACAGTATTGTGATTGAATGACAATCGATATTGTTAGCAGTGCGTTTTGCTGTAAAGTATAAAATAACTACATAGATTCAGGCGTTACACTATTTTAAAAATGTTTTAAGAAAACATTTAGTAAGCAAATTTTGTTGAAGCAATGATGGCCGAGTGGTAATAGCTATGGACTGCCGTGCCGCAGGTCCATGGTTCGATCCCCACCGCCGGCTTGAGCTTCACCGCATGTTGAAAGGGCATTTTGCGAATGCTCGCCTAGCTAGCTACCATGCACCCTCAAGTAGAAAGTTTGTTGCCAAGCACCGATATTGTTAGCAGTGCGTTTTGCTGTAAAGTATAAAATAACTTCATAGATTCGGGCGTTACACTATTTAAAAAATGTTTTAAGAAAACATTTAATAAGCAAATTTTGTTGAAGCAATGATGGCCGAGTGGTAATAGCTATGGACTGCCGTGGTGCAGCTCCATGGTTCGATCCCCACCGCCGGCTTGAACTTCACCGCATAATGGAAGGTCATTTCGCGAATGTTCGCCTGGCTAGCTACCACCCTCAAGTAGAAAATCTGTCCCCAAGCACCTAACAGCGTTCCGGCAGCAGTCCTTGGAACCAGAAAAATTACAGGCACATGACACTTAACAACTCTACGTATCTGTGTGAGGGTCGCAGTGCAATTCGTTCGGACGAAATGAATCTGTTATAGGCAGAGGTTAGCCCGCTCATCAGGTGGGCCTCGTGCTTGATCCGTCACAATAACATAAAAAAGCATATTCTATCCATCATTTAAGTAGAAATTTACATTGATTTTTTTTTTTTTAAAGGAACAAAACATTCGGCGATAGTTAATTAACCTAATTCAGTCATTCGCAATAACATGCTATAGTTCACACTATTGATCCTTATTGTACATAAAAATGTGTGTTCAAAGTTTACAACAAGATAAGGCTTATAACAAACACGAATCATGTTTTCGCTCCAGCTAAATATAGAATAAAACAAAGGCATACCGATAGGTATCTCCTGCTAGCAACTTCGAAGTTTACAACTTGGCAACTTATCTACAGGATAAAATAAACAAAGTTTATTGGAGCACAGGAGTATAAACATGTCATGCTCATAAACAGGTTTATCTCATGTGATATCATCTTTACAATACTCTTATTTTATTTTCATATAAACATTAAAGTAAGCCAATACGTCCAAATACGATGGTTAAGGAACGATAGGAAAGATTCGAGTTATGACGTCATGTCATGTTTGCTCAATTGGTTAGAGCATACCCCGGCTTAAGGGGTGGATGGACGGGTTCGAATCCCGCACATGACTTAAATTTTTCCTATGGTATATTTGTGATTTTGTAAATAAAGTAAGGCCCTAAGAAAAATCAGTATTCTCAACTCAATATACTGTCAAGTCAAAGTCAAAATCATTTATTCAATTTAGGCGTCTACGACGCTCTTATGAAGGTCAATTACAAATTTTAGTATTGAAATATTCTACATTGTACTGTCACGTTCAGCAAATAAATTGTATAGAGCCACTGCGAGAATAACGGGCAATAAACTCGGGGCCATTCTTTTAAACATCTTTTAACAATGTGTTACATACTTACTATATAATAGAGTTATTACAATTTGTTTAAATTATGTAGGTGACAGGCAATAGCTTGGCAGAGGCGGTACTGTGAAAAGTACATACATATTCTATCGACATTATAAGAAAGGATATAGAAAGATTATTATATTATGTAAAATTCAATTTCATCCATCCATCCACATACACCGGAACGTCCACTGTTGAACAAGGTTTCCTCCATTGGGGGATTTGCCATAATACCCACGTCTTGCGGATCGCAGTTTGAAGTCGTCGGTTCTTCAGAAGGTGCTGCTTCCCACCTTCCAGTATTTTTGCCGTTAGTCGCCTGCTACGACACCCAGTCACGGGAAGAAATGGGGAGATGTCATTTTTGCCCGGCACGGTTAAGGCCTTAATGGCACTGTAGCAATTGAAATTACTGGGCGAGCGAGACAACAACAAACATCTCGGAGTGACGAGCGCAGTGCAGTGTCGAGCAGAACGAGAGTGGTGACACTGCAATTGTAATGAATAGGCTTAAGACGTGTCCGTCTCGTCACATCATAACGTTAAAAAAATGTGCTTGAATATATTAACCGCAAACAGTAAAAATGCTTTAAAAGCTCATCCTCATTAGATCTTTCCTTTTTTATGAGTAACAGCTTAAGTAATAGGTACGTTGCCTTTGAAAGCCTTTCTCAAAAGCATGAAGACAGATGCACGAAGTCGGGCTAGAGAAAAACAGCGATCAATCATACTAATCACCTCGGTAGGTGGCCCAGCCAGTCATCACTCATATTTGAACCATATACGTACTTACTAACAAATACTATGAAATAGATAGACATGACTTACCCCTAAGATTTTTTTACCTGTAGACAAGTTGTGAACTCCCTAGATTTAATAGATGAATGCAAGGTAATTGCCGTAGTCGCTACCAGTCTTGCACTTCAGAGCGTCCGGTAAATACGTTGCCGCTAATCGTGTGTTTTAGGAAAAAGTTGTGGACAATATGCCTTCCTGTGTATTTAGACACTGCCCTCATATACAGGCACTGTGAGAAAAAAAAACATATCACGCGTAAGTGTTGCTATTATCATCGCAATAGAAAAAAAATTGTAATGGAATACATTTTGTTTTATCTTAGGCGACTGTTGTCACAATGAAATGGATGAGCGACATGTGAGGATCGTTTTGTATATTGTATACCTACTCTATGTATTTCAACTCTCTGACTTACCCTAGTTTGTACACGAAGTTTATATTTTACACGAGTGCCCTCAAGGTGTGCAATGTTTTTAGGGTTCGTGAATGTAAAATAGTTATACTTAGTGAAATGATGTAAGTTTCTGGTTTATTTTTATAAATGTTATTTTGAAGGACAAACACGAGGCCCAGATATAGGTTGTGGAGATGGGAGATGAAAGTTGTGAAGATAGTTTTTTTATTGCTATTAGGCCTTTGACCACAATCTCACTGTATGGTAAGAGACGATGTGGTCGAAGGTGTGAACAGGCTTAACCTAGAATTACTGGCTCTCAAAGACAGCTGGCCAAACACACAGTTAGGTGCTTGGCGACAGTTTTTCAGCGTGTAAATTTTTTTTAAAATATGTCACACAGTTAAAATATTTTTATCCAGAAATTCCTCAAAAATCAAATTTTTTTGTTACGAGGCATATTTTAAAACTAAACTAGTTAGGAATCCGAAATTTTGGTATATTATGTGCCATGTTTTTATAATAAAGAGAGATATGTAGAGTCTATATATATAGTTTTTTTTTCCACGTGTCTTCACTGGTATTATTGCGGTATAGACACGTTTCCAAAAACAATTTTAATTTAATTTGAACATTATTAGTTATAAACCAACAAATACTGAAAATGACAGTTGATACCGTAGTTTCGTAACTGGGATCAAAAACAACAAAAAAAAATTATCGTACAGGCTATTGCAATGCGGAACCCTAAAAGAGCGAGGGCTGACGCGCACTTGGCCAGTTTTATAAATTATAGTTTGGAATATCGTTTATAATATACCACACCGGGCATTTCATTCTCTCGAATCAAGAAAGAATCATTCAAATCGGTTCACAACATAAAAAGGTGCTAGGTAAAATAAAATACTTAACAAGGGGAAAATGGGAAATTTTGAGAAACCCCCGACACACATCTGTATAAATAATAGCTAAAAACCACCTCGATCACGTCAGGTTTCAAACATAAAAAACCAAATCGAAATCGATCCATTCGTTTAGGAGATAGGATGCCACAAGCACACATATTCGTCAAACTTATTTAAAGATAAAAATGTTTTTGAAGCGCGTGTTCGTAGCGAAGTTAAGTAACTTTGCTGATCAGTTAAGAACAGCTAAGCACTGTTCTTAACTGATCAGCAAAGTTAAGCAATGTCCACCGCGGTCATGAGTTTGATGGGTGACCGCTAGTGACATTACTGCTGAGCGCTTCCGTGCTTCGGAGGGCACGTTGAGCCGTCGGTCTCGGTTTTCGTCTTAGGATGACAGTCGTTATAGCATGGTGGTAGTGGTTGCGAATGCCCGTCTGGCTAGTTACCACCCTCATGTAGAAAATTTGTCGCCAAGCACCTAATAGTGTGTTCCGGCAGCTGTCCTTGAGAGCCAGTAATTCTAGGTTAGCCTGAACAACATCTTCGACAACATCATCACAGGTGAGATAGTGATTAACTATTGCTTAAGCTAACCAATTTAGGCATTAAAAAAAAAAGAAATAGGTACCTAATTGTAAAAAAAAAGATAAATTGAGAATCTTTTCGGAAATCAGTTAAAAGTAGCCTGTATTATTAACTAATGAGGGTATGGTGCTAATGAATAATGACAAGGTGATCCCTTTCACCCGATGAAATGAACCACTACTAAATAGCTGAGCGATTACGTGTAATAGATAGGGTATCGGGCTAAGTGGAACATTTAACGCTTCTAATGACAGAATAAATAATAATAGCACCTAATTATAGGGTGGTTTTGGGTTACGCGTTGTACAGTCCAGTCTGGATCGTTCGAATCGATCGATCGAAAAGCATTCCTTGTGACGCGTCTTTAGCGAAACCCCAATTCGAAAAGCAATTACGTGTGAAATGGGTTTAGAATTTTCCCGGATTTGATGGGAAATTAATTGACTGTGAAGTAAGTAATAAGGGGAATTTGAATATCGAACGAGTTCGTTTCTGAGATTATAGCTTTTAAAGATACTAACATGTAAACTGCAGAAAACATTATTAAGGTACGCGTCCATTGGCCCACGACGAACGCACTGCATGCACGGTACGCAACGGATTTTTGTTCATAAATGCCGGCTTCCGATGCGGGCGGTGCGGATAGTGGACGCATCGCTATGTAAAATCATACAAAGCTAACTAAAATCCGTTGCGTGCGGTGCGTCCGGCCTGGGCCAATGGACGCGTACCTTTAGTCCTCTAGCAACGAACATAAATATATTTTAAACAATGCCCCCCGATTTGAATATGATTATTCTTCACCATTATTTATTTACAACCATGCACGTTATCTGTATTAAAATTTCGATTGCTGTTGTTATCAACAGTTAAGAAATATATTGAATCGGAATATTAATAGGCATAAGCAACCGCGCACTAAAGAAATGCTATTTAAATAGTAACTAGTCGTATTTGTCAATAATTATCAGTGCGCCTATCCGTTATTACAAACTGTCAACAAACTGTTATCTATTCTATGTCACCAGCTTGCCTTGAGGTGTGCAACCACTCTGTGCTTTCCACGCATTTAGTCATCTATACAGCATAAAAGAATAAAAAAAAAGATTTTAATTATTTTTTAAAAACAACAAATGTTTGTATATTGATGTCCCAACAGTTCATACACTTGGCTATAAGTGTAGTGTGCAATTTATTAGGGTATTCCCATCTACCGGGAACACTTCAGTCTCTTGACTGTTACTGAAAATTTAGCTTTTATAGAAAACCGAATAACACGGAATTATCTATTCGGTGTTCTGTGCCCAATAATATGTCTGACCCGAAGATCGAACACGAACCTCAAGCTTCCAAAACTGAGGTTTTACACACATACGATCAAACTAATAATTATAAAAATTACATATATTATACTTACATTATACTGAATGAATAGTAATGGCAAATAAGTAAGCGGTTTTAAGTTGCATAATTTTTAAGAGTGCGAAATATTCTCTAAATTAAAGAAAATTGCGCTCTAAAGGTTTTTGTAGTATGTAGTATTCGCTAAACGTGCGAGAAGGTTGAAATAGTGATGGCTCAGTAGCATTATGGACTGCCGCGCATCAGGTCCATGGTTCGAATCCCGCCGTGGGCTTGAGTTTCACCGCATAGTGGAAGGGCATTTTTCGAATGCCCGCCTGGCTAGCGACCACCCTCAAGTAGAAAACTGTGACCAAGCACCTAACAGTGTGTTCCGGCAGCTGTCCTTGAGAGCCAGTGAAATTACAGGCACATGAGACTTAACAATGTCTCAAGGTGACGGGCGCAGTGCAATTCGTGACTTGTGACGAAATGCATCTGTTATAGTTAGTCCGCTTAACATAGTTAACATGTGTTGGGCCTCGAGCTTGTTCCGTCACAATAACATAAATAGAAGGCTTTATATTGTTAATTAAACATAAAATAATGGTATAATGTATATCTTGTCTTTCCTTTCATTATCTCCTCTACATAGAACTCAAGAACGTGGGTCTGAGAAAAGTAGATTCATTTTTCTGCGGATTTGATTCTCATATACAAAGAAGACAGCAGCCGCTACATCTACATTCTCATTATGACAACTTCGACCACGGCCCTATAATATGATATTTAGATGTCCCGTTCAGTAATAAAACCTTATAGAGTTGGTACGGCACGAGCACGACACGACTATGACCTCGTCCCGGGGCGATTGCCCCCGCTATCACGACGCCACAGTCACATCAATGCATTGTTTGACCGTTGCGAAGCTCACGAGAACCACGTTATGGCTGACCTAATAACCCAGGACTTATACTTAACTTTCTTAAAACGAAAAGCTCCGTAATGATAGATACGTCGCGTTGAGGGCTTTACTATGTGACATCTTTCTTTTCCTGATATGTCCTAAAGAAAATATAGTATTATGAAAAAAGACCCTTAACGTAACCACTATCTTGGTAATTTATGACGTGATTGATAATGATAAACAGGTGAAACAGCAGGCTATTGGCGGTAGCTAGCCAGGCATATAAAAAATGCATAGCCCACAGGGCAGCTATCTAGCTGCCTCTCTGAAACCGTTTAATAGCGCTGATTCTGGAGCGGGATGATGCTCATGAGAGGACATAGGTTCTAGATTTCTGGATCTTAGTGCTAACCATCTTTTGAAGCGTTCCTAGCGGAGCTTGCCTAGGCGGTCTTACCGAAGAACTAGGTTAAGCAACATCCGCTGCGATCATTACTTGGATGGGTGATCGCAAGTGGTATTTACTAAGGAGCGCTTACGTGCTTCCGACTTGGTCCCGGTGGTTGTCTTAGAACAGCAGTCGTTATAGTATGGTGGTAGGAACATTAAAGTAAGTGAAGCTGTTTGTCGAGTCACAGAATAATAAGGGTTAAAAATACAATAGAGTAATCAGTTTATCAGAATCCTTTCAAACTATACCCTCTACATGATTACGACCGCTGTTACCAAAGCTGCTCCGTAATTTACTGGTTGTGTTTAATATTCAAGAGGCAGATGTTTGTGCGCGGCCACAACAGGTGTGCACGCGCCCTGTTTTTTTTCCGGCTATTTTTTGTCGTAATATGCCGCCGAGTAACTCTCCCGAAGATAAGGTCGACACGGCCGACGCTGGTTTTTTTGTCACGTTTTATACTTTGTTGGTATTAATAATTTTATTGGATAAACTATGCCTCACCATTAGAGTAACTATTGCTTAATCTGTATGGTTACTACTGTATAATCACATTGCCGCTTAACATTCAGAATGTTAACGTATCTGCGTCAATTTACAACGAAAAAGCAGCGAAAGGCAGTGTTACTGTCATCCATTTTCGACTTTGTATGTATTATGACAACGCATATTATCGGTTGAAAGATTTGCATGGGTGGCGCGGCCACCCGCGGCCTATCACCGTCTTGTCTTTCATCCTATACTACACATTATAGCAATAGATACAAAGTCGATAATGGTTTGACAGTAAAACTGCCAGGCGATGCCTCTTCAGTGTGAATTGAGGGCTATAGTCATATACAGGGTGCCCGGTAATGAATGGATAACCTTATATTAGGTACCTATTTGTATATCTAATGTCCATTCAGAAAAAAAAAACAGAACAAAAAAAAATCAAGTAGTACCAAAGTTATGGTCTTTTTAATAAACAAACATATTCATTTTGCCAAAGTTTAAGCATCCATAGCGTAAAAAAAAGTATGAATACACAATAACCAATCATTTTAAAATAAAGTGTGCCTAAAGCCGGTTTCAAAATGGTACTTATTTGATTTATTATGTATTTTTATTTTTTTCTGAATGGCCATTAGATATACAAATACCTAATTTAAGGTTATCCATTCATTACCGGGCACCCTGTATAAATATATATAAGCAGATTTCGCGACAAAAATTCTTCCCTCGCCCTAAATCCGGTGGAGCTGAACTACTGACAGCGGTAGTCAGCATCAAAGTACTCCCTAAACAAACAAACAAACAAACGATAGTAAAATTGTGCTTCTTCAAGAACTGCCTTGTCAACTGAAACGTTTTGCGTCGAATCAAGATTCTACACATAAACATTCGTATATTATCTAAATTGCAGGTATGTAACTCTATCCGTTTAGGACCTAGAGACCCGGACAGATAGCAGAATGACTTTACTAGGAATCCGTTTTGCTCGGGTGCCAACAAAGCACATTGTTAATCTGAAAAGAATGTCTAGATGTTTCTTATTTAGCCAAATGTCAACAGTGACAGGTGGCAATTCGTTTTACATGAGCTCGCCATCGCAGTAACTCTTTTAAACAAGTTTAAGGAAGTGCTATTTTATGCGCTTATCATTACTTCAACGTCTGCAGTCACATAAAAGTACTAAATTTAACTTTTATTTTTTAATTTTATATTAACATACTAAGGCTTAGTTGCACCATGACTTGTAAATGTCAACCCGTGTGTAAAGTCAATTGTTCTGTTGGAATAAGGTTGAAATTACAATGTTTTTTTATTAAATTACTATGTATGTATATAAGTGCACATACTTATGACTAGTAAACACATGTAACTAAAATGTATAATTGCTTTTAAGTATGGGTAACAGGCAATTTCGACGGAGATTTTGGAAATAATGCCTTATTCATAGAGATACGTTTTTATTGACCTTTTCACTTTTACCGACGCAAATTTCTACCCCATTAAATAAATCATAGACCATCGTAATACCTATGTTAATAAAAGATTCAAGTAGTTTTTTTTTTTTCACCGGTGGTATGCTTTTATTAACAAAATGCTACGACCTATATAATAATATAGCTACTACGATAAAAGCATTTAGACAACCTAAAGTCATTGCAGACTCACAGGCAGGTTTGCATCTTTTTTCAAATAAATATTTCTGTCGAAGTGCTTCGATCAAGATTTCTTTTACACCTTACAAAGGTGGTGACAAGTGGCCTGCCGTAACGCCTGTCCATTACAATGTAGTGTGACCGTCTTTGTTGTGCTTGACTTTACATTGCCAACTGCGCTCGTCACTCCGTGTCGTTAGTTCTTATGTCTCGTTTCCCAAATATTAATTTAACTTACTACAGTTACCACCTACATATTTATAAGTATTTAACGGGACCTAATCGCGATAAAAACATGTATAAATTTATTTACCTCGACGTTTCGACCAAGTTGCATTGGTCGTGGTCACGAGCGGACTGAAGAGGCGGGTGTCAACGTCTTGAAAGGCGGGTATTTTCTCCAACTACCCGCATTTGACTTAAAAATGTATCGTCTCGACACAACACTGACAACATCCACAGGTATTAAGGAAGGTAAAACGAGTTTGGTGCATTTCCTTATCACTGGATTCCAGGATGCAGCTAACGTAAAACCGTCCTCTTTATTGAAATTACGATATTTCCTTATATCAATATCGTACTAGTCTGGAGTGGTAGTGACGTTCCGCTCGTGACCACGACCAATGCAACTTGGTCGAAACGTCGAGGTAAATAAATAAATTTATACATGTTTTTATTGCGAATAAGTCCCGTTAAATACTTATTAATATGTGTTCAAGTCGCGAAAGTCTTAAAGTTACTACAGTTACCTTCACGCCTAAACTAAGTAGTGTTTGGACACTACTGCTGGGAGGCGGAGTATCTGTCACTACGGTGGTATACACCAAGACAGACTCTTGGAAAAGAAAATTTACTATATTATTTTTATTGCACCTAACATTTTCCTCGCTGTAACAAAGTAAAAGTTTATGTTTCGCTACCGCGAGTACCTTCCTTTATTGAAACCTGTAAAAGCGAAAGATCCTAGGATTGAACCACGAGCGAAGCTAGTTTATCAAGAGGTCAGAGGTTTGAAAGGTACTAGACAAGACAACTTTGCGCCAAGCGCAATAGAAATGTTTACCTCCCTTCAGCGAGGAAAATGCTGGGTGTAAGAAAAACAGCTTAATTTTAAGTGATAATAAATTTAGAACGTTAATTTTTATCAAGTTTTTAAACTTAAACTGTTAAATTACTAAAATTGGTAATATGTACAGTAAATTCATTTTTACGAAACATTCGTAGAGGCTCGAATTTCAAAAACCTTTTCCACGCTAGCGGATAAAAACCACTTTTCCGCGTAGATTTTTCCATGATAAACAACACCTTTCCGAGCTTGTGAGGTGAAAAGTTATTCTTCGTCACGGACCTTTGAAACATTTAGTACGCTCAGGATTCTATTTTTGAACCAAGCTTCGCTCAGGATTCAGTCCTAAAGTCCTTAACTTCCTCAGGTTTCAATACAAGTACCTACTCTTCTATTTAGTTGTTGAGTTTGTGTGTTGTCAATAAAGAATTAAAAAAAGCGTAACTTCATCTCCATGTTCATCTTGAAATATCCTCTACTATTTCAACGAGGCATCGATTACACTGATAACTGTATCGATTAATTTGCCTCTAATCGATATTCCGCATCGGCATCCAATCCAACTCGTATGCGCAGCTGCGTTGGTTTTTATTTATTTTGCATAAAACCGAAGGACTGACATCGATTTGCAATTTTCGAGTCCGACCTTTATATTGTATAAAAAATGTTGAAATATTGAAGTGAGATTTCTTGATTCGTATCCTGTTTTTTTTTTTGCAAATTAGTATACAATTGGCAGATGGTCTTGCCTTATGAAAATGCATCTTGCTTATGAGAAACCGTCTCCATTGCCCTTTTAAAATAAATCCATTAAAAAAAAAACAATAGCGTTGTATAATATCATTCTTAAATATTCAGCAGTGGACAATCCGGCTGATACAGTACTCAGACTTTGTTACTTTTACTCCATGCCATAGGTCGCAAACAAGCAAACGGGGCGCCTGATGGCAAGCGATCACCGTCACCTATGGGATAACTGCACCCGAGAATAACACTCGGGACATCACAAATACGTTGCCACTTTAAGAACTATGTTGACACTTGGCTTTCGAAGAACCCATATTGAAGCTACTCTGAAATATATTGCGGAGGAAGCTCATTCCACATTCTGCAGGTGTCATGCAGAAGAAATTGCGTGAATTGCATGTGATCTCCACGTGTCTAGCTATCTGGCGATATACGTAATTTGGTAATAGATTCCTTATTGTAATAGCGTTATTCTATTGATACATTGTATATCTATCTTGCTTGTTATTGGACTAATAACCTAGTAACTAGGAAGTACGACATGACCTAAGTTTCACACAATTGTAAGACACTATTACCTCCAGCGCTTTTCATAACAAATTTTGTCATCTTTTATATTAAATATTTAATTAATTAAGTTTCATAAAACTTTGTCCCTGAGCCTCATTCCTATGCTCTTGGTTTCCATCCGAAATAATTTCGATGTTTCCGCCTAGCAGCATGCGTCAATGCTCTTTAAAATAATACTACGTCAAATAAAAAAATGCCTTCATAGTGTTAAGTTGTTGATAATATATCAACCTACCAGCCTAAGTAAATAGTCATCTGCTAATTGGCGCATTAAAAAAAAAAAAAAAAAAAAAAAGTTCGACATTCCAGCACCCGCTTCCATATAGAATTCCATCTGAAATATTTTTTTTTTTTTAATAATAAGCTATAGTTAGTTTATTGGTAAATAAATTAAAATAACAGACTAATATATTGTGGGGTGCTGGGCTAGAATGTTACACCCCCATCTCTTCCCTTTCTTCTTCTTCTTTTTTCGTAATAGGCGAATAAAGGTAAAATACCGGAAGGTGAGCAACAGCACTTACTGAGGATTCTGCTAACTTACATTGCGATCCTCGAGACGCCTGCCAAGCGTGTGAATTATTGCAAACTCCCCCCTTAATACGGTAACTGTAACAGCCGACTCGTCCACTGCTGAACACAGCTTCCCCTATTAAGGGGGTATTTTGAAGCAGTGATGGCTCAGTGGCATTGGCTATGGACTGCCGTGCAGCAGGTCCACGGTTCGAATCCCGCCCTGAGCTTGAGCTTCACCGCATGGTGGAAGGGCATTTTGTGAATGCCCGCCTGGCTAGCGACCACCCTCAAGTAGAAAATCTGTCGCCAAGCACCTAACAGTGTGTTCCGGCAGCAGTCCTTGAGAGCCAGAAAAATTACAGGCTAATGAGACCTAACCACTGGACGTCTCAGTGTGACGGGCACAGTGCAATTCGTCGCTGACGAAATGCGTCTGTTATAGGCAGAGGTTAGTCCACTTAACATCAGGTGGGCCTCGGGCTTGTTCCGTCACAATAACATAAAAAAAAAAAAATGTGCCGTAATCCCCACGCTTGGCAGGCGGCTTGGGGATCGCAGTGTAAGATGGGAGTTCTTTAGAAGGTGCTGCTGCCCACCCAGTATTTTTCCCTTAGTCGCCTCTTAGGACACCCACGGGATGATATGGGGAGGTGCAATTCTATCCCGGCACCCCACGGGAAACCCCCCTTAATGGCTGTGGACAATTCAGCTGATACAGTATATAGTTACGATGATAAACTGTCTCCTGCTTGGATATTATACTTGAAAAAAGTAACTAATAAGTTATGTGAAGTTCACAGAGTTTCAACACTTTATATTAAAAGCAGGATAAAACTACGTTTGTATGGAGAGCACTTCGAGTAAGTATACTATCCTAAGCAGATTATAGTTACGTACTTTTCTCCCAAAAGCTCAAAACCTAAAACTTTACAAATATCCGTAACATTCCCGATAGGGATCTGCTTCGTTAGTCAAAGGATTCTTCAAACTTTATACCTACAATCCCAACGAATAAGGAAAGATACCTTCGGGTTTGGAAATGGTTTTCTTTTGGTACTTTTGTAATTAGTTTTTCTTTAGGATTATTCGTTAGCTGTTTTGTAGCTATTGAAATTGATAATACAACGCTAAGAAAATCCTCATTCTTAAAAGTAATTAAACAATCGACCATTTTTTGGTGAACGTGGAAGTAGAATGTAGAATAGATGCCATGCGTGGTCAAAATGCTGGCACCTAATTGGAGCATCGAATAAGCATTGCAATTCAACGGTGCAATGCTGCCAGCATGCTAGGCACGCTGCCAACTGATAGTGGTAGTATTTAGACTGCTTACGAGTCACCCTAAATGGTTATGTTGTCAGTAACGTCGAAATTGTGTAGTTTTTTTTTTATTTTGTGTTATTTTCTAAATAGTACTGTTCATTTTTGGCGTTTTAGAACAAGATGCTCGGAAGTAAGAAACACCTTAATAAATACGGATATTATTGAAATGAATTTTCATGTTCTTTTTATTTGCGTGAGGAATTGTCTTTGAAATCCCACAGCCAGTTAACGCTCTGGGTCTGGCTCCACAGTGTTACTATTTTTTATAAAAAGAACTCCAGCAACTCCAAAAAAGTTTCCAGAACATATAACAATAATAATCACTTCAAGTTATTGCATACTTTCGGAGATAGCGTGGTCAGATATCCAGATTTTCAAACCCATTTATCTCAGGGAGGCGGTCATTTAAGCCATTTATGCCCCAGAATATGAATGGTTTGTAATCACTTACCCTATCGATTGGCACGAATGTAATTCGTGTTCAGGAGAAAACTTAAGCATAACTACTTTCCTCCACCAAAAAAAAAATGGTGGGGGAAAGTAGTTATGCCAGTAACTCACTATGCCCTTTATCTTGTGTAACTTATCAAATGTTGCTAGGCAATCTTGTACGCACCGCCCACCTTCTCAGAATCTGTACGCTTTCTCAATGTCAATAGAAGTCGTCAGGGCATCAAAGGGCTTGCGACGAGACGGGCACCTAATTACGTTAGAAGCGTTAGAACAACCTTCAACACGATAAAGATGTTCACGCCCCTCGGTTATGAAGGGCATCGGTAGATTAATCAAATAATCATACGTTTTTTTTTATGCGTGCGCTGTATTCACGGTTCAGGTTCCATGCTCTCAATTGGATATCCTAAGTATTGCCCCGTGGGGTGCCGGGTTAGAATTGCACCTCCCCATATCCATAATATATATAGCATCCAACAAAATATTAAAATGGCTTTAATACACCTTGTTCCCGCCCAAGTCTTATAGTTAGATCGTGTTCCCTAAAGATATACTAAATGGTGATAAAGACCATCCTAAATACAGAACAGAACAGTTAAATATTTCTGGCGTTTCGAAGGTGACAACAAACATACACACGTACCATCACATTGATAATTTAAGTCTGAAGTAATGCAATATCTTCTGCCAAAACAATCCTCGCGGATTACTTTATTTAATCCTCCGTATGTTCAGTAAACAAGCGACATGCCCTCGTCATTCTTCGCCTCAGTAATAACCATTATCAACTATACAGCCAAGATCTTTCTCATAATCTACTCGTAGCTATAGCTACGAGTATATATATATATATATATACGTATATAACAGCTTGTTTAATGGGAAAGCTGACTATCTAATTGGAGAGTATTGAGGTCCTGTGTTTGAAACTCGGGTCTTAGCTATTGTTTTTTTTTCGACAATAGTAGATTATGATACAAGTGAGCTTAGTTGCTCATTATACTCGAGGCTGTGTGTTGCAGGCCGAGCCGTAGGCGAGGTCGTAAATCAGCCAAGTATAATGAGCAAATAGCTCACGAGTTTCACATGCACTTTTTCAACACCCTTGCTAGAAAAAAAATATATATTGCACAAATGCGATACAAACAACATACAAAAATTATGGAATATAACGCGCAAGTATTTTTTTTTTGCGCTCGGCATATGTATGATATTTGATCACATATAAACCTCTTTGATGTTAAAAATCTGTAATACACGTTTAAATCCAAAATGCTCTGTTTACTCGCATACAACTTTAGTTGCAGTTAGGTACTAACTTAACTTTGTAGGGATAATTATATTAGGCACTAGTGTATAATATTATTATGCACGAGGGTGTTATAGTTCGGTTTATGGCCCTAAGAACGATATAATAAAGCTCAATTTTCGAGCAAGGGTGTTGAAAATATTTTTAGTAGGAGTCCGGAATCTGGTACAGTGCAGTATATGGTTCTAATGGGACCAGTAAATGTGTGACGAAACGGGTGAGTGAGACACAACCGACGACATAACGTTATTTGCCATGAGTAGTACGTAATATGTAATATTGAAGCGCTCGTAGCGATGTTTACTTAGCTGTTCTCAACCGATCAGCAAAGTTAGGCAACGTCGCCCGCGGTCATGAGTTGGATGGGTGACCACTAGTGACATTACTACTGAGCATTTCCGTGCTTCGGAGGGCACGTTAAGCCGTCGGTCCCGGTTGTCGTCTTAGCAGTCGTTATAGCATGGTGGTAGGGCATTTTACGAATGCCCGCCTGGCTAGCTACCACCCTCAAGTAGAAAATCTGTCGCCAAGCACCAAACGGTGTGTTCCGGCAGCTGTCCTTGAGAGCCAGTACTTCTAGGTTAGCCTGAACAACATCTTCGACCACATCATCACTTACCATCAGGTGAGATAGTAGTCAAAGGCTAACCTATGGCATAAAAAAAAAAATGTCAGCATATTGTGAGATATTTTTTTTCTTACAACCCTATCGGATATAAAAATGAAGGTCTTTAAAACACGATTCCATAAATAAATATAACTTGCAGTTTAAATTTCAATGGAACGATAAAACCCTAATTGTAAATAAATAATTTGCAATCCGGGTTTTTTTTAACTTTTTAAATTAATTAAAATTTATGCTTATTAACATTTTCTTAACTATAAAATTAAATGTAAAGGGGGCTGTAAACAGACAGTTTTAGACCCTTTTTTAATAGAGTCTGTCTCAAAAATAGTGACGAGTCAGTTTTATGACGGGTGGAAATTTGTTACATTGTAGAATTCTAGAAAAGTGAGACCCAAATCGCACTTTGCGAGTTTTCATTATTTCTGCCTAACTTAAAAAAACTATATTTATATTCGACATAAGTGAAATGGCTTCACTTTGTAACTGAGAGGATATAGTCGCCCCTGTCCTATTTTAGTCGCCATTGATTTATTTTTATTCCGTAGTTGTCCTGTAATAAATAAACACAGTGGCAACGACAGAAACATCCGTTTGTTTTCGTTTTGTCTGTATCAGCTACAATTTCTTGGACTTGAAATAAATATTTATTAGTGCTAAACCTATATGGTGTCTGCGTAGGACTGTGACATCGATCTAGTTATGTGGCGTAAAGTTTTCTACTTCAGTCACACACCAATTTAATTATATGAAGAAAAAAATGTAACTTTTTTTTTTGCTGGTAGGTAAGCTTTTGACTACAATCTCACCTGGTAAGTGAAGCGCTCGTAGCGAAGTTTACTTAGCTGATCTTAACCGATCAGCAAAGTTAAGCAACGTCGCGCGCGGTCAGGAGTTGGATGGGTGACCGCTAGTGACATTACTACTAAGCGTTTCCGTGCTTCGGAGGGCACGTTAAGCCGTCGGTCCCGGTTGTCGTCTTAGGATAGCAGTCGTTATAGCATGGTGGTAGGGCATTTTGCGAATGCCCGCCTGGCTAGCTACCACCCTCAAGTAGAAAATCTGTCGCCAAGCACCTAACGGTGTGTTCCGGCAGCTGTCCTTGAGAGCCAGTACTTCTAGGTTAGCCTGAACAACATCTTCGACCACATCATCACTTACCATCAGGTGAGATAGTGGTCAAAGGCTAACCTATAAGGCATAAAAAAAAAAAAAGTGATAATGTTGTCGAAGGTGTAACAGGCTTAACCTAGTATTACTGGTTCTCAAGGACAGGTGCTTGGCGACAGATTTTCTACTTGATGGTGGTGGGCTAGCCAGGTGGGCATTCACAAAATGCCCTTCCACCATGCAGTGAAGCTCAAGCCCGCGCGGGATTAGAACCATGGACCTACTGCGAGGCAGTCCATAGCCAATGCCACTGAGCCATCACTGCTTCGTACTTCAAACACAAAAAAGCATTATTTGGGATAACTCTAATACTACTAGATGGATCTCACTCAAATATAAATGGGACCACATGACAAGAACCAGCTTACGAATATAACAAAAACTCATAATTGGTACACTCTGCAAAGAGTTGCGAGGTACCTAACAAACAAAAAAAAATAAGACTTAATTGAGAAACAAAAGGAGGAAGTACTTTTATTTAGATCAGTTAATATATATATACTTCGGTTCCACGTACCTGAAGCCTCGACTTTATACCGACTTCAAAAGAAGGAGGAGGTATTCAATTCGTCTGTATTTTTTTTATGTTGGTTAGCTCAGAACTTTTGACTGGGTAAACCGATTTTGATGATTATTTTTTTATTGGTTAGCTGATGCCGCCCATTTAAATTTCATCAAAATTAGTCAAGGCGTTTTTGAGTTACACTCCAATAACTGAAAAGAATTTTCCTATCTCGATGATATAGTCATTGACAGTGAATGACAATCGATTCCTAAGTAGCAAGGGTCAATAAAAAAGGTGATTTTTTTTTTATAAAAATAGCCAAAAATGGAACCGACTTCGACACTCAAATGTGAGAAGGTTTTATCATCGGCATAGCAACCTTCACATTAGGAGAAGACTGGTCTATTCCGGAATATTTGAATAGAACTCCGATAATGGTCCCGAAGTTAATTTAAAATATCCAAAACAAATAAGAATAATATTAGTAGAACGAGTATAGGTACTAAAACACTTAACGACAATGATTGGCTTGTCAGGATGTGGTCAGGGATTGTTGTTTGTGCATTTCGAGGATAATGCAAACAATGTTAATGTTAATAAATATTTTAATTATCTGTTAATTAGACACGTAGTATATGTTTTACTAAGTGCTCCGTAAACGATCAAACATGTCTGATCGTTTTTGAACGTTTGCAGCGTTGTGTGACTGTTTCGTCAAACAATTAACATGTTTTAGGCGTTTGATATTGTTGATGGAAATGCACTTGTTTGTCAAACATGTTTGATCGTTTACAGGGTACTTTAACGTTTCATACAATTCTAATATCTTACAAAATTATAAATATACGACAGGAAAAAATTAAGTCATGTGCGGGATTCGAACCCGCGTCCATCCACCCCTTTAGCAGGGTTATGCTCTAACCAATTGAGCTAACATGACATGACGTCATAACTCAAATCCAATACATCCATCCCAATACGATGGTTAAAGAACGATAGGAAAGATTTGCTCTCTTATAATTGTAATTTTGTAGGGTTCGTGGCTTAGGCCCCCAGTGGTCGACACATTTGTGGCCGAAGCCCCCGGGTTATTGCAAACATAACAATATTAAAATTCTAATATCTATTTTGTCTATATTCTAGATGGAACCAACACGAACTGCCAATTCGTAGCTTCTAGTCTAAAAGGTTCAACGTATTTCCTTGACCACATGTTGAAATTCTTATATAATATAAGCAGGTACCTTATCAGTAACATCTATAGTTAGGCCTACTGACGTAATGACAACTTTGCTGCGTGCGCGCTGATAACGCGTTTTTAGTAACCTGTAAATCTAGAAATAACATTAAATCACGTACTTCGATAACTAAATGTAACACATTGATAACAATTCTTAGTAAAAATTACTTAAAGTTAACCAACGCTAGTTGTTTTATTTACAAAGAATAGTTTGTAAATTAATAAAAAACCGGACAAGTGTCACTCGAACATGCGCATATTATGGCAGCGCGGGTTCCGTACCAACACAGACATTGTAATATATTTTACAACGACTGCATAAAATAAGTCAAGCCGAGACGTCAGCCCTAGCCTTAGGTGATAGCTGGTATTTAGGTCAAAGCTAATTGGGTTTTATACAAACAAACTGAACCTCATTGAATAATTTAAAAAAAACTATAATTTTATGCACTTGTGCTTAAGGCCGGCTTGTACTTGCACAGTAGGCAAATTTAGCGTGCGAGAGTTGCAGGCTATGGACACTACGCGGCGCTGCGCTTTAGATGCACAGCGCTCGTCAGGTCGATGTCCCCAGCCGCACGCTATCAGCTTCATAGTGTAACTAAAACAGTTGATCTACTTTAGGTATCTGCTACTAAATCCAGTACTCAATTATTATATTCTTGTGACTATTCCCTTATAGTGCAACTAACACAGTTGATAACCTTTAACTATTACTATTAAAATACATACCGTTAAGTGCTTGGCGACAGATTTTCTACTTGAGGGTAGTAGCTAGCCAGGCGGGTATTCGCAAAATGCCAAATTACTGGTTCTATCTAGAGAACACATAGCGGCACATACCGTTAAGTGCTTGGCTACAGATTTTGTACTTGAGGGTTAGGTAGCTAGCCAGGCGGGTAATCCCAAATTGCTCTACTACCATGCAAAATTACTGGTTCTGGAGGACTCATAGCTACACATACCGTTAAGTGCTTGGCGACAGATTTTCTACTTGACACATAGTGGTAGGAAGCCAGGCGGGTATTTGCAAAATGCCCTACCACCATACAAAATTATTGGTTCTAGAGGACTCATAGCGGCACATACCGTTAAGTGCTTGGCGACAGATTTTCTACTTGACACATCGTGGTAGCAAGCCAGGCGGGTATTTATAAAATGCCCTACCACCATGCAAAATTACTGGTTCTCAAGGATACATAGCGGCACATACCGTTAAGTGCTTGGCGACAGATTTTCTACTTGACACATCGTGGTAGCAAGCCAGGCGGGTATTTATAAAATGCCCTATCACCATGCATAACTACTAGTTCTTAAGGATACATAGCGGCACATAGCGTTAAGTGCTTGGCGACAGATTTTTTACTTGAGGGAGGTAGCTAACCAGGCTTGTAATCGCAAATTGCCCTACCACCATGCATAACTACTAGTTCTTAAGGATACATAGCGGCACATAGCATTAAGTGCTTGGCGACAGATTTTCTACTTGAGGGTGGTAGCTAGCCAGGCGGGTAATCGCAAATTGCCCTACCACCATGCAAAATTACTGCTTCTGGAGGACTCATATCGGCACATACCGTTAAGTGCTTGGTGACAGATTTTCTAATTGACACATAGTGGTAGGAAACCAGGCGGGTATTTGCAAAATGCCCTACCACCATGCAAAATTATTGGTTCTAGAGGACTCATAGCGGCACATACCGTTAAGTGCTTGGCGACAGATTTTCTACTTGACACATAGTGGTAGGAAGCCAGGCGGGTATTTGCAAAATGCCCTACCACCATGCAAAATTATTGGTTCTAGAGGACTCATAGCGGCACATACCGTTAAGTGCTTGGCGACAGATTTTCTACTTGACACATCGTGGTAGCAAGCCAGGCGGGTATTCATAAAATGCCCTACCACCATGCATAACTACTAGTTCTTAAGGATACATAGCGGCACATAGCGTTAAGTGCTTGGCGACAGATTTTTTACTTGAGGGAGGTAGCTAGCCAGGCGGGTAATCGCAAATTGCCCTACCACCATGCACAACTACTAGTTCTCAAGGATACATAGCGGCACATAGCGTTAAGTGCTTGGCGACAGATTTTCTACTTGACACATCGTGGTAGCAAGCCAGTCGGGTATTTATAAAATGCCCTACCACCATGCAAAATTACTGGTTCTCAAGGATACATAGCGGCACATAGCGTTAAGTGCTTGGCGACAGATTTTTTACTTGAGGGAGGTAGCTAGCCAGGCTTGTAATCGCAAATTGCCCTACCACCATGCATAACTACTATTTCTTAAGGATACATAGCGGCACATAGCGTTAAGTGCTTGGCGACAGATTTTCTACTTGAGGGTGGTAGCTAGCCAGGCGGGTAATCGCAAATTGCCCTACCACCATGCAAAATTACTGGTTCTGGAGGACTCATATCGGCACATACCGTTAAGTGCTTGGCGACAGATTTTCTACTTGACACATAGTGGTAGGAAGCCAGGCGGGTATTTGCAAAATGCCCTACCACCATGCAAAATTATTGGTTCTAGAGGACTCATAGCGGCACATACCGTTAAGTGCTTGGCGACAGATTTTCTACTTGACACATAGTGGTAGCAAGCCAGGCGGGTATTTACAAAATGCCCTACCACCATGCCAAATAACTGGTTCTAGAGGACACATAGCGGCACATAGCGTTAAGTGCTTGGCGACAGATTTTCTACTTGACACATAGTGGTAGCTAGCCAGGCGGATATTCGCAAAATGCCCTACCACCATGCCAAATTACTAGCTCTAGAGGACTCATAGCGGCACATACCTTTAAGTGCTTGGCGACAGATTTTCTACTTGAGGGTAGTAGCTAGCCAGGCGGGCATTCGCAAAATACCCTACCACCATGCAAAATTACTGGTTCTGGAGGACTCATAGCGGCACATACCGTTAAGTGCTTGGCGACAGATTTTTTACTGGAGGGAGGTAGCTTCTTAGAGGGCACTGCTGCTCACTTTCCGGTATTTTCCCTTAGTTGCCTCTTACGACACCCACAGTTAGTAATTGGGGCGTGACCATACTGTACTTTTTATACTGTGGCGCGTGAAAACAATGCCATCGAGAAAGTATTTTTTTTATTTGGCATGGTTGAAATGACGTACAAGACACTCGCCTGATGGAAGATTCACGCCAGCGGATAACCATAAATGTTGCAGTGTCACCATTCTGCTAATAATAATTCTGTTTATAAATATTTCTAGCTCGTAATCGTCGGGGAGAATTTTGCTGGAGAAAACGACACGCGTCCTACCTCGATGACGCCTAGGCGGGTACTGAATGACGTGCGCGAAAGCTTGAATCTTTATATTTGTAGTTTATTTTTTCTTGTTAAAAAACTATAGCTAAATTTGAAAATGTGCCTTCAAACGTTACTAATAAATAACAAGTTCTATCCATTGGTAAAACTTCCACATAGTTTCATGATAGTATCTTTTAGTTCTACCTGATTTAAGTAGCGATATGGTGTCATGTTTGACATTTTTTTTTATCGAAGAAATTGTTCATAATCACGTTTTTGACTTTGTACGTTCCTGGAGAGTATGTTCAACTTTATATAAATAATTTTATATATTCTAAATTTTCAATTTTATTCGAGTTACAGATTTTAAAAAATGTCTTAATTAGGTACAACCTGGCCTTAAGACTGGAGGGAAGTCTCGAATTTTCATACAAAAAGAGAAAACATGTCTACCCTCCAACAATCACCGATTTTGATGATTTTTGGACATGTATAGGTGTTATCAATATCCAGGTTTATAGGTTTCGATTTTTATCATTATATATAAGGAATTTGAATTAATGGGTATTTAAATACCGATATTTTATCATAACTTGTATATCTAGTTTGTGAATTATTTATATAAAAAAATGATAAATAACGAAAAAAGAAAACCTGTGACAGAATACTAGGTAGTATTCTGTCAGTTACAAAATAATAATAATAAATCTTTTATTTTACCTAAACATTTTTACAAATTTGAGGTAGGAACTACCTTTTAAGTATAGAATACCTGTGCCAGGTAGACCCGATCAATATTTTTAGATTTGATTAATGTTTACTATGGGAGATTTTTTTTTATCCCAGAACGCAATTTATGCGCTAATTCTTAGTCAAAACTTGAATAAGCTGCAATTGTCCTTATCGCACTATTCTGTTCGGGCGTTTAGAGATTTTTGTTAAAATACCTATTTTTCCGTAGGAGCTTCTCTTCCCGTTCCACTTAAGACAGACTTTTAAGGCGTATGAACCCTCCACAGTAAATTAATGATGCGCATTTTTAAGCGTAGTCGTCGTTTGTACACTACATCTTTGTGTTGATAATAACAATAAAACAATAAAATGTTAAATATGATAATGAATAGATTTAGGCGTTACTTTGTGGAAATCCATATTTAATAATAACTCTCAAAATAAAAATATTTTGAGAAAACATTAATGCTTTCATGTACTTATTACTAGTTGTACTTTCCACCCAAGAAAGCCACTACTGCCTACCTAAGCGATCATATTTAACATAATACTAAATATTTTTAAAATTGCAATGTTTTCTTAAACATTAAATTAATATTTTATTAAAACACTTAAATAATATAAAAAATAATGTATCTAGTGACAATTCCGCCTTATTTTCCTGTTAAGCTGACGTGACGTCACAAACGCCATGCAACCAAACCGGAAGAATTTTCGACGCATTTCGATTCTACACGAAGCATCCCCAGGAAGTCTTGAATTTAAGAGCGCACGATCGAGAAAGAGAAAGAAATTCTTCCGGTTTGGCTGCATGGCGTTTGTGACGTCATGTCAGCTTAACAGGAAAATTATGCGGAATTGTCACTAGATATATTATTTTTTATATTTTTTAAGTGTTTTATTAAAATATTAATTTAATGTTTTCTTAAAATATTTTAAAAATATTTAGTATTATGTTAAATATGATCGCTTAGGTAGGCAGTAGTGGCTTTCGTGAGTGGAAAGTACAACTAGTAATAAGTACAGGGAACTACGAATAAATAAAGTAAAGAAGTA
The DNA here is from genome assembly GCA_963890685.1 of Plagodis pulveraria. Taxonomy (NCBI): domain Eukaryota; kingdom Metazoa; phylum Arthropoda; class Insecta; order Lepidoptera; family Geometridae; genus Plagodis; species Plagodis pulveraria. Next base: position 7,806,050 of record OY982964.1, on the reverse strand, counting down.
TAACTCTGATACAGTGAACGCTTTGATTTCGGCCTCATCAAGTTCACAAGTAACAAAACACGCACTATTTTCCAAATTCTATTGGATTGGTTAATTGATTTGGCGCTTAGAAATGATCGCATCTGATTGGTCACGTCAAGGTGATGTTGTCACCGCCGTCATTGCCTAAGGTCAAACCGCACTACTGCGGTTCAGAGATCGGCAGCGAAACGGCGCGTCACGGGAGATATTAATTTGTATGGATTTATAAATGGCGTAAACCGCACTATGAGGAGAGACGCGGTGCAGTAAATTATCCAGTCATTTCACGCTCCACCCACGTTTCAACAATTCATAAGACCTTATTTTAGGTTCAAAATCTGTGTGAAATCGATCATTATCTTTGAAGAGTCGTGAAGAAGTGTTTTTTCGAACGAGTTTTTTTTTATATCTTGCACCCAAATATAACACATATTAATTTTCGCCGCTTCGCGACGAAACTCTGTAGTGCGTTCCCAGCTTTAGATACCAGTGGATGGCGTTATGCTACAATATGTAAGCTTGTTTACGTATTCATTTTCTATTACAGGTTTATAAATAAAATATTTTAGGTTTTTCATGCAATTTATTTCAGTAGATTGGAATTACTATCTTGGAAATAATATTCTATAATTTAAAAGTCGGTATATACATATAATGCGCTGAAAAAAAGAAATGGATTTCAAGTAAAAATGATTTATTTAAGTCAATATTGCTAGTAGGATATAACTCAGAATTAAATTAGATTAAAAAAAATCTTATTGCGTGTGTAATCAAAATAAATACATCAAGGTTTTTTTTATATATTAACAAAATGCTGCAAACTATAATAAATAATTTTAGCTACTACAACGTAAGCATTTAGTCAACCTAGCTGCCATTGCAGGCTTGCATGCAGTCTAAGCACTCCACCTCTCTACCAGTTGGCAGCGTCAGCGTACCCAGAACTATTATTCTAGTATTCCATTTAACCAAATTAAGTAGATGGATTATATATACCTATTGGAAGTAACAATACCGCATCCATAGGTGTGACAACTATCAACGTGGCAGTTGATTTAGTATTTATATGTTTTAATTTTATGTTTTAGGTACAAATTACTTTATAGTTATCTAGAAATAGATCTCAAGCATGAGCAGCTGTCAAAATGACAGTTAATATCATATTTTTCCGTTTCTCTTTCATATTTTGGATTAAAATGGCATAAAAAGAACCTAGAAATCACTCTTACGTATGACAGCTATAAGACCTAAAATCAATTTATTTGTAATTTTTATGTCCTTTGTATCCCAAAAATTAAATCAATACTGAGAAATACGACATCAACTGACACTTTGACAGTTGTCAGATCTAAACCCTTCTTCTAGGATATTTTAATGTCATTAGAAGCACAAATACTAAATTAGAATTGAGAACCTTTATCAAAGTTTTTTATGACATTTATAGTACATGTATGACATAAAAAAACGAGCATACGAAAAAAAAAAACTGGAGTTGTTTTCACAAAAAAAAATCTTAGACTAACAATGTTCCGAAGTTATTTTTGACTTAATGTAAAATTCATGTTGCATAAAACTATCCAGGGTAGTCAAGTATGGCTTTCCAAAATATTGTTATTTACTCGTTTATACAAGTTATTCCCGATTTTTTTATATTTTTTATATAAGTATGGCTTCTCCACCATTTTACTACACAGTATGGTATTTTTTCAGAATTAAACAACGTAGAAGATCATTGATAAATTCAGTTTAATATTTCCACGGTACAACCGCATGACTCGAACCCACACGGCGAACTGACAACGCTGCGCGGTACACTTTTTAAGCCACGCCCACTGCGGTATAGTTTGCGTTCTGTTGTTTTTGAGCATGAATTACATTTCTTTTCATATTTATTCGTAGACAGGGAAGGACAACAAACTACAGATAACGTTGCAGCTCTCTCTTGCATAATACATCCCGAATTCATTAAGAGCACTTCTCTGTCACCCTACACGATGAGATATGTAGACTCCAGGCTGTTTTATTGCCTCTAAACGCGATAAGTACTTTTATGTCCCGTCCAAACAAATAAACAAATTCCGATGTAGATTTCCTCGAAATAACAGGAACAAAAGCAGGTGCACTTGTTCGTAGAAAGTTTGGATTGTTTTACGTGCCATAAAAACTTGCCTACGCACGTTTTAAATCTCTTTGGGGTAACTTCACAGCTTAGAAATGTTCATGGGAGATCTTTGTTACAACTTATTCCGTTTTAGGGTACCGTACGTACATAAAAGGCAAAATGGATCCCCATTAACGAGAATCCGCTGTTTATTGTAAAATAGTACATTATGCAACGAGTACGCAAAGTTGTTTATTACAATCGAGACGGGTTTAAGTTTGTTAAGGAGTAGAGATTGTAATAAACAACGCGCACGAGTTTCATACGACGTTTTTCAACACACTTGCGAGGAAAAAATATATATATTGCACAAATGCGATACAAACAACGTACGAAAATTAAGGAAAATAGCGCGCAATTTTTTTTTCTGCGCGCGTCAATTGTATGATGGTTGATATATTTCTCTCTTTGATGTTACAAATCTGTATTACCCGGTTACATTGAAAATGCTCTGTTTACTAGCATATAATTTGCAGTTAGGTACTAACTTAACTTTGTAGGGATAATTCAATTACGCACTAGTGTATAATATTATTATGCACGAGGGTGTTGTAGTTCGGTTTATGGCCCTAAGAACGATATAATAAAGCTCACTTTACGAGCAAGGGTATTGAAAAATATATTGTAATATTGGACTATAGATTCAATTAAATTATTTTTCAGGTGGCTTCAATTCATAAAAAGTAAGCTGAAAAATCCTAAGTATTGCACCCTAGCATGTAGGTGTAATCTCTAAAAGAGCACATTAAGTAGAATACAAATACATATATCCATAAAATAAATTAGTCAAAGTTGTAAATTTTGCCCATTTTTGTTACGGGTTGTATTTCAAAAACACTATATAGGTATTTGAAATGTGGGTACCTACATACTATATTATGTAGTCTTTTTAACCATAACCACAAATACTAAAAACGCCGATTTATATAGTAGTTTTGAAGAAGTGATCAAAACCACCGATTCCTTTTTACTTTTACGTCACATAGTCATTGCTCTTTATTTCTGATCTCCTGGTACTTTGTACTTATTTAGAGGACCTAGGTAGAGGACCCGGAGGAATTATAGAAAAATTCCTACATTGTTGAGTACATTTATTCTTTAGAAAATGTTACATAACTCAAAAATTGTCAACAAAAAGTTGCTACAATAGCTTATATTAAGCCTTTTAGAAAGAGCGGCCTTAAGATAAGGAAAGCGACATCGTCATCTTAGTGTGACTTTTTACTTGAGAGTGGTAGCTAGCCAGGCGGGCATTCGCAAAATGCCCTACGACCATGCTGTAACGACTGCCATCATAAGACAACAACCGGGACCGCCGGCTTAACGTGCCCTCCGAAGCACGGAAGCGCTCAGTAGTAATGTCAGTAGCGGTCACCCATCCAACTCCTGACCGTGGCGGACGTTGCTTAACTTAGCTGATCGATTAAGAACGGCTAAGTAAACTTCGCTACGAGCGCTTCAAACATACAATGCCACAAGGAAATCGACCACCTGGTAACACACAGGGCACAGGAACGCCGGAATGGTCATTATTCCAAAAATAAATACGAAGCACTTTCGGTCGTCGTACATTATCTGTACGACTAAGTTATGTAACATCCTACCCGCACAGCATCTCTATTACAAGCTTTTAGTTATTAGTTTCACATGTCCCGAAGTTCGTCATCAAATCTAGCAAATTAAATTTGATCCACTTCCCGGTTACCGATTGTGCTGAAATTTTGCATACACGTGTAAATAGCGTGACAATGCAATATTGTGATGACATGGTACTGATCTGATGATTTATTTATTTATATATTTAAACTAATACGGTAATATCACCAATTACATTAGTTATCGAACAAACTTAAATATACAATCAATTATTATTTACAAATTATAAGTTTCGTAATAAAATAATTATATCAAATTAAAATAAAGTAATAACATTATGATAAAAAAAAAATATATGGAGCTGGAAGGTGGCCAAGGAAACCTCGCAATGAAAAGACACAACTTCATAGAGTTTGGGCTCATTTGAATCGTCTTCACGATTTTTTTTTTTATTTTGGTTCTTTTTATTAACAAGAACATAATAAAAGCTTGGTTTAATAAAAAAAAATTAAAGAGAAAAACTCATTTTCCGATATAGATATAACCAAGCTGTCTTCAAGTACGGAGTGAGTACGATAGTAGGAAAAGGTTTTAGATCGATTTGTTTATTTAACTGGGTACTTGTGTTTTATTGCCAACTCCACAACAATGACCTGAGCTTTTAAGTCCCTTTTAACCTATTAAATGTTAGGTTGACATTGTACTGTTTTAATAAAATATATAAAAATAGCGAGTCATCTCGATCGTGCCGCTCGAGAGTCAAGACCTCGTGATGATGCTTCGTGTAGGAGCGCATGCGACAAAAATTCTTCCGGTTGGGTTATGACGCATTTATGACGTCACGTCGGCTTTACAAAAATGAGGCAGAATTCATTGGATATTTTAATGTTTTCGTTACATGTTTAAAGCGAGCATAATCCAGCGTAGACCAGGTCATCGCCACTTTCAATCAGAAAAACTCTGTACCAGTCAAATTCTTGCCTTTTCGTTATTAAAGAAAACTGCATCTACAGTTACCTAGTTTTTATTATATTGCTACGCAAGGTATTAACCTGATAACTACTTCCCATCAATCATCTCGTACCTATCGTATGTTATGAAAAAAGAACATTTTACGATCAATTGCTTACATGCCCGTAATCAGACTATAAACATTTTTAATGCATTCTGTTGCAGATGACCCAAAAACGTTTCATCCCATTTCGTAAGGCCAGTTATGGTTAATGAAACATACTCGTAGTATGTGATAGAAGTAGGTATACACGTGGTCAGGTTGTTGACCCGCAATGGCCGAATATTGAAACCCCCTCGGCGTCACCACGTGTTGACTCTGGCTTCGGCATCTGTTTGCACAAAAACTTAATTAAATTGTAGAAGTAGGGCAAACTGTTTGATTGGAAGGCAATTTAGTTGCAATTAGACCAATTCTCGGATTATTTGGCCCAAGGATCCAAGGTGCTCTTCAAACAATTTGAGGGCCCTCGTAGTTAATTGGAAACTACACAATGTCAATGTGAGATATGTATCAAAAGTCGTCACAGTCACAATGGTTGGTCATTCTTGCACACAGGTACATAGGATTGAAACCGAATATATTTTTAGACTATACTTATTGTTAAGTGGAGAACAGGTCTACGTGGAAGGCCCGTGCTAGTTCCGTGGGGAACCTATAAGGTACCAAATTTCGGGTAAATATCGTAGTTTGTTTTTGTGGGGTAGGAGATAAGAGGGTAAAGGAGTAAATGCCTATCCTGGTGGTTAGTGATCACCGTCGCCCACGGACATCCGCAACGCCAGAAGTCTCAAGGATGCGTGGCCGCCCTTGAAAAACATTCACTTATGACAGTGTAGCAAATAGCCCCGTAGAGTGTCGGGCTAGAATGTTACCCTTCCATTGCTACCTGTGGGTGTCGTACGATGCGACTAAGGGTAAAATACCTGAAGTTGGCACCAGCGCCTTCTGAGGAACTGCTATCATAAACTGCGATACCGAAGACGTAGACCAAGAGCGGGGATTATGGCCAACCCCCTGAACACAGCCGCCCCCTAATGGGGGGAGGCTGTGTTCAGCAGTGGAAAAACCAGAAAGTTTAATCCGTCGTTTATATTCCCTTCATTAGTGATCCGAAATCCGATATCGTTTTTTGACAAGTTTGACCACTGTCTCCGCAATGGATGCAACCGACAACGTGGTACCTTTCAGGCACTTGATAATGAATTATATATATCGGGAAATTAAGCCGCTGCTGGTACCCGCTGGGTTCTATAAATCAGCCGCACTGATACTAAACAGAAAGCGAAAGTTTTTAGTGTCTATTTTTAGAACGCCTACGTCGCCAACCCTATACAGATAACTCGTTCCAATGACTCTTTTTGTCCCGTGACAGAAAGTTGCTGGAAGTTGCGTAGATCAATGGTACATTCTCCGAAATGAAGTCTGTAAATCACATAAGTTCTTGTAATTGAACAGGGCCGTATAGTTCACAAACTGGGGTACTCTAGGCGGTCTATTCTTGTTACACGATGTATGTAAAAAGTGTGTTGTTTACCGAGGACAATTTTTGCTTTAACTGAAAGCTTTTCGTGATCCATTCCGGACACAGCAATGTGACTCTGAACGGAGTCACTACATTCAAGTGTCCAATCCAGCGGGATGTCCCATTTCAGTCGATGTCATCGCGCAATCCTCTACTGACTGATTCGAGAGCCTCTTCATGTAAGCCTGGTACTTGTACATTGTCCTTTTGTTTGGTAAAGCTGGTTATATGCCATTTTCAGTCATACGTTAATTCTCTGATAGCAATAAAACATTATTTGCAATGATTTAATAACCCTCAAACGGTACCAATGTAAAGTGAAATAATTATTCGTGTATACAAAAGTGATACTGAAGGCTATTATAATACCAACAAAAATAAATAAATGGTCGAGCGAATTCTGAAACCATATTTCGCAACTTTTATGGCTCAATAAATGATACTACAACGAAAATCATACACCGAAAATTTCTTACGTTGAATTCATGATGACGATGAGATTGCTGCAAGGTTTTAGATACGCATAATATTGAAGTGAAAGATATAAACAATGTATTACTGATGGATTACAGTTTTTTTGTAACTGATAGACTAGCCTTTGACCACTATTTCACCTAATGGTAAGTGGTAGATGATGTTCAGGCTAACCTAGAATAAACTGTGTTTTGAAGGACAGCTGCCGAACACACCGCTTGGTGACAGATTTTCTACTTGATAGTGGTAGCTAGGGTATGCGCAAAATGACCGACCACCATGAAAAATTATATTATTTATATTCGAATGTAGAATTATTTCATCATCATCAGCCGGCAGACGGCCACTGTTGAACAAAGGTATCCCCCATTGAACGTCACAAGGAACGGCTATTAGCCGTTTTTCAATGTCTATATTGTCAGGTATATTCATGCGAGGAGATGTGGCATTGTTTTTCCTGCGCTTTTTCTTACGCCCTGAGAGTGGCGTCCTGATACGAGGAGAATCTGTAATACTCAGCATTTTGTATGTCTCAACCATTTTTTGGCATTTATGTAGATCATTTTTAAGCCGGCAGTTCTCTATATTTAGATTTTCGATTTCTTCATGTGCACTCGCTAATTGGTAAGAAAGATTTTGCAGCCTTTCGTTAAGCACACAACATTTTAGATTTTCACCAAATAATGTATTTGGTAGGCTCGTCATAGTCGCATCAAAAAGTGAAGATTCTTCTTTTGATAAATCATTCAATGAGTTTGCCTTCTGAAGCCTGCATGCTCGTTTTGTTAATATTACTATAATCTTCCAAACTCATATTGAATATTAAATTACTTGTAACCATTGGCTACCCGCGACTTTAAAGATGTCATCAGTCCACCTGGTGGGGAGGCTCGAATTATTTATTCAACATAAAAAATAAATTTGTAGATTCTTATAACGTTTTACTTTCAGTGTAACCCTCGTGTTGTTAGTCTTTACTACTTAATATATACACCAGATAAACATAATACTAGACCGTATCTTATTAATCACTCATATTATAATATAAAGAAAAGATACGACGTCGTCGTACACATAATTAATAGATGCCAGATGCCAAATTGAAACTCGTATCACTTCAGCGTTTTTGTAGTAATTATTTTTTTTGGCGTTACAATCCTCTCCAATTATTTTGGAGGGTGGCACCTAGTGATTAGGCATTATTTTGTCGGCAAAAGATTATTTTTTATTTTATAGGGATATACAAATCTTATTACACAAAATGTGATGGATAGCAAAATTACATATTTAATCAGCAGAGTATACGTTATTGCAAAAATAAAGATATTAAAAAAAGAAGTGACTTACTTTGTGGCGCCTTAAATATACTCGTATGATTTTACTTTTAACCTGCTTCCACTCAGTTCTAGACTGAAACATTCATCTCATTGGCATTTATTCGGTCTCCGAATGTTGATGATGAATGATTTAAAATTTAGAATAAATCTTTTAATTTTATTTTTTATCTTTTAAATTTGTTAATACTATACGGTGTATTTATATTTTTCACGTGTGAAGTTTGCTCTTATAAAACAGTGTATCTGGTTCCAGTATGACTGGAATAGTATGGACGAAGTGTGGTTCGTCTGAGGCCAGTGTTATGTACCAAAAACTCACAGCTTGAAGCTATGGTGGCTAAGTGGCAATGACTATAGACTGCTACGCGCAGGGTGCATGATTCAATACCTGTCGTATGTTTGAGCTTCATACCTAATGATATCATTTTGCGAATGCTTGCCTAGCTAGTTACCACCAGAGTGTAGGAAACCGATTTTCTACTTTCTGGTGCCTCTATTCTAAGTTTTACCTTTTTACATCTTTAACTGCATTAACCCTTACCAAAAATATATAAATAATCGTCAAACAAAATATTTAAAAAAATCCCGCGTAGTCAACATTAAGCCTGATCATACTACCCTATAAATTTAATTTAACATTTATTTGAAGATATATATTTCAACGAAGAGATCTGAAGACACGGCAATATAGCTTATAATATAAATTAGCCTACTCTACCGATCACAGAAGATTTAATCAAACATTTATTCGACACTTAACAAAATGCCATAGAAATATATTCGACAGAGTACAACATTGCGTGCTAAGTCGCGCACGACAGCCCGTAGTAATGGCGAGCACGCGATATTGACTCACTATATTACCATTGACTACCCGAGATACAGATAATTGTTACATCAAATAGGTTTTGTACACCTCGTATGATACCGTTGATTGGGTTTTTTTTGTTCCGTTACGCATAGTGAACAAGTGTTGCCGTTTAACGAAAATAAAATGCACTAAACACTTATTAAAAATGCTATATTTTGCTTCTAAAACGCACTAGAATTCGATAGGTAAACAATTTGTGATAATAAACCTAAGGTAATATAATTTTTTTTTTAGTTTAAGACATTTTCATATATTTAACTTATATTAGTTACCAAAATCAACTACATAAATAATTAAAACAATTCCACTACATCTCCATGTCATCATCACCCCCAGATGCCGATGGTGGGCCTGTTCGAGCTACTGTCCCATTTTCAAAGTTTTGGTTACTCGGTCGAGAAAATTTTCAGGTAGGTCATACTTATGTGTTGAAGCTTTGCTTTACGATTTTCTGCAAAAAGGTACTTGAGCCCAAAGCTTCACTCTATCTACCATTATCTTCCCATTTGATGAGTTCAATTCCTTGCCACTGCGTTCATAATTCATCAATCTTGGGTTGCTAACTAATATCAAGTTTTGCGCCAGATTTTGAAGCGATCGTAGCGAAGTTTACTTGGCTGTTCATAACCGATCAGCAAAGTTAAGCAACGTCGCCCGCGGTCATGAGTTGGATGGGTGGCCGCTATTGATATTACTACTGAGCGCTTCCATGCTTCGGAGGGCACGTAAAGCCGTCGGTCCCGGTTGTCGTCTTTGGAGGGCAGTCGTTATAGCATGGTGGTAGGGCATTTTGCGAATGCCCGCCTGGCTAGCTACCACCCTCAAGTAGAAAATCTGTCGCCAAGCACCTAACGGTGTGTTCCGGCAGCTGTCCTTGAGAGCCAGTAATTCTAGGTTAGTCTGAACAACATCTTCGACCACATCATCACTTACTTAGGTGAGATAGTGGTCAAAAACTCACCTATCAAGCATAAAAAAAAACATTCCTCTAGATATTTCTTAGCGCGTACTTACAAGAATAAAAGCGCTGGAGACCCTAAAATTGCACTATCCAGCGCCGAATCCGCTAAAACGGCAACACTACACAATTTGCATTTACATTATTCGGTGAGCTTCGATCGGAAGCACTTGACTTTTTTACAGTCATCGTTGTAAATAATGACTGTTAGTGTACGCACCGTCGCGCATCGAATGTGAACGTAACAATTAGTCTGCAGTGATTGATAGGTCGTGTGTTTATTACCTGGCGTGTATTATTACTTAGTGTTTATTACTACACTAGAAAGGATACAAAAACTATCCCCCTCTATAGCGCAACATCAAATAAAACCGGCCAATAGCCTGTTGGACTCGCAGACCGAGGGTTTTTTTTTATTGGAAGGTAGGTTCAGGGTTAGTTTAGTTAGTTAGGTTTTTTAGGTTTTTTTAGGGTTCCGTAAACACAGAATGTAATATTTTTTCATATTTATATAATGGCGGAACAAGGTAGGCAGAAGCCCGCCTCATGTTACGCGATATCCTCTGCCTATTACAAATGAATTTCATCATAATTTCATAATTTCTGCTCGCTAGCTGTCCCCTGCTCCGCACCCTGCATGCGCTCAATCGAGTTGCCGAGCATATCGACATAATAACTTGTTCCTTGACCGAATTTTATAGGACAGTAGTACATGATGCTTGCTATAGATATAAATAAATATGTGCATGTATTTAATGTATAAATAATAATTTTTGACTTTTAATATTGATAATGACATCTTAATAATATATTTTTTCAGTTTTATGTGTATAGCGCCTTGGAAAATTAATTCTGTAATGCTGTATAAGAGTGTAAATAAATAAATAAGTCATGAATTACACCGTGCCCGTCACCCTGTGACAAACAGTCCTGTAATTTTACCGTCTCTCAAGGACTGCTGCCGGAACACACAGGTGCTTGGTGACAGATTTTCTACTTGAAGGTGGTAGCTGCTGCGGAGTTCTTCGTGGAGCAGCATAACTGCTGTTAATAACATGCAGGCGAGGCTGAGGTTATTATGTGAACGCGGTTATAGGTAGGTACTTCGAATACGATGGGTGAAATATAAACACGCAGAGCCAATGCACATCAATGTATTGGTTACAATATTATACGATTACATCTAATTTAATTATTAAGTTAACAACTATGATGTTAGATTATAATAATAGTAACTTTAAGACTTTCGCGACTTGAACACATATTTATAAGTATTTACCACCAAATTTATTACCCTCGACGTTTCGACCAAGTTGCATTGGTCGTGGTCAGTCGTTTCAGTCCGCTCGTGACCGGCCATAGTTCACCCTTAATGTAATTGAGCCCGTTCTGTGGGTAAATACAGCACTTGACATCTCACTAACCTGATCATTATCTTGTGGATCGTCCATGTTCCTCCCTAACTGCGATGTTCTTTTCTGTGGACGTTTTGCCTTTGACCCAAAAACACACATTAAATTTGTAGTGGTCGTCGATTAGCTAGTCACAGAATAAGCAATATAGTACGCGACGAGCCTATACGAGAAACTGACAGCAATAATTATTAAGTTTTGATTGCAATAACAGATACACAATTATATATGACGCGTAGTTTGTTGATTGACACATCGAAAGTAAACGAAGTAAGCGTCAAACAAGAAAATATGAATATCTTAGAAATTATCTATTTAAAAGCCAAAAACATTTTAATTTTACTATAGTTATTATGATTGTATTACAAATTATTATAAAAATGTAATGTATTTTTTTCTATCTTTGAATAAAAACGTAAAAGTGTTTGAAAAGATCCAACTTTAGAAAATATGTGTATCGAGATAAGTTTCGCCAATGTCGTTTATGGATTTAATTTGACTCAAATAGATTCTTAAAATGTCTAAGTCATAAAAGTCAAATAAAGTTTCGCGACGTTTGTGGGAAAATCGATATAAATGTATAGATAATAATATCAACTCTTTTATATATCGTCTTAATATAATCTGAAATAAAATAAGAAAGTCGTTTTAATTAATTGTTGAATATAAAAAAATAAATGACTTACTGAATTTCATAAATACTGCTGTTCATAGTAATGATATTCACAAAGTCCTTTTCATATGATACATAGGCACATATACAATTATATACCTCGTTTTTTTATGCCTTTGACAATTTTTGTCCCCTTTTTCAACCCCTGTATCTTATAAATATATGTGCTACTAGAATTATATATTTAATTAAAAACCTAGTTTATTTAACGATATTCCTTCTAAATTTCACTAAGATCGTATGAATCAACCAATCGAAAGTTTTTGTCTAAATCCTATAAAAACCTTTCAACTGAGATAATTAAGATTGATCCACCTATCATCATGTGATATTCCCTTCTCAAAATTCCATACATCCAATTATGTCAATTTAACCGTGATTGTGAGTGACATTTTATATCACAGCGTTGATGCCCCGGGCGCGTCATTTACATAGAAAAAGTTGATGTAACCGGGAAAAGCGGAGTACTCAGCTCGCGTGATGACACGCAATGCAAATACTTCGCCTTCGTTGCCTATACCGGAGCACACCCTAATCACGATTGCAGACAGATACCACTCACATACCTATAACAACGCCTATATAGCTGGAAGAGTACCTAGGGCTGCCAGAGTTATATTATAACACACATCTTACTACGACTACATATTTTTCTGAAGCGCTCGTAGCGAAATTTACTTAGCTGTTCTTAACCGATCAGCAAAGTTAAGCAACGTCGGCTGCGGTCATGAGTTGGATAGGTGACCGCTAGTGACATTACTACTGAGCGTTTCCGTGCTTCAGAGGGCACGTTAAGCCGTCGGTCCCGGTTGTTGTCTTAGGAAGGCAGTCGTTGTAGCATGGTGGTGGGCATTTTGCGAATGCCCACCTGGCTAGCTATCACCCTCAAGTAGAAAATCTGTCGCCAAGCACCTAACGGTGTGTTCCGGCAGCTGTCCTTGGGAGTCAGTACTTCTAGGTTAGCCTGAACAACATCTTCGACCACATCATCACTTACCATCAGATGTGATAGTGAACAAAGGCTAACCTATCAGGCATAAAAAAACCTCGTGAGTTTCACACATATTTAACTGGCACAACACTAACGTTAGAGATCGAATCGTCGACCCAGGTTTCGAGCATATCAGATGCTCATCATCAGGGCGAGTGCGCAGCTGCGTCTGCGAGTCCCATGTCGGCACTGGTTTACTACATACTGGGCACTGGTGCGATTCGATCCCAAACATGAGTGTTTTGCTGGTTAATTTATAATATTTTAAACGCCGGGAAATGTACCAAGAGCTGCCAGAATTCTTAAATCGTACCTACATCGTTTAATAATAAAGAACATTGGCTCACAGCATGTGACTCTTTTCAGCATTAATAAGGCGTTGTTTCCGATGTTAAAGATTTACAATGTGAAAGTTTTTTACACCTGATAGGTTAGCCTTTGACCACTATCTCGCCTGATGGTAAGTGATGATGTGATCGAAGATGTAACAGCATTTTGTTTTAAGTCTTATTAGATAGATAATAGATTTACATTCAGTCTATGTTGTGCAATTTCTGCTAGGTAATGTCCCTTCTACATGCACTACTTCTTTGGGCCATGTACAATCCTGGACAATGCCACCAACAACTTCCATTCATTTCCATCTATTCTAGACTATACGATACCACATACAAACTAGACCGTTTATTGTAGTTCCAAAGTATGCTATTGACAGCCCTAATTGTTCTTTAATACTTCAATGTGTGGCATTTCTCACAATAACGTGGCCTGTGGATAGCGGTAAGGTAAAGTATAGTGATGTGTCACTTTTGACAAGTGATCGTGAAGTCGCAGTCATTATCGTTAGTCTGGTTTAGGTTAATATAACAGGTACTTGTTGAATGAAATCAACGATGGGCATTGAGAAGTAGTAAACTAAAAAATATGAATGATCGTGAAGAAATTCTCAATGTGCAGATGAGGGGCTTTGTGCTTTTGAATGAAATGTGTAGGCGGTGAAATGATTTGCAGGAACAGAGATTGTTTCACATACCTTGAGTTCTTCTTCTTATACAGGGTTATTGGTAAAATGCTAACAACCTCTTAGGGTTGACTTCTGCTAGTCCTAAGAAACATTTTGAGATAAAAAAATATGTTTTAAAAAAAAAATGTAAATTCTTTTATTAAATATTTTGAAATGTTCTTTTGTGTTTTTTTAATATGTTTTTTACTGAATAAGCTCGGGGACCACCTGATGTCATAAGTCTCTTGTGCCTGCAATGTATTATATCATATTTTTTTAACCTTGCTCGATGTAAATATTCAAAACTCTATTGAAAGGGACCACGGCGCGGTCCAGTGTTGCCGCGGCTGGCGCTAGGCTCGGAGTAGGTATTTTTTTTTTTTTCAAAGCAAAAAAAAAATATCTCCAAATATTACATAGGACTAGCACAAGTCAAGCCTAAGAGGTTGTTAGCATTTTACCAATAACCCTGTATATTCTTTGTTCGATCGGTAATATATAGATTTCTACAAAGGCCTTACTTACCAATATGTTGTCATAGTGGTGATGAGGACGAGAAGTAGACGAAAGCACGAGAGACATTTATGTTATGGAGTGGAAAACAAGCAGACGGCCCACCTGATGGTAAGCGGTTACCGTCGCCTATGGACATTTGTAACACCAGGGGCGTTACCAATGCGTTGCCATGTTTGGCATACACATACAATTAGACCACCACAGAAGTATTCACGGTCACTAAGACAGCTGTCAGATCCTAAACTTAAATAAAAAATAATGATAATATAAGTAAATACGACTCAATTTTAACCCGACTAGGAAGTTAGAACAAAAATACGATATCGAGTGTCAATGTCACAGCCGTCACTTTTTTGTTTTTTTATTCCTTGTAGGTTAGGCTTTGACCACTATCTCACCTAATGGTAAGTGATGATGTGGTCGAAGACGTTGTTCAGGCTAACCTAGAATTACTAGTTCTCAATGACAGCTGCCGGAACAAACCGTTGGCAAAATGGCCTACCACCATGCAAAATATATCTGTCTTTACTATCACTTTATTATACTTGTAGATTTCTTGCTGATCTTCGCGTCGGCATTGATTGCTGACCAAAAGGAATTTCGGCACTAAGTAGAGCCAAAATTCCCTTGATATCGAAAACCATGCTCTGGGTCCTGGACACGACTTTAAAGAGGTTTATCGCAAGGGAATTTCTTGCGATAATCCTCTTTAAAGCTCCTACAAGTCCCAAAATCTCCTTAAAAAGGGAAATTGAAACCTGGCTGTCGGATTTCCAAACATCTGTAACTGCATGTGTTGAGAATGCCACAAAATACTCTGACAATCTACTGTGACAAAATTGAGTAAGTAACTTAACATAAAGCTGGCTTATTCTGTTAGCAAACGCATGAAAAGTAAAGTAGTGAAAAGGAAATAAAATATTTAATAACCTGAACGTCATTGGAATTCTGTCTCGTCCATCAAAAGCACACCTTTGCACGCCTCCAAAAATAAACCAGTACACCGAAATTATCGAAAATAACAGCTGCCGTGCTTATTAAATGCAAATAAGCTGCTTTATTGCCTTTTTTATTCGCAAATGTTATAAGTAACTATCGTGTATGGTTTTCCTCGTGATGGGGTTATAAATAAATTATTTGTTTCCTTTATGTCTGGTTATTACTGTTGTTTTGCATACATTGTAAATAGTTCATTTATTTTATGCTTTTTTATGCTTGATAAGTTAGCCTTTGACCACTATCTCACATGATGGTAACTGATGATGTGGTTGAAGATATTGTTCAGGCTAACCGAGAATTACTGGCTTTCAAGAACAGCCGGAACACACCGTAAGGTGCTTGGTGACAGATTTTCTACTTGAGAGTGGTGGCTAGCCAGGCCGGCATTCGCAAAATGCCCTACCATCATGCTATAACGACTGTCATCCTAAGACGGCAACCGGGACCGACGGCATAACGTGCCCTCCGAAGCACTAAGTACACTTTGATTCAACTTTCAAGACTACCTCACTCAACAGCTCGCAACAGAATGCCCCCAATCTACCAACTCGCTTTTCCACGTGCCCGATATTCAGGAAGTCAGTACAGTTTCTTTTCAAATTGAACCATTTAGAGTTTACAGTGTTAATGTGTCAGTTAAATAAGTAACTACCAGCGAAAAACTTAAATAACCTTACAGTACCTACTGGCTAAGATAATACTATCTTGAGAAAAGCCAAAGCCAGTACATATCTACTACTAATATTTATTTTTATTTTATGCCTTATAGGTTAGCCTTTGACCACTATCTCACCTGATGGTAAGTGATGATGTGGTCGAAGATGTTGTTCAGGCTAACCTAGCCTAGAAGTACTTGCTCTCAAGGACAGCTGCCGGAACACACCGTTAGGTGCTTGGCGACAGATTTTCTACTTGAGGGTGGTAACTAGCCAGGCGGGCATTCGCAAAATGCCCTACCACCATGCTATAACGACTGTCATCCTAAGACGGCAACCGGGAACGACGGCTTAACGTGCCCTCCGAAGCACGGAAACGCTCAGTAGTAATGTCACTAGCGGTCACCCATCCAGTTGGGAACAGCTACGAGCGCTTCGAAATCTCATATAGGTCGTCATAGTATAGGCAGAAAAAGACATCAAACATGAGTTTTTCTGCCTATACCATATAACTGTTTCTTCATCGAAGCACAGAACAGATTTGTTCCTCGGAACGCTTCTGGTGTTCGTTAACATTGTTTGCGTGTGTAACAAAAGAGTTCGTTTGATAGCTAGCGTTCTGTATCGAAGTGTTGTTGACCCATGATTGTGTTGCAAACTTGGATAGATTCCAAGATTACCTTCTTGGTGGGTACATAAGGTTTTCAGCACGAAGGATTGTTTAAAAACTAATCACAGATATAGTCATGAAACTTGAGTTAGTTTTTGGAAGGATAGAGTATATTACATACTAAATATGTGGACTAAATATTAAGAGCACCTACGTGCCGCGACTTCGCCTACGTTAAATTTTGCTATAATGTGGACAGTCTTTTTCGTTGTAGTAGTAGTGTTGTATTTAGTTTGTAATGAGTTGTTAATAAAGCTTTTAAAAACAAACAAACTGTACGGCTGCCATCCTAAGACAACATCCGGGACCGACGACGGCTTAACGTGCCCTCCGAAGCACGGAAGCGCTCAGTAGTAATGTCATTAATGTCACTAGTGGTCACCCATCCAACTCATGAACGCGGCGGACGTTGTTTAACTTAGCTGATCGATTAAGAACAGCTAAACAAACTTCACTACGATCGTTTCAAAATTAATCGCGTATTTTTCCCTGATCGCCTCTTACGACACCCACGGGAAAAAATAGGGGGGTGACATTCTAACCCGGCACCCCACGGAGAGCTACTTCGAATAGTCTATGTAAAATTGACAACTTTAAATGTAGATGACATATCACGATCACATCGCCCAGAAAAATATTCGATATGTTAAGGTTTGTATACCATAAGTTTAGATGAGAAATGAAAACAAAGCCATTCGACGGTAAAGTTCGCGTGCCGAGACTGCACTGGCTACCATCGATGCGGCATCCGACGGAAATTGCTCGTTGCTCCACAGTTTTAATGACTGTTTCCTTAATGAAAGCTTAATGATTCTCATGTGGGAGAAAGAGAAAAAATAATGGTTTGGATTCAAAGTTTATTAAAATGTTATACAAATGGATCTTTACTACAGCGTTTACTAAAACTCAGTATTAATTTCTCCTAAATGGGTATTGCATATCATTGCTTAGCGTATTATACGTAGTACCTGCTACATTGTTGTAAAACAGGGTTAGATGCGCGCCTTGATTAAACGTTGTGTTTTGGTGCCTTTAAAGGACGACGTAGACATTTCGCCTCGGCATGCGGCACCGCATTAACGACAAGTCCGCGTCACCTCACTTCATTCACGACTACGCGGAGTTTATTAGTGTGTGCATATATGGAGTTCCATACAAAGAAAAAACTGATCTAAAAACTAAGTAGAGTGCCTACATATTTTTAGAAATTAGTAGGTACTTATAATTAATTACTTGTAATGAACTTGGTAATGTACAAGGACTAACCTAAAATACTTATCTGAAATGTAATGATAGCGAATTAGGTTTCGTAAGAAATATTATTACATTCGTAAGGGAAATCCAGCCTTTGCCGGCCACTTTTACTACTTATATTTTTAGTAGCAGTAGAACTTTTTATGCTTTAGGGATTCGTTCGGGAAAGTACTGCAAACTTTCCTATTTCTAACGCTAACGAACTGTGTTCTAGTATGAAGGGTGAAATTACATTGCCTGTGAAATTACAGGCACATTAGACTTTGTATCTCAGGGCGCAGTGTTATATCGCGCATCTGCTATAGGCCTCGTACTGGATACATCACGATGGCACCAGCGTAAAAACATTAACTCGAGGCGATGTCGATACGGCCGTGCTGGTTGGATTAGTGTACGTACGCCAAGCATAAAGCTCATCCCCTCTCATAAATTTTACGCTTGAAAGTACGAGTTGTTAAGTATAACTGGCAGCCAATAATGGGCTTCATTCATTTCGCCGGCCCCTTCGTTCAACTAAACTCAAACTAATAAATCGTGATTTTCCTCACGCCATCCTCGCATTTTCCGGGTTTTCCTAAAATTAAAAGTTGATCACGTACCTTTTTCTTTTTAATATTAGTAATAGAAAAAGGTACTCTGCATTTCTTAATGAGACTATTATAACAGTAATTTACATACGAATAGACACAACTGCTGGTCAATTATATTTGTCAGTAACAAAATCTGATGATTGAAGTTACAGAAATATGACGGTCGAGATGACATTTTTACTGACTTATTCTGATATTCATTTAAGTATATCAGCTTTAGTTAGTACCAAACGTGAATACGTTATTGTGAAACCGCCAATTGTTTATGATTTAAATGAGATTTTGTTAGTTACAAATATTATAATTGGCCTGCTGATATTATTTACAACCGTTTAATTAAATGTATTAAGCCTATTGTATTTTGGGCAGAAATGGCGTGGTGGCAATAGCGGACTGCCTTAGAGGGGTCCATGATTCGGGTCTCTTGAGCATCTCCGCATTTTGGTAGGGCATATCGCGAGTGCTCGTCTGGATAGCTATAGGTATCACCTTCAATTCTGTCACCAAGCGCCGAATGGTGGATTCGTGGTAGCTATCCTCGAAACCTTAGGTTATGCCTGCTTTACATCTTCGACATCTCAGCATCACTGACCAACATAGTAAACCAACATAGTTGTCAAAGCTTTCTAACTGTCATCCATAAAAAATAACCTATTGCGATTTTTTATAACTATTTAAGAGACTGGGCTACTATCATTATTGTAATTTTTTACCTATATTTACATATAATAACTTGGCTTTTCATCATCACTCATTGGTGATCACCACCAACCTCATGGGCCAATGGACTACTCCGTTGGACGTGTGACGTTAAGCGTCGATTTGGTATCTTGTGGTCCTGGTTCTATCCCTATATGTATTGCATAGTTATTGAATGTAGATCTTTACCAGCCAACAAAAACAGTCAATAGATAGGTGGCAATTGGCTCAGTTCCTTTAACATGGAACCAAAACCCTGCTTGCGAAACGTGGATTTTTAGACACCTCAGCCTGCTGCTCCGAGGATATAAAGGCGTGAAGGTGTATGATGTTATCGTTACCCAAAATATGTATATTTTAACCGTATAGTTATTTTTCTCAGCGGATTGCAAGCCCATACCAGCTAGCATACGATTCTGT
This sequence comes from Plagodis pulveraria, assembly GCA_963890685.1. Lineage (NCBI taxonomy): Eukaryota > Metazoa > Arthropoda > Insecta > Lepidoptera > Geometridae > Plagodis > Plagodis pulveraria. The sequence goes on along the minus strand of OY982964.1, from coordinate 7,786,212 downwards.
AAAATATTAAAATAATATTAATCATGTAAAATTATGTAGGTATGCTTACTTTATTGGCATAGTTGCGTAGGATGAACATACATTTATCAGCAGTTGGCAATGATGCATCAAACGTTATCACCGTTCCATACCGTTCGTATTATGGAAACGGGCGAATCGTCCCGTTCGCGTAATCATAGCTTCCGATTAAGCTTCCGACGATTGAATCACATTCGTATTAGCGTCGTGTTTACATTCGAAACACGATCTCAAGGTTCAATGACCTCTGCTAGGTGCTCATAATAAAATTTTAATGTAGCTAGTATATTGTAAAGTTACTTGGAAAATGTATAAGCTAAGTGAAAAATGTGCAAGGTCAATTCTACGCTGATTGAGGTTGCGGAAGTCTAAAGTAGACTATACATACGAGCACATCGCCACCAAACCTAATAATTGCCATGCGCTCGTAGCTATGTTTGTTTAGCCGTTCTTAACCGATCAGCTAAGTTAAGCAACGGCCGCCGCGGTCATGACTGGGATGGGTGACCGCTAGTGACATTACTACTGAGCGCTTACGGGCTTCGGACGGCACGTTAAACCGTCGGTCCCGGTTGTCTTAGAATGACAGTCGTTACAACATGGTGCTGTGGCATTTTGCGAAGGCCCGCCTGGCTAGCTACCACCCTCAAGTAGAAATTCTGTCACCAAGCACCTAACGGTGTTCCGGCAGCTGTCCTTGAGAGCCAGTAATTCTAGGTTAGCCTGAACAACATCTTTGAGCACATCATCACTTACCATCAGGTGAGAGACTGGTCATAGGTTAACCTATAAGGCACAAAAAAAACATACAGGGGCACACATAGATATATTTAGAAGTGTGTTATATCTATCATAGCGACACAATTTTCACCTTAGCTTCGCAGTCGACCGCCTCCCTATCCGCCTTTCGAGGAGGTTCCTTGGGAATGCTATTATTTAATCCATGGTAAATCTTATAAGCGCAGTCGGTTGGTGGAAGCTAGCTTAAGGATCCCTGTACATGCAAGCTGTGAGAGCAGCGTCACAGCAGCAAGCGTCAAAGTATCAGTCATTGGATCTAGGTATAAGGAAACTAATCAATCCTTTTGCTGATTATTCCTCACTCACCGCCCCTCTCTCTCGCAGAGCTTTGGTGGATATGCTCCCTTATTATTATTTTTTCTAAGCTTTTGACCACTATCTAACCTGATGGTAAGTGATGATGTGGTCGAAGATGTTTTGGTCGAACCTAGAATTACTGGCTCTCAAGGACAGCTGCTGGAACACACCGTTAGGCTTGCTTGCTTGGCGACAGTTTATCTACTTGAGGGTGGGAGCTAGCCAGGTGGTCATTCGCAAAATGCCCTACCACCCGACGCGATGGCTTAACGTGCCCTACGAAGCATGCCAACACTCAGTAGTAATTTCAGTAGCGGTCACCCATCCAAGTCATGACTGCGGTGGACGTTGCTTTACTTTGCTGATCCGTTAAGAACGGCTAAGCTTCGCTACGAGCGCTTCAAGCTTCCCTTAAACGGACAAGCGTAGTTAAAGCTTCCAAATATTGATTAGTATTATAGAAACACCTACATACTTATACATATTAGCAGTAACGTCGTCGTGTTTTGAATTCGAACGACCGCTAAGTGCGTGAACCTTTGCATCATAAAAAAAATGAGAAATATGATTACGATATCCGCTATTTTCCGCTGCGGCGACCGAAAAGGTAACTGTCGTGGCTGCGACTACATTACAATATATTTGCTTAATAACTGTGCAACGAAGTTGTAATTAATGCAGTGAGTCACTTCGAGCATTCCGAATATTCGTGAGCGCTTCCTGTCGGCATACTATTAGTCCTTAAATATTGTCCAAGACTGTGAAGAGCGATTGCTAACGATTAGCTGCCGGAACATACTGCTTTAGCGAAAACTCGGTTAGCTAAAGCAGTATATTCCGGCAGCAGTCCGACAGCAGTCCAGAAAAATTACAGGCATGAGACTTAACAGCTGTAAGTCTCTGTGTGACGGGCGCAGTGCAATTCGTCATACGACGAAATTCATCTGTTATAGGCAGAGGTTAAACCGCTTAATCAGGTAGGACTCGTGCTTGTTCCGTCACAATCACATAAAAAAACCAACCTTACTTTACGCAAGTGTCAACAATCTTTTAGCGTGCCTATCTACTTTTTATGCCGAGCCACGCCAAACCTAAATAATTTATGAATGAAATTTTCTCGACACGTCTGACTATGAACGAACCGAATTTTATATATATACTAAGAGCTAAATAACTTTACTAAAACAATTTAAACATTTGTTATATTCTTTAATATCTTGCCGAAGATTTTTGCTGTATCCAAAACACGCTTGGTCAAAGATTCTCGTAACTTTAAATAAAGCTTTTAATAAAACAATATATTTTAATAACGTATGAATGTCTATAAAATAAGAAATAATAATCTAACTATAGTAGATTATGATACAAGTGAGCTAAGTTGCTCATTATACACGAGGCTGTGTGTTGCAGGCCGAGCCGTAGCCGAGGGCGTAAATCAGCCGAGTGTATAATGAGCAAGTTGCTCACGAGATCCATACGCACTTTTTCAACACCCTTGCGAGGAAAAAAATATATTACACAAAAGCAATACAAACGACATACAAAACTTATGGAAAAACGCGCAAGTTTTTTATTTGCGCGGGGCAAATGTATCGTGGTTGATTACATATAAACCTCTTTGATGTGACAAATCTGTATTACCCGGTTAAATTGAAAATGCTCTGTTTACTAGCATATAATTTGCAGTAAGGTACTAACTTAACTTTGTAGGGATAATTCTATTAGGCACTAGTGTATAATATTATTATGCACGAGGGTGTTGTAGTTCGGTTTATGGCCCTAAGAACGATATAATAAAACTCACTTTTTTTCTTTAGCAAGCGTGTTGAAAACCTCTTTATTTTTACTTTAAAACCTTCGAACGCATAATTACTTAGTGATGGCGGTTGGTAATATACTCTATACCACAGACCTAGGATTTTTTCGCTGTACATCCTAAGCCTATGCTCTATACTTATAATAAAACTGTAACAGATCCAATTCTGCACATGGTAGATATTTTGAATAAAAAAAATTTAGAGCACTCTGGCTGACGCTGATGCCAAAACCGTATTATGTTATATAAAAACTCTGTATTACATTCTTGATTTGCGTTGTATGTAACTTCATATTGGATAAATGCTAACCATCTCTTAGGGTTGACTTCTGAAAAATTTCAAATAGGACAATCGCATCTATGTAAAATGTATTATTTTGCCTAATTTCCGCGTATACAGCAAAAGGTAAAAGTAGCCACCATAGCGCGCAATGAGATATAATTTTATTTAGTTACAGTTTTGTTATATTTATTACGCTTCTAATTGATCTGAATCGTTTTTAAGGGAAGTGTGCATGCAGCGCTTTTTATACAAGTTTACGTTTAACGTACAAGGAAAAATCGTTTTGTATGGGATTTTTTATTTTCATATATGTATATGGATGAGTAAATGGAAAAACTGGCAAACCAGAACCATATAAGGCATGGATATGACAGAAGGACATATATACCATGCTAAATTTCATCGAATTTGAACACTATGTGTATAAAATATGATGAAACTATGTTTGCATGGAAAAGGCTACGTGAATCCTAATAGAGGATAACGCGAAGCGCTCGTAGCGAAGTTTACTTAGCTGTTCTCAACCGATCAGCAAAGTTAAGCAACGTCGCGCGCGGTCATGAGTTGGATGGGTGACCGCTAGTTGCATTACTACTGAGCGCTTCCGTGCTCCGGAGGGCATGTTAAGCCGTCGATCCCGGTTGTCGTCTTAGCAGTCGTTATAGCATGGTGGTAGGGTATTTTGCGAATGCCCGCCTGGCTAGCTACCACCCTCAAGTAGAAAATCTGTCGTCAAGCACCTAACAGTGTGTTCCGGCAGCTGTCCTTGAGAGCCAGTAAATTCTAGGTTAGCCTGAACAACATCTTCGACCACGTCATCACTTACCATCAGGTGAGATAGTGGCTAACCTATCGAGAGTAAAAAAAATCCTTCTAAAATTCCACGGAAGCCTCGTGGCAATTCGGAAATGTCGTCTCATCGTCTGTCACGCGTACTGAATTCACGAAATTCAATATTTGTCACTGCGACACATTTCGGTGTGATATTGAATGTTCCTCCTGATTTGGCCTCGTTTTCATGCTTCCTGAATTTTGGTATTGATATTTGAAATTACGGTTCGTTTCTATTTTTGAAATATTGGAATTTTCCATGTTTGCGCAAATGTGTTTTCCGAATTGTTAACATCTTGTAAAAGATTTTTCAACACGAACTTTTTTTCTAAAACAAAATAAAGCTAAGAATGTATATGAAGATGATTTAAATTTTTATTGTCGTACGAAGATAAAAGTTTGGCAATTATGAATGAAAAATGATATCTGGAAAATGTCCACCATGAGCACGCTGACAGATGTCGATTCTTTCATCAAAATCAAGGCTGGAAATGCGGTAACGGTCAATGGATCACGCTATCGCGAGATGTTAACAACTCAATTTTGGCCTATTATTGATGACGTGGATATCACTGACATGTGGTTTCAACATGACGGTGCCACATTACACACAGCCAATGAAACGATCAATTTATGGTAAATTAAATTTCCCGACCGCATAATTTCACGAAATTCAGCGGTTGTTGTGGGGCTATGTTAAGGACAGAGTCTAAACGGTGCCAATCGAATCGATTGAAGCCTTAAATCTCAAAATCCGTCATGTGATTAAAGAAAAAGACCCGCCATTTTGCCAAAAAGTGATTAAAAACATTGATTATAGAATCGACATCTGTCAGCATGCTCGTGTACATTTGCCAGATATAATTTTTCATTCATAATTGCCAAACTTTTCTCTTCGTAATACGATAAAAAAAATTATCATCTTCTTCTAAATTCTTTGTTTTTGAAAACAAAGTTCTTATTGAATAACCCCTTACCTACCTATATGTACGTATATTCTATTAGGTATTATTATTACATTCATTGTTTTACGAATAACGTTTTCTTTTCCCCATATTGTTAGACTCACTTTGACTGCACTAATATGAATTATAAATTAAGTATAGATATCCTGATTCATTCATTCATGTCCTGATTCATAAATCGGAAACCATACCTTATTCATAATGTACTTATTTGAGCAAACAAACAGACATATATGCGAGTACTGTACTGTATCAGACGGATCGTCCACTGCTGGACACAGTCCCGATTATGGGGGGTTTGCCATAATACCCACGCTAGGCAGGCGTCTTGGGGATCGCAGTGTGAGATATCAGTTCCTCAGAAAGCGCTGTTGCCCACCTTCTGGTGTGTTACCCTTAGTCACCTCTTGCGACACCCACGGGTAGAGATGGGAGGGTGACATTCTAGCTCGGCACTATCTGGCATATATACGAGTACCTATTATAAAGCAAGACCCAACTCCCTCTTGGCGATCTTTCACCCTTTGTTTCTTTTTTCAGGTACCAAGAATGAAGAAGCCGTGACGTATACCCGACATCACGTGACATCGGCCTCAGCAGGTGCGTTTGATTGTATTGATGAGGGTACACCTGTCCATTCTATACTCATTTAGTCTCTGGCACGTTCTGCAGCTTCTCAGTTTACAAATCAGCCTTTGTTTGGTTACTAAGCAAACGGGGCTGTGAGAATTTCCATTCATTGATTTGTATATTGTTAGAAGGTGTTGGCAACGTTGCACTTTATATGTAGGTGTTTTGTGTGGGGAATGTGCAGTTGGGGAGTTGTGTTCATGTAGGCTTTGGTATACTTTGTAATAAGTTGTTTCTTTTTTATTTGTAAGTAATCACTAATCAAACAGGAACAACATACCTGTCATTCCTGTCTGTCATGTCAGTGATATATAAATAACAAAAATAAAAAAAAATACCAAAATCGTGGTCGTCAACGTGGTAAATTGACGATAAAACGCTTAACGAAAATAAATAATCTGGGGTTTTTACTCATTAAATCGATTTATATCGAATCGATAATATGTAAGCTTTTTTTTTTTATTTATCACATTATTTCGCTATACCAGCTTTCAGATCTTTTGCAATATATTTATTTATTTATATGAAGACGAACAGCAATATATAATTTTAGAAAAAATATTTAGGCAACAACTCTATACTCCATATAACTCTACTTTAAAGTCCTGAACCGTAGTGTGCCAAAAAGATAACCACTTAAAGTATGTAACCACTGCCAACCGATTGCAATCAAGTAATGACATAAAGTGGCTTATAATGGTAAAGACGCATACACACTATCCATACTGGAGAGACAATAGACAATAGAGTGATTGTCATTCCGGATGGAAGGCGCTGCGGAAGTGTTCGCGTGGACAAACCTGTCTATGGATGAGCATTTGAGTAATCAGTTAGGGGGCTTTGTTTATAAGCTTTTTTTTATGCATGATAGGTTAGCATTTGACCACTATCTCACCTGATTGTAAGTGATGATGTAGTACGAAGTTGGCTAACCAGGCTAACCTAGAAGTACTGGCTCTCAATGACAGCTGCCGAAACAATACGACGAAGAAGAACTGAAAAGTAAAGTTCGCTTTTCAATTATATATGAGTACCTTTCCGTATGTCGGTTAACGCGCAAAACCATAAACCTCTTTTGGCGCAATTGTATAAAAGCTATCCTATGTCCTTTCCCGGGTCTCAAACTATTTCCATACCAATTTTCATCCAAATCGGGCCAGTAGTTTATAAGTTTATCCGTTGCATACAAATATACAAAAATACAAATGATTCCTCTTTATAATAAGTGTAGATTACGATGTCGCAAATATGATTCGTGCAAAGTCAAAGCCAAAATCATTTATTAAATTTAGGCGTCTACGACGCTTTTATGAAGGTCAATTACAAATTTTTGTATTGAAATATTCTACATTGTACTGCCACGCTGTGCTACGCTTAGGGCTAGTCCTTATGGAAGAGAATATTGCATAAATCTAATTTCCCAAATACTGCAGTGAAGTTAACCCTTGCTGACCTAAAATGCGACCCCTGTAACAAAACCCCATGTATAAAGTGTCAGCTGGTACCATGACGAGTATACGACCAAGATTTGCATAACCCAAAACCACAGAAACTGTACAAAATAAACGCATAATAGTATATTTTTCAGCCTACAAGCCCGGAAAGGCGTTATTTATCATTCGAAATCTGCGTGAAAATGTGATTCTTATCCGGTAACATGGAAAAGGTTTGTGAAAGTTTTGAAAAGAAGAAAATAACACACTTTACTGAATAATATTTACAAAATTCAAATTTATGAGAAAGAAATTATAGTCATGTGCGGTATTCGAATCCGCGTCCATCCACCCCTTTAGCCGGGGTATCTCTACCCAATTGAGCTAACATGTCACAGTGACTCATAACTCTTATAAAGAATATTTGTCTTCTGACGTGAATAAAGTGAGTGCGATGCGAGATATCAACGCAAGCATCCCGAAATAAAAAAATGCCGCTAAATACCTATGTAATCTAACAAGAGTAATCCCGTGCTTAGTGAATATTACGTTAGTTTTCGTAAATCGCGCTTGCTCTTAGTTGTTTAGTTTTGCGTTGGTAAAATTGAGTGATTTGAATTATGAACATTAATCTTAGCTGCTTTAGTGACGGCTATCCCATGTCGATTATCTCGGTTGTTTCTGTACATTTCCAGAGCTGATTTTGAAGTGTTAGAATTTAACCAAAGTGCTTCTACTCAACTTCGCTATATACTGTGGTATCACGATAGGTCGTTTCGGCTTCCGTGCGTGACCGGAACTGGTGAATCAGAAAGGCCCTTACCAAGTGCCAGCTATTTCTGCTTCATATAAAGCAGTTTGTTTTAATATATTTTCACAAAAATTACTTGACCAAGCTAGGCTAGAAAAACCTCAGGTACCCTAGGTATGTAAATACCTCACATAAAAACCCAGTTTCCCACAGATCAATAGTTTTTGCCTAAGCTGTTACCATAGAGAAAGGACTATTCACTATGCCGTTACTTAAAAACTTTTTAGGCAGCACCTTAACCCACGCAGTAGTTATTTTTCCTCAAACTATTAAAGGGATGTGAGAAAATAATTCATATTTTTTTAAACATAAACTTAACTGTCTTCTTACTCTGAAAAGTATGAAATAACTTGTTAAAGTCGGCCATGGCTCATTCAAAACACTCCAAGATCACATTTGCATGGTCCGATTTCAATAAGTTATTTCATATTTTCAGTTTTAGAACTCGATGCCATTTTATGTTACAAAAATTCACCCCTTTTAGTGATAATTACTGGTTAAACAATCGATTTTCCCTCACCTACAATACTGGTCACCATCGTATTGTAGGAGAGGCGTCAAAACACTGCAACTACCACATCTAGGTATGTCAAGCATTTTCAATTAGGTGCGTGTAACTTAAAAACTACTTCACCGATTTAGATTAAATTTATATGGGACCACCTCAAGTCACCTTTTCAATAATAAAAGAATTACCAAAATTAGACTACTCTGTCACATGATATGCGTTGTAATATATAAAAAAAATATACGTCATGTCGAATTGAGAACCTCAGAGCGTTTCCATAAAATTTTGCGCAGTCTAGAGAAACACTAAAGTTTTTATTAGTATACATACAACTTGAAAATAGGAATCTGGCGGTGATTGCCTCGAGAAATGTAGTACATGTACTCTACGGGTTTTTTATAACAAGATATAGGCATTCGTCGTAGCATCGCCTACCTACACACAGTCACAGTATCGCCTCTGTGCAAGATATTGCACTGCGCTCGTCACTACGAGACATTCATACCAAGACGTCTCGTTCGCCGAGTTATTTAACCTGCTACACCTAAGCACAGTACTATTTACACATATCTGACACTGCATTGGTTTCTACCCAGGTGGACATTAACTGAGTTTAGGAGTCTTTCGCTGATAAAGCTTAAAAGTTAAGTAGCAGACTATCTCTTGACCTAATCTATTCAAATAAAATTCAGTAGCCCTAAAAGCAAATAAAGTCTAAACATGTTAGTAAGCATGCGCGACAGGGTTCAGTAACCGAACAACTGCTCGCGGCCTGCCTCAGCACGATCCTCGTTGCGCAGCCACTCGAGAGCGTCCCAGATTCTGAACCCATTCATGTAGAGATCTTTCAATTACCCCTAAGTGCAAAGACTTCTAAACTTTAACTGCTAAGAGATACAATTATATTATTCCTTTGGAAATTGAAGTCTATAAAGTATCTATTAGAAATTTGGAACTACCCGCATTGCTGTAAATCTTAAAATTTATTTATTCCCGTGCATATCTCTACAGGTACACACCCAATACAATTGAGTAGCTACAAATAACATTTTGCCTCATTCCTCAATAAATAATCTAATTTCTGTAACACAGAACATGTAATGCGATTTTAGTAAATAATAATATAATTATTTATGCGCACTAGTTAGGAGCATCTATATGATGCTCCTTGCAGTCTCGGATATTTATGGCGAAAGTCAGATCGTAAGTCGAAGTCTACGTGCAATTCATAGATTAGTTCAACGTGTTTTAATGTGTATTTTTAATTATTCTCTTCTCATGATGTTATCTTCCAGTCACTTAAAGCACACATGCTTATGAACCGTCCGTTACTGTCAATATGTTTCCAATCTTTGTCTGGTCAAAGCGAATACGCTTAGGTTGAGCAGCATTATCTGTTTTTTTATATGTCATATTGACACTTGTAATATATCTTGATTTTGAGTTCATTGAATATTTGGGTTGCAAATATTCTAAAAATTAATAGGACAAATACCTTTTTATTTCCCGTGACATATTATGACATAGAGAAATTCGAAACATTTTATTCTATTTTTTTTTTTAATTCCATGACTATCTACGTATTCACATTTACCTATTTTAGCTGATTTATACTTTGATTTATCATCGAGAAAATATTCTTTAATTGGGGCATCAGGGTACTATCATCTTCATCAGTCCAAACATCACGTTTCACCAACTGCTATACGAGCCCTTTCCCAGAGACTAAAGAAATATAATACAGATCAATCACCATGGCCCAACTCGTAATATTTTTCAAATTCGAACTAGTGTGAAATATGGAAGTCCGATCGAACTGCTGTATGTGACACACTCGTCATCCATGGCCCATCATGAAATATTAGGTAGATATGCATGAAGCAGTGATGGCTCAGTGGCATTGGCTATGGACTGCCGCGCAGCAGGTTCATGATTCGAATCCCGCCGCGGGCTTGAGCTTCACCGCATGGTGGAAGGGCATTTTGCGATTGCCCGCCTGGCTAGCTACCGCCCTTAAGTAGAAAATCTGTCGCCAAGCACCTAACGGTGTGTCCGGCAGCAGTCCTTGAGAGCCAGTGAAATTGCAGGCTCATGAAACTTAATAACTATGTCTCAAGGTGACTGGCGCAGTGCAATTCGGGACTTGTGACGCAATGCATCTGTTATAGGCTGAGATTAGTCCGCTTAACATCATGTGCTCAAGCTCGTTCCGTCACAATAACAAAAAAATACATATGTATAGATGATAAGAATTTCTTAATCAATCTTAGAGAATTAAACCACCTTATCATAATAAGTAATTCCGTATACACATAGCAACAGTCACTACATCACATACATAATAATATACAACTATCTGTCACATAACTTTGATACAGTCCCGGGATGGACTGGTACATTGATGACCTATTTCCATCAGGCCCCGAGCCACCGCGGTGACTATGCATTGTTCTGTTAACTCCATTTGATTACTTGAACAGACTCCGTTGATATTTTTAAGCGAATCTGGTTATCAGTTTAGCCTAGTTTCGTAGTTAAATATTTTTTTATTATTAATGGAACAGATAAAGTCGTTGGTATATATCTCGAGGGTTGCAATTACTGGGTAATAATCATAAACATAATTAGAAATTCTTAGTAGTATTAATATTGTAAGGTTTGCAATAACGCCTGCTATGCGGATTACATTACAAAATCACAAATATACGATAGGGAACATTTTTTAAGTCATGTGCGGGATTCGAACTCGCGTCCATCCACCCCTTGAGCCGGGGTATACTCTAACCAATTGAGCTAACATGACGTCATAACTCAAATCTTGCCTATCGATTTGAGTTATCCCGCACATGACTTAAATTTTTCCTATCGTATATTTGTGATTCTTAGTAGTAGTTTCCGGGTATGGAATTGTGTCCGGTGGGTTGACTATAGGCTCGCCATCTATGAAAAAAGACCTAGGACATACACTTCCCACCGTTTAAACTTTGTGTATTCCTTGTGCTTTCCATACAAACGTAGCTTCGTCATATTTTAAATACCAATAGTTACTTAAAACTCGCTACAAATATGCATGCATGTCTTTAAGCCATGTCTATGCTTTTTGTTTGCCAGTATTTCTAATTATTATTTATTTTAGGTTCTATAAGTGAAATTAAGAATTTTCGATTTTGAAATAACATTATTATACGGAAAACTAGCAACCAGAAGTATATTCGTAAAGGTAAGACGTTGACATGCATGTAAAATTTCAACAAGCCTAGGCCCTTGGCACAGATAACAGAATACTTACCTACTACCCGTGGTCAAATATGACGAAATTACGTATGTATGGAACGCACCATGAAGACACTTCCTGTAATTCTGCGATATACGGGCTAAAGATGTTTTTTTTTTTAATGTTATTGTGACGGAACCAGCCTGGGACCCACAACCTGTGCCTATAACAGACTTATTTCGTCAACGACGAATTGCACCGTGCCCGTCACACTGAGACGTATATACAGTTGTTAAGTCTCATGTGCCTGTAATTTCACTGGCTCTCAAGGACAGCTGCCGGAACACACCGTTAGGTGCTTGGCGACAGATTTACTACTTGAGGTTGGTCGCTAGCTAGGCGAGCATTCGCAAAATTCCCTTCCACCATGCGGTGAAGATCAAGCCCGCGGCGGGGTTCGAACCGTGTATCTGCTGCGCGGCAGGCCATAGCCAATGCCACTGAGCCATCACTGCTTCAAACCCGCAACTCTAACGACGTCCAGGCCAAAGCTGAATCAGTCCTCCTTTAGACTTTCTGTATATCGGTTCGGTATCACAGAAAATATTGTTAGTGATAACTACTTTGACTTACTCGTATAATATTTATCTCTGTAAAAACACGGCCGATAAAGAATGCATTCGCTCTAATGTAAGAAGTCTCTCGTTGTAAAACGTAAATTGCTCTAACAGAACTAATCCCATTCATCAGTCCGCGAACTTTAGTCAACATGCAATCTATTCTAGAGTCGGTCACAGTCCTGCAGGCAGAACACTCGAACTAGGACACGCTTCTACAGTGAAATTGTATGCGCACTGCGGCCTACAAACTTTACTGATTATCTCTATATAACGCTTAAAACGGCCGACGACTCTACCGTACCTACTGTACCCTGAACCATCCTGAACCAAGAATGATAATTTGCGTAATGATGGAACTTGAACGTGGCGGTAGAGTCTGTTACGTTCATTAGTGAGCTGTAGACAAAATAAAATAAACAAAATAAATGGTTTTTATACAGGTAGGTAAGTTAGCAACTTACTACAAGTTGCTCGTGAGGCTAGAATGTTATCCCCCGCCCATCTAGTCCCGAGTGTCGTAGGTTGATATCTTAAACTGTGATCCCCAAGACGCCTGCCAAGCATGGGGATGATGGCAAATCACACCTTGACAGCAGTGAACAATCCGGCTGATACAGTACAGGTAAGCTTTTTAAAAAAAAAAAAAATCACTGTCGTGTCATATTTTCATGGTTCTTGCCGCAAGCTTCAGCGTTACCGCGTGTTGGTAGGACGAATGCCCGTCTTTAGGGTTTCAAAAAGGGGAAATTGGAGCTATATTGAGACTCGTGCTGTATGTCTGTCTGTTCGCCCGGCAGCCGGCCGTATGTCACGGCTCTCTAGCTCAGATACGGGCTCACCTGAAATTCAGGTATTATGCAGAACATTGCCCCAAAAACTAATATTGGACTAACTTTTTTTGCACCCAAGCAAGTAGGCCGTGGTGTACCATCGTATAGAACTCATTGAGTAGTATTTTAATTAAAATTTTAGTTTTTTTTTGAGTATATGCAGAAGGTTTTTAAGACCCCTACCTTGTATATTTTTATATATAAGTGTAGAGATCTAATTAAAAAGTAAACGAGTCATCTGAAATTTCCGTGTGCAATGAACCTTATGCTGTATTTAACTAATATTTTTTTACAGTTACTTTAAACGCCGATTTATAATTTAGTTTATAAGTCTAGCAGACTTATCAAAACCAAGAATTCATTATTTAACTTTTATACTCGCGCGGTGCGTGACTCTGAATCGACTGGTTTTGTTTTTCTTTTGAATACGGACCCTTAAGACACTGACAAGTGCTTTACTTGAACAGATTTTAAGCAAAATGTATTAATTTGGAACAGTATGAAAATTATATGTTAATCTTGATCACATTATCTAAGGCCAAGAAAAGTCCGAAACACGTTTCTATAAAATTATCTCGATACAATAAAATTTCAAAGTTGACTGTAAATTACGCTTTTAACGTAAATGTCTTAATTATTTACATATGAATGTGTTTGAAAATATATTAATAAAATAGCAAAACCTTATCCAGAGGGGAAAAAAGTTACATTTTTTATTTACGTTACTAGTTTAGTATTAAGCTTACTTTCGGATTTTACCTAAACTGATCGCGATTTCACAATCGCCGCCTCTCTTTCGCTCCTACGCATTCCGATAGTAACAAAATTTCAGCATTTCACAGCGTCTTAAAAAAACTTATCTTACATACTAATATTAGTACGAGTTTATACTCGTAATAATTACTGAATTTTCTTATCTGTGCATCCTTAAATGTTCTTACTCCTAGGTACCCAATATCTAGGAGTAGGAACATTTAAGGCTTTTCCAGTTTTTTCTTAATGTTATTATGACGGAACAAGCTCGAGGCCCCCCCACTGTTAAGCGGACTAATATCTGCCTAGAACAGATGCATTTCATCACAACCGAACTGGACTGCGCCCGTCACCTTGAGACATAGTTATTAAGTCTCATGTGCCTGTAATTTCACTGGCTCTCAAGGACTGCTGCCGGAACACACCGTTAGGTGCTTGACAGATTTTCTACTCGAGTCTGGTAGCTAGCCAGGCGGGCAATCGCAAAATGCCCTCCCGGAACAGGTGAGGCTTAAACCGGCGGTGGGGATCGAACTAGGGACCTGCGGCACGGCAGTCCATAGATATTACCGCTTGGCCATCATTGCTTCAAAAGTAGCTTGATCAATCTGTAGGTTCTCCTGAGCTTTATTGTTCCAACCAAACAACCTGCTACCGCCGCCTTATTATGTAACTTTGATTAGCTTATTATATTAAGTAACAGACAGTGTGTCAACATTTAATTATAAGTAATAAGAATGGAGGGAAGTGTGTATATAAGTACTTATATAATTTGTATGCGTATTGTTTTCCTGTTCATATAATGCTACTATTTCTAGACTTTGTAATGTGGAGTGGAATTTCCAAGCCTGTTACGGATTTCATATCCTCATTACTGCTTTTGCTTATATCTTTTTTGTAATACATATTACCTATTATGTCGACCTAACAATAATGACTATAATAATGGTAGTACTTAATTATTTGCATTAATAAAGAATTACAAAATGGTTAAGACTAAGTGGACTTTAAAAAATGTCAGGCTGAGGTCGTAGGATGGAGACACAGTCATCCGAATGAGCGAAATAGAACTACGTAATATTTAAATAGCGTGAGCGATTAAATTGAAATCAGTTCAAAAAGTGATATTATCAAAAACTGAAAGTATTTAATGCGATTTTTTAAATCCATATGAAAGTGAGCTCTTATAAATCTTTCGAGGACCTTATCACATCGCACATCGGCAAGTAGAGTGTCACAACACAATAAACATAGTTTTTGGGAAACGCCGATTTTCTTTTTTTTAGAACTTATAATTCCATTAAAAAATTCTGAGAGACCGTATCGAAGAACTTAAGATATATTTAAGAAGAATATTTAATGTTCTATTATATTTTTATGGAAATTAAAATCTGAAGATATTTTTTCCATTTTATATTAATTTTTTACTTTTAAATTCCTATAATGTGTCACTTTTGTCGACAAATTTATGAAAGATTCATGAAATGAAACACTTTTATTCGTTAATAATATTTATTGTTTCTTTAAAATTAATCAGGTAATATTAAATAGCTTTGTAGGTTTCCTTGTAGGTAGTTACTATTAGTTACATTAGAAACGAAATGGTACAATACTTTTCATATAAAAACAATAATTAGCACATTTTCAGACAATATGATCTCTCCACAAAAAAACTATTATGAAAATTATTAGAAAATAGTTTACACATACAAAATAAAATTGGATGGCATAATTTGTGTGAACTTAACCTAGCCTAGAAGTGAAAAATATCAAAAATTTGTACTCAGGTACTTGGTTTATAACTAAAACATTCTAAATAGAGTAAATAGTAAAGTATTCGAAAAAACACCGTTGGTGCAATAACAAAATTATAAAAATCAGATCTTTATGAAAATAAAAATGGAAATTACTAATTAAATTATTTCTATGAAAATCAAATAGTTACTCCCTTATAATTAATAGGAACATACAATCAACAGTCTTCAAATAAGCCAATCTTCAAATAAATTAATTGTTATTGAGAGATCTATAAAACGACGCATAGAATTGAGGAATGTGATTACTTTCAACCAAACTTATTAGGTCATTTATTTTGTTTGGTTTTATTTTAGGTTTGGTTCTGTAGGCTGCTTTCAAATTTATCTCGCCCACATTTTTTTTTCGAGATAACTCAGCTTTCAGGAACTCTGTTTGATTAAACGAAGTTTTATAAAATATTGTTGTAGGTGAATCTTTCATTATCTTCAATATTTTCACGTCTAATATTTTAAAAGATTGTGTATGGATGCCCATATCCTGTGCTAAAGTTTTTAACGATATAAAATCGCAGGAACTCATTTCAGTCAAGTTATACAGTCTCCCTTTTTTCTTCGCTGATCTGATCACTTCAACATACTGGCTTGGCACGTAAATAGGCCCAGATTTTAACCTTCTCTGTATCTGTTTTTCAATTGTCGAATGGACAGCGTCACCTTCGTTTTGAGTATGTCCAGTTATCAAAAACTTATGAGATATACTATTAATTTTTGAATATTTACGTAGGCAAAATGAATATAACGATACAATAAATCTATTCTTATTTTGACCACAGCAGTTATCCGAATAAAATGTTAAGTCAAGACCTGGGCCTTCATAAGACTGCATTTTGCTTTGAATGTATTTAAATACACACGAGCCAATTTCATCAGCCCCACGATTACCTTCCCCTTCATGCCAAAAATAACATTCATTCCTATCAGTGCTCAGTTCTGAAATCGTTAGGTTAAGATTATTTAATTTTGACTTATAATAAAATACTGAGGTGTTTCCACGAGGTAGCTGCAAGACAGCTTGTAAGTCATAAACAGCCACTACATTATCTGGACTGATATTTCCTTTATCACGCTCTTTTTCTCTTCTTGATTCTTCTTTTTCTTCCATATGTTTTAAATATTTCGGCTTCAAGTTTTCTTTTGCAGTGCCTTCGGCATTTTCATAACTTGCACACAACTCACAGCGGTCTTTCTTTGGGGTAAAAAAACTTATGTTAAAGTCTTTAGTAAAGATTCGTGAATACATTGTCTCATTAGCGTAAGGGTACTGTTTTGATTCGCAATCCTTTTTATAATCTCTATATAAATCTGCAAGTGTCTTACCACCTTCTATGAATTCTCGTGTTGTATTTTTCCTAATGTAATGGCTCTCCATTCTTGGTATTGAGCTGATATGATCTTTAAACCCTTGTTTTATAGAATCATCTACTGTATGGTGATGACCATGTTTACCTCTTAGATCTTGCTGTAAAAATCCATCTTCACTTTTTTTTATAACAGTACGAATGACACGGTCATTAATGCCTAATGTATTTTTAAAAAAGAGTTTACAGACGCGTACTGTTTCTTGATTGAATGTTAAATAAAAAGCGTGATTGAGTCTTCTTGGTTTTTCTTTAGCAGTAAATCTAACTTTAGGGATGATAGGTTTAATAGATTTATGAATAAAATTCCGTTGTAAAGTAATGTCACCCAGTTTCCAGTAAGCATCAAATTTGTTTTCTCTCTGGCTTTCATTAATTTTTTCGGTGCACTTTAATGTGCATTTTTCATTGCATGGAGGCAACATTGACCTAGCAGGTATTGCTTTTCTCTCCTTGGTTCTTGAAATATAAGCCTCACCTAAATTCCTAGCCTTTTTAGTTTTATTACTCAACCACTCTTCGCTTCGACATAAACGCTTTTTCCCTTTTTTTGCTGCATTTGTTTCGTTATTAATTAAACTGATGATTGAACTGGATGGATTAGATTGCTGATCGGATTCTGGTTCCCTTTCGCCTTGAAAAGAAACTGCGATCGGTGGGGATGAGGCATTGGCTGTAGAGCTTGATGGTAATATAGGGGAGTTTGAACGCGAAGTACTGGAGCTCGAACCAGAAGATGAATTAGAGCTTGACGACGAATTGGAGCTAGAAGATGAGTTTGAAGAAGAAGAATCGGAGTCATAATTAGTATCCAGTTGTGTTAGATTTTGAATTGGATTAGAATTAGGAATGTTTTCAGAATTTAAATTAGGTGAAGCCATATCGTGATTAAAATCGGGATTATTTTGATGCACTTCCTGCTGTAGTATACTTCTAGATTCAGAAAGTAAGTTACCAGTTATTTCTTCATCCTTCGACTATTAATCAAAAATCTTCTTCTGAGCATACCACGACTAATAACAAAATCGGGATCTTTAACGCTATCATCACTATCCTCGATGAAATCGTCTTCATTTGAAGGAGTTGTAGCTTCCACTGGCAAGGTATATGTGCCTGAAATAAAAACATGTAAGCATTAGTTTCTCTAGAATTCTTAATCGTTTTACATAATCATAATAAAAATTACAAAATTAAAATAAACACACACCGTCCTCATTAGCTGAACATTCATTTTCGGGTACTGTGTCATCTAAACATTCATTTTCGGGTACTGTGTCATCTAAACATTCATTTTCGGGTACTGTGTCATCTAAATTATAATTTTGTAAACAAATATTTTTTAAACTTGTAGATGCAGGTGCTGAAATTGATGTGAAGAAAACATTAATATTCCTAAGTAAGCCCTTTGTAATTGTAATAAACAGTTAATACACAACATATTTTTTTTGTAAATAGGTCGTATTTGAAAAAAAAAACTATTACTTACCATCGTCAATATTAGGAAGCGTGTTGGTATTATTGATATTTTCTTTAGAAGTTTCAGATTTATCCAAGCTGCTATCGCGTAAAACTAAATCAATCATGAACTCCGCTCTTCTTGAATTCCGCTTCATTTTGTCCTAATAAAGTAAAAAATAATAACAGTTGTAATGCGTCCTAAGATAAATTATAAACACTATTTTAGCAGAATGAGAGTCGTAATATTAAATAATACCCAGTTAAATACTTGTCTTATTCGATAGTACAGTTATATCACATGTTAAAACACTTCTACCCTTTTATTAACTCGGTATCAACCAACTCTAAAGCAAGAACAGTGTCATTACACATGATGTGACAGTTCTATTCTATAATTTTAAAATAAATATTGAGAATAACTCAACAATATAGTCACTTCACATGATGTGACAGTTCTATTCTTTAATTTTAAAATACTTGGTGAGAATAACTCAAAAATATGGTCATTTCACATGATGTGACTATCTTTTTGCCGAAATCAAAGCAAATGAATGAAAATTACTTACCTTAATAGGTCGTTACACAGGTTGTGACAGTACTACACACACAAGATGCACGTCTGTTCTGTATCAACTGTGATGTGACACTGTTTACGCTACAAAAGGTCGAAAAGTGGTTCGGTGAAAAAGGGTATTAAATGCCATCTCTCGGCGAGGAATCGCACTAGAATTATGACGATTTTTTAGCAGGTAAAGTTTGCGACTGCCTTTCTTATGGCATACTTATCTCAATTTCGTATTTTTATGTGTTGTGACTCTCTACTTGCCGATGTGCGACATGCTTGCTATAAGGATGCTTCGTGTAGAAAAGAAGCATTCTCAGAAGGTCTTGACTCGTCGAGCACACGGCAGTTACTTAGAAAGCGCTGCTGCCCACATTCCAGTATTTTTCCCTTAGTCGCCCCTTACAACAGCCACGGGAAGATATGGGGAGGTGCAATTCTAACCCGGCACCCCACGGGGAATTAGATAGAATGCAATAATTATTAATTGCTACAAAAATGAAAATAAAGAACATACAACTTCTTACAAACAATATACAACTTCTTACAAACAATATACAACTTATAGCAGTTTAAGTGATGGCCACACCTTGACCTGTTAAGGTGCTACCATAGCACTGATTTTCAGTGAATCCCTGAACTCGGGCTAAGATGTTCGCCGAGAAAAGAGTAAAAAAAGCGTGTTCAAGAACTACCAATAATCCTTCATAAATACATATCTAGGCACAGACAAAAGAATAATAATTAAGCAGAATAACTTAACATAAATCAACCTCAGTGTATACTTCCATTTTATAGTGCGATATAAAAATGTAAACAACATTTTCACATGCCACACCGAGCATAACAATTTCGCATGTCAGCGGTTCATGTCATGAAAGGTGCGGTTGTTTATATGGGACAAAATTCCAGTTAGTAATTTAATTACCTACAACATAACCTGCCTACTGACCTACAAAGAATTATGCGAAACAATGACATCATAGACATAGGCAACATGTAGCTGAATAATATGATAGAAAACGACCAAGCGCGAAAGAAGAAAGAAGGTTTCCGTACCATCACTATCACTACATCACTATCACTACATAGTATAAAACAAAGTCGCTTTCTCTGTCCCTATATCCCTATGTATGTTAAATCTTTTAAACAACGCAACGGATTTTGATGCGGATTTTTTTAATAGATAGAGTGATTGAAGAGGAAGGCTTATATGTATAATAACATCAATTAATTTTTTTTACATAAAAAATATAATTTAATGGATGTTAAAGTTAAGTTTTATACATCCATCATCCATTAAATAGTGGAGAAATACTGTTATTTTTGAGGTTTCCAATGTGATGTCGTGAATAATTACATTTTTTCCGCTTACATTGCAAACGCAGCAGGCTGAACCCTACGAGATTAATCTAGTTATCTATACAATACTGTAACAGCCGACTCGTCCACTTCTTAACACAGCCTCCCCTATTACGGCGGTATTTGCCATAATCCCCACGCTTGGCAGGTGGCTTGGGGATCGCAGTGAAAGTTAGCAATTCTTTAGAAGGTGCTGCTGCCCCCACCTTCCAGTATTTATCCCTTAGTCGCCTCTTACGAAAAACGGAATGATATGGGGAGGTGCGATTCTAACCCGGCACCCCACGGGGGATCTAATATTGTATAGATGAAGTCTCATTTATACAATATTAGACACTAATTATTATAACCATTTTTTTTTAGTTTTCACGAAGGGTACGGAACCCGTACGTGAGTCTGACTTGTACTTGGCCTCTGACTTGTACTTGTACTGCAGAGGTAGTTCTACTTAAATTTCATCAACATCTGTTAGGTATACACATACCTATTTCAACCGCCAAGCAGTTATGTATAACTGTGTCCCGGTTTTGAAGGGCATGGGTGCCGTTGAAATTACAGGCACCTGAGACTTAACAATTATGTCTTAGGGTGCTGGGCGCAGTGTTGTTCGCCACGTATAACGTACTGCATCTGTTATAGGCAGAGATTACCGCTTAACACCAGGTGGCCCTAAGGATTGTTACATCACGGGAACATAAAATGAAGTCATTTTAAAGTTACATTCAAACAATTGAACTTTTTAAAATAAAAAACGGAACCGACTTCAACATTGAAATGTGTGAAATAATTTGTTGAAGTTGGTACCATGATAATTCAAAAGTATCTATTCTCACGATATTATCACGATATTGTGCGCATGGTACCGACTTCGACAAGTTATTTCATACATTTGAGTGTTGATTCGAACCCGAGTCCATCCACCCACCCCTATAGCCGGGTATGCTCTGACCGCTTGAGCTAACATGACAATGACTCATAACTCCAATTTTTCCTCTCATGCTTTTATTTAACCATCGTATTGGAATGTCAGCTGAAGCGGTCAGAGCATAACCCGGCTATAGGGGTGGATGGACGAGGGTTCGAATTCCGCACATGACTATATACTATATTTTTCTCTAGTAAATTTGTAATGTAATCCGCCGAGCAGGCGTTATTGCAAACATAACAATATTTAAAAAAAGTATCTCTCTCCATTCAAAACAAATAATCATCAAAATCAATTCATATTTTATTGGTGGAGTAACCAACATTAAAAAAAATACTGACTAATTGCTAACTTCGCTATTTTGGAAGTCGGTTAAAAATCACGTTTAACCCCAAAAGCACGCTTACGATAAGCTCACAATTGTGTTTAGGGTTGCCGGGTTTTGTAATCCCGCGGTTGATCGATGCCATTAAAATCTAGTGAGACTTTTCCCCTTATTTTCATCCCATTAAATGCAGTAGGGGTGTGATACAGGCCAAAGGTTAATATGTTTCTGGGGCGGCGACTTCTGAAGCCGGATTCGGTTGTGACCTGATTCGACGAGATGCATTTAGAAAAGCGCAGACTGTCGATAATTCCCCTCTTGTCGTCAATAGCAAAGATTTGTTTATTCTGTAAAATAGAAATGGAGGACCAACAAATTCATGTTTTAAAACATTTTTTTAAGTTATATTTTACAGAAAATCAAGATTGATTGATTTAAGAATATTAAAAAAAACTTTTTTGTAGTTGCTGATAGGTAAGCCTTAGATCACAATTACACCTAACGGTAAGTGATGATGTGGTCGAAGGTGTTAACAGGCTTCACCTAGAATTACTGGCTCCCAAGGACAGCTGCCGGAACCCACCGTTAGGTGCTTGGCGACAGATTTTCTACTTGAGGGTGGTAGCTAGCCAGGCGGGCATTCGCAAAATGCCCTACCACCATGCTATAACGACTGCCATCCTAAGACGACAACCGGGACCGACGGCTTAACGTGCCCTCCGAAGCACGGAAGCGCTCAGTAGTAATGTCACTAGCGGTCACCCATCAAACTCATGACCGCGGCAGACGTTGCTTAACTTGAACAACTAAGCAAACTTCGCTACGATCGCATCAAAATTGAATTAAAATTGCTAGAGCCTAGCCACTTTTTTCTCTTTGTATCAATACGAGTACATAATATATTAAATTGTAAGTATTTAGTTTCTGTTCTTCCATTGTTGAGTAAAACACTGACATTGTTCTCGCTAAGGTTCCATTTTATATTTCCATATATAATATTGTTTATTACTCGCTCATATGTCTGCTATTTCACTTAATATAAACACACATAAATATAAAGACGTACAAACATAACTTTCTTATCTAATTTATTTAATAGTTTAACCAAGTGAGTGCTTGTAATAGATTTACTGGCCATAAATGTTGCTTTTGATTGCTCAACATGATACATTACGGTCTTAACAAACCAGATAATGTGTGCGTGTGTTCTTAACTTCTTAACAGCCGATGCCTACTATGTAGATGTTCCCCTGGTTTTGTAGAGAATCGAAGTTTTATTTTTGCTTGCTAAGTTTCTATAAGATAAGACCTTATTGAAATTGACTTGATCAGAGTTAGGTACGGATAATTTTAACTAACATAATATTTTACCTTCAGTCCTTAGAAATGATATTATACATGAAATGATAGTATAGGCGTTTTATGATGAAGAATTTTGGGTGATTTGGCTATGAGGGTGTTCCGGTAGAGAGCCTTGAATCCTAACAAGTTGTAATTAAACAACTTTAAACGGTTTAAATCGCGTTTTTTTTGTCCCGAGGTTTCAAATAATTTGCAGTGATTGTGGTCACACAAGTTGTTACATTTTTTATATTTTTAATATTGTTATTTTTGCAATAACGCATGCTATGCGGAGCATATTACTAAATTACAAATTTACATACATACATGTACACTTTTTTTATTTTTATTTTTTATTCCTGATAGTTTAGCCTTTGACCACTATCTCACCTGATAGTAAGTGATAATGTGGTCGAAGATTTTGTTCAGGCTAAACTAGAAGTCTTTAATTAAGAAGCCTAGAATTATAGTCATGTGCGGCATCCCGCACATGTAATTTTTCCTCTTGTAAAGTTGTAATTTTGTAATGTTGTGAAATATTCCAAAGGATTTTCTAATGAATGCAAAATTAAACAGGTAAAATCAGAAACACCTTATTTATTTCTTTTTGGCTAGCTTTCAAAAGGTCCTGAGGCCCAGCAATGAAAACGCAAATCTTTATTCTCTTTTATCAAAAATCTCCAAGACTATCGAAGATAATGCAAAGTCCAGACAACCGAAGACTCGGTTTAGTTAAAAGTGGGAACAAAATGACAACGTGTCTTTTGTCTGGGACGCCGAGCGGGATACAATGGCATGCCTAGACTATAAACGGGCTCACTATCTTAGGGCTGGCAACATCGTGGAAATCAAAATAGAGTCACAACTTAGTACTTATATTATATAGTATATTATAAGAGGAAGGGAGCTATTTTAATTGATATCAATACATATTTAATTGACAAGAAGTAAGATCGTAACATAAAATCTACCAATAGCCATTTGTTAAACAAACATTGTGGCAAGTATATGAAGTTGCTTTGAAATATATTTCGGATCGGGACTTAATTTGGCACGATAATTCTGTCGATTTTGGAAAAAACGCCAAAGAGATTCACTTCTAAGCTGTACTTCAAAAGTGAATCTCGTGATGTTTACTTTGCCATATTATATTAAATCAAATCAAAATTCGTTTATTGCCACACAGAAAATACAAAAAATGAAACAGCAATAGCAAATTAATTAATCAATTAATTATTCATAACAAATATTTTTAAATTATTTTAAGAAAACATTAAATTAATATTTTAATAAAACATTTAAAAAATATAAAATATATCTATTGACAATTCCGCCTAATTAGGCTTGAATCTATTCATTAAATTAATTAATAATCTATTCATTAAATTAATTTATCGTTTAAAATATATAGGTACATATATTATAGTGACATCCCTAGAGGCATAGGCTTGTACATTCCATTGCGGGTGGCAAACGGGTGGTTACATTATCTACCGACTGCCTTAAGAGATTAAGATAGTGGCGGACTTTATCTCTAATCTAGGGGCACCTAGACCTAGAACGTAGAATCGGCTTTGACGGGATTCCACAAAGTTAACCTTGATTCCAAAGCCCTCTGGTTTAAGTCAGATAAGAATCCTTTCAAAGCGTTTAATTCCTTTTATTTGCAATCAAGATAATGAGTTATCTGTAGGCTGAAATTGTAACTCGTTACTCCATTTCTAGCTCACAATTAAAAGTTTAATGCCTTATTAATATCAGTGGTTCAATTATGTTTTTTATTACTAACAAATGAAATCTTTGAATACGGTTCGTGATTCATTCACATTTAGTACTAACCAACGCTGTTATTGTTTGAAGTCCATCAGTTTAAAACAGCTTTCGTGCCTAACAAATGCATACGTAATCGTATATTGCCATGTTTCTATGATTTCAATCTGATTTAATTAGTAACCAATACGTAAGACCTAACTATATATAAATAAGGCCCTGCAGGTACTTCCGTAAATCCCAACTTCTTTATTACCTGCAGCCTTTTATCTTATCTAGCTGCTTTGATAATCCGTAATGTCTTTATTACTGTGTTACTGCTATTTGTTTATACACGCATTCCGGTAACCAACGTAAAGACGGTCCTGCTTCATTTTCTTCAGAAAGGCGGTAATATAGCAGTCAGCCTGTGACCACGATCACTGCAAATGATTTGAAACGTCTTCAAAATAATGGGCACTAACGCGATAAGAAACCATTTATAGTTGTTTATCTTAAGTATAATAAAATAATAGCGAAAGCTAAAGAAAATATTAGAGTAATAGTGAATTGTAATAAATAACATGGTGGCGTATGGTTCATCAGTGTTCGGCCTGGTATACCTAAAGGTAAGCCTGAGATGTTCAAGGCATACACAGCCCAAGAA
The DNA here is from genome assembly GCA_963890685.1 of Plagodis pulveraria. Lineage (NCBI taxonomy): Eukaryota > Metazoa > Arthropoda > Insecta > Lepidoptera > Geometridae > Plagodis > Plagodis pulveraria. The sequence goes on along the minus strand of OY982964.1, from coordinate 7,760,838 downwards.
TTTAAAGTGTATGCAGAGCCTCCTTGTGTTGTCACTCTTAGTAAAAAGGACGAAGTATTGAATAAAAGTTGCAATATAAATAGAGCCTCGCTATAAGTCATATCTCCCATTACGCTCTGAAAGTCCCGGAACGCATGTCTGCGCCACAATCGTGAGCCCATTGAAGCCGCGAGCTTTTCTCCTATTCATCGTGGCTCACTTTGTCGTAACTACCCATGACGTTGTGTCGTGATACCGACATCACAGAAGAAAGGTACTAATGTACCCGACGTTCTGTGTGCGGTCCCTTTCCTTCGTGCACTAAGGAATAATGGTTTTTGTATACTAAGAAATTATCTTTTGTTTTGTCTGTAATTGTTGATAAAATACCTGCATCTAGAATCCCGAAACTTACTTATTGAGCCAGTAGCTAGAGTGCAAAGTGAAGAAAGATAGCTTGGATTAGGCTATGTATAAGGTTGAATAGCCATCCTCAAGTAGAAATTCAGTCACCAAGCTTCATCGATGTGTTCCGACAGCTGTCCTTGAGAGCCAATGCCCGGTGTATGTGAAGTCGTTTACATTCTTCGACCGCATCATCATTTACCACAGATTTCAGAACACGATTCAGATATCTGTGGGTTAGATAGTGGTCAAGGGCTTACCTATAAGCTGTATAAAAATAGATTAAATAGTGTAAATTTCATCATAGTGTAAAGATCATGCCCCTGTGTTTCATTAATATCGAACTGTTAATTTTCTTCACGGATCCATTAAATAAATCCCAACACAACATTATCGCTGTCAATATCTTTCAACTGATTGAGTCGGTAAGATTCTTTGCTCAAAAAAAAACAAGTAAAAGTTTGTAGTGCACAAGAAACTGCTTAATTTTAAATAACGAACAGTTTAAACAAAGTAACTTTAACCCGCTAACATTAACCTAATTCAAAAGTGACCTGGATACTAACAGCACATGTAAAAAATTTAAATGCCATTCTAACCACTTCACATCTTCATGCATTAGCAAAACTATCTGCAAAAAGTTGTATACTTCCGAGACTTTTATCGCAAGGCGTTAGGGCTGAGAATAGTGTGACCTAGAAGTCTAGGGTTTGTCGTACACCAATAAAGGAATAGAAACAATCGCGTTGGCGTCCGCAGATTGAATAAAGCATTTAACCCGTGACTTGAATATTCAAGAGTTTGTACCGTCCTTAATGGATCTACTAGAAGAATAAGCATGAAGTGAGTCTCAAAAAGGCAAATTTTGAACATGTTTTAGAAAGAGTGTACTGTGCTGTATCAGCCGGATTGTCTACTGCTGAACACAACCTCCCCATTAAAGGGGGACTTGCCATAATCCCCACGCTTCGCAAGCGTCTTGGCGTGATAGCAGTTCCTCAGAAGGCGCTGCTGTCCACCTTCCGGTAGTTCTACCTTTCACATTTAGTCCCCTCTTACGACGGCCAAAGGTAGCTTTGAGTCAGTGACATTCTAGCTCGGCACCCCACGGGCAGAGTGTACGCCTTACAGATATTAATAAAATATATAATATTCTAGAGGATATGAACAATACTTTGGCTGATCCGAAAACATGATACCATATATTGCGCTCGGTAGAAAAAAACATGAATACTCAAGTTTTGTGTCTTTTAGTAAATTGTACCAATACAAATTTTTATTCTAATGATTATGTAGCAATAATTAGAATAAAAATTATGTATGTGTAGGAATACCATAAAGTACAAGTAGGAATTTTTCCTTCTTTAAAAAACTCACTTGTATTAGAATGTATTGGCAAAAAAACGCTAATTCTATAGTATTGCATAGTAAATATTGCGTTTCGCTCACTGGCATGCGAAACGAGGCCTGTTGGCAATATGTTGGAATATGCGGCTACGGCTTGAAAAACCTATTTAATCGATAAGAATACAGACAAATTGTCCAAGTTGTATTCATACCACGACACGTTACCTAGTATGACTTAATTTTTATAGAGACTGAATTCCTGTTTGATCTAAAGCTGTAGCAGAAGCACTGCCGAACCAGTCTCCAAAATCAGAACACATAAGTATTTTAAACTAAAAAAACAGTGGTGCCGTGCTAATTGTCACCTCCTCCCCCCCTCCCAATATGCTACCTGTGGGTGTCGTTCAAGGAGACTAAGGTTAAAATATCGGATGGTGGGCAGCAGCGCTTTCTGAGTAACTGCGATCCCCAAGACGCCTGGTAAGCGTGGGGATTGTTGTAATTCAACGTTTAGCCTGAACAACATCTTCGACCACATCATCACTTACTCAGGCGAGATAGTGGTCAATGGCTAGCCTCTCAGTTATGTAAAAAATAATGTTAGAATTTATTTTTTCGTAAGCGTCAGTGCAGTGTGAAGTCGGGCCGGCTGAGGCTAACATGGGTTTAACCGGAACTTAAAATTACACATGGTATATTGCATAAGATAATGCAACGCATCATAAGATCAGCATCTCTGCTGCAATAATCTCCGATCTCGATCACTGGAACGGCTCTACCCGGTAACAGCCCAGTCCAGGCAAAACAGTTCGAGAGGGCAAACCAATAACCCACGCAGGCCCAGAATAGCTTGTACTACGGTAGTTATATATTTACGACCCTTATTGTAATGAGAAACATCTACTAATCCAGTTTTATGACGCACCTAAACTAATGAAATATAAAAACGCTACGGAACCTATTCCCTCACTTTTCAATATGTTAAATCTGACCGAATTAAGGGTGTTCCATTCCGACCGCAACCACAAAAATTAACCTATAGCCTATCGCCACAGATTATGTAACAGTTTGTTGCACTATTTACAATCCAGCGGCTATAAAGCTGCGGATACACTGGCATTAGTAACACGGTAGCGAACATACAAATATTAACAGTAAATCAAGTCCCTGATTTACCACCAGATTGTGGGTGCCTCCTGCCACTGAGTAGATGTAAGTATTTGGGGCATTTGAGAAAATATTACCTGTTTCAATGACGCGAATACTAGTAAATAATATCTTAAATAATTAAATTAAATACGCTTCAAATTTTATGACATATTCATCTCTGTGTGAAATATATTATTGAATTTATTCTTTAGTTAACCAACTTAAATAAAGAGGAAGTTTTTATGAAATATATGAATTTACACTGGAATTGGAATTATGGAGCTGTTATATACAGACTGCACCATAATTCTCAACCACCACCACTGACTAATGTATGAAAATATATAAGTAAATATAGTATAAAAATATAAGTAAAAGTGTATACATAAAATACCATCGTCCCGATATGGCCAGCTTCAAAAAAGGAGGGGTTTTTTAATGGACCATATTTTTTTGTGTGTTACCTCATAACTTTTTACAGAATGTGCCGATTTTGACGATTTTTTTAATATTCGAAGACCTTTTTTTATGCTTGATAGGTTAGCCTTTGTCCACTATATCACCTGATGATCTGATGATAAGTGATGATGTGGTCGAGGATGTTGTTCAGGCTAACCTAGAAATGTTCTCATTTTCATTTCTCGATGTAAAATGAACAAAAAACTGTATACGATGATGGTTTGGATTATTAACTTGTAGTGCATTTTTTGTTTTAGAATATTTTCTGTTTGAAGTGTGTGTTTTTGTGCTAAAGTTTTAACACAGCGATTCATTCATATACGTATATCAATAAGCCATCTTAAATGATCAGTAGTTTATGTTTAACATACAAAAAGTTCCGTTGAAGCATTTTGTGTGTTAATGAATTCGGGGAACGTGTAAATATTTTTATTAGTATTTTCTATCATAAATAACATAAGTTACTACTCATATTTTATAAAGTCCCAGTATCCGGTGGAGCACGCGCCACTTTTTACGGCTATTAGATAACAGGAGATAGATTAAGGCGGTGTTCACACGCGATCGCCACTGGGAAATATTCACAGGTAAAAATGTCTGCGGACCCTTTGGGAATGTATATCCTTACGAGCTAGTTAGTCGCCGTTGATTTTATTATTCTCCTGTAATTTTGATGTGACGACGCAAACAGTGTAGGCTCAGCCTTAAATAATTGTATACCCAACGTTTTTACACGACTGTCCAAAAATGGAGAGTTATGGTTTCAGGGTTCGTGTATGTCTCTGAGTTTCTTTATTCCACCATAACTTCTGAATGGTGTAACCGATTTAATTTTAAAATATATCGTTAGGTTCGCCTGACAGCGCAAGTGGCACTAGATACATAAAAAATAATAAAAAAACAAACTGGCGGATATAAGACGCAATACCTTGGAAAAAAATTTTTTTTTCTTCCAAACTTATCTAATGGTATATCAAAATGATGGGCTTTAAAACACGATTCCATAAATAAATATAGCTTGGTGTTTTAATTTCAATGGAACGATAAAACATTTAACAAAAATAAATAATTTGCAATCGAGTTTTTTAATTTTCAAATTAATTTATACTTGTTGTTACTGTTTTTTTACATTCTTTGTGATGATGCTTACCGACATTACAGATGTACCTGATGGTAAGCCAAACTTGGTCAATGGAGTTACAGTATCACCATTCTGCGTCATATTACACTGCCTTCGTCGCTCCGAGCTTTCGCTTATATCTCATCGCCCAGTAACGTCACACTGCTGCAGTGATAAACATGGTGGTACTCACCAAGACAGACTCTTGCTGCAAAAGTCTATAGGGTGCCCAGCTTGTAAAACTCCTTACTATCAAATTAGGATTTTATAACAATGACCATCAAAGATATCAAACCAAGCGGCACTTCCCCTAGTGACTCTGATATGCGAAAATTTATTGTTCCTCCTGTAAAGCGATGAACCGGATATCTAGTCTAAGAATGGTGTGCCACGCAAGCATTATTAACTTTGACAAGGTACATCAATATCGGCACAAGCCATGCACTCCATCCTATTAAACGCTCCGCCTGGCCCTATGACGTAATAACTAGAGCAAAACGGTGTCGAGGAACGGGGGATTTTAAACGGCTTTCCTATCGGCTATTGGAAATACAGCATGAAATAAATTGACGTGGGAAATGCACTCTGAAATCAGTCGTCTTATTCCTGCCCTTATCCCTTGCTAAGCGAAGATGGAACATGTTGTTTACTCCAGTCTATTATATTGCCCGTCATCTCACTTGAAATACTCTTAGCACATATCCTTCTTCAATCAGTTCATGCATACCGTCTTCTGCTTCTTCTATTCTTATCGTTAATCTTCGTGCCATGTCACGCTAGCCTTCATTTCTTCCTGCGCGCTGCCTCCAAGCTCCTTGAAAATCAGCCTGCACTAAAATATATGACAGCGAATGTACCTGCTCGTATAATTCCTTCAGTAGCTGCAATATTTTACATATAAGAACACTTAACTCGTATCGTATACCATTTGTAAGTACCGACATCATGGAACATTTTACGATGCACCTAAATGATAGATATGTGAGTAATTAAGTTTTTGTGTTCCGTTACATTAAATGAGATTTTAACTGCTAAAATACATGATTTATGGCCGTCATTAAAACACAACTTAATTTCTCTACGGCACCAGTAAGGCTAATAGGTGTTGTGTTTGGTAGGTACTAAAGTTATTGTGCTATTTTTAACCCAAAAAGTGATGCTACACATCGGCCGATTCGATTTTAGTGCTGTATCAAAGAACTTATAATGCTGTATCTGAAATTGATAATATGCCCCATAACTTCATGTGTGAGTCGTAAAAACGGACCAAAAAAAACTGCAGAAGGTTGTTAGCAGTGCCTTCTGAAGAACTGCGATCCCGAGACATCTGCCAAGTGTGGAGATTATGGCACACCCCTCCCCCCAGTGCTAGAGGAATTTGTTCAACAGTGGTAGCTATGGCTGATGATGATGATGATGATCCTATATTTAAAAACAGGAATGTATGTGATAGTCGTTATCACGCTTTACTTGTTTTTCAAACATCTGCTTAGCAAAATTACAACGACAGGAAAAAAACGGGTTTTTCTTTTTCCTTTCGTCGTCGAATTTTGTAAGCTATATCTATTTAGTTATTGTAATTTTCCTAAGCTTAGCCAGTGTTAATGCAAAAAATACAATGTTTCAATCTGTTTTATTAGTTGATTTTACGAGATATTCAAATAACATAGCCCGCGTATTGTAACGCGTTCAAAAGTCTAAATCATATAGAGCCACTGCGAAGGAAGGAACTAGGAGTCATTATTTTTAAACTTCTTTTAAAATCTCTTACAAACTAATTATAAAATGAATATGTACAATATTTGTTTAAATTACGTAGGTGACTTGGCAGAGGCGGAATTGTCGACAATTTTAGGATTTTTCACGTGCAACTTGATTTTTCCTTCTGTGTGCATTGTATAACTTTGGGAACTTGATTATAAAATCGCACACAGTTGCCTAAGAAGGAACATTTAGTCGTATTTGTCTATGCTAATCTAAAACCTGGCACCGCTATTTTATCTTTATTATTAGGGTTATAATCGCGATTGCCACTGTTTATATATATTTACGTTTTTTTTTACGGACGTACATAATATTTTGAAATAAATAGGTACAGCCTTTTTCTCACTCAAATTCCTTTAAATAGATCGCTCAGAAATTCGCTAGGATCCATTTATATATGGCTCGAACTGCACGCTTTTTAAGATATTGATTGTCTCTATCTCAGTAGCAGCTCCGCACAACAATACACCATACGACATAATATCGTGGAAGTACGCCAAATAAACAAGCCTAGCCGTAGCTACTTCTGTTATCTGTCCTATCTTACGAACTGCATATGCAGCATAACTAAGTTTTCCCGAATAGTTCGTATTGTATATGAGGATCCCACTGTAAAATTGAATTCAGTATCATTCCCAGGAGACTAGCATCATCAATAGAGTTTATCTAGTCCAAGTTTAATGTCATTTGTAAATTGCCATTGCCAGGTTGCAAGCAGTCTGGCAAGCCTCTCGCAAACCAACACGGCGCGCGTCGGCGGGCCAAGCAAGCATGTCCACACGCTCGTGCCGGTTGAATGCCACGTTGAACGCAAGTATGTGAACGCAGCATTATAGCTCATGTAGCTATCTACATGCAGCTCCTGCTTTACACATTTTAAGAACATCAGTTCAATCGGTTCAGCGACAGTAAATATAAAGCTTTAGCTGTATGTTTTGCTAGCGACACGCCCCAGCTTCGCACGGGTATTTAATAAAAAAAAACAAATTATTTGAATATATTCTAGTCTATTCTAGCCTATGTTCATAAGGGAATCGGGGATAATGTAGGATTCTAATAGTGAAGAATTTTTCAAATCGGTCCAGTTGTTTTTAAGTTTATTCGTTATATAGAAAAATACAAATCATTCCTCTATAAAATAGTAGTATAGAAGTATCATGGAAGTAATAAGTACTACGTGTATACGTATTATTACTTCCATGAGAAGTATAGATAAAAACGGTAGTTATGTACAATGAATGAAACACACAGAGATAAAGTCTTCAAAGTTCGAGGTGCAACCTAAAACCTTGTATTAAAAAAAAGCTGGTATTCTAATTTCAAATAATATTTTTCAACAACGATCATTATGTCATAAAGACACTTCATGTCACAGAAAGCCGTCCCAAAGTTTTGTATACATAGTTTTTGCAACTTATTTTATTTATTTTATGTTTGTTATATGTGTTTACAATGAGGGAAATCAATATAAAGTTCGAAGATATTATCGACTACGAGTACATGCCGGAGAAGTTAAAGCTTAAAGGTAAACTTGAACTATTTTCTTCATAGTAAATTCTTACCTAGAACTGTAGGCAAGATTAAGTCGCAAGCAATAATGTGGTAACACAGTGGAAATGGCTATACGCAGCAGGGCTGTCAATCGATCCCGCCGCGGGCTCAGCACCCAACAGCTGGTTTCAACAGGTGAGATAATGGTAAAGTTCAAATTATAACCTGTCAGGCAGGTGTAATGAAAAGTTGTGACAATGGTAGTTTTATCCTACCTATCCTGTCCTAGGTTCATTGCCCATGTCTTTTGGGAATCGTAAGAAGCGACTAAGGGTAATATAACAGACCCAAAGTACCAGCAGCGCCTCCTGAAGAACTACCATCTTATACTGCGATCTCCAAGACGCCTGCCAAGTATGGAGATAACGTGTCGAGGCTTTGCTCAACGGTGGACAATACAGCTGTTGATGTGATGTGAAAAGTACCTACTCAATTACTGAAATTTAATCATTCACAAAATATAGAGCTTGTAGCATAGAGCTGAGACTCGTTGACTGAATTTTAATATAGAAAATTTAGTTTCTACTTTAATTTTTAATATCTCACCCCCGTCTAGGTAGGTCAGACTAACAGAGCGTTATAATTAAAGAGGTCTGAGGTAAAAGATCTAGACTGGAGCCCGACCTAAATTAACGCGCGGAGAAATTTTTAGAAGAATTAGAGCGAGCTTGTAGTAGAGCTTGTTAGAGTTATTAAAAGTTTTCGTACTTTGCGAATTTAAAATTTAAATACGGGGCACCGCCTGCTTGCAGGAAGGCGTATATTTTTTTATGTTATTGTGACGGAACAAGCTCGAGGCCCTCCTGATGTTAAGCGGACTAACCTCTGCCTATAACAGATGCATTTTGTCACAAGTCACGAATTGCACTGCGCCCGTTACCTTGAGACGTAGTTCGTAAGTCTCACATGTGCCTGTAATTTCACTGGCTCTCAAGGACTGCTGCCGGAACACACCGTTAGGTGCTTGGCGACAGATTTTCTACTTGAGGGTGGTCGCTAGCCAGGCGGGCATTCGAAAAATTCCCTTCCACGATGCAAACTTCTTCTTTCTTCTTGACTTATTTGTATTTTATTTAGTTTGGGATTCGTCTAATTTCTACGACATTCTCAGAATGATATGCACATGACAATTACAGGCACATGAGACTTCACATCTTTGTCTCAGAGTGATGGGCGCAGTGCACTTCGACACTGATGAAATGCATCTGTTATGGGCATAGGTTACCGTTTCACACCAGGTGGGTCTGTTACTAAACGCCTCAGTTAATATGCCACGTTTTATGCACACCTTTTACAATCTACTATTGGTATTGGCAAGGAACTTTTGAGGTGCGAGTCTATCTAATTTGGCCGTATTGTTTTGTGACCATCGTGTCTGTTAAAGCTTGACAAATCCATATAACTTTCTTGGTTAAAGCATTAATTAGAACATACGATACATGTTTACTTATTTATCTACATAAGTTTTGAACGGCAGCTGGTGTGAACACAACAAAACCCTTTTTTTATGTTATGAAATGACGAGACGAGCGAAACTATGCCTGATGGTAAGCATCACGTCTGCTCATAAACAGTTGCAGTGTCATTGATCTGCACACTGCACTGCGCTCGTCACTCCGAGACATCCGTACTAAAGTCTCGTTTGCCCAGTAATTTCACTTAGTTAATGACAAACATAAACATTTTCACAAGCCTCTCATTAATTATACTCAACAAACTTAGCGTACTCGTTCTGCTCCGCTACAAAGTTAAAGTATACTCAAGCATAGTTTTAATGCTTTGAAAACAACTGGATATTATTACACTCGTGTAATAAAGGTTCCCCATTTCGATAGTTTCAATGAGAGAATTGTAGTTAAAAGACCTAAACGGTACAGCAGATACAAATACAAAATATCTTTATTTTACATAACAATGTCTTTCGGGTATATTGTGAATCCAATGGCTCCAAACTAGTGTTAACTGTGTTACAGAGCTTCTCCCATTGAAATTATAAATATCTTAAATATGCTAAAACCTAGAGTATTGATAAAGGTAAAGTTTACAATAAGTTCAAAATAAAATTATGTATTATACCTACCCGTTTAGTGCATAGCGTCATTTTCTACTTTAGGGTGCAGATATCAAGTGGTAGCTAAGGTGGAGCCAGGCGAGCGTTCGTTTGCTCCATATCTAATGCTAATGTTCTATATGATGGCGTTGAAGCTCAAATCCGCGGCGATCATAACGCCTTTGGTCTGCTGTGCAGCTCACCAGCTGCTTCACGGCAGTCCAAAGCCAATTGCCACTGGACCATAACTTCTTCAAAATGTTACCTAAAACCAGTGAGTCTATGTTTTATAACATTCGGAGAGTTTCAACGAAATCACTCTAACACGAGTAATTTTATTGAGACATCAAATATAAATCGAAGATTGTTACTTCTTTCTGAAGCCATGAATTTTAGTAAACTGTATTGCCAGTGACTCCCACGTAACTATCACGTATTCAATCTTCACCTACGCTCACGTTAAATTACAAAACATACGACGGCATTTCGGGAAAAGTTTATGAATACAATCAAATTAAATTGAGAACTCAAATCGATATTTTATTGTAAAGCACGCCTAGAGGCTGTTGTCCCATCATGCACCTCGTAAAGTTGGGAGTACCTACTTCGGAACTGTTACATAATCTATAGCGAACCAGTATCAAGCATATTCTGTAAACTGTGGCATTAGGGCGCCAGTACCTACTCCCACAGGGCTCCCACTCCTTTGGTTTTACGAGTTTAATGTCTTGCTGTTCGACATTTTTCTCACGTAACCTTTATTGTTTCGTGCTTGCATTTTGACATTTATTTGGTATATAGTACTTAAACTTATACTTGTTTTCACCGCTTTATAATGAAAATACCATAGACCAGAACCAAAGAAAGTCATAGTGTAAAGCTGAAAAATACGAGTACTCATTTGTGCATTACAATAGCTTCTAACCGCGACTGTAACCGCGTGGAATTCAGATATATTAAAAACTACTTTTTGCATTTAGAATAATAAACGAACTTGTCTAGTACTCCAAAATCGGAATTAGAAAAAAAATAAGGCCATAGAAGACAAAAAAAAAATGCCAATTCTTAAGAAATTGGCATATTTTTTTAAAAAACCTTCTAAGTCCAATATCTCAAAAACGGTTAGGTGTAGGCTGGGGTGTTTCATAGTCAAATTAGTCAGAAATGATGGGAACTATAACCTCTTAATGGATCTAGGTTGACTTAACCAGTAACCCTGTATACTTAGTCAACCAGTTTTGAAGCAGTGATAGCTCAGTGGCATTGGCTATGGACTGCCGTGCAGCAGGTCCATGGTTCGAATCCCGCCCAGAGCTTGAGCTTCATCGCATGGTGGAAGGGCATTTTGTGAATGCCCGCCTGGCTAGCGACCACCCTCAAGTAGAAAATCTGTCGCCAAGCACCTAACAGTGTGTTCCGGCAGCAGTCCTTGAGAGCCAGAAAAATTACAGGCTAATGAGACCTAACAACTGGACGTCTCAGTGTGACGGGCACAGTGCAATTCGTCGCTGACGAAATGCGTCTGTTATAGGCAGAGGTTAGTCCACTTAAAATCAGGTGGGCCTCAGGCTTGTTCGATCACAATAACATAAAAAAAAAAACCGTAATGGTTATAAACTCGCCCCCTATTATATAGAACTAAAAACTTGGACGTTTAGAAACCTTCACCATCACCCGGGTTTTCTGGCGGTTTTTCTTTGAATTCCGAAATAAACTGTTTTCTTGTCACGCGGATAGCCACCCGCGTGCGAATCTTGTCCGCATGCGGGCTGCCGGCATCCTATGCATCCAATATATAAAATATTAGGAATCATGGATCGGGAACCACGACGAACCACGCCGCAGGAACCCAATAAATCACATCACAGAATAACTAAGTGGAACGTATACAATAGAACATAAGATTCATTCTTATTGTAGCAAAATGTATAAATCATAAACCCTGGGCCAGGCACCGGGCACGAGTGAAGGCATTCAATTGAAACACCCACAGAAACCGCCCACTTCTTTCGCTTGACCACATTAATCTTATTTATATTTACGTGATTATTCAATTTTCATGTATTCCGACAAAAGTATTATTGACCTAACCGTGGCAACAATTTAATTGTTCTAATTGTATTACTAGCGACCCGGCGCGGCTTCGTACCCGTGCGAATAGTACAACAATGCAGTACAATACTGATACTAAATAATCTGTAATATCTTCGAAAATATTACAAAATCACAAATATACGATAGGAAAAATTTAATTCATGTGCGGGATAAATTTTTCCTATCGTATATTTGTGATTTTGTAATTAATCCGCATAGCAGGCGTTATTGCAAACCTAACAATATTAAAATTCGAAAATATTAATTTAAATTACATCCTGTTAAGGGTCATATTGATGTATATTAAACGCACAATGTATTTACACTAATAACTATATAGGATAAGGATTATTGCTGTTCGAATAATCTTTACACACACCATTGCTATGGTAGAATGTTTGAACCTATTAATTAATTTACCACCAGCTGCGCTTTATACAACATTCTCGTAAATAAATGATTTTGATTTCATTGTTTTTTTTTTGTATTGCTTAAAATCGCTTCGTAAATAAGCCATTATTAATCTGCTCGATGGATAAAAACATTGACCTAACGTATTATCTCGATGGATAAAAAGTTGTTATTGTGAGTTATCCCTGAAAGATAGACATATACCATCATGGACTTTTTTGTAGACCTTCTTAAAGTGTACAATACTGTAGTACATTATTTTGATCTCTCTCATAGGGTTCAGCCAGCGTTTGCAATGTAAGCGGAAAAAAGTGTTTATTTACGACATCACATTAGAAACCTGTAAAATTATCAGTGTTATACTGTCAAGAGGAAGGTTTATATGTCATATAAACCTTCCTCTTGAATCACTCTATCTATTTAAAAAAACCGCATCAAAATCCGTTGCGTAGTTTTAAAGATATAAGCATACATAGGGACAGACAGCGGGAAGCGACTTTGTTTTATACTATGTAGTGATTGTAAAAGATTCTTAAAACTGTTATCAGTATCGAGACCAAATTTGTCCTCTCGTTGTTTACCATCGTATGGGGATGGAATGACATAAATATAAGTCAGCCATCAATGCAAGTACACCAATAGTTCTTTCCAATTACAGATTCCGATATTAGGTTTCGTTATTAATTCCCTTAAATACCAATTCATCTCCATAATGTTCGGTTTAGGGCTTTACGTAAGCTAACAATAAACAGCTGACGTTAATCCCGCTTGTGAGCGGGATAATACTTGCTTGCGGTACTTCTATAGTTACCTATATATTTTATTGGTTGGTTTGTATATGTATTGACAGTTTACTTTGTGAAATGGTTGACTTAGTGCGCTTTGAACTAGGATGATGTTCCATTTATGATTTTTTATTGCTTAATTTTTAACATTTATCTCGACTGCAAGGCACTTCAGCACCGTAGTTTTACTATAGTATATTTATTTATTGTCTGTATTGATTGATTTTGAAGCAGGCTCAGTGGCATTGGCTATGGACTGCCGCGCAGCAGGTCCATGGTTCGAATCCCGCCCAGAGCAGGCACAGTGCAGTTGTCACTTGTGATGAAATGCATCTGTTATAGGCAGAGGATACCGCTTAACATCAGGTGGGCCTCGCGCTTGTTCCATCACAATAACATTTCCTTGAAAACACAACCCGCGTAGAGTTCAATTCGTTTCCGAATTAGAGTAAAAACTCATTTTCGTCACGGTACTCTGAACGGTACACGGTTTTGAACGTTATTCCGAATTTGAAGGAAAACTTTTACATGCCCTGCAAAATAAAATACTATGCTGATGTAGTTGAAACTATAGTTGGAACGATCCAACTTCTATATTAGTAACACTCGTTAGAATATTCAAAATATGTCAAAACCACGTTATTTAGTAGGTACATACTTAATATATCTTGCATTTAGAAGCTAAATACAAGATATATATCCATCCATCATAGATTACCCGTCCAAGTAATGACCACAGCGTATAGGTTGCTTAACTTAGCTGATCGTTTAAGAACGGCTAAGCAAACTAAGTTAAGGTTGAACTGGCCGCTCAGTTCTCCATACAAACGCTGTAGGATGATCACTCCCTTATTTGAGATTTTAGGTCCAGATTTCAGCATAATATCTATTAAAAACGTCATTATCTAGGTTTGTATAGTAAACGAAATTTTAAAAAGTTAATTAAGTTGAGAGTTATTCTCGAAACATTTTCATATAAAGTTTTCAAGGCCCATAACTTTCAACTTAATTATCTTTTTAAATATCGTTACGATACAAACCTAGATAACGACGAGTTCAATCGATATCATGCTTTGTTTAGGACCTAAATCCTCAAATAAGGGAGTGATCACCCTACGACGTTTGTATGGAGAAGACCGGCCAGTTCACACTTTTTTTTTTTTTTTGACGCTGGGAAAAATTTGTTACGCATGCCCCCCCATCGGGGGATGGAGGGGGTATGTGGGACTCCCCGATTCAAGAACGGTATACCCACTAAACAACCCAGCGGCATTCCGGCATCGTTTGGGTGGAGGAGGACTGGGAGACCGGCAGAGCCTTTGCGTCCAGTCCCCCTTCGACGTCCGCCCGCTTTTACAGCGGGGCCTACACGCCCCTCCCAGCAGGAGGCCAGTTCACCCTTAAGCAACCTCCACTGCGGTCACGACTTGGATGGATAACCGCTAGTGGCATTACTAATGAGCACTTCCGTGCTACGGAGGGCACGTTAAGCCGGCGGTACTATATGAATGCTGTCCCTATACTAAGGACTGTGTTGCACGTTGCTCCAGTGACGGTTTCGATGTTTATTTTCAAAGTGGTTAACTAATTATTCACGGCGACGACGGCCAAAGCCGTCACACTAATACACCTAATTGGTGAGTGTAAAAAGAAGAGTGTCGGACGGTGCTAATTCTGGACCGGGATGTCTAAACTGGGCTTTACTTTTACTGCTCTGTATGTTAAATTTATTCTTTTGTTAATCTTTTGGCATTATGTCGATGAGGATGTTTATATCAGTCAACATTTCCTCATCAGTATAGGATATTATTTTATTAATGAATATCTTAACGATACGTTTATATGAGTTTTATATGTTATATATATATTATATCATATGTTCATATATAATTATATGGATATATATATTTTATATAATATTATTGCTGATAGGTGAGCCTTTGATTACAATCTCACCTGATGGTAAGTGATGGTATGGTCGAAGGTGTTAACAGGCTTAAACTAGAACTACCTGCTCTCAAGGACATATACCGGAACACACTGTTAGGTGCTTGGCGACAGATTGCCTAAAAAAAAGTAGGAAAAAATCTGCAATATACGACCTATTTAGGCGTGCGCTGCAAAAACCTTTAGAATCACACGAACATAATAAATACGGAAATGTTTATCTGAAACATTCCTACAAAAATGGCCGCTACAGCATATAATATGTATCTTTTATGTGTTAGCCATTGTCGCCAAAATAGTGAACCTATTTTGGTACTATAAGAATTGATATTCGGTAGTAACAAATTGATCCGTATCAAACTAATATTATAAAGGCGAACGTGATTGTGTATTTGAATATATATTACTTCTTCTCGATCAAACGGCTGGACCAATTTTGATGAAATTTGTATAGAGGCGGATGAGGCTTTGGATTAACACATGAATGCTTTTCATCATCATCATCATCCATCACCAAGCGCGGGTGTCATAAATCTACTACAGATATTATAATTCTGAATTCAATATCATGATCCCGTCTTCCACAAGTTATTATATTCTATAAGGTGTATAAATTCGAACCTATTTGCGATGTATTTTATTGGTAGAGCAACGTTCAAAGCTGGTTATGAAATGAACACTAAGAAATGACAGTGCACTACTTAGTTATTCGCAGTGGGTACGTAATAACTATTTACTATTCCATGTTCTCTTGAGTCAAGAATGTGTTCTCACGGTCTCCACACACCGTGGCGGTCCCTTGAGAACTGACACCAATCACCACTTTCAATCTGTACGAGTGTGTTATCGAAGTATTATGTTATCTATGAATAATGAATGGGTGCACGACACATTCGAGCTCGTTTGTGAAAGTATGTATTGTTGGAACAAAAGAGGAATGATAGATATAAATTTAAGAAAATAACTCCATTCCTGGAACTGCACAATGATTAGAAAATTGTGCGAAGCTACATTGATTACGACGCCTTTTGGTGAAAAACCAGCTGAACGTAATTTCGAAAAATAATAAAGATAATTTATAAAACTAAGTTAATATACAACTAAGTTACTGTATCAGCCGGATCGTTCACTGCTGAAGACAGCCTCCTATCAAGGGAGTATTTGCCATAATCCCCACGCTTGGCAGCCGTCTTGGGGATCGTAGTATAAGATATCAGTTCTTAAAAAGGCGCTGCTGCCCAACCTTCCAGTATGTTTCCCTTAGTCGCCTCTTACGACACCCAGGGGATGATATGGGGAGGTGTAATTCTAACTCGGCACCCCACGGGTCTAAAGTAAGTTACATCGCTTTAAATATAACCTTCTCGTATATTTCATAAAAAGAAACCTTTTGTAAATGTTTTATAAACATCACCATCCTATAGAACTGCTAAGGAGTTGGTCATAGAAGAAGACTTGGGAAGCAAACGAGTCATGAAGTTTGTAAATACGATTTCAAGCCATTTCACATATCACAGTCACCCCGTGACCAACATCACTGCAAAGTGTTTGAAACGTCGGGACAAAAGTAATGAAAAATATACGCGATTTAAACCGTTTAAAGTTGTTTTATTAATACATTTTACATGCTTACTCAAATGCAAATGAAGGAGTAGATGAGCTACGAAAGGACACTTTGAAAAATACACTTTCGGAATTCAGACGCGGTCATCCAGAGAGCTTGTAATTTTACGTCGCAAACATAATAGTGGGCAGGAAATGTTTGAATGTTCTTGAAACAATAATACCCGTGCGGTAATCTGTCGTGTCTCGGCCCATCGTTCGATCCAGTAGAATTACAGGCAAATGAGGCTTAACAACTATATGTGTCAGAGTGACAGGCGCAGTGCACTTGTTAATGTCAGGGGTTACCGCTTAGCATTCTATAGGACTCGTGTTTATTCCGTTACAATCGGCGAAGAAAAAACTGGTAGGTAACTATTAAAAAGCTTTTACGGATGCAAAATATGAAGCTTAGGTACAACTTTTATAAAATCGTATTTTAGAAATATATCATGTTTGTCAGTGTGTTTCCCCATAACGTAAACATATAAGACATAGAACCTATAGATCAGTAGTATATTATTGGGAATTCTGTCCCACCTTGTCGCTCGGCGAACAAGTTCGCCTTCACGACGGTGTGTCAGAAATTCCCAATAATATACGTTCGATTTCATTGAATAATGAAACAGGAAGTCATCAGTTTCTTCTTTCATAAATGATTATGTTATTATAGTGCTTGCTCATTACCAATCAAACCGCAACACGCATCAAACATGAGATTTGTCAAACAACCCCATTCATTGCAGATAAACACAATCTGCGATGATTTTCCTAAGTTTGATTTTCGGCATGGAGAATTATTACCAAACACAGTTCGGTGCATTATTTGTGGACCGTCAAATTGTGGAAAAACAAATTTACTGATTGGACTTCTCTTACACGAAAATGGTTTAAAATTTCAAAATATTTATGTTTATTCAAAAACTCTGTACCAACCTAAGTATATATTTTTAGAAAAAGTTTTACAACAAGTGCCCGGTGTTTCACTTCAGAAATATCAAGGAAGTGAGGAAGTATTAAAAGTTCAAGATGCCCAACCCAACTCAGTAATAATATTTGACGATGTTGCCTGCGAAAATCAGAATAACATGCGTGATTACTTTGCTATGGGAAGACATAAAGGCATTGACTGTTTTTACCTAAATCAAACTTACAGTAAGGTCCCTAAACAATTAGTGAGAGATAATGCCAACCTAATCATACTTTTTAAACAGGACGAAATTAATTTGAAACATGTTTATGAAGAACACGTTAATACTGACATGAGTTGGCTTGATTTTCGTGAAATGTGCTCAACGATATGGAGTGAGCCTTTTAACTATGTTGTAATTAATAAAGATTGTTCCAAAAATAACGGATGCTATAGAAATAAATTGGACACTTTTGTAGTCTTTGATCAATAATATATATTTAAAGAATACTACCTTCTCAATATCTTTATTCTTCAGACGACTCTTAAACGATTACAATCTTTTTACTATTATGGAAAAAATGTTGAAAAAACAGATCGTTGATGCTGCAGAAGCTGTAAAAAGAAAAGTTCGAAAAATGAGAGACTTTGAAATCGAAAATAATCAAGCGCTGGAATCAGTTTTCAAACCTGTAACAGAACCTCTCAACGTAATAGCTAACATCAGTAAGCAAACTGCTTTTCCTCGTTATCCAACAGAACCTGAAATTCCTCATATTGAGAAAAAAAAACAGGACGAAAACTGTGATAGCAAAAGAAACATTGTTGACGATAACGAGTCAGATGAAAATGAATCTGATAGTACGAGTAATATTTCATATGAATCAGCTGATGCTATTGAAGACGACGATACATCATCCTGGTTAGTTTCTCAAGATGCACCGATAGATATTCCATTTGGTGTCCGAACCGAGCGCAAGAAACTCATGTTAGGCTCTGCTTGTATTACAATCAGCAACGATTATATCATAGTAGCGGAACGCAAATACCAAAACACTCCTGGTTTAAAACAGTTGTTGCTGAAAAAGGAAGTAGACTTAAATTTGGTTACTGAAAGTGATTTGCGATATTATAAGTCCATGCTACTTGATACGAATGCACATCGTCGAGATTTTGACCCTACTAAACCAATCAAAAGTAATAAAGGACAAAAGTATATGCAAATTATCAAACCTCTTTTCACCTCACAAAATAAGAAACAAGATGATCAATATAAGGGAGAAGGCCTACCTTTGACTAAAATGTGGAAGAAAAATGTAGATTTTATATATTGGGATGATCCGAATGAACTAGTAGATCGATTAAAGTTATTGATTGCATCTCGAGATGCTGGAAACACTGGCTTAGATAATGAAATCATATCTATCATTGAAGAGTTACGTGAGAGTAAAATTATTAATAAATAAATGATATATTATGTGCACTGTTCATTTAATTATCAACCTTTCAATACAATACATCTTAAATATGAATGTAGATAAATTCGGACACTATATCCATAAAAGAATGCGTTTATCAGAATTATTTGAGTTTAGTGATAACGCTTTGTTAAAATCAGAAAACGGAGATTTCAATTTGAAAACGTCTAGGTTGAGAGGAATCAGACTGCCTCTAGAAGCAGATGATGCTGTTAGCAAGGAATATGTAGATCAAGTTAGAGATACAATAATACAAGACGTTAATAAACTGATTGGCTCATTACGCTCAAGAATTATATCAGATGCTCGAAGTACTACTGAAAATTATTTAAAAGCGAAGACATCTGAGATTTTAACTCATTTGGAAGAAAAATTCTACACCAAAGCAGAAGTAGAACAATTGTTTGAAACAAAACATTCAGCGCAATGGCAAAACAAGAAATTATAAATGAAATTCACAAATCAGCAAGGAAAAATTTTCTTAGACGTTCTGTTATACTAAAAGGGATCGATGACTTGTGGCAAGCTGATCTTATAGACATGCAAAACTTAAAAAGTTATAATAAAGGCTATAATTACATTTTAGTGGTAATCGATTGTTTCTCAAAGTACGCTTGGACCGAACCATTAAAACTAAAAAATAAACACAGTGTTACTCAAGCATTTGAGCGAATACTGGCTATAAGCCAGCGTAACCCAGTTCACTTACAAACTGATTTAGGAACCGAATTTTATAACGCGGAATTCCAAACGCTTATGAAAAAATATAACATAAATCACTACTCCTCTTTTTCTACTAAGAAAGCTTCAATTGTAGAGCGAGTAATTAAAACTATTAAAAATAAACTCTTTAAATGTTTTAGCCTTAATGGAAACTATACGTGGTTAGGCAGAGAATTGAAAGATACGCTGGATACCTATAATAACACAAAACATCGTACAATAAACTTTAAACCAATCGATGTTAAAAAATTTAACGAGTCTATAATAAAAGCCAATATTAAAAAATCACACAAACATGTATCCGTTCAATGCAAACCTAAGTTCAAAGTTGGTGATAATGTTCGAGTCAGTAAATACAAACATATTTTCGAGAAAGGCTATACTCCTAACTGGTCAACTGAACTATTTAGAATTAAAAAGATCAATAAGACTATACCAGTGACCTATCTTATAGAAGATCAGCAAAAGCAACCAATATTAGGAACTTTTTACGAACAAGAACTTCAAAAATCTTACTGTCCAAATATCTATTTGATAGAAAAGGTTTTAAAAAAAAGAGGCCAGAAACTGTATGTCAAGTGGTTGGGTTTGAGCAACGAAGAAAATAGTTGGATTAACAGATCAGCAATAGTAGGCTAGTAATATAATTAATATTTTTGACAAATTTCTTTCATTATACTTCAAGCAATGCAAGGTGGTGGACTAGTTAATAGTTTAATTAATAATCTACCGTTTGAATTACATTTACCTGGTTACAACTATTGCGGGCCGGGTACAAAACTTCGAAAACGATTACTGCGAGGTGATCGAGGCGTGAATAAATTAGACGAAGCTTGTATGCATCACGACATTGCCTACGCAAGCCATCCTGACTTAATAAATCGTCATAAAGCAGATTCACAACTATTAAACATGGCCAAACAAAGACTTAAATCAAAAAACGCTGGGAAAGGTGAAAAACTTAGCTCATGGTTAGTGAGTAAAATTATGAAAGCCAAGTTAAAGTCAGGTGCCGGTGTTAAAACTTTTAACAGTTTTGTGTCAAAAATAAGATCAAAAATTAAAAAAATGAAGCCTAAGGGTAATAAAACTTTAGTAAACGCAGCTTACTCAATTGCAAAAAGAATCCAACGCATTCCTAAAATTCGAGTACCTCGAGTAATACCGATACCGAAAACTGGAGGAATTCTGCCGTTAATCCCAATTTTTGCAGGCTTATCGGCTTTAGGAACTTTAGCTGGTGGTGCAGCTGGCATAGCAAAAACCGTGAACGATTACAAAGCAGCTCAAGAAAGTTTGAAAGAAACAGAACGACATAATAAGACTATGGAGGCTTTAGCCGTAGGCAAGGGTTTATATATTAAATCATATAAAAATGGTAAAGGTTTGTTTATAAAATCTCAAAAAAACTGAATACAAAGCTACCCAGTCGTGCCTTAACTAATGTAGATATCCAAATGCACGCTAGCGACATCCCCTACTTTCGAGGAGTCTACATGAAAGATCAGTTACCAAGGACGCCAAAACGAAGAGAATGTGGTATCGTTAACCTAGATGATTCAAAAAATGAAGGAACGCATTGGGTAGCTTATGTTAAAGTTAATAAGTATTGTGAATATTTTGATAGTTATGGTGATTTGAAACCTCCAATGGAATTGATGCGGTATTTTAAAAATTGTAATGTTTATTATAATTACATAAGATTTCAGAAATTCGATACTATAAATTGTGGTCACTTATGTTTAAAATACTTACAGAATTTTTGGAATAAAAACGTATAAATCTTATGATTTCTTTTATTTCAATCATTAGCAAAATGTCTCTCACATTGTCGATAACAGGAAATTCGTCAGATTTAACTACTTACTATCCTAACTCGTTGCAGTTATACGGACAGTATGAGTGCGCCTTGTTACATTTCTCAACATTTAATTCTATTCCAAACATTGACACAAGAAACAATAAGCTGTATTATGGTTCCAGTGAATTAATTGAAATACCAGAAGGCAGCTACGAGTTACAAGATATTGGTGATTATTTAAAATCTGAAATAAAAGATGCTACAATTAAACTACAGTGCAATAACAATACTTTGAAAACTACCTTGTACTGTTCTAAAAATATTAATTTTACTAAAGATGATACTTTTAGAGGTTTATTAGGCTTTAATAAGCAGATCTTGAAAGCAAATAAATGGCATGTGTCAGAGTTTCCAGTCAACATTTTGCCTACGACCGTGATCAGGATTGAATGTGATATTGTTAGCGGCTCATACATAAACGGAGAACCCAGCCACATTGTGCACGAATTTGCTCTCAACGTACCTCCCGGATACCGTATTATAGAAATCCCGAAAAACGCAATATACTTTCCAATCAATCAGAACAACATAAGCTGTATACATATCAGGTTGCTTGACATAAACAATAGTTTAATAAATCTACGCGGTGAAGAAGTACAGCTGTATCTACATCTGAGAAGAAAAAATGATTGACTACAATAAATATGAGCACCAACAATCTAAAAATATCAGTGCTACTCAAGCTATCAAGCAAAGAAGAGATCGCTCTAAAAAGAAAATAAAATTGACAAAAGACAATAAGGCGTTTCTTAAGGCAATCGGTTTGCTAAAATGAATATTTTAGATGTATTATCCGCTCCAACCTATGACAACACCGTCGAAGGAATTGAATTTCATTCGTACAAGCCATATGTAACAAGTTTCAACAGGAATGATGAAATTCGGATACCTATCAACCAACAAGATCTATACATACTACCGTCAGCAAGCACTCTTTATTTAGAAGGAACTGTGATCGTTAAGAAAAATGATTCAAAGGATATCGCAAGTAGCGTGCAATTCACGAATAATTCTCTACTCTACTTATTTCAAGATATAAGGTATGAACTAAACGGAGTGGAAATTGATAATGTAAAAAATGCAGGTGTTACAACTACGATAAAATCGTTAATATCGATGAACGAGAGTGAGTCAAAAATATCTCATGCTTGGGGTTGGAATATAGATGGTATAAAAAATATTCATGGTGGTAATTTTTCTGCTTCCATCCCTCTTTGTAATATTTTAGGCTTTGCTGAAGATTTTAAAAAGGTCGTAATAAATTGTAGACATGAATTAATATTGTTGCGAAGTAATACTAACTTGAACTCTGTAAAACTTAACACTGGTGAAGTAGTAGAGGACGTTCAGATTAATAAAATCATATGGCGTGTACCGCATGTTAAAGTGTCAGACAAAGAAAAAATAGGCTTACTTAAAGTCTTGGAAAAAGATCGACCACTTCAGATGATTTTTAGAAACTGGAATTTGTACGAAAACCCTGTATTACCTAAAACTACAAAACATACGTGGTCTATCAAAACTTCATCGCAAATAGAAAAACCAAGATATGTAGTCATTGGTTTACAGACAAATAGAAAAAACCATCCGACTGCTGATATGTCTCAGTTTGACCACTGTAATATTCGCAATATTAGAGTCTACCTAAATTCATCCTACTTTCCATATGAAAATCTAAATGCAAATTTTGCACATAACAGGTTTGCTTTATTATACGAGCAGTACACAAGATTTCAACAGTCGTACTATGGACGTCGTTCGGAGCCTTTACTAAGTGAAAAACAATTTAAAGACATAGCGCCATTGTTTGTAGTAGACTGTTCGAGACAAATAGATAATCTAAAGGCTGGTCCTGTTGTGGATGTGAGAGTGGAAATTGAAAGCAATACGGATATACCCAATCAAACTTCTGCATATTGCCTTATTTTGAATGACTGCATAATTGAGTATAAGCCGTTGAGCAATACTGTGAAAAAACTATCATGAATCCTGATACTATTATATTGGATGTTCAAGGCTTTAAAGATTTACATAATAATTTTATAATTAAAGAATTAGCTTTCGCCACTCATGACTATACACAAACGTTTTTGATAAAACCTCCATATCTGTTTAAATATTTGACAAGAGATGAAAAGAAGCAAGTTAAATGGTTGGAAAGAAATAGAGGTATTTACTGGAGCGAAGGATATATTGACTACAGAGAATTCCTACGTTTAATTGTTCCATACCTAGAAAATAAAAAAATTTTAGTTAAGGGTTTGGAGAAAGTAAAATGGATAAATAACCTAGGCGTGCATAATTGTAATATATCAGAACTTGATGAAAATCAATGTCCTAATTTAGCTGAACTGCATAAGAAATACTGTGGAAGAAGTAATTTAAATTGTATTATGCATTCAAATCAATGTGCGCTTAAAAATGTATTATGTTTAAGAAAACATATAGAGCAAAAATAAATGTGTACCTATCTTGCTAGTTTTAGATAATGAATAAAACAATTTTTAAGTAAATAGTTTTTCATTTATTTTACATACTTCATTATGTAAGGTATTTTATAAAATACAATGCAATGTAATACTAAACCTACATAACTACAGGTTGTAGAAATCGTTGTCAATTAAAGACTTAGATATTTTCTTAACTAAACACTCTGTTTCATCCATAACGCTATCAACAACATCTTTAACAATGTATTGTGCCTTTATCAAAACATTTTCACTGTCACTGTCACTGTCATTGGCTTGAACGTTATTACACAGGTCTATGACCTGAATTTTTATTAGCTTAAGTCCTCGCTGATGGAGCCGACTCATAACGAAAGATTTTAACGAATTTGGTTTTTTTTGTTTTTCTCGACGTCGTTGTTTCAGGCTCTTATCTTTCGTCCCCAATTTTAATTTCGTACTGCACTCAGCTTCATGGCGACGCATCTCGTTAAACTCAGCTTCATTTAAATAATCTTGATCCTGGGCATATTGACTGAATATTATATTGTCTGATCCTTGAGTAATCTGAAACAAGGAGTTAATAAATTTATAAATGTATTGTAATGTACTAAGCAGTATTGTTATATACACTTCGTTACAATCATAGTGTTAATTCGAATTAAATAAATAACTTTATTATTATTAATTAACTTACCGATGTCATGATTATGATGTGCTAATCAACTACTCGAAGCCAGTGATATTTACGAAATAACAAAAAAATACAATTACAATGATTATTGGCCCTGCCTTGACTTGATAACCATAGATCAATAAAAAATAGATACCGCATATATACTCAAATTCATGATTGAAATGAGAGACTAAAATATTGCAAAAATCATATGCGAATTTTAGTTTTAGGCAGCCTATAAAAGTGTAATTTTATATAGTTATAATTCATCTTCTAGTGATCAATCATCGGTAATATAGTAGATCGGTCATGCATTTTTTAACGCATGTCATATCTATTTATTATTAATCGTTGGCACTACCTATGAAAAAGCTAACTAAGCATTTATGTCTCAAAGCCGGAGGACAATGAACTGACCTACTTAAATATAGATACGATGTATATTATGCTCTCTCTATCTATTACATGGTACTGTAAAATAAACGTCTTATAAAAGAATGACTTTACTACCAGTATACTGGTTTATCGTACTTAGTATTATAAATTTGTAAGATTCTCTGTCTGTTGGTTGCATCATCACGAATAATCAGTTAAAATGATCATGATCGAATTCGGTAGAGAAATAAAAAAACCTGTAAGAAAGTATGTAGACTATTTATTATCAACATTATCGTCAGCACTTTCTAACTGCAATTTAAGTAATAAAAATCCTGCTATTCGTAGGTATGTTTGTTGAAACTTGATATAAGATTGGTTAAATTTTATTAAACAAATGAAGCATACCTAGCGGTTATAACTTAACACGGATAGATAAATAAGACAATATTGTTATAATTACACAGACACTTTATTTACAATTGGTTTATATATACAATTACATTTAAACACCTACACATATTCCTCGTTAATTTTACCTATTCTAAGATTATATCTAAGTTATATAATACAAGGGTAGCTTACATTCTATTATTGTTTATTAAAAATATTTACACATCTTTTAGCATAGCCGAGTGACCCCAGGCAAGTGTGGATACCTTATCTACAGATATCGCACGTTTGTCATCGTTATTTGATAAAGCAATTTTGTTTATACTCTGAGTGAATATCTCGTGCTTAATTGATTTGAACATCATATATTTTTTGCGGATTATACCACCATTAAATAAAATATTTTCATAGTCTGTGATGCTTAAATCTTTCACTACGCACGATTTTACTCCCTTTGCTTTTTTAATGATTTTATCATGAGTCTTTATGGAATAAAGTTTCGATCGTAACCCGACAAAATTTGAAATATACTGTCCTCCCATTTCATCTTTGAACAGCCCGGGTACTTTTTTGTTTTTTAAAGGTATGTTAAATTCATTTTCATCGGTGTAGTTACTAGTGTCAAAATATTGCAAAAAATTGTATTTCAGATCGTGATAAAAATCATTGGTATAAATTTTGTAGACAAACGAATCGGTATCTGTGTAACACAGCTGCACTCGATCTCCGTAAAAAGGTTTGACAACATTGTAATGAAAGTCATACATATGTGACTTAGAAAGCTCTAATACAGTGAATCCAATATAAATAGGTTTATCTAAAATGATTCGATCTGGTTTCATTTGTATTGCAACTAAATTTTCTGTCAGGATACATGCACTATGGAAATAAGGATTAGCTATAAGTCTCTCAGCGGATATAGATTTTTTTGTCTTGTTGTATTTATCACACCACTTACTAACCAAATGAACACATACTCTATTTTCGGTATTTTCTAACGTCTTACCAAAGACGCTGTTATTTAACAATTTGAAAAAGTCTTGTTCGAATGAATTTTTTGCGTTTTGTCTTAACTTTGTATTTAATTCTATATACTTTTTTAAATAGGGACTCTGTCTAAATGTAATAACTCGGTGTACTTTACGTAAAATTAGACCGTGTTCTAGACACTTTTTTAAATGAACATAGTGAATCACATAGTTATATTTGTTATACAAATTTGCGATTAATTTTTTTGATTTACCTCCAGGGGGTACACATTTTTCAGGGCAAAATGGTAAGTCGTTGTGAAGCTTATGCAAATGTTCAGGATACAAAAGGTCAACTTCTAATATAAATCCCCATTCAGCATCGCTTTTAATTTTCTCAATACATAAATTATCCATTTCATCTTGACTAAGAAATCTAAAACTAGAGTAGGGTAAAGCTTTACAAAGCGAAAAACCATATAAATTGCAACAGTCAGCATAGAATATAAAACAGGAGGGCTTTGCAGCATCATATTCTAACATGTATTTATGATTGGCTTCTGCATATCGATGGGAACACATGCACAACCCCCCTCGAATACCGCTTTGAATCATCCTCACGATAGCTAAATCTGATATGAGTTCTAATTGTACACCTGTTTTGAGTAACATTGCATCAAAAGATAGGCTAGGCGCAGTTACATAAAACGCGGGGTCGAGTTTATAATGTTGCTTGCATGTTTTTCGGAAATTCTGAAAAATATCTGTCAATAAAAGTACATCCGTTTTTAGGTATAAATCAGTATATTCACCCATATTTGTAATGTTGAATTCACTCCAAACAATTTGAGCATGTTCATAGTCATCATTCGAAATATTTTCGTTAGTCAAAGAGTTATGAAAACTGTGCTTAGGCGGTAACGATTTTTCATCGTAACTTGTCCAATGTGACATGAAGTCATACGGGTATACGCCTTTTCGTGTTAATAAACTAAATTGTTTTTTATCAGGAAAATGAGACTGTAGATAAACAAAATCGTCTGTCTGCATGGTTTTCGCCAGCTTATCTAAACTTGATGCTAAAAAGTTAAAGGAATCTAAAAATCTTAGCTGTATAATCTCATTAGCACTAATAGGGATGAACTTTGAGAATGTTATATATTTTTCCTTAGTCTTAGGAATAATTTTAATTTGACCAGGGAGTTCAGCTAACTTTTTAATGAATAAATGACAATCATATCCGCATAAATTATGAAAAAATATTGGAACAAATTTAGGTGTTTTATACTGCAGATTACAATGACGATGTGCTGCGCCTCGATATCGACCAGTTATATGACAATGATCTCTAACTCTATCGTTCCACAGTAAATTTTCACATATGTGACATGTGATAGCATGTTCGAAATGCAGAGCATCTTTTTCTGTAAATATCATGTTCTCGGTTTTGGACAGAGTTCTATGTATTGCTTTAACATCTTCAATTAAATATTGTATAAATTTCGAAATACAATCTTCCCCCCGATAGCTCCTAAACCCATCGACTAAGTTATTTGATGATGAAACAACATTATAGGCAAACGCGGCTGGCACGTGTCGTTGCAAGTATGACGTATTGACGGTGTCTAATGTCGAGTCAACGTTGGGTACAAGCAATGTTTCGAAATCGGCATATATGACGAATGGAATATTTTGTTTTCGCTCATAGTTATTAAACTTTAAAATTGATCCCTGTTCTGGTAATACTGTGGCAACTCCTCCACACAAATGTGTTTCGATTTGATGCAAATCAGGGAAAAATAACAAACAGTTTTCGCAAAAGTATAATTTACCATGATGTTTGCTTATCTGACATCTGACTAAACGAGAAAAGTTGGTAATTAAACAGTAATGAGAATCAGTATTATTTTCTAAATATAGTAGATGGATGCTTCTAGATTTATTATTTGATGTTTTATACAAAGGCCCAGTTACTATCTTGTCATTTTTTAATCCATAAACAAAAATATTTAAAAAAGGATTATTTTTTTCAAACACTGCTATATCAGAAAATGTAATTGGAAAAGACAAATCATTAATATTTAAAACGTCTCGAAAATGTGGATATGACGAAATTCTTTCAGGATGACTATTTGTAGGATACAAAGCTGCTACAACACTCCATAAAAAGCAATACTTATCTCTGTTTTGAATATTCAAACATGCCTTTTTATTCCTTATATATTTTGGTAAAGAAATAAATTTTGATCCGCTGAGAGGCTGATACTTACTAATATTTATTTCTAAATGTGAATTGCACAGAAACGTCCAGCCACTATCTCTCTCCTGAAACTCTTCGATTTTCTTTAAAAGGGTCTCGATTGCTGGTTTATAAATTAAATCAAAGTCATAATGTACATGTATGATAAAGTTTTTTGTAGAAAATGATTTCAATTCCTGTTCATCATTTTTATACAAAAGAAAATAAGAAAATAGTTCTAAATTAATCTTAACACCTGTATGCTTTTGTAGCGACCTATCTATAAGGTTTTTTACATGTTTACTGATGTTATTAAGAAATATTTCAGGGAAATTATTTATTTGTTCATTAGTTGCAGTGATCCGGTAACTTGTAATTCTTCTTTTGAAAGAAGAATCAATTATTTCAACATTGTCATACATCAGAGTTTTGCTATTATTTTTATGAACATTACTACGTAAATGACCGGACCACCGACGATTATCTATATCTACTTTACAAACCGAACAATGCGGCATTTTTACTTTAACTAAGACCTACGACTACTTTTATACTGAAGTTAACCTTGATTATTAATACTTACTATTTTTATGAGTGCCTTTTCTTGTTTCAGAAATATTAGTTTTAACAATTAAGCATAAACAATTAAGTAATGCACTAGGATTTCTTATCACCAAACCAGGACTGCTTTACGGTCTTCCGTAGGTTAACACTTTCGGTCAAAGTAATCGAAGATCCTCAGTGATGTTCTTCCTAAAATTGTAAAAAAATAATAATAATTAGCATGCGTATGTAATTGTAGCGAAAATTAAAAAAAGATTTACTATAAACAATAACTTTAAATAAAAAAATTACAATATAGGTACCTGATAATTTATCCAAGTTCCAATTTAGGATTATCCCGATTTTTTGGTCACCAAATCACATCACCCAATCGTAGTGAAATTTTTGTCCTAAAAACAAAAAAATTATAGTTTCTATATAATGGTGAAAAAAAAAAAAAAAAAATAAAAAAAAATTATTTAAAATGATTTAATCTATTACAATGGTGTTAAAAATATATATTACCTGATAATTAATAGATGCACGATCCAATTCAAGGTTCAAACCACAGCCGTGAACGTTACAGAATTAATCTTGTGATCAAGTAGTCTAAGTGGTTGTATCTAAAAAAAAAAAAATTATATAACATAGCTTATATATACAAATAAAAAAATGTGTAACAAAAAGAAAAAAAAAATGCTAAATATTACCTGCTGATTTATGCGTCGCTCTTGAACTTTATTAATTAATTGAATTTATTATTTATTTTATTTACAGCTGCCTGCACAGCTTTAAATTACTTTTAAAACTGTGCAGACAGCTGTCTTTCAAAATAAGCAATAAATTATACCGAACCGACACTTGATACTTGCCTTGCCAAACGTGATGTCGAAATATCCGCGAGCGTCGGTCAGCAGTTTCAGGTAAGGATGTCGCGCACTCACATACACATTGTCTTTGGTATTTGTTTTGCTTTAGTTTACGCAATAATATAAATATATCAACCCTAACTATTTCGCTGCATCGACAGTTGAAATAATTACTTAGTCATTATTTTGTTTAAGTTTAATACGGCAAAAAAAAAGAGTTGGTTTTTACAATATCACCTAAACATTAGCGATGATTTTTAATATAGTGAATTATCGCGAGTTTTCACCTTATAAGCGGCTCATTTTCTTCAATACGTATTCGTCAACGAATCGAAGCCTGCAAGTGATCCAGTAATCTGCAAGAAGTCATCATAGAAGAACAGAACCAGCCCTGAAGAACGAATCCCTGCCTCCTGCGCTATCTCTGCTGCCATTGGGACCATCAGTCTTCAACGACAGTCCTGCGCTGCTGCCAGCTGACCCGTCAAGCAAACATTCAAGAACGATCCGCTGTCACCCACCGAAGGCTGCACCACCAATCCATCAATCAGTTACTTATCAAGTTCACTGGAAAATGTAAGTACCTTCAGACGTATTACCGTAGCCTGCTTAGTTTTTTTTTTTTTTTTTTTTTATTTTTATTTTTTTTTACTTCAAAGTCACAAACCGGATTAACTTTGTTTTTGATGCTCACCCAACCTTAATAGTTAAGGTTCTGAGTAAGAGGGCTTGGGTTGGGGGGTGGGTGGACCAGGCTCACCTTTCAAATGGTGAATTTGTATGCTACAGCCCTAACACACAAAAATCTTAGTGGAGAGCTACAATACAATATAACTTTATAGCACATCAAACAATATGGTAATATAAATATAAGTAGTAACATTTCATTTCATTGGGCGACCTTATCACTTGCAACGATTTCTTTCAGGCAACAGGCTATGAGCTATGAGTGTGAAAGTGTTTATGTTAAGTAACTTTATCAATTGCGTAAATAATTACATCTTAATTCTTTATTTCAGGTCTGAATCTGAGTGCGAATACTATCAATCATGCTCGAGCGTGGAGCCAGTAGGGAACACCAAACCCACTCGCAAACCCGCTGCAGACAACAGTAAGAAGCGTAAGCCGCGTTCATCAACAACGAATTCAACTACACCAAGGTAAATTTGACTTATAAATTTGTACTATTTTTATTACCTTATCTTATGATAGCTAAAATAACGTTACTTAACATAGGGTTTAGACCCGGACTCCGGCCCGTACCAATGGGTTCTTTGGAACTTATGTACGGATCATACCACTAGCTTTTCGGTGAAGGAAAACATCGTGAGGAAACCTGCATGTGTCCTGAGAAGAAATTTAATAGCACATGTGAATCCACCAACCCGCACTTGGCCTAATCGCCCTTTGAGGGTAGGCCTATATCCCAGCAGTGGGATGCTAAAAAGGCTGATACAGATAAGGTTTAGGCCCTATCCAAGACAGAGCACGTTTGATATGAACGAGCCGATTCACTTTCGATATGCAAAGGCTTGGAGATTAGGGATTGTATCAACCAAAGTACAGATGATCAAACAGCGAGTTGTACAGTGCGCACATAATAGGTCTACCATTCAACATAATTTTCTATTGATATATATTGTATGCTAACGATGAACAGGTGGATAATATAAAGAACATTAATTAACAAAGGTTTTCTTGCTTGTTTCAGTAAAAAACCTCATACTGTCTCCGATATATTCGGAGTCAATCAAAACCGCGATCCCGCCTCAACGCACAATGAAGATGGAAACCAGCAGCTGCCTTCATTTTTCGTCAATCGGGTGGGCAACGGGTGCGAGCGGCGTACGACGACTACAGACGGCGACTACTACGTCGACTGTAAAGTTTATAAGACGGAGGACGCGCGTGCCGCCGACTCCCTGGAGCTGTGGAAGAAGGCGCTCGTCCGCATCAAAGTCCAGACGAACGCTGAGTCTCCGCAGTGGCGAGCACTGCAGAAGTTTGTATTATCATCGGACTTGTTATTTCCAAATCCACCGCGATTTTTTGATAAGTAAAAATATGTACATAATATAATAAATGTATCTAATCGTTAATCGTTTTTTATATTGAATTTATATATACATCCATACATATATACATTTTATATATCATACAAGGTTCTTGACTATACTTACAGGCAGGCACTTACATTTAAACTTTTACTTAAATTTGCATGTTTAAGTAAAAGTTTAAATATTTGGAAAAATTACTAGGTTTGTCTATTTAAACATTTAAATAGACAAACCTAGTAATTTTTCCACACTTACAGATTAATTTAATCTAGCTGATCGTGTAAATTTACACATTCTGAAGCTTCGTCGCGAATGAAATCGAACGTATAATAATGGGCATTTCTGTCCCACCCTGTCTATCAGCGAATCCTGTTTCAGTTACATTTTTTCAATGAAATCGAACGTATATTATTGGGAATTTCTGACACACCGTCGTGAAGGCGAACTTGTTCGCCGAGCGACAAGGTGGGACAGAATTCCCAATAATATACTACTTAGATCTGAGACGGATACTCGTATGAAATAGGTACTTTTTACTGATACAAGGACAAAGTTACGACAAGTATACTGTGCACTCATCCTCCTACATTAAGGGGGGGTGGATTCCATAATCCCTACGCTTGGCAGGCGTTCTGGGGACCGCAGTTTAATATATGGGTTCCTCAGAAGGCGCTGCTAACTACCTTCCGGTATTTTACCTTTAGTTGCCTCTTACGACACCCACACGTAGCAATGAGGGGTGACATTCTAACCCGACACCCCACGCGTCCGCATTAAATTTTCCTGAACAGAATTTTCCTAAAAATATAACAATACCTTTATATCTAGGAAAGTTACAAATAGGTAACAAAGGAGTATAGGGGAAAAAGCTTATCAAAACATGCAGTTCCTTTAATGTCTAATAACACCATACCCATTTCCAATAACAGCTTAAGATTTTACAAAATCAAAATCGTATTCAATAAACATTTTAAATATGTCTACAATGCATCTAAGAATATGCGAATAGGGCGTTAAGTCTGTAAATCACAAATTAAAAACAAACAAGTCTTCTTCGCCAATTACACGAGTATTGTATCAAAGTTGCGTTATAACCATATAAGTAGCTTTCATCATGTCTTCATAATTTACTCAGACAAGTCCCCGAGCGCGTGAGCCCGCAAAATGTACCACCCCCTGTTGGGACAAGGGAGAGGGGAGACTGCTGGTACATTCCACTACCTAATGTGGAAAACAATGGCTTCAAGGGCCATGTGAAAGTTATTTAGGGACCCTGTTTCAACATGCCAGCCTTTTGACGAGACTAACAAAAAGCTGGCGCGTGAATTGACAATGGGCAAGTATTTTTAAATTTCCAGTTATGATGGTTGGGGGAGCCAGTTAGGTTGACGATCGACAGCTAAAAAGTTTTAGTATGTAGTAATTCTACGTTGTTGTACATCAAACGCACTGAATTCCTGTAGCGACAAATACGCCAGACGTTAATAGGGATGTAAAAAAAAACTGGTTGAGTGCGAGTCTGGTCGGGACAAGCACAATTAATAGAAATCAGCATTTTCGCTGTACCATTGAGTCAATGGTACCACGGCAAATGAACGGAAATAAGTTGTCTATGACGAAGTTTCCGAGATATTGCTGTATTGGTATGCGCTGTTCCCATGGGGGACTGCTAAAGAAATAGTGAGTGTTTTTCAGTGCCCTAGGATGGGGCTACTGTAGTGGAATGGTGAGTGCTATGTACAGTCCCCCGGGGGACTGAAATAGGGGATCTTAGCGGACCGAGCGACCTATTAGGGTTATGCACGGTAACAAACCATATACAAAAGAAAATATTCTGATCACAAACTCGCACAACACACGAGGCCCACTTGATGTTAAGCGCTAACCACTGCCTAGATAACAAGTGCATGTAGTCACAAGTAACGATCTGCACTGCACCCATCACCCTGACACCTGTGCTGACACTTACAATCCTTTAATTTCATTTACTGGCTCTCAAGGTCTGCTGCCGGAACATACTGTTACGTGCTTGATGACAGATTTTTTACTTCCGGGCTGTAGCCAACAGGTGAGCGTTCGCGCAATGCCCTTCCACCGTGCGGTGTAGCTCAAGCCGGCGGCGGTGGAGACCTGCGGCACGGCAGTCCATAGCTATTACCGCTCGACTATCATTGTCTCCAATATCAGTCAGCGTTTTTAGTATCTGATTTTTGAGATAGACTCCGTGACAAATGCCGGCAAAGCACCATTCAGACTCCTGGGCCCCAATTCTCTTAGCTATTGATCGAACGCCAAACTACTGCGATGCTTCTGCGAGCGAACTTCTGCTAATTTCAAATTCGGTAGTCTGCTAATTCTAGCTCTTAATCGCAGTTGTATAGCAATCGCGTCGCTATCGTATATATAATGAAAACTACTATCGATCAAGCATCAGTCAAAACATCAATACAGTGGTTTTCTAGCAAACAATACATTAAGTAAATATATTTAAATCAATTAGCTATTTTTCTATCTAAAATCCTCCAAAATATTTTATTAGCCACTGTAGCAACGCAATCGCAACAAAATAGCTTACAGCATACCATATATGTCAATAACTATTGATAGCAAGCCACTGACTTGCGATCGAACCTAAATAGCGGGCAGACTACGGATTCTGTCAAAGACTACAATTTTCATGCAATTAAGTTGCGTTAACGCCGTTCAATAGCTAAGAGAATCGGGGCCCCGGTGTTGCGAATGGCCGTGAGAGACGGTGAACTAAAAAAAGTCTATCTGACAATTTTGGTGACGCCCCATTCTTCATCGACAGAAAATGAATATCAAATTATAATAAGTTCCTAAGTTATCTGGAAAATCCTTGGAACTCCTTTGTAACGTCAAAAGATTCTTTGTACAGAGCAGAGCTGAATATAATATGAGCTATTCCGTTTATTAGAAATTCTCTCGTTTGAGTTGAAACATCAAAGAACTGGTTCATAATAATAATCCTATTTGATCAGGTGTCGATTCTGGGTTTGAGGGATGTGGTGAATATGATATTGTATTGAATATGTAATTATGAAAATTGACTTCCATTGAATATTTCTGATGACAGGAATAATATAAACTGTATTAACTATAGCACAGATTTTAACATAAATAATTTTCTAGACTGTTAGTTAACTATTGAAAACCTTGTAGAGATGCAAAATATGAAACTTACAATCATTATAAAATCGTAATTTTATTAAGAAATAAACATATTTTCGCGCATTTCGCTTCTATACGAAGCATCCTCAGGAGGTCTTGACTCTACGAGCGCACGATCGAGAAAGAGCTGCGCTCGTAGAGTCCTGACCTCCGGTTTGGCTGCGTGGCGTTTGTGACGTCACGTCGGCTTAGCAGGAAAGTTAGGCGGAATTGTCGCTAGAGATATATTTATATTTCTTAAGTGTTTAATTAAAATATTAATTTGATGTTTTCTTAAATTTAAAAAAAAACAAATGTTATTATGTACTTTATTATACATTTGTGGGTAGTATGAACAAAAATAATTCCAAACAAGACATTCTCTCTGCAGAATCTGAAGCTTTTACTGAATCCACTTTTACTTGACATTTACAATCGTTAAACAGATAGATTAACAGCCTCTCAACACTTGTTTACGACTCTTTACGTGTATCCTCTCCAAGCAATTAGTTTAGTGTTTTAGTATTCAAGTCCAGCGCTGGAGTGTTCCAGTGATGGGTACTGATTAGCTTGTTAGAATCAATCGAGTCTAGGGCATAGACTGATTTGTAGTCTAGTAAACTTTACAACGGTAGTATTGGTTCTGGCATGTTATTAGCTTACATAACAAAGAATTATAACGGTAGGTACTGAGAAAATACTACTTATGAGTGAGTCTCTGAAATGTTATTCGAATTCTTGACTGATGACAAAAAATGCTCACTTGACTCAACTCTGCCTATGATACATTTCGTCCACGACGAATTGCACTGTGCCCATCACACTGAGACGTACAGTTGTTAAGGTCGGTAATTTTACTACCCACAAGGGATATTTTTAGATACTGAAGCAATGATGGCCGAGCGGTAAAGCTATATGTATGATGGACGCGCCGCATGTCCATGGTTCGATCCCCACCGCCGGCTTGAGCTTCGCATGTTGGAATGGCATTTTGCGAATACTCGCCTGGCTAGCTACCACCCTCAAGTAGAAAGTTTGTCGCCAAGCACCTAACAGTGTATTCCGGCAGCAGTACTTGAGAATCAGAAAAATTACAGGCACATTATTGAGACTTAACGACTGTATAGTCATAGTAGTATAGTAAACTGTATAGTCGCCTTTTACGACACCCACGGAATGATATGGGGGAGCAATTCTAACCCGGCATCCTACGGGGGTGCGGGGGGGGGGGAATGTGTACAAAGTAAAAGATGTTTGATTTTTTTTTTGAAAATAAAAGATGTTTTTGCTTGATATGATACTTATTTAATGCATAGCGGACGGTATCTATGCGCGAACTAACAATAATTACAAATCACGTAAACCACAATGACATAAAATTGCTGACATATAAAATTGTGCAGTGACTCGTACAATGCGGAACCGTAAAAGAGTAAGTTCCGGCTCGTATTTGGCTAGTTTTTTTTTAACATTAGTGCTAAATGCAGTTCATGGATAAATTATTTCGTATGTTTCCGCTCTAGCCATCGCATTAGTTTGACCCTTGTCCAAATCCTTTAAAAGCACTTACAAATGAAGGAATCACACGTGGATGGGTTCCTGGGTTCACTGGTTCCCGTCACGCGTCCGTGATTCACCAATTATTACTTTATTTAGACATTCTCGTGTTGATGCCTTCTGGAAGACACTAGCTGTTTTCAAATTTCTTGGAAAATGGAACACGAGTAATTTTCACAATCTTTTTATACTCGCAATTTAAATTAATGCCGTTTTCAAACATTTTTGGTATGACTTCAAGATTGTCAATAGGTATTTACTTGATTATTTCCGACATCCATAATGTATATGATAGCTTTTGGTTTGCATAGGAACAGCCAGTTTTTTTATCAGTGTGACGTTGAGTTGAGCATCTAATACACAAATACGCTAATATACAATCGAACACGCTTGAAGGATGGAAAGGAAGCCATTGCTCAGCAGCACTTCGACCACATCATCACTTACCATTAAAATAAATACACTACATTTTGAACATTGCCGCTTGCCAGCTATCATTTTAACGACAGTCTCGACTCGTCGAAGTCACCATCCTACCCAACTTATACATGTCATGTGTTCATAGATACAATACATCGAAAACATGTTCTCGTGACATGATAAACGAGGCTAGAGCTTCTGCAGATACGGGATGCGACAACCCTATGTGTCAACGTCGCAGATACACGCCCAGGTTGTGCCAGCAGGATCATATAGTCCATGCTTATTTATGAAGCTGTACATGATCTTTAGGAAGAAAATCATTCATTTATTTTTTACACCTGATAGATTTGCATGTGACCGCTATTTTATATCTTGGTTAGTATGATTAGGCGAGGTTGGTAAACAGGCTTTTATGCTGCGTATTTACCAGATTTCGAAGCAGTGATGGATCATTGGCATTAGCTATGGACTGCCGCGCAACAGGTCCATGGTTCGAGACCGTCGCGGGCTTGAGCTTCACCGCATGTTGGAAGGTCATTTTGTGAATGCCCGCCTGGCTAGCTACCAACCTCAAGTAGAAAATCTGTCGCCAAGCACCTTACGGTGTGTTCCGGCAGCTGTCCTTGAGAACCAGTAATTCTGGGTACACCTGAACAACATTTTCGACTACATTATAACTTACTAACAGGTGAGATAGTGCTCAAAAGCAAGCCTATCAGCTGTAAAAATAAAAAAAAACGATCACTGACCATCTATTTCATACCATTTTATTGTTAGCCATTGCTTAACTGCTGCTAAGTGGTGGTGATTATGAGATCGAAGGTCAGAGGTCAATTGAACTCCATAATAGGCTTCGTTTTCAAAGGAAAGGGTTAAAATGAAGTTCATCTCCATGACCATTCTAGTAAAGCAATAAAGCAGCAGGTCAGAACTGCTCTCGGATGAAAATGCAATGCAATGTCTTGTAGAGCAATAACTTATATGACAGACGCTTTACATGAAGCAGAAGCAGTGAAGACCTGGTGACAGAAGCGATGGGCTCTCGTGTCCCGTCCTTCCTTGGTTCGAATCAATTCCGCTGAAGGCTCGAGCTACACCCCCATGGTGATAGGGCATAATGCGAACAACTTACCAACAATTGTGATGGTGGCCAAAGCTAACGTTAAAGCTTTTAAACAGGCATGTTACGTGCACAAGCATTTCATAATGTAATCAGTCGTTGGTTATGAAGCCAAAGCTATTATAAACCCAACTAACCAATAAAGTAGTTAATGCTCGTTATTCTTCACATCAGAATCCTAGCAGGGATCATTTATTACGTGTCAAGGATCCTAAAAAAACAAGCAAATATCCAGTTGCTCCCGTCCCATAAACGCCATTTTATTCGTCACCCACGCAATCCCTCCTGTCGTCCTTCTGGCTTCTTTTGCTCACTATAAAATGAGCCAATAACCAGTAAGAAACATACACATGTCGAGTTTGAATTTTAAAGACACACCTTTTCCACCTTAGGACTTTTTGTAGCAGTAATATTTTGTAAAATCTAACTTATAGTTTGTTAATAAAACTGAACAAGTGCATCTGAATCTGGGTCTTATAATTATGTTTAATAAAAACAAGAGTACAGTTTTTTTAAGAAAAAAAATGGAAATTAGTGACTCGGTCGACTGTGAAACATGTTTGCCTAGCAGATACCTGTTTACCTTTTACACGAAGACTTAGATTATCTCTATCGGGAAATAGAGACGCTGGTAGGCTGTTCTATACTACGGCCGTGCGCATGATAAAGCAAACGCTTTGTGCGTATGGAGTATCGACCATGTATAATGTCGTGTTCCTCTGCGTCTTGTTGTCCGATGAAAGAAAGGAAAAGAGGGAATAAAGTTGTGTAAATCACACAGTAAACAGATGAGCTCTCGTGGCTCTTATGAGAATTTGTAATGAAAATGGTGAAAACCCAAGTGTCCAACCGATCCCATATGAAGAGCTGATGGTATATCATCAGCCTAGACGTTTTAAGGTCACATATAAGTGAACGTATTCTCCGATATAAATATTGTTAGTTCAAGTTTCCGCTACGGGCGCTGCCTGGTAAAAAAAATATGAGGATAATACGACTTCTATGCTTACTAAGTAAGAACTCGTAGCGTATGAAGACTTGAACTGAGTTACTGTGTAAATGGTGTATTGTGCGCGCGATCCTAGGTTTTCTTGACGACGTCGTCCGCCCACACGCCTTTTTATTCCAGAAAGCCAGTAATTGGTTTAATATAAAATAATGGGCACAGAGAGAGAAGGCTTTTGTTAGCGTCCACGTTTACTTGAGATTAATTCACGGAAAGAAAATAAGGATAACGTATTAAGGTAGGGAAGAGAATTGGATTTATTTTGTAAAAGCTTGTTTTATTTGGCTTGTAAAACATTACCGAAATAAGTTACACGTGGCAGGGGTCAAATAAAAGTACAACCTTTATATTTACTTAAGCTCCTTATAGCTTTAACTTTCATAAACAACAATTTAACTTTAATAAACAATATTTTATAGGTGCGAGTAGGTACTGCGCAAAGTAGAAACATCAATAATAAGTAAAAACTCTTGTGCGCAGTGCTAAAAGACGTTACTATTATATAAGAAAGGCGTAGAAGTTTATTTTGTAGTCATCCACGAAACAAGATGTGACCATTGTTTGTATGAGTCGTTAGATTGGTCATTACATTATGGTCTTTCGACCATAATATTGACTTTCTGAAATGTTTATAAAGCGAAAGTCTACTGTAATTTTGAAGCAAAAACAGTTTATTTGCTTTCGGGTGTAAAATTTTAGTACAAAGCGAGTGTATTTTATTGCAGATTGTGCGCTACCGGAGACGCAACTTTTGATATGTTACATGCTATAGTACGATGTGGGTGTAGCTTTGTTAATTTCTGTATGCATGGGGTGTGGCATAGCTAAGGTGAATTTTAGTAATTAATTTAACAAAATGTCGTATTCTACTAAGGCTCATTTTCGCAAGTGTAGGGTTTAATTAAAACGTGGATTATTGTATACCATAAACTAACTTTTAAAATGTTGTAGACCTTTGCTATTATAGAAACACATTTTATAAATAACAAATTTTACATTTGTTGGTTTTAACAAATTTTTAAGAAAAATATGATATTAGTCGCTTAGAAAAACCAGATAAATCCGACTATAGTTTCGACCACATCCGGGGTCTTATTCAAGTAGTGTTCGGGACGCTTGCGGAAACAATTGCTCATCAGCTCAATCAGCTGTAGTAAAATGGCCATATCTTAATTATTGTCTCTAGGAAAAAATCTCATATTTGTCTCTAGTTTATAGAACAATACTGACAAATCCAATTTTTTTTATTCTACGGCCGAGTGATTTTGTGCTATTACAAAGGGGGGGTTTTGCTATAAACCCCACGCTTGGCAGGTATCTTGGGGATCGCAGTTATTGGTGTACATTTCTCAGAAGGCGCTGCTGCCCACCTTCCGGTATTTTTCCCGTAGTCGCCTGCCTTTTACGACACCCACGGGAAGAGATGGGGGTGACGTTCTAGCCCGGCATCCCACGGTGTAATCTTGATTAAAATATATACGTTGAATTTGGCGGTATTGTTCTATAAACTAGAGACAAAATATATGAGATTTTTTCCTTTGCTAGTAATCAGCAATTGTTTTGATGTCAAATTTCATAAAAGTCAAGGCAAAAGGTCTATTATAATTTGTCGGGTACAGAGATCGTTAGAGAGAAGTTGTCTTCGTAGATTTACTCCCTAGTTTGGTAAATTGGCCCTTAGTTATTTTCATATAACTGATTTTTACAATAGGTAAAAGTTTTGTAGTATCGAAAATATGCAACAGTATCATACAACAAAGTCGTTAAAACTATACATATATCTTTAAGAGATTATATAATAGTTATTGTGCTAATGCATTTATTCTCTACAAAATATTTTGAAGCAATGATAGCTGAGTGGTTATAGCTATGGATTGCAGTGCCGCAGGTCCATGGTTCGATCCCCGCCGCCGGCTTGAGTAGAAAATCTGTCGCTAAGCAATTAACAGTGTGTTCGGGCGGTTTGAGAGCCAGTAAAATTACAGGCCCATGATGAGACGTAACAACTGTATGTCTCAGGGTAACGGGCGCGATGCATTTCGTCATTTGTGACGAAATACATCTATTATAGGCAGAGGATACCGCTTTACATCAGTTGGGCCTCGCGCTTGTTCCATCACGATAACATAACCCTCTTCAGCCTCACAATGAAAAAACTATCTTCAAATACCAACGCATAATTCAATAGGAAACAATATCCAATGTCATTCCCCTTTTATAGCGAGTAGATATTCAAATCGTACGTTTGAATAGTCCCATTAAATCACGGGACTTGAATGGTGTCCCTTTATCTGGAAAGGTCCCGCAAGTAGGTACCACAAAGCGTCCTCAAGCGCCAGTGAGTCAAGGAGAGAAGTAAGTCTTTTAAATCCAAAGGACCACACAGACCAAGTTAACGTGGGCGATGTTACTTTGCGCTAACAACGAAACAAACAACAGTTATTCAAATTAAAATATATTTTTTATTCCAGAAAAAGAATTTTTTTTTTGCACTTTTTGAGTTAGCCTTTGACCACTATCTCACCTGATGGTAAGTGATGATGTGGTCGAAGATTTTGTTCAAGCTAACCAATAGAAGATAATATAAGGCTCTCAAGGACAGGTGCCAGAACACACCGTTAGGTGCTTGGCGACAGATTTTAAAAACCACAACAACACAACGACAACGACAAATCGGTTTTGATTCAATATTCTAATATATTTGCTTATATATATAATAATATATATATTTGCTTATATATAATTTGATCGATAAAAAATCTAAAAATATGAAACAAACAATAAGGTCAGACGTATGCTTGGCTATATATGCACAATACAATAAAATATCACGGCTACAGTTTCAGAACGCACCTTTAAAAAAAGTAAGAATCATAGGTACGTACAGGGCAAATGATTTTAAACAAAATAATATTAGTTAGTCCAGTGACGAAGACAGCTATCTAACACTAGAAGAATACAGACGTACACTTGTTAAAGTCTTATTTGCCTAATATAATTTTACTGCCTCTCAAGGTCTGCTGCCGGACCACATTGTTAAGTTCTTGGCGACAGATTTTCTACTTGAGGGTGGTAGCTAGGAGAGCATATGCAAATTGCCCTTACACCATTCGCTGAAGCTCAAGCCGGCGGTGAGTATCAAACCATGGACTTGCTGCGCAATCCATAGCTTTACCGATCGGCTATCATTGCTTCAGTATCTAAAAGTCTCCCTTGTGGGTAGGGGATGATGTGGTGTCGAAGATGTTGACATTATACTGACTCTTGAAAACCTGTTACGTACTCGTCACAAGTACGTAACAGGGTGGTACTACTACCATGCGTTGAAATTCAAGCCCGAAAAGAATGCGAGGTACTTTTTTTTTATGTTTTTATGCCTGATAGGTTAGCCTTTGACCACTATCTCACCTGATGGTAAGTGATGATGTGGTCGAAGATGTTGTTCAGGCTAACCTAGAAGTACTGGCTCTCAAGGACAGCTGCCGGAACACACCGTTAGGTGCTTGGCGACAGATTTTCTACTTGAGGGTGGTAGCTAGCCAGGCGGGCATTCGCAAAATGCCCTACCACCATGCTATAACGACTGCCATCCTAAGACAACAACCGGGACTGACGGCTTAACGTGCCCTCCGAAGCACGGAAACGCTCAGTAGTAATGTCACTAGCGGTCACCCATCCAACTCATGACCGCGCGCGACGTTGCTTAACTTTGCTGATCGGTTGAGAACAGCTTAGTAAACTTCGCTACGAGCGCTTCAAAAAAACTTCTCCATGCGCGGAAGTACCTCTATAGTCAATGCCTCCTGGACCCAAAGAGAATGGAAGCGTTCCTAGACCTTCGTTGATTTCTAAGTTTCAAACATTGCTAGTTTCAAACATTGCTAATAGGTTGGTTACGTTTGCACATACACAGAATTAATCAATGTCAGCTAATGAACAAAATACGACGAGGGGATCGAAACGACCGACGCAGTTTAAAAATGTCAAGTCACAATTACATTATTTTCACTGATGTTTGAAATCACTTAGGGGACAAGCCCTTGGTACTCTCTCCCTCGAATGGAACGACAAATTGACTTGCGATGGAAATAATTAAACGCCGCGTTTGAACCACCACGTGCGTACTGCGTATATTGAACTGTTTATGTTGTTAACAGAGTTGTTGGACGCTTTCATTCATCTATATTTGTTGTGTATAATAGCGTTAGTCTGACGCGGCGCCTCAATGTGGTTGGTTCAATATGGGGTATGTTCCATTAGTCGCTAAGAACGTTATTTTCGATAATTTTGATCACATTCTGCGTCTATGGTTGTGATCACGTGATTGTTTGTAACTGTCATACCCGTTCCATTTTTGGATAAGAACGCTAAGAATGCCACTAAAATTTGCCACTTCTGTCACTTTTGACATTAGATGTAGCGTTTAAGGCGAAAATATCGCCAAGACCCATATGGAAAACTTTTTGGGAGTGTGATCGTTTTTAGCGTTTTTAGCGAATCTCACGCTAATGGTACGCACCAATAATGTACCATACAATTTAATATAATGGGAATTTCACACTACCGCACTGAGAAAAACAACTTTGGAGCTTAAATCAAATTTGACCTGTTACCGTTGATTTGTAACTACGCAAGGTGAATTCACAAGTCTTAAGATGATTTTCAACAATCAATAAAAATGTACCATGTTTTATAATAAACAAAACCGTCAAAAAACGCCTTCCGTCAAGTATCTTCAGAATTGAACTTGTTATACGAAAATAATTGCAGTATTGACCATAAAATATACCTTACTTTTACGGCGGTTTATATACGGTGATTATCACTATAACGTACAACTTAATCAGCCTCATCGAAAATTCAATATTGAAGAAAGACCACAATACACCTTAAATGAAGACGAAAGCATTTACTGACCTCGTTTGACGCCTTCTAGTTGGAAGGCGTTTTTGTACGTATTTACGTTTGGTCGGTTTTTTGCCTTCATACCATATAAATTGGCCGTCATTAGGGCGCTTTTGACTTTAGATTTTTCTCAGTGGCGGGAAGCTTGATAGTACGAGCAACGAACTGACGTAGATATTCGATTTTACGTTTATGGAAGAGGTACACCCATTACGGTGTCCCTCTGAACTTCAACAGTTCCTTATTTCAATACGACACTTTGAAAAAATTAGGTTCGACAAGCTATTGTTATAGATAAGGTTAGGGTAGATACATAACACTTAATATTATCAGAGACTAGGTACTTATTAGTTTCTGATAATAATAATTAGGATAAGTTAGGATGACTAATTGAAGTAATGTCGCCCTTTTATATGCACGACAGGTTAGCCTATGACCACTATCTCACCTGATGATAAGTGATGATGTGGTCGAATGTTGCTCATGCTAACTTGGGATTACTGGCTCTAAAGGACAGCTGCCGGAACACAGCTTTAGGTGCTT
This sequence comes from Plagodis pulveraria, assembly GCA_963890685.1. Taxonomy (NCBI): domain Eukaryota; kingdom Metazoa; phylum Arthropoda; class Insecta; order Lepidoptera; family Geometridae; genus Plagodis; species Plagodis pulveraria. The sequence goes on along the minus strand of OY982964.1, from coordinate 7,715,911 downwards.
GGCGACAGATTTTCTACTTGAGGGTGGTAGCTAGTGGGCATTCGAAAAATGCCCTAGCACCATATTGTGTCAAATTACAACGTTTATTATTGCTGATTCTTCAGCCCAGAACACTGAAGTGATTCCGATGTTTTGATAAAGATGAAGATCCGTCTGTATATTTCCGAAGGAGCAGGAAGCATCCACGTGTGGTAGAGATATTTTGGTCATTGCCACCTGCCAAGTTCTGTTCTAGAGCTCAAGACTGTTATTGGTAATAATTGTGTCAAAAAAGTCAAATAACAAGATATTTTGTTCCTATTTAACAGGTAGTTTCGAAAAGTCTACACTAATTACGTATACCTCTTTGCACAACAAGTTTTCCTCTTCCGTTTTGCGCTGTCACTGCGTCAACTCGGCGCTATCCTCAAAATATGCTTATATTTAGTTTTCCTTATACACTCGAGAGCAATGAATCCGGGTCACTTAAAGAATGTTAAAAATCTCGGAAACTAAAAATGATAGGTTAATGCAATAAATTGTATTTAATAGACAATGTAATACTCCTTAAATGAAAGTAAAAAAAATATGAGTCACCATACATTTTATTAACACAAAATTACATAAAGAAAAAAACTGCTGATCTCTCCTTAAAACAAAAATAGGAAACATGAAATTTTTGAACTTTATTACGATTTTCTTGAATTTTAATACTTCGTATTGCCTCCTCGTGCTTCCATTACTGCGTTTACGCGGTTTGGCATGCTGTACACCAAGTTCCTTATACGATTTTGGGGAATATTCTCCCATTCCTCTGTGAGAGCAATTTTGAGCTCACGAAGCGTGATTGGGGGAGGGTTTCGTTGTTTTACGCATCTGCCTAGCTCGTCCCAAGCATGCTCGATCGGGTTGATATCCGGGCTGCGCGCTGGCCACTCCATACGAGTAATGTTCATCTCTTGAAGGTAGTCATTCACAATCCTACCTGTATGAGGTCGGGCATTGTCATGCATAAATATAGCATCCTCACCTAAATTGACCATAAATGGACCAACGTGATCATTGAGGATTTCTTCCACATATCTTACGCTAGTTAAAGAGCCGTTTTCTATGATCACCAGCTCTGTGCTACTTTCAGAAGAAATTCCGGCCCACACAAGTACAGACCCACCACCGTAGGCTACTTTTTCTTCGAGGCATGCTTGCTTGAATCTTTCCCCTGGTCTTCGATACACTCTGTGTCTTCCATCGTGCTTGTAGAGCATAAATTTTGATTCGTCGGAGAACATAACTTTTGACCAATCTTCAATACTCCAATTTACGTGGCTCTGGGCATATCTTAGTCTCGAAATACGATGCCCACGCTCCAGTTTAGGGCCGTTTGCAGATCTAAGGGGTTTTAAGTTAGATTCAGCAAGCCGACGTCTTACTGTCCATGCACTTGGGTTACTTCCTCCGAGGCGTCGAAACTGATTGGTGAGTTCAGTTCCTGTGAGAAAGCGATTTCGAAGCATGGTGTTCACCAAGTATCGGTCTTCTCGTGCTGTGGTACACCTGGTTCTGCCCGTTCCTGGTCTGCGTAGGTTAGAACCAGTTTCTTTGTAACGTCGGAGAACTCTTTGTACTGTTGACAGCGACACACCGACAGTCCTGGCTGTATCGCGCTGACTCCGGCCGGTTTCCAGCATTGTAAGTATTCTGGTGCATTCTTCAGGCGTAAGCGACATAATTTCAGCTTGAATAATGAATATAGAGCACTATCAACATGGTTTATGTACCCACATAAATGACAGATTACAAACAAAAGCAAAACCAAATGCTGTAATTTCGTAGTTCCATCTTCGAAAGTGGCCCTTTTTCAAATTTGATTTTTTTATGATATAACTTTACAATAACTAAGAAGTTTTAATACCTTCATTTAAGGAGTATTACATTGTCTATTAAATACAATTTATTGCATTAACCTAGCATTTTTAGTTTCCGAGATTTTTAGGATTCTTTAAGTGACCCGGATTCATTGCTCTCGAGTGTATATCGATGTGATAAATACATATTTTGACTCGACTGTACAATAGTTGAAATTGTGATAAAGATACTTAAAACGACTTTTACCTTCTAATGAATCCAAAATAAATGTAAGTACAAAAGGTAGCTATATATATATATATATATATATATCATCATCAGCCGGAAGACGTCCACTGTTGAACAAAGGCCTCCCCCATATAACGCCACAAAGAACGGCTATTAGCCACTTGTAACCACTGGCTACCCGCGACTTTCACGATGTCGTCAGTCCACCTGGTGGGGGGCCTACCAACTCTACGGTGTAGTGTGGTAACCACTCGAGAACCTTTCTTCCCCATCGGTTATCAGTTCGTCGAGCAATGTGGCCCGCCCATCGCCACTTCAACTTGCTAATTCTGAGAGCTATGTCGGTGACTTTGGTTCTTTGGCGAATATCCACGTTCCGGATTTTTCACGCAACGAAACTCCGAGCATACCTCTCTCCATAGCTCGTTGAGCGACTCTGAGCTTGTCTATAAGGGCCACAGTTAGGGACCACGTCTCAGTTCCATAAGTCATCACTGGGAACACACACTGATTGAAGACTTTGGTCTTCAGGCTCTGCAGGATCTTCGACGAGAAGATGTCGCGTAACTTCCCGAACTTTCTTGCTTGTCTTTTACTTTATATATATATATACTTTCCTAATAATAATGTGGTGGTAACTTTCAATAATATGCTATGTGACTTATTAATAATTGTCTACAAATACTTGAATTGCGATTGGACATAAAATGCTAGTAAACAATATACCTAATATCGTTGCAATTTCACGTGGATAATTCTGTATATTTTTTTAATACGATTAACTATTGTATTATGTTATAGCATTACATTAAAATACTGGCGACACTGTTTTTTTATTAGCCCTCCATTTACGGTGTTTGTTAATACAAATCGATTGTCTCGATCTGATAAATATCGTCTTTGTTTGCTCGACAAAGAATCGATGTGCTTACTTTGTGCTTTATACATATTTATGCACTCATTGTAATGTCTTGAATTTATTGCATTGCTTTATAGTTAATTCCATTTCTATTGGAAACTGATGTGTTCATAAGGTTAGTAAGGACATCTGATGAAACGCACCGTTAAATTCTTTGCAACAGATTTTTTTTAGTGAGAATCGTTGTTGTCCATGCAATCCTGTAAATTGCTCTACTACCATACTGTGAAGTTCAACCTTGGTCTGGATTAAAAAAAGATAATCGGTGACCGGTATACCTATGTAAGGTCAACAAAATAAATAGTAGTACGAATACAAGTAATAGTAAATAATAATAATAACTGTACAAGTGCTAGCAATCCAGTAAACTGCTCTACCACCATACTGTGAAGTTCAACCTTGGTAAGGATTAAAAAAAGACAATCGGTCACTGGTATGCCTTTGTAAGGTATATGAACAAAATAAATAAAAGTACTAATGCAAGTAATAGTAAATAATAATAATAACAGTACAAGTGCTAGCAATCCAGTAAACTGCTCTACCACTATACTGTGAAGTTTAACCTTGGTAAGGATTAAAAAAAGACAATCGGTCACTGGTATGCCTTTGTAAGGTACTTCAACAAAATAAATAAAAGTACGAATGCAAGTAATAGTAAATAATAATAATAACAGTACAAGTGCTAGCAATCCAGTAAGCTGCTTTACCACTATACTGTGCAGTTCAACCTTGGTAAGGATTAAAAAAAAGACAATCGGTGACCGATATGCCTTTGTAAGGTCTTATACCAACAAAATAAATAGTAGTACTAATGCAAGTAATAGTAAATAATAATATTAACAATACAAGTGCTAGCAATCCAATAACTGCTCTACCACCATACTGTAAAGTTCATCCTTGGCAAGGATTAAAAAAAGACAATCGGTGACCGGTATGCCTTTGTAAGGTCTTATATCAACAAGATAAATAAAAGTACTAATACAAGTAATAGTAAATAATAATAACAGTACAAGTGCTAGCAATCCAGTAAGCTGCTTTACCACTATACTTTGAAGTCCATCCTTGGCAAGGATTAAAAAAAGACAATCGGTGACCGGTATGCCTTTGTAAGGTCTTATACCTACAAAATAAATAAAAGTACTAATACCACTACTACTCTCCTAATACTACAGTAGGTAATAGTAAATAATAATATTAACAACACAAGAGGCAGAGTGAGTGGCTTGTAGTTGTTACTTGTGCAGCAGTAGAACTTTTTGTGCGAGTTCGGTAGTAATGTTCACATTACACACACACACATGCACACCCTTACACACAAACACACGCACACACCTCAGTTGTTTCAAAAATAAATCATAAATGCACTTATTTGTAATGTAGGTATAAATTAGGCGTCTGTTTTGATTGTACAAAAAAAAACTAATATAAAGAGGGTAATTAAAGTAATTTCGTGTGTCATCTGTATTCTACTATTCTATAGTATTTCGGCCAAGACCTTAGCCCGAGCTCAGGGGTATACTCAAAAACAGCGTTACGATCACATCATAGTGTGAACATAACACATGCTGAGTATATCCCTATTGCCCTAGGATGTAATTATTAAATAATAATAATATTAGTAAGTTAATTATTAGTTCATAATATTTAAGAAAATGAATAGTGTTAATATTTTGTTATTTTAGAGGCAATAGATAATCTTTTTATTTTTATTATTTTATTGTTATTACTGTGTTCCAATTTGAAGGGTATGGGTGGGGGTAAAATTATAGGCACATGAAGTCAAAAATAAAAAGATCATTTAAGTCTAAACTGTTTGTCTCAGGGTGAAGGGCGCAGGGCAGTTCATCACTAGTGACCAAATGCATCTGTTATAGGCAGAGGATACCGCTTACTACCAGGTGGGCCTCGTGCTTGTACGATCACTATAAAATAACTGCCTGTATATACGGACAATTTACGTAGGTAATATTATTGAGCTAAAAAACTGTCGCGAGCTTTGTTCATAATCATGAAAATTTGGATCAAAATTATTTAATATTTATATACAACCATAAATTATATTCTTTTAATTGTGTCAATTTAATGTTACGTACTGTTTTAAATAAATTAATTTTCTTTTGATTTCATTTCAAATAGGCATTTTAACTGAACTTTTAAATCACACACAATGCCGCCAAGCGCCGTGCGTGTTTTACCTAAACTTCGTGAATTCCGGGACAGTAATGCGAAATTACTGGACACCCCATTCCGGGACTATCCCGGATTTTCCGGACGTCTGGCAACCCTGGTTGGGACGGAGCAATTCTGACTTTGACAGCTACGGCGCAACCGTCTCAACGCCAGCCCGCGCTGGACGCTGCTGTGTACAACCGTGACTCCCAGACGAAGGACTTCAAATGGGTTATAAGTTCGAAACTGGTCTGAGCAATATCCCTAAATATTACGCGAGTCCTAGCCGGTTACTAAATAATAGGTAATATAGGCCTGGCTACTTATGGTATGGTATATTAGGTTTGTCCGCTTTAGTTCAGATTCGCGTTTGTGTGGTTTATGTGGTTGAATATTATAATAGAAGAATTCAGCATAGTTTGACTTTCCTTCCTGTAAAGCAAATAGTCAGCTGCAAAGTGGAACAATGTCCCATTTGGAGTGTTTATTTTGTATTATGTGGAGTAAAATACTTTTCCTATAACGATTAGAGGTAACGATTAGAGGTTTTCCTCATTATTCATATAATTATATTATTAAATATAATTGTGTTTCATGTTCAATATATTCAGTGTACTTATTAAAAAAATAATTTCATAGGTATTATGTATTAGGAATTATTATTTTTAATATTGTTAGGTTTGCAATAACGCCTGCTATGCTATGCGGATTACATTACAAAATCACAAATATACGATAGGAAAAATTTAAATCATGTGCGGGATCCATCCCAATACGATGGTTAAAGAACGATAGGAAAGATTCGAGTTATGACGTCATGTTATGTTAGCTCAATTGGTTAGAGCATACCCCGGCTCAAGGGGTGGATGGACGCGGATCCCGCACATGACTAAAATTTTTCGTATCGTATATTTGTGATTTTGTAAGGAATTATTATACTCTGCCATAATTTGATGTATACCTACTAACATACTATTTACGTACATTTATAGATAGATATACAAGCTCCCCATCCTTCATCCAAGATATACACACAGTAGGCAGTATGTACGTTAAGCCGGACACAAGTTGGTAACTTGAAGTTTCTGAAAAACGGGATCTACACTACAACAATAAAAAATTTACAACAATTTTGCGGCAAAAGTTTTTGTTTCTTGGGCTACCTTCAGGAAATAGCAGGCACATGGAACGCTCGTAACAAGAAACTACGGCCATACAAGCAAATACAAAGTAACTATAAATAATAAATAAATAAATTGTTTATTTCCTAGAAATTTATTTAACTAACACAGTACATTTTACTACTAGACTTCTTATACAATATATATATATATATATATTTAGTTACAAACAGCTAATATACTTGCTACAAATCGTAAAAATATGACGCTGTACTAAATGCATGCTTAACACATGCTTATTACAATAAAAAAACACCATCTGATCAGTTGCTGAATGCTGACTCGATGTTGATATAAGTAGGTATAATTTTTACTATTTGTATGAGCTTTTTAAGCCGAAAGTTTTGTTCCGAACTTATATATGCCCTTTTATGTAAACTATATCATAAAAATAAGAAAGCACCACTAAACAACATTATATTACTAGCATTGTGTTTTGTGAAGAGAAAAAGCTAAACAAAATTACAACAATAGGAAAATTTATAACCACAATCGTGATTACATCCCGCGGCCATTCGTCCCTCAATTCGGAACTTGCTCTACCAATTTGATCTACCGTGTACCTAGTGGGTATTCTAGTGGTAGGTGGACTGACGACATCGTAAAGGTCGCGGGTAGCCAATGGTTACAAGCGGCTAATAGCAGTTCTTTGTGGCGTTCTATGGTGGAGGCCTTTGTTCAACAGTGGATGACTTCCGGCTGATGATGATGTACGGTATCAGGTAATCGCGGGTTTGAATCTTGCTCGTGGTTCAATTTATTTCCTGTCCTTGTATACATATATAATTATTAGTTTTTAACTTTGTAGACGTTTTACCGTCAATGAATTTGGGGGCATGTTTCTATTTTCATTCTGTGCCAAAGTCAAAGTCAAAATTATTTATTCAATTTAGGCGCCTACGACGCTCTTATGAAGGTCAATTACAAGTTTTAGTATTGAAATACAATTATGATATGATTATATGTCTCATGATCTGAGCCACCCACAAAGACTAAGCTAATTCGCGCCTCACTCTGCCCATTGCCCATTTGAATTCCCACCCATCAATTGAAACACTTGTATCTATCATGAATCACTGCTGTACTTGACAAGTTATTGCATACTTTAATGCGAATTGATAAGAGAGTGCGAGGGTGACGTTACTTAGGGTGCGTACCATTTGAGTGAGATTCGCTAAAAACGCTAAAAACGATCACACTCCCAAAAAATTGTTCCACATGGGTCTTGGAGTTATTTTCGCCTTAAACGCTACATCTAATGTCAAAAGTGACATGAGTGGCAAATTTTAGTGGCATTCTTAGCGTTCTTATCCAAAAATGGAACGGGGATGACAATTACAAACGATCACGTGATCACCATAGACGCAGAATGTGATCAAAATTATCGAAAATAACGTTCTTAGCGACTAATGGAACATACCCTTAGTTATCCGCAACTCGCAAGTGACATTTCCGCTCGCTCGATAAGTTGAGATGGGACGGCAGTGGGACCCTTCTGAACTTGACATTGAAGATGACGATGGAAGTATTCATGTGGAAGATAGGCTGGAGAATAGCTTTTTGATAGGTTTCGTATCGTTTACTTGCTTACGTAACCGTATATGCGTGTTGAATTGGCTGAATCGAGTTAAAAAATGTATAGAAAGAGATCTTTGTTAGAAATACACGGAAAACTCACGCATGTGACGGGATTCAAAATTTAAACAGTGTTATATGGTTTTATCGCGCCCGTAGCTATTTGGGTAACCATTCTGCATTTTGGTAAGGTTTGAGAGTTTAAAACAATATTGCTCATGTTAATTTGAATAGTTTTTGAACATCTATATGCACATGATTCCATTAATTACTTCTAAAACCGTGAAAGATAAAAAAGTACCCGTCACCCGTAACAATTACTTCAATAAGAGTTTAAACAATACATTAGATCTTAACATTGTAATCTTGCATGAACGCCTGCTAAGCGAAGCGCTTACAAATTTCCAACGAAAGGAAAATGTTTAACCTTAAGTCCCCAACGGTTAAACGATAGAAGCATAGTAGAAAGACTCTTTCTACTAGAAGAATAGAAGCGAAGTGATAAATTTGAGGTGTGACTATAGACGGATAAGTTTTACAACTTGTTATTTATTCATTGAAATATAGACTACTCTACTTAAGACACATTACATTTATACAGGAAAACATCATAATTCATAGTGAAACCATACAAATCAAGTGCAACAGTTTTACACATATATAATATTTTAGTAAATAATACGGGATAACTCACGTAAATAAGTCAGATAGCTCCTTCTCAGCGAGACGTCAGTGCTCAGCGAGACGTCAACGCGGGCGTCCCGAGCTCTCCTTGAAAAAGACCACCGGATGTGGTTGAAACTATAGTCGGAGCTATCTGACTTATTTACGTGAGTTATCCCGTATTATTTACTAAAATGAGTGAAAACCACGTTAGTTTTTATAACAAAACATATATATAATATATTACTATGCTTGGACCCTGCGGACTACCTACAGCTCTACAGGTACAGGCATTGCGTTCGATATAAGTTAATCTCTGTATTTTCAATATGTTAATCTCCATAATTTGACTGGCTGCCAAAGCTGTGGTACCCATCCGTACGATTTCCTTCGCTGGGCATCACTATATCATGCTATCTAGTGTGACAGTTCATCAACTTATATTATTTCCAAAGCCACGACAATTCCATAATTGTCGTGACTGACTGGATGTATGGACATCCATTAGCTGCCCAATACGACCTATATATTAATTTTTACATGTAATCATTGTCCAACTAAACGATCCCAACAGGCAACTAAACATTATCAACTCATATATACTACTAGTTTTCCGGCCGCGGGTCCGCCCGCGCGTATACATGTATGTCGGTTATAGCGCAACACCTCTTTTTGCGCAGTTAGATAAAAAAACTATTGTCTTTCCTCGGGAATAAAGATAAAATAGCGATGCCAGGTTTTACATTAGCAAAGACAAATAAAAGCTCCTTCTTAGGTAATTGTGTAAGGTTTTATAATAAAGTTCCCAAAACATATTACAACGCTCACGGAAGGGAAATTCAAGTTGCACGTGAAAAACATATTGATTAAGAAATCCTACTACACAGTTTGTGATTACCTAAACGACAGAAATGCCTGGACAATTACGGCTCTGCAAAGTTATCGCCTGTCACCTATGTAATTTAAATAAATATTGTAATAATTTAAAAAAATAATAATTAAATATAGTAATAATATAAAAGGCGTTCAAAAGAATGGCCCCGAGTTTCTTGCCCCTTCTTCTCGCAGTGGCTCTATATATTTTTTTGTTGAACGTGGCAGTACAGTATAGAATATTTCAATATTAAATTTTGTAATTGACCTTCATAAGAGCTTCGTAGACGCCTAAATTTAATAAATGATTTTGACTTTAATTTTATCTCAAACTATTTTCATACCAAATTTTATCCAAATCGATCCAGTAGTTGCAGACAAAAATACAAATATCCTCTTTATAATATTAGTGTAGATAGAATAAAGAGAAACGATCGCGCTGTCAATCAGTTTCCCAACAAAGTATTCAAACAACCGAGCGACGTAAATCCTCCGTATACTAGAATAGTTTCCTGACTGAATGGAACGACATAGGGACCCTTGCAAGGGTGATCTTGACTGTTATTGACGTGATGTGAATGTAATCATATTAGGTGTTTACGTTATACGCCTATGAAGACGGTTGGCTATGTTTGGCAAGGGTAACTTGGAGGGTCATAAAGGAGTTACATATTAGGGAAAGGAATTAGTTAGATAATAGACTTAAGTATCAGTTTCTGAACCCGTGAAGTTTCATGTTGAATTACGAAAAATTACAAAAGGCGGGCTAAGTCGTCAGGCCTCGCTCTACTAGGGAACCTAAATGCAACAAGCCGTGAATGAAAAAAAAATTCATTGTTGTAGGCACGGCTTAAAAACACCAAAATTTTCTGTCCTTCCATCCGTAATAATTTCTATGTTTTCGCTAAGCCATGCGTCAATGCTCTTATAAAATAATGCTAGTCAAAATTTAAAATGGTTTCAAATCAAATCAAATCAAATCAAATCAAAATTCGTTTATTGCCACACAGTAAATACAAAAAATGAAACAGCAAGAGCAAACAATACACAAGAACAAAATAGACAACTTAAAAATATTTCCTAACACAAACGTAAAAGAAAAGATCATTTCAAATAAATAAATAATGTGGGCAAAAGGAGAAAAACTCAGCATAAAGTCCGTACACATATTAATACACATGTGCACAGACGCTGTTTTTCAGTTTTCCCCTGTGCTCGAACAGGTGTTCGTCGAGCTAGAAACTTTGAGCTATGGTCTAATTGGGTAAATTTTGTAAAAAATATACAACGTTTATTACTTATACACACAAACAAATCAGCTGTAAAGTAAAATTAAAAAGACTGTGTTATATATCAAAACCAAAAACAGAGAATAATACGAATATGAGAATCCGTGCATGATGTCATGAGAGAATGTGTGAGAGTGTATAAGTGTGTGAGAGTGTGTAAGTGTGTGAGAGTGAGTAAGTGCGTGTCCTCGTTACTACCTACGTTTTTTAAAGGTTGCTTCAAAGTGGTGCTTAAGTCGATCTAGAAGGAAAATTTTCAATTTTATTTTAAAAGTGGTGGAACTAACTTTTTGTCTCATTGGTGGAGGAAGATTGTTCCACACCTTCGAAGCGCTGTATTTGAAGCAACCCTTAAAATTAGCAGTAGTATGTTTAGGAAAAGACAAAATATTGGTGTGTTTGGAGCGAGTGTTCAATTTGTGTAGGTCTTTAATCCATGTGAGCTTTTCAAATAAATATTCAGGCTTATGATTCCAGAGAACTTTTTGAGTTGTGCAAGCTATGTGTAGTTCCCTTCTAGTTTTCATGTTCATAATGCCATTTTTTACCAGATAAGGGGTGACATGCTCTCTTCTTGGTATGGCGAAACAGAAACGAGCGCATGCGTTCTGCACTTTCTGGATAGCATTTTCAGTTTTAGTCCATATCCTAGGGCCGTATACAGCACTACAATAGTTGAAAGGAGATAGAACTAATAGATCACACAACAAAATACGTAACTTTTCCGAGAGGTATTTTCTTGTGGAATATAAAACCTTCAACTTGTAAAATGAATTCCTGATTTTGTCATTTATATGTTTCATATATCTCATCTCACTGTCAAAAATCAAGCCTAGATTTCTAGCGTCTACTTCTAGAGGTATTTCTATTTTATTTATTGTTAATTTGGGATTATGTAACATTACTTTGCTAATTTGTGCTTTAGTACCCAGAATTATCATTTTTGATTTAGCTGGATTGAGCACTAAGCAATTACGCGTGGCCCAATCAAAAATTGCAGCTAAATCGCGGTTCATATGCTTTAATGCATCTGCTGTGTCCTCTGCCTTAAAACTATGGTAAATTTGAGTGTCATCAGCATACAGATGATATTTACAAGTTTTAATGCACTCAGGCATATCTGCCGTAAAAATTGAAAAGAGGGTAGGACTTAAAATTGAACCTTGAGGCGATCCCCTGGGTACGCTTGCAACATCAGATACTATTTTGCTTCCGTTCTGATTGACAATCTCTACATATTGTTTACGACCAGTGAGGTAAGTTTCGAACCATTTGCACGTTTTGGGAGAGAATCCATAATATGAGAGCTTGGCAATCAGTAGCCGAGGATCCAAACAATCGAATGCTCTAGAAAAGTCTAACAAAACGAGAATACTACTAAGTCCTAAGTCAGAGGCTGATAGTAAATCATCAGAAACCTTCAAAAGCGCTGTTTCAGTACTATGAGATTTACGGAAACCAGATTGAAATTTTGGTATTATGTTCTCTTGATTTATAAATTTATCCATTTGATCATGTACTACTCTCTCTAGCACTTTAGATAGCGCAGGGAGAATACTTATGGGCCTCAAGTCTTTAAGCACATCTACTCTGCTCGTTTTAGGGATCGGCTTAACAATACACTGCTTCCAATTATCAGGAAAGGTACTAGTCAAAATGGAGCTGTTAATGATGTTCGTAATAATTGGCAAAGTCTTAGGTAATGTAAGTTTGATCATTTCCGCATTTATTCCGTCGTGACCCATCGCACTTGTCTGAATGCTAAGAATTAATTTACATACATCCTCCTCAGAAACGGTATTTAAATGAAATACGGAATTAGATTTATTATTGGATAGAAAAAACGAGAGTAGATTGTTGCAAATTTGTCCATTACCTGGAATATCCAAAAAATGTTGATTAATAAGGTCAGGGTTCATTAAATTTTCAGGTAAAGACACGCGTGGAATATTATTTATTAGTTTAGTTTTTTTAAGAAAAGTCCACATCTTTTTTGGCCGGTGTAAGTTTTTATTTACGTAATGGTTGAAAAACGCGGATTTTTCGTTTTCGACTGAGTTAGACACTAAATTTCTTAAAGATCTATAATATTCTTTGGATGAGTCCGTTTTCTTTTTGTGGCTGTTGCTAAATGCTTCATCCCTGAGTGACATCATAAACTTTATCATACTAGTTATCCACGGCTTTGGAGAATCCGCAACCCTTTTCAACTTTAGAGGAGAATGTTTATCAAAGATATGAATAATAATTTTATTGAAGTACTCTACTTTAGAATTAACATTATGTAGATCCCAGAAACCATGCCATTCTATGGTATCTAGATCAGTTTGGAATAAGTGCGGGTTAATATCATTTAAATAACGTAATTGAATAATACTAGGGATAGGTTTCGGTTTTTTTATATTAAAATCACATAAAACTAGAGCATGGTCACTTAAATCCTGGTTATGCAAAACAGTTATTAGTTTACATCTTTCTGGTACGTTAGTGATAACGAGATCAATCAGGCTCTCAGTTTCCTCGGTTATTCTAGTAGGCTCATTTACGAGCTGTACAAGACTATGCTGAGAGCAAAAGGTTAGTAATTCACGAGCTTTTGGCGATTCAGATTTGAGCAGATCTGTGTTGAAATCTGTCAACAAGCATACATAATCACAGTGCCCAAACGTACTCAAAGATTCACTGAGAGCGTCTATACCTGTGGTGACTTTCACACTCTCTGGCCTGTAGGCAGTACCAATAGCCATTTTAGCCCCCGGTAGAGTAACTTCTAACCATAGTTGCTCTAACTGAGAATCAGGATGAGACTGTATACGTGCGCGAAGACCTTTCCTAATGTAAAAACCAACACCTCCACCTCTACCTTTAGAGTTTCGTGATCTATGGTAAAAACTGTAATTAGGAATAACAGGAGCGATCATTTCTTGTCCTTCTCTTATCCAAGTCTCATTAAGAGCTAGTATGTCCGGCAAATTTGTTGTCATACTAGCTTCAAACTCATCCCTGCCTGTGTTCACGGATCTTATATTTAAAAGACCAACCCTCAAATTTTTAAACCCGGATTTTGTCTTATCCATTATCAAATATTATATGTTTATTACACATATAAACTGCTACATTTCGTGAAAAGAAGTGTTTAGTGTAGGTGTGGTGTAGCACAGACATTATGGTGCAATAAAGAACAATAAAAATACATCTGATTACAAAAATATAGAAATAAAGAACTTTTAAAACTATTTTGACAATATATATGTTTATGAAATTAATTATACTATTCAATACACGCAAAAGTTTTTTTGTTGCATAGAGTAATTGCCAGAGAAAAATAAATAAAGTCTTTTTCAAACATTCACATGGTATAACGCTTAGGTTGACACATAAAGTAGCAATACAACACAACCGATTATTAAGAGAAAATCTGAAATAATTATACAATGTACAAAGCTTAGTGCGGGCGAGAGCCTGAGTGGAACAGGCAAACTTAATCGCAATTAGGAGCAGGGCGCATTTTAAATACTGTGTCCAAATCACCTCCATGGCGAATACGAAACGCCTGTTTACCATCCGCTTCTCTAACTAGAACTCTACCTTCTCGCGTCCAAGCGTATTTCCAGTTGAATTGTTTGCATAGAGTGCGAGCACGACCAAAGATCAGTCGGTTGTCTTTAGTTAGGCGCTCGTTGACATAGATTTGGTGTTCAGTGTTGATCGTATATCAACCTACCAGCCTACGTAAATAGTCTTCTGCTATTTGGGTAGATGTCGCCAACGTCAAAAAGGCGTGCATTCAAACGGATGGCGAATTTTCGTCTGTTCAGCGCCCGCTTCCATAGCATAATTGGTGATGCACCAGGATAGTAATCTGGGGGTTGCGGGTTCAAGTCCCGCTGGAAGTTATCTTTTTCCATCCGTAATAATTTCAATATTTTCTGTTTCAAAAGAGGATGATAGTAGAGTTAATAATAGACTTAAGTATCAGTTTCTGAACCCGTGAAGTTTCATGTTGATTTACGAAAAATTACAAAAGGCGGGCTAAGTCGTCAGGCCTCGCTCTACTAGGGAACCTAATTGCAACAAGCCGTGAATGAAAAAAAAATTCATTGTTGTAGGCACGGCTTAAAAACACCAAAATTTTCTGTCCTTCCATCCGTAATAATTTCTATGTTTTCGCTAAGCCATGCGTCAATGCTCTTATAAAATAATGCTAGTCAAAATTTAAAATGGTTTCATCGATTTGGTGTTCAGTGTTGATCGTATATCAACCTACCAGCCTACGTAAATAGTCTTCTGCTATTTGGGTAGATGTCGCCAACGTCAAAAAGGCGTGCATTCAAACGGATGGCGAATTTTCGTCTGTTCAGCGCCCGCTTCCATAGCATAATTGGTGATGCACCAGGATAGTAATCTGGGGGTTGCGGGTTCAAGTCCCGCTGGAAGTTATCTTTTTCCATCCGTAATAATTTCAATATTTTCTGTTTCAAAAGAGGATGATAGTAGAGTTAATAATACCACCTTGACCCACATTTCTTTATGAATATAGATAAAAATAGACATTCTTCCCTGTGAGGTATCGGGTTAGAATGTCACCCTCTCATTTCATCCCATGAGTTTTGTAAGAGGTGACTAAGGGAAAAATACCGAAAGCTGGGAAGCAGCGCTTTCTGAAGAACGGACTAGAAGACTTCTACAATCCCCAAAACGCCTGCCAAGCGGGGAAATCATTGCAAACTCCCCCTTAATGGGGGAGGCTGTGTTCAGTAGTGGTCAATCTGGCTAATACAGTACATTATTGTACTAAAAGAACTCATAGACTTATTCTAGGGTTCGAAGAAATACGGATGAACAGCAAGATAGGCCGTTTTGCTCTTTAATAGGCCGTAAAAAGATTAGATTCTGCTCTCTTGCTCATATAAATACTGTAGGGATTATAAACAGTAATAATAGTAATAAGAGAGATATATAATAATAAGATAATGGCTTTATTTTCATAAACTACATGTATCCATATAACATTGTGTAGAGGCCTTCTTTTAAGTAAATGTATACCTGTATCAGAAGACCTCGCTCTTCCATATTTATAGAAAATTCATAAGTAGGTTAACATAAATCAAAATTAATATCTTAATACTTAAATACTAAATACTTTAAATTTTAACTAAGTGAAGGTGAGTGTGTGTGTGAGTGCTTGCGTGCGTGCGTGTGTATGTGCGTGCGTGCGTGTGTGTATGTGTGTGTGAGGATGTGTGTGTGTGAAGGTGCGTTAGTGTGAAAGTTCGTCATTCTATATAATAGGATGAAGAACTGCCTCAGTTTCATCGTAAGTAAGAGTTCTGAGCCATGAAGATAGGGTTTTTTACACTCATAATATGATTTTGCAATAATAAATAAGGGCTCTACCCTTATTTATTTTTTTTCAGTCTAAAAATTCACGCCCTTCCAATAAACGTGATTATTTAAATGTGTGTGCGTGAAGCGATTTGACTATGAACTCTGACACGTTCGCGCAGATCGCACACATACCTCGATGACTGAAAAACCAATGATATTGGCGAGGTTACGTGTATTGCGTCTATACACTATTTTGCAAGAGGTAAAGACGTTAGAAGGGCCAGCAGTTTTAGCCTGAAAGATCTCTACCATGGCTTTCCAAAGTCTAAAATAGAACTAGGCAATATTCAGAACTTCTTAATACGACTTGATTATAAAACCTGACGAAGAGCAGAACTATTTAATCAGATTACTCCAGTAGAATTTTGTTTTCCATTTCTTGTATGGGTTGGTATGGTTGTTTGGAAAGTTTTATCTGTCGTGTCACTTCCAAAGTTATATAAAGCTTTTGTTTCCTTCATTGCTAAAGTTTATATGATTATTGTTATACTTGATGCTTATATCACGACGTCATAATAATCTTTGACGATGTTGAAGTAGGAGACTGGAGCCGTTTTGTAACTGGCGTCTTAAAGAGCTTTCTCAAGACGTTTATTGCATTTAGTCTAGACACTGGGGCACTAAGTATGTTAGCGAAGACTGGAGTTTAAGGTTTAAAATAAAATAAGCCATGCTATAGCCACGAGGCTCAAAGATCGTTTTCGTTACATGGATACGAGTACAATTCATATTGTCTTTTCTCTGCAATGATACTTAATCACAATTACCTTAATACGGATGAGCGAGACCCTCAAAATTTAAGCAATCTATAATTTTGTATCTACATCCTATCTATATTGTTCTTTTCTGCCAGTATTCTGGAAAACGGTTACGTTTCCAAGACTGAATCTGATGGAGTGATCCCATTCATGTTACATTGATTCCACATAATTTAAATTATATTTGAATACAAACGTAATCATAAGCCTTATTTAGATACATACTGCACCCTTATAACCGCTTAAGATGGGCTGAGTGATTTCGCACACCTGTTGCACTTGCATCTAATACCGCATCTACCTCGCAACTCCATGTTTATGGTACGAGGGTAATGGGTAAACCGTAAATACAAATTTTGTAAAACAATCTAATTTTGTAGGTAAACAACTATGACTATATTTTGATTAATTAAAGTGTTAAAATTGTTTACGATTAGCGATAGTGTCGGCGCACTGAAGACGAGCAATTAAGTACAGCGAGCGTAGCATCACTCTTCAGGTCCTAAACAATCTGTGCGAAACGGAAATAAATTGCCATTACTGTGGCTCGACAAGGACCACACGTGTTTGTCACTCTCACTTAAATATTCCGTTCTCGGTGATAACAATAGTTTGCGTGGGATATAATAAAACTAATAGTAGGTTTTATTGTTACAGACATAATGGAGGAACAAGAGAACGACGCCGCCGCCGGCGTGCCGGACATGACGATGATGCCGGAGATCACAGAAGAGGCCATCAACGACAACCTCAAGCGGCGCTACCGGCACGACTTGGTTTATGTATCCTTTTGATATAAGCAGTTCTAAAGCTGCCCTCTCATTTTACGTGATTTCACTGTTCTGTACCTAGGGTTGCCTCAAAGTGTTTCTAGAGATGATTCCAGTGTCATTTTTCACATGTAAGTCAATGAATATCAAACGTCTGTTATTTGGTCCATGGTGATAGCCTGATATCGTGGTATGAGCCAGAAAACTACCGTAAAGTAGCTAGAAAGTATTCAATACCACTATGCGTTGAAGCTCCAGCCCGCGGTGGTATTCGAACCATGGACCTGCTCCGCGGCAGTCCATAGCCAATGCCGCTGAGCTATCACTGCTTCAAAAAAGATGTAGATTTTCAGAAGAGATTTCAAGGATTTATTAAAAACCTTGTGCTGTCCCTGATGTTCCATGCAGCTCAATTTCAATTTTATGTCTGCTAACGTAAATTGACAGGTCCTAAAAAATAATATGTCACATAGAGAAGCTCATTTCTCCTTCCTCTTCCTTCCTCTCTTCGTTTTCTCTCATTCTAAAACTATAACTACCTAAATCCTATTGCTTTGTAATTCAATGTTTTCATATAATTGCGAATAAAGCTTTCTGTCGCAAAGAGGGATCCGAAAGTGTATACCTACCTACTCACCGAACGTAATCTCGTTTTGAGGAAAAGTATTGTAAGGTTTGTGCAGTCAGCCATGACATAAGATTTCAGGCAATTTCATGTGACTTACATTTCCACCATATGGCCGTTCAAAAAAAGGCAAGTATCAAAATGTTTTATCGAGGTCGTGTGAAACATTCATGTGAGATGAAAGTTTCCGGTCTGTTTGGACCGATTTCGACCTTCGGATAACGAAAATAAATGATATTACTTCGGCTTTTTCTAAAAAAAAATGTTGTGTGCTATGTTTATACGATATACTTAAAGACTGGTTTGATAATAAATATAACACCATAAATAAATTTAAGCATGCTGTAACAGCTATAAAAACACGCATCATCATTTTATTTTCGTACTTACGTACTCTTACTTTTTTTCGTACTATATAACTCGTGTGAGGAATCGAGAAATAGTTGGATATGCAAAGTGCCTTTGACGGTTTTTTTACGCCGTTCTCTCACGAAGTATCGTATTAAGGCTCCGTAGGTCGATGGATTTTTGCGTATGGGTAGGGGAAACGCCAGAGATATTGATAGGTTCACGGGATAATATATCATTTGTAAGCATTTTCCACGCAGGCAACGTTATATTTCCTGAAGCAGACTCCAATTGTCAGACAGCTTTGAAGTTTCTTTAACGCAAAACACAGACATACACAGGATCTATACTAGTCGCAGTGAATCCCTACAAGGAACTGGGATGCTATACAATGGTGAGTTACGTTTCCCTTCTGTCCATTCAAATGTAAATTTATTGTGGATAACATAAGTATCATTTAAACCCATTTTCGAAAGATCAACATATCATTAGACGTCAAACTGTGGGAAATTGTTTTTAGTACGGATAGGCTAGACTTTTATCCTCTGTCCTCTATATCCCGCTGTTTTTTTTTGCAATCATATAATAAACTAGCGGCCCGTCCCAGCTTTGCAAGGGTATTTAACAAATGTTATAAATAGAAACACATAAAAAGTAGTTATTGTGTTACATAACTGTAGATATTAGAGACATATGGTATAGCGGACTTTTTTTAGATATTGATGTCCTCTATAAAATTGTAGTACAAAGTAGAGCAAAGACTGTATTGTCAAATTTTTCTGTAGCGTACTCGATGTAACAATTTGAGGTATTTTTTTCACACTTTGGGTTACATTATCGAAGTTTTCATACGGATCTCTAAGTTTTTGAAAATATACTATAGCCTATGTTCATCAGGGATAACGTAGCATTCTAATGGTGAAAGTTTTTTTCAAATTTAGTACTATACACTGTTAGGTTCTAGGCGACAGATTTTCAACTTGAGAGGTAGCTATAATCGTACGGGCACTCGAAAAATGCCCTACCTTACATAACGACAGAGGTTCAAGTCGCCCGAACGCCTGTAACGTAGCCTAACTACCACCGAGACCGTAGACGGCCCTCCGAGGCACGGAAGCGTTTGTAGTATGAGCTACTAGCGACCACAAAGAACATCGCTTAACCCTATCGTTGAACGATAGGTAAGGTCTGCTGCGAGTGCTGTGATGGTTTTTCTAGGTAGGCCTAGCGGGGGGGAATAAAAGCTAACCTACCACCGATATGTGGTAGATCGCGCTAAAGGTTTGACTCAAACTGTGAGGCTATCATTATACTCTATCACTTCAAAATAAATAACGTAAGCAAAACATTCCCTTACATTTCACCTATGTTCATTCATAACTCGTCTTAGCAAGTTTCCTGTAGTATTATATGCGAGAACACTTCTTCATGATCAGACAATGAGTTTTCCCTTTCCATAGTGCCATTTCCTTCTCGGAACAAATGACAGTTTTTGCGTCGGATCTATTATGAATGTTGACGTGTGAGTTGATGTTGGAGTTTCGTATTGTAGTTTTATGTAATAGAACATGATTAACTGCTTTGGTTTTTTGCGTATATACTGAGATGTGCGAGGAAGATGAACGGTTAGACCAGGGTAGATAATTTCTGAAACCAACAAAATTAATAGTAGGATGAACCCGTCTAACAAGGAAAGAATATAACAAAAATGAAAGGAATAATAATTTACGGACGATCAGAGGTCGGGATGTGGAATGGTAAAAACAAGTCCTATGAAAAAAAATTATTTGACATAGTTGTAGGTAATAAAAAGAGCTACTTACAACTATTGTATTAACACTTTTTTCACTGAACCTTATGTACCAATGTAGGTATGTGAAAAAATTCAAATTACAAAGTTTTTGTTTTTTTTATATATATCTTATGCACAAAACCTTTTCTAGTAACTGAATTTGGTGAATACCTTTTTATGTCCCAAACACACTGTAATTTTTTTGTTTATAAACTTTTTTTTATCTTGTTTTGACTTAATATCGAAAAAGAACCCCAATTTTCAATCTACAATTCTCGGGTCAAAATATCAGCTTTTATTAAAAAGTAGACTTTTTGTTCGTTTAAATCCTACGAATAATTATTATTCGTAGATTAAATCTCTCCTTTCTGATAATGTACAAAAAATATATTATTATGGTAAATGCTACGAATAAATAAAGTAAAGAAGTATAACTCTGATACAGTGAACGCTTTGATTTCGGCCTCATCACATTCACAAGTAACAAAACACGCACTATTTTCCAAATTCAATTGGATTGGTTAATTGATTTGGCGCTCAGAAATGATCGCATCTGATTGGTCGCGTCAAAGTGATGTTGTCACCGCCGTCATTGCTTAAGGTCAAACCGCACTACTGCAGTACATAGCGAGGCAGCGAAACGGCGCGGCTCGGGAAATATTAATTTGTATGGATTTATAAATGGCGTAAACCGCACTATGAGGAGAGACGCGGTGCAGTAAATTATCTAGTTATTTCACGTTCAAACCACGTTTCAACAATTCATAAGACCTTACTTTAGGTTCTAAAATCTGTGTGAAATCGATCATTATCTCTGAAGAGTCGTGAAAAGGAGTTTTTCGAACGATAATTTTGTTATATCTTGCACCTAAATATAACACATATTAATTTTTCAGCTAAATCTGCTTCTTTGCAAGCCGCCACGATTATTTTACATCGACGACTTCATACATTTCGAATTTTTGCCATTAGTTGGAAAAACCGTTCTGCTACGCCGTATTGCTATTGTGAACGAAAAAGTCGCGCCACTTAGCTGCAGCACTGCTCTGCACCTCTGTAAATGCATATTAGGGGTGCTTACCATTAGAAGTTAGATTCGCTAAAAACGCTATGATCACACTCCCCAAAAGTTGTTCCACATGGGTCTTGGCGTTATTTTCGCCACAAACACTACATCTAATGTCAAAAGTGACAGAAGTGGCAAATTTTAGTGGCATTCTTAGCGTTCTTATCCTAAATGGAACAGGGGAGAGCAGTTACAAACGATCACAGTGATCACAACCATAGACGCAGAATGTGATCAAAATTATCGAAAATAACGTTATTAGCGTCAAATGGAATATACCCTAAGTAGTGACAGCCGCTTCGCGACGAAACTCTGTAGTGCGTTCTCAGCTTTAGATACGCGTGGATGGCGTTATGCTACAATATGTAAGCTTGTTTACGTACTCATTTTCTATTACAGGTTTTTTCAATAAAATATTTTAGGTTTTTCATGCAATTTATTTCAGTAGATTGGAATTACTATCTTAGAAATAATATTCTATAATTTAAAAGTCGGTATATACATATAATGCGCTGAAAAAAAGAAATGGATTTCAAGTAGAAATGTTTTATTTAAGGCAATATTGATAGTAGGATATAACTCAGAATTAAATTAGATTTTAAAAATGTCTTATTGCGTGTATTAGATAAATAAGTACATCCATTTTTTTTGTATTTTAACAAAATTCTGCAAACTATAATAAATACTTTTAACTACTACAACGAAAGCATTTAGTCAACCTAGCTGCCATTTCAGGCTTGCAGGCAGTCTAAGCACTCCAGCTGTCTACCAGTTGGCAGCGTGCCCAGCATACCCAGAAATATTTTTCTAGTATTCCATTGTACCAAATTAAGTAGATGGATTATATATGGATATAGTATTGGAAGTAACAATACCGCAGCCATAGGTGTGACAACTGACAACTATCAACGTGGTAGTGTTTATATGTATTAATTTATGTAGTATTTATATGTTTTAGGTACAAATTACATTATAGTTATCTAGGTATAGATCTCAAGCATGACAGCTGCCAAAATGACAGTTAATATCATATTTTTCCGTTTCTATTTCATATTTTGGATTAAAATGACATAAAAGTACCTAGAAATTATACTCTTACGTATGACAGCTATAAGACCTAAAATCAATTTATTTGTATTTTTTATGTCCTTTGTATCCCAAAAATTAAATCAATACTGGGAAATACGACATCAACTGACACTTTGACAGTTGTCAGATCTAAGCCCTACTTCTAGGATATTTTTATGTCATTAGAAGCACAAATACTAAATTAGAATTGAGGACCTTTATCAAAGTTTTCTTATGACATTTGTAGTACATGATTGACATAAAAAATGGAGCATACGAAAAAAAATCGGAATTGTTTTCACAAAAACAATTCTCAGACTAACCATGTTCCGAAGTTATTTTTGACTTCATGTAAAACTCATGTTGCATAAAACTATCCAGGGTAGTCAAGTATGGATTTCCAAAATATTGTTATTTACTCGTTTCTACAAGTTATTCCCGATTTTTTTATATCCGTATGGCTTCTCCACCATTTTACTACATAGTATGGTATTTTTTCAGAATTAAACAACGTAGAAGAACATTGATAAATTCAGTTGAAAATTCCCGTGTTACAACCGCATGACTTGAACCCACGCGGCGAACTGACAGCGCCGCGCGGTACACTTTTTAAGCCACGCCCGCTTCGGTATAGTTTGCGTTGTGTTGTTTTTGAGCATGAATTACATTTCTTTTCATTATTATTCGTAGGGTAAATGTTAAAAAAATGCAACTGTTAATTTTTTCACTTTTTACCATTTTCAAAGACTGCATCTGCACTGGTCTAGGGGTGCAAGAGTAGAAACCACTAATCGCATCGTTTCATATTCCTAGCGTAGATAAGCGCAATGATATGGTGGTTTTTTTCTCTTACACCGCACATCTTCCGCGGGCAAAAATTTTAAAAAACATTTCGTAATATTTCTCTTTGTCAAGAAAAGTTTATTAAATTTTATTGATATACTTTTTTTTAAACAGAAATACAAGCAAATTTGGTGTAAGTATAGTATAGAGAAAGGTGCAGGCCAGCGCTTTTTATCCGGAATTGAATTAAATTACAACGATTTTTTTGTGAATACGTTGTGCAATTCTCCTTTTAATCATATTATTTCTTGATGGAACAAGCACGAGAACCACCTGGTGTTAACGGTATAATGTAACAGATGCAGTCCGTCACGAATATAAGTATAATATTACTCACAGGAGTCGAACTTACGTTTGGCCAGTTTTATAATTTTTTTGAACATTTTGGGCACTGTCCTTTGTGTCATTACTGTCACAGTGTGTTTAATTTCAGATTGCGTTTCAGTATGTACCAAGATAAATCTTAACATAAAGATACCTATATACGATACTAAACTAATTATCGATAGACATTCGAGAAATTTCCCACAAAAACATTTGAACAATACACATTTACCACATAAATTAACGGATTTGTAGAATCGTTAATTCTGCTCTAACGATTTAACTAGTCGCGCTCCAGTTTACAAAAAAGCATTTATTGAGATCCGAAGCGGCAATACTTTGAAGTAACAATCGAACAAAATTATCAGTGCATAAGCAAACGGATCCCATGTTATTCCAATTTAACGATGTTTAATCTCAACCGATTCTACGGCGAAGTTGCCTAAGTCGCCTTCGGAAAGCTCAAAGCTGAGAAGTAATTTGGAACTTAGTTCACCGAGTGGCTTCTTGTTTACAGGAACACATGCAAAACTACAGAGGGAAACCTTTCGGGAGCCTGGAGCCACACGTGTTTGCTTTGGCCGAGTCTGCGTACAGTTCGCTGCAGGTAAGGAAGGATTTCTTTAAATTCAAATAGG
This sequence comes from Plagodis pulveraria, assembly GCA_963890685.1. Classification (NCBI taxonomy): domain Eukaryota; kingdom Metazoa; phylum Arthropoda; class Insecta; order Lepidoptera; family Geometridae; genus Plagodis; species Plagodis pulveraria. Next base: position 7,691,549 of record OY982964.1, on the reverse strand, counting down.
CATAAATTAATTTAAATTTAAGTGTCTTTCTTACGGTCGTAGTTTTGGTTTTACTTTTAAACTAAGGTTTTTAAATGTAAAACTAAATTTTTTTTATGATTGATAGGTTAGCCTTTGACCACTATATGACCTGACGGTAAGGGATGATGTGGTCGAAGATGTTCTTTAGGCTAACCTAGAATTGCTGGCTCTCAAGGACAGCTGCCGGAACACACCGTTAAGTGCTTGGCGACAGATTTTCTACTTGAGAGTGGTAGCTAGCCATCAGGTGGACATTCGCAAAATGCTCTACCACCATGCTATTACGACTGCAATCCTAAGACGACAACCGGGACCGACGGCTTAACGTGCCCTCCGAAGCACGGAAGCGCTCAGTAGTAATGTCACTAGCGGTCACCCATTCAACTCATGACCGCGGGGGACGTTGCTTTACTTTGCTGATCGGTTAAGAACAGCTAAGCAAACTTCGCTACGAGCGCTTCAAAATAATGCATTTGGGGCTGAATTTAGAATGCCAATTTAATAGCAGCACCATATGTATTATTCGAAAACACTTGTTATACATTGCCATTGGTGCATTATGAAAGAACCGTAACAAGTTAAAATCTTAACGCTTCAATTGGTTAGTTGAACAATGTTCAATTAGTTGAATTGCTATATGTAATTACATCTATTATATAGTTTGTTTAGTCATAAACTTCTGTTTTTACTACTCGTGAATCAGATACAGTGAATCAGTTTAGGATTAGTAATCTGGAATATCCGTGAGTACAGGTGTATGTACATTACTTAACACTGAATGTATCTGATTATCGTTAGCCGGTTTACGTCTAATATTGAAGAGAATACTTCCACATCGAATTCCCCCATTTGCATTCATCACCTCGCTGCGTCTCTGATAATGTCCTGTACCTACTAATATTACAATAATAATATTAAATATGTTTATTTCAGGGAGCAAAGAATGATATTAATAAACTTATCTACTAATAACATATATTATACATAATATAGTTTGGTTCAGGCACATTTTTTTAAGCATCAGTAACTCATCTACCTGTGAGGGTTGCACCGTATGCACGACAACGACTAGACGGGCGGGAGATCACCTTCTATATCTGTCATAATTCGCATGAAATGCCTCAGTACAGGTGCATGCGGATCCTCTGCCACAGTTTTCAGTATGCTGTTGTCACTTCGTATTCTCCTTATCAGTGACGTGAGCTTTAACCTAATGTGAGGTCTACCAACTCTACATGGTTCCCTTTTTGGTATGGTGCCTCTTAGAAATATTTCTAGCTCTATAGGTATTCAATTTGTATATTGGCGTGGCTTCCCCGTTCCCCGAGAGTTGTATTGGTGACTTTAGGTCTTCAGTGACTTTCCTCGTTTCGGAAGTTATCGCACAAAGAAATGCTAAGCATATAGCTCTGCTTATGGCTATAGGTATACTTTAAATACAGTGTCATATTCATAATATTAAATTGAGAAAACTTTTATAGAAGAATTTAAAAGGTATTCTAGGGAATCACTGAATAAATACCGACGGACAAATTCCAATGCAACTTCCAATAGTTATTTAATTTACGCTTTTTATCCAGAACGGTGAGAAGAACCAATCTGTGGTGATATCAGGCGAGAGTGGCGCTGGTAAGACAGAGACGACAAAACTCATACTTCAGTACCTGTGCGCGGCTGGTGGTCAGGCTTCCTGGGCCGAGCAGCAGATACTAGAAGCTAACACTGTCTTGGAGGCTTTTGGTAAGTCAAATCATTCAATTTTATAACACAAAAGAAGCAATGATTCAATTCTCACTCGACGTTTTGGAAAAACTTATTTTCTCTTCTACCTAAAGTTCGTAGGACTTCTTTTATAAGATATTTGCTTCTACCTGACAGTGTATTACAATCTTAGGGCTGCTTTCACGATCCGCAAGTAAAGTTAGAAAATGTTACAATCAACATGGTTTTAAGCGATAATGTCAGATAAACCAAGAGGTGAGTTAGCTGTGAGTTATGGTTACTCAGCCAATGCAGGCCTACTCGAAGCTTTACTTAAAGGTCGTGAAAAAGGCCTTTAAAGATTTTTGGAGCATTTTATCATATAATTATCATAATATTTTAATTAGGTTTTCGCGATTATTAGGTAGGTAGTAGGTATAGGTACGTAGTAATTAAACAACACCCCATGACCACGATCTCTGCTTCGTGTTTGAATCGACGGGATAAAAATGTAAAATATACGTAGTACTTTAAAGTTGTTTAATTACTATAATATATCATGTTTAACTGTCCCGAGATCGAACCGTGGGTCAGCTAAGTGTGGTGATTTTTCTTACAAACAGTATTGTCAGTTACAGTCTGAGAAATGGCACTGTACCTGTCACATGTCAATTGCCCTCTATTACATGGACTGAAAATTATGTGTTTGTACACCACTGTCGTGACGGCCCTTAATCGAAGAAGACTGTACAAGCGTGACGATCGATGTGATGATGATTCAGCTGCCTACTGTTAATCTCTTTTTTTTTATATGTTATTTTGACGGAACAAGCTCGAGGCCCACCTGATATTAAGCGGACTAACCTATGCCTATAACAGATGCATTTCGCCACAAGTCACGAATTGCGCCCGTCACCTTGAGACATAGTTGTTAAGTCTCATGTGCCTGTAATTTCACTGGCTCTCAAGGACTGCTGCCGGGACACACCGTTAGGTGCTTGGCGACAGATTTTCTACTTGAGGGTGGTCGCTAGCCAGGCGGGCATTCGCAAAATGCCCTTCCACCATGCGGTGAAGCTCAAGCTCGCGGCGGGATTCGAACCATGGACCTGCTGCGCGGCAGTCCATATCCAATGCCACTGAGCCATCATTGCTTCAAAAATTGTGTTCTTACCTTATGGTAAATTTCCTTCTGCTCGGCGTCTATACTATGCCTACAAGCACAAGCCTCAGTCATTCCCTTTTTTTTTTTTTTTTTTTTTTTTTTTTTTTTAACGTGTGAAAAATGCATTTACGCATTCCCGTCCACCCCAGGGAAGGTGGCCGGGATATGTCGGGCTCGACTCCAACTACTCCCACAGCAGCAAGTGCCCCTACCGACTAAATAACACACGGTGTTCCACCTCTACCGCTTCTCGGCGGGATCGCAGGGTCGCTTTAGCACTCAACCACGAACCCGCCACGGTTGTCCGTTGCCGGACCCCTCCTGGGGTGCTACCCCTCACGACGCACCAGAACACATGGCACGTCGCTACCACCCGGGGACCAAGCCCGCAAATGGGCGTCAGACGACCCCGCTTCCGACGCCCAAGGTCCCCCTGCGACGGGTCAGATGAGTAGCCCCGTCGCCTGCTACTTCGGCCGCAGAGGATAGGGAGAGCGGCGCCTCGCTATACCAACACTCCTCCTCCCCTGCGGCCCCTCCGCGTCCGCCATCCAACGGTGGCGGCCCCGCCGTGGCCACGGAAGGTAGGGAGAGCGGCGCACCGTGATACCGGCACTCCTCTCCCGCCGTGGCCCCTCACCGTCAGCTGTGGTGTCGCCCATACAACACCACAGCCCGCCTCAGATGCGGTGCTGCCCATACAGCACCGCAGCCTACCCGTTGCCGCTCCAGTCTGGACTTAGAGGCAAAGCCCAGTGGAGCGGCCCCTCTGGGGCCGGCCGACTGCCCAAGCCAGCACGGCCCCTGGTTCCTCTTCGCTTCACCGTGGGTGACGAAGCCACGGCTACTAAGCCCCACCGCCACGACAAGGCGGGAACCCTTCGGGGGGAAGCCTCAGTCATTCCCTATCCTATCCATTAACTTACTATAACCTACCTACCTTAATGTTGAAACTGATTCTTTTCCAGGTAATGCAAAAACAGTGAGAAACGACAACTCGTCCCGATTCGGAAAATTCGTGGAGGTCCGGTTAGACCACCGAGGAGGCATCAAAGGAGCTGTTTTAAGAGATTTTCTACTGGAGAGGGCTAGGATAACTGGCCCTGCTCCTAGAGAGACTAACTATCATGTGTTTTATCAGCTCGTTGAAGGAGCTAAGGTAAGGACTCCTTCTTAGAATCAGTTATAAAGCGGAAAATTATGATTGGTACCTGGCGCCGATATAGTCGTTCGCGACTCGCAAGTTCTTAAATTGAAACAGATGTATTAAATGTTGACTGCTATATGTCTTCTAGAGGGCGCTAGAATTGGTGTGTGTAATACCTTTGGCGTCGATATTCAGTGGACTGAGAAGTCAAAGTGCCTAGCACGTTAATCCGCTTTAAAAGACTGTGAGAATGTGTCTAGTTTGATCTGTTTTCAAGGTTGGTTTGACAGTTACTTGATGTTTCGTTGCCTATAGATCTATAATCTTGAGCCCTCTTTTATTACTAATCAGTCTTTAAGATGTGGAAACTTCGTTGGTGCAGTGAATGAGCATCACGTCAAATTACCGGGTCTGAACCTCGGGTCGGCTGAGTGCTTTTGGGCTTCCGATAGAAAAATCTCAGCATAGATAACTACCTACACAAGGGCTGACATCCTGAGTATGGTTGCATTTCCTACTGTTCTAGAATATACAGCTACTACAATTATATTTTTAATTGTTTCGCTCAATATTTCAAAGTCTTTTTCCTTTTACAGCACAACGCAGAACTGCGCAACACACTCAGGTTACGAGACGACGTACACTTCACATATCTTCGGCCTGAAGACGAGGAAGCTAGAAAAGGGCGGGGCGGTGAGCAAGGCAAGCTTGAAGCCTTGCAATTGGCGCTGACAGTACTGCAAGTGCCGCCGCATATGTGCGAGGGACTCTTCAAAGTGCTGGCGGCGGTGCTCTGGTTGGGGAATATACATTTTCAGGTAATAGATACATTCGGAAATACACTCGCCTGCACTCGAATTATTTAAACACTTCACTTCACAAACAACGCCGAATTTGCCTTAAGCTGCGGATCCACCAGAGAAAGGTGCGAGGAAGGTGAGCGGTGTAAGAGGAAAAAAACCACCAGTAGCCAGGCTTTTTGGAGACTGATTCACCCTCGTCCTGATTGAAGGTATACTCTCAATCTCGATACCCCACACTCGGTCCCCGGCTGGTGCCAATCAGGCGACAAACCAGGTGGTAGGCCTCTTAAGCAAGAGGCTGTCTTGTTGGGTACCACCGCAGTGTCAGTTATTGTATATTTATAATATTACCTCCCAACAGTAGTTGTGCAAACACTGCTATGTTTAGGTTTGAAGGGCACTCTAGCAAGTGAAATTATACGGCAAACGAGACTTAAAAACTAATGTCTTGGATTGTCGAGCGCAGTACGTTTTCACACTCAATGGTGACACTGTAACTGTAATGGACTGACGTAATGCTTACCATCAGGCACTGGCTTGTCCGTCTCGGCACTTTTTAACAAAAAATATATATGTATATATATATATATATTAAGTGAGAATAGATATGTGCGACGTTATCTGGTGGATCCGCAGCCTTTAGATGTATCATATTTATAATTTGAGGTAATAATTTATTACTACTATAACATATACCCATTAATTAGGGCGAGCGAAGCGAGCTCTATCACTATCCCACAACTTGAACATTTTGTGGCTCATTTTACCGAAAAGCTATCACGCCTATAAATTTATCCTTTAATATAGTAATTTAACTTCACATCTAGATGTGTTAACTGACAAAACTATTTAATTTTAAACGTTTTAATAAAATTAACATTAACAATTTAATTTTTTATCCACTGGATAGAATGTTATTGTACTACTAACGCCATCTGTTAGAAAACCAAAGAATTAACTTCGCTGCAACAGAACTAAACTCAATACTCAAATACATAGGTAATCTACTTAATACTAGATGGCACCACTAGGATCGGGTTGTAAAATTAACGAAGCCCTCACAAAGCTCAGCTTTTTGGTAGTATTATTTCTTACCTGATTTTCTATTTATTTAATGAAATTCTTCTTGCAGGATGTAGATGGAGAACGGACTACGCTGGCTCCGGAAGACACTGAAGCAGTAGATGCAGTGGCAACTCTACTCGGTCTGGCGCCGCCGACTGCGCACAAAGTGCTGCTGGAACGACAGATCAATGTTCGGGGAAATGTTACTGATATACCGCTTAGGTTACACGAGGTTAGTACATGCCTTTACAGTTATTTCTCTAGCTTATTATCATCATAGACTTGGGTGTGGTTTAGGTGGGTTGGATTTCCTATTCATTCATATTATCCTTCACATACTCTTTTTTCGCTCTTTATAACATATGTAAGGGGATAAAAACAAAGAAATCGGCCACTATTCTTTCAAACCTGTTTTACCCGACTGATCCAAAGGCACTGAATTTTGATATTAAACTTAATGTGTCAGCATAATCCACCAATTAAATAAAAGCTAATGTCGAGGAACTTTTAATATATATGATAACAAGTTTGTTTGTACTAGTATTCTATCCAATCTTATGCATACTATACACGGCGACATCGTTGACATTCAATTGTCATTGTCTTCACTATGGGTGTATTTATTACATTGTTTATTTTATTGCAAGCAAGGTAAGCCTGTGATCAAATCTACCTGATGGTAAGTGATGTGGTTGAAGGTGTTAACAGGTAGAATTAACCTAGACCTAGAATTACTGGCTCTCAATGACAGCTGCCGGAACACACCGTAAGGTTCTTAGCGACAAATTTTCTACTTGAGGATGGTTGCTAGGCAGGCGGGCATTCTCAAAATGCCCTTCCACCGTGCCATGAAGCTCAAGCTCGCGGCAATGCCACTGAACCATCACTGCTTCAGAATGTACCAACTATCAAATTGCTTTTTATAAATAAACCGTGTTTGTTTCAGGCCCGCGAGAACCGGCACGCCATGGCTCGAGCGCTCTACTCGCGCACGTTCGCATGGCTAGTTCGTCACGTTAACTCTTGTTCGGCGCCGGGACGCGAGGCGCCGCGGTCGATGGGCGTGCTTGATATCTTCGGCTTCGAGAACTTTGCCGCTAACTCGCTCGAACAATTGTGCATCAACTACGCGAATGAGAAGCTGCACATGTTCTTCAATAACTATGTATTCGCTTTGGAACAAGAAATTGTAAGTATTGCCGCAGTTCCGTGAAATCTGTGTGCTTTCGATGATTTACTCTAGAGAATTTCTGAGGCGGAAGACATCGTGCTTCTTGGGACAGTTGTCACAACTACCAGAGACAAATGTGACAGCTGCCAATGTGACACATTTCCTTGTAATTTTTAGAATACGTCCAACCCAAATAATGAACTCGAAACTCCAGAAATATGACATTAACTGTCATTTTGACATCTGTCACACCTAAGGCCTATTCATTTGTAATTATTAAAATGTAACATTTACAACTCAAATATGAAATGAAAATCCAGAAATATAACATCACAAGTGTCACTTTGACTGCTGTCACATCTTAGATAGTGGTCATAGATAGTCTATTACCTAGTAATTATTTGATTATTTTAAACCCAAATATAAAATACAAATTAAGGAATATGACATCAAGTGTCACTTCGACAGCTGTCACATAAACAGCTGCCATAATATCATTAACTAAGTAATTTAATACATTAAAAAAATCGATACTGCTCTTTCTTCCGTTGGATTAAGCAAGCCCAATGGCATTTTAGTCTAACGGTACAATGGTACCACGGTTAATAGAAAAAAATATCTCAAAAGCTTTTGCCGTGGTAATATTGCGCAATACTACGGCATAATGGTACCAGCTAATGGTACCCCGGAAAATGAACGGACAAGCATACTCGCTGTCTAACGGTTCCTTTCATGTTACTCTTGTATTTTTCATGTCAAACTTCTCATCATATAAGGCCAAAGCAATGTATTTTTTTTTATAATTGTTAGGTTTGCAATAACGCCTGCTATGCGGATTACATTACAAAATCACAAATATACGATAGGAAAAATTTTATCCCGCACATGACTTACATTTTTCCTATCGTATATTTGTGATTTTGTAACCAAAGAATTGTAGTTTTTTCATGGAGAATATGAACTCTATTGATAATATTATTAATGCCCCTTTTTCAGTACCGACAGGAAGGTATAGTGTACAATCAGATTCAGTTCACGGACAACGCAGCGTGCTTGGAACTGCTCGAGAAACCGCCGAGAAGTTTGCTCAAGTTGCTCAGTGAACAGTGTCATATGCCCAAGGTAATAAGGTCTATTTAATACCACTTGAGAGATGTAGTTGATCATTAAAAATTTTGTAATAAATATTCAAAAGAATTATTTGTAGTTACTATATTTTAAGAACTTTTTTTTATGTGTTCATGTAACAAGACTTACAAGACGGACAAGTCGTCCGCCTGAGCTTAAGCGGCACGCCTGTCCCATTTAGTTGCAGTGTCACCTTCCTCATACTGCTTGACACTGCACTGCAATAGTTATTCCGAGACGTTAGTTATTACGTCCAATTTGTCTAGTATTTTCATTTGCTACAGTGCCCTTCGTGCGTTAGCTCACTACTGGTTCTATTCAATAAGACGGACTCGTGCTTTTGAAGTCCGACCATGGCGACCATCTGTTTTGGTAGGTCTCTTATCTTTAACACCAGATGTCCATCTTATCAAGAGATAAAGCCACCCATTGTACCTGACTATAAACCTTTATTAACAACACAAACTAAACATAACACTACAGATACTACAACGAAAGCATTAAGGCAACCGAAAGGCTATTGCAGGCCTATATGCAGTCTAAATGCTCCGGCCCACTACCAGTTGGAAGTGTGCCTAGCATGCTGGCAGCATTCCACTTTGGAATGCAAAGCTTATATTGTTGAAATATCCTTATGTCCTTCTGATTTCAGTAACCTTAAAAGTTTTTTTAAGTTTTTAATTGGACTCGTACGATTTGTACAAAAGCCATTCGTCAAGTGCATTGACAACCTATGTTAAGTTTGATGTACTTAAAAGTTGTCACAGTGGAGTTATACTGTGTCGATTAAAGTCGTTTCATATAATGTTTTTTAGGGATCCGACAGCGCATACCTCACTAACATACAAGGCGAGTTTGGCGAGCATCAGAGCTTCGTCAAAGGGTCCCGTAGGAAATGGGAGGAAGAATTCGGCGTGCAACATTACGCCGGGACAGTGTCCTACAGCGTGCAGGGATTCGTCGACAAGAATAGAGATACGCAGCAAGACGCGTTCATAGACCACTTGAGTCGGTCGGCCAACCCGTTTGTGAGGGAGTTAGCGGATTATGTGCAAGAGTTGGCGCCTCCGTCCCATGTGAGTACATGTACCTAATTGAAATTATTCTTTCAGTGTTTCATTTCCGTTTATTATCCTAAACGAAATTATTATGGGAACATAAAACTCTTAGAGAAATGATCCCTGCTTGATCGTAGAGTCAAGAGGCCTTCCGAAGATGATTTGCATAGAATAGAAATGCGTGGAAAACTTTTCCAGCTACGCTAGATGGTGTTTTAACGTCACTTCGCCTTCGCAGGAAATATAGTTGGAATTTTCATTGGATACATTCATATTTTTAATTCCTTACAACATATATTATGTCACTCTTCAGTTTTCCTAAAGAAGGAAAGAGACATATACATGGTAGCCTTTCTCTGCTCAGAGATCCAACTGACGTGGAATTACAGATTGATGGCTATGTCATTCATAGAGAAGACTCCCTAAGGTGATTTTTAGCATGATGATAAAAATCTATTACGTTATCCAGGAGATATCACTGTCGAGTCCAAACTCGACGGGTACAACGCAGCGCGGGACGTCCAAAGGCCGTCCGACTGTCGTGGACACGTTCAGGTGTCAACTGCAGTCTCTGGTCGATATGCTTCAAGCTACCGATGTTTGGTAAGTTTGCAACCATTTTATTGCAAAATACTGTGATTCACCTAGATTTTACAGGATAATATATTAGTATTGACAATGATAGTATAGACAATGTATATAGTATTGACAATGTATATAGTATTGACAATGTATATAGTATTGACAATGTATATAGTATTGACAATGTATATAGTATTGACAATTTATATAGTATTGAAGAACTTCAGATTCGTAAAGTGTGAGAACCATCAACAGTCATGCCATAATCCACCCGCTTGGCAGGCGTCTTGGGGTCGCAGTGTACTGTGACAGTTGTTCAAAAGAAGCTGCTGCCCACCTTCTAGTACTTGTTGTGATGATGTGACGGGAAGATGTGGGCAAATGGTGATTTTTATGAGAGAGATATGTGGATTGTTACAACCATGTTGTCAGTAATTTCAATAATCACTTCATTCTCTGAAAATCAGTGTTATGGTTGCACCTTAACAGATGTGGCCATAACTCAAACTGAGTGTATTCATTTTGCCATAGTCGTAAATCATTATTATATTCTACTCTAATCAGGGGTGGGGAAGAAGGGTTACCATACTCTCCACGCTTGGCACCTTGGAAATTGCAGGAATCGATGCCAGTTCTTCGGAAAGCGCTGCTGCTCATCTTCTCCCTTTGTCGCCTCTTACGACTAATAGATAATAAGATGTGGAATTCTATCAACGCACCCATGGAGTCTAAAAAATAAATTTTCAGTAATAGTCTGGAACTATGCCCGGTAAATGGCAATATGCTCGCCGCGTACATGATGCCAGTACCTATCAGGCGACCCTTGGGTGCTTGTATCTGCCTACAACTTTAAACATACTTCATAAAAAAATTCATAACTTTTTGAACTCGTTTGTAAAAGTCTTGTGCACATAGCACAAGCGTTAATTTCAAAAGTAATTTGGTGGTCTAGTTTCAATCTAATCAGTGCACAGATATGCTCACGCCACTAATTTCCTACAAAATTAGATGCCCAAGTTACCTTAGACCGTTCATTTGTGTTGGAAAGTCATTACATTACCCATCGATCTTTGGTTCGGTGTCATGTTTTCTATTCCAATACTTTTCTGTTTGTCATAACATCATCATCGACGAGATTGGATTAATCTTCAGTTTAGGTAATTGATTGACTCATAATTACACGAAGTGCTTTGTTCGATACTTTTGTTAGGTTCCACCAATATAATGGTTTTATTTTTAACGAATTACTTTCTAACTGAAGCTTGACAAATAACTATAAGTAAAGACCAAACATCACAGTATTTGGTCTTTACTTATAGTTATTTGTTACATAATAATATAGAAAATACAGTTATTGTTTTGTTTTTCACAGTTATGAATAAAGGTTCTTTCCAAATAAAACCTGTTTATAACGTTCTACCTATAACTATCCGTAATAGGTAGCCCATTGATATCAGAATAATGTGTTCCTACGCCGTAAACGTACTTTTTTTTCAACTTTTTGTTGTATAGTCTGTGATATGTACAAGTATGAAACTTGGTTTGAAAACAGTACTGATATAGGTAATTCAAACCAGCCATTTAGTGAGCAGGCCCGACTCGGTCTCGGCCGTTTTTTCCCTCTACTCTGTCTCACGTTTCATTTCTTTCCACTATCAGGTACGTCCGCTGCATAAAGCCAAACGACAACAAAGAGGCGGGCAAGTTCAACGACCAGCTAGTGCTGGAACAGCTGCGGTACCTCGGCATGAACGAGATTGTACGGATTCGTCGCGACGGATATCCGGTACATCTCCCCACGCCGCAGTTCCAGGCGCGGTACCGATGTCTGCTGCCGCATCCGAGACAAGCTGATCCTGATATTGCGTGAGTGGATACCTTTTAGAATGAGCGACAAGGATTTCAAATTCATTGGGTCTCTTCCCAATAAATGTCATCTCCTCAGCAGGGCTAGCCCATTGGCGATGTGTATGGACCGGTTTATCACATGATAGTAGGACACTTTACGAATGACATGGCTAGCTACCGTCCTTAAGTAAAACATGTGTCGCCACATTCCTAATGTTGTTTTCGGCAGCAGTTCTTGATAGCAAGTTTCAATTGTAGTGTAAGCCTGCTTACCAACCTCGAACAACTCATTCCTGATCACGTGAGATCAAAGGTTAGGCAAGAACAACTACACCAATATAATACTTCATTTTATGGCCCAAGAGAGTGAAGCAATTATATTGGCGGTTTTTTCCTCACGCTCAGAATCCTTCTAGGCACTTTTAACCATCTGGCAATTGTTTACAACAACAATATACAGTCATAACCAGTGCGGCAATAGTTAATTTTAGTTTTTGGCCTAAACCCTAACATCTATATAAACTACTCTATTCAAATAAGCCTTACAAATTAAAAATATTTGTAAATATACGAGAGGAAAAATTTAAGTCATGTGCAGGATTCGAACCCGCATCCATCCAACCCTTTAGCCGGGGTATGCTCGAACCAATTGAGCTAACATGACAATGACGCCATAACTCAAATTTTCCTATCGTTCTTTAACCATCGTATTGGGATGGAGTGACATCTAAAGTACAACTTACGTTGTACTACAAACAAGACCAATTTTGCAATTGGTTTTATACGTAAATAAGCCTATTTGATTCTATCTACAAATTCATGCATCGATTATTAGTAAGGAGCTAGTTCTTGCTTCTAGATAGGACGGTCCATAGCTGAAAATTCATCTCGCGTTATATAATTCATCAGAAAACTTTGAGATCGCTGACATGTCCAAGGGTATCATCTCCCACACAAAGATAAGTTGAATCAGACAACATCATAGGTGATATAATATCCATACTTTATTGCAACATGTTTTTTTTGTCTTGTATATTTTTACTGTATGACCCTGAAGGGGTGTACCAATATAGGTAAAGAGCTGGCCGATCTATGTTATTTTTATGTTAAATACAAAATCTAATTTCAGAACAATAACATCGTTGGCAAACGCACCGCAGAACGAGTGGCAGGTCGGACGCACGAAGATATTCATGCGGACGTCGGTGCACGCGCCGCTTGAAGCTAAACGGACGGCCTTGTTGCACTCTTCCGCTTTGCGTATACAGAAAGTAAGTAAACATTTTCGCAAATAAAGATAACTATAGAGGCCAGAGGGTAGGTAGTCTACCGATTCATTTTATTTTCTAATCTTCAAGCATATTAAAACTTTATGTTGTATGAACTCGAGGCTCGTGCCGGATTTAAATGTGTATATCTTCTATGAATACGTATAGTGACATGGTCATATAAATACTAGTTTTGAGGAGGCATATGAATGTGTAAACTTCGTAAGTTTTAGTGAATTTAAACACGTTGTTCTTTAAGAGTTCCAATATACATTGTTTAAGGTGACCGGTGATGTGTAAGGGGGTAAAATTCCAAATAAAAAAAAACATTTTGCTATGTTTGATAACTATTCTACATGATCATGATATCCGCAAGTTTAAAATAGTAATGTTCATATTACCTTAAAATTGTTTTGAACGCAAATGCACATAGTTACCCCTAAACAGTAAACAATATGTTACGTTCACACGTAACAAAATAAATAATTGTAAAAATATACTCCGAATCTCGCGTATTACGCCATCCAGTACAATAATTAAACAACATAGCCACAAAACCTAAATAAATTATTACATAAAATTCTGCCGCTAAGGTGTCAGTGTTCACTCAAAATCGTCTGAGTTTTGTCTAAGAAATACCATTGTACAGTTTTGTAAGTTCTGTACAGGTGAAGTTAGAGTTGATTAGTTGCGGTGGTGTACTTGAAGACTTGAGGTGGATAGATCCAAAACACTGCGTTAAGTAGTTAAATTACGTTAAAAGTTTAGGCAATTCACAGTCGGTGCGCGTGTGTATAGTTCGGCGTTCTATTGAGTATTGTGATTAAAGTATTGATCTCTCTAATATTTTACTGAATGAATTATAAATGCAATGTGAGCTGTATATAAATGCAACGCAGATTGTATCACAGTAATACTGGTACGGAATGTACGTTGGATCGTACAACCATAGAGAAAATTAGTCCTCTCTCTATGGTAATTACAATCAACTGAGTGTGTCTCCTCTACTTGCATAATAAAACAGCATTATTATTTCCTCTAAATGTTCAATTCACAGTGGTACAAAGGCAGCGTGAAACGTCGGCAATACCTGATATGGCGCAACGCTGTCATAGTCCTCCAAGCAGCGTGGCGCGGTTGGAAGGAACGGGCGCATTTCTTGCGGCTTCGTCGCGCTGCGTTGACGCTGCAGAGACACCTCCGCGGTGCCTTCGCGAGGGAAGTGGCTGCTGCCTTGAGGGAGATGAAGAGGGTCAACCAGGAGATAAAGCTGAGGGAAGAGAGGAACAGGTCAGCTTGGTTCTAAGCAACGTATTATTTGTGTTCGTCGTATCTTCGACGTGGTTTCGCAATTTAATTTGGTAATACAAAATACAAAGCCCAAATGTTTAACTATACTGCTATTAGAGATGAACTAGAGACTTTTATGCAATTCTAGGTTAGTCAACATGTACGACCACTTCGTCACTTACCATCAAGTGAGATAGGTAGTGGTGAAAAGCGCTATCATATCAGTTAAAATAAAAATATGGTGATATCGGTCTGGTGAGGTGTAGTTCCACGTCGACCGGAATATATTACTAACTATATGTATAATGTTTACAACTAACAGGCATTAATACTGCATATAAGTATAAGCAGTATTAACGAGAATGTATAAAAATTGCGAATGAACATGATGAATATATAGTAATGCATTGAACTTTTAAGGCTTGACAAGAATACAGTGTTGACTAATCGCTTTACTTTTATAACCAATTACGTGGTATCTCTACGTTTTTTCGTCCGTAACTATAGATATTTTTTTTCGTTCTAATTTCACACTGAAACCCTCCAATACGAGTTTAGGTAGACAGTAAGCAAGCAGGTTAGCTATGTATTTGAAAAAAAAGTTCAAGTTAGAAACTTTGTAAAAAGTTAAAACAAATTGTTCAACTAGTAAGCTACATAAACTGCGTCTATTTTTCAAAAAACACTCAAAGGACACAAAATTTTAACGTGCTGCAATTTTCTAGGTTTTACAGGTCCACGCTGCCCTAAATAATATTCGCATCTTTCGTAGGTCATTCGTGATACACGTTTTAGAAAATTTATTTTTACCGTCTTGTTTCAGTCTCGCCGAAAAAGCGAATCAAGAACGCGCCGAGTTGGAAACCATGGCGGACCAGCTACGTGGGCTCTCCTGTCCAGCCAACGCACGAGCTGAGTCTGTCAACTTAGACAACCTGTTCGACTTCCTAGCAGACGTGCCGACGCAGCGAGGCGCGCCCGATGGCGAGCCCGACGCGAGGCAACCCACTATTGCTGAGATTGGGGACTCTATGGAGCGACTGGCGGACGATCTTCATCAAGAGGTACAAGTCTCTCCAACCTTCATGCATGACGAAATTTGTTAAAAACGCAATATATGCGAAAGTCCCTTTTAGTTTTTATTTCATATTTGGGCCATAATGCCCACAGTTGACTTACGAACTATGTATATGTACTTACCTGGAAAGGGCTACAGTTGTCACAGTAACAAACAATAGCGCTTTTTATGATAAGAGCCAATGTTCGTTACAGACGGTTTAAAGTAATGACTGAGAGAACAAAATTCGGATCTCATTCCACTGTTTCGGTGGCCAAGAGTTTAAAGCGTCCGGTGCTAAGGAGATACGAGTTCGAAATCGCACGAGATGAAAATGTTGTGCTCTAAAATAGTGTACATGAGATATTCTCTTACCGTGTGGTATAATCAGAAACTGTACCACGGTATCATAACTACCTATTAACTGAAAAAAAATAACACTTGTGGCAAACAAAGAGATGTCGTCTCGTTTAACAACTGTTTCCATCTTTTTCAGTTGGAGCACGTGCTAGCATCTGAAATGACCAAGTCCCACACGGAAGCGGAGCGAAAGCCGGACGGTGCAGATTCGGACGCAATTCCGCCCCCGCCGCCTTCCTCCCTCCCTCTACAAAACATCTTAGCGCCCGCCACGCCGATGACGTCATCAATGAATGGGCTAATGACCTCGTCCTTGAGTAATGGTAAGTACTATAAAGCAAAGATTTTTTTATACCAGTTATAGTTGGCGTACATTGAACAACACGGCATCGTATTGACATCGTTATTCAGTATTCTATTGATCTCCATACATTACATTGCCATTTTTTTATTTTCTTGATGTCAGCTCCTGTGAAAACTTGAACAAGCGTTCTTGTTTACATATTTTTTTTTTTTTTATATTATTGTGACGGATCAAGCCCGAGGCCCACCTGATGTTAAGTGGACTAACCTCTGCCTATAACAGACGCATTTCGTCAACGACGAACTGCACTGTGCCTGTCACACCGAGACGTCCAGTTGTTAGGTCTCATTAGCCTGTAATTTTTCTGGCTCTCAAGGACTGCTGCCGGAACACACCGTTAGGTGCTTGGCGACAGATTTTCTACTTGAGGGTGGTCGCTAGCCAGGCGGGCATTCGCAAAATGCCCTTCCACCATGCGGTGAAGCTCAAGCTCTGGGCGGGATTCGAACCATAGACCTGCTGCGCGGCAGTCCATAGCCAATGCCACTGAGCCATCACTGCTTCAAAATGTATGCATTATTTTATAAAAATATATTAACGAACGTACAAAGTTATACCAGAGTTTCTCAGACTCTGGTATAGCCTTGTATGTGGGTGGGTACAAGGTATATATACAATAATGAGAACGCTCTTTCAAGTTTTCACAGGAGCTGTCATCGAGAAAATAAAGAAATGGAAATAGTATAGCATATTTACTAACTTGACTAAAGCCGTTCACTATTCTATCGATCTCCATACTATATTGCACACTAAACTTGCATCAAGATGTTTATTACTCTATTGATGTCCACACTGCATTTTATTGGTATCGTTTCGACTCGGGACAAGCTTTTAAGCACTCGTGATAATGAGGCAATTTGGATACGGCACCGAGTCGAAACGTTAGAAAATAACAACGTCAACCCTTAGACATTTAACTCACACTTACTCTGATGTATGAATCTGAAATGTGGAAACCAGCTTAACCCTTAGTAAAATGGGTATGGATGGGGTTAACCACACATATTTTATGGGGCTGGTGAAGACCAACGTCGACCAACCATCGCTGGTAATTCTAGAATCATAACCTCACACCTCACAGGTAAAATGTATTCGTATATGCGTTGCGGAGTCAGTATTTTCTATTTTACTTCGTATCTCTCTTTTAGGGCTCCATACTCAAAGGGAAAAACGGAGCCATATTAATGAGACTCAGCTGTCTGTATGTCCATTCTTCCGTCTATATGGCTGTTGCAACCCTTAAAGAGCGAGGCCCCAGTGGAAATTGGTCAGTTTTTTTCTATTTGCATGAATATATTTTTTTCCACAGGTATATCGCCGATGTCGAACGGCGATGCGATGACGTCATCTTTGATCCTGCCGCCGCCGCCGCCGCCGCTGTCGGACGGCGGCAGCGGAACAGCGGAGCACTCTCCCGTGTTCCCGCCGCCGCCCGCGTGCTCGCTGCCCGAACCGGCGGGACCTCCGCCGCCACCGCCGCTGCCTACTAAAGGTACCTAAGTTACTTATTATGTGTACTAGTGCACAGGGCAAAAAGGGTCAAAAGAATCGCTCAATAGTATCTATAGTACAGATTCAATATGTTAAAGTTTAAATGAGCTAAATAATTTAAATTAAGCAGTCGCCTTATACGTAAGGCAGTCGCCTTGCCAAAAGATACCACCAGGGTTCAGATTTCTAGATAATTATTATATCTTTTGTAGCAAAAATATAAAATTAAAACAGATAAATACAACATCAACTGTCACTTTGATAGTTGTCATACCTATGCCTACGGTATTGTTGATTCTAATATTATAATCCATTTACTTTATTTAATTCAATGTAATACTAGCATTGTACAGTTTTGTAAGTTCTGTACATGTGAAGTTAGAGTTGAGTAGTTGCGGAGTGCTGGTGGTGGACTTGAAGACTTGAGGTAGATAGAGTCAAAACACCGTGTTCACCGTTGTTTTTAATTATTAGTTAGTAAGTAGTTAAATTACATTAAAGGTTTAGGCAATTCACATTCGGTGCGCGTGTATATAGTTAGGCGTTCGATTGATCACTCTCTCTAATATTTTACTGACTGAAGTATAAATGCAATGTGCGCTGTATATATAAATGCAACGCAGATTGCATCACAGTTACTATGCTGGTAAGGAATGTACGTTGGATCGTACATATTGCCAACGCCAAAAAGATAGAAAAGAAAGTAAAAAGGTACATGTGAATTGCCAGTACAAAGTCAACAAATAGTAACTTAAGTGCTAAAGAAAAATATAATAGGCTTTCAAGCTTCTATCGTTATAGGTCGAAGCAGTAAATACCTAACAGTTACAATGTTAAAACGAACTCAAAGGAACCTATATAATTATTATATTTACATTTTGATGCAGATATTAAATAAACAGTGACGACCTTATCCACTCAGTGGTTTAATCGCCTGCTTGCAGTTTTGATTGTTAAGTGCATCCAGTGTAGGTGCAGGCTCGTTATCGCTGGTCTCAGGTTTCTTAATTGTTGTCGCGTGCCTTTGATTTCATTAAGTATCTTGTATTTATCTTTAATTTGTTGAAATGGATTTATTTGAAGTTAGGGACGTAGTACTTGTTTCAATCGGAAGTAGCGCCAACTTTACAATAGGTCGTTTGATTATGCCGGTTTGCGTTTTTACGGTAGTAGCTCGCACGCGGCCATCGCTGCCGGGATGAACGTCTATGATTCTACCCAATGCCCATTTTCCCGGAGGAAGGTTATCTTCTTTCACTAACACAATGTCTCCTTTCTGAAGGTTATGCGTTGGTTTTTGCCATTTACTGCGAGCTTGTAGTTGTGTGAGATAGTCGGTGGACCAGGTTTTCCAAAATTGATGCACCATATGTTCAACTAGTTGCCATCTTTGGCGTAAATCTAAGTTTCTATCATCTTGATAGTCCGATAGTGGTAGAGTCAACGTAGGGCTTCCAGTTAGAAAATGTCCTGGAGTTAAGTATGAGTAAAATTCTTCTGGATCTTCTGTGAGTGGACAAAGTGGTCTTGAGTTCATACATGCCTCAATTTTCGCCAGTAATGTAGAAAACTCTTCGTAAGTGAGTTTTTGGTCTCCCAGAACCCTCTTTAAAAAATGTTTCATGGAGCGTACTGCAGCTTCGCACAACCCATTTGCACTGGGCCACGCAGGTACGTTGAAATGCCATTGAACTTCCATTTGGCTGATTTTGTCAAAAAAATCAGATGACAGTTCCATCTTAAATAGTTCAAACTCGTTGCGTAGCGTCTTTGAAGCTCCAACGAAATTAGTGCCGCAGTCAGAGTAGACATGTTTTGGAGTTCCACGCCTAGCACACAGTCTTTGGAAAGCCGCCAGGAATGTTTGAGTGCTTAAGTCCGAAACCAATTCAATGTGGACACTTCTCGTCGACGTACAAACAAAGATTGCTATATAACCCTTTGAGGTTTTCACTCCTCTCCCTTTATTTAATTTGACTTCCACATGCCCTGTATAGTCAACTGCCACATAGGTGAAAGCACGAGATGGAGTCACTCGTTGCTGTGGAAGATCCGCCATAAGTTGATAGTTGTTCGTTGTGTTGAACCGATAGCATCGGACGCAGCGTCGTAGACAAGTTTTCACTGCTCTATTGCCTCCTACGATCCAATATTTTTGACGAATGTATGCGAGAGTGAGCCGGGCGCCGCCATGAAGAGTGGCGGCGTGAGCTTGTTCTATCAGTAGTTGCGTCATTCTTCCGTTTCTAGATAAGATGATAGGGTTCTTCATACCAATAGGTAAGCTGGATTTATTAAGTCGTCCAGAAACTCGTATGATACCGTCTGTATCTAGGTAGGGACATAGTTTATAGATTTTGCTTTTAGTGTTTAAGGTTTGTTTCTTACACAAGTTTTTATATTCTTCACAAAATTCTTTCCTTTGTACATACTGCACAATCGCTTTAGTTGCAGAATGTAGTTCGCTTGTTGTCAAGTAGTTAGGTAGAGCGTCGTATTTCGTCATTGTTGTAAGTTTGTTTCGTAAGTTTCTGCAAAATCGCATAATCCATGCGGTTATTCGTGTGACCTTAGTCAGTGAGCTTCGTTTATTTAATAAGTTATTGATAACATTATCTTCATTTTCTTGCAGGGTTGTTAATACTTGTTTTTTTTCAATATTTGTTGTAAAAGAGCGATATATGGAAGCTTCTGCTTGGGTGCCCACAAATGTTTGGAGTAGTGTAGGGCCTTCCCACCAGAGTTTGAAGTTTAAAACCTTTTTCGGCGACAACCCCCGCGTAGCACAATCTGCAGGGTTGTTTTTCGACTCGATGTATTTGAAGTTTGAGGCTGGTATGACTTCCGTAATTTTTCTAATTCTGTTCGCGACGTACTTCTCCCATTTAGATGACTCTCCTTGTAGCCATGCCAAAACCACCTTAGAGTCACACCAGGCCCACATTGTGATGTCCAAGTCGCTTAAAGCGTTTTTGCATTTTTGCATGAGTTGTGCTAGTAGTAATGCACCACAAAGTTCCATCCGTGGTAAAGAAAGTTTTTGTGCGAGTGGTGCAACCCTAGTCTTTGCAGTTAGTAGTTTGATTACAGGCAGTCCGCCATCATCGATTGCATGCGTGTATATGACGCACGAATAGGCCATGATGCTTGCATCTGAATATCCCATCAGGTTAATGGTTTTCTGAGTTGTTCCAATCCATCGATGTATTTTTAAAGACTTTAAGTAAGGCAGCTCGTCTCTTAGTTTTTTCCATTCATTTTCTATATCTGTCGGTACCGGTTCATCCCAGGTTAAGTTTTCTTTCCACACCTTTTGGAAAATTAGTTTTGCAGTAATAGTTACAGGTGAAAGCCACCCTAATGGGTCATAGAGTTGAGATATTTGTGAAAGAAGGGATCGTTTTGTAAGTTTTTTAGGGTTTTCGTTAATTTTCCAGTTGAAAGAGAAAGCGTCTGATTGAGGACTCCATCCTAGTCCAAGCGTTTTCATAGAATCTTCATGCTTAAAGTCATAGCTAGTATTTGAAATTTGATCTTCACTTAAGTCTTCGAGTAATTTTAAATCATTACTTGACCATTTTCTTAAGTTCATGCCTCCTCCCTTGAGTAATGCAATAAGTGTTGTTTGAAGTTGTTTCGCACCCTCTAGTGTATTATGCCCGCTAATTAAGTCGTCAACGTAGAATTCATTTTGCAGTACTTTTGCAGCCTCTGGGTACTTATGACCATCGTCAATTGCTAGTTGTTGTAAAGTTCGCATAGCTAACCACGGGGCGCATTTTGTACCGTAAGTCACAGTACATAGGGCATATTCTCGCAGTATTTCAAAGGGACTGTCACGCCAAATAATTTTTTGTAAATTTTGTTGATCTTCGTTAATCCAAATACATCTGTACATTTTTTCGATGTCAGCAGTAAATGCATATTTATACGACTTCCACTTCAGTATAAGAGCTTGAATATCTTTTTGCAGGTTAGGGCCTTTCTCCATAAGATTGTTTAGGCTTTTACCACTCCCAGAGTTGATTTGGGAGCCGTTAAATACCACCCTTAATTTGGTGGTAGTGGAGCTTTCCCGTAGGATGCCGTGGTGGGGTAGGTAACATCCGTCGTTGCCAGATGTTGTAATTTGACTCGCCATTTTCATGTGATCCAGTTCTTTATATTCATTCATGAATTTTTTGTACAATTCACCAAGTTTTTGGACCCTGCTCAGTCGTTTTTCCAGTTGTAAAAATTGTGCAACCGCAGCTGATTTTGAGTTTCCTATGTTTTCTTCATAATTTGGAACCATAGGCATTTTTACAATATATTTTCCATCTGAATCTCTTCTGGTAGTTTCTTTATAGTATATTTCACAGTGGTCATCTTGACTTATATCCTGGATTCCTGGAGTAATGTCTTCATTTTCCCAGTACTTTGATAAATTGGATAAGTTAGTTGTAGTCACGTGACAGTTAAAAGTTTGGTGTTTTCCGCATAAGATCCAGCCTAGTTGAGTTTGTTGAGCAATCGGAGACAGATGATCACCTTTCAGAACTCCATCCAAAATTATTTCTGAGTAGATGTTAGCCCCTAGTAGCAGGTCTATAGAGCTGGACACGTTGTAGTCAGGATCAGCCAGCTTCAAGTTTTGAAGATGTGACCAGTTAGATTTTTCAAAAGTACGGTTTGGCAGTTTGTTTGTTAGTTTGTTAAGTACCAGGGCTTGTGTGTTGATTGTGTAGTCAGAATGTATTGATTTGCAGGTAAGTTCCATCAGTCCCTTGCAGGTTCCCGACTCGGAACCTATTCCGGATACTGTCGCGTTATATTTGGTTCGCGGCAGTCGCAGTAGTTGTGCAGCGTTCTCAGTAATCAGATTGACTTGAGAGCCTTGATCCAAGAGAGCACGAAGTTTGATATACCTTCCGTCGTTCGCTTTCACATTGAGTTGAATGGTGGTAAGTAGTATCTCCAAGTCATTTGTGGAGAGATGATGAGATCCTTGCTGCTGTGAAGTAGTTGGGTGAGGTTGAAGGTCATTATTATTTTGTTGATTCATATAATTCCAGTGTAGCAAAGTGTGGTGTTTCAAGTTGCATTCCTTGCACAATTTCGCTGAAATGCAGTTGTTGTTTCCGTGACTGTATAAACAGTTTTTGCATAGTTTGAGTTTCGCAACCGTGCTGTTTCTAAGTGCACTGTTCATGTGCAGGAACTTCTCACATTGCATCAACACGTGTTCGCCATCGCAAAGTGGACATTTTCCAAAAGATGATAGGTGGAAAGTTTTTGTGTAGTTTTTATTGGTTTCATATAAGGTTGATTTTTTCATGTAGTTTTGTTTGTCGTTTGAGTTCTTGTAGTAAAAGTTCTTGGCAGAAGGTTTATTAAAATTTTCGCTGGATTGCTGTTTTGTAGTAATATTTTGTTCTTTATAAAAACCTTTTGATGTTTCTAGTGCCATAAACTTGCTTTCCAAAAATGATAAGAATTCTTGTATGTTCGGTAGATCCCTATTATTTTGCATTTCTTTCGTATATTCATTGAAAGTCGTAGAGTCTAGTTTCTGTGACATATAGTATACGAGTACAGGTCCCCAGTTTTTAACATCTACTGCCATGTTAGCGAGCCCATTGATGCTTTCAGTTATGATGTCATGCATTTTCTTCAGGTTATATGCATTGGGGTGTTGAATGACAGGTAGTTGTTGCATGGTATTCATTAAAGATGTAAATTGAAGGCGACGATTGTCATACCGTTGAGATAATATTAACCAGCAAGAATCGTAATTCTCAGCACTAATAGTAAGGTGCTGGACCAGACGCAGTGGGTCTCCTCTCAATTTAGATTTCAAGTGTTGCATTTTTTGTGCTTTTGATATTGTAGGGTTGCTGTGAATTGATTCCCAGAAAAGATCTTTGAATGATACCCATTGAATATAATTGCCGGAAAATTCAGGAATGTCAATTTTTGGGGTGGATTGTTGGTAATATAAGTTTGACCAAATTTTGCTATTCAAGCATTTTCTTAATGAGTCGTACTTCTGTTCAATCTGTTCAAATTTTTCGTTGTATTCTGTATATAAGTTAGAACTTTTTAATGCGCCTTCCAGTTCCCAATGTAGTTTGTCAATGGAGTCCCATTTAGTTTTTAAAATAGAGAGATGATCTTCAACTTCCCATTTTTCAGTAAGAAGTTCCATATTAATTTTTGACATAGCTCTGTTCAGTGCTTTAAAGTTACATTCTTGATTGTTCATAAGTTGTTTGATGTTATCGTTAGTTTCTTCAAGCAGCATCCCGCTGAGATCGATGTTTAACGGTTGTTGTTGCTGGCGGAGTGAAACCAATAATTCATTCATACTAATTTTAGTGGTTTCGTACATTTGCTTAGTTTTTTCGTAAATCCCCTCGGTGTAGTAATTAACACGAATTGGTTGCGTTAACACTTGCAGAAGAACTTCATGCCGCTCGTGAAACTCCACCCATAGTTGCTCCAAGTTCGCCAGACGCTTTTCTAAGTATTCTACAGTTTTCCTGGCCGCACTATCTTTTTTATAGTTGGTGCACAAAGATCTAATGTTCTCACAAGTAGTAAGTTGTTTATTAAGTAGATCCATTGTAGTTGAAGTTGCTTGATATTATAATTGACGTTTAGTTAATGCTCAGTTGATGTTACGATGTACTTTTAGTTAGTAGGTAAGTACCTTAGTTTCTTCGGTATTCAGCGGAGAGTTAGATATGTTGCTGGTTCAATTTAGGACACGAAGACGACAGTAGCAGTAGCAATCCCGTAGTCTCCTTCTTCAGACTTCCCTCAGTGCTCGCCGCAGTTTAAGGTTAAGCTTCGATGAAACCTGAAGGTCCGTTACACCAATGTCCTTGCAGCCGCGACTGTGAATATAACGCCTTCTCAATTTGGCTGGGGAGACCCGCTTGTGGGAGGCCAGCAAACCGATTCGTAATCACAGTTTAAACCACAGGAAACATTAGTGACCTTGTCGAAGGACCAACATGTACAGTTTTGTAAGTTCTGTACATGTGAAGTTAGAGTTGAGTAGTTGCGGAGTGCTGGTGGTGGACTTGAAGACTTGAGGTAGATAGAGTCAAAACACCGTGTTCACCGTTGTTTTTAATTATTAGTTAGTAAGTAGTTAAATTACATTAAAGGTTGAGGCAATTCACATTCGGTGCGCGTGTATATAGTTAGGCGTTCGATTGATCACTCTCTCTAATATTTTACTGACTGACGTATAAATGCAATGTGCGCTGTATATATAAATGCAACGCAGATTGCATCACAGTTACTATGCTGGTAAGGAATGTACGTTGGATCGTACAAGCATATTACATCATTAAAGTAGCTGAAGTATTTAATATAGTATTTTACAAATTATTATATAGACGGTTAAAGTAATGCAATTGGAGCACGAAATTACGGCTAGATAGCGTGCCCAGGAATCATCATCGCGTCAAAACTATTACTTAAATTGCTTGGTTTAATTCCTGTTTAGTGGGCTCAGCCTTTCGTCAAGTCCATTTCAAAACCAAAAAAGATATTGCAATCATTGTTCCAATGAAAATATTAGTAAAAACTTTGTTTACAGATACAACCCCACCGGAGCTGACAAACGGCGTGATACCGAACGGTAAACTGTCCGTGTTGAACGGCAAAGAACCGATCTACGAGTCTGTGATACCCAGGCCAGCTGATGTACCGTGCAACCAAGCTGTGACGTCACCGCCGCCTCCACCTCCGCCGCCTCCGCCTATACCGGTCGATAACAATAATGGGTGAGACATTCTTGAGATATACTTGGTGGATACTGGATGAGATATACTTCTAGGTAAGCCTCAACAACCTCTTCGACCACATCATCACTTACCATCAGGTGAGATAGTGGTCAAAGGCTAACCTATCAGGTATAAAAAATTAAAAATACGATTATCTAAGTCATTCACAGATATCCGAGAGATATGCCGTTCCCGATTGTTAACTAAGTAATTTCCGTATTTCGCCTCTTTTTTCACATAATTTGCGAACACCAATGTAAAAGTAATGTTTGTTGCCATCGTCCTATTGTTGTAGATTTCCACTGAATAATTCGGCGGCTTTCTAAAGCACGTAATGCACTCGGTATCTGTTCCGCAATAAAGCGGAGCTTCCCCTCGTATATAGGGACAGATTGGCCGCATGCGTTTGATACGTGCTGTATTGCTATGCGATATCTCCCGATATCCGTGAGGTCTTTTCTAATTCAGTTCTAAACTTATAATTATTGAAAACTATTTGGGAATATACAAATAAAATTCATGTTGTTGGATAAGATTAACTGTTGAATAGTACATTGTACACCGAGGGGAGAAAATGATCACGAGTTTCCTTTAAACATACTCTCGAACAAAAACAGAACTTTCTTCCGAGTGATTCATAGTGCTTTTATACTACATCTACGAATAAAATGAAATCATTATAAGTTTTCTCGTATTTGTCCCGAGATTTCTCAGTAAGTAAGTTCTTTATGACTTCTTGAGCTGTATTTTTTATTTCTGGTGAAATATTATAATGATGACGTTATAATATTTCACTTTCATTAGATGACATTTTGAAAAATTATTTAGAGTACTTAAAAGCGTACCTTAAATTATCAATTTCGTAAAAAACAAAGTAACAAAACAAAATAAATTGCCGCGCTATTTTTTTCGTAGTGCAGGTAAAAAGGTTGCCAAACTACTTTCATTGATAGTCAAGTACCAAAAAGATTCCCACCTCTTTTTTCTAATTATTTGATACTAGATTTCCGGCCCCGCGCTTTTCGCGCAAAACCATTAACCTCTTTTTGCGCAGTTGGATAAAAACTATCCTGTGTCCATCCCGTGTCTCAAACTATTTCCATACCAAATTTCATACTAATCGATCCAGTATTTTAGAGCCTATTCAATGCAAACAAACAAACAATCAAATCTTTCCTCCTTATTATATTAGTTTAGATAAAACCTTTTTGAAATTTGACGTTAGTTTTTTTTCATGTTCGCAGCAAAAAATAAAAGAATGCTAGCATGGCAGGTATAGATTTTCATACAACATTCCTTCGCTGCTACGGAGGGCAGTAATGAAATTCCATATAACTTTTTCCGTCGCAAATTTCTAAGGGAGAATTGGCGAACTTTGTAACACGTTTTTGAACGAGCAATGAGACACTTACTAAGTGGGTGTGGTATAAAGAATATATTTACGTTTATATATAAAAATAAAACAACAATTTATTCGAAACTCATTTAAATAACTGTAGAATTGAAGAGCGTTTTGAATTATTATTTATGGAATGACCACGATTTGTTAGTATGACGTATTTCTTCACTCTTTTTCTTTTTCAATAGAGAAGAAGAAAAAAAGTGAAGAAATAATTAACCCTTCTTCTTCTTTATTTGCTGGGACTAAAATTAGCTGGAACATTAAAAACTTTAGTAAATT
This sequence comes from Plagodis pulveraria, assembly GCA_963890685.1. Classification (NCBI taxonomy): domain Eukaryota; kingdom Metazoa; phylum Arthropoda; class Insecta; order Lepidoptera; family Geometridae; genus Plagodis; species Plagodis pulveraria. The sequence continues at coordinate 7,664,571 of OY982964.1, read as the reverse complement.
AACATTGAAAACTTTCGTATAACCTCACGGTATATTAATTTATGCGCCAATTTTTTTTTTTTTTTTTTTATTGCTTTTAGTTTAGCCTTTGTCCACTATCTCACCTGATGGTAAGTGATGATGTGGTCGAAGATGTTATTCAGACTAACCTAGAAGTACTGGCTCTCAAGGACAGCTGCCGGAACACACCATTAGGTGCTTGCCGACAGATTTTCTACTTGAGGGTGGTAGCTAGCCAGGCGGGCATTCGCAAAATGCCCTACCACCATGCTATAACGACTGCCATCCTTAGACAATAACCGGGACCGAAAGCTTAACGTGCTCTCCGAAGCACGGAAGCGCTCAGTAGTAATGTCACTAGCGGTCACCCATCCAACTCATGACCGCGGGCGACGTTGCTTAACTTTGCTGATCGGTTAAGAACAGCTAAGTAAACTTCGCTACGAGCGCTTCATCAAATTTTATTATATTTCTAACCTCCTATTCTCAGATTTTCGGTAGAAGCCGAGTCCGACACATCAGAGGCGCCTCTTTCCCCTGTAATGGTGACGTCACAGGAGAAATCCCCACCGCCACCACCGATACCAATGGACACGTGCATCAGTCCTCCGCCTATGATGAACGGAGACGTTAATGTGAGTGATCTTTTTGAAGTAGTGCAGTGATGGTCTAGTGACCTTTGCCCCAGTCATAGTAGAAAGAGTGTGGAAGTAGGCCATCTCCGGCCCAATCCGCTATATAATTACCTACCATACTTGCCTGTCTCAGGGTTGTTACTTATTTATAATGTATGTATATGCTAAATTTTAATTTAGTACCTAGATATATGTAAGGGCCGGGAAGTTGTATCTTTTACTTGTGTCTGGGTTCAGGGTTAGTAAGGTCGGTTTTACCTAAACGATGACGAAACCTTTCACGATGAAAGAAAGAGCGACAGGCGATCCCTATGTGGTTGCGTGGCCAGAGACGAGCGTTTCGGGGCATACCTACCTAATAGAATAAAAAAATGAGTAGGTATCTAGGTAGGATCTCATCATCAAGTAAAAATGATAGGTATGCTAGAATAAGTGACTTGCTTACCTTTCCTGTTCAGTAGGAAATCTGAACAGAGACAACTCTGGCCGAACACAAAGCAATAAGTACTCTCCTACGATTATCAAACATTTTACATTTATTTAGCGGTGCCGAAAAGCCGTGACGCGCGAACCTTGTTCGGTGTTAGCCCCGGCTGGTGCACTGAGAAACGGGTCGAGATTGTGTTAGAGGGTGCGTGCGGGACGCATATATACTATGGTGCACACAAACAAGCCGCGCGCGGTGCGTTTCTATGAAGATAACTTACTTCCCCACTCTTTCTACTATGCCCCAGTGGCAATAATTAAAGATTACGGCGCAAAAGATCCATGGTTCAAATCTCATCGTGGGCGTTCACGTGCTCATGGTGGTAGGCGGACAATCGCTTATTAACTAGTGTTAGTGTATGGGTATAGTAGTTACTATACCCATACACTAACACTAGTTATAAGTTCTATTTTTAGTTACGTGTCTACTAACCCATGGACTGTAAGTTGTCTGAATAATGAGTTCAATATACAAGGATAAAAGCTACCAAGCATCTCACGGTGTGTTCTGGCAGCTATCCTTGGGAGCTAGTTCCCATTCCAAGTTTAGTCACATACACAGGTGATACAGTGGTTAAATGCAATCAATTCTATTGTATCAATTATAACATTTAAAGTTGCTGTCACGCCATATGCCCACACTACCTGTTGAATATGAAACGATTGCCATCTTACATCTGATGTTGCCCCATAAAAGTTACATTAATAATAAAATAATGTGTCTAGTCTTAAGGTTGAACTGGCCGGTCACTTCTCCATACAAACGTCGTAGGGTGATCACTCCCTTATTTGAGATTTTAAGTCCAGACTTAAGCATAATACCGATTGATATCGTCATTATCTAGGCTTGTATGATGCCGAAATTTGAAAAAGATAATTAAGTTGTAAGTTATGAGCCTTAAAAACTTTATATGAAAATGTTTCGAGGCTCATAATTCGCAAGTTATTATTTTATTAAAATTTCTTCATCATACAAGCCTATATAATGACTAGATCAATCGGTATTATGCTTTATTTTGGACCTTAATCTTCAAATAAGGGAGTGATCACCCTGCGACGTTTGTATGGAAAACGGGCCGGAAATTTTGATACATTCAATGTTATGTTGACTTACGTAAATATCTCGATCCGACGTAATTTCAAATTCGTTTAAGTTTAACCACACTACTCGTTATTCAAATTCCCTTTCTATTCCCTTCCCAATAGAGCACAGATCGCAGTGCACGGCGCAAGGAGCGCGTCGAGCGCCGCCTGCACCAGATGGAAGCGGCATCGCCTCCGTCCTCAGCCCTGCCGCCCACTACGCCGCCTGCTGATGCTACCAACGATCTTACTGAATTCGCCAAACTATACTTCAATGACCATCCAAGATCGCCTGAAGGTAAAACACAAAAACAGCGCCGAATCCGATAGCCCTAATAATATGTTAGTAATCTAATAGTAAAATTGGTTGATGAAATTTAGCTGATCAAAACTTCATACAATTTGATCATCAATCACTACCGATGTCGATGACGAAGAAGTTCGGTATCTTTAAATAATAAGTACAAAAAAATACTGATGATAAAATGTCCCTGACAAAGTTATTTGTTTACCGGCGGTATGCCTTTATTAACCAAATACTACAAACTATATACAACACTACAATCACTTTTGTTTACTAAATGTTACATTTCAGTGCAATTGGCTTACCCGAGCAAAAGCTGCTTATTAACCGCCCGTGGCGCCAAACACGCTTACAGCTTATCAGCAAAATTATTAGAACTAGACACTTGCTACTCGCCAACACACATCTACTATGCTACAAGTGACTTGGCTCATAGATAGTACAATGCCGGTTTTGACATATGTTCCATACATTAAACATCAAAACTGGATCTTAGATCGATCTCAACTGAGATGCATTTATGAATCCATGCGCATCATAGATAATGATAACAATTGAATTTCATTCATAAATGGTCGATATCGGTTAGCTTGAAATGTGAGAGATAATCCCTCTCACATGATTGATACTAAAAGTTGCAAAATTAGTAAGGTATTTTTTAAAATTGTTAGGTTTGCAATAACGGCTGCTATGCGGATTAGATTACAAAATTACAAATATACGAGAGGAAAAATTTAAGTCATGTGCGGGATCCGAACCCGCGTCCATCCACCCCTTGGGCCGGGGTATGCTCTAACCAATTGAGCTAACATAACATGACGTCATAACTCAAATCTTTCCTATCGTTCTTTAACCATCGTATTGGGATGGAGCGACATCTATAGTACCACTTGCGTTGTACTACAAACAAGACCAATTTAGCAGTTGCTTTTATACTTGTAAATGATGACGCAACCTTATAATTTTAATATTGTTAGGTTTGCAATAACGCCTGCTATGCGGATTACATTACAAAATCACAAATATACCAGAGGAAAAATTTAAGTCATGTGCGGGATGGTAAGGTTTACTGACCGATTCTGTGAAATGTGATAAATGCTGTTCTCTTTTTTCACAGGGACTATAATGGCGACACTGACGCGTAAAAGCAAATCCATGGAGCTATTAACCAAAGAGGAGATGATCACATATCACAAGGGCAACAACATTCCCACGTCGCATATACAACTCCATGATCCTGAGAGTGTTACAGCTGCTGTAAATATATTCAGAGTGAGTATCATGTCATGCTAGACTCACGCAAGATGAGACTTGTTTTAGCTGTGAATTATTATTGTATTCTCTTTAGACACATTTTTAATTTCACATATTTTATCCATAACACATGGATAAAATAAATAAACCCTGACTAAATATTCTTATATTTAGTATTCTTGTATTCTTGTATACACTACTATCAAAGTCAAAAATATCAACAGAAAAATAAAATTAAAAAAACCAGTTAGTGTTTATAAAAATGGCATAATAAATAAGTATTCTCGCAAATATAAAAGTATACAGGTAAATCTTTATCAGTCCAAGGATGAAAAGTGATTTGGTATAGTAATGAACACGCCAATAATAACCACGCTCTGCTACCAGCATGAACAAGACAGTAATCTTCTAACCGCGACTCGCGGAGGCCGGCGATTCAAACTATCTACCTAAATCAAAACGAATAAGAGGAAGTTCTTTCTATAACATAGGTCTTTCAATTACCTTACCTTCAATATGTTCTCCTTTACAATATATTGTTCAATCCTACATCCCCGCGCTATCTCAAGGAACGCTTTGATTTCCTTCACTGTACTTCATACACTTTAAGGTCATCAGAAAATCTCACACTTGAAATCCATCCTCATACGAGTTCGTTTTATACTAAATCTTTCACTATTCAGGCTGCCCGCTTGTGGAATTCTCTTCCTGTATCAATCAGACAAGCACCGACTCTCAGAATGTTCAAGGATAAAGTTAAAAGGTTTTATTTGTCTCCTTAATTTAACAGTACATTTTTGTCAATGTCTAGGCTATATATGAGATAATATTATAATATGTATGTATTTCTTGTATATAATTTATATATTATTTAGATATGTATATATCATTATCTATGTACTGGATACACCTTACTATGCTGGTGTGCCGAGGAGGGTGTTGCTTGAGAGAAACAAGTATTGAGAGCTTCTTGTTATTTATTCTTCGGAGTTGTTTTCTTGAGGAGAGGTGAGCACTGAATGAATTTCACAGCAAAATGGGCCTGTTTATAAGCCGCCTATTCTCTACAGTCTAGTCGTGTGCAGCGAGAGTGCGTGAGGCGCGCTCGGCCAATGGGAGAGGCGTATGTTGCCTCTCGCTCAGGCGCATGCTCCCTTTCACTCGCACCTATCGCTACTCCGTTGGTTGGAGCCTTACCCTATGGAGAGCACCTATTCTATTTTTATTTATTTACACTTACAAATATGGTACGATACAATTTTAACTATATTACAACTATCTATAACTTATGAACTATTCTTGAAGGCGTCGTCCTGCACATCTCTCCCGCCGTGTGACCTCGTCGCATCTGCTGCCGGTGCTGGAGACACGTCTTCAATAGGCAGGATCACCATCTTCCTTACTGGACGCCGCAGGATGCCTCCTTTAGTCTTCACGTCGACGGTGCGCACGACTGTATCAGGCCCTGGATACGTGGCGATAACTTTTCCACGAACCCATACGTTGCGTGGCAGATTGGGGTCGATGATCTGGACTAGATCCCCGATCTGTACTGTGGGTCCTCTTCCGTGTGGCTCCCGCCGGTTTTGAAGTTCTGGGAGATACTCTCGTAGCCATCTGCCCCAGAACATGTCGGCCAGTCTCTGTGCTGCGCGCCAGCTGTCCTTCGTCAGGGTATCTCGTTCGTCGAAGGTTGCAGGTGTCGGTACTCGTCCGGGTCCTCCCAGCAACAGGTGGTTCGGTGTTAAGGCTTCCGGGTCGTCCGCGCTGACGGATACGTGGGTCAGCGGGCGACTGTTCACCGTGTATTCGGCTTCTGCCAGAAGGGTGGAGAGGACTTCTTCTGTTGGTCTTCTCTCGTGGAGTGTTGCTGTGAGTGCTGTCTTCACAGATCGCACCATGCGTTCCCATGCCCCTCCCATGAACGGAGCTCCGGGAGGTATGAAACGCCAGGAGATCGTGCGTTTTGCTGCCTCTTCTGCTGTCGCGGTATCGATGGCTTGCCGTAGTTCTTTGTTGGCTCCCGTCAGGTTCGTCCCATTGTCTGACCAGATCTCTGTTGGGCAACCTCGTCGGGCGACCATTCTTCTAAGTGCCATGACTGCTGAAGATGTACCGAGTGAGTTCGCCAGTTCTAGGTGAATAGCGCGGCTCGTTAGGCAAGTGAAGATGGCTACGTATCGCTTTTGATGCGTGCGCCCCACGGTAACTGTCAGCGGGCCGAAGTAGTCGAGTCCTGTGAAGGTGAAGGGTCTTCTGTGGTGTGCTAGGCGACATGACGGCAAGTTTCCTGTTCTCGGGTACGGCGGTGTTTGAGTTTTCATTCTGCAGTGAAGGCATCTTCTTACTATGGTTCGAGCTGTAGGTCGAAGGCGCAGAACCCAATATTGTTGGCGACATTCGTTCACTGTCGCTTCGACGCCAGCGTGATGCAGCTGGACGTGTACACTCTTGATCCATAGCTTGACTGTAGGATGATCTCCGTCTATGATCATCGGGCTTTTGACGCTTTCTGTGATTTGCGTGGTGGCGTCTATGCGGCTTCTAAGCGTCAATCTTCCATCGTTGTATACGACACTTAATTGACGTAGACGGCTTTCTTTGTCGATGGGCTTCTCTTTTGCAATGTTCTCTATGTCTTCCGTGAAGGACTCTTGTTGCGAAGAGCGCATGAGGAGTTCTTCTGCCCTTATCAGCTGTTCTGCAGTGACGGGATGGAAGTTTATTTTTTCTGTCCTTATTTTCTGTAGTGGCTGTTTATTCTTCTGATCTGTGGTTTTCTTGTTGACTTTGTTCCACGCGGGATCTTTCTCTTGGTTCCTTTTCGTTCGCCTGTAGTTGACCTTTTCTATCTTCGTCCTGCAGAGTTGTATGAACTGCAGGACTCTCGCGGTGCTGTAGCGAAGTCTCTCCCAGTTAGAGAAGCGAGAGACATCGGGTAGCCCTTCTGCGAGCCTCTGTGTCTTGCTGTTGGCTATGTGGTTGACTCTTTCATCTTCCGTTGATGTTGGGGTCGGAGGTGACGTGTCCTTGGGCCAGTTTTCCTCGATCTCGTACAAGAATTCCGGTCCTCTGAACCATCTGTGGTTTGCGTCAAAGGATGGTGGAGCATCTCTGGTGGCGTCGTCTGCTACGTTGAGTTTTGTTGGTACCCAACGCCATTCATTGACTGTGGAGCTTTCCTCTATAGCTGCGAGACGGTGAGCCACATACGGTTTGTAGGATCGCGAGCCCGTCTTGATCCAGGCTAAAACTGTCTTGCTGTCAGTCCAGAAAACCTTGAAGTCTGGTTTTCTCTCATGCTCCTTCATGACGGCTTCGGCGATGCGCGCGCCCATTACTGCGGCTTGCAGTTCTAGTCTCGGTATCGATGTGAGCTTGAGAGGCGCGACTCTTGCCTTCGCTATGACGAGTGACACGTTGACTTCGCCGTTTGGAGCTTCTGTTCGCCAGAAGAGGGCTGTGGAGTAGGCCACCTCACTGGCGTCTGTGAAGATATGAAGTTGAAGGTTGGTGGCGTCGCTGTAACCGAGGTAGCACCTCGGGATGGCCACGTCGCGGAGGTTCTTCAGGTGGATGATCCATGTCTGCCAATCGAAAGACAGATCTTCATCTATTTCGTCATCCCAGGCTGTGCCTCTGCGCCATATCTCTTGCAGGATCTGTTTCGCTCTGGCTGTTACTGGAGAAGCGTATCCAAGCGGGTCGAAAAGAGACATCACAACCTTTAAAGCCTCTCTCTTAGTCGGCCTTTTCCCTTCTATGATCTGTGGTGGTACTCTGTTCAGGTTGAGATTGAACGTGAGTTTATCTTCTTCCGGTTTCCATACAAGCCCCAGAACTCTTTCTGTTTTCTGTTCGGTTTCGTAGAGTTCTGTATCTTCTGAAGCGTTCTGTTCACCGAGGGCTTCAAGAAGTCTTGTTGAGTTAGACTTCCACTGCTTGAGGATGAAGTGGGCCTTCAGGTGTACGTCTCGTACTCCCTTAGATATTCGAATCGCATCTTCTATGGTTCTGAAGCTGTCGAGGTAATCGTCAACATAGTGCTTTTCTTTTATGGTGATTGCTGCTTCGGGATGCGTCTGTTGGTTTGCTTCGGCGTTTAAATTCTTCACGAAGATGGCCGTCGATGGAGAACTGGAGGCTCCGAAAATGAGCGACGTCATCCTGTACTCTTCTGGTGGTCTGTCGTCCCGTCGATCCCGACGCCATAGATATCTGAGCGCGTCTCTGTCTTCTTTCCGAAGTTTCACCTGCATGAACATTTCCCCAATATCGGCTGTCACTGCAATCTTGTGCTGTCTGAATCGCATCATGACGCCTGGCAGTGACTGTAGGAGATCAGGGCCTTTTAGTAATGCATCGTTGAGGGCCACTCCCTTTGTCTTGGCTGCGGCGTCGTGCACAACTCGTAGCTTGTCAGGCTTCATTGGGTTTATTACCGCAAAGTGTGGGAGGTACCAGGTTTTGCCTGGAGTCTTCTCTTTCGGTGCAGGTTCTGCGTACTTCTTGGTGATGAGCGCTTCCATCTGTTCTGTGTATTTCTCTTTAAGTTTCGGGTCACGGTCGAGCTTCTTCTCTATGCCATAGAGTCGTTTCAGCGTGTTCTCGTAATTGTCGGGAAATGTGAAGTCTTCTTTCTTCCAGAGCAGAGAAGTTTCGTATCTTCCTTCTTCTGTGTGGACTGTATTCTGTATAAGGATACGCCGGGCTGTCTCTTCTGGATCTGTCGAAGGTTTCTTCGCGTTGAGGCAGAGTGCGTCTGTAGCGAAGTATTGCTTCATCATTTCCTCCAAGTTATCTTCTTCTCGGGCTTCTGTGATGTGTGAGACGAAGTCTATGCTGCGGCCGAGAGAACGTGTGTGGTTCCCGTGCAGTACCCAACCCAGTGGCGTGAGTGATGCCACTGGTTGGTTTTTGTCGCCTCTTCTTATCTTCGATGTCAGGAGCAGGTGCCAGTTATCTTGGCCTATCAGGACGCGTGGCTTCGCATTTTCATAAGTGAGGAAGCGGCTGAGGTCTCGCAGGTGTTCGCATTTCTCTATTTGTTCTTTCGGAATTTCCTGCGTTGAGACTTGTAGATTCATAACTGTTCTCGCTTGAATCGGTTCCTCATGGTTATTGAGACCCTTAATCACGAAGCTCACTCTTCTAGATTGAGTCTCTGCTGTCTTCATCTTGTTGATTGCTTCAATGCGTAGCGGGTCTATGGGCCCAGTTGCCCCGATCTTGTCGCTGATGTTGCTGTCGATGAGCGTGACTGTGGATCCGTCGTCAAGCAGCGCGTAAGTGTCAATTGTTGCTGTAGGCCCCTTCACTTGGATTGGTATAATCTTGAGGTAAGATTGCTTCTGTGTGGCGGTCCAAGTAGTGGTGACGGCCTCTGTTGTTTCCTTTTCTTTAGCAGGTTCTGTCTTCTTAACGAAGTGTAGCAATTTGTGGTGATAGTACTTGCAGCCGTTGGTGTCGCAGGTACGTCGCTTGCAGCTGTGGTTTCTTGCTCTGTAGCGTAGGCATCGAAAACAAAGATGCTTGTTCTTGGCGATGTCCCATCTTGTGTTGCTGTCTGCGTTTTTGAACTTTTCGCAGTCTGTTGTAGTGTGTCCGGTATTGTCACATACCGCGCACTTCGCTGTGGTTTGTTGTTCTTCTGTGACTGTGTGCACTTTGTATGTGCGCTTGTTCTGTGAGGAGGGCTGTGCTTGAGTGCCCACTGGTTCGGGTTGTGCGTAAGGTGCGCACAGGTCGGCTTCTGTCTTCATAAACTTCTCCATCTTCAGTAGGTCTGGATTTTCTCTTGGTTGTTTGGCGGCGAATTCGTAGAACTTGTGACGAAGGGTAGGCGTGAGCTTATCCAGCAGTATCTTGCTTGTCTCTGGATTAAACAGGAAATGTGCGCAGCCCAGAGCTTGAAGTATGCACACAGCGTTGGTGATCTTGCTTGAAACTGTGCATGTGTCTTGCGGGTTTTCTGTGAGTCGTGGCAGCGCCTTCAGCGTATTAAGTTCCGCTATGGCGATGGCTTCCGGCTTTCCGAATCTGGATTCGAGTGTGCGCATGACGTCTGCAGGATCGCTGTTGCTGATGAGTAGCCCTTCAACGGCTTCGCTGGCTTTTCCTTTCAGGTTTCTTCGTAATCTGTTGATGTTCTCGAACTTCGTAAATAATGTTGCCGTCTCATTGTAGGCGGAGCGGAACATCAGCCATTCTTGATGATTCCCACTGAAGACAGGTAGTTCGACGTATCTTGGATGACTGGCGGCCTTGACTGCCATGGTGATCGCTGAAGACAGTTGGGCGAGCTCTTGACTATGAAACGCTCCCGCCGATGTCGATGGTACTTGACGCGGGTCTTGATGACGCGGCGCAGGTACTTGTTGTGCTGTTGCAGGAACTTGCTGCACTGTGTAATGCGCTTGTTGATGCGCAGGTTCTCGCTGTGCTGCGGGCATCTGTCGATCCGCAGGTTGTTGCTGTGCTGCGGGCGTTGCAGGTTCTTGCTGTGTTAACCACGTGTCCACACGTGATTCGACGTCTTCCTTGGAGTATACGGAGACATCATCGTCGTCATCCGAATCTTCAATTTCTATTGCGGCTACGCGCGCTTCCATAAGCATTACTTGGTAGCGCGCGAGTTCTGCCTTCGCTTGAGCGAGCTTCTGTGCTTTGGCCCGTGACTTCGATTTGACGGACCCAGTAGTCTTCATTGTTGGGCGAACGGGCGGCAGCTTGTCTACGGCTCTGAGACGAGCTTGCCATTCTTCTGTCGGAGGGTCGCCCTGCCTGGCGGCTGGCGGGGCGACTGATTCGGTTTTCGACCTCTCGTCTGGCCTCACTGTGGTGACGGTGACCTCCGTCGCGCTAGAAGGGTGCGCAACGGAGGCTTGTGCCGCAGCGGATGCGTCCGCCTGCGACTCCGATGAAGCTTCTGTTGTCGTGGTGTGTGACGTCTCGAGGCTCATGACGGTATGAGCCGTGGTCTCCGTCCACGCGCTTTGATTCGTCGCGGTAGTACCGGACGAAGACGAAAGGGGGTCTTCGGCGGCGAGGCGCCCCTTTCCTGTAGAGCGTGTGACCGGCATATCGACCGACCAGTTTCTTCTTGTTTCGAACGGCGTTCCTCGACGATCCGACTCGATGTGACCAAAAGATGTACTGGATACACCTTACTATGCTGGTGTGCCGAGGAGGGTGTTGCTTGAGAGAAACAAGTATTGAGAGCTTCTTGTTATTTATTCTTCGGAGTTGTTTTCTTGAGGAGAGGTGAGCCCTGAATGAATTTCACAGCAAAATGGGCCTGTTTATAAGCCGCCTATTCTCTACAGTCTAGTCGTGTGCAGCGAGAGTGCGTGAGGCGCGCTCGGCCAATGGGAGAGGCGTATGTTGCCTCTCGCTCAGGCGCATGCTCCCTTTCACTCGCACCTATCGCTACTCCGTTGGTTGGAGCCTTACCCTATGGAGAGCACCTATTCTATTTTTATTTATTTACACTTACAAATATGGTACGATACAATTTTAACTATATTACAACTATCTATAACTTATGAACTATTCTTGAAGGCGTCGTCCTGCACAATCTATATATGTATGTTGGTATGTATATACACGTATATATATATTTATATATGTATTTATTTAATTATTATAAAAAACTCATAAGTATTCTATTTTTATATATTTGTTTGGTAATTACACTAAAATAAGTTTTTTATTTTAAAATATTTTTATGACATTTGAATATGTACTATTTTTGGACTACACCCGCCCCAATTGTTTTGTTAGTTCAACTCCATCCTAAGGTTGCCTGGTAGAGATCACTTTTAGTGATAAGGCCGCCCATTGTAACACTATGTTATCATTATTTAATATGTAAACTTTAATATTTTAACAGTGGTGTAACAATAAAGAGTTTTCTATCTATCTATCTATCTAATATGCACCGCCAGGAGCCCCTTATTTCTTCGGCGGGAGCACCACCACAATGTTTCATTAACATGTTGTTTGGGACGACAACTTATTATTAATTATAGGGCTCAAAATGAGCTTACTTTACGATAAAAATAACGGCAACGCATCATTGATCTGATGAATCTCTGGTGTTGCGAATGTCCATGGGGGGCCGTGGTCACTTACCAACAGATGAGCCGCCTGCACGTTCCTCGAATCCCATAAAAAAGGATTACTTTATTTATTTAATTTGCAGGAATTATGCCGCTACATGCGCGGGGAACTAACAGCCGATAAGGAAACTCAAGTAATACAATCGCTGATCTCCAGAGGGATTGAACGAGAGGAATTGCGCGACGAAATATTGGTGCAATGTGTTAGACAGGTAAGGGATTAATTTAACCGCCTAGCGGAAAGGACCGTGGACAGCAGGGTAGCAGATCCATGTTTTGAATCCCGCCGCGGGTATATGCTTCACCGTATGTTGGTAGGGCATTTTGCGAGTGACCGAATCTCAATGATAAATCTCACTTAAATCATCATCATAAACTTAGATCAAGGTAAACCGATATTTAGGTTCCCGTAAGACCGAGATTCCTAGAAGAGTTTTGAATAATATCTAATATATTATTATATTTATTATTTAAATTAAATACACTACTACTAATATACTACCTAATATATTTTGACGGTTTCATGGGTAGGTAATTTATGGAATCATGTATATCAATGTAGTGTCTAATAATCGTTTTCAACTAACTTTTGTTTTATGTCTTATTGGTTAGCCTTTGACCATTATCTCACGTTATTAAGTGACGATGTGGTGGAAGATGTTGTTCAAGTTAACCTAGAACTACTTGCTCCCAAGGCTGTTCTTGAGACACACAATTAGTTAATTATTCAAGATAATATGAGCATTATTATTTTTAACTCGCGAATACCATGATCATGTAAAATGGTTTCTTTGTAACCATTGTATGTGAAAAAACTGTTAAAATTTTTAAATACCCGCCACGGATGTGACTTTTCATGTTGTTGTTCAAAATTTGAAGTATATCGTATTGGTACACTTGGTAATGTTATTATAATATAAGCGCCCGCACAATGCTAGGCAAATTCAGTTGCAATAAACCATCATCGAGTGCATACTTAAAAAGTTGTTTTCTTACCCCGCAAGTCTAAAATCAACCTTATCTCAAGCAAAACACATGTTATGACAAACATTATGGTAATATAAATCACGGTGGTCGATGGTTGGAATGTATTTATATTATGGGTCTGTGATTTTACCGGTTGCTTCATTAGCGCCTAATATACACCTATTGGCTGCCGTCTTACACTGTGGTTCCCAAGCCACCAAGCGTGGGGATTATGTGGCAAACATTTCCTTTGGGGAGACTATTGTTCGTCCGTGGATTCGTTCCGGGTGTTGTTGATGTGTGATGTTGAGTGTGTGTGTTGTAGATAAACTCGTGCCCAGTGGAGGAGTGGGCGGAGCGCGTGTGGCTGATCCTGTGCCTGTGCGCGGTGGCGTGGCAGCCGAGCCGCGGGCTGGCGCGCTACTACTGCGCGTGGCTGCGGGCGCGCGCGAGGGCCGAGCCGGCCCGGGCGCAGCACTGCGCGCAGTGGTGCCTCGACAACTGCCGCGGCGCCGCGCCCAGGGTGCTGCCGCCCAGCACTGTCGAGATAGCCGTGAGTCTCTCTTATTCCATTATCCTACTACTTCTCGTGGTTATGGAATAAAGAAGCACCCGCCTCCGCGGTGACTGGACAGTTGTCAATTTTTACCTTACCAACTGTGATTGCAAGCAAGTACGTATGATAAAGCTCAACAAGAGTTCGAATAACATGCCGATCATAACTTAATAGTTTACATAGGCTTACATATAATCAGATCAAATAAATTCTTTAAAATGTATTCTCTCACTCACCCGGATGGCACGCCTCAACTACAGTTAAAACGAAGTTAATGATTTTTATTTGATTATATCGCCCTGTGCCCATACACTATCACTAGTTAATAAGTTCTATTTTTAGTTACGTGTCTACTAACCCATGGACTGTAAGTTGTCTGAATAAAGAAATTTGAATTTGAATAAATTAAAAATAAGGAAACACATATAAAAAAGGGAGTAAATTCATACACAAGTGCTATTTAGAACATGTTCTTTACCTCAGTCATATAATATTATATATTAACATTCCCGTAGCAATTCTCCTTTTGTATTCTGCTGTAATTCCGCCCCTATCTATGTAAGTACGTCTCACTTTGGATCTTAATAGGTAGACATTTAATTCCATGTACTTTAACTGGATAAATTATGATTTGTTTATTATTGGCTGTAAATATTGTTTTTTGTAAGCGTGCATGAAGTAACCTACTGGTTCCAATGGAAAACAACAACGGTTTACAACCGACACACTATGTCGAGTCAAATCGGAGTTGCTACAAGAATCATTGGTTGTTGTCTTTGATGTACTTTTGTGTATGATTTTGTTGCGTATTGGTCCTTAAAATGTTAATTGTTTGTTTATTTCTAGGATACAAATAAATTATATTTTAAGTAAAATTCTTCAAATTTAAGGTGAATGATACCTATCTGACAAACCACTACATACAGTTAGTATTTGTTACAGTGAATGTAGACAACATATAAAATTCAATAATATCCAAAAATACAAAAAATTGTGAGACTAATGACTCAGTAAGGTCCTAATGGCTGTTTGAAAAATACTCAATTCCTTTAACACCGAAAGCAAAGAGTTTAAACAACGGATACTTTTCAGGCCATGCGTCGTCTCGGCACTATAGTGTGCCGTTTCTTCTTCCTCGACGGACGAACGAAAGCCATCGATGTCCACCCGGCAGACACGGCGGCAGCAGCTGCAGCTAGACTTGCAGATAAACTGGGTCTAGCGCCGCAGTCCCGGGCAGGGTGGGCGGTCTACCAACAGCGAGGGGGGAAGGAGGAGCATGTCAGAGCTACGCAGTACCTGTATGACGTCATCGCTGCATGGGAGATGTGAGTACATCCTATTCTCGTGGTAATGAAATTCTTAAAGACAAAACTAGAAAATGGGTTGTGACTAAGACTGCGTCCACCAGAGATGTGTGTGGAAAAAATCCACCAATAAGATCGTTTCTTTTTCTTTGCCTCGCTGAGCGCAGCGTTCCTATTGGTAGACATTTTCCTTGCACATCGCTCATTTTCTCTCGCAAGTCTGTACCCGCAGCCCTACTTTAATTGGCGGGAATAGGTGTTTAGCAAAATTGAGGAGGGCTAATGAAATAAGCCTCCTCTACATCAATTTTTCTACGACGCCATCGCCGAATAGATGTTTTGATCGTTTGCCTTCATACTTGAAATACCAAAATTAAGAATAGAAAATAAACTGTGGCTCGCGCTTCTTTCTATTGCGGGAAAGGCAGTTACTAACAAGAAGAGTGGCAAGGCAAGTGGAACAATTAGATTTGTTCTTAAATATGTTAGTAACGACATCTGTACTGAAACTGGTGACAACTTTTTGCAATGGACAGTAATAATAATAATAATAAAATATATTTATTTCAATTAAATGTTACACAAGTGTTAACAAAAATAATGCCAAAATAAACTTTTAAATATCTTAACACTAGTAGGGTCGTTAGTAGCTGTGCTAGGATTCCCTGTGTTACAGCTACTACGATTCCTCTTTCTGGACCTGACCCAGTACTTATATACCTACTTAGGCGTTGAGCATAGAACATAATACACTTCGTTCTATGTTATACACTTCTATGTACACGTACAAATAAAAATATATATATAAAAAAGTATTATAAAATGGATATGACTTACGTTACAGAATATGTACTTACACAATTAACATCTTAGCAACAAAACAAAATAGTAACGTATATAAAGAAAGCGTTACTTTTATACCTACTTAATATAAATATCACAATGACTATTATTTGCATAAATGCCAAAACAATAACAATTGAATAAACAAAATTGTTAAAAATTACACTATTTTCATTAAAGTGGGTAGGCAGGTAGTTAGTTTATTATCTTGAGTCATTACTCCTATCATAACAATACGTCTCGTCTAGATTGTGACATGCTATCTCTTTCTACCATTTCGTACTAGTGATGGCCGTGGTAAGAAATTACCTTTGAGAATAACATTTTAAAAGAATATTTATTTAGTATTGTATGAGAAAAGTTTAGGTGTGGTAAAGATTCGGAACAAACATGTAGATATAAATGATAATAAATTATATATGCAATCCATTATTATGATAGTGTGTTAATAGGTAGGTAAGTCATATAGGTTTTTTTTTTTTTATTTTTTTTATTTTTTTAATTTAACTATTTAGTTAAATATATTATATTGTGGGTCGTGACTTATTTAAATTTATAACATGTTTTCTCTCACTTTATTTATGATTTGTTACGTCCACGGTGGCTGTAATAGATAAATAGTGTTTAAATATATATGTATACAATCAGATATGATTTCTATGTTTATTTATTTAATGAAGGCAGATTAAATTATGGTGTATTTTTTATATTCTAAGTAAGTAGATAACAGTAAATAAATTTAAATTTTTATAATAAGCATGTGTAAACAAATTAAAATAGTAATCATACAATTATTCACTGTATAATATTTAGTAATGACATTTTAAAACATGTTTTGATTAATGAATGTTATGATTGTAAGCTAGCTCCGTCGATATAAACCTCAGGTGCATCACTATTCAAGCGAGCAGAGACGTCACCTCAGCGAGAACAATGCACTTTTTATGCATTTGGTGTTTGGTCCAAGCACATAAGCGAAAGCAAAATTAAATGTTTTTTTTTATTTTGTGTTTTTATGTGATACTTATTATTATTAAATATTATTAACATGTCATAAATGGCCGAAGTTGTTACTTAGCTTAGTTACAGAGTAGGTAAGCATCTGGCCATTAATAATTTATGTTCTCTTTATATTGTTTATAAATCATGTTTCTTATTTAGTATGATATGCATTAATCGGTTATTTAATATACCTTTTATACATAATTATGTATAATAATTCAATTTTGATAAAATATCTGAAAGGCTATACTTACTTTATCTTAATCGCCGTAGTTTAGTGTATATTGGTGTTTTGATTTTTTTGGTGATACATATCTTAGTTGTTAATTAATTTATTCACACGGTAAGGGACGCATCAGCTATTAACTTGATTTATATTTTTATGTCTATAATTTTATTTATAAATCGCGGTCTACCTTTTATAGTAGTCTGCGTAATATTTAATTATCGGCTTTTAATTAACATAGTATTTTTATGTATATTTCTTCCATACTCAGGCTTTATGTGTATATAAGATAATTTAATAAATTAAAATATTTACTTTTTTCTTTACATTCGTACTGTAAACCTATTAAAGAAAGTTTAAAAAGTATTAGAGAATTAAAATGTATTATGTATATGCTTTTATTGAAATTATTGCTCTTCAGTGAGCAAAGAACAAGTGGATGTTAGAATGTTTAGATGTATTTTGATATTTATAGTAGGTATTAACTATTTTAGAGTAATCAATAGTGCTTCCGTCTCAACATAAGTAAGATGTTGTAAGTATTTAGTTAAAGCTTTTTTGCAATTAGCTCTAGACATAGAGTATATATTTAGGTTTTTGCTTATCTTTTTATATAAATAAACTCCCAGGAAACATAGATGTCTTCTAGGTAGTGCCGAAGAAAACAACTCAGATACAATTATATTGTCTTTCCTACGTTTGTTTCGGAACTTATTTGAGTCAAATGTTGTTCCACAATGTGTTGTTAATACAGATTTAAGAATGAACAGCTGTCTCACCGAAAGAACTCCCGCGTCAATGTACAATTGAGTCGTGTTGTATCTAAATGGCTTATTCAGCATCACTTTAAGAGCTGCTCTTTGAGCTCTTTCTACTCGTAACATGTAGGTTATAAATGTTCCACCCCATACTGTAATGCAGTACGCTAGTAAGGATTGGCACAGCGCATAATATATAGTGGTTATTATTTTTTTACTTTCAATATGCCTCAATCGCTTAAAAACTGCCAGCAATTTGCGAGTTCTTCCTACTAGAGCTTGTATATGGTCTTTCCATGTAAGCAGATTGTCTAAAATAACACCTAGGTATTTAATTGAGGACACTCTTTCAAGATGAATACATGAACAAGAATCACCGTCAGTAATTTCGCAATCATGTGCTAGAATACTAAATAAATCATGTTCAGGTTGATCAGTAACTGAGTTTGAAAAGGTTAAGTACTTAGTCTTTGCAATATTTAAAGTTAGCAAATTAGTTCTTAGCCAAGACATCACTTCTTTCAATCCAATTTCTGCCAGCTCAAAAGTTTCACTCCAAGAAGGTGCTGAGAATATTAACGCTGTGTCATCAGCAAAAGCCATAACTTTGCCTCCTTTCAAATCGATATCACATAAGTCATTGGCATAGACAAGAAACAGTGTAGGACCCAAAACGCTGCCTTGTGGCACACCGTGTGTAGCTGTAGCCTCTTCGCTGATATAATCACCCACTTTTACCCTTTGGGTTCTGTTTTTAAGGTAATCTGAGAATAGCCTCAAAGCAGCACCTCTTATTCCCACTCTTTCCAACTTATTAACAAGTAGATGGACAGAGACAGTATCAAACGCTTTTGCCAAGTCAAGAAATATACCCACACATTTATTTTTTCTGTCTACCTGCCGAACAACAAAGTCTGTTAAGCTTAAAACTGCCTGTTCTGTGGATTTACCCGAAACAAATCCGAACTGATTTGAAGACAGAATGTTATATTTGGTGAGGTATGCTATTAAGCGTTTATTAAGTAGTCGTTCTAATATTTTTGACAAGGCGCTAAGGATAGATATAGGTCGGTAATTGTTGATACTGTCTCTGCCCCCTCCCTTGTATATTGGTTTAATGAGAGCAGTTTTAAATAATGTTGGGAAATCTCCGCTAGAAAAACTAAGATTAGCTATATGTACAATTGCTGGGATTATTTTTTTGGTTATTTTTATAACTTTCGCAGAGATTCCATCGAAACCAACTGCACAATTATCTTTAAGGTTATTAATAATGGTTTCAACTTCCAGTGGATCAGTATCTAATAGAACAAATGAGTTTCCTGTAGAAGATCTAGTTGGTTCTGGGTGTTTAGTTTTGCTTTTTAGTATAACATCAGCTAGAGACTTACCAACGTTGATGAAGTAATTATTTACGTAATTTAACGATTTAATCGGATTTTCAGCTAATCTAAGTAAGTAGTTCCTATCTTTGTCATCATTTTTAGAAGTATTAATTTTGGCAATGTTTTTAATAACTTTCCAGGTTTTTTTCGAGTCGTTTCCAGCTTTTTTAACTTCGTTACTATCGTACTCTGATTTTACCTTTTTCAAAATGTTAGAACAAAAGTTTCTGTAGCGTTTAAATATGGTATTAAGACTTTTATTGTCAGGATTTCGTTTGGAGTCTAGGTGAAGTTTGTCGCGCTGTTTAGAGCATCTAAGTAGACCAGGGGTCATCCATGGCTCTTTTATTCGCTTTCTACAAGATATTTTTACTATTTTGGTGTTCTTATCTACAACTCTTTTTAGTTCACCAACCAAAACTGCTGCTGCCTGATTCACATCTTCAATATCAAGGATAGACTTAAGGATGCAGTCATCTAGATCTGTGGCTATACTGTCGTAACTTGTTTTAATTTGTGTATTGTATTTATTACTCATATGTTCATGTTGTTTAAGTATAAAAGCAATTGTATAATGGTCCGTAACAGTAGACGAAATGACTAAAGTTGTTGATTTGAGTTTTGTTTTTATGAACATGTGGTCCAAGCAGCTGCTCTCTCTGGTTGGTAACTCATGTGCAGGTAAGAGTTCGTGGTGAGCCAATATATCGAGGTATTCTTCACACATATTGTTAGAGGTGTTGAGTATATTTATGTTCATATCACCGGTCACAATCAAATTTTTAAATGATTTTAAGGAAAACAAGATATTGTTGAATGAATTCAAAAAGTTGTTTAGTATACGATAATGAGGAGGACGATAGATGGCAACTATTGCAGTATCAGTTCCAAGTTTAATTGTCAGACAGTTTACATCAAAAGCTGGAGGTTCTGAAACACATGCCACAATATCCTTGCGAATACAAATTACGACACCTTCATTTTGTGAATGATTGAACTGTGAGCAGTATGTTGTATAATTGTCTAATGTAGGTATGTAATTAATTTTATTTAACCAGCACTCTGTGAAAATCACAATATCCACATCTAGATTAAGGCGGGCCAATAATATTTGAAACTTAGGCAAGTTGCAATCTATACTTCTTATATTTTGACAAAGAATAATTAGTTTTTTAGGCGAGTCTAAGTTATAAATATGAGTTTCATCTACATTGCATTTAAAAGACTTTGAAATTTTGAAATTATCTAGATCTTTTGCTATTTCACGGCTATCCATTATAATTTTTACATTGAGGTGAAATGCCAATGTTCAATGGGCAGAAGTTTGTTGGTAAGCAATATGCGAAAAATACAAGAATAGAGGCCTGGACCATATTTGGAAGTTCATTAGTCACTACAGCGGTAGCTATATAATTTGGCAATATATACTCATATGTTACGGTATGATCTATTACAGGACGAGACTTACAACAAAATATATTATTTATATAGTTGATATTGACGAGACGGTTTTTGCAAAAACACATTATATAATAGAAATATGTACTGACTTTATATAGGTTATACATAGTGTGGTACGGAGCAGAAAAATGGATTTGTGATAAAAATAATCTTACTATACTATGTATCCCCTGGAGAAGCCAACGTCTTTCTGAGATCTTCCAGTCGATTTTCGTCCAAAATGGCAATTTGGGGAGCGCCTTCTTTCTTGCGCAAAAATATTTTTCCATGGGAGCACCAGCAGAAACGAAAGTTGTTGCCTTTGGCAAATTCTCTAGCCAGAAAGAAAAGCTTACGTGTCTTTAAGGTAAGGTGCTCGGAGACATAAATTGGAACTGAGGGTGGTTCCATGCCCAGCTGTTGAGTGGTCAACTTGGAAGAATGACTTCTGTTGAATTTTTTAACTTCACTGATTACTTCTTCTTTACGGATTACTGTGATGAATTTGATAAGCACCATCGAATTTTTTGCTTGCTTAGGGTTAATTCTGAAAATGTCATCGATTTCCGACTTTTTAAGGTCTAATCCTAGGGACGTTCCAAGATTTGCCGCTATTTTAAGTAAGTCCGATTTAGTCTCCGTTTCCTTCCTAGGGACATTTCTGAGCTCTACACTGGCCGCTTTGGTGAGCTTATCGGATGCCTCTAATGCATTTTCTAATTCTCTTATGTACTCTCGGTTAACATCTCTCTCACGCGTCAGGGAATTAACTTCTGTTTTTATATCTTCGTACTTTGCAGATATAAACTCTATAGTTTTACACATATCTTGTAGTCTGTCCTCTAGTTTTTGGAACTTTGTTTCGATGACTTCAGTCAAGTGTTTTTTCAAGGTGCTGATTGAGTCATTTAGACCATCCGCTATTCTTCTGCGTTTGTGCCCCTTTTGCGGAGGAGCGCTAGATTTCTCTGTCTCGCTCGCGGTCGGCATGTCGGAGTCGACGGAGTCCGAGTGCGTCAGAGTTGGTGGCGGAGTTCGTTGCATTGTCACGTAGTAGTTGTATGCGGGGTAATAATATGACACGGATCGCGGACGCGTCTATGCTCGGTCAAGCCCAAGAAGCCAATGAATCAATATATCAATACAGTATCCTCGACTAATATCTAGAGGATAGACCAGGTTCAAAAGCTTCCGGGGCAAGATGGTGAATGCTAAAGCGACCCTATCTTGCCCCATCTCGCCGGAGGACTGCTCACGGGAGGGTTGTAGTGGGTTCAAGTCCCACACATCCCCTTCCCCGTGGTGGAGGAGCAGCGCAAAGGCATTTCCCCCCCACAAAAAAAAAGGTTCACAAGGTTAAGTCTGCTTATTTTTTTTATGGAATACATTAAGTTATGTAATCGACTTACGCAAGAGTGGATCTTGTTCCCATTTTATGGCTGTGGGCATATCCAGGAATGAAGACGATGAATGCCCTCAATGAGACAAAATTATTGGATTACAAAATGTTTTGTTCTGGACGGGAATCGAATCCGCGCCCTCCAATTTCGCGCTGGATGCCTATTCCATTTGGCCACCGTAACCTTACTCTTTCGAGTGCACAATTTTGTACTCCAATTGTATTACTTCAATCGTCATAGGGGACGGTGCGCGATATTCGCTTAGCACGCGATATTGCTTGTAATAATATTTAGAAATAAAGATTTGTTATTTTGGTAGTCAAATATGACTGTTTGTTTTGCAGGCAACAAGGTCCCGGAGGCGGGTCGGCTGACAACCGTTTCGTGTTCAAACGGCGTTTGTTCCGCGGCGGGAGGGAGCTGCCGCACGATCCCGTCGAAGTCGCGCTGCTCTACGCACAGGCAGTACACAGTGTTGTCAAGGTGACGCACAACTTATTTACTGTAACAGCCGACTCGTCCACTGCTGAACACAGCCTCCCCTATTAAGGGGGTGTTTGCCATAATCCCCACGCTTGGCAGGCGGCTTGGGGATCGCAGTGTAAGATGGCAGTGCTTTAGAAAGTGCTGCTGCCCACCTTCCAGTATTTTTCCCTTAGTCGCCTCTTACGACACCCACGGGATGATATGGGGAGGTGCAATTTTAACCCGGCACCTCACGGGTACATAACTTATTTACTAACAACGATTTATATTATCTTAGTTTTAGTGGAGTACTTTAGTTCAAACGTGTAAACGATAGCTGGTACTTACTAATTAAACACGTTGCAGTGATCGTGGTCACGGGGTAACAGATCACGATCACTGCGAAGTGTTTGAAACGTCGGGACAAAAATAATGATAAACATACGCGATTTAAACCGTTTAAAGTTGTTTAATTAATCGCGAAAACCTAAGACAACGATAGCTGGTACTTCTTGCATTAGTATGATTCTACTTGCCTTTCAACTAGAATCGAATAGTTTTTATTTCATTATCAACTTTTAAGTGACGCTCCCCCTGCCCTCGCTCGTCTCTCCTCGCTGTAGGTAGTTTAAACGGACATCTCATTAACACTGTATGGCAGGACGATGCGTAGACACGTGTGTTTTAGTTTACCTTGCAAAAATACAAAACGAATTCCATAATCGTAAAATATGTAAATGAAAAATGATCCGAACACACTAGTAGGTATTAAAATATTAACTATGTAAGTGAATAAGAATTTTTGTGGAACGTCAAAATCATGTTACATTAATATAGACATCAAAATACGGTATAAATCGTTATTAAAGAAATAATGGCCATAACTGATTGATTAATTATTATTGATTAATTGTCAGCTCATATTAATTTTGCGTATTTGATGTCGCTTGTCTTTCGTGGCGCATTGGCACTGTCATAAGTCTTGCAGTATTGTCAACGTCTGACTACTCAAAAGGCACTAAACCACTCGCATGCGTGCTACTAATGCATTCTACTAAACCTGTATTTTTTAAGTTATAACATAGTAGATTTATACCATCCCCATTCTATAATCGGACAGCCAGGGACACTCAGAACCGCCACCACTATATGGTTGATATTCCGTTTACCCGAACGAAGCGATTTGCGTCTTCGTTCATCATACGAACCGCCAGGGAATGGAACGCCCTGCTGTTGCCTGTGTTTCCGGTTAAGTGCAATATGGGGGTCTTCAAAACGCGAGTGAATAGATAACTTCTGGGTAAGCGCGCTCCATCATCGATCGCATCATCACTTAACGTCAGGTGAGATATTGGTCAAGAGCTACCCAGTTCAGAATAAAAAAAAATCTATTGTTCTAATAACTATGCAATATACCTTACGTACCATTTTCATGAATATTTTATGACCTGCCCAGTATTCGTCACTGTTCCTAGCTAAATACCCACTTGCCTACATTATACAATTTTTGTTTCGTGTAGGACAAGCAAGTGAGAAGCTAGTCACGCACTGTTGACCTGCCCTGACCAGAGCTGAACAATCGACAGATACGTGAGAATCAAATAATTTATGTATTTTCAGATGGACGAATTCCCTGTGTCAGAAAAAGTGGCTCTTCAACTGGCGGGACTCCAAGCGCAGGTGTCACTGGGGGAGCCCCCGCCGAGCCCCCCGCCGCCGCACACTCGCGCCTACTACGCGCAGCCGGAACAGTTCCTGCCGCAACGGATAGCGAGGGCGCGACCGGCGCATCAATGGGTATGTTGATTTGAACCTCTTATTTCAAAAGAGTATTGGTGTTAGTGCCATTGTAAATTGTTATTGCTGATAAATTAGTCTATGACCGCAATCTCACACGTCGGATTACATATGAAGCAGTGATGGCTCAGTGGCATTGGCTATGAACTGCCGCGCAGCAGGATCGATACCCGCCGCGGGTTTGAGCTTCACCGCATGGTGAAAGGGCATTTTGCGAATGCCCGCCTGGTTAGCGACCACCCTCAAGTAGAAAATCTGTCGCCAAGCACCTAACTGTGTGTTCCGGCAGCAGTCTTTGAGAGCCAGTGAAATCGCAGGCACATGAGACTATTATGTCTCAAGATGACGGGCGAAATGCAATTCGTGAGTTGTGATTAATTTAACAATTTAGCTTAACATCAGGTGGGCCTTGAGCACATGAGCGATTAATCAAGCTACACTAACAGCGCTTCAATAATTTAATTTTTATAATATTATTATAAATAATTTTCCAGGCAAACATCCTCGCTCAAGCCCACAGACAGTACGGCGCGGGTCGGGCGGAGCTGACTGCGAAGGCGTTGTACTTGTCTTGCGTGATGCAGTATCCGCTTTACGGCGTCACGCTCTTCCCTGTCACTTACAAGGGATACTGGGCTCATGGTATGTCTCATACATATTGGCTATATTATCGGTATTGTTATGTTTGAGAATTATTCGGTATTATTGTGCTGTATTTTTAGATTCTGTATTATTATCTGATTCAGTGTCTGAAATAATCGCACTGTTTTTTATCAGCTAATATATTTGCGTTTCTTAGGGCTTGTATCAGAATGTTCGAGTAAATTCCGGTTATACTACCCAGAACATATTTAACAAATAAAACACTATCTTTGCGTTTCACAGTCATCGGTTAAAACTTGAAACGCGCAGCATGTAGTATAACCGGAACTTACTCGAACATTTTGAAAAAGGCCCTTAAGGATGCACTTGCCGACGGCTCGAACTTATCAGCGGGCGAGGCTACAAAGCATGCTATTTCACCTATACCTTTGTGGGAAAGGGTAAGACTCCGTGATGAGTAGTACGAAGATAGTGATCGCGCATCACACACCCGTATTGCATCTACGCTAATTACGCACACTTGTTTGCGATATATCAATGAAAGCCGAACCATGCCGAACGAATTACGATGTTTGACGACGGACGGAGATAGTGTCTCAAGCTACGTCACGACGTGTGTAGGTATTTCTTATTAAATAATGTTATATATTCACAGAGGAATACATTTTGGTTCGGACAGTAGGTACCTGTTGTTATAATTTTCGTTCGTTTTATAATAACATACTAATGTTATTTCACCTATAGTAGGTAAATATTTAGTAAGTAGGTACAATGATTTGTAGGTACATAGTAAATGTATTAGTTTGTTCTTTTCATATTGATGTAGTAAATATTTACCTACAATAATTATTTATTACATAATTAGCAAGTTACTGATTTTACTACAACATATTTTGTAAAGCAGTGACGGCTCAGTGGTATAGGTTATGGACTTCCGCGCAGCAGGTCCATGGTTCGAATCCCGTCGCGGGCTTAATCTTCACCGCATGGTAGAAGAGCATTTTACGAATGCCCGCCTGGATAGCTACTACCCTCAAGTAAAAAATCGGTCGCCAAGCACCTAAAGGGAAGCAGTGATGGCTCAGTGGCATTGGTTATGGACTGCTGCGCAGCAAATCCATAGTTTGAATCCCGCCGCGATATTGAGCTTCACCGCGTGGTGGAGAGTTCGTAGCGAAGTTTACTTAGCTGTTCTCAACCGATCAGCAAAGTTTAGCACCGTCGCGCGCGGTCATGAGTTGGATGGGTGACCGCTAGGACAACACTACTGAGCGCTTCCGTGCTTCGGAGGGCACGTTAAGCCGTTGGTCCCGGTTTTGGTCTTAGGATGGCAGTCGTTATAGCATGGTGGTAGGGCATTTTGCGAATGCCCGCCTGTATAGCTACCACCCTCAAGTGGAAAATCTGTCGCCAAGCACCTAACGGTGTGTTCCGGCAGCTGTCCTTGAGAGCCAGTAATTCTAGGTTAGCCTGAACAACATCTTCGACCACATCATCACTTACCATCAGGTGAGATAGTGGTCAAAGGCTAACCTATCAGGCATAAAAAAAAGAGCATTTTGCGAATGCTCGCCGGGATAGCTACCCAAGTAGAAAATCTGTCACCATGCAACTAACGTGAACTCAGTGGCATTAGCTATGGACTGCCTCGCAGCATGTTTATGGTTCGAATCCCGCTGCGGGCTCGAGCTTCACCGCTTGGTGGAAGGGCATAGGGCATTTTGCGAATGTTCGCCTGGCTAGCCACCATCCTCAAGCAGAAAATCTGTCAGTAAGCGCCTAACGGGAAGCAGTGATGGGCCAGTGGCATTAGCTAGTGACTGCCGCGCAGCAGGTTCATGGTTCGAATCCAGCCGCGATATTGAGCTTCCCCGCGTTGGTGAAGAGCATTTTGCGAATGCTCGCCTGGATAGCTACCACCCTCAAGTAGAAATTCTGTCACTAAACACTTAACGGGAAGCAGTGATGGCTCTTAGCAATGGACTGCCGCGCAACAGGTCTATGGGTCGAATCCCGCCGCGGGCATGAACTTCACCGCATGGTGGAAGGTTGTTTTGCGAATGCTCGCCCGGTTAGCGAGCTTTGAGATGAGAGCCAAAATGTCGTACCGATTTCAAAATCTGTCTCTAAGCGGTAATGTACGATGGCATGATGGATCTACCAATCCTGGTAGAACACATTTGGAATAAAAATTCTCTACCTACCCGTAACTGATTTAAATTATTTCCAATAAAAATCAATAACTAATCATAGGTTATTTTTGATTAGGTAAGTGCCTACAATCATCGCTAAGTTTACCATATAAACTTTCGTACTACCTTAGGTATAAGTACCTACTACAAATATACATACTTATTCTACTAATTTACGTAGGTAGATACATAGTACTAACTTTATTATTTGTTGTGATCTTATAGCTATGTAGATAGGTATGCAATGTAATGCGCGCCCGCGAATGTCCATTTGACATCGCTGAATGATAATTATATCGTAGATAGGTAGGTATCTTCCATTGAGCTTCTAATTCTAACCCTTTACTACTTTGTGTTAGGTAGGTACTTTCTCGAAGCTATATTACTGCTTAGACTATATTCTAAAAAGAATGCGGACTACCTACGTCCATACCACATCTAACCAAATGCAGCTTTTTATATTGTCGTAAGTGTTGCTAAAATGATTAGGTACTCACCATAGCTATCATGACCTGCGTATTGACTAATACCTACTAGGTTCTAACTTAGGTGAGAGTAGGTGAGTACCTAGACATAGTTACGTATTTATATTACCCAAGTACCTACCTATCTATATGGATTATGGCGTCCGACACTTACTATCACGCACAAACTAATCAAATGCGAAAGAAAATCCGGTCCCCAACTCCCAACATATGTAAATATATATATATATATATATATAAGTACGTAAGTAGGCATAGGCACTACATATTGGTAGTGTATACATACGTGCACACCAAAAAGCACCAGGGCATTCCTACAATATAATATTATGTTCTAAGATCGCGGCGCGGTGCACGTGACTTTTGGTAGTGTGCGTTTTGTTAATTATATATTAGTGTGCTGCGCATGAGACCCGCCCGCCCGCTTCCCTCACCG
This sequence comes from Plagodis pulveraria, assembly GCA_963890685.1. Lineage (NCBI taxonomy): Eukaryota > Metazoa > Arthropoda > Insecta > Lepidoptera > Geometridae > Plagodis > Plagodis pulveraria. The sequence goes on along the minus strand of OY982964.1, from coordinate 7,636,828 downwards.
CGGAATGGAAGTATTGACATGAGATGCCCAATATTTTGAACGAAAAACTAGCGCGCAAAACTATGTGTGCCGACCTTTGGCTCTAGGATGTTTATGATTATACTACTGGATGTATTTGTTTTCCAAAATGTTATCTAAAATGATCATGAACTGAGCTATGCTTCTATGTAAATAATTTTAGGGATTTCATGCTCTATAAGTCGTTTATTTACGACTAAACATGCGCTAAAATTCGTGATATTACAGGGATGTTTCGAGGCTTATAACTATCATGTGAAGATTTTTTTTACAAATCGGTGCCAAGACAAGCCTAGATAATGAAGAGATAAATCGATATCATGCTTAGTTCTGGACCTAAAACCTCAAATAAGGGAGTGATCATCCTACGGCGTTTGTATGGAAAAGTTACCGGCCAGTTCAACCTTAATGTATGTAAAAGCTAGCCTAGCTAGTAGATGTTGTTGCTTTTAAAACATATTTGTCATGAGGCAAGTACATATATCTCCAAAGTAAACTGATAAGGACATACGAATTTCTGTAAATTATTTGTGACTTTTGTTTTTTCACCGGCAGTATGTTTTCATTAACTACGAACTATATAAAATACTACAATAAAAGCATTTAGACAACCTATAAGTCTATCGCAGACTCACAAACATTCGAAATGCTCCAGCTCACTACCAGTTGGCAGCGTGCCCAGCATGCGGACATGTGAACCTTATTTAAGCAATAAGCTGTAAATTCATTTTTCTTACCGAACTAAAAACGAAGAATATTCATCTCTGGAAGTAGACGTTGCAGATAGTCTCTACAACTCTCGACATCTTCCAAAATTTAAACTTTGGTTAGTGAAATTAACTATATTAAAATTCAATTTCCCAGGTCCAAACGTCCTGCTCGGCGTTGGTTCGGAAGGCGTGGTGCTAGTCAGGCCGTCGGACAAGGTAGTGTTGGCCGAGTACCCGTACAATAACATCGCTGCGCTATTGATGGACCCCGTCGACAACGGACTGACGATCAGCTTGACGCATCACGGGCAGCATGATGGGCACAGGTAAATCAATATGTTAAATTAATTTTTTTCTTCGCTTTATACTTGGATATTCACACCAATGCACTATTTCTTCATTGTTTAACCTCTTCGGAGAATACAGTCGATTGTTTCGAAGTCATGATTAATAATTGTATAATAATTAATTTTATCAATAATTGTGTGTGGTCTAGGTCGAAATGGTATGTTCTGTTAAAAGCCAGTTGATATAAGCGTATATAGGTTGTATTGTAATTTGTCAGAGGGCTGCTCTCTTCTTTGTGTCAGAGATTTGAGTACCAATATATCCTAAACGTGAAAAAAAAAGGGCATAGTACTTACAATAGGTACTTCTCGATCATGCGCTCGAAGAGTCAAGACGTGAGGATGTTTCGTGTAAAACTGAAACGAGTTGAAAATTCTTGCCATTTGACTACTTGGCGTTTATGCCGTCACGTTGGCTTGACAGGAAAATTAGGCGGAATTGTCAATAGATATATTTCTTATATTTTTGAAGTGTTTTTGCAAAATATTAATTAAATGTTTTCTTAAAATATTTGTTATTATTAATCAGCAAAGTGATGAATCTATTAATTACTTCCACAGGGTCGCACTTTCTTGCACAGCTCACTTTAACTGTAATTTTTATATCTTGTATTGTAACAATGTTATTACAGGTGTTTCACGTATGGTTGGCAAGTATGAAACATTCCATTGATTTCGCCATTATTTGAGGAAAAGTAGAGTTTTTAACAAAAATCGTAACGATGGTCTAGCTAGTCTTTAAGATATGTGCTTGTACAGCAATGACCTATTGAACTCTACAGTTTAATAATATTTTCACAGATGCATTGTCCTGGAATCTCCGCAAAAGAACGAAGCTGCGTGGCTAATGGCGGCGTACAGCCCTGTGTTAGCAAACGGACTGGCAGACGAACCTCCGAGACGGGCTGCACCTACGTCGGAAAGATCACGACTTGCGGGGGCCTTGAAGAGTGCGAGAAGGGCATTGGTAGACTCTGGCATGCTGAGGCGACCTGCGGAAGGAGCAACTGGGAACTTCTTGAGAAATACCTTAAGGAGGTGGGTCACTTGTCTATTCTTTTGTCGTAAAATACTAGCACCGATTTCCTTTTACATAAGGCCAAGCGATACTTACGGTGGCTTTGAACACCGTGAAAGGAACTCTAGAAGATTCCAAGCTGCTGAGGCGACTTGCAATAAAACGGCCGGAAACTTCAAGGCTGACAGAGGTCTAGTGACGGGAGCTGCCCCTTCTAGGTAAAGCCGGGTTACCGTTATAGAGCACATTATCAATTACTAACTAATTATTTATTTGTTAAGTCATATATGTGCAATTTTCGACTGCCTATAACATACGCATTTAGTTTATAGAGCACATTATCAATTACTAACTAATTATTTATTTGTTAAGTCATATATGTGCAATTTTCGACTGCCTATAACATACGCATTTAGTCACAAGTGACAGACTGCACTGCGTCCATCACGTTGAGTCTGTCTTAGGTTGATAGACAGTTCGCTTGTAATTACATGATTATTTACTGGTTCTCATGAACTGCTGCCGGAACATACTGTTAGGTGCTTGGCCAACGATATTCTACTTGCGAGAGAACTGAGCGAGCATTCTCGAAATGCCCTCGCATCATACTGCATAAAGCTCAAGCCGAGGCTGGGCTTCGACCCTGGAACTGCGGCACGGCAGTTCATAGCTCATAGCTATTACCGCTCCGCTATGACTGCTTCATTAAATATTGCAACAACAGTGGGTATATGTAGTGAAAAAGCCCTACATTATTTTGTTGGTAGCAGAGATTGCAGTAATTCTCGTATTTTATTATTTTCTTTTATTATTATGTATATGGTAAATTCTCCAGATTAGCGAAATTTGCTCCTTGTAGTGTTTCCAAGACTGGTCATCACCCCCCTTTGCCTCTTATCACGATGCTAACGAGAATATTTCTCCTTAGGCTATCGAAGCACCGGCTGGAGAAGGTTCGCCTAGACATGGCAGCGGAGACCCAGGGGGAGAGTTACAAGCAGTTCCCGGCCGGCTACTGGTGCTGGGCGCGTTCTCTTCCCCATTCACTCACCAAGCTCAACGAGGCTGAGGAAGTCGCTGCCATGCAGATATTCAAGGTAATAATCTCATCAACATAAACTGGACGGCATCTGCTGACACTGTCCAGGTCTCCTCCACAAAACCCCGAGAGATGGTCGATGGCCTGCCGCGCAGATGGTCCATGGTTGAAATCCCGATCACGATCACGATGTTATCATATAGATTTGATAAAGGGTCCGCCAAATAACTTAATTTTTTTAAATGCTATAAATAAAACTACTGAATATATTCTCAAATTTCTTTTTTTATTTGAATGTACAATCCTTCCGGTTAATAATGGAAAATAATTTCTTTCAAATGGCTGCCTCGGCTGGCCATGCAGTAGCCTACACGATCGGTCCAATTTTTAAGCTACTGCATGGCCAGCCGAGGCAGCCATTTGAATGAAATTATTTACCATTATTAACTATCAAATAAAAAAAGAAATTTGAGAAAATATTCAGTATATTTTTTTATAGCATTTAAAAAAAAGAAAGTAATTTGGCGGACTTTTTACTAATTTATCTGTCGCCAGCATCTAACTTTTGTTCCTGCAACTATCCTTGAGAGTCGGTTCCCATTCTTGGTTCAGCCTGACATTGGTCTTGAGCATCACTGATCACAACTTAACATTAGGTATTAAAAAGTGGTATGGGCCGAATCTAAGCGTTAATTCATATCGGCGTGGCAGCGGCTGGCAATTATACTGTGAAACTATTTTCGACTTTGTCACTATCACTACAATGCGTAGTATCGCTTGAAGACTTACAAAAGCCGTGCGGGTCCGCCAGCGGCCTATTCAATCATTTCATTCAATACTATACATTACAGTGATTCAGGCAAAGTCGAATCCCACTTAGGTCTGAAATGACCCTTAGAATCATTAGAATTGCGACCACACAGACGTCGGAATTGATTCGATCGAGTGAATATTTGATTTCCATACGTCTCCTCTTCGTTCAGGACATCATGAGCCACGCGGGTCTGAGCACAAACGAGGGCGGCAGCACCAACAACCTCGCCAACAACAACAGCACCAGCAGCCAGGAGAGCGAGGGAGATGACCGAGTGGCGCTAGCACAGGCGCTGCTGCAGCGCTGTCTACAGAAGGACACGCTGCTCTGCGAGCTGTACGTGCAGCTCATCAAGCAGGTACAGCTCTAGTACACCACCAACAACAAGCAGTTGCTGGTAGTGGGTAAACAGTGGTATACTGTTTTCAATCACAGCAAGGTTGGTACGAGATCCTAATTAGGCTTACTCTCCTGACTTCACGTGTAAGAGGAAATAAATCGACCATTGGGATCACTGCACTCAACGAGGCTGGGAAAAGGAAGTTATTTCTATTCTATTGTTGGAAAATTTCCTCTTCACCTTCCTCCAACATTTCTGGTGGATACGCAGCCTAAAAAGCAACTGTATTAAAATGACCAGGCCTTGAGAACTCACCAGCTGAGTTCGGTCTTGATCTCTTGCTACACCGACTAAGGTTGGTTTTTATACGGAAACTAGGATTTAGGACTACTGTATCAGCTGGATCTTCCACTGCTGCCTGCCCCATTAAGGGGAGCGTTTTCCATAATATCCACGTTTGGCAAGCATCCTGTACATTGTAAGATAACAGTTCCTCAGAAGGCGCTATTTAAGATGCAATATTGTCTTAAATAACGCATAAAAATGTTGAACCATGATATATTATGTACGATTTGTGTACAGTAGCACGTGTGTGTGTTACAGACGACCGACCACCCCGAGCCGTCGTCCCGCGTGTCCGCGCGGCACTGGGCACTGCTGTGCTGCGCAGTGGGCGCGGCACTGCCGCCTGCCAAGCCGCTGCGTCGGCTGTTGCTGGCGCATCTGCGGTACCGCGGCACTGCCCTGCATACGGGAGAAGAGGGAAAGTTCGCCAGGCGGGCCGAGCAGGTACTTTCCAACCTCATTTTATCTACTGGCGATACGTATTTTAACGCCGGTTAATTATAGGAACGGATAGTTTATTTGAACTGTGACTTATACCACGATAGATAAAATGGAAGATGTCTTAGCTCGAAGAACAAATTGCAGGAATAAAATGTATGTTTTAGTGCTCCTACGAATAGGAGAGCTCGGTTGAAGCAAGCCCCCATATCATTTTATTATTCGTCTAATTGTAAGTCTGGGTATATGGGAACTGTCACTAAACGACATCGCTAAAAATAATTTTCTTTGATATGGTAGGCTAACTTGTACCACGCAAATGTTGCGTGTATTTTTCTAATATAATATTTTGAAAGAAACTGTGATTTCTCCAAGAAATAATTAGTAGCTAAGATTTTTTTCAAAAAGAAAGGTTCACTTTATGACTTAATAAACCTTGCGAATGCCAAACTTAGGTCGTTATGCGTAGGAAATAAGACTAGTCATGAAGATGTTGGTCAGAAGATGGAAGATGAAGCAAACGGAGAAAAGCGTAATCGATCAACGGAAAAACCATAGACTAGAAGCTAACGATGTGAGCACCTATGACATAGATAATTTTTTTTACCGATTTAATTTACGTAAGTCAGCCAAGTAGAATGAAATCAGTTTAAATTGTTTGCCTGCAAACAGATATGTATAAAACTTACGAAAGTTTTCATCAAATGTTAGAAGTAAATTGTTCTTAAGCATTCCGGCGGTCTCGTGGCACGGAGAAGATTGCAGTGACGAAAACGAAACTTCCAAGCAGTGACATGATGAAAAGGAGAATGAATTAATTTCACACTACAGCATATCATGACGACACCTTGATTGACTTTTATACGATTCAATTCCTGAGCTAACACCGTATACTATTTTAGAAGGAGACTAACCCACCATATACCGACCAGGTGGCGCTAAGCATAGCGCAAGTACCGCGGCGTCTGGCGGCACCTTCCCGAGAGGAAGTGTTGTGTGCAGCCGCCAGGCGGCCACTGCATGTGCGGGTTCTGTTACTGGACGGGAACCAACACGGGCTGGTGTTCGGTCCGGCGGCCACTGCGGACCATCTCGTCGCCATGCTTAGGGAGAAGATCGGACTCAGTGACTCTGCTACTGGTGAGTGGTTAGACTAGATAAGCATCCTCTTCTTTTCATCGAGTCGGGTGTTTCAATCAACATTTTTCATCATTGATTTATGCGGAAATTAAACATATTTAGGAATTTTTGTTTTGTTCCTAGAATTTCAATTTTAACGTGATCACGTGATTGACGAGTTTCAGAGAATATTTATTATGATATAAGGGTTATTACCCTGTATAAGATACCTATAGGTAAAATGCTAACAACCTCTTAGGATTGACTTCTGCTAGTCCTTACAAACATATTGAGATAAAAAAAAAATTAAAAAAAAAACTTGGCTCGGAGTAGGCATTGTCTTTTACTACAATAAAAATATTACAGGCACAAGAGACTTTTAACATCAGGTGGTCGTCGTGCTTTTTCCATCAAATGCACATAACAAAAAAAATGTTTGTTAGGACTAGCAGAAATCAACCCTAAGAGGTTGTTAGCATTTTTCCAATAACTCTGTATTGTTCTAATACATATTCAACAGATGTTTCCGAAATAATACTAGCAGTATTATAAAAAGTTTTTTTTGTATGCTGCTGTGATTATACAAGCACGAGGCCCGCCTGGTGTTAAGCGATAACCTCTTCCTAAATCACCCTAAAACGTAAAATTGTTAAGTCTCATCCTCCTGTAATTTCACCGGCACCCAAACCTTTTAACCGGAATACAGTAATGGGAACTTTACTGTTTTGCGGTTCAAGTATGAATACCACTATAATGTAGAAAGGTAACCAGACCTAGCTACGAGCCTGTTAAAACTGTTAACATTGCCTAAACCCCTATAGCCGGGGTATGCTCTGACTGAACAAGCCAACATGACAATGACTCATAACTCGCGTAATCTATGACAAAAATTTCACCTAGTTTGTACACTCGGTAGGTATTTAAAATATGGTGAAACTAAGTTTATATGCTGACCGCTCCGTTAATTTAAATAGATACTGTAAAAGGTTTAGAAACTTGGAGCAATGATGGTCGAGCGGTGATAGCTATGGACTGCCGCGCCGCAGGTCCCTGGTTCGATCCCCACCGCCGCGCCGTCTTGAGCTTCACCGCATGGTGGAAAGGCATTTTGCAATTGCCCGCCTGGCTAGCTACCACCCTCAAGTAGAAAATCTGTCGCCAAGCACCTAACGGTGTGTTCCGGCAGCAGTCTTGAGAGCCAGTGAAATTACAGGCACGTGAGACTTACCAACTGCGTCTTAAAGTGACGGGCGCAGTGCAATTCATGACTTGTGATGAAATGCATCTGTTATAGGCAAAGGTTAGTCCACTTAACATTGGGTGGACCTCAAGCTTGTTCCGTCACAAAAAAAATTGAACCGACTTCAACACTCAAATGTGTAACTTGTTGAAGTCGGTACCATGATGGTTAGAAAGTACCTATTATCACAATATTGTGCGCATAGTACCGACTTCGTATATGAGACATTTGAGTGTTGAAGTCGGTTTAATTTTTTGGTAAAAAAATACATACCTTTTAGTGACCCTTGCTCATTAATCGATTCAGGAGAATTCATCCTTGCTACTTATGGAATCGATTGTCGTTCACTGTCAATGGTTATATCATCAAGATAGGAAATTACTTTTCACTTATTGGAGTGTAACTCAAAAACGGCTTGAACGACATTAAAATCGGTTCACCCAGCAAAAGTCCTGAGGTAACAAATATAAAAAACAGACGAATTGAGTACCTCGTCCTTTTTTTGAAGTGAAAAGAAATGATACATGAGTGATGTAATAATCCTTTCCATCATAATCTTGAATCCTTAGGTTACGCGCTGTACGAAGTGTGTGCGAACTCGACGCCTGCGGGCGCGGGCGAGCGCGCGCTGGCGGGCAGCGAGCGTGTCGGCGACGTGCTGGCCAGGTGGGAGAAGGCGCCCGCCACTGCCGCCGCCTGCAGGTACTATATATTCTGCTTATTAGCCATGTGACTCCTATGAATATGTACCCTGTATCTAATAAACAACTTTTCTAATTGAGACTCTACGTGACTACCGTTTCGATACATTTCTGCCTGGACCTCGCGATTAACTGGAATTTGTGGTATAGTACCACCAACTTAACTGTGCAATTCGCGAGGGCGCTGCTGGTCAAGGAAATCAACTACAAACTGTCACAATTTGAAGGAATGTTGTAGTTCTTTTTTCTGCCACCTGAACAGATAAGTTGGTGGGACTATACGTAGTTCTGTACTCTATCCCCACTGCTAGGTTTTTTTACACGACTGCCTAAAAAAAGGAGTTACGTTTTCAGGGTTCATGTATTTTAAGATTGCAGATTTTAATATATGAGATATCGTTAGATTCGTCTCGATTGTTTAAGTGACACTAGGTACATAAAAAAAACTGGCGTATATTAGAAGCCATATAATATTTTTTTTTCTTCCACACCCATCTAGTTGGTTATCAAAATGAAGGGCTTTAAAAAAACAATGCCAAATATAAATGGAACGATAAAATAAATAATTTGCAGTCGGATTTTTTACTTTTTTAATTAATTTACTTTACAATATTACAAATTGTTATTTTGAAAAAATGGTAGTTTTGGCTTCCATTACAAAATTATATTTAAATATTGATCTTAGAAAAATTTGGTTTGATTAATTTTAATATAGCAACCCTATTTGGGGGTTTAAGGCAGTCAGTCTAGATATTCTTTAAATATTACTTGGGCTTTGATTTGGAAATTGATCACAATTCATCTCAAAAACATACTCGTGCGTCCGTATCTTGCTTAGAGCTATAATAGCCCTTTTCCTTTTAGATTTGTTTGTATGCTATTGTGTGTAAATGAAAAGTTCTTAATACACACTGTCTGATAATAGGCTAGTGTTCAAGAAGCGTCTATTCCTCGGTGACCGACCTCTACAAACGGCGTGCGCGGCTGAAATGGAGTTGCTGTACTACCAAGTGCTGCATTCTGTGCGACACGACCGGTTGCCCATAGAGACCGACGAAGCAGTGAGTACATCTCTACTTATTATCGTGTCACATTAAAATTGTAGTCTGAATCTCTCTACAAGAAATAAGGTATTAAGTAGGTATAGAACAAAAGTATTATTTATGTATCGTACGCGTACGTCATTTTAATGCGCTTGCCCAAAGCAGAATTATATATATTACAGCATAAAAAGTTGTATTAGTCGGCACACGCCGAGCATAAACAAGAAATTTACGAGCCTTGAAGAAGAACTTGAAAGAACTAAGGTTGAACTGGCCGGTCCCTTCTTCATACCAACGTAGAAGGGTGATCACTCCCTCGTTTTAGGTGTTAGATCCAGAACTAAGCATGACATCGATTAATTTCTTCATTATCTAGGTTTGTATCGTGTCGAATTTTGAAAGTGATAATTAGATTGAAAGTTATGGGATTCAAAAATTTATATGAAAATGTTTCAAGGCACATTAAATGTGAATCTTTAAAAAAAATGTGTTACGATACAAGCCTAAATAATAAAAATACCAATGGATATCATTCTTAGTTCAAGACCTAAAACTTCAAATAAGTAAGCGATCACCCTTCCACGTTTGTATGGAAAACTGATCAGCCAGTTCACCCTTAAGCGATGTTATTTTTAGATTGTTTCAAAGCGTTCCAAACAGTGGACAAAAAATGTCCAAAGCGCTATTTTGTACCCCAAATTGAACGCCCAAATGTGATAATTTTTAGTTGCATATGCATCGGAGATATTTATTTATTTATTGGTCATCCAACAGCCTATTTACAATTTTAAATAACCTTTTTTAAAAACAGGGGGCCAATTATAGGACAACGCGTATAACAATTTAATTAGTTTTTTCGATAGAATTCTCCACACTTACAATGTATCGATCTTAACTTTGTCTTTCTAGTAGTTTGGTACAAATACAAATAGTTTTTATTGACACAAGTTATATTAGGTACAAAGAAAATATGAATCCATAGGTTCCCGAACTAGCGTCAGCTGTGTTTCAGGAACCATGATGTACGTTCCCGTAGCATGTTGTAGCTAACCCGATCACAAATGTTGTTATAAACTCGTTTTTTTTAGGTATTTAAATTTTTCTTTTAGCGCCTTGTTCAATGCAACATTATACCAGGGCGGGTTAGGTTAGGTTCAATCCTCTAATCGAACCAATTAGGCGGGTACGTGTTTCTTGATTAAAGTTTCTAGGTATGAGTAGTAAAATATTGAAACAGCTTCCTCTATTCCGCGACCAGAAAATTCAGAGTGCCAGATTTTTTGTAGTTCCAAGTTAATTGAAATATAGTCTCCTTTATGAAATAAATATTTAGTACGTGACAGTGGTTTTAACGTCGGGAGGTCAACAAACCGTATCGTGATCAATATCGGCTTATGAAAATTGTCTTTTTTCGAAAGAGCATGGTCACATTCAAAAACACGCACATCATCGTTACACAATACATAATCGAGAATCCTTCCCTGATGGTTGACCACCCAGTTGTACTGATTCAATCCTAATGAAAGAAGATCATCCAACATAATCTTTCCTTCCTCAGTGGTGACATCTGAGGCAACCATTACGTGAGAGTCACTACTACGCGTCCACTTTATATGACTCTAATTAAAGTCGCCTACAAGTAGATATAGTCATCCGGTTTGGTCATTATAATATAGTTGAGCTTAGTCAAGAAATTATTCAATTGTTCTCTGAACGAGAGGTCTAAATTCTGAGTACAAGTACTATTAAGTACAATACACAAATGTGGAATTTGATGGTGTGTTTCGTGTGACGCTGTTTAAGCGACAATGTAACCCACAGGTCTTCAGCGGAGGAGAGGAAATAGGGTGGTACCTAAGCTGCTATTTCTCTACGGACTGCGATGAGCACTCCACCTCCCATGGTTTCCTGTGTTAGTGCATAATCTCTATCACGGCGCCACATAATATAACGCTCGTCAAATAGTTCAAAGCTAGAAATATTTTCATTCAACCATGTTTCCGTCAAAATAATTATATCATACGAAGTAAGGCGTAACTCTCGATAAAAATCTTGCACTTTAGTGCGTAGACGTCGACTATTCTGATAGTAGACACTGATTGGATTCATATCCTCGCTATCCATTGCTACTTTAGAAAATAGATAAATAATAGAATCATTATGATGTGTAAAAGACGTGATATATTTGATTATAAGATCCCCCAAAATGCAGCAGCAAAATGATAAAACAAAAGGCGCTTGGGTGTTAAGAACAATATTGCATCAGCTGAACGGCGAATAATGCAGTGGCTATAAAACTTTTTTCAAATGAATTTAGATATATAAAAATAGCAAAAGGGCCACATTTTATGCAATTTTGTTTAAATCACCTTCAGTATTTAGTATCCAAACCGGAGAAGTAACATTCTTGCGGATATGTATTTTACCAAATTTAACCCAAACGTAGCTGTAGTTCTTTTCCTTTGCTTTTGTCTTGCATTTAGTTAGTAAGATTTTTGACTCAACCGACAGATGATCGTTAACGAAGATTCGCTGCTGGGAATCACGAAACCCGATATCAGCCGCCCTGAGCCCCTTGTGTACGCGTGCTGCGGCTACGAAGTCTTCCTTAATGTACCTGTTGAGGAAGCTCACTATAATCGATTTTTCCTTGGTATTATGTGTCGGAACTCTAAATACATAGTTGATTTGTGTCTTTGGAAAGCTATAGTTCACTTCTTTACATAATTAGTCTACTATTTCGAACAGAACTTCGTGTTTCTACATAGGAACTCCCTTAATCTCCACATTGTTGAGTCGCGACCTCTGTTCGCCAGCAGAATTTTGTGCCTTGAGAGCTACATTCTCACTTTGCAAGGAGTTTATTATTTGTTCGACTTCTGTTACTCTGGAATCTATCAAGGATGTTTTTGCAGAGAGCTCATCAACCTTCGTGTTAACAAATTCGTTTGAGTCATTTAGTTCCTGTAACTCTTCTTTAATCTCCCGAACATCCGCGACTAAAGTGGGCAAGCTTGACAATTGAGCTTTCACTCCTTGTATTTCTTTGAAGACAAGATCAAATGTCACAGGGTTAGACTGAACTTCAGCGACCGGTGAGAGAGCAGTCGAAGGTGCTGGTGATGATGACCTGCAAACAGGGCATTTCCAGGCTGCGCGCTTGGCAGGCCCGAGTTTTCGCCAGGTGGTCTCTGCAATTTACCAGCATCCAAAATCCAGGAACCTCTTGCATACACCGCACTGAGCCCCATCGTTGAAATCAGTGGCACATTTAGCACACTTCGTTGTTCCGGAGAAAAATTATATATATTTAGAGCATGTGGCCTTACGAAATAAGTGGATGCTTGGGTTCCTCGTGAGCGTTCGCAGCTGAGTGTATTATTTTATTTTACCCAAAGATAAGAATCATTCTTTTAGATGTGGCAACGCTAAAACTTCTAGGTTAGCCTGAACAACATCTTCGACCACATCATCACTTACCATCAGGTGAGATAGTGGTCAAAGGCTAACCTATCAGGCATAAAAAAAAAAAAAACGTTTTTAATACACATACATTACTATATGTCAAAGTCAATTCCCGGCATCGAGAAACTAACCTCGAGAGTGGAATTCATTGTTCGGTCTATCTGGCAACTAGTGTGTTGTATCGGACACACTCCAAATTTAAAATATCCTTCCTCCTAGTGTTGTGATTACGCTTATGGTGGTGTATATCGATGTTCTATAGATAATTGTCGATATTATGTTACCCTTCTTATGGTAAATTTTTGATTCCAACCATGGAATTTCTACACGGAAATTCATAGTCATCTGGACCATCACTGCTTCTAAACGATACAGTGGAATTTAAACAGATATCGTACAACTTATTAATTTGTATCTATATAGTTTTGTCTTACATAGTTAGTAAAATATCTACTACACCTATACACTTATTATATAGGCATTAATATTATTATTCAATTCATTATATGTATTGTATAAAAGATCTTTATTTTACTTGTTTGAATTAGTTTTATGTATATCTAAACACATTCAAATACTTATTTTATACCTAAACCTGTTACACTTCGAAGGAAGCCTTATATAATAAACCATTTTTAATATTTTCAAATACCGAATTTCTTAATACTCAGCGATCTATTTTTTTTCAATAATGTCGTAGTTTGATATTTGATTAGGTTATTTAGGGAGTTATTTAATATTTTACTTATTTTAAGAGATGTGAATCATTGTAATTACTTTATTTATAACCTATATATATAACTTAAAGCTTATAAAACAATATTTAGTAAGCTAGAATGATTTTGGTAAAATTATAAGTAAGAATGAGTATTCAAACTTTTCATTTTTTCCGTTGTTTTAGTCTTTGTTTTATGTAATTGTGACGGATCAAGCACGAGGCCCGCCTGATGTTAAGCGGACTAATCTCTGCCTATAACAGATGCATTTCGTCACAAGTCACGAATTGCACTGCGCCCGTCACCTTGAGACATAGTTGTTAATTCTCATGTGCCCGTAATTTAACCGGCTCTCAAGGATTGCTGCCTGAACACACCGTTAGGTGCTTGGCGACAGATTTTCTACTTGAGGGTGGTCGCTAGCCTGGCGGGCATTCGCAAAATGCCCTTCCACCATGCATTGAAGCTCAAGCCCGCGGCGGGATTCGAACCATGGACATGCGGCACGGCAGTCCATAGCCAATGGCACTGAGCCATCACTGCTTCATATTTCTTCTGTATTTTATTTTCTCTTATTGATAGCTGTGAAAACTAAAATATTAACTTACATTATGTGGATTAGCTAAAATGCGCTGACTTCATTAAAAATAGACTTAGTGGAATAGACACGGTGAGTGACTCATGTTAATTTATAAGTGTTAATTGATAAGTATCCCGTGGGGTACCGTGCTAGAATTTTACTTCACCATTGCTATCGGTGTCATTGGTGTTGTAAGAGGTAACTAAAGGTAAAATACCGAAAGGTGGGAAGCAGCGCTTTCTGAGGAACTGATATCTTAATCTGCAATCCCCAAGACGCCTGCCAAGCGTGGGAATTATGGCAAACTCTCCCTAAATGGTGGAGGATGTGTTCGGAAGAGGACAATCCTGCCAATACAGCAGTTTATAAGTGTATTTGACGTTATAATTTCCTAAAATTAGGTTTTGTTACATAGTAGTTTCCATTGTTTACCTACTTCTTACAGCCAAGCGTAAATATAATTCACACTCAACGCTTAAGATGTTTATAGATATATTACCACGTTGATGTTCTAAATATGCACTATATCGATATCGATTAAAATTGCACATTCATTCCGTCCCATCACTATAAATCACGTGGTCGTGGCTTAGCCAATTAGAACGTGTTTCGATATGAGAAAAATTGACAGAAATTTGTTTCTTACAAAGCTAATAGAATGGCGTCTCTTCGGGTTACTTTCTCGAAGATTCCCGGATATCAATTGAACTTGACAGCCAATAAGTGGGTAGGGACAATTTCAATAAAGTGATAGTCGGAATGAATCTGGAAATTGTGGTTATATATATATATATATATATATATATATATATATATATATATATATATATATATATATATATATATATATACACACACATATATACTATATATATATATAGTACATATATAGTATATATGGGTGACATATATATATAACCACAATTTCCAGATTCATTCCGACTATCACTTTATTGAAATTGTCCCTACCCTATATATACCCACATTATAAAATATTATAGAATATATAAATACGACTTAGCTTTAATGTTTTTGGAGTTTTTACACGATGGATAACACTTAGTAATAAACAACGAAGACAACATTATAATATTCACTGTTTTAACAATTTGGTTGGCTTTGCAAGATTATTTATAATAATTTTAATAATATCAGTAAGAGAGTGAACTGTTCAAAGGCAGGGTTGCCAGGACAATGATGAGATGTTTGAGGAAGATGAGTGAGAGGCGAGGCTATTACGTAACATGTGTGGTATGTTCTATAGGTGATGTTGGCAGCGCTGCACGCGCAGGTGGTGCACGGGGAGTGCTCCGGCGGGGGCGAGGAGTGCGCGGGGGCGGCGGGCGCAGTGCTGCCCCCGCGGCTGGCACTGCCCGCACTGCCCGCGCCTGCAGTGCGGCTGCACCACCTGGCACTACGCGGTACGCCGCCGCACGCCGCCATGCAGCGCGCCCTCACGCTCGCCTCCTCCTGGCCTCTCACGCGCGCCACTATCTTTGACGTCATGGTACGACCTACATTACCCTCTTTATATTATATGTATTTTTAGAATATATATGGTGCCCACGGATGACGGGGGATGTGGAATGGACGCGTGGCTCGTGTCGCCAGCATGCGGTCAATCTATCCCTATATACGAGCGGCGTCTATGCGCTCCGCTTAGCTGCATAAGAAATACCGAGTACATTACGTTCTTTAGTTACGTTTATAAAATGCTTGATTATTCAGTGGGAATTTGCAAAAATAGGACGATCACAACAGACTTTAAGACATGAGTTTTTTTACATTGGTGTGAGCAAAATAGATGGGGGAAAAGGTGCGACACTGGATCACGGAAATGACTTAGCAAGTGTTGACATAGCTCTAGGATATCTGTCCGTTTATAGCATATTTACGGTACATATTTAGGCATGCTTTCCTCGTACGCCGACGTCTTTTGCGTATGTATGAACATAGGAAAGTCCCGCTGACGCCAGCATCGCAGTGCGTTTGCTCGAACAGTGTGACGTCCGAGTCAGATATCAAGTCACTCTGAAGGAAATCAAGCCTCACAGCATTTTATGTACGGTGCCGGGGTGCACACCTTTATCTAATACCGTGTATGTCGGAATAACTATAACAAAATATACAACAAGTATAATAAGCTTTTTAAACTGGTGTGATTGTATACGTATAACTTTATAGCACTATGTGCACCCAAAAAAACTCAAATCGAATTACAAGTATTTTTTTCATTTTTCACATTTTAACACACGTCTTTTTTTTTTGTAACTGCATCAATATGTAATAATAAATAATGTGTTTTTGCAAAAATGGTTCCTTGAATTCTGGTATGATATATACAGATGAAGATATTATTGAGGTATATTTTATAAAGAAATAATAAAGCAGTATCGTATTTTGAGGAGCCCAAACTTGCGGTATGTTTTGTAATGTTTTTGATTTTATTTCAAACAAAATGTAGTCTTATTACTTTCTGAATTGGTTCAGAAAAATCTTTCATTGGATATTTGCGGTTCAAAATGACTGTTTTAACCTCAAGTACTTGCCTGCCGAACGGTTTTATCCTGCACAACGATTTGCGGTAATTCATCGATATTGGGCTCTCACGGAAGCCATACTGGTATCTCCATTAGGTCTACCAAACATGGGAATCTTTGTAAACTAGAAGCTAGCTTGGAGGCCTATTTTAAACGCGTATGAATAGCTTCGGCGCAGTGCTCTGGAGGGCTCTCGCTTCTAGAGCTACACGAGCAGGCACACAAGAGACAAGTCTCTGGTTAGTGACACACGTACAGTCAGGTACATAGTGTGTACTGTATTGCAGCAATCGTTCACATCGAACTGGCCTCGCGCGCTGTGGCTGGCGGTGGACGCGCGCGGACTGACGCTGCTGCGCCGCGGCGCGCGCGCTGCCCTCGTGTCGCACGACCACGAGCAGCTGCTGGCCGTGTCGCCCGCGCCGCGCGCCTTGCTGCTCGTCACCAGGGCAGAGAGGAAGCATGCCAAGCTCGTCTTGTCTACTGATCAGGTACCCACACTACACTCGTTCTCCACACTCAGCGTGAACAAACAACACTTAGCTATAGTTAATGTGAGGCTGCAGGTACAGTGGTACTGCTGATGCAATAGCAACTTTCATGTTCCAAACAAATAGCTGACTGACTTCTGACTGAGACTTACATAATAATATAAATAAATATTTTAATTTTATAGACTTACGTTACAAATTGTAAAAAGAGTAATCAACGAGTATCTTGCGCTTTCTTCTCGCATTAGAAATTGTTTTTGATTGACTTCCCCCGTGAATTTTTGTAAGAAATTCGTTTAAATGTGTAAACTTTCGCATTTATAGTATAATTGACATGCTTCTGACTACTATCTCACCTAAGTATTGGTAAGATGGAAGATAATGTCGTCTAAGATGTTTCCAGCAGGCTAGACCTATAAGTATAGCATCATGCCATAAATAAAGCATTTCCAAGTATGGTCACACGCCAGTCCCTAATATATTTTCAGGATCAAATTATTTTACTGATCTGATCATATGCCAATAACCAGCGATTCCATACGGAAAAAAGAAAACCTTGAAACGCTCCTAGTAACAACATTTAGCATCTTTTTTCCTTCTTCTACTATGATATTCTTCCAAATATTAGAGTTGGCTCTCTACTATAGAATTAGGCAAGCTTGGATACCCAAGATACAAGTCAATTCACTCCGCACTTTTACCGATCATAACTTGAAATAGACTTGCATACCTATATCTGTTTAGAGACTGAATATATTGTAACTTGACTTGTATTATATCAAAAATTGTATTTGCAACATAAATTTTCCACCTGAACTAATTTCTATGTTTTCGCTTAGCACGCGTTATGCTCTTTGAAATAATATTAGGGTTCAAAATACAAGTAGTATAAATACACCAGCACCGTATTCTGGGATTGGTTCAAGTTATCTTTTTCCATCTGAAATAATTTCTAAATATTGTCGTTAAACACCTTATTTATTTTTACTTGATAGTTATTGTGTAATTGTTCCAGGCATACCAGATCGCGACGCTGATCAAGGACTACATCGAGGCGGTCCGCGGGCCGGTGTCACCCGCAGTGGCGGCCATGGGCATGGGCGCGGGTGCCGCCGGAACCGCGGCGTCGGCGGGCTCGTGACATCCGCACGCCTAGTGCCAGTGCTTCCACGTCCGACATTGAACCGACCTCAATTATAGCGTAATGTAACGAGCCTCACATACGGAACAACTGACGTGTTTATAACGATAGTTTTCTATTCATGAAACGAATCGTTTTTTAAGCTTACTATCACCCCTTTATAGCCGTCCAGAAGGGGATGGCATCGTTTTTAAAACGATAGATAAATGCGGAAATTGATACATTGAACAAGTATCAATTCGTTTCTTGATAGAAACCTGACGAATAATATTAACGGGAGCGTTGCGTGCTTGCTTGTCGACCTTTGGCGTTTGTTTGAACCTCTGTGTACTGTGGTATATTTGCACAAAATTGACTATACTTGGCCAAACATAAGCTGTCGATTTAGTGTTGGTCAACGACAATACAAACATTTGTGTGAATACGCTTGACAACATATCTACGCGTTCTTTCTCATGTTGGAATAAGTTTGTGGTTGAAAAATAGCGATGGATTGTAATTCTGGCCTCGGTCGACTAAGAATGTACTCAAACGTTTTGCTCATTTTAAAGTGTTCAGGATATCTTTCATCAAAATGTTCGATACGTTATTTTTACAATGAAATTTTTATTTCCGTGTCTTCCATAAAGTTCCCGTTAGAACGTAGACTCAGTAAACACGTCAGTTGCTTGGATGTGCACACTCCGAGTGCGCGTAGTAGTAAGCCATGTTCCCACGGTCCGTGGCTAATACTTCTTCCACAGATTGGCTAATAGTTTATACGTAGGGATCTATTGTTTAAGTTTTGGCCTGTGGTAAGAATTTTAGAATAGATATGTCGCCTCGGAGAGCAACGCTCGCGGATTGAGCACGGTCGGTAACATCCGTCACACAAGGAAGTAAATGTCAATGGACAAATAATGAACCTTATCGCCATTGCATTAAGGTTCCAAACTCTCGAATGCTTTCATTCGAGACTATTGTCAAGGAAAATGTATTATTTTTATTAGTTAATTGTAAATTACTAACACACGGTCCACATTTACTTCAACAGCACAAATGACAGGAAAGAAAGTGGTGTTCGGTTTTCAGTGTAATGGACGATTTCGGTTGCCAGACGACGGGGAAGCAAAACTTTACAATTAAAATAACATTAAAATACAAATAGCTCAGCGTTTTTATGCCAATAATTACTGTAGATTTATATTCTCATTCTTTCTTGACAATGCCATGTCTATATTTGGCAAGTTTAAAAGTATTACTAAAATACTCAACGCATCTAGAATATTATGCGTGTCGCATCTAAGCAATTACTTAATGCGCTTGCAATAAATATATAATAGCGAATTATATAAAACTCAACTTACCCCTTGTTAAAATCGCCTGTTAATTATACCTTCTGGAATTAAGCTTTGTACCACATGTCTGTATGGTATGAAATTTAATACCATTATTATGAAAACTGTTAAATTATATTGTATGTTACTATGAAATGTAATGTTGCAGTTTAGAATTTGATTGTTAAGAATATTCTGGTGTTGATTAGATAGTAATTAAATAATCAATCTTTACCCCCTCCCTTTCCTTCGTCTTTGGATAACTGTAGATCCTCTTTCTGGAGACATGGAGTATTTAAAACCTGATTGAATCATCGATCAAAATATGAAATAGCTCTGTGCTTCTAGATACATTATAATGTCTTAGGTACATTAGGGTAGTTGACAAATTAATTTGCAAGATCTGTTTTTAATATGTACGATATCATTCATGCATTATCTCTGGCTAACGTCAAATCATTCAAGTCAATTATTCCGTTGGAATAAGGATTATTTTGGAACGTTTTTCACAGCTTTTCAATTTTGGTGCAATGAAGTCTTAGGCTCGTACTTAAACGCATCTCAAAGTTGAGATCGATCTTAGATACAGTTTTGATGTTCAAAGTATGGAACATCTGTCAGGAACTGCATCTTCGATTAAGGGCGTGTTCTATATGACGTCAATTTCGTTATTTTCGATAATTTTGATCACATTGTGTCTATGGTTCATATTAAATGTGGAACCATCGACGCAAAATGTGGTCAAAATTATCGAAAATAACGAAATTGGCGTGATGTGAAATATGCCCCAATTCGAGCCTAAGTAATAGTAGACAAAGATTAAGTAATAGTGCATGAATAAACAGATTTTAAATTAAAGAAACATTTTTTTCTAAACATACGATTTAATACTTCTAACTAGTCTGTAGTTTACTGTCGTAGTGACTTTATTATAAACTTTAACAAGCGTTTTGGCGCCATATTGAAAAAAAAACTCGTTTGTTGTACAGTTTTAGCGTTTCATTGTCAACTACCCTATTCCTGATGAAATGTAAGCCAACTATTTTATACTTTCCTTATCCTAATCAATCTCCTGTAATTTTATGACATTAGATATAAAATGTATAGTAAGTACATACTCCACCGAGTCTTCGGACTCGTATTTTAGGGTTCCGTACGAGATAACGGGACCCTAATTATTGTAAATTACTTATTAAATTCACTTTTTGACAAATTTGGTGTAAGGTGTTGCATGTGAAAAATTAATAAGACATAGAAAAATCTATATTTAAATAAATATTTATATTATTATAATCTCATATTATCTTGAGGTGTTTGCTGTATGGAGTGCCTGCTCTTTAGAGTTTGATTCGAGCAAAATTACTCCTCAAGTTACTAATAATATGCTGTTTGTAGATTTGTTCCAGTATAATATATCATGTTTGTCTTCAATCTTCTTTTGTGCCTTGTAAACCCTGAAGTAATATTGCTGATATATAGCCATACAAATATAAAATCTCGCAGTATACTATGCATTAAGAAGTACAGAGATGAAATAATAAATTGGCTATCAGCAAAAGTTAATTCAGTAAGCATTTGTGCAAATTTATTATGACTGCAAAATAATTACCGATTGTTTGAATTATTATATCTTCTATTGCATATTATAACTATATATATTGCACAATGTTATGTCTCAATATTTTATTATAAAAATATATTCGAATATTGTAGACTATTGAATAAGTATCTAATTTAAATTAATATTCACGTCGCACATCATGATTATTTTAGTATTATTTAACCTAATCTTATTATTTCGACTCGGTGCTTAATCAGAATTTGCTTAGCTTGTGTTTCTGATCTCATAATGAGTATTATTTATTTAGATGCCATATTTTGTATTAGGATGAGCAATATTCGGTTAAGTTTTATTTATTTTACACATATGTTTTGATACAACTTTGTAAATAATTGGTACACCAAAGACATTGATTCGTCCCTTTGGATATTTTTTTTATAATTTTTTTTAATTTACTTTAAAATGTTTTTGTAAATAAATATAGTTGAAATATACTCATTGACGTGAAATTATCGTATGTAAAGTTAGAGGCTGAAATATGAAGTGTTT
This sequence comes from Plagodis pulveraria, assembly GCA_963890685.1. NCBI lineage: Eukaryota > Metazoa > Arthropoda > Insecta > Lepidoptera > Geometridae > Plagodis > Plagodis pulveraria. Next base: position 7,615,297 of record OY982964.1, on the reverse strand, counting down.
GGCATTTGGTGATATATTAAGATTATCATTTTGTATTAATTTTTTGACAATAATTTTTCGAACTAACATACTGCACTAGACAATATTATGTTGTAATGATTTATTTTCTTCTAGAGATAAGTTTATTTAGGATAATTTATTGTTCAGTAATATTTGAAAGATCACAAATAGAGATTTTGTGAACCACCACACATATACTGCCCGATAGACTGAAAGTGTCCAAATATTTTATCCTTTTTTGATGGATTGTTTTTGTTACATTGTGTATGGAACTTTACCCCATTATTTGAATGCCAAATAAACAATTATGAATATAAAATACTTTTATTTCAAAATCATTTGTTTGTACACTTAATTTACTTATAATTACAATAAATTTATAATTACTGCGTCACTAATCCTAGGTAGTCGTCCATCAAAGTCCCGATGGCAAACTGAAAATAAAAAAGATAGTTTAATAAGCATTTAAGTTACTCAGACACTAGCTGACCCTACACTAACACACATAGGCGAGACGGCACTGCGTCACTTATTTCAATAAACATAACGGAATCAAAATCGTGTAGCCTAAGAATGTAAGCGGCCTAAGAAGGTAGTTGAAAAAAAAATATTTTTAGATCTTTATGCGAATAGCTCATGGCTTTTTCCGTAGACACTGTCATACAGGATGTACAATAATGATGCAGTACATCAGTAGCACGAATAGAAATACGTGACTACTAATAGAACGAAATTTAAATAGAACCCTGAGAAAACGTCTAACGTTTGTCAGGACTCAAATGAGCATCAACACCGTACAGAAATCAAATAACCCACATCAAAACATCAATTATATACGTAACATCTTACAATATAAACAAAATTAATCCCTACAATGATTTTTCTTAACGAAATGCGGATCTGAAAATTCCCTTAAAACCAATACTAAGTAACGGAACTTGATTGTCAAAGCAGATTTAAAAAAAGGTTCAGAAGTAGTTGCTTCAGAGGATCTGCTAAAGGAACTACGGAGAAGAACATCTAAATCTAATTATGTCAGCTCAACCATGCAATATTATAATTGAACAAAAATAACTTACAATCCCAGTAGCATCAACCCTCGTTCCAACTATCTTCAATCTGATAACATCCTCTTCTTGGATGACATTGTCTTCCTGTTTGCTCTTGTAGCATGGTGGATTCACGTTTGGACAGAATTCCATGTCAGCTGGTATTGACTGTAACAGATCAAGAATAAGCACCAGTTAAATACCTAGTTTATCATATTATGATTCTAACATACTGTTACTGCAGGTCGTAGATGGAGAAGAGGTTGCCGTCAGCGGCTTATTAAATTCGCGCACAATGACTCAAGCTATCTCTCTCGACTTCAAATCGTATCAGAGCCTGGCGTAAGAATATATGTGAAATGGCACTATTTTCATGATTTTTTTGTACTTTCATACTATACAAAGTTAATAATAGCCTTTTATTTTCATCATAGTTAAGGACCTCTCAGGCAAGTTGCAAGCAAACGTCCTTTTTAGCAAGTCCTTCGTCAACGCGACGCGTGGACTTGTGGCTTGCTGCGTTTTATGACTCAGTTGTTTTCAACGATATCTAGTATGCCTAATATGCCTTGTTGCCGTCAGGTCAGATAGTCACTATTTCTTCAAGAAAATGTTATTATATAAAAAAAGGTTGATCCTTACATGATGGGATATGAAGCAACTTAGCGGTCCTATTTGAGCAAACATTCCAACCTGAAATAAAAAGAAAATTGGTGTATGTTATAATGTCTAATCATAACTTTGCATCTATAATAATAATATTTCTCTTCATGTTTAAAATATACCTATAGAACATTCCAGAAACATTTACCTGATAAGACTTAAAAGCGTTTTTAATAATAAACATCACTCTAATAAATATATAGCATCCAAGTCAAATGAGAAGCACTGACCGATACGGTTCTTACTAAGGTACCTACTTTAAATTCTACAGTGAGCTAGCTCTAGGCCTGGTGATAAGGTAAGCGGTATTATAGTAATACCAGAAAAGTAGTTTTACTAGATCCGTAGGAGATTCAAATATCTAGTCTGTAGCGTGCCCCACACGTCTTATCACTGACCACTTACGCACACAGCTGTGCGTGTAGTAGTGAAGCATTTATTCTGTACAGTTCTTTACTCGTGTGGTGTGAACCCGACTAGCCCACTCTGGTAACGCTTTGAGACGAATTTCTTACCATTCCATGGATTGACCGTGCGGGTCCGGGTCCATAGCGTTGCCGAGGAAGAGGCCAGAGGGGCCTGGGACATGCAACCCAAGGAGTAGGGTTAAGAGGCCCCTTCACGATGTCACCAATGTCTCCCCTTCACCGCTTCAGCCTCCTCCCATGCCTAACCAAATTTGGTAAGATTTTAAGAGACTAATGCCACCTTAGATACACGTTCTAGGATGGAAGTTACGGTTGTTCTTGTCAGGTCAAGGTCTTTGAGTAGGTTATATAAGGATTTCGCTGGTATACCCCTTGCTCCAACTTCTACAGCATATAAATTACCCACATAACTGTTTTTTCAAAGTGCACATGCTGTGGTGAACGCGCAAACATAAAGCTGTGTTTGGTACTACTCTATGAAGTCAAACTACTTGCCTGGTTTTACTATGGCAGTCAGTAGTCTGCCTATAACAGATTCATTTCTTCACAAGTGACAAACTGCACCATTGACTATCATCCGGAGACATAAAATTGTTAAGTCTCATGTGCCTCTGATTTCACCTATACCCTTCAAACCGGAAAAATGTAATGCGAACATTACTTCGTGACGGTACGGACGGTACGAAAAAAGTAAAGACAGTACTTCCCGGACGAACTCGTTCACAAATAGTTCTACTGCTACTAAAGTTTACAACTAAATTCTATAAGTTTTTATTATTATGCGCACTATAGCACTATAACATAATATATAATCAAAATAATTACCATTATTAACTATACATTGCTGCCATCAATCAAAAGAACAACCTCATAGGTACCATAGAAAAAAATAACTCAAAAATATCAAACTATGAAGGTTCTATGTCAATTCGAAGTACTTATTACAATATAACGGCAATTTCATACTTTAGCCCCTATCGTGTATGTATGTGTGTATATATTACAATGTTAAAGCCTTAATTTGCACACCTCTTACGTGTCACGCGGACGGAACCGATATCATCCATTTATGAATGAAATTAAATAGTTATCATTGTCTATGATGCGCATGAATTTATAAGGAACATGCAACCGAAAATCAGATTTAACTATTTTTTAATCCGGCCCCATCCTGCAATAAAGTATTTGGCCATGAAAATGTTAATGTTACCTTATTAACTTGCGTGACAATAGCATCCAGTACTTCTCCTTTGAAAGGCCTAAATACAATGGCCTTGTATTTAACAGGGTATACCACAAACCCTTGTCCAGGTTGTATCAGTCCTGCACCTATGCTGTCTATAGTGGTAACCGCTATCACAAAACCATACCTACAATCACAAAATATTTACAAGTTGTATTATTATTCATAAAAATATATAAAAATTCCTAGAAATCAGAACATATTTTTTTATAGCTGATTGGTTAGCTTTTGACCTCTATCTCACCTGATGGTAAGTGATGATGTGGTCGAAGATGTTGTATAGACTAACCTAGAATTACTGGCTCTCAAGGACAGCTGCCGGAACACACCGGTGTTTGGCGACAGATTTTCTACTTGAGGGTGGTAGCTAGCCAGGCGGACATTCGCAAATTGCCCTACCACCATGCTATAACGACTGCCATCCTAAGATAACAACCGGGACCGACGGCTTAACGTGCCCTCCGAAGCACGGAAGCGCTCAGTAGTAATGTCACTAGCGGTCACCCATCCAACTCATGACCGCCGGCGATGTTGCTTAACTTTGCTTATCGGTTAAGAACAGCTAAGTAAACTTCGCTACGAGCGCTTCAAACATGGGAATATTTCGCAATGGATAGTAGAGTTGTTGTAAAACTTATAAATTACTTAATACTTGTTTAATAGACTGCATTTTAGGGCTCTACATAAAAAAGTTGATATGTTACAATGAGAGGAAAAATTAGTGTGTGAGGGCCCATTCAGGGCCGTGAGGGCCAACCTGAGCCTATTTTTAAAAACATTTTAGTCTCGAGTGTACTCACTTGCCAGTACATGTTCCTTCTACTTCCGTGTACAGTTTTTGCTTCACAGTATCAAGTAATTGTGGACCGAAGTATCGAGGATGCAGTAAGATTTCATGTTCGAGGGATATCTGAAAGTAATTTTAATAATTTATTAATAATAATAATCCCCCGTGGGGTGCCGGGTTAGAATAGCACCCCCATATCATCCCGTGGGTGTCGTAAGAGGCAACTAAAGGTAAAATACTGGAAGGTGGGCAGTAACATCTTCTAAAGAACTGCCATCTTACACTGCGATCCCCAAGCCGCCTGCCAAGCGTGGGGATTATGGCAAATACCCCCTTAATAGGGGAGGCTGTGTTCAGCAGTAGATGAGTCGGCTGTTAAAGTAATAATATTTTATCAATTAATAATATTTTTTACAATTCATAGTATTTCTACTTTATAAACCGGATTGTCAATTGAAAACAGCCCCCCCATTTAGGGGAGTTTGCCATAATCCCCACGCTTGGCAGGCGTCTTGGGGATCGCAGTTTAAGATATCAGTTTCTTAGAAGGCGCTGCTGCCCACCTTCCGGTATTTTACCTTAAGGTGCCACTAACAACAACCACAGGAAACAATGGTGGGGTGACATTGTAACCAAACACCCCACGGATAATAAAAGAAGTGTAATAATATTTTTAATAACTATAAATTACAAAATGTTTAAGAGGAATGTATATCAAAGCAATCAATAAATGCATCTCTAGATGTATATATGGATTGTGTTATGAATGTACCTATGTAAGGTAGACAACAGCAATTAACTGTGTCAAATTCAACAATTCTCTATTGAGTTCTCAATAATTCAGATTTTAGTTTGATCACAATAAGAATAAGTATATTTTAGAGTATTCTTATAGAATTGACAGCAATAAGTAATATGAATAATACTTTGATATACAACAACTACTTACATCATGTCTGACTTGACCTTTACTGTCTACAATCTCAATATAATACTTCTAATAATGTTACATAAATACTTATACATCATCTGTATCAGCCGGATCGTCCACTGCTGAGCACAGCCTCCCCTATAAAGGGGGTATTTGCCATAATCCCCACGCTTGGCAGGCGGCTTGGGGATCGCAGTATAAGATGGCAGGCGGCTTGGGGATCGCAGTATAAGATGGCAGTTCTTTAGAAGGCGCTGCTGCCCACATTCCAGTATTTTTTCCTTAGTCGCCTCTTACGACACCCACGGGATGATATGGGGAGGTGCAATTCTAACCCGGCACCCCACGGGGTATACATCATTAATAAGTCAAAATATTACTATGTCAATATGTACAATATCATTCATTCGCTCTGCTGTCGGAACACAAATAAATTAAATGAATATTTACATAAACTGTGAATAAACAATGAATGAATAAATTAAATAAATAAACACACTGTCAGGTGCTTGGCGACAGATTTTCTATTTGAGTGTGGTAGCAAGCTTGGTGGGCATTCACAAAATGATGTACCGCTATGTATTGAGACAGATATTAAGTCTTATGTGGCTGTAATTTCACTGGCTCTCAAGGACTGCTGCAGGAACACACCGTTAGGTGCTTGGCGACAAATTTTCTACTTGAGGGTGGTCGCTAGCCAGGGGGGCATTCGTAAAATGCCCTTCCAACATGCAGTGAAGCTCAATTTCGCGGCGGGATTCGAACCACTGACCTGCGGCACGGCAGTCAATAGCCAATGCTATCACTGCTTCAAAATCTTCTGTGTTCCGGCAACTGTACTTGAGAGCCAGTAGTTCAAAAAAATTAATAATATTTTGGTGCCAAAATGTAATTTGATTGAGTTTATTGTTTCATCTCAAGATTGAAAATACTTCTCGCTATTAGAGAGCAATATGAGTATAGCTTTTTTATGGTATGTATAACCGAGAATGCCTTCTTTCGTAAGCCGTTTGATATACAACAAACTTATAACAGCTTCACAATAAACGCTTTAGTGCGCTTAGCATCGGCCTGCTGGTTTGGACAGATAAAACCGATAAAACCGGAAGTAAGGATGTAGTTTTTTTTTGTTATATTTTAATCTGCGATCAGTCCCTAGACTATGAGCAGGTTTGTTGTAAGATTTTTGCTCCTGCTTGTATTTCTTGAAAGTTGGAAGTTTACTCTCCAATGGATGTAGGAAGGAAGTAATAGAGAAATGGAGTAATAATCTGACATAAATGTAGGTATGGTGCGGATCTATAAGATTTTATTCAAATTAAAGCACTGACCATCCATACTCTGGCTTCGAAATTCAAGAGATTTAATGATCTAATATGTATCTTTAAAACCCTTCTTCTTATTTTGGAGTTTATCATTGTTTCACGTTCTTAGTAGGGTTGACCAACAACCAATAAGCAATATTGAGAAAGCTTTGATATACAACAAATACTTAACATCACGTCTGAATTGGCCTTTTCTAGTATACGACATTACTAAAACCCTTTTAACAAAGCTAGATGTAAGCGTCATTATTACGTTGAAGTCATGGTTGGGGCTCGCAAAATCGGATCAAAATAATTTTGGGATGAAATTAAAGAAACCATCGGAGCTCTATAAACACCTCAGAGTTACCAAAACACACGTCATACTAAAATCTCACGACAATATAGTTGCATCTCTCCCAAAAGACAAATGTGCCTCCAATCTTGATTTGAGGCATCAACTCCAAAAACAATTTATGCTAGGTGCACAGTCCAGCAAAGCTGGTTTTGCTTCAAGAAAGAAAATTGACGATAAAAACGTTGTAAAATCTTTTCTACAACAAGACGAAAATGATAGTGCATGCAATGAGCTTGGAAATACAAAGCGAATAGCTCACCATAGGTGAATTTTGTATCCCTCTGGCTTTTAAATGGCTTACTTTGATATATGATTGGTCACCTGCCTTATTAAAATTATATCTTAACGCCTTTCAGATGATCCTCTCAGACCAAAGTAACTTAGTAAAATGGGAGGAAAGCAACCGAAAAGTCTCGCGGTATTTGTCGGGAAGCCATAAGTACAGCAAGGCACCTATTGGTAGGATACAAGGTGCTCCTTGATAAGCGTCATTATTCACGTCGACATGATAGTCTTCGAAATCATACAAGAAGCAGCGAGTCTCTCGGTACCAACAAAACAACAAAGGTTTGACCACGAACAAGCGACATTGCTTTTGTAAAAGAAGAGTCATCTACAAAATCGAAACCTAAGCCTTACTCCATCTTAGGCGCAGCTATCGATTGGACTCTTTTGGTGAACATCCAAATACAAATAAAATATACAAATTCCTGAGGATGTTGGTGTTAGTTCATTCAGCGCAGATATATTTCTACACAATACAATCTAAAACATATAGTACTTATAGAATTTACCTGGTATCAAACATACCTAAAGACCACACAATAAAAACTGTCAAATACATATTATTACTTAACAAAAGAATTAACCAAAAGTGTGGGTAGTATATGCTGTAGAAGGCAAAGCAAGGGGTATAACAGTGAAATCCTTATATAACCTACTTGGACTTACTACTACCTTGGCCTGTCAAGAACAACCGTAGCTTCCATCCTAGAATGTGTATCCAAGGCAGCATTAGTAGGATCTTACCAAATTTGGTTGGTCAGGGGAGGAGGCTTGAGTGGTGAAAGGGAGCATTGATGACATCATAAAAAGGCCCCTTAACCTTAGTCCCTGGGTTTGCAAGTCCGAGGCACCATGACTTGGGCTTCTTCCTCTGTTGTCAATTTACTTTACCGTCCGTATTTACATCCTTTACTATCATGTTTTCAAATGCTATTTACAGTAAGATTTTCTTAGATTTTGTCAAGTATATTCATAAAGAATATGGGAACATTCAGGATTGTTTTAAAAAAAAGTCCTCAAAAGGCAGATAAGTTTTTTCATTTCGCTGTTGTGTTTACTTGAAACAAATATATGTAGATAGTATTTACATGCTATATGCAATTTGTAGTAGTTTCAAACAAGTCTGAGTTTTGCTTTGAGTGATTCGGACACTAGCAACAACCACTTTGTAATAATAATAACTCAGCCGCTTGTTAATACTGAGCTATATAACTAGGTATTAGTTTGATGCTTACATTATTATATTAACAACAGCTCAGCCTTCCTTGTCAATTACACACATGTACATTTAAAAAGATTGATTGAAGAAAAGCCCAAATTTAAAAAGTTTGGGCTTTTCAATTCATCCAAAGCGTCAATAATTTACTGTTGTAAAACTTTCACTTGACTGTCATCTCCTGCGTCATGATAAGGGACATAAATAGGTCATAAACACATCTTTTTCTGTTTAATAGAAGTCCATATCGGAATTAATAGACCACTATATAAGTATGTCATATTTTCAAGATAAAAAACCATTATGACAGTTATCAAATCATGGTATGCCTTAAAGCGTAACTAATTACGATGCTAAGGATGCATTATCAGTGCATACAATGCAGACTGAAGCCTGAAGTTTCAGCTTTATCTTTTGTATGTTTTGATGCATTAAACTACATGCATGTTAATGCTAAATGATGATGGAGGAAATGGCTAGAATAAAATGTTTAGGTGTGTTAATCAATGTAGATGTTGGATATTTTTCTTTTACCCATAGGTTTTCAGTAAAAGCAGCAGATAGTGCTGATTTTTTTGTTGCTAATTGTAAAATGTTGTTGTATATGCTTGTCATCAACGCAATCGCTCTGCATTCACCGTAGTCTTGACCAACCAGTGATTAATTGCTTTTCGGGCCACACATCATCACAAAGGTTAATATTGGCTTTAGTTTAGATTATAAAACATTGATTTTGTGGGGTGGTGGGTTGGGGCGGGTGTGGTGGGATGGGTAGACCCCCCTGTGAAGGGGAAGTTGCAATCCCCCCCCTTTCTGAAATGTTTTTTTTTTTAATTTATAACTTCACTATTGTCATACTTCGATTTTAGGGGTGAGGGGCGGTGTGGGGGAAGGGTAGAGCCGGGGGGCACAGGGGGCTGTGAAAGGGAAGTTGTGACCCCCACCGGCTCAGATTTAGTATGTAGATAATATACTTCTAATTACTAAAACCTATGTTTTTAGTGTATTGGAATGGGTTAGGTTCAAAGTAAGTCACAGATCCGACACAGAGCACACCAATTCCACCTGATCTTGTGGTCCCTACCCCTAGTGTATATAAAAAATGCGGAGCCAGAAGCTCAGTATGGAGATCCTGAGTGGAGCAAGCCCACGAGGCCAAGTGAAGGGAGGTGGCGAGCGAAGCGAGCCGGCGAGTTCTGTAGCGCAGCACAGGTCAAGTGGGTGAAGCGACACTCAGGGGCGATATAGCGAGAGTTCTGGCGAGAGCCCATAAATGAGTCAAATTTAATTATGAAAAGATATATCATTTTTATGATAAGTGAAATTAATAAAAATTATATCTTAGAAAGGGGGAGGGTGGGGGTCCCCCCGCACCCGCCCCCCATCTCCTTAAATCGATGTTTTAGAAACTAAACCAGAACCTTAATATTTACTTCATTATTTGTGGGCCGTAATAGGTTCTTGCAACCGAATTCTTTGAGGGTGATAGGTTAGCCAGCCGTGCCGTAATACCGAAGTTCTAAAGGTAGAGAAGATGGATTCCAATAATGGACCCAATGCTTAGCAACACATTACAACTAGAGGTGTGTCGCTCTTCACGGAAACGAGTCAGTGAGTCGTTTCTTTAAACTGATGCACTGATTCGAATCTTTAACAACGCTTCAAATGAATCAGTCGCTCAATTGCATCTCGGTTTCAATCGGCACGCGGCGCTCACTGACACGATTGAGTGAGATAGACTGTTCGAAGCGCGTCGGGTCGCTCAATCGCGGCCGGTTTGGGCTTCTGTCAAGTGTGCACGTCGTAAATTTCACTTCAACAATTTTTTTTTTTTAGTGGTTTAATTCAAGTGTTTCATCACAATTTATTAGTGAAACTGTGGATCACCAACTTATTCACCAGGATTACAACAAGAACTACGAAAAACCCATCGGAAAATAAAGATAAGTGGCAAAATATATGCTCGAAAATATATAGATCTATAAACATAAACAGTATCATCAAGTTCACTGAGCAAGTAATTTAACAAGTTGTAATTGACATTTGAGGTTAGCAAGTTATTGTAAAGAATCATTATTGTCACTGTCAAGTTTAATTTTCGCCTACAACTGAGTGTTGCCAAGCACAAATTATTACCAGCAGTGGAAAAATCTACCAAAATAAAGGGAATTTTTCCGTGTCCAGAAATGGACCAGCAAATGGAAATGTTACTCAGTAAACTGAAAATAGAGCTTGAAAAGCAAACTTCAGTTATAACTAGGAACCTGACAAAAAGTATGGAACAAACCATTGATGAAAAACTAAAACCGTTAATTGAAGAAAACCAGTCATTGAGAAAGGAGGTGGAAATTTTAAAATTAAAAATGAGAAACATGGAGAAAGAAACAAGAAAAAATAACATGGTCATCTTTGGCGTAGAGGAAACAGAAATGAACAACACTGAACTCCTTGATCTTGTGCTGCAATCTTTAAACTCCTGTAAGAACGATTGCATGGAAAAATGGGATAAATGGGAAATTAGTAAGGCTCAGAGGCTAGGGAAGAAAAACGCACAAAAATGTAGACCAATATTAATAACACTTACACTATTTTGGAGAAAAATAGAAGTCCTTAAGAATAACAAGAATTTTCCCAATAATATCTATGTCACTGACGATTTTCCAAAGGATATTCTACAGAAACGGAAAGAGTTAAAAACCAAATTACAAGAAGAACTAGATAAAGGGAACATTGCCTATATTAGGTACGACCAACTTATTATCAAAGAAGCTGGAAAAGAGAAAAGGAAGCGTTCTCCATCTAAGTCACCGACTACGTCTACAGACAGTCACGATAACACAGTTACAGCAAAAAAGCCTACAAAATTATGCAAGACTAATGCTCCCATTTTCACTAAAACTCAATCACACTCGACTTCTGATCGAAATAACTTATAGCAAAAAACTACCATCCGGACAACAATAAATTCTAATACAACTGTCAGCAACACAAGAATAACAATAAGTCCCAACCCGGCTGGTCCCCGTGGGACTTCAATTGACCATCACCCTCCATCACTAAGAATAAATAAAAAACAAAGAACATTAAAAATTTGCACATACAATGTAAAGTCACTAGCTTCAACAACACGTTTTATAGAACTGATACAAGCTCTAGAAAAAGTGGAGCATGATATTGTAGGAGTTGCCGAAGTGAGAAGAAATGGATGCGAGATCGAAGAGCACGAAAATCACATCTTCTGCTTTAAAGGTGAAACGAAAGGCCACCACGGTGTGGGCTTCTTCATAAAGAAAAATTTAAAACGAAACATAGTCAACTTCAAAGGTATATCTGAAAGAGTAGCTCTACTTCAAATGAAAATCAACAATAAAGCATTATCATTGATTCAAGTTTATGCCCCGACGACAAATTCGAACAACGAAGATATTGAAAAATTCTATGATGACTTAGCAAAAGCTCACGATTCAGCAGATGAGAACTTATTAGTAATGGGAGATTTTAACGCTAAGATCGGACACCCTCAAGTACATGAAAGATTAATAATGGGACAATACGGTTATGGTATTCGAAATGAAAGAGGGGAAAGACTTATACAATATGCTTATGAGTACAAACTTTCAATAATGAACACCTTTTTTAAGAAAAAGCCTAGTCGCAAATGGACCTGGATCTCTCCAGGAGAAAATATAAAAAATGAAGTAGACTTCATAATGTGCAACAAGTCAAAAAATATCTCTAATTTAGAAGTACTAAATAAAGTAAACTTTAAATCTGACCACAGGCTTATACGAGTGCACTTTGCTCTAGAAACACCAAAACCAAGTCGGAAAATTTTTAAACCAGCTACAAAGTCACTAAATACTGAATCAGACAAATTAAATTATATAAAATCGTTAGAAAACAACCTATCTAGCCTAAATGAAACACTTAAAAAAAATACACAATATTCAAACCTATTATGACAATTTGGAAAAAAATATTGTTTCTAGTACCAAATCGAAAATAGAAAGTAACAATACAGAACATAAAATACTACAAAAAAGTACACTAGAATTGATAAATAAAAGAACAGAACTTATGGCAACTAAAAATAAAACAAAAGAAATTAAAGATGAGCTAAAATTTCTATGTAAAACAACCCATAAAGCTATAAGAGAAGACTATCAAAACTACAGAAGGACAATAATAGAAAAAAAAATTGACTAAATATAGAAGTGCAAAAAGGGCCTACAAAGAATTGAACTCACATAAAAATTGGATTGATTCTGCGTTCGAAAGTGATAGCGATTAATTGCGTTGGAGAGATTTTTCGTTTTTTTTTATAGTTTCTGGCTGTTTAAGCCACTGTTTTGATTTATCTTAGTGTAGTATTGTATATTTGTGATATAGGTAAGTTAAATTAATAATAGTTCATTGTGTATATTTGTAATTTGAGGTTTTCATAACCTCTATTCATCCATCATGGATTTCGATCCGACGAATCCTCCTGATCCCCCAGATCCTGTAATGCATCCGACTGCTACTAAGCGACGTATTGAGACCGATGTGCAACCTCCAGCCAAGAAATCTATAATTTCGCCAGATCTAGCTTCCGCTTCCATTGAAACCGTGTATGTAGACCCTTCCATGGTTGTTGGAGGGTTATCATATTCTCTTTCAGACAAAGGCCCTTTTGTGGTCCATGTTTCTCGCACAGAATCCGACCTTTCTGCTGGGACTATGATAAGACCCATCAAATTTGGCCAGTTCCTTAAAACTCATATGATAAATAACATTTGTACTGATGGCATCAAGAGAGTAGGTAGAAATAAAATTTCTGTAGAATTTACAAGTGCATCCGATGCTAACAAATTTATTTCATCTCCTGTTTTGAGTGTGAGCAAGTATGTAGCTACAATTCCTACATTTAACATTACTCGGATGGGTCTTATACGTGGGGTCCCAACAGAAATATCGATGTCTGAGTTTGTGAGCTCATTGGAGCTCCCTAATGGGTGTGGCAAAGTTCTCAAAGCTCGTCGCTTTAGTAGGAAAAGTGTGGATGAAGGTGGTAAAGTTACCTGGATTCCAACTCAGACAGTTGTGGTTACTTTTTCTGGGCAAATGCTGCCTAATAGGGTATTTTTATTTTATACCTCATTACCTGTAGAGCTATATTTATTCCCCACAATACAATGCTTCACATGCTGTAGGTTCGGGCACACAAAAATGCAATGTAGGTCTAAACCTCGTTGTTTCCGTTGCTCCAAGGAGCATGCTGGTGATAATTGCAATGTTTCTGAAAAGGATTCTACATGTCTTCATTGCTCAGGACGGCATTTTGCCACAAATAAGGTTTGTCCAGAACTTGAAAGGCAAAAATCAATAAAAAGTGTAATGGCTCGAAATAGTATTTCGTATGAAGACGCAGCATCACAATTTCCTAAGGTATCCCGCTTATATGCAGAAATCACACAAAGTAGCATTTCATCATCATCTTCTTCTTCCAATGTAACTTGTGTACCAGCAAGTTCCTCTGAAGCTATTAATAACAAAACATATAGCAAAACTGTTTCCCAGTCTCGTCCAAAGACTCCTTTTATAAAATCATTTGATCAAACTGCTCACCACAAAATTGTTGCAACTCCTACATCAATGTTACCAAATGGTTGTGCCTTAAATAACAACCAAACATCAGGATCATCTCCTCAGCAGGAGAATATGATCGAAACATTGTTGTCTTTAGTAATTAATATTATAATGATGAGTCCCCAACCCTTACCGTCCAACGTTGCCCACAAACTTACACAATTAGTTTCCATGTCCGGTCAATATGGATCCCTTGATCATGTTACAATGGAACACTCAGAGCATGCGACGCAAGAAACACGAACTTATACACTTGATTATAAAATATCACCCGTCAGTTATTGCCATCTCGGAGACATGGTTGGTTCCTGGGTCCCACTTTCGGGTTCCAGGATATTACTGTCTCCGGGATGACAGGGCTGACGGGTGTGCTGGTAGTGCCTTATTTATTAAGTCCAGTATTCCATTTTCCCAAATCTCCTTTCCCTCACATCAGCATGGTATCAACATTGTTGGTATCAGATCTTTGAATATATCATTTATTTCCATATATATCAATAAATCAGATTCTACTCTTATTCCAGATTTACTCTTTCTGCTTTCTTCTGTTTCTTCCCCAATGATAGTTATGGGTGATTTTAATGGCCATCACACTATGTGGGGTTCTCACTACTCATCTGCCTATGCTCATTCTCTTGTTGATGTTTTTGATGAAGTAAATCTCTGTGTAATTAACAATGGTTCTCCTACTCGCAGAGTTTATCCATATCAAAATCCGAAAAGTGCAGTTGATTTAACTTTATGCTCACCCACCCTTTCCTCTCTCCTCACATGGGAAATCCTCCCTTCAACTTATGGTAGTGACCACTTCCCTATCATCATTTCCATTCAAAATAGAGTCACACGATACTGTAATCCTAGTCCTTCCCTAAAATACAAACTTTCTGCAGCTGATTGGCTTTCATACTCATCAGCTCTTGACCTTAAATTAGAATCCTCATCTGTTTATCCATTAGATATTGACCCAGTAATTTCATATAACCTATTTATAGATATGATAATATCTTCAGCCTCTCTTCATATTCCTTTGAAGAAACCACCAAAAGATTTTGCAGTCTCCACCTCATGGTGGGATTCTGATTGTACTAAAGCTGTTTTAGGAAGAAAAGAAGCAGAACTAAATTATAACTCTTCTATGACTGAAGTAAACTTTTTAAAGTACCAGGCAGCAGCAGCTACATATAAAAAATTGGTTAGCAAAAGGAAAAAATGTGGCTGGGTATCTTATTGCGAAGGTTTATCCCCGAGAACTCCTTCCTCACTGGTATGGAAACAAATAAAACGTTTCCGAGGTTCCTTTAACATCCAAGTTGTTTCTTCAAATGACCCTTTATCATGGCTAGAGGCCTTTTCAGATAAGTTGGCTCCTCCTTCAGTCCCTTCTGCTGATCTCATTCCTTTGGCCCCATCACCGCTTCCTTCTCATAATTGTTTCGATTGCCCATTTACCATCCAAGAATTATCCCTTGCACTAGACGGACTGACTGACTCAACTCCTGGTATTGATGGAATTCCCTATTCATTTATTACAAAGTCCTCAATAAAATGTAAGCAAACCTACTTAGATATTGTAAATTATTTTTTTGAGCATGGTATAGTACCCGATCAATGGAAAACACAAATAATTCTACCTCTCTTAAAACCTGGTAAAAATGCTTCAGATCCAGACAGTTACAGACCAAATCAAATCAAAAAAATCAAATCAAAATTCGTTTATTGCCACACAGTAAATACAAAAAATGAAACAGCAAGAGCAAACAATACACAAGAACAAAATAGACAACTTAAAAATATTAAGACCAATTGCTTTATCCTCAGTTTTGAGTAAGATAATGGAGCATATGATTAAGCATAGACTGGAATGGATTGTGGAAAATGGGCTTATTTTAGCAAAGACTCAATTTGGCTTTAGAAAGGGAGTAAGCACCATAGATAATTTAAGTATGTTGACAACAGACATCAACATTGCATTTAAGGAAAAAAAATACCTCGTTGGAGTATTCCTCGACATAGCATCGGCTTATGATAATGTCCTTCTTCCAGTTCTCAGGAATAAACTTATTCGGATAGGTATACCAGTAAAACTTGTACGGTTCATATGCAATATGCTAATAGAATGCACTGTGATAGTAAAATACAATCAGCACTTTCTCCCTCCTAAATATATTTGGAGAGGCTTACCCCAGGGCTCAGTGTTGAGTCCTTTATTGTATAGCCTTTAAACCTTTGACTTGGAACAATCTGTTCTCTCATTCTGTGATATACTTCAATATGCTGATGATCTGGCTCTATATCTTAAAGTTCAATCCATCGATCAAGCAACCAATAAACTAAATACAGCTTTATCATATCTTAACGATTGGCTTTTTGAACATGGTCTTGCCTTATCCGCTTCAAAAAGTTCAGTGGTTGTTTTTACCAAAAGAAGAGTTATCCCTCCAGTTGAGTTGTACATATGTAACGAAATCATTCCCCAGGTTAATAATACTACATTTTTAGGCATAAAACTTGATGTGAGAATGTCTGGCACCCCCCATTTTGAATACATTTCACAAAAAGCTGAAAAAAATGTTAATATTCTAAGGTCTCTTTCAGGGGTATGGTGGGGTTCTCATCCATACTCCCAAAAACTTTTATACAACGCCATAATTAGAAGCCATTTTGATTATGGCTCATTTCTCTTGAACACTTGTAACAAATCTAATCAAGCAAAAATTTTCAAGATTCAATCAAAATGCCTGCGTATTATCCTAGGAGCTATGAAATCTTCACCCATCAATGCTATGCAAGTAGAATGTGGCGAGCCACCCTTAAACATTCGTAGGCAATTTCTTTCAGATAGATTTATTTTCAAATTGATTCAACATTGCAATCACCCTCTCATTCCAAAATTAAAGTTTCTTCTTGACCTTTATGATTCTCTGAACATGGATAGTCTCCCATGCCTTGTCATTAGCTATATTAAATATACAAAACTACCAGATCCTCTTTGTCAGTTCCCCATAAATCCCCTTTTTGCAACTTCTTACGAGGTACTTATTTCTGAGCCTAACATTTTACTTCATTTTGGTATTGATAAGGACTGTCCTAAAGCCCGTGTCTTATTCAGTGAACGGATTAATACCCAATATAGAGGTTGGCATTATTTGTTCACAGATGCATCCAAACTATCATCTAATAGTGTGGTTGGTGCAGCAGTATGGTTTCCCTCTTCCAAAATTTCTTTAAGCTTCAAATGCCCTTCATACTCTTCCATATTTTCTGGTGAAGCCCTAGCTTTATTGGAAGCCGTCCTGTTTGTCAAATCACATAATTTAAATAATTCTATAATCTTCTCTGATTCCAAAAGTTGTCTTCAAAGTATATTGTCCAATCCATTTCGTTCAAAATCTCGTTTCCCATTGATTTTAAAAATTAGAGAGGCTCTTTTTGATTGTCATACCCTTGGCATCAACATTGTGCTTGCTTGGATTCCAGGTCATTCTGGAATTCCTGGGAATGAAACAGCTGATTCTTGCGCAAAAACTGCTTCACAAATAGGTTCCCTTGAGCACTTCAAAATATACTCCCATGACTTGTGTCTTCTACCAAAATTGCAGCTATTTGAATCTTGGTCCAAATATTGGGAAAATTCCATTAAGTATAGAGGTAGACATTATGGAGATATCCAACCCACGATTCCTAAAACTCCTTGGTTCTTCAAATTTCGTAAGTCCAATAAAGTAACCACATCAACACTATGCCGTCTGCGACTGGGTCATGCCTGTACTCCAGTTCATTTAATGAAAATTAGGGTTAGGGACCACTCATTATGTGAGTGTGGTCTCGACGAAGGAAACATGGACCATATTTTCTTTGAATGTCCAAATCGTTGCTATTCACTATATGATATCCTCCCTCCTGAAGTCTCTCGTCCAACATCATTTAAATATCTTCTTTCTCTTATGTTTTCCCCATTAATCAACCATTTATTGTGTAAATTTGTAAATTTAAACAAAATTAAATTGTAAATATTGTTTGTTACATATTGTATGTATATATATAGCTGTATGTACTGTAAAATTTATGCAGTTTAATGTTAGTAATAAGTATTTTAGAGATTATTTTAGTTATGTAGTTGTGTCATTTCTTTGTTTTAGATAAATCATCATGGTCTTCAAAAGTCTGGTCGTATCATCATTCTAAATACCGATCATATTCTAAATTAAAGTAATAACTCCACGTGACTTATGAAACTAGCATGAACGGACATTGGCAGAATTGTGGTAACATTAAACCGCAGAAGCCATTAACAAAGAAATAATAAAAATTGGATTCAAAATCTTAAACAAAACCAAAAAGAAACAAAAACAAGACAAGACATAATGAAATGCGCAACTGCATACTACAGAGAGCTTTATAAAAAAATACCAGAAGACACCAATTTTAAAGAAACAAGAAATAATGAGTACAAAAGGATAACTACAACCGACTATATAACAGAATATGAAGTACATATTAAAACATATAAAAAAATTAAAACTGGAGAAGAGTCCTGGCCCGGACAATATCTCTAATGAAGCCTTAAAGGTAGGAGCTCCATTGCTCGTAACATTTTTAACAGAACTGTTCAATATGGTACTTGAATCAGGAACTGTACCACATCAATGGTGTAAGTCTGAAATAGTACTGCTATATAAAAAAGGAGATCCAAGTGACATAAGCAATTACAGGCCAATTAGTTTGCTGTCCAGTATTTATAAGCTCTTCTCATCGTTGTTATTAAGCAGAATAGCAAGCAATATAGATGGCATGCAGATAGTAGAACAAGCTGGATTCCGTTCCAGTTTCTCAACAATGGATCACATTCATACGATAGAACAACTTTTGGAAAAATGCAAAGAATTTAATCATCCCCTCTATATTGTTTTCATAGACTATCAAAAGGCATTCGATAGTATTTCTCACAGCTCCATATGGGATGCACTAACATCATGCAATATAGACTACGGGTACATAAGAGTAATCCAAAATATCTACTCACAAAGTACGAGCAAAATACGTCTGGAAAACAAGGGGGAAGCAATAAAAATAGAGAGAGGTGTAAGACAAGGTGACCCGCTATCACCTAAACTATTCATAGCAGTGCTGCAAAACGTGTTTCATGGACTGGATTGGCAGTCTAATGGCATATGGATTGGTAACGGATACCTGAGCCACCTAAGATTTGCTGACGACATCGCAATCTTTGCTAACTCAGCATCAGAACTCGAGCGAATGATGCAGTCTCTGAACAACAAAAGCAATAAGGTTGGCCTATATATGAACACCAGCAAAACTAAAATTCTGACAAACAGCCATGAGAAGCTTATACAAATAGATGGGAACCAGATCCAATACGTAAAAGACTATGTCTATCTCGGCAAACAATTATCATTCGACCCTGACAGTAATGAAAAAGAAATAGAAAGAAGGATTAGAAGCTCTTGGAATAAGTTTTGGTCACATAAAGAAATATTAAAGGGAACCAATGACTCAGAGCTAAAAAAGACAATAATGGATGTATGTATCTTACCTTGCCTCACCTACGCAAGCCAAACATGGGTGTACACTAACAAAGTTAGACGCCGACTACTCACAACACAACACGCCATGAAGAGAAGCATCTTGAAACTAAGAAAGATACATAAAGTCAGCAACAAAACCATCAGAAAAAGGACAAAACTAACAGATGTTCTTGAACATGCTCGCAAAATGAAATGGCAGTGGGCTGGACATGTGGCTAGAGCTCTAGACCAACGATGGACTCTCCAAATTACTAAGTGGAGAGGTCCACCGGGAATGAGAAACCGTGGCAGACCAAAAATGCGGTGGATGGATGACATTGTCACAGTGGCAGGTGAAAACTGGCTGGAGAGAGCAAAAAATAGGGAGACTTGGAAGGAGATGGGGGAGGCATATACCCGGATGGGATCAAGGCTTTAAAAAAAAAAAAAAAAAAAAACTAACTAACACTAGTTTAAGAATTTTATTACTAACATATCTTTATAGAACAATATGTAAACAAAGTGTCTTGAATAAATATGCTTTATTATTATTATTATTTATTATTAGGTTAGCCAGCCGTGCCGTAATACCGAAGTTCTAAAGGTAGAGAAGATGGATTCCAATAATGGACCCAATGCTTAGCAACACATTACATTACAACTGGGCCAATAATAATTCCAAAATTGTACAAAGTTTGTTTACAAATTTTATGTATTAAACTATTTAGTGTCGTTTACGGAACGACCGGCTTCTAACATAATGTCAGGATACTTACGTGATAGAACATCGCAAATACTTATTAACTTTTTAGTTTATATTAGCCAGTTGGTGCATTTATGAATCCTTTACTTGAATAACTTGATTCTTGAATTGAATATAATATATAAAAAAATCCCCGCTCACGGTTGAAATAACAAACACAAATTAGAGCTATTTACCCGCAATTGTCGTAATCTGTGGAAATATAATAGTTGCCGACAGATAAAACAGACAGAGCAGCATCACTTGGGGTGCTTACCATTTAAAGTTTAATTCGCCAAAAACGCTAAAAACGATCACACTCCCAAAAAGTTGTTCCAGATGGGTCTTGGCGTTATTTTCGCCATAAACGCTACATCTAATGTCAAAAGTGACATAAGTGGCAAATTTTAGTGGCATTCTTAGCGTTCTTATCCTAAATGGAACAGGGGAGAACAGTTTCAAACGATCACAGTGATCACAACCATAGATGTGATCAAAATTATCGAAAATAACGTTATTAGGGTCGAATGGAATATACCCTTGAGGAGTTTATTTTTGGATGATGGTAGGTAAATAATTCAATATCCAACGCGGATCTCATATACGGTTTTCATTCATAATTGTTGTTTAAATGGCTGTAAGTTTTTTATGTTTCCTGGCCAAACCTCCCAAAACATCTATGTGTTGTACTGATTTCGCTCATGCATTAGGTAATATGTAATAAACTCAGTAAATTTCGTCCAACGGCCATCTCCGTAGAAATCAGGTATATTACCAATATTCTGGAAATACGTACCCAGTAAATTGGGAAAAAATATACGACGCATATTACAAGGCATACCTACGGAGTATATGTGACAGATTTCACCTTAAAGGGTGAACTGGCCGGTCGCTTCTCCATACAAACGCCGCCGTAGGGTGATCACTCCCTTATTTGAGGATTTAGGTCCAAAACAAAGCATAATACCGATTGATCTCGTCATTACCTAGGCTTGTGTGATGCCGAAATTTTAATAAGATAATTAACTTGAGAGTTATGAGCTTCGAAACATTTTCAAGGCTCATAACTTTCAACTTAATTATCTTTTTAAATTTCGGCATCATAAAGCCTAGGTAATGACGAGATCAATCGGTATTATGATTAATTCTGGACCTAAAGTCTCAAATTATGGAGTGATCACCCTACGGCGTTTGTATGGAGAAGCGACCGGCCAGTTCAACCTTTAGCCGTATTGGGAATTAATATCAACACAAATATTATTAACCTATAATATTAACTACCACGAAAGGAAATTTTCAGTGCATACAAGTGAACAATGTCCTATGAATAAGATCTTTGTTTTAAAAAAAAACTATACATGTGTCCCAAAACCCATAATTTACATTCGATAGTATCAATCCCGGAATACCAATAAAAACATTTGAAAAAAATCCTTCATTTAAAGTCTTGCCAGCAAAAAGAGTGACAAGGAGTGTTTCTTTTTTAATTTTCGAAAATGTGAATTACTTGAAAACTGAGGTACTTTTACTAAACATAAACATATTTTTCTAAACCGCCATTACCCGCAGGTACCATATCATCCATTCATTTAGCCACGCACTGTATAATTAAACCAATATTCGTAAGTTGGTTATTTATGGTTATGTGTATAACCAACAGTGACTTTTGTATTCATTTTAATAGGTTAGAATAGTGGGGATTTTGGGAAAAATATTCCCGATATCTCCACTGTGCTGAGATTAGTGTTATAAATAATGTCAGAGAGTGACGAAGACTAACTTCTGCTCATATTTATAAGCATTGTGGCAAAAAAAAACGCATACCCAAAGGCGTTTGGGTGCACGACATAAATACAAAACGTTTGGAGAGTTAGATTAAGTACTTTTTATACATTTTATAATTTTTCAATACGGTTTTGTAGTTTCAGTCTTTAACATTCACGTAAAAGTTGTACAAAATACAACTCGTTCTCCCACTCTCCGATCCCTCCGCGACTGCTTCACTCTGTGTCTGCCTATCGTAGAATACAGCACCCACGCCCGCTGCCCGTCCTACCTCCCGCTGCACTGCCGCGCCTCATGTTTGTGGTAGCATTCGTCCCGCGCATTAGATCGCACCGCGCTGGATCGCACCCGCTTGCTATGTGTGGGGGGTTCCATACAAATTCGAATTTTACAAAAAAACCGTCCCAGATTGCGACCGCTTCTCGGGGGGGCTCTGTGGGTGTTAAGCTTTAAATAAGTTGGCATCGTCAAGACCACTATGTCCTAGTTATGAATGAAATTCTATTGTTATCATTATCACCGATGCCAATGGGTGAATCCATACCAAAATATCAGATTATCTACTATCAGCTATACTATTCATGCAACTTTTCCCCTCTGTATGATCTGTGAGTTATTATAATATTTCCACAGACTAGTAAAATTACGGGTAAATAGCTCTTGGCGGAAGAATGGCAGACAGATTCTGTCTGACAGACAACGATATCTATGTGTAATGTGTATCGTAATCAGATTGTTGTAAAAAATGGCAAAAACTTACGATTATTTGTTTAAATTACTTCTCATTGGTGATTCTGGAGTGGGAAAGACATCAATATTGTTTCGATTCTCAGAAGATGCTTTCAATATCTCTTTTATATCAACCATTGGTAAGTGATCAAGTCATACATATCAAAGGTTATTGTCAGGAGATATTTTTTGTACGTATAATGTCATAGAACAGGAGTTTTTTGTACCTTTGTTCGTAGATTGAGTAGGTACATCTTGAGAATAGATTTATGACTATAATGTCAGGGCGCTTGAGAGGGCGCGGCTTTTCGATAGTGTAGCCCTTATCAAATGAATGTAACTGGGGTTTATGACATCATACTAACAAATTTTAATTAGTAAGCACCCGAGTTCACTTAACAACTGACCACTGTTTGCAGGCATCGACTTTAAAATACGGACAATAGAACTAGATGGAAAGAAAGTGAAGTTACAGATATGGTAAGTAACTTTTATTTTCTTCATTGTTGCCAAGGCGCGCCCACTAAGGATAATATTATTTCCCAGCAAGAATGATTTACTCATAAATTTTATTTTTTGAATAAAATAATACCTAGATTTATTATAGAAACAAAAACAAAACAATTTGTTATTATTAGAATCAATGTTTCTATTACTTTTCATTTAATAAGTTTTAGATGCTTGTTTGTTGTACCTTGTAGTTGGACAATGTATGAAACAGTGAACCTGGCAAGTGAAAATCTTTTTATAGGTTTTAATGGAATAGTTGATTAAAATCATGCATAGATATTTGTAAAACATTACTACTGTCTTCTCAATTTGATTATTAATATATAATGTTATTTCCTTTAAGTCCATCTCTTGCTTGTATGGCCTGCATGGGCCATAGAATGATTGTTCAGGTAAATTTTGTTTCTCATTAAGTATTTTGCTTTCCTTTGTTTTATAAAATATATAAAGAATAAACCAACTGGGTAAACTAAGTATTTACCTAGCTACATTATCCTTATTTATATATATCATCAATTCAGATGATGCACATATGATCTAAGAAAAATCTTATAATTGGTTTTAGTAGTATATCCAATCCAAAGGCTTTGTATACCAACTACTTTTAAGATAACCATTTAAAAAAATGTAATTTAGCGTATTAAAAGTTAGTTTCAGAAATATTTTGTTTAAACTTGAGTGTTTCATTAAGAAATATGTAAAATATATATAATTTATTATATTTATTATGTAATTCATAACTTAATCTAGGTTAAATTTTTAACATCTGTTTAAAAACAAACAAATGTATTTGTATGTTTACTAGGAAAATAATTTTGAATAGAAAAATAAATTTTCAAAATATTCAATGAAAGTTGATTTAAATAGAGATTAAATAAAATATTAATTTAAAAGTATGTTTAACTCGTTGTCATCGGCTGACCCACTATGGCCAATTTATGAATGAAATTCTATTGTTATCATTATCGCAGATTTCAATGGGTTAAGATAGGGTGTGCAAATACACAGACCTTTTGCACTTACATCTAATACCACATCTAACTCGCAAGCTCGATGATGAGAGGTTAATAAAAGTTTTTCTTAACTGAAATACTTGCCAGACGACAATATAATGTTACATTACACATAATATTTATTTACAGGGACACTGCAGGTCAGGAAAGGTTCCGCACAATCACAACAGCATACTACCGTGGTTCCATGGGCATCATGCTTGTGTATGATGTAACAAATGAAAAGAGCTTTGAAAATATCAAGAATTGGATAAGAAACATTGAAGAAAATGCTAGTGCTGATGTGGAAAAGATGATACTTGGCAATAAATGTGATTTAGATGCTAAAAGACAAGTAAGTTCTTTTATTAACTTCATATTTATTTGAAAAAGAGAACTACTGTAGGGAAGTTCATTAAAACAATCTTTTAATTTACCATTAATGATGAAATCTAATTAGAAAATAGCTAGCTAAAGCAATAGGATGATAATCATACATGACTACCTAATAAGTTAAAATAAAATGTCCTACTTCATCAAGTCATCAAGATAGAAAAAAAACATTCACTATTTTCCCAAATTAATCAAACAAAGCATGAATATGAATGACTCAAAAATAGGTATATTAATAAGGAAATGGATAGCTTCCAGTATGAGTCACAGCTGCACTGGCCGCTTGTTAATGAAAGGAAGCAGATGAGGCTCATCATTATCAATAAATTAAACATTGTGTATATGCTACTGGTTTCTGCTTCTGTTATTAACAGGAAAATCTGATTTAGGGTACAACACCACCATGTTTTTTTTAAAATATGTATACTCCTTCTCATATTTTATTTTGTCACATTATTTATGTGACCTACCAAGCCCCAGAGATACTACAGTGTTAGAATCTTCTAGTCATAAATAACCTGTGCCATTTAATCAATTATGGAGATGTGATTGTTGAATATGTTGTTAACTTTAAGGAAAATCTATCTCCCCAAAAGAAAATTAAGATTCTTACTATAACTGTTTCGTTATTACATTGTGTTTGTAAAAGCATGAGGCCTGCCTGGTCTTAAATGGTTTCCTCTGCCTATAACAGAGGCATTTAGTCACAAGTTACGAACTGCGCCCATCACCCTGAGCAATGAAGCTGTCAAGTCTCATGTGCCTAGAATTTCACTGGCACCTAAACCGGAACACGATAATGTGGATATTACTGCTTGGCTGTAGCATAATCATACCAAGTTTGTTGATTTTATCTATTACCACTTTCTGAAAAAGAAAATAGAATAAAATGTTAAAAAAATATGTTTAACGATGATGGCCGAGCGGTAAAAGCCATGGACTGCCGTGGCGCAGTAGCCTGGTTCGATCCCCACCGCCGGCTTGAGCTTCACCGCATGGTGGAAGGGCACGTTGCGATTGCCCGCCTAGCTAGCTACCACCCTGAAGTAGACAATCTGTCGCCAAACACCTAACGGTGTGTTCCGGCACCAGTCCTTAAGAGCCAGTGAAATTACAGGCACATGAGACTTGACAACTATGTCTCAAAGTGACAGGCGCAGTACAATTCGTGACTTTTGATGAAATGCATCTGTTACAGGCAGAGGTTAGTTCGCTTAACATCAGGTTTGAACATGTTCCGTCACAGTAACATAAAAAAAAACTTTCTTTATTTGATTTTATTTATTGATTTAGTATGGCATATAGCCCAACAACTAATAACAGCTGACTGTACAGTAGTTACTTACACATATTCAGTAAATGTTTCGAATGGCTACCCATTTTGTGCCCCAAAACATAAAATCCTTACAATACTGTATCAGCCGGATTGTTCACTGCTGAACACAGCCTTCTCAATTTTGGGGGACTTTGCCATATTCCCCACGCTTGGGAGGCGTCTAGGGATCACAGATTAAGATAGCTTTTCCTCAGAAGGCGCTGCTGCCCACCTTTCGTTATTTTACCTTTAGTCGCCACTTATGATACACATTGGTAGCAATGGTGACATTCTAGCCTGGCACCCCACCTGTTCCTTATAGGAAAAAACTCTTAGGTTTCATGAATTAATGGACAGACACCCAAGGCTCAATGAGGCTAAGTAATAGGGTCCTGTTTTCTAGAAAGGAACTTCAAAGTAACTGATATTATAGAAGTTATGAAATTTTTTTATACTTCTTCAGCAGGCTGCTGATTTGAGTACATGATATTATGAGTTTTTTTTATTTGATTACAAAACACACATTTACAAATTATAGGAGAAAGTTTTTTTTTTGTCCTGGGCGGGAATTAAACCCTCGTCCTTCAATTTCGCGCTGGATGTTCAACCCGGGACAAAAAAAAAAATGAGCTCTAATAATATGTACATATATAAGTTTTATTGTTTGCAATATTTATTAATTATAATTCATTTGTACAGTATATTTTAGTCAGAATCCGTTCAGCCTTTTCTTAACAAACACACTCAAATTATTGCATTAATTAATTTACAAGCAAATCACAGGACGGCAGCCTCACCCATATGCTAATTAGTTATATTGTTCTCCCTTAGAACCTAAATAGTACATACATAAAATCACGCCTCTTTCCCGTTAGGGTAGGCATAGATCACAGATTTCCACTTACTACAATCCTTACATGTCTCTGTCGCTTCATCTACAATCCTAATCTACAAAATCCGCTAAGACGTTTTAGAAGTAAGCGCTAACAAAATAAAATACTAATAATATTATTAGCAAGCCTAGCTTCCGCTGGCGGCTTAACCCGTGATTACTATGCGAGTACTTTATATTGTAACTACTAAATAGATTGGCATAAAATGTATCCTATGTGTCAAATCCAGAACTTCATAAATTTATGTAACAAAGTTTATTAAAATCCATCCGGCCATATTAGGAGTAAGTGATCACTAATCAGACACTATAATACTAACATACATAAACTACCCAATTTCTATTATTGGTAGGATAGGATGAAATTCTTTAAGTATCAAAATCCTAGCTTCAGTTAAGGCTTAATTTGATAATAATAACTGTTGAATGGCCTATAACAGGCTACATTGCTTTGTATTTGACCATATGGATTCTGATGCACTAACAATTCTTATTTATATACAAATTGTGACTAAAGAATGCAATGCATTGTTAAATTACAATATTAGTCATCATTGCAATAACTGGCACAAATTGACCTGATATTTCTGTAGAGGTTTTTTGCTTGGCTGGGTAAAAACAATGCCATTACTTGAACAGATTTTGACATCAAACACAAAAGAAGTTGTGCAATGATCTCATACAATAGTCACAGTTTTCTAGCTTATAAACCTGCCGAGCTCCACTATCGTAGGCATATTCGTATTAAGTTAAACCTTAAAGGATTTACGTGAAGAATGAGATTTAAAAACTACTACTACTTCTGTCCAGTAGCGAATTATGAAATGAGGTGATAATGTGGTAAAAGAGGTCACATCATGCTACCACCATTAAGTGAATCTCAAATCAATCCAGAAAAACAGGTTTTGAACACAGCCTCAGCCACTGGGCCATCGTCGCTTCAAATAATCATAATACAATTATATTTTAATATACCTTTACTTTTTTCTTTTGTTATAGGTGTCAAAAGAGCGAGGCGAACAATTAGCAGTAGAATATCAGATCAAGTTCATCGAGACATCGGCGAAAGACTCCTTAAATGTAGAATACGCGTTTTTTACACTGGCGAAAGATATCAAAGCGAAGATGGAGAAAAAACAGGTAACACTCTACTATATATTTAAACTGTAAAATTAAATAGTCGTAACTTTACTGTTTAGCAGTAGAAATAGGTATAGTGGCGGTACATCCTCAGGCGAACTAGCGCACAAAGAGATGTACTTTTACTACTAAATACTGGAACGTAAATAAAATTGAATGGCTAAATTAGAAAAAAAAACTGGTAAATTGTATAGATACCTAATATATAGGTTTCACAATTAAACATTGATATTATTAACCATTGATGAGGTATTTGTCGTGTTTAATAAATCATTTCCTGTGTGTGTTGTGAATTCGTTCAGTTATGTCTTAAATTTACCAAAATGGAACGTTCCATTGCAGTATGTCATAATTGATTCAAGGCCTTATTCATAAACACGGCTATTTGTGGAATCGAATACCGCCGGCATATTTAACTAGCTATAATGCAGGTCGCACATTAATTTCAACAATACGAAACAGTGATTTAAACAATACGTAACTATTATCGAATACAATCAGTTTCTCTCGTGAGTAAAGTCGATGCTCGTACCGCCACTATGTCCATTAATCCAGGCCGAAAAAAACAAAGTACATCTAGGTTAGCCTGTACAACATCTTCGACTACATCATCACTTACCATCAGTTGAGACAGTGGTAAAAGGCTAACCGATCAGGAATAAAAAATAAAAAAACAGACCAAGATTTCAAATAACTGATATGTAATAATAATAAATATTTTTAAAATATTTTAAGAAAACATCAAATTAATATTTTAATAAAACACTTAAAAAATATAAAAATATATCTAGTGTCAATTCCGCCTAATTTTCCTGATAAGCCGACGTGACGTCACAAACGCCACGCAGCCAAACCGGAAGAATTTTCGATCCGTTTCGCTTCTACACGAAGCATCCTCAGGAGGTCTTGACTCTACGAGCGCACGATCGAGAATTAGTATAGTCACTTGATATATTTGTATATTTTTAAGTGTTTTATTAAAATATTAATTTGATGTTTTCTTAAAATATTTTAAAAATATTTGTTATTATTAAAATTTTGGATTTCCGCAAAGTAACGCCTGAATCTATTCATTAACTGATATGTCTTTGGTAAGACTACAGACACGTGAGATATGCGGATTCGAAATTCGTCGATCATTCGCGTCCCCTGCGAAGTGTTTTTCGAAATGTTCAACATAAACTCGTACACAAAAGTATAGGCCTTTCTATAGACAAAAAATTGTATATGAAACACGCACTTTACATTACATTGGTTCACGTAGTGTTACTTGTTCACTGATTGGTTCTAGTGTCAGTACCCCGCCCTTCTACCCGCGGGGGGTATAAATCTGTAATCTTTCCAATACCCACGGAAAGCATGAAACAAGGTTTTTGTTGTGACCATAGACAAAAGTTACATATAACAGATAGTTAATAAATGTTTATTGAGTAAATACAAATACAACCATATTATTTTATTCTCGTCTGACTACCTCTGAAGAGATTTTATTGTTTTTTTTTTCTGATAAGTAAGCTTTAGACCATAATCTCATCTGTGATGTGGT
Source organism: Plagodis pulveraria (assembly GCA_963890685.1). Taxonomy (NCBI): domain Eukaryota; kingdom Metazoa; phylum Arthropoda; class Insecta; order Lepidoptera; family Geometridae; genus Plagodis; species Plagodis pulveraria. The sequence goes on along the minus strand of OY982964.1, from coordinate 7,585,836 downwards.
CGAAAGTGTTAACATGCTTAACCTAGAATTACTGGCTCTCAAGGACAGCTGCCGGAACATACCGTTAGGTGCTTGGCGACAGATTTTTAATAGACATAAGTGTCTATACCACGATTCGCTTGTTGTTTTGTTCTCATTTAGGGGACTTGTTATATTATTCTAATATGTAGTTCATTGCTTATAATACCAAATCACATCCGGCCCGGAACCGTATATCGTACCACCACAGTAAAACAAGACACGTAGTTTGCCTTCATCTCTCTATGAACAAGCTGCGTACCAAACGCAGCTTGTACAGTGGTCTGCAGTAACAAGTGTACACTTCGTAATTATTGCAGGCGACTGTACGTGTGCGTGGCCGTTTTGCTATATGCAAACTGTATGTCACAGCATGCACTGTACACTGTACTGTATCAGCCGGATAGGCCACTGTTGAACACAGCCTCCCCCATTGTGAGGGTTTTGCCATAATCCCCACGCTTGGCAGGCGTCTTGGGGATCGCAGTGTGAGATATCAGTCCATCAGAAAGCGCTGCTGTCCACCTTCTGGTGTGTTACCATTAGTCGCCTCTTACGACCCCCATGGGTAGAGATGGGGGGGTGCCATTCTAGCCCCGCCCACGGGGGATGCACACCATGACAAAGATCTAGCGTGTCCAGAAGTCCATAGTGCGTTGATATATTTAAACAGAATATAATTATAAACAGTCATAAAAATCGTGCCTGTAGGTAGCAACAGATTGATTAGCTTATACTATAGCTACATATAACATTACTATAAAACTTACAAACAGCAACCGTAGGTATCCAACTAGAGTATGAATTTAAATCTTCTAAATGCCTCCAGTTAGACTACTGTTCTAGTTTTACTGTGGTAACACTATCCCTTTCTGTCGCTGTGAAGTGCCGTTGACTAGAGCGAGAAACAATGATATCAAGCGCGCACGCACTTTGTACTCTAGGGCGACACGGGCGGATTTATGTTTTTGTTGCAGTTTTCACCATTTCTAAAAGTTACTATTATGTACCAATTATTTCCCATATATGAAAATGTCCACTTCCTTTTTTAAGTTATTTAAAAACTGTTTTATCTTGTTTCATGGCTCACTTGTTGAAAACAGAAGGTAAAAATGTCTTTGTTGGTTGGTTTTCCTTTTTATTACGGCTTCAATCAGTTTGTGTATATTATTTTTGTTAGCTTATTGAGTTGTTGCGCATTGTTGAATTTAATAGTGCATGTTTTGTTTTATAGCCTGTTTTTGTAAGTAATCTCTGTAGAATTTTATGAAATTAATAATTTGATTTATTAATTATTTTTGTAAAGAGCTGTACTAGTAAAATATGTGTACAATGTACTAATTTGTGATTTGAAGGCGATAATAAATGTGCTTAGTAGCTTTATCTGAACAAGATTTTAGCAAAATATAGTTTTAGCAGAAAGCATATTGTTAATCTTAATCATTTCCAAAGCCAAGGCCAAATTTACGATTCTTTTTTTTTGATATAATAAATTTGCATGTTGACTTAAATTATTATGCTTATAACGATAATATTTTAATGATTTATGTGTGTATGTGTATAAAAAATCGTCCAAGTGCGACTCAGATTCGCGCACGAAGGGTTCCGTACCATATCTATAAAATATTAGACACTGTTAATACCTTTTTTTTGTTCCCGTGCGCGAGTCCGACTTTCACTTGGCCATTTTTTGTATTTGTTGTTATAGCGACAACAGAAATACATCGTCTGTTAAAATTTCAACTGTATAGCTATCACGGTTCATAAGATACAGCCTGTGACAGACGGACGTCTGTCTGTCTGAGAGGACAGTAGAGTCTTAGTAATAGGGTCCCATTTTTATTTTATTTTTAGGTACGGAATCCTAAATACAATAAACATTGTAAAATCTTATCAGCTGGGACAAGTTAATACACATTTCGATTTAAGTTACTTGTTTTGTATAAAAAAGCTTTATTCGTTTTTCGCCATTGCTGATCGCGTTTTCAGAGTTCTAACAAGTATACGGATCTCTTTCACTAAGCCTATGCCCGTTCCGTCCGTCTTTTTTTCATCCTTATTAGCTTAAGCAGATATCTTTACTAGAATATTAAAACAAAACAAAGATAAAAAAAATAAGGGGATCCCAATATTATTGGAAATGTGTTGATTCAACTTTTGTATATATTTTGGTGTATCTATGTTAGATACAGATGGAAAGAGTTAAGACAAAAGTCTAACTTGTTGTGATAACAGTACAAAATGACTATAATTCTATTTTTTATTTATTTATAGCTGATAGGGCTAACCTTTGACCAATATCTCATCTGATGGTAAATGATGATGTAGTGCATGCCCTCAAACACGGTTACCGAAATGAAAAGGCGGTAAAGAAGTTTCGCACGGTCTTACCCTCTCCGCCTTTTTTTCCATTTACTCGTGTTTTAGCAACTACCTGCAGCAAAGTTGAATAGGCACTCAACTTTGCTTGTACAAAATATAGGTATTAAAGTATATAATATAGATTTCTTTGTATCTGTAACACAAGGTATTATCATGTTACACAATTCATGTTTTAGTGTGTCATAGTTAAGTAATAGTTTCATTGATAAAGTGCTTGATAACGGAAAAAGAAATAAACTACATATGTGCAATAACTAGAAATATTAAGTATCAACTGATAACATAGAAGCCAACTGTTTTAGCGAAGTTTGCTTAGCTGTTCTTAAGCAACGTTCGCCGCTGTCATGACTTGGATGGTTGACCGCTAGTGACATTACTACTGAGCGCTTCCGTGCTTCAGAGGGCACGTTAAGTCGTCAGTCCTGGTTGTTGTCTTAGGATGGCAGTAGTTGTACATGGTGGTAGGGCATTTTGCGAATGCCCGCCTAGCTAGCTAACACCCTCAAGTAGAAAATCTGTTGCCAAGCACCTAACGGTGTATTCCGGCAGCTGTCCTTGAGAGCCAGTAATTTTAGGTTAGCATGAACACACCTTCGAACATATCATCACTTACCATCAGGTGAGATAGTTGTAAAAGGTTAACATATCAGGCATAAAAAAGAAACAATTTAAAATTTACATATTTTGTATTTTATCTGATTTAGGTTAGGGAACAAGCACCCTCCCACCTGATGTTAAGAGATATCCTCTGCCTATAACAGGTGCATACCGTCACAAGTCGAACTGCACCAGGCCCATTACCCCGAGACATAAGGTTGTTAAGCCTCATGTGCCTGTAACTTCACCAATACCCATATACTTCAAACCAGAATACAGTAATGGATACATTTCTGATTGGTGGTAGTAATAGATGGTACAGTACTTCTAGAGTCCCTAGACAAACTCATTGACATAGATTTCTACTGCTACTGTACTATTATCGACAAATAGTCAATGAGCTAGCTGCCAAGCATACTAGTTGAAATTTCTGATAGACAGGGGTTACTATAATCATAAAAAAAACCAGCTAACTACAAGTTGAATTCGCACACCCCCAGGGGTTACGTACCAACAACCATGACCAAATATATTCTGTGATACTGCATGTATTTAACAAATAAACTTCTTTTTATTCTAATATCTTTAAAGTCAAAGTCAAAATAATTTATTCAATTTAGGCGTCTACGACGCTCTTATGAAGGTCAATTACAAATTTGAGTATTGAAATATTCTACATTGTACTGCCATGTTCAGTAAATAAATTGTATAGAGCCACTGCAAGAAGAACGGGCATGAAACTTGGGGTCATTCTTTTAAACATCTTTTAACAATGTGTTACATACTTACTAAATAGTAGAGATATTACAATATTTGCTTAAATTATGTAGGTGACAGGCAATAGCTTGGCAGAGGCGGAATTGTCCAGGCATTTTTGTCGTTTAAGTAATCAGAAACTGTGTAATAGGATTTTTTAATCAATATGTTTTTCACATGCAACTTGCATTTCCCTTCAGTGAGCGTTGTAATATGTTTGGGAACTTTATTAGAAAACCGTACACAATTACCTAAGAAGCACCTTTTATTGGCTTTGCTAATCTAAAACCTGGCACCGCTATTTTATCTTTATTCCTAGTATTGTAATCGTGATTGTCACTGTTTAATTTAAATTTACTCAAATTTTTACGAACATACATAATATTTTCAAATATTATACAGACTTGGTGAAGTTAAAATATCAATTTCTTTAAAAAGTTCCCTCAGAGATTCCCTGGGACCCATTTTATATATGGGTCGAATTGCACGCTTTTTTACACGAGTCTGACTCGCATTTGCCAGGTTTTGATATTTTTTGTTTACTAATAATTTGTGTATTCGCCATGCTTGTATGGGGATCCCCAAAAGTTATTGTTTTTATTCGTATAAACTGATATTTATAAGGATATTCACCATAAAATAACACATTTTATAAAAAATACAACTGGCTACCTATTTAGGTTCAAAAGATAAAACGGATTAATGGCGGCGTAGGCTTAGTAATAGGGTTGTACGAAACGCTAACATTAAAAAAGTCTAATTGAGGACTATCGCTTTTGGAAGTCGTTTCGTAAGGGCATTGCTTGTTTTGTCAATCTTTAGCATAAAAGAATAATCTCACCCTGTTACCATATAGGATTAAGTTATGTCATTTACGTATGTACCTGTTCCTCAGTCCTTTCCCTCTTAATGGGGAGTTTCTTGGCAGCTAAATTGTATGGAATCAAAAATCTAATCAGATGATCTAGAATATTTTTGCAGCAGCCCATACCAATATCTGTTATTGGTGCATTATATAATTTGAAAACTAATTGAATGAATGTGCAGCAAATGTTTTTGCTACAGCCTATTTTAATATCTGTTGTTTGTGCTTTTAACCATGACAGTGCGTCATGTCATGATGATGGCTTATCCTTACATAGAGTTATATTCTTCTATTCATGTAACACATTGTTGTATTTCAGGAGGCGAGTAATCCCCCTGGCTCCCGGACAGGCGGGCACCAGTTGAAAGCTAACGAAGCTCAACGCAAGCCAACCTCATGGTTATCCCGCTGCTCGTTGCTCTGACGCCCCGCGCGCCGCCGCCGCCCGCGCCGGCCCCAAGTCGCTGCAGCCCCGCGTCCCCACACCCCGCTTCGCAACTATGTTGAAGTGCCCCCCTTAAGATACCATTGACAGTTACCATCTACAGCTCGGAAAGACACCCTCAAATGACCAATAACATTTAGATCTACAAGTTTTTAACCGCGCGTATAGCTGGAAGCCGCTGATTCGATAAAAGCGAAGATTTTGCGATCTGTAAGTTGTGGATATGATTCAAATGTGCTTAAAAATAATATTATGAAATAAGAATTAGGCTTTTGATAGATTTTTCTCATCACATAAATATCTCGATATAAGAGGGAGTCTCTTCTCAGCTTGTCTGTCAAACCTGGGGTGTGTAAGTTCTGACGCCATCTGGCGTATTGCGGCAGATCTTGTAATATAATATTGGTAGGTGGTGGTTTGTAATGATGGTAATCATACAAGCTGCCAACCGCTACCTGTCGTGATATGCTTCAGTATATAAATTGTGCAGTCCGACCTTTGGACCTTCATGTTATTGATTTGACATCACACGACAAGTACAGTGTCTTGTCAGGCTCAAAAATGAGAAGTTGTAATACTGTTGTATATTGATCTAAAACGAACATTGTGATGAAAATCGTAACTGTTTAAAGGGCAGAAGTTTTCCTCCTTATTCATCATTGTTCTCTTCTCTTAGTATTGTGAAGTAAATAAAAAGTACAGATGATAGTTTACAATTCTATATTTGGATGAATAAGGGGGTTTGTCTTCATGGTCACGGTTTGAGATTCAACTGTAGTTATTTTGTGAATGTTGTAGATATGGCAATTCTTAGGTGTTTATAAAATATGTAATTATTTGCCTGTGTGTTATGCGTACATCACAACTTTGCACACACAAGTTAGATATACACCAGAATTGCTTATCTTTGCCATATTAAAAAGGAGCTGATCTACTTTGTATACAATCTTACTCATCTGGACTATATTTTTCGATTATATTTTCTATAATTGGTGCATCAACATCTACTGTAATCAGGGGCTCGCTTTTTGTATTTTTATATCTGCGACTATAACTTAATTGTCTAGAATTTGTAGTTGATGGTAAAAGCAGTATTTTCTTCAATATTATAAATTTTACCTGTAAATTGTATACTTTTAAAGTGACAATTATTTTTATGGCGAAATTATTAATTGGTGTTACATTATCATAATTTGAGATATAAAAAATGGTTTTATGGATATTATTTCAATAGATTATTTTAGCTGTACTTTTTCTTTTGCTACTTTAATTTAAGATATATATTTTAATGTAATATATACTATTTAATTTGAATAAACAGTGCTTTTTTACAAAAAAAAAGTATTTTTTTTACATGCTCCCAATATCTAAATTGGTTAAATGAAAGTATTAGATCAAGGTTTATGAGATGAAAGAAAAAAGAAAATTTATATAAAATTTAAATATTTTAATAGGCCAACAGTCATAATAATATACAATGTGGTGAACATTTTAGTAATATCAAACAAATGGAAGAATAGTCATAGTAAAGGTACCAAATAATTACACCACATAATAACACATCTGGTACTACCCTGAACTAGACATAGTATATTATCAGTAAATGCTTTCACGAGGCTTGTATCTGTTTAGGCGGTGATTTAAAAGGTCTCAATGCGAGGTTCTTAGCTGTAACTAATGTAATTTTAGATGCAAATACAAGCCCTTGCAGAACCTTTTTCAGGGATAATATAATGAGTTCACTAGCCAATTGCGTACCTTTTCTCCAATAAATAATATAAGCAGGTAGGGGAGGAAGTTTGTCAGACCAAATGCCATTACGAAATTGTTTAGCTTTGGCTTCTGCACCTAAAATGACAGGGGCAAGCTGTGATTCCATTGTGTTCTGTTTGATGTCAATAGGGACGGAGGCTTTTGCAAATCCTAGTTCTACCAACTTCTGTCCAATGTCAAGGGTCTCTACAGTTTTAGTCTGAAATTTAAAATATATGTGTTAGTAAAGAGTAATAGTGAGAATAGACATTAACGACGCGCAGGTGCGGGCGGTACCAGCGCGTCGCCACCCATAAAACCAAAAGTAGCAATTTGCTTTCCCACTCACACAGACCGCAATACAATAAAAAAAAATACGAGTAGCTTGTGCCATGGTATAATTAAGTTTTGTTACTTTGCTGAAGAAATATTTAATAATGAGTGGTTTTTAATAAATGTCACACTAAGGGCGTAGGATGGAGAGACATCGTTTTGCAAAGTAACTACGCAATATATAAATAGGGTAAGCAAATTTTAATATTAACTTCATGTAAATATAGCTTTTTAAAATGATATAAGGCTTTCAGGCACTTTATCTCATGGTTGCTATTTAATAATTAGAAATAAAAATGTATTGATACTATTTCCATTATAGACACAAAACTTGATATAGTGTCTTCTATCTCATAATCTTTCATAAAACATGTAAAAAGCTTTCTTATCACATACCTTTTCTTGAGGTAAATGCAGCAACACAGATGAAACAAGATCATCTTTATCTCTTCCCATAGGCTTCAGAGTTACTTGGTGTCCTCTTGCTATGCATTCCAACCAATTCACAGCATTGCCACTAACAATATCCACACCCCACAGCTAAAATTATAAATATATGTGTAACATTTTATCACATAAATGTATAAATTTAATTTATCAATCATATGATATTGATTTCCAACCTTGACTGGAATTGGCGGCTTACTGGAGTGCCACAGTGGTAAGTAAATTGGTGCCTTGTGATTCACCAAAACTCGTACCGGCGAGTGTTGGATCCCGACGTAAGTACCCCGCAGTGGCTCATGGTTCTTAATAAAGTGGTCAGGAACTTTGCTCGCCTTAGAAAACTTGCTAACCTAAATAAGATAAAAACTGTAATAGTATCAAGTTATGTAATGAAATGGGTTAAAACAGATTGTAAATATTTACCGGTCGAATCTTGTGTATTGACACAGCTAAACCAGCAGTCGCTAGGGCATAAACTGCAATCTGTAAATAACGATTACGTGTTAAAAATACAACTTACTTCCTCAGATTATACTTTCACGTTAATAGATCCAATACGTACATTTACTCCGCGGTTATCTTGCTGGAGCAAATTCTGCACATTAAAGAAGAATCCTCCGTCTTCTTTAGCCATGCTTTACGTTGTTATACCATCAAAATATCATATTTTTCGAAAAAATTTGCTCATCGGTATTTTCGGATTTTATGTTTTGGAAATTCGTTTTCGTCTGTTTCTGCTGACTATGACAGTTCTGAATTCTGAACGACAGTGACGTGACATTAATGACAAATAAAAAAATTGGAGCACAAGTTCGCTATGGGGCGTTCGTATAGCCTATCAGTTCCATAAATAACACTCACAAACGCTAAAAATGATCACACGGGCCGTTCTATTTGGGACTTCGTGAGCAAAAATATCGTTTTCGCTCACCGTTCGGATAGCATTGAAAACGCTACAAATGACAGAGAAAAGTGATATTTTTGATTCATATAGCCTATCAGTTCCAAAAATAACACTCACAAACGTGATATTTTTGACCCATGTCTTACCGTGGGATCATTGTGATCGTTTTTTGACAACTGCTGGTTTGACAGTTGTATTTGGCGCGATTGCAGAGTTTCACAAGTTTTTATATAAGGTGCGTTCGTTTTGGCTCGATTGCGTTTGTAGCAGTTTCAAAAGTGGCATTTGTGTATTAGCGTTCGGATAGAAGCTTTTGCTATTTTTGATCACCAATTACTGCATGCTATCCGAACGGCTTAAAACGTACTTTGACAACCGACAATGTTTTAACAATTTTGCACAGTACGAAACATGGAATCAATCTCTATAATTAACAAAAAAGTAGGTACCTATATTAATATTATTTCTTTGTTAATGGCTTCTGATAGTTACTTAAATAAAAAACTTATGAAACACTTCAATCGCGCCAAATACAACTGTCAAACCAGCAGTTGTCAAAAAACGATCACAACGATCCCACGGTAAGACATGAGTCAAAAATATCACTTTTCTCTGTCATTTGTAGCGTTTTCAAAGCTATCCGAACGGTGAGCGAAAACGATATTTTTGCTCACGAAGTCCTAAAACGAACGGCCCGTGTGATCATTTTTAGCGTTTGTAAGTGTTATTTTTGGCACCGATAGGCTATCCGAACGCCCTAATAGTATTTATATTTGATGTAGTAGGTACAATGCGATTAAAATAAGAATAGGACGGGCTCTTGGCTAACTTCACTCATATTTACTCTAATAAGTAAGATCAGCAGAACAAACTTAAAAATAAAGCAGTGCCATATATTTATAGGTAATTTTAAATGAGTGACCCGAAATTGTTAATTTTAATAAATTCATATTTTTTAAGTTAACAGCACAGACGCCATTTCGGTTTGATGAAAACGCGGGCGTCAGGATCTTATTTCTCCGACAGTGTACTACTACGCGACACGTTTCCGAGTGTTTATTGATTTTCTCGTTATTTTTTTTTTTCTGTGTAATTTGTTCGTGTTGACTGTTTAGTATGTTTTTGGTGATTGTTATATTTGTTTTTATTACCCGTTACGCTGATAACCATGAGTCTGACTCAGTGGGCCATCAGGACATGTGGCATCGAAAAGCTAAGCGATTCAAATTAAGATACTTAATTACAAAATATTGCTAACAAATAAAATCAGTTCAAATTATTTCCGTGTTTGCTGTACCTACAGTCACCTACAACTTCGTTTACCTACCTATGAGTACTTGTTCTTTTACACGACTGCCCACATAAACATGTGTTAAGTTTACAGGTTTCATGTATGTATGTATGTTTGTGAGTTTCTTTATTTCACCATAACATCTAAACGGCTTAACTGATTTTAATGTACGAGATATCGTTAGATTTATCTTGATAGCACAAGTGACACTGTGTACATAAAAAAATAAAAAACAAACTGGTGTATTTTAGACGCCATATAGTGAGTAAAACAATTTACTTTTTCTTCCCTAGCCATCGTGTTGGGTATTAAAATGATTGGCTTTAAAAAAAGATTCCATAAATATATTAACTGGCAGTTTTAATTTCAATTGATCGATAAAACACTTAACGAAAATAAATTATTTGTAGTCGGGTTTTTTATTTTTTTTATTCATTTATACATGTTTTATCATTTCTTTTTTGCACACTGTACCAAGTTCTAGTTTTGACGTCACAAAATGGCGCTAGGCCGATCCTATTCTTATTTAAATCGCATTGTACCTACTTGTTTTGTTAATTTTAGAGATTGATTCCATGTTTCGTACTGTGCAAAATTGTTATAATATTGTCGGTTGTCAAAGTATGTTTTAAGCCGTTCGGATAGCATGCAGTAATTGGTGGTCAAAAATAGCAAAAGCTTCTATCCGAACGCTAATACACAAATGCCACTTTTGAAACTGCTACAAACGCAATCGAGCCAAAACGAACGCGCCTATAGTCAGCATATTTTTTTTAAGACGTATAGAAAATATATATATCATCATCATATCAACCAAACGTCCACCGTTGAACAAGGTTTCAATGGGCAGAATACGTGAGAGTATTTTTGAAGAAAAACTATTGAATACCCTTGATCTATCAGTTTGACAATTACATATATTGACATTTCTTTGTTTACATTTTTGATCTCGAATTAAAAACCAGAGTATAAACATTTTCAACTATCGATTTGTATAGTACCACCAACTTAACTGTGCAGTTCACGAGGGCGCTGCTGGTCAAGGAAATCAACTACAAACTGTCACAATTTGAAGGAATGTTGTATATTCTGGTTTTTTATTCGAGATCAAAAAGGTAAACAAACAAATGTCAATATATGTCATTGTCTATTTGACTGGTCAGGGGTATTCAATATTTTTTCTTCTAAATGTTTTTACGTAATCCGCAACAGCGCTCCCTGCTGCGCTAAGTTTCACACATTTTTATTAAATTGTAATAATTCCACACCTATATACCGTATATATATTTACCTTAGTCGCCTCTTAAGACACCCACGAGACGAAACGGGGGTGACATTGTAAACCATCATCCCATGGGACGTTGGGCCACAAAAATACCGGAAGGTGGGAAGCAGCACCTTCTAGAGACCTAACAAATTCTACTGCGATCCTCAGGACGACCGCCAAGCGTGGGGATTATGGCAAATCCCCCCAATGGAACCGGTGTTCAAGGTTGGAAGTTTCGGATTTGATTGTGTGACTCGTGCTTGAGGAGGTATATGTTTTCTTATTTTGGTGAGTAAATACAAAAGTATTAATTACCTTTACCAACTTATACTTATGAATTTTGCTGTCTTGAAAAAATGTTGAACAATCTGCCGTACCTATAGTGTGAAAAGTGATCTTGGTGAACTCACCGCTTCCCTTATTTTTGCGGACTATCCTTCTGACTGAAACTAACGATATTCCCAACATGTCCGCGATTTTTTTAGGACACTTGAGTAAGTGGCATTGGCTATGGAATGCCGCGCAGCAGGTCCATGGTTCGATTCCCGCCGTGGGCTTGAGCTTCACCGCATGGTGGAAGGGTATTTTGCAAATGTTCGCCTGGCTAGCGACCACCCTCAAGTAGAAAATCTATTGCCAAGCACCTAAAGATATGTTCCAGCAGCAGTCCTTGAGAGTCAGTGAAATTACAGGCACATGAGACTGTACAGACAAAGGTTAGTCCGCTTAACATCAGGTGGGCCTCGAGCTTGTTATGTCACAATAACATAAAAAAAGAGCAATACTCGTCTTTTGGCCACGCTAAAGGTGTGTGTTTATACGCCTTCATTACCATCAAGTTTTCGGAAGCACTAAGATTTGCGATCATGTTTCTTAATAGGGAAGCAATCTAAAAATTTTTTTTTTTAATTTTTAAAAGCAATCGAACGTATTTCTTACAGGAGCTATCAGCTTTTCGGAAGCACTCTAAAATTTGCGAACACGTTTTATAACATGAGATACAATATCTTTTGTTGTTAAAGAACCCGGTTACAGCTCTGGCTGGGAGCCTCCATATTACGAAAATAAATAGTTCGTAACAATTAACAAAACTGAACACAATTCTCTAAAAATAACTATAAACGACAAAAACAATAATAAATAACAAAGAAATTCACAATAACAAGGACAATTATCGGCGAGAAACACATTCGAATCTAAATACGATTTACGAATAAGCTAAAATGGCGTCAGCTGGAAAATGTCGACGATCCCACCAGTGTGGCAATTGAAAACAAAAAAATCTTACACTATTTTTTTCAGACTTGAATATATGCGTAAATATGTACCCGCATAAAAAAGTCTTTTATTAGTGAATACTAAAGTAATCAATTATTGCTTAAAATATTTTTTTTTTATGTTAAATGCTTCATCGGTTTCCAAGATTAGTATAATTACTAAGTACGTGTCATTTTTTTGCACGGTTTACCCCTGTGTTTACATTTTTGATCTCGAATATAAGTTGGCATCGGACTGGACCACTATGGCCAATTTATGAATGAAATTCTATTGTTATAATTATCGCCGATGCCAATGGGAAAAAACCAAAGTATAGTTCTTTTTTCTGCCGCCTGAACAGATAAGTTGGTTGGACTGTACTCTGTATGTGACACAACACATCAGAGACCAATAACCAAACCAAGAAACACATCACTGCATGAGCCAAAGATAATAAATGTCATGTTCTAGCTTGGCATGTTCCATTTAACGCCACTTTCGTTATTTTCGATACTTTTCACCACAGGCCATATTCCACTTGACGCAAATTTCGTTTTTGATCACATTTTGCGTCTATGTCTTTTACCCACATTGAGTATGAACCATAGATATGATCAAAATTATCGAAAATAATAAAATTGGCGTCAAGTGGTACGTCCATAGTTTGCGTTTCTTTTGCAATTTTCTTTTGTAATAATATGTTTACATCTGTCAGTTTTGACAGCTCTCGTCAACTTTGATTTTTGACAAAGTCGATATTTGATTTTTTTTGACAAATAATTAATTTTCGTACATATAGCCCAATAAAATTTTAGTATTACCAATAAAATATTCAAACAGTGTCTCCTCTATATTACATATACATTAGAGGAATTGATGGCAGGTATTCTTGTCTTCGTAACATCAAAATAATACGATACATAAATGATTCATAAGTAATACGTTAGTAATTTAGTTTTTTTTTATGTTATTGTGACGGAACAAGCTCGAGGCCCACCTGATGTTAAGTGGACTAACCTCTGCCTATAACAGTTGCAATTCATGACAGCTCACGAATTGCACTGCGCCCGTCACATTGAGACATAGTTGTTAAGTCTCATTGTGCCTGTAATTTCACTGGCTCTCAAGGACTACTGCCGGAACACACCTTTCGGTGCTTGGCGACAGACTTTCTACTTGAGGGTGGTCGCTAGCCAGGCGGGCATTCGCAAAATGCTCTTCCACCATGCGGTGAAGCCCAAGCTCTGGGCGGGATTCGAACCATGGACCTGCTGCGCGGCAGTCCATAGCCAATGCCACTGAGCCATCACTGCACTGGTTCAGGTGTGTTCCTAATGTGTTATCTTATCCTAAGATTGCAATGCAATTTTACTACTACTAATCCATAGCCGACCTTGTGATAGCCATGTGTCGTTTAATTTCTTCTGCGCATCCACCGTTGTTAGAAACCAGTGCTCCAAGGTACCTATGTGTATGATTGAACGACGTCGCAATTCGCAATTTTGGTAACTTCGGGCAAGTTTTCATTTGCTCGGTCGACAATCATCATCTTCGTCTTGCTGTGGTTGATTTTAAGGCCAAAATCATGGCTCATTCGTTCCATTTTGCGAAGTAGATCTTCCATTTTTCTTATACTTGTTGCGAAGAGGGTGGTATCATCAGCGTACCGCAAATTAGAAATTTTATAGCCTCCGATAGTGACCCCGTCAGTCCAGCCTTCAAGCGCTATTCTCATTATAATTTCTGTATAAATGTTAAAAAGCAGTGGTGACATTATACATCCCTGACGAACTCCTGCACTGGGGTGAAAATTATTGGAGAATACGTCATCCGCTCTGACTGAAGCCGTTCCCTCTTCGTACAGCGCAGCGTTCTAAGTAGGTGAACAAGATGTTTCGGCGTTCCCATAGCCATAAGTGTCTCCCATAGTACCGGCCACTTCACCGAATCAAACGCCTTAGAGAAGTGCTATATATACAACTATATTGAGCTTGTTGTCAGAAAAGCGTGCTGAGCGAGAGGCCTGTCTGTCTAGTTTTGTTCACACAAAAGGCAATAAAACACATTTTCAAGGTATAAATTCTAGATGACTGAAAGTTTGAATTCGTAACATCGATATTAGTATAGTTTTATCAATAGTCGTAGCAGTTATGCGTCGAAAGTTGTACGTATATCGTACTCAGCTTACTAATCTAAACAAGAGTGAAACCTTCAGTGTTGATACAATACAATGATTCCTAACGCTTCTGAACATATTTAAAAACAGGCTATATTTGAGTTGCTTCACGCTGACAACATCAAACCGACAAAGAGAAAAAAGAAACGTTGTTTTTGGATCGGCCCTCTGGTTCACGAGTCGAACCTACTATTCATTAGTTAGTTTTAAGAATTTAAAAATTAAAATCAACCAAAAATTTTATTTATGTAATACAAGGGCAAAATAAGTTTGTAGTGCGCAGTCTAGTGGTATTACATAAAACGTCTTTGAAGTTAAGAGTTAGTTTTTTCTTTCCTTGGATGAATGTTGTATCCTCTATGGTTTCTATGGTAATTATATCGATCGCAGCATTCAGTCAACATGTAGATAATAATCGATTCATCTTCATGCCCCAACGCTAGACATTAATTATTTCTCTATGATGGCAACATAAACACCTCCACGTCAACTATTATTTTGACAGTTCACAAGTTCATGAATCGGAGTTGGAGTCGCGGTGATAAATTCGGTATCAATATTTAAGTCTAAAAATGATTACCGTTCTAAATACAATTGATACTGGCCATGAAGATATGATACACGATGCCGAGCTGGACTATTATGGATTAAGGCTGGCTACTTGTTCATCAGACAACTCGGTAAAAATTTACGACATCAAGAGTGGTACACAAACACTTGCTGCCGATCTCAAGGGACACTTCGGCCCCGTGTGGCAGATAGCATGGGCGCATCCTAAGTACGGTAATCTTCTGGCGTCATGCTCTTATGATAGGAAAGTTATAATTTGGAAGGAGTCTGGAGAATGGACAAAATTATACGAATACACCGGACACGAAAGCTCTGTTAATTCTGTAGCGTGGGCGCCTGCCGAGTACGGGCTCATTCTGGCGTGTTGCAGCTCTGATGGCTCTATATCTATTATCACGTACTCTCATGACGGTGGCAACTGGGAAGTTAAGAAGATTCCTGGAGCGCACGCTATTGGAGTGAACTCCATTAGCTGGTGTCCAGCAATATCAGCAGATTTGAACTTGGACCCCCTTAGCAACAAAGAGGCTCCTAAAAGAATAGTCACTGGTGGATGTGACAATTTGATCAAAGTAAGTACTCACACTATATATGTATATTTCATTGAATATCTTTCACCACCATATCATCTTAGTAACAAATAGTGATGTACGTAAACATAAACAAGAACTGAAAAAAAAAATGAATCGATAATGATATTTCTTTGATAGCTAGTAATAAAATCTTACTTAATTCTTATATTTTCATTTTAGATATGGAGAGAGCAAGGTGAGCAGTGGGTGGAAGAGAACAGGCTTGAGATGCACATGGACTGGGTTAGGGATGTGGCATGGGCCCCTTCCTTAGGACTGCAACGCTCAATGATTGCCAGCTGTTCCCAAGACAAGCGAGTTGTTATTTGGACCAGTGACGATAATGTGTCCTGGACACCACAAATACTAAATATCTTTGAAGATGTAGTTTGGAGTGTGAGTTGGTCTCTGACAGGGAACATTCTCGCAGTCTCAGGAGGGGACAATAAAGTCAGTTTATGGAGAGAAGGAGCTGACGGGCAATGGTTATGCATCAGTGAAGTTGCCAAAGGCCTGGGGCAGACTCCTAATGATGAAAGAAGCACTCTTTGATTCAACAACATTCTATGTTACATATTTAATTAATCTGTGAATATTCCTTCTAATAGTAATATAATATTAATAAATGCTTGAGAATCAGATAATTTCATTGATAACAATAATCATGCTAGTTTACCAAATTTTTAACAACTTAAAGTTCATAATGTCGATGAATTATTATATGTATATATAATTATTTTTTTTATTTTACATACATACTACAGTATGTACTAAGTATTTTTACTATTGCCATTAAAGTTTAAGTCTAGCTAAATTGTTAATAATCAATACATTTAGTTTTTTTAGGGATTGTCTGTGCTTATTTCTTCATGGCACCTCTAACTAGAAATAAGGCAAACTTATCTTCAATTTCATACAGAGGCAAAAAAAATTAGATTTGATTTATTAAGTTAGAGGCAATGTGTGCCCTTACATGGACATTTACATGTTTTCTCAAGAAGCAAAGTGTTAATACTAAGTAGTCAATAATAACTATACACCTGTGCCTTAAACTGTGAGGATTTACATAGTCTGGTGATTAAGTGAGAGTTCACAAGTTTATGCTCTGGTTTTGGAGAATACCAGACTGCATTTCAATTGTCCTTAATCTAAATTGCTTCATACTCAACATCACCCTTTTACAGTATATATCTGATTTTATTTCTAATGCTCTATGGCATGTACTCCAGCAACAGAATGGTTGTTCAAGTTGGACGTTACACATAATGTCTGGAAGCAGTCCATGATTGATAGGATATTAACTGACATGTCATCTGCTGACAGATGGATTGATGAATCAGACTGTCGATTAAATATTTATAACTGATTAAATATTTTTTGTCAATCTAAACCATACTGACTGATGCCTGAAATAATGTGTATTTGTTTACATCATTCTCACATCAGTCACTGTATACACAGACGGCGATCGATAAATATGCACGTTCGTATCGTTACCATGGATGAAACCTCGTCGCCGCGCCACCACCATCGCCGGCGGCGCTACGCTCACGTTCGCCAAGTGCATTGGAATCGGAGAAAGACTACATAATAAAATGCCTCTGCTCTGGGAGAAAGTGCATAAGGAGTATTTTATTAAATACAAAACGGCAACACTGCTGGAAATTAAACCAACGGCGACTATAGATAAGGCGACAAGTAGAAAATCTGTCGCCGGGCACCTAACAGTGTGTTCCGGCAGCTGTCCTTGAGAACCAGTAATTCGAGGTTAAGCCTGTTAACACCTTAGACCACATCATCACTTACCATCAAGTGAGATTGTGATCAAAGGCTAGAGAAATACATTAAGGTCGAATTATCGTCGAGAATTGAAAACAATATGAAATTCGAAAAAATCTGGAGCTGGAATAGACGAAGTATACATATGTGCTGAAGAATTGTTCCTTTGAATACCCGTATGCACTTTTTATATAAAAGTTGAACTACCTATAAGCACAACGTAAGAATCATACAGTGGTTAAACGCCTTTGATGATTACGTAAAAGCCGACGCCGCAAGAATCAAGTTGCTGGCCTCAACGCCCAGGGTTGTAATTTTTTTGTGAAGTGTTTGGCGTTTTACTTATGAAAATAGTGTTATAGAGAAAGCAATTTCGTACATTAATAAACTAGGCAGTCAGTATATCAAATAAAATGTGACCGCCATCTTGCATTTCAAAATGGATGCTATATTTTCAACCAGCATCCTAAAAACTTGTTATTCATAATAAATTCCACCAGCTTGAAACTTAAAATGGATGCCATTTTCGTACGCACCACTCCAAGAAGTATAGAAAAAGATTCCTGTATCATTTTTTAATTTCTAGACAACCCGTTAGCACCTTTTATCATAGAAGGCAAACGCAAACGTATCCACATATTAAAGTGCCACGTGCACTCGCTACTTCGACTCCGCCACTTTGTTTTCGTTGGCGATTTGGTTTGAAATAATAAATTATTATCATAATATAATTTAAAATTATTATGTTTAGATAAACTGGTGTAATCACAGTTATTTTGTTGTGCGAAACGATGACTTATAGTCTTGTCGGCACATTTCGTATTTATGTAATGTATCTATGTACCTATCTTTATTTGTTATTGAAACAAATACGTGTCAGCCCTGAACGGTTTATCCCCGACTACAAGTAAATACGGCGGCCGTGATGTATGAAGTTTGGGACGGCGCTCCCGCGTCTAGTTCCTCACACCCCGCACGATTGACCGACCTGTTTAGACGCCTTCGCTTATTGACTGTATAGATATTTAGACTGTGCTATAAGGTTACAAAATTACAACGAAAGGAAAAATATGAACCACGAGCGGGATTCGAACCTTTCCCTAGAAGAAAACCCATCCCTAGAGCTGGGACACACTACCAATTGAGCTATCGTGGTGAGTGAGTCATATTCAAATTTATCCATGCCTTTCTTCAGTTTCTTAATAGGACAAAACAAGTTTAAAGCTAATTGAAGAAGTTTTGTTGTTTGTGGTTCAATTCAGTTTGGCTGTAGATGTCGTTCCGTCCCCTTAAGGTTGAACTGCCCGGTCGCTTCTCCATACAAACTTCGTAGGGTGATCACTCCTTTATTTGAGATTTTAGGTCCAGAATTAAGCACAATATCAATTGATCTCGTCATTATTCAGGCTTTTATCGAAACGAAATTTAAAAAAGATTATTAAGTTGAAAGTTATGATTTTCGAAATATTTATATGAAAATGTTTCGAGGCACATAACTCTCAAGCTAATTATCTTATTAAAAAAATGCTACGGCACAAGCCTAGATAATAAAGAGATCAATCAATATCATGCTTTGTTTTGGACCTAAATCCTTAAATAAGAGAGTGTTCAACCTACGACGTTTGTATGGAGAACTGATCGGCCAGTTCACCCATAAAACGGTTAAATGGTAGGAAAAAGGAATAAATTTGATCTATGACTCGCTCACCAGAATCAATCTGACTTAGACTTACCACCCTTTGTTATTCTATCAACTCAGTATCAGTTTTAACGTGGATAAGATCACGGATTGCACTGACGCCAGACTTAAAACTTAAAACCTCGTAAGGGTTACACTGGCATATTGTACATTTTGTGATCTCAAATTTAATAAGTATTGGAAATGTTCTTGTACCAACATTTAATTGTATATATAAAATATTATTAATAGGACTACATCATTTCGTATGCGTAAATGATTACAGAGCGTAAAATATTGTGTTCAAGATCTGCCAAGACACTAATCGCTAGTCGATGTAAAACTTCCGTTAACAAAAAAAACTACAGTATTATAATAAAACTTATGTTATTTGTACTTTTATAGTTAAATATACACTAGTATCAATACATAATATCACATGTTACTCAGATTAAAGTGTATCAGTTCTAAGAGCAGCGGCATCTTATAATACTCAGCTATTGTCTTGAAAGTGGTTAGTTGGGTGTTGATCTCTCGCACTGGTACCATTAGGGAGAACTCACCAGCGCAGTCACACACTGTCGATAAGTTTTCTCGTTTAACCTGTCAAATAAGAGTGAGGGAGTGAGATGTTATACTTGAATCAATATTTTGGAATGTTAGATAATATTAATATTCAAGATAATGAATAGATTCAGGCGTTACTTTACGGAAATCCACATTTAATAATAACAAATATTTTAAAAGTATTTTAAGAAAAATAAATTATTTAATAAAATACTTATACTACTTTTAAAAACTTATCAAATTAATTATTTAATGAAATACTTAAAACATCTTTATAAAATTATATATATCTAGTGACAATTCCGCCTAATTTCCTCCTAATTACTTCTTGAGGTCTTGACTCTCAAAGTCAAGACCTACTGAGGATGCTTCGTTTAGAAGCGAAACACGTCGAATACTCTTCCGGTTTGGCTGCGTGGCGTTTGTGACGGCACGTCGGCTTAACATGAAATTTGGCGGAATTGTCACTTGTAAATATAATTTTTATAAAGATCTTTTAAGTATTTTATTAAATAATTAATTTGATGTTTTCTTAAAATACTTTTAAAACGTTTGTTATAATTAATACTCAAAGTTCAACAGTAGAATATCTTTATTAAGAGAAGAAAGACAGAATGACTAAAGTTTATAATATACTCGTAGATCAATCATTAGTGTATTCGACCGCGTCAAATCCCGCCTTCTCATTAAATCTGGATTTAACGTAAAATATCCATATAACTTACACCCAATTACAGGACTGGCTGTGTGCAAAATTTCATAAAAATTGGTTCAGTAAATTTGTAGCACTGGTAGCGTAGTTTGCATGGCTGTTCTTATCCAATCAACTAAGTTAAACAACATTCGCTGCCCTCTTTACTTCGATGGGTACCGCTAGTGCCATTTACCACTGAGCGCTTCCGTACCTTCAAGTACAAAATCTGTCGCCAAGCACCAGTGGCAGCAATTTTGAGAGCCAGTAATTCTAGGATACCCTTACAAAATGTTTCATTAAATCATCACTTTCCACCAGATGAGATAGTGGTGATAAAGAGAGTGATGACACATGATGAAATAGTCACCACTCTCTTTATTACCACTATCTATAACACTATAATAGCAGTAACTAATATATTAATTAATATAATTTCACCTATTAAATTTAATGATGGTGGGGCTGACAATAATAAAAATCATCATAATCTTATAGAAGGTATAAAATTAATTATTCCCTTATTAATTAATAAACTTCGTCTATTAATAGGCTCATAATTAATATTAGCTAAACAAAATATTCCAGAAGAACATAACCCATGTCCAATTATTAATAAATAAGAAGTTACAAACATATATTTTTAATACAATTTACTATTGTATCCATTATAAGCAATTAAAAAATATTTTTTCATATGTTTTATTTATTTTAAAAACCAACACTACATAATTGATACCAATTGAAAAAAAAAACATATAAATAAGAACAAGATACCCATATAAGAATAAGATAGGGGTGGATGGACGCGGATTCGAATCCCGCACATTTTTTTCTATAGTATATTCGTAATTTTGTAATAAGATACCCTCCACTTACCTGAAAGAGTTTGTCGAGGGTTATTTATTCCTCTATTTGTTCGTTTCATAAAATATATCAATAATGTATGTGGTTTAGCATCAGATGTAATAAATAATAATGCAGTAATCTGTTCATTGCCTACCAAATTATAAAACAGTTGACATATATAAAGACCAAAGATTATTGTATATAAACCCTTCATCTGATACAAAGGATGCTTTAGTAGTACCTGATGACACCGACTGCAGATGAGGTCTTGCAGTGTATAGGTCATGGTCCGCCGGTTCATAATCTCAATGAGCCGCCACTCCAACTCCTGGGTGTCGTATGTAGTACCACATGTGGGGCACACACACATGGGTCTACAATAAAACAGATAACAACTAATAAGTATATATTGTATACATTAGTAGATTATGATACAAGTGAGCTAAGTTGCTCATTATATACGAGGCTGTGTGTTGCAGCACGAGCCGTAGCCGAGGGCGTAAATCTCACGAGTCTCATAAGCACTTTTTCAACACCCTTGCGAGGAAAAAAATATATATTGCACAAATGCGACACAAACAACATACGAAAATTTAGGAAAATAGATCGCAAGTTTTTTTTTGTGCTCGGCAAATGTATAATGTTTGATTACATATAAACCTCTTTGATGTTCTGTATTGATAATCTGTATTATCCGGTTAAATTGAAAATGCTCTGTTCACTCGCATATTATTTGCAGTTAGGTACTAACTTAACTTTGTAGGGATAAATTACCCGATTAAATTGAAAATGCTCTGTTTACTCGCATATAATTTGCAGTTAGGTACTAACTTAACTTTGTAGGGATAATTCTATTAGGCACTAGTGTATAATATTATTATGCACGAGGGTGTTATAGTTCGGTTTATGGCCCTAAGAACGATATAGTAAAGCTCACTTTACGAGCAAGGGTGTTGAAAACTATATTACAGTGTTAAATCTGTATAACGACAATGAAGGGACTGTGCATTTTATGGCGTTATAGAGAGTTGTCAATAAATGGAGAGAAGAAAAAAGTTTGTGAGTAACTAAGAATATGATAACGTATAGATAATCCACGACTCCTACTTATTAGTCATGGTCAACAACAGTCTACAAGCAACCCCAACATTAAAACAAAGGAACGAATTTCATAGAATGTTCGGTATGCATGATGCCGACATTTGAGTTAATTTTTTGCATACTTTCGCCTGTCTAGTGATAGCTAAGCCAAATAGAAAATCTGTTTCCATTGGTTGGTTGCGGCAGCTGTCCTTGAGAGCTAAGCCTATTAGGTTAAGCCTATTAATTAATAAAAGCAGTCGCACTCAATGGAAACGAGGGGCGACGCACATATTATTTTAAGAGTTAAGAAGTAGAAAGCATCTTTTGACCAATGAACATATTTGCTTTTAAATTCAAAAGCGTATACGAAACTACAAATAATAACAATGGTTTGATTCATTCACATTTTCCATATAAAACGCCAATTTCGTATGTAAGGATCTAATATTATATTACCAATTAACCAAAAATGCTTATCTAGTTAATTACGTTAATAAAGTCGGAGCAAGGGGTATACCAGTGAAATCCCTCTATAACCCATTAAAAGACCTTGGCCTGTTAAGAACAACTGCAACTTCCATCATAGAACGCGTATCCAAAGCAGCATCAGATTCTTATCAAATACAGTTAGACAGGGGAAGAGGTTCAAGGAATGAAGGTGAGTATTGATAACATCGTCAAGGGGTTAAAACCCTACTCTCTGTTTCAAGTCTCAAGTCCCAGCCATTGGCTTAAACCTCTTCTTCTGCAACGCAATGGACCCGGCACCCGCACGGTGAATCTATGAACTGCTAAGTAATTCGTCACATAATGGATATTTATGCTAAACCTTTTACAATACATATCTGGAGGTATGTTCTGAATTCCGATTCCGCATATTATGTTGTGTTTAATCTATATTTGGATAAACAGATATGCCTAAAGAACAAGCTGTGGAAATAAAAAGTAAACTTGTTTGATCGTCTATAAATATGACTGGATGGACAAACCGCAACTCGAAGCACCAATAAGTTATAGAAAAATAGCTTTTCTAGGGGTTACCACGAGCCGTGGGGTGTCGGGCTAGAATGTCAACCCCCTCCATCTCTACCCGTGGTTGTCGTAAGAGGCGACTAATGGTAACACACCAGAAGGTGGCAGCAGCGCTTTCTGAGGAACTGAGATCTCAAACTGCGATTCTCAAGACGCATGCCAAGCGTGGGGATTATAGCAAACCCCCCATAATGGAGATGTGTTCAGCAGTGGATAATCCGGCTGAAACAGTTACACGAGCCGAAAGATGCTACCACGGTGTTGATCGCTTTGCGAGAATGAAAGGGAGCTGTGTTCATTGCGGCCTTTAAAGAGGAAGGTTGAACACATAGTATGATACAAGTCTTTCTATTAGAATACCTAATCTATTTCCGAGTCGGTATTTTTTCATTTCGAAATCTTTATTGTGCTGTACTACAAACTCGGACAACTTTATCGACGTTTCAGGCCTTGCAGATGACATCCGACACAGCTGGTGAAAGTCTCCAAATACTCTGCCTTGCTGCGGTTGCCATATATACAGGATTATTGGTAAAATGTTAACAACCTCTTATGGTTGACTTCTGCTAGTCTTTTTTTGTGTTTAATTATGTGTATTTGACGAAATAAGCACGAGGACCACCTGATCTTAAAAGTATCTTGTGCCTGTAATTTATTATTTCAAATTTTATTACTTCCGAGCAACGAGCGTCCGCCGCGGCTACAATGTACCGCGCCGCGCTCCCTTTGAATAGAGTTTTGAATATTTACATCGAGCAAAGTAATATCAAATGTGTAATAAATTACAGGCACAAGAGACTTTTAACATCAGGTGGTCCTCGTGCTTATTCCATCAAATACACATAAATATATTAGGTCCTTACATATGAAATTGGCGTTTTGTATGGGAGGAACAAAAAGTCGAATATTTTTTAATATAATATATTTAATTAATCAAAGTATGAACCATTATTTTCTATGCACTTTTGCCATCTCATAGGTAGTTCATTGATCCCTTTACTAAAAAAACCAGTCGGACGGGAATCAATAAAATCTTTGAAGGCGATTTGGACTGCCCCATCGGAGTTGAATTTTTTCCCTTGCAAGAAGTTATCCAAATTTCGAAAAAAATGGTAATCTGTTGGAGCAAGGTCCGGGGAGTACGGAGGATGTCTTAGACTTTCCAATTGAAGCTCTTCTAATTTAGTAGCCGTCTGTAGCGCAGTGTGTGGTCTAGCGTTGTCGTGAAGCAGCAGTGGCGTGGAGCGATTGACCAGCCTAGGTTGTTTAGCCGCTAGCTTTTCCATCATGGTTTGCAATTCCTGACAATAGACATCAGCCGTAATAGTCTGGCCAGATTTGAAAAAACTGTAATGAACAATACCGGCACTAGTCCACCAAACGCTTACAAGTAACTTTTTTGGGGTTAATTTTCGCTTGGGGCAGGATTTGGCTGGCTGGCCAGGATCTAACCATTGCGCTGAGCGCTTCCGATTATCGTAAAGAACCCATTTTTCATCACAGGTAATGATTCGGTTTAAAATACCTTCATTATTGTGCCGGTTTAGTAATGTAACGCAGCAGTCGACGCGCGTTTGCCGGTTTGTTTCAGTCAATTCGTGAGGTCAATTTTGAATACCTTTCAAGCTTTTTAATCTTCCCAATTTGCTTCAAGTGAATTAAAACAGTTTTATCACTAACATCGCAGCCTGCAGCTAACTCGGACGTGGTTTGCGATGGATCCGCTTCCACAATAGCCTTCAACTCTTCATTATCAACTTGAGTCTCAGGCCGTCCACGGGGCTTGTTCTGCAGGTCGAAATTTCCAGAACGAAAACGTTGGAACCAAAAACGAACTGTGTTTTCTTTTGCAACACGACCGCCATACACATCATTCACCCTTCGAGTTGTTTCCGCAGCACTAGTGCCACGGCGGAACTCGTACTCGTAAATAATGCGATATTTAAGGTTTTCCATTTTGTAAAATGAGTGACGCAAACAGAAAAAAACAGAAGAAAAAAAACAAATGAATGACGATCATCGAAGCACAAATACATGAGAGCTGTACAAATTTGAATTTGGAATTCCTTACCAAAGAGGAGAAATTCGTGATTAAAGTGGCCAGTACGAAAAACGCCAATTTCATATGTAAGGACCTAATATATATTCCAAAACAAATGTTCGTTTCCAACACAAAAAAAATATATTCAAAAATAAATGTTAGTTTCGAAATATTTGTTAGGACTAGCAGAAGTCAACCCTAAGAGGTTGTTAGCATTTTACCAATAACCCTGTAGAGTCAGTACATGGATGGAATACACTCACACATCGTTATCGACGGCCCGGGCGGGGTCGCGGCAGAGGTCGAGGTCACGGCAGTGGTTGCAGACCTTGCAGATGACCTCCGACAGCACGCAGCTGGTGCAAGGATCCTTCCACTCCGCTTTGCTGCTGAACTCTCCCACACCGATCAGACGGAGCAAGTTGCGCCGGAGGAGTGTCACCTGTGATCAGTTTAAATCAACAGATTGGGAGTATAAAAAATAACTTATCGTATGTGTCCGAAAGGGTAAGAATACGTCATGTTTTCAAGCCCTTTGTGATAGAGGGCGGGCCTATTGTCAGTTACCAGGCACAGTTCCATATCCGGACTGTTACTGAAAGAACGTATTTCTTAAAGGGTAAACCAATGAAACTTAACCTACCCAACGATCGGCGCACAATCGATACTGTTGGTGATATGCAGTGACTATTGGTATTTATTATATTTTTATATATGTCCTTCAAGAACTATCACTATTAGTGTCACGCTTCGCGAAAAGCACATCAACAAACTTAATAATATTATAAAAACTTATCCCTGAAAACCATGACCAGCGAAGCGACGGGTGTAAGCTAGTACATCACTTTTTGAGCATGACAGCTGTTGAAGTTAGAAGAGCGTGAAAGTTGATTTGACGTCGACAGTTCCCAATTTTATTTCAGACTCGCGACACAGTCTTCTTTGAAATTGCCTTCAAATAAATTTTAAATGAGACAGCTATAAAACTGATATTGACTATGCATTTTTATATTGCTAAATAGATACAAGTAGCTTATATTTTCTACTTTAAGCTGGTATACAAAATATGCACTTTATAGTAAATAGTTTTACGATAGAGCAAAAAGAAAATAATAAGTAGTAATAACTTGTAATATAAGTAGTAAAAACTTTTTTTATCGCACTACATATTAACGGTTCTCAGGTTTTTTACATTTACAGTGAGACATAGCTTCTTGCCAAATTTCATGGTTTTAGGTCAAGGAAGTACCCTGTAGGTTTTGAAACCCGCGTAAAATCGCAAAATATGCGAAATTTGCGACGTAAACGTTTATATCGTTTGATCATTGAGCTTGAAGCGCTCGTAGCGAAGTTTACTTAGCTGTTCTCAGCCTATCAGCAAAGTTAAGCAACGTCGCCCGCGGTCATGAGTTGGATGGGTGACCGCTAGTGACGTTACTACTGACCGTTTCCGTGCTTCGGAGGGCACGTTAAGCCGTCGGTCCCGGTTGTTGTCTTAGGATGGCAGTCGCTATAGCATGGTGGTAGGGCATTTTGCGAATACCCGCCTGGCTAGCGACCACCCTCAAGTAGAAAATCTGTCGCCAAGCACCTAACGGTGTGTTCCGGCAGCTGTCCATGAGAGCCAGTACTTCTCGGTTAGCCTGAACAACACCTTCGACCACATCATCACTTACCATCAGGTGAGATAGTGGTCAAAGGCTAACCTATCTGGCATAAAAAAAAAGCATGTTGACTTAAAAGTTTGATTTTTCACAGCTGAAAGAGATCGTAATAGACCCGAGTATTCGAAATATATTTCAACTAGATACCTTTACGCATTCTTGAGAAAAAGGCAAGACCCTTTGTAGACACACAGACGGACCACAAAGTGATAATTTTCAACGTGTTTTACTTTTGAGGAACCTTATAATTCCATCTGGTAGGTTAACTTACCTCTTCGTCTAGTGTCGAGTCTAGCGACAACACTTTGCAGACAGCATTGACGTACAGCAACGCCGGCGTCACATCGTCAGTGAGCGCGTCCGCTTTCAGTCCGGGCTGGGGACCGATGTCGGCACGACTCAGGGAGGGCATACGGGAGTGTATCTTTTCCGTTACTCTGTACAATATTATAATTCTTATTGCTAAGCTTTTAATTGCAAAATTTCTTTTTAATATTATAAACCGTTGTCCATTGTCTTTGAAAGTGTAAAATTATACTTCGTATTTCAAAAAGTGACTGCAGCACGCTATGATATACCCATAGATATAAACCTGTGAGATGAATTAACTCAATAGCGAATCACGATCAGTTCAACCCAGAGTGCGCTAATCTAACCATATGTTATGGTTTTCAGGAAAAAAATGGCACTAACAAGTTTATCTATTATTAGATTAGTGCTTGATTTAAACTTAACGTACCAATGTCTTTAGTTTTATTGAATATAGTTATTTTAACAACCTGTAAAATTTCTGCAAATTACAAATCCGTCACAGAATCATGTCTTTGTACCGAAATATATGAACAAAATTTAATTGTTCCTTATAAAATATAACATTATATTATTTTATACTTAAACATGAAATTATAAACTTTATATACAAGTTCGATGTACAAAAACAAAACAACAAAAAAACAAGACTAAACTAAGATATACTAAACGAGCGCTTGATAAGACTAAAGATAAACCCGTACAGCCTAAATAATGTCACTCACTGGAATAGCTTCTGTGAGATCTCTCCACCGAGTAACGCAGCTAGTTGCTTCGGTTCCGTATAGGCGGCGCTGAGGAAGCCTGCAACGGCCGTCGCGAACTGCTCTCGAACTGCGCTCGGTAGGAAGTTCGCCAGGTTCCAATGCATCGTCACTGTGGCCTCCTACAATTTAACGGAAACTTTTAACAACAACCTTTTTGCAACATGGGAATTACAATACTTCCTAATTAGCTGTCGCAATACAACACCAACATGA
Source organism: Plagodis pulveraria (assembly GCA_963890685.1). Lineage (NCBI taxonomy): Eukaryota > Metazoa > Arthropoda > Insecta > Lepidoptera > Geometridae > Plagodis > Plagodis pulveraria. The sequence goes on along the minus strand of OY982964.1, from coordinate 7,557,531 downwards.
ATATGTAGTCCGAGCGATTGACCAACCCGACATAATTCAAACACAGCATTTCAAGCTTCGGAACTGTTATGAGCTTTTTTGTGTAAAAAGTTTATAGTCTATAAGCAATGATGGCCGAGCGGTAATCGCTATGGACTGCCGTGCCGCAAGTCCCCGCCGGCTTGAGCTTCACCTTGGTGGAAGGGCATTTTGTGATTGCCCGCTTAGTCAAGCGGGCAATCACAAAATGCCCTTCCACCTCTTCGTCTACCACGCTTAAGTCGAAAATCTGCAGTCCTTGAGAGCCAGCGAAATTACAGGCACATGAGACTTAACAACTATGTGTCAACGTGACGGGCGCAGTGCAATTCGATGTTTTGATGAAATGCATCTGTTCTAGGCAGAGGTTAGTCCGCCTAACACCAGATGGGCCTCGAGCTTGTTCCGTCACAATAACATAAAAAAAAAGTTTAATTGAAGACCAAAAAGGAACAAACAAATGCAATGTCTTAATTCTACTAACTGTCGTACTTTTCTTGTAGCTGACAGTAAAGGTGTTTGTAATTCAGAAAATGTCATCATATCGGTTATATTATATTAAAACATTATAGTATTGCAGACTTTTTTTTACAGATATTGATGTTGTTTGTATCCTTGTTTCTTATTCTAATTGGGGGCGATATGTCCTGCACTGACGTCCCGCATGGGGTGTATTGTGCATTTCCCTCACCAGCTTCTACCCAAGCCATCCCAATTCCTTGATGTAGCGGAGAAGGACTCTGGGTCACTGGCATAGCTGCTCTAGTGGCGTATGTGGTGGTGGAAAAGATTTCGTTGGTGAGTATGGCTGACACAGTCCCATTTAACTCGTATTTATTGAGTGGCTTCACAGTGCAATAGTACGTGCTCCACAGTCTCTTCTTCACGCATACTGCCTCTACATAGAGGACTGTCATCATGCTTAATCAGTCTAAATTAATTAATTTATCATGAATGGTTTTTTTAGTATTACAAGTTTTTCATTTAAAAATTTTACAGTTGCTTTATTGAACTGTTAAAATATGTGATCAGGTGAAGTTGTTATATATTTTAACGAACTAAAAAGTATTTTCCGATTGTTTAATTATGGTTTATACTATATTTGAGTATACCTCTTCACTGCCGTTTTCTTCTGTGGCGGCAGGTACTTGTGATGAGCCTACTTCAGTCAAGCCTTCAGGTAGTTTACCCTGCAAAAAGACACCAACATTATATCTGAAATTGGGCTTTAATGTACATTAACGCGCAGCGACGCATGACTATCAGCTGAAGCCAAGTCATGAAAACATGTCCTATACAAATAGGTACCGCGCGGGAGTTGTATGCAAGAAATCGCAATGCGCGGGCTTCAGATTAACCGCATGATGGTAGGTGGTGGAGCATTTTCCGAATGCTAGCCTAGCTACGAGTGTGTGTTCCAGTTGTTTGCAGTTCTTGAAAGATAGTAAAGCTTGTTTAATAATCCCGACTACACCATTACAACAGGTGAGACGGTGCACAAAGGCTAACCATTCGGCTAATTTTTACTATGAGCGGTAGTAAAGCATAATATATCCCTCGGGCCGGGACATATTATGCTCTTCCAATTGGTTAGTCGTGGTAAGAAGTCTTAGGTCTACTTATTACCTACTTTAGGGAGGTAAAGTAATTATTGAAACCAATGGAAGGGGCGGAGCGACGTCCATAGTCAACTGAATTAATCTACAAACTTAGCCGTTTAGTGAAAAATTTGTATTTTTGCCAAAGGTCAGCAACGAATTCATGAAGTTACGTAAATTACTTCCTAATACAACTTGGCAAGCTACGAATATATTTTAGTTATTCTATATAAAGAATAAAAATATATATAAAGGTTACACGAGCGTCAATACTATACCATAGCGATACAAAAAAAGACGTGATCGAAATATCCTACTGACTTGTGGGATGAGAGGCGTAAAACGTCACTTTGGAAATTCGTAGTCCTGGGTTCAAAACCAGGGTCAAACAGCTATTGGATATACCTCAATATAATAACTGAATACATGGTTCAAATACACTTTAGTCGATATTTGTAGGAAATAAGCCTACTTGCCATTTTTTTAGTCAAAATGTCAACTTTTTCTCTATCTCACATGTTCGTCTATCTTGGAGTAACTTGGGAGGCCAGCCCTTCCCTTGCCTTCCCACACAACCGTTAGCAGTAGATTGCTCTTGGGTACTCAATAGTACCTGCATCAGTAAGTGAGTAAGCATCAAAAACGTATTATTTTTTCGCATGCTCTTAAATACACTTATCGATCTTGAGTTGTCCAAATACCGAAAGGTTAACGTCCATTGTTCTTGAGTACTAGATTACCCAATCGTAAATAAGCATATTCGTATATACACGCGGCGTCTTCTCAAATTCTGGCATTTTCCGCCTTTTAACGGGTTAGAATGGTTCTCACAGCATAGATTATCTTAACTACAAACAGTTAAGTAAATTAGTATTATAATTAATATTAATAATATTTTTATTAGAATAAGCATTGCAATTCAACGGGGCAATGCTGCCAGCATGCTGGGCACGCTGCCAACTGATAGTGGGCTAGAGCATTTGGACTGCCTATGAGTCCAAATGTTTTTATTGTAGTAGCTGTGGTGTTGTATATAGTTTGTAGTATATGGTTAATAAAGGCATTCCGCCGGTAAAAAAATATAAAAAAATTAATTAATAATATAAATTAGTCTGATATTAGTTACAGGAGCTATAGGCAATCTACAAAATATATACTTGTCTTCTTGTTAACTTACTAAGCAAGCGTTCGCTAAATGTCCACAATGATATGATAAGATCTTGGTATGGTACATAAAGCTAGGGCATGCAGCGTTACCTGTATCCCGGCATAGTTAGCCTCGTCCAGCCAGAGCAAGTACGCCCAGCACTGCTTGTACCGGATATCGATGCCGTGGAACAACTCCTTGTTCCTGATGCTCTGCACCACGAATTCAACGTAACCTGTTAAAGGTTACATTTATTTCAAATTTTGTTTTATCTTATATCTATCATCTTAAAATTAGAATTCGAACTAGACATAACTGACGTCTCGAAGTGACAAGCGCAATACAGTATCAAGCAGAACGAGAAAAGTGGTTTCAATGCACCTATGAAAAGATTGGTTCGACACTACAATAACGCATCATACACTATATCGGTTGACATATTCACCAATAACATCCTTGTCTTCTTCTCTTCTTCTTTTTTCTGATTTTAAGCATGCGTAAACAATTTAATTTGAATTTTCGTTAATCTTACTCTGAAATTTAATTATATACAGTTTTATTTCGATTATTATTACATTAACATGAATAAAATAATCTGAGTTTAGCATTCAATTATACCCATTATGTTACAGTACATTTAATTTTTATGGTGTATTTTCATATATATGGGTAAATTTTAACATTACTTGCTCGCATTCTCTGTTTAAATTATTGCCTTTACAATGCGATTAAAATAAGAATAGGATCGGCCTAGCGCCATCTTGTGACGTCAAAATTAGAATTTGGTACAGTGTGCAAAAAAAAAGATAAAACCTGTATAATTAAATTAATAAAGAAAATAAGAAACCCGACTGCAAATAATTTATTTTCTTTAAGCGTTTTATCGATCCATTGAAATTAAAACTGCAAGTTAATATATTCATGGAATCGTTTTTTAAAGCCCTCCATTTGATACCCAACGCGATGGCTTTGGAAGACAAAATAAATTGTTTTTCTCACTATATGGCTTCTAAAATCCACCAGTTTGTTTTTTATTTTTATGTACATATTGTCACTTGAGCTATCAAGATAAATCTAACGATATCTCGTACATTAAAATCAGTTAAGCCGTTTTGAAGTTATGGTGAAATAAAGAAACTCACAAACATACATACATACATGAAACCTGAAAACTTAACACATGTTTATGTGGACAGTCGTCTATAAAAAAAAGTTGTCATAAGTGGGTTAACGAAGTTGTAGGCGACTGTAGGTACAGCAAACACAGAAATAATTTGAACTGATTTTATTTGTTGGCAATATTTTGTACTTAGTTATCTTAATTTGAATCGCTTAGCTCTTCATTGCCGCATGTCCTGATGGCCAACTGAGTCAGACTCATCGTTGTCATCGTAACGGGTAACAATATAACAATCACCAAAAACATATTAAACCGTGGACAACAACAAATTAACCAGTCAAAAAAATGTATTCAACGAGAAGATCAATCAACACTCGGAAACGTGTCGCTTAGTAGTACACTGTCGGAGAAATAAGACCCTGACGCCCGCGTTGTCATCAAACCAAGATGGCGTCTGTGCTATTGTTAATTGTAATAAATTCATATTTTAAGGTTGACTTAAAAATATTTATTTATTAAAATTAACAATTTCGGGTTTATTCGGTCATATAAAATTACGTATAAATATATGGCACTGCTCTATTTTTAAGTTTGTTCTGCTGATCGTACTTATTAGAGTGAATATGAGTGAAGTTAGCCGAGAGCCCGTCCTATTCTTATTTTAATCGCATTGTACGTATAATTACTGTGATACTATAATGTTTTTTTTTTATTGTTGGTAGGCTAGTCTTTGACTACTATCTCACCTGTGATGTAAGACCTACCTGGATGTGAAGATGTGGTCGAAGCTGTTTGTTCAGGCTAACCTAGAATTACTGGCTCTCAAGGACAGCTACCTGAACACACCGTTTGGTGCTTGGCGACAGATTTTCTACTTAACGGTGGTTGCTAGCCAGGCGGGTATTCGCAAAATGCCCCTTCCACCATGCGGTGAAGCTCAAGCCCGCGACGGGATTCGAACTATGGACCTGCTGCGCGGCAGTCCATAGCCAATGCCACTGAGCCATCACAGCTTCGATGCTTTTTATGATTTCAATGTATTGGTTGGTACAACTGTGTTGGTGATCTTTTAAATAAACAAATACAAACAAAATCACACAGCGAATAATTTCTGTTGTTTAAATAAAAACAGAATGAGCAATGGAAAGAAGCATGTTGAGTATCAGGCTTAGTGACAGAATCCGAAATTTGAAAATAGAAAGGCAGACAAAAGTAAAGGATATAATAACACGTAGAACATCTGAAGTGGAGTTGGACAGGACATATTTTATGTATGCTAGGCAGGCTGCCAGCTGGAAGTGAGCTAAAGCTTTCGGACTTCCTGTGGGCCTGCAATGCCCTTTATGCTTAAAGGAGACTTATGTTGCTTAAACGCTTTTGTTATAGTAGTTGTAGTATTGTATATAGTTAGTAGCGTAAAGTAATTTTGTTTTTTACCTAAAAATTTAACCAACTGCAACACCCAAAAGTGTGAAATAACTTGTTGAAGTCGGTACCATGATAGTACCTATTATCACAATATTATGCGCATGGTACCGACTAGGACGAGTTATTTCACACTTTTGAGTGAGTCGGATCCATTATTGAGTAAAAAAAAACTCCCTTTTAGAGACCCTTGCTACTTACGGGACCGATTGTCTTTCACTGTCCATGACTATATAATCAAAATAAGAAAACACTTTTTAGTTATTGTAGTGTAACTCAAAAACGGTTTCTTTTTGGCCGATTTTGATGAAATTATTAAAAATATATAAATGGGACCACACGGGAAGCGTAAGCTTTCAAATAAAATAAGAATCGTTAAAATTTGTCCACCCAGTCTAGAGTAAAATTAAAGCAATGATGGGCGATCGGTAATAGCTATGGACCGCCGTGCCGCAGGTCCCTGGTACCATCCCCACCGCCGGCTTGAGCTTCACTGGAAGGGCATTCTGGGATTACCCGCCTGGCAAGCTACCACCAATCAAGTAGAAAATCTATCAAGCACCTGACGGTGTGTTCCGGCAGCAGTCCTTGAGATACAGTGAAATTACAGGCACATGAGACTCAACAAACATGTCTTAAAGTGACAGGCACACTGCAATTCGTGACTTGTGATAAAATGCATCTGTTATAGGCAGAGGTTAGTCGGCTTAACATCAGGTGTGGCTCGAGCTTGTTCCGTCACAATAACAATAAAAAAAATACAGTCGAATTGAGTACCACCTCCTTTTTTGAAGTCGGTCAATAAAGGCATACCGCCGTGAAAAAAACTGTTAGCAATCAAAAGAAAGTTGTTCCTACCGATGCCATCCATGACGGAATTTTTCTTAGTGCACAACAGTATCTTGTTGAAGTCCGCGTATACAATGACGGAGCCGAGCCGCTTGAACTCGGCGACCAGCATCAGGAATAGCTTCTTCATCAGATTGTACAGCGTCCGTCGTAGCGCCGGGTCGTACAGGAGCGATGTGGGGGTCTTTAGCCATCTGTGGATTTGATTTGTTGAGGTTTGCCTTAGTACGTTTTATTATCAACCAGGGGCTTGTTTGTTTAATACATCCTTAGTTTTCGTGTGTAATTGCTTTGTATCGCGCCTGTAGTGATACCTGGACATTGCTGGCAGTGTGGCTAGCGTCTAATGTTGTAAATAGAATCGACTGATGATTGAAGTAGCAATACAGGAGTAAAGAAACAGTTTGAATACTTCGTCACGTCTGTATATTATGTAAACTAATATAAAGAGGAAAGATTTGATTGTTTGTTTGCATTGAATATGCTCTGAAACTACTGGACCGATTTGAAAAATTCTTTCACCATGAGAATCCAACATTGTCCTTGATGAACATAGCCCATAGAAGATAGAAGAGAGAGAAAAAAACATATTCAAAAAAGTTAGGGATCCGTATGAAAACTTCGAAAATGTAACTCAAAGTGCGAAAAGAAAACAAATAAAAAACGTTATATCGCGTACGCTGCGGAAGTTATTGAAAATAGAGCAGTGATGTATTACAATTTTAAAGAGATGTTCACTTTAAAATTGTAGTACTTACATCATAATATCTATAAAAAAGTCTGCAATACTATTTTTTCTCTTCTTTTAATCAATAAATACATTTTTGTATTTAAATTTATATTTTTTTGTTATATACCCTAGCGAAGTCGGGGCGGACCGCTAGTAAGGAATAAACACGTACAGCTACTCAGATTATATATAAGGTATAGTTATTTATTGAGCCCAGTGCTATACTCCGTTCTGTAACTATAAATTTCCTGTACGATAAATTTGTTCTACCTGGGCTATCGCTGGGGATCAAACCCTGAAACTTGCGGATTGTACATTCATGCCATGACGCCATGGCACTGCATTGTGCGGCAGACTAAAACACATCGTCACCCCTGTATTCAGCGAAGGGGGTAGGCAAAGTTGTCAATCACATTTAGGACGGAAGCATGTCCAGGAAGACTGATGTATTGGAGACGACAGCTGCTTTGTAAATTGTATTAATCTGATAATAATAAAAAGAAAAAAAGAAGATCTAAAATGAGTACGGACCCAGAGTCTGTGGATCAAAAGTTATAGTATAAAAAAAACACCCATGTTTGGATAAACATGTTTTGGTTCCTTGTAGCACGGAGGAGCCTTCTGAAGGGTTAGTTACAGACTCCAGACTGCTACTAAAATTTCTTATCAAAGTCAATATCAATTATTCAATTACTTACTCTTAAGAAGGTGAATGACATAATTTTACAATTAAATCATTTTACTGCTGCGTTTAGCAAAATGAGTATAAAACCACTGCGATAAGAGCAGGCAAGAAACTGGGGGCTATTCTTTTTAAAGCTTGGCAGAGGTGGAATAAAGTTAAAATCTTTTTTTTAATGTTGTTTCGACGGAACAAACTCGAGGCCCCCTGATGTTAAGTGGACTAACCTCTGTCTATAACAGACGCATTTCATCACAAGTCACCAATTGCACTGCGCCCGTCACTTTGAGACATAGTAGTTAAGTCTCATGTGCCTGTAATTTCACTGGCCCTCAAGGACTGCTGCCGGAACACACCGTTAGATAATTTGGAAACAAACAATAAGTGTTGTGTGTACGAGTACCTATAAATTCCCCGTGGGGTGCCGGGTTAGAATTGCACCTCCCCATATCTTCCCGTGGGTGTCGTAAGAGGCGACTAACGGATTTGTTTTTATTATTGTGACGGAATAAGCCTGAGCCCCACCTGATGTTAACTGGACTAACCTCTGCCTATAACAGACGCATTTCGTCAACGACGAATTGCACTGCGCCCGTCACACTGAGAAGTACAGCCAGGCGGACATTCTTCCACCATGCAAATACTGGAAGGTGGGCAGCAGCGCCTTCTAAAGAACTGCCATCTTACACTGCGATCCCCAAGCCGCCTGCCAAGCGTGGGGATTATGCCAAATACCCCCTTAATAGGGGAGGCTGTGTTCAGTAGTCGAGGATCTGGCTGCTACAGTACAGTACCTATAAAAATGCGATATTTGGTAGTCGGCGAAGACGTTCTTGAACTGTGTGACGTCACGCAGCCAAGAGGCGATCATCGTGCGCAGGATCTTGAACGCGGCGCTGCATTGTGCCGTTTCGTCATAGTTCACCGACGCGTTTGGACCTAGAATAACATTAGTTTGATTAGACATCTTCCGTGAGTTCAGCAATACTTTGAAATATTTTGCATGGTGGTAGGGCATTTTGCGAATGCCCGCCTTCCTAGCTACCACCCTCAAGTAGAAAATCTCTCGCCAAGCACCTAATGGTGCGTTCCGGCAGCTGTCCTTGAGAGCCAGTAATTGTAGTTCAGCCTGAAAAACCTCTCCGACCACATCATCACTTACCATCAGGTGAGATAGTGGTCAAAGAATAGCCTATTTAATAATAGAAAAATAAATTAGAACCACCAGCCAAATGAGTGATCCCGCTAGTGGTTTTTTCCTTTCGTTTTTGTAAGAGGATTAGAATGTTGATCCTCCGATAGACGAAGGTAATTTGGGATTAAAATCGCCTTCAAATTGCCAACCTGTTTAGGAATACACCAAGTGATGTAATCATGATTTTGTGTTTTATCACTGTAATCACAGCAATATGGGCATGTATCGTATTTTTATTTATTTTAGCGTATCCACCGAAATGTGCGAGGAAAAAATCTACCAATATGATCACCTCATTGTCCAAGTCTCGCTGAACGCAATGATCCTATTGGTGGATTTTTTCACTGACCTGCAGATTTGTGAATAACGAATCAATATTTTTCTTTTACACTTACTTCAATCGCAAGAAGAAGAGAATAACGAATCATTCGAAAATATACTCTAGTTCCAGAGACACAAAGTCAAAAACAAAAGACAATTTCGTCGAGGACCGATCGGTCCCCGGCGATGCTAAAAGGAATAACATTAACATTGTATAAATCGCTTAATTTCGACTGCAATCTTCGTCGACAATGTGTGTTTTAATTATAACCCTGTATAAATGAGGATATAGTTTTCACCTGTATTCGCCATAACGTCCTGTATGCTTGTATGTTGAGCTCCGAACGACGTAGCGGCGCTGGTACCCTCCATCTGTCATACATAATATTCATATGTGATTAAGATTGTTTTATGCACTTTAATGTCAAAATGTATTTTACATTGTTTGTAGAGGGTTAGCGTTAGGAAGGCGGCCGGCCCTTAAATTTAAGCCAAAACTGTCAACGATGTGTTCTGGTGTCATCCTTTGCGTTGTTAAATAAACCATATTTTACCGATCCCCCATATGTGGAATAAGGGTAAAAGAATGATATAATTATTTTTTTGGTACGGACTGATTTTATGCCTTAAACAGTTTTACTTTGCCAAAAGGACTCGGAAGTCGGGTGAGATTTCCGTAAAGAATTATGAAAAACAAAAAATAATTGCTAAAGCATGTTTTTCGAAGCAACGATGGCCAAGCGGTAATACCTCTGGACTGCCGTGCCGCAGGTCCCTGGTTCGATCCCCACCGCCAGCTTGAGCTTCACGGCATGGTGGAAGGGCATTTTTCGATTGCCCGTCTGGCTAGTTACCACCCAAGTAGAAAATCTGTCGAATCTGTGTGTTCCGGCAGCAGTCCTTGAGCAGCCAGTGAAATTACAGGCACACGAGACTTGACAACTATGTCTCAAAGTGACGGGCGCAGTGTAATTCGTGACTTGTGATGAAATGCATCTGTTATAGGCAGAGATTATTCCGCTTAACATCAGGTGGACATCCAGCTTGTTGCGTCACAATAACATAAAAAAAAACATCAATATATTATGGTCATTACATAGAAGCTTTCGAAGAGCGACTTGCGTAGTCTATCTAAACCGATTAACTGAATTAGACGTGAGTTTTTTTTTTTTTTTTATGCCTGATAGGTTATCCTTTGACCACTATCTCACCTGATGGTAAGTGATGATGTGGTCGAAGATGTTGTTCAGGCTAACCTAGAAGTACTGGCTCTCAAGGACAGCTGCCGGAACACACCGTTAGGTGCTTGGCGACAGATTTTCTACTTGAGGGTGGTAGCTAGCCAGGCGGGCATTCGCAAAATTCCCTACCACCATGCGAAAAATCTAAACCAATTTACTAAGTTAGACGTGAGTTTCCGCCTTATGTATGTTCCCCCTCACCTGTAATATTTGCGGCGCCTGTAGTAGCGCGCACACAGCTAAGGCATCGCTCTCTAGCTCTACGCAGACGCTGTTGTAAGCGCCCTGCGCGTTGTGACTGCATATTGACATCTCTTCCACTTCGCTCACCAACCTAGTACATAAAGCATATACTTATACAGGGTTATTGGTAAAATGCTAACAACCTCTTAGGGTTGACTTCTGCTAGTCCTAACAAACATTATGAAATTATTATTTTTTTGTTTGTTTATGTGTATTTGACGAAATAAACACGAGGGCCACCTGATCTTAAAAGTATCTTGTGCCTGTAATTTATTATTTTATATTTTTATTACTTTGCTCGATGTAAAAATTCAAATCTCTAGTAATTAAACAACTTTAAACGGTTTAAATCGCGTATATTTATCATTATTTTTGTCCCGACGCGCGACGTTTCAAACACTTTGCAGTGATCGTGGTCACGGGGTGACTGGGTATTCAAATCTCTAATCAAAAGGTGCGCGGCGCGATCCAGTGTAACCGGGACGGGCGCTCTTGACTCGGAGTAGGCATTGGCAGACACAGAACTTAATTGTCAGACACAAATAGAAAAAAATATATGTTGCTAGGAATAGCAGAGGTCAACCCTAAGAAGTTGTTAGCATTTTACCAATAACCCTATATATTACTTCATATGGAGAGATCGGACGTCATTTTGAAATGACGAACATTTGTCGGTATCAAAACAACGGAGTGATCTACGAAGAAATAATAAGTCTATTTATTCGTAGGGAGTGACACAGCTTGATTTACGGCGATTTCGATATGCGTCAGTTACCACCAACCATACATCGCCATCTCACGCTTAATGGTTGGATAAAGACTTAGTTACGTATAGTTAGGTACATATTATTTATTTTTAGTAGATTTTCAAAAGAACCCATTTGTAGGGATAAGAATTATTTTTATAAGCATTTACGCTTGCTGAACGAGAGTATTAAATATCTGTTAAAAAAATAATTGGCATATACCGCTACTTAGTTGCAGGTTCGAATTCCGCTAGTAGCCAATTATTTTTCCACTTCACATTTTTTAGTATTGGTTGGTGTAAAGACCATGGCACAGTATACATGTGTGTAATTTATTTATTTCTAATAGTTCTTCAGTTATTGCTGCCTTTCCCCCAGAGACGTGGGTTATGGATACGTGCGGCATTCACCAATCAGATCGCTTGATTTTTCATAGCGTAGCTTGACAATGCGTCATAAGTTGAAAAATCAAGTGATTTCATTGGTGGACACCACACGCATCCATAGCTCATATCTCTCATCAGAGATATAACAAACATTATGAGATATAACAGACATATCTCTCATCAGAGATATGACCTATGGATGAGGCAGCCTAGGGTTGTCTAGAAGTGATCGCTCACCACAACAAGACCACCCACTGTCACAATTAGACACTGGGCGTTATTCTGTTATGCACCTCAAACTAAACTAAAATTAAATAAAAATACAATTCTTATTCTTTTTGTACTAGGTATTGGTATAATACCAAAACATAATATACTTAAAATGTAATTTAACCTGTGCAATTGCGGGTAGTTTTAAACAGATTTAGTCACTAACTATATAGGTGCTAACAATATGGCATTGAAAAAAAGATATTTAAAAAAAATATTACCGTTTTTATGTGTTATACCAATATGGATTTTAGCAAGAACAGAATAAGCACTTGCATACTTAACTTAATTTTAGTTTGTGGTGGATAGCAGATATAGGACCACTTAGTTATTGTAATCAATTTTTCAGTTAGTTCAATTTAGAAAAGTTTCAAAATATTATGTCTGTCAATTAAGTGTTATCTACATATCTATCAAGTAAGTGTTAGATTTAGTATCCTGGATACAGCATGATGATGCTTAATACCAGTATTTGATGATTGATGATAGTGATTGTGTACCTGTTATCATCAGTCTCGCGGCCGCCGAGATCGGGCCGTTCGAGCGCAGAGCACCACAGCACGAAGTTATGCTTGATAAGATGACGTGCGAAGAACAAATCCGCGCCGAACTGTGTCGGGTCGGCCGGCATGTTGCCTACAGGCACGTGGAAGTACCTGTAATATATATAGATATACTATATAGATTTTACAAGTCGTCCCGAACTGTACTGTATCAGCCGGATTGTCCACTGTTGTTTGCCATAATCCCACGCTTAGCAGGCCCCATGGGACCGCAGTATGAGATATCAGTTCCTCAGATAGCGCTGCTGGCAACCTATGGTGTGTTACCCTTAGTAGCCTTTTACAACACCCACGGGTAGAGATGGGGGGGATGATACTGTAGCACTCACACCGTGAGCTAAACTAAGCGAACTAACTAAAAACTACGTGAGCTTGCTAACTCGTAAATGTCATCTAATCTGTAAACAGTAACCCTTTTGCGCGCGCTCGTGTACGATATCTTAGGGTTAATTCTACGGTTTAGGTGTGAACCTAGATAGTTTACTTAGTTTATCTTAGCTCGTGTAGTTGAGTGTACGATGAGCTATATGAGCGAAGTTTAATAAATTTAGCTTAGCTCTTTACCTTCGCTGCGGTCGGTCGCTTGGACGGACGAACAAAGGCTTAGTATTAAGGCACATAATAAAATGGACCAGAAGGATCTCTCCACAGAGACGTTTAAATATATAAACGACTCTGCTACAACGCATTAACGAGCAATTCAGTTCGCACACCGCTGAGTATCTACCTAACATTTATATTCACTTACAAGGCGCCACTTTTTCTATCGCGTCCTTCTTATCTCTTCTGCAGCGCAAGTACCGTAGTTACCGATCGCTAAATTTGACATTAAAAATCGTCTAAATTCGCTAAAACGGGTTATATCGATGTTTTGTCGATGTTGCAAGTATGAAACCTACTTAAACGATCGGTAATTAAATTTGGTAAACATTCGTTAAAATTTTACGAATTTTGACGATAACCCTAGCATGGAACTTTAAAATGAAGTCTAAGATCGTCTATTTTGTACATTTTAACGATTGTTTTGTAAGGTTCAAAAAGAAGGTCGATATAATTGCGAAAAATCTTAACATGTACTTTTGAGCCCTTTTATTATTAAAAGAAGAGCGGTGGCCTTATAGAAATAGCCAAATGCTATATGAAGAGGTTGACGAATGCCAACGACCCTACCTATCGAACTTTCGACTTTTATTTAAGACAAGATAAATAAATAAGTTTTCACTGGCACTTGTCATCGTGTTTGTTTATTTCTTCTGCAGCGGGGAGGAGAATTTTGATATGATTTATTGGTTTAATTATTATTCAGCGAATGTGCTGAACAAAAATACTAACGATTATATAAAAAAAAGCTATTTTTTCCACCACGTAGTTACATCTCTGGAAGATAACTTCAGTCAGTTCATTTCGATACTGAGGAATTTAAATTATTAATTAAATTAAAAAAAATTTTTACTTTTTGTATTCATCAAACAGATAGTGTAATTATCCGTTTTACAAAAAATAAATGCTTTGATTACAATTATTTCAAGAAAAACTAATTTCCCCAGTGAATGACGATTTTAATAATCTGTGCAAAAGCAGTCTAGTTTCGAAGTTGCCATTTCGTAATAATCGACATACACTCCCCAATTTCACGACCGTAAGCCGTCGATAAGAGTAATTATCGACAACAGTTCCATAAGTGCAATGGGCGATACGATTCTTTAAATTTATCGATCAGAGCGATTCGATATTTAACGAGCCATACTACGGTACTTGCACTGCTGACGCGGTACGTGGGTTACAGTTGTGATCTTGTACTCAAATGCTATTACAGCTATGTACTCGTACATACAGTACCTAGAACTATAAAAGCAATTAAATACATTTCAAACACAGCAACTCATCTGGTGATGATGTGGTTGAAGATGTTGTTCAGGCTAACCTACATTTGCTGGCTCTTAAGTACAGCTGCCAGAAACAGTTTAGTGCTTGGCAACAGATTTTCTACTTGAGGGTGGTAGCTACACTGAGAAAACCGTCTTAAAGGCTTAAATCAAATTTGACCTTTTACCGTTGAATTGTAACTACGTAATATGAATTCACAACTCTTAAGATGATTTTCACCAATCAATAAAAATGTACCATGTTTTATAATAAACACAACCGTCAAAAACGCCTTCCGTAAAGTATTTTCAGAATTGCAACTTGTTATACGATAATTATTGCAGTATTGACCATAAAATATACCTTACTTTTACGGCGGTTTATATACGGTGATTATCACTATAACGTACGACTTAATCAGCCTTATCAAAAGTCAATATTTATGTTAGACCACAAAATACACCTTAAATGAAGACGAAAAGAAACATTCGCCTTCACTGACCTCGTTTAACGCCTTCTAGTTGGAAGGCGTTTTTGTACGTATTTACGTTTGGTCGGTTTTTCGCCTTATACCATATAAATTGGTCGTCCTTAGGGCGCTTTTGACTTTAGATTTTTCTCAGTGTAACATAGAATCAATATGCACACTGTGTTGATGATGTTATAAATAAATGAATACTGACCTGCACTGTTCGAGTGTGAGATGTAAGATGGAGTCTAGATTGAGGTAATGCCGCACGATGGCCCGCACTCCTATGCGCTGCCACTCCAATGTGTTGTACAGCGTCTCTACGTCGCGCACGTGGAGAGGGACCAGGGGGAAGTCTGATAAACCTGAAATTATATTATTCTCTTTTAATTTACTGCATCGCCTGGGGAAATTTTAAGGGGATTTCGGGACTAAAGCCAGTTTGAAATCCGTTTCCGGGCCAGTCCTATTCTTCCCCTCCCATATAATCTCTATTAACATAATAATATCACATCATCAGCTGTTCGTCAATGTTGAACAAATACCGATACGACGTCCAACCGGAGGATGCGGAGTAGTTCGTAAAACTGTAATGCTTCAGGTAATTTTTTTTATTGGATTGTGACGATATTAACAGGACCCATATCAGGTGCATTTCGTCACAAGTGACCACTGTTACGTGACAGTGAAGTGAGGGCACTGCACCTATCACCCTTACACATACAATTGTTCAGACTAATGTGCTAATTTCACCGGTACCCCGTACCCTTCAAACCGGAACACAGTAATGCGAACATTAATGCTTGGCGGTAGAAATAGGTACAGTGGCAGTACTTCTCCGGACGAACTCGAAGTATAACAGTTGGTGCTAAAACAGTTACATATGTTATTTTTAAATCTCCGTTTCGAAAAATTTTCAAAAACTGAATCAACAAAACAACCATATATAAATATCAAACCTAATTACCGAAATTTGAAAAATTTGAATAATCGGTTGGTTAATGCAATATACTTATAGACCAGAAAAGCAAAAAATAGATATAACAGGACATCCGCCGGACTGACATAGAAAGCATTTTTGCCAAAGCTGAAACGGAGACGCTTTGCTTGTGCATCACGGTCGACAATTAAAACTCACCGACCGTTCAAAATAGCATAGTATACAGCACTTTCTGAGGAACTGATATCTCACACTGCGATCCCAAAACCGCCTGCCAAGCGTGGGAATTATAGCAAGCACCCCATATTGGGGGAGCCTGTGTTCAGCAGTGTACTATCCGGCTGATACAGTACAGTATAGTTAACAATAGTGTAAAGTTACCGGGCATTAGCGCGACTAGCGCAGCTGTAGACAAGGTGGCTTGTACCGCGACGGCGCTGGGCCCGCAGCGCTCGTCGCTGTATCGCGCTAGTGCTCGCTGAATCAGTCTCCATATTGTCTTAGCTTCCGTTTCCACCACCACTTCCCAAGTCATCTCTGATCCGGGAAGGGTCGACTCCTCTGTGCCGAGGTTAATTCTGAAAATAAACTTACATCAATCAACATCAGGCAAGTAAATTTAAAAAATGCCTTAATTTTGGGGTAGCCAATATCTGGAGATACCAAAATTAAGGCAAGGCCATAAAGGCGTCATGGGCATACAGTGAAATATGATAGTTCTTCAATACGCTGCTGGCCAACTTCTGGTATCTTTTTCTTCCCTTATGTCTCTGTCTGTCTTCTTGTCATTTCTTCTAACTCCCACAGGATCCCACCCCTTTCACATGGAGAATAAAGTTCTAGCCCGGCTTATAATTATTAAAAAAATATATTATATATTTACCTCTTAAAGATTGCTGTTCCAATGGAAGCAAAAAAAAGATGAAATAAAATGAATACGATGTTTATTATACTATAAAAAGTATGAATCTAAACAAGCTCCTTTTTATCAAGTGGGTGTAGAAATCTTAATATAAAACTCAGAGGAATAACAAAAAATACATAAAGCAATGTTTGGATTATTCCCCTTGCCAGAAATAGAACTTCTTCACTCACTTCGTCTACTGTTGAACAAATGTCTCCCGCATCAAGGGTTGCTATAATCCCCAGGCTTGCCGAGCGTTTTGGGGATCGCAGTGTAGATGGCAGTTTTGTTTTGACAGTTTTGACTATGCTTTCTTGTCTAGTTCATTTAGTCGCCTCATACGAATCCTATAGGGAGATATGAGGAGTTTAATTCTAGCCCGTCACCCCACGGAAATAGAACATGTACATACTTATGGCAATTAAACAACTATAAACGGTTTAAATCGCGTTTTTTTTGTCCCAACGTTTCAAACACTTTGCAGTGATCGTGGTCACGG
Source organism: Plagodis pulveraria (assembly GCA_963890685.1). Taxonomy (NCBI): domain Eukaryota; kingdom Metazoa; phylum Arthropoda; class Insecta; order Lepidoptera; family Geometridae; genus Plagodis; species Plagodis pulveraria. The sequence continues at coordinate 7,540,319 of OY982964.1, read as the reverse complement.
GGTGACTTACTAAACTAAACCGACCGATACAACTAAACCGTTTAAAGTTGTTTAATTAATATACCTATGCAATAATCGCGAAAACCTCAGACAACATTATGTACATACGTGTTATAAAAATAACACAGCCATTTTTTCGATACAAACTATGGGAACTAATGATAAAACTAAACACTCAACTATAAACTACAAGCTAAAATATAACTTGTTAGATTGTTTTTCACATTTAAACTACCTTACCTCAATATCATAGTATCGTTTTTTAGAAATTCGAACGGATACTTATTAAAATATTTTCCGCCCAAATACACAACGGCTGGTGTAATGTTGTGCACAAATTTGTAACCTCTCCACGCTCTTCTCGGTATGAGCGCTCATATAATATAGTTTTAACTATAATGTAGATAGATTTATGTCTAGTAATTTATCGAAATCATAATGTTTTTTTCCCAATTGTTTATTTATTTATTACTACAAATTTAATTTGTGAATAATTTGTATGCATATAACGTGCCATTTTATATTACCTATTTTAAAAATCGTTGCTTATTATAGATCAATGTTTGATATATAAGTTAGAATAAGCTACTTGACGTATAATGTAAAAAATATTAATAAAGGGTTAATCAGGTTTATCAAATACTTTGGCTACTATAATGAATGGTTAACAATAATGTTTCAGTAATACTTTACTCATAGTAATTAAACAACTTTAAACGGTTTAAATAGCGTATATTTGTCATTATTTTTGTCCCGACGTTTCAAACACTTTGCAGTGATCGTGGTCACGGGGTGACTGTGACCAGTCACCAGTTTAATTACTATGTGTAATAATCGCGACAACCTAAAACAACATCATTTACTTACTTGGCAGTCCTCTCGGCCGCGTACAGGGTGTTCATATTGGGTACCTGGTTGGTGCGGACAGTGTCCTGCACGAATATGTATCCTCTCCGCGTTGGCCCTATTATCAGCGCCCACATACTTCGGCTTGAATTCGGAGCAGAGTGCTGATATAGGTATAAATGTTTGAGCGGAGATACACCATCCTGTAGAAGATTAAACAATGCCTAATATAATAAGACTGCTTTTAATAATCGTTAATTCTTCGGTCCCGGTTGTTGTCTTACGATGGCAGGTTATAGCATGGTGGTAGGGCATTTTGCGATTGCCCGACTGGCTAGCTACCACGCTCAAGTAGACAATCTGTTGTTAAGCACCTAACGGTGTGTTCCAGCAGCAGTCCTTGAGAGCCAGAAATTCTAGGTTTAAGCCTGTTAACACCTTCGATCACATCATCAATTACCATCAGATGAGATTGTGGTCAAAGTCATACCTATAAGCAATAAAAAAAAACGCTGTTAAATGTATTGAAAAGTTAGTTTTGTATGTCGCATAGTATATGTATATTCATTTTGTTTGCATCGAAGGCTGCATTATATATATTTTTTTAATTATTTATTTATGGATGATGGTAATAAAAAGTATCATATGTGTTATTATTATTATCCAACGCCTCGTCTCCTCTCCACCTCCATATCAAATTTCATCAAAATTGGTCCAGCCGTTTGAGCGTGTGAAGTAAAAAAAACATACAAACACACTCACAAACTTTAGCCTTTATAATATTAGTTTGATAAGGATCAATTTGTTACTACCAAATATGCATTAGAAAGAAATTATATTTTTTTATAGTATTTATGGTTCACTAATTTGGCGATAACTGCTTACTTAAAAGATAGATGTGGCGGGCTTTTTATTAGGACAATTTAAGATAAACATTTAAGTTATACATTATGTACGTGCGATACAAAAGTTTTTTTCAGCGCACGCCAGAATAAGACGCATAAGGCAGTTTTTGTTCCTACTGGCACTTATCATTATATTTTGGGCAATTCACACAATATCTTTATAAATTATAGCCTTTATGTTATTCTGATGTGTAAGCTACATTATTGCAAAGTTTCATTAAAATCCATTCATTCATTCATTAAGATCAGTAGTTTTTGCATTTATTAAAATCAGTAGTTTTTGCGTGAAAGAGTCATCCATCCATACATCCATACTTACCAACTTTCGCGTTTATAATATTATTCTAGTAAGGATAAGGATTTTAAATGAAATTCTCGCGTTATCCTTTGATAATGATAGTTATTATAAAAAATCATGTTATTACCTTTGAGGCAAGTTATCAGTGTGCATAAATAGCTAAATTATGAAAAGATGTCTCCGAGCGCTACGTATGCCGATTTTGAAACTGCCTTAACACCAACATCTTAAATCGATTGCACTAATAGATACTGCCCGTATTTACCTGTTTCTGCAAGTATGGTTGCACCGCTACACTCTTGAACTGGAGTTGGCTTAGACTGAAAGAGTCCATGTTGTTTGAGCCAAACTGTATCAATCTGAAAGAAAAACGTAGCATATAAAAAATTGGATAAAAAAAAATATTTTTCATACACGCATGCAGTATGTATGTATAAAAATAGTTATTTGCTTACAGTTATATCGATTTTTGTGGTACCTAGCGATAAGTGGTGTTACGGCGCAAATGCTCGAACAATCTAGAGTAATCCAACGTCAATAAACAAGTATAAGAAATCGTGAATGTACCTACTTAACACAAAATGTTATAAAAAAAGGGCTGTCTCAGGCAACTAGTAAACAACCACTGTATAAGTAGTAGTTAGTACCGTTTAATTTCATACAAAAGTTGTTTACGTTAAAAGGGTGATTTATGGCCCGTATTGTTTTTCTATCTAGACTAGTATTGAACATTCTGGAAACTATGACTTTTTGGGTATAAATAAGGTCGGGTCCGCGCCTACCAGTATACCCCGGGCTATAAGAGGGCCTACCCTCGCCCAAACTCCGGTGGAGCTGAACGACCGACAGCGGTAGCCAGCATCTAAGACCTCCATAAAAAAAAAGCGCCTACCAGTCGTCTTATTTTGTGTTCGAAACGAGTGCTTTCTTTGGACCAAGTGCTCCAAGCGCGAATATTTAAATACAGTGAAGTGTGCGATTAGTGATCTGTAAAGTGTAAAGAGATGAGTGTTTTAGTATTGTTGAAAGTAAAATGTGAAGTGACTGTAGAACTGGTGAATAAAGGTGTCAGTTGCTGAAAATGTATTGCATTATTTATCGCGAACCCGTAGTTACATCGAGCTAAGAAATAAAAAATAGTAAATTACAGGCACATGAGACTTTTAACATCAAGTGGTTCTCGTGCTTATTCCGTCAAATACACATAAACATATTTTTTTTTTAATTATAATCTTATCTTTTATCTTAAAATGTTTGTTAGGACTAGCAGAAGTCAACCCTTAGAGGTTGTTAGCATTTTACCAATAACCCTGTATAAGGACGCGGTGTTGGGATAGAAATGCGCTCTCCCATATCATCTTGTGGATGTCGTAAGAGGCGACGGAGGGATTATTTCCAGAATGTTGGCAGCAGCGTTGTCTGAAGAAGTGCGATCACCAAGACATTTACCAAGCGTGGGGTTTATAGCAAACTCCCCTAGGGGAGGTCTTCATCGGTTGACGCTATGTCTGTTGATGGGGGATAAATAGCCGAAGTTATTCCAGGTCAAGGACCGTACAAACCTCCTCGCTTCCTGTTGGTCTACAGCACATATGCAGCCGAGTTTCACCAGCGTTCGGAACTCTAAGCTCATCTGAGCCTCGTAGATACCTTCAATCTCTGGCGCGGACAGCTCACCCATTAATTCTCTGTTGGAAAAAACTTTGATAAGACCTTTATACAATATCACAGCTAAAATTACTGCACAGATATTTGAGACTGTAAGGTGTGTACCAAGGTAATACAGATCGAAACTTATAGGATTGCGATATCATCATTAACAAGTTTAAAAGTTCATTGGAATAATAAGTCTTGTTTGTAGTAGAAGGTATCGCTCCATTCCCATACATATCTGGTTAAGAACAAGAGGAAAAATTAGAGCTATGAGTCATAAGTCATGTTAGCTTAGCGGTCAGAGCATGCCCCGGCTATAGGGGTGGATCCCGCACATGACTATAATTTATTCCCTGGTAGTTTTGTAATTTTGTAAAATAATTTCGATTTTTGTGGACTGGGCAATTTAAGGGATGAAAGAGATTTAAATTTTCGGCCATAATAGACCTTTTTATATATCCAATCTCAACCTACCCGATTGATATTGGATGATTAAATAGTTCACCATGACTCTTGCGAGCATACTTAAAGCCGAGATTGGTTTAATACAGATCTAAGGCTGCGTTCTACCAGAGAATGTGCGAGGTAGATGAGCGGTTTGCGATGAAAATATCCACCAATAGGATCAGTGCGTTCACCGAGGCTAGGAAAATGAAGAAGTCTTATTGGTGGAGTTTTCTTAGTTAGAGACTTAAGGATGAACTGGCCGACCCGTTCTCCATACAAACGCCGTTGGGTGATCACTCCCTTATTTGAGGATTTAGGTCCAAAATAAAGCATAATACCGATTGATCTCGTCATTATCTAGGCTTGTATGATGCCGAAATTTTAATAAAATAATTAACCTGAGAATTATGAGCCTCGAAACATTTTCATATATAGTTTTCGCGGCTCATAACTTACAACTTAATTATCTTTTTAAAATTTTGCCATCATACAAGCCTAGATAATGACGAGATTAATCGGTATTATGCATTATTTTGGACCTAAATCCTCAAATAAGGGAGTGATCACCCAACGGCGTTTGTATGGAGAACGGGCCGGCCAGTTCACCCTTAAAGTGTGTGTGTGTGAGAGATGAGTAGTACTGACTCTTGATGTTCCCTGTAGAGATGCTCGGGCACCGTGTACTGGTAGAGATGCAGCGCGGGATGCGCGCGCGGCAGCACGCGGCTGCACTTGCGCCAGTAGGGGCCGGCGTCGGCCGCGCGGCTCGTGCGCTGGTTCACGTAGAATATCCGCGGCACACTCAGCTTTATCTGGTGCAGCTCCGATCCGACCAGAGCCCACAATCTGAACAGCCCTGGCTCACCTGTTTCTGCCACCTTGCATACAGTTTTTTATAATTATTGTCATTAAAATTTATGAAAATATCTATTATATATTTTTGCTTATATCATTGAGTGAATATTGTTGATTTTTTATATAATCTCATTCGGTAATATTCTAATTATGAAATGAAATACAGACTTATTGGCATATTTTATTTACATACTTCTTTAAGAAAATTAAAAAGTTAAATTAAAGCATTAATCTCCTAACAAAACAATGCTTTAAAACAATTTTATACCACACCCACTCAGATAAGGTCTCATTACTCGTTCAAAAACATGTTATAAAGTTCGTCATTTTTCCCTTATAAATGTACGGCGGGGAAAGTTACATGGATTTTCATTCCTTCACTCCGTAGCCGTGAAGGAATGTTGTATGAAAATCCATACCTGCCCTGGTAGCGTTCTTTTGTTTTTAGCTGCTTACATAAAAAAAAACAATTACAAAAAGGTTTTATATCAAATACTTAGAAAAAAGAGGTGTGATTTTTATTTGTACTAGATTTTCAATGAAAGGAGGTTGGCAACCTTTTTTTGCACTACGAGAAAAAAAGCGCGGCAATTTGTTATGTTTGGTTAAATTTTGTTTTTTATTAAATTGATATTTTAACAGTACGCTTTTAATTATTCTAAATAATTTTCCAAAATGTCATCTGATAGTGAAAGTAACGATTTTATAATGATGACGATACCAGAAATGCAGCTCAAGAAGTCATAAGGAACTTACTGCCTGAGAAGTCTCGAGGTAAGTACGACAAAACGTATAATGATTTTATTTTCCTCGTAGGTGTAGTATAAAGCACTATGTATCACTCGGGAGAAAGTTCTATTTCTGTTCTCGAGTTGCCTTTAAGCCCTTAAACAAACTCTCGAACAGAAATAGATCGTTTTCTCCCCTCGATGTACAATGTACTATTTTAATTAATAAAGTACAATGAGGCCCGACCAAGGAGGTATTAATTCAATTTAAGTACACATTATCTGTGGTGAGCGCGCTGCTGGTTCCGAACCATAGACCAATAACAGACTTTTTCCATTTTGGCGCTATTTCGTACATACAAATTTGAGTAATATTTTATTGGATAAAAAATTTATTTAATGTAACCACCTATAGCCATGAGATTAAATAAAGTAGTGTATGCAACTGCATATAATTAGGTATTAAAACACTCGTGTAATCTTATTTTGAAACTCGCCTAGTGCTCGTTTTAAAAAACTACACTCATTTTTTTATACCCTCTATTTGCAGACACAATTGATTTCCATTGTGTCTCAAAAAGATAGGCCACTATGGTACTCATGGCCTCATATGACAGTTGCATAAACTACTATTAAAGATCTTCCATACATCGAACGCGACGCGTGCACGGTTGACGATATAATATATCGTAGTGACGCATATCTACAATGAAAAAGGCTCTTCAATTTCTTTGTACATCACATGGAACCGCGATCATAGATTATGTGTATGCGCGCTCCAGCCGCGCTCACGCCGCGTTCGGTGCGTGCGGGCATCTTGAGTCTTAATTTAACAAACTTAATCAAGAGACTCCTAACAACGCGTTTTTTAGTCCGCGGGACTTTTTACTGGGTTATCGGATCCTGATACTATTTTTTTGTTAGATAGTAAGGTTGGGTTTATAACCAAGTTGGTGCCATTTTGGTTTTCAGCAATATATAGCTACACTCAATTACCTGCAAAAAGAAGTTGCCTAAATGCCCCTACGTAGATGACCTGGTAATTGAATGGATTGCCGATATTAAATAAGCTTTTACTCCCATACAAATAAATAACACTATTTAAGATAAAAAGTACTTGTATTTAAATTATGGATATTAATTATGTTCGGGCACCTAAACCTGGACTCCTACAAAAGTAGCCAATTGGTTTAGGATTGCCAATGGCAAAAAACAATCATTATTGTAAACGAACGGCATAATCAATCATGTATGTAACATAATAAAATAAAGTTAAAGAAATCAGGACCATGACAGTGTGTAAACAGAGTGTGTAAATCAGATGATCTCTATCTCAGTTTTTTTTATATTTATGAAGTCATCGCTCATTACGAATCGTTCAGAGCGTGGTTTTGAACATACCTGTATGATTTGCCACGGCGAGTTGAGCAAAGTCCTCTGTGCCCTTCGAATGAACCCTCCGAGGGTATTCGTTGGACCAGCGGGTAGAGGCGGCGGCATTATGGAATCGTTGTTGGTTTTACCTGTTATATTATAAAGTTATTTAGTGACTAATAGTTCAAATACAAATATGTTTATTGTTCAAAATAGTGAATATTAAACATACATAGACTATTATTTAAGTATTTTTATAACTAAGCATCTATAATAGACAGCTTTACTACTATCTAAGTTACAAATATAAGTATCAATATGAGAAAATTGCCTAAAATGATACTTAAAGAAAAGCATAATAACTACTAAATACTATTTACTTACTAGATACCTATAAGTTTTTTTTGACAAAGTTGTCTACATGTCACTCTAGCCCCCACACTAGGATACCCTGTGTTGTGGGTGGACTAGTCTCTTCCTAGCACACAATTATTGTTGCAGTTTATAGTCTGGAATGAACTGTGGTTGGTAGGTTTACTACTTAATTTGGCAAAAAAGAAAAAGGAAGGTTACCTAACTTATATATTACAACAACTAATAAAAATAGAACAACATCCCTAATTTATTTTTTCTTAATTTGTAACTCCTGGTAATCAATAACAACTAGTGGCACAGGATGGGCTTGAGTAATAAGTTTGTATGGAACTCCTCCATACATCAATACATACTAAGCAACACTGTACCAGCATCGGCTTCACTCGGTACGAAAGCTCGCGAATATTCGTTACAATGAGGCGATATGCGCCGTTGATACGTAGCCGAGGCATTAAGTGTGCGTTGAACTTTATACCTTAAACTTTCACCGGTACGAATTTCTTATACCTACAATAAATAAAGTCGGTAGCAGCACCTTCTGAGGAACTGCTTTCTTATACAGCGATCCCTGAAACGCTTGCCAAGCTTGACCCGCAAAAGTTGGTGCCAATTATTATTGCAACCTCCTTAACCTCCTTATGGGGGACACTGTTCACCATTGGACAGTCTGGCTGATTTAATAAATTTCATATTTTCATGGAAGAAATCTATACATTTTGATATTTTATTTTTGTATCACTTTCTTGTCCGTGTGTCATGGCTGTCAAGCCCAATGAAGGCTTATCAAATATCTACAAACTTAAATATGTATTATAACAATAAAATTATTTTTACATTTATTCACTGACGACTTTTAAACGTACTACAACTTTACTGGTAATTGATTAAAACGAACGTAATTTTGGCACATGTTTAAAGACATTTTAAGACGAAATCGGTACAAAAAAAAGTCGCGAAAATAGTCGAGACGCCTTCTCGACGTAAAAACTGTAAGTTAAATCGGCTTAAAATGTCTTTTTACTTTACTGGTGCTAAAATGACTTTTTAATGTTAGAGACAAGCGAGGACAAACTTTAACATTTATAATAATATTACAAAATCACAAATATATGATAGGAAAAATTTAAGTCATGTGCGGGATTCGAACCCGCGTCCATCCACCACATGAGCCGGGGTATGCTAACCAATTGAGCTAACATGACATGACGTCATAACTCAAATCTTGCCTAACGTTCTTTAACCATCGTATTTGGATGGAGCGACATCTATAATATACCACTTGCGTTGTACTACAAACAAAATTGGTCTTGTTTATAGTACAACGCAAGTGGTATTATAGATGTAGTATAGATGAATAAATGGATTTGGGGTTTGTATGGCGAAAAAATTCAAAATTTTAGAATGCCACTGAGCCATCACTGCTTCAAACGGTATCATAGAGCAGAATAGAGGGCAGCGTAATTATGGTTGCCGTGACCAAATGGCTAAAATGGTGTGTGAAGAAGTGGAAACCAATAGCCAACTAGACTCTCATTGACAAAATATTGGAATAGTTTATAGTGAAAGCAATGATTATTACGAATAAACTGTTACCTCGTTTACTACGATTCCGGTAACCTCGCTGCTCCATTTGCCACATCCATTTCTTCTTTTGGAATAAAATCCATTGCCTTCTTTGTTCCTGTAAAGAAATGTTTACATTAACTATTTGTGTACATATATTATTATTAGTATTTTTTGATTATATGAGATAGGTAGGGGGGGGTATTCGAACAAATGTCATAGGGAATCGAGAGTGCAGTCGAATGACACCTGTCAAAAATCCAAAATGGCGGATTTCAAGATGGCCGCCATACAAAGTGATTCGAGCCTGCTGAAGCGAGGCCATATTTTATAAACATAAGACATAATAACACAGCCTAGTACAGCCATTTTAAAAGATATTCGCTGACATTATGTATGGAATATAATTTCAGCCAAAGACATAAATGTTTGAAATTGTATCAATTCTTAATGTAGTTGTAATTAAACATGTAATTGTTGTGTGTTAAAAATTAAAAATTGTTTTTTATAATATAATTTTATGAAATAAATGTAAATGTGTAATTTTTATGTTTAATAGGTGGTATGCCTTTTTGGACAAAATACTATATAACTACAACACTGCAGTTACTACAATGTGTAATTTATTTTCATGTTAGTAAACAATTTGTAATTCAATGATTACTCGACATAACGAGTACTTTAACCCCAAGAATATGAGAATATGATGGGATTGACATAACGGCATACTTGCTGCACGGCAGGCATGGACTGGCTATGGACTGCCGTGCAGCAGGCAGGTCCATGGTTCGAATCCCGCCACGGACTTGAGCTTCACCGCATGGTGGAAGGGCTTTTTGCGAATGACCGCCTGGCTAGCGACCACCCTCAAGTAGAAAATCTGGTGCCAAGCACCTAATAGTGCGTCTGTTATAGGCAGAGGTTAGTCTACTTAACATCAGGTGGGCCTCGGGCTTGTTCCGCCACAATCACATAAAAAAAGCACCTAAGTGTATCAAGCGGCCCAATCTGTTCTCAATACGGATCCCTTCGCGAAACAGGGACATTATGTATAGTTGCCATTATATATTAGCCTGCTCGCAGCAACACATTTCCCAACATCAGGTTTTTTTTAAGCGCTCGTAGCGAAGTTTGCTTAGCTATTCTTAACCGATCAGCAAAGTTAAGCAACGTCGCCCGCGGTCATGAGTTGGATGGGTGACCGCTAGTGAGATTACTACTGAGCGCTTCCGTGCTTCGGAGGGCACGTTAAGCCGTCGGTCCCGGTTGTCGTCCTTGGTTGGCAGTCGTTATGGCATGGTGGTAGGGCATTTTGCGAATGCCCGCCTGGCTAGCTACCACCCACAAGTAGAAAATCTGTCGCCAAGCACCTAATGGTGTGTTCCGGCAGCTGTCCTTGAGAGCCAGTACTTCTAGGTTAGTCTGAACAACATCTTCGACCACATCATCACTTACCATCAGGTGAGATAGTGGTCAAAGGCTAACCTATCAAGAATAAAATAAAAAAAATCAGGTGAGGGCCAGGTTGTTGGCATATCATTTAAAAAATAAATATTTGTACCTTAGTATTCCCAAAAGGCGGCGGCGGTCCCAAAGCATCTCTCCAGTTAGTCGCTTCAGGCGGGGGCGACTCTTGTCGTTTTCGCTTCACCGTGTGTACCACGGGCCTTATTTCAGGACGCTCTGTGGGCTCTTTACCGATGTCTTCCATATCAATTTCTGTGTCCTATAAAAGGGGGATGCCCTCTATAAAAATAATGCTAGACCTATTTTCATAAAATAATGCGCTACTAATGAGACGAATGCACGTGAGATGAATGGAGATGACGAATTTTATTTTGATCTTTTGACTTAATGCCTGTTTTGTTTAACATGATTAATTATTTATCAGTTCGCTTTATTATAATAACTTCACCGCATGGTGGTAGGACATTTTGCGAATGCCCGCCTGGCTAGCTACCACCCTCAAGTAGAAAATCTGTCGCCGAACCCCTGACAGTCAGTTCCAGCAGCTGTTCTCGAGAGCCCGTTCCCGTTCTTGGTTAAGCCTGTTTTTTCTTTTTTTATGCCTGATAGGTTAGTCTGTGACCACTATCTCACCTGATGGTAAGTGATGATGTGGTCGAAGATGTTAGGATGTGATTCAGGCTAACCTAGAAGTATTGACTCCCAAGGACAGCTGCCGGAACACACCGTTAGGTGCTTGGCTACAGATTTTTCTACTTGAGGGTGGTAGCTAGCCAGGCGGGCATTCGCAAAATGCCCTACCACCATGCTATAACGACTGCTATTCTAAGACAACAACCGGGACCGACGGCTTAACGTGCCTCCGAAGCACGGAAACGCTCAGTAGTAATGTCACTAGCGGTCACCCATCCAACTCATGACCGCGCGCGACGCTGCTTAACTTCGTTGATCGTTGAGAACAGCTAAGTAATTTTCGCTACGAGCACTTCCTTCTCCTCTCAGGTGAGATTGTAGTCAAAGGCTAACTTGTTAGCAACAAAATAAAAACAATATTTACCATAAAAATTTGCAGTCTTAGATTAAGCGCAAAAACTAAGACAGTAGAATTTTGGCACCCTGTCAATATTCATAACTCTTGTAATTTTGCGCGGAATCGATATCTGAATAGGATAGGCAGTTAGTGTTACTTTATGTAAAAAAAAACAATTTGAAACATCGTACTAAATTGTTTGTGAGGCATTTAACGTTACATATTGATTGGACTTAGCGATTTAGCGAATGGAGACTGAATCCCACGACACAGGATTTATCTTAGTGTGGGATTCAGAGTTCATGAGTATGGATTAAATGTATAACTCAATACAGGTACTTACATCGTCTTGGAATGTACTGTTTGTGGTAGTGCAATTTTATACACTTGTAATTTTCTGGTAAGGACTTGCCTTATTTATAGTTCTTACTATATAATTATTGTGTGCTTACATTATGTATGTTCTCATTTCACGTAATGTAATATAAATATAGTAGTCCTATTGTAATGAATAAGTACGCACTAACTGCAATCTCACTGTTTTAAATTAAATATTTGACTTATTTACTCTTAGTTGATGTAAACAATATGTTTTTGGTACAAAATACACTATTATTATTATTAAATAGAAATGTTTATTTGAATAGTTAATTTCAGTTTCATGATTTGGCCCTTTTTGTATTTTGAGAGCAAACGTAGGCGTTGTTCTTAGAGATATTTCCGGTTGGCGCTTATTACTTACCTGATCACAAGTCCCGCTCGTGCCTTCACCATTTTCTCTGATCTCTTTGGGAGCAGTCGAAAACATATCGGTGATCTTCCTCGTTTTGAACTTATCTGTCTTAGCGAGCATCTTCTTGTGAAGCCAATCGGGGTACTGTACTCGAGGTACTGGGTTGTCTAACTGTAAAGAGGGGATTCATCAGTATTAATAAAAAAACATCATCGGGTAGGTTATAAATATTAGGTCCTTACATATGAAATTGGCGTTTTGTATGGGAGGAACAAAAAGTCGAATATTTTTTAATATAATATATTTAATTAATCAAAGTATGAACCATTATTTTCTATGCACTTTTGCCATCTCATAGGTAGTTCATTGATCCCTTTACTAAAAAAACCAGTCGGACGGGAATCAATAAAATCTTTGAAGGCGATTTGGACTGCCCCATCGGAGTTGAATTTTTTCCCTTGCAAGAAGTTATCCAAATTTCGAAAAAAATGGTAATCTGTTGGAGCAAGGTCCGGGGAGTACGGAGGATGTCTTAGACTTTCCAATTGAAGCTCTTCTAATTTAGTAGCCGTCTGTAGCGCAGTGTGTGGTCTAGCGTTGTCGTGAAGCAGCAGTGGCGTGGAGCGATTGACCAGCCTAGGTTGTTTAGCCGCTAGCTTTTCCATCATGGTTTGCAATTCCTGACAATAGACATCAGCCGTAATAGTCTGGCCAGATTTGATAAAACTGTAATGAACAATACCGGCACTAGTCCACCAAACGCTTACAAGTAACTTTTTTGGGGTTAATTTTCGCTTGGGGCAGGATTTGGCTGGCTGGCCAGGATCTAACCATTGCGCTGAGCGCTTCCGATTATCGTAAAGAACCCATTTTTCATCACAGGTAATGATTCGGTTTAAAATACCTTCATTATTGTGCCGGTTTAGTAATGTAACGCAGCAGTCGACGCGCGTTTGCCGGTTTGTTTCAGTCAATTCGTGAGGTACCCACCTTTCAAGCTTTTTAATCTTCCCAATTTGCTTCAAGTGAATTAAAACAGTTTTATCACTAACATCGCAGCCTGCAGCTAACTCGGACGTGGTTTGCGATGGATCCGCTTCCACAATAGCCTTCAACTCTTCATTATCAACTTGAGTCTCAGGCCGTCCACGGGGCTTGTTCTGCAGGTCGAAATTTCCAGAACGAAAACGTTGGAACCAAAAACGAACTATGTTTTCTTTTGCAACACGACCGCCATACACATCATTCACCCTTCGAGTTGTTTCCGCAGCACTAGTGCCACGGCGGAACTCGTACTCGTAAATAATGCGATATTTAAGGTTTTCCATTTTGTAAAATGAGTGACGCAAACAGAAAAAAACAGAAGAAAAAAAACAAATGAATGACGATCATCGAAGCACAAATACATGAGTCTATAGCTGTACAAATTTGAATTTGGAATTCCTTACCAAAAAGGAGAAATTCGTGATTAAAGTGGCCAGTACGAAAAACGCCAATTTCATATGTAAGGACCTAATATAAGCTATTAATGTAAATAAGTGTGTGCGTTTATTGCCACTCCCTAATTTTGATGAAAACTAGGTGATCTATGATTATTCCTTATATTAAGGTCAAGATATTGGGATACGTGTATCCCGATCACTAAATAGTTCTCGAGGAAGCGCGATTAAACCGACCACACGGGCAAAAGCTAGTAAAACATCGCATGGTGGTAGGGCATTTTGCGAATGCCCGCTTGTCTAGCTACCACACTCAATTAGAAAATATGCCGCCAAACACCTAACGTTGTTTGGCAAACAACACCGGCAGCTGTCCTAGAGAGCCAGTAATTCTAGGTTAGTCAACAACACCTTCGACCACATCATCACGTACCATCAAGTGAGATAGTGGTCAAAGGCTAACCTATCAGGCATAAAAAATATACTGTTACAATACATTCATTTGCCATGTGTTTTTGAGCCAAAAAAATTCACCAACGCATATTATTGTGTAACTTGTCAGAGGTAAGAGAGAGGGTATATTGATGCTTACGCCTTGCATAGCCGCGGGTATAGTGATAATCTTCTGTATGGCGCCGCTCAATCGTTCAATATAGTACGCCCAGTCCAATACATCCCGTATATCGATGTCCTCAGTAATGCTGCTGTCTTTGAGCCATCGGCGTAGATGATGACGTTTGACGCCAGCCGGTGATTGGAAGATAGCAAGCGGTATGGCTCGCTCGGTGACGGGGGCGCCTTCTGGCTTGCGGGATATGATGAATCTGAGAATATATTATAGACCTATGAATAAAAAAAACGGCCTAGCGCGAGTCGGACTCGCACACAGAGGGTCCCGTACGTGAAAACGTACATCCGTACATAACTTTTACTTGTACAGGTATGTACAAGTAAAAGTTATGGTATTTTTATTGCTCAATGAAATCCATAACATTTTAAAATTATTAAATATATTATTATTATGTGATGTAACTAAATATGTATACATGTATACTTTTCGCAATTTTTCCTTTATATGTGTTATAAGACGTTGCTTCGTACCAAATTTCAAGATTCTGAGTTCACGGGTACCCTATAGGTTTTGGTTCCCTTGAGAGTGTCGAAAATTTGCGGCATAAACGGCTGTATCTTTTGATTGCGTTAGCTTAGAAGTTTGATGTCAAGGGACAGTAATCCTGAGTATTTGATATATAATTTTCAGTTTGATACCTCCACGAGTTCATAAGAAAAAAGGTCTTGACAGACAGACAAACGGAGAACAAAGTGCTCCTTTAAGGGTTCCGTTTCTTCCTTTTGAGGTACAGAACCCTTAAAATGAGCTGGAACAAACAACTAATATTTTACAATGTCAAAACTTTGGCCCAACTTTACCTGCAAGCCAATCCAGCGTCCTTCACCATCTGGTCTCCGAGAAACTCTGCTAATCTTTTTGCCGTTGATATTGAAGTAGACTTTTGTCCACCGTAATCTTCTAATTTCTTCGACATAGACCTGAAATAAAGATTTCAATTTGATAATCTTGATAGTTTGCTTTCTTTAAATAAATCACAAGAAAACTCTAAGAGATCAAAAATTGAATATAATGCACAATTCAAGCACACAGTTTTTTTTTCATGCTGTATCTTTATACTCCTTATTGCGAATTGAGATGGATGTGTAAAATTTTAATTTAAAAAAAATTTGAATCGACTACCACAGAATGGGCATGTCGTCAGGAGGTATAAAAACTATATAACGAAACGACTGTCGAGACTGAATGTTTTGATTTTATACCTGAGAGGCTAGCCTTTCACCATTATCAAACCCGATGGAAAGTGATGATGCGGTCGAAAATTTTATACAGGCTAAACTAGAATTATAGGTTCTCAAAGACCACATGTTTGGCGACAGATATTCTACTTGACGGTGGTAACTAGACACAGGGCATTCTCAAAAATGTTCTAACGTTTTTTTTTTATTAGCCACCATGCTATAACTACTTTCATCCTAAAACAACAAGCGGAACAGACGGCTTAACGTGCTCTCCGAAGCACGGAAACGCTCAGTAGTAATGTCACTAGCGGTCACCCATCCAACTCGTGGCGACGTTGCTTAACTTTGCTGATCGGTTAAGAACAGCTAAGTAAACTTCGCTACGAGCGCTTCAAAACATCGTGGAAAATAAAGCATAGTGACGGTTGTTGACCTAGAGATTGGAGGTCAAAGGAGGTATAAAAACTGAATGATAATGATGGTGACTGTAAATATGGATACTAAAGGTGCGCAAGTACTGAGATGACAGCTGATAATATCTTGTTATGCCAACCTCGCTTAGCGTGGAACAAGTGCAGAAGAAGAAAGGAAAAAGATTATCAGACTTCTCGCCTATTTCTCAAAACCGGCAAACCGTCCTGAATAAAGTACTTGTAAAGTGCCATAGGCCAGTAGACTGAATATAACTTGAAATAGCTAATTTGCAGTAAGCGGACATGATCACGATTGAGGCCCGTGGGGTTAGAATGTCATCCTCCCATCTTCCCGTGGGTGTCGTTAGACTAGTCTAAGGGTAAAATACCGGAAGGTGGGTAGCAGCGCTTTCTAATGAACTGCGATGCTCGAGCCGCCTGCCAAGCGTGAAGATTATGGCAACCCCTAATGGGGGAGGCTATGATCAGCTTCGAATACCTACGATTGGAGCATTTTAACTGTACCTACGTTATTTTGCTTACCTGTTTTCCGATATAAGCTCAAACAGTTCTGAATCGGGCATGTTGCTTCCCTTGCTGTATAACACGTCAAGCCAGTAATCAGCCACTTTTGCTACTGCGCTGTAGCAGGACTTTAGGTCATTGCCCTTGAGGAAAGCTTCAAACACTGATGATTGGAAGATTTTTATGAGCTGGAGCTCCCCGCGGCGTTTTACTTCGAATCCTGTGAAAATTAGTTACAAAGAACGTGGTACATAAGCTAGCCCCTTTTTACATGGGACAAAAACTTTATTTGAAAAGTAAATGTATAGTGCAGAAAATTTAAAATTGTACCTCAAGGAATTTGAAAAAGTGTCATCATTTTAAGATCTACATACTCTTTCAAATGTTCAAGACGTATAGTTACGTCTTTATAGTAGTTAAAGTTTCAATATGATTGCAGATCTTAACTCTAAAAAATAAACGTTATTTTTAGTGTTATTGTGCAAAACTGGTGTATGGTACTGTTCACTAAGGTGTTCGTGCGTGTGCACGAATGTAGGTGAATAGGAAGAAAACAATTTTATTCCATCTCTCCAGCTCAAATAGGGCTGTTTTGATGTTCCAAAACTCGATTGTGCTAATCGGTTTTTGTTCGGAGCTTGAGGAAAAGTGTTTCACGAACAATACTTAACTTTTCGCCTGTGGAGTACAGCAACTTTACTTATAATTAGTATCTATTGCTTATTATTTTTAATATAATTTATTGTAAACTTTTATTTAATTTTTTATTTATTTATAGAAAAACTTTAAAGGCAATCTTTAAAGTTTTTCTTACCTAAACCTAATATTTTTCTATGTTACTCAAGAGAGAAAACTTTTTAAAGACTCATATCCGTAAATCCCTTACTGTGCTCAGTGATATAGAACCATTAGATACTCTCGTTACTAAAATCTAGACTTCTTTGCTAGTTCGGGATTAAAGTCTCCACTTGCACCAAACAATAACGTCGCTCATTCTTGTTCAAATAACTATTTATTTTTATCGGGAATCCATATTTATAGAATACCAAAAAAAATTTCGGAGAGCAACAATAATGTTGCACCAAACTCCTATTAATACAATATATTGTCTTTGAATTGCATCTTGCACCTGTTGAGTCTTGTTAAATAAATAATAAACTAGCAAAAAGCTGAGCATTGTGAGGGTTCGCGTTTATTTTACAACCTGATTCTAGTGGTGTCATCTAGTATTAAGTAGATTAACTACAATATATTTGATTATTAAGTTTAGTTATGTTGCAGGCAACAAATCTAGATATGAAGTTTAATTACTATGTTAAAGCACATATCTATAGGGGTGATATATTTTCAGTAAAGTGTGCTACAATATGTTCAAGTTGTGGGATAGTAATAAAAGATAATAAATATTGGTGTTTAGACAACGCTCCCTACAGATTAAAAGTCGTGATGTCTGTTTTTTAAATATAAAAACACATACTACCTAAACTATATCATGTCTATAACGGACCTTTTAGTTCGGCCAAGGAGCCATCAAAGTTGAATACAGCATAGCGCTTCTTCAACCGCTTTCCTTCTTCTTTGGAAGCCGGGAGCACCATTGCAAGGTAAGGTCCGTCCACTTCAAAGAAGATTGAGTTCTCTGCTCTCTGCTCGTACTTTTTGGTTTCCGGATCAGTCAGCTCAAAGTATTGGTCGTTTGTGAAATGATCCTGGTAAGACAGTTAAGTCCAAATTAACTTATACATACGTTAAGCTTTTTGAATTGATTTAACCATGGACTTAAAACAGATTATCCACACTGTTTGTTCCTCGCGGGGCCCGATAGATGACTTTACTATCGTTTCCTATATTACACGGAACCTACAAATCTACGGTGTGGGTTTTTTTTATTCAAAATTGGTTTGCATTTGAACACACCCTGCGGGATGTTAAGCATTGATCTAAGATGAAGTGGTAATGGTGTGTATAATTGTGTAGTGTAACATATTAACGACGACTCTGTAAAACAATATGCAAACTTTGGGAAACCACTGCCATTTCTTTTCATTGGGAAAATGCATTTATGCCACTACCGACTATAAACTCCATGGTGTTCCACCGTCATCGACTGTTGGCAGGGACCGCGGGGTCCCTCACGGACACATCCGTAGACACCACCGACGTCACTGCCTGCTTATAGGCAGGCCCAGCCACTGGGAATTTCTCCCCTCTACTGCTTCGTGGGATGCCCCGGGAAAAGTGGGCATCCACACTCGTGGATGCCACCACACCTAACCCTGGTAGGGTTGGGTCCTCACGAGGTGTGGATCCTATGGGACAATGAAACCTAACTCTGTCGGCCTCCAGAGCCGCGGGAAGTCACTGCCTATTGTAACACACTCTAAGGCTGTGTATACTGATGTGTGTGATGTAAATATGGACGGTGTAAGAGGAAATAATCCATAAATAGGAACGCTACGCGAGACTATCGAGACTAGTAAATTAAGCGATCCTATTACTCGTAGTGGATTACTTTCTCTTACACCGTTCATATTCCTCTCACATCTCCGGTATATAACTTATTTAAAATTACTAAACTAAAACAAAATGCGGGGAAGTAATCTTAATTATTTTTAACTTTGAGCATATTTTTTTCAATATTTGTATATTCATCTAAAACTAACAAAAAACTGAGCTTTGTGAGGGCTCGCGTTTATTTTACAATATGTAACTACGATGCAAATAGTGTTGAATTTAGTACTGTTGCAGCGATGTTAACTTTTTCTAACGGATGGCGTTAGTAGCACAATAAAATTCTATCCAATATATACAAAATTGTTAATGTAACTTTATTATTTTATTTTTGACATATAACATGTCTAGATGAGGTTAAATTATAGTAATTTAACAAAGCACAAATCTATAGGCGGGATAGATTTTCAATAAAAGGGGCCACAAAATGTACCAGTTGTGGGATATTGGGGCTCGCTTCGCTCGCCCTAACATAGTATAGGTAGGTACTCACCTTCACCATAGCGTTGAGTACGGCATTAGGGAAGGAGACGTTAATCTTTTTCTTTTTAGCGTGCGTTGTGTGGACCGTCACGTTCTCGGGGAACGAAGAGGGCAAAATACACCAAATACCTGGTAACAGAGAAATTGGCTTGAAAATAGACGATCATGACATGAGCTTAGCAATGAGACAGCGACAGGAGTATGTACTGACGCGCTTGGATTCAAATTCAGACATAAGTTTGAACTTCAGCACATGGTGGTATAGTATAAGTTGAAATGCTCGCCGGCTTGCAAATACTCTCAAGTAAAAAATCTGCCACTAAGCACCTCTCGTTGTGTCCCGGCCTTCCTTGATAGCCAGGTGATTCTGTAACAGGTTGTCAATTACTAGGTAAAGTTAAAGTGCCTAGCCCATAAGCAATAAAAAAGAAGTATTCCTGACAGTGAATCTCAACACATGGGTTCGTATTAATCAATGTACCTCAGACTTGAGATCGATCTTAAGATGCTGTTTTTGACAGATGTTCCATACATTTTTAACGAACGTTGAAACTGCATCTTAATCTCAAAGTGGTGCACAGTCTCGACAATTTCACGATGATTACGGTCAACGTTGACGTATCGACGTCGCCCCGCCTCGTCGCTGCGGCATCTATCGGACGAATAAATTCAACACCGCTGATGCGTCCGCGCGGCTACGGAAAGTGAAAGTTGAGCTGTAGTCATTTATATGTAGTATTTTAGAAATACAAACACGTGTGCTTCTTTGTATACTAGCTGCGCCACGCAGTTTCACCCACGTGGATTTTTGCATGATGGTAGGGCATTTTGCGAATACCCGCGTGGCTAGCTACCACCCTCAAGTAGAAAATCTGCCGCCAAGCACCTGACGGTGTGTTCCGGCAGCAGTCCTTGAGAGCCCGTGAAATTACAGGCACATGAGACTTAACAACACACCGTTAGAGTGTGATCAGGCAGCTGTCCTTGAGAGCCAGTAATTCTAGGTTAGCCTGAACATCTTCAACCACATCATCACTTACCATCAGGTGAGATTGTGGTCAAAGGATTATGATATCATGCATAAAAAAAGTGTGATGAAAGTATCCATGTGTTAAAACAGGACGTAAGTTCTCTATATTTAAATTTTCATCCAAATCGGTTCAACAATTTCAGCGTGAAGTGACAAACAGACACAGTCACATCCTCTCTCACCCACAAACTTTCGCATTTATAATATTACTAGTTACGCCCCGTGGTTTCACCCGCGTGGTGATGGATGATGATGATGAAAAGTATCTTATGTGTTAATCCAGCGCCTCATCTACCTCCATAGCGAATTTCATCAAAATTGGTCCAGCTGTTTAAGCGTGAAGAAGTAACAAACATAGAAACACACTCACAAACCTTCGCCTTTATAATATAAGTGTGATGTGATAGTGTGATTAGCAATGTCCATTTAAAGTTTCAATAGAAATGGCCCACTTTTTTTAAATTTCTGACCTGATTGCCGTTGTCACCACTTACGGGGTTAAATTACAGATTTTTTTTATGGACCACAACATGCAAACACCCTATGGAGTAAGGAAATAATCATACAACACCATGTTCACAGCTAACAGAGATATAAGGTGACATACAACAAATAAGACAAAACACACCCGAACAATCTCATCTCAGTAGTTACAAAATTACAAATTCAAGAGAGAAAAAAAATGAAATTTTGTAATGTAAATCGCTGAGCAGGCGTTATTGCAAACATAACAATATTAAAATTATAATGTTACGTCATCATTTACAAGTTTAAAACCAATTACAAAATTGGTCTTGTTTGTAGTACAACGTAAATTGAACTATAGGTGTCGCTCCATCCCAATACGATGGTTAAATAAAGAACGAGAGGAAAAATTAGAGTTTTGGGTCATTGTCATGTTAGCTCAAGAGGTCAGAGCATACCCCGGCTATAGGGGTGGATGGACACGGGTTCGAATTCCGCACATTTTCGAAGCGCTCGTAGCGAAGTTTACTTAGCTGTTCTCAACCGATCAGCAAAGTTAAGCAACGTCGCGCGCGGTCAGGAGTTGGATGGGTGACCGCTAGTGACATTACTACTGAGCGTTTCCGTGCTTCGGAGGGCACGTTAAGCCGTCGGTCCCAGTTGTTGTCTTAGGATGGCAGTCGTTATAGCATGGTGGTAGGGCATTTTGCGAATGCCCGCCTGGCTAGCTACCACCCTCAAGTAGAAAAACTGTCGCCAAGCACCTAACGGTGTGTTCCGGCAGCTGTCCTTGAGAGCCAGTACTTCTAGGTTAGCCTGAACAACATCTTCGACCACATCATCACTTACCATCAGGTGAGATAGTAGTCAAAGGCTAACCTATCATGCATAAAAAAAAAAAACATGACTATAATTTTTTCTCTCGTAAATTTGTAATTTTGTAATGAAATCCGCAAACATAACAATACTAATAATCCTCTCAGTAGTGTTGGGCGTAGAATTTAGTGTCCCGCTGCTACAGAACTACAGGGAGAAGCAGAGTTAATGATAATGTCGATGGTATTATTTACCGTCAGTGTCCAATTCAAGAGGCCGTCCGACTTGTTCAATGATCTCTCTGGCCTTCATGATGATGTTAGCGCCTGTGTAGCACACGATACCGGCCATCTCCATGCTGTGCCAACGCGCTCTGAATCAAACAAAACGACAAGATATATAGAAAAAAACATCTTGAAATATTTAGTTTTCTTTGTTCGAGCTTTTGAAGGGTAGATTCATTCATTTTTGTTCAAAGGTAGGTTTTGACTAGAGTATTTAAACATAATTTCATTATGTGAGATCAAACTCGTTGAGAAAATCGATATTACATCTTATAGTCACATTACTGTATATAAAGATAGTTTATACCACACCCACTCAGAAAGTGTCTCATTGCACGTTCAAAAACGTGTTATAAAAGTTCGTAATTTCTCCCTTATAAATGTGCGGCGGGAAAAGATATGTGGAATTTCAACGTTTTTGAATGAGTAATGAGACACTTTCTAAATTATATAATGGTACTCATATTATACTTACCCCCTTCGCATCACGTAGCCGTAGAAAGAGTTAAGAATACACTTGTGCGCCAGTTGTAGTGAATCGTACAACACTTCTCTGCTCTTGGCTATCTTGATTTCCGTCGCATCACCGCTGGCCACGGCCTCCGACACTTTCGCTTTAGCCTGTTTGTTCAACGCCTTGTACTCGTAGCGACGGTCTCTGTAACGTTTACCGTATAACAGAGATTAGGAAAACAGAATCGGATATAAGTATATTTTGAAGCAATGATGGCCGAGCGGTAATAGCTATGGACTGCCGCGCCGCAGTACCCTGGTTCGATCCCCACCGCCGGCTTGAGCTTCACCGCATGGTGGAAGGGCATTATTCGATTGCCCGCCTGGCTAGCTAGCACCCTCAAGTAGAAAAGCGCTCGTAGCGAAGTTTACTTAGCTGTTCTCAACCGATCAGCAAAATTAAGCAACGTCGCGCGCGGTCATGCGTTGGATGGGTGACCGCTAGTGACATTACTACCATAGTAGAAAGAGAGGAAGTAGGCCATCTCCGGCCCAATCCGCTATATAATTACTGCCTACACAACCTCGAACACTAAGTTCAGCAATAAGTTCTCCAGCGATTATCAAACTTTTTTCGTTTATTTAGCGGTGCCGAAAAGCCGTGACGCGCGGTCCTTGTTCGGTGTTAGTCCCGGCTGGCGCACTGAGAAACGGGTCGAGATTGTGTTAGAGTGTGCGTGCGGGACGCATAGGTACTATGGCGCACACAAACAAAGCCGCGTGCGGTACGTTTGTATGAAGATAACTTACTTCCCACTCTTTCTACTATGTTACTACTGAGCGTTTTCGTGCTTCGGAGGGCACAGCCGTCGGTCCCGGTTGTTGTCTTAGGATGGCAGTCGTTATAGCAATGGTGGTAGGGCATTTTGCGAATTCCCGCCTGGCTAGCTATCACCCTCAAGTAGAAAATCTGTCGCCAAGCCCCTAACGGTGTGTTCCGGCAGCT
This sequence comes from Plagodis pulveraria, assembly GCA_963890685.1. NCBI lineage: Eukaryota > Metazoa > Arthropoda > Insecta > Lepidoptera > Geometridae > Plagodis > Plagodis pulveraria. The sequence continues at coordinate 7,516,808 of OY982964.1, read as the reverse complement.
GTCCTTGAGAGCCAGTACTTCTAGGTTACCCTGAACAACATCTTCGACCACATCATCGCTTACCATCAGGTGAGATAGTGGTCAAAGGCTAACCTATCAGGCATGCTTTTCGAGAAAAAGTCTGCAGGATTTTTTACATTAGAAGAAGCGAACCAGTGCGGTGCATACGGTGTGATAAGGGAACAACGATGATAAGTTTAGGGGCTGACATGAGCTAAATAGCTGCACTTAAACAGATTTTTAGCAGAAGGTTAAATTTTTGGCATCAAACAAATTATATGTGAATCTTGGTCATATTCTCAGTTTGTTTCCGAAACAGGTACCTTTAAAATTTTCTTGGCAGAATGGCAAAATTCACTACATGTAAAAGACGTCCGTGAGTAATACAGGCTATAATTGAACCTGGCAATCCAAACTAGAAGAATAATACAGGTGTTATATAAAGCAGGGTTATTTGGATTATGACATTTACAAATTCTAAGAGCACAATCTTTGCGTCTCCAGTGTTTACTTTTACGCACCGGGAGCTTTAACCACTCGGCCATCGAGACTGACTAAACAGACACGAATTTTTTACGTTCATATGTCAAATCGTCACAGGTTTCGCTTAGCATGCAATATGCAGTACTTGAATCGTACTTATAATACGCAATATACACAGTATACTACGCAGTACTATAATATGCAGTGTTTGAATCATACTTAGAAATTATTGTATTATTACTTGAACAATGCTTGGGAAGGAATATAAGGAATCCTTCTGTTGGATGTTGTGAAAGGTGACTAAGAAAAATAAATGCGCGGAATGAGCAGCACGTTACTGCCCACGTCGACGTATGTACTGTTAAAGCAAATTGGGCACACAACAGGGTTCTTTACCACCTTGAGGCAAACATAGCGTTAAATGTGCATGGTGATACGTACGATGGTGGGTTTGAGGCAGGCGGCAGACCGTAAAAATGAAGCCAAACTTTTCTACAATATGTTCTGGTATCGCCCTATGTATTGTTATAGAAAACGTACATTATATTTATAATTATTATGTTTATGTGTAGTTTTTTTGTATTGTGAGAGAAAAATATGATACTGACCCCACATACATGTGATACACGTGGTAGGCAAAACATAATGCTGTTTTCTACTTACAGGCACATTGGGGAGTAACTCGTCTTGAGTTTAATAGAGTTTCTAATTAAAAGCAAAGCCAATATTTTTTTCATATACTTGTGGTAAAGTATACTTTATATATAGATAACTTTCCTCACCTGAAAGCTCTTACGGTGTCTACGTAGAAAGAGTTCTCTTTCTGACAAATGGTAGTGGTCCGGACCTCTGTCCTTGTCACCTTCGTCTTCTTGTAAGCCACTCTGCAGTAGTCGGCGAGGCGCTTCTTTTCATATGCAGCCTAAGCGAATAAACATCAAATTTTGGTACATTCCTTCTCCGTCCGATTTTCAACGGTCAATATGGGTTATGTTTTTTATACTACTCACGTGTATTCTCGAAAGAGTAGGAAAAGGTTCCTGAATACCCTGAATACAAATTGTAGACTTTTTTTATTAAATAGAGAAGCCCACTTTCCACCTAGTTCCACCCAGATGGCTCTAACTGTTCCTTACATATATTATAATTTGTCAACCTAATATAAATCAATACCCATTGACACTTACCTGATCTTCTTTAGGCAATGCATGAAAAGCCCGCTGCGGCCCACCGGGGTGTAAGGGCGGGAACTTTTCTGTTTCTAGTTGTTGCTGTATACGTTGGTACTCGCTCCTCGTTGCTGGTACTAAGGTAATACAAAATAGGGTAAGATAATTATACACATAATATATTTGTATAGATATATGATACAGATACAACTATACATTATACAGGTATGATTATACATTATACAGATATGACTATAAAGATTTCTACAGATTGGTCCTTATTTTTAGGATCCGTATCCAAATGAGAAATCGGGCACTCGTAGTAAAACTCTATCGCCTGTCTGTGTCATTATAAAAAAATATTGCTTGTAGTTTACTTTTTGCTTGTGGGTAAGTGATGCTATAGTCGAGGACAACACAACAAACAGGAGGAAAACGAGCTATACCTATAATGGGATCTGGCTCTGAAGGACAATTGCCGGAACATACCGTAAGGTGCTTGGCGACAGATTTTATGTTCGAGGGTGCGAGCTAGCCAGGCGAGCATCCGAAAAATTAACTTGAACGAAATGAAGGAAGCAAGTGTTTGTGAAAGTCGTAGCAAGCAAAAATCCGTTGTCTCCGTCTAGCCCTCCGGCAAACAGATTTTAAGTAGTTAAACAATGATTTATCTTACGGTAGTCCCCTCGCCACATCCACTCCATATGCCGCTGGCAGGTCGCGCCCGGTTTGTTGTAGTCACAAACTGCACAAATGCTTGTGTTCACCATCGCCGATGGCTGTAATCTACAATGGGGAAGCCCGCTGTCAAGTTAGTTTCACCCAGATGGCGTTAATGTTTGTTACATAGAACGATCAATTTTTACGGAAATATTTGACAAGTTTTTATTTTTTAATCAGAATTTATATAATGATATTTTTTTACATTTGATAAAATATTAGTAATAATGTAGTGCATCTCAAAGTCAAAAAATATACCTATTCAGGAATCAAATATAAATTATAAACCAAATCAAATTACGTGCATGCAATATCCTTTGAGAATTACAGCAATTGGAAAAGAGTGTCTGTATCTGTCGTTCGATTTGGGGCAAATCATTGGACAGCATAAATAGCAAAATTTTTAAACGTCTTTTTTCTACTATCACACCTCTTGCTAAGTGACGATGTGTCTACACTAGAATAAGAAGCCGAGCAACTAACAGTCAGAATACACTGTGAGTTGCTCGGCGATAGATTTTCTGTTTGTGACTAGCCAGGCGAGCATTCGAGAAATGTCTTATACTGTTGAAAAACTTCAAGAACGTATTTGTGTTTGGTCCCTCGAGCCGGATATTTTAGGTGTTTTTTTTATCTTTTCATTCATGGAAGCATGTAAAAAATTGGTTAGATGTACATACAAAGACTTATTAATCGAAATTTACCTATTCGTTAAAATTATATTTGGGTACATAGCACCAACATCTAAGTGGTATATCAAAGGGTTTTCATCTCTCCTTGGATGATCTCGCATATGCTGAAGCTTTTCCTTGATTTCAGCACATACCTCTTCAAAATTCGTCACTAAATCTAAAGGTATACCCTCTTCGATTTCTATAGCGTGTTTCATCGTCTTTTCAGTAGTATCCATTAGCTTTTCCACGGCAGAAGGTACAATTTTAAATTTACATTTTATGTCAGCTCGGAATACACCTGAAAGAACAAAATGTCTTAATTGGGATATGTTAACAAACCTGAAAAAACAGTGTGCAAAAATTACATCGTGACTATTTCGAACAATGATATAATAGTTTTTATTAGAAAAAGACGTGTTCGTTAACACGAAAACAACAGCGACAATGTGCAAAACCAGTTCCCAAAGACATGCATTTTTATAGATTTACAGACAGATACTCGTATATAGAATATAATCTATACTTATAATAAAACTGTAACAGGTCCAATTCTGTATTTTGCAGATGTTTTGAAAATATTTTTGAGAGCACTCTGTAGCTGATACTGTTTCAATGAAACTCAGCACGATTTGAGTTTATAATACGAAGAAGGACATTGTATACTTTTTATCCCGAAATTCAGCACGGTTCCCTCGGGAAAGGGGATGAAAGTCAAAATGTACACTTAGTTGTAATTTATTAACGGGTAGTCCGATTTCAATCATTCTTTTTTTGTTAGAGTAGTGACAAGTGACCCCATGGACAGCCCGGCACCCCACGGGCAGCCCAGCACCCTTATTTAATTTTTCAAGGTTGCTAAGATAAAACTCTAAACATTCGCCACAATAAGTTTTTATAACTATATATCTTTTGTTGGATACATTTCGGAAACTGCGCAATGGAAGTGCACAATCTTATATATCTTCGTTCTACCGCCAAACAAGGGGAGCATCGGCAAAAAGACACCGTTTTAAAATCGAAATTCTAAAGAAACGCACAAAGTACTTTGCTTCAACATTTATTGTGCGAACCGCAAAGGAATTCTCTGAGTTACCTACTGTCTTCTGGAAAATACAACCTGGGAGTTTTCAAATCCCAAGTAAAAAGCTCTTTTCTGAGCTAAGCTTTACTAAGAGTATTTCACCGCAGACCACAGCGATGCTTAATGAGATAACCAGTACTCAAATGTAATTAGTCTGCAGGTACGGCACAGCCAGTAAAAAATATTATACTATATAAATACTACTTACTAAGACTACTTTATGAAGTAGAAAAAACGGGGGTGTCCTGATTATAATGATACAGATCTCAAGATCTAGACGATGTATGCTGACAGCTACTCTTTAGTAATTGAAAACTAACCTGATTCAAGCGCTTCCACATGTCCTCCAACGTAGGTTTCGGTCTCTAGTACATGCCCATCACTAGTCAGCTTGTTCAGTTCTTCCACTTGTTTGTTCGGAAATATGATATTCGCGTGAAAAGCTTCCACCATAAGAAGAGACTCACATAGAGTTCCTGAGCCTTTACGGAGGACCTGCAAATACAATGCGGGCGTAAATTACCATCGATTTCTTCATACGTTGACGTGGAAATAATGCCTGATGTGTATAAAACTTCTCCTTACAGGCTCAATTATCTTGCTTATTTAACTCTTTGATATTATTGCTACCTTTAATGTCAAAGATAAGAATGAATTTATTTTAAACAGCAACAAAGATTTTTCTAGTATACAAATACAAAAATGATTAAAAAAAAATCTCACCTCATCTGGTTCTAGAGGGATGATTGTACACAGCGCAAATATGAACGGATGTACGTATTTCATATACAAATAGTATGTCGCTACTGCGTCAGACACTGAGTAGTTTGATAGCACCTGTAAAAAGTATTAGAACACGTAGGCTAGACTTGGAATATAATCGGAACTGGATCTCAAGACCTATTGTTTGTAATTTGGCAACAAAGTTTCTAGTGGTATAAATAGATTACCTAGCCAGATGGGCATTTGCTGATTGCCCTACTAGCATGTTCCAAAGCTCAAACCCCCTTCATAATTTAAATCATAACCATAGAACATATAATAATACTACGTATAGAATGGACACTCCTCACCCCCCACCAAAACGAGCCTTCCTCACCCCGCACTAATTCTGAGCTGTCGCTGAGCTGACTTGAGTACGGGACTCGCAACTCCCGCACGATGACGTGACGACGAAGCGTGACGATTGTATGAGTATTTTAAAAGTTGAGAATTGGGTAACTGTTTACGGTTGCTTATCAACTAAATGAGAAAAGGATAGGAGTTTTTATAGATTCCCTAACTAAACTAAGTACCTACCTATTGGTCGTTCTTCAGTTATCCAGTAGGTAACTTATAAAAATCGGTAATTTACAGTAGGTATTGAAAAAAATACAAACATAATACTTTATCTTTGTATTTTATTCAAACTGCTATTCAAATATTGATTATTTTAGAAGATTTTCATTTGCAAAAAATATCCGTTCGTTTGCAGCGAAACAAGTGTCTTTGTAATCCATACCTAGACCTATACCTACCATAGAGAAAAGCAATCCACATACCGACCTTCGCCACGATTGACACGCGGCAGACTTCATGATTGTTTATTATACGAGAAGGAGAAGAACATAAATTATTATTGTGATTGTATTTATTATCATTACTTGTATAAAATGTGAACTTGGAATGATACTTTTTGTATACTTATATTATGTGAGTGAAATGTGAAGTAATGTTATCTACTCGGTTGTGTGTTGCAAATTTTTACGTTACGTCGTACATGGAGTTGGATTATTGTGCTTGTAAATGTTTATGAAGGTAGGTAAGGTAACCTACGAAATCTAATAAGTCATAGTAGCGGCAAAAGATTGTTAGGTAGGTAAGTACAACTATTATTCATACGGTAACAACCTTAGAGTTCACGCACACGTTTATGCGTGTACAAAAACAACATTAGTGTAGTGTCTGTGTAATAGGTAGTTAGAACGCGGCTTTTGTATAGAGAATGAGTCGAGTGTCCAGGCTGTGTCATAACTTTACTTGTATTCAGTACAATACATGGCAAAAAAAATTCACTCCCAAAAAACTATATAAGTATTTTGTGTAATATTTTACACAAACGGTGTGAACCGTTTTTAAGACTGTGATTCGAGATTTACTCGTTTAACAGTATTAGGTATACGTTTTTTTAAATTGCTAATAGCTTAGCTTTTACCACAACCTCACCTGACGGTAAGTGATGCTGTGGTCCAAGGTATAAACAGGCTACCTAGAATTGTTGGCTCACAAGGACAACTGCTGGAACACATCGTTAGGTGCTTGGCAACAATTTTCTATTGAAGGCTTGTCGAGGTAGCATTTGTCCTGCCCTATGCGGTGCATGCGGTGAAGGATAAGCTCGCGGTGGAATTCGAACCATAGACCTTCAGCACGGTAGTCCATAGCCACTGGGCCATGCTTCGTTTTGTAGCTAGGTTTGGTATTCATTCTACATGGTCATGGAATTCACAGTAAAATAATATTGCTCATATTTAGGCCTAGCTTTAGTAGGGTCGGAGTGCTTTGTATAGGGCCAGGTTGAATCCGCCATTTTAGAATTATCTCCAATGGAATACTCTCCCGATTCCCTATAACATTTGTTCAAACACATTCTGTCTTTTATAGTTTTATCTTGAAAAGTTATCGTACACCAATCTATAAGCAATCGTAAAAAATATTCTCAGAATATCGCATGTCAATAAGAACAATAGTTAGACGACGTTAAATTAAAACAAAAGCAAGTTAAAATTTACAATTTCCAAGTAAACTTACCTGCGGTTGCTCGGCTGCCATCCTACACATATCCTCAGGGTCCAACTCGACAGGGTCATATCTGAGTTTAGCTTTGGCGACCGCTTTCAGACCTTGAGACCCCACTGGCAAATAGGAATCTCTTTTCACCCAGCTACGTTAAAAAATACAACGATTTTAATATATTAAACTGAAACTGAAGAATGTTACAACTTTGTAATTAAACATACACTTTTTGGCATACCACATGGAAAATAAAATAGGTTAAAGGTAGAGAGAAACATTTCTATTTATTTTGGTAATTCAATAAAGACCGAAGTGACGTGTCTTTCTGGTAATATAGTGTTTCTAATATTGACTTTTGGTCTAAAAAACTCACTAAGCTTCAGGATATTTTTATCGATGTCAATGAACAAGAGTCGCCCTGGAATTTCTCATTGGAAATATAAACATACAAGTAAAGGGACAATGTAGGCGTACTCGAAGACCTTAAGAGTCTATGTACCCAAAATACAATCATTGCTTTAGGTGGTAAGAAGTAACAAACAAACTGATAATTTTAAATTTTTAATTAGCATACCATAAACAATCCATGTGCATTGCAGGGCGACAAGCGTAAGTCCCATCTCTAGCAGCTATTTTGCTAAAGCCTATCTCTTGCTTCATATCTAAGCCCAATATGGCGGCACGAGCTTCAACGAATGGCCAATCGAAGAAATCGCCTGTAAGAAAGTAGTAATGGATTAAGTATTTTTCAGTCCCGATTTGAAGCAGCGTCATCCCAAGCAGAGGTCGTCAGTATCGTCTCCGGATCGAGAGATTGTCCGAACGCAGGCTTAAGGTTCACAACATGGTGACAGAATATTTTGGATACTGGTTAGGCACCTCACGAAGAAAATCTTTCGTCAAAAACCAGACAAACAACAGTGTACTCAGACTGCTGTCCTTAAAACGTAAAATTAAGACAACATCGCCATTTAGTAGGATTGTGGCAAAAGAATAGCCAACCAGTTAAATAAAAGAGATCAATAAAGAAATTTACCAAGAAATTTAACATATGTTTTGTAAACTCTCGCGAGTTTCACGCATTTTTAAAAATAATTAATTAATTGGCAAAACTTTCACGTTAGGTATCGAATACGTCCACCCGAGTTTCAAGCACATTAGATGCTCATCATCAGGGGGAGTGCGCAGCAGTGTCTGCAACGTGAGTCTTTTGCCGGTTAATTAATAATGTTTCACAGATATAGCAACCATTACTTGAACTGGGTTTCTTACCGTTGTATGTGACAAATATGTGTGGTTTTACGTCCATAATGTGGTCGAAAAACTTTTGGATCAATGCCAATTCATTCTCTTCATTGAAAATTATAAAATTTCTGCAATAAATACATAAAGTTCATTAATAGTTCGCCCTTAAAATTACATTCTTTTACAAAATTTCTACTCTATTATAAACACAACATATCGTCACGACTGTATTCCCCAAAGGGTTAGGCAGAGGTGGTTAAACACCCACGATCAGCGGCTTCTAAAAAACTGCCATTTTACACTGCGATCCCCAAGACACCGGCCAAGCGTGGGATTATGACAAACCCATAATAAGAAAGACCGTTGTTCAACGATGGACACCATGGATGTTGATGGTGATGAAAAAAAAACTAATTTAAGACAAAACTGGAACAATATTATACAAAAAAATACTAATAGCGTCTTACCCTTCGAACTCTGGCTTTGGCGTGTATTCGAAATCCTCGACGTCAACCGAAATGATCTCCCTATTAGTTATCAAATACCCTTGAGCATCAATCATATACGAGATCATCATGATCTGGTCTGTCTGCGAGTCTGGAAACTTTAGCGGTAGTTTTGTTGTCTCTATGTCGAACGCTAGGACTATAGGATCTGGCCGCTCGATAATGTCGTCTCGCTTGGTAAATATAGGCGTCTCTGTTCCGCGGCTTTTGACTGTGTACCAGGAGCCGCAGAAGATTTTCATGTCTATTGATACTCGGACGTGGTAAGGTACATCGTGTTCTCTAAACAATAGGGAAAACATTACATCAAACATTCTGATTTATATTGTTAACGTAGGCAATGTCCACAACTTATTTCCCTGTTATGCAGTTTTAGGCTCACTAGTGTAGGCAGATGTGTCTTTCGACCTACATTTACCACCCGTTCATGAAAAACGGGGCTAACCTATAGCCATCTACCGGGCACAGTTTCAGCTCCGGATTACCTTTCGTTCTTATTATTAAACCTCATAAAGGCTTAAATCAAAAGGACCAATTCAAAATGTGATTTATTAACACAGCAGCTCAGGTAGGCTAAGCCTATCCCGGCCCCAGGACAGATGGTCGCGGGTTAGAACTCCATGGTGGTTACAATTTGTTAACGCAAATAATAGTGGAACTACTGGAGTCACAAAATCGTAAACAAGTGCAAGCTATTTTCAAAATTAGTTTTGTTAGTAGGCCAATTCACTTTGATTATGGTTGTTGCTTCATCTAGGACTACTACTACTACAGAAGGTTTAATAATTTGAATAAAGGAGCCATTCTCGTTACCATGGTAGCACAAGTTTTAGGAGTATTTCTCGAACAGTTCCTGGTAGTTAAAACTGTTCCTTTGGTTGTGATTTTTTACAGTAATGTTTTTTTTATTTTTTATTTCATTATGACTAACAAGCTCGAGTCCCACCTGATGTTAAGAGGGCTAAACAATGCCTATAATAGATTCATTTCATCACAAGTCACAAATTGTACTGCTCCCATCACTTTGAGACACAGTTATCAAGTCTCATATACCTGTAATTTCACTGGCTCTCAAGAACTGCTCCCGGAACACACCGTTAGGTGCTTGGCGGCAGATTTTCTACTTGAGGGTGTTAGTTAGCCAGGCGGCAGCCTGCGGCACGACCATAGCTATTGCCGATCGGCTATCATTGCTTCAAAATGTCAAATTGAAATCAAAAAGTAATGTTTCGTGACTACATCCATTTCATCTGCTCACCTTATATCAAGAATATTCTCCAAATGATCTGTAGTCTTCTTAGCATGCTCAATGGCAGCAGCACTGGTCAACGCGTTAGTCAACATCTCAGCGTAGATAGCATCCTTCTTTTCTCGCTCTTTGTTTTTATTAACAGCTGTGAGCAACTCTCTTCTTACCTTCATCATTTCATTTTGAGTCATGAAAGATAATTTAATATAACGCTGCCTTAATCCCGATAAATGGTTTAACTGAAATATAAGTATAATAATATTTAGATAGGAGGGATAAAATAGGGTGAATAATTGAGCAGAATTAATTATTTATCAAACTTTTAAATCTTTTTTTCATACAGTCAGAGCACAGCAGGGTCAAATGTTAAGCTTAGAGCTGAATTCCATTGGCAGGCCTAACATGGACATCTCCCTGGGAAGAGGATAAAATCTTACCTTACATTTTTATACTACTTTACTTATAGCGCTAATTACGATATACTCGCGAAATTTTATTATATCAAAATTACTTGTATACCCAAGTCTTAGGAACGAAAATGACATCTTCCTTATTATTTACGTAAATGACCTACCAAAATTTGTAAAGCAAAAAACGGTATTATTTGCTGATAACAGCACTGTAGGTAATTTTTTCGAATAAATTAAAAAGCGACCTGGAATTTGACATGAATCATACATTGGACATTATTGTGACATGGCTTAAATCTAAAGATTTATTAATGAATATAGGTAAAACTAATTTAGAAATAGAGTAAATTATTTAACCGACATTGAAGTACATTATGCTGATCAAAAAATTTGTGAGGTAAATAGTGTGAAATTTTTAGGCCTTCATCTTGACAGTAATCTAAACTGGAGGTGTCATGTAGAAAACGTATGTTGTAAACTAAATAAATTCTCTTATGCTCTTTACATGCTTGATTAAGTCGTGAACCAGCCTGCGGTTATCACTGCATATCATGGATATGTAGAATCACTATTGCGTTTCGGTGTTATCTTCTGGGGACACTCAGTGGACAAAGAATTTGTATTTAATGCACCGAAAAGGTGTGTAAGGGCAATTTGTAAACTTAATCAAGATGACACATGTAAACCTTTCTTCATTAATTTAAAGCTACTTACATTTCCATCTTTATATATATGAAGTGTCAGTGTTCGTTTTAACTAACAAAAATTTGTATATTGGGTTCGATAGTGAAAGATGTAAATTTAAGGTGCGCTTGCCTCTTAATTATACTGCCCAATTCAATAAAAGCATATTCTGTATGGCTCCTCGAATATTTAACCATTTACCGACAAGTATAATTCAATGTACTAATATAAATATATTTAAATTTATATTGAAACAATTTCTGTTAAATAAAGCGTATTATGATGTAAACGAATATCTGAATGATAAATTATGTTTCAATTAGACAATATTTCAATATCGTTAGTACTTAAATAAATTGACATTTAATATTTACATAATTTAATTAACTATTTTTGCAATTCTATGACATTTTACCAAATTCTCTGACTCGTACTTTTTTATCTAAATGTTTAATTTTAAATGGTAAGGACATTTCTTTTGTTATTTTATTTTATTTATGGCGGATTAAAGAGGGAATATGGTAACATTAATTAAAATATTGTCTCAAAGTTATTGGTCATATAATAATTTATAATATAATTTATGTAATAGATGAAATATTTCAATAAGTTAGTACTGTATTGTTTTTAAGCACATGAATTTTTGCATGCCAAGAGGCCAAATATGGCAGAACTATCCTATGTACTAAACAGCTTTAACACCTATATTTGCAATAAACAATTTGATTTGATTTGATTTCCTTTCGTATGATAGACGGACACTATTTAATCCACGTTGTAATATATAGTTCTTCAAAACTACATAAATATATATATGTAGTATGAAATAAAATTGAATTATTATCTTCTTAGTTATTAAAAAATCTATGTATGTTGATTAGAAGGATGTCTTAATGAAATAAAAAAAAAAAATTATATATATATATAATGTGACTTGTGAGGATTTAAAGCTACTAGCTTTGACCCTCCTTAGTAGTGGATACTTACTGCAGACCAGCATGACAGTGTAGCAGTAACAAACCCAAGTTGCTTTGGGATAAATCTGACGTAAAGATGGTGAATAGTAAAGGCCCTAACACTGATCTCTGAGGCAATCCTTCTTATGTTGTGGAGGTTTGAAGTGTACTTGCCATCTTTTACCTGGAATTTCCTTTCCCATATTGAAATGATGCCCATTCCATATCCTTGTTTTATAATTTGGCAGTTCTCTCTAACATTAAAGTTTTAAAGTTTAATTATAAAGCTAGTAATTACTACATTTACAAATTATTATGATTTACAATTTCTCACCCCATGTTAAATCGAAGCCATATCCCCCGATTCTACGCACCGGGTGCGAGAAGGGCCATCAAGGGTCCCTCGGCTGAGCCAAAAGTTCAATTCCGTGAATTAATGTGAATGAATATTATACACTAACCAGCAAAAACACTCACGTTGGGAATCGAATCAACATATTTATGGAGTGGTACGAATCCCTGGCCCTCAGCACCGCACACGTAAAACCACGCTATTGGTGGAGGTATATAGATGAGATCTTCGCAATTATAAACAACGATGGATTGTCTGGTTTTACAGATCACCTCAATAAATTACATCAAGGAACGGCAATACCCCTTGGTATTGCCGTTCTTAGATGTACGTGTTATTCGGAGGCCAGACAACAGTCTAACGCACACGATTCATGAAAAAACTACACAGCGACTAGCTCACATCATCATCCTGCACATTTGTCCTCCTTACCAAGAGCATTGATGGACCGAGCGCTTAGACTATGAGACCCCCAAGTGACCGTAAGCGACCAATAAGAGTGGAACATTCTCCTTCTTATCTTTCGTTTGTATGAGGAATAACGTACAAAATCGGATATCTCTTACGACGGTATTATATACGCACCGATTTACCGATAATCGTTCAGCACAAGCTCACTGGATGAGTTGACAACACCAGACTGGTTTTTATAGAACTACCCTCAGATGAGGACATAACATGCCTTTCCCTCGGGATAGCTCCGCACACATAGTTTCTATTACACTACACTTATTGTTATAACACTTATTATTGTACAGTTCTATCTTCAAGATTATTAAAGTCTACTTTTACTATTCTAACTATTACTATGGGTTATCATTATTTTTATTGGGTTACTGCTTTTTATTCCTCATCGGTATCCAGTACAAGTTCTTCTTCAGATTCAGTACTATAGTGCCTGGCTGATCTTACTTTCTTTTTTGTGGATGCCAGTGGTGAGGTGGATAATGCCCGTTTATTCCTAGACACTTCCCCAGAACCTCTCGGCACCGCGATATCCTGTGGTCCTGCCACTCCAATGATATCCGCCCATTTGCGTGGTGAGGGTACCACTATTTCACAGCCCTCATCACTTTCGCTTTCTACTTCTTGAGTGTTCTGTTGCTGTTCCACCTGTGTTGGTAAGGTTCCCCCAGTGTGCATCTGGTTTATGTGTCGCATAAGCAACCTTCCATTCCATCGCACCAAGTATCTACACACCCCGACACGTTTCTCTACAACTCCCTTTAACCAGCGAGGTCCTCTGCTGTAGTTCCTGATGTACACCACCTGTCCTATTTTAAATGAGCATACTTTGATTTCCTCATTAGTTATTTCCTTTTTATTTGTATATGATAATGGGTTCAAACAATCGAACTTGGTTCTAAACCATCGGTTGTTCAAAAGTTCGGCTGGTGTTTTTTCATTTACGGTATTCGGCGTCGCCCGCAGCCCATACAGCATGTTAGGGATGCGTACATACCAAGGTTCGGATGTTCTCTTTTTTAACTTATTTTTGACCGTCTGCACTGTACGTTCCGCTTGGCCATTAGACGCTGGATGGTACGGTGCTACTAATACCTGTCTAATGCCGCATTCTTTCAGATAAGTTTTGAATTCTTCCGATATAAAACTTCTCCCATTGTCACTTACTATAGAATCCGGTAATCCCTGTTCTGCAAATATATCTCGCAGTGTTCTGATTAATGTAGAGCTACTCATATCGTTAACAATCTTAACTTCTGGCCATTTAGAATATGAGTCTATCAAAATCAAAAATGTTTTTCCTTGAAATGGCCCAGCGTAATCAATGTGTAATCTAGACCAAGCTCTAGTAGCTTTGATCCAATGATGAGTGACCTGAGCTGGCATATTCCTGATTTCAGCACAAACACTGCAATTTTTTACCATTTCTTCTATCTTCTTATCCATACCTGGCCACCAAAAGTAGCTCCGAGCTAAAGCTTTAGTAATCACTATTCCGTCATGGTTCTTGTGTAACTCTTCCAAAACATATGGTCTTATCTTCTCTGGCATGACCACTCTACTTCCCCACAGGACGCAGTTAGTATGTACGGACAGCTCATCCCTCTTCTGCCAAAATACCTGATAATCTTTATCCACTTTGGACGGCCACCCATTCCTAATCCAGTACAAAACTTTGCTTAAAGTTTTGTCCTTCTTCGTATGTGTAGCTACTTCAACAGCAGTAAAACCCAGTTCTACAGGAGTCTCTTCTATTAACAGAACTCCTAAATACTCCTCGTCCGATTCTGTTTCCACAATCTCTTTTGCAGGCCAGCGACTTAAAGCATCAGCATTCCCCAACTTCTTACCTTCCACATATTGGATTTCATAATCATAAGAATTTAACAATAGTGCCCATCGCAGCATTCTCGGCGATATAATATTTGGAATAGGCTTCCTTGGTCCAAATATACCCAGCAAAGGTCTGTGGTCTGTTTTAATGAGGACCTTCCGTCCACTGATATATTGATGAAATTTTTTCAGACCAAATATTATCGCCGCTGCTTCTTTGTCTATCTGTGCGTAATTCCGCTCATGAGAATTCATAGTTCGCGAAGCAAACATTATCGGTCTTACTGTTCCATCTCCCATCTTATGTTCCAATACCGCTCCGAGGCCGTAGTCAGATGCATCACATGACATAATTAATTCCTTTTCACTATCGTAATGCACCAAGGTATCTTCACTAGACAGCATTACCTTCAATCTTCCAAAAGCTCTTAGGCATTCCTTAGTCCAATTCCACTTAGACCCCTTTTCCAATAGTCTATATAAAGGCTCGGCTATGGTAGCCTTATGAGGCAAGAACCTGTCATAAAAATTTAAGAGCCCTAAAAATGCCTGAAGTTAAAGAACAGCGAAAACAAAATATGATATCAGAACATTCTGCCATCCACCTGGTCAAATAAGACAGATGCTGCGTTCACCGAAGGACAAAGACCGCCTTAACTTACCAGGCGTAGTTAAAGTACCATGCGACTGTGGCAAGAGTTACGTAGAAGAGACTCGACGCAATATCGCTACTAGACTGACCAAGCATATTAGAAGCATTAAGAATATGGACATTACAAAATCAGCAGAACATGCTCATCTCTTGGACTCCAATCACTATATTTGTTTTGATAAAGCCTCCATATTAGCTAGAGAAAAATTTTATGTGCCTTGTAAAGTATGTGAGGCTATAGAAATCCAACGACATCTTAATTTGGAATTTGGAACCATTAATAAAGCTATGTGAAACTAGTAGTAATATAGTAATATGAATAAGAAAAGATTACAACATACCAAATCTAGATCTTCCTTCTCAACCAGTTCTATCTTATGCACTGTACCCGCATATTTCTTAGACAGGTACTGTGTGACCTCTTGCTCACACTCTCGTCGAGCTAGGATGAAAAAGTAAGGTTGGAACATCAAAGACACTTTGAAGCGTGAACCATCCATTTCTATGAAGTAGTAATCCATGGCTGCAACTAGACGCTTATCTTCATCAAGAATTTCAGCCTAAAATTTTAATGAAAATATAACACAAATTAGTACTTTGCACACTTTATTTTAGGAGAGGTAGGCTCCTATAATAAAGTGTGAACATGCTCATCTCTCGGATGTAACTTAATTGTAGTTTCTAAATTGAAAAGCTGTAACTAGAGTTGTAACTTTACTGTAGTTTGTAAATTGTAAAGCAACTATTTATTATCATATTTTGAAATTGTAAATTTAATATAATGGTGTCGATTCTATATAAATTCTGTAAAATTAAATTTATTTAATGTAGATATACATTATGGTGGTTCTTATTCTGTTTATGCTAAAATCCAAATTCCAACATTATAAAGAGGCCCCTCAATCCTAATCCCTCAGTTGCAAGTCCCAGGCACCTCTGGCCTCTTCCTCTGCAACGCTATGGACCCGGCACTCGCACGTTGGATTCATGGAATGCTAAGTAATTTGTTCGAATGAGAATAGACAAGATTTTTCTGTACTGATCTGAGTCGATAGACGTATGTAATTATATGCATAGGTAATCTGTGCTCTTAGCTGCATTGGAAGCATCCATACCAGCCCCATTAGACCATACCTTTTTACAATTACATATTTAAAAAAATCAAGGAGTTTCATATTATGCCACTACCAATCCAGATGAAACCAACATCAAAATAATTGAGGCCCAGACCTTCTAATAACTAGTACTAAATAATTTGTCTAGGTTAACTTTAAAAGTTCATAATCAAAACAATTGTATTGTGTTACTTTGATTGGAGTGTAATTCCATGTTAGCGGCAAAATTCATTGGCTTACTACTACTTATCTTCTGTTAGAAAATGAATTTCTTACTGTGTGCATGTTGATTAGGTATCCAGTCCTTTCTTTAACGTCTCGAACTCTGTCAAATCCATACTTTGAATCTATCCTATCATTATCTAATGCCACCCGGATGCGGTTTTCTGATGATTCTTCTCTAAAAACAAAAACAACAATATGGGAAATGCTCGTTACTACAAATTATTATTATAAAAACTTCACAAACCTAGATCCTGACGAAGTGCCGGCATCCTTTCTATACGAATCATCCCTTTCAGACCTATATTTTCCAGTGTTTTGAAGCACCATTATTAAAGCGTTCACTTTACGGCTGCGGGTGCTTATTAACAGGTATTTTTTCTAATATAACATGAATTTATCTTTAAAGTAAATTAGGGAAAACTTGCAGCGAAAATAAATACACAACACATTACACCCAATCCAAACTGACAGCAATCAGCTGTGCTACTGCTGTCAAAATTTCGCGCCTTTATTTGGGGCGTATACCATTTGACGCAATTTTTCATTCGCTTAAATTCGTATTTTAAAATTTTTTATCACATTTTGTGTTTATTTTCTGGTTATTCTATTTCATTTCTGGTTCATATTAAATGTGGATGCATAGACGCAAAATGTGGTCAAAGTTATCGAAAATAACTCAAATGGAATACGGCCTTATGCAGCCTTCGGGCGTATTCCATTTGACGCCAACATTTAATTTTAATCACATTGCGTCTATGGTTGTGATCAATGTGATCGTTCGCATAGAGTATTATGGGCGCATACCACTTGACGCAAATTTCGTTATTTTCGATAATTTTGATCCCATTTTATGTCTGTGGTTCATATTAAATGTGGATCCACAGACGTAAAATGTGGTCAAAGCTATCGAAAATAACGAAATTTGCGTCAAGCGTAAAACGGCCTGTGATGGATGACATGTATATATTCTATTTGATCTATGGCTCAGCCGCCCCGGGCTATAAGAGGGCCTCCCCTCGCCCAAAACCCGGTGGAGCTGGACGTCCGCTTAGCGGTAGTCAGCATCTATGGGCGTGTTCCATTAGTCGCTAAGAACGTTAATTTCGATAATTTTGATCACATTCTGCGTCTGTGGTTGTGATCACTGTGATCGTTTGTAACTGTCATCCCCTGTTCCATTTAGGATAAGAACGCTAAGAATGCCACTAAAATTTGCCATTTCTGTCACTTTTGACATTAGATGTAGGGAATTCAAACTGTTCCAGTAGCCTCATAGCGTTTATGGCGAAAATAACGCCAAGACCCATGTGGAACAACTTTTTGGGAGTGTGATCGTTTTTAGCGTTTTTAGCGAATCTAACTTCAAATGGTATGCACCCTTAGTCCTCCCTAAAAAAAAAAAAAAAAAAGTTCAGCCGTTCTTTTCTCTATGCCGCAGCATACGCAAGTACAGACCCACCAACTTATCTGTTCAAGTGGCAGAAAAAAGAACTACAACAGGGGCGTTCGTTTTGGCTCGATTGCGTTTGTAGCAGTTTCAAAAGTGGCATTTGTGTTTTAGCGTTCGGATAGAAGCTTTTGCTATTTTTGACCACCAATTACTGCATGCTATCCGAACGGCTTAAAACATACTTTGACAACCGCCAATATTTTAACAATTTTGCACAGTACGAAACATGGAATCAATCTCTAAAATTAACAAAAAGTAGGTACCTATATTATTATTATTTCTTTGTTAATGGCTTCTGATAGTTACATAAATAAAAAACTTGTGAAACTCTTCAATCGCGCCAAATACAACTGTCAAAACAGCAGTTGTCAAAAAACGATCACAACGATCCCACGGCAAGACATGGGTCAAAAATATCACTTTTCTCTGTCATTTGTAGCGTTTTCAAAGCTATCCGAACGGTGAGCGAAAACGATATTTTTGCTCACGAAGTCCCAAAACGAACGGCCCGTGTGATCGTTTTTAGCGTTTGTGAGTGTTATTTTTGGCACCGATAGCCTATCCGAACGCCCTAAAAGTAACTTTGTATGCGCCCTCGCCAACTGCACAGTTAAGTTGGTGGTACTATATACCAGATTTCATAGAGAAAATTATTATACTACAGGTATACTCCAGATTTCTAATAAAATTATTACTGGCCAAATCCTACTATTTCGTTTCTTTATTTTATGATTTAAAAGGTAGGTAACGATGAATAGTAGCCTCGAAGTAGATAGCAGCATTGAAGATTTTTTGACTTATAATTCAAGTTATACACATAAAGGCGATGTAAGTATCAGTGACCAACTTGCCGACTTTCAGAAGATGCGCATATCAGCCCTCACTAAAGCTGCTAAAATGAGCCCCTACGTAAAAGAGGCAACCATAGGGCCTAACAGTCCAATAAAAAAGGAAGATTTAAAGGAACCTGAATCTGAAGAAGATGATAAACCCGAAGATAATTTAATTGAAGATAAAATTCCCGATGATTTACGATATACACTTATCATGAAAGAATACAAGGTAAAGCTACATGAAGCGTCAGAGACAATTTTAAAAAGCTTACTAGATAATATGGTTGATAAACGCACAGAAATATTCCAAAAGTTTAGACAAAAACAGCAAGAAGAATATAAAAAGAGAATCACAAAAATGAGGACACTACAACTGCAGCTAGAAGTTTATGCCAATGACAATTTATCAATTTTAGAAACTGCTAAGTTAGACCAGCAAAAAAGCCAGATTCTCAACAGGCAAAGGGTAGAGAACATGAACAGAGTATTGGAAGAGCAAAATAAAGCCACGGCACGGTTTGCGGCTATTACAGACAGTCACACTAAAATCTCCATCTGTTATAATGAGATCACTAGTATATATAACTCTGAACCTATAAAACCAGAAGTTTACAATAAGTATGTCACATCAATAAATGCAGTAATCCTAAACATTACATCTATATTGGAGATGTGTGACTCTCAAACAATTACTGACAAAGAAGTGAAACAAGCTGAAGTGCTAGCTCATAATATGGAAAATATCAAAATAAAAATTATTGAAGAATTAGAATCAATTAAGAAAGAAAAATTGGATAAGGAACTTCAAGAACAAAAAATGTTAAAACAGAAAGAATTAGAGCACAAGAAAGAGCAAGAACAAAAGGCAGCTGAGCAACTGGCTGCTAATCAAATACAGCAACAAGCGATTACTGAACAATCTAAAAGAACAGTCCCCATGTTTTACTCGTACAAAAACTACAATTATTTTGAAGAATTGAAAATCTTTCTGGAACAATATGAAGCACAATACAAAGGGTTATTAGAAAATTCCAACTTGAAAAAGTTCCGATTTGACTGTCAAAAGGCAGTAAATACTCCAGTGAATTCTATCTCATCAGTAAGCGGGCTGCACATGAGAGATAAGTATGACAAATTGTCTAAGCTACTCAAAGGTGAGCGTGTACAAGTGTTGGACACTTATGTGACGGCATCTGAACATCCTCAAGGCCTTGCGTACTGTACAGCATTATTAGCTAAGAAAATTGTGAGGCAAGGAGATCTTTTAGTATCCAGCAATCCTGAGGCTGCCTTTCCACTAGCTGCAATCACAGTAGCACTATGGACGCAATTTCCAGAATTTGGAAAGTTATTAGAAGCATACTTTCACAGGCAATGTCCTTACCTTGTCCCAATGTTCCTGCCCCAAAACGAAGGTCAGACAGACAAAGAGTTCTACCTATCAAGAGGATACTCATACAATGATGATGGGGTGGTTGAAAAGCAAGATAAGTTCTTGAAACGAATGTCTGGTATATTCCGTCTTCGTTGTGCCATCTGGATAGCCAAAACGCCAACATTTTTGAATAAACCGAATCCACACAGCTTTCAATATGGATGGCAGTGGCTAGCTTCATTTATAAATCTTAAACCAGAGCCAGACATTTGTGCTACATTACTTCATGATTTCTTCACAGTGTGTGGCTCAGAATTTTTCAAACACTATGGCAAACAATTCACTAAAATTATTAAGCTAATAAGTAATGACTACTTGGGTATGCTTCAGAATATTGATGAAGGTGGACCTAAGATAAGGCTAGAAGTATTCCTCCAAAGTGTACTGCAGACAGGTTATATAAAACCACCAACTGGATTGCTTCAACCAAATACATGGTGACCTTACATGGGATTAAAACCTGTATGTTGCTAATAGTTTTGATTATCATTAACTTGACTAATTATATATATTTGTATGCTAAAAATTGTACATAGTAATACTTAATGCCATTATTTTGTAATAATGTAATCGCATAAGGCCTTAGAATTACATGTTTAAGAGAAAAAGTATTATACAAATGTTTTTATATTATAAGTGATAATTTTGCATGGATTAATTATGATTCTAACCACATTTTGTATTCCAATAGCTTTGGTTTTGTAAATGCATAAAAATAAGCAATTGTGTGTTTATGTAAAGTTATGTTCTGGAATAAAATGTTTGATTTTATATTGTACACTGTATTTCTTTATCATGAAGAGTACCTATGCTGCTCTCCTAATCTCAAAAGCGATAACATATATATATTCATTTTAAATAATATGGCGATATAAAAAAATATACATTGTAGTTTATTCCTGCATCTGATAGCTTGACTAGTTACGTACTTGGTGGATTAACCCTCAAAGTACACAATTTAACAATATATGGGAATATTTTACAAACATTATAAATATTATATTGCTCACTGAGAACAAAAGTGACCTATCTCAAAATTGTAGTTTAATAAGTTATGTGTACTCATCAAGTACATTATCACATATAATATTAAAAAACTGTTGTGTACATACTGCTACAGTAAATTAGTTACATTAGGAATGAAAGAATTTGTAAATGCACCTATTCATGGCATATATGTTTATTGCGGTTACCAGAAATTTTAGGTATCAGTAAACAACATTCATGCACTCAAATTTACCAACCATTATGAATAAAACAATGATGTGGGATCTAAGTGATTCAAATTAAACATGCCATGTTGAACCCTTCAACAGTTGATGAGATGAAGTAGACTTATTTCCGGGTCTAGCTTTCCTTCAGATATTTTGATCCAATCGAAACCTTTAAAAAGTTGAGAGGTGCAATAAAACTAGTTACTGCTGTAAATTTTTTCTACCTTAAAACATCAGATTTTTGTATTATAAAATATAATTTATCTGAGAATAAAAATAAAGATGTTTGAGTATAATGAAATTGTAATTGAACAGTTGGGTCCGCGCGCTTCTACTTTCATCTCAATATTTGGTAAGAAATAATACCTCGACACCAGTATTTCTGTAGATAAGGAAGCTGACTGAAATATTTTATAGTAAGTATAAAGGTAGGTACATGTGAAAACCAAAGCAACTGAATGTGGTTTTTAAAATATCTGAATAAGTAAAGTAAATGACTATAATTTTTACTCTCGTAAATTTGTTCATATAGAATGTTCATATTAAAATATAAAAATATTGTAAATGCTACGAAGAAATAATAAGTCTATTTATTCGTATGTAGTGTAAATGAAATACTTAAGTTTAACTTTATGCTAGGGTTTGGAATGCTACGATACTTTATTATTTTAGCTGTGGGAGTCTTAAAAGGTTATGACTACTATGTGGGCAGCAGCCTCTTCTGCAGAACGTCGTCTTAATTATGGTCTTAAAGTGCTATCCCCAAAACAACTGCCAAACGTACAGATAGTTGCAAACCCCCCTTTATGGGAAAGGCTTTGAACAAATTTTTTTTTTATTGCCGATAGGTGAGCCTTTGACCACAATCTCACCTGATGGTAAGTGGTCGAAGGTATTACTACAGGCTTAACCTAGAATTACTGGCTCTCAAAGACAGCTTCCGGAACACTCCGTTAGGTGCTTGGCGACACATTTTCGACTTGAGGGTGGTCGCTAACCAGACGGACTTTCGCAAAAGTCCCTTCCACCATGTGGTGAAACTCAAGCCCGCGGCGGAATTCAAACCATGGACCTGCTGCGCGGCAGTCCATAGCCAATGCCACTGAGCCATCACTGCTTCTAGTTTTTATGGCCGTTGATGTAATGGTGATACACTCAGCGGCAAGGGATGTGGCTCATGGGCATTGTCATTTTAAATGGTACTGGTTTTAAAAACAGCTTTTAAAAATACATTATTCTTTTAGGATTTAAGAACTATGAATTATGGTAAAAAATATTATAATTTATGTGATATATATAAAAGTTCCAAGCAGAAATGTCTATTTTATGTCTTAATTTAATATATTAGTAGTGGATTGGGAAAAAAATGTCTTGTTAGTAACAAAAATCAAATCGCGATAAATATTTAACTGCTGGAAATTAAATGAGAAAATCTTTCCTAATGAGCTTTTATATTTCAATTAATGAAACTCAAAATATAATACTAAAACATTAGATATTATTTTTTATTCAAATTCAACTATTTGGTCAGTATCGTAACATCTTGTCCAAATAAGGTTTATCTTTGTAATACATTTTTGATTTGTTAATAAATGAATAATTTATAAATAGAATCTATATTGTTGTTTTTTATCCTTTTTTTATAAAAAAATATTAATATTGGTTAGCTTATATAACTTTAGTTTTTTGAAAGAAATACGGCGAAATATTTTAGGGACAGTCACTAAATGGACATGTGAAGTGACGAAACAGAATTATTAAGAATAGTACTCACTGTTTGGTTAAAATCTTATAATATAGTTCTTCTAATGAGTAAATAAATTTGACATTTATTAAATATAATATACTGAACTAACGATAAATTATGAAAAATATTAACATTCCCACAGTCATGACAGCGTACCTATTGATAAAATAAAATGAGTCGACTTCCAGGACCAGTTAAGATTGTCCGATTAACAATCATAAAAATCTTTCTACTCCAGAAATATATCCCTGTTAAAATATATCACCATTTCGAAAAGCAATTATACCACCTGTAAGTTAAAAAAAATATTATCGATCATTATTTTTAAAAAGTTTCGTCCAAATTCGTTCAGCTGTATTTGCGTGAATAACTATAAAAACATCCAAGCATACAAACTTTGAAAAGCATAACGTAACAGTGGGTATAGTTGACATTGAGGTAATAGTTGACACTTTCAACTTTGAAGACATATAAAGACAGTTTTTTCATAGAACAGACCATGTGAATGCCTCTTATTGATAGGAAATATATCCAGACACATTATTTTTTTTATTTTGGCAAAATTGGTTTAGCCATTTTGTAAAAGCGTGTGTTTAACTGCGCGCGTGTCAGTGAATTATATTTTTTTAAATATATCTAACAGAATTTAAAGAGGTGAGTAAATTAACATTTATTCAAATTTTTTCATTGCTTTTCCTGATATCCACATAGGTGATGTATAATGTTGTTATTAGTTCACTGCTTATTACCCGAACTCCACTCCTAACCTCGTGTGTGTAATGGCGGCAATTATTTCGTGTGTGTCAACTACTACTTACGCCTTTTTCAATGTTGACCAGTAATTGACATCCCTGTCAACAACTGATTTTTTAGGTGCAAATTAAGTTTGCATTATGTCAGTGATCAGTGTAAGGTGACAATCGTTTCTGTATATAATGAGTATAGCTCCTATTACTAGAACCAATACTTGACAGGGATGTCAACTACACATGCATACAGTGTCAAGTACTGAGTACATATATTTTTTCCTTCCTTTGGAAAACAATCAAAAGCAGCGCACTTATATCTTGACTGCTTGTTATTTTTTAATACTTTAAATCATGTCGGATTTTTATAGTCTGCAATAAATATGATTTATGATTGTAAATAAATACTGTTTTCTTAGATTAGCTAGACTGATATTTATAAGTGTAAAGTATGATTATGATAATAATAAGATACTCTTTGTTGATGGTTTAAATTAATAATCCCTTATTCAAAAATTCCGTAGCTCACGGGGCGGAAAGCGTCCCACGGGGAGCCGCTTTGCTACGTTGAATGTAAGAGGTGGAATGGACACTATGAAGTATGCCAGACGATAGATGCAACATTTGTTTTTGTATTTTATAAAATATATATATAAAAAACGCGAAAAGTACGGTAATAGCGGCCCGAGTGTAATGATGCATAGAACTTTTAAAAATTTTAATAAATGAAATGAATACAACAAAAAAAATTATTAATATGATCAAGTATGAAGGCGTGAGCCAAAGAATTCTCTGGGTGAGACTTAAAGTTGGGCTTACTCGATGTTTTGGGGCGGGTGTCTATGTGCCTACGGACATGGGTTCGTGAAGGTCCCCAAAAGCACAAAAAGAAAGAAAGGAGTTTTGGGACAGTTCAGACTTCCGTGCTTAGGAGGGCACGTTAAGCCGTCGGTCCTGGTTGTTGTCTAAGGGTGGCAGTCGTTATAGCATGGTGGTAGGGCATTTTGCGAATGCCCGCCTGGCTAGCTACCACCCTCAAGTAGAAAATCTGTCGCCAAGCACCTAACGGTGTGTTCCGGCAGCTGTCCTTGAGAGCCAGTACTTCTAGGTTAGCCTGAACAACATCTTCGACCACATCGTCACTTACCATCAGGTGAGATAATGGTCAATGGATAACCTCATAAATCAGACATAAAAAAATATGTCTAAGAAGGCTCATCCGGCTGTTCATGAAGGACTCTTGGTTCCAACAAAAAATTGGTTGGTTCAAACAAAAAGTAAATGTAGTAATTAAACAACTTTAAACGGTTTAAGTCGCGTATATTTATCATTATTTTCACCCCGTGACCACGATCACTGCAAAGTGTTTGAAACGTCGGGACAAAAATAATGATAAATATACGCGATTTAAACCGTTTAAAGTTGTTTTATTACTATGTGTAATAATCGCGAGCGAAAACCTAAGACAACAAAAAGTAAATGTATTGTAGTGAAAGTTGGGTATAGCAGAAAAAGCATGAAAGTAGAATAAATACAGTGGAGATGAGAGCATTGAGTGAGACAATAGTGTGATAAGGGAATGACGTGGTGTAAATAACGATGTAGTAGTGACTAAAATCGAGAAATGTATGTTCAGATGGTTTGGACATATAGAGAGAATGAATGAAATAAGAATGACTCAACAGGTTTACATGGGACAAGTGAACGGAAGCTTTGGAAGGGGAAGACCTAGACGAACGATCTGAAATCAAATTGAAGACGTTCTGAAAAATGGTCATGTCAGGAGTACCCTTAACCGACGCTTATGTATGAAAGGATGATGAATGTAGATGAAGCGAAAGAGGTAGCAAGTGGAAATCTATTGTTTCTGCCTACCCCTACGGAAAATAGGCGTGATTTTATGTATGTTTATATGTATTAAAGTATTCATTATTAGTAAATTAGTTTCTTTATTTGATGTCAACTATTGGATCAACTAATGTCAACTACCCAAACAAATAAATTTTTAGCATGTCAACTATGGGTGCATTTGATACTTTGATCTCATGTATTTTTAATTTTTTATTGCTTGCTCTTATGAGATAATTGAATAACATGCAATAATCTACATGAAACCCTTTCTTTTCGAATATATAATTCACTTTTACATTAAAACATTTTGATCACCCTACACTGTTCTAAAGTTGACTATTCCGACCTATGTGTCAACTACTCCCCCATTTACCTTAATATTAATATGATCTCTAAACAGTTGTTGTTATCATACTTTATAAACTCCGTTAAGGTAAATCGTCATGAATGAGTAATAAGCTTTATAATGTCTGTTTCGTAACATTTTTGTCCATCCTATAGAAACGGTTGCTAACAGGACGTGACGAATGTCGAATTCATTTTAAATATATCTTGAAATACTTGAAAATGTTATTAAAAACTACATAATTCAACTTCTATATTCTTCAGCATGCTTTGAGGTATATATACAGCTCAAGAAGAGATGAGACAAATTTTAAATTCTTTAAAAAACGTTACTAACCACAATATATTTTTCTTGCCCAAAATTTCAGAAACTAAAGAGTTCCGCGCCAACAGGACACCTTGCGTAACAAACTTAAAAAAAGCGTTTCATTCTTTGACATTGTACTTGAATTTGCCATATAAACCAAATTTACTCCATAAATGGGACATCTTAGTAGTAAAAAACGCGTGACTATCCAGACATGTCCTGTAATCGCGAAATCGTGAGACAAGCTTTTTTATATTATAAAATAATTATAGATAATTATTGATGTAAAATACTTAGTTAAAATGCAGCAATAACTATCTAACATTGAAAATAAATTGTCGCTACCTTTCCCCAGGGTACAAAAAACTTCCGTAAAATCAAATTCAAAGAGGCAAACTGTCATTGGGACAGCATAGTTTTACACATTTTCGAATAATTTTTATTTAAAATAAAATATAAAATGTAATATTTCAGGGTACAATAAATCAGATTTATACAGAAAAAACAGGTATCTCAAATATCGTCAACTTTTTCATAAAAGAATATGTTTCCAAACATATTTTTCATCGGATTGTTTTTAGGGGACAACCAAAAAACAGCCTGCACCATTTAAAATGAAAATGCCCTCATACATAAACAAACCGATAACAAGCGATTTTGGTATCGCGTATGAGAATTTGAAGTGGCAGTTTGTCAGGATATTTGTTTTGCTAATTTAAGAGGGTAGTCACATAAAAAAGTGAATTTGTTTGATTTCTGTGACATTTAACGTTAGTTAGTTAGTTACTCGAACACCAAAATACGGGTGAGATATAACTCGATATTCAAATTTAACCCCTATTGTTTTATTTTTTTGTACTTTAGTCATTTAAGCTTCCATAATTGGAACACAATGCTTAACTTCAGCTTAAGTTGCTCAAGGTGTGTTGCTTTGGAGTCAAGGTCAATGCAAAGAGTCAATTGCCGAAACTTTAAATGTAACGCGTACAACTCAGTACGATAAGACCGGCCTATACACAAGGAGACCAGTGGCGGTTTTAGGTGTAGGTACCTCAGCACGAGATGTTCGAAATCGGTTCCTTACTGCGGATGAAATAGGTACCTACGGCAGCGACTACAAACGGCAAGAGCCAACGTAAGTGAGCTGACATTTAGAAGGAGAATCGAGGAACGGGATCTGCGTACTCGAAGACCTCAACCTCGTGGTCCAGAATTGCTCCGGCACCATCGCATTGCTCGACTACGGTTCGCAAGTGAATATGCAAATTTGATTCAGGAGCTGTGGAGTGAAGTTCTGTGGAATGACTAATACAGCTCCAGATGGCTGCGAAAGTTTTTAGAGAAGGCATGCGGAGATGTTAAGACATTCGTCAGTCCACAGAACTTTACTTCACCGCTGGCTATTCTGCCGGAGCAATTCTGTTGTGTTAATGGTGGTTAAGTTTTATCTCCCCTCCTTTTCGCAATATTTATTAATTCAATCTCAAATAATTTTTCTTCCTCCTACCACTTATATGCAGACGATCTTCAAATCTACTCTAAAGCCCCTCTTGACCAGCTTTCTGGAGCCATAGACCTAATAAATGCTGATTTAAATTGCACCACAACATGGTGCAGACAATTTGGTCTGAAAATAAATCATAGCAAGACGCAGGTAATTTGTGGGAAGTTCGCTGTTAATCTCAAAGGTGGACTTGTCAACGATTCCATCCATTCATTTTGATGGAGTCCCTATTCCCTATAGTACATCTATAAAAAATCTAGGGTTGACAATCGATCATTGCTTAAGTTGGGCTCCTCAGCTACAAGTTACTAGTCGCAAATTGTACGCCACCGCTGGCGCTTTAAAAAGACTGGGCAACTTTCTTCCTATCACCACTAAAATTGCTCTAGTTCAATCTCTTTTACTCCCAATTCTAGATTACGCTGATGTCTGCTATCCAGATCTCACTGAGGAACAGCTAGATAAGCTTGAGCGTCTTCAAAACTTCTGCATAAGATTTATATTTGGTTTGCGCAAGTATGATCACATATCTCAATATCGATCAAAGCTCAAGTGGCTCCCTATACGTCTTCGCCGGAATGCTCACATACTCTCTCTCCTTTACAATATTTTGTTCAATCCTTTGACCCCGCGCTATTTTAAGGAACGTTTCAATTTCCTTCACAATGCCAACGTTCTCAATCTTAGGTCATCAGAAAATCTTGCTCTCAGTATGCCTCAACATGGCACAGTATTTTATGATCACTCATTTTCAGTGAAAGCTGTTCGCTTATGGAACTTATTACCAGTTACTATCAGGCGTGCACAATCCTTGTCGACCTTCAAAAGCCAAGTAAAAAGTTTCTATCTCGCCGATTAGTTTAACCCGTTTGAACTTGGGTTTTGATTATAATACACCAAAGAATTAATGTGTATATATATGTAGATATACATATATATATATATATATATATATATATATATATATATAATATATATTGTATTGTAGTGTATATATATATATTATGTAAGTATATCAATGTATTAATTATATGTTTATATATATTTCAATATGTATTAGTGTATTTTTATGTATTAGTAGATATTTTTCTTTTCTTGTTTATTATTTATTATTAATTTGATTTAGTAATGTATTATTGTCTTGATTTGATTGTACCTTTATCTTTATATTACACCCCGTCTTGTTATTCCTGTATTTCCTCTCCATCCTAAGGTTGCCTGGAAGAGATCACTATTAGTGATAAGGCCGCCCATTGTAATACTTTTTTTTTAAGCTTTCTTTTACTTTTATGTTATTTTTGTATATTAAGTGGTGTAACAATAAAGAATTATCTACCTATCTAATTCCACCATATTGATTATTATAAGTGTTGTATCCAAAAGGTATAATTCTCCTAATTAGGTGTTGCTTAGATGTAATTAGTAGTAGTTTTTGTGTTTATTTGTCTAATTTGGTGTTGGAGGTTCACCTAACCTCAAACACCCATCATGGATTACGATCCACCCGACCCTCCGGATCCTAATTCTGCTCCAACCGCAACTAAGAGGCGGATTGAGATAGAAGAACAACCCCCAGCCAAGCAGGTTATTACTTCACCTGAGCTGGGAACGGCCTCTATTGAGACTGTGTACACGAACTCTGATGAGATGTGCTGTTTAGTGGAAGCTTGGGATAGCGGAAAACATAATAGAAAAATAAATGGAGATAATAAATATAAAGAAAACTAGATTTGTTATGACTTGACACACATATACCTTTTTATTTACACTTGACAGATCAACGACAAAACCATCACTATCTTCCTTTTAATCTAAATACAAACTTCAATGGCCAGTGCTGGTGTCTTTGAGGCCAGCTCTAACACTCTCCCTCATTGAAGATTTCTCAAATAATACGTAGAGGAAGAATCATTCCAAATGCTTCTCTTAAGCCAGTAAATTTAGGCTTAGGCAAACCCTTTGTCATAATATCTGCAAGTTGGTTTGAAGTGCTTACCCTTTTAACCTTAATTGCATTTTGAAGCACCATTTCTCTTACAAAGAAATGCCTAATTCTTATATGTTTCGTGCGTTTGTGAAACTCTGGGTTGTGGGCTAAACGGACTGCTGCTTCATTATCAACACTAAGTGTCGGGGTACAAGTAAGTGTAGTGATTTCTTTGAACAGTCTCGTAAGCCACACAAGTTCTCGTGCAGCTTCACTTGCTGCTACCAACTCAGCTTCTGTAGTTGATATAGCAACAGAGGCTTGTCTTTGACTTAGCCAAGATATGGCTCCACCTGCGTATAGGCACACTACGCCAGTTGTCGATCGACCTGTTGTGACGTCACCACCGTGATCTGCATCGCTATACGCTTCTAATATGCCTTTTAGGTAACTGGGATTATAGTGAATTCCGTATGAGCTTGTTCCTTTAAGGTAACGCATTATTCGTTTCACTCTAAGCCAATCTGCCTTTGTAGGAGATTCTAATTTGCGCGACGCCACTCCTACTGCGAATGCGATGTCTGGCCGGGTGCCCACCATTAAGTAGGCTAAAGCGCCTACAGCTTCTCGATATGGGAAGATATCAGACTCTTTAGATTCATCTAAGTCTCTCCCTGATTCATTATCTATCGGCGTAGTTATTGGATTACAATTGCTCATATTAAAACGTTCCAATACCTTCTTAACGTATGACTCCTGTTTGATAACAATTTTTCCACTGCTGTACTGATGAATTTCAATTCCAAGGTAGAAATTGGCTGGCTTCGTAGTAATCTTCAACCTTTTTCTCAGATCATCTAGAAATTCATTAGCTAGTCTAAAGCTTGACGCTGCTATGAGCCCGTCATCAACATACAAAGTAAGTAATACTTTTTGATCACCAGTTCCTCTCATGTACAGGCAAGGATGTGCAGTACTTTGTCTGAAACCAAGCTCTAGTAAAATTTCGTGCACACAGTAGTTCCAGCAACGTGGGGATTGTTTTAAGCCATATAAGCTCTGCTTTAGACGGCATACTCTAGTTGTGCCGTCTTCAAAACCTTCAGGTTGTTTCATATAAATTTCTTCGGTAAGTTTGCCATAGAGGAATGCTGTAGTCACGTCGAATTGGACCATATACATCCTCTCACTAGCTGCAACACTCACTAAAGAGCGTATAGTGGACATTCTTGCTACTGGACTATATGTTTCGTCATAGTCAAGACCTTTTCTTTGTCGGAAACCTTGAGCGACTAAACGTGCTTTATATCTTTCGACAGAGCCATCTGGATTTCCTTTTACTTTAAATATCCATTTGCATGGTATCGCTTTTCTTCCTACCGGCAGATCTTGTAAAGTCCATGTACCATGATCTCGGAGAGAGTTTATCTCAGACTTCATAGCATTTATCCACTCTTTCCTTTCATTACTGTTTATGGCTTCTCGGTACGACTGTGGTTCATTCACAGTGCTACTTAATACTGAAGAAACGTAACTGTCGAGTTGTTTTGGACGTTGAAGAGTAGACCTGTCGCGTAGATCGTACCTCGAAGGTGCGGGTTCATCTTCGGTATCAAGAAATTCATCATCGGGTTCGTTAACTAGATTTTCATAATCGTTACCTAGTGCGTCGATGATTTTATCTACATCAGTTTTCTCTTCATCTATATTCTGTCCCTCAAACTCGAGCTGTTCTAAGTTCATGTCTTGACTTAACTCATTCGTTAAATGTTCTTCTTGATGAGCCCTGCTACCGTTATTAACTCCCTCAGTTTCAATAGAAGGATTAAGAGGTACGCGTTCTGGCAACACTTTAAACTCGTATTCGTTTGGTTTTGTGTCTTGCTTTTCAAAAACTTTTTTTACCTCTAATCTAGGTAGCGGCTTCTCATCAAATTGGACATCTCGCGCTCTTACAAGCTGATTTTTAGTACCTTCTGTAACCCAAATACGATAACCATCATCGTCATATCCTACTAAAATGCCTTTAACAGATTTCTTATGTAATTTCCTCCTCTTTTGTTTTGGAATATGAACATAACACGTACTGCCAATTACACGTAATTGTTTGACGTTCATTTTCTTACCAAACCAGAGTTCGTAGGGTGTTTTACCTTCTACACGAGTTGGACCAGTTCTGTTTAGTATATATGTAGCTGTATTCACAAGTTCTGCCCATAGGCACTGTGGCAGTGTCTCGTTTGCATACATAAGTGTTCGGGCGGTTTCAACTAGTGTTCTGTTTTCACGCTCGCTGCAGCCATTCTGTTCCGGCGTATACGGCATTGTTAGTCTTTGTCTTATACCACTTCGAGCAAGAATATCTTTTACATTCCTATTATCAAATTCTCCTCCGTTATCGCTCAGGATAGTTTTGATAACGTGACCGTTAGTTTTTGCTTCAGCGATCATCTGTTCTAAATATTTACATACTTCTGACTTCTCTTTCAAAAAGTAAACGTATCTAAAACTTGTATAATCATCTTTAAAAAGCAAAAAATATCGATAATTAGACATCGAGTTGGGAAACGGTCCACATACATCGCTATGTATCAATTCTCCTGGTTGGGAGGCTCTGTCTCTCGTTCCAAATTTTAGTCTATGAGACTTTCCAAACATACAGCCTTCACAGAGGTCTTGTTCAACTGGAAGGTCAATTCCTAGCTCACGTTTGATGAAAGTTCTAACATGTCTTTTATTTTGATGGCCAAGTCTTTCATGGTACAATTGAGTTTCGGATGTCATGAATACTTCTAATTGCCTAAATGGTTTTATATTTTTAACATTAAGTTTGTACAAACCACCATTTTGACTTCGTTCGCCAACAATTTTAAGCTCCCCGTTTATAGACATTCTGCATACCTTTGGACTCGAAAAGAATTCGCTATTCTGGTTCTTATCATGCGTAGCTAAGACAGAGAATAAGTTCTTTTGAATTGATGGAACATACCACACATCTTGAAGAGTTATTGGTACTGTTTTACCTTTAACATCAGCTTCAATCATAATCGATCCCTTTCCTTTCGCTTGAATCGTCTTTCCATTCGCTGTTGTCACTGTATATGACTCGTCGAATTTCTCGAAACTTTGAAAGAGGTCGCTTCTATTTGTAATGTGGCTCGTGGCTCCATTATCAACGTACCAGTTATTCTTGTCACATTCAGCCGTAAAATTCGCTGTTTCTGTCTGTGCTACCTCTACAGACATCAAAGTCATGTTTGAACATTGACTGGTAGAAGGAAGGTTATCACTTTTTGGTGGTCGGCCGTCACGTATCCACTTGTGACAATTTTTTACACGGTGACCAATTTCAGAGCAATAATTGCATTTTAACCTCTTGTCCTTCACTTTGTTCTTGATGTGCTTCTGCGTACTCGTATTAGCAGTCAGAGCTTCCTCTTCAGGTACATTTTTACTAGACAAAGCTCTCTCATAAGCACATAAGTGGCTGGTTAAATTATCAATAGTTCTGTCTGTTTTAGGTATTAAGAGCCAGCTGCTTCTAAATGAAAAATATTCGTCGCCGAGTGTATCTAAAATTTTACACACCAACAAAAGTTCTGGCAACTCCTTGTCGTCTTGGTATAACTCCCGGTTCAACTCAGACCATATATTTTTCAGTTTACACATATGTGACGCAATGTCGTCATCTGGATCTCTTTTCAGTCCGAAAAATGTCATACATAAATTATACGACTTGTCTTCAGATGTACCTCCAAACAGTCTGTGTAATTCTAACCATACTTCGTTGGCGCTTGTAAATCGCATGACTTTGCGTAGTGTGTCTTCACTCATATTTGTTGTAAGTAGGAGAAGAGCGTTGCTATCAGCTTTGACAAATCTGACTAGTTCACATTTGTATAACTTTATATCTACGTGACCTGCTCCATCTTGCACACAATCTGGTCTTTTAAGTTTTCCTTCGACTACATCCATAGCATCTTCAATGCTTCGTAAAAGAATGCATATTTTATACCTCCAAGTTGACCAATTGACTTTTCCTTCAAGTAGTCCGATTTGAATTTTTCACGGTATATTTTCCATTTTTGCTAGGGACATAACCTGATGAGATGTGCTGTTTAGTGGAAGCTTGGGATAGCGGAAAACATAATAGAAAAATAAATGGAGATAATAAATATAAAGAAAACTAGATTTGTTATGACTTGACACACATATACCTTTTTATTTACACTTGACAGATCAACGACAAAACCATCACTATCTTCCTTTTAATCTAAATACAAACTTCAATGGCCAGTGCTGGTGTCTTTGAGGCCAGCTCTAACAGACTCGTCTTTAATTTTAATTGTGTGTTCTACTAACATTGTATTTGTCTGAGTTGTGGTGTCTCTTTTGTTTTAGACAAAATAATCATCATGGTTGGAAAACATTTGGTGGATTCTCCCTTCTAAACACCAACCATTCTCTTCAACCTCTTCTTTATGTGGCGTCTGCGGGCTCGCCACTTTTTCGCCAATTTCGGGTGGATAGAGATATAACAAACGAAACAGAGAATGAGATCGGTGGCAGGCCTTTACATGATGTATGACACTAGCATGTACGGACATTGGCAGAATTGTGAGAATACGCCACAGAAGCCATTAATTTCAGAAGTCGTCTTTGTTTACGGGGATGCAGTCAGATATATTTTATTGGTCATAATTGATTTGATTCAAGTAGGTACCAAAGATTACTGGTAGGTACATTCTTTCCAATACCGAGTAGGTATCGCATGAATGATTCGATGCTAAATGTTAGTACTTGGTATCGTAAGAAAAGTATCGAATACTTTCTCTTAGATATTTACTAGTTACTATACTAGTATCAGGGAATATGCCTTCCTACCCTACACACTAATACTATCGCAGTAGCTATTTCCCCGCAGTAAATGACAGGCATATATTATCTGTGGAACCTTGCATAGATGATATAAAAGATTGAATGAACCCTGTAAAACTGAGTGCGTGAATGGGCAGCTTTTCATAGTTTTAATTATTTGCTTTTTACTGACGAAAAATAGCTGTGGGAGCATAGAAATATCCCAAAGTTATTGACAAATATTTCATTAACAATTCCCTTTGCTTCTTTTTTCGTTCCTTTTGATTTTTGTATAAACATATTATGTTCACAGTGTCCTAGATAAATACGAAATCTGAATATTCTAAAAAATGGCAATATGGGTGCCCGGAGTGTCAGAAATATGTGTATGTGTGGATGTATTTCTTTGAAAGTGTTAAGGTTTTTGTGTATGTGTGCTACTGCGTGGGCAATGTTTTGGCTATTTCCCCGCAGTACCAGCATAAAATAACCTTTGTCACCGTTCGCCTTTCTGGATTGTAGGGGTCTTTTAGACTGGTTCTTTTATAGTGTGCTGTATGTATAAGGCTATTACGTTCTTACGAAGATATACGTTCCGTGACACGGAATTAAGAGTTGTTCTTCTTCTTTACGAATTTTGTTTTAGTAAATATATGTAAATGGCTTTTTAAAAGGATTAGGTCTAAATTTATACTTAAAGTAAAGTAAATTTAGTAAATATAAGAAATTCTGTAGACATATTATATGAATACTAGTTGGCCCGGTATATACCACCTACTTAACTGTGCAGTTTTCGAGGGCGCTACTGGTCATGGAAATCAACTACAAACTGTCACAATTTGAAGGAATGTTGTTGTTCTTTTTTCTGCCATCTGAACAGATAAGTTGGTGGGTCTGACCGTTGTTTTGCCATATAAATTATATCTAGTGAATATTATGTTAGTCACATAATAATGACTAACTTATTTTATGTAAGTAAGTAAAAAAAGGAAGAGGAAAGAAGCGTTATTAACGATAACCGCATATAAAAATAACAAAACACCAAAGATTTTTTCATTTTCCTTTTATTATCTTTT
This sequence comes from Plagodis pulveraria, assembly GCA_963890685.1. Taxonomy (NCBI): domain Eukaryota; kingdom Metazoa; phylum Arthropoda; class Insecta; order Lepidoptera; family Geometridae; genus Plagodis; species Plagodis pulveraria. The sequence goes on along the minus strand of OY982964.1, from coordinate 7,480,922 downwards.
TATTATATTTCTTGAATTCATTGTCCTTTTATTATCATATCTACCTACCTAATAAATTTTAAACTACATCTTTTAGTCTACATTGATATTTTCAATACAAAATACAGCCTTATTTTGTATTGCGTTAATTCTTTCATTCACAATTACTTGCAAGCTTGCTGCTCCTCATCGTACTCAACATGCTATGCTATTTTGGATATCCGTGAACTTTTGTGACCGTATAGATAGTGAAATTTTAGGAAATAAAACTGTTTAAGGCCTAAACTTTAGGAAGTGATAGAAAGCTTATTGTGTGCATAAGACAGGAGTCCTGCCTACTCCGTGCTGTTTACGGGGTGAGAAGTGACACCGATAGACGCCTGGCGGGAATAACAGAACGAGTGGTAATAGCAGCCCTAAAACGGCCACAGCAATTCATCTCTAGGCAATTCATTTCCTGATCAATTATCGACCGCCGAGAGTAGAAAATTATTAAAGTACCTACTTGTATAGCTATTAAAAATAGGTGTTGGTGGTAGAAGGGTGAAATTTTAGGGTTTATTGTAGGTATTTATGCCAAATCGTAGATAAATTTAAAAAAAATGATTTTGTCCGAAAGATAAAAATAAAATGTTGGGTATGAAAAATAGTTAACGTCCTATTCTCAGACCTACTGAATATACACACAAAATTTCATAGGCATCGGTCAAGCCGTTTCGGTAGAGTTTTGTTACTAACACTTTGACATGAGAATTTGATATACACTACACATACACTAATTAACCGAGCAAGAACTTAATTCAAAGCGTCGCGCGTCGTCGCTGCTACAAATGCTTTCGTATGTCCGGTTGTTCTATAAAGGTCGCATTTCTCAACAGATTCTCACGAAATTTTGTGAGCAGGTTTGATAAGTCCATAAAATATTTTTAACGATTAAGTTTTTGGAATTTTTTTATAATGACGGAAATATTTATTTAGACACACAAAACAAATTACAGATAATTATGTCATACATTATCTTATGTCAATTATAACTGTTATACAAATTTTGAAATAGATTGTAATTTAACATAATGTGTGTACAGCAAGGTAAAGTAAATTATATTATGATTATACATTATATTATGGTGTTGAAAGTATGGACTCCTGCGCTAAATTTAATGGCAATGTCTCCGATACGCACGTCGTCAGATGCCTATAAGTGATAGGCTCTCTCTCTCTTGTACAATCAATTATTTAATTACGATGTTTCTGTAGCCAGTATATTATTTCTAGTTAATTAAATAAAAATATATGAATTGAGTACCTACGTCCTCCTTTTTTTAATGTTGGCAAAAAAAAATAACAAAACTCCAAACATACATTTCTTGAATTCGTTGTTGTTTTATTTATTATTCTTGCCTAACAAATTTTAAACACTATCAGCCTTACTTATAAACGCTACTTAAATTTTAAACATTACTTAGCCGCTGATTAGCAAAATTTCTTACTCATAAACGCTACATAACTTTATCCAGTACCTAAGTACTGCTTAAATCAGCTGTCAATTTAAACACCGTCCCACCCTTGTTTAAATTTTAAGTAACAAGATGGCGCCCATATTTCTGGTCAGCTGATTTAGTTACAGACCCACCAACTTATCTGTTCAGGTGGCAGAAAAAAGAACTACAACATTCCTTCAAATTGTGACAGTTCGTAGTTGATTTCCTTGACCAGTAGCGCCCTCGAAAACTGCACAGTTAAGTTGGTGGTACTATATAAAGAAAAGTATTATATTTACTTATTAATTTCAAGATATTTAGCACTAGATACATGCTATTTGGCCATTTAGGTCATTCATAATACTTTTTAGTACAATGTTGTCAGTTTAAAATACGTTCGACCTCATTATCCATTTCTTAGCTAAACAGGTGCTATGTAGCGTTTATAAGTAAGAAATATTTAAGCATTACTTAAACACTGTTTAGTTATCCATTACTTAGCAACTACATAGCGATGTTTTTATAAGTAAGGGGGTATATTGGTATTTTCAAAATACAGCCGTATTTTTTAACGACTTCAAAAAAGGACGAGGTACTCAATTCTTCAGTATTTTTATTTTTTATGTTTGTTACCTCAGAAATGTTGACTGGGTAAACCGATTTTGATGATTCTTTTTTTATTTGAAAACTGATGCTTGCCGTGTCGTCCCATTTAAATTTCATCATCGGAAATCAGAAATCGGATCAGCCTTTTTTGGGGTACACTCCAATAGCTGAAAAATATTTTCCTATCTTGATGATAAAGTGATTGACAGTGAATGACAATCGATCCCATAAGTAGCAGGGGTCACTAAAAAGGGTGCAAAATAATGTATACCAAAAAATGGAACCTACTTCAACACTCAAATGTGTGAAATAACTTGTCGAAGTCGGTACCATGCGTACAAAATTGTGATAGTAGGTACTTTTTAACCATCATGGTACTGACTTCAACAAGTTATTTCACACATTTGAGTGTTGATGTCGGTTCCATTTTTTGGTAAAAGAGATCCAGGGAAGGACATAGGATAGTTCTTTCCAATTGCGCAAAACGATAACTGATATACCTACGCGCGGGCGGAGTCGCGGACGGAAAGCTAGTATTAGATATTTTCATTACGTACATTATTTTAGTTTCAATTTAGTTCGATTAATATACAATTTGAGTATTTTTATCCCATCAAAAATCATACATAAATGTTTTATTATATTAACATACAAATAGGGTAGTGAGAATTTGTGTACAATAGTGAAATAAAATGTATATATTTTACTGGTATTTTTGTTGATCATGGCCTTTTTCTTATCTTGTTCATTTCATAGGCATCTTCGGTATATTTGAATACATTAATTCTTGCGCATCATAGGTAATGAAAACAATTGAATTTCATATGTATGCCTGAATTCGGGTGCCGATGCTGACTTGTTAAGATGTAAATGTATGTTCGATATTTGAAAATTCAAACCATTTGACATTACGTAATGGTAATAATTTATATTATTATCTATGTATTTGTTCACAAGTTATGTAGTCACAATGCTTCAGTTTCCACCCACGACTTCATACACGTGCATAGTGGCTATCAACATCACTCTTCCGGGAAGAAAAGTACCCCATGTGCTCTATATGCAAACCCTAATATATTCTTATTATCCATTACTTACTAATATAAGATATTTATGGGATTTACCTATAGCAGGGCCGAAGCTTTTTTGAAGCAGTGATGGCTCAGTGGCATTGGCTATGGACTGCCGTGCAGCAGGTCCATAGTTCGTATCCCGCCGCGCGCTTGAGCTTCACCGCATGGTGGAAGGGCATTTTGTGAATGCCCGCCTAGCTAGGGACTACCCTCAAGTAGAAAATCTGTCGCCAAGCACCTAACAGTGTGTTCCGGCAGCAGTCCTTGAGAGCCAGAAAAATTACAGGCTAATGAGACCTAACAACTGGACGTCTCAGCGTGACGGGCACAGTGCAATTCATCGTTGACGAAATGCGTCTGTTATAGGCAGAGGTTAGTCCACTTAACACAGCTTGTTCCGTCGCAATAACATAAAAAAAAGCTATTGAGCTTTCAATCGACGACACGACGCCAAAAGCTGAAGAGAGTAACTAACGAAGCTGTCGGTCAAACTCATGAAGTTCTAATAACAATCACTCGCCTAAAATAGTGTTCATCGTCGACAATAGCAAATACCATTAAATCATCCAGGTAAGCAAATACATTTTTCAATTGACTATAACATAATTATAAACTATTCAATCGATTTTAATGAAATTTATACGGGCCCACCACAATGGTATATCCTTTCTAATAAAAAAAGAATTATTGAAATCGGACTACAATCTGTAAAAAGTTATGCCTGGTCATACATAAGATAGAAAAATACGCGTGGAATTGAGAACCTCCTCCTTTTTTGGAAATCGGTTAATAACTCCGCTCACCGCTGTAATTCCTGACAGCACCACGGTAATGAAAGCATTTCCGTGACTATACGCACATTCTTATGACAATAACAATGTTTGGCTAAATTGTTTCAAGTTCTTTACTTCTTTGAACCTGTGAAATCGCTTGTCTTTTAAGTGAGTTCTCCGTCTGGAGCTATCATCTATACATGTAATAAATCTGTAATAAACGTCATGTCTATACATGACAGATAATTGAAGCACACGTAGCGAAGTTTGCTTAGCCGTTCTGAATCGATCAACTAAGTTAAGCAATGTCCGCCGCGGTCAGGAGTTGGATGGGTGACCGCTACTGACATTACTACTGAGCGCTTTCGTGCTTCGGAGGGCATGTTAAGCCATCGGTCCCGGTTGTTGTCCCACGTTACAGCATGGTGGATGGGCATTTTGCGAATGCCTGCCTGGCTTGCTATCACCCTCAAGTAGAAAATCTGTCGCCAAGCACCTAACGGTGTGTTTCGGCAACTGTCCTTGAGAACCAGTAATTCTAGACTAGCCTGAACAACATCTTCGACCATATCATCACTTACCATCAGGTGAGATAGTGGTCAAAGGCTAGCCTATCATAGATATAAAAAAAATATTAAAAACATTTTTCTTGGTAATATACCAACAAAAATCTTTTTTAATAAATAGGAAGGTGTTAGATACTAATATTTTTTCTTATTTCTAATACCTATATATTTATAGGAGTCATGAGGTTTAGGTTTTTGTTTTATCTAAATCAGTCTACCCAAAGAGAAGTTATGGGATTAAAATATGATAATTATATGCCTATACAAAGGTAACGGAATATGTATAACACTTTGTTGATGTCCATACTACTAATGGGCAATGGAAAAGGAATAAATAAAGCAGTTCAGTTATTACAGGAAGAGTTTAATATTTATAAAGAATTTCTAGATAGTAAATTATTTAGGTATTGAAACACAGGCACATTGACATTATCACAAAAACGTTACAGGAATATGCTTGACTGTACACAGGCTTGACAGACTTGATTGAAGACGTCAATGGAGAAAGATTTTACGTTCCTGAAAAAGAATGGAAATTATATTCATCAGTACCTATGTCTCAACAAGTTCTTATTGACTGTATACAAAGCTGCGATGTGATCACAGCACAACACTGCTATCATAGCCCTAGAGCAATAGCACACATCTTATTCAACTGGCGTAATAAAATCTGTAGAGCAGCATCAAGTTGTGCCTGAAGCTAAGCACCACGCGTGCTCCCGTTGCAATGTCACCCAGGAGCTTAGATCTGAATACGTGCGTGCACTGCTCTGCCCTCCTCACTCCAGGTTGGTTACTGGAGTGACGGTTTTGGTTTTACGTTACTGGAATATAAAATCTCCGCATTATAGTCGCCTTGTACACCTACCCCTACCAAGGTTTCCACTTCAATCTAGCGGTTGTGACAGATGTTAACTTAAGTTCACTTATCCCTATGTATGAATATTATTTACTATATGTATGTCTGTTAATGATAGCAATTACATTATCACCTAGCCACGTTTATCTATGAATGAGCATAATTATAGACTATTGAAATTAAATTGATAAAGTTAATAAGAAATACTGAAGGTATAATCTAGCCCACAAAAAATATCACCAAGAACATATGATCCAGTTAGTGTAGTTAATTAACCTAGATGCATTACTATGCGTGGTTATACATAAAAATCAATCGTGACAGTACAAAAATTAAACCATGTTTTGCAATTTAACATAGTACCTTTTGATAGGTTACATGGTATCTTATTGTACACATTCCACAATCACAGTATGCATACCATTATGAAGAAGCACTAAGTAATACTTTTGACTTTGTTTTTAGCATGGTGGTAGGGCATTTTGCGAATGCCCGCCTGGCTAGCAACCACCCTCGAGTAGAAAATCTGTCGCCAAGCACCTACCTTGGCAACGGATGTTTGGTGCTTGGCAAAATTACAGCTGTCCTTGAGAGCCAGTAATTGTAGGATGATTAGTAAAGTGTGTGCCTTCCTCCTTTGTCCGGGCTGAGGACCGGCATCATAAATATCAAAATTCAACATTATGAGGCGGAGTTACACAAACACTCACACAGCTCAATTGGTTAGAGCATACCCCGGCTCAAGGGGTGGATGGACGCGGGTTCGAATCCCGCGCATGACTTAAATTTTTCCTATCGTATATTTGTGATTTTGTAATAACACCTTATTTAGTAGACATGCAGCCTGAGGAAGCAGAAACCCCTAAGTAAGATAAGTTACCCCCTAAGAAACAGAAACATGCATTATAAACATAATACTGCAAAGATCTAGCCTGCATTGCCGTTCAGCCGCGTTACTGGACAGGAGCAACATTTCAATAAACACAAACATTCATCTAATAGACTTAGGGACCCGAAGTCATTTTAAAAGACCTATTCAATGATACCCCACACGATGGTGGGTGGATAGACGACGAAAAAAAAATCATCGCCACATCATTTGAATGGGAGCTACCCTAAAAAAAAAAAAAAAAAATTACCACTTTAACGGCGTGATAAGTTTACATACCCTTACAAAATTGCAGCTTTCTAGTACAAACGGTATCTTAGCAAAACCTCGGACAGACGGACATGACGAAACTATAAGGGTTCCTTGTCAGGACTACGGAACCCTAAAAATGTAACAAAAAACTCATTAATATTGCTCTACTATAGTTTAATGAATAACAATATAACAAATCACAGATTAAGTAATTGTACCTACATACATAACTATGTTAGATTAATATTGTTAGGTTTGCAATAACCCCTGCTATGCGGATTACATTACTTAAGGGTGGTAGCTAGCCAGGCGGGCATTCGCAAAATGCCCTACCGCTATGCTATAACGACTGCCATCCTAAGACGACAACCGGGACCGACGGCTTAACGTGCCCTCCGAAGTACGGAAGCGCACAGTAGTAATGTCACTAGCGGTCACCCATCCAACTCATTACCGCGGCGGACGTTGGCGACTGGCTAGCTACCACCCTCAAGTAGAAGATCTATCGCCAAGCACCTAATGGTGTGTTCCGGCAGCTGTCCTTGAGAGCCAGTAATTCTAGGCTAGCCTAACAACACCTTCGACCACATCATCACTTGCATGCATAAAAAAAACTAAAAAAATCTTCTGATATGCAGTATAAAGTACATTAGCTTAAAATCTCGTTCCTTTTGTTTGTACATGAATTAGTGTAAAATCCAAACAATACCTTTCTACCAACACGTTTCTACAAGTACTTTTATTAAAACATTGGAAAAGTACCCTCGTTATGGCAGAAGTGATTAAATTCACAACATACACCAAACACCATTGTCGTCGAATCAAAATACAGGTAAATCATTTAATACACTTGAAGTTCTTGTACAAAAATAAGTACCTATTTATATAATTATTGTAAATAGTTCTAAGAACCTTGAAACCTTGCCTGATAGACTATTTCATTTACATGTTCTGACTGACACTGAACGACTGACACTGAACTTATAGTTAATGAAAGCACTTAGCTCAAATGTTAATTTAAAATAAGTTATTGACTCAAGTACTTTGCCAACTAAAATACTATATGAGTGTGTGTCTACTGACATGTAACAAAACATCAACAAATGTTGACCATTTTTTTAATACATTTTTAAAGAAAATGATGTGTAAATAACCTCCGCCATGGTAAAAAAAACATGTGTACAAGGGTTTTGATTGTTATTAAAATCTATCTGACAAAGATGTTTGATTCCACTAATTCAAACTTGAATAAGTTTTAGATCAGACACAAGGACAAAATCCCAGCATATGCAATCTAATGTAATAATTAAGTACATAATATGTGGATGGGGGAGGCATTTGTGCAAAATAGTAAGTCTTCGGCTTATGATGATAATGATAAACAAACATACCTAAAGACCACACAATAAAAAGAAACAAATATTATGACCTAACAAATGAATTAACCAAAAACGGTTATGTGGTTAATTTATATGCTGTAGAAGTTAGCCTTACTCCATCTTAGGCGCAGCTCCCGATTGGACTCTTTTGATGGACATGTATGAAAAACATTACACAATTCCTGAGGATGTTGGTGTTTCGTCATCCAGACCGGATATATTTCCATAGTCAAAAAATCTAAAACGCATAGTACTTATAGAACTTACTGTGCCGTGGGAAACAAACATACCTAAAGACCACACAATAAAAACTAACAAATATTATGACTTAACAAATGAATTAACCAAAAACGGTTATGTGGTTAATTTATATGCTGTAGAAGTCGGAGCAAGGGGTATACCAGCGAAATCCCTGTATAACCTACTAAAAGAACTTGGCCTGTCAAGAAAAACCGTAACTTCCATCCTAGAACGTGTATCCAAGGCGGCATTAGTAGGATCTTACCAAGATTGGGCAGGGGAGGAGGCTTGAGCCGTGAAAGGGAGCATTGATGCATCATAAAGGGGCCCCTTAACCTTACTCACTGGGTTGCAAGTCCCAGGCACCTTGACTTGGGCCTCTTCCTCTGCAACGCTATGGACCCGGCACCCGCACGGTTAATCCATGGAATGCTAAGTAAATTCGTCTCGTCCCTTGTTTCATCTTTATTAGGAATGCCATTTTGGATGGTTGCCTGCACACTCTGTGTGGGATCAATCTTGACTGGTATTCATCTTATGCTAACCACAGCTCCAAAGTTGACCCAGGCACATATCTCGTCTCCAAGGCGGGGGTTGAGATCTGGGTTGTTTCAGAATCTTGGGCTGCGCACTTGACCAAGTTTACGTTTCATGGGTTACCAGAGACGTCTGGTATATCGCTCGCGCCTTTGTGAGTGAGATTGTATGTTAATCCGTGTATCGCGAGACGGTGATTGAGTTTTAGTTATTGCCTTGATACTAGTTATGTTTGCAGTTGACCAAGTAGTGCACCAAGGAGCGCCACGGGCTTACCGTGACTCCGCGGCAGGATGGGTGATTAGGTATACTCATCTTGCATTAATATCTATAGGAGGTGGATGTAGAGAGCAGGCTGAGACACAACAACAACCCATAACCAAGGCAAAGCAGAAACAAAGAATTAGCAGCCTACAGGAAGACGAATCCAGGTATGAGATATACATTAGTACATCGCGAAGCTATAACCTCATATGTGTTTTATAATAAGATAGATAAGTATGGCAAGTTTTGCGACACTGGCCATATAGCTTATATTATTATAGGTGACCAATTGACTATTAGTAACGTTTTCAACTGACCTATTTCGAGATTAGGAGGGCGATTCATTATTAAAAAATAAAAGCATCTCTTTATTAATGGCAAATTGTTAGTATTTGCAGTGATTCCTACCATGCAACAGTTACAGGTTTTCATTACGACGTTTTGTTGTATTATACTCGACTTACTTACATTTGATATGGGATCGGACTTGACGGACGATTTCTAAAACAGTCAATTTAAATTAGCTTTTATATTTAGAGAACTTCAGAACTTCATAAAATACAATAATGTAAACAAACCTAATCATAGACAGACGTATAACACAGATAATAAATCGCTTGGCAAAGCATCCCATTCACGGTTACAAGTCAATTGTATGGCCAATACAGAGTTACCTGAAAATCTTAGTAATGGTAACATTACACTGAAGAACGAACAGGTATATTTAGTCTGTGCTAAAATTACTGCGGGGAAATAGCTGCGGCCTAATACTATTCGTAAATTTATGTCGCTGGTGCAAAAATTTCTTTATAATTACATGAACGTCCAAATAATGTTACTTAATCATCAACTAATCTCATATTCTTATTGAAATGGCGTGTACTTAATAGATAACTTATATATTCCGGACGTTAGGACTAATCAAAGAAGATGGGAACCAATGACGATATTTTTATGGCGAGGTACTCCGCTTTCAACCCTTACCGGATCCGACACAGTGACATGGGTTACCAGAAACCTATTGGGTCAGGAGATGCACTCGCTAAAAGCCTTTACTGCGGGATGAAACCTATAGCTTCTTGGATCAGCAGCGACAACCATAAGTGCCTTCCCACTGGTGGTGTTTTTAACCTTGAGTTCTCACCGGAAGGGTAAGCTAAAGCGCGCTAGCCTTCATTTTATTCTCACGAATTAATAGTCAAGTAGGGAAGTGGTTTGCTTGCCAAAAATGTTTGCCTTCACTAAGTACTTACACCTGTTTCACAAATTGCACCATGATCATGCTATGCGGAAGTTAATGAGTCCTAGATTAACATAGGATACTTTATATCACAATGTACTAAGTAGTTCCTGAGAAGCACAATAAAATTCCATGCAGGATCAGTTGCTGGGGGAAGCTAATATTAGGCTTTAAAATTATGAATTCACGAAAGAATATTGATGTATGTTAGTTGATCTTTCAGGCCAGCACCTGCCCTAGCCCATAATCACAAATATGGGGCCATACATTTTTGACCTTACATAAGAATGTGGATGTATGTTAGTTAAACTTCATTTTCTTCTGCTTTAGATGTCATTTACATGCTGCTTGGCGTTTTTCCCTTCTCCTTTGGCCAGTTCAATATTGCCAGTATATAATTCTTGTGGAAATGAAGTGTCAATACAAGGTTGGAGATACTTTTCTTTTAGGAGAGATGTAAAAACATATTTTATATTGTCTTGGATCAATTTTAGGACCATTTCTGTTTCTAGCGTATATCAATGATAATTCTTGGATGGTCATAGATTTCTGTGATATTGATTTATTTAGAGATGATACTTCTCTGATGTTAAAAGTAGATAGAAAAGATAGTGAACTAATACATGTAAATAATGTGTTATTTTTTATCTATAATTGGTTTGCTACTAATAATCTTCTGTTAAATTAAAAAAAAAAGCACACATCTTTATAGTTTTCTTTACCACATGGTACTTATGTTGAATCAAACATTAAGCTTGGCCCAGATAAACTCTCAATTGACAATGCAGCAGTCTTCCTGTGGATCAAAATGAATTCAACTTAAAGTGGGATTCACATATACATGATCTATCCTTAGTTCTGCTGCGTATGCACTTTGTAAGATAAGACAGTTAACAGACGTAGGCTAGTTTATTTCACTTCCACAGCAATATATCGTATGGTGTATTGATGTGGAGAGCTGCTGTTGAGATAGAGACAATCTTTATCTTCCAAAAGCGTGCAATTTGATCCATATTTGTAATGGATACAAGGGAAATTCTGTACAATCTATTTAAAAAAAAAATTTGGAAATACTGAGTCTGTATATTTTTTAAAATATGATGTATGTTTGTTAAAATTTTAGTAAATTTAAATTAAACAGTGACTCATTATTACAACACTAGGAATAAAGATAAAATAGCGGTGCCAAGTTTTTGATTAACAAAGACAAATAAAAGGTGATTTATAGGTAATTGTAAAGTTTTTATAATAAAGTTCCCAAACATATTTCAATACTCACAAAAGGAAAATTCAAGTCGCATAAAAAAAAACATTCCTATAAAAATATCTTACTACACAGTTTGTGATTACTTAAACAACAAAAATGCTTGGACAATTCTGCCTCTTCCAAGCTATTGCCTGTCACCTACAAGCCTTAAGGATGCACTTGCCGACGGCTCGAACTTATCAGCGGGCGAGGCGACAAAGCATGCTATTTCACCTATACCTTTGTGGGAAAGGGAAAGACTCCGTGATGAGTAGTAAGAAGATAGTGATCGCGCATCACACACCCGTATTGCATCTACGCTAATTACGCACACTTGTTTGCGATATATCAATGAAAACCGAACCATGCCGAACGAATTACGATGTTTGACGACGGACGGAGATAGTGTCTCAAGCTACGTCACGACGCGACGTGTGTAGGTATTTCTTATAAAATAATATTATATATTCACAGAGGAATACATTTTGGTTCGGACAGTAGGTACCTGTTGTTATAATTTTCGTTCGTTTTATAATAACATACTGATGTTATTTCACCTATTATAGTAGGTAAATATTTAGTAAGTAGGTACAATGATTTGTAGGTACATAGTAAATGTATTAGTTTGTTCTTTTCATATTGATGTAGTAAATATTTACCTACAATAATTATTTATTACATAATTAGCAAGTTACCGCTTTTACTACAACATATTTTGTAAAGCAGTGACGGCTCAGTGGCATAGGTTATGGACTTCCGCGCAGCAGGTCCATGGTTCGAATCCCGTCGCGGGCTTAATCTTCACCGCGTGGTAGAAGAGCATTATACGAATGCCCGCCTGGATAGCTACTACTATGCAAAAAATCGGTCGCCAAGCACCTAAAGGGAAGCAGTGATGGCTCAGTGGCATTGGTTATGGACTGCTGCGCATCAGGTCCATAGTTTGAATCCCGCCGCGATATTGAGCTTCACCACGTGGTGGAGAGTTTGTAGCGAAGTTTACTTAGCTGTTCTCAACCGATCAGGAAAGTTTAGCACCGTCGCGCGCGGTCATGAGTTGGATGGGTGACCGCTAGGACAATACTACTGAGTGCTTCCGTGCTTCGGAGGGCACGTTAAGCCGTTGGTCCCGGTTGTGGTCTTAGGATGGCAGTCGTTATAGCATGGTGGTAGGGCATTTTGCGAATGCCCGCCTGTATAGCTACCACCCTCAAGTAGAAAATCTGTCGCCAAGCACCTAACGGTGTGTTCCGGCAGCTGTCCTTGAGAGCCAGTACTTCTAGGTTAGCCTGAACAACATCTTCGACCACATCATCACTTACCATCAGGTGAGATAGTGGTCAAAGGCTAACCTATCAGGCATAAAAAAGAGCATTTTGCGAATGCTCGCCTGGATAGCTACCACCCTCAAGTAGAAAATCTGTCAGAAAGCACCTAACGGGAAGCAGTGATGGCTCAGTGGCATTAGCTTTGGACTGCCACGCAGCAGGTCTATGGTTCGAATCCCGCCGCGGGCTTTAAATTCACCGCTTGGTAGAAGGGCATTTTGCGAATGCTCGCTTGGCTAGCTACCACCCTCAAGTAGAAATTCTGTCACTAAACACTTAACGGGTAGCAGTGATGGCTCTTAGCAATGGACTGCCGCGCAACAGGTCTATGGGTCGAATCCCGCCGCGAATACTTTCTCGAAGCTATATTACTGCTTAGACTATATTCTAAAAAGAATGCGGACTACCTACGTCCATACCATATCTAACCAAATGCAGCTTTTTATATTGTCTAAGTGTTGCTAAAATGATTAGGTACTCACCATAGCTATCATGACCTGCGTATTGACTAATACCTAATAGGTTCTAACTTAGGTGAGAGTAGGTGAGTACCTAGACATAGTTACGTATTTATATTACCTACCCAAGTACCTACCTATCTATATGGATTATAGCGTCCGACACTTACTATCACGAACAAACTAATCAAATGCGAAAGAAAATCCGGTCCCCAACTCCCAACATATGTAAATATATATATATATAAGTACGTAAGTAGGCATAGGCACTACATATTGGTAGTGTATACATACGTGCACACCAAAAAGCAACAGGGCATTCCTACAATATAATATTATGTTCTAAGATCGCGGCGCGGTGCACGTGACTTTTGGTAGTGTGCGTTTTGTTAATTATATATTAGTGTGCTGCGCATGAGACCCGCCCGCCCGCTTCCCTCACCGCGGAATGGAAGTATTGACATGAGATGCCCAATATTTTGAACGAAAAACTAGCGCGCAAAACTATGTGTGCCGACCTTTGGCTCTAGGATGTTTATGATTATACTACTGGATGTATTTGTTTTCCAAAATGTTATCTAAAATGATCATGAACTGAGCTATGCTTCTATGTAAATAATTTTAGGGATTTCATGCTCTATAAGTCGTTTATTTACGACTAAACATGCGCTAAAATTCGTGATATTACAGGGATGTTTCGAGGCTTATAACTATCATGTGAAGATTTTTTTTACAAATCGGTGCCAAGACAAGCCTAGATAATGAAGAGATAAATCGATATCATGCTTAGTTCTGGACCTAAAACCTCAAATAAGGGAGTGATCATCCTACGGCGTTTGTATGGAAAAGTTACCGGCCAGTTCAACCTTAAACAAATATTGTAGCAAGTTTGTTATATGTAACCCATTCTTGTTAAAGGATGTTTAAAATAATGGGCCCAAGTTTGTTGCTTGTTCTTCTCGCAGTGGCTCTATAATTTTTTTGCTGAATGTGTCAGTATAGTTTTGAATATTTCAATATTTAAATTTGTAATTGACCTTCATAAGAGCTTTGTATGATACCATCAGACGAGCCCTAGAGAACAAATACTGTTTATCTGCTGGTCTAGATATTCAACAGGCATTTGACAAAGGCTTGCTCTACAAAATTAAGAAGTTTCTTCCACACACATTCTACAGTCTTCTTATGGACCACCTCTTCCAAATCAAGGATGGTGAAAAGACATCTAAGCTGTATCCAGTCACTGCTGAAGTGCCCCAAGGATCAGTTCTCGGTCCTGTTCTGTACACAATTTTCACAGTGGATCTTCCAATGAATCTAGATGTTACAGTTGACACCTAAGCAAATTACACTTTCATTCGGGACGTCAGTGCAGGACATATCGCCCCCCTTTGAACAAATATGCTATCTGCTAACAGTGAAATCATTGTTTTGTAGATAAAAAAACGAAAAAAAACTGACTTGGCTTCAGATTTTATTAAGATACACCTTTGGTGACTTTTAGTTGTTTATAGAAATGCAGCGGTTGGTGATTATGTGAAGATTTCTGATAAATAATTCAATTAATTTCTGGAAATCTGTTAGTTCAGGCAAAAATCAAAACAGAGTGTCAACTATGTTGGATTTAAGCCTATGCTAAACACCAGCCAAGTGCAACAACTACAGACTCAAAATGTATGAAAACATGGTCATTGAAAGAGTTGTGAAAGTAACTGATAAAATAATGTAATATACACAAGCAAGAATCCATAAGAGTATTCATTGTACTGTACTCGTATTTTGACACCTCTAGCCACCTGGCGCATGATGCGTAGAGCAACCTCTTACTCTACCCTAGGCTGCTGTGTCAATTGACCATGGTGGTCAGCTTGTTTTGCGTCTACTACAACTGATTGCTGTTTTAGTATCATTATTTACCGGTCACCTATACACAAAAAAAAAACTGCTTCCTTGGTTAATTAAATAATTAGTTAAGTAGAAATAAAGTTTTTTTTATAAGAGCGACAAATAAGGTATTTTACGTCGCAAAATACTCAGCTAGCGCACCCAGCGCAGCGAGCAGCAGCAGTCCCACTGCAATCACAAATACATAAACCACTCTAATATTACAGGCATGTGAGACTTAATAACTATGTCTCAAGGTGACATGCGCAGTGCAATTCGTCACTTGTAACGAAATGCATCTGTTATAGGCAGAGGTTAGTCCGCTTAACATCAGGTGAGTCTCGAGCATGTTCCGTCAAAATAAAAATTACAAGTACATGCTAAATCAGGCCTCAACCTAATTTCTGAAGACATGACACATGTCAGGGATTGAAAGATGCAACCATCTGCCAACCACCTGTTTGGGTACTAAAACAGAAGGTACTGAGCAAGGATGTGGGGGGCGACACGGGCGAAAAATCATATGATATTGGCATAAACTAAATTTTTAAAATATTGGACATATATGTGGTTCTGTTCATTGATAAATCTTAATTTAAAAGTTTAACTGAAAATTATCATGTTATTTATGTGTAATTTTTATAATGTAATTTTATGTTAATTCATTGTAAACAAGAAAAAAAATCACAAAATACTACTGCAGAAAATTAGATTTGGTTTTTCTAATAGCTAGGCTATTCTCGCAGTAGGGCTTTCTAAAGAATTTCACATTAGCTAAGCTACTAATACATTTCGCGATCCTTACTACTCAACATTACTTCCCATACAAATACATATTTTGTGAAAACTTCACGATTGGTCATCCTTGAAAGTAACTTTGCTAAAATAAAATGAATTAATCAATAAACAAATTCTACAAAAATAGCCATTGTGAAACGGAAAGAAATTAAGATTTTGTTGTATTGCTTTAGTCTTGCTTGGCAAGTTTTAATGTTGCTGACTGTCCTCTGATTTAATTTTCTTACAATTTCAGATCCCTGTTAGTTGCTGCTTGCGAGAAAAGAGCCATTCAAATATTTGACCCACTTACACATAAAATGGTTCACTCTGTGGTAGGAGCTCATATGGACTGTGTGAACTGTGTAAAGTAAGTACTCATTTACTAAGATACTATGTAGCTTGGCTTCAATTATGTTCATAAACCTATGTCTGCAAGGTACACCAGTTCGGCGGCCATGTGTCACAATCGGCATATTATTTTGGCTTGATATATAATAAAAAATTAAGACTTGACAACACAAGCAGAATTTAGATCAGGTATAGGTATATACTTGAAATATCCGGTGCTGGGTGACAAAGTTCTAGTGTGCCCGGCTTAGTACACACTTCCTTCTTCATGCACATATTATATTTGGATATGTGTAAAACGCATAAGAATATTATTTCTAAAATCATTTTTGAGTCTGAACGTTGGGTAACAAAATAAGCTAATGAAACTTACAAAAATACAAAAAAAAAATTGGAATGGACGAATGGCCGCGGTTCGAATTCTGCTCCTAGTTATTTTTTTTCCTTTCTGGCAACTTTGTAAGCTTATTCAGTTTGCATGCATACTGCGAAGTATAAGCTCTACTTGACAAATGTCACATGTGGTTTAGTTATTACTTGATAGTAAGCACTATCAAGTAATAACTAAACCACATGTCTTCGCCAATGTATATCCTCGAGGGAATAGGCAGAGGTGTCTAAGAAACCACATTTCGCCAGACATGTTTTGGTCTCATGTAATATGGGGAGAGCCTTTTGCCAAATACAAGCACGTTTCCGGATTTCGAACTGCTACTGTCTTTGGCAGCAAACCCCAATATTTTACCCCGCGTCTGACGACACGCGAATCAAAAACATCGAGTTTCCAATTGTTTACGCCGCTCGAGGCAGCAAGTAATAATATTACACCGTAGTTCTTCTGGCAAGCTTTTTTTTTAACTTTGACATATACATACGGCAATATATATGATAGGATATAGACCTATAAGGTGGACCACTTCTTGGTTTTTGTTATCTCACCACAGGTTCCTTGATGGACGAATGTTCGCGACATGTTCGGATGACACTACAATAGCACTGTGGGATGTGCGCAACCTCAGCAAGAAAATACGTTCATTATTTGGCCACTCCAAATGGGTGAAGAATATTGAATTCTCAGTAAAGGACAAACTATTAGTAACCTCAGGACTAGATGGCAGCATTTACACATGGGATATAAACTCGTATACGGAAAGCAATTTGGTGTATCAAAGGGTGTTTCATACGTCCAGTCTGATGAGATGTCGTCTTTCGCCTGACGCTAGTAAAATGGTTATGTGTACGACGGGAGGACTGCTAGTAATTATACATGATTTGAATTTGGCGACACTGCAGAAAGATTTGCACGGGTTCAAGGTAAGATAACATTGTCCTGTTCTATTAGTATCTCTTAATAATTGAAAATATATCTGGACTATTCCTCATACTGTAATGTTTAAGGTTGCCATGCCGCAGGTTAGATTTTTCGTGTCGAGGTTGAAAATTTCATTTTAAAGTTTGGCAACATTCATTTTATCCGCTTTTTAAAATATTGTCTTCCTTTATTCGGTTTCAATTTTAATTTCATGGATTTTCTTCACCTACAAAATCTTATTTTCAGTCATTATTTTATTTTTGTTGAAATCAAACTAAGTATATCAAAATTACCAAATACGTCTAAGCAAACACATTTTAAGCAAATAACAAAAAGAGTATTCTAAAATATTAATATAATTTGTTCTTAAATTTATTGTACATAAAAATTCTTATTGAATACATCGAATTTTTTATGATTTAATAAAAAAAATAAGCCCTACATAAGATATACAGGGTTATTGGTAAAATGCTAACAACCTCTTAGGGTTGACTTCTGCTAGTCCAAAGAAACATTTTGAGGTTTTTTATTTTTTTTATCTTTTTTAAATGTTCTTTTTTGTTTTTTTTTATGTTTTGACTGAATAAGCACGAGGACCACTTGATGTCAAAAGTCTCTTGTGCCAGTAATGTATTATTTCATATTTTTATTACTTTGCTCGATGTAAATATTCAAATCTCTATTCAAAGGGACCACGGCGCGGTCCGATGTAGCCGTGGCGAGAGCTCTAGGCTCATTATAGCTCATTATAATAAAAAAAAAAACAAATAAAAAATGTTTCATAGGAGTAGCAGAAGTCAACCCTATATAAGAGGTTGTTAGCATTTTACCAATAACCCTGTAGATTATGATAATGATACATTGTTACTAAATAAACATTTCGTCCACAGCCAAATCTATACAGACTGATGCAAATGAGCAACGAGGTGATACCGCTCGCAGCGAGTTTCGATCATCTGTTCGACATCGAGCGGAAACAGAATCGAGTTGAATTCGTGTCTGACTTCCCGGAAGGGAACGATGCGGAGGTGGTTAGCGCCTTACAGGTAGGTGGAGACCTCAGATCAGAGAAACAAGAGAGATTTATCTTCAGTCCACGTCCATTCAACTGTCGCCACGTCTCTCCCTCTCGAATCGTTCACACATCAATAAAAACAATAGGTAATACGCATGCACATTTCGCCACTCATACCAAGATTTCCGCTGCACGCAGTGCACACTAATACACTTACTAAACGCACACATGCAAAAATAGGTTGCACTTCATCCAGATACGCTCACATATACAGCTATTAAAACACTGATCCATTGTGTCGTTGGACGAACAAATTAATTTATTGACTTAGACTGATTTTGGCCAGAAACGTTCGCATGCGCCGTGCTTCCATTGACTAACTCCCTTGTTTCCTGACCTGAGATGGAGACAAATATTGGCAAGGAGACATAACATAATCTGGGAGTGAAGAGCGAAGTGCAGTTTTTTTTCCCATTGTTGTCAATGTCAAATCAGATGACGTCTCCTGATTGAATCTCAGTAGTGTGTGTATGTACGTATATATACAATGAAAGTGTAGCTATGGCCATTACATGCTTGTGTTAAGTGTTCTCCACATTATATTGTCGTGATATTAGAGAGTATCCTATCTTCCTCTTTTATTTAAATCAATGGTCTTTGCCCACAATCTCACCAGATGATGTACCTAGTCGAAGGTGTTAACAGGTTTAACTTTAGAATCACTGGTTCCCACGGTCTGTGGACGTAACACACCCTTAGGTGATTCGCAAAATGCCCTTCCACCATGCGGTTCTCAAAAGCTCAAGCCCGCGGCAGGAATCGTACCTTGAATCTGCTGCGCGGCATTCCATAGCTTCGTCCATCAGTCAGTATTTCTTCAGTCAATAATAGGTACACAGCAACTGTAATGGACAAGCTTAACGCTTACTATCGGACGAGTGACTTGTCCGTCTCAACACTTCATAACATGTACATGTTATGTATATAAACTATTATACTATTATATAAGCACTTAGAATTGAATGGTGCTCAATTGGAACTATTTGGAACCGGATGTAGTTATGTCTGCATTCTCCACAAATGTTTTAAAGATAATACTTGGCTGGCTATGAAACTACATATAAGTATGTATAGGAATGTAAGTCAAGCTCAAAAACAGCAGATCGCAAAGCTTACCGCGGCGGGCGTGGTTTGTAAAGTATACCAAGCGGCGCAACAACATTACCTTGACGCGACCAATCGGATGCTCTCATTTCAAAACGCCAAATCAATTGACCAATCAAATTGAATTTGGAAGATTGTACGTGTTTTGTTAATTATGAACTTGATGAGTCCGAAATCAAAGAGGTCCTTGTATGATAGTTACACTTCTTAATAACAAAATATTTATTGTAAATGAACATCTAAAGTATAAAAGCAAAACAAAAGACTTTTGACCTTGTTATATCAGCAGACATGTTCGTTTGTAAACAAATAAATATGTCAATAACACCTTATGCAAATAAACTGATAGCATTTGCAGGTTCTAAGCACCTTATATAGAAGTTATAATTAATAACCTTGATGAATGGAAAAGTGATATTTTAATGGAATATAAAACTGTTCTTTTCAGATTCATCCCCAAGGATGGAGTGCACTGAGTAGAAATATAAGTCATGACGATAGGTCAGAGGTGAGTTAATCTATTGTCTATTTGGATAGGGTGGGAATGCTCAAGAAGGTCACATCGCATCAACAGTCACAACTGTTGAATAAATGCCTATTAGGAGGTGCCATAATAACCACGCTTGGCAGGCGGTTTAAGAATACAAAAGCAGTTCTTCAGGAGGTGGCCACCTTCTAGATTTTTTTTTTGGCGTCTCTTACAAATCTCACTGGATCATATGAATGGAGCAGAATGACGCCTGCCAAGCGTGTGGATTAAAGTAAATCGCCCCCAATGGGGGTTCCGGTTGATGTAATGATGATGGGAGTTCTTGTTTTAACATTAAGATTTAAATTAAATAATAAAACTGAGAATTAGTAAAACATAAGCGAAGATATTAGTTTGAAGGACATGTATGCAAAATTTATCGAAATTTATTGAACACATGGTATTTTATATATGACGTAACTATGTCTGTAAGTAAAGCGCTACGTGGAACTATCCTTAAGTCAGTTTAATGGGTGGTCTAATCGCTTGCAGTGATCTCTTCCATACGCGAGAACATAATGCCAGAATGTAATAAAGGTCAGAGCATACCCATGTTATAGGGGTGGATGGCGCGGGTTCGAATCCCGCACATGACTATATTTTTCTCTTGTTATTTTATAATGTAATGCGGAGCATGGGTCATTGCAAAAATATTAATATAAAAATTATAGGGTTGCGTAATCGTTCACAATTTAAGAGCAATTTTGGAAAATTAGTCGTGTTTGTAGTACAACATAAGTTGAACTATAGGTGTCGCTCCATCCCATGACGATAATTTTTCCACTCATTGTAATTTTTGATATAATGCCACTTGTTATCTGCCAGGTAATCGGAGGAAAAGCTCATGCTTTGTGTGTCAAAGTCAAATCATTTATTAAATTTAGGCGTCTACGACGCTCTTATGAAGTTCAATTAAAATTTTAATACTGAAATGATGTATATTGTACCGCCACGTTCAGCAAAATAAATGTATAGAGCCACTTCGAGAAGAACCGGCAAGAAACTCGAGGCCATTCTTTTAATCGTCTTTTAACCATCTGTTACATAAAATAATTACAATATTTGATTCAATTACGTAGGTGACAGGCGACAGCTTGGCAGAGGTGGAGTTGTCCAACCATTTTTGTCGTTTATAGCCGTATTCCACTTGACGCCAATTTCGTTAATTTTGACCAAATTTTGTGTCTATGGTTCATATTAAATTTGAAACCCTAGACGCAAAATGTCATCAAAATTATCGCAAATAACGAATTTGGTGTTAAGTGGAATACGCCCCAAAGTAATCACAAACTGTGCAGTAAGATTTCCTAATCGAACTGTTTTTTCACATGAAGCTGTGTTGCATGTTCCAGTGGACGTGCATCCACGACATCCAGCCGGCGGAGCGCAGCAGCAAGGACTGCCGCGACCCCTCCCCCCCGCCCCTGCTCCCCACCTCGGGCCCCGCGGCCCTCGCCCGCGCAGTGCCCACCCCCCGCCGCCTCGCCCGCCCCCGCCGTTACCCGCGCCCCCGCGCCCGCCTCCGGCAGGTCGCTAACGTCGTCGTGGCGCTTCAACAACAGTTAGTATATACCACACTATCAGTGTCCATTCCCGCCGACGAGGAGACCACTTTTTTTTTTTAGTTATAAATATTATTAATAAATAGGCTGGGACTCCCGTTATATTTAGATGATAGATTCCGACCAGTTTCGGGCTGTATTGTAGCCCTTCGTCTGGGAGTCACGGTTCCGCGAAGCGGTGGCGGCCTCAGCACGTAACTGAATCGGAATCTATCCGGTAAATATAACGCGAGTCCCTACCCGGTACCTATTTATTTATAATGGACAAAACTCGCTATAATTTTCTAAGTGAATTAGAAATAGGTTCGCGTTTGACCACACCCTGCCTAATGTTAAGCATTGATGTGGTCTAAGATGGAGCACGCTTACCTAGAAGAAGCATGTTTACTCTCGATTTGAAGACACCCATATTTTATTCAAAGGGAAGACTGACCACGGTAAATAAGTGATGATGTGGTCGAAGGTGTTGTTTAGGCTAACCTAGAATTACTGGCTATCAAGGACAGCTGCCGGATCACACCGTTAGGCACTTGGCGACAGATTTTCTACTTGAAACTGGTAGCTAGCCAGGCGGGCATTCTTATAATGCCCTACCACCATGCTATAACGACTGCCATCCTTAGACAATAATCGGGACCGACGGCTTAACGTGCCCTCCGAAGTACGTGCACGCTCAGTTCTAATGTCACTAGCGGTCACCCATCCAACTCATGATCGCGGACGACGTTGCTTAACTTTGCTGACTGGTTAAGAACGGCTTCGTAAACTTCGCTACGAGCGCTTCAAATGCCCTACCACCATGCAAAATATGAGTAGAAAGGTGACAAAATTTTAACTGATAATAAACTTTTATTACAATCACCCCGTGGGGTGCCGGGTTAGAATTGTACCCCCGATATCTCTCTGTGGGAGTCATAAGAGGCGACTAAAGGAAAAATACCAATAGGTGGGCAGCAGCTTGAAGAACTGCCATTTTACACTGCATCCGTCCTACCAAGCGTGGTGATTCTGGCCAAACCCCTCTTAATGGAACAGCCTTGGTTCAGTAGTGCCAGTGGATCCGGCTGATAGAGTACAGTACATTAAAGTCATATTGTATGTAGGTTTCCCGCGGAAGTGCTGGCGCCGGACGACGAAGAGCTCAGTTCGCGGTCTTCGAGCGAGGAACGCGAGCAGCCGCTGCCGGAGCCCTCGCCGCGACGCGCCGTGGTGCAGGCGCTCTTAGAGAACAGGGTAATGTGAACATGGAACAGCTTACACTTGCTCTTTTTATACGACTGCCCACAAAAAGGAGTGTTATGTCCTCAGGGTTCATGTATGTATGTTTATGAGTGTCCTTATTCCACAACTTCTAAATGATTTTAATATATGTTTTCATTAAATACGTCTTGACAGCGCAGGTGTCACTAAGTACATAAAAAAGTAAAAAAAAACATGCGAAATTTAGACGCCATATTGAGAGAAAATTATATTTGTTCTCTATTTTTATTTTCTTTATTAACAAAATCCACAGCCCTTAAATAACAATTTTTATATAAAGTAACTTATACCTAAGGCCAATTACGGATTTACTTTTTAATAACTATACATACATTTTAATTAGACAGTCATAATACTTCTATTGTAATTATATAATATTGATAAACTAAAAATTTTAAAGAAATTACAGATTTACTACAGAAAAAATAAAATTATATGTGTCAGGGAATGTGTGTGTTTGTGTGTAAGGAAGGTGTTTGTGAACATAAGAAAATGTAATTGAAGTGTTTCTCCCAAAGTCTTTGAGTAGTATTGAAGGTATCAAAATGAAAAGATTCCAGAAATATATATAACTTGCAGTTTTAATTTAAATGGATCGATAAAACGCTTAACGAAAATAACTAGTTTGCAGTCGGGTTTTTTAATTTTTAACCAGTTTATACTTGTTGTCTTTTCACCTAGGTGAGCGTTGATTATGAGCATTACCATTTTACCTAGGTAAGCGATGATAAGGAGCATTATATCACACCACCGTGTGCAATCCGCTGACATGATTCGAGTCATGGACGCCTGAGCGGCAAGCTATTGCCACTAGGCTATCACTGCTTCAAATTCATTTGCACGAAACTGTGACCTCGTCGTGTGTCAGTTTCTTTAACAACCCTGCACCAATTTATACACTAATATAATAAATCTGTAAGTTTGTGAGTATGTTTGTATGTTAAGTTAAATATATAACAAACGCATACAATAAAAAAGTATGCGTTTGTTTGTCCTTAACACTGAAAAGGCTGAACCGATTTGAATATAGACAGTTGAACTAGATTAACATTTAGGATATTGTGATCATTATCATCTCTTTTACGCGAGTGAAACCAAGAGGCACAGCTAGTTTTATAATATAATAACATACATCATACAGTTATAAACAGAACTTATGTGGTAAAAATGCAATTAATGCAAAACCCCCTCGCAACCACGTGTATGTACCGAGGTTATATAAGGCTATATGCATTGTCGCCCAGGCAGTCAGTCGAGTAAATTCAATTAGTTAATCAGTCAGTCCGTTAGTTAATTTTGTATCGATTAATTTCAAAATTTTATTAAATCCACTCTTGCAATAATAAAGTGTTTTTTAAAAAGTACCCACGGAGCGCCATCCTTACAGTACGTGCGTACGTATTATGAAAGAATTTCAAGGTATTCTCGGAAAAGGCAAAACAATATGGGGCAATTCTATATAGTCAAATAATATAAGTGATTATGAAATTCTATATAGTCCTCAGCAGTCTCAATAAATATTACAACACGAATTTATAAAAGAATTCGTTGTTATTTATAGGTTTGGTCAAAATAAACTTGAAACTGAGCAATTCCCGTAAGAATCCGTTGTTATTTATGGGTTTTGTCACAATAAACCCTATAAACTGAGCCATATCCGAAAGAATCCGTTGTTATTTATAGGTTTGGTCACAATAAACCCTGGAAACTGAGCAATTCCCGAAATAATCCGTTGTTATTTATAGGTTTTGTTTGAATAAACCCAAGAAACTGAGCCATTTCCGAAAGAATCCGTTATTATTTATAGGCTTTGTCAGAATAAATCCCAGAAACTGAGCCATTTCCGAAAAAATCCGTTGATATTTATATGGTTTGTAAGAATAAACCCTAGAAACTGAGCCATTTCCGAAAAAATCCTTTATTATTTATAGGTTTTGTCAGAATAAACCATGGAAACTGAGCAATTTCTGAAAGAATCCGTTGTTATTTAAAGGAGTTGCGTCGCGCAGCAGCGGCCCGGGCGGCGGCGGCCGAGGCGGGCCCGTCGGGCGCGGGCGGGACCGACAACGCGGCCAGGGTCCGTCAGGTGAGCTCCATCTGTTACATCACTATGTCACATCTGCTGTTCTACGGGTACCTTAACGCCCATCACACTCTAAAAACTGCTTTTTCTACTCAACATTAAATATCTGAAAAACTAAATTGTATTCAATAATGAACGTTATGATATAAATGTTTCTTCCCATCGTCGATTTCGAGATAACTACAATTGCATTCTATTGATAAATTTTTAGAGCATAAAAGTTGTGAAATGGTATTTTTTTTATATAATATTTTTGAAGCGCTCGTAGCGAAGTTTGCTCAGCTGTTCTTTAACCAATCAGCCAATTTAAGGCTGCTCTTTTTTTTTTTTATGTTATTGGTACATGAGTCGTGCCTGTTACTTCACTGGCTCTCAAGGACTGCTGCCGGAACACACCGTTAGGTGCTTGGCGACAGATTTTCTACTGGCGGGATTCGAACCATGGACCTGCGGCACGGCAGTCCATAGCCATTGCCACTGAGCCATCACTGCTTCAAAATGTTCTCTCATAAATATCAACATTACCGACATTTTTAAGCTCTTACTGCTTTTCAAATATTATAGCTTGGATTCATATACTTGCAGATGTATTTATTTCATTTCATAATGTACAAAAGCGCCAAGACAGTTTTTTGATTTGTTAAATTTTGATCGTCGAGATCGTCAACATTTTCCAGCTTGCGCCAATTTCGCTTTTTCACTGTTGTTGTTGAATTTCGTGTTATTGTTTATAGTTGTAGTCAGAGAGTTAGTTTTTGTTTATTGTTACTAAAATATTATTTTCGTAATATGGAGGCTTGAGCCTCTGAAACAAACTCTGGACCGGGCCATTCAACAACGAAATAACGTATTTTCTCCCGTTAATAAACGTCCACGCAAGTCTTTGAGTGCTTCCGAAAAACTGATGGTTATGTACGCGTATAAGCACACGTTTTTGTTGTAGCCGAAGGACAAGCATTGGTCAGTAATGGAATGTGCTAAAAAATCGCTGACATGTTGGGGATATTGTCAGTTTCAGTCAGAAGGATTGTCAATTGTCAGAATATACTTGACATAGATGGAATATTTGTGTATGACCAAATTTTTTTCTTACTTTTATGTTTTGTTGATATGAGAATCGTACATTTTGGATGTAAATGCAAACAATTTGTAAAAACAAATCGAGGTAAATATGTGCTATAATGATTTTTTTATCATTTTTGTTTTTAACTTCACAGATCTTGTATTTTTATCTTGAATTTGGCATGGTAAGCAAACTCTTATCTACTGAGGTCTGAGTTTCCACTCTCAAGTATTGTTCGGTAAACTATGAATTATGTTTGAACCTTATCTCTAGGCGTATAGGGTTCATATTCGTGCGGAAGCGGATATTGTTGTCAACGCAATCCCGAGCTGGCCCTTAGTCATTCTTGCGGAAGTAGGTGATGCGAGTCGCACACTCCGGTTCAATCGCTCATTGGGACTACGCGCGCGGTCGTGCACAAATAATGGATATACCTTTTTGCACCTGGTGTTTTTAATAAACCAGTGTTTGGTTGTTTGTGGGGTCGCGGCGACCTATTTAACATTAATTTAGACGCCGGGCGTCCTTGATTGAACATTTTATATAGCGGAACTATCAGTGCCGTGGTGAACTCGTGGGTCAAAAGGCTGACCACTACCTATATGCGGGCTACCAGCGACGTCGACTTCTGGACCAAGGAAAGTTTATGCAAATTTAATTCCTACATCTGTTCAACTACAGTTAGAATAAGTTAGGTGTTTTAGCATAATAATCCCTTCGGCGGAACGCCCAGCGAGCCGCTAGTTGGTAAGTGAATTATAATTATTCCCCAGTATTCACATACATAGATCGGCTGGTGTCCTCGTGTGACTTCCAGGAGCCCAGCCGAATACACCACGACGTACGTGGTAAAATATGGGACTAAGGGTATTCTGGAAAAAACCCCCTTCTCATACAAATATATTGTAGCTTCTTCCCCTGCAATAAGGTACCATGAGCATGGTAAATCTACAGAATGTAAGAATTTGTCTGCTGATAAATAATTGTATTAAATCTTTTTTGTGTTTTTATTAACTCTTATCATGATTTATTAAGTTGGCATTCGAGCTTATATAGCTTTAAATTATTCTAATTCACAATTCATTTGGACAATATAGAAGTTGTCAGTTCTTTAGAAGGCGCTGCTTCCTACCTTCCGGAATTTTTGTGGCCTAGAACCCATAGGATGCCGGGTTACAATGTCACCCCTATTTTTCCCGTGGGTGTCGTAAAAGGCGACTATAGTAAATACAAAATATATTATAGGTATGCTATTATTTCAATGTAATAAAAATGTGTGAAACTTAGCGCAGCAAGGTGCGCCGCTACGGAATACGTAATGTACGGTTTACGTACATTTTGATGACTTAGCGCGACTGCGTCCGCTTATAATTTTATAGGGGCGTTCGTTTTGGCTCGATTGCGTTTGTAGCAGTTTCAAAAGTGGCATTTGTGTTTTAGCGTTCGGATAGAAGCTTTTGCTATTTTTGACCACCAATTACTGCATGCTATCCGAACGGCTTAAAACATACTTTGACAACCGACAATATTTTAACAATTTTGCACGGTACGAAACATGGAATCAATCTCTAAAATTAACAAAACAAGTAGGTACCTACTATATAATATAGTATTTATATTATATATTTATAGATAATGTAAATACTAAATAAAAAACTTGTGAAACTCTTCAATCGCGCCAAATACAACTGTCAAAACAGCAGTTGTCAAAAAACGATCACAACGATCCCACGGTAAGACATGGGTCAAAAATATCACTTTTCTCTGTCATTTGTAGCGTTTTCAAAGCTATCCGAACGGTGAGCGAAAACGATATTTTTGCTCACGAAGTCCCAAAACGAACGGCCCGTGTGATCATTTTTAGCGTTTGTGAGTGTTATTTTTGGAACCGATGGGCTATCCGAACGCCCTATATGTAAACTTTATTCCATAATCAGTGTGCAATAAACCTCCGGTCCGATAATACGTTTTTTACTTTATTATAATCATAACATAATTTTATGTAAGGATCAGCCCGTACACGTAAGATTATTTTTGAAGTAAAAATAGTGAATACCCCTGCCCTATAAGTTTGACAATGACATATATTGACATTTCTTTGTTTACATTTTTGATCTCGAATTAAAAACCAGAGTATAGGTTGATCTGGAGATCATTATTCCGAATTTGGTATTTATTTTCCGATAACGTCTGCCAAGTGAAAAAGGTTACTCCGATTTGTAAAAATATGAAAATCGATATCTAGGTTGTTCTGGACGTCTTTATTCCGAATTTGAAATTTATTTTTCGATGACGTCTGCCAAGTGAAAAAAGTTATTCAGATTTGAATGAAAATCGATATCTAGGTTGTTCTGGAGGTCGTTATTCCGAATTTGGAATTTATTTTCCGATAACGTCTGCCAAGTGAAAAAGTTATTCAGATTTGGATGAAAATCGATATCTAGGTTGTTCTGGAGGTCGTTATTCCGAATTTGGAATTTATTTTCCGATAACGTCTGCTAAGTGGAATAAAGTTACTCCCATTTAGATGAAAATCGATATTTAGGTTGTTCTGGACGTCCTTATTCCGAATTTGGAATTTATTTTTCGATGACGTCTGCCAAGAGAAAAAAGTTGCTCCGATTGGGCTGAAAATTTATATCTAGGTTGTTCTGGAGATCATTATTCCGAATTTGGTATTTATTTTCCGATAACGTCTGCCGAGTGATAAAAGTTACTCCGATTTGCATGAAAACCGATATCTAGGTTGTTCTGGACGTCCTTATTCCGAATTGGAAATTTATTTTTCGATGACGTCTGCCAAGTGAAAAATGTTGCTCCGGTTGGGCTGAAAATTTATATCTAGGTTGTTCTTGATGTGTTTATTTTAATTTTGGAATAATTTCGATGACATTTGTTCTGTACGTCGTTTTTCTGAATTTGGCATTTATTTTTCTATGACGTCTGCCAAGTGAAAAAAGTTACTCCGATTTGGATGAAAATTGATATCTAGTTTTTTTCTGGACATCCTTATTCTGAATTTGGAATTAATTTTTCCATGACGCCTGCTAACTGGAGATGACGTATCTTGAAAACGGTAGGAGATAGGTAAGGGAGATTTGGAGAATTATCGTAGGGAATCAGGAAAACATCAGGAATGACATCTGTCAAAAATCCAAAGCGGCAGATTTCAAGATCATACAAAGTGCTTAAATGCTGAAGAGAGGCCGCCAGGCATAGCTTATGTGGGGTCGGAGTGCTTTGTATGGTGGACATCTTGAATTAGTCCAAGAAGCTCCTTTCATTCTGCATACTGTATTAGAAGTAATGTTTCTTATGTGTTCAACTGTATTAAACGTTTTTGTGGGATATTCAACTAAATTTGGATTAATTCTAGGTTAGCCAGTACAACATCTTCAACCACGTCAGCACTTACCATCAGGTGAGATAGTACCCAAAGACTAGACTATCAGCACTAAAAAAACCGAGACAGTAGGCCAAGCTTTGACTAGTGATACGTAGGAAGGTACATCGAACAAGATCGACTCAAATTCATATTAAAATTTAGAACATTTATTCACAAGAATGTTGTACTGATACAGCAGATGTAACGCTTTACAATAATGTCCATAACATTCTAAATGATGGTGGGACTCTGCTGCTACATAACAATAACACCTTATAACTCTCGGCGAATACCACCATGTCATCCACATAACCGAAGACAATTTCATATAAGTTATTCTCAATAAGCAGTAATGTTACAAGCTGAGGGTTCGGGATAAATAATCCAATACGGTTTTAGCAAACTGACACCTTTATTCCACAGTTCTACAGCCACTTTTCTCGTTTCGAACTCAAAGTAAGACTGACTCGTCGGCCCAGACCCGACCCTATTTATACCCAAAGTCATAGTTTCCAGAATATTCTATACTAGTTTAGATAGAAAAACAATAGGGGCCATAAATCACTCGTTTAACGTAAACAACTTTTGTATGCAATTCAATGGAAACTAACTACTACTTATACTGTGGTACTAACTACTACTTATACTATTTGCCTGAGAACAAAAGGCGCCCCTTTTTTTTACATTTTTTTGTGAAGAGTAGGTACATTCTTTGTTTTCTTTTACTTGTTTATCGACCTTGAATTATTCTAGATTATTCGAGTCCATGCGCCGTAACAGTACCTAATAAATACTGCAGAGTAATGTACTGTAGATACAGTTGGCAGGCTTGTTAGCAGGCTTCTTGGACTGGAAAAAATGTTGCTGAGATTTAGTATTTCAGATGAAATACTAAATCTCATCAAAAAAATTAAAGCCAATGAAGCAGGGATGGCTGAGTGCATTGGCTATGGACTGCCACGCAGCATGTCCATGGTTCAAATTTCACCGAGGCCTTTAGCTTCACCGCATGTTAGAAGGGCATTTTGCGAATGCCCGCCTAGCTACCGACCACCCTGAAGTAGAAAATCTGCTCGCCAAGCACCTAAGGGACTGTTGCGGCAGCAGTCCTTGAGAGCCTGTGAAATTACTTTACAACTATGTCTCAAATTGACGAGCGCAGTGCAATTCGTGACTTGTGATGAAATGCAGTTATAGGCAGGGGTTAGTCCCCGTAATATCAGGTGAGCCTCAAGCTTGTTCCGTCACAATAACATAAACAAAGACTTTTGTAGAGCTACGCGGTATCTAACATACACACAGACATCCACATAATATTGGTAGTATTCCTTATTTTCAGTTTAATGCATAAACTAATTACCTAATAAAAACAAGTCAAATGTTATACAAATAAATTAATTATAAGCCCGAATATCTTATAAAAAAATGATTTTGACTTTAATTTCGAATACTTTATGTCATCCCTACTAATGTACAACATCTACCTATAATTTCTCCATATAAAGTAACTAATAAGTACATTTTAGGTAGGCAATATTAAAAACGTTAATCCTGATGTTCTGTGATTGCTATTCTGTGACGTTCGGAGCGCGATGACTTCGCTAGTCTAATACACGCCGGTGCCGCAGCGCACCCGCGATGTTTGGTGCGTGCGAGTGGCATGCTTGCGCGATGATAATTAGCTCGCCCCGCCTACATCTTCAAGGTCGTTGGCGCGATCCCAAGCCTTAAGCAATGTCCGCCGCGGTCATGATTGCATGGGTGACCGCGAGTGACATTACTACTGAGCGCTTCCGTGCTTCGGAGGGCACGTTAAGCCGTCGGTCCCGGTTGTTGTCTTAGGACGGCAGTCGTTATAACATGGTGGTAGGGCATTTTGGAAATGCCCGCCTGGCTAGTTACCACCTTCAAGTAGAAAATCTTGTGCCAAGCACCTAACGGTGTGTTCCGGCAGCTGTCCTTGAGAGCCAGTAATTCTAGGTTAGCCTGAACAACATCTTCGACCACATAATCACTTACCATATTTTTTTGTCCCGGGCTCGAATCGAGCCGGCATCCTCCTATTTCGCGCACGATGGATATTCCACGTGACCAAAAATTGTGCTTTAATAATTTGTAAATGTGATTTTAGCTTAGCACGCGATATTGTAATCATATTAAGAAACTAGCTGCGCCCCGCGGTTACACCCGCGTGGTGATGGATGAAGATGATAAAAAGTATCATATGTGTTAATCCAGCGCCACATCTACCTCCATAATTTCATCAAATTTGGTTCAGCCGTTTGAGTGTGAAGTCACTAACAAACGTTCGCCTTTATAATATTAGTTTGATAAGGATCAATTGAGAGGAGTAGGTCACATATGGCAGATTTTTTTCTTATTTACTTGACACTTATCGTTATATTTTGGACAATTCACACAATATCTTAAATAAATTAATATTAAATAATAGCCTATGTGTTATTCTGATGTGTAAGCTATATTATTGGAAAGTTTCATTAAAATCCATTCAGTAGTTTTTTGCGTGAAAGAGTAACAAACATCCATACATACATCCATAATAACAAACTTTCGCGTTTGTAATATTAGTAAGGATGATCCAAGTATTTTTAAGGTATGTAGTTAGGAATTGCTCCATACGAATGCTGTACGTTTTTTTGTATTTATGAACATGTTGAAGCGGTGACTGCTCAGTGGCATTGGCTATGGCAGCAGGTCCATGGTTCGAATCCCGCCGCGGGCTTGAGCTTCACCGCATGGTGGAAGGGTATTTTGCGAATGCCCGCCTGGCTAGCGACCACCCTCAAGTAGAAAATCTGTAGCAAAGCACTTAACGGCATGTTCCAGCAGCAGTCCTTGAGAGCCAGTGAAATTACAGGCACATGAGACTTAATGGCTATGTCTCAAGGAGACGGGCGCAGTGCAATTCGTGACTTGTGACGAAATGCATCTGTTATAGGCACAGTAACATTTAAAAAAAAAATATTGTCCATTCAAGGGTGTTTATTTTTAAAAAATCCGGTAATTATATAAATACATATAATTAAATAAGTTGATAGCGGTAGCAGGCTTTAGATTAGCAAAGACAAACAAAAGGTCCTTCTTAGGTAACTGTATGGGGTTTTATAATAAAGTACCCAAACATATTACAACGCTCACAGAAGGCAAATTCAAGTTGCCTGTGAAAAACATTTTGATTAAGAAATCCTACTACACAGTTTGTGAATACTTAAACGACAAAAATACTTGTCCGCCTCTGCCAAGCTGTAGCCTGTCACCTACGTAATTTAAACAAATATTGTAATAATCTTATTATATAGTATATGTATTGTATACACATTGTTAAAAGAAGTTTAAACAATGGCCCCGAGTTTCACGACTGTTTTCATCGCAGTGGGTCCCTACATTTTCTTTGCTGAACAACATCTTCGACCACATAATCACTTACCATAATTTTTTGTCCCGGTCGCGAATCGAGCCGGCAACCTCCTATTTCGCGCAGGATGCATATTCCACGTGACCAAAAACTTCTTCTTATAAATTTTTAGTAATGTGAAGTATAATTATTTACAGGGAATACAGAACGATGTGTGGGAGGCATCGATTACTCTCAAGCAACACAGATTATTACAAGAAATTTATAGCAGGTAAGTTAATCAGCAAAATCCTTTAACAAATGAACAGTAGTTTTTCTCCGAGTGCCAACAAGTACGCGCCAGCAAAGTTTTCTAGAATCGAACAGAGAAGAGAGCCGTTATATTTCTCTTTATGACGGAATGTAGAGAAAAAAATAAAATATTTTTCTTACTATACTACTGTTAACCATGGAAACCAAGGGTGTAATGAGTTTCCATACAGTATTTGTACATTGTGTAATAAAATGATATAAATGTGCCGTTCTGTGCTTGCTTTTTTGAAGCAGTGATGGCTCAGTGACATTGGCTATGGACTGCCACGCAGCAGGTCCATGGTTCGAATCCCACCGCGGGCTTGAGCTTCACTGCATGGTGGAAGGGCATATTGCGAATGCACGCCTGGCTAGCGAC
The DNA here is from genome assembly GCA_963890685.1 of Plagodis pulveraria. Lineage (NCBI taxonomy): Eukaryota > Metazoa > Arthropoda > Insecta > Lepidoptera > Geometridae > Plagodis > Plagodis pulveraria. The sequence goes on along the minus strand of OY982964.1, from coordinate 7,447,321 downwards.
CACCCATCAAGTAGAAAATCTGTCGCCAACCACCTAACAGTGTGTTCCGCCATAAGTCTTTGAGAGCCAGTGAAATTACAGGCAAATGAGACTTAACAAGCATGTCTCAAGGTGATGGGCGCAGCGCAGTTCGCCACTTATGATGAAATGCATCCGTTATAGGCAGAGGCGTCGCTTAACATCAGGTGGGCCTCGTGCTTGTTCCGTCACAATAACATTAAAGTTGGAAAGATAAATAATTATAACACATGCTATTTTGAAATCGTAATGTGACGGTGACCGATGCTGTAGCAAGATATTGAGTCATTTGTGAATCATTTATAGTAGGAAGTAAACAATTCTGCAATTTGGATGTGACGCAAATCTAACTATGTCACTAGACAAACGCTTTGGTAAGATAATACTAATACCATAACGTTTGTATTTGCAGAGGCCAGGTGAGGCCGAACTTCAACATGCAGCGGATAACGGGTGTGAACACCGGCATCACGCCTCCGCCGCCCCCGAACAATCCACATTTACCCGATAGGTAATTGTACACTATGCAACAGGTAACTTTACTTCTACACAATCAGACTACCTGATAGGTAAGCCTTTGTGTTCAGCAATGCATATTCCGGTTTACAGAGACAGAGGCGTGAACACCAATGTCATGCCTCCGCTGCCATCGTACCATTCATATTTAGCATGTTGATAGAACAGTGGCCAATGTATCTGATGTGTTTAATCTAATTTACTATACACCTATCAAATTCACTGGTCCAAATGCATACAGTATACATTTACAAATTTTATATTCGCTATGAATGCTAACACGACTGTGATTTATTTATAAAAATAAACTGTTCATTATATTTTGAGTATTTTAGCCCTCTTCCGTCTCTTTTAAATCTATGAGCCACGTACAAACTTTTAAGTGTATATGTAGATACTCGTACATGTTATTTATGAAGCAGTGATGGCTCAGTTGCATTGGCTATGGACTGCCGCGCAGCAGGTCCATGGTTCGAATCCCGCTGCGGGCTTGAGCTTCACCGCAAGGTGGAAGGGCTTTTTGCGAATGCCCCTCTGGCTAGCGACCACTCTCAAGTAGAAAATCTGTCGCCAAGCACCTAACGGTGTGTTCCGGCAGCAGTCCTTGAGAGGCAGTGAAATTACAGGCACGTGAGACTTAATAACTATGCCTCAAGGTGACGGGCGCAGTGCAATTCGTGACTTGTGACGAAATGCATCTGTTATAGGCAGAGGTTAGTCCGCTTAACATCAGGTGGGCCTCGAGCTTGTTCCGTGTCTTATATAATTACTCTCTATATTACAGACCATCGACATCAGGCCACTCGCCGCGAGAGGCCAGCATAAACGAAGAGGCTAAAGCCGCTACGAGGCATTACATAAGACATAATAGACAAAGGCTTTTGTACTATATTGAAGAAACAAACGAAGGAAAAGGATTCATAAAAGTAAGTTCCTTAACGTGTTGACATTGTGACCTAAAGATAAAAAAAACCGTGCTTTAGAGGATTGATTGCGGCACTCACAAACTCCAATTAACTTGGACTATCTATGCCAAATGGGGTGGTGAGGTGCCAGGCTCGAACTGAACCCCCTATATCTTCCAGTGGCAGAAGTAAGAAACGACAAAGGGATACATATTAAAAGGTTGGCAGCAGCACTATCCGAAGAATTGCCACCTTTTAGTGCGATCCTCAAGACGCCTGCGAGCGTGGGGAGTATGACAAACCCCCTAATGGAGGAGGTCTTTGTTCAAGACTGGACATTATGGCTGTTGATGATCTATGCCAATAAGTCCGGAGTTGCAAATGTACATATAAGTAAATGCCAGAGGAATGTATGTAGCGTCTTCTAGAACTTGTAACGTCTTTACTGCAATTCCCAAGACGCCTGCCTAGATAGTGGAAATAATGGTAAACCTACCACCGTTCCCTTGGCGGAACTTTGTGTCCAGCAATGGATATTAGTGGTTGATACAGTAAATCATAAAAGACGACAAAGGGAGAGAATGTGCCCAATGGGCTGACACTCATGTCTATGTGTGTGGGGTGTTGCTGCACATTGGTCTCAAATCAGTGCCCCTCCACCAGAAATGAATGCGTGGGGTATACACCAAGCAGACCGCTGGTTAAAGTTATGATAAAAATCTCAAGCGGTGCTTTAAAAATCAATCTAAATAATGACTACCACGCGCATCCATAGCTAAAATTTCTGATGAAAAATCAGCCTTACGCCTTGATTATCAGAGAGTTAGCGGGTAAATTTACCAACGAGATTATTTCCAATGGTAGCAAGGCCGAAAGTCGGCTGGCCTTATGACTGACTCAATTTTTATTACATTTAGGTCCTTGTTCAGAGATGGCATAATTGTGTGACCCCACAAGAAAGGGGATGAGGGGTGGAAGATGACGACAGTACATTGTAGTATAACAGCAAATTGTATGTGCAGGAGCTGTGCTACTCATCGGACGGTCGCGTGGTTTGCTCCCCGTTCGGTCGCGGCATGCGGCTGCTGGCACTGAACGAGAACTGCAGTGAGCTCTCGCAGTGCGTCACGGAAGTGGAACTCCCCCGGACCATGGCTGAGGTAGGCCAGAGCCTCGGCATCCACACAGATCTCGTCGTCAGCTCCAAGTTCAGTCCCCGCTACCATCTGCTTGTCACCGGCTGCCTCGAGGGCAAAGTTGTGTGGTACCAGCCTCATAGCGGTGAAATGTAGCTAATGTTTTATCAGAAAATAGATGAATACAAACTTTTTTCCTGCCATTTTTCTTTGTTTTATTGTTCCTCGTTTAGGCTTTTTTTTAATAATGCATAGAATGTTTGATTTTATAAGAAGGTATACCTATATTTATAAGCATTTAACGGGACATAATCGCGATAAAACATGTATACGTTTATTTACCTCGACGGTTCGACCAAGTTGCATTGGTCACGAGCAGACTGAAGAGGCGGGTGTCAACGTCTTGAAAGGCGGGTATTTTCTCCAACTACCCGCATTTGATTTAGAAATTATCGTCTCGACACTGACAACATCCACAGGTCTTAAGGAAGGTAAAACGCGTTTGGTGTCATTTCCTTAGCACTGGATTCCAGGATGGTTTTGCTGCATCCTTGTAAATATGTGTTGAAGTGCGAGTCTTAAAGTTACTGTATGCCTATTTCTACCGCCAAGCAGCAATGTTTGTGTTACTGTGTTCCAGTATTTGGGTGCTGGTGAAATTACAGGCACACGAGACAACAACTTTGTCTCTGGGTGATGTAGTTCGGCACAAGTGATCAGCATCTGTTATAGGCCGAATTAACCACTGAATATCAGATGGGCCTTTTTTTTTTTTATTTTTATATTTTTTTTTTATTCTTAATTTTTTATACAGGGTTTTTTCTTAAAGAATATGCCACCCTTATTGCTAAACATGAAACTTATATCTATTATTAATTTAAGCCTACTCTTGCCCAGTACTAGGTGTCTTTAAGACTACCTGGTACAGGTCATAAAGCTTTCTAGCTTCTTCGGAGTCAGGCTGCGACAGCACTCCGTTGCACCCTCCTACCTGCCAGAAAGCATGGCTGTATACAAATAATCGCCGACGCAGAGTATCGTTACGGGAACACTCCATTAAAACATGGTATACATCTTCTATTTTGTCACATTCGTCACAATTTGGACTGTCCGTTTTCTTCATCATGTACCCAAATTTTTTTAAAGGAATGTGCCCGGATCGAAGTCTCATTGCTGTAACTATTTCATTTCTTTCCATGTCGCTCCCCAAAAACCAAGGAAAACGAAGAAGATTTGGTTGTATCGTCCTGTACCAAATTCCTTTTGAAAGGGATCTTTCGTCAAAATATTCTGACCAACTTTCAAATGCACGTTTTTTAATAAGCGAAATCAAATCTGTATGATATGGAAGGCAGGTGATTCTCACTCCGTCATCAACAGCTTCCTTGGCAAGTCGATCCACTTCTTCGTTTTCCAATAGGCCGACATGTGAAGGTATCCATTGAATTTTAATTATTTTATTCATACTTCTCAATTTCATTAAGCCTTCGATTAAACTATATGCTATTGGAATGCCTCTAAAGTTAGAGCCACTGACACAACGGGCAAGATGGAGTATGGCACTCTTGGAGTCAGTAAGAATTACAAATTTGTTATAGTTTAAACTTTCTACATATGATAAAGCCTCTGTTAACGCAACAAGTTCAACATTCATAATATTAATTTTTGTCCTTATTGAAACTTTAGTGAAGTTACCGTTCTCTGCATCCAAGAAAGCGGCTCCTCTTCCGTCTTTTGTCATAGAACCATCCGAAAAAAGCTTATAATATCCGCCATACTTCGCGCGTAAATATGATATACACTTAATTTTAAGTTCACATGAGTTATAACGTCGTTTAGGCTTGTCGATAATTTCTATTTCAGGTTCCAAAACGTCATTTAATTTAATATTACTGACCCAAGTTTTTATGCTAAACATTTCTAATTGTTTGCTACAGTAAATACTATTGTATTTTAGGCTATTATGAGTAGATACTAGAAGCGGATTCTTTTTTTTCCTCCAAAATGGCAAGTGCATTGAACTAGACAGCTCTTCCAGCCTACTTATAATATCACTATCTTTTAAGGATTTAGCCTTTAGCCAATATTTACCTGCCAGGTATTGTCTACGTACAAATAATGGTGGTATACAGAGTTCTGATTCCATAACATGAATAGGGGTACTTTTAATGAATCCTCCTATTAGTCTCAAAAACTGATTTTGTAATGTATCCAACGTAGCAAGCTTGGTGCGGCATGACGTATCATATAAAAAGCTACCGTAATCCAGGCGACTGCGAACAATAGCTATATATAGCTGTCTCATATGTATAGGGTGCACGCCCCAACTTGAACCAACTAATACCTTGAATATATTTATAAATTTAAGACATTTTTGTCGTAATTCTGTGATATGTTTTGCCCATCGAAGTCCTCGATCCACCCATAATCCTAAATATTTAAAATAGTTTACCAACTCTAAACTAATATTGTTTATCTTGATATCGATAATATCAGTTTTGTATCCCCGTTTGAATATGCACACTTTACTTTTATGAGGTGAAATTTCTAACCCTAAATTGGCTAATAGTGAAGATAATAATTTAAGAGAAGATTCTAAATATTGACCTCCCTGTCTTATATTTTTACATTGTGTAGAAACAACAAAATCATCTGCGTATTGCGATATATACACTTCATTTTTTAATAGTGTACAGATATCCATTGTTGCGATATTAAACAGGAGCGGAGAGAGTGGATCTCCTTGTGCTAAACCCATACCAGTACTTCTAGTAATACAGTTGTCGCCTATATTAATTTTTAAATTTCGTTCTTTTAAAAAATTCCATAAATAGAGACATATCTTGGGGCTTACTTTAATATTATTCAAGATGGATACCAAAGCCTTTATGTCGATATTATTGTATGCATTATTAACATCTAAAAAACAACTTATAGTTGATTTAGACTCTGAAAATCCCATCTGGATATTACTCACCAATAAACTTAAATTATCGGAACATGACATAGATTTTCTAAATCCAATTGTGTTCGTGGAAAACATTTTATTATGTTCTAAATACCACTCTAAACGCTTACTTATGATTGAATGAAAAGTTTTACATATACACGACATTAAAGCGATCGGTCGTAAAGAGGAGATTTCGTTTGGATCTCGTCCTGGTTTTTGAATAGCTACTATGCCTACTTGCCGCCATTGTCTAGGTACAAACCCATCAGATAAGAACCGATTATATAAAAGAAGAAGAAAATTCTTAGCATTATCAGGTAAGTACTTTATCATAGAATATGAAACACCATCACATCCAGGAGATGTATCCTTCGTTTTGATACACGCATCTAGCTCCTGCATGGAGATTTCAATCTCTAATTGTGCATTCGAATTGAAGAAAGTTGGCTGTTCAGGGAATACGTAGTCTGGGGCCAGACTACTAAGTAAATTGGACGCTTGTGAATTGCTAATGTAGTGGGGATTATATTTATAGCCTTTCACCCACCTCAAACGTTGCCACATTTCTGATGATGTAGTTTTTTCATTGACTGATGAACAGATGTTATACCAATCGTTACTTCTAGCTTGGCGGATCAACTTTTGAGCTTCACTAATATTTTTATTTAGTATATCATAATTGTCAGGGATAGGGTTTCTTCTAAACTCTGCTAACGACAATCTACGTTTAGCTACCGCTTCTGACAGTTGACTGTTCCAGTAAGATTTGGCTCTAAAATTAGACTCAAGGTTTTGATTTATCCTTTTAAACGGAATGTGAATGTCAGCAGCATGATATAAACTATTCAAAAAAAAATCATAACAACTTTGATTCTCTTCAGGTATTACGTTAATGACGCTAAATGCGTCATCAAGGCATTTGGTGTAGCTACTCCAATCAGCTGCCTTAAAGTTTCTTTTAATAATAGGTTTTTGAGATGGAGAATAACTAGAGGCTATTTTTATAAAAAGATGGTCACTACCTAGAGTTTCCTGCAAAGTAGTCCAATCAAAATCCAGTGCGATATCAGAAGTGATTAAAGATAGATCTGGCGATGATTTTTGTAGCTTTCCATTAACTAGTTTGATGCGCGTATCGCGGCCATCGTTAAGTACTACGTAATTGCTACCCAGTAGGGAGTCAAATATTGCAGAGCCCCTGCGCTCTGTTTTATACGACCACGTGGTATGATGAGCATTAAAATCTCCTAATATAAGGCATCGCCTTTTAAATATAGAAAACAGTTGCTGCCAATCGCTGTGATTGGTTTTTGTAGATTGGGAACAATACAAAGCAATAACGTTATCTATTAATTTACAATTAGTTACTTTGACACAAATCAATTCAATGTTAGGATTAGATAGTTGTAACGGTACGACTTGACACTTAATAGATCTATGCATAATAAGGGCCACGCCCCCCCATGAGTCACTACGGTCTGCGCGGTAAACATTGTATTGACTTACTTTGAAAGAGCTGTCCGGTTCCAACCACGTTTCATTTATAGCTGCAATGTGAACTTTTTGTTGTATCAATAATGGTTGAAAAGATGCTAGTTTCGGTCTAATACTTTGGGCATTCCACTGTACAATATTCAGTTTAATTAACTTTTTACTATCCATTACAGTTAATTAATCCATTGACTAATATTGCCATAGGCCAGTCTGAAAGTTTATCCACCGCCACTATTATGATCCACTCAACGCACAACTTAATAACACTCTTTACCTTAGATTGAATATCGTAATTTTTCCTAAATATTACTTCCTTAATTCTGCGTAATAGCTCACTTAAAGTTGTTTTTTCTAGTTTTTTTTCCTCGCTCTTACTTTCTTCGTTAACTTCGCTTTCAAGCTTTTCTTCTAAAGAACAGGGGAGGTCCCATGCTGTTGTATCATTAGAAACTTTTTTCTGTGACCATTTCTTTATTTTTTTCTTCGGCGTTGTTGAGGGTAAAATAACACTTTTTTCGGATTGCGCGTCCGATGCATTATCCGATAAACCAGGCATGTAGCATTCGTGTTGATTATTGCTATCCAAACCTGTTGTCGAAGCAACAATACAAGTTTTGGCTAGGTGATTTCTTTTCACTTCAGTCGGTTCAATAACAGGAGACGATGCGTATATTTGTGCTGCCTTACTGTAAGCGTAATTGTGTTCCGCCATAATATCTCTGATTGATTTTTCTTTTAGATACGCGGGGCAAGTCCTCGCCATAGCCATGTGATTACCATAGCAGTTTGTGCATTTGAAAATCTTAGTATTGCAGTTTGCATGGTCACCACTACACTTTGGACATACCTCTTTCTTTACTGTGCATGTTCTTACTGTATGCCCCAATTTCCAACAAAAAAAACATTGCGTCACAGGGTACACGTATGGTTCTATCAAGACCCTCACGCCATGTACATACACAAACGGAGGCAAGCAGCTGCCTTTGAAACACAGGCGGACTGATTCTGACGGAATCCATCTATCTCCAGCAGTTTTACTATTTTTATTACGCCGGTTAAGTCTTTTCAAAGAAATAAGATCTGAAGACTCAGGGCTTGTTATATTTTTCATTATGTCTTCTTCAGATAAATCCAAATCCACATCCTTTATGACTCCAAAGGAGTAGCTCACCTCTGACGATTTATTAAATCTCCAGTCATTTTTTTTCAAAGTTTCATTGGAGAGTAATTGTTCAAGACTACTTTCCTCGTTGAATCGGACTCTTATCTTATATGGGTTTAAATATTTTATAGCTGATATATCACTTATATTCAAATCTTTTAACAACCGTGCCAAGGCAAATTGTTTTGGCAAAGGCTCTTTTTGGCTAGAAATATAAATCTCCGCATCCTTGTTAGTTACTTTCTCTTCAGTTTGTGACTTGCTTTCTCTCTGGCATATCTTCTTATTTTTTTTCCCTTTCACTAATTCCCATTCTTCGTCATCTTTATCCTTATTCTCTTCTTCTCTAAATCTCTTCGTCGGCTTATGTATCATCGCTTCAGTCTCACTTTGTAATACCTGTATATCAGAACATTCCATCTCTTCCTCAGTTAAAACTTCTTGAATATTATCTAAACTCATTGTTCGTCGATGTAAACAAGCGCGAGAATGCACCGGGCAGGTAGGCGACCCGCGCCGGGCTTATCGCGCGTGTAAACAATAGCTCCTGCAGTAGATTGCGAACTATGCGACCGTACACGACCACCTCGCACGGGTGCCGCTACGGGAATGGTATAAGATGGGCCTCATACTTGTTCTGCCACAATCACATAAAAAAAAAGAATTTACGAGGAAAACAAAAACGTCTATTGTAGTCCCAGTCAATCTCTGTGGGGCATATGGTATAACTTGTAACACTACCAATGGGATACAAAGTAGGGAATACAACAATAATCCAAAGTGTCCATCAGAATGGCCGATCACTAATAGTGGTAGCCAATAATTGCTGCTCAATTATACTTATTATAACTAACGGGATATTTACCGTGTTTTTGATTGGTTATGAGCTCTCTATATTTCTTGCTTGCAACAGTGCCGAAATATAGAGAGCTCATAACCAATCAAAAACACGGTAAATATCCCGTTAGTTATAATAAGTATAGTGTTAATGACCGTGACAGTTTAAAAACTCATGCTGCTCAATTGCTTCTATTTGCTGCCTATCATGAGAATTCCTGCCCGGCTTCTTTTATAATAAATGAATCATTTAGTGTGACATGTGACCGTCCATTCTGACGCCAAGATGGCCGGTCACCTGCTTGTATTATACACCAATTTATCGTCAAATTCTTCCTTCCTATATTTTCTAAATAATATTTTGTAGTGAAATACAGATTGTATTCAACACCATAACTTTTTACTGATTTCATAAATGTTGTTTTACAATGGCAATATCTGTTAGCTTATTCTCGTAAAATAATCATTTGATGTGTTTACTACTTTAATGGATTATTCCTAGACTATGGTACATTCAGGATAATGTTTCCCCAAGTGTAAACTGTTGTATACCATAACTTTACTAGCTATATTGAACCCAGAACCTCGATGTTTGGGTATGCCACTGCAGATTTACCAATAAAACACATAATAACAGTAAATAGTTTTATATTTAACAGTACTTGATTACAGAACTATATTTCATAAAAATCTCAGTACAAAAGGTGCTGTACAAGTCATCCAATATCCTTACCTTCAAAAATTTTACTATGTTGATAAGAAGTTAGGGAATCAAACATGGCCTCCTTCCTTGAGCTTCGCGATGAGGGTGTCGACGTCGGGGACGATAGAGCCCCCTTGTCGTACCGGGGGGTCTACCACCGACACTACTTTGATCCGGGGTGAAATGTCCACTCCGAGGTCTTTAGCCGTTACCTTTTTAAGAGGCTTCTTTTTTGCTTTCTGGAAAGGTCATAATATAAATATCAAATAAATGCTCTTGTTATACAGTGGTGGACAACGAATTTGAAACAAATATTGCTATTTAGTATACAAACATTTTTAATGGGTATATAAGTGCAATATCAGAAAGTTTAATGGCTTTGACTTTAGCAAAATTAGCTTATTTTCTAGTCTCTATTTTAAAAAGGACAAGTCTCCCGTTTCCACCTAGAGAAAAAACAACACTAATCAATCACACTATTCAAATGCGAAGTGCATGCAGTATTTTTAGCCACGCACCTCCGAACCTGCTGAGCAGATTTTGATGAAATTTCGCACACAGATTTCTTAGGGTCTAGATACGGCATAGTATACTTTTATTCCGATTTACTGAGTAGGTCCCGAGGGAGCGCGATATAACCGAGCTCTATGCGGGTCATCATCAGCCGGATGACGTCCACTGTCGAACAAAAGCCTCCCCCATAGAGCGCCACAAAGAACGGCTATTAGCCGCTTGCAACCATTGGCTACCCGCGACTTTCACGTTTTCTACTACCTACGTCTTCCGGTGTAGTGTGGTAACAACTCGATAACCTTTCTTCCCCATCGGTTATCATTTCGTCGAGCAATGTGCCCATTGCCTCTTTAACTTGCAAATTCTGAGAGCTATGTCAGTGACTTTGGTTCTTTGGCGAATATCCACGTTCCGGATTTTATCGCGCAAAGAAACTCCGAGCATATCTCTCCATAGCTCGTTGAGCGACTCTGAGCTTGTCCATAAGGCCCACAGTTAAGGACCACTTCGTAGTGCTATAAAGTCTTCACTGACAACATACACTGGTTGAAGACTATGGTCTTCTCTCTCTTTATCGAAGTTGGACCTACCCAACTAGACAGTCTATCCCAAGTAAATGTAATGGTCAACAACTTCGAGCGTTTCGTTCCCAGCAACTACTGGCACGGGTGCAACATGGACATCAGACATTATTTTCGTCTTGTCCATGTTCATTTTAAGACCCACTAATGAGTTCGCTGAGCATAAACTTAATTAAGTAAAGCCAAAATTAATATTTTATTAGGAAACTTAAAGAATCAACGAGAAACTTTCAATTTATTCTAAACACAAAGCAATAATTGAGATAAAGTTTTGTCTGTTTGTGCGAGCGTTAGACAGATAACTAGTTCAGTTTACCGCCGAGGCAATTCTTATTAATGGGACACATAACAGGAAATGGTCGATAGCATCCGAGTGCTATATATGGCGGTTATAGTAGTAGTTCGCATCGACAGCTTCTATGCACGTGTGGACCCTAGCATCTTGGTGAAATAGTACTTTTTTTTTGCTAAATGAAATCGATCGTTGTCGAACCGTTTTAACATGTTTATTATAGTATTCGCCATAGATCGTTTTACCTTTTGGAGGTAGCCGGTATAAACTCACCATAACTTTGTGAGTTAATGTACAAATTTTGGCCTTCTTCAGCCCCGATTAGCTCTTGTAAAAATCATTGTTTCTACTTCTCCGTGGTCGTCGGTGTTTTGGGGTGTATGCGGCGCAAAAACTTATCCGACTTGCTGTTAAACAACGTCAAATAATCCTTTGAAAAGCACAGTAGCAACAAAGAGGTGTTTACGAGAGGCCGACCTCTCCGGCAAACACCTAAATGTTTTTTACTTTGAAACGACCACGCAATTAGATATGCTTTTTCTACGATCTCGCGCTTATACATCGAGTTCTCAATTAGTTCGGGCATGCACGGCCTCAATTCAACACTAACATGTCCCTATTTATCCAGGGTTTCTTTAGTTTCGGTTATGGTACTTTTTCGCTAATAATCATGCATTGGGCACACGAAATTCATTCTGCCATTTTATTGTAAATCACGCGCTTTTATTTAAAAACAACCCTTAATTAATTTTAACTCTGATTTCGTGTACGTGTAGTACACTGGTTAATGGCAACTCGATTTGTTCCGCGTTCACCCTTCGATGTTTCCTCTTGCATGAATAATTCTTAGTTTGCCATACGTCATATTCCTAATTCCGCGGCAAAGATATTATATATTGTTTATAACTTATTCCTGTTTTGCCCTATCTCTGCCAACTAAACTGTGCACAAAAACTATTAGAAATTGATATGCGCTAAGCATGCGACAGTGCTTGCAAATCACATGTAGTTGTTATGTTTTTGATTTATCTATGCTTGCAGTAGAGATATTAGGTGTCTCTATTAGATATGCTAATACCATCTAAAACCTTTTATGTTTCGCCATGGTTTAGTCCCACTAAGACATGGCGAAACTTAGGTGGTTTAAAAACATATAATAGGGGCGAGCCTATTGCCACCTTACCAGGCACAGTTCAATGCTCCAGACTGCTACTGAGAAATACGTTGTCAACCCAAGAAAACCCAACAACTGTTGGATGTGGTTGAAGTATGTCATATTGTTTTCTCTTTTCTTTTGTTAAAAAAATAATATTATTGCTTTCAAAATAGATGAATATGTAGGAAATTTTTGCTATAGTCAAAACCTTGAAACATTGCGGTAACATACATCTTATAATCTCATTTAATAGTGGAAGGTACTTATGAACCCTAGCAGTGGAACAATGTGGGTTAAATTAATATCAGTAATGAATAGTTACCATGATGTTCGGCAGCGTCGCGTATCTGGGCTCGTTGAGCCGGAGGTCCGCGCTGATGACGGCGGGAAGCTTGGTCTTGATCACCTCCAGACCACCGTCGATCTCGCGCGTCACCGTCAAACCACTGTCCGACTTCTCTATCTAAATATATAGCACGATACATATAATAATAAATATATATGTTTATATAATGTATTAATTTAATTTCAAACTACAGAAAAAAGTAAGTATACCTATTTCATATTTGGGTGTTGAAATTTGTTGTGGTTTTTTTGTCTTGTGCTTGGTAGGGTATGTTGCAAATGTTCGCCTGGTTACCATCTTATAAATCGATAAATCCTACTTGAATATTCCCATAACTCTTTGAATAAACTGATTAATCTTCAAGCAGAAAATCTGTATATAGCTCCTAATGGTATGTTCCGGTAAGCCATTTATTTGATAGAATTAGACTAGAACAATATAAAGGTAGTACTGGTTTACCTTAGATGCAAATACACCTTGAGGCCAATCAAGCAAAGCAGCTGTCATTTGTGCGGTTTGGTTGGAGTCATCATCAATCGCCTGAAAATAAGAGCAATTTTCGATGTATTTTTTCTGTTTGACACATATTAAACAAATAGTAAGCCGGCAGTTATATTTCAAATGCATCTGATGACCTTCAGGCTGGAAACTTATGGCTGCAGGTTTAGTACACAGACTGTGAGTGTTTTGCCAGTTCTATAATTGTTTAAAATCAATATATTCATTTTCTTTAACAAAGTGCTTGACTGTAGGAGTAGGATAGGTTACCAGCCTATTCCTGTGACAGGCACAATAACCAAGTTGTCTATTCCCAACTAAATCAAAATAAAGTAATACATCACCAGTGATTAATATTATGAAATTAAGGCACACTCAGATTGCAAGTTTTACAATGACGCTATCAGTTGCTGCTGCTTTACATTAATTTTGCAGAAAGAGTCTGGATTGAACCAATACTTTCGCACAGCACAGTGGAAGGGCATTTTGAAAATGTCCATATTGTACCAGCAATCACTAGTGTGATCTGGCAGCTGTTATCAATGAAATATATCAGCTGATAGTAATTCAGAACCTAGTTTTAGTCTATTAACATCTTCAACAGAACGGAGACGTTGGTGAAGGGCTTGCCTATTACCAATCATTTTAATAAAGCCAAAGTCGTGATCCTAGGGGACTTTAACGCTCACCATCAAGAATGGTTGTTTCCCTTTCAGAAAACTGATCATACTGGCCGTGAAACGCTCAATTTTGCACTATCACACGACCTTACTCAACTTGTTAACCAGTCCACAAGAATACCCGATGTGGAAGGCCACACAGCTAACTGCATAGACTTAATCTTAACCAATGATCCAGATAGATACTCAGTCTCTGTATCTGCTCCCATAGGAAATTCTGATAACTGTCTAATTAATGCTGTGGCCACATTTTCTCCCCCAGATTATAGTTCTAGAAAATGCAGACGGCTGTGGCGCTTTACTTCAGCGGACTGGGATGAGATGCGACACTTTTATGCAGCTTTCCCTTGACAGCAGGTCTGTTTTCCTTCTGAGGAACCATCCATTTGCGCTGATGCCATTTGCGATGTTATAAACCAAGGAATGGAATATTTTATCCCGTTTCGTGACCAGGTACCCAATTCCGCGGCGCGTCCTTGGTACAACTCTGACTGTGCTAAAGCCGAAAGGCTTAAGCACGAAAAGTACAAGGCGTGGGCTGAAGCGCGTGTCTCCAAAACAGCAACCCTCAGTGACAAAAAACGGGACTACAACTATAGCTGTAAATGGATTCTTCTGCATATAAACGACCTCCTTACACCAAGTATTGTTGGGTATGCAGATGATAGTACAGTAGTGGAGAGATACATTCCTAATCCTAGAGCCAAGAAATCTGAGATCCAGTCTTCAAGAGCTGCCATGATCGAGAGAGCAAACACCACTTTACAAGCAGTGTCTGATTGGGGTGCAGTCAATTTGGTTTCTTTTAACACCAAAAAGACGCAAGCGTGTCTTTTCTCTGCCAAACGGGACTGTATTGTTGTTCCTCCTTCTTTCCAAGGTGAACCGATACAGTTCGGAAATGGCATTGAGTTGCTCGGCATGCACATATCTCCCAACCTCAACTATGGCCAATCTATTGAGTCCAAAGCCTTACTGAAAGCAATACTGAACAAAGTGAGGCGCTACTTTGCTCCATCGCAACTGCTCACTCTTTACCAGGCCCAAGTGTGCTCTTGCATGGAGTACTGCAGCCACCTCTGGAATGGTTCAGCAAAGTACCAGCTTGCGGCTTTGGACTCAGTAGAAAAGCGTGCCACTAAGCTAATTGGTGACAGTAAGCTAGTTGGGAGAAAACTTCAAAGTCTGTCGCATAGACGCCAAGTAGCTTGTCTGTCGGTTTTCTATCGCATTCACTTCGGTGAATGTGCTCAAGAGCTACATGATCTCATACCGTCTTCTCCATTTAACTATAAGACTACCAGACGCGGAGAGAGCTTTCATCCCTTCACTGTCAATTTGCCGCATGTTCGTTCAAAGCGATTTCAGAGCTCTTTTATCGTGCAAACAGCGAAGCAGTGGAACTCTCTCCCATCGTCAGTCTTTCCAGGTGCGTATAATCCTGGTGTTTTCAAAAAAAGAGTAAATAGGTTTCTTCTGGGCAAGCGTGATTCATCTTCGACTTCGTCGTCGCTTACCATCAGGTGAGATGGAGTCAAACGCAAACCAATCTAATGTAAAAAAAAAAAAAAAAATAGTAAGAGCAAAATAACTCTATGTATCATTGTATTGAATATATCTGCATTGGATGTAAAGAAGAAATAATACTTATGTGATAGTGACATATTGCTTTTTTCTTTAAAATATCACTGTAATATATTTGCTGATCAGTAGTCTGTGTTCTTATAATGGCTCATTTTAGTCAATATAAAGTAGGGATAGTGCACTGTCAGCACAGATACTCATTTAACATAGTAAAATGGAAATTAATTGTTCATTTATAAACTGTATATAACACTACAGCTACTACAGTGAAAGCATTTAGACAACCTACAAGTCATTGTAGTCCAAATGCTCCAGCCTTTAATTTTAATAATTTTCACCAGTTACCTGTTTTCCTACGATAACAATGTCAACTTTTTCGTCCTGGGAAAGCTTGGCAAGGATCTTAGCCACATGAAGAGGCTGAAGAGTTTCATACTCTGCTCCAGCAACCTCAACATGGATGGCACGATCTGCACCCATAGCTAGAGCTGTTCTTAATGTCTCCTGAAAATTTTAAATAAATAAGTTGTCATGAAACGGTAATCCAGTAGCCTAATTGAATACAATTATTATAACATTTTACATATATATTCAGATTTGTTACTGAATCCATCAGTTTATAAAAGCTTTAGTTAGTAACAAATATGAATAAATGATGATACTGCCATTTTCCAATAATTTAATCAGATTTAGTTAGTAACAAACAACAATAGTATATTATAACCTGCATCATTCACTTTATTATGACTCAAATATTTGTGTTTATTTGTGAATTAACAAATAATGTTGTATATAGTAATAACCCAGAAACCCAAAAAGCTGATGGAAAACAAAAATTCAATTCATTATTAAGTCGAATTAGATTGGGTTGCCTTTATGAGCTACTTAAAAATATATGAATCTGTTAGGCCATATTCCATTTAAGTTATTTTCGATAATTTTGACCACTTATTGCGTCTATGGATCCACATTTAATATTAACCGATGTTCGACGATAATGTGATCAAAATTATCGAAAGTAACAAATTTAGCGTCAAATGGTATACGCCCTTATTACTTTTTAAAAAGTAGAATAAATATTTACCTGGGACTGGGCTGGTCCACATGACACAGCAATTACCTCACTGGCCAGTTTCTTTTCTTTCATCCTAACAGCTTCCTCTATTGCAATCTCATCAAAAGGGTTCATTGAATGTTTAACTCCATCTGTGACTACTCCACTCTTATCAGGCTTGACACGGACCTAAAATATTAGTTTTGTTCTAGATTTCACTATTTTGTCAACACTTTACTTTTTAATTGAATTAAGTATAGGAAGATAATACATGAGTTATGATGTTACTGTGTATCTTTGTTACTCCTTCACAATGAACTGCTGGATTTAAGTGACACTTGGAATATAGATAGTTTAATAAGTTGGCATCGGACTGGACCACTATGGCCAATTTATGAATGAAATCCTATTGTTATAATTATCGCCAATGCCAATGGATTAAGTCCTGGATTAACACAGAATACTTTCATCAGTTTCTACCCAAGTGAAACCACAGGGTGCAGCTATATAATTTATGAAATTCCATTGTTCTCATTATCTGTAATATGTGTTTTATTTTTTATCTTCCAAAATACATTTAAAGCCAACCTGGCCAACTATATTATTTCCTCCACAAAGGTATGAGTGGTTCCTCTAAACCGCTAGGTTGTGAGCTAGCTGTTGTAGTTCTAGTTATATCAGTATAATATATATAGTAAATTATCAGTAACCGTACCTGTGCCTGGTTAATGGCCCTCTTTTACATGGATCTTGTAATTACCAAAAAAACACCTCTGCCTATCCTTTTATATATATACAAGCATGACAATGTGTTATTAGAATATAGTATGCAGCATACTGCCATAAGCACAACCAGGGACCAGGAGGGCCGAAAGGAAATCTCTGTAAGGGGCCACAACATGTCCACTTAAAGGTATGGATGTTTCCATCATGCTGCTGCACATAAGAGGCAGTATTTAATGGATTAGGTACTCTTCATGCTTTTTAAGTAAAGTACGTATTTCAAAGAGCAATACTAATGTATAACTTCTGAGTTCAAGGCTGTTTTTTACTGATTAGATATGAACCGCTACCGCCGCCATGCAAACTGGTTAGACAGTTTGAATAAGAATGATTTATTCGAAGATAGCTATTTGAATAAGAAGAGATAAATTGTGTATGTAGTTATACAATAAAAGTGCAATTAAGAATCAACAAGTTGAAAAGAAGTAACCTTTGCTCTCACGTAATGAACTTACTTTAACGGCGTAATCGATAACTCTTTTCACTCCAACCAAAACACGAGACATTTTGCTTACAAGTATAAATTAACGCTACTAAAATACAGCCAATGCACACAGCACTTTTTAATAAAAACAAATGAAAATTGATAACTTCGAGTTCGAAGTCCAAATAAAATAGCAGTGTGACCAACTCTAAAATTTAAACTTACCATGATTTCCGGTCATTACTAGAAGAATACAAGTTTGATAACTGATAATCTACTGGGAAATATAATCTTGTTAGGCCGTATTCCTTTTGAGTTATTTTCGATAATTTTGACCACATGATATCGACGTGAAGTAGTGGCTTTACCATTGCATTTCGTTCGATTTGTGGGAGACTCGGAGGCCCAATCCCCCCCCTCCCCGCCCCTAAGGAATATGGTGGCACAGTTTCAGACAGTACTCCAGGAGGGTAGCAGCCGCGAAAGCGCTGGAGAATCCCTCTCCGGGCATCCACTTCCAGGACCTGAACCTGAAGGTGGATGCTCGGGCTGCCCTGCGTATTCTGTAGGGGGCAAAACCATGCTCAAATCTAGTTCTGCTGCTCGAGGCAAACGAAGCAGGAGGCTTAAGTCACCCCACACCACGCTAGCCGTGGACTTTTGCAACATACGGGGTCTCCGTTCTAACCTGAACGATGTCCAGTACCACCTGGAGACTGCTAAGCCGGCCTTGCTCTTTTTAACCGAAACACAGATATGCTCTCCGACAGACACCTCATTCCTCACATACCCATGGTACAAACTGCAGCACTCCTTTTTGCCGCGGGCAGGAGTGTGTGTTTACGTTAGGGAGAATATCTGTGCTCGGCGTCTCAGTAGCCTTGAAGGACGAGGCCTATCTGACATTTGGTTGCGTGTAGACTGCGATGACCATTCGCAAATCTAAGCGTGCCTTTGTAGGTCCCATAGCAACAGTAATGCCGAAATAGATCAATTCATGGAGCACCTACAGATGGCTATAGATTCCGTGCTTGAGCAGATCCCCACCGCAGAGATCGTGATACTTGGCGATTTCAACGCCCACCATGCCGAATGGCTTGGTTCGCGCATGACCGATCATGCGGGTTGATCTGTTGACAACTTCGCTTTAGCGTATGATCTAACCCAACTGGTCACCTCGCCTACGCGTATCCCAGATGTGGATCCCTTCTGCTGACCTCTCACCCGGACAACTACTCAGTATCCGTTAACGCTCCTCTCGGATCGTCGGACCACTGCCTGATCCAGAGTTCAGTGCCGGTTACACGCCCAACTTGACCCCGTTTTGTAGGTTGTCGTCGCGTGTGCACTAGATTGGGCCGGGATACGGTCCTTTTTTGCATCCTACCCATGGGGGCAAGTTTGCTTCTTGCCGGATGATCCAGATGTCACTGCCGACCTTGTTGCTGATGTAGTGCTTCAAGGTATGGAATTATTTATTCCATACTCTGCAGTTCCCATCGGTGGACATGTTGTGGCCCTAGTTTGGTCGCTCTTGTAAAATGGCCTCTGGCCAAAAACGTAAGCGTTACCAAGCTTGGGCTGATTCAGTGGCATCTAAATATTTAAATACCAGCATTCTCAAAGAAGGAACATAATAATTAAATATCTTTAAACGGTTTAAATCGCGTATATTTATCATTATTCAATATACGCGATTTAAACCGTTTAAAGTTGTTTAATTACTATGTGTGATAATCGCGAAAACCTAAGACAACAAAAGGATTATAACTTTGCCTCCAGAGGAGTAATCGCAAAAACGAAGTCGGAGCATATCAGCAGAATTGGTGAGAGATTAGCCCGCCATTCTTTCGGGAACACGTGCGTTCTGGTCTCTTGCCAGGGCTGTCCAGGGGAATTTTTGCCAGTCATTTCTACCGTCCCTGCCCAGAGTGAATGATACATTGGCCACACCGCAAAGGAGAAGGCCGATCTTCTGGGCTCTCTATTTGCGTCTAACTCGACTTTGGATGACCAAGGGAATTCAGCACCGACCATACCACGGTGTGATACCTCGATGCCGATATAATTTTCCGGCAAAGTGCTTTACTTAAAGCACTTTTCTCCTTGGACCATAAGTCCAGTGGGCCTGATGGCATTCCTTCGATAGTAATAAGCGCAACAACATATGTTTATTTACGACTTTACATTAGAAACCTCTAAAATTATCAGTGTTTTTCTACTAAATATGCATGTATTATACATATAAACTTTCCTCTTGAATTAATCTATTTATTAGAAAACGCGTTAAAATCCGTTGCGTAGTTTTAAAGGTCTAAACATACATAGGGACAGACAAACATGGTCGGCAAACGACTTTGTTTTATAATTTGTAGTGATTAAGTGTCATTCGGATGTTGATATACCACAGGGATAAAAATTCTTCCTAATTGATTTTTGCATCGGAAGAGGGAAATGTATATTGGCCAACTGCTGATTTTTTTATTTGATAAAATATGGCTATTTTATTGTAATATGGCTAATAGTGCCGCTTGCTGACCGTGCAAGCGGCACCGACAATGTACAAATACTATCCATCGCCACCCGCAATTTGGTCGTAATCTGATCTGGTGGCCCCGATGTAGTGGAACAGCCAGTGCACTCTCAAGTCTGTGACTTTGTAAATAGTACTCGGTTTTATTTACAACAATAATAACCGTACTCGGCCACAAAAGAGAACGAGCTTTATTAAATACCTACTGTCGGCGAAGATGTATTTAATACCTAGATTTGGGTCTTTTAAAGATCAGCTTTAACATTTTATTACCTAATCTTCCACTTAATGACATGACGTGACATGATAATACAAATTAATTCTACCATAATGACAGAATTTTGGCAAAATAGTCACACAACTGGCAGTAAAAAATGACAAGTCAGTTATTTTTTACTTCGATAAATAGATTCGTAGGTTTTGTACATGCTACTCAAGCCTCCGCGCTCGATCAATGATGATCATGCATAACGACTCGACGGTAATTGTCGCGTATTATATTATTGCCGTGCTTGCGAAGACGCACGGAACCCTTTGTTTCGCGACAATTTTGAATTCACTTAGTCTTCGAGCTCTATTTAGTTGCATTATTTTATCTTGAAAATAGAATCGCAGATTATCCAATCATGTTTATGGGAGTACAATACTTTTTATTCTTTTATAAATTTATACTGTGTTCATTGAAGCATATCAGCGTCACTATGTCTGGGACCTTGATAAGACTGAGTATATGTTAGTACTTAGCAAATATTCATTTAAATGAAGTTAGTGACGACGCTATTTGCAGGTAGTGTAACGGGTATTAAAAATTCCCTTTTATCCTGTGGTTGACCACAGGATAAAATGTGGGTACGTCTAGGTGAAAAACCGGGCTCATAGATATTATTTGGTACTGATATGTTATAGAGATATTCTGTAGTATGTGTTTTGATCCTACGGATACTACTATCCCTACATATGATGAAATAATAAAAACACATATTTCCATAATCTGGAATCACTGGAAATCTCTGTTACATAATAGACCGTTTTTTAAAAAGGTTTATATATTATTTTAGATGCTGGTAATAGCAGAAGCAACTTTTTCTTATGTTTTACTACTGTATCGGCCGGATTGTCCACTGCTGAATACAGCCTCCCTCATTAAGGGGGGTTTGCCATAATACCCACGCTTGGCAGGCGCTTGGGAATCGCAGTTTAAGATATCAGTTCGTCAGGCGCTGCTGTCCACCTTCCAGTATATTACCTTTAGTCGCCTCTTACCCAGTATATTACTTTTCTCTATGCTCTTACCACACCCATGGGTAGCAATGGGGGAGTGAGTGACATTCTAGCCCGGCACCCCACGGGGCCATGTTTTAGTAATGTCGTCTCAAAAAAGAAGGATCGCTTCCAACAAAAGTTGCTAAAATGTTTTGGTGACAAAAATTCTGTAAAGCTTGATATCCACTAAACAAAAGCGACAACTTTTGAGTTTCATGTGTGGGCGACAAAGATTTCTGTAAAGCTGGCCATAACATACTAATATATTACTTTCATGTAGCTATTGTATTGAGAACACGAAAAGTAATTATAGCTTATGTACTCTTTAGTAAGTTTATTTCGGATACTTACAAATTGTTAATTTGTGTTTGATTAAAACAAATTGAATTATTGTATTATTTCATATATTTATGCTATCATTTTATACTTAATTTATTATAATTCGTACAAAACGAAAAACAATACAACATTCAAGGTCCAAATGTAGTAGATAATGGGACTAGAATTTGAACTCTTTATATTTCTTTGCTTGTTTGGAATCAGTGTTCTGCTGTCGTTTTCTCTTATTCTGAAAAATAAAAATAAAATAGTTAAATTACTTATAATATCATAATTATTTCCTTTTGGCACATAACAATGTAATCCCACCGCGGGCTTGAGCTTCACCGCATGGTGGAAGGGCATTTTGCGAATGCCCGCCTGGCTAGCGATCACCCTCAAGTAGAAAGTCTATCACCAAGTCGGTCGGTGTGTTCCGGCAGCAGTCCTTGAGAGCCAGTGAAATTACAGGCACATGAGACTTAACAACTATGTCACAAGGTGACGGGCGCAGTGCAATTCGTGACTTGTGACAAAATGCATCTGTTATAGGCAGAGGTTAGTCCGCTTTACATCAGGTGGGCCTCGGGCTTGATACGTCACCATAACATTAAAAAAATAAAAAACTTGACCTACTAAATTGATGTCTCTATAATAGCCCAAAGACCGCTATTCTACGACATCAAACGGCTTGACAAATGCATTCAATCCAAACCTTCAGCCTTCTTCGGACTCAAAACATCAGTAACAATAACAATGTATAAATATGTATGTAGTAAGTAGACCTTCTGCCTGGCGACGTGGTCGGCGAGCATGTCGGAGAGGTCCTCCTGCGCCTTGGGGCGATGCTCCCGCAGATGCCGCTCGTAGCGCGCCGCCACCGCCTCCGGCTCCAGCTCCAGCTCCGAGGGGTCCAGCGCCACCTCCACGCCGCCCGCCGCACGCGTCTCCCCACCCTCGCTAACGGCGCCTCCGCCCGCGCCCGCACCCGCTGCCGTCCTTTTACCTGACAACACACAAACACGTTTTAGACGCATAATACATCGAGAGAAACGAGTGAAATATAAAAGTCGAAGATGTTGTTCAGGCGAACCTAGAAGTACTGGCTCCCAAGGACAACTGACGGAACACACCGTTAGATGCTTGGCGACAGATTTTATACTTGAGGGTCGTAGCTAGCCAGGCGGGCATTAGAAAAATGCCCTACCACCATGCTATAACGACTGCCATCCTAAGACAACAACCGGGACCGACGGCTTAACGTGCCCTCCGAAGCACGGAAGCGCTCAGTAGTAATGTCACTAGCGGTCACCCATCCAACTCATGACCGCGCGCGACGTTGCATATAGCTAATAATTAATCACATCTGAAGTGTTGGTGAATTTCTGTACTCTTATTATATTATTAATATTATCTGGTGCATTTAGCGTAATAGCTGTTATTTCTCGATATATCAATTTACGAAATTATGATTTCTTTCATTATTGGCATTATGCGTAAGGGAATCTAAAGCACAATATAATATCTGTATATTTATTTTCATGGATGACCAACAGCTTTTTGATTATATTACAACAACGCGACCATAGACACGGCTGTGCACGCGACTTTTTGAAGTTTCATAGGTTGCTTGACACAACACACTGCAATTTTTAAAAAAGCGACATTGCTAAGTTCGAAGTAGGTATAAAAGATCGCTCAGAGCTGTAAAACTGCGAACATTAAAATTTGTGTGATAAACTTGATCTGCACTGAAATTTTGATTTATGTACTTTTTGGTGTGGGCGAGTGCATAAATAATATTAACAGAAATTAAAATAGTGCAAAAAGAGAATGCCGAAACCAGGGATTGAACCAGGGACCTTTAGATCTTCAGTCTAACGCTCTCCCAACTGAGCTATTTCGGCTATACAACTTCACTCGAAACTATGAAACCAATGGTCTTTCGCATAACATAGGTATGTCTCAAACTTATACGTTTCTTCTTTTACGTAAATTATTGATGGTATTTATAACCAAAATATTATCTGCAATGGTTAGTTTTAATAACAACATCATTTATTTATTTATTTATTTATTTACAATTAAAACGGTTTACACCAATTACATTAATTATTATCAATTCTAATACACATATAAATTACACATTGAAATATAATAATGTCAGATAACACACACACACAACTAATAATTATACAGTGAAAATTAAATTATATTTAAATAGGATACATTAAAAACATGAAGAAAAATAATAATAATAAAAATATAAATAATAGCATGATTCATAAACACAATTTGACTAATTAAAATACCCACATACAATAGTAAAATTTAGATCATTCATCCCTCTCACAAAAATCTAAACATGCAGACATGAAACTTTGCCATCCATCAGCAAACAAATCACAGTTAGGCTTGGCTGCCAGGAGAGTGTTGAGCGCAAAGAGTGTACGCGGTATGGGCGAATTATGTCGAGCTACGGTTCGACAATCTGGAACGGCGAAAAATTGGTGTCTCCTGTTACGTCGGTAGTTATCAGGCACAAAAAATTTACACACCACATCATGGAGATCAGGCGCATCAATCTGTCCTCTCAGAATCTTGCACATGACTGTAAGTTGTTGCTTTTCCCGTCTGACTTCCAAAAAGTTATAACCAAGACAGCCGAGGAGGAATTTCGTGGGATACATATATGGGTAGTACCCATTCCTACGCTTATATAAATACCTGAGAAACGCTTTCTGTACCTTCTCGAGCATAAGAGAATATTTGCTCTCGTGTGGGTTCCAGACGCACATAGCACTTTCTAATTTGCTTCGGACCAACGTATCAAACATTAGCCGTATAACATGGAGGTTATCAAAGTCATTAGAATTTCTCAGGATGAAACCTAAACGTTTAAATGACTCTTTAGTCAATGTGACTATGTGGTCGTGGAACGTTAACTTGCGATCGAATATTATTCCCAGATCTTTAATTACTGTCGAACGAGTTACGCTAACACCATTTATTTTATAATCGTAACTTACTGGGTGCAACATTCGACCGAAAGTCATGGCGTAACATTTGGCTATGTTAAACTCCATCCCATTCTCGTTACTCCAACGATGTACAGCATCGATGTCCTGCTGAAGGGCTGTGCAGTCAGCATCAGACCTTACCTCGGTAAATAGTTTTAAGTCGTCAGCGTACAGCAAGCATCGGGAATTTTTGAGGGCGGAAGGAAGATCGTTTACCATTACTAGAAATAAAAGAGGTCCTAGTATCGATCCTTGACTGACTCCGGAGCGCGTATGATAGGGTCTAGATTCATATAAACCGAGTTTGACAAACTGCTGACGCTCACGAAGATAGTCTGCAAGCAAACGGAGAAGTCCCGGGGCAAAGCCTATAGTAATAAGTTTTGCCAGCAGTATGTCATTATTAACCCTATCAAACGCCCTCCTAAAATCAAAGTACAGTACGTCCACTTGTGAGCCTCTGTCCAATCTATCTGAAATAAACTCTACAAGTGTCAATAGATTAGTATCGACAGATCTTTTTGGTCGGAACCCATGTTGCCCAGTACATAGGTATTTGTCAACTTGTGCAAGGATGTATTTGTGGATGATGCTTTCGAAGACCTTTGCAGGAGATGACAACACCGCAATAGGTCGGTAATCCTCCACGTTTGATTTGTCAGAGCATTTCGGTATTGGGGTAACTCTCGTGGATTTCCATTGAGGCGGGTAATGTCCAGTCTTCAAAGCCAAGTTGTAAATGTGACAAAGCGGAACGCAAAACTGCTTCTTTACTTGTTTTATAACAGTCGAGGGAATGCAATCTGGCCCTGTGGAGCTGTTGGATTTTAATTTGTTTATGCCACACATAACATCATGAGGTGTTATGTGACAAATATTAATATAATTGCTATTATGACTTTTATCTTGGTTGTTAACTACGTTAGAGTCAAGTAGAGGTGTGTCGGGCAGGAATACACTAGCAAAAAACCTAGCAAAAGCTTCAGCAGCGTCTACACCTGAAAATGTTTGACCTTTGTATGTAATATTTGGTTTGAATCCGCCCTTTGTACGCAAACCAGAAACATGCCGCCAAAACTCGCGAGGGTTAACTTGGATGTCTCTTTCTATAGACTGGATGTAAGAACTATAAGAGGCTGCTGTACGAAGTTTGAGGTTCGTTCTGAGGTTGGAAAACAATTTGTAAGTATCCTTACAGTTTGTTCGCTTCCACCAAACATGTAATTCAGTTTTCCTTTTGATATCCTGGATAATGTCATTAGTAAACCAGACAGGAAAGCGCCTACTGACAGTATTTCTGCGTCTTTTTTTGGGCATGCATTTATCAAAAAAACTATATACAATATTATACATGTGCATCATGCATCATGTTACAATATACGCAAATAGCTTAGTTCTGACGCCGCAATTTCTTTTACAGACTCATAAATCAAACAGGCCTGAGTAAATGATGGTAATATTTACCTGGGTTAGCTGCGCTGATATCATATACATGCGTGGAAGCCATCATCCCCTGCGTGAGTCCCACGCGACGCTCAGGCAGTACTTGGTACAAAGCTGGGGTGTCACCGCTGGAACACATTTCAGACATGATTAGATCACATTTGAGGCATCATTATTGATTCAATTTAATGCATTGAATGAAAATGTTGGTGTATTAAGCATTAGAATTTTGATGGGTTATAAATAAAACGATTTACATAAACGCCGGAACGCAACGCCAGTGCACTACTACTTTTTATGAGTGAGATGGTGAGTATCAAGATAGTATGATACAAATATGATATAATTGTGTAAAAACTAGTTTATTTTTATACACTGAATATTTGATATTAAACGACTTTGGTAATTTAATGGGAAGAAAGGAAATGTATTATCTATCTGTTCTTATTCAAACATCCCGATGTTAGAGGATTAAACTCGATACACTGATTTAAGTTTACATATTCCTGATAAAAAGGAACGGGCAGTTAGACAAACAACAGTGTTCCAATAAGGGTCTGTATTTATAGATTTCATGTCGATTTCTACAATTAAATTTGACGTTCAGCCAATAGGTGGTTTGACGGCAAGATTGGAACTACGAACCACGGACCCCACGCACGGCAGTCTACACTCATTGCCACTAGCTTATCATTATGTTCAAACGGTTCTTGTATAAAATCAAAACTCCTTTCCCGGCGAGAATATTGTCATACAATAGGTGTAAGTATTATATAATCTACATTATTCTATCTATATCAGGTGTACAAATATACTTTTTTTCAACTCCATGATTATTGTCAGTTATAATATTAGTAATGTACAAATCACTCACTAAGATGGCTTAGTTAGAGCATTACCCGGCTATAGGAACTGATGGTCCCAGGTTCGAATCCCGCTCGTAGTTCAAATTTTTCCTTTCCTTGTTATTTTGTAAAAAAATTGCATTTAATTTGAAACATGAAACTAGAATGGTCAAGTTAGAATCATCGTGCATGTGATTAGAACACTAATTTTATAAAGGTTCATTGTTATTACCCTTCAATATCAGTGTCCTGTTTCTTCTTCCTGAGCTCGATGGTGTCAGGAGTCTCCATGCCGGGCGGCACGGAGCTGATGCCGAGCGGTGTGACGAGCCCCTCGCCAGGCGTCGCCACGCCCGCAGCCACTTCGCCCTCGCCAGCCTTTTCTTCCTCCTCGGACTCTTCTGCAAAAGGCAATAGGTTATGGTCTATTTACGGCGAAGAAAATGGAAAGAGGTCGATTTTACAGTCAGCGTCGCAGTGAATTGACAACCCGCAAAACAAACGTTTAAGTATGTATTTGTATAGCTGTAGGACAACGGTAAACTCGGTTGAAGCAGTGATGGCTCAGTGGCATTGGCTATGGACTGCCGCGCAGCAGGTACATGGCTCGAATCCTACCGCGGGCTTGATCTTCACCGCATGGTGGAAGGGCATTTTGCAAATGCCCGCCTGGCTAGCGACCACCCTCAAGTAGAAAATCTGTCGCCAAGCACCTAACGGTGTGTTCCGGCAGCTGTCCTTGAGAGCCAGTAATTCTAGGTTAAGCCTGTTAACACGTTCGACCAAATCAATACTTACCATCAGGTGAGATTGTGGTCAAAGGCTTACCAATCAATAAAAAAAAAACTTCATCAGTGTGAAGAGATCTTTCAGTCCAGAAATGTACGCACCTCTAATGTCTTTACCCCTACATGCAAAATAGTGTATATATACGCAATATACGTAACCTAGCCAATATCGTTGTTTTTCAGTCATCATCAGAAGATTCATAATAAGAGTAAAGGGCAAAAAAAAATCTCATCAAATCATCTATCGTTGTGGTAATCTAATAAATTCTCTTAACATACCTTCTTCTGATTCCTCTTCAGATTCAGACTCTAGTTCTCCCCACATTGTTCTGTCAATGTCCTGGTCCTCTCCATCCTGTAATGTATAATAGAATGCAATATAGACAAAATACAGAAGAAACTGGCATGTTTTAGGAACATAAATATACGGTAATAAGAAACCAAAAAAAAATCATCAGGTATGGAGCGACGCCTATAATTCTCCATCTCAACACGATGGTTAAATAAAGAACGAGGGGAAAAATTGGAGTTATGAGTCATTGTCAAGTTAGCTCAAGCGGTCAGAGCATACCCAGGCTATAGGGGTGAATGGACGCGGGTTCGAATCCCTCATATGACTATAATTTTTTTTTGTCTTGTAAGTTTGTAATTTTGCGATGTAATCCGCCGAGCAGGCGTTATTGCAAGCATAACAATATTATAAAAAGTAAAGTGTTTAAAAAAGCACTTCTCTTGATCAGATGCAGTCTAGCAGTCTGGATGATGACCGTGCACCATGCCCTATGACGGTCAAAGCAATACAATTAGAGTACAAAATTTCGGTATGGTAGAGTGATACTCGATGGCCTAATGATTATAGGCACCCGGTGTGTAAACTCGGGGGACTTAGGATCTATTCTCACTCGAGGAGATATAATTTATACTCTAAATATTTGTAAACGGTATTTTCGCTTAGCACGCAATAGTGCTTGTCATAATATTTTTAAATATAGAAGGGTAGCGACACATTCCGAGAGTTTTGTGTGTGTTTGAAAAGTGTTTGAAAAAGTACTTCTTTCGATCTGATGAAGTCTAGTAGTCTGGATGAGACCGCACACTGGGTGGTCATTAGCGAGTTTAGGTTCTCGTCCTTTTTTCCTTTTTCCACATCCAACAACATTTGGTATCTCCTCAAACTGTGTATCCAATCTACTCCAGTTTAAGTAATCGTGCCGTAGAACATGTCGACTAAGAGCAGCTAGCCTTATTCATATATTCATATTGATTTATTGGTATTATAATATACACGTCAAAAATACATTTCAGTATGTGTAAAAAAGAAACAGACATATTACACTCTAACATAATTAAAATACTATAATCTACGTCTCTAAATTTATCAAATTAATTAAATAATTTGAAATATCATAATCATAAATGTCCTTATATATATATAGAAGAATCGTATTCCTCCGCATGGTAACCAAACTCGCATCCCGGACACGTATCGACGTAATTTAGAGAAAAGCGTGATACGAATTAAGATTTTACATTTAACAAAATAAGAAATACCATAATACTTATTACTGTAAATCTTAATATTGTTATGTTTCAATAACGCCTGCTATGCGGATTACATTACAAAATCACAAATATACGATAGGAAAAATGTAAGTCATGTGTTCCATCCCAATACGATTGTTAAAGAACGATAGGAAAGATTTGAGTTATGACGTTATGTCATGTCAACTCAATTGGTTAGAGCATACCCCGGCTAAAGGGGTGGATGGACGCGGGTTCGGATCCCGCACATGACTTAAATTTGTCCTATCGTATATTTGTAACTACTGTAAATATACTCAAATCTACTGCAGAATTGAAGCTAAAATTCAAAAGATTTGTTTGTATTTAAATAACTATAGTACCGATCGCGCTCAAACAAACGGAAAACGGTCGGGGATCGCGGCCCGCGTGCTCTGATGTGTGGAACTATTGAATTTTTTTGAAAATGGTATTTATATAACCAAAAGACACGTAATTTTGAATAAATACTGCAATTAAATGTGAATAACTTTATGACTATTGAGTCTATTTACCTAAAAGCACGGTACGGACCACTGTCAGTGGCCGCAATTAACAAAACACTAAAAGTACATACACCTGGGAAACAAACAAAGACACAAACAACCGAAAAATCTATTATAAAATTTAAACAAAAGTTGGTTTTTGCTGGTCGGGTGTATAAATTTAGTATTCAACGGTTCTATTATTATGATTTAATAGAAGTGCGCTACTGGAGACGCAACTTTTAGTATGCTACACTCTATATACGTGAAATGAACTTTGCTATTTCCGTAATTATGGGAAGTGGTACACCTTTGGTGGATTACTGTAGAATTGAAGAAGTTAACATTTCAAAGATTTGTTTATATTTTAAAAACTATAGTTCCGATCGCGGTCAAACAAACGGGAAACGATCGGGGATCGCGGCTCGCGTGTATAGATGCGTGGAACTATTAAAAAAAATTAAAATGAAATATATATAACCAAAAGACACGAAATATTGAATAAAAACGACATAATTAAATGTGAGTAACTTTATGACTATTGAATCTATTTATGTATAGAGAACTTAAAATTTAGACAATTCTTATACATACAACTACTGTGGTAGTAGTGATATTATGTGAGAGTTGAAGCTAAAGTGCATATCAGTACTCACATCCTGCCCGCTGGCCTGGTGCCCAAACACGTCTCCGTAGAGCGGCTTGCCGGTCTCGTCGA
This sequence comes from Plagodis pulveraria, assembly GCA_963890685.1. Taxonomy (NCBI): domain Eukaryota; kingdom Metazoa; phylum Arthropoda; class Insecta; order Lepidoptera; family Geometridae; genus Plagodis; species Plagodis pulveraria. Next base: position 7,416,716 of record OY982964.1, on the reverse strand, counting down.
CGGGCGGCTTGCCCCAGCCTCCAGCGTGGTACCCAAACGCGCAGCCCTCGGGTATGGGCGCGTTCAGACCCGGGATCTTCAGGTTGGGGTATGAAGGGGGAGGCCCGTAACGTTGTTGGGCGATCAGCCATGGCGGAGGAACCTGGGGAAACCAATTCATGTTCTTTCAGCCGCACTTCAGAGAGGTCGTTGGAGGTTTTCGGAAACGCTCGTAGCAAAGTTTACTTAACCGTTCCTAACCGATCAGCTAAGTTAATTAAAATTAAGCAACACCCGCCGCGGTCATTACTTGGATGGGTGACCGATAGTGACATTACTAATGAGCGTGCACGTGCTTCGGAGGGCACGTTAAGCCGTCGGTCCCGGTTGTTGTGGGCAGCTGTCCTTGAGAGCCAGTAATTCTAGGTTAGTCTGAACAACATCTTCGTCCACATCATCACTTACCATCAGGTGAGAAAGTGGTCAAAGGCTCATAAAAAAAAGGTCAATTATTAACCTTATCGAATGGCGGTAACTTGTTAGGGGCAAGGTTTAAGTGTTATTTTATCTACGAGAAATGTAAGCTCAAAAACAGCAGAATGAAAACCCTACTGCGGTGGGCGTGGTTTAAAAAGTATACCACGCGGCGCAACAACATTACCTTGACGTGACCAGTCGGATGGTATCATTTCTAAGCGCCAATTCAATTAACCAATCGAATTGAATTTGGAAGATTGTGCGTGTTTTGTTAATTGTGAACTTGATGAGTCCGAAATCAAAGCCAGTAACTGTTTAGAGTACATATGTATTCATCGTATTTCAAACATATAGTCTTCATGTCAATTTAAACGTTACATTTTAACTATAATTAAATCATTCAGTTATTATATACAGTAGGGATTTTAACCTAACGTATTAATTAGAGTTTCTGAGTACGGCAATTGTTGTTTTTGCCACCTCTATAACTTAATAGGGTATTACATCATTTAGCTGCTATATTTGTATATAAGATCAATAGTAGCTCTGGTATAAATTTTAACACACACTTATTTCCATAGTTCTTACACTGTTAATTACGGTACAAGATAGCCTATCTAAGATAGTCTCTTCTCAACACATATGTATAACTTGGAACAGATATGTTTTGTGTCAGTTATAAGATCAGGTACCTTATGCGAGCCAGGTCCGACGGGCATACCGAGCGCAGTCCTCAACTCCTCGGACAGATCTCCGGGTTTCTTCTCCCGCAGTCGCGTCTCAAACTCCTTGCCTTCGTAGTAGAGGTCACCGTGTATCGTCATACGCGGCTTTGTCTGCCATCTGCAATGTAAGACCGTTTATTTAATTTTTTAATGTAATGATCATTTTGAATTAGCCCTAAAATATAAGACTCTGCATTGCCTTGGCTTGACAAATATCTTACATTGCTACTCGTATCTACATATATCCAGAGCCATCGACACGCGGTGTGTAACAGCCTACATATCTTATACAAATTTACACCACCTATCTGTTTTTATTCCTCACATATCTATATATTGCATTCTAAAGTTGACTGGAAGAGATCGCTTTAAGCGATAAGTCCGCCCATTGTACCTTGGCTTTAAGAATTCTCTATATGTGTTTTGTAACATTTGTGGTGTACAATAAAGAATTTTTGTATTGTATTTGTATCTTGGAAACAGCTGATCAAGTTATCATACAAACATGACTAAGAACCGTCGCATTAACGACTGTTTCCTTAAAAACCAGCATCGAAATGGGTTCAGCCGTTTCGGATCTACAATGCCACGGGACACACATAGCAATCTTTGAAAAACTGCTTAGCAAGAAGAGTTAATAGTTGAAAAAAGGCTGCAACATTCTATAGTACCGTACTGTATTAGCCTGATTGTCCACTGCTGAACACAGCTTCCCCATTAAAGGGGTTTGGCCATAATCCCCACGCTTGGCAGGCGTCTCGACGATCGCAGTGTGAGATATCTGTTCCTCAGAAAGCGCTGCTGCCCACCCTCTGGTGTTACACCTTTAGTCGCCTCTCACGACATCCACGGGTAGAGATGGGAAGGTGCACCACGGGCATTCTATAATACTGCGGTTAACAGTATATGAGAAAGATTATGACTGCCAAGGTGTTTAAAATAATGTTTAAATTGTCAATGAAGATTTTTAATACTAATGTAAACGTAAATAATAATATTGTGAGATAGTTTTTACGTCACTGTCTGGGCGTTTCTAAGTGCCCATATCAATGTTTGTATTACTAAATGCGTTTAACTAAATCACAGAATAAAAGTAAATAATGATCTTCTTACATGCAGACTTACAAATATCGCCGTTGAAAATCAATTTTAACGGCGATATTTTGAACGCGTTTAGTTTCCATAGCAACGAATATTGTAATTGGTGGAAAGCTCGAAAGCTCCACCCACGTGGAATGTAATCGATCTCCTATGCGATTAGATTTCTATTCTAATTAATTGCAGAAAGTGAAAGCTCTTGAACTGAGCTAAAAGAAGGAAATCGGGCGTATTTTTTTATGAGATTGTGACGGACGCACGAGACCCACCTGATCTTAATCGGTAACCTACACATCCATCACACACAAACCAATCATGAGTCAAAAATATATTAAAGAAACAAACAAATAAAAAGACTGATCCAGTAATAAAACAAATTTTTACTCACCTGTTAAATTTCTTCCACATTGGATCTTCCAGTCAACCTATATTTGTGTAAAAAAATGCCAGTTGTCACACTGGGACTGATATGATTATTAATTGTAGAGTATCATCTCTATTTTATAATCATAGTTTAAAAAATATAATGGCAACACATAAAACACATTACTTCTTCGGGGTAGGTAAAAGTGTCTTAGCATCATTTTATTAACACCATTTTGCCCGATAGTTGTCCCCTTGCAACGGGAGGCGAGCATATTGTAATCTACCAAGAACAAATTTAGATGCCGGGTAAACTATTTTTTGTCAGGTAAACCTAATAACTCTGAGGTCGTAGCTACGACCTTTAAAAGTAGAAAATCTATCGCCAACCATCAAACTGCCTTCTCCCATTCTAGGATAGCCTGCAAATTATATTTCAGACAGAGCTTTAGTAAGATTCAGTCATTCCGATTCTGCTTCGAAGCAGTAGTGTGCAAATGGTACAGTGTTTAGCCTTTAAGAGGACTGTAGCAAATGAATTTACTTCGCAAATGAGCTATAAGAACTGAATGACGACCGCAGTGCAGTCAAGTTGACGCACGTTCACGGGGATCAAACCGAGGACCTCGGTTTTCCAATGAGACGAATTGCGCCGTCTTCACACTAAAAAAATTGTTCAAAAGTTTTATAAGATGGCTAAGATGTAAAAAAGTATAAAAGACTTACTTGAAGAAAGCGTCATGAAGTTTCTGATAATCGATATCAATCTTGCCAAGCTTAGGGCGAGTTCTCTCTCTCATCTTCGCTTTGAGGGTCTTGGTTTCCTCCTTGTCTTGGAGCGAGGCTCGCATCTCCATGATGCCGGTCTTCTTGATGAAGTCGGGCAGATCGAATGGAGGCTTTTCTATACCTCGCTTTCCTTGCAGATACTGTAAGGGAATACGAGTCAAATAATAAGTTAGAAATCTGGATTTTATGTTCAAAGAATTAATTTAGTTTTGTGCAGCGACGAGACCTTCGACTAGCTTAACGAATTAAAGTTGAACTGGCCAGTCACTTCTCCATACAAACGTCGTAGGGTGATCACTCCCTTATTTGAGATTTTAAGTCCAAGCATAATACCGATTGATATAGTCATTATCTAGGCATGTATGATGCCAAAATTTTAAAAGGATAATTACTTTGTTAGTTATGAGCCTCGAAAACTTTATATGAAAATGTTTCAAGGCTCATAATTCTCAAGTTAATTATTTTATTCAAATTTTCTTTATTTTGAACCTAAATCCTCAAATAAGGGAGTGATCACCCAACGACGTTTTTATGGAGAACGGGCCGGCCAGTTCACCATTAAGGTGCCATTTCAATGAGAAGGGACTAAAGTAGTGCCACAATCAAATGACAATAAATTCTCGTGTCAGCTCCATCCCCTCACCTTTGTGCGATTCAGTTGGCTAATTCCACACCACTTCCTCACCTCGTGTTTGATACCACTGGCCTCCATAACGGTTGCATAGATTTGGTTTACCTAATAAGAGGGCATTTATTCTACGCCTTTATAATGGCGCTCCCTTGAGAACTACTCAGTTAATCGTAATATATAAGGTATATTCCAGAACTAAAAAAAACACCTCTAAATCAGTTCAACCGAGAGCCAGAGTTCAATGCATACACACTTTATTTTCTTTAAATATAAAAAAAAGTATATTACAATAGCATACATAGAACCGCAACGAAGAAGCACGCACCTTAGTAAACTATTAATGAAGACTACAGATATTTTATCACAATAATAAGTTAGACAGTGTTATTAAATAAAAACATACCTTCCTGTCTTAACACCAATACCTTTATACCTACCGGGACTTTTTAATCTGTCGCCAAGCCCCTAACGGTGTGTTCCGGCAGCTGTCCTTGAGAGCCAGTACTTCTAGGTTAGCCTGAACAACATCTTCGACCACATCATCACTTACCATCAGGTGAGATAGTGGTCAAAGGCTAACCTATCAGGAATAAAAAAAAAAAAAAAACTTCCCCAGTGTACCAACAATTTGTGGTCCTTCGCGATGACGTCATTCATCTCGACCACGTCCGGCCGATACGCGAGTTACTTCAGCTCGAACAGAGATAAAACTGGGCTGTTTATTTTAAGGGAAAAAAATATTCTGTTATACCTTCCGCTTATAACACCAATGCCTGGGCACTTGCACGGTGTTTCTATGGGCTTTCAGCTGAACAAGCAATTTGGGGTCTTTGGCGGTGACGTCATACATCTCGACCACGTCCGGCCGAGAGACGAGTTGCTTCAGCTCGGCTACTGACAGACGGGAAAGCTTCTTCAACTTGCGTTTGGATAGTCGCTCCTTTTCATCTGCAGCATTTTTCTACGGGACATAAATGTATTAAATAACGTAATTGACCATTGCTTAATTTTTAGCTTGTTTGGACCGCATATTAATGCGATTGCACTCATCTATAGAGTTTTAGAAAAACAAATACAGAAGTAAAATAATACTTCACCTCAGTCCTGTTAATATTGTTGTTAGGATATTGCGCATGTTTTTTTTAATAAGTATTAAAATTTTCTAGTACTTGTATATTATGTATTAGTATATTTGTCGCGTCGGAGGCGGCAACTTTCATTTTTTTTTAAATGCTATCAGGATGGTACCATCACGAGGCCCACCTGGTGTTAAGCGGTAACCTTTTATATTATCACCTCACTATCTCACGTGATGGTAAGTGATGATCGAAGATGTTGTGGTCGAAGATGTTGTTCAGGCTAGCCTAGAATTACTGGCTCTCAAGGACAGCTGCCGGAACACACCGTTAGGTGCTTGGCAACATATTTTCTACTTGAGGATGGTAGCTAGGCGGGCATTCGAAAATGCCGTACCACCATGCTGTAACAACTGGCATCGTAAGACAACAACCGGGACCGACGGCTTAACGTGCCTTCCGAAGCACGGAAGCGCTCAGTAGTATGTCACTAGCGGTCACCCATCCAACTCTTGACCGCGATAGGTATGGTGGCAGTACATCCCGGACGAACTCTCTTAAAGAGTTCTCATCATCAGTCGGAAGACGTCCACTGTTAATAATGGCCTCCCCCATACAACGGTTTTTAGCAGCTTGTAACCATTGGCTACCCGCGACTTTTACGATGTCGTCCACCTAGTAGGAGGCCTACCAACTCTACGTCTTCCGGTGTAGTGTAACCTCTCGAGAACTTTTCTTTCCCGTCGGTTATCAGTTCGTCGAACAAAGTGGCCAACTGCCACTTCAATTTGTAAATTCTGAAAGGTATGTCGGTGACTTTGGTTTTTAGTCGAATATCCTCGTTCCGGATTTTATTGCGCAAAGAAACTACGAGCACAGCTCTCATCATAGCTCGTTGAGCGACGACTCTGAGCTTGTCCATCAGGACCACGTCTCTATGCCTTAAGTCATCACTGGCAAAACAACACACTGGTTGAATACTTTGGTTTTCAGGTTCTGCGGGATGTTCGACGAGAAGATGTCGCGTAACTTCCAGAACGCTGCACATCCGAGTTGGATTCTTCGGGCGACCTATTTGTCGAAGTTGGACCTACCTAACTGGACAGTCTGTTCCAGGTAAATATAATGGTCTACAACTCCGAGTATATCGTTCCCAACAATTACTGGCACGAGTTCAACATGGACATTAGACATAATTTTCGTCTTGTCCATGTTCATGTTAAGACCTACCCGATGGGAAACTCTACTGAGGTACTGAGGTCGCTGAGCACTGTACTGAGTTCCTCAAACGACTCTGTTATTATGCCTATGTCATCGGTGAAACGAAGGTGAGTGACGTATATGCCATAGATGTTGATGAATCGATGATCGAATTCTTTCCAACGCCTCCAACGCGTTCGTGAACAGTTTCCGTGAAATAACATCTCCATGTCTCACGCCTAGTTGCAGATGGATTGGTTTCGTTCTTTTGCATCTAGTCGTTTTTTGATTTCATATCGACATCGTGGCGAACCTATACAAACACTTCAGCGCTTCGATTTACCTATAGTTAATTTGGCATAGAAATCTTAAGAGACTCCAGTACGGCCAAGGTTTCGATTGAATCGAAGGCTTTTTCATAATCCACAAACGCTATACAGAATGGCCGATTATACTCCTCAGTCTTCTGTATAATCTGGTGGAGCGCATGGATGTGGTCTTTGGTGCTAAAGCTTTCTTGGAACCCGGCTTTTTAAGGCTGGAAGTCATCAAGAGCAATACGACGAAGATGACGCTCGAGAACAGCTTATAAACATGGCTCAGAAGTGAAATGGCTCTGAAGTTCTTCAACAAGAGAAACGAGTTCTAAAGCTACTCAATTCTTTTACTTCAAGATGTATGCACAATATAGTAGAATTAGAATACTTTATTAATCCAAAATCTTTTAGCATCTAATAAGGACAGTAAGATACAGACGGTAATATTATTCTTGAAGTCTATTGAATACTAAAAAATGCAAAAACAATACTTATAAGACATCTCATTACCTCCACAGCTTCTTCATCAACTGCAAACTGATCCTGAACTTTCTCTAGTGGCTTAGACATTGTTTTAGGGACATCCCTCTCATCTTTGATCTCTTCTTTCTTAGTGTCCGTGATTTTGAAAGCTTCTAGAATGTGGTGGAACTGTCTGTACATGGGTGCAAGCTCGTGGAAGTGTATGCTTTCTTGAACATATCTGAAATAGGATGGTGTATTAGTAGCGCTTTAGCCCTCACTCTGCATTATTTTATAATGTGTAGGCAAGTATCTGACTGCAGACTCACTAGGTGGAAAATAACGAGGCAGTCATGTGGAACATGCTTACTGAGAAGATACCTATTCTCTCTGTACTTCAGCCGTTAGAAAAGTAAAGGTAAAATGCTTCGTTATTTTATCGACCGTTTGCAGATGCGGCTTGTCCGTGTGTCTTGTTATTTGATAAAACAGAGGAAACAGTTGTTTAGATAGGTCAATCATCTGCAATGAAGCCTGTAAAATACCGATAAACTGGTAATTTAGGGTAGACACCTTCACTATTTTAAATTATCTTCTTTTTACTATTATCAATGGAGCCCAGTTTTATCTAGTACCTCTATAAGACAGGACTTGACCCTTATAAAGATTAAGAAGCTGGTGGCTCTGGATTTGATCCGTGTGTTGGATAAGTTATTTGGGTATTTCTGATGAAGAAATTCTCAAAAGCAGTTAAGTCGCTAAGCCTGCCTGTAAGATAAGGTAGGAGTCCCGTATGATTTATAGATTTTGGGGATAAACAGATATTAGGAGTCCCCATAGAACTACACAGATTACAGAAAAAGCAGATCACAAAAGTGTAGACAGAAAAGCAATTACAAATAGTAAAGAACCTACATCAAACTCAATTATTATAAATCAATATTAACTTCAAGATTTGCAGACAGAAACTGAGTTAAATTTGAGAAGAGAGACAGATTGAGAATTCAAGGGAATTCGCTTTTCTGGCCACTATTGTGTTAAGAGCTTTCCATCTGGATGTTTTCTGTAATCTGTTGCATCCAAGATAAATCATACAGAAGATCATCCTTGCAACATTTTATTTGTGTACAAAATAATTTAGTGGTCTCTTTATCCAATATTTGTTTAAACTCACTCAATTTCAGCTTCCTTTTCATTTTCCTTATCACTGGATTTCTTATCCGACGGAGTGGTTTTTTTATCGGCTTGCTGTTTGGCTTCTTCTTTCCTCTTCTGTTTGGCTTCCTTCTTCTTCTTCTTTTTACGTTTGTTCTTGTTTGCTTTGCTAGCTAAAGCCTGAAACATACAAAATGAACAATATGCGTTAATATTATACTATTGGTTTTCCAATATCAGGCAAATATACATAGAAATCTTTGTTCTTCTGTTCATCCTCCAAGACATAGCAGTAATGTGTAAATAAGCAAAAATAATTGAGGATCCCCAAGACAAGTGACAGATTTTTACTAATGTCGTATGACTGGCGCAACTGTAACTCAAGTACGAAAACTAGTATTGGTTTAATTGAACGACTTTATTAACTTTTAACCATGGCAAGCACAGTGCATTTTGCTCAGCACAAACAGATGTTTTTACAGTTAATCAGCTTAAGAATGTAATTTGTATTCTTATTTTAAGGGCTGTTCCATTTCCTTCTGTTTCTGTTCGATGTCATATAAGGCAATAACATGAGAAATAATGTGCAAGTTGAACAGCATGCCACCACACACATCGACGTGACTAGGGTGTTGCTCCACATTGGGCGCAAATCAGGGCACTTTACCATCTTAATGTCTTGATTAACCGAAAGGTAGCATAATCAACAAGTGATCCAATACTTAAACTTTTTATTGGATGTGCTGAACCATAATAAGCCATCAGTTGTTCAAGTATGCATATTTCGCCAATAACTTTGATAATCATTACAATAATAATAATTATAAGTTTACCTCTTGTTTAGATATAATTGGTGGTAATGGAGCATCAGGAATGCCATCATCATCAGAGTCAGCATCATCCTCTTCTGCATCATATTCAGTGCTGATCACTGGAGCAGGTGGGGCTTCCGGCTCATCTGCTTCTGAAAACAAAAAATTAAAGAAAATGTCTTAGAATATGATAAAAGAGTAATATGAGAAAATAATAAGAGCATAGAAGAAATATGAAATATCTCTTATTATTTATAGCAAATATGAACACAGTAAAATAACCTATTGACTTTGTATATATTTTTTTGCCAACATAGGCAAAGAACTACCATCTCTTTTTCATCATCATTGAGATTACAGGGGATCACAACTCTAAAATTGTATTTTCTGTGCCATGAGGCACTTGGACGGTTTTTTAAATCTCTTATTACACAAATATGTCTTACTTGTGTAATGTAATAATCATTTCAATAACATCATGACATTATTGAAAGGATTATTATATTTCCCAAGTAAGACATATTTGTGGAACAACTTTTTAGGAGTGTGATTGTTTTTATTGTTTTTGGCAAATTTAACTCCAAATGGTACGCACCCTAGGTATATTTAACAAAGGAATGTATTGTAAATGCAGTATTTTAACTATTTGTTTATATGACTAAGACAGTTTAGATTAAGCCCTTAAAATGTTTTGTTATTATCATGTAGCCTGATGGGCGCCGGGCTAGCATGTCATCCATCCATCTCTCTCGATAGATGCCATAAGAGTGTGAAATACCAGAATGTGGGCAGCAGAGCCTTCTAAGAAGCTGCTACCTTACATTGCAATCCCTAAGACGCCTGCCAAGCATGGGAATTATGGCAATACCTCCCCATAGAGGGGAGGGTGTGTTCAGCAGTAGACAATCCGGCTGATGCAGTATTATCATTTAATTATTCATGTCACAAAACAATTTGCTCCCATTATGTACAAATGTCATAAAATTTAAATAGGATAAGTCTAGATTAAGTACTGCATTCAGGATTTTATTCAGGATTGGATTTCTGTACAAAGTCTCTAAAATAAACATTATTCTAAAAAAAAAAGCCCAGTGATGTAGGGTGTGAGACAATGCAGTTGTTGATAGATAACAATTAATAATGTAATATACCACAAATATATCAACATGTTTCTATTGATTACCTGTCATTACCAACATGTTTCTGATTATCTGTCATGCACATACTCTCGAAGATATGTACTGAATACTGATTGTAATATGTATTGGATCAATTATTTAAATAAAGATAGTCTTAATAAAAAACTTAAAAGGTTACTAGTAGTATGTATTGGATCAATTATGTAAGCAAAGACAGTCTTATTAAAAAACCTAAAAGGTTACCCTCTTCTTTCCTTTACAGGTCATGAAGCCCAACCTTTTACAGCACTGTAGGATGGGACATCATGCCTAGCTCAGTCATTAACTGCTTAAGATCACCTGTGCAAATTTGCACACCTGTTGGACATGCATCTAATTAGATGCATGCCAACCACATCCACCTCGCAAGCTTGATGTTTAGAGGTTATGCAAACACATCATTCAATCATACTGTCCATTAAATTAATACTTATCTTCAACTTAAACCTCTCTAAAGGTAAATTTCAGGCTGCCTTTAAAAAGGCTTCTTCAAGGGTGGGGCCAGGGACAATGCCGCTAATTATAGACAATATAGACACATTAAAAAAAAACATAATAATAGCTACTTTTTCGAAAAATATTAAGTCCTTAGTTTTTAAACCAATTTTATTTTAGGAAAGCATAGTTTACGAAAGTTCCTGTCATGGAGCTTCCAGAATCCGTTGTACACAAGGCTTGTATCATAAAAATAGAATCCTAAATTCAACATAAATCATGCATTTTTTATGCCAGAATTGATATAGTCTGTTTGTCATCTACATCAGATATATTTCTATACTCAAAAAATAGTACTTATAGAACTTACTGTGCCATGTGAATCAAAATATATTTAAGGACCACACAATAAAAACAAACAAATATTATAACTTTACAAATGAATTGAACCAAAAGCAGTTATGTGGTTAATTTAAATTCTGTACAAGTCAGAGCAAGAGGTATACCAGCAAAATCCTTATATAATCCACTAAAAAGGCCTGTTAAGAACAACCAAATGTGTGTAAGGCAGCATTAGTCAGATCTTACCAAATTTTGTGTGCCCATTATAGAGAACAAGTTCACTATATGCTCATGCTATATTAAAGCCTTTAAACGACTATTGGAATAAAATACTACATGTAGCATTTGATTTTGTTATGTATTAAATTTAAACAGAATTTACCCTTATCTCTTTCACTTTGATCTCCTAATGCAGCAGCCCTCTGATCCTTGTATGCCAGAGCTTCTTCTAGAGCCTTTGGTAGAACTACTCCTCCCACAGGTGCAGGAGCCTTGACCCTAAATTCTTCAGGAGTGTCAATCTTCATTGTTAATAAGGATGGTAATGCAGAAGGTGGACCAGACATTTGGGAGGACTCATCCTGGTCTCTATCATCATCATCTTCACCTTCATCTCCCTGGTCATCCCAGCCTGGGGGTCCTTCATGACTTTGTCTCCCCCAGCCTGGTGGACCCTGACCTTCCCAAGGTCCCATTGGTGGCATGTTAGGCGGTGGACCCATTCCAGGTGGTCCCATTTCCATTCCTTGATTATTAAAATTGCCTTTCATGTTTGGTCCACTGCGCATCATATTTGGTGGCATTCTAGGCGGTCCCATTCCAGGGGGACCCATAGGAGGTCCCATTCCCATACCAGGAGGGCCCATTCCAGGGGGCCCCATACCAGGAGGTCCCATTCCAGGAGGTCCCATGCCGGGTGGTCCCATGCCAGGAGGTCCCATACCAGGCGGGCCCATTCCCATCATTCCAGGAGGAGGGCCCATCCCAGGAGGCATATTTGGTGGCCCACTTTGCATATTAGGAGGGCCACCTTGCATGTTAGGAGGTCCTCCTTGCATATTAGGCGGCATACCTTGCATATTAGGAGGTCCACCTTGCATATTAGGGGGCATGCCTTGCATATTAGGAGGTCCACCCTGCATGTTTGGTGGCATGCCTTGCATGTTGGGAGGTCCGCCAGGCATATTAGGCATATTAGGGGGTCCACCGGACATCATAGGAGGCCCACCACTCATATTTGGTGGCCCGCCTGATGAGCTCACTGGTGGCATTGAGCCAGGTGGCCCCATCGGTGGCGGCGGCATACTGCCCATAGATCCTGGCGGCGGCGGCATCGGAGGAAAGTTCGGCATCCCCGGCGGACCCATTGGTCCACTACTTATAGGAGGGCCGGTCCCCGGTGGACCGTCCATGGTTGAATATACTATTTATCAAACACTTTTACAAATATTTACAAGGACGTCTCTAAGATATTATTCGCTCGGTGTACGTCTCTTCAAAATTTCCAATACAACAAAACACACAACAACTCTAACCCAGTCTGACGAAACTCTCTATGGGAAAAGTGTTTGTATGAAAAGGGTACGAACTTTCATGGCGACTCTTTCTATCTCTTTCGATCCATACATACATCTCTTTCTAATTTGTGATATATCTGTGGTAATTTCTGTCAAATGGCTCTTCTCTGTCTGTGGTCTGTGATGTGGTGTCACATATCAACTTTTGTTTGTTGTTGTTTGTGATTGCTTTTCGGTGTTTTTCTTGTTATTCTAGAACCAAATTCATATTTTACAGCCAAGTTTTTACGTGTTATAAAAAGTAAAAGTAGCTTTACATGTTATAATTTACTATAAAACATGTTAAATATGTGGCCCGAAAGCACTAACAACAAAAAGCGGATGTTTATGGCGAAATTTCCTTTAAACGAAGAAAGGTATGTACATATTCATAATATAAAGCGAATTATTATAGTTTAACCTGTCTTTTTTATAAGTTTTCCTTACATCGTGTCCTATAACCAAATTCGTAGTGTGGACATCATAATCGATACTAAATATCGAATATCGATGCACCTGTAATTAAAGTATTTGCCATGGTGTTACCTGGGTACGCATTATGTCCCATTGTCCATTGTTAGTACTTTTACGAATCACATGTTTCAAAGATGGTGAAAAACTTATCTATATGAGACAAATTTACTTAGCATTCCATGGATTCACCATGTGGGTGCCGGGTCCATAACGTTACAGAAGAAGAGGCCCAAGTCAAGGTGGCTGGGACTTGTAACCCAGTGAGTAAGGTTAAAAGGCCCCTTTATGATGCATCAATGCCCCGTTTCACCACTCGAGCCTGCTCCCCTGCCCAACCAAATTAATTTTGTACACATATTTTTTCAGATTCAAAAAAAGGTACTACACCTCGAATACGCAGGCTTTTGAAGCGTATCGAAAAATATAAGATAGAAAATAAAACCTTGAAAAAGAAATTAATTACGATGGACAACATATCATCCCCCATGTTAAGCAGTCTTATTGATTCTACCATCAAAAATCAAAACCGAAAAGCGCATGGTAAGCGATGGACAAAATTGAATAAAAGCGTTGCATTAGCTATTTACAAAAATCTCCGAAGTCTTATGGTATTTAAGTCAATTATTACCCATGCCGATAATTCGCACATTACAGACTGTCCTACAAAATATGAAATTAGAAACTGGAATAGATAAAACAGTTATGGAAAACCTTAAAAATAAGGGCGATAAATTAACAGAAGAAAAAATGCGCAATTTTATTTGACGAAATGGCGCTCAAGATACGTCTTATCTATAGCCCTTCTACTGATTCCATCGATGGATTTAGACTAATTTGTTTTGGTTGTAATAAAACTCTTATTATAAATATTGCTTTTATTTAAAAAATAAACCTGTTTATTTATAAATCGATGATTTCATCAGCACGTCACTATTTGGTAATCTAATATTGATTTAATCGATTATTTTTCTGTGGGACATCACTATCAGTTAGCTAATGTTGGCAAGACTGTAAAATTACGAATTTAGTTGACATACAGAATTTTTTTCTTGCGTTATGTTGGTACTAGAGCTTAGTACCCGTTTCGAACAACCATCAAAACCCATCATATGTTCTAAAGTCCCGCCTCTTCTTACGTAGTATTGTATCCTCATTGCTCTAACCATGCATGCCATATGCCATCTGTACCATAGCCATAGATCAGCTAGAATCATAGATTATATTGTATCCCATTTGAGTTATTTTCGACAATTTTGACTACATTATGCGTCTATGGATCCGCATTTAATATGAACCATAGATACAACATGTGATCAAAACTATCGAAAATAACGAATTTAGCGTCAAATGGTGTATGTACATAACGTCCTGAATAGTCTTGATCCGTTATACAATTTTACCTTAACATAGGGTGCTTACCATTTGAAGTGAGATTCGCTAAAAACGATCACACTCCCAAAAAGATGTTCCACATGGGTCTTGGCGTTATTTTCGCCATAAACGCTACATCTAATGTCAAAAGTGACAGAAGTGGCAAATTTTAGTGGCATTCTTAGCGTTCTTATCCTAAATGGAACAGGGGTGCGTTCCGAGGCTCAGAGTGTAGTTGTTTGGTTGTTTTGCAACTTACCCTGAGGTATGGAACGAACGGTTGTTTTATAACCTCAAACAAATTGTGACATTGACAGACTTACATCATTATCGTAATAATAAATGGGATGCAATGGATAAAAATATTATGGGCTAAAAACGATCACACTCCCAAAAAGTTTTCCACATGGGTCTTGGCGTTATTTTCGCCTTAATAGCTACATCAAATGTCATAATAACTTTGGTTTGATCACTGTGATCGTTTGTAACTGTCATCCCCTGGGGTGCGTTCCGAACCTTGGTTAGAGCACACTCGGAGAGCAACTTTTCACTCTAACGTCGTCGTTCACAACCTTCGAGTAGAGCGTTCGGTTGTCACAACTGGACCGTTCCAAACCTTTGAAAGTTGTAACTTTTTAACCATAAAACGCGTGACATGAAATTACTTTGACGTTTATATCGTATTATATCTGATGCGCTCACCCATAATTCTCAAAAAATATAAATACTAATATCATTGCTCAAAATATAAAACTTAAATAAAAATGAAAAACGAATTTGTGAAAGTGTTAAATTGCATTTATTATTACGATAATGATGTAAGTCTGTCAATGTCACAATATGTTTGAGGTTATAAAACAACCGTTCGTTCCATACCGCAGGGTAAGTTGCAAAACAACCAAACAACTACACTCTGAGCCTCGGAACGCACCCCTGTTCCATTTAGGATAAGAACGCTAAGAATGCCACTAAAATTTGCCACTTCTGTCACTTTTGACATTAGATGTAGCGTTTATGGCGAAAATAACGCCAAGACCCATGTGGAACATCTTTTTGGGAGTGTGATCGTTTTTAGCGAATCTCACTTCAAATGGTAAGCACCCTATGTTAAGGTAAAACTTCAAATGGTATGCACCCATAGACGCAGAATGTGATCAAAATTATCGAAAATAACGTTCTTAGCGACAAATGGAATATACCCCATAGGGTATGTTCCATTAGTCGCTAAGAACGAAGATGTAGCGTTTATGGCGAAAATAACGCCAAGACCCATGTGGAACAACTCTTTGGGAGTGTGATCGTTTTAAGCGTTTTTAACGAATCTAACTTCAAATGGTAAGCACCCTATGAAGCTACTGGAACAGGGGGACAATTCTCAAAATTGGGATAAATTTATCGATTCTCGATATTTATCCCGTGACACCTATAGACTATTAATATCCCAAAAATATCGACTTTTCACAAAAATGCTATTCTCGCGAGTGGTAAATATAAAAATATGTCCACAGATGAACTTGTGTTCATGTGTATAGAAACTGAAAACTGATAGAAGTCTAGCAACTATTCCTATGCAAACTAATTGATAGACTCAGGTGTTACTATGCGAAAATCCATATTTATTTCGTACACAGGCGAGACGCGTCGTAAATTCATCCAGCTTGGTAGCGTGACGCCTTTTACGTCACGCCGGTTTTACCATTGCCGGAACCTCTGGCGGAATAGACATTATATTCTTCAATTGTCCAACACAAACTTACTTTATGTTTTCATTTAACACAGGAACTACAATTTTATGTGTAAGACCGTTATTGTTATGTGATATGATATGCATTATAGATATTCGATTTGATTAAACGTTATGTAAAAAATCATTGCCGTGTTTTCCGCAGAGCACTTTTTACATCCACCCAGTGATTTTCGAACACACCCTTATTGATCTATGGTAACAGTTGACGCTGTTGACATTCTTCATTAAAACAATATGTCAAATGGTGAAGTTTTATTTTATTCTTTACCAGAATTTGATAACAAATTTTCTTGTGATTGCATACATCGCTAGGTAACTTACGTGTTACTTTCAAATCCTTATTGCGTCACTGCGTATTGGTCCTGAAAGTTAGAGAATTGTGTTCCTAATAAAATGGCAGAAATGAGTGAAAAATACAATACCAAATGTCCAGGCGTCAAACGGCTTATGAGAGAGGCCTTGGAATTAGCTGAGGCGACCGAAGAGTATTGCGCGAGGCCTCTGGAAGACAACTTATTTGAATGGCACTTCACCGTGCAGGGCCCGAAGGGAACAGATTTTGAAGGAGGTATTTATCACGGGAGGATATTGCTGCCCAAAGAGTACCCTATGCACCCACCCCACATTATCCTTCTCACACCTAATGGCAGATTTGAAGTAAATAAAAAGATTTGCTTGTCTATATCTGGCCATCATCCAGAGACATGGCAACCCTCGTGGTCTATCAGAACTGCATTGTTGGCTTTAATAGCTTTTATGCCCACACCGGCTGAAGGCACTATAGGCTCTATAGATTACACGCCAGAAGAGCGCAGGGCACTGGCTAAGAAATCAAGAACATGGGCATGTTCACAATGTGGAGAAATTGCATCATTACTGTCATCTACAGCAGCCAAACCAATAACAGAAGAGGAGAAATCAGTGTTAAATCAAATTGCTTTCAAAGGGGAAGAAGTCCAAGCCCCTAAGCCATCTGAAGAACCTGTGCAGGAAGTAGAGGCGCAAACATTGGAGTCAACAGAGCCCAGCACTGGATTTTTGGACCAGCTGACAGAAATTCTGGTTGCTCTTCTTGTTGGAGCCATAGGGATATTTATCTACAGACGTTTGAGTCACTACGCAACGTCTGACACAGAGCTGTAGAATGTAATTGTTGATGTTAACAATAAGGAAAGTTTTATTCTCATCAAGTGATAATGTATCTACAAATGTATACAATTCTCCTGTCTGACATTTTGAGATACTTGATCTTTGTTAAAATACTAATTGATGTTTGATGGTATATTTTATGCACTATATTCAGTTTTTTTTTAATAAATGTAAAGTTATAAATATTAAAAAATGGTTTAGATTTGTGCCTTAGCAATAATAAGGCATTTAATTTATTGTTAACACTTGTAATCATGAAATTAGCATGTTGCTATCACTTATGTTGAAAGTTGAAACTGCCACATCCAAGTTTGTGGCAGTATGGTGGATAAGCTTAAAAAAATTATTAGGTTGCACAATTTTTTTTTTTGAATAGATTAAAGTTTAATGAAACAAGTTTGATACTTCGAAATGGTGTCTTATTTTGTAATGAATGACTATATATATTTAACTTCAGTAGTTAACTAAATTCATTTTGATATTTGTAAATAATTCAACCAATATTATGATTGTCAAAATTTGCCTGAGGATCTTTGTGAACTTACATCACAGATAAACAGATTTGATGAAAATTGGTAGACTTCTTAGGTCACATACTGTACTGTCCTGTATCAGCCCAATTGTTCATGCTGAACACAGGCTGTCCCATAATGGGGGAGTGCCATAATCCCTATGGTGGCATGTGAAGTGTATCTTTCACCTTCAAGTACTACTCCCCACCTGGTATTTTTCCTTTCTTGGCTTTTCTTTTATGACTCCCACAGGAATATGTAGGGGAGAGGGGATGTATTGTTGCCTGGTACCTCCCCCCCCACGATTTATACAATAAAAAATCTATAATTATTGCTTAAAAAATTACTTATTAGGTAGTTCCCAACGGAGTACGATGAAACCAAATTCAACAAGGGAGGCAGTTGTGGCAGAAGCTCAAAGAATTTCAAATTATTATATATACTATACCTACCTACTAATGCAGTATTCTTGAACATTGGTTAATTTACTTGACCAAGAAAGGTTGTTTCTGTTAATATTTTTGTTTTGAGCTTCATATTTTGACTTTACATCTCACATCTTTATGTATTCAATACCTTGAATGATTAACTCAATGCCCCAATCAAATCATAAAAAATATATGAAACCCATTTTACATTAGTTTTACACTTGCAACATTTTATTTTGATTTCAGACTCATGTATCTTCTGATCACATCCTCAGGGAGATATCAAGACTTGCAATTTAAATAATATTTTCAATACTCAAGTATCACTTGTACACAGTACTGAGTACATAAATCATTACTTATTTCTACCATAGACATTTTAGCATAAAACCTGCTAAGCGTTCAAACTTACAAAACTAGAACTTAGAGAACCACTGGCAGGATTCAAACCCAAGACTATCCATCCCAGATGGTGGCCGGCTTAAACCCTGATTGGGGTTTAAATTTTTCCTTTTGTTGTAGTCAATAAATTTTGGGTGGTTTAAGTATATCTACACTTGACCTTTTATAAGTCTTGCTATTGCCTCGGCCTAAGGACCACTTCTTCCAAACCCTGGAGAGGAGTGATAGAATCCTAATATCTCCCTGAAGGAGGCCATGAGAGGAGGTGCAAGCCCTTGAGTATTTTTTTAGCTTCAATATTCATCCATTTTGACAAAAATAATTATTAACTATTTTCTATCACACTGTAAGCGCTTGCTTCTATTGAAAATGTTTGTTTGCATTTCATTATATTTTAGAAATAAATCTATTTATTTTGTTAAGTATTCATGTGATAACATTCCATAAATCAAATTAAAAATTAATGCATTTCAATATGTTTAATGTGTGTTACAAATTACAAAAATATGTACCTTTTACCTTGTGGTAATCAGTTGAAACATTAGTTTTATTGTCAGTCATTATATACATATATTTAAATGTAAATTAATAATAATTTACATTTAAATATATAACATTTAAATTAATATATGAAACCCATTTTACATTAGTTTTACACTTGCAACATTTTATTTTGATTTCAGACTCATGTATCTTCTGATCACATCCTCAGGGAGATATCAAGACTTGCAATTTAAATAATATTTTCAATACTCAAGTATCACTTGTACACAGTACTGAGTACATAAATCATTACTTATTTCTACCATAGACATTTTAGCATAAAACCTGCTAAGCGTTCAAACTTACAAAACTAGAACTTAGAGAACCACTGGCAGGATTCAAACCCAAGACTATCCATCCCAGATGGTGGCCGGCTTAAACCCTGATTGGGGTTTAAATTTTTCCTTTTGTTGTAGTCAATAAATTTTGGGTGGTTTAAGTATATCTACACTTGACCTTTTATAAGTCTTGCTATTGCCTCGGCCTAAGGACCACTTCTTCCAAACCCTGGAGAGGAGTGATAGAATCCTAATATCTCCCTGAAGGAGGCCATGAGAGGAGGTGCAAGCCCTTGAGTATTTTTTTAGCTTCAATATTCATCCATTTTGACAAAAATAATTATTAACTATTTTCTATCACACTGTAAGCGCTTGCTTCTATTGAAAATGTTTGTTTGCATTTCATTATATTTTAGAAATAAATCTATTTATTTTGTTAAGTATTCATGTGATAACATTCCATAAATCAAATTAAAAATTAATGCATTTCAATATGTTTAATGTGTGTTACAAATTACAAAAATATGTACCTTTTACCTTGTGGTAATCAGTTGAAACATTAGTTTTATTGTCAGTCATTATATACATATATTTAAATGTAAATTATTATCTTATTGACTAATAAAATGATGTATGTATTGCTTTGTGAATTAATTACATTTAATTTTATTAAATAGCCTGTTATTATTTTATTCCTGGTCTTTCGAGGATGTAGAGGAAATGACACGAAAAAGTAGAATTAAGTTTTATTTTAAGTCATTACTGATACATAAACCTTGAAATAACTTAATATCGAGTAAGAGTTCAGGGTGATGATAGCCTTCCACCAAAGTGTTTCACCAGCTAACTACTGGGTGCATTATATACATATTTATTTTTGGATTGCAACATGTTATTAAATTTGATAGAGGCGCAGAAGCTTATCAAGAAACACTACAATAATGAGGTCATACAATTTTGCAGCATCAGCATCTTTACGAACCCCAAAATTCTCTCTTAATGTCCTTATTTGAATAGGAAATATTTCCTATTTTATAGATAGTATTTCTTGTAAGTCAATGCAAAATTATATCAAATCAGCAACATTCATGGGCATTTCGTCAATTTGAGTGGAGTAGTACTGTTCAATGTCTCTCAGAATTCTGATGTCATCAGATTTGACGAAGTTTATAGCCACACCCTTGCGTCCGAAACGGCCTGATCTGCCAATCCTGTGGATGTACAGCTCACGATTGTTAGGCAGATCATAGTTGATAACAAGTGACACTTGCTGGACATCAATACCTCGCGCCCATACATCAGTGGTAATCAGGACACGGCTGTAAGAAAAAAGTTTAGTTACTCTACATAGATTTTAGACATTCAAACTATTAAATATCAATAAAATATAGAAAAGCTTAAGAATTGAAGCAGTGGCATTGGATAAGGACTGCCGCGCAGCAGGTCCATGTTTCGAATCCCGCCGCGGGCTTGAGCTGCATGATGGAAGAGCATTTTGCAAATGTCCGCCTAGCTAGCGACCATCCTCATGTACAAAATCGGTCGCCAAGCACCTTACGGTGTGTTCCAGCTGTCCTTGAGAGCCAGTAATTCTAGGTTAAGCCGTTAACACCTTCGACCACAACTTTAGGTGAGATTGTGGTCAAAGGCTTACTATACGCAATAAAATAAAATGTTTCTAGCTAGTTTTTGGTAAGAAAAACAAATTTGGCCAGAGAACAGCTTAAACTCCAGCATAGAATTTAAATATGTACTACCATATACAACAGATAGTAAAAAACTGTTTGGTTTTTCAACTAAGATCTATTGCTAGGTAAGACGAATGGTAAGGAAAAATCACGCAAACAAGGTGTTTTTAGGCAAGTTTTGCTGCTGAAGATATAGCATGTAGAGCTTTGAAATAGATATATCCTGTAACATGTATCTTAAAGTTCGCATCACGCATGCAAACGCAGTTTCCGCGGCTCGCGCCCAGGGCGACGTTGCCAAACTAGTTAGATATAGACATGCTTTGTCGAAATTGAGAGATATTATTCATTGTGTGAAATTATATGCACAGAGTAGTGTGGTTGTACCGTTAAAGAGATTTATTGTTTTATTAATAGCAATCGTCACAACTATACATAGGTACCAAAAATTTGCAGTTTGGAAACTCAAGTATTTTTTGCACCGTTAGGTATTTATTCATACCATAATATGGCTATTTAGTTAGTAGTTGGGTAGGTACTATTGGCAATGATGTTGGAGCAAAAAGGGCATTTCTATATGATTGTATCTTTTACGAGAAATTCAGTAAAGCTATCATTGGACTGTACTAAGTATGTATGTATGTACTAAGTCCCATGGGGTGCCGGGCCGTCCCGTGGGGTGCCGGGCTAGAATTTCACCCCCATCTCTACTCGTGGGGATTATGGTAACCCCTCCCCCTATAATGAGGGAGGCTGTGTTCATTTTTGGACCCTACTAGATTAACAAGTCCGAATTCGGTCTCAATCGCTCGTACCGTAAGTAAAGCTCACATGCGCGAGCCCTAATTCGGCGTTGGTCTCTTGAACACCTGTCACGACGAATTATTATGATTTTTTTCCAAATCGAATAGACAAAGATTATATAGAATTAACAAATGGGTCAATTACGTGACAATATTCCTACTATGGCGACATTGTAGCGCGAACATTATTTTCTCATGCAAATTTCGCTGGCGTAGAAGAATAGAATGTAACGAGTAAGTAGGTACCTATGTATCATAGTCAATTATTACTGTGCTCATTTTTGCATAGAGCGACCATTTTCGCCAGGCCTGGTGTCTAATTATGTTTTATTACAAAAAACACAACAAGCATGCATAATTTTAAGTAAAATTATGCATGAATAAATTTCTCCCTCTCATTTACATTACTCTGTGATACAAGCCACGCCCGACTTCGCATCTTACAGGACAAAAGCATAACAGTTTGATAGTAAGACAGCATGCCATCTATTGAATCGAACTCACTCACTCCTTTTTGATGCATAGATAGCGTGCATGATGTCTGCTAAATGCACAAATTCACTGGCCTTAACTTTCGCTTAAGTTGGTTGGTACCCAAACATAAATTCTAAATCCAAAATTGCGACATAAGGTACTTTGCGAAATGCCTAACGGTGTGTGCCGGCAGCTGTCCTTGAGAGCCAATATTCTATTCGATTTAAGACGACGAGATTAGATTCTAGGTTAGCCTGAACAACATATTTGACCACATCATAATGAATAGGCATCAGAAAGGCAGCCCACCTAATTGTCTTCCCTTGTTATGATGATGATAGAAGACTTAATAATGGGTGGTCATTCTAAATATACCTTAATATATATATATATATATACTGATTCAATGCTTTAATTTTTAAACAGCATCACATATTTTATTTTAATGCCTTGAGCAGTTTTTTATTTCTTTATAAATACCTCTGTCCAGAACGGAATTCCTTCATTATATTATCTCTCTCTTTCTGTGGCATGTCTCCATGCATTGAGCTGACAGTGAAATTGGCCTCTTGCATCTTCTGTGTGAGCCAATCCACCTTCCTCTTGGTATTACAAAATATAACAGCTTGTGTGATTGTGAGGGTGTCATACAAGTCACACAGTGTGTCAAACTTCCATTCTTCACGTTCCACAGCAACAAAGAATTGCTTTATGCCTTCAAGTGTCAACTCATCACTGTAAATTAGAAAACCAATGATGTAAATTATCAACTCAATGTATTCAGTTTAGGTTTAACACAAGTTAGTATTGAAAACTAAAAATCTTTGACTTTTTTTTTTAAGTCATGTGCGGTATTCGAACCCACGTCCCAATACGATGGTTAAAGAACGATAGGAAAGATTTGAGTTATGACGTCATGTCATGACTAAATTGGTTAGAGCATACCCCGGCTAAAGAGGTGGATGGGCGTGGGTTCGAATCCCGCACATGACTTAAAAATTTTCCTATCGTAATCCGCATAGCAGGCGTTATTGCAAACATAACAATATTAAAACAAGTTAGTATACTCAAATGACAGTTTAGTCACATTATATAGGTGTGATGAGAAACTGTAAATGAGCTAAGACTGCACATTTATAAATTAGGGCCAGTCCTTGCCCACGACATTACCAAGCCACACTACTAGAAGTGTTGTATTTTTGCCCTTTACACTACCAGCCAGTAGTATTGTATTATGAAGGGCGCCTACACATTAATTACCCGCAACACTACGAAATTTATTTTGTGCCACACAACTTTTATTTGTTTTTTTAGTTAGTGGAATCGTTTTTATATATTTTATAATTATTTGATCTATTAAAGGTTCAAAGAAAATTTTGCTCGTAAAATAAATATAACTAATATAATTAAGAGGAAAGATTTGATTGTTTGTTTGTTTGGATTGAACAGGCTCTGAAACTACTGGACCAATTAGAATGAAATTTGGTATGGAAATAGTTTGAGACACGGGGCAGGACATAGGATAGTTTTTATCCAACTGCGGAAAAAGAGGTTAATGGTTTTGCGCGATAACCGATATAAGCGCGAGAGGAGCCGCGGTCGGACAACTAGTTTTTTTTTATTTTTAATTCACTTTATTTGAGGATCAGCGGTGGTGTACAGCGGAAATCCATACACTCAGTATATATGAATTATCATTAAAGTTGAACTAGCTGGACACTTCTCCATACAAACGTCGTAGGGTTATCACTCCCTTATTTGAGATTTTAGGTCCAGACTTAAGCATAATACCGATTGATATCGTCATTATCTAGGCTCGTATGAAGCCAACATTTTAAAAATATAATTAAGTTGTAAGTTATGAGCCTCGAAAACTTTATATGAAAATAATGTTGTCTTAGGTTTTCGCGATTATTACACATAGTAATTAAACAACTTTAAACGGTTTAAATCGCGTATATTTATCATTATTTTTGTCCCGACGTTTCAAACACTTTGCAGTGATCGTGGTCACGGGGTGACACTTTGTTTAACTGCAAAGTGTTTGAAACGTCGGGACAAAAATAATGATAAATATACGGGATTTAAACCGTTTAAAATTGTTTAGTTACTATTTATATGAAAATGGTTCGAGGCTCATAATTCTCAAGTTAATTATTTTGGTAAAATTTCGGCATCACACAATGACGAGATCAATTGGTATTATGCTTTATTTTGGACCTAAATCCTCAAATAAGGGAGTGATCACCCTACGACGTTTGTATGGAAAACGGGCCTTAATAGAAAAATCTATGTTGTTTTTTTTGCTGATATATTATGCAGAATGAGGTTGAATCGGTTTTTAGGCATTGGGCATAAGCCATACCCATAGGGCAAAAAGAGTTCTATTAATGAGACTACACTCTGTCTGTCTGTTAGTGTGTACAGTGAAGCCATATTTCGCCGCAAACCTGAAATTTAGATATTTGGTGTAGAATGGAGACACAAATATAAATATTGGACTAGAAATACATTTAATAATATTTCATTGAAAAAAAATCTTTCCTGCATCTTTGCATGAGGGATACAATGACATTGTACAGAAGTCACTGAGTTATAGAATATAGAAAGTATTATTATTTTATATTAGAAAATATTAATATTTTGTTTAAGTAAAATTATGCTCTAGCTAGAGAATAAAAGACTGCTTTTAGAGCACACAAGCTGAAAATTATTATTTTATTTTAAATTGTTCATAGTTTCAGTTTGTAATATACATATATCATGTTGGAAGTTTGCCTCTGTGGGGTGCCAAGCTAGAATGTTACCGCGCTATTGCTGCCTGTGGGTGTCATAAGAGGCGTTTAAGAGTGTATTGCCTGAAGGTGGGCAGCAGCGCCTTCTGAGAAACTTGCTATCTTAAACTGCGGCTGCCAAGCGTGGAGGCTATAGCAAATCCCACTCCCTCTTAATGAGGGAGGCTGTGTTCAGCAGTGGACAATCCGGCTGGATACAGAACAGGAGGTTTGCATTGGTCTTTCGAAATAGCCATATATTTAAGACACAGATAGAATTAGTCTCAACAATGAAACCCAAAATAGAATATTGGAAGTAAAATTCTAGTTACAACATTATCGTTTAATTTCTTCACAATTGATGTGAAAATGTTAGTGTATAACCTGGGAGTCTGAGTGTATCAGTACTTCAATTTAACCGACAAATACTGATAACACTGACTACAAACCTTATGCAGAATGCAGAACCCTAAAGCTTGACACACAGTGGCAGAGCCGCGGGAAAGCCGACGCGATCCATGACGAGATTTTTTGTAATGATAGAATTTGTATGCAACCTATCACATACTCGTAGCAAGCGAGCAGGGAGCGAACAACAGGAAAACGCGCCGCAGGAAGGACGCGGTAGGATACGGGACAGGCAGTGGGCGTGGGCGCTGTATTCTACGGTTGTCAGTACAAGCGGTCACACAGGGTGAAGCTGTTACCCACAGTTGTATCCATAAGTCCAGATAGGTTTTAATACAACCTTGTATATTAGAAACTTGTTGTCCGTACTAAGCACTTCTAGCTTTTCTCTATGTTAGTCTACGATCCAGTTGCATTCCTAAGAACTTCAACAAGTTCTTATGTGGTAGTGTATTTTCCCCTAGTTTGTCTGGTGGACAGATTCGTTGGTGTAGTGTTAATGTGACTTGTGTGGATTTTGAGGCACTAGCTTTTATTCTCCAATTCTTTAGCCATGCTCCTATCTGATCTAGTCCATGTTGGAGGAGTTTGGATGTATGAAGTTGACACTTACTGCTGGCAAGAATGGCAGTGTGATAACACAATTACTTACCCTAAACATAATTTAATAGAATATTTTTTTTATAAACTAAGGTTGATATTATTTAATTTTATTAAAGCAGTTTTTCCATCCAATGTTTTAAAATCATAATAGTATGCACCCATGGTGTGCCGGGTTAGAATACTACCCCCCCATCTCAACCCGTGGGTGTTGTAAGAGACAACTAAGGGTATAACACACCAGAAGGTGGGCAGCAGCACTTTCTGAGGAACTGATATCTCACACTGCGATCCCCAAGCCGCCTGCCAAGCGTGGGGATTATGGCAAACCCCCCATATTAAGAGATGCAGTGGACTATCCGGCTGATAAAGTAAGCGGTATATCTTAAAGTAAAATTATTTTTTTTAGAAAGTTTGGATAGTCATAGTCCCCCATAATAAATTTTGGTAGTTTTGCAGGTAATGCAGATTTGGGCCCATTCACATACCCACACTACTGGTGGGTAGCTTATTTATTAGTATAGCTTGATAGTGCTGTGGGTAAGGACAGACTTAGGACAAACTTTCTTCATAAATATACATACCGTTTTACTAGAATTCTAATAGGATCTGTCATAAATTTTGAAGTCATTTCGAGAATCTCATGTGGCAGTGTAGCAGAGATAAGCACCACCTGTGTCGCCGGAGGTAAGTATCTGTAAACATCATAGATCTGTTCCTTGAATCCCTTGTTCAGCATCTCATCAGCTTCATCAAGTACAAGCATTTTTAGAGACCTGGTTCTTAATACACGTCTTCTGATCATATCTGCAAGATATAATCATTTGTCATACATGGTGAAAGAACAAAACAATTTTTTTAGTAGTTTTGTGTATGTGGTGCTACAGCTACCATCCAAGCTATTTAGTATGAGATTTCATAAAAACCACCAAATCATGGTCATGGAAGCAGCGGTTGCCAGTGAATGGGTTTTGTTTTTTGTGAGGAAATCACCTCTATTTGCAAGACCGTATGGAGAAATTTATTTCAATATAATTCATCTTTTATAATTTGTATTGTAACTTTAAAATTATAATTTTATACGGTATCAAATATGTTATTATTAACCTCTAAAGATCAAGTGTACGGATCAGCACAATTATTGCTGGTACATCTACTTTCGCATCTAATTTACAAGCTCTATCATTAGAGGATTTAATTATTTATATCATAGCCTATATAATTTTTTTTTGTGCCGTTTAATTAAAAAAAAAATTTAACTGTCTGAATTTAATTTAGGGACTTTTGTCTTTCATCAGGTAAGCCAAAAAGATAAGAAATTTATTTCAAGGCTTCATAAAGAGGTACACTTAAATTATAATTAAGATAAAGATGCCTATTAAAACGATAGAGCATATGGTTCTCTTAAAGATTTAGAGTTTGGTTATAACCAAATGACTTCTAACTCTTCTGTGTTTATGGCAATGTACGTAAGACAAATTATGCAGAGTTAAATGAATGCTTTACTGCTATCTAATCCATGCTATATCTGGAATCACCATTTGAAATTAAATTTAGCACCAAAATGCAGCTGATGAATGTGGATGTATCTATAACAATAGCAGCTGAGCTGTCTATCTTGGCACATCATTTTAAGGTTCTTGTATGTTACAGACTCATTGTTGTGACTGAGTATGATAATGTTACTGCTTATTTGGACTCTAGCACCATGCCAGGTTGTCTCAAGCAGAGAGACAAACAAATGGGGATATTACTGAATTCTTCTAATGTCATCTTCAAATAGTTGATTGACATGACATTTTGCCAGTTAAAGTTTTGTAGTGAACCACAATGAAGCTGCTAAAAACTGAGTTGAGTGATGTAAGGAAGACCTATTCATAGGGCTTTAACATCCACAAAACAATAAAATCACATCATGGAATGTATTCTATGAGTAGTACCAATTTACTAACCAAATACTCTACCAGGTGTTCCTGATACTACATGTTGACCATAATCCAATTTCCTTATATCTTCACCAAGATTAGTGCCTCCTATACATGCATGGCACTGAACATTCATGAAATCACCAAGAGCCAAGATAACTTTCTGGATCTGCGTGGCCAACTCGCGCGTTGGAGAAAGTATCAACACTTGTGTCTCGCGAAGAGTTGTGTCTAGAGACTGGAGTATGGAGATAGAAAATGTAGCCGTTTTACCGGTTCCGGACTGGGCCTGAGCTATCACATCTCTTCCCTTCACTATAGGCAGGATACTTCGCTGTTGGATAGCTGATGGCTTTTCGAAACCTAAAATGTGATAGTATTAGGTTTAGCATATATTGACCATTGCATGACCTACATCGTGGTGTACATATTTGAGAGACTACCGTAACTTACCATATGTATATATTCCGCGCAATAGCTCATCTCGCAGTCCCATCGAGTCGAAAGTTGGAATGACTTCCACATCTTCACTTGTATCGAATTCAACGTTTGATAAATCTTCTGATATTATTTTCCGATTAAACGACACCTCCGATGCAGTCATCTTAGATGCCTGATTGTAGCCCTATTTAATTACACCTTAGATCTGAAAGACTATATTTCACACGCAAACAAAAATAGGGCGAAACGAAAACGAGGCCGCTGCTTTGATGCTCACACCACAGATTGTGTATCAATATCAAGCTACTCATATCATAGGGTATGTTCCATTTGTCGCTTAGAACGTTAATTTCGATAATTTTGATCACATTCTGCGTCTGTGGTTGTGATTTGTGATCACTGTGATCGTTTGTAACTGTCATCCCCTGTTCCATTTAGGGTATGTTCCATTAGTCGCTAAGAACGTAAATTTCGATAATTTTGATCACATTCTGCGTCTGTGGTTGTGATCACGTGATCGTTTCTAACTGTCATCCCCGTTCCATTTTTGGATAAGAACGCTAAGAATGCCACTAAAATTTGCCACTTCTGTCACTTTTGACATTAGATGTAGCGTTTAAGGCGAAAATAACGCCAAGACCCATTTGGAAAACTTTTTGGGAGTGTGATCGTTTTTAGCGTTTTTAGCGAATCTCACTCAAATGGTACGTACCCCCATACTCAAACTCTAGAACCACGAAAACACTGAGCAAGTAAGGCCGTACTCCACTTGACGCCAAGTTCGTTATTTTCGATAGTTTTGACCACAATTTATGTCTATGGTTCATACTAAATGTGGTACCATAGAGGCAATATGTGGTCAAAATAATCGAAAATAACGAAATTAGCGCCAAGTACGCCCTAATATGAACAAACCATAGGTTAAAGATTACAAAAGTATCCACCACAGATAGTAGTAAAGATAAGATGAACAAATCTAAGAAACGCCAAACAAAGTAGTTCTTTTTTTAAACCGAAGGCATCTTCTTCTAATGAATGCAGTCAAAATGAGAAGAAATATTTAATATTGTTTTCAACATTTTGATCTCTCAAAGGCCAAAGCCCAAAGGCAAAGGCACAAACAGAAATAATAGTGCTGTCCACATGGTGGGGTGGACCAACCAGCAATCTAAATCTGTGAAATGGCCAATGTAAAATTAAAGATCGATGATACCGATTACATTTGTCTTGTACTGATTGTACACACAGATTACTAGTATGTAGCATTGTACAGGCTGTCATAAAGCCATAAAAAGTTTTTTTTTATATTATGAGTAGGTAATGATGATATATTAACAAAATAAATCAGAAAAAGACATAGTAAGACAATCCCACATTCACGTCATTTAACCCCTAATTTATACATTATGCAGAAAGGATCGGCGCATTATTGATGCATTTTCCTAGTTTTTTCCCTCGACAGTCGACACCCCGTGACGTTTTTTTTAGTACTAAGTTGTTTTCCATTACCTAAACACATCATGAACCCTCATATCCCCATACCCAAATTTAAGCATAACTCATTAAATAGAATATAGCATTTCGGGTATCAGGTTGAAATTATGTAATAAGACTTGGGTATATGATCATTTATGTTTTTAATTGAGTTGAGCAGTACACGACGCATTCAAACCAGACGCCATCGCCATGGTGGAAACTCTGTAATCTTTGATTCAAACATTGCATTGCATTGGTCGATGGTCCGAGGGTTAGGTTGGGCGAAATTCGAGATTTCCAGCACAGATTATACGTAAAATCTCTTTGATTTTCAAGTTCTGTTTTGTGGTCAAAAGACCGATCATTCGTATATAAAAATTTATTTGATTTCGAACGAATCAAAATGGATGCTGGGTGTGAATGAACTATGTGCTGAAAAACGAACAGCTTTTTATTGAGTTGTCGTGGGCCCGACTAATATCGGGAATCCGGCGTAGCCGTTTTGTTTTATAGTTTATTTAGGCAGTGCTAATTGTGAAGTGCCAACGAAAACGAGATCGATCAAATTACGGGTTGAATTCAGTAGTCGCCGTGTCGGTAATGTGTTTATACGTTAGCTTCGGAGGAGCTCGCGACTCACAGGTGGCCTTAGGATGAGGAGTGTGACGGTCGAGGTGCAAATCGCTAGGCATCCGCGAGTAGTCGATGTGTCGTCGTTCTCCTGTGAGTGCTCGACATGGCCACAGGAATCGAACTGAAGTGTCGCTCGTGTGCTGTATGAGCGCTCAGAAATGAAATGCATATACAGGAAGGAACTAACACAACTCTGACAACATGTACCAAAATGACAGAGGAAGTAGACAGAAGACATGGCGTGAATGGTAACAGCAGTAGTAAGGGTGTGAGTGAAGATGCTCCTGTGCACAATTCTGCTATCAATGCTGGTGGGAGGCTCAAGTTCTTCAAAGGTGTGTATGATACTGTCTCTTTCCTTCTCCTATTGCATTCTCATTGCTGCCAGAGACAGCTGGACTTAGTGTAATGTTTAGCTCAGTGCCCTCAGGCCAGATAGTGTGTTGAGAAAAACTAGAAAGTCATTCATGCTCTGATAAGCATAAGCATGTTTGAGGGAGGTGATGCCAATTGTCTGAGTGCAGCCTCTATGCTATTGTTGTGAATTTTGTAAGAAGTTGTGCTCATCATAGCGGAAACAACTTATCATTTCTTGCTACATTATGTTACCTATTCTATTTCATTCTGCCATATTTTGAAAATTAGCATATCAGATTGTGTTAATTACTTTAACTGTGTTATATTTTATATGGACTTATTATCTAAATGCTGTTCAATATGCTACTTGGTAATATTTTATCTTAACACCATTAAAGTACAAATCAGCTGAAGTAGTATGATAAAAGTAAGCCATCACAAACAATTATCAAAGTGAAAAGAATATTTCTAAGATGAGTTATTACTGATTTATTGAAATTCTAAGGGATAAAAAGTTGTATGTTGTGTGCTTGTGAATAAAACTTTAAACTTAACATCAATCTGTTGATCTTTACACTAAGTATGCAAGTTCAACATGAAAATTTGTCATATTTTAAAATATACTAAAAATCTGTCTTCATATGATAAACTTTTGAATAATATTAAAAGATATGACACTATACTCTACAGCTCTCTATTAGGCCTCTATCACTCCCGCACTTAACAGACCTTAGCCCGCAAGACAGTCTTTTGCCTGCTCTAGACCTGGCAAAATCAATACCTTAATCTAGTCATCAGTCTTGTATGGAACTCTATGAAGCCCTTCACACTATGTTGCCACTGCATTGGCTGACGTTGCTACTAGACTGGCAGGATATAGTCCAGTAGAAGGTCAAGTTTCGCCTCTTATAGAAGTAATTTTTTTTTTGCCGTTAATTTTATTCCTCCATGTCAATATGACAAGCTTACAAATGGTAATCTAAATGCTCAGTGTTTTGATGACTCCACAACAAATTGTTTGCTCTATTTACACACATACTCTGATTTGACCTTTGCCACAAATTATTACTGTTCCAACAACAAAATCTGTCAAAAGTTACTTTTTTGACTATTTTACAATAATAATAGCTAAAATTAATCTGTAAAGTATGTGCAATGTGTTTGTATATTCGATTCTTTCAAAAAAAATTAGTAACCTTTTTTGGAGAGGGCTAAATAATTTTAAATCATTAGAATGTGATTCAGGATGGTGGACTAAATAAAATTTTAGATTTTTGGAGGCTGACAATACTGCATCTCTTTTGATTCTGTATACCTATTTACTTTGTAAAATATAATCAAAACTTATATATTATCTCACTTATTCTGAGCCTAGTGTTTAGAAATGTCACTTTCCATGTACTCACCCAATTTTCTTATTAAGTGTTACTAAAACACTACTGACTACTTGACAAGACTTCTGTAAGACAGGACTTGACTGTAACTACTCCTATGCAAGTTTGCTTGGCGTGTTTACCATACTACTTGACAAAGAGCAAAAGTACTTACGACACAAGTCTACTATGTACAGAAAAATGCAACAGATATCTTAACCATACTATTTTATGACTGAAAATTTATAGAAGAGGGGGAATATCCCCTCTTCTATAGCAACCCACAATACCCACATCTTTAACATAAGTTTAGTTGCAATACTGCCATACCAAGCCACATGGTGGTGTTACAATTATTTTTTTTCTCTTTTGTATTTCATCTGATAGCTAAGACAATTCAATTGTAATGCACCAAGCAAAATAGTTCTATCTCTTATCAAACATTAAAAAAAAGAGTATTGAAATATTTTGCATCTGAACTTACCTCAAATTTTCTGAGGAACATCACAATATTGTTTTTTTTTTACTATGGCCAGATAATTTCAATGTGGAATAATCTGGATATTCACTTTTAAATACAAAGACATCAGTCTGAGTTGTAATGAGAATACGGTAACTC
The DNA here is from genome assembly GCA_963890685.1 of Plagodis pulveraria. NCBI lineage: Eukaryota > Metazoa > Arthropoda > Insecta > Lepidoptera > Geometridae > Plagodis > Plagodis pulveraria. The sequence goes on along the minus strand of OY982964.1, from coordinate 7,383,646 downwards.
TTCATTTTAGAGCTCTTAGCTACTAGGCATTTATTATAGGTTAATATATAAAAAATAATCAAAGTAATAATTTTTTTATTGCTGATAGGATAGCCGTTGACCACCATTTATTTCACCTGATGGTAAGTGATGATAGGGTCGAAAATGTTGTTCAGGCTAACCTAGAATTATTTGCCCAACTTATTTAAAAATTGCATATTTTCAAGACTGCACAGTTATATATATTTATATACATTACTAATAATATGATTGCTATTTGAGGACATTCTTTGAGTAACAAACTTATGCTTAAGTAATTTGCGTAGAATTTGATATTTAATGGTATTTGTGTTTGCAGGCATTGATGTGCAATAAAGTTGACATGAATTTTATTTAATAACTGTTGTTTTTTAACGCTCGTAAATAATTTGTATTTTGTATCAGAACTTCTATTAGGGTTTTTTGTGCTTGTTTCCCTGCCTCTTCTGCGCTGATTTAAAAAAGCATAGAATTGTATTTCAGTAGTAGATAAACAAAACGTGCTTCTCATATTCTTAGTGCCCTAATAAGTAACAAACACATACTTATTTCAATTTACTTCCTGTATAAGTAAGTATTTGAATAAAATAATTGAGAAAAGCAAGGTATCAAACCTTACATTTAACAAGTGAAATCATATTGTAAAAAAAAGGTACAAAGCAACTCTAAACTAAAATATTTTATTGTGTTTAGCATATTTCCATACTCTGACTTGTTTGTTAGGATTATTAAAATATAACAAACCTAACTAGACTTGTGTATTGTATGTTTTAAATATTTTCTAATTATATTTTAACTGGACGGATATGTATTCTTGTATTACGTTAGTTGTCGACCCTGATGAAAATGGATACAAGCAAGCCAAATTTGGTTTAGCTTCTTAATATTTGTTTTGAAGTTTATAAAATATCAATGATTTTTTTTAATGGAATATGAACCTCAATAGAATACTTAGTCCAGTTTACAGGTTTCGTCGCCATATTATGAGCCATATATGAGAAAAATTATATAAAATCTTGCAGGCAGTAACTGAAATAGTCGTTATTACTTTCCAACCATATAATTTTTTAAGAGGAGAAGGAAAAGAGTAAGTGTGATAACATATTTATTTATTTGTTTTTTTTACTAGGTACTGGTTGGCCTAGGTGATTCTTTAGGGTTGTTTCTGGTTAAGGAAACAACATAACAAGTGTCTCTTGTTTGACTTTATGTATTCAACATTTTTGAGTGAAAATACTATACTAAGCAATAACTGGGTGAAAAAAGATTATAAAAACATGGAATATAATATTTAGCACTTGTCAGCATCTTAAGCTTAATGCTATAATATCAATACACATCCATTTAAAAATAGTCTAAATAGTTTTTGTCAATGATAAAACTGTAATGAATAATGAATTGATTATTTAGTTTTATATTAAACTAGCTTTCCGGCCGTGGCTAAGACCGCGGGTATATCGGTTATCGGGCAAAACTATGCACCTCTTTTTGCGCAGTTGGATAAAAACTATCCTAATGTCCTGTGTCTCAAACTATTTCCATACCAAATTTCATCCTAATCGGTCCAGTAGTTTCAGAGCCTAACACAATCAAATCTTTCCTCTTTATTATAAAAGTTTAGAAAAGAATATTTAACCTCCAGTAAGTACCAATCAGTTATTAAATTCTGGTTTCACTGAAACTGGAGTTTATAACTTGTTTCGATGGGGGAATTATTTTAACTTATATTTAACCAGGTTCAATTGAGGACCTTATCATTTGACTTGTGGAACTGGTTAACACATATTATTTATATTAATGTAATCATTATAAACAGTGACTAATTAAATGTGTTTGAGAGAGATTGAATTCATTCATATAACAGTCTCGAGGCCTACGAAAAAATATGTAAAGAAGTGTAACTCTCATATTATAGTTAACGCTTTGATTTTGTTCTCATAACAAAACACCGCACAATCATCTAAATTCTATTGGAATGGTTAGTATTGTTCAAATCCGCTATACAGCACCAACGAGCTAGAGACTATAAACTATATTCTAATAACGCGCTACGTTATACGTTATCGTTATAACGAAACAAGGCGCTCGCGCTACATGCATCGTGCTAGGTGTTGTAACAATAGCGTCAGGCGCAACGTGCTGTTTGTTGTTATCGTTCGACAATAGCGCAGCGTGGCTCTAATGAGTAACGACTTGATTCATTTTGAACACACACAAAATTAAATATTACATTGCTTAATTGTAATAAATGGAATTAACTTTTCTTCATACTGTTCAGGGTTAGGACTGTCTACAATTTTCTTGTACATTGATTTGAAATGTGTGCAATTATAGGCGTATTTAAAATTTCATTTATATATATTATCATATGTACAAATACAACGTATTATTTCTACTCTTCGAGTATGTAGGAATTTTTAAGTTTTTTTTTACTTTATATACCTACTAACATTGATTTTTGTTGTATGTATTAACTTCACTACTTTTCAATTTCTTAAAATGATATGTAAGCGCAAGTCAATAGATCGCGCGCAGTCACACACAACATAACACAAACAAGACGTAATAGGTATATAGCGCGTAGGCCCATAACGCGTACATGCGTAAAGCGTATTACCGCGACCGCAAGCACGCGAGACGTTAGACGTTATATTTATAGCGCGAAGAGAATATACACACAGCGTGTTGTATTCGCTACAAAGCAATAACGCGCTATACTATGGCGCTATATTATCCACCACTAGGAATGGTTAATTGATTTGGCGCTTAGAAATGATCCCATCCGATTGGTCTCGTCAAGGTAAAATCGCTGCACGGTACACTTTTTAAACCAAGCCCGTCGCGGTAACGTTTGCGTTCTGCTGTTTTTGAGCCTGACTTACATTTCTTTACATATATGTTCGTAGCCTGAGGCCTTATTGTATAATTCGAATTGTAATGCAAATAGTCTTCATTTTGAAATTCTTACTCTATAACAGGTATCGTTTTCAAAGGAAAATTACAAAATTATGTAAAAATTAAGTTTATTCAAATACTGAGATATTTGATGTAAATATTAGCTTGATATCTCCACGCGTTCATGAGAAAAAGTGTCTTGTACGAAACAGACTACGAAATGTTTTCCTGAAGAGTAATTCTCCTTGTATGTTCGCACATAATTAAATATTATAAATAAACCGCCAAAACAATCGTCACTTAATAACACAGCAATTCCAAACAAGAGATTTGCCGTGTAGAACCTCCTTCTTTTTTTAAGTTGGTTAAAAATACAACATCATTGACCATAATGTGAGGAACGGAACAAATACAGGGTACAAGTGGTTGTCATGTCACATATATTTATATATACATAAGGTAAAAGCACTAATGCTAGACACATTAAGGAAAAATCAAACTTCATTCTCAAAAATAAAATGTATTTATCAAAAAATTACAGTTACAATGTTTTTTAACTGTTAGAGCAACATTTAGAAATTCCCTTTTTCATATGAATTACTTTAGGACTGTAGTATTTTAACAAAGAATTAAATTTTTCGTAGGTTTGCCGTACACACTAAAAGATGACAGCATCAAAAATCAAATCTACCAAAAATAGACATCAATTGGCACTAATTGTAGACATGACTATAACATCACATTAATATTATGTTTTATCAAAACAAATCAACAAAAAATACTTTAAAATGACAAACGAGCACAGCTTGTGCTTTAAAATTGCAAATTAAGTAACAAAATATAATCAAATTACATATCATAAAAATAAATTTACATATAGCTTGTTAAATGTAATTAGTCTTTGACATTTTAAGTACTCTAAACTATTCAATACTTAAATAATTAACATAATTATCACATCAAGTCACCCGCGAACATATAATGGAAAATTAAATTTATACTTAATCCTATCCTATCGCCTGCACCAATCATTTTTGGCGCATTGAGGACTTCCACTATTTGAGATTCACTAACTATACTAATATTTTTTTCATTTTCTTTAAATACAGTTTTGTTTTTATCAATGCTTACCGTTGCCATCACTTCAATCTCTTTGCCCGATATTTTTTTGACAACGCAAATAAATTTGTGAAACTTCTTTTTTACAGGAAAGTTAATAATAACATAATCATTAGTCTTTGACATTTTAAGTACTCTAAACTATTCAATACTTAAATAATTAACATAATTATCACATCAAGTCACCCGCGAACATATAATGGAAAATTAAATTTATACTTAATCCTATCCTATCGCCTGCACCAATCATTTTTGGCGCATTGAGGACTTCCACTATTTGAGATTCACTAACTATACTAATATTTTTTTCATTTTCTTTAAATACAGTTTTGTTTTTATCAATGCTTACCGTTGCCATCACTTCAATCTCTTTGCCCGATATTTTTTTGACAACGCAAATAAATTTGTGAAACTTCTTTTTTACAGGAAAGTTAATAATAACATAATCATCAGGCGTGAACTCATTTTCCTTATGGTAATTTTCTTCATCTGTATATAAATATTCTTCTTCATTGTCAATCTCACGCTCGTCAGTTAGATCATCTAAGCTATCTCCAAATTCTATCCATTCCTCTTCAGTACTTGAGCCAATACAGATATCAGTCTTGTTAGTTTTCTTTTTCACAACCTTTTGACTTTTCTTAGCTAATTTCTGAGCATCCTTAAGTTTCTTTCTTCTTCATTCTTCTGTTTTTTCTTCTTTCTTTCTTCTAATTTCCTTTTCTTCGTTTCGTTCATTTCATTATTTTTTCTCCTTGTTTTCGTAATATTGTTGCCATTGCTTGGAAGACACTACATAGGGTATTTTTTCTTTTTTTAGAATTTTCTTTAGGTGCTGGCCAAAACCAAACTCTTTTTAAGGGACTAGGAATGATTTCACCCATTTTATGCCAGAGACTTTGTGAAAATTATGACGGAGTATCGAAATATCTGACCCTATACTGGCGGCATTGTGATCGGACCTTAATCTGAAACTAATAGTTGACACCTAGTATACCCTAATAGTTGACACTGTCTTCTTTTAGTTAGGCTAGGGTAAAACAAACGAAACTCAGACAGAACTTTATTTTTACCACATATAGGCTAAATTTGCAATAAAACAAGCTAACAAATTCAGTTCGATGTAACCCTAGTAGAAGACACACGTGTCATCTTTTAGGTTTTGATTAATTTCTGGTACCAATAGTAAACACCCCTTAAAATGTATACAAAAACAAGCTAAAATAGCAAGGAAATGGTCCTAATAAATCAATAATTTCAGATATTTATAATATTGAAACCAACAGTAGCCAAAAATCATATATATAAGACAAAATCATATTTGATAAAAATCAGTTGCCTTAAGAAAAACACTAAGAATTACGCGCATAACGTCAACCTGCTCCCATTGTTTGTTGCAAATTGACGCCAATTTTAAATTTGCTTCGGACAATGACTTAAGCTTTCGAGCACGTATTATAGATAGCACTAGGTGTCTTTAACATCAATGGCAATGTTATTTAAATGATTAGTTTTCTTATTAGAAACGATTTTTGTCGAAAATGTCATCTTTTAGTTCAATGTCGGGCATTAGTGCTTTTACCTTATCTTCAGGGAACATAATATGTGACATGTCGTTATATCTACCTATATATATGAACTTGTGCAATTATCTAACTAAAACAATAGGTTTAAAAATGATAAATTCTTAAATGTCGGGTACAAATCAATGTCAATACCTCATTGTCTTTGAAACTTTGCATATTGCTATTCATGAGCACATCGAAAAGCCCTTGAACAATATCGACTTTGTGAATGTACATAATATAATAACATACTTCAAAGACTTCATTATAAATTACTATTGAACACATTTTGTGCATAGGAATTGGAGAACATACTTATGTTCAATTCAGTTTTGGACCAAACATTAAAAGTGCCCATGCTTTCCACTTGAACCTCCCTCCCCCTTGTAGTGATGGACTAACTCTTGCTAAGAAGACCTAGGTGCCTTATATTGTTGCTCCTAATCCTTCAGCATCATAGATACGACAAAAGCTACGAGAACAAAAGCTTCCGTGATGTTCAAACATTAATATAACGGACTAGCTTTTCGGCCGCGGTTCTGCCCGTGCTTTTTTATATATGTATTTTTTTAAATGTTATTGTGAGGGAACAAGGCCCACCTGATGTTAAGTGGACTAACCTCTGCCTATAACAGATGCATTTCGTCACAAGTCACGAATTGCACTGCGCTAGTCACCTTAAGACATAGTTCTTTAGTCTCGTGTGCCTGTAATTTCACTGGCTCTCAAAGACTGCTGCCGGAACACACCGTTAGGTGCTTGGCGACACATTTTCTACTTAAGGGTGGTAACTATCCAGGCGGGCTTTCGAAAAATGCCCTTCTACCATGCGGTGAGGCTCGAGCCCGTGGCGGGATTCGAACCATGGACCTGCTGTGCGGTAGTCCATAGCCAATGCCACTGAGCCATCACTGCTTCACATTGTTTATGTCGGTTATCTTGCTACCCCATTAACCTCTTTTGCGCTGGGGTAAAAACTATCCTATGACCTTCCCCGGGTCTCAAACTATTTCCATACCAAATTTCATACAAACTGGTCCAGAAGTTTTTAAGTTTATTTGTTGCATACAAAAATACAATTGTTTTCTCCTTATAATATTTGTATAGACTGTATCATATTGTCACATCATACATTAAAAATGTTAGTTGGCTCTACCGTATTTTACTAGTGTTATAATTTTTCCTTTATTAAAAATCGCAGGTTACATAAAAATATTTAGCATTGTTATTCATAAATTATGTATATTTTATGCATTAGACAACAACATTAAAATATTGTAAACAAACTTTAAGCCTAACCAAAAATAGAGCCATGTATGTAGTAGCCTAAATAAGCACATTCTTGTAATTTAAGTAAACATCTAGCAAGTGCAACTCTGTGTAACTTGATATCTAATGCAAACATCATGATAACTTATTCATTAATTAATAATAGGCAAGCAAATAACTTGGTATTGTTCCTTGATGCAGAGATACATAAGTGACGTCATCCATATGTTTATTTTATAATGTGCTTTGCTACAATATTTTAAAGAAATGTATACTAAGGGATTGTCGAAAATAGTAAAACAAAGTCGAGTTAGCTTTCGTAAGCAATGAGAGTAAAGAAAGTTAACATCACATAATGTCGTGTTGCAGATGGAAAGTTTATCCTGGAGTTGGTTCGCGGGAGCGCGCGTGAGGGCGAGCGGCCGGGGTGGGTGTCGGTGCCACGCAAGACTTTCTGGCCGCCGGCCGCCGCCCCCGCCACCCCGCCGCAGGGCGCGCCGCCCTCCGCCTCGCTCTCGGTCTCCGACGACAACAGCTCCGTGCAGTCCTCGCCCTGGCAGCGCGACCACTGCTGGAAGCAGCAGGCGCCGCGCAAGAACGTCAACAAAGAGCTAGCGATGTACTACTGCCGGCCGAGCACGCTCTCCATAGCCACTATCGAAGCCGTATCGCGCGTCAAGCGGCGGCGGCCGCACGAACCGACGCACCTGCACCCGCCCAACGGTCTATGTGACAAGAAGAGGAATGGCGACGTCAGCTCTTCGCGCGGAGAGGACCGAGTCGACGGCGCGTCGCATCGACCCGACGACGATCCGCCGACGGACTACGACCGGGAGAAATACTACCACATGAAACTAAAGAAACCGTATCAGTATCGTAAATTAAGGGTGTACAGAAAGACGCGGCCGGCTTTCCGGCGTAAGGAGCTCGAGCGGACGATACGGAGGTTACACGAGCGGTTGCCGCCGCCGCCGGTGCCGGTCAATGCGAAACTAGCGAGCTGCCGCCAAGAGCACGCCATCGTGTCCCCGCGCAAGCGCATATTGCGCGAGCTGGAGCGCGTGTCTCTAGAAGATCAGAGCACGAAACGACGCGCCAAGACCGCCCCCGCGCTCAGTACCGCTTCGTATCCTCCGTCGCCGGGCCCGTCGCACGCGCGGCCCGACCAGCCCCCGGCCCCCGCCCCGGCCCCGGCCCCGAGCCGCGCACAGAATGGAGCCGCGCCGCGCCGCGACCCGCCCGTCTCCAAGAACGTGAGCAGCTACAGCATCCACTCGCTCCTGAGCATGCCTGAGGAGAGCGCGCCGCGCGCCTCCCCGGACGCGAAGCACTCGTACCCGCCGTCACTGAAGACGGAATCCCCGTCGAGCGTAACTTCACCGGATCTGAGCCCGAGCCCGGACTCGTACCGGTACCGGTACGCGGCACTAGCGGGCTCGCCGGGGCGGCCGGCGCGCGACTCGCCCACGCCGCCGCACTACCGCGCGCCGTACGCGCCGGCGCCGCCGTACGGCGCGGCGACGCGCGCGTGGGCGGCGCCGTACCGCGGCACGCGCGACGACTGGTACGCGTACCACTACGGGTACCTGGGCGTGGGCGTGGGCGCGCACGTGTACCGCGCGCCGCCCACGCCCCTCTGGATGCAGTACGGCGTGCCGCCCGCGCCCAGCCCCTGGGCCCCGCTGCCGCTGCCGCTGCTCACTGACCACATACCCAAGGATGAACCTACTTCAGGTGATACACGTTTACTTAACCTCGTATATATATATATCTACTTCTTTTTTTATTGCCAATATGCTAGCCACAATCTTAATTGTTGGTAAGTGATGATGTGGGCGAAGGTGGTGGCAGATGATGTAGACGTACGTAACCTGGAATAAGAACTAGTTCTCAAGGACAACTGCCTGAACACCGTAATGTGTGACGACAAATTTTCTACTTAGGGCTGATAGCTTTACAAAATGCTCTACCACCAAGCGTTTTAATATCCTTTTATGAACATTATATAACATAAATAAATAAATAATCCTCATTCACAACCTTCATAAAGCAATATGCACGTCGGGAAAAATCATAACTTTATTCTTTTTTTTTTTACTTCACAAGGAATACAAACAGCTACTAAGACAATGATATAGCTAGGAGAATTTTAGTACAGAAGAACTTAATAGTATTCACTTATGGATACCTAATAAAAAGCTAATATCATGCCATTGTTCCCAAAATCAACGTTCTAGCCCGTGGGGTGCCGGGCTAGAATGTTACCCCCCCCATCGCTACCCGTGGGTGTCGTAAGAGGCGAATAAGGGTAATACCACACGCGGATAACTCACACCTGCCAAGCCTGGGGATTATGGCAAACCCCCTGCATTGTGGAGGAGGCTGTGTTCAGCAGTAGACGACCCTGCTGATACAGTACAGTTCCCAAAATCTCAAATAATGTAAGACATTTAGAGTTAACCGAATAATCATTGATCTGATCCAAAAGTTAACACCCCCACTGGGAGGAGGAATTATAACCTAAACTGGTTCACTTCAACTAGGCGCAGTAGGCTAGGTGTGGCGTTTTATTTTTTTTCATAAACTCGTTTGCATTTTCTACCTATTATTTTGTCAAATATATTATAATTGTAGTGGATTTCTGCCAATTAAATAACTTTGTAATATGATGTGAAATAAGTCTGGGCTTTTGACTGATGTTGATGATAAAGATAAACAACTCTAGTAATAAAGAAGAAAATGTTTTACCACAAGTAACGGCCTACCTATGTCTATTTTGTCTAGTTTTAGGTATATATTTATTTCTGTAATTGTCGTACAGCACGCGCTTTATACCTGTATAGGTATGCGTATGTTATGTATGTATAGGTATGCATTTTACGGTTAAGTAATATTTCCATGAAATATCCACGCTTTTTTGTGCCTAAATTCTATATGAGTCAATTTTATGCTTCTTTCTCGTTTTAAATCGTACGTCTATGTAATGTTAATGTTGGCAGGGCATTTCTCGATTGCTAACGTAACTAGTTTTACCACCCTCAAGTAGAGATGATCTGTCAGTAATAAACATACCGTTAGGTTTGTTTCGCAAGCTGTCCTCAAGAGTCAGTAATTCTAGATCAGTCTGTAGCAAAATCCTTGACCGCATCTTAAACCATAACTTAGTTAGACTAACAGGTAAGATAGTGGTCAAAGGCTAGCCTGTCAGCTGTAAAAGAAAGTTGTTATAATATATATTTTTGAAGCAATGAGACCGAGTGGTAATAGCTATGGACTGCCGTGCCGTAAGTCCCTGGTTCGATCCCCACTGCCGCCCGGCTTGAGCTTCACCGCATGGTGGTAGGGCATTATGCGATTGCCCGCCTGACTAGCTGCTACTCTCAAGTAGAAAATCTGTCGCCGAGTACCTAACGGTGTGTTCCGGCTGCAGTCCTTGAGAGCCAGTGAAATTACAGGCACATGAGACTTAACAACTATGTCTCAAAGTGCGAGTGCATGGGCGCAGTGCAATTCGTCACTTGTGATGAAATGCATGTTCTAGGCAGAGGTTAGTCCACTTAACATCGAGTGGGCCTCGAGCTTGATTCGTCACAATAACATAATAAAACAGTGTTTTTTTTAATTGTGTGCCTGTACAATATTTTGCTTATGAAATAGATATAAAAATCTCGCTTTTTTTTAATTTATTTTTTATGCCTGATAGGTTAGCCTTTGACCACTATCTCACCTGATGGTAAGCGATGATGTGGTCGAAGATGTTGTTCAGGCTAACCTAGAAGTACAATGCCTGTTTACCATTTTCAACCTTCATGTTGATGGTCATGGCCATCCGGTAAAGTTGACGTCGAATATAAGCTTACCAGCAATGAAAAAAAACTCCATCTGGAGGTCCCCAGGATAACTATTATGTCCTTTGATTTTTGTAATATTCACTAATGATATCAGTTTTTTTTCGTACTTAAAATGTAATTTATTACATTGACACGTCATATTCTTCGTATCAGCAATCATGATATGAACATGCTGAATCATGTCAAATCATTTACGGTTGTCCAAAATTACTAGATTTTGATAGATTTAGTAACAATTGATTTTTGAATAATAATGATCTTTATAGGTACCTCAAAATACATATTTTACCCTAGGCGTACATTTGATGTGTTGAACAATAGTAGATTTTTGTGAACATAAGGGAGCAAAATAATATTCTTACGGCGAAGGCGCTTATTTGAATCCAGAGCGAAGTGAGCGATTCTAGTGTGCAATCCCGAACGTAGCGAGGGATTTAAAGTAAAAATATATATTGCTTCCGAGTGATACACTCTACTTTTCATCACCCACTGAGAATATAAAAGGCGCCTGTAAAAAAACCGAATGTGAATAAGACAAATATCTATCGAAGTACAGGTTAAAATAAAATGCGCATTTTAAAACACTATGGTTATACTTTACTAATCCACCATATACCTAGTTACTTACTTTTACAAGGCAAGAAAGACTTTGTCGGGTACCTCATTAAGGAAAGTTTCAACGTTTTTACTGATAACACTGGATTTTTTAGGTTTAAATACATCAGACATCCTCTTCAGATACGCTATTAAATTCGATTGTGTGTCAATTTTTACGTCGTTATTAGAACTGACTGTTGATTTTAGCATTGAGTAGGTACTCCAAAAGGTGGAAGGTTGGTTTTGGCTAAGTACTGGAAGTAGGCCAAAAACACAGATTCTGAAAAATTATTGGTGTCTCTTGCATTTCTCCATTCAATATAATTACCATAGGCTCATATATTTCTCCCGGGATTTTGTAGGTAATAGATTATGCATCACATTTCTTGCGTCAGTTCTTATACTTTCAGAAGTTAATTCTGTACTTTCACTGTCACTTGCAGAACTAATTTTTCAAAACAATACAATGAATTTCTAACAATCCGTGTAAATTGACGAAAACGTGGGATGTAGTTCGCGCGTTTTTTTTAATTTGATTTATTTTTGTTTTATTCAGTTGGCGGCGGCGGCGCGACTATGGGCTTGTCGTACCAGCCAGTTTTTATCACAAACAATATTTGCGATCGATTTATTTGGCGCTGAACACTAAGATGTTCCAAATTCAAAAAGTGCACGGCGAAGATAATTGCGGCGCACTTATAAAGAGGATTAGAAACTCATTACTGCCCGCTAATAGTTTCTTATAGAACACTTGGTTCGCCTTTAAGGGTGAACTGGCCGGCCCGTTCTCCATACAAACGCCGTTGGGTGATCACTCCCTTATTTGAGGATTTAGGTCCAAAATAAAGCATAATACCGATTGATCTCGTCATTATCTAGGCTTGTATGATGCCGAAATTTTAATAAAATAACTAACCTGTGAATTATGAGCCTCGAAACATTTTCATATAAAGTTTTCGAGGCTCATAACTTACAACTTAATTATCTTTTTAAAATTTTGGCATCATACAAGCCTAGATAATGACAAGATCAATCGGTGTTATGCTTTATTTTGGACCTAAATCCTCAAATAAGGGAGTGATCACCCAACGGCGTTTGTATGGAGAACGGGCCGGCCAGTTCACCCTTAAGTGCACCTTTTGCGAACCAAGTCGTCCTTTTCGAAGAGATGGGATGAAAACAGTATTAAAATTAATTTGTATGTTGTCAGTGAGACCCAAACTAGGCTCCAGGCCTATATGAATGATAATTATGTAATTGTTAAGAATTTGAAAAAAAAAAAAACAAATAAAGTATGTTATAAAAAGTTAGAAGTTAGGGCCGGACCAAGACTAAGCTAACAATCGTACTGCCTATGGACAATATACCTACTCCTAGATACAAAAAAAATTAGGACCCTTGCTTAGTACCAGCTTGCTTCGTATCTATAATGTAAACACACTGAAGATGCTGTATGGTGCTTATTTTCTATTTAACATGATTTGTATAGTATGGAACAGAAACGCATGGGAAATTTTTATTTTGATTGTTGAAGTTGTGGAATGAAATGAATAGTAGATTATTAGTTTATTATACAAGGGTCGATAGGAATTAATTTCCATACGAAATATTTAGTCTATAGTACGATTAAGAATTTATGTCTTTCAGTAGTTTTCTAAAAAATATATTATACATATAACAAGGTAGTATCTCTTTAAAATAAATTGAGAAGTTAGAACAATTTGTGAATTATAAGTAAATTTTTGTTTGGTACATTTACGTGTAAGAATAGTATTAAGTCGAGTAGGAATTGATGACTTTTACCCGTGTTAAACATTCTACTTTTCATTTCGAATATAAGAAAAGTACAAAATAGTAGCTTTTCAAAAAAAAAATGAAATAATAATATGAGTATATAGTACATACCTATTCTGAATTAATTTAAAAGTTAGAGCAGTTTGCGAAAATTGAACAAATTTTTTTGTTTTATTATTAGCTTTTATTAAATATTTAGCTAGAAATAATAAAATACATATTAGTAAAGCGGTCGTAGCGTAGTTTACATAGCCCTTTTTTACCGATCGGCTAAGCAACGTCCGCTGCAGTCATGAGTTGGATGGATGTTACTAATGAGTGCTTCCGTGCTTCGGAGGGCACGTTTAGCCGTCGGTCTCGGTTGTTGTCTTAGGATGTCAGGCGTTTTAGTATGATGGTAGAGCTTTTTGCCTCGGTAACTACCTTCCTCGTGTAGAACATCTGTCGCCAAGCACCTAAAGGTGTCTAGGTTAGCCTGACTGAACAACATCTACGACTACACCATCACTTACTATTAGACAGTCATCTAATAGACAGTCAGATATTTTGCCTCGAAGCAGAAGTGTGCAAATAGGCGGTCGATTTGTCCATTTCATCACTTTAAAAATCTCAATTAGTACTAAAAGGTAAACCACCAGATATAGTAACATATAACAGACAAAAATAGTAAATGATCACCAAAATTAAAAGTTCATATTAATGTAAACTTATAACCAAAGTTTTAATATCTCGCTATTCTATTTAAGCAAAATGACTCCAAATAAATCATTGTGAACCCAAAAGTAGTAAATGATCACCAAAATTAAACTTGCTACAATTCTTCTGACGCATCGCTGGCCGCTGCCGCGGCACTCTCGCTTCGCTCGCTCGGCTCGCGCATTGTTGTGGTCATAAGTAACCTAACGCTCCTCCTCACTTCGCTCGTCGTTGCACCTAAATATGACTCAGATTTAGTGATCATTTACTACATTTGGTGTTCGATTACAATTTTTGGTAAAAGAACTAAGGGTATCAAAGCATTTTATGGTGGTCATTATATTTAATCCCGTACTAAAACTACAAAATTACGAGAGAAAAAATTATATTCATGTGCGGGATTCGAACCCACGTCATCCACCCCTATAGCCTATATTTATATAATTAATAACGGACTATAATTTTTCTTCTCGTAAAATTGTAGCGTTATTGCAAAAATAATTGAGCATGCGTTATTGCAAAAATAAAAATGTTAAAAGTACTAAAATTCTTTTAGTAATAATGTTCGTTGCACTGTTTCAGATTTGCCGCTGAACTTGTCGAAGCACTGAACGAGCCGATCGGCGCTGGCGCAAGTCTGACGCTCACGTGAGACTGAACACACGATCTTCGATGATAAACAATAGTCAAATTATACTTGACGCTTCCATCCTAACATATATATAAATTATTATGTTTACAAACGAATAGAAGGCAATGAATTGCCTATGAGATTGTCGTATGAAACAATTGGAAAGCAAGTTCGAACATTAAACTTGTGGTATCACGTAGTCAGTAATGCTGACGCATCAACATTCCATCGTCACGCTCGGCTCGTGGCGGACTCCCAAATTCTCCATCCCACCTATATCAGAGCGTCCAACTACCACGCTCCGCCCGTTGTTTATTGATAAAATAACTAAGAAAACTATTTTGCATCTATGCATAAATATTTTTGTATAAATTGTGGTTTTCCAACTATTAATGTCAGGGAAAGTCTATTTACAAAACAATGTATATTACACTGAAATATATTTTAGTATAGATGTATGTATGCAGAGTTCTGTGTGTATTTTCATACGAAATATTGTACTGCGAAAAAATATTTTAATATTGGCTATTATTTTAGATTAAGGTAATAACTGTAATGAGGTGATCAAATAAACATAACAGTTATCAATTATTTACAAATCAGTGCCTTGAAACAAATTAAAAATTATTAACTTATATACATATGAAAAGTTAAAAATAAAAATTGTTGCAATTACAGTTTTAACGTCGTCGTCCAAATTTTAAACAATAACTAATAGGTACTGGTATATTTTTATACAATTATTATGACTCAAGTTTTTGTACAATATAACGAAATATTAATAATAAATGGTACGTTGGTCATTTGCAAAATTCCATAATGTTTATGTTGGATCTCATTATTTAATTTAGAAAATAAAACGAGGTAAAGACTACAGTTTTGGGATCAAATTTGGATGTGTGTTTATGTAACATGTAAAAAAGAAACTAAGAGACATTGTATATACTATGTGAATGATGTATTATTATTGATGGAGTGCAGGAGTAGATTTTATCAGAGCATTAACAGCTTATGGTTTATGTGTAAGAGTTTATTACCTTCAAATAATTATAATAATTGTACAGTATTTTTATAATGAGTATTTTATGATGTTTATGGAGATGTGGGGCGTGATTTGTATTAGGTATGTCGCGGAGAGGTCGCGCCGCCTTTGTCGCGGCTCGGGCCTCGTAGGCTTTGAGATTAAAACGTAGTGCTAGATTTACTGCAATTTTAGTTGAAGCATGGGATTATGTATCATTAGGACAGTCAAAAGGACGGTAAGGGACTGAGTTCTGATGTAATATTATCATTTACGGAATTGTATAGAAAAAAAATAATAGTGCTTGTATTCGAAGGCCTACTGCAACGAGAGTTATGTCCGGCAACAAAGTTGACTTAGTGTAAATGTAGCTCTAATAATCCTGCTCAATTTAATTTTTGAGTACATAAAGAACAACGTTACTCCTGTGTTGCTTTTGGGAGCGATCTGTTATGTATTCAATTCATTTATATTTTATTTTAAGATTTGTTACATTTGAGTACACGCTGATCATTTATATTAAATGTTACTTCGTTCTATGAGCTGCGTGTACTTGAGCTTCTTTATTTTACATATTTCTTCTACTAAATAATAAGATAGACTCTTCCACTTTTTAATATAATTGAACAAAAACTTAGTGAATTCAAGTACATTTTAGTGCCATTTTTCGACAAATCTTTAGAAGTTCTCCATCGTATTCAAGATCCGTTCGTTAAAATGGATCATATCAATCTGCCAATATTTGTGTACGGACTGCTTCTGAGTTATGTACTACTTGTAAGCACTGCAAACGTATGTTGGGGTGGTTAACTTTGACGCTGTCTGCACTATTACAATTTTCGTACTATGCTCGAGTCACTCTTGGCTCTCAAGGTTACTTACAATACCACTAAGACAGGTATCATAGCATGGTTAGGCTAGGCGTAATATGGCGAAGGCAGGTCATAGTATGGCTAGGCTCGGCATAGTATGGCTAGGCTAGGCATAGTATGGCTAGGCTAGGCATAGTATGGCTAGGCTAGGCATATTATGGCTAGGCTAGGCATAGTATGGCTAAGACTAGTCTTACTTGGAATAAAGTATTTTTTTATGGATTGTCGAGTAACTTGCTTACTGTACTGATTAATTAGGGATTTCTCTTCTCATAATCCAGATCTCTTCCAACAGCAACATATATCCGCTAAAGAGACATATTTTTATATATAATACCACAAACTTGGAAGTATTGTGATAGATAGCGCTTACAAGTGAGACGCGAGAACGCACGCGTCTCTACTTGAATCATATTTATCGTGCGGAAGAATAGTTATTATCCATTTATATTAAGATGTAGTTATGTACTCGAATAAATATAACTTTTCCAAATATTGTCTGTTTTATTCATATTTCTTGCTGAATGGAGACTCCGTAGGCGAATAACGACGGGTTTGTTTGCTTATGAATAGAAAATATTGTTAAATAAAATTTGAATTTGAAATATAGTTGAAACCAAATGATATTTGGTTTCAACTATATTTGAAACCAAATATCCTGAATTATAGAACTTAACTATAAATTGGTATAATAATCAATAAAAAAAAAGTTATAATGTCAACTTACATTGCTCATTAGGTCCTGCTGTTGACTAGACTTTAGTCTAAGATGACAGAAGTCTTCATCGGTTTTGATTTCTAATCAACCTCCGAACCGATTATGTTTCTAATCGATTTAAATTTATTTTGTCAACAATAGAAGAGAAAAAATGTGTATAATTTAGTAATTACAACACAAGTTCTCAGTTCGCTACGTTTACTACTTCATTTCGAACTTGGGAGTATATCCATACATTTTTATGAAAAGGATAGTTTTTATATAACATTAACCCTTACATATCTGTATCTAATTCATAACAATTTCTATTGTTATGAATTAAATCCCGAATTATCGGGATTAAATAAGAAATGTATTCTGTATATTAATACAGAAGATTTATTTTTATCTTGTAAATATATTCACAGCCGATCCTCAGCGGTTAAATTAAATTTGGAGTTATTGTGATTGTGATGTAGCCTACGAATAAATATATATAGAAGTGCAACGCTTTTACAGTAACCGTATTGATTTCGTACTCATCAAGTTCACAACGTGTGAATGTCTCCAGCTTACTCAATCGAAATTTCTTAATTCTGAATATGCCAATATTTAGAGCATATTTTGTGCAATTATGAATACCAACTCAAAATTTAGGTGCCAAATAAACTTCGACGCTACGTGTGATTATTAGTGTGTTAGCTGACGTTATGGTCTCCAGCTGACACATGCTGTATATACGAAACGGCTGAAGATGTGGTTATATACTATAGCCAGGGATTTAGAGCATAATTTGTGCCAATGGCACAAAAAAATTTGAACGTCCTACTTGAAAGCTGTAGTAGTTATGACTCGATTTTAACGTGTAAGCTGGAGACCACGTGTCTACAGCTACTCATCTGTATCTTCTGAACGAATGGACCTACGACTTTGTTTAATATGTCAAAATTTAGAGCCAAATTTGTGCCAAAGGCACTAAAATTTTCAAGTCTCTGGCTATTAAGGTTTTGGAGATACAAGTTCAAATCAACGTGTAAGCTGGGGACACATGTCCCCAGCTAGCACATGCTGGACAGCTCAAACGGGAAAGCCTAGATTACTGTTTAATGGCTTAAAATGTATGGTAGAATTTGTGCCATCGGCACTAAAATTTTCAAAACAATAGGCCCCATAGTTTTTGTGTAACAAGCAATAACATTTCTTCCCGCCAAAAAATTTAAATATTTGGTTAAAAACATTACTGAACGCGGCGTTGCCATCCCGTTCACTATAGCTGCAATCTGTTTTGAACTTTATTTCTATAGCGTTGGAATCACTTTTCTCTTTTATAGCAAATGAAAGCAGTTGGGACATAGGCTAGTAGCAGAGAGTATTCATTTTAATGTTATCTGATTAAAATGGGACGCTTTCCGGAATTCGTAGGCATTGAAATCGCGACGAGCCTAAAGTCACCACTTCTAAGTTGACATTCAGAGACGAGTTCGAGTTTAGACTCGAACTTCATTATGTCAAATATGAATCTAGACACAAAACTCCAAAAAGTTTTATATTCACAGTCGAGTTTGGCATAATGGAGCCTTTGACCAAAATCTCACCTGATGGTAAGTGATGATGTGGTCGAAGGTGTTAACAGGCTTATGCTAGAAGTACTGGCTTTCAAGGACAGCTGCCCGAACGCACCGTAAGGTGGCGACAGAATTTCTACTTCATGGTGGTCGCTAGCCAGGCGGGCATTCGCAAAATGCCCTTCCACCATGCGGTGAAGCTCAAACGCGGCGGGATTGGAACCATGGACCTGCTGCTTGGCAGTCAATGCCACTGAGCCATCACGGCTTCAATTTATATAATTATGGCTGATTGACAACTGTCTCACCTGATGGTACTGAAGTGATGATGCGGCTGAAGATGTTGTTCAGGCTAACCTAGACTCTCAAGGACAGCTGCCGGTAATGACAATTAATTTTTATAATAATCCAGTAGAGCATTGTAACACTAGGAGTTTTGAATAAGATAGTTCAAATAGATTTATAGTTTTATTTACTTGAATTTCGGACACAAAATACGATTTTTGTAGTTACCCGAGTCAATGTAATTATTCACATTTTAATACATATATATAGAATAACATAATATATCGCTTATATATAAAAACTAAAATAAATTATTTGGAAAGACTTGTTTTGTATAAAAAATATTTTTTGCAAAATATCTATATTAAGAGATATGGTTCTGCCCATAAAATATACGTAAGATAAAAGTGAAATTATAAAGGGGATATCAACAAGAACTTTGTTTTCTAAAACAAAATAAAAAGTTTGGCAATCAAGAATGATAAATGATATCTGGCAAGGCAGCAGTCCTTGAAAGCCAGTGAAATTACAGGCACACATGAGAGCTGTCTCAAGAGACGGGGGCAGGGCAATTCGTAAATTGTGATGAAATGCATCTGTTATAGGCAGAGATCAGTCCGCTTAACATTAGGTGGGCCTCGAGCTTGTCCCGACACAATAACATAAAAATAAATAAATTAAAAACTCTCATTGTATTCGTTTAAAAGTACTCGATACTGGAGTACTTCGAAACATTTGTTCCAATATCGATACCGCAGCGATGCTTTGAAATGCAACGGTATCGATACTCTTATTTCAAATCCAAATCCCTACAAACCACAAAATAGAGATTATTATGTATAGTTTTTACATAATCATAGACGTTTTATGTAGGTAGGTAGTTGGCATAGAACATATAATAATACTACGTATATAGTAACTGACGTACCTACTTATGTAAGTATGCAGCGCACATAGCGAATATTTAGCTTACCTTTTTGACTACGTCAAACTGGCCGAACTAAGCTGAGTAGTTGGTAACTTATCTTTACATTCTCTAGTAATAGGTACAGTATTACATGCTAATACTTTTAAGTCAAAAGCTTTCTACGCGTTTAGGTGTGTGATTAACTGATAATATCTCTTTACAGTTATAAAATTACAGTGCCTACCTAATAGGTATGTGATTATCACGTTCTGTACATGCGTGGATTAGTTTCCAGTGCATTATCTCCTTCATCGAGGGTCTTATACAGATCTTATATATAGGATTAGGTATATAAGTTAACATTCTGAGAGAAAAAATACCAGTACATTTTGTACTTACTCACTCCTAGTCTATACACCTACTGTTTTTTTGTAACTTCTTCCACCTATTCATAACGTGAAAGCAAAAAGTAAGTTCAAACGCAATAGGAATAAGGTTCAAGATAGATTGCAGCTACAGGCAACGGGACGGCAACGCCGCGCTCAGAAATGTTTTTGTCCAAATATTTAATTTTTTGGCGGGAAGAAATGTTTTTGCTTGTTACACAAAAACTATGGGGCCTATTGTTTTGAAAATTTTGGTGCCGATGGCACAAATTCTACCCTACATTTTAAGCCATTAAACAGTAATCTAGGCTTTCCCGTTTGAGCTGTCCAGCATGTGCTAGCTGGGGACATGTGTCCCCAGCTTACACGTTGATTTGAGCTTGTATCTCCAAAACCTTAATAGCCAGAGACTTGAAAATTTTAGTGCCTTTGGCACAAATTTGGCTCTAAATTTTGACATATTAAACAAAGTCGTAGGTCCATTCGTTCAGAAGATACAGATGAGTAGCTGTAGACACGTGGTCTCCAGCTTACACGTTAAAATCGAGTCATAACTACTACAGCTTTTAAAGTATGACGTTCAATTTTTTTTGTACCATTGGCACAAATTATGCTCTAAATCCCTGGCTATAGTATATAACCACATCTTCAGCCGTTTCGTATATACAGCATGTGTCAGCTGGAGACCATAACGTCAGCTAACATACTAATAATCACACGTAGCGTCGAAGTTTATTTGGCACCTAAATTTTGAGTTGGTATTCATAATTGCACAAAATATGCTCTAAATATTGGCATATTCAGAATTAAGAAATTTCGATTGAGTAAGCTGGAGACATTCACACGTTCACAACCAATACATCACGCACAAACTTCCAAATGCAATTCGATTGGTTAATTGATTTGGCTCTTAGAAATTATTCTATCCGATTGGTGGCGGGAAGGTAATGTTGCGCCGCACGGTACACTTTAAACCACATTACACCGCCGTGGTAAGGTTTGCGTTCTGCTGTTTTTGAGCTTGATTTCTTTTTATTCGTAGGATGAAATTATCCCTTCGATAAAATATACTATTACGAGCTTTCAGTGAGATCAAAGGCTGAGCATTTGGCAGATGGTGTGCAAGCGCCAGGCGAGGCGGCAAATCCGAGTTTTTTTCAGTATGTTGCGAAGGCGAAGGCGAAGGCTGAGCCGAGCTCCGACTGGTCTCTATGATAACTGCAGGCGAGAACCGAAGCAGTAACGGGTGGGGTGTTTAAACCCAACTGACTGATGACTACATTTTATATGTTATTTGCTATCGACAGAATATTTTTGGGGGCTGCTCGCGCCCGTAAATTGAGTCGTGAGCGAGGACTCATGCTCTTTGGAGGTGTTGGGAGCGGCGCTCAGCGCCCCTAACACCCTGCAGTAAAGGTAAAGCAGGCACTGCATCTGGAAGTCTATATAGCATGAGAACTGGCTATTAATAGTCGTAGTAGGGTATTTTACGAATGCCCGCCTGTCTAGTTATTACCTTCGAGTAGAAAATCTGTTACCAACCTCCTAACGGTGTGTTCCGGCAGCTGTCCTAGAGATCCAGTAATTCTAGGTTAGCCTGAACAACACCTTCGACCACCACCATCAGGTGAGAAAGTGGTCACTAGATTACCACAAAAAAAAAGAAACATCACTCCAATAACATATAAACATATCGCCAATGCAGTTCAGCGTCAATATCGAGGACTGAGTCACCACAGGCTCAAAACCATACAATTCGACGTGCAGCTGACGTCACGCCATCTTTACAGCCTATGACCAAAACTCCGACTGCAACTGTACGACCGCCTGCAGCACGGCATCAGAAGTGGATGTACAGCGTGATTGTCAGGTTGACAGTGGATACATCCTTGTGAATTTTTGTTGGAAGAACTCAAGTGGTTTTTTTACAAAACAACCCCCGAACCGATTAAGTTGGTTACGGTTCTGGCGGAGAGTTATCGTGGAGACCAGTCGGAGCTCGGCTCGGCCTACGGCATTGCCTAGCGCTTGCAAAACATCTGCAAAAAACTCAGCCTTCGACTCACCCTCCCGATTTTATACATCAAATTACAAATTAACTACAAATTATTATTACATACAAAATTATCCTTTCCGTAAAAATATATAGATATACTCCCAAGTTCAGAATGAAGTACTGGTTTGACAGGTAAGTTCGGCTAGTACCTATGACATAAGTTCCAAATACATCAAAGAAACTCTTAATCATTTGGCATCCGCGATAACGAGAACAATAGAATTTAATTTATAAATGAACGATATAATTTAATGAATGTTAAATGCGGTCAAATGAAAGAAGCTGGTACTGGAGAGCTCCCTCCCACCCAGAGGTGAGAGCAGTACCTACTCCATGTGAGGCCGAACCTGAGCCTTATAAAGTTGCAGACAATTAGCGGACGTGAAATACCGCCTCCCCCTAGTCTGAAGACACAAGTTTGTTCAGCCTCTCGTCAACGTATTCCCAAGAAATTTTAGCACGGCCGGTGGAAGAGGCATCTGCGGTACTGTCATCCTCATAACAATGAATATCGCTGAGCTGCAGCATGTCATTGATGTCAAAGAAAAATAGAGTCGGAGAGACCACAAAGCCTTGCGGAACGCCAGCATTAATTGGTTTCAAGTCGGAGCATGCACCTTCGACAACGACCTTGATGCTCCGATCTGCCAAATAACTGGAGATCCACTCGCACAATTTCTCGGAAAGCCCATAGGAAGGAAGCTTCGAAAGATTCGCTGTATGCCACACCCGATCAAAGGCCTTCGCTATGTCCAAACCAAAATATACTCTGGCATTTAGGATGCGTAGAAACTATGTAAAGGAATATTGTATACGAGTTGAAGAGTAGTCATCTTAGTGCAGACGTAGTTGCGTGTACATCATTTAGGCAGTGCCACTAGCGCTAATTTTGCTCGCTCTCTAGTGCCTTCGACGCAAATCTGGTATATAATAAAATCATTAATATACAAAACTCGTTTACCAATCTCCTTCGAATATAAGATCATGCCTTAATTAGTGACCCTAGTCAAAAAAAATAAGGTTGTATCTATAGTCGAATTTTTAATCAGACGGAGTAAACTGACAAATCGAAATGTCACATTTCAAAATAAAGTTGCCATCTTCAAATCATAGTGATGTTTCTAGTTCAGTTTTATGAGCGGAACTATGAGTGTGTTGGACATTTAATAAATTATTTTATTAAATTGAACTAGAATAGAAGTTAGTTTGAACTTTGTAACTAATGTATCAAAAAGTTAAAGGATTTATTTGTTTAACACTATTTTTGTGTCGTAAAAAAAGTAGCAACACTGGTAATGTCACTTTACTCCGTCTTATTAAAAATACGACTATAGTTGATCCGTATTAATTTTGCAACTAGTAGTGCTCTACTGGGGCAACTGCTGACTCTGGAGGGATAATCTAACTAAACCGAAACTATAGAACGATTGCATCGTCTTCTTGGAATATAGTACGTATTAACAACCATCGGTGCGCCCATGTAAATTGTATGTAATTATTAACTTTAGATAAATGCAATACATATAAATTTTTAATAAGCATGTGTGCGTGACATTCTAGCCAAACGCCCACGGGCTAATCACGACGTAACTATGAATAATTACCGGTTAATCCTATTATTTTTCAGCATTCACTACATTTGCCGTGACATACATTATATTTATATTACATTAGAGGTTCCGAATCGAACCATACATATCCTAAAGTATATACAGCATGATATGGACTATGAATAATACAATATACAAAAAAATAGTAGGTGTAGTATACTTTATCGCGTATTATTACACAAGAATGGACGTTTCAAAATTTCAGACAAATTTACTGTACTAATAGTAAAAAAAAGTTTAATAAAATGTTTCTACGTTTCTCAATGAGCATTAGATGACGATAAGCAGTCGCGCGCGGTCATGAGTTGGATGGGTGACCGCTAGTGACATTACTACTGAGCGTTTCCGTGCTTCGGAGGGCACGTTAAGCCTTCGGTCCCGGTTGTTGTCTTAGGATGGCAGTCGTTATAGCATGGTGGTAGGGCATTTTGCGAATGCCCGCCTGGCTATCTACCACCCTCAAGTACAAAATCTGACGCCAAGCACCTAACGGTGTGTTCCGGCAGCTGCCTCAAGGGCAGTAATTCTAGGTTAGCCTGAACAACATCTTCGACCACATCATCACTTACCATCAGGTGAGATAGTGCTCAAAGGCTAACCTATAAGGCATAAAAAAAAAACTACATGCTAGATTTTTTCGGCTTAATTCTCATGTATAGGAACCAAATAAAAAAAAACAAAATACAATTTATTGAATGTTCATTTTTAGTTTAACGTTACACTTGTTTGCCACCCCAATGGATACCTATATCACTCTAGGCACACCGTCATAACCCACACACTTCCTCTTCCTTACTTCAATCTCAAATAAAACATCACAATATTTCAATTTGTGCTTTATTTATGAAAAAAATTGTAAATTATCCTACAATGAATCTCCGAATGAAATAGACTTACATATCGTTTTATGTATCAAATACATTATTTTGCTCGACGCCAGATCAAACCACATAAGAACAATACAGTTTAAAATTATTATCTACAGAATCCATTCTCGGCGATTCGATTACCAAAAATACAACGTTCGTTATCGCGACGCGAGAGGTGGCGAGGCGAGAGTGTGTGGTGTCGCGGAGGGGCGAGGGGGGGGGGCGGTATGTACAGTACACAGACACGGGGGGGGCGGGCTGTGCGGGCAGCGAGCTCAACTCAACCGAGCAGCGCCTCCACGGAGTAGGCGCGCGGGGGGCGAGGTCAGTCCAGGATGACGAGCTGCATGGCCGGGTTGGGGGCGGCAGCGGCCGGCGGCTTGCCTCCCGCCGCCGCCACTGCCAGCGCCGCCCCCGCGCCCGCTCCGCCCCCCGCCCCCGCCGCCGCCGCGCCCGAGCCCCGCATGGGCCGCCAGGGCGCGCGGGCGCCTCGCCGCACTTCTCCGCACGATAGGGATCGCCGCGCGTTCCTGCACAAACATATAGATCAACCAACTGGACAAGTGCTGACATTCAAACTGAGTAGTAGTTCTATATAGAACAGTAGCCAGGACAATATACCACTAGTGGAAAAGACATTCTGTTACTTGAACCTTCTCTTGATGTTTTAAGAAACTAGTGACTAGGGGCTTAAAGTCAAAGGATACTAGACCTTTGCCAGTTTGAACGGTGTAAGAGAGGCACCCAAGTAGATATCGCGTAGCGTTTAGATTATATTTACTGACACTCGTGCTGCGTTTATTATTCCAATCTAGGATGGGACTATTATAGCCCTCGCTTGCAGCTCATGCATAAAACGCTTGTGAATCCTCGCCTATGCGTCGGGCTTAAAATATCTCAAGCTCTATTGGAATAATGAACTTTCCCCACTTAGCATTATTATAATGTACTAATACCACATATTTCATGAAAAGAATATGATATCGAGTTTTCTGTCCATTTTTCGCATAATGGCTCTATTTTTAATACTCTTATTAAAGCCTCGTAAAATTATAAGCAATTATAAAAAAATCATCATCAAAATTATGAGCATAAAGCGTTTATTTTTATACTTCTGTTTATTTTAGTGTGTGCTAGTTACTGACATTTGCATTTATTTGTATAGCGGACTTACTTGGCGGCTTCTGTCGCTCTGAAGTAGAGATCATCAGGAGCATCCATCCAGGAGATCACGTGACGGCGGCCGCCACGACCGCTTATGTTTGTCGGCTTGCCGTTCACCTAAACAGCGATATCATTACAATTTAAAATAAATTAACTATCAACTAAAAACACTGACCAAACGTGTATGCCACACTATAAGGGCATGAAGAAGAATCTACGCTTGCATGACCCACACATGTGTCAGTAGTATAAAACCGTTTATGTATTAAAGAGGGTATAAATGAATACCATTTCTGTACTAAACATGACATATATCTAAAATTTGTGTTTACACGTAAGGGGTTCATACCCATAATCCTAGATACACTGCGAATAATAAATGTACTTTATTTCTTTCTTTTTCTTTAGAATGTGTTTACATAGTGGCTTCGAAGCAGGAGTTTTTAGGGTTAGTATGTACCTAGGCTACAACATGTTTTCTGTCACAAATATTATTATGAATGTACATTTTAGACAGACAAAAAATATTAACGAGACCTACATATAGATTTGTGACATAGTAAGGTTTGCGAGGTGCTCGCGCCCACTGCCTCCGGTTCCGATACCGATGAACTCAAGCGCATACTATATATTTATCGCTCAACAAAAAAAGTATCTAAAATTTATGTTATCATTACAATGACAAGGTGTGTTTAGAGTACAAAATATATTATTTGAATATGATTGAATACAAACAGTTTGCCCCCTTTTTTGCTAAGTATATAAGAAAGGTTACCCTACATGGTTTAGTAATATCTGCAGGTTGTAATAATATCTGCCTGTGCCACCCACTGTATGGGGGACGCTCGTGGGGGCAGATGGTAATAAATCATGTTTTACGTGTGTGTCGGTAGTGCAGTGCAGTTGTGTAGGAGTGTATGTCATTAGAGTAGGTGTGTATGTCTGCAGAGCAGTGTGCGGTGTAGTAGAGTAAGTGTGTACGTTTGCGGCGCAGTTTAGTGTAGTGTAAGTGTACGTCTGCAGTCCAGTGGAGTATATGTCTATATGTGTAGTGCAGTGGAGTAGGTGTGTATGGCTATAGTGTAGGTATAGATAGAGCAGGTACATACGTGCGCGAACACGTGCGCCGGCAGCGGCTGGCCGGTGGCCTGCGCGCGAGCACACATAGCGGCGTACTGCTCGCGCGACGGCCGCTGCATCGGCGCCGGGTGTTTGTTGGGCCGCTTAGCGGGCGGCGCGCTTCCAGACCCTAAGGACAACATCACTCACGTTACTAATCAAAATACTTTTGTTACCCACACAACAACGAAGTTGTCAATCAGCTCGAATTATTTGTACATACAACGATGCCTGGAAGACATTGTTGTCTAGTCATAAGTCCGCCAACTACTATGTTCCAAGATATTTTTGTAGCCATATTATTTTTATTTTAGAAATGTTATCTATGTACTTATAATATTTCAAACAGTATCCATCTGATTATTCATACAATTATGATTTAACTTTTTAATTATTTAAGGGAAAACCAACAGCTGAAGTAACTTATATATATAACACTTATAGTAACAGAAAGCTAATTATACCGACATTGACATATTTTAAGCACTAATTGATTATTTAACTCCTATGTGTATTTCTTAGTAACAAACCATTTAAATGTATCAATACCTACCAAGGTAAGCAGGTATAAAAGATGCATTACAATTTTATTTCGTGTAAATAATTCTGCTTTATATAATGTTCGTAATCATATTGTTTTAATTGATGTATCCTTCTCTGTAACGAGTTGATAATGATAGTTCGTTATTACATTATTTTAGCAATTATCGATTATTTTGTGTGTATTTGTAACAAATAATTATATATATTTTAAATTTATGAAAACTGTTTATATATTTTAATTGACAATCATTATTATTATTTACTATTTCTACTACTATTAAATCTGATAAATTAACTCTTGAGTTATATAATAAAATGTATGTTAAGGTACTCATATTGTACATTATATTGATAATATATTCTACAATATGAGACAATACAATATCAGTTACGTGCTGAGGCCCGCGCTCGATGCTGTGCACAATCGTGACTCCCAGACGAAGAACTTCCAATAAGTTCGAAACTGGTCGGAGCAATATCCGGTAAATATTACGCGAGTCCTAGCCGGTCACTAAATAATAAATATGATATAAATTAAAAACTAAACATATAAGTACAAAAGTTCTTATTCTGTTTCCGATAAAATTTAAATTGATATAAAACTACGAACTATACTAAATCACATTATCATCACAGAAGCTAGCAGTCTGCCGCGATGTCTTCTTTGAATGGATATACCATACTTAGAGTGACTAACTTAGGTCCTGAGTGATCAGTTCTCCTAATGAGTACATCAGCGCGCACAGCAACATGTGGCTGTTACAATAATATTGTATTCGAATATTTTATTAATTTTTGACGGCTTTTCTTTACACAGAAAACACCCCGTGTCCCCAAAGCAATAGAAGACTACAAAACAATTGATATAAATGCCGAATGTTATATGTACTCTTATTAGAAACTATTATTTTCACCAGTAATTTGGGGATATCCAAACAAAGCGGGCTCAGTATTGTACATACCTGTGCCAGCTGTTCCCGGTCAGCGATGTGAAATACAAGTTCTTGACATTACAATTGTATACTATCACCAACACATTTACTAAACATAATTTATAACAGGAAACATGCGACGAGTTTACTTATAATGCCTCTAATCAGAACGCAATCACCTCAGAATTATATTATTGTACGTGGGCGCGTCGTAATGGTAGGAAGTATTACCAGACTAGTTTGAATTTCGTACGTAATTCTGCGCAATGCATATTTTAAAATGATAGTAAATTGCGATTGAATGCTGCGCTGCGCTTCTATAGCGCATAATGCACATGCGCGAAAGTTCGGATGGCTATGTTCAGGACGGTTAAGGTAAGAAGTCCTGGCTGCAGTAACGTATAGATGTAGTTCTATAGTATTTGTCGTATTGATTAGGACTTTACGTCAAATAATAAATATCGTATCGTATATACATCACTACTGACCCTTCAAATGACTACTCCAGTCTACTTTTATAAGTCAAGAAGTCACTGGACAGTCACTAAGTTCGATACATCATAGACATTTATTGGAATGTTTAACCTTATGATCTCACTGGCCCGCCTGGCTAGCCTGGCTAACAACGATTAAATTAAACGCACGCGTGAAAATTCGCGCCATCTCTCAATACGGGCGGCTTTCACGCCAGCCTCTATGACTGACAGCCACACTAGTTTCAGCTGTCAGCTCGAGTACACATCCCGTGTTTACACGTGTTATGAAAATATTGTTTATTTGTTGAACAAGTGAGCAGAGTAATTGATTTTGGTACTATCGCAGTAGACTAGTATTGAACCAGGAGCGTAGCGATAGCGAATGAGGCTAAAATAGACTACTGAGCACAGTTTAGAATTTAAAGGTATGACACCAACGTAATATGTATTCGTGTGAAACATACAAATTTACATTGCAGTGAGAAAAATATCGGGTAAGAAACACAATGGATTATATAATGATATGTATACATTACACAATAAGTTTAAATTATACAAGTATAGACTACTGAGCACAGTTTAGAATTTAAAGGTATGACACCAACGCAATATGTTTTCGTGTGAAACATACAAATTTACATTGCAGTGAGAAAAATATCGGGTAAGAAACACAATGGATTATATAATGATATGTATACATTACACAATAAGTTTAAATTATACAAGTATAGACTACTGAGCACAGTTTAGAATTTAAAGGTATGACACCAACGCAATATGTTTTCGTGTGAAACATACAAATTTACATTGCAGTGAGAAAAATATCGGGTAAGAAACACAATGGATTATATAATGATATGTATACATTACACAATAAGTTTAAATTATACAAGTATATAGTTGTGATTATTATTAGTAGAAATGAGACAGTTCTCTGAAAAGTTAGATTTATTCAGGATCCATTTTTCCTAAAGCTCACTGAAACAATTTTGAACACCAAAAACAGTAAATTTCGCGATATAGACAAATAAACATTATATTGTATAGCTATTTTATTATAACATATACTTAAATGTTATATACTAATATTTTGAGCAAGTTAATAAGCATGTTATAATTTGCAATTTAATTCAACCCAGCAAGTGCAGTGTGTTGAAAGCACACTTAATAATTACATAGGTAATTTTGAGCTCTTCCTGAGGATGTTGGTGTTTCGTCTTTCAGACCAGACATATTTCTATACTCGAAAAATCTAAAACGCATAGTACTTATAGAACTTACTGTGCCGTGGGAAACAAACATACCTAAAGACCACACAATAAAAACAAACAAGTATTATGGCCTAACAAATGAATTAACCAAAAACGGTTATTTGTTTAATCTATATCCTGTAGAAGTTGGGCAACGGGTATACCAGCGAAATACCTGTATTACCTACTAAAAGACCTTGGCCTGTCAAGAACAACCGTAACTTCCATCCTAGAACGTGTATCTAAGGTAGCATTGGTAGGATCCTACAAAATTTGGTTGGGCAGGGGAGGAGGCTCGAGCAGTGAAGGGGAGCATTGATGCATCATAAAGGGGCATCTTAACCCTACTCCTGGGTTGCAAGTCCCAGGCCCCTCTGGCCTTTTCCTCTGCAACGCTATGGACCCGGCACCCGCACGGTGAATCCATGGAATGCTAAGAAATTCGTCTCTTGATCATATAATTTCGAGTAATACATATGAAGCATTAGCAAGTTAGTTTGCATAATAGTTACATATTGCCATTTTCTTATTGTTTTAGAAGAAATGACACTTATCAGGAGATGGAGTCATAGAATGAGGACCTATCGTCTGAATGGCATGAGATATACCTACTAGGATAAGGCGTCAGTGACGCGTTGGTGGTGACTATGATACATATGTTTTTTCTTGCTTCCAAAGTGATATAGCCTTATGTGTAGCTCACCATGGGGATTATGGGAAATGCCCTCAATGGATCTCGTTTTACGGTGGATGTTATGGTGATTATGATTGATACGAAAAAGTTTTGGACCTGTTAATATTATTGAGTGATTTCCTTGATTTTCAGAATTCTTTTAATACATACATGTCATTATTATTTGTTTCACAGAATATGTACCTTATCCTTGTAATATATAACGAGTATAAAGTAAAGCAATTGAAATAAAAAAAAAATTGTCAGTTACATTATTTTGGCTTGTGTTTTATTTTTCCTCAATCAATTAATTCACATTTCAGACAAGGATTTTATTCAGTACATTTTCGACATTATTGAAATCGGCTCCGAATCCGAATCCTTAGAGTATTTTTCGCAATTCTTTTTGTTTAATTTCAGGTATTTCCGATTATTTATAGAAAAACAATAACACCGGGCACCGGAAAATTACAGGCATATGAGACTTAATAACTTTATGGCTCATGTGGATCAGGATGATGGGCATAGCACAGTTCGCCACTTGTGACGAACTGCATTTGTTATATACAGAGGTTACCAGTAAACACCAGTTGACCCTCGTGATGGTTCCATCACGATAGCATAAGTAGTCACATTCTAAGACTAAAATGTTCGGCAGCTTTTCAATATAACGGGATCGATAAGCGTACGACAGGATAAAACACTACGATCGAAATGTGTAACGGGCAGCGGAAGGGGATGCTTTCACTCGCCCATTTTAGACCTCGACTGTCTTCAATTCCGTATTCAACCATCGTAGTAGTTTCGTATTCGACCATCGACTTTTTTTTTTAATGTGGTTGTAACGGGACAAGTGTCAGACCCGCCTGATGTAAAGGATAACCGCTGCCTATAACAGATGCATTTCGTCACAAGCGACTAACTGCACAGCGTACGCCACCCAGAGACACACTGTTTTATTGCTAACATGTATTAACAAAATTGTATGCTGTTTATTATAATTGTATAAATGAAGTTGTTTCATATTATTTTCATTCATTACAATGCTGAGTAATATTTCGATGAATATGATTGCTTGTATGTACTTAGTTATTAGGTTATTTTATTTTAATTGAAATTATTATGTAACCAATGCATTATTTATTACAGACTAATGATATTTAAATAATTATATAAAAAAAAACATATTACATTGTATACCGACTTGCCTAGAATAACATTCTTAGTTATTATGGTCAATAAATGATTCTGATTCTGATAGTGTCTGCTGCTGGAACACACTATTAGGTGCTTGGCGACTTTCTACGTGACAGTGGTAGCTAGCCAGGCGAGCATTCACAAAATGCCCTCCTACCATGCGGTGAAGCTCAAGCCGGCGGTGGAGGTCGAACCATGGAACTGCGGCACCGCAGTCCATAGCTAACAGCAAGGCTCTCATCACTTCCAAAAAATATATACTAGTCTGTTTTTTTAACAAACGAGTACTGAGTATATCTCTCGCACATTTCCGATATTGACAGAGCGAGATGGGTCATTGCCGTCATTGGACAATGCCTTTGTTCTTGTTTTGATATTGTTAAGGCCCGTTCATATTGAATACTTCAAATTCAAAATAAAAAAACAAATAAAAATGTTCGGTACTCGTTTGTTTAAAAAAACAGACTATAGCTATATTAATTGGTATACTGACCGTCGAGTCCATTGATGTCATCGTACGCGCGTCGCTTGAGGGGCGGCGGCGGCGCGGACTCGGCGCGGCGCGCTTCTATTTCTGCACGGGACAGGACGCGCTCGTACATTAGGCTGCCGTCTGAAACGATAACATAACATATACGCCATGCCACAGCAAGTTACTATAATGGAGCATGGAACTTATAGGTGCATGTGTGTGGAAAGAAATATACATGTAAGGTGTGTTTTATGTGTATTTGCGATAGAAAAGAATGAAGGTATGATCGAAGGTTTTGTTTAGGCTTACCTAGAATTATTGGCTCTCAAGTACAGCTGCCGGAACACACCGTTAAGTGCTGGGCGACAGATTTTCTTCTTGATTGGTAGCTAACCAGGAGGGCATTCGCAAAATGCCTACCACCATGCTATAACGACTGCCATCTACGAAATATGTTCCTCAACTCTGCGAACTCCGCGGTAAATTCAAAAAAGTTTGAAGCGCTCCTAGCGAAGTTTACTTAGCTGTTCTCAACCGATCAGCAAAGTTAAGCAACGTCGCCCGCGGTCATGAGTTGGATGGGTGACCGCTAGTGACATTATTACTGAGCGTTTCCGTGCTTCGGAGGGCACGTTAAGCCGTCGGTCCCGTTTGTTGTCTTAAGATGGCAGTCGTTATAGCATGGTGGTAGGGCATTTTGCGAATGCCCGCCTGGTTAGCCCTCAAGTAGAAAATCTGTCGCCAAGCACCTAACGGTGTGTCATCAAAAGAATCATATTTTTCTTATTAATAATGAGTTGCAGAAAAGCAGTAGACAGGGGCGTGTCTACAGCAGCCCTAGATTTTGTACCGAGGAAATGATTACTCTAGAATCATTATACAGGAAGGAATACACTTCTTTTTTATGCCATGATCTGAGGACCAATAGACACATTTGAAATGTTTTAATCATAAAAGAAATACGAGTCTACATATACTTTCTCTTAAAACTTTATGACAAAACTAATTCAATCGGCTCAGTTGTAAGGAGAAAACAGGGGAATATGAAACGTCGATTTTGTGTATTTTCCATCTATTTCGTTTCATGGGTCGTTCTGACTCGCGAGCACACTGTAACAAGAAGGTGCTGGTAGTGTGTATGTGTGTGTGTGTATGCGCGTGAGTATGTGTGTGTGTGGTCGTGAGTATGTATGCGTGTGTGTGTGTGTGTGTGTGCGTGTGTGTATGTGTGTGTGTGTGTATATACCTGGTGCCTTGGGCGGCTTGGGGAAGGCGACATGGTGCGGCTTGGGCATGTCCCCCTTGGGCGTGAGCGCGAGCCACTCGTGGTCCCGCTGCGGCAGCGGCGTGCCCCGCGCCGCCGCCAGCCGCACCGACACCGCGCCCACCGCGCCGCGCACCCGCGCCGCGCCCTGCCCCGCCGCGCCGCCCGCGCGCAGCTCCGCGCCGCCGAGGCCTGCCATCGCTATCGAACCTGCACGCAAACAACAATACTCTCTCCTTAAACTGCCACGCACCACTAACAAACTATAACTCAATTTCTTATTCTATTTAAGCTACAATACAAATTGGTACAAAAGTTAAGAATGACAATCATAAAAGCCAGTTCAAAAACTTATTATGGTGCAACATTTTCTTACATTGTGATTTCGTAGGCTTATACGGTCAGCAAGCGTTAAAATAAAACCAAACAATATAAATATGAAACAAGTCAAATTTCGCTTTATGAATTTCAGCCAGTCTAATCAATTGAAACGTTCAAAATAGGATAGGCAGTATATTTTTAATATCATACAAACTATTATGAAAACACCATATAGTATTCTCTTATACTAAATTAGTCCTATTATTCAGTCTTGTTTGGCCTTGTTATGCTATCAAATACATTATCTTGTACTTTGGTAGTCCTAGAAGCAGACTAAAGCAGATTACTGTTGTTATCGCCGTAAAGCAATATCATATACTAGAGCAGTCCTAGGTAATACTCCCAATTGTGTATGGCCTGAACAGAGTACTGTTGATAGTGCCATAAAGTATTATCTTATAATACTAGCAGTTCTGTGTTCTCAGTCTTCTTTGGCCTAAACAGACTATTGTTATTGGAGCCACAAAGCATTATATTATACTAGAGCAATCCTAGATGAGTACTCACAGTCGTTTTAGGCCTGAACAAATCAATGTTAAGGTTGCTTGGTAGAGATCACTTTTAGTGGCCGCCCTTGTAACACTATGTTATCATTAATTAATATGTAAATCTTTAATATTTTAACAGTGGTGTAACAATTAAGAGTTTTCTATCTTCTACTTAATGTTGTTAACTCCATAAAGCATTCTTTTGTACTTTGGTAGTCCTAGAAGTGTACTCACAGACGTGTATGGCCCAAGCAGATTACTGTTGTTAGTGAGCAGTCCTAGGTGGTTTGTACACACAGTCGTGTTTGGCCTAAACAGATTACTGTTGTTACCGACATATAGCATTCTCTTTTCCTATAGCAGTTCTAGATGATGTACTGTCGTGTTTGGCCTGAACAGAGTAGTGTCGTTAACGCCTATATAGAATAGAGCCATTGTCTAATAATATAGAATTCCTTAGTTGATGTGTACTCACAGTCGTGTTTGACCTGGACGAGGTTGATGGGCGAGAAGGGCGAGCGCGCGAAGTGCCTCGGGCGGCGCAAGGCCCGCGCGAGGCGGCGCGCGAGGCGCGTGAAGGGCGAGGCGCGCAGATAGAAGGCGGCGCGCG
This sequence comes from Plagodis pulveraria, assembly GCA_963890685.1. Lineage (NCBI taxonomy): Eukaryota > Metazoa > Arthropoda > Insecta > Lepidoptera > Geometridae > Plagodis > Plagodis pulveraria. The sequence continues at coordinate 7,348,374 of OY982964.1, read as the reverse complement.
TCTTCATGACGGGCCGCGCGCCGCCCTCGCCGCTCCCGTGCGCCGTCGCCACGTGCCGAGCCAAGTGCGCGCGCAACTTGAACTCCTGCAACACACATCACATCATGTCACCTTCACATCTCTAACCCCAGTATTAATATTACTTTTCTTGAACTCTTCCAACATATGCACACCTCGCGTCACCCTCACTGCGATACTTACATATTGTGAGTCTGTGAGTTTTTAGGGTTCCGCATAGGACTATTTGACTCTATTACGAAACCTACGCTGTCCTATCGCTATAATAACTCAATGTAGTTATATATATCTCGATAGGACAGTTGTCTTATATGTATCTTTTATCTTATCTTTGAAAGGCTGTTTCTTTTCAACCGTATATGTAACCGATTAGAATTTGAACTGAGTAAATGTTGTTTAGACGAAAATCCTAGCAATTAATTAAAAAATATAGTGTAGGGAGCACCTATGCTAGAATCATGTTTGATTTGTTTGTATTTCCTCTGTCGTTAAAACAACGGTTATACACACAAGTATAAAACTTAGCGATCAAGGATTTCGAAACGTAAGCAATAACTTATATATTTTTGGTATATATATCGACAGTCAGAAGACCATCACAAAACTATTATATTGATATGTGATGATGTTAGCAGGCTATACCTAGAATGGGTACTATTAAAATTCCCTTATTTTCTTATATAAAAGTATTTTATAATATATATGCTGGCTGAGAGATTTAACATAATTAACTAGCAATGTGTACGAATTTTATCATTAATAGGAGTATTTAAAGTGTAAGTGTCCAGTATGATATGTTACCTTAGCACAGTTGAGTACTGTGCAGCGATGCGGGCGGTGTGAGACGGAGAGTGTTGTGTCTTCTCCCTCGCGCGGGCCTTTCACTACTTCTACTTCTGTCTCTCCAAACACGCCCGCAGTCTGACAAACAAAGAAGAAATGCCCGTGAGAAATAATAAGTGATTAAAAGAATAATCAAGCCAAAATGATATTTAGCAGTATGTATATTGTATGGAAAAGAAAAATAAAAAATCACAAAAACCATATATTCACGCTAGTACGCTCTTCCGAAGGGGTAGGCAGATGCGCCTAATTACCCACGCTTTGTCCAGATTAGTTTGGTCTCGTAATAGGAGGCGAACCTATTGGCATTTCCCGAGCGCTGCTTCATACTCCAAACTATTAAGATAATACTAATTAACAGTTTAAAACAAAAAACATAAAGTCTTCATCATCAAGTGGTATAGTTATGTAATGAGCCCCAATTAGATTGGCTTATACCCACTCAATGTTTTGGTTACCCACCTTCCAACTCGATCAACACAAAAGGATCATGAGACTGTATTAATGTATTGATATCAGAACATAAGCAAACAATAATACATTTTAAAAATGCTGTTTTTCTTTTAGTTGGCAATAGCTATGTTTTCATGACCATGATTCTTCATCTAATTATTGTATTAAAGTGGCACACAAAAATATTTTCAGCCAAAAAAAATAAGGCCAAAATATGTAATTATTTCATACCACCTCAATGGTATGGTACCCCACATCTAATATAATATGTAGTTTTTTTTATATTACATTACATTTACGAGCCCTGTACATTGTGTATTCTGTACCAGCCGGATTGTCCACAGCTGGACACAGCCTATCCCCACGCTTGGCAGGCGTCTAAGGGATCGTAGTTTAAGATATCAGTACCACAGAAAGCGTTGCTGCCCACCTTCCGGTATTTTACCTTTAGTCGCCTCATACGACACCCACATAAGAATAGGAGGTGACATTCTAGCCCGGCACCCCACGGGCATCAAAGATCATATATCGTGTATAGGGCTCATTTGATAGTAACAAAAATACATCGATTGATAAATAATGGCGTAGTCAGATTGCAACAGGCTATACCTCGACTGAGAACTGAGCCTTAGGGACAGCACAGAACACGCAGAAACCAGAAAATTGGTTGCCAACAACTAATCATTAGCAACCAACTACATGGGTATGGTAACTAGTAGCAAGCATATTACACACTACCCTGCCACCAAAGTTAGCATAATTAAAATTCATCGTGATTATTGTAAATAGGTGAAACGTTTTTTTACAATGTAAGGGATTTAGGATACTTATAGTATTAATAATAAAACATATAAAAGTTAGACTCACACTTACTTTAAGCCCTCCATATTTCTTCCAATAGGACCAACAAGTGCCGCATAACCTATACTGTAAATGCTGCGGCCCCCATGAATACCACTGGGTTGAGTTTGTCCCTGGAAACAGGAAATAATCACAATCAGGATTGATACATATTTTAATTCATAATTTGGGTAGCCACAACAATAATAGTTCAGTCTCCAACCCCAATACCTGGTGACAATCAACAGAGATAGTCCAGTGTGTAGCCCCAATAGTTTGGGGACACATAACAGTGATAGGCCAGTCCCCAACCCCTTACCCCAACCATTTGGGGAAAACAATAGTGTTACCCAACAAATTGGAGAGATAGTTCAGTTCTTAGTCACAATAGAATGCCCGCCTGGCTAGCGACCACCCTCAAGTAGAAAATCTTTCGCCAACACATACCAGTGTGTTCCGGTAGCAGTACTTGAGAGTCAGTTAAATTTACATGAGACCTAACAACTGCACGTCTCAGTGTGACGGACATGTCTTAGTGTGACGGGCATGTCTTAGTGTGACGGTTATAGGCAGATGTTAGTCCACTTAACATCAGGTGGCCCCAGGCTATATCCGTCACAATAACAATAAAAAAACAGTGTGTTAACCCAACACAGTATGGGGAAGATATAACAATAATAGCCCAGTCTGTAAGTCGAAATTTAGGGAGACTTTAACCCTACTATAAGTAGGCTAATCGACCCCAAGTGAAAGTAATAGACGTTACATGTAAGGACAATGTACTTCGCATTTATAGTCAATTTATATTAGATCAGACAGTGCTCGCTCATCTCATCTTTGGGTCTTGTTTATTAGAATGTTTAAGGAAATGAACGTGAATTTGTCATTTTCCTTTGGAAACGAAGTCTACTATAGAGTTTAAATGTCATAATAAAGCTTACTTTTTATTCAAATAACACAATAAGGCTTCTGGACAGGGTAGACCGAAAGGCTGATGGCATAGTGTTGACTGCTGTAGTAACACGTAATAACGTCACACTTACCTTGACACGAGGCACAAAGCATGGCTGCGGACATGGCGGAGGTGCCGTTGGTGCCACCGTTGAGGACTGCAGGCGTCTTACCGCCGCTGTTGTTGTTGCTTGTGATGAGCGCCGGATTCGGTTTGTTACTGCAATGTCATATCATCATCAGTCGATATTATATTTTCATCCTAAAATCGGAATACAAGGTAAACTGATCTCGTTAAATGATTTTTAAAGGTTGCATTATTTTACATAGTTCAGAGTATGTACCTAATTTAAAAGCGTGCAATCATCAAATAAAGCGGAGAGTGTCCGATGGAGTTGCATAATTTAATCCCCGCATCTCCTTTCCACTACCGGACAACAAGACGTACGGAAACACGGCATCCGTATATGGTTGACATTCCTCCTGTCCACACAAAGCGATTTGCGTCCACCTTCATAATACGGACAGCGAAGGAATGGAACACCCTACCAGCGTCTTTGTTCCCCGAAAGCTACAATCTGTATATCTACAATACATAAATCCTTTGACTATTCATATAAAATACTCAAAAATGTATGTATAGGAATGTGAATATCCTTTTTTTATGCTTTGTTTGGGATTATAGCTATTATGTACTCTGTGGTAATAGCACTGACCAAAAATAGACGCCAACTCTTGTGTCTGGCTATAAATTGACATATAATTTGGAAAGAGCGTCGATAATGTGCTCTTGCTCACTTTTTCAGCCTATTGTAGTACTTCTAGGTTAGTCTGAACAACATCTTCGACCACATCATCACTTACCATCAGGTGAGATAGTGTTCAAAGGCTAACCTATCAGGCATTAAATAATAATAAAAAAAAATGTGAAGTTACAGTTAAACGCTAATAACATCGCCTTTTACAAACTAAAATTTTCCTATGAGATTTTTTTTTACAAAATAGATTACAATAAAATTCAAACCAGCAACAACCAGCGCGATTTAATTGTGAATACAAAACCGATCCAGGCTGCTGAGTCTAGTAATAAAAAGGCTCGGCAAATTATTAAACTATCCATTAAAATAGTCTCTCTGTGACGCCTTTTAATTATTCTAGCTATAACACATTCCAAAGACATCTATCTTCGCCACAAAATGGCATAAAATTGTACTTAACACGCCGCAAAGTGGACATATTCAGTTAAAGATTCCATCCAACACCGCATGTAAATTTCGCCCTTACATAATGAATACAGTAGAAGCTAATACACCTAGCCGGCAGTGTTGAGTTGAGCATTCATAAAGTATTGATTTTGTCTATTTATATCTACGGCCGTGAGAAACCAATCGTATACTTAGCAGAGTAACGTTTGAGAAATGTTATGGAGAAAGGTGGCTATTTTTAGATATCCTTTTGCGCTTTGATGTGCTGGTAAAAGTTATAACAAACTATATTAGAACCAAATATTTACACTATTAGCAATTGAGTAAAAAGCAAAGCAAACTATCCATTATAGTCTTCCAGCTCCAAGACGATATTTTGCCTTATTTGGATATATGTATATCAATAAATTTTATTGATTTTTTTGATTTTCTTAACTACGTTACAATCGTATATCATAATATAATACTAATAAAAATCTATTTCGTAATTACATCTATATATCCAAATCCCTGTACTAGCATTAACTGTGTTACAGGGTTACAGTTCCTTCCCATAATCTAATGAAAACTTATAAAATTAATTACTTACAACACTGTATTTCATGCTACAGCAAGACATTGTGTCCATAATACAGACTGACATGTAATAAATAAAGGGTGAGAAAGGTGCGTATGTGTGTGGGTGAAGAGGTATGTATATGTTTGCGTGAGTGTGTGTGTAGTTGCGTTTGTAAATCAAAAAATTATTAAGATTTTGCTTAGCAATTAAAGTAACCGCTAAAGTGGAACAAATAGCGCATGAAACAGCAAAAAATACACATATTTTGTGACAAATAAGAAAATATATGTTACTCGGTGGTAGAAACAAGCTCCTAATTGGTAGTTAAGGCGCTGACTAGTGCTAAATAGCTTTACTTGAACAGGCTTTCAGGATATGATTTAGCTTGTAGCAGTAAGAAAATTATGTGTTAATCTCAACCTTAAACCAAGGCCACATAGACTCCAAAACACGCTTATTTAAAATGTTCACAAAAGCATATATGTACTTGCAAAGTTGACCCTGAATTACGCTTGTAAACAAAATGTCATTACTATTTATGTATGTATGTGTATAAAAAATATGACAGTAATATAGCAAAACCTTATCACGCAAGTTAATTCACATCACAATTCAAACCTAATGTTTTGTAATTTAAAGTTCTATCTATCTAATGTATAAGCCGGATCGTCCACTACTGAACAGATCCTCCCCCATTAAGGGGGAGTTTGCCATAATCCCCACGCTTGGCAAGCGTCTTGGGGATCATAGTTTAAGAAATCAGTTCCTCATAAGGCACTGCTGCCCACCTTTCAGTATCTTACTTTAAGTCACCTCTTACGACACATACAGATAGCAATGGGACGTGACATTCTAACTCGGCACCCCATGGAAAGTCTATCTATTTCGTCTTGTGTTAATAAGCTCACTATCACTACCTCTCTTTCACTACCACTCCAATAGTGATTGAATTTCAGCATTTTAATTAACATACTAAAATATATGCAAAAAGCCTTATAACATGCTGCTACAAAAAGAGCAAAACTTATAGAGATGTAAAAGAAACAACGATTGTAATGTAGGTAGTATCGTTTGGTACAAACACTCACTAGTTGGGAATGTACACTTGCTTCAGCTTGGACTCTGCCTCGACCGCTTTGACACGCTTCTGCTGCACGTACCGATCTGTCGTTTTCCACATGTAGTAATATTCCACTAGGTTTTTTAGCGTCTTCCATGGCAACTGTACAAGATAGAAAATCACACATTAATTCTTATACATATACAAAATAGTTAGACTAGCTATTTTTTTTAAAATTTTATTTAATGAAGTATTGAGACGCTTAAGCCGACTGTTAATTACAGTTGCACTATCACTATCTTCGATCTGCTTGAAATTGCACTGCACTCGACACTCCAATTAATTTACTTGCTACAGTGCTTTAGACGCCTAACACAATAGTGTTTGTGAACTACTGTTAAGAATATCTGCGTTCCAATACCCAACAAGACTTACTTGAGGTGACCTACCTTCGTTGTAATAATGATCCATTCGATCTGAATATTGCAGCTAGACATTTGGTATTTGAACCGAAAACTTTTTATTAAGGCATTACAAGGGTTGAGTCCCTACAATTTAAAATACTAAAATTATTTACTTGTTCCACAGTATAGACTAGTCATAAGGACCAGAAGTCTGAGAACTGCCGGAACACACCGTAAGGTGCTTGGCGACATATTTTCTACTGTAGGGTGTTATCTATAGCTTTAATGCTGTGAAACTCAAGACCGCGGCGGGATTAGAAACATGTAACTACAACGCGGCAGTCCATAGCCATTGCTATTGGGCCATCACTGCTGCAAGAATAGCTCACGAATTAGTTTGTACAGATTCTTCGAGAATATATTAGCTTTGGAACATTCCTTAGTCTTGACACTGATTGTTGTGGCGGGAAATAGTACAAGTTTTTTTTATTTTATTGTGACAGAACAAACTCGAGGCCCACCTGATGTTAAGCGGACTAACCTCTGCCTAAACAGACGCATTTCATCACAAGTCACGAATTGCACTGCGCAAGTCACTATAGTTGTTAAGTCTCATGTGCCTGTAATTTAAATAGCTCTCAAGGACTGCTGCCGGAACACACCGTTAAGTGCCTGGTGACAGATTTTCTACTTGAGGGTGGTAGGTAGCCAGACGGGCAATCGAAAAATGCCCTTCCACCAAGCGGTGAAGCTCAAACCTGCGGTGGGGATCGAACCAGGAACCTGCGGCACGGTAGTCCATGGCTATTACCGGTCGGCTATCATTGCTTCAGAATTAATTGCTTTCTATTGCATGGTGTTATCAATAGGCAGACCGCTTTAATGCCACCCACTGCGGTGAAGTCAAGACCGCGGCGGGATTCGAACCATGTAACTACAAAGCGGCAGTCCATAGCCATCACTGCTGCAAGAATAGCTCACGAATTAGTTTGTACAGATTCTTCGAGAATATTAGCTTTGGAACATTTCTTAGTTTTGACACTGATTGTTGTGGCGGGATAATGGTACAAGTGTAGTAATTTGACGTTGAACTTGATTAAAAAATTTAGCGCTATGTATCATTTGCATTCTTTGCCGTAATATTCAAATATCTCTTCAAAGAAGTAAGCCTCTGATTAAGATAATTCCTCCATTTTATTGCAACAAAGCTAGACTAGAGGCGAAAATGAGTAGTAATAGAAAATGTAAACTAATATCTGTTAATACTTATTCACACAGATCTGCAGTACACCTGCAAAGTTGAAAGTCTCTTCAAAGAGGATAGGCGCGACACAGAGTGATGGGATCACGGAGCTCTGATGACCAAGACGTAGTAACCAGAACTGTGACTAATCTCTGACAGGATTTACTTACAAAGTCCTGCCGTATGTCCGCGAAGTCCTTGCCGTATTTGTCGAGGGCTTCTTCGAAGAGGTTAGCTTCTGATGCGGACCATTCCTCCATCTCATCGCGACAGAGCACTGGGCCGGAGGCGGGTACGAGAGATGAGAGTGCAGACTCTATGCTGTACCCAGATTTGTGCAGTGTGTCCATTGCGTGGAACTGGAATTGAGAAAGGCAAATATTAGAACATGACAATCAAATATTTCAGAATGTATGGGCACCTGCTACAGAACTTGTATTGCTAATCTACAGCGCAACTGCGTGGGAACAATGAGACGTCAAAAGGAAGAAAAGCATTTTATAAAGAAGATTTCTCGGACATGTTTTTATTTAGATAGATATATTGAAGTTTACATCCTACTGCATACTAGAAACTATTCAGTTTTTAATAGGTTCTCAACTTTTGAAGCAATGATAGTCGAGCGGTAATAGCTTTAGAGTGCCGTTCCGCAGGTTAGGTCCGGTCCCCACCGCCGGTTTGAACTTCACCGCATGCTGTAAGGGCTATATTGCGAATGGCCGTCTGGCTAGCTACCTTCTAGTAGAAAATATGTCGGTTTTTGAGAGCCAGTAAAACTACAGGCACATGAGACTTAACTGTGTCTCAGGTGACAGCCGCAGTGCAGTTCGTCACTTGTGTCGAAATGCAGCTGTATAGGCACATATAACAGCTTAACATTAGGTGGACCGCGTGATTGTATTGTAACCTATTTAAATTTTTAATTGACAAATGTTACTATGATGTAGATGATTTTTTAAAAGATAAACTGACACAGCTAGCTATGTATCCAATAATGATCATTTTGTACCATATAATAAAGATTTAGAATATTTGTTAAATGTATTAATCAATATATAATTAAAGGATCACTTAATATAATATTAATTTAATATGTAATTTTATGATAATTCAATATAAATTTAAAATTTTGTACACCTGATAAAGGTAGAATATTTGAAACTTTTAATATGTGACATCTATTTTATGACAATATTCTGGCAAATAAATGGATTTTGATTTGATTTGATTGTTTTGTTACAATCCCATAAAAAAACTTATTTCATTCCGCTGCCTGTTAACTTTTCACCATAACGTTTATGTGCATATGGTGTAAGAGCTTTCCTACCCATAACATGATCAAGCCTGTATATAGGTGTAGGTATAGGTTTAAGAAAAAATAAAAATCTCACCCTGCCTCTCAATAAGTAAAAATAACAAAATTATGTGTGAAACATTATCGACTTAAGTCAATTCATAAAGCCCATTTTATGTCCGAACAAGCACCCATAATCCCATGAGACTACGAGTAGTATTTGTTTCAAGGCCAAAGTGTATCAAGTTTCCCTGTTATTCTTACCTTAAAATAGCAGATATAAAACAAATGACTAATATTTCTAATTTACAGAGGTTTTCCTGTAATGAAAGATATTTTACATCTTTTTTGTTGCATTGTATAACACTGTGTTAATATTTTATACAGCCCTGTCGGGCAGTCCTGTGGGGTGCTGAGCTAGAATGTCACCCCTTCCCCCCGGGGGGTGACATTCTAGCTACCGGAAGGTGGGGCAGCAGCGCCTTCTGAGGAACTGATATCATAAACTGCGATCCCAAGAAGACGCCAGCCAAGCGTGAGGATTATGGCAAACCCCCCTTTATGTTGGCTGTGTTCAGCAGTGGACAGTCTGGCTAATACAGATTATTTTATAACGGATTGAAGAACAGGACGATCCTGAGCATGTTGTGTACGTAATATGACTTATCACGCATTGCATAAAGAATTTCAAGGATAACAACCGATTGCAGTAGTGAAAGCAAACTTTTTGCCACTGTTCCGAACATGGCGGGTAAGGTGATTTTGGGAGAACATTGTTTATGTTTATTCATTCTTTTAGCAAGAAGCTCTTTTCACATTAATTTATAAACGAATTAGTATTAGTGTCAAATCACATCGAAGGGCAGCGGCTGACAGCGAAGCGGCCGGAGGTTTTCTTCCAATATTTTTTTTCAACTTTGTATCACTATAAGATTGCAAGTTCTTCAAGCGATACGATGCGTTGCAGTTATAAGGACAAAGTCGAAAATGGTTTGACAGTAAAACGGCTGCTGCCACTTCGGTGGTAATCCAGCCTAAAGTATTGTAGGCTCCCGCATAAAGTAGAATGCAAAACGTACGTTTTTAAAATTTCCAATAGGTTTACAATAACTTCAAGTATATGAAACCTTGTATAGGAGTACTTCCTTTATCAATCTCCCTTTGTCCATCCTTTCTCACGATCAAACTTCTACTTCGATCTTAGCAAATCTTTCCCAATTCACGTTACTATATCCTCAATCAATCCACATTGCTTTCTTATCAGACTCTTTCTCATTCTGTCCTTCAAAGTCACACATACTTCTCAAAGTGCTCATCTCAACTGCTTTGGCTTTGAACCTTCTTCATTTCAATACATACTTGTGAATTTTATTTTATACATTATACAACAGTTTACACAAGCGCATGAATAATTTAACCTATACATATAACATTATGTTATGAGATAACAATTTATCACATTTAAAAAAGCTTGGGGAGAAATTAACATAACAAATGTATTAATATATATTTTTTGTGAGGCGACATTCTCATTGAAATCTCAAAATCGTAGGTTAATAATCTAATCCCTGGGTCAAACAGTTAGTAGATTTTTATGAAAAAAATAAGTTCTTTTGGCACGCGATAAAGCTTGAAGATCATATATGGAAATATAAAACGTAAGCGACACCATTACAAGAGTTAAGTGTTTGAAAAAGCACTACTTTCGGTCTGATTTATTTTAACTTATAGCGAAAGGCTAGCCTTTGAACGTGATGGTAAGATGATGTGGTCGAAGATGTTGTTCAGGCTAATTTAGAATTACTGCCTCTAAAGGACAGCTAACCGTAAAATACTTGGCGACAGATTTTCTACTTAACGGTGGTAGCTAGCCAGGCGGGCGTTCGCCTAACCAGGCAACAAACATGAAATCTCGATCTCTCGATGGCCGGGAAAATTGAGGAACGAGGGTATTTTCGCTTATAGGCTTGCGCACTTGGTCAAACTCCTGCATACGGACAGCATTTATACAAATTTGCAAAACTGCATTTAGACAAACATGACAGATCCGTATTTATACATTTTGTATAACATCATCACAATAATGTTACCAATACAAGTAACGCGGCAGTAGAATGTTTTACTAGTAAAATTTTGTTATTAACCTTTCGACATATAGACGTCGTCGATATGAATAAATGAATTTTACTTTACAGTCTGTCTTCAATTCCTTCCCGGAATCTTATCTAAGTTCCTGGAACGGACATAACCTGACCGATAGTTGTCCACCAGGCTTGGTCAGTCGAATTCAACTTAAGATTCCATAAATACTTCCGCCACATTCAATGTGGCTGGACTAATTCTTAATTTACGGAAATAATACGAATTACCCCAAGTATCATAAACGTTTTTAACTAAATAATATAGCAGCAACAGCATAAACACTACTACGTCCCTCTCATAGCCTTACTCTGCAGGTGTCGTGCGATGCAAGTACGGCGTTTGTTACCAGACTCGATTATAAGCTTATAATACATGATACAGGGTCGCATTTAGCAAAGCAAATATATGGCGGTGACTTAAGAAAGTAGTTATCAGTAATCAAGTGTCTAAATTTCATTAGGCCTTTTTCATATGTTTGGATATGTATGAAACAATGCACAATTTTATATTAATGGAATGACCTATGTTTTATTTAAATAATCGTTTATTTTACCTAAGTTGTTGCACGGAAGTAAATTAAAAGAAAGCTACAAAAATCTACAGAAATAGTATAAATAAATGTAGACGCGTTACGTGGATAATTTGTGCCTTAGACGGCAAGCGATGCACAACGGTTCGTATAGAGTAACTTTCTTTCAACGGAATTTGTCTTCCACAGAGGTCAGTGCAGGACTTATACCCCCAAATGGAATAAGAATAAGTAGGTAACATACCAATGTGATGTCACGGCTAGCAGCCGCTGCTGACATGTGCAGCGAGGGTTGCTTCACGCTGGAGGAGCAGTCGAGCGCCCGCGCGAACGTGCCCACGGAGCGCGAGACCACCAAGAACTGGTCTATTTGCCGATCCGTCAGCCCGTGCTCCGGCGTCCACACCAGCGTCTCCAACTCTTCAATGTTCCGTGGGTCATCCTCGCCTAAACACAAACAAACACCGGCTCACTTACACCACCCGAATTGCTTTTTAAACACTTCATTTCAACACACTTTTGACATACCTTCTTTTAATAAATTAGTTACATCAGTCTGATATCTACTTCCAACTCTGATTTCTCCCTTATCTGCTAATAAAGTCTTTTGTGAAGGATCAAATACTAAACAATAAAAAAATGCGTCCTGAAACAAAGAGAAAACATGGTGTTAGTGATGTTAATAAACAAAAGTAATTGGCGGATCTTTTGAGACGAACGTGCACCTTGCACCAATCAAATGCCTCCCACATTTTGAGAGCGTTTGGGGATTGCAGTTATTCAGAATGCGCTACTGCCCCCCTCCTGGTATGCTTCCCTTGCTCACCTATCACGACCAAAGTATTAGCGGTGCAATTCTAGCACTGTACCCTACTTATTTTTTTTTAGTATAACGTTGAAATTTGCCTGGAGACAATTTTTATGCCAATCCAATCAGACAAACAATGGTGCAATTATAAAAGTTTTTACTTGGCCAAACTGTAGTAGTAGTAGTAGAAAGCATAGTGCGAGTTCGTCCGGGAAAGTGCTGCCACCTATTTCTACCGCTAATTAATGTTCGAATTACCGTGTTCCGGTTTTAAGGGTAAGGGTGCCGGTTATTGAGACAAATATCATTGACAATTACTTAAAATATACTTCTTTTAGGTGTCGCATTTTTTCCGATGGTTATACCGGTCAACCTTTCAACCTTCATTTCAACTTATATATGCGAAATTTTGTAACCACTATCAGCACTGTGATGGCTGAGCAAATTTTTATGATACTTTGATTATGATTGGTACAAAGAAGTTCCTGGAAGAAGTCAGTGATGCCTAAGGGAGCGTCATATAATCCGAAACCAGGCTGAGTCGCTTAGGAAGTTAAGGAAACATATATCTCGTAAATGATCAAACAAAAGAGTGAAAAGGCTATATTAGGCTGCGACATATTACAATATTTATTGTGAGCCGCATTGATGACGGAGATGACCTTGTACTGACGTGGATCTAGACTTTTATACCAATAGTATAAGTAGGTACCTATTGATCACGTGTTACTACTTATAATGTGTCACTGCATTATAATCATTGTATTCAATGAGTGATACATACAAATAACTCGCATGTACTTAAAAACTAAGTAAACTACATAATATATATATATATATATATATATATATACTTCTTTATATTATTACAAGCACTATCGCGAGCTAAGCGACCATCAGATTTAAAATTTACTAGAGCACATTTTGTTTTGTCCTGAACTAGAATCGAACCCGCGTCCCAACTATTTTGCTGCGGCTTGTAATTTTGTAAAACTGATTTTCGTTTAACACGAGTGCATGTTATCATATTTAGAAATATAAAAAGGTAACGAAATCATTACGAGAGTAAAGTGTTTGAAAAAACACTCCTTTCGATAAAATGAAGTCTAGTAGTCTAGTTGATGACCGCTCCCTATGACAGTTAAAAATGATAAAATTAGAGCTCAAGCTTCGGCTCAGACGAGCATGTTCCGGTGGCCGAGTGGTTTAGGCCCCTGGCGCGAAATCGGGAGAAAAACCGCTTCGACTCCGCTCGGGACAAAAAAATGTGCTCTAATAATTTGTAAATCTGATAAATAATATATTCCATGAGACAGAAATTAACAGAAAATATAATTGTCTGTAACAATACGAGACAAGAAGAATGGTGTCGTCTAAAAAGCTATATACGGCTGGTTGTCTCAAGCAAGCAAGAATAGTTCACATAATATGTTTCTCTCATCCAAGAGTATTATCGCGCCAAACATATTTTTTATCTAAATTAGTTGCAATATAACACAACTGAATATATGTTATTGCATTTTTATTGATAGCCTTTTTGCCTTTGTCACCTGTTAGAAAGTGTTGATGTATTCTAAATATGTTTCGGCAGGCTTAAACCAAGAACAGAGGCCCGATTCTCTTAGCTATTGAACGGCGTTAACGCAACTTGATTGCATGAAAATTGTAGTTTTTGACAGTATCCGTAGTCTGCCCGCTATTTAGGTTCGATCGCAAGTCAGTGGCTTGCTATCAATCGTTTTTGACATATTTGGTATGCTGTAAGCTATTTTGTTGCGATTGCGTTGCTACAGTGGCATAAAATATTTTGGAGGATTTCAGATAGAAAAATAGCTAAATAACTTAAATATATTTATTTAATTTAGTGTTGGCTAGGAAAGCACTGTTTTGATGTTTTAATTGTTGCTTGATTGATAGAAGTTTTAATTAATATTTCAGTGGCATTTTTTGCAAGCCATACGATAGCGACGCGATTGCTATACAACTGCGATTAGGAGCTAGAATTAGCAGACTACCGAATATGACATAATCAGCAGTTTGATCGCAGAAGCATAGCAGTAGTGTGGCGTTTGGTCAATAGCTAAGAGAATTGGGGTCCTGGAACAGCTGTCAAAGACGGCGACCGGTAAACATAATAATATGCCGTTAGGTGTTTGGTAATTGGATCAATATCAATATATGAGCAGTAAAGGCGCAACGCTAGCACTGCAATCTACCATAGAAGGCTTCTACGGAGTGATGTGTATCGTGCCCGGTACATACTCACATCCTTATTGAGATAGCTGAGCAGGGACTCCGTCTCGTTGAGGAGCGTTACGGAGCACTTGCCGCGTATGTGCGTCGCCGGCAACGTTTCCACGTGCCGTGAGAGGAACAGCTCGCGGTGTTTTGCTTGGTGTCGCTGCTTCGGCGCTAGTCCGTCTGTGCCCGGCAGATCGGTAGATTCCTCCTCCATCGCCACTGGAAATGCAGTACAGATCCTTGTATTATGATTATTAACTTGAGGCAGCACTTGGGGCTGTCTCTGGTCCCATAGTCCTAAACTCTCTTGTAGGTAAGTACTGTTAGCCGAGGACTTATATCTAAATGGATAATACATCCGACAGTGATAAACCAGCCAGAGTCACCACGAACAATATTTAGCTTTGGGACAATGCCTTAATCAATGAAAACAATGCCTTAAGGGCGAACTGGTCGGCCCGTTCTCCATACAAACGTGGAAGGGTGATCACTACCTTATTTGAGGATTTAGGTCCGAAATAAAGCATAATACCGATTGATCTCGTCATTACCTAGGCTTGTATGATGCCAAAATTTTAAAAAGATAATTAACTTGAGAGTTATGAGCTTCGAAACATTTTCATATAAAATTTTCAAAGCTCATAACTTTTAACTTAAATATCTTTTTAAAATTTCGGTATCATAAAAGCCTAGATAATGACGAGATCAATCGGTATTATGCTTAATTCTAGACCTAACATCTCAAATAAGGGAGTGATCAGCCTACGGCTTTTGTATGGAGAAGTGACCGGCCAGTTCACCCTTAAAATCCAATCACCGTACCGCAGTTCTGCTTGCAGTCGGTATTGGGCATATAATTTGGTTCTAGTCTAGTGTCAGTGTGAGGATGGCCTTTGGAGATTCAACTCTTATCTGATCTCGTATATAATGTCCCCTATTAGTTTTCGTCAATTGAGAATATTTTGTAGGTAGTTTAGCACAATAAGAAGGAAGTTACGTCGTCGTTCCCGACACTACAATAGGGTGTTGGAAGCCTTTGAACACTTTGTGAGGGGCACGTGGCCGCCGCTCCGTTATGTCGCAGGTAACTTATTCCAAGGACTTCGGTTTTCATTGCAAGACGTATTTAAAAACAAATTAGATATGTAACGTTAGAGTCTCCATCGATTACCTTTTAAGCACGCACAGAAAAAAAGGAATACTTGAGCCAACGCAGTGTGTTTTGATTCAAGAATATTTGTGATTCATATATATTGAAAACAATATATTCTTGAAAACAGAACGCAATATTCTCAGAAATATATTCTTGGATCAAAGTATATATTGCGTTCTTCTTTGAAGAAATCGTTAAAGTGTTTAAATAAGAATATGGTTAGTTTTGAATCCAAGAAATCCTATATTTTGGATCAAGCTTAACATGAAAATAAATACTTGATTTAAAAAACCATACGTGTTTGAAGCAAGAACCGATTTCTTAAGTAAGAATAACTTTAGTTCTGAATGCAAGAAAACGTGATTTTTAGAACAATTATATAAATACTTGATTTAAAAACCTTGCGCATTTAAAACAAATATCGATTTCTTGGTTCTAAAAATGAATATTTACTTTAATTAAGAATTTGTATTTTTGATTTAAAAAAGACTTTATTTGAACGAAGCATTCGGTATTTCACTTTCAAGATATAGCCATATTTGTAAGTAAAATAAGAATCTTTAATTAAGAATGCGATTGTTCAAATCAAAGAAATTTTTTTTTATTCAAGTATATACTCGTCCTTATTGAAAGAAAAATGTTTACTTGAATTGAGATCTTGTTATTACTGACATTCTTTAGTGAATTTAATTAAGTCTCAGATGAAAACTTTTTTGGTTTTCAAATTATACATACGAATATTTTGATGTAAGATCATATTCTTATATGAAATATAGGAAAGTTTTCTTTCTAGAATACTAATAACAATACAATTCTTCAATGAGGATTTACATTGTTTTGACTGTAGAATGTATTATCTTCTGGTAAATCATTTTGATTATCTTGATTCAAACTATTATTTATTCCCGAATCAAAAATCCGATGCATAAGCCAGGTGGCGGTGCCGCGGTGCTGCAGGCAAAAACAATTAATTTCAAAACAAATACTTCTCATATTAAAAAGTAAATCTAAACATACTTAAAGCAGTTTTTACCTTTTACTAATTAAACTTTTAATGATTGTATTTGTTTTGAAATTAATTGTTTGTGCCTACAGCATCGCAACCTGGCTTATGCATCGGATTTTTGCTTCGAGAATAAATAATATAATAATTAACAACATACATAATATATTAATTACCACATGCATGTCTAACTGAAAATGAGCAACAAATTTGAATCAAGATTTAACACTAATTAAACATTAGTCAATACAATGTTTCTTTGGTTCACTACCTATATCTTGTTAAATAAAACACTATTGGTATCTGTAAATACTTTTATATTTATTGAATTAAACTTCAGACTAAATCTAAGGATACAGTCGAATTACGTAACTATTTGTTATATTTTGCGTTTAATTATAAGGTACAAGTGTTACGCAGCCGGTGGATAACACGCGTTAAAAACATGATACAGTTTAGATACCATGGCAAAAAAAAACGTAATCACTCATGAAAACTGATACTTAACGTTGTCCACAACTATGAATAATGTTGTCCAGTCTGTAAAGCTTCCGACCATCAGGATATAAGGTTGAACAGATAATTTTGTCTGTGCCGCTTTTGTTTTGAGATTATTAATTTTCTGCTCAACTTCACCAGGAGACTGAAAAGTAAGAGTAGGAATCACTAATCTACAAAATGAAATTCAGATGCTAATGAAATAGTTAAGAAAATATCATTTTAATTACCTTTTCTTTAACAATGATCCCTTCTATTGATTCGACTGTTGAAAACTTGACCTTTCTGTTCAGTCTGCTTTTAGGTGGGAGCAGGTAACCAAACATCTCCATTTGAAATATAAATTCATGAACGCTAGTGTTTTTATGGGCCACCGCTCTTCGTAAGTATCTTCCTCAAAGCCTTTGGACTGGCCTGGTCACTCTCACTAGTGGATAAATCTTAAAGAAAAAACAAGCACGATATAACATTATATTTACACAGCTTAATATTATAATTCCTCCGTTACACAGAGCACGACCTTATGACATCCTACTTAATATAATTACTTAACCTTGATTCACCCTCATCTCGAGTGTTGCAGTAGTGGATGCTTGTGTGTAAACAGTGGCTTTACCTCACAGAGAAAATATAAAAATACTGTTTTGATTTAAACATTAATTTGAACAGCATTGAAAGATTTTAAACTTCACCGCAGCACTCGTTTCAGGTTCTATAATACACATGATACTCATGCTAAAAATACGTCGCCCGCGGTCATGAGTTGGATGGGTGACCGCTAGTGACATTACTACTGAGCGTGCACGTGCTTCGGAGGGCACGTTAAGCCGTCGGTCCCGGTTTTTGTCTCAGGATGGCAGTCGTTATAGCATGGTGGTAGGGCATTTTGCGAATGTCCGCCTGGCTAGCTACCACCCTCAAATAGAAAATCTGTCGCTAAGCACCTAACGGTGTGTTCCGGCAGCTGTCCTTGAGAGCCAGTACTTCTAGGTTAGCCTGAACAACATCATCGACCACATCATCACTTACCATCAGGTGGTCCATGGCTAACCTATCAGGAATAAAAAAAAGAAAAGATAAAAAGGTAGACAGTAGAGTCCATGTTTTAGGTACTTACCATGGAAGTTTTGTATTCTGGCATTATCAACGCCATTGCTTTGAAGAAACTCTATTGTCTTCCATTATAATGTACGAACACTTCTAAATCTGCATGAAACTACCTAATAGTTAAGATTATAACGAACAAGAAGTCGCCGCAATAAATAAGAATAGGTTTCCTCCGGTCTGATTTAACGACTTCACAGAACACTTGTTGACCTATTTGAGGATCAAAGAGAATAACACTAATTACAAATTTACAATTAACTCCATGGGATTTAGACATTTTTGAAGCGCAAGCTATGCACGACGGTTGCGGAACTTTCGCCCACACAGTGTTGCCAATTCCAGTTTAAAAAAAGAACACAAACTGTTACAGAAAAAAAATATTATGATTGCTGGAAATAATATATTATGATATTGAAATGAATTATAATAAACATTAATATTGAAAAATATATACTGCCGTTGTGTGATTGAGCATTTTATTACATATTAGGAATTTATTCTAATTTTTCTCATTATTTTGTTTATTGTCTAATATGACAGAGTGTAGAGTTTACTGCGTAAAGAGTGATTTAGTTTATGTTATGAAGTTAGTTCTAGAAAATTAGTAGCGCCGCAGTTGGTAAATAAACATTACTTTGAAAAGCAATTTAAAAAAATGTTAATTACTAAGAACTGCAATAGTAAATATCCCCTATATTAGGCATACCGAAAGAGGTCGTGTGGTACGTACCTACTTCTCAGCGCTAACTTATCATTTTCGATTTTTCCGTAGAGCTATTGAGTATTATTAAGTAAGAGCTAAGTAGCTCGCTTGCTTCGCCTTTGGAGTACAGAAACATCTATATTTCTCCAAAAATAAGGTTAATATAAAGTACCTATATCAATTACATTCTCAATGGCAGCAAGGCACGAGTGGAGCTGATGATCCGTATAACGTGTTTTACATTCCATTTAATTATACCTACTGACAATTGATAAGTCAAGTAAATAAAATGAATATGGTTTTAGTCCATCCAGGACTGTTTGAATAAATACTGAAAGAATAGTCAGGGCCCAGCCTCATTTATAATGATTTGATTTGGCTTCGAAATGTTGCTGGTTTTGTACGAATTTTGTTTGTATTTGTTTCATACAAGTATGAAACAAATTAAAACGGGTTATTAAGTCCAGAATAGAATAGAATAGAAGCACACGATATCCCTCCTAAATATTTCTTCGCGCCTTCTGGTTTGACTGCAACGCTCCAAAATACCATTTCGAACACGTTTTTGCATCATCTTAGCATTATTTTATCGACCTGGCAGCACATTATTAAAATAGGTTCTGGAATATGATTTCTTGGTCCAAGAAAATATTCTCAAAAGAAATGTTTCTGATCAAAACATTTCTTTTTAGATAATATTTTAATCCAAGAACATATTCTTATCTTAGATATTTTAACCCCGGAAAATATGCTTTCTTTTATATTATCATCCATGTTAAACGGGCTAAAGTTCTAGGCCTCACTTGAAAGCAATAATGGCCGAGCGTTAACAGCTATGGACTGCCGTGCCGCAGGTCCCTGGTTCGATCTCCACCGCCGGCATGAGCTTCAGCGCATGGTAGAAGGGCATTTCCCTTAAGTACAAAACCTGTCGCGAAGCACCTAACTAAGTTGCGGCAGCAGTCCTTGAGAGCCAGAAAAATTACTTTAAAGTGTGAAATAATTTGTCAAAGTCGGTACCATGCGCACAATATTGTGATAATTGGTATATTTAAACCGAAACTTTAACAAATTATTTCACACTTTTGAGTGTTGCAGTCGGTACCATTTTTTGGTAAAAAAATTAAGTTACAATATGAGCTAAACCAGCCAAGTGCGTGTCAAGATATCACGGTTTCCAGTGCGAGGCGAACTACTTGTTAATTTCGTAACATTATAGAGATCTTAATTTATATATATTATGAAGAGGTCTTCATTTAATACTCAATTTGTTTCGTATTAAGATTTCTTAAATAGCTTTGAAATAACTTTATCTCCACGAAATATTTTCAACAACTTTAATGTGATACCTACATATTATTGTAAAGTTTTGCTAAGTTATTGAAAATCTTTCGTAAAGATAAGGTTATTTCAAAGCAAGATAAAGAAATCTTACACCTACACATACTAGAATAATTTATTTTTACAATGACAATACAATATTCAAGAACATGAAGAGTTTTTATCTAACACATCAATAGTTTCATTACAAGACTTTTTATTCTTTCGTTAAAATTGCTTCGTCTTTACGGATGGCTTTCATTAGTTTAAATTAGATTAAATTAAAGTTCTTGCGTTAAAAATTACTTGTTTTGTATTCAGAATATAGAGATCGTTATTAAAATTTTGAATTAAGAACCCATTTTTTTCGTATAAAGATTTCCTTATATTGCTTTGAAATAACTTTATCTTTACAAAGAGGTAAAGTAAATTACAATAATACAATATCGCATTGAAAACCTTTCGTGAAGATAAAATTATTTCCAAGCCAGTTAAGAAGTCTTAATACAAATAAATGGGTTCTTATATCAAAACTGTTACATATTTTTGATTAAGTTCTCTATATTCTTAATACGAAACAAATTATTTCTTACACAAGAACTCTAATTTAATCTAATTAAAACTATTGTTCAGCCATACGTAAAGACGAAGCAATTTTAAAGAAAGAATAAAAAGTCTTCTAATTTCGTAGCTTATAATGAAACTATTGATGTGTTGAATAAAAACTCTTCATGTTCTTGAACTATGATATTGTATTCTCTTTGTAAAAATAAATTATTCTTAAATGAAGAATTGTAGTGTATCCCGATGAATTTAATGAAAACCGTTCCGTTAAAGAATATATTATTTTTCAGGAAGAAAAGCTAGTCTTAAAATAAGACTTTTTTTATTTCTCTTAAGAATATAGGTACATTCACTTAGCAGAGAAATTACAAGTTTCCTTAATTTATACATTTGTATTGCAAACATAGAAACGGACTTAATAATTAATATTATTCATATATTATACAGTATTAACATACGTAAAATATTAAACTGTAGAAAAATAAAAATAAAAAACGTTAAACAATAAAAAAAACGTTAAACAGTTGCTAATTATTCAATTACTACGTTTGGTCGATTTACGAAGTTTTGTCTAAATTTCATAGGTACATCTATGGCATAAAACATTGTGTAAATATAATTCATTTCTAAGTAGGTAAAAAGCGCCAGCAATTATTTTATATAACACAACTCGTATTTCAAATCGTGCATGTTTTTCAAAAAAGAATATAACTTATTAGCTTACCGTAAATATTCGTAAGTGAAGAACCTTATTTACATTCGAACAAGAATATTTAAAAATATTTCAAGAAAGAATATAGAAATTTTATTTTGAAAATAAAATGTTAACAGAAGAATTCCTATTTTATTGTTAGAAGAATGTTTTCGTTATCTTGAAATAATAATTTGAATACTTTATGTGAAGAATATTTTTTTGGGTCAAAACAATATTCCTAAGAATATTCGAGTGTAATAGGAAGACTCGATTATTTTTCAGTTCAGAATATATTCTTGTAGTAAGACAGCATCGTCTTGAATTAATTAAGACAATTTATATTCTTGGCTAAAGAAGTCCTTTTTTTCTGTGCGTGTTACGTTTTTGGCAGGGTAGAACTAGGCATCCCGTATGCGCTATCAGATAGCTATACAAATTATAATATATTTTTTCATGTACAAGGTCATAATCCCAAGGTCTTCAAACGAGTAAGCCAATGTCATGCATGTCTAAACTATCTCATGTTGAAGGTGGATTTCTGTGCCTTTATTTTAATTACCTACATCGATTCTAATGAGCAGAACAGGAAAACATGCAACATCACATATGTAATAAGTAATTTTAATCATGCCGGACTAATTATATCATGTATTGTTACAATTTTCCTGCAATGACGACTTAATACCATAGTATTCATGATGTGACGATAGTATTTATTAAACTGCAGATTGCCAAGCAATACATCTAGAGTACATCATCAACATACATCTATAGTCAGCATCCATTGATATCAACTACACGATTAAATTATGTGAAAAAACTACGAGGCTACTATTATAGATCCAGCCGTGGAGTGGCGGTCGAGTGAGCGCAAACAAGTTCACGAGACCTATTTACCAGTACCTATAGTGCAATTGCAATCAACGATATGGTTTCGCAAGACATCTTTTCGCGTATGGTTCTGTGTTACGTTGGCGGTGAATCATTCAGGTCCCATAGTCGAGTGGTCGAGCGTGTGGAGAGATTTGCGTAAGAGCGGAAACAAGGTCGCCTTGTGCGGACCACTGCACTGACTGCACTCAGTTTAACGCAAAAGGACGATTTTGGCTGTAACTACCGTTAACGAGTTCAATTTCCTATTGTAATATGATTTTACGGTATGGTAGTACTCCCCTTCAGAGATCAGTTTACAGACGGTTTTGTGTGTGTTTTATGGGTCGTAAAGTTAATGTTGTTTTATTTCGAAGTATTAAGACAGTTTATAGAGAAGCGGTTGGAAGGCGAAGCTGGGGCCACGAGCGACAGGTGCATTGCGAAAACTATTCAGCGACCAATCAACGGCAACTTATGATTTTTACTCGATGTGCCGGCAGCCTTTACATTACGACACGCGTCGCGCACGACACGAGTACATACTCACGCATCACAACATGTCGGCTGTTCCGTTTTATCCGTATCCGAGTACCGCCGCTAAATGAACATTGTCATTCAATAAGAGGCCACTTTCGATTGGCCATTCGGAACCGAGACTCAAGTAATCCAAATGAATTTCTTTAAAATTGTACGACAAATAAACACCCGTCGATCGTTTTAAGATAAAATTACATTCAATCGATTTTTTATTTACGTATTCACATAACATATATCGATATTGATAATTTACTTATATAAACTTAAACTGCTGGTAACAGTAAGCATAAACAATAGTTGTTACCTGTTTATTGTACGAACATTATTTGCTGGAATTGATTTCACCAACCTTGAAAGTTCAATTTGTAAAGATTCCAACAGGGTCTACCAAACAAAACTAGTGTGACCTCTATTTACGAGTGTTATAACGTCATCCGGTATTAAATGGCCAGTGATTCTGTTTGTATGGCATTGAAGTCGGAAGGGTCGGTTGCGACGAATAGGTAAACATAAGGGACGAGTCCCTAAAGGTTGACAAAGGCGCGATTCCCGCAGGGCGAAAGGCTGCCTTGCTTGCCACGTCAAGCGCCAAAGAAGACATGTCCATACATAATAAATAAACAAAGTTCGTCAATATTACTTTTTGTAAAAAACTGAAGATCAAGCGAATAATTAAATGGGTTACGATAGTTCGAAAGTTAAATTACGTGGCGCATTTGGACAGATGGGTGCAGAGTGGGGTCGTTACGATTTGATTATTATTACCACGCCCATAGATCTCACTAATCCTAATGGAATGGTAATAATAACATTTTGTTGCATGCACACCATGTTCGGTACAGGCAGATGTTACAACAATACCTTAAAATTTGTAAACCAAAATTTGAGATCATTTAGAACAAACCTCAATGGTATATAACGTATATGTAAAAGCGCCGTGCCGCTTTGGAATCTCTAGGTCCTGGGTTCAATTCGGAGTCAGACAAGTTATTCAGTTTTTGAAAGATATTTTTATCAGTCCTGAATAGTGCCTGGTAGATGGCAATAAGCTCGCCCCTATGGCGACCGCAACATGTCTGATGAAACTCGATTGTTTAGATACTTCTGCATGCTTTTTGCAGGGATATAGACATAGAAGATATGTTTTTTTTTATATGCGTTGAGACACATGTCTTGGTATATAATGCGGATGGTTGTCTTATATGTCCCATTAAAATTAAACTATTTTAACATTTCTAACAATAAACATGATATGAACAATAACGGGAAAAGATATTAAAACAAGCTGGAGAATTTAATACCATTGGCAATATTGAAATGAGAGGAGGCGCAGAGACAAAAACTGAAAATGCGATTGTTGAGTTACCCCGCCCCGCGAGCCCCAAGTTAGTGTTTCGTGTTGTGATTACTTTCCTTTGGGGGACATCGATACTTCTCGTTTGAAATTATAACAAGTAAAGACACCAATATGGAATTGTTAAAAAATTCTAACATAGTACGAGTAGTAAACATTTACTGCTCTAGCCCAGCCACGGTCAATGCAACGAAGCAAAACATCAAAGTTGGTAATGAAGTTGATTTAATTGAAATTTTTTCGCGAACATGTCTGTTAGTGTCATGTCAAATGAATAGCTACGAATGAAAAAGCCTTTTTACTTAATTTTTAATTTATTAGTAGCCTAAGCAAAGAAGTTTTGATAAAAGGCGATTTAAATTATCTTAGACTTGAGTAGAGTGCTTTAGTTGAAACGAGTAAACAGTAGCTAGTACCACTTGCATTAGTACACATTCGACTTGCCTTTCAACTAGAAACAAATAGAATCATTTTATATTTCCGGTTCAAGTAACGCTCCCCCTGCGCCCGCTCAACACCCCGCTCGCACTATCTTCTCCAATTTTGTAACGCTTTAGTAGAGTGCATTAGTTAATGTCAGGAGGACGCGTGGTTTTATATGCATTACATTGCTTACAAAAAAGTTAATAATCTAATAAAGTAATGGCAAAATAGTCCGAAGACACAACTGTATAAATGTTTGTAAGTGAATATGTACATCAATCATTAAAATTAAAACAATCAGACAAGGCTGGGATCATACGTGATTAGTTATAATAATTTTACAGTATATTATTATTGAGTAGTGCACGATGTTTCTTGTACATCCTGGCGGAGAAATGGTACGGACAGACAGGCTACTGGAAGATGTGTAAACCTTGTATAAACGTTTACTCGCAAGGCACTAACGCACTCACATGCGAGTGCTACTAATGCAGTCTACTACAGATTAAGATAATGTAAAACACCCTTAAGTGATGACGTGTTCATATATTTTGCAAAAGGTTAGACCTAGAAGAGGAACTCAACAACCATTACGTATTTGGCTTGATGATACTTGAGGATGAGGAGCTGCTTGAGGATGCCCTATCATTAATTTCTGGTTCCCGATAGGATTCGAACTCTGAACACGCTGTGAGGCAAACCAATCTCTGCCACCGGGCATGGCTCTATAAACCCATATACTAGTTGAAATAACGACACAATTAAAGACTTGTGCTTGCTGTTTAATTAAATTTATTACACAGTCAAATTGAGATCAAAGATACTTTGCACAAATTAAGGTCCAGCATGTCCAAAAACGTGAAAGAGTCGTCTTGCCCGAAGTTCATCGATAGACTTTTAAGAGAATCTTTAGTTTAGGCCAGCCTAACATAAGTAAATATGATAAAAAAAGTAGAATAGACTTAGAAGATAGGTGAATCGTTATAGATATATAAGTACCAATATCGTGGTTATCAGATTCCTAGCTTGACGTCACCGCAAATCCAATGAAACCCGCGGAGATTATCGACATCGAGTGACCGATAGCAACACTAGAGCGTCGTCACGGCGGCGGCGGCGGCAGCGAGGGCCCGCCATTTACCGCGACGACGCTCAGCCCCGGCCGGGGGCGGCCGCCGAATTGTGGGGGATTTACTTTATGATAATTATTTCGATTGCCATCGCGAAAGAAGCCCGGCCGCACTTTAACCGATATCGAGACGAGACTTGCCGTAAAAATCACAGCTCTCGGTCTCTCACACTTTTTAACGTCAACGAGCAATTTGCACCGCGATTGGCTGAAATTAGAAAGCAATCTAGTGATGCCAATTAAGTGCCTCTTAGGGGGTTGTTTCGATTAAAAAGAGCTTCTTTATTATCCTAATGAAGCTCGTTCCAAGCTCGGTGAGATAGCATAAAAACTTTATCGTCGTTTAAAAGAAAATACCGGAGATCGTGAACGGGGAGAATCAGCATTAAACAAAAGCAGTCTAAACGGTGTGAAGTCGTCTTTACTTAGTACTTAAAGACAGTACTTTTATATCTTCAGACTTTATATACCGAGGCACAACAAATATTGTACCCAAATCATCATCTATAGATTCTATACCATAAAGCTCCAACCAACCAAGTAGTATTGTTAAATTTGTACATCTGAGTTGCCCTGGACAACAGAGACTGCGGCAAAAAAGGACTAGTTATGGGATTAATATATCTTCACAGCATAAAACATTTCGTTCCATGCCAGCAATAGTAAGGTTGACAGTAACAACATATAAAAGCTGTGCATTCAGCTTTGTCAGAACATTCCTAGAACCAAATGGAATGCGGAATGACGACACAACATGCGGCACGAATGAATACTAAACAGTTATAATAATCATGCAATCGGAGTACGAAAACATTAATTATTTGATTAATCTTAATGACAATATGAAACAATTTTGTATATAATATATCAAAAAACTGCACCTAATACAGATGCGTATAAACTTAAATGCCTCTGGGAAAATTCCTGACAATACAATTAGTGTTCTTCTTGACCGGTCGTAAGTCATTTGGCTAGCAGAGAAGATTTACTAGACACTAAGCATTTGACCACAGTCTCATCTGATGGAAAGAAACGGGGCCGTCAATGATGGAACGAGCTTGCTTGCTTGAGACCTATTCACTCTGTACTTGAAGACTCCCAAATTTTATCTGGACAAGGACATTGTTAGAATATTTCATACATCCACCGTGCCCGTAATGAATGTGTAATTAAAGCGCTTCGTGTGATTTTGGTAGATCAACATGTTCCAATGCCGCACTCATCGTCCTGTGTTCCGATAAAAGAAAATAGATGAGAGTCCGATCAGAATGTACATTAACCGCACGTTCCCGGAAATTATGCCTGTAAAATACTGATGATTTGCGTCTATCTTCAAAGCTTTAATTAGAGCATCCATTAACACATTATCTCCAATGAGCTGCTTTGCTCCATAGCCCAAGCCGAGCTGTCCAGAGATGAATGCAGTAGGTAATCCATACAAAACTTGACTAAAGGACTTTCAGGTTAAGAAGCTGTCCCCGCGTGAAATACCGCCCGCACATTATATAGGACTCACATATAACTTAGCTTTGGACTCTATGTGGAATCTAAAATTAAGTTTAGGTCTAAGAGCTACACCCCCAGCGCGAATTCACCCTTTATTAGAACACGTAATTTTTATGTGGTAAAAAGTGGTAAGGAAAGGATTCTGTTATCAATAATGTGCAGCAAGAGAGTAGCAGAGAGAACTGATTCTTGAGTACCCACCCCGACTTTAATTGCCAATTGATCGCACGAACATAGATTAATGTCAACTCATATCTATCATTCCCTCAAGATGTCAGAAATCGAAGAGACGAGCCGTACAATGGAAGATTATTAGCAAGACTGGTGTGCCAGATCCTGTTAAAGGCCTTTGAAATGTCAAGAGTAACGGCGAACGCTTCTCCAATCTTAAGATGAAATGGTCCTGACATAAACCATTTACGAATAAGAGTTACCACATGAAAAGGTGGCATAACTTTTTAAAACCAGAAATCAGTTTTATAGAACGAAGTTAGCACTCGTATCCTGAAAATGATCAAGTAGTTTGTGCAGAGGGGGCTTGGTGTGGTGCTTTGCCAGGAGAAACTTCTAAACAGTTTTTAAATTGATACTGATATTAAGGTGTAGATGAAGATCAAAGTGGGTATGGTTGGACTGTGTGAAGAAAACGTGGTCTATGTGGACAAATAGGTGTATCTGAGGACTGAAAGAGCTGACAACGTATAAAGCGAAGTGGAAGAAGAAAATATATTGTGCAAATCCCAGATAGGTTGGGATAACGGTTCTAAGAATAATGTTATTGTGATGGAACAAGCGCGAGGCCCACCTGATGTTAAGCAGTATCCTCTGCCTATAACAGATGCATTTCATCACATGTGACAAACTGCACGGCGCCCATCACCTTGAGACATACCTGTTAAGTCTCATTTTGCCTGTTATTACACTGGCTCTCAAGAACTGCTGCCGGAACACACCGTTAGGTGCTTGGCGACAGATTTTCTACTTGAGGGTGGTCGCTAGCCAGGCGGGCATTCGCAAAATGCCCTTCCACCATGCGGTGTAGCTCAAGCTCTGGGCGGGATTCAAACCATGGACCTGCTGCGCGGCAGTCCATAGCCAATGCCACTGAGCCATCACTGCTTCAACATCAACAGATATTCATAGGACTACCTATCTGTCAAGCAGTAATGCTCGCATTGCTGTGTTCCGGTTTGAAGGGTATGGGTGAAATTACAGGCACATGGGACTTAACAACTTTATGTCTTAGAGTAATGGGCGCAGTGCAGCTTGCCTCTTGTGAAGAACTGCCGCTTAACTCCAGGTGGGCATAGTGCTTGTTCCAACGCGACAGCATAAAAAAGACTGTAATCCTGCAGTAATAACGAAACTTTATTGTTGTTTTTATTGTTCTAATGTAGATTATATTTTGGTCATACAGTATTTAGAGATCTTTCAATGTTAGATAATTAACGTAATATATTTAGGGTTAACTGCGATAGGCTTTGCCGTTAGTGATTATTTTAGGTGGGTCGCCGTGTTTACCAACATTATCTGTACAGGTTTTATCTTATCTCGCATCCTTGGTGGCAGTTTGAAATATTGAAGACCAAGGTGCTCTACGTAGAGTCATAAAATTACGTTAGTGTTATACAACGGTGGTCAAACATTGGATCATAAATTTGACATCAGCTAAAAATCATTGTTTTCTTATATTTTTATGACAGTTTTTATTTTCAGGTATATACAATGTACCTGTATGAATAAAGGATGTCTATTTGCATAGTTTCAAGTGGACAGGGCACGTTTGGGTGATTTAATAACTTGGGATTATGGATGTTCATGCGTTACTACGCAACTAATTAAAGCGTAGGCAAAGAGAAAATGGCAATCTGTGGAGTCCTCCATCCCCCCGTTAGTGGGGGGTGTCGGTTACGTATGCCCCCTTGGGGTGGTCGGGTGTATGGTTTTTCTGCTCGGGCATCCTTTGCTTACTTATTGATCCAGTCAAATGTGTGGAGGTGGCGCGGTGGGTGGTGGCCCGGCCCCGCGCCCCCTCGAAGGGGGTACGTCCAAATAAATCTGCCCGCCCGCGAAACACCGCAGTGACAACAGCGGCGGCCGGTAAGATGCGCCACAATCGCAATGGAAACATTCCAGCCCATCGACAACTCGCCAATCTCCACGATCTAGATCGCTGCCAGCCAGCCTGGCAGGCGTACTCGTAAAAAATGGCGTCTGCCATTTTAATTGGAATGATTTCCATCGGAAAGCAAGAGCGTCGGGCACGACCTTAGAAACAGGCATGCGCGCAACCGATGAAGGCACCTAAGCCGCGACGCTTCTTTTCATGGAGGTCAATGACGCTTCGCTAAACTAAACAACAGATATCATCTTGTATTCATTTTGAATAGGAACATTTCGGTTACGCTACATACAGAGCCGCGAATATATTTGATTTTACGTGGATCATGTTATCAAGATTTATCTGAATAGCCGCCATTTCGCTTTCAACGCTTTTTACATCATTATCCTTATCCATTATCTTTATCCTTATGTTGGGACTATGAATGAATAGGTAGGATATCAATTTCACTTAACGTGTTATTTGGATAATGGTGTATTTCCATAATGTAATTATTAATTTTATATTTTTCAAAAATATATTTATTAAAGAAGACTACAGTTTTTATTGCATATCCATTATTAGTTAGCATCACACACAATCACCGTATTTTTATTATTTACATTTTGTTAAAAAAAAACTACAATTTTAGACCATCCATTCCATCGGTAATAATATCACAATCGCCGTTATTTTAAGGGTCCCTGTACCGGAAATAAAAAATAACAAACTCTTTAATTTGATTGGTTTCTTGTTCGTCTCTCTGTACGAGTGACAATGCTCTTTTTTCGGTATAAAATTAAAAATAAAGAAGAATGATTGAAAATACATTTATTGATGACATCATACCACAATACAAGACAAGCATCAAGCAGATAAAATCTGTTCATTTAAAGTATAATTGAATATAGTTGCGTCATGTCTGGAAAGAGCTTCAACTTTCAACTCAGAAAACGGTGAGCCCTAACACTGATTTTCAGTTAGAACTCTAGTTGACACCACGAACGGAATTACAATATATATTGACTGCTAAAATCTATAAAGGACACAAAATGCTAATATTTTGTCATTAACGTAAGTCCCTTAAGAATATTTCCAAAATAAAGTTTCACTCATTAACCTAAAAAACTATCTAGTGCCATTGTCTATACGGTCTTAAATCCCAATACTTTTATTAAGAACCATGTTGAGGATCTACAATATATACGCGTACTTACTGGAAGTCCATAACCGTGCAATTCTTACGGCATTATATGCCTCGCACTGCCACAATGTAAAACCAGCCAAGTGAAGTATTTCCGAACCGATACGGCTTAGGAGCCAATCAAGAAGAGAGTATATTCCCTCCTCAAAGGCCGGCAACTCATTCTCCAGACCCCTAGTATTATTAGGATGTCCGTGGGCGAGGGTGATTTATTTACCACCAGGTGAGTGGACTGCTCGCTTGCCCACCTATCCCATAAAAAAGTACGGTCAAGGCCTTTGAATCCCCATCCTGGTATGTACTAGAATCGGTTACTCTCATAATGATACTAGTATTGCAAAAAACAATACAAAAATCGATGTGGGAAGATATATAGGTAATACCACTTTCAGGAAGGACGTCAACAAGTCCATAGAGGGGTTTGTGGTAACCAGGCCAATGTTCTATTCAGGGGCCATAAGTGTTCCAACAGTAATCATTGAGAACCATTTCCCATTCTAGGTTAAGTCTATATCATCACTTATCAGCCGGTGAGACCGTGATCAACTGCTGGGGAAATTAATGCACCTTCACGGAAGTCTCGCTACAAAGCAAGACACACCACCCCACGCGCAAATCGAACGCTTCGAGTGTTTCGCTTCTATTAGTTAGACACGACAGACAAGGCGAAAAATACATCGCAACCCAAAGAGCAGTAGAGATAATGCTTGCCTGGACAGAGCAATTCCCACGAAGGGCTTGATCTGACATGTCTGCACAGTCAGAAGATTACAAAGGTATTATTGCCGAGGTAATTAGCAGAACATAAGAAATCAATAAAATTGTGCTGGTTTCAAATTTGTGTTATATCAACTAATATCAAGTGGTATCGCTTGATATTAGCTGATATCACACAGTTTCACTACGCAAGCGTCACACAAATCTGTGAAGGGGTAGCTGCTGATAGAATCCGCAGTCCTTAACGGATTGTTTATACGAACGGTCTCCCGGGAGCCTCATTAAAAAAATCTTGATAAATGTCCTATACAAAAAATTTATGAGTCCAAACTTAATAGGCTGGAGTCATTCATGAAGCAATGATGGCTCAGTGGCATTGGCTATGGACTGCCGCGCAGCAGGTCCATAGTTCGAATCCCGCCGCGGGCTTGAGCTTCACCGCGTGGTGGAAGGGCATTTTGCAATTGCCCGCCTGGCTAGCAACCACCCTCTAGTAGAAAATCTGTCGCCAAGCCACTAACGGTGTGTTCCGGAAGCTGTCCTTGTGAGCCAGTAATTCTAGGTTAAGCCTGTTAACACCTTCGACCTCATCATCACTTACCATCAGGTGCGATTGTAGTCAAAGGCTTACCTATCAGCAATAAAAAAGATATAAAAAAAACAATGGTCTCGTTATCCTCCTTTCAGTCCAATCATCGCACTATCATGATAATAGCACCAAATTATTGTATTGCCATCAGAAATACATACAATAAAGTTCCGTGTAAAGATCTGTTCACTTACGAAGATGCGCCCCTCCACAGAAAATTATTGATGCGCATTTGTAAATGTAGGCCTCGTTCGTACACTACTTCTCAAGTGTGGTGTAAATGATAATGGTACATACAGTAAAACAATATAATATTGAATATGATCACTTCGGTAGGCAGTATTAGTTGCAACAACACTCGAAAATATAGATGGGCGCGCCTTCGTGAGTGGAAAGGTCTGTATCCATACAAGAAACAAGTTTAAAAAACTTTTTTATACTAATATATACATGCGTCTTGGTATGATTTAGTACTATTTCTAACGTATAACAATCAGCCATAACGTCCACCGATTCCTACCCCCATTAGAGGCGGGGTTGCCATAATCCCCACGCTTGGCCGGCTCGGTCTTTGGAATCGAGTGTTAGATAGCAGTTCTTCTGGAGACGTTCTGGTATTATTCATACGAGTCCCACACTACGATATTGGGGGATGCAATTCCAGCTCGGTGCCCCACATATAAAAATAAATAATAAAACCTAGCCAAGTGCGGGTCGAGTTCCCGAAGAGGATCTCGAAATGTATTAAAAAAAGTAAACAAAATATAATATCGTACGACTACCTAGTTGAAAAGGAATCAAAAGAAGATAATCTTATACGGTACCAACTTGGATGGTATTTATATAGTCGTACATAGAGTATACGCCATACGTTAACAAAACCGGACGACTATGTAAAGTTATGCCGGGCCGTAACTACTCAAAGAAAATTGTACGAGAACCTCTTCCTTTCATGGAAGACTTTTAAAAAAAATTCAATACAATGCCCAACATGAACTGCACAAGCCTAATTATAGATGGAGATGGAACAATGGAACATAGGGGATGTAAAACTCCTGGTATTGTTTAAAAACGCAAACATTCAACTGTTGGAATGTCTATTATAAACAATTCCACCAGAATCAGGTAAGACACACGCTGGCTAATGGTCCTAAGTGGAAAAATGGAAGATAACCAGTAAATGGAGTTGTTGCTTTTTTGACTACGGGAAGACGATCCATATGCCACGGCAGGGCAAACGTGATAGCTACTTCTGGGAGAAAGTTTGAGCGCGAGTGCTCCACTACACACCAAACACGCAGGTTGGTATTCAGCGGCACTTCTGTGTTTTTCAAAGCTTAACATCCAGAAGTTGAGGCTTATCATGAGGCGGCATAGTAAGGGATATAACGCAGGAGGATGATGTAGGAGGGGGTTTATTATTAACAAATGCAATTAATAGGTATGTTTTAAATGCTCCAAACTAGGAAAGTTGCATCGATATCAACAGTCAGACAACCTTACACTCGAGTAGCTCAGGTGACATACATACGTAAGATGTCATGTCTCTTTCAAGACTACTATCTAACTTTTTAAAGATAGTTTACTACTTCGCTTGATTAAACTATCTTCATATGATCTGAAGATATACATACCACCAGCAAGTTGTATTCGACACTTGCTTTTATGTTCCTGATATGCTAGCTCTTGACCACTATCTTAGCTGGTGGTAAGTGATAACATTTTGATGTTCAGATGTTTTGTACGATACAATGAAATGATCCTGAAACGAAATTAAGTTCATCGATGCAAAAAAAATAAATCAAAATTGCACTTTGTCAAAAATTCTAATCGTAAAAATGGTTTACCATACAAGCGTTCAACTTGGTGCGTTTATAGTACAAAGTATAGATGAATGAGGCGATTCAGATTTCAGATCAATTAGGAGCTGTAACGGATAATAAAACAAAACATTTTTCAAATAAAGTTCAATCTCGATGCTCGCTGCATGTGATGGAAACGACCTTTTGTTTGTACAAAATGCGCGAAAATAAAATAATACTTTTCCCATGGATGCGATTGTCCGAATTTAACACGGATTTGTTATGGATATAATTGGTCACATTTTTGCGAAAGTTAGATGTAAAATGTAGCATGTAGAAGAGGTCCAAATTTTTTTTTGTGTCACGTCTATTCGAAAATAGCTAGTTTATTCTTTTTTATTCTTTTCTAGTTTACTCTTCGTAAATAGGGACTAAAATACCTTTTTATTCCCTGAGGGATAAAGTGATTTGAATTTAGAATATGGATATCTTCAGTAAAAGTTCCGATCTCCAAAGAGATCAATCACAAACATTGTATAAACAAGTTGCAGTCTGATTTTTTTTAGTTTTTAAGGTGTTTTTTTATTAATTTCTTTCTAACCTAAAAAATAACATGGGTTTCTCAAAAACGACATCCTGAGACGATGTTTTCTGAGACATTTTTTAATTTTCAAGCTGTAAATAAATTGACAACTGTAACTGTAGTGGTAAAATTGTTACGATGCACTTCAATAATTGTTCAAATATAAACATTACCCTCTAACTATTTATATGTCTATGTCCTATTGTTCCTTTTTATATCTAAAGAAATAAACGTACTATTCTTATTCATAAGTTGCACTATTTTCTCATAGAGGGTGATAAAAAGTAGAGAGCTCGAGTAACTTTGAATACTGCTCTAGCTGCACTCAGGATTATACTTTAGAATCCCACACAACATTTGTGATTCTACTTTAGAATCCCTCGTTCCTTTCTGGATTCATTGAAACACTCTCTGCTTTCAAATGGTTGTTTACTCACTTGGTAAAAAATCTACTATTAACAGCTCCACTTAGTTTTCTTTTTAACCTATTAACAAAACGGTTATAAAAAATCCTTCAGCACGAATTGTTTGCCAAAACGTGCTTACATAACATATATTTTTTCTGAATCTAAACAATGATCCTCTGACGAGGAGTACACATATAAAAGGACAAACAACAGGGAATCACCACCTAAAATCCAGAAATATTATTCACCGGGCAAGTACAGTACTGTTCGGTATTCTAATTCTTAAAATCGGTTTTATAACCTCGGAATAATAATTTTCATGCAATATCAACACACATGTTTCCGTACATTTAAACCCACTTTTTACCCTTTGTATAGGGCTTGATATTAAATTTTAGTAATTGTATGTTTTACCAATATCTTTATGCCAAAGGAAGAATCACCTAATTGGGTTAATAATAATTTATGTTGATACTACTAAATTCACATCACCCATAAGTATTATTAACTCACGACCTAAAACACTTGTTGCGTTATTTAAAAAAATTAACAATAAGTATCGATATTGTCAATTTTATTATATTGATAATATATACGTATATGAGATTCTTGTTTTCATTTTAGAAGAAACAAAATATCACGTCATTCAGGTCTGTATCTACGGGCATATTAGAAAAGATCACAAAATGTGTTCAGGGTGAAATCTTGAGCCAAACTTGATTTCCTCATTGAGAACAAGCCACAAACATACAGTGCAGGATGACATCTTCAAAAGATTGACATTTTTCTCTCGTGTCCTCTGAATAGCAAGTATACATGCTATCTGTTTAGTTTTCACGATTAGCATACAGCGGGCTGGAAACAGACATTCATACCATAAAAAATCTAGGGCACCGTGAGAGAACGAACTTCTTTACAAGAGTAAGGTATACTATGAAGCTGATCATCGGAGAAAAAGGGTTCTGATAGTAGGTCAATATAACATTTTCTGTTACAAATACGGAGACATGCGGAAATACAGAATCGATTGTGTGGTTGCACTAAATAAAAATGAGTGGCTAAAGCATAATGAAACTTTATGGGACAAATTGCGAAGAAGCAGAACAAAATATCTCTTTCTAGTCGACTAGTTCTCTTACTTGATCGATGAGCGTTGTTAACCGACTTCTATAAAGGAGGAGCATCTCAATTCGACTGTGTGTTTTTTTGGTTATCTGTTACGCGGTTACTCCACCATTTATGTATTTATTTTCATATTTTTTGTTAGGTAATACTTTAGTGAACCTATTAATTTTAACCCAATTTCATCAACATCGGTTAAGTAGTATTTGCCTATTTAATAATATAAGTATGTTATTATACCTATACCTCAAAGTCATTATCATTGCAATGCAAGTCAATGTAAGTTAATGGTGATCAGTATTATGGGTGAGTGAAACTCGCTTTTATAGCAGTATAATAACATAATTTCGACTCGAAGGAGTATGTTTCGGTAGCCAAGTGGTTTACGCCACCGCACAGTGTTTTGCCTAGAACAACGTAGGTGGACAAAAGTCATTTACCTAATCAGGTAATTAAGGGTCACATGCCATTAACAAAACCCCCAAGGTCTCGATAACAGGTAATAATTAGGGCAAACATTCCATAGTGGTGAGTTATAAGGGGTTGAAGGTAAGTGATAAGTTAATTGCATTTGTGAAATTAAATTAGTTGCAATTTTGCGGCACTTATGATAACATCTCTTAAAATTTGTAGTGATTATTTTAGTATTTTCTGTGATGGATTTTACCTTTGAGGGTAAGTACTTTCTTACTTAATATCGACTTAATATATTATTTGCCAACATGTGCTTTAAATATCCAATTGAAAAATCTGTTAAAAGAATGTCAAGTTTTTCTTCATATCTAAACTTTCAAGGATCGCAACTTTTTGTATCCACGTGTATCCAAGTTGATTTTTATGTATGTTACAGCCACAACATTAACCTTTTAAATTATATATAATATGGAGACCGCAACGAATGCTAAACATTTTTTTTTATTTTTTTTTCAGATCATGTGTACACTTTTTCGAAAATGGAGTTATTTGAAGAATGGCGTAAATATGACAAAGAAGCAAGAAATGCTCACCTGATGGAGTTTATTTTTAACAAATACAATCTGAGAGATGTGGCCTCCGATTCAAGAAGAGATATGCAAACAAAAATTGCCAGCATATCGTCAAAATTTGCTGAAAAGTGGGCTGCTTCGAAAACAATGGATGTTTTTTTAAACAAAAATAGAAGTTGGCTGGACGGAGCAGACATACAATTTAGCGTTCGTATGCATCGGCCTTCTGCTTCCTCCTCATCAGAAGATAATCGACCTAAAGGTAGACCCCGAAAAGACTTCGAAGACGCCAGTTTCAAAACAAAAAAACGCAGGGTTGAAGACTTGGTGAAATTGCGGAGTGCTAGTGAATTGACCACAGCTGCGGAAGTGGCAAATCGTTTATCGGGTCATAGAGCGGTTGCCTCTCGAATCCGAAAAAGTGGCGATCATTCCAGCACAGAAGGAAAGGCATCTGAAGAATCTCTTTGTAGTGCTAGGCAGTTAAATAGTGACGAAGCGCTAGCTTATTACGTAGATTCTAAGTGCACTTCTCACTCTTACAAACAGACGAGAAAGTGGGCAATGAAGGCTGGACATCAAGTGTTTCCATCATACCATAGCCTATGTAAGTCAAAAAAACTTTGTTATCCTTCTGATGACCATATATCTATAACGGAATCGCGCGCGGAAATAAAACTCCAAGCTATTTTGGATAAAACAACTGAACGACTAGTTGAAGCACAAAGTGAAGTCATTAAAAGTGTGCTGCCCAGTTCGTCATTCACATTAGTTAGCAAATGGGGATGTGATGGTAGTTCTGGTCACAGTACCTACAAGCAGAAGTTTGAAAACACTGAGGCTACTGATGAATTTCTGTTTGTATTTTCATTTGTGCCTTTGAGATTGTGTGATGGTCAAAATATTATTTGGCAAAACCCACGACCTTCCTCCACGTTATATTGCAGGCCAATTAAATTTATTTTTTCAAAGGAAACAAATGAATTTACGACTACAGAAACTAACAGAGTGTTGGAAGAAGTATCTCAACTTCTTCCAACAACATGTAGTGTTGGTGAATCACAAATTTCTGTGAAGCACACTCTTTTGCTAACAATGACAGACGGCAAAGTATGCAATGCTATGACTGACACACGATCTGCACAAAAGTGTTATATCTGTGGTGCGACTCCTAAGATGATGAATGGTGATTTAAGTGGATTGGAAAGTAATGTAGAACATTATGGGTTTGGTTTGTCTACATTACATGCTTGGATTCGCTGTTTTGAATGTCTGTTGCACATTAGCTATCGTTTGGATATTAAGAAGTGGCAGGTTAGAGGTGATGACGATAAAGCTAGTGTGAAACAGCGTTCAGACGACATAAAGCAAAAGTTTAAAACCCAAATGGGACTTATTGTAGACAAACCAAAACCTGGTTATGGTAACACAAATGATGGGAACACAGCTCGCAGATTCTTTACAAACCCGGAACTGAGTGGAGAGATTACAGGCTTAGACGTTAACCTCATTAAAAAATTCTGCATTTTGTTAAGAACTTTATCTTCTGGGTACGATATTAATTACAATGAATTTGAGAAAGTGTGTTCTGAAACCAGAACACTTTATCTAAATCTGTATTCGTGGTACTACATGCCAGCTACTGTACACAAAATACTTGTACATAGCACAGAAGTGATAAAAACTTGCATTCTTCCAATCGGACAGCTCTCAGAAGAAGCTCAAGAGGCTCGAAATAAAGACTGCCGGAGATTCCGTGAACACCACACCAGGAAACTGTCACGTATTGCCACAAATACAGATTTGTTGAATATGCTTTTAATAACGTCTGATCCTCTAATCAACTCTCTCAGAGAGGTACCCAAAAAGAAAATTGACAAATTACCTGAAGAAGTTTTAAATTTGATTGTTCCGCCTTCAATACAATCACATCGGGTTACAAGTAACGTTCTTCCGAGTCCGACTGATGAAGGTGATTACTTGTTACCAGACTCGACTGAATGTGAGAGTGACGAATCATCAGATGAGGATATTTAGGATAATTACGAGTATGATGTAGCATTTTTGTAAAATCTTGAGTTTACCTTTTTTTATAATATTTAAGTTATAAATAATAATGTATTTTTTTACTTTTTATTGTATAATTATGTTGTAATATATTATTGATTGTTTCTTTCTATTTTAATGTACTTATTTCTGCTGTATTTTTGCTTTTTTTTGTGCCTTTGTAAGAAATACAATACATTTTTTTATAAAGTATTTGGTTTTTCATTTTTAGACTTATAATTTAATCTGTACCTACCTGAAAATTATGAAATTAACAAATTATCATTGTCTAAGGCAAAAGCAATCGAAACCCATTATAAAATATTTTTGTCCAGCTAGCTTGTTCTAGGCGAAACACAGTGCACCGGTGCGAAATCGGAGGACACGGGTAAATGTGATTTTAGCTCAGCATACGATAATGCTTGTATTATTTAGAAGTAAAACACAACTAACAAAATAGGGTTACAATATTTTTTTTTACATAATAACGGAACCTACTTACAACACTGAAAAGTTAGCAGTAACTTTTGAAAGTCATGAAATGAAAGCCAAACCATGAAAATGGAAGCTCAGATTTGAATCAGCATCATAGCCAACTTCAACAAGTTATTACATACTACGAGTTAAGAGTTATACGCCAATTCTGTATAGTGTTAAAACAATACTACAGTGCAAGTACGGCTACTATACTCTCTTACTTCGTAAAGCACATACACAAGCGAAGCCACGGTTTTATGTTTATTGTGAATCTTGTGATAAAGCCGTCGGTCTTTACTGTTGGAATTACGAGTACTTCAAATTTTCGTTTTCAGTGACCTTAAGTTATATTTGGGCAATAGCGTCTCGGTTAAGCTCCTTTCGCTTTCAGAGTCCGGTTATATCTTCCCAGTTCCTGCAGGCGTGCTTACGGCACGGCATAACGAGAATTACACGAATATCAATGGGATCGGTAAATATATTTCTGTCCTATCAAACACCACATGTAAAGGCGCGTCTCCTGCCAATGTTTTTCGGAACATTGTACACGAAAACACTAAGCTTTTGTGTATGGTCGAAACATAAACTTTGTTTTCAAGCATCTAAGCATTTACCTCCCGCGCGCGTAGAAATGGACGGGGCGCGGGTAGAGAAGGACGAGGAACTGGCATTTGAACCATTCACTGAGAAAGTACTACTACGTGAACCAATGAAATGTACTCTGCTTGTTTCTAAAACAAAGTTTTGTAACTAAGTCCTTCTCTCACGCGGACGACGCGAAACAAAGTTTTGACTGCTAGTTTTTGGCTTAATATTTCGAAAAATATTGACAGTAGACGCGCTTTCTGGTATAACAATGTGCGGTCTATGTGATTTATTAGTGTACTAAGTTATGAAATTACATACGTAAGACTGTTTTTACTTATGTTATTGTGACAAAACCAGCTCGAGGCCCACCTAATGTTAAGCGGACGAACCTCTGCCTAGAACAGATGCATATCATCACAAGTGACGAATTGGACTGCGCCCGTCACCTTGAGACATAGTTGTTATTGTCTCGTGTGCCTGTAATTTCATTGGCGACAGATTTTCTATTTGAGGGTGTTAGCTAGCCACGCGGGGGGGATCGAACCAGGGACCTGAGGCACGGCAGTCCATAGCTATGACCGCTCGGCCATCATTGCTTCAAAGTTGTTATAACAGTGCTAATCATGAATCATATTTTTGAAAACACCAGAGCTCTGTTAGTAGTCCCGTCTAATATATATTACAAGAACGAATGTATGCTGCAACATCACTCCTGCTTCCCGATAGAGCGGGTAGAGAACACGGATTTCATATTTCTTGGATTTTCTTTTTTATTTTGATTATTGCAATACCGCCCGCGGATTACATTACGAGTATAAAATGCCATAATTACGAGAGGAAATAAATTATAGTAACCCGCACATAAGTTTAATTAATTTTTTTTTTCTTTTCGAAATAAAAATACAAAAGATAATGAATAGATTCAGGCGTTACTTTTCGGAAATCCATATTTAATAATAACAAATATTTTTAAAATACTTTAAGAAACCATCAAATTAATATTTTAATAAAACCATTGATTCTCGATCGTGCGCTCGTAGAGGCAAGACCTCCTGAGGTTGCTTCGTGCAGAAGCACGTCGAAAACTCTTCCGGTTTCGCTGCGTGGCGTTTGTGACGTCACGGCGGCTTAACGGGAAAATTAGGCGGAATTGTAACTAGATATATTATTATATTTTTTAAGCGTTTTATTAAAATATTAATTTGATGTTTTCTTAAAATATTTAAAATATATTTGTTATCATTATAAAATACCAAGCCAAATAATTATTGTGATTTTGCATTTTTTTTTCTGTTCAATAATAATGACACGGATAAGACGCCCGCCTAATGGTGCTCGTCGCGCCTGTCCATTACAGTTGCAATATTATAGTTTTCTTCCTGCTTGACACTGCACTGCCCTCCTCACTTGTAGATATTAAGTTCTTATTCTCGTTCGCCCAGTAATTTCACTTTCGCGTAATTTCACGCCCTTCACACCTAAACACAGCAGTACTTGCACACTACTGTATCGAGGCAGAATAATCCAAACTGCGATGGTAATCCCACCGCAGTTTAGTGTTTCGTTCACTCACATTCATCGTACACGCGGGAAACATAACTGGTGTTGTGTTCAGGTGGCCTAGTGCAATAGGCTTCCGGCGCGAAATCAGAGGACGCGGGTTCGATTTCCGCCCGGTTAAAAAGAATTAGTACTTCAATATTTTGTAAAAGTAATATTTTATTATTATTTTTGTATGTTATTGTGACGGAACAAGCTCGAGGCCCACCTGATGTTAAGCGGACGAACCTCTGCCTAGAACAGGCATATCATCACAAGTGACGAATTTCACTGCGCCCGTCACCTTGAGACATAGTTGTTAAGCCTCGTGTGCCTTTAATTTAACTGGCTCTCAAGGACTGCTGCCGGAACACACTGTTAGCTGCTTGGCGACATATTTTCTACTTGAGGGTGGTAGCTAGCCAGGCGGAAAATCGTAAAACACCCTTCCACCATGCGATGGTGGAATGGATCGGTGGTGGGGATCGGACCAGGGACCTGCGGCACGGCAGTCCATAGCTATTACCGCTCGGCCATCGTAGCTCAAAATGTGAACATAACTGCAAAAGTTTAAAATTTTAAAAATTGTGGTCGGTTGTGTTAATATTATGAATGAATGTTTTGTGGAGATGGTTAAGCTTTTGTGTTGAGTTGAAGTGGGTACCTATCTACCCACTTAAAGAGATCAGGTTATAGAAGCCAGTGCCGGTGAACTGAGAATGCAAATTATACTACGTACTCCATTCGTTGAGATACGCGCGTAGTGTCGCCGCCTTTACCACAACAAGTAGACGTAACGTCGTCGGAGTACGATGCCGTGATACTAAACTTTGTTACTACACATATCTGTAACGGCTGAACGCATTTTGATAAAAGTATCATCATATCTTTATTTTCCGTGGACTATATTTTATCTCGAATTTCTACATAGCTTCTTAAAAAATACTAAATCAATTTACTATTCATCTCCACACATCCCCAAAAAGTATAATGCAATATTTGTATATTTTATTTATTTATTTGCTGAAATAGGTATAATTATGGTCTTATATTATATAAAATAAGTATCTCTATGAGGTTAGCGTTAGCATATTGTAATTTGTTCTTGTGTTTCGTCCAGTGTGTTAGAGATAACATTTTGTATAACCCTGAAACTGAGCGCGGTAAATGGCAATAGGCTCGCCCCCTATTACATGGGACCAAAACCCTATTGGTGAAACGTGAGTGTTTACATACCTTTGCCTGCCCCTTCGGGCAATACAGGCGTGATTATATGTATATACAGGGTGCCCGGTAATGAATGGATAACCTTAAATTAGGTATTTGTATATCTAATGGCCATTCAGAAAAAAAAAAAACAGAACAAAAAAAAATCAAGTAGTACCAAAGTTATGGTCTTTTTAATAAACAAACATATTCGTTTTGCCAAAGTTTAAGCATCCATAGTGTAAAAAAAAAAGTATGAATACACATGTGACAAATCATTTGAAAATAAAGTGTGCCTAAAGCCGGTTTCAAAATTGTATTTGTTTTATTATTTAAATTGTTTTTTTTTTTTTTTTTTGTTCTGTTTTTTTTTCTGAATGGCCATTAGTTATACAAATACCTAATTTAAGGTTATCCATTCATTACCGGGCACCCTGTATATGTATGTAAATATCTCAATATTCAATCAGATTCCTGATGTGCAAATCTTGATTGATTATTTCAAAAACGTCTTTAAGTATCTTCTAAAGCACGGAAGCGGACGTGGCTTTACCTAGTTGAATGGGTAGGAACGACTAGGCAAGCTCCACTACGAGCGCTTCAAAATCCACGCTCGGGCACATCCTATTTCCTGCGATCGCAGATGGGCAATTCTCAACATTATGATAACAGCTTCAAAGTCACAATTTTACTACGTATCGTATATGTGAACATCTTCAACGTAAACGTGAATGAATATAGATTATGCCAATGCAGTCTTTTATGGATAGAATAATGACAGGCTTTACGGTGGGCTCAACGATATGATGGCATCATTCCAGTTGATTGACACCATCGGAGCTTCGATTGAGCACCGGTGTCGCATTGGTCGGCACGCCACGCCACGCCACGCCACCGCCAGCCAGGTATGAGTTACTGGTTACGGGCACAGGGCCGAGTTGACATGGCAGAGTGGCAAGCAAGTGGTAAGTGTAATGAGAGGGTCGGCGTGTCCTGTGGCGCCGCGCGGTGTGGCGCGTCCAGTCGTTGAGGGGCGCGGGAGGGCGCGGAAGGAATGCGTCGTTTTCGCATCGGGAGAAACGAATGCGTTTAAGCGTCGCGGGTATACAATGGCGGCGTGACGAGATCCGGTTCGCGGGCGGCACAGGGGCAGGGGACGGGGGCTCTAATCGATAGCCGGCGAGCGACGGCCGGGCGACTGTGGCGCATAGGTGACAGCTCGAGCCCAATCAAATTACCGGCCGTGGAGGAGCACTGCAGTGGTTCGAACGCCGGAGAAACGCACGCCATGCGACCGACCGCCGCAAGCCCAAAGCGGTCCGTCGACGCTGTATCTCCACCGTCGCGGTAACTCCTATTATCCGGTACGCTTCCATACACTAGTTCACATACGTCGCCGCCTATGCAACACATTGACGAATAGTCGTCACTTATCACGCCACCCAATACGCGAGACCCACCTCCCTAGCATCTCCCCCACCAAACCCACCCTCTTACGTATTGGTGCAATTTGTGTGTTGGTTAGGATTAACACATGGCTAGCTACTACATCACAACACATTACGTGCATAATTTCTACAAAAATTAAGACTTCCTTGATCACAAGAAATTCCAAACAGGTACATACCTTGCATATATTTATAAAGTCGTTATGAATATGAATCTTTCATCCCCAAAAATCACCGCCACTTAACCAAGGTTATTATACTCTGCTCAGGGCACAATAGTATCTTTTCTAAAGAAAGTACGACATTCGCTGTTTAACAAAACAAGAACACTAAAGAGAATCAGGCGCATCCCGGTAATAAAGCG
Organism: Plagodis pulveraria; assembly: GCA_963890685.1. Taxonomy (NCBI): domain Eukaryota; kingdom Metazoa; phylum Arthropoda; class Insecta; order Lepidoptera; family Geometridae; genus Plagodis; species Plagodis pulveraria. The sequence continues at coordinate 7,303,741 of OY982964.1, read as the reverse complement.
ATGCTGGTACACAATCCCGTCTACTAACTACCAAACACCTGTCCCAGTAAAGTCAAACGTCTATACAGATAAATTTATTTAGAAGGTAAACCATCTGAAACTCCTCAAGATTTAGCAATTCATCAAAACACACGCTATTTAGTCGAGCGAGATGCATAATGAAGAACTAGAGATAAAAGCGAATTTATCAAGTGGTGACGCTAAATGTGTCAGCGCAGCGGATGTGGAATAAACGAGACATCTACGAGTTTCACGGCATAGGATTGGTGTACGCGCATCTAATTATAGGTTATTCCACCCGCGTACCACACAACAGATCCACGTTGTACCATTAACGACCTGTGCACGAATGTCTACCCTATATCTATACCATACATATGTATATCGCCTTACACCGCGCAGACATCAGACCAATGTGATGTAACGCGGCAAGCATACTCGAACACTGCTTAGCGTCGGCAACGTTAAACTTGTCACAAATGATCATAAACTGTATAAGTAGCTTTAGCAAGATTGTTAACAGAAATCTTGACATTGAAAAGGAAACGATAAAACAATGACAATACGTAAAAATGATAAAGACGCCGTAAACTTTCCACAAATCGATCGACCGCATGTAGGAGTCGTTGAAGCTTATTTCGATAGAAGACTGAAATAAATGTAGTTTTTATAGGTTATGGAGTGGCCGCCGCAATTAAATCGATGACATCATAGCCTCGGTGCGTGGCGCGATGGGAAATAAAAGCACAATTCAATCAACAGCCGCAACACGGCGACACATACTTGCTGGTATGTACATATAAAATTATTAAGACATTGTTACAGCAATCGTAGATACTTTCACTAAGTCGATGAAGAGATGAGTGCCTCTTAAGGTAATCGGAAACACAAACATATATTAGTAGCTGTTATACACTTTATGAACCAGTGATTGCCCAGTGGCCTGGTATCGCGAAGAAGGTTTTTGGTTCAAACTCCGCCGAGGGCTTGAGCTTCACCAAACCCTTCAGCCTGGAGTACGAAATTTTTATGAGGATTTTCATGCAGCTGTCCTAGAGAGCCAGGTCCCGTTCTATGTAAAGCTGTTTATCACCTTCGGCCACATGGTCAAAGGCTAACTCATCTGTATTAAAAAAAACACTGCAATATTAGTAGTTGAACGTAACGTTAAACATAATGTCCAGTTCTGTATACCTAATCAAGAATAGTGTATTCTTTTGTGTATTGATCAGTACCAATAGACAAATAATAGACAAAAGCATACACCTGCCTTGTGAGATCTATAATGATGACGAGTTCGATGAATAGATTATCTTTTTTACAGGATTGCAAGACCTGCCTAGTGTGTTGAGAAGCTTCTGTGAATGGCGGCAAAACTCCACTAGACTGAGTGAACTATTATTATAATTTGTTTGTTAGACAAATGTGTAGCAGACAAGAGTAAGACTTATTCATAAAATTCGACCAGTACCACGAAATCCACGACCTATGTTAACATTCAACAATTTGAAGTGCCCAAGAACGAGTTAAAAAATCGCAAATGTCATGAGTTCATGTAATCGTATGATGCGAGGTATGCACACGGAACACTTTAGTTGAGACCCCAGTACCCAACAGGGGGTGGAGAGAGCTGCTTAGATAGATAGAAACTTTGATAAAGGTAAACGTAGTTTAACTCACCTATCGCAGGGTCGAGGACTGCTTGTGCTGCCTGTTCCTCGCCAACCGGCGTTTTTAGGCATATTTTTTTGAGTTTCATTGCGACCGGTGAGTCTTCTGACTGTGCCACTGAAACAAAAGCACAAACTTTATTAGATTTACAAAAACAAGAACTCAAGTCAACGCAGCAACGTAACGTGTTTTCGATAATCCAAGTTATACTTTTTATAGCTGATAGACTTAATAACTTAAGGTACTAACTAGCTCTCTAAAAGACCTGCAACAATACAAGGTTTGAAGCGCTCGTAGCGAAGTTTGCTTAGCTGTTCTTAATCGATCAGCAAAGCTAATCGACGTCCGCCGCAGTCATGAGTTGGATGGGTGACCGCTAGTGACATTACTACTGAGCGCTTCCGTGCTTCGGAGGGCACATTAAGCCGTCGGTCCCCGTTGTTGTCTTAAGATGGCAGCCGTCACAGCATGGTGGTAGGGCATTTTTCGAATGCCCGCCTGGCTAGCTACCACCCTCAAGTAGAAAATCTAACGCCAAGCACCTAACAGTGTGTTCCGGCAGCTGTCCTTGAGAGCCAGGAATTCTAGGTTAGCCTAAACAACATCTTCGACCACATCATCACTTACTATCAGGTGAGATAGTGGTCAACGGCAAACCTATCAGGCATTAAAAAAGTAACGTTAAGTGCAAGCACCTAACGGTCGGTGATGCAGCTGTCAGTGCTCAAGAAAATAGTTGGAAAGAGCTTCATGATTATATTGAAGGGAATGACATAGGTGATATACGGATAACACACATTTGTATCCTGTTCTAATTTTCGGCATATTGGTTCAATGATACAAAATAACCGCGTCATTGACCGGGACGTGAGGAACAGGATAAATACAGGAAGGCCGAAATAGTGATTGGTCTCTGGGATCACATGTGAACCGCGTGTAGCTAGGAAGGTTAAGGAAAATTGTATAAAAACATCGTAAGAACTGTTGTAATGTATGGATCTAAATAATTCGCAATAAAGAGGTGGATAGCGGCCTAGCGTGGTATGGGCACCTCATGTCAAGGGACGAAAAGTAGGACTAAAAGCATACAACAGAAAGAGTGTTAATTATGAATGAGGAAGGATATTTGGGTAGAAGAAAGTCAAAGAAGGTATGGATGGAATACGTAAAGGGCGTATGTTTGATTAGGGCCACGACAAGCTTCAAAACAGTAGAGAACTTTTTTTTTACAGAAAATGGACTTCTAACACTGTAGAGTATGAAATAACTTTTGAAAGTCGGTCCCATGCTGATCCGAAACATTCTGAGATCACATTTTCATGGTCCGACTTCAACAAGTTATTTCATACTTTTCAGTGTTAGAAGTCCGTTCCTTTTTAGTATACAACATTTTTTCATCCTTTTTAGTGATAATTACTGGTTAAACGATCGATTTTTACTCACCTACAATACTGGTGACCATAGACAAAATTACCAAGACATGTAGGTATGTCAAGCATCACTCAGTTAGTTGAGTGTAACTTAAAATCTACGTGACCCATTTTGATGAAATTTACACGGGACCACGTCAGAGGTTATATCCAATTCAATAAAAAAAAAAAACATTAAAATCTGACTATTCAGAAAAAAGTTACGGTCATACATAAAAAAATTAAAGTGTCGAATTGAATACCTCCCCTTTTTTGGGAAGTAGATTAAAAATACATATTGTGCTCTTCCTGGGATAAGAAAAGGACTTAAAAGGTTATTATATAAAAACTATACAGTTCATGCTATCACTACTATATTACTATGCACCGTTTTCATTGGCTTTAATAGCGCGATCAATCTACGCTTTGCTGCGGGCTCATTGTTAGAACTGACCTTACAAAGTAACTGCAACAGCGAAACATTAGGAAATAAAACAACCAAATGTTAAGTTTACATCTGGTAACGCATATTTAGAATTGAATGAGAACTTAATATTTACTAGCTTCTCGCCGCTGGGAGAGGCACATAATATTCCACATAATATCCTATGGCAATATATACATTACCTATCCATTATTACAAGAAAAAAATATTTAATAAAAAAACCATTAAAATCTTTACAGTCAGGAAAGGAGTTACGGAGTTTGATAGCAATCGTATCAATTTGATATAGGCAAGTATAATTATTTAGGTCTGGAGAAAATACCACATTACATTATATTAGGCTAACAAAGAAATAGCCGTTTAAATATTACTGTTTTTTTTTACTTTTAGTATGTAATAGGTCTATAGTCCCTCTAAAACGATGATCAGTTGATCTTAGATCTCAATATTCTCAACACTGATCCCGGAAATCTAAAACTGTGTCAACGTATAGACAAAGAAAGGTCAGATGCTAAATTCATGCCACGATACGTAGGCAGAAGCTACAGAAAACTAAGATATGTCAATCCATTATTGATTTATTTGATTCAATTCTAGAAACACATGAACAATATTCAATCATTGTCCTGTAATCAGTCAATATCGCTACATCTTTATATTCTTCAATACTTAGAAGAGAATGATAAAATAATAAATTACAATGCACATCAAAGATTGTGTGAGGGGGCAAACAGATGAATAGCGGGGCTTACATTTTATGATCGCCGAAAAGATAATAAACATTTGCAACAGGTTTTACGGTGCACAAATATCGTGTGATATGTGGAATTTTACATATCTTGAGAAGCTCAATGACTTTCGATATTTTACCTTTATGTCCAAGTGTTTGAAGAACAGTAAGCAGTGATTTACTTACTGTGAAATCTTTGATGTTATGCCTATCGCAATTTTTAAAGGTATATCGCATGCTCGGAGGACATCAAATATGTACTAAATTTATAAACTTCCTATCCACAACCGACTAAATTTTTTGTGGTCGGTACAATGTGTTTTCTCCAAAAACAAAAAGAATTACGCACGACGCCAGAAAACATTGAAGAAAATGTTGGTTCTGCTTAAATTTTCTACACAGCTGGCTACCAGCCAGACACAAAATCTTCTAAGGGATGCTCTTGAAGGTAGTATCTTCCCTACCTTTCGACTAATGAGGGCATTGATATGGTAAAGAACCCGGTTGTACGCCCAATGTGCAGCAACATTATAACAACTCCTTTGGCACTGATATTTTCAGTCGTTGTTACGACATCCAGCGGAGAAAACTAACATTTCGTCCTTAAGCCGGGAAAAGTCGGCGTTAAATACTATACAAAAATAAATAAACTATACAAAATATAACTGTACGTAGGCTGTATATACATCGTACGTAGGCGTATAAACAAAACGTCCGAATTTCGCCAAATGTTTTTTGTCCCATCCCATGTAATATCGGGCAAACCTATTGCCTTTACCGGGTACATTGCCATACACCCTACTACTGAAGATTGCCCATAGAAAAACAATACGTTACACTTTGCCGACCAAGAATAATAAACAATTAAATAACCTATTAGTTTGGCATAACAAATAACCCCGTATTTACAAAATTTTCATAAAAACTAACGTGAGCTGACGTACAATTAAATAATAAAAAAAATATATCCTCCTTGTGACTAACTGTTAGTAGACATTGAATAATTGATTTTATTAAATCCTAAATACCAACATAAACAGTATACACGTAGGTTCAAGTCCAACTTCTTTCTCAAATTAAGTTTGGAATCGTTAGTAATTATCTCGAAAAGATATGTTTTTTAGGAATATCCCATTCTTTTTTTTTACATTAAGAGTGTAGAGACTCCGATACCTTTCAGTGTTAGTTGCCTATGCGGTTGGCACCAGAAGCAAATATCTCTCTACAGCATTGTATTGACCGACACAAATATTTTCTCTCCAAGGAGGTGTAAAAATAAGGATTGAACTCTAAATTACTTAATTAAAAGGAGTTTGTCGTAAAAGGACTAACGAGCCGTTAGAGAAGATGCTCAACGCGACCAACTTGTTGAGCATCTGTTCTTACGTATAACCTCTTGCAGTCTCTGGAGGCTTTGTTATAAGCTTCTTTAAAGGAGTCTAAATTAGTACCATAGAGGGAGCGGGCCCTGTGCTAGCGCGGTATGCTGCCTGTTTAAGACAACAGCATCGGTACAAACGCGAGCTGCCAAAATCACCTAGAAACACCAGTTCTTAATATGGACACCGTTTCAAAACTTCGCCTGCCGCCTGACTCAACTCAAACAGTCGGGTTGGATCTATAGCTCCAAAGCACGGTAAGGCTCACGTAGAGTCGGCTGATGCTTGCAAAATCTACATGTACCGAAGCGATGGATAAGGAGGGTTTTCTAGGCAGCGCAAACGGCGAAAGCTATCATCCACCCTAGCAAAGAAACACACGCCGACTTTGGCGCGGAAACTCTCTTCCATATTATTTGAAGCAATGATGGCCGAGCGGTAATAGCTATGGACTGCCGTGCCGTTGGTCCCTGGTTGCGCTTCATCGCATGGTGGAAGGACATTTTGCGATTGCCCGCCTGGCTAGCTACCACCCTCAAGTAGAAAATCTGTCACCAAGCACCTAACGGTGTGTTCCGGCAGCAGTCCTTGAGAACCAGTGAAATTACAGACACATGAAACTTAACAACTATGTCTCAAGGTGACGGGCGCAGTGCAATTCGTCACTTGTCATGAAATGCATCTGTTATAGGCAGAGGTAAGTCCGCTTCACATCAGGTGGGCCTCGAGCTGGTTACGTCACAATAACATAAAAAAAAATTATATCCATGCCATATATCCTAGCTTGTGTAAAGCATAGATATTAGGCTCAAGGATATACATGCAGAATTTCAGCGATTATGAACACTTGGTATTTAAAATATAAACAAACTTTGTTTGTAAAGAAAGCGATATGAATACACTGCCCATAATCGCAAATATTGTAATTGAACAATCGTGTCCGTGTGAAAAGTGTTATTTTCTCTAATTATCACGTACTTCTGACAGAGCGACTGTCGTAACTGCCTCGTTACAGCACGTGCTGATAGAAACCTTATTTTGACGATAGTTAGTTTTATATTCGTATCCACCGTTAACAAGCTGCTTATTTAGCCCATGTAAACGCCTTATAAGGGTTATACTTGGTATATTTGGCAAAAGACGGAGTTGATGGATGAGGATGCGGTTTGATGGATTCTTATGTACTGATACAATCTGTATAATACAAATATGTGATAAAAACAATTAACATAAACAAGTATAAATGTAAAAAAAAACCCGGCTGCAAATTATTTATTTTCTTTTAACGTTTTATCGTTCTATTAAAATTAAAACTGGAAGTTATATACACTTCTGGACTCATCTATTGGCCCACCTTGTATTTTCAGTTTCGTTTGGTCCTAGCTAAAATTTTATATTAGGTCGAGCAAAAAGTTTTTATGCAGTTTTGAACCTGGCACATTTTACCATCTTTTTCGATCGTATTGTTTTAAATTTGAATTCAGAATACCATACGACATGGAGCTACGCCTAACAAGTCGGATATGCGCCTTGTTAAAGGCAATTGATTTTTGAATAAAAAACATGTTTTATCAAATAAAGGTTTAATTTAATAACGCGTGTTGCCTCCATGGGCATCTACCACAGCTCTCATACGATTAGGCATAGAGTTTATCAACCGCTCTATGAAATTTTGAGGGATCATCTCCCATTCCTCTTCTATGGCAGTTTTCAACTCCTGCATCGTCTGGGCAACTGGCTGACGAGCCCTAACACGTCTTTTTAGCTCGTCCCACATGTGCTCAATAGGGTTTATGTCTGGGCTTCTGGCTGGCCAGTCCATAACTGTGATGTTCACATCCCGAAGATATTCCCTGACGATGCCGGCCGCATGGGCATTTGCATTATCATGCATAAAAAGGAAATTTGGGCCCACATAGTCCGCGTATGGTATCACGTGAGGTTCTAAGCACTCACGAATGTACCTTTCAGCATTTAATGTTGGCAGCCGTGGTCCTGTAACAACCTCAAGTTGAGTTTTGCCGCTCGCGGATATACCGCCCCAGACAGTCCATGAGCCACCGCCATAAGCAACCCTCTCTTCAAAGCAGCATTGTGCGAAACGCTCTCCCTTACGTCGGTAGACCTTCTTCCTTCCATCATTGCCATGTAACACAATTTTAGACTCATCAGAAAAGAGTACACGGCTCCAATCTTGCTGTGTCCAATTTAAATGACTGCGTGCGAAATGAAGGCGCGCTGTTCGGTGGGCTCGCGTTAGTTTGGGCCCATTAGCTGGCTTGTGTGGTACCATATCGCGTTCTTTTAACCTTCTCCGAACAGATATATACGAGCTCACAGATACTCCGTGGAAGTCGCGAAGTTGGTTTTGTATCTCAATGGAGGTAAGGTAACGATTTCTCAAGCTGGTCGTCACGATGAATCGATCCTGCCTTTCAGTTGTGACCCGAGATCGTGGCCTTCCTTGGCGACGAACAAAGCCGCCAGTCTCTAGGTACCTCCGATAAACATTTCGGACCGCAGATCGACTTAAATTAAGTTGAGCACTCACGTTTCTTTGGCTGTGTCCGGCCTGAATAAGTGCCACAGCTTGGGCGGCGACTTCAGGTGAAGTATCCATAGATTATTGATAGAACCTCACCTTAATGTTAAGAATAAGTAATGTTTGTTGCAAAACCAAAGATATCAATCACTTTTTCAAGAATTAAATCCAAGTAAACCAATAAAACCAAGTTTTCTTAGTATTCGATTGTTTGATATCAACAAACAGGCTCCAAATTGTCTTTTGTTTCTTTAAATTCTGTGTTCGAAATTCAAAAAAAGACTACTGAATGAAATTGTGAATGTGCCAGGTTCAAAACTGCATAAAAACTTTTTGCTCGACCTAATATAAAATTTTAGCTAGGACCAAACGAAACTGAAAATACAAGGTGGGCCAATAGATGAGTCCAGAAGTGTATGTTTTTTAAAGCCCTTCATCTTGATGGAAGGGATTGGAAGAAAAAAAAAAGATTTTTCTTTCAAAATGTCGTCTGAAATCTGACAGTTTTTTATGTGTCACTAGCGCTATCAAGACAAATCTAAAGATATATCATACATTAAAATCGGATAAGGCGTGTAAAAGTTATGGTGGAATAAAGAAACTCACAAACATATATACATACATACATGAACCCTTATAACATAACAACATTTTGAAGCAGTGATGGCTCAGTGGCATTGGCTATGGACTGCCGTGCAGGAGGTCCATGGTTTGAATCCCGCCCAGAGCTTGAGCTTCACCGCATGGTGGAAGGGCTTTTTGCGAATGCCCGCCTGGCTAGCGACCACCCTCAAGTAGAAAATCTGTCGCCTAGCACTTAACAGTGTGTTCCGGCAGCAGTCCTTGAGAGCCAGAAAAATTACAGAAACAAGAGACCTAACAACTGTACGTCTCAGTGTAACGGGCACAGTGCAATTCGTTGTTGACGAAATGCGTCTGTTATGGGCAGAGGTTAGTCCACTTAACAACAGGTGGGCCTCGAGCTTGTTCCGTCACAATAACATAAAAAAAAAAAAACACTCCTTTTGGGCAGTCGTGTAAAAATACTCTAGTCACAGGGTTTAGAGACGAATTTCTTAGCATTCCATGGATTAACCGTGCGGGTGCCGGGTCCATAGTGTTGCAAAGGAAGAGGCCAGAGGGGCCTGGGATTTGCAACCCAGGAGTAGGGTTAAGAGGCCCTTTTATGATGCATCGATGCTCCCCTTCACCGCTCGAGCCGCCTCCCCTGCCTAACCAAATTTGGTAGGATCCTACTAATGCCGCCTTAGATACCCGTTCTAGGATGGAAGTTACGGTTGTTCTTGACAGATTGATATTTTACGAAATTAGATTAAAATTAAAATGCATTCATTAAACTCGTTGATACTAATCGACATGTATACGCATAAGGTTCCGTGCGTTGTGGTGCATTTTCATTGTTTTATGTATAATAACTTTTAGAAATAAGTTCTGCACTATGAACATCACCAATGGATTTATAATTGTCCGAAATAAAGACTATTTGATCTGATTAAAAGTCTCTTTTCTGTAATCGTCATTTTGAAAAAGTATTTGCCTAATTGCTTACGTCTAATTGCAAATTTTGCAGATGATGACCAGTTTTGTAGGTGAGTGACATAATTGATTTTGTAAGCAGTATGCAGCACTGAGAATAAATAAAACCCACTTGCTACACTGTCATATATGAATTTACCAAGAAATACTGAATATGCCAATTTATAAGTAGTTTTGAAGATGTGGATCATAATCAACAACCATTATTTCTTTTACGGGCGTTTACAATACGGAACCATTTAAGGGCGACATCCAACACGCACTTGGCCTTTATTAGAATTATGTGAAGGGTGAATTGAGGCACATTACCTTTTGACTCTCTGCGTAGTATCCATGGTACTAGTGAACAATGTTCAATTTGTCAAAAATCTCTTTTTGGAATGACTCTCAACTTAAAAAACAACACTGCATACTGTTTGACAGTCCACGTGACAAGTTTATTTTCGTTTGTTGAACAAGCATAATATGATAATCCTACTTCCTACTAATATTATAAAAGTGAAAGTTTGTGAGTATGTTTGTTTGTTACTTCTTCACGCTCAAACGGCTGATCTAATTTTGATTAAATTTGGTATCAAGGCAGATGACACTGTTTGTTTGTTACCTCTAGACGCAATAACGGCTTGACTGATTTGCATGCAATTTTGTGTGCAGATGAGCAGTGTGAGCTTATACTCTATTTGAACACATAAGCAACAGGCCATTATCATCATCAGCGTTTTCCATCAGTGCGAAAAAAACCGTGAAAATCTAGTTTCAGTACTTTCTCCGAATCATGTTAAGAGACAGGCTTTGAAGAACAAGTCAAATTCAATGATCGTAATCATTATGCCCATTTTTTTAAGCATTCTTAAAACCAGAAGCTAGACTAAACTAACCAGAAAGTAGATTTCAATTGTTTATCGTGAAAAAATAAATATAAAGTAACAAAATAAGATTATGGTTGTTGTTATTTGGATGGTTGGCATGGTTATAGAAATGGCTACTAGCACAAATGTTTTTATGCCAGTCACTTTTAATATTATTTACGTTTAACAGCGGGTAACACCACGGGTTGTAAACTAATAAAGGTCTCTTTTCAGTTATCTTAACTGCGAAAAATTGTATTAGCAACTAAATCATTTTAAAAAACCTATTAAAGGATACACGATGTGGTAGACTATGAAAGAAAAATCATCCACACTTCACATGTAGGGGAAAAACTTCACCTTAAAAATATATAATTTTCATAATTTTATTTTACCACTTTGACTACGTAATTGATGTACACACCCCTACAAAATTACAGCTTTCTAGTACTAACCGGCTCTTAGCTTCAATAATTTTTAAAATCTTAGTATTCTTGGACAATATTGAATCTTTTGCCTACTAGTTAACCACAATTGTAAAAGAGTAGTTGGTAGTTACGGCAAGCCTCTGAGACTTATCAAACATACACGAGTTTACCGTGTCAATGAACACATATTTGCCATATGACAGCATATACCTTCAAATATTTGATCCTTATTACTTAGTAGCCATACAAATAAAAGCTTTTTTATTTAAATAGGTTCGTTACAGAAATGAATAAGTATAATATGGATTATGGGAGGATGTCGCAGTATTTCCTCAGATTTTCGGCAAGCGTTGATGTTTATGCTGCCAATGCCAGGAGCTAGAATTTGATTTGTTATCATTTTTAAAACATGCTTGCGTACTTTAAAATTCCATATAGGTAAACTTATAAAATTCATTGTAATCTGTCGCGGGCCTGTATAATGTTCCCGCGCAACTGTAGCAGTTTTTCCTGAGACTTACCGCGGCTCAGTACGCTCTGATGTTGATAATGCTAATACCAGGAGGTAGAATTTAATTTTTAACCATTTTTAAACATGATTTGCGTACTTTAGAACTCCATCTAGGTAAGCTTATAAAATTCACTGTAATCTGTTGAACCCCAAATAATGTTTCCACGCATGTCGCAGTTTTTCCTAAAATTTTCCGCGGCTCGGCACGCATTGATGTTTACTTTATTACTCAGCTATTTTCAATTTCCTATACATATCACCTATATAGATTATTAATTCGTTTAAAGGGGAGGGTCGAAATCTCGTTTAAGGGGGCGATTCCTTGATTTTGGTGTCTATGAAGATACTCCTCTTCACAGGATCACTATTTGGAATCAGAAAAAATAATGTACGGAGATTTTGACTACAAATCCGTGCTGAAAGTATTTTTTTCCAAATAACTGCTTCATAAGTGAAAAGTAATGTAGTGTGCTGTTTTTTTAAAATCGGACAATCGCATCCATATAAAAGGTATTACTCTCTATAATTTTCGCGCATTTCGGTCAAACTAAACGTCGTAGCTACCACGTGCGGCGCGCCTTAAGATTGAACTTTATTGAAAACATAATTATGTTTTATTTTCCGTTATAAAATCCTAATTTTATCACAACCGTTTCAAATTCATCATTTAAATATATCGTTCTCGGGCCTAAGCGAAGAGACTCAATAATACTCAACTTTTTAGCTACTTTACAGAAGCTACTTGAAAACTATGTGTTTATTGTCTCACAAGAGAGTTAATGTAGATGAACTTAATTTTGGACTTTGCACTTCAGAATAGGCATAGTTTTCGTCAGAATTGTTAGTAGTATTGTTGAAACAATTTCATAGTAATTCTCGCCGCCACATATGTAGGTTTCCAACCTAAAGTTATTGAAAAGGTTCAAATGTAAAAAATCAAGTCATATCAATTCTAATTCGACACGTTTGAACCCTTTTCCACGTAGATTAGTCCATAAACTGTTTCGACTTCAACATGTCCATCCACGCTTCAGTTTATTGTATGTATGACGTCAAGGTACCAATGCATCTAGCCTCCGCTGCAGTCTTTACATTGTTGTGTTCCGGATCAAAGGATCATTGTGCAGGCCTGATATTACTGGCACATGAGATATTCTTATATCTTGGGTCGTGAACATTCCGCAGTACTGCGTTGAACATTCAGTTGTTCTTAATCGGAATGGGAGTACCAGTTCTATCGAAACGTGGCCATCGAAATTGGCCAGCTGTCCCAGCCGTCATTATTGCCTCGATCGCGCACTAATTGGTCGTGTCGCACTGGTAGATATTCTACTAAATTATAAACATTATTATAATGAATAGATTCAGGCGTTACTTGCGGAAATCCATAATCAATAATAACAAATATATATAAAATAATAATTAGAAATAAAAAAAAATAATAATAGTTTATCTGGATCGTGTGTTCGAAGAGTCAATACCTCCTGAAGATGCTTCGCGAAGAACCGAAACGCGTCTAAAAATAAAATGCTTCCGGGTTGGCTGCGTGGCGTTTGTGACGTCACGTCGGCTTAACAGACAAATTGGGCGGAATTGTCACTATATTTATTTTCTATATATTTTTTAAGTGTTTTACTAAAATATTAATTTATATTTTCTAAAAATATTTTTAAATTATTTGTTATTGTTAAACATTATTATATTAGCAACAGGTGTTTAAAATTTGCAGTAGAAACATTTTAATAACGAAAACCAAACACTCTATATTTAAAAAATACCTATTAAAAAAGAAATAAGAACCGGTTTTCAAAACAGAAATTTCAGTGACGCATACTGCTAACTAGATCATCCATTAGCCTATCCATCATCGAATAGTTTTAATTACCATTAAATACCATTACCATTTTGAAGCAGTGATGGCTCAGTGGCATTGGCTATGGACTGCCGTGCCGCAGGTCCATGGTTCCAATCCCACCGTAGGCTTGTGCTTCACCGCATGGTGGAAGGGCATTTTGCGAATGCCCGCCTGGCTAGCGACCACCCTCAAGTAGAAAATCTGCCGCCAAGCATCTAACGATGTGTTCCGGCAGCAGTCCTTGAGAGCCAGAGAAATTACAGGCAACAGACAAAAAGTCCAAGTATGCAAATAAATTGTTCTGTTAATTGTCTATAACTTGAAAACTAAAAAAAAAACTTCAAACCGATAAAATGTAAATGGGACCAAAATGGAGGTTATACTCTACCAAATAAAAACTGCATCCAAATCAGTTAATTATTGGCGGAGTAATTAGCGTAACAAACACAAAAGGAACTGTCTGAGTAGATCCTCCAACTATTTTGGAAGTCGGTTAAAAAGTCATGAAATTGATATTCGACTTTTTTTTTATAACCATATTTTAACGTAACGATACGAGGTAAATACAGCGAATATCTGTATAGTTTGTTTGTAGGCAGCTTAAACATCTCGTAATGTCAATGCTGTGTTTGACGAGGAAACGACTAACGAACGCACTATGCTTTAATTTGTTATTGGTTTCGTAGTGGAAACTTCGAGATCAAAAATGAACCATGAAGAAGACCAGCTACTAAGGTAAATTACGATAAATTGTAGGTGATGGTGGAAGTCGATCCGTGTCAAACTAATAGAGAATTAGCAGAATGGTTTGATTGTAGCAAATCGATAATATCACAAATTTGAAGAATGTGATTTGACTGTTATCAGAGCAACGCGCGTTGAAGCTTGTAGTAACCTTTTTAAACCGGTATGTAAATTAGAGAAGTTCCGGACAAAATTGTGACATGTGACGAAAGTGTACCGGGATAGATGAAGTTCTGCCAATATATCCCCGATTAAGATTTTTTTATTACGATAAATACTATTGCTTGTAATTTTTTTTATTGCTGATAGTAAGCCCTTGACCACAGTCTCACCTATGGTAAGTGATCATGTTGACGAAGGTGTTAATAGGCTTAACCTAGAATTACTGGCTCTCAAGGACAGCTGCCGGAACACGCTGTTAAGTGCTTGGCGACAGATTTTCTACTTGAGGGTGGTTGCTAGGCAGGCGGGCATTCGCAAAATGCCCTACCACCATGCGGTGAAGCTCAAGCCCGCGGCGGAATTCAAACTACGGACCTGATGCGCGGCAGTCTATAGCCAATGCCACTGAGCCATCACAGCTTCAAAAAGTTCCGTAGGAAATGCCTACGAACAGTTTGTTTAGATGAGATTTTACGAAAGATTAAATGATTAGCTGGCAGCAATATATTACAATCAGAGTATCTCTATATTATACGTTTGATCTTTACATAAAATATAAGAAGCTGCCGTGGAACGAAATGACGAAGATCGTTCTCGACCTATCTGTGTGGACGGAAAACTGTACCGCTTTGAAAGGAATCGTTGATCGTCCATTGCCATAAAAAAAAACACACACACAATAACGCTCGTAGTAAAATATTTAGTTTTTTTCCTATTTTAGGATTAGAGACTAGAAGTGTGAAATCTTGATCCCGCACGATAGCTGTATAATCTAAAATATCCAGAGGATATTGACAATGATAGGATATGGCTTACATATTTCATAACAAACAATACTAAAAATAGTACTTGTGGCAGATTGAAGAGTTGTAGATCTTATAGTCTGAATAAAATGACCGTGCCATAATAGACTGACTATTAGAGAACCGGCGAAACTGTTGGGTTCACTTTTGATACAGAAACCCCCGAAAAAATAGTCATCTGAAAACTTTACACATTACTTACTGCTTGGAAATAGTACATACATGAAACTGTTGTAGCACGAAGTAAGATAGGTCACTGATACCACAAGGTCTTTCACCCATTCAGCCGAGTACGAAACGTAAGATGCGAGGTATCGCTTCTTACGTTTTGTACCCTGACAATAGAGGGGCAGTGACAACGGCTATATATTTTCCTCTAAATACTGGAAAATACCTAGCACACTAAAGCTGGGGGACACTTTAGACCCCCATAATTGTAAAAAGACCTCTACTATGAGCAAGAAATGAGATAATATTATGCATAAAACAAAAGTTTTATAATTTGTGCTCTGGCGGAATTAAGAGTAGAGTTCACGGAGCTGCTTTCCATACAAACGTAGGTGAAACTTTGAAGCATTTTTTTTAATCATTTGGACCTTTTTAAGGTTTGATTTTTAAAATCCCTTTTCCACACTAGCAGATAATAAAGCACTTGCACATATATTATTAAATGTCAATATTAAAAAAAAAAGTTTTTTGTAGTCTGTTTTGAGCTTGTGTCGTGAATATTTTTTTATGACTGGACGTAGCTATGTGTTAATTTGTTCTCGGAAATTAAATATTTCATGGACGTAATATGTATGGCACCCCCAATTAAGAGTCACACATATTTTATCAAAGTGAGCTGAAGGGCCACTACTACCGGAACATAACTTCAAGACCTAGCAAACAGCGAGGCAAGTATTCATAAAATGCCCTAGCATCATACTAAGAACCACGAACCCCGGTTAAGTTAGTCTAACATTACTGCCAATAGCCTATGAAACGCCACGAAAAAAATACAATCACGTGTACTGTATCAGTAACGTAGGTTCTTTCCCTATGTTACTCATACAGTGATTGTATTTTTTAATGGTTACGAATATTATGAAACGTGTGACGAGGCGAATAAGTCGCTCGTCTGATGGTGAGTGCAACTTCTGCCCATTACAGTTGCAGTGTCACCTTTCTCTTTCTGTTTGACATCGAGTACGCTCATGACTGTATTGCCCTTTACGCCTAAACAAGTATACCCGTAGTGTTTGCATACTGCTGTTTTGAGGCATAATTAAATCTGACACTGGACGGACTCCTGCTGCGTGACAAACAACTTTTTTTTTCAGGAACTACAGAAGGACGTTAATTACATGCCTTTTATTTATTTTCTCGTTCTTACATACATATCATATATCTATACATCTCATTCACGCGATCTCTTGCGTTCCAAACTACATTATTTTCTTTCCACTCTATCTTACACATGAATACTCCTTGCATTCTATCTGTTTCATACATCTAACGTTACAAAAACATTCATGCTATAGATCTACAAGGTTACTGCTTACATGCTTATAACATTTTTTGTTTGCTACTAATACGAGTACAGAATAGATTAAAAATAAAAAAAAAAAAGTTAAAAACTAAATTATATTTCTAAACCCTTTCTTTTTGTTAAGGCTAAATTAAAGTATTTTTTTTATAAAAAGCTTCAATATCTGTAACCAACAAAATATGATAGACTGTTGTCACCATAGACGTTCAATGACGTAGCAGTATTTTTAATTTGCGATGGTATTGACTTTTGAGAGTGTTGAGATTTGTTTGAGACTATTGGTCCGTGGGATGTCGGGCTAGAATGTCACCCCCCCCCCCATCTCTACCTATGGGTATCGTAAGAGGCGATTAATACACCAGAAGGCGGACAGGAGCGCTTTCTAAGGAACTGATCACACTGCGATCCCCAAGACGCACGTCAAGCGTAGGGATTATGGCAACCGCCCCCATAAGAGCTCTGTTCAGCTGTGGACAATACGGCTGCTACAGTACTGACTTTTATGAAATTTGACACCAGGGGAAAAATTTCATCTCATCAGAAATCTCGATAAAAAAATATACTGTAGAATTCAGCGGTGTAGCTCCATAAACTAAAAACAAACATGGCTACTTTGCTACAGCTAATATACCTAAGCATTTCTATGTCCACGCTGCTGTCATCGAACTAATATTATAAAGATGAAAGATTTGAATAGGCTCGAGCCCATTGCCATTCATCGGGCACAGTTTCATGTTCATACAAAATGTTTTCTCTAACAACATATAAGACACAGGAACACAAGAACATATTGTATGAAAACCTGGCAGGGCACTAAGATGATACACAGCCCTGTTCTGCGTCTACAACACCATACTCACATCACATCCACGTGAGAAGTGACATGCTACTCATTAGGCGCACTATGTACTATGCCCACTTGATGTTAAGTGGACTTTGTCAAAAGTGACAATTGCACTACGTCCGTCACATTGAGACTACAGTTGGTAAGTGCCCGTAATTTTACTGGCTCTTAAGGAGTGCTGCCGGAACACACTGTTAGGTGCTTTGCGGGAGTTTTCCTACTTAAGGGTAGTAGCTAGCCAGGCGAGCATTGGCAAGACCTGCCACCACCTGCGGCACGGCAGTCCATAGCTATTACCGCTCGGCCATCATTGCTTCATAAAAGTTAATACATCAGATTATTATTAAAAGTTAGTATAAACTCTTATTTTGATTTTATTGTGTTTTTTATTTCGATAAAGTTGAATATCTCTGGCCCGCCTGTTGTTAAACTACTGCCCCATGCGCATAACGAATACGTACTTCTAGGTTAGCCTGAACAACACCTTCGACCACATCATCACTTACCAGGTGAGATAGTGGCCAAAGGCTAACCTATCAGGTATTAAAAATAAAAAAACGTAATGAAACCACATGAATATTCCATGGACAATATTGCAATCCTTCAAAAATCCTATCCTACTAATATTATAAATGCGAAAGTTTGTGAGTATGGATGTATGTATGGATGTTTGTTACTCTTTCACGCAAAAACTACTGAATGGATTTTAATGAAACTTTACAGTAATACAGCTTACACATCAGAATAACACATAGGCTATAATTTATAAAGATATTGTGTGAATTGTCCAAAATATATAAGTGATCAAGTAAGTAGGAAAGAAATCTGCCATATGTGACCTAATCTGGCGTGCGCTGCAAAAGCCCTTAGTATCACACGTACATAATGTATAACGGAAATGTTTATCTTAAATAGTAAAAGCCCGCGACAGCATACATGTATCTTTCATGTGTAAGTTATTATAGCCAAAACAGTGAACCATAAATACTATAACCATTAATATTTTGTTCTAAATTGATCCGTATCAAACTAATATTATAAAAGCCAACGTTTGTGAGCGTTTTTGTATGTCTGTTACATCTTCACGCTCAAAGGGCTGGACCAATTTTGATGAAATTTTAGTATAGAGGTAAATGAGGTGCTGGATATATGCGGGTGTAACCGCGGGGCGAGCTAGTATTAAATACAACCGTTGAAGGGTGATCACTCTATTATTTGAGGATTTAGGTGAATAAC
The DNA here is from genome assembly GCA_963890685.1 of Plagodis pulveraria. NCBI lineage: Eukaryota > Metazoa > Arthropoda > Insecta > Lepidoptera > Geometridae > Plagodis > Plagodis pulveraria. The sequence goes on along the minus strand of OY982964.1, from coordinate 7,285,046 downwards.
TAAGCATAATATCGATTGATCGCTTTATTATCTAGGTTTGTTGCTACGAATTTTTAAAAGACAATTAAGTGAAAGTTATTGGCAAATATGCATATGGAAATGTTTCGAGTATCATAACTCTCAAGTCAATTATCTTTGTATTTTTTACGATACAAACCTAGATACAGACGATATCAATCGATATCATGCTGAGTTCACCTAAATCCTCAAGTAAGGGAGTGATATCACTCTTCGACGTTTGTATGGAGAAGTGACAGGTCAGTTCACCCTTAAATGCCTTCTATAACACTGGGTACGCTCTCCTTAAATCACTATAGTGTGGCGACCGCATGAATGAAGAGACAGTACCCATACCAGGCCTGGGGGCCAACTCCCATCTCTTAATTCAGTCTCATTTTAACTCATTTAAATTAATATTTAAAGTTAAATTTAGATGGGATATTATTTTCATGAGATTTTAATTCTCACACCTCACTATAGTAAACTTACATTAGAACTTAAACGTGAGAGCAGGCTGCATGCATTGGATCAAGTTATCTGTGCGATAGAGATAGCGCTATATAAACAATATGGTATCAATATTTTAAACTTGAAATAATGTCATTTTTTAAACATGATATTTTTGACAGTTGTATACATAACATAACGCACGTTACCCGGAGGGGTAGGCGGGGACCAAGGATTTCTACTTCACCCTCATTCAGACACTTGTCTGTACTTTAAACTATACGAATCCGAATAGGCACAGCAGATCAGGAATAAAACTAGATTATCCGGCCAGCGTACATTTCCTTGTATTCTCATTTATGCATTTAATTAAAAAGTTTACGATTACCATCGCATTTCTAACTGGTTTTCGAAACTGGCTTTACTTCACACACACACGCACGCTATACATATGTTATGTGACGCGACACGTTAGTTATGCTTATGGTGGAAAAGGCTCTCTAAGAACTTCAAATTCGTCGAAGCGCTTGGAACCGCTGCAGGTTTATGGTATTGATAGGCAATTGTGTGTCGAATATTAGTTGTAATTTGTTTTCGGTATTAACGAGTCGAGTCACTAGGTCATGACAGATCTTCGAGTGATATCCAATATCATCGGTATGGTAAGTTTTGAACTCCAAGACCTCAATAAAAAGTCGCATTAAATGGAAGGATTCCTTTAAGTTTAATGTGTGGGATATAGTACCACTGCTTCGTCTATAAAGGCTACGTATTTAGCAGATATGGGCGGGGAAGATGTATGGTGTGAACGAAAAAAAACACAAATAGGATCGTTTCATTTCCCCAGCCTATGAAGCGTTCGTAGCGAAGTTTGCCGAGTCGTTCTAACCGATCAGCTAAGTTAAGCAACGTCCGCCACGGTCACGACTTGGATGGGTGACCGCTAGTGACAATACTACTAAGCGCTTCCGTGCTTCGGAGGGCCAGTAATGCCGTAGGTTCCGGTTGTTGTCTTAGTATGGCAGTCGTTGCAGCATGGTTGTAGGGAATGTTCAAATGCCCACTTAGCTAGCCCACACCCTCAAGCAGAAAATCTGTCATCAAGCACTTCACGGTGAGTGTTTAGGCAGCTGTCCTTGAGAGCAGTAAATCTAAGTAAACCTGAACAACATCTCCGATCACATCATTACTTACCATCAGTTAGAAAGGTGGTTAAAGGCCTATCAGATATAAAAAAAAGCTTAGCCGAGTGCAACGATCCATTTGGTGGATATTTTCCTTTTACGCCGCTCATCTTCCTCGCACATGTCTGGTGAATACGCCTGACTCAGCTACCAAGCGGCAAAATATATCTCAAGAACCCCCCGAACCTGAAATGCCTCGCATTCATGATATTCAACATCCAAAACTGAATGAATGGGTGATAAACGCAATGCGGTACCGTGGGGAACCTTTCGTTTGAACGATGGTTTTATTTCATGGGCACAGACAGATACATTTTTTTTTATATTAAATATCATGAGCCCGACAAGTTGCTCGCCTGATGATAAGCGTCACACCTATCCATTACAGTTGGTATCACCGTTCTCCTCATGCTTGACACTGCACTGTGCTCTTCACTCTAAACGTTAGTTTGTCACATTCGCCTTGTAATTTCCCCTGCTACAGTGCCCTTCACGCCTTTATTGCTTCGAGGCTGAATATTTGACAACTCGGTGGTACCCAGCAAGACGGACTCTTGTTAAAAAGACCTACCACCTGGTAAACCTATTCATTTTGCCACTGTATTATAAAGAGATTTCAAGGTAGCGCGTTAAGCAGCAAGCAGCGGCATGCATATTGCATACATAGGTTTTTTGCACTTTATCTGTACCTATCATAGGCAAATGTATTTTGATTACAGATAGACTTTGACCACAATTTCACCTGATGGTACGTGATGATCGAGATATGAAACAGGCCTAACCTATAGAATGGCAACTGACTCTCAAGGACCGCCGCCGTTAAGTGCTTGGCGACGATGCAGCGTCGGAATTTTCAAGCCACCCGAAGGCCTTCCGATATTCAACAACAGCCAGCTTAAGAAAATAACCTGCCGAATAAAATCAGGCAGACCATTTACTAATGTCGCCACTATTAGAAGCACGCACTGAACAGCTCCATTTGAGCATACATTAGTGCGAGGTCGCTATAGTGTGTCACGGCGGCGGTAACGGCTCCGGCTCGGGCCCGGGCAGGTGCAAGCAGGCTGCACGTTGCGGCGCGGAGGCTGCGGCCACCCTCGTCCCCTCACATCCACCACCACCACCCCACCTCACCCACCCCCACCCCGCCATCTTAACAAATCGATAGGATATGACTGTTCTCCACTTCGCGGGTGCGACTTTTGGGCGCGGACAGAATGACCCCTCTTGATTGCGTAACACAATCCCGAGGCGAACAATACGACTGGCATACTTGCCATTACTGCAGGAACAAAGCGTCGTATCGAGAAATCGAAAAGTTTGTCATTTTACTTCTTAGCATACAATGGTTAGTGTTATGACGTGAGGGATTGGATCAAAAGTTTCTGTTACTTTTTCACGAGTATAATTACGAGATGCTGTTATCATCTAGCTTTTATAAACCGTATTTATGAACTGTAGAACCTATTAAAAAAGGTTCATAGTGTTTATATCCCTGCACTACGGCGTTAATCGCCATATATCCCTGAGTAGCGGAATCTACGTACAAACATTCAAGACCCGAACAGTAAAATCTGTTCAAAAGCTCACCCCACAGATATTTGCTATGTCCTGGATTTAAACCCGCAACCCAAAATATTACTCGCTTGCTTATTCTGCTGACCAAAGTTATAGCTGTAATAAATGATATGAGATTAATAAACGAACGAATTTTTTTGATTCGTTAGGAATTTCTGCTCTTTAATCTGAACAAAAGTTATTAAAGTTAGTTAGGTACTTATCAATTACCGATGTTCTATGATGGAACTATTAATCTATTATAAGCGATGTGATTATCTATCGATTTCAGCGTAGGCTAGTAGTAAACCAGTTGTGCAGATCGAGTACGAGTAAAAGCTGGAGATCCTCCATTCAGCAGTTTCGCTCACTGGAAATCGTCCCATTATCCTAAAACACGGTTCGGCCGGTTGCGCCTTTTTCATCAGCAAACAGAATTAATTCAATGAGAAGGTAATCCCAACCGTCCTATAACCCAAGCGGGAATGGGAGCAAACCGCGGCCCGCTCTCGCCATCTCTACTTAAATATTCACGCCCTCTAATGACACGGTGCCGGTTCATTGTAACAAGGTTCTATCTACGAGACTTCGCAGGTTCGAGTTAAAGCCATGTCACAATGAATGAATGGTATTATAAAAAAGAATAATGTGATGCTTTCGAATGGATTTTTCAGTTTGGTAATCGAAATGGAATACGTATCAATAGGGGAACACACACGTACTTGCAAGTACTCAGAAAAAAGTATTGAAGGGTATATGTACATATGCATATTATAAGATTTAAAAGCCTGTGTGGTGTGTGGAGAAATTCAAAATTTCAACATTCTTTTCGCTTTCGTAACTAGATTTGTTAACGATTTTACATGACCATGGTATTCGCAAGTTTGAAATTATTATGCATTAATTATTTTGTTAAGTTATTGAATACTAATGGACCGCCATTTCTGAAATAACTTTTGAGAACGAATAGTTTTTACTAGGCGGCATACACTGATATTTTCTTTTCGTAAGATATCATTATTTATATTATATAAAATAATCTCCGTTTAGCACGGTTTATTTTGTTTCGTACTAGACTAGTACGATTTGTACTCTAGCCATTCGTCAAGTTACACCAGTTTCTACAAAAGTGAAATTTACAAGTGCGACACACAGTAGAGCCTTGATAGTCAGTACCCAGGTGACGCGAACGTACGACTTGTACGAATATAATGTCAAATATGCACATGTTAACTATTACAAATAGTATTTATCACCGAGACAACAAAATTATATGTATTTTTTTTTCTGTAATAGCTCATTTTTATGTTTACCACATTCAACGAAGGGGCGTTAAATTTGGTGTGGGACATTATAACGGGTGAAGAAACATGGATTTCTAGCTACGGTCCAAAAACAAAGCAGCAATTGGCTGTTTGAGTCTTTCAAGATGAACCGAAACACAAAAGTGGAGCGCCTGAAAATTTGTTGGGTAAAAAGAAGATATATAAGATATAATATGCCAATATTTTAGATTCTTAATTAGTTTAGTTTGTGAGATGTCACAAAAACTAAAGTAATTAAGAATCATCATCCGCAACAAAAATGGTCTAAAATTAACAACTTTGATGGTTACACAATTTTAGATTTTTTCAGATTAATAAATTAAACAATTGCTTCTGTTCTCTATCTAATCAATGAGAATTTCGACAATGACACCCCACATGGAAAAGAGTGCTTTGTTAATAAGTTTTTTTGAATACTTTCACTGACATTGGAGCAACGATGGCCGACGGCCGGTAATAGCTACGGAATGCCGTGCCGCAGGTCCCTGGTTCGATCCCCACCGCCGCGCCGCCGGCTTGAGCTGCACCGCATTATGGAAGGGCATTTTGCGAATGCTCGCCTGGCTAGCTACTACCCTCAAGTAGAAAACCTGTCGCCAAACACCTAACAGTGTGTTCCGGCAGCAGTTCTTGAGAGCCAGTTATATACAGGCACATGACTTATCAACTGTGTGTCTCAGTGTGACGGGCGCAGTGCAATATATCCAGACGAAATGCATCAGCTATAGGCAGATGCCACTTAACGTCAGGTGGGCGTGCTTGTTTCGTCACAATAAAATAAAAAAGGCCCCTGACAAAATATTTTGTTTCATTTCTAGTCTAATATTTGTCATTGGGTGAATGTTTTCGTAATATATGTATATTTTGCATTTGTAACTGGTTCCGTTAACAAGCGAGAGGCCCGTTACATACGGACGGACGGACTGACAGACAACGGATTCTCATCAATAGAGCTCTGTTTTGCCCTTTGTATCTTGCATACCGTCCTGACCTCGCACAAGAAGCACATACGCAATGTAGCTTTTGGAAACAGAAGTCACAAGACTTCTGTTTCCAAAAGCTACATTCCGATTAATCCGGTCAAGGATTATCATCACCCGAAGAATCAAGAGAAGAGTTGAGAATTCAAGAAAAGAGTATTTTTTTTTTATTCCTGCTAGGTTGGCCTTTGACCACTATCTCACCTGATGGTAAGTGATGATGTGGTCGAAGATGTTGTTCAGGCTAACCTAGAAGTACTAGCTCTCAAGGACAGCTGCCGGAACACACCGTCAGGTGCTTGGCGACAGATTTTCTACTTGAGGTTGGTAGCTTGCCAGGCGGCCATTCGCAAAATGCCCTACCACCATGCTATAACGACTGCCATCCTTAGACAACAACCGGGACCGACAGCTTAACGTGCCCTCCGAAGCACGGAAGCGCTCAGTAGTAATGTCACTAGCGGTCACGCATCCAACTCATGACCGCGGGCGATGTTGCTTAACTTTGCTGATCGGTTAAGAACAGCTAAGTAAACTTCGCTATGAGCTCATATTCCCTCCATAAAGGCCGGCAACGCATCCTCGAGACCTCTGTTGTTACGGATGTTCGTGGGCGATGGTGATCACTTACCAACAGGTGAGCGGCCTGATCGCTTGCCCTCCTATCCCATAAAAAAACACCTAGACGTAGCATGGTTTCAAATTTTTTTTATTCGTATGGAAAAATTACATTAACAATAACGGAGAATATTTTGAAGGAGAATATTGTCATTTATTATTGTTTATTTTTATTAATTATTCAAGAAATTTTTAGTACTATACTGAATAAGCCGTATTGTCCACCGCTGAACACATCCTCCCCCATTTAGGGGGGGTTTGCCATAATCTCGAAGCATGGTAGGCGTCTTCATGATCGGAGTTTAAGATATCAGGCGCTGCTGCCCACCTGATATTTTACCTTTACTCGCCTCTTACGACACCCAAGGGTAGGGGGATGACATTCTAGCCCCGCACCCTCACCACACACGGGGCAATCATTATTATTATAAATTGTATTAATACAATTTTTAGACAGCACTCCCTATAGATTTATTAATTCCCGCCAGCTCAGCTCTCCCCAAGAATGTTCATCAGGCTGCTTAATTTTGGGCATTCCCGGGATTTGTCGCAAGATCTTCCGTGTGTAGGTCAGTGCTAGGACACGACTTGGGACACCTAGGAAGTTGAACCGTACCTCAGGTCCCGCTACTTTCCGGTACTAGTTTTAAATAGCAGTAGAACTTTTAGTGCGAGTTCGTCCACGGAAGGACTGCCACCATACTTATTTTACAGCCAAGCAGTAATGTTTACATTACTGTGTTTCTATCTACATTTAAACTATTTTCAGTAAAACACTTGCATCTATCCGCCCTTCGAGGTGGCTTAAGAAAATCATGCCGGAACACGGCCTAAATCTCTTGGCTATACGACTTTGTCAGTTGTGTGCCTGGACAAGCCACGGACGAAGCTTGCCACCCGAAGTTCCTATTTAGCACCACTCGAGGGTCAAATGCAGGGTCTTGTGACTAAAAACCTACGCGGGCGAACTAATTACCCAAAACTGCACATTAGGGGCAAAACGGTTGAGCAGTGGGGGATTTCGATGGAAAGTTGATCTCAATTATACGCTCATTACCATACCCTTATTAGCTACAAGGGCGCGGTTCAGAAAATCTGTCGCCGGCACCTAATTGTATGTTCCGGCAGCTATACGTGAGAGCCAGTAAATCTTGGCCTGCACAACATCTACGACCACATCATTATTTACGAGCAGGTGAGATAGTGGTCAAAGGTTAGTCTATAAGCTATAAATAAATAAAAACTTGGTTTGTTTACTCGTACAATATTTTGTACGACACATGTTGCCCAATACATAATTACGTGGGATAAGGGTAGCAAGATAATAATACAAATGCTTGAAATCAAGAGCATAAGGAAAACTTTATGGGATGAGTGAGATCGAGATGAAAACACTTCAGCTTTAAGTGTTATGGTCGCTCTAGACGAGCCGGGGAGCACCGCGCGCCGGCGGCTGATGCTCGACCATACAAACTAGTTTCGAGTGTACGTCCATTCAAGAGCAGTGCGAATTCGACAGCTACTCGACATGTCAAGCGGCTATTCGCTGCTGGCACCTGCAGAGCCTCAAGCGCACGACCTTGGCGTCATCGGCATACGCAATACCTACTCGAACGGTCACAAAATTAGTTATCGTGTTGAATAATTAAACAAAAGATACCAACGAATAATTTAAAGATTTTGTTTGTTTTCTCTATATGATCATAAAGATTTATTGCGATATCTATAATATGTGTATATATATGATTAGCGCGGCGTCTCTGACGGGGAGAAACTCAATATCGCCGGAAATGAGCGCGTATGAAATTAATTGTATGTCCACTCACGCAAAGGTCATAAAAGCGGTAATAATTGTATTTTCACCTTCCAGCAAACGATGTCACAGCGCCATAGAGCCGTATGACCGTAACCCGGCAAGCGGGCGGCGAAACGGATGCTTGCTTCACCTGCTCGCTTCCGCTGGATAATTGGAAGAATTGTTTCTGCTCTATTTTAACGTTAATAGTCGTATTTTTTATTGTTTTCCATCCACCCTTGCACATCACTCAGTTCTCTCTTCAGTCAAAGTAGCAACGATAGCGCCAGTTGTGCATACGTCAGTTCCTCCAAGTTTACATTCTAACGTTTAGCGTTTCCACGTCAATTAAGCGAGTATAGTCGTGCTGAAACTGCTGTTGTAATGGCGAATGAGGCAATTTGAAATTATTCTATTGCTCAACGTGTTGGTTCCGATTCGTGAAGTGAAGCGTAAGTATTACGTACGGGATGTTAAAACAATGCGACTGTCTTGTACATACAAGTGCAGATCGGTCGGATGAGCAGGGTTCGTTGAACTTCGCCCCCCCTCTCCGTGGCCGGCGCTCCGCGGTCTCACTTTCGATGCGCCCGAGGCCTCCATCCACGTGCCCGTGCGCAGCGTCGTCGACGCCGGTGTTGACGTCACTGCCTTCAGGACCACGCACAACGGTGAGAGGCGGTAGAGCGTGAACTTGGTTGTGCTTGCTGTTCATTGGAACGTCCATGGGAACCATGCTAACAACTCCCTTTCCCTTATCGCTCGATATAGGTAAACTGAGTCACTTCGGCCATATCACATTCCCACATTATGATGATGGGTTTTACGACGCTACTTCTATGCCATAATACGAGTATGTCCTATTGCGAGCAGTCTATTCCATACATTTTATTTCTAGTTTATTCAAGTGGGGAGACAATCTTCATCAAGACAATACTTTTGCAACTCGTAAAGTAAGCTGTATAGTAAACTCACTGCTTTGAACATAAATAATAACAAATAAAACTAAACGTCTAGTCTAGAACACCTAATGTGGCAAGGAAAGTGCGAAATATCACGCGTTGGTGCAAATGTAAGGCAAACGAACCCGTAAACGTACTCGTAGTTCTGACGTCACGAGCGGATACTTTTGATCTACAACGTCTGGCATTATTGCACAGTAATGTATCTACTATTTTTTTCTTTTTGGCAACCATAGTAAATACCCGTCATAAATTTTCAGATATGTCCAAGCTAACTTTCGCTAAATGTTCCAGCTAGATTTGATGAGTTCTACACATATAAGTAAAATATCTTCTAAAGACTGTTGATGTTTAACTTGAAATAAGATTTTATCAAACGTTATGCCTATAACTATCGCTTATCATTTCGAGTATCTTTCTATTTATATTACCTGATATCAGTTTTTATTGTTTTTTTTTATCACCGATAGGATAGCCTTTGACCACAGGATGGTAAGATTGGTAAGTGATGAATTTGAAGATCTCGGCTGGCCATACGCGCATTCACAAAACATAAGAACACCTGCAAATTGCAGTTCAATGCAACAAAACAATAAATGAGGAAAGAAATATAACCTCACACAATATATATACAAAGATCCATTTATAATCATTACTGTAAGTTCTGTTCGAGAGTTTCCACAAATTGGGCGTCGTGTTTCATTGATTATTGTCTGAATAAGACGCGTCTTTTAGATTCGCTGAGTCATTGTCTTCATTGAAGATATATATTTGTTTACGAATTTTATTTATTTATACCATAACTTCATCAATAGTAGATTTAATGGTTGGGAATTAAGTGCAAATTGCCTAGTTTGTAGTGGTGAAACCGCTTTGGGATCTAGGAGTACTGGGTACCTACTGGTATCCCCGGATCGATTGGTTATTGGATTTGTCAAAATATATCCATCCTAGTAGCAGTCCGGAGTCTTTCAGATAAACAAAGAAGATCAGATGAAGCAAGAAGTACGATACAAGTGAATCAAAAAATAAAACAAACCATGTCTGGCGATACATGGTTTAGACACTTCGGTCTACACCATCGGAGAATACAGGATTGACGCTACGTTTCACTTTACTAATGAATGTACGGATTTTGATATGAACATATAGATTCATTTGGTCCTGGAAAAATGCATAAGTTACTTTTTACCTCGCTTTACTGACATTCCGTCGCGATGGTACCCAAATTGAACCTCAGCAAAATCACGGGCTTATAAGCGAATGAAAATGCTCAAATAATAAGATCTAGGAATGTAGAGGCACTGATGATAGCATTCAACATCAGATGGTGTGTTGATCAATCAATCAGATTAATTTCGATTTTAAAAGTTGAATGTAAATATCGTTATTAGTATTAAAATGGACGAACCGGGGAAAGATACATTGTTGGATTCGAAGAGGAGGTAGGTAGGTACTTCCAGTTGAGGTAAGTCTCTCTCAAGTTCCTTCAAAAACATAACATATATACCTAGATATAAATTTATAGGTGCTCACATAATGTCAATTATAACAATATTAAAAAAATAACATCCCTATTTCTAAATATGATTACTAGCACGGAATATCGTGTGGTAAGCGAAAATAATATTTTACAAATTATTGCAGCACAAAATTTTATGCGGGAATCGAATCCGCGTCCTTCGATCTTTCGATTAGATGAAGTCTAGTAGTCTGGTTAATGGCCGCCACCGTCCCCTATGACGCTTAAAGTTACAATCGGAGCATGAAATTTCGGCTTGAAAGAGTGCGCCTAGGTGACCGAGTGGTTTAGGCATCCGGCGCGAAATCCGAGGCCGCGGGTGCGTATACCGCCCGGGGCATAAAAAAAATTATCCTCCAACAATTTGTAAAATATTATTTATGCTTCCTCATACTATGCTGATACATGTATTTAAACCACAATCATTTATTCCTTAATTACTATGTTGAACATAATCTTTTTTATGTTAAAGAGCACTTAGGTGTAGGTTATACCTACTCAGATAGGGTCACTTTCCTCGAATAAAGAGAGAGCACAACTTCAATCCTACCTATGGGCATGACTTTCAGGTTCAATGTTATGCAAGCTACCACTGACGTACTGCATACCGTGAGTGGTAGCTTTATATAGTTTTGGTAAATAATACGGATTAACTAACGCGATAGTTAAGCTGCGAGCGTACCAACGCGATCAGTTGCGTCCGCGATGGCGTTCAAGGGGGCGTACCTCAATTCATAGATCCAACTTTTGAAGCAGTGATGTCTCAGTGGCATCGGCTATGGACTGCCGCGCAGCAGGTCCATGGTTCGAATCCCGCCGCAGGCTTGAGCTTCACCGCATGGTGGAAGGGCATTTAGCGAATACCCGCCTGGCTAGCGACTACCCTCAAGTAGAAAATCTGTCGCCGAGCACCTTACAGTGTGTTCTGGCAGCTGTTCATGAGAGCCAGTTATTATATACAGTTATTCTAGTTAAAGCCTGTTAACAGCTTCGACCACATCATCACTTACCATAAGGTGAGATTGTGGTCAAAGGCTTACCTATCAGCAATTAAATAAGAAATCTATAATTTGGCCATATCTGTTGTATTTTTACAAGGAGACATCGGGACGCCCCAGCGGTGACGTCTCGCTCGGACACATGAGACATTGTATGTATATACAAGGAGTATTAAGTATTCTAGGCATCGCAACATTTTTGACAAAATGGAGCACCGCGTGGGGTGCTGGGTTAGAATTGCACCTCCCCATGTCATCCCGTGGGTGTCGTAAGAGGCGACTAAGGGAAAAATACTGGAAGCAGCGCCTTCTAAAGATCTGCTATCTTAGGCTGCGATCCCCAAGCCGCCTGCCAAGCGTGGGGATTATGGCAAATACCCCCTAAATAGGGTAGGCTGTGTTCAGCAGTGGACGATGCGGCTGATACAGTACAGGAGCACCGCGTTGTTATTTATTAAATGAACAGCGAGTTTAATTCTTGAAGAGAAGAGGAATAAATCAAAAAACTTCGGCTGCCTGTAATATCTCTGACTGTCCTTCATTTCAGAAATGTAAACATTGTTGGTTGGCTGCTCAATTGGTAGCTATGGGGATACTTATCCAGCCCTTCCATCATTCTGACGAGTCAAAAAAATTTTTACCGAAAAATGGAACCGACTTTAACACTCAAATATGTGAAATAACTTGTTGAAGTCGGTACCATGATGGTTCAGAAGTACCTATTATCACAATATTGTGCGCATGGTACCGACTTCGCCAAGTTATTTCATGTTTGAGTGTTGAAGTCGTTTCCATTTTTAGAAAACATATTTTTTTAACCCTTTTTAATGACCCTTGCTACTTATGGGATCGATTGTCATTCTCTGTCAATGACTATCAAGATAGGAAAATACTTTTCAGTTATTGGAGTGTAACTCAAAAACGGCCCGACCGACTTTGATGAAATTTAAATGGGACTAAACGGCAAGGATCAGCTTTCAAATAAAAAAGAATCATCGAAATCGGTTAAATAACTTCTGAGTGGCAAAAGTTTTTAGGTAACAAACATAAAAAGACATACAGATGAATTGAGTACCTAACTCCTCTTTTTTATGAAGTCGGTCAAAAACGCGTAAACTTTACGACGATGTTGAGATCAACAAATTTTTCTATTCACAATCTATTGCGTGTAAGAATGTTGTGGTTATATAAACTGTCAGCATTTGTAACGTTTTTCTGTGCATCCTACTTCCTACTATTTTTAGGGTTCAGTGGCAATATCGGGTAACGTTGAAATGAAGCAAACTACAAAATCTTTATGATATTTGTGAGACCGTTATGAAACATCAAATTATGTTAGCAGATATACAAGTCGTTAATAAAACTGTATATCGTGCGGACCAAGATTCTTTCGAAAGACATATTCTATATTTTTTTAAACACTATCGCACAATAATAAATTATGTCCAAAACGATTAAGTTCTAAAATTTTTTGAGATTTAGCCTAGATAGAAATCTACGGACCCCTTTACTAAGCATGGCTCCATATTCTCTTGACTTAGTTTTAAAAGAGAAAGTGTGTAACAAAATTATTCTTTTTATTCCTCGTATTTTATTTTAGTTACCAATATGCATTGTTGTCATTGAGCTAAATTACCTAAACATTAACCCATAAAAATAGACAACTATCTACTAAATGTTTGTACGCCAATGTTGCTTAATCGGGTGACTAACAATCTTGTTATATTTTGTTTCTAGTTAATACACAAACAAGTTCTTCAAAAATTAAATTGATACAAACCATTTCGAATATCTTTCTGCGGTGTTAACGTATATTTATTTCAGAATTTTCATTTACCGACAAACTGAAATCCAGTGGTCTCACACATAACAAAAGAATGGATAGATGACGTAGTATTCCGATTTTAACCGGCTGTTTTAACTTTTAATCCAGTGTGTTTTATTCCGTTAAGACTTAAAATGTACGCATGTCGAAAAATGACATGATAAATACTATCTTTTGACAGCACGCTTTTCATCAGGATTATAGATACAGGTAGAGTTTTTTTTATTTTTAACGAATCTCGTTTCTCAGTTCTAGGAAATATAAAAATGTGCGTAAATCTACCACAGAGCGGGAGTAATGGTAATAATTATTGGTGCTTTACAATAATAGATAGCAAAATTACGTACATACAAATTAATTTATTAAGCGTAGAGTGCACGGAGCGCTTTACATACAAAATTATTTCGGTCATATTTTAAATACCAATAGTATAAACTCGGTGAAATGTTGTATACATATTGCTGAGCCTATAATATCTATCTCACCTGATGGTAGGTAAGCGATGATGTGGTCGAAGATGTTGTTCAGGCTAACCTAGAAGTATATTATCCCTAAATGGCAAACAATTCCCATACAAAACGATTTTTTCAAATTATTTTTGTAAATCCTTAATTTTTCGGAAATCTGGCAAACCAGAAGCATAGATATTAGGCTCAAGGATATACATTCAAAGTTTCACAAAGTTTGAACACTTTTAAAATATGACGAAACCACGTTTGTCCGTGCGCTCCGTGAACTATATTCTTAATTAATGATGTCTACAATGTTTAACTGGTTTTTCCATAGGGGCGCATACAAAATTATGAATGTGTAATCACCAAGCAAACCTATTTCTCGATCGTGCGCTCGTAGAGTCAAGACCTCCTGTGTCAAGATGCTTCGTGTAGAAGCGAAACGCGTCGAAAATTCTTCCAGTTTGGCTGCGTGGCGTTTGTGACGTCACGTCGGCTTAACAGGAAGATTAGGCGGAATTGTCACTAGATATACTTTTGTATTTTTTAAGTGTTTTATTAAAATATTAATTTGATGTTTTCATAAAATATTTGAAAAATATTTGTTATTATTAAATATGGATTTACGCAAAGTAACGCCTGAATCTATTTATTACTTCAAGCAAACCAGATTAATATCAGTCTCCAATTTCCTTTAAAATTACTATTAGTAACAAAATAAATGCAAGTATGTAGAAAAAAAACATATCAATACTCTATCATAAAATGTATATTATATAAGGTTATACAATTAGATTGCAGTGATTCACTAGTTTCTAAATGTAATGTTTCTATGTGTAACTATTTGCTCATACGTTTTATTCATATACTTAAGTTTTAGTTAAGGGAGCTTCTCAATATTGTTTAAGGTGATTAGTATGTTCGTATACCAGGTTTAGATTGTGTGCCGGGAGGCATCACAGTTGTCGGATGGCCGAATGTCATGATTTCAGTGTTTTTATTGATACTATTTATTAAAAAGGTGTTCGATTGACGGAAACTGGTTGGACTCGCATTAAGAATATTTCTTACCTATTTTAATCACTAAAGATGTCTACCCTCATTGTAGTCTTGTATCTCAACAACCTCGCGAGCGATGTAGCTTACATAATTATTTATATATACTTCTTATACTATTTTACTCCGTGTCGAATTTAATTAAGATTGTATGAGTATTCGAAAGTTATCGTCATACAAACATACAATGATGGTCTAGAACCGAGAAGCATAGCCTACTACACAATGAAATGTTTTTTGGATATTCGATCTGAGTGTACCAATATATTAGATATTCGGTCTGATTATACCTATTAATGAAAATAAAACTATCCTGTATCGATTTCGATGAAACTTCGCAAAAAGGTAGCGTGTTAGAGATTCTAGAGTCTGTACACATAGCCGTACATTTTGTAGCAACGATCATGAATAAAATTTAATCCTAATCGGTAGAGTAGATCCACATAGCAGATGACAGTGTGAGCTCCCCAAACTAAGCGAACCCATTCGTAGCGTGGGTCATGATTGACTGGGCGTCATTAACTACTAGCGTATAGCGCGACGGTTTTCAGGACCCAACAACACGTGAACGAAGTAATATATACATATAGTATAGTAATAAATATGTATAGTACACATATAAATTTAATAATAATATATCCACGGCATCGTCTACATTCATATCGCCACCCAAATACTGGTTTTCCTTATCAACGGATATTATAATTATTTTTATTCGAACATACATACAATTGAGACGGTAGGTAGGTAGCTAGGTAGACATTTTAAATGTGTTGCAAGGCGGTGAGCACACTGCGTAACGGTGTATGATATCGAATAGAGATACCACACCTATTACGCTTTTTAGAAACAAAGCGAGCATAGAGAATAGAAAAATAGATTTATTTTTATTTATTTATTTATTGAGATAAAAACGATGAACAATTACATTTACCTCACATATTACATAATAAGAATAAAAGATAAAATTCAAAATAATAATTACAATTAACGACAAACAAAAATTTTGATGTCAATACAATAATAACAATTAAATACAATTCTCAAAATACAATGTCAAAATTACAATTTAAATTATATACAAAAATTAGAAATCATCAATGTCATAATACAATATTAATCACTAAAATTAGTCAAAATCAAAGTCAGAAACGATCGGGCTGTCTCGCCTTTTGCATCTATCCCATTGGTCTAATAGACTTTCACAATATGTCAAAAATACAGTGGCAATAGATTCCCAATTGTCAAACATTTGTTCCAGTCTAGATGACTGTTACATCTGTAGGTAGGATAGGTAGATATTTCCGATGGGTACTACTATTTTGATGACTGTGATATGAATCAAAAGGGTATCTAGAAGAGGTAGAGTTATCCATCGTGGTCGGTCATCGGCGCGTGGCGACAATTAAAACCGGGATAAGTGTTGCGTGTACCTGCGAGATGAGAGCGCCACGGTCGATACGAGGGGGTTAGCCGTGGGGTGCGGGGCAGGCATCCAATTAAGGAGTTTAGAATACAAGTCACGGAGTATTGATGTCTCTACATTTTTATTGTGCAAAAAAAAAGTGCACGCGTTCACTCCCGCCTAGAAACGACAATGACGAGACTCGTTCTAATAATTATTGGTGGTAGGGCATTTTGCGAATGCCCGCCTGGCTAGCTACCACCCTCAAGTAGAAAATCTGTCGCCAAGCACCTAACGGTGTGTTCCGGCAGCTGTCCTTGAGAGCCAGTACTTCTAGGTTAGCTTGAACAACATCTTCGACCACATCATCACTTACCATCAGGTGAGATAGTGGTCAAAGGCTAATCTAACAGGCATAAAAAAAAAAAAAAAAATTGCTTAACCATTTAGGATGTACGCAACCAATAAACTTTAGTGATCGAATTTTAAACGCCATCGAACATGCAGGTTAATCGAGACACTGTAATAAGGGCGGTAGGGACTTTTTTTTTTTTTTTTTTTTTTTTTTTATGCCTGATAGGTTAGCCTTTGACCACTATCTCACCTGATGGTAAGTAATGATGTGGTCGAAGATGTTGTTCAGGCTAACCTAGAAGTACTGGCTCGGAACACACCGTTAGGTGCTTGGCGACAGATTTTCTACTTGACTGTTTTTTATAATGCTAGACAACATGTGATGACGATTCAAAAAGTGTATTTGAATGTTTGCGGGATAAGACGTGTGGGCGACGAGGTGGCAGACGGCAACGTGCGGAGTGTGAGTCGGGGTGGGGCGAGCAACTCTTCATTCCCATTTAGCTACTGAATTGTACGGCGGCGGGAGGAGGCCATGATTATGTTTACTAACCCCGGCCGCCCGCGCCCCTTCTCTACGGGCTACGCGGTCCGAATTAACACACGATCTTTGTCCCGGGCTCTTTACATCCACCCCACAGACGCCGATCGGTGTTGCCATGTGAGATTCGTATTTAGATTTCGGTATCCAGGTACGGTCTCAACTCCATGTATTTGTTTATGTTGGCGTTAGGAAATGGACCGCGCTGAATATTGAATCTATCTTGTTATGTTATAAGAACGAACACGGGCGGGACGAGACGAGTATTGATTTTGATTAGACGCAAAAAGGGAAAACGCGTAACAAAGACAAACGTTCACAGATTTATGATGGTTCTTGTGAAATATTTGCTTTGCTTGAAGTTTGTCATTTCAGCGATACTGTATATATTGTGCACGTTTGAATAGTGATATACATACTCGTAACGTGGCGACCCTACCTCATTGGTGTTGAGGGTAGGCAAGTGACGATGATGACTTTACAGTGAAAAGGACTAACAAAACCACAATGTCTCAATTGTGGCGGAACAAGCAGGATGCCCACCTGATGTTAAGCGGACTAACCTCTGCCTAGAACAGATGCATTTCGTCACAAGTCACGCATTGCACTGCGCCCGTCACCCTGGGATAGTTGTTAAGTCTCATGTGCCTGTATTTTACTGGCTCTCATGGAATGATTCCGAAACACACCATTATGCATTAGGTGCGTGGCGACAAATTGAGTCACATGAATAGTGAGATTACTGGGCGAACGAGATATAAAAACTAAGAGCTCGGAGTGAAGAAGGCAGTGCCTGCCAAGTAGAGAATGAAAACTGTGACACTATGATTGGAACTGACAGACGCAGAAGTGACGCTAACCATCAGGCGGGCGAAATGTCCGTCTCATCACTTCTTAACCTAAAAAAAAGTGTTATTCTGTAAGCAAACACATAGCAACAAAAGTGCCGCGGACGTACATAGCGGAAATTTGTACAACACATGTAGGTTTATACTCGTTTTATAATAATTTTACGCTGATTACGACTCCTTATGTTATGATCTCAACCTATAGAGTCGACAATCAGCTATTTCTTTTTTTCTCAGACATCCAATATCTCACTACTGTCTTCAATCCCCCAGAGGAACGTACCTGGGATTTGTATTTAGCTGGCTGGAGTTTATTTCTTATACAAAACTATGTTTGCCTACAATTTGGGTAATTGAGATTGTGAACATAGCTGCAGGCGTCAATATAATCGATAAAAAGCGCCCTAAGCCTTCCAGGAGGACAATGCACTTTGCAAGTAGATTTCAAATACAAAAGGAATTGGCGCCAACAAGGTAGGTATAATATAAACAACAGGGAATGCAGTACTACAGTAGAAATATCGGTGTGTTGTGTTTCTGTGTGGGATGAGGATGTAAAAAACAATTTTACTCTTGAACTGGAGCTGACCCAGTGATCCCGAGCGAGGCGCACCGCAGGCGTCCGTAATCGGCTAAAAACTCGCCCCAGTCCACACAGCCAGTCCCTGACCACCGGCTGCGCCACGGTATGTAACTGGGAGAATGCGTTTCACAAGTCTTTATGGGTCTTGTCAAACACATCGAAGTCAGGGAGTCTTTGGTTTATATTATAATTTTTGTTACGCGTTACTTTATTATTATAATTATCTTACGATTGCTACGTATTATATGATCTCAGCTGATTTTTTAACTATCTATTTATTACTCTATATATAAACTAGTGGTCTTGTGAGCTAAAGACCTCGTGACAGTTATGTTTATTTTTAACGTTTTCTAACACCAAACATTTGCCGTTTTTAAAAAATTCCAAAATTTTAATCCGACCAAAAAATCTATAAAATTATAGGAACCTGCTTAATTTGTTGCGACCCATAGAGTAGAACTGTCGGACATCCGCCGGAGAGTAATACTAATAAGATAGCATTTTTGCCCAAGCTGAAACGGATACGCTGCGTGCTCGCGCGGTCAATTAAATGATGTGGTTGAAAACAACAGAAGGTTAGTTACGCTTAGTTTAGGAATTGGCTCTCAAGGACAGCTTTCTTTACAGAATGTAGCCTTTTTTTAATGTGATAGGATGACAAATTAACAGGCGGCTCATCTGGTGGTAAGTGATCCGGTCATCCGAGACATATCATTGAACCACGCGCGCGAAGTCTCGGAGATAATATAGTAAATGATACACTTTAGGAAATAATACTGCACACACAATGTAAAATTAATATCTATAAATTAAGTAACCATATACTGCATTCTAAAATAAAACTTTTAGAATGGTTTTAAAAATATAGTGACGGCAACAAACCCCACAGTTACATACCTCACGGCGTCGAGGGTCATTACCACTCGGCTGGGGGCGCGTTCCCACTAACGCCGTGCTCCCGACTGCGCTTACGTAACAACACCACCGTCTTTATGACACCTCTGATTAATTTCTTGACCTGTCCTTGGTACTACTTCCGAGAATATGCTTTAAAATTGTAGAGAATACCACTTCGCAGACTTAGTTAAATGAAACATTTTTTTAATAATATGTAAACAAGCCCGTGGGCTAGATTGTTACCCCTACATTGCTGCCTGTGGGTGTCGTATGAATAAACTAATAGTAATAGTAAAGTGACTAATATACAGGAAGCGGTGGGCAGCAGCGCCTTCTGAGGAACTGATATCTAATTGCGATCCCCAAGACGCCTGCCAAGCGTGGGGATTATGGCAAATCCCCCCTTAATTGGAGAGGCTGTGTTCAGCAGTGGACAATCCGGTTGATACAGTGTAAACATTGTACATTTTGGTACATCCATATCAATCCTTTGGACATTCAGGCATCTCAAAGACATGAAACCACAGACTAACCCGTCTATATAAGCGCTATTGTGTCGATTATAAAATTGGTCTGCAAACAAACGAGGGCCACGACACACCTCAAGTATACGAAAAGGGACTCGAACGCGTACATTAGCCGCGTCGCAATCGCGGAATCGTTTCGATTCTACTGCGCATCTGTCGGAGTCCAGAACAATAAAAGTAAATTACAACACTCCCGAAAAAAAAAAACGGGAAGGGTGAAAATTGCACTGAGGATAAACTTCGGACTGTAATCATGAAAACGGGGACTGATTCTCGCAAAACATAGCATCGACAATTTGTAGAGTTAACATATTTAGAAAAAGATTGATTCATTGAAATCTTTTTGGTCAACGGTGCGACTTGAAGTTTTTCAATGCCATTTAAAGCAGTGACCGCCAGCTTAATGGGACAAACAACACACGTCATTATAGTCATTGTAAAACACATGAAAATTGAAAAGAGTAGATGTGGACGCGGCGAGACCGTATGAATACGAAAGTCGGTGCACAACAACGATGGCGATGTATTCTCTCTCATATTTTGTAATCATATAGAGTAGAGTAGCGCGAGCCGGTAAAGTTAGTAGGCAGGCCGCACAACACAAGCATTGTGTTCAGGTAGAGGGTCGCCTAATGAAAGTCGATGAGACGAATGTTTCGGGTTTAATTAGAATTGATTAAAGTCGCCAGCGTACGAATTGTATCGCGACGAGAGATTTTATATCTGGAGATTTACTGGCGAATGGTGCATTCCATTAGGAGTTGGTTCATTTACTAACTACATTTGCTTTAAACATAAGTACATGTATCTGTAAGAAATAAAAGTACTTAATCATCGTAATTTAACGCTTGCTAAGCGAATAATCTTACAAAATTATAACGAATTAAAAAAAAATATACCCATGCCGCTAATGGTTCAAATTTTTCGTGCTAATTTTGAAATAATTTTGATCAACATCAAAATTGTATCTAATTTTAACTTTTAAGTTTAAGCTGTAAAAGCGGACGCCATATGGTAGACACTTTAGCGCCGTCACTTCCAACGCGAGAGCTGGCGGCGCCGCGGCTTCTTCGGCGGATTAACTCAAGAGGCGCAAGTATGCTTACCTCAGTAGTCAGTCGTTTGGTGTAGAGACGACGGGTCCATGGGGACCGGGAGCTCATTGTATTTCCAAAACTTATCAACTAATAAGCATTGCAATCCGACAGAGCAATGCTGCCAGCATGCTGGGCACGCTGCCAACTGTTAGTGGGCTAGAGCATTTGAACTGTCTGTAAGTCTGCAATGACTTGCAGGTTGTCTCAATGTATTCATTGTAGTGTTGTATACAATTCGTAGTATTTTGTCAATTCAGTTATAGTATATATATATTACTTAAAGAAGAGGAATATTAGAGTTTGTTTATCTTCCGTTGCATCAATTAACCAACCAAAACCTGTTAGAAGTAGTATTTATTACATTTTAATCTATATCTTGTTTATAATTTTTTTTACTGATAAAATCAAAGCTTCTTCGGCATGTGCTTGTATTGATGGTTTATGAAAATTTCATGGACGAATGCAGTGCAGGTTGAAGCCGTATAAGCTTTGGGCATAGCTTACTATTGGCAGCGGCAGTGTGTCAAAAGAAGCCTATGCGCTTACTGTAAGAGACGGGAAAATCAACACCCATCTCGTCATATAATACAAAGAAGTAGAAATTGTTAGCAGTATCATATATATATATATTAAAAAAAAAAACGGCCATGTGCGAGTCATATCTCCTTTACTACTTAGCAATTAGAGTTCTGTATAGCAACAAACCCATGAAAGAATTTTTTTTTGATTACAGCTAAAACTACATTTTAATGGCGTGCCTTATTTTCAGTATTTATTGTTTAAACAGATAATAAGGTACGAAATACCGAAGATTTAGATTTCTTTTTTTTTAAGGCCATGTGGTCTTTGAAAACGTCCGACTGAGGGCGTTGGACGGAAAGATCTAGTATCGCACACGAGTGAGCGAAACAGAACTACGCAATATATATACATAGCGTGAGCGAATTATTTTAAATAAATTAATATATTAATGAGCTTTATAAACGGAAAATATCATTCAGGTGCTGTATCACATAGTTACATTATAATAATTAGAAATAACATTTGTATTGATACGATATACTATATGGACACAAAACTTGATTAAGGGAAATTCTAGAGCTGTATTTATTATTTTTGTCTAAGGAGAGAAATATATGGAACGGTGTTTTCGGATCAGGGTTAGTATTTGTCATATACACTAGTTTTTTTTTCATATCTGTACGGCCTACTCGCACTAAGATATCTCTACACTATTTCTAAAGAACATTTTCAATATTTGCCTTTTTAGACTTACTTCCTAGTTCAGTTTTAGGTATGGCCCCGTAATAGAAATGGTCTAAAATGTACAATATTGACTTTTTTTTAAATTATTATTATTTAAAATATATATTTTATGGCAATAAACATAATAATCAATAAGTTCTAGATTTTTTTTTGGATACTTATTACTTTATAAGTGCCCTGCTTGAAAATAATTGAATAGAAGTTCTGATCATATTAGTTTTTGGGTCAACGTAAATAATAAACAAAATATCTAAATTTCGAGTTTTTGACCCAAACGAGCTAGATACACTTGACATACGGACTAATACAAACAGACAGCGGACTATTATTCAAAAAGACTCCGTGTTGACCTTCGAGCACGGAACTCTAAAAACCAATGTTAACTAGCATCGGAATTACTGCACCGTCCATGCGAGGCAAACTCACAATAGCGTGCCTTGCTTCTCACAACTCACCTTCAAAGACACGGAATCGATTTTCAAGAAATTCAAGGAACTTTACGAGCTCGATCATTATCCTCGTAAACATCCCAGTTACCGCAGTGTCAATGCTATTCAAATGTACGGTAATAGCTCAACAACTTTACAGCACGTCAAAGATTTACAAGTACAAGTGAAAATGAAATTATATACGGTCACCATTGAACTACAACTCATTTAACGAGATATAAAAACTGACTTCCCGAGTGACCAGCGCAGTGCACTGTCATTCAGAATGAGAATGGTGACACTGTAATGAACATGCGTGACACTTACCAATGAGGAGGGAGACTTGCACCTCTCAAAAGGTAATAACAACTAAAAAAAAGTGTATGACGTTATGAAACATTTATTGAAACAGGTGGTGGGAAACCCTCTACGGTATTAGAGGCGTACTGTCCTCTGCTAAATCTCACCAATGTCACAGAACTACACATAGGGTCCTTACTGTGTTCCGGAATGGATCAAAGGTAAGCATAGACCAAAATATGAGTGGCACGTGCTAAGTCATTACTAAAATATTTGACGGCATAATAAGGGCACAGGGTAAATTAGCAGCGCGATGTGTATATAAACTAAACGAATCATCATTGAAATAAGGTTCATATCAGGAGCACGCAATATTGTAGCGGATACAACGTGTGCTTTAAACAGATAATAAGGTACGAAATACCGAAGATTTAGATTTCTTTTTTTTTAAGGCCATGTGGTCTTTGAAAACGTCCGACTGAGGGCGTTGGACGGAAAGATCTAGTATCGCACACGAGTGAGCGAAACAGAACTACGCAATATATATACATAGCGTGAGCGAATTATTTTAAATAAATTAATATATTAATGAGCTTTATAAACGGAAAATATCATTCAGGTGCTGTATCACATAGTTACATTATAATAATTAGAAATAACATTTGTATTGATACGATATACTATATGGACACAAAACTTGATTAAGGGAAATTCTAGAGCTGTATTTATTATTTTTGTCTAAGGAGAGAAATATATGGAACGGTGTTTTCGGATCAGGGTTAGTATTTGTCATATACACTAGTTTTTTTTTCATATCTGTACGGCCTACTCGCACTAAGATATCTCTACACTATTTCTAAAGAACATTTTCAATATTTGCCTTTTTAGACTTACTTCCTAGTTCAGTTTTAGGTATGGCCCCGTAATAGAAATGGTCTAAAATGTACAATATTGACTTTTTTTTAAATTATTATTATTTAAAATATATATTTTATGGCAATAAACATAATAATCAATAAGTTCTAGATTTTTTTTTGGATACTTATTACTTTATAAGTGCCCTGCTTGAAAATAATTGAATAGAAGTTCTGATCATATTAGTTTTTGGGTCAACG
Source organism: Plagodis pulveraria (assembly GCA_963890685.1). Lineage (NCBI taxonomy): Eukaryota > Metazoa > Arthropoda > Insecta > Lepidoptera > Geometridae > Plagodis > Plagodis pulveraria. The sequence continues at coordinate 7,260,964 of OY982964.1, read as the reverse complement.
TAAATAATAAACAAAATATCTAAATTTCGAGTTTTTGACCCAAACGAGCTAGATACACTTGACATACGGACTAATACAAACAGACAGCGGACTATTATTCAAAAAGACTCCGTGTTGACCTTCGAGCACGGAACTCTAAAAACCAATGTTAACTAGCATCGGAATTACTGCACCGTCCATGCGAGGCAAACTCACAATAGCGTGCCTTGCTTCTCACAACTCACCTTCAAAGACACGGAATCGATTTTCAAGAAATTCAAGGAACTTTACGAGCTCGATCATTATCCTCGTAAACATCCCAGTTACCGCAGTGTCAATGCTATTCAAATGTACGGTAATAGCTCAACAACTTTACAGCACGTCAAAGATTTACAAGTACAAGTGAAAATGAAATTATATACGGTCACCATTGAACTACAACTCATTTAACGAGATATAAAAACTGACTTCCCGAGTGACCAGCGCAGTGCACTGTCATTCAGAATGAGAATGGTGACACTGTAATGAACATGCGTGACACTTACCAATGAGGAGGGAGACTTGCACCTCTCAAAAGGTAATAACAACTAAAAAAAAGTGTATGACGTTATGAAACATTTATTGAAACAGGTGGTGGGAAACCCTCTACGGTATTAGAGGCGTACTGTCCTCTGCTAAATCTCACCAATGTCACAGAACTACACATAGGGTCCTTACTGTGTTCCGGAATGGATCAAAGGTAAGCATAGACCAAAATATGAGTGGCACGTGCTAAGTCATTACTAAAATATTTGACGGCATAATAAGGGCACAGGGTAAATTAGCAGCGCGATGTGTATATAAACTAAACGAATCATCATTGAAATAAGGTTCATATCAGGAGCACGCAATATTGTAGCGGATACAACGTGTGCTTTATCAGAGGTGCAAAAAAATTAGAGAAAATAATACTTTTCACATGGACGCGACACGAAACAGTACACAAGGAAATCAATATTATTTTTTATGAATAATCATTATTTGTTTTCTTGTGAAGTTTCAAGTGTTTGTATTTATTTATCTTGACTCTACGAGCGCACGATCGAGAAATCACGAAAGAGAAGATTCTCGATCGTGCGCTCGTAGAGTCAAGACCTCCTGAGAATGCTTCGTGTAGAATCGAAACGCGTCGAAAATTCTTCCGGTTTGGCTGCGTGGCGTTTGTGACGTCACGTCGCCTTAACAGGAAAATTAGGCGGAATTGTCACTAGATATATTTTTGTATTTTTTAAGTGTTTTATTAAAATATCAATTTGATGTTTTCATAAAATATTTTAAAAATATTTGTTATTATTAAATATGGATTTCCGCAAAGTAACGCCTGAATCTATTTATTATCAACATTTTTGATACAATTTTCAATTATTATCTTATGAAGGTGCGTATTTATTAAAAATAATACAACGACTGCTCTGCCAGAGTAAATTTTAGCCGTTGTCACTGCATAATGTAAGGAATCCAACGATGTAACCCCAAACATATAAATATACTCAGGCATTTAAAAGTTATGGTGGAATAAAGAATCACATATAGATACAAACATGAACTTTAAAAGCATTGCTTATTTTTGGGCATGGTATGCCCATGTACGAGACATGTGATTATGAATTAATTCAAAACTTACAAACAATACATTTTGTTTCCGATCTACACGTAATTTTTTACGGCCCCAAATAAACCAAGAGAACGCGGGACAAAGTTACTTGCTAATTATTCCTCTTTATAATGGCAGCGCGGTTACCAATATAACTTCAATATTTTAGACGATCACGAAAAAATTCTTCGTTTTCTTCTTTATATCAGATTAAAATACACAGTTAATTAAATAATGCGATTATATAATAAATAAGCTAAATATTATAATAAAGCTCAGTATCTTACCATCCCTGAAATTATAATATGCATGCAATAAACAAGTTGCTCAACAGCAGGTCCAAAGGGGATACTCTTCAAACGTGTTTCACTTGATTACGAAGCTTCTTCACGAGATGTTTCTATTCTACAAATTCCAGGTTTCATGTATATTTACATGGTGGTTAACACATCATTATCATAATAAGCAAACGGAACAGTGATCTCTACGTACTAACAATGACTTCGTTTTTTATGTTTTATTCAAACTAATGGTATATTATATGGTTTCCAGGTGTCAATGCTTGAATCTATCAAGTAATGAAATTAATTTCAGCTTTATACAAATTCTATAAAAAATTTGAAATGTACGAGAGGAAAAATTTAAGTCATGTTCGTGATTCGAACCCGTTTCCATCCACCCCTTTAGCCGGGGTATGCTCTAACCAATTGAGCTAACATGACAATGAGTCATAACTACATTTTTTCGCCATCGTTCTTTAACCATCGTATTGGGATGGAGCGACATCTATAGTACAACGACGTTATTGCTTACATAACAATATTAAAATAGAATAATTCACTTTCCGCACTCGTGTCATAATGTACATTTAAATATGTTTGTCTAAATTATACTTGTATATAAGTACTTTTATTACCTCAAAATAAGATCAAGTATTTTACAAATACCATAAATTTCGAAAGGTATGTATAGTAGCTATATTATGCATTATCCGGAGTGATTAAGTCAAATCAGCGCAACATTTGACTGCTAATTAACTAATTTTATAGACAGGGCAGTAAACACTCGTCAAATAAACTATCTCGAATAATAAATTGCTCGATTAGCCAGAATATTACTAGAACGACTAAGAAAAAATGTATATTATATTATAAATAAATAAAACTTTTATAAACAAGCTTAAAAGTAACGTAGAATTTAATATTCATAGGCCAAGTACATAATAGCTGTCGTAACGGAGTTGACTCTCCGACGCGGTTTGAATAAGCAAAAGAATTCAACACAAATCGGAGGCTCTGTCCTAGACACCCGCTGAGTAATCCTGGTAACAGATGTAGAATAATATACTTAACTATTTATAGAATAATATCAAACACGGGCTATTCGCGTGGCACCACGTGACGTCGTGTGTATTGCAGAATTAATAAACAAGTAAGTATGTACCTAACACCATACTCAACCGATGTCTTCGACGCTAGATGTGCGTGACTGACTGGTGAGTTACGAAAATCAATAGTTTAACAATGGCCTATTATATAGTCTCTACATATTAAGCGTTGATTGTGAGTTTAAAGCAGACTAGTTTTTGAAATAACGTATTTTTTGTACATTAGTAAGATTTAATATGATTTCGATATAGAGAAAACAGCCTTTCTGGTGCTAATAAGTGTTAAGTCTGAAAGGGAATTGATTAAGTGAACATTCGAAAGCAAATGAATATCGATATACATATAGAACATCATTAAGCTCCATATCAACTGTGACATAGTGGGCATACGACAGCGGATGACAAGAAGTTTCATCCATTGAACCATACGACGTATTAATCAATCTACAAAATCTTATAAATTTAACTATCCTAATACAGATCTAGCTGAAGAAGGTCAACAGGAGGTTGTTACGTTACGGCTACCTCCATCTCGTGTCAGACATTGCTATAAGGAGAAATGAGTATTCATAAATTTAATCGTACGTAACGGTACTTACTTTGATGCTTATCAGCTAACTGTATAAGAGGATTGGGTAGGTCCCGCCGCCTGTAGAAGCACATGACTTTTGCTTCCACATTGCCTGACGGCGTTTTGTTCAGCTCCTCTATCCGCCGGATCTGGTACGGAGACGTCGACGACGTCTCGAAATAGACGCAGTCTGTCGACAAACAAAATGGGTATTGGTTAGATTTGATTGAAAGCAGGCATCGTGATATTAAAGGCGCTGAAGCTGGCTATGTTCCTGTTCTAAATGTCAGAGGAATACAATCTATTATTTTATAATTGCCAACAGTTCGGCTCGCGGGTATATTTAACAAATGAACACAGATCTTAATAATGACAAAACAGAATTTTCCTACACAACTTCATTCGTCATCCGCGTAGGCCATACGATAGCCACAGCATTTCAGTATTATATCAAAAACACAATTGCTGTAGTATGATTGTTACAATATGCATATCTCTACTTATTATACTGCATGAGTCAAGAATCTTAAGACGAAGTAGTCTATGAAAAGTCAGACTTAGGGCGTAGGACGAAGAGACCTCGTTTCGCACGCGAGTGACCGAAACAGAAGAACGCATAAACAAATAAAACCGTGAGCGAATGTTTTAAAATAAATTAATATAAAGGTGGGTTTTAAAAACGAGAAAAAAGCTATATAATGAATCACACGATTGCTATATAATAATTAAAAAAAATGTATTTATACAGTTTACGATATCGACAAAAAAAAATATTAAGCGAACTTTTAGAGCCGTATATTTTTTTCCATCGATAGAAATATATGGAATCGTGTTTTTTGGATCAGGCATCATATTTATCATATCCTCCAGAATATTATACATTTTATTCATATCTGTAAGGTGAACACTCTTTCTAAAAAAACATGTTCAAAATTTGCGTTCCGAGAATCGTTTCGTTTGGTTAAATTAGATTAAGTAAATCCAGCAATTTCTCTGGTCGATTTTTTGTCATCGTAAGTAATATTTAAATTTCGTCTTTCAATGTTATGATGGTTTACTTTGCAGGCTGATTAAGTAACAAAATGCTCCAAAATCAAAGGTTCTCAAGCAGTGAGTAGGAGAAATGTGTTTCCACGGTTTTCTAGAAAATAAACGATCAACATGATATACTTGGCTAGATATTAAAACGAAATAAAGAAATGTACATTATTTTGTTGTTTTACGATAACTTCCGAATTATAATCCGTATCTTCTCCTAAGATGCAGTGATGGCCCAGTGGCATAGCCATATGGAATGCCGCGCAGCACGTCCATGGTTCAAATCCCGCCGCGGGCTTGAGCTTCACCGCATGGTGGAAGGGCGTTTTGCGAATGCCCGCCTGGCTAGCGAACACCCTCAAGTAGAAAATCTGTCGCCAAGCACCTAACGGTGTGTTCCGGCAGCAGTCCTTGAGAGCCAGTGAAATTACAAGCACATGGAAATTAAGAACATGTCTCAAGGTGACGGGCGCAGTGCAATTCGTGACTTATGACGAAACGCATCTGTTATAAGCAGAGGTTAGTCCGCTTAACATCAGGGGGGCCTCGAGCTTGTTCCGCCACAATAAATTAACTAAAATATAAAAAAAAAACGATTTTCTTGGAAACCATATCATTGATACATAAAGTTTAAATATTTAATAGATAAATACGATTTTGTAATCGAAGACCAGCGCGCTGCGTTATTGAGAAAAGTATTATACTCTCAAATTATCTGTTGGTATTTACGTTGATTTATTTTCCCAGAAATGCCATTATTTCATTGCCATGCCATTTATACAATAAAATGGCGAAGAAATTACATGGTAAATATTTTGTGTGATCTAGGAGTAATATTGTGATCGACCATCGTAATTTTTTTCTGCGGGTGCCAATTAGATGATAACCTTACGAGGAGTGGGTGTAGCATGATAATTCAAAGCTCTTTATATACCAAATACAATATCTGCCATGACGCCGGTAAGAAAGGAGATTATGGCATGTTTATGCATTTTGTGGAGGATGTTGCTTGATTGTGAAGAATGATATAAGATTTTATTTAATTATATTCGTTGGCAAAAATTGTAAGCAAATATAATTTTTTAATTTTGTTGTTATACAGCCACCCAAGTTATAAGACCAATTGGAGATAAAGGTTGCGTCAACCAACTAATAAACATTTAAACTGTATAATGCAAAGAATAGTACTATTTTTTTGGAAGTCAGTTAAGGCCCTTACAGTATTCAAATTAGCAGCTCGTTGCTGGCCTGTACGAAAATCAGACAAACTAACGTGGAAATAAGGGTCATATCAGCGCACGCTACAACAACGTGCCAGTAATGACAATATTTCCGCCTGATATACAAGAAAATTTGAGTAAATAAAACTTTTCCCAACGTTCCCGCGCGCCTGTCTTCGAGTACAAAATCGTATTACAGATTAAATATATTAAGTTTATCTATCAATTGATATGGTTTCCAAGAAAATCGTTAATTTCGTTTAGGAGAAGATACGGATTATAATCCGGAACTAACGAAATTTAATTTCACTCACAAACTCAATAAGTAACGGTGCTTCAGACATGAAAATTTAGTCAAGGATCTCAGGATTTCATGTATACATATTATATGCATAATTATCACATTTTTTAACCTTTTTGTTAATACGATGGTGACATTACATGCACGAGGCCCACCTGGCGTTATCTTCTGCCTACAACAGATGCAGTTCCTCCCAAGTGATGAATTGCACTGCGTCGATCATCTGAGGCATAAAGTTGCTAAATCTATGTGCCTGTAATTCACTGGCACCCATAGCCTGAAGCCGACTTCAAATACAGTAATATGAGCATTACTATTTGGCGGCAGAAATAGCTGTGTTGTTAGTATTGCCCAGGACATACTCGTTTCCTGGGCAATACTACCAACTCAGTCACTCCTTTTGTAAATGTAGACGCTTTTAAAGCCAGGTCTAATTCTACTTTAAGTCTTGTATACGCCTTATATTACAAAGTTAATCAACATATAATTGTTAATTATTGTACTTAGATATAAAATTAAGTACCCATTCTCAATCACATGTTCAGAATACTCTCGTGCGTTGTCGTATTGGATTGGGACGCTTTGAACTCTATAATCGCACTGAGATAACTATCAATGAAAATCTTATAAAAAATATGTACAAGAAATTAGGCAAACAATTTGTTTCAACAAATTAGAGACAAAGAGCACACTCATTCCTCGTTTTGGTCAGTAACTGTGTACCATTCGCGTCGAGGTGTGGACGGTGGCAGCCGGTGCGGAACGTTTAGACGTCTCCACCAGCGATAATGTTACCACCAGTAGAGTACCACATGGACATACCTAATGTAAATGCCACCATTTACCGTTACACCACACAACACAACTATATAACTCGCGCGCATAATGACACGCTTCGAACCTTTCATTTTGAAACAGCTAACAGCGAGTTAGTTTTGGACGATTACTCTCTTTGACAATGCTTGCCTCTCTTTTTGTATAATGCAGGTGAATGATGGTCGATGGTGGTCATCACTTTGTCAATGGAATAAAGCTTTGTAAAATGCAATGATTATAATAATCATTCTCAACTTAATATTATAATTGCGGGAGCTAGTTTGCCTGTCGTATTTTTGTTAATTTAATTCATAATGCTAGCTACTAAAACTATTGATTTTGACCAAATTTTAATTAGTTTATTGAAATTTGGATCAGATACAGTCTATAGCTGCGACCTGTAGACGGTGTAGTTGTATAAAAGTACCTGCTGTGCGGATAAATTTACATTTTATACAGTTCCCGAGTAGGAATCGCGACCAACATTAAGTAAATACTAAACCCATATCCTACTTCCAGATACAGCTAATGCGATAGTTTGTGTGAGTGCATTTATTGCGTCCTTCCGTAAGTACTAAACAGACTATTAAAAAAACATACATATACTTTTTGTCTTGAAATAACAGACACGATTATTTACGAACACATTTTATAACGATTTAGTACGTTACCCCGTGGGTTGCCGGGCTAGAATGTCACCCTCCCTTGCTACCTGCGGGTGTCGTAAGAGGCGACTAGAGGTAAAGTACTGGAAGGTGGGCAGCACGCCTTCTGAGGCACTGCTATCTTAAACTGCGATCCCCAAGACGCCTGCCAAGCGTGGGAATTATGGCAAATCCCTCCATAATGGGGGAGGCTATGCTCAGCAGTGGAAAATCCGGCTGATACAGTACAGTACGTACCTACTCATAAGGAAGAGTATGATAACCAAATTCAACTCGGGCGAAGCGGCGGGCAGATGCAAGACCACATAAAAATATTTAAAGCTCATTTATAGGAGCTATGACGCTAAGATCAGGCTAAAGCTGACTGGAAGAAGAAAGCATGTGGTGTTGTTTCCCACGATCCGGTATGATGTGATCCCACGAAGGTCCCACTTTCTATGGTATAAGGGCAGGAAAATGGAAAGTTGTATACATTTTTCAGTAGCATTTTATGTAAGTAGATAGCGCAAGTAGCTGCAAATTAATTACATCTCATATATTTCCTAAAAAACTTTATATCTGGATGCGATCGCAAGGTGATCTAAAATTAACTTGCGATGAGACGCGGTATCCACGTGTGTTTTGTGAAGTGGATAATGAGCGTTCATTTCTTGCCATTCGATTCATATTTTATATCGCTTAATGGCTAGCTTTGATCACCATCTCCTGAGTTGGTGATGATGTGTTCAAGATGTATCAGAATATATAGCTTGGCTTAAGGGTGAATGCCGCGTGGCAATCTCCATAAATATAAACCCCTATTATTTCTCTGGATGCACCTGTCATTTTATTTTTGAACCTACTTCAAATAAGAAGGTTCTCATTTCAACTGTAGTTTTTTATTACATGACTGCCCACAAAAGGAGAGTTATGTTTTCAGGCTACAGGTATAGTATGTTTGTGAGTTTGTCAAGGAACAAGCGCGAGGCCCACCTGATGTTAAGCGGTATCTTCTGCCTATAAGAGATGCATTTCATCACAAGTGACGAACTGCACTGCGCCCATCACCTTGAGACATACCTGTTAAGTCTCATTTTGCCTGTAATTTCACTGGCTCTCAAGGACTGCTGCCGGAACACACCGTTAGGTGCTTGGCGACTTGGATTTTTTACTTGAGGGTGGTCGCTAGCCAGGCGGGAATTCGCAAAATGCCCTTCCACCATGCAAAAATTATTTATTATTCCACCATAACTTCTAAACCATAGGTCTAAGCGTTTTCAATGTAAGATATATCGTTATATTTGTATTAATAATGCGCAAGTGACACTAGGTAACTAAAAAGAAATAAAAAATATACTGGCGGATTTTAGACGCCATATTGTGTGATAGGATTTTTCTCTTTCTTACCTATTGTGTGGGGTTTCAAATTGAAGGGCTTTAAAACACGATTACATATATGTATATACTTGCAGTTTTATATTCAATGGAACGATAATATGTTTGACGAAAATAAATATTTTGCAGTCGGGTCTTTTCCGTTTTTAATTAGTTTATAATTGTTGACCTCATCACTCTCTCTCTACAGGGTGTACATGTTGAATTTAGAAGATTGTGCGTGTTTTGTTAATTGTGAAATTGGCAAGTCCGAATTCAAAGTAACTTTATGAGACTTACACTTTACATATTTATGGGTAGCAAGCATCCCTCTGCTTTTACCAATGGAAGGACTCAAGAGCAGGCTTGAGATGAGTCTTAAAACATGCAGATTTTTTGAATTTAGTTGTTTATAGACTGGACCTTATAGAATTTATAAAGGAACAGCTCTTTGCCGCTTAGTACGAAAAGCAAGCAAACGACCAACGTTGAAAGTGTTAATATCAGAACACGCTGAAATGTGATGGCTAGGGGATTAGCTCAGATAGAAATGTGAGAGAGGTTAAGAGATGTTGATATCTGTTTTCCACATCATTTTCAGTATCAAGCTACTAATGAGTGTATGCTTCGGATTTTTCCTCAATAAGATTTGATGATCATTCAATGAGAAGATATACATTAGTCCTGGTTCTTAAGCCGGAAACTGTACATCTGTATTATATTATTAAGTATGAATAATGGGCGGAGAATGACGCGTTCTAAAAAGCAAGAAATATTGTTAACCTTTAAGAAATTGTCGTTCAAATTTAGTTTTTCTTTTTCAGTTCTTGCATGGTGGTTGGGTATTTTGCGAATGCCCGCCTGGCTAGCTACCACCCTCAAGTAGAAAGTCTGTCGCCTAGCACCTAACGGCAGCTGTCCTTGAGAGCCGGTAATTCTTGGTTAGCCTGAACATCATCTTCGACCACATCATCACTTACCATCAGGTGGGATAGTGATCAAAGACTAACCTATGAAATAAAATAAAAAAGTTTTCTTTCACTGTGAGAGAATCATAGTCAAGAGCAAACTCTCAGTTACCGCTCTTTAGACCAAATCGGCATCTTGTTGCCATCGCTAACAGCTATAGTTTTAGGATGGTAAGTAAGCTCGTGGGGTGCCGGGCTAGAATGTCACCCTCCCATCTCTACCCGTGGTTGTCGTAAGAGGCGACTAAGGGTTACACAACAGAAGGTGGAGCGCAGCAGCACTTTGAGAAACTGATATATTACACTGCCAATGATCCCCAAGCCCCCTCCCCCCCATAATGGGGCAGTGGACTATCCGGCTGATATAGTAAGTAAGAGCACAACTAGGATCGGTTTATCCATAGATAAAGAGAAACATAGAATTTCATTCATAAATGGTCGATATCGTCCACGCGGATTCCAACTTGTTTCATAATCGTTTAGTATAACCGATGAGAATTTTCGTATGCATAAACTAACTGTATTTGCAAATCGCCTGGCTAGCTACCACCTTCAAGTAAAAAATCTGTTGAGAAGTACCTCAAGGGGTTCGGGAGAAAAATAATAATGTTTTTACTCACAATATGGCGTCTAAAATCCTCCAGTTTGTTTGTTTTACTTCTTTATAATACCTAGTGTCACCTGCGCTATCAAGACGAATCTAATGATACATTAAAATTGGTTAAGCCGTTTAGAAGTTATGGTGGAATAAAGAAACTCACAAACATAAAAATACATACAATAGACAAACTAGACAAATTCGAACCCTGAAAACATAACACATTTTTTTTGGACATACGTGTATAAATAAACATATTTTTGATAATATTCTATAGCCTATGTTCATCAGGGATCAAGTAGGATTCTAATGGTGAAAGAATTTTTCAAATCAGTCCAGTACTTTTTATCTCTATTCGTCAATACGAAATACAAATCTTTCTTCTTTATAATATGAATATAGAATATATAGATTACAGTTTGGTTCCATATGAAATCCAGTATGACTCTGAACCATTGAAAGCAGTAACTTCCCTTCCGTCTTATATTCAATTACATCACAAATAGGCTTAACATAATTTATCTATTTTTTTATCGATCTTAGCAAACATACGATACCGTGGTCAAATAAAATCAATTATGTAAAGTGCCAAATCATCGTGATAGCATAGCACAGATTACATAACACGTAGTGTTGGGCCAATTAACTAATACAAGATTTTATCAATAAACAATACGATTCCATTTTGTGGTTCTAGCTGTCGCGACCTGGTCACCATACTCGAAAATTATATTATTGATCGGATGTTACATTGACGTTACGTAATACGTTTTATTGACGAAATTATTGTATCAGCTGCTGTATTGTCTGTATAATCGTCATCATAGGTGTAATAAAAATTTAAATGTCAGTACAAACAAACATAACATCATGTTTTATTCCCGAATGGGTAGTAACGTAACGTCAGAGAGGTATATATTTATTACAAAATTAAAAATTTACGAGAGGAAAAATTACAGTCATGTGCGGGATTCGAACCCGCGTCATCCACCCCTATAGCCAGGGTATGCTTTCACCAACTGAGCTAACATGACAATGACTAAAAAGTCTAATTTTTCCTCTCGTTCGTTAACCAACCAATATTTCTTATGTCTGTATAGAATAACGATTGTCACTAATTTTATGATCACGTAGAAATCATATAGCAATATGCATATATAACAATGCAAGTAAAATTATACAATTATATTGAAATTCGAAACAAAGGAACAACGCGTTGCAAATCCTCAAATGGATTAAACACGCGATGATCATTTTAGCCTAATTTCGGATTTACATCGATTCTTCGAATTTGTCTAGTGCACTGCACTAACACTAGGATACAAAAACCCGACATACAGTGACGCTACCTGGCATTTATAAGAGCACCACCAATAGGCCCGTCCGCCGCGTCGCTGTCGGCTTCGGACGCCATGGTTGTACCAGACGCATAGGCGCAGAATACACAACAGTTACTACGTGTACTGGTTTCTGTCTATGTGTGCGTTGCGGACACGTCTGTACGATTACCTAGCTAGTATATAGATGAATGTGTAAGTAGGGGCATTATGCGGCTGATAGCGATGTTAACGCCCGTTCAGTTTTGCCAAGAAGTATATTTTTGGAACGTGTCAATAAGTAAGTGTATAGTAAATTTAGCCTGGACACGTCATCACGGGAGGGCGCAGAATGATTGAATTCAAATCTTAAGATTTTTTTAGGTTAAAATGTGGTAATATTAATATAGGTGCAACGCGTGGTGTTATATTGTTTATAGGTTAAATTAAAATCACTAGTTTGCTTTTGGTGATGATAAGAAATATTTGTTAGTGCTCATGCACGGTATCAAAGGCATACTTGCGTAAGGGGTTTTTGTATGTAACACATCAATAAATTGACTGTATCGCTAGCACGCTCCTATTTAACGTACCTACTTACATCGATTCATATTGTGAATAGTATGACCTACTTAATATTACGAGTCCAAACAATGCAAAATTTTGCATACTAGACATAGAGGTTAATCTATGTATAGTACCACCAACTTAACTGTGCAGTTTTCGAGGGCGCTACTGGTCATGGAAATCAACTACTAACTGTCACAATTTGAAGGAATGTTGTATTTCTTTTTTCTGCCACCTGAACAGATAAGTTGGTGGGTCTGTAAAGTAAACTACTACGTTTGCATGAAGAGCGCTATCGATCCATCTCTTTCAGTTTTCAATATATTATTGATTTAGATTTGAAAGCCTGTTTTCTGTAATCAAAGACTAACATTCTATGTCGCCTAAAGTATAGACATCAAAGTAGAAGGATCGATTATGACCCTCTAAAAACAAAGTTAAGCGTTTATTCGTTAAGGGTTAAAGAATATCAAGAGTCAAGCTAGATAGATTAACTCTTTACCAACTTTTTGAACACCTTAAACTAAACCAAAATTAAAAATATTTAGTTTATAACAGTGAACAATAGGTGGCCTTATCGCTCAAAGCGATCTCTTCCAGACAACCTTTGAATGGAGAGGAGCAAGTTTAGCTAGTTAGTTAGCTATCTAAATTTACTACAACGATCTTGTCCACTAGTATGTATAATATTATTAATAATAACAATAAGACATGGTATGGGCACTTAAATACCAATTTTATAAACATTACAAATAACTAATTTTGTTAATTATTCACGTATATCGTCGAAAGCATTGATGGCCGAGCGGTAATAGCTATGGTCTGCCGTGCCGCGGTACCCTGGTTTGATCCTCACCGCCGGCTTGAGCTTCATCGCATGGTGGAAGGGCATTTTGCGATTGCCCGTCTGGCTAGCTACCACCCTCAAGTAGAAAATCTGTAGCCAAGTACTTAACGGTGTGTTTCGGTTCAGTCCTTGAGAGCCAGTGAAATTACAGGCACATGAGACTTTACAACTATGTCTCAAAGTGACGGGCGCAGTGCAATTCGTCACTTGTGATGAAATGCATCTGTTATAGGCAGAGGTTAGTCCGCTTAACATCAGGTGGGCCTCGAGCTTGTTCCGTCACAATAAAATAATAATATAAAAAAAAAATGTTTCCTGATTTTTATGAGCAAATGAGTGAAGAGTAGAAGCAAAATTTTTTTGAACCCCACTATTGCCTTCACGAGTCATCCACAAAGTACGTGACGCAAGCATGTATTGTGAACGACACTACAGGACGACTCGACGTCGACACCACTGTGGTGTCGTTTAAAATGTTTTTTTTTTGGTATCTTCACCACCGCCGACTAGCGTTAATTGTTATATCACAACTTTAAAAAAATATTATTCATGTTGTAATTTTTATTTATATAACACCTTATGGCATGTAAATACTGAAATTGGTTGAGTTCACCAGGTATACGTAAAAACAAAGTTCATTGTATATTTAACAAAAAAAAAACGGGCCAAGTTCGAGTGGGACTCCCGCACGAAGGGTTCCGTAACTAAATATTCTGTGAGTAGTTAAAGCGTCTACCTGTCACTGTTATTAGTATTGAGCAAGAAACGATAAAAAAATCAAGTTTGTTGTATGGGAGCCCGCCTTAAATATTTATTTTATTGAATTTTTAGTATTTGTTGTTACAGCGGCAATAGAAATACATCGTCTGTGAAAATTTCAACTGTATAGCTATCACCGATCTTGAGATACAGACGGACAGACAGCGAAGTCTCAGTAGTAGGGTCCCGTTTTTACCCTTTGGGTACGGAACCCTAAAAAAGCAACTAGAACACGATATTATACAATAACTTTTATGTTAGCTGTTTATAAAAGAAAGATGTCGTCCAGTTCCCCCACTTTCTCTTACGCAACGATCTGAAAAGCTTTCCTTACGCATAAGTGGATTGCTGCAGGTGGAATGTGGCGAAATAGGGTTGCCCTAGCGCGAGTTGTGTGTGCTGATTGATGGAGAATTTTTATCGTTTTACAAATTTCGGGCTGAATACTGGGCTAAAACAATCTACTTTTGACCACACAATCCTTCAACCATCGACACAGGAAGCGACCACCGTATTACATCTTTCAGTACTTTATACAGGGGATGTCAATAAATCCCAAAATATAAGACAAAAAATCTGTTAGTGCATCATCTGGTACCAACATCTCAATCTGGTATGTGAAATATGTCTAACATGGTATACAAAAAACTGTCAGCAGAGGTGTCTAATACTCTATAAACTAACATTTATATTTAGTGTTTCAACCGTTTATGTTTTAAGGTCCCATGCACAGAAATATTAACACTTATTAACCTACGTGCATGCATGAAGGTTATGCTATCACCAAATACTTAAATAAAAAAATTTAGGCAATGATAGCCGAGCGGTAATAGCTATGGACTGCCGTGCAGCAGTTCCATGGTTCGATCCTCACCGCCGGCTTTAGCTTCACCGCATGGTGGAAAGGCATTTTGCGAATAGTAGCCTGACTGGCTAACACCCTCATGTAGGAATTCTGTCGCCAAGCGCCTAACAGTGGGCAGCAATCCTTGAGGGCTAGTAAAATAACTCAAGGTTACGTGCGGAGTGCAGTTCGTCACTTGTGACGCAAAGCATCTTTTATTTGCAATGGTGCCATTGCACCTCGTGTGGGGTTCTGTCACAATCGCATATAAAACCTAGTTGTACCTTCGCAAAAACAACATCGAACCAAGTTTCAGTGACGCCGTATCTGTTCCTATCTCTAAGAAGAGAAGAATATCTTAACAAATATTTACATTTTCGTGGTGTAAGACTTTTCGGAAAACCTCTAGCACAAGTACCAAACTCAAGTTAGTTTTTAATTGTGTCTGAAAAAGATATGCTATTCTTGCGCTATCCGCCTCAAAGATATTACCAAAGTTATATCATATATAAAGAAAACCTACCAGTCCGAAGTCGTAAATCATTATATGAAATGAGCAGACTAAGATACGTTTCTGAATTGTGGTTGACACTCGTGAAACCGTGGCCATAAGTTATTTTACTATTATTTACCTTTTGCGGCATCTCCGTTCATTCAAGCCGTTTACGAGTTCAAACACTAGTTTAGTGCCTGTTAAATAAATAATAGGGTAAAAAGCAAACGTGTAGTTCTAGGTGCGTCGACCCGCATGAACCTGAGGGTCATCAACTCATCATAAGACGTGATGTGATGTCACAATTCTAAATGACACTTTGTTACATACAATTCAATGTTGAGTGCACTTCGGTTCGTAAACAAACTTGGTTTAATCCAGAAGTTACTGGTAGGAAAGATGCCGTCACACTTTTTTACTTGAGGGTGGTAGCTAGCCAGGTGGGTGTTTTGTGAGGATTCGAACCAAGGACGTCCTGGGCTTCAATCTATAGTAATTGCCACTACTAGACCATCACGTTTCAAAGGACCTGGGAGAAACTCAAATCAGAGTTCGACTTGACTTTAAAAACAATTTACTTCCATATAGGGATAGAAGATCAATGTACATAAAATATTAAGATACGTCAGATTTTTTCTTACTACTTAAAAAATTGTTAGAGAAACAAAGTTTTGTTAAGTTTTGGTACGAAATTGTAATCTCCTTCTGAAATTGTCAGTTTACTTACAACTAGTTCAAAATCATGTCAATTGTTACTTCTTAGATGATATTCAGAACATATGACTGAAATAAAACAAGAAGCTCTGGTATAAACCTAATTACAACGTTGGTTTGTTAGATTTTCGTACTAGCCGGCAACAAGCTGCTGGATTGCTGAATATAAGGTCCTCAATGCCACCTTCACAGTACTGGTACCTGTTTATTGACAAGACTAATGCTTAGTAGACGCACTGTACTATAGAAAAGCAACCCACATTTCCTAGAGATCAGTACAGTCAGTTTTCAGCGCTGTAACAGTCAATGTACCTAATGAATTAATTCCCGACGGATACATCTCATCTGGCATTGGATGTGGAAACAGTACGAAACAGAAAGTGAAGATTCTTTTTGGCAAACATAGAGAAGTGACGTTCACTCACTCGGGTATGAATGAAACGCGGCGGTACGTTGCCGTAGTTTGCACTCATCTTTAAACGTTAGTAAATAGATCTGAAGTGAACTTCGTTTTGACATAGGAGCTCAATAATGGGCTTCTTTTTCAAAGGATAATATCAAAATGATATACCATCAGATGCAGGCATGTATGAATAATATATATGTACAATAGTAAATTAACTGCCTCGTTGTTGGAATGCCTAAGATGTCTTGGAATCTCGCGAGATCTTGGGATCAAACCCCGAGTCCGACGACGTTTACTGGGTTTTACTGACGAAACTTTCAGGAGCAGTCCGAAGCCTGGAACTATGTCCGGTAGATGACGATAGACGAGCCTCCTTTAACATAAAACTAGACCATGTCTGGTGAAATTTGGTTATGTCTGGGTAGACAAGAGATTTCCAAACAACCACATTTCAGGGAACACAGACAATATGTACTATGGAAAAAATGCTTTGATCAGATGTTGAAGAGATGTTTAAGATTTGTAATAATTCATCATCATATAGAGAACCTAGTGTAGGGTGAGTGGCCCTTCTAGGAGCATTGTTCTATTCAAAGATACCTCTAGGCACTTAAGCTAGGGTCTGCTTTCACCGAACCAAGATTGCAATTGCCCACGGCCGTCAATGGCACTGTCAGATTGGAAATAGTTACGATGAATTTTGTATTACTTACAGGTAAGCCGCAGAGTAATTTTTTTTTGTTTATGACGGGACAAGTTGTAAAATTCGCTCGCAAACATACCTAGTTGAAAGGTTGTAACGTTTCTATGTTGAATTAAAGTGTTTGCCTGCTACGAAAGAACGGAATGACGACAGAGTTCTTGGCCAATATCTTCATTTGGCAAAGCCTGCATGTATGAGAGAACACTAAAACGAACAATTAATGATGTTACTAAAGCTTTTCCAGATTTAAGGAATGTTAGCTAATTTTCGTGTATATTTAGCTGTTGTAGTAGTTCTTAATGTGGCTAAACGTGTATGTAAAAGCATAATGGAACAGCCCGAAGATTCGTAAGCCTGTACGGCTAATGTTAGAAAATAAAATGCACCGCAGCAAATAATCTACCACGTGTCAAATATCGAAATCGTGTAAACATTATCCTACGTCCTTCTCTGGGCTACGCGCTAACACTTTTTAAATAGAATCTAACATTATGGTCTTACCCACATAAGTGTCATGCTTGAACACTTTTTGGGTTAAGTTCCTAAAGTATCAAAGACAAAATCGGGGCAGGTTTGATTGTCCATAAGATAAATTTATAGGTGTACGCTCTCGCTAATAATTAATACATCTTTTTATATAAAAAGATGGATTAATTATTGGCGATCGATTAAATTACCTTCATATGAAGATAATTTAATTTTGTGTGTCGAATAGTGGACTTCTGCTTATAAAGGTCATTAGGTCACATTGTGCTACGTATTACATCACTAGGAAAAAACCTATATCAACAATAATTGTGTTTGAGAGATTATTGGTTTGAAAAAGAAAAACACTATATTTACTTCCCATTCTAGGTTTAACTAATAGCCAGCTCTCATCTTCAAACATGGTCAAAGAAGCCTATCGTCGAAAATTACTAACAGTGTTCTTTCATACAAAAACTAAACGCACTTCCAGAACGTTATTATTTAAATATGTGTGCGTGAATTCAGCGATTTTACAGTAACTTCGGACTCGTCAGCGCATTGCATTCCACGCACTTACCGCGATGACTTAACCCTTACATATTGGTATTCATCTATACTATCTCTACTAATATTATAAAGAGGAAAGATTTGCATTTTTTTATGCAATGAATAAATTAAAAAACTACTGGACCGATTAGGATGAAATTTGGTATAGAAATAGTTTGAGACCTGTGGTAGGACATAGGATAGTTTTTATCCAACTGCACAAAATAACTTGCGCGATAACCGATATACACGCGGGCGGAGCCGCGGCCGGAAAGCTAGTAACAATATAAATGTATTGTTATCTGGTGAATATATTCACAGCCGATCCTCAGCGGTTAAGGTTGCGATGCAGATCCATTAGGAGCTGGGAACGGAAAATAAAACAATTATGAATTAAACAAAGTTCAATCTCAATGGGCATTGCGCGTGGCGGCTACGACCTTTTGTTAATCCAAAAAGCGCGAAAATTATATTAAATCATACATTTCACATGGTACCTACTGCCTGGTCTAATTTTTTTGGCAACGATGTTTACATTTCATCTTCAGTCAGATGTGAAGATTCACTATTGCTAAGGAGGACTGAAAAAAATAATTTCAAAACACTTGCATTTCAATAATTGTTTTTACCTGTTAATCAAGCAGTTATGAAAAAAAGTTTAAAATGGATTTGTTGCCAAAATGTCCGTTCATACTTAAAACAAAAAGTGTTCCGCTTAGCAGAAGTTGATGTTCAGAGTGACTAAAATCTGGGAATTGCACCCTTAAGAACCAATGATATTGACGTGATTGCGTATATTGCGTCTATACACTATTTCATGTAGAGGTAGGCAATGGTGGGGCGTGCGTTTTTGACTGAAAGATCTTGTCCTGGCTAAATAAAGGTACTATATAAGTATATACTAGAAAATCCCGCCCCTATCCCGCATTGACGGAGTCGGTATAACAACATATAAAGATGACAAAGGACAACCTTTACAAATTTTGAACAAAGTTAATGTTTTGGTTTTACCTGTGACGAGAACAAATGTTCTTGTAATTAGTAGTTTAGGTTAGTGAGACCGTTAAGATGGTAGAGTCCTGTTCTGCGCCTACTGTACAGCAATACTCGACGTTGACATGAGAAGGGGTATGCTGATCATAGGACAGTTTTTTAATTATGATGGTGATGATAATTGACTACCCCCTTCAGAAGTCCTACCGCTGGCTTGAGATTCATCGCACTGTGGTAGGGCGTTCTGCGAATGCCCGCCTGGCTGGCTACCACCCACAATTAGAAAATTTGTCGTCAACCACCTCACTCAACAGTGTATTCCGGTAGCCCTTTCAACAACATCACTTACCATCAGGTGAGATTGTGATCAAAGGCTAACCTATCAGCATTAAAAAAATAAACGGTCAATACTTAAGCCCGGAACTTCTATCACCCCAGTTCAGAATAGTTCCAATAAAATAATTATTCCTCAGAAATAGGTGAGGTAGATAGATATTATACAAGAACTAGATGTGAAGGCATGTTACTTGGATAAGTACCTGTCTATAGGTCAATGAACTTCATACTTTCACATAACTGAAGGTTATGCCAGGAATTAAAAAGTTGTGTCTTTGGTAATATGTCTTGTCAAAAGAAGGTAATTTTAACTTATTATGACTTTATGATCTACAAGGTACGCAATTATATCATATACTTATACATATGTTTATACTAAGAATTTATAACAATTTATTTTATTGCATTGTTGCACAACTTACAAGTGCATACTTTTAAATTATATAAACACACATATATTTTTTTCAATAAATACATTTGTAGAAAATTACAAAAATATAAACCTAAAATACACATTAGGGTTATATTTTTACAAGAACTAAATAAATTTAAAACTGTTGTAGTACAACATGAATGCAACTTGAAATATGCTGAATCATGAATTGAAGCGTTCACATGCTAGCTTGCTTGGTCAAGCAAGCAATGCTGTGAGCACTTCAAAAATGATTTTGTATCAATGAAGTTAAGTGAAGAAGTGAAAGATATGAACTAATTATATGGTGATTTTAGATCAAGGTTTTTAAATACTGATATTCTTGCTCTTCCTGAATGTGATCAAATGCATACAGAATAAATTTAATTGACCAATATCATGTAAATTTAAATTGACTTTACTGGACATAAGCCTCTATTTCTACAAAATAAATTGGTTCAATCATGGTGAGGATAATACCATTTTAATATCCTTAATTTAATTAATAATAACACAATTAGATAAGAAAATGAATAAAGGTAAATACCTAGTACAGAAATCAACTCAATACTATATATATGTACCTAGTACATTTACAAAGCATCAATCATGTTTATACCTCCTTGTTTTCTAACTAAAATGTTGGTTTAAATTAAAATTTAAAGATTTCTATAGACAGTGTACATTAAAATGTAATAGATATGGGACAGCACAATTTCAATATATTAAAAAAAAAATCATGCCTGATAGGTTAGCCTTTAACCAATATCTCACCTGATGGTAAGTGATGATGTAGTCGAAGGTGTAATTCAGGCTAGCCTAGAATTATTGGCTTTCAAGGATAGATGCCGGAACACACCGTAAAGTGCTTGGCGACAGATTTTCTACTTGAGGGTTGTAAGTAGCCAGGCTGGCATTTGCAAAATGCCCTACCACCACGCTGTAACGACTGCCATCCTAAGACG
Organism: Plagodis pulveraria; assembly: GCA_963890685.1. Taxonomy (NCBI): domain Eukaryota; kingdom Metazoa; phylum Arthropoda; class Insecta; order Lepidoptera; family Geometridae; genus Plagodis; species Plagodis pulveraria. The sequence goes on along the minus strand of OY982964.1, from coordinate 7,240,066 downwards.
ACAACCGGGACCAACAGCTTCCTCCGAAGCATGGAAGCGCTAGTAGTAATGTCACTAGGGGTCACCCATCCAACTCATGACCGCCGCGTTTGTTGCTTAACTTTGCTGATCAGTCACAAACAGCTAAGCAAACTTCGCTACGAGCACTTCAAAAATCGTTTTGTAAGCAGTATGAATATTTATACACACCATAATCATGTGAGTTCAGTGTTTTGAATCTGCATGGTACCGACTTCCATAATGATTTCATACTTTTGAGTGTTGGAAGTTAGTTCCATTTATTACATAATTTTCTTTCCATATTGATAGTCACTTTCTCATTATTGTGGGGCTATTCAGCTTCAATGTTTAACCACATCCACATATCAACAAGTGAGATAGTGGTCAAAGGCTAGCCTACCAAATATGGAAAAGATAAGATTTATAATGTTTCAATACCTATTATTACACATGAGAGTTTTTGGTAGTTTTAAATCTGTGCCATCTTCATACCATTTCTTATCTGCATTAGGGAGGTGATTGAATAATTGGAATAAAAATAATTATTGATGCTATTTTTTTTTCTTGCCTTCTATTTATTGTAATTGATAACTAAAAGTACTATACATATCTATAGTGTTCCATGATGAAATAATCTCTGAAACCATTTAGGGCAATATCTAATTGATTAGTTAGATATTGTCCTAAATAGTTAGATTTAACTATTGAAAGTTTAATCATGTAAAATTAAACATTGTCGGTGCCAAATAACCTTGGAACTCTTATGTGATAAATACAAACCAGAAGCATTTATTCACAGAGAGATAATAATGAGTATTGGGAAAATTGTTTACCACAGATAATGTAGGTTTCCCATGCAGGTAGTGCCATCAGACTAGTTTCGTAAAACAACAATTTGATGCATTGCTGCAACTTATGTACATATATAAAGATAAAGTGTCCTAGTTCTTATTTTGGGATCCTACAAGTGTGGCACTGACACTGGACATTGTTTTCCTATGAGAGAATACATTATATACATATTATCACTGGGTCCCGCAAGTGAGATGTTTTTTTTTAGGACTAGCATGTCTAAGCATCCGCATGTCTAAGCATCCACTTTGAAAAATAGATAAATAACAGTCTTGATTGTGAGAGTCAAGATCTCTTGAGGATGCATGTAGTCTCATGTAGAAACGAAATGAGTCGAAAATTCTTTTAGTTTGGCTTTGTGGCGTTTGTGACGTCAAGTCAGCTAAACAGGAAAATAAGGCAGAATTGTCACTAGATGTATTTTTAATACTTTTTAGATTGTTTTATTAAATTATTAATACATGTTTTTTTAAAATATACATACACAAAATCACACCTCTATCCTGTAGGGGTAGGCTCTTTCGCTTCATCTACTCTCATCAATCCTTTCATACATAAGTGTTGGCTTAGGGTACTTCTGACTTGGCTGTTTTATAACATCTTCAATCTTATTTTAGAATGTACATATTTTTTTATAGTATTTGATATTATTAGATAAATATTATTCTTTAGGCTAAATTCACACTTATTTATTAATCTAAGTCACATCAAGGCTCCGAGTGTGAGAGTGTGTAAGGTAAAAAAATGTGAATACATGCTTAATAAGCTTTGACTACAATGTCACTAGTTACAACACTGTTAGGCGCTTGATGGCAGATTTTCAAAAGTATTTCCTGCTTTTTTTTTGGTTTTTAACTGATATGAAATTTTATTATTGTGAGCCAGCGTTTCACCTGTTCTGTTTTACAAAAATCTTTCAATTTTGGATGGAGATGAAACTGACAGTCTGAAGATACTTATCATTCTGTATTCTATGTTTGTGACAATCAATGATGATGTATAGTATGTATCACATTTTCAAAATAACTTCAGACTTAGCTTATCTTTCGGTTAGTCTAATAGTATTACATTATTATATGAAGTGGTGGCTAATTAAGATATCCATCAGGTTTTACTTTCAGTAACCACCAAGTAACCCAATACACATGAATTTGCTGTTGCAATCGTAATTATGTATTATAGTTGGTGTTAAAAGTATTCACACTAACTTCTAAAAAGCCTAAAGACTGAATCATGTGTTACATGAATAATGAAGTGATTAAAAAACAAAAACTCTATAAACAATTTTCATAAAATATTACAAAAGTTTAGAATAGACCTTTTAGCAATTCTATTGTCATTTAAATTCAATTTATATACCAACTTCCACTATTATAACATGTATTTGTGAATACTTTATGGCAATACTGCATAATATGATAAATTATGCCATGTATAGATAGTTAGGGATATAGTTCTGCTCAGAACCTTTAAAATTACTGGTTTTTATTATATTATGTTATTGATATTCTGTTTGTGCCATAGTATATAACTTAAGATTCAAAATTAATACAGTCATATAAATTATGTCATTCATATTTGCTATACATTTTAAGCCATAGTGGTCAAGAACAAATGCCTACAATATTATTAAAATAGAATACATAAAAATTTAAAATAAAATATTTTCTATATTTTTTTATATAATAATTAACATCGTAAAATTAACATTGACTACAACTGATAATCTTCATGGTGATGAGAGATGCCTATACCTTAATGTGGGTTTCTAATTCATAAATATACCAGATAATATTATTTGTTAAACTCCACTTATGTAAAACTTAATAAGATAATATTATTAATCACAGGATTTATATCAATGAAACTCTTCCATTCAAGTCACAAAGAAATGATTTCACAAAAAAAATATTATTTATATTTACTATGTTCACGTTTTTTTTTTCCTATTTTTACTGGTTATGGACACATGTTTTTGGGTCTGAGTGAGGAACTTCGATGACATATATGTTATATGAGTATTTTATGGATATTTTATACAACCACTGAACTAATCTATATAATCAATGGCAAGACATAAATAGGAAGATATGTTCAAGGAAGAGCTTACCTTTCTTAGTTACCATTCCAGATAACAGCAGTAGTGTGAGCCACATCAGGTATTGACTACCATGTTACTTTAGGGCTACAATGTACTAGGGCTCAGAGTACCAGGACATAGGCACAGCATTTTTTTGTCAACAAAAACTTTATTTTCTTTATATACACTAACATGAACTAACTCAACCCTCAATTCATTATAACAACCATCTACCCTCATAGATCCCTATTAACTTCCATCAAAATATTTTGACAACATTGGATATAACCTAAAATCTCACGTCAAAACCATCAATTTCGTACAAACAACTATCAATAAATCAAACTAGTCATTACCTAAAGCGCTTCGAGTAAAGCCAACCGAACGCAGATACGCAAGCCGATACAATGATACCTAGATGCAAATGCTAATGTCCTATTTGACAAAATTTGGTAAGAGGTACTAATCTTTTCTCACTTTATCTTCCAGAAGACAACTTGAGAATACGTTATTTCCCTCCAAAATACAGGGAACTAGATGGCATTATATTATTGAATTAATTGATGTGAGCAATTAATATGAAGGTACGACAATCAAAGCAAAGCACCGCTAGTCGGCTGGCGGTGAACCGGCGAAGCTACAACAAAAATAACCAATTATTGCTACTTACCGCCGACTCTGTACATATTCGCAGCCATTTTTATACACAATCACTATTCATTAACACTTAATTAATCTACATCTGACACAATTAATAACTATAACACTATGTAATTGAGCTTCAACAATGTTTTTCATCACGTTAACTCCGGACGCCTTTCGCTGATCGCCATTTTCTTTCACACTACTAATTTGGCCAGTGCGCAGTCGCACTTTTTGGCGTAAACTTCCTGCTCTTATAACAAAGCAATGACATGATAATAATTTTGCATTCACTAAATAATAACGTAAAGTCCGTTGTTTTATCATGAAACACGAAATATTTTACAAATAATGTCCATATTTGAAATAATTTACGATGTCCTAAAAACAAAAAAAAAAGTTCATTCAATTAACGTTTCATTACCCGTATCACTTCACTTTACCGATGATCAGTCACAGATGTAATAATTAGGTTTCGATTTTTATATATATAATGTCTTTACTATAAATCCTTATATCTAAATTAAGTTAATCTTTATAACGTATTTTCTATATTTTACGATAGCCTAAATGTTTGTTGAAATAAATGTGACTCCTATGTCTTGTTGATATTTTGTGTACGTAAGCTGTAACGTAATGACATAGACAAAGACGCTCCTTCCTCATATTTTTTAATTGCGTTCGGAAACTAGTAATCCTCGTCAGTGTGACACATTCCAGCAAAAGAATGCATGGAGTTATAACATTTATATATATGTTATTAACTTGCAATATTATCATATAACAGTTAAAAATTACATTCCTTGTTTCACAGTCGAGTTAATTACTGAAATATACTTAAAACATATTTTATTTATATACTCTAATGTAATTACTTCACAAGATAAGCACTACCGTCAAGCTTGGTTGTTAAAAATGACGTGGCATAAGTGACATCTGATTTATCTCTGGTTTGGTTTTGACAATTGCCAAATCAGCCATTCTCGCCCCGTCTGGTAATAATACAAAAAGCTTGTGTTAATAGCAATTTTCTGAATGAATTTCTAGTTTAAAGTTGTAAAACAACACATGTGGCTACTTTACAGGACTGTCTGTGACATTGGTACGTATAACTTCAAAAAGAATAGTGTATTCGTAAAAATTATAAGTGTTTTAATGTTTGTTTTTTCCAACGTTGTTCCGTATATAGATCAGCGAAATGGCTACTTATGAGGAGTTTATACAGCAGAATGAAGATCGAGATGGTATCCGCTTCACATGGAATGTGTGGCCTTCCAGCAGGATTGAAACAACGAGGCTGGTAGTGCCATTGGCTTGCCTATACCAGCCACTTAAAGAGCGCCCTGATTTGCCACCCATACAGTACGAGCCCGTACTATGTACCCGCAATACTTGTAGAGCCATCCTGAATCCAATGTGCCAGGTTGACTACAGAGCCAAATTATGGGTGTGCAATTTCTGCTTCCAACGTAATCCTGTGAGTAATCTGTCTCATGCAGTAAAATTAATGTTAATTACAACTTTATCATATCATAAGGTTGACAAAACTTACCTTTTTTAAAAAATATGTTATATTATCGCAAAGTTCTTTTGTAACCTACCAGGCTATAAACTATAACAACATAGTGAACTAAGCTATACTGCCGTCGTACGAGAGAAGGGCACATCTATCATTTTGGTCAAACTGAGATAATTAGGGTTAAAGTTTTAACCATATTCTGCTTCATAGTGTGTAAACCTATTACTTTAAAGAAAATATAATACTGATGATATATGTGTGAAAGTTAGTACTATTATATTTAATACTTTTTAGTTTTTATATATAACTAATTATTAAATAAATTCAATTTTTTCCTTTCAACTTAAAAATAAAATATTTAAAAAATACCACTTACTACAAAGAAAAGGCATAGTTAACCAAATGTGACCTTTCTTTTTAATATTTCAAGCAAATTGGTCATTGAGTCTAGAAGAAAGGGCACATTGTGTATTGACTTAATGTTTTCATGTTTTCTTTATAATGTAAATTGACTTAATGTTTTCTATAAAAAAAAAAGACATGTGAGGAAAGTTTAATAAACTATAAAACATATTTATTATCATGTCATTTTTGGTTAGCTTATCCAAATAACTGAAACAAAACAAATCTACTTCTAGGACACCAACATTTAAACAAAAAAAAACGTTCTTTATATTCAATAGTTATTTATAAAGTATTACGGATAAGCATATACCTACGATTTTGGTTAACAAATAGAACTTATGAATTAAAAACTAAAAGTGCTAATACTTAAACTCAGTTACACTTTTTGGTTAGTTAGACACCTAAGGAATGTAAGAATTAAATATTTTTACTAATAGGTGGGACCCCTAACTTAAAAATCTATAAAAAATATTTACTCTACTAATCACAATATGAAAAATAAATCAAAATATTCTTAATTCTTATTAGAAGAGCATACATTTTGGTTTTGAACCTTCATTAATTTACTCTATTAGACCTAATTCCAATTATTTATTGCTCATATACAGGAAATAGCTTACACCCGTAATTATTAAAGGCACTCGTAGTTTAATATAAAAAAATACTATTATTAATATTATAAAAATTAAATGTAACTATAACAAACATAACATGGCACTTGGTTGAATTATCACAATGCAATATATTGGTTAAAGCTATAAAAAAGTTTAAAGAAAATTAATTAATCAGTTTTACTTAAAATATTATTTTAATAAATAGTCTTTAATTTCAGTATTCATAAATTTGTGTGAGATCAGCTGAACAGTCGTTAACAGGTAGGGTTTCCTAATCTTTTGTCACCTACAGGTACAAAACTCTGATTGAAAACAATTAGCATTGGACAAAATATTACCATTTTAAATTATTCCACGCGATTATTTTGCGATAATCCTCCGAGACTTTTGCTGAACATTTTTTTTTACAAATGTTCCCTTGACTCTCTCGGAGCCAGAATCATCCAATAAAATATTGGAATCATGTTTTTTTTTTTTTATTACTTGTAGGTTAGCCTTTGACCACTATCTCACCTGATGGTAAGTGATGATGTGGTCGAAGATGTTGTTCAGACTAACCTAGAAGTACTGGCTCTCAAGGATAGCTGCCGGAACACACCGTTAGGTGCTTGGCGACAGATTTTCTACTTGAGGGTGGTAGCTAGCCAGGCGGGCATTCGCAAAATGCCCTACCACCACGCTATAACGACTGCCATCCTAAGACAACAACCGGGACCGACGGCTTAACGTGCCCTCCGAAGCACGGAAACGCTCAGTAGTAATGTCACTAGCGATCACCCATCCAACTCATGACCGTGGGCGACGTTGCTTAACTTTGCTGATCGGTTGAGAACAGCTAAGTAAACTTCGCTACGAGCGCTTCAAAAGCGCTTTTTCATAATTTTCATTATGACCCCAAATATTTAAGTTTTGAACCGATGATGTTTGGTGGCACATAATCTTTATCGACTACTGAATCATCATAATTTGTGGCGTTTTTAAGACCACGGAATCTGTTCGTCAATATCAGATCTAGGCTTTAGATTTTGTAAAGCGGCGCTTGCTGACCCTTTACCACGTGACTGCATTTTTTAAATTATCTGAAATAAGGATAAAACAAGTAAAATGAATGATACTATATGTTTATTATCACACTTGAACCCGTTTTAGTGTCCCACTGCTGGGCACGGGTCTTCACTTGGCCAGTGTGTGTGGATTAAGGCCTAAACTCTCTCAACTCTTAAGATAGTTGAGAGAGTTTAGGCCTTAATCCACACACACTGGCCAAGTGAGGGTGGGTGGATGTCACAAGTCCACTAATGATTAGATCTTAGACATGCCGGTTTCCTCATGATGTTTTCCTTCACCGATAATGAGTAGCGGTGATGAAACAATTCACACAAAGATGCGTGGGCAGGACCGGGAATCAAACCCGCGACCTTATATTTCAAAGGCGAGGCTGATACCACTGCGCCACCGCTGCTTTCATGTTTATCATATCCCTACTTAATTAATAAATTATTAAGACATGTCACGTTAGGTGTTAAGCTAAGGCATAATATAATGTACGACCTAACCTACAAAGTTATGTACTTCATACTTAAATTAGAAACAACATGTAATATGGATAAACTTACCTAACGCGGGCTGCAGCTGACAAGTGTGGAGTCACTTTGACGTCGCAGGCACAACTGGCGCGTTTTAATCGAACCCTGTCCTCTTTTCCTCACCCCTAATCGTAAATAATTTAAAGAAAAGGCACAACTGGTTATTTGTGTCTTTTATACGTAATTTAATTGAGAGATGCATGGATCATTAATTAAGTAGACATGGCACATCTGGAATTTAGGCCTTTTCTTTATATTATGTTGTAAGTATGCCTTTTCTTAGTAGTTTTTAGTAAAAATCTGTATGAAGTAATAGTCACATTTACGTATTTGTGCCTTTTCAATATAATGGTAAATAAATGAGCCTTTTCATTCTATTAAACATGAATATTAGTGTTATTTGTGCCTTTTAAGCCTACAGTATCTCCGAATTCCTTAAAGATAAAATTCTAAAAAAAATTGAGCAGATGTGCCTTTTTTTTCTGATTCTAAATATGTATATAACTCAATTTTTAAAAAAATGTTAGTTGTGCCCTATTTTCTTACGACGGCAGTATAGATGGGATGCTGGTATTATATCCTATTCTACCACTTCACTACATCCCGCCACTATTTTACAAATCCTCTCCATCCAAAGGCAGTCAGTGAGAGATTGCTTTTAGTAATAAGGAGGCCCATTGTTACACTGCCGTTTTCAATGTCAATTATTATATTTCTTTTATTTATCTAGTAATCTTTAAACAAAACATAATTCCTTATAAAACAATTAAAAACAATATTATAAAAGATTAGACAATAGGTGGCCATATTAGCAAAGCATTTTCTTACAGGCAACATAGCATGGAGAGGAATTGCTTAATATTGCAGTTTGGGGTGTATTAAAAAGTAATAATAAAGTAAAATTAAAGAATAAAAACAGTGGTATTACAATTAATAATATGCACGGACATTATTTTTATAAATTTTTCATAAACTTATGTAATACAAATACCAGCATATAATACCTATTGAATACATAACAAAATACAATTTATATAAATATAATACAATTTACATACAGATGTCATAAAAAGATTAAAGGGAATTGTTTGAATTTTTAGAAATTTCTGAATTCATCAGTGCTTCGTCTCCATATCTTTGTATGATGAACTAGACTTGGCTTACCTGATATCAACAGGTAGTGCATTCCACATACAGACAGTGTGTTTTATAAACACATCAGCTTGAATAGAAAAAAAAGCATTGTATATTCTTGTTTTTACATTTTATTTGCTAGCATTCGATCTTGTGTGATAATCCTATAAGATTTTTCATAGAATCTTAGAACCCCCTTATTTAAGAGATTAACTTCCACAAATCCTTTCTTACCACAGGTACATTGTGCAAAAAACAGGTCCACTAATTTTTACATAACTATCCAGAAAAGGAGTGTTATGTTATCAGGGTTCATGTATATATATGTATGTTTGTGAGTTTCTTTATTCCATCATAACTTCTAATATTGACCGGAGTTGATACTGTCCATTTATATTGCTCATTCTATTGTGATAATTATCTAAAATGCGCATGGTTTAATCTATGAGGTATCATTAGATTTGTCTTTGTAGCGCAAGTAAGCCTAGGTTCATAAAAAAAATAAAAGATAAACTGGCAGATTTAAGTTGGCATATTGTGAGATAAAAAATGATTTTTCTTCTAATCCCATCTAAAGCATTATCACAATGAAGGGGCTTAAAAAACGATTCTATGAATATAATAACTTGCAGTTTTATTTTCAATGGAAGGATGAAACTTTTAACAAAAATACATACGGTGCAGTCAGGTTTTTTACTTTTTTAATTAATTTATTTTTGTTAACATTCTAGCTCCAGATGTTTAGGCTCTGCGTTCAATATTAATTTTCTTAAATGTACCAGTTAGGGCTTGTTCTTTCATTTACGTTTATTACTCCATATCATATATAGACTTCTACTTCTATATTATAAGTATAGATATATATTTATAGTGTTTGTGTGCCTACAATTCAATAAACTGAATAACTGTACAAATTCTAATGTTTGAAAGATCACAATGATCTGATCTTGTAAATTTCTTTGTAATTTTTAGTTCCCACCTCAATATGCGGCGATATCAGAGCAACACCAACCAGCAGAGCTTATCCCAAATTTCTCCACAATTGAATACACAATTACTCGTGCACAAACCATGCCTCCTATCTTCCTCTTGGTTGTTGACACCTGCATGGATGAGGAAGAACTCGGAGCGCTGAAGGATTCCCTTCAAACTTCACTTAGCTTAATGCCACAAAATGCATTAGTCGGACTCATAACTTTCGGTCGAATGGTCCAGATTCATGAGTTAGGTAAGTTGAGGAAGTTGTAATCTAATGCATTGATATACTTGATTTGTAAATACATATGTATTCATTCTGTTATTACTCTGTATATATATACCCTATAATAGTCTAAGATCCCGCTGCAGATTGGTGTGCTCATCGACTTTTTGTTTAAAACCAAATTTTTATGTTTATTTATAGTTAAGAGTATATATATTTACTAGGGTGCCTATCAAAATTTGGCCGCCATTATTTTTAATTAAATTATTTTTAATTGATTTTTGGTAAAAAATTTCGTTTATTTATTTTTTAAATAAAATAACGTCTACATCACGGTAATTAATATGAAGATTCTAAAAAATCACGGTTGCCGTTGCGCACCTGGCCGCACCTCTTTGCAGCCAGGTGTAAACAGGTATGATTTCGATGAATTTATACGTTTATAACCTATTTTTATTAATTATATGTCAAATTGAAGCTAATTTTTTTCTATTAATTATCATATAAAGTTGCTTAATTAAATCTGGCCGCAAATAAGGGTTGCTGGCTGTTAAAGATAATTAATATTTAAGGTAGAGTGAAAGAGAGTTAGCGCGTAACATCATTTGTCAGACGAGGACAGCGATTGCCGGCTGTGCGGCGCTTTTAAGCCATTGCGCATGCGTCGAATGTTAGTGTTCTCAACCACCGGGGAGTTATAGAGACGACTTATAATAAATACTCCAAAAAATATGTAATTTTTTTCAAAATGACAAATTTAAAAATTGCAACAAAAAATTAATATTGATTTGATATATCGACGGTCTAGTTAGCAATTTTTCTAACTCCTTATTTTTTAGAGGGTAATTTTTTTAACATTTTGATAAAGCAATAATCCAATTACAAATTATTTGAATGATTCAAACTTAAATATTATATCTCTATTAGATATAAAGGATATTAAATGGTTTTTTAAAATGATAATAAATTTTGAAGTAATTGTTTTTTTCCGTACAAATAAAAGATTCTCTAAAATGGAGTTAGATAATTTGCTAATTAGAACGTCGATATTTAATATTAATTTAAAAAATAAAAAAATAAAACCAAGGTGACTTAAGTAAAAGAAAATTTTATTGCGAAAGTATTTTTTAAAAATTTTATTAGATTTTATTCAAGTATTTAATTGTCTGTTACATATTAATTAAACATTTAAGCAAATTAAAAAATTATTAAATTTATTTTATAATTCTTATATTTTCGTAACTCTTATTTAAAAATCTGAATCATCGGAGCTTTCAGTTGTACGGTCATCGGAGCTATCACTTTCATTGCTACAAATATCAGAATCGTCGTTATCGGAAGCTATGTTCGTGGATTCACATAGCACACTATTAACTTGCGTTGGAGTTGAGTCTCCCAGGAACCATGTTGGTTTTAAAAAACCATCTAGTACCAGCCAGCCATTATTTTCTGGGCTGAATTTGATACAGTCTGGTTCAGTGGCATTTAACCACATCGAATTAACAAAGATTGTCCGCAACAATTTTTGTTTCAAAGATTTCCAGCACGGTGGAATGTGCGTCGAGTCCAAACCTTTAATTCTCTTCATAAATTTTTCATTATTTTGTTTTGAAGCGTACATTTTGTTAAATAATAAAAATCTTGCGGTATTTACACTTTGACACTTTGGTATTCCATACATAAGGTAATATACTAAATGTATGAAAATGTTATTTTTTGTATGGTATAGGTAATATATTGGGGTATGGGGATGTTAGGGTGACATGTTTAGGTAATGGAAAACTACTTAGTACTACAAAAAAACGTTACGGGGCGTCGCGGGATAAAAAAACGTGAGCAGTTTGGACGATTGTGTCATAGGAGGTGGACAGATTGTACTCACGAGGGGAAAACGTTGTTTATTACGAACTCCAAAACAGCGTGGTTTTTATGTTAGAATAAAAATGCTGCATCTGTTCAGTTGAGAACACTAACATTCGACGCATGCGCAATGGCTTAAAAGCGTCGCACAGCCGGCAATCGCTGTCCTCGTCTGACAAATGATGTTACGCGCTAACTCTCTTTCACTCTACCTTAAATATTAATTATCTTTAACAGCCAGCAACCCTTATTTGCGGCCAGATTTAATTAAGCAACTTTATATGATAATTAATAGAAAAAAATTAGCTTCAATTTGACATATAATTAATAAAAATAGGTTATAAACGTATAAATTCATCGAAATCATACCTGTTTACACCTGGCTGCAAATAGGTGCGGCCAGGTGCGCAACGGCAACCGTGATTTTTTAGAATCTTCATATTAATTACCGTGATGTAGACGTTATTTTATTTAAAAAATAAATAAACGAAATTTTTTACCAAAAATCAATTAAAAATAATTTAATTAAAAATAATGGCGGCCAAATTTTGATAGGCACCCTAGTAAATATATATACTCTTAACTATAAATAAACATAAAAATTTGGTTTTAAACAAAAAGTCGATGAGCACACCAATCTGCAGCGGGATCTCGTACTATAATGATTCCAAATAAGCTTTGAATTATTGTTTGGTTGGACTTTGATCATTGCCAGTTGGTAGATAAATAGGAATGTTTAATAATCAACAAACAATATGTGAAGCTATGTTTTTTCGGGAATCGCAATTGCTATCAGTTATTACAAAATGACAAATATACAAGATGTAAAATTATAAAAAAAAATGTGTATTTGTAATATACAAAGCAGAACATGCATTATTGCAAAAATAAAAATATTAAAATGCTATTAGTTATATATACAATAAATTAACACACACTTCAATTTATTGTTATGCAAGAAGTTAAGCACAATTAGCGTGACTGCACAATTCATCACTTTTCATATCACATAGTCTTGTTAAGTTGTGGCTAAATGATATGTGTAGTTGTGTACCTATGAATTTCTCACACCATTAAAAGTTTATAAAATATTTCGTAATGTATGACCTTACCTAAGATTTTTCTCTGTTGCAGGCACAGAAGGTATTTCAAAGTGCTATGTATTTAAGGGTACTAAGGACTTAAACGCCAAGCAAATTCAAGAACAGTTAGGAATTGGGCGAGTCAATGCTCCCAATCCCCAAGCACGACCCGGGCAACCTACCCCACAACCTCCTGCCCATCGTTTTCTACAACCCGTCAAACAATGTGACATGGCACTGACAGATTTACTAGGTGAACTCGGTCGTGACCCATGGCCTTTAGGTGTTGGAAAAAGACCATTACGTAGCAGTGGTGTTGCTCTTTCACTTGCTGTGGGTTTACTGGAAGTTACCTATCCAAATACAGGAGCCAGAATCATGATGTTCCTTGGGGGACCATGCTCTCAAGGTCCCGGTCAGGTTGTTAATGATGAGCTCAAGCAGCCCATTCGGTCCCATCATGATATACACAAAGACAATGCAAAGTACATGAAGAAGGCCTTCAAGCATTATGAAGCGTTGTCTCTGAGAACAGCGATGAATGGTCATTCTATAGATATTTACTCATGTGCATTGGATCAAACTGGTCTGATGGAGATGAAGCAATGCTGTAATTCTACTGGGTAAGCTTAAACCATTGTGTTCTGAAATTACTTTTTGCTGTCTCAATTTATACTTTGTACAAAAATATGAAATGGGAAATTAACTAGAAAAAGTTGTGGAAAGCTCTAATATACTGCCAGTACTAAGCTGAACAATTCATAGCATATACAGAAATGTCTTTTTGTAATTGAGCATATCCTGTAAAACCGATTGTTATACAATTTGTAAAATGCATCTGTAGAGAAGGTCATGTTTACTTTCTATTCCTACTTGACTCTTACCTCCCATAAAGAGATGAAGGTGAAGGCATAATCTGAGCTGACTGTCTGAAGGATATAATTAAGCCACATTCAGATGAAATTGTGGCTGCAGTTTGGGTAGTTAATTCTAAGTCAATGTAAGACCACCAAGAGACATTATGCAAATAAATATCATGCAAGTATTACCTTGTATGTTTTCAGTGGGCATATGGTGATGGGAGACTCATTCAACTCTTCGCTGTTCAAGCAAACATTCCAAAGGGTCTTCTCTAAAGATCAGAAAGGAGATGACAAAATGGCATTCAATGGGACTTTAGAAGTAAAATGCAGTAGGGAGCTAAAAAGTAAGTTCTAATCACACTAATGTTATAAAAAGTTTGTAAGTGAGTGTGGACGTTTGTTAAACATTTCTGCTGAAACGGTTTAACTTAACATTTAGGATACTTTTCATCCTTATCTATGCGGGTGAAACCGAGGAGCACAGATGGTCTTTCGTATTATTATTAGAAGAGCTATTTTACGAAAAAATCAGGAGAGCAATTAATTAGTAACAAACGTGTATATAATTACATCTTTAGACATAAATGTTATGGGGGTGAATAGACTGTTCTTGAGAATGAGAAGGCAGTCCAGGATTTAGGGGGCGGAGGGGCAGAGGGGCAAGTCAGGGCGTCCCTGTGATGCCGCCCGGCGATGGCCCCGGGTGGCGTGTCACGGGGATGCCAAAAGCATAATATAGTATGATTAAATATAAAAAAACTTGCTTACATATCGCCTAGCGTACTAAAGTCTGGTTCACTCACCGTCTACGTGTAAGAAAACGGAACGGCGCCACACAGGCCCACACCACATCACATTTTGTGGACTCGAGATGACGGATTGAGATTTACCGTGTCTACAATTGACGTCTTTTTACTGAAAATTTATTGTAAGCTTAAATTCGGGGCTGTAGGCAGACAGTCAATCAGATATGAAACTAAAGCGAAACAGTGTGTTCAGTTAGCGAAAGACATATCTCTGAGGTGGAAAAATGGTAGGAAGGATATAAGGACATATTTACGAATTTCGAGCTTATCAGCTCGTAATCACATGTTGTTCAAACCTCTAAATTTTATTCTGTAACATAGTTACTCAAAAAACCAACCACGAATATGGCAGCATTAATGTTTTAGCGGTGTCTTTCGCCTCAAGTGCTTATAAAAACAAATGGATGCCACTTATAATTAAACTCATACAAGAAAAGAACCAATGAAGGCGTCATAGAATCTGTATCAAGGGCTGCTCTAATTTCTAGCTAACTGACCTTAGTACATATAGCAAATTATTCCAGCCTTGTAAGTTTAAGTCCTGCTTAAAGTTATCTTAATATAAGTAGTTTCACTTAGCATGCTTCAATAGCGTCTCTAATTCCTTATATACATTCTAGGCGAAGTATAGAGTGTATAGGGAACTTCTTCTCCTTCTACCAGGTGATACTGCGGTCAAATGCTTGTTTGAATTTTGTTTGAAAACGTATGAAATAAATTACAAAATTGATCAAATGTTTATGAACTGCATATTGTTTTCAGTATCCGGCGCAATCGGTTCCTGTGTATCGTTGAACGTCAAAGGGCCGTGTGTATCAGACCAAGAGGTCGGATTGGGCAACACCTGTCAATGGAAAATGTGCACATTTACACCGAGCACTACTATGGCAATATTCTTTGAGGTCAGTTTAAAGATGTTGAGATTTGGCTATCGTTTTTAAGGTAGTTGAGCCTATACTAGTAATATCGGCCTTTTAGCCCTAAAAGGCATTCTTCTAGAAGTTTTTGCACATTCACACCTAGCTTAGCCCTATCGTTAAGTCATTATAGCAGTTGAGATTCCGCTATTTTTAAAGGTAGCTGTACCAAGTATTTGTATATTTCTTTACTATAAGTTTTTTGGAATTTTTAGATTGATTGATACACTACTAAAATACAATTTTGATTCTTAAATAACTTAGGTTAAAATGTCACAATGGGCGGCCTTATCACTAACAGCGATCTCTTTGAGGCTTTTACCCTTTGCACTAGCAAACCAATATTCTTTGAGGTCTGTGGAGCAGTTGAAATACATCTGCTTTAAATATTAGCTATTTTAATCGAAAAATAAGTAAACGTTAGCTTGACAATTGATTTTTTTAAACGATGAAAAAATATGGTGATGATTTTTCAGTAAAAGCGCGTCTCCTGCGACGTATTTATCGAAACATTAAATAAAACTTTTGTTTCGCGACATCGGGCAATACATAGAACTTTGTTTCAGAAACACGCACTGTACATTTCATTGGTGTACGTAGTATTACTTGCTCAGAGATTGATTCAATCATCCCCATCCGTAGGTAGTTAAATTTGAAGATTCTTTCCAAGCCACGGAAAGCATGAAACCATGTTTTTGTACTGACCATACACATAAACAAAAGTTTCGACTATAGACAAAAAATGCGTGTTATTGTGTAGTGTTTAAAAAAAATCATTTTCCGAAGACGCACCTTTATTGGTTGTTATTAATTAATCATTTGACATTTTGGTTAATGCTTTTAAGTTAAATATGCACGTGTTTCAAAATATTTGTAGAGATTAGTAACATGAACATTCACTCCATTTAGTATTTATTTTTTGTTTTTTTTTCTTTGAAATTGAATTTTTTTATTCATTGAAAATCGGCGGCAAAGGCGCGAGAAATAATGACATTTAGTACTTGATGGACGTAAGCTACGAATAATAATGAAAAGAAATGTAATTCAAGCTCAAAAACAACAGAACGCAAACTATACCGCAGCGGGCGTGGCTTACAAAGTGTACCGCGCGGCCCTGTCAGTTCGCCGCGTGGGCTCGAGTCATGCGGTTGTACCGCGGGAATTTTCAACTGAATTTATAAATGTTCTTCTGCGTTGTTTAATTCTGCAAAAATACCATAGTTTAAAATAAAATGGTTGAGATGCCATACGGATATAAAAAAACCAGGAATAACTTTTATAAACGAGTAAAAAACAACATTTTCGAAACCCATACTTGACTCCATTGGATAGTTTTATGCAACATGAATTTTACGTTAAATCAAAAAATTACTTTGGAACATTGTTAGTCTTAGAACATTTTATATGAAAACAATTCCCATTTTTTTTTCTATTCTTAATTTTGTATGTCAAACATGTAATAGAAATGTCATAAAATACTTTGAAAAAGGTCCTCAATTCTATTTTACTATTTGTGCTACTAATGATATAAAAATATCCTAGAAGTATGGCTTAGGTCTGACAATTAACTGTCACAGTGTCAATTGATGTCGTATTTTTCAGTATTGATTTCAATTTGGGGATACAAACGACATAAAAATTACAAATAAGTTGATCTTAGGTCTTATATCTGTCATGCTAAAGATCTGTTTCTAGATAACTATTTTATCATTTGTAGCCAAAATATAAAATTATAACAGATAAATACGACATCAACTGTCACATTGATAGGTGTCACACCTATGGCTGCGGTATTGTTAGTTCCAATAGGTATATATAATCCCACTACTTCATTTGGTACAATAGAATACTAGAATAATAGATCTGAGCATGCTGGGCACGCTGCCAACTGGTAGAGGGCTGGAGTGTTTACACTGCCTGCAAGCCTGCAATGACTAGGTTGACTAGATGCTTTCGTTGTGGTAGCTAAAACTATTTATTATAGATTGCAGCATTTTGTTAAAATACATACCACCAAAAAAAACTTGATGTACTTATTAATGTAATACACGCAATAAGATTTTTTATCATTCAAATTTAATTGTAAATTATATCCAAATCAATATCCACTTGACTAAAAAAATTTACTTGAAATCCATTTCTACTCTTTTAGCGCATTATATATACTGACTTTTAAATTATAGAATATTATTTTCAAGAAAGTATTTTAGTAGTATTCCAATCTACTGAAATAAATTGCATGAAAAACCATAAATCAATTTTATTGAAAAAAGATGTAATAGAAAATGAATATGTAAACAAGCTAAAATATTGTGGCATAACGCCATCCACGCGCCTCTAAAGCTGGGACCGCACTACAGACGCGGCGCGACGTGGTATCTGAGCGACCATCACTACCTAATGCATTTACGGAGGTGCAGAGCAGTGCTGCAGCGAAGTATAAGTAATCGAAGTATCAGTAACGTACAAAACCCAAAAAAGTTCAATTAAATATACTTCTCGAACAATAATACTTCCGAACAGAAATCCATCTTATATATGACATTCTAAATTCACCAGAAGCATAAAAATAGAAAACTAGGTACTTGTCCCTAGAGACAATAACGTATACGGCAAAAGAATCTCTTAATTCATAATTTCTCACCTCATTAATAATCTGCCGTGTACAATTAGAGATAAAATCACAGAAAAAAATATTAAATACATTCTAAAAAAATATTTAGTAACATAGTTTTATAGCTATATAAAATGGAACATCCTTTGTACTGCGAAAGCGCAAACAAAATCAATTTCACTGATACACGTCAAACAGCCGTCACACAACTGGGCCGCTACTACAATTCGACAAAGTTTCGTTTTTCGTGTTTCGAGCGACACTTTATACAACGAAAATATAATATGCGTTACGAAGTTTGTTGCTTGATATAGTCAATGGTGGACCGCAACGTTCCACACAAACCTTGCCCGCTATGGGATCTCCCATAATACTCTGAAAACGCTAGTATGCATGCCTCAATCAATTTTAAGTCTTAAAACAGAGAAGTTAAAGAACATTTTCACAAGGTAAGAGTCTGAGAGTCCTAGTTATGGATCAGCGAGAGGTGTCGCTACTGTTCTAGGAAATACAGGTTAGATATTTAGGATTTAAGTTTATGTTCTAGAAACGGTGTGGCTTCGGCTGCACTAGGTTCTCCATAGGTGTTTATATCCTCATTATTAATTGTGTTCTTTCTGCATATTTAGAACTCGACTTATAGGCAAACGATTAAATTATATTCATATTATTTCATATGTGGGAAATGTACAAACCATACGAATGCAATCAAAAAAAGGATATTCAAAATCTACACAGGTAAATGCTTGCAAGTCTATGCTACGAACGAAGTTAAACATAAGTAAGCCAATACGTGTTTTGCGGATACCTTTCTTTCGGACCCGAAGTTCGATACTTCGACGAATTAGGCCCTGGTTCGTATTAGTTGTATGCTCAGTGGGTAGCTGCTTACTGCACATACAATAAAATAACTCATTGTGCGCCTGAGATAACAGCTATTTGTGTGAGCAAAAGTCATGCTTGACTCTAAAATCTAGGTCTATATAAAATCTATCTTTTTACTGTTTTGTTTAGTTTTGTTATTTTGTTCGTTATTTGGCTGTGTACGTAACACATTGTAAGATATAATGTGAGAATATATACCTATTTTTATCGAGAGTTCAATGTCTAGACAAACCTAACATAGGTTTTACGACATTACTAACAGAAAGCATCATGTTATTATAATTTTTTGGATAATAAATTAAAAAATAATGCGCCTTTTTTCGTTCACTATAGCAATGCAGCGTAGAAGGACGGTTCTTTCAACTAATGGCAAATCGAAGGAGAAATAGTCGTGGTGTTTTGCAAAAAGGCAAATAGAGCTGAAAAAATAGTTCTATTTGGGTGAAAGAAACCTAATTCTCGTTTGTAAAAAAACTTTTTTCTACGACTCTTCAGATATAATAATCGATTTCATACAAATGTTTGAACGTAAAATAAGGTGTTATGAATTTCAAAATTACAAATAAATAATCTTTTGAATTGTTGAAACGTGGGTGGACCGTGAAATGATGATAATTTATTACACCGCGTCTCTCTGGTGGTACCGTAAGATAAGCACTTGCGGCAGTGGTGCGGCGGCGCGGCGCAGCTAAGTCGCAGAGTTGTCTTCGGAGACATCTCTGTAGCGCTGTGCCGTGCCTCTCCGAAGCCGCATCGCTATAGTGCGGTTTACGCCATTAATAAATCCATACAAATTAATATTTCTCGAGCCGCGCCGCTTCGCTGCAATGGTGTGCCGCAGTAGTGCGGTTTGGCCCTAGGCAATGACGGCGGTGACAACATCACCTTGACGCGACCAATCAGATGCGATCATTTATAAGCGCCAAATCAATTAACCAATCAAATTGAATTTGGAAAATAGTGCGTGTTTTGTTACTTGTGAAGTTGATGAGTCCGAAATCAAAGCGGTCACTGTATCAGAGTTATACTTCTTTACATTATTTATTCGTAGGACGTAAGTTAACTTATTTGATGACGATTCACCTTGAACCTTGAGTGACGGTCAAGTGTTACACTCGTGAGAAATCATTTGTTTCCGGACCCAGCCTTAGTTGTGTAATAGTGCAATTGATAATTAGTTGTTGAAGATGTTTGATAGAATGTTTATGTCAGGTGGTGAACCAGCACGCCGCCGTGCCCCAGGGCGGTCGCGGCTGTGTGCAGCTCATCACGCAGTACCAGCACTCGAGCGGGCAGCGCCGCGTTAGGGTCACTACTGTCGCTCGAAAGTGAGTTGTATTGTATTCTACTAATTTTTATTTGATAAGGTAATAACATAGGTAATTTTTTGTTCCTTTTTTTACTTACTGACTTCTTTCAATTTCTAATTTCGAAGTACTGCGTTATTTACCCGATGGGACAAATATTGGATTTATCTGACAAGAATTTTTCGGTTACACTGTAGAGTCTAGCAAGTGAGCGTTTAGACACCTGTTTAACTCCTAAGTTTATATAAAAATATGCTGACATGCTGTGTTAGTGATGTGTGTACTTTTGAAAGACTAATCTTAAACATATGTGGCATAACATAATATGATATTATTTAATTGACAGACTTTGCCTTCCAATATAGATGGCTATTGGAAAAATGCTAACCACCTGAGATTTGAGATCTGTTAATACATACAAAAATCTATAGATGTCTGTTTTATATTAGGTCCTTACATATGAAATTGGCGTTTTTCGTACTGGCCACTTTAATCACGAATTTCTCCTCTTTGGTAAGGAATTCCAAATTCAAATTTGTACAGCTATAGACTCATGTATTTGTGCTTCGATGATCGTCACTCATTTGTTTTTTTTCTTCTGTTTTTTTCTGTTTGCGTCACTCATTTTACAAAATGGAAAACCTTAAATATCGCATTATTTACGAGTACGAGTTCCGCCGGGGCACTAGTGCTGCGGAAACAACTCGAAGGGTGAATGATGTGTATGGCGGTCGTGTTGCAAAAGAAAACACAGTTCGTTTTTGGTTCCAACGTTTTCGTTCTGGAAATTTCGACCTGCAGAACAAGCCCCGTGGACGGCCTGAGACTCAAGTTGATAATGAAGAGTTGAAGGCTATTGTGGAAGCGGATCCATCGCAAACCACGTCCGAGTTAGCTGCAGGCTGCGATGTTAGTGATAAAACTGTTTTAATTCACTTGAAGCAAATTGGGAAGATTAAAAAGCTTGAAAGGTGGGTACCTCACGAATTGACTGAAACAAACCGGCAAACGCGCGTCGACTGCTGCGTTACATTACTAAACCGGCACAATAATGAAGGTATTTTAAACCGAATCATTACCTGTGATGAAAAATGGGTTCTTTACGATAATCGGAAGCGCTCAGCGCAATGGTTAGATCCTGGCCAGCCAGCCAAATCCTGCCCCAAGCGAAAATTAACCCCAAAAAAGTTACTTGTAAGCGTTTGGTGGACTAGTGCCGGTATTGTTCATTACAGTTTTTTCAAATCTGGCCAGACTATTACGGCTGATGTCTATTGTCAGGAATTGCAAACCATGATGGAAAAGCTAGCGGCTAAACAACCTAGGCTGGTCACTCGCTCCACGCCACTGCTGCTTCACGACAACGCTAGACCACACACTGCGCTACAGACGGCTACTAAATTAGAAGAGCTTAAATTGGAAAGTCTAAGACATCCTCCGTACTCCCCGGACCTTGCTCCAACAGATTACCATTTTTTTCGAAATTTGGATAACTTCTTGCAAGGGAAAAAATTCAACTCCGATGGGGCAGTCCAAATCGCCTTCAAAGATTTTATTGATTCCCGTCCGACTGGTTTTTTTAGTAAAGGGATCAATGAACTACCTATGAGATGGCAAAAGTGCATAGAAAATAATGGTTCATACTTTGATTAATTAAATATATTATATTAAAAAATATTCGACTTTTTGTTCCTCCCATACAAAACGCCAATTTCATATGTAAGGACCTAATATATAAATATATATATTTTCCATACAAGAATAGTTGTTAGATTTACTATAATCAAAGGGCGCGCAGTGGCCCGTGGCGTCGTTGTCGGCGCGCTAGCATTGATGCATTTATTTTACTACGAGACACAGAATTGAAAAGTGTCAAACATAACTCGAATCCATTTTCGAATCCTTTTTTTGAGATATATATTAGTTTTCGGGTAAAGTCACAGAACTAAAGTTGTATGGCATGTTCTACATAAATGTATCGGTAAGAAGTTTTTAGCATTTTTCCAATAACCCTGTATATAATTATTCTTATATATAACGTTCCACGTTTATTCTATAGTTGGGGTGACGCATCAGCGCATCTCCACCACATATCGGCTGGTTTCGATCAGGAAGCGGGTGCAGTGGTGATGGCGCGTCTTGTAGTGTATCGAGCGGAACTAGAAGACTCACCTGATGTTCTGCGCTGGTTGGACAGAATGCTTATACGACTGGTAAGTCCTGATAATAAACCTTGGCTTTTGAGATCGTAGTTTGAAATTTTTAACTCCGTCGTAAAACTGTTTTTTTTACATGTACAGTGTCATAAATAAGACGGCAGCAATAATCAAATTAGGTTTTGCCTCTCCATAAACTTTTCCCTCCACATATACTTTCAGTGAATGTAACTATGATCCAGCTCACCCTTGTTTTATATATAATGTCTCTAAATACGGCAAGAAACCAAACAGCTTTCAACTCTCTAAGTTCTTCAACTTGTACCAGAAATTCATGTAACTTTGACTCAATGCACCTTCTCTTCGAATCATAATAAGTTTATTCTCCCATGTGCAGTGTCAGAAATTCGGCGAGTACGGCAAGGATGACCCAAACAGCTTCCGGCTCTCTGAAAACTTCAGCCTGTACCCGCAGTTCATGTACCATCTACGGCGTTCGCAGTTCCTACAGGTGTTCAACAACTCGCCCGATGAAACCACTTTCTACAGGTAATATCATCATCACTTACCAACAGATGTTTATGAAACTTATTTCCTCGTACCCCTTGTTTACAAATTGCAAGCTTGTGTTTCATCACTATCTCACATGATGTAAAGCCCATAGTAAACCGATCTCAAGCGTTGTTGCGGCAAAAATGTTACTTTCTGATCTTTTATCTGTCAGAAACTGAAATAAAAAATAAATTAATAATGATATTCATTGGAATATCATCGGATATCAATATCAATCAATATCGGAACATGAGTGGAATAAGGATTGCCTTATTCCACTCATGTAAGTTCCGTGCATAACGCCTTCTCTAACAACAAAATAACACATTATAAATAATTCATGAACTATGTTTTCGCTCAGAATACGCGGGATAACAAATGCACATAATTAATTGTAAAAAGCTTCAGTTTTTTGTCTGGTTTCCTCCCTGACTTCAACCCTCTTTGGGAATGCGTTTGTTAGCAGTATACCTATTACCTTTATGATAATCAATCAGGGCGCTATAAGCCCTATTCTGCGTCCAATGTGTTTTACACCCCACTCACCTCGACGTCAGTAGTGGCATGCTGTTCAAATAAAAAATATTAATTTTACCTATTGTTAAGCGCCCGCGTAGACAATCACGAAAAGTGATGATGATAAAAGTATTCTATATGTTGATCCAGGACCTTAACTAGCTATATTCCAAGTTTAATCCAAATAGGTTCAGCCGTTTCAGCTTGAAGGAGTAACAAACATACACAGACGCGTTCTCACTCACAAACTCTCGCATCTATAATAATAGTGTGATGTGATGATTATTTATTGCAGGCATATGTTGATGCGTGAAGATCTGACACAGTCGTTGATCATGATCCAGCCGATCCTCTACTCGTATAGTTTCGGCGGCCCGCCTGAACCCGTGCTCCTCGACACCTCGTCTATCCAGCCTGATAGAATATTGTTGATGGATACCTTTTTCCAGATACTAATATATCACGGAGAGGTTTGTACCATGATAATTAAATATTTTTATTTATTATAATTCAATATCTGTGATCCATATGATCCTCTCATCGAACTTTGTACTACACATAAATTAACCCAAAACACAGTAATGGACAAGTTCTTCCAGATACTAATTTACCATGCAAAGGTTTGTATGATATATAAAGTGCAATGAATTTGATCATGATCCATCTGATCCGCTGATTATATGGTTTCAATGTACTGTACTGTATCAGCCGGATCGTCTACTGCTGAACACAGCCTCCCCTATTTAGGGGGTATTTGCCATAATCCCCACGCTTGGCAGGCGACTTGGGGATCGCAGTATAAGATAATAGATCCTTAGAAGGCGCTGCTGCCCACCTTCCAGTATAATTATTCCCTTAGTCGCCTCTTACGACACCCACGGGATGATATGGGGAGGTGCAATTCTAACCCGGCACGCCACGGGGAATTATATGGTTTCAATACTAGTCATTAATTTAAAATAATTTATTATCGTGGAAAGGTTTGTATAGAGATTTTTATAGATCATTTTTATAGGAGTAGTTTGTATAGAGATTTAGATACAGTAGTATAATTTATATTTAATTACCTCTATTTCGCAATGTTTAAATTTTGACATTATAATTTATGAAATGTAATTCTTAAATTAAGGTAATAATTTGTATATAAATAAAAATTGAGATCAAAATTTTCACGTCATGCGAGAATCGAACAAGCAACCGCCGGTTATACGTACCGGGTGCTTTAATATTTTGACCGTCGAAAC
Organism: Plagodis pulveraria; assembly: GCA_963890685.1. Taxonomy (NCBI): domain Eukaryota; kingdom Metazoa; phylum Arthropoda; class Insecta; order Lepidoptera; family Geometridae; genus Plagodis; species Plagodis pulveraria. The sequence goes on along the minus strand of OY982964.1, from coordinate 7,215,231 downwards.
GATATCGAAAATCTTTTCTGCTCTAGTTAACTGTTTAAACGCACTGTTATCACTATCAGACTACTGGACTGCTGTCTGACAAGAAAAAGTGCATTTTTAAATAATTAACTATCTTTTCAAAATAGACATGGGTAGTTCACGAACGACTGAAGGAAATGAACTACTTCACTTCGCAAGTTGATCTAGTCCATTCCTTCGCCACTCATTCAAATGTGTCTCTACTTCATTTCGTTCAGTATTCACGTACCTACCGATCGAAGGATAATGTGTCTTGCTCACGCGCATGGCCCTAGATAGTAAAAAGAGAGTTGCGGCGTTCACCTAAAGTTCATTATTGCTCGCCTTGCTTTCGTAAGTTAGCTGAAGCATCAACTCTATCTTTTTTTCTTCAATGCAATCAAAACTAAACTTTTCATGGTGGAGATAAGGTACATTTTTATTCGCCAAAATTGATTGTTTGTTTTGTATGTATGAAAAATGGAAATTAAAAATTTCCATTTTTCACTAGAATTCTGAATTAATTAAATTTAATTAAAGTTAAATAAATAAATCAGTCATGAAACATAGGTTTTTTGGTTCACAGTCCTAAGCCTGTATAAAGGAAAATCAAAATACAAAAATGTACTAAAAATAAAGTTTTTCTAATGAAGGTGATAGATTATATCTGATATTGCACTTTACAAATCAGAAGTGCTTCATTCGTTACCTTATCACTCACACTACACGAGCTGGATATCTTATTGACTCGTTCAGAGCTACTGAACTATATGAAGTACTGAACTAAATGAGTGGACTACTTCACCGAGCCAAAAGATATACTTCATTCATTTCTTTTTACTGACACATTTTGCGCATGTCTATTTCAAAACCCTTCCTCGTAAAGTGAGCTTTATTATATCGTTCTTAGGGCCATAAACCGAACTATAACACCCTCATAATAATATTATACACTAGTGCGTGATAGAATTATCACTATAAACTTAAGTTAGTACCTAACTGCAAATTATATGCGAGTAAACAGAGCATTTTAAATTTAATCGGGTAATTTATTCCTACAAAGTTAATTTAGTACCTAACTGCAAATTATATGCGAGTAAACAGAGCATTTTAAATTTAACCGGGTAATACAGACTTGTAACATCAAAGAGGTTTATATGTAATCAACCATCATCATATGCCGCGAGCGAAAAAAAGACTTGCGCGCTATTTTCCATAATGTTGTTTGTATCGCATAATTTGTGCAATATATTTTTTTTTCCTCGCAAGGGTGTTGAAAACGTGCGTATGAAACTCGTGAGCAACTTGCTCATTATACTTAGCTCACTTGTATAATAATCTTCTATAACGATGTAGGCACTTTACAACATTTTTACTTACGATTTCATACTTTCTCTCAAGGTATATTTTATATTTTCAGTAAGATTATATCGTGCACTAAAGAAATTGAACTTTATATTTCTTTATTGTATTGAATTGAATGTTATTTTTGGGCTTTTGCACTAAGGGCTCTCACACGCCAACTCGCACGTGCCAGGTTTTTAATCTTTTGAATGTAAAACATATTTTGACCTCTAGCATACAGTTATCATTGTCACCTATCCTTGATATCTTTCTCTACTTCATCTCTTCACATTATCCATTCCGTAGTAGGTAAAGAGTAAGTAGAGTAAGTGTGTAATCAAAAGTCTAATTTTGAACATGTTTTTTAGAAAGAGTATGTCTTACAGATATGAATAATATATGTAATATTTTACAGGATATGACAATTAGTATGCCTAAATCGAAAACGAATCTTAATTTACAAATTATTGGGACACAAAATGTTTTGTTCCGGACGGGAATCGAACCAGCGCCCACGGATTTCACGCCGGATGCCTATTCCTCTAGGCCACTGGAACTTTACTCTTTCGAGCCTAAACTTCGCAATACAATTGTATTACTTTAACCGTTATGGGCATACTACTCCTTTAACCATATAGGATGATTCTTAATATATCTCTCGATAGAAAAAAAAAAACATGAATAAAACTTGTTTTGTCTATATGCAGTAAGTCGTATAAACTCAAATTTTATTTTTAGTTATTATGTTGTATCCATTTGCATATTTACCGTCTCTTTTTAAGAAGCAATTTTTTCTATGTATTTATTTAAAAAGTAAACTCCCGCTATCTAAATATTGCGTAGTTCCGTTTCGCTCACTCGCGCGTGAAACGAGGTCTCTCCGTCCTATGCCTCCAGTCTGAGCGTATCCAACGACGACTTATCTAACCCATGTCCATACTTCCCCAGACGATAGCCCAATGGCGCGCCCTCCGTTACCAAGACATGGCGGAGTACGAGAGCTTCGCGCAACTACTGCGGGCGCCCGTCGACGATGCGCAGGAGATACTTCAGAGCCGCTTCCCAGTACCGCGGTATATTGATACGGAACACGGCGGCTCCCAGGTATGTTGTTAGCTTTATCATATGAATAAGGTAGTTGACATTGACACGGCCATAACTTTCGCCGTTGAACAAAAGCCTCCTCCAATAGGAGGGTTTTGCTGTAATCCCCGCGCTTGGCAGGCATCTGCTGCCCACTTGGGTATTTAGTTCGTATTGTATTTAATAAATGAAAATCTATTGGTATATCACTATATATTGTTGCCTGCCTGGCTAGCTACCACACTCAAGTATAAAATCTGTCGCCAAGCACCTAACGGTGTGTTCCGGTAGCAGTCCTTGAGAGCCAGTGAAATGAAATTACAGGCACATGAGACTTGACAACTATGTCTCAAGGTCATTCTTCATTCGGTCGAAGTTTCCACTACGACAGCCGTTACACCAATAACGCACGGTGCGTTCGTAAGCTGTATATAAAAACATCTCCAAACATAGCATTGATTGTATAATATCAATTTCTTTCTTATAGAGATCAGCTAGGATTCATTTCATATATATAGCACGAATTGCACGCCTTAGTAAAATAAAGGTGTATCTATCGCAGCTGCAGCTCTCCACAACAATACAAAATATATATTATACTGTAGGTTATTAAAATAAGATATGGGGAATGTTTAACATTGAACACCGATACTCTAATTACTTCCACCCGATTCCCGAAATGCGTGCTAAGTCGTCCTAGTGGTAGTGCCATGCTGTAGCTCTATGGGTTACAGCTGCATGGGCTGGCACGACCGGGAAAGTACCACTCTTCCACATGATATCGACATGAAGTAGTGGCTTTACCATTGCGTTTCGTTCGATTTGTGGGAGACCCGGAGGCCCAATCCCGGCCCCCCCTCCCGTAAGGAATATGGCGGCACAGTTTCAAGAGACAGTACTCCAGGAGGGTACCAGCTTCGAAAGCCCTGGATAATCCCTCGCCAGGCATCCACCTCCAGGACCTGAACCTGAAGGTGGATGCGCGGGCTGCCCTGCGTATTCTGGAGGGGGCAAAACCGTGCTCAAATCTGTCTCTGCTGCTCGAGGCAAACGAAGCAGGAGGCTTAGGTCACCCCACACCACGATAGCCGTGGACTTTTGCCACATACGGGGTCTCCGTTCTAACCTGAACGATGTCCACTACCACCTGGAGACTGCTAAGCCGGCCTTGCTCTTTTTGACCGAAACACAGATATGCTCTCCGACCGACACCTCGTTCCTTATAAGATGATACACATGAAAAATAATTGTGGTTAACCATAAGAGTCTAATGGTTCAAATACATAGTATTAACGTACATGACGATGGATACACATGAAAAAATTATTGTGGTTATGTGAATAGACCATCGTTTGGTGTTTTTTCAAGGAAAGGCCGGGGCGCTAGCTGGTTGGTCTCGTTTACCTATAATACATAGTTATTCCTTTTTTATTTTACCTCAAAGAATGTAATAGGCGTGTCTTGAGTACATCTTATCAATAATCTTCGTATCATTAATCGTTAAATGGTATAAAAAAAAGTGCATCCGTTCTTTGAAACGAATAATTCGATATATAAAAGAGTAATCGGCAATCCCTACTTTGTAGCTCAGTTTTTTATGCCTGATAGGTTAGCCCTTGACCACTATCTCACCTGATGGTAAGTGATGATGTGGTCGAAGATGTTGTTCAGGCTAACCTAGAAGTAACCTAGAAGTAACATTGTCCCTTCGACAAAGAAACATTGGACAAAAGCATTAAGTACTCCGTGCGAGTTGGAGAAATCTAATTTTCATCTACAACGATTGTTTATACTTTAGTTTAGAGAATTACATTTCTGCATTTCTGCCCGAGAAATCAATCGTATGGGTTCGAATCCAACGGACAATAATAGTATTACAAAAATCGTTGTAATGTGCTAAAAATAACTACTTCAAAAGGCATAGACATTAAAATACAAAATCAAGGAGCGATATTACTACTTTTATTTACAAATTTACAGTATCAGGCGTTTCCACACTGCGAACTTTATCTGTCATTTGTGTTGCCAATATTTTTTCTAACATATCATTCACTTTTTGTTGTGACTTTAAAACATTCCTAAAGTGAGAATCGTAGGTCCTATCGCTTTTCTTCAAATTATTGAAAGACACTTGTTGCCTCGAAGATACTTTTAACCGTTTATCCTCCCTAGGTGCGTATGCGTGTTGTCTGATATGTTTTTGCCGGTTAACGGGCCTTTCTAATTTCGAACGAAATCCTTCCCTGTTTCGATTGCGTGAAAACCCTGTTTGGTAATATCTACTTTGTTGTGGTTTTATGTTGTTTATGTAGTCCTTATAAAAATTATCAAAATCAGATCCCGGCCTGTGCTTTGATGGGGAGTGTTCGCTATCAATACTCTTACTTTGGCGAGGTCTCGTGTGTTGCGTGTATCTTTGATTGAGCCCGTGACTTCTTCCGGAATCAACGTGATGTGATCTCCCCATATCAGCATTGGATTTGACCAAATCAGTATTATGTATTTCATAATCACGACCTACGTACTCATGATATTTATTACCGTTAGTGTCACTTTGATGGTATTGCTCTTCTATATATTGTTTCATCGGATGCTTAGTTGTTACAATAATGTTTTGGTTCATTGCGTTTACTGTTCTTGGTAGAGGAATTCCTAGTGGTGGGATCATATCAGCGTTCGTTTGCAATATAGGTGCTGATAGAATTGTGGGTATGTCTTCTATTACGCTTGCGATGTTATTCATAGGAAGTAGTTTAAAGCCAGATATCATTGCAACTTCAGTTTTTGAATTAGATATCTCCTTATGTAAATTATACGGTTGTGCTTCAGCAGTTTGAATAACTTGTGGATATTGATTATAAAATATGGGCATGATACTGACTGCTTCTGCATCATGAGGATAGTTAACTGGCAACAGAGACGGGTAGAGGACATTTATTGGACCATGGAATTCATTTTTAGTTTTTTTATGTTGTGTATATGTTAACTTGGAATCCGAAGGTACGCCAGAACTTTCCTTTCCAGATTGAAATTGTTTAAATAGCTCCATGAATTTATAAAAGGTATTAGTAGATAATTTAATATGTTCTTGATCAGTTTGTAAGATGCTTCTGGTTGTGGTTATATCTGTAACATATTTAGATATTATAATATTTATCATGTCTGATATATGGTACATATTGTAAACATCTGTCGTGTCAAAAGGTCTGAAAGTATTTTTATACCCGTTGTAGTTTCGTAAGTATTTTCTTGCCTCAATTCATTAAATAATTCCATAAGTTTTTTGAAAACCGTACTTTCGTTTAGATTATGGCTTGTGATAACTTTTGGAGCATTAGTAGTGGTCATTTCTGAAATAATAATAAAAAAATATTCATAATAAATATATCTAGATATTATTGTATTTTCTGCTATTGTTTATTTTAGTAATTCGTTTTTTTTAAGCATGATATATTTAATATTATAATATAACTCATTACATTATGTAAGTAAGGGTATAAAACAATACGATGATGGCAACCATTCTTGAAAACAAACCTGTGGTTGTTTGTTGTTGTTCATTTTCTTTAATGAATATCTGAAATAATGTCAACATTTTTTGGTAAACAGAACTTTGGTTTTGTAGATTGTCTCTTACAACTTTTGGAATGGAAGTAGTAGTACTCCTACTGGCTGACTCTGAAAGAATAAAATATACGCGATCAAATAATTAAATTTATTAGGTGTGTTTGATATTGTTTAAGAAATCTTTAATGACATCAATAATTACCTGAAGCATTTACTTATTAAAAATTATGTAAGTATAATTTATTACCTGTTGCAAAGTTTCTTTCTTTTCTAAACGTTTGGAAAAGCTTCATAAACTTTTCAAATTCTGCCGTTTCATTTAGGCCCTTGTCTTGGACAGTTGTTGGTGTAATATTAGTAGTTGTATCTGAAAAATATATTTAATCTTATAAAAATTCTATAAACGTTTTTATTATCAACTGTTGTTAATTAACTCTTGATGGGTTATATTTCTATATTAATGATTTTGATCATATGTACCTGTGGATGATTTGTTGTTCGTTTCTTTACTAAATGTTTGAAATAGCTTCATAAAATTTTCATAATCTTCAGCATAATTTTGGTTCGACTCTTTAACAGTGATTCGTGTTATATTTATAGTTTCATCTGGAAAAAATAATGTTTTTAAATAACTACTGAAATCTGAGTATCTAAATATCACGGGGCCAATTCTTCTATGTTAAGTTTCTTTTATTAACTTTTCTTTGACCTCACAACTTACCAACAGGTGAAATGGTGGTCAAACACTTAATCAGCTATTAAAAAATAACATTATTTAGAGTATATTATTAAATTACAAAAACCTTTTGTATATCTTGCTGTAGAAGTTTTCATTTTTGCAGTGGATATCTGATTTTGTAAATCTTTTAAAACGGAAACTTTGAGATTTTCCGTTATCTCTTTGATTATATAATCCGGTACTAAATTGAGCTCTCTTTTTACAGTAGTACTGTTTATTTTATCTTGAGATATGTTTCTTTGATATGTTTGTGAATTGTTTAAAATGTTTACATCTTCTGTATCTTCAAAGGACCTAGAAGCGTGGAGGGGGCTTTGTTGCCTAAGAAATGGTGGGTTATAGTTTGTTGTATCAGATTTTTGTGCAAACGTTTGATTTTCGTATATTTTATGTGCTTGATACCATTTATCGTTGGCCTTCTCAATGTAATCATTCACTAAACTTTTATTATAAAAGTGTTTAGTGGTCTCTAAGAAATCCTTTATTTGTGATGGCACCATGTATGTATATTTTTGTGTTGTATTAAATTTTATTGGGCCCGTATGAGTTCTTAGTGCGGGAGCATAGTTTTCAACGACTATGTTTGTGGTGCTCAGTTCTTTAGATGGAGACTCAATTTCTTTTTTAATGACTAACTCTCTGTTAAATTGAACTGGTTTCTGCAAATTCGTGGTCTTTGGTGTAGTCATAATATTATCTTCTTCTCGTGTTTTAATTTTCTCTAGAAAATTCCATAAGTATATGACGTTTTCAATAGTAATTTTCTGTGGTTTATTTCTTTCACTTATACCTTTATTGTAATTTTCGTGCGAATTATATTGAGTACTATATGCTTTTGGTTCTGGTGTTGTGTTAACTTGTTTGGCAGCAATGTAACTCTTGAACATTTCGGTAATGTAATCGAAATATTTTGTCAGAGGACCAATTTTCATTTCTTCGTTAAATGTAATGTTCCGCCCGTTTGAAGCTGGAGTTACTTTAGTATAGTCAATAAATTCCGCTTTGCCTTTTAGTTTTGTATTATCAGACAATGTCCATAAATCCATCAGACTAGGAGCTCCAAGGGTTTGAGGTGTATATTTGTTTCTGTTATAATCCATTTCAGCGTTATTTAAATTTCTGCGACTATCATTATATTTTGTTACACTTTCGAGTACAGTAACATTGTAGATTAATTTCTGTGGTGTGGTTTCTTCGAGTCTAGTAGCTGAAAAATAATACCGAGTACATGCCACATTAACATAGTGTTATGTTTAATTATACTCATATAATACCTTACAGTGATTGGATCATAAATAATTGTTATTATTAAACGTTATTGGAATTAAATGTACAATACTGTTATAATATCTGATATATTTATTTAAGTACCTACCTAAAGTTCACCAAGAAATTAGTAAATTTATAAAAAGACGGTTCAAAACGTATTTAAATCTTAACTAAAATACTTACTAATTGTATGCGAATTTTCTTCCGTTGGCAAGGATAGGATTTCCTTACGTATATCTGAGTTAACGCTCATTAAACATGTTCGAATTGTTCTACGAAAAAATAAACTTTGAGTTAACTAACTTGTACTTGAAATTAAGATACCGAACACAAATAAGAAACTCACTCATTGTTCACATCATCGATGTTTACGTTATGCCGTTGAAGTTTTTTCAACAAACTCTCGTCCAAATCTTCCTTTTGCAATCCACTCAACAGCAGCACGCATATCACATCTGAAAATTAATACAATTTTATTCTCGTATCTCACTTGCGTGTGGGAAAATGCACAGTTTTTTGGAGTGACCTTTTAAAATCACTTTGTATGGAACCTTTTATCTGGTCTATTTGTGGCGTGGACTGACCGTCAGGCTCCGTGATAATTTCTCTTTGAAACGTACATGTTAGGGCGATTGCGACCAGTAGAACGCGGCACCACATTCTGACGCGTTATCGCTTTACGACTTGTAGTTTACATTGTTTTTTTTTCTCAAATAACACTTTTCAAGCAGCAGTTGATGTTGTGACGCGCTCTCATGGCCGACTCGGCCATGAGAGCGCGATCTCACGTCTTATTCACGGAATTGTAGAGTTAGATACAAATATTGTGAAAGCAGGCAGGCGGGTGGTGATGCTTTCTATATATCTCAAAGACTGCAGTTTATAAATTAGCTATAGATTCATAAAAAATATAGTTTTCTCTTATGTTTAGAACACAAAACAGAATTTGAAGCAATGATGGCCGAGCGGTATTGGCTATGGACTGCCATGCCGCGGGTCCATGGTTCGAACCCCACCGCCGGCTTGAGCTTCACGGCATGGTGGAAGGGCATTTTGCGAATGCTCGCTTGGCTAGCTACCACCCTCAAATTGGAAATCTGACGCCAAGCACCTAACAGTGTATTCCGCCAGCAACCTTGAGGGCCAGAGAAATTACAGGGACATGAGACACAACCACTGTATGTCTCAGGGTGATGGGCGCAGTTCAATTCTTCACTTGTGACGAAATGTATTTGTTATAGGCAGAGGTTAGTCCGCTTAACGCTTTAGTGCACCATCCTCAGAAAACGTTTCAGATAGGTGTTATTAGACCAATTATAGTTTAGTTCAGAGCAATTCATCATTGCTCACTTCAACTGGCATGTTGGTTATAATTTACATTGTTCTGTACTTACTCGTTTAACACCATGATTTGAAGTAGCCATGATAGACACTATATATGACTAATAATATTGGAGGATTCTTTGTGCATATATAGTTTGTTATATCTTTTTTCAAAGATATTTACGAAATTTTCTTGGTCCACCTAGTATATTATCACGTCTAAATCTAGTATATATTACTAGGTGTTTTCGACAATATTTTCTATGTAACAGTCCAGTAGTATGAATTTGTCAGATAGATAGCAACACGCAATCTATAAAATAGTAAAAGCTCGCCTAGCTAGCTCCTGGCTGCTACCAGAAGAACTTCTTCAAAAAGAACGTCTATAGTACGCTGTGCAGCTTACAGTGTTCCGGGAGCAGTACTTGAGAGCCAGTTAAAATTTTAAGTTTAGCTTTTAATATCTTTGATTTAGCGTCACTTATCTACATGTAAGGTTGAGACAGGTTCAAAGGTTGACCTATCTGCAATTAAAAATATTGTAGCACAAACGCTACGATACCTTAAATAAAAATTGTTTGATATATTATGTATACTGTATCAGCCGGATGGTCCACTTCTGAACACAGCCTCCTATGTATAAATCAAGATATTTTTTTAACGAGTGCTATCGTTGGTTCCAGGCCCGGTTCTTGCTGTCGAAGGTGAATCCTTCGCAAACGCATAACAACATGTACGCGTATGGCGGGGTGAGTTGTTCATATTTCTTAATACATTTACTGCATATAAAGTCTAAATTCCATAACTTTATCAAGCGTCGTTTAGCAGTGCCACACATGAGGCTCAGGTATATTTACGGAAAATAAAAAACACAGTAATTGTTTCTAACTTAATAATGTATATGAGATAAGTATAATGTAATCAAAGTAAAATTGATCAATATTGTTCGAAATGTAAATTTGATCAGCTTAAAACAAAACTCCTGTGAACAATACTTAAATTAAGTTATGTTTGGCTAAGCTATTGGAGGCTGGTATAGTATTTTAATTTTCTAGACAGAGCCAAAAATTGCAAACACATAAGTCTTAAGTACCCTCTTTTATGCAAGTTTTTTTAAATAACACTAATTATCTGTTTTGAAACTTATCTGCTAGTGCTTATAAATACTAGGATTATTTTTACATAATTTTAATCAATTTAGTTTTTATACAGAGTATTTTGTAGTATATTATAATGTAGTGAGAACTTTAGCGTATTTGTAATTTAAATAGTTTATTTAACAAGTTTTTAATTTTGCATGGTGTGATATCTACGTTTTTTGCAGGTTTGTCAGATGTTAATAATGCATAACATTTTACAGCCGTATTCAATATAGAGCAAATTCTGCTTCTGAATTATATGTCATTTTTTCTCCAGGTGTAAGTTTAAACATATTTTGATCCATAAATTACTTAGAATTTATGAAAAATAAATGGCGTTTACTACGAAATAATATGTAAAGACATGTAAGTGAAACATAGATAGTAAAAAAAACAGCAGAACGAAAACCTAAGTGTGCCGTGCGGAGCAACCACATTACCTTGACTTGACCAATCGGATGCGATTAATTCTTAAGATTGTGCGTGTTTTGTTAATTGTGAACTTGATGAGTCCGGAACCAAAGCGGTAGTTATCGCTGATAGTTACACTTCTTTACATATTTATTCGTAGGCCGGATATTATATTAATACTGTAAAAGGGAAGCTTGAGGTACCACTGTATCTCAAGCTTCCCTTTTTGTTGAACGAAACTGAATCTGTTTCAAACAATAATAGGGCTGTAAGGTGTTATGAAATGTTACAGACGGACCTGATTCTACTGCCGGATATGCGCTAACTGACAACAGACTAGTGACTCTTCTATCTCAATAGCACAATAGGAATAATGTATTTTAAGTAGATCTCTGCATTCTTCAAAACTTCTTCAGTTGTCCTTTAGAAATAACTGGTGAACAAGCGGTATAAAATACAAATATTCCCGTTTTGTGTACCAGTCGAGATACATAAGCACATTCCAGCATCCCCAACTAAGTTTAAAACTGTTGCAGATATGGTCACAAAAAATGGTCAGATGTTTCGCATGGAAACTTCTGCTTAGGTACTACCATGTTGATAATCAATCTATTCATCGAACAGCAATTCTACAATGTTGTGTTCAGGTTCAAAAAATGATTTGAAAAAGGGTTTTTAGGTGGTTTGGAAAAGGCTTGCGAACGCAATGCAGTGACGAATAGACCACTTACGTGCCTAATCTCACCGGTCTTTTGGAGTCAATATACTTGTTATCAAGAGAGCAACCAGCGAGTTCAGCCACTGACAATATTTATGAAAATACTATAAAAATACCTCCATTGACATAGAAGTGTCCTGTTTACTATTAATGCCAGGCGTCCACTACAGCCGAATCTATGGCGCTCTGTATCGAAACAAATTGTTTTCATCTTCGTAGAACGTTTACATGAAGCGATTTAATGCCGTACATCTAGTGGACGCCGGTCATAATCCCGCATTGAGCTGACTCGCACGAGATGGCCTTGTAGATTTATAACAGCCATCAAAGCATGGTGTGAACTTGATTTGTTTTTTTTTGTTTCATTATTGTTATGGCGAAATCCAGGCGATGCCGATACCATCTGCGGTATAGATTTTTATTTAATTTTCTTTCTCATCGGTGTTGGGTGTTCTAACGCTTCATTGTACAGGCATATAAAGAATTTTTCAACAAGAACTTTTTTTCTAATACAAAGAATTTAGATGAAGATGATTCACATTTTTATTGTATTACGATGAGAAAAGTTTGACAATTATGAATGAAAGATGATATATGGCAAATGTCCACCACGAGCACGCTGACAGATGGCGATTCTTTCACCAAAGTTTTTAATCACTTTTTGTCAAAATGGCGGGTCGCAAAATTTTGTGAAATTATGCGAACGGGTTTTTTTTTTGCAATAAATTGATCGTTTCATTGGCTGTGTGACATGTGGCACCCGTCCAGTTGAAACCACATGTCAGTGATATCCACGTAATCAATAATAGGCCAAAATTGAGTGGTTAACATCTCGCGAAATAGACCCGCCATTTTGCCAAAAAGTTTGATGAAAGAATTGACATCTGTCAGCGTGCTCGTGGTCGACATTTGCCATATTTCATTTATCATTCATAATTGCCAAACTTTTCTCTTCGTAATACAATAAAAAATGTAATCATCTTAATCTGAATTCTTTGTTTTCGTTTGTTTTAGAAAACAAAGTTCTTGTTGAAAAACCTCTACATTGATATCTAACTAATGTTTTTCATGTAAATTTTAATGTTTGCGCTTAGCAATTCTTCTATTTTTGTTTTTAATATTACAATTAATGTTCTTAAATACGCTTATTGCGTTAGGTGCTTTATTTAAATATGCATGCATTCATTACATGTGCATCTACACTTCTACTTATGTCTAACATTTCACAATGCGAAATTTTGTTTCTCACACATAATAATACAGAACGCCCACGTATTTTGGTTAGTACTTAAGCTTCTAAATATAGTTAGACGCTCCGGTCTATAAAATTCAGAGTCTGTCTCAGCCGAATCGTCCACTGCTGAACACAGCCTCCCCTATTAAGGGGGTATTTGCCATAATCCCCACGCTTGGCAGGCGGCTTGGGGATCGCAGAGTAAGATGGCAGTCCTTTAGAAGGCGCTGCTGCCCATTTTCCAGTATTTTTCCCTTAGTCGCCTCTTACGACACCCACGGGATGATATGGGGAGGTGCAATTCTTACCCGGCATCCCACGGGGTAAAATTCAGAGTGCCGGGTTCGAATCATAGCCGGGATAATTTGCTTGATGAAATAAAATGATACTTTTGGTATGATGATGTGTGGTCCATTACTCCTATTACGAGTTTTCACAATTTATGTTACCGTAAAAGTCAACGTTTCCGCTAGGGGGCGCTGGTCAAAAATATATGAAGTAAAACTTTACTATAGAACTATATAGAACTTGTACTAGGGGTACATGACTAATGAACAACATGTGATCTACGGAAACACGGAGCCGGTATATCTGATATGGAGCTCAGACTCAATGGGGATCTCACGGCTTATGTACAAAATACAACGTGCATGCTGGTACAAACATACAAAGAGCGGTAGGTAATTGTGCAAATATCCGCCTGCCTAGCTAACTCAAGTAGAAAATCTGTCGCCAAGCACATAAGGAAGGGCTTCGGCAGCTACCGTAGTCATATCCCATTTATGGCTACATCTTCAATTTCATCATCTCTTACGGTCAAGTCATCAGATGTAAAGAAAAATCGAACTGTATCCATCCATAGCAGTATTGGGCAAGCTTCTTCGGTTTTGGGGTATTGAATTGTATGAACATCTGTAAAGTTGTCTTTTATGAAACAGGACGGTGGCGCCCCCGTGTTGACCGATGACGTTTCGCTGCAAGTATTCATGGAGCATTTGAAGAAATTGGCTGTCTCCTCAACCGCTTAGGGACTGTCGAAGGAATGGGCGTAACTAAGTTATTGTTGTTTAATAGGACTTGACGCGTTGATAGAGTCGGTGTGATTATGTTATCATAGTACCAACTTAACCGATAAACATCCGTTGATGCAAATTCGCACAGAATGCCAATAGATTCAATTGTATCAATTATTTATCGATCTATAGATGTTAACTGGCTAAATTCCTAATGCTTATTACAAGCGCATTGATGCCTCGTCAATTTCCTCTTATGAAATATGTATTGTGTAAATTTTTATTTCTCAAATGATTTGCTCCTAAATTCATTTAAAAATAGATTTTGGAACACTAACAAAACAATGCCTGTATTTTTTATGGTTTATTTCCATTTGACTATGAGTCTGTGTGAATTACCTTTTATTGTCTATTATGAACTGTTGCTTGTTAAAATACGCTGAAAAAACACTATCGGGTTGCGTAGATGTGAAATGTGTGCAATGTGGTTGCAAAAATGAAAGCAACTTAAATCAATTGCATAATAAGGTATCGTAATTTTATCGTTAAATTCATAAACAAACGCATATTTTTATGATATAATTAAGACTTAAATTTCAAAATTTAAATTTGCTATGTGTATATTGATAAAATTTTAAGGAATCGTATTTTGGAAACAAGTGTTCCAGAATATAATCAAGAATTACATATGATTTTCTTGTTTCCAAAAACTATTATGTTCGTCGAAAGTTTTGCTAAAGCATTGTTCAAGTGAAGCTTTTGTCAGTCCCTTAAATTCAATTGGGAAGATTTGATTTAGTACTTAACTAACAATTTTCTGCTAATTGCGCTGTTAAATTGATGACATTACATTAACTTAATTCGTATCGTATAGGACCTATACTCTCTTTGAATATGGACTCTGTATAAACAGTATTTTGTTATCTGTGGTACTCTATTTCTACTAGCTACTTATAGTTTCGTGTACAGACCCACTAACTTATCTGTTCAGGTGGCAGAAAAAAGAACTACAACATTCCTTCAAATTGTGACAGTTTATAGTTGATTTCCATGACCAGTGGCGCCCTCGAAAACTGCACAGTTAAGTTGGTGGTACTATAAGCCACGAGGTATGTATTAGGTAACAAATACAGCGAGTTGTGAATTATAGCAAATGTTATTAACTTGAGTATGTGACTGGACAATATAGTAAAACAGTTTGCTTAATGGAAATAAATGAACAATACATAGACTAACCGTAGATTATGTTTTAGTCTTTATCTGGTGGACATAATATTTCCGTAAACAAAAAAGGCCTTTTTATATCTAAATTAGATACCGACGCAAAAAAGAGATTTAGTGCCAATCCAACGTTAAACAGAACTATTGGGTTTGATTGAATCTACTAATCTACAGTATTGATTTAAGGCTTCTTTATTGAGTAATTAAATTTAAATAGGTAGTCTTCTGGATTTACTTGAAATTAATTTTAAATGCATGTAATCCAAATTAACGCACATGCTTATCAGAACTCGTATTAAGTAAAAATGCAAGTTATAGTTTTGTCTGGCATTATGATTGACTCTAAAAAGAACCTTTTAAACTGATTTCCGGGAATATATTCTAATTATAGAGTCTTATATAAGTATTTACGTTCTATAAAAAGTTGCGCCCATCCGTGGTTAAAGTTTTCCTCTATAATAAGTTTGTAAGTTATAATAATTTTATGTGTAAATTAATAATGGAATTATGTTTATTAAAATGTCAACAGATGTTCATTTGTGAGAAATAAATATTATGTAATGAATGATTTATATGAAATATTTTATTGTTGTTTTATTTTTATCTTCAACCACCGTCGTACAAAGTATCCAAAGGGTTTACCATAATCCCCACTCTTCGTAGGTGTCTTGGGGATTGCAGTATAAGGGTAGATTTATATTAGAGCGGGCCGTGCACGTGGCCCGTACGGGGCACGGATTTGAAACGTTACATACATTTTGTATGAAGCAATTTATATTAGACCGTGCCTGATCCGTGTCCCGTCCGGGCCCGCCTACTAACGTACGGACGGGCTTCGCCCCGGGCCCGCCCCGTTCACGGCCCGGCCCGGTCTAATATAAATCATCCCTAAGACGGCCGTTCTTCAAAAGGTGCCTGCTGCACACCAAAAAAAAAATTATTCTATTCTATTCTATTCAAACCAACAGGTGCCCGATTCTCTTCGCTATTGAACGGCGTTAATGCAACTTAATTGCATGAAAATTGTAGTTTTTGACAGTATCCGTAGTTTGCCCGCTATTTAGGTTCGATCGCAAGTCAGTGGCTTGCTATCAATAGTTTTTGACATATTTGGTATGCTGTAAGCTATTTTGTTGCGATTGCGTCGCTACAGTGGCATAAAATATTTTGGAGGATTTTGGATAAAAAAATAGCTAAGTGATTTAAATATATTTATTTAATGTATTGTTTGCTAGAAAACCACTGTATTGATGTTTTGACTGATAGAAGTTTTCATTATTATTTCAGTGGCAAAATTTGCAAGTCAGACATATACATACGATAGCGACGCGATTGCTATACGACTGCGATTAGGAGCTAGGATTAGCAGACTACCGAATTTGACATTAACAGCAGTTCGATCGCAGAAGCATCGCAGTAATGTGGCGTTTGGTCAAAAGCTTAGATAATTTGGGCCCAGTTATTTTCCCGTTGTCGCCTCTTACGAGTACCACAGTTCTAGCCCGGCCCGGTACCTCTATTTATTTTTCATGAGCTTGAGCTAGTGTTGTGAAGGAAACATTGGAAATTAACAGTCCATAGATTATGAATTCAATTGTGATAATAGGACGGTAAAGAGAAGTAAACCTGCAGCAAAACACTTTATACTTACTACAAAGTGATAAGCGTATACTGAGACCTGAACTAGCATTGGAAGTGCAGTAAAGGTGACTGCTACCAGAATAACACATGTCATTTACAAAACCAAAATTTATTTATATATATCCATACAAGTTACAACCCAATAAATATGTTTAAATTATATAAACTTAACTAAGTACAAATATTCCAGCGCGGATTTATTCCTGCGAAGCGAGACCATGTGTCCGGACCGGCCCGAACGGCCATTACGAAAAAAATGCACAATGCTGCGGCACCTGAATTACAAGCTTACATGAATTGCGTTTATTGGAATGTTAAAAGTTTAAGCCGATACAATATTATTCTTTTTTATATTAAGAAGTGTTGAAACGGGCAATTCGGGCACCTGATGTTAAGAGTCACGCCTGCCCGTTACAGTTTCAGTGTCAGGTAAACAACTTGCTCTTCTCATCGCTTTATTACAATTAATATAAAAATACCCGTGGTTCCAATGTCTATGACGTTCTGGTGGGAGGTCTTAGTCTCGAAACCCCTTTAAGTTTTCCCTTAAAGGAGATTTTGGGACTTAGGATGCAAAATCATCTTTAAGCAGCTTTGGATGTCCTCCAGTTTTGCTCCTAAAAGTCCCAAAATCTCTTTTAAAGGGGCAATTTAAAGAGGGTTTCAGGACTGAGTCTGGTGGGAGGACCTCGGGCATCGTGTAGGTACTCCTTTCACATCCTGATCCTACCATTTAAGAAGACTTTGTGCTTGTGTTGTGGGCGGAATATTATGAACTTTATGTATAAACTAGTTTCTAGACTAATATACATTTCAAAACACCCAAAACTTAATATACAAATGTAAATAGCTAAATTTACTATTTTCAGTAATTAAATTACTTCAAACATATGTTATGTGTTACTATATGTATTGCCATATAGTCAATCTAGGTTCATTCTACCAACAATTAGTTTCAAGTAGCTGCTGGATCTGCTCTACACCCTCTGCATTTGTTTATGTACCTAATATATATCTACTCCTATAAATCTCCTTCGTCTAAATCCTACTCTCGTTTCCGCAAACATTCACGACCATGCACTGCAGATGCGGAGAAGTTTTATCAGCAACGCGTTATTTTATTCGATAAGCAGGGTACAAAGAGACTTGCGAATATTCGACCCGTTGCCATTGGCTGCACTTAGCTATGTCCTGAATATAATATGAACTTAGTTTTATTCTTTGCAGTAAAGCGCGTAAACCTACGAGCCAACGTGTTCGTTATAACTGATATATGTGTTTATCCCTCGTTTACCGCTTCGAACTACCAATAGTGTCATTAGAGATTCTAATCTCCGTCGACGCTACTATGAAAATAGCAGTAGGTAGTGCAATGGTAATGCCCTGCGTTCCTTCTGTATATTTTTGTTATCTGTAAGAAGTGATTGTAGCTTAGTTTGCTTAGCTGTTCGTAACCGATCAGCCAAGTTGAAACTGTAAGAGCATCGGCGATCCAGCGACCCAAATACTTAAATTTATCTTTCTTTTTTTTTTACAATTTTAATGTCGCAATCATACAGTGCCACATTTAATCTTAAAAAGTTTGGATCCAGGAACTCGATTTATCTCCACCTGTGCGCTGCCGCATAGCTCTTACAGATACTTAGCGAGCAATGTATTAAGGACACTGATCGAGGGGCTTTGCAGCACCATATCGTTGGTATAGCATATATAATGATAAACAACGATGCCACATACGAAGCATGTACCAATGTTCACAGTATTATATTTATTTTTTACGTCAGCTATAGGTTTTTACAAACTTTTCTTCAATAGGTACTACTCAAAACTTCGCTTCGAGAATAAACCAATAGTGCTTGTTTTTTTAGCTGCGAAATTCGATTCACTATTAATCCTGTGTGTACTCATACAAACTCACTCCTAAGTTTAGAAACTATGAATACCTATATAGTTACAAGTAACACTACTACCAAACAGTGCATAACAAGAGCTAGACACAAGTACGAATTGATAAAATAATATTTATATTTTAATGTATAAACTGTATAATGTGATGCTATTTTATTTTATCTCTCCATAGGCTGAGGCATGGGCTAGGCATGGTAGAACAATATATATTTTTAATTTCCAATATATAACATTGTTTTATGATAATCTTAAAAAATATTAAATAAATCTTAAGATATTTGGCAATCTGTTACTTTTCGTAACCTCATTACAAGTTTAGTAAATCCACTACAATAATTTCAATATTAAACACTATGATTAAGTTTTCATAATTGTTTACAAGAATTATTATTTGGTAACCGGCTAGGACTCGCGTAATATTTACCGGATATTGCTCCGACCAGTTTCAAACTTATTTGAAGTTCTTCGTCTGGGAGTCACGATTGTGCACAGCGTCGAGCGCGGGCCTCAGCACGTAACTGAGTTCGAAACTGATTAATAAAACGCGAGTCCTAGCCGGTTACTAAATAATAATTATTGTTTACAAGAACACTACAGTACTTATATTCATGTGATGCTAAAAGAATATTTCGTATTTAATTACACAAACATTTAATTAATAAGAGTTCCTGCTCTCTATGTTAAATAATTTACAAAAAAATATTGTCATAACTATTTAATATAAATATACACCTTGACGGTCTAACATTTTGACCTATTTTTTACAATTAAGTAATAATACCATAAGCACTAGGTTGGTAATTTTTTTTTATTTAAGCTTTTGCAAAAACATTGGTAGGTATTTATTATCATAATCAATGCTAATATGAGTTCTATTATTTATACTATAAAATAGTGCAAAAACAAGTATGTAACCGGAATGTTGAAAATGATACACCTTATGAAAAAGTCAAAATTTGATGTACTACACATGCTAGGTCCACTTCTAGAAGGAAGTACGTATTCCAATGTTTATATTATTTTTAATTATGTAAGCTACGATGTATTTCCAGTTTTGTGGTCTTCCAATAAAAAAAAAAAATAAAAAAAAAAAAAAAAAAAAAAAAAAAAAAAAAAGTCAAGTAATGAAATTATTCACCTCTATTTTCTAGTGATGATAATAAGGGTTTTGTATGAAATGGATATTGAGTGTGACATTGAAATACACTCGTAACGACGTACTAGAGAAACTCTTTGAAACAAACAACGTGTTGCAACTGGATGAGAACTATCAAAACATGTTCAAAACAAGGTAGCTTATGGTATCACTTTGTTGTCCGTCTGTCTGTCAAGACCCTTTTTCTCAAGAACGCGTGGAGGTATCAAGCTGAAATTCATACCAAATACTCAGTTCTACTGTCCCTTGGAGCTGTGAAAAAATCAAACATCTAAAGCCAACATAATCAAAAGATACAGCCGTTTATGCCGCAAATTTTCGACACTCGCAAGGGAATCAAAACCTACAGGGTACTTCCCGTGAACTTAGAATCTTGAAATTTGTTATGTAGGCACACAAGGGAAAACTTGCGAAAAGCATACATTTTAGTTACCTCATGTAATACCTTTTTTTAAATAATATTAAAATGTTACGGATTTCATTTGGCAATAAAAATACATTAACTTTTACTTATATACATACAGGTTTGTAGTTTGTACCCTCGGAGCGCGAGTCCGACTCGCATGTGGTCGATTTTTTTTGTCTATGATTGCAGAGGTCGTGGCATTCAAATGAATTAGTATTTTTTCTATTGTGGTATTACATATAAACATCATAACAAAACATTATACATGTTTGGCTACTGATTTAATGTTATTTACATTCAGGAAAGTTCACACTTTGATACGAAACATCGTATTATAATGCCGCACCTTACGCGCTCACAATATATAATTTCCAAGCCATGATAAAGTAAGGTGACATCACTACAGTTCAGTTGAATAAAGTAACCGTTCGGTTGGCAAATCTAGTATGTTGTACATATAAATCGATGGAGTGTGAACCCATCTGGGTTGCCAGTCTCATGCACACTCTAGCCTCTTCCATCCATGGAATGCTAAGTAAATTATCTCATATTTTGATATCATGGTATCGGCTGATCAGTAATGTCAAAGGCCAATAATTCATAGTTTCTTTTTAAATTTTTAACTATTATTAATTATATAAAGGCATTTTTTTTCCATCTAAGAGATATTTTATAATTTCCCGTTCAGCCTGCGGAAATGCTTATATAAATAAATGCAAGGGTCATCAAAAATTGGTGTTGAGTTTGATTGTCGCATACTAGCCTACCAAACAGTACTAGCTACTGTTAGGAGATGGCGCGCAAATCTGCAATATAAATGTTAATAACAGGAAAAATTTTAGGTTATTGGCGGATTTTTTATTTTATTTATTTAATTCTTTATTGCACTATAGTACAAATGGAGGACTTAATGCTAAAGCATTTTCTACCAGACATCCACATATTAGTTATAGAGAAAAGGACGTAGGCGTGCAACAAAAAATATATTTAAATACTCTAGAACAGAAAACGCAAAGAATATTACAGATATAAAATATTATATATACCTTTATGCATAAATACTATACAATACATGCTATACATAATAACAAAAATAATACTAAATATATATAATAAATATAATATACTAATGGTAAATAAAAACAATTTAATAATTTATATAACATTTGAGAACAGTGATAAAAGTGACAGAATTTATGAAATCTTATAAAAATGCTCACGGACCCGTTGTTTGAAGACTTCCTTAGAAGGAGATTGTCTGATGGATAACGGTAACTCATTCCACAGACGAGGTGCAACCACACACCAGGATTTAGCCACAAAAGAGGTGCTGTGCAAAGGGATATCAAGGAGTAAATTATTACTTGATCTAAGTTCAAGGTTATTTAAGTCGGAGAGAAGACTGATAGAGTTTCTAAGATAGGAAGGGGAGTAAGGATTGTTGAGAATTGAGTATAACAAGCCAAGGATCCTCACTTTTTTCCTTTCTCGGATTTTAAGCCATTTTAACTTCAGCCTATATTCAGACACGTGGTCATACTTCCGAAGGCAGAATATGAACCTAATGCAAGCATTGAGAAGCCGATCTAGTTTATTTAGATGTCCTTCAGAAAGATCCAGGTAACAAATGTCTGCATAATCGATAATGGGTAACAATATGGTGTTCACAAGAGTAATTTTTGTGTCAGTAGGTAGAAATCTTTTATGGCGGATAATAGAATGGAGTGCTGCATAAAACTTACGAGAAACCTCATTTATCTGAGGCACCCAACACAAGTTGGCATCAATGATCAAACCAAGATCTTTCACAGTATCAGAGAATGGGATAACACAATCGTTATACTTCAGCGGTGATAGGTTACAATGATCAATCTTGCGAAGTTGATGTGTACTTCCAACAATGATAGCTTGACACTTGTCTGGGTTGACTTTTATGCCAAAACGTTGCGACCAAGACAATAAATGTAGGAGATCATTATTGAGCAGATTGATTACATAGTGCAGATCGTCAATGCTAGAATGATGGTATAGCTGAAGATCATCTGCATAGAAATGATACTTGCAACAGAAATCTGTGGAGAGCATGTTTATGAATACTGAGAAGAGTAATGGAGAGAGAATTCCTCCCTGAGGAACACCGGCTACTAGCTCACGCCATTCAGAAAATCTCTGACCATCGCGAATGATCTGCTTACGCCCCTTCAAATAAGATGAAAACCATTTGTGAGCAATTGGGGAAAAGTTTAAGGATTCCAGTATTGCCAACAGCACATCATGATCAACAACGTTGAAGGCGTTGCTAAAATCAATAAGGACCAAGATTGTTACGTGAGTGTTCTGCATATTGGTTCTGATGTCCTCAGTGACTCTAAGCAATGCTGTTGTTGTACTGTGTCCCGCCCGAAATCCGGATTGATATGTATTGAAAAGCTCAGCTGTTGTGAGATAATCAGTGACCTGTTTGTGGACAATTGATTCAATCACCTTGGATAGAAAAGGTAAAATAGAAATAGGACGAAATTGATTTGGTAGGGCAGGGTTTGGGCATTTGGGAAGAGGCAAAACATGGGCTTTACGCCAAGAATCGGGAAATTGACCACAAGAGAGTGAGAAATTAATAATATGCGTAAGTGCAGGAAGGACATGCTTAAAAATATACATCAGCATAATACGACCAATTTCGTCATTACCCGTAGCTTTGGATTTAATATTTTGTACAATTTTACTAACAGAGTCTTCACTAACGGGTGAAAAATCAAAATGAGCTAATTTTTAGAGGTAAAGCGATAGGGATATACCCATAGTTGCTGGTTCGATTCCCGCTAGTAGTCAATTATTTTTCCATCTAACAGAAACTTCATTTTAAACTTGTAGTTATATTGCGTACTTTAAAAAAGTTTATTTTATATGATATTAATACAGAATTCATATATGAGGGTGTATGCCTGTGATTAAGGCGCTCAACTATATTTGTATATAAATGTTCGAGAATTATACTTTTAGTTTTTTTCTTTATCGCCTTGCAAGTAAAATTTAAAGAAGTTAGGCAGTTTGATGGTATGTAGTGGACAGTGAAGTCATGCTGGCTATTGGCTAATCAATTATAGTTTAGATAATGCTAAGTTAGTTCATAGTTATTCATACTAAATAGACGTAGTATCATAATTAGTGTCCATTTATTTAATATAGAGCATTGTCTATACTCCCACAGCCTATGATTATTATTATTATTATGGATATGCTTGGTTTTTTACGATGTCATTCTTTGAGGAGAGATAATGCCATATATGTTTTAGGATATTGTTTAACTCAAAACTATTAGTCCTACTAGGTAATTAAATCCTAGGGTTATTGGTAAAATGCTAACAACGTCTTAGGGTTGACTTCTGCTAGTCCTAACAAACATTTTGAAATGAATATTTTTTGTTTATTTTTACATTTTCTTAGAAAGATCATCTCTCTACTATGTATTGTATCAAGTAAATTTTTTGATTACAATTTACTAACATAAAAAATATATATTAAAATCCCTGGTAATTATTAATTCTAGAATTAATAATAATAGCAAATATTTTAAGAAAAAAAATATAAATATAAAAGAACTTAAAGAAATTAAAAATATATGTTGTGATATTTCCGTCTAATTTTCCTGTTAAGCCAACGTGACGTCATAAACGCTACGTAGCAAAACCAGAACAATTTTTGCTGCGTTTCGCTTTTCCAGGAAGTCTTGAATCTTCGAACTCACGATCATAGCTAACAGAAAAATTAGGCGGAATTGTCACTAGATATACTTTTATACATTTTTTTTATATTTTTTAAGTAAAATATTAATTTAATGTTTCTTAAAACATTTCTAAACTATTTGTTATTCTTATACATCGATTTCCCCAAAGTACCGCCTGGATGTATAAATTGACCTATAATTGAGATTTTAATAATCGAATTATCATTAAAATCCAAAAGATCTTCACTAACTTATAAATAATAACCAAATTTTCCTCCACTTTATGTGGTAGTAGCAACAGTTGATTAAGTTACTAACAACAAAGTGTTCCTAGATAATGTACATTTAACAAAGCTTTAAGATTACAAGTTAAAATCAATTAAATTTTTGGAATTATAAAAAACATATAAAAAATTACATTATTTCGCAACGAAATTAGAACAGTAGGTATGACTATAAACAAATAATATTAGTTCCTGTTGTAGCTTAAGCCTGACACTAAGTACTTCTACATCTTATACCTACAGTCCTGAAAAGATCCATTATTTCTTATTAAAAAGCCCATAGACCAACATCACCAACGCTGCTGTTAACATGTACGTTAGACAATCGGTTCAGGACCGCAGAGGTCAGTTCAGGAAACGGATGGACATCTTCTGCTCCACATCAGTTCGCTCCAGAGCATGACAGAACTCTTCAAAGGATATCATCTGATCATTATTGGTGTCAGCCTCAAGGATTGTCCTTTCAGCAATGCTGGTCAATTGCTCTTCACTGTAAAATAATATCACATAAAATATAATAATTGCCATAATGTTGACAACCCTCATAGGAATATGTACTGGTTTCCGCACATTTTTGTCTTGTTTGACTCTGTTTTCGTTATCACATAAGCTCACAAAATTACAACGTAAGGAAAAAATTTAACCACAACCGAGATTATTGTGAAGGAACAAGCGCGAGGCCCACCTGATGTTAAGCGGTATCCTGTGCCTATAGCAGATGCATTTCATCACAAGTGACGAACTGCACTGCGCCCATCACCTTGAGACATACCTGTTAAGTCTCATTTTGCCTGTTATTTCACTGGCTCTCAAGGACTGCTGCCGGAACACACCGTTAGGTGCTTGGCGACAGATTTTCTACTTGAGAGTGGTCGCTAGCCAGGCGGGCATTCGCAAAATGCCCTTCCACCATGCGGTGACGCTCAAGCTTTGGGCGGGATTCGAACCATGGACCTGCTGCGCGGCAGTCCATTGAGCCATCACTGCATCAAGCTACTATCCCACCCTATAACCGGGACATGTTCCACCAATTCTGCTGTTGTGGTAAGGCCGTATTCCACTTGACGCCTTTTCAATATTTTCGATAATTTTGACCACACTTTTTGTTTTGTTCATATTAAATGTTATACCATAGACGCAAAATGTGGTCAAAATTATCTAAAATAACGAAATATGCGTCAAGTGGAATACGCCCTAAGTAAGTCCTAGCTCAAAATGTATCTTTTCATTCTTATTGTTAAACCGTCATAAGGGGATATATCGATATCTGCAGCCAAACTGAATAGAACTACAAATAAGAATAACTTTTCAATTACTGTAAACTCGTCCAAGATGACAGAAACAGATTATTTTAAAATAAAAAAATTGCATTAATTATTCATACCATGTTGTCTTAGGATTTGGCAATTATTACCCATAATCATAAAATACCTTTAAATCGGTTATTGCGTATATATATCATTATTTTTATCTCAACAACTTGTCAAATATTTTGTTGAGATTAGCACCCCTTGACCACAATCACTGCAAAGTGTTGGAAACATATAAAAATACGGATTATAATAATGATACACAATAATTTAATCCGTTTTAAGTTATCTATTTACATATACATACGATTTTTATAATGTTGAAGAATATGCTACGAATAAATAAAGTAAAGAAGTATACAGTGACCGCTTTGATTTCGGCCTCATCAAGTTCAACAGTAACAAAACACGCACAATTTTCCAAATTCAATTGGATTGGCTAATTGATTTGGCGCTTTGAAATGATCGCATCTGATTGGTCGCGTCAAGGTGATGTTGTCACCGCCGTCATTGCCTAAGGCCAAACCGCACTACTGCGGCACAGCGCGGCAGCGAAACGGCGCGGCTCGGGAAATATTAATTTGTATGGATTTATAAATGGCGTAAACCGCACTCTCTCACTGTCTCCAAAGGCAACTCTGCGTCACGATTACGCCGCCGAGCACCTTGCGGCACTGGAGAGACGTGGGCAGTAAATTATACAGTAATTTCACGTTCCACCCACGTTTCAACAATTCATAAGACCTTATTTTACGTTCTAATATCTGTGTGAAATTAATCATTATCTCTGAAGAGTCGTGAAAAAGAGTTTTTTTCGAACAAGAATTTTGTTATACAGGTTGTCCCAAAAAGTAGTGATATACTGAATCTGGGAGGTAGAGGACCTAAAGGGCTATCTGAATCACCACCATGTATGTTCCGCTTTTTCGTATTTTCGGAGTCATGACTTTTTTTTCATTTTCCTCCTATCGCCGAGTACGATGAGAGTTTGATTTATGGTGACGTGAATTATTGCGGTAGATGCTTGATTTTTTTCTGTGTGCTATGCTAATTGATAGGCCAATTCCGTATGGAAACACTTACTATCGTTAGATCTTTGAATGGAAAAAAAAAAAAATGCCAAGAAAGATAAAATTACCCAGTATGTTCACAACTTCAAGGGCCCTTAAAAAATAAAATCACTTAGAAATATTACCATTTGGCTTTTAAAAACTTGCTCTATCTATCAGGTAGCTACCCTGAAAACTTCATTTAATTATTCGAAAGGATTTAATAAAAAAAAAATAACTAAATGTGGTAAGCGCAAAATTTTTATTTACATTATGATTAATGCAAGCAAAGTAAAACCAATTACAAGGTATTTAATTACAATAAATTTTCAAAATGGCCCTCTGTTGCTCAATGCAAGTGCGACATCGCCGGAAAAGTTGTCTTTGAAACGTCTGAATGCACTTCTATTATTTTTAATGGTTTCTTCTGTTACTCTCAATTTCTGGGTTAACTCGTCCAAATTGCGGCATTTTCTCGAGTAGACGAGGTCTTTGTAGTATCCCCATTCAAAAAAATCAATGGGGTTTAGGTCGGGTGACCGTGAAGGCCAGGCTATAAGGCAGACGCCACCCCGGCTGCAACGATCAATCCATCTTTCAGGGTATTTTGATGTGTTTGTATGGGGATACTACAAAGACCTCGCTTTTTTATCATACTTACATACGAACCTTTAGTACCAAATTTTACATACAGTATTATTATTTGATACACTTCGAAAACATAGTTATATACTTGCCCCGCGGCTACCAGTTCAAATATAGTGCCCCATGTCGAGTGTTGTAACATATCGATAGAGTACGTACTCAGCCGCAGTGGTGAAATTGTCTCCATTACACTTAGCATCATAAGATGATATAGCAAACTCTTGCCAATTAGCCACTAATGGCTGACAATCTCTTTACGGACATACATTACCTTTTCCTGAGTCCCATAGAATAAATAGGACAGGGATTGAAAGTGGCTGCGATTACGCTTAAGTAACCTCGGCCCAAGCTCAGTGGAGAGGCACCACGTGATGGAACGGACGGAACACTATACTCGAGTTGCCTGTCATACTCGACGCGCGACGGACGTGTCTCATCCGAATTCCGATACTCAGCGTTAAAAACACGTTCTCTCCATACTTTGTAAAACGTATTTGTAATAATGAAGTATTATATGTTTTACATCTAAGTGGTTTAGAAAAATATTTAATTGTACAAATATACAATAATATTATAATTTTATAAGGTTTTATTAGTAAGCTAGTTTTTTTTATTAAATATTAATTTTTAATTGTTTTTATTTCAAGTGTCTGCCTATTACGGTTCAAAAGATACATCAATATGACAGATGGACGAAAAGGCCGAGCGCTAGTTTAGGTTCAGGTGCTGTATAAAATGCATTAGGTAGTAACGGTCGCTCAGATACCGCGTCGTGCCGCACCTCTGTAGTGCGGTCCCAGCTTTAGAGACGCGTGGATGGCGTTATGCCACAATATATAAGATTGTTTACGTATTCATTTTCCATTACATGTTTTTTCAACAAAATAGATTTATGGTTTTTCAGGCAATTAATTTCACTAGATTGGAATTACTTCCTTGGAAATAATATTCTTTAATTTAAAAGTCGGTATAATGCGCTGAAAAAGAAGAAATGGATTTCAAGTAAACTTTTTTTTCAAGTTAAAATTAATAGTAATAGTAACTTAGAATTTAATTTGAATTTTCAAAATATCTCATTGCGTGTGTAACATTAATAGGTACATCAAGTTTTATTGCGGTATATATATAAACAAAATGCTGCAAACTACACACATCAAAAGTGCCTAGGGATCATGTAAACATATTTTGAACTATACAAAAATATTCAATTAATATTTACGAAATCAAATTATCCAGATTAGTTTTTAATTAAATTCCTATGTTTAAGTTAAGAACGAATCCCTATACTAAGTATGAATAACGAAAAAAAAATACTTATGCAATTTAAATAAATGTAACCTAACTTAATGTTGTCGATAAAATTATCAGAAAAACGGAACAACTATAGGATTTATGCTATGTTTATTGTAAATTTTATAAATTCATAATATGTGTTTCTACCTCTATTTACACTAATTACACAAGCACAGCAATTTGGCATGCTTAAAATCAGTTCATCAAAATCACTTTGAGGAATGGCCGCCCACGTTCTTTGTAACAAATCAAAAAGCTGTTGTGGGGTATGTACGGCATCAATACATGGCAGAGCTCTTCTTTGTAGCATATCCCATGCATGTTCAATGGGGTTGAGGTCTGGCGATTGAGCAGACCACGGCAGAACGTTGATGCTAGCAGGCAGTCTAAGCACTCCACCCTTCTACCAGTTGGCAGCGTGCCCAACATGCCCAGAACTATTATTCTAGAATTCCATTGTACTATTGTTAATGTCATATTTTTACGTTTCTGCCCTACTTCCAGGATATTTCAATTTCATTAGTAGCACACATACTAAATTAGAATCGAGGACCTTTTTCGAAGTATCTTTATGACATTCTAAGCATGTTTGACATAAAAATTGAGAATACAAAAAATATATATTTGGAATTGTTTTCATACAGAATGTTCTAAGACTAACAATGTTCGAAAGTTATTTTTGATTTAATGTAAAATTCATGTTGCATAAAACTATCCAGGGTAGTCAAGTATGGGTTTCCAAAATATTGTTACTTACTCGTTTATAAAAGGTATTTCTATTTTTTTTATATCCGTATGGCTTCTCCACCATTTTATTTCACATCATGGTATTTTTTCAGAATTAAACAACGAAGAAGAACACTGATAAATTCAATTGGAAGTTCCCACGGTACAACCGCATGACTCGAGGCCACGCGGCGAACTGACAGGGCCGCGCGGTACACTTTTTAAGCCACGCCCGCTGCGGTATAGTTTGCGTTCTGTTGTTTTTGAGCTTGAATTACATTTCTTTTCATATTTATTCGTAGAGAATATGTAATTTTAAATTGAAATAAACAAAATAAATTAGCAATTGTTTTTTTTTTAATGCTTGTTAGTTTAGCCTTGACTACTTGATCACCTGATGGTAAGTGATGATGTGGTCGAAGATGTTGTTCAGGCTAACCTAGAATTACTGGCTCTCAAGGACAGCTGCCGGAACACATCCTTAGGTGCTTGGCGACAGATTTTCTACTTGAGGGTGGTAGCTAGCCAGGCGGGCATTCGCAAAATGCCCTACCACCATGCTATAACGACTGCCATCCTAAGACAACAACCAGGACCAATGGCTTAACGTGCCCTCCGAAGCATGGAAACAATCAGTAGTAATGTCACTAGCGGTCACCCATCCAACTCATGACCGCGGGCGACGTTGCTTAACTTTGCTGATCGGTTGAGAACAGCTTAGTAAACTTCGCTACGAGCGCTTCAGAACTCTATAGGCCTAAACTAGATAATCATATACCTATAATATAATTGAAGCGCTCGTAACGAAGTTTGCTTAGCCATTCTTAACCGAACAGCTAAGTTACGCAATAGCCACATTCGCCGCAGTCATGACTTGGATGGGTGACCGCTAGTGACATTAATACTGAGCGTGCTTCAGAGGGCAACCAAGCCGGTTGTTATCTTAGGACGGCAGTCGTTATTGCATCGTGGTAGGGCATTTAAGCACCTAACAGTGTGTTCCGGAGCTGTCTTTGTGAGCCTATAGATTAGCTTGAACAACATCTTAGACCACATATAAAAAATACAATAAAAGCTAAAAAAAACACATGGGGGCAACTCACCTAGCATAGTCAGTTATTAGTAGGGATAATGCAAAAATCAGTTACATTTTTCTTGATGCTTCAAGGCTAAGATTTATATTGTTTTTTTTATTCATACAGGGGAATTCTTAATGTATTAAATTAAAGGCAGCCTTGTGGCAAGTTTTACAATATTTTCAAATTATAGATGGTATATTTTTGTTATATTTTTAAGAAATACTTATAAACTACTATCTAGCAGCCAAATTAAAGTAACTTGTGTTACAACTGCTTAGTCCATCCTAGAATTTATAAAACCTACATAATATGATTTCTTACATACTCAGAAAGAAATGTTGGTAGAATATATAAAAATTTTCAATGCATGCCGTGAGATCCAATGAAACTAAGTAAAGCAACTTTCTTGCACTTCATGTCCATAAATTAGTTAATGATACATGTCTTTTTTAATTGTATTTATTGATATTTTATAATTAAATGAATAGCCCAAGGATGGAGAAAATACTGGTCACTGAAGGAAATAGTGAAAAGTAAGGATCTAGGCAATCACATAAAAAAGAAAACATTTGAAACCTGTATTCTACCAGTACTTTCTTATGGCTGTGAAACTTGGTCAATAACACTTTACCACAGGAAAAGGCTGACAAAATGCCAACGTGCCATGGAAAGAAGCATGCCAGGGTTAAAAACCAAAGACAGAGTCAGGAACGTAGACATAAGAAGAAGAACAAAATTCACAGACATTCTTACCCGGATAGACGTCCAAAAATGGAGATGGGCTGGACATATGCTACGTCACTCCATTAACAAATGGAACAAGCAAGTCACCCTCTGGCAACCAAGACATGACAAAAGAGCTAGGAATCATCAAGTCAGAAGATGGGAAGATGACTTGAAACAGACAGCGGGACCATTCTGGTTGAGAGTAGCAAGGGACAGGACCCATTGGAAGGAATTGGAGGAGGCCTATGCCAAAAGGCAAACCGAACTCAGGGACCTGTTGTAACGCTATGTTTAGGAATAAACGGCTATTATTACAAATTAATGCAAAGTTATTATAATTCAAACAGTAAGGTGCACCAGCCTAAGGAAAATATACTTAATAAATATTATAATCTTATCAACCAGGTAGCTTGTATAAGTATATATGTATACAGAGCAAGAGAATTAGCCTGATGAACCAATTTGTGATTCTAAATTTACCTGATGTTGGCTCCAACCATCATGTGAAGTATCGCCAGCAGCTCATCTCTCGAGATCTTGCCATCGCTGTCCAGGTCATACATTGAGAAAGCAACTGGAAATTAATTATTCATTTATGATTGCGAAAAGAATAATGATACAGGACAAATAGATCATTCATTTGTGAATTGCATTTATGATGATTACCATTGGGGTAGTAATAATTATGGAATTTACTGCTGAAAAAGGTTCATAGGATTTTATTAATTTGCATAGTACAAAAGTTGACTCCTCCAAGAATCGTACCTCATAGATGCAATACTAAGATAATGATCATTTACAAAACTATTAGAGTGCATGTGGAATTATATAATTTATTTCTACTTTGAAACACTACAAATAACTACAATAACAAATTATATGCTAGACAATGAATTCTTAATCCATCTTGTCAAGTCAATTTTGCCAGAAAACCCTATGGTCTATTGTGCCCTACGAATAAATTTTAATATTTCTTCATAGATTGTGCCCCCAAAATGTTCAAGTTAATGAACACTAAAATTTTATTTTTCTTATAGTTATTTTTTTACAAATTTTCTGTAAATACAATACATGAAAATTTAATGATCTTGCTAATGTGACAGGGAGGAGACAAAATTGCTTATATAATAAGTCAGTGCTGATTTTACCATTTGTGTATGTTTCCAAATAACTAACTGCAGCTTGATCAAGTTCAATTGCGCACTTTGATCACGGTTTGTATCAAAATGAAGGAATATTTAATTATATTTTGTATCCATGGCAATGAATATTGTGATTGGTGCAATGTAAAGGATCTCCTATGCTTCACTGAACATTGGAAATAGGCTGTTTAAAAGTCAATCTCTGTTAAGCTTCAATTTATGTTGGTAAAATTCAAACTGGAGCTCTGGACTCAGTCAAATGCCTGAACTCTGTTTTGCTTGAAAGGATAGCATTGAATCTAAACAGTTTTAAAATAGTCAAATAATATATTACTCACATTGTAATTTTTCTTCTCTACTGTTCAATTTATTATTCCTATTCTTACGAATGGGTCTGAAGTGTGCCAACACCCTCATGAACTGCAGGAAGTTGACTCTGTCATCATGGCTCTCAGTGAAGAATGACTGGACAATGCGCTCACTCAGAGGATTGATGGCCAATTCTGGTATACGAAGGAAGTCCTCACGGGATAGTGTACCACAATCATTCTTATCCAACGATGTAAAGCGAGAGTACAGTCGCTCAATTTGATTTGGTGTGACTGCAATGTGATAGATTGATTTCATATAAATTCTAAGACATATGTATGCAGTAACAAATTGTGACAATTTATTCTTAATTAAAGCATATCTTTGTTTTTGTTGTGCATTGTTATGATAGTAATACTTTTAACATCTATGATAATATATAACGTAACTTACATCCAGTTTCTTCCTGAATTTGAGCGATCTCTTCTTCTCTCAATAACAAAGAGGATTTGTTGCCCATATTTGTTGGGTTCACAATAACATGCACTTGAATAAAGACCTTTGCACCGTGCTATTACTGATAATATCTGTAGACAAGGCCAATATAAAAAGCGTAAATAATTGAATAAGAAAGACCAATAATATGGGTTTGGGGATGTGCCCAGTATTTTTTATATTGACTTATTAAACCTTTAATCTAAATACACTTCCTTAAATATCGAGTGAGAAATTCACAATATATTTAATGATTATTTGTTTAGATGCAAGTAAAGTTAAATACCTACCTACGTCCTTCAGTTCCGTTTTTGTCAGCTGGAGTGCGTTCAGAGGCTCAGAGTGTAGTTGTTTGGTTGTTCGGTTGTTTTGCAACTTACCCTGAGGTATGGAACGACCGGTTGTTTTATAACCTCAAACAAATTGTGACATTGACAGACTTACATCATTATCGTAATAATAATTGCTATTTAACACTATCACAAATTCGTATTCCATATATATTTAAGTTTTATATTTAGAGAAATGATATTAGTATTTATATTTTTGAGATTTATGGGTCGGCGCATCAGATAGAATACGATATAAACGTCAAAGTCATTTCATGTCACGCGTTTTATGGTTAAAAAGTTGCAACCTTCAAAGGTTTGGAACGGTCCAGTTGTGACAACCGAACGCTCTACTCGAAGGTTGTGAACGACGTTAGAGTGAAAAGTTGCACTCCGGGTGCGCTCTAACCAAGGTTCGGAACGCACCCCTGTTGTCATGTCAATTGTCAAACCAAAACGTCATTGCTGATGTTGACAATGACATTTAGAATATTAGTCGTCTTTGACTTTGTCCATGATGACAAGAACTTTACAAAATACTACGAACTATATACAACACTACAGCTACTAGGTACAATAAAAGCATTTATACTCTGGTTTTTAATTCGAGATCAAAAAGGCAAACAAAGAAATGTCAATATATGTCATTGTCAAACTGACTGGTCAGGGGTATTAAATATTTTTTCTTCAAAATGTTTTTACGAAATCCGTAACGGCCTTCCCTGCTGCCCTAAGTTTCACAATTTGTATTAAATTGAAATAATTCCACACCTATATACCGTATATATTAGGTCTTTACATATGAAATTGGCGTTTTGTATGGGAGGAACAAAAAGTCGAATATTTTTTAATATAATATATTTAATTAATCAAAGTATGAACCATTATTTTCTATGCACTTTTGCCATCTCATAGGTAGTTCATTGATCCCTTTACTAAAAAAACCAGTCGGACGGGAATCAATAAAATCTTTGAAGGCGATTTGGACTGCCCCATCGGAGTTGAATTTTTTCCCTTGCAAGAAGTTATCCAAATTTCGAAAAAAATGGTAATCTGTTGGAGCAAGGTCCGGGGAGTACGGAGGATGTCTTAGACTTTCCAATTGAAGCTCTTCTAATTTAGTAGCCGTCTGTAGCGCAGTGTGTGGTCTAGCGTTGTCGTGAAGCAGCAGTGGCGTGGAGCGATTGACCAGCCTAGGTTGTTTAGCCGCTAGCTTTTCCATCATGGTTTGCAATTCCTGACAATAGACATCAGCCGTAATAGTCTGGCCAGATTTGAAAAAAGTGTAATGAACAATACCGGCACTAGTCCACCAAACGCTTACAAGTAACTTTTTTGGGGTTAATTTTCGCTTGGGGCAGGATTTGGCTGGCTGGCCAGGATCTAACCATTGCGCTGAGCACTTCCGATTATCGTAAAGAACCCATTTTTCATCACAGGTAATGATTCGGTTTAAAATACCTTCATTATTGTGCCGGTTTAGTAATGTAACGCAGCAGTCGACGCGCGTTTGCCGGTTTGTTTCAGTCAATTCGTGAGGTACCCACCTTTCAAGCTTTTTAATCTTCCCAATTTGCTTCAAGTGAATTAAAACAGTTTTATCACTAACATCGCAGCCTGCAGCTAACTCGGACGTGGTTTGCGATGGATCCGCTTCCACAATAGCCTTCAACTCTTCATTATCAACTTGAGTCTCAGGCCGTCCACGGGGCTTGTTCTGCAGGTCGAAATTTCCAGAACGAAAACGTTGGAACCAAAAACGAACTGTGTTTTCTTTTGCAACACGACCGCCATACACATCATTCACCCTTCGAGTTGTTTCCGCAGCACTAGTGCCACGGCGGAACTCGTACTCGTAAATAATGCGATATTTAAGGTTTTCCATTTTGTAAAATGAGTGACGCAAACAGAAAAAAACAGAAGAAAAAAAACAAATGAATGACGATCATCGAAGCACAAATACATGAGTCTATAGCTGTACAAATTTGAATTTGGAATTCCTTACCAAAGAGGAGAAATTCGTGATTAAAGTGGCCAGTACGAAAAACGCCAATTTCATATGTAAGGACCTAATATATATATATATATATATATATATACCTTAGTTGCCTCATAAGACACCAAGAAACGGGGGTGACATTATAACCCAGCATCCCATGGGACGTTGGGCCACAAAAATACCGGAAGGTGAGAAGCAGCACCTTCTAGAGAACCAACAAATTCTACTGCGATCCTCAAGACGCCTGCCAAGCGTGGGGATTATGGCAAATCCCCCCAATGGAACCTTGTTCAACGGTGGAAGTTTCGGATTTGATTGTGTGACTTGTGCTTGAGGAGGTATATGTTTTCTTATTTTGGTGAGAAAGTACAAAAGTATTAATTACCTTTACTAAATTATACTCATGAATTTTGCTGTCTTGAAAAAATGTTGAACAATCTGCCGTACCTATAGCGTGAAAAGTAATCGAAGCGAAGTGAACTCACCGCTTCCCTTATTTTTACGGACTATCCTTCTGACTGAATCTGACGATTTTCCCTACATGTCCGCGGTTTTTTAGGGTACTTGTAGCAGTGATGGCTAAGTGGCATTGGCAATGGAATGCCGCGCAGCAGGTCCATGGTTCGAATCCCACCACAGGCTTGAGCTTCACCGCGTGGTGGAAGGGTATTTTACGATTGCCCGCCTGGCTAGCGACCACTCTCAAGTAGAAAATCTGTCGCCAAGCACCTAGCGGTGTGTTCCGGCAGCAGTCCTTGAGAGCCACTGAAATTACAGGCACATGAGACTCTATAGACAGAGGGTAGTCCGCTTAACATCAGGTGGGCCTCGAGCTTGTTCTGTCACAATAAAATACAAAAAAGAGCAATACTCGTCTTTTGGCCACGCTATAGATGTGTGTTTATATGCCTTCATCACCAACTTTGCGGAAGCACTCAATAATAAGCGAACACGTTTCTTAGCAGGAGATACAATATCTTTAGTTGTTGAAGAGCCCGTTTATAGCTCCAGCTGGGAGCCTCCATATTTCAAAAATAAATAATTTGTAACAATAAACAAAAACTGAACACAACTCTCTAAAAATAACTATAAACGATAAAAACAATAATAAATAACAAGGAAATTCACAATAACAAGAAAAAATATCGGCGAGAAACACATTCGAATCTAAATACGATTTACCAACAAGCAAAAATGGCGTCAGCTGGAAAATGTCGACGATCCCGCCAGTGTGGTAATTAAAAACAAAAAAATCTTACACAATTTTTTTCAGGCTTGAATATATGCGTAAATATGTACGCGCATAAAAAAGTGTTTTATTCGTGAATAGTGAAGTAATCAATTATTGCTTAAAATATTTTTTTTATGGTAAATGCTTCATTGGTTTCCAAAATTAGTATAAATACTAAGTACATGTAATTTTTTTGCACGGTTAACCCCTTTGTTTACATTTTTGATCTCGAATTAAAAACCGGAGTATAGATCACTATAAGTCATTGCAGATTCATAGGCAGTCCAAATGCTCTAGCCCACTACCAGTTGGCAGCGTGCCCAGCATACTGGCAGCATTGCCCCGTTGAATTGCAATGCTTATTCTTTGAGCCAAATAGGTGCCAATACATAATATGTAGGCGTATTGCACTTGACGCCAATTTCGTTATTTTCGATAATTTTGATCACATCATCTATGGTTCATATTAAATGTGGATCCATGGACGCAAAATGTGGACAAAATTATCGGTAATAACGAAATTGGCGTTAAGTGGAATACGGCCTATAAATCAGTTTTTTTTTTAGTTTTTAATAGACTTTTATATATTGTTAATTTGCTAATAACACAATATTGCACAATAATACAATACAATGGTATGGAGACGTTGGGTCCGTGGCGAACGGGAGCTCATCGTATTTTCCAAAACTTATCAGAGCGCTTGGTCGATGCGACGCCTGATCAAAATGCTGACACCTATTTGGCTCAAAGAATAAGCATTGCAATTCAACGGGGCAAGGCTGCCAGCATGCTGGGCACGCTGCCAACTGGTAGTGGGCTGGAGCATTTGGACTGCCTGTGAGTCTGTAATGACTTATTGGTATCTAAATGCTTTTATTGTAGTAGCTGTAGTGTTGTATATAGTTCGTAGTTTTTTGTTAATAAATAACAATAATACAATGTATGTGATCGTTGTGGGTAGACAGACAGGCCATAAGGAACTGGCCTTGCGAACTGGCTGTCAAAGAGAACTGCCAGAAGAAGGACCATTATGATGGTTACATAATATAGGTATCTTTTATTACATTGATATTGCGACAGTTTACAGTCCATTTATTCTCAGGTTATTTCTTCTACCCCAATAGTCATTGCCTCTGGGCCATAGTAGACAATATGGAACTAAGTGTTCTGTGCCTGGGGATCACTTCTTACTGCTTCAATGTTTTATGGTGGATAGTAGGTACATCAAGTACGAAAACATTATTTCCGCACCTGCCCAAATTGCAGAACGGAGCCCTATTAACGTCACACTGCTGTAGGTACTGTTATAGTATTATAATATGTCTGTCTGTTTATACGTGTATCGCAAGTCTTTAGCTCATTAATGGCATGAGTTGCAATCCAAAATTTTAGATATATTTTTGAATGGTAACCATGCCTATAACCGAACATTGAGTCAGATCAATAAAATTATTATACATTGCTCAATACTTGAAAAGGGCATGAAGTGGTTTCACGCTAGGATAATGAAAGGTTCGTCTAGAGCTCACTAGAGTAGGTATCAACCTACAGTTTTTATATGTTCTTAAGTATGAAATGAAATCTGCCAAAGTTGTCAGTTTTATTAGTAAATTTTTTTCAGTCTATCGCAAAATCTAAAATAATTATGAATCCGAAATTTAGGTTTAATAGGTATACCTATACCTAAGTACTACGAGTATACAGGGCGTTCCACGACTATGGGGAAGTAGGTATTTAAATTAATTAAATATTAATGATATGATATTTCTCTAAATGAAGACTTCATATTATTTTAGAAAATTATATAAAACTGAATTGACTGATTTTTCAGATCACGTGCCCGAAATATGAATCAGAAAACAAATATTTTATGACCATCCTGCTGATCTGGCCGGTACGTAGCGACACCGTTGCGGCCCCTGTGAAACGAAAGAAATGTAAAGTACCTAGGTATATATTAATAACAAAAAAAAATATTTTATGTTAGGTACCCACATATTATATAAGGATTTATTGTGTTTTTTTTTGCTATAATAATTATCAATAATGTGTGACACTGTATTACTTGTTTTGTTTTAATTTTAACTGCTATTAAACTTTATATGAACCATACCTGCTTTAGAAGTAGGTATGGTTCATGAATTGGAATTTCTTTTATCATCGTTATTTAACGATGATAAAAGAAATTAAAAGGATAAGGATAGCAAGTTTTTATTTATTTTGACCCCCTAAGGAGCAAATTTTGAGCCAAGAGCGCCAACCGCGGCAATGGACCGCGCCGCGCTCCCTTTGAATAGAGTTTTGAATATTTACATCGAGCTAAGTAGCTCATAAAAAATATATGAAATATTAAATAACAGGCACAAGATACTTTTAACATCAGTTGGTCCTCGTGCTTATTCATTCAAATACACATAAACAGGAAAACAATTAAAAAAAAAACCTTGAAAATAAAAAAAAAAAACATCTCAAAATCTCAAAATTCGCAAATTAATAAAAAAAATATTATATTAAAATATCTATATTTTTATGTAATTCATTAATTATGGGTATTTGTATTTATGTCCTATATAGTTGTGATGTTTTAATCATTGTTTTTTAACATTTCACTGATTCATAATAACATTCTCAACCATTTATTTTGAGTAGAACGAATAGCGAAATGTCAATAGATTTTAAGGTTTGTTGTTTTATCTGGTATAACATATACAGGGTTATTGGTAAAATGCTAACGATCTCTTAGGGTTAACTTCTGCTAGTCCTAAGCAGAAGTTTTAAATGTTAAAAAACAATGATTAAAACATCACAACTATATAGGACATAAATACAAATACCCATAATTAATGAATTACATAAAAATATAGATATTTTAATATAATATTTTTTTTATTAATTTGCGAATGAAACAAAAACTATTCAATTTTTCATTACAAAACAAAATGTCTAATCAAGTCTTGATTTTAATTTACCTACCATACATGAAGTAGGTACTTAACTTCATCTCTATTAGAAGTAGGTACCTAAGTATCTTCGTTAGCAAAAAAGTGTCGATTGTAATTTAAAGTTTTATTAAATACATAAAAGCGTGATAGATGTTTCCAAAATTTTCTTTTCATTTACCTAAACACATTATTAGTAGAAAGGAAAATAAAACAGAATATTTTTACCATGTTCCAACCCTAGCACTTGTGGTGAAATGTGGATTATATGAAAAAGAAAAAATGTCAAGGTAACAGCCAGTTGCCCAGTTATTCTTGTAAGAAACTTCTCAAAGTTTAAATTCCTATATAAAACGTCATCTTTACTAAATTTCTATAAGTAATTGATTTTGATATCTTCTGCATAGCCTCAAGACAGTCCTATAGGGCACGCTTACAGTGCATTTTACAGTGCATATAGGGCACGCTGCTGCAGTCCAAGTTTTTCAGCCCTCGACACACCATGACGTTTTTTTAGTATTAAGACGTTTTCCAATACCTACACTGGTCACCGCATCATCCACATACCGCAATATATCACTTATACCATACAAAAATAACATTTTCAACCATTTATTTTGATTAGACCTTGAGGTAGATTAGATTTCGAGGTTTGTTGTTTTTAAATCGGGTTTATTTGATGCAATATATAATATATACAGGGTTATTGGTAAAATGCTAACGACCTCTTAGGGTTGACTTCTGCTAGTCCTAACAAATATTTTGAGGTGAAATTTTTTATAACGAAGATTTTTTTATATGATTTTTTTGTGTCTGTTTATGTGTATTTGACGGAATAAGCACGAGGACCACCTGATTGTTTACGACTTTGTATGGAGAACTGACCGGCCAGTTCAACCTTAATGCATTTGGACGGACACTTTTTATGTACACAGATGATTCTCCTTACCTCTACCCACCATAGTTTTAGGCAGAGATTACCCGCTTAGTACCAGGTGGGTCTCGTGCATGTTCCAATACAATCACTTAAAAAATTAAATATACAGTTTATTACTGAGAAGAAACCGAGCTAGAAACAAACAAAAGAAGTGGGTACCATAAAGTAACTTTGTAGTACTTACCTACTCTGGAGAGTAAAAGCATGTAAAAGCTGAAATAGAGGTTTTTACATATAATATGTGGATGTCGAGATTTAAGCCCAAACACTGATAAAAAAATGACCGGAATGAATACCGGAAATGATCCCACGAAGCTATTCAGTACGTATATAGAAAGTTACTTTATGCCTACTAACTAATTTCAGTATGTACCAAAACATAAAGTTACTGTATGCGTAGCTATAAATTGAAAGCTGTTTGTTGCTAGGTTACTACAGCCCTGAAAAAATATACGCATCCCTGAAAACTGACATCAACAAAATTGTTATCAATTGTTATATTATCATGTACAAAGTCACATTATGTAATTTTAGTTTTATACTTTGTGGTTACTCTATGGTCAAAATAATTGTTTGTGTTTATTTGCAATTTATTTACAACTGACAAAGTGTGTTTTACTTTTATACGATTAAAAGATTTTCTTATCCTAAAAACCATTCTTATCCTAAAATGAGTACTATATCAAAATCTCAAACTGAAGGCCTTCTAGAAAGAAAGTCAGAATTAGCGCCGCTGGAAGAAGTGAACGAAGGAATCGAGATGCTCGATCGGCCTATCGAAGAAGGACAATTCGAAGAAATCTCTCCGAGGATCTTTGGTCTGAAGGAAGTCGTTGAACCGCTTACAGTTCCTTCACTGAACAATGCCATTTACGAATTAGGAGTGGTTAATTTGTGCTGGCCGGAGATAACAGAGCCTGTTTTTGAGACTCGGACATGTTTTCCAAAGAGCTATTATACAAACACGACGAAGGAACGCCTGCTGCTCGCCTATGCTGAAAATTTCAGGCGTCAGTTCCAATTTCACTACAAAATGCGGAAGCCGTTGCTGTTGCAATGCCCAAATGAATGCGGGTTACAGGTAGGTGCTGTTCTTGTGACTCTAATGTTATATTAGTTTGATGCTCAACTACTAGATGGCGCTACATTTATAAATGGAAGGAAATAAGGCGTAGCGCATTAGTGATAATTTTAGTGGCGCGTAGCGTTAAGGGAGCATCTTTGGTTCCGTAGTAAAGTAATCCTTCTTCTACTCCTGAAATAAATGTTTTAGTCATAATTTTATTTACGTAGAGTTCGTATACTTATCGAACTCTCTTTCTCACCTTGTATAATACGGATGGTTCACCAGGGTTACAAGAATAGCTTAAATATGGCAATGCAACGCTGCATTGCGGTTATGTACATACGATCCGATATAATTTTAGATTACTAACTCCTGATATATACCTACTGAATTTTCGACTGTCTTAAAACTGCTGAAGCTAGCCTTTATCATTTAACTTATTAACCGGCTATTCAGTCTCCAAACAGTATCAATAAGTAGCTGTAGTTGTACATACTTGTTTAGTTGCCCTACGTTCGCGTTGATTATTTTGAGCATTTGTTTTGGCTGTAATAAGTCGCATCGCATCTCAACGCGACTTTTCGCTTTCCGTCGCGGACCTATAGGTCAATGGTTTATCTGTTCGTGACCACGATCTATGTAACTTGATGGAAACGTCGATGCTGCTCAAAATGATATCTAAGCCTCAATGTGTGCGTGATCAAACCCGAAAGTGCCAACATGAAGAGAATTTGCAAGTTAAAAAATATTTATATATTATTAATTTGGTACTGATTATGTCAAATCCTTACTATTCAATTATAGTGGAAGTGTTGCACTGTATAAATAAACTACAACACGACAGCTATA
The DNA here is from genome assembly GCA_963890685.1 of Plagodis pulveraria. Classification (NCBI taxonomy): domain Eukaryota; kingdom Metazoa; phylum Arthropoda; class Insecta; order Lepidoptera; family Geometridae; genus Plagodis; species Plagodis pulveraria. The sequence goes on along the minus strand of OY982964.1, from coordinate 7,172,927 downwards.
CAATTACTGCCGTAAATTGCTACAAAACTGGCATTCTAGTTCATGAAGTTCTCTCCCAGCTCCAAAAATCTCTATCTTAGGCTATGTAATTCTTTCCCAACCTAACTCGTTCTAAAGATCTCTATCATACGCCATCAAGTTACCCAACCACCTGATTGTACTTCCAGTTCATAGCACGACCTATTCTTTAGTAATTAGCTAATTGAAATGCTTTAGAAAATGGTGTGCACATCCTTGCGGCCTACGAAGCTGTGTTTCCCCGAGACGAATCACTGGCAGGGTGTAGCATCACTGGTCTCCGACTTCTTCGACTACGAGCCACTCACCAAGCCAATGCTGCACGTGAGTCTTGTTTACTTTTGCAAACTTAGGTAATCTTTATTTTTGTCAATCATTTGTTGACCAAACACTAGATATCGGTGTCTGAATTTTCATGTAATAATAGCAAGCAACTGCCAATTTTCTTTATTACATTACGTCTAGTATTATATAAGCTTTTTTTTTTAAAAAATAACCTTAGCTAGACTAGCGTATGGATTGACGAAAGCACCAAAATGAAACTGCAAATCAAGATTTTAATGAAGTTTAATTGTTCAACATTGTCGAGATCACAAACCGTGATAATAAGAGAATCATTTTATATTCCAATTTTTAATTTTATACAAAATATCATCTCTCGAATAATTTTTCCGATGGAGCCTTATATAATAAACATGAAATGCGAATCAATAATTCTATCTTCGATCGAAAGGAGATACAATTCTTGAGCTCTGCTAGTGTAAATATGAATTACCTATATTGAAGTGGTTGAGGGACAGCCCAGGACCTAAACGCCGTGGCTCAATTCTTTACTAAACACCATTGGACAATCTCTTAGTTTTAACATTAAGATAATACACTCTATTATTTAGGAATGCTTACAATAGTAATAATCTCTCAATAATTTATAATTTTGATCACAGTGTCCTTAACTGTTAATTTTAACGTATAATACAATTCCGAGTCGAGAATAATGTCGACTTATAAAATACTGAGCAATAGAAAAACAATTATACAACGAGTACCTAGCGCTAACTCAATAGATTCATCTATAATCTTAACAATATTACCTTGTTCGAACGATTGGCACAACGATCGTCGCGTCCCTTCGATATTTGGTATGAATGCTGGTGGTGTGCGGCGCGGTATACAACATCGGCATGGTGACCGCCACCGCACCCCTACTCACTCAGGAGGACGCCTGCCTGACTTAGCATTAGTTTTGACTTGAGGTAGAACATAGGGATCCAACTATAAACTATAATAAGGGTATAACTAGGAATGTAATCGTCAAATGGCAACATACAGCAGCGGAACTACTTATCCTAAATAGCAATAACAGTTTGTGTGCACCAGAAACAGATATAATGGCTTCATAACAAGACAGCGAGAATATTTATTTAACACGAAATTTCACTGTACACTATCCTAAGTTTGTTATAGACTTGGAAACATATCAACCGGAGACGACGCAGATAAAAATTCGAAAAGCACGTTAAATAGAACGGTACCAGGTCCGCAGCAGTTTACAGTCCGTTAAACCTAAGAACTTAAAAGAAAATAATGCATAGCTTTTCTTTTAGAACAAAGAAATTACGCAATTTGGCTACACATATCACAAGTGAACGCTTACTGGCGACGACATAACTATGTACATAATTGAAGAATTCCCTGTAGCGAGCGCGATGCAGTGCGGTGGTGCGTCTATTTGCGTCGCGCGGCGTGTTCGGGCGGCGAGTGCGCAGCGGTAGGAGCGGGCAGGCGGCGCGTGCGCAGGTTGAGCAGCAGCGAGCGCAGCTGGTGCACGTGCATGCGCGTCACGCTCGGGTCGCCACTCGCCTCCAGCCACGCCAGGAACTTGTCACCGTGCTCCAGCGCCTCCACTGCGCCTTCCTCCCACTCGCCGCTTGCCGCCGCTCCGCTTCGGGACTCGCCCATGTGATTGTTGTTGTTGAACAGAAGATTGTCGAGGACAGTACGCGCTTTGATTTGGCTCTTTGCCGATTCGTGTCTCTCAATTGCTGCCTCTTTGTTCTCCGTGCTCATCTCCGGACTGGGTGCTGGCTCAGTTAGACGTGACTCTGCAAGCCGCTGCTCCTCATGGCTAGTCTCATGCACTTCCGCACGTGGTGCATGAGGTTGAGTCAACTGTAAAGGACTTGTCGTGGTTATTCTTTCCTCTTCCATTTTCCCCTTGGTGAGGTGAGAATAGAGAATGTTCTCAGCCGTTTTGTCCTTCGGGACCTGCGAAGCTGACTTGTGTCTGTCCTCGGGAAGAGGCATTGCTCCTCCAAACTGTTTGTAATATTGCCACAACCACGAGTTCCTGTTGTAGTCTAGATGAGAGTTGATGGGTGCTGCGGCGGGTGGCACCGGTTTTGGCTGCATCGGCGGTTCGGTGGCTTTGCCGAGATGCAGCGGGTGCGCGGTCGTTGTCTGTGCGGTAAGGTCTAGCATTGCCTGCTGTGTCTTCAGCCAATACCACAGAGTGTCGTCCACGGGCTGAGTCGCCGTTGATGACGAAATGTGGTGTCCTGTCTTTGATCCGCTGTGACGGTATGGGTCCGAGTGATGGGATTTGCTCCGATGGTGTTTTGGTTCGTTCAAGTTTAGGACACCGTTGTGCGCTGGTTTTGGGGAGCGAACAGAGCGCAGGGCGCGACTCGCTGGTTGCGCTGAGAGCGCTGAGAGACCGGGGTTAAGTTGAGCGAGGAGAGTCAGGTTAGTGGCAATCTCATTGAAACTGAGTCCAAGATGGGAGTGCGATAGTGGGGGGAGGTGTGCGAGGCCGGAAAGTGGGCTGATGGCACTCATGGAGACACTGGCGCCAGGGTCCGGGCGGCGTTCGCGAGGCGGGAGTGGCTGAGGCTGGGGCGTAGGCTCGACACGGCGCGTGGTCAGCTCGACAGGTGCCTCAGGTGGCGGTGCAGGCTGCGGTGCGGGTGGCTGTACTGGCGCTGTGAGGTCGAGTCCACTGACGGGCGATGGCGAGGATCGCGCAGGTGGGGATTCCGTGCGGGCGCGCTTTTCAGCCGGTTCGCCGTCGTTACTCTTGTCGGTGTCAGGGGATGAGAGGCGCGAGGTCATGTAGCGCAGCTTATCCTCGTTCTTGCACCAGCCGCGGAGTGTGGACTCTGGCACGCCGATGTCACGTGCGACTGATGCCTTGGACTCGCCGTCGTTTACGCGTTGGATGGCCTCGATCTTGTCGCCGGGCGTCAGCGCACGCATCGGACGCTTGCCCTTGGTTGCCATTTTATTCGCACCTCGCTTACTGAAACAAAACAAATAAAGTTTATTATGATGATCTTTCTGACACTCATTGATTAATGATTATTAACGAACCGTACACATAATAGTAAATAAGTAGCTTTGTGAGTACAATAAATTATCACGTTCAGTAAACGTTCAATGTATCTCTACTCTTAGCGCACTCGATAAGCAAAGTAGGTACTGTAGGTGCAACAAAAAAGTCGTTAAGATACGAATAAATGTAGGTAATTATGAGCGCGAAGGGCAAAATGGTTACATGTGAGTGCAATGAACCTGCCAAATCAATACGCAATTAAATATTTTGCATCTCTCTCACTGCCAAAATTTTATAACGCTATCAAACGTATCTCGAACATCGAGAGTGAAGCATCAACTATAAAACATTTAAGCGGGAAGCTATAAAGTTACGAAAAGATAAACAAAAAGAAGACATAAAATTATGACCTACGACAACAGTAGGCGGCAAAAGTTGGCAGGTCGTTGACACGGTGACCTTGCCAACAGATTCACGCTTGCGCTCGCCGCCGCTAGATGCCGCTAGCTGTATGTTTATTTTAATAAATCTATGTATGAGCGATAATATTTTGCGACACAGATATACTACAATTGTATATGCTTTATGTATCTATTTCTGAGCAAAATGACAAGGACATTAGTATCATTTAGCACTATCTGTATACTGTAATCAAATCGATTGTAATTTGAAGAGAAAAAGTTTATAAACTCAGTAAAACATCTCTAGTCATAATAAAACTAATGTAAAGTTTTACATGTTTTTTAGTTTTGTTGATTGATTTGACTTTCTTCAAATAAATCAATAACTAGAAAAATTACAACTTATAAAATAATTGAATAGTAAAAATTTTATGTTTATATGTAAATTTTGCTACGAATGTTACCTATTGCTACGGAGACCCTTTAGCCGTAGGTCTACAGTGAGGTCTCTACGGCTACGAAAAGAGTTCAACGCGCTTTCGTTTTTTGACAGATTTCGTGTAATTTTGATCAGAACTTAGTGAAGACAAATTTTTTTCTTGAGTTCATAAATAATAATTATAGAATAATTTTCTCTTTGTGCATCGAAACATATGGTGATTGACTCCTGGGAGGAAAATAGTACTAATATTATCGCTATAATGTTTCGTGTAAAAGAACTATGTATATCTTCACAACTCCATCCAATAGTTTATTCTAGAAGTATCATATACTTCGTCCCCTATAAATGCAATAAAAAAGTATTTTATTCACTTGTGTGTATGCACACTGTAAATGATTATGAATGGCTCAGAATGATATTATGTATTAGGTTTTGTAACCGTTCTCAAAATAAACACACTATTTGTCAATTATAACATACTCTAAAGCAATTTTAACAATCGATGTTTTAATCATCATGTCTAGTAACAATATTTACTTTATGTTTAATTTTTTAAGTTAATATTTGATTATTTTCTTTAATTTCAATTTATCTTTCACTAAGTTCAAAATTTCAACTCGTAGTTAAGCCGAATTTTGAAGTTTCAACGGACTACCTTCAATTTATTTAATGTTTTTGTTGTGAGAACATAATCCAACATAGTGAACCAACACATAACTTATTGTGGCTTTTATTTATATCAGTTCATCATATGCCTAATATAAAATCCGACCATTTGGCACTCTATACATAACAGAAACTGAAAACAAAACTTACTTGCGAGCGGGCACGTGCGTTCTGTTTACTATTTTCGACAGTCCAGCCGTTTTGAAATATTATAAACGGCGTATGAATGGAGAAGTTCCAACCAATAAAAATATAGCACGAATGCGCAGTGCGCGCCACTGGTAAACACTGGTTCACAACACTTGGAGACGGAGCGATATCGCGAGTTGGTGACTAGCGGTGGACGCGAGGCGACGCAGGACGTGCGTCTGAACTCGCGCGGCGCGGCGTTGTGCCCGGTGATAAGACCGCGGCCGCGTCCGCGACCGGCCTCTCCTTTGTGTCCGTCCGACACCCCCCCGCCACCCGGAGCCCGCGCCGCCGCGCCGCCCCGAGTCCAAGCCAAGCACCCGCCCCGCACCATCTTACCACCCTTCATCGCTGCCTCCGTAAACACACTGCGGCGCCCGTAATTAATAAAAAACACCCAAAATTTTCATACTCTCAACTTTCGCAATGTCTCGGAATTGTCTACCTATACTTGCCAAGTCTTACTGCCAATACTTGCACAGCTTTGAGATTGAGACGCGTGATTATTTGTGAAATACAAACTAAAAAACTTTCAAATCTTTAAAATTGTAGTCAAAGCTCATTAATATGCTACGGAGTTTCGTAGCACTTGCTACGTTTGATTTATGTTGTGTTTAGACGAGGCGCGGCGTAGCAAGGATCTGTTATTTATTTTTCTTTGTCAGTAACTTTTATTCTATCTGTTTGCTTGCATAATCTGCTGTAAATATTGGAAGTATATGAATATGTGTCATACACACATGTAAATAGTGCATAGATTTAGTTTTGATACTTGTCAGTCGATGTACCGTGTGTGTACTTTTAAACAGTAGGTGGGCTAATTAAACTTTAATTAATGATTGACGCATGAACACATGTCGATTTTATCATCACCTGCTCCACTACATAATAGTATATAAGATGATTGTTTAATGTGCATATTGTATGTCTTAGTCAATTATTATAGCTTTTTGCTTTTATTGAAGATTTGTTGGAATCTCGTTGTATAGGATTATATTTGTGTGTATTTCGAATTTGACATTATTTGGATCAAGGTCTTCGTTTGGTTGATCCATTACTAATAAACAGATCATAAGTATCGTAACATGATTCTCAATAGACTTTTGTAACAGTTGCAAAAAAGATCTTGTTATGAGTATTATTTTCACGTAAACGTGTCAGTGAGTCAGTGTAAATATCCCTACATTTTATAATATTTTGCGCAACTAAACAATGTTATCATTTACTACGTCACAGTAAAAAGTGTAGTTTCACTGCTCTGTTATAAAAAGTATACAATTATTTATATATATATATATATATAAGAATCACAGTCTTGACGCACTGACTGACATAAATCGCACAGCCTAAACCGCAGACTTGAAATTTGGAGGGTGAATTTGTCTTGATGCGTAGGGATGTACTAAGAATGGACTTTTTGAAATTCAACCCCTAAGGGAGTAAAAATGGGTAGTAATGGTAATAACTTACATTTTCTGAACTGATAGTGATGAAAATTGGATCTGAATAGACTTTTCAAAACAAAAACAATAATATTTTTATGCTAGGGTTGATTAAAAGGAGTGAAAATGGGGAGGAAAATTTATCACCTGAACCTAAACCGCTGGCGCTCGGCCTATTCGTCCATCTGACATATTGATGTATCTTTTGAACCGTAATAGGCAGACACTTGAAATTAAAACAATTAATATTTAATAAAAAAAGAAAATAAAAACTAACAAAACATTATTATAAGAAATTATAATGTTTTTATATCTTTGTACAATTAAGATAATTTTCTAAATCAGTTACATATAAAACTTATAATACTTTATAGTTAGAAATTTGTTTTACAAAGCATGTAGGAGACTACGTTGTGGAATAAGTTAACTCTAAAATGTACTTGTTTAAGGCGGAGTATTTTATATTACTGCACATGCTTTATTTATAGTAAAATAAGTAGAATACACATTTATTGACGGCAGACGTCCCTACATCTGCTGAGATCTTCGTTTACCTGATGTGTTAAACGAGCCGCACATATTGTGTAACCGATTTAACATGCAGTCCGTAACCGTACGAAAGGGGTTCAACTCTAAGCAATAGAACTGCAACGTGTCCGTATGTAGCTTATTTTTTTTTCAATTTTAATGGTTCTATTAACTGTGAGCACTTATTCGTTTATTTGTGTCATTTGAGTTAAAAACTTTCGCGAGTTTTGTCCAAAATTATTGGCATAACCGGCTAGGACTCGCGTTATATTTACCGGATATTGCTCCGACCAATTTCGAACATATTTGAAGTCCTTCGTCTTGGAGTCACGATTGTGCACAGCGGCGAGCGCGGGCCCCAGCATTAGTTACGTGCAATATCATATTACGCCAGTCCTAGCCGGTTACTATATAATAATTATTTGTGTCATAGTTGTAACAATGCAAATCTTGCTAAGCTTAGAGTACCAAGTGTTAAACGCTATCCATTCCATATGGATAGGGAGATCCAACATAGACCGATGGTATATGAAATGAAAGAGAGTGGAATATATGTTGCAGGGTTATTGTAAAAGCTGTGAAAATTTATCTGTACACAATCTTCTATATAGAAATTATTACGGATGGAAAAAGATAACTTCCAGCGGGACTTTTTTCCATCCGTAATAATTTCTATGTTTTTGCTTAGCATGCGTCAATGCTCTTATAAAATAATACTAATCCTCTAATTACCTAAGGGAGAAGAAATAATGTTAACCCCAACCGCAACCAACATTGTTGAAATATTATTTTCTTGTATCATATTAGGTATTACAAAAAATAGCAATCTACGGGTAGATTGTCATTTTTTGTAATACCACTTTTAATTTCAGATTTTTTAATAATCCTGCGACATCCAGTGAGTTTTTTAACTGGGACCATATGGGGAAGTCAAATCCGTGAAGATACAAGAAAATAATATTTAAAAATGTTTATACTCATAATAAATATTTTTTATATGTAATTTTTTAACATCTGTCGGCTTACTGCAGGCTGTATCATTTAACTTAATTTCAATTGGAGATATTCGACAATTTCATGATTTTTTTATTAGCACTCGCACGGGGGACCGTATTACAATTACAACAGAGTCAAAATCGTATGCATACAAAAACTGCAAAAAATGGTTTCAAAAGACAGTTTCCTGTATCTTCTGTGTCTCCAGATTTCCCTTACGAGTCATTTTTAATATAAACATTATTTTTTAAACCCTGATTTACTAATTACCCGTAACTCCGAATTATTAAGTTAATCAAATTAAAATGTGTATAAATGCCATCCTATGACAACAATCGGGACCGACTGCTTAACGTGCCCTCCGAAGCACGGTAGCGCTCAGTAGTAATGCCACTATCAGTCACCCATCCAACTCATGACCGCAGCGGATGTTGCTGTACTTAGCTGATCGGTTAAGAACGGCTAAGCAAACTACGCTACGAGCGGTACCAAAATTTGTCATTAATTAAAAATATATATTCATTTGAAATGTCAGCTTTTGTGAGTGAGATTTTAAATTGTAATACCGAAGTCAAAACGACATGATATAATCTGCATTAAGCACAATAATAAAGGCACCAAAGTATGATAACAAGTAGAAGGAAGTCTGAAAAGCGTCCGCTTCGCTCCGCTGGCTGTGAAAAGCAAGCTTTATTTATAACCACTAATAAAACAATAAAAACTTGGCGTAAGGTCTCACAGCGAATCGTTCGGAAGCTGTTTTAAATATACGAGCAGAGGTTCATGTTCGTAGTTAATTTTATGTTAAAAAGGATTTATTTTATAGCCCCTTCCTTCTGATTATCATGTAGGTTTTTTATAATTGTTGAATTTTTGGGCGTTCGAATGTAAGATGTTTTAAATTAGATTCAAAATGTGTATTTTTATCGCACGATGCAACAAGAGTGTTATAAATTTTTGTTTGTTTTGTATCTTTCTGTGGTAGTTTCTAAACGAATAGATCGATTTAGATGCGTTTTTTAATGCTGATATGATCGAGATGTTTGTTAGGTACATTTTTTTTATTGTATATTAATGCTTGCATTTAATACACTGCTACGGATGAAATAATAAGGTGGTATCTAACTTTACATTGCATTCGAAATTTGAATTGCGGATTAGTTTAAAGTTCACGCTACACGTAACATGTTAAGAATAAAACTTATCCCTGCTGTAATTATAAGACACGATAAAGGACGCATTATTTTTTTATTTTATCTTTTGTACATCTCTCTCTGCTTTAATTTACCTCTCGTGGGTCTTAAGAAACGTTCTACGCTTACCCTTTTTGGGGATATAAAGGCGTAATGATAAGTATATTATTCTGCTCTCCTGCGAATGGCTTCAACCGAGTCGCATTTGGTTTCGTCACACTCTCTCGGGAACTTCTTAAATATGCTACTCTCCAGGTCTATAAACTATGCCTTTTACGTCGTCGGTACGTTTGCTCCATTGCTATATAAGATGGACATGTCAACAATCAGATAATTAAATAGAAAACCACTTACTAACATTTTGTAACGGTACGATTTTTTACAGCTTATACGTATACCTTTCACCACTGGGTACCTTGCCTTCTGGTAAGAGACGATATGGTCAAGAACAGGCCTAACCAAGAATGGGAACTAGCTTTTAAAAGACGCCGGAACAAACCGTGAGGTGTTTGGTGATAAGATTTTCATTGTGGGGATGTTAGCGAGCCAAGCAAGCTCGGCACCACCTGGTTCAAATTAGCAACGAAGAGTCAGACACGAAAAAAATTGTTATAGAAAAGCGTTTCGTCATTGACATGACCTTAGTTTATTAAGAACTTGGAGCCAGACTGCCATAGGATCTCGAGCACATTAAGTATGTATACCAATCACATATGCGCAGGTATAGTGAAGTATATTATGTTTTCTGCGAGGCCCCACAAAGGCCCGGCGCCTCGTCGCGCGATTTACGTCTCGCGGCATGACGCCGGCACTGTATTTCGGGCAACGATGAGCTTTACTAGAAGAGATGGTGGACATGGCAATATTATCCGTTAATATTTGTGGTGATGTTCTAAAAGTCAAAAAGAATCCTGAAAATGATTGCCGAGGATTTACGCGCACCTATTCTGAGGCATTACATTCGAATTATGTTTAATTAAGTAAATATTTCTGAATTAACTGGGCCGGGGTGGTGCCTCAGAGCACATATGTTTTGTAATGATTGCAGTCTTTTGTAGTGCAGTATTTTTTAATCATAAACACATCAAATAATACTGTTTTATAAAATAATAATAATACATTATATGCTCAACAAGTCAAAATTAAAATAAAATTAGATATTACAATTAAAATTTAAATCCAATCCAATGACGAAATTAAAAATTAAATAAAAAATAAAAATCCATATTCTACGGCATATTAAAATTAAATTGAAACATTAAAATTATATATTAAACATTAATAATTATATAATTTTAATGTTTCAATTTAATTTTAATATGCCGTAGATAAGGATTTTTATTTTTGATGTGTTTATGATTAAAAAATACTAACAAAATGGATCATGTTATCTGAAAAATAAATAAATATTATTATTATTATAAAATGTGCGTTGCTCGTAGGCAGAGAACTGGATTGTAAGGATAAATTATACTTGTTGTTCATGTAAAATTCTAAAAATGTGCTTCTGACATCCGTGCTGTCTTTCGTTATTTCAGAAGAGTAAATAGGTCACGGTTATGGTTGAAAGTTACCTAGGTTCATCTTCACATCTTCTCCGTAACAGCTTCGTAACATCTTACTCTTCTGAATATATAATTTTTCTCACTTTATCTCACTTAAAAGAGGTTCGGTAACATATTTTTATTCCTTCTGTTTTATCCTGACGTCAACTTTGATGAGTATTCTCGATGGTAGCGTACCCGCCCGGGCTACCATTCGGATAATAAGAGCGCAAAGACGACAATTATATATTTTTGTATGACTATAGTGCAGCAACATCCCGCTGTAGATTTGACCCAAGAAGTGGCGCGCTGATCATTTTAGTTCATCCTTCTATGGATACTCTTCGCAGGAACGCACTACCAGGTATACTAAGTAAACGTCAAAGCAAGTAGTTACATGTAGCATGCTGTTCATTTGGCTCCAAACACCTACGCCTTCCATAATACAAGTTTAATCTTTGTTCGTATAGTTAATGAACATAGTATAAAAATAAAGGAACTCCACGGGAAAATTAGTGTTTCCAACATCAGTGGAAATGTGCTCTAGTGATTTTGTTATCGGCGCGGCGCGCACCCGTCGACATCCGACGCCGCGCGACATTACCTCCCCTCCCCCCCCATCACCCGTCCGCACCCCCGGAGAGCTCTCGCTAGGTACTGAAAATAAACAACCACGAGGGATATTCCTTTGCTAAATACCTTAAAATAACGAAAAATATAATTAATGTTTTTTCCAAACCGAAGCAAAATAGATACATTTCTGCAAGATTTTATGCATTTTAAGTATGAACTCTAATAATTTTACAAGTAATAAGAGTTGTCTCAAGTTGAAGTTTTTCAACAAGATCAATCTGCTTTCTTGAGACCTTATTTTTCGTGTCTGCAAAAGATAGACGGCCTAGGTATGACTACGCTTAGTGTGACTTGGTAGATATAGAGATAGATAATTCTTTATTGTACACTTCTCTATATAACAATATATTAAATACGATGGCTTGCAATCAAGTGTTACAGTAGGAGGTATCACAGTTTGTTTTTATTGAACACGTTTGAATCACTACACTATACATGCCCTTTATTGTATAGGTAAGCTAATGTTTTGATACAAAACCATTAAAAAAATTATAAATTTTATAATGAGTTTTGCACTCAAACAAAAATTGACCACACACTGACTGACCACCATTTTTTATGCACACTCTTCTTTCCTTCTTATTTCTCCCCTTGTCTTAAAGTTGTCCACGATCACACCATCCATTATTTTTTTGACAATATACGTATAACGTTTACTTTCCGTAGTGCTATCAATAGTACTACCAGTAGTTATACGGGTATTTTTAACTCATAGTACCACCAACCACCTTGTTATCACGGTGGGATTTTTTTGTGCCCAACACTTTTTTTATTTATTTATTACATATTAGGAAGACTAATTCCTTAACCTAGATAACAAACATATATAATGAAAATAGTCATTTACAAGTCTCCACGGGTGGAACCACAATAGCTTACATAAGAACGTCCTAGTAATAGAAATTAAGGAAACAACTAATATATAAAGTAATAGAAAGGTGTTTACCTTTCTATTACTTTATATATTAGTTGTCTCCTTAATATATATAAAAATAATATGAAAAATAAAACAGATACTGCACTCACAGCTATACGATCAACTAGATCATTCGATATTGTTAAATCACTTATGAGAAAAAGGTATTGCTAAGTTCTCTCTCTTTATTCTCTTTATTGACGCCAGATTAGACACGAAAAGATCGTAATCGCTCGCGAAATTATATTCCAAAAAACTTAGGTTACTTAACATTTGTTGGTTATAGAAATTGACATCAAGTAAGAAGTCTTACAGGTACCTAAGTAACGGTCATTGAATGCTGACCGTCCTTCTAGAACCCTTCACGTTCACAGAAGCCTCCTGCCCCCTCCCCGTTAATACCCCACCACCTTCGCCACAGATAAGGTTATAGTTACTGAACTCATTAGCCCGATGGCGCGCGACCGCCTGCACTCGCTGATGCCGGGACTTGAATTTTTACATCCTTTAAGTAGAGGCGTAGAGATAACCTACGAGTAACTATAGGTTTGTGGCTAGCGTGCAGCATCCTGTCAAGTGTAAATATATCTGTCTATACCTAGATACAGTCTATAATGTGTAATTGCGACCTTTTTGCTTGATATCTGTTTTTTTCCGGCGGATGTATGTATTTTGGTCGTAACTTCGCGAGTTACGCGATCAATCAGTTTTATTCTGAATTCGTACTGTGAATTGGTTGTAATTATTATTTATTATTAGTTTTTGATTCCTTCTTCTGATTAAAGAAATAACTCATTTAATTTCAGACGTAAGTGAAATCTAAAAGCTAACTTTTTACAATGTTTTGATGGGAATATATTTTTATTAAGGGTACTTACTAGGGCTGATACATACAGTCGGTGTGCCATAATCCCCACGCTTGGCAGGCGTCTTGGAGATCGTAGTATCAGACAACAGCTCCTCAAAAGGCACTGCTGCCCACCTTCTATTACTTTTCCGGTAGTCGCCTCTTACGAGTCGTATGGGTCGTATGGGTGTCGTAAGTTACGACACCCATTAGAAGAGATGGGGGGGTGACATTCTATCCCGAGTACCTACTTAATACTATATTATACTGTATCGATTGCGGCTTTGGTATTTTAATAATGACTGTAACATATCCTCCTGTTGGATTTCATGACATGTGACTAAGGGAAAATTATATGCTAAATAAGCAAATCGTATCACTCAAGTTAGTGTGGTGGGGATCCTAACCATCCTAGAGCCCTAATTACGTGAAAGGTTCATACTACCAACGAGAGTATTTCCATGGTGGGTTACCGTTAGCTAGACGGCTGGTCAGCTTCGCTGGTTGTCCTCATTGTTGATAGAAAGGACGTTGAAGTGCGAGCGAAGCGTCTCCATTTCAACTTGGACATAAGTGCTTTTGTATGCCTGTCCGGCGGATGTCTGTTTGTTCTCCTCTACAGGCTGCATTTCTTAACCTATTCTCACAAAAAAATTTGGAAGCATGTTGGATTTTGATATGTATTTTTAGGTCGATTATAAGGAAAAGATGTAATACGATATGGGAGTAAAAAACATGTTTCAGACACGAGGTCTTCAGGTCACAGAAACACTAGTTATTATTATTATTATGAATGCATGAGCTCGGTAATGTGACGAGAGCCGCGGATCAAATGTCGTGAACCGCTTTGTAACAGCGCGACATCGCGTTGATTGAATAGTTGTGTGTGTGTGTGTGTGTGTCAGTGTCAGTGCCTTATGTATAATCACACTAATTTAATTAATATTATTTACGCAAAAGTGTGTTGCTGTAATGTGATGTGAATGTATGTGTTTGCTTCCGTTTACACCCGAAAAGGAACTATCGTAGGTCCTGGAGCACGAGATAGGATACATTTGTTGTTGTTGTTTTTTTTTATGTTATTGTGAAGGAACAAGCTCGAGGCCCACCTGATGTTTAGCGGACTAGCCTCTGCATATAACAGATGCATTTCATCACAAGTCACGAATTGCACTGCAATCGTCACTTTGAGACATAGTTGTTAAGTCTCATGTACCTATAATTTCACTAGTTCTCATAGTGATGGGCCGAACATGAGTTTCACCGAATACGAATATTCGGCCGAATGTTCGGCATAATTGATTACCTTACGTTGACAATACAGGTCTGAACTTGTTCACGCAATGCGTATGGACAGGCGCCGAACCCTCCCGCCCGCTCCCCGGTAAATGATAGATTTCTTAAATGATATAAAATACTATACTACTATGAATCATATTTATAGTTTGTACATTTCAAGGACAAACTAGAAATATGATTCATTGTCTGTTGTAATATTGTAATCTAAATACGCAACTCTTTCTTAAAATCATTAAAAATAAATTTGCTTCAGTTTTCACTGTAATAATCAGATTTCAATGTTATACTGTTTGAAAGATTTCACACTAGTTTAACCCGAAAACAGCTACATACTTTAAAATTGTTTTTAATTACCATCTTTATATCTGCTGTTATCTATACTTATGATAAAACTGTGACAGATCAAATTCTGTACAAGGCAGATATATTGAAAAAAAAATTATAGCAATCCTAGTTGACACTGAAGCCAATTTTTTTAAAACTTTTTTTCTGTCATCTGTCTGTTTCCCGGCCGCGCATCACTCCAAAGCTACTGATGGAAGTCAATGAAACTTAACAAGATTTAAGTGCATATATATGAAGAAGGTTATGGTATACTTTTATGCCGAAATTCAGCACGGTTCCGTCGGGAAAGGGAATGATAGTCAAAATGTACACGTAGTTGTAATTTACTAACGCGTAGTCCGATTTCAATTATTCTTTTTTGTTAGAATAGTGACGAAGCACTAGCCCGGCACCCCACTGGCAGCCGGCACCCCACGAGCATTCCGGCACCCCACGGGCATCCCGGCACCCCACGGGCAGCTCTGCACCCCACGGGCAGCCCAGCACCCTTATTTAGTTTTGCAAGCTTGCTAAGATAAAACTCTAAAATCTGTAACATTCGCCACAATCAGTTCATTTAACTATCTATCTTTTGCCAGATACATTTTGGAGACTGCGCAATGAAAGTTAACAATCTAATATAATAAGGTAAAATACTAAATATATTCGTTCTACCGCCAAACAAGGAGAACCTCGGTAAAAAGATGACGATTTAAAATTGAAATTCCCAAGAAACTCACAAAGTACTTTGCTTCAACATTTATTGTGCGAACAACAAGGGAACTCTCTGAGTAACTTAACTACTGTCTTCTCGAAAATACAACCCGGAGAATGCAAACGGAGTTTTCAAACCCAAAGTAAAAAGCTCTTTTCTGAGCTAAGCTTTACTAAGAGTGCTTCACCGAAGACCACAGCGTTGCTTATTATGAGATAAACAGTGCTCAAATGTGAATAATGCGTCTGCGTAAAGGCAATCGCGAACGAAGTCGCAGGTACAGCTAGTTGGAAATAAAGCTACAGTGTCGACATAAACATAAAGCTACATTGCAAATTACTTACCACATTAAAATAAAATATGGGATACATTTAACACTCAATTCATGATCAATCATACAAGGCTTAATACCGTGAAAACTGTGTACCTCTTTGCCGAATATTCGGCGATTTAACCGAATATTCGGCCGAATACGAATATTCGGCAAACCTGCCGAATATGCCGAATACCGAATATAAAACGAATATTCGGCCAACCTGCCGAATATGCCGAATACCGAATATAAAACGAATATTCGGCCCATCCCTAGTTCTCAAGGACCGCTGCCGGAACACACCGTTAGGTGCTTGGCGACAGATTTTCTATTTGAAGCTCGCTAGCCAGTCGAGCATTCGCAAAATGCCCTTCCACCATGCGCTGAAGCTCAAGCCCGCGGCGGGATTCGAACCACGGACCAATGCCACTGAGCCATCACTGCTTCAAAAAATAATGCAGAGTAACGCTTGAATCTTTGAAAAAAGAACTATCGATTCTCCTAGTAAAGTTGGATTTACTCAAACGTAATTTGGGTTCGCGTCGAACTGTGCACGCGGATCCGTAAACACGTGTGACCGGATCCGCGTGACCAGTTGGTAACGAACCCGCGTTATTTGTGTGAAATTAGGTACATGTGCCGCGCCGTGACGTCATCCCAAGTCTGCGGTAGTTATTGTCGTGATAACGCCCTCACCGACCGCCAAGCCAGGTTTTACCAATAAACGATAGGGAAAACCGCGGCGGTTATAAACCTACCATTATCAGCTCGGCACTACGGGAGAAGTGAGAAAGGATCAATAAAATAGCAGAAATGTGAATGTAGGTAAATTGTATTGAAAAAGATTAAGAACCAGTAAGATTGATTTTAAATTGTATTTTAAAATCAATCTTATCTAGCTATAGTTCAATATGATTAAGATTATAGTTTTATAGAATAATGTACCCTCTCGACTGTGTGTAGTACCCCCGGCACTGCAACTTATGCAGTGCCGGGGGTACTACACACAGTACTGGGTATCACAGAAACTTTTTTATGTTTAAGACCGTAATTGTTATGTGATATGCAATAAAGATATTTGATTTGATTTAAGTAAATACTTCATATAATGGAACGAAGTAGCACCAGTGATTCAAAATCTGAAGAGTACCTACCTAATATGTATATAGATTAGCTTGGTATTTTTTGGTGCCTAATAGATTAGGAATGGGCATGCCATGAACAAGTATGGAAAATATGTTTAATAGAGTACCGATGGATATGTGATTGCAGGGAAAGGCTTAAGGTACAAATGTAAGTACTGTTTGCAGGAATATCACAGGCACATGAGACTTAACTACTTTATGTCTCAGGGTGACGGGCACAGTGCAATTCATCACTTGTGACAAAATGCGTTATAGACAGTGGTTTCTCCGCATCACAAAAAACGTGCGTTTCCTAATTCTAACTATAGCGTATATATCCCGGTGCTTGACCGTGGAACACCACGTAGAACACCTGGGTGTTCCACGGGCAATCAAGTTATTTTAAGGAATCCCGAAAATGACTACAATTAGAATTAAAAAAAAAACCGTGCTTCCGAGGGCACGTTAAGCCGTCGGTCCAGGTTGTCTTCATGGTGGTGATGCATTTTCCGAATGCCCACCTGGCTGCTACCACCCTCAAGTAGAAAATCTGTCGCCAAGCACCTGACGGTGTGTTCCGGCAGCTGTCCTTGCGAGCCAGTAATTCTAGGCCTGAAAAACATCTTCGACCACATCATCACTTACCATCAGTTGAGATAGTGGTCAAAGGATTCAGGAATAAAATTAAAAAAATTCCTCTCGTTTATTTGTAGTTTTGTAATGTATAAAAGAAAGTATAAAAATCGGGGTTTTGGTTTTTGCGACACTGTTCACAAGTCGTCAAACGGTTTTTGTCTGAAATCAAAGTCACGTACTGACTTCTATACCTGATACATACCAACAAATAGCTACTAATTCATGTAAGATAAAACTCTAAAAAAAAAATAACTTGAGCTACTGAGGGCCCACACAAGCCTGCGTCCAATGCCCGGTGGGGTTGAACATTTTTGACAGCGCCATACAGCATAAAAAACTTACTACTCGTATGCAAAGATTCGTATGCAATGCCTTTATTATAAATCATTAATATAAAAATGTATTAATATATCTTGTAAATTAAGTAACTTCTACTGCACGAATAAATCTTATACCTATCGCTCATCTAGCCCTATTTACCCCAAAAGTGCGTGAGTAGGGCAAAAATATGATATCCAGCCTAATTTACTCGTCATCGAAACACCAAACGACAATGCTTGTAAATACCTAGATTTGACAAGTATATGTCTGATCGTATCTAATATCACTACCCATGGAACTTCAGTTCTCAGGCTCTAATCACCAAGCCTTATTATCACCGAAATAAAGTCGAAGATAGCATCGCTTGTAGAGGTAAACAACACAATAAGTTTTCTCTGTAATTGTTATCGGCACACCGCGCGCGATGCAACGCGACGCGCCGCTCGCCATGCCGTAGGGTTGTCAATGATAATTGCAAGCTGTTAAATTGAATAGGTCTCTATTTATGTATTTTTTTCTAGTAATGGGACCGCTGCTGTTGCGATTCCGTATTAACTATCATTTATTCTGTGATGCTGTTTAAATGTGTGCACGTCAGTTGTAAGCTCAGTCATAAACATTTTCTTCTATGGCTCAGCCCTTTGTTAAATACAGTGAGATGGATGAACCAACCAATATTGAACTGTGGTAGCGGCGAGGCCCAGCCAATCTTTAAGGTTTTCCAACATCGACATTATTGAATCGACATATTTTTGACCGAAATTCCAATAACTCCTTTGAAGAGGCGAGCCACTCCAGTTCCCCTTAGCGGCGAAGTGAGTGTAGCTCAGATGAGGGGGATAATTCCATATTTTTTTAGATCTGAGTTAGATCTAAAGTTGCATAGAAACCCACTTTGCCATTTATAATATTAGTTGGGATAAATTGACAGTCCAAATAATATTAATTGTAAAGATTAATGCGTCCTCTTCGCACATTTCAGGCCAAATGTTTATGAAATATCATACTGCATGTAATATTAGGCAATGCATTTGCGTTTACGAAATCAATGTACCTACTTGATGACTTAAATAAGACGTACATAGGGTGTTACATAAATCAGTTAAACGGATATTAACAATGGAAAGCATAAGCGCTTCGTGTGTGTTTTTAGACCATCGATCATATTATGATCAGCTAGCAACTTTGTGTTCAAAGCTGTGGAGTATAGACTTCACTAGCGCATCGTGACCAGTAATCTTCTTTGCGTATTTTTTTACTGTAGAGTCTAAGACTGCAACCATTGCAAGCTAGTATATTTAGCAAAGCTATCCACCAATCCGTGGTGAAATACCACCTTTCTTCGGGACTTTCACATTTAGACAATCTTCTAGACAATTAAGTTATTCATAGAAGTTCGTTATTGTAACAGGCATATTTAAGAAATAAGATTGAAATTTCTCTGCATCGCACTAATTAGACAACATTGGGTCTTCGATTTGTTGTCTTCTTGGATCTTGTCTAAATTGACATTTGCTCAATTCAGTCAGCCTGTAAGGCAAGGTTTATTCCCTCAGCCATCGTCTATGAGACTCAATTATTTAATAATTAAAACTGAGTTTGACCAGATCGTTACTCCGCCAGTCAAGTCAGCAAAAAGCAAGTTAAGACAATTGTCCCTTCAGGTGCCCCGGGAATATTAATTGCCATTTGATCGGATGAACATCAATCAAAGACATCTATCTATATTTTTCTCACGAAGTCATACAACCATGTACACAAGCATACGTTATGATGGTAGCTTGCATGGTCAAATGTATAAGAAGTATCATACTGAATGTTTTTTTTTTTTTTCTTTTATGTTATTGTGACTGAACAAGCCCGAGGCCCACCTGATGTTAAGTGGACTAACCTCTGCCTATAACAGACGGTGCCCGTCACACTGAGACGTCCAGTTGTTAGGTCTCATTAGCCTGTAATTTTTCTGACTCTCAAGGACTGCTGCCGGAACACACCGTTAGGTGCTTGGCGACAGATTTTCTACTTGAGGGTGGTCGCTAGCCAGGCGGGCATTCGCAAAAAGCCCTGTAAACAAATATAATAAAATGCAAGGCTATCGTGCAAGATCAAGTCAACATCACAATACGAGTAATTCTCCACAGTGCTAGACAGTATAGATATCATTTGCTTCCAGGTAGGTTACCAGGGTGCAAAATTATTCCAGGTATGCCAATGATATCATAATGATTTTTAACACATGTTCCAAGCTTACAACGAGGGGAAAAATTTTAACCACGAGCAGGCGTTGTAATTTTGTGATCTGATTCGCTTAGTAGGTTTTAAATTTAATGCATAAATTCCAATGTTAGAACATGTCCCTAGCTTTTACAGTAATGATGTGATTGATATAAATTAGAAGCTTCCAAGATTTCTGCAACTGTCCAGTATTCAGATAAAGATTGAGGAGGCGTATCAACACTCAAATTCAAATCGTTTATTACGCAAAACAAGGGTAAAATAATAAAGGGTTGAAAAATATATTACAAAGAAAGTGCGCCATGCTTTGACCTATTGGTATGCGAAATTATATAACATTATTATACACATAGAAAGCTATTCAAAAATAAATGATACGGTGGTACGCAATTCTAAAATATTAAAGTAATTCAGGTGCACATACATGGTTTGAGGATTATGGCATGATCCCACCGGGGCAACTGGCCTTGTTCATCTTCAGTTTGTGCAGCGTCTTACGCACTTCAGTCTGACGGATACAAAATATCGGCATAGGTGCCTCGCACCCGCATCCCGATAGACGTAGACATGCTGCGATTTAAATCTGATTCGACTGATTATGGCAGGGAGTAGAATGCTTTCCTACCCGCAGAATGAAAAGTGAGTTTCGATTCTATTCAGCTAATGTGATCGATACGCACCAATTTAAAGTCCTATTCTACTTGTGGAAGACTCCTCCAGTAGCAGCCCTAGAGACACCGCGCGCCAGGCGAGGTCACATGGTGACGCATAGATAGCGCGGCACAGTGGCGCGGCGGTGGCGGCGGCGGCGCGGCCCAACCCTATAACCTTCAATACTGACACGAGCACCGCTTATCGTCGCGCAAATTCTGATGAATATCACTTGCTATTTTGTTATGTCTGTATTTCGCCTGTGTTGTCAGAACTGATCGTCAGCAAGGCTTTGAAACACTAGAAATTTATCATGGAATCAGACGGAGAGCTAATTTGAATATTTATGCAGAAATATCTGTTTAAATAGCATTGTGATAAACATGCTCGTTCTGTTTTGAAATAGTTGAAAGCAGGTGACTATTTGCCCCAGTATCTTCTTCTTCTTCTTGTTTTTGCTTTAGTTGTTTGACAATATTCTGCCAATGTCAAAGTATGACCAGTGTTTGTTTATTCAAATACGTTTCGTATGAACAAGTAGGTTAATAATTTAATGGTTTAGAGACCTGCAGAGATAAAATATACATAATAGGTTAATAGTTCACAGGCAGGTTAAACATTAAAAGGGAATACAGTTCTGGATTGGAATGAATAAATAGATAAGGAAGAGGAAGAGTAATAAGCCCTGGATTCCTTGCCGAAACATCTTCAGTAGTACCTTCCTTAATTAACGTGCAATACATTTGATGGTATCTTGAAACTTAAGTGCGTAAAGAATTTTGACTTTGAAATACTGGGTATTTATTTATTTATTTAAGGGAAAAGCAACAGCTGAAGTAATTTATATATATAACACTTATAGTAACAGAAAGCTAATTATAGCTATCAATACCTATGTCACTTCGGGCAATCGAATGCAACTGCATACAAAGTTTAGTGATCATTCTAATAAAAAATATGAGTAAGATAAATACTTCTCGGGGGGTGTAACAAATATTTTAATGCGAATAACGTTGCGGCTAGTAGAAATCTTTTCTGCCGTCCCTTATCATCGTTACAGCGAATCCAAATGGGTAACAATAAACCAGCTAATTAATATACCATTCTAAAATCCGGGAAGCTGAACGACCAACTTCGTAAACAAGCGCTCATAAACGATTTTAATTAGTGTATTCTCGCCATTATTATACGCACAACACACCGGGGGGCGCAACAGGTCGGCTATCATACTCGAATAATGACTTATGTGATGGGGGTGTAGACACAAACTTTGCCCCAGCGCTTCATGCTTCGGCGGTGAATTAAAATTAAAACTTTTTTGCTTTTGTAGCAAGGCTGGGTTGTTATCACTTGTTATGTGCATGGTCAAAAAATTTGCAACCGTCAGAGATCTTTTTTTTACTCACTTTGTTGTCCAATTTTTTTTTTTTTTTTTTTTTTTTTATGTTATTGTGACGGAACTAGCTCGAGGCCCACCTGATGTTAAGCGGACTAACCTCTGCCTATAACAGATGCATTTCGTCATAAGTCACGAATTGTACTGCGCCCGTCACCTTGAGACGTATTTGTTAAGTCTCATGTGCCTGTAATTTCACTGGCTCTCAAGGACTGCTGCCGGAACACACTGTTAGATGCTTGGCGACAGATTTTCTACTTGAGGGTGGTCGCTAGCCAGGCGGGCATTCGCAAAATGCCTTTCCACCATGCGGTGAAGCTCAAGCCCGCGGCGGGATTCGAACCATGGACCTGCGGCACGGCAGTCCATAGTCAATGCCACTGAGCCATCACTGCTTCAATTCCAATGTCTGTCAAGGCTCTTTTTATCAGGAACGCGTGGAGGTATCAAGCTGAAATTCATATCAAATACTCAGTTCTACTGTCTCATGGAGATGTCAAACTTGTTAGTCAACGCAATAAAAAGGTACAGCCTTTTATGCCGTTGGCGTATTAAAGTCGGTTCCATTTAGTAGTAAAAAAAAAAATTCACCCTTTTTAGAGACTCTTGCTACTTATGGGAGCGATTGTCATTCACTGTCAATGACTATATCATCAAGATAGGCAAATACTTTTCAGTTATTGGAGTGTAAAACAAAAACGACTAGACCTATTTTGATAAAATTTAAATGGAACCACACGGCAAGCATCAGCATTCAAATAACAAAGAATCATCAAAATCGGTTCATCCAGTCAAAAGTTCGGAGGTAACAAACATAAAAAAATTACTTCCTGCTTTTTTTTAAGTCGGTATAAATATCCGAAGGTAGGCAGCAGATCAAAGATTGGGAATTATGGCAAACCCCCTTAAGGGACACCCCTGAGGGAGGCCTTTCGTTGACGTTATAGTTGTTGATCTACAAGTGATATTATGATGAGTCTACAAGGTGCCACAAGACTTTAATAGCTTTATAGGCTAGTGGTATATATTTTTTTGGAATTTTGCATGTTGGCAACATGATATTAAAATTCTGAATCCTACATCCAATTTACGCAGTTCAGTGTAGCATGCTACCGAAATCTCGTTATCATAAAATCTTTACGCAAAACGACCGGTTTAATTCTGACATTGCCGGAATTATAGCGCATTTAATATGAATATTTAGTTCTTTGTAAAGCAAGTGTGAGTTTTTGATGATTTTTTCTATACGTACGTTGTTATTATTAATAGGGATTATTTCCTTTGGATTCTGTACCTATATTTGGGAAAATTATCGTTGGTAATGTGGCCATCATCGCTTTCTTCAAACACAGTTTTGTTCCTTTAAAATCCTGATGTCCTGATTTCGGACCGTTATTGGGTTTTATGATGAATAATTTTTCGGTTGCAGTCCGGGGCTAGAACCGTGTCCCGTATATGGCTATATGCTCGCCTCCGAACATATGAGAAGAAATATAATCTCATGAAATTTGGTTGTTTAAACTTTTGCCGAATAATACGGGGTTCGGTGGATATGGTCAGAGATATATTTTTTTTCTTTTTTTTGTCTGATAGGTTAGCCTTTGACCACTATCTCACCTGATGGTAAGTGACGATGTGGTCGAAGATGTTGTTCAGGCTAACCTAGAAGTAATGGCACTCAAGGACTGCTGCCGGAACACACCGTTAGGTGCTTGGCGACAGATTTTCTACTTGAGGGTGGTAGCTAGCCAGGCGGGCATTCGCAAAATGCCCTACCACCATGCTATAACGACTGCCATCCTAAGACAACAACCGGGACCGACGGCTTAACTTGCCCTCCGAAGCACGGAAAACTTGTATTATGTGAATTATGTAATTAGTATTGCCTACTATTTTATATTAAGGTGGATAAATAAAACCAATAACAATGCTTCTTGGTGTCAAGTTGCTGGCAGGTAATTAAAACTAAACCGTAAACGAGTGGTCGAAGGTATTACCAGGCTAAACATAGACCTACTAGCCAGTCAATATTTAGCCTAATTTATTTATAGCTGATAGGCTAGCCTTTGACCACTACCTCACTACTAAGGCAAACCCTTTGGTGCTTAGCGACACGTTTTTTACTTGAGGGTGGTAGTTAGCCAGGCGAGCATTCGCAAAATGTCCTGCTTCAATGCTGAGAGGCTCAAGTCCGTGACAAGATTCGAACCACAGACCTCCTGTCTCCTGTCACTATAACCGTCAGCTGCTGCCCACCATCCGGTATTTTACCCTTGAAGATTTTGGGTGGGGGTTGGGTGACATTTTAGCCCGCGGCTGCGAATGTAACTAAATTTTATTGCCCATGCTAAGATTTTGCAATTATACGATTTCTTGCCCATTTTATGCTGTCATGTCATCCATTATCTTTATGTTGAAACCATGGCAAATTCGTAGTTCAGCCATATATTTCTTGAACAGTGATATATTGCAGCCATCTAGCTACGTGCCAGAAGTAGACACACCGCAGGGTCCACACCCTGAGAAGCGCGGGCAAAAATGACATTGTTATTCACAAGTTTTATGCGCTTTTGCATCCCCATTGTCGAATATGTAACACAAAAGAGGTAGCTTTCCAGTCGCGATGTTACAAAAAATAAACAATAAGAAGTGGAGACGCGACTTACATTTCCTTTAACGAAACAATAGACTTTATGGAAGGGTCAGACCTTCGCGGGATAGAGAAATAGACGATCCAAAAGTACTTTTGTTCTTCTATGAATGAATGAATGACAAAAAATTGTATGTTCGTTGGTACGGTTGAACACGTATCGGATTTCGGTAGGTTTGAACAAAAGCTGTTAATTTTAAGATCTCCATTGTATAACACATGTCGCGACTTTGCATCTCTATCTTTAATAATAATTTTGGAACGTTACGTTTAAAGTTATACACGTTTGAGTTTATGTTTCTTTTTGTAGTCCTATACTCCAGTACGCGGGCGAATTGACTGTATTCGGGATCGGCTTAGATCTGCAGTCAGTTGTTGGCAAACTGGTAGTCTCCATAATTCTCTTTGCAGCCGCATTTCTTTTAGTGATCTATACTGTATCAGCCGGATAGTCCACTGCTGAACACAGCCTCCCCCATTATTCTTTGCCATAATCCCCACGCTTGGCAGGCGTCTTGGGGATCGCAGTGTGAGATATCAATTCCTTAGAAAGCGTTGCTGTCCACTTTCTGGTGTGTTACTCAATACTCAATCATTTGCATTTGTATGTACCTAATGATTGCAATAAATGATTGATTATTGAGCATTGAGTATTACCTTTAGTCGAGATGGGGGAATGACATACTAGCCCGACACCACACGGGTTAAAAAAAAATTACACTAGCGGTTTTGGTATGATCGACAACGAGCATGTTCCGGTTATAGGGAAGGATGGCGGCGGGTTCGAAGCTTCGTCGTAATTTTATGATATTAACGTCTCTACGAAATCCGAAGTTGGCTATGGTATCGAATCGAAACGTAACAGCTTTGGTCTGGCAGATGCTGCAGCACTATATACCAGATCGGTATCCACGGAACCGCAATAGAAGACATCGCAACACTTGACTGATTTAGTCTGTTGGATGAATGATGAATATGCATTCTAAACATAACTATTATCGCACGGGGATTGTAATGAAGGATGTCTTTAAGGGCGCAGCAACATTTTAAAGGACTGATAAACACACAATTTTTCCATTCTCTACCTGAATTGAGACACGTCACCCCCGCGCTATGTCATCACAGATTAGCCAGCAGTAACTATTGTTGTTTTCATAGTATAACAACCAGTTTGTATGTAACTGTCGGCTTATTATTATACCCCTGCGTTCGAGGAACAACAATCAAAGCCTCGTTTTCGTGGCGATTACACCGCGCGCCGCCACCGGACATTCTGATAATTATGGTGGTTCTTGAAACAAAATCCCGTGTCGGTTTTTGAGTTTTGATTACTAACGTGGAATTTTGGCATAACTATACTATATAGCTTCATATTATGTAGTACTTGCTTCCGCCCGCAGCGTTGGCAGCGTGGAAATCGGTTATATCTTCAGAAACTACTTATCAAATAGGGGTAAAAGTATCCTATCTTTGATAAGTCATCTTGAGGTTGAGTGGCAGCAAATACAAATATATTACAATGTCGCATTCAAAATCTTAGGCTAGTTGCAACGTCTACGGTTAACGTCAAAGTATACGTTAAGTCAATTATTCTATTGAAATAACGTTGTATTTACGTGTTTAATCAGTTTAACTATAGTTTAATTTGCGGTACTACAGCGTTTAGGCCATTTTACCTAATACTAGGATTGAATTATACGCGATTAACTTTATACTGCGGACTGCTAAGAGTGCTAAGCAAGACGACTGAATATGAAAATCTGCCATTTAGCAGAATATCAGCATCGTAATACATCCTTAAAGCTGCGAGGCTAAGTAATAGCATGTCAGAATGTTGTCTTAGGTGTTCGCGATTATTACACATAGTAATTGAAAACCCCGTAACCACGATCACTGCAAATTGTATGAAACGTCGAAAAAAAAATAATGATAAATATACGCGATTTAAACCGTTTAAAGTTGTTTAAATTTCAGATTTTAAAGAAAAGTGTACATGCCTATGAAAAGCTTTGTCGTAAGTGACTGATTGGTAAAATTTGAACATTTTGAAACTAAGCAGTTTTGCGAATTATTTGTACTTTATTTATTCGTAGGATTTTGGTCATACAGGCACGATTTCAGTCTTACAATATGTTACTTTCTCGATTGCCCGTTTTGCTAAGTAGCTATTTCGTGGCTTTGACATTATGCTACTTCTCTTCTCATATCATCTCCCCAGTGTATTATATTACCGATGGATTAGGCAGTAGTCTTTTGCACTATACAGGGTGGAAACTTTCAGCGGGACAGTATAAGGGGAAGTACCTTATCCGTTGCAGCTACTCGGAAATGGTCTTAGGAGACTATACATAATTTTTTTTTAAATTTTGATCCCCAATCACAGATTTAAAAAAAAATTACAGTTAGCAAGAAAATTGCCATTTTACACAAAAAGATTTTTTGATGCCAATCGATCCTTTTTCTAATACTGATCAAAAACTTCTATCGAACTATGGTCGGAGTACTCAAAGAGTCACAAATTGTAAAAAACTTTTCCCGTACATTTTGTATGAAAATTTTACGCAAAAGCTTTTTTAGTGACGGTTGAGATCCTTTTGTTGACAAGTTTAAAAACAATTGAAATTTCGAACTCAGTAGTAGGCAGTAGTTTTTTCACTAGTTTTATGTACTGATGTGGCTGGATGGATATGTCCCCTTCCAGAAGACTATTCAAAACGGTGTTAAATTGTATTTGTTGATACATACCTAAAGAGTTTATGATATTTTCAAACATATTAAGTAGGTACATAAACGAAACGCAATAATTTGTTAACTTCTGAATAATACCCAGATTATGAGTGTTGCTGTTAAGTATAATTACTAATTAAAATAAAAAGAATAA
The DNA here is from genome assembly GCA_963890685.1 of Plagodis pulveraria. NCBI lineage: Eukaryota > Metazoa > Arthropoda > Insecta > Lepidoptera > Geometridae > Plagodis > Plagodis pulveraria. The sequence continues at coordinate 7,145,239 of OY982964.1, read as the reverse complement.
GAATTAATTACATCCATGCGGCTTACATAGCATTAGCTAATTAAGATGATTTTAATTTGCTTGTTTTCCTTATGAAAATTAATAAAAGTTATAAAAATGACCCTAAATGTGCAATTTAATTATTTTTGAGCTAATTACCATAGTTTTTTAAACGCATAAGTCATGTCCGCCTGACGGATGGGAGATTTAAATTCTTTGAAATTCAACAATTGAAAATTAGCTTTGTTTATCAGTTTCCCACTGAGTTACATCCTGGACCTTCATAATAAGCATATGCGGGAGACAAAGAAGTGCCTGATAACGTCATACATGTAATAATGACTGTAAAGAAGTGTTGGCCCTGTGCCAATAGCTATGGACTATTACGCAGGCGGTCCAATACTCAAATCCCGCTAGCCTAACCATCTGCGATCGTTGTCATTACTTACCATCAGAGAGATATTTGAAGCGTTTGTCGCGAAGTTAACTAAGCCGTTCTTCACCAGTCAGCTAAGGTAAGCAACGTCCGTCGCAGTCAGGACTTGGATGGGTGACCGCTAGTGACATTACTACTGAGCGTGCACGTGCTTCAGAGATCTCGGTTGCTGTCTTAGGATGGCAGTCATTACAGTATGGTGGTAGGTCATTTTGCGCATGCCCGCCTGGCAAGCTACCACCCTCAAGTAGAAAATCTGTCCCCAAGCAACTTCTGTAAAATCTGATCTGACTTCTTAGTGTAAAATGTTTCATGAATCATGTTGTGAAAGCCAGTTGTAGTACCTATGTAGGTAATTGCTATACAACGAGCTTTAGTTGCTCGATGTTTCTATATAGCTATATTTTTTCAATATTGGTACCTATATTCGCTTACTTCAATTCTTTTGAGAAACCCACGCTGAATACCTGATCGATTGCTCAATTCGTGGACATATTTAGTCTAGTAAGTATAGTAGTATAGGACTTACAATAAATAGCATAGGCACCTATGCTATTTATTGTAAGTCCGTCCAGTCAAGTTACTTAAAGGTAAAAAACTACACAACACTTACCTATCTCAATTATTGAAGTCAATTCCACGTCAATATACTGAAAACCTCTTAATTTTCGGAAGAAGCATTAAAACACTTTATAAAACATTAAACCCTCTGTGGTTTAATTTTAGTTTCTAATTCCTGAAAACGTTTGTTTTTTCATCCTGAAATGAAGCTCAATTTGGGCTATTGAGAATTTGAGCAATATATTACGAGTACAGGCAGCAAGGCGAGACGAGACTCGTAGCTACGCGAAGTTACTATTGCTTAATCTGTGTCAACGCCAACAAACAGAAACACAAAGGCACGTTCGCGTCCCTTTCAATTAGTTTTTACGCGCGGAGATAATTTACGACGAACGTTGAGAGCGAATGACGGTAGTGATCTAGTGCTGAAGAGCGATGCTGTTCGGTGCGTGCTGTGCCTATGATCCCCCATTTACATAATAAGAAACATGTGAAGCAATGATGGCCGAGCGGTAATAGCTACGGACTGCCGCGTCGCAGTACCCTGGTTCGATCCCCACCGCTGGCTTGAGCTTCACCACATGGTGGAAGGGCATTTTGCGATTGCCCGCCTGGCTAGCTACCACCCTCAAGTAGAAAATCTGTCGCCAAGCACCTAACGGTGTGTTCCGGCAGTAGTCCTTGAGAGCCAGTGAAATTACAGGCACATGAGACTTAACAACTAGGTATGTCTCAAGGGGACGGGCGCAGTGCAATTCGACTTTTGACTTGTGATGAAATGCATCTGTTATAGTCCGCTTAACATCATGTGGACCTCGAGCTTGTTCCGTGACAATAACATAAAAAACAATGTTTTTTTTTTTTTCAAAAGGTTTCGCATTTGACCACAACCTGCCTGATGTTAAGCGTTGATGTGGTCTACGATGGAGCACGCTTACCTAGAAGAAACCAATTTACTCTCGATTTGAAGACACCCATGTTGTATCTATCGGGAAAACTGACGACAGTAAGGAGTTCCACTCCTTCGCAGTACGCACGAGAAAAGTGGAAGCGAAGCTCAGCAATTCAAATTAAGAACCTTAAAGTATGATTTATTAACTCGTAATCGGCCAGTACTAAAATTAATTAAGCTTCATATCAGCACACGCTTAACGTGACGGTTATGTCAAACGACAAAACTTTGTCCGAAATGCGAGAAATTAATACTTTTCATTGCCATTGTTCTATTTTTAAATATTTATTTATCGAATGACGTGACTTCGAAGAAATCGTCAAGTCGTTGATAAGCGTTAAATTTTACTTCAGAAACTATTACTTCTAGAAGTTTTGTGCGTGTAGCTTTGATGTAAAATATGTAATATGTGTTGTCAAAGATCTGTCAGTTGTATTATTTTATACATTTTAAGAATTACCGTATGTGGTAGTTATGTTCAAACTTAAGGACTCTAAGGGTCTTAAAGAGTAGCGGAAAAATACTTCAACTAGATTATTTGTATACATATTATGCGTGTGTGATTTTGGGTACAGAGATATCAATTTGCTTTCATTTATGTTATACATTTTAGACATCCAAGTCTTTCTTTTGATAGCAATATAAAATAGTACGTGCTTTTATTAGTCCTACAAAAACTTTAGGATAACAAAATTTAAAAAATATTGCACTCTTGCAGTTTGTTGAAACTTACTGCGGCTTAGTTAGAAAGAGCACGTCCCAGCTCTGGGGATATTTTGTGTTGCTGGTTCGAATCCTAACCGCAGGCACAGTTCAAAATTGTACTTCTCTTAGCTTATTCGTATAGCAGACGGTAATGGAAGATACAATATAAGAAACAAATCTGGCCTAGAGAAAGACAGCATCGAGGTGTATGACATCTGCGAACCCACACTCTCGAAAGAGCGCTGTAAAAAGAATGGGTCAGGAAGTGAATGTCGCTATCAGAAGTGGCATTCACCGACCGATGCCGCGGCGCATCAGTAATCGCGCGCGGCCATCTTTTCCCGGAAAGAGCGACAATGAATAAACACGTTCACGGCATTTCGCTTCGTTCGCTCGCACCACACTCCCCTTGCTCTATCTATCGGATCGGATCGGATGCCGCCGGTCGCAGGGTTCTACTCACGTTCGACAATAATGAGTATTTCGAGGAAACTACATTATTATTATTATTACAAAATAGCATTAACTTTTTTTTTATTTTTTTTTATATGCCTGATATTTTAGCCTTTGACAACTATCTCACCTGATGGTAAGTGATGATGTGGTTCGGCTAACGTGCCCTCCGAAACGGAAACGCTCAGTAGTATTGTCACTAGCGGTCACCCATCCAACTCATGACCGCGCGCGACGTTGCTTAACTTTGCTGATCGGTTGAGAACAGCTAAGTAAACTTCGCTGCGACCGCTTCGAACTTTAGGCACTGGACAAGACACCGTTTGAAATTCAATTCAAAAAGAATTTTAGATAATAACTATTGTAAGTGAGCGTTGCCCTTTAAGCATTACATTTATTTTAGTTACCTAATAGGTACGCAAGACTGAATTGAAAGCATCACCAACTGAGAGGAAACTGTCTTAGCTATTTTTACACGACTGGCAAAAATAGGAGTGTTACGTTTTCAGGGTTCGTGTATCTTTATTCCACAATAAATTCCAAACGGGTTAACCGATTTTAATGTATGAGATATCATTAGATTTGTTTTGATAGCGCAAGTGACACTAGGTACATAAAAAACGGACTGGCGGATTTTAGACCCAATATTGAGAGGTAAAAATATTTGTTTTTCTTCCAAACCCATCGAGGGCTTTCGACATGATTTTATATATGACCTACAGTTTATAATTTCGATGAAACGATAAAATGCTTATCAAAAATAAATAATTTGCAATCGGGTTTTTTACCTTTTTAAAATAAAGTTTTCTTGGCAACTGTGACACCTGATGGTAGGTATGTGGATTGCTTTGTTATTGTGCTAGAATTACTAGCCCTCAAAGATAGCTGCTGGTACACACCGTTAGGTGCTTGGCGACAGGTTTTCTACATGAAGGTGGATTAATTTATACTTGTTGGTTGTAGCGTTACTATGTGAACCATATAGTTATGATCTGTGATGAGAACACTTGATAAACAACAGACATAGTGGTAAATTATTTCAGCAGCAAATTATTTATTTATTCAAAAATACAATTACAACTATCATTACAGGAATTTCCCAATGCAATAGTGTAAGTAAATTCATAATTATAACGTAAACCTATTACAATTACAATCAAATTAAATCAAACACAAATCAATTAAATTAAATCAAAATTAAGTCAAAGTCAAATTCAAATCTAAACAAAATTAAATCAAAAAGAAATTAAGATTAAATGAAAATGAAATCAAAATGAAATCATCACGAATTTAATTTAAATCATAATTCAATTCAACAATAACAAACTTCAATAAAACAGATTTGAAGATTAAATCAAAATTTGATTTTCACGACATTTTCTATCGCTCTGCCACAATATGGAACCAGTTGCCAGGTGCAGTATTTCCGAACAGATGCGACTTAGGGGCCTTCAAGAAGAGAGCATAATCCCACCTCAAAGGCCGGCATCCTTGATACCTCTGGTGTTGCGGATGTTCGTGGGCGACGGTGATCACCAGAGGAGCGGCCAGCTCGTTTGCCCACCTACCCATTAAAAATAATAATTATGCAACAGTATAAATCTTTCAAATAAAACAGATTTCTTAAATTCCGTGACTGTGCAAGAAAATAGGTCAGTTCTTTCGGCAACCTGATTTAATTATATGTAGGTAAGTACGTTAGTAAATCGATCAAAATGGAATAGTACATGATTATAATAACATTACATTGTGTGAAAGGCCAATCAAAACAGTTTCCTGCAGAAAGGCAACGTGACTGGACATTAAACTTTAACAAAGGTACTTCGGTTATAACTTTTATGTATTTTTCCTCTCACCTCTTCGATTCAATCGTCCATTTAGAACGGAAACGCAGTCTTTTCACCGTCTTCATGATTTCCAATAGTGATAAGTGGCATCGATAGGGCTGAAGTCATAATAACATAAAAATCAGTTATAGAAAAGTTTTCTTTCTGGTTTAAATGTATACTAGGAAGGTTTTCACATGCATATTTTTATAGTACGATAATTTATTAGACCTGGATTAATTCTCAAATTAAATTTTGAAGCAATGATGGCCGAGCGGTAATAGCTATGGACTGCCGTGCCGCAGTACCCTGGTTCGATTTTAGCAATTTCACCTCTCCTTGTCTGACGGTCCCATTAGGTCATAATAAGGTCCCGTAGGCCTTGACTGACTTGTATTGCACTCCTAAACACGTATATAAAACTGGAAATACACCTAGGAACTTAATATCACGCAAAGAAGAAGAAGAGTTACGTCGTGTTGTAACAAATCACTTGAAAATGTCAATGTCACATACCATGATTTCGTCGGAGAGCTCATGTCATGACGAATCGCGGCAGTGGCAGAGGCTCAACTTGGATTACACATACTTACTTGGTTATCTCAAGTATTGACTCCAGTTAGTATTTACTCCTACCTACCTCTATGTATGTACTTATGTATGGATAGATGAGTACTCGTGTGTCGCTAATGTAATTCGTTCGTGACAGTCGGCCGCACGATTCAGACAGACTATACGCACAGCGTTTGACGTATTAGGCTTAGAAGTGCGAGCACAAAGCGTTCTTGCGCGGAAATTGGAATTCTCACACCATACGACACCGTTAGCTAAGTTAGTGGCTTTGTCTGCATAGTTTGGGGCTAAGGTCGAATGCTAGCATGGTTATATGTATGATCAGTATATATAAGTCCTCCAGTTTATTATGTTGTTGTTGTGTTGTTTATGATCGATCCCCACCGCCGGCTTGAGCTTCACCGCATGCTGGAAGGGCATTTTGCGATCTAGCTACCACCTGAGGGTGGTAGCTAGATCGCAAAATGCCCTTCCAGCATTCCAGCAGTAGAAAGTCTGTCGCCAAGCACCGAAAGGTGTGTTCCGGCAGTAGTCCTTGAGAGCCAGTGAAATAACAGGCACAATGAGACTTAACAACTACACTGAGAAAAAATTGAAATGTAGCGAAGTCTTTTCACAATGTATTCGCAGTTTTATCTAAAATACGTAATCTACAACCGTAAAAATGTTGGATAATACAAAATAATGTTGAAGCGTATCAACACGTCAATAAGTTGCAACATGTTGTGTACTGATCTTCCCGTTATATACGTACCCGTCTGTTGGGTCCGTCAACAAGACTCAACATACGTAACTGATATAGTCAAACACATGCTAGGAAGTACTCCATGGATATGACGTCACAGATAGAACATTACATCATGCTGTCGCATCTTTATAATTGTACTCCAACATGAACAGGATGACACATACGTATTGCACTAAAAAAAAAATGTTTCAAGTAGTTTGCGTCCTGACTATAAGTAGCTCGTCTATTTAATGTAAGTATTTAGGAAATAAAACCCTATTGTCAGTAGGCAACAACAAGGTTAAAGTAGACAATCTCCTATCTGTACGTAGCTTAATGCATGATGTAGGTACGTAGAAAACATCCTTAGGTACATTAAGTATAGGCTGCGCCAAGACTCCTTACTGTACGTAGGCCGATGCACGATATAAGTATGCAAATTATGCAACCTCCTTACAGTACGTAGGCTGATACATGATGAACGTAAGAAAGATCTTTACCACAAGTGAAACGCATCAAAGTTTAAGTAGGCAAACTATTTGCCGTACCTACGTGGATAGATATAAACGGCATAAGTATGCTGCACCAAAATTCAATTTAGTAAACTCCTTACTGCGAGTAGACCCAAGCATGATGAACGTAGGGTACATCATTATACGTTTTAGGCATATTGTGTTTTTAAATTATTTTAATGTTATGGGCACATTCATTTACTGTTCCCTCGACAGTTTAAAGATTGTCTTACGACACAAGAGCAGTGTTACCAGATCGCGAATAAAAAAATACGACAGGATGACTTCATAAACGCTGATTTTCGACCATTGCTTATTACAACATTTCTTCATTTACAATAAATTTTACGGTCGTATTCATGTTCGCATAAAATAAAACAAATCGATTGTAATAAGTGTGCAAATAAATAAAAACTATTTACTCTGAACTGAAACACTGCAATTTTTAGATTTGGCATTTTTTAAGTTATGTTTATTATGTGGCTTTATACTTTGTATCTTATTGTTTATATATCATCGCATCATCATAATAATATACGTATAATTCCATCAGATACAACATGTATTACGTTGCTTGTATCGGTATCGGTACGCGTTGTTTTCATTATAATAACTTGACGGCTTTAGTAAAATGAGCTTAATAAGTACAGAAATGATAAAAAATATATTACATACAACCAACCATTGACTGTTTAGAATAAAATTTTGAAATAAATTTTTATCTACACTTCTGGACTCATCTATTGGCCCACCTTGTATTTTCAGTTTCGTTTGGTCCTAGCTAAAATTTTATATTAGGTCGAGCAAAAAGTTTTTATGCAGTTTTGAACCTGGCACATTCACTAGTCTTTTTTTGAATTTCGAACACAGAATTTAAAGAAACAAAAGACAATTTGGAGCCTGTTTGTTGATATCAAACAATCGAATACTAAGAAAACTTGGTTTTATTGGTTTACTTGGATTTAATTCTTGAAAAAGTGATTGATATCTTTGGTTTTGCAACAAACATTACTTATTCTTAACATTAAGGTGAGGTTCTATCAATAATCTATGGATACTTCACCTGAAGTCGCCGCCCAAGCTGTGGCACTTATTCAGGCCGGACACAGCCAAAGAAACGTGAGTGCTCAACTTAATTTAAGTCGATCTGCGGTCCGAAATGTTTATCGGAGGTACCTAGAGACTGGCGGCTTTGTTCGTCGCCAAGGAAGGCCACGATCTCGGGTCACAACTGAAAGGCAGGATCGATTCATCGTGACGACCAGCTTGAGAAATCGTCACCTTACCTCCATTGAGATACAAAACCAACTTCGCGACTTCCACGGAGTATCTGTGAGCTCGTATATATCTGTTCGGAGAAGGTTAAAAGAACGCGATATGGTACCACACAAGCCAGCTAATGGGCCCAAACTAACGCGAGCCCACCGAACAGCGCGCCTTTATTTCGCACACAGTCATTTAAATTGGACACAGCAAGATTGGAGCCGTGTACTCTTTTCTGATGAGTCTAAAATTGTGTTACATTGCAATGATGGAAGGAAGAAGGTCTACCGACGTAAGGGAGAGCGTTTCGCACAATGCTGCTTTGAAGAGAGGGTTGCTTATGGCGGTGGCTCATGGACTGTCTGGGGCGGTATATCCGCGAGCGGCAAAACTCAACTTGAGGTTGTTACAGGACCACGGCTGCCAACATTAAATGCTGAAAGGTACATTCGTGAGTGCTTAGAACCTCACGTGATACCATACGCGGACTATGTGGGCCCAAATTTCCTTTTTATGCATTATAATGCAAGAGCCCATGCGGCCGGCATCGTCAGGGAATATCTTCGGGATGTGAACATCACAGTTATGGACTGGCCAGCCAGAAGCCCAGACATGAACCCTATTGAGCACATGTGGGACGAGCTAAAAAGACGTGTTAGGGCTCGTCAGCCAGTTGCCCAGACGATGCAGGAGTTGAAAACTGCCATAGAAGAGGAATGGGAGATGATCCCTCAAAATTTCATAGAGCGGTTGATAAACTCTATGCCTAATCGTATGAGAGCTGTGGTAGATGCCCATGGAGGCAACACGCGTTATTAAATTAAACCTTTATTTGATAAAACATGTTTTTTATTAAAAAATCAATTGCCTTTAACAAGGCGCATATCCGACTTGTTAGGCGTAGCTCCATGTCGTATGGTATTCTGAATTCAAATTTAAAACAATACGATCGAAAAAGATGGTAAAATGTGCCAGGTTCAAAACTGCATAAAAACTTTTTGCTCGACCTAATATAAAATTTTAGCTAGGACCAAACGAAACTGAAAATACAAGGTGGGCCAATAGATGAGTCCAGAAGTGTATATTTTTTAATATATTATTGGTTAAGTACCCATTTTGAGACTCACTTATAGTGTCAGTCTTGGGAAGAGCATACTATAGAATATTGGGTGCCGGGTTAGAATTGCACCTCCCCATATCTTCCCATGGGTCTCGTAAGAGGCGACTAAGGGAAAAATGCTGGAATGTGGGCAGCAGCGCTTTCTAAGGTACTGCTATCTTACACTGCGATCCCAAGACGCCTGCCAAGCGTGGGGATTATGGCAAATACCCCCTAAATATGGGAGGCTGTGTCCAGCAGTGGACGGTCCGGCTGATACAGTACAGTACCTATTTTGGATATATACCTACCTATTGCATCCCGCTGTATCATTCGCGTTGGCAATAATGAAAAGTGACGATGATGACGATTATAAAAAGTATCGGTTGTATTTATTTAAGACCTAAATTATCTATATTTCATTGTCCAGTAATTTTAGCGTAAAGAAGGAATAAATATACACATTCTCATCCTCAATCATCATCCAACTTCAGCATTTCTAATGTTAGTGTTATTAAACCAGAATATAAAACTTTTTTTTTATTAACATATTATATTTTAGCATTTGGCCACATTTTCACTTATGGTATGCGTTGATGCAGTCCATGGTAGTAACAAGGTTTAATCTAAAATGGGAATTGGCTCACAAGGATACCTACTGGAATTTACCATTAGGCAATTTTGGTATTTCCTAAGCTAGATAGAAGAATTGTGAAACAGAACTTTGTGGGTGTAAGGAAGTGTTCAGTTTATTATGAATATTTATTATAATACTTGGATTGTTTTGTCAACATTTGATGAAACTGCGGGGCGCAATTATTATCATAATAGTTTTTGAAAAATCTAAACAATGCAGCAATTATGTCAGCATTCAATATATAATTTTATATGAAAGTTCGGCTGTTTTCGATTTACACGCTAGCAATACTGGCTGTAGTGCAGCGCAACACTTATAATATTCTTTTTCAGTGAGACCATGGCAATCGCATGACGCGCGCATTCAAATGGTATTTTTAGTTTTCAAAAGTGATTATTTATAAAAACCTCGCTTATTACAAAGTTTCCACTCATAAATTTACCACTAATTCAATTAGAATTAACGAAGAAAGCTACACAGTGCCCACCCATCACGTCCGAAAGTGGACCGATATGTACAAAGAAAGGCCCCACCTACCAAACCCCAAAGGCACAGCCTGGATATCCGGCAACCAGTGAATTCAAATGCTCAAAGGGCAACATTAACCGGGAGTTAGGTAAGCGTATTTGTTGTTTTTTAATTGATATATATTGAAAAAGTACATACTACCTCATGCAAGTAAAATTTTCATACGTTCAGCGTAGCGTAATGATACAACAAGCTTCTGCAGGTACCTATAAAATCTAATAAATGATTTGATTACCATGGAAATACTTCTTCATATTTTACTTTTATAGTGGAAATATCCCACTTGTTTGATCTTAATTTTATTGATTGCAGCTCTTAGAAGACTTCAACCATATATATCCAAAAATTAATGAGGGGCTTTTCTAATAACTCCAGGGACAAGAACGTATAAACGTTTACATAACTGTTGCTAGTGGTAAGTACTTTAAATACCCTTAGAACATACCCGACGACTAAAAATAATTTGGAAACGTAACGCTATAAGTGTACCACAATTAACTATTGTGGTGCACTTATAGCGACAGTAGTCTGACATTTAAGCTGTTGTTTCCTACCTCCTTGGTAAAACTTTTTAGTAGTGACATTTTTATTTTACAAATTTCATAAATGCAATATATTTATCTATTCCAGATGGTGAATTTGAAACTGTGTCAAACGCCACGCTGCTTTGATTCTCGCATACATTGTTATGTCCCCATTAAAAAAGAAAATGTATACGGAGACCACGTCGGAGATAAATTTTTCAAACTCCGTGAAATATTGTATGCATGTCTTTCAGACTAATGTCTGAGGTTTCATAGTTTTCCGTTTTATGATTTATTTTATCTCTAAATATTAAAATAAACATTCCAATACTATATGAGTTTTTAAACTGTCACGGTCATTAACACTATAATAGTTAGCTAATCCACTTATTTACTGTCTTTTTTTACAGGTGCAGCCTGCACATAGAATAACTATTTATATCATGCATCAGCCTATGTACAGCTGGGTTGTAAACGTGAACCTTAATGCAGTCTACTTATGGTTTGGATCGTTTCATTGTATAACATGCATCAATGTATGTAGAGTAGGGTGCATACAAAGATTATAATACTATGCGCATACATAAACCAGGAGCAACTACAGTTATATTATAACTACAATACTACAAATGGTGCTCTCAATAACATCTTAAGGCTGGTCCAGATTTGTGTATATATATAAAATCCATACTCTACATAGGCGAATGCATGATGAATTTATAAAAACTCCTTACTATTAGTAGGCTGTGCCAAAATTGACGTAGACAACCTCCTTACTGTACGATAACCGATCCATGAGATATGTAAGGATCATCCTTACCTTAAGTAGGCTGTACCAACAAGAACGTACTAAACATATAACTGTACGTAGGCCAATTCATGACAAACGTCCTTACTGTAAATGAGCTGCACCACTATTGACGTACACAACATCTATACTGTACGTAGGCCGATGCATAATAGATATAAAGATCATCCTAACTATAAGTAGGCCGCACCAAGATTGACGTACGCAATCTCCTTACTGTACTTAGGCTGATACATGACAAACGTAGAAAACATCCTTACCATAAGCAGGCTGCACCAAAATTAGCGTAGGCAACCTACTTACTGTACGTAGGCCGATATATGAAATACGTAGGGAACATACTTACCGTAAAAGGCTGCACCAAGATAGGCGTAGGCAACCTATTTACTATACGAGAGCCAATGCATGATAAATTTAAGTATCATCCTTAACATATGTAGGCTGCAACAAATTTGACGTATGTTACCTCCTTACTGTTCATAGGCCGATACATGACAAACGTAGGGATCGTCCTTACCATCAGTAGGCTACACCAAGATTGATGTAGGCAACCTTCTTACTGTACGAATGCCTATATTTGATAAAGGTAGGGGACATACTTATCGTAAGTAGGCTGCACCATGATGTACGTAAGTAACATCCTTACTTTGTCAAGATGTTACATACTTATTTGCATGACTGTAAATCATTGAATGAATGAAGGAACGAATGATTCGCATTGATGGTTGTAATGTGCAAAGAACATTACAGCAACATCATTACACGTCAGTTTGACTCATCTTTATGTACGCTAGTCTCGTTTTAAACAGGAAATACGTATGAGGAGCCTAAAATTACGTATGTCAGCACATGAATTTTTTCTCAGTGTAGGTCTCAATGTGACGGGCGCAGTGCAATTCGTGACTTGTGATGAATTGCAACTGTTATAGGCAGAGGTTAGTCCACTTAACATCAGGTGGGCCTCGAGCTTGTTCCATCACAATAACATTAAAAAAAAGTATAACGGTGGCATGGCGTAGCATTTGTTCCATATATAAACTTTGATCTGACTTTTACGTACCTTAGATACCTCTAAACTAATATAATTTAAAGTTTGATTTGCAACTTAACCGAAAATGGTATCTATATTTTTAAATTATTTGTAATAAATATTTATTCGTAGCAAATTATGCAGAAAAATTATTTGCATCCTTGTTGATTTTTCTTTTTCTTATATAGGTTTGACTTATACTGACCAGGAGCATAGAAATTAGTTTTAACGACATGTCTGCATGCAAAAATTCACATGGTATCAACTTCAAAATGTAAAATATGACCAAACTAATTTTATAAGGAAATTGCATAGGTGCTATTTCTTGAACACATTTAATATTCTTCATAATATCTGCCTACCATGACCTTTTGAACTTTGCAGATATAGGTACAGTCAGTATGGCCAGCTGCCACCTGTGAACTTTATGGTATACTTTTTTAATAGTCATGGTTTCTTCGAATTAATCTTTATAAGTCACACTTAAATGGCTTAATGACTTACCGGAATTTAATATTTAGCGATATAATAATTTAAGTCCTAGCTTACAGAAACTTAGTTTTATTATCAAAGGTCAATATAATTTTACGACGAATTATCGTAATATTTTTTTTTATTCCTGGTAGGAATTAGCCATTGATCACTATCTCACCTGATGGTAAGTGATGATGTGGTCGAAGATGTTGTTCAGGCTAACCTAGAAGTACTGGCTCTCAAGGACAGCTGCCGGAACACACCACATAATTTCTCTTAAAGAAATGTATTACTTATAGAAAATTAACAGGGAAAAGCTTAGACACACAAAATCAGGATCAGAACTATAGCACAGAGGATATTGAAAGGGTAATGTAACATCTTAACGAAAATGCAGTTCCAATGCCCACGACCTCAGACCAAATAGACTTCTTATTTGTTCTGAGCCCTCGAAGACGCTGTTAAAATGTCTAACTAAAGTCGACGTTGATTGCTCCTTTCTCGCTACCACGTGGCCTGATTTAAATAATTAATCTCAGGAATTAATGTATAAAGATCGTTTTTTTATTCAGAATTTCTTTGCGTCTTTTATAATCTGTGTAGGTGCACGTAAGTAGAGCCTCAAACCAGATTGGTCCGTCTACGTATAAAAAACATAGACGTAACAGGTACTCATATTTTTAACGACATGCGACGTATACAGATTACTTATCAGTTAGTGCACGGACAATTATTATTGTCGGCAGTGGCATCGACACGTCGCGTCTCGCGGTTACAAAAAAAACACTCAGTAATGTCGGCGTCCGCGATCGCCTCAGGTAGAGCCGTAGAATATTTAATGCTATACTGAGGATAATGAGAAGGCAGGTACCGCGGACCGCGGAAACAATGCCCCTGGATACCCCTCCCTCGTCAAACCGCTGGGGCCTGAGGAGCCCGTGGCGAAATCGCTAAATGCGCCCTCGGGTTTTTGTAGAGCCGACCGGTAATATTGAGTGATTAGTCAGCGTGGGCAAATGGCAGATAATGTTCCGTGGAATAGGATTTACATCACCCAAATGATTAGTGGCTCCATTCTCTGGGAATAGTTTTGTGTTTGCACACGTTGTAAAATTGTAGAGTAACATTGGCCGTGACCTTGAGTCGGCTAGAGTCTGCATCGCTAATGCCGGTGTAGTCGCATCGATCGCACAATTCGCGCACCCTCGCTCTTTTTTGCTGCGGGCCCTTGTTGATAAATGACAGTGAAATTAACTGGTAATGATAACAGCTTTCGGATATCTAAGTAGAAATAAATATCTAAGTCATTAGGTCGCTTCTGGCCATATGAATTTATGAACATTGGCATCTATAATTTTGATCAATCGTTAACTTGCAATCGTTTGTATACCAAGGAGGATAAAAGTTGCGGTGGTATCTACGACTATCCCTAACGAAATACCGATCGCGCAACATGTCGCCGCCGCCCGACCGGCGATTGATGGCAGCAATTTTCGAGACCGTGCCCCTTCAAGCTATAGCCCACACATCGGCGTATGTGTAAGCCTATAAGTAAGTAGGTATAGCTGGGTATCTGTGTCGTGCTAATGGCGGCATGGAGGCGGCGATCGCCGTCGCTGACGGCCGCGTAAAATGCGTGAATGTAAATGTGAACGAGAAACACCATCCGGCGGCGCGGCCGTGTCGTCGTCGCGGCGATAATTTAGCCACCCCGCCGCCCGCCACCCGCTGTGCCATGCCGGGCCCGATCGCCTTCTCGTTACGTAAAAACGTGCATCTACACTGCACTATGTACGGCTATGGGCACGGCTATATCACCGTATTAGCTTTCGCCCATAACTCTCGGCGACCTTACTTGTTTACCCTCGACAACTGAACAGTTATGTGTGGATGCGCACCATAATGTACGAGATTTGTAACATTAGCATCGTTTAGGAACGCCATGCCGCTCCGCCTTTAGGTGCGGACTCCGTTTTATGACCTAGAGCTAGAAGAGCTTTATACCTATAGATTCTAGACAAAGTTTTACTAATTTTTTTTACTTTTTTATTTTTTATTTTATTGTGACGGAACAAGCCCGAGGCCCACCTGATGTTAAGTGGACTAACCTCTGCCTATAACAGACGCATTTCGTCAACGACGAATTGCACTGTGCCCGTGACACTGAGACGTCCAGTTGTTAGGTCTCATTAGCCTGTAATTTTTCTGGCTCTCAAGGACTGCTGCCGGAACACACCGTTAGGTACTTAGCGACAGATTTTCTACTTGAGGGTGGTCGCTAGCCAGGCGGGCATTCGCAAAATGCCCTTCCACCATGCGGTGAAGCTCAAGCTCTGGGCGGGATTCGAACCATGGACCTGCTGCGCGGCAGTCCATAGCCAATGCCACTGAGCCATCACTGCTTCAAAAGCCTCCTTGTTCATCTGACGCATAGTTTTTGCATTACCTAACTGGCTTCGTATGATTGTTTTTTACACAAATAATAATATTTATTTATTCATTACAAGACACAATCATTTCATTCACTAACTACTAAACTAGGCTAATTGGCCTGTATTATATTCAACACACTACCATCTCACCTTTGATGATGTTGTCGAGGATGATAAACAGGCTTCACTTAAGGTACTAGCTCTCTAGGATAGCTGCTATAATAGACCGTTAGGGGCTTAGCGACAGATTTTCTACTTGAAGGTGGTAAACCAGCCAGGTGAGCATTCGTAAAAGGCCCGCGCCCTAGCAAGGCAGGATACATTTTTTTATTGCTATTAGGCCAGCCTTTGATAAGTGATGATGCAGTCGAAGATGTTGTTCAGACTAACCCAGAACAATCAGCTCTCAAGGACAGCTGCTGCGACACCGTTAGGTGTTTGGCGAAAGATTTTCTACCTCTATCCAGGTGGGCTTTCGAAAACGCCCTACCACCATCCAATAACGACCGCCATCCTAAGATTCCTAAGACAACAACCGGGACCGACGACTCGTGCTCCCCGAATCACGGAAACGCTCAGTAGTAATTCCACTAGTGGTCACCCATCCTAATCATAATCACAGCGGACGTTGCTAAACCTAGGTAAATTGTAACATTGTTCAGTATATCAAATTAGATATGCCTACATAATTTATACCATTAGTTAGTAGCTACAAAGGCATGAGGCTGAAATTGTTTATTGTTTGCATTCAGATTTATATTATTACCTTATATTAGTATTTAGATTTATTTTATTATTTAGCATATAAAATTAGGCATAAGATAATGTATATATCTTTTACATATGTGCTGTATGGTACTGAATGTGTATATTTTTTGGGAAATAAATTATTATTATTATTATTATTAGGTGATCGGACGACTAAGGCAAATTGCACTTCAACAAACCGTAGACCCCTACGCGGCAGTCTATAGCTATTACCTTAGGGTCATCACTGCTTCAAAACAAGCGTAACCCATGGTCACACCGAGTGGCGAAATTGGCGAAACTTATGGCGAATTTACATAGTAGACACTATTTATACACTGACGAAGGTTAGTATCATTCGTTTTCATCTGTCACTGAATTCTCATGTAGTGTTTGACGCATGCTTTGATTTCTTATTCGAGCAGTGTTTTGAATAGATAGCGAGGTATTCGCTGGAGATTGTGTAAGCATTGCAAGCGGCACGTCAGCAGGTAACCCTACTCGCTTATCACGATGCGACACTATAGTTTCTTCACAAGCGGTGGTCGATGACTTATGCTAATAGCATTCTCTACAATCCTATCAGTTTCTTTGCTACGGTAATAGAATGTAGTAATTCTATTGATAACATTGAGTTGTTGTTAAGCTTTTGGAATACGTAGGTATCGCGCGCATTCTTAGGGTGCATACCATTTGAAGTTAGATTCGCTAAAAACGATCACACTCCCAAAAAGTTGTTCCACATGGGTCTTGGCGTTATTTTCGCCATAAACGCTATGAGGCTACTGGAACAGTTTGAATTCCCTACATCTAATGTCAAAAGTGACAGATGTGGCAAATTTTAGTGGCATTCTTAGCGTTCTTATCCTAAATGGAACAGGGGATGACAGTTACAAACGATCACAGTGATCACAACCACAAACGCAGAATGTGATCAAAATTATCGAAATTAACGTTCTTAGCGACTAATGGAACACGCCCTTAGTGTACGTTTTAAATTTTAATTTCTTAGGTAGGTATATGAGCAAGTTTACTTAAGTATATTTATTTTCGGGTGAACATGATTATGCGATTTCCTCTTTACAATGGAGAAACTAAAAGATTAGTGTACGTTTTAGGAAATTTTGTGCTGAATTTATACCTAACTAGTTTATTTATTATTTATTAGCTTATGCCCATTGATTTGCCTGAGTGAATTGATTCATTGGTAATCCAGGATCTAAGGAATATATTATTCAGATATGTAGGTATATAAATATACGTTGAATTATGCTAAGATGTTATGATTTTGTTAATTTAAAGAATCACATAAACGTAAGTAACTTTTAAGAAGGATGAATGCGTGCGAATAATAGAAACTTCTTTCTCTTCCAAAGCTAATCCGATCCAATTGTTTTTTGCCTATAATCTGGGCCAGCTGTTAACAGGTTCCTGTGTTTTTTTTCAGCAACGATTTATTCATAGTTATTAAGCAACTTTTAACGCTTTAAATCTTGTATATTTGTCATTATTTTCATCTTAGGTTTTCGGGTTTATTACACATAGCAATTAAACAACTTTTAACGGTTCAAATGGCTTATATTTATAAACATTTTGGCTTATCTTTTGGCGATTACTACTCATAGTAATTAAACAACTGTTAACTGTTTAAACGCGTATATTTATCATTATTTTTATCCCAACGTGTCTAACACTTTGCGGTGATCGTAGCCACGGGGGGTGGCAACTACTAATTATTACTAAAGAAAATAAGACTGAGAAACAAATTAGA
Source organism: Plagodis pulveraria (assembly GCA_963890685.1). NCBI lineage: Eukaryota > Metazoa > Arthropoda > Insecta > Lepidoptera > Geometridae > Plagodis > Plagodis pulveraria. The sequence continues at coordinate 7,127,202 of OY982964.1, read as the reverse complement.
AAAGTTTTTAGTATAGAACAAAATGTAGAATCAGCTTAGTTTTCGAGGAGAAAACAGGGGGATACGAAAACACGTTTTCGTGAATTTTGTTCTTATTCTCCGCACGCGTGCACGATGCTATGTCTTGATTTTGAAACAATAATTATGTATGTAGTAGCAATAAGCTACGAGTGTTGCTCAAATGGAGGCATGCGAAGACGTGCCTTATCGGAAGGGTGGCGTCGGTATTTTTTGTGTTGGCCTCGTCTGCACCCATCCACACAACGACCGATGGCGGACGGATCAAGTACGAAAGTAGAATGTTTGCTCTTACAATAAACAACAACCCACTCGCGAGTATTTCGTGAGAAACTTTTGCATGGTGGAAGGGCATTTTGCGAATGCCCGCCTGGCTAGCGACCACCCTCAAGTAGAAAATCTGTCGCCAAGCACCTAAAAGTGTGTTCCGACAGCAGTCCTTGAGAGCCAGTGAAATTACAGGGACATGAGACTTAACAACTATGTCTCAAGGTGACGGGCGCAGTGCAATTCGTGACTTGTGACGAAATGCATCTGTTATAGGCAGAGGTTAGTCCGCTTAACTTCAGGTGTGCCTCGTGCTTGATCCGTCACAATAACATAAAAAAAAAAAAGAACTGTATAATGTTCGTATACACAACTGCTGATATACATTCTCCCCTGTGAAGGGTTAAACCGCGATCCGCGGGCAAAAAAATACATAAAACCATTTATCGATGCGATGTCGCACTCGCGTGAGACCCGCTCATTCTGCCCGTTAATTGGATCCTTTAGTTTTTTAGGGATCCGTAACCAAAGAGACGGAGTCTGTGGTCAATATGTTCGTATGTTTTAGTAGCAGTAGAAGTCTTTGTAAGAGTTCGTCCGGGGAAGTACTGCCACCATACCTATTTCAAGTGCCAAGCAGTAATGTTCATATTATCTACTGTATTCTGGTTTGAAGGGTGGCACCCTTCAAACCAGAATACAGTGAAATTAAAACACAAGCATTTACTTAACAACTTTGTCTCAGGGCAGTACAGTTTGCCACTTGTGACAAACTGCGTCTGTTATAGGCAGAGGTTATGGTGTGCCCTGTGCTTGTTCCATTACGATAGCATAAAAAAAAGTCAGGAATCTCTTCAGCTAGTAATTGGAATATATAGGTATATACAGAACGGGTTCATATATGAAATCTTGGTTTATTGTGCAGAATATAAACCGAAAACCAATATTGAACTAGAAATTCAGTCGAGTTATTTTCAAAGAGGGGGTCCAATACACTAAAAGTTAGCAATAATAGACTTATAATCTAGCGACACTACATTTATAAGTCTATGATTGTACTTTATCTGTAGTGTATTGTAATTGAAAAAGAAAAAGTGATTTGTAATTTTGTCAATGTACATCATACCTTCTTATAAAGAGATATATAATATATATTAAAAGTAAAATGTTTGTTCTGTTGCGCATTTCTCATATAACATAGCAGTTTTGTATATTAGTCCTGTAGCGTGCTATAGTCTAAAAATCTTTGGGTAGAATATTTTTAATATAAAGTTTTATTCCTATGTAAAAAAGAAATAAAAGCGGTAGCCATCGGAATTGATAGTTAATGAATTTTTCTTATGGTTAATCTCAAAACCTATACAAGTTATAATCATTTTGTTTTTCTGTATGAGTATATATAGATATCAACCAATAGAAGCTATTCTTTATTCGTGCAACAAATACTGAAAACGTCAATTCATAGTTTAGTTTTTAAGATGTGATCAAAACAATAAACCATTTTTAGGCTAGCGTACCCAAAGGGCAAAAAGGAAGCATTCGTGCATAGAGTATACATATATGCACCGAAATAAGTAACAAATACTTATAACGCCCATTTACCTACCTATAACGTAATTTTGAATATATACAGGTTACCACACAGCACAGTGAACAATGCCAATGACTCGCTAATTGGGATCACTTAATACTAATGTTGAATCCACATATTTATATCTTCTGTACCTTTGCTTATACATCAATTTACATACTTATAAAACAATTACTTCTTTACACTAAATCAGTGAAGATTATCATCGGGTTTGTTTCCTATATCAACTTTCCCTGGCGCACTCATCACATCTTATAAACTGTAACACAACACGACAGAAGTCAAAACAAACCTTTATTACCGAATTCACAAAAAGGATGTTTGTTACCTAAAAGCACTTTTGACTGGGTGAACCGATTTTGATGATTTCTTGTATTTGCAAGCTGATGCTTGCCGTGTGGTCCCATTTAAATTACATCAAAATCGGCCAAGCCGTTTTTGAGTTACACTCCAATAACTGAAAAGTATTTTCGTTGATATAGTTATTGACAGGGAATGACAATCGATCCCATAGATAGCAAGTCACTAAAAAGTGTAAAAAAACTCAAATGACTGAAAAATAACTTGTCGGAGTCGGTACCATGCGCACAATATGATAATAAGTACTTATGAACCATCATGGTACCGACTTCAGCAAGTTATTTCTCACATTTGAGTATTGAAGTCGGTTCCATTGAATTATTTTTTGCTTTTACGGGCTGTTGTAACGCGGAACCCTAGTAGAGCGAGGCTCGACCCTCACTTGGCAGGTTGGCTATTAGCTTTCGAGCACGTAAAATGTGAAATGCTTCTCGTAGGCAGTCATATAGGCGGTGATTACGTAAAGGTAGAGTAGGTATATATAGGCGTTGTTATCGCTCGTGTGAGCGTACTGCGGCGCGGTTGTCCGTGATCTGTTATCAGCGGACAGGCTCGCCTTGCGACATTACTATTCATTGCACATGTGGTCGCGATTATACCGAGTAATTACCTGAATGTGGAACGGTACCCGATCGCCGAGCCGTTCGCCAGGGAGCGCCCGCGCCCTGCCGACCGGTGCTTGCCTTTGAATAATATACTCGTACATACCTACCTACTTTACTTACTTTTAGAATGTTAGTGGTAGCTCCCTTTATATATACTTATCTACTAAGCTAGGCAATTACGCTGCTGAATTCTCAAGGCATAATTTCAGCAGTTCATCCAAATCAAATTCACTTTGATAAAATAAAGAAATACTCATTTTACCAAAGTGAATTTCAGTACGTGCTGTTACCTACTCGTACCACACCTTTATAAAGAACCGATTTTATACTATGGTACAGTACAGCACAGATATAAGTAAATGATTGTTTACCCAGATGATAAAAATAGGGTTGTCATAAGTATGACGCCTTTCAGTGTGCGTAATTCGCCTGTCTACATGGGTATTGAGTAAGTAACCCACACTCACCAATCTTTCGATAGAGCTGCAATGTTTTATGCAAATCTGCTGTCTCGTTGTATAAAAGTTCTAAAACGAATAAACAGATATTTCTATTAGTAAGTAGAGTTTTTCTTAGCCATCATTGAGAAAAAACAGTCAGCCGTTTCCTAGACATGACCTATTCAGGGTTTTAAGCAGAACACCGTACGTAGCACGGTATAGCATACATTTTAAGACTTAGGGTAGAGTTAAAAAATGTTGATTGTCCTGATTGTCTACTGCTGAACACAGCCTCCCCTAGGGGGTTTTGCCATAACCGCCACGCTTAGCAGGCGCTGCTCCCCTTCCGGTACCCTTAGTCGCGGGGACTTTTTATCCCGAATTAACACGTTGGTCCCGATGGAGTGTGATAGGTATACCTAAAGGCAAATTTTACGCATGACGTAGTCGTGGATGTTCAGCACTATTTCAAAACTGTTCTTGATGAAGCAACCGAAAAGCAGTAAGCCCTAAACACTGAGAAAAACGAATTAGAATAGAATGTACCTGCAGCAGCAGTATTTGTGTGTAATGCTGTTAAAATAATACTGTATGTACCTATCTACCTAAGATGATATATATGTACATATTCTTAATTTTGTTGGTCGAAATAGTGACCCTATAAAACCCTTTGTATATATTTCAAAGCAGGCTTTTCCTGTCAAATTATAAACTTAAGGCAGAGGTGGACCGCGAGCCGCGACCGGATCATCTGAAAGTTTTAATACCGGAGACGTAAAGCCATAGTTAGTTACTATGGCCACTAGGTATGGCAGAGTTGCGTGGGTACACATACACAAACCCGGCGCGGATAACGAGGGCAAAGCTGCCAACGCCTGAGTTTCTCACTGAACGATTATCTCCACGACTAATTATTTCCGCCGTCCGCGGTCGTTCTGACTCATCGTCGTTGGCGAGGCGGCATGGCAGGCGGTGGCGACCAAATCGAACTTTCAAAATGGTACGTACATCTGCGCGGTCAATAGACGATCGAGCCGTCTTCGTCCGGCCCGTATGCGCAAATGGGTTTCACGCGCCGTCTATACCTGACGGCGTCTCTCGCGATCTTATTACCGAGAGAGGCAAAAAAAACAAAGGAAGCGGCTATGGCGAGCGGTGCGGCCCTCGAGATTTATGGAGGCGCGGCGCCGGGACACGCAGCCCGCCGCCGGCGGCCGGGCGGCCCCCGGATCGCGGCCGCGTTTCCTGGAAGCGCGATGCGGGCGAGGGTTGGTCTACAGCGAATATTGATTACCCGCTCGTACTATTAATAGGAGGTCGCCGACGACGACGACTCGACGCCCGCTGGGAGCCGCGGCCGCGACCAACGTGACATATGCCAGTACGTTCGCCTTTCCGGACTCCATTTCGCTAATTGCCCCCGGCTCGGCGAGGGCCGGCGGCGACGGACGCTCTACAAATTATATACCTACCTACCTAGCTGTTTGAGCATCGCTGCTGAATATCAATTATACTACATTGGAGAGAAATCAGTTTCATAATTCGTAAATTAACTTTTGTCATGCTTCCACTCTCCTATTTGCGTGGCCTGTTCGTCTGTTCGGCTTTTGTACTCTTTTTGTTAATATACTACCTAGGTGTACTTTCATTGGTAAGTAACAATTTGAAATACCCCGTGTATTTCAATTATGAAATTGATAAAAGCCGAACAGGTGGCCTGTCCTATGTTATGGTACCCGTTAAATGCTTTACCCCGACCCATAACATATTAGTGCAGAGCTGCATATTAGGTATATTGAACTCAGATATTACGTCCTTCACTCGAACGAAGGGACGTTTCTTATCTAATCAGCATATCACGTTTCCATTGATGGGACACAGTTATGGTCCATAATGTGGTTTGTTGGTTAGGGTTGTGCTGTGGACTTGTGGCCACCTCTAGTGTTGCAGTTCTCAGACCGCAGTAACCTAACTACGTACTATCATTGTAAAACCATGGCCAGTTAACGTGCCTCCTGAATCAAAGAAGTGCTGAGTTGTAAATAAAAGCCTCTAACTGTTACCCACCAAAATATAGTGGCCACAGAGATAGGCTAGGTAAGCTCCACTATGAGCGTTTCTCGTAGCGATATTATATGATGATAATCAGATGAGTCATGTCATGTCTAATAGATGATGTGATACTTACTGCTCATCAATTTAAGTACCTACTCATAGTTAGGTAGGAATCTACCTACTTATGACAAATTTTACTACACAGGTGCAGAGAGTTGAAATACAAAATCTTAGCATAGGTGAAGGTAGGTAGTACGAATATGAAGTCGCTGCAAAAGTTAAAAAGTAAAAAAAAAATTCAAAAAATTATTTATTCAATTTAGGGCTAGGCTCCTACTACGCTCTTATGAAGGTCAATTACAAATTTTAGTATTGAAATATTCTACATTGTACTGCCACGTTCAGCAAGAAATCTGCGAGAAGAATGGGTAAGAAACTCGGTGCCATTCCTTTAAACGACTTTTAACAATATGTTACATATTTACTATATTATAAAGTTATTACAATATTTGTTTAAATGATGTAGGTGACATGATAGCTTGGCAGAGGCGGAATTGTCCAGGCATTATTGTCTTTTAAGTAATCACAAAATGTAGTATAGTAGGATTTCTTAATCAATATGTTTTTCACGCGCAACTGTAGTTCAGGCTTCTACATAAAAAGTAGAACAATGATGTTTCGTAGTCGATATGTTCCATGAGCTCACCTATCTACCCGTTGCTTCCAACTCGTTGCGCCAATAGCCATCCTGTTTCTTATCTCTTCAGCCTGTTTGCACCCCAGCAACGGTCCAGTTAGCCGGTAAAAGCGAGGGTATTCAAGGCAGTTTCTAGAAAGTTCGCGTTCGAACAATGCACCGATCGGCGATCGTCCAGACGCGACGCGACGACGACGGCACGGTGGCAGACAGTGACCCGCGAATGTTACAGATTACGCAATAGTGAACACGGATACTGTCACGCAAATGACGCGTGAGACCGGTAGGTACCTAGTTGGTAGGTAATTGGTGCACTTCCATTGGGGCATCGAATGTATGTCCATGTTTTGGATTGCTACCTATACCAGATATAAACACTAGTGATTGTCAAGAATGTCGTAAATTTTTGCTTTTCTTTTGAAATTTCATTACGCTGTAGGTATTCTATTAATTTCCAGTGCTGATTAACTTTAGTAGCAGAATGACTTGCATTTTAAGGTATGTATACTTAGCTATACGATTTCAAGCATAATCATTTATAATAAGCAGGGCCTATCTAAAAAATATGTAAAATTAACGATTTTATATCTCGGTTTTCAAAATAATATGGCTTCGTCTCGGTTTTTCTGGCTCACAATTTGTCTGGTTTGCCACAATCAAGATAAAGTTTCAGAAGTATTCTTTGCTTGTATACTTTAGGTACTACCTAGATAGGTAGGTATCCTAGGCCTAGGTATACTTCTTCATCAATTCAATAGTTTAAAGAACCTTTCGAAGGTCTATACAAGTTATTATAGCTCTATTAAGATGCATTGCATTCTAAGTGCTACAAAATAATATTGACTCATTCGACATTCATAATTGTTATTGTAAAGTTGAGTGAACGCGCGGTCCGATTAGGGAGCAGCCGTATACGTAGTAACTATTACCTAAGCTGTGTCCGTAGCGTGCACGCGCGCCGCTGATCGCGAGTTGTCGCGGGCGCTGTGGCGGGTGACCTCGCGGCTCCAATGATACAACGCACTAACGCGCTGCGCACACTCGATACATTTTAATTGTAGGTACCGGCAACAGTTGAAAGATTGATACAGTTTTGAAGCGCTCGTAGCGGAGGCTTTTTTTTATTAGAAAAGATGGCATAGATGCAGACGGTCAGCATGGGCTAAGCTAAAACCACTGCTTATAGACAACTGCAACGTCACTGGTATTTCTGGTATTTTGTCGGCATGGAAACACTGTGGAAACACCTCCGGAGGAAGGGTATTCCATACTTCGCAGGTCTTTAGAAGAAAAGATCGAGAGATTAGGACTGTGTGGCTTTTCTAGCTTTGCGAGATCTGGGGATGAGCATTTTTAAATGGTCGGAATGTGCGATGGCAAAATTCCGCCGATGCGCGACGCCGAAATAAGGTTAAAAAGATCTTCAGAGCATTCCCGTTAAGTGGAGACATGCCGGGAGTAGGAGTTTCCCTAGTCATTCTTTATCGATCGACTAGGTTGATTAGTGTAAGCTGCCGTCATTAATTGGATTGGAGACCGCTAGAGGCATTTTCTACTGAACTGAATTTTCATACACATTCATATGTAAATAATTAAGATATTTACGATACAAGCGTAATTTAGAGTCAACTTTGCAATTTTATTCTATAGAGAAAATTTTAAGAAAACTTGTAGCGGACTTCCGATAATGTGATCAAGATTTTTTTTTTACTGCTACAAACTAAATATTTTTTTCTATATATTTTTTTTTATGCCTGATAGGTTAGCCTTTGACCACTATCTCACCTGATGGTAAGTGATGATGGGATCGAAGATGTTGTTCAGGCTTACCTAGAAGTACCTAGAACTAGGCTATCGAATCGAATTCGATCGAAGATGTTGTCTAAGCTAACCTAGAATCTGTTCAAGTAAAGCTATTTAGCCCTTGTCAGCGTCTTAAGACTAAAACATTGTGCTGAAATGGAAGCCTATGTCTGTGAGTCCACACATCGCCAGTGTTCGTTCCAAGAAAGAGGGAAGGTTCTAATCCAAAGTCGACTTATTTTATTATTTAAATTTTACCACATTCTACTGGATCATCCAATTTGCATGATAATTTTTTGTGATAAGTATCTTTTTAATTCCTGTAACTTTGATCAAGTAATTATTGGAAGTATTGCCGATCGATGCCGATGCAGAGTGACCACAATATGTGGACGAATGACACAACCGATCGAGTAGTTTTTAAGTAACGCTTAATTAGCTGATAAACGTATTTGCCGATAAGCCTATACCTTTGAGTCGCAGTCATCGATCTTGTAAGCAGTATGCCTATCTGAAAACAGTAAATATGTTTTTATAGAGTTATTTAATTCCGTATTTTAAATATTTTTGCTTTAAACCTTTACAAGTTACTCAAGTGTGAACCTGAAGATTTCTGTAATCTGTGGTATAAGCATCGAGTGTGCGAAGGACCAACCTATAATGCTCACGCGCAGCTCCGGCGAGCGCAATATGCATGCACTGCATCGCGATGCGACGCGACGGATACCTATACTGTCCGCCGCGCGCCGCCGCCGCTGACTCATTTGATATTCAAATTGACATGTTGTTCGTAGGAGTCCGTGTTTATCTCTCCGTGTTAAAGGTGTATGTACCTTCACTTTTCGACCTATATACTTATTGTTCATTTACGTTCTGAGTAGGTCTATAGTTCAACGCGTAGGAGCTGGATATTCTGTAATCAAGAGCCAAGATTATGTACACGTTTTGTAACTAATGATAAAGTATATAGTACGTGTACTGTATCAGTCGGATTGTCCACTGCTGAACAAAGCCTACCCCATTTCCATTCCGTCCATCCAGGGGGATTTGCCATAATACCCACGCTTGGCAGGCTTCTTGGAGAGATATCAGTTCCGCAGAAGGCGTTGCTGCCCACCTTATGGTATTTTGCCTATAATCGCCTCTTACGACACGCATTAGTAGCGATGGAGGGGTGGGGGGTGACATTCTAACCATAGTAGAAAGAGTGGGCTCTCTGAACTCTCTTTCTACTATGTTCTAACCCTAACGGCACCTCTCATGCTTAAGTTTTCTGTAATCTTACGGGACAACAAAGTGATCCTATAAGGGTTCCCTTTTTTCCTTTTTAGGTACGCAACCCTAAAAACCATAAAGGAATGACTTTCATACACAGATAAGAATGAAATAACTCGTGGAAGTCGGATCATAATAAAGTGATATCAGTGTTTTGAATCACCACGATACCGACTTCAACAAGTTAGTTCATACTTTTTAGTGTTAGAAGTCAGTTCGGTTTTTGTTATAATGTATATTTAGCAATTCTTAGCTATATTTACTAAAAAAAAGAATTAATTACATCAAATATCGACAATTTAATCACACAAATACAAATTTAATAACAATTGAACAGAAAATAGTTTCAAGGCAAATATTTTAAGATATTTTAATATAGGACACTAAAATAACGTGGTGACGTCACCCAAGACACAGACTTTCGGAGATGTTTACGCGTCGACGGCTGGAGGCAGAAAAAAAGGGCGGCGCAGGTCTGCTGCCGCTTTTATATGATCGCTCCACAAAATGGCGGCTTCTTGCTAACTCGGCTTCTCCTGACTAGCGGTCGTCCTCGGCCGCATTTTCCAGTAACTCAGCGAGGGACTGGCTTCTTCCTTGAACTAGGCTTCGTGTGCTGGACTTCGCCGGGTTGTTGGTGTTATGAGGCTCAGCAAAGATCTCGTTTTCAGCTATAAGCAAAGAAAGCAAGTGTAAGTATTATTCTAACAAAAAGTGTCATAGTAACTCGTGCGAAAATATCATAATCGAGTTGGTCACATCGAGTAGTCAGTCAGTTTAAGCAGAGCCGGAGCTCGATGCAAACAGTCACGTCAAGCAGAGCAGCAGCTCAATGCACACAGCAGAGCCGGAGCTCAATGCACACACAGCAGAGCCGCAGCTCAATGCACACAGCAGAGCCGGAGCTCAATGCACACACAGCAGAGCCGGAGCTCAATGCAGACACAGCAGAGCCGGAGCTCAATGCACACACAGCAGAGCCGGAGCTCAATGCACAAACAGCAGAGCCTAACGCTCGATGCATACACATTGCAAAATCCAACGCTTAGTGCTCCCACAGTGGAGACCAGCGTTCAATGCACAAACTGCAGAGCCGGAGCTCAATGCACACACTGCAGAGCCGGAGCTCAATGCACACACAGCAGAGCCGGAGCTCAATGCGCACACTGCAGAGCCGGAGCTCAATGCACAAACTGCAGAGCCGGAGCTCAATGCACACACTGCAGAACCGAAGCTCAATGCACACACAACAGAGCCGAACGCTTGGTGCTCACACAGTAGAGCCCAGCGTTCAATGCTCACAATACAAAACAGGTACACCCGGCAGAGCCTAAGCTCGATGCAGTCACAACACAATAATAAAATTTAGGTATTGAAATCAATAGGCTCGTAAGTTAAATAAGGTTAACTAATTCTCAAAAACGCAGCACACGACTCGGGGGTCAACTCCCCTCGCCAAGCCAACTATATGATCGGCGGCAGCCTGAGTAGTTATACCATACGAACCACTCGAAATCTGCAGCAAGTACGGGTCGTGAGGCAAGACTTTCGTCACACGGCCCTGGCATACCCGAGTCCAATGTGCCTGTAATCTGAGCAGATTTTATTAGAAAAACTTTATCATTTACATTAGAAGTTCTAGCAGTTTTTCGACCTTTGTTAACGTATAAGTTTTGCTTTTGCCGGTTTTGCTCAAACAATGCATTAGCCTGCTGTCTCAAAAGTTCTCTAAGCCCTTCACGGTTAGGTCGTGTATTGTCAGTAGCAACATCACGGATAAGCGAATCTACTATTGGCTTCGATGCCAGTTAGGTGCTGTAGTGGCGATGTTGGTGATGTAATATGCTTAGTGCAGTTTAGAACTAACTCCATTTTCCACAGTTATTAGACCACTTGATATCATGATTTGTCGCTTCAATGCGTAACATATTTAAGTGCGTGCGACAATAACGTTCCACTTGACCGTTCTTGTTATGTATCTCAGGTGTTATAAAGTGAATTTGACCGTCGATATCAGAAGCCAAACTGAAGGTTTGCACTTTCAAACATTCGTCCTTTATTAGAAACTAAGTTAGGGAGCCTCAAAGAGCGAAACTGCATATTTCATAGCCTTCTTAAGTTCATCTGAGTCTTGCCTTTTTAAGGCATAAAATAAGCAGTAGTTTGAGAATGCGTATTGCTGAAGGTTATCAGCAATACATACATGTAATTGTTTGAAACGGGAAGGGCATCGAGTGCATCTATATGCACAGCATCAAATGAGATTCCCGGTTTGTTCGAAGATGAAATAAATAAAGGCGCATACGGTGTCCTTTAGAATGAAACAGAGTATCCGCGGTTCTTCTCCGGTAGGAGTGTATTTGAAATATAGCAAATTATCGCGAACAACATTGATTTATGTCCAGTTCCTTGTCAATCAGCGTACGCGTTTCTTCGTCCGCTGATTGAGTAAGATTACACAGCGCCATATCCAATGGAACTAGCAAATGTACCTATGCAGCTCCGTCGGTAATGACAGGTCAAAAATAGCTAACACGAGTTCACTCGTAAAACAATCGATCAGAGAGCATTATCTTACTCTGTACCCCAATTAAACGAAATGCCAGTTCGTGTCAGGCCAGCTATGCATGTGCATTAGATGCACATACGAGAATGTACTGACGAACCCGAGAAACTGGCGGACCTATTATATATATGTGAGCACAAGGGGATCATTAAACCTTTTATTTTTCGCTCGCTCGGTTTAACCTGACCTCGAAAAATTGTAGGACAAATGCACCACTACTGTAGGCACAAACATATTTTTCTGAGCATAGGTTAACGTAAGTAGGACCTCACAAACGTTTTTAATGGCTTCTACCGAAAAAATCCATTGTAGGATGAGTAGTAGATCAAGGATACCAAAGTTTCTAAATCATGGCCTTGAAGGGGCGTATTTACAGGCATCTGTTTACTGGGATGGACAAACTGTTATACACGGAGAATTATTCTTCCTACACCATCATAAATCAATACATCTGTACCTATGAGTACTGGTATATAAAACACATTTTTGGTTGATGACAAATAACTTGATATGTAGGTTGTCGTGCACACTAATTGTTCTATCACAGTCGCAAATAAGGAAAGCATATGACCCACAATCAATTTATTTGTCAAACAGAATAGTTAACCACTTTAGTTATATGATAGTAGTCGTGACGTCACTGTCTAATGAAGTGTTTTTCAAATCACTGCAAAATTTAACAGTCTTGTTACGTTGATCGATTTTTTGTTTGGCAAAACAGACACTGACATCATGACCCTTCTTTTTGCAAAACAAGCACGTCATGGGTTCCGTTGGTAAAGGCAGTGCACTAGTTTTAAACCGTTTGGGACACAATCGCTGTACATGACCGGTAGATTGACACGAGAAACATTTCAACTCGCGGGTAGGCGCATTAATATGCCCATGTTTTCGCAAACTACGTTCTGAAATTTTATGTTGAGTGTGTTTTATGCCACTGACCAATGCTCGAGTGTTTGGTTTTGTGTAAATTGACAAAAACTCAAAAAGATTTTTTGCCGTTAACAGAGCTTGGTCGCCATGGCACGTATCTGTGTTTCACTTATCCCACGTATAACGATAGCTGAAGTCAATTCTTCACTAAAGCCCTTAACGATGTTTAGACGCAGAAGAGAGCGTCTAGCATAGTCTGCGTAAGTGGGGTAGCTATCGGAATTAGTACTCATAACGTCATATAAAATGCCAGCTGTATCGATTCTTCGTGAACACAACGGTTTGAACTCTGTTTTAAAGTTTGACCATGTACGGTCATTTGTGATCCAGTCCATTTAACCAACTACGGGCATCACCTTTGGAGGCAATTGGCAATACGAGAAAGACACTCGTTGTCATCCCAATTGTTTATATTATGTGCCCTTTCGACTTCTTCACACCAAGAATCGATATCATGCAAGATTGGATCAAAGTTAGATATGTAATAATGGTTGGATCTAACCTTAGTTCAATGCACTTAACGCTCCAATGAGACGCTCGGTGGGGTCCAGCGACGTACTCGCAGAGGTGCTCGCGTCCGATTCTGGCGGCGGCGGCAGCTGTGGAGAAGACGCCCTTGTTGGCGCCACAATGGCGCACGTGTCTGACGCTGGCAACTCGGTGCACGAAGCTGGCCGTCCGCTCTTCTCGAGCGCATTCAGGCGGGCAAGATAGCACCAAGTGTTTCCTGTAGGCTTTCGATATTTGTGTTTTGGTTAGTTATTTTTCTACTCCTACTACTAGAAGTGGATTGTTCAGACATGATTTTATTTTAAAATTTTCACGAAATCTAATGCATTTAGTACTGTGAGCTTAATAGAAAAGTAACGATAGGCAATGGAGCCTATCCCACTTCTGAATTTAGCAATTCTTAGCTATATTTACTAAAAAAAAGAATTAATTACATCAAATATCGACAATTTAATCACACAAATACAAATTTAATAACAATTGAACAGAAAATAGTTTCAAGGCAAATATTTTAAGATATTTTAATATAGGACACTAAAATAACGTGGTGACGTCACCCAAGACACAGACTTTCGGAGATGTTTACGCGTCGACGGCTGGAGGCAGAAAAAAAGGGCGGCGCTTTTTTTTTTTTTTTTTTTTTTTTTTTTTTTAGGGAGGACATAGATGCTGTCTACCGCTAAGCGGACGTACAGCTCCACCGGACTTTGGGCGAGGGGAGGCCCTCTTATAGCCCAGGAGGAAGAAGCGCTGAGGGCACTTCTTCTGAGACGGGCGTATAAGGCGAAAAGCGCCTTATACCTCCGTCTCCTGCGGGCGCCGAAAACGCCACGCTACTATCGGGAGGGGTGACAGCGAGCTCAAGGGCACCACTGTGGTTCGGACCTCGGCTTGTCTCGCTGCCGAGAGACAAAGGGGGAATCGGAACTAAATGCCCCGGTACAACTGCAGTGTTGTACCGTTGAGAATGGGCCCTATTGAATATTACTCTGTGAAAGGGCGGCGCAGGTCTGCTGCCGCTTTTATATGATCGCTCCACAAAATGGCGGCTTCTTGCTAACTGTATATTATATTTTACAAATCTGTAACGATTGTATCCATACAATTTTTAAATGTTTTAAGAAAACATAAAATAATATTATCATCATACGCATCACACTTCGAGCGCAAGCTCGCGATCAAGACGTGATGATGCTCCGTGTAGAGGCGACTCGCGTCGAAAATCCTCACGGTTTGGCTACGTGGCGTCACGTTGCCTTAGTAGGAAACTTGAGAGGAATTGTGTTGAGGAATATTTTCGGAAGGAATATCATACTAATCATTTGAGCACTGTTTATCTCATATTAAGCAACGCTGTGGTCTTTGATGAAGCACTTTTAGTAAAGCATAGCTCAGAAAGGAGCTTTTTTACTTTAGATTTGAAAACTCCCGGATTGTATTTTCCAGAAGACAGTAGTTAAGTAACTCAGAGAGTTCCTTCGCGGTTTGCACATTAAATGTTGAAGCAAAGTACCTACTTTATGCATTTCTTTGGAATTTCGATTTTAAAACGGCGTCTTTTTGCCGGGGTTCTCCTTATTTGGCGGTAGAACAAAAATATATTAGATTGTGAACTTCCATTGCGCAGTCTCCAAAATGTATCCGGTAAAATAAGGTTAGTTTAAAAAAAACTGATTGTGGCGAATGTTCCAGATTTGAGAGTTTTATTTTAGCAAGCCTGCAAAACTAAATAAAGGTGCCGGGCTGCCCGTGGGGTGCTGGAATGCCCGTGGGGTGCCAAGCTGCCCGTAGAGTGTCGGGCTCACTAGTCACTATTTTAACAAAAGAAGAATTATTGACATTGGACTACGCGTTAATAAAATACAAATACGTGTACATTTTTACTTTCAGCCCCTTTCCCGAGGAAACTGTGCTGAATTTCGGGATAAAAAATATACAATGTCCTTCTTCGTAGTATGAACTCAAATAGTGATAAGTTTCATTTAATACCATTCAGTACTTTTGAAGTGATGCGCGGCCGGGATACAGACAGACAGACAGAAAATAAAATAAAAAAACAGTTTTGGCATCAGTGTCAGCCACAGAATGCATTCAAATTTTTTTTTAAAGTATCTGCCATGTACAGAATTGGATCTGTTACAGTTTTATTATAAGTATAGACAAGTCCGTATGGGTGCCGCCTCATAAGTTATTTAATCACAGATTATGATTTAACGCCCAAAAACCTAAAAACAATTTGAAAACGAAACCAAAACTCGCTCATTCAGTGTACCGCATTGCAAAAGCCCTAAAAAATGATTTAGATCTCAGCTTCAAAGAATAAATCAGCGTTTTCAGTATTTGTTGGTTAAAAGTTAAAAAGAGTTATGCATGAAATAGGTAGGTACCGATTTTTTATAATTAAATTTTCAGGGGCTTGCGGACGTCCATAATATGTAATAACCCCGATGTCTACAGCCAGGGTTAATGGTGTATCACGCCTATTTACGAGAATGTTCCAGTATCCGATATAGCATAATAGTGTGGGGAGAAGAAAGTGTTTACACAATCGAAGAATTTCTTCAGAAAACGTCATGTGGTTTCTACGTCTACGGAAGTGCATTGTAGTTCCAAATATATCTTAGTGGTACTTTTTAAGTAGGTACCTACTTAATCTGCTGTAATGGCTTATGGCATATAATATATGACTCATATCAATCGTGGGTGTGGGTCTCGATGACTTCTTGGAACGCAATGCCCAAAAGTACGTCCACTATATTGTATACATTGTATGTACTTACCACACGCAGAAAGTGGACTGTGTACGTCCATTATGACACGGCTACACCTGGGTTAGCATCCGATATACCTAGCTGTAAATGGACCGCTCATCTGAGGCGCTCGTAGTGGAGTTTGTGTCCTCTGCGGTCATTACTTAGATGGGAACCGCTTGTGGCGTTTTCTACTGAGTGGTCCGGTGCTTCGGAGGGCACGTTAATATATCGGTCCCGGCTGTTCAATGTCACTAAGAACTACGAGTTCCCTATTGTAACACGTTTTTTATTTATCTTTATATTAGATTATTTTCAAAATAAAATGTCTATGATAGACAGTGATTCGAGGCAAGCCTGAGTTACGTATCTGACCGCATCATCACTTACCATCATATAAGTATTCTAGTGGTCAAGGCAAGACTACCAGTTTTTTTTTATGTTATTGTGACGATACAAACTCGAGGTCCACCTGATTTTAAGCGGACTAACCTCTGCCTAGAACAGATGCATTTCACCACAAATGACGAATTACATTGCGCCCGGTTACCTTGAGACATGGTTGTTAAGTCTCATGTGCCTGTAATTTCACTGGCTCTCAAGGACTGCTTCCGGAACACACCTTTAGGTGCTTGGCGACAGATTTTCTACTTGAGGGTGGTAGCTAGCCAGGCGGGCAATCGCAAAATGCCCTTCCACCATGCGGCGAAGCGGTGGTGGGCATCGAACCAGGGACCTGCGGCACGGCAATCCATAGCTATTACCGCTCGGCCATCATTGCTTCAAAATAAAAAAAATATCCTAATTCCAGGTGCCGTCAGCATTTATTGCGATAATTTTCAACGTTGGTCGCTATGTCACAGATTACTGGTTGTGTTGCGTTGCGTGTCGAGCAGAATTACAGATATAGCTTCGCATTATTATAGCTATAAATATAGCTATAATAATGCGATAGGATGAGTACGGCTAGACTGGGTACTTAATAAAAACAAATGTTTTAAAAATGTTTTAAGAAGAGTCTACTCGTGACCACGGTCAATGCAACTTGATCGAAACGTCGAAGTTAGTCAAAATATTATTATTTTGATGTGCATTTGTGCGTGAATAGACCAGTTTATGATTTAGAAATATGAGTTTAGTTCACGAAATTTTAAAGAAAAGTGTGTTTTAAGAAAACGCTAAAATAATAAAAAAATATACTTATCTAGTGACAATTTCGCCTAATTTTCCTGTTAGCCGTCGTAACGTCACAAAATCAACGCAGCAAACACCGGAACGTTTTTCGACGCATTTCGATTCTACACGAGGCAACCTCAGGAGGTCTTGATTCTTCGAGCGCACGATCGAGACTCGCGTCGAAAATATTTCTGGTTTTTGGTGCGTGGAGTTTGTGACGTTACGACGTCTAACAGGAAAATTAGGCGGAATGGTCACTAGATAAGTATATTTTGTTTATTAATTTAGTGTTTTCTTAAAACATACTTTTCTTTAAATTTTTGTGAACTGAACTCATATTTCTAAATGTTAAACGGGTCTATTCAAGCACGAATTAACATTAAAATAATAATATTTTGACTAACCTCGACGTTTCGATCAAGTTGCATTGACCGTGGACACGAGTAGACTCTTCTTAAAACATTTTTAGAATATTTGTTTTTATTAAACTGTACCCAGTCTAGTCGTACTCGTCATTATCGCATTATTATAGCTATATTTAGTTCTGTAATTCTGCTCGACACAAATGACTTGATTCAATGCGTGCAGCTCGCTCTCACGTAAAAGTTCTAATGTTACTATAGTGGTATGTGGGGGTGCAAATAAAAATTGTTAATGTAAGCTTAAATTAGGACTGAATTAAGAGATGGGAGTTGGCCCCCTGGACCTCATAGATGGCACTGGCAGCGTAAGCGTGCTCCAAATCGTTCCAAATCCACTAAAAGATAAAGCGACGTGACGTCATCCATGACGTCTTAAACTGGTTCTTACAACGCTCACGGCTGCGAAGTAGAGCAGCACTGTCAAACAGCTGTCATCGCAATCGTAATAAACAACAAAAGTGGCATGTTGTATATAAACATTTGTGCCAATACCAATAAAGATCAAAGCAACAACTTCCGTTTTAATAATTTTGGTTATTAAAATTAGTTACTCATTGAAAATACGTTTCGTTCGCACACTTTTGCCCTTCATGATCACCTACGAATAACAATATAAATATATCGCTGATGAGCGTTAGCATTGTCCGTACATTTGGATTTCAGGATTCTACATCACGGACGCAGGCATAAAAAATATCATTTGCAGTCGGGTATTTTCATTTTCTATTAATTTTGTAGTTTACGGATCTATGCGGCCAAAGTCATGGGATTGATTCCTTTGCTACAGCCTAATACCAAATTTTACAAAGTCATTATTACTATGTTAAATTTAAAATATTGCGACATTATTGGACGTCTAGGTCCAGGGTGATAAAAGTCTATCGTGTTTTGTTGGTTATATAAAATATACTTAGTTATATCCTCATATAGATTTAATTATGTAGGGTATAAATATGCCTTACCTTTTTTTTTTTTTTTTAACGTGTGAAAAATGCATTTACGCATTCCCGTCCACCCCGGGGAAGGTGGCCGGGATATGTCGGGCTCGACACCAACTACTCCCACAGCAGCAAGTGCCCCTACCGACTAAATAACACACGGTGTTCCATCTCTACCGCTTCTCGGCGGGATCGCAGGGTCGCTTTAGCACTCAACCACGATCCCGCCACGGTTGTCCGTTGCCGGACCCCTCCTGGGGTTCTACCCCTCACGACGCACCAGAACACATGGCACGTCGCTACCACCCGGGGACCAAGCCCGCAAATGGGCGTCAGACGACCCCGCTTCCGACGCCCAAGGTCCCCCTGCGACGGGTCAGATGAGTAGCCCCGTCGCCTGCTACTTCGGCCGCAGAGGATAGGGAGAGCGGCGCCTCGCTATACCAACACTCCTCCTCCCCTGCGGCCCCTCCGTGTCCGCCATCCAACGGTGGCGGCCCCGCCGTGGCCACGGAAGGTAGGGAGAGCGGCGCACCGTGATACCGGCACTCCTCTCCCGCCGTGGCCCCTCACCGTCAGATGTAGTGTCGCCCATACAACACCACAGCCCGCCTCAGATGCGGTGCTGCCCATACAGCACCGCAGCCTACCCGTTGCCGCTCCAGTCTGGACTTAGAGGCAAAGCCCAGTGGAGCGGCCCCTCTGGGGCCGGCCGACTGCCCAAGTCAGCACGGCCCCTGGTTCCTCTTCGCTTCACCGTGGGTGACGAAGCCACGGCTACTAAGCCCCACCGCCACGACAAGGCGAGAACCCTTCGGGGGGAGGTAAATATGCCTTACCTTAGTTTAGTGAAATTAACTCTAAGTCAACTACGATTAACTTGACATTTCGTTTTCGCGTGCACTGCAATAATCAATTTCGCGTTACTACGTGATGAAAATAATATCTGCTTATATCTCCAAAGATATGGAACCCTTGCACAGACAGCTACTAATTTAACGATACGGTTAATAAACCGTAGTGTTGGTAAAATATTATCCACGTAGGTACTATAAACTTTGACTTCCGCGTGGGCGCATCACAGCACAGCATCATTGCACTTTTTACCCTTACTTCTTCAAATCAAAACTGCATTAAGTATTAAATGCCTATACATTGACTTTAAAGTTTGCTCAAGTCCCTCAGAAACAGTTTCAAAACCTTCAATGGTTTATGAAGTTTGCGAAAAGTTGTTTCTTAGGATGCGTGTTTGGATTGTCTGGTGAGTGGTGACTGGTGACTCTTAGTCTTCGGCCATAAGTTTGAGCGTTTTATTTCGCCGCCATGTGTACCGCTAGCCTTGCGCCCGTTGACGCTAACTGTAAACAATGTCTTTGAAATAATTGGGTGCGGACTCTTTATGCCATTTAGACGTTTTGTGGACAGCTTCCGCAATTATTGTACAGAGTTTGTTGTTATTGTTTGGTAATTGCTTAAAACTTCTTTTCGAACCTCGCCTCGCTATATCCAGCTCATAAGTGAGATCCCTTGTTAATTTATTATGTCATACTCATATCTGTTTGTCTGTTATATTATAGCCTATTTTTATCGGATCTTGGAAAATTTGATTTTACAAGATATAATATACATATATTCCTCGTACATAATATGTACGGGCACCCCACGGGGCTTTATAATAAAATTATTATTTGGGGTGCCGGTTTAGAATAGCACCTTTCCAAATCATCCCCTGGGTGTCGTAAGAGGCGACTAAGGGATAAATACTAGAAGGTGGGCAGCAGCGCCTTCTAAAGAACTGTCATCTTACACTGCGTACCCAAGCCGCCTGTCTAGTGTGGGGATTATGGGATAAGCCCCCGAGGCTGTCTTCAGCAGTGGACGATCCGGCTGATACAGATAATCATATATACATGCACTTTATTATAATATATCTTACGTGGAAACCCAATAACAACCAGCTATTTTCAAATTAGCTATTTTTGAGGTTGGTTTACATTAGCTAGTTACTCCATATTTGAGTAATTCATAACGAAACATCATCGGGTCACCTTATTCACAAATGACATAATACTAAACTTATTCTATAATATGTACTGTACTGTACATATTACCTCCTCCATTATGATAGGGTTTGTCATAATCCTCACGCTTAGCAAGCGTCTTGGGGATCGCAGTGTGAGATATCAGTTCCTCAGAAAGCACTGCTGTCATCCTTCTGGTAGGGTACACCCTTAATCGCCTCGTACGACATGGGTGAGAGAGATGGGGGGTGAAATTCTAGTCCGGCACCCCACGGGCCTTTATAATATGTACGAGTACAAAATATCAACCTTTCCACTAGATCCGAAGGAAATAGGCTATAATATGACAGACGAACAGATGTCTGAAACGCGAATGATTTTATACCTAAGGGTTCCGTTTTTTCATTAGCTGTACGGACCCCCGGTATGTGGTATTATATGAGTAGATATAATACTTGTACCTCTATAGTATATTTACTTATCGTATGATTTCCAATAGCCAATTCACCGCAAGCGAACAAAAGCTTGGAAAGAGCTTTTTGTCCCGATTATTTCGGCGAGTTCCATTTTACGAAATGTACGAGTAAGTAGGTACTTGGCGGTAAAACCGCGCAAGAGATGATTAAAATTGGCTTTGATAATAGCTTTCCGTGCAATGATTCCGTATTTTGAGAAATTGGTAAGGGGAAGAGCACATGAATAATAAAAAAAACTCATCGATAAGTTTGAAAATTTTTTTTTTTCATTTTCGATTTATTTATTTTTTTATTTTTAAACTCCATAGTCAATACCTAACAAAAAATAATCATTAGGATTGGATCATGATTCTTTTGACTATCGATACCACGAGATAGAATAACTAAAATAAAAATATCACACACGTTACAACAAAGGCGTCAAATTTATAACTGTTGCTAATTAAAAACGACTCAAATAAGTTTTTTCTTCTTCTCTGTAGTTTTTTTTTATGTTATTGTGACGGAACAAGCCTGAGGCTGGTGAGCCTGTGTGTGTGTGCAAGTGGACTAACCTCTGCCTGTAACACATGCATTTCGTCAACGATGAATTGCACTGTGCCTGTCACCTTGAGATATAGTTGTTAAGTCTCATGTGCCTGTAATTTCACTGGCTCTCAAGGACTGCTGCCGGAACACACCGTTACATGCTTGGCAACAGATTTTTGATACTCTTCAATTACCTTCACTGCGTTATTTATAACATTTTACACGACTGCCTAAAAAAGGAGAGTTATGTTTCAGGGTTCATGTATGTATGTATGTTTGTGAGTTTCTTTATTCCATCATAACTTCTAAACGGCTTAACCGATTTTGATGTAAGAGACATCGTTAGATTGTCCTGATAGCGCAAGTGACACTAGGTACATAAAATAGAAAAACAATATGGCGGATTGTGAGAAAACAAAAACATTTTTCTACCAAACTTATCGAATGGGGTATCAAAATGAAGAGCTTTAAAATACTATTCATAAATAATACAGATATAAAAATAATAAAATTATTTAATCAGGTCACAAAACCCAGTTGTTAGTAATCACACAATGAAACAAAAATTAAAACTTAAAATTATGTTATAGATATAACTTGCAGTTTTAATTTCCATAGAACGATATAATGTTTAAAGAAAATAATTAATTTACGGTCGGGTTTTTTTACTTTTTTTATTAATTTATACTAGTTTTATATTGCAAGGTTATGATGCGGCGAAAGATCTTGTTCAGGATAACCTAGATTTACTTGCTATCAAAGGACAGCTGCCGGTAGACATCAGTATGTACTTGGCGACAGATTTTCTGAGGTAACTAGCTAGGTGGGAATTCGAAAAATGCCGTACCAACATGCCATAACGACGGCCATCCTAAGATAAGACAGCAACCAGGACCAACGACGGCTTCATGTGCCCTTCGAAGCACGTAAGCACTCAAAAGTTGATGCAACTATCGGTCACCAATCCAAATAAGAACCGCATTTCTATACGAGCTTCAAAACTACGTAATAATATAGGTACGAGATAAAAAATTAATTAATTATTCCAGCACGTGACTATAATTACATGACAAAATGAGTAAAAAAAAATAGGAAAATAAAGGAGTGTGTTTTCAGGGTTCATGTATGTACTCGTATGTATGTTTGAGAGTTTCTTTATTCCAACATAACTTCTAAACAGCTTAGCAGATTTTAATGTATGAGATATGGTTAGATTTGTCTTAATATCGCAAGTACTGTACTGTACTGTGTACATAAAAAACAATAAAAGCTCTCAAGGACTGCTGTCGGAACACACCGTTAGGTGCTTGGCGACAGATTTTCTACTTGAGGGTGGTCACTAGCCAGGCGGGCATTCGAAAAATGCCCTTCCACCATGCGGTGAAGCTCAAGCCCGCGGCGGGATTCGAACCATGGACCTGCGGCACGGCAGTCCATAGCCAATGCCACCGAGCCATCACTGCTTCAAATATATGTATGTTTCTTTATTCCACCATAACTTCTAAACGGCTAAACCGATTTTGAAGCATGAGATATCGTTAGATTTGTCTTAATATCGCAAGTAATACTGTGTACATAAAAAACAATAAAACAAACTGCTGGATTTTAAATGCCAACATGAGTAAAAAAGAACTTTTAAACCCTAGAATCAAAATGAAGGACTTTAAAAATGATTCCATTAATATATAACTTGCTGTTGTAATTTCAATGAAATGATAAACAAATATAAACGATTTGCAGGCGGATTTCTTTTTTTATTATTTTGTGACGGAACAAGCTCGAGGCCCACCTCGATGTTAAGCGGACTAACCTCTGCCTATAACAGATGCATTTCGTCACAAGTCACGAATTATACTGCGCCCGTCACCTTGAGACATAGTTGTTAAGTCTCATGTGCCTGTAATTTTACTGGCTCTCAAGGACTGCTGTCGGAACACACCGTTAGGTGCTGTGCGACAAATTTTCTACTTGAGGGTGGCCGCTAGCCAGGCGGGCATTCGCGAAATGCCCATCCACCATGCGGTGAAGCTCAAGCCCGCTGCGGGATTCGAACCATGCTGCGCGGCAGCCCATAGCTAATGCCACTGAGCCATCACTGCTTCAAAATTAATTTAATTGTTTTTTCTCTCGTTGTAATTTTGTAATACCTGGTTTTCCCTTTATCCCTAATCAAGAAAGGTCCGTCTAGCCGAGCTAGATGGCGCTTTTACAAATACGAACAAAAGTTTATCACAGTAACCTAACGAGGGTTTGGAGCCGCGTTGTTCATAATTTAGTTTCAACAGTTGCGTGGTAACGGATAGCGCTAGTTACCTAGCAATTTGGCTTATATCCCCGCCGGCTACTTTTGCTCCGAGAGCTTTTAGTAGTTCTCAGAACTCAAGTAGGTACTAACTGTTACTTATTCTGTGACTCAAGTGCTTCTGGGGTTGCTTGGGAAACGGTAGGCGATCTCAGGGATTATTATCTTTATGTCGACATCGGCATCTTAATTTAGAATTCTAGTTATCAAACAATTCAGGCTATAGTGGCTTTAGTAAATATTATTCAGTAGTATCGCTGGAAGGTGTTCTGCAGTAAGAAAAATATTTTTACCAATCGGATCCGACCACAACTCTCAAATGTGTGAAATAACTTGTTGAAGTCGGTACCATGATGGTTCAAAAATACCTATCACAATATCGTGCGCATGGTACCGACTTCGACAAGTTATTTTACACTTTTGAGTGTTGAAGTCGGTTCCATTGTTTGGTAAAAATGTTGTCACTCACTGTCAATGACTATAATTATAGGAAAATACTTTTCAGTTATTGGAGTGTAACTAAAAAATGGCTTGACCGATTTTGATGAAATTTAAATGGAACCACACGGCAAGCATCAGCTTTCAAACAAAATCGGTTCACCCAGAAAGCTCTAAGGTAACAAACATAAAAAAAATACAGGCGAATTGAGTACTTATTACTTCCTTCTTTGTTTGAAGTCGGTTAAAAATGTATCCGTACTGCTCGATCAACAGAGTTGATGACTTCTACGTAAATATGTAAGTACATTAGCGACATGAAAGTAGTAAATAACTTAGTTAGTGGGTTTTCGGAATGAGCCTTTATTTTAAAGACTGGTTTATTTTCCCGGCTTTCTGTACAAACCGGCATCCCGGTCGGTAGATTGACATAATTATCCTGAGGCTTGTATAACTCGGGTTCATACAATGTAAACGGTTTCCAAAGCATCCTTGGCTATACTATAAAAAAATATATATCACTCTACAATAATGGAAGTATTTCAAATCTTAAAATGATACCTGTAACTGCTCGACTTACATTTTGGCGCCAAAATGTAACGTAATAATAATCTCGTAACTACGAGTACTTTTACATTAATTATCCTTGGAAACTGTAAATTTGCATTTGTATAGACAAATCAGTAAAAAGTCCCACGATTTTCCATCATGCTTTCAAACCCTTTTTTCAGTGAGATTTTCCACGAAAAGGTTTTGTCTTGGTGTTCTGTTTTGTTGGATTCTCTCGTAAAGCCGTAGTAACGTTACCAAGAAATTTATATGTGCCACAACCTACGAATAAATATGAATCTATTCGTAGGTCACTACACACACAGGAGGTTACATAATATATATAGAACTCGATGTCCGAAAAACATACCTCAAAATGTAAACTTTTTCTTTTCGCTGTTGTGTTTACTTACTTACTTACTCCACTGGCTCAGCGACCCGAAGTGAGTCTTGGGCTCCGATATGAGAGCACGCCACTGGTTTGGCTGTTGTGTTTACTCGATACAAATAGATCAGATATTTATTTCCGTGTGATATAAGCAATTTATAAAAGTTCCTGGTTATATAAGTAGCATGCGATGGTAATTGAACAGACTACTACGCATCGAGCGCTGGAAAACTTAGGAAAATCGCATGGACAGCTGCGCCTTTTCCTTGCTTTTTAACCGACTTAAAAAAAAGAACGAGGTACTCAATTCGACTGTTTTTGTATGCGATAATATATGCAAATTAATAACAATAAAATTATATTTTTATAATACAAAAACTTTAAAATTATGTTATTAATTAAAATTATTAACTTTAATTTATGTACTTTAAAACCCAATATTAATATATGTGACAGGTACCTATGGTAAGTATTAAAAACCGATCACAGCTTTAGGTATGATCTCAAGATACTGAACTATTTGATAAATCAATCAGCCAGGGGCAGTTCAGCCCGCCCAGTACCAGAATTGATCTGAATTAATTAGGAGCTTGTAGAGAAAAATATAACAAAATATGAATTATTTAAAACTCAATGCGCTCTGCGTTTGGCGGCTACGGCACTTTGTTTGTCCGAAATGCCAGAAAATTAGAGAAAACATAACTTATCAAATGAATGCAATTGTTCAATTGTAAAATTTTCAACACATGGTTGTAAAAGGTAATAGTCATATTTTAGCAAAAGTTCGAAAATTCGTTATCGTTGAAGAGGCTTCGTTCTAGCCGATCAGCAAAGTTAAACAATGTCCGCCGCGGTCATGACTTGGATGGGTGACTGCTAGTGACATTACTACTACTGAGCGCTCCCCTGCTTCGGAGGGCACGTTAAGACGCCGTGTCTTTGCTGGGAAGCAATGGCCTCCTTTTGTGAAGAGATCATATGACAAAAGGAGGCCACGGTGCGGGTCAGTGAGGAAAGTTAACTCGTTGATCCGATCCGAAGGAGATGGGCAGGGTGGAGAAGGTGCCGCTAAGCACACCTACTTCCGCCTAGAGAAACTGCCCACCTGCAAGGAAGAAGAATGCCCTCCAGAGAGGGGTGCCAAAGTCATGATGATCGCCTATAAGCGAGCCTAGCGTTGGGGTGATTGCGGTAGAATGCGCAAATCAACCCGTTCCACCCCACATAAGACGTAGAGGCGCAGCGCTGCGTTTTTAGTCGGTATACCGGGCAACATAACCACGTGGCTTCCTCCCGAAACTTCGTGGTAAGCGTAAGGTGTATTCCAAGCGAAAAACAAAATGGCCATCGTTATAACAAGGCTATAAATATGTTATTAAGCACCTAACGGTGTGTTCCGGCAGCTCCTTGAGAGCCAGTTATTCTAGGTTAGCCTGACAACACTTTCGACCACATCATCACTTACCATGAGTGTATAGTGGCGTTCCAAATAATGTTATTAAAACAGCTGCACTTCATTTTTTTTGATGAATAATCAAGCAACTTTCAGGATGTATTTGTTCCCAAAACATCCTAACATAACATATGCATTTAATCCAAATAAACAACTACAAATAAATTTAAAATCCTCTCGTATATTTGTAATTTTGTTATGTAATCCGCATAGCAGGTGTTATTGCAAACATAACAATATTAAAATTATATGGTTGCGTCCTACGAATAAATAATAAGTCTATTTATTCGTAGGTTGCGTCATCATTTACAAGTATAAAACCAATTGCAAAATTGGTCTTGTTTGTTTGATCACTCCTCCCGACAGTAGCGGAGCGTTTTCGGCGCCCGCAGGAGACGGAGGTATAAGGCGCTTTTCGCCTTATACGCCCGTCTCAGAAGAAGTGCCGGCACTTCTCCCTCCTGGGCTATAGAGGGCCTT
Organism: Plagodis pulveraria; assembly: GCA_963890685.1. Lineage (NCBI taxonomy): Eukaryota > Metazoa > Arthropoda > Insecta > Lepidoptera > Geometridae > Plagodis > Plagodis pulveraria. Next base: position 7,100,161 of record OY982964.1, on the reverse strand, counting down.
CCCTCGCCCAAAACCCGGTGGAGCTGGACGTCCGTATAGCGGTAGTCAGCATCTACGTACTCCCTAAAAAAAAAAGGTCTTGTTTGTAGTTCAACGTAAGTTGTACTATAGGTGTCGCTCCATCCCAATGTGAAGGACGATAGGAAAAAGAATTGAGTTATGACGTCATTGTCATGTTAGCTCAATTGCTGAGAAAATACCTCGGCTAAAGGGGAGGATGGACGCGGATTCGAATCCCGCATATGACTAGAATTTTCCTCTCGTGTATTTTTAATTTTGTAACTACAAACTAATCTTATGTCTGAATATCGGATGTGATATGGCTCTGAATGTGTTGCTTCTAGAGAGAGGCAGTATATAAATGTGATGCATTTGATATGTATTTATTAAGATGCTGAACGGATCTTGAGAGATTACCGCTGAGATCATTCTTGAGACCACAACTAGAAACGGTTTATTGACCGACTTCTCAAAAAGGAGGAGTTACTCAATACGTAGGATTTTTTATTTTATATTTGTTACTATAGAACTTTTCACTTGGTGAACCGATTTTGAAGATTCTATTTTTATTTAACAGCTGTTGTTTGGCGTGTGGTCTCATTTAAATTTGATTAAAATCGGACAAGTTGTTTTGGCTTACACTCCAATAATTGAAAAATATTTTCCTATCTTGATGATATAGTCGTTGACAGTGAATGACAATCCATCCCGTAAGTAGAAAGGGATACTATAATGGGTAAATTTTTTTTTACCAAGAAATAGAACTGAATTCAACACTCAAATGTGTGAAATAACTTGTCGAAGTCGGTACCATGTGCACAATATAGTGATAATAGGTACTTTTGAACCATTAAGGTATTGACTTCAACAAGTTATTTCACACATTTGAGTGTTGAAGTCGGTCCTTTTTTTTTGTAAAAAAATTGTTTTTGATTTATAGAAACACGTTTTCAGCTAACTTGAATTTATCTATGGGTGTGTAATTACGCAAATTACGCTAAGGTCATCGTTTTAGGTATACATTTGTTTGTAGTCGTTGTATACGCTAGTGGCTTATAAGACATTCCTGTCCTTGGGACTGCAGTGCGATCGCTCTAACCACAGCTGCAGTGTTAAGTTTTTTGGCACGACCGCGCACCGTCTGGTCATGCAGACACGGGTGATATGTATACGAGTTAGTTGGCTGAGTAAGAATTCCACGATCTGTAACTTTAGAGTTATGTTATTCAAATTCAATTTAACTATCACGTATAACTTATCTAGAAACAAATTTAGCTTGAAGCAATGATGGCCGAGCGGTAGTAGCTGTGGACTGCCGCGCCGCAGTACCCTGGTTCGAAGCCGGCTTGAGCTTCACCGCATCGTGGAAGGGCTTTTTCCGATTACCCGCCTGGCTAGCTACCGACCTCAAGTAGAAAATCTGTCGCCAAGCACCTAACGGTGTGTTCCGTCAATAGTCCTGAGAGCCAGTGAAATAACAGGCACATGAGACTTAACAACTATTGTAGTTAAATAATACTGCTTGCTTGTTGATACGGTTTATTTTCAGTGCTGGTTCTAAATAATCATTTATGTTTTACAGAGATAGACAAGATTTCTTGCAAACGTTTTTAATGAGACTAAAGATTATAAAAACAATAAAAAGGTGTTGCCATTCTATAACAACTATGTCTTAAGGTGATGGGCGCAGTGCAATTCGTGACTTGTGACGAAATACATCTGTTATAGGCAGAGTTTAGTCCGCTTAACATCAGATGGTCCTCGAGCTTGTTCAATCGAATGCCACTGAGCCATCACTGCTTCAAAAATCTTACTTCTGATCGAGTTCGCTTGTCCTGTATCAGCCGGTTCGTCCACTGCCGAACCAGTGCGGAATTTGAACATTTCGAGCTCTCGACCGATCCGTGTCTTGGGCTTCGACACGCTCTACCAATTAGGCTATCACGGGGATGAGTCATAGTTTGAATTAGTCATTTTGTTCTTTATTAAATCTTTTTAAGGGCACGAAGCGTAATAATATATAGTCGTTGGGAATTGAACTAGGTCTGGTACCGGAGTGGGTTCGAATGCCGCTCATAGTCCAAATGATTTCCTTTCGTTGTGTGTGTATTTTTTAAGAAGACCTTTAGCTTATTTATATCTTTGTCTATTATAAAGTTATTACAACTTTTTTTGCTAGTTGACATTATATCAAACCAATGTTGACGTCTGGAAGTCCACAACCTTGCGATTTTCACGGCATTTTCTACCTCGCACTGCCACAATATGCACAATTTGCCGGCCTTTGAGAGCATATTCCCTCCTCAAAGGCCGGCAACGCATCCTCGATACCTCTGGTGTTGCGGATGTGCGTGGGCGACGGTGATCACTTACCACCAGATGAGCCGCCAATCGATTGCCCTCCTAAACCCATAAAAAAAATATTGACCGTTTTACCGATGAAAGTGAAGTGCGAAATAGAGGGTACACTTTAAAAACTTACTCGGCATTAGGCCAATAAAAGTAAGTCAAAAGCTGAAAATAAAACTTGTCCGTTATCATTACAAACAGCTGATCTCGACGACTAACATCTCTATAAAACCTTTGTAACACGAAACGTCTTACTAAACTGCTGAGCACTACAATTGCCCTCCTTAACATTACAAAACAATCTCTCTTACAATTTGTTAAAGTTCAAACTGCCACGAAACTTTGAGCCCGATGATAATAACAACAGGGCAAAGAAAGACCACTTTAAACCGGACCACCTCGGCTCGCCCTCCCTTTGACGTTCAGGAGCTTTTGAGAGAAATGCATGGTGCTGCTGTGGGTCTTATGGCGCTGGTCGATTTATTGAGTTGCGTCGGAAAGTTTTGCAGATATTGAAACGAATACCGCCACCTGTTGAACTCAGTTTGTAACTTCGTTAATAGCCCTTTCTATTGGCCCAATGAAGTCCTGTCTTTGATAGACATCGGTCGCCGTTTATTCTGGGTTTCTGTATAACTTGATCTCTCCAGTAGATTATTTATTATTACATTTATTTTGTAACACATGTGATATAATTATGTTAAATATTGCTTTGCTTCCTATCTTCGTGGGTTAGGTTTATCTGGGTTTTGTTTCGGGCCTTATCCAGCAATTTCAATTCTCATATATGTACTTGTAAACGATGTATACAGCTTATGAGACTTGGCCAAGTTCCAGGCTAGTTATCAACCGACTAATTTTGCTGTGTAAGCCAATGGGCCGTAATAAAACATATCTATCTGACCCACATATTATACAGTTCGTCTCATGTTTGGCACATTCTGTAGAACGGGCCAGAGAGCACGGGCACGGCCGCGGATCGATACGCCGCGATCATTCCGTTCGAAATTAGAGCTGGGTACGTGCGTTCAAAGGAGCTTTCGAGCAACGCAAGCAAAGAGGAGCGAGCCGGGAGCTTGGACCCGGGAGCACATTACAGACCGGCTCGCTTTATGGCAACGGTCCGGGGCCGCGCGCCGGTCAGCGGATGGTTTTTTGTCGTGGCACGTACAGGCTGCCACCCCCTGCTATATAAGTAGATACTGCGCAACGACAGTGTCAGAGATACTCGTATGTCTTGTTGTGGCGTGAATAGCTATGCTGGCTATGCAAGAAGAGAGTTAATGATATAGTGTTCGGAAGGCTTTCGTTATTTGTTTGCTACGGTTTAGGATCTAAATATAATCTAGACATATTACCTCTATACCATCATATATTATAACTAAGTATACTAGAGCATATTATTTATCTATATATATATATATATATATATATAAGAAAGTCGTGTTAGTTACACTATTTATTACTCAAGAACGGATGAACCGATTTGGCTGAAAATTGGTGGGAAGGTAGCTTAGAACCAGAGACGGACATAGGATACTTTTTATCCCCTTCCCGTGGGACGTGACATAAAACGGGGTATAACAAAACACAACTGACTTGCAATAACAAAACGCAAAAGAAAAAAGAAACGAAAAAAAGAAGAAAAGACTTAAAGATGTGGATGTGGATAGGAGCTGTTTGCTTAGAGAAAATTGGACATATGACTGGCCACCAATTTGAAATCATTTATCTTAATAAAATTAAATTTAACTTAATTAAATCCAAAATCTGCGCATGTATTGCCTCGAAGGTGGAACAAAGTTCAATCAGCTAGTTATTAATATGGGTTAGCAGTTGATCACTAGCTGTCGGTATGTGATTGAAGATCTTGGCAGGTTAAACCTAACATGGGAACAAGCTTTGTAAGAGTACTGCCGAAATACACCGTTTGGCGACAGTTTTTGTGTGACGTAACGTGAGGGCGGTAGCTAGCCTAGACAAGCCAGCATTCACAGAATGCCCTACTATCATGCATACTGGTGGGAGTAGCGATGAATCGTGTATGGTCAATAGTTTGTAGTGTTATAAATTTCCTTAAGAAACTTAGAAACCTTCTTGTATCTTCCGGTAGAACTAATATTGCCGACAATGACAAATAAGCCTTATTGTATGGTGTTTGTTTGTTTTCGCGAAGTCAAGATTGAGCACTGTGTCTACCTCTATCGTCAGATAGTAACGAGAGCGCGAGAAACGCGACTCGAGACAGGGGTGGCACGATGCGGGAACGTGACCCAGCGGACAACGCACCACTGCAGCTTTCCAGATATTTCTAATCCCAAACATTCAAAAATGTACACGATTTTAGATACTTCGTTCCCTCTGTCCATCGTACTGTGACGCGAATAACACGTAGCAGCGACCTAGCGTGAACTATTCCGCGAGTACTCGTGCGTAGTGGGTCTAACCTTGAGAATTCTTGTTACTGTAACGACATTCTGTAGCCCGCGTCGCGTACCAGGCACGACACCTTTTCGCTTGAAGAGACATGTTTTTTTTGTTAAGTATTCAAAGAAAATACGTACTGGTTTATGTAGGAGCTAGTCTAAAGATGTCTGATCCTCGTGTTCATTGTAATACGCGCTGGAGGCCGCGTCGCGTCGCCATGACAACGGGCCCGCGCGGCTACCCCATACCGCGCGGCCGCCCGCCCAACGCCGCTCTACGCCTACCTGTTCTCATTAATATGTACCCGACCGGACACCGTCTTCGCCAGATAACTTGGACCTACCAACTTTACGTACAAGTTCGCCTATCGACTGATGAAAATTTTATTAAGTGGAAACCCTGGCCCTCTGAGCTCTGGATTGCATTTGCCTATTTCGCGCGTATTGCTGTTTAATCAAATGTAAACATGGCGCAAGCAGCCGTTATATTTTGCGGTCTAAGACTTCACTTTTATAATGGTTTCACTTTTGATGTTTGAATCGAATGTACTTACCTAATTTTTAGACAGATGAAAATAGTACAAAACTTACAAATAAAAATTATGTTAGATCCTTAATAAAGCAATTTAGCTTGACGTCTCCAACTAAAATATGTGTTTTGCTGAAAGAGTTTCAGAAAAATGGTACAGGTGAGTAACGTTGGTATAAAAGACTAAGGTGTAATGGAGCCAAGATTGTAATACCTAATGAACATTTCATCTCATCAGCATTGTACACCAATATACATAAAGACGTAATGACACTTGCGAGAAAAAAAAACCGTTTTAGAAACTTTTTGAAAAGATTAAAAATATAATGTAGTAGTAGTTTGGTAATTCAGTAAAACACGCAAGTGACGAGCGACTTATGTATGACGAGCGAAATACTATGTAGGTATTTACTTTGATTTTTGTTTTCTCGCTATAGCTAGGTGTAAATGTAGTGTCCTCTTGGAGCTAAAAGCTCTCTTCGTCATGGTCGAGCTGGAATCTCTCACTGCACTCAGGACTGTACATTTATAGTCGTAATTCTAATTCTAGTCATAATCTAACTCTAAACTCTGTTGCGCTCGGTAAGTAGTTCTGTAATTCGTTGCACTCGGTCGGTATCTCGAATGTTGGTATTCAAAATTGGACGTAGTTCCTGAAAAACTTTCCAAACCACAATCATGTAAAAATTGAGTTCTGAATACCAAACTAATCACGTGATTCATATTTTCTGACTGACAAGCAAAGATAATATCATTGCTGACAAGATATGATAACCCTACTATTGTTCTTTATAAGAAATCATGACTTAGTAGCCCAATCCACATGCACCTTACATTAAGCACGATTTTCTCAAAATGTTATGTTTGTGGGTTGGAACGTTTTTCAGTCACTATTGTCCCCGTGCGTTACGTAATGCACTGCTTTGTCCCCTTGTATGTAATCTGTGCCCTTGGTGTTTATTCTAAGCATTTTATTTCTTTTTATGCTTGACAACTCCACTGATAACTGATTATATTGCATTTAATAATAACATTCACTTTGACACATTAGGTGAGCTCGAAAGGGAGCTCATTTCCCATGTGAAAGGTGCACAAGTAATGAATCTCAATTTATAAAAAGGTATTTGCCTCCAACAGTGCGGTTAAAGCGCCTAATATCGCAGGGTTGGTACTATGCGCTAAAGCCCTGTGTTTATGAGACTACTCCTGAACTACCGCACTGAAGGCGGTGACACCCCTGACAGTAGCATCTGACATCTGACTGTATTTCGTGTTTATTATGGACTAGGCCTTTGTTGTAGATAAGGCTGTTATGCGGATATTCAGCTAGAGAAATCTGCTTTAGATTTTGGATAGATTTCATAGTTTTGTTTTTGCTTTTATACCTAAAATTAAATGACTATTCAGGGCATGAGCGCCTTAAACGGTTATCGAGTAAACGATTTTGAATCAAGCTAGAACGTTTTTTAAAAGCCTGATTCAGTTCAATTAGGAGCAAAATAAAACATAACAAAACAAACTTTAAATAAGGTTCGTCATCGATACGCGCTGAATCGTGGTTGCATCTGGATTAAATGGCATTTATGTACTTATTTAAAAAAACAGGTCGAATGTGGACAACCGTCCGCATCGCATTGAAATCTGGACGACCTAGGTTTAATCCCGGGGTCGGACCATTATTGTTTTCACTGACAAAAAACTTTCTATTAGCTGTCTAAATCTAAAGTCTAAATCAAATGTAAACTCTAAAGTTGATAATTGTTAATAAAATATGCAGGAATATCTCACTAGTACATATAGCAACGTAAGAACCTAGCTGTATTATATGCTGCTCATTTGGCGCAGTGTTTATCCTATGTCTGCTTTCACCACATTCAATTAGGTGGATAATGTAGGTACTTTTAGGTATTTCAAACAATTTGATTGCGTATATTATTATTAGTAATAAAAGTTTTTGAATTCTGATGTTTGCTACAACATAATGAAATATACATGAAAAACAACCGAAATAATATAATGTATCCTGCCAAACAATATTATATTTTTAACATTTTAAAACAAATAAAAATATTGTGCATTTTGTATCTATTAATTTATATTGACTTTAATAACAACCGACTTCCATGCGAGCGTTGATGTCTTTTACAAAAGAAAACGTGAGTTACGATTGTATAACAAAATTTAAAATTCGTTTAATGTAAATGTATATTTTATTTTGCTATATTTAACTGTACTCTATAGATTTAAATGAATTTTTCTCTAATCTTTTAACTACGCATGACTTATGCAATTAATTAAATCAATTTAATATGTCGCCGAGCCGAGAGAGTAGACTACACTATTACACATTCTGCCCACATAGAAAATGTGTGCAAAAAAATGGCAAGTGCTAATTATGCATTGTTTAAACTTAAGCCCTTAATGGATACTAAGACCCTATTGTCAATATATTTTGCTTACGTTCAGTCATTAGCTAATTATGCAATTACTGTGTGGGAAATGGGACAAATATAAGTAAAGTTCTTAAAACTCAAAAGAGAGCGATTAGAATTATTTTTGGACTCCGAAAACGCACATCGGTTAGAAAATATTTTAAAGAAAATCATATAATGACTGTCATATCTTTATATGTTTACAATAGTATTTTGGAGATACACCAGGAAGTTGATGGTATGACTAAAAACCAAGATGTACATAGTTTTAATTTGCGAAATAAAGAAAAAATATTTAAGCCGAAAATAAGACTAATAAAGGTAAAAAAACAAGGCATTCACAATAAAATATCTATGTTTAATAAACTACCATTGACTTTAACTAAATTAAACAAAAAAGAAGATGAAATCTTTTTTTGAATCTCATCCTTTATATTCTTTGAAAGAATTCATGGACATGCGTCTAACAGAAAATTCATTCTTATAAAAATAATTAGATAATAATATAGACTATCCTTTGACTGCTTAGGCTATAATGAGATTAACTAAATACCTAAATACGGATTTTAAATGTATAGTTTGTAATTTTATTTTATTTTATTTTATTTTATTATGCTAGGAAAACTAACAGCTAGTTACAATAATATTTATGAAATATAAAAACAGAAAGCCAATTATAAGTTTTCACAGATATATAAAATTACGTTAGGCGCGGAATACACTATCATACCTAAATAAAAATATATACATATGACAATGTAATCCCGGCCTTAAATAGTATATGTAGTCAGTAGACACAAACGAGAATACAGTGTTGCGAATATTAACTAAAGTTAAATGCATCACATTAAGAGAAGTATTTCTCATTCAGCAGCCGTTTCAATTGCAATGCAGAAGTATTAAATAGATCCAGATCTATATCTATAGCTGTACTGTTATAACACCTGCATGCCCTAATGAGGTAAGTATTTTTCCTGTACTTGCACGATGCACTAGGAATGTGTAAGAGTTCCGGATATCTAAGTGTGACCGCTGGGGTACGTAACCCCAATTGACTGAGTAACTCCGGACAGTCTACAGTGCCGTTTGCTATGTTTAGGAGGTAGGCGATGCACAGACAGGTATTTGGCCCTAAAAGTTGGTCAAAAATATTTTTTTGCGTTTAATAGTATTATTTACGTATTTCGTTTTATTTTTAAGTATAATAGTGTAAAAAAGCCGGCCAAGTGCGAGTGGGACTCGCGCACGAAGGGTTCCGTACCATTATCTGTAACCTAATCTTGCAAGTTACAGACATTTTTCGCAGTGTCCGATTGAGCTGGGTAGGTATGGCGAAAACCTCTGTATAGGAGCCCCCTTAATAATTTATTTTATTTTGTTTGATTAATTATATTTAAAGAGAACATAAAACTAAATATTCTGTGAATAGTTAAAGCGTCTACCTGTCACCGTTATTTATCGAGCAAGAAACGGTAAAAAAACAAGTTTGCTGTATGAGAGCCCCCCTTAAATATTAATTTTATTTTTAGTATTTGTTGTTATAGCGGCAATAGAAATCATCAATCATCATCTGTGAAAATTTCAACTGTCTAGCTATCATCGTTCTTGAGATACAGCCTGGTGACAGACGGACGGATGGACAGCGAAGTCTCAGGAATAGGGTCCCGATTTTACCCTTTGGGTACGTAACCCTAAAAAAGGCAAACATTATTCTTAACAAATTTTATTTCTAGTTTTCATCATCTTTGGAGTCATTTCCGATACTAATATTACAAATATAATTTTGTTTCATTCATGGTATCCGCTGAAAGAGGACTCTTCCTTTAATGTTTTGTGGTCCTCATTCCCATCAGCAAGGGGTCTAATGTCAAGAGCAACCTATTTAACATATTTAACAGAAAGGGCAGTCCTTTCAGATTCAGTCAGTTGCTCCAGGACCTCCTTACCAAGATGCAATAATAATCGCTTGACTGTGTGATCCATTAAACTTTGGTATCCTTACTTCGGCACAGGTCTCAGCTATGCTGTGGATTTCGGGGTAACTTCTTTAGAATCGAATAGTAAGGAAAAAGCCTGGATTCGTATCTTGAACCACTTCGTGTTGGGCCTGGGTAAGCTTCGCTTCCACAAACATAAACAGGGAACGAAGGTGTGCCAATTCCGTTAAAACTTATTTTTCTTGTTAAACGGTTTGTCTTTTATCGCTACTGCATATTTTTTTTGCTTTCTGGGAGCATCTGGTAAGGACCTCCACGATCTTTGATGCTTCGACTTCCCCAGTCTTTCGCAATTTAATTTGCGTTGCGTATGTCAGATGTTCGAAGCTCTACAGTTTTTCGCCTTTTACTCCATTCACAGAAGTCTGAAAACGACTTTTGAGAAATTCCAACTCCATAAATTCCAACTTTTCATTGAAACTTGACGCAATGAAGCATTCCATGATAGTTAGTAAATCGTTTCTAGTTAATACTCTCATTCCAGAAGAGCCAGGAAACAAAGTAAACCAATTTTCTTTAAAAAACAATACACGTGGTTTTTTGAGACCATGCAAAAAAAATTGCCAAAAATAGAGGGGTGGTTTGGGGTGGCTATTTTATGTATTTTAGAATACTAAAGAGTCTATTCTAAAACAAACCATATACATTTTTACTGAGAAATGGTGAGAAATACTTTAAAACGCTTAATGATCTTGAAAATGGGTATATTATTGAACTTTTTAAAGGCTTTTACTAATGATTGACTAAAGGTACGAAAAATGTCTCTTTTCATAACAAAACTAAATAAAATATTAAGTACATCCCTGGTTGTGTACGATCCATAGTAGAAACTAACACGAAATTGACTTTTTCACAATTAATTTAATATTTGAAATCAATGAAATTTGAGCGTATCGAACAATCACACGACCACGGCAAGCGAACGGTAACTTCCGAATGAGCGCATGGAGCGACGGGAAGGCTTTAGCGCGTCGGGTTTGCGCTATTGTTAGGAGGAGATATCGTTGTTTTTCGAGGAACAATAAAAAAGGGTGTAGAACTAAAACAAAAAAAAAATGGTTTTTGACCAACTTTTAGGGCCAAATACCTGTGTGTGCGATGTCTGCGATACGTCTCCTCTCCTGCAGTGGGAGTAAATGAAATTTTTTACAACGAGAGGTATAATCTGGCATATACACTTTTGCGCGGAATTGAAGGTAACGGAGGAATCGTTTTTGTATGGCTTCGATACGGGTTATGTAGATGTTGTAACTTGGATTCCAAACTTGGGAGGCGTATTCGAGGTGGCTTCGTACATAGGCACAGTATACAATTTTTAAAGTTTTGATTTCTGTAAACTCCGAAGACATCCTTAAAACAAATCCCAAGGCTTTCGAGGCTTTGTTGATAATATTGCTAATATGTGCATCATATAGTAATTTTGAATCATAGATGACTCCTAAGTCATTAATAGAAGATATTCTGGCAATGGGGGAGTTTTTCAAGAGGTAGCTGTGTATAAGAGACGACGGTTTACGAGTAAATGAGCAAACATAACATTTCGAGACATTTAAATCTAACTTATGAAAATGACAGTAATCTTGAAATCTATCTAAATCGTCCTGAAGGCGTGAGGCGTCTTCCATGGTTTTAATAGGACACAAAATTTTCATATCATCGGCATAAAGAAGAATTTTAGAAAAACGAAAGCAGTGTGATATATCATATATAAATAATATAAAAATGAGAGGTCCCAACAACGATCCTTGGGGGATTCCCGAAGGAATACACATAGAAGAAGATGTATAACCATTAAGCACTACCGTTTGACACCTATTTTGTACATAAGATGAAAACCACCTAAATAAATTACCGCGAATGCCGACATGGCTAAGTTTATGCAACAAAATTACGTGATCTATTCTGTCGAAGCATTTGCTATAATCAGTGTAAATGACGTCTACTTGAGATGGTTCCGACATTATTTTTGATAAAAAATCACTGCATAATAAAAGGTTAGATGTTGTAGACCTACCCTTAAGAAAACCATGTTGCTCTTCGCTAAGTGTATGCTTAAGTGTAGAGTATAACTGTTTGTAAATAATTTTTTCTAGCACTTTGGCAAACACACATTTTTTTTTTTTTTTTAATGCCTGATAGGTTAGCCTTTGATCACTATCTCACCTGATGGTAAGTGATGATGTGGTCGAAGATGTTGTTCAGGCTAACCTAGAAGTACTGGCTCTCAAGGATAGCTGCCGGAACACACCGTTAGGTGCTTGGCGACAGATTTTCTACTTGAGGGTGGTAGCTAGCCAGGCGGGCATTCGCAAAATGCCCTACCACCATGCTATAACGACTGCCATCCTAAGACGACAACCGGGACCGACGGCTTAACGTGCCCTCCGAAGCACGGAAACGCTCAGTAGTAATGTCACTAGCGGTCACCCATCCAACTCATGACCGCGCGCGACGTTGCTTAACTTTGCTGATCGATTAAGAACAGCTAAGTAAACTTCGCTACGAGCGCTTCGAACATGACATAGCTTAGATATGGGTCTATAATTTTCAATGTCGTCCTTTGGCCCTTTCTTATGGATTGGAGATATAAATGCAGTTTTCCATAGATGAGGAACTTCGCCTTCATTTAAAGATCGTCTAAATAACAGGGTAAGTGGGTCCGCCAGACTTTCCGCGCACCTAATAATAAAAATCGGAGGTATGTGGTCTGGACCGGCAGATTTGTTTTGGTCTAGTGATTTAAAAAGTTTCAATACTTCCAGCTGCAGTACCTCAATAGATGCTATCTCTGTAACGGTTTCAGCGTGTAAGCTATGTGGAAGACACATACCTACAGATGAAGACGAGGGTTGAAGAAAGGTAGAAAAAAAGTAATCACCGAACATATTACATATATCTGCACCTTGATCAGAAGAGCGCTGGCCTAGCCTGAGTAAGGAGGGGTAAGCATTGGACTGCTTTTTGGTCTTTACATACGACCAAAAGGCTTTTGGATTTTTCAAAATATTGGTTTCAATACCAGTTATATAATTGGTAAACATATCTTTCTCCATGTCTCTAGCGCGGTCTCTTAATGTATAAAAAGAATTAAGGTCGCCCTTGTTACCATATATCTTATACTTATGACGATACTTATTTTTTTCTTTTAATAATTTCAAAAGTGGGGGTTTGTACCATAGAGGATATTTGCGATTTGGAGAGAACAATTTAGAAGGAATAAACTCATTACGTAAATTATACAAAATATTATATAAATAAGCAATAGCATCATTAAGAGGTATGTGAGATAACTCCATTTCCCAATTAATATTGTTTAAACTCAAAGAAATGGCATCATAATCTCCAGAATTATAAAAATATTTTAAATAGGGTTCACACTTCAACGAGTGGAGTTCTACAAACTCGGCAGTAATACAAAGTGATTTGTGATGGGGATCTTCTTTAACTAAAGGGCTGCCAGAGTGAGAGACCGATACATGGTTATTAGATAGTACTAGGTCTAAAATTCTATCGTTGCTGTTAACTATGGAGTTGTATTGCAATAAGTTACACAAAGCTAATTTATCAAAAAACTCAAACTGATAAGTACCTTGGATATTATGCGGCTGATATGAGCAACCGTCTTCTGAAAGGATCCATGTTAAATTTGGAATATTAAAATCACCTAAAACAATAAACTTATCCAGTGGGCAATTCAATACAATGTCATTAAGAGTATCAGAAAAAATATTCGTTTGTACTACCATTGAATTACCTAAGTTTTGTTCACATATATATACCACACAAATGTGCATTTTATAAGCAACTTTTGGTCGAGCATGCTGTAGCGATATGGTCACCCAAAAGTCCTCAGCAGCGGAGCACCAGTCACTGCGACCTTCGCCGGCAAGGTCCCGGAGCAAAGCTATCAAAATTCCACCACCGCGAGATTGAGAAGTTTTTTGAAAATCCCTATCACGCCTCCAAATAATGTATCGATCATCAAATAACTCGCTATCACTTATACTATCAAGGAGCCAAGTCTCAGTAAGGCATATAACGTCATAATTATTGATGCACACATTTCTATAAAATTCAGAAGTTTTAGTGCGTAAGCCCCTAACATTTTGGTAGTAAATTGTTATTGGATCCATTTAAAATACCAGATTATTAGAATCGGAATGGGTATGAAATATAAGGGTATAGGCTTATTATAATGAGTTAAATACACTTTTCGGTATTCAATAATACGCAATATAGCTTTTTCTAATATAAAATAATAATGTGCATTGTGCAAAAGAGCATAAAAATTATTGGTTGGAAATGAAATATAAAACAGCGCGTGTCCTGTATAAATAACCACACTCATTACAAGCAAGCAGGTGTTACCGTAACTATTAAAAACATTCCTAAAAAAACAACATAACACAATACTTCAACTTGACAGTCTCTTTAAATCTTAAGTATCACAATTTCTTGACATTTATTTTTATTTATATCGCAAATCATTTATCCAGGGACATCACAATTTAGATAACTTTATAATTATAATCATTATTCTTACCTTATATTTTAATAATTATTTGTAAATTTGACTTACCTAATGTAACGAACAATGTTATAAGGTCAATAAATGAAAATGAAATGAAATGAAATGAGCACCCAACGGTGTGTTCCGGCAGCAGTCTTTGAGAGCCAGTGAAATTACAGGCACAATGAGACTTAACAACTACGAGTATGTCTCAAAAGTGACGGGCGCAGTGCAATTCGTGACTTGTGATTAAATACATCTGTTATAGGAATACGTTAGTCTCTTAGCATATCTGTTGGGCCTCGAGCTTGTCTCGTCACATTAAAAAAAACATAATGACAGGCAAAACAAGAAACTATCGTAATGTATGCGTTGGACGGGAAGGCATTTTCATAAACTCTGTACTTGTGTGTCAGCATATTTTATTATTTGTTAACATTATTAGGAATCGGCTAGGACCCGCGTTATATTTACCGGAAAGATTCCTACCAGTTTCGGACTGTTTTGAAGTCCTTCGTCTGGGAGTCACGATTACGCGAAGAGCGACGAGCACGGGCCTCAGCGCGTAACTGACGTTGCGACGGCGCTGTCTGCCCCGCTGTCAGATCTGTCACTTGTCTCAATGTCACTGTTATTGGTAAAATAGGGTTGATGACCCTATGAATTATTTGTGTTCCATGTTTTCATTGAAGTGATCTGTGTCCTATATGAGAAAAAACATATTTAAACAAAAAATAATCTAGGGCGTGTCTTAAATTTAAAGTCAGCACAAGTAATGGTTACAAGTCTATCTTAGCCACTGAGCTGCAACCGTTTGGTGCTGTCGTTGCTATCTCATGCTATACCCAATCATAAAAACCTTTCAACTCTAAAGTCATTACGTTTTAATCACATGGCATTTAATTTAAAACGTTGCTTCATTCGTCAGATTTACTGCAAATAGTCTGCCTAGCGCTTTGAACCGGTTCTGTTGATAAAGGTTGGTATACACTAGTAATCAACGAACACAAGAGTGTCCGAGTTTACGACTTGTCGAGATGGGAATAACCCCGGATGCAGCTAGCTACAGCTATAGTTATTGATAGCTCGCAAATATGCGGTTTTTATAACATTACACAAAAACATATCACATATATATGTTTTTCCCATGCGATAGTGGGGAGACTATTGCCGTCTGCTGGACCAGATTCCGGACTTAAAATTCCTTGGTAAGAACATCGCAATAACTGTTCCCGGGGATCGAACTCGAGGTTTCGAGTTTCCAAAGCCACGACGTTTTAAGCCACTTAACTAAAGAGGGAGATGATGACCAGGTGGCTGGCTGATCGACATCAAAAGTACCAGCACTGAGCACAAAGTACTTACGTAGTAATAGTTACATGTTGTGCAAGGCTGCAAAGACGTTATTTGGCGCGAGTACTTGTATTCAAACCTGATGAAACGAAAGATTATAAGATTGAATTATGAGCAAAGCTAGGGATTCAAAATAAAGAATCCTGAGCATATTGAAGGTTTCAAAGGTACGAGACGCAAAATAACTTTGCTGCCGAGCGTAACACACAATTTTTCACCTCATTCCAGCCAGGAAGACGCTAGGTGCAAGAAAATCAGTTTAAGTAATGCAGTAAATTTGCATTAATTAATATATAACGTTGTTGTTAAAATTACCAAAATGGGTAATATTTAATGTTAATTGATTCTGGAACTTTTATGGAGGTTGGAATTTCAAACACTTTCCACGCCGCGCGCCGCCAGCGGATAGAAAGCAATTTTTCACGCTGATTTCGAATGATACACCTTTCCGAGCTTGTGAGATGAAAAATAATATATTGTTCAGCTATTAATACTAGGTACGTAGTAATTGAGTTATTAATACTACGTCGCAATTGAGCTAGTAATACTGCGTTTACTACATAGTAATTATCGTTTCATATCGCTTGAATTAATGAACAAGGCTTCGCCTAGTAAATAAACAGTGAAATTAGCTTGATCTATACTTGTTTAAGTACAGATCAAGCTAAGTTTACTTATCGAGAATTTTCTTTCTCTATATCTATTTAAATTATATGCTCAGCTATTGACGCCCAATGCATACCCTGCTTAAATTGATCTAGGCGGGGTCTGAACCAGCACACGTGCTGATTTTGAACGGTAAGCGCAATCGACGACGGCGGCAACGCGACATCGGCGACATGAGACGGTGCGCGCCGACGCACATGTGCGTTTTGTGTCCGTGTGTGAGTGAGCGTGGGTGTTGACACTAGGGGTGGCAAATAATTAGGTACTTTGAGAAACTCATTGCATTAGATAGTGTTATTAATCGGGACCGTAATTCTTTTTTTGCTTTATGTGCAATAGTGCGGGTGTTTCGGCTTCTAAAACTGTTTTTCACTTACAGCTTTACGAAATTGCCTGTTTTGTAATTATTGTATGAAAGCTTAGATCAAATAACGACTTCAAAGATTTAGTCTCTAAAGAATACGAATGAATTCATAGAAAATAATATTTTCTGTTAAATCATAACATAATATAATTCTATTGGCTTTTTGTGATAAGTAGAAATTTGGTATCAAACTCAAAAGTTTTTAAGAAGAGTTGGAGGCGTTCTTGACTTAAGTTGAAATCATGAAGCTGATTCGACATAAATATCTTAGTGATTCTCTCTGTGTTAATCAGTAATAGGTATATTCAATACTTATTTGTACAACGTCTTTTTGATTTGCTTTAATTATTATATTTACTATACATATATTAATGCATATGATTTGCTTAAATTATAAAATTTACTCATTGTTGTAGAAAAAAAATACGTAATACATGACAAGAAGTTAGCTATAGTTAACCCTACTGTGTATCATTGTGTCGTAACACGGTACGTTGTCTATGTGTGCGTGTTTAACAAGGTACGTGCCACATCTGGCGCGGAATGCGTCGCTGGACGCCTGCTCTTTACAGTGCCTGATGTTTAATAACATCGGAAGATAAGCTTGAGTTGATATCTGGATTAATTAGTACCATCTGCAAAGTTATAAAGTGCTGGAACATGGTAATTGTAGGAACTCATTACAGCGTCAGGGTCAATCTTTTCTCTGTATTAAGTGGTTAGGGTTGCGAATTATTTATTTCTAGATTTTAATTCTACTGCGGGTTTGAGCTTCACGGCATAGTGAAAGGCTTTTTTATATCCTTACTTGGCTTGTAGAGCGAGTGGTGCCGTGCTAGAATGTCACCCCTCATCTCTACCCGTGGGTGTCGTAAGAGGCGACTAAGGGTAACACACCAGAAGGTGGGCAGCAGCGCTTTCTGAGGAACTGATATCTCATACTGCGATCCCCAAGAGCGTGGGGATTATGGCAAACACCCCCCATAATGTAGGAGGCTGTGTTCAGCTGTGGACAATCCGGCTGATACAGTACTTGGCTCGAGTTGTGTTTCCGGTATTTTAAAGCCAGCTTTTATTCAACTGCTCATATTAAAGAGCTCATTCAGCTAAGCCAGCTTAGTTTTTCTTACTCTTTTCATCAACTCAGTTAAGCAACGTCTGCCGTTGCCAATTAATGATAATTGGATTGATGACTGATGACATGCGAGTGGCATTATTACGCTTCCGTGCTTGGGCATATTAGCCATCAGTCCCGGTTGTTGTCTTAGGAAAACAGTCGTTATACCATGGAGGTAGAGTATTGTGGTAGAGCTCTCGAGTGGTTACCACACTATACCGGAAGACGTAGAGTTGGTAGACCCCCCCACTAGGTGGACTGACGACATCGTTAAAGTCGCGGGTAGCCAATGGTTACAAGCGGCTAATAGCCGTTCTACGTGGGAGGCTTTTGTTCAACAGTAGACGTCTTCCGGCTGATGATGAGAGCATTTGGTGAATTAACTTCTGTTGCCTAGCACCTAACGATGTATTCCGGCCAGGGGTTGAAAACCGGTTCCAAATTTCGGTACGGTTCTTCATTTAGGTTCCTATAAAGGTTACATATTTCGGTACAGTTCCGGTTCCGGTTCCGGTTTTGTTCCGGTTCCAAAGTACCGGTTCCACAGAACCTATTTAAGAGGTTCCAAATGGATGAAATGGATGCCTTTAGAGCTTGCGTTGCTGACTAGAATGGGTTTTTTAATTTATATTGTTTTAAAGGGCAGATGAGAGTGTAAGCGCTTGGCGAACATGTACTTATTACTTCCAGCTGAATAGTTTTTTTTAATGTATGACCATGTTTATATCTTTTTTGTTTTAGATAGTACGATATTCTATGATAGTCCCTTTTACTTATCAACATCGCAGCTTAGTGATTTTTAAGATATACTCATTTAACAGATAAAATATTATATGTAAAATTATATTTTATTATAATTATATAAATGACTAGAAAATCTGCCGCTACGCACTTAACGGCGTAAGCCGCTATTTGTCCTTGAGAACCAGTAATTTTGCATGGTGGTAAGGCATTTTGCAAATACCCGCCTGGCTAGCTACTACCCTCAAGCAGATAATCTGTCACCAAGCACTTAACAGCGTAAGCCACTATGTGTCCTTGAGAACCAGTCATTATGCATGGTGGTAGGGCATTTTGCGAATACCCACCTGGCTTGCTACCACCTTCAAGTAGAATAACTGTCGCCAAGCACTTAACGGTGTAAGCCACTGTGTGTCCTTGAGAACCAGTCATTATTCATGGAGGTAGGGCATTTTGCGAATACCCGCCTGGCTAGCTACCACCCTCAAGTAGATAATCTGTCGCCGAGCACTTAACGGTATGTGCCGCTTTGAGTCCTTTAGAATCAGTAATTTTGCATGGTGGTAGGGAATTTTGCGAATACCCGCCTGGCTTGCTACCAACGTCAAGTAGAAAATCTGTCGCCAAGCATCTAATGGTATGTTCCGGCAGCTGTCCTTGAGAGCCAGTACTTCTAGGTTGGCCTGAACAACATCTTCGACCACATCATCACATACCATCAGGTGAGATAGTGGTCAAAGGCTAACCTATCAGGTATAAAAAAAAAATACTAACGAATAAGTACTAATAATCCTTCCGCTCTGTTGTGTGATCTGTAATATACTTTTACATACTTTGACCATCTTTATCTATACTTAACCTACTACAGAAAACAATAAACATTGAGTATTAAGATAAAAATGAAATCAGCCAAGAGCGAGTTGGACTCAAACATAGGGGGTTTAGTACCTACACAGAATCACACTAATATTATAAATGCCAAAGTTTTTGAGTATGTTTGGTACTACTTCACGCTCAAGCGGCTGGGCCAATTTTGATGAAACTTGGTATGCAGGTAGATGAGGCGCTGGATTAACTCATAGGATACTTTCATCATCATCAGCGACCATCATCAAGCGGAAACCACGTGGCGTAACTTAAAATTGTTATGTGCTCGTATTAAAAATCCTATTTATAAATGAAGAACTTCCTCCTTTTTTTAAGTCGGTAAAATGGGAGGATCCCCTTTTTACTGACTTCTAAAAAGAAGGAAGTTGTAATTCGAATGTATTTTTTTAAAATTTTACATGGCTTTGGATATTTGTCCTTATGCCATGAATGTATTATGTATTATTTATGTTACTTTATATCTCTTAACTGAGTTTACCGACTTAGATGGTATTTTTTATATTCTAAAGCTGATACTTGTCATGTGATCCCATTTAAATTTGAGTGACATCAGACGAGTAGTATTTGAGTTATACTTAATAATGCGTATATTATGCTTGAACTCGCGATTTTGTTTAAGATTGTTACTTTTTAAATTTTTAAGTTTTAATTATTATTTTTATATAAGAGTCAACGCGCCATATTATATTCAACCTGCTACCTATTACTGTTCCACAGACACAACTCTAGAACAGTCTATGCTTAGTGATAGGGTCCAGTTTTCTTATACGGAACCCAAAAAAACAATAATCACAGAGGATAGTTAGATTAGTTAGTGATTTCAACATTCTGCGTTTTCACAATTCATTTTTTTATTTTTTATTCCTTATAAATTAGCCTTTGACCACTATCTCACCTGATGGTAAGTGATGATGTGGTCGAAGATGTTGTTCAGGCTAACCTAGAAGTACTGGCTCTCAGCTGCCGGAACACACCGTTAGGTGCTTGGCGACAGATTTTCTACTTGAGGGTGGTAGCTAGCCAGGCGGGCATTCGCAAAATGCCCTACCACCATGCTATTACGACTGCCATCCTAAGACAACAACCGGGACCGACGGCTTAACGTGCCCTCCGAAGCACGGAAACGCTCAGTAGTAATGTCACTAGCGGTCACCATCCAAGTCATGACCGTGCGCGACGTGTCTTAACTTTGCTGATCGGTTGAGAACAGCTAAGTAAACTTCGCTACGAGCGCTTGAAAATTGTCATACAATGTTATAAGCTCGTTCACTGCTCACCCCAGTATCGTGAGCCGTGAAAGCTCGCTCCGCCACCCAGCGTCGATCCAAGCACATTTTGGAGCTTCGACGTAATGGGAACGAGTGGCTACTCCTAAGGAGATTACTACTCGTGGCGTACGATGTTATTTCACCAAAAAATAGATGAAACAACTGGATTAATTCGGAGCAAACTAATTTGGTCTTTTATGTGCAACACAAGTATTATAGGTATATAGAAATTTGGCATTAGCCATGAATTCAAGTACATGTGGCCACGAAATTATAGAAAAGTGTGGAATGGCTTTTCAATACAAGATCTTTCTAAATATTATGAGTACGAACTTTATAAAAACCGCGACATCTAACCTTAAAATAATTTTAGAAAAATTAGTCCGAGTTGGTGCCCATTTGGTGCCGTTTAAAACCTCTATAGAGCTCTATCCTAAATTATAATTAGGTTAGGGTAGATTTATATTAGAGCGGGCCGTGTCCGGGGCGTGCCGTGTACGTGGCCCGGACGGGGCACGGATTTGAAACGTTACATACATTTTGTATGAAGCAGTTTATATTAGACCGTGCCTGATCCGTGTCCCGTCCGGGCCCGCCTACTAACAGCACGGATGGGCTCCGCTCCGGCCCGCCCCGTCCTCGCCCCGGCCCGGACACGGCCCGGTCTAATATAAATCATCCCTTAATGGCCTAAAAAAAATGTGTAGGTACTTTGCCATATTTTATCAATAATATCTAAATAAATAACGTATACATATATAATAAATAAATAATACACACTACTGTTTCTACATAATTTAAACAAATATTATAATAACTCTATTATATAGTAAGTATGTAACACATTGTTAAAAGATGTTTAAAAGAATGGCCCCGAGTTTCTTGCCCGTTCTTCTCGCAGTGGGTCTATACAATTTATTTGCTGAACGTGGCAGTACAATGTAGAATATTTCAATACTAAAATTTGTAATTGACCTTCATAAGAGCGTCGTAGACTGTTTCTAGGCAAAATATATAACACTTCATTGGAACCACGTTGGTACTTCCCAAGATGAACTCTTTGCTAAATATACTTACCACCTGCCATAATGTTTATAATATGGCGAAACTAATTACGTCACGTTTGGCCTTTCTTAATAATATTTACGTTCTAACTTCGATGCCATCTCTTGTGATAGCCATAATAATAACATACCCTTCCGTTTCACTTTTTGTGCTGCGGCCAATTTCCGAGTTATCGAGTTTCTAGTCATGTAAAAGTTTTTTTTGTATTCAAGCACCCATTGTTGTGACTCGTGACAAGATAAAAGTCTGTAGGAAAATATGTCGTCATCATCTTCTTGCTCTTACCCCGCTCACGTTGGGTCGCTTAACGACAGATAAGATGGCTCAAGAACATAGGAAAGTACATAAATGTACGTACTTTTACTTATACAGGGTCTTTAATTAAGAGTTAGAGTTCACGGAGCGCTTTCCATAAAAACGTAGTTTCGTCATATTTTAAAAACTGAGTTTTTTTATAGAACATGCATATAGTTACGAACTACGCCTGCATAATAACAAAGAAGCAGGCTGAGGTTACTAAATAGCCTACGTTTCGCCAGATATTGTCAGGAGAAGATGAATTGGGGATCGCAGATGAAAGTTTTTCTGCCTCAGAAAAGTAACAGTCTGGAAGTGTAGGTACCTGGTGGATGGCAATAGGCTTGATACATATTGCATAGGACCAATACATGTCTGCCAAAACTTGGACATGGGTGCTTGGACACCTGTGCCTCTGCCAACCTCTTCGGGGAAAGCGTGACCATGTTCTTTTTATTCGGTTTTTATAGATAGCTAAACTATACTAAATAGACATATATACTTATTATTCATCCCATTATGTCTCATCCTTATTTTATCGTCCCAACTCCACTCAATTTTATTCCTTCCTCAACAGTCTCTTGTAAATATGAGGACTGTAAAAAAATAATATGATAGGTGCTATATGTCAGTCCGTAACATCGTATGCCCTCTAGATAAACTTTTCGAAAACCTCCAATAGAAAAGATCAGAGCTGAGTTTCTCTACAAAGCAATATTAGATTGTCAGCGTCGTCAGCACTCATTAACTCTCCACCTCAAGGGAAATGTAGAGCAAGTCTAACTGAAGTTTGTGAACTGTGCTAGTCATACTGAGCTCCCTGTAGGAAAGCGGAGAAGCCTGTGACCTGGGGCAAGTGAGAATCAAAATTCAATTCCTTTTGCTTAGTATTCTTAATTCTCTTATAAAATAATACCAGTCAAAATATAAAATGGTTTCATCGATTAGGTGTTCAGTGTTGATCATATATCAACCTACCAGCTTAAGTATATAATCTTCTGCTATTTGTGTAGATGTCGCCAACGTCAAAAAGGCGTGCATTCAAACGGATGGAGAAGATTCGACTGTCCAGCACCCGCTTTCATAGCATAATTGTTAATGCACCAGGACGGTATTCTGGGGGTTGCGGAGTCGAGTCTCGCTGGAAGTTCATCTTTTTCCATCCGAAATAATTTCGGTTTTCGCTTAGCATGCGTCAATGCTCTTATTAAATAATACTTGTTCAATTCTTATTAATTATTACAAAATATTATTTACTTCTGAAATAAAATAATAACATTTATTTAGAGCTCAGATTATCTCTATAAAATCGTACTATGTCACCGTGGTAACATGGAGATTTTTATTTATCCACCATGAGGTTATATAAAAAGCTCCATGTACAGACAAACGTTTAGCTTTTTACTCTATTATTAGAGCTAACTAAGAAAGATTTTTGTAAGTGTGTAACTTTACATGCCCCATCAACTGAAAATGTATTTTTACGTAACCCCTAAAGATAGAGTTAGTCATGTTCGCTAAAAATTTATTTTTATGAAACCTTCAAACAAAGAGTTAGTCCCAGCCGCTAAAATAGAATTATTTCGAAACCTCCAAAGAAAGAGTTAAATGTATTTTTACGACACTTCCAAAAAATTGTTGTATCTACCGAAAATGTATTTTTACGAAACCTCCAAAGATTTTTACGAAATTTCCAAAGAAAGAGATAGCCCCGTCTACGTCGCCAGCACTCATTAACTCTTCACCTAGAGGGAAACGTAGAGCAAGTCTAACTGAAGTTTGTGATCCGAGCTCCCTGTAAAAGGGCCGAGAATCCGATGACCAGGGCAAAGTCTCACAACTTTTCAAGTACAAAATCACAAATATACGAAAGGAAAAATTTAAGTCATGTGCGGGATTCGAACCCGCGTCCATCCACCCCTTGAGCCGGGGTAACCAATTGAGCTAACACGACATGACGTCATAACTCAAATCTTTGCTATCGTTCTTTAACCATCGTATTGGGATGGAGCGACATCTATAGTACCACTTGCGTTGTACTACAATTGCAATACAATTGCCACATAGCAGGCGTTATTGCAAACCTAACAATATTAAAACTTTTCAAGTGCCTAGCAAAAATAACTTGCATGATACAATAATAGGTAGAGAGTGTTATGCATGCAGAATTTCACTGAATTTTTGTATCGATATGTAGATACTCAAATTTTAAAACAGATTTTAACTTATTTTTAGTTTTCTTGGAAGCTGACAGGTGTCAGTCAAAACCAACTTTATCTTTAGTGTCGTGTATTGCCCGCCATCATTTTCATTACTTTCGTGTCATTTGATAATAGTATGAAGGTTTGGTCCCAGATCTTTACCATATTTCACGCTAGTAAACCGTCAGGGCAAAGCGATTCTGTCCGTGGTGCGGCTGGGCTGGGTTGCTAGCTCGGCAATTATTGTCCGTCAGCAAGGCGCGGGTGCGGGTGGGAGGCGGTGGGGGTAAGATGGCCACCGTAATTAATTGGCACGACGCGAGGGGCCGACCGCGGCGCGTCTCGCTGCTACGCGCCGTGGAACCCGCGTGGTCGGTGACCATGATTGTTCTAACTAACGGATATTATATTTAGTAGATCACTTAGCCAACATATTAAAAAAATAGTGTCCCGTTAAGCTAGGACATTGTGTTTTGTTCTTTGAAACGAAGGAGGTGTTATCGTTTTTGTTTGTAACAGCAAGGATTTTGATTCTAAGCCGTGTGAAAATGGTCTGTTACGCGTCAGCCAGGAAATTTGATTGTATAGATGAAACTTGTAAATTGGAGCCACGGTTGTTTTTGATATGTCATATGTGGCATTCGCTCTTTGGAATTGCCCACCTGCTTTGATTTTTGCATTGGGATTTTTAATACAACTTATGTATTCAAATTCAAGTTAGCGGTGAGAGAGACCATTCCCCTGGTCTTATGCTAGGACCTCGTGAATACCATACAAGTGCGCTTACAGCTGTTTTTTTTTTCACCACCACCAGGCAGTCTTACTTTAAGTTTGAAACGAGAAACAGTGCGATTATCTATGGACCAAGTGCTCCAAGCGCGAATAGTTAAATACAGTGAAGAGTGTAATTAGTAATTTCTAAAGTGCGAACAGTCGGTGTTTTAGGGTTGCTTTAACTAAAGTGTTAAGTGAATGTAAAACTGTTGAATAAAGGTGTCAGTTGCTAAAAAGTATTACATTATTTATCCCGAACCATCAGCTCGTAACAGTATTTTAAGTTTTAACAGGATTTAAGCGTCCCATACGCTTAAATCCGTAGCGGTAAGCGCAATAACTTCGAGTTTTGATGAGTAATCTATTGTACTTATGAATTAGGTACTACTATCATCCAGAGTTATCACCGCACTGTAAAATATGCCTCTTCGAAGCAGTAGTGTGTAGTAAGCACTGTGTTGTACGTGAAGGCTACTGTAGCAAGTGAAATCACTAGGCGAACGAAACATTAGAACTAAGGTCTGTGTGACGAATGCAGTGTAGTGTCAAACAAAACGAGAAAGGTGACACTGCAACTGTAATGAACAAGAGTGACGTTTATCTGTCTTTGCTGCATACAATAAAAATGAGCTAAAATAGCCGGTTGCTAAATAATAATAGTAAAAATATCGTAGGTTTTGATTAAGACTGTCTTTTATTACGCAAAATGATGGTCATTTGAACGTCGTCGGCCAGCGATCAGACCGTAAACGTCTCCCGCACGCCGCGGGCGCCCGCTCGCCACTCGCCCATACCTACCTACCCTCAATATACACAAGGCCAGTTTACCCAGACCTCCCACCATGCTTTGATCATCCTCGAACTCCGCACAACCGACCGACGCAAAAGCTCAAGTTAAGCTTGCCAGCATCCAATATCGCACTATGCCATAGTTTGTCACATGAAGAGCTCTGACCACCGGCTCTGGCCACCCCTCTGGTGTCCGAAAGTGGAACAAGGCGGGGGACGGGGTATTTCTCATTGGGATAGTCGAGAAGCTCATACAAATTGCATGGGTGTGAGTGAGTAACGTTAGTGCTTGGACCTCTGTTCGCTTGAGCGTGAATTCTGTTGCGTAAGTCGGAAAGACGTCTGGTCGCAGCGATAGGTCGTAGGGGAGATATTAGGCGATATTGGGAGAAACGGCGCGGGGTAATGAGATAATCGAGCGTTACAATGCTCATTTATCTGTCAGCTCGCCTTCGCTGGCGGTAAACTGAATTCCGACCCAAACTAATCTCATGATAACATGACTGTGGGTACTGTAGTTAACGCAGATGGCCTTTTTTGGTTTCTAATTTTGCCATATAGAAATATGGTGTTGTATGTATTTTGAAGCGACCTCCAAAAGGAGTAGGCAGTAATTACAGTTCGAACTTAGTTGCGTATGTACTTTCGTTAGCTGATATTTCTGTAATGTGCTTTTGAGAATATTACAAGAACTTTTTAACCAAGAAATATTTAATTTTCCTAAGAACAATATGTATAGGAGCAATTATTTTTTAGTTCAACCCCCCAAACTGTTGAATGGGAGTTAAAATTATAGCTTTAAAAATATGGTGGGAATCTTTGTTTTTTCGTTACATAAATCTTGGAGGTTGTTACATGAAATATTGGGCGGTATGGTATAACTATGGGTATACCTGACCTAAAATAAAAAATAATAATGTTCTTAGGTGTAAAATCCCCGTGGAGTGCCGGGCTAGAATTGTAACCCTCCATATCGTCCTGACGGTAAAAATATCAGAAGGTGAAGAACTGCCATCTTACACTGCGATCCCCAAGAAGCCTGCTGGAGTGGGAATTACGGCAAAACCCCCCTAATGGAGGAGGCATTTCTTCAACGGTGGACGTTATGGCTATTGGCACCACCACTTCATAGTAGATAATCGGCAATACATTTTTTAACAATTTCATCATTCTGTGGCTAAATATTGTGTTTAAATTTCTTGGAGAGTCTTACAAAATAGCCGTAAATTATGGGAATGTTGCAAATCCTCAGTAAATAATGTTTTATAACCCGGCTAAGTGAAAATAGACCGCAAATCGTCCAAACAGAAGTTTACTAAAACAGAACTGACTTCTAGCACTCAAAAATATGAGATAAGTTTATGATCTCATTGCCATGTATATAATATAATAGAATAGGCTTTATTTATGGCAGAAAAACAAACAAAAAACATTTTTTACACCAAGACACAAAAATACAAACAATGAATATTGGATAAAACGAAATGATTTTTGTTTTATCCAATGTTGATCCAAACACTTCTAAGCTCACACTTTCATGGTCCTAAGTTCCACCATTAATTAAAAATTCTTTATTTTTATTATTTGTGATATTTAGCCACATGGGCTGAGGATTGTACCCATAACTTTATTTGGTAGTCGTAAGAGACGATGCCAAGAAGGGGATAATAACAGAAGGTGGGCAGCAGCGCCTTCTGAAGAACTGTGATCCCCAAGCCACAGCCAAGCGTGGGGCCCCAAAGAAAAAAAAGGCCCTTTAATGGGGGAGGGTATGTGTGTTACAGGTACTGCTGAACACAGCTATATAGCAATCACTACTGTTACAGCTGCCAGCTGATACCGTGTTTCGATTGCTTCCAAAGCCCCATTGTTCGATTGTTCCATTCGCCGACAAAATTAGTAGCAATTGGCAAAAGTTAAAATTATCAGATCATTTATGTATATATGTATTATGTATATAGGCAATAACGTCTTAAAAAGTATTAAGTGAAACTGAAAAACTGCTTGATGATGAAATTTAAATGTGGCCAATTTGGAGGTCTACTCTACCCAACAAAATAAGATGATGTAGTAAAAAGTTATGCTTCATCCTTTATTTTTGGAAGTCGGTAAAAAGAAGTCGTAAGTGATGATTTTGTCGAAGTTGTTGTTAGCTAACCTAGAATGCTAGCTCTCAAGGACAGCTGCCGGAGTACATCGCCAGGAACTTCGCGACTAGTATATATTTTGAGGGTTGTAGATAGATAGGCGGTCGATCACAAAATGTCCTATCACCATGTCATAGCGACTGCTATCCTAATACAACAACCGTAACCGCGAAGGCTTTATGTGCCTTCCAAACCATGAAAACGTTCAGTAGTATATGTCAGTACAGTAATGTACCTAACCAAGTAATGACCGCATCACAAGTAGCTTAGTTCATCAGGTAAGAATGACTGGGCAAGCTCCGCTACGTCCGCTTTAGTAAATGCCACTAAAGAAGTGGGCTTAAAATTGATTTGTATTATCTTATATCTTCTTACCTGCAGTTTTATCTAACTAGCACTCCATCAACCCGTTTACGACCTGGATAAATATCTGTAGCTCTTTTGCACCCCACGGCTGCGTTTCAGCAAGCCATTGCGTGCGGCTTGCTCTGCCGCCTTTCATTTCAGATGATGTTTCACTCCCGCTTATGAGAACCTTGCAGCACAATATGTGGAAAATAAGAAATAAATTATGGGAATATTTATTTTTGTTTATGTGACTAAAATCTATATTATGCTGTAATAAAGCCCCCCTTTTCTGCAAGGTCTTAAAATTATCCTAATTAATATCCCATTATAACTCGAGGTGGCTCAAATTTCATTATCTATACTCCATGAAGGTAGAAGCATAGATAAACATAATCTCTTTGGCAAAGCAAATTTCTCAAACTGTTTAAAACGTCGGGACAAAAATAATGATAATTATACGCGATTTAAACCGTTTAAAGTTGTTTAATTACTACGTGTAATAATCGCGAAAACCTAAGACAACATTATTCTCAGTTGACTGTTTGGAGCTACTCCGTCTGCTGGGACTGTGCCGCGCAGCAGGTCCTTGGTTCGAATCCCGCCGCGGGCTTGAGCTGCACCGCATGGTGGAAGGGCATTTTGTGAATGCCCGTCTGGCTAGCGACCACCCTCAAGTAGAAAATCTGTCGCCAAGCACCTAACGGTGTGTTCCGGCAGCAGTCCTTGAGAGCCAGTAATTCTAGGTTAGCCTGAACAACATCTTCGACCACATCGTCACTTACGATCAGGTGAGATTGTGGTGAAATGCTTACCTATAAAAAAAATATGGCTCCCTGAAACGTACCCCAAAACAGTAAAACTTAAAGTGGCGTCATAGTGCCAGGTCAGTTCAGTGCTGCTAGTCAAGTCAGACTTTAGTATTAATAAAATCAGCTGTATTTCGAAGCTCGTTGACTCTGTCCATATAACGGTTGGTACGTTATGCTTGGTTAGTTAACTATAGCCTGAAGTTGAAAGTCTGTCGCCAAGCATCTTATAGTGAATACAGACAACTAGTTTTAGTATTTTACTAATATTTTAAAAAGTATGGCACCGTTCGCACACAAACGGAAAACGATCGGGGATCGCGGCCCGCGTGGAATCAAACTAGAAAATTCCGAAATAATTTAGAAATGAAATTATTGGGCTAGAGCTTCGTCGCACGCATTGCAGCATTGAAGGCATTTTGCGTATATTCGCCTGGATAGATACCATCCTCAAGTAAGAAATCTGTGGCCTAGCACCTAACAGTGTGTTCCGGCAGCAGTCCTTGAGAGCCTGTAAAATTACAGTCACAATTAAACTTATCAACTGTATGTGTCAGGGACACGGTATGGAACAAGCGCGGTGCAATTGGTCACTTATGACGAAAGGCAGGTTACCGCTTAAAGTCTGATGGGCCACTTTTTACAAATCGCTAACACTTATAATAACTTAGGTAGGTAGGTATATTAAAACTTATTTTTAAAGCATTCAAAGTTAATTCAATATGAGTATTACGATAGTATAAGACCCTATTTATACTTAGCAGGGGGTCCTGTGACGACGAAGCAACCATGCGACAATGAGAGACACGCACAAGCACGCCCGCCGCGGCACATAATTAAAATCGCACGAAGGCGCCAGCCGCCCGCGCCTCTTTTCAAATATTGTGAATACAACTTTGTCATGTGTGCCCGAGATTCTTCTAAAGTAAGATTAGGGGAGCTCTCGTGTGTAATACAGTATAACTTTATAAATATAGAATATTACAACTAAGGTTATGGAAGAGTATCATTAGGAAGACGCGTCTGCTGCCAGTGTTTTTGAAACATTGAGCAAAAACTCTCATACAAAACTATGTTTCGCGTCACCCGTGCGAGAGACTGGCCTCACAAAACTTTGTTCAGAGACATGCATTGTATAATATGTACATGTGTGTACATTTCATTGGTTCACGTAGTATTCATTGATATCACCAATTATTTGAAAAATATTTTAAGAAACTAATGGTTTAATCTTTAAAAAAAAACACTTAAAATATATCTAGTGACAATTCCCGCAAATTTTCCCGCTAAGCCGACGTGATGTCATGTAAGCCACGTCCAAACCGGGACAATTTTCGACTTGTTTCGCACCTTCACGAAGCATTCCCAGGAGGTCTTGGTTAGTTAAGGACATTTATCCCCGTCTTTGCCTGTGGGGTGCTGGGCTAGAATATCACCCTCCCATCTCTACCCGTGGGTGTAGTAAGAGGCGACTAAGGGTAACACACCAGAAGCTGGGCAGCACGACTTTCTGAGGGACTGATATCTCACACTGCGATCCCCAAGACGCGTATTGGGGGAGGCTGTGTTCAGCGGCTGATACAGTACAGTAGCCGGAAGACGTTGAACGAACTGCTGATGAAAGGCTAGCAGCCGTTCATCTTGTCTCTATTGGCTTCCCGCGACATTGATGATGACGTCAGTCCACCTAGTTGGCTAATTATACATATACTACGCAATTGTTTTTATTTAGGCTTGCACGACTCCAACCTCACGGAACTGGCTCTATAAACAGCTGCTGGAACAAACAGTTAGGTAACTGACCACAGATTTACCACTTGAGGGTAGCTAGCTAGGCGGGCATTCGTAAAATGCCCAATCACCAGGCAGTGTTTGAGTTTTCAGGCCGCACGAAGGCCTGCAGCAAAGCCAAACGACTGAATGACGGTCGAAACACGAAAAGATAGGTGACCGTTCGTGGCAATACTGAGCGTATTGCCACGAACGGTCACCTATCGAGGTATAATGGCCGCAAAAACAATGCTAGTTAATCGATAGAGAACGACAGGGCAGAACGCTACGCTAGAATAGCTTCAAAATATTGTAATTAATCAACTTCACGATATTACATTGTTCCTACTCCAACTTTTGAAATTAATAATTGAATTTCAATCTGGTAAGCAACTTTTTCAGTTAGAAATTACATTTAACCAATACGTAATTTAAGCGTTCGTTTCATAAACTTTTGACCCACAATAGGTAGTAAAACAATAGACATAGATATAGCTTTATTTGTGACAAAAAAACCAGACAAAATAAAAATTACAACATATTTTGTTGGTACAATACCTACATCATAGTTTTTTTGCCACAAACCGACCCCAACTCAGCATAATGCTGGCTGCGAACAACCAGCGCTGGTCTTCCATATGAAATATATTACGGCTTAACATCAATAGCCTAACGTCCATTGTTGGACTAATACTTTTTAGTTTGTCACAAGTGGCGAACTACACTGCACTCATCACCTTGAGACATAAAGAAGTTTAATCTGATGTGTCTATAATTTCAAAGGCACCCATACTCTTCCAACCAGAACACAGTAATGTAAATATTACTGCTTGGGGCTAGAAATAGGTACTTCCCCAGACAAACTTACATAAAGAGTTCTACTGCTACTAAAACGCCTCCGATATTCCCCACGCTTGGCAGGCGTCTACGGGATCGCAGGGCAAGATGGCAGTTAATGAGCTGCTGCCCACTTTCTGGTATTATCCCCTTCGCTGCCTCTTAAGACTCCCACAGGAAATTGGGAAGGGTGTGCAAATCTGACCAGGATTACCGCGGTTTTTAAAGGCCCGTGGGGTGCCGCGCTAGAATGTCACCCCCCCATCTTTACCCGTGGCTGTTTTAAGAGGTGACTAAGGGTAACACACCAGGTGGGCAGCAGCGCTTTCTGAGGAACTGATATCTCACACTGAGATCCCCAAGACGCCTGCCCAGCGTGGGGATTATGGCAAACCCTCCATAATAGGGGCAGCAGAAGACAATCCGGCTCTTACAGTATACCTCAGTTGTTTATTTTATAACAAAATTAAACGCCTCACTAGTGCGTAGGTAGGAAGGAATACAGATTCCTTTGCGTGGTCGCATCGCGTGGTCACGTCGCGTGGTCGCATCGCGTGGTCGCGACGCGCGTGGTGCCATCGCCCGCTTCAGAAAGGTCAACTCCCCTCATCTTTCCGAAGCTTCCAGAGGGCAGCCCACGTTTTGCTACCGTACACGTGGTAGGTGATCACGTGCTCTTACCCCCAGCGGCCCTTTTTTTTTTTTAGTTTAAAGCTACATAAATTCAGGTAACTGTTATTTTTGAAGCGCTCGTAGCGAAGTTTGCTTAGCTGTTCTCAACCGATCAGGAAAGTTAAGCAACGTCGCCCGCGGTCATGAGTTGGATGGGTGACCGCTAGTAGCATTACTACTGAGTGCTTCCGTGCTTCGGAGGGCACG
Source organism: Plagodis pulveraria (assembly GCA_963890685.1). Classification (NCBI taxonomy): domain Eukaryota; kingdom Metazoa; phylum Arthropoda; class Insecta; order Lepidoptera; family Geometridae; genus Plagodis; species Plagodis pulveraria. Next base: position 7,067,608 of record OY982964.1, on the reverse strand, counting down.
TTAAGCCGTCGGTCCCGGTTGTCGGATGGCAGTAGCTATAGCATGGTAGTAGCGCATTTTGCGAATGCCCGCCTGGCTAGCTACCACCCTCAAGTAGAAAATCTGTCGCCAAGCACCTAATGGTGTGTTCCGGCAGCTGTCCTTGAGAGCCAGTACTTCTAGGTTAGCCTGAACAACATCTTCGACTACATCATCACTTACCATCAGGTGAGATAGTGGTCAAAGGCTAACCAATCAAGCATAAAAAAAAAAATGTTGTGGAAGAGAGTACCTCGAAAGCCAGTATTTCTAAGTTGGCCTAAACAACATATTCAGGTATACCCATATAATAAGGTGAGATAGTGGACAAAGGCGAGCCTATAGAATATTATGTGAATGTATTAATTATATGTTTATATATATTTCAATATGTTTTAGTGTATTTTTATGTATAAGTAGTTACTTCTCTTTTCATGTATATGATTTATTATTAATATGATTTAGTCATGTATTATTGTCTTGATTTGATTGTACCTTTATCTTTTTATTACACCCCGTCTTGTTATTCCTGTATTTCCTCTCCATCCTAAGGTTGCCCGGGAAGAGATCACTATTAGTAATAAGGCCGCCCATTTGTAAGTATATTGTAAGCTTTCTTTTACTTTCATGTTATTTTTGTATATTAAGTGGTGTAACAGTAAAGAATTATCTATCTATCTATCTATATATGGGCAACGAAAAAATCGATAGTGAAATTAGCTTTGTGGAGCTAATTTACATATAGTACTTACATAATGTTTTTAATGGCTGATAGGTTAGCCTTTGACCACTATCTCACCTGATGGTAAGTGATGATGTGGTCGAAGATTTTGTTCAGGCTAACCTAGATGTACTGGCTCTCAAGGACAGCTGCCGAAACACACCGTTAGGTGCTTGGCGACAGATTTTCTGCTTGAGGGTGGTAGCTAGCCAGGCGGGCATTCGCAAAATGCCCTACCACCATGCTATAACGAATGCCATCTTAAGACAACAACCGGGACCGACGGCTTAACGTGCCCTCCGAAGCACGGAAACGCTCAGTAGTAGTATCACTAGCGGTCACCCATTCAACTCATGACCGCGGGCGACGTTGCTTAACTTTGCTGATCGGTTGAGAACAGCTAAGTAAACTTCGCTACGAGCGCTTCAGTTTAATACTAAAGAACTTACACGCGTCGCCAACTATTATACACCAGGGTTACATAATTAGTGATAACTTTTTAATGTGGTGCGTTACACTGATGATAGATGGGTATTCCATGAAAGAATCCTTGAATAATTTTGTCTATGGCGCGGTCGATGTGTCGTTGAAGAATGTGAATGTCGAAAAACGCGACTAACCCGTCCAAACAAACAAATCGATACTGCCGAAATTATAAAACCGTGGAGAAGGTGACATTTCAATGCGTTATATCTCCCTAAGTGCAGGTGCCCGATTGTCTTGGCTATTGAACGGTGTTAACGCAACTTAATTGCATGAAAATTGTAGTTTTTGACAGTATCCGTAGTCTGCCCGCTATTTAGGTTCGATCGCAAGTCAGTGGCTTGCTATCAATAGTTTTTAACATATTTGGTATACTGTAAGCTATTTTGTTGCGATTGCGTTGCTACAGTGGCATAGATTTTAGATAGAAAAATAGCTAAATTATTTAAATATATTTATTTAATGTATTGTTTGCTAGAAAACCACTGTATTCATGTTTTAACTGATGCTTGGTTGATAGAAGTTTTAATTATTATTTAAGTGTCAACATTTGCAAGCCATACCATAGCGACGCGATTGCTATACAACTGCGATTAGGAGCTAGAATTAGCAGCTACCGAATTTGACATTAACAGCAGTTCGATCGCAGAAGCATCGCAGTAGTGTGGCGTTTGGTCAATAGCTTAGAGAATTGGGGCCCAGGTATTGCTCACTCAGATTCCAGCAATTACATCGCGGGCCCCAATTATCTCTGTATTTTTCTAAGTTAAACTTTTGGTATCACCAAAGATTTTAGAATACATCTAGGAGTACTATATCTCATGGTGCCAGCACAGAATAGTAAAGAGTACGTTCAGACCTGCATCAAGTTACTCTTGTTCAATCTGTGTCCCTTCCTCATTACTAACGGAATTCCTGATCGGGGCGCAGCGTCGTAAACCCACCTAGCGAGCCGAATACGACTTCGCGAATACACGACTCGTTTCATGATGGCAATGAAAAGACAGTTCCCCTGGACCGTACGAAGCCAGCAGCAGCCTAAACGTGCCTTTATTGCCGTGCCTAGTTGCGCCTGCCAGATTTTCTGCTGATTTCGTTTTGATACTATACGCAGTGAAATATAAACTTGGTCCAGCGAAGACACTGTCTCTGTTGATTGAAACCAGTATTTAACTGACACTGAGTATATAGGTACGTTTCTGAATTAATATTGTTTACAGAAAAAACATTAGAGCTCTGTAGGTTTTTTGAACACAGTGTTTATGGACAGATATATCTATTTTATTTGAGCATTGGGAATTTGGGAATACTGTTGTTTTAGGTGGCGTCCTTTATTCGGCTCCATCGAGCGTCAACTTATTGCCCACGACGGGTACATAAGCATTATGTGTATTGTATAAAACGGCTTCTTATCGCAAATTGGCTGCGTATTTTCCTCGAGCCCTGAATTATTCGTCTCGTCTCACGTCGGGTGATACGTCAGCGGGCGATCACTCCCACGCGACACGTTTCGCCCCCCGAGCGCCCGAACCGCGCGCTGTTGTGCTTTACCTGCCAAACTAAACAAACGCGACGAGGCCGAGGGGGCAAGATGGGCGCCGGGGGCGGTGGGGCGGCCTCGTGCGACCCGCGCTAACCGCAGCCGGCCCTGGCCGCCAGCTACGATACCTACTGTCCTGCCCTGCTCTTGCTTCACCGCTTCGAGCGCTACGCCAAGTTTCCGACCTCCGTCAACAGCGACAACTTACGGACCTGTCGGGACTAAGAGACGCGTTCAAATTCATAACCGAAACTGACTTTCCCAATAGTTTTCCGCCGTTTTTACGTCCACGCCACTCGAGGGACTTGCCAACTCCCCGACTTGTCGAAACTCCGTGTAATAGATAAGGTATCGTACCTTCGCTTTTGGGTCGGTATCGAATGTTATAGAACGATTAATTTAACCAAAAAAGTGGGATAGGCTCGGGAGCTTACGGTCCGGCCGTGTCCGGCGTGGGTGGCGATAACAAACAGAACTCTGTAAAAAAGCACTCGACGCGACCGATTCGATGACCGAAGCTTTATTTCAACTTTATCGTTTTTGCGCCGTCCATAACTTGGCACCCTCTATGTGCGCCGAAAGCCAGTAAGTATGTAAATTACGGTCGCGAGCGCCGGTCCTCGGGTGCCCACTTATCTATTCAAATTCGGCTCCGGGAGCGGGGTTGCGTCGCCGGCCCGCGCTAATCAAAATCCGATCAGCCATTAAGTCCTCTCGCTATCTGCGCTTAGTTTACGAGCGGGGGCGCACACCCGCCGAGGGGCGGGGGGGTGCGGTGATCACTTATTTATGTGGCGGGGGCTCGCTCGCTCGCTGAAAAACTACCCTCGCGTCGTCGTAGCGGCGCGTAGTGAGGCGGCGAGGCAGCCAGGCACGCGAGACGCGCGCCCATAAACTCGGCGCGGCTTTGTAATCAACCGTGCCGCGCTTTTTATGAGTTCGCCTTTTGCAGTCGGTGCTCGGGATAAATTTAACCCGCTATCTGATATTGAGGCAGCGCGTATAAAGTTTTATACGCTTTAGCGTGGCACATGCGACGGCGAAATGGTTCGACTGCACCAATTTTGCTGTTTGCGGAATATGACGTGAGTTTAGCGTAAGCAGTAAAGCCCGAGTGCGCGGCTGCTCTTTAGCATTTTACGTGTGAAATATCTATTACGGTGGAAAGTACATGGATATTTAAACGCGTGGAGGCGTCAAGGGTGTGTTATATCGCTGACCACCACGGGTCGCGTGTATTTTTGCCTCGTCGACGGAATAAGGGATATTACGCTCGGGGAGATAGCGGAAATAATCTTATTGGAAATAGGATTAGAGAAACGCCCACTTATTGTTTGAAGATAAAGATTTCTACTTAGTTGGACACTATGAATTGCAATAATGATTTCATGTCTGTTCCATTCCGCGTAGGTCCACCAGGCCACCGCGCACGTGGATATATAATAATTAGATAATTTTGAAAGATTTTATTTTGAATCCAGTTTACAATCTTTGGCAGTAATGCTACTATCAATCCTTGTGTAAGATAGTATCATTATATAATATCATTAAGGCCCTTCTACCACAGAGCTATCCATAAGCTACGCGACTTAGATGATACCATTAGGTCGCCTACTGGTATTTTAATCTATCGACGTGATTTCCGAACCTGACACTACCTAAATTCGAGTATATTATATATTTATATTTTTTTTTCTTGAGCCGTATTGTCACATTCTGTAGGTAGAGTACACTCTATTTAAATTCAAACCTAGATAAAAATATTCAACTAAATACACATAAAGTGTCAAGAGACTCCAGCTATAAAGACGTTCTCCTTCTTAATATTTAAGTATCTCAAGAATAAGAAAAAACCACATGATTATGATTGCACCCGTACATTGAGATAAACATAAAATGTAGAGCATTCGTCGCTGCTAAAGAACAACATGAAGAAGGGAAAATAAATTTCTTGACGCGCCGCGTGCTTGCTTAGTGGTAGCATGCCATATGCCAGTAGCGTGGGCGCAGAGAAAACTACTATCTTGAGTATCGTGACTGTTGCGATATCCATCATAGAGACTGTCGTAGCGTCGCTTCGTGTGCGGAACATGGCGACTTTGCCCGGGCGGCTACTGAAGAGCAGCTAGCAGGATACGCGTACAATACTCGAGTCACTTGTCGATAGCTTCATGGGAGAAGGGCCTTATAATGCAAATAGAAAGATCATTTATAAAGGTAGTGTAATTAGACGTTCATATGTAATTAGTGCATACAGCAGGATATGATTCTAATCAAGGAGTATATAACAAAGTTTAATTTAACAATTTGGTCATACTTCGTTTAACTATATATGTATATGTATTTGGCTATGCTTGCCACCTTGCGTATAGGTAGGCGTCAGATAGGCAGTAGGATGGCAGCAGGTTATACCAATGCTAAAATATACTATAGACGAGGGTACATACGCGTCTCGAAGAACATAGAAAGAATTACATGTAGTACTTACCGACTCTACATCTGTATTTACATCCCATAATTGTCCCTGGTGTCGGTATATTGTCATTTCTATCAACACAAAACTCAACACAAGATCATATAGAAAAAAAATCGCTAACAACATACAGGGTAACCGAAGGACATTATAAAAGTTTGTTTTCAGTTTTATGACCAGCTTTCTGCCTGACCTTCTTAGGTATGCTCTCGTTGGTAGTAATCTTAGTTATCTTTTTAGATTATTGAGCCGATCCCACATATAAAAAATATCTTCACTTGGAAGGGATATAGTTAGATTAAACTCATAGAAGTGAAATGTCCTCGGAAAGGTGAGCCCACATGGAGCTCTGCTCTCAACTCTGGGCGAGGCTCCCCAGTATCAGCTATTTTCATTTGACCAAATTCAACGTAGAACAGCTCGAATTGTAGACGATCAAGTTCTGTCCTATCGATTCAACTCTTTCGCTCTGTGTAGAGGTGTTGGATAACTTTGCATCTTTTACAGCATCTACTTATCACGGGGAGTGTTTCGAGTTACTATTCGGTGAAATACCTGCAGCTGGATTTTGCCATCGGACTTTACGATATTGCATGATGTTTTAATTTCATGTTGACGTCTGGAAGTCCACAACCAACCAGCGATTCTGACGGCATTTTCTGGTTTACCAGTTCTCTGTGAAGTTATGTATTTTCAAAACGGAAAACACTATAATAGGAGATCTTATTTTGAAATTAAGAGGTAAAATAAATAAATAAACGGAAATCTGGCAAACGCGAAGCTTAGATATAAGAGTCAAGAACATGCATGCAAAATTTCGCCGTGCTCAATCACTTGGTAAAATATGACAAAACAACGTTTGTATATAAAAAAGTAAACTAACGGTCTTAATTGTGCGCGTGATTATTTTATGAGTATATCAATACTTGCTTTATTATCAAGTGTAGTACTCTGAAACTGTAGTACACTCTGCATGTGATGTTTATAATCCGCTTACACAGCTTTCTCTTTCTCTCATAAACAGCTTTCCCGCTATTCTCACCCACCTTCCTCAGAGTTTACCTCCCGTAAGTGCGGTGTGGGCTACGCCAGCTCGGACACGACTTTATCGTATTTTCGTCGAGATCGATGGCTACGCCGCCGCCCGCCACCTGCGATTTCTCGCCTAGCTCACGCTACACATTGTCACTTACCACTAAAAACAGTATAAAACTCTTTTTTAAAATCTTCAGAGCTGGCAGCTGGAACGGATAGCTACCCGTTGGACTAAAGAACAACGCAGACATATCGACTCACGGTATAATAACTTTGTCCTGGGCCTCGGATTATTCTTACGACTATTAGGATGATAAAGACGTTGCAAAAACGGTTATGTGGTTAATTTATATGCTGTAGAAGTTGGAGCAAGGGGTATGCCAGCAAAATTCCTATACAACCTGCTAAAAGACCTTGCCTGTCAAGAACAACCGTAACTTCCATCCTAGAACGTGTATCCAAGGCGGCATTAGTAGGATCTTACCAAATTTAGCTAGGCAGGGGAGGAGGCTCGAGCGGTGAAAGGGAGCATTGATGTTATCCTAAAGGGGCCCTTAACCTTTCTCACTGGGTTGCAAGTCCCAGGCATCTGGACTAGGGCCTGTTCCTCTGGAACACTATGGACCCGGCACCCGCACGGTGAATCCATGGAATGCTAAGTAAATTCGTCTCTAACCTTAGTTGGTATTCCATGTATTGTGGAGGTTTACAAATAATACCGAAATACTTGGCTATGTCGTAATGGTGCGGGGTGGACCAGTGTTCGCCAACCACAATGCAGATAATAAACTATTACACGAACACATCTGCTCCTGTTGTTAAAGCTATCGTATCGTAATTTACTGTTCTCGATCGACGTTTCTTATGCTGTGAAGTGATGAGATGATCAAGTCGTGCGTCTGATGGTAATTGTCGCGCCTATTCGTAACAGTTGGAGTGCCACTCAGACCTTTAAACGGAGAAGACGCTTGTTTCGAAGTCTCATGCGCTTAGTCCACGACATCCCGCGCACACATTCCTTGCTCACATCTCACGCACAAATCTCTCACTTTTTACATGACTGCCCCAAAAAAGGACTGTTATGTTTTCAGGTTTTTTTTATTGCAGCTATGTAAGCCTTTGATCAAAATCTCACCTGATGGTAATTGATCACGTTATTGATGGTGTTAACAGGCTTAACCTATAATTACTAGGTTCATGTATGTATGTTTGTGAGTTTATTTATTCCACCATAACTTCTAAACGGCTTAACCAAATTTCATGTATGAGATATCATTGGATTCGTCTTGATAGCGCAGGTGACACTAGGTACAAAAATATCAAGCTGGCGACTTTAGACGAAATATAGTACTTGAAAAAAAAACATCCAAACCCATCGAGTGGGGTATCAAAATGAAGGGCTTAAAAAGAATAATTTGCAGTCGGGTTTCTTTTACTTTTTAAATACTTGTTTCCCGGTGGGGTGCCGGGTTAGAATGTCTCTCCATTTTTTCCCGTGGGTGTCGTAAGAAGCTACTAAGGGAAAAGTGCGCCAAATGAGCAGCATGCCACTTCTCACGTGGATGTGAGTAGGTTGTTGTGGGCATTAGACGCACAACAAGTCTGTATACCATCTATATGCCCTGCCAGGGTTTCATACAATATGTTCTTGTGTTCCTGTCTTATATGTTGTTAACCTAAATATATTATTCGTAATATGTTCTTTAGTTTCGTCCAGTATGTTAGAGAAATCATTTTGTATGACCCTGAAACTGTGTCCGGTGAATGGCAATAGCATCGCCCCCAGTGGGCCAAAACCCAATTGTCGAAGCGTGGTTGCTAACATACCCCTGCCTACCCTTTCGGGGAATACAGGCGTGATTGTATGTATGTATATACGATTACTTAGGTCCGCATTTTCCACCAGAACTTCGTTAAGCTCGGCTAGGCCCTTGCACACATTCTTTGCACCCATCCCTCGCACACACTCCTTGCATACGGCTCTCTTTTTTTTTGTATGTGCGAATACCTAGCTCTGTTAGACCTTTTCGACCAGATCTACGCTCAGCGAGGGTAGGAAATTGAAGGGATCATACATTTAATTAATTTAAATTTGACATTGATTTAATTTGATTTCATTGTGTATCGATTTGAATTTGACATTGATTTAATTTAAATGTAAGTTTTATTTATTTTATTTGTTTCTAATCTTTACTGAAGAAAAGCGGACCTGGTGAAGTAAAGAACCAGTAATGTTGCTTTGTGGTGTTTGTTTTGTTGACTATTGTAGTGATATTGATATGTGAATATCAATAACGGCAAATACGCGATACGGATGGTTTATGAAAATCTGAATAACAGCCAAGAATCGCGAATATGACGTGACGTGCGCTTGCGTTGTAAGTGCTCTACTCGTAGTTATTCTGTAGTAGGTATGAACATTGACCTATATATACTAGACGCGACATCTCAAACGAAATTACTCGACCAGTGCAGATATGCCGGCCGGCATACTTTCCCCCACACGCAGCTGGTCACTCGTAGAGATTACACGCGCTTTACGTTCGAATATTGTTTATTCAAAATACACAATTGATAATACACAATTTTCGAACGTAAAGCGCGTGTAATCTCTACGAGTGCCCAGCTGCATGTGTGGGAGAGTATGCCGGCCGGCATATCTGCACTGGTCGACGAATTTCGTTTGAGATGTCGCGTCTAGTATATATAGGTCAATGGGTATGAACGCATCATGGACGCAAATAATTTGTCCGTATATACATATCTATATTTATGGTTTATTTTTAATCCTTTCTTGAAAACGGCTCACCGAGAAGCAGTCGACGACGACGATAAATTATATTTATTGTATCTGGGGCACATTGAAAGTGTTACGTAACTTACAAAGACAATTATTTCTATTATTTTATGTTTTACTCATAAGTATTTTTATCCTTAACTAATATTATCGTATTATCTGAGGCGTAGTATAATGTTTTGCGTAACTTACAAATATATAAATATAATTCTTTTTATCCCTTATACTACTACATATTTTTATCCTTCATTATGTTTTGTATTTGATCCTTTACATTTTGAAGATATTTCATTCGCTCAAAGCATATTTTAGCATGTTTTCATAAACATTCTCACTACACAAATTTTTCCTCTTAGATAGATAGATAACACTTTATTGCCACAATAAAAATTCACAAACTTAAAACTAAAAAAACATAATTAGTAAAAGTAGATGTGACAATGGGCGGTTTTATCGCTGAGAGCAATCTCTTCCAGACAACCCGTTAGAAAAGGATTATTATCGTTTGATATGGACGAAGGTATATCTATTACAATGCTAATAAAAGTACAAAATAAATAATACTTCACAAGTCCCTCTTCACAAGTTCTCGAATTTAGAAGTGCCTAAAGATTGAAAAAGCTCGTAGGGTACTGGGCTAGAATTTCACCCCCTCCATTGATACATGTGGGTGTCGTAAGAACCGACTAAAGGTAAAATATCGGAAGGTGGGTAGTAGCGCCTTCTGAGGAACTGTATCTTAAACTGCGATTCCGAAGACGTCTGCCAAGCGTGGGGCTTATGGCCAACCCCCCTTAATGGGGGAGGTTGTGTTCAGCAGTTGTCAGTCTTGCTGATACAGTAAGAATTGAAAAAATAAATATTAATATGGTACTTGGTCTCACTGTGAGCAGGATAGGTCACGAGATCCGCCTTATCTGAAGACAAAAACTGCCAATGGTGGTCGAGCTTCGCTCCATTAGGGTTCCGTAACGCAACAATGAAACATTTTTGTTTGTTCGAACAAGTAACATCGCATTTTAAAATGGTACTAAAGGAACTTTGGTCACCAGGTACCTTGTGAGTTTTAATATGTGTTTATGCTTATTCTTGAGAAGATATTTTAAACGCTTTTCTATGACGCACTTGTATCTAACGGAACCATAGAAATGATATTTCAGATACCTTTAATTGTTTAAACATTATCTTTAGCTGACAGGCTATCTCACCTGATGGTGATGATGTGGTTGTTCAGGCTAACCTAGAATTACTGGCACTCAAAGGCAGCTGCTGGAATACACCGTTAGGTACTTGGGGACGTATTAATGTGCCCTCCGAAGCACGAAAGCGCTCAGTAGTAATATCACTAGCGGTCACCCATCCAAACCACGACCGCGGCGATCGTGGCTTAACTTAGCTAATCGGTTATGAACAGCTTAGGAAACTGCGCTACGAGCGTTTCAAAAAATTTGGTTTACGACATTGAGCCTTGCACTTGCCAGTTTTTAAATTACGTATAGTAGGTGTATTTTGAGTTTATAATACAAAATGAATAGCATGTATTGAGATAGTGCTCAAAGGCTAACCTATCAGGCATAAAAACAAAACGTTATTTTCTTATCTCTCTTTCTATTCTCTTCTGTACCGAGTGATCGAATTTATTAGGCATTTATTTTACCACAGAAAGGATAATAATCACTTCGGTTTTAGTTTATAGTCTTTGTTTTATTTACTTAGGTACCTAAATCCTTTTTATTCTGTGCTTAAGGTACCTACTTACCTAATAAGGTATTTACTTTCTTGCTTACATTTCTTTAGGTAGGTAGGTTAGGTGTCTACTTATTATAAAAAAAATCGTATGAAGTCGCAGGTGCTTCAGATAGTAGGTTTATAATTTGCAGTGCATAGATACATTCGCATCGATATGTATAGTAGATAGATAGGTGTAAATCTTGAATGTTGGTCGTGGCGTGGAAGATAACCGCACGCAACGCGGTGACGGCGGCGGTGGCGGCGCGGGAGCGCGTGCATCGAGCAATTTAGCGGTCGCGCAATAGGGCTGCTACATATTTCATTTAATTCATAAAAGAATTAAACTGAAATGGCTATAATGCGATTTTACGATTTTGAAGCGCTCGTAGCGAAGTTTACTTAGCTGTTCTTAACCGATCAGGAAATTAAAGCAACGTCGCCCGCGGTCATGAGTTGGATGGGTGACCGCTAGTGACATTACTACTGAGCGCTTCCGTGCTTCGGAGGGCACGTTAAGCCGTCGCGTCGCTCCTGGTTGTTGTCTAAGGATGGCAGTCGTTATAGCATGGTGGTAGGGCATTTTGCGAATACCCGCCTGGCTAGCTACCATCTTCAAGTAGAAAATCTGTCGCCAAGAACCTAACGGTGTGTTTCGGCAGTTGTCCTTGAAAGCCAGTAATTATAGGTTAGCCTGAACAACATCTTCAACCACATCATCACCATCAGGTGAGATAGCCTATCAGCTAAAGATAATGTTTAAACAATTAAAGGTGTCTGCAATATAATTTCTTTGGTACTTCTAGATTAGCTTGAACAACATCTTCGACCACATCATCACTTACCATCAGGTGAGATAGTGGTCAAAGGCTAACCTATAACGAATAAAGAAAATGCAGCAAACATATCCATACTTACAAAAACCGTTTTCTCTTCTACACATAAAGCACATAAACCAAGTTTCTCCTCAAGAGACCCGTAACGGAAGCTAATTTGACTATATAACGTTATGTATGTATGAGATATAAGCATCACGCTTTGATAAATAGAATTAGTTGACGACCTAGGCATGTCGCTAAGTGTCAACCGCGATATACGAGTATTTAGGGACTGTACTCGACTAGACCCGTCACTCGTGAGTCTCGTGACAAATTACTCTTTGCAATATAGTTTAACTAGATATATCAGCCTAACATAGCTTTTATTAATATAATTATTCATACAAGACGAGGGCAATAATAGTATGTTTTAAAGAAACAATAATTTTGTCACAACTGTAGGATATAGATATATTAAAGATATATATTTCTAATAATATACGTATAGATTCATATATTTGTCGGAGTTAGTTTGCTACGAGACTGGCAACACTTTATCAACGTTGTTCTAGTCTTTGGTCGCTACTAGTCTATAGTCATTTGAGCTACTGTGACTCAGCCTTAGAAGTTTACGTCGCAAGACATGGCGGTGGGCTCGGCAGTCTGTTACCGACCTCCGAAGGCGACACAGCTGAAATCGAATTTATATTGAGTGCATATAGTGTAAGTGCTGACAGTGATGAGAACCGTGGGGAATAACAACCACTACAACAACAAATTGTTTTTTGTATGGTGCACCATAAAACAGGTTCTTTAGGGCCCGAAATGCCATGCCATGTAAAATTTAGTATTTAAAATAACAATTTTCTTAGTTGAATCTGTCAGAAGTACGATATAACCAAATGTAACTATTGTCCATTAGAATATTTTTCAGACAAATACGTACGTTTCAGCATATTATTACTTGCTTGTCTTCAATGCTTTAAGTGACAGCGAAATACATATATAAATATATTATAGAATAATTTTACATTAACTCTAGTCAATATCAAGGCACTTATTTTCATATAAATTGCGTTTTCCTAATAGGGTAGTTGACACAGTCTAAAATAAAATACAGTGTAACGTTAACATGATAGTAGTTGGAGCACATAACTCGATGAAATTAACAAATTATTTATTCTGCATTACCTTTATTTTGAATAAACAAAATGTGTTTAAATTTTCTTTAAGTCACGTGATCTCAAACGGAAGCAAAGGCGGAAATGATGTCATAAGGACAAAAACAAAGCCACAGAATAGGTAATAGTAATCATGAGAGTTTGCTTCCAAAGGTTTTGACAGTGACAATTGACATTAGTAATTGCTAATAGCAAGCAACCTACAAAATGTCGCATCACTATCGATTTACTACTTAGGCCCCTATTTCACTATCAAATCCATTGGATCCCATATATTTAATAGTGTAATACGTACATTTGACTCATTTATCTTTGATCATATTTCGCCGTGAGATTTGATCAAAGATCAGCATAGATAATAAAACCCAAACTCGGAACAAGAATCTATGGAAACATTTTGCAATTATTACTCATAGTAATACAACAACTTTAAACAGTTGGAAAAGCTTATGTTTATCATTATATTTATTCCGATGTCACTGCACGCCATTGTCTCGATCACTTGAAAGTGTTTACATTTCGGGATTACAAAAATGTTCAATAAAATAGTGATTTTGAACCGATTAAAGTTGTTTAATTACCATGTATGAAAAATAATTGATAATGCTGCCACTCATGTATCCGTGCTTCAAACTGTGTTGGTTCTGTGATTGTTTTATTCAGTCTACATACACCCCTACACTATGGTACACGTTCTGCCGAACAACCTTTAAAATCGATTACGCACGACACTACAACAAGCAAGCAAAACGTATTACATTTCAGCACTATTTGTTTTTGCCCTAACGACGTCATAAGCATACAGGCCGCCATTGAACGATGTTTTAGCGCCAATTTTAAAAGTTGAAATAAAAAGATGGATTTCTAGTATTCCAGGACTCCTAAAAAAAATTAAAAATGCTAGGTGTATATTTCAGTGTTCTAAATAATTTAACATAGTTTAAAAAAACAAGTCAACAACCCTATTCCAAAAACTAGTTCTAAGAAAATAATCGTTTAACTGTTTTTCATCAGGAAGATAAAATATTATATTCAATCGCTAGTAGTATATTTGCAGGTTTGAGATAAATATAACAATACTTTCCCAACGATATTTATTGTGGATTTGCTGTTATTCTGTTTGGTCACTTTTAACAATGTAATAGTATATGATCAGAGGAAAGTCGGAGAATATTTCAGCGTACCGATTCCAATATAATAATAACTATCAAATTAACGAATAAAAATCACGACAACTTTCAGAACTCACTGGGCGATGTGGTCGCTTAGCGACAAAGCCCATACAAAAATAAATTAAAAAAAAAAAAACTTTTAGAACTACTTCCCCACGAACCCCACTTACCTGAAAGTAGATCCATAAGCGTTGGAGTTATCAAATCTATAAAACGGTATTTATTCGCAATCGTTGATATTGGGATATTTTGTAAAATTGAATCACTATGGGACGGAGAGGGCCTGAGTCAACGAGTTTTAAACCTCTAAGTTAGTTTTCCGATTCTAGCTCGATGGCCTGATTGCAGGACAATCCCGATCAAAACTATACTTACGGACATGTTATACATACGGGTATGTACGTATCTAACAAAAAGTGGTGAGGTCCTACTCATTTACTGCCCTCAGTTATGGACTTATATGTCCATTGGCTCCCATATCTACTTTACGACGTGAATCCACGTTTATGTAACTGCTGAGATCCAGAGACAACAACTTTGGGCAACTTTCTTGACACTTGCTATTTTTGCGGTCGTAAATGCTGTTTTTGTGGATCGTAGTCGCGTCAGTTTTATGACAATGTCAAAGAAACATGTTTTTGTTGGATTGGGTCGTTTATTGTATACTGATTTGATTTTATACATTTAAAGGCTATACAAGCCAGGCATTTCCATTTTCACTAGCGTTTCCAATAGCGGAGACGTGAGTGTTGACTATCATTAGTTCATTAGAGACGGTGTGGCTATCAACCAGACTATCGTGATGGTTTTACTTTACTTACATAAATAAACGTGTTCCTACTTTTTTAAGTTTAAATTACTTTTTATTAAATATGAATATATTAAATAGCCTACCATGTCGACATTATTGTTTATAAACTCATATTCATACATAGTTTCTTCATAGTCTGGCTACACGTGTCATTTATAGCTCTCTGTAGCAAAAGCCAAATCCACTTCTGAGAATTACCTACCTACTAACACGAAAGTTTTGGCAAACGAACAATAGGTAATGAAATGTGTCACGTGTCAGCCCTACGGATTGTGGCGCGCAATGGCCGGTGCGTGGCCACCGCGGGCGGCGCTCCGTCCGGTCGCACTATCGCACCAGGATGATCGAATCGTTGACACCGCGCCAAGCAAGCAACGGCTCGCCCGCGCCTCTGCCATGCCGCCGCGCCGCCGCGCCGCGGTGGAATGACCGCGCGACGTTAATTATCGCGTCACCTTCGAGCAAGGGCGGCCCCGCGACTTCACTCACTCCCTCCACCTCAGCACGGCCCCCGTGCGTCACCTATGACGGTCACCCACCCGCGAGCGTGTTTTGTTTAACGCGCCGACGACCGCCGTCCGCCAACGTTGTAAATCGATCAAAATCGTCCGTGACAAATATAGCTGGCTCGCGGATGTGTTTGGCCGATAACTGTCTGTTGCAAAGGTCACCTCTACAATATGTAGAAGTCAGAACACAATAAATAAGGGACTATTTATTGTGTTGTTGTGACATCTGCCAATAAAAATGTACCTACCAATTTGTTCTAATATCTTAACAACGTAAGATCTTTGATCGCTACTGTATCTGTTCTTTCCCTTGCGTGAAACCTTGATCCTATCTATAAAGATGTGAATAAGAACTAAGGAGTAGTGCATATTTAATTGACTCACCTACCTGTACATATAATCAAGTCCGCTGTTGTGGTTCTACCATTAATATATATTATGTTTCACTCGTCGGCCCAGTACTGCACTACTGCCACGAACTTCTCGTCTAAATCACAGTCACAGGCTTAGAACACATGGGGACTAGGAACCAAAAAAATGTCCACTGGTTTCTACTCGAAAAACTGGCAGAAGATTTTGGCAGGCCGATGGAGCTAGTTAATTATATGATTTTATTTGTCTCTTCCAAGATCTATCTATTCGTAATTTTTTTTTCACTAGGTGAGGCCCGCCTGTTTCACGGTATCCTCTACCAGATGCAGTGACGAACTGCGCCCATCACCCTGAGACTACACAAAAGTCTCATGTGCCTGTGATTTCACCGGCACTCTTACCTTCAAACTGGAACATAGTAAGGAGAACATTACTGCTTGGCGCTTGAAATAGGCATGATGGCAGAACTTCACCGGACGAACTAGCTCAGAGTTCTACTGCTACAAGAATACATACGTTATCATATTGTCTATAAGATGTTCTTTTTTGCCTTTTGACTGCCGCGCAGCAGGTCCATGATTCGAAACCCCGTGGGCTTGTGCTTCACCGCATGGTGGAAGGGCATTTTGAGAATGCTCGCCTGGCTAGCGACCACCATCAAGCTGTCCTGGGTTAGTAAGTCGGTTAAACATACGCCTGCTGCGTTAAAACCAGATTTCATTTTAAAGAGGAACACCTCAAGTTAAACGAACGCCGAGCAGTTTTCCGTTAGTAACTGAAAAAATCAAAAACAAGGTTGAACACATCCAGACGTTCTCATCGTCAGGAATACTACCTCCTAGGGCCACATATTATTTAATACTATGTTTACCCGTGATCAAAGTATAGAGGTCAGTTTTGAATAGAAACTTATTTCATAAATGTAGTTAGATTGGAGCTTCGTCCGTAAGTAGTATAAATTATAGATGGTTCGAGTCCGGTGACGGAAATGCTCTCGTAGCGGAGCGGATATCCGGTATCGAGCCGTCGTCGCAGCTTTTGCAACGCGGCACATTGTTTGCAAAAGCGATACTATATTACTTTACCGACAAGCTTATATGTATTTACAGTATATATCTGTGTGTGCCCATAATTATGTATGTATTGAAGCAATGATGGCTCAGTGGCATTGGCTATGGACTGCCGCGCAGCAGGTCCATGGTTCGAATCACCCAGCGCGGGCTTGAGCTTCACCGCATGGTGGAATGGCATTTTGCGATCGCCCGCCTGGCAAGCTACCACCCTCAAGTAGAAAATCTACGAAAAATAAGAAAAATAACGGTGTGTTCCTGCAGCAGTCCTTGAGAGCCAGAACTATGTCTCATAGTGACGGGCGCAGTGCAATTCGTGACTTGTTATGAAATGCATCTGTTATAGGCAGAGGTTAGTCATGAGGTGGGCCTCGAGCTTGTACCGTCACAATACATTAAAAAAAAAATTGTTAGTCTATCTGACACTATAAAACTGAAGCCAACATTTTATAACCAAATTTGAAAAAAGGAGGAGCTTATTACGTCTGTTTTTTTCTGTGTGTTACCTCATACGGCCCCGAAGACGCCGGGCTAGAATGTCACCCCCCATTGGTACCTGTGGGTGTCGTAAGAGCCGACTAAAGGTAAAATATCGGAAGGTGGGCAGCAGCGCCTTCTGAGGAATTGAATCTTAAGCTGCGATCCCCAAGACCGTGGGGATTATAGCAAACCCCCCTCAAATGGGGGAGGCTGTGTTTAGCAGTAGACAATCCGACTGATACAGTACAGTACATTGACCTATATATACTAGACGCGATATCTCAAACGAGGATGTTAGATAATACACAATTTTCGAACGGAAGGCGCGTGTAATAACCTAATATCTACTAGTGCCCAGCTGTGTGTGGGGTTGAGTATGCCGGCTGGCATACCTGCCCTGGTCGGCTATCCTCGTTTGAGATATCGCGTCTAGTATATTATATATAGGTCAATGGTACAGTACAGTTTTTTTATGTGAATGTGGCGGAACAAGCACGAGGCTCACCTGATGATAAGGGGTAACCTCTACCTATAACAGGTGCATTTCGTCAAGTTACGGACTGCCATGCGCGCGTCACCTAGAGACATAGTTTTTGAGTCTCATGTGCCTGTAATTTTACAGGCTCTTAAAGGCTGCTGCCGGAACACATTGTTAGGTGGTTGGCGACAGATTTTCTACTTGTGGGTGGTAGCTAGCCAGGCGGGCATTTGCAAAATGCATGTGGGAAGTGATCGTGTAGATCTCATTAAGCAGAATACAAATGCAATATATTTTATATATTGTTTATCAATAAAATATATAAATGAAGCGTCTTTGACGATTTCAGAGCATTTTGTTACTTACTAGGCCTATTTCCAAAGTATACTACTAGAAATCTGAAGTAACGTTAAATTATGTAATACCCTCTATAGAACCAACATATAGGTACTGAAAACGCCGAAGTTTATGTGCTTTTGAAGATGAAAACCAATATTTCATCAAAACTCCTTTTTTAATAATTTTATTTCTTTAACGCATGTTTTAATGCGAAACATTAAAAGGCGAGGTCCAACTCGAACATTGCCAGTTATTAGTAAAATGGATGCATTAATACCTACAACTTCGTATTGTGATTGGGCGACAACATGAAAGTAACACTTGCTATTATATTGTGTTAATACTAGCCTTATACAGTTAAATAGACATTACATATTAATTATGTTATTCCACGCTAAGCACTCGTAGAAGAAACGTATAGCTAATAACACAATATCAAAGTTACAAAACAAAAACATATCACATTTTTTAATAACTCCTCATTTTATTTCAATTGCTTTGAACGTTGTAATAATCGGAACTTGAGACGCACAGCGCCATCTGTTAGTATTTTCTTTTACCAACGAAAACGGCTGCAGTTTACGCCACGAGACTTTTGATAATAATGTTAGGCTTTGTAAGGAAGTTTTAAAAAATATAGTTTATGGCATGATAAATTGTTTATTCAATTATTTCATCGTTTTTTTACAAATAAATCGGTACCCGGCTGGGACTCGCGTTATATTTACCGGAAAGATTCCGACCGTCTTTTTTACGTTGTAAAAGCTAAGTAGGTAGTTTCCTCTAGACCGGTATCGCGACTTGTCGCTTCTACAAGGAGTAAACGTGCGCTGCCGACCTTTAAATTTACATAACTTTTGTATTATTTCTTACCTATTGAAATGACTTATAGATAATTAACATTATGTAATAAGTTGGTAATATAATTTCAGCGGCATATTTTACGAAAATCTAGATGTGTATTTCAACTAGATTTTTTTTTGCAGATGTGTTGCTTCTCCTTGTGACATCGATAACATGAAACGTACCTAAGAAGAGATATATTAGGTAGGTATATCAAGCTATATCTGATAGAAATCCTGCTTTCTGCTAAAATTATCTTTGATAGCCGTTTCGGAAATGTAATCAATTAATACACACACAAACTTTCCCATTCATAATTTTAGCAGAAAGCAGGATTTCTATCAGATATAGCTTGATATACCTACCTAATATATCTCTACTTAGGTACGTTTCATGTTATCGATGTCATAAGCAGAAGCAACACACTGAGAAAAATGACTTCCGTCCTTCATTACTTCTTGACGTGCAGAATAATTTATAATGCTGATGCCTGTAATAATATCAAGAGTGTGATGAAATAGCATGAAGGCAGATACTTCAGGTTTCGTCACTACAAGTTTCAATTCAGATAACAACCAAAAGTCATGACAACAAGCCTACTCTAGTCTGGATGCGCAATTGCGCATGATAGTAGGTACATATCCCCAAGTTTTATTGGTATTTATGTAATGTGTACAAATATACTATAGGATATCAATTGTTAGATCTCTACAGGCGTTTTTTATGATTGTTAATAATTACCTATATTCTCATTAATTAAATCAACACACTCTGAACACGCCATTGAATAATTGCCATGGTGTGTATGGCACGTGCTATATACGAGCGCGCAAACGTCCAAGCCGCGTTTGTTATTGCTCAATGAAGTCAAAATACTTGTTTGGTTTTACCATATTAGTATCCTGCTAGCACATGTATAAAGAACCGTACAGAAGGAAAGCTTCCATGCAAAGTACAACTTTTTTACCTTTTTTTCATAGGGCTGTCAGTCACTTCTTCAAAGTGAAAATCCGAGCGGATGGTTTGGATTCGGAAATGAGCGCAGACGAGCAAACGGGCGGACGGACTAATGGAAAGACATGACATATTATGTCGAAGTGACAGGTGATGACGTATTCCTCGATTTTAGTTTCATATTTGGATACCAAATATTCAAATAATTACTAAGATTTTAGATAAGACAGATGTCAAATGTACACTTTATGTCATATGTTTCGATTTTTAGTTTATAATTGGAATGCAAAGGTTCTAAAAATTAACAAGAAATAGGTATTTAGACACAAATTTGAAATACATACAGAATAATATGACATCCCTTGTCACTTAGACATCTGTCACATTTAAGACCTATTACCTAGTTTTTTTTATATGCTACTCAAATATGAAATTTAAATTGAAAAATATACCATCAAGTGTCACTTTGACATAATTCACATCTCAGACCTATTACCTAGGTTTTTTTAAATAATCGCTACTTTAGTATAAAATACAATTTGAAAAAATTTGAAACCATTTGTCGCTCTACGCTTAAAAACCTTAAAAAAATCTACATTATTTAAAAAAAAATATGCTGATAGACAATTGATAAACCTTTGTGGCGCGACAGTGTAACGTCAAGGCAAAGTCACTATAGAGTCATGCTAATCAAGTGATCATGATGATGTATCCAATAAGACAATATTATATTCTAAGCTAATCTAGCCTCTTTTTAATGTACATAAGTAAAGCCAACCGTTATATTTTACATAACTGCTCTATAACGCAAACTAAAAGTCATCAATCGAATAAAATAACAATTATAAGTTCCAAAATCACAAATATAGGAAAAATTTAAGTCATGTGCGGGATTCGAACCCGCGTCCATCCACCCCTTCACCCGCGGAATGCTCTAACCAATTGAGCTAACATGACATGACATCATAACTCAAATCTTTCCTATCGTTCTTTAACCATCGTATTGGGATGGAGCGACATCTAGAATCATCTAGAACATCCACTTGCGTTGTACTACAAACAAGACCACATGACTTAAATTTATCCTATCGTATATTTGTAATTTTGCAATGTAATCCGCATAGCAGGCGTTATTGCAAACCTAACAATATTAAAAGTATAACTTCATTAAAAATAAAAAAATAAAACCAACTGCAAATTATTTATTTTTATTAAGCGTTTTATCTTTCTATTGAAATTAAAAACTGCAAGTTATATATATTTATGGAATCGTTTCTTAAAGCCTTTCATTTTGATACCACAATCGATAGGATCTGGAGAAAAAAAAAAGTTTTTTTTCTTATTATACAATATGGCTTCTAAAATCCTTTTATTTTTCTTACGTTTTTATGTACCTAGTGTCACCTGTGCTATCAAGACGAATCTAATGATATATATGATACATTAAAATCGGTTGAGCCGTTTAGAAGTAATGGTGAAATAAAGAAACTCACAAACATACATGAACCCTGAAAACATAACACTCCTTTTTTTGGGCAGTCGTGTAAAAAGACACGAATATGAATGAAATAAAGACTATAACAATGGAAAATTTCAGTGGCAATAAAATATTCTTTTGATAACCGAATAGCCGTTTCGCAACTTGATGGCGCCCTTTCACTTTCAACCGGGCCCGACTGAAAACAACTTCATTTCAATTTCAGTTCGTGCTGTGTGCAATGTGTATATATTTGTGTACGTTGGGCTAGTGTCTTCTTAGTTTTTTTTATGTTATTGTGAAGGAACAAGCGCGAGGCCCACCTGATGTTAAGCGGTATCCTCTGCCTATAATAGATGCATTTCATCACAAGTGACGAACTGCACTGGGCCCATCACCTTGAGACATACCTGTTAAGTCTCATTTTGCCTGTTATTTCACTGGCTCTCAAGGACTGCTGCCGGAACACACTGTTAGGTGCTTGGCGGCAGATTTTCCACTTGAGAGCTCTTTCCATACAAACGTAGTTTCGTCATATTTCAAATACCAAGTGTTCAACCCCGTTGAAATTTAGCATGTATGTCCGTGAGCCTAATATCAATGCGTCCAGTTTTTCCAGTCTTTCGTTTTATGAATTGATTTATCTGTAAATGTGCAAATAAGATTCCCCTTGACAACTTGTTTCCGGAATAATTATGAAAATACACTTTTTACAGAGTACTGACAAAAGAGTAGCATAGATTTTATGCAAGGAAATGCAAAATTTCCACGAGTTTGAACACTTAGGCCCACTTGTGCCAATGAGAAAACGCGAGTTGAACTCGGATTTAGTGTAAATTGTCATACAAAACCCAAGTTAACCCGACTTTAACTCTCGAATTTACGTTGGCGGAATAAGCACTTAGTATTTAAAATATGACGAAATTCCGTTTGTATGGAATTCGCTATGAAAACACAGCCATAATGTGTGCTTGTGGATAGCTAAAGAGTTAGTATGTGAGGAAAAACCTTTTTATATTGGACTCGTACATGAAATTTACCTGGTAAATGAATCGCAGGTCGACTTCCCTCTGGAGTGCTACGGGCAGGGATTCAAAGTTGTAATAAACATAAAGCCAAAATAATACCGATTTAGATGCTACCTGCTTTTGTTAAAATATATATTTGTACTCTAAAACATTTTACACACATTCACATATCCTTATCCTTTTAATTTTCTAAGCGCAAGTTAATTTAGGATGAATTTACCATGAGCGATTACTTAACATTTAGAACTGAATGTTGAACTGTTAGATCAGCTGAATAGCGTCTCGTCATTCCGCGCGGCAATCCCGCATTGCAGTACAAGGTAGTTTGAGAGAAAGATACCGAGCATAGCAGCTCTTGAAGGCTTTGGGCTGATGATGTAGCGCATGCATTCCGCTCCGGTTACGATCCATCGCCGCTGCATCGTCGGCGCTCGGAGCTTTGATGCCGCTACATTCCCGAATTTCCCTAGCGCTGACAGATTGGACGAATGGTTATGTTAGAATCACATTACATAGAACCTTCTGTTCTATTAAGAGGTTCGTTGAATAATTAATTTTGTATAGCTGGATGGAATATTTAGTATGAATCACAAGTATAATGATTCCATTTAGACCTGGATGTTCAAGTATCAGATCTGCGTATAGCATTTCGTCAAGCTGCGCGGCAATCCCGCATTGCAGTACAAACGTTAATTCAGTTATAAGTACCCGTAGTCATATACCATATAATAATCCGTAGTCAACATGACTAGAAAGTTGTCAGAGAGAAAGATATGAAGCTCTGCTAACTCTGCTCTATTTATCAAAAGAATTGTCTGTAAAAATAAAAACTTAATAACAACTTTTAATAAACGTCAAGCCGCGCGGGAATCCCGCATTGCAGTACAAGGACTAATTCAGTTATAAGTACCCGTAGTCTACCTGACTAGAAAGTTGTCAGAGAGAAAGATGTGAAGCACAGCCGCTCGCTGATGCTGTCAACTCTGCTCTATTTATCAAAAGTATTGTCTGTAAAAATAAAAACTTGTAAGTAAGTTTTTACTTTAAATAAACGCCAAGTCGCGCGGCAATCCCGCATTGCAGTACAAGGGTTAATTCAGTTATAAGTACCCGTAGTCTACCTGACTAGAAAGTTGTCAGAGAGAAAGATGTGAAGTACAGCCGCTCGCTGGTGTTGTCAACTCTGCTCTATTTATCAAAAGTATTGTCTGTAAAAATAAAAACTTAATAACAACTTTTAATAAACGTCAAGCTCCGCGGGAATCCCGCATTGCAATTTGCAATACAAGGGTTAATTCAGTTATACGTACTCGTAGTCTACCAGACTAAAAGTTGTCAGTCGCTGTTGCTGACAACTCTACTCTATTTATCAAAAGTATTGTCTCTAAAAATAAAAGCTCATTAACAACTTTTAATAAAAAGAAAATGCACAACCGTTTCCACGGTAAATGAATACTATGAGTACAGTCAAGCACAGTTAAAAATACATAAATATGTAAGAGGCATAGCCACAGATAAACTTGCAAAAAGTTATGAATGAAACCGAGAGTGCCGCCGTAGTAGAGTTGTAGACACCCTCGCCCCCTCCTCACCTTCCACCTACCCGCAAACCCCCTCGGCCTCCACCACAAGAACGATTTTGTACTCGCATTAGTTTTATTTTGAGTTGTTTCATTTTATAGGCAACATTTAATGGAGTGTCGAATCTATTAAATTATTTATTGTTGCTCTGATGTTTTGGGGGTTGTTAAGTTTTGTGACGTTTTAGTTACTGGTGTTTACGTTTTGGTAAGTTATTTTTTTTTATGTTATTGTGACGGAACAAGCCGAGGCCCACTTGATGTTAAATGGACTAACCTCTGCCTATAATAGATGCATTTCGTCAACGACGAATTGCACTGCGCACGTCACAGTGAGACGTACAGTTGTTAGGTCTCATGTGTCTGTAATTTTACTGGCTCTCAAGGACTGCTGCCGGAACACACTGTTAGGTGCTTGGCGACAGATTTTCTACTTGAGGGTGGTCGCTAGCCAGGCGTCTATTCGCAAAATGCCCTTCCACCATGCTGTGAAGCTCAAGCCCGCGGCGGGATTCGAACCTTGGACCTGCTGCACGGCAGTCCATAGCCAATGCCACTGAGCCATCACTGCTTCAAAACAGTACAAGGTTTTGTCTCAGTGTATACATTTAATGAAGTACTGAATTGAATAAAAAAATGTTTCTTTATTTATATGTCATGGCTTGTACAATCTTGCATTATTTTCACTATGAAAATATTCTTTAAATAATACTTCGCAAAACGACTTTGTTGTTTCAGATTAAAACCAAAAATAAGTTAGCAAAGCCTTACAGGATGTGATTAAAACTATAGGTAAATTATACTTCCAAGTAAGTGATCTTACACTGCTGTCTTCATAACTTCTATGTAGTGCGTAGTGAGTAGTAGAAGTAGTGAGTCAACCCGTCTTAGACCCCAGAAGGGTGGGTACAATAAAATAATGGCCTCACATGCAGCGCCAGGTTTGTTACAAGCAA
The DNA here is from genome assembly GCA_963890685.1 of Plagodis pulveraria. Lineage (NCBI taxonomy): Eukaryota > Metazoa > Arthropoda > Insecta > Lepidoptera > Geometridae > Plagodis > Plagodis pulveraria. Next base: position 7,042,745 of record OY982964.1, on the reverse strand, counting down.
AGACAAATAAAAATCCTTTCTAAGATAATTGTTTGCGATCACACGGCTTCAGAGTGTAAATCCAAATCGATTTTAAAAACATTTTATACCAACAATACTGTTTATAAGTATTGATCATCTATTCTTTTTTATGGATTTTCATTCATGACAGAATGTTTTATTAGTAAACTAGCTGTATCTGAGACTTCGTTCGCGAATGCCGTACCTGCAGACTAATTATTCACATTTTAACACTGTTAATGTCATATTAAACAACGCTGTGCTCTGCTGTGAAGCAGTCTTAGTAAAGCAGAGCTCTGAAAGGAGCTTTTTACTTTGGGTTTGAAATTCCCAGGTTGTATTTTCCAGAAGACAGTAGATAAGTAACTCGGAGAGTTCCTTCGCAGTTCGCACAATAAATGTTGAAGCAAAGTACTTTGTGCGTTTCTTTGGAATTTCGATTTTAAAACGGCGTCTTTTTGCCGATGTTTTCTTTGTTTGGCGGTAGAACAAAAATATATTAGTTTGAGCACTTCCATTGCGCAGTCTCCAAAATGTATCCAGCAAAAGATAGATGGTTAAAAAACTGATTATGGCGAATGTTCCCGATTTTAGAGTTTTATCTTAGCAAGCTTGCAAAACTAAAGAAGGAAAAAAAAAATGAACAAAAAAAAATCAGTTTTGGCATCAGTGTCAGCGGCAGAGTGATCTCAAATATTTTTTTTTTCAAAATATCTATTATGTACAGAATTGGATCTGTTACAGTTTTATTATGAGTATATATGAGTATTTATTATCAGAACATTTTGAATTGATATTGTATAGTTTTTTATAACTCCGTACACTTTACGTCCATGCCGTTATTATATTTAAGATAAACTTTCTTAAGATTTTCATTTAAACAATACAAAAGTATTTTACAGGTACTACGAGTAAGTTGAAGAAAAATTAAATAATTGAACCTAATGATAATATGATTGCGTGTCACTGACGCCAAAATTGTATAAGAGATTGTGAGTTTCACTTTGAAAAGTTGTAAATACAATATTTTTTTTCTAAAACTCGTGTAATCTCATCTGTTCAGCTCATATATAGGGTATCTTAAAGTTTCTCTTTGTCATTGTTTCGCGGCAGCAATTAGTATCAAAATATTTACGTATCAGCACTTAGCTTTGGTTGCTTGAATACCTTTTTTTTTTATGTAATTGTGACGGATCAATCACGACGCCCACCTGATGTTAAGTGGACTAACCTCTGCCTATAACAGATGCATTTCGTCACAAGTCACGAATTGCACTGCGCCCGTCACCTTGAGACATAGTTGTTAAGTCTCATGTGCCTGTAATTTCATTGGCTCTAGGACTGCTGCCGGAACACACCGTTAGGTGCTTGGCGACAGATTTTCTACTTGAGGGTGCTCGCTAGCCAGGCGGGCATTCGCAAAATTCCCTTCCACCATGCGGTGAAGCTCAAGCCCGCGGCGGGATTCGAACCATGGACATGCGGCACGGCAGTCCATAGCCAATGCCACTGAGCCATCACTGCTTCATAACCTTTGTAATATGTTATTCATGTGTGCTTCAACATCTAGTATGCAAATAATAAGCTGGGTAGGTATCTGTGCTTGCGTCTAGGTTGCCTAACCGCTGGCCTAGATACCGCGAGGCGCGGCGACCGCACGCGTTTAAACGCTCCGAGCTACCAAATGGTGTGTACACTGTTCAGGTCCATGCTTATATATGCAAACCGTAGGCTGAATAGTACACACATATACTAGGCCTAGAAATTGTGTTCTTAGGCTAAGAGGTTGTCTGCAGATTTGCACAGAAACTGGTTGAAAGGTCAATCGAATCTCAAGTCTCAGCTATGTTTTCTTTAGGACTTTTCATCACACACATTAACTAGCTATATAGACTATAAAACCCTAAATTACTTTATTTTAAAACTAATATAAATTTGTCTTTGATACTATATTATATTTTGAAATGAGTTTCGTAACGAAGTGATATACATGTATTTTATAAGGTATTCATTAGAATTTATTGAAATAAAAATGGATCTAATTCACGGTCTTAAAAGATATACATGTGAACATATAAATTGATACATTTTCTGTGTACAAAAATAAATTGACGTTTTTAATGTGATTAAAACCTCCATAATGGTTACCTTAATTTTAATGGAGTTTTCATATATCTATGACGGCGTTTCTGTATGTAAGTCGTAAATTATATATGTCTATTTTTTATTATAAAAAAAAAACGTAGTTTTCACTCATTTTAGTAAATAATACGGGATAACTCACGTGAATAAGTCAGATAGCTCCGACTATAGTTTCAACCACATTCGGTAGTTATTTTCAAGGAGAGCTCGGGACGCCCGCGTTTAGGTCTCGCTTAGCACTGCGGGCGGCAGCTCGTAATATGTCTATCTAGCTATTTACTTTTTCCATAAGCCTCACAGGAAAAGCATTATAGAGTTACTCATCGTTTAACCGATTCTACATTGTATTAAAGAAACTCAGCCTAAGGAGAAAGGGTTAAAGGGACATCAGCCTTCAAAGTAATTAATTATGCTTTTTATATTTGGCGCTATGATGTTTCAAAGCTGTATATCCTTATCGAACAATATTATAGGCACATACGGGTAGGTAGGCAATGTCCTTTATGTCTCACGACGGTGGACGGCGGCGTCGTGACGTTGCAGCTGCCAGCCGCAGAATTAGGGTAATGGCAGCGTGAAAAGCGTGGCTTAAGCGGGAGCGATTTTAACTCGCTTTTACTCGATCTTCCTCGTAGTATTATGGAATCGGCGTGAGCTACTGATATCATTATGTGGTCCTCATAAGAGATTGTTGATTATCATGTTTAGGATTATTGAATGTTCATCACGAGGGATTATTGATGATAGGGTTAGGTTAGTTCATATACATTCACTGATTGAAGCTTGTCCTTGTAGGTGCTGTGTGTCACGAAGAAAACGTAGAAATATAAATTAATATGGGTTGATCCACCGCATATGACTATTTCGAGTCGAAGAATGCAAATACACTCTGTTTTATATTATGTATATTAATATATTTGATATGAATATATTTGTAAAAAGATTTTTTACGATACATACTGTTTTTATTGCTCATGATTTATGAGCATGCTCATTTCTCATATTGATGAGCCATTACGTTCAATCTCAATTGATGATGTAGTCTAAGATGTTAACATGCTTAATTTAGAATTACTTAGCTCTCGGATGTCGGCCGGAAAAATGCCCTACCACCATTCGTTGAAGCTCAAGCCCAGATTGGAATTCGAACCGTGGACCTTCTGCACAGCAGTCCATAGCCATTCGCATTTTGCCATCAGTGTTTCTAAGCGGTAGTATCAATAAGTTAAGGAAGTTCAGAAAAAGCTCAAACTTAGCATATTTTTTTATTGTTATCATATCATCGTCAAGGGTCACACCTGCGCAGTGTCATTAGCTTATATGAAAAAACCATATGTGAATGTAATGGCATGTATCGAATGTAATACATAATTTTCATAATGTTCACACTAAACAACAACATGAGTACAAAATAACATAAACATGGATAGGGCCGACAGTAGACTGAATATGAAATTATTCATTTGTGAAGCAATGAAAATAAGAATCATAAGAATGATGTAGTTTTCGAAATAGTTTGGAAGGTAAGGTGAAGTAGAATTGTATGTGTGTAAAAGTTCACCGGCTCGGTAGTTATTCAATGTTCATACTGAACTGAATATAAATACAAATAATAGTTTAAAACATAATATAAATAATAGTTTAAAATTGTTAAAAGATTGCAATGTTAAGGAACAACAATAATTTAAAATAAATCTGGATAAAACTAACATAATACGTATCTAACAGCGTGTTATGCGAAAAAAAATTGTGGTTCAATTTAACGCCAAGGTTATACAGGAGGTAGAAGCGTCAGAATTTCTAGGATTGACAATAGACAGAAAACCAACGCATATCAATTACACCGTTGCGTTGGTCTGAAATTAGCACTAGTATACCTCAAGTAGAAAATCTGTCACCAAGCCCCTAACGGTGTGTTCCGGCAGCTGTTTGAGAGCCAGTAAGTAATTCTAGGTTAAGCCTGTTAACACCTTCGACCACATCGTCACTTACCATCAGGCGAGATTGTGGTCAAAGGCATAAATACATACATTATTATTATTAGCATTAAAAAAATTAGGTATTTATAAAAATGTATATATTTTTTGTATGCATTTCATTTCATAAAATTTTATTAAGTCAAAATTATGAAATATTTTTATATGTTAAATAAATATTAGTGCTGGCAAAAACGTATCTTTGTTGAGATTGTATCATTTGTATCTGTATCAGTTCAAAGATTCGAATCAGTAGAGTGCTTCATTTGCATCATTTGCATCAGTGACTCTGAACTCGATTTACTAGCGCAAATAAATTAAATAACCTTTATGAATCGTTTTTATTGACCTTGTTTGAGAAATTATGTAAAGTATATAATATTGAATTAGTTTTTTTATTTTATAAATTTCATTTGTCTGAAGCTTCCATAGAAATAGATTTTCAACAAAAAAACTTTTTCTATAATATGTATTTACAGTTCAACTCAGTTTACTCAGGCTAACCTAGAAGTACTGGCTCTCAAGGACAGCTGCCGGAACACATCGTTAGGTGCTTGGCGACAGATTTTCTACTTGAGGATGTATCACTTAACAGTTTTTACTTATTGTAACACTTAATCGTTTTCTAATACAGTAGAAAATTGCAGACCTAACGTAATCCGGTTTTTTTATCCGATTACAAAGGTCAACTAAACAAACAATAACAATAGGTCATCTTTCCTTACGCGTAATGCGTGCGTAGGTGAGCTAGTGTTTCCGTCTTTCTCAGTCATCCACTAGTAGTGAATAAGTGAGAGAGACGGCGCGGTGGACGGCGATCTCCGACGCGACCGCGATTGAGCGACCCGACGCGCTTCGAACAGTCTATTCGCTTCGACTCACTGAGTCGTTTCCGTGAAGAGCGACACACCTCTAATAAATATATTTCGCCTGTTTACGTTTACCGTTAGTACCTACACGATCAATTTAAATCGCTACATGTCATGGGAGTACACATAGCCTTATGTCGTCATCAGAGGAGCACGTATTCTAAGCTCGCCCATGCAAGCGAGCTGTTCGCGTTTAGACCATGTATTTAGGTGCGCCTTGTACATAGCGGCCTTATGTACCACCACTGGCCTTATGTACGCGTTCGTGATTTTAGCTATATGCCACATAACTGAAACTGGAGAAATCAGCGGAGCAGAATTTCTGCGAAGGTCTTGCGATATTGCGTTGCGAATTCGATTAAAGTGTTGTTCCCGTAACCCGTTGTCAATTTGCAGAGGAATAAGTTCTGAAAGCGTATTCGGTTCTGATATATAACCGTATCAGAGTATATGTTATGAAAGATAAACATAATAATATATGTAACTTTAGATAGACTAATGGAAGTACATGTTCATAATAATATGCAATATTAGCAGCTTGAGTTCCTACGAAAATAGAACAAACTGCTCATGAAATAAAGTTCTTTTCAGCGCGTGCTGCAAAATGACGGTAACGTTAATTTCCTCCTCCATATTGTTCGTAATTTAGAGATAATAATAATACGTTTCATATGGATGCGATGAAAATACAAAACATACTTAAACAATACAAAATCTTTATACCCTGGCATTTTTTTTAAAGTTTTTAATTGTTTTTATTAAGAGCCATTTCACAAAATCACGCTACTGAAGTTTAGGTAAATGCCAGCGCATCGCATACACAAGCGAAAGAAGTGACGACGGAATAGCGTGACTGTGAGTAACATATTTTGATACTAGCACTCATTAATAAAGAAATGTAAGTACCACAAACGTCCCATGACGTTTTTGGTTTTCCATTACTTAAACATGTCACCCTCATATTCCCATACCACAATATATCCTATACCTTTAAAAAATAACATTTTCATCCATTTAGTTTGAGTAGACCAAACAGCGATATATATTTACACATTTTCAGGTTTTTTTGTCTTTAAATCGAATATTTTTGATGCAATCTATAATCAACATATATACTTCTTGATACCAATGCAATCCTCACTATATACTCTTATGCTCACTATTTCCTCTATGGAAAATAAATGATAACACACCTTTTTATAGAAAAAAATACTGGAAATGGGGTTTGAACACACGACAAAAATGGTGGGAAATAGTAATTTAATTGCTATTTTTATTTTTTCGTAACTAGACTCACCTAGAACTTCGATTCTTGTTTTAATGATAAATTACTGTTGTTCTTTAGTCATGTATTGTTACAGATTTTTACGCCAAATATTTTAAAGTAACAAGATTAAAACAACCCAATTGTTTTAAGAACTTTGGCGGGAAAACTGTATTGGAGAGCAATATTTTTTTCTGAAAAACTATACCACCTACGGCTTTGGTCCTTCTTTGATATTATTATTTACATATAATTTATACACTTGTATTATTTCAGATTTTTTGGTTTAGAAGTTTAAAATTAGTTACGAGATTATTTAATACGCAAATTTGCATCGGTAAGTGTTTGCGTTGCAAAATGTATCGAGCGAAAAATGACTTATACATATGCAAAATTGCGTTTTTCTAGGTTTGTAACTGTTGGCGTAGTTACGAGATTAATATGAAATGACGTAATATTTTGGGGCCAAAATGTACTTTGTGCTGGTTTCAGATTTCATCAAAATATTCAAAATGCTTCCGTTATCTCAGAAAAGTATGGATTCTTTCTTGTATGGGCAAGGATGCATCCTTTTGAAAACCATTTGGATTATGAAAGTCGGACTTTTTTTTAATTTATATTATTATGTCAATGTGATGGAACAAGCGCGAGGCCCACTTGATGTTAAGCGGTATCCTCTGCCTATAACAGATGCATTTCATCACAAGTGACGAACTGCACTGCGCCCATCACCTTGAGACATACCTGTTAAGTCTCATTTTTGCCTGTTATTTCACTGGCTCTCAAGAACTGCTGCCGGAACTCACCGTTAGGTGCTTGGCGACAGATTTTCTACTAGAGGGTGGTCGCTAGCCAGGCGGGCATTCGCAAAATGCCCTTCCACCATGCTGTGAAGCTCAAGCTCTGGGCGGGATTCAAACCATGGACCTGCTGCGTGGCAGTCCATAGCCAATGCCACTGAGCCATCACTGCTTCAAAACTTAAACTTACGCAGAAAACACTTACGCAGATTTTATGGTAAATTTGTAAATACGACTATCGACCGCTAACTGGTATCCCGGTTTGTACAAATGATGGAAAAGCCGGGAGGCCGTTTTGTACAAATTAGGAAGGTAGTTTAATTTCCTGCTGAAGTTATCGCTGTGTTCACTTATAGACATTAACTGAATCCAAAAATATTGGAAATCAATTATTCGCCTGTCATCTTATCCTTGTAAAACAAAAGTTATAGTGAGTTACTAATTTAAACTAGAATAATATAAAAACTAGCAGACCAAAAAGAAGAAGTCAACCCTCTGAGGTTGTTAGCATTTTTCCAATAACGCTGTATAAGGCTGCATAATTGTGACGTTTCCTTTTTTTAACACAATGGAGGAACAGAAACTAAAGATGTAGTTACTTAACAAGACAACAATAATTATATTATGGACAACAAAAATAAAGTATAGTTTGTTACTTAAAAAAATAAAGACATGATCAAAACTCTGTGGTCGCACTATAAACTTGCGTCTAAGCGTTCCGCGTACGAGACGTCAGAGCAAGGCAAAACGAACGCAGGTCCTACCTCGATGAGCGCTCGCGCGGTACTGATCGCCTCGCGCTTGTACATTTCAATTTATGAGCATTTCGAGTTATGCTAAATATTTTTTCTTGTCTAATAAAACAGAGTTAATAGCACAATTTATTTAAGATCAGATTAATTAAAGAATGAACTTTCTTTTCATATAATATCTGTTTGGAATTACACTTTATTAAACGCAATATATCGTGGTAAACTGCTGATATAATTCGTGGAAATTGGCGCAAGATCTTTATTTTATTTCTACAATGACGATTAATTAACGATATTCTAGTACACTATGTGTCAACAGGATTATATGCCTGATGCACAGTTTTTTTTTTAGTTAATTTGATGAATCTTTATACAAGAGATAGAACTCTGAAGTTGGCTATGTGTACTTTAATTCGTAAAACAAGGTGCGGGAGATTGGTCACTACAAAATAATTAATGTTATGTTTGTAAATCTGGTACATTAACTGAAAAGAGAACAGATTATTCTATTTTTATCAATTATTAACAACTTGTAGATATTTCCTATGATAGTAAATTAAGCGCTTAAAATCTTCGTATACCGCATTAAAATGTAAAATGCCTCTTAAGTAGTTTTCGATACAATTTTCAATTTATGTCAAAATAAACTTTTCTTTGAGATTTTCGTACAAAAATTGAGATCGTATCTATATCTATACTAATATTATATAGAGGAAAGATTCGATTGTTTGTTTGTTTGTTTGCATTGAATAGGCTCCGAAACCACTGGACCGAATTGAAAAATTCTTTTACCGTTGGGACCGCGGGCGGCGCGGTGCATTTAACGCGGATTATCAGAAATGTGGTCATTCTTGACACATCCATTGTTCTTTATGAATGAAAGTAACATTTCCAGAAATGATTATGTATGACTGATATGATGTTTTTTTGTTTGAGGTACTACAGGCGTTCTTTTCTGGGAGACCGAAAAGATTTACTTGATGATTTGGTTCTGTTATTCCACAATTTTGCTTGAAATATCCAAAATGATAAACATTTATATATCTGTTATAATAATATTTCGATATATCAGCTGCCAGACATCTGGTAAATAACAAATTAAATATATACGGAACCCTCTTTGTGCCGGCTTTATTAACTCCACCTATCCAAAGCCTAGAGATATTTGCTATTGAACAAAATCTAAATAGATCTATATCTATACGTATATTATGAGTATCATGAGTATATACGAAATTGTTATTTTAAAAGGGAGGAGGGTCTCAAATCAACTGTTTAATCAAACTTCAAAAATAGGGGAGGATCTCAATTTGGCTGTTTTTTTTTGTTCTTACCTTCAAACTTTTAACTTTTTTTTTAAAGAATATACCAAAATCGGTAAGACCTGAGTTTGGTATATTCTTTTTTTTTATATATCAGGCCTGGTGCTTGTCACGTGGCAGTGAGGTGTAAAGGGTGTATACCATTTGAAGTTAGATTCGCTAAAAACGCTAAAAACGATCACACTCCCAAAAAGTTGTTCCATATGGGTCTTGGCGTTATTTTCGCCATAAACGCTATGAGGCTACTGGAACAGTTTGAATTCCCTACATCTAATGTCAAAAGTGACAGAAGTGGCAAATTTTAGTGGCATTCTTAGCGTTCATATCCTAAATGGAACAGGGGATGACAGTTACAAACGATCACAGTGATCATAACCACAGACGCAGAATGTGATCAAAATTATCGAAATTAACGTTCTTAGCGACAAATGGAACATACCCGAAGAGTAGTATTTGAGTTATCCCTAATAATGCGTATTTATTTAGCTTCGAATACATTGATGATGTTCTCATTTTCACTTGTCGATGTAAAATGAAGAAAAAAACTGTATATGATGGTTTGTTTTTTTGTATTTTTATTTTTGTTGCTTCGCGATTGGTCCGCCACTAATGCATTTATTTTTATGATTCTTTGTAAATTGGATAGAAAATAATATCTCCAAATTGGTCCCATTTAAATTTGATCAACATCGGTCGAGTACTTTTGAAGTTACTGTCAAGTAACTGGAAAATGTATTTGTTTATCTGGATGATATAATAGTATGGCCGATGCACAGTGTTTTAATGAAGCAACTTTTTCAGACATCACTTTTTTATTGTAAAACCTGATAGATATAATCATACAAATGTAAGATTTTATATCCCCATTTAAGTAGCACTTTAGCATCGATTTAAAGTACTCTTTATCTGTGCTTTTTCAGAAAATTCTCTTTGTTATTTTGGAAAGATCTTCCTCTTCAATTATCTCATCTCTATTGTATTTATTCTACGTTCATGCTTTTTCTGCGACACCTAACTTCACTTCTACATAGGTTTTGGAAACAACACTCATGTACATATTGCCAAACGTGGCTTTTAGACATTTTCTGTCTGTTCATAAATGTTTCTGCAATACAAAGACAATGAATCATATCAATGAATTTATACTATGTTCAAATTTGAAAGGATTTCGTATCATTTCATATCAATAATCTACAATGTTAACTTGCGTTTGCACTTGGTATGTTACTTGTTTCATATTTTCTACAAAATGCAAGTAGGTGTGTAGTTAATTTTAAAGAAGAACACGTAACTCGTTATTTTTGATTGGCCTCTTCAACGGTAGCTTGCGAGTAAAATGGTTGCCTGATTTGTCTTTATGCCTATGGAACCCTAGAAATAGTATAAGTGGTAAATTTAAATATTATATCGACTGTCCCTACTATCGAAACTAAATATCGCGCATTTTTAGTTTCGTGAGTTTACGAGGACCAGCGACGTCACATTCCATACTTTACGACTTGCTAAAACTGATTAAATTAATAATATTTGAAAAACTTTATCTACATTGTAATATAATGTCGCCTCTTTGCTTCAATAACGTGATAAGTCCGACAATTCATATTTTTTTTTATTTGATAATTGAAACCGCCGTGACCGATTTTATTTTTCCAAAAAACGTGGTAACCTTTGTGCGTGTAATAGCGAATCTATGAGTGAAAGAGACAGTGCAACTGTGTCAGATCGCGATATCACGTTGTCTTTTTCTGCACGGAGATTTGTTTCAACAACGAAACAAACCAGTTGTTACTACACACGCGGAGAGGAAGGTGCTCTCAAATTTCAGCGAAAACGTGGCGAAAACGTGATATCACAACTATATCACTTTTTGGTTGCAAAGGTATGTTTTAATTCAATTATTATTTTATATTTTATAATGTGATAAGTAAGGTTTAACACAGTGTTGTTGAAAAAAATGTGTGATGTGTTAATTGTAATAAATGCTCATGTCACACTGTTGCCGAAAGAATAAAAATTTTACTTTGTGTTATCTTAAGATACAACATTGTAGATGATGAAACTTTTTCTAATACAAAAACCAAGTTATAGTTATCTGCTGATGTTCCGTTATTGAACAAAAAAAATATAATTTAACCAGTAATATTTCTAAATATAACGCTGTTAATGCTAAACAAATAACTATTTTTACTTATTTTTTCAGATGGAATCGCGATGTAAAAGACTTGTTAAGCTTGCATTGACAACAGAAAGTTCTAATGTTCCTGTCGCAGGGACAAGTGCAGGTACCTATTTGTATATTTAACCATTATAGAACTATTTAGTACGGAAACTCCACCACCGCCGCGCGGCTGAGTTAAATAGATACCTATCTGATTTTTAACGCGTGGTAGGTACCTACTTGTAACTATTTCGTGCACGTGGTAATGTAGGTACTAAGTTTGGATTACAGAATTATTTTCTATCGTACTAAAATAAATGATAAATTTTACTTATGAAAACGTGTTATTTTAGATAAAGACGCAACGTTAAGCTCAGGGGACGTAAGGTCAAACATAGAAGAAGCAACGTTAAATGCGGATGACGCAGCAAAAAAAAAAGCTGATCTATCAGTATCCAATCGCCATCGTTGTGATTCGACCAGCAGCAGCGGTAGTTCTTCATGTGACTCATCATCATCAAGCAGCTCATCCAATACATCAAATAATGAAGGTAAGTTTCACTGGTGTTTTGAAATTTTTTTAGTAATTTACCTAATCTTATTTATATTTCAACCGTAATACATTTTGTACACAGATAGCGACGATTCAGTTAAAGACCCAAACTATGAAGTTGTGGAGCCTCAACATATTTATCGAAATTCTTCAGATTCTGACGGAGAAGTTGCTAATGTTAACACAAGTAACGAAAATTGTGTTTTACAAGAAATTTTTACACCTACAGAAGACGACGAAATTATTAACTGCCTTGTACAAGAAGCCCATGCGTTACCGATACTAAATGAACCATCAGCTGTTGAAAATGTCAGCCATACTGAACAAAAACCACAAAATCCAGATTGTAGTCCGAACAAAAAAGGAAAAAAAAGACAAGACGAAGACAAGAAGGAAGCTGGAAGAAAAATATAGCGAAGAGACTGAGAAATAGCGGTCAGTCTTATCAATCAGTAAAAACAAAAAAAAATCCAGAACGTAAATTGAGATCGCCTTGCAAAGAAAATTGCGTATTCAAATGTCGTTCAAATATCACAGATGACCAACGTCATAAACTTTTAGAAGAATTCTGGAACTTGGGCGACATTGAAAAACAGTGGTCGTTTATAGCAAATAGTGTCGAAGCAGTCATCCCAAAACAACGATACGTGAAGATAGATTCAGATGGAAATAATTAAATAATGAATTTACCTTTCGCTAATTATTTAATGTTCTATCGTATATTTACCCAAGATTACAACATATCGTTCTTTGTTCCTAAGAAAGATTTATGTGATGTGTGTAAAGCTTATAAAAATAGCACTGATGAAGAGAAAGAACAGTTAAAAGAAAGCTACGAAACACATCAAAATGAAAAAGTTCTTTCACATGCAGAGAAGGAGAACGATAAAAAGAATAGTGAAATTTTCGTTGCAGTGTACGACCTTCAAGCAGTCTTCCAATGTCCCAAAGGGGACATTTCTGTCTTTTATTATAAGTCAAAATTAAATGTACTTAATTTAACTATATACAACATTCAGAGAAACTGTGTTGAAAGCTATGTTTGGGATGTTTGAGCTCACAGAGGTGTAAACGAAATCGGTACATGCGTTTACAAATACCTCGTCAAAATTTCAGAAACTGTCAAAAATCTAGATGTTGTATTCTAATCGGATAATTGTGGGGGCCAACAAAAAAATAAGTTTATGATCTGCATGTATCTATTTGCAGTAAAAACAATACTTAATCTTAATTCAGCCACTCATAAATATTTGATTAGAGGACATACCCAGAACGAGGGCGATTCCGCTCATTCTCAAATTGAGAGAGAAATTAAGCGGCAATTACGATCTGGCCCCATGTATACACCAGACGCATATATTGGTGCCATGAAGGCTGCCCGGAAGAAAAGTGAACCCTTCCATGTAAATGAAATGTGCTTCGCAGATTTCTATGATTGGAAAAACTTAACTAATCAAATGAACTTTTCCTTGCTAAAAGATGAAAATAATTATTCAGTTAAACTAACAGGTTTAAAGGTGATTCGAGTTCAAAAAAGCGATCCTGAAGCTGTATTTTTTAAATATTCATATGCTTATACACTATTTATAAAAGCTATTGTTATTAAAAAGAAAAGGAACGTCTCAAATTTGGAATTAAAAAATGCATACAACCAAAAACCTGGGATATCTGATAAAAAAAAAGCAGACCTAATGGACTTGGCTAACAAAAATCTTATCCCCAGATACCATAGGCCATTTTATGAATGTTTGTAGCTTTTGAGAATAGCAGGTTTTTTTAAAAATAAAGGCTGATTATAATAGGCTGTTATTAATACTTACTTACGCCAAAACAATACTAAGACTGTTACATAATTTAAGATAAAGTGTGTGTGATCATTGTGAGAGACTATAATTAAAAGTAAAATTGTGATTTTATGTTGGTTATCAACATATACTGAATTAATACTCCAAGTGCCATGTTTAGATTATAATTATTTATAGTTGATTTATTTTTATTTGAGTATGATAATTATATTCTTGTTTTGTCTAAGACGAGTAAGAGGTTTTTATTCATCTGTCAAAGATTTTAAGCGAATAGTCAAGATCTACCAAATAAGTTATAATTAGGTATACCTAATAATAATATTACTCAATCATCAAAGTCTGATTGAATGTTCATAAGGATAGTTGTTATTCTTTTGTTTAATTTTAAGCTAATGCTTTAATTTCTCCAGTAACATGTGATTCTCATTAAGTAAGGAACAATAAAAATTGTGATAATTCGTAATTTCAGTCTGATTATTCAATATTTTGAAGAAAGAAATTATAATGATGTAGTTTGTAATTGCATTGTTTCCAATAAAGATTGATTCTGAAATCTAAAAGTTTTGATTGCAGCAATGTTTGTTCATTATATAACGCAATTTAATAACCAAAGTAATATCATCAAAATCGTGACAATTTAGTTTGTAACACTTATCTTACTACATATTTGCAAGAACAACGTGACATGTTTTCCACTTTTTCTCAAATAAAGCCAATTTCTTGCTTAACTTCTAAATTATCAGTATTTTGATAAGTTTTTACATAGTTCATTTTTAATAATTTACAATAAATCGTAGATTGACAGTAAAAAAATTATTCGTTTCGACACAATTATTTTTTGAATGTTGAAAAACACTCTCCTCTAAAATTTCAATTTTCAAGATAACACATTATTGAAGCAAAGAGGCGATGTGATAGAAACAAGTTGCGACGGTAATAAAAAAACCCTTTTTTTAGTTTCGATAGTCTACATAGGGACTGTCGATATTATGAAGCAATAACAAATATCGAACAAAACTATAGTCTGTAAAATCCGGATAAAAAAGTGACAACCCTATCAAAAATAGTTAATTTGAAATAACTTTAAGATTCCATTGAGATGGGATGTGAAATTAAGGTGGTGTATTGTGGAAATAAAGACCCTAATTTCACTATAAATAACTTTTCCCAATACGGCGGAATTCTCGAGAAAAACTAAAAACTGAAAAATGCATATTAATGTGAATCTAATTAAGGTACGAGATTTCTTTAGGCTTTCGAAGATGCAGCATAAAAAACGCCATTTATGAATCAAACAATGTTATAGCGTATCATGCTTAGATTAAAAGATATAATATTATTTCTGTACATCCGGAAGCAAATAAATCGATTTTAAAAAAAAAAAATACCCCAAAACTAGAAGTGCTGGTTAAATGGGGATACAAAAACTTGCATTTGTATGATTATATCTATTAGGTTTTACAATAAAAATGCGATGTCCGAAAAATGGGCCTCATAAAACATTGTGCGATGGTGATATACATCAGTAAAAAAAGTGAAAAAACTGTTTGCAAATACAGACAGCATTTAAATTCCAATAGCAAAAATACATTAGATCGCGCATCACAGTTTCAAGAAATAACAATACCGAAAAAAAAACTTCAAATTGACATAATATATTTGTTTATTTTGGCTTCTGTGTTCTTGTTAATGGATTTTTGAATGGTCAATGTGGGAGCCATTTTGATATCGAGGCAACGTCATCCATCATGCATTCGAGCTGTAGAATGTGTGACAAGTTACTAATATATAACAAACTAGCTTTACGGCTACTGAGCCATGTATATGCCAAGTCACATTAGGGATATAATAAATAATAAGACATTTAAGACAACACTAAAACGGTGGCTAATTAATCATGTTTTTTATAATTACAATGAGTTTCTGAATAGGGATAAGTCAGCTGACATATACGATTGATGAGTTCGTGACAATAATATTATGTGTGTAACAGTAACATGTGCCATTTTATTAATTTATAATTATTGTAATTTTTTTAAATTTACTTTACTGACATCTTTGAATTATATGATATTTTTTATTGTATGTATATATATAATGATTGATAACATATTATGTAAAATTAGAATGTTTTTTGATATACATATTAACAATATTAATAGTCATTCAACAATCAGATTATTGATGTATTCATATTAATATGATTGATATTGAATGCTCGATGTGGGCAAACTGATTATTACTCTATTGCCGTAAGATCTGGCAGACTTGTATAATTTTATCAGTTGACAATAAATATATTCTGATTCTGATACAGCCGCGGCTCCGCCCGCGCGCATATCGGTTATCGTTCAAAACCATTAACCTCTTTTTGCGCAGTTGAATAAAAACTATCTTATATCCTTCCCCGGGTCTCAAACTTTCAACAAATTTCCACACCAAATATCATCCAAATTGGTCCGGTAGTTTTTAAGTTTATTCGTTGCTTACAAGAATACAATTCTTTATAACACTTGTTTTTTTTTTTTTTTTTTTTTAATGCCTGATAGATTAGCCTTTGACCACTATCTCACCTGATGGTAAGTGATGATGTGGTCGAAGATGTTGTTCAGGATAACCTAGAATTACTGGCTCTCAAGGAAAGCTGCCGGAACACACCAGTAGGTGCTTGGCGACAGATTTTCTACTTGAGGGTGATAGCTAGCCAGGCGGGCATTCGCAAAATGCCCTACCTCCATGCTATAACGACTGCCATCCTAAGACAACAACCGGGACCGACGGCTTAACGTGCCCTCCGAAGCACGGAAACGCTCAGTAGTAATGTCACTAGCGGTCACCCATCCAACTCCTCACCGCGGGCGACGTTGCTTAACTTTGCTGATCGGTTGAGAACAGCTAAGTAAACTTCGCTACGAGCGCTTCGAAATAATGAATGTTAATGTTAGTATAGATATAAAATCTATAAATAAATCTCATACAGGTTTTTTCCTATGTGTAGATGTCTATTATTTGCTCTGTGGTATGTGTAGAAGAAACTCGTCGCACATTGATTCTGCTGTTGGGTAAATATAAGAATATGTCATATGTTATAAAAAAAATATTAAAAATCACGATTAATTTTATAATTTAAAATAAATAATAAAATCTGCCAAAAAAGTGCTTTTAGACAGAATGTCTGGCACTGCGGTGGTACCCAACAAGACGTACACTCACTGAAGAGACGTAACGTCTGGTAAAACGTTGTTGTGAGTATTTTGTGTTGCTTCTCATTAGGCGAACGCCCTCTTTAACTTTGAGATGGTTTTTTTTTGTGTTTTTGACGGAATAAGCACTAGGACCTCCTGATGTTAAATGTGTCTTGTTCCTGTAATTTATTATTTCAGATTTTTATTACTTTGTAAATATTCAAAACTTTATTCAAAGGGTGCGCAGCGCAGTTCAGTGATGCCGTGACGGGTGCTCTTGGCTCGTAGTAGGCATTGGCTTTTACTAGGAGACACAGTTTTGTTACTAGTAGAACTACTAAAATATACTAACTTGTGACTAGTAGAAGTCAACCCGAAGAGGTTGTTCTAATAACCCTGTATACCTACTAACAACAAGAGCATTCCCAAGGAAGGTTGGGGTCAGGAAAAAGACCGGGAGGAATCCGAAGCCAAAAAATTCTACAGTAGCTTTTATATATTAGTATTCGTTATTTTGCCTCTTTTAAGATGTTATAGAGAAAACATATTTTTTCACTTCACAAGCTCGGAAATCTGTTGTTTATCATTTGAAATCTGCGTCGAAAAGTGATTTTTATCCGCTAGCGTGTAAAAGGTTTTAGGAATTCGAACTCTCGCTTTAAAAGTTCCAGAAAAATGAATTTATAGGTGTTATCAATTACAATAATATTACTTAAAATTTTTACAATAAATTAACTCAAAATTATTACATTATTTAAGCTGTTTTTCTTTTACCTAGTATTTTTCTCGCTGGAATGAGGTGAAAATTTCTGTGTTGCGGTCGGCCGCCTAGTTATTTTACTTATGGTATCTTTGAAACCTTCGGTATGCTGAGGATTCTATATTATGAAGGACACATCGCTCGAGGTCCAATCGTACAATCCTACTAAGGTTTCAACACAAAATACTTGAATCAAATAAAATTTAGTAAACTTTCATAGCAAATAACTATTATCGTTGTGTACTTCTGTCATCGGTTGTTAGAGAAAACATTTATTGCACCGACCCCAGATACGTGGGTTGGAAGTAGGAAGATAATAAGTTGGTGATTTGAATCATCGCTACCATGCTAAATCAATACACCTTGACTTCTGAAAGTTATTTTATAAATGTTCAGTATTGGCAATCGGTTTGGATTAAAGAAAAAAAAACACTCTTAACAATGATGCTTACAAGATCGAATGGCACTCCCCCACAATACTGTTAAGCATCAGCCTAAGTTGCAATTACTACTAAGACATCCATATATAGGCATCGCAATTGATTGGCAATAATGGCCGAGCTGTAAAAGACTGCCGTGCCGCAGGTCCCTTTTTCGATCCCCACCGTCAGCTTGAGCTTCACCGCATGGTAGAAAAGCGATTGCCTGCCTGGCTAGCTACCACCCTCAAGTAGAAAAATCTGTCGCCAAGCAGCTCACGGTGTGTTCCGGCAGCAGTCCTTGAGAGCCAGTGGAATTACAGGCACATGAGATTTAACAACTTTGTCTCAAAGTAACGGACGCAGTGCACTTCGTAACTTGAGATGAAATGCATCTGTAATAGGCAGAGGCAATCAGGTGGGCCTCGAGCTTGTTCCATCACAATAACTAATCGATGTCGGTATTGTACCAATTTGAAGGCTACCTAACAAAAAAGGAATCATTAAGGATGGATGATCCAGTGAGAAGTTATAGGCTGCTGAAATTATGCACAAAAATATATTTAGTAAAAATACGGAAGTGACGTCCAACAGAGATCAGCTTTCAAATATTTTTTATTTGAAAGTTGATGCTGGTCGTGTAGTCCCATATGAATTTCATCAAAATCGGTCAAGTCGTTCTTGAATTACACTCCAATAACTGAAAAGTATTTTCCTATCTTGATGATATAGTCATTGACAATGAATGATAATCGATCCCATAAGCAGAAAGGGTCACTAAAAAGGGTGAAAAAAAATATTTAAAAAAAATCGCAAAAAATGGAACCGACTTCACAACTCACATGTGAGAATGATTTTGATGAAATTTAATTACCAACTTGGAGGTATATTCTACCCGCAAAAAATAAAGAATCATCAAAATTGGCGGAGTAACAGCGTCATTAATAAACAAACAATAAATAAACATATAGTAAATTTTAAAAAGTATTCGTATTATTATTCATAGTCAAATTAAGACCCGATCTTCGGAAAAATAGGTTACAACATTTAAAAATTACGCGTTAACAGTTTTTTACAGCTGATAGGCTAGTAGGCTATTCTTTGACTACTATCTTACCATTTGGTAAGTGGTGATGTGGATTGTAAACAGACTATGCCTAGAATTACTGGCACTCAAGTACTGCTGCCGGAACACACTGTACGGTGCTTGGCGATATATTTTTTTACTTGAAGGTGGCAGATTACCGGATTACCATTAGCAAAATATCCTTCCCCCATGCAATAGAGCTTAATCCGGCGGTGAGGATTGAACTACGGACCTCCGGCTCGGCAGTCCATAGCTAAAACCGGTCGGCCATCACTGCTTCAAAACTTTCACCCAGTTTTGAAGGTCAGTTATTAAGCCTAAAAATCATCTATAGAATCAGCACCCAATACAAAGATTAGATCCCAGATATCCTCATTCGATCCGTTCAAGTTCAATACCGTCTAATTTCCCTTCTGAGTGTTTTTAAGGAGGTTGAAATAATTCTACCGTCGGGTGGCCACTCAGAGAATCAGCTGAGTCGCAGGTTGGCCGTGGAGTCAGCAACTAGCCAACCGAGGTTACGTGCCTGACACACTGCCGCTGTGAACAACAATCAAGTCAAACGAACTTGCTCAAAGAATTGTACAGGCTCGAGTGAATGAACAACTCATAGATTGCTCTCACATCCATAGAACAATTAATTAGATTAGAGGCTGGGCTTAACGAAAGCTTTAATCCACAGATAACCCAGCGAAGGTTCAGTGATGGCTCAGTGGCATTGGCTTATGGACTGCCGCGCAGCAGGTCCACGGTTCGAATCCAGCCGCGGGCTTGAGCTTCAACGCATGGTAGTAGGCCATTTTGCGAATGCCCGCCTGGGTAGCGACCACCCTCAATTATAAAATCTGTCGCCAAGCACCTAACAGTGTGTTCCGGCAGCAGTCCTTGACCTGCTGCGCGGCAGTCCATAGCCAATGGCACTGAGCCATCACTGCTTCAAAATCCTATCACTATAATAATAACAAATATTTTTAAAATATTTTATGAAACCATCAAATTAATATTTTAATAAAACACTTAAAAAATACAAAAATATATCTAGTGACAATTCCGCCTAATTTTCCTGTTGAGCCCAGAATTTCTCGATCGTGCACTCGTAGAGTCAAGACCTCCTGAGGATGCTTCGTGTAGAAGCGAACCGCGTCGAAAATTCTTCCGTTTTGGCTGCGTGGCGTTTGTGACGTCACGTCGGCTCAATAGGAAAATTAGGCGGAATTGTCACTTGATATATTTTTGTATTTTTGAAGTGTTTTATTAAAATATTAATTTGATGTTTTCATAAAATATTTGTTATTATTAAATATGGATTTCCGCAAAGTAACGCCTGAATCTATTTATCTTCCTATCACTATCCCACAATTTGTACATTTTGTGGCCCCTTTAATTGAGAACTATCACGCCTATAGATTTGTGCTTTAACATAGTAATTTATCTTCATATCTGGATCTGTTATCTGTAAAAAAAATATAATTTTATAACCATAAAAAAAATGAACACTAACAATTTTGTATTCATTGGATATAATGTTATTGTAGTAATATAATCTGTAATCAACGTCATCTGTTACAAAACCAATAAGTTACCATAGCCGCAACAGAACTAAACTCAATACTCAAATACATTTTAGTTAATATACTCAATCCCCGTGGGGTACCGGTATAGAATTGCACCTCCCCATATCATTCCTAAGAGACTAAGGGGAAATTTCTGGAAGGTAGGCAGCAGCGCCTTCTAAAGAACTGACATCTTACACTGCAATCTCCAAGCCGCCTCCCAAGCGTGGGGATTATGGCAAATACCCCCTAAATAGGTGAGGCTGTGTTCTACAGTGGACGATCCGGCTTAAACAGTAGTCTACTTAATACTAGATGACACCACTAGAATCAAATTGTAAGATAAGATAAATATTTATTTGCAAAAGAATAACTTATTCTAGATACAGTATATGAAAGAAAACGATACAGTCTATGAAAGAAAACGACGGATTTACATTAAATTTGCATGCTTGTTATAAAAATTTAAGGTGATATTCAAACTAGTTTTCCCCGTGTCATATAAAAGTGAGCCCTCACAAAGCTCAGCTTTTGGCTAGTTAATAAGATAGGAGTTTTGCGTTTAAAACATTGAATCCGTGTGTCTCATGAGCAAACTATAGCGGTATTTTAGCTGCGTCGACACGCGAGCTCTAGCCGGGAGATTGCGGCGAACGGCGAAATAGACCCGCGTAATAACCCATACGTACCTGGATACCTCGTATATACCGTACTACGTATAATGGTAGCAGTACGAGTACATACTTATACAGATATAGAAAACACTATTTATATGTAAGAAGGGTATAAAAACGCCAAAAAAAAACTGTCTAAAACCCTTACGCACTTTCATAACTTGTATTATGCCAAACTAATTAATTTTATTTCCCCGTGGGTGTAGTAAGATGCGACTAATGGTAAAATACCAGAAGATGGGCAGCAGCATCTTTTAAGGAACTTAATCTTACACTGCGATCTCCAAGACGCTGCCAAGCGTGGGGATTATGGCGAATCCTTCCTTAATGGGGGAGGCTGTGTTCAGTAGTAGACAATCCGGCAAATACAGTACAGATAGGCTAGCCTTAGACTACTATCTCACCTGATGCTAAGTGATGATGCGGTCGAAGGTGTTCAGGCTAACCTAGAATTACTAAGAGGTACCTGATCATTACAATCTGTAAGATTGATCACTAAGGGCCCGTTTCAGAATGTCCTAATAATAAAGTTTAGGGTTGCTAACCAACACATAAAATAACTGAATGATAAAAATGACAGTTCACATGCAGCGCGTTTCAATCTTTAACCGATGGATAGGCTAAATCAGTGCCTGTGAAACGCAAAGATAGTGTTTTATTTATTAAATAAGTTCCGGTTATACTACCCAGAACATAAAATAACTGAATGATAAAAATGACAGTTAACATGTAGTGCGTTTCAAGCTTTAACCGATAGATAGGCTAAATCAATGCCTGTGAAACGCAAAGATAGTGTTTTATTTATTAAATAAGTTTCGGTTATACTACCCAGAACATAAAATAACTGAATGATAAAAATGACAGTTCACATGCAGCGCGTTTCAATCTTTAACCGATGGATAGGCTAAATCAGTGCCTGTGAAACGCAAAGATAGTGTTTTATTTATTAAATAAGTTCCGGTTATACTACCCAGAACATAAAATAACTGAATGATAAAAATGACAGTTAACATGTAGTGCGTTTCAAGCTTTAACCGATAGATAGGCTAAATCAATGCCTGTGAAACGCAAAGATAGTGTTTTATTTATTAAATAAGTTTCGGTTATACTACCCAGAACATAAAATAACTGAATGATAAAAATGACAGTTCACATGGAGCGCGTTTCAATCTTTAACCGGTGGATAGGCTAAATCAGTGCCTGTGAAACGCAAAGATAGTGTTTTATTTATTAAATAAGTTTCGGTTATACTACCCAGAACATAAAATAACTGAATGATAAAAATGACAGTTCACATGCAGCGCGTTTCAATCTTTAACCGATGGATAGGCTAAATCAGTGCCTGTGAAACGCAAAGATAGTGTTTTATTTATTAAATAAGTTCCGGTTATACTACCCAGAACATAAAATAACTGAATGATAAAAATGACAGTTAACATGTAGTGCGTTTCAAGCTTTAACCGATAGATAGGCTAAATCAATGCCTGTGAAACGCAAAGATAGTGTTTTATTTATTAATTAAGTTTCGGTTATACTACCCAGAACATAAAATAACTGAATGATAAAAATGACAGTTCACATGGAGCGCGTTTCAATCTTTAACCGGTGGATAGGCTAAATCAGTGCCTGTGAAACGCAAAGATAGTGTTTTATTTATTAAATAAGTTTCGGTTATACTACCCTGAACATAAAATAACTGAATGATAAAAATGACAGTCAACGGGCAGCACGTTTCAAGCTTTAACCGATGGATAGGGTAAATCGATGACTGTGAAACGCAAAGATAGTGTTTTATTTATTAAATATGTTCTAGGTAGTATAACCGGAACTTACTCGAACATTCTGAAACAGGTCCTAAATCTCTCAAAAGTATCAAGTTTAGGTTACAAACGTTTGCATGGTGGTATTTTGCGAATAAACACCCTGAAGGAGAAAATCTGTCGCCAATCACCTAACGGTGTGTTCCGACTGCTGACCGTGAGAGCTTAGTTTAGGCAACCTAGAATTACTGGCTTTCACGGACATTTGCCGAAACACACCGCAAGCACTTAAGTAATGGGCAATAGATTTTCTACACAAGGGTGGTAGAAAGCCAGGCGGTTGCAATATACTCTACATACTCTTAATAGGGATAGTATGGCAGGAGCATGTATTTTAGCTTAGCTTATATCGTATTTCATTCTCCACCTGAACATCTTTATTTATCTGAGGTTATCGGCAGTTTCTGGAGGAAGAATTAAAAAGACATTACTGACATAGTATGGACGAACACACGGGCAAATGAAGGCCAAAGAAGGTGTAGAACTGCCTGAATAATGTATTTATGTGCATGACATATATACAAACAAAAATAATAGTTAAGGAATATAGTGAGGAAAGCAAAAACATGTAGTACCTTAGAACTTATATTAAGGGCAGTAAGAAGAAAACCATCTCTGTACATTGGTATTACTTTAACGGAACATTCGCGTTTGGAATCTTATCCAAAATCAGCAATAGATAGGAACCCGCTTTGCCTACGGCTATATACAGTTGGGAAATCTATAGGTATACGTATAGATAATATATTGGTATGAGGGCACGTACATAAGGCTATGTACTTGGTTATATAAACGGAGCTGGACGGCGACAGCTAGGCGGAGCGGCCGACCAAAATACGGCCACCTGACGCTCCCACCCTGGCGGGAGCGGTCACTGTGTGAGGATAAGCGATTTTAGACCGAGGACTTGTCTACAACAAATTGTTCTTTCATCGTTAGTAGGCACACTTGTATATCATAAAAAGGGTAGATTATAATAAGGAATTATTGTATAGAATTGTGCCATTTGTTGAAATTTTTTTACTCTTTTGGAATGTTACTGAGATTTTTTGTGAGATAAACCAAGCAAACTTATCCTACCGAAGGTTGAGCCACGACCTGCTTGTCCTTGTTGACAAGTGTAGTTAGAGATTAAGATCAGGAAATTAGGACGTACCAAGCGTTAAATAAATAAACTGAAAATATCGAGACATGTTTAGAGCAGGAATAATGATAATTACTTCGACTGTTATTACCACAAAATGTTGTTCAAATGTAGTGAAAATTAATAGATTCAGGCGATACTTTGCAAATATCTATATTTGATAATAACTAATATTTTAAGAAAATATCAAATTAATAATTTAGAAAAACACTTAAGAAATTAAAATTTTATTTATTTACAACACTGCCTAATTTTCCTGTTAATTCGACGTAATGTCACGGTCACCACGTAGCCAAACCGGAAGAATTTTTGACTTCCTTTATATAATTATTAAGTGTTTTTCTAGTATA
Source organism: Plagodis pulveraria (assembly GCA_963890685.1). NCBI lineage: Eukaryota > Metazoa > Arthropoda > Insecta > Lepidoptera > Geometridae > Plagodis > Plagodis pulveraria. The sequence goes on along the minus strand of OY982964.1, from coordinate 7,018,112 downwards.
TTAGTTTATTGTATTCATAAAATATTCGTTTTGAAAATGTATACACCAAAAGCAAAACTTGTTTATATAGAATAATAAATAAAGAAATAATAAAAACAAGTAGGTATACATGTCGAATATGACGCACGCGTTGAACTCTTTTATTAGCAGCAATTGGAATACATCAACCCCTCAATAAATAATGATATATCCATCCTATTACTTTCAACTGTCAAACAAATGAACAGCGTTTAAATGATTTTAGTTTAAATTATGACAGATCCGCTAATCGCGCCTCTCATGTCTATATGTCAAGCGCAATCTCGGTACAAGCGCGCACAAAGCCTGCCCGCTGCGGTCGCCGTCTTACCGCCACCTCCCGATTGTACGGCTTATGTACCTGTGTATTTATGAGACGCTGTTGTAATCACAGCCTTCTGGAATATTCTGCACGTGGAACAGATATAACACTACACCAGCTTCACAAAGTAACCTTAAAACAAAAGGAATATGTAGTAAAAACTTTATAGATACTACTGTGATATGTGAGTACTGCATCATCGTAATCTGTTAGTTCCTTTCAACTTAGAAGCAATGATGACTGAGCGGTAATAGTGATAGACTGCCGCAGGTCTCTGGTTCGATCCCCACCGCGCCGGCATCAGCTTCACCGCATGGTGAAAGGGCATTTTGCGATTGTCCGCCTGGCTAGCTACCACGCTCAAGTAGAAAATCTGTTGCCAAGCACCTAACGGTGTGTTCCGGTAGCAGTTCTTGAGAGCTCCTGAAATTAGGACTTGCTCCCATCCGCCCCGGTGTCTTTGTCCCGCTAAAGGGGCAGATGGGAAAAACAGTTTCATCAACCCCTTTGGTCACGGTTTTGGAGTTTAACGGGGTGGATGGCACACATTAAGTATCGTTTACCCCGGTATCGCGTTTGACGGGGCAGATGGCACGGATAAAGGTTTATTTGCCCCGCTATACTAAATACTGATAAAATGAATGCCTTATAAATAAAAAAGTTGTTATAATAAAAATGAGTGTTTATAACATGAACAATTAATCAACGGTAAATAAGAATCAGTTTTTAACAAAAAAAACTGCGTCACATATCAAGAGTATCATAAATACGTTACGCTAGCAAACAATACTTATTAATCTATGTACTTAAATATCTCTAGTAATCACAGATGCGTACTATATCAATCATCATTATGTATTCCAAAACTCCTACTTGTCGTCGTAGCTCCAACGAAAACTAAATACTTTTACATTAAGTCAGTGTTTATTCAACAATCACCGGTAATAGCATTATAAACAAATAGTTTGTATAAAATTGAAGGTTACTATTTATTACTTACAAAGGTAAATAAAAATCAGTTTTCAACAAAAGTAATATAAAGTCGTTCTTTTAGCCAACAATATAATTAGGTAATTAATTAGTATTCATAATAATCACAGATGCAAACGAATTATTCAGCTAACTATAGTTTTGATCAGCCTTCAATAGTCATCATTGATTCCAAAGCTACTAAATACTACTATCCATATTTCCAGACATACATACATTATTCTGTATTTAAGCTTGAATAATAGTAATAATAACGAAAACGTCACTCTAGGCAGTAACGATGAGAAACATGAAAGACAAAGGGATACCGAATATTTCTTACCTATCATTCAACCAATAGGAAGCATGGAATGTGCGGGTTTGCCGCACAGATTCACTATTGTTAGTGACGTCACTCACTATTATACGGTCAAGACAGTGCGTGGTGTTTTATGTGTCATTGTGAGTGAAGTTACGTGTTTAATTATTTGTCTGTGTAATGTACGAATTTGTGATTACATAAATTAAGTAGGTATAGTTAACTATTTTTAATAACGGCATCTTTGTCTATTGTGACGTTGATATTTTTGTTAAGCAACTATTTTTATGAATATATGATTGATTGTTTGTTCTTATAAGAAAATGTATACCAATTATTATACAGAGTAAGTGGTTTTGTTAGTCATTCATACTGATTTTTGTAGGCTGTTCAATGTAGCTACGTATCTGTAATCACTGATGCGTATTTTAGTGCGATAGTATTTGCTAGAAGAACCACTTTGTGATGCTCTAGTTATATGTTTTTATTGTTTTCCATTTAGAGACAATTTACTTTTGTTAACCAAACAATGACAAATAGGATTTAGTACTTTTGGAATTCATGTTTATTATTGAATGCTGATTAATAAATAGCATGTATCAGTGATTATAGAAATCACGCAGGCGCCTAGTTGTATTGTTTGATAAAGGAACTACTTGGTAATGCTTCAGTTATGTAACGTTGATATTTTTTTAAAACTATTTTTCGCCTTTGATTATTAAACAAAAACTTTTTGTCACTTAACAAAAAAAAGTGTGATTATAGCAATTAAGTACCCAATTATATTGTTTTATCGAATGACTACTTTGTTATGATCTAATTAATCTGACATTCTCTTTTTGTCAAAAACTATATTTTTTACCGGTGATTATTGAATAAACACTGACTTAATGTAAAAGCATTTAGTTTTCGTTGGACCTACGACGACAAGTAGGAGTTTTGGAATACATAATGATGATTGATATAGTACGCATCTGTGATTACTAGAGATATTTAAGTACATAGACTAATAAGTATTGTTTGCTAGCGTAACGTGTTTATGATACTCTTGATATGTGACGCAGATTTTTTGTAAAAAACTAATTTTTATTTACCGTTGATTGTTTGTTCATGTTATAAATACTCATTTTTATTATAACAACTTTTTTATTTATAAGGCATTCATTTTATGAGGATGTAGTATAGCGGGGCAAATAAACCTTTATCCGTGCCATCTGCCCCGTCAAACGCGATACCGGGGTAAACGATACTTAATGTGTGCCATCCACCCCGTTAAACTCCAAAACCATGACCAAAGGGGTCGATGAAACTGTTTTTCCCATCTGCCCCTTTAGCGGGACAAAGACACCGGGGCGGATGGGAGCAAGCCGAAATTAGAGGCACATGAGACTTAACAACTATGTGCCTGTAATTTCACTAGCTCTCAAGGACTATGACGGGCGCAGTGAAGTTCATGGCTTGTGAAGAAATGCATCTGTAATAGGTAGAGGTTAGTCCACTTAACATCAGGTGGGCCTCGAGCTGGTTCTATCACAACTGTGGTAGTGGTTATAATTTTAATAAGTTACAAAGTATTAACTTACGTCTATGGCGGGAAATTTAAAATTTAACCAGATTCTGTACCCAGCTAGGTTTTGTAATAATTCTACCATATTAGGAGATGAGTCGGTTGAAAATAATATCCCTTGTATTATCTTGAACTTTGAGTTATTGTACACTAATGCACATGATTCCATAAATTACCCCTAAAATAGTCAAAAAATTTCTAATCATATTAGGGGTTAAAATATGTAATTACCGATTTGTACAAAAACAACTAAAATTCGTTTTTTTTTAATTTATCACTTCGAAATTTGCCAAATCACGAAAAAAATGGTAGTCCGTTGGAGCAAGGTCTGGCGAATACGGAGTTTGACGAATGGTTTCCAATTGCAGTTCCTGTACAGTTACAACGGTTTCTCGTGCTGTATGAGGTCTCGCGTTATCCTAGAGCAATAATGTTGAAGATCGATATTATTCACCTGTGTGGGCGGTATTCCACGTGGTTCGTTCTTCAAATCAAAGTTTCCATCACGAAAGAGTTTAAATCAAAATCGTACGGTACGCACATGAACGCTCATTAGCAGTCCCCTCTGCAAACGCAACATTGATATTGCGAGCTGTTACTGCCGCGTTAGGTCCGCGTCGGAATTCGTATTGAAAAATCACATGTATAGAATTTCCAAGGTATCCATCTTTCTTTTCTAATTTCTAATCTGAATAAAAACAAACAACTGAAAGTCGATAATCGAACGTTGCACATTTATTTAAAGAAGAATCTCATTGGTATTAACCATGTGAAAAAAGTTTTACTCTAGAAGCTCTAACCATGAAGTTTCTGTGTCAATTCGAAGTACCTACCCATTACAATAAAACGACAATTTCATACTTTAACTCCTATTACGAACGATGTCACCTAAGAGTAAATAGCCGATTTTTCCGCTGAATAGTTTTAGTTTATAAACCACTTTAAAGTTTTTACCACGTAGGCGCCTAGCACTTAATGCAACCTCTTTGCTTAACAAGTTTGTGGCTGTGATGTGAACACCTGCAAAACCTACTTAAGTGTTGTGCACCTGTTTATTCTAGAGATTTTGTTTTGTTGATGATTTTAAAAGAACTACATTTTAAAAATATGAACGATACTAGCGATTTTGCTTCGATAAACAGAAAAGAGGAATACAAATTTCTAATATTATTTCACCTCCTTTTTCTACATGTTCAGATTACATTTTCACAGTACAAAACACAACAAAAGACAACGGTCAAATAACTAAAATGGCGATTTCAAAATATTACGTGTGGTGAAGTCAAGATGGCCACCATAGAAAGCACCCTGACACGACTGAAGCTCGGCCGAAAAAAAATAAAGGCGCAAATGTAAGGACTTCATTTTTGATTACCCAATAACTTTTAACTTAGCCTAAGAAGTCTTATTTTTGTCAACACTTTTTCAAATGTAGGTAAAAGTAGGTTATGTGCTAAGCTTTGAACCATTCTTTCATGTGTTGGAATTTGATGACGTGAGCGAGTTTACATATATACCTACCGATACTTTTAAAGTGAGGGCTGCATAAGCATAAATAAATTGATTACAATATTAATCAAATTGTACGATACATATAATCAACTGAACGTCTATTCTAATAAAACATCTAATAAAAGAGTGCGCTCGTGACCACGACCAATGCAACTTGGTCGAAACATCGACCTCTAGACTCATTGATGACGAGTCTTCCGTCTGTCAAATATACTGACATGGTTGCAAGTATATACTGTTAATTAAACCAAACATTCATATAAACAACATTATATTTATCGATACTTTATAATTAAATAATAATGTACGATAAACATTATATATCAATTTAGTTTCACATGACCATAATAATAGGGTTAAGTCATTATTTTACCAATACTTCTATTACCATATTGTACATTCTATAAACATTAAAGATGTAATTATATAATAAAAGTACTTACAGTAGGCTATAATCACGCCACAAACCCAAGGCTTCACAATGTAGTCGGTGCGACGTTCAAATAACGAATGGCGCTCGGGCTAGCGAACCTTCTGTTTATAAAGGCTTACTGCCAAGATGGCGGAGACCGTGCGACATTCGTTTCACAACTTTTAATTCTATTAAAGATTTGAAATAATATGATTATTACTGATTAACTAAATAAAAATAAAAAGAACGATAATAAATACAATAAATTATAAATGAATACTAGATAATATTACCAGATCACAATATTAACGAGTTACGTTTAGTCAAGTGTTCGCCGAATGTGCGAGCGAACACGTGCAAAAAATAAACTAACCTTATATTATTGAGTAAAATAGCTAACAATACATTTGAAATAATAAGTTACTGCTACCAAATAATAATAGATATTTGAATAAAATTACAAACCCTTACACTTATAACTAATAAAACATGTTAATAATAATAAGCCGTAAGCTTGATAAAAGCAACTTATTTTTTTATAGCTATCAACATAAAAAATAAGGATCATGAGTGCCGCTGAAGTACGGTGGGCAGAATTAGGTCGCGCCGTCTCGTCGTCAAGGAGACCCACTCCCGGCCGGTTTTACCCCGAGAAACCCGTATTTACCCCGCTGGAAACTGACCGCATGAATTTTTAGTAGTTGCGAATACGGAATAATTGTTTGGGTCGGCGACGTGTGTAATGACATTCACGAGATAAATATTATAAGGACGCCCGAGGACCGACACTTCACCAACACATAGAAAGGAGCTTTAGCAACATATTAAACTACCCACATAAACTACTAACCTACTTAAGCATAATCACACTAAAACCTAATATACTGTACTGTACTGTATCAGCCGGATCGTCCACTGCTGAACACAGCCTCCTTAATTTTGTGGAGGTTTGCCATAATCGCCACGCATGGCAGGCGTCTTGGGGATTGTGAGAAATTAGTTCCCCAGAAAGCGCTGCTGCCCACCTTCTGGTGTGTTACCCTTAGTCGCCTCTACCAACACATACGGGTTGAAAAGGGGGGAGGCATTCTAGCCCGGCACCTACGGGAAACCTAATATAAAAACAGTAATAATTGTGTGTGTGTTTTAAACTACTTACAATTTCGATTAGAATAGAATAGAATTATTTATTGGCCTTATAACATCAACAGCTACACTAGGCAATTCAATTAACAATATAAATTTGATAATGGTAAGATATTTATATAATTAAGCAATGTATGGTTCATAATATTGATATAAAATAAAATATTAATACAATTTCAAAATAACTTAATAAGATTAATAGTAAAAATGTCTTAAATTATCATAGAATAAAGATTTCAAAGTATTTAAATTAATTAAAATGTCAACAATACACACTAATTGTTATGTCATACGCGTATACTACATTATAGTAATTTTAATACTGATTTACATCAAATATACGTTATTACTACTAATCCCATATAATTTACTAATTAAATTTAAATCCATTATTTCACAAGGCTTATTTGTGGCGTGAACGAAGATTCTACAAGATGCGTTTTCAGAAATTCATTTAAAGAATAATAAGGGTTCAATTCGAAAAATAGCTTTATCTTTCTTTTAAAGTGATTTGCGGGTAATTCTCTGATACTAGGTGGCAATTTGTTGAACATGCAAATTTTGTTATAGATACCCTGCTTTTTTACTTTTACTAGTCTAGTACTTGGTTTAAATAGATTTTCTTTGTTTCGTAAGTCATATGTATGTACATCTTTGTTTTTTGTCAGCTTAGCATCATACATTTCAAGTAGACAGTTGTATATATACATCAATATTATTGTCATAATTTTGTTATTATTAAAGTGTTCTCTCACTGATGTAAATAGTAGATTAAACTCCACAAGGAACGCGATTTAATAGATTTTCATTCAAGCGAAATTATTCTTGTATTTTTTATGGACTGGGCGCTAATTAGTAATATTCAGGCGTTAGGTAATTTGGGGAAATTATTATACAATATAAAATTTTTAAGCGCTCGTACCTGAGCTTGCCTAGTCATTCTTAATCGATAAACTAGGTTAAGCTACTTCCGCTGCACTCATCATTAGCTGGGTGACCGATAGAGGCATTTACACTATCGTACTTCGGAGGGCACGTCCCGGTTGTCTCGGGATAACAGTCGTCATAATATGGCGGAAGGGCATTTTGCGAATACATGCCTGGCTAACTACCACCCTCAGAAAAAAAATCAGTAGCTACTACCCTCAAATAGACGGTCCGTACCATAATTAGCCGCATGCTACTTTGATCGATTTGTTGAAAATTTAAATACTCACCATATACATATTATTCCTTGACGGCCGACTATTCATTATTTTTATATTCTTCTTTCGTGCTCTCCAAAAGCTGTTGTAGTTTATACTATTTTTTCGTTATTTGAAAACTTTTTCCATACATATTTTTCAGAAATCATTGCTCCAGCAAAGCCATATTACCTCTGTTTGGGATTACTTCTTTTTTAAAAAGGGTTAAAAGAACCTTTTTCATAGCGGCCGATGTTTATTGTAATTTTTATTTCACGCTAGCGAGCGGAGTACCCATACATATTTTTCTTACACTTAGTTCAGCTGTTTTGTCAGTAGTCACCCCTGTATATCATTCTTCACGCAGTCCATACATCCTTCAAATTTCTTCTAACTCGCCATGATATGTCTCACCTGTTTTTATGACGTCATAACCTGCTTTAGAGTGATATAGTGTTCACAGCCTCTGTAAGGACGTCGCGTTGTTTCAAAAAGATGATAAAACATAGTATTCTTTATTGTGCAATGACGCATGTTAAGCGAAAATATAATAGTAATAATGTTTATTTCACAAAAATAAACTGAATAATAGTACAAAACAAATTGATGGGTACAAAATAATCTTAAATGATATAATATGTTTATAATAAAGATACACAATATTGGTTAGTCTATTGTTGTTATTGATGACATTAAATTATTATGGATGGAAAAAGATAACTTTCAGTAGAAGTTGAACCCGCAACGCCAAAATACCTGAAAAGTCCTGAATTTCCAATGGTAAATATGCTACGGAAGCGGGTGCTGGACAGTTTATTTTCCATCCGTTTAAATGCACGAATTTTTGACGTTAGCGACATCTACATAAATAGCATGAAACTATTTCCTTATACTGGTAGATTAATAATCTTTTTTTTATTGGGTATATTCCATTTGACGCTAAGAACGTTATTTTCGATAATTTTGATCACATTCTACGTCTATGGTTGTGATCACTGTGATCGTTTGTAAATGTTCTCCCCTGTTCCATTTAGGATAAGAACGCTAAGAATGCCACTAAAATTTGCCACTTCTGTCACTTTGACATTAGATGTAGCGTTTATGGCGAAAATTACGCCAAGACCCATGTGGAACAACTTTTTGGGAGTGTGATCGTTTTAGCGTTTTTAGCGAATCTAATTTCAAATGGTAAGCACCCATTGTCATGACCAAAATTCATTTACGCATACACACCCGCCGGGGAGAAGGTGGTTATGTCGGGCTCAGGGTCAAATTTGTTATTATTCCTGGGGTCGCGGATTCAAGACCAGCTGGAAGTTATCTTTTTCTATCCGAAATAATATCTTTGATACAACTTGAGCAATGAAAATAAAACAACACGATTATTTCTTTATTAAGTGCTTTAACGAACTCTATTGCATAATAGGTAAAGAGGAAAGGTTACACGGCTTTGGAACCAAATCGCTATTCAGCGCTATTCACTGTGAGACCTTCTCGTCCGTGATTTGGGTCCATTCATTGAAGTATATAGCCCGCGGCCAGCGGCCAGCGGCTAGCTAATGCTCTTGTCAATCTTATGTTGAAATCAGTTCTATAACAAGAACTTTAAGGGGTCCAATTGAGAGCTTGTAACGTAAATATTATATTGCCCGTGGGGTGCTAGATGGGATGCTAGAAGGTCATCCATTGCTACCTGTCGGTGTCGTAAGAGGCGACTAAAGGTAAAATACTGGAAGGTGAGCAGCAGTGCCTTATGAGGATCTGATATCTTAAATTGCGATCCCTAAGACGCCTGCCAAGCGTTGGGATTATGGATAATCTTCCTTAATGGAGGGTGGTTGTGTTCAGCAGTGGGCAATCCGGCTGATACAGTACAGTACGGAAATAAAGCAAAATATTAATTAAACATAATACAATAAAAATGCGGGCTGCGCGTGGCATCTACGACTTTATTAGCCCAAAAAGCGCGGAAAGTAGTTACAATAATTTTATCAAATCAACGAAAGGCAAAAATTTAGTCGTGTGTGGGATTCGAACCCGTGCCATCCTCCCATATAGCCGGGTTGTGATCTGACCGCTAAGCTAACATGAAATATGACTTTTATCATAACTCTGATTTGTCCTCTCGTTCTTACCCATCGTATGGGGTGGAGCGACATGTATGTATAGTTCAACTTACGTTGTACTACAAACAAGACTAATTTTTGCAATTAACAGGAGCGGGAGGCGCGGGTAGGAGTCCCGCACATTATTATAATTTTTCCTCGTGTAGTAATGTTTTAATATTTTCAACACCGATTTGTTAAGGATATATTTTTGGTTAGGTACATTTTGGCAAAACTTAGATTTGAAAATGTATCATCATTGAGGAGGAGTTACATAAAATAATATGAAAATAGATGCATTTCAAAGTTGCAATAGGGTTTAAAGTATGAAATTGGTGTTTTATTGTAATAGGTACTTTGAATTGACATAGAACCTTCATGGTGTGAGATTATTCAGAGAAACTTTTATCACATAGTACTCGTGAGGCACTTCTTTTAAAAAATGTGCAACATTCGATTATCGACTTTCAGTTGTTTCTTTTTATTCAGCTTAGACAAGAAAGATGGACTCTTCAACAATTCGAGTGATTTTTGAATACGAGTTCCGACGCGGAACTAACGCGGGAGAAACAGCTCACAATATCAATGTTGCGTTTGGAGAGAGGATTGCTAATGAACGCTTCGTGCGATTTTGGTTTAAACGCTTTCGTAATGGAAACTTTGATTTGAAGAACGAACCACGTGGAAGACCACCCACACATGTGAATAACAATTAATCGAAAGAGATAGTGGAAGCCGATCCGAGCCAAACGCGTGTTGAATCGATACAGAATTGAAGGAATATTGGGTCGAATTGTGGCATGTGATGAAAAGCAAAAAATGCAATGCTGACCCCAGGTCAAACGTTGCAACAATGTCCTAAAGCAAAGCTTTCCAATAAAAAGGTAATGGTAACTGTTTGGTGGTCTCTCACTATAGCTTTTTCCGATCTGGTCAAGGAATAACGGCACACACATGTCTACTGTGCCGAACTCCGAACAATGATAGCAAAACTAGCAGGGAAACAGCCCCGACTCATGAATCGATCTTCATCATTATTGCTCAATGATAATGCGAGAAATCATACAGCATGAAAAAACCGTTTTATCTCTACAGGAACTCCAATTAGAAACCATTCGTCACCCTTCGTATTCGCCAGACCTTGCTCCAACGGACTACCATTTTTTTCGTGATTTGGTAAATTTTCTATGTGATATAAAGTTTTCTTCCGGGAGGAAGTACAAAATGCTTTCACAGAGTTTGTAGAATCTAGATAACCAGAGTTCTATCGCAAAGGCATAAATGACCTTTCTACTAGATAATAATGGTAATTATTTAATAAATATGTTAAAATGAAAAAAATACTAGTTTCAATTTTTCAGTACTAATCGGCAGTTTCACACTTTAACCTCTAATATATACCTATTAAACAAGCAGTTATGATAAAACCTTTAGCACGGATTGGAGCATTGGGACTGCCTGTGAGTCTGCAATGACTTATAGGTTGTCTAAAGGCTTTTATTGTAGTAGCTATAGTGTTGTATATAGTTCGTAGTATTTTGATAATAAAGGGATAACGCCGTTTAAAGAGATAAAATAGATACTGAAATACCATAAGCATAGATTTTAAGCCTAAATGAAATGAAATTAATAAAATTCACTAAAAATAGAGTATAACATAGTTTTTAGGTGTTTAAATTTAGCTCTTCTATTTTGCCGTTATTCGGCACGTTAATTTGGAATAATTCCTTCCAAAATAAAAATCATTAAAAAATATATAAAATGGATGGAATGTATACAATTAAAAATACCAAATTCAAAATTAATAATAAAAATACGTCATATTTTTTTCAGCTATGTCAAACTATACAATTATATTAGAGAAATTAAATTAAATTTCATGTCAACAGAAAAAAAAAATTATGGGTATAGAATATCAATTATTTTTAAAGCCTTAAGAAGTCATTAAGGCAGTAACCATAAGGTCTTCAGTTTCTTTTTAAACATTCCGTATGGGAGCTCTTTTAGCGACATTGGTAATTTATTGTACACAGCGATACACATGGCAAAGCATTTTTTATGAAAGAGAGACAAATTTATACATTAGCTGTGAACAAGTCTTTGTCCATTTCTAAGGAATATACATGTAAACATATCAACGAGTTTGATAATTAAAATATGACGAAACTACGTTTATGTGGAAAGCGCTACGAAGACACAGCCCAGCCTTGCTGTCAAGCGTCTGCTTTCTGATATTTGTTTTCCCCATTTTGGCGCTGATGGCGCGTTGTGATTTGAGTAAGAGATAACATTTAAACGTACAATGAGTACGCTATGTCTATGTTTTATCCGCTGATTCGCGGTCTCCATTCAACGTCTTCCCCAGTAGCTATCGGTCTTGTGACTAATATGGTTATCTGAATAGACTAAAGATATATAAGTTATACCTTTTGTCTTGTCAGCTTTGTAATCTTGTCCGCTTTAGGTTAACGCGTGTTATGTACAATACAGATCATAGTTGTTTCTATGATTTGAGGTCTTGACAGACAGACGGACAACAAAGTGACCATATAAGGGTTCCATTTTTTCCTTTTAAGGTACGGAACCCTAAAAGTGGGAGAAACGGCACCCGTACCTATTAAGAATTACCGTACCTATTTAAACATATTAGTAAGAAATATTTGCATATCTGGATGTTTCAATGATAGTTTCAACTCTTGTCGATGGCAAACAATATTTTAAGCGTGTAAAAATGATTTTGTAAGTTGTATGTAACACTAAAAAGAGTGAAAAAAATATTTAAACCCATCGACTCCCATTACTAAGAAGCATTAAATAAGTTGTTGTAGTCGGACCGTGATAATGTAAGGCTTTGATGTGTAGTACCACCTTTCACAAGTTATTTCATGTGTTTCAGTAATGGAAATCGGTTCCTATTGTTAAACAAATATAATTATGATGAGCCATTACCAAATCCGAATTTATTAATAAAAAAATCTGAACTAGGTATCTGTATACATATTTTGTCCGAAGGCATGTATGAAATGCACTAACAAATTATGAAAAAAAATTATTAGAAAATCTGCAAGGTCTATATACGAGTATATAGCGATTGCATTAAGGTAACAAAATCTTAACAATATTTCATCGAAGAACAGATCTTTGAGCTTAGATCTGGGATTGCTTATTGCAGGGCATGCTATTGATAGGTTATTCTTTGCTAAGTGAACTTTTCCTTTCCTGTTACACTTTCTCATTTCAGCTCATCGAAAGATCGTCACGTAGAAAATGAGCTTATTCGCAGCCATTTTGTGATCGTAAGCGCTCGTTATTAGCTGCTCGTAAACAACCAAGCACGATACACCTGTGCAGCAGTGAAACGCTACATTACTAACTAGAATTCCAATACCTATGGTAAAGACTCTAAGAGTGTATGCTTGGCAGATATGAATAAATTACATAATATTTTGCAGGATATGACCAATAATATGCTTGATCCGTAAACACGATTCTATATGTTCCTCTTGATAGAAAAATATTATGAATACAGCTTTAAAATTTCGCTTAATCACGTTTGTGTCCATAAAGTTAATCGCATCAATACAAATTTAATTTCTAATTATGTAGTAACCATGTAATAAAATAGGTATCTAAAAGATTTTTCTGTTTTTCAAAGCTCACTTTTATATATGAATTTATTTAGTAAAATTAGCTCACGCTATCACTGGTAGCTCGTCAAAAGCTTATTCGCAGCCGGTATATGATCATGAGTTCTCGTTAATAGCTGATCGTAAACAATCACGCTTACTTCGTCAGCACTCCCAGCTAGAATAATATTGAAAGACGCTTCATGTCCTATTACATATTTTCAAAAAGTTCCTTTTGTGTAATGTATGTATTTTATCCCCCCGTGGGGGTGCCGGGTTAGAATTGCACCTCTCCATATCATCCCGTGGGTGTAGTAATAGGCGACAAAGGGAAAAATACTGGAAGGTGGGCAGCGCCTTCTAAAGAACTGCGATCCCCAAGCGCCTGCCAAGCGTGGGGAGTATGGCAAATACCCCCTTAATAGGGGAGGCTGTGTTCAGCAGTGGACGATCCGGCTGATACAGTACAGTACAGTATGTATTTTATAAATATTAAGATTTTTTGTTGCTATATCAATTTTGTTTTTATTACTTATCTTTTTTATGTCCATTATACCTAGCTTTTAAAACAATTAGTACACAAGTGCAATTAAAACGATATTATGTATAATTGAAGCAGTGATGGCTCAGTGGCATTGGCTATGGACTGCCGCGCAGCAGGTCCATGGTTCGAATCCCGCCGCGGGCTTGACCTTCACCGCATGGTGGAAGGGCATTTTGCGAATGCCCGCCTGGCTAGCGACCACCTTCAAGTAGAAAATCTGTCACCAAGCACCTAACGGTGTGTTCCGGCAGCAATCCTTGAGAGCCAGTGAAATTACAGGCAAAATGAAACTTAACAACTGTCTCAAGGTGATGGGCGCAGTGCAGTTCGTCACTTGTGATGAAATGCATCTGTTATAGGCAGAGAATACCGCTTAACATCAGTTGGGCCTAGCGCTTGTTCCGTCACAATAACATAAAAAAAAGTTATACCTATGCCTTTTATCAACTTTAGAGATTACCTCATTTCAGAACGTAGAGCTATCGTCACGTAGAGAATCAGCTTATTCGCAGCCGGTTTACGATCGCGAGTGCGCGTTATGACCTACTCGTAAACAGCTGCGCTCGTTTCACCTGCTACTAGATGAGATTCCATTACCTATGGTGTATGACACTCTATGACCTACTTATGTCTATATCAGGAAGTTAATTTTGCGCGTTGTATGTACTTTATAAATGAGAATAAAATTACATCAATTCTTTATCTAGCTAGAATGTCCCAGCTCCTCTTTTTCTCGTGGGTATCGTAAGAGGCGACTAAGTAATACTGGAAGGTGGGCAGCAGCGCCTTCTGAGGAACTGCTATCTTACACTGCGATCCCCAAGGCGCCTGCTAAGCGTGGGGATTTTAGCTAACCATCTTTTAACTGGGGAGGCTGTGTTCAGCAGTGGACAATCCAGCTGATACAGTAATTAAATCAATTTATACTAGTGCCATTATTATCCATTTTGCACTAGTGTATTACTGTTTGAGTTTTTATTGTAATGTTAATTTCAAGTTCTTGTGCAAATAAAGTGTTTTCTATCTATCTACTGCACCAGAGGTATCGAGGATGCGTTGCCGACCTTAAATCTATCAATTTAAGGTTTCTCCACCTTTTATCAGAATTAAGAGTCAAACCTAATCTCAATTCTTTGTATGTCACGTGGAGAATTAGCTTATTTTGTGCAATGCTCAGATAAAATGAAATAGAATGACTGAACTCCCTGTTCTTATATATGATCATCTGTAGCTAAGCAAGTTCTTCCACATATTGTTATCAAACGTTACACTAGGTATTTCACTATCTCGCCACACCTTTCTGGATGATGTCCTTAAAGACTTGAGCTTATTTGCAGCTGGTTTACGATCGCAACATAAGTGACTTTGCTCACTTCACCTGCGCATCTTCTTACCTTTTTCTGGTGTCTTCACGAGCTTAACGTGTTGTGTTCTTAATATGCAGCACCACTCTATTCATAGACGTGAATTGAGATGCTCATTTGACGCACTCAATACCTAAGTCGATATCGAGTTCATGCTTTTCTGTCCGTACAGTAGGTGGTAGGGGCCATTGAACACTGTTAAATTTTGAAAAATTTAACGCCACTCTTCTAAATGAGCAAATTAAAAAAAAAGTCTTATTAAATTAGTCCTTGAGATTTCAAGGACCTGGGTTCGATTCCTGGTTGGATATGTACCTATAGGGATTTTGCTGACAAGTATTTTTTCATTAGCGTGCCAGTATCCTCGGTCTGGAACTATGTTCGGTAGATGGCGTTATACTCACTCCCTATTATTACAAGGGACTAAACCATATTTGGAAAAATGTTTGTTTAAACAGCTCTGCCTCTCCCTTCTGGTATATAAAAATATTCTTAGGCATAACATCATTATACCACAAATAAGTAAGAGCATAGATGTTCATTTATCTATGGTAAGAGTGATTTAGCATAGATAATGGGAGTCCCCACAGGCCATCTTAAGAATAGCAGCCCCCATATCTTCTCTTGGGTGTGGGAATAATACTGGAAAGTGGGCAGCAGCGCCTTATGAGAAATTGATACCTTTAACTGCGGTCGCTAAGACGCCAAGCGTAGGGATTATGGCATTTTTTTATGCCTGATAGGTTAGCCTTTGAACACTATCTCACCTGATGTTAAGTGATGATGTGGTTGAAGGTGTTGTTCAGGCTAGTTAGCTCTATTACTGGCTCTCAAGGACAGCCGGAACACACCGTTTAGGTGCTTAGCGGCAGATTTTCTACTTGAAGGTAGCTAGCCAAGCAGGCATTCGCAGAATGCCCTACCACCATGCTGTTACGACTGCCGTCCTAAGACCACAACCGGCACCGACGGCTTAACGTACCCTGCAAAGCACAGAAGCGCTCAGTAGTAATGTCACCAGCGGTCACCATCCAACTCATGTTGCTTAACATTGCTGATCGGTTAAGAACAGCTAAGTAAACTTTGCTACGAGCGCTTCAATGTACAAAACATAATGATGAACACAAATTTCATACGGCTCCCAGTCTACTGTTATTCCTCGCCCCGGTACCAGGCCAGGTAGCGGTGGAGCGGGTGAGAAGAATCCCTGGAAAATACGAGGAACCTTAGCCCTAGCAACATATAGCTCTTTTTGAATCTTATCATTCATGGTTGAAACGTTGCGAAACATGATGTTTAGTTATCGATATATCGAGATTGGATATATCATCCGAATTCAAATCACTACCCCTCCCTTTTCTTGTTTTGCTCTTTCTAC
The DNA here is from genome assembly GCA_963890685.1 of Plagodis pulveraria. Classification (NCBI taxonomy): domain Eukaryota; kingdom Metazoa; phylum Arthropoda; class Insecta; order Lepidoptera; family Geometridae; genus Plagodis; species Plagodis pulveraria. The sequence continues at coordinate 7,001,646 of OY982964.1, read as the reverse complement.
AGTCCACGGGAGGGTCGAAGGGCGTCAGTGTACGATCTCGAGAAACTTGCTCTATTTGCGTGGCTTCTTGCGCAAATCTCCCTGTTTTGAAATGTACTGAACTTTGTAAAATAAAACGCACTTTCATTCATACATCAATATTTATTTTGCCACTTCATGAAGTTGTTTTATACGAGTATTATGCACTTACTTAGTAGTAATTAGAATTAAAAAATACTTATGCGTTTACCGAAAACTTATGTAGCATGTGTAAATTTCATTATCTTCTATGTAGTAATTTCGGTGAGTGGCAACAATCACACACGCACATAGAAACTTTTACATATATAATATTATATAAGTGAGATTGTGAATTTGGTGTATAATGCCTTTGTGGTGCCGGGCTAGAATGTCACCCCCTTGAGCTTCATCGCATGGTATGCTCGTCTGTCTAGCTACCACATGCAACTAGAAAGTTTATCGCTAAGCAGCTAACAGTGTGTTACGGGAGCAGTCCTTGAGAGACAGTAATTCCAAGCATAGTCTATTTAAAAAATACCGCCCAGACTAGCGTCACATAAATAAAGAACGGTACAGAATGAAAGCCTCACTACTACACGCACAGCTATGTGTGCGTAACTAATCAGTGACAAGACGCGCGCGGGTTGCAGCGGCACAGCAGTTCTAACTCGGGTGCAGAACCAGTTTGAACCAGATCAGTAAACCGGCAGTTTTCGTAGCTTTCATTCTGTTCCTTTCTTTACTCATGTGCTAGAGTATTGCACAAAAATGCCACTAGCGGTCATCCATCCAAGTAATGACCGTAGAAACTAATGCCTAACGATACAGGGGCCAGGGGCCAGGGGCCCTTAATGAACTAGGTATCAGCTAGCTGGACGAGGGTCCAGCTAGCTGATACCTAGTTCATTAAGGGTAGAGTTCACGGAACGCTTTCCATACAAATGTAGTTTCGTCATATTTTAAATACTAAGGGCCTTCAGAATGTTTGAGAACACAGAACATAAAATAACTGAATGATAAAAATGACAGTTAACATGCAGCGCATTTCAAGCTTTAACCGATGGATAGGCTAAATCGATGACTGTGAAACGCAAAGATAATATTTTATGTATTAAATATGTTCTGGGTAGTATAACCGGAACTTCCTAGAACATTCTGAAACAGGCCCTAAGTGTTAAAACTCGGTGAAACCTTGTATGTATAGCCTTGAGCCAATATCTATGCTTCTGGTTTGCCAGATTTCCATAAAATTCAGTATTTTCGAAAATAATTCGTAAAATTGTTTTGTATGGGAATTGTTATTTTGACACATAGGATATTATAAATAATAAATCGAAAAACTGGCCCACCAAAAGCATACATATTAGGCTTAGCAATATGCATACAAAATTTCACTGAGTTTGAACACTTGGTATTAAAAATATGACGGAACTACGTTTGTGTGGAAAACGTTTCATAAAATCTTCTTATCGGACGTTCCATAACACAAGTGAAACATAACAACTGAACCAACGGTTTCCACGTGTCATGTCCTTAGGGCAGGGTGAAACTCGAGTTACACGAGTCGAGGAAAGGGGTGGCAGTCAGTACAAGTACATTTAGTGACTGCTGTATTAATCTGTGGCCAGGGGAAATGGTGGTGTTACGTTCTTCCAACGTGACTCTTAGTTGATTTTTATGGCGACCGTGGCTTTTGGGGTCTATATCTGGAATGGTATGTAATCATTTAAATTAAAACACGTTATTAATATAGATTCAGACTGAAATTCATAAAGGATTTTGAAGCGTTCGTAGCGAAGTTTACTTAGCTGTTCTTAACCGATCAGCAAAGTTAAGCAACGTCGCCCGCGGTCATGAATTGGATAGGTGACCGCTAGTGACATTACTACTGAGCGCTTCCGTGCTTCAAGGGCACGTCAAGCCGTCGGTCCCGGTTGTTGTCTTAGGATGGCAGTCGTTACAGCATGGTGGTAGGGCATTTTGCGAATGCTCGCCTGGCTAGCTACCACTCTCAAGTAGAAAATCTGTCACCAAGCACCTAACGGTGTGTTCCAGCAGCACCATCTCTTACCATCAGGTGAGACAGTGGTCAAAGGCTAACCTACCAGGCATTAAAAAAAACATCAAATTAATATTAAATGAAAAACACTTAAGATGAAGTGGTCTTTGAAAAATATGTCACTGAGGGCGTAGGACGGAGATACATCGTTTCGCAGAACTACTTAACGTAATATTTAAATAGCATGAGCGTTTTTTTTCATACATTTATATTAAAGTAAGCTTCTTAAAAACGGAAAATATCTTTCGGATACTTTATCACATCGTTTTACTATATAGACACAGCTAAATGTTACAGCTGTATTCATTTTTTTTTTCGATCGAGATAAATTTTCGAATCAGGTAAGTATATCTCATGTCTTCAAGATAATATATATTTGATTCATATCTGTACTTTTTGTAAATCAAGTTCAAAATTTGCCCTTTTGAGACTCAGTTCGCCTTAATAAATACAATAAATATAGCCAGTAACAATTCTGCCTGAATTTCTAAATAAGCATACGATGTCAGAAACGCTACGTGGCCTAGCTGGAATAATTTTCGACGCATTTCGCTTCTACACCAAGCATCTTTAGGACTTCTGGTGTCTTCGATTAGGTTAACGCCACGTCGGCTCAGCAAAAAAATTTGCTCACAAGTGCAAGACTGTTAGCGAGTACGGCAATTACCTTGCATGCGTCTAGGAAGTTCGCAACTCATCTACAGGTAAAAACTGGTAGGGATATTATAGATATTGCTGTCTTTATAGCTTTGTTTAACGACGCCACTTTCGCCTCCATTTGTTTCTTCATTAAACCGAAATATACTTACGGTTATTATTGGAGAAACATATGGAGGTATAGGTATTCTTGGTACTTTCTTGGGAATTACAACCTTTTTTGTGGTCTTGTTACTCAAAAACCTGCCTGTATGTATGTATGTATGTAGCTGCTGACACGTGTTTATTTTATTTTATAATACATTACTGCAGAATCCAGTAAGTAAGCATTCCTGGCCAAGTATGAGTTAACTGTTATATACGAAGCCATGATGGCTTTCTTACTGGTTGAGGCTTGTATAATACTTTTCTCAAAAATGAGAAAAAGTTTAACAATAAACACATATAAATAATACACATACACAATTATCGCAATTGAATGTGAAATCCCGCTAGTCGTTGTTATTTTTATTAAAAAGTTTGCGTTTAGTTTTGAAAATTGTTCTATTGTTACATTAAATGAATGTTTTAGTAAAAAAATATAAATTATTGTTTTTGAAACTCCATGTTAATTCTAAAAAGAAACGTTTTATACCAACATGATTTATAAACTGAAATTTCTAAATACAAACATAAAATCCGACACTATACTCCTACAACATTACTAAGTACAAAACGCAACGTGCATACTTTTTCTGTGTCGCGTTAAGTGTCACAGACTATAAAATGGCTGTTAAAGGCTCCAAAAATATATCTATCTCATAAAATATCATACCAAAAAGAGAGATAGATTTATATTTGGAGCCTCCCTCCTATAACCATGTTATATTGGCTAAACTCTAATCTGTGTCTGGTGCTATGTATTTTAACGAAGCAGATCTAAAGAGGAAGACCTAACTATCCAGTACTATAACATGACACTGGCAAAGGCACAAGACGTGCGAGTCCAAATCACGAGATAGGGAAAAAATAAAAAAAAACTGTCCAGTAAGTAAATTACATACTTACTTACTGGACAGTAGGGGATTCCAGATTAAAAATCTCGCTTCTTACTGGACAGTTGTGAATAAGTCTCCGGTAGTGTTCACTTTCTGCATACGTTTTAGAGATGTTATGGCAACAATACATACCATTTCTGATAAAAATATATTTACGCCCTTATTATATTTCCCTACAATATTAGAACTTGGTAAATGAGTAATTTGAAATGAAAACCTGACATCATATATGATTGGGCAAGCGTTCGTAAGTTATCGTCAAACAAAAGTGTTTATGTTTATTTCACTCACAGGCCTCCGAAACGCCACAAAGACCTTATGGTCTATATTACGTCGTTAGACATATATGTGGGCGCTTTAAGGTTCTGTTTAGTTGGGAAGGGTTGTAAGTAAAACGAACGTGTGTCAGTAGTGACCGTGTACTCGCAACTAACTTCAATACATATAGTGTACTGTATTATATAATGGGGTGCTATGTTTGACATAGGTAAAGAGCTACAGGTTTTGAAGCAGTGATGGCTCAGCGGCATTGGCTATGGACTGCCGCCCAGCAGGTCCATGGTTCGAATCCCGCCCAGAGCTTGAGCTTCACTGCATGGTGGAAGGGCATTTTGCGAATGCCCGCCTGGCTAGCGACCACCCTCATGTAGAAAAATCTGTCGCCAAGCACCTAACGGGGTGTTCCGGCATCCTTGAGAGCCAGTGAAATAACAGGCAAAATTAGACTTAACAGGTATGTCTCAAAGTGATGGGCGCAGTGCAGTTCGTCACTTGTGATGAAATGCATCTGTTATAGGCAGAGGATACCGCTTAACATCAGGTGGGCCACGTTTCTTCACAATAACATAACAAAAGGTATATTATCTAGGTAGCTAATAGCAATGATTATGTATTATGATTAATGCAGCAAAGCTAAGATAAGAAAATGCTGAGTAGATAATGGACGGCTCCCCCATAACTACTGTAAATACCTATTAAAACTTTGGCTTATTTTTACTTGTAATCGACTGGAACTCATCGATAGCGATCTCCGTGTTTTTAATTAGACGTTCATTGCCTTGTTCGTTGTTACAAATTTTCATAGGTAACGAAATATTACAAAAATATCCCATTATTAATTTCACCACAAATTAAATTTGCCAAGATAAAGATATGTGTAAACTGGTCACATTTGTATTTATATGAAGTTAATTCGTCACGTCACTTCTCTGTCGTTTATACAAATATTCGTCACGTCACTTCTCTGTCGTTTATACAAATAAAAAAGAGCGAAATAATTGTTAAAATCCAAATTTAAAAAAAAAATGAACTGTAATATATTCGCTATATATTCTGTTTAATATCATGCGTAATTTGTTAGGAATCCATTGATACCGATTTAAGACGAAGTGGTCTTTGAAATATGAGACTGAGGGCGTATGACGGAGAGACATGTGAGTGAAACAGAACAACGCAATATTTAAGAGTAGAGTGCACGGAGCGAAACGTGGTTTCGTCATATTTTAAAAACAAAGTGTTCAAACTCGGTTCAAATTTTATCCTTAAATGTCAAAATTACAATTCCAATACAAAACTATTGTGCAAATTATTTTTGAAAATACTTAATTTTACGGAAATCTGGCAAAGCAGAAGCATAGATTAAGTATATGCATGCGAAGTTTCACCGAGTTTGAACTCTTAGTATTTAAAATATGACGTAATTAGTTTTGTATGGAGAGAGCCACGAGAACTCTTAAATGGCGACGGTAGAACCATACTGATCCAAGTATCGCTTTCATTATATTGAGAAAAAGAAGGAAACGCGTTTGAACTTATTAAAAAAAACGTGATTTATTATGCTTTAATCTTTATCGAAATGATGGCTAATATGTCAGACAAAATAAAAAAAATCTATACTAAAATATTTTGATTAAAAGTAGTCAAAATGTTGGTTTCTGCAGAAATATAACCAGATAAAAAATTAAAATTGGATCAGTATAGCAGGATATATTTTTGAAAGTAAGTATAATGCTAAAGTGAAATCCTCTAGCAACATAAGGCGCTTTTTGTACTTGGATCAATGTTGGATAAATTAAATATTTTTTTCCTTGCATTTGTTGCATATAACTCCAATATAGAAAAAATGACACTTGGAGCAGTATGGTTCTACCTTCGCCAAATAGCGTTTTTGTAATTTATAAGTGAGCTTTTTAAAAACGGAAATATATTTTCATGTACTTATCTTTACATGGTTGCTACATAATAATTAGAAATACCATTTATATTAATACGCTTTACTATATTTACACAAATCTTGATTAAGCAAAATTTTAGGGCTGTATTCATGTTTTTTTTTATCGATAGATTTTTTTTTTATGTTATTGTGACGGAACAAGCTCGAGGCCCACCTGATGTTAAGTGGATTAACCTCTGCCTATAACAGTTGCAGTTCATGACAACTCACGAATTGCACTGCGCCCGTCACATTGAGACATAGTTGTTAAGAGTGCGCCCAAAGCCAGGAAAAAATCAGTTTTTACCCCCACTTCTTCCATCGCCCACTCGAGTGCGAAATACAACCACAGCCAGGCGGCAGCGTCACGATCGCAAACAGCCCTGCGCCGCGCTCGCTCAAGCCCCTGACGTTGAGCGCAGTATATGCGTTACAGTCAAATAAATTAAATCTATACCACTAAAACTAGGACTGGGTATTATTCATGAATACTTAAAAAACGACGGCTTCTATTGCTAAAAAGTACTTTATTTGCATGACATAGGTATTGTTCCAGTTGTGTGGATTTTAAAAAACCATACTAGCGGAACTATTTTGATAAAACTCATAAGAAAGAATCATCAAAATCAATTCGTATATAGTGGAATAATCACGTAAAACACATAAAAAGTACTGTCATTAAAACACTTCCTACTTTTTTTACATTGGTTAAAAATATTATTTAATTTGTTTTTTACTATTAAAATAACGGATATTAACGATATTTAGAATAGAGATGAATCAAAATTAACATTAAATTTAATTGCAAAAATAAGGTTAGATTGGGAGACAATCAGATAATATTAAAGGATTATTGAATAAACATACTTCCAAAAATACATAGAATTTATTTCTAAATCAGTATTCAACAATCGACAAAATATTTGTAATGTACCTATTAATCCAGGAAAAGCTGAACCTGTAGATATATCGGGACAGAATTACACACATGGTAATTTTTAGGATCCAGGTTCAGATGGTTCTGGAAGGTGATGTTTTCAATTTTTTTTCAACCGCAGCTGCCATAAATCTCGCGTTCATCGTATTTATGACCTCCTGTTTTGATTGAAAAGGTTGGCCAGTATCGTCTCTAATAAGTTCTGTGAAGTCAATATTAGATACATTACATTTTCCTTTTTGTGGGTTTATCACATTCCATATAGATTTTGAGGTATTTCTACTACTTTATATCAGTCTGGTGTAGAATTCAGATCTTTCTTGATTGATCATAGTATCATATTTGTTATTTAAACTGTGCAACACATTGTTTATTAAATCATGGTCAGAATACTTATTACTAATATCAGTAACGTCAATTAACAGTTTTCTAAAATATTTTATGTCATTAGATACCCACGACTGGTATATTCTTTTCTGGTAAAATTTCTTGAGAATTCTCTTTCTCTGGTCTAATGGATACTTCGTATCTTTACTGACGGAGACCAATTTATTGCACATATTGCGTAGTATGTGATTTTTGGACTCACCTTTCCCACACAATTATGTCTTTGTAATGACTTACTTCCAAAATTCTTGCATATGTACTCGAATCGCCATCCGCTATGAAGCGTCCATATATGACATACATATCAATAGAATATCCTTTTAACTCAACTCGAAATTTATAGGATATTCGTAGAAATTCGAGCTATTGAGATTACACAGCTGTTATAAGTAACGTTACGTAACGTTCCTTTCTTGAGATACTAATTGAGCTTGAGTTGCAACATTGTCCAAAACTGTCAACAAATTTCTGAAAGTAATTGAAGTAAATTAAATGTATGAAATAATGAATAGATTCAGGCGTTACTTTGCGGAAATCCATTTTTAATAATAACAAATACTTTAAAAATATTTTAAGAAAACATCATTTTAATATTTTAATAAAACACTTAAAAAATATAAAAATATATCCAGTGACAATTCCGCTTAATTTTCCTGCTAAGCCGACGCGACGTCACAAACGCCACGCAGCCAAACCAGAAGAATTTTCGACGCGTTTCGCTTCTACACGAATTCTCAAAATTCTCGATCGTGCGCTTGTAGAGTCAAGACCTCCTGAGGATGCTTCGTGTAGAAGCGACACGCGTCGAAAGTTCTTCCGGTTTGGCTGCGTGGCGTTTGTGACGTCGCGTCGGCTTAGCAGGAAAATTAAGCGGAATTGTCACTAGATATATTTTTATATTTTTTAAGCGTTTTATTAAAATATTTTAAAAGTATTTGTTATTATTTAAAATGTATGAAAATGAAAATTGCTAGAACTAAACAAGAGTTCAAACCTATTTGTTGTTTCAAATTAATAAGTATTTCGTAAAGTTCCTAGAAATCCCAAACGGGTGTTGCGGCCGAGTAATCACACAAAAGGTATATCTATTGTTTACCTCACAAATCGGCAAAGCATAATTATTTTCCTGTGAAGTAGGTATGTTTCACTTCCATTTGACCCAGATGTAAGGTTGTTACAACCAAAAAAATAAATAGTTTTAAATAAAATATACACATGTTTGTATTATGAGAGATACTTACTCATTACTAATTAGCTCTGCAAAGGTACCAGGTCGGTCAATATCTGAATCGGTTTTGCGCTTCTTTGACCTAAAAAATAAATTCGGTAAATGACAAAGTTTATATAACGTCATCTAGCATTGGTAGTACTAACGTATGGCTATCTTAAATACATGGAAATTAATTTGTAATACGAATCATGAATTTATGTGATGCGAGTACCTGTTGTCGACTATACATACAATGATTTATAAACATTTTTGGATATACTGTGTAGATAACGTAGAACGCGGCACGGCCCGGCCGCATCTGAGCGTTAGCCCAAATTACGATGGCACTAAGTATTATCAAATGTAGACTCAATTTGAAGGAGAATAGGGTGCTACCGTTAAATTTTACAACTCGAAGTATGGTTAGTCAACGTAGTGGAGACTAGCAACTAGCCATTTCTTCTCTGTTCTACGTTGTCAAGCAATTTTGGTGTTTAGTTCACTAGTAAGTAGGCTTTATTCCTAAGATTATTTAGTGCAGCCGTTCATTTTATCTGAAAGGCCAGTTCTTCTTTATCAGTGAATAAACATAATGTAAATTGCATTTAGCTGGAATGGGGCCTAAATAATATGCATTTTAAATTTGGGATTGAATTTAATTATACATATTATATATAACAAAATCAGATAAGTACAAGTTGATATTTATATTCAATACAAAACTCAACTTACCCGAACATTCCATCATGTTTTATAGTTCTTTTTTTCGCAAAAAAATTGAATCTCGTATTTTGTCCTTTCTCCCTTCTAAATACTATTTACAGGCTTATAATTTCACACACAACACAAATAAAGTATAACTTAGTATTTAAAAATATTTTATGAGCACAGTTATACAAGTTTATAAACTTAACATATAATACAGGCTATGTAACAGTTCTTATTCACAAAATAAACAACCAATATCCCAAATAAAATTACGCGCTGTATTGCCAGACAGAGCGGCCGGAACCAACCTTACACGTCGAGCGCTGCCCGACAACTAACCGGAACGGAATGCTGTACTCTATTTTTAGTCTAAATAGCTTCGTTAAAAGTCGAAAATTGCACGATTCAGTTGATGATGGTAATGGTTTTGAGGTTTGGGGTACTGTTTTTGGTGGAGTTTTATTTAATTGTTCTAAATATAAACAAGTAATAAAAAATGTAATCGATTATTCGGCTAGAACATTAGTCTAGCTATTATATTTATAAAAAATAAAGAGGGGTTGTCGCTGATGATTCTGAGCATTTAAATTAAAACAGTTTTTTTTAGCGCGGTATCTGTTATTTTTTTACAGTGCAATGAGGTTTTTTTTCAAAATTCTATTCGATTACTGTACTTCTTCAAGATTATCCCCTGCCTACTATATTTTTTTTATTGGAATATTTGCGTTCGTTACCATCAAAAAGTGTGTTAGAAAATACTCCTTTTGCGTAATTTTGGCATTGGGCCCAGCCTTAAGTCTCATTGTGCCTGTAATTTCACTGGCTCTCAAGGACTACAGCCGGAACACACCTTTCGGTGCTTGGCGACAGACTTTCTACTTGAGGGTGGTAGCTAGCCAGGCGGGCAATCGCAAAATGCCCTTCCACCATGCGGTGAAGCTCAAGCCGGCGGTGGGGATCGAACCAGGGTACTGCGGCACGGCAGTCCATAGCTATTACCGCTCGGCCATCATTGCTTCGAAATATGTAATTCGAAGTATGTGTATAATATATGGAATCGTGTTTTCAAATCAGGCATAGTAATTGTCCGATCCGCTAGAATAATATTAGGTCCTTATATATGAAATTGGCGTTTTGTATGGGAGGAACAAAAAGTAGAATATTTTTTAATATAATATATTTAATTAATCAAAGTATGAACCATTATTTTCTATGCACTTTTGCCATCTCATAGGTAGTTCATTGATCCCTTTACTAAAAAAACCAGTCGGACGGGAATCAATAAAATCTTTGAAGGCGATTTGGACTGCCCCATCGGAGTTGAATTTTTTCCCTTGCAAGAAGTTATCCAAATTTCGAAAAAAATGGTAATCTGTTGGAGCAAGGTCCGGGGAGTACAGAGGATGTCTTAGACTTTCCAATTGAAGCTCTTCTAATTTAGTAGCTGTCTGTAGCGCAGTGTGTGTTCTAGCGTTGTCGTGAAGCAGCAGTGGCGTGGAGCGATTGACCAGCCTAGGTTGTTTAGCCGCTAGCTTTTCCATCATGGTTTGCAATTCCTGACAATAGACATCAGCCGTAATAGTCTGGCCAGATTTGAAAAAACTGTAATGAACAATACCGGCACTAGTCCACCAAACGCTTACAAGTAACTTTTTTGGGGTTAATTTTCGCTTGGGGCAGGATTTGGCTGGCTGGCCAGGATCTAACCATTGCGCTGAGCGCTTCCGATTATCGTAAAGAACCCATTTTTCATCACAGGTAATGATTCGGTTTAAAATACCTTCATTATTGTGCCGGTTTAGTAATGTAACGCAGCAGTCGACGCGCGTTTGCCGGTTTGTTTCAGTCAATTCGTGAGGTACCCACCTTTCAAGCTTTTTAATCTTCCCAATTTGCTTCAAGTGAATTAAAACAGTTTTATCACTAACATTGCAGCCTGCAGCTAACTCGGACGTGGTTTGCGATGGATCCGCTTCCACAATAGCCTTCAACTCTTCATTATCAACTTGAGTCTCAGGCCGTCCACGGGGCTTGTTCTGCAGGTCGAAATTTCCAGAACGAAAACGTTGGAACCAAAAACGAACTGTGTTTTCTTTTGCAACACGACCGCCATACACATCATTCACCCTTCGAGTTGTTTCCGCAGCACTAGTGCCACGGCGGAACTCGTACTCGTAAATAATGCGATATTTAAGGTTTTCCATTTTGTAAAATGAGTGACGCAAACAGAAAAAAACAGAAGAAAAAAAACAAATGAATGACGATCATCGAAGCACAAATACATGAGTCTATAGCTGTACAAATTTGAATTTGGAATTCCTTACCAAAGAGGAGAAATTCGTGATTAAAGTGGCCAGTACGAAAAACGCCAATTTCATATGTAAGGACCTAATATATATTTTATTCATATTTGTGAAGCGTACACTATTTCCAAAAAATATTTGTTCAAGCTTTGCCTTTTTGAGACTCGATCGCGGGTCGCATTATATAATGCCCGAGGGCCGCACGAATGCAGCCCGCGCGGCGAATTTTTGACATGACTGCTCTAGTCGATGACACACCACATGGTGGGGTGCATAAAGATTTTTACATCGCCTACCTTCGCAAGTATTGTATAAGAAAATATCATTTCAAATCAAATATTTGTTTTCTGTCAGCATTATACACAAAATATCTTTCATGGAGCAATGACGGGCGAGCGTTCCCCACCGCCGGCTTGAGCTACACCGCATGGTAGATGGGCACTTTACGATTGCCCACCTGGCTAGCTACCACCCTCAAGTAGAAAATCTGTCGCCAAGCACCTAACGGTGTGTTCCGGCAGCAGTCCTTGAGAGCCAGTGAAATTACAGGCACATGAGACTTAACAAATAACCATGTCTCAAGGTAACGGGCGCAGTGCAATTCGTCGCTTCTGATGAAATGCATCTGTTCTAGGCAGAGGTTAGTCCACTTAACATCAGGTGGGCCTCGAGCTTGTTCCGTCATAATAACATAAATAAAAACTAAATTTCTAGTTGGGAAGTCATTCCTTTTACGAGCTATATCCCGATACACGAACAGAAATACAGACCATTTTGCCGTTTGAGTACGGAACCCCAAGAACTGCGAGTACATAACGTTAGTGAATGTGCTAATTAATAGTTCCATGATTCTCTCAAGTTTCACTAACCTCGTTCAGATGACTAGGACGAGGGCACACCGCACACGCGGTACCTCGTAAATCAATATCGACGGACCCTTATTAATTAGTGCGTTCGTTACCCCCCTCCCCTTCTCCTTCGTTTCTCACCCACCCTCTCGCAACCTCTCCCACCCGCTGGCCGCGTCTCGCACCCCGCGCAACCCCTCCAAGAGAGTTTTTAATTATCCGGGCCTTAGTATAGACATTGGTTGTTGACATCACGCTGGAACGTGTTACACGTGCAATCTTGTATTTATATATCTATCTATATACCACCCTAAAAACTTAAATGTATACCTGAAAAATAAAAAAATATACGAAAAGGTCCCACAGGCACAGTAGAATTGACATTGAAGCAGTGCTGGCTCAGTGGCATTGGCTATAGACTGCCACGCAGCAGGTCCATGGTTCGAATCCCGCCGCGGGCTTGAGCTTCACCGAATTGCGAATTGCGAATGCCCGTCTGGCTAGCGACCACCCTCAAGTAGAATCTGTCACCAAGCACCTAACGGTGTGTTCCGGCAGTTGTCCTTGAGAGCCAGCAATTCTAGGTTAAGCCTGTTAACACCTTCGACCACATCACCACTTACCATATCAGGTGAGATTGAAAAGAAAAAAAACCTGTAAATACAGCCTGATTTGGTTAAATTTTTATTATATTTTGTGCTGTCATTACTAATAACAAAGAAAGAAACCAATATAACACCAAGTAAGGCGTAAATAATGCTTTTATACAGTTTTAAGCCAAAATATACGCTTTTACACATCTTATTCTTCTTCACAATCTTTTACAATTCGTATTACTATTGATGGCAGCAATTTTTTTTGGCACGCATATTTTGACATTATCTAGAACAGATAGACAAAAAGTATGTATGGAAGTTAACGAATTGATAATGTTTACCCAAATGAAATGTATATTTTTATCATATGTTCGTTATACATAGATATTATATAACTCTTATGTTATACGTCTTTAATGGACCGAATAATTACAAAACCTGTAATGTTGTAGAAAATAATTATCATATATTGTTCAAATTTAAATACAAATTATTTATTTACTACTTATACTAACCAAAAATCCACATAGTTATTAGCTATTTGTAACATTTTGGAGTTAGTAATCTTTGGAGAAATACTATTTAATTATATTAGGTCCTTACATATGAAATTGGCGTTTTTCGTACTGGCCACTTTAATCACGAATTTCTCCTCTTTGGTAAGGAATTCCAAATTCAAATTTGTACAGCTATAGACTCATGTATTTGTGCTTCGATGATCGTCATTCATTTGTTTTTTTTCTTCTGTTTTTTTCTGTTTGCGTCACTCATTTTACAAAATGGAAAACCTTAAATATCGCATTATTTACGAGTACGAGTTCCGCCGTGGCACTAGTGCTGCGGAAACAACTCGAAGGGTGAATGATGTGTATGGCGGTCGTGTTGCAAAAGAAAACACAGTTCGTTTTTGGTTCCAACGTTTTCGTTCTGGAAATTTCGACCTGCAGAACAAGCCCCGTGGACGGCCTGAGACTCAAGTTGATAATGAAGAGTTGAAGGCTATTGTGGAAGCGGATCCATCGCAAACCACGTCCGAGTTAGCTGCAGGCTGCAATGTTAGTGATAAAACTGTTTTAATTCACTTGAAGCAAATTGGGAAGATTAAAAAGCTTGAAAGGTGGGTACCTCACGAATTGACTGAAACAAACCGGCAAACGCGCGTCGACTGCTGCGTTACATTACTAAACGGCACAATAATGAAGGTATTTTAAACCGAATCATTACCTGTGATGAAAAATGGGTTCTTTACGATAATCGGAAGCGCTCAGCGCAATGGTTAGATCCTGGCCAGCCAGCCAAATCCTGCCCCAAGCGAAAATTAACCCCAAAAAAGTTACTTGTAAGCGTTTGGTGGACTAGTGCCGGTATTGTTCATTACAGTTTTTTCAAATCTGGCCAGACTATTACGGCTGATGTCTATTGTCAGGAATTGCAAACCATGATGGAAAAGCTAGCGGCTAAACAACCTAGGCTGGTCAATCGCTCCACGCCACTTCTGCTTCACGACAACGCTAGAACACACACTGCGCTACAGACAGCTACTAAATTAGAAGAGCTTCAATTGGAAAGTCTAAGACATCCTCCGTACTCCCCGGACCTTGCTCCAACAGATTACCATTTTTTTCGAAATTTGGATAACTTCTTGCAAGGGAAAAAATTCAACTCCGATGGGGCAGTCCAAATCGCCTTCAAAGATTTTATTGATTCCCGTCCGACTGGTTTTTTTAGTAAAGGGATCAATGAACTACCTATGAGATGGCAAAAGTGAATAGAAAATAATGGTTCATACTTTGATTAATTAAATATATTATATTAAAAAATATTCGACTTTTTGTTCCTCCCATACAAAACGCCAATTTCATATGTAAGGACCTAATATTTACATTGTTCATATAATTTACTGTAACAACAGAATGTTAGTTAAAATGTCGTTGGCGTAAGTTTTCTTATTTTCCCTTATAAACTAACAAGTCATTTTTCGCCTTCCAACTAGAAGGCGTTAAACGAGGTCAGTGAAGGCGAATGTTTCTTTTCGTCTTCATTTAAGGTGTATTTTGTGGTCTTTCTTAAATATTGACTTTTCGATGAGGCTGATTAAGACGTTTTAGTGATAATCCCCGTATATAAACCGCCGTAAAAGTAAAGTATATTTTATGGTCAGTACTGCAATTATTATCGTATAACAAGTTAAATTCTGAAAAAGTATTTTCAGAATTGAACGGAAGGCGTTTTTTGATTTATTATAAAACATAGTACATTTTTATTGATTGGTGAAAATCATCTTAAGACTTGTGAATTCACCTTGCGTAGTTACAATTCAACGGTAAAAGGTCAAATTTGATTTAAGCTCCAAAGTCGTTTTTCTCAGTGCACTATATTAGCTACCATTATCAGTTATTATAATTGTACTTAATTGTGTAAATTTGCAATATAAGCAGCATATTGTGATTCGGAATGTTTGATCATTCACTACTTTCAAACTTAAGTTCTACCATTAATGTGATCATGAAAGTTCAAGGGTAATACATAAATACGTGCTTGTATTGCAGCTACTTAATAATCAATAACTACTCAAAAATCTCAAATGCGTCTCTTAAATAAAATCGAAATTTGGTAAACTATCAAATTAAATAGCTGTTTAGAAGGCAGAGTTCGAAGTAATAAAAAAATCTTAACAGTTGCCATTAAATTTGCCTTTATATTACTAATGAAGCAAAGGGCCCATTTCAGAATGTCCTAATAAAGTTTCGGGTTGCTAACCAACACATAAAATAACTGAATGATAAAAATGACAGTTAACATGCAGCGCGATGGATAGGATAAATCGATGACTGTGAAACGCAAAGATAGTGTTTTATTTATTAAATAAGTCCTGGGTAGCATAACCGGAACTTACTCGAATATTCTGAAATTGGCCCTAAAACTAATAAAATAAAGTAATTAATGGCACCGCATTATCACGTTAGAAATAATATATAAGCTATTTAAATGCTTTGACAGGAAAGAGCACATAAAAATTGCTATATTGATAGCATTTATACTACTTTTGCATACAGTCCCACCAACTTATCTGTTCAGGCGGCAAAAAAAAAAGAACTACAACATTCCTTCAAATTGTGACAATTTGTAGTTGATTTCCTTGACCAGTAGCGCCCTCGAAAACTGCACAGTTAAGTTGGTGGTACTATAAATGGCTATATAACAAACGTTAAATATAACTATATATGTTTAGCGTTAAAAGCTAAATTGATGTAAAATTTACTTTTATACAACTCAATTCTCCTTAAATCACAACAAAATAACATTAAGGCTAGGCTGAGGCTAAGGCTTTAGAAAAAACAAACTGTATGGCATTTGTGCTAGGGGAAGCTGGATCTATGCGTGGCAATGCCCTTAAGGTATAAACATATCTGGCGAAACGTAGATGCTTTGGAGCAAACTTCTTACAATATCCAATTTGTTTTTTCAATATTAATTTAATTTTTCAACCTTTGCCACGGGTAAACGTATTTTTAAATATCTTTGACGGTTTAGGGTAATATATGAAATCACGTGATAAGTTGGCCAATAACTGTTCAAGATAAAACAAGCGATGTCATTTTAAACTCGCGAATCATTCATAATTCAAAAATCATAATATCTAAAACGGTAACCAAACTAAGCTAACAGCTTGAAAAAAAAACTGTTTGAATTGAATTTTCCGCTACATACGTGACTTTCCACCTTAATTCACTTCTATCTTACACTACTAAGCTCAAAAATCAGTTAGTCCTCACTTAAAGTACTCTTTCATCTGTCGAAACTTTAAAGCAAAGTTGAATAGCAAAAGTTGCGGGAGCTCCCGTAAAAAGTTCAACGGACGCGGATGTAGGTCAAAGTTGCGGGAAGTGTGTATACTTGTGTATGTATGTAGGTCTGTAGGTTTGTCTGGCTCACTTTGTACGGATAAACCTGTCTGGTTCTATTCTGGGGTCTAGCTTAAGTGTTAGTATTGTATTTTATGTACAAAGATTATAAACGGTATATGATTATTCGAAGCGCTCGTAGCGAAGTTTACTTAGCGGTTCTTAACCGATCAGCAAGGTTAAGCAACGTCGCCCGCGGTCATGAGTTGGATGGGTGACCGCTAGTGACATTACTACAGAGCGCTTCCGTGCTTCGGAGGGCACGTTAAGCCGTCGGTCCCGGTTGTTGTCTCAGTATGGCTGTCGTTAAAGCATAGTGGTAGGGCATTTTGCGAATGCCTGCGTGGCTAGCTATCACCCTCAAATAGAAAATCTGTTGCCAAGCACCTAATGGAGTGTTCCGGCAGCTGTCCTTAAAATCCATTAAGTAATTGTAGGTCAGTCTAAACAACAACTTCAACCACATCATCACTTACAATCAGGTGAGATAGTGGACAAAGGCTAACCAAACAAGCAAACTTAAAAAAATGCATTAATTGCATGGTGGAAGGGCATTTTGCGAATGCCCGCCTGGCTAGCGACCACCCTCAAGTAGAAAATCTGTCGCCAAGCACCTAACGGTGTGTTCCGGCAGCAGTCCTTGAGAGCCAGTGAAATAACAGGCACAATGAAACTTAACACGTATGTCTCAAGGTGATGGGCGCAGTGCAGTTCGTCACTTGTGATGACATGCATCTGTTATAGGCAGAGGATACCGCTTAACATCAGGTGGGCCTCGAGCTTGTTCCTTCACAATAACATAAATAAAAAAAAAAAAGTTTGTAAAAGACTGCAATAACAAAAATATAGGTAAATATATACAAGAAGCAACGTTCATCTACGCCACTTGTTTCGTTATACAAATAAAATCTTTCTTATTGAAGGAATCCCTTTTACATTCACAATTCAAAGCACTCCAGCTAAACAAGGAGATGTAAAAAAACACAAGCAACAGTAATGAGAGAGAATCCCCCGTTATACATTAGCGATTCTCAGTGAAACGTCGGGGAAACGGCCCGGCACGGGGTTGCTTCTAGTTTATACGTATATACAGGGTTATTGGTAAAATGCTAACAACCTCTTAGGGTTGACTTCTGCTAGTCCTAACAAACTTTTTTTTTTGTTTTCAAGCCTACTCCGAGCCTAGAGCGCTCGCCGCGGCAAAATTGGACCGCGCCGTAAAGCATAATAAATTATGAATGTAATAAAAAATATGAAATAATACATTACTGGCACAAGAGACTTTTGACATCAGGTGGTCCTCTTGCTTATTCAGTCAAAATCATATAAAAAATAAAGAAGAAATAAAAAAAAAAAAAATCTTTTCAAAACACAAACAAAGCATCTAAAAATGTTTGTTAGGACTATCAGAAGTCAACCCTAAGAGTTAGTTAGCATTTTACCAATAACCGTGTATATGTACAATATACCTTGTACCTGGCTACCTAGTTTTACCAGTTTCTGCCCTTCGACCATGGTCGAACATTGCATAACCTAGTCGTTTACTAGGTAATGCAATGTTCGCTGCGGTCATGATTCGGATGGATGACCACTAGTGCCATTTACTACGGAGTGCATATGTGTTTTGGAGGACACGTAAATCCGTCGGTCCCGGTTGTTGTCTTGAGATGGCGGTTGTTATGTGATAGGCTTCAGTATTCTGGAACTTTGTATGGTAATAGGGGATTCTGAGAATACCTGGTTAGCTACCACCCCCAAGTCGAGAATATATCAACGTTTTAAGCACTTTTACCAGACTGCCTACCTTGGCAGTCTGCACTGAGAAAAATCTAAAGTCAAAAGCGCCCTAATGACGGTCAATTTATATGGTATAAGGCGAAAAACCGACCAAATGTAAATACGTACAAAAACGCCTTCCAACTAGAAGGCGTTAAACGAGGTCAGTGAAGGCGAATGTTTCTTTTCGTCTTCATTTAAGGTGTATTTTGTGGTCTTTCTTAAATATTAACTTTTCGATGAGGCTGATTAAGTCGTACGTTATAGTGATAATCACCATATATAAACCGCCGTAAAAGTAAGGTATATTTTACGGTCAATACTGCAATTATTATTATCGTATAACAAGTTCAATTCTGAAAATACTTTACGGAAGGCGTTTTTTGACGGTTGTGTTTATTATACAACATGGTACATTTTTATTGATTGGTGAAAATCATTTTAAGAGTTGTGAATTCATCTTACGTATTTACAATTCAACGGTAAAAGGTCAATTTTGATTTAAGCCTTTAAGTCGTTTTTCTCAGTGTGGTAAAACTTATGTTTTTCGCGCGTATCTTGTATTTAAGTATGTTTGTTTACAAATTTCTTTATTACCCCGCATCTTCCAAACGACTGGATGGATTATTCGTCTTAAAACCCAAGCGTCCTTACAATTTTGGCGCGAAATATTAATACTATGATATGAAAAAAACCTAACCTATCGAGTTGGGTATCAAAAAAAGAAATTCACAAAATATTTATAACTTGTATGTTAAAATAGGACAGTAAAAAGTCTAAAGGCTTGTTTCAGAATGTTCGTGTAACTTCCGGTAATACTACCCAGAACATAAAAATAACTGAATGATAAAAATGACAGTTAACATGCAGCGTGTTTCAAGCTTTAACCGATGCGATGGCTAGGCTAAATCGATGACTGTGAAACGCAAAGATAGTGTTTTAGTTATTAAATATGTTCGGGGTAGTATAACCGGAACTTACTCGAACATTCTGAAACAGGCCCTAACACAAATAAATTATAAAAAAAATCGACTGCACTAAAAAGACCGAAATAAGATTGAGAATCCCGCATTAAGTTTAGTAGCAGGCGGGATCCACTTGCAAATTACAAACCAAAAGAAAATTGATGGGTTCCGTTTTACACGTTTTTACATCAAATATCAAAGTTTTAGTAAATAACTCATTACCGTTACGAGCTAGATACCCATGGCATACAGACGGGTAACAGACAGATAGCTGAGTCTTTTTAATAGGGTTCCGCTTTGCTGTTTGGTTACAGAATCTTGAAATCGTGGTATGTTGCTATATTGTCTGTCGCCAAGCACCGAAAGGTGTGTTCCGGCAGTAGTCCTTGAGAGCCATGTGAAATTACAGGCACAATGAGACTTTAACAACTATGTCTCAATGTGACGGGCGCAGTGCAATTCGTGAGTTGTCATGAATTGCAACTGTCATAGGCAGAGGTTAGTCCATTAACCTCTGCCTTAGTTAGGTTAGTCCACTTAACATCAGGTGGGCCTCGAGCTTGTTCCGTCACAATAACATAAAAATATTAAAAAATATAAAATATAAGTTTCTTCAACCACACTCGCTCATAACGGACCTTTAAATGCACCGATTTTAGTATCATAATATAGTCTATTACGCACTCGTGCTTTTTTTTACTTTACTGCACTAGTCTTATATATATATATATATTTCTTTTTTTTTATGTCTGATAGGTTAGCCTTTGACCACTATCTCACCTGATGGTAAGTGATGATGTTGTCCAAGATGTTATACAGGCTAACCTAGAAGTACCTACATATATATAGATTCTTATATAGAAAAAAAAACAACTTTTAACTACACTAAGCTTCTCACCAAGGAGATTGTAGTTTGTTTCGTTCGTTTTTCATATAAAAACTAACCAAAGAGTTTTTTTACCTACTGAATATTTAGAAGATTTAATTATAAACCTTCTTAATCAGAGAAGATTTAATTATTATTGCTACCAAAAAGATCAAGAAAATATTATCGTACCGAAATTTTCGTATTCGTTCCTCGCAAGTGTGTTGAAAAACGTCGTATGAAACTCGTGCGCGTTGTTTATTGCAATCTACTCCATTTAGACCTTCTATCTTCGATCTCAGGCCTAAAACCCATATCGATTGTAATAAAAAACTTCGCGAACTTGTTACATAATGTAGTATATTAGTATTATATGTCTAAGTATCCAAATTCGCTTGTGGATCTCGTACGCACCTCGCGCAGCGCCAAACACCCCAAAAAGCGACGAAAATTTTAAAATTTTGTCATTATAGTACATTTTGTATGTAAAAAGTCTTCATAAGCCATCACATACCCAAAATTCATAGTAGATATATCTTCTTCAAAACTTTCCCCAATATATGTGTGCCATACCTCTTTAGAAGCGGCTTCACGTCCCGAACATACTAAATAAAACTAAATAATAAAAAGCGAATAATATTTAATAGGGAAAATTTTATAGACAATTAAGTAAATTCTAGCAGGTAATTCCAAATTTTCAACTTAAAAACATTTCCCTTAGAGTCCCCTACAATCCGTCTGGGTGTGTGACATTCAAGACGCAGCTCAGTCTCACCTACACTACCTGTAAAAAAGAAATTTAATTAGTATTATAGTTTCGAAATTATACCCTTTTTCTTTTAAAATTTAGTGAAAATCTTCAAATTTTAAACATAATATTGTAATTTTTCAGGCGTTTGTCACTTTTTTGGAGTCCAAATTCGCTTGCGGAGCTCGTACGCACGTCGCGCACCCGCCCGCAGCGCCAAAAACCCCAAAAAGCGACAAAAATTTACTACTACTACTATTGAATTGTGCAGTAGATTTTCGTATTCGTATTAGTAGATTCTCTGGTCCTACAATGTTTTGAGAAGTCCACAGTCACATATAAATGGAGAAGACATGCAAAGCATCGCCGCAAGCGTTCTCAACAAATGACAGCCGTAATAAGAACGACCCTGTTTCATTAATGGACCTAAAAAGAGCGACTAGCCGCGATGCATAAAAACACGAGGGGCATCGGCTCTTTTCATCTCGTGGGGTTACTTTCGTCTTCGAGGAAAACAAGAAAACTCCCCGAATAATTATTAGGGTTGGAGATTGGACTCATTTAAAAGACTATGTTGCTTTCTTTTCAAGGTTTCAGTGTCTTTAAACGCTTTCCATACAAAGGTAGTTTTGTCATATTAAGTGTTCAAACTCGTTAAAATTTTGCATGTATGTCCTTTACTCTAACCTATGCCTATCACAGATAGATTTCGTCACACTACTTAAGGGTCCCCGTGGGGTGCCAGGTTAGAATTGCACCTCCCCATATCATCCCGTGGGTGTCGTAAGAGGCGACTAAGGGAAAAATACTGGAAGGTGGGCAGCGCCTTCTAAAGAACTGCCATCTTACACTGCGATCCCCAAGCCGCCTGCCAAGCGTGGGGATTATGGCAATTACCCCCTTAATAGGGGAGGCTGTGTTCAGCAGTGGACGATCCGGCTGATACAGTACAGTACAGTATTTGAGGGTGGTAGATAGCCAGGCGAGCATTCGCAATATGTCCTTCCACCATGCGGTGAAGCTCAAGCCGGCGCGGCGGTAGGGATCGAACCTGCGACGCGGCAGTCCATAGCAATTTGATTTTCTTTTTTCGGCTATCATTGCTTCATAAAACTTACTTAAGGCTACGGTATTACTATGTAAGTACGTGATAACATTTTAATTCTGTGAGTCTTTTAGAGTATAAATATATGATCTGAAATTTTACTGTATATTTCATTTACAGTAAAATTCCTATTTCTCACCTACCGCAATAATGTTTATAATAACAAGATTTCACTGAAATTCTCGGAGCAGTAAACCACGCGAGTCTGTCCTTGCATATCATAAAATTGAATAAAGGTTCACTGCTGATGGTAAAATCGGACACAAAATTCAGAAATCATAGTTATATAACGAAAACTGATGAAAATTATCTTATGTGACACATACACAGGTAATTTGCGTTCCTCCGTATTAGTGCGTACCTCGCCCCTCTGTCACACCCCTCCCCGATCGCATTTATTACGACCAACGACCAAGGAGCGTATGATATTTATTTGTTTACCTATTTTTATTTATTCGTTTAATGACACTATCAAAAAGCTGAGCTTTGTGAGGGCTTGCGTTTATTTTACCACCTGATTCTAGAGTTGTAATCCAGTATTAAGTAGATTAACCACGATGTGCTTGAGTATTGAGTTTAGTACTGTTGCAGCGATGTGTATGCTATTTTTTATGGTTAAATATATGTAATTATATATAACACATCGAGGATATTAAGTTAAATTACTATGTTTAAGCACAAACCTATAGGTGTGATCGTTTTTCAGTAAAGTGTGCAACCAAAAGTTTAAGTTGTGGGATAGTGATTTATTTTATTTTATTTTAATTATTTATTTATTTATTGATCTAATAACGTCAAGAGACAATTACAATAAAATCACAATCGCAAGAAGCAAAGACATAAATTAAAAATTACTCATTGTGATATAATTATTACTCATTATATTAAATACCTAAGGCTTTAAAGATAAAATGTAGCGAACAAAAACTGTATAGGTATGGGTTCGTAATGGACACAGTAGGTATAGCCAGTAATATTGGTTACTGGTTTATGTCTTCTATAATATGGGTCAACAAAAACCGTTAGGTATACCTTTTCCAAAAGCTGATGAAATTCCCATGTAATTTAATATTAGGTCCTTACATATGAAATTGGCGTTTTGTATGGGAGGAACAAAAAGTCGAATATTTTTTAATATAATATATTTAATTAAACAAAGTATGAACCATTATTTTCTATGCACTTTTGCCATCTCATAGGTAGTTCATTGATCCCTTTACTAAAAAAACCAGTCGGACGGCAATCAATAAAATCTTTGAAGGCGATTTGGACTGCCCCATCGGAGTTGAATTTTTTCCCTTGCAAGAAGTTATCCAAATTTCGAAAAAAATGGTAATCTGTTGGAGCAAGGTCCGGGGAGTACGGAGGATGTCTTAGACTTTCCAATTGAAGCTCTTCTAATTTAGTAGCCGTCTGTAGCGCAGTGTGTGGTCTAGCGTTGTCGTGAAGCAGCAGTGGCGTGGAGCGATTGACCAGCCTAGGTTGTTTAGCCGCTAGCTTTTCCATCATGGTTTGCAATTCCTGACAATAGACATCAGCCGTAATAGTCTGGCCAGATTTGAAAAAACTGTAATGAACAATACCGGCACTAGTCCACCAAACGCTTACAAGTAACTTTTTTGGGGTTAATTTTCGCTTGGGGCAGGATTTGGCTGGCTGGCCAGGATCTAACCATTGCGCTGAGCGCTTCCGATTATCGTAAAGAACCCATTTTTCATCACAGGTAATGATTCGGTTTAAAATACCTCCATTATTGTGCCGGTTTAGTAATGTAACGCAGCAGTCGACGCGCGTTTGCCGGTTTGTTTCAGTCAATTCGTGAGGTACCCACCTTTCAAGCTTTTTAATCTTCCCAATTTGCTTCAAGTGAATTAAAACAGTTTTATCACTAACATCGCAGCCTGCAGCTAACTCGGACGTGGTTTGCGATGGATCCGCTTCCACAATAGCCTTCAACTCTTCATTATCAACTTGAGTCTCAGGCCGTCCACGGGGCTTGTTCTGCAGGTCGAAATTTCCAGAACGAAAACGTTGGAACCAAAAACGAACTGTGTTTTCTTTTGCAACACGACCGCCATACACATCATTCACCCTTCGAGTTGTTTCCGCAGCACTAGTGCCACGGCGGAACTCGTACTCGTAAATAATGCGATATTTAAGGTTTTCCATTTTGTAAAATGAGTGACGCAAACAGAAAAAAACAGAAGAAAAAAAACAAATGAATGACGATCATCGAAGCACAAATACATGAGTCTATAGCTGTACAAATTTGAATTTGGAATTCCTTACCAAAGAGGAGAAATTCGTGATTAAAGTGGCCAGTACGAAAAACGCCAATTTCATATGTAAGGACCTAATATAACACAGGGAATCTGCGATATTTTTTTTCATTATTTCCATCCTGCTGAATGAGTTAACATAAAAGTTGCTTCTTGATAAAAGTAACAAAAATGGTATGTAACATTTTTGAAATTTTTTCAATATCGCAGAAGTATGATTTTTTTTAAAGTTTTTAAGCCCTATATCTCAGTCATTTTGAAAAATTTCCAAAAAATAAAATTGTACTGAAATTTTGGTTCTGCTCACAAAGTTTCACGAGAATCGGTTCAGAAATGCGACCTATATGTAGGTAGAGGAGAACAACCGGACACGCATTTTTGTGTAAACTAAAGCAGAGACGCTCGCCCGCACTTCGTGCTGGCTAGGTTAAATATTTCATCTTTTTCGCTCTAATTTAAGGATATCTTAATTCATTTTTATTGCATTGCGCTTCTGCAGAAATGTCCAAATACTCTTCGTCGAAATATCTTAGCAAAAACTACAGAGTTAATAACGTTGCTCTTAAAACTTGTGCTCCTATATCAGCCATATACTCGTATCGTAATAAGACAGGGCGTAAAACGGTAAGGTCACTTTGTCTTCGCGTTTCAGTCTCGAATATCCGGCTGTATAGCGTTCGGTACATGGGTAGCGGGTCGCGGGTCTCACGTGCACCCCCACCCCCACCCTGTGCCCAGGACCTCAAGTCTGCTATTCAACATCGCGACATGCTGGGTTGATTCTGTCGATTTTGTTATTCTTAAAAACATACATTTAATATGCATATAATATTTCAATTCTCGGATTCAGTGAAACAGAACATGTATTTTCTTGCTTTTCATACTCTTAATATTTTGTTATTCTAAAAAACATATATAAATTTAATATGCATATAATATTTCAATTCTCGGATTCAGTGAAACAGAATATGTATTTTCTCGCTTTTCACACTCTTATATTATTTTTAGATTGCCGTTTTCAAAGGGTAAAATGGAGCCCTGTTAATAAGACCACATTCTTGGTCAGTCACGGTTCTCTAGCCCGTAAACCGAATAGCGTTGACGTTAATCCAAAGACGAATATTGCACAAGAAATACAATTAATTTATTTTTCAGGGGGCTCATATATACACTGCTGATAAATATAGATAATAAGAAGATAGCTGAAAAAACACACAAGCATATGTCGTTAATTTTTCGTTCAACGGCTAAAAGTATAGTTACGTAGTAAATTAAATTTAAGTACCAACATTAGGGCATGATTTGTTTTCTTTAATTAATTATTATTCTGTAAAATCGAAATTTTATTCCAAGGTCCTGTCGCGACATTTTGCGAGAGCGATCTTTTTAAAAGAAGAATTCTTAAAAAAAGCCATTAAGAGAAATATGCGTTTTACGACTTGGATATATTTTGCGAAGTAGACGCTTTGCACCTCGTGGTATTGATGTCACAGAAATCCTTCTATACTACGAGAACTACTACACCGAACAAAAATTTAATTATAAATATATTACGCTGTTCACTAAGCAGAAATCGACTTATGGTTTCAAATTCCTACCCACTTGCCTACAACTTTGGGTATGTTCCATTAGTCGCTGAGAACGTTATTTTCGATAATTTTGATCACATTCTGCGTCTATGGTTGTGATCACTGTGATCGTTTGTAACTGTCATTCCCTGTTCCATTTAGGATAAGAACGCTAAGAATGCCACTAAAATTTGCCACTTCTGTCACTTTTGACATTAGATGTAGGGTACTCATACTGTTCCAGTAGCCTCATAGCGTTTATAGCGAAAATAACGCCAAGACCCATGTGGAACAACTTTTTGGGAGTGTGATCGTTTTTAGCGAATCTAACTTCAAATGGTAAGCACCCTTTATTGTCTAATTAGAATAAAAATGGAGTTGAACGTCTTATTGTTTCAGTCGGTATTGTTTTCGGAGGAATTGTGTAATCAATTGGTGGCAGTCCCTAGCCAGTACCACCGAGCCGTCACTGCTTCAATATAGTAGCGTTTCATTATAGTAGCTGTAGTGTTGTTTATAGTTTAAAGTGATCTATTAATTAAGGCACACCGCCAGTACAAAAAATGTCTATTATCAATCAAGCTAGACAATAAGGCTACTGAATGTGAACATGAAATTAGTAGACTTGACCCCCTGGTCTAATTGACACCGCACCGGACGAGAGCCCCGGGGACTCTGCCCTCCTTGTGTGCGCTCCAAGCTCCGATTTACAACGTAGCCCGATAATCTTTTCTTGATGACGACGCGGTTAGGAGATATGGATGTGGGGTATGCGGATACCGAGTTCTCCAGTTATAAAAGGGATTACGCAAATGTATACGATAGTTGTTTATTAAGGAAGTAACTAAATCTTATTGCACAGGAGCTTCTGTCCACTACACTAAGGAGTTGGTTGGTAATATACATTTACTTACACACAAATTTTCATATTATAATAATTGTAGGCTACGATAGTTAGGATTGTTTGTAATAGGATGAAACGACATAGATTTATATACGTTAGTAAGTATTGTGCTCTCTTATACGCTGTTTAATATTTTTATGAGCGTTTTTTAACTCTCTAGATATCTTATGTCGTAATCAATTCGTGTAAGGAATACGGAATGGATGCTTAAAAAATTTGTACTTTTATTCTGGAGAATCATAAAATACAAACATTCGCTCCACGCAACAACGCTCTTTATTGCACACCAATGATTATAAAGAACAATCTTAAGAATAGTTTACTCCTCGACTAATGGTAGTATATACAATGAGACGTTCCTGTGGAGAGACAATGTAAAAAATAGTTTGATAGTAAGTGCCAGTCGCTGCCACTTAGGTATGAATTGAGCCTTACCTTTACCTAAAACTTTATTTTTAACCGACTTCTAAAAAGGAGGAGGTTCTCAATTCGACATGTATATATTTTTTATGTATGACCACACATAACTTTTCACAGAGTAGACCGAATTCGATTCTCGACCTAGTTTGTTTCCCTATCCAATATTCTATCCTAATTTAAATCCTCGCGCCAGCTACACACAACCGACTAAAGCGACTCCACCCGGCACGCGGCGGCAAGAGGAACTATACTGTATCGTCCATCTTCAAAAACCAAACGTGTCCCGCGGGCACAAATAATGCAAAATAAATAAAAAGGTGACAAGTGAAGTGTGTAAAGAACTGGTGAAACGACTAATATCAGCTGCGAGTCCCTACCTATTGTTATTCATTAAATCTATCTAGACTTTAGCCTGTTACTAAAACTTTCATCTTATCAAATTCTCGTTTTCAATTGAACCGTAAACATGGTCCCATGTAAATTTCTTCAAAGTTGGTCAAGTAGTTTTTATGTCACACTCAATTGACTGAAAAATACCAACTTGACATACCAAAATGACTTGGTAGTTACAAGTTTTGTCGATGGTGACCAGTATTGTAGGTGAGTTCAACTAGTAATTATCCCTAAAGAGGGTGAAATTTAACAAAAAATGGAGCCGACTCTAACACTGAAAAGTAGGAAATAACTTGTTGTAGTCGGACAATGAAAATGTGATCCTAAAGTGTTTTGAATCAGACTTTAACAAGTTATTTCATACTTTTCAGTGTTAAAGTCGATTCCATTTTTTGCTAAAAATTATTGTCTGTATCTGAAACCTAAAAGATTTACAACTTCTATGTATACATCAATACTATACACCTGACTTTCGCAATAGAATTGCTAACAGTACTTAGGACAAGCCTGCGATGTTCCCTTAGACTCAATGCATACTTGTGTTAAGCTTTGACTCTGTGCTACTGGGAATCGAGCTACATACCGAGTACCGATCTGCTATCTAGGACAGAACCAACAGTCAGTGGAGTGTGCTTGCCTGTACACACAGTACTAACACCCTGTGACATACAAGCCAACCCCTAGTTATCCACGGGTATCAATGTACAAAGTGACTGAAGTTTACATAATATAGTCACTATCCCAATAAAGTAGTACAAATGCCATATTATTTATGTATAGTATTATAGCCTACGAATAATTACGTTTTCTTCGTAGATTATAAGCCTTATGCTAACGATATACTATTTCTAAAAAATATCATTACTACATGATAACAAAAAAATTATAAGTATTTTAGGAAAACATTAAATTAATATTTTAATAAAACACTTAAAAAAATATAAAATATATATCTAGTGACAATTCCGCCTAATTTTCCAATATTTTTTTCCTAATTTTCCTGTTAAGCCGACGTGACGTCACAAACGCCACGCTGCCAAACCGGAAGAATTATCACCGCGTTTCGCTAGTCTGAGGAGGAGGCCTCCTGAGGATGCTTCGTGTAGTGCCTGCGTGGCTTTTGTGACGTCACGTCAGCTTAACAGGAAAATTAGGCGGAATTGCCACGAGATATATGTTTTATATTAATTAAGCGTATTATTAAAATATTAATTGAATGTTTTTTTTAATATTTGTTATTGTTAAAAATGGATATCCGCAAAGTAACGCCTGGATTCATTATCATCACCTCAATCATCGATAGCCCGAATTATTAAACAAAATCAATTTGTGTACACCTGCCAGAATTTCTCTGTTTCATCTTCCTTCCCTCCTGACCACTAATTACCTGAAGAACAGTAACTTACACCGTGCTTGCATAATCTTTAATGTATATTATAAATATTATACATTATTGATATTGACATTTTCACAGCTAGTCTGCAATCACATTGAAGTGGGAACTGGGCAAAATTTTCTTAGATGCAATCAAGTGACTTAACGATGTATCAAACTATATTTTGCTTATTGAGTGCAAAAGTAACATGGGTAATTTTGACTTTGTATATAATAGCCCAAATTATGCGATTAAAAAGTGTATAAAGGATTAGGAGTTTTTGTGAACCATTTAGCTTCTAGATGAAGCGCTCGTAGCGAAGTTTACTTAGCTGTTCTCAACCGATCAGCAAAGTTAAGCAACGTCGCGCGCGGTCATGAGTTGGATGGGTGACCGCTAGTGACATTACTACTGAGCGTTTCCGTGCTTCGGAGGGCACGTTAAGCCGTCGGTCCCGGTTGTTGTCTTAGAATGGCAGTCGTTATAGCATGGTGGTAGGGCATTTTGCGAATGCCCGCCTGGCTAGCTACCACCCTCAAGTAGAAAATCTGTCGCCAAGCACCTAACGGTGTGTTCCGGCAGTTGTCCTTGAAAGCCAGTACTTCTAGGTTAGCCTGAACAACGTCTTCGACCACATCATCACTTACCTTCAGGTGAAATAGTGGTCAAAGGCTAAACTATCAGGAATAAAAAAATAAAAAAATACATATGCAGTCGGGTCTTTAAATTTTATAATTAATTTATATTTGTGTATACAAATTGTTCAGCTTCTTGCTCCACAGTTGATATTGTACTTATATTGTATTAGTGAGGCTGTGAAGATAGGGTAGTTTGTATATAATATCTGTGAGGTATCTGTAGGTAAATCTGAATACAAATGAAGACATTAGGGCTCGCACGGCGCGGTCACCGCTCGTTAGTCGGCCCACGGCCCTAGTATCACTGGATAGGTCATGCGGGCTCGTGGGCGAATTAATGACGCCCACTCGTGCCCACGTCTTTTGATGTGTTATACCCGTCTATCATCTTTTCAGGATATTTTTTGTCACACGTCTCCTATATTTAATATTACTCATGACAAAGCATGATGTTTCATCAATTTCATGTCGATGTCTGGAAGTCCACAACGTTGCGATTTTCATGGCATTTCCTACCTCTCACTACCACAATTTGGAACCAGCTACCTGGTGAAGTATTTCCGAACAGATACGACTTAGGGGCCTTCAAGACGAGAGCATATACCTTCTTCAAAGGCCGGCAACGCATGCTAAAGACCTCTAGTGTTGCGAATGTTCGTGGGCGACGGTGATCACTTACCACCAGGTGAGCCGCATGCTCGTTTATCTTCCTAACGCAAAAAAAAACTCTTAGACGAGGAGTATTTGTCGATTTCTACCAGTATCTCATAAATACTCCCAGATTAGCAGATTGTTACTGACCAGTAGGAAAATCAAACAAACAGCTTGGTTGATTGTACTAAGGCTCGTATGAGCATGCATGCGGCGGAATACTGTACGATATTCGTTCTGTTCGACAATGAGAGAAAATAACTATTACACATTGGATTGGATTTAAAAATTGTACGAACAGATTACCTAAATAATAACCTAATTACCTAAATAAGCGTATTCAGTTTTATCCATATGATTATATTCAGTTTTATACATACATATATAATATATTACTAACTTACTAACTAAATACTACCAACTGTATACAACACTACAGCTACTACAATAATAAAAGCATTTACTTAGATCCCTATAAGTCCTTGCAGACTCATAGGCAGTCCAAATGCTCTAGCCCACTACCAGTTAGTAGCGTGCCCAGCATGCTGGCAGAATTGCCCCGTTGAATTGCAATGCTTATTATTTGAGCCAAATAGGTGCCAGCATTTTGATCACGCGTCGCATCTACCAAGCGCTCTGATAAGTTTAAAGGTTTTTTAGTTAAGAAAGGCATACCGCCCATATAATAAATATATTTTATAGCCAATGTCGCTAAGAACTACTTACGTTGTACCCTATTAATAACACGTTTTTTATTTACCTGTATTTTTGCATAATTTCTATCATATAGGTACAAATATCCGTCAAATTTTCGAAAAAGAATAAAGCGTCAAACTTATAAAAATAACAGCCAAAGGCGAGTATCTTCAGAAACTACAACTTTCCGAAAAAATAATGTTTGGAAGGATTTTTTTTGTGTGTTTGCAAGGCAAAAGGCGCGCGCTTGGACGTATACGGACGGTTAATACAATATTAAGGCAGACTCATCCAGTTATTGTATAGGAACTAAACTTCACCCCTTGTATGTTTCTAAGCCGCTAATAATACAAGTTGTTTGGGCTGACCGCCGGACTTTTCATGTTAAACGTTCCTTGCATTGCGTTATCTCAAAGGGATAGAGCCCTAGGCTGGACTTGTTACATTTTGTAATGTTAATATTTACTAAAAGCTCATGAACTTGTAATATGGTAAAGAAGAAAAAAGAAGAAAGAAAGAAAAATAAGTTATTTGACACACAAAAGAAAAGTTACAAAGAAAAAGACAGTATTAAGTCACTCAGGGCGTACTTCAGAAATGTCAGATGCTCGAAAACAACTGACGCTGAATGGTTGATCATTATTTAATTAAATACAGAATATTTGAATTCCGTGTATTCAAAATAATAACAAATTAATTTGAAAATAGCAATTAAACACCAGAAGTATTGAAAGAACACGATAAAAATGCTGACTTAAATTTTCTTGCTGACAGTTGCGTAAGAAATTCTCGTAGGCAACTGAAAGCCTATATACTTATTCTGTTACCTTTTATACCCCGTGGGGTGCCGGGTTAGAATTGCATCTCCCCATATCATCCCGTGAGTGTCGTAAGAGGCGACTAAGGGAAAAATACTGGAAGGTGGGCAGCAGCACCTTCTAAAGAATTGCCATCTTACACTGCGATCCCCAAGCCGCCTGCCAAGCGTGGGGATTATGCCAAATACCCCATTAATAGGGGATGCTGTGTTCAGCAGTGGACGATCCGGCTGACACAGTACAGTTACCTTTTATATGATCTCTCTCACTGCTTAGGTGAAAAGAAGTATGAGCAACACGAGGCTAAAGTTTTCACATCCGTGCTTTAGAATTCCTCGCTACGCTTAAAATTCTAACTAAGAATCACTTGCAACACTCATGATTCAATTATAGAATCCTTCGCTTGCTCGGGATTCAAATCGAGCACTAACAGCAAAAAATAACTTTGCTCTCTTGTTGCATAGTAGTTATTTGTTATGCAAGGATGAAAAGTTCTTACTTGCATTGAATTCTGAGCGAAGCGAAGGTTCCAAAGGTACAAGCCACATAAAACTTTGCTGCCGAACAAAACGCCAGCGAAGAAAATGCAGCTGTGTTTGTGTGCCGACAAAAAGTTCATTTTTTTTTCTTTTTTTCAATTTTTTTTTTTCCATACACAGGTAGTTTCGTAGCTAACGGTGACCGCAGGTGACATTACTACTGAGCGCTTCGTTGGCACGTTAAGCCGTCGATCCAGGTTGTTATCTTAGGATGGCATTCGTTACAGCATGATGATAGGGCATTTTGCGAATGCTCGCCTGGCTAGCTACCACCCTCAAGCTTGAGAACTGTCCTTGAGAGCCAGTAATTCTAGGTTAGCCAGAACAACATCTTCGATCACATCATCACTTACCATCAGGTGAGATAGTAGTCAAAGGCTAGCCTATCAGCTATAATTTAAAGACACGTTTCTACGCAGCTTTTCAATGAAAAACAACACCTTTCCGAGCTTGAGGTGAATATGACTATTTCCAACAAAAAGTTAAATAATCAATGATTGTTTACGTACATATAGGTATGAGATATAACAGGTCACACCTTACTTCAAACTTAAACAATTATATTAGTTCCCGTATTGCCGAAGATGACCTATGTCCAATTTTCGCTAAATGTTTTAGTAAAATCCTATACTTTATATCCTATACACACAAATATAACAATGTTAAAGTGTATTTGTGTGTTAGTGTGTGTGGCTGTACGCATTCGGTGAAACGTGGGTGCTTCTTGCAGCTTAAATGCTCACAGGTGTGCTCAGAAACCTCTGCCATGGTGTTTTATGTTCGTAATAAGGATTCTGTACCAAAAAACTGGACCCTATTACTGAGCCTCGGCTGTACATCCACCGTCTATATCTTTGGAACGGTAATAGGTCATCATCATCATCAGCTTGAAGACGTCTACTGTTGAACAAACCTCCTCCATAGGATGCCACAATAAGCGGCTATTAGCTACTTGTAACTATTGCTACCGCCAGCTTGATAGTTACCGACTTCTAGAGTATTGTCCCCAACCCACTGTTGCGGTTGCAATATTGACATTATCTTTCAAGCTTAAAATTACCATTAAATGTGCTTCTACCGATCTGGTGATTGCTACCAGTTTTTATCTTGTTGATCACAGACAGCCTGAACTTCTAGAGTATTGTCCCCAACCCACTTTTACGGTTGCAATATGGACCTTTATCCGTCCGACCGTCGTCGTTTTACCTTAATTGATATTAAATGTGCTTCTACCGATCTGATGATTGTCCAGCAACCAGTCTTTCAATTTTAACTTAAAGTTATAGCCTTGTAAAAGTTTAATATTTTGTGGTAATTTATTATAAATAATTATGCACATGTTGTAAACGTTTTTTTTATAAATCTGTCTATGGCAGGTTGGCTGGTAAATGTGATTATTAAATTTAACTCTTTTTGCCTTACATAAATTTCATTATACTTTTGAAAACATTTGGGATGAGTTCTGACAAAAACACATGCGTCCCTAATATACATACAAGGAAGTGGAAGTATATTACATTTCTTAAATAATGGCTTGCAACTATCTAGAAACCACGCCTTGTTCAAAACTCTGACACACCTTTTTTGAATCTTGAATACTCTCTCTGAGTCTACAGGGTTTCCCCACATTATTAGGCCGTATTATGGTAGGTCTGTGTTGGTTTGTGAGTCCAACTCCAATTTGGCTGGTTTTTTTTATTTGATACTTAGTTATATGTATTTCTTAAGTCCTGGTCAGGATGTATTTAATCTTTTGTCAGGATATTGAATCTTTATTTGCATAAACTTTTAATTTGGATTTATTGTAGTTTCCGAGGGAACGCGTCATAGACAAACGCGGGCGAAGCTGCCGGTATATAATTCCAATCCTTGAGTCTCATTGATTTGGAAACCGTATCTGTACTGATGAGTGAGGAAGGAGAGGTACTGTTACACCTAAAATGAAACTATATATACACAAAGCTATTTGTGTATGTCCTTAGGTACATAAGAGTTATTTACTCGATTTGGTTTCTCAGAGAAATGTAAGATGTAGTAGATGTAGAGATGTGACTCAGACTCAAATCAGAACTATCGACTTAAATATCAAAATGCACGCAAGGTTTCGATTATAATTATATTAAATAAAAATATTATTTAAGCCACGATGTTTGTAATTAAATGTAATTGTGCACAAAGCATATAATTTGAACAATGAGCTGGTCGTATATAGTTACACTTCTATTTGCTGACCCTGTTTTAGAAATACTTATCTATATGAATACACTGGATTTCGCAACCCTATCCGAGAGCACAAGCAAGGCACGTCATGCCCGGCTAGACCTAAAAGGCGGCCTAATGTACTTCAATACATAGACGCTATTTACTGGACGGACGGTTGCCCAGAGAAACCGGTAGAGATGGGCTTAGAGTTGAAGTTATCGATGGTATTTTTTTAAATTATTATAGCTTGTCTTCTTATTTGTTTTCATTACTGAGGTTTTAATCGAGTGGTGGCTAGTTGTTTCCACGCTTATTTATCTTCAGCTTGTCTTACAGTTGCAATGACAGGGAGGCCGGTGGGCTGTGAGCTCTTTCACTTGGCTAAACAGCGACTGGTTATATGTCACGTGGTCTTTTCCCAATATTTCCTACTAAGACCAGTTTAACCATGTTGTCTGGTTGTCCGCGGGTTATATATGTTTTTGTTTGGTAACAAATTGTTGATAACCTGGTTTCGATATTAAATTGACCCAACATACGTAGACCTATTCGTCCTTTATGCACTCAGAGTGTAGTATACGCTTTCTACTCCAGCACCACATTTGAATGCATCTGTCTTTTACGTATCTACTACGCAGATGATTCATGCCTCGGCACCATTTATTTATTTATTTATTTACTTAATTAACACGGATAAATCAACTACGCTAATTAGATAATTACAATAACACATTATTAATATACAAAGGTCAAATCATAATATTATGTCACAAATCAACTACAAAATACATGTTACAATTAATTTTAACTCTACAGTACCGTCATTGTCAAATATATAAGAAATAATAATAGTAATAATGATCAAAAGTAACATAATTTAAATTAATTCAAAGAGAGTGATAAATAACAAATTAAAATTTATCATGAGTTCGTCTCACTATAGGCTAGACATTCCGACAGAATCTCCTTCCATTCATCAGCAAAAGTAATATAGAGAAAACCAGTGTTTGCAAGTCTCTTCTTCATATATTCTGCCAAATTTTTGTGAGTTTGTTTATGTTTTATGACAGATTTTGACATTTTGAGCCAGTAATTCTATAGGTTATTCTGAAAAACATCTTCGATCACAATATCACTTAACTGATGATATTATAGATTGTCAGGTTAATCTGTCATCATGACCTGTCATCATGACCTACCAACTAACTATAGGATGGTAATTGAGATTTGGCTTTTTTATGGGAGGAGTTTTATAAGAATTACGTCGTAATGGACTTGAGAACTAATGTAAATGTATGCCTACTCATTGTAGGATTAACGAAATTGCAAATTGCATTGAAAAACTTAAAATGTTCACATAAAGTTCATTCCGATTACTGTTCCCGTTAGACATGGCTACTAAATGAAAAAAAAAAAGCCTATAACTTTTTTTTTTTTTATGCTTGATAGGTTTGCCTTTGACCACTATCTCACCTGATGGTAAGTGATGATGTGGTCGACGATGTTGTTCAGGCTAACCTAGAAGTGCTGGCTCTCAAGGACAGCTGCCGGAACACACCGTTAGGTGCTTGGCGACAGATTTTCTACTTGAGGGTGGTAGCTAGCCAGGCGGGCATTCGCAAAATGCCCTACCACCAAGCAATAACGACTGCCATCCTAAGACGACAACCGGGACCGACGGCTTAACGTGCCCTCCGAAGCACGGAAACGCTCAGTAGTAATGTCACTAGCGGTCACCCATCCAACTCATGACCGCGCGCGACGTTGCTTAACTTTGCTGATCGGTTGAGAACAGCTAAGTAAACTTCTCTACGAGCGCTTCAAAAAATGTTTTTAAAATATCGTAAGTTTAAAAAACAATACTGAAAAAATGTACGTTCTTTTGGACTAATATATTATGTGCCGGTACGAATCCCTCGGTGTGCGGGTCTGACTCGCGCTTGGGTGGTTCTTTATTTTATCGATAACGCGTAGGTGTCTCTAGTGGACCAGTGTGCGCATCGATAAATTCCGAGCGCGTTGTCAATCGCGCGCGAGGAGCGCTCAGGAATTAACGGTGCCGCTGTCAAGGCGTACTGCGCCTCTCTCTGCATCAGGGCTGCCAGCAACTGTATTAAAAAATTACTACGATGTTAAATTGA
Organism: Plagodis pulveraria; assembly: GCA_963890685.1. Classification (NCBI taxonomy): domain Eukaryota; kingdom Metazoa; phylum Arthropoda; class Insecta; order Lepidoptera; family Geometridae; genus Plagodis; species Plagodis pulveraria. Next base: position 6,964,704 of record OY982964.1, on the reverse strand, counting down.
TAAACTCGATAGAGGTATTAGTATGCATAATTAAAAAGTATTTTTTTTCTAATACTAGTCCGTCGATACAAATACAAGTAAGTATTAGAGTTTGTTATTTTATCCTACTGAATACAACTAATGCGAAAGTGTCACAAACCAACACAGAAAGTAACGGTCAGAAATGTTTGAAATATAAATGAAAAATTCGTAAATTCACACATTTAAAGTTCCTTAGTATCTAATTCGTGTAAGGACTGTAAGGATAATCAAAAAGTTTAAGTACATATTTTAACAATAAAATATTACGAACTTCTAATTTTAACTTCTAATATATTTGAATAAAAATTAAACTATTAGAACTGACTTTCTTTCAAAAACTATTCCGTTTCGTATAAACCTATCTCGTATATCACATGCCCTATGAATTAAGTGGCAGCCCTGAACAAATTGCGCGTGTAGCATACCTCCATCTCTAGCTTAGTCGTGAATTATACCGCGAGTACATGCGAACTTTGCGGAATGGGTGACCGTGCGGGGTGGATGGCGGGGGCGGGGGCGGTGATGCGACGGGATCTTAGGTTTCAGCCTACAATACCAAAGATACAAACAGGGGGGACATGTGCGTTACGTTCTAATCATAGAGATCTAGTTTCTGTGATCTATGGTTCTCATCACCTTCCTATCTTTATCCCACCTTTAAGATGGACTACACCTGATGGTAAGTGATGATGTGGTCGAAGATGTTGTTGGCTAACCTAGAATTACTGGCTCTCAAGGACAGCTGCCGGAACACAACGTTTCGTGCTTGGCGACAGATTTTCTACTTGAAGTTAGTAGCTAGCCAGGCGGGCATTAGCCGGGCGGTGATAGCGCATCCAAAATGCGCTATCACCACGCTATATCGTCTGTCATCGTAAGACAGCAACCGGGAGACCGATAGCTTTACGAGCCCTCCGAAGCACGTGCAGTAGTAATGCCACTAGCGGTCACCCATCTAAGTTATGACCGCGGCGGACGTTATTTAGAATGGCTAAGCAAACTTAGCTAGGAGCGTTTCAAAATAGTGAACGTATAAGGTAACACTAGCTATTAGGACCCCATAACATACTAATGAGATGAGTTCTTTTATATTTTGTAAAGACCTGGGGTATTTTGGCCAAATTTCAAAATTTTGAATTTTATACTTCATTATGGCCATAGTTTGTAAAGGGAAATGACAAAATTATGTCAAATTAAGTTCATAGTAAAACTTTTTTGTTACAGAATAAGGCCTTTGTACATTCGCAAGCCTTATTGAGTGAAGTGCGTCTCTCCCAAGTAAATTATTGATGCGCATTTGGACGGGTACACCTCGTTTGTACACTAAGAGTGCGTACCACTTGGAGTTAAATTCGCCAAAAACGATAAAAACGATCACACTCCTAAAAAGTTGTTCCACTTGGGTCTTGGCATTATTATCGCCATAAACGCTAAAGTGGCAAATTTTAGTGGCATTTTTAGCGTTCTTATTCTAATTGGAACAGGGGAGAACAGTTACAAACGATCACGGTGATCACTACCATAGACGCAAATGTGGTCAAAATTATCGAAAATAACGAAATTGGCGTCAAATGGAGTCCGCCCTAAGTCTTATTGACTATGTCTTAGTGACATGCTAATTGTAAGGTACGTGATACAAATAAGGCATCTAGCAAAAACAATGAACTTACCATAGCGTTAATGCTTTGGCTATTATAGAGGACATAAAGAATTCACATGAGGAATTCGCACAAAACTGTATCTTTATTGTTCCCTTTAACATGAAACATGTTGTAAAGTTATGTTCATAAGGCCTATGTGCATCGCATAATAAAGCCTGTTCCTTCTCAAAAGTCAATTTTGTTGTTCTTGCAGATATGATGTAAATATACATATTTTATAATTATAAAAATATAAGTACTAATTTAAAAATAATGATTTAATATACCTAACTATGTATAAATTGATGAGTATTTACGGTAAACACTTAGAATATTATTTATTATGTTTTCATAGTTTTCCGAAAAGCTACTGTATCAGCTGGATCTTCGACTGCTGAACACAACATCGCTTGGCCGGCAGATTGGGGATCGCAGTGTTAGATAGTTCTTTAGAAGGCGCTGCTGCCCACCTTCCAGTATAATTCCCTTAGTCGCCTCTTACAACACCCACGGGATGATATGGGGAGGTGCAATTCTAACCCGGCACCACACGGGGCAAGGCTTAAGGCCTTAATAAATATCCAGGCATAATTAGACTACACTAGGCCATTATTTTGTTTAAATAATAATAACAGATACGGTGTAAACAGAGATTTAATTAATTTAAAGTGTGTTTAAATTTGTAAGAAGCAACAATTGCAGTCCTGTTGAGATAATTATGTAGACGTTAAAAACTTTTAAAGACTTTTTAGCAACTTTTTTGACAATATTCTGAGTAGTTAGCGTCTATGTTCATCAAGGATAATGTAGGATTCTAATGGTGAAAGAATTTTTCAAATCGGTCCAGTAGTTTCAGAGCCTTTTCAATGCAAACAAACCAATGAGGTAATAAGTATGTAGGACCTTTAACTGGAATTTAATATAGTTTAGATTATAATATTAGTTTAGATTATGTCATACGAACGCCTGGTCTCCATTTAACCTTCTCTACTAATCACACTAAGTTTGTGAGTTAGGATGTGAGTGTGTGCGTGTGTGTGTGTATGTTTGTTAGGTGCACCTACACGCTGAAACGGCCAGACGGATTTGGATGAAATTTTGAAGATATATAAATAGTTTAGACGCTGGATTAACACAAAGCATACATTTCATCGTCATTACCATCACTATAGTATAGTAATACTTACAATATTTTGTGGTGTTGATAGCAGTTCCTAAAAGATACAACTCAGATTCAATAACATTATATAACTTACAGGTATTGCAATGGTACGTATTGCACTAATATCTAATAACAAATTAGAAAAAATAAATTTTGTTTTCAACAAACAAAGCCGCAGTAAAGCAAAGCATATACTTTTCAAATAGGTAGGTAGGTAAACATAGTGACGCGGCAGGCGGGCGCGCTTGGCATAAATGACGGCATTTCCCGAGGGCTGGCGCCGCGGGCGTCCGAATTACAGAGGAGCTTGGACGGACGTGAGGCACCCCTGCTTCCTTTGTGTGCAAAAAATACGAACGCATCCAAAGACCTACGACGCGCGACGTGGCGCGGGAAAATCTCGAATGCTTTCCCAGCGAAGTTCTGCGCAAAAAGGATTGATATAGGTTTTATTTTATTTTGAAAAAGAGCTTTTTTGGCTGCAGTGCTGCAGGCTGCAAGTTTATTCAATCATAACGTTGATCATCACAGATTAAATGGTTAAAATTAACGCGGAGAAATCACCGCTGTAAATGATTTCATGCTCAGTCGTCATAACGACAAGATTTGCATAAAAAAATGTGTAAAAAACAGTTTTAGGTTGTACGACTTGGTTTAAATCCAGGCACAAGCACAGCTCGATTAAGTAACGAGAAAACATTGGAGTAATTATGAGCAAAAAAAAATGGTGCTGTCTGAAACCTGAACGGAAACCACTAGTTTTTAGGGTTTAACCCAATATTATGAATATATAGTGTTTACTTTAAAAAGTCGTAGACCAACGATTCGGTAAACTGAGTTAGTAGAGTTGAGAGAGCGCAGGCTAACTTAGCTTACCTTTCTAGTTGTGAAACATTTGCTGGTTTTTTGCTACAATATTTCTAATTTTTTTGCATTTTTTGTAGAAGTAAATTGACAGCGCACACATTTTATGGGTTTTCCGCGAAGCTTCAACCCAATATTATAGCTATACCGCGGTTTTACAGAAAAATGCATATGGTATTTTTCGATTCAAGCATTTTTGTATCCACTACCTGCTACATACCTATATGCCAACTGGGCAGAGATTTTTCCACATTTCAAATTAAATAGAAGTATTTTTATTTTATCAATAACGCAGGCTCTGCGGATTACATTACAAAATTACAAATTAACGACTGGAAAAATTATAAATCTTGCACAATAATATAATTTTTCCCTCATTTGTAGTTTTGAAATAGAAGTATGTTGCAATTTTACGCAAGTCACTATTTCTCCAACGGACTATACGGCAAAATAATCACATCAAAGTGATCAAACCCATAGATTTATTCAACACAATTCGTATTCAACTATTCCCGGTACACAATTAGGCGCGAAGCTTTTCCTTTATTCGTGTACGTGTGCTTTGCTTCGGGGCGAAGTGGCGGTTAGGAGGGGGGTCCAAGCCATTAGCACGGCGGCGCGGCGGCGACGTCGACCGTTCGCGGACTTACAATGACATGCGGGGAGAGAAAGCTCTACGTTGCTAGAAATTAGGTTGTTTTTCGTGTGCTATGTGTGCGAGAGATAATTGTGAAAGGCGTGCATAATTTACGCGGGCCCGATAGACGGTCGCGATTGTTATTACGCGTGCGGATATTGGATTTGGCGGGAACGCAGCGCGGAGCCGACGGCGTCGCAAGATAATGCGGGGACACGACGACGGCCTGTAATTTAATAAGGTTGGTTAAGCACGTTCGGTTCGAACTGGTTCGATTTGCTTTGCTATCAAATTAGAAGGGATTTTGAAGGTGGGTATGTATTGTTAGTTAATTCATATGTTTATTAAAGTAGTATTAATACTCTTAGGTAAGTAGGTCAGTATGCCACAGCTTGGTGTGTTTTGGAGTTTCAATAACAACAATGTTCAAAACCTTAGAAAAACATGTACTTTAAAAAAACACGTTGTAATTTAATATGCTTAAACCCATTGGCATCGGCGATAATGATAACAATAGAATTTCATTCATAACTAGGCCATAGTAGGTCAGTACGATGCCAACTTATTAAGTAATAGTCATTTATATCCTTGACGGTATTCTGTTAATTTTTACTTTTTGTTTCAATTGCTATTTTTTTATAAACTTATGTTCTATTTAGTTCCTACAATTTCCCTTCATTTCATTCGTTGATAACACAACACTACTAAGAGTACCTACATATTATAATTAGAACTAATATCTACACCAACAGATAGAAATGAAACAAAAAGGTTGACGCGAAAAAGGTAGTGTTCGTTAAAACACAGAAGTGCCATATAACCACTACTGGTGGCAAAATGGTCCTAAACGCGTTAAAATTGTTATCGTGCAAATCGCGTTATTACCATGCATAGTGACGAGTGTGTAGCTGCGGGTGGATAAAGCACGTCTAATCAATCAGTGACAAAGATTTCGTGCCATCCCTATTCTAGAAGGGGGACATAAAAGGCACGATTGTGTTTGCGAGCGCGCTCGGGGGCTACCTAAGCGGGCATTAGCGAAGGACGCGTAGGTTACTCCGACCGCCCAACGTATCGAGAACCCTGGCACAACGGCTACGTCCGAATCGCGTGGTTCTGCCTAAAACGGGCAAGCTTCGTAATTTACGCGCGAGCGGTCACCGCCGGTGGTGATTACGCTAGCTCGTTGGCGTGTTGGTCGTTGATAACCCGACCGTTGCGAAAGCTCCAAGATATTCGGCGATGCACACGAGCGCCCGCCGCCCGAAACGGGTGGTATTGGCCCCTCTTCCAGTGAGGCCAACGTCGTGGGCAAGTCATTAAGGTGGCGTGTGCATGTCGGGACGTTGACTACGAGGAGGGTGGAGATTATTGCTGCCAGCCTTAGACGGGTGCGTTAACTTAATTATATATATCTACCCAGCCACTCTTACTGTTATAAAACTAGATGCTGAGATAAAATCTTCAGAATGCAGACTCAATTTACTGTAAATACCGGATACCCTATATCTTGATAACAAAACACAAACTGAATGGATTAACCAAGTAAAAAATCACGTGTCATGTGAAACTGACATTTTAGGTGTATTCCACTTGACGCCAATTTCGTTATTTTCGATAATTTTGATCACATTTGTGTCTATGGTTCATATTAAATGTGGTATAAAAAATATACGCAAAATGTGGTAAAAAATATAGAAAATATCGAAATTGGTGTCAAGTGGAATACGGCCTTTGTAACACATCTCCGACCAATTATTTTCATTATGGCAAAAATAATGTTTTAAACGAGTCAAATGATTGATAACAAAGTTTTGATTTAAATATTTTATACTTATACATCATTGTTTAATCCATAATATAACGTAGAAAAAACGTTATAGCGAAGCCCGGGGGCAGGTGGCATATCGCGTACGCGCGGCCGTCAGGGGACGTCAACCGCGCGCGTCCTGAAAGTGCCGCTCCAGATTACCGTACGCATGGACAGTAAAGAGGCCTGGGACTTTAGGGACGCGCATCCCGCGAATCCCATTTAAAGATGTCGGGATAATTTAGCGCTGACGAGGCGAAGGACCAAATTGACGCGCCCTCGGGGCCGCCGTGTCGCCGGTCGATGTATCGATCACTGTTTTTCTATAGTCTCTTTAGAGGACGGCCTCGAGTGCACGTAAATAACTCCCATCCATTTTATTTCGCAATGCGACCTCTGGAAATCCTTAGCTTAAAGCAGTCTCGAGCACCGCGTTGGGCGCCAATTTATCACACGTTGGGCGCCAATAATGCTTCGGTGAATTTTACTCAAAAATTGATTCATATGGTTTGATCGATTGTAGTTGTTTTTGTTAGCTTAACTGGTGGTATCAATATGTTAAAAGAGATTTAAGTCTGTTTTATTTCTATTTTCAAAATTAATAACTTATACCCTGAGAATAGGAATCGCTATACTCGTTTTAGTAACTACTACATTAATGCCCGCCTGGCTAGGGACCACCCCCAAATAGAAAATCTGTCGCCAAGCACCTAAAGGTATTTTTTGGCAGCTGTCCATGAGAGCCAGTAATTCTAGGTTAAGCCTGTCACCTTCGACCATATCATCTATCATATTCCATATATATCATATCATATTAGGAAAAAAATATATAAGTAGCGCATTGTAACTGCGCCCTGTAGATTGCAATAGGCTCGTCTTCTTTATGTGGGCCCAAAACATATATTTCGCTATCCTTTCGGAGATGTGAAAGCGTATTGATAGTTTTCGAATAGAACATTGCATTTAAAGGAGAGCTATTCGTCAGTACACACTTGAATGTAATCCAATAAGATAAGATAGTGACCGGGCGATGACGTGCGTAGGGAGACGTGATTAAGAGTTAATTGGTACTCTGTGATTGGTAGGGACAGGAGCGTGGGCTCCTCGAGTATTTACTAACCCGTACGAACTTTATAAAAGCAAAGATTATGCTTTTATTATATGAACAGCCATAGTCAGAATTTCAAAGGGCGATAAAAGTGACGTTTAAATATAATTATAAACAAATATTTTGGTGATAAAGGAGGTGGCCCATTTGGTGATGCTAACCGCCTAAATGATCATCGTTGCCCACAGACATTCACAACACCCAGAAGTCTCAAGGATGCATTGCCAGCCTTTAAGTAGGAAATATGCTACAGAATTAAAAATTTACGAGAGAAAAAATTATAGTCGTGTGCGGGAATCGAACCCGCGTCCTGTAATGTAATCCGCCGAGCAGGCGTTATTGCAAACAAACATATTAAAATTATAAGGTTGCGTCAGCATTTACAAGTTTAAAACCAATTGCAAAATTGTTTGTAGTACAACGTAAGTTGAACGTCGCTGGTTAAATCAAAAACGACAGGAAAAATTGGAGTTATAAGTCATTGTCATGCTAGCTCAAGCGATCAGAGCATACCTCACCAGTATAGGGGTGGATGGACGCGGGTTCGGACCCCCACACGACTTCGATAAATTTTTCTCGTAAATTTGTAATTTTGTAATGTAATCCGCCGAGCAGCCTTAATTGCATACATAGCAATATAAAAAAAGGAAATATTCTCTCTGAAGGTTCCTGGGTCGTATCGGTTCTGAAATCCTTAAGATGACAGCCGTTTCCATATAGCGTAGAAAATTGAAGATTCTCGTCATGGTTTCAAGTTTATGCTTATTAGTATCCACGAGCAGCGCTGATAAAGATCATAAAGTCATTAGGGTTATTCAGTTTTATCCAAGATTCGTTTTAGGGTGCAAATGCAAACGGAGTCCTATAATTGAGACTTCACTATCTGTCTGTCAGTCTGTCCGTCCGCCCATATCTCGGGTCCCTAATTCGTAGGTAAACAGAATAAGTTACAAACCTGAAATTTAAATATTTGTTGTAAAATGTTGACCCAAAAACTAATGTTTTATTAGCGAATCCATTAAATATATTTTCAGGGGGTCACAATACATAAAAACCTTCTTGAAACCGAATATAAAAGGTTTTTGCTCCCTAGCATCTGTGACGTCATCGTCTAGAGAACATTGAATAGAGTGTGCAAAATTCTTAATTTTTTTAAGTAAATAAGGAAATGTGCGGCCTTCAAAGTTGTCAATTCCAAATTATTGTTTTATTTTAGAAACTAGTTTATCTACTTAACAAAATTTATGTTACGTGTTCAATTTCAGAAAGGAAACATAGGTGCACATAATAAATAATTTATACTAAAGGAAATCGTTTTGGAAATTAAATATTACATTATACTAATATTCGCCAATGTTATGAATGTTTTAAAATATATCTGTAAAATAAACTCGTGAAACAGCTATGGCTACATCCTTTTCCTCTTATTCTTCATAATCTTCCAAAATCATCATTATAATATCGGCAGATGCTCTCGATCGGCTCTTATCAATCCCTAATGCTCTTTGACCAAAGAGGGCGTGGAGAGGGTGGCTCGAGGGGGGTTTTAATTAGAGCGCGGACCTCGCGTTTGCCGGCGGACATTCCGCACTGAAGCAGTGACTAAGCTTCTATGATTATTTTTGTTTGTCACGATTTATTGGTTATTCGTTTTCTCTTATTCTCCAAAAATATTCAAAGCAAAATAGATAAATTGTAATAATATCAGCAGATGCGATCGGTGCATATCAATAGGTAACGCACTTTTCTTTGGAGTATGCAAAAGTAAAAAGTATACTACTGTCTAGGTTATGTATATAAATTATGTGCATAATCATGGAATAGGCGAAAGGAAAACATAATATTCTCCATTTCTAAATATAAAAGCACTATAGTGTGCTAAGCGAAAATCATATTTACTAATTGATGGAGCAAAAAAGTTTGTCCAGAGCGGGCAAAAAACCCGCGTTCTCTGATTTTGCGCTGGTGCCTCAACCTCAACCTTCGTGCTCCAATAAATTATCTATGGGATAATCGCGTAGCTCACTACATTTATTTAGAAACATGGATGGGCTGTGACATCATTGCGAGAGTTGAGTTTTTGAAAAGTCACTTCTTTTTCCAGAAGTTTAATAATCTGGTTGTAAGCCGCACCATCTCCTATGACTGTTATAAATAATAAAATAAGAGCAAAAGTTTTAGCCTCATTCGAGTATTCGAGTCAGCACGAAATCAGGGGACGCGGGTTCATCCAATTCGTACAATCCCAAAAATTAATGAAAGGTAATCTTATGTACTGTTATTTGCATATATGGTGTGATTGTGACCGTTCGGGACGTACTGTCCTGCGGCTTCGTGTATATACTTACGCAGTGTGTAGCGACCTTTATCTTGGCGTGTCTTTATGTAGGTAGGTACTACTGCTCGTATGTATTAGAAGAAAGGACCTGCTTTATTTTGGTTCGAGCTCTTAGCTTTATATTTCATATCCATGGAATGGCCCTTAACTTCTTGATTGGCTTCAAGATGTTCTCGGAATACCATCTTACAATCTGATACAATTTCTACTGACAAAAATTTTTTTTCAAATTTGTTTCTACTTTTATTGGTTTGTTTGTTTACATAGCTGGAGCCCATAGCTAGGAGATGGACATTATCGCTTTTTGTTGATGACGCAACCAAATACCACGCGGAAGAGACCGCGGGCGTGTCAGCTGTTTTTAAAGCACTCGAACTAAATGCATAGTAGTTCTTAATCGCTCATGTTCACTGCTGTCACTACTTGGATGAGTGACCGCTATAATGGCATTCGCTACTGAACGCTTCCGTGATTCGGTGGGCTTGGTCGCGGTTGTTGTCTTAGGATGGAAGTTGTTTAGCTAATTCGGAGGCATTCGGACGGCCTTAAAAATTCTATGTTTAGCCTGTTTACCACGTTTGACGACTTCACTTGCCATCAGGTGAGGTCAAACGCTAGCTTATCTCATAAACAAATACCAATCCAGCCATATCCTTCATCCATAGTATTCCTGGAAGACGGCCATACCTCAAGCTCTACGTAGCGGCACAAGCAAGCAAGAATACTGAATGTTCTTATGATAGACTTTATACCCAGAGGACTTATTATTATTATTATTTTTTTTAATGTAATGGGTTGGCAAACAAGCAGACGGCCTACCTGATGGTAAGCGGTTACCGTCGCCTATGGACATTTGCAACACCAGGGGCGTCACCAATGCGTTGCCGACCCTGTAAGACTCTTTTAACACCTTTTTTGAAGAAATCCATACTGTAGCCCTGCGGAAAAACGCTAGATGGAAGATCATTCCACATTTTGCAAGTATGCGGTAAGAAGGAGCGCATAAATCGAGCTGTGTGAAACTTCCAGGACTCGATTATGTGTGGATGAGCTTTTAACCGGTGACGCGAGGAACGATGATAGAATCGCGATGCCGGTATAAGCTCAAACAGCTCTTGGGATACTGGATACTCAGGATCTTATTAACATGAGACTTTCTGAAATGAGGCCTAACTTTTTGTATAAAATCTATACAAAAGCGTCAGTCAGGTCCCAACAAGTGTTTAGGTTGATGTTGATAGATACCTAAATATTATAAAATATTAGGTTTTTCTTAGTAAGTCTGCTTCTAGCTTTTCTTTAGCTTCTTTTTAGACTGCTGCTGACAAATTTTAGGACTATATATAATGTGTATAAATGTGAGGTGCCGAGCTAGTAGTGTATAATTGTTGGGTTCTAGAGGCGAAAAAGAGAGAAACACCAGAAAGTGGGCACCGCAGTGCCTTCGGAAAAACTTCCATCTTACCCTGCGATCCCCAAGACACCTGCTAAATGTGGAAAATATGGCATACCCCCAATTGGGGGCTCCCATTGTCCAACGGTCGACGTCTTCCGGCTGATGATGTGATACTGATAAGGTATAATAAAACCAAAGGCAAAACCTAAAAATAGTTTAGTTGTTTGCAAATTCGAATTGTGAAAACATTGAATGATCCTCAAAAGTACCTTTTAACAATTTTGAGGTGAGCAATGCCCTTTTATTCTATGTGACATACTCAGAATAGTTTGTTCTCTATTCTGAGGCGATAGTATTGCCCTTTTGATAGTTCCCAAAGTTCACTATTATTTACACAAGTAACACCATTTCACTTTCTCTTTTCTGCCCACAATCAATAGAATACAAATCTGCCCACGCGATCTAAACAAAATTTTAGTTTCCATTTGCGAATAATCCTTGTCCGAAAAGTTAACCGACGTGCAGTCTGCTAGTTGTTATTGGAAGACGCTCTAGACGGTCAGAACTGCCTGCAAGCACATTTTACGTCCTCGTCCATCTAACTAACGTACTTGATAATGCTTGATGAAAAATGTTATTCATATTAAGCATGTCAAGCAAAACATTCTCTGGACTCCGTCATTTCCGAATGTTTTGAAAGTGATCTTGGGTATCTGTCTCTTTAAAAATATTAATGACCATCGTCTTGTTCGTATCTTTTTTGTTTTCTTGAACAAAGCAATTGTGAGAGCACAGACGTCGCTACTGCTAGGCTAGTTTATTTCGCTTACTTCCACAGTATTATTGCTGTGGGGAGCTGCTGCTGAGATAGAGACAATCTCTATCCTTACAAAAGTGTGCCATTCGAGCCATATATGAAATGGATCCTAGGGAATCTCTGAGGGATCTTTTTAAATAAATTGAAGTTTTAACTTACAATCAGGTGGTAAAATAGCGGTGCCAGGTTTTAGATTAGCAAAGACAAATAAAAGGTCCTTTTTATATCTTAGGTAATTGTGTGCGGTTTTATAATAAAGTACAACCCAAACATATAACAACGCTCACAGAAGGAAAATTCAAGTTGCATGTGAAAAACATTTTGATTTAGAAATCTACGTAATAATTGAATCAAATATTGTAATAATTTTTTTAAACAGTATGTAACACATTGTTAAAAGAATGCCACCGAGTTTTTTGCCCATTCTTCTCGCAGTGCCTCTATATTTTTTTTTGCTGAACGTGGCAGCACTATGTAGAATAATATTAATATTAAAATTTGTAATTAATATTATTACTGTTTTATATTGTTATTTGTATATCAATTCAATTATATCACATTTAAAACTTGCATGCACTAGCTGATGTAATTGGTTATATCGTGTTATTTATGTAAAAAAAGTAAGTCTTATGGCTATATTGAATTAATGATTTTTACTTTTGATACCTACATTTATATTGAGACATTCTTTATTTTAGTGATAAGAATGTTTCTAAGCGTAAGTTCAAGACTGGGGTCACTCTGTGACGACGAAAATAAAAATGGGGTGGATGCATGACAAGCATGCATGGCATTACTTTACTCATGGTCAAGCCGCTTGTCAGGCACGCAATGCTTATCAATGGTTTGCCATAATCTCTACCGATGGCAGGCGTAATTTAATAAGTTTGTTATTATTATAACTATATCAGTTAATTTTTGCACTGATCTGATACATCATGCTATTTTCGGAGAGCATTTTGTACTTTTTTTATCGTCATGTAAAAGATATTTTTTTTACAAGGAAATATTTTTTTCTAGGTTTTCAATTCTGTCAGTTTTAGGAGTCAATTAATAACTAACTTCCCTAGAAGTAAATATGCGGTTTTTCGTATTCATCCTATATGACGTCTCCTCCCATATTATGAGATCTGACGAGTAGTATTTGAGTTATCCCTAATAATGCTAGCTTCGACTACAATGATGATGATCTCATTTTCAATTGTCGATGCAAAATTAATAAAAAAAACTGTATACGATGGTTTTGTTTAATTACTTTTTTTGGTGCATGTTTTGTTATATTTTCTATTTCAAGTTGGTAATTTTTTGTTAACATTTTTATTCTTAAACTACAGATTTATTGTCGTCACTCAACCAATATAAATTATTTGGTTTTATATAAGTAGTCATAACTCAACTGATTCCGGAATCAATAATACCATTTTTGTCCCGACGGATCTAACATTTCACTCGCAGTGATCGTCATGGGTAAGGTAGACCACCTGCGAAGCAAGCTAGAATGCAAGTAAAATAAAGTAGTCTAATAATCGCGATAAGCTACAGAACGATTATTCGGTTACATCCTTTGTTGTGTCTGTTATATTCCTGTCCGAATTTGTAAACCTCCCGCGACCCGTTTAAAGATTCAGCATGACCGCGGGCGACGGGCGACGTGGGTCCAAAACGGACCGCTTTGAAGATCCACCTTCATTAGCGCGGTCCGGTCGACCCCGCGGCGCGCGGGTCTGAAAGACCCCGCGGGTCTTACAGTACATACCCCGTTTGTCGCAACTAACCTAACTTGTTAAGGCTATATCTACAACTATGTTATTCGATCTCGGTGTATTGAGCTAAAGTTCTGAACTTCTAGTTTTGCTTCAGGCCAAGTCCTTGAGTTACAAAAGTAACAAGACTGATCCCACGCAGTTATTACACTGAAACTTTGGATGATCCTGATGGAATATACATCTCTGAAAATTATAGACATAATATTTAAATTTCTGTTTCAAACACTTATTTTAGTATTTATTTACATTACTTAGCATTGGCATGTCCGATTCGTACAAACAACCGCACAATATAAGGACATTTTTTTACATGAAGGAAGGGTAGTTTTCGAATGCCCACCTGGCTAGCGACCTAATCAAGTAGATAATCTGTCACCAAGCACCTAACGGTGTGTTCCGGCAGCTGTCCTTGAGAGACAGTAATTCTAGGTTAAGCCTGTTAAAACCTTCAAACACATCATCACTTGCCATGAGGTGAGATTGTGGTCAAAGGCTAACCTATCATAAATAAAAAAATAAAAAACATTATTAAAAATACAATTGAACAGAACTTCAACATATAATCAACCAATTCATATTTATTTGCTTGAATACGATACAATAGTTTCACCACGAGGTGTGCAAATGTAAATTAAATGTGTTACGCAATAATAATAATATCGTTATAGAAAAACTTACATAGCGCTAAAGTTGTTGAAACTCTGCCTTTTGCGTTAGTAAAAAGTGTGTTTCAAAAGAAATGATGACAATTGAGAATTAGTAATAATAAACTGTAATTTTTTTTCATTTTCATATATCTATTTATGGTAATCAATTATATATTAACGTGGTAAATGTAGTAGCGGTTAGAAGTCTCTGCAGGAAATCCTTAACTGTATAGAAACTTCTTTTTTCAGAGTTGAATTTATAATTGTGTAAATCTGTTCTTCACTACACAAATATCTTAAAACAACAGTTTATTCATAGCCTGCGTATAAAATAAGGAATAAACACCTCATGTTCACGTACCTACTCGTTGATATATAAATGGAGGACATTCAAAGAAGTTTTCAATTATTTTCTTGATTCTACGTATTTAAAGGTAGACGAGTTATTTCAAAATGACAATTTGTTGTACGTATTGAGTTTGAGAGATACCTATACTTTGTACTAGTGTAGTTCTTGGTACTTATATGTATGTAAATTTTCTTTGTTTCTGGTATTTTAATTACGTATGTGTAATTTCACAGGCAATTCGTATTTTTTTCAATGTATTTCCATTAGAGATAGAAAGTTATGTACACTATATTACAAAAAAAAGGCCAGGTGCTAGTCGGACCGAGGCGAGGGTTCCGTACAAACCTGTAGGTATATAATAAGTAACAGTTATAGTATTTTATTTGTTTAATAAAATCCATAACATATTAAAATTATTAAAACTATATTTATTTTATGATGTAACTAAATGCTTTTCGCAATTTTTCCTTTATCTGTGCTAGAAGACGTTGCTTCGTACCAAATTTCAAGATTGTTCACGGGAAGTACGCCGTAGGTTTTGATTCCCTTTCGAGTGTCGAAAGTTTGAGTTTTTCACAGCTCCAAGGGACAGTAGACCTGAGTATTTGATATGAATTTCAGCTTGATATCTCCACGGGTCACCACGGCAAAAAGTGTCTTGAGTGAAAGTCAGACGCACAACAAAGTAATCCTATAAAGTTTCCGTTTTTTTTTCCATTTGAGGTACGGAATCCTAACGGGCACCTTACAGTCATTAGCTTCTCTATATGGATTATATTAATATTTTAGTATGTCATTACTTCATTAGCTTGGAATAAACTTTTTTTTCATACTCATACTCTTTTTCAACTGCCAGTAACATAGTTTAGCTATTAAAACTTCTTTGAAACTAAATTATTACCGATAGAAAAATCAAAACCACCCTTATTTAGCAGTTTTGTGAAGCAGTGATAGCTCAGTGGCATTGGCTAAGGACTGCCGTGCCGCAGGTCCATGGTTCGAATCCCGCCCAGAGCTTGAGCTTCACCGCATGGTGGAAGGGCATTTTGCGAATGCCCGCCTGGCTAGCGACCACCCTCAAGTAGAAAATCTGTCGCCAAGCACCTAACGGTGTGATTCGGTAAATGATGCAGTGCCTTCCGGCAGCAGTCCTTGAGAGCCAGTGAAATAACAGGCAAAATGAGACTTAACAGGTATGACTCAAGGTGATGGGCGCAGTACAGTTCGTCACTTGTGATGAAATGCATCTGTTATAGGCAGAGGATACTGCTTCACATCAGGTGGGCCTCGCGCTTGTTCCATCACAATAATAAAATAAAATAAAATAATGAGTGTATACCTAGTTATACTAACATTTATATTTTGATAATACGATGTAACCTTCTCCTAGTCACACCCATCCAATAACATCCTTGGGATTTCGACTCATAGCAGAGTTTATGCTATCGCTATAAACGCTGACTGGGCTATAACTGACTGAGCCATAAGTGACGTCAGACGCTGGTCATTCGGTCCCGGCGAGATTATCTTAATACAGTCGAGTCAACCAGTCGAGTGGTGCAAAGCGGACAGTTCGGTTTGGTGAGGGTTAACTCTGGCAACATAAGCAGCGTTGGCTTTGATTAGAATTAGTTGCCGTTGCCAAAATTGTAATATTCCAACTAGGAAAATAGCGAGGGAAATTTTTCATAGTTTAAAAAATGTGAAGAAGAAAATTATACAGTAAGTATAAGCAGGCGTTATTGCAAACATGACAATATTAAAATTATAAGGTTGCGTCATCATTTACAAGTTTATAAACCAATTGCGAAATTGGTCTTGTTTGTAGTACAACATAAGTTGAACTATAGGTTTAGGTGTCGCTCCATCCCAATACGATGGTTATATAGAGAAACAGAAGAAAAATTGGAGTTATGAGTCATTTGTCTCTTAGCTCAAGCGGTGAGAGCATACCCAGGCTATACGAGTGGATGGACGCGGGTTCGAATCCCGCACATGACTATATTTTTTCTCTCGTAATTTTGTAATGTAATCCGCGGAGCAGGTGTTATTGCAAACATAACATTATTAAAATTATTTGTCAAAATGGAGTTGTTTGCGTGACAATGTAACAATTACATACAAACATCGTAAAAAAAATGTATTTTTAGTTTTGTTTATATAATTTTAAGATTTATCCAATAAAGTGTTATCGATGTGTCCACGAATTAAACACTTTCCTTTCTGCTATCCTTAACAAAGACTTCAAAGTCAGTTTTTTTGAGGCAAGTGAATTTTGATACATGTTCAATCTGAGATCAGTTAAATTTAATAAGTATATACCTAGGTAAGTCCTAAACATCCGATAAATAATTATTTTATTTGTGTTTTTATAAAAAAAATAGGCGGAATATGCACGAGGTTCACTTTATGTTAATGAACACTGGGCCCATCACCCTGAGATATAAGGCTGTTATGTCTCATATGCCTGTAATTGTACTAACTTGGGGGCGAGCAATCGCAAAATGCCCTTCCACCAGCGCAGTGAAATTCAAGCCGGCCGTGAGGATCGAACCCTGAATCTGCGCCATGGCAGTCCATAGCTATTACCGCTCGGCCATCATTGCTTAAATGCTTCAATGTTCAGGTTAACCTAGAATTATTGGAACTACTGCGTGGAATCAGCACACCATGTGTACCACTGTACTGTTGTTCAGATTTTCCACTGCTGAACACAGCCTCCGCCATTATGGACTGATTTGCCATAATCCCCATGCTTGGCAGTCGTCTTCGGGATCGCAGTTTAAGATATCAGTTCCTCAGAAGGCGCTGCTTCCCACGCTCCAGTATTTTACCATTAATTGCCTTAAGAGGCAGGTGGTCATAAGCCACCCCCACAGGAGGGTGAACCCAGGAACTTATTTAAATTATATGTTATCGTTCGTAACACACAGGACAACGCAAGGATGTAAAAGTTGTAAAATGTTTTGGTTACATGGCCGCCTGGTCGCTGGCTAACGCCAAACCTCCTGGTAATAATCTCATTAGAAATGCGCCCGCTACCTTTCGCGCAATCAGAGCGTTATAGGTAATGAGCACTATTGTGTGCCCAATATACAGCAATACCGCTCTCACACGTGACTGGAACATGCTCCACATAAGGCAATTTTTTTTTTACCGTCTTCAAAAAAAGGAGGTAGTATTCGATTCGTCTGTTTTGTTATGTTTGTTACCTCAGAACTTCTGACTGGGTGAACCGATTATGATGATTCTTTTTCATTTGAGAGCTGATACTTGCCGTGTGCTCCCATTAAAATTTCGTCAAAATCGGTCCAGCCGTTTTTGAGTTACACTATAATAACTGAAAAGTATCTTCCTATCTTGATGATATAGTCATTGACAGTGAATGACAATCGTTCCCATAAGTAGCAAGGGTCACTAAAAAGGGAGTTTTTTTTACCAGACATCGAATCTACTTCAACACTCAAATGTGTGAAATAACTTGTCGAAGTCGGTCACAATTTTGTGATAATAGGTACTTTTGTACCATCACGGCACCGACTTCAACAAGTTATTTCACACATTTGAGTGTTGAAGTCGGTACCATTATTAGTAAAATTTATTATTTTTTTCGTTTTTTACGTCTCTCACAGCAAGCGATGGAAGCATGCGTGTTCTATCTCAGCATCCCGCGGCAAAATAATCTTACCCCCAAATCAAATGCAACAGTAAAGCTAATTAAGTACTTATAAACCCAAAATAATGTATCAAAACAAAGTTTTCAATTTGTTTTGATCAACAAACTTTTTCTTTAATTAAAGTCGGCCAGCACTCTCGATACGAACTTACAAAGGTTCTCACACAGCGCCGCGTCACAATTTCCCCACATTTGTATCAAGTGGGCAAATAAAGAAGGAAACAAGTTAGATGGAGTGCCGGACCGCGTTCGCGACTAATTAACCCCACCCCCGGCCGAAGGGGTCGATTTGACCCACACCACCCTAGTGGGACGCGGGACACCCGCAGGAACGAAATGGTTAAAAAATATGCAGCTCTCGTGAGACGCGACGCGAGCTTTCAAGAATTCCACGCGACTCAAGTTTTATTTAGTACATTTTTTATTCGACGTGAGCTTTTTAACTGGCAAGTTCTGAGTTCTACGAAAATCGGAGGATCTACTTACTGAGAGGAAGCGTCGTATTATAGAATCTTTAAAATAACAGACAAAAAAATTCGCAAGTTTTTATTACGGCCTAGTATCAGTAGTCCGATAATTTAGTCCGATGATACAGACAATCGGACTTTTGAGCTCTTTAGTCCGATGTTCATAATATTTATAGTTCGATGATCGGACTTTTCGTCTCAGTAGTTCGATGTTAACACTAACTACCTAATAAAACTGTTTTAAACCGTTAAGATAAAAAAGATAAGTTTATTTCTTCTAACAAGTTAAGTACAATGCAATTTTATATAAAAAAATAGATTCACCTATTTCAACACAAGTAAACTGCATCTGGGCTTCTTTGATAAAGTCATCCTTTTCTATGTCTACTTCGCTCCGTTTAGACATAGATTTTCCAAATCTTCTCATTTGTTGGACTTTGGAATTCACAAGAGTGTCATCGTCTTTTAATACGTTCAAAATTTGCAACATACTTGGATATCAAGCCAATGATAAAAGTCAAGAGTAGGTAAATGTAGTGTAGTGACTGTCATCATCGGACTTGCGAAATGTTTTGTTTGTTATATTTTAAACATTCTAAAATACAATGCTTCCTCTCAGTTCGTAGAATAAATTAATTTTCTTATTTTTTTATAGCTCATAGGCTAGCCTTTGACCACTATCTCACCTGATAGAAAGTGATGATATGGTCAAAGATGTTGTTCAGGCTAGCCTAAAATTACTGGCTGTCAAGGACAACAGCTGGATCACACCGTTAGGTGCTTGGCGACAGATTTTCTACTTGAGGGTGGTAGCTAGCCAGGCGGGCATTTACGAAATGCCCTACTGCCATGCTGTAACGACGGCCATCGTAAGACAACAACCGGGACGCACTCCGAAGCGCGGAAGCGCTCAGCAGTAATTTAACTTGCGGTCACCCATCCAACTCCTGACCGCGGCGGACGTTTGATTAAGAACAGCTAAGGAAACTTCGCTACGAGCGCTTCGAAGACTTACTAAAATTTTAAAGCATTTATTTACGAATTTTCTCGTGTTACCTAAGGAACAATCAATCCGTAAAAATTGCCATGCGTGTTAGTAAACCTATTAGTTACCTACATGATTAATTACTTTTTAATATATAAACTGACTAACCGTTTCGTTGCTTTATTGGCGTACCTTTTGCCACTATCTCACGTGATTGTGATGATGTGGTTTAAGATGTTGTTCAAGTTAATCAAGAATTACTGGCCCTCGAGAACAGCTGCCACAACCTAGGAATGGACAGACTCCCTACTTGAGGGTGGTAGCTAGCCAGGCAATCACAAAATGCGCTGCCACTATGCAATGTTTCTTTAATTATTGTGTTAATAAACCTTACTGTTAAGATTTGACATGATAATTATGTACCCATGCTAGACGTATTATGCCATAAATTAATATATAAACTGACTAACCGTTTCAAAGTGATGTACCTAGCTATAAATTTGAACACGGACTTTACATCTTTTTTTTTATGCTTGAACAATGTTCGAGGCCCGCCTGTTATTAAGCGGACTAACCTCTGCCTATAACAGATGCATTTCGTTACAAGTCACGAATTGCACTGCGCCCGTTGAGACATATTTGTTAAGTCTCATGTGCCTGTAATTTCACTGGCTCTCAAGGACTATTGCCGGGACACACCGTAAGGTGCTTGGCGACAGATTTTCTACTTGAGGGTGGTAGCTAGCCAGGCGGGCAATCACAAAAAGCCCTTCCACCATGCGATCTGTTTAAGTAACATAGAAAAACATTCAAGCTCCTAGAATACACGTTGGTAGTTAAGTTTTTCTCTCAGAAGGAGTTTACACGTCCCTTTTATTTACTCGCAGATAAAATTGCACCTGAAACCCCCGCCACGGTCTCGCATGAAATTACCGCTCTTAAAATTCTCTCACACTGCTGAGTAGACAAGTTTGTGTCGCATACGAGCTACCAACGTAAGCATACGAGTTCTCCCGAAATGTACTCGTGCATTTTGTACAAAAAAAGGTTTGCCACCACTATCTCACCTGATGGTAAGTGACGATGTGTTCAGGCTAACCTAGAAGTACTGGCTCTCAAGGACAGCTGCCGGAACACAAGATGCTTGGCGACAGATTTTCTACTTGAGGGTGGTAGCTAGCCAGGCGGGCATTCGTAAAATGCCCTACCACCATGCTATAACGACTGCCATCGTAAGACATCAACCGGGACCGACGGCTTAACGTGCCCTCCGAAGCACGGAAACGCTCAGTAGTAATGTCACTAGCGGTCACCCATTCAACTCATGACCGCGCGTGACGTTGCTTAACTTGGCTGATCGGTTGAGAACAGCTAAGTAAACTTCACTTTGAGCGCTTCGAAAATATTTTTATTGTTCAAAAAAGTGATTATTAAAGATACATAGATTATGCGTATTTACTAATCTAAGTTAGGTAGTGTACTGTAGTGTATCAGCCGGATTGTCCACGGCTGAACACATTTTTCATAGGTTTGCCATAATCCCCACGCTTGGCCGGCGGCTTGGGGATCGGCAGTTTAAGGTAGCAATTCCTCAGAAGGCGCTGCTGCCCACCTTCCGGTATTTTTCCTTTAGTCGTCTCTTACCCACAGGTAGCAATGGGAGGGTGATATCTAGTTCTAGCCCGGCACCCCTCGGGGCTAAGTTGGTAGTACAAATTTAAGTATCAATATGAAACACCTTTCTAATCGAATTGTACACTTGTTTATTACTAAAATTTTACACCTGACCGCAAATAACTGTTTTGGCTTCAAAATTACAGTAGGTTTTAGATTTGTATGTTTTTCAAAATGTAACCCCCCTTTTAATTTTTTTAATTGCGGACCCTTTTACGTAAATATGTTAAAAATCTGATAATAGTTTGGTAATTTTATTGAAAATTTCATCATTTTGGTTAATAACATTTTTATTTCTAAATTATTGTGGCATTTTCTTCTTTCTATACACGCGGGCTACTATTCACGAACGTTCACGTTTTTTTTAGCGCGAAAGGTGCTATACTTTTTGAAATATTTGTAAAATTTAATTAAGGAAAAATACCTAGCTGATGTTTGCGAATTCGCTTGAATAAAGTGAAAGGGCCTCTTTCACGACCTTCAATAAAGTGTCAATCATTTACTTCCTAGTTAAAGTTAGTCGCCTTATAAAAGCTACAATTATGGTTTTTTAGTGTCACAATAGAAAACAGACTTCTGATTAACAACTCGATGGTTACTTGAAGGATCTTCGAAGTAAACTCAAATATCCATTCAAAATCTGTCAACAACGTCACTCATTCATACGTCAAAATAATTTTAATCAAAAAGTTTTTACCCAATATGTGCAATTCCAACCTTTTTTTTGAAATCTGTATAAATGATAGACAAAAATGAACTGAAATGAAATGAAAAATAATTTATTTACGACAGCAGCAAATTACACTAAGTGAGAAGCAATAATTATAAATAAAATATACATGAATATTTGGAAAGTAATCGCTACGTGTCAGAAATCGGTCCCCAACTCAGCATTTGCCAGCGTAGAACCAGCGCTGGTCTTCCGTTGGGGCTGGTTTGTGACATCACAGAGGATTTAAACAACAACAGCTCTTCTTCTTTTTTTTTACAATTAGACGTCAAAAACAACTATGAATACAAAAATATATATGTAAAGAAGAACACCACAAGAAAATTTTACAAAATGTATCATGGTTAGAATAAAACAAAATATCAATTTATCATACACGCAACAAAAAATAATATAAATATAGTTATAAAAAAATATATATAAACGTTATAGTTTTAAAGTGTATATACATTCCCGTTTTGTATCAACAATACATTTTTGACAACACAAGCATTTGCAACGTGGAATTGCAAATGCTTGAGTGAATTAATCAAGCCATTTTATAAATGTCATAAGGATTTTTACCACTACCAATAGGTGAGTTACATTAAAAAAAAACACCATATTATAAAGCACTTGTGTCATGCCTTTGATCTTCTTGGCTTGACAGATGAACCAAGTAAGTTATTGGTTACCTTAACTATACTGTAATGTATATTTTTGTATCCGAGTGATACAATACTTATCCAATTATTGATTACTGAGGCCAATTCCTGATCGCATTGGTGCGTTGTCTGTTCGGGGTGGTTTGGGTTTGGTGCGGTTCGCAACGCTAAACGTCGCGTGAACGCGAATTCTGAAACATAACAACACAGAAAGTATACAGAGAATATAATTTAATAAACAGATACCACACCGGTTCCAAAACGACACCGCTGATCTCGAAACAATACCGAACCGATCCCGTACCGAAATAAATTTCGAGCAGAAATTATTGATAAAAACCCTGTATATTATGCGTAAATGTTTAATTTTTGTATAGTACCACCAACTTAACTGTGCAGTTTTCGAGGGCGCTACTGGTCATGGAAATCAACTACAAACTGTCACAATTTGAAGGAATGTTGTAGTTCTTTTTTCTGCCACCTGAACAGATAAGTTGGCGGGTCTGTACAATACGATACGATATGTATAATGTATGATTTGTTCTTCTTTGATTCCGAGGGAAAGAGATGTCATAACCTTATATTATACCTAGTTATAAGAGGTCTTCGTCAAGGAGGCAAACTGACGTGAAATTGTTGCGAATCGCTGGATCGGTAATACTGTGTTGCCATGGAGATGACAACCTCCCTGGAGAGATTTCCAACGTCCCTAGGGCGGTAAATCAAGTTTACATTCCACATTTCTATACTATACAATTTATTTTCCATGCATGAGTGATAAAATCATTTTGTTATTTGTTGTTATATTTAAGTATACCTACATATATCGGGCATATCACTAAAATTGATGCCTACCAGGCAACCTTGGGACGGAGTGGAACAAAAATTATGTATTATAATATATCTTACCATAGAATAAAAATTACTTCTTTATCAGACTATCTTCACAATCCTACCAAAGCATTAGTCTTGTTTGTAGTACAACGAAAGAGAATGATATGATGAATAGATGTCGCTCCATCCCCGTACTTTGAAGCAGTGATGGCTCAGTGGGTCAATGGCTTTGACTTGAGCTTCACCTCATGGTGGTAGGGCATTTTGCAAATGCTCCCCTGGCTAGCGACCACCCTCAAGGAGATAATCTGTCACCAAGCACCTAACGGTGTGTTCCGGCAGTTGTTCTTGAGAGCCAGTTAGCCAGCTAATTCTTGGTTAAGCATGTTAACACCTTCGACCACATCATCACTTACTATCAGATGAAATAATGATCAAAGGCTTACCTGTCAGCAAAAAAAAAATGTTAATAACGAAAGGACAAAAAAGAGTAATGCGTTATATGTCATGTTGGCTTATCGGTTAGAGCATACCTTAAAATATTAATTTGACGTTTTCTGCTGTTGCTGTTACTTTAAACTAACGCAAAGGTATTCTCTCTGGCATTCAGGACTCTGCCCCAGGAGAAGATGGAATCCCATACTCTTTCTTCACGAATCTTGGAGAGAATAGTCTAAAATATTATTAAGAGGTTATATTATTTATCATTTTATATTATTATTTATTTTTTATATATTTGTTTGGTTATTACATTAAAATACGTTTTATTTTAAAATATTTTTATGAAATTTGAGTATGTACTATTTTTGGACTACACCCGCCCCAATTGTTTTGTTAGTACAACTCCATCCTAAGGTTGCCTGGCAGAGATCACTTTTAGTGATAAGGCCGCCCATTGTAACACTATTTTATCATTATTTAATATGTAAACTTTAATATTTTAAGTGGTGTAACAATAAAGAGTTTTCTATCTATCTGTCTATCTATATTGACGAACAATTTGACTTTAACCAGAGATGGTGCAACTCAGCCTAAGTAGTAGCGAGTAGTTCTGCGAGTTAGGGTGCTTACCATTTGAAGTTAGATTCGCTAAAAACGCTAAAAACGATCACACTCCTAAAAAGTTGTTCCGCATGGGTCTTGGCGTCATTTTCGCCATAAACGCTACATCTAATGTCAAAAGTGACAGAAGTGGCGAATTTTAGTGGCATTCTTAGCGTTCTTATCCAAAAATGGAACGGGGATGACAGTTACAAACGATCACAGTGATCACAACCATAGACGGAGACTGTGATCAAAAATATCGAAAATAACGTTCTTAGCGACTAATGGAAACCCTTAATTTTACCAATTGTGTCCGTTTAACCTACATTTTGGGAATAGTAAAACAAAGTTACACATAAAAATGTCCTCCCACGTGAAGCCCTGTAGAAGGGCTTGTTCGATTTACGGCCGTGTTTACGATTATATCACACCCTGTTCACACGGGCCCAGGTGCACCCTTTCGGCAGATTAGTTTTAATCCGGGGGAAGCATGTTACGTGTTGCTTTTTTTTCCTAACGCTCCAGGGTCTATCTGACCCTGGGTTAATTGGAGTACGAAAAATGCTACGCCTTTGGTGTTAAATTCTTACCACACGAGGTCATACCTCTTCAAACTAATGGTAATCTAGGTTTTGCGTTCTTATACATACGAGTATATTCAATATTATCACGATGAAATTGACTCTAGCCTAGCGGATATATAAAAAAGTATAAGTTCGTATATTCTTGTTAAGAGTTTGTTGAGATAAGTAGTTCTTGTAAAAAATGGCGGCTTTCGCGGCGAGCACCTAATAATTTAGAAATATAAACCTTATGATAGTTGTCATCATAGAGAAATATAATACTATTTCTCTTTTCTGTGGTTGGTACCTTAATATCCTCCTATGAACTGTTGTTAAATGAACTTTTTTGAGACCCAGTACATCTAGGTTAGCCTAAACAAGTGAGATAGTGGTCAAAGCTAAAAAAAAAATTGCAGTGAGCCCAATGAGCAGCATATAATGTTCACGTCATTTTAAGTAAGGTGTTGCTGTTCATTGGAATGGGAATTTGAAGCAATGTTGGCTCATTGGCATTGGCTATGGACTGCCGCGCAGCAGGTCCATGTTTCGAATCCCGCCGCGGGCTTGAGCTTCACCACATGGTGGAATGGCATTTTGCGAATGATCGCCTAGCTAGCGATCACCATCAAGTAGAAAATCTGTCGCCAAGCACCTAACGGTGTGTGTTTCGGCAGCTGTCCTTGAGAGCCAGTAATTCTAGGTTAAGCCTGTTTACCCTTTCGATCACATCAACACTTACCATCAAGTGAGATTGTGATCAAAGGCTTACCTATTAGCAATCAAAAAAAATGGGCGCAGAGCAGGGATCATCTACTACAATTTTAATGCCCATATTAACCGGATATATACTTACTTCGAACAATAACGTTTACTGGAAGGCGGACATAACCAAACCAATATGGGTGACCGAAAATGATTATTTTCATGTCTAGCTAGCAAAAAAATTGCTGATCTTTTTGTTGTAAGATATACTGAAAATACATACATACCCACTTATATAAATACGGTTCGATCCCTATACAAGTTAAATAGAGTAGGAGCATGATATAAATGTCTAGTGAAGTGAAAGGATTCCCATGACCTCGCGACAATATCGATGTATCTACCTAACCACGAGCGGAAGTGCGCTCGCGTTGCGTGCGTGAGGCAGTGCAAGAGGAGGGGGTGCGCGGGCGCGGGGAGGGACGGATGCGGTCGCGCACATTCGCGGAGATCGTATCGCGATGCCACCACCGCACACCGGCGGCATCGGCACGGAACCACCACCACACCACCGACCGACATGGTCGCGTTGCAAGCCACCGCGCCGCGCCATGCTTTTTATTCTGTGGCGCCACCTACACCACCTCCGGGGAGCGCGGGATCACGAGGAGGCGAAACCGACACGTCAGAGTTGGCACTAGTTTATACCAATCCACAAGTGAAAATGTCGATAATGTAAATATATCGATATTTACAGTATCGACATTTTCACTTTCTTTTTCTTCTCTTTCTTTACACTTGGACAGTATGGCCACAGAGCATATGATATGGCCTTATCATACTAGAATTCTAACGACCACTATCTCACCTGATGGTAAGTGACGATGTGGTCGAAGATGTTGTTCAGGCTAACCTAGAAGTACTGGCCCTCAAGGACAGCTGCCGGAACACACCGTTAGGTGCTTGGCGACAGATTTTCTACTTGAGGGTGGTCCCTCAAGTAGAAAATCCTCTCAAGGACAGCTGCCGGAACACACCGTTAGGTGCTTGGGACCACCCTCAAGTAGAAAATCTGTCGCCAAGCACCTAACGGTGTGTTCCGGCTCGGCTGTCCTTGAGAGCCAGTAATTCTAGGTTAAGCCTGTTTACCCTTTCGATCACATCATCACTTACCATCAAGTAAGATTGCGATTAGGATGGCAGTCGTTATAGCACGGTGGTAGGGCTTTTTGCGTATGCCCGCCAGGCTAGCTTGGTAGCTAGCCTGGCGGGCATTCGCAAAAAGCCCTACCACCATGCTATAACGACTGCCATCCTAAGACGACAACCGGGACCGACGGCTTAACGTGCCCTCCGAAGCACGGAAACGCTCAGTAGTAATGTCACTAGCGGTCACCTATCCAACTCATGACCGCGCGCGACGAAACACTAACATTATCAAAGCAAAAACTGTATGCCAGCTTTTTGCAAGTTCTACAAGTGAAGTACAAGCGATGCACCGCGCCCATCACCCTGAGATCAGTTGTTAAGCCCAATGCCAGATGACAGATTTTCAACTTGAAGGTGGAGCTAGCCAGGCGAGTATCCGCAAAACGCCCTTCCACCATGCGGTGAAGCTCAAGCCAACCCGGTGGGGAACCTGCGGCACGGCGTGGCAGTCAGATTATCGATCAGCTATCACTGCCTCAAAAAATCGAATAAGGAAATTCTGCAAGCCACACTGTGTGATGAACAAAAGCTTCTGGAAATAAATAGTATATTCCCGTCATTTAAATCACAAGATAAATCAAAAACGAAATTCGTCACAAAGTACATGAAGGCCACGATTTAACGCTGTTGTCCTGCCACTGTTCCATAGCAAAACGCATTCAGCGGTGATGGAGTGAAACGGCTGAAAACACTGAGCAGTGACATTAATAATGTTTGCTTTTCCTTTGTATATGTAGTAAATTAGTAATAAATACATTTTAAGTATTGCTCGGGTTCAATTAACTAAACAAGGCGTATATCATAGTTGATGTTCTTTAAAAAGCTCGGTAAAACGTGGCTCTGACAAACTAAGAAGGAAAGACAGAGCCCGGTAGAATATCAAACTGAAGCCACTAGTTTCTATATGTGTGCAATGGAAGTGTTGCCATATGTAAGAACAAATACTTAACTAATTTGTGGGATTAATGACAGATACATTTTTGATGATATAAATATACTATTACAGCAAAATCTGGTCGTTAAAGTACAATAATATTGCACAATCCTCACGCTTATTATTGTATATAATGGTTCACAATTTTTTTATGATATTCTGTTGTTTTTGTTCTCTAGGACCATAAATAATTGACTAAGGTAGTGTTAGGTCACGTATATGGTAGGGTTTCGACGCAGGTGCCGTAGTTGGAAATAAAACTACCTGGCGGAGTCTATCTTAACCGATTTCAAAAATGGAGGTAATCAATTCCGCCTTTGTATGTAATATTGTCAGAACTGCACAGTTTTAGGTATGTACACTTATGAAATTGGCACAAATGTTTAGAAGCTAGTTTATACATAAGTCTAGTGTTAACTAGCTTCAGATAGCCAGATGATAAATTTATTGGTAAAACAATTTACAAGTCAAAACGTTCATGTACACAAACATTACAGCTTCTAAACATTTGTGCCAATTTCATAAGTGTATGTATATTTGTATTTTGTCCACGTGTTACGCAGAAAATAGAAATTGTATTCTACAAATTTTTGTTTTCGTGTATAAAGTACCTCTCAACTTTGGAGTCATTGTAATTTTTATCAAAATCGGTTCAGTAGTTTTCAAGATATGAACATTAAATTTTAAAATATGAAGGTTTCAACGGCGCTGTACCAACTACTGGGTGGATTTGAACAGAATTCGGCAGGTATATCACTCATAATATGTAATAAAAGGAGCTGGCATGCTTTATAATGCAAAATTAGGTGTAACAGTAGTATTGAAGTGTGTTTGAAAATTTAACGATATTATACCAGGGAAGTTTTGTGAATAATATTTTTTATTTTCAAACATAACGAGTAAATACTATTAAAAATGCAGAAAAAAAGTAATTTAAAGAAAGTAAACCGACTTTAAAATAATTAAATTAACCAGTAAGTGATATATAACACGAAAAACATCAAATGGGCATCTACATAAGTAGTTACGTATACCAATTAATTTTAATAATAAGGTCTGTCAAGGACTTATCGATGATAATTTAGGACCTGATAGCAACCTTAAAAAAATAGTTGATTTACGTACCTACTTAGGATTCGAAACCGCGTCCGGGGTGGATGGACGCGGTTTCGAATCTCGCAGATGAATATAATTTTTTTCTCGGAAATTTGTAATTTTGTAAAGTTAATGTTTATTAGGGAAATCTAACAGGCTATTGTATCTTATAGCGGAAATAAATAGTAAGGAATTTTGAATAGCGAACTTATCCTATAGCCGAGGTAAGTTCTGATCGCTTGAGCTAACATGACAATGGACGGGGGTTTAAATCCCGCACATGACTATAATATTTTCTTTCATAAATTTGTAATTTTGTAATGTAATCCGCCGAGAAGGCGTTATTACAAACATAACAATATTAGAACATTATCTTGTTTAATTAAAGAATATAAAGTAGTGCTACGTACACCGACTTTTAAAAACTGCACACATTTGGAAACAACCTAAAATGGTTGTCTGGCAACACCTTTGTTTACATTTTTACTCGAAATTATAAACTAAATTGCGTTGTATAATATTAAAGAAAGTACATTATATTCAATACTTACGTGTGTTTTAATACTCAAATCGGTTTTTAATTTATTAATTCCGTTATGTGTGACGTGCGTAATGTGCGACGGTCTATCGTGAATGAGGACAAAATTGGCCGAATTTGGATACGTTTGTGTGAGTGAGTTGTGTCTTACATAAAATTCGCTGAATTTGATGCTTCATTTTTGATTTTCATTAGACTCCCTCTTTCTTATTCATATCTCTGAGAAAACGTGGTTACAATATTTTTTATCGATATCTATAGTAATATATTTATTAAGTTTATCTCTAGCGGATGTTCGGTGGAGCGTCGCGCCGCGCGCGCAGTCCTTGGTCCCGCGGGCCTTGCGTGCGGGCGCATGACACGGCCGCCGCATCGCGTAGTGTCGCGGCTCGCGGCATTGTAATGAGGTCGGCGAGCTGAGGGCCTGAGGTGCACGGTGCCCACCTGGTGCATCGAGTATTCGATAAGACTACTAATATAGTGAAATTTTACCCTTTCAGTATCAGATCACATCATTCGTTTTGATTACAAGATAGCATTCTATTGATGATATGACAACTAATAATAATATGACAATATGGAACGTGTGCAACTCGTCTGCTTTAGTAACTCTTGAAGTGCTTCAGTATCAAATCAAAAATTCGGTAAAAAAACAAATTATCATTACTCTCGTTGTCTTCCCACTCTTATCCTACTCCATGTGGTGGTGGAGCAAATAAAATACTTACGACTTCTGTAAGAACACAAGTACGGACACTAGAACATACTTAAGTACATAAAATATGTTTCTACTCGTGCCATGACACATAGGAAAATACCAGAACATACTTAGTGGTAAAAAAACTGGTATCAGTTCTATGGCTAGCCTGGCCACCTGCCTGACGGAAACATTCCTGGGATATGCTCTAGTTATAGTAGTATACCCTCTGCCTTTAGGGTAATCAGGGTGTTCAGATTGTACAAAAGCACTGTTATGCACCCAATGTGTAGCAATACCCCACTACATTGTCGTGAAGGGAGTCGTTCTGCTCAGTAGGCGCATTGTTTGCATTATTTGCCTTTTATGAAATCGAACAAAGGATACGGAACGTTAAATATTCTTGAGCCGGGAACTGTGCGGCATACCCTATCATCCCACTAACAATGCTGCTAATAGTATTTTTTTCAAATATCGTTAAGTCTTATAAGACACGATGTGTGTTCCTATTTAGAAAATTTTCCGCCAATTTTATACTAGTTAAAAATTATATCATATCATAATTAATTAGTTCATTACACATTATTACAGAAATTTATGAGACTTCATTACTTATACTTTATTACTTTTTAGGTATACCTATACTATAGCTATTTACATTGGAAATCTCACGTAAAATAACTGTGTAGTAAATTAAATCGATATGTAGTCGACCAGTTTAAGAAAAAAAAAATTTCGTGCTTTGAGTGGCGTACAGACCACCAAATTATCTGTTCAAGTGGCAGAAAAAAGAACTACAACATTCCTTCAAATCGTGACAGTGTGTAGTTGATTTCCATGACCAGTAGCGCCCTCGAAAACTGCACAGTTAAGTTGGTGGAAACCTCTCTTTGAGTCATGTAAACCGTTATTTAACTACCACTGCCGTGCATGTATATTTTTGAACTAGCTACCTTTGTAAAAGCAAATCCACAATTCTTTAAAAAGCCTTCTGATATTTACCCCAGAAATACGCGAAATCCGGACAGATTGATCCATGATATAGTTCCTAGAACTTCGCTCTGCCAAAAGCAATGTCATGCCATGTGTATTAAAGTTTTTAATGCTCTCCCAACCCAAAACACATCAAGGAGGTTAATAATTTGAAACCATACAAAAAATAATTGCTATTTTAGTTACACATAAAAACATATTATTCCGTAAGTGATTTATTAAATAAAATGTATCTATAATTATGATTATTGTAATATTGAAGGTTTTTATTTTTTATTCAAAACTATATTGTAGAAATTATTTTAACTCCTTGACTACCAATTGGTATTATATATGCATGACACATATTTAATTTAAAATAATGATCCTGTTGCACACCCCGAATAGGGTAGATTGTACAGGTACTTTTATATACTTTTATATACCCTTATATCGTTCAAACTGTAACAATAAATATTTCATGTAATATGAAATGAAATTATTCTTTTCATATTTCATTTCTTTTCATTTCACAAAATCAGCAGTTTATTATCTAGAGTAATTAAACAAATTTAAACGGTTTAAATCGCGTATATTTATCACTATGTTTGTCCCGACGTTTCAAATACTTTGCAGTGATCGTGGTCACGGGGTGACTCTTTATTAACTATATAATTTGGTTAATGTATGGTGTATCTCCAACTGTAATAGTCTGAAACTGAGATACATATGACAAATAATGACAATACATTTGAAACTGCAAGTACGAAACCTTGATTTCACTCTATAAAATTGCTTTAAATGTTAAAAACAACCACCTGTTGCCAGCTCTCTTCCCCAGAAGGCACTTTGTTATCTAACAAAACATCCAGTTTGATCCGGTTACTGTCGGTTAGTTTAGTGGATTTACACCCATTGCGTGTTTTTGTTAATGCGAACAGAGGGACTCATAATATTCTATGTCAGGTCTGAAAGCACTTATTGTGAAATTCATTGTCTTCATGCTGGGTCAATTGTATTTTTATTCTGAACAACGCGAGAACATATTTCACGACTAAGTTACATATTGTATACAATTTACTCGTTTCGATAAAATGCAAGAGATCGGAACAAATTAATTTAATAACAGTTTTTTCGGTTGTTTGTTTTGTTATCAATGTTTGTTCTTTTTATACTTTTCGCTTCACTATCATGACATTTGTTTCTATATCGCAGCTCGCCTAGGTAACAAGTCAATCTAACAACTATAAAAATATAACACCAAACATACAAATATGTCCATTACAAACATGCCCCTCTAACATAGCGCATAGCACAGTTTTTTCTATGTAGGTTTGTTTCAGATAAAACAGCAAAGAAAGATATTATTTTCATTGGATTATAGGTAGTATGTATACCTACATATATTACAAATAAACATTAGCTTGTAAAAGAAAACAGTTTATATTGCAAGATCATATTAATATACCTACATAACGAAAGCTTCGTCTTTTTATTAAATTTTCTTTAAGGCAGATACTTCCTTTATTGTAGGAGTCGTAAGAGGCGACGAAGGGATAAGTATCAGCACTACCAGCAGCTTCTTTTGAAGAACTGCGATCTCCAAGACGTCTTTTCAATGGGGTTGCTGTAATATTATTGGGTTGCTGGGATTAAGAATGAGCAATCAACATTACTCCCACGCATTAGGGTGTTGTTGCGATGCAGTATGCACGCCACACTTAGATAATCAATATTTCGCATCCCTATCGATAGCATCATTCGGTGGGTAACCAGAGTTTTGGCATTCAACATTTGAAATAATATATACCTATGAAAAAAAGAACCAATTCATTTTCATTTATGATATTAATTCCAATATTTAAAATCGAGGGTAGAAAACACTTTATATACGAGTACAATGCTTAAGATGACTTAAGAGTAAAAATATTGCACTAAAACTCTAAGATACCATTAGTGGAGGAAAAATTGGCCAGAATGTTGGCTGCATTACTTCTCTATATATTTGTACAGAGGGGTAATAAAAACTATTTTTAATGAAATTCGAAATGAAAACAATTCTACAAATAAAAAAATAGATGAAAAATAATAAAACTTATAACTAATATTATATTACCGCTGCTTTGCCTTTTCCGACTGCTAACACTAATTGTTAAAATGACTGTCATACGATTCCGACCTATAAATATACCTGAAGGCACAGGAGCCTACTATATACTAGAAACAGTTCCAAGCTATTAAATATTGTATATACCATGGAAAAAGTACTTTTGTGCAAGGCCAGTCCCGCATTTACTAAAATGAGTGGTCACATTACCGATATCGCATGTTACCGATATCGCGTGATTATCGTTGATAATGGCTGCCGAGAGGCGACCGTCTCCCACGCCCGCGAGCCTTGGATCCGATGCCCGGATAATTTCTACATTATGAATTTAGGGGTGGGGAGTTGAATTACTCTCTGCGTAGATATTACTTATTTTGGTATTTTCATTACACGGAAATTTATAAATGTCTGGGAATTATTTTTTCTTGGCAATACAATTATTAGCTACAGCTGCTTTTAATAATTTTTAAGTAACAACGGTGTGAACATGTGATTTATTTATTTCATCATTACAATTTATTACAATTAGTTAAACAAATAGATAGGTTGGGTTATGGTATCTAAACGATTGATAATTACTTCACTATCACCCATTGCTAAATCATTTAATTTCGACATAACGTAAAGTTTTCAAAATGGGCAGTATTGATATGACCAGAACGAACAGCCTCGGGCGAGATCGAACCTTCTGAATAATTTACTGCGTTTTGATTGGTCATCACGAGCCCGCTATTTGCATAATTGCCCATTAGCAAGTTTTTGTTTACAGTCGACTTCGATTCAAACAAAAGCAGTGGTGTGTAGCTCGGGGCATCTCGACAGTTCAGGGAAGCTTATTTGCATTTATTTTATGCAAAACCCTTTGGCTCGATTAACCTTAAGCAAAATGCCCATTCCTGCTGAAATGTGCCTCGCAAATATCGAGATAATGATGGAGATATTTTGGAATTGTATGTGCTCATATTCGCGGGGATGGGATTAGCGTTACCCGAGCGTGGTTCATCAATAAGGGTCCAAGCGAAATTCCACCTCGAATATCTTTGGTGGCCGTTTGTACGTAAACACGCAAAATCCCTCTGAAGGTACGCCGCCACCGCGGTCTCTAGACATGTGCGGGACATAAATTTGGCGAGCGTTACGTAGGTAGTAGGTACAGGCCGGTGGCTATGTGCCGCACAGTATATAAGGCGAGCTATGTGGCGAGCAACACGGGCGTCACTTATCCGCGCGGAGGATGCGGTGGCCGTCCGATCGCCCCCGGTGGTCTCCACCGGGTGGGGTGGGCACCCCCTCGCGATTCATTAAGTCGGGCGCGGCCGACGCGGCGGACGCGTCGCGGAGTCTCCGTGAATTCAAATTAGAGCCGGCTCGGACGTCGTCGTGCAATGGGGATGGGGTTGATTTTATTATATCGACCTAAGAAAAATTTATGAAATACAATTTGTGGAGAATTCCCTAATTGTGTTATATGTATTTTACCTAAATTATTTGAATTGGTATTACAGTAACCATAGTCAGTTTGACAACTACCTTATTATACCTTATTGCAGTCTGCCTTTGTCAGCAAGTTTATTAAATGCTGCATGAATATAATATTGTAGTTTTAATTCTACAGGTCTTTCGTTTCTTTTCACGGTATTTACAGATTATACTATACTAGTGACTACTACTATTACCACACTATACTATAGACATATTTCTAAATTTTACAATTACAATTAATTATGTTAGCGACGCCTTGAAGCACTTAAATAAGTTCAAAACAATTAAAGACTTGTAAAAAACAATAAAGTGCATTCACCAATTAATCAAAACTAATCCTTACAAAAAATATCGATACCTAAGAACAAAAACCGATTTAACCCCATCACTATCGCCCCTTTGTCTCGACAAGACAGACGCGAGCGCGCGGGTGCCGCCCGTGCGGGTGGCACGCGGGCGTGAGGGGCGCGCGGGCGGGGTGGCACGTGCCGGACGGAAGTCGCGCGGCCGCTCGAGCCGCACCGCGCTAAATGATTCAAAACTCGAACACCGAAGTACCCCGCCAAAGTACCTACAACGTACCCTGCTCGGACTTGCAAGATTTATGCCTCTACCCTACCCGGCGATCCCTAGATGTCGCGCCTTTATTGAAATACGTTCAAATATTCCCGCTCGCCGCGTCTCATTCACATTCAGCCGCCGTACTCATTTCATTCACTTCTTTATTGTTTATTTTTCGATCTGTTTTTTATGGCCGGGGGTGGCTTCCTCGTTAATTTCGATGCCGACTCAATCCCAATTTGTGGACGTAATGATGTAGCGTTTGTGCCTAATTGTGCTGATTCGATGGCTCGTTTCCAAAATGAGGGTGAATCTAAATATTGAGTACCTACGTACTTTTATTTTAATTACTAGCCGCAGACTTTTTTATAACATTCTTCTTCTTCGTGTGAAAGTTTAAAGTTTCACACATTGACGACTAAGGACATAATATATGTGTTGACACCATTGACCTATATATACCTACGTATAAGTTCAATGGTTTACACTAGGAATACGTAACTCTAGGCTACCCATTTTACTGTTTCCTTGACAGTTGGAGAAACACAGCAAACAGATTTATTTTCTAACAATTACCTGTTTGGGTTCAGAATTTGAACCTCCATTGTTTTCAAAAACATAGCACTAAAAGCGCAAGTGTAAATTCACCATAATTTAAAAAAAAAGAGCAAGTTAATATATACCTAACAATTTATGTTTATACTATTGAGCTACATAACTAGAAATTATAAAAGTGTTACGTTTTAATAGAATAACATTATATAATTGATTAGGTAATCAGGGTACACAAATAGGGGTTAAAATAATAAAACAATATTATGTTTCAATAGAAAATTGATGACCTTTGAAGCTGAAATTTGCCAAGTAGGTAGTTTATTGGTAAGAGAGGTCAACCTAAAACTGATTTTTAAGGTATTCAAATTGGGGCTCACAGTTTGTATGAAAGTTTTTGAAGAGCATGAAATTCATTATGTATTTTAATTAACTGAAAAGTACTGCACTACAAATAATGCCAATGCCATTTAAATTTCATCGAAATCGATTAAGTATAGTTTTCAAGTTACAATAAAACTAGCGGTTCGCCCCGACTTTGCACGGGTATTTATAACAAAAAAATCAACTTTGAAAATATTCTATAGGTCGTCAGGGATAATGTTGGATTCTAATGTTGAAAGAATTGTCCAGTAGTTTTTAAGTTTATTCGTTACATAAAAATAACTAATTTTTCCTCTTTATTATATTAGTGTAGATAACAGAAAAATTAATTGCATACATACATATCTAGAGGATTTATTGGTGATGGCAAAAATATGAAGTAACTTGTGGAAGTCGATCCATGATTATATAAAGTCAGTGTTTTGAATCAGCATGGTACTGACTTCAACACGTTATTTCATGCTTTTTGTGATGGTTGTAGGAACAATTTATAAAAAAAAATCGAGACTTGAATTGACGGCTAATTTCAATACTTTTACTCTTTGGTGGAAAACATTGGCTACTACGCGTAGTTATATTTTTAAATATGTTTTATTAAAGATTATCTGTCACTCTTCTTTTGTTTGCCACAATGGACGACGCGGGAAGCTTTTCGTAATGTTGTCTTAGGTTTTCGAGATTATAACACATAGTAATTAAACATCTTTAAACGGTTTAAATCGCGTATATTTATTATTATTTTTGTCCCGACGTTTCAAACACTTTGCAGTGATCGTGGTCACGGGGCGACTCGACCGTTTAAAGTTGTTTTTATTTTATTTTAATTATAAACGAATAAATCTCAATGAATTCCGATCTCTACAGCTACGATCCTCTCAAAAAGCAACAATCCACGCAATGGGTATTTGAAGAAGACGAGTTGCCTACAAAAGCTTTAAAACTGAAGCTGAAAATCGTAGAACAGTTACAGTGAATAATTTTACGAAGTTTGTCTGCCCCTTGTCTATGCATGGCTGATAATTTATAATACTTGCTTAATTAAAGAGGTGCATGTGTTTTTATAAAATAATGTTGCATACCTCAAACAGGTTGGAACATGGCGAACGAAACATTGTTAAGAGGCATTTTAATGCGGTATACGAAGATTTTAAGCGCTTAATTTACTATCATAGGAAATATCTACAAGTTGTTTAATAATTGATAAAAATAAAATAATCTGTTCTCTTTTCAGTTAATGTACCAGATTTACAGTTAATGTACAATACCATCTGTAATTTAATTTTACCCATGTTAAAGCAAATAAAGAATTTGAATTTGTGTATTTTTTATGTTATTGTGACGGCAAAAGCTCGAGGTCCACCTGATGTTAAGTGGACTAACCTCTGCCTATAACAGATGCATTTCGCCAACACGAACTACACTGTGCCTGTCACACTGAGACGTACAGTTGTTAGGTCTCATGTGCCTGTAATTTTACTGGTTCTCAAGGACTCCTGCTGGAACACACTGTTTGGTGCTTGGCGACAGATTTTCTACTTGAGGGTGGTCGCTAGCCAGGCGGATTTTGCAAAATGCCCTTCCACCATGCGGTGAAACTAAAGCCCGCGGCAGGATTCGAACCATGGGCCTGCTGCACGGCAGTCCATAGCCAATGCCACTGAGCCATCACAGCTTCAAAAAACTTGATTTCGAGAAGATGAATAGCGAGCAACCAAGGAGCGCTGACCGCGGCATTCTTTTTATCAAGATAACGCGCCCGCTCATGCAGTTGCTGGAACCATGGACTATTTGAAAACTTACTTCCGTGGGCCTCCGTACAACCCAGATAGGGGTCCATGCATTATTATTTTATTTCTCACGGTAAACGTAACGCTTCGTTAGCGAATATTTTGCACTGCAGAAGAGGCCAGTTGTTTTTTACTTCTCACAGGGTACATTTTTTATGTTTCTAAAGCTGTTTTACCGGAATGCATAAGTGTATTGGCGTTGGAAGAGAACATTTTGTAAAGCTATTTATACATATATTTTTAAAATTGCATCTATTTTTTAATTTCGTAACTATTTTTGGAACGGCCCATGTATACCTGTTTTCATGATTGTAAAAAGAAACAAAAATGTTTGATACCTCTCCGCCACAATGTCGTGAATATAACATTATACGTCAGAAGGATAATTTACTCTAGATAGCTATTAAGTATTTTTTGAATATATAGTTATAATTAAGCAATACGGACGGCACAATCATTGACCTATATATACTAGACGCGACATTTCAAACGAAGATAGTTGACCAGTGCAAGTATGCCGGCCGGCATACTCTCCCCCACACGCAGCTGGGCACTCGTAGATAATACACGCGCTTTACGTTCGAAAATTGTGTATTTTGAATTCACAACTTTCGAACGTAAAGCGCGTGTAATCTCCCAGCATAATCGGCCGGCATACCTATACTGGTAGACTGCCCTCGTTGGAGATGTCGCGTCTAGTATATACAATGGGCACAATACGGTTTCATTTTCTTGTACATAGCACTAAAAATGGGGAGAAAGGTAAAATTAAGTATCTTCAAGACCTAAATAATCTTGAAGCGCTCGTAGCGAAGTTTAGTTAGCTGTTCTCAACCGATCAGCAAAGTTAAGCAACGTCGCGCGCGGTCATGAGTTGGATGGGTGACCGCTAGTGACATTACTACCGAGCGTTTCCGTGCTTCGGAGGGCACGTTAAGCCGTCGGTCCCGGTTGTTGTCTTAAGATGGCAGTCGTTATAGCATGGTGGTAGGGCATTTTGCGAATGCCCGCCTGGCTAGCTACCCTCAAGTAGAAAATCTGTCGCCAAGCACCTAACGGTGTGTTCCGGCAGCTGTCCTTGAGAGCCAGTACTTCTAGGTTAGCCTGAACAACATCTTCGACCACATTATCACTTACCATCAGTTGAGATAGTGGTCGAAGAAACCTATCAGGCATAAAAAAAAAATCACAAACTAATTATAATCAAAATATGCCTGATTGTTACATAGATAAGTAAATGGATCGAAACCAGTTACATTAAAAACTATAAATTAAATTGTTAATAACGTTTTTTCTTTTAATTTTTCTACAGATTAATATTTTACAGATGTAAATACTGTATAATATATGAATAATATTAATTATTAAGTGCGATTCTATGTTTGCAATACAAATGTATAAAAGGAAACTTGTAATTTCTCAGCTAAGTGAATGTACCTATATTCTTAAGATTTGAAGCAGTGATGGCTCAGTGGCATTGGCTATGGACTGCCGCGCAGCAGGTCCATGGTTTGAATCCCGCCCAGAGCTTGAGCTTCACCGCATGGTGGAAGGGCATTTTGCGAATGCCCGCCTGGCTAGCGACCACCCTCAAGTAGAAAATCTGTCGCCAAGCACCAAACGGTGTGTTCCGGCAGCAGTCCTTGAGAGCCAGTGAAATAACAGGCAAAATGAGACTTAACAGGTATGTCTCAAGGTGATGGGCGCAGTGCAGTTCGTCACTTGTGATGAAATGCATCTGTTATAGGCAGAGGATACCGCTTAACATCAGGTGGGCCTCGCGCTTGTTCCATCACAATAATATAAAAAAAAAACTTAAGAGAAATAAAAATCTTAAACCATAATATAACAACAGCGGCAGCAGTTTCGCATGATAGTAGGGCATTTTACGAGTGCTCGCCTGGCTGGCTATCACTCGAGTAGAACATCTGTCGTCAAGCGCCTAAGAGTGTGTTCCTGTAGCTCGTATTAATATATGCAACTGAGAGACGAAATCCATCTGAAGATTCAGTTTTTGACAGATTATCATAAACCTCAAAAACCCGTGGGGAGCCGGGCTAGAACGTCATCCCCCCGATGCAACCTGTGAGTGTCGTAAGAGGCGACTAAAGTTAAAATACCAGAAGGCAGGCAGCAGCGCTTTTTGATGATATCTTAAACTGCGATCCCCAAGACGCCTGCCAAGCGTGGTGATTATGGCCTTCCTTAATTGGGAAGGTTGTGTTCAGCAGTGGACAATCCGGCTGATACAGTACATTTTTAAAACATACAGTAACAGTACAGTACCTAAACCTAGAAATTGTAGCTTCAGATTGATTTCAACTCTAAGGTACATATAATAATACTTGTATTAATAGCATCACAAAGTTCAGAGGTTTAGTTTTTGACAGATTTTCCATACAATAAACCTAAGATTGTTTTACCTGTAGATGAGTTGTGAACTCCCGAGATTTACTAGACGAATGCAAGGTAATTACCGTAGTCGCTACCAGTCTTGCACTTCCGAGCGTCCGGTAAAGACGTTGCCGCTAATCGTGTGTTTTTAGGAAAAAAATGTGGATAATATGCCTTCTTGTGTCTTTAGGCACTAATTATACAGACACTGTGAGAGATAAAAAAAAACTTTTCATTTCACGCGTAGGTATTATTGAAATAGAAAATATCGTCATTTTGTTTTATCTTGGGTGAATGTTGTCACAATGAAATGGATGAGCAAGATGTGAGTATCGTTTAACCCATTGGCATCATCAGGACCACTTGGGTTTAGTTATGAATGAAATTCTATTGTTCTCAATATCGCTGATGCCAATAAACTTTTAAACTGCATTGATCGAGCTCAACTTTTTTCTTTTGCTGATAGCCTTTGACCACAATCTTACCTGATGGTAAGTAATGATCTGATCGAAGGTGTTAACAACCTTATCGTAGAATTACTGGCTCTCAACGACAGCTGCCGGAACACACCGTTAAGTACTTGGCGACAGATTTTCTACTTGAGGGTGGTCGCTAGCTAGGCGGGCATTCGTTGCCCTACCATCATGCGGTGTAGCTCAAGCCCGCGGCGGGATTCGAACCATGGACCTGCTGAGCAGCAGTCCATAGCCAATGCCACTGAGCCATCACTGCTTCATTATTAATACATTTATTAATACGAGTCTTTAGTCTAACTAACTAATGATGTCGAATTCATCATTAGTTAGTTAGACTAAAGACTCTAACTGGCTACCACCTTCGAATTCATCATTACTACTAAAGGAACAAGGTCTTGTTCTGAAATCTGTGATCATTACTAACCAGTAGGTAACATTGTGTACTATACCTAGCCTACAACAAAACTTTTTTACCATCTTAATACCTTCATTAACCTTTCGGTAACAGCTACTACCAACAAGAGCATACCTTAGGTAGGACGTCAGGTAGGGGGCCGGACATCAAATGTATGCCTAAACTTGCAAATAAAATTTTAACAATAAACACCGACATCAAACATTAAATACGCAATAGGGATAACTCAAATACTAGACGTCAGATCTCACTCAGGAACTACATGAAAATCACCAACTTAAAAATATAAAAAAAAAAAAAAGTATCTCTGTAAAGAGATACGAGGTAACACATACAAAAAAAATACAGTCGAAAAGAGCCTCCTCTGTTTTTTTAAGTCAGTGATCCAACGTATGAGGGGTTGATAAAATATGTTTTCTTTAACAATACATACCAGTAGGTATTAGAATTTAGAATACATTGTTGTATGTTTCTCGATCGTGCGCTCGTAGAGTCAAGACCTTCCGTGTAGAAGCGAACGTGTCGAAAATTCTTCCGGTTTGGCTGCGCGGCGTTTGTGACGTCACGTCGGCTTAACAGGAAAATTAGGCGGAATTGTCACTAGATATAATTTTGTATTTTTAAGTGTTTATTAAGATATTAATTTGATGTTTTTTAAAAATATTTGTTATTATTATTGTAGCCTAAACTTTCTACAACAATATACAGGGTTATTGGTAAATGGCAAACAACCTCTTAGGGTTGACTTCTGCTAGTCCTAACAAACATTTTGGGTTGTTTTTTTTATATATATTATATTTTTGTGTTATAAAAATATTTTTTTGTTTTAATGCCTACCTCGAGCCAAGAGTCATGGCAAGACTGCACCGCGATGTGCTCCCTTTGAATAAAGTTTTGTATATTTACATAGCGCAAATTAATAAA
The DNA here is from genome assembly GCA_963890685.1 of Plagodis pulveraria. Classification (NCBI taxonomy): domain Eukaryota; kingdom Metazoa; phylum Arthropoda; class Insecta; order Lepidoptera; family Geometridae; genus Plagodis; species Plagodis pulveraria. The sequence goes on along the minus strand of OY982964.1, from coordinate 6,922,303 downwards.
ACAATATGTTAATAATACATTACAGGCACAAGAGACTTTTAACATCAGGTGGTCCTCGTGCTTATTCAGTCAAAAACACAAAAAAAATATTAACAATTTTTTAAACAGAATTTTATTCTTCAAGAAATAAAAATGAAATATGTCAAAATGTTTGTTAGGACTAGCAGATGTCAACCCTAAGAGGTTGTTAGCCATTTACCAATAATCCTGTATAACAACATATTCTAATACCTTCTGGTATGTATTGTTAGAAAAAACATATTAATTTCAGAAGCAATGATGGCCAAGCGGTAATAGCTATGGACTGCCGTGCCGCAGGTCCCTGGTTCGATCCCCACCGCCGGCTTGAGCTTCACCGCACGGTGGATCGGCATTTTGCGATTGCCCGCCTGACTAGCGACCACCTTCAAGTAGAAAATCTGTCGCCAAGCACCTAACGGTGTGTTCCGGCAGCAGTCATAGAGAGCCGGTGAAATTACAGGCACAAACAAAAACATGTCTCAAGGTGCCGGGCCGGGCGCAGTGCAATTCGTGACTTGTGATGAAATGTATCTGTTATAGGCAGAGGTTAGTCCGCTTATTATAAGATGGGCCTTGAGCACGTTCCGTCACAATAACATTATATACACTCGAGAGCAATGAATCCGGGTCACTTAAAGAATGTTAAAAATCTCGGAAACTAAAAATGATAGGTTAATGCAATAAATTGTATTTAATAGACAATGTAATACTCCTTAAATGAAAGTAAAAAAAATATGAGTCACCATACATTTTATTAACACAAAATTACATAAAGAAAAAAACTGCTGATCTCTCCTTAAAACAAAAATAGGAAACATGAAATTTTTGAACTTTATTACGATTTTCTTGAATTTTAATACTTCGTATTGCCTCCTCGTGCTTCCATTACTGCGTTTACGCGGTTTGGCATGCTGTACACCAAGTTCCTTATACGATTTTGGGGAATATTCTCCCATTCCTCTGTGAGAGCAATTTTGAGCTCACGAAGCGTGATTGGGGGAGGGTTTCGTTGTTTTACGCATCTGCCTAGCTCGTCCCAAGCATGCTCGATCGGGTTGATATCCGGGCTGCGCGCTGGCCACTCCATACGAGTAATGTTCATCTCTTGAAGGTAGTCATTCACAATCCTACCTGTATGAGGTCGGGCATTGTCATGCATAAATATAGCATCCTCACCTAAATTGACCATAAATGGACCAACGTGATCATTGAGGATTTCTTCCACATATCTTACGCTAGTTAAAGAGCCGTTTTCTATGATCACCAGCTCTGTGCGACTTTCAGAAGAAATTCCGGCCCACACAAGTACAGACCCACCACCGTAGGCTACTTTTTCTTCGATGCATGCTTGCTTGAATCTTTCCCCTGGTCTTCGATACACTCTGTGTCTTCCATCGTGCTTGTAGAGCATAAATTTTGATTCGTCGGAGAACATAACTTTTGACCAATCTTCAATACTCCAATTTACGTGGCTCTGGGCATATCTTAGTCTCGAAATACGATGCCCACGCTCCAGTTTAGGGCCGTTTGCAGGTCTAAGGGGTTTTAAGTTAGATTCAGCAAGCCGACGTCTTACTGTCCATGCACTTGGGTTACTTCCTCCGAGGCGTCGAAACTGATTGGTAAGTTCAGTTCCTGTGAGAAAGCGATTTCGAAGCATGGTGTTCACCAAGTATCGGTCTTCTCGTGCTGTGGTACACCTGGTTCTGCCCGTTCCTGGTCTGCGTAGGTTAGAACCAGTTTCTTCGTAACGTCGGAGAACTCTTTGTACTGTTGACAGCGACACACCGACAGTCCTGGCTGTATCGCGCTGACTCCGGCCGGTTTCCAGCATTGTAAGTATTCTGGTGCATTCTTCAGGCGTAAGCGACATAATTTCAGCTTGAATAATGAATATAGAGCACTATCAACATGGTTTATGTACCCACATAAATGACAGATTACAAACAAAAGCAAAACCAAATGCTGTAATTTCGTAGTTCCATCTTCGAAAGTGGCCCTTTTTCAAATTTGATTTTTTTATGATATAACTTTACAATAACTAAGAAGTTTTAATACCTTCATTTAAGGAGTATTACATTGTCTATTAAATACAATTTATTGCATTAACCTAGCATTTTTAGTTTCCGAGATTTTTAGGATTCTTTAAGTGACCCGGATTCATTGCTCTCGAGTGTATATAATACTACCCCTCATCCATGCGATAAGGGCAGGATAGAAGCAATGAGTAGACTAGAAACCCACTTTATTATCTAACTAAACTTTCCTATGAAGCAAAACTTTACTTGTAGTTCAATGTCACCATTAAATAAATAAATATGCCAAGTTCCTATTGGAACAGAGGGAGGGTGGGTCGTAAATCGGCCAAGTGCACTGAATTAGGGTTGCCTGCGGGACTGATTCAAATAGTTAATGTGTAGATGAGACAATGCATGTTCATAATTATAATATGATTGTTTGTTCTAATACAAACTTTCGAAATTTTACGTTATTGCTCATAATATTCTTAAAAAATACCCTTTTTAATATTGTTATTTTTGCATATAACGCCTTGTATTACAGTATTTTACAGTTTAGTACAGTATTTATAGTATTACATCTAAAATTATTAAATGCTATTTCAACTCATGAAATTGATATTTTTAACTGCAGCCTGGCGAAGTTCACAGAAGCGGCGCACAAGGTCTGTGAAAACATATCGCTCAGAAATGTCTTTTAAACTAGTTACTTAACTAGTAACATAATCTGTAATATTGTATTTATATAATTTTGTTATTGACATTAATATTTATATTATTAAGTATATTATATTATAATAATAATAATAATATTTATATTATTAAGTTGTCATAATGTTTAAGTATAGCATCGCATTGGTCAAAACTGTAATGATGTTATTTCTAGTTTAATAAATAAATAAAAACATTACAAAATTACAAATTTACGTGAGAAATAATTATAGTGCAATCCCGCACATGACTACTATTTTTTGTCTCGTATATTTGCCATTTTGTAATAAATCTTCCCTTCTTTTATGCCGGACTTGCAAAAGAGGAGGACGATTGTCTCATATCAATGATTTTTTTTGTTGGATTAAAGTTTTATTTGGTGCTTGTATTTGACACAGTCCAAAATGTTATGATTTTTTTTGGATGTGAAAATCAGGTTTAGGGATATTAGAGTATAAAAGTTTTACTTGACAATCGTATAGGTATTTTGACTATTTAACCGACTTTAAAAAACGGAGGTCGTTCTTAATTCAACTGTAGTTTTTTTTAATGTTTTTTACCTCAAATCTTTCGCCTGGGTGAACCGATTTTGATGATTCTTTTTGGTACTTTTTTGAAAGCTGGTGCTTCCCGTGTGGTCCCATTTCAATTTCATCAAAATCGGTCAAGCCCTTTTTGAGTTACACTCCAATAACTGAAAAGTGTTTTCCTATCTTAATCATATACCTAGTCATAAACAGTGAATGACAATTGATCCCTTAAGTAAGAAGGGTCACTAAAAAGGGTAATTTTTTTTTTACCTCTAAATAGAACCGACTTCAACACTCAAAAGTGTGAAATAACTTGAAGTCGGTACCATGCGCTCAATATTGTGATAATAGGTACTATTGAATGGTAGTTGAAGTCAGTTCGACAAATTATTTCACAGTTTTGAGTGTAGAAGTCAGTTCCATTTTGAGGTAAAATAATGTATTTATCCATACCCATTACCTAATTATTTTATTATTCGTAAGGTTAGGTTAGATAAAATATTCAATGTATTCAGTTGAATTTGAAAAATCCAATTTGTCAAAAAATTTCCTATTAAGTCCAATTTTTCATTTTTATATGTAAGGTTTTTTTTATGCCTGATAGGTTACGCTTTGACCACTATCTCACCTGATGGTAAGTGATGATGTGGTCGAAGATGTTGTTCAGGCTAACCTAGGATTCAAATATTTTTAGATTTGACTAATTTATTATGTTAGCTAAGATTATGAATTTCTAAAGTTTAATTAGCTTGGTTTTGATAAATAAAAAGGCAATTTGACTAAAAACACAGCTGTTATCTCTTTTTTGCGTTGTAAATCAATTTGCATATTTTTTCTATCATCCATAAGGTTTTGGCTCATTAAAGTACAATAAAAATATTTTAGAAATAGTCCATACCATAATAAATATTAAATAAATAAAATAAATATTCGAAATGAAGATATGCATGAACATGTTGAATATGATATAAACAATTAGAGTTTTTTTTTCAAAATTCTCAATATTTATGGAGGTACAAAAATTTAACATAAATAAAATCGTAGACTACGGATTTAGATGACAGGATAACGACTTGGACACTTAGAAATTAATCAGTTACGATATATACGACGTTTTCCATTTTACATTTCCATGAACTTTCAAAGAGATTTTTTTTAGATGTTATATTAATTAGTAGCATAGGTATGTACTCAAAATAAGCATATAAACCTAAATAATTATTCAACCCCTTAAAGAGCGAAAGTGATGCAAACATTAACAAAAAAATGTAATGGAACCGACTTCAACACTCAAATGTGTGAAATAACTTGTTGAAGTCGGCACCATGATGGTTCTAAAGTACCTAATATCACAATTTTGTGTGCATGGTACCGACTTCGACACGTAAATTCACACATTTGAGCGTTGAAGTCGATTCCATTTTTGGTAAAAAAAACACAATTTTTAGCAACCCTCGCTACTTATGAGATCGATTGTCATTCACTGTCAATGACTATATCATCAATATAGGAAAATACTTTTCAGTTATTGGAATGTAACTCAAAAACTGCTTCACCGATTTTGATGAAATTTAAATGGGACCACACGGCAAGCATCAGCTTTTAAATAAAAAAAGAATCCTCAAAATCAGTTCACCCAGTAAGAAGTTCTGAGGTAACAAACATTTAAAAAAAAACAAAAGAATTGAGTATACCTCCTACTTTTTTTTAAGTTGGTTAAAAGCAATAGAACATCATTTGTTGTAGTCGGGGCTCTTAGCATGTAATGAAGCTCTACGTGTTGAATAACTAGTGTATTAGTGTAGAAAATGAGTAAAATATTTAACGAAAGAAGACTACGAAAGAAAAATTTGATAGCTTGAATTCGGCCGATTAATAGTAGCGTATGCTTTTTTTTAAATATTTGTCTAAAAGTATTATAAAAACAATATCTTGGATAGTGAGAAAATCTCAGATAATTGATAGTTTCAGTGTTACCATGTGGAAATCTATATTTAATAATATCAATTATTTTAAGAAAATATTTAATTGATATTATAAAAAAAAAACTTTAAAAAAAATTCACAGGAATTTTCTATTCACAATAATTTTCACTTGATATATTTTTTAAGTGTTTTTCATATATATTAATTTAAGGTTTTCTTAAAATATTTGTTATTATATATGATAAATATTCCTACAGAAATAAAAAGGTATTGCTTGAATGCACACAATGCCGTTATGACATGATAACCCTGTGGAGTCTGCACCCTGCCGGAAAGAGGGAAAGTCCACATTTGCATAGCGTTCTCCCCAACTTTGCACAACTTCGTACTTTTGCACGGATCCAAACTTTTTGCCTAACCCAACTTTGCTCGTGGACTTTTCACTTGTTTTGCAAGGATGTTCCGGTTGTTACGTTTTGGTAGTGAATGTTTAAATTTACACTAATTATAATTAATAAGAGACGTGACATATTTGTACCAGAATATTATATAGAAAAGTACTTGCATGCTATGTATTTGTCCTCTATCTCCTATTGTCTACCTTGTACAAAACATAATAATATGAAATAAAGAACTTCATGAAGTTGAAGTGAATTATTTCAGGCATTTAATACCTTATTATTCTTATAACATTGTTTTCTATTATCAAGACAGGGTTTATTTTTAATAGTTTTAATGCTTTATAAATGTTCTCAGCTTTACAGTTCAATTTCGTATAATTAGTTATCGTAATTGGACTACGTGAATACAACTAGTATTGAAAGGACTTGGGTGTTTGAGACGCCGATACCTCTGGTCAAGATAGTGGATGCAATGGCCTATATTCCGATCCGCTTGGATTTCAAAGCAATCTGACTGGGGACGCTGAGGCACAATTCGGCCTCCTTGCGCATATTGCATGCACGTACCAATGAAGTTTGCTTTGTAGGCGGTAATCTGCGGGGGTGTATCGGCCGGGTGGTGGGTGGCGGGTTATGTACACACGAGCCCGAGGCGTCGAGGTAGGCAAATGGCCGGCGAGGCGGGCGCGTAGGCCGAGAGATCTCGAGCGATATCGATCCGCGGCCGGCCCCTGGCCCGCGGCTGCCCGGCCGGCCGTCGCCACGGACACGCGGCTCGGCGGGAGGGCGACGCCGCCATCGCCGTCACCGCGTGACAATAACACTCCTTTGTTTGACCCAAACAGAATGCTCCCCACGATCCCGAGAAAGGAGCTGTTGACATTAGCATTGACACGCTCAAACAATCGCCGCCGCAGCGCACCGAGTCCCTCAAGCCTGTCGAATTGAAAACGGTGCTCTTTGTGCGCAAACATGTTATCAGTCATCACACAGCGAGGGTTTAGGTAAACTTACTTTTTAGGTAAACTCGTTTAGTGGAAACTATTATGGAAAAAAATATCGATATCGATAAAAGATTACCGCAAAAAATATCCCCGCACTAGGTAACGTCGCGACCACGCGGCGGCAACGACGGCGGGTGGCGCAAATCACTCGCGCGGACTGCCGTTCTTCGAGAGCGCTTCCATTTACGCTGCGGTCGTTCGCCGTATATTTATTTTTATTTGTCGATAAAAAATTCACGAGTCCGCAGCTAGTCGCAAAGAGTACAAACCTAATGTAGTACGCTTTAGCATTCTCGGTACAGGTTGTGTTAGCTAGCTCTACGTTTTGTTTGTTTAATACGTTCGTATAGAAGTTCATAGCAAAAAGTAAATGTGTATGGAGTGATTCTGAGAATTCTCTCCTGTGGAGTTTACAGCAGGTTACTAGTTAGTTGACCTAAAATGCAGCCTGGATTTTCATTCAATTGTATTAAATACTAGCTGTGCCTGCGATTTCGTTCGCGATTCGCGAAGCGCGGTCTTCGGTGAAGCACTCTTAGTAAAGCATAGCTCAGAAAGGAGCTTTTTACTTTGGGTTTGAAAACTCCCGCGTTGTATTTTCCAGAAGACAGTAGTTTAGTTACTCAGGGTATTGGCTATGGACTGCCGCAAAAAAGGTCCATGGTTTGAATCCCGCCGCGGGCTTGAGCTTCACCGCATGGTGGAAGGGCATTTTGCGAATGCCTGACTGGCTAGCGACCACCCTCAAGTAGAAAATCCAGTGAGAGCCAGTGAAATTACAGACACATGAGATTTACCAACTATGTCTCAAAGTGACGGGCGCAGTGAAATACGTGACTGATGAAATGCATCTGTTATTCAATTCGTGATGAAATGCATCTGTTATAGGCAGAGGTTAGTCCGCTTAACATCAGGTGGGCCTCGAGCTTGTTCCGTCACAATAACATAAAAAAAATGTTGAAGCAAAGTACTTTGTGCGTTACAATGGAATTTCGATTTTAAAAACAGCGTCTTTTGGCCGAGTTTCTCCTTGGTTGGCGGTGTAGAACGAATATACTCGTATATTAGATTCTGCACTTCCATTCCGCAGTCTCCAAAATGTATCCGACAAAAGATAGATAGTTAAAAAAACTGATTGTGGCGAATGTTCTATATTTTAGAGTTTTATCTTAGCAAGCTTGCAAAACTAAATAAGGGTGCCGCGCTGCCCTTGGGGTGCCGGGAGGCCGGGAGGAAATCGAACTACGTGTTAATAAATTACAACTGAGTGTACATTTCACTTTCATCCCCTTTCCCGTGCTGAATTTCTCGATAAGAAGTATACAATAACCTTCTTCGTAGCATGAACTCAAATCGTGTTAAGTTTCATTGAATTCCATTCAGTAGTTTTAGAGTGATGCGCGACCAGGATAAAGACAGACAGACAAAAATTAAAAAAAATTGAGTTTTGGCATCAGTTTCAGCTACAGAGTACTCTCAATTTTTTTTTCATAATATCTGCCATGTACGTAATTGGATTTGTTACAGTTTTATTATAAGTAAAGATTAACATTTCTTGGAAAACTTAGAGTTTGTTTAATCGTTCTTAGGTTAGGTTAGGAACCGTTACTGGTTTTTAGGAGCCGTGTCAAACTTGTGATATATAAATAGGTTACTTTTTAATCTTTTTAGATTGGCGTCGATTCTATATTATAATATATAGAAAATAGGTAAATTTATTCAAAACAGTATGAAACAATTTTATTATAATATTGTATTATTATAATATTGTAATGCATAACTAAAAACCGGGAGGTGAGGTTTCAATTCCAGCTCGTGATTAAAACTTTGTGCTGCAATAAATGTTTAAATATGTTATTTGTTTAGCTGGAAATAACCTCAAATTTCAGGAAAGAACAAAACATAGTTTGAAATATGTGATCGATAAAACTCTATCGATATCGATAGAAATTGTCCCAGCGGGTTCAATTAGAAGCACAGCACGGTTTCGCATGAGTGGCGTCCGTAGTCCGTACGCGGCGTCGTTGCTTGCCACCCTACCCCATCACGCCGGACCCGCCTCTCGAATCGATACTCGCGAGTCTTGTATCGATAACGACATGCAAGCTGCCCGAGGCACGTCTCTAGTGCGGCCGTCTTCGAAATCCGAATACGCTTGGTCAAGCGCAACTCAAAGCTCGGAACGCTCTAATTTACGCTAGCTCTGCGGTGTTCTCAGAAGCTGCCTCGCTTTTGCACTGAATATTATATACCTACCAAGCTTTGGCTTACATAGTCTACGCTTGTACATAAACTAGGATGGGTAGGTATACTTACTGTTACTGTTTCATAAATAGAATTACTGTAAAATGACAAATAATCTGACCGTATAAATTATGGTAGAGAATAAGAAAAGGGAAATTAATGTACAGGGAAATGCTGTCCTGCTCCCCTTGCGTTGAATGAGAACAGAACTTAATGAAAAAAGAAAATAATATATATAGGTATATATATAATATCCACAAATTTTTGGAGAGCAAAGGCTTTGCCTCAAGTTGGAAACGAACCCGCATCTTCCGGGTATACGTACCGGATGTGTTTCTATTTTCGTTACCAAGATCGATTGTAGAGGCGTATCTTGTCACATGACTGGAAATCAACCTCCTTTTATATAGATTGAGGAGCCACACTAAATGTATCGTATCTTTTTTAATTTCATCAGTTCGAAACTCGGACTTTTAGTTTTTACTTTACACAATTACTATTATATGATACTACATTTTCAGATATATTGATCCATTACTTTCGGAGTTCCTGTTGGCTCTTCAATTCAGATGTTTAGATTGAGGAGCCACTCTTAAATTTATATAACTTTTGATGCATTATACTACAAATTATAGAATTAGTCCTACAAAATTGTTAACTTTGCTATAATAGGGGTATGAGTTTACTTTTTAAATCTGGAGTGGCTCCTCAATCCATACGGACATATTGCTAATTTCAATAGGGTTTGCTGATGCCATCCAGACTTTACAAGACTTTCAACAAAACAAGTCATTTTGCAAACACACATTTTCGTGAACATGTCGATAGGTATCTGAATTTCTTTGTGCTATTTTCAAGCTCTAATGCTTAGCGATTATCACATAATAAGTACCTCAGAGATGTAAAAAATATGTTTAAGAAAGGTTGAAAATGTAATATTTTTAAGTGATGTTTTTGCGTGAACATTGGTGTATGTGAAGGTTGTATTTGACATTAAAAGTAAAATTTATAAATATAATGTATATACTTACCTTAAATTAGTCGAAAGTAATATTGAAATGCACAAATAAAGCTCTTTCATTCCAATTCCAATTATTTCTGTTACCTTGAAACTTTCAACCCCTATTAATATCTGAAAACAACCCCGCGATACGTACGCTCATACGTTTCTTTTTTATCTATGAAGCGATGACAATATACTAGATCGCTATTGATAAACGTCGAATCACCAAATTTTTCGAATAAGATGTGCCAACATGTCTTCGAATAGTACTAAAATTATTTAAGCCAGGATATCTAACCTAAGTTCCTATGGGTGGTTTTAAATAGTTATTTTCAATTTTAAAAAAGTTACAATTTAGTACCCAACTACAAAATCTGTTCCATAAAGATATATGCTCTATATGCTCACAATATCAAAATTCAACTTGATGTTGAAAACACTTTGTTTAGTTAAAATATGTGGGTAGTTAACAAATTATGTTCCCGTCCTGTCTCATGTGCCTGTCATTTTAGTAGCACTCAAGGACTGCTGCAAGAGCAAACTGTTAGGTGCTTGGTGACAGATGTTCTACCTTGGGATGGTAGCTAGCCATGCGAGTATTGACAAAGTGCCCTTCCACCATGCGGTGTCAAGCCGACGCGGTGGCGGGGATCGAACCATGCATCTGCGGCGCGGCAGTCCATACCTATTACCGCCTGGCCAACATTGCTTCAAAATCACTCGCCACTATAAGAATTCAAAGATTTATTTCTCTATTACAGATTTTCAAAGATTTTCTTATTTTTTATTATTCGAAGAGGTTTTCTCAGAGGCAATATATAGGCTTAGGGATATAGACACTAAAGTTCACGCGGCCTTGCAGAGATTTGCCGCAGAACTTCCCAGTGCTCAAGTTCACGCGGTATCCTGACATTATTTGCTGAATTTCAAGCAGGCTCGTCAGCGGTATCCTTACTATGTCGTTAGAAACCGAGCGCTAGTCTAGAGTTAGATAGTTTCTGATTAATTTGGTTATTGTGAATAACCTACGGCTATATTCTAAGTACCTCGTTTGAAGCGTTCGTAGCGAAGTTTACTTAGCTGTTCTCAACTGATCAGCAAAGTTAAGCAACGTCGCGCGCGGTCATTTGTTGGATGGGTGACCGCTAGTGACATTACAACTGAGCGTTTCCGTGCTTCGGAGGGCACGTTAAGCCGTCGGTCCCGGTTGTTGTCTTAGGATGGCATTTGTGAATGCCCGCCTGGCTAGCTACCACCCTCAAGTAGATAATCTGTCGCCAAGCACCTAACGGTGTGTTCCGGCAGCTGTCCTTGAGAACCAGTACTTCTAGGTTAGCCTGCAACATCTTCGACCACATCCATCACTTACCATCAGGTGAGATAGGTCAAAGGCCAACCTATCAAGCATTTAAAAAAAAACCTCTTGGCACTTTTTTTAACCGGCGGTATGTCTCTATTAACAAATACTACGTACTATATATAACACTACAGCTACTACAATAAAAGCATTTAGACATATAAGTCTTAATATTGTTATGTTTGCAATAACGCCTGCTCGGTGGATTATAAATAAATATGTTATTTTGTCATGCAACCTATAAGTCATTGCAGACTCACAGGCAGTCTAAATGCTCCAGCCCACTACCAGTTGGCAGCATTGCCCCGTTGAATTGCAATGCTTATTCATTCAGCCAAATAGGTGCCAGCATTTTGATCACGCGTTGCATCGACCAAGCGCTCTGATAAGTTTTGGAAAATACTTAAAGGTAGGACTTATATTATACTTATTAAATTTTCATACCTACTTGGACGGTACGTTTGATCGTAAGGATGAACACAATATACATTCAAAATTCCCGGGAAACGATTTATGGTGCTGTGAAAATTTTTATATCTCTGCATTCTTTTAAATCACGGAGCTTTTTTAAATTATGGTAACATTTTTAAATTTAAAACTATAAATGTAATCAATTATTTTAAAACTTTATACAAATATAAACATTTCACTTGTTATTTTGAAATTTTGTTTGTAGTAATGAATTTTTATTTTAATTTTTTCATATTCGAAATGAAAAGTAGAGTGCTTACCTCGGGTAAAACTATTTAGGCACGAGATGGCGCCTATAGTTTGAGTCTTTGTATAATAATCCATTGTACTTTTAAACTTACAAAAATCTACCATTGACCTTGTTCTATGCACGTTCTGGTTGAAGTGCATTAAAAAAATTGAATTGGGGTGCCGACCAAGTGGTAAATTTTACACCACTTTTTTAAGTCGTCTATCTCAAAAATAAAACTAGGTTGGAAACTGAAATTTCGTTGCTATGTATATATATTCTATTTAACCAACAAATATTGAAAATACCGATTACTAATTAATTAATAATTTTTAAGCTGCGATCAAAATCAACTGTATTTTTTTCTTTTATGGGCTGTTGCTAAATGGAACCTCAAAAGAGCGAGGCGCGACTCCCTTAGTCCTTTTGCCATCGCCATCAAAAAGTCAGTGCCCCATAAACTTCTCGAACATATCACAGAAACATTCCAGCAATAAAACTTACAAAGAGATAAAACTATCAAAGTCACAGTAAAAGAAAAATTGCTAACGAAAGTGTTGAAAAGTTTACAGTGAAAAGTGAAAGTCGACGCAAAAGTTGTGGCTACGGACTTTGTTTTCGCTCAACTTTAGATTCAATTTGTAGGGTGGGGGTGGAGGTGCCACCTCTTTTCTCCTCCCTAGCCAGTACCTTAGCCGTACCTGGCGGTGTAATGGCGGGAAAAAGTTATTCTTTTTATGTTTGTGGCCAATCAAAATGCATACTTAATTTTTTAATTTGTAAGTTGTATTTAAATTAGGTGTTGCTTGAACTTTGATATTTTTTTATATAAGTTAAGTTTTGTATAAGCTAATAGCTATGAAGAGGCCGATTTGGAGCGGTTGTAAAGAAAACGAAGAAGTTTATTATTTGAAAATTTTTTTCAATTTACTTTGCCTTGCTGCGTTTTGGGTTCATCTGAAAATCAGTGTCTAATCATTATGACACTCGGTATTATGACGAGTCCAATTTGACACATTCTTTAATATACAAAATTATAATATTATTAGTTGTTTATATCAAATTTTGTCTAGGTACCTGCCTACTTATATATTTTGTAGTTTTTTAACCACGATATGTATGTCGTATGTTTTCTGTTATATGCATTTTGTGTCAAATAAATATAAAAGAAATTTCATTCGTTCGTACTTTACTAGGTAGTTCAAAAATAAAGCAGAAGGTATGTAATTGTCTAAATAATCAATAGTAATTATCTCCTCTTTCCTCTGCAAAATTACTCGGTTTGACAATGATTAAAAAAAATTGAAGGTACAACCATTTCTATATCTATTACCTACTTTTTTATTTCCTCATACTAATAACATAGTTATCGACAACTTTCACAGTACGCCAGCATTTTAAACCTTCAACCGCCGAAGGGATTGCCGAACAATTCCTTAATTAAAAATTTCTCAGACCACCATATTTTTGTACAATAGACATTTTGCATTACGTTTGCTACTACTACTAATCTGTTTTTAATAAAATAGTACTATGCTATGCTAAAAGAAAGATTTTTGTGTAGGTCTGGTTATCGCAGTTGCTATTTAGCATACTAGTAACGCCATCTCTTGAGTTTTCCGTGAACGTCTTGAGCTTTCCCTCCGAGCCATGTAGAAGGATTCCAAAACCACAGTAAAGAGGAACCTCGTTATTCGTAAAGTGCTGACCTCTGCGCTCGTGGCTTGAAGTGTATTTTATATAAGTATCAAAATATTATTGTGCACAGTAATAATTTGAACAATGGAAGTTGTAGATACTTTAACAGATTATTATCTAAACGAATATTATAAAACCTAGTTATACCAAAAGGTCTATAGAAACCCTTCGCATCCAATATAATAACATTTTTAGAATGATGTTGGGACTCCCTCGTTTTTGCAGTGCCTCAGAAATGTTTGCGCATTCTCGTACTGACGGTTTTCACGCCGTTGTCCGCAAAAGAGTCGCGTCTGTAATGAGGAGAGTACGAGGGAGTCAAAACAGCATCCTGAAAATGATTGCCGAGGATTTACGCGCACCTATTCTGAGGCATTACATTCGAATTATGTTTAATTAAGTAAATATCTATGAATTGACTGGGCCGGGGTGGTGCCTCAGAGCGCATGTGTGTTGTAATTATTGCAGTCAAACATATAATTTAAATGGTTTAATTTAATTTTAATTTGCTGTATAATATGGAATTTTATTTTTTATTTGATTTTAATTTTGTCATTGGTTTGGATTTAAATTTTTATTGTGATATCTAATTTTTTAATTTTATTTTAATTTTGACTTCATGAGCATGGAATGTATTATTATAATTTGATGTGTCTATGATAAACAATACTAACAAAATGGATCATGTTATCTGAAAAATAAATATTATTATTATTATTATTAAAACCGTCCATTGGTCTGTTAATTTTTTTCCAATTTGAGTATACCATAAAATCTCACAGTGAGCGGCATAAAATGTACCTAAATGTAATTAAGAAAACATTGTAATTTTTATGTTAGGCTATCTACTGTGGGGACAAGGTGATATCTTAACTAATTCAAGAGAGTCGCGGGTAGCTTGTACAAATTATTAGCTGTTCAATGTCACTTGGGCAGGCAAAAGTAGTCTTCCGGTTGATGATGGTTGGTGCCAAGATGTGGTTTTGAGAATGTGGTGACCAAGTGGTAACTGCCGCGCAATGGATCCATGGTACGAATTCCGCCGCAGGAATTTTCGATTACTCTCGTAGCATACAACCAAGCACCCTCAAGTTGAAAATCTGTCGCTAAGCACGTAACGGTGTGATTCAGCAGCTGTCCTTCAGAACCAGTAATTATTAATAGATTATGATAAAGTGAGCTAAGTTGCTTACGAGTTTCATACGCACTTTTTCAACACCCTTGCGAGGAAAAAAATATATGTTGCACAAATGCGATACAAACAACATACGAAAATTATGGAAAATAGAGCGCAAGTTTTTTTTTTGCGCGCGGCAAATGTGTGATGTTTGATTACATATAAACCTCTTTGATGTTACAAATCTGTATTACCCGGTTAAATTGAAAATGCTCTGTTTACTCGCATATAATTTGCAGTTAGGTACTATCTTAACTTTGAAGGGATAAATTACCCGATGAAATTGAAAATGCTCTTTTTACTCGCATACTATTTGCAGTTAGGTCTTAACTTAACTTTATAGGGATAATTCTATTACGCACTAGTGTATAATACTATTATGCACGAGGGTGTTATAGTTCGGTTTATGGCCCTAACAACGATATAATAAAGCTCACATTACGAGCAAGGGTTTTTAAAAATTAGTTACCATGCTCGACTGTGCCCGTGGGGTGCCGGGTTAGAATGTCACATCCCCGATCTGTAACGGGTGTCCGCGGGTATCATAAGAGGCGACTAAGGGTAACAAATCAAAAGGTGGGCAGCAGCGCTTTCTGAGGAACTGATATCTCACACTGCGATCCCCAAAACTATTGCCAAGCGTGGGGATTATGGCAAGCCCCCCCCCCCCCCCCCCCCCATAATGGGGTAGGCTGTATTCAGCAGTGGACAATCAGGCTGATACAGTATACTCGACTACATCATCATTTACTTGAGATAGTGGTCAAAAACTAACCTAACTAAAAATAAGGTGACCAAGCATGACCTATACTTGATTCAACGTGGGCAAACTGATTATTACTCTATTGACGTAAGATTTGGCAGACTTGTATAATTTTATCAGTTGACAATAAATATATTCTGATTCTGATCGCTTGATAGGTTCGCACGCCGTTGGTTGTTAATTAAACAGTGTTCTTGTTATCTTTTTTCAGCCAGAACGCCTAATGTCACCATATACTGCCATCATCCGGCGCAAAGCGAACCCCTTCGAGCTGGCTCACGTTTGCGTGTCCTGGCTCATTGGGGCTGAATATGACGCGTACGTGGTCGTGGGATGTGCAGAAAGGGACACATGCATGGCGATACGATACAGAACCGAGTGTCCAGAGATACCCGATGATGGCGAGGTAACACAATTTATCTTTCGTGCATTGATTGTCATATCGTGACCTAGCCTTGTGGCTGAAATTGACGCGTGGTTGTGGGCTGTGCAGACGTGGACACGAGCGTGGTCGTGGGCTGTGCAGGAAAGGACTCTTGCAGTGCGGTACTATACAGAACCAAGTTGGCGGAGATACCTGATGATAGTGAGGTAATTTTCATTCACATCTGTCATTTTCGTGCTTTAGTAATCGTATCCTGGACCTATTGGGGCCTGATATAACATGTACGTGATCGTGGGCTGTGCAGAGAGAGACACGTGCGTGGTCGTGGGCTGTGTAACTGTGCAGAGAAGGATACGTGCCGTACAATATGCTGCTCTGAACCATGATCTTGTCCGCTTACAAACGTGGTCTGACAACTTTGGTATAAGAGTTAACCCTAATAAATGTCAAGCTATTGTGATTGGCAGTTCGCGCCAGCTATCTGGAATTAATGTAGCGGATCTTTCTCCTGTAACTTTTAATGGCTCAATTATTCCTTTCTCTAACACTGTCAAAAATTTGGGTGTCATAGTAGATTCCAATTTATGTTGGTCAGATCATATCAAAGAAATTTCTCGTAAATTTTACGCTTCATTTCACTCTATTGCTAGACTTCGAAACTTTCTGCCCATAAAAACGAAAATTTATCTCGTCAACTCTCTACTCCTACCAATTATTGACTACGCTGATGTTTGCTTTATTGACCTTAACACAGACCTCCTTAATAAGCTGGATCGTCTCCTAAATACGTGCATTCGTTTTACCTTTAATTTAAAGAAGTTGGATCACATCTCTGATTTTCGTGCAAAACTCAAATGGTTGCCAATTCGAGAGCGCAGAAATGCTAGGGCACTAAGTCTTTTGTACACAATCCTAAATGTTCCTAACACTCCAAATTATCTGAAAGACATGTTTCAGTATTTAACTGACTCTCATAACCGTGAACTTAGATCTGCCCAAAATCTGCTGCTCTCCTTCCCTCATCACCGAACTTCTTTCTCAGATAAATCCTTTTCAGTTGTCCTTATCAGGTTGTGGAACGCCTTACCAATGGATATCAAAAAAGCTAGGACCAAAAACGCATTTAAGCGACAGATTCGTAATTTTTATATCAGTAAACTCACTAATCCATCCATTCATAAACCGTCTTCATCTTATTAACTACTTATTAATGGCTAAAATATAGTATTTATTTTATTGGCTTAATATAATTATTTTTATTATATATAATATATTTGTATATATATATATATAAACGTATATATCTATTATTTTATGTATAATATATATTTATCTATGGTTTAATAAATGTACAATACATATTTTGTTTTTACTATTTTTTACTGCACCGCTACCATTTTCTTGCACATCCAGGATGACTGGTAGAAAATGCTACATAGCATTAAGTCCTCCTTGTACACTTATTTGTGCAAAAGAATAAATAAATAAATATGATACTGAACTGTGTATCCGGTGATACCCATTGACAGAGTGGTCCATTTTGAAAACTATCGCGAGTTTTGTCCATTATAAATAAATAGGACGGAATCTATCCGGTAAATATAACGCGAGTCCCAGCCGGGTACCTATTTATTTATATTAGAGTGGTCCATACATCTGTCACTTTTGTGTATAGATCATCGTACCTATTGCGACAGTATGATCTGTGCTTTTGGGCCGGATATAACGTGCACATGGTCTGGGGCTGTGCAGAAGGCGAAGCATGGCGATACGATACAAAGCTTAGTGTCTGCAGATACCCATTGACGAAGAGGTATAACTTTCATCCTTTCTGTTATTAATCATCAATGTCATCATATTGAGGCGCATTCGGGCATAACGTAGTGTCCAGGCGGAGATAATCAATGACAGTGAGGCTGTTAGTATATATACTGTACTACGAGTATTGAGGCTGTATATGACGCGTGTGAGGCTATCAAGCTGTGCATAGAGAAGCCACCTCCATGGCAATCCGATACAAAACCGACACCCTCATTGCCATCTACCAAGCACAGTGCCATATTCCAGACTATTAGAAACTTTTCTTTAAGAAAACACAATAATACTCCAACAAAAATGCCTCTCAGTTAGAACGTTATATTCGTGCGTCTGTACTGCAATAATAATAACCACGAGTAAATAATATCATTCTGGTTTCCTTTTGCAGATCGCAGAAGAGCCTCAGGAAACGACGGAAGAGCCACGATACCGTCTCGTTCCACTCCCAGACCTGACCTCCAAGTATTGCAAGGAGATGGAACAAAAAGAAGCCGATAAACTACAAGCTGAGGCAGATAAGATCGAGAATGAAAGGCTGAGGAAGATCGCTGTAAGTATATATGACAGTCACAAATTCCTTCCCAAGCTAAAAAATATTTGCAATAGTCGATTTTTAAATTTTGAAGCAATGATGGTTGAGCGGTAATAGCTATGGACTGCCGTGCCGCAGGTCTCTGGTTCGATCCCCACCGCCGGCTTGAGCTCTACCGAATGGTAGAAGGCATTTTGCGATTGCCCACATGGCTAACTACCACCCTCAAGTAGAAAATCTGTCGCCAAGCACCTAACGGTGTGTTCCAGCAGCAGTCCTTGAGAGCCAGTGAAATTACAGGCACATGAGACTTAACAACTATGTCTCAAGGTGACGGGCGCAGTGCAATTCGTTACTTGTGATGAAATGCATCTGTTCTAGGCAGAGGTTAGTCCGCTTAACATCAGGTGGTCCTCGAGCTTGATCCGTCAAAATAACATTAAAAAAAGACTTTGTAAAATGGCCCTCATTCTGTAGCCCTAATATGTGTATTATTGTAAACAATAGCTGGATATGAATAATATTTTGAATATATTAAACTGTGGTCAGCAATTATAGATAGTGAGTGTCTGAACAGATGTCATAGGGACTCCGCAGAATAGTCGAATGATATTTGTACAAAGTCCAAACTGTTGCTCAAAAGTTCAAAAGCGCCACCAAACAAAACATCCCCATTGAATCAGAGCATAAATAATGGTTAGCGCTTTCAGCACTGTCTAGGAGATTGCAGCTGCTGGAGTCCTCACCAAAGCTTTAAGCTTGATTGATATGAAAGAATATCATTGAAGTGAGCTTGTATCGATTATTGAATACAGTGTGTAGTTGAAATACATTTGGAGTTCTTAAGGGTCGTCAATAAGGTAACAATGCCCATGGACGATGCTGGAAATATCTATAGGTGACGATGACTGTTCGTCATAATGTATTCCTTTCAGGTGGTTTTTCATTAAGCTTAAAGCAATTATTACCCTGTACTAGGTATAGGGCTAGAACAGCACCCCTATTACTTCTGTGGGAATCGTAAGATGTGACGAAGAAAGTCTGTAAGAAGATGGACAGCTGCGCCTTCAGCAGTAGAACTGCCATTATATACTCTGATCTCTAAGACACCTGCTAAGCGTGGGGATTATGGTAACCCCCCTTCCCCACGTGGGGAGGCTTTGTTCAATGGTAGATGTAATGGCTGTTGATAGTGATGATCACATCACAGTTAGTAAGTGAGAATGTGAGTTTCTATGTTTGTTACTCCTTCACGATGAAATAGCTGAACCAATTAGGTTGAAACTTGTAATATGCATACTTTAGGTCACTTTTCACTATGATCATCACTTTTCATCACTGGGTACTTGGGTGAAGCAGGACGCAGCTTGTGAATTAACATACTGAAGATTTGGTGAAGATCTGAAATAGGAATAGAATAAGTATCCTAAAGTAGAGACCTTTATCTAACAAACTTGCTTCCTTAGAATCCTTAATAATCTTGGTTCTAATTATTCAGGAATTAGAACAACCTCCTGAAGACAAAATTGACGGTTGGCGCACACACGCCTGGGTCCTCATACTGTCAGGTTTCATGGACGTGGAAACGCCCTTCTTCATAGAGCCCAGTGAAGGGAAGGCGTACCCCTTAGACTCTAAGAAGTACCAGCACATCGAGAGCGTATACAACCATGAGAATTATTACGTAAGTTCTGGCTTTCCAAAAGCTATAAGTTTATCTAAGTTCTTTTAAGGTTCAGGGACGTATCTAGAGTTGTTAGGTTTCCGTTCGAGTAAACAGGATTCTATTAACCAACTTTGCCGTCGTCCGTTCTGCTATTTAAGGTGTCACTGAAGCGTAACATTTTAACCCACTCAAAAAAAGGGTGGTTCTAATTTTTTTTTATGCCTTAGGTACATTAAGTGTATATAAGTTAGCCTTTGACCACTATCTTATCTACTGGTGAGTGATGATGTGGTTGAAGATGTTGTTCAGGCTAACCTAGAAGTACTGGCTCTCAAGGACAGCTTCTGGAACACACCATTAGGTGTTTAGCGACAGATTTTCTACTTGAGGGCTAGCCCGCCTTGCTAGCTACCAGCTAGCCAGTCGGGCATTCGCAAAATGCCCTACCACCATGCTATAACGACTGCCATCCTAAGACAACAACCGGGACCGACGGGTTAACGTGCCCTCCGAAGCACGGAAGCGCTCAGTAGTAGTGTCACTAGCGGTCACCCAAACAATATTTATTTGTTTCTTGTGTGTCTCAGAACTTTTTACAGGGTGTAACGATTTTGATGATTTCTCGAAAGCCAATGCCAGACGCAACCCTCCTTAAGATTGTTCTTTCCCACTATAAACTGACTCACCTATCGTCAAACGACTAGTTTATTCCGGTACCCATTTGATTCCCGCCTCGGGCTTGTGCGTCACCGCACGGTCGGTGGTAGGGCACTATAAACGGGTTCCTGTGCCTTAAAGTAGAAAATCAGTCACCAAGCATCACCAAGCACGTGTGTTCCGATAACCGCTCTCAAGAGTGGGACCTTTAGTTAACTTTATATAAAAACCGGCCATGTGCGAGTGGGACTCGCGTACGTAGGGTTCCGTACCATTATATAATTTTTAGTAATTTAATTATTATTATTTTTAGCAAATCAACGGCGAAAACCTCTTTTATTGTATGAGAGCCACCTTAATTATTTATTTTATTTTATTTTAATTAATTATATTTAAATAGAACATAAAACTAAATATTCTGTGAATAGTTAAAGCGTCTACCTGTCACCGTTATTAGTATCGAGCAAGAAACGGTAAAAAAATCAAGTTTGTTGTATGGGAGCCCCCCTTAAATATGAATTTTATTTTATTTTTAGTATTTGTTGTTATAGCGGCAATAGAAATATATCATCTGTGGAAATTTCAACTGTCTAGCTATCATCGTTCTTGAGATACAGCCTGGTGACAGACGGACGGACAGCGAAGTCTCAGTAATAGGGTCCCGTTGTTACCCTTTGGGTACGGAACCCTAAAAAATAATAAGGTAAGTGCACAATGACTGCCCCTGATCTTTCGTTCAACAGGCAAACCTTCAAACGGACAATGAAGGCCTCGGCAACCTGAACTATGACCTGGGCGACCTGACCTGCTGGGAACACCTCCTGGCAGGCGAGCCATTCCATAGGAGGAATTTAGTTGGCATAGATTTATCTGAGAAGAGAACTGCTATAGATAGTGAGAAGCATCTGGATGTACCAGCTAGCTGGGTGGAGAAGTTGGATATCACTGCCGATGGTTAGTGCGATATCATAGCTTCCTTAGATTTTATGTTATTTCGGATATACCTACCTCGAAACTTCTAGACGCCTTCATCCGAAGGGGTTTAAAATAATGAATAGATTCAGGCGTTAGTTTGCGGAAATCCATATTTAATACTAAACAATATTTCAAAAATATTTGAAGAAAACATTAACATTTTAGATGAACATCTTCTCCAGCTCGCCTTTGTACAAATATTTATACCAAAATTATTTTCTGTCTCTACTGTTTGTGTGCAATAAAGAATCTAAGAATCTAAGCGTATAGCACGCACAGTGGTGACCCGACACTCTACATCGGACACACATAAAATCATCTTATTGCAGTCCAGACAACGGAGGCTTTTAAGATGTTCTCGCAACAGCAAGCTCAGCACTCATCATCAGTGCAAGGCAGCAGTAATCCAGCAGAAGTTGCTGTGGTAACAGTTTCGTCGAGAATCCCGGAATTTTGATGTGAAGAGTCAGAAATAAGGCAGTTTCAAAAAAATTTAAGTGAAATGGAGTTAGGGGATCAAAAGCCGTCACAACTCCTACGACGCATGAGAGACCTGGCTCGCGAGAAGATGCCTGATGAAACATTACGCATCATGTGGCAAGGACACCTTCCTCCATCTGTACGAGGGGTGTTAGCAGTCAGTGAAGTGAAAGACCTTGAAAATTGGCTGCGATTGCGGACAAAGTTATGGAAACCGCTCGTCCCCTACAGCTATCGGAAGTTCAAGCTACGCCGAGTACCAGCCGCGACACATCATTTATTTTGGCAAAAAATTCCAAAACTTAGTTTTAAAATCCGAGAAATGGAAAAGAGAGAAATGATAACAGAAATAATTATCGCTACAGGAACCAATCGCGCTCTGCATCTCGCGGTCGTAACAACCTAAGCAACCTACACCGAAGCAACCTGGAGGTCTTGACTCTTTGAGCGCCGATCGAGAATTTTTCTTGATTGAAATTATGTGGAATTGTCACTAGACATATTTTTTATATATTTAGGTATTATTCTCTAAATGATTAAATTAGTGTTTTCTTAAAAGATTTTTAAAATATTTGTTATTATTTAATAATAACTACAAAACACTCATATATAAATTGTATGTCATATAAAAAATTTATACACACAAAACAACATATCGATAGGTAAAATTTTGAACCTCGAGCAGGACGCGAACCCGTGATCATCCGTACCTGGGAATACAACACGCTCTGCTAATTTTTGAGCTACCGTGGTGAACGTGAATAAAGATAAAATTTATCCTATCATTCTTACGGTTCGTCAGGTGACACTGTTGATGATGGTGATGGATTTATGTGCCGAATATTCCGTAAATTTTTGGTAGACCTGAAATAGGGACCGAAGAAGTAAGTATCACACAGTAGAACCCTTTATCTAACAAAGACATAATTCTTTCTTAGCCACTTGTTTGTAGTTATTCCGAGATTAGAACAACTTCCTGAAGACAAAATTGACGGATAGACATGCCTGGGTTCTCATATTGCCAGGTATTGTGGATGTGGAAAGGCCCTTCTTCATAGAGCCCAGCATATGAACGAAGTGTGCAAGAAGCGCCGTACTCAGATATCGATACATATTTCGGTCTATTTTATAGGATAGCCTGATCCGGTCCGACTATAGCCTTGGGAGTTTGGTCGGCACTGTAATGGAAAGAAAAGGTCTTGAAATTAGTGGACAGTTACTAAATATAGGCTATAAACATTGGAAATTATTTTGTATGAGTAAAAATCACTCCTAGCGGGACTTTAACCCGTAATTCCAGAATACCGTTCTGGTGCACTTCATTACGGTATGGAAGCGGGTGTTTGAGCCTCGTTTTTTTTCCTTTGGACGTGCTTTCAAAATGGATGACAAAAATTCGACAGTCCAACACCCGCTTCCATAGCATAATTTGAAATGCACCAGAACTGTATTCTGTGCGTTCAAGTCCCGGTATAAGTTAATTTTTTCCATCCGAAATAATTTCTATGTTTTCGCTTCGCATGGGTCAATGCTCTTCAAATAATACTAGGTATATAGATTGGGCTTATAAGAAATAATCGTTACTTCATGAGTAACCATAGACTAGGTACATATATATATCAAGTAAACAAAGACCCAAAAGTTAATACAATTAAAGCATTAAAATTAATCATTTGTGCGGAACCTTAAGCATTACCTTTAGTCCTAGGTGTAATAAAGTAATATCCGAATCCAACCGTTCAGGTATTTTCAGAGTATGAACAAAGATACGCTGGAAGCCACAAAGTGATTCACTACAAAAAGGTACTTGTGGACAAGTTCTCACCTTATTCAGAACGCGACGGCATTGTGAAGAGGATCAGGACCTTTGAGGATTATGCCCTCACCATACCACTGTTTACGTAAGTTAATTTATGAACTTAGTTAGCCTTGGCCAAAGATGTTAAAATTATATCTCGGCAAACCTAAATATAATTACAAGCACTATTGAGTGCTAATAGAAAATCACATGTACTAATTATATATTAAGGTCTCCTATTGGGGAGATTTGCCATAAATGCCATAATCCCCACGCCTCGCAGGCTCCTTGGATGGAGATCGCAGCAAAGTTGTCAGTTCTTCAGAAGGCGCTGATTTCAATCTTCCGGCATTTGTCCTTTAGTCGCCTCTTACGATAGCCGTGGGAAGAAATGGTAAATGAAATGGATAGGGATAACGAACTCTAAAAGAAAAGTACATTCTGTATTGGTACAGAGCCCTTGGTGTGCGAGTCTAATATGAACTTAGCCGGTTTTATTAACCAACATAATATATATATTTCAGGTACGAATGGTACGAGCACAGAGTAGACAAGATGGAATCTGTTAAGATAGACCACGTCAAAAAGGAAGTTCGAGAGATATTTGGGATCGGCAGGAAGGATCACCTTCTCAGTGAGTGTCTCTAATATGATTCTGAAAATCATTAAATAAGCTCCGTTTTACCGTCATGATCAGAGGACCACCAGACAAATTTGAAACGTTTTTAACATAAAAAAAAAATTAACAGGTTAAATTGACAGGAGCTTAGATTTTCCCTTTCGCAAATTTTTTAAAAGCAATAAAGTAACTAAATTAATTGAAATTTGGAGGAGAAAGCAAGGGAATACAAAACGTCGATTTTGTGAATGTTATATTCTTCTCAGGCCTCGTTCCCTTAAACCGATGAACCCAAATGTTAAATAATGTTCATCATCCTAAACCATATGTTCCGCGTTCCATTTCCAGGGCACACGTACGCAATAGAAGCCCCAATAACGTCAGTAGAAGGAGTACGAACCCTAGAGTTCAATTACTACGCACGTTTGGACCACCTCGCAAAACTGGAGTGTACGCCGCTCACCTTCAACGAGTACTATACTGATCGGGATGACAGGTGAACTTCTCAATTATAATTTTATCACTCATCACGCTTTAATCTTCATACCAGTAGAACAATTTGTGGGCGAGATCGTCCGGAGAAGTACTACCTACCTATTTCTGCCGCCAAGCATTAATGTTCGCATTACTGTGTTCCGGGTTGGAAGGGAATGAGTGCCGGTCAGGCACATGAGACCTAACAATTAAATGTCTTCGGGTGGCGGGCGCAGTGCAGTACGACTTGTGATGAAATGCAACATTCATTGGTGAGAATGGGCAGAGGTTACAGCTTAACAGTAGGTGGGCTTCTTGCTTGTTCCGATGCAAAAATGAGGTGAAGGTTGGCAGTATATAAAGATATTGAAACATCTACATTTCGCCAGATGTTTTAGAATAAGGAGAGATCATATTGCTCCAGGAACAGCTTCATACTCCGGGTTACTTTTATAAGTTTCGTTCAGGAAAACTCAACAGCAATCTTTCAAAGTAGCCTCCATAATTGAAATTTTGAAGCAGTGTTAGACGGCCGGTAATGGCTATAAGGACTGCCGTGCAGCAAGTCTAATTTATTAATATTGGTAAAACATAAACTTTTTCTAAAAATTTGCCTTTCTCTCTTCACCGAGGCATTTCTTCTCAATCAAAACCTCCGTGATCTTTTTTCCACTTACCTCAAGTGATTTCTACAGTAGATACTTTACATTTTCTGCGTCTGCAAAGTTTTCTCGGATCTTGTCATGATATATTAACGTGCCATTACAGACTGGAATCCCGAATGATAACATACACAGAAGGGACCAAGTCTGACCCAAAGCGCGCGGTCAACATCATCATAGAGACCTTCAGGCGTAACGAAGATATACCAGCCAAGTCAGACGTCTGGAAAAGAATTTTCCACATCCAGGACAATACCATAGAACTACTGTATCATTACGCTTATAACTTTGTAACAAATGATACCAGGAGCTTCATAAAGCCAAATTTGGCTGAGACTGGTGGGAAGATTCTTTTCTACCCAGATAAAACAAATGGATATATTGTAAGTATATTTATATTGGAGTAATTATGCTTGGTGTTAGGATAACTTTTGGAATGTACGTGATCAGCTATTTCATTAATAGTAATGCTAGATATCCACTTGCCGAGGCAAGATGGTGGATGCTAATGCGACCCCATCTTACCTCACCTTAGCGGAGGAATGTGTGAACGCGAAGTTAGTGCTTTCAAGTCCTTTACTTCCCCTTACACCACCCCCGTGGTGGAAGAGCACTGCAAAGGCATTTTCCCATCTCGAAATAAGAACTACTTAGAAGAAAGCGCTACGTATACACTTCTTTGCAGGCATAAGTACCGCGTGCCCTTCTTTAGGATGAATACAAGTAAATTCTATTTTGTCGTTCTTAGAGCCGGTTTTAATTTGTAATAAAATTCTTGCGTTAAATTAAAACGCAACAGTAGTCAATGGATTAACGCATGTGATATTAAGTTAGTCATAAATCATACTTTCCTCTGTTTACGTTCAGAAATCTAGGCAGGAAGTGTAGTTTGCCATAAGCTCCACACTTGGCAGGCGTTTTGGAAATCGTTCTTTAAGATGGCAGTTCTTTCGAATATGCTGCTGCCAATATTTCCTTTCCCCTCTTCCGACTCAAAAAGGAAAGTATACTGGTACTCGTAGGTACTCTATCAGCTCTATCGTCCACTGCAGAACACAGATTCACCATAATCCACAAGCTTGACAGGTGGCTTGAGGATCGCAGTGTAAGAAGGCAGTTCATCAGAAGGCGCTGCTCCCCACCTTCTGGTATTTTTCTACTTATCACATCTTACGACATCCACATGAAGATACAGGAATGTGCTATTCTAGCCTGCACCCCACGGGGATGTGCTAAAATGTTATAATTTTCAATTCATTGTAGAAGTTGATAATGATTTTGATTGATTATCCTCCAGGCTGATCCATGCGCGAGACAGCCACGTCCCTTAGACATCTACCATGCACTGTGTGACAATATGGACATGGAGTACAACACCGCTAAACACATCCGAGACCGCGAGAGCGATGTCAATGGATACCTGAAAGAGAGGCACTTAGAACTTGTGGAGCCCAAGTTATTTGTTGCCTTGTTCGATACTGAGAGGAACGAGGCGGCTCAGAAAGGGTGGCAGGAACAGGTAAAACCAATTATTACTAAATTAGATTAGAATACTGTTTATAACATTACACAGACATATATAATAATTTTCGTACAATAATTTCTTCAGGAAACCCAAAAAGCAGAAGTGACAGAACGCGAGAAGGAAGCGGAAATCGACCCTCTCGCTCCATACCTCGCGCGTATGTTCGGCTGCGGCCGCGGTGCTGGAACACCGTTGACTGTGAAAGAAGCTTCGTTGGTCAGAGAACAATGCATCAACGACTTCAAGGCTAAGCAATTGGCTAGGCAGAACCTGGTGCAAGAGAGGTTCGATGAGGTAAGTTCTAATATGGAGTCTCTTAATTTCAAAAGAACGTTAAAAGCACGTTAAAAGTGAAGGAATTAAAAACCAATTCTGTCGTCACACTCATCTCACGCACTATGATAAGTTGGGGCCAGATTTGTGAAGCACTATGAAAAGAATAACATAACATTTTAAAAACAACCACTCCTACACAAAGATTGCACGGAAGGGGCCTTCCCTTAACGGAAGGGGTTAATAAATTCTAATTTTTTTTTATTTTTTTTATGTTATTATGACGGAACTAGCGCGAGGCCGGCCCACCCACCTGATGCTGAGCGGTATCCTTTGCCTATAACAGATGCATTTCATCAAGTGACGAACTGCACTGCGCCCATCACCTTGAGACATACCTGTTAAGTCTCATTTTGCCTGTTATTTCACTGGCTCTCAAGGACTGCTGCCGGAACACAGCGTTAGGTGCTTGGCGACAGATTTTCTACTTGAGGGTGGTCGCTAGCCAGGCGGGCATTCGCAAAATGCCCTTCCACCATGCGGTGAAGCTCAAGCTCTGGGCGGGATTCGAACCATGGACCTGCTGCGCGGCAGTCCATAGCCAATGCCACTGAGCCATCACTGCTTCACAAAGCTTCTAGAAAGGAATCCCACGGGAAAAATTGCTTTTTTCCCAGAAGGTAGGCGCCTTATTTTTAACCGAGTTCAAAAAAGGAGGAGGTTCTAAATTCGACTGCTTTTACCGATTTGTACCGATTTTGATACATTTTTTATATACGAAAGCTTGCGCTCGTCATGTATACACATAAAAGTATTTGTTATCTCTGTCTACTAAAGAGATATTATCGTGGCAGGCTGAAAGGGATACTTAGTCTCTAAGTATATACTCGTATATACTTAGAGACTAACGAGACGAGAGAGATACTCGCAGTAGTTTCTCAGATGTAGATTTAAGCTGAATTGTAACTGGCAGAAAACAGCCGCGTTATAGTTTAACCTTCCCTTAGTTGATTTGACTAAAAAATACTTCATTTATTTTCAGCTGAATACAGAATATAAGAATAAGAGGCTGTGGTACCTCGCGAACCAATTCATCCTTACTCCTGAGAAGGAGAGCGCTTACTTTGCTGCGAGGTATACTACCAATTTATCTTTACTGTTATAAAACTGTTTTTATGTTATAACTTATTAGGTGACGGTACAAGCCCGAGGCCATTTTTTTATGCCTGATATGTTAGCCTTTGACCACTATCTCACCTGATCGTAAGCGATGATGTAGTCGAAGATGTTGTTCAGGCTAACCTAGAAGTACTGGCTCTCAAGGACAGCTGCCGGAACACACCATTAGGTGCTTGGTGACAGATTTTCTACTTGAGGGTGGCAGCTAGCCAGGCGGGCATTCGCAAATTGCCCTACCACCATGCTATAACAGATCCATTTTGTTACAGCTGACACACTCTGAATCTTATTAAGTTTCATGTGCCTCTAATTTTGAATTTTACCGTCACCCATACCCTTCAATCTATTTTTTTATGTAATTGTGGCGGAACAAGCATGAGGCCCTCCTAATGTTAAGTGGACTAACCTCGGCCTATAACAGATGCATCTCGTCACAAGTGACGTCTTGCACAGCGGACTAATTTATTTTGATTTTCTGTACCTATAATGGTCAATATATTTTGTGCTACATGCCAGTGTATTAACATCAAAATGAGTACAAAGAAAATTCACTGTAATTTGTTTTGTATATAATAAATAAAAACTCAAATCTAGATGTTACCGATGTTAGTAATGTATATTAAAATTGTTTCAGTGCGGAGCTCTCATTTAAAGTACACACGCTTGAAGTGCGGCTGACTCGGCATAGAGACCTCTCTGCTCCTAGGTTCAAGATGCTCATCGATTATTTGGACAAGCATCCGCTGCTCAAGGAATATAATAAGGCTAAAAATTATTATCACAAGCACAAGTAAATGTGTTGTCTTTGTAAAGTAGTGTTCATAAGTGCATTACGGTGCTAAAAAATATGTTCCTGCGATAACAGAACATGAATTTGGAGCAGAAAGAATATCGGTCATTCACCCCAAATAAACATTCATCTTGATGCTGACAAAACCTCCATAGTACAAAGACTCCATCATTATCGCACAGCGAAGGAGTAAAAGAGAGAGTGATGGCGAAAATGATATGTTTAGGTGAAACATTAATTAAAATCAAATCTGTTAAGCAACCAGTCCTTCTTGATAAAGTTTAGTAGTTTAGTTTTTATTATTATATTTTTATGCTTTTATACATATATAATATGTACATAGGTAAATAACTAACATAGTTTTTTTTTTTGTGGCAATCGAAATTAAGTCATATTTGCTACAAATTGTGATACAACACGTGTTTAAAATTTTATATTTTCATTCAGGTGTAGGGTTTAAAAGAACAGGGGTTGCATATATAAACAACGCGTCACTTATTATCTTTGCGAATTATCTTAACTTATGAACATGACTGTACAATTACAGAAATCCTTTAAATTTGTTCTGTGTTTTATATAAATATATTATTATGTTGATGTTTATGGCGTATTTTGTTTTTTATATTGCGATGTCAAATCATGAAACTATTACGATACTCGCCCGATGGTAAGCTATATTACCCTACCCGGGACTAAGCAGATCGATCGTCGTACATAGTTATTTTTAAAGATAAATTGATATTACCTTCATTTTATCTTAAATAAAAAACTATATACGTACAACATCCACAATAAGTTCATGAAGATTCAGGCGTTACTTTGCGGAAATTCGTTTTTAATAATAGCAAATAATTTTAAATGTTTTAAGAAAACACTAAATTTACATTTTAATGCCAATGAAAAAAATATTATAAAATATATCTAGAGACAATTCTGCCTAATTTTCCTGTTAGCCGACGTGACGTCACAAACGCCACGCAGCAGAACCGGAAGAATTTTCGACGCATTTCGCTTCTACACGAAGCATGCTCTTGAGTTTAAAGTGTTTTATTAAAATATTAATTTAGTGTTTTCTTAAAATATTAATTTAGTGTTTTCTTAAAACATTTTTTAAATATTTATTTATTTAGATTATTCCACAATAAGTGCAGTATTTTCTTATTGGGCTAAGATCTAACCCGCATCTTACACGCGCCAGACGAGTTTCCATTCGCTGCTGAGACTGTGGGTTTAGTGGGAGTTTTTCACACGATACGCATCCAAGAGGCCTCTCTATGGAAATAAATCAGTGCCCCTAGTAGCGCTTCAGTGAAACAAGCATTATTCCACACAAAATCGCGTTTGCGCGGACATTTCATTGCCTTATCAGGAGATAGTTAATTTGTAGGTTGAGGATCCTACTTGCACCATAAAATAAGTACGATTAAACACTTAATTACTTACGCATATATTCGATTCCCATGGGGTGCCGGGGTAGAATTGCACCTCCCCATATCATCCCGTGGGTGTCGTAAGAGGCGACTAAGGGAAAAATACTGGAAGGTGGGCAGCTTACACTGCGAACCCCAAGCCGCCTGCCAAGGGTGGGGATTATGGCAAATACCCCCTTAATAGGGGAGGCTGTGTTCAGCAGTGGACGAGTCGGCTGTTACATATACAGTTATATTCGATATCATCATCATCAGCTGGACGACGTCTGCAATTGAACAAAGGACCCACATGAAGCGCCACAATGAACAGCTCCTAGCCACTGGCCGGCTCCCCGCGATTCTGATGATGTCGTCAGTCCACATAGATGGAGGCCCACGAAAACTACGTTTCCAGTGTCATTTGGTAACCATCTCGCGAAACTTTCATCCCCAATGATTGTGCACGTCTGGTAAACACCAGATGTGGGGGAAAATGAGCAGTGTAAGAGGAAAAAATCCCACCAATACAATAATAATTTCCTAGCTCAGCGAAGCTAGGCAAATGAAGCAATCCTATTGGTGCGATTTTGTCCTATTTTTCCTTGCAAAAACCATTTTTTTAATACCTAATATACTTTGACCACTATCTCACCTGATTGTGTGTTGATGTGGTCTAAGATGTTGTTCAGGCTAACACACAATTACTGGCTCTCAAGAATAGCTGCTTTCTATTCAAGGATGGTAGCTAGCCTGTGGGGCATTCGCAAAATGCCCAACCACCATGCTATAACGACTGCCATTCTAAGACAACAACCGGGACCGACGGCTTAACGTACCCTCCGAAGAACGGAAGCGCTCAATAGTAATGCCACTAGCGGTCACCCATTCAACTCATGACCGCAGCGGACGGCTAAGCAAACTTCGCTACGAGCGCTTCGAACAATTGACAATGAACGGCTACTAGCCACTTGTCAGCTCCCCGCGATTCTGATGTCGTCAGTCCACCTAGATCTACGTTTTCCAATGTAATTGTGCAACTATTTCGAGGACCTTTCTTCCCCAATTGTTAATTTACGTATCCACGAGAGATGTGCGAGGATAATGAGCGGTGTAAGGGTAAAATATCCACCCACCAATAAAATCGCTTCATTTTCCTAGCATCGCCGAGCGAAGCGATACTATTGGTGTTATTTTTCCTCGTACACCGCTCATCTTATCTTGATACGCAGCCTTATTGGTTCGTCGAGCAATGTGGGCTTTCCTAATGAACAAATTGCAATCCACTTCAACTTGCAAATACTGAAAGCTATATCAATGGATAGCAAACGAGAGTCTGTCCCAGGTAAATGTAATTGGTCAACAATTTCGTAGTATCGTTTCCAACAACTACTGGTACGGGTGCAACATGGACATTGGACATAATTTTCGTCTTGTCCGTATTATATGATCGACATGCTGGGAAAATATTGAGGTGATATGATATGGCACCTTTTATATTAAATTATGATCTATTTGTGGTCATTACCGAGTTTATTAACATAAAATATAGTTAATATAATTAAAGTTGCATAAATAAAAATAAGTTTAAGTAAAATTAAACAAATCATTAGAGATCATTGTTTTATTTTATAATTTTTACTTAAGATTAATAATAACAGTCGAGATTCATTATCTATAACGAAATTGGTTTATATTTGGAAAAAATATATACAATTTAATACCCGGAAAATACCAGTATTCAACAATGTCCAAAAATTTCACAAAATGTAATGGTACTAAATTATACTAATTCACTAGGTACTCAAGGATATACAGGGTTATTGGTAAAATGCTAACAGCCTCTTAGGTCTGACTTCTGCTAGTCCGAATAAACATTTTGAGATTATTATTTTTTATATTGAAAAAAAAAAAATTTTTTAATCTTTTTTTTTTATATGTTTTGACTGGAGAAGCACGAGGACCACCTGATGTCAAAAGTCTCTTATGCCTGTAATGTATTATTTCATATTTTTATTACTTTGCTCAATATAAATATTCAAAATTCTATTCTAAGGGACCACGGCGCGGTCCGGTGTTGCCGCGGCGGGAGCTCTAGGCTCGGAGTAGGCATTAAAACCCAAAAAAACATATTTATAAATTAAAAAAAAAAAAAAAAAAAATCTCAAAATGTTTCATAGGACTAGCAGAAGTCAACCCTAAGAGGTTGTTAGCATTTTACCAATAACCCTGTATGTAACTAATATTCCTGTTGTTCTCTTCACATGTTGAAATGTATTTGAACTGACCTTAAAATGCCAAAACACCTCTAAAAATAAGGCTATTCAAGTATTTCTTTTCAAATTTATGAATGTTTTTTTATAATATTTAACAAAACACTTTTACAGGTTTCGTTCCATTAGTTTCTTTTTCTATGTCATAGGATTATATTTGGTAAAAAAAACTGATTGCGGTCTTACACTTTTATTGGCTCTTCTACCTTATTAATGCCTCTTTCCCGCTACATCGAGTTTATTTTGTAAATCATTGATAAATAAATAATGTCTTAGTGGGCAATCCTTTTTCACTTTCTCTTTTTAATAGTACAGTATAGTATTTAATTTTCAACGTTTAGGTAATATCCAAGAAGATTCAGACTTTTCAAGCTAATGTCCAATTGCCTGCAAACGAACTAATATCCCTCTACCTTCGTACGATGCAAGAGTCAACCGGGAAAATTGTCTTATATTGTAATGTCTTCTTCGGAGCGAAAAGATACAATAAGATTCATTATTTTTCTCTTTCAACAACGTAGAAGATATCTGTTCAATGTTTAAGTAATATCCAAGAAGGTTTAGACTTTTCAAGCTAATGTTCCAATCGCCTGCAGACGAAGTAATATCCCTCTACCCTCGTGCAACGCAACAGTCAATCGGAAAAAAACTATTATAGTGTACTGTCTTCTTCGGAGCGAAACGCTCCATAAGATCAATTATTTTTCTCTTTTAACAACGTAGAAGATATATGTTCAATGTTTAAGTAATATCCAAGAAGGTTCAGACTTTTCAAACTAATGTTCCAATTGCCTGCAGACGAAGTAATATCCCTCTACCCTCGTGCAACGCAACAGTCAATCGGAAAAAAAACTATTATAGTGTACTGTCTTCTTCGGAGCGAAACGCTCCATAAGATCAATTATTTTTCTCTTTTAACAACGTAGAAGATATATGTTCAATGTTTAAGTAATATCCAAGAAGGTTCAGACTTTTCAAGCTAATGTTCCAATCACCTGCAGACAAAGTAATATCCCTCTACCGTCGTGCGATGCAAGAGTCAATTGGGAAAAAACTATTATAGTGTACTGTCTTCTTCGGAGCGAAACGCTCCATAAGATCAATTATTTTTCTCTTTTAACAACGTAGAAGATATATGTTCAATGTTTAAGTAATATCCAAGAAGGTTCAGACTTTTCAAACTTATGTTCAAATCGCCTGCAGACGAAGTAATATCCCTCTACCCTCGTGCAATGCAACAGTCAATCGGAAAAAACTATTATAGTGTACTGTCTTCTTCGCAGCGAAACGCTCCATGAGATCAATTATTTTTCTTTTTTTAACAACTTATAAGAAATATGTTCAATGCTTAGGTAATATCCAAGAAGGTTCAGACTTTTCAAGCTAATGTTCCAATTGCCTGCAGACGAAGTAATATCCCTCTACCTTCGTGCGATGCAAGAGTCAATCGGGGAAATTTTATTATATTGTAATGTCTTCTTCGCAGCGAAACGATATAATAAGATTAATTATTTTTCTTTTATAACAACGTAGAAGAAATTTGTTCAATGCTTAAGTAATATCCAAGAAGGTTCAGACTTTTCAAGCTGGTGTTCCAATCGCCTGCAGACGAGGTCATTTCTGTCTACCGTAGTGTGTTGCCAGAGTCAATCGGGAAAATTATATAATAATGCACTATCTTCTTCGGAGCGAAGCCATCCAATTAGATCCTTTTTTAACAATGTATAAGAAATGTGTTCAATGCTTAGGTAATATCCAAGAAGGTTGCGGATGGTTCAAGCTCGTATTCCAATCGCCTGCACCGCCGAGTAGGTTCCCTCTGCCGTCGTGTGTCGCTAACGCCAGTCGGGAGAACTTATTGGCTAGTCTTCTTTGGGGAGAATCCGGTCGAGACAAAGGAGGGAGGGATATGCTGCCCGAATCTGTAATGAATTGAGAAAAAATCAATGATTTTACTTTTAGAGTTCCTTACTAACCTCATTATAATAATATAATAATAATCTTTATTTCGGAACAAAAATAACAAAGGAAACAATAAACAGTGAAACGATGCTACCTGCTATAGTACTAGACTGTGTCGCAGATAGCAACGCCCGCCTAAGCTAGTCAAGTATACAGTGATCCAAAATTACAGTATTTTTAATTAAATATATTTTTTTATACATTTTAGTTACCATATTTAAAGTAAAGTAAAGTATGTATAGAATATATAATTTTAGTTTTTGTATTAAGCTATAAGACTTCTAATTTCAATGTAATATAATAGTTACACTACAGTTTTTGGTCAATTAATGAAGTGAGTGTATTAAAGATTATCATTGGCCTCGGTAGTCTGTCTATCTGATCGACCTTTCAAAGGCTTTATCATTTGAATTGAACCGTCATAGATATATATTGACTTAAAACAGTAAAGGTTTTTCAACACAAACTTTGTTTTCTAAAATAAATTAAAACAAAGAATTTAGATGAAGATGATTCAAATTTTTATTGTATTACGAAGGGAAAAAATGGCAATTATGAATGAAAAATGATATCTGGCAAATGTCCACCACGAGCACGCTGACAGATGTCGATTCTTTCATCAAAGTTTTTAACCCAGTAACCATGTTATTTTTTGTGTTAAGTGGAATATTACAGTCAAATGTAAAAGATAATAACAAATATTTTTAAAATATTTTACGAAAACATCACATTAATATTTTAATAAAACACATAAAAATATAAAAATGTATCTAGTGACAATTCCGCCCAATTTTCCTGCTAAGCCGACGTGACGTCACAAACGCCACGCAGCCAAACCGGAAGAAAATTCGAGAAATTTATTAATTTATTCTCGATCGTGCGCTCGAAGAGTCAAGACCTCCTGAGGATGCTTCGTGTAGAAGCGAAACGCGTCGAAGGTTCTTCCGGTTCGTGGCGTTAAATTTTTATATTTTTAAGTGTTTTATTAAAATATTAAAGTGATGTTTTCGTAAAATATTTTAAAAATATTTGTTATTATTAAATATGGATTTCCGCAAAGTAACGCCTGAATGTATTCATTAAATGTAAAAGAGTTACTAATAAAAATGTGTTTATGCTTACCAGAATGGTAGTCGTAATTAGCGTGGTCGCTCGGGGTCTCCTGTCCGAGGCGCTTCCTGTATTCGCCCGCAAAGTATTCTATTAACGCGTCCATCATTAGCGCCTGTTTCGAGAACACCTGGAAATTAACACTGGATATGACCGTCGTGTCTATATATCTCAGAAGAGTTATTTGGTAATCAATATTATATATATTTGCATGGTGGTAAGGCATTTTGCGAATGCCCGCCTGGCTAGCTACCACCCTCAAGTAGAAAGTCTGTCGCCAAGCACCTAAGGTGTGTTCCGGCAGCTGTCCTTGAGAGCCAGTACTTCTAGGTTAGCCTGAACATCATCTTCGACCACATCATCACTTACCATCAGGTGAGATAGTGGTCAAAAGCTAACCTATCAGGAATAAAATAAAAAAAAATATATAATGATTTAACTAAAAATAATTAAGAAATAGATATATTCTGCCCAAACTTGACACTATTCAGAAAAACTCTAAAAGATATCCTCTACCCCAAACCCAACCGGTCAAACTCAACCTCCGTGTTGAGTCTGGCCGTCTCAAACAAGTCCCAGTAAGTGCAATTCACGCCGAATGCATTCAACTGCGATATATATTGCGTAGGTGGGTGCATTCTGCGTCTTAATTCTATTGTCTTCATCATCATCATTATGTTTGTCATCATCATTATGATCATATTTGTATCATCCATAGCCTAATATTTTAAATTGTATTAACATTCATCATTACTCAAAACACGTTTACTTTATACATTTGCTGTAACACGCAGGTATCTGAACTGCAATTCAGGTCTGATACATTACATTGTTATATTATTTCTTTTTAATTGCTTTTTGTTCTGTGTGAAATAAATAAATATTTTGAAGCAGTGATGGCTAAGTGGCATTGACTATGGACTGCTGCGCAGCAGGTCCATGGTTCGAATCACGCCGCAGGCTTGAGATTCACCGCATGGTGAAAGGGCATTTTACGAATGCCCGCCTGGCTATCGACCACCCTCAAGTAGAAAATCTGTCGCCTAGCACTTAACGGTGTG
Source organism: Plagodis pulveraria (assembly GCA_963890685.1). NCBI lineage: Eukaryota > Metazoa > Arthropoda > Insecta > Lepidoptera > Geometridae > Plagodis > Plagodis pulveraria. The sequence continues at coordinate 6,885,106 of OY982964.1, read as the reverse complement.
TTCCGGCAGCAGTCCTTGAGACTCAGTACTTCTAGGTTAAGCCTGTTAACAACTTCGACCACATCATCACTTACCATCGGGTGAGATTGTGGTAAAAGGCTTATCTTATTATTAAAAAAAAATGTCAAATAAAAAAGTTCCCTATAAAAATAGTAAGCTCAACATTTCGCCAAATACTTTTACGTCTCATGTAATATGAGGCGATCTTGACTTCTATCGAAGTAAAAGTAAAATTCGTTAATGATTTTTGTACTATGCAAAAAGTCTTATGTTAACGTAAGATTGGAAACATTTTTACCGCCCGTGGTTTTAATTTTTCCCCTCATTTAAATTGTATAATAATTTTAGTAGCAGTAGAACTCCTTGCGCGAGTTCGTCTGAGGAAGTACTGCCATATCTATTTATACTGCCCAGCAGTAATGTTCACATTAAATTAACTTATGTTTACATTGTTGTCCTAGCAAAAGTCTTGCTCAGCGTTCACAAGAAATGAATGGCTGTTTGCTGAGTAAGCCCCCCTCTAGTCTAAGAATGAAGGGCGTGGGGGATGCATAACGACATATCTAGTGATATTTTGAAACGGAGCTATTAATTAAACCTAACCTATCACATCATGACTTATCGAACCAACAAGTGAACAAAGGCTATTTAATTAACTTTGACAAGTTATTAAGGTTTTCTTGACAAAAACATTTCCTGTAGAAGTCTGGAACTGTGCTCGGTAGATGGCAATGAGCTTGTCCCTTATCACATGGGACCAAAATATGTCTGGCGAAATGAGGATGACACCTGACGAAATTAGTTTTAATATTTACCTGAAGTTTTAAATATTGTCATGTTTGCAATAATGTCTGGTTGCAAACATAACAATATATATAAAATAAACCGTATATTTGTAATGTAATCCACATAGCAGGCGTTATTGCAATCATAGCAATATTAAAATCATAAGATTACGTCATCATTTACAAGTATAAAACCAATTGCAAAATTGGTCTTTTTTGTAGCACAACGTAAGTTGAACTATAGATGTCGCTCCATCCCAAAACGACGGTTAAATAATGATAGGAAAAATTTGAGTTATGACGTCATGTCATGTTAGCAGAATTGGTTAGAGCATGCCCCGGCTAAAGGGGTGGATGAACGCGGGTCCGAATCCCAGACATGACTTAAATTTTTCCTATCGTATATTTGTAATTTTGTCATTTACCTGAAGTATTTTGGAAACCCGAAGACCATTTTCGACGACCATGAACTGAAGGAACAGGCATGGGAGGCAGTCTTCGTTGTCGTCAGATGGAAGACCGATGTCCCACGACAACTCCTCGTATAGAAGACCCAGTAGAACAGTCTACAAGAACACGTGAACAAAACTATGAGGGAGTAACAAAGACTAGATCCAGAGGCGAGACGCCAGATCTAAGGTGTATTTAACCGCTGTAAGAAGTTAGAAATTAGAATAACACTTTTGTGTTACGTAAACAATATAATACAGGCACATGAGACCTAACTACTGTATGTCTCAGAGTGACGGGCACAGTGCCATTCGTCACATGACGAAATGCATCTGTTACAGGCAGAGGTTAGTCCACATAACATCACGTAGGCCTCGGACTTGCGAGGCCTAAATAAAATAAAAATCACGGTAAAAAGCCTGGGTCTTATTTTTTTTAAACATGTACAACATGCTTAAAAGAAAAAATATTATTATTTATTTATTTATTTCCATACATACAACTATCTTTACAGGTACAACCAATATAATAGAGTACCCAATATAATAGAGTAGTTATAAACAACATTTTAGTACTTAATTTCTGTAACACAGAACATGTAATGCGATTTTTGTAAATTCGCTCAGAGCATATCAAAATAGGTGTCCACACAAAGTTACTTTATGAGGTCCACTTCAGCCGCGATAATGTTGAGGTTGCGAAGTGCACGCAAATTAAATATAATTAAATATTCGAATACCTTTATAAAAAACAGGAAACTTGATAAAAAAGGATTACGTCAAATTTCTCTATGGTTTTGCCATATACCTAGTGGGTACAGAGGAATATTTTTCATTGACAGCTCTTTCACATAACTCGGGATTCAGTAATCTGTGACTTCGGTCTTTCTTAATTCATAAATTAATTCTTGCACTCTCAAAGGCAACAACATAGAGAAAAGTAATACCGGAAAACAACATGTCATCAAAATGCAGCACTCAAATAGTTCCATTGTAAAAATAAATACTCATGCTCTTTGAATCGGGTGTGACCGTTCAACTTGTAATAGGATGAATACCGCACTAAAAAAATCGGGATTCGGTCGTGGTCCACCTGCTTAGTTACCCTGGGTGGACCACGGGCACTTTTCTTGCCAGTGGTCCACCTAAATGTTCAGGAATATAAAAATCAAAAATGTGTATTAGTCCGTCTGAAATTAATTCAACGGAAATAAAATCCTCGTCCTGATCCTGTATTTTAACTACAATACAAAAATGCCGAAAGAACAACTAAAAATTGAAAAACCCAATATGAAAATCTGTTATTTCTATTATACCGTCATCATCTGTTAAATATCTGGTTTTGAAGTACTGAAATAAATCTTTATTATTTATATGTAATAATACAAGTAAATATAACATATCAAAAGGAAAGAGATTACAATAAATATATATATATATATATATATACATATGTCTCGATCGTGCGCTCGTAGAGTCAAGACCTCCTGAGGATGCTTCGTTTAGCGAAACGCGTCGAATACTCTTCCGGTTTAGCTGCGTGGCGTTTGTGACGTCACGTTGGCTTAACAGGAAATTAGGCGGATTTATTACTGGATATATACTTTATAAAGATTTTTTAAGTGTTTTATTAAATAATTAAATTAATGTTTTCTTAAAATACTTTTAAAATATTTGTTTTATTAAATATGGATTTCCGCAAAGTAACGCCTGAATCTATTCATTATACACACATATTATTATAAAGGTGGACCACCGGCAAGAAAAAGTGCCCATGGTCCACCTAGGTGAACTAAGCAGGACTAAGGACCACGACCGAATCCCGAAAAAAATTTAACAACTCTTTGAATGTCATCCTAGAAAATATACTATCATACAGTACTTCTGACTTCAGCAATACATATATAGATAGATACTTACACTCTCAGTGTCATCAATGACATAAACACCGTTGGAGTTGACAGCTACCAATACGGGAATGTCTTCGTGTGTGAGAAGGCTCGTCAAGCTTCGCACTGGCTGCTCAATTTGTCCTTGGAAGAATGCGGCACTGAAAATAATTTAGTTTCAATTTGTATTATTCGTATAAGTGAAGTATCAAATAAAAATGCTTGTACAACTCCATCCTCTGCCAATCTATCGTCTATCTCCTACGTAATTAAATGAAATATAATATAGTAGATTATGATACAAGTGAGCTAAAGGGGGTTGAAAAAGTGCGTATGAAACTCGTGAGCAACTTGCTCATCTTTTGGATCTCTACTCAATCTCTTTATTTGCTTGATAATTTTGTAATGTGATTTTATTTAAAACATAAACTGTATTGTATAGATTTTAAGGCGTCAATTAGTTTTTGACATTAATTAATTATTTTAATTTTGACTCAGATGAAGGTATATTATTTTGACTTTAATTGTAATAGGTATTTTCGATAATTTTCATAAATTAGGTTGTATATATATTATTTGTAATTTAATGATTTAATTTAAAATTAATTGATTAATGTAAACATGACTTGCCCAATGTAACAATCTCAGTTATAAGGCCAATAAAATATTTGAATTTGAATTTTGAATCATTATACACGAGGCTGTGTTGCAGCCCGAGCCGTAGGCGAGGGCGTAAATCAGCCGAGCCGAGAGTTCCGAAGAAAAAAAATAATGCACAATACAAACAACATACGAAAATTATGGAAAATAACGCGCAAGTTTTTTTTTTGCGATGGTAATTAGAGTGATCTTTATTTTGAATTTCGAGCTCCATAAGAGGTATTGCTTTCAAAGGAAATTGACAAAACTATTTTAAAAGTATTGACAACACAAAGTTCATTTCCGTTACCATTTTGTTAGACAATAAAGCCCCAGGTTGGTACAGCAATAGAAATTGTCTTTATACGGGGCCAAGACTCCAAGAGTAAGTTAAAAAGACAAAATCATACAAAGTTGGGACCGTAATACGACTTCCAATTTTATTGTGAAAGTGGATACTATTCATTGCAGAATGGTAAACGACTAGAAAAATAATTGAACATTCTCTCTCTAACTACCTAACGAGTAAAATATGCTGTTTCACTTCAGTGTAGTACTCGGTTTGTTAAACAAATATTCGTCCGTAAATCAATTCGTCTACTTTGTAGGAGCAGCATCGTTATTCTCTAAATAGAATGAAAATATAAATTAACTTTCTTTTGGCATTTGAACCCCCACATTGTTTTCAGAGAAATTGTGTTAGAATTTGGTGATTTTTAGTTTGTGGAATTTTGATTTTTATCTTTAAGAACAAACGTAAATTGTAATATACCTATGAAGTTAAGAACATAGTATGTAATAATAATAACAAAAAAAACAACAAACTAGTTTTTTTTTAATGCCTTTTAGGTTAGCCTTTTACCACTATCTCACCTGATGGTAAGCGATGATGTGGTCGAAGATGTTGTTCAGGCTAACCTAGAAGTACTCGCTCTCAAGGACAGCTGCCGGAACACACCGTTATTAGGTGCTTGGCGACAGATTTTCTACTTGAGGGTGGTAGCTAGCCAGGCGGGCATTCGCAAAATGCCCTACCACCATGCTATAACGACTGCCATCCTAAGACAACAACCGGGACCGACGGCTTAACCCCTCCGAAGCACGGAAGCGCTCAGTAGTAATGTCACTAGCGGTCACCCATCCAACTCATGACCGCGGGCGACGTTGCTTAACTTTGCTGATCGGTTGAGAACAGCTAAGTAAACTTCGCTACGAGCGCTGCAAATTGCATTTTTGTTTTAAAGAAAATATTTTAAAACTAAAAATGCACTACAAAGTAAATGAAATAAACCATCGTATACAGTTTTATTTATTCACTAGCTGTACCCGCGACTTCGTACGCGATTGCCGTACCTGCAAACTAATTATTCACATTTGAGCACTGTTTATCTCATATTAAGCCACGTTGTGGTCTGTGGTGAAGCACTCTTAGTAAAGCATAGCTCAGAAAGGAGCTTTATACTTTGGGTTTGATTACTCCTAGCTTGTTTTTCCAGAAGACAGTAGTTAAGTAACTCAGAAAGTTCCTTCGCGGTTCGCACAATAAATGTTGAAGCAAAGTAGGTACTTTGAGCGCTTCTTTGGAATTTCGATTATAAAACGATATCTTTTTGCCGAGGTTCTCCTTGTTTGGCGGTAGAACAAAAATATATTGGATTGTACACTTCCATTGCGCAGTCTCCAAAATGTATCCGGCAAAAGATTAGTTAACAAAATTGATTGTGGCGAATGTTCCAGATTTTAAAGTTTTATCTTAGCAAGCTGGCAAATCTAAATAAGGATGCCGAGTTGCCCGTGGGGTGCCGAGCTGCCCATGGGGTGTCGGGATGCCCGTGGGTGCCGGGCTGCCCTTGGGGTGCCAGGTGACTCGTGGGGTGCCGGGCTCCCCGGGGGTTCCGAGCTCGCTCGTCACTATTCTAACACAAAAAGAATAATTGAAATTGGATTACGCGTTCATAAAATACAACTAAGTAATATTTTGACTTTCATCCCCTTTCCCGAGGGAACCGTGCTGAATTTCGGGATAAAAAGTATACAATAACGTTCTTCGTGGTATGAACTCAAATCGTGTTAAGTTTCATTGAATTCCATTCAGTAGCCCATGGGGTGCTGGGCTGCCCGTGGGGTGCCGGGCTGCCCATGGGGTTCCGGGCTCACTCATCATTATTCTAACGAAAAAGAATAATTGAAATCGGACTACGCGTTAATAAATTACAACTAAGTGTACATTTTGACTTTCATCCCCTTTCCCGAGGGAACCGTGCTGAATTTCGGGATAAAAAGTATACAATAACGTTTTTCGTGGTATGAACTCAAATCGTGTTAAGTTTCATTGAATTCCATTCAGTAGCCCATGGGGTGCTGGGCTGCCCGTGGGGTGCCGGGCTGCCTATGGGGTTCCGGGCTCACTCATCACTATTCTAACAAAAATGAATAATTAAAATCGGACTACGCGTTCATAAATTACAACTAAGTAACATTTTGACTTTCATCCCCTTTCCCGAGGGAACCGTGCTGAATTTCGGGATAAAAAGTATACAATAACCTTCTTCGTAGTATGAACTCAAATCGTGTTAAGTTTCATTGAATTCCATTCAGTAGTTTTGGAGTGATGCGCGGCCGGGATACAGACAGACAGACAGACAGACAGACAGACAGACAAAAATATAAAAATATACAGTTTTGGCATCAGTATCAGCTACAGACTGCTCTCAAATTTTTTTTGCAAAATATCTCTTATGTACAGAGTTGGACCTGTTACAGTTTTATTATAAGTATAGATAAGTATAGATTATACATCGAATAGTGAAAATTAGACATCATCAATGTAATCGAAGCCAACACGCACTACTAAAGACAACACAAATAAATAGAACTCGTCAGATCTCACTCAAACTTAAATGGCTCTACATGACAAGCGCAAGCTTTCGAATCGATACAACCTCTAAAAAGTTGTAGGTTTTATCGATATTTTGAAGCAATGATGGCCGAGCGGTAATAGCTATGGACTGCCGTGCCGCAGTACCCTGGTTCGATCCCCACCGCCGGCTTGAGCTTCACCGCATGGTGGAAGGGCATTTTGCGATTGCCCGCCTGGCTAGCTACTACCCTCAAGGAGAAAGTCTGTCGCCAAGCATCGAAAGGTATGTTCCGGTAGTAGTCCTTGAGAGCCAGTGAAATTACAGGCACAATGAGACTTAACATCTGTCTCAATGTGACGGGCGCAGTGCAATTCATAACTTGTGATGAATTGCAACTGTTATAGGCAGAGGTTAGTCCGCTTAACATCAGGTGGGCCACGAGCTTGTTCCATCACAATAACATAAAAAAAAAAATGGGTAACATACAAAACAAATACAGCGAATTTTTTTTTTCATATTTTTTTTTATAATGAATAGACACGCGTTTGAGCGCAGTCTCACCTGATGGTAAGTGACGACGCGGTCGACGGTGGACCATGCTTACCTAGAACATATTTATTCACTCTGTATTTGAAGACATCCAGATTGTAGCTTTCGGGGAACAAACACGCTGGGAGGGTGTTCCATTCCTTCGCTGTCCGTATTATGAAGGTGGACGCAAATCGCTTTGTGCGGACAGAAGGAATGTCAACCATATACGGATGCCGTGTTTCCGTACATACATACATCGTTCTTCTTTTGAAAACGGTAAAAAAAATGCAAATGTCAAATTTTTATTGATAGACAATGAGGCTGGTGTTAGTTACCCGTAGGTCGGTAAGGTCCTCACGTGCGCCAAGTACTTGTGCCTCAGTTTCCGCGGCGGCGCGGCGGGCGGCCTCTGCGCCTGTTCTAGAAGCTTCGCCTCGGGACTCCCCTTGCGTCCCGCCGGCAGGAGCTGCGCCCACCGCCCGGACCGGGCGTGCAGTGGGAGGTATTTGTCTTGGTGTTCTCTGGATATATTGAAAGTGAAATGACAATTTTGAAGCAATGATGGCTCGGTGGCATTGGCTATGGACTGCCGTGCAGCAGGTCCATGGCTCGAATCCCGCCGCGGGCTTGAGCTTCACCGCATGGTGGAAGGGCATTTTGCGAATGCAAGGGCAAGCGACCACCCTCAAGTAGAAAATCTGTCGCCAAGAACCTAACGGTGTGTTCCAGCAGCAGTCCTTGAGAGCCAGTTAAATTACAGGAACATGAGACTTAACAACTGTACGTCTCAGTGTGACGGATGCAGTGCAATTCGTCGTTGACAAAATGCATCTGTTATAGGCAGAGGTTAGTCCACTTAACATCAGGTGGGCCTCAAGCTTATTCCGTCACACAAAAAAAACTATTTGAACCAAAATATATATTCGCCTACTCTATTTATAAAAAGACTAAGCTCTTTTATTCCGTTTTACTAAGTTATATTAAGCCTACAGGTTGTAATGTACACACATGCTGGCTTAATATGTTGAAAAACTTAAATTCTATAGCTGGAAACTTAGTGTATTAATAATAAAATTTTAATTCATTATGTTTTAGGTTTTATCATCGTTTCGCACGATCCGGATTGAGGAATGGTCTTTATAATTATTTACAATAATATTCAACTATATCAAAACTATCGTTGCATTAAAGGTTTACAGGTTTGGGGACAATAAATATTCGTTACAACTGGGCCTCTTTCATGACCTTCAAGTAATTTCAAGTAGTTCAAAATCTGTCAAAAACATCACTCATTCATTCGTCGAAAATAATTTAAATCAAGCTTAGATTATTGATGGGTCTCCGCGCGCGCTCCGACGCGTCGGAGGAATTTAAGAAATCAAGAAGTTTTTACCCTATACGGATTTTGCTATACGAACCATTTTTGAAACCTATAAAAATGATAGACAGATGAACCAAGAAGTAAGTTAGTGGACACATTAACTGTGAGTTAGTACTACTCAGCCACTGTGAAATTCAGATACACGGTTACTACACACACAATACACTTGTGACTTAAACCGGCAATTAGCCTACTCGAGACTTTACCTTCAAGTAAAGTCTCGGTCGTAAAAGAGGCCCTTAGACATTGACAAATATCTTCGTAAGGTTAAGCATCGTAATTAATATCAAAATCTCATATCAATTAATTATTATTAATAGAATAAGCATTACAATGACTTAAAGGGATCTAAATGCTTTTATTATAGTAGCTGTAGTGTTGTATGTAGTTCGTAGTATTTTTTTATCAAAGCATACCGCCGATTTAAAAAAAAAATACCTAACTTACATTCTGCAACGATCCTTAATTTTATAGACCATATGTAGGTATATAGGCGCACCGCAAGGATCTGTGCTAAGTCCAGTTTTACTTTTCACGTCTTGTCAAATATTTGTGATTGTAGTAACTGATTTCTCGTCTAAGCATTAGGACGAAATATGAATTCACACTACAAATCTTAAAATCATATTATCGTCATCAACCGGAAGACTTCCTTCCACTTTTGATCAAAAGCGTGCTTTATATCATCGTGTCATAATCAGAATAAGGCCACAAGTAATAACTATTGGCAATTTGTTTTCATCGGCTCCCAACCTCTGTCACAATGGTATCAGTCGGAATTAGAATTTACTGAACTTACCTGAAGAATTTTGCTGTATGCCTGTGTGGATCGTAAGGCCCTAGTTGTATCCTCGCTTGAAGGCCTCCCAACATCACAGCTTGTGCACTTTCTAGGGGATATCGCCCTGTCACTACGTTGTGACGAGCTTCTTCATAAAGCAACTCTTGGATGCGGGAATCTCTGAAATAAGACAAGATGTGATAGACCAATACATTTTAAATTAAATAACCAACTGATCCAATATAAAGGCATTGGTTAAATTGATATAAACTGAAAGCATACACATTTCATTTTAATTAATATTTTAATAAAACACTTCAAAAATATAAAATGAATATATCTAGTGACAATTCCGCCAAATTTTCCTGTTAAACCGATATGACGTCACAAACGTCACGCAAACAAATTTTCGACGCGTTTCGTTACTACACGAAGCATTCTCAGGCGGTCTTGACTATGCGAGCGGACGATCGAGACATAATTATATAAAAGTTGTGACTGCAATAAAAGTGCTGCTAGTAAGGTGCTGTGAAGTCCTTCCTTGCGTTTGCCACCCTATTTTTGGCATCAAACAAATCTCTTGTAGCTTTGATATCTCTTATTTCTGGTGTTCCTGTCTTCCGAAACACAGTCGAAAGATGCCTGAGGCTAAAGTAATGGACAAGCCGTTGGAACCCATATATCCTCTTGTCAAATATGTGTAGATACATGGTCGAAGGGCCTCATATTAATTGATTGGCCTAATCTGATATTATTAGCATGATGGAAGGGCATTTGGTAAATGCTCGCCTGGCTAGCTACTATCCTCAAGTAGAAAATCTGTCGACAAGCACCTAACAGTCTGTTCTATCAGCAACCCTTAAGAGCCAGTATGAAATGACAAGCTCATCAAACTTAACAACTGTATGTCTCAAGGTGATGGGTGCAGTGCTATTCGTCACTAGCGACAAATTGCATCTGTCGGGTACTCGTGAATGTAATAAGTGAATACCATCACAATCGCATAGAAATAAAATATGAAAATTTCACGCTTATTACACTAGCGGGAAACTTAGTCCCTTTTTTTTTATTAACTGTGTTTCTGCAGGATCATGATTTCACGTAAGAAGTGACGTGGTCGAAGTTGTAGCACCCCGACCTAGTAAATGCCCAATTGCTCTACACTTGGAGGATCCTGGGATTAACTACAGAATATCTACACTACAGAATATACCACCACAGTACTTACTTAATCCCCTCTTCAAGGTGCTTGGGAAAAAACACGTTTCTCTGAAGTCTCAACACAGGCTGATCCCGCGCCCTTCTTGATGGAGAAGCGTGCCCATATCTCGCTACCAACTTCTGCCAGCTGCCCCATATCCGCCATGGACAGTGGTGGGGCTTCAGTTGAATTTCTGAGTAGCAAAAAGCACTGTTTTATAAATATTACAGGTTTCTTTGGAGTATCAACACAGGCTGTTCTCTCGCCCATTCTGATGGAGAATCGAGCCCATAACTCGCTATTAATTAAGCCATATTTGCTACGGGTGGCGTGGTTTCAGTTCAATTTCTGACTAGCAAAAACTACTGTTATATGTTTTAAATTTCTCCAATCTCAATCCGAGCTGACCCCTCTCGCACCAGTGTTGATGAGATACCTACCTTTATCTCATTGGTAAATTCTGGTACCTGCTCTTTATTGCAAATCATACAATACAGAGTCATCCAAATACCAAATATTAAGTTTTGATTGGACTCGTTGAATTATTGTGAGGATGGCAAGGCTAAAGATACCCAGACACAGCTGGACCCAGAGGGTTACCCTGTATAAAAATAATTGTATTTTCAAATTGTGTGGTGGTATAGATTCGGGAGTTCAAGTCGTCCTTGGTTTGTTTCACTATCATACGACTTGTGAGAAACTCGCGTGTTAATAATAACATAATTTAGATAAGAACATCATATTATACATATTAAAAGAACTCACCTAACAACGGGCTGCACATCCATAAAGCAAACACATTCGCTGCTAAACTCCTCGTCGTTGGCTGCGTGAACCCTAACTCTTCGGTAGCCAGAACAGCATTCAGGAATCTAGCCGCTGTCACGCAAGCAGGTACTTCCTCTGAGCTCATCTCCATCATCAGAGCAATTCGCGACATGAGGTAGATGCAGGTCATTGGGTTCGATGATACAGTAGATGAGGATGCGGTACTGCCTGACGATCCTGAATATATATATATTATCTCACAATTATTATATGGCTAAATAGAAAATAAGAGATATAGAATCAGAAATTAAAACAAGATAGAAGTACTTATACATACTAGAATTAAATTAATTCAGATCACTAACTTTAGCTTCAAGCGCCCAACTAGTTATAGTAGCTAAGTCTGGGAAAGAATTTCTACTCAGATAAGATTATACCTTAGTGTTAATATGAGCAGGCATGGATCACTCTGCACTTTAGTTACAACGCTACAGGTATTTCAGCGTATCCATTGGGACGGAATTATTGTACGGTTAGCACCGCCTCAGAAGAGATCAGAGCTTTGCGTGGGTATGCGATAGAAAGAGAGACACCTTATAGGTGAATATAAATATTAGGTACTCCGTGCTTCGTGAGCTGAAGCGTACTTTACCTACTGCTTCGCAAGTAGAGTCGCTTATTTATTGGAATGGCTGTGCGGAATGGTCCTTCTGCTGGCCCTTTATACTCTGTGCTATGAGTAAGTATACTGGAAAGAAAATTCGGGTGATGCCACGTTTACCCACTGGACTTTACCTCTGGTGGGGTGGACGGAGTATCCAAGTTTCCCCCCTTCACCCACTGCATTAGAGTCATTTGCTTCATCGATATTACAAATACAAAGAAAACAAAGACAATACAAAGTTCCGGCAACAGTCCTAGAGAGCCAGTAATTCTAGGTTAGTATTTAGTGATAGTAATGTATAGAATATTCTCCGAACGTAGTATCACGTGAAGAAGTGCCTAAGAAAAGATTACCCGAACTAGCTACAATAAATTTTATTTTGGCCTTATATAAGGGCAAAGTTTTGTTCGAGGGGTGTGGTGCATATTTGGCCAATGTTCGGCATTCGGCTTAGGAGAGAGCTAGAGCTATCAGGTCCGATTATGACAAAGACAAGCCTTCAACAATAAAAAAAAAGCATTCGCCTAAAAACTCACCAGGCAAGGGTGGTGAAATTGCACTGGAAGAACTTCCTCCACTTGTGATAGGCTCCGTTGTGCTGAAGGAGCTCGCCACAAGGCTGCTCGACGCGGTCTGGTTGGAACAACTGCTCAGATTTGATCCTGGAATAAAAGTTGTATAACATTAAGACTTTCTATACTGAAAATATGTGTATTTTTGAACACCATAGGTTGGTATCCCGATGAAATTTTCGGGGTATTTTAATACAGTATTACATCCTGACAAATATATTAAACAAGTAACAGGCACACCATTCCCGAAATGATAAACACAGTTTTTAGGGTTCCGTACTAGAAAACGGAACCTTATTACTAAGCCTTGGCTGTCCGTCCGTCCACCCTTTAAAGGGCTCTATCTTTGAAACGGTTGTAGGTAGCTTGTTGAGATTTTCAGAGAATATGTGTTAATATGGCCGATTTATTTATTTATATATTAAACAATGTGGCTTACAGAGTATTCCAAAACGCCAACATGTCATTATACAATTCAGAGAGAACTTAAAACTACAGAATTTCATAATTACTAAATAATAAAATTATACAATACAATACACAAAAAAAAGAGAAAAGAAAAAAGAATGCAATTAAAATAATCATAGGATAAAATTATCAATGTCAAGGTAGAATTATATATTACAATAAAATGAATTAAATAAAAAAATACCATGCAAATAATATATAATAATGTCATCGTAAGCTAAGATTAAAATTCAAATATAAATATCCATGTCTACAAAATGCAGCAAGTCTATCGGCAAATATATCTATATTTTCGTTCCGAACAAGCATGTCACCGAGCAGAATACGCGCACGAGTGGTAGGCGCATTGCGAGCGTGGCACGTTAGTAGTCTTGCAAAGAGGCGGGAGGGAAAGCGCGATTGCCTAACTAATAATAAAAACTATGCGGTGAAATAAAAGGGAGTCTCCATAAAATCACGTAAGTATTTCATTTTGACCGCCTGCAAAAAAAAGTAGGAGGTACTCAAAACGACTGTGTTTTTTTTTGTGTTTGTTACCTCAGAACTTTTGACTGGGTGAACCGAGTTTGATGATTCTTTTTTAATTTGATAGGTGATGCTTCCCGTGTAGTCTCATTTAAATTTCATCAAAAGTCCAGCCGTTGTTTAGTTACACTCCAATAACTAAAAGTGTTTTCCTATCTTGATGATATAGTCATTGACAGTGAATGACATTCGATCCCGTAAGTAGCAAGGGTGAATTTTTCTTTTTACCTAATACTTCATCACTCAAAAGTGTGAAATAGAATAGAATCAGAAGAAGCAAAACACGTGTTTTACTTGAAGAAAATTGTGGTTTTGCGGATGCCACGCATCGTCAAAAGACAGCAAATCCGTCAATGGCCCGATTGCCCGGTAGTAAGTATTTAGTAGAAGCACACTGTCTGTTTGGAACTTACCTTACCTTCAAATATAATGGCCAGCTCTGAAATTGAAGAACAATCTTGTTTGTAGTACAACAACTTGAACTATATAGGTGTCGCTCCATCCCCATACGATGGTTAAGGGTGAACTGGCCGGGCCGTTCTCCATAAAAACGCCGTAGGGTGATCACTCCCTTATTTGAAGATGTAGGTCCAAAAAAAAGCATGATATCGATTGAACTCATGTCATTATCTAGGCTTGTATGATGCCGAAATTTTAATAAGATAATTTACTTGAGAGTTATGAGCTTCGAAACATTTTCATATAACATTTTTGAGGCTCATAACTTTCAACTTAATTATATTTTTAAAATTTCGGCATCATACAAGCCTAGATGATGACGAGATCAATCGGTATTATGCTTAATTCTAGACCTAAAGTCTCAAATTAGGGAGTGATCACCCTACGGCGTTTGTATGGAGAAGCGACCGGCCAGTACAACCTTAAAGAACGAGAGGAAAAAATAGAGTTATAAGTCATTGTCATGTTAGTTCAGTTGGTCAGAGCATACCCCGACTATAGGGTGGATGACGTGGGTTCGAATCCCGCACATGACTATAATTGTTCCTCTCGTAAATGTTTTACCTTGTAATTGAAGAAGCAGCGTTTATGTTCTCAAAATCAGCTTTGGAATGCTTAGCTAAGTGTGACGAAAAACTACGATTATATCCAAACATTGACACATTGCTACAAGGGATAGAAGTGGAATTGCATTTGCTAGTACTTACTAGTTGAGTCCCCTGAATAGGGTACTGTAGTTGAATAGTGAATGTTATACGGTCCCCTGGGGGACTGAAATAGGGGATCATAGTAGAACGAGCGGATTTATCTACCATACGTTACGAATAAGAATAACCATTTCAAGTCAACAAGGCAATATCGCCAGCATGCTGGGCACGTTGCCAACTGGTAGTGGGCTGGAGCATTTAGACTGCCTGTGAGTCTGCAATGACTTGTTGGTTGTCTAAATGCTTTCATTATAGTAGCTGTAGTGTTGTATATAGTTCGTAGTATTTTGTTATAAAAGGCAACTGCTCTAAAAATAAATTCATACTTTTTAGTGTTGGAAGTCATTTTTGTTTTTTTTTAGTTATTTTTTATTATTTTTAGTGATTCATACTGTTTACAAGATCATGCAGTCGCCTAAAATACAATCTAATTATAGACAAAAGTTGTTGTATTATTATTAATATTATATATATTATTAAATCATCCACATACTTATGCACTACTTTTTTTTCAGTTTAACTGACCACATAACTGACTATAACTTACGAACTACCCCACCGATTGTGATGAAATTTAATTCAGACCACCAAGTATATACCAAAAAGAAAGATATTTCTCGAATCGGTCTGGGCGGTAATCGGGAAATATACATAAAAAATAATCCAACCTTTTTTGAAGTCATTTAAAAAAAGAAAAAAAACAAACATTGCAAGCTTTGGTAGGAAATGAGCGGTAAATCAGTGAGCATGTTTTGACAACGGGTGGTGGGGTACAATAGGTACTTATTAAAATATACCTCAAATCTACGTAATCAAATCAATATATTTATTTGCGTAATTATAGAGTACATTTTATGCAGATCTTATTGCATGAACTTCGTCATCTCTATAATTTGCCACTTGGCTTGCAACATAATGTAGCATACATGGCTTGTTTCAACCAAGCCAGTATAAAGTGTGTTTTTCTTACAAAACTCATGCATCTACATACATTTAAACAATCATAATGCATAAATTGAGATCATACAATTATTAAACAGTACATAATCTCTATTAAATAATTCAATGCCATCACAAAAAACATAATGAAATAAAATATATAGAGTTCATTTCATATCAAAGTTATAAGTCATAAATTCATTTAACGTATAGAAACAATTAATCGTCAATATTTTACTTTTTTTTTTTTATTTATCGTAAGGAGCATTTTTAATATAGTTTTGCAAACGATTAAATAAAACGATTGGAGTATAAAATGCACTCTTATGATATGCTTTAGTTTTAGGATTACCTACTTAGTAGACGTGCTGATACCTGTTCTCTCATGTAGGTGCGTCCTTCCCCAATTATTGAGTGCATTTGATAGGGTAGGTTAGGTTAGGCCTCGTTTGTGCACTAACTGCGTCTCAGTCTGGATGTAAATGCTCAAGGTACATAGGTACAGTAAATATAGTTGCTTCGGTAGGCAGTATTAATTGCAACTACACCCAAAAAATATGGATTGACGCGCCTGCCTGAGTGGTAGGTCTTTATCATCTACCCTAACGTAAAGCCCAACTAGACTGCACGCAGTCCTTTGTTCTCAAAATATTACATTCGCAAAACATTATATTCGCAAAAAAATATATTCGTTAAATATTGCATTCTCAAATGATTACATTTTGGAAAATCACAGTCAGAAGGGTTAGAGTAAAATGTGGTGTCTGTGGAGTGACGCGTAACCATACGTATCTTGATCTTATTTTAACCACAAGTTTAATTTTAAAAGATTCTGAAAATAATGAAACTAGTATTGAATTATGTTATCACTAGTTACACATTATTATTTTAGGCACTTGTGCAATTTTGTAGGGTTTAAAAACAGTTCTGATCATCTCAAGTGTCGCTCCATCCCATCCCATGAAGAACTGGAGCAAAAATTAGGGTTATGAGTCAGTGTCATGTTAGCTCAACTGGTTAGAGCATACCCAGGCTAAAAAGGTGGATGGACGCGGGTTCGAATCCCGCACATGACTATATTTTTTTCTCTCCAAAATTTGTAATTTTGTAATGTAATTCGCCAAGCAGGCGTTATTGCAAACATAACAATATTAAAACTCCTTTTTTTGGGCAGTCGTGTAACAACACACACGTTACAAGTGCAAACGTGGCCCTGACGCTGACGTCCGACGTCACTGTCGTCGCAACGATACTGTCGCAATTACATTACATAATTTTACAGCAATGATAGCCGAGTGGTTATAGCTATGGACTGCCGTGCCGCAGGTCCATGATTCGATTCCCACCGCCGGCTTGAGCTTCACCGCATAACGATTTTGCGAGTGCTCGCCTGGCCAGCGACCACCCTCAAGTAGAAAATCTATCGTCAAACACCTAATAGTGTTTTTTTTAATATTGTTAGGTTTGCAATAACGCCTGCTATGCGGATTACATTACAAAATCACAAATATACGATAGGAAAAATTTATCCCGCACATGACTTAAATTTTTCCTATCGTATATTTGTGATTTTGTAACCTAATAGTGTGTTCCAACAGCAATCCATGAGAGCCAGTAAAATTTCTGGGACATGTGACTCAACAACTGTTTGTCTCTGGGTGACGGGCGGTGCAATTCGTCACTTGTCACGAAATGCATCTGTTATAGGCAGGGTTGACCACTTATCTTTAGGTAGGCTAGTGCTTGTTCACACTAATATATGAAAAATAACAATAGTAAGTACATTAATCTTCCGCTCTGTCGCGGCGTCATTGATGCTACTAAGTACTAACGCTTATTTCTTCAACCTACCCGTTGAAATTACAATAGAATATTGAAATAGTACTTGTTACAAGTTGGAATGACACCATTGCCATTTCAACTTTGCAATAGTTTTGCCCGTGCAACCGACTAACGAACTGATACCGTAGCTATGGATAAGAAAGTCCTCGTGGCGAACACGACCGAAGCATAGTAGAAAGAGTGAGGAAGTAGGCCATCTCCGACCCAATTCGCGATATAATTACCTACCATACTTGCCTGTCTCAGGGTTATTACTTATTTATAATGTGTGTACTCTTATATGCTAAATTTTAATTCAGTACCTAGAAATAGCCAAGGGTCGGGAAGTTGTATTTTTTACTTGTGTTGTCTGGGTTCAGGGTTAGTGAGGTCGGTTTTATACCTAAACGATGATAACACCTTTCACGATGAAAAAAATACCGACTGGCGATACCTATGTGGGTGCGGGGCCAGAGACGTGCGACGCAGGGCATACCTAATACAACAAAAAAATAAGTAGGCATCACTCATGATCCAGTAAAAATCATAGGTATGCTAGAATAAGTGACTTGCTTACCTTTCCTGTTCAGTAGGTAATCTGAACAAAGACAACTCTGGAATCTATGAATTATTTAGACAGCCGAACACACAGCAATAAGTTCTCATGCGATTATCAAACATTTTTAATTTTTTTTTTAGCGGTGCCCAAAATCCGTGACGTGCGAACCTTGTTCGGTGTTAGCCCCAGCTGGCGCACTGAGAAACGGGTCGAAATTGTGTTAGAGTGTGCGTGCGGGACGCATAGATACTATGGCGCACACAAACAAGCCGCGCGCGGTGCGTTTGTATGAAGATAACTTACTTCCCACTCCTTCTACTATGACCGAAGGACGTGCCGCAGGTGATACACGCCAGGCGGGCCGACAATATGTCAGTACAGCACAGCTGATCGATGCAAATAGCAATATCCTTTCATTATGTCAGATATATAAGGGATCTATATCTGCCAAAATGAATGGTTTCAACACAGGACGGGACGTCCGCTGCTGCATGGATGATGAAATTCTTCATAATAGTAGCTGTAGCTCTTGAACCAGTACGGCCCGCTCATACCTTCACCAGGTTAATTAACTCAACACCCGGTGAAAGTTTGTGCGAACCGCGCTTGTCCTCTTCCATCTTCAATCTTCCCATTGCACTGCGATTATTTTTGAGTCACCTTGACTTGATAGTTTTCTGTTATAAAAACTTACGAAATATTCTTAATACTATAAACGATTTATAATCTCACAGGCTCTCTATCTCCATACAAATAGATTTCACAATTCGACCTACCTTACTTATGTTGCCTGTGTCATAGGAGTGTGCGTTATTTCACATAGATAGTTTTTAAACTAGTTATTTATACAATGCGATTAAAATAAGAATAGGAACGGTCTAGCGCCATGTTGTGACGTCACAACTAGAACTTGGTACAGTGTGCAAAAAAAGAAATGATGAAACATATATAAATTAATAAAGAAAATAAAAAACCCTACTGCAAATAATTAGTTTTGTTAAGTGTTTTATCGATCCATTGAAATTAAAACTACCAGTTAATATATTTATGGTATCGTTTTCTAAAGCCAATCATTATGATACCCAACACGATGGCTTTGGAAGTAAAAATAAATTATTTTTCTCACTATATGGCGTCTAAAATCCACCAGTTTGTTTTTTATTTTTTTTATGTACATAGTGTCACTTGAGCTATCAGGATAAATCTAACAATATCTCGTACATTAAAATCGGTTAAGCAAGAAGTTATGGTGAAATAAAGAAACTCACAAACATACATGAAACCTGAAAACTTGACACACGTTTATGTGGACAGTAGTGTAAAAAAACAAGTAGTCATAGGTAGGTAAACGAAGTTGTAGGTGACTGTAGGTACAGCAAACACAGAAATAATTTGATCTGATTTTATTTCTTAGTTTGATAGTATTTTGTACTTAGCTTAGCTCTTCGATGCCGCATGTCCTGATGGCCCACTGAGTCAGACTCATCGTTATCATCGTAACGGGTAACATAAACAAATATAATAATCACCAAAAACATATTAAATATATATATAAAAAATATATATGTTATATATAAAAAATAGCTGGATAAAAATATAAATAACTTTAATAAGATCAAAATGCTGATTAAAATGTAAATAA
This sequence comes from Plagodis pulveraria, assembly GCA_963890685.1. Classification (NCBI taxonomy): domain Eukaryota; kingdom Metazoa; phylum Arthropoda; class Insecta; order Lepidoptera; family Geometridae; genus Plagodis; species Plagodis pulveraria. Next base: position 6,865,465 of record OY982964.1, on the reverse strand, counting down.
TATGTACGTAAATTGTTCAAAAAAACTTAAAAAGACAATTAAATAAAAACAAATACAGAAACATTAAATACAAATCAACATTTAAATACGCAGGTATATTAATTTATACAGCCAGTCCTAAGGGAAAGTTCAAGTGTATGAAAAATATATAGGTATATTAAATGCTCAATTCGAATTAAAAACCGGAAATTTTCGCCGTGGTAACACCCGTTACGATTTACAAAAATTGTTGTAGATAGTTGTGATATTTTTTTCAACGTTATTCAAATGCAATAGAGTGTTACGTTATGTTATTTAAAAATCACGTAATGCCCTACGGCCTTTTTTTTTTTTTTTTTTTTTTTTTTTTTGTATGTTATTGTGACGGAACAAGCCCGAGGCCCACCTGATGTTAAGTGGACTAACCTCTGCCTATAACAGACGCATTTCGTCAGCGACGAATTGCACTGTGCCCGTCACACTGAGACGTCCAGTTGTTAGGTCTCATTAGCCTGTAATTTTTCTGGCTCTCAAGGACTGCTGCCGGAACACACTGTTAGGTGCTTGGCGACAGATTTTCTACTTGAGGGTGGTCGCTAGCCAGGCGGGCATTCACAAAATGCCCTTCCACCATGCGGTGAAGCTCAAGCTCTGGGCGGGATTCGAACCATGGACCTGCTGCACGGCAGTCCATAGCCAATGCCACTGAGCCATCACTGCTTCTAAAATTAATAAAAATAAATTTGTCATAGAAATAGAATACGGCCACATATTACGTAGGTAATAAGGGTGTGAACAAACACGCTTGGTTTTCGTACAGTTTGAAGGGTCATATACAAGGTGGGGCAAAAGTAATCTCCCAATGTTTGTTGTAAGTAATTATTTTTTTAATGAAATATTTCGGTTCAGCTTGTGAAATATGTTTATTTAATCTATTAGAATTTATTTCATCAAATTGAGAAAATTATATCGACCAAGTGACCACCGCCGCCAGAGTTGATGACCATATACGGGCTTTTTTATGGCATTTTCCATCACTCTTGCCAGAACTTCGGAGGACAGGTTCTCACATTCTAAGCGAATATTCTCCTTAAGGGCTTCAAGAGTTTGAGGCTTTTTGACGATAACCCGCAACTTCAAAAAACCCCATAAACTTACTTCAGAATATTGGTTGTGGCTTCCGCGTTCTTGCGGAGTTAACCGATTCATGTTGATTTGTATTCTACGTTTGTTTACTTCACAAATGTCAAAACCGAATTGACATTTGGCGCCATTTGCAAAAGTTATAGTACCACCAACTTAACTGTGCAGTTTTCGAGGGCGCTACTGGTCATGGAAATCAACTACAGACTGTCACAATTTGAGGGAAAGTTTTAGTTCTTTTTTCTGCCACCTGAACAGTTAAGTTGGTGGGTCTGTATAAGGTTTTCCAATAGGGTGATTACTTTTGCCCCACCTGTTTCTTGGATATAGGTAAGTACTTACACTATTATTACGGTATTTTTTGATCATCCATCACACACACGGCGTGCGGCGCTCATCACTACACCACTACATATTTTAGTCCCATGTAATAATCCCATGTAAAGGGTGACCATACTCAATTGTAGACTCTGAATGGCAAAATAAACGCTGAAAGAGTAATTTTACTCAATAGCTGTCCGACCCAAAGAACAAACTCAGTACTTGGACTACAGGGACTCCAAACCGAAGATGATGCCACCTTATTAACGAGGCAGCCTTTAACTATACACATATAAATAATGAAAATAGATTCTTTTTGTTAGCCCACAAAACCACACTATCCCTCAGTAACGAGACATCCTCGAGACGTCTGGTGTTGCGGACGTCCGTATGCGACGGTACCACCAGGTAAGGGTACGGTACCAGTAGGTTTTGCATGGTGAAAGGCCATTTCGCGGTTGCCCGTCCGGCTAACTACCACCCTCAAGTAGAAAATCTGTCTCCAAGCACCTAACAGTGTGTTCCGGCAGCAGTCCTTGAGAGCCAGTGAAATTACAGGCACATGAGACTTAACAACTATGTCTGAAGGTGACAGGCGCAGTGCAATTCGTCACCAGTGATGAATCGCATCTGTTCTAGGCAGAACTAGTCCGCTTAACATGACGTGGGCCCCGAGCTTGTTACGTAATACGACGAAACAATAAAACGAAGTAAAAAAAATCGCCTGATAATTTAAATACTATTTTATATACTTATACCTGTCCCATTAAAAAAAGTTTCTTTTGTATAGGATTGTGATGGAACAAGCGCGGCGGACTAACCTCTGATATATATAACAGATGCATTTCGTCACTAGTAACGAATTGCACTGCGTCTCTATGAGACATACAGTTGTGAAGTCTCACGTGCCTGTAATATTACGGACTCTGCTAGAACACTGTTAGGGGCTAGGCTGCATATTTTCTACTTGAAGGTGGTAGCTAGTCAGGCGAGCATTCGCAAAATGTCCTTCCACCAATCCTTCCAAATGCTTGAAGCTCAAGCCAGCTGGTGATCGAACAATAGACCTGCGTTACGGCAGTCCATAGCTATTACCGTTCGGCCATCATATTTCAAGATTGAACATTCGTGTTTCGTCAACTTGAGGACTGATAGTAAACTGCAGCTAATTAGCTAAGATCGTCACCTAAATGCCCTTCGGAGCTATTGCTTTTCTTAGGACCCGACGGCAGCGACTTGCTTGTCCCAATCATTGTGCCGCACAGGTGTACTCATTCAAATGGCGAAGCTGGATCGTGCAAGTTAATTGAAAGAGCAAAGAGTACAGTAGTGACTTCAGTTACTCACCCATGACACTTTTCTCCAATGAATCGGAACTGTTGCTCTCCTTAGAGTCCGGCTGCAGCGGCTTGTGCTGGTCATGCTTGTCCCACTCATTGTGCCGTCCCAGGGGACTGTACGACAAGTGCGGGAGCCGCTGGGACACGGAGTACAGGTGGGCGTTCACCTCCGCTTGGAGTTTCTGGCTTTGAACGCTGTAGTACTCTTCACGGGATCTGAACTCACTGAAATTTTGCAGAAAAAAAATTCAAATTATTGGAGCACATTAATATGAAGCGCTCGTAACGAATTGCTTAGCCGTTCTTAATCGATCAGCTAAGTTAAGCAACGTCCGCCGCGGTCATGAGTTGGATGGGTGACCGCTAGTGGCATTACCACTGAGTGCTTCCGTGCTTCGAAGGGCACGTTAAGCCGTCGGTCCCGGTTGTTGTCATAGGATGGCAGTCGTTTTAGCATGGTGGTAGGCCATTTTGCGAACACCCGCCTGGCTAGCTACCAATTTTTTTTGTTCCGGACGGGAATCAAAGCTCGTCTTCCGATTTCGCGCCCGCGGCCTGTTCCACTCGGCCAACGGAACCTTACTCACAACAAAGTTTGTGCTACAGTTGTATTTCTTTAACCGTCATAGGGGACAGTGCGAGTTTGTTTTATATTCTATATTATCTATATTCTATAATACTTATATAGGTACAGAAATTTCTACTCACGAAGCCGGCGCGTTAGTGGAAAGATTTGTACATTTTTAGCGTGAAATTGCAACTTAAGTATAGTATATTAAATAACGTAGCCTCCCCCATCATCATGGGGTTTGCCATAATCCCCACAATTGGCAGGCATCTTGGAGATCGCAGTTCCTCAGAAGGCGCTCCTGTCCACCTTCCGGTGTTCTACATGTAGTCGCGTCTAGCGATACCCACGGGTAGAAATGGGGACTTTCTAGCCCGTCACCCCACGGGGAAAAGGTATACCTACGTAATATCTTAATCTACCATTGTAGATAGTTGTTATAGAGGCTGGAGGAGTAATGTATGTACATATATATTTTTTTTTCGTGTGTGCGTCTATGGTAATCAAAATATGTTTTTTGGGAAAAATAAATAATTTTTCCAAATATTATTACAAGCACTATCGCGTGCTAAGAGAAAATATATTTAACAAATTATTGGAGTACAACATTTTATGCCCAAGGCGGGAATCGAACGCGCGTCCTCCGATATCGCGTCGGATGCCTAAACCTCTTCGGCCACCTGGACCGACTCGATATCGGAGGACGCGGGTCCGATTCCCGCCTTGGGCATAACATTTTGTACTCCAATCATTTGTTAAAAATAAATTATTATTATTAAAGACTACTACTGCCTACCAATGTGATCATATTTTATTCTTGTTCTGCTAGGCCCATATGTACAAATGCCGTACGCGTATATATATATTTTTTTATGATCACACAACTTTTTTTACAGAGTAGCGAGGTCTGATATTGACAACTCTATTTTTATTGGAAAGGATATACCTCCGAGATGGTCCCATGTAAATTTAATAAAAACTTTCGAGTAGTTTAATAATAAGATATACTTTAAAAATACGCTAATAAAACATTAAATTAATATTTTAATAAAACACTTACAAAATATAAATTTAAAATCGAAAAATTCTCGATCGTACGCTCGTTCAAGACCTCCTGAGAATGTTTCGTGTAGAAGCGTGACGCGTCGAAAATTCTTCCGGTTTGGCTGCGTGGCGTTTGTGACGTCACGTCGGCTTAGCAGGAAAATTAAGCGGAATTGTCACTAGATATATTTTTATATTTTTTAAGTGTTTTATTAAAATATTAATTTGATGTTTTCTTAAAATATTTTAAAAGTATTTGTTATTATTAAAAATGGATTTCCGCAAAGTAACGCCTGAATCTATTCATTATCTATTAAATAGCCTGACCCTCCGGCTATAACTCTGTAGTAACAAAAAAATTTGCTCCTCCAGTTTGTGTGTCTCCACTTTTTTCGTTAATCATTGCTGGAGTATGACCGAAGCTGGTGTTACAGTAGAGCTTGCGGGACAGCTCTGTACCAGATGTGCCTCGACACTCGTGTGCCCTGGGTAGCGACCTTCTACGTGTTACTTTATTACGTTTCTAAATATGGAATATTTAAAATGTAAATATTTATAGAATATATGAAGCGCTCGTAGCGAAGTTTACTTAGCTGTTCTCAACCGATAAGCAAAGTTAAGCAACGTCGTCCGCGGTCATGACTTGGATGGGTGACCGCTAGTGACATTACTACTGAGCGTTTCCGTGCTTCGGAGGGCATGTTAAGTCGTCGGTCCCGGTTGTCGTCTTAGGATGGCAGGCGTTATAGGTGGTAGGGCATTTTGCGAATGCCTGCCTGGCTAGCCACCACCCTCAAGTAGAAAATCTGTCGCCAAGCACCTAAAGGTGTGTTCCGGCAGCTGTCCTTGAGAGCCAGTACTTACTAGGTTAGCCTGAACAACATCTTCGACCACGTCATCACTTACCATCAGGTGAGATAGTGGTCACAGGCTATACTATCAGACATAAAAAAAGAGATAATAATTTCTTTAAATATTTTTATAAAAAAACTAAAGTAATCAATTATATTAGACTATTTTAGTCGCTATCGTTTTAATACTTTGGCTATATTTAAAAATATTAAATGTTCTATAATTTTTTTGCGGAAACAAAATAAAGCAAGCCCAGTTCGCACTTGGTCGGGTTTTTTATATATTACTAGGAACCTACCTAATATTTCACTTTAGGATACAAAAAGGAACCAACAGCTCTTTACGGAATATACCAAGTAGTGCTTCGATCAAGAAATAATATTTTATAATTTAAGTTAACTTTATAAGGGTGACATTAAAATATAGTCACATTTAAAAAATAAAGATTAAAAAAAAATGAACATGTAACAGAGAAAATTACATCCTCAATTTTCATTAACGTGTATCTATGTATGCAGTACCGATCTTACTTGTATTGGTATTCTGCTTGAATCGGATATCCTCGCCGTGAATAATCCACTGGAATGATGGTGATATAATTCCCGCTGTTCTGTACGTTTGGATTTTCTCCATAAGCACCCATATCTGATTGATGTTCCATGTGTTTAGTAAGTTTTTATAATATTTTACATCGACATTCTCTTTCTGAGGAGATGTGGATGATGTGATCTGATTATTGACCGCTTTCGAGGTCATAGGGTGGCTTGCGCGGCGCAAATCTGGGCGGGACTCTGGAGATTATTGATCGTAATTGGCGCCGGAAATAGTGTTGCCAGTCTGCAAAATTGTGCCGCATTCAGTACCGTAGAATTTTGTAGTTTGGTCCATCTTTATCTATGAGTCATAGGAGAGGAAGGAAAGTAGGAGATAAAAAATAAGTGACATGATACCCTTAAATTAACGTGACACTTTATGGTAGGTACTATGTTACTTAGCATTTGTTGTTTGTAGTATATATGTCCTCCATCTATATAATTATACAAATTCAAAGGTGCGCGAAAACATTGAAAAAAAAAAACAAAATGGCGGAATCATGATATGCCACAAAGGTACGCCACAAAACCCCCTTTAATAATGACGTTGTAAATATATGATTCCAAACTTTTCTTTTTATTATTTTCGTACAATGACGGATTGCTTTGTTTCGGGCGGGGTACCGGTGGGTACGGGGACAAATGTTTTTAAATATTTAGGTATTATCTATTTTTTATCATTTTCTAACATTCCTTTTTGTTTGCTCCTATTATTAATAAAGTTTATACTTACCTTTTTTATTTTAAATTCGACGAATAATTTGATACCCGAAAACAGGCATTTGCTTACCATTGTTTAATATTTATTTTACGTTCCCAAAAGCATAATTTTATCCTTAATTTTTGTTACTTAATTATCATTAAAAAATAATCAATACGTCAATTTAACAGGAATATCATAATTATGTGCGAATTACATATTAAAAAAAAAAGTTTTTTTTTTTAATTCTTAATTATTACTCTATGTAACTACCTAGGCAATAAACAACTGTTTATTAATAGCAAATAATAACCAAACACAGCTGGCCAAATTATAACGTTATTTTTAGGTAACCTATTAAATAATAAGATTTTGTCTCTAATAATTTGATAATAATAGAACGTACTAATAATTTTAATAATATTATAAAAATAAGACCAAGAAGAAGAGATAAACCGAAGGCGTGAAGGCAGTCAGAGTATGTCTAGTTAAAATTTAAATATAGTATTACTAAAGCTCATTTCCCCTTGTCATTGTCATATAAGAACTGTACCTATTGGTATCAAGGTATATTATTATATATGAATCATAATTATTATCATCGTAGCACGTTCCCATATCAGATTCCAAGTTCTCTCCCTCTCTCTCTTCTGAACATACTCTAGCGTACCTAATTACAAATTTACCAGAAAAAATATAGTCATGTGCGGGATTCGAACCCGCGTTCATCCACCCCTATAGCCGTCTAGCCTCTAACCGTGAGTCGGTCAGAGCATACCCGGGCTATAGGGGTGGATGGACGCAGGTTCGAATGCCGCACATGACTATATTTTTTTTTCTCTCGTATTTTTGTAATGTAATCCGCAGAGCAGGCGTTATAGCAAACATAACAATATTAAAAATGCTCCTGCGTAATATTAGTAACTAATTTTTTAATAAAAAGGGCAGCCCTAAATTGCATGTTGGACTGTCATTGTGACTTGTGTGACTGAAACAGTCTGTTTTCGATTAGTGCCCATAGACTACGTTATGTTGTGTTTCTCATTCTGTTTGTTCTGTTTTTTAACCTGAGTAGTTATTTTTTTATATAAAATGGCAGGTCTAAATGGCATGTTGGGTTGGACTGCCATTGTGTGACTGAAACAGTCGTGTTTGTCGTTTCGTGCCCATTGACTACGTTCTCTAATCTCTCGTTCTGTTTTTGCTTGTGTGTGATCCCGCTCTCGTATAGTTGACTCATGGATCCACCATGGATCTATCTATGTAGATAAAATCCACATGGAAGTAATAAGTACTACGTACAACAGGAATGAGCTGTTGTCGTAAAATTGAAGCCGAACGAGAGCTCAGTAACTGTACCTCTTATCCCTTTCTGGCGATGGTGACCATATTGAAATATGATTTAATGACAATAATTACAAAAACTGATTTGTGATATGACGTCATTGCTTGAGATGGATTTTAACCGAAGATGCTAATGATAAACTTGCTCTATAAATACAAATAAATGCCAATACAAATATTTATTTTTTAAAAATCACATACAGAACATTTTTAACTATACATTAATTACAATAACGTTGTTTTAATGGTATATGATCTAATTTTATAGTATAGTTATTGACATTGGTAACTGTGCTAGGTCGTACCTGTGTTATGGTTGTCAATGTCTTCCTCCAGTGCAGCAACATTCTTGGGTATTTAGAATAGGCACATAAAACATGTTTTTTAATAAACACATCATCCATCTCACTGGAGTAATAAAAATAAAAAAAACACTATACATGTAGGGTAGACAATTTAACAGCAACAGTAAACTGTATAAGCTTAGCAATACTCCGATCGTCCCATTAAGGCAGATAGCAACATTTTCCTATAGAGCACTATACATTTCCTGTTTTTGCTTGCTTTTCACACTCGCGTCATATAGGCAGGCCTGGTTCACTCCGCACTTTAGGTACAAAGTACAAGTACATCGGCGGCTGCAACAAGACGCGTTTACTCTACAAGGGTTGCCGGGCGCCGCCGCGCCGCCCGGAACGCACGTCTTCTCACTTCAACGCGCCGTATTTCGTGTTGGTGTTTGTTAGGCTGTTTACGTACCTAGTAGCACAGAATAATAGGTTAGTACCTAGTAGGTACTATTAGGTAGGTTGGAATGAGGGCAAGATTATACAGCATTGCATTTGGCTGCATAAATAATAACACAGGTCTGAACATCACTTTTTTCTCAATTTCAAAAGACATCGAAAGGTAAGGAAACGTACGCCTTCCTAGGTAGGTATATATAACCTATTGTTTCTAATGTTAACTTATTACCTACTATTTTAAGATTTTCATACACCTAGGTAGTGCCAGTTGTGCTTTAATGGGGACAATAAGTGTAAAGTACGCAAAGCAACGTTTACATGCCGTTCTTAACAGATCAGCTAAGCAATTGTCAGCTACTAACAATTAAGTAACGTCCACCGCGGTCATGACTTGGATGGGTGACCGCTAGTGACATTACTACTGAGCACTTCCGTGCTTTGTAGGGTACTTTAAGCCGTCGACCCAATTGTTATCTTAGGATCGCAGTTATTATAGCATGGAGGCAGGGCAATTTGCGAATGCCCACCTGTGTAGCTTCCACCCTCCAGGAGAAAATCTGTCGTCAAGCACCTAACGGTATGTTTCGACAGCTGTCCAATTAATTAGTTAAGAAAAAAGCAGTTTAGTTTACATTTAAGTTTAATTCTAAATCAGACATTGCTAAATAAAACAGTCTTGTGAAGTTTCTGCCGCAAACCCAGCTTATTCCTTATATGTTTCACTGATTCTAATTTTGCATTATGAGTTAAACGAAAATTGAGATATGAATTCGCTAACTCCTTCACCAATAGAATATCATGTGGATCTTCAAATATATATTGAGGAGGTTGTGGTGGATTTTTTCCATAACATTAGGATCTTTAAGAAATCTGAAATTGAAACGAAGTGATTTTAATAGAGAAAGGAATAAAAAAATGCATAGTTATTTAAGTTATTTGTTCTTGAACTAGGACTGGATAGTCATGCATGGTCACCGTAATTCATCACTAACAAATTATGTTTAAAACTATTACCTGTGAAAAGATAAACCACAATCAGGATAATAATCGATTCCGCAATCCTCCACGACAAAAATTTTCCCCATTTTAACTAAAATTCTTCCAAAATATCACACAATCAAAAAACAATCCGCCATTAAAGTCCGAGTCTGCGATTTCAAGTGGGGTTGTCAGGTCAGGTGTCCGTATTTCATACAAATAAAAGAAAACCTATACGCTATAGCAAAATTTTTGCGTTAATAGGCTTTACACGTAGCAACAAAAAAGGTGCTGCTTTAACATGTCGGTAATCAATTATTATTTATATTTAGAAACATTTTAGAAGTAAATGGTTTTACTTCATTACATAACATCAATCACATATTTTTCTATAAACAACGCAAGGATTGAAATCAACTTAACTCTGGCAACTCTAGGTCACTGTTAGAACGAGACACAGGGTTCAGTGGTTACACTCTCACTCGGCTTCATTTTTATTTTGCGCGCAACAAGACTCTTACGCCCTTAGCATAAGGTTTTATTTTCTTTATTTTAGCTGCAAGATGTACAGATAGAGCTCATTCCTGTTGTACGTAGTACTTATTACTTCCATGAAAATCCATGAGTTGACTGCACTGAGCAAGTAATCACTCCGTTGACAAAGAGGATGTAATCAAATGTAATACAGAGACGTGTTGACTGATCGTGCTTAACCATAGAGAAAAGTAATATACCGGAAAAGCCTAACTGACATTGGCGCTAAATTGGAGTTCATGATTCAACTGAGTGTAATGTTCATAGAGAAAAGTGGTAGTGTTGTATCTACGTTTTGAAGAGCTCGTAGTGAAGTTTACTTAGCTGGTTATAACCGATCAGCAAAGTTAAGCAATGTCACCCGCGGTCATGAGTTGGATGGGTGACCGCCAGTGACATTACTACTGAGTGCTTCCGTGTTTCGGAGGGCACGTTAAGCCGTCGGTCCCGGTTGTGGTCTTAGGATGACAGTCCTTACAGCATGGTGGTAGGGTAATTTGCGAATGCCTACTCTCAAGTAGAAAACCGAAACGTGGACAAACATTGAAAAGTGAAACCAGTGAGCTTAACCATCAAGCTTCAAGATTACTTTGATTGTCAAAGGCAAAATGGCGGACTCTTGATATACCTGTCCAACGAGTACAAGATCGCGTTTCTCAGGCAAATATTTTTCGAACTACGAAGAAGAAACGCAGAATGAGACCTGTGACAGGTATTGATACCTTTGACGCTGATGCAATAAGGAATCATATATATATGGTTAAACAATTTATTGGGAAGGCGTCGTATTCGTTGATGAGGCATGGCTAAACGCCATTCACAGACTTTTCCAATCGTCGACAGATGTTACCGAAGCTTCTACGTCAAAAGTACCAATCGTAGAACCAGCGTGGCTTATAATATGCCACGCTGGTTCTGCAAAATACGGTTTCATGGAGAACGGCTTACTGGCATTTGAATCAAAAACAACTAATGATTACCACAAAGAAATTAATGCTATATTTAAAGAGTGGTTCCAGAATGTGCTGTTGCCGGCTCTTCAAGAGCCTTCCGTAATATTTATGGATACAAATACAGAAAGCACCTACTGAAAGCAAAAGAAAATAAGAATTGGTGGCATGGCTACAAACAAACGGTGTTGACGCAAATATTCAAATGATAAAAGCAGAACTAATCAAATTAGTTGACGACAAAAAGCCGACAGAAGTGGGTTATGAAATAGATGAGTTAGCTCTGGAACACGGTCATCACGTTCTCAGAATCCCTCCGTATCATTATCAGTATAATGCGATCAAGCTGCTCTGGGCTCAAATAAAAGTTTATGCAGCCCACCACAACACTTCTCCACAATTCGGCACAGAAAATATAACGAACCTATTAAAAGAAGCCTGCGGGAAGGTCACAAAGGAAGACAGGGCGAAGGTCGTCGAAAAAATAAAAAATGTAATTTTCGAAAATTTTGACCGTGATTTCCGAATTGATACTATCATAGACGATAATCTAATTAGACATGTAGGCGAAATCGATGACGAAGACGACACCGTCTAAAGTGAATCGGAATCTGATTAAAATTCTTTGTTTACTAGTTGTTAATCTTTTTCAAGATTTTGATATATTTTTAAATAGTTATTCCTGAATATTATATGTAGAAATAAACTCGATTTAGGAACAAAAAACATCTAAATAAAAAAATATATAATGATACTGCGCTGTTCGGTTCGATCAATTCAAGTGCACTTTAGTAAACAGAAAGTAAAGCTCTTAAGTAGCATTATGGTATTGATATTACGAACTCTTTGATTTCTATTCTCTTTCATGCTGGTGTTCGTGTTCCTAATTGGAATAGTAATAATGGCTATAATTTTAAGAACAATTTATATTGGATGTTATTCTAATGTTTTACTTCGATTGTCTTCTTAGCTTGTACAGACCCACCAACTTAACTGTTCAAGTGGCAGAAAAAAGAACTAAAACTTTCCCTCAAATTGTGACAGTCTGTAGTTGATTTCCATGACCAGTAGCGCCCTCGAAAACTGCACAGTTGGTGGTACTATAAGGCTACTTGCTTAAGGAGAAATGTTTGACTTTAGGCTCTGGCTACGAATACATATTTATTCGTAGGGTTTATACCACAGAAAAGAGAAAACAATAGATAGGCGAAGAGTGTGTGGCACGCGTGCCAAGCATGCTCCTCAACAGGAGTATTGACGTCAACGAACTAACTTGCAGATTAAATAGCGATGTCGCAAATTTAAAGAAAGGAGAAATATCCTATCATCGGTAGTCGTAAAATTTTGTTCAATATTTTTTGTATTTCGCCGATGAACAAAGTCAGTGCAATCAGGCATATAGTGATTCCTGATTTTTTTATCGACAAGTATTATCGATAAATTTTAAGTCACCAAATGGCATCTCATTCTAATATCTAATTTGTAGATTTCCGAGTGATCTCCCTGTTAGACAGAAATACAAGATTTCAGTCAGAAATACCAGATTTCAGTCCATTTCATTTTCTACACTCCATCTATAGACCACATCTATATCTCGCTGCAACGCGAGACAGACCTTTACTGTTCTAATTGCTCGGATTTTTTTAAAGATAATATATTATTTTACAAGTAAATGGTGTTTTAGTTATGAGTAACGGAACTAAGGTGATGAAAAATACACACTAGTATTATCATATAGGTCAGTAAGCAAAAACGCAGCACTTACAAATACATTCCGCAATGGTACAAAACCATTAGTTTGCGAGTCCGACTCGCACATGACTGTCGTTAATGAAAAACGTGAATTTAAGACTTGCCGTACGTTACTTTTTAGAAAAAAACTCTGGCAGCACTGGTTTCCTACTATGGCAGGTGCGTTCGTTTTGGCAGTTTTGTAGCGTTTGTAGCAGTTTCAAAAGTGGCATTTGTGTATTAGCTTTTGGATAGAAGCTTTTGCTATTTTTGACCACCAATAACTGCATGCTATCCGAACGGCAAAAATTTACTTTGACAACCGACAATATTTTAACAATTTTGCACAGTACGAAACATGGAATCAATCTCAAAAATTAACAAAAAAAAAGTAGGTAGTTACCTATATTATTATTATTTCTTTGTTAATGGCTTCTGCTAGTTACCTATATAAAAAACTTGTGAAACAATCGCGCCTAATACAACTGTCAAACCAGCAGTTGTCAAAAAACGATCACAATGATCCCACGGTAAGACATGGGTCAAAAATATCACTTTTCTCTGTCATTTGTAGCGTTTTCATAGCTATCCGAACGGTGAGTGAAAACGATATTTTTGCTCACGAAGTCCGAAATCGAACGGCCCGTGTGATCATTTTTAGCGTTTGTGAGTGTTATTTTTGGCTATCCGAACGCACTAGGCCTAAAGACAAATATCCAAAGCCAATAACATTAAGGGTATACTCCATTTGACCCTAAGAACGTTATTTTCGATAATTTCACAATTGCGTCTATGGTTGTGATCACTGTGATCGTTTGTAACTGTTCTCCCCTGTTCCATTTAGGATAAGAACGCTAAGAATGCCACTAAAATTTGCCACTTCTGTCACTTTTGACATTAGATGTAAGGAATTCAAACTGTTCCAGTAGCATCATAGCGTTTATGGCGAAAATAACGCCAAGACCCATGTGGAACAACTTTTTGAAAGTGTGATCGTTTTTAGCGAATTTAACTTCAAATGGTAAGCACCCTAAATATCATCACTGACAGTGACACGACTGGAGTAGAGTGACATTTGACAAATACTTTTTTTTGTAATTGCTTGCGTGTATTTTTGTTTTCAAATCAAAATAAATCAATAAAATAAACCATTACACATAGATTATCTTGTAATTTAATTTCTTCTATTCTAATAATTTTTGTGAAACACTACCATAAGAATCTTCATTTATACAAAAAACCTATCGCATTTCGAGATCGCAATTTCAAGGTATTTGGGTAACAGCTCGTATGTTATATTCCAGCATGTAATATCTTAGGATATAAAGAAATACTTAAATACTATTTTATTGATGTCTTGTAGAGTCGTCTTCATATATTTGATGTGTGCAAGCCCTTTCAACATTGGGCCCGGATGGAGGTAAGACTGAGAGAATACCGCGCTCAACGTCGCCGCAAAGAGCTTATTGACACCACGAAAGATAAACTAGAAAGTACGAAACAAAAACTAGTTTCATTTTTATCATCCAAAGTATTCAAAATGAATAAGGAGAAGAGTGAAGATGAGATGTTACTGGTATGTTATGATTTTCTAAATCTTGAAGCTTCTCAGTTCTAGACTATTGATTTATATTTATAGTACTGATAAGTTGAATAAAAATATACTTAACCCTATGGGGTGTTGGGTTAGAATGTCACCTCTCCATTTCTTCCCATGGTGTTGTAAGAGGTGACTAAGGGAAAAGTGCACCAAATTAGCAGCTTGTCAGTTCTCATGTGTATATGAACAGCGTATTGTGTGCATTAGACGCACGACAGTGTTATACCATCATAGTGCCCTGCCAGAGTTTCATACAACATGTTCTTGTGTTCCTGTCTTAGATGTTGTTAGCTTAAACATATTATTAGTTATGTTCTTGTGTTTCATCCAGTGTGTTAGATAAAACATTTTGTATAACCCTGATACCGTGCCCGGTGAATGGCAACAGGCTCGCCCTCTATTACATGGGACCCAAACTCAATTAGTGAAATGTGCCTGTTTACACACCCCTGCCTACCCCTTTCGGGGAATACAGGCGTAATTATATGTATGAATATAGTAATAAAATTTTAGTAAGCATGTAGCTTATTAAAATTTTAATAAAAAGATTATAGTATTTAATTATTGATAAAGATCAAACTTAAAACTGGCTTTCTTTTGTAGTTTTATGCTATGATCCCCATGTATAGGATAAAATAATTTAAATATGTGATTCAATCCATTGCTCTTGTTATACAGACAAAGTATAAGATTTTAAAACATGTAACATTTTAGAAAATTCAATTTATCCCTCATAAATAGTATTGTATATAAATTGTTTGTATAGCAAAATTATAGACTCAAATTTACCAGCATCTTTTTTAATAATTAGTAGTAATAACTGTGTATGAATTAGTGGCTTCTGGTGTGAATTTGTGAATCAAACTACCCTCTAATTATATCAACACTTATTGTAATAATGTTATGATGGGACTGGCATAAATTTGTGTGAAAGTCTGTAACCAAAATTAGAATTAAAAAAAACCATTCCATTTCTCTCAGAATCAAGATGCTGCCCAGTAGGATAAGTTTCTGGACGTTGTTTATACCATATTATATCAAAATTCAGCCAAGCCATCAAAGATAATGGGTACAAATTCTGTCTCCTGTTTGAATACCTATTTAAATACCATTAAGTACTTACCTACAAAAAGAAATAAAACACTGATTTTAATCACAATGAAAGATAAGATTAGTAAATCATAAATGTATGCAGAGAACTGTAATCCTTAATTTATTTGACAAGGCACATTGATTGCTTAATTAGATTTTGTTGTATTAAAGATATCTTTGTCATGTATGACAGCCTAATGTATAAGCTAAGAATTACGGTTGCTAGGGACTGTTGAAGGCCTATGCTTAGCGAGATCTTAAAACAACCAATACTAAATAGTTTTAACTTACAAAATGAATCACACTTCCAGATGGAGGAAGAAGAAGCACCACAACCCCCACCACCAGCTGTGAAAAAAATTCTTATCCAGCCAGAAGAACACCTCGATGTTGCCCCTGAAGTCAGCGAGTTAGAATCATTTGCAGAAGAAAGCAAAGAATCATGGAAATACTTCATTGTCAAATGGTCACTGTATGCTATCATCTGGACGAGCTTATTTGCATACTTCATTACTGTGCAATTTGGTGCTGTTTTCTTTGCATTTTCAGTTCTACTAGGCATATATTTGAACACTCGAACAAGGCCAAAGAAAAAGGGTGAAGTCTCAGCATACAGCGTGTTCAATGAAAATTGCCAAAGTATAGAGGGAACATTGAAAGCAGAGGAGCTTGAACGGCAGATGCTATATGGTGTTGCTGGTGTAAGAGCTTTTTAGTTAATCTTAGCTGGGAATGTAGGCATTCTACCTTGTAGGCTGTATGTAATATTGAGTATAAATGATCTTCACGTATCATGTCTTCTGTTAATTTAATATAAATGTCATATGCACATGCGTCTACTTGAACTTAGAAAGAAGATGAGACCATATTATATATACATAGTATCATTACTTAAACTTTCGTGATCTGAATTCTGACATCATGTGAGCTTGTGACCATGATTAATGCAACTGGATTAACACATTGAGGTTAGTCAAAAATGCGACTTTAATTTGTGGGTGATTAGATCCAAAAGTGTAAATAAAACATGTTTGTCTTATATTGCTTAAAGCATGATTAGGAAATATATAAAATTTTACCTGTCAACTGAACTGTACAATTAATTACATAATGACAATAAAATTTCAAAGCAAGGATTGGGAAGTCAAAAAATTTTTAACTGTTAAACGTAAATACTTTTCCTATAAGCTAAGTAGGTATACCAATGGTCTGGCACATCGCATGCATCATCCTGAATGGAGACTGAAATTAAACAATATTCCATCTTTACGAATTTTTAGATTTAAGCTTGTAATGGAATGCATTATTGAAATATATATTGAAAAAAGTCTGTCTCCAGACCTAACATTTAGTGATTCACTTGATCTTAAAAGGGGATCAAAAGTGATTCACTTGATCTTAAAAGGGGATCAAAAGTGATTCACTTGATCCTAAAAGGGGCTCTGGATCGGTAGTGCTACCGAGTATTTCAGCTGGTAATACAAACGATACAAACCCGTATCTTTAGTATTGCTACAACAGTAACTTCCATCCTAGAACATGTATTTAAAGCAGCATTAGTAGAATCTTACCAAATTTGGTTAGGTAGGGGAGGAGGCTTGAGCATTGATGTCATCATATAGGGCCCCTTAACCCTACTCCTGGGTTGCAAGTCCCAGGCCCCTCTGGCCTCTTCCTCTGCAACGCTATGGACCAGGCACCCGCACGGTGAATCCATGGAATGCTAAGTAATTTGTCTCATACTAGCAAATTCACTCAGGTTTTTATACTTATTACAAAGTTGAAGTTCAACTGATAGCAAACACTTTTATTACATTTGTAAGAGATTATTAATGCAATTACTAAAGTATGAAACAATATTTCCATCTTGATTAATTATAAATATAGGTATGAGTAAGCTTGTAATAGAAATTTGCATTATAGCCTGAAAAATGGATCAAAAGGAATAATTCACAGTGATTAGAAGTTTTTACTTGATTAGTATGTTGTTATTAGTGCATTTATTAATAATGTAGGTATGGCCTCATATGTATTAGGTCAAATCAGACAAGCATTTTCTATTGTAACTATTATTATCTATTAGACAGCCTTATTTATTTTATAAGTCAAATTGTACTTTTAAGGTATATTTGTGTGTGTGAATAAAATATTTAGATGGGAATTAAGATTCATAAATTTGGTTTTTATTGTAAATTCCTAAATCGCCCGGAACTAATTCGGTTTACAAATTATTAGATCACAAACTTTTTGTCCCGAGCGGGGACCTAACCTCGATTTCCACAGGATCATACTCGTTTGAGCCGAAATTTTGTGCTCGTAATTATTGTAATATTTTAACCGTCATAGGGGATTCATTAGTTAGACTACTATAGACTTCCTCTGATCGAAAGAAATGATTTATAAACACTTATTATAACTCTTTACGGGTCACTGCAACCTGAACTACTTTCTGCATAAAACGGGAGCAACAGACAGTCCTCTATGTAGAGGCTGTATGCGTGAAGAAGAGACCGTGGAGCACGTCCTATTGCACTGTGAAGCCACGGAACAAATAAGAGTTGAAACGGGTCTATGTGAGCCATTCTCACCATCGAAATCCTTTCCATCACCACACACGTCACTGGAGCAGCTATGCCAGCGACCTAGAGTCCTTCTCCGCTACGTTAAGGAGTTCGGATGGCTTGGGTAGAAGATGGCGGGGGAAATGCACAATACACCCCAAGCGGGACGTCAGTGCAGGACATATCGCCCCCAATTAGAATAGGAATAAGAACACTTATGAATGATTTCAAAACACATATGATGTCGCTACCATTTTATATTTAAAATATGATTTCAAGCCCTACTGTCGTGTGCTAAGTGAAAATCATATTTACAAATTATTAGAGCACATTCTATACGAACCTATTTTAAAGAATATCATTTGTAAAATTTACCTACACATGATTTTTTTCCTGTACTCAAGTGGGCTGATAAAACCGCCATTGTATACTAATTAATGGAAAAAATGTGTACAAGTACACCGTGAATGATTTCTTTGATGTAATAAAACTCTCTTGGAATCTGAAGCCATATTTTAAATGTTTTTTTCGGAACGCTGATATCGTTGAAGATTTATTTTATTGCGTCGTCGATTTGTGTGTCAATGGCGACTGTGGACATAAATTATTGTTGTACGCGTGAAAATTAATCAAGAGTAATACCTATGAAGGTACTACGGGAAGTGACTAATTCGGGCTTTTAGTCGAATAGCATTTACCAACGGCAAAGATAATTGACTATGTGGCGTCGCCTGCTCATCTAGTATAGGAGACTACTACTATAGTAATCTTACAATCTTGCTACAATTCCTGAAGTTCTTATCTTTATGGATGGATACGTTCTCATGGTTCAATAAGTCAGACTATGTTAGCTCGAAACCCGGGTCGACGTATTCGATCCTCAACGTGAGTGTTTTTTGCCGGTTTAATTTATAATATCTAAATATGTGTGAAACTCACGAGAATTTCAATTCAAAAATATGTTAGGTATTTTCTCGTGATGTACAATGTGTAAATTTACTTCTATGTACTTGATACAACCAGTTTAACTGGATATGGGTACGTTCCCATCATACAAGCAGTTGAACATCTTTAGACATTGTAACAACCCCTTTACTATTTTTTTTTTTTTTACCTTTTTTTATAATTATATATTATTCAATTAATCAATTAGCATTTATAATATACGTAGAAATATTAATAATAAAAAAAACACCTAATCCACCTAAATTCAACTAAATTAAACTGAAATTAAATTGAAAGGCCTAAATTAAACTGATCCTATAACTGATCCTATTTTTGTTTAAACTTAACGATCGTGCTTGACTAAAAATTCTGATCCCAAAATCTCAAAGTATTAAAGAAGCCTAAAATAATGTATTCAATATATTTCTATATTCTAAAATTATTGTGATTTGAAATATGGCATGTGAATCGTCTAGTATAATGGCAGGACCTTAAGAAGTGACCTATTGTAGTAATCCATTTTCTTTTAAGGTACTTAAGAAAGAATTTAACTAACCTAACAGATAATACTTCTATATAGTATCTACTTAACCGATAATTTGAAATCTATCAAATTGAAATTTATAATTAAAATAAAAATCATAAAGATACCTAAGTATTTATACTTTAGTAATTTTATAGAAAATTTATATCATTTCACTCTAATATAATTTAGAATATTATTTGTAGGTACACTTGATTATGTAAAGTTATGGAATTTGAATGTATTATTAGAATAACGTAGACATTCCGAATTAGTGAACAGAGAATAATAAATATCTCATAAAATATTGGAATTAGGAATTTAAGACCAATAGTAAATATTAGGAAACCTGAAGTCTAAAATTAGATAAATCATCATTATCAGAAGTAACATAGAAGATAATTATATGTATATATTTTATAGACCATAAATTCAAAACAAAGCAATTATAAGCGAAGTATCAATAGGGCCAAATTGAATCGTTAAATAAAATCATTGAAAGTTAAATAATTTTGTATGGGAGTAAATATGTTTCTTATAGAAATCTGTGAGAAATTACAATGAAAAACAATGGTTATATTTTTTCAAACAGATAAAAGTAGGTATATGAAACCTAATATACAGTAACTAAATTTAAAACCACATGTATAAATTAATATTGTAGATATTCTCAAATTACAAATAGACACCGAGAAAACCTGACATAAAATCTAGATAAATAGGTAATATAGGATTCGGTTTAAAATAACATAAGTATAAACAACTATGCATTGGCTATTGTAAGGAAAACAATATGGAACTAGAATTTACTTGAATGATGTACACATAATAAATTGTCATGACTCCTAATATTACTTAAGATTTCCTCAAAAATTGCAAACATATTATAGTTTAATAATAAGAATCTAAGGTGCTTAGCTGCTTATCTAGTAAAGCAAGTGGAATGTATTTGAAAATATTTCCTCTAAAGTACCTAACATAGAAAACTAGACCTTAACTCGTTATGTGAGACAGACTGACAAGGGAAATATACCAAAAGAATAATCAACGAACTCCCGTAATTACTTTATATTATATTTGACTTCAATCATTCAAAGATCTAAATAGAAATAGACTAAAATTAATTTAATTAATACACCACTAAACTCGTCAAAGATTAACTAAAATAATGACTATACCTATACGAACTTATCAGATTCAACGAAAATATAAAATTCCAAAAATATTGCATATTGTATTCCAAAGTACAATTTATTCATTTACTTAGAACTTATCAAATTATATTCATAACGTCATAGAGTAAAATGAACATTAAAATAAGAAAATACATTGTACAAAATTATATGATGAATTTGGATTAAATTAAATTGTATTATTTTAAAGTTGGTCTAATTAAAAGAGTAGTAGAAAGGACTAGACTGATAATTCCTAATTTACATTGATTCTGACTTCTACGCTATTACATTTTGGAAGTATAACGTTTATTGGAAGTAAACTAGCAAATAGATATTTTATAGATATTGTTTTCGTAAAATTTGATTATTTGAGAAGTTACAACTTTGATAATTAGATGGATCCATCGTATTTTAGTTAGCAGTTATAAGGAAAGGTTCAGATTCTAAGTGCCAGGGACTTGCAACCCCTGGTGTACGTTTAAGAAGGCCTCCTTTACGGTGCACGACACCAATGCTCATCGGTTCACTTAGGTAATGCCTTCTCCTTAAATCAAATACTGCTTAACTTCCTATTTTATCTCATTATTGGAAAATTCATAATATCCATTTAATGAGTGCCTTGATTGATTAATTTTCAATTTCCTTTTACAAATTTCGTACATATAACATTGATATTAACAGTTAATTTCATTGATATGATATTTCTCAGTTTGAAATAGAATGTGTTTCAGAGTATCATAATACAATCCATATTATAATTGATTTCAATGAAAAAGTTTGGTTTTATATTTTAGGACTTACTTTGCCTAAGTTTTGTAAAATCACGTGTTTGTGATATCAAAAGTGAATTATACTTTTACTCAGACTCAAGTACTCAAATATGAATATATATATAAGGTTAAGAGGATTTATCTTCCCTCTGGTTTTCTCATGTCGAATATAACATCTTTCATCCTTACAGCAGAAAGACTTAAGTGTGGTCGCATTTGCACCAATGTTCAACAATGTATTATCATGGTTGAATAGAATTTAAACTTCATATTGTTGTACGAGGACTTATATGCCTCATTCTTGTCGTAAAAAATGTCAATCCTTCTTGGTTGAACAAACATAAAGCATTCATTATAATATCAATCCAAATACTTGAGTAGAATAATCGTATACCTTTATAAGTTATTATACTTAATTACTGAATTAGTACTTAGACAAAATAAATTCTATCGAATAATGTTCATAAAACATTGGAATAGGATTTGAACTCAAAATTTATATAGTTTACTATTGCATTAGATTTGAATTGAAAGACCCAAGACTTAGCATTGGCATACAATTGCATATTTGATTTTATTTATCGGCTTGAACAGTTTTATGATAACTTTATTTTAAAACGTTGGTAATATTTATAAATATGATGTTCTCAGGATAACTTTATTCCAGTAATTTCACCTCTGTAATTTGACATAGGAATGCGAATTCATGTAAGGAACAGTGCAGAATAATTCTAAGATACAGATTAATCTTTAAAAAGAATTAAATACCTTTTATAAGATCAATTTCCATGGCAAATTTTCTACAAAATATCAATATTAAAAGGGCCTCTCGACCATGCAAAGGAAATTAAATATCCGCATATTATATGAAAACTCAAATTTCCGAACATGTTGTTTCCCAAACGATATTAGATATATCTAAGTTTTGCTTTGCTACGTTTTATATGTTTTATTTCACGTATATTACTAATCTAGATAGATAGATAGATAACACTTTATTGTACACCAAAAGTAAGAAAAACGTGGGCTTAATATTAGCTTAAATATAATGTTGTACAATGGGCGGTCTTATCGCTTAGAAGCGATCTCTTCCAGACAACCTTTGGATGGAGAGGAGTTAACATACTTTTATTAACGGTGGTGCGATTAAATAATATAAGTAAGTAAAAATGTTCCTACTCACAAACTCATAAAATATATAAATATATTACATATAATAAAATAAATACACACACTACATATAATATATAATTACAAATATATATATATATAAATATATATACAATAACATAACAGACTGATGTAAACAAAACTTTACATTCTCATTTGTAATAAATAATTCAAACAAGCATTATTAATTTGATGACCGAGACAGATAATACTTTTTTATTTGATCCTTGAAGACCTTCAGTGACGGTGCTCGTCGCACTGAGACTGGCAAAGCATTCCATAAGCGAACAGCCTGTACAGAGAACGAACGGTCATAGAAAGTGCTTCTATGCACAGGGATCTGCAGGATGAGATTTTCTGATGACCTAAGTGAAAGGCTGTTACAGCTATGAAGGAATTCAAAACGTTCCCGTAGATAGCACGGGGCAGAGGGACTAAACAGAATAGTGTAGAGAAGAGAAAGTATGTGAGTATTCCGACGAAGTCGTATAGGGAGCCACTTGAGCTTATTACGAAATTCAGACACATGATCATATTTACGCAAACCAAATATGAATCGAATACAGAAGTTTTGCAGACGCTCAAGCTTATTCAGCTGGTCCTCCGTTAGATCTAGATAGCAGGCATCAGCGTAATCAAGAACTGGGAGCAGAAGAGACTGCGCAAGCTCTACTTTAGTGGCAGTTGGTAAAAAGTTTCGAAGTCTTCTCATGGAGCCAGCAGACGCAAATAACTTGCGGCTAATAGCTTCTAGCTGAAGGTTCCAAGTAAGACATTGATCTAGTGTTAAGCCAAGATTTTTGACCGATTTGCTGTATGGGATAATGACTCCACCAAGCTCGACATTCGGAACAGTAGACCAATCAACTTTATCAACCATGCGTTTGCTGCCAATGATCATGACTTGGGTTTTCAATGGGTTAACTTTCAAGCCATAGGCATCACTCCATTCTGCTATTCGACGTAGATTAAAATTTGTAGTTTCTATAGCACTAGCAAGCTCATTCAGTGAAGCTTGAGAGTAAATCTGGAGATCGTCAGCATACAAGTGATAGGGAGAAGTTATGTGTGTTGATAATGAATTAATAAAAATTGCAAATAAGAGAGGAGATAAGACACCACCTTGTGGCACGCCGGCTAACAAGTTGCACCACGAAGAAAACGAATCTTCGAAACGCACCCGCTGCCCACGTGGCCGTGGGCAGCGGGTGCGTTTCGAAGATTCGTTTTCGTAAATAACTAGAAAACCAATCAATTACTGTTGGAGATACGTTTAAAGAGCGTAGTATGGCAAGTAGAATGTCAAAGTTGATGGTGTTGAAAGCATTGCTGAAATCTAATAATGTCAGCACAGTAAGTTGGCCTCCTTCCATGCCATAACGTATATCATCTGTGATTTTTAAAAGTGCAGTAGTCGTACTATGGCCTGGCCGGAAACCAGATTGGTATGGATTAAGCAAGTTTTGCGTAGAGAGGAATTTTGAAAGCTGATCATGCACAAGACGCTCAAGAACTTTGGACAAGAATGGAAGTATGGAGATTGGACGATATTCAGAGAAGGACTTAGGATTGGATATTTTAGGAAATGGGATAACCTGGGCTTCCTTCCACGTGGAAGGAAACACACTTTCAGATATAGAAGTATTTAAAATGTGGCAGAGTATGGGAAGAATGGTATCTAGGAGAGGAACAAGCATGTTGCGACTAATACCATCGACTCCAACAGCGTTAGATGTGATTGACAAAACACTCTTTTTAACGTCACAAGCAGAGAATTGATTAAAATTGAAAGAACTGCAGTCTGGAGTTGGAATAGTGGAAAGAAATTGCAATGTTTTAACTTTGTTCGTCTCATCAATGTGAGATGAAGAAATGAAGTGTTGATTGAGAGAATCGATATTTAAATCCTTGGGAATAGACTCTTGACGAGATTTACCAACTCCAATTGACCGTAAAAATTTCCAGATTTTGACTGGATCACCATTTTGAACTGATTTATGGATATGGCGGCGTTGAGCATCCCTAAGCACTGTATTACAACGATTTCGAGCACGAGTATATTTCGTCTTATTAATATCACTGGGACAACTTTTATATTTACTTTTTGTTACAGTTTTTTTGTGCATCAGTGTTTTAATATCATCTGAGAGCCACGGAGCAGGAAGATGTTTGATTTTAATAGCCCGTAGAGGAGCATGCACGTCATATAGCTGAGTGATAAGCGAGTTAAAGATCTCAATTTGTTCATCTACCAAATAGCATTTACAACAGGAGTCCAGTCAATATTCCGTGCATCTTCAAGAAATTCTTCCTGATTGATACCACTAAAGTTTCGCTAAAGAATAATTTGAGGCTTGGCTTTAGGAGGACGAATTTTATAGGAAAGAAAAATCAAATCATGATATGAGAAAGCATCAGCAGAAAACTGGCCATGCTTAGCAACATGCTGGGGCGAGGATACAAACATAAGATCAAGAAGAGAAGGTGTTGTGTTTGGGAAATGATGAGTTGCAGCTAAAGGGAGTATTTGCATGTTGCAAGAAGCAATTAAAGATTCTAGAGATGACGAACGTGAATCTTTTTTGAGAAGGCACGTATTGAAGTCACCCATAATTATAGCGTGACTGTAAGATGGAATAAGATTTTCTAAGATCTGTTCAAAAGAGGAGAAGAAGTTAATTTTTAGGGAAGGGCTATAATAGACTCCGAGAAGTATTTTGTTATGGGAAAAAGTTACTTCAATAAATAGATGTTCACCAGCATTTGACAAGGGTGGCTGAGCTGACATACTAATAATCGAGAAAGGAACATGTGCACGAATGTAGATAGCTACACCACCGCCCGCATTGCCGGTCCGATCATTACGTATGATTCGAAAACCTGGAAGAGGATAACATATGGAAGGAAGACTGGGCTTAAGCCACGTCTCGGAGACTAATATAGCATGAATGTTTTTATTATCTAAAGATGCCAGCATATCAGGAAAGTGAGCCGGAATACTCTGGGCATTGATATGAATAACATTGAAATTTTTAGGTACATCTGAAAATTCATTTTCAAGCGTTTCAGAAAGCGAAGGGTTACTAGTAAAGCTATTTGTACTACTACTGCTAGAAGAACAGGAAAAATACTCAAAACTGTCATTTGTGCTGCTACTGTTAAATATGTTTATCATTATAAATATATATACAAAAAATAAAATATATACCTATATACTATGTTATAAAATATATGTATAAAAACAAAAAAAAAAAAAAACAATAAAAGTACCAAAATGTACTCTCTTAACATTCTCTCAACCCGCCGGCTGTGTTTATCTACATATTATATAAATATTACGTATTTATTTCAAAGTATGATTTACGCGTTCGAGACACTTTAAATTTAATAAGCGATGTGCAAAAACCTTGCAATACAACAATCTGAATTCATATAATAAAACATAACAGAAAAAGAAATATAAACTAATACAGATTCCGAACGCAACCCATCTAAGCTCAAAATCCAACTGTGCAACGAAACGCAACACTACTGTATCAGAATCTAAACTGTAAACGAAGTTTGTCTATAATATAAAAATACAATTGCAGTGTGAAGTTGTGAACGGACTCAACGGACATCACAGCTTATCTGAGATAGATATTGACTGACGATGGGCGTTTCACTAAACGTATGTTACTTCATTATCAAGACGAATTTAACTAAACATAAAAGGTGTCTGATACTTGAGGTATTCATTGAGAGAATAAAAAAAAAAATGGTATGAATAATCTACCGTCTACTAACGAACAAGAATTCAGCAAAGAAACACAAAAGTTTTCAGGCGGTAGAATAAAAAGTATCTGTATCAGTGTGACACCAGTAAGCGTAATGTGAATAATGCGTAAAAATTTAGAAAGTTAATAGGTACTGAGAGACAATAAGTATGGGAAAAGCATTTACGAACGCGAAGTAACACTATTTCCTGCTAGAACTAGCAGCCCGTCGTTTTGTGACTTCAGGAACTGCAGGTTTTTTTGAAGCAGTGGTGATTGGAACTTGTTTCGCAGCAGCAGCTACTGGCTCGCTGATCTTATCCAGCTCTGAAAAGGAAGCCACTCGACGGCGTGTTCCGTCAGACACCTGCACAAATACGGAGCCGTCTCTGGTCCAGGTTTTTGTGACGCCAAAACGCTGTCGAGCAGCCATAAACACATCATGACGCACTTTGGTTAAAAACTCCGACAACGTTACGCCAGATTTCTTCAGACAGGCTTTGGCACTCCAAATTTTGTTACGCATGGTGTAGTCACGAATCTTGACCAATATAGGGCGTGGCTTATTAGGAATAACAGCACGCCCCATTCTATGGCAACGACTAATGCTCTCAATAGAAAAGTCCGCGATTTTTAATTTATCTATTATAGTTTTGTGACAATGCCTGCAGTGTCTTCCGTTTTTTCTGTTTCTGGCAAACCATGAAAAAGCAAGATCTTCCTTCTGCTTTGCATTTCCATGTTGTCCTGGTTGCAAGCGACAATTTCCAGCTGAGTTTGGAGTGCTTGCAGAGCAGCGAGGATGAACGTCTTGAAAGATGCAAAATCTGCTTCCAAGTTTGGTGTGGTAGCAGAAGTGGAGCTCTTGTGCAGTTCATCGCGGAAGTCATCCATTTGTTGCATAAACAGTTGCTGCATTTCAACAAGCGACTTCTTGACGTCTTCCATAGTACAGTGCAGTGAAAAGTGATATATATAAATGTGATATGTTTAGGGAAAATGCAGATAACACAAACCGGCAGGTAGAGTGACCCTAACTTTAACTTAACATGAGAATTACACTTTAACAACTTGTATTTACTATTTTAAATCAAAATTAAAGTTTACTATTTTTGCAACGATGTTTCTATTTTCGCACCTACCGCCGGAAAAAAGTCTCCTCCAAAATCTACTCACCTTGTTAGTCACCTTTCCTTGTCGGAATTTAAGCAATCTATAAATTGCATAAGATTTCATTGCAGGTACTTTTGTCAACATTTCACATAAGTTAATTGTAGTAAAAAATGTAAAATATGTAAAGCACGAGAATTTACTATGACCATTTTTTCTTTCGATTCCTGCTTTGTTGACAGATCCTCTAGATTGAATTTTTATCGTATTCTTTTTTTTCAAAATATTCATTGCCTGTTATTATTTAAACATAAAATGAGGTCCTGGAATCTCTTTACTGATTTAAGAATTCAATAAGGTTAGTAGTTAGGTTAGTTATACACAAATATTGTCTATTAAAACTTTTTACTAAGAATGAATAATTTATTTCTGATCTTTAGATTCTTTACCTATATTATTCGTCTTTAGTGACGGAACTTTCTTTCCAAGGTATGTTCCGTTACAACATATCTATATAATTTGTAGTTGAACATAGCGGCTTGGCAGATGATCGCTTGCAGTATGAATGACTGCAGTACAACCAAAGAGAAAGTGTCACATGACGAAGATATGTGGTTGAAAAAGTGGGTGGTAATGCCATATAAAACTTTTACCCTGGTTTAAAGCTATTCCAAATGTCAGGCACTGAAGTACGTGTTCAATAATTCTAACGCTATGCGGTTTTACCTATATTTGTCTACAAATGCAACTGAGATTTTAAAATTCACATTAGTTTTAGATCATGGTAGACATTCTGATTCAGGTGCATCAGGCTAGCACCATAAATAAAAAAGCGCCCACAACCCCTTAATATGGAATGTATAATTATGGAAATAAATTTTAATGTATGTGGCAATTCTAAAATTACAATAATAATTATTAAAGCGTCTACAACACTTCAAACCTTCTTCAGATCGTAGTTGTCATATGTATTAAAGAATAATAACTCCTCGTAGACACAGACTTCAATGTAGAAATAAAAGATCAAATTTATTTTAAAATTTGCTTTAATTAATAATATAATCACATTTAGAAATTGACAACAATAAATCCATATAAATGCAAGTATTCACTACAAAATGCAACAAAGTTAACATGATTGTATTTACAATAAATTAACACTAAAATAAAGTTCTTATTCAAGGGAGGTACTCATTAAATCTTTGATACCTTAACATGCATAGATTTGTAAATATAAATTAAACCAAAAACATGTTTATAAAATGTCATGTAAGCGCAAAATAGGAGGTATATTCCTCTTCTTTTGTCATGACTGCTCTCAGAGAGTCAGAAAAGGCAATCTACCATGCATCCCGGGTGTGATGTGTGAATCGACCTTTAGTAAGTCTGGCTTCATCAAATCTTTTGTACAGTTATCCAACAATCTTATATACGGAATATTCTAATATTATATGAATATTCCAAATTAATAAAATAAACAAGTTTCAACAAATATAAATTATACATTATGTATAATATTAAGCAAAAAGTAGCCCATTCTGTTTCTTTTCTCAATACACGATTGATACGACTTTGTAATAAATTTAAATTAGTTACCAACATCTAAAAATTTGATTGTATAATAGAAAATAAACTAAATTCGTATTTGAGCAACATAACCGCCAATAATAAGATGGAATAATTAGAAAAGTAAGTAATTAATATACAAGGTAATTCAATCACAACTTCTGGTAACATTAATTTCCAAATGTGTATGTATATACACTTTTAAAATGGTTTTATGTGTTATGCTATTTTCAAATCACATAAAATATATACTTTATTAGTTTCTTTTGAAAATAACAAAGAGAGTGCATTCATGAAGCGACGATAGCGCTGTGATTACAAGGTGTCTCATATTCATAGAGAAGGTTCGTAGATGCGACCTTCGGCGCATCGAGAACTTTAGTAAAAATCTAAGCACCTGATAGTACTTTTCTTGTCCTAGCCTAGATAACATTTTCGGTACTAATATGTGGCAGTGGTCATAAGGGCTACCATAGCCGTTACTAAAAAATATTACCCTAAGGACCTGTTTCAGAATGTTCGAGTAAGTTCCGGTTATACTACCCAGAACACATTGAATAAATAAAACACTATCTTTGCGTTTCAGTCATCGGTTTAGCATATCAATCAGTTAAAGCTTGAAACACGCTGCATGTTAACTGTCATTTTTATCATTCAGTTATTTTACGTTCTGGGTAGTATAACCGGAACTTACTCGAACATTCTGAAACAGGCCGTTACTCTTATTCCTTTTGATTATGTAGGACGTAGGTAATACGACCCTTCTGCGAATGTTAGACACGACTCATATGGAATGATCATGTTTATATATTACTAAATGGTCTACTCGTATACAAATTAATATTAAAAAGTTTACTAATATTGTAAGTTTTCACATCGGTTCGGGACTTCTAAATTGATCCCAATTGCCACCACTTATGACGTACCTATTATACGTTGGCAACTTTGAAAGAATTGTCAATACAAATGGTCGCAGTTAAAATTATACCTATAGTACCGCCAACTTAACTGTAAAGTTCGCGAGGGCGCTGCTGGTCAAGGAAATCAACTACAAACTGTCACAATTTGAAGGAATGTTGTAGTTCTTTTTTCTGCCGCCTGAACAGATAAGTTGGTGGGACTGTAGATAGATCCAAATATACTGTTTACTCGTATATTAAGGTAAGTTCCGTTCGTGACAGATTTATCACGTATATTTATTGGAATTAATCTTGGCCGGCTTGAACATATGGCTCAACAATATTTATGTACGCTAAAAGGCTACACGTTGTAAACAGGCGGGGACAGTTAATGCCGTAGTCTTTGCCACCAGATTACAAAGTGTACAGGAAGCACCGCCAAATCGCGCGGCGACGCCTCCCTTTGGTCCCATTGAACACATTAAGAGTGGCACGGCGCGAGTGCTTTCGCGTTTCCGAACTGCGCGATGACGTTTGACCTATGTCCGATTAGATAACGCAAGCGCTTTAAACTACGAAAAACAAGGGTGTCTAATTGCTCGTACCTCTGACGTCACGAGAGCAATTTGTTTACACACACAGTGATGTAGTATGAATTAAATACATGTCACGCGAACTCAATTAAAGATGCGCAGCCACCGAACTAATTCAAATAACGGCAGGTGCATTTGAATCAGTTCGAGCGTGACTTAACTCCGACAATATGGGATACAGTTTTTTATTTAAACTGATAGTCTAGCCTTTGACTACTATCTCACCTGATTGTAAGTGACGATGTGGTCGAAGATGTTGTCCAGGCTAGCCTAGAATTACTGGCTCTCAAGGACAGCTGTCGGAACACACTGTTAGGTGCTTGGCGACAGATTTTCTACTTGAGAGTGGTAGCTAGCCAGGCGGGCATTCGCAAAATGCCCTACCGCCATGCTGTAACGACTGCCATCGTAAGACAACAACCGGGACCGACGGCTACGAGCCCTCCGAAGCACGGAAGCGCTCAGTAGTAATGTCACTAGCGGTCACCCATCCAACTCCTGACCGCGACGGACGTTGCTTAACTTAGCTGATCGATTAAGAACGGCTAAGCAAACTTCGCTACGAGTGCTTCATATCTATAACATATAACGTATCAAAGATGCGCGGCGCGTTGAGGGAGCAGCGCAGAGGTTTAGTACGTTCTTTTGTTTTAAAACTAGTTAGTGCCCGCAACCGCTTTCGATGTGTAGAAGCCTTAAAACATGGATTGCGCAACATGTTCAAGTCGGCAAAGAAAGACATCCCTACGTACATACGCCTGCACTAACCGATAAAATCCATAAAACAAATCTATGCCGCATATTACATTTCGTAACATCTTACAAAAAGTAATGTTGTATTAAAATTATAGTTTATTTGTATGAAATTCAAAGGACGACAAAAGAGCAAGTATCTACTCGGCTCCGCATCAAGGTCCCCATGAGTTTTTCTCACGAATATTCGCAAGAGAGGCGATGTATGATTTCTGCGTTACAGTATAGAGTTCCATACAAAGAATACTGAATGAGTTGAGGTTATGTTGATACGGTGCCGACAGCCGATCAGTGTGCGTCAACCATAATATGTGGCAAGAATAACAAATATTTTAAGAAAACATCAAATTAATATTGTAATAAAACACTTAAAAAATATAAAAATATATCTAGTGACAATTCTGTCTAATTTTCCTGTTAAGCCGACGTGACGTCACAAACGCCACGCAAGCAAACCGGAACAATTTTTGACGCGTTTTGCTTCTACACGAAGCATCCTCAGGAGGTCTTGACTCTACGAGCGCACGATCGAGGAAGAATTTCTTTGGTTTGGCTGCGTGGCGTTTGTGACGTCACGTCGGCTTAACAGGAAAATTAGGCGGAATTGTCACTAGATATATTTTATATTTTTTAAGCGTTTTATTAAAATATTAATTTGATGTTTTCTTAAAATATTTTGAAAATATTTGTTATTATTAAATATGGATTTCCGCAAAGTATCGCTTGAATTTATTCATTATCATAATATGTGGCATAGAACATTATGGAAAGTATACAGCTTAGTGCTGAATACATGCCACACGTATATTATGTACATAGTCTTCGGGAGGCATTATTTTTTAAACTACGTATTAAGCAGCTATATATCTGTTATATTATTTCTACATCACTTAATGTAATGGCACAAAACTTATTTTTACAATAGTTATTTGTGGACAATATAAGGCACAGACAGAGTATTCAAGAAGTTGTATAGTTTGCTACTTATCATATCCTATAGGCGTTACATTTTATCTAGGTTGCCTTTTAAGGAGCTGCGCAGACGAGCGACGGTTATTTTCTTCTGGGAACATGGATAAGCAACAGTTATATGAAATGTGAAAAAGAGGTAACTAATTTCCACAGACAAAATGTGTGTCGTCTGCGCATCCCCTAACTGAAATCACTATTGACAATGAAAATATTTTCTTATTAAACATTATCAAAGCATTAATAAATCTTAACTTTTATTGTACATTTTTAAATGATTCGTCTAATTTACTTGTACTCGTATTTGATTATAATTTTTTTAGCCCATTCTGTTTCTTTTCTCAATACACGATTGATACGACTTTGTAATAAATTTAAATTAGTTACCAACATCTAAAAATTTGATTGTATAATAGAAAATAAACTAAATTCGTATTTGAGCAACATAACCGCCAATAATAAGATGGAATAATTAGAAAAGTAAGTAATTAATATACAAGGTAATTCAATCACAACTTCTGGTAACATTAATTTCCAAATGTGTATGTATATACACTTTTAAAATGGTTTTATGTGTTATGCTATTTTCAAATCACATAAAATATATACTTTATTAGTTTCTTTTGAAAATAACAAAGAGAGTGCATTCATGAAGCGACGATAGCGCTGTGATTACAAGGTGTCTCATATTCATAGAGAAGGTTCGTAGATGCGACCTTCGGCGCATCGAGAACTTTAGTAAAAATCTAAGCACCTGATAGTACTTTTCTTGTCCTAGCCTAGATAACATTTTCGGTACTAATATGTGGCAGTGGTCATAAGGGCTACCATAGCCGTTACTAAAAAATATTACCCTAAGGACCTGTTTCAGAATGTTCGAGTAAGTTCCGGTTATACTACCCAGAACACATTGAATAAATAAAACACTATCTTTGCGTTTCAGTCATCGGTTTAGCATATCAATCAGTTAAAGCTTGAAACACGCTGCATGTTAACTGTCATTTTTATCATTCAGTTATTTTACGTTCTGGGTAGTATAACCGGAACTTACTCGAACATTCTGAAACAGGCCGTTACTCTTATTCCTTTTGATTATGTAGGACGTAGGTAATACGACCCTTCTGCGAATGTTAGACACGACTCATATGGAATGATCATGTTTATATATTACTAAATGGTCTACTCGTATACAAATTAATATTAAAAAGTTTACTAATATTGTAAGTTTTCACATCGGTTCGGGACTTCTAAATTGATCCCAATTGCCACCACTTATGACGTACCTATTATACGTTGGCAACTTTGAAAGAATTGTCAATACAAATGGTCGCAGTTAAAATTATACCTATAGTACCGCCAACTTAACTGTAAAGTTCGCGAGGGCGCTGCTGGTCAAGGAAATCAACTACAAACTGTCACAATTTGAAGGAATGTTGTAGTTCTTTTTTCTGCCGCCTGAACAGATAAGTTGGTGGGACTGTAGATAGATCCAAATATACTGTTTACTCGTATATTAAGGTAAGTTCCGTTCGTGACAGATTTATCACGTATATTTATTGGAATTAATCTTGGCCGGCTTGAACATATGGCTCAACAATATTTATGTACGCTAAAAGGCTACACGTTGTAAACAGGCGGGGACAGTTAATGCCGTAGTCTTTGCCACCAGATTACAAAGTGTACAGGAAGCACCGCCAAATCGCGCGGCGACGCCTCCCTTTGGTCCCATTGAACACATTAAGAGTGGCACGGCGCGAGTGCTTTCGCGTTTCCGAACTGCGCGATGACGTTTGACCTATGTCCGATTAGATAACGCAAGCGCTTTAAACTACGAAAAACAAGGGTGTCTAATTGCTCGTACCTCTGACGTCACGAGAGCAATTTGTTTACACACACAGTGATGTAGTATGAATTAAATACATGTCACGCGAACTCAATTAAAGATGCGCAGCCACCGAACTAATTCAAATAACGGCAGGTGCATTTGAATCAGTTCGAGCGTGACTTAACTCCGACAATATGGGATACAGTTTTTTATTTAAACTGATAGTCTAGCCTTTGACTACTATCTCACCTGATTGTAAGTGACGATGTGGTCGAAGATGTTGTCCAGGCTAGCCTAGAATTACTGGCTCTCAAGGACAGCTGTCGGAACACACTGTTAGGTGCTTGGCGACAGATTTTCTACTTGAGAGTGGTAGCTAGCCAGGCGGGCATTCGCAAAATGCCCTACCGCCATGCTGTAACGACTGCCATCGTAAGACAACAACCGGGACCGACGGCTACGAGCCCTCCGAAGCACGGAAGCGCTCAGTAGTAATGTCACTAGCGGTCACCCATCCAACTCCTGACCGCGACGGACGTTGCTTAACTTAGCTGATCGATTAAGAACGGCTAAGCAAACTTCGCTACGAGTGCTTCATATCTATAACATATAACGTATCAAAGATGCGCGGCGCGTTGAGGGAGCAGCGCAGAGGTTTAGTACGTTCTTTTGTTTTAAAACTAGTTAGTGCCCGCAACCGCTTTCGATGTGTAGAAGCCTTAAAACATGGATTGCGCAACATGTTCAAGTCGGCAAAGAAAGACATCCCTACGTACATACGCCTGCACTAACCGATAAAATCCATAAAACAAATCTATGCCGCATATTACATTTCGTAACATCTTACAAAAAGTAATGTTGTATTAAAATTATAGTTTATTTGTATGAAATTCAAAGGACGACAAAAGAGCAAGTATCTACTCGGCTCCGCATCAAGGTCCCCATGAGTTTTTCTCACGAATATTCGCAAGAGAGGCGATGTATGATTTCTGCGTTACAGTATAGAGTTCCATACAAAGAATACTGAATGAGTTGAGGTTATGTTGATACGGTGCCGACAGCCGATCAGTGTGCGTCAACCATAATATGTGGCAAGAATAACAAATATTTTAAGAAAACATCAAATTAATATTGTAATAAAACACTTAAAAAATATAAAAATATATCTAGTGACAATTCTGTCTAATTTTCCTGTTAAGCCGACGTGACGTCACAAACGCCACGCAAGCAAACCGGAACAATTTTTGACGCGTTTTGCTTCTACACGAAGCATCCTCAGGAGGTCTTGACTCTACGAGCGCACGATCGAGGAAGAATTTCTTTGGTTTGGCTGCGTGGCGTTTGTGACGTCACGTCGGCTTAACAGGAAAATTAGGCGGAATTGTCACTAGATATATTTTATATTTTTTAAGCGTTTTATTAAAATATTAATTTGATGTTTTCTTAAAATATTTTGAAAATATTTGTTATTATTAAATATGGATTTCCGCAAAGTATCGCTTGAATTTATTCATTATCATAATATGTGGCATAGAACATTATGGAAAGTATACAGCTTAGTGCTGAATACATGCCACACGTATATTATGTACATAGTCTTCGGGAGGCATTATTTTTTAAACTACGTATTAAGCAGCTATATATCTGTTATATTATTTCTACATCACTTAATGTAATGGCACAAAACTTATTTTTACAATAGTTATTTGTGGACAATATAAGGCACAGACAGAGTATTCAAGAAGTTGTATAGTTTGCTACTTATCATATCCTATAGGCGTTACATTTTATCTAGGTTGCCTTTTAAGGAGCTGCGCAGACGAGCGACGGTTATTTTCTTCTGGGAACATGGATAAGCAACAGTTATATGAAATGTGAAAAAGAGGTAACTAATTTCCACAGACAAAATGTGTGTCGTCTGCGCATCCCCTAACTGAAATCACTATTGACAATGAAAATATTTTCTTATTAAACATTATCAAAGCATTAATAAATCTTAACTTTTATTGTACATTTTTAAATGATTCGTCTAATTTACTTGTACTCGTATTTGATTATAATTACCTTAATATATTTTTAATAATTGCATTATTAAATGTATTTCTTAATAGAGAGTATGCATGTTATTAAAATATAGCTACATAAGACTTAAAATACTTTATCGTCTTACAAAAACAAAAAATATAACTTCTGTATATAGGCCGTAGGCGGAGGTGTCTGAACGACCACGATTCTCGAGTGATGTCTTTGGTCAAATTTAATAGTGAGGGGAGCTTATTGCCTTCTACCGTGTTGTCTCAAACTCTAGACTGCTACTAGAATTCAATTTACTTATAATTATCCACCACAAAGCTTCTCTGGCTACAATCGGGGATTCCAACTTAATGTCTCGCTCCCGATCACCACCACCTCGCTGTTCAATAAATAACATCGGAATAAAATAATTATAATTAAAATTTAAAATAAAATATATAATTAATTACAAATATATATACTGTTGGAAATCTTTAATAAAACTTATTAAATAAAGAGTATATCACAAACGTTATTATTTAATTATTTTACAAATAAGTAATATAGATCAGAAATACGACTGTATCGTTCGAGCGCACGCCAGCTAAGAGGCCGGCGCGTCGATTGTGCCCTCTTATATAGGCGAGTGGAGTGAGGGTTGCCTCAAGCAAAGTCCGTTTCTAACAATACTATATACATACATATATATATATAAATATATATACAATAACATAACAGACTGATGTAAACAAAACTTTACATTCTCATTTGCAATAAAAAATTCAAACAAGCATTATTAATTTGAAGACCGAGACAGATAATACTTTTTTAAAAAGAAGTTTGAAAAAAGGAGTTTGAAGTTCTTCAAGGATCAAAGATCCTTGAAGAACTTCAGTGACGGTGCTCGTTCAGCCACCTCTGCCAATTTCGAGAATAAACAGATATGATTAAATTAGTCATCATTTTTGTACGTTCATCCTTTAAGGTTAGTCGTAGCTTTAAATTTTGCATGGACATGTACTTGAGCACAATATCTATGGTTCTGGTTTGCCAGTTCTCTATGTATTTTCAAAATTATTTAGAAAATTTTAATATATAGATATAAACCGAAAATTGGGAAACCAGAAGCAAAGGTGCATGCATAGACTTAACAACTGTATGTCTCAGGATGACAAGCGCAGTGCAGATTGTCACTCATGACAAAATTCATCCGTTCATCAAAACTGCACCTTAAGATCTATCTCAAAAGTTACTATCGAGATGCATTTATTAATACGAACCTTAAGTCGAATGATTGAAAGACAAAAGTTATCTAAACCTTAGTTGAAAATATAAATTAGTATACAAATATCAGGAAAAAACATAACTTGAAAAACGTGGGTGTAAAAAATAAAAATGGCACAATAATATCGCAGATATTTTTAGATTAATATTAATAATTAAAATGTTAAACATTTAACACATGCATACCCCCTATTACTTAACACAAAACTATAATTATATATTCTCTATACTTACAACAAAGTATGTAGACATCCTTATTTAAGTTATAAAGATGCTAATAAATATGTAAACATTTAGAAAAGGAATGTAAAAAACCTAGATTAATGCTTTAAATTGAATAACTACTACTTTAAATTAAAGCTGGATTATTATTAGTATAGTAATTATTTTGCATGTGGACTACTTAAATAAACGAATGTTTAATTTCTCTTTCATAAAAATTGAGTATCGAAATATAGTCTGCCTCCAAGAAGCCTTGTTGGAGGCGCATTGGTCGGTCGACAAAACGATAGCGGGGGCTACAAAAAAAGTAACGCGTAATTCTATCATTATTCATAAACAACATTCATATTGTGATACAAGTGGGCATTAAATTAATACCTACTTTAAATTAAAGCTAGATTATTATCAAAATCAAAATCATTTATTAAATTTAGGCGACTACTATTTTTATAAAGGTCAATTACAAATTTTAGTATTGAAATAATCTACAATGTACTGCCGTTCAGCAAAAAAAAATTGTATACAGCCACTACGAGAAGATCGGGCAAGAAACTCGGGGCCATTTTAAACGTCTTGTAACAATATTTTACAACTTAACAATTCTTTTAGCAATTTGTTACATACTTCCTATATAATATTATGCTACAGTATTTGTTTAAATTACGTAGGGTGACCGGCGATAGCTTGGTAGAGGCGGAATTGTCCAGGCATTTTTGTCTGCTGGCTGTTTTTGTTTTAAGTAATCACAAACACCTATGTTTAGTTTCTTTTCTATCCAAAATTGAGTATAGTAATATAATTTGGCGGCCTCGTCGGAGGTGCAATGGTCGCTTGGCAAAGCAGTAGTGGGGACTACAAAAAGAAACGCGTAACGTAATTCTATCATACCCAACGATATTAAAATTTAATATTGTGACATAAGTAATCGAATTCTGAAATCATGTGAGCTTGTGATCATAATTCATGCAACTTGATGCCGGCCTGTGACGTTTCCATACAAACGTCGAAGGATGATTACTCCCTTATTTGAGGTTTTAGATCCAGAACTAAGTATGATACAGATTGATCTCTACTATATCTAGGCTTGTATCGTAAATAATTTTTAAAAAGGTAATTTACTTAAGAATTATGGACCTCGAACATTTTCATATTACTTTTTTATTGGCTCATAACTTTTAACTGAATTACATTTTTTTTTAATCGTAACCATACAAGCCTAGATATAGTAGAGATCAATGGATACCATACCTATTTCTGGACCTAAAACCTCAAACAAGGGAGTAATCACCCTTCGACGTTTTCAATGGAAACCTAACCGGCCAGTTCAACCTTAAAAGCATGATTAGGGTCTAGATAAAATTTGTGGGCATTATTTAACACTCTCGACGATGATTTACAACCCAAGCCAAGGCGAGGGTCTAAAGGAGCCGAGTTTAGTAACCAATACAATAATTCTCTTTCTTACAACGATTTTCAATACTTACATTCTTGCTAGTTTAAGGAAAAGTAACACTTACATTTTTACTAGTTTAAGGAAAAGTAAATATATTTTTATAAATTTTGCTGCCATTTGAAACAAACTGTACAGTTAGCACTAGTGCGGTAACCTATAGTGAAGTTGTGTTATATAAGCTGCATTACAGAGCTAAAAGTGGTGCAATGCTTTAAGAGCAAAAGTGTGAAAAACACCGCTTTTAAAAAAAAACTGTGTTTCTCAGCTGCGCCACAGGTAGCACTGTTTCGTTACCTTAATTATGTATATATGTAATTTATTTACGTATTTCACAGAAAAATAAAATAATTTAAATAAATATTATTTGATTAAATGTCGGTATATTATGCACGATAGATCAACAACTTTTTGTTTCATTTAAGTAACACAAAATATACTTTGTTATGTTCTTAGTGATCTATTAGTAAACGTAACAGAATCAATTAAATTGTAGTTGTACTTAGGTTTATTACTTATTATTTTATTTATCACATTTTTTGGTAAGCTTAACTCTTACGTCAAAATCTTTAGAGTATTTTGGGGCAAGTGTGTGTTCTCTTCTAAGACATAAATTTGCAGTTAATAAAAAGAATAACAAATATTTTTATGAACTATTATTATCATATAATATGAAATATGATTAAAAAAATTCAGAATGACTAGTGGAAGCGCAAGCATATAAAGACAAATATTTTTTCTATAAGTTTTAACACGCTATTATGTCTGCACGGTTGTGTTGCAATTGATATTAGCTTTTGATAACCGTAACGGTAAATATTTAAACGATAAACATTATTTAACATAAATATATTATGTATTCATAATGTTATATGTGATAATGCAAATATATATAACTATTTGCATTAAAAAAAAAAATTCCTTAAACAGGCCGTATTCTAGTGGGCCTGGATGGTCAAATCTTATAGTAAGAGAATATAGAATGATTCTCTATACGCTCGTAGTTGTCTTGGGGCAATTTTGATAACAATGCTTTTATTATCATTTAGAAAAGTTAATTGACTAT
The DNA here is from genome assembly GCA_963890685.1 of Plagodis pulveraria. NCBI lineage: Eukaryota > Metazoa > Arthropoda > Insecta > Lepidoptera > Geometridae > Plagodis > Plagodis pulveraria. The sequence continues at coordinate 6,825,301 of OY982964.1, read as the reverse complement.
CTAACTAGGAAACAAAATACGACGGCAAAAATAACACCATATATTTACTGCACCATTCGATCGTATCGCTAAAACTAGAAAGGGATCTAGGAATGGGCTGGTTTTATGACATTCGGTATATTGTCAAATAGCAGCTTAATTTATCATTTCTAAATATGGCATTATGGTCAACTTGTACTCTTAAAATGAGTCAAACGACTCATTTTAAGCTTTGCTTGTCTATAAGAAAGACCAGAATACAATAGCAGTTACTACAAAAAACGTCTATATCACCTATGGTTTTCAATCGAACTTCAGTAAACGATTTAAATCAATGCTGTACTTATTTGTATTATTTATAGCACTGTTATATCACCTAACACTTTTAAAAAAATATTTATGTATTATTATGTGTCATGTTATGAATTTGTTTTGTTTCCCGCAAAAGTCGCAGGCATACATAATTATTTAGCTTAATTATTAAATTAACATTATGAACTTAAGCACTAATATATTATTTATTATAATAAAGGTGAAAATGTACTTACATTATAGTAGTAAGACATTTCTGACTCGCCTTTTCACGTGATTAATCATGTTTTAGCTGCCTGCTAATACAACAAAAATACGTATATACAACAAAGTATTTTAGTACTTTCACTTAGGCAGATATCTATAAACCGAACTTAGATTTATCTTTGCCATGCCTTAGCCAGAACTTGCCGAGTTTTGTTTGCTTAGCATGTAATCGAATTTTGGATCCTTATAAACCACCATTAACGACTTGGCCACCGATACGGTGGGTAGGAGTGTTAATATTGCGGTTCATTTATATATAATACGACGGTTCGAAATACAATGCAACATTCGCCAATTTCTTCCGACGTAACGGAACCCAATGTATAATAGATTGCCACCCGAGTACATAATTTGCGCTAAATACTTGTAAATGTTATATTTACCAAGCACTCGATAGAAGATCACTGAAGTGTATTAAACGTCGGGACAAAAATCATAATGATACGCGATTTAAACCGTTTAAGGGTGAACTGGCCGGTCAGTTCTCCATACAAACGCCGTAGGGTGATCACTCCCATGTTTGAGGATTTAGGTCCAAAATAAAGCATGATATCGATTGAACTCGTCATTATTTAGGTTTGTATCGTAACGAAATTTTTATAAGAAAATTAATTTGAGAGTTATGGGCCTCGAAATATTTTCATATAAAGTTTACAAGGCTAATAACTTTCAACTTAATTATCTTTTTAAAATTTCGTTACGATACAAACCTAGATAATGACGAGTTCAATCAATATTATGCTTAATTCTATACCTAAAATTTTAAATAAGGGAGTGATCACACTACGGCGTTTGTATGGAGAACTGTACGGCCAGTGCAACCTTAAAGTTGTTTAATAACTACGCAATAGAACTTGGAATCATATTTGAATATCCAAAAGTTAGAATTTGCTAAGCATCAACTGAACAATAAACGTTCAGAGTTATTTGTACATATTTTTTTATAATTTACTTTATTTGAAGCTGAGGCAGAGATATATCTAAGTACGCTTTATAGAATTTAACCTCAGTCCGCCGCAATATGCGGCTGAGATCTCCTAAAGGCGCTACAAAACGACAACCTACAATAATTCGGACTAGGAACAAACGGATTCACATCTACCCCCCTTTTAACATCCGGTAACAAGAAAACTACACTTAAAGCTATAATCATATGCCACAACGAATGTACTATCTTATAATTCTGCTCGGTCTGCAAGAACGCATAACATATCAACCCTACAGACACCAAAAGTATACCCACTGGCATATACCTAGCGTAATAACTTCTCGGATACCTCATTTTTCTATTTTTCCTAAAGTCTACATACCAGGACAATAATAAAACTGTTACGCCTACCGCTACTGGCAGGAAAAATGATATAAAAGAGTGCATATTCCATGTAGTCAACAAAGCGATAACTATAGCACCGATTAGCTGTAAAGAGGATCTTAATCTTTCGCTTATAATGCTCATAGCTAGCAAAGTCACCCAGAAAGACATTAGGCCGCAGTAAAAGTCGCCAAATTGTAATATGTTACCTCTGACGATGCAGTACGCTACTTGCGAAGGGGCGTCACACGCGTGGTAGAAGGTTGAAAATATCATCGTGAACATGTACATCATTGCTTCGGTGTAGTATAGACGGATGCAGGCCACGTAGAAAGAGAAGAAGAATAGGAGGTTGCTTAAGGTTAGAAGGAGAATGGAGACCAACATGTAGGCTCGGCTGTCCATTCTGGAATCGTCGGAACAGTCCCAACCTGGAAATAAGAAGAAAATAATTTATTTATTAACTCAATTTTACAACTTAATTTTGGTTAGTATTTCATGAAAAAGATTCAATCATCGCAAAAAAATCAGACTGATAAAATGTAAACAAAGGAAAATATGTAAAACAAATTAACTTTTCTCTCAAGTTGCCAACATTCTTTCTTTTTAAATTGGATGTGTATACATACGTATATATTCCCAGGAATGTAACGATAGATGTACGTCGATCCGATGATTGAAAAACTGGCCCTTGTTATATGGAGGTAAAGCACATTTGTCCTTTACGGGTGTAGCAAATCATAAACAAATTAAAATTTTGTAAAATAGATTTGGTGTTATTTATTATTTACAATTTTGACATAATTCACATTTTGATAACAGATTTAAATGCATTTGTCATTAAGTACATCAAATTACATTATTTCGAAATGATGATGGCCGAGCGGTAATAGCAATGGACTGCCGTGCCGGAGGTCCATGGTTCCATCCCGCCGCCGGCTTGAGCTTCACCGCGCATAGTAGAAGGGCATTATGCGTATGCTCGCCTGGCTAGCTACCACCCTCAAGTAGAAAATATGTCGCTAAGCACCTAACAGTGTTCCGACACCAGTCCTTGAGAGCCAGTAAAATACCAGGCACATGATGAGGCTTAACAACAGTATTTCTCAGGGCGACGGGCGCAATTCGTCACTTGTGACGAAATGCATCTATTATAGGCAGAGGTTAGTTCGCTTAAAGCCAGGAGGGCCTAGTTCTTGACCCGTCACAATCACATAAAAATGTTTACGACTGGTATAATATCGGTTTCAGTAACATTGGTTCACTTTTTAAAAGCTTATTATGGATAGAAAAGTTTTAATTTTAGTATGTCAGAGCAGTATCATAGTAAAATAAGACAAGTAGTTTAACTTCATAGTTTTATTTTTTTACTATGGTATTCCTGAATACTATAATAACATATTATTGGGTACAATCGTCTTCTATCCGATCCTCTCTAGCAGCAGACGTTACTATGTCATCCTGATTACAGCCATTAAAAAAGATAAAAAAAAATTTAGAATGTTCCTGAGATGGATGGAAGTTTTGAATACCTGACAAAAAGAGTCTAAGAATAAGTATGTAAGAGGGAATTTGAAAGAACTACAAACAGTGTTTATTTTTTTATTAGTGATATTTTGACTACTATATCACCTGATGGCAAGTGATGCTGTCGAAGATGTTGTTCCGGCTAAACTAGAATTAATAGGTCCCAAAACCAGCCACCGGAACACACTATTCTGTTTGGCGACAGATTTTCTACTTGAGGGTGTTAGCTAGCCAGGCGGGCAGTCGCAAAATGCCCTACCACCATGCTATAACAACGGCCACCCTAACACAACATCCGGGACCGACCGCTTAACGTGCCCTCCGAAGCACGCAATGTGTTTTATCGATAACTAACGTTATTAATTATTAAATAAGACATCATAAGGCAATACTAAGATATGATTTATCATCATAACGCGTACTTTCCCCCCGCACGTCACCAGAGATTTTGAAATTTGATTTCATAGGAAAAAACAGCATAGGGAGGCCAATGGGTGGTCCGTGAGGTAGACCGAAGAAAGGATGTTTGGATTCTATTAAAAATGAATAAGAGAGTGAAGGAGTAAACCAATTTACCGACCCCACGTAGTAGGATAAGGACAGTAAGAATGATGTTTTGAAAACCCCTACAATTATGATTCTTAATTAAACGTAAAAAAAATGAATGTGTTAAGAACTCACCTCCGTATCCAGCAGAACAAGAACAGAAGGACATCACCAGCCCTCCGAAGGTGTTCAGCAAACAATTGCCGTGGTTACTACACCTCCCGCCCACACACGACGTGGAAGACACAGACAGCACTATACTAGCATTGCACTCCGAAGTGCCTTCCCTAGTCTGATTCCAAGACCCACCAAACTCTTCTCCGTCCTTATCTAACCTATCCAACTCCACGTAGTACTTTGTACCGTTGTCGAACGCGCGACAAGGACAGACTACCTCATCGCAGAACAACCTAAAAGTCAAATACCACGTCCCACTATCAGGAAACGGTATAACATATTTATTGTGGATAGTTTCCGAATCGGTGCTATTCAAAACGAAAAACGCCGGCTTTTCTTTATCATTGTATTTACAGAGACCATTTCTCAAAGGTATGCTTGTGTGACCGATGTCCAAGCAAATAACAGCTCTGATATACTGGTCCTTTTCGCTGAATGCTAATAGCGATCCATTCTTCAGTTCTCGCTTGTATCCCATATAATACTTCACATTCATAACCAAACTTGCTTCGATTGCCAGACTTCCGCCAATGTCCAAAAACTGATTAACCTTAAAACGTAGAGACTTGATTTCGTTTGATGTAACATTGACTACAGAGGTTGCGTCTTGCAGGTCCGTCGTAGGAAGACCATAGTCGAAGGTGAAGAATCGACCTTTATCATCCCGCATAAGATCTAGAAGCGTATGATTCTCTACCGCATCATCTACTTCAGTGCTTAGATACGATTCACAATCTGCATACCTCGATGCATCTCCTCTAACATAATCTAAATTAATGTAATGCCAAGCATTCGGATGTGGAGTAAAATTTATAATTTGGACACCGTCATCTTTGGGGTCGAATGCACACTGGACTAAATGTGTTTCTTCTGTCGGTATTGAGAGTGACTGCACTTTGAACAATATCTCTGTGTGGATGGAGGAAGAGTTGGCTACTGTTAGACTGAGGCTGATTGGCTGAGCGTTGTCAACGGACATGCATTTGAAATATGCGGGTATTTCAGTGTAATCCACTGTGATCCCACTGTAGCAGTCTATTAGTTCGATATCCTCGTCTCTTTGGACTTGCAAGTCCGTATATAATATCGTTTGGCAATCTGCGACTAGACCTGAAAATAAATTAAGATATACTTGGTTAGGGTATTCACTTAATTAGATTAAGAACTCTGAAAACGGAGACATTTTCGAGAAAGGCTCTCATATCAGAAGTGACCTAAATCAACCTGCGTATATGAAGAAAATAATGACAGAATCAAAGAACCAAGGTTCTAAGACATCATTTCGGTTCAAAATGGATTTACACATGGCTGGCATACACATGCTAGGTAAGTGGAAACTCCTGTGGACCCCTTTTGGAAACTACTGTGATATTAATGGTATATGTGTACTGTATCAGCCGGATTGTCCACTGCTGGCATGGCAATGGCACACAGCCTCTCCCATTATATGGTAGAGGCTGGGGCTGGGGTTTACCAGAATCCCCACGCTTCGCAGGCGTCTTAGGTATCGCAGTTTAAGATAACTGTTCCTCTAAATAATATACTATATAATAAAGTTATTACACATTGTTAAAAGACGTTTAAAAGAATGGCCCCGAGTTTCTTCCCCGTTCTTCTCGTAGTGGCTCTATACATTTTTTTTTTGCTGAACGTGGCAGAATAGAATATTTCAATACTAAAATTTGTAATTGACCTTCATAAGAGCGTCGAAGACGCCTAAATTGAATAAACGATTTTGACTTTGACTTTGAATGTGCTTTTCACTCCTATTTGTTTATATGTCCAGTTCATATAGTCCTTTCAAGTGCTATAGCGCCTTATAAGCGTTTACACAGTCGTGTTTGTACAATTATGATGCAGAATATCTAATAATGCGAATGTACCTACCCACCAATCCTAACCTTTCCTCAAAAGGTTATCAACTTGTTAAATGTATTTATTTTATTTTGTTCAATGCCTATTATCATACCTAGTTTTAGAAAACTTAAAAAGGTGGGTACCAATCCTAACCTTTCCTCAAAAGGTTATCAACTTGTTAACAGTATTTATTTTATTTTGTTCAATGCCTATTATCATACCTAGTTTTAGAAAACTTAAAAAGGTGGGTACCAATCCTAACCTTTCCTCAAAAGGTTATCAACTTGTTAAATGTATTTATTTTATTTTGTTCAATGTGTATTATCATACCTAGTTTTAGAAAACTCGAGAACTCTAACGCATACTTGATTCAAGAATAAGGTTAAATTAGTTAAGAGACGTGGTGGTGCATGCAGGTACTCAAATTTTATTATGATTTGGGTTGCCACTTACGGTAATATGCTACTTCTAATGGTAACCTTTATTTTGTGATCGCAACAAACTTACATTCGAACAACTGCTTCTATACAAAAATTACAACGTAAGTAAAAATGTGAACTACGAGGGGGATTCAAACCCGCGTACCTATATCCCGCTCGTGGTTGAATTTATTCTTTTCTTGTGATATTTTAAGCTTATTTACTTTATAGGCGTTAATGCAAAAATCACGAAATTCCTTCTATACTTTATGCGTTGAAAAACTTTGTTCACGTAACGTGCCCGTATTTTGAATACATATAAATTCCTTTCCCGACTTTGAAATATGATTGAAACATTATTGGTGTCATGTTGTCGTCGAATAAAAAAAAGACCTATGTCGAATTTTTTACATAACATATTGTACATACTCTCGTTCTCGTATTTTATCGAAAAACCTAGCATACCGACCCCACATACAAGTGGGACAGTGGTTAGAAGATGAACACATGCTGAAAAACATTTATGGGATCAATTAATTAACTACAGAGGAAGGATTATCAATTGCAGCAACTAGGACTGAAGGGCAATGATGGAACTATTGGTGCCTGAACGCATTGATGATTTGCCACGATGTTTCTTTTTTATCTACGATCGGTTATAATATAATAACTTGATACCTCAAGTTATTATATTTTCACTGACTTCAAAAAAAGGAGTATTACTCCACTCAGAGTATTCAATTCGTCTGGTTTTTTTTTGTTTGTTACCTGTTAACTTTTGACTGGGTGAACCGATGTTGATGATTCTTTTTTATTTGAAAGCTGATGCTTGCCATGTGGTCCCAGGTGTGGTCATTTAAATTTCATCATAGTCGGTCAAGCCGTATTTGAATTACACTCCAATAACTGAAAAATATTTTCCTATGTTGGTGATACACGAGTAGTCATTGACAGTGAATGACAATCGATACCATAAGTAGTAAGGATCACTAAAATGGGTGAAAAATGCCGCGGTGCGTGTCGCGTCAGAAGAGATCAGAGCTACGCGTGGCTGTGCGGTAGAAATAGAGATGCCTTGTAGGTTAATATAAATATTAGGTACTCCGTGCTTTGCAAACTGAAGTGAATTCTATTGCTTCGTAGCAAGGACGCTTATTTAATATAATGCCTTTGTGGAGTGATCCTTCTGGTCATTTTTATTCAGTGCTTGCGTTTAGATTTATGTACCAAGGTACCATTAATGCTGTGTTGAGAACACATTGAAGTTAAAAACAGAAATATCTTGATTATTTTAGTTACATGCAAGAGTTAACTGGCAACCCTAGGCGTGCCAGTATGATGACTGATTAGATAATGTTGCACATAATGCGACGGAAGCCGGGGGCGGACAATCAGGTCGATCGAGCGCAAGGCCGCCCATGTGATTGTATCGACGCGGATGGGCTTGGACTTCATTTTGAGGTACGGAACCCTCAAAATAACAATACACCGCAATTCTAGATTCTTAACTAGTTCAGATGGACCCTGTAACAAAAACGCTATGAAACGTACTTTGAAGCCCCCCATTTAGTTAAATATTTACCGACTTACAAAAAGGAGGTTCTTGATGGGTTTTTTTTTTTTTTTTATGCCGGTAGATTAGCCTTTGACCACTATCGCACCTGATGGTAAGTGATGATGTGGTCGAAGATGTTGTTCAGGCTAACCTAGAAGTACTGGCTCTCAAGGACAGCTGCCGGAACACACCGTTAGGTGCTTGGCGACAGATTTTCTACTTGAGGGTGGTAGCTAGCCAGGCGGGCATTCGCAAAATGCCCTATAACCATGCTATAACGACTGCCATCCTAAGACAACAACCGGGACCGACGGCTTAACGTGCCCTCCGAAGCACAGAAACGCTCAGTAGTAATGTCACTAGCGGTCACCCATAAATTTGTCTGTTTGTTTTATAGATATAAAGTACTTATTATGACTATATTTTTACTCTACCCAATGAGATCTAGACAATCACATCCCATATGCTAAGGTGCTTAAGTTTTGGCTCCGCAACATTTTTATGTATCTAAAAAAACTGGCCAGGCGGGAATCGGGCCTCGCTCTCTTTAGGGTTACGCCAGGCCTGTCTCACTGGAACTTGGGACCCCAAAGTGGGCCAACGCTGCATGGGCCGCGGTAGAGTTCTCAAGCGTTCCCGTTGCCCAAGCATTAAGGCGTTCTGTAGGAACACCGTGTGGTTTTTAGTCGGTAGGGGCACCAGCTGCTATGGTAGTAGTTGGTGCCGAGCCCGACATACCCCGCCCACCACCCCTTTGGTGGAAGGAAATGCGTAAAGGCATTTTCCACACGTATATAAAAAAAAGGCCTGTCTCACTCCAGTTTAGGTACAAAGCTACAGGAACATCGGCGTAATCGTCCGGACGGGTTTATTGTACGGTGAGTGCCGCGTGAGAAGAGAGCTATGCGTGGCTATGCGATAGAAAGAGATACGCCTTGTAGGTGAATATAAAAATTAGATAATCCGAGCTTTTCGAGCTGAAGTGCACCTTATTGCTTCGTAGCTAGAGTCGCTTATTTTTTGGAATGGCGGAGTGATCCTTCTGGTCCAATTTATTCTTTGGTACCGCATTGCAAAAGCCCGCAAGAAAAAAAAAACGTTTTGATCTCATCTTCAAAACCATATTATAAATCTGCGTTATATGTACCTACATAATAGAGTATGTTCAGATAGAGAGTAGACTAGGGATTTATAATTAAAATTAAAAATTAAATATGACTATGGCTAATTTCTCGCAATCATTGTCATACATTAATTATAAATTATTATATATTATTTATCCTTATTGTCATTGTAACAGTCCCAAGTCAAATCACTCTCTTTCTGAACGAACTCTCAACAGAGAAATTTCAGGTGTCAACTAATTTAGTTTTTGAACAAACAAAACTTCTTTCGACGTCACCCATTTTTATTTATTTAGATAGATAAAAATAAAAAAGTTCAATTTTTGTTCTACTCGATACGTTGACACTCCAAATGTTTGTGTACAAAAAAGTTATTTTTGCACCCTAAAAAATAATTAATTGGATTTCTAATCCAATCAACGTCTTTTTATCAATGTTTAATACAAAATATGTAAACTTCATGTTTGAACTATGTACATTAGTTTGATATACTCGGACGCATCGGACGGACAGACCGACAAACAGCAGACTATGATTTAAAGGCTCCTTTTTGGTCTTTGGGTACAAAACCCTAAAAAACATGAAATGTGACTTTAAGTACTTCTGCTGCCTATCCCATCGTGAAATACGGCGTGACAATATATGTATGTAGGTGTATATATACCTTCTTGCTCCACCTTCTGCGTCCTAGGATCTTCCCACTTGATATACACCAGCGCGTACCAATTCCCTGGCTTCGGATTCTGTATGGAGTAGCTCCGATTCTTCCCGTCAGACAGCAGTTCCAGAGTATGGATTGGCTCTCTTGTATCAGGGTCTATGAAGGTCTTGGGAAAGTCGTACCCATCGGGGTTGACGGCCGGGTAAGACCCATGTTTTATGTTTATAATTACTTCTTGTGGACTGCAGGAGCCTGTGGAAGAGAAGACTGAATTGAAATTGCTTCGAGAAATGACTCAATGCTCAACGTGTATATTTCAATGAATACGGTAGTGGCCTTATTATTTTTCATGTTCTTTTTAGATGTAAACAAAATGGCAACTACTCCCAAGTTGTTCTGTTTCTGTCATAGATGCGTTTAAATTATTTTACGTGTTCTTCTTTGTATGCCTGATAGGTTAGCCTTTGATCACTATCTCACCTGATCGTACGTGATGATGTGGTCGAAGATGTTGTTCAGGCTAATGTATAATTACTGGCTCTCAAGGACAGCTGCCGAAGCACTCTGTTAGGTGCTTGCCGACCGATTTTCTACTTGAGTATGGTAGCTAACCAGACGAGCTCTTTGTTAAATGCCATACCGCCATAGCTGTGAGACTGAAGCCCAACAGGATTCGCACCAGGGGGATTGCTCCTGAGCTGTCTCCGCATTAAATCGTATTATCGTATGACCAAGTATATTACTTACTTAAAGTTAAAGGCCTCTAACAGACTGACCGTCCAGAACAAGTAAATATTCTTACGGCGTACCTACTCCGGGACAGCGCCGGAAGCCCGTGAATTATTACTCCGACGCGTTCGGCTCCTGCTGAGCAACTGGGTGCACCTTAAGGGCACACTGCATTGCTTATGTACTTTAAACAGCGAACTTTTAGTTCGGAGGAAAGTAAAGAGTTTATCATGAATAAACTTAATTTCCTTGTTTAATAATAAGAAGCCGAATGAAAGTTGTGTGGTGTCGGGTACAATTGCACAGACCACTGGAGTATCTTATCTAAAACGTTAGTGGTGACAGGGTGTGCACATTTTGTCCTTTAAGTTAATTAATAATAAGATTATATATTATCTATATTATAAGATAGTTAATAGAGCCAACCGGTTCTATTCTATTGGTGCCACTAAAGTTGTGATTTAGTCTGACTCAAAGAGCGCACTTTTACATTTAGCTGGGCTAACTTCGAACAGGATGTCGATGTCATTCGATGTCACCCCATAGCTTATTCTTCTGAACACCATTAATAAACTTCGAGAATTAAATAAAATGACAGTATTGCAATGGATACCGTCACATACTGGCATTGTGGGTAACGAGGAAGTAGATCGGTTGGCAAAAGAGGCTACAACTGATGGAATACCATTTCACTGTGTACCACTACATTCTGAGGTACTGAGCAAAGTTAAAGATAGGTGTAGGCAAGAATATTTTGATGAGAGATCCCGCTACAAAAGGATATGGTACAAAACAATCCAGTGTGATCTGCTTCGTTACCCATGGTTTGATATATTGCCTATGAACCGGAAATATGTGGTGGCTCTGTTGATACTTCGTTCCGGACTCATTCCGTCAAACAAGTTTAAAATTTTAATGGGCATATCAGGTTCACCAAATTGCATAGAATGTGGTACTGAAGAAGATGTACACCATGTACTAATATAATGTGTACGTAACGATGAGATACGACAGAGCTCACTACTAATTAATGCCAATGTTGGTGCTTGTAATAGTCTTCTGGCTTCGCCCTCTTCAGACGCAGCCAGGGTACTACTAAGATTGTATATGTTTCTCTACGGAGGAACAAGTCCTAGTTGAAGTAATTAGCTATTAACATGATGTGAGACTTACGGGGATGACATGGTCATTTATTGTCAAAATCTCCAAGAAATAAAATAAAGAAAAAAAATAGATCAAATCGGTTCAAAGAATATCACGTTATCTATTTTTGTTGCAGAAATAGAAGGAACAAAGATTTTTAGGAAATTGGCTTGGTTGAGTACCTTAAGAGGATAACATAGCGCATACGTGTCGCTACAAAATGACAAATCTCTTTTCTATTTCTAAATATGGTCCTATTGGGTGTGTTTTTATCAATTCAGTAATAAACACTATATTTACTAGGCTTAGGCAGTTTTTTAAATCATATTACAGTTACCGTACACTTATATATATTATTACAGTTACAGTTAAAAACCAGGTAAAAATATATTTATAACTCTTGTTTAAAACAGCAAAAATAAATATATAACTCTTGTTTAAAACAGCACAAAAACAAGAGCTAATGTAAAGCAGAAATGTAGTTTATCGCACAGCGCATTCTGCGAAAAAGTTTTCGGTAATCAACCGCATTAGAAGGAACACGTAAAATTTCACAAATATGTTTAATAGTGCACTTAAGAGGCATTTCACATTTTAATGCGGTATACGAAGATTTTAAGCGCTTAATTTACTATCATAGGAAATATCTACAAGTTGTTTAATAATTGATAAAAATAGATTAATCTGTTCTCTTTTCAGTTAATGTACCAGATTTACAAGCTTAACATTAATTATTTTGTAGTGACCAATCTTCCGCACCTTGTTTTACGAATTGAAGTACACATAGCCAACTTCAGAGTTATATCTCTTGTATAAAGATTCATCAAATTAACTAAAAAAAAAAACTGTGCATCAGGCATATAATCTTGTTGACACATAGTGTACTAGAATATCACTAATTAATCGTCATTTAAGAAAAAAAAATAAAGATCTTGCGCCAATTTCCACGAATTATATCAGCAGTTTACCACCATATACTGCGTTTAATAAAGTGTAATTCCAAACAGATATTATATAAAAAGAAAGTTCATTCTTTAATTAATCTGATCTTTAATAAATTGTGATATTAACTCTGTTTTGTTAGACAAGAAAAAATATTTAACATAACTCGAAATGCACATAAATTGAAATGTACAAGCGCGAGGCGATCAGTACCGCGCGAGCGCCCATCGAGGTAGGACCTGTGTTCGTTTTCCTTGCTCTGACGTCTCGTACGCGGAACGCTTAGATGCAAGTTTATAGTGCGACCACAGAGTTTTGATCATGTCGATATTTTTTTTAAGTAACAGACTATACTTTATTTTTGTTGTCCATAATTTAAGTATTGTTGTCTTGTTAAGTAACTACATCTTTAGTTTCTGTTCATCCAATGTATTAAAAAAAGGAAACGTTACAATTATGCAGCCTTATACAGCGTTATTGGAAAAATGCTAACAACCTCACAGGGTTGACTTCTTCTTTTTGGTCTGCTAGTTTTTATATTATTCTAGTTTAAATTAGTAACTCACTATAACTTTTGTTTTAGGAGGATTAGATGACAGGCGAATAATTGATTTCCAATATTTTTGGATTCAGTTAATGTCTATAAGTGAACACAGCGATAAGTTCAGCTGGAAATTAAACTACCTTCTATTGAAAATTTGTACAAACCGGTCTCCCGGCTTTTCCATCATTTGTACAAACCGGGATACCAGTTAGCGGTCGATAGTCGTATTTACAAATTTACCATAAATCTGCGTAAGTCCGACTTTCATAATCCAAATGGTTTTCAAAAGGATGCATCCTTGCCCATACAAGAAAAAATCCATATTTTTCTGAGATAACGTATGAAGTAGGAAGTATTTTGAATATTTTGATGAAATCTAAAACCAGCACAAATTACATTTTGGCCCCAAAATATTACGTCATTTCATATTACATTATATCGTAACTACTTCAACAGTTATAAATCTAGAAAACCGCAATTTTGCATATGTATAAGTCATTTTTCACTCGATATATTTTGCAACGCAAACACTTACCGATGCAAATTTGCGTATTAAATAATCTCGTAACTAATTTTAAACTTCTAAACCAAAAATCTGAAATAATACAGGTGTATAAATTACATGTAAATAATAATATCAAAGAAGGACCAAAGCCGTAGGTGGTATAGTTTTTCAGAAAAAATAATTGCTCTCCAATACAGTTTTCCCGCCAAAGTTCTTAAAACAATTGGGTTGTTTTAATTTTGTTACTTTAAAATATTTGGCGTAAAAATCTGTAACAATTCATGGCTAAAGAACAATAGTAAATTATCATATTAAAAGAAGATCGAAGTTCTAGGTGAGTTAGTTACGAAAAAATAGAAATAGCAATTAAATTACTATTTCCCACCATTTTTGTCGGTGTTCAAATCCCATTTCCAGTATTTTTTTGTATAAAAAGGTGTATTGTCATTTATTTTTTTATAGAGGAAATAGTGAGCATAAGAGTATATAGTGAGGATTTCATTGGTACCAAGAAGTATATACATACATACATACATAAAATCACGCCTCTTTCCCGTAGGGGTAGGCAGAGACCACGGATTTCTACTTACTACGATCCTGACTTATCTCTTTCGCTTCATCTATACTCATCAATCCTTTCATACATAAGCGTCGGTTTAGGGTACTTTTGACCTGGCCTTTTTTCAGAACGTCTTCAATCTGATTTCGGAAGTATATATATGTTGATTATAGATTGCATCAAAGATATTCGATTTAAAAACAAAAAAACCTCAAAATCTGTAAATATATATTTACATTTCGCTGTTTGGTCTACTCAAACTAAATGGATGAAAATGTTATTTTTTTAATGGTGTAGGTGATATATTATGGTATGGGAATATGAGGGTGACATGTTAAAGTAATGGAAAACCAAAAACGTCATGGGACGTTTGTGGTTGGTACTAAGTTGTTTTCCGGATGCACAGAAAAATAAACCTCAATCCTATGCATGGTCATTATGACAGACAGTGTTAACGACTGGATATAGATACTGAAGAGTGTGAACGAGGAAAACTGCAATTTTTGGAAAATTTAAAAGAAAGAGCTTTTAGTCCGCAGCTTTTAATCAATGCCGTTACATCAAATATTTATATAATTTTAAGCCGTATAATTTTTTAATTATTTAAGTTTTTTGTTACAATAAATGATTCAAACATATCTATTTTTTATTCATCAAGGATGAAATTTAAATAAAAGATTCACGATGCAGGTTGACTATTTAATGTACATGCCTACTTCTTTTCTATAACATTAGCAAGTAATCGACAAGAAATTGATTATTTACTCAATCCAATCACACAATTTTTAAATTCGCAACTTAGATTTCTTTATTAATGAGTGCTAGTATCAAAATATGTTACTCACAGTCACGCTATTCCGTCGTCACTTCTTTCGCTTGTGTAAGCGATGCGCTGGCATTTACCTAAACTTCAGTGGCGTGATTTTGTGAAATGGCTCTTAAACGTCACGGCATGAGAGCCAAACTCAGAGCGAAGACATTTTAAAACAACAGAAAATCAATGCTTAGCTGTGAGGTTTAATCTCTCCTTTGCCATCGCAATTACTCGGACACTTATTGAGAAAACACGTAAGTATTATAATAAATAATATATTTATTTCTATAACGGGTCTATTTACTCTTTGACTAATTATTCTAAATATCTATATTTCTTTTTATGCCTGATAGGTCAGCCTTTGACTACTATCTCACCTGATGGTAGGTACTGTACTGTATCAGCCGGATCGTCCACTGCTGAACACATGCACCACTATTAAGGGGGTATTTGCCATAATCCCCACGCTTGGCAGGCGGTTTGGAGATCGCAGTATAAGATGGCAGTTATTTAGAAGGTGCTGCTGCCCACCTTCCAGTATTTTTTATTCCTTTAGTCACCTTTTACGGCACCCACGGGATGATATGGGGAAGTGCAATTCTCAAGAATTGACTATGTTAGAGCTTTTTAATGGTAAGTGGTGATGTGTAATATTATAAAGAGGAAAGATTTGTGTTTTAGTATGTAACGAATAAACTTAGAAACTACTGGACCGATTTGAAAAAATCATTAGAATCCTACACTATCCCTGAAGAACATAGGCTATAGAATATTTTCAAGCACTTAGGGATCCGTATGAAAACTTCGATAATGTAACCCAAAGAAAAAAATACCAACAAATCGTTACATCGCGTACGCTGCGGAAATTGTTGACAATAGAGCAAAGTGATGTACTACTATTTTATAGAGGACATCAATATCTACAAAAAAGTCCGCAATATCTTATGTCTAACTAATACAGTTATGTTACAAGAAGTATTTTTATGTGTTTCAATTTATATTTTTTGTTAAATACCCATGCAAAGCCGCGGCGGACCGCTAGTAGGTATAATATATTATAATGACGTCAATATATTTGATAATCATGTATGTTATTACAGCTATCTTTATAACGTGAGTGGAGACAAATATATTCATAAATCCATCCTAGTTGCTCATATTACGTAGTGGAGGCACTAGACAACTACAATTAGATAATAAATAGATTCAGGCGTTACTTTGCGGAAATCCATATTTAATAATAACAAATATTTTTAAAATATTTTATGATAACATCAAATTAATATTTTAATAAAACACTTAAAAAATACAAAAATATATCTAGTGACAATTCCGCCTAATTTTCCTGTTAAGCCGACGTGACGTCACAAACTCCACGCAGCCAAACCGGAAGAATTTTCGACGCGTTTCGCTTCTTTTTTTTTTCTTTTTTTTATGCCTGATAGGTTAGCCTTTGACCACTATCTCACCTGGTGGTAAGTGATGATGTGGTCGAAGATGTTGTTCAGGCTAACCTAGAAGTACTGGCTCTCAAGGACAGCTGCCGGAACACACCGTTAGGTGCTTGGCGACAAATTTTCTACTTGAGGGTGGTAGCTAGCCAGGCGGGCATTCGCAAAATGCCCTACCACCATGCTATAAGGACTGCCATCCTAAGACGACAACCGGGACTGACTGCTTAACGTGCCCTCCGAAGCACGGAACCGCTCAGTAGTAATGTCACTAGCGGTCACCCATCCAACTCATGACCGCGCGCGACGTTGCTTAACTTTGCTGATCGGTTGAGAACAGCTAAGTAAACTTCGCTACGAGCGCTTCTACACGAAGATTTCTCGATCGTGCGCTCGTCTCGTGATCGTGATTAACTACAACTAGCAAAAGAACTAGACCAGAACTACAACTAGAACTTTGGTTGAAGGCACATCAAATGAACGTCAAATTTTATTATAACACTATATTTTGTACACACATCTATTTAAATAACATATTCGTGCGTGATCGTTATACGCGTACTCTAAAAAGGAAAAACAATGATCTACACTTTTATAAAAGGTAGGTATACTTCCTTAACTCTACAAGGCGTAAATATACAAATTATAATTAATGTGTAAGTACATGAAGTGCAAAGTACACAGATATCCAAACAGGTTTCCAACAAAATTGAGATAACATACGCGTTATCTCCGTCAACAAGCAGTTATCATTCAATTTATCAAATCTCTGTATAACACATGCCTTATCTCCAAACTATACAGAATATACTGCGTTTAAGGAACATTAAAGTCTATTATATGGTGAAAAAGTATATTTTTGTTTGTGTGAAATACCTACATAATTCTAATTTTACCATAATATTAGGTCCTTACATATGAAATTGGCGTTTTTCGTACTGGCCACTTTAATCACGAATTTCTCCTCTTTGGTAAGGAATTCCAAATTCAAATTTGTACAGCTATAGACTCATGTATTTGTGCTTCGATGATCGTCATTCATTTGTTTTTTTTCTTCTGTTTTTTTCTGTTTGCGTCACTCATTTTACAAAATGGAAAACCTTAAATATCGCATTATTTACGAGTACGAGTTCCGCCGTGGCACTAGTGCTGCGGAAACAACTCGAAGGGTGAATGATGTGTATGGTGGTCGTGTTGCAAAAGAAAACACAGTTCGTTTTTGGTTCCAACGTTTTCGTTCTGGAAATTTCGACCTGCAGAACAAGCCCCGTGGACGGCCTGAGACTCAAGTTGATAATGAAGAGTTGAAGGCTATTGTGGAAGCGGATCCATCGCAAACCACGTCCGAGTTAGCTGCAGGCTGCGATGTTAGTGATAAAACTGTTTTAATTCACTTGAAGCAAATTGGGAAGATTAAAAAGCTTGAAAGGTGGGTACCTCACGAATTGACTGAAACAAACCGGCAAACGCGCGTCGACTGCTGCGTTACATTACTAAACCGGCACAATAATGAAGGTATTTTAAACCGAATCATTACCTGTGATGAAAAATGGGTTCTTTACGATAATCGGAAGCGCTCAGCGCAATGGTTAGATCCTGGCCAGCCAGCCAAATCCTGCCCCAAGCGAAAATTAACCCCAAAAAAGTTACTTGTAAGCGTTTGGTGGACTAGTGCCGGTATTGTTCATTACAGTTTTTTCAAATCTGGCCAGACTATTACGGCTGATGTCTATTGTCAGGAATTGCAAACCATGATGGAAAAGCTAGCGGCTAAACAACCTAGGCTGGTCAATCGCTCCACGCCACTGCTGCTTCACGACAACGCTAGACCACACACTGCGCTACAGACGGCTACTAAATTAGAAGAGCTTCAATTGGAAAGTCTAAGACATCCTCCGTACTCCCCGGACCTTGCTCCAACAGATTACCATTTTTTTCGAAATTTGGATAACTTCTTGCAAGGGAAAAAATTCAACTCCGATGGGGCAGTCCAAATCGCCTTCAAAGATTTTATTGATTCCCGTCCGACTGGTTTTTTTAGTAAAGGGATCAATGAACTACCTATGAGATGGCAAAAGTGCATAGAAAATAATGGTTCATACTTTGATTAATTAAATATATTATATTAAAAAATATTCGACTTTTTGTTCCTCCCATACAAAACGCCAATTTCATATGTAAGGACCTAATACTTTACCATACAGCCTCGTTGGGGGGTCTGTTGTGTGTGTAAAAGCTATGCATCGGTCCTGAGTTATATCCGTGGCGCGAACGAGTTGTTGCGTTTTTTCAGACAACGAATTTTTGCGATAATAGTCCAAGATCTGGAACTGTGCCTGATACCTGCATGTTTTCAGGAGTACATTTGTCCACTACCTCGACCGTAGTTGGTTTGCATAATCGAGTGGTGACAGAAATAAAAGTTGTTATTATTTTCCAAAAAAAGATATTTATTTTTATATGGTTTTTTATATTTTCCACAGACTCCAGGGTCCGTGCCATTTTTTAAGTTAACTTAGAACGTTATTAATTAATTACATTACTATGCGGAGCAAAAATAATGTTCTAACATTGTATTTGTTTCATTACTTGTCTCACTAACACAGGGAATCCTACTTTAAGAGTTAGGGCTGACCATTCCATCAGCGTATCCGTCCAAACGGGATTATCCTACGGTGCGAGCCGCGTCAGAAGAGATCAGGACCTATGCGTGGCTATGCGATAGAATGATAGGTGAGAAAAATATATTCTTGTAGGTGAATATAAATATTAATAAGCTAAAGTGCACTTTCCACTTTAGCTCGCAAAGCTTGTCAGCAGAACAAAGCAAATGTCTTTGGGGAGTGATCTTTGTGGTCGGTTAAATTGTAGTTAAAACGATATAATACTTATTATTTGACTCACAGATATCTATAGTCCTCTTACGCGACACGCGAGAAACCTATATGCAGCGTCCACTGCATACACCGTAAATATTACTAAAAATCCCGTCAGTCGTAACCTGTTCGAGGTAAGCGTGCGAGCAGACGATATTTATTAAAATACCGTATTGTTCAGTGATGTCTGCAAAAAAATCAAAGACAACATGTAAACTACAAGAACCACGGTGTTACCTATCACTTGTATGTATTAAAATTTCAGATATTTAGAGTAATAATCGCAAATATAGCTTGAATTATTTTAGTTAGACCATTACCAAGTTACAGCTTATACAAAAAACATGACGCGCATACATTGCCGTTTAGTTGTATAAGAACTTAAAGCTAACTTTGTTTCGACCACGCAATGAATATCATTTCAAGTGATGCGTTCGCATTGGAGTGTGCATCGAGATAAACACGCTTGTGTGCATAAATTCGAGAACGTGGTAGTGTGTATTTACTAGCAAACATTGAAAAAAGCCCTCAAGTGTCAGCGCTTAGGAACATATGACGTATGTGGCTTTTTTATGTCACCATTTTTCCATGCGACCTACTAGAGCACTTTTGTAATAATAATAATAATATGGTATCAGATTAGAAAATTACAGAGTTACGAGAGGAAAAATTACAGTCATTTGCGAGAGTCGAACCCGCGCCACCTACCCCCATATTAAAATGGTATCAGATGTAGAGCGTCTATAGATACGTAAGTTGTGCCAAAAAATGACGATTTATTTGTTAGCTCTGATCTATCTTGCTATAATCGAGTAAATCATAGATTCTTAAAACAAAATAATGAACGATTGCTAAATAGCAAATTGTGTAACTATTGGCATTTACGTGTAAATGTGATATTAAGTGGGGAGATTCGTGGGATATTAGGTCTCAGCTAAAACGAGGCGTAAGGACCAATCTCTCGAGATCTGTGATTTGACTAATACAAATATGATTACAATATAATTTTATAAATACATAATAATTATTAGTATTAAAGCCTTTGTGCTTTATTTTATTACAAATTTCTGTAATTTCATTAAGGTATTATTTATTGTTATCTCAGAAATCAAGCCAAATTTTACTATTATAATTTTAATTCTATTCAAAGAATAATGAAACGTAATATGATTATTTTAAGCACAACGATTGGTCACAGAAATAAAAACATTAAGTATCATTGTCTACGCGAATAAGTTTACAAAATGACGGTAGATACAACAATAGCAGACTGCAAGAGCATGTCCCGGTACCAGGGAGGGATGGCCGAGGGTTTGAATCCCTCGTTGTTCAAATGTTATACCTGTCGTTGTAATTAGGGAGCCATATTATAGGTATATATACCGCAGGGTTGAGGACTCGCAAATGCCTTCTATCAGGGTTCTACCGCAGCTCCCCTCTTGCCCCTCTAGCCAACAAAATCACGTATGATTAGTGACTAATATTATATATTTTTGAAGCAGTGATGGCTCACTGGTATTGGCTATGGACTGCCGCGCAGCAG
Organism: Plagodis pulveraria; assembly: GCA_963890685.1. Classification (NCBI taxonomy): domain Eukaryota; kingdom Metazoa; phylum Arthropoda; class Insecta; order Lepidoptera; family Geometridae; genus Plagodis; species Plagodis pulveraria. The sequence continues at coordinate 6,804,459 of OY982964.1, read as the reverse complement.
GTCCATGGTTCGAATCCCACCCAGAGCTTGAGCTTCACCGCATGGTGGAAGGGCATTTTGCGAATGCCCGCCTGGCTAGCGACCACCCTCAAGTAGAAAATCTGTCGCCAAGCACCTAACGATGTGTTCCGGCAGCAGTCCTTGAGAGCCAGTGAAATAACAGGCAAAATGAAACATAACAACTATGTCTCAAGGTGACGGGCGCAGTGCAGTTCGTCACTTGTGATGAAATGCATCTGTTATAGGCAGAGGATACCGCTTAACATCAGGTGGGCCTCGCGCTTGTTCCTTCACAATAAAATAAAAAAAAAAGTTATATGATGTCTATACGTTTGTTTTGAAGATCGCATTAAACCAAACAAATGAGATTGTTCAAATAAACACTGAGTTGGCCGGGCCTGACCAATGTATTGATTATTGAAGAAAACCAGACATTTGAATTTACAAAGTGGTGTACATACACTTTTCTGAATTATTTATAATATTGTAAAAGAAACAGGTGAAGGTGAATAAAGCAGGTTAAGTATTTCCCCGTCGCGTATCTGTACACGAAAATGTTTTGTAGGACTATTTACGAAAATTTCTTAAAGCAAACTTTTTAGAAACTAGAAGGAGCTTGCCAATCGTCATCATAAGCCGGAAGACGTTCATTCACAATATGCCTTGCCCGTTGAAAGCCAGTCCTTAATCCAATGATCGTTGTTAGTCATTGGCACCCAGTGCAACAAACAAGTCGCGGACACCACCTCGGACGCTCGGACGTCCCATACTTAAATGGCGGGCCGGAATTACTAGTTGCCCACCCGCTCTCAGAAGTTACTCATTACCCGTCGAAGTACCTCGAAAATCTGTCGGCAAGCACGTAACGGGATGTTCCGGCAGCTGTCCTTGAGAGTCAATAATTCTAGGTTAAGCCTGTTAACACCTTCGACTACATCATCACTAACCATCAGGTGAGATTGTGGTCAAAGGCTTACCTATAAGCAATAAAAAAAAGCCGCCGGCGTGATGCCCTGCTGTTCTTGTACGGTCAAGCCCTTATATCTTATAATATCGTATAGGCTTATGACTGAAATGCTTTCGATATAGTGTCAGGCCAGTTCGGCCTATTTCTTATGTTAAGTAGGTTAGTTGTTAAGAGGTTTTAATGTCGAGGTAAGCATAATTGTCCATAGAACTTTTCATTTTTTCTCAGAATATTCGGTTATGCATAATTCTTTCCGCGTTCAGTTTCGACATTCGTATATGCCCTAAAGTCGTATTCTAGGCGAACAAAATGGAGTATAGGTTTCGCTTGATTGCGACCTTAATAAGTGCTGAGTTGTTGGTGCGCAATTCGTGTTGCATTGCCTTCGAAATCCGTTAAATGAAGCTGGCTGAATTGACGCTGGCTGAATTATGTATTATCTTAGCCTGTGGCACACCTTGATATATGGTTAGCCAGTGGCTCTATTCAAATTCTTATTCCAATCTTAAAACTATCCTGATGACCCTCACAGACATACGTAATTCAGTAAGATGTGGAAAAGCAAACAAAACATTGCTACAATTGTTGCGAAACAATATGTTAAGTACTGTACTAAATGCAAAATTCTCTTTCATAGTGTTAATTATTTGACACATCAAATTCCTAGAAATAGTTTGAAAAGCAGTAGAGTTTTTGGGAGGTACAGGACAAATAGAATTTCCATGAAGAAAAGACACGGTGATTTAAAAAAAACAACTCAACTAATAATAAACAACAGGGTTGCATCATTGTGACCAAGTGTAAAGCTAATTGCAAAAAATAGTCTTGTTTGTTATATGCTATCACTTTCCCACAACTTGAACATTTTGTTGCAAACTGTAGATAAAAACTATCACACCTATAGATTTGAGATTTAACATAGTAATTTAACTTCATATCTAGATGTTTTATCTGTCAAAAAAATGTTATAACCATTAATAAAATGCACAATAATCTATATCTATTTAAATCAAGTGCTTCAAAATTGTCTGGTGGTAAAATATGTATGTGTAACATACTTTTAAGTAAGCACAAAAATTCATTACATAAAAAAATAATTAAATGGGTACATAATACTAAGTTATTATACCATTAACTACATATCAATAATATCCTGTGTATCCAATAAATATACTGTGTGCACATCAATACATTCTGATTTATATTTCTCTTTAAAACCCCCAATTGTACAATTCTACTGAGGTCACTGAGCTTGTTAAGAGACTGAGCTATATCTTACAAAAAAATTGTTATTGTTATGAAACATTAACATTTTTGAAGCGCTCGTAGTGCAGTTTGATTAGCAGTTCTTAATCGATCAGCAAAGTTTAGCAATGTTCGCCGCGATCATGAGTTGAATGGGTGACCGCTAGTGACATTACTACTGAGCACTTCCGTGCTTTGGAGGCCACGTTAAGCTGTTGGTCCCAGTTGTTGTCTTAAGATTGCAGTCGTTATAGCATGGTGGTAGGGCATTTTGCGAATGCCCGCCTGGCTAGCTACCACCCTCAAGTAGAAAATCTGTCGCCAAGCACCTAACAGTGTGTTCCGGCAGCGTTTCTTGAGAGCCATAATTCCAGGTTAGCCTGAACAACATCTTCGACCACATCATCACTTACCATCAGGTGAGATAGTGGTCAAAGGCTAACCTGTCAGGAATAATAAAATAAAAATAAAAAAAAAACAATGGTTGTGGGGTGGGACCACAATCACTGCAAAGTGTTTACAACTTGGGATTAAAATAATACTATAGATGCAATATAAACCATTTACAATTATTCAATTACTGTGTATTATAATCGCAAATACCTCATAAAACAGTTCTCTTAAATCATGAAATTACATGAGTTATTTAGAGTATAGAGGTAAACTACATTTTGTCACGGAAAATGGAATGATACGATTTTATACTCTCAAAAATGTAAGCTTACTTTTGGTTGATAAAAACAGTAACAAAAAGAGTTTTAAGAAAAATGCCCTCAAAATAATGATATTTTATTTTCATATTACTGTAGTATATACCAATAAATAAAAGAACAGATAATGTACATATAATATAGGAAATTTCATCTAGATGTCATATAGCAACCCACTAGGACTCACATAATATTTACTGGGTAATTCATTAATAATTATGGGGAAAACTCGCAAGTTTTTTAGCTCAAGTTACATATAGATTCAGAAAATATAGGTTACATGAACCAAATATTAGAAAGAACGTAATAATAAAGGTATATATGTGGTGAAAAGAGAGGCAATATATTATTATTGGTAACCCCACTTATTCACATATTATGATAGCAGCTAACATGCAACAAATTTAAGCCCCTCAATGTATACAGTTTCAAGATATTTGGAACGTAGCTATTTTTTAGGAAATGTCATATTTAGGTTTGTAACAAAATAAAAACAATTTATAAATTTAACAATAATATCCCAGAAAAATTAAAGTAGTTTACTTTTAATTTCTGCCCCTAAGAATGTACCTAGCTCTCTGTACTCGAGCTTAGCCGGTATATAATCTTCAATCATATTATCACAATTGCCATCAGGTGAGTTAGTGGTCAAAGAGTAGCCTACCAGCTGTATGAAAAGATTATAAATAATTTGAGCACTCTGTATTAAGTATAGGGGCACATTCTATTTTGCCCTATAAAAGCTTGAGCAGCATAAAAGTGCTCAAATTATTTATAATCTTTTCATACAGCTGGTAGGCTACTCTTTGATCACTTACTCACCTGATGGTGATTTTCATAATATGATCGAAGATGATATACAGGGTACCCTAGAGTTACTGGTCTCAAGGACAGCTGCCAGAAGGTGTAAGGTGCTTGGTGACAGATTTTCTACTTGCGAGTGGTAGCTTGCCAGGTTCGCATTTCGAAATGACCCACCAAAACGCTCGTAGCGAAGTTCACTTAGCTGTTCTCAACCGATCAGCAAAGTTAAGGAGCGTCGCGAGTGGTCTGGAGTTGGATGGGTGACCGCTGGTGACATTACTACTGAGCGTTTCCGTGCTTTGGAGGGCACGTTAAGCCGTCGGCCCCAGTTGTCGTCTTAGGATGGCAGTCGTTATAGCATGGTGGTAGGGCATTTTGCAAATGCCCGCCTGGCTAGCTACCACCCTCAAGTAGAAAGTCTGTCGCCAAGCACCTAATGGTGTATTCCGGCAGCTGTCCTTGAGAGCCAGTACTTCTAGGTTAGCCTGAACAACATCTTCGACCACATCATCACTTACCATCAGGTGAGATAGTGGTCAAAGGCTAAGCTATCAAATTTAAAAAAAAAAAAAAAACACCATTCATATTCATAGACCCATCTACAATCAGTGGCCACTTTAAGCAGATGTGTTGTGGGGGTATTATCAGGTAAAGTGTGTCCTCCAGTGAGTACATCTCCTCATTTTGTTATTGACTGTCTTGGTCACTTAATGGGTAGCTAGGACTTGTTTCCGTTTTAGTCTTCTATTATAACCCTGGGTAATCAATTGGAATCAATTGGGCTGGCAAAGTGTTTGGGTGTTTCTAGAGTCATATAAAATTTAACAACATAAAAGCTTTGAACATAAAATTCATATTATTAGGGATAACTCTAATATCATAAGTGAGATTAAAAAATTTGAAATTTAAAAAAATTATATCTTAGTAAGGAGTGAAGGCGGTTCAACTTCTCTATCAAAGGGGGGGCTCTATTCTTCCCCCGCACCACCCCTCACTTCTTAAATCGTTTTCTTATGATAAGGTGAGGTAATAATCGATGAAATTATAAATTTAAAAAAATCATATCTCAGAAAGGGGGGGGACCGCAACTGCCCCTTCAAAGGGGGGGTCTACCCATACAAAAATTATTTTTTAATACACCACAGATTAACATACCAATATTATTCAAGTGCAGCTCCTCAGACTGAAAGGTGAAGCGGGCATCCGTCACGTCTCTCATAACAGGATAAAACACAACAGAAACAGTGCGATAACTTCTATACATATATACATCTGTGGCTATCTGCCTGGTCACTAAATGATAGTCGTCGAGTATAACTGTCCGAGTTTTCGTCAACTGCTCAATAATCCGCTTCCTGTTGCCTTCCTCTTCGGCTTCTTTATCGCCGCTAGTCACGATGGTGCACAAGTAATAAAGTAATAGGTGCAAATGGGCCTTCATTTTCAAAATTTCGCCTACCTTGTACCTACGTACCAAACTCAATGAGGGCACTTTGATAAAATAAATATCAAACTAGGCAGTTCACTTCATTTCGAAGACAAAGTTCGCTAACACCGGCCACCAACAGAACCAAAACAATTACAAAAATAATTTGAGGGAAGCAATTCAGGCGTTTGGTTTAGGGAGGGAGAAATAAATATCGATTCTGTATGTGTATCGAGTACATTTCCAATCGATACCGATACTTTTGTACTCGGTACTTTGCATTCGATACTTTTACTCAATGAGTACTTTTTGGTAGGTATCGAATAAGAAAATCTTAGGCTGGATTGCACCAAAATTTTGTTATTGTTAAATCCGCAAAAACGTTCCATATTTAACCTTGTTCCGATGGAATAATTAAATTGACGAACAATTTTATCGGAGATCGTGCAACCCAGCCTTAGAAATTACCCATTTAAAACTTGCGTTTACGGCTCGTAAGTTTATGGTTGTGGCAACGCAATTTAGTTCACTCATTCCGAACCTTCTAAAAGATTACATCAATCTTTGCTCGAAATCGTTCCTTTCGTCCACAATTAATTTCCTAACCTTTCATTCATTCATTTACTACCTACACTAATCAATCATTGTTCATTCACTCACTCACTCGTTCACCGTTTTTGTCATTTAATTTTATCGCATTTATTCGTTTTGCGCTTTGTTTCCTGCTTTATTAATTACTAGCGGCCCACTCCGGCTTCGCACGGGTATAAAATATATAGCCTATGTCATTCACTGAAAAAATGTTTAAAATCGATCCAGTAGTTTTGATTTTTTCATTACAGTAAAACAATTGTTCTTTCCCTAAACTATGAAGATTTCCTGATATCTTTGGAATATCTAAATTCATACACTACATTTTTAATTATTTACTTTTTACATTTTTACTAATTTAAAAATACTTAAAAAATAATTTGCTATTCGTGCAATTAAAAGAAAATATAATCAAAAATTATCAACAACAAGAGATACCTATTATGTTAAGTTCTTTTTCTGAACTTACATACCTCACCTTAAATAACGATTTTATCATTTATATTTTAAAACTACTATCATACAATTACTTATCGTCACTTACTTATAATTACTGATACATTGTCGCGCTGAAAAGCACGTTTTTATTAAGTATTGTAATTTTCCTCGCTAGAGAGCTCTGATAATAAACGCGTCCGATCGCTGCTAAATTCAAAGTGCTACAGGGAGAACCACGGCCTCCGACGCGCTATTTATAGGCGCGCTCCCGCCACTCCGTCCGGCCGGAACCGCCGCAAACGCTACGTCCCGCAATTTTTAAATCTGTAAAATCTTCGAAAATATTCATTTAAATTATATGCTGTAAAGGACCATATAGATTTATATTAAATCAACAATGTATTTAAGGTATTTAAATAGATAAGGATTAATGCTGTATTGGTTAAACTCGCTTCGAAAATTAGCCATTATTTGTCGTAAAAAGTATATGACAAAAAGAAATTGTTGTGGGATATCCATAAGAGATAGACATATGCGATACCATTGCGAAGTTTTCTGTACAACTTTTCAATTTGTATAATACTTAGTACATTAAGTCAAAGTCAAAATAATTTATTCAATTTAGGCATCTACGACGCTCTTATGAAGGTCAATTACAAATTTTAGTATTGAAATATTCTACATTGTACTGCCACGTTCAGCAAATAAATTGTATAGAGCCACTGCGAGAAGAACGGGCAAGAAACTCGGGGCCATTATTTTAAACATCTTTTAACAATGTGTTACATACATACTATATAATAGAGTTATTACAATATTTGTTTAAATTATGTAGGTGACAGGCAATAGCTTGGCGGAGGCGGAATTGTCCAGGCATTTTTGTCGTTTATGTAATCAGAAACTGTGTAGTAGGATTTTTTAATCAATATGTTTTGCACATGTATCTTGAATTTCCCTTCTGTGAGTGTTGTAACATGTTTAGGAACTTTATTATAAAACCGCACACAATTACCTAAGAAGGACCTTTTATTTGTCTTTACTAATCTAAAACCTGGCACCGCTATTTTATCTTTATTCCTAGTATTGTAATCGTGATTGTCACTGTTTAATTTAAATTTACTCAAATTTTTAGGAACATACATAATATTTTCAAATATATACAGACTTGGTAAAGTTAAAATATCAATTTCTTTAAAAAGATCCCTCACAGATTCTTTTTGTTATTGTGGATTATTTTGTTAAATCTCGTAGGGTTCTGCCTGCGTTTGCAATATAAGCGGAAAAAATGTATGTATTTACGACATCACATTAGAAACCTCAAAAATAATATTTCTCGACTATTTAATGGATGTAATTATACATGGAAACCTTCCTCTTTAAACACTCTATCTATTTAAAAAAACCGCATCAAAATCCGTTTCGCAGTTTAAAAGATTTAAGCATACCTAGGGATATAGGGACAGAGAAATCGACTTCGTTTTAGTTCGTGAGTAGTGATAGTGATAGTAATGTAGTGATGATGAAGTGATAGTGATAGTGATATTGCTTGACTATTATTTGATTTATTCAAGTGTAATCTTAATCTCTGCTGTGTAACTGTGTTGTCTATCGATATTTGAGTAATTAGAAGAATGCCACCTAATAAAAGTGATCTTTGGCAGTATTCTGTAAGGATTAACGAGAATGAAATGAAATGCAAAATATGCTCCAAAAATTAACACCCAGGAAATACGTTAAACATGAATAACTTATTACACTTTATATTAATATATTAATACAAAACACTCTACTACTAATTCAAAATGTACATTTAAAAATATTTTTTTTAGTTATTACTTTAGACTTAGGATTTTTTCGCTACGCTCAATCATTATACATCCCAAGCCTATGGTAATTACATATACTTAATATAAAATGTTGCCGTGTGTTTATCTACACTAATATATTAAAGAGGAAAGATTTGTATTTTTGTATGCAACGACTAAAGGAGATGGCCCCTTTTCCATACATATGTGCCCCACTAGTAAAATGGCAAGCGTCTTGATGAAAGTTGTATTTATCAATAAGTTTTCTACTAACAATTAAGGATCAATCAGTGCTTTTCTCCTAATATCGGGATTTAAAAGTTTAACGACACGTGGGTACAGCATGAAGAAATCCATTATGGTACTTAAATAAACCAACACCTATTATAAAATGAGTTTTAGATGGTTTTGATACAAACACAATAAATTCTTATGCAATACCAATTTTTTGTGATCATTTGGAATGTATGTAGTATATTTGCGAACACCTATCTCATATAACATGCTGTAATTTTTTTCTCTGTAGCGGCTAAAATTTATGTTAATGATATATATAAATAAATATAATAAAGCCATATTGTGTTAGGTTTTCGATATTATTACACATAGTAATTAAACAACTTCAAACGGTTTAAATCAAGATATGTTTAATAACTATAATATAACCATTTTAATAGTAATATTCTTTATTATTTATCGATAATTATGCTATTCTTATCGATCAGAAGGGAAATTAAGTTTTTAAAAAGTAAAATCACAATAATCTACCAAATATATTTCACAAACAAATTATCACGAATAATATTAACTAACGAAAGAACCGTCACGCCTAAACGCCACGCACAGAATGAAAGCGTGGCTCGGTCAGCGCTCGCTTTTATAGGGCCGCACGAGTTCCCGGTCTGGGGGAAGCTGGACTCTGTAAGACTATATAAAAATGATACGGGTAGGTGAAGACTACCTGGATTGTATTGAGCTAACGATAAAAACCATAGTATTACCAATACGTGCGAACAGCATCCAACAGTTCTATAACCAGCCTCATAATTACAATAATAGCCAGTGATGATGTCTTCTGAGTCTTCGGTGTACTGTAGGTATGTCACATAAGTGTACTTTACTTGGATGGCGAGCCCGTATGCGACCACGATTAATTTTTTGAAAATCTGTCGCCAAGCACCTAACGGTGTGTTCTGGCAGCTGTCCTTGAGAGCCAGTACTTCTAGGTTAGCCTGAACAACATCTTCGACCACATCATCACTTACCATCGGGTGAGATAGTGGTCAAAGGCTAACCTATTAGGCATAAAAAAAAAACAAAAAAAAACACCCAGGTTTATTTCCACTCACGGGGGCTTCTAAGTGAGAGTCTAATTCAATAATGTAAATACCACCATCTCTGTGGTCTCTGTCGTCTCTGACAGAGATTTATTTTTTAAATTTTTTGTTCAATACTTATATCGACACTATACGTGGATTATTGGATGTAATGCTACTGTTAACGACGCCACATAAAAACCCATGTATATATAGTTTAAGACATAGAATAGGTCATAGTCTTAAGTAAGATAAAGAAATAAAGATGATACAACCATGTAGAATAAGCTAGTTATAAGTAGAACATAAGCGCTTAACATTGTATTGCTATATAACGTAAAATAATGCATGATTAGAGTAAGTATATTTTTTGTAAAATGTCGCAAAGTGGAAAACCACCTAGTCGTCTTACGTTTCTAAAAGTAGTAAGATAGGACCGAAAGTAGGTTGTAGGGAAAACCCAAGTGTACCCAGAACCGTTTAGTCTGTATCCGTAAGTCCCGGCGTTTTCGAGAAAAGTGCCGGGAAAGTCCTGTAATAATATTAGTTGAAAAATAGGTATTACTAGAAATAGCCTGAAAATGCTTATAAACAATATAGTTAGTCTATATATACTTAGAATGAATATTTGTAAAGGTAAAATCACGAATTTTCTAGAAAATCTAAAAATAGGCACATTTCGACCCCGCCCACAAGGCGTCGGGAAATTTCTATATGAATTCCATAGTATGTTATGACCTAACGTTAAAGTATTAGAGTCTAAAATTGAATGCACGTAGTCATAGAAAGATCTGGAAATCTTAGACAAGGAACCCCATTTTTATGAAAGAGACAAAGCGAGGAAACTTCTCGAACAGCGTAACAGAGACCGCATAAGAGCGAGACGTAGCTATAATGAGTGGCCATTGATTGGTCAAACGCTCCCTTTGCCAGACAGAGTTTACGTCTAAGTGCCGAAATTACTTTGATATATATATTACGTGATTTTACCTCAGTTATGGTTCAGTATTCTCTTAGCTCTCATAGAAGCAACATATGGTAAACAAGTATACAACAAGTGTATGTACCTACTGTAAGAAGAAACAAGCAATAAAGGAAGCTCTTTCAGTGACGAGAGTGCATACTTTTTCCATCCCGCCAGGCATATAGTGTCAAGCAAATACAGTCCACACCACGCAGGAATTTATTTCTGCCAGTCTACGTCCGCAATATTGCCGCATAGTTGAGTCGCAATAGCTACAATTTACACAGTCATTCTAGACATAATCAGCTGCAATACTGATTGAGTCTCAATGATGTGTAGTTGTTATATTTTTTACACTAGCCTTACTATCTTATTCACGCTAATGCACAGCAGTAATTTCAAGGTAGGCTCAACTAAGGGACAAATGTTTCTCACTTCGCCACAGAAGGTAAAAAATGCACATGGAAGATGAGACGAATTACTTAGCATTCCATGGATTCACCGTGCGGGTGCCGGGTCCATCGCGTTGTAGAGGAAGAGGCTGGAGGGGCCTGGGACTTGCAACCCAGGAGTAGGATTAAGGGGCCCCTTTATGATGCATCAATGCTCTCCTTCACCACTCGAGCCTCCTCCTCTACCTAACCAAATTTGATAAGATCCTACTAATGCCGCCTTAGATACACGTTCTAGGATGGAAGTTACAGTTGTTCTTGGTAGGCCAAGGTATTTAAGTAGGTTATATAGGGATTTCGCTGGTATACCCCTTGCTCCAACCTCTACAGCATATAACCTAACCACATAACCGTTTTTGGTTAATTCATTTGTTAGGTCATAATATTTGTTTGTTTTTATTGTGTGGTCTTTAGGTATGTTTGTTTCCCACGGCACAGTAAGTTCTATGAGTACTATGCGTTTTAGGTTTTTTGAGTATAAAAATATGTCTGGTCTGGATGACGAAATACCAACATCCTCAGGAATTTTGTAATGTTTTTCATACGTGTCCATCAAAAGAGTCCAATCGGGAGCTGCGCCTAAGATGGAGTAAGGCTTGGATTTAGATTTTGTAGATGACCCTTCTTTTACAAAATCAACGTGTCGTTTATTCGTGGTCAGACCTTTTTTTGCTCTAGCTACCGAGAGACTCGCGGCTTCACGTATGATTTCGAGGACTCTATCATGGCGACGTGAATAATGACCCCTATCAAGGAGCACCTTGCATCCTACCAGCAAGTGCCTAGCTGTACCGATCGCCTCCTGACAAATACCGCAAGACTTTTCGGTGGCTTTCCCCCATCTTACTAAGTTACTTTGGTCTGGGAGGGTCATCTGAAAGGCGTTTAGATAGAATTTTAATAAGGCAGGAGACCAGTCGTATATCAAGGTGCGCCACTTTAACGCCAGAGGGATACAAAATTCACCTATAGTTAGCCATTCGCTCTGCATTGCTAAGCTCATTGCATGCACTTTATAGCTATCATTTTCGTCTTGCTGTAGAAAAGATTTTACAACTTCTTTATCCTCCATTTTCTTTTCCGACCCAAAACCCGCTTTGCTGGTCTGTGCACCTATCATAAATTGTTTGTGGAATTGAAGCCTTGAGTCAAGGTCGGAGGCACTTTTGTCTTTTGGGAGAGATGCGACTATATCGTCTTGAGATTTTGATAAGACGTGCGTTTTGGTAACTCTGAGGTGTTTATAGAGCTCCGATGGTTTCTTTAATTTCATCCCAAAATTAGTTTGATCCCTAAATAGAGTAGATGGGTCTGCCGAAAGTGCTAGCCCCAACCAAGACTTCAATGTCCTTATGACGTTTATATCCAGCTTTGTTAAAAGTGATTTTGTAATATCGTATACTAGAAAAGGCCAAGTCAGACGCGATGTTAAGTAGTTGTCGTATATCCAAGCTTTTTTAATGTTATTTATTGGTTGTTGGTCTACCATACTAAGATCTTTTAGAAAGCTATCGACAACTAAATAAAATTGCACATAAATTACGTAGGAATACTTGAATTTAACAAAAAATCTTCGGAATTAGTGGTGTTCGTGTACTAACACTAACGATTCGTAAAATGAATTGATGACGTCAAGATTATGGAATATTGGAGTATAGTACCACCAAATTAACTGTGCAGTTTTTGAGGGCGCTACTGGTCAAGGAAATCAACTACAAACTGTCACAATTTGAAGGAATGTTGTAGTTCTTTTTTTTGCCGCCTGAACAGATAAGTTGGTGGGACTGTACTATCTGTATGCAAAAAAGTTTATAATGTAGCGACTAAGAAGTCTACTACAATCCCATATAGGTATCGATACTTTTTTCCGATCAGAGAATCTATTATTCAAATCAAAATAGTTTGAAATACTAAACCGGCGATCGTTGCTTGCTACTGAAATCGATACGAATAACTCAATGTTAAAGCTGCATTTCGTTTCAAGCCAAAAGTGATTTATCGGTTATAGCGACTATCACTATTCCGTTCCAGAAATCGCTCTTTTGACAGTTAAGTACGTAGAAACACTGTGCTCAAATGCTACCAACTATTCGCCAGAGTCATAATCGCGCTCACATGGCCACCCACCCACATATATATTAAAGTTACTGTTTGGCTTATCCACAACATATAAAAAGGCATCGTCAAAGCACACAATATGTACCTACAGAATGTACTAACACATAAAAAAATGTCAGTTTTGACTAAAATCGCTTTTGGCGTGGATTCGAAAGCAGCATCAACAAAGTTTATAATCACAGTTGAGCATAATTATATTAGATTTTGACAGGTAAGTCCAATCTCATAATATATCGTAACAGTGTGGCCACATTACGGTATTTAGAGTTTTGGTGGTTTGTACTTGTTGTTGAAGAAGGTTTTTCTCTTAATCTTTGCTTTTTATAATACTTTATTTTACCCTGTCATTCCTACTATGTCAATATGAATGTTTCAAACATGTAATACGTTTTATTATTTTCGATCCATAAAATTCCTCTCAACATGGTAGCAGAGCGTTTAATTATATTGGAAACGATTGACTAACGTATCAAGTAAGGTTTAAACAAATAATTTGCAAAAATAGTAACCACATTTTTCAAGAAAAATCTAACAAAGGCCTATCAAAATGTCGACTTCGTCTACGAGTTGCAAAATTGATATCGGTCGTTTAGAAGGTGAAGAAAATTGGTCTACATGGCGCTGCAAGGTACTGTTGCTTTTAAGGGGTACACCCGGCGGGTTGGATGCTATAAATGGAAATCTTATAGAACCTATAAAACCAGCTACTACAGCAAGTGCAGACATTAAAGCAAATTATGAAAAAACCTTAGAAGCATATCATAAGATAGATAGTACGGCGATGCTTATTTTGATGGCTAATATGTCTGATGCCACTTTACAAAAGGTCATGAGATTCTCAACAGCCAAACAGGTTTGGGATGAATTGCACACTTTGTTCAATGGAATATCTGAAGACAAAAGCTATTCACTATGCTACAGTTTCTTTGGCTATAAAAAAGATCCCTCACATGACATGTCAATGCATATATCCAAACTAAAAAATATATGGCATGAATTGAAAATGGAACTTCAAAAAGGTGAAACCAAATATGATCTTCCAGAGTTATTACTAATCTGCAAGATTTTGGAAACTTTACCCGACGAGAAGTACTTCTCCTTCAAGTCTAGTTGGATGCTAATGTCAAGAAAAGATCGAAATATAGACAATCTGACAGCACAAGTATGTGCTTACGAACGTTCACTTTTGACCAAAGAAGGTAGTACTGAAGCACAAGCTCTAGTTGTAAAAAACAAGTTTATGGATAAGAAAAAGTGTGGATATTGTGGACTATATGGACACAAAGTTAAAAAATGTCGTAAGTGGTTATCGGACGGGAAACCTCCTAAAACACCTGGCCCACCGACAAGTCAAGCTGAAAATACAAATCTGACCCTCTCATTAATGGAAGTTGTTACAAATGAAGTCGTAAATATTATTGAAGAAGATCTTGACAGTTGGTTTGTTGACAATGGTGCTACAAGTCATGTCACCAGTCGAAACGACATATTTTCCAGCTTTCAACATTTCAGCAATAATCAAACAGTAACAACTGCAAATGGCTCCACAATTCAAGCTATTGGCAAAGGTACAGTTGATTTGATAGCTGACGTTCGCGGTCAGACACACAACATTAGACTGTGTGACGTATGGTATGTTCCAGAAATAAAGAAAAACTTATTTTCCGTACTTGCTGCGCAAGATAAACTTGAGAAGAGTGTCTTTACGTCTGAAAGAGAAATTTGTCAATTGATAGTTGATGGAAAAATTAATTTAATTGGCACAAGAGTCAAAAATGGAGGACTGTATAAACTAAATGTAAAGACAATTATAAATTCAACTCCTGAATTGAACTCACTGTCAACAAAAAACATTCTTCAACTCTATCATGAAAGATTTGCTCACCAGCATAAAAGACATGTGAAGCAATTGATTGAAAAGGAACTTGGTATAAAAGTCAAACTCGATTCTGAATTATGTACAGGATGTGTTTATGGTAAAACACATAGATATAAATTTGGAACAAGAGTTCGAGCTAAAGCACCAGGAGAAATCATTCACACAGATGTATGTGGTCCGTTCCCTAATTCATTTCAAAAGTTTCGTTATTTTGTTTTATTTAAAGACGATTTCAGTAAGTATCGTCATGTTTATTTCATCAAACACAAGTCTGAAGTGAAGGATAAACTTGTGGAAATGATAAACGAAACAAAGACTACTGGTCATATTATAAAGACAATTCTCAGCGATAATGGAGGAGAATTCCAAAATGAAGCTGTAAAGAAAATCTTAAATAATCATGGCATACAACACCGTTTGACAATGCCATATACGCCGGAACAGAACGGGTGTAGTGAGAGAGACAACAGAACTTTGGTAGAAGCTGCTCGTACTATGATGCACGCTCACGAAGAACTTCCACTCTCCTGTTGGTCTGAGCTTGTCAACACGGCTGCTTATGTTCTGAATAGAACTGGACCGACTTCTATAGAAGGAAAATCGCCATTTGAGTTATGGTTTTCAAAGAAACCATCAATCAAACATTTGAGAATCATTGGTAGTGAATGTTATGCTCATGTTCCAAAAGTAAAGAGAACGAAAATGTCCAGAAAAGCTCAAAAATGTATTCTCATTGGTTATGATGGTGATGACGGCTATCGGTTACTAAGCATCAACAATAAATCGGATCCAACACTGATAAGGTCAAGAGACGTAATATTCAACGAGTCAGTCATCAGATCTATTGGATTGGAGTCAGATGTCTCTGAAACAGAAAAACAAAGTCCAATGGTTGACATGGAGGTTCTTTTTCCTAAAACTACAGAAAATCATCCAATGTTAGATGCAAGGGAGGATATTTTACAAGACGCAACTATTTCAGATATGCCTCAAACATTGAATGATGGTGCGAGTTTTGAAGAAACAATTCCCAATTTGCCTACAATATCGGATGAACTTAGTCGAAATGAAGAAGATTCTAATGAGTCCTATATTACGCCTGAATTATCAGAAGTTGATTCAGATGAAGACGATGAACAAGGAAATTCTACAATAAATCTAAGAGATAGATCGACATTGCGACCACCACAACGATTTGAAGATTTTATTATGTCTACTTTTGTTAGTGATTTTGATGAACCCAAATCATACAAAGAAGCAATAAACAGTCCTCAGAAAGCGGAATGGTCAAAAGCAATGGAAAGCGAACTAAAATCTTTACGAGAGAACAAAACTTGGATTTTGGTGGATAAACCAAAAGACAGAAAACTGATTTCTTGTAAGTGGGTGTTCAAAGTTAAAACCCATGCTGATGGAAGTCTTGACAAACATAAGGCGAGATTAGTAGTAAGAGGTTATACACAAAAGAAAGGAGTTGATTATAGTGATACATTTAGCCCTGTTGCTAGAATGGCCACAATAAGATCGATCCTTAGCATCGTTGCAAATGAAGGGTTAACCCTCAGACAGTTTGATGTAGCAACTGCATTTTTGAATGGTTCATTAGATGAAGATATCTACATGAATCAGCCAGAAGGATACAGTGATGGTACGACTAAAGTATGTAAGTTGAAGAGAAGTTTATATGGTCTTAAACAAGCTCCAAGATGTTGGAACAAATGTATTGTTGATTATTTGAAAGTTTTAGGATTCAAACAATGTGACACAGATCCATGTTTGTTCATTAGAAACCGACTTAACAACAAGATAATTCTTGGACTCTATGTTGATGACGGATTAATTGCTTCAACGAACCCAAAGGAATCTGAAACGTTTTTGGCAGAATTGAAACGGAAGTTCAAGATAACCACAAAACCAGCTTCTTACTTTCTGGGTTTGGAAATCTTCAACAACAACAACGATGGTTCCATCAAAGTCTCTCAAAAACATTATGCTAAAAGACTACTGAAACGCTTTGGTATGAATGATTGTAAACCCGTTAGTACTCCAATCATCAAAGAAGCACAACCATGCTCAGTAAAAGAGGATGATGTTAAATTTCCTTACCGTGAAGCCGTTGGTGCGCTAGCTTATTTAATGACAGGTACTAGACCGGACATATCATACGCTATTAGTGTCGTATCCAGGAAACTTACAAATCCCTCTTTAGAAGATGTTAACAAGGTTAAACGCATACTTCGTTACATTCAGGGAACCCTAGATACAGCAATTGTATACAAAAAAGGGTACAAAACTGGAATCTTGGAATGTTTTAGTGATTCTGATCATGGTGGAGATTTCGATACAGGACGCTCTACTTCTGGAATCTTATGCGTGTATGCAGGAGGAGTAATCTCTTGGGCAAGTCGTAAACAGACTTCTGTAGCTATCTCAAGCACCGAAGCAGAACTTGTTGCAGCTAGTGAAGCAGCTCGTGAGATTGTTTGGCTGAAGAGACTTTACAATGAAATTACTACTTTGATAGAAGTCCCTACTTTACAAGTTGATAATGATGCTGCTATAAAGCTTGCACAAAACCCAGAGTTACATCGTCGCACAAAGCACATTTCTATAAGACATTTTTATGTAAGGGAATTAGTTACTAAAAAAGAACTTCAAGTTAAGTATGTTCCCACAGAATACCAGTGTGCTGATATTTTGACTAAGCCAGTGCATAAACCCAGACTGGATCTAATTTCAGGAATGGTGGGATTTATACGATAAAGATTATCGAAAAAAGGGAGGATGTTGAAGAAGGTTTTCCTCTTAATCTTTGTTTTTTATAATACTTTATTTATCCTGTCATTCCTACTATGTCAATATGAATGTTTCAAACATGTAATACGTTTTATTATTTTCGATCCATAAAATTCCTCTCAACACTTGTATGTATCCTTGAGTCAAATAACATTTCTCACTACAGCGAACATTCAGAAAAGACAATTATAATCATTTTATCATCAAAAATTTTAGTAAAACTTAGTAATGTATGTGTAATTCACAGGTAGAATTTTCAGTAGTCTTTTAACTTTTCTTGGATTGATTAAAGTCCTCGACTGTACCAAAAATATATGGATTATTTGAAAATAATAAAACGGCAGAATTAAAGGTATGTAATATTCTCTTTTATGTAATATTCTACATAATACACTCGAAAATTACAGCTCATAAAACATTTTGAAAAGTTCACTTGCTGATTAATAAATAGTATCCATTCTGTTTAAGCGGTGTATAGGCAGGGTTAACTGCTCTTGATTTTTTAAAATTATCGTCTTTTTTCTTGGACTGCTTTCGTTGGCCAGACCCTACGCTACGGTACTTTAAGTATTTTTGATCCCGTTCTATTCTTGGGGTTCAAGTTGGTCCGACTTAAGAATCGATTTATTTGCATAGAAAAATCGATTTCATTATTAATCGATTCTGAATCCGGCTGCTGCATGCCTATCCTGAAAGATAGATTTCTGTGTAGTGTTGCCAGGTCAACCTCTGAGGGGCTAATTCTCGGCTTTTCTGTCATGAGGTCAGCCCTTCCCTGGCTTTTAGACTTCGTGATTGAAAAAACAATTGACTCAGGCTTGATTGATGAAAAAAACATTGAGTAGCGTCGCGTAACTTATTCCCTACGCATCACTGGAACTAATAAACATAGCGCGTATTTTCGCTGACACACCATAATCACGCGTTTTATATACGGGTATGCGACTGCAGAAATTCGCAGAAACATTAACTTTTAATAAATTCTACTCAAGTAGCAATGAACCTATATCGAACTTAACTGTAGCTATTGGGAGAATACCTTTTCAATTCCGTTCTATAAATATTTTTTACTAGCTTCTTCTTTTTATATATACTGTTGTATGCACAAAATGACATAACATTTGTATATTCTTTGTTAGTACTAATAATCATAATTATCCACATGGCTAGCAATTAACTAAACATCAATTCCCTCACCTCAGTACAAGTACATACATTCCCACTCACATCACTTAAATAATATCATTGGTAATTAACTAGGATCGGATCGATACTGAAACGTCACACCAGACGTGCCTAAACTTTTCTTTTTGGGATAGAGGATACCTTTTATAATCTTAATATCACCGCTGAGTTTACAATAGAAAATATGTAATTCTGATGTTGTCTGAGATCTTCGCGAATATTAGTAATTCAACAAATTTAAACGGTTTAAATCGTATAATATTATATATAATTATATGTGTCCCGACGTTTCAAACACTTTGCTGTGATCGTGGTCACGGGATGACTAATTGGTATTATTTGTCACATGAGTTATTAAGAAATTATTTGTCCTACCGTCAGGAATTTTATATTAATCATAACGTTCCCTATTCACGCAGTATCCGCTCACAGTGTCCAGAGGTCTTGCGGATTTGTTTTGGCCTTGAGATTTAATTAATTTGATAACAGAATCCCAAGCAGGTGGTACTTGCCAACCATCATCTCTATTGAAATTAGGGTACTTTTTGATGTTAATAGCCTCGCGTAACATTCTTGGCATAAACCGGGTTTCTCTGGCGAGGATTTTTGGATTGTCGAACCAAATGTAGTGGTTGAGTTTGTCCTGGGCATGTTCACAAACCGCAGACTTGTTCGGGGCAAAAATAATGATATATATACGCGATTTAAACCGTTTAGAGTTGTTTAATTACTATATGTAATTCTGGTTAATTGCGGTTCTGATTCCTTTTTAAAGTATATTAACAGAGGAAAAGAACATCTGGCATTTAGAAAATATGTCAAAGATTATCTTTATAATGTTGCTGAGTTTTCTTAATATTCATTTAATAAAACATCCAATTTATCATGGGTTACAAGGGGTGGGCCTTTTTTCGGTTCTCCACACAAAATATATTGTGTGTGATTCGAAAACCGAGTGTGTGTGTCCATTTGCGAGTTCAACTTGCACTGTTATGTTTATATCTGCATAATATATTCCAATAGGCCTATTTTATGATAGTTATTGGCCATTTTTAGATTTAGGTGCTGGCAGCACTACCTCCCCGGTCCGGCGTGCGCATGTAGTACTTTATTTTGTTGCATCGCTCGTGTATCGCTCTTTCGTATAAAAATCCAAGTGTACATAAATAAAGTTATGGCTTCGACGGCAAATTCGAAGCAAACCTTAAACGGAGACTGTTCCTCGCGTCCGTGCAAAAAATATAGAATGGAAACAAATAAAGTTACTGTTGTTTTGGGTGCTCAGTGGGGTGATGAAGGCAAAGGAAAAGTAGTAGATCTTTTGGCTGTGGATTCTGACATCGTCTGTCGCTGCCAGGTTTGTTATTTCCATTTGATTTGTTTGGTATATTTATTATAATTATTATATTTCTGTCAGTCTTCTGCAAAAATATGTCTAGTTTATATTTGAGGTTATATATTAGCATGGCTTTCCTAAATAATTAGTCTGTTTTCATTAGTTTGTAGTTTTTCGTAAACTGAATACATATTACGTGATAAACTTTTGCTGCTGGCACCGTGCCAACTTTTGTTTGAAAACATGGGAATACAATGTTTTTCTACAGATTTGTTATTACGCTCTTCGTGCCAAGAGTTAGCGGGAAACTATCTATGAACGTTCAATGATGCGCAAATACCACCAGGGTCTCATTACGTAACCATAAATATTAATTGTTTTGGTCATCCTTATGTATCATGAGACTAGTAGAGTTAGCTTGAACATTGAAAAATGTCAGCTATGTGTGTATGAGATCAGGGTTTAAACCTGTACATATAGTTATTGTCTATACATCTATTGTCGATTCTTGCCAAGCTCTGGGCCATTTGCTGTAGTTGACAATAATGTAATGATTACATCTTAAATCTCTTTAAGTTTCATGTTGCTAGGGTTTGATCTAAATGAAATTTATAAAACTGCAAAGTTAATTGTTAGAGCTAAAATAGTGTGCAATTATTATTGCTCTTTATAAACAATGAGTAGGAAGTAAAACTCCAAAAAATTAAGACATAGTAATGACACCAAAAACCTTATCCTATTTTTTAACAGATATAGTTTTGTCTCTCAAGATATAGTTAGAATATCTAGTTGGATAAAGTGTAGCATCTTACTTATCTTCATGTGGAAGATTGACTTCAAGTACTGGTATAAGATCTAATTAATTTTCTTTGGTATGACACTAGTATTTTTCAGCTATCTCATTCACCCATATTCTCCTATTATCACATTATCTCCCATATATTGCTTGATCTTATTTAAGTTATTTTTTGTATTCACCTTCAGTCGGAAAAGCTTGATTGCTCTGTTTTGTTTAACCTATTCCCTGTTTCATGAACCGCACTTGGCTCAAGAAACATATAAATATGTTCATGAGCCATGTGTCAGGGTACATACTAGAGAATTCAATCCACCACTGAAAAACAAAAAACCTGGTTTTTGGCTCGTTTGAAGCTATTATAAAGCCTGGGTGTATATTTTCATTGGTTTATCACTTCTTTTCTACTATTTTCAATTATTTCTCTTAAAAGCATACATTTGATGTCAGCTATTTTATTTTGTAGACATTGTTCTTAGTCATTCTGTGTGAAAGAATGTGTTGTTAATAATTAGGTAACCTAACTGTTTTTAATAATTTGATGAAGGAACTGAGTGAATTTGTGGTGCTGTTCATTTATATTTGTCTTTGACATTAACAGTATATGTAACTAAAATTATTAGTAAAAATTGTAATTTTAAAATGCTAATATAGTCACACTTATAATGTAAATGCGAAAGTTTGTTTGTTATTTCATCATGCTTTAATGACTTGATAGATTTGGATAACATTTGGAATTACAATCGCTTATATACATACACATTATACATAGGCTACATTTGATCCCAAAAAATCATGTTCCATTTATTATAGGCCAATAAAGTGACAGGCAAAAGTTAGTAGTTAATTTGAAACATCAGTTTTACAAAGAAAAAGGTCTGATTGTCAGACTAACACACACACACCTAAAACTGGGTTTCTTAATATGAAATAAAGAAGTTAATTTTTAAATAATCTATTCTATAGAGAGAATATTTCCACTGAGCGTGCTTGGAATTTACTGTTTCGCATTGGACATGCTATGATGATCAAGTAGGAAGGAAAAGTGTTGTATATGTTTGAAAATATATTGTTACTTCGATTACATTACAATTTTCACATTCTTTTCCTTTTAGACTTTCATGTTTGATTGGAGGAAACTGTTATCTTTATGTTACTATCATGAAAATTAGCAAAGTATTATATAAAAAGATCTGTAAGCTTTTACACAAAGACAAACCATTAAATAAAATTACAATAATTTAAAAATTTACAATGTTGTAAAGTCAAATATACTTGCTCCTGATAGCTCTACAAAGGAATCATAACTGATCATAAGCACATTTAAAAGACAGTTTTTTTAAAACAAAAATATATTTTTAATATTGTTATGATCGCAATAACGCCTATGCGTGGAATGTATGTGGATTACATTCCATGCGATGCTCCATCCCAATGCGATGGTTAATGAACGATAGGAAAGATTTGAGTTATGACGTCATGTCATGTTAGATCAATTGGTTAGAGCAGGTTCGAATCCCACACATGACTTAAATTTTTCCTATCATATATTTGTAATTTTGTAAGAAAAATATATGTTGGGCATTACAAAAATTATCTTAAATTACTATTGGGTTTTTTTATTGATGCTGTAGTGTGATATAGACAAGCTTTTAATCATTTTGTAATTGTCACATTGTCACCTCTAGGGCCATATTTTTTATATGTGATGTAAGCTGATATGGGATACTCCTGTAGTTTCCACATATGATGTCACCCTTGTTTAAAGAAAGGCACAAGATGATAGAACTTTATAGCCATGTTTCTGGAATTTAGTGGAACACAAGTTCTGCTTTGAAAAGTCGTGTCAGCCATTCAAAACCTTCCATAAGTCTACAGGTATATTTGTCTGGGTAAATATCTTTACAGTTATTCATTTTAGCAACCACCTTCTTTACTTCATCTATTGTGATCTTGCGGATAGTCCCTCAATTGGTGGTCTTTGCTGTATAGGTTGACTGGGAAACTCATCATTTAGCATTTCTTGATAAGTGGGAGAGGAAGACCAACGATAAATTATATAAGCCAAATAAAAAATAAAGTGGGTCAAGGGTTTGTGTGGCAGAGAGAAAGATGGAGAATGTTGCAACAGGCTACATCATCAAGAGCAAGGCCCTTAAATAAAAACAGTAGACATAATATTGGTTCTATCTGTTGTACATGTTTTATTTTAATTGGAGGTCAATAGCTCGTTAATTATTTTGTAGTGTATTATTTATTTTAATGTCCGATGTCACCTTGTTTATTTTTGCATCCTCAAGCCACAGTGAAAGTGTTCTTTTGAATTGGCCATTGATGGAGCCACTGTTTGTTTAGATGCTTTCTTTGAATTCTTGTATTCCATGTGGTCTTGCTTGAGCTTTGTTCCTTCCCACAGTTTAAAAAGCTCTCTCTTGGCCCTGAATTCTTTGACTTCATCATTTTATTATGTGGATCTTTATTTGTTCTTAGTCCACCTTGACACTCAAGTTTTTAGCTGCTTTCCCTTTACAGACTTGCTCATGTATTGATCACATGGATTCCGCAATATTAATGTAATTTCATTTTGTCTGCTTGGAACTCTCATAGAGATGTACAAGCCATGTATATGTAGTTACGTTATTAGTTCCTATTAGGTTTATATTCGGTATGCAGGTAATTTATATGTTGTATAAGGCAAGGCAAGAAACCAGAGATATATATGGATATCGCAAGAAGTTTTACTACATTATCCCCTTGATAAAACTTCTAAGAAGAATTACTGAAACAAGCATCCTAGATCCGCTTTGGATGCATATCCATTCCATCCAAGGCTTATCAAATTTTCTTAATTAATTAATATTATTAATTTTCTTAAATATTAAGGTAGGATCTTATCAAATTTTTTTAGGCAGGGGAGGTGGATCGATGAGTGTAGTAGAGTATTGACAACATCAGTAAAGGGGCCCCTTAACTGGACGCTCTGGGTTGCAAGTCACACTGATGAATTGAGCCTCTCCCTCTGCAATGCGGTGCCATAATCCCCAAAATTGGTAGGCATCTTGGGGATTGCAGTGTTAGCAATGCAATCATATCCCTGCACGTTATTTCATGACCAGATGCTGATATGGAATACAAATACTAGACAATTATCGTTGTATCATTACTACATGTAACTACTTCAAATTCCACTTGTTTAGATATCTTATCTGTTAAAAATGATGTATCACAGTAAAGTGCCTATCTTAGCTTCATCCGTTGCAACATCAAGTGTTTCGATAAGAAAATCTACTACAATACTATTTGTTTCCCAATATGTGATTTGATGACAGATGACCTTGCAATGCAAAATATATCTATTATGCCGATAGTCTATAGTGTAGCCTTCAGTATCGTTTCATCTGATGTGAATAGGGTCCAATATGGTACAAAGACTTAACCTAGAACTGGCTCTCAAGGACAGTATTTGTTTTTTATATTACTTATAGGCTTGCCTTTGACCACTATCTCACGTTATGGGAAGTGATGATGTTGTTCAGGCTAACCTAGAATTACTGGTTCTCAAGGACAGATGTCGGAACACACCGTTAGGAGCACCTCATTCTAGGTAAGCGTGCTCCATCTTGACCAAATCAATGCTTAATAAGTTGGCATCGTCAGGACCACTACGTGCTAGTTATGAATGAAATTCTATTGTTATCATTCTCGCCGATGCCAATGGGTTAAGCAGGGTGTGGTCTGCCATCATGGTGCTAGCGGTCAGCCATCCAAGCCGTGACCACAGTGGACGTTGCTTCACTTAGGTGCTCGATTAAAAACGGCTAATCAAACTTCAAAATTGTTCGATGCTTTGAAGGTGTTTGGTGACAGATTTTCTACTCGAGAGTGGTAGTTAGCCTTTAGCCAAGTGTTGTAGACAAGATGCCCTGCCACAATGCAGTGAATCTGAACCCCGCGGTTGGATTTTCACAATAGACATTCTACGTGGCAGTCAGTTGTCATTGCCACTGTTGTATGTGTCTTCGAATTAGATTTGAAGAAGATTTTATAAGAGATTTATTTTCACAGAAGATATTACAGTATGTGAAAAATATATACTGATACTCTTCATACCTTGACTACATTTCCAAAAAAATATATATTTGGTAGCGACAAAAAAAACTCGTAATGACTTCGAAACTTAATTGACGATTATCAACCATACCATTACTATCAATCGATAGATATACAAAGAGATGCGAATTACTTCCATGGATAAACTGTGCGAGTGCTGGGTTTATCGCGTTGCAGAGGAATAAAATTGTTGCTGAATACATTGCAAACGCTCGGTTCATATCATAACTGAAAAACATGAATATGCACTGTTTGCGCGGAAATAATTTGAACCGATTAGCAGCCGCGCTTTTAACAATTGGCTTCTTCTCAATTGACCCAAAATAACCATCACTTTAATTATCGACTTTAGAAGTAGGATAGGATCAATATCGATATATTATTTATATATTATTTATATATTATTTCCTATTCCATTTCACAACAAAAATCTCATCTATCTGTCAAAATATGAGTTTGACTTTTGTGCACACACTGCAGTACCACCTTTCTGTAAGCGTTGTTTGCAGCCGGAGGTGACGTCATAATGCTATCGTGGTGTGTCTGTTTAGCACGTTATGAACCGACCGTTTGCGTGAATACAGTGCAAATGGCGCATATTTGCGTGACTTGAACCGCGTGGGAAGATTCTCAAGTTAAGTTCTCAAGTCTCAAATACGTCATTTCAAAACCGTATGTACCGATTGAAGATTTTAATCATCTCGCTGCTGATTTGGGTGTAAATATTTGACCCTTCGAAGAGTGCCTGACTAGGATAGTACCCCTTATGTCTTCCTGTGGAAGTATGACGAGGAAACGAAAGGAAACATACCAGAAGGTGGGCAGCAGCGCTTTCTTAAGAACTGCTATCTTACACTTCGATCCTCAAGACGCCTGCCACGCGTGGAGATTATGGCAAACCCTTACCCTGATGCCTTTTCAACGGTAGACGGTATTGCTGATAATGTTGAATACCTTTATTATAGGTACCCAGATGTATGGTTCACTGAGTAAATATTTAAAAATAATATTACTTTTCCCATCTAGAATTATATTACATCAGATAAGATGACTTCCTTATACTGAATGTCACCGGCTGCATTTGATATGAGCAACCTCGGGAAAATTTTATCATTGAAATAACACAATGTACCTACAATATTATTGAAGCTAAACATTGATAATTGCCTACAGCCTATCTCTGACTGAGTCAACGCATGTGACCATTATCTGGTGGAAACTGATACATACTAGGTGCATCCACTAGTTTGAGCAATTGCTGTTATAACTAGAATGTAGCCCATTCAATCTGTTTAAATATGAATGGAGTCTTAAATGTATTAAGAGGAAGTGGGCCTGCGATTCTTTATTCAAATGTATTTCCCTATTTTCTTTCTAGATCATGCCTTGTTAGAGCAATCATAGTTTTACTAAGATAAATATGTAAATAGATATAAGTCAAGCTCAAAACCAGCAGAACGTAAACCTTACCGCGGCGGGCTTTGTTTAAAAAGTGTACCGTGCGGTGCAACAACATTACCTTAAGGGTGAACTGGCCGGTCAGTTCTCCATACAAACGTCGTAGGGTGATCACTCCCTTATTTGAGGATTTAGCTCAAAAACAAAGCATGATATCGATTGATCTCATTATTGTCTAGGCTTGTATCGTAACATTTTTTTTAATAAGAGAGTTATGATTATGAGCCTCGAAATATTTTCTTATAAAGTTTTCGAGGCTCATAACTTTCAACATAATTATCATTTTAAAATTTCGTTACGATACAAGCATAGATAATGACGAGATCAATTGATATTATGCTTAATTCTGGACCTAAAATCTCAAATAAGGGAGTGATCACCCTACTACGTTTGTATGGAGAAGCGACCGGCCAGTTCAACCTTACGCGACCAGACCAATACAATTATTTCTAAGCGCCGAATCAATTAACCATATGCAATCCCATTGACTGGACGCTACTGTGAAAAGTCTAATTGCACTTGATTGACGAATCAGAAATCAAAGCGGTAACTGTATAAGAGTTACGCATCTCTCTTTATTCAGCAATTTTACTAAATAAAATATGACCGTATGAAAATCTCTTAACAATGATCCGTTTTACCGCCATGACATAGGACTACCAGACAAAAAAAGAAAATAACAGGAGCCTAAATAAACTCTTCCTAAAATTTTAACGCCAAAAAATTATTGAAAATGCTCAGGTTTGGACGAAAAATCGTAGGAATACGAAACGTCGTCGTTCTTTAATTTCTTCTCAGGTCTCGTTCCTTCTTGTATGGCAGAGAGAGTTGTAGGCAGTAAAAGGGTCGAACAAGAAATGCTGAATTGATTGCATTGAAAAGTATAAAGACGGCGTGAGAAAGAGCGTGGTAAAATGCATAGACCTTTCACTCACAAAGGTGCTCCCTTCAATTCTTTTTGAGTATACTTGTAGTTGCAACATTACACAGCCTACTCAATCGATATATTTTTAGCGAGCGCGAAGCGTCTCCGTTTCGGCGTGGGCAAAAATGCTTTCGTATGTCTCCCAAGATGTCCAGCTATTCTCCTCTACAGTTTAAATCGGTTAAAATTTCAAACCACGAAGCTTGAAATAAAATATTTAGGAAACAAGTAATTTCGTACAAAAAAGGGAAGCTTATTCGCTTATCAGTTACTATCACTTATCAGGGCTTGTAGCGATAATTCTAACCTTTATTATAGAGTGATACTCTTAATATATCCTTAAAATTAGTCATTTTCTTGATAAGGAAAGCCTCGCCCATAACTTCGCCTTGTAAAAATGTAAACACCATTATTCCGAGAAAGTGACATCATTCGTAGACGCGCCTTCTCTGGCATATAGTGCAGACTAATAGAGGTGTATCTGTTTTCCCCTATTGGTACGGAACCCTAATGAATGACGTCATACAATTATAAGGTTGATATTGTTTATGGGGTATGGCGGATCAAAGACCTATATCTAAGTAATTGACAATAATGCTTCGAACTGTATGAAAAAGAAAGGTGTTCAATTTATCGTCCCTATATACGTCACGGGAGCATACATGCCGCGTGAATTCGATTCAAAGGCTTATCATAGATATTCAAAGGCACCGACCGTCGGTAGAGGTTAGATTGAACAACATCTTCGACCACATCATCACTTATCATCAGGTAAGATAGTGGTCATAGGCACGCCTATGACTCATAGGCGTGAGCCTATCATAATAATAATAAGAAAAGTCCTGATGGCAAGTGATTTTGTGGCTGAAGAGGTTGTTCATGCAATAAAAACGCATTTTATTCCTTAGTCGATATTTATAAGCAGGATACCATACGGCAGACATTAATTAAAAAAAAAAAACAGATCAAAGAATCTATGTATACCAAACCTCATCACAAACCTATGGGGGTGCATGATTGGTAACAATATCAATATAATTATAAATACTTATGTACACAGACAGTATAATCATAAGTGTATCAGTCGTATTGTCCACTGCCGTACACAGCCTCCCCCATGAAGAGGGGGTTTGCCATAAGACCCACGCTTGGCAGACGTCTTGCAGATAGCAGATCCTCAGAAGGCGCTGCCGCCCACCTCCTGGTATTTACCTTTAGTCGCCTCTTACGACACCCACAGGTAGCATAGGGGGGTGGAATTCTAGCCCGGCACCCCACGGGCGTCATAAGTATTTATTAGGTTTATGCTACTTGAATGTAGAGTTGCTCTCGTCTTACCGTAACAAAGTAAGTAGGTACGTAGAGTTTAAATTACTATTGCTATTGGTAACAATTGGTTCATAAAATGTCGAAACATAGTCCCATATTGTTTCTATTACAATACAACTTGCAGAGAAATCTATTATTTTCAAGATAAGCGTACACAAATAATAATGGTTTTAACATAATGAAATTTATTGTACTGTTAGGCAATATTAATTAGATTGCCGATCGGGCGGCTTGACATTTTGCGAATTCTAGCCTGGTTAGCTACCGCCGTCAAGTTGAAAATCTGTCGCCAAGCACCTAACAGTATGTTCCGGCAACAGTTCTTGAGAGCTAGTAAATTACAAGCACATGATACTTAACAACTTATTTCTCAGGGTGGTCGTCGTTTTCCGTCACAAACCCATTAAAAAAAAGGTTCAGTATCAATGCGTGGTGGCGGCTACGAGAAACGTTGGTCCGAAGTGCGCGAAAATTAAATAAAATAATACTCTATATAATACTGGATAGCATTGTCCGATGCCAAAATCTTCAGCACGGATTTGTAAAGGGAAGTTGCTCGAAACAAACGTAGTTTCATATTTTAAATACCAAGTGTTCAAACTCGGTGAAATTTTGGATGATGTCCTTGACCTTAAAATCTATATATCCCAGTTTTCTGAAAACCTAGATATTAGTCTCAAGCTTGAACGTGTTTGAACACTTGATACGTAAAATATGACAAAACGATGTTTGTATGGAAAGCGCTTCGTACTTAACTAATTATTAATTAATTACTTCTTACTACCTCTAAACAACTACAAGTCGGTGGTACCCATTCAGTCTATTCCTTACCAGGTATCCTACCACCATTTTAACGTATTTTTCATTTTGTTTCAGGGCGGCAATAACGCTGGTCACACGGTAGTTGTAAAAGGGCAAGAGTTCGACTTCCACCTGCTTCCCAGCGGCATCATCAACCCGAAATGCAAATCTGTCATTGGTGAGTTTTTTAAAATTTGGACAGTTCTTATGTAGTCAAAAAATCTCTTTGTCGAGGTAGAATGCAAAGCATCAGTCAGTTCTACCTTCTGAGTTCAGGTTTCTGCGGTTTGCGTTCCCCGTGAAACTGAACTTAGTTTCTGAACACTTTGTAATAGCTTGGATGAATGCACACACAACTAGGGCTTGCAACCCTGCACCCCAATTGCCAGCCCCGCAGTCTCGCGGAACTGTACACCTCCAATCCCTCAAGATCCCGCGGTACTGTTCAAAATAGTATAGAGAAAAAAAATATTGAGGAGGGACCAAGAATAAACTACGCCACAATAAAAGTAACTACAACCAAACAAGAGCAAACTAAACCCACAATGACACAAACACAATTGTTGTCCTTTGTGTCTCTTTCTGAAAGTATTTTCTTAAAAAACAGTGCTGGTTTTTCATCAGTAACTTCTTACTTTAGTGCATACGAGGGTAAAACTGAAAGTTCTTGTCTGCTATCTCTGCTTGGCAGAAAAAACGACACCCTCTCCGTTGATGATACTGAGTTATGCTTTAAGTATTTCGCAGTAATGATTAAGTATTTCCTAAGAACATCAACACAGTCTTTGAAGTGCGTCGTTCGGCCATGCAAGATCTATCAAAGCTTTGTTGTTCCCACTTACTCAATATAAAACACATTGTTGTTTTCTCTGAATGAAGCATTGTGCCTTTACGACATAAACATTGGTCAGCAAGATGAAGGGAAGTTTGTTTATACCGATTTCCATACAAACGTAGTTTAGTGATATTTTAAAGCAGCTGTTAACCGCGTTTGTAATAGCCGCATAAAATCATAGTCTTTTACATACGTTCGAGCACACATAGCTACTTCTGGTTCCCGGAAAGTTGAAGGTGCCACCACGGCACAGATTCAGGGGATATTATTCGGGGAGGGTACCTCCGCATCCCGTCCCAATCTGCAGACCAGTAGTGCTGCACGAGATGACATCCCACGAAGTATACTGGTCCACGGAATCTAGTACATTACCTCTACTAGGGCACCTATAAATGCACGCGGAGATTTGCGGATTATCAAGCGTTCAGATTAGAACGGAGACCCGTATGTTACACCAGACCATGGCAAACGTGTTAGTTGGTGACTTAAACCTCAGCCCTCGTTTGGCCTGAGGAGCTGATAGAAAAAATTATAACGAATTTCATGTTTAAATATTTTTTTTACGTGACTGGTTAGCCTTTGACCACTATCTCACCTGATGGTAAGTGACACACCGTTAGGTGCTTGGCGACAGATTTTCTACTTGAGGGTGGTAGCTAGCCAGGCGGGCTTTCGCAAAATGCCCTACCACCATGCTATAGCGACTGCCATCGTAAGACGACAGCCGGGACCGACGCCTTAACGTGACCTCCGAAGCACCGAAGCGCTCAGTAGTTATGTCACTAGCGGTCAGCCATCCAACTCTTGACCGCGGACGTTGCTTAACTTTGCTGTTCGGTTAAGAACAGTTCCTCCCGCCAAAATATATTGGACAGCTCGGGCATATACCTTTAGATATGGGTTCTTGCGGTGGACGCCCGGGGAGAGATGACGCGGTGCTTTCTCCCTGTCCCCTGTTAGTACAGCTTCGGCTGTCGGACGGGGACGGATGCTGGCGGGGCGCCTTACTCACGCACAATACGCGAATATCTAAAAAGCTCGGTGCGCTCTTAAACCGGCAATTAGCCTACTCGAGACTTAACTTGAAGTTCGTGAAAGAGGCCTATATACTATCAGTTATTCTGTGACTATGTTATCAAAAACTTTACACGCGCTGCTGAGTTATATCACAATCATAACATAAACTAAATCTTATGATATGATGACCTATACATTCTAATTCATGTTTTTTTTTTCACGTGATTTTTATCTCAATCTATAGGCACGAGTTCACGTAGTCATGCGTTTGTAATAAATCATAATAGATATAAATCGCTGAGAATACACCAATATCTAATTCTAACCAGTAACGCATGACTGTTTGAACTGTAACTATCTCAGACTCAGTATGATTATTATGTTGTTGATGACTACCTATTCCAGTTAGATTTCATTTGAATTTCTTAGCATTACATAAAGCCATTTTAATATATATATATATATGCAAATAAAAATAAGAGAACATTGTATGAATTGTATAGGACAATAGTGTTACATAGACCACAGATATAGTTAATTTTTTTTTTATTATTTGTTTATGCTAGATAGTTTAGCCTTTGCCCACTATCTCACCTGATGGTAAGTGATGATGTGGTCGAAGATGTTGTTCAGGCTAACCTAGAAGTACTGGCTCTCAAGGACAGCTGCCGGAACACACCGTTAGGTGTTTGGCGACAGATTTTCTACTTGAGGGTGGTAGCTAGCCAGGCGGGCATTCGCAAAATGCCCTACCACCATGCTATAACGACTGCCATCCTAAGACAACAACCGGGACCGACGGCTTAACGTGCCCTCCGAAGCACGGAAGCGCTCAGTAGTAATGTCACTAGCGGTCACCCATCCAACTCATGACCGCGCGCGACGTTGCTTAACTTTGCTGATCAGTTGAGAACAGCTAAGTAAACTTCGCTACGAGCGCTTCATAATAATACGAGTACTGTACTGTATCAGCCTAATTGTCCACTGCTGAACACAGCCTCCCCACTAATGGGAATTTGTCATAATCCCCTCGCTTGGGAGACGTCTTGGGGATCGCAGTTAAAGATATCAGTTGTCAGAAGGCGCTGCTGCCCACCTTCCGGTAATATACCTTTAATCGCCTTTAATTGAAGCAATGATGACCGTGATAATAGCTATTGACTGCCGTGCCGCAGGTCCCTGGTTCGATCCCCTCCGCCGGCTTGAGCCTCACTACATGGTGGAAGGACATTTTTCGATGCCGCCTGGCTAGCTACCACCCTCAAGTATAAAATCGGTCGCCAAGCACCTAACGGTGTGTTCCGCGATGAATCGCGATAAGATGCATGAAAAAATAATTTAAGTTGAATATTGTTTTTTCAAACAATATTTAACTTTTTGGATTTGTTTGTGTCCTAGAAAGTGGCATCGCATCTCGATTTGTCGCTTTTTCTAGTTCACCAAGGACAATGGACAATTTTGAAGCGCTCGTAGCGAAGTTTGCTTAGCCGTTCTTGAGGCTAGAGTGCACGGAGCGCTTTCTATACAAATTTAGCTTCGTATATTTTAAATACCAAGTGTTCAAACTCTATGAAATTTTGGATGCATTTTCCTGAGCATCAGGCTGCTGCTGACATAAACAAACAAAAAAAAACTCAAAATGTTTATTAGGACTAGCAGAAGTCAACCCTAAGAGGTTGTTAGCATTTTACCAATAACCCTGTATAACAAATTGCCTATGTAATGAAATAAGGGACCTAACAATTAACTTATTTAACAAGGCACTCAAAAATATTTGTTAGATAAATGTTTAAAGAAAAATTATGATCTCTTCGCTTTTGACAAATTTTAGCTGTTAATTTACATTAACAGCTAAAATTTGTGTGTCTTTCATAATTTTTTTTATGTAATTTTAGTATATTATTCTTATCTATTGACTCGTTGGTAATATGTAATGTTTTTTAATTTGGTTTTATTTTAATGCCATTGTAATTTGTAATTAATATAATTGATTTTTTTTTACATTCATAATTGCTGATATATATTTAGTGTTCAATTATATTGGCATGCCATCGCTCCACAAATTTGCACGAGTTAGAACAAAACACGAACGAAGCACACTAATATTTCTCTTTCTACCAGTTATTAACATGCACATGTGTTAGTCATATTATATAATAATGTATGTAAACTTGTGTTTTGAGCAAATATAATTCTTATTTACACGTGAACCCATATATTTTCGACAGTGAGTTCTTTGATTCGGTTCGCACAATTAAGCTCGAACCTAATGCCCATTCGTAACAGACCTGATACTTCCAAATGTAAGTTGAATATTATGACTGGTTATACGATACTATTTGTATTTAATGAAAACAAGGCGGTAATTTGGGAACGGGAATCCCACTGACTAAAGCCAACAAGTTTGGAGATAAACGGAGATAGCCTATGACTGTGTGTTATTTCGCTGTAAGTAGTAAGCTGATAATACTGCGTGATTACCTTCGCGTCATCACATCGACTTCCTTCTAGTTGTTTATTGTATCATAATTAGGTTTACGGTGTTTTGCTCTTCGCTTTTTTGCCTTGGGACATCCTGTAGCACCTGTAACCCTAAAAATGTTTCAATGGTTGAAGCAATGGTGGCCGAGAGGTAATAGGTATGGAATGCCATGCCGCAGGTCCCTGGTTCAATCCCCACCGTCGGATTGAGCTTTGCATTGTGAAGGGCATTTTGCGGTTGCCCGCCTGGCTAGCTACCACCCTCAAGTAGAAAATCTGTCGCCAAGCACGCAATTCGTGATTAGTGATGAAATGCATCTGTTATAGGCAGAGGTTAGTCCGCTTAACGTCAGGTGTGCTGAGGCGCAGAGCTTGTTCCGTCACAATAACATAAATAAAATATGCCCAATCCAGCCCACAGCTATTCAGTCCGAGCGTATTTTGCGAGCTAAAAACAACTTGTGTGTAACTGGATCGAAGACGATATTCTCAGTAGACCTAGGTGCCTAGATGAATGTATAATTTGGCAGTATAAAGGGAGTCCAAAAATGTTTTTTAACCTAAAAATAGAACCGACTTCATCACTCAAAAGTGGGAAATATTTTTGAAGTCGGTACCACAGCCGATCAAAAGTACCTATTATGACAATATTGTGTGCATGGTACCGACTTCTACCGACTACGGGATCGATTGTCATTCACTGGCAATGACTATATCATCAAGATAGAATAAAATCTCAGTTATCGGAGTTTAACTCAAAAACGGCTTGATCGATTTTGATGAAATTTAAATGGGACCGACATCAGCTTTCAAATAAAAAAAAAGAAAGATCAAAAATGGTTCACCCAGTAAAAAGTTCTGAGGTAACAAACATTAAAAAAAATACAGACGAATTGAGAACCTCCTCCTTTTTTGAAGTCGGTTAAAAATACCATGGATTGCGTTTTGTTATAGAAATATTCAGGTCTAAGTGGTCACGTTCTATGAGGAACATTAATCAAAGAAGGGGAGATCTTGTTCTATTGATACTAACTGAGAGCAGATATTATCCTGTAGTAAGGTACCGTCACCATCCTTAAATAAAAGCTAGTTGATAAAATGAAGTAAATATACCTTGAATATTGACCGATAACATTATGCCATGTATCCTTGAAGAGCTGCCAAATGCTGTTCGTGAATATTTGGTACGTATGTATACATACATGTTTGCAACAATCTATTCACGTCATATGCAAACTTGATGCAGACCGTGGGATTTTTTGATGGGGCGGAAAATTGACTTGGTATTGTTATTTTCCTTAAAAATGTTTACACGAATATATTTTAATATCTTTTAATTAGTGACGCTCTGTTTCTGTTCTATCACGGGTTTTTACGGTTTATGTTTGTATGGCAAAGGTCAGCTCAGTGGGGCAGCAAATTCTTTGCTTTTATCCTGTTTTGCTATGTAAAATGGCACTATGCGGCCAGTCGCCGCACGGCCATAAGTCGGATGCTAGTATACTTTGCAGCTTTAGTTTCTAGTAACCGGTGGCCTAGCCGAATTGCCATTAAGACGGTGCGTTTCAGCAAAAAATCATCTTGACCACGTGGCTACATTAACCAATAGCTAAGCTTCAAGGCGGGGATGGGGTGAGGTATACCGACAAAGGTATTGGATTATACTGTCTACAAAAAGGCTTTCATTACTAAACGTTTATCTATTTTAATCTATTTCCAAGTGAAGTTGTAAATTCGTCTTAACTTCTCAAAATTCTCTTCGCAAAAGTTTCTAAAAATTCGCCTCGTATTTTTCTCTATGTGTTCGATAATGTGGTCCCATACAGATATTTTTCATATCCATACATTTCATGTACCCACGACGCGGAACGATACGGGAGAGAATAAATATTGCGAATAGAAGAGGAGATAAAACGCCACCTTGCGGGATACCTGCAATTAGGTCACACCAGGAAGGGAACTTCTCTTTACGGCGGAACCTTTGCCGGCGCCCATATACATAACTGACAAACCAGTCGAGTAATGCTGAAGACATATTAATTGAGTGTAGAATGGCTAAAAGTATGTAGAAATTCACTGTGTTAAAAGCATTGCTGAAATCATGTACGTACTATGAGTACAGTCCATTTTCCATGGAAAATCTAATATCTTCAGTAATCTTTACGAGAGTTGTTACTGTGCTCGGGCCAGGATGAATACCGGATTTGAAAAGGTTGTTTTTAGGAGCACGAGAGGATAAATATTTGCAATGCTGACTATGGATAAGACGCTCAAGGATAAAAAAATGGGAGAATGGACATAGAACGGTATCCGGAATTAGATTTGAGATTAGGTTCTTTGGTAGAGGAATGATTGTAGCTTCTTTCCAGGTAGAAGGATATATTCCATATGCTTTGATTTATTGAAGATAAAACAGATTATAGAAAGAATTATGTCAAGCATTGACACTACCATATTGCAACTTATCCCATCTCCACCTATGTACAGCATTGGATGTGATCGATAGTAATCTCTTTTTAACATCACAAGCGAATTAAGACTAAAGAGCTAGTCAGGAATTGATAATATCGAAAGACAATGAATCGTGTTTGATTTTTCCGAGATATCTATAGGAGATGTTGAAGAGAAGTGGAGATTAAGAGAATCTATATTATAGTTCTTAGAAATACTATCATTGCGAAATTTACCAATTCTGGTAGATCTAAGAAATTGTCAAAATTGCTGACGTAGAGCACCCCCAACATACGATATTATAACGTTACGTGACATCAAATATTTAGCTTGAGTCATTAGGACGACATTTGTATTTATACTTAGCGTTAGATTATTATGCATAAGTTATTTAACATCATCCGTAACCCAAGCAACTGGGCGTTGTTTGAG
Source organism: Plagodis pulveraria (assembly GCA_963890685.1). Classification (NCBI taxonomy): domain Eukaryota; kingdom Metazoa; phylum Arthropoda; class Insecta; order Lepidoptera; family Geometridae; genus Plagodis; species Plagodis pulveraria. The sequence goes on along the minus strand of OY982964.1, from coordinate 6,767,792 downwards.
TTTCATGTTTCGTAAATGATCGTGATTGTCGTATAACTGCGTTATTATTGACTTTGATATCGCCACTTGGTCATCAACTGTTACGACATTTAGTCACAGGTGACCAATCTATTTCGCTAGCTTCGTGTAAAAATTGTTCCAGGGCCGCTACCACAATTCGACGAAGTATCGAACTTCGGGTCCGAAAGTAAGGTATCCGCAAAACACGTGTTGGCTTACCTTTGTTTAACTTCGTTCGTAGGATAGACTTGCAAGCATTTGCCTGCGTAGATTATGAATATACCTTTTTTATCGGATTTGTATGGTTTGTACATTTTCCAAATATATAATTATAATTTATTCGTTTGCTTATAAGTAGTCAGTCGAGTTCTAAATATGCAGAAAGAATACAAATACTAATGAGGATATAAATACCAATGGAGAACAAAGACATTAACGTTAATTCTAAATATCTTACCTGTATTTTCTAGAACAGTAGCGACTCCTCTCGCTGAGCTCCATAACTAGGATTCTCAGAGTCTAACCATGATCGCAGAGTAGTATGGAAGATTCCATAGCAGGCAAGATTTGTGACGACCATAGACAATATCAAACAATGAACTTCGTACCGCAAATTCAATTTTCGTTGTCTAAAAGGTCGCTCGAACACGAAAATCGAAACCTCGTTAAATTGTAGTAGCAGCCCTGATTCCATACCACCAAAGTTGCGCTGATTATTGATTTTGGGTTTCAATTTTGGAGGCATATTGTTATACTAGAAGAATATAAGGTAGATCATGAGACCAGCAAAGAAAAATGTACAGCAGAACATTGGCCATGATTAGCAACATGCTGTGGAGATGACACAATACACAAATCAAGATAAGAGGGATTAAAATTTAACAGTAAGTGGACGTACATGTTGCTAGTTTTAATTACTGTTACGAGTAAGATTGGTGATCTTTTTTGAGAAGACAGGTTTTAAAATTATTTTAGGTGAATAAAATAATTTTGTGATCTTATAAAGGAATAAAATCTTTTGAACCGGTGGATCGTTGATGTGAAAACCGATGAGGGAAAAGAAGAAGGAAGGCAGGGTTTTAGCCAGCCAAATATTCATGCTACAATAATCTCTTCTCAGAGATAGCTATATAGATTACTTTAGATAGTAATCTATATAGTATAAGATTATACTGTACAGATTACTATAGATAAATACCTATTTACTTAATAATACTATATTATACCGGCTTGAGCTTCGTCGCATGGTGGAAGGGCTTTTTGCGAATGCCCGCCTGGCTAGCGACCACCCTCAAGTAGAAAATCTGTCGCCAAGCACCTAACAGTGTGTTCCGGCAGCAGTCCTTGAGAGCCAGAAAAATTATAGGTACACGAGACCTAAAAACTGTACGTCTCAGTGTGACGGGCACAGTGCAATTCGTCGTTGACGAAATGCGTCTGTTATAGGCAGAGTTCAGTCCACTTAACATCAGGTGGGCCTCGGGATTGTTCCGTCACAATCACATAAAAAAATATATATGAATTTCAAGTATATTAAGTCCAGATCTTGACAAAAACTACCCATAAATTTCATAAATTCGAGTTAAGCGACTGTAAATCAACCTTGAAAACATTGAAAAAACGCTAAGTCCCGTCAGTACCGACAATATCCAGTACCGCTTAATGCCAGGCGGTGTCACGTTGTACCGTGGCAGATGGTTACCGTCACGTACACCGTGACTGGCATCAGTCGAAATTAGCATTTTTCTCAAGGTCCATTCGATTATGGTGAGCGGGATCGTTTTACCTTTGTTGTTGTCAGAAAGGAAACTTCAGTCTTTTGGTCTTGAACGAGGTTTAAGTCTAGTAAAGTACCTATCATGGATGAGGAGTCTTGATTTCGATTAAAGTCCTTTTCATTGAAATTTTTCATTGGAAGCTAAATAATTCCATTAATAAGGACGCTGAATTTTTGTTTATTTTGTAACGGAACAAGCTCGAGGCCCACCTGATGTTAAGCGTACCTCTGCTTATAACAGATGCATTTCATCACAAGTCATTCAGTTAATAAGTCTCAAGTGCCTGTAATTTCACTGGGTCTCAAGGACAGCTGCCGGAACACACCATTAGGTGCTTGGCGGAAGATTTTCTACTTGAGGGTGGTCGCTAGCCAGGCGGGCATGCGCAAAATGCCCTTCCACCATGCGGTGAAGCTCAAGCTTGCGGCGGGATTCGAACCATGGACCTGCTGCGCGGCAGTTCATAGCCAATGCCACTGAGTCATCACTGCTTCAAAACAATCCTTTAGTACCGACATTTAGCACGCACCGCACGTAACGTGCAAAAATGCAGTGTCACATTATGACGTTCTATCGTAACAGATGTCGGCTGACATGACAGTGACTATATTCAGTCCAAATTATTATTTATTGACAATTTCTAGGTCATTTTTAATATTTCATCTGGCATGAAGAATTTATGAATAAAACAACAACTAAACTTTGTCAAAGTCAAAACCATTAATTCAATTTAGGCGTCTACGACGCTCTTTTGAAGGTCAATTACAAATTTTAGTATTGAAATATTCTACATTGTACTGCCACGTTCAGCAAATAATAATATTGTATAGAGCCACTGCGAGAAGAACGGACAAGGAACTCGGGGCCATTCTTTTAAACATCTTTTAACTATGTGTTACATACTTACTATATAATAGAGTTATTACAATATTTGTTTAAATTATGTAGGTGACAGGCAATAGCTTGGCAGAGGCGGAATTGTCCAGGCATTTTTGTCGTTTAAGTAATCAGAAACTGTGTAGTAGGATTTTTTTATCAATATGTTTTTCACGTGCAAATTGAATTTCCCTTCTGTGAGCGTTGTAATATGTTTGGGAACTTTATTATAAAACCGTACACAATTACCTAAGAAGGACCTTTTATATGTCTTTGCTTTTGGGGGCTGAGTCATCCGCGTCCGTAGGAGAGTACCCTAGAGCGAATCCCTACACGTGGTCCCCGAGTGGTGCTAATCAGATGATATACTGGTAGTTCCTCAGAAGCCGCTGCTACCGATCTTCCGGTATTTTCACCTTTATTAGCCTCATACTGCACCCACAGGTAGAAATGGGGGGTGACATTTAGCACGGCAACCCCAAGGGGACGATATCTTTATCGCCGCTCTAGAATAGTTCTGTACCTATCGCAACGTCGATTATAATACTCGTATTACCTAAGCAAAATAACCATGAACCTGATAATTTAAAAAGACACAACCAAGACTGTTAGTCCAGTACCGATGTTTTCAAGACTATACACATCACTATAATGAATGCGGTTCATTTCGATGACGTTTCTTGGCCATTAAAATGCTTTCAGTTTCGGAACAAGACATGCGACGAATGTTGTATATTTGCTATCAGCGACATTGTATGCTAGAGATATTTGTTTTTGCTCAATGCCAATCTATTTTGAGATAATTTTAGTTGCGAAAAGAAATGTCGTTAGTTACGTTCGACTTACGTAATATTTCGTGCTGAATTATAATCAAATCATTCGGGCAGAGTTTCGTTGAATAATTTTACCGCCTCGTTTTTCTATTCACTCGCGTATATTTATAGATTTTGCTAATGGGAAACAGTAATTTTAAAAGTTGTGCTTCTGGGCATTCTTAGTTGCCATTACAGCTCAATTTCTTTTAAATAATAAAAAAATATGGTTCACGGATATCATGGGGTACCTGGGGCCGGATTTGTAAAATATTTAAAAAATATATAATAATAACATATAGTGACAATTCCTTCTAATTATCCTGCTAAGTCGAAGTGACGTCATACACGGCATGCATAGCCGAAAGAATTTTTGACGCGTTATGATTCTACACGAAGCATCATCTGGAGGTCTTGAATCTGAGCGCACGGTCGAGAAAATAAGCCGCAGATATTTTGACCGGGATTAATTCAATTTTATTTCTATATTGTCTAGTTATACCTACTAATATTATAAAGAGGAAAGATTTGTATTTTGTAATTTTGTACGAATAAACATAAAAACTACTGAACCGATTTGAAAAAGTCTTTCATCATTAGAAATCTACATTATCACTGATGAACATAGGCTATAGATTTTTTTTTAACTTATTAAATACTCGTGTGAAGCCGGGGCGGGCCTCTAGTATTCTATTCATATATCTAATATATGTACTGTATCAGCCGGATCGTCCACTGCTGAACACAGCCTCCCCTATTAAGGGGGTATTTGCCATAATCCCCACGCTTGGCAGGCGGCTTGGGGATCGCAGTGTAATATAGTTCTTTAGAAGGCGCTGCTGCCCACCTTCTAGTATAATTATTCCCTTAGTCGCCTTTTATGACACCCACGGGATGATATGGGGAGGTGCAATTCTAACCGGGCACCCCACGGGGAATATCTAATATATAGTATAGGTATATACTATATACAGCACTCGGGGACTCCCCGCTCGCTCACGTCCGGTAATAGCGACAAGTGAAATAAGCTTTGTGGGACGAATCTCGCAACTTTTACAGTATTTTTCACATTGGCTTAAATAAATGTCAAATTATTAGAGTACAAAGTTGTTGTCCAGAGCGGGAATCGTCTCCCGTCCACTATATTTGCGCCGAGTGCCCGGCTTCGGAACAAGCTCGACTGGGCCGAACGAATCTTGCGTTCCAATTTAATTTTTATTATTTTACCCGTCTAAGGCGACGGTGTGTCCATCAACCAAACTATTAGACTGATCGAAATCATCTGATCGAAAGAAGAGCATATTCAAACACTTAACTGTCTCTTAAAAAATTATGTGGCTCCCCTTGTATTTCCAAATTTTACCTCGAACCCTATCGTGTTCTATGCGTAAATCACATTTACAAATTATTAGAGCGCAAATTTCTTGGCCTGAGTGGCAATTGAACTCGGATCCTCCGGATCCGTGCTGAGTGCCCTGACCTTTAGGCTATCGGAACATGCTCGACTGAGCTAAATATTGTGGTCCAATGTTATTATTATAAAAAATCAATTAATTACAGGAAACGGCGTGGTGATCCACCTGCCTGGTCTCTTCGAGGAGCTGAAGAAGAACGAGTTGAAGGGCATGAAGGACTGGCAAGGGAGGTTGATCATCTCCGACAGAGCGCATCTTGTCTTCGATTTACATCAGCAGGTAATATTCAATTACATGCGCTAGACTAGGAAAACTTAACTGAGACGCTTCGTACACGTGCATCTGCATACCCACGCAGATTTTGTTGAATCGTAAGTAAGAACAAAGTAATATATTTTATCATATTATAATAATAACATACATACATAAAATCACGCCTTTTTACCGTAGTGGTAGGCAGAAAAGCAAAGATGTTATGGCTATAAGGCGGTAGTTGGGCGGATCTAAGCGGTCACCTTTTTTAGGGATCGTGTGCACCAGGTCGTCTTCCATCTTTTTGGGACAACGCCTGATGTGTAGCAGAGCCGGAAAAGACGCGTTAGAACCGGAGTCAATTCTGGAGCACAAGTCCGCAGCACTATCGGAGAGATGCCATCAGGCCCACTCGACTTATGAATATCCAAGGCGAACAGTGCTTTACGTACAGCACTTTGCTGGAAATGTATATCCGGCATCGAGGTATCACACCTTGGTATAGTCGGTGGTGAGTTACCCTGGTCATCCAAAGTCGAGTTTGACGCAAAGAGAGATAGCATTTCCTCAGAAATCGCTGCTGCCCACCTTCTGGTATGTTACCCTTAGTCACCTCTTACGACACCGACGGGTTGAGATGGGGAGGCGACATTCTGGCCCGGCACAGCACGGGCACAATTTTTACTCCTTAGTGGATAATTTGTGCAACTCGGGCCAAGATTGGCTGGTCGAATCCAAACTCAGAGTAATAAAAACAATTCGAATTTGTTGTATGATTGATTATGTTAACTTTCTTATCTAGAATTGATATTTCATAACAGTGTATCGAGGCCATTGCACTTACCTCTGAGATTGATAAACAAAACCTTACAATACACTTCCTGGATTATGCAACTTTGAATTAAGTAAAGTAAGTAGGTATAGGTGAAGCAGTGATGGCTCAGTGGCATTGGCTATGGACTGCCGCGCAGCAGGTCCATGGTTCGAATCCCGCCGCGGGCTTGAGCTTCATCGCATGGTGGAAGGGCATTTTGCGAATGCCCGCTTGGCTAGCGACCACCCTCAAGAAGAGAATCTGTGAAGACAGCTGTCCTTGAGAGCCAGTAATTCTAGGTTAAGCATGTTAACACCTTCGACCAACACCATCGCTTACCATTAGGTGAGATTGTCAAAGGCTTACCTGTCAACAATTAAAAAAAACTATGAAATCAAACTATTTGTTTGGTTTTACTATGGTATAACCGCAGGCACAAAAGAAACCGCAGCCGCCACCGCGCTGCTGCAAATCTTTACAAATCGTTTGAAGGTTTCATCATAACATACAGAGAAACTGGCTTTCAAAAGATTTCTTGACTCCACTTTGTTGAACTTGCCCCTGACTTACATCTGAAACTGATATTGACCAACAATTTAACGACATGGTTCATTGAATAGGAATAATTGTTATGCTAACTTGTAACCACTTATTACGTGTGTTGGTAAGTTGGTCCTTCGCAAAGATTGTTACATGGTAGACTGCGGGAGTGTGTCCTATCAAACATGTGATTGTTTCCACGACGCGGACGTTTTTCTTTAAGTGTTTTTATTGATCCTCGAGCCCAGTCTCATGTACTACATGAGACTGGGCTCGAGGATAACGGGCTTTACTTCTTCAAAGAGATCAGAACTCCAGCAGTAGACACCTAGTACTTTGACCCATGTAGAATTGTAATAGGTACCTAAAAGCATTTAACTGCCACACTAATATTATAGATATATATCTATAGTGTATAAGTGTTTATAGCCTCTAACCTCTGAAATACTTCAAAGGATCTTAACGTAACTAGGTACATAATTACATTATTTTATTTTAAATACCAAGTCAAAGAAGCTAATCTTAGGTAAAAATGTAAAGATTATTTAGGTGTAGTCTGCGCATAGACTAATTGAAATTTATTACTGTACAGTAATTTTTTTCAAAGTTCAATACTGTCGTCAACATGAATCGAATCTTAACCACTGAGCTATCGAGACTTGCTCGACTAAACCTAATTTAGTGTTCTAAATTTATTATACAAAACCGTAATAGGAGGCGGAGTGGGCAATACCCACTAGAAATGAAAAACAAAACCGTGCGAGTCGGACTTGCGTACCGAGGGTTCCGTACAAACTGTATAGGTATATAAGAAAAAGTTATGGTATTTTTATTGCTAAATGAAACCAACATTATAAAATTATTAAAAATATTTTTATTACTTGATGTGACTAAAAATGAATGCTTTTTGTACCAAGTACCAAATTTGAAGATTCTGAGTTCCCGGGAAGTACCCTTTTGGTTTTGATTCCCTTGCGAGTGTCTAAAATTTGTGGCATAAACGGCTGTATCTTTTGATTGCATTGGATTAGAAGTTTGATATTTTCACAGCTCCAAGGGACAGTAGAACTGTGTATGTGATATAAATTTCAGCTTGATACCTCCACGCATTCCTGAGAAAAAGGGACTTGACAGACAGATGGACAACAAAGTGATCCTATAGTGTTCAATTTTTTCCTACGGTACCCTAAAATGTGAATGTGATTTTCGCTTAGAACGCGACAGTGCTTGTAATCATATTTAGAAATATAACTGTCCAATTCAGAAATGGAGAAGTAGAAGATGCCATCTTCGTTCTCTTGTCCATTACGGAATGAGTGTTATTCTGCAACTCTAGTACATATTTACAGTGTTTAATTGAAAGCCAAGAATGCAAACGTAATGTCAATTTAGACGTTGATTGTTGAACATTAATTGTTGATTAGATTCAGCGAATGAATTCTCGCTAATGAACTTTTATGAAGTAATTGTAAACCTATATTTTTTTTAATCAACGAACCGTTTAATTTTAATTGACGTGACGATGTCGGGTAATTTGATGTTTTATTTTATGGCGACGTAATTTAAAATATAGGTTACATTATTATCGTCTATATAGTGTACATTATTTGGCATAACATTATGGGCAGGGGACTGTCCCAATGACTGCTCCTTAAACGATCTTTAGCATCCAAATCGTTATGCATATATTTTATTGTAAGTACACTGAGAAAAATCTAAAGTCAAAAGCGCCCTAATGACGGTCAATTTATATGGTATAAGGAGAAAAACCGACCAAACGTAAATACGTACAAAAACGCCTTCCAACTAGAAGGATGTCAGTGAAGGCGAATGTTTCTATTCGTCTTCATTTAAGGTGTATTTTGTGGTCTTTCTTAAATATTGACTTTTCGATGACGCTGATTAAGTCGTACGTTATAGTGATAATCACCGTATATAAACCGCCGTAAAAGTAAGGTATATTTTATGGTCAATACTGCAACTATTATCGTATAACAAGTTCAATTCTGAAAATACTTTACGGATGGCGTTTTTGACGGTTGTGTTTATTATAAAACATGGTACATTTTTATTGATTGGTGAAAATCATCTTAAGAGTTGTGAATTCATCTTACGTATTTACAATTCAACGGTAAAAGGTCAAATATGATTTAAGCCTTTAAGTCGTTTTTCTCAGTGTACTGAATAGATTTAAATGAAAATTTACAATAATATAGTTTACACATCAGAATAACACATAGGCTATAATTTATAAAGATATTGTGTGAATTGTCCAAAATATAACAATAAGTGTCAAGTAAGTAGGAAAAAAATCTGCCATATGTGACCTAATCTGGCATGCGCTGCAAAAGCCCTTAGTAACACACGTACATAATGTATAACTGAAATGTTTATAGTATAGTACTTTAAAAAGCCTGCGAAAGCATATATATTTTATGTGTAAGCCATTATCGTCAAAATAGTGAACCATAAGTATTATAAAAATTGATAATTTATTGCTAATGCATACTTGGATGCAAATTATTATCAAACTAATGTTATAAAACGAACGTTTGTGAATGTCTTTGTATGTTTATTACTTCTTCACGCTCAAACGGCTAGACCGATTTTGGAATTTGGTATGGAGGTAGATGAGGCGCTGGATTAAGAGGCATTTTACATTTTAATGCGGTATACGAAGATTTTAAGCGCTTAATTAGTACTCATAGGAAATATGTACAAGTTGTTTAATAATTGATAAAAATAGAATAATCTGTTCTCTTTTCAGTTAATGTACCAGATTTACAAACATAACATTAATTATTTTGTAGTGACCAATCTCCCGCACCTTGTTTTACGAATTAAAGTACACACAGCCAACTTCAGAGTTCTGTATCTTGTATAAAGATTGATCAAATTAACTAAAAAAAAAACTGTGCATCAGGCATATAATCCTGTTGACACATAGTGTACTAGAATATCGATAATTAATCGTCATTGTAGAAAAAATAATAAAGGTCTTGCGCCAATTTCCACGAATTATATCAGCAGTTTACCACGATATATTGCGTTTAATAAAGTGTAATTCCAAACAGATATTATATGAAAAGAAAGTTCATTCTTTAATTAATCTGATCTTTAATAAATTGTGCTATTAACTCTGTTTTGTTAGACAAGAAAAAATATTTAATATAACTCGAAATGCTCATAAATTAAAATGTACAAGCGCGAGGCGATCAGTACCGCGCGAGCGCTCATCGAGGTAGGACCTGCGTTCGTTTTGCCTTGCTCTGACGTCTCGTACGCGGAACGCTTAGACGCAAGTTTATAGTGCGACCACAGAGTTTTGATCATGTCTTTATTTTTTTAAGTAACAAACTATACTTTATTTTTGTTGTCCATAATATAATTATTGTTGTCTTGTTAAGTAACTACATCTTTAGTTTCTGTTCATCCATTGTGTTAAAAAAAGGAAACGTCACAATTATGCAGCCTTATACAGCGTTATTGGAAAAATGCTAACAACCTCAGAGGGTTGACTTCTTCTTTTTGGTCTGCTAGTTTTTATATTATTCTAGTTTAAATTAGTAACTCACTATAACTATTGTTTTAGAAGGATAAGATGACAGGCGAATAATTGATTTCCAATATTTTTGGATTCAGTTAATGTCTATGAGTGAACACAGCGATAACTTCAGCAGGAAATTAAACTACCTTCCTAATTTGTACAAAACGGCCTCCCGGCTTTTCCATCATTTGTTCAAACCGGGATACCAGTTAGCGGTCGATAGCCGTATTTACAAAATTACCATAAAATCTGCGTAAGTGTTTTCTGCGTAAGTTTAAGTTTTGAAGCAGTGATGGCTCAGTGGCATTGGCTATGGAGTGCCGCGCAGCAGGTCCATGGTTCGAATCCCGCCCAGAGCTTGAGCTTCACTGCATGGTGGAAGGGCATTTTGCGAATGCCCGCCTGGCTAGCGACCACCCTCTAGTAGAAAATCTGTCGCCAAGCACCTAACGGTGAGTTCCGGCAGCAGTCCTTGAGAGCCAGTGAAATAACAGGCAAAAATTAGACCTAACAGGTATGTCTCAAGGTGATGGGTGAAGTGCAGTTCGTCACTTGTGATGAAATGCATCTGTTATAGGCAGAGGATACCGCTTAACATCAGGTGGGCCTCGCCCTTGTTCCATCACAATGACATAAAAAATAAAATAAAAAAAAAGTCCTACTTTCATAATCCAAATGGTTTTCAAAAGGATGCACCCTTGCCCATACAAGAAAGAATCCATACTTTTCTGAGATAACGGAAGTATTTTGAATATTTTGATGAAATCTGAAACCAGCCCAAATTACATTTTGGCCCCAAAATATTACGTCATTTCATATTAATCTCGTAACTACGTCAACAGTTATAAACCTAGAAAAACGCAATTTTGCATATCTATAACTCATTTTTCGCTCGATACATTTTGCAACGCAAACACTTACCGATGCAAATTTGCGTATTAAAATAATCTCGTAACTAATTTTAAACTTCTAAACCAAAAAATCTGAAATAATACAAGTGTATAAATTATATTTAAATAATAATATCAAAGAAGGACCAAAGCCGTAGGTGGTATAAATTTTCAGAAAAAAATATTGCTCTCCAATATAGTTTTCCCGCCAAAGTTCTTAAAACAATTGGGTTGTTTTAATCTTGTTACTTTAAAATATTTGGCGTAAAAATCTGTAACAATTGATGGCTAAAGAACAATAGTAAATTATCATATTAAAAGAAGAATCGAAGTTCTAGGTGAGTCTAGTTACGAAAAAATAAAAAAATAAAAACAAATTACTATTTCCCACCATTTTTGTCGTGTGTTCAAACCCCATTTCCAGTATTTTTTTCCATGAACAGGTGTATTATCATTTATTTTCCATAGAGGAAATAGTGAGCATAGGAGTATATAGTAAAAATTGCATTGGTACCAAGAAGTATATATGTTGATTATAGATTGCATCAAAGATATTCGATTTAAAAACAAAAAAAACCTCAATATGTGTAAATATATATTTACATTTCGCTGTTTGGTCTACTCAAACTAAATGGATGAAAATGTTATTTTTTTTAAGGTGATATATTGTGGTATGGGAATATGAGGGTGACATGTTTAAGTAATGGAAAATTAAAAACGTCATGGGACGTTTGTGGTTGGTACTGAGTTGTTTTCCGGATGCACAGAAAAATAAACGTCAATCCTATGCATGGTCATTATGGCAGACAGTGTTAACGACTGGATATAGATACTGTGTAGAGTGTGAACGATGAAAATAGCAATTTTTGGAAAATTTAAAAGAAAGAGCTTCTAGTCCGCAGCTTTTAATCAATGCCGTTACGTCAAATATTTATATAATTTTAAGCCGTAAAATTATTTAGTTATTTAAGTTTATTGTTACAATAAATGATTCAAACATATCTATTTTTTATTCATCAAAGATGAAATGTTAATATACGATTCACGATGTAGGTTGACTATTTAATGTACTTGCCTACTTCTTTTCTATAACATTAGCAAGTAATCGACAAGAAATTGATTATTTACTCATGCCAATCACACAATTTTTAAATTCGCTACTTACATTTCTATATTAATGAGTGCTAGTATCAAAATATGTTACTCACAGTCACGCTATTCCGTCGTCACTTCTTTCGCTTGTGTATGCGATGCGCTGGCATTTACCTAAACTTCAGTAGCGTGATTTTGTGAAATGGCTCTTAATACATATACTGAGAAAAACGACTTAAAGGCTTAAATCAAATTTGACCTTTTACCGTTGAATTGTAACTACGTAAGATGAATTCACAACTCTTATGATGATTTTCACCAATCAATAAAAATGTACCATGTTTTATAATAAACACAACCGTCAAAAACGCCTTTCGTAAAGTATTTTCAGAATTGAACTTGTTATACGATAATAATTGCAGTATTGACCATAAAATATACCTTACTTTTACGGCGGTTTATATACGGTGATTTTCACTATAACGTACGACTTAATCAGCCTCATCGAAAAGTCAATATTTAAGAAAGACCACAAATTACACCTTAAATGAAGACGAAAAGAAACATTCGCCTTCACTGACCTCGTTTAACGCCTTCTAGTTGGAAGGCGTTTTTGTACGTATTTACGTTTGGTAGGTTTTTTGCCTTATACCATATACACCGTGTCCCAAAATTCAACGATAAGCCGGCATCGGTGCATGGACCTACTCATGACTACTCGGGAAAAAATAAAAAAAAAATTATAACTCTTTTTTTTTTAATTACAGAGACTTTTATAAAGTTGCGCCAACTTTTAATAAAACTTGCCATGGTAGTGTCCATACTTTTTTTTTTAACCCAGACTATAGAAAGTGCATAGAATGTTAAAATCTATGAAAATTATAAGAAAAAATTTTTTTTTACTGATTTTTGTAAAATAACTACAGACTTTCTGTAATTTTAAAGGATTGTGGTAGATAGCCGTCCTTCTTAGGTTGCTAATGCACAAAAAATATCAAAAATATGTCAAAAATTGTGATCATGGTAGTTGAAAATAGCATAATGGGTATCGAATATCGATGAAATTTATAAGTCTCTGTAATTAATAAAAAAAAACAGTTATAATTTTTTTTTTTCCGAGGAGTCATGAGTAGGTCCATGCACCGTTGCCGGCTTATCGTTGAATTTTGGGACACGGTGTATATAAATTGGCCGTCATTAGGGCGCTTTTGACTTTAGATTTTTCTCAGTGTATGATACTTTTTATCATAATCATCTATCACCACGCTGGTGTAACCACGGGGCGCAGCTAGTATTATATATACTCTTCAATATGAACCTGTATGTCTTTATATATGTTATTTTTTTTTATGTACTCGATATTATTAATTGGTATGATTTATGCCCTTGTTATTTTATTAACAAGTAATGTTTCTGTATAATGACTTCTACATAATATATAAATATAATTAGCGTTTATGCGATGAAAGTTGTATAAACAAGCATGCCAATGTACGATTACGCAAAAATGCTTTTGACCGAACATGTTATGCCATTTGAAATTAAGTATCCCGATATTATAAGAGTCAAGATTAACATTAACTATAAACCTAGTGGTATTAGTTATTGTCATAAGCTAGGATTTCATATCTAACTCAACTGTTGGTGAGTGAAGATGTGGTCTAAGATGTAATCCGGGAATGGGATCCGTAGTTCTCGAAGACAGCAACCACTAAAATACACTACCACCAGGCAGTGAAGTTGAAGTCCTCAGAAGGATCCACACCTACGACCGCTGGTCAATAGACAACAGCTGCTATCACCGCTTCAAAACACCTAATCTAGTTAATAGTCACATTAAGTCGCTACCGTAATGTTGAAGCTAGCAATTATTCTATTATTATTTTATATATAATATTATTTCTATTTGCTACCCATTAGTCGTGGTTTATCTCCTAAGATCACATGTACGTCTATAGTTCATGAAATAGAAAAAAAACAGTAATTCATATGTTACCGGCAATCTATATAATTCAGGTATTCTATACAATACCTAGGCAATGTATAGAATACCTGGGGCGTCCAGGTAACGTATGAAATATTATGAATATTATTGTCCATTACATACTTTACCTAGGTAATGAATACATTTCAGGGATTGTATAGAGTACCTGCTGTTGCACCGGCAATGGGTCTATATATATCAATGTTAACCAGCCTACAAAATGACGGGCAAATGGAACATGTACTATAACTTAAAATCAACTTTATTAAAATTTACAATTAGGGTACTCCTTAAAATAATCTTTATGAAAAGGGTACCTAAAAGTGTTTTGCAGTTACTACAGTAAAATCACAATAAAATTAACGGAAACTTAAAAATCTAACCCAACCTAACCATTGTTGCCTGCCACCCGCGCGTCCCCTCCTTCCTTGCTCTCGTCTTCTACATACATTACCGGCTGCATATTCGGTATTGTAAAGAATACATAGGCAAAGTATAAAATAAATAATATTTCATACATCACCTACACTTTTATAGTCACAATACCTAGGTATTGTATAGAATACCGGATTATTATTCTGACGTTGGCGTAAAGGTAGGGTATTTCAATAATGAATATATGGCGCACGACAGTACTTCCCTTTACCACCTCAGCGCCCTCATAACCCAACAGCTAGCTGGTATTCTACCAACTAGAGCATTCCTAAGAAAAAATGCCATCAGGCAGGCAGGTTACCCATAAAACTGAAGCCAAACCTTTCTACAGTATTTTTGCGCAATCTTTGTGTGAAGAACATATTTGTTGTAGTAAACATATTGTACTGACTCCCCCTACTTGGGGTAAGGGCAGGAAGTTGACGAGGCTATTGATCTCTTGACTTTCGATATTATCTGAAGAAATTTCACGGCTTCGTATGATTTCATTTATGTATGAAATGAGGTGACATTGTTGTAACAAATAAAGCTGATTTGTTATTAGTCACGTCTTAATAACTACTGTTCATTATGAGATTCAACGGCGTATGACATATGTATTTATATACTGGTTATAGTCTCGTAATAATTTGATTACCGAGAATAAATATAATGTTCTTACATCGTAGCTGATAAGGGCCGGCTGTTTTGAAAGGAAATAAACAGAACAGGAACAGGAATTAGCTGACCATGTGTAAATTGGGTTTCGCTCTGCCATTGCTGTAAATTTTTTTTTGTTTCTTTTATTCAAAGCTTCATTATTCAGCATTTTCAGTATTATATTTGTTGGTTAAATAGATGATAATTATAGTACATAATATTACAAATTTGCGAGAGAAATAAATATAGTCATGTGCGAGATCCGCGTCCATCCACCCCTATAGCCGTGGTATGCTCTGAGCGCTTGAGCTAACGTGACAATGACTCATAACTCCAAGTTTTCCTTCAGGTGAGACAGCGGTCGAAGACTATCCTATCAGGCATAAAAAAAACTGTGTCTGTGTTAGTCGGCATCTAATGACTCAGGAACTGCATAAATGTATGTATATGAGTATTATTAAGTCACGCTTGGGTTAAACCAAATCGCACAACATATAAAACAACAGATTAAACCAAAGCAAGCAACATGAATGAAATCACACATTTGTTTTGGGTAACAATGACTAACCTCAGCGATGACAAGATGGCTTTTTTGTTGTGGTAATTTTGCAAGACCAAATTGGTGTAATATGGTAATTATTGAACATGAGTTGGAATAAAAATAATAATGTAGAGTTAAAATAGGTACATAAAATTTTAACGCCGATGGCCAATTCCACGTTGGCGGTGGCGTCACGGCGGCGTGGCCACGTCTTAAATGTTTAATGAGACATCGGTTTCTTACCATAAAAAAAAAACATTTTGATACCGTCAAAATAGCTTTATATTTTTGAAAAAGTGATACGGCGGATGTTATCAAAACGTAAGGCTTGTACTCTTATTAATTTAATGTTTAACAATTAAATGAAATTGTACAAAAAATTCTTCTTAATTTGTAAGCACATACGTACAATGACATAAATTATTTGCATCACTATGTCAAGTTAAAATATTACCCGCTGCGAATGTGAAATAAGGTGAGATACCTCGTCCTTCGTCCTCATTCTGACATTTTTCAAAGGCTTAGTCTTAGCTTAGTCTCAAGTAAATTCTGTATGCTTATGACGTCACAAGTACAAAAACAAATAGTGCTGAAATGTAATACGTTTTGCTTGCTTGTTATAATGTCGCGCGTAATCGATTTTAGAATCGATTATACAGGTTGTTCGGCAGAACGTGTACCATAGTGTAGGGGTGTATGTAGACTCAATAAAACAATCATAGAACCAATACAGTTTGAAGCACGGATACATGAGTGGCAGCATTATCAATTCTTTTTCATACATGGTAATTAAATAACTTTAAACGGTTCAAAATCACTATTTTATTGAACATTTTTGTAATCCCGAAATGTAAACACTTTCAAGTGATCGAACAATGGCGTGCAGTGACATCGGAATAAAAATAATGATAAACATAAGCTCTTCCAACTGTTTAATTAAAGTTGTTGTATTACTATAAGTAATGATTGCAAAATGTTTCCATAGATTCTTGTTCCGAGTTTGGGTTTTATTATCTATGCTGATCTTTGATCAAATCTCACGGCGAAATATGATCAAATATAAGTGAGTCAAATGTACGTATTACACTATTAAATATATGGGATCCAATGGATTTGATAGTGTAAGAGGGGCCTAAGTAGTAAATCGATAGTGATGCGACATTTTGTGGGTTGCTTGCTATTAGCAATTACTAATGTCAACTGTCACTGTCAAAACCTTTGGAAGCAAACTCTCCAATTACTATTACCTATTCTGTGCCTTTGTTTTTGTCCTTATGACATCATTTCCGCCTTTACTTCCGTCTGCGATCACGTGACTTAAAGAAAATTTAAACACATTTTGCTTATACAAAATAAAGGTAATCCAATGCAGAATAAATAATTTGTTAATTTCATCGAGTCATGTGCTCCAACTACTATCATGTTAACGTTACACTGTATTTTATTGTAGACTGTGTCAACTACCCTATTGGAATATGTAGAGTCGTGCCGATGGCGCGTGGTGCGCTTTGCTCGTCGCGCTGGCAAGTACTCACGGCGACGACGACGCGCTGACGCGGCACTCATAACTAACATACACCTTTTGAAGAAAGGCATTCCCTATTAGGGGAGGTTTGCCATAATACGCAAGCTCGCAGTTCAAGATGGCCAGTTCTTGAGAAAGCGCTGCTGGCCTACCGTTACCATTTTAAAATATAGCAAAAGCAAAAATAAATAAACAAAACACGTTGCTTGCTCGACCACTATTTGTTTTTAAATTTTATTTATAATTATTATTTGCTTCCGCCAACTCGTATTCCGTAAAAAATTCAGCGATCCAAAGATAAAGCCCTTTAAAAGTCGGATGAATGGACACCCAGGAGGCTTAGTAATAATGTCCCGTACGGAACTCTAAAACACCAGTTATAATCGCGGACCCTAACAAATGAATAAGATAGCTCTTGACTTATAATTAATTTCCTTTGCTTCAGGTTGACGGTCTACAAGAAGCAGAAAAGGGCAAGAACTCCCTAGGCACGACAAAAAAGGGCATCGGTCCGACTTACTCCTCCAAAGCTTCGCGCAACGGCATCCGGATAGGGGACCTGCTTGGCGACTTCAGTGTGTTTGAGGAGAAGTTAGTATTCTACTTTTACACATTTTTAGACCACATTTTCGTCTTGAACGAGTTTCGAACCTGTGTCATCCGGCTTTATACTCGCGGCGTTGCCTGCACTTTAAGCACCTTTTTATATCCAATTTTGAAAGCCGAAAAGTAATTACAGGCACTTGAGACTTAACCGCTTTATGTCTTAGGGTGGTAGGCGCAGTGTAGTTCATCACTTGTGACGTAATGCATCTGTCATAGGCAGAGGTTGAGAATGGAATTTTACATTACGATCCCCAAGACGCCTGCCAAGCGTGGGAATTGTGGTAACCCCCCATGCCCATCTAATGGTGGTGGCTTTGGTACAATTTTTAGCTTTTGTGGAAGTCACGAATGTAAAGTTTATATCTGTGCTGACCCTTGTTTGCCTCGGTTGAGCACACTTTAAAACCTATAATTTTAAATACCATATTACATATTGTTGTTTTGTTGCAGTGGCTAAGTATTATTAACCGACGATTCTAAAAAAGGAGGAGGTTCTCAAGTGTTTTTTTTTGACGTTTGACAACACATAACTTCGTCCGATGTTAATATTTTTTTTTTTATTGTTAACGGTATACCTTCCAGGTGGTTCCATATAAATTTCATCATAATCGGTTGAGTAGTTTATAAGTTATAGTCAATAAACTGAAAAATTTATTCGCTTATCTGGATGATTTAATGGTATTTGCAATTGTCACTATATTAGGAGAGTGAGTGATCTTGTAAGCAGTGTTTATCATTAAAGAGAGGAAAAAAGCTGTCTTTCAACACTGAAAAATATAAAATAATTTGTGGAAGTTGGAACGACTTCCACAAATTATTTCGTACTCTTCAGTGTAGGAAATCGGTTCCGTTTTTTTTTTTTTTATTGCTGATAGGTAAGCCTTTGACCACAATCTCACCTGATGGTAACTGATGATGTGATCGAAGGTGTTAAATGGCTTAAGCTAGAATTTACTGGCTCTCAAGGACAGCTGCCGGAACACACCTTTTCTTCTACTTGAGGGTGGCCAGGCGGGCATTTTGAAAATGCCTTTCCACCATGTGGTGTAGCTCAAGCCCGCGGCGGGATTCGAACCATGGACCTGCTACGTGGCTGTCCATAGACGATGCCACTGAGCCATCACTGCTTCAAAAAATCATAGTGAAAACGTATTTTTTTCGCTATTTCAGGTTCCGAACTTTAGCGGCTAGCTACAAGCGAATGTTCCCTTCTCTGGAAGCGGACATCGAAGGCGAACTGAACCGGTATCGGGAATACGCCGACAAGATACGCCCTCTAGTCAAAGATACGGTGTCGTATTTACACAAGGAGATTCGGAGCGGGAAGAAGGTGCTTGTAGAGGGCGCTAACGCCGCCATGTTGGATATTGACTTTGGTAAGTTGATAAGTTATGAATTTGTATTAACACTAATATTATATATAGATATTTGTATGTTATTGTGACGGAACAAGCCCGAGGCCCACCTGATGTTAAGTGGACTAACCTCTGCCTATAACAGATGCATTTCGTCAAGGATGAATTGCACTGCGCCCGTCACTTTGAGACATAGTTGTCAAGTTTCAAGTGCCTGTAATTTCACTGGCTCTCATAGGCAGCTGCCGGAACACACCGTTAGGTGCTTGGCGACAGATTTGAGGGTTAAGGAGGAGGTGATTTACTTGAGAGTGGTCGCTAGCCAGGTGGGCATTCGCAAAATGCCCTTCCACCATGCGGTGAAGCTCAAGCCCGCAGCGGGATTTGAACCATGGACCTACTGCGCGGCAGTCCGTAGCCAATGTCTCTGAGCCATCACTCCCAAAATATACTAGCTCTCCCGCCGCGGCTCCGTATATCGGCTATCGCGCAAAACCATTAACCTCTTTTTGCGCAGTTGGATAAAAACTATATCAATGTCCTTCTCGGGTCTCAAACTATTTCCAAACCAAATTTCATATAAATCGGTCCTATAGTTTTAAGATTATTCGTTGCATACAAAAATACACGTCTTTCCACTTTATAATTTTAGTATAGACGCTACCACCCTCAAGTAGAAAATCTGTCGCCAAGCAACTAACGGTGTGTTCCGGCAGCTGTCCTTGAGAGCCAGTAATTCTAGGTTAGCTTGAACAACATCTTCGACCACATCATCACTTACCATCAGGTGAAATAGTGGTCAAAGGCTAACTTATCAAGCAGAGAAAAAACTGATATCTCACACTGCGATCCCCAAGACGCCTACCAAGCGTGGGGATTATGGCAAACCCTTAATGGCGGAGCCTATGTTTAGTATTGGACAAATACGGCTGATACAGTTCAGTTCAGAGACATAATGAAATACTTTTTTCAGGTACATACCCGTACGTGACGTCATCAAACTGCAGTATCGGCGGAGTGTGCACTGGACTCGGGCTGCCTCCGAACGTGATCGGTGAAGTGCTCGGAGTCGTGAAGGCGTATACGACGCGCGTCGGTGACGGACCATTCCCTACTGAACTTAACGATGTGAGTCACATATTGCACATAATGTTTATCTAATAAAGCACATACCTAAATTTAAAAGTAGCAACATATACTAACATAAAATACGAATTATTAAGGATAACTCAAATTTAAATAGGACATTACAAGCACCAGCTTTATAATATAAAAGCTTTCTAAGCTTCTTAACTTTCCAGCTTTCTAAAATACACACACTCAAAATCACACACACACACACACACACCCTGTAAAAGATATGAGGTAAAATACAAAAAAATACAGCCGTATTGAGATTCTCCTGCTTGTTCTGAAATCGATAAAAACAGAATAAATAGTTATAAGTAGGTAAGCCGCTGCTGCCCATCTTCAGTTAGGAAGGTGGGACATCAGAGCTGATGACTGGCCGTCGTCTAGTCCCGATCTTAATCCGCTGGATTATGATGTGGTTTTAGAGAGTACGGCTTGCTCTAAACGCCATGATAATTTGGAGTCCCTAAAACAACCCATACGATTGGCAGTGAAGAATTTTCCCATGGAAAGAGTGCATGCGTGTATTGATAACTGGCCTCAACATTGAAAGGACTGTATTGCAGCTGATGGAAACCACTTTGAATAAGCTTTTTTATATTTTAAATTGTATTAAATTAACACACTATAAAAGAAATAAATGTTCTTTGCAATGGTTTTTTTTCTTAGGTTACAATATTTATGGCAAGACTAAGTAGTATATAAATAGGATCGTATCTAAAGACATATTTGGTTAGCTGTAAACCGTAGGCAAACTGAGTCATATAATATTACATTATCATATATTCACTATATGACTATAGTGTCAATTCTCTTAATTATGTTACGCACATTTAATCTTCAGTCGTTGACCCACGGTTGAATAAAATAATCCTATTTTAGAATTATCATTGTAAGTGTTACACGATTGTGGGTTTTAGTTTGAACAGAATAAGGACTTAGCTTAAAGAATTTTGAATTTATATCATTCTTACAGAATCGACATCTATAATAATAATACATTTGGATATGATAAATACCGAGAATTAATATTTATTACTACATAAAGAATCAACTCCTACCTTGTATGTCAAAATTCATTAGATAATTTGTCTAAGACGGAAGATGACGTCGTTTTAGCTTTCTATGCTGGCATGTGACGTCATGTCACTTTTCTAGGTTCATGGATGACGTTATATAATACTTTTGCAGCTAACGTCCCGTAGAAATGTATTTTTGGCGTTCGAGCCCCTTTTTTCTAGGTCAAGTCTCTGTCACGCCTACATTATACTACAATAACTTCTGCTATTGTAAACAGTTTGACGTCTGCACTACAGATACAGCATTATTAGTCTTGTTGCCAAGTCAAAGATGCCCTAGAATCGTAATGTATACCGTCATTGACGAATTATTTATACACAAAAAGTGAAGACTTATCTAAATACAAGATTACACTAAAGCTTCGTAGACATCGTATTTATTATAAGGGAGAATTCAGAATTCGTGTTTATTTTCGCGCTTTGAGTGTAATGCTTTTTAGGGTTCCGTACCCAAAGCGTAAAAACGGGATCTTATTCCTGAGACTTCGCTGTCCGTCCGTCCGTCTGTCACCAGGCTGTATCTCAAGATCGGTAAAATAGCTAGACAGTTGTAATTTTCACAGATAATGTATTTCTATTGCCGCTATAACAACAATTACTAAAAATAAAATAAATATTTAAGGGGGGCTCCCATACAGTAAACTTGATTTTTTTACCATTTCTTGCTCGATACTAATAACGGTGACAGGAAGACGCTTTAACTATTCCACAAAATATTTAGTTTTATGTTCTCTTTAAATATAATTAATTAAAATAAAATAAATAATTAAGGGGGCTCCCATACAATAAAAGAGGTTTTCGCCGTTTATTTGCTAAAAATACGGAACCCTTCGTGCGAGAGTCCCACTCGCACTTGGCCGGTTTTTTCACAGTACGTATATTTTTTACATTTTGTTGTTTCAATATTCTCTATATGTCGCCGTTGTTCAATAGCAATGTAAATTTACTAGCGAGTACAAAACTTTACTTGTCTGGGTATACAGAAGACGTCATTAGCATTACACACGTTAGTATAGGCCGACAAAAGACGTCACTTTACTTTTCTAGGCCCACGGATGACGTCAAATCACATTTCAGGGGCGAGTGATGCGCTACAAAGTATTTTTGGCAATCGAGCCCCTCTGGGGTCATGCCTTTGTTACGTCTACATATTACTACAATGTTCTCGGCTATTGTATAAGCTGTATTACGTCGTTGCCGGAATATTATTAGTCTTGTCGACAAGTCAACGACTCCTTGGAATCGTAATAGATGTTATCAATGTGTTTTTCAAGACGTAAAGTCTTTGGAATTGTTCCAATCTCTTGATTTTATGAATAGTAAATCTTACATTTTGTTTTTAATACTCGTTGTAAAGTAACTAGTTAAAACTGGTTTCTGCTGGTTTATTGTTTCTTTGTCGAAGTATATTTTTAGGTTTGGAAAATAGTTACTAGTTGATTTTTTTCTACAAGAATTTCAAGATTATTAAAGACGGCTTTTCTAGGTTTGAGACAATTGCAATGGATGATGCTAAAAATATGATATTGAGCAGAGAACCTATTCGCCAATCTATGTTGGCAGTTCCTTTTAGCACTAGGGATTATTAATATGACGGCTAATTAAAAGAAACACACTGCACGTCAAATTTTAAAACCATACATTATTATCTTAAAATAAAATATGCTGTCCATCGATGCTTCCTGAGGTCCGGTCAATTGAAACGGACCAACTCGCAATATCTTCTATTAAAAATAACTTCTAACCTAAATAGATTGTCCCGAGCTACTAAGCATGGTAAAACTAAATACGCCTTCTGGATTAGCGTTACGTTTTAATCCTATTGTACATGTACCACTAGCTAAATCTAACTACAGGCGAAATGCCTACCTGTTACGTGTGAGTAGAAATTTCAATGAGATAGACAAGAGAGTTGGCCTGGACTTATTTTGTACACGCATTGCATCGGTTAGTCAGCTGTTCAGTAGAGATTTCTTCGACTAACATTTTGATTTTAATTAATATTTTGACTAAGTTATATTCTAGTGTTAATTATTTGAATGTTATTTATAAGCTATCTATCCGTGAGAAACTATAATTAACTATTACTATAAACTTATAACAATTATCTGTTGTTATAAGTTATATATAAGATATTTGTAATACTGTTGGTCTTCCTATGAAGTAAATAAATAAATAAATATATTTTATGTCAATACGAGGCAAGGCTGCCCGGCTGCCGGTAGGATATGGGACTTGATTACTATAACTACAATCTGAAATGGCCACTGTCAGCCCTGCTTGTTGAACAATTGCATCACCCTGATCGGTGCTCGGTTGCTATGGCCGACAAATGATGTTCACACAGGGTGCAATCCGCAGAACGCTTCCAGTGTGACTAATCAAACCCTCATGCTTTTGCAGGAGACCGGGCTGTTGCTGCAGAACAGAGGACACGAAGTCGGCGTGACCACGAAGCGAGTGCGTCGCTGCGGCTGGCTCGACTTGATGGTCGTCAAGTACACAGCCATCGTCAACGGATACACCTCGTGAGTACCACAACTGCAAAGTCATCTTCCTAACATTATCTCTCTATGTTTGCATGGCCGTATGGTAGGGCATTTTACTGATCTGGCTTGAGTAAAAAAGCCAAGCACCTGTCCGTTCCAGTAGCTGTCCTTGAGAGCCAGTTCTTCTAGGTTAAGGTGAAAACCCACGTCTGTGGCGGGAATTTAAAATAATACTTTTCTTTTTGTAGCATTCTATAAATATTTTTTTAATCGTTAATGTTTTCCAACAGACTTAACACTAAACAAACACATCTTACAGAGGTCAATAGACAAGATATAGCGAAAGTCCAATTGCAGGAAAACACAACATGCCTAACGAACAAACGGCTTATATGTGGAGTGAGTTGCGCAAAACCATCATGATGATGTTTAATATATTGTACGTTATCATAGAATTCGCGACGTCAGATAATAATATAGAAAAGTGAAACATTATTAACTAAAACAGGTCTCAAATCTTTAAAATTATTTTTACCGGTGTTATTGACAAAATTAATCTGTGGTGTTCAAAGGCCTTTATTTTTCTTGTGGTATTGAACTATAATGTGTTATTTATTGTTCTTTTACAGATTGTGCCTGACAAAGTTGGACATTCTGGACACGCTGAAAGAGATCAAAATCGGTGTGGGGTATAAGCTGAAAGGAAAAAAGATTGATTACTTTCCGTCTTCCATTTCGGACCTTGGAAGTGTTGAGGTAAATTATTCCCCATAATCTATCGAAGCAGTGATGGCTCAGTGGCATTGGCTATGGACTGCCGTGCAGCAGGTCCATGGTTTGAATCCCGCCGCAGGCTTGAGCTTCACCGCATGGTGGAAGGGCATTTTGTGATTGTCCGCCTGGCTAGCTAGCACCCTCGTGTAGAAAATCTGTCGCCAAGCAACTAACGGCGTGTTCCGGCAGCTGTCCTTGAGAGCCAGTAAAATAACAGGTACATGAGACTTAACAACTGTACGTCTCAGTCGTTGACGAAATGCATCTGTTTAGGCAGAGGTTCGTCTACTTAACATCAGGTGAGCCTCGGGCTTGTTCCGCCACAATAACATAAAATAAAAACTATCATCTTCATATTGTAGTGACATTTTGCAAATGCTCGCCTAGCTAGTTAACATCTTGCAGAAAATCTGTCGCTAAGCACTTAAAGGTAGCAGACGTCCGTGAGAGTCAGTTCTTATTCCAGGCCTGAACAACATGGTAGAACATATCATCACTGCCCAACGGGTGAGATAATGTTCAAAGGCTACTCTATCAGAAATAAAAATATCCTTATCGTAGCATTCTCAAAGAAGGACTGTGTCAGACATGCGGATGACCATGAAATCAAAGCCAAAATCGGCCGATTATAAAATCATGTTGGATGAAGAACATGACTCATAGACCTCACTTTAGAGGTAGATACTCTTTCACCAGTCATAAGCGGATCAACATTATTTTTGAGAATGTTCTCATTGATAGTACCAGTATATATATATATATATATATATATATATACCTGCTACTTTCAGCTTGTTTATCATCATCAGCCGGAAGACGTCCATTGTTGAACAAATGGCTCCTCCATAGAACGCCACAAAAACGGGTTTTAACCGCTTGTGACCATTAGCTGGGCATTGCCCGTGGGGTGCCAGGCTAGAATGTCATCCTCCCATCTCTACCCGTGGGTGTCGTAAGAGGCGACTAAGGGCAACTACTGGATGGTGGGCAGCAGCGCTTTCTGAGTAACTGATATCTCACACTGTGATTCCCAAGAAGCCTGCCAAGCGTGGGGATTATGGCAAACACCATATGGGGAGGCTATGTTCAGCAGTGGACAATCCGGCTGATATAGTAACCATTGGCTACACGCAACTTTTAGGATATCGTCAGTCCACCTAGTGGGGGGCCTACCAACTCTACTTCATCCGGTCTAATGAGGTAACAACTCATGTAATGAGAACCTTTCTTCCCCAGCGGCTCGATCAGGTTGTCGATTAATGTGGCCCGCCCATTGCGACTTCAACTTGCAAATTCTGAGAGCTATGTCAGTGAATTTGGTTCTTCGGTGAATGTCCTCTCTCCAGATTTTATCACGAAAAGAAACTTCGTGCTTAGCTTTCTTCATATCTCGTTGAGTGACTCTGAGCTTGTCAATAAGGGCCACATTCAGATAATGAATAGATTCAGGCGTTACTTTGCGAAAATCCATATTTAATAATAACAAATATTTTAAGAAACCATCAAATTAATATTTTAATAAAACACTTAAAAACTAAATATATCTTGTGACAATTACGCCTAATTTTCCTGTTAAGCCGACGTGACGTCACAAACGCCACGCATCCAAACCGGGAGAATTTTCGACGCGTTTCGCTTTTACACGAAGCATCCTCAGGAGGTCTTGACTCTACGAGCGTACGATCGTGAATTTAGCTTGGTACTTCCCAAATTTTTACCTTAATAATTCATTTATATTAAGAAGTCACTCATACTTATCTTTTATCCTTAGGGCATAGCCTACATTTTTGTTTGCAACCACCTGGTTGCTTATTGTCACTTGCCTATGTGCGAAGAATGTACTGTATTCGCCTTTTACGACCAGTCAGATTCATCTAAAACTCCAGTTCAGTAAAGAGAATAGGGTCCTTTATTCGATTATGAAAATGTTTTGATTGTATATCTAATGCCAGACAAAAAAAATCTTAAATTCTCTTGATAATACGATTCTAAAATGTTACTCATGTCCGCTAGAAAAACTGTCCAATGAAATTATAAATAATACTGTTTTGTATGCATCATCTTATATTTTAGCTGTCCAATTTAAAAAAATCGAAGCCTCCAGGATTGAGGATTGATATTTTGTACCTCATTGAATGTTTTTTTTTGTTACTTATATATCTGATTTTCCAGGTGGAGTATGTGACGTTGCCTGGTTGGTGCACCAGCATAGAGGAAGTGCGGGAGTTGGACGCGTTGCCTGAAGCAGCGCGTGGTTACGTGCGAGCCATTGAGGACTTCTTGGAGATACCTGGTTGGTTTACACCCTATTTGCATGCTTATAGCGTTTATAGCGGAGCTTGCATAGTCGTTCTTAACAAACGAATATAAAAAATGCTCAATGAATGCCTTAGAAACGGTAGAGCAAACACTGTGCTTATATAAATTTTAAGCAGTTTTGCCTTCAGTTTTTTGGTAGGGTATTTTGGCGAATGCCCGCGAGGGTAGCTACCCCCTCGAGTAGAAAATCTGTCGCCAAGCACGTAACTGTGTGTTCCGACAGCTGTCCTTGAGTGCCAGTAATAGGGATGTTGACTTGTTTTTTTAAAGTATGTTAAATTATTTAGGACACTGAAATATACACCTAACATTTTTAATATTTTTTTAGGAATCCTTAACTACTAGAAATATATCTTTCTATTTCAACTTTTAAAATTGCCGCTTAAACATTATTCAATGGCGGCCTGAATGCTTATGACGTCACAAGTACAAAAACAAATAGTGCTGTAATATAATACGTTTTGCTTGCTTTTGTGTCGTGCGTAATCGATTTTAGAATCGATTATACAGCTTGTTCGGCAGAACGTGTACCATAGTGTGGGGGGTATGTAGACTTACTAAAATAAAGCATCAACGAATAAAACAAAGACAGAACCAACACAGTTTGAAGCACGGATGGATACATGAGTGGCAGCATTATCGATAATTTTTAATACATGTTAATTTAACAACTTTAAACGGTTTAAATCACTATTTTATCGAACATTATTGTAATCCCAAAATGTAAACACTTTCAAGTGATCGAGACAATGGCTTGCAGTGACATCGGAATAAAAATAATGATAAACATACGCTTTTCCAACTTTTTAAAGTTGTTGTATTACTATGAGTAATGATTGCAAAATGTTTTCATAGATTCTTGTTCTAAGTTTGGAGTGGTTTTGTTATCTATGCTGATCTTTGATCAAATCTCACGGCGAAATATGATGAAAGATAAGTGAGTCAAATGTACGTATTACACTATTAAATATATGGGATCCAATAGATTTGATAGTGTAATAGGGGCCTAAATAGTAAATCAATAGTGATGCGACATTTTATGGGTTGCTTGCTATTAGCAATGACTAATGTCAACTGTCACTGTCAAAACCTTTGGAAGCAAACTTTCATTTACTATTACCTATTCTGTGGCTTTGTTTTTGTCCTTATGACATCATTTCCGCCTTTACTTCCGTTTGAGATCACGTGACTTACAGAAAATTTAAGCACATTTTGTTTATTCAAAATAAAGTTAATCCAATGCAGAATAAATAATTTGTTATTTTCATCGAGTTATGTGCTCCAACTACTATCATGTTAACTTTACATTGTATTTTATTTTAGACTGTGTCAACTACCCTATTCTAGGTTAGCCTGAACAATACTTCGATTACATCATCACTTATCATCAGCTGCGATATTGGTCAAAGGCGAGCCAATCAACTATAAATTAAATAAAAGATTATAGCTCACCATTGCAAGCAAATCGAACCTTCTTGTTGGTATACTAAAGTCCATTGAAATTGTAAACACTATTTTCTTTGTTAACACCGTTTTAAAAATATATTTGTCCAAAATTGCGGTTTGTAAGTAGTAAATGTTTCATAATAACTCCCAGGTACCCCCGTGTGGTGCCGGGTTAGAATTGCACCTCCCCATATCATGCCGTGGGTGTCATAAGAGGCGACTAAGGGAAAAATACTGGAGGGTGGGCAGCAGCACCAGTGTAAGATGGCAGTTCTAAAGAACTGCCATCTTACACTGTGATCCCCAAACCGCCTGCCAAGCGTGGGGATTATGGCAAATACCCGCAAATAGTAGGGGAGGCTGTGTTCAGCAGTGGACGAGTCGGCTGTTACAGTAAATCACTCTAAAATTTGCAGCCATCATCTACATGGAGAGTTAAAAATTTTGACAAATTCATAACATGTTGTTACGGTAGAATTTTATGTTGCATGTTGTTTATGGTAGAATTTTAACGAATTCATTTCAATTGTTTCAGTGAAATACATCGGCGTCGGACAAGGTCGGGAATCCATCATTAGCCGGGACCCCACCATTTGTTAAATGTAATGTTTAGTATATGTGTAAGCGCGGTTAGCAGGCAAACTGACTTTATTTCGTTAACACCCTTATTATACGGTACAAATGACAACCTTATCACGAGCATATAAGGACCACAAAAATCGTTACAAGGCAGTATAAAAATAGTTGACAGTGACTTCTAAAGTTACTGTTTGATAGGTTTTCTCGAGTAGTTACGCTTGCGTTCCATGGTGCTTGAGACCAATAATCAGTTTGCAGGCCAGCCGCGCAACGTTAGTGAACAATTTTAATCAAAATAACATAGTTATATATTGAGGAACTCGAAATCAATCTGTATGGTGCTGGTAATTGAAAATACGAATGTTTTCTTGGTTGCAATAACCGGGATTTTTTTATCCGCCATCTTGGAGTGGTTTTCTGACAGCTGTCATAAATAGCTTATGTAACAAGATATATTTTATGTTCATAATCGTAAACATTATTCCCAAGCAACTATATAAAAAAAAAAATTTCGTTTTCAATTACGGCACCGTATGGCTTAAAACATTATTGCTGCAACTAGAATCGGTAATGTGTTAGTTACCTAATCTTCTAAATTGTTGGCTGCTTTGATAAGAAAAAAACAGTCCCTTCGGGGCCATAAAAGCGTAATATGTATTTTTCAAGTAATTAATTACCGACTCTAGATTGCAGCAGCCCCTAGTAAATTATTCGAGATCCGAAAGCAAAAGCTTTTCAACTGAAACTAAGGTGCCGGTTTTGTAACCACAAATAAATAATCAGTATTTGTACTTACGACTTTCTATAATTTGCCGTCGGTAAGGATAACTTACCATTTCTATTGTTTTGAGGTCAGCCTTAAACATTTGACGATAGTAAAAGCTTTCTTAGGAACATTATATTTATTTTATTTATACACATAAAATAATTGAATTTTAATTAGTGTGAATTATGAGCAATAATTTGAATGCCTTGTTATAAAAAACGTTTATTTTCCACGCGTTAAAAAGAACACAAAGGTATAAAATGTCGTATTACAAAGTAGGAAATTGATAAAAAAAACAGTAAAATGTATGTTTTGCGTTGTATACTTATGTCCAATGTTTGATGTGGCTTTAGTATTACACTGCCACACTAGTTGGCGTATTGGTTCAAATATTTCACATACTTGGATCAAACAAATTAAGCCTAAGCGTGCGGTACACGGTATTAGTCTTAAGGTACAAGTTGGTAGCCGACTGCACGCAGCAGCAGCAGACGACATGTCGTCACGACACGTCATGGCGTCATGTCGCTGCAGTCATGATTTCGAACCCGACTGCAGACGGCAACAGCAGATGGCATCCAGTTGGTTCCGAGTGCTCCGTGAAACTAGATGTCTGACGTGTTCGAGAATAGTGATCGCATTTTGTTATCTATATATCTCTAAGGAAGAAGACGATGATGACTTGTTTTTATTATACTGAAAAAGACGAAAAGCCACACTTCCTATGCTAATCTGCATTTAAATGAAGAGAAAGCGAGGGAACTTATTCAATGCTGAACAAAAACCATTTGAAAAGCGATATGAAAGAAATCCATTTTGAAAAAAACACGCTCGCCGTGTCGTTGCTCCGGCGTTAGCGGCACTACTGATCTGCGGTCGGACGACACTGCCGTCTGCTGCTCGACGACGCGTCGCTAGCTTCATGTCGCTAACTAAGGAGGGAATTTCATAGAAATACGTAGAAACCAGTAGTGTCGCTGCGACACGTCGTTTGCTGCAGCTTCATGTCGTCCGCTACCAACTTGTACCTTTATTTCCTTACAAAGTATACTATGGAAAGACCATTTTCGCTTAGAAATTTCTCGAAAAGTTATAAAGGCTTCCACATACTAAAGAGCGGTGTGCGCGTCAGCGTCTCCACCTGTAACTCAAAAATGTACGGCAGCCTAAAGATTTAAAATGTATGCTGTAAAGCTCTTTGCTGGAGTAGAAGACAATAAAAAAGGCCGGACGCATCTATCAAAAATAGTAGCTGTTTCAAACAGACACTTGTAGCTTAGGATTCGCTGTATGTATTGTGCAATTATGTAACTACATGTCCCTAATCAGTACAAACCGGGATCCCGGTCGGGTAAAACCGATCCCACAATTCAAACGGGTTTCGAAATGTTTCTATAGATAAATTCCAATTAGAAGTTGATGCAATTAATGAGTTATTCGACCCGAGCTACACGGGTAACCAAGGGTATTATACCCAACTAACTACTTCACTCTCCGATCGAAAAAATAATGGTGATTAAAACTGAATGAGTTTTTTGATAGATAGATACATATCACGTCAAAGGTCAGTAGGTTTGTTTGCAATAAAATTCAGAACGTGAATAAATTTGATTTTGGACCATATCTAAGAGAAATTTATTGCTATAAAGTTACATAAACAAAGTGCAGTATTCTACAGTTTTGAAGGGTTTTTTTAGTAATACCCTAAATATGCAGAATCTTTTTACATACTTAGGCTGTACGTCGTACGTTCCTTACAATTCGCGCGCGACCGTTACCGCGTTCAAAACTAAAAGAAGGTGGACATTTTGTTTTGACCCAAATATTTGTACGAATAAACCAATATGGCATGTAAAACAAAAAAAACTGTGCATATGTGCGGTGTTAGTACAATATTATTGTATGCTTTTTACAATATATTTTGCAGCAATAATTAATTATAGTAAATAATGTAATTCACTATGGAATATAGGTATAGACAAAACGGAAACTTAATTTATGACAAAAAACTGCATTTGAGTAGCGAAATTTTTTATATTTCAAAATCCTTTGAGAAGCACAAAGCTGTATTCAGTAATTTTATTTAAAGACCTTTTTTTAGTTTTTAATCTTAACATTGTATGTTTCATTTTAGTAATTTTTTGTAGGTTATTTTCATTATTTAACTATTCCACAGCGTATTTCGCTATAAAGCACTGTACACACCGAAGCTACCCCACGCATCTTTTGTGTTTCACGGGTATAGCGTTTTTGTTGTTGTAAGTTTGTAAAAGGGCTAAACGCTGTTGAATGGGCTTGGTTGCTTCGATGCCGTGGTTGGTCTTTAGTTTTCAATTGTAGTGGCGTTCATTTTTGCCGTTAATTAATTTTAACTATATTATGTAACACATCTGCGAATTAACAGACTAATCTTTTCTCTCATTCCAAAGATAAATACTTACATTTGATAAATCATCATTGCGCTTTTTACAAATTGTGAGGTGTGTTTTTATGTGATATATCTTTATTATTAAATGTAAATATTCATTACCGTTACTATTATTATGCCAATAAAATGATGGTTTATTCTTTTATGTGTGTCTTTTTTTACAGTCGTAACATTGTTTCAATGAAGATCTGTACCCTTAGGTAGAATAAGTACTAGGGCCAAGTGTGTTTCAATGGAGGCATATACCCCTAGATAGAGCTTATACTAGGGCCTAGTGTATTTCAATGGAGGCATGTGCTCCTAGGTAGAGCTCAAACTAGGGCCTAGTGTGTTTCAATGGAGGCATGTGCTCCTAGGTAGAGCTCAAACTAGGGCCTAGTGTGTTTCAATGAAAGCCTGTCCTTCTTGGTAGAACTCATGTACTACCTAGAAGGACACTAGGCCCTAGTATTAACTAGGGCCTAGTGTTTCAACGAAACCCTATACCTCTAGGTAGAGCTCATACTAGGGCCTAGTGTGTTTCAATGGAGGCATGTGCTCCTAGGTAGAGCTCATACTAGGGCTGTGTGTTTCAATGAAAGCCTGTCCCTCTTGGTAGAACTCATACTAGGGCCTAGTGTGTTTCAATGGAGGCATGTGCTCCTAGGTAGAGCTCATACTAGGGCCTAGTGTGTTTCAATGAAAGCCTGTCCCTCTTGGTAGAACTCATACTAGGGCCTAGTGTGTTTCAGCATAGGAACCGCATAGCAGAAGTAGAAGCTGGGATTGCTGACGTAAAAAAATCTTTAAGCGTTCTCAAAACTGGAGAGAGCATGGTAGCTCCAGTGGCACCCGCACCTTCGCCTCGAGGGTTCAAAGTGCCCCCATTCGACGGAACCTCTTCGTGGTCGGCCTACAAAATTCAATTCGAGGCTGTAGTGCAGGCCAACGGTTGGACTAAAGCGCAGGCTATGACAGCGCTTACTCTGGGCCTACGTGACAAAGCCTTAACAGTTCTGGAGGCGCTTGGAAAAGACATAGCGTTTGACCAACTTCTGGAGGCATTGGAGTCTAGATTCGGTGATGCTCATCTGGAACATGTATTCGGCGCTCAGCTTAAAGAAAGAACCCAGCGAAGCAGTGAAAATCTCCAGCAGTGGGCACTGGAAGTCGAAATGCTCGTACGGAAGGCGTATCAATCATCACCGGCACTCATCGACGGAATCCTACTTCAAGCATTCGTAGATGGGATAAGTGACTTACAAGTGAGAGCTGCAGTGAGGCTGGGTCATCATGAATCAATTAAGGATGCCCTAGCCCATGCTTTGGAGGTGGAAGCCGTACGACATGATCATCGATCGCATCACATTCGAGAGGTTACAACACAACGTTACCGTGATGGATGACAAACAGGGAGTCAGCCCTCGATGTTTTGAATGTGGAGAAAGGGGTCACTTGCGGTATAACTGCCCTCAGCAGAGTGACAGAGGACACGATAGAACATGGGAAAGAAAACTTTCTACTGGTGTGAAAATGCAATGGACCAGGAAAGGAGATACACTGTCTGATACAAATTATAGAAGATTCAGCCCGAGATGCTACAGCTGTGGAGAAAAAGGGCATTTGAGATCCAGTTGCCCCAGATGGAAGTTGACATCGCAAGACAGACTTCGACATGGATGGAATCAACAGCACGACCAACTTCGCTCTCATATCGAACGCAGCGACATTAGAGAAACTCACGACGGCAAAGTAAAGGAAGACATACCTGTAAGGATGGTGAGAACAGTTATAACCGACGACTGGAAGAAATCCATGCGATGTGCACAGCAGGATGATGCGAATATCAGGCCTATTCTGACATGGATGGAAGCTGGCACTGGAAGGCCCAAGTGGAATGATGTTGCTGGAATGGATATGGCAACAAGGGTTTATTGGGCGCAGTGGGACAGCTTGGTGATCCATGGTGGTGTGCTGTGCCGCAAATGGGAGAATGTTCGGGGGGATAACTATCACCTGCAAGTGGTTGTTCCGGAAGCGAAAATTCGTGAGATTTTACAGCAATGTCACAACGAATGTTCTAGAAGTTATCCTGGAGTAAGAAGGACACTGTTAAAGATACGAGAGCAGTTTTATTGGATCCATTGTCGGAGCGATGTTGTGGACTGGTGTAACAAATGCAGTATTTGTGCTACTAGAAGAGCATCTCAAACAAGCAGTGGAAAGAGTTTTATGAGTGACCTCCGCAAACAGAAGAACATCTGCGAGCGTCAAGATCAATACAAATTTGGATTTTCCGACATGAAGAAGACCCGGTACAGTGGAGGACTGGTTAAACCCGGATTTCAAGAAGGTTCAAAAGTTTGGCTACAAAAATCTATACGCAGTAAAGGGAAGTCACCGAAGCTTCAGCCTAAATGGGACGGACCATACCTGGTTGTGACAAAAATCAACGACATCACGTACCGGATACGAAAGGGTCAACGAGGAGTATCTAAGATTGTTCATGTGGATCGATTGGCGCCGTACTGGGGTTCCAACTATGCTCGGGACGAGCATGTCTTAGGAGGGGGCAGTGTTACGCCGCAAGAGCTCGAACAGTCTAGAATAATCCAACGTCGATAAACAAGTAAACGAAAACAAACAATGTACCTAGACTTCACAAAAAAATGTTATAAAAAAAAGGGTCGCCTTTTGTTCTCAGGCAACTAGTAAACAACCACAGTATAAGTAGCAGTTAGTTTCCATTGAATTGCATACAAAAGTTGTTTACGTCAAAGGAGTAATTTATGACCCCTATTGTTTTTCTATCTAGACTAGTATAGAATATTCTGGAAGCTTTGACTTTTGGGTATAAATAGGGTCGGGTCCGGGCCGACGAGACAGTCTTACTTTGAGTTCGATACAAGCTACAGTGCGATTACCTTTGGACCAAGTGCTCCAAGCGCGAATAGTCAAATACAGTGAAGTGTGTGATTAGTGATCTTTTAAGTGCGAACAGTCAGTGATTTAGTGTTGTGTTCAGTGAAGTGTGAAGTGACTATAGAAATGTGGAATAAAGGTGTCAGTTGCTGAAAAACGTATTGCATTATTTATCCCGAACCCTCAGCTCGTAACATTATTATAATATTGCACAATCTTCACGATTATTGATTACTATGTTACGCAATTTTTTATCAAGATATTCTAGACTACGTACTCTAGGACAATAAATAGCGCACAGTTACGATTATTTTTACACATATCTCTATCAATTGTATATAATGTTTGTGAAAACAGAGTTATGAAAAACATTACGATTTTACCAAAATATGTAAAAAAAGGTTTAAAGGTTCTAACTATTCCTAACCGCGGATAGCCAATCATCTATATAAGCACCACTTATTGGAAACCTGAAATGATAAACAACAATAACACAACAAGTATCACGGGAGTGTTTTAAAAAATACTGCTATTTAACTATTTTCGTGTGAAAGTTCTGGTAAACTAGTCGATATTTCTAAATTTTAGACCTAGAATTTCATTATTTACCATAGATAGATTATACTAAAAATATCAAAAGAAAATTGGTTTGAGCATTGTGTGATAATAAAATTACCGTTCCTGTCATTTGAAGGACTTTTTCCAAAAATATTTTTGGTTTATAACTGTTTAATTTTGAGAAATTGTAAGTAAAATAAAAAAAACCAACAATACTCGTTAAATGGTTTTCTATTTATCTACGGCATCTGCGACGGGAGCATATCATATGCGTGTCCAGACACCCTCTTGGTACCCTCTTGCCCAACTGTGGGACAATTATGTAATAACTTTTAACCTGCAAACTTTTAAAAGAAGTACATTTCTCTGAGTATTAAAGGAAACGCCAAAACCAATAAACGTTCTATTCACAGTTCACGAAAAATCACTCTTGCTACACGTTGTCTCATAATAATTATTTAAGGTAAATATATACATTTACATTAAGTATATTATTTTTAAAATTAAATGTTTTTACTCGGCATACTTCAATGCGTTTACAATTGCTACATTCATCCCTTTGTCAACACCAGCGCCCTTCTGGAAGGTTTCTGAACTGTTATTTATAGCTTACAGCTGGACACTTTTTAAGTTTTCTATCTTATGAGATGACTCTCCTTACCTCTGCCCTCCATACCTATCAGGCATAAAAAAAAATTAAATAAAGTATTTCCTCATAATTTTTTTACCAGCGCCCCGAGCGGAAACGTGGAAGAACTAAACATATAGAAGACGAAGATTTTATATTTCCATCCACACACAATGGAGGGTGCGCCTAGAATGTAATTTACCGTTAGTTTCAATTCAGACCGAAGTATGTTATTGTGACGAAACTAGCTCGAGATCGAGACCAACCTGATGTTAAGCGGAGTAACATCTGCCTATAACAGATGCATTTCGTCACAAGGCACGAATTGCGCTGCGCCCGTCACCTTGAGACATAGTTGTTAAGTCTCATGTGCCTGTAATTTCACTGGCTCTCAAGGATTGCTGCCGGAACACACCGTTAGTTGCTTGGCGACCAGGCGGGCATTAGTAAAATGCCCTTCCACCATGCGGAGAAGCTCAAGCCCGCGGCGGGATTCGAACCATGGACATGCTCCGCGGCAGTCCATAGCCAATGACACTGAGCCATCACTGCTTCAAGTGGCTGGGGCTGGCAGTTTTAGCAGCTAAAGGTGTGTTCCGACAGCTGTCCTTGAAAGCGAGTAATTCTAGGTTAGCCTGAACAACATATTCGACCACATCATCACTTACCATCAGGTGAGATAGTGGTCAAAGGCTAACCTATGATGCATAAAAAAAGAAGTTTAGGTACATAAAATGAGTATAATACAAAATGTGACATGAATTCTTTATTCGTTCAATACATCTAATAATTTCAGTCAGTCAATTAATTTTATAATATACAGTTGACATAATATTATACAATTGGATTCTACTAAAATTACAGAAATTAAAATTATCACGTATCCTGTTATAAAATCCATAATAATAACAAACAATTCTATAGATAAATAAGTTATAAAATTAAACTTTATTTTATTTATATAAAATCAGGTAGCTGATCGTAATATACTTCATAAATAATTGAAAATAATACATTTACCTATGATGAAGTAAAATTATAAAACGATTATTTTGTATTTAAACATTTGTTAATTTCTATAAAATATGATTGACGTATGTCAAAATACAATTTTTATTTAATATTTTGGCTGTGAAGTGAATCTGATTCGCATGGTACCGATTGAAGGGCACAGGGGAAAAACAAGCTTTGTCACATTTCTAACATTTTCTCACAGGGAATGTAATTATAAAGAGTACCTAAATATGGTTGGAAAAAAAGGCTAAACCCACCGACTTTAATATAAATTTAACACTCCATCCAATACACACGCATTTGAGTTATTAAAAAAAAAACACTGCCCGAATGTCAAGAACTTCAATAGTTGTCCCTTATATCAATGTAGCTTAAATATTTGTCAATCAGGCGAGAGCAACGAAAACGCACGGGTCTGTTTTTTAACTAATCATACTGGGACTCCCATAATTATGTCCCACGATTTGAATGAAAATATAATCTATAATTCAACCAAAACAAGTGAATGTGTAAACTGTATAGATTATTTAATATTTAATTTATTTTAGTAACTAGAATATTAGAATAATTTTATCTATTTTAATTTTGTGACCGAGTTGTTAACATAACCGACATTATTGGTTGCGGTTTTAATCATAAAAATAAAAATTTATTAGAATAAAACAATAGGTATATGTAACTTATATTATTTTTGTTTTCTTATATAAATGATCCTCATTTAAAAAGGGGACACTTGTGCCTCGCGACTCGCGCGTGTTATACGTCATAAATAAAGGCGCGTGTAACGGAGTGTTTAAAATATTGATACAACGCAATAATAAGCAATGTGCAAGATGAGCATTCATTTCTTTTAAAATAATTTTACTATAATGAAAATTACATATATTTAATAGATATATTTTACAGATATAATACTAATATATTTTTATTATATCTGTAAAATAACTGTAAGATTTGTTAAGGTTTAAAAGTATATGAATAAAATTATATAGTCTGTGCCAAAATCTTTATTTGATAATTTCTTAGTTCATTATCTTTGTAACATTTCTTGTTATTACGTTTTCACTGGAATTTAATTTTTGTTTTTATGAAACTTTTACGAAACCCCTCAAAACGCTTCCGAACCCTAGTAAATCCTTGCCATGAGAATCGGACTCCATTCGACCAAAAATATATTCTATTTTATATAGATAAAAAGTTTAAATTGTTACTTACTACACACATTTAGAGCAGAAATATGAATTGTTATGTATATTTAACATCGCGAATAAAAACAAATACTTACTTAGGGCCTGTTTCAGAATGATCGAGTAAGTTCCGGTTATATTACCCCGAACTTATTTAAACAATAAAACACTATCTTTGCGTTTCACAGTTATCGATTTAGCCTATCCATCGATTGACGCTTGAAACGCGCTGCATTAACTGTCATTTTTATCATTCCGTTATTTTATGTTCTGAGTAGTATAACCGGAACTTACTCGAACATTCTGAAACAGGCCCTTAATGTTCAATATTATGAGACTAAGCTAATCATTTAAAAGTTTCATTGTAGAGGTGAATTACATCTTGCTAATAGTGATAATTTAAGTTACAAACACGGTATATTTCTTTTAAAATTTGAAACTCGCCTTATAGAAGACTACATACATTAAAACATACATATTAGTATTACCATTAAAAAGATTACATTTTAGCATATACATGTATGTATAGCATTGTATATAAGCGTCCTACAACTCAGTAGGTATAATGTTCCAATGGCACGGTGTATATCAAATTAAAATTACATCCTTATAATTAAAGCTTGGATCTATTTTTAGAAAGCTTGCATAGTTAAATTTAGGCTTATAAAGGTCAGATTCGCTCGGCTAAGCTAAGCTCTACTATAGATTAGCGGGATCGCTAGTCAACTGAACCCACAACTTAATACTTAGGTAATACCATAGAGAAAGTACTAATAAGAGTTTCAATCGCAACGTACGCCGGAATAAGCTCAAATCTTGTATTATATCCATATGGCGCTGATTTGTAGCCTGGAAATGTTGGCTTCGACACTTAAAGCCGATAAATTTGAATTTCATCGATGGTAAACATGCCCGAAAGATGTCTTGTTTTTTTTTGAATACGAAATATTGTGTTAACATGCTGCTCTAATAAATTTGTTTTATATGGATAATTTACCACGATTCATAAGTTTATTGATAGATGGCGCTGCACCGCATGTAAATTATACGGCAAATAACGCCATCTAGCCATTTGTTTTCGTTCCAACACGATTGCGAGTAGCCTTATTGACATTTACGACGGCCATTAAAAATGTAATTTCGTTATTCTATGTGATTTGATACATTTAGCGACATCTTTCGCCGAAGCTGGTATTTAGTTATTGGTGTACGCTGTCACGTATGGTCTTTGTCACTCTTATTAGTTCTTTCTCTATGGTAATACTCACTGGAAGAGATTCCACCTAAATAAAAAATATTGTTTAGTGCGTAATCTCTTCCTAAGTGCAGTTAGGAAGAAAGAGCCAGCAGTAAAATTAAACTATTATCGACTGCTGACGTGCCTTGTTAGTTGCTGTTACATGAGCGTCGTGCAAGGGTTAGATTGGGTCTTCGATATTTGAAGAGGGCGCCCGAGCTTCCATGGTTTCAAAATTCCCTTTAAATTTCATCTGTAGCGCTTTGATAGCCGAGTAAAAGGGATTTCGACACTATTACATTGATATGGAAAACAATGTTTTGGACGAAACTTTCAAGGAGATTTTGGGTATAATACGACGTAAGCTGAATTAAGAGATGGTAGTTGGCCTCCTGATCGTAGATTTAACTATAAGACGGCATAGTTCTATTAGCCCACTTATGGAACGGAAAATGCGCCTCACCTACTTGAGAATTAAAACTGGTATGCATGTTACTTATGATGTAATACTTCGTCAGTTGAAATGCCATCCCATACATTCTCGATACTCATTTTAGCGTCAACCTACACCGAAGTGGCACCAGCCGACAATTTTAATGTCCAAACCATTTTCGACTTTGTCCCTTTCATTATAATGTATAGTATAGGATGAAAGACTTGACGGTGAGCAGCAGAGCGAATTACACAAGTCTTTCAACGGATACTATACATTCTAGTGAAAGGTACAAAGTCGAAAATGGTTTGTCCGTGCCACTGCGGTATGCATTAAACATCTTGGTAACTGTTTACGCTGTGCTGTGATGTACGGTAAAATAGATCCTTGTTCAATACACTGATAAAAGTAATACAGAAATTATTTTCTAATATACGAAGAGATCACATTCTGTGTATCTGGACACAACTTATAAACTACCCACATTTTATTAACAAATTGACGAATACCCGAACACTCATACTCAAGGGTGCCTTCCCTCCAAGATGTGGTTGAGGTGATAATGTATCTGTATAAGTTGAGTAGTATCTGTATAAGTTGAGTAGTTCTCCAGTTACTCACTTTTATAAGAGAACGCTGGGCTCTTTTATAAAATAACTTTTACGAGCACTACATTTTCATTACCTAAATCAGTTTTCAAATTATTTCTTAACAGTCAGCTATATTACAAATTTACGAGAGTAAAGTCTAATAAAAATTATAGTCATGTGCGAGATACCCGTTAGCCGGGGTATGCTCTGACCGACTGAGCTAACATGACAATGACTCATCACTCCGATTTTTCCTCTCGTACATTTCTAATTTTGTAATGTAATCCGCAGAGCATGCGTTATTGCAATAATAAAAATATTGATAAGTCAGCTATATGTTGCATTAAATTGTCATCAACGATAACTCCTCCAATTAAGGATGTTATCTAGCATATCAGAACTATTGGCTCGTCGCAAAATAAGGACATTTTGACTGAATTTTATACATAGTAATTAAACAACTTTAAACGGTTTAAATCGCGTATATTTATCATTATTTTTGTCCCGACGTTTCAAACACTTTGCAGTGATCGTGGTCAATATAAATATACGATAATAATGACAAATATACGCGATTTAAACCGTTTAGTCAAAATGTCCTATAAGTTAGTTAATTACTATGTGTAGTAAGTTGTTTAATTACTATGTGTAGTAAGTTGTTTAATTACTATGTGTAATAATCGCGAAAACCTAAGACAACATTATTGAATTTTATACATTTTCACGTATAAAAAAAAAACAATTAAACAGAGTGTAAATTATGTACAATTCTCCGCTTTGTCATTTTCAAAATTTCAAGCCCCTTTTAAGGACTTCCTTACTCTTTCCCTACAAACGTAGTTTCCTTATATTTTAAATCCCGAGTGTTCAGTCTTGGCTTAGTCAAAGATAGAGTCAAAACAATGTGTTCACGTATTCGTCATTTGTTTAATAAATCTATGTACGTCTGCAATAACAAGTATACAGCTCCTAATATTCAAAATAATGTGATGTAAATTCTTAATAATCGAAATAAACATAAAATTGAGTAGTAACATTCAAACTATTCTTTAATTTTAAGGTTGAACTGGCCGTACAGTTCTCCATACAAACGCCGTAGGGTGATCACTCCCTTATTTGAGATTTTAGGTATAGAAATAAGCATAATAACGATTGAAATCGTCATTATCTAGGTTTGTATCGTAACGAAATTTTAAAAAGATAATTAAGTTTGAAAGTTATGAGCCTTGAAAACTTTATATGAAAATGTTTCGAGGCTCATAACTCTCAACTTAATTATCTTTTTAAAATTTCGTTACGATACAAACCTAGATAATGACGAGTTCAATCGATATCATGCTTTGTTTTGGACCTAAATCCTCAAATAAGGGAGTGATCACCCTACTACGTTTGTATGGAGAACTGACCGGCCAGTTCACCCTTAAGATACTTCTGTGTACACAGAGAGAAACAGAAGGCAATTATGAAAATTTCAATGTGTATAATTATTATTGCAGGCGACTGTACCTACCTACCAACTAATCAATTATACATCCTTAACCTTACGTTAAATAGAACAATAATTACACAATTTTACAGTTACATCAATAAAATATTACATAGTGATTATATTATTTCTATTGTCTTTTATTAGACCACTAAATGCAGTAACATTGATAATAAATAGGCTAAGATCCACCCATCGATGTCAATCGACGATTTAGTGCTGTATGTCGTAAAACTATGAAACAACAGACCATGACTGTCATATTTTGGGTTATATTTATGGAGTGACTAAGTATTTACAATAGCCCTATTATGTCCAGTGAAATTATAACATACACTATCCGTGTCAGAACAACTGCTAAGCAAAATTAAATCGACCTATCACCAGAATGCCAGTATCGTAATATGACCATATAGCTGTGAGACTAGGTAGCAGAATGTAAATATCGTAATATGTCTAACTGTCTATATAGTTGGGAGTTTAAATACGTCAGAATTGTAGATTTCCTTATTTTTATAAAGGAAAATATTAATCTACATCTTTTTTTTTTATGTTATTGTAACGGAACAAGCTCGAGGCCCACCTGATGTTAAGCGGACTAACCTCTGCCTATAACAGATGCATTTCATCAAAAGTCACGAATTGCACTGCACCCGTCACCTTGAGATATAGCTGTTAAGTCTCCATATAGTGAGCCTGTAATTTCACTGGCTCTCAAGGACTACTGCCGGAACACACCGTTAGGTGCTTGGCGACAAATTTTCTACTCGAGGGTGGTAGCTAGCTAGCTAGGCGAGCATTAGTAAGATGCCCTTCCACCATGCGGTAAGACCAAGCCGGCGGTGGGGATCGAACCAGGGTACTGCGGCGCGGCAGTCCATAGCTATTACCGCTCGGCCACCATTGCTTCGCTTGTGTGCCTATAAAATGCTTAGTTTTAATTGACTGACTGACTAGAGTCAGTAAAATACCATAACTTAGTGAAGGTTTGAAGCTAATGTTAATATGAGGTATGTAGTAATATTTGATTAATTACGCTTTTGGTCGTTGACAATTTGAGCCTTTGACATTACGATAGTGTTGTGCTAAGGCGAAATGTCTGCTTAGTCGTTTTGCTTTGTAGACATTACGCGTCTTTCACATTATACCACTTGGGTGAACAGCCGTTTATGTGTTGGACATTTTGCTACTTAGTCGAATTACGTATTAGGTCGTTTTGCTTAGCAGTCGTTCAGATACGGTCAGAAACTAATTGACAAAAAATATAAATTAATTAGTACGAAGTTTTGGTATTCAAATACAATACGAGTATGTGATCAAGGTAATGTAAAATTACATGTTAAACATCAAATTATCTTACGTGTATCTTACTTTATCATTACGAGCACAGAAATTATAATAACCAAATAAAAATATGTTTCAGTGCGACTATAGGGTCGGATTGTATCAAATTTCAAGATCTATCCTTGCGTATCATTGATAATGATAACAATTGTATTCCATTCATAAATTCCCGAATTCGGGTCCATGTGATGTTAACGGTATAAAACCGAAAAAAGTTCGAAACTCAGCAGTCCATAGCTATTATCGCTCGGTTATCACTGACTCAAAAACTGTTTGCTTTTACTGTGACGGACGTCAAAAGATTTTCCACGCATTTCGTATCGGAATTTTGTTGAATATGTAGATACCAAATGTAAATTAATTTTTTGCAGTTTTTAAAAGTTGAAACCAGTATATGATTGTTTAATTTGTCAGTTGTTACTTTTCACTTTATTTCGGCATTCTTAATCTTGACACCAAACTAAAAAATACAAGCAAGTTTCATCGACGAGACACAAAAGTCCCTTACCTTACGTTCGTCAAACAATTCAACATCATATCGATATTATCACCAGCCGAGTTTTCCATCACTAATCTAATCTTAGTCAAGTACATTCTTACTACACTGAGTCTGAGTCTCTGAATCTGAATCTCTGAGTCTGAGTCTCTGAGTCTGAGTCTCTGAGTCTCTGTTCATTCTTACTACACGTAAAAGTAATTTTTATATCATTATTTTAATCTCCGGGAACAAAGTCTATGTATTATTCACACGACGCAGACAGTCCATGATATTATGCTGCATAGTATCTATTTCTAAAGCGCATGTTGAGCAGGGTAAGCATACATCAGCAACGTATGTGTCCGGATCTGTTATTTTGTTAAAAAAAATTGCTTTGAGACACTGTTGTGCTGCAAGTAAAGGCTTGTCTCCTGCGAATGTTTATCTCCAAACACTACACAAAACACGAAACATTTGTCTATCGTATTACGTACGCTTTCTTGTACCACGCATTACTGGTTGAACGTACTG
Organism: Plagodis pulveraria; assembly: GCA_963890685.1. Taxonomy (NCBI): domain Eukaryota; kingdom Metazoa; phylum Arthropoda; class Insecta; order Lepidoptera; family Geometridae; genus Plagodis; species Plagodis pulveraria. The sequence goes on along the minus strand of OY982964.1, from coordinate 6,723,293 downwards.
GCAAGAGATGGCGTTGACTTTTCATCGAGGAGAATTAGTTTTACAATTTCATAGCTCAGGCGGATCTTTATTGAAATCATTGTGAAACATTCTTTTTTATTTCGAGCATAGACAAAGAGTTACTAGTTAGTAACTATTATCAAATATGTATATAATACGACGCACATCTACTGGCATTTGATCCAATTAAATTTACAGTGCATTTTCTGAAACAAACTTTTGTGTATAGGCCTGTCCATCGCGTGACGTGCGTGTTTTATAACCTAAGTTTGTGTTATTTTTCGTAAAACACGTCGCAGGAGATGCAGCTTAAGTTAAATGTGATGTGTTTCGCCTGGTTTTCGGCATATCCATTAGCTCATGGGCTATACTGCCTAGATACCAGGCAGTTGAGTTAATTAAGGCGCGACTCCTACCAATGTTTTTCGAAAAATTAACACGAATAAAGCCCTTTTGTCTATGGTCGAAATAAAAGCTATGTTTAAAGCTTAACATTTACCCGCACCGATAGAGGGGGGCGGGGTACTGGCATTTGAACCAATCACTGAGCAGGTGAACCAATGAAATGTACAATGCGTTTTTACCACACAGTTTTTGTGTATAGGCCCGTTTCTTGTGCGGACGACGCGATAATAATATTTGTGCAATATTCTGCTTAATATTTAGAAAAACATTAGGGCAGGAGACAAGCCTTTAGAGGTAGCCATAATAATGATACATACACATTTTGCGAAACAGTTTCTGCATTCATTGTCTTACACGAATACTTCTGAGTTTTATTAAACAATTACATGTCCAAAGATTCGTCCATAGCATGCATATCAATAACACTTTCTAATGTAGCCCGCAATACATTTCAAATTTAAGTATCCTACACTTTACCCGTAGAAAAATACTACTCCATAAGATCACGCATTCGAGTTAAAACCAACCATTCTTATACACTATCCTATCTAAAAATCCATTTTCACACAAAATCAGTCGTAAAAATCTTATCACTTCGGGACAAATTGCCTTTCTTTAATATTTCAAACTACCCTCCTATAGTTAAACAGAGTCGGTTCCAGGGTAGAACCACCACGTGGTAGAAGAAGTAACGGTCGACGTCACCGTGACGTCACGCGACAAACAAATGGTTTCTGTATGTAATTCCACACACTTCCCACACCCTGGTACCTCGGGAACGGTACGCCGGTAGTACATACTTAAAGTAAAACGGTTAAGATTTAAAATAAATTGAAACCAATATAAAATATATGCTTTGTTATATGACAACAAGCTTAATGTCAAATTTTCTAGCTCTAATTGATAATTATAACATATCTCTATAAATTCATATATAAATCAAGTATAATAACAATCTTGCAATAAAAAAAAAATCATCTTTCTGGCGTTGCCAAGAAACTGTAACCCCAGCAGCCATTATTAAAATAATCCAGGCGTTACTATGCAGTAAACATACATTCAATATATAGGAGATTTAAAAAATAATCATTGAATGGCATTGCCGCCAAAATTTGCAACTTAAGTACACCGAGCGTCACGAGACGGCAACGCGTCATAAAAACTACGTAAACCAGGCAGAGCAATGTACATTCTTGTCGGAACAAACAATACATAGTCTTCAGTGTATCGCTTAGAGCTGACAGAAATTAGTCTGAACTAATCGGCATTTTTTCGTATCTTTATCCCTGTTTGTCACTCTTGAAATTATTTTAATATCTTTATTTTTGCATTAACCCATGCTCTGCGGATACAAAATTACAAAATTTATGATAAGAAAAAATATATTGTACGATGGTTACGTTCTTTTAATCAAAAGAACGAGAGGAAAAATTAGAGTTATGATATGAGCCATATGTTATGTTAGCTCAGTCGGTTAGAACATACCCCGGTTATAGGGGTGGATGACGCAGGTTCTATCCCGCATATGACTATAATTTTTCCTCAGGTAAATTTGTCATTTTGTAGCGCTTGAAATTTGTTTATTAGAGCGAGAAACACTGTGAATGCGAAACGGCCCGCCGCCGATGCTGAAGAGTAACAGAACCAGACCTGAAGAAGACTAAATAGTCATCTAGAAATCTGCAAGACAGAAAAGTACAGAGTTATGAAAAAATACCGATGCGTGCCAGCTATTGTGGTTTCAGCCCTTACTTACTTTGACTTAGAAAAGATTTTCTATACTTAGTTCAAAGCATCCTACATGCTTCGGCAATCCAGCGTGACTTTTATATTGTAATATAAATAAACGTACGATACACGTGATACGCGATGCGCGCGGCGGCTTCACAAATGTCACGTGTCCGATACGTTTCTTTCACTTAAATGTTTTTGTGCTGTTGGTCAAAATCGAGAACTTTCGAACCTACTTCTAAACTTTACCCTTTCATTGATTTAATAGTATACAAGGATACATGTCAGTTTCTCTCCAAAATAATCCTATCTGGAAACGCCTTCTTTTTAAGCCCAAACAAAAAATAACCTTACCTCTTCAATGGTTCTAATCTCTTCCGTTAGGGGAAATGTTTCTGTCCCGTTTACTCTTAGATTTAGGTGGTGCCCGATGCCGATCGCGTTTCCTGCTTGAGGAGGAGCAAGATGACGAGGGGCTGGAGTCGGGGGGTGAGCCGGCTTCCTCCGCAGTCAGGCCGATGGTTTGGGAGTCTGGGTCCAGGACAGTGTTCCGGAGCACGCGTCGCTGTTCTTCTGTGTGTTGAGGACAACGGGTCGATCTGCAATTAGATATTTCTGCTGATAAAGTTACTTCGACATTTCAATCATACTTATATATTTTTATTAGTCTTTGTCCGCGAATTACTAGCCATTGTCATATCATGTAGGATTTCAATAACCTACATAAGAAATTTAATAAAAATCCGTTTATGTATTTAGTAATTACAGTGGTATACAATATGTAAATTATCGTAGTTATATTTATATGAAAATGATTTACAAGTATGCGTTCAGTACCGTACCTAGGTGCTTAAGATTTTATAAGCCTATAATTATTACTGCTATAAACTTGATTAGTGAAATATAAACAAAATGTTATTGGATTGCAATCGGTTTGCCGCCAACATCACTGCAGAAATTTGTTACTGATAACCACAATTGTTATTTACGTCTGATAAATTTCACCGTCACTTGAAATACTTTTCAGCAATACTTAAACTTGTGGCCTAAGTTTATAAATCATAAACGGGTCTATTCACGTACGAATTAACATCAAAATAATTTACAATTGCGCGCGCTTCACCCATTGGCATCGGCGATAATTATAACAATAGATTTTCATTCATAAATTAGCCATAGTGGTCCAGATAAGCGGGACGCGTGTATTTCACGCAGTGCGCCAGGTGCGACTGGACCACGCTGCTGGTTCACGACTAACGCGGCATCTGATCATCTGTGATTATTTGGCACGGTAAACCAGGAAGAATTAAACGAGTATTCTCTACTTTTGCTAAATCTATCCACAGAATTTGACAGCCGTTTTCAATATTTTGCAAGATGCGTGAAATAGAATTCCAACTTTTCAAAAATCCATTCACTTTTAAAGGCTACACAGGCACCAAGTCATTTGCAAATGGAATTAATAGATATCCAATGTAACAGTATTTCTGAGGATACATTCAAGGAAGTAAACTTAAATACATTTTATACACATTATTTCAAGAGTTTGAATAACTATCCAAATATAAAAAAAAACATGCAACATATATGCGTGCAAATGTTCTCCGTTATGAAAATAAATAGGAAATTTCGCTCAAGGCTTTCTGATGAACATCTCCAATCTATTCTGAAAATAACTACCTCCAATATGAGACCTGGCATCAATGAGACCTGGCATCATCAATGATAAGAGACCTTAGGTATCTCAAGCTCAATATAACTCCTTTTTATTACATTTGTATGAAAATTTACTTAATCTAAATGAATAAAGATTTTAATTTCATATATGTTTAACTCAAACATATATGATTTTTTTTTTTTTTTATTTGAATTTGGCCCGCTAACTCAGATTCGCTCAAAAATATTTTAATTTCATATATGTTTGAGTTTTTAATTTTGAATTTTGGCCCACTAATACTTCCCAAATATTATAAATGGCCCTTTAGAAAAATCAGACTGACACCCCTGGTTAAGACAACTTGTCAAATCACCACACACACACAGTCATCGATAAGGGACTTGGCAGGTATTATAGTACCCAAGCGTAAAGAAATAGCTAACCTGATGATGTCTAAAAGAGTGCCTTAATTTTTTATGTTAACGCATGCAGCCAAGTACCACCCGTCGCGGAAAAGCTAGAAGGCGAGTACCCTGTGCAGAACAATTCGATGTTTCGATAAATTTATTCGGATCAAACTCGCAAAACGACCGATTCCCAAAACTTCTGCGGTGTATGATTCTATATATTATTATATCATCAATCATCAAAAAACAACAGTAGAAATCGTATCGAAGTAGGTACTTCTACTCGGATATCTGACCAAATTTCACTTGAATTTGTTTGGTAACATTATATTTTAGTTTAACAAACTTTTGCGAATGAGATTCTGAATGTTTTATCTATACAACTGGTGTATCCGAACACTATTCACCATGGCCACAGAATAAAAAGCCATGACATATAACAATGTGGGAATATTATCTTGTTATTTCATTTGTTCTTGCAATGTTGTCGACTGATAAATTAACATATTAGGTATTAGAATACGATGTGTTTCTTGCAATCTCTGAATTTAAATACATTATGCACTTCAGCGGGATAAAATAGGTCGTCGTACCGGCGCGCGACAGAATTCTGTATTTTATTACGTCAATAAAGACCCCTACATAATTTGATAGATAGATAGATATAGCCTTTATTCACTGACCAGAGAATGTATTTATTTTTAACTTAAATAGTGCTAACAATAAAGTATATTTAGAGGAATTACATTATATCCAAGTAATTTTTCAGCATCCTGAACCTTGTCGACATAGGCCTCATCTAGCTCCTTCCAAACTTTCCTATCGTAAGCTAATCTTCTCCATCCCTTTGGTAAGTCATCGTCACAAACAACGGTGTGTTCCGGCAGCAGTCCTTGAGAGCCAGTGAAATAACAGGCAAAATGAGACTTAACAGGTATGTCTCAAGGTGATGGGCGCAGTGCTGTTCGTCACTTGTGATGAAATGCATCTGTTATAGGCAGAGGATACCGCTTAACATCAGGTGGGCCCCGCGCTTGTTCCATCACAATAACATAAAAAAAAACACAAACATTGTAACAGTTCAATATATCTTGACACTTGTACTCCCTAAAGGCAGAGGAGACTGAACACCACATTTCATTGGTTTGCTCGGGATAGGGGGCAAGTTTATGGCAATCTACCGGACTCAGTTCCAGACTCCGGACAGCTACGGAGAAATTATTTGTCAGAAATACACAGTAAGTATATACAAATCCGACGCGGGGATCGAACCCCAGAACATAAGACTCAAAAGAAAGCGACACTAGCGTACCTTCACCAACGAGGCAGTAATTGTGAAATAAAGTAATTTCAATGATAACCAAAGATATGTTGTGGATTCAGAAAAGACCTCATAATTTTTTATTCAGTAACTTTTTCTCTGTATTGTACCACTATCGTATCTGTCAATATGTAAGAGTTCAATCTTACGAGTATACCTAAAATAGTGTAATTTCTTGTGTTAAGGATGCACTAGATGTTCACTTTTCCATACATTCGCCGACAAACGTCGAAGGATAAGGTACTGCCTTATATGATGATAGATTTTAGGTGCAGAACTAAACATGATATTGATCTATCTCTTCATTATCTAGGCTTATATCGTAAAACATTTAAAAAATGTAATTTACTCTAGAGTTATTAGCCTCGTAACATATTCATATATATTTTTTGAGGCTCATAACTTTCTTGTTCCTAGATCTATATAAATATAGATATATCTATCTAGATTGAAAAGATCAATCTGGATTCTTGATCTTGAATCGATATCAGTCTTGATTCTGGACCTAAAACCTCAAATATGGGAGTACTCATCCGTATGTAGAATGATAAATTAAGGAGAATATCACGTTTGCATGGAGAAGAAGCGACCGACCAGTTCAAACTTAAGAAATGATTCCGCAAATCTCGGCAAGTTTTCATGCCGTTTACGTCAGAATTCTGCGTTACAGTACTTCCAGTCTAGTTAAAGAACCGAGAGCAAAGTTGTAAAATCTGCAGCAATGGTTTTGTTTGCATACGCCGTCAGTCACGCTCTCCGTAAGTGGGGCTAATGCAGGTTAATGCACTGTAGTTAGGAGAGCATGTTAGACTGCAAAATTACAAATTTACCGGAGGGAAAATTATAGTAATGTGCGGGATTCGAACCCGCGTCATCCACCCCTGTAGCCGGGGTATGCTCTGACCAACTGAGCTAACATGACAATGACTCAGAACTCTAATTTTTCCTCTCGTTCTTTAACCATCGTATGAGGATAGAGCGACACCTGGGGTGTTCCTGCAAGGTCTTGGCCAAATATTGGTCGAGCTAGATTTGATCGATTCTTCTGAAACTAACCTCTATAGCTACTGTCAAAATATGAAATTGTTATAGGTGGTAAAATATTTTCTGCATGATTTGGAAATCGGGTTCATTACGCTTATATAAAAATAATATAGTAATCACTAATCTTTAGCTTAGCTTGTAAAAATATATTGTTAAAAAAAAATTGTTAAAGTTGTTTATTGTTAAATCTGTCACATTTGACAGCTCGCAAAGATTTCGCCGATTCAAAAGGTAATTGAATTTTGGCTAGGCAGAGCATGATTAGCTTTGACAGGTCGCCCGGAACAGGTATCACCAAATCTTATCAGGATCAAATAAACCTCGATTGGAGTGCTGGAACGGCGTGTATCCGCGTTTTAAATCGGGGTCTACATCTGACCTTAGCAATTATAGACCTATTTCCATCTTACCTGTTCTGAGTAAAGTATTCGAAAAAATTATGCTCAAACAACTTCTATCCCATTTTAATGGGCATAATTTATTGAATGAGAATCAGTTTGGTTTCACAAAGAGCAAATCCACAACGGATGCCGGTGTTTAATTGATGTCGCATATACTGGAAGCCTGGGAGAGTTCACATGATGCTATTGGCGTATTTTGTGATCTTTCCAAGGCATTCGACTGTGTAGAGCACTGCACTCTGATTCGTAAACTTTCCCACTATGGTATTCGTGGAAAAGCTCTGAATCTTATAGAGTCATATCTGTCAGGCAGGCTACAGAAGGTTGGAATAAATGGCAATACTTCTTCCGGGTCATTGGTAAAAATGGGAGTACCACAGGGATAAATTTTGGGACTTTTTCTGTTTCTAACATATATTAATGATCTGCCTTGCATGGTCAAAGATTTCTGCGATATTGTTTTATTCGCAGATGATACCTCTCTGATTTTTAAAGTAGTTAGGAAAGACAGTGAACTGACGCATGTAAATAATGTATTATCTAAGATTTGTAAATGGTTCGCCGCTAATAATCTTCTCCTAAATTTAAAAAAGACGAAATGTTTAAAGTTTTCTTTACCAAATGTTCCTTATGTTGAACCAAACATAAAGCTTGGCCCAGATAAACTCCTTATTGACAAAGCGACAGTCTTCCTGGGAATCAAAATGGATTCCACTTTACAGTGGGATCCACATATACATGATATCTCCGGAAGACTTAGTTCTGCTACATATGTAGTTCTTAGGATAAGACAGTTAACAGACGTAGCTACTGCTCGCCTAGTTTATTTCGCGTACTTCCACAGTATTATGTCGTATGGTGTATTGCTGTGGGGAACTTCTGCTGAGATCGAGACAATCTTTATCATACAAAAGCGTGCAATTCGAGCCATATATATTAGGTCCTTACATATGAAATTGGCGTTTTTCGTACTGGCCACTTTAATCACGAATTTCTCCTCTTTGGTAAGGAATTCCAAATTCAAATTTGTACAGCTATAGACTCATGTATTTGTGCTTCGATGATCGTCATTCATTTGTTTTTTTTCTTCTGTTTTTTTCTGTTTGCGTCACTCATTTTACAAAATGGAAAACCTTAAATATCGCATTATTTACGAGTACGAGTTCCGCCGTGGCACTAGTGCTGCGGAAACAACTCGAAGGGTGAATGATGTGTATGGCGGTCGTGTTGCAAAAGAAAACACAGTTCGTTTTTGGTTCCAACGTTTTCGTTCTGGAAATTTCGACCTGCAGAACAAGCCCCGTGGACGGCCTGAGACTCAAGTTGATAATGAAGAGTTGAAGGCTATTGTGGAAGCGGATCCATCGCAAACCACGTCCGAGTTAGCTGCAGGCTGCGATGTTAGTGATAAAACTGTTTTAATTCACTTGAAGCAAATTGGGAAGATTAAAAAGCTTGAAAGGTGGGTACCTCACGAATTGACTGAAACAAACCGGCAAACGCGCGTCGACTGCTGCGTTACATTACTAAACCGGCACAATAATGAAGGTATTTTAAACCGAATCATTACCTGTGATGAAAAATGGGTTCTTTACGATAATCGGAAGCGCTCAGCGCAATGGTTAGATCCTGGCCAGCCAGCCAAATCCTGCCCCAAGCGAAAATTAACCCCAAAAAAGTTACTTGTAAGCGTTTGGTGGACTAGTGCCGGTATTGTTCATTACAGTTTTTTCAAATCTGGCCAGACTATTACGGCTGATGTCTATTGTCAGGAATTGCAAACCATGATGGAAAAGCTAGCGGCTAAACAACCTAGGCTGGTCAATCGCTCCACGCCACTGCTGCTTCACGACAACGCTAGACCACACACTGCGCTACAGACGGCTACTAAATTAGAAGAGCTTCAATTGGAAAGTCTAAGACATCCTCCGTACTCCCCGGACCTTGCTCCAACAGATTACCATTTTTTTCGAAATTTGGATAACTTCTTGCAAGGGAAAAAATTCAACTCCGATGGGGCAGTCCAAATCGCCTTCAAAGATTTTATTGATTCCCGTCCGACTGGTTTTTTTAGTAAAGGGATCAATGAACTACCTATGAGATGGCAAAAGTGCATAGAAAATAATGGTTCATACTTTGATTAATTAAATATATTATATTAAAAAATATTCGACTTTTTGTTCCTCCCATACAAAACGCCAATTTCATATGTAAGGACCTAATAAAATGGGTCCTAGGGAATCTCTGAGGGATCTTTTTAAAGAAATTGATATTTTAACTTTACCAAGTCTTTATATATTTAAAAATATTATGTATGTTCGTAAAAAATGGAGTAAATTTAAATTAAACAGTGACAATCACTATTACAATACTAGGAATAAAGATAAAATAGCGGTGCCAGGTTTTAGATTAGCAAAGACAAATAAAAGGTCCTTCTTAGGTAATTGTGTACGGTTTTATAATAAAGTTCCCAAACATATTACAACGCTCACAGAAGGGAAATTCAAGTTGCATATGAAAAACATATTGATTAAAAAATCCTACTACACAGTTTCTGATTACTTAAACGACAAAAATGCCTGGACAATTCCGCCTCTGCCAAGCTATTGCCTGTCACCTACATAATTTAAACAAATATTGTAATAACTCTATTATATAGTAAGTATGTAACACATTGTTAAAAGATGTTTAAAACAATGGCCCCGAGTTTCTTGCCCGTTCTTCTCGCAGTGGCTGTATACAATTTATTTGCTGAACATGGCAGTACAATGTAGAATATTTCAATAATAAAATTTGTAATTGACCTTCATAAGAGCGTCGTAGACGCCTAAATTGAATAAATGATTTTGACTTTGGACCAAAATTTGCCTTGGCTGAAGGCTTGCAGGAACGCGCCCCTATAGATCAACTTACGTTGTACTACAAACAAGACTAATTTTACAATTAGCTTTAAACTTGTTAATGACGAAACAATTCCATAATTTTAAAAAAATATTTTGTTATAACCCATGCTCTGCGGATTACATTACAAAATTACAAAAGTAATGTAATCAGCTAAGCTCCGTTATTGCAAAAATAAAATAGGTGTTTAATATAGTGCAAAGTTTCTTGTTGTGTTCAGCGCAACGCCACAAAATTGCAGTAAGTTCTTGTCATTACAAAGTCTCATAGAAAGCGCCACTGTCGTTCACATGACGATGAGTTTAAACTTTAGTAAACTACCTAAACGGGTTGTAATGTAATAATATGTGAGATATTGACATTCCTAGTGCAAAGTTTTTGTTGCGTTGCGCGACAGAAACGACGTTGCAAATCTGCAGCAGTAGATTTTGCTTCTCATTCGCCGACATAGTCAAATAGATGGCAGCACTATTATTCGTGCCAGAGCTCCAATTCAAATTCGAACTTTAGTAACTATTGCTACATGAAATGGGTTGGAATAACAGAAAAGTGGTTGACTTATATTGCAAAGTCTCTTGTTGTGTTCAGAAACGACGTCGCATATCTGCAGCAGTAGGTTTTTCTTCACATTCGCCGATATAGTCTCATAGATGGCGCAAATGTCATTCACAACAAAGTTTCGAGTTTAAAATGCTACATGTGTTGCGCGTTGTAACAATATGAATGAGCTTGACTTACCCAGTGCAAAGTTTCTTGGTGGATTCAGAAATGACACCGCATATATGCAGCAGTAGGTTTTTCTTCACATTCGCTGATATAGCCTCATAGATGGCGCAAATGTCATTCACGACAAAGTTCCGAGTTTAAAATGCTACATGTGTTGCGCGTTGTAACAATATGAATGAGCTTGACTTACCTAGTGCAAAGTTTCTTGGTGTGTTCAGAAACGACGCCGCATATCTGCAGCAGTAGGTTTTTCTTCTCATTTGCCGACATAGTCTCGTAGGTGGCGCCACCGTCGTTCGCGTCAGAATTCTGCGTCCCGTTGTTGTTCCTGTTTCCACTGTGATATAAATACGCTGTGACTGTTTGTGTGGAGTGTGTATTGGAGGCCTAAATATGTGAAATAGTAGTTTTATCGCCACAGATTTCTAAATACTAGTACTAGTAAAAGAATAATTTTCTCGTAGGTATTCCTTGTGTTTAATACTCTAGGATTATGAGACATCTTTTTACATACTTTCTGTAGGAGCTAGAATACCGCTATTATAGAATAGAAATTTTGTAGGGCCGTCATCTGTGTGTATTTCTCAAGATGAAGATATAAAATATAATACTAAAACTCTACTCTAGAAATACAAGCTTTAGAGTATGTATCTGATGTAAGACTGTGCAGTGTAGTAAATTAATTCATTCGCAATGCATAGCTATATTGTAATGATATGCAAAATTTAATTATATTAATTAGTCTGAAGATGCCATCAGATTAACTTTTTAAATATATTTACTTCTGCTTGGTGGTAGGGCATTTTGCGAATGCCCGGCTAGCTACCACCCTCAAGTAGAAAATGTGTCGCCAAGCACCTAAAAATGAGATACAATGAGAAGAAAAACCACAGTCATGTGTGGGATTCGAACCCACGCCATCCACCCCTTTAGCCGGAGTAAGCTCGAACCGCTAAGCCAACATGACATATGACTGAAAACTCTGATGATGAACCCTGTTTGTTCAACTTACATTGTACTACAAACTATGTAGACAAATTTTTGCAATAAATTTTGAACTTCTTAACAATTATGCAACCCTATAATACAGGCACATTAATACTGGCGTTGTTGGAGGCATGCTGCTTGTTTGGCGCATTATATGCGCATATCGACTCCCTGTGGGGTGCCAGGTTAGTCACCCTTACATTTCTTCCCGTGGGTGAGGTAAGTGGTTACTAAGGGAATAATACCAGAAGTTGACAAGCAGCGCCTTCTGCAGAAGTGACAACTTCTACTGTGATCCCTAAGAGGCAAGCCAAGCATGGGGATTATGGCAACTTATGTAGCGCTCGTAGCGAAGTTTACTTGGCTGTTCTTAACCGATCAGCAAAGTTAAGCAACGTCCGCTGCAGTCATGAGTTGGATGGGTGACCGCTAATGACATTACTACTGAGCGCTTCCGTGCTTCAGAGGGCACGCAAAAGCCGTCGGTCCCGGTTGTCGTCATTGTATGGCAGTCGTTATAGCATGGTGGTAGGGCATTTTGCGAATGCCCGCCTGGCTAGCTACCACCCTCAAGTAGAAAATCTGTCACCAAGCACCTAACGGTGTGTTCCGGCAGCTGTCCTTGAGAGCCATTAATTCTAGATAGCCTGAATAACATCTTCGACCATATCATCACTTACCATCAGGTGAGATAGTGGTCAAAGGCTAACCTAAAAAGCATAAAAAAAAAACCCCCCAGTTAGAGACCTTGTTCAATGTTGGACATTCTGATTGATGTGATGATGTTGATAGGCCTGATTCTTCACCAGAGAAATGTATGGCTTAAATATATCAATACTCAAAATAGTTTAATAGTAAATCAGATGTGTAGTAGTTAAATGATACTTACTTGTGAACTTTACTAGGTTTCCTATTGTTGTTGTTCTTGATCTTCCTTTTCCTCCGTTGCTCGGAAGGCAGAGGACCTCCAGCCCAGTCTGCGTCATCTTCATCATCACTGAGGAGTCCAGCGTAGGAGGTGGGCTCTCGGCTGTTGGACGCAATACGACGGGATGCGATTCGAGAACTGTTGCGGCCCATACCTGAAGAAAATATAAGCTAGCTTTTGACCTCAACTTCACCTAGATAACAGTCCAAGGTTGTGGCAAACAATCACAAAGTGCCCTTCTATCATGTTAAGATGCTTTAGTCTTAAGCATTAATAAATGTATGCACCAATAGAGATGGCATGGCTGAAACCATAAACATTTTTGAATAAAACAAATACCCTTCATTCATACCCCCTAAGCAGCAGTATCTAGTTATGGCTACTGACTAGAACATCATTGCTTCAAAACTTTTACTTACACTCTACAACAAATTATTTTTTAATGATATTTTGCTACATTTTTTTAAGTAATTTGTAGTTTTTTGTCACTGTAAAACACTTGTGCCTGTGCGTGGACAATATCATCCATTTATGAAAGAAATTCTATTGTTCTCGTTATCTTGGATGCCAAAGGATTTAGATGCATTCTGACAGTGATATTTTATACAACAGGCTAGTAATGTGAAGTTAGTACTACAATTAACATATATTACAATATGATACATTTGCGGCTTAAAAACAAAATATGAACTTTACTGAATAAGCAAACCTTTATACAGGTTGAACACACCAATTATCTATCTGTAACTAGTGTAGCTGCATGTTAGTTAGTCACACAATATACCCAAGGAGTGTAAAGATGAGTCTGCTGCAATGTGTTGTTAGGTTCAACAAAAACTAATATATACAAATCTGTTTCAGAAACATGCACTTCATTCACTACCGATTGAAAACATTTCACTGGTGACTTCCTGATCTATAGAGTTCATTGGACCAAATGTCATTTCTCCTCGATTGGGGGTAAATCAACGACCGATAAGAAAAGACGTTTTTCACAAGCCACAGAAAGCATGAAACAAAGATTTCATTACAAACAGAGACAGAAAAGTTTTGTGCAAGCAAGAAGTTAGAAAAAACTTCATGAAACTATAGAATCATGACACTGCCCTATTGCATTTACAATACACATTCTTTTGTAATAATAAATTAGACTATAAAAAAGATAAACCTCTGTATAGAAACAGCTGATATCTACATCAACAGCATTTTATTTTTCCGACAATTGATTAGGTACTTAGTATCAAGGCCAATGGACCATCCCAATAATTAAATCTGTTTAAAGGATGTACCAAAATAAATTAGTGATGTCGTTGTTTATCAATTTTTATTACTACCATGACCATACATTGGCACAGCCATTGAGATTGTTAAAACATAAGTTTTTGCCTTTGTCTTGGCAGCTGGGAGCAATGCGTATTCAAAGTTTATGAACAGATTAGAGTACCTACTCTTAGAGGCTCTTACCCATGCATTTTTCCAGGTGTGGAGCGAACCTAGTAGCTGACACAGGTCTCTCGCAGTTAGGACAAGAACAGTTACAATCAGGAGTCTTTTTCATCACCGAGAACCCAAACACATCGCACTCCGGTGAATTTACTATCTTGTACATATCTTCGTCCTCCTTTTCACCTTCCATCAGCTCCGTCAGACCAGTCTTCATCCCATGGTGAAACTCAAAAACAACGCCCAAAGTAGCATCATCACACAAACTATCAAAAATAAAATTAGCCGCTTCCTCTGCTTTCCCATCATCTTGCATAATTTCAAAAAACTTTATATTTAAATCGTTCATACTTAATTCACTTTTAATCGTAGTCATTTTCATGTAATTTATTTGTTTTGAAAATAAAATAAGGATAAATCTGCACTGCACATGCACAATCACGATTGATTGATTACAAATAGTGATGTGACACAAAAATAAACTAATGCCATTCAACTCGATTCAGCGTTTGCTGCTGGAATCGATGTTCACTGATCGTTTATTTCTGTGTACCATTATGAATTTCTCAAGAAAGTATATTAATGCCAAGGTAAAATACTAAAGTAAATACTCTGAATAACATCGACAATCGATCATAACATTTTGAATGAGTATTCGATGATACCATTTATAATGAGTATTCGATCATACCATTTTAAATAATATTTATTGTCACACTGTGTAACCAAATTTTATCAAATATATTGCTTAACAAGTCAGACATTTACCAAAGTTATCAGAAGCCTCTAGTAGATGAAAATCACGCCATGAAACGGCACGCGGCGGGGCCAATAAAGACCGCTTTGTATCCTTAATATGTTTTTAAACAAATCAGTAGTTTGACACATATACACATATGTCAGTCATCAGTCATCACCTATACACATACTAATGTACCTATTATAATACAATATGTTGGTACTAAAGTTATTCCGCTTCGATCGAAATTTAAACTAAGACGTTTATACTCCGTTTTCCATTATTAGATGAAATACAAACCACAATGTGACCACAATAATATATAACATCGCGGTCAATTATAGAATAAATTTTACTGGATTCGTTAGAAAACTATTAAATAATATTCAGGTACAGGTAAAAGATTTTAATCTGAGATAGGTGGTACTAACGAAATTTCGTAATTATAATTATTAAGAAAAATTAAGAAGTTAGGTTATTAGTGTTTAATACATATTCGATTTTATTGCAATACATAATTAGTTAGTTTTGAATAAGTTATAATGAATCAGTCAGTATGTTTCCTTACTTTCAATATTAAGGAGTATATTATAAAATCTTTCATACTTACATATATCACATACGAAAATTATTAATTGATCATCTATATCGTAGATATATGCGCGTTTTCGATGTTTGATGTTTTGTATTTGTTTAATATTAACTGATACATCTATTTATTCATAAGAAGTAAGAGTTCAAGGGATGAGCAATGAATTGTAATATATTTGTTAGCTAGCTAACCGGCTAGACCTATTTTGATAAAATTATGTCTGGAGGTAGCTAACACTCTAGACGTAGGCTACTATAAATTCCAATAAAATATGATATTTCCGTGGGATAAGTGAGGAATCCTACTATCGTACTATCCTACTTCCTACTTATTAATATTATAAATGCGAAAGTTTGTTAGTATGTTTTTACGTTCGTTACTTCTTCACGATCAAACAGCTGGATCAATTTTGATGAAATTCGTTATGGACGTAGATAACATCCAGGAATAACACATAGGCTACTATTAATTCTGAAAAAGTTATAGTGTTACCGTGGGATGAGCAAGAAATTGTAATACCTATATTTGTTAGCTAGCTAACCAGAGCGGGGCTAGACATATTTTGATAAAATTAGGTATGGAGGTAGCTAACACTCTAAAGTAGTCTACGTGTTAATAGACTACTTTAAATTCTGAAAAAATATGATGTGTCCGTGGGATGTGCGAAAAATCCAACTATCGTACTGTACTACTTCCTATGTAATATAATATTATAAATGCATAAGTTTGAGAGTGTATTTGTATGTTACTTATTTCTTCACGCTCAAAAAGCTGGATCAATTTTGATGAAGTTTGGTATGGAGGTAGATAACACCCGGAAAGACTACATAGGCTACTATTTACTCAGAAAAAATATAGTGTTCCCGTCGGATGAGGAAGGAATTGTAATATATTTGTTAGCTAGCTAACCAGAGCGTGGTTAGACGGATTTTGATGACATTAAGTATATATGGTAATAAGCTAACACTCTCGATACGTTACTTTTAATTCCGAAAATATATGGTGTTTGCGTGGGATTAGCGAGGACGAATTAATTTTGATTTAATTGGATATAAAGGTAGATGACACTCCGAAGTTGGTGTTTTTGTTTGTTACCGCTTTACGCAATAACGGCTTGGCTGATTTGTATTAAATTTTGTATCCAGATAGTTTATACCCTATTTTATTTGGTGCTACTTACTTGGCTTTGTCAATATGATTATGAAGGCATCGAAGGGATGCTAAATAGTTTTAGAGATTGATATATTTGTACATACCCTTTTTATTCAACCGCTTCCGTGCACTTTAACACACTACGCCTGGTGCACACAACATCTTACATAGTGCACGGTGCGTACAATGCCACACACAGTGCTTTAATTACATAAACTCCCTTTCATACCTACACTTACACATACACCACCACATAAAAACAAAAAACACACATCTCCACCAACCCATTCTTATGAGAAGGGTGCTTTGGCGGAGATGATATATACACTCAAACGTATATTCACTCACACCCACATACACATACACTACACAAACATCCCAACACACCGTGACAAACATTTTAAAATGCGTGTTTTATCTCATTTTAAAACATGTTTGCTTAACATTTATAAATTTAAAATGTATGCTTCATTAATATTCCATAGATGTACTTATATTATTATTTATTTGAGTTATATAGACTATGTTTGTACTTATATACATTTATTTTGTAAGCATAAAATATTAAACAATCTAGATGGGAGAAGCCACTGACACCCGAAACACAGTTTTTAACTAGTTCGGGAGCCTATGGATTAATTAATTAAAATGTAACAACTTTATGCAAAATAAATTATTATTATTATTATATTTTATAAGCATTAAGGTCATTATCATCGTCAACAGCGTTTTCAATCAGTTCGACAAAAACAGAGACAAACTACCTACAACAATTGTAGCTTCAGTACTGTCTCCGATTCATGTTAAGAGATAGACTATGAAGAACAAGTCATATTCAATGATTGTAATCGTCATGCCCATCAATTATAGTTTAGACTTTTTTAAATATCTCTGATTAAGTATAAAAAAAAAATAACAGAAATAAGGTTTTGGTTGTTGTTTGGTTGGTTGGTAAGGATATAAAGAAGCTACGAACACAAATGTTCTTATGGCAGTCACCTTTGATATAATTTATGTTAAACAGTGGGTAACACCTCGGGACGCAGCTATTATTAGAATAAAGTCAAAACGTATCCGACTCCATTCGATATTATCCTATTGTATCTTATGAAAGGATCGTATTCCGTCCCATCTCTATTGCCAGCAGGGCAGGCAAGCCAGCCAGGGTGAATAGTTATAGGTACCTACTAGGATAAAGGTTGCCCGAGGTCAAGTTTATATTTCGCAGAAGGGATGATTTTGCAAGCGGGTGGGTGTTGCATGGGATTGCAATGCGCATGGCAGTAAACCACCTCGTTATTTAAAACTGCGCATGTGTGGCCCGGGAATCTAGCAAACGTGTACCTATTAATAACCGTAGAATTAATATGTAGGTACGTACTTAATTAAGTATTCTAAAACCTACCACATGAAATCTCGAAAAGTATGTAGGTAGCTATAAAAGACTTACGTAAATAATAGTGCTACAATCAATACCACTTTTATCAACATCGGCTAACACGCTGAAAACTGGCGTAAGTACAATGTAGAACCTACCTACGTAATATATAAGTATCAGCCGAATTGTCCACTACTGAACACAGCCTCCCCCATTATGGGGGGTTCTGCGACAATCCCCACGCTTGGCAGGCGTCTTGGGGATCGCAGTGTGAGATATCAGTTCCACAGAAAGCGCTGCTACCCACCTTCTGGTGTGTTATCCTTAATCGCCTTTTACGGTACCCATCGGTAGAGATGCGGGGTGACATTCTAGCCTGGCACCACACGTGCAAAAGAATATATGTAAAAAATAAATAAATAAATTATGTATATTATTTGTTACTTAACCGAGGTAATTTAATAAATATAACTCCGGCAACATCCACTTAACTCACTATATTCTATGTACCGGTACTTACATCTGCACTCTACGAGATGTTAGTCTAGACCACGGAGATCGGACTCATCAAGCTCATAAATAACAAAACTTTCTTTCAAATTCAATTGAATTTTTGAAGCAGTGATAGCTCAGTGGCCTTGGCTATGGACTGAACTGAATGAAGATTCTACTTGGGAACATATCGGTCTAGACTACAAATAAATAAGTAATAAAAAAACAGCAGATCGCAAACCTTACCGCAGCGATTGTGTACCGAGCGGCGCAACAACATAACCTTGACGCGATCGATCGGATTCAATTATAACTAAGCGCCAAATCATTTTTTTTATGTTATTGTTACGGAACTAGCCCGAGGCCCACCATAACCTATGCCTATAACAGAT
Source organism: Plagodis pulveraria (assembly GCA_963890685.1). Taxonomy (NCBI): domain Eukaryota; kingdom Metazoa; phylum Arthropoda; class Insecta; order Lepidoptera; family Geometridae; genus Plagodis; species Plagodis pulveraria. The sequence continues at coordinate 6,704,597 of OY982964.1, read as the reverse complement.
ACATTTCATCACAAGTCACGAATTTCACTGCGCCCGTCACTTTGAGACATACTTAGATGCTAAGTCTCATGTGCCTGTAATTTCACTGGCTCTCAAGGACAGCTACCGGAACACACCGTTAGGTGCTTGGCGACAGATTTTGTACTTGAAAGTAGTCGCTAGCCAGGCGGGCATTCGAAAAATGCCCTTCCACCATGTGGTGAAGCTCAAGCCCGCGGCGGGTTCCAAACCATGGACCTGCTGCGCGGCAGTCCATAGCCAATGCCACTGAGCCATCACTGCTTCAACTAGCCTAAAGTACGACTGTAAAGATGTTTTAAAGAGAATAAAAGCCCCGATACCACTCAATGAAAGAGGCGTTTATTCTGTAGCTGACATGTAATGCATATTGTTTATATTTGAATATCGAATACAGTTCGTAACCTTAGCATATTACTAAGCAAAAGTTCGACCTTTTCGGAAGTTCATATCTCAGGAATAACTCCACCGAGTACGAGGTTGAGGCACTGAAATATAAGCCAAAAGCAAAGCCAAGTAACGACTCTGTTTAAGGTTGAGCTGGCCGGTCGCTCCTCCATACAAACGCCGTAAGGTGATTACTCGCGTATTTGAGAAAAGTCTCAAATACGGGAGTGATCACCCTACGGCGTTTGTTAGGTCCAGAATTAAGCATAATACCGATTGATCTCGTCATTATCTAGGCTTGTATGATGCCGAAATTTTAAAAAGATAATTAAGTTGAAAATTATGAGTTTTGAAAATGTTATATGAAAATGTTTCGAAGCTCATATCTCTCAAGTTAATTATCTTATTAAAATTTTGGCATCATACAAGCCTAGGTAATGACGAGATCAATCGGTAGTATGCTTTGTTTTGGACCTAAATTAGCAAATAAGGCAGTGATCACCCTACGGCGTTTGTATGGAGAACGGCCCGGCCAGTACACCCTTTAGAGAAGACTATACTTATTAAGGGTTCAGCACCCTTCGCATCGCACCGATATTGATCAGGTAGTACCTTGCGTATGTCCTGGAATTACATTAATAATTACCATTACATATCCAGGTAACCATCGTTAATTACATGGTGTGTATGGTATATAATATTATATAAATGATAGACAGGACAGGACTTCATTCTATGGTATACAATTTTAACTTTTTTGATCAGTTAGTTATGTAGATATCTACTTAACAAATTATTAATAATAACAAATATTATTAAAATATTTTAAGGAAACATCAAATTAATATTTTAATAAAACACTTAAAAAATATATCTAGTGACAATTCCGCCTTATAATAAATTTTCTGTTAAGCCTAACCAGAAGAATTTTCGACGCGTTTCGCTTCTACACGAAGCATCCTCAGGAGGTCTTGACTCTACGAGCGCACGATCGATCGTGAACATGAAAATTAGGCGGAAATGTCACTAGATATATTTTTATATTTTTCTAAGTGTCTTATTAAAAAAGATGTTTTCTTAAAATATTTTAAAAATATTTGTTATTACTAAATATGGATTTTCGCAAAGTAACGCTTCAGGCGTTACTTAAAAAAGAGAAAATAGATTCAGTCTATTCATTAACTAATTATTGGCAATATTAAAAATATGTAGGAAGGTCTTCGAATAAATGTTTTGTTTTTCCTGTAATTACCTATCACATTTTCATTATGTTATACTAGCACCTACAATAAGAAAATGCTTAGTTCTTAGTGGTGTTGCTCTTTATTTTCTTGCAGGTGTAAATAAAAGAGTAGAACATTTCGTCATAGCCCACTTCGTCTTGGGCGAACTTGTATCGCTCAAATCATCAGGATTTTAGTCAACTCCCGCGCTTCGCTCTAGAATCCTGTCTGAATGATCCTCGGGATTCAAAATGTCACCCGGTGACTTTATCTCCTTGCTGCATAATCTACAATATAAAGAGAATAAATCATGTCTTTGTAAACCATTGTTACCAAATAGATACAAAAATTTAATTCTGTTTCGAAGAGATAAGTTGGTAGGTAGTTATATTTTATGTAGGTAGGTATACAACTTACCGATATGAAACGAACCAATGGCATTGAAATTAGTTGAGATAATAACACGTTTACTTATTAGTAATAATAGTACGTTTCTTTTCAAGATTTTGTTAGTGCGTGTTGTGCTCTCTCCGTTTATCGTGGTCTTGCGTGAAAACATCAGAATAAAAGGATAAAATGGTAGGTAACTAACTAAATTTACTTTTATTTACTCGGTGTACCTAACTATCTATAGATAACAGTTTTTTGTTTGTATTCTGCACGCAGACGTGCACATATTCTACCTACTATACTTCATAGTTTTTTTTATCTAAAAGCTAGAATTTTGGAAGTTACCTAGTATATTTATTATATTATACTTACCTATCGTGGCATTTTAGAATTGCACAGTTGATATTGATGCAAATGTGTGTTGTTAGTGACAGCGCGTGACAGCTAAAAATGTTAATTCATAGTTTCTAATTTTTCTAATTTTGTGTATACTAATTACCTAACGATCGAATACGTCAAAAATTAGGTAGAACTAGATGGTAAACCAAGTATTTTTCTAATTTCTTAATCGAGCCATTTCGTAAATAATAACATATAATATATAAATATCAGATGCACTTACTTGCAACGTGATTTAGTATCTGTAAGGAATTCACATTCCCGTGGGCGCTGGGCTAAATCCTCCTAGATTTGTACCCTTCTCAGCATATCTTCCAGTGGGAGTTGAACGAAGGGGAAAATACCACATGGTGAGTAGCAGCGGACTCACGCACGAAGTGTTCCGTACCCTTCGTGAATACTAAAAAAAGGTTTTAATTTAATGTTAGGATAGGCATAGTCCTGAACCAGTTACCACTAGTTGATCACTTGCGTCAATATTTTAGGAGTTATCAAATTGTATCTAGCTTATCCATATCATACGTCTTTAAGAATCAACAGTGAACAAAAAAATCAAAAGATTTGGTTTTTCTCGCCACGTTTCTCGCTTACTGTTCCTTATCGTTTAGCCGATTTTTTACATCTCTTAAGTAGTAGGTGCTTAATATTTATTACTTACTTCTCCATACATACTATTTAAGAAAAATCACAGCATTCTCAAGCATTTTTTTTTTAATGTTATTGTGAAGGAACAAGCGCGAGGCCCACCTGATGTTAAGCGGTATCCTCTGCCTATAACAGATACATTTCATTACAAGCAACGAACTGCACTGCGCCCATCACCTTGAGACATACCTGTTAAGTCTCATTTTGCCTGTTATTTCACTGGCTCTCAAAAGGACTGCTGCCGGAACACACCGTTAGGTGCTTGGCGACAGTTTTTCTACTTGGTGGTCGCTAGCCAGGCGGGCATTCGCAAAATGCCCTTCCACCATGAGGTGAAGCTCAAGCTCTGGGCGGGATTCGAACCATGGACCTGCTGCGCGGCAGTCCATAGCCAATGCCACTGAGCCATCACTGCTTCAACAAGCAATAAGGGAAAACCAACAGAGGTTGGGCTGCAGTGAGCAGCGTCTTCTTTAGAACTGTAAACTGCAAAGCGTTGAGATTATGTTCACATTCCTTCACTTAGAGGAGGCTTGTGTTCAGCTATGGTCAACTCAGCTATATGGTAAACCTTTATAAATCCTATTTCACTCCCAAACAGGTGGTGTTCACAGCGCGTGGTCTTATGCCCCCAGTATTCACGCCCCTCAACGATGACCTCACTGTCAACTACGCAGCCATTCCTGCATACGCCAAGTTTTTGGCTGACAATGGAATTAAGTCTGTCTTAGGTAAGTCTGAGAATAAACTTTCAGAGTCGAGAAGTCTGAGACACTTTATTGGCCAAGTTTTCATGCATTTGTGACGTTTCTGTTAACTACGCATCCATTCTTCAACCAAGTTTTTGACTGACAATGGAATCAAGTCCATCGTAAGCCTGTGATTGTACCATCTACTTTTTTTTAAATTATTTATTTATTTAAATCATTTACAAAAACAAAACAAAAAATAAGCATACCAAAGATCACAGAGATTTGTCGGGTATGCGTACAAAAGTCGAGTTGTTGACAAATAATATAACATTACACAAAATGCATAACTTAAGAAGTGAACTATGATCACACTTCTAGTGGTGCAGAAGTCTGAGACACCTGGCATACAAAAAAGTCCAAAATGGGAGGCACCTCCCCTTTTTTACTATTTTTTTATGTTTCTGTGAATTAACCATTCCTGCATTTGTCAAGTGTTTTAATGATAATGGAATCTCTTAGGTCTATCTATTTGTACAGTCCACTTTCATCCAGAGACACCAGTGTACAGAAAATTCCGAAATGTGTAAATAATGCTCCGCAACGTCCCATTTTTCTCATATTTAGTACTTTTCTGTCAACCACGCAGCCATTCTTCAGCCTTTTCTGTCAACCACGCAGTGATTCCTGCATATACCTAATTTTGGCTTAGAATGGAATAAACGGTTGTTTATCAAGCATATTAATCTGAAACCAATTCACTCAAGGTTGTTTAGATGTTGGCTTTTTCTGTCAGCTGCCACCATTTTTTTATTCTATAGCTTCTAGGAATCACGGTAAATCTTATTCATTATATAGCGACCGTATGCGTGGTATGTGCGAATTTGGCATTCAAGACAGTTTATGAATCCATGCGCATCCTATATAACGAGTCCAATAGAATTTTATTTATAAATGCCCCAATTCCGGTATTTGTGATTCTAATAATGTTAGTTATCATCTTTAGCACCTCTTGGCCGACTGATAACGAGTACCTACTACTAATAGAGAATAACGTATTTTAGAATATTTGTTGCTTGTTCTCTTAACGGGATGTGACTCAAAATAGGTATAAAGAATGATGGCTAGAAGCAATGATGGCCGAGCAGTAATGGCTATATGGACTGCTGTGCCGCATAGCTATTGCTTGAGATTCACTGTATGATGGAAGGGCTTTTAGCGAATGCTGTCCTGGCTAGATAACCACCCTCAATTAGAAAATTTGAAGCGCTCGTAGCGAAGTTTACTTAGCTGTTCTCAACCGATCAGCAAAGTTAAGCAACGTCGCGTGCGGTCATGAGTTGGATGGGTGACCGCTAGTGACATTACTACTGAGCGTTTCCGGGCTTCGGAGGGCACGTTAAGCTGTCGGTCCTGGTTGTTGTCTTAGGATGGCAGTCGTTATAGCATGGTGGTAGGGCATTTTGCGAATGCCCGCCTGGCTAGCTACCACCCTCAAGTAGAAAATCTGTCGCCAGGCACCTAACAGTGTGTTCCGGCAGCTGTCCTTGAGAGCCAGTACTTCTAGGTTAGCCTGAACAACATCTTCGACCACATCATCACTTACCATCAGGTGAGATAGTGGTCAAAGGCTAACCTATCAGGCATAAAAAAAAACTTTCACCAAGCTCCTAACTGTGTGTTCCGACAGCAGTCCTTGAGAGCCAGTAAAATTACAGGCACATGAGACTTTTAACAACTGTATGTCTCAGAGTGATGGGGTGCAGTGCAATTCGTTACTAATGAAGAAATTCATCTATTGTAGGCAGAGGTTAGTCCGCTGGGTTTCGTGCTTGCTCCATCACAGTCACATAAAAAAAAGAACTGAAGTCGTCACTATTACGTGCATGTGTTCTGCGTTTTTAGTAAAATACATATTTGAACCCCATAAAGAGTAGGGGTTAAATTATATTCGTATTGTACAGTTGGAGGTACGACCGGAGAGCACATGTCCCTTGCGGTGGCTGAGAGGAAGAAGGTAGTAGATGCATGGGTTGCTGCTGCCAAGAATACAAAGCTCCACATCCAAGTGCAAGTTGGAGGAGCGCCTCAAGCTGATGTAGTGGATTTGGTAAGTCCATGCAGTGACATCCTAAATCTGTTTATGTCAACGTGCATTAGTTTGTATTGGTTATATGTATAATTTCGTGGAATGGACAATATGGGATCTAACCAAATAATCAATATTGCATGTTTTATATGTTTATACTCTGTGGGGTGCCGGACTAGTATTGCACCCGCAATATCTTCCCGTGGAAGTCGTAAGAGGTGTCGTAAGGAAAATACCAAAAAGGATGTATGCCGAGCGTTGGGATTATGGCCAACCTCCCGGAATCGGGGAAACTTTTATTCAACGTTGGACCTATAACAGCTGTTGATGTGATATCATCCGACTCTATCGCAATACTTATAATCTATCGAAATGATTCAATTCAAGCCCGCTCTCATGTTGAAGTCCTAATGTAAGTTTACACTAACGATACTTGGTAGTGCGAAATAAAATTGTAAATGTAAGGTAGTAAGACTGAAACACGCAATGGTACTAGTTGGGCCCTTTGTTTTTACAAAATAAGATTAATGAAGCTAATGTCTCTACCCCAAAGGGGTAAAATATGTAACCACTACCGAGATTAGAATACAAATACAAATAATTTATTTATAACACCAAAATTTACATGTCAATAATTGCACTTAGCATAAATTACTAATTTATTTTAAATAATAAATGAATTTTAATAATAATATTTAAGATAATATAACTCAATAGTTCGACGTTCTTGTAATAAAAATCGGGGTAATGCTGTACATAATTTAAAAAAAAGTGCCGGTAAAAAAGGGTGTTCCATTTGGAACGAATTCAAAAAAAGCACACGATTTCTTCTATGTAGGCCGTTGCTATAGCCTACATAATTATGTAGGCCGTTGCTAAAAAATCTGAAGTAAATCATAGACAAAAATAAATTAATTAGAAGAGTAAAAACCTGACTGCAAAAGATTTATTTTTGTTAAACGTTTTATCATTCATTTGAAATTAAAACAGCAAGTTATTTATATTTATGGAATCACATTTTAAAGCCCTTCATTTTGATATCCCACTCGATGGGTCTGGAAGAAAAAAATATTATAAAATATGGCGTCTTAAATCCGCCAGTTTATTTTTTTATGTACCTTGTTACGCTTACGCTACCAGGACGATTATACCGACATCTCATACATGAAATCGGTTAAGCCGTTATAATATCTAACACATTTGTAGGCAAAACAATTTGCCACAAATTATGATTTAACAATTTTTTTGTAAGATGCATAGTTTCCGAGATATCGCGAAAAAAATGCTTTCACCCCTTTTTCCAAAAATGCGGCCGGGGGATAAGGGTGGCGACCCCACAAACTTGTGGTTAAGCTTATATTGAACCCCACACATGTCCCAAAAATAAAATTGAGTCCTCTAAAAAATGCAATATTCGGTCCTTAAATTGTAACATTTCAATAGACTACCTACTTTAAATTTGCGAAAATTGGAAAGCGCTCCGTGTAAACTCCATTAAAACACAGATACCTCTGGTTATGCAATTATTGCGACACAATTATACTTACTCGTACCTATTTATTTAGTTTAATATGTTTGTATTGAAAGTTATCTTTGTTTACCTAATTTTGTAAAACATACTTAATACTATATAATTTAACGTGTCATTCATAATGTTATTGGTCTTTATTTTATCTCAGCTGATAACAAGAAGTTGGTTCGTAGCTATGTAGGTACTAACAAGGAATGAAACATTCGAGCATCATCTAAAATAAAACAAATTGCCTATTACAATGTGAAAATATGTTTACACTCAATTGGGTTCGAGCATTTTTTTTTATTGTGTCGGAACAAGCCCGAGGCCCACCTGATGTTGAGTGGATTAACCTCTGCCTATAACAGACGCATTTCGTCAACGACGAATTGCACTGTGCCCGTCACACTGAGACGTACAGTTGTTAGGTCTCATCATAAATAAATAATAGTATTTCTCTATGGTCTCATCTACCTGTAATTTTACTGGCTCTTTTTTTTGAGGGGGGAAATGCCTTCGCACTGCCCATCCACCACGGGGGTGGTGGAAGGGGATGTGTGGGACTTGAACCCACTAAAACCCCCCCGTGAGCAGTCCTCCGCCGAGGTGGGACAAGATAGGGTCGCTTTAGCATTCACCATCTTGCCCCGGCGGTAGGCCCAAACTCCGTCGGGCCTCTGCGCCTGTGGAGGGGCGACCTTGCTCACCAAGGCCACCCCCCAAACGTGTGGGGTCGTGCAATCTGGTGAAGAATCCCCCGTCTCTTCACCAGTGACCCCAAGTTATCGATTCTAAGCCAACCCTCGCGTTATTGTTAATAATAGGGGTTAAATATTTAAATGTTATAAATTAAACCGGCAAAAACACTCACGTGGGTTTGCGTCAGTGCCCGCCGGTAGCTCGCAGACGCAGCTGCGCACTCGCCCCTGATGTTGAGCATCTGATATGCTCGAAACCCGGGTCGACGTATTCGAGAATTTCATTTCAATATGAAATATACTAATATCCGCTTTATATATAGGTAAGAGTAAATTTTTACGTTTTTGTTTAGTTTTATCCAGGAAGAGTTGTTTTCTCGTCAAGTCGTAAACTTGGACCAATTGTTGGAAGTTGAGGAATCAAAACGTAATCTCATTTCTTTTCCCAATTTGGACACTTGTTTTTAAGACAGACAAGGAAAACAACTATACATTTCATATCACAGTAGGTATATAATGGGACTATAGAAATTATCAGTTTCAGGCTCACTATACGGAAATAAACATGTCTTAAATAAAGACAATATCGACTTGGTCATGACAAATGTAGTTTCATATATGGGCGGAAACAATATATTCTTAAAATAAGTAAAATATTGTTTCAGTTTTATTGTCTTCTTACAAGACATTCGTTCCTAAAACAAGAAATTTGAAAATTTGTATTAAGAATGTATTTTGTCTTATTTAAAGAATAAACAGCCAAGATAATAATTCTTCTATTTTCTTTTAAACAATCTTTATCTTATATACAAGACTCATATGTTTCATACTGAGAAAATATTTTCTTAGGTGAAACCACTACTACTCTTAGCTGAAGAGATGTTTGTTTCCAGAAAATACACGTATATCTTATACTAAAATAGTGTATTCTTAGGTGAAGCCTCTATTTTTCTTAACCGTAGCGATATATGTTTCTAGACAAGAATAGTATGTCTCTTCTTAAAAGAATGTATCGTTATGTGAAGCTTCTACTATTCATAGCTGAAGAGATAATTATTTTCAGACAAGACACGTTTATCTCATACTAACACAAGTGAAACCTCTATTTTTCTTAGCTGAAGTGAAATTTATTTTCACACAAGACTCGTATGTTACATACTAAAACAAGACGAAGAGATGTCTTTTTCTAGACAAGACTCCTTTCATAGCAACACAATGAATTCTCAGGAGAAGCCTCGACTACTCCTAGCGAAAGAGATATTTGTTTTCAGAGAAGACTCGTGTGTTTCATGTAATCTTAGGTGAAGCCTCTACTATTCTGAGACTAAGATATATCTGTTTCTGGACAAGACTTGTATGTCTCATACTAACAAAATGTATTCTTAGCTGAAGAGAAATATGTTTTCAGCTAAGACTCCAATGTTTCATTCTTACACAATTTAATCTTAGGTGAAGCCTCTACTTTTCTTAGCTGAAATGATATTTATTTTCACACAAGACTCTTATATTTCATACTAAAAAACATATTCTTAGGTGAAACCTCTACTACTCTTAGACGAAGGTTTGTCTGTTTCAAGGCAAGACTCTTATATCGCATAATAACACAATGCGTTTTTAGAAGAAGCCTCTACTAGTCTTAGCTGAAGAGAAATTTGTTTTCGGCCAAGACTCGTATGTTTCATTCTAAAACAATGTAATCTAGAAAATAATTTGGCAGATGGTGACTCTCTCTCTCAGAAGGTGTATCAAGGCTAGCGGAGAGTTTTTTTTAGGATTTTTAGATTTATTAATAGGTTTAGGGATTTAAGTCCTATATGGATGGTATGTAGTGATAGTTCTTCGTATCACTACATACCATCACAGTTTGTGTAATGTTATGTTATTTGTCAACAACTCGACTTTTGTACGCATACCGGACAAATCTCTGTGATTTTTGGTATGCTTATTTTTGTTTTGTTTTTGTAAATGATTTAAATAAATAAACCAAAAAAAAAAGTTATCAATAACGAATCATAACTACTTACCAGAGTTATAAATATATACGTTTAAACAGTTTTGAGGTCCAAGGGTGCGATTTTTGAATGTGATCAGTGACTAAATATTATCAAACGGGCTGATAGTCACCGATTTCCAAAATCTGGTATTATTGAAATTCACTTGTAAGTGTAACATAGAGAAAGGAATAGTCCTTTCTTTTGTGTAACTAAAATTCTCATAGCTATGATATTAATTACGAGTGGAGCTACTTATTTGTAAATTTAATCACTGGTGGGTATTTTGCCACGGAAGTTTCTCTAACAATTCCTAGTACCATTTACCATTAGTTGACCGATGATCTCTTAGTCACCGGTGAATTTAAAACCATCGAGGATATAAAAAAATCGCACCCCAGTCTTACAATTTTGAAGCAGTGATAGCTCAGTGGCATTGGCTATGGACTGCCGCGCTGCAGGTCCATGGTTCGAATCCCGCCGCGGGCTTGAGCTTCACCGCATGGTGGAAGGGCATTTTGCGAATGCCCGCCTGGCTAGCGACCTTCAAGTAGAACATCTGTCGCCAAGCACCTAACGGTGTGTTCCGGCAGTTGTCCTTGAGAGCCAGTAAAATTACAGACACATGAGACTCAACAACTTCGTCACTTGTGATGAAATGCATCTGTTATAGGCAGTGGTTACCACTTAACATCAGGTGGGCCTCGTGCTTGTTCCTTCACAATAACATAAAAAAAAATCCAATGATAAGGAATCAAATGGAACATCTAGACTATTTATAGCACAAAACCATAAGAGAACGATTAAAAATGCATTAACTACATAAAAATTCACAAGGACCGTGAAATTCTTCTCTTTGCCAAGTGTGTCATTTTGTTTTTCCAGGCTGCGTACTGCCAAACGGTAGGCGTAGATTCCCTTCTGACGCTGCCGGAGCTTTACTTCAGGCCAGCAACCGTGGAGGAACTAGTTTCTAACGTGGAGCTGGTCGCGAAGGCAGCTCCGAAGCTTCCAGTCCTCTACTACCACATCCCTGGCATGAGCAAGGTTGAAAGTAAGTGAAGCTTTATCGTGATTGGCCATTCTTGAGTCGTTCCCAATTTCATAGAAAACGTAATAAATACATGATTAAAGATCAGAAAAAGTGTGTGAAAAAAGCTGAAGATGCGGTACAGGAGGAGGTAATGATTATGCACAGAGGATTTGGGAAAATTGGAATTAAAGTTAATGTAATTCCTAAGATGAAACTAATTTTTCTGTAGGGATATATTCGTTTGACGAGATGGGTGTACGAAATCCTAAACACAGCTGGTACTCAGTCTCACTGGGTTCACACAAACTTTGAAGAATGCCTTTTCTTGTGGACGGGTTCTTGGAAATATATAAATAAATTAAACACAATAGAGTAATTAGATTCTTTATTGCAAATAGGTTTGCAAGAAAGAAGATGCTTTTTGATATTCTTTTTTTATCTAAACTAATATAATAAAGAGCAAAGATTTGAATGTTTATTTGTTTGCATTGAATAGGCTCTGAAACTACCGGACCGTATTGGATGAAATTTGGTATGGAAATAGTTTGAGACCAGGGGAAGGACATATAGTTTATATCGAACTGCGAAAAAAGAGTTTAATGGTTTTGCGCGATAACTGGCGGAGCCGCTGGCGGAAAGCTAGTTTTTAATATTCGTATGACAGCATGTAAGATTCTCACCAACTATGTAGGGATGTTCTAGGCACAGTTCAATATTTATGCTGAACAAACCTATCGTCCAGCCTGAGCTGGGGCAATGAACTCTCGATTCCGGTTAGCAAAATATGATGTGAATAATTAAGACCAAACCCTCTAAAAAATTGTTCCATGGGAGACCGCAGCTGCTCAAAAAAGGAGTATTATGTTTTCATTCATGTATGTATGTTTGTAAGTATCTTTATTCCAACATAACTTCTAAACGGCTCAACCGATTTTAATGTATGATATATCATTGGATTCGTCTTCATAGCGCAAGTGACACTAGATATGTAAAAAGAATGATAATAAAATCTGGTGGATTAAACACCATATAGTAAGAAAAAAAATTTTTTCTTCCAATCCCATCTTGTGTGATATTAAAAAAAATAAAGTATTATGTGAGTCCGACAAATGGATGTGCCATTAACGCTTGTGCCATATAACTGTACTGCGATTCACTATAGGTCGCTTGTACGGTAGAGCGACACACTGGAGCTTGACATCACTCTAGTGCGACACTAAACACTCGACATTTTTATTTTTAGTCCTGGTCCAACAGAAAATTACCAGACCTGTACTAGAAAGTCGAGATGATGTTTTTTTTATGAAGGGCAAAAATATAAAACTTGCATACTTGCTTGCTTTTGAAGCAATGATGGCCGAGCGGTAATAGCTATGGACTGTCGTGCCGCAGGTCCCTGGTTCGATCCTCGCCGCTGGCTTGAGTTTCACCGCCTGGTGGATGGCCATTTTGCGAATGCTCGCCTGCGTAACTACTATATTCAAGTAGAAAATCTGTCACCAAGCACCTAACGGTGTGTTCCGGCAGCAGTCCTTGAGAGCCAGAAAAATTACAGGCACATGAGACTTAACAACTGTGTCTCATTGTGACGGGCGCAGTGCAATTCGTCACACGACGAAATGCATCTGTTATAGGCAGATATTAATCCGCATACGGTGGGACTCATGCTTCCTCCGTTACAAAAAAAATGCAGTTTTAACTTCAATGGACCGCAAAAATAAATAATTTGCAGTCGGGTTTTTTACTTCTATTATCAATTTGAACTGTGTATAATATTTCTGACATCGTTGTGATCCTAGGCACTTCACGTAAACTGGGCTGGGGGTATAAGATCTGATAGTGTAATACCCTAGATAAGGTTGTCAAAGTATTACCGATTGTAAGACGAAATTTTCTATGACGTAAACAATGTTTGTTTTTATCACTAGCATAATCTTTATGTAACAATAATGTACTGGATACACCTTACTATGCTGGTGTGCCGAGGAGGGTGTTGCTTGAGAGAAACAAGTATTGAGAGCTTCTTGTTATTTATTCTTCGGAGTTGTTTTCTTGAGGAGAGGTGAGCACTGAAATGAATTTCACTTTTTTTTTTTTTTTTTTAGGGAGGACATAGATGCTGTCTACCGCTAAGCGGACGTACAGCTCCACCGGACTTTGGGCGAGGGGAGGCCCTCTTATAGCCCAGGAGGAAGAAGCGCTGAGGGCACTTCTTCTGAGACGGGCGTATAAGGCGAAAAGCGCCTTATACCTCCGTCTCCTGCGGGCGCCGAAAACGCCACGCTACTATCGGGAGGGGTGACAGCGAGCTCAAGGGCACCACTGTGGTTCGGACCTCGGCTTGTCTCGCTGCCGAGAGACAAAGGGGGAATCGGAACTAAATGCCCCGGTACGACTGCAGTGTTGTACCGTTGAGAATGGGCCCTATTGAATATTACTCTGTGACTATTTGGAGAGACACTAATCGGGATTTTATTTTTGCCTCGAGCTCGCCGGCGAGCTCGGTGTTTGATTGTGTAACCTCTGATTACCGCACACCTGGGGATGTTACCAGGACGACTTGCGGACAACGCTAAAGCTGCCAACGTAATGGCTGCGATGGGGTCATCCGGGTCGTCCAATACCTGCCGTGGTCGGCGACGGGGGGGTTTAAACCATGGGTCGGATGAGGCAGTCGAGTAGTTCGATGCCTGGACAACTAGAGGGTTCGAGTGGTGGGGCGCTCGATCAAAGTATCGGCGGGCGCAGTCCTTATTGAACTGCGCTAAAGAGGGAAGGTTTAGGTCGCAGTGCAACTCGGCGTTCCGTACATACCACGGAGCACCGGTTGCCTGGCGGAGGAACCTGTTTTGAATGATTTGAAGTTTACGTAGGTGGGCCTCGCTAGCATGACTAAACACTACTGAAGCGTATGTCATGATGGGGCGGATGCAAGTAGTATAAAGTGTCTTCTTATTTTTAAGAGACATTTTACTCTCTGTACGAATTAAGGGACCTAGGCGACCCATAACAAAGGCCGCCCTGTTACGAACATCAGTGATGTGAGCGGCAAAGGTGAGATGCCGATCAAGGGTGACTCCAAGATACTTTGTTTTACCAACCCAGGGAATGGGTTCGTCAAACAGAGTTAAAGGTTTAGGATAGCGGGGGTTCGAGTGAGTATTCTCATTGAAGTATATAGCTGCACTTTTAGTCGGGTTGACTGCAATGCGCCATTTACGGAACCAGTCACCGATCTCGGTGATGGCCCGTTGAAGGAGAAAATAGGTCTGTCTATTAATATGCCAGCCAGTGGAATAAATGGCGGTATCGTCCGCATATTGGGCTATGAAAACCTTGGGCTGTGAGCGTGGGATGTCGCTGGTATACAGCGCGAAGAGAATGGGAGATAGTACGGAGCCCTGAGGGACTCCGGCACTGACTGGGTGGGGGGTGGAGAGGGTGCCTTCCACGCGGTAGCGAAAGCTTCTGTCCCTTAGGAAGTCTTGTAAGGTGAGCACAAGACGTACTGGCACGCCAAAGTGGTATAACTTGTAAATCAAGCCATTGTGCCAGACTTTATCAAAAGCTTTCGCTACGTCGAGGAAGACTGCTACCGTCGTTTGGGGTTTGGGTTTCTTATTGAAACCTTCAAGGATGTGCTCCGTGAGGCGGTGCACCTGTTGGACGCATGAGTGCTTGGGCCTAAAGCCAAACTGCTCATCGGGAATAAGGTGGTGTTCCTGCGCATGAGCCGAGAGACGGTTCGAAAGGAGCCGTTCGTATAGCTTGCCTAGGGCACTGAGAAGGCTGATGGGACGGTAGCTGGTAGGGTCACCGGAGTTTTTGCCTGGTTTGTGAATGCCAATGACATTTGCACATTTCCAGACGTCGGGAAATAAACAGTGGCTCATGGCCGCATTGAAGATGCTTACTAGTAGATGAATCAGGGGGGGAGAAAGGTGTTTAAGTACCTTGTTGGAGATGCCGTCGGCACCGGGGGCTTTACGTTGTTTGAGGTCCTTGATCAGTCTCGTCACCTCAGCGTAAGATACTGGGGTGTGCGGGGGGAGTTCAGAGATGACCACAGAGCTTTTACGTTCGACCTCAGCGTCCACCGAATCGAGGTGGGCTTGGTCTACGTGATCTACGTTGGGGGAGCACTGAGCCTCTAGGCTATCAGCTAGGCACTCAGCTTTGTCTTCGTCAAAGAACGCCGGGGCGCGTGGGACTGGTGGGTATAGCGGAGGTATGTCGCTCTGTCCGACACCTTTCATGCCTCGTGCGAGATCCCAATAAGCCCGCTGGCTAGGCACGAGGTTTGAAAGCTTGTCGCCCCAGCTGTGGTCACGCAACTCGGACATGCGACTTTCAACCATGCGTTCAAAGTGGCGTTTCCGAGTTTTGTTTACTTCACTTGGGTAGGAGTCGTAATGTCTGGTCACTGCTTTACTCTTCGTCACTAATCGCCTCACATCCACTGGAATGACAAGGCGCCGGTCGTCCGGCACAATGACTTCCTTTGAGGATGCACCTACTACGGTGGAGAGGTGATTAGTGAACGAATCGATCGCTAGGGATACGTCATCTTTGGTCAGAATGTCGTCAGGGATTTTGTCGAGGTCGGGTGAACTGATAGCCTTTAGGGAATTGCCTAATTGCTTCCAGTTCACCATCGTCTTGGTGGGGCGGGGTAAGTCTGCTGTAGGGTCGGGGCCTAGTCGCAGTATAATGGGTCGGTGGTCAGAATGTAGTTCGTGACAAACTGTTATAGAGCGTAACTGAAGGGTTACGCCTCTAAACAGTGCCATGTCTAAGACGTCAGGTCGGTAGCGGACGTTCTCGGGGTAGTGCGTTGGCTCGATAGGTGTAATTACGTCAAAGTTCAAGTCAGCGACTAGGTTGTCAAGAATAATACCGTTAGGATTGTTAGAATTACAATTCCATAGGATATGTTTACTGTTGAAGTCGCCGATCAGAAGGACGGCGCTTCCAAGAGAGAAGAGAGCTTCTAAGTCTGCGCGGGCGACGCGCTTTAAACCAGATTGGTAGCAGGATGCTATGACTATGGGTTGATGACCCGTCATAGCTAGTAAGCAGCAAGATGCTTCCATAGTACTCAGAGTCGGGGTATCTAAGGGGATGCAGTGCAGGGACCTTTTGTAATAGATAAGAGTGCCTCCCTTAGCGGAAGTCAACCTATCATTACGTACACATCGGTAATTAGCAAACCTGGGATTCGCCCTTCCCGGTTTTAAAAAGGTTTCCTGCACGCATATAATATCGATCAGGTGGGTACTGCAAAAGTCATGGACAAGGTCACGTTGTCTGAAGAAGCCGTTAGCGTTGAAGGACGCTAACGAAACTGAGCGCGGTTTATTCCTTAAGGTTGTACTACCCATAGTGGGTGTACTGAGGGGGAGTTTGGGGGGCGAAGCGCTTTAGAGCGCTAAGGAGGCTGGCATGTTCCAGCGTATATTGGATGACTTCCGCAGGTGATTGTGCGGAGTGCATCTTGCGTGCTAGAGCACGGACCTCATCTATATTGATGGACATAGCAAGGTCGCTGACTAGCGCTATATCCTCTTGAAGAGAGGAGTCCATCAGTGGCATAGGAGGTGGGGCCACGGGCCGGGCGACGCGAGGTGCGGCGCGTGGAATGAGGGCAGGAGGTGCCGGGGGTGCCGCGCGGACCGGGGCCGGTGCGCGGGCAGGGGCCGCGGTACGGGCGGGGACGGGTGCGCGGGCCGGGGCGCGGGTGGGAGCGATGGTTTTAACCATGCTCGGTGGCTTTGACCACGCGTTCCTAGCTGGGAGAGGAGCGGGAGTCACCTGTGAGGCAGGTGCTACTGTCAGCTTAGGGCTGACCCGCTGCCACCTATCATAGGTGGGACGAGGAGGAGGCGGAGGTCTCCTTTCCGTTGCCACCCTGCGGTTTGTGCGTGGCGCCCTCGGGCAACCGCGGTAGTTGGCGGTGTGCCCCTGGGTGCCGCACAGAACGCAGCTGGGTGGGTCGGGTGAGTCCCTCGTGCGAGAACAATTCTCTGTGGCATGATCGCCTAGGCACTTAACGCACCTAGGACGAGCGAAGCAGTAGCGGGCAGCGTGCCCGTATAGTTGGCAGTTATGGCACTGTGAAGGAGAGCCATTCCTGAATGGGGGCTGAACATCTAGTCCGGAGAGGCCGCAGACCGTCTTCAGGTTGAAGATGGTCTTGCCCTCCGGGGATCGGTCTAGTACTACGAGTACTAGGTCGTATGGGCTTTTGTCTTTGCCACTGTACATGCGGTGTACGGCAAGGACAGGGAAGTCCTGTCTTTTGAGGTCGTCAAGTACAGCGTCTGTACGGACTTCCTTCGGGACACCGCGTATGACGACGCGTAGGACTTTCTCCTCTTCGAGCGCATAAGTGTGGAAGCTTATGCTCTCTTTACGGAGGAGTTTGGTTAACGCTCTGTGGTCGTTAACTGAGGAGACTTGGACTTTAATGCCCTGCTGCGTGGAGCGGGCGTTAGTATAGTGGATCTTGCGATCCGTGAGAAGGCGGGATAGCATATCCCATTTGCCTTTGTCCTGTATGAACAGAGGCGGAGGCGGCTTTTCGCGGCGTGCGTTAGCGTCCTGAGAGGGCGCTGTAGCCGAAGCGGTTGCGGAAGGCGGGGACGCGGGGCGCGGGGCGGGGGTCGGCCTATTGCCGGCGGTAGGTGCTTTGGCGGCTGCCTTAGCGGGCGGGGCGGAAGGCCCGGAGTTAGCGGCCTTAGGGGCGCGCTTGCGTTTTCGATCTACGACGGTGTAGCCGTCGTTGTCGGAATCATCAGAGTCTGTGCGTGAGGCGCGGGGTTGGTCGACCTCCATGTCCGTTTCCGAGTCTGAAACTGACTCGACAACGACATAGGCAGGTTCGATGCTCGCAAACCGACCGATCGGTGAGCGAGAGCGAGAGCGGGGTTGGGCTACTACCGCGCGCCTGTTATCAGGGCCGGGGGCGGGGGAGTCCGGGCTCTCCTGTAAGTAGGATGGCGCCGGAGGGTCATCGTAGGTGGGGACGGAGGTCCCGGAGGGAGCAATGGGAGTGTCCGTGAGGCGGGCACTCTCTGCGTCTGAGGTGAGGGCTGCTTGATGAGCAGCATAGAGTTCGGGGTACCGTAAGGCAAAGGTCTGAAGGACCTCTACCTCACTATTGGTAGGGCGGGGCTGCATCCTGAGGGGTGCACTCAGGATGCCCTAACCAGGGTAGTGTCTCCCTCGCACAACCTGTGAGCTCACTGTGTGAGAGGGAGTGAGTACCTAATGAATTTCACAGCAAAATGGGCCTGTTTATAAGCCGCCTATTCTCTACAGTCTAGTCGTGCGCAGCGAGAGTGCGCGAGGCGCGCTCGGCCAATGGGAGAGGCGTATGTTGCCTCTCGCTCAGGCGCATGCTCCCTTTCGCTCGCACCTATCGCTACTCCGTTGGTTGGAGCCTTACCCTATGGAGAGCACCTATTCTATTTTTATTTATTTACACTTACAAATATGGTACGATACAATTTTAACTATATTACAACTATCTATAACTTATGAACTATTCTTGAAGGCGTCGTCCTGCACATCTCTCCCGCCGTGTGACCTCGTCGCATCTGCTGCCGGTGTTGGAGAGACGTCTTTAATAGGCAGGATCACCATCTTCCTTACTGGCCGCCGCAGGATGCCTCCTTTAGTCTTCACGTCGACGGTGCGCACGACTGTGTCAGGCCCTGGATACGTGGCGATAACTTTTCCACGAACCCATACGTTGCGTGGCAGATTGGGGTCGATGATCTGGACTAGATCCCCGATCTGTACTGTGGGTCCTCTTCCGTGTGGCTCCCGCCGGTTTTGAAGTTCTGGGAGATACTCTCGTAGCCATCTGCCCCAGAACATGTCGGCCAGTCTCTGTGCTGCGCGCCAGCTGTCCTTCGTCAGGGTATCTCGTTCGTTGAAGGTTCCAGGTGTCGGTACTCGTCCGGGTCCTCCCAGCAATAGGTGATTCGGTGTTAAGGCTTCCGGGTCGTCCGCGCTGACGGATACATGGGTCAGCGGGCGACTGTTCACCGTGTATTCGGCTTCTGCCAGAAGGGTGGAGAGGACTTCTTCTGTTGGTCTTTTCTCGTGGAGTGTTGCTGTGAGTGCTGTCTTCACAGATCGCACCATGCGTTCCCATGCCCCTCCCATGAACGGAGCTCCGGGAGGTATGAAACGCCAGGAGATCGTGCGTTTTGCGGCCTCTTCTGCTGTCGCGGTATCGATGGCTTGCCGTAGTTCTTTGTTGGCTTTGTTCCACGCGGGATCTTTCTCTTGGTTTCTTTTCGTTCGCCTGTAGTTGACCTTTTCTATCTTCGTCCTGCAGAGTTGTATGAACTGCAGGACTCTCGCGGTGCTGTAGCGAAGTCTCTCCCAGTTAGAGAAGCGAGAGACATCGGGTAGCCCTTCTGCGAGCCTCTGTGTCTTGCTGTTGGCTATGTGGTTGACTCTTTCATCTTCCGTTGATGTTGGGGTCGGAGGTGACGTGTCCTTGGGCCAGTTTTCCTCGATCTCGTACAAGAATTCCGGTCCTCTGAACCATCTGTGGTTTGCGTCGAAGGATGGTGGAGCATCTCTGGTGGCGTCGTCTGCTACGTTGAGTTTTGTTGGTACCCAACGCCATTCATTGACTGTGGAGCTTTCCTCTATAGCTGCGAGACGGTGAGCCACATACGGTTTGTAGGATCGCGAGCCCGTCTTGATCCAGGCTAAAACTGTCTTGCTGTCAGTCCAGAAAACCTTGGAGTCTGGTTTTCTCTCATGCTCCTTCATGACGGCTTCGGCGATGCGCGCGCCCATTACTGCGGCTTGCAGTTCTAGTCTCGGTATCGATGTGAGCTTGAGAGGCGCGACTCTTGCCTTCGCTATGACGAGTGACACGTTGACTTCGCCGTTTGGAGCTTCTGTTCGCCAGAAGAGGGCTGTGGAGTAGGCCACCTCACTGGCGTCTGTGAAGATATGAAGTTGAAGGTTGGTGGCGTCGCTGTAACCGAGGTAGCACCTCGGGATGGCCACGTCGCGGAGGTTCTTCAGGTGGATGATCCATGTCTGCCAATCGAAAGACAGATCTTCATCTATTTCGTCATCCCAGGCTGTGCCTCTGCGCCATATCTCTTGCAGGATCTGTTTCGCTCTGGCTGTTACTGGAGAAGCGTATCCAAGCGGGTCGAAGAGAGACATCACAACCTTTAAAGCCTCTCTCTTAGTGGGCCTTTTCCCTTCTATGATCTGTGGTGGTACTCTGTTCAGGTTGAGATTGAACGTGAGTTTATCTTCTTCCGGTTTCCATATTAGCCCCAGAACTCTTTCTGTTTTCTGTTCGGTTTCGTAGAGTTCTGCATCTTCTGAAGCGTTTTGTTCACCGAGGGCTTCAAGAAGTCTTGTTGAGTTAGACTTCCACTGCTTGAGGATGAAGTGGGCCTTCAGGTGTACGTCTCGTACTCCCTTAGATATTCGAATCGCATCTTCTATGGTTCTGAAGCTGTCGAGGTAATCGTCAACATAGTGCTTTTCTTTTATGGCGATTGCTGCTTCGGGATGCGTCTGTTGGTTTGCTTCGGCGTTTAAATTCTTCACGAAGATGGCCGTCGATGGAGAACTGGAGGCTCCGAAAATGAGCGACGTCATCCTGTACTCTTCTGGTGGTCTGTCGTCCCGTCGATCCCGACGCCATAGATATCTGAGCGCGTCTCTGTCTTCTTTCCGAAGTTTCACCTGCATGAACATTTCCCCAATATCGGCTGTCACTGCAATCTTGTGCTGTCTGAATCGCATCATGACGCCTGGCAGTGACTGTAGGAGATCAGGGCCTTTAAGTAATGCATCGTTGAGGGCCACTCCCTTTGTCTTGGCTGCGGCGTCGTGCACAACTCGTAGCTTGTCAGGCTTCATTGGGTTTATTACCGCAAAGTGTGGGAGGTACCAGGTTTTGCCTGGAGTCTTCTCTTTCGGTGCAGGTTCTGCGTACTTCTTGGTGATGAGCGCTTCCATCTGTTCTGTGTATTTCTCTTTAAGTTTCGGGTCACGGTCGAGCTTCTTCTCTATGCCATAGAGTCGTTTCAGCGTGTTCTCGTAATTGTCGGGAAATGTGAAGTCTTCTTTCTTCCAGAGCAGAGAAGTTTCGTATCTTCCTTCTTCTGTGTGGACTGTATTCTGTATAAGGATACGCCGGGCTGTCTCTTCTGGATCTGTCGAAGGTTTCTTCGCGTTGAGGCAGAGTGCGTCTGTAGCGAAGTATTGCTTCATCATTTCCTCCAAGTTATCTTCTTCTCGGGCTTCTGTGATGTGTGAGACGAAGTCTATGCTGCGGCCGAGAGAACGTGTGTGGTTCCCGTGCAGTACCCAACCCAGTGGCGTGAGTGATGCCACTGGTTGGTTTTTGTCGCCTCTTCTTATCTTCGATGTCAGGAGCAGGTGCCAGTTATCTTGGCCTATCAGGACGCGTGGCTTCGCATTTTCATAAGTGAGGAAGCGGCTGAGGTCTCGCAGGTGTTCGCATTTCTCTATTTGTTCTTTCGGAATTTCCTGCGTTGAGACTTGTAGATTCATAACTGTTCTCGCTTGAATCGGTTCCTCATGGTTATTGAGACCCTTAATCACGAAGCTCACTCTTCTAGATTGAGTCTCTGCTGTCTTCATCTTGTTGATTGCTTCAATGCGTAGCGGGTCTATGGGCCCAGTTGCCCCGATCTTGTCGCTGATGTTGCTGTCGATGAGCGTGACTGTGGATCCGTCGTCAAGCAGCGCGTAAGTGTCGATTGTTGCTGTAGGCCCCTTCACTTGGATTGGTATAATCTTGAGGTAAGATTGCTTCTGTGTGGCGGTCCAAGTAGTGGTGACGGCCTCTGTTGTTTCCTTTTCTTTAGCAGGTTCTGTCTTCTTAACGAAGTGTAGTAATTTGTGGTGGTAGTACTTGCAGCCGTTGGTGTCGCAGGTACGTCGCTTGCAGCTGTGGTTTCTTGCTCTGTAGCGTAGGCATCGAAAACAAAGATGCTTGTTCTTGGCGATGTCCCATCTTGTGTTGCTGTCTGCGTTTTTGAACTTTTCGCAGTCTGTTGTAGTGTGTCCGGTATTGTCACATACCGCGCACTTCGCTGTGGTTTGTTGTTCTTCTGTGACTGTGTGCACTTTGTATGTGCGCTTGTTCTGTGAGGTGGGCTGTGCTTGAGTGCCCACTGGTTCGGGTTGTGCGTAAGGTGCGCACAGGTCGGCTTCTGTCTTCATAAACTTCTCCATCTTCAGTAGGTCTGGATTTTCTCTTGGTTGTTTGGCGGCGAATTCGTAGAACTTGTGACGAAGGGTAGGCGTGAGCTTATCCAGCAGTATCTTGCTTGTCTCTGGATTAAACAGGAAATGTGCGCAGCCCAGAGCTTGAAGTATGCACACAGCGTTGGTGATCTTGCTTGAAACTGTGCATGTGTCTTGCGGGTTTTCTGTGAGTCGTGGCAGCGCCTTCAGCGTATTAAGTTCCGCTATGGCGATGGCTTCCGGCTTTCCGAATCTGGATTCGAGTGTGCGCATGACGTCTGCAGGATCGCTGTTGCTGATGAGTAGCCCTTCAACGGCTTCGCTGGCTTTTCCTTTCAGGTTTCTTCGTAATCTGTTGATGTTCTCGAACTTCGTAAATAATGTTGCCGTCTCATTGTAGGCGGAGCGGAACATCAGCCATTCTTGATGATTCCCACTGAAGACAGGTAGTTCGATGTATCTTGGATGACTGGCGGCCTTGACTGCCATGGTGATCGCTGAAGACAGTTGGGCGAGCTCTTGACTATGAAACGCTCCCGCCGATGTCGATGGTACTTGACGCGGGTCTTGATGACGCGGCGCAGGTACTTGCTGTGCTGTTGCAGGAACTTGCTGTACTGTGGGTATCTGTTGATGCGCAGGTTCTCGCTGTGCTGCGGGCATCTGTCGATCCGCAGGTTGTTGCTGTGCTGCGGGCGTTGCAGGTTCTTGCTGTGTTAACCACGTGTCCACACGTGATTCGACGTCTTCCTTGGAGTATACGGAGACATCCTCGTCGTCATCCGAATCTTCAATTTCTATTGCGGCTACGCGCGCTTCCATAAGCATTACTTGGTAGCGCGCGAGTTCTGCCTTCGCTTGAGCGAGCTTCTGTGCTTTGGCCCGTGACTTCGATTTGACGGACCCAGTAGTCTTCATTGTTGGGCGAACGGGCGGCAGCTTGTCTACGGCTCTGAGACGAGCTTGCCATTCTTCTGTCGGAGGGTCGCCCTGCCTGGCGGCTGGCGGGGCGACTGATTCGGTTTTCGACCTCTTGTCTGGCCTCACTGTGGTGACGGTGACCTCCGTCGCGCTAGAAGGGTGCGCAACGGAGGCTTGTGCCGCAGCGGATGCGTCCGCCTGCGACTCCGATGAAGCTTCTGTTGTCGTGGTGTGTGACGTCTCGAGGCTCATGACGGTATGAGCCGTGGTCTCCGTCCACGCGCTTTGATTCGTCGCGGTAGTACCGGACGAGGACGAAAGGGGGTCTTCGGCGGCGAGGCGCCCCTTTCCTGTAGAGCGTGTGACCGGCATATCGACCGACCAGTTTCTTCTTGTTTCGAACGGCGTTCCTCGACTATCCGACTCGATGTGACCAAAAGATGTACTGGATACACCTTACTATGCTGGTGTGCCGAGGAGGGTGTTGCTTGAGAGAAACAAGTATTGAGAGCTTCTTGTTATTTATTCTTCGGAGTTGTTTTCTTGAGGAGAGGTGAGCACTGAAATGAATTTCACAGCAAAATGGGCCTGTTTATAAGCCGCCTATTCTCTACAGTCTAGTCGTGCGCAGCGAGAGTGCGCGAGGCGCGCTCGGCCAATGGGAGAGGCGTATGTTGCCTCTCGCTCAGGCGCATGCTCCCTTTCGCTCGCACCTATCGCTACTCCGTTGGTTGGAGCCTTACCCTATGGAGAGCACCTATTCTATTTTTATTTATTTACACTTACAAATATGGTACGATACAATTTTAACTATATTACAACTATCTATAACTTATGAACTATTCTTGAAGGCGTCGTCCTGCACAAATAATATTAATAATATTATGTAAGTATTATTTAATAAAAAGAATAGCAATAACAAATTTGTTATTGCAAGAGCATTTATCCTCTGCAGATAACATTACAAAGTTACAAATTTACGAGCGCAAAAATTATAATCGTATACGGGTTCCGCTGTCTATAATTAGGGTTCAGTACCCGAAGGTTAAAAGCGGGACCCTATTACTGAGACTTAGCTGTCCGTCCGTCAGTCAGTTTGTCACCAGGCTGTATCTCAAGAACGGTAATAGCTATATAGTTGAAAATTTCACAGATGGTGTAGGTATTTCTATAATTGCCGCTATAACAACAAATAATAAAAATAAAATTAAATAAATATTTAAGGGGGGCTCCCATACAAACAACTTGATTTTTTTACTGTTTCTTGCTCGATACTAATAACGGTGACAGGTAGACGCTTTAACTATTCACAGAATATTAAGTTTTGTGTTCTCTTTAAATATAATTTATTAAAATAAAATTAATAATTAAGGGGGCTCCCATACTATAAAAGAGGTTTTCGCCGTTTATTTGCTAAAAATAGTAATAATTAAATTGCTAAAAATAATATAATGGTACGGAACCCTTCGTACGCGAGTCCCACTCGCACTTGGCCGGTTTTTTCCTCTCGTAAAGGGCATAATGCGTTAATGGCATAACTACTTTACCACACAAAATAAAACATGTTTTTTCCTGAACACGAATCAAACTGGTACCAATCGATAGGGTTAATGATAACAAACCATTCATATTCTGGGGCAACATGGCCTAAATGACCGCCCCTCGGAGATCAATGGCTTTGAAAATCTGGATATCTGACTGCGCTATCTCGGAAACCATGCAATAACTTGTTGTGATATTTATTTTGTGATATGTTCTGCGAACTTTTTTGGAGTTGTTGGAGTTTGTGTTATCCAAATCGAACCAGAAATGCCGGAGTTATGCATGACCAGTACAACTTGAAAGTATCAGTACAAATCTTCGTGGAGGAAACTAGGTATGCCACGCTCCATTCATAAAGTTATATACCCCTTAACTTCGCGTCTTACATTCGTCAAGCACGATTGCTTAATTCTTAAATATCCTTATTTGTGGCTTTCATAACTATTATCCCTTATCCCTTGGACCGCTTTAAATTACTGTATCGGATGACATCACATCAAAAGCCGTAATGTCCACCGTTGAACAAATATCTCTCCCATTTTGAGGTTGGAGATTTGCCATAATCCCCTCGCTTAGCAGGCACTTTGGGGATCGCACTATGGCAGTTCTTTAGAAGACCGTGCTGCCCACCTTCTAGTATTTTTCCTTTGATCGCCTCTTAAGACACCCACGGAAAAATATGAAGGCGGAGGGGTATTCTAAACCACAGGGTTTAGAATACCCCTCCGCCTTCATATTTTTCCGTGGGGTACAGACCCCGAGGGGAAGTGCTATGAATTAATGAATTAAAACGTTCCAAATTATTCTACATGCATCAGTACCTGCCTATTTAATGTTAATTTGTTTGCATAGCAGTAGGACATTTGGAAAGGACTCAGAATACAGAACAAACTATTCTAAACTAATGTTCTGGCAGCATTAACTCCAGCCAGCAACTTGAGCGTAGCTTCCTAAATTTAAACATCATCATCACTCACCAACACGTGATAACTGAAATGAAGGCTTATACTTGTTTCAGTAAACATGCCAGCGTTCGTCGAAGCAGCTACTGCTCGGATTCCCAACTTCAAAGGCCTCAAGTTTACCTCTAACGACCTCAGTGAAGGTGCTCAGGTGCTGAGAGCGCTGCAGCCTGGACAAGAAATGTTCCTCGGTGCTGACACTGTAAGTGGATTCTCTGACGGAACACACCGAGGTGCTTGGCGACTGATTTTCTACTTGAGGGTGGTAGCCATGGCATTCGCAAAATATCCTTAACGCTACCATTATGCTATAACGACTGCCATCCTAAGACGACAACCGCCAACGGCTTAACGTGACCTCCGAAGCAAGGAAGCGCTCAATAGTAATGTTACTAGCGGTTACCCATCCAACTCATGACCGCTGGCGATGTTGTTTAACTTTGCTGATCGGTTAGGAACAGCTAAGCAAACGCTACGGGCGCTTCAAAAATCGTCTTCTCATTCTTTAATTTGAAGTCGTGAAGTTTACCCTTAAATATTTCGATGAAAGCGTGTAGATATGCTGAGATGGCTGCAGGCTATCTAGGTAATGTTTTCCCATATATACTGTGACTCACTGAGCGTAATTCTACATTTAATGTATAAACTTTACCTCCAGCGCAGCGATCCCAAAGAAGGCGCTTAAAAATTTAATTTCGAAAAATTCGGTCAATCCGTTTATGTCTTTATGTTATCCTATCCTGATGATGTGTTTCTAAATATTATTACAAGTACTATCGCGTGCTAAGCGCAAATATAATTTACAAATTATTGGAGTACAAAACCTCATGCCCAAGGCGAGAATCAAACCCGCGTCCTCCGACATCGCGTCGGATGCCCAAACCTCCACAACCAGCCGGACACGGCATTTGTAGCCGAAGTTTCATACTCCAACTGCACCACTTCAACCGTCATAGGGGACGGTGGGTGGCCTTCAACCAGACTACTAGACTTCATCTGATTGAAATAAGTGTTGAACGAATTGAGACCTCAGTCCGCTTGACGAAGAAAATCGAAAAACTTTTTCTTATAAACTCGGTTACAGTTACGCAACTTTATATTTCAACATAAACATTTTTTCATTAAATCCTGCAAATTTTTCCTTTCGATGTAATTTAGTAAGTTAATTCGCTTAGGAGGCGGTAATGTAAAAATTATATACAATGTTACAAACAATATACGTATTTCGTTCGAGAAATGACATTAGTTACAAATTACACAGCTGATCGCTCCAGCGGCTCTTCTCGGCATCAACTCCAGTATCGGCACGAGCTTCAACCTGTTCCCGCAGCTGGCTCAGGATATACTGGACGCTGTTGAGAACAACGACATTCCCAAAGCGAGGGCGTTGCAAGAGAAACTCAGTTTGGCGATCGAAGCCCATACTGTTGAAGGTAAGGAACTGATGCAAGTTCTTGTACACTACTAACTTAAAGTTGTTATATGCTAAATTAAATATATATATATATATATATATATATATATATATATTATATTGTGCTAAGTTGTTATTTCGACGAATCTCATATAATTCGTCGAAATAACAACTTAGCACAATATATTTTTTTTAACAACGTCTAAAAAATGTGTATTTTCAAATTGGTCCCTCTCAAAGTAACTGGAAAAAATAATCATGTCATCCAAGTACTTTGAAGCAATGATGGCCGAGCGGTAATAGCCTGTCGTGCCGCAGTACCCTGGTTCTATCCCCACCGCCGTCATGAGCTTCACTGCATGGTGGAAGGGCATTTTGCGATTGCCCGCCTGGCTAGCTACGAAACCCTCAAGTAGAAAATCTGTCGCCAAGCACCTAACGGTGTGTTCCGGCAGCAGTCCTTGAGAGCCAGTGAAATTACAGGCACATGAGACTAAACAACTATATATGTTTCAAAGTGACGGGCGCAGTGCAATTCGTGACTTGTGATGAAATGCATCTTTTAGAGCAGAGGTAAGTTCGCTTACATCAGATGAACCTAGAGCTTGGTTCGTCGCAATATCATAAAAAAAATGTGAATAAAACCAAATTGCGTTTCATAGTTTTTAGCTATGGAGGTCGTTTTATAAGTAATTATTTATAATTACACTTTTTTATTTTATTATAGTAATAATTGTAATAATGGCCCATCCATACATTATTAATACCTGCGGGGCTCGATACCTGGTCGCCGAGAATTGAACCAAGGTGACACAGAATTATTGGCACTTTCCGTCTGGGGATGGTCACAGATTACCTATACTAATGATAACTTACATTATATTATATAATAAAAACTTTATGTTTGAAAACACGGGTGATTGAGCGTTAAACAACTTACTGTGAGTCGTTATGACTATCGACAATGTTTCGGCTTCTACCGGAAGCCTTCCTCAGGATATTGAGTGTGGTACGTCCGCCGCGGTCGCCGAAACATTGTCGATAGTCATATCGACTCACAGTAAGTTGTTTCACGCTCAATCACCCGTGTTTTCAAACATAAAACTTACATTATACTTAACGATTACTTACCAACCTATAACGTGCTTGTCCAACCAATCTATCCATAAACTTGCATCGTGTCACTCCCTACAGACTCTACAGTGACTGCTAAATTATTTTTAAGAACGTGAGGGGAAAACTTGTGTGTTGTGCTCGGCAGCATAGTCATTTTGCTCTCTCTCTCCTTTGAAACCTTCGGTTCGGTACTATATTTCGAACCAAGTGCTTTTCTCGTAGTTCACTCCTAGATTTTTTTTTATGGGATAGGAGAGCAAACGAGCAGACGGCTCACCTGGTGGTAAGTGATCACCGTCGCCCACGAACATCCGCAACACCAGAGGTATCGAGGATGCGTTGCCGGCCCTTGATGAGGGAATATGCATCCTGCGCTGCCTCAGGTTTCAATAAAAGTACATTTATGAGCGCCAAATAACAACTTCGCAGCCTTGCATATAACTATTTGAATCTCGCCAAATGTTTGGTCTAGCTTATTATTCTACTTTTCCCTTAAGAGAAGCTTTATTATAAAACCAGAATTATGGGCATGAAATAGAACTTAATTTTGACATTGGAACTCCATAATGGGATAAAAACAACGGCTAGGACCTGCGTTATATTTACTGGAAAGATTCCGACCAGTTCCAGACTGTTTTTAAGACTGTTTACACAGGAGCAATGGTTTGCATATAATTCTATGTATCATACAGTATTATGTATTTATTTAATTTTGTGTTTCAGGACCTTGGGTGCCAATAATGAAGGCCGGGATGGTAATAGCGACCGGCATAGAAGTTGGCCCCCCCTCTCTACCACAAAGAGCATTGTCTTCTGAAGCCAAACAACGAATTAAGGCGAAACTCAGAACTCTAGGCCTAGCTAAGTAAACCTGTAAAAGGGTATCATCAAAATTGTCAAGGTCTTGCCCTAGATAAGTGTTTTATAACTGCTGGAAATTCTCTGAAAGGTCATGCTGAAAATACATTTGGATATGTTTGAATTATTATGTTAATGCCATTAAGATATTAAAACTTTATTATATTCCTTAACATCATTTTATTTTTATTAAATTTTACATCGTTGATACTGTCCTGCGTGTGTTGTAACCGTCTTCAAAAAAGAAGGAGATTCACAATCCATTTTTGAAGTGTTTGTTAACGATTTATCGTCTTCTTCTTTATTTTTTTATTTCAGGTAACAGACACAATAAATAAATTTAAAAATGTACGGACCCATAGAAGATAAATACCTTAATCTAAAATATATTTATCAAAAATTAAATTACTCCGTGACACTACATTACATACAATTTTTTTTTAATTGAAAAGATAAACTTTTCGATTTGTCCCATAGAAACTTCATCAAAAGTAGCTCAGTTGTTTGTTACGATATTTTAAAAAACGAACTGACTGCCTATTCTGAAAAGTATGAAATAACTTCTGGAAGTCGGTACCATGCTGATTTGAAACACTGACCTCACATGATCATTACCTCACATTCCACAAGTTATCTCATACTTTTCATTGGTTCTGTTTTTATTTTTAAATATTTTTTTTCATTGTTTAGTGATGTATTGGTGCCGCTAACAAGATCATTGTCCCTCGCCTAAAATACTATTCACTATCGACAAAAGTTTCTTGATCTCGACGATATTTGTATATTGACTGTTACTTAAAAACTACTGAACTGATGTTGATGAACTTTAAATAGGAGCTACTTGGAGGTATATTCCACCCAACAAAAAATCTGACGCTGTATTAGAAGTTTCCGACACAGTTATTAGAAACTTCGATGGAAAACTAAAAACTGTAGGGATCTTTCTAGATTTGTTGAAAGCATTCGACACCGTCTCTATTCCTATCCTACTGGACAAGCTGGAGCGTACAGGAATCTGAGGTGTTGCCTTAAAATTATTCTCTAGTTACCTTAAGGATCGAACACAGACTGTTAAAATAGGCAAATATGTGAGTAATAAAGAAATCATTAATTACGGTGTACCACAAGGTAGCGTCCTAGGACCTACCTTGTTCTTAATATATATCAATGATCTCTGCAATATTACTCTCCCAAACTGTAGAATAATTACGTACGCAGATGATACAGTTCTGCTTGACCATGGTCGGTATTGGCAAGAAACTAAAGATTTTGCTGAAAATGCTTTCAGAACTGTCATGGATTGGTTGAACTCCAACCTCCTAACGCTAAATTTATCTAAAACAAAAATGGTTCCATTCTCGATAAACAGTAGCTCTCAACCTCCTTCATCTTTTAGTGTTCGAGCTCACACCTGCACCAATGATACTACAGCCCACTCTTGTAGCTGCGTAATGATTGATTGCACTCAGTTTGTTAAATATCTTGGTGTCATGGTTGATAGTTCAATGTCTTGGAAGCAACACATCAACTCCACAGTTGCTCGTATTCGTAAGCTTATTTGTGTGTTCTAGAAGTAACGTAATGATGCTGACTTCAAATGCCTAAAGACTGTTTACTATGCCTTGACTCAGTCCGTATTGACCTATTGCATTGTCTCGTGGGGTGGTTCCTATAAAACTCCAATGTTAAGACTGGAACAAGCTCAAAGAGCTGTACTGAAAGTGCTAGATAAGAAACCTATTCGCTTTCCCACTGCAAAATTTTATTCATTGCATCCTACCCATGGGGGCAAGTTTGTTTCTTACCGGATTATCCAGATGTCACTGCCGACTATGTTGCTGATGTAGTGCTTCAAGGTATGGAACTCTTTATTCCATATTCTGCAGTGCTCATCGGTGGCAGGTCCCAGTCCTGGTTTGGTCGTACTTGTAAAATGGCCTCTGGCCAAAAACGACAGCGTTACTAAGCTTGGGCCACCTCAGTGGCATCTAAGGATTTAAAATCCAGCGATCTCAAAAAGGAATATAATTTTGCCTCCAGGTCCTTCAAAAGAATAATCGCAAAAGAGAAGTCGGAGCATATTGGCAGAATTGGCGAGAGATTAGCCCGCCTTCCTTCGGGAACACGTGCGTTCAGGTCTCTCGCCAGGGCTGTCCAGGGGAATTTTTGCCAGTCATCTCTACCGTCCCTGCACAGAGAGAATGACACACTGGCCCACACAGCAACCCTACTAGTATAACCTACTTGTAGTGACTCTAACACAGAAAGTAAGAAGGTTGCCTTTGTAGCTTTGTAATGACTAAGGGCTTAAATTGAAATTCTCGTGAGTTTCACACATATTTAAATATTATAAATTAAACCGGCAAACTAGACTAGACTAAGGGCTCGTTTCAGAATGTTCGAGTAGGTTCCGGTTATACTACCCAGAACATAAAATACCCGAATGATAAAAATATACAGTTAACATGCAGCGTGTTTCAAGCTTTAACCGATGGATAGGCTAAATCGATGACTGTGAAACGCAAAGATAGTGTTTTATTTATCAAACTAGCTGTACCTGCGACTTCGTTCGTGATTACCGTACCTGCAAACTAATTATTCACATTTAAGCACTGTTTATCTTATATTAAGCAACGCTGTGGTCTGCGATGAAGCACTCCTAGTAAAGCATAGCTCGTAAAGGAGCGTTTTACTTTGGGTTTCATAACTCCGGGTTATATTTTCCAGAAGACAGTAGTTGTAACTCAGAGATCCTTTGGGGTTCGCATAATAAATGTTGAAGCAAAGTACTTTGTGCATTACTTTGGAATTTCGATTATAAAACGGCATCTTTTTGCCGAGGTTCTCTTTGATTGGCAGTAGAACGAAAATATATTGGGTTATACACTTCCATTGCGCAGTCTCCAAAATGTATCTGGCAAAATATAGTCTCCAAAATGTATCTGGCAAAATATAGTAAAAAAAAATGGATTGTGGCTAATGTTCCAGATGTTAGAGTTTTATCTTAGCAAGCTGGTAAATCTAAATAAGGATCCTGAGATGCCCATGGGGTGCCGAGCTGCCCATGGGGTGCTGGGCTGCCCGTGGGGTGCCGGGATGCCCACGGGCTGCCGGAATGCTCGTGGGGTGCCGGGCTGCCCTTGTGGTGCCGAGTGGCCCATGGGGTGCCGGGCTGCCCGTGGGGTTCCGAGCTCACTCGTCACTATTCTAACAAAAAAAGAATAATTGAAATCGGACTACGCGTTCATAAATTACAACTAAGTAACATTTTGAGTTTCATCCCCTTTCCCGAGGGAACCGTGCTGAATTTCGGGATAAAAAGTATACAATAACGTTCTTCGTAGTATGAATTCAAATCGTGTTCAGTCTAATTGAATTCCATTCAGTAGCCCATGGGGTGCTGGGCTGCCCGTGGGGTGCCAGGCTGCCCATGGGGTTCCAAGCTCACTCGTCACTATTTTATCAAAAAAAGAATAATTGAAATCTGACTACGCGTTAATAAATTACAACTAAGTGTACATTTTGACTTATCATGTACTCATCCCCTTTCCCGAGGGAACCGTGCTGAATTTCCGGATAAAAAGTATACAATAACCTTCTTCGTAGTATGAACTCAAATCGTGTTAAGTTTCATTGAATTACATTCAGTAGTTTTGGAGTGATATGCTGCCGGGATACAGACAGACTGACAGACGAAAATAAAAATAAATTTAGTTTTGGCATCAGCGTCAGTTACAGAGTACTCTCAAATTTTGCAATCCAGTATTTTCAACTCATTATACTGATAATAGTCCATATTCTTTCAACAATATAAAAATAAAACGTAATGAATAGATTCAGGCGTTACTTTGCGGAAATCCATTTTTAATAATAACAAATACTTTTAAAATATTTTAAGAAAACATCAAATTAATATTTTAATAAAACACTTAAAAATATAAAAATGTATCTAGTGACAATTCCGCTTAATTTTCCTGCTAAGCCGAGGTGACGTCACAAACGCCACGCAGCCAAACCGGAAGAATTTTCGACGCGTTTCGCTTCTACACGAAGCATCTTCAGGTCTTGACTCTTCGAGCGCACGAGAGAATCGATGAGAGAGAAGAGAACACTTTCTCGATCGTGCGCTCGAAGAGTCAAGACCTCCTGAAGATGCTTCGTGTAGAAGCGAAACGCGTCGAAAATTCTTCTTTGATGTTTTCTTAAAATATTTTAAAAGTATTTGTTATTATTAAAATAAAACGTCTAGGGATGACGTGATT
The DNA here is from genome assembly GCA_963890685.1 of Plagodis pulveraria. Taxonomy (NCBI): domain Eukaryota; kingdom Metazoa; phylum Arthropoda; class Insecta; order Lepidoptera; family Geometridae; genus Plagodis; species Plagodis pulveraria. The sequence goes on along the minus strand of OY982964.1, from coordinate 6,671,179 downwards.
AATTGCAATTGAACTGAATGTAATAAGAACATGTGTTACGTTATGATATACAAAAATCTAACGCCTATTTTGTTCTATATAGCCACGCCATATAGTGTAACAATTGCTTTACCGAATAATCGAATCTTAAACAAAAAATAAACAATTAAAAAATAAGCAACTGCCTTGATAACTTCTTTTTAAATCCTGTATTTCTTGTGTTTAGTCATGTTTGTATGATTCTCGCGCATTTCGAAAATATTAACGTAATTGCCACGTCGGGGTGCGCACTGAAATGATCATTATTTCAACGACAATTTGTTTCATTTTCGTATGCGTTGATTGGGAGTTGCTAATTTAGCCTTTATTAATGCGGGCCCTCACCAACAGTCCGGGGAACGATTTAATTAGGTACCTTTGTACTTATTTCACCTACTTATCATTTTAAATGTAGTTAGTATGTACCTAGTTACCTAATACCTAATAATGTCACATGCAATATGCACCTACTGATAATTTACTGAAACTTTTCAATTTGATGTATCTAATTGACTTCAACTAGACTCGTTATACTGGTTATTCTGTTATCGTTATGTTTGTTATTTGTATAAATTATTTGAAAAAAGTAAAAAACCATACTGCTTATTCTATTTTCGTGAAACGTTTTATCGTTCCACTTGAATGAATACTGCAAGTTATATAGGTATATTTATGCAATTGGTTTTTAAATACGTTCATTATGATAACCACATCAGGGGTTGGAAGAAAAACATGTTTGTATCTTACAATATGGCGTCCAAATTACGCCAGTTTGTATTTTTAGTTTTTTATGTGCCTCATGTTTTGCGCTACCAAGACAAATCTAACGATATATCATACAGCCGTTTAGATGTAACGGTGGAATAAAGAAACTCACAAACATAGGTACATTACGTACATGAACCCTGAAAACATAATACTCCTTTTTTGGGTAGTCATGTAATTAAGGCATACGTACCGCTCTTATCTTTATGCGTCGAAGGTATGAGAAAGCTCAAAACAAAAATAGATGGAAATAGTACCTTCTATTTTTATAATTTGAACAGTCGACGCGACGGTGTGACCATCGACCATAAACAACTGGAATTCTTCTGACCGAATGAAGCGCTATTTTAAAAACTTACCTCTTCGAAAGATGTTTTTAGGGTAGCAACCTACGAATAAATGTGTAAAAATGTAAGTCAAATTCTAAAGCAGCAGAACGCAAACATTACCGCGGCGGGCATGGTTAAAAAAGTGTAGCGTGCGTCGCAACAACATTACCTTGACGCACAATACCCCCAATCTGTGCCTTGACGCGACCAATAAGATGCGATCAATTATAAGCTCCAAAACAATTAACCAATCCAATTGAAATTGGAAGATGCTTTGTTAATTGCAAACTTGATGAGTCCGAAATCAAAGCGGCTACTGTATGAGAGTTATACTTCTTTGCATATTTAGTCGTATAGGTAACAACATAACAATGAGAAAATTGTGTAATTTGTAAATCTGATGTTTGGCATACGATTGTTAAGATTCCAGATTGCCCAGGCAGGGATTGTACGCAGAGTTCTTCTACCTAGACAATCTGTTTCGAATGCTTAACTTGCCGGCCCTCCACTGGGCTGAAAACAATAAAAAATAAGCAATACATGAAAATTACCTACAATTTATGATAGGTTTTCTGTGTTCCATCCTTGAACCCAGCCTACCGTGTACCTAGGGATACCTAGCTGGCCAGATACGATTCCAAGGTGTCTTTTACTCACGGTTTCGGCTGTAAGGTTCGGTCTTCTTGGGATTCCAACGTCACAACACAGCACAATTATATTAACAAATTTATTCTGCCACGAGCAGTTCAATCAATTTTACAAAACCTCCCTTTTTACCAATTGTTCATAATATTCAAAAGTGTTCAAAAACCAAGTTTTCAAAAAAAAACAGCGACAAAGTGACAAAGCAAAAAACTTCAACTTTTTTCACACCAAATTGTCCATAGATGTCAAGAAACATAGACTAGACTGCTACGCTAGGAAGCGTTCAAAAACTGCCCGATAAGTTGAACGACAATGCTTGTAATCATATTAAGAAATATAGAGGGGTGACTTACAGAAGTTCTTCTTCACCAAAGTACCTGTCTACGGAGTGTAAGATTTGTACATATTTCCATTAGCCACCTATAAACCAAGCGTGGTGCTAAGCTAAAGTCTTCCTATATAACTAAATGCATGCGAATACATCTAGTTAGCGCAGTAGAGCTTCTGTGAAGTACACTTCAATCTGTGATGCTCAGATCTGCTTGGCCTCTGGAAATTGAAAATTTTCTCAACTACCACATGATAGAGAATGGCATTTGATCCATAAATTACGTCCCCTACTTATGATATCTATATAATAATATGTAAGAATCAAAGTCCTGCCTCACTGACTGACAGACAACGCACAGCCTAAACCATCGACCGCAGAGACTTGACATTTGGAGGGTGTATTCGTATCTATGCGTAGGGGTGTACTAAGAACTTTTTATCTGAAATTCAACCCCTAAAGGGGTAAAAATGGGTAAAATCGTTTGTATGAAAGTACTTTGTTTTTAAACTTACAGATCTGAAATCTTGTATTCGGACCATTCGAGATTTAGAGTATTTAGACCATTCAAATTAAAATTGACGCGTTCATTTATTTACATGGATGACTTGAAGCCGTATAATTGCTCCCAAAAAACCAGTAACGGTTCCTGAGGGATAGTCCACGCTGGCGAAGCTGTGGGTAAGAGCTAGTAATATATAAGCCACATGCATGCCACTACTCGACGTGAGTAGGTTGTTGTTGGCTCCCTATTAACTGAGTACCTCGTACCTATATACTGTATCAACCGGATCGTCCACTGCTGAACACAGCCTCCCCTATTAAGGGGGTCTTTGCCATAATCCCCACGCTTGGCAGGCTTGGGGATCGCAGTAAGTATAAGATGGCAGTTCTTTAGAAAGCGCTGCTGCCCACCTTCCAGTATTTATCCCTTAGTCGCCTCTTACGACACCCACGGGATGATATGGGGAGGTGCAATTCTAACCCGGCACCCCACGGGGACCTAGTACCTACTTAGCGCGAATTGTATATCTAATACCAGAGTTGGAGTCCGACTTTAGCTGTATCATACGCAGTTCGTAAGGTATGACAGTTAACGGTACCTATATAGTTGGTACTGTATATACAGGGTAATTGGTAAAATGCTAACAACCTCTTAGGGTTGACTTCTGCTAGTCCTAAGAAACATTTTGAGATGATTTTTTTTGTATTAAAATGTTTTTTTTATTATTTTAAAATTTTCTTTTGTGTTTATTTATATTTTTTTGATTGAATAAGCACGAGGACCACCTGATGCCAAAAGTTTCTTGTGCCTGTAATGTATTATTTCATAGTTTTTATTACTTTGCTTGAAGTAAATATTCAAAACTCTATTCAAAGGGACCACGGCGCGGTCCAGTGTTGCCGCGGCGGGTGCTCTTAGCTCGGAGTAGGCATTAAAACACAAAAAAAAACATCTCAAAATGTTTGTTAGGACTAGCAGAAGTCAACCCTAAGAGTTTGTTAGCATTTTACCAATAACCCTGTATATGGTACAGCACTACATAAAAGACAACTAGCAGCTAAAAAGATATTGCCATTAAACACGATTTTATTTTTTAATCTTATAAAACCTTTACTTACATGCTAAATCACACATATCAGAGATAATAGACCTGATTTTATTTGTTTTGTTATTTTAAGTATAATAATTGTATGTTATTTCTACATTAAGATCGAATCTTATATTTACGTGGCCCCCATCCAAATGTTCCCGTACAACACCTAAGCATAGTAGAAAGAGCGGGGCGACTCTTTCTACTATGACCTAAGGGAATGGGGGTGGCTGCCGCCCGGAATGTAGTTTAGGCTTGGTTTCCTTCATTTTGTTTTAGTTACCTCTGTAATATAGTCTCATTATGAAATAAATAGCAATAAATATATTATTATTTTTAGTTACTGTTCGTTTAAATACAAAAAAAACTTTCATAAGAACATATACCCTTCTCCTTTTTTAAAAACATTAATAATTAAATAGTTTGGTGGTACGGAACCCCCTGTGCATAAGTCCTAATCACGCTTGCCGGTTTCATTTTCGAACTACTATTTTATCTCTATTACTATTATTTACTACTATTGTTGTAAATTAAAATAACTAGTTTGAAAATTCTGTATATAAACTTAAACATTTTCACTATAGGAATAGAGCTTCAATAAAGTTGCTTTGAATACGGACTTCATGATGACCAAGATATCGCCTTCTTTAATCTGGCTGTTGGGGGTGGTCATAAGCATTGCAGCTGCAGTTGTCCCTAAGGTAATTTACTATTTTTGTACTAGTTTTTGTATGTAAATGTCATACGAGTTTTTTTGTGTTTTTGTAATCGGTGTTCCTTTATTAACAAAATACTCCTAAATTTATACAACACTACAGCTTCTTCAGCATTTAGACAAACTACCAGTCATTGTAGACTCACAAGCAGTCCAATGTGTGTAAATATTGTTTTAATTATTAACAAAATACTATGAACTATATACAACACTACAACTACTACAATAATGACATTTAGACAATCTATAAGTTATTGCAGACTTACAGGCAGTCCAAATGCTCCAGCCCACTACCAGTTGGCAGCGTCTCCAGCATGCGGGCAGCATTGCCCCGTTGAATTGCAATGCTGATTTGTTGAGCCAAATGTTTTCATCCATAGAAAATGTGGCAAAGACATTTAGTAGAAGTTAAGATATGAAATAGCAGCTTATATAATAAAATTCAGCACAATTTAAGTGACTTAAAAAAGGAGCTTCTACTTCAACACGGATACTGTATATTATTGCAACTACAATATATTCACATATTATTATCTTACAAGAGACTTTTTTACAAATATATAAAGATATTTTCAAACATATACACATACTTATACTCTCATTGTATTCGATATCGAGGTAAGGTCATATTTATAAGCCTTTGCGGTTATAACTATGGGAATTTCGACTTTGCAACGTCTATATAAAAGGCAAATAGTAGTTTGCACCGCTACCTTATAAAAAAAAACTATTTGATATGGGTTATACAAACCACTTTTGAACACTATGTGTATCGCAAGGATCAATTTTCGGTCCATTTCTGTTTCTTGCGTATCTTAATAATCTGCAATACATGGTCAAAGATTTCTGCGTTATTGTTTAATTCGCAGGTGATACGTCTCCGATGTTTAGTGTAGATAGAAAACATTGCGAACTAATTGAAATATAAAATGTTATCTATGGTCTCTAAATGGTACCCGCTCATAATTTCTTAATCTTGTAAAATGGATTCAACTTTACAGCGGGATTCACATATACTTGATCTATCCGGAAGAATTAGTTATTGTGCATATACAGTTCGTAAGAAAAAAAAGTTAAGATCGTGACAAATCCTATCACTATCGGACTGCGTAGGAGTGAAAGAGAGGCAGCCATGGTGAAACCACGTATGGGTTTGGTATTAAACTAAAGAAAGGTACGACATGTAGTCGTAGCCATTATGAACCCATAGTCGGCATTTTCTCTTCACGAATCGCATGATAAGCTGCGTTATCCATATTTATGACTGAAGTTAGTGGTATATTAGGCACGAGTTTTTCATTTATCTATTTACTGAAATTGACGAATTTCAATGTCTACAAATCCAGTTCGTCCTCCTCAATGTTTCATGACCAAACGGTTGCTTTTACTGATATGAGATTGCACACTCTACGATATTTTTTTAATAGCATTCGGGTATTTCCACCTCTACAATGTAATATTTGAATGAATTGAACTTCTCGTGAGATTCACACATATTTAAATATTATAAATTAACCGGCATAAACACTCGCGTTGGGGATCGAATACGTCGACCTGGATTTCGAGCATATCAGATTATCAGTAATCGATCTCCAACGTGTTTTTGCCGGTTAATTTATAGTATTTAATATTTGGTTGTTCATAAGATGTTTCTTTTTAGATTCTGCAATTTTTTAATTAAAAACCTAGAGCATGTAATTATAGCCTAGAATATTCCCTGCCGCAATGTAATATATTCTATTTTCAAAGCTTAAGCTTCTTTCAATAAAATAAATCATAAATTGTTTAAAACTGGGTGACTTTAGTTACCACTTCTTTTATGAAATCATTTCCTCATCTACATCTTTTTATTAACGAATCTGTTTATTGGTTCTTTAAATCTATCGTTCTTTTTCAATACTTTACCTTGTTGTAGAAACAGTATTTTCTTGTTAGAAACAGTATTTTCCAATAATCATTAATTTCTGCTACGTTTTCGTTTCATTGTATATCTTGTTTATATTCAGCAGTATTTGGGTCCAGTTTTTTTCTCTAAGATATTCATACACTTTAAAACTATTTGTTTGCACTGACTACTAATCTATGTCCAACCATATAACACCTCATTTTTCTGGTTGTTTAATTACCTTATGTAGAAAAAGTATTACGGCCATTAGTCCAAAGGACTATTTCATCATATTCTGTACACAATTCAATATTACAGACAATATTCAGTCTCTTATTGAAAAATATATGATACACTGAACGGTTAATTGTCTACTATTTAAACAACACGCATTTTCTTTAAATTACAATATCAGCAATAAAAAACACTGAAAGTGAAATTCAAAATTATTTATTCAATTTAGGCGTCTATGACGCTCTTATGAAGGTCACTTACAAATTTAAATATTAAAAAGTAAAAAATCCGGTAAAAGTATTTTTCTTTTATTTCAGCCTTCTGTTGATTGTCTGGCAGATATAACTCTATAAGGTTCATAGTTCTCAATTCAATTCTCAATTCTCAATTGTTTATTGCAACATATGTAGCTACATGCAGGTCTTATTTAACATGTTTGTGTGTGTTATACATATGACCCTATAAGGGTATGGCAATGGTAGGAACGGAACGATCTATTTATATATCATTGAATTTATCGTTGAAGAATTCGTCTTAGGTATAGTAACATTTAGATTCAAGTAAAGATTTTAGGTTTTTTATAAAACATTCTACCTTTTCAATGTCTTTTAGCGCATTAGGCAGCTTATTATATATATCTATAGCCATTGAATTAGGGCCGGATCTGTACATTTCTAGATTGGACTTTGGTTTTATCAATTTATGCCCATATTGAGATCGAATATCACGTCGTTGATCGGTATATTTTTGGAATAATGATGGGTAATTTTTTACAAATTTGCATATTTCTAGAATATAAATAGATACTAAGGATAGAATTTTAAATTTAATAAAATATGGTTTGTGAAAATTTGGTATATTGATGTTTGGTGCTTTTATATTGGCAAGTATCCTAATACATTTTTTTTGAACGATAAAGAGGTCACTGGCGTCTACACTGTTGCCCCACATTATGATACCATAACTAAGCCACGAAAACGCGAATCCGTAGTAAGCAGATATAGCTGTATTTTGGTCAGTGGCTTGCCTAAGTTCCCTCAATGCATATGAGAAACTAGACATTTTAGTTTTTATTTTATTAATATGTAATTTCCAGTTAATGTGCGTATCTAGTTCTAGGTCTAGAAGTGTCGCCGCATCGACACAAGCTAATTTATTATTATTGTATGTAAAATTAATGTCAAGGGGGGGTTTTTGATATGGTCTAAATTGTATTATTTTTGTTTTTGCTAAATTTAAGTCAAGATAATGGTTAGTCATCCAATTTATTACATTGTTGAGAATGTCAGTTAAATGATTATTTAAATTCATGTTATTTTTAAATGATGTCAGTATCGAAATATCATCCGCAAAAAGTATACAGGAATCGTCAATAATTTTTGGAAGGTCATTTATGTAAATTAAAAAAATAGTACACCCAATGACACTACCTTGGGGTATAGCGTGGTTCATTTCCGTAATTGACGATTTTATTGCTTTTATAGTTTTTTCGTCATGGTCAAAATGTTCTATTTCAACATACTGATTTCGATTCCTTAAATACGATTTAAACCACTCGTGAGATTGTCCGCGTATTCCAATGTCGTATAATTTCTGTAGTAATATCTTATATTGAACTTTATCGTAGGCCTTTTTCATGTCCAGTAAAATACCTACTGCGTATTTTTTACTATCACATATATCTAAAGCTTTTGGGACATATTTGTAGTTGATCCACGAATAGTATTGTGTGGAAGTTTTCAAATCTTTTTTTGAAGCAGTGATAGCTCAGTGGGATTGGCTATGGACTGCCGTGCAGCAGGTTCATGGTTGGAATCCCGCCGCGGGCTTGAGCTTCACCGCATGGTGGGAGGGCAATTTGCTAATGCCCGCCTGGCTAGCTACCACCCTCAAGTAGAAAATCTGTCGCCAAGTAGTTCCGGCAGCTGTCCTTGACAGCCAGTAATTCTAGGTTAAGTCTTTTAACACCTTCGACCACATCATCACTTACCATCAGGTGAGATTGTGTTCAAAGGCTTACCCATTAGCAATAAAAAAACAGAGTGCGGTGCTCTACACTTTCATCAGTACTTATTTCAGGATTTTCAGGACCTTATTGTAGATTCATCCATGATGCATGGGGTTGGGACATGTTTAAGATATGCATCTTAATGAGGGCGTATCGGAGATTGAATTTTATGTCAGCAGAATCAGCCATCTGCACTTCGATCACATGAATAAAGATAATATCTGATTAAAAGGCTCACTTCTTCACGCACAGCTGTTTGCTAAAGAGTCCGTTCACGTGTTTGACTCATTTCGGACAATTTTGTTTCGTGATTGTGAGAATGTGTTACAAAATATAAGTAATTTTATTTATGGTATGGTTAGTACAACTGTTCATCTTTTTCTAAAATATTACGTTCGAGTAAAGTTTGATCATCGTTTCAGAAAAACCTATAACAGATATTGACTATAAAAAAATATAAGTAACAACAGCACATAACGTTTTTGCATTTGAGTCCAGTTCCATACAAAAATTCCAATAAGAAAAAGTTGAAGTTACGTCATTCTACGAAACATTGCAGACAAATATGTATTTTTTTCTAATTATTAGAAACTTAGTAAAATAAATTAAAAAATAACACATTAATATTTCGTTATTCTTTTAATAAAAACAAAATTTATTTCATAACAAAATATTTTTTTAATTTTGAAATTTAATATCGAAATATACTCGCAAATATAGCGCACTAATCTGACTGGCGCAGTCACTTAGTCACTGACAAGAGGCGAAAAATCCTAAGTCTATGGTCTTGGTAGTCTACTAACTTCATATCGTTTATATTGAGTCAATATTGATTCAATCTCGGTTTCATATGAAAACGAAATAATAACGAAATTGTTTTCTGAATTACCTTACTCTTCTCTTTTTATTTTTTGCTGGCAATATCGTCAAACCAGCCTAGATTCATCATAGATTCATATATTCATAAGGGATCAGCAGACTACCGATTCTGTCTTGTATGAATCTATGCTGAATATGAATATATAATTAGCAGACTTGGCCCCCTGGCTGAGGTTGACCGACTCGCGGCACTCGCTCGTGTTACTCGGTTTAAACCAGCTTAGTAAGCAGGCAAAAATTTCATGGCTCTCTTTCTGTTCCGTTCTTTATTGATGTAAGAGTCTGGCCTGTTTTTAGTATTTGCCCAGCTAACATCTAATTTTCGAGAACGACTATATATTTATATTGTTTCAGAATGCAAATCTCACCGGCGTCTTTGCTCCAGTTCCGTCACCTTTTTCTGTGATATCGTTAAACGGTCAGCTTGGTCTCAACATTGCAGTTATACCCGTTTTCATAAAGTTCTTGGTTGATAATAAGGTGGATGGAATTATGAGTAAGTGTAATTTTTAACAAAACGTCGTGACGTCGTGAATTAAATTGAAAATTAAGAAATGAAGTACCAATAGATATAAAAAATGCCTATTTCTTGAATCACAGATCCTCAATTACAGTCATCTTTTAACTGAATGAATTTTACCAGTTGGTAGGTAGGTAGGTCTCTTTAGCAGTTTCAGATAGTCTGCCTCAAAGCAATAGTGTGCAATTACGTGTTTAGGCGTGATGGACACTGTAGCAAGAAAAACTACTGAGCAAACGAGACATAAGAATTAAAGTTACGGAGTCACGAGCGCAGTGCAGTGTTAAGCAGAACGAGAACTGTGATACCCCATAAGTAATATTTCATTCAGGCGAAGGTTGTAAAAATGCCTTAAGGATAGTTTGTAGTCATATTGAGTACTTTAGAAAGAGGAATAAGTTTTAAAACTGATTATTATTAATTTGTTTTAAAGTTTTTTTGACTTGTTTTTTAAGATCTGACAGAATGTTATAGTCGTTGTAAACTCTCAATTAAGCTATGGTAAGGTTAACAATAATGCTTAAAAAGGTCCAAAGGCTTAATTTTTAACATTGATATATCCATATCATGGAATGTTGAAATCGTATGATTCTAAGTACCTATACCAAGCCTTTGCATGTATACTAAGAGATATCAAGCCTAACCAAATTAGGACTGCGTGGTGTAAACCCAAAAGAATAAGCTATTGCTCATGAGCTGAAAGCTGAAGTCCTACAAGAATATTTTAAAGCTATAAAGGCGACGTAGGTGGCACCTGGTAATTATTTTTATAGTTAGGGGAGAGCCCGGGCGGTACCGCGCCCCTAAGCGAGAACGCCTATAACATAGCTAAGGATAGGGTTAAAATAAAATAGTTTGTAGACAATGAAAATAAATTTATTAAGCTATATGTCCAGTGTCACAAAACAAGATAAAATAAATGCAGAGAAAATATATATTTAAAAAAACAAAAACTGGGAATACGCGGTATTAGCGAACTGGTTCCTTAATACCGTGTTCGAGTTTGGTAATTTCGCGCTATTTCAATAATAATTATAATAATAATTCAATAATAATAATTTCAATAATAATTCAATAATGATCCGTGCGTATAAAAATTACTCGTTAATAATGATTTATACATACTATATTTTAATATTACATTAAACTTTATTGTAATAATACTTATAATACAGTCTTTTAACAAAAAACACGTTTGAAAAGCTATGTTTTAGTTTCAAAATGTAAGTTATGAAAAATACTACCAAAATGTTAACCAGTCTTACTATAAATACTTAAAAAATTATAACTTTAATAACTGTATGTATAAAATATTTATGTTAAAATAATCTTTACGTTAAAACTATTATTTAAAATAACAATAAAAACTATTAAACTAATCAGTCATCATAACAATGCTTATACTTTAACTGAGGATGCTAAAGGAAAAAATCTTTATTATAACTAAGAAAATTACAAATTCAAAATAGCAACAGACTAGAATTAACATTTAAAACAATCGAGCCAACCGCTAAATACCCTTACAAGTTCATACATGGCAATTCCGGGCGTAGTTGGGTAATACCGCGCCATGCGCACGGAATTACCAAACATGTTCATTCTGTTTTATAACCCCAAAAAAATATACAAAAATAAAAACAATGAAGAATATTGTAGCACACACCAAATTTACAGTATTTTAACATAGAAATGCATTTCAATAATAACAAAATATGTAAAAGTAATGAACTCATCTCTTATCGAAAACAGTCCAAAGATATAACAAGTAATCCGAAAACCTTGAAACGCGTGTGCTCCTTACCTGAGCGCTCGGAGCGGACTACCGTGGCGCGCGGAGGGCGTTGTTTGCCTTGCGCCACGATATTATTAGCACGCCAGGCAGTTGCTATGCGTAGTTGGCAGGAAATTAAGGGGCGCGGAGTTACCCACCGCGCGGTACTACCGAACTCTCCGCTACCAGATGCCACCTTTCAACAATTAATTCACGGGTGTAAGTATACCCCTTTTTTAAATTACTGGCGGTAGTATGGCTTTATTAACAAAATACGACGAACTATATACAACAACACTACAGCTACTACAATAAAAGCATTTAGACAACCTATAAGTCATTGCAGACTCACAGGCAGTCCAAATGCTCCAGTTCACTACCAGTTGGCAGCGTGCCCAGCATGCTGGCAGCATTGCCCCGTTGTATTGCAACGCTTATTCGTTGAGCCAAATAGGTGCCAGCATTTTGATCACGCGTCGCATCGACCAAGCGCTCTGCAGCTAACTAACTCTCTAGCTAACCTGGCAGTTAGCTGGCACGAATGCTTTCTTGGATATACTACCTTTCCTACATCGAAGCAAATATATATGTATATATACACAAAAGTAATTTATATATTTGACAGCTGTCATGGTATTGATATGTTTACATATTACCTACTCCCTTGTCGGAAGTGACAGATGTCAAAATGACATAAGTCAATTATTGTGATGAACTTTTAGGAGCAATATCTTGGAAACCATTGGTCTTAGACACAAATTTCATCACAAAAGATCTCGTCGAGATTTTCATTTCGGATGAATATCGTCCAATCCGTAATAATTTCGTGACTGGTGCAGAATTTCTTAATCGCCTGGACTTTCCTATAGAGCTGGTCCCACAAAACCTTATTAGGGGCCAAGTCCAGGCTACTCGCTGGCCAGTCCATTTAATACCAAAATCTTGCAACACTGCCGTAGAACTTTATGATATTCTAAACCAAAATCAAATTGAATCTGTAGTTTTTGTACCATATACCTACTTTTGACTGCAAGCGTGTGATTTTTTTGCTTGCGAGTGTCTCCATGAAAATATAAGTAAATATATTGAGGTTAAATCGACTTCGAATGTGGATAGTTTAGGTCCTGTAGCACGTAGGATACTCTTCATTTTCTCATTGTCTACGTGGCTGAAACCGCGAGCGCAGTTTACAGATTACAGAATTAAAAATATTTAGCTTTTATTATCATGTTTTAGTAACGACCACAGTCGAAGGTGAGAGTGAATCGATGTCATCGGTGGAGATATTGACAGTCGTCAAAGCATACATTGAGTCGGCAAAGAAGTACAATCTAAAAGTGATCGTGCAGCTTCCAGAACAATCTTCTCCAGACACCTTAGCCGTGGTAAGACGTCATGGATACCTACCTAATATTCGATACTTCACTTAGGAGGAAAATTCCTGTTGTACTAAACTCTGTATTTCTTAAAAAAAAAAATGTTATCTAATAAGTAATACTTACATTTTGCTAGGCGTGGTAACCATTCTACATGATTATGGTACTTGCGGGTTTGAAATCATATTGCTTGTATTATCTTGCAAAGCTATTGTACAATATGAGATTTCTTACATTAACCCTAAAAAGGTAATCTTAGGCGAGCGAAGCGAAGCGAGCCCTATCACTATCCCTCAACTTGAAAATTTTGTTGCACACTTTAGTGAAAAACTATCACACCTATAGATTTGTGTTTTAACTATCACACCTATAGATTTGTGTTTTAACATAGTAATTTAACTTCTTATCTATATAGGTGTTGTACCGGGGTATTTAGTTCCGATTCCCCCTTCGTCTCTCGGCAGCGAGACAAGCCGAGGTCCGAACCACAGTGGTGCCCTTGAGCTCGCTGTCCCCCCTCCCGATAGTAGCGGAGCGTTTTCGTCGCCCGCAGGAGACGGAGGTATAAGGCGCTACAGATTTTCTACTTGAGGGTGGTCGCTATTCAGGCCAGCCATTCACAAAATGCCCTTCCACCATTGCCCGCCATGCGGAGAAGCACAAGCCCGTGGTGGGATTCGAGCCGTGGAATCCCACCACGCGGCAGTCCATAGCCAATGCTACTGAGCCATTACTGTTTTTTATGTTATTTTGGTAGGTAGGTATACTAACAAAACTTCATATATCGCATTCGCCCCAAACCTTATCTACCCGAAAAAGTCTCGCATTAAAGTTGGCCGACTTACACTAAAGTGTCCACGCATATACCAAGTGGAACTCAAACGATTTGGGTTCCTAACTGTTTTCTGTGTTAAAAGTTACACGTAATATCTAGGTGCTTAATAAACTTTTAATTCCAGGCGAGACTCTGTAACACCCGTGGTGTCGCTATTTTGTGTAATCCTGTACTGCGGAATGGTCGAAAGACGACAATCCAAGTCGTCATAGATTATTTGAAGTTCGTTTCTGTGGCTGCTCCCTCAGTGCAAATACTTTTTAGCTTCGACCCCGAAAATATAAAAATTAACTGTAAGTTTACATTGTGGCGTATATTATTATGTAAAATTATTATTATTTTTGTCCCGACGTTTCAAACACTTGGCAGTGATCGCGGTCACCCCATGACTAATATACGGGATTTAAACTGTTTAAAGTTGTTTAATTACTTTGTGTAATAATCCTGAGACAACATTATATTTTATTCTATGCTTAAATTTTCTATACTAAACAACTGTGCATCCTGAGCACCTAAAAATTTAACAGCGACTTCTGTTTCATCATTTTCGAATCTCTGACCTCTCAGAGAGTCTTTCAACCTTGGAAATAGATAGAAATCACTAGGTGCAACGTCAGGTCAATATGGAGGATGATCAAGTATCTCGAAGTCAGCGAATGCCGCGATCTGCGAGCCGGGACATTATCTTGATGGAACAAAACAATTTTTGCTGTATTACCGCGAGCTGATTCTCACGAATTCCGTTAGGACTTTTGTTATTTCATCTGCAAACAATGTGCTCGTAACAGTATACCTGCATGGTCGTCATATTCAGTGACCATCCCTTTATTATCCGATAAATAGAGCCTGAACGACTCGCTTTAAATTTCTTAGGGGTTGGCTTCGACAGTCTTTTCTAAATCCAAAGTCTGGTGTAACTTTATGGAGCGCACCGAAAGACGCGGGTTCGATTTACTCCCGGGGCATAATATTTTGTGGTCCAATAATTGGTAAAATATAATTATTTTGTTTCAGTCAACTTAGCTCAATTTTGGGGGAATGCAACCGAGCAGATTAACAACTTCGGCGGGGTGAGATGTCCATTGGAAGATGCTTTGAGAATGACTGCCTATATCACTCCCGAACGCAACCAATATATCATAATATCTGAATTTGTAAGTATGACTTTTCAATTTATTTACATATAACATTGAACATGGAACAATAGTAGCGGAGCTTTCTTATTGGCCTAACAGATGCTAGGATCATAACAGCGCGCACCCCGATGTGGCAATTATTTTCGTCCGAAATGCGCCAGAAACACACAAAACATTACTTTACACAAGAAATACGGGATTTAAATAGAAAGGTAAGGGCAAAACACAAAAACGAGATGTTATTAGGCCCGTTTCCTGACGAAAATACGCGCAAGATTTGAAATATATACAGGGCTATTGGTAAAATGCTAACAATCTCATAAGGTTGACTTTTGCTATCAAGTATCTGCAGATGGCAAACTTCCATCGCTTTTAAAAGTTTTTTAGTTATAGCTCTCGGGACCATATGAAAATTTGGAATTACCGAGATTTTAAACAATTTTTTGATGTTTGTACCGAACTTTAGTACTGTTAGGTTTGCAATAACGCCTGCTATGCGGATTACATTACAAAATCACAAATATACGATAGGAAAAATTTAAGTCATGTGGGGGATACGAAATAGCGTCCATCCACCCCTTGAGCCGAGGTATTGTGAGCAACCCCAACTCGAACGAATGCCCGCCTGGCTAGCAACCACCCTCAAGTAGAAAATCTGTCGACAAGCACCTAACGGTGTGTTACTCTTGACCTGGCCTTTTTTCAGAACGTCTTCAATCTGATTTCGGAACGTTTGCCTAGGTCTTCCCCTTCCAACACTTCCGTTCACTTGTCCCATGTATACCTGTTTAGTCCTTCTCATTTCATTCATTGTCTCCACATGTCCAAACCATCTTAACATACCTTTCTCGATTTTTGTCACTACTTCCTCATTCACACCACATCGTTCCCTTATCACACTATTCCTTATCCTGTCACTCCGTTTGACTCCAATCATGCCCCTTAATGATCTCATCTCCACTGCATTTATTCTACTTTCATGCTTTTTCTGCTATACCCAACTTTCACTACCATACATTAGTGTCGGAACCAACAATCCCCCATGAACAGCCAGACGAGCTTTTTGAGACACCTTCTGACTGTTCATAAACGCGTGCAATGCTCCGTTTACCATGTTTCCAGCGTTCACTCTCCTTTCTATATCACTATCACACTCTCCATCTTTTGTAAACATGGATCCCAAGTATACAAACTCTTTCACTTGTTCCACTTTTTCACCTCCAATCACAATATTGCAATCGGTCACTCTATCATCTCGTTCCAACACCATAACTTTCGTCTTACTTACATTTATTTTCATTCCCTTTCTTTCTAAAGCCTCATGCATAACATTTACCATCTCCTGCAACTCTTGTACCGACGACGCAAGTATCACTTAGAGAATCAGCGTAGAGAAGACATTTGATAAGTAACTCGTTTATTCTTAATCCACATTTACTGTCTTTCAGTTTTGTCAAACAATTATCCATGAATAAGTTGAACAGCCACGGTGACGCTACACATCCTTGTCTAACACCTTTTTCGATGTTAAACCAATCAGTGTATGTCCCATTTATCCTAACACAAGCACTGGAATCCTTATAGAGGGATTTCAGCGCTTGGATCAGGTTACTATTGAGCCATTCCGGAGAGGTCGCTCGACGCTGGACGCCATCTCCCGCGTCCGCGATCTCTCCGAGGAGGCGTGCTCCAGTGGCGGCGTGATGTTGGCGGTGTCTTTAGACATCGCCAACGCCTTCAACACGCTGCCCTGGACCACCATACTCGGTGGTCTGGATTACCACCGAGTGCCGCTGTACTTGCGCCGACTCGTCGGTGACTACCTCTCATATAGAGAGGTAGTCTTCCCGACGACGAATGGGGAGGGTCGGAGCCCCATGGCGCGTGGCGTCCCTCAGGGGTCTGTTTTAGGGCCCCTGCTGTGGAACATTGGATTTGACTGGGCCCTCCGGGGCGCTGGCCTTAGTGGCGTCGGCGTCGTTTGTTATGCTGACGACACGCTGGTCACCGCCAAGGGGGGTACCTACAGGGAGGCGGCAATCCTCGCCACGGCCGGAGTCGCGATGGTCGTGGCCAGGATTAGGAGGCTGGGTCTGGAGGTGGCGCTCCACAAGTCGGAGGCCATTTGTTTTCATGGTCCCCGCAGGGCGCCACCTGCAGACTCATCCATAGTGGTGGGAGGAACCTCCATCCCCGTCAGGACGACGTTGAAATATCTCGGCGTCGTCCTTGATAGCCGGTGGAAGTTCGAGGCGCACATGCGGCGGCTGTCCCCCAAATTGTTGGGGGCAGCCGGCGCACTGAGTCGCCTCCTCCCCAATATCGGGGGTGGAGAGGGCAGCTGCCGCCGCCTCTATACAGCGGTGGTCAGCTCCATGGCCCTATACGGAGCCCCCATATGGTCCGGGGGGCTCGATCGGCGGGAGACCGCCCTGCTGATTGCAGCCCAACGGACCATGGCTGTGAGAGTGTGCCGGGGGTATCGGACACTCTCACACGAGTCGGCATGCGCCCTCGCTGGCTTGCTCCCCTGGGACCTTGAGGCCGAAGTCTTGGCCTCGGTCTACCGTCGCAGAGTGCGAGCGCGGGAGCGGGACGAGCGACCGGCGCCGCGAGAGTTAGCGCATTGGCGCAACAACGCTAGGGCGTTGGCTCTCGCAAGGTGGGAGGGACGACTCCTCGATGGGTCCATTCAAAGGGGGAATAGTAGTCGACGGCTCCTCGATGCTATTCAGCCCGTTCTCCGCGAGTGGATCAATCGGAGACATGGGAGGCTCTCGTTTAGGCTGACGCAGGTGCTCTCGGGACATGGTTGTTTCGGGAGTTACCTGCATCGCATCGCCCGACGAGAAGCCTCCCCGGCCTGCCATCGGTGCGGCTGTGCAGTAGACACTGCCCAGCACGCACTGGAGGCATGCCCTGGAGAGGACGAACCGCGACAGGCTCTGGTCGCGGTCATTGGGACGGATCTCTCATTGCCGACCATCCTAGCCAGGATGGTCGCCGATGAGAGATGTTGGGAGGCAGTAGCCTCCTTCTGCGAAACTATTGTTTCGCGGAGGGAGGCGGCGGAGCGTGAGAGGGAGAGAGACCCTCTCTCTCTTCCGCTCCGGAGAGCGCGGACACGGGTGCGGGCTAATCGAGCCCGCACTCCGTCTCCGCTGAGAGGGCCTGGGCCGTCGGATGCGGGGGCATCTGGCACCCTTCAGAGATAGGTCCTCTCGCGATGTTGATGCCCCCTCCGTGTTCGGGGGGCATCACACGAGGTGGAGGGGTGTTCCTATTGACACCCCTCACCGAGGAGGGCCCGCCACTTTACAGCGGGCAGCGGCGTCGACGGGGGCTGTGGTAAGAATAATTCGGTCCCACGCCCCCCGTCATCAGTCGAAGACGCTGGAACACCGTGGGGTTTTAGACGGTATGGGCGCCTTTAGCCGAGTCCGTCATACCCCGTATGCCCCCCCCGCATACGGCAATGCGTAACAGCATTTCCCCACGCCAAAAAAAAAAAAAAAAAAAAGGTTACTATTGAGCCCATGTATAGACAACGCTGACCACAGTTCATGCCTACTCACCCATAAGCCTTTTCTAAATCTACGAAAGCGCAATAGACCTTTTGGCTTTTCACCAAGAATTTTTCTTGGCGAAAAGCCAAAAGGAAAGATGTTGTAATTACGTAATAACATAACTTAAGACAAAAGGTTCCTTAAGTGGGGACTGAATAAATAAACCGACTCGGTATTACATGGATCTTACAACTTTTAACGCTAGAAGAACTGAGTTGCCAGACTTGTTTTTTTTTACACGACGGCCCAAAAACGGAGTTTTTAGTTCTCAGGGTCATGTATGAATGTATGTATGTTTGTTACTTGCTTTATTCCACCATAACGTCTAAACGGCTCAACGAATTTTAATGTATTCGTATAATATCTAATGATATCATTAGATTGAAGCGCTCGTAGCGAAGTTTGCTTAGCTGTACGTCCACCGCGGTCATGAGTTCGATGGGTGACCGCTAGTGACACTACTACTGAGCGCCTGAGCAACATCTTCATCATCTAAAGAATTTTTTTAACTCAAAATGTTTGTTTGGACTAGCAGAAGTCAACCCTAAGAGGTTGTTAGCATTTTACCAATAACCCTGTTTAAACATATTATTAGCTAACCTTTGCGTTCCATGATTTATTTATTTACTAAACTCAAACTACCAGGAGAGCAGAAAGTCATGGGAGTTTAATGCTGCAGCATTAAACTCCCATGACTTTCATTCAGCAGATCTCATTCTAGGAAAATTAACACTTGCAAAATTTACACATACTGGCTAAAGATGTGATCGTTCTAGCTATGATTTATTTATTATTTAACAAACTATAACTATACAAAATCGACAGACCATAATGTTAGTAAGAGGACATTTCAGATCTTGCATGGTAGGGCATTTTGTGAACGCCCGCTTGGCTAGCTACCACCCTCAAGTAGAAAATCTGTGGCCAAGCACCAAACGGTGTGTTCCGGCAGCTGTTCTTGAGAGCCAGTAATTCTAGGTTAGCCTGAACAACATCTTCGACCACACTTACCATCAAGTGAAATAGTGGTCAATGTGTCAGTGCTATGAGATACGCGATTCCTAGATTTCTATATGAAATTGATACCCTTGAATTTTTATTGTTTTTGTAATGTTTGTACTCTTATTTCAATAAGCTCTATTAGGGTGCAAAACAAAGACACTCCCCGAGCAGTGTGAATTTACTAAACATGGCATTTTCGTTTCAGTATTCACTCCTAGCCGCTTTTAAGGCTGGATTTAGTTCCGTTGTCTCCATCGTAGTCAATGTTTTTCCCAGCCAGGTGACGGGAATAAAAAATAATTACATTAATACCACAGGCCAAGAATATCAGGCCGCAATAAATCGATATGTCAGAGCTGTTACTGGTTATATGTACTACGACCAAAAACGTAAGTATAGAACCATTTATATAATCACGTATAGGCGTAGACTGATCTCTAATAAGTAATAAATAATAAAAAATAATAAATAAATCTTTATTCGGAACATCAACATATGAACAAAAGCAGATGAAAACGATGATACTCGCGAAAGTTTTAGATAAAAAACTGTGTTGCGAATATCAACGCCCTCCTCCTTAGCAATTAAGGTACAATTAGTTCCACAGAATACATAGAATCAAGAAGTCATAAGCATATTGTAAATCTTATTTAACTATGTGTGTGTGTGTATGTGTGTATGTGTGTGTGCATGTGTGTGTGTGTGTGTATGTGTGTGTGTGTGTGTATGTGTGTATGTATGAGGGTGTGTTTTGTGTGTGTTCGTGTGTAAGAGAGTGTTATGTGTTATATTGTGTCACAAGATAGTAGTAATAGCTCTTAAATTTGATAATTCAGAATCTGCTCAGTTTCGTCGTATGTGAGAGATTGTAGCCAGTCTGTAACTTTCAGTTTCGATTTCTTTGATTGAAGTGGGTAAATATTTAGAAATTGATTCAATCTATTATATAAAGAATTACTTATACAATAATAATGACGGGATGCTAATGTAGTGCGATGTGACTCCACCTTACAGACCCTGTCATATCTACGCTTGGATCGAACAAGTAGAGGGTCATAATTTAGTTCCAGATGCTTTCGCTGCACAGTGTTCAGTATGAATAACTGTCTGACGGTAAGGACCTTGCAAAGCAAGTATAGATCAGTTGTTGGAAATCTGCGAGGTTTTTTTGAAATCACTTTGAGAACTGACCTTTGTGCTCTTTCAAGGTTCAGCATGTGTGTTTTAACAGCTCCACCCCGAGACGTTATGCAATATGCTAGGACTGATTGAGCCAATGAAAAGTAAACAATTTTTAGGCATTTTAGATCGGTTACATCCCTAAGGTTCTTAAATACGTACACAAGCTTTCTGATACGGGATACAGTTGCATCTAAATGCTCTTTCCAAGTCATGGTGCTACCTATTATTACACCAAGATATTTTATATTGTTAGCTCTGTCTATACAACTACATTGACAGTCTTGTGAATATATAAGCTGGCAAGAGTGGGCACGAATTTTAAAAGAATCGGGTGGCTGGGACGACATTTTAGCAGAGAAAGTAATATATTTCGTTTTGGCTACGTTCAATGTCAGAAGATTGGTGTTTAGCCATTGCATAACGACTGATAACGCACTTTCAGAAAATTCACACACCTCTTGCCAACTTCGACCTTTGATCAGAAGAGCAGTGTCATCAGCATACGTAATTATTTTAGTGTTTGGAATAGTGAGTGAGCATAGTTGATTGATGTATATCAGGAAGAGAGTTGGTCCGATAACGCTACCTTGGGGTACGCCGAAGTGTATTGGTTCCTCTGCATTAACGAACTTGTCAATTTTAACACACTGCGAACGCTGTGTTAGATAACTACAAAAAATAGAGTGGGCAACCCCTCTGATACCTATAGCTTCCAACTTATTTAGCAATATGGGGACAGAGACAGTGTCAAAAGCCTTAGAAAGATCTAAGAAGATTCCAATCACTTGAGACTTTTTATCGATAGATTTAACGATTGTGTCAGTTAGCTCCAAAACAGCGTCCTCAGTGGACCTCCCAGCTCTAAATCCAAATTGGTTATTTGACAAGATATTGTTGGCATTGATAAATTTAATCAGTCTGACATTCAAAATTTTCTCAATAATTTTTGATAGTGATGTTAAGACTGAAATAGGCCTGTAGTTATTGACACTGCCTTTGTCCCCACTCTTGTAGATGGGATGGATGATGGCTTTCTTAAATATTCGAGGGAAAACTCCGGTATTGATACAAAGATTGAAAAGAACATTAAGTATTGGGATGAAAATGTGTTTAGCTGCTTTGATAACAGAAGCCGGAATGCCATCCCAACCAACAGCACATTTGGATTTTAGGTTTATAATAGTACGTTCGATTTCATCGCAATCTGTACTATACAAGGCCATGGAGTTCAATGGGGATGATCTCGAGCTACTTGTAGCAGTAGGTAGCTGCAGTGAGTTATTCGTATCGTGGTGGGTATATGGGGTAATAAATTTATCGGCTAGAGTTTTTCCTATATTTGCAAAAAATAAATTAACATCGTCAACACATTGGGAGGGGCTATTTGAAAGTTTTAATAACTCAGCAGAGTATGTATTCTTTGTGTTTAGGTTTGCGATTTGTTTAATTAGTTTCCAGGTCTCTTTTGGATTCTTTGAGGCTTTCTGAAATTCACAACGTTCAAAAACTCTTTTTGTTTTTTTAAGTAAGCGATTGCAGTAATTGCGATATTGTAAGAATTTTATTCTAAGCACAGAGTCGTTAGGGTTCTTTTTTAAGTTCTGGTATAGTTTGTCTCTAAACCGAATGCACTTAAGAAGGACTGGAGTGATCCAGGGCTTATTAATGCGTTTGCTGCTGGGGATAGAAATTATTTTAGTATGAAGTTTAATGACGGATGAGACCATGCTGACGAGGGTGTACGCTGCGTAATCAGGGTCATTAGAGGATAGGATAGGAGTAAAATCTAGTTTTTCCAAAGCCGTAACAATAGCAGGTAACTCTAATTTTTGAAGTATACGATTTGCAGTAGGTACTTGGACTCTAGTGCTACAGCAGAATAATATAGGAGAGTGGTCGGTCAAACCTGTGTCGAGGACCAGTGTGGTAGCAGAATTAGGTGACCTGAGGATAATATGGTCCAAACAGTTGTTATTTCTGGTGGGAAATAAGTGTACAGGCAGCATAGCGTGTGAGGTAGTAATGTGCAGATACTCTTCAGCAAAACGATCGTGACTGTCTTTTATTAGGTTTATATTTATGTCTCCGACAATTATAACAGTTCTGAAGTCTTTTACACTTTCTAAGGTTGCATCAAGATAGTTCAGGAAGGCTTCGATTTTTTTATAAGAAGGAGATCGATATATTGCTAATATGGCTGCCTTGTTTGACAATTTTAGGACCAAGCAATTTGCTTCCACGAAATCGGGAAGTTCGACTGAATATTCTAGACCCACTCTTACATAAAGAACCAAACCATCATTTTGGTTTGTGTGAGAAGTTTGATGAGAGTCATACCCAGTTAAGACTGGAACCGAGGGAGTACTTTTCAGCCAGCATTCAGAGAGCACGATAACATCGATCTGTAGAGGAATCCTATGTAATAGAACAACAAGGCCATTTATGTTGCAGTTAATGCTGCGTATTTTCAGGTGTAAGATTTTTAAATTACCGATCGGTTGGGTTATGTAATTTTGGACATCTTCAGGAGAACAAATGTGTGAATCAGATTCACACATTTGTTCTCCTGTGTTCAGTGATGGAAGGTAAATTATCCATTAATGCGTTTTGAGCTGAACAAGGGTGTAAAAACTACATAACTGCAGATGTTAGACTCGTTATAAATATTAGGAACAAAGTTATTGAAAGCTGCATAAAAGTTATGCGGGCTGATATAATCGTAGCTATTTGTTGGTGTGTGCATGTGTTTGGTGTGCGTGCAGTGATTTTAGTGTTCGTGTCCACCCCGTGGGACTTTTGAAGTTCTGAATCTCTTGATATATCATAGTATTCGGCCGAAATTGTCACAGAATATCTGTAAGGGATGGCCACCAAATAATACTTGACAAATAGCAATAAGCTGAGCTTTGTGAGGGCTCGCGTTTATTTTATAACCTGGTTTTAGTGGTGTCATCTAGTATTGAGTTGATGAACTACGATGTATTTAAGTATTGAGTTTAGTTCTGTTGCAGCGATGTTAACTCTTTGGTTTTCTAACAGATGGCGTTGGTAGTAAAATAACATTCTATATAATGAATACAACATTGTTAATGTTAATTTTTTAATCTATATATCTAGATATGAAGATAAATATTTTATTTTGAAGCGCTCGTAGCGAAGTTTATTTAGCTGTTCTCAACCGATCAGCACAGTTAAGCAACGTCGCGCGCGGTCATGAGTTGGATGGGTGACCGCTAATGACATTACTACTGAGCCTTTCCGTGCTTCGGAGGGCACGTTAAGCCGTCGGTCTCGGTTGTTGTCTTAGGATGGCAGTCGTTATATCATGGTGGTAGGGCATTTTGCGAATGCCCGCCTGGCTAGCTACCACCCTCAAGTAGAAAATCTGTCGCCAAGCACCTAACGGTGTGTTCCGGCAGCTGTCCTTGAGAACCAGTACTTCTAGGTTAGCCTGAACAACATCTTCGACCACATCAACAGTTACCACCACCAGGTGAGATAGTGATCAAAGGCTAACCAATCAGGCATTAAAATAAAATTAAAAAAAATACTACGTTAAGGCAAAGTTCTATAGGCGTGACAGTTTTTCAGTAAAAAGTGCCACAAAATGTACAATTTGTGGAATGGTGATAGGGCTCGCTGCGCTTTCCCTAATAATAATATATAGTACATAAATAAAGGCGCGATACATGAAATATCTTTTTCAACACATCTATTCGAAATGAGCTAGTTTATTCTTCGTAAACAGGAATTAAAATAGCATTTTAATCCCCGAGGGTAATAAAAAGTGATTTGAATTTAGAATGTGGATATTTTTAGTGAAAGTTCCAATCAACAACGAGATCAGTCACAAACATTGTATGAACATGTTGCAGGCTGTTTTTTATGTTTTAGGTTTTTAATTATATATTTAATAAACAAAATTACAACCTAAAAATACTACAGTTTTTCAAAAACTGACACTATATATAATCTTCAAGCTGTAAATAAATCGACAACTGTAACGGATGGTGTAACACTGTTTCGATGCACGTCCATAATTGTTCAAATATAAACATTAGCCTCTTACTATTTCTATGCCTAATTTTTCCTAATTATATCTAAATAAATAAACGTACTATTCTTATTCACCAGTTGCACTTACTTATTTGCTCATTGAGGGTGATAAAAAGTAGAGTGTACACCTCGGGAGCCAACAAATATTTTAAGCTCAAGTAAATTTGAATTCCTCCCTGCACTCAAGATTCTACTTCAGAATCCCTCGCCACGCTCGTGATTCTACTCTAGAATCCTTCGTCTCGATTCCAAATTTCAAAAAATTCTAAATTCTCTCGCCAAAATGGTTGTTTGCTCCATTGGTAAACAATCTACTATTTTTAACTTTTATTGTGTCTTCTACAGTGTACTCGTAGAAGTAAAAATGTGGGGTTTGATCACAAATATAAAATCACATTATAAATTGACGTTTTCAATATTTGTTCGTTAAATAGAGGAAATAGTAATGAATATATACTTACTGAAAATTCAGTTTTTTAACTAGTTTAGTTTTGGGATGAACCGTGTAACAAAATGATAGGTCCCATCTGATCTCTTATAACAGATCCCTCTGAATATTCTTTGCAACAGGACTCACAATATATTATTAAAATACCCCCATCGAATCCCAACAAAATCAAGTACCAAATTATCCAATGAATGCCGTTGGAACGAAATTATTGTTTGATAACATCGTTGACACAATTGTAAAGTAAGATCCTAGAAGTTTCTGATCACCTAGTATAGGCATGTATCTAAAGCGGTGTACCTTCTTATTTTACATCTTATGTTATATTATATCATCTTATATTATATATCTTATCTTGCTTATTATACATCTTATTATACAAAATACTCCATTTATTTTTCCAAGTGTTCTTAGTTCGACTTGTACCGTCTCCTAATAAGTCCAAAGGGATATAAGCGCAAAATATATCTATTAAGAACCTTCTTCAGTATTATATTCGCCTAGTACCTTTTATTTATATCAATAAAATTTACAGAAAAGCAATTTATGACAATATAATAATATTTAAATTTATTTAAATATTATAATTATAATATAAAAATAATTATAATAATAATAATTTTAATATTATATTTAAATATTATTTTAATAATTAACTTTTAAGTTACTAGGCGAGCATAATACTGAAGAAGATGAAAAGAGATTTTATGGTATTTTCTGAGTTCAGTTTAGTAATTTAGCACTTTCGTCGATGATGATAAAGCAATGAATCAGGTGGGATCCGATGGGAGAGAGACGTAACTGATTTTTGGGATTGAATGGAAACTTTTGAAAATTGGGATCTGATTTGTGGAATTCGTTGGGAGATACCCTTACAAACGATAACCAAAATTGTCAAATGTCAACGTTAGCGCATTGTTGCAAGGACCCTTGTTTTTTTTACTACACGAATAAATTAAAATATATATGTATTGTACTTACTGAGTTCTAGTAGAAGACGCTGAGCTGCAAAGAAGTTATTTTTTAACCTTCTCATGTATTGGAGCCCTCCTAAAAAAATAATTTAATTGAATTTTTTGTCCATTATACATCTTTAGATCAACGTACTACACAAAGAATTAATTAAGTTTGTATATCTTTCTGTTTACGAGCTAGACAAAACATGACATACTTAGACAGATAGACAACTGACTCTCATTAATAGGGTATTATTTTTCTTTACTGGTAAAGTAACTCAAAAATAACTGTGATAAGGCCAATTTTGCAGCATCAACGCAGAGTTTTAACGTATCAACAGCAGCATAACGTAATTTTGAAGCAGTGATGGCTCAGTGGCATTGTCTATGGACTGCCGCGCAGCAGGTCCATGGTTCGAATCCCGCCGCGGGCTTCCGCTGCACCGCATGGTGGAAAGGCATTTTGCGAATGCCCACCTGGCTAGCGACCACCCTCAAGTAGAACATCTGTCGCCAAGCACCTAACGGCGTGTTCCGGTAGCAGTCCTTGAGAGCCAGTGAAATTACAGGCACATGAGACTTAACAGCTATGTCTCAAGGTAACGGGCGCTGTGCAATTTATGACTTGTGACGAAATGCATCTGTTATAGGCAGAGGTTAGTCCGCTTAACATCAGGCGGGCCTCGAGCTTGTTCTGTCACAATATCATTTAAATATTTTTTTTTATCTTTTCCAGTGCGACACGTGAGATTTTTCAAAACCGCCCTCAGCATTATTTATGACTTCCAATTCGGAGATGCCCGGTTCCCATCGAATGGTACCACAAGACAAGAACGCAGAGACATGACTAAAAGGCTGCAGGCACAAGGAATTACGTGTGCAAATCCAGAATACTAATTAGCATTGCAAAATAACAACTAGAGGAAAAATTTTAGTCATGAGCGGGATTATATTAGAACCCGCGCCATCCACCCCTATAGCGGAGGTATGATGGGACCGCTAATCCAACATGCAATATGACTCATATCTCTAATTTTTCCTCTCGTTTGGGTATGGATAATATTTATTATTAATTTGCATTATTTGTAGGACGATTTGAACAAGAACAAGTTAAACTTTTTAAACATTCAATCACGTTCAAGTAGAGGTACCTATAATAGCCACCTACATGTGTGAGATAGAAATTTCAACATTGAAAACGCAAACAAAACGTACAAAATAAACACACTACATAGATGTGTACATATATAACTAGACTCTAAAAAAATACACAATTTGTCTGACCTATTGGTAAAACGGTAAGTAATTAGTTCTTATAGAAGAGCGATAAAGGTCTTTCCTCCAGGCTTTTTAGATGTTATTCGTACTATTTTGGCTTCCGCAGCACAGCAAACCGAAACAGAACATTGTATTTTTTTGTTTACAGCTACATTTCTAAATATGATTACGATCACTATTGCGTGTTAAGCGAAAATCACACACACGTTTTTACGGCACAAAATTTGTAATTGTAACCAGTTTTGAATAATAAAATATACTGATTTTGATTCATGTGAATTAAAGTTCTATGAAATGAAACTGTTTCTATTTAAATCCTAGTCCAGCGTCATATTTCTGAACATCGTCGATCATCCGAAACGTCGTCGATTAACCGAACTGCATATCTAGCCCGTCACTCCACGTGCTGCAATTTACGTATCTATTTTACAGATTGTTATCCTTACTACCTACTTCTTACGTTTTAATATATAATAGGTCATTATTTTAGGTATAATTATTTACGCTTCAAGCTATAATATGCTGTGCTTACAAAAAAAACTGTGATTTCTGATTATCATTAGGCGAAGCAGTGATGACTCAATTACTTTGGCTATGGACTGCTATATGCAGCAGGTCCATGACTCGAATTCCGCCACGGGCTTGAGCTTTACCGCATGGTGGAGGTGCATTTTGCGAATGGCCGCCTGGCTAGCGACCACCCTCAAGTCATTGACGTAGTGTAACGTTATCTCGATGACTCAAGTAGAAAATATGTCACTAAGTACCTAACGGTGTGTTCCGGCAGCTGTCCTTGAGAGCCAATAATTCTAGGTTAAGCCTGTTCACACCTTCGACCACATCATCACTTACCATCAGGTGAGATTGTGGTGAAAGTCTTACCAATCAGCAATAAACAAAAATGCAATAAAACAAATGTACACTTAATTATAATACATTTTATTTTTAAACAGCTATTAAAATCCGAATTAACCGGTTCCGAACCTATGTCCCTTTAATTAGTTTGCTCAGTAGTTTGATGTTAAGATATTTGAAAAAACCGAACTGACTGCTAATTAGTAGAGTAGTTTGATGCTAAGATATTTAAAAAAAACCGAACTGACTGCTAATACTGAAAAGTATGAAATAACTCCTGGAAGTCGGTACCATGTTGATTTAAAACACTGACCTCACAATATCATGGTTCTACTTCCACAAGTTATATCATACTTTTCGTAGGTTCGGTGTATATTTTATTTAATATTTTTTTTACTATTTTTGGGATAGGTATATTGGTGCCGCCAAAAAGATCATTGTCTCTCGCTTTTCTCGCTTTCACTATCGACAAGTTCCATTTACGATATTTGTATATTGAACTTTAAATGGGAGGTACTTGGAAGTAATATATTCCAACCAACAAAAAATAATCATCAAATTCAATTTATAATTGGCGGAATAATCACGCAACAAACATTAAAAAACATTGTCATATTGAGAAAGTCCTCTTTTTGGAAGTCTTTGTTATTTTTAAAGTAACTTTGTATGAGCTGAGGGTTTGGGGATAAATAATGCAACACTTGTTCAACAAACTAACACCCTTATTCACTGTTCTACGGTCACTTCACACTTTACTTATAACATCACTAAAACACTGATTTGCACTTTACAGAACACTAAATCACACACCCCAAAGTAACACATTATTAGCAATAAATCTAATAATTCTATAGACAGTCGTACGATACGATTGTCTATAGAATTGTGTATAAGGTAGGTATTAGTTTAAATAATAGCTATATTTGTATTAAATGATTACAAGCATTATCAAGTGCTTAGTGAAAATCACATTTTAAATTATTGGAAAACAATAATTTTATGTTTCCCCGCTCGGGACATAAAATTGTGTACCAATAGTTTATAAAATAGCTATATTGTCTTAACTTATACCGCGTTATATCTATAAATAGTTTTACAAAAGAGAAAACATTCTAATGGGATTCATTGTCTCATGTCAAAGTTTTTATACCAATAATAACTTAGTATAGTGTACTATAAATACTAAAATTCCTAAACAAATAAGAGATCTTGATATTGCAGTGTTTAAACGAAAACTTAAAAGAATATTAGCCCAAAAATGTAACTATACAATTAATGAATTCCTGATTGACAAGAATGTATCGATTTGTGTTAATAATGACTAAAATAAAATGACTAATTGTAAATTTTGACATTGCTTTTTCTGACATAAAATGTAATTTTGAAATAATCGGTATAAATATAGATAAAATAAGACTATGAAAAACCAACAACCACACATAATTCTTGACTTAATTTTAACGCATTGACATTAATATTTTAATATATCAATTTTAATTATTTCATTTGTTTGTAAAATAAGAGTATTCAATATTAATAGACTTAGATTCTTTTTTAAATAATTTGTACGCCACATGTGGCAAGGACATGAGTTACGAAATTTAAGTAACTGTACCACCTAGTATGCTGTTGTATGATATATACTCACCGAGTTCTGACAAATAAATAATTTGAATTTGAATTTTGAATTTGAATTTGTACTTAAATCATCTAAAAACTAACTCTTAAGGGTGCATACCATTTGAAGTTTGATTCGCTAAAAACGCTAAAAACGATCACACTCCCAAAAAGTTGTTCCACATCGGTCTTGGCGTTATTTTCGCCATAAACGCTATGAGGCTACTGGAACAGTTTGTATTCCCTACATCTAATGTCAAAAGTGACAGAAGTGGCAAATTTTAGTGGCATTCTTAGCGTTCTTATCCTAAATGGAACAGGGGATGACAGTTACAAACGATCACAGTGATCACAACCACAGACGCAGAATGTGATCAAAATTATCGAAATTAACGTTCTTAGCGACTAATGGAACACGCCCTATGATCCTTCTCTTAAGGCCCAGAAAATAAGAAATAATGCTAACAATATGTAGAAAATCTCAGAAACCAGATACCGCGTGGCACTGCAATTTATATACACGATACTCAAGGATATAATTAATGTGTTAATAGATCTCAAAACATATTTCCTAACTAGCTGTACCTGCGACTTCGTTCGCGATTGCCGTACCTGCAAACTAATTATTCACATTTGAGCACTGTTTACTCATATTAAGCAACGCTGTGGCCTGTGGTGAAGCACTCTTAGTAAATCATAGCTCAGAAAGGAGCTTTTTACTTTGGGTTTGATAACTCCCAGCTTGTTTTTCCAGAAGACAGTAGTTAAGTAACTCAAAGAGTTCCTTCGCGGTTCGCACAATAAATGTTGAAGCAAAGTAGGTATTTTGTGCGTTTCTTTGGAATTTCGATTATAAAACGGTATCTTTTTGCCGAGGTTCTTATTTTTTTTAACAAAAATATATATTAGATTGTACACTTTCAGTGCGCAGTCTCCAAAATGTATCCGGCAAAATATAGATAGTTATAAAAATTTATTGTGGCGAATGTTTCAGATTTTAGAGTTTTATCTTAGCAAGCTGGCAAATCTAAATAAGGATGCCGAGATGCCCGTGGGTTGCCGAGCTGCCCATGGGGTGCTGGGCTGCCCGTGGGGTGCCAGGCTGCCCGTGGGGTGCCGGGATGCCCATGGGGTGCTGGAATGCCCGTGGGGTGCCGGGCTGCCCTTGGGGTGCCGGGTGGCCCGTGGGGTGCCGGGCTGCCCATGGGGTTCCAAGCTCACTCGTCACTATTCTAACAAAAAAAGAATAATTGAAATCGGACTACGCGTTAATAAATTACAACTAAGTGTACATTTTGACTTTCATCCCCTTTCCCGAGGGAACCGTCCTGAATTTCGAGATAAAAAGTATGCAATTACGTTCTTCGTGGTATGAACTCAAATCGTGTTAAGTTTCGTTGAATTCCAGTCAGTAGCCAATGGGGTGCTGGGCTGCCCGTGGGGTGCCGGGCTGCCCATGGGGTTCCGGGCTCACTCATCACTATTCTAACAAAAAAGAATAATTGAAAACGGACTACGCGTTGTGTTAAGTTTCATTGAATTCCATTCAGTAGTTTTGGAGTGATGCGCGGCCGGGATACAGACAGACAGACAGACAGACAGAAAGACAGACAGACAGACAAAAATAAAAAAAAATACAGTTTTGGCATCAGTATCAGCTACAGAGTGCTCTCAAATTTTTTTTTGCAAAATATTTTATATGTACAGAATTGGACCTGTTACAGTTTTATTATAAGTATAGATAATTGGCTCGATACAAAAAAAAAAACAAAAACACCTCTGAAAATATAGGTTTTCGACTTTTTTGGCTAGATTTCATATCTCTTTTTAATCTTCTTTAGATTTGACGATTATTTTAATTGAAATTGTTTTAAACATATAACGGTGTGTTCTGGCAGCTGTCCTTGAGAGCCAGTAAAGTAATTCCAAGATCAACTGCTGCCGACGAAATAAACGCTTGTCTCAAATCATCGAATCTATGGCGCTATGTGAAGAAACTTTAACTGACAACAAACATGAGACTTGGATTGCTGAACGATACATCTGCTGAAGATTTCTCTGAACAATTGCGTTATTAATTGCTTTCAGTGAGTTAAAAAAGCTTTCAGTGAGTTTTATTTTAAAACTACTTTAAAACGTATTTTAAAATTATAAAACTATGTCGGAAAACATTTTGTATGACTTTGAAAGTGTGCCCGGTGAATGGCAATAGGCTCACTCCCTTTTACATGGGACTAAAACCCAATTGGCGACAGGTGGGTTTTAGTAAAAAAAAAAAAAAATTTTTTTAATACCACACCTCTTCCTACCCCTTCAGCGAATACAGGCGCGATTATATGTATGTATGTGTCGGAAAATAATTATGAAATATGGACAAAGTAAAAAATATCAAAAGGTCTGGTGGTTTCCGTCAAAGAGTCTGTTCCACTTACCAAGGAGTGTTTTTAAGCGCAAAAAGTACTCTTCGTGAGAACCTTGTGGAAGAAGCACCGTCAATATAATTTTTTTTTTTTTTTTTATGCATTATAC
This sequence comes from Plagodis pulveraria, assembly GCA_963890685.1. Classification (NCBI taxonomy): domain Eukaryota; kingdom Metazoa; phylum Arthropoda; class Insecta; order Lepidoptera; family Geometridae; genus Plagodis; species Plagodis pulveraria. The sequence continues at coordinate 6,638,651 of OY982964.1, read as the reverse complement.
ATCAGCCTTTGACCACTATCTCACCTGATGGTAAGTGATGATGTGGTCGAAGATGTTGTTCAGGCTAACCTAGAAGTACTGGCTCTCAAGGACAGCTGCCGGAACACACCGTTAGGTGCTTGGCGACAGATTTTCTACTTGAGTGTAGCTAGCCAGGCGGGCATTCGCAAAATGCCCTACCACCATGCTATAACGACTGCCATCCTAAGATGACAACCAGGACCGACGGCTTAACGTGCCCTCCGAAGCACGGAAACGCTCAGTAGTAGTGTCACTAGCGGTCACCCATCCAACTCATGACCGCGCGCGACGTTGCTTAACTTTGCTGATCGGTTGAGGACAGCAAAGTAAACTTCGCTACGAGCGCTTCCTGTCTTTGTGGCAGAAGTACCTCCATCATCATCACAGTCTAATGCAACCCTACTAGTATAACCTACTTGTAGTGAATCTAACACAGAAAGTAAGAAGGTTGCCTTGGTAGCTTTGTAGTGACTAAGGGTTTGTTTCAGAATGTTCGAGTAGGTTCCGGTTATACTACCCAGAACATAAAATAACCGAATGATAAAAATGACAGTTAACATGCAGCGTGTTTCAAGCTTTAACCGATGGATAGGCTAAATCGATGACTGTTAAACGCAAAGATAGTGTTTTATTTATCAAACTAGCTGTACCTGCGACTTCGTTCGCGATTGCCGTACCTGCAAACTAATTATTCACATTTGAGCACTGTTTATCTCATATTAAGCAACGCTGTGGTCTGCGATGAAGCACTCCTAGTAAAGCATAAGTCAAAAATGAGCTTTTTACTTCGGGTTTGATAACTCCCGGGTTGTATTTTCCCGAAGACAGTAGTTAAGTGACTCAGAGAGTTCCTTCGGGGTTCGCATTATAAATGTTGAAGCAAAGTACTCTGTGCATTACTTTCGAATTTCGATTATAAAACGGCATATTTTTGCCGAGGTTCTCCTTGTTTGGCGATAGTACAAAAATACTATATTAGATTGTACACTTCCATTGCGCAGTCTCCAAAATGTACAAAAGATAGATAGTACCTAAAAACAATTGATTGTGGCAAATGTTCCAGATTTTAGAGTTTTATCTTAGCAAGCCGGCAATTCTAAATAAGGATGCCGAGATGCCCGTAGGGTGCCGAGCTGCCGATGGGGTGCTGGGCAGCCCGTGGGTGTCTGGCTGCCCGTGGGGTGCCGGGATGCCCATGGGGTGCCGGGCTGCCCGCGGAGTTCCGAGCTGTGTGTGTGGAGCCGTCACTTTTCTAACAAAAATAGAATAATTTAAATCTGACTACGTGTTAATAAATTACAACTTCGTGTACATTTTGACTTTATCCCCTTTCCCGAGGGAACCGTGCTGAATTTCGGGATAAAAAGTATACAATGACCTTCTTCGTAGTATGAACTGAAATCGTGTTACGTTTCATTGAATTACATTCAGTAGTTTTGGAGTGATGTGCTGCCGGGATACAGACAGACTGACACAAAAATAAAAATAAATTTAGTTTTGGCATCGGATCATTCCCACTAGTTCCATCGTGTTTTAGTTCCATGGAACTAGTGGGAGTTTTTTTTCTCACTAGTCAGTGTCAGTTACAGAGTACTCTAAAATTTTTTTTCTCAAAATATCTGCCATGTACAGAATTAGATCAGTTACAGTTTTATTATAAGTATAGATATATAGTTATGTTCAGGGTACTATAACCGGAACTTACTCGAAAATTCTGAAACAGGCCCTAAGGGTTGCACACCAGTATTTTCAACTAATACTGATAATAGTAAGTACATATTCTTCCAACATTATAAAATAAAACGTCTAGGGATGACGTGATTAATTGCAATTGAACTGAATGTAAACACGTGTTACGTTATGATAAACAAAAATCTAACGCCTATTTTGTTCTATATAGCCACGCCATATCGTGTAACAAATGCTTTACCGAATAAAAAATAGGCAATTAAAAAATAAGCAACTGCCTTCGTAACTTCTTTTTAAATCCTGTATTTCTTGTGTCATGTTTGAATTGTGCATTTCGAAAATATTAACGTAACTGCCACGTCGGGGTGCGCACTGAAATGATCATTATTTCAACGACAATTTGTTTGATTTTTGTATGCGTTGATAGCGAGTTGCTTAGAAGCTATTAAGCCTTTATTAATGCGGGCCCTTACTAACAGTCCGGGCGAACGATTGAATTAGGTACCTTTTTACTTTATTTCACCTACTTACCATTTTAAATGTAGTTAGTATGTGAACTAAAAGTAAAGTATGAATAAAGTACAACTCAAGCGGCGCAAGTATGCTAACCTCGGTATGGGTTACATATTTGAGCCGTTTGGTGTAGAGACGTTGGGCCCGTGGGGACCGGGAGCTCATCGTATTTTCCAAAACTAATCAGAGCGCTTGGTCGATGCGACGCGTGATCAAAATGCTGGCACCTATTTGGCTCAAAGAATAAGCACAGCAATTCAACGGGGCAATGCTGCCAGCATGCTGGGCGCGCTGCCAACTGATAGTGGGCTAGAGGCTTTTATTGTAGTAGCTGTAGTGTTGTATATAGTTTGTAGTATTTGGTTAATAAATGTTAGTATGTACCTAGTTAACTAATACCTAATAAATAATAATGTCACATGCAATGTGCACCTACAGATAATTTACTGAAACTTTTCAATTTGATGTACCTAATTGACTTCAACTAGACACGTTATACTGGTTATTCTGTTATCGTTATGTTTGTTATTTGTATAAATTATTTGAAAAGAGTAAAAAACCCGACTGCTAATTATCTATTTTCGTGAAACGTTTTATCGTTCTACTTGAATGAATACTGCAAGTTATATAGGTATATTTATGCAATTGGTTTTTAAATACGTTCATTATGATAACCACATCAGGGGTTGGAAGAAAAACATGTTTGTATCTTACAATATGGCGTTCAAATTACGCCAGTTTGTTCTTTTTAGATTTTTATGTTCCTCATGTTTTGCGCCATCAAGACGAATCTAACGAGATATCATACAGCCGTTTAGAAGTAACGGTGGAATAAAGAAACTCACAAACATGGGTACATTATGTACATGAACCCTGAAAACATAATACTCCTTTTTTGGGGCAGTCGTGTAATTAAGGCATACGTACCGCTCTTATCTTTAGGCGTCGAAGGAAGAGAAAGCTCAAAACAAAAATAAATGGAAATAGTACCTGCTATTTTTGTAATTTGAACAGTCGACGCGCCAACGACCATAAACAACTGGAATTCTTCTGACCGAATGAAGCGCTATTTTAAAAACTTACCTCTTCGAAAGATGTTTTTAGGGTAGCAACCTACGAATAAATGTTTTAAAATGTAAATCAAGTTCTAAAACAGCAGAACGCAAACCTTACCGCGGCGGGCATGGTTAAAAAAGTGTAGCGTGCGTCGCAACAACATTACCTTGACGCACATTACCCCTGTGCACATTATCTGTGCCTTGACGCGACCAATCAGATGCGATCATTTCTAAGCACCAAAACAGTTAACGAATTTGGAAGATTCTTTGTTAATTGCAAACTTAATGAGTCCGAAATCAATGCGGCTACTGTATGAGAGTTATACTCTTTACAGACTCGTATTTATTCGTAGGTAACAACAGAACTACGAGAAATTTGTGGGGTCTGAAAATTTGTAAATGTGATGTTTGGCATACGATAGCGCTTTCGGAGATACTCAAAACTGAAAACAATAAGTTTTTCTAGTACTGTCTGCCACTTTTAAGTTCTGTGTCTCGTAGTAAAAGACAATGCCTACTCCGAGCTAAGGTCGCCCGCTGCGGCAACATTGGACCGCGCCGCGCTATCTTGGAATAGAGTTTTGAATATTTACAGCGAGCATATTAAATTACAGGCACAAGCAACTTTTAACATCAGGTGGTCCTCATGCTAATTCCGTCAAATACACATAAACAAACACAAAAAATTTTTTAAAAACAAATTTCATCTCAAATGTTTATTAGGATTAGCAGAAGTGAACCCCAAGAGGTTGTTAGCATTTTACCAATAACCCTGTATATAAGAATCAAAGTCCTGCCTCACTGGCTGACAGACAACGCACAGCCTAAACCACCGAACGATTCCTGAGGGATAGTCCACGCTGGCGAATCTGTGGGTAAGAGCTAGTAATTTATAAGCCACATGCATGCCACTACTTGACGTGAGTAGGTTGTTGTTGGCTCCCTATTAACTGAGTACCTAGTACCTACTAAGCGCGATTTTTTTAAGTAAAAAAATAAACAGAGTTGTATGTCGAGTCCGACTTTAGCTGTATCATACGCAGTTTGGAAGGTATTACAGTTAACGGTATATAGTACTGTATATACAGTATATACAGGGTATTTTTTTGTTTTAAAGAAAAAAAATTTTTTTTTTCTATTTTATTAATTTTTTTTTTGTGTTTTTTTTATGTTTTTGTCTGAATAAGCACGAGGACCACCTGATGCCAAAAGTTTCTTGTGCCTGTAATGTATTATTTCATAGTTTTTATTACTTTGCTTGAAGTAAATATTCAAAACTCTATTCAAAGGGACCACGGCGCGGTCCAGTGTTGCCGCGGCGGGTGCTCTTAGCTCGGAGTAGGCATTAAAACACAAAAAAAAAACATCTCAAAATGTTTGTTAGGACTAGCTTCCGCTAGAGATTTGAGATGATTTATGAGTCAACCCTAAGAGTTTCTTAGCATTTTACCAATAACCCTGTATATGTTAATTTGGTCTTCTGTATTGGTACAGCACTACATAAAAGACAACTAGCAGCTAAAAAGATATTGCCATTAAACACGATTTTATTTTTTAATCTTATAAAACCTTTACTTACATGCTAAATCACACATATCAGAGATAATAGACCTGATTTTATTTGTTTTGTTATTTTAAGTATAATAATTGTATGTTATTTCTACATTAAGATCGAATCTTATATTTACGTGGCCCCCATCCAAATGTTCCCGTACAACACCTAAGCATAGTAGAAAGAGCGGGGCGACTCTTTCTACTATGACCTAAGGGAATGGGGGTGGCTGCCGCCCGGAATGTAGTTTAGGCTTGGTTTCCTTCATTTTGTTTTAGTTACCTCTGTAATATAGTCTCATTTTGAAATAAATAGCAATAAATATATTATTATTTTTAGTTACTGTTCGTTTAAATACAAAAAAAACTTTCATAAGAACATATACCCTTCTCCTTTTTTAAAAACATTAATAATTAAATAGTTTGGTGGTACGGAACCCCCTGTGCATAAGTCCTAATCACGCTTGCCGGTTTCATTTTCGAACTACTATTTTATCTCTATTACTATTATTTACTACTATTGTTGTAAATTAAAATAACTAGTTTGAAAATTCTGTATATAAACTTAAACATTTTCACTATAGGAATAGAGCTTCAATAAAGTTGCTTTGAATACGGACTTCATGATGACCAAGATATCGCCTTCTTTAATCTGGCTGTTGGGGGTGGTCATAAGCATTGCAGCTGCAGTTGTCCCTAAGGTAATTTACTATTTTTGTACAAGTTTTTGTATGTAAATGTCATACAATTTTTTTTGTGTTTTTGTAATCGGTGTTCCTTTATTAACAAAATACTCCTAAATTTATACAACACTACAGCTTCTTCAGCATTTAGACAACCTACCAGTCATTGTAGACTCACAAGCAGTCCAATGTGTGTAAATATTGTTTTAATTATTAACAAAATACTATGAACTATATACAACACTACAACTACTACAATAATGACATTTAGACAATCTATAAGTTATTGCAGACTTACAGGCAGTCCAAATGCTCCAGCCCACTACCAGTTGGCAGCGTCTCCAGCATGCGGGCAGCATTGCCCCGTTGAATTGCAATGCTGATTTGTTGAGCCAAATGTTTTCATCCATAGAAAATGTGGCAAAGACATTTAGTAGAAGTTAAGATATGAAATAGCAGCTTATATAATAAAATTCAGCACAATTTAAGTGACTTAAAAAAGGAGCTTCTACTTCAACACGGATACTGTATATTATTGCAACTACAATATATTCACATATTATTATCTTACAAGAGACTTTTTTACAAATATATAAAGATATTTTCAAACATATACACATACTTATACTCTCATTGTATTCGATATCGAGGTAAGGTCATATTTATAAGCCTTTGCGGTTATAACTATGGGAATTTCGACTTTGCAACGTCTATATAAAAGGCAAATAGTAGTTTGCACCGCTACCTTATAAAAAAAACTATTTGATATGGGTTATACAAACCACTTTTGAACACTATGTGTATCGCAAGGATCAATTTTCGGTCCATTTCTGTTTCTTGCGTACCTTAATAATCTGCAATACATGGTCAAAGATTTCTGCGTTATTGTTTAATTCGCAGGTGATACGTCTCCGATGTTTAGTGTAGATAGAAAAGATTGCGAACTAATTGAAATATAAAATGTTATCTATGGTCTCTAAATGGTACCCGCTCATAATTTCTTAATCTTGTAAAATGGATTCAACTTTACAGCGGGATTCACATATACTTGATCTATCCGGAAGAATTAGTTATTGTGCATATACAGTTCGTAAGACAAAACAGTTAAGATCGTGACAAAGACTGAAATCCTATCACTATCGGACTGCGTAGGAGTGAAAGAGAGGCAGCCATGGTGAAACCACGTATGGGTTTGGTATTAAACTAAAGAAAGGTACGACATGTAGTCGTAGCCATTATGAACCCATAGTCGGCATTTTCTCTTCACGAATCGCATGATAAGCTGCGTTATCCATATTTATGACTGAAGTTAGTGGTATATTAGGCACGAGTTTTTCATTTATCTATTTACTGAAATTGACGAATTTCAATGTCTACAAATCCAGTTCGTCCTCCTCAATGTTTCATGACCAAACGGTTGCTTTTACTGATATGAGATTGCACACTCTACGATATTTTTTTAATAGCATTCGGGTATTTCCACCTCTACAATGTAATATTTGAATGAATTGAACTTCTCGTGAGATTCACACATATTTAAATATTATAAATTAACCGGCATAAACACTCGCGTTGGGGATCGAATACGTCGACCTGGATTTCGAGCATATCAGATTATCAGTAATCGATCTCCAACGTGTTTTTGCCGGTTAATTTATAGTATTTAATATTTGGTTGTTCATAAGATGTTTCTTTTTAGATTCTGCAATTTTTTAATTAAAAACCTAGAGCATGTAATTATAGCCTAGAATATTCCCTGCCGCAATGTAATATATTCTATTTTCAAAGCTTAAGCTTCTTTCAATAAAATAAATCATAAATTGTTTAAAACTGGGTGACTTTAGTTACCACTTCTTTTATGAAATCATTTCCTCATCTACATCTTTTTATTAACGAATCTGTTTATTGGTTCTTTAAATCTATCGTTCTTTTTCAATACTTTACCTTGTTGTAGAAACAGTATTTTCTTGTTAGAAACAGTATTTTCCAATAATCATTAATTTCTGCTACGTTTTCGTTTCATTGTATATCTTGTTTATATTCAGCAGTATTTGGGTCCAGTTTTTTTCTCTAAGATATTCATACACTTTAAAACTATTTGTTTGCACTGACTACTAATCTATGTCCAACCATATAACACCTCATTTTTCTGGTTGTTTAATTACCTTATGTAGAAAAAGTATTACGGCCATTAGTCCAAAGGACTATTTCATCATATTCTGTACACAATTCAATATTACAGACAATATTCAGTCTCTTATTGAAAAATATATGATACACTGAACGGTTAATTGTCTACTATTTAAACAACACGCATTTTCTTTAAATTACAATATCAGCAATAAAAAACACTGAAAGTGAAATTCAAAATTATTTATTCAATTTAGGCGTCTATGACGCTCTTATGAAGGTCACTTACAAATTTAAATATTAAAAAGTAAAAAATCCGGTAAAAGTATTTTTCTTTTATTTCAGCCTTCTGTTGATTGTCTGGCAGATATAACTCTATAAGGTTCATAGTTCTCAATTCAATTCTCAATTCTCAATTGTTTATTGCAACATATGTAGCTACATGCAGGTCTTATTTAACATGTTTGTGTGTGTTATACATATGACCCTATAAGGGTATGGCAATGGTAGGAACGGAACGATCTATTTATATATCATTGAATTTATCGTTGAAGAATTCGTCTTAGGTATAGTAACATTTAGATTCAAGTAAAGATTTTAGGTTTTTTATAAAACATTCTACCTTTTCAATGTCTTTTAGCGCATTAGGCAGCTTATTATATATATCTATAGCCATTGAATTAGGGCCGGATCTGTACATTTCTAGATTGGACTTTGGTTTTATCAATTTATGCCCATATTGAGATCGAATATCACGTCGTTGATCGGTATATTTTTGGAATAATGATGGGTATTTTTTTACAAATTTGCATATTTCTAGAATATAAATAGATACTAAGGATAGAATTTTAAATTTAATAAAATATGGTTTGTGAAAATTTGGTATATTGATGTTTGGTGCTTTTATATTGGCAAGTATCCTAATACATTTTTTTTGAACGATAAAGAGGTCACTGGCGTCTACACTGTTGCCCCACATTATGATACCATAACTAAGCCACGAAAACGCGAATCCGTAGTAAGCAGATATAGCTGTATTTTGGTCAGTGGCTTGCCTAAGTTCCCTCAATGCATATGAGAAACTAGACATTTTAGTTTTTATTTTATTAATATGTAATTTCCAGTTAATGTGCGTATCTAGTTCTAGGTCTAGAAGTGTCGCCGCATCGACACAAGCTAATTTATTATTATTGTATGTAAAATTAATGTCAAGGGGGGGTTTTTGATATGGTCTAAATTGTATTATTTTTGTTTTTGCTAAATTTAAGTCAAGATAATGGTTAGTCATCCAATTTATTACATTGTTGAGAATGTCAGTTAAATGATTATTTAAATTCATGTTATTTTTAAATGATGTCAGTATCGAAATATCATCCGCAAAAAGTATACAGGAATCGTCAATAATTTTTGGAAGGTCATTTATGTAAATTAAAAAAATAGTACACCCAATGACACTACCTTGGGGTATAGCGTGGTTCATTTCCGTAATTGACGATTTTATTGTTTTTATAGTTTTTTCGTCATGGTCAAAATGTTCTATTTCAACATACTGATTTCGATTCCTTAAATACGATTTAAACCACTCGTGAGATTGTCCGCGTATTCCAATGTCGTATAATTTCTGTAGTAATATCTTATATTGAACTTTATCGTAGGCCTTTTTCATGTCCAGTAAAATACCTACTGCGTATTTTTTACTATCACATATATCTAAAGCTTTTGGGACATATTTGTAGTTGATCCACGAATAGTATTGTGTGGAAGTTTTCAAATCTTTTTTTGAAGCAGTGATAGCTCAGTGGGATTGGCTATGGACTGCCGTGCAGCAGGTTCATGGTTGGAATCCCGCCGCGGGCTTGAGCTTCACCGCATGGTGGGAGGGCAATTTGCTAATGCCCGCCTGGCTAGCTACCACCCTCAAGTAGAAAATCTGTCGCCAAGTAGTTCCGGCAGCTGTCCTTGACAGCCAGTAATTCTAGGTTAAGTCTTTTAACACCTTCGACCACATCATCACTTACCATCAGGTGAGATTGTGTTCAAAGGCTTACCCATTAGCAATAAAAAAACAGAGTGCGGTGCTCTACACTTTCATCAGTACTTATTTCAGGATTTTCAGGACCTTATTGTAGATTCATCCATGATGCATGGGGTTGGGACATGTTTAAGATATGCATCTTAATGAGGGCGTATCGGAGATTGAATTTTATGTCAGCAGAATCAGCCATCTGCACTTCGATCACATGAATAAAGATAATATCTGATTAAAAGACTCACTTCTTCACGCACAGCTGTTTGCTAAAGAGTCCGTTCACGTGTTTGACTCATTTCGGACAATTTTGTTTCGTGATTGTGAGAATGTGTTACAAAATATAAGTAATTTTATTTATGGTATGGTTAGTACAACTGTTCATCTTTTTCTAAAATATTACGTTCGAGTAAAGTTTGATCATCGTTTCAGAAAAACCTATAACAGATATTGACTATAAAAAAATATAAGTAACAACAGCACATAACGTTTTTGCATTTGAGTCCAGTTCCATACAAAAATTCCAATAAGAAAAAGTTGAAGTTACGTCATTCTACGAAACATTGCAGACAAATATGTATTTTTTTCTAATTATTAGAAACTTAGTAAAATAAATTAAAAAATAACACATTAATATTTCGTTATTCTTTTAATAAAAACAAAATTTATTTCATAACAAAATATTTTTTTAATTTTGAAATTTAATATCGAAATATACTCGCAAATATAGCGCACTAATCTGACTGGCGCAGTCACTTAGTCACTGACAAGAGGCGAAAAATCCTAAGTCTATGGTCTTGGTAGTCTACTAACTTCATATCGTTTATATTGAGTCAATATTGATTCAATCTCGGTTTCATATGAAAACGAAATAATAACGAAATTGTTTTCTGAATTACCTTACTCTTCTCTTTTTATTTTTTGCTGGCAATATCGTCAAACCAGCCTAGATTCATCATAGATTCATATATTCATAAGGGATCAGCAGACTACCGATTCTGTCTTGTATGAATCTATGCTGAATATGAATATATAATTAGCAGACTTGGCCCCCTGGCTGAGGTTGACCGACTCGCGGCACTCGCTCGTGTTACTCGGTTTAAACCAGCTTAGTAAGCAGGCAAAAATTTCATGGCTCTCTTTCTGTTCCGTTCTTTATTGATGTAAGAGTCTGGCCTGTTTTTAGTATTTGCCCAGCTAACATCTAATTTTCGAGAACGACTATATATTTATATTGTTTCAGAATGCAAATCTCACCGGCGTCTTTGCTCCAGTTCCGTCACCTTTTTCTGTGATATCGTTAAACGGTCAGCTTGGTCTCAACATTGCAGTTATACCCGTTTTCATAAAGTTCTTGGTTGATAATAAGGTGGATGGAATTATGAGTAAGTGTAATTTTTAACAAAACGTCGTGACGTCGTGAATTAAATTGAAAATTAAGAAATGAAGTACCAATAGATATAAAAAATGCCTATTTCTTGAATCACAGATCCTCAATTACAGTCATCTTTTAACTGAATGAATTTTACCAGTTGGTAGGTAGGTAGGTCTCTTTAGCAGTTTCAGATAGTCTGCCTCAAAGCAATAGTGTGCAATTACGTGTTTAGGCGTGATGGACACTGTAGCAAGAAAAACTACTGAGCAAACGAGACATAAGAATTAAAGTTACGGAGTCACGAGCGCAGTGCAGTGTTAAGCAGAACGAGAACTGTGATACCCCATAAGTAATATTTCATTCAGGCGAAGGTTGTAAAAATGCCTTAAGGATAGTTTGTAGTCATATTGAGTACTTTAGAAAGAGGAATAAGTTTTAAAACTGATTATTATTAATTTGTTTTAAAGTTTTTTTGACTTGTTTTTTAAGATCTGACAGAATGTTATAGTCGTTGTAAACTCTCAATTAAGCTATGGTAAGGTTAACAATAATGCTTAAAAAGGTCCAAAGGCTTAATTTTTAACATTGATATATCCATATCATGGAATGTTGAAATCGTATGATTCTAAGTACCTATACCAAGCCTTTGCATGTATACTAAGAGATATCAAGCCTAACCAAATTAGGACTGCGTGGTGTAAACCCAAAAGAATAAGCTATTGCTCATGAGCTGAAAGCTGAAGTCCTACAAGAATATTTTAAAGCTATAAAGGCGACGTAGGTGGCACCTGGTAATTATTTTTATAGTTAGGGGAGAGCCCGGGCGGTACCGCGCCCCTAAGCGAGAACGCCTATAACATAGCTAAGGATAGGGTTAAAATAAAATAGTTTGTAGACAATGAAAATAAATTTATTAAGCTATATGTCCAGTGTCACAAAACAAGATAAAATAAATGCAGAGAAAATATATATTTAAAAAAACAAAAACTGGGAATACGCGGTATTAGCGAACTGGTTCCTTAATACCGTGTTCGAGTTTGGTAATTTCGCGCTATTTCAATAATAATTATAATAATAATTCAATAATAATAATTTCAATAATAATTCAATAATGATCCGTGCGTATAAAAATTACTCGTTAATAATGATTTATACATACTATATTTTAATATTACATTAAACTTTATTGTAATAATACTTATAATACAGTCTTTTAACAAAAAACACGTTTGAAAAGCTATGTTTTAGTTTCAAAATGTAAGTTATGAAAAATACTACCAAAATGTTAACCAGTCTTACTATAAATACTTAAAAAATTATAACTTTAATAACTGTATGTATAAAATATTTATGTTAAAATAATCTTTACGTTAAAACTATTATTTAAAATAACAATAAAAACTATTAAACTAATCAGTCATCATAACAATGCTTATACTTTAACTGAGGATGCTAAAGGAAAAAATCTTTATTATAACTAAGAAAATTACAAATTCAAAATAGCAACAGACTAGAATTAACATTTAAAACAATCGAGCCAACCGCTAAATACCCTTACAAGTTCATACATGGCAATTCCGGGCGTAGTTGGGTAATACCGCGCCATGCGCACGGAATTACCAAACATGTTCATTCTGTTTTATAACCCCAAAAAAATATACAAAAATAAAAACAATGAAGAATATTGTAGCACACACCAAATTTACAGTATTTTAACATAGAAATGCATTTCAATAATAACAAAATATGTAAAAGTAATGAACTCATCTCTTATCGAAAACAGTCCAAAGATATAACAAGTAATCCGAAAACCTTGAAACGCGTGTGCTCCTTACCTGAGCGCTCGGAGCGGACTACCGTGGCGCGCGGAGGGCGTTGTTTGCCTTGCGCCACGATATTATTAGCACGCCAGGCAGTTGCTATGCGTAGTTGGCAGGAAATTAAGGGGCGCGGAGTTACCCACCGCGCGGTACTACCGAACTCTCCGCTACCAGATGCCACCTTTCAACAATTAATTCACGGGTGTAAGTATACCCCTTTTTTAAATTACTGGCGGTAGTATGGCTTTATTAACAAAATACGACGAACTATATACAACAACACTACAGCTACTACAATAAAAGCATTTAGACAACCTATAAGTCATTGCAGACTCACAGGCAGTCCAAATGCTCCAGTTCACTACCAGTTGGCAGCGTGCCCAGCATGCTGGCAGCATTGCCCCGTTGTATTGCAACGCTTATTCGTTGAGCCAAATAGGTGCCAGCATTTTGATCACGCGTCGCATCGACCAAGCGCTCTGCAGCTAACTAACTCTCTAGCTAACCTGGCAGTTAGCTGGCACGAATGCTTTCTTGGATATACTACCTTTCCTACATCGAAGCAAATATATATGTATATATACACAAAAGTAATTTATATATTTGACAGCTGTCATGGTATTGATATGTTTACATATTACCTACTCCCTTGTCGGAAGTGACAGATGTCAAAATGACATAAGTCAATTATTGTGATGAACTTTTAGGAGCAATATCTTGGAAACCATTGGTCTTAGACACAAATTTCATCACAAAAGATCTCGTCGAGATTTTCATTTCGGATGAATATCGTCCAATCCGTAATAATTTCGTGACTGGTGCAGAATTTCTTAATCGCCTGGACTTTCCTATAGAGCTGGTCCCACAAAACCTTATTAGGGGCCAAGTCCAGGCTACTCGCTGGCCAGTCCATTTAATACCAAAATCTTGCAACACTGCCGTAGAACTTTATGATATTCTAAACCAAAATCAAATTGAATCTGTAGTTTTTGTACCATATACCTACTTTTGACTGCAAGCGTGTGATTTTTTTGCTTGCGAGTGTCTCCATGAAAATATAAGTAAATATATTGAGGTTAAATCGACTTCGAATGTGGATAGTTTAGGTCCTGTAGCACGTAGGATACTCTTCATTTTCTCATTGTCTACGTGGCTGAAACCGCGAGCGCAGTTTACAGATTACAGAATTAAAAATATTTAGCTTTTATTATCATGTTTTAGTAACGACCACAGTCGAAGGTGAGAGTGAATCGATGTCATCGGTGGAGATATTGACAGTCGTCAAAGCATACATTGAGTCGGCAAAGAAGTACAATCTAAAAGTGATCGTGCAGCTTCCAGAACAATCTTCTCCAGACACCTTAGCCGTGGTAAGACGTCATGGATACCTACCTAATATTCGATACTTCACTTAGGAGGAAAATTCCTGTTGTACTAAACTCTGTATTTCTTAAAAAAAAAAATGTTATCTAATAAGTAATACTTACATTTTGCTAGGCGTGGTAACCATTCTACATGATTATGGTACTTGCGGGTTTGAAATCATATTGCTTGTATTATCTTGCAAAGCTATTGTACAATATGAGATTTCTTACATTAACCCTAAAAAGGTAATCTTAGGCGAGCGAAGCGAAGCGAGCCCTATCACTATCCCTCAACTTGAAAATTTTGTTGCACACTTTAGTGAAAAACTATCACACCTATAGATTTGTGTTTTAACTATCACACCTATAGATTTGTGTTTTAACATAGTAATTTAACTTCTTATCTATATAGGTGTTGTACCGGGGTATTTAGTTCCGATTCCCCCTTCGTCTCTCGGCAGCGAGACAAGCCGAGGTCCGAACCACAGTGGTGCCCTTGAGCTCGCTGTCCCCCCTCCCGATAGTAGCGGAGCGTTTTCGTCGCCCGCAGGAGACGGAGGTATAAGGCGCTACAGATTTTCTACTTGAGGGTGGTCGCTATTCAGGCCAGCCATTCACAAAATGCCCTTCCACCATTGCCCGCCATGCGGAGAAGCACAAGCCCGTGGTGGGATTCGAGCCGTGGAATCCCACCACGCGGCAGTCCATAGCCAATGCTACTGAGCCATTACTGTTTTTTATGTTATTTTGGTAGGTAGGTATACTAACAAAACTTCATATATCGCATTCGCCCCAAACCTTATCTACCCGAAAAAGTCTCGCATTAAAGTTGGCCGACTTACACTAAAGTGTCCACGCATATACCAAGTGGAACTCAAACGATTTGGGTTCCTAACTGTTTTCTGTGTTAAAAGTTACACGTAATATCTAGGTGCTTAATAAACTTTTAATTCCAGGCGAGACTCTGTAACACCCGTGGTGTCGCTATTTTGTGTAATCCTGTACTGCGGAATGGTCGAAAGACGACAATCCAAGTCGTCATAGATTATTTGAAGTTCGTTTCTGTGGCTGCTCCCTCAGTGCAAATACTTTTTAGCTTCGACCCCGAAAATATAAAAATTAACTGTAAGTTTACATTGTGGCGTATATTATTATGTAAAATTATTATTATTTTTGTCCCGACGTTTCAAACACTTGGCAGTGATCGCGGTCACCCCATGACTAATATACGGGATTTAAACTGTTTAAAGTTGTTTAATTACTTTGTGTAATAATCCTGAGACAACATTATATTTTATTCTATGCTTAAATTTTCTATACTAAACAACTGTGCATCCTGAGCACCTAAAAATTTAACAGCGACTTCTGTTTCATCATTTTCGAATCTCTGACCTCTCAGAGAGTCTTTCAACCTTGGAAATAGATAGAAATCACTAGGTGCAACGTCAGGTCAATATGGAGGATGATCAAGTATCTCGAAGTCAGCGAATGCCGCGATCTGCGAGCCGGGACATTATCTTGATGGAACAAAACAATTTTTGCTGTATTACCGCGAGCTGATTCTCACGAATTCCGTTAGGACTTTTGTTATTTAATCTGCAAACAATGTGCTCGTAACAGTATACCTGCATGGTCGTCATATTCAGTGACCATCCCTTTATTATCCGATAAATAGAGCCTGAACGACTCGCTTTAAATTTCTTAGGGGTTGGCTTCGACAGTCTTTTCTAAATCCAAAGTCTGGTGTAACTTTATGGAGCGCACCGAAAGACGCGGGTTCGATTTACTCCCGGGGCATAATATTTTGTGGTCCAATAATTGGTAAAATATAATTATTTTGTTTCAGTCAACTTAGCTCAATTTTGGGGGAATGCAACCGAGCAGATTAACAACTTCGGCGGGGTGAGATGTCCATTGGAAGATGCTTTGAGAATGACTGCCTATATCACTCCCGAACGCAACCAATATATCATAATATCTGAATTTGTAAGTATGACTTTTCAATTTATTTACATATAACATTGAACATGGAACAATAGTAGCGGAGCTTTCTTATTGGCCTAACAGATGCTAGGATCATAACAGCGCGCACCCCGATGTGGCAATTATTTTCGTCCGAAATGCGCCAGAAACACACAAAACATTACTTTACACAAGAAATACGGGATTTAAATAGAAAGGTAAGGGCAAAACACAAAAACGAGATGTTATTAGGCCCGTTTCCTGACGAAAATACGCGCAAGATTTGAAATATATACAGGGCTATTGGTAAAATGCTAACAATCTCATAAGGTTGACTTTTGCTATCAAGTATCTGCAGATGGCAAACTTCCATCGCTTTTAAAAGTTTTTTAGTTATAGCTCTCGGGACCATATGAAAATTTGGAATTACCGAGATTTTAAACAATTTTTTGATGTTTGTACCGAACTTTAGTACTGTTAGGTTTGCAATAACGCCTGCTATGCGGATTACATTACAAAATCACAAATATACGATAGGAAAAATTTAAGTCATGTGGGGGATACGAAATAGCGTCCATCCACCCCTTGAGCCGAGGTATTGTGAGCAACCCCAACTCGAACGAATGCCCGCCTGGCTAGCAACCACCCTCAAGTAGAAAATCTGTCGACAAGCACCTAACGGTGTGTTACTCTTGACCTGGCCTTTTTTCAGAACGTCTTCAATCTGATTTCGGAACGTTTGCCTAGGTCTTCCCCTTCCAACACTTCCGTTCACTTGTCCCATGTATACCTGTTTAGTCCTTCTCATTTCATTCATTGTCTCCACATGTCCAAACCATCTTAACATACCTTTCTCGATTTTTGTCACTACTTCCTCATTCACACCACATCGTTCCCTTATCACACTATTCCTTATCCTGTCACTCCGTTTGACTCCAATCATGCCCCTTAATGATCTCATCTCCACTGCATTTATTCTACTTTCATGCTTTTTCTGCTATACCCAACTTTCACTACCATACATTAGTGTCGGAACCAACAATCCCCCATGAACAGCCAGACGAGCTTTTTGAGACACCTTCTGACTGTTCATAAACGCGTGCAATGCTCCGTTTACCATGTTTCCAGCGTTCACTCTCCTTTCTATATCACTATCACACTCTCCATCTTTTGTAAACATGGATCCCAAGTATACAAACTCTTTCACTTGTTCCACTTTTTCACCTCCAATCACAATATTGCAATCGGTCACTCTATCATCTCGTTCCAACACCATAACTTTCGTCTTACTTACATTTATTTTCATTCCCTTTCTTTCTAAAGCCTCATGCATAACATTTACCATCTCCTGCAACTCTTGTACCGACGACGCAAGTATCACTTAGAGAATCAGCGTAGAGAAGACATTTGATAAGTAACTCGTTTATTCTTAATCCACATTTACTGTCTTTCAGTTTTGTCAAACAATTATCCATGAATAAGTTGAACAGCCACGGTGACGCTACACATCCTTGTCTAACACCTTTTTCGATGTTAAACCAATCAGTGTATGTCCCATTTATCCTAACACAAGCACTGGAATCCTTATAGAGGGATTTCAGCGCTTGGATCAGGTTACTATTGAGCCATTCCGGAGAGGTCGCTCGACGCTGGACGCCATCTCCCGCGTCCGCGATCTCTCCGAGGAGGCGTGCTCCAGTGGCGGCGTGATGTTGGCGGTGTCTTTAGACATCGCCAACGCCTTCAACACGCTGCCCTGGACCACCATACTCGGTGGTCTGGATTACCACCGAGTGCCGCTGTACTTGCGCCGACTCGTCGGCGACTACCTCTCATATAGAGAGGTAGTCTTCCCGACGACGAATGGGGAGGGTCGGAGCCCCATGGCGCGTGGCGTCCCTCAGGGGTCTGTTTTAGGGCCCCTGCTGTGGAACATTGGATTTGACTGGGCCCTCCGGGGCGCTGGCCTTAGTGGCGTCGGCGTCGTTTGTTATGCTGACGACACGCTGGTCACCGCCAAGGGGGGTACCTACAGGGAGGCGGCAATCCTCGCCACGGCCGGAGTCGCGATGGTCGTGGCCAGGATTAGGAGGCTGGGTCTGGAGGTGGCGCTCCACAAGTCGGAGGCCATTTGTTTTCATGGTCCCCGCAGGGCGCCACCTGCAGACTCATCCATAGTGGTGGGAGGAACCTCCATCCCCGTCAGGACGACGTTGAAATATCTCGGCGTCGTCCTTGATAGCCGGTGGAAGTTCGAGGCGCACATGCGGCGGCTGTCCCCCAAATTGTTGGGGGCAGCCGGCGCACTGAGTCGCCTCCTCCCCAATATCGGGGGTGGAGAGGGCAGCTGCCGCCGCCTCTATACAGCGGTGGTCAGCTCCATGGCCCTATACGGAGCCCCCATATGGTCCGGGGGGCTCGATCGGCGGGAGACCGCCCTGCTGATTGCAGCCCAACGGACCATGGCTGTGAGAGTGTGCCGGGGGTATCGGACACTCTCACACGAGTCGGCATGCGCCCTCGCTGGCTTGCTCCCCTGGGACCTTGAGGCCGAAGTCTTGGCCTCGGTCTACCGTCGCAGAGTGCGAGCGCGGGAGCGGGACGAGCGACCGGCGCCGCGAGAGTTAGCGCATTGGCGCAACAACGCTAGGGCGTTGGCTCTCGCAAGGTGGGAGGGACGACTCCTCGATGGGTCCATTCAAAGGGGGAATAGTAGTCGACGGCTCCTCGATGCTATTCAGCCCGTTCTCCGCGAGTGGATCAATCGGAGACATGGGAGGCTCTCGTTTAGGCTGACGCAGGTGCTCTCGGGACATGGTTGTTTCGGGAGTTACCTGCATCGCATCGCCCGACGAGAAGCCTCCCCGGCCTGCCATCGGTGCGGCTGTGCAGTAGACACTGCCCAGCACGCACTGGAGGCATGCCCTGGAGAGGACGAACCGCGACAGGCTCTGGTCGCGGTCATTGGGACGGATCTCTCATTGCCGACCATCCTAGCCAGGATGGTCGCCGATGAGAGATGTTGGGAGGCAGTAGCCTCCTTCTGCGAAACTATTGTTTCGCGGAGGGAGGCGGCGGAGCGTGAGAGGGAGAGAGACCCTCTCTCTCTTCCGCTCCGGAGAGCGCGGACACGGGTGCGGGCTAATCGAGCCCGCACTCCGTCTCCGCTGAGAGGGCCTGGGCCGTCGGATGCGGGGGCATCTGGCACCCTTCAGAGATAGGTCCTCTCGCGATGTTGATGCCCCCTCCGTGTTCGGGGGGCATCACACGAGGTGGAGGGGTGTTCCTATTGACACCCCTCACCGAGGAGGGCCCGCCACTTTACAGCGGGCAGCGGCGTCGACGGGGGCTGTGGTAAGAGTAATTCGGTCCCACGCCCCCCGTCATCAGTCGAAGACGCTGGAACACCGTGGGGTTTTAGACGGTATGGGCGCCTTTAGCCGAGTCCGTCATACCCCGTATGCCCCCCCCGCATACGGCAATGCGTAACAGCATTTCCCCACGCCAAAAAAAAAAAAAAAAAAAAGGTTACTATTGAGCCCATGTATAGACAACGCTGACCACAGTTCATGCCTACTCACCCATAAGCCTTTTCTAAATCTACGAAAGCGCAATAGACCTTTTGGCTTTTCACCAAGAATTTTTCTTGGCGAAAAGCCAAAAGGAAAGATGTTGTAATTACGTAATAACATAACTTAAGACAAAAGGTTCCTTAAGTGGGGACTGAATAAATAAACCGACTCGGTATTACATGGATCTTACAACTTTTAACGCTAGAAGAACTGAGTTGCCAGACTTGTTTTTTTTTACACGACGGCCCAAAAACGGAGTTTTTAGTTCTCAGGGTCATGTATGAATGTATGTATGTTTGTTACTTGCTTTATTCCACCATAACGTCTAAACGGCTCAACGAATTTTAATGTATTCGTATAATATCTAATGATATCATTAGATTGAAGCGCTCGTAGCGAAGTTTGCTTAGCTGTACGTCCACCGCGGTCATGAGTTCGATGGGTGACCGCTAGTGACACTACTACTGAGCGCCTGAGCAACATCTTCATCATCTAAAGAATTTTTTTAACTCAAAATGTTTGTTTGGACTAGCAGAAGTCAACCCTAAGAGGTTGTTAGCATTTTACCAATAACCCTGTTTAAACATATTATTAGCTAACCTTTGCGTTCCATGATTTATTTATTTACTAAACTCAAACTACCAGGAGAGCAGAAAGTCATGGGAGTTTAATGCTGCAGCATTAAACTCCCATGACTTTCATTCAGCAGATCTCATTCTAGGAAAATTAACACTTGCAAAATTTACACATACTGGCTAAAGATGTGATCGTTCTAGCTATGATTTATTTATTATTTAACAAACTATAACTATACAAAATCGACAGACCATAATGTTAGTAAGAGGACATTTCAGATCTTGCATGGTAGGGCATTTTGTGAACGCCCGCTTGGCTAGCTACCACCCTCAAGTAGAAAATCTGTGGCCAAGCACCAAACGGTGTGTTCCGGCAGCTGTTCTTGAGAGCCAGTAATTCTAGGTTAGCCTGAACAACATCTTCGACCACACTTACCATCAAGTGAAATAGTGGTCAATGTGTCAGTGCTATGAGATACGCGATTCCTAGATTTCTATATGAAATTGATACCCTTGAATTTTTATTGTTTTTGTAATGTTTGTACTCTTATTTCAATAAGCTCTATTAGGGTGCAAAACAAAGACACTCCCCGAGCAGTGTGAATTTACTAAACATGGCATTTTCGTTTCAGTATTCACTCCTAGCCGCTTTTAAGGCTGGATTTAGTTCCGTTGTCTCCATCGTAGTCAATGTTTTTCCCAGCCAGGTGACGGGAATAAAAAATAATTACATTAATACCACAGGCCAAGAATATCAGGCCGCAATAAATCGATATGTCAGAGCTGTTACTGGTTATATGTACTACGACCAAAAACGTAAGTATAGAACCATTTATATAATCACGTATAGGCGTAGACTGATCTCTAATAAGTAATAAATAATAAAAAATAATAAATAAATCTTTATTCGGAACATCAACATATGAACAAAAGCAGATGAAAACGATGATACTCGCGAAAGTTTTAGATAAAAAACTGTGTTGCGAATATCAACGCCCTCCTCCTTAGCAATTAAGGTACAATTAGTTCCACAGAATACATAGAATCAAGAAGTCATAAGCATATTGTAAATCTTATTTAACTATGTGTGTGTGTGTATGTGTGTATGTGTGTGTGCATGTGTGTGTGTGTGTGTATGTGTGTGTGTGTGTATGTGTGTATGTATGAGGGTGTGTTTTGTGTGTGTTCGTGTGTAAGAGAGTGTTATGTGTTATATTGTGTCACAAGATAGTAGTAATAGCTCTTAAATTTGATAATTCAGAATCTGCTCAGTTTCGTCGTATGTGAGAGATTGTAGCCAGTCTGTAACTTTCAGTTTCGATTTCTTTGATTGAAGTGGGTAAATATTTAGAAATTGATTCAATCTATTATATAAAGAATTACTTATACAATAATAATGACGGGATGCTAATGTAGTGCGATGTGACTCCACCTTACAGACCCTGTCATATCTACGCTTGGATCGAACAAGTAGAGGGTCATAATTTAGTTCCAGATGCTTTCGCTGCACAGTGTTCAGTATGAATAACTGTCTGACGGTAAGGACCTTGCAAAGCAAGTATAGATCAGTTGTTGGAAATCTGCGAGGTTTTTTTGAAATCACTTTGAGAACTGACCTTTGTGCTCTTTCAAGGTTCAGCATGTGTGTTTTAACAGCTCCACCCCGAGACGTTATGCAATATGCTAGGACTGATTGAGCCAATGAAAAGTAAACAATTTTTAGGCATTTTAGATCGGTTACATCCCTAAGGTTCTTAAATACGTACACAAGCTTTCTGATACGGGATACAGTTGCATCTAAATGCTCTTTCCAAGTCATGGTGCTACCTATTATTACACCAAGATATTTTATATTGTTAGCTCTGTCTATACAACTACATTGACAGTCTTGTGAATATATAAGCTGGCAAGAGTGGGCACGAATTTTAAAAGAATCGGGTGGCTGGGACGACATTTTAGCAGAGAAAGTAATATATTTCGTTTTGGCTACGTTCAATGTCAGAAGATTGGTGTTTAGCCATTGCATAACGACTGATAACGCACTTTCAGAAAATTCACACACCTCTTGCCAACTTCGACCTTTGATCAGAAGAGCAGTGTCATCAGCATACGTAATTATTTTAGTGTTTGGAATAGTGAGTGAGCATAGTTGATTGATGTATATCAGGAAGAGAGTTGGTCCGATAACGCTACCTTGGGGTACGCCGAAGTGTATTGGTTCCTCTGCATTAACGAACTTGTCAATTTTAACACACTGCGAACGCTGTGTTAGATAACTACAAAAAATAGAGTGGGCAACCCCTCTGATACCTATAGCTTCCAACTTATTTAGCAATATGGGGACAGAGACAGTGTCAAAAGCCTTAGAAAGATCTAAGAAGATTCCAATCACTTGAGACTTTTTATCGATAGATTTAACGATTGTGTCAGTTAGCTCCAAAACAGCGTCCTCAGTGGACCTCCCAGCTCTAAATCCAAATTGGTTATTTGACAAGATATTGTTGGCATTGATAAATTTAATCAGTCTGACATTCAAAATTTTCTCAATAATTTTTGATAGTGATGTTAAGACTGAAATAGGCCTGTAGTTATTGACACTGCCTTTGTCCCCACTCTTGTAGATGGGATGGATGATGGCTTTCTTAAATATTCGAGGGAAAACTCCGGTATTGATACAAAGATTGAAAAGAACATTAAGTATTGGGATGAAAATGTGTTTAGCTGCTTTGATAACAGAAGCCGGTATGCCATCCCAACCAACAGCACATTTGGATTTTAGGTTTATAATAGTACGTTCGATTTCATCGCAATCTGTACTATACAAGGCCATGGAGTTCAATGGGGATGATCTCGAGCTACTTGTAGCAGTAGGTAGCTGCAGTGAGTTATTCGTATCGTGGTGGGTATATGGGGTAATAAATTTATCGGCTAGAGTTTTTCCTATATTTGCAAAAAATAAATTAACATCGTCAACACATTGGGAGGGGCTATTTGAAAGTTTTAATAACTCAGCAGAGTATGTATTCTTTGTGTTTAGGTTTGCGATTTGTTTAATTAGTTTCCAGGTCTCTTTTGGATTCTTTGAGGCTTTCTGAAATTCACAACGTTCAAAAACTCTTTTTGTTTTTTTAAGTAAGCGATTGCAGTAATTGCGATATTGTAAGAATTTTATTCTAAGCACAGAGTCGTTAGGGTTCTTTTTTAAGTTCTGGTATAGTTTGTCTCTAAACCGAATGCACTTAAGAAGGACTGGAGTGATCCAGGGCTTATTAATGCGTTTGCTGCTGGGGATAGAAATTATTTTAGTATGAAGTTTAATGACGGATGAGACCATGCTGACGAGGGTGTACGCTGCGTAATCAGGGTCATTAGAGGATAGGATAGGAGTAAAATCTAGTTTTTCCAAAGCCGTAACAATAGCAGGTAACTCTAATTTTTGAAGTATACGATTTGCAGTAGGTACTTGGACTCTAGTGCTACAGCAGAATAATATAGGAGAGTGGTCGGTCAAACCTGTGTCGAGGACCAGTGTGGTAGCAGAATTAGGTGACCTGAGGATAATATGGTCCAAACAGTTGTTATTTCTGGTGGGAAATAAGTGTACAGGCAGCATAGCGTGTGAGGTAGTAATGTGCAGATACTCTTCAGCAAAACGATCGTGACTGTCTTTTATTAGGTTTATATTTATGTCTCCGACAATTATAACAGTTCTGAAGTCTTTTACACTTTCTAAGGTTGCATCAAGATAGTTCAGGAAGGCTTCGATTTTTTTATAAGAAGGAGATCGATATATTGCTAATATGGCTGCCTTGTTTGACAATTTTAGGACCAAGCAATTTGCTTCCACGAAATCGGGAAGTTCGACTGAATATTCTAGACCCACTCTTACATAAAGAACCAAACCATCATTTTGGTTTGTGTGAGAAGTTTGATGAGAGTCATACCCAGTTAAGACTGGAACCGAGGGAGTACTTTTCAGCCAGCATTCAGAGAGCACGATAACATCGATCTGTAGAGGAATCCTATGTAATAGAACAACAAGGCCATTTATGTTGCAGTTAATGCTGCGTATTTTCAGGTGTAAGATTTTTAAATTACCGATCGGTTGGGTTATGTAATTTTGGACATCTTCAGGAGAACAAATGTGTGAATCAGATTCACACATTTGTTCTCCTGTGTTCAGTGATGGAAGGTAAATTATCCATTAATGCGTTTTGAGCTGAACAAGGGTGTAAAAACTACATAACTGCAGATGTTAGACTCGTTATAAATATTAGGAACAAAGTTATTGAAAGCTGCATAAAAGTTATGCGGGCTGATATAATCGTAGCTATTTGTTGGTGTGTGCATGTGTTTGGTGTGCGTGCAGTGATTTTAGTGTTCGTGTCCACCCCGTGGGACTTTTGAAGTTCTGAATCTCTTGATATATCATAGTATTCGGCCGAAATTGTCACAGAATATCTGTAAGGGATGGCCACCAAATAATACTTGACAAATAGCAATAAGCTGAGCTTTGTGAGGGCTCGCGTTTATTTTATAACCTGGTTTTAGTGGTGTCATCTAGTATTGAGTTGATGAACTACGATGTATTTAAGTATTGAGTTTAGTTCTGTTGCAGCGATGTTAACTCTTTGGTTTTCTAACAGATGGCGTTGGTAGTAAAATAACATTCTATATAATGAATACAACATTGTTAATGTTAATTTTTTAATCTATATATCTAGATATGAAGATAAATATTTTATTTTGAAGCGCTCGTAGCGAAGTTTATTTAGCTGTTCTCAACCGATCAGCACAGTTAAGCAACGTCGCGCGCGGTCATGAGTTGGATGGGTGACCGCTAATGACATTACTACTGAGCCTTTCCGTGCTTCGGAGGGCACGTTAAGCCGTCGGTCTCGGTTGTTGTCTTAGGATGGCAGTCGTTATATCATGGTGGTAGGGCATTTTGCGAATGCCCGCCTGGCTAGCTACCACCCTCAAGTAGAAAATCTGTCGCCAAGCACCTAACGGTGTGTTCCGGCAGCTGTCCTTGAGAACCAGTACTTCTAGGTTAGCCTGAACAACATCTTCGACCACATCAACAGTTACCACCACCAGGTGAGATAGTGATCAAAGGCTAACCAATCAGGCATTAAAATAAAATTAAAAAAAATACTACGTTAAGGCAAAGTTCTATAGGCGTGACAGTTTTTCAGTAAAAAGTGCCACAAAATGTACAATTTGTGGAATGGTGATAGGGCTCGCTGCGCTTTCCCTAATAATAATATATAGTACATAAATAAAGGCGCGATACATGAAATATCTTTTTCAACACATCTATTCGAAATGAGCTAGTTTATTCTTCGTAAACAGGAATTAAAATAGCATTTTAATCCCCGAGGGTAATAAAAAGTGATTTGAATTTAGAATGTGGATATTTTTAGTGAAAGTTCCAATCAACAACGAGATCAGTCACAAACATTGTATGAACATGTTGCAGGCTGTTTTTTATGTTTTAGGTTTTTAATTATATATTTAATAAACAAAATTACAACCTAAAAATACTACAGTTTTTCAAAAACTGACACTATATATAATCTTCAAGCTGTAAATAAATCGACAACTGTAACGGATGGTGTAACACTGTTTCGATGCACGTCCATAATTGTTCAAATATAAACATTAGCCTCTTACTATTTCTATGCCTAATTTTTCCTAATTATATCTAAATAAATAAACGTACTATTCTTATTCACCAGTTGCACTTACTTATTTGCTCATTGAGGGTGATAAAAAGTAGAGTGTACACCTCGGGAGCCAACAAATATTTTAAGCTCAAGTAAATTTGAATTCCTCCCTGCACTCAAGATTCTACTTCAGAATCCCTCGCCACGCTCGTGATTCTACTCTAGAATCCTTCGTCTCGATTCCAAATTTCAAAAAATTCTAAATTCTCTCGCCAAAATGGTTGTTTGCTCCATTGGTAAACAATCTACTATTTTTAACTTTTATTGTGTCTTCTACAGTGTACTCGTAGAAGTAAAAATGTGGGGTTTGATCACAAATATAAAATCACATTATAAATTGACGTTTTCAATATTTGTTCGTTAAATAGAGGAAATAGTAATGAATATATACTTACTGAAAATTCAGTTTTTTAACTAGTTTAGTTTTGGGATGAACCGTGTAACAAAATGATAGGTCCCATCTGATCTCTTATAACAGATCCCTCTGAATATTCTTTGCAACAGGACTCACAATATATTATTAAAATACCCCCATCGAATCCCAACAAAATCAAGTACCAAATTATCCAATGAATGCCGTTGGAACGAAATTATTGTTTGATAACATCGTTGACACAATTGTAAAGTAAGATCCTAGAAGTTTCTGATCACCTAGTATAGGCATGTATCTAAAGCGGTGTACCTTCTTATTTTACATCTTATGTTATATTATATCATCTTATATTATATATCTTATCTTGCTTATTATACATCTTATTATACAAAATACTCCATTTATTTTTCCAAGTGTTCTTAGTTCGACTTGTACCGTCTCCTAATAAGTCCAAAGGGATATAAGCGCAAAATATATCTATTAAGAACCTTCTTCAGTATTATATTCGCCTAGTACCTTTTATTTATATCAATAAAATTTACAGAAAAGCAATTTATGACAATATAATAATATTTAAATTTATTTAAATATTATAATTATAATATAAAAATAATTATAATAATAATAATTTTAATATTATATTTAAATATTATTTTAATAATTAACTTTTAAGTTACTAGGCGAGCATAATACTGAAGAAGATGAAAAGAGATTTTATGGTATTTTCTGAGTTCAGTTTAGTAATTTAGCACTTTCGTCGATGATGATAAAGCAATGAATCAGGTGGGATCCGATGGGAGAGAGACGTAACTGATTTTTGGGATTGAATGGAAACTTTTGAAAATTGGGATCTGATTTGTGGAATTCGTTGGGAGATACCCTTACAAACGATAACCAAAATTGTCAAATGTCAACGTTAGCGCATTGTTGCAAGGACCCTTGTTTTTTTTACTACACGAATAAATTAAAATATATATGTATTGTACTTACTGAGTTCTAGTAGAAGACGCTGAGCTGCAAAGAAGTTATTTTTTAACCTTCTCATGTATTGGAGCCCTCCTAAAAAAATAATTTAATTGAATTTTTTGTCCATTATACATCTTTAGATCAACGTACTACACAAAGAATTAATTAAGTTTGTATATCTTTCTGTTTACGAGCTAGACAAAACATGACATACTTAGACAGATAGACAACTGACTCTCATTAATAGGGTATTATTTTTCTTTACTGGTAAAGTAACTCAAAAATAACTGTGATAAGGCCAATTTTGCAGCATCAACGCAGAGTTTTAACGTATCAACAGCAGCATAACGTAATTTTGAAGCAGTGATGGCTCAGTGGCATTGTCTATGGACTGCCGCGCAGCAGGTCCATGGTTCGAATCCCGCCGCGGGCTTCCGCTGCACCGCATGGTGGAAAGGCATTTTGCGAATGCCCACCTGGCTAGCGACCACCCTCAAGTAGAACATCTGTCGCCAAGCACCTAACGGCGTGTTCCGGTAGCAGTCCTTGAGAGCCAGTGAAATTACAGGCACATGAGACTTAACAGCTATGTCTCAAGGTAACGGGCGCTGTGCAATTTATGACTTGTGACGAAATGCATCTGTTATAGGCAGAGGTTAGTCCGCTTAACATCAGGCGGGCCTCGAGCTTGTTCTGTCACAATATCATTTAAATATTTTTTTTTATCTTTTCCAGTGCGACACGTGAGATTTTTCAAAACCGCCCTCAGCATTATTTATGACTTCCAATTCGGAGATGCCCGGTTCCCATCGAATGGTACCACAAGACAAGAACGCAGAGACATGACTAAAAGGCTGCAGGCACAAGGAATTACGTGTGCAAATCCAGAATACTAATTAGCATTGCAAAATAACAACTAGAGGAAAAATTTTAGTCATGAGCGGGATTATATTAGAACCCGCGCCATCCACCCCTATAGCGGAGGTATGATGGGACCGCTAATCCAACATGCAATATGACTCATATCTCTAATTTTTCCTCTCGTTTGGGTATGGATAATATTTATTATTAATTTGCATTATTTGTAGGACGATTTGAACAAGAACAAGTTAAACTTTTTAAACATTCAATCACGTTCAAGTAGAGGTACCTATAATAGCCACCTACATGTGTGAGATAGAAATTTCAACATTGAAAACGCAAACAAAACGTACAAAATAAACACACTACATAGATGTGTACATATATAACTAGACTCTAAAAAAATACACAATTTGTCTGACCTATTGGTAAAACGGTAAGTAATTAGTTCTTATAGAAGAGCGATAAAGGTCTTTCCTCCAGGCTTTTTAGATGTTATTCGTACTATTTTGGCTTCCGCAGCACAGCAAACCGAAACAGAACATTGTATTTTTTTGTTTACAGCTACATTTCTAAATATGATTACGATCACTATTGCGTGTTAAGCGAAAATCACACACACGTTTTTACGGCACAAAATTTGTAATTGTAACCAGTTTTGAATAATAAAATATACTGATTTTGATTCATGTGAATTAAAGTTCTATGAAATGAAACTGTTTCTATTTAAATCCTAGTCCAGCGTCATATTTCTGAACATCGTCGATCATCCGAAACGTCGTCGATTAACCGAACTGCATATCTAGCCCGTCACTCCACGTGCTGCAATTTACGTATCTATTTTACAGATTGTTATCCTTACTACCTACTTCTTACGTTTTAATATATAATAGGTCATTATTTTAGGTATAATTATTTACGCTTCAAGCTATAATATGCTGTGCTTACAAAAAAAACTGTGATTTCTGATTATCATTAGGCGAAGCAGTGATGACTCAATTACTTTGGCTATGGACTGCTATATGCAGCAGGTCCATGACTCGAATTCCGCCACGGGCTTGAGCTTTACCGCATGGTGGAGGTGCATTTTGCGAATGGCCGCCTGGCTAGCGACCACCCTCAAGTCATTGACGTAGTGTAACGTTATCTCGATGACTCAAGTAGAAAATATGTCACTAAGTACCTAACGGTGTGTTCCGGCAGCTGTCCTTGAGAGCCAATAATTCTAGGTTAAGCCTGTTCACACCTTCGACCACATCATCACTTACCATCAGGTGAGATTGTGGTGAAAGTCTTACCAATCAGCAATAAACAAAAATGCAATAAAACAAATGTACACTTAATTATAATACATTTTATTTTTAAACAGCTATTAAAATCCGAATTAACCGGTTCCGAACCTATGTCCCTTTAATTAGTTTGCTCAGTAGTTTGATGTTAAGATATTTGAAAAAACCGAACTGACTGCTAATTAGTAGAGTAGTTTGATGCTAAGATATTTAAAAAAAACCGAACTGACTGCTAATACTGAAAAGTATGAAATAACTCCTGGAAGTCGGTACCATGTTGATTTAAAACACTGACCTCACAATATCATGGTTCTACTTCCACAAGTTATATCATACTTTTCGTAGGTTCGGTGTATATTTTATTTAATATTTTTTTTACTATTTTTGGGATAGGTATATTGGTGCCGCCAAAAAGATCATTGTCTCTCGCTTTTCTCGCTTTCACTATCGACAAGTTCCATTTACGATATTTGTATATTGAACTTTAAATGGGAGGTACTTGGAAGTAATATATTCCAACCAACAAAAAATAATCATCAAATTCAATTTATAATTGGCGGAATAATCACGCAACAAACATTAAAAAACATTGTCATATTGAGAAAGTCCTCTTTTTGGAAGTCTTTGTTATTTTTAAAGTAACTTTGTATGAGCTGAGGGTTTGGGGATAAATAATGCAACACTTGTTCAACAAACTAACACCCTTATTCACTGTTCTACGGTCACTTCACACTTTACTTATAACATCACTAAAACACTGATTTGCACTTTACAGAACACTAAATCACACACCCCAAAGTAACACATTATTAGCAATAAATCTAATAATTCTATAGACAGTCGTACGATACGATTGTCTATAGAATTGTGTATAAGGTAGGTATTAGTTTAAATAATAGCTATATTTGTATTAAATGATTACAAGCATTATCAAGTGCTTAGTGAAAATCACATTTTAAATTATTGGAAAACAATAATTTTATGTTTCCCCGCTCGGGACATAAAATTGTGTACCAATAGTTTATAAAATAGCTATATTGTCTTAACTTATACCGCGTTATATCTATAAATAGTTTTACAAAAGAGAAAACATTCTAATGGGATTCATTGTCTCATGTCAAAGTTTTTATACCAATAATAACTTAGTATAGTGTACTATAAATACTAAAATTCCTAAACAAATAAGAGATCTTGATATTGCAGTGTTTAAACGAAAACTTAAAAGAATATTAGCCCAAAAATGTAACTATACAATTAATGAATTCCTGATTGACAAGAATGTATCGATTTGTGTTAATAATGACTAAAATAAAATGACTAATTGTAAATTTTGACATTGCTTTTTCTGACATAAAATGTAATTTTGAAATAATCGGTATAAATATAGATAAAATAAGACTATGAAAAACCAACAACCACACATAATTCTTGACTTAATTTTAACGCATTGACATTAATATTTTAATATATCAATTTTAATTATTTCATTTGTTTGTAAAATAAGAGTATTCAATATTAATAGACTTAGATTCTTTTTTAAATAATTTGTACGCCACATGTGGCAAGGACATGAGTTACGAAATTTAAGTAACTGTACCACCTAGTATGCTGTTGTATGATATATACTCACCGAATTCTGACAAATAAATAATTTGAATTTGAATTTTGAATTTGAATTTGTACTTAAATCATCTAAAAACTAACTCTTAAGGGTGCATACCATTTGAAGTTTGATTCGCTAAAAACGCTAAAAACGATCACACTCCCAAAAAGTTGTTCCACATCGGTCTTGGCGTTATTTTCGCCATAAACGCTATGAGGCTACTGGAACAGTTTGTATTCCCTACATCTAATGTCAAAAGTGACAGAAGTGGCAAATTTTAGTGGCATTCTTAGCGTTCTTATCCTAAATGGAACAGGGGATGACAGTTACAAACGATCACAGTGATCACAACCACAGACGCAGAATGTGATCAAAATTATCGAAATTAACGTTCTTAGCGACTAATGGAACACGCCCTATGATCCTTCTCTTAAGGCCCAGAAAATAAGAAATAATGCTAACAATATGTAGAAAATCTCAGAAACCAGATACCGCGTGGCACTGCAATTTATATACACGATACTCAAGGATATAATTAATGTGTTAATAGATCTCAAAACATATTTCCTAACTAGCTGTACCTGCGACTTCGTTCGCGATTGCCGTACCTGCAAACTAATTATTCACATTTGAGCACTGTTTACTCATATTAAGCAACGCTGTGGCCTGTGGTGAAGCACTCTTAGTAAATCATAGCTCAGAAAGGAGCTTTTTACTTTGGGTTTGATAACTCCCAGCTTGTTTTTCCAGAAGACAGTAGTTAAGTAACTCAAAGAGTTCCTTCGCGGTTCGCACAATAAATGTTGAAGCAAAGTAGGTATTTTGTGCGTTTCTTTGGAATTTCGATTATAAAACGGTATCTTTTTGCCGAGGTTCTTATTTTTTTTAACAAAAATATATATTAGATTGTACACTTTCAGTGCGCAGTCTCCAAAATGTATCCGGCAAAATATAGATAGTTATAAAAATTTATTGTGGCGAATGTTTCAGATTTTAGAGTTTTATCTTAGCAAGCTGGCAAATCTAAATAAGGATGCCGAGATGCCCGTGGGTTGCCGAGCTGCCCATGGGGTGCTGGGCTGCCCGTGGGGTGCCAGGCTGCCCGTGGGGTGCCGGGATGCCCATGGGGTGCTGGAATGCCCGTGGGGTGCCGGGCTGCCCTTGGGGTGCCGGGTGGCCCGTGGGGTGCCGGGCTGCCCATGGGGTTCCAAGCTCACTCGTCACTATTCTAACAAAAAAAGAATAATTGAAATCGGACTACGCGTTAATAAATTACAACTAAGTGTACATTTTGACTTTCATCCCCTTTCCCGAGGGAACCGTCCTGAATTTCGAGATAAAAAGTATGCAATTACGTTCTTCGTGGTATGAACTCAAATCGTGTTAAGTTTCGTTGAATTCCAGTCAGTAGCCAATGGGGTGCTGGGCTGCCCGTGGGGTGCCGGGCTGCCCATGGGGTTCCGGGCTCACTCATCACTATTCTAACAAAAAAGAATAATTGAAAACGGACTACGCGTTGTGTTAAGTTTCATTGAATTCCATTCAGTAGTTTTGGAGTGATGCGCGGCCGGGATACAGACAGACAGACAGACAGACAGAAAGACAGACAGACAGACAAAAATAAAAAAAAATACAGTTTTGGCATCAGTATCAGCTACAGAGTGCTCTCAAATTTTTTTTTGCAAAATATTTTATATGTACAGAATTGGACCTGTTACAGTTTTATTATAAGTATAGATAATTGGCTCGATACAAAAAAAAAAACAAAAACACCTCTGAAAATATAGGTTTTCGACTTTTTTGGCTAGATTTCATATCTCTTTTTAATCTTCTTTAGATTTGACGATTATTTTAATTGAAATTGTTTTAAACATATAACGGTGTGTTCTGGCAGCTGTCCTTGAGAGCCAGTAAAGTAATTCCAAGATCAACTGCTGCCGACGAAATAAACGCTTGTCTCAAATCATCGAATCTATGGCGCTATGTGAAGAAACTTTAACTGACAACAAACATGAGACTTGGATTGCTGAACGATACATCTGCTGAAGATTTCTCTGAACAATTGCGTTATTAATTGCTTTCAGTGAGTTAAAAAAGCTTTCAGTGAGTTTTATTTTAAAACTACTTTAAAACGTATTTTAAAATTATAAAACTATGTCGGAAAACATTTTGTATGACTTTGAAAGTGTGCCCGGTGAATGGCAATAGGCTCACTCCCTTTTACATGGGACTAAAACCCAATTGGCGACAGGTGGGTTTTAGTAAAAAAAAAAAAAAAATTTTTTTAATACCACACCTCTTCCTACCCCTTCAGCGAATACAGGCGCGATTATATGTATGTATGTGTCGGAAAATAATTATGAAATATGGACAAAGTAAAAAATATCAAAAGGTCTGGTGGTTTCCGTCAAAGAGTCTGTTCCACTTACCAAGGAGTGTTTTTAAGCGCAAAAAGTACTCTTCGTGAGAACCTTGTGGAAGAAGCACCGTCAATATAATTTTTTTTTTTTTTTTTATGCATTATACATCAGCCTTTGACCACTATCTCACCTGATGGTAAGTGATGATGTGGTCGAAGATGTTGTTCAGGCTAACCTAGAAGTACTGGCTCTCAAGGACAGCTGCCGGAACACACCGTTAGGTGCTTGGCGACAGATTTTCTACTTGAGTGTAGCTAGCCAGGCGGGCATTCGCAAAATGCCCTACCACCATGCTATAACGACTGCCATCCTAAGATGACAACCAGGACCGACGGCTTAACGTGCCCTCCGAAGCACGGAAACGCTCAGTAGTAGTGTCACTAGCGGTCACCCATCCAACTCATGACCGCGCGCGACGTTGCTTAACTTTGCTGATCGGTTGAGGACAGCAAAGTAAACTTCGCTACGAGCGCTTCCTGTCTTTGTGGCAGAAGTACCTCCATCATCATCACAGTCTAATGCAACCCTACTAGTATAACCTACTTGTAGTGAATCTAACACAGAAAGTAAGAAGGTTGCCTTGGTAGCTTTGTAGTGACTAAGGGTTTGTTTCAGAATGTTCGAGTAGGTTCCGGTTATACTACCCAGAACATAAAATAACCGAATGATAAAAATGACAGTTAACATGCAGCGTGTTTCAAGCTTTAACCGATGGATAGGCTAAATCGATGACTGTTAAACGCAAAGATAGTGTTTTATTTATCAAACTAGCTGTACCTGCGACTTCGTTCGCGATTGCCGTACCTGCAAACTAATTATTCACATTTGAGCACTGTTTATCTCATATTAAGCAACGCTGTGGTCTGCGATGAAGCACTCCTAGTAAAGCATAAGTCAAAAATGAGCTTTTTACTTCGGGTTTGATAACTCCCGGGTTGTATTTTCCCGAAGACAGTAGTTAAGTGACTCAGAGAGTTCCTTCGGGGTTCGCATTATAAATGTTGAAGCAAAGTACTCTGTGCATTACTTTCGAATTTCGATTATAAAACGGCATATTTTTGCCGAGGTTCTCCTTGTTTGGCGATAGTACAAAAATACTATATTAGATTGTACACTTCCATTGCGCAGTCTCCAAAATGTACAAAAGATAGATAGTACCTAAAAACAATTGATTGTGGCAAATGTTCCAGATTTTAGAGTTTTATCTTAGCAAGCCGGCAATTCTAAATAAGGATGCCGAGATGCCCGTAGGGTGCCGAGCTGCCGATGGGGTGCTGGGCAGCCCGTGGGTGTCTGGCTGCCCGTGGGGTGCCGGGATGCCCATGGGGTGCCGGGCTGCCCGCGGAGTTCCGAGCTGTGTGTGTGGAGCCGTCACTTTTCTAACAAAAATAGAATAATTTAAATCTGACTACGTGTTAATAAATTACAACTTCGTGTACATTTTGACTTTATCCCCTTTCCCGAGGGAACCGTGCTGAATTTCGGGATAAAAAGTATACAATGACCTTCTTCGTAGTATGAACTCAAATCGTGTTACGTTTCATTGAATTACATTCAGTAGTTTTGGAGTGATGTGCTGCCGGGATACAGACAGACTGACACAAAAATAAAAATAAATTTAGTTTTGGCATCGGATCATTCCCACTAGTTCCATCGTGTTTTAGTTCCATGGAACTAGTGGGAGTTTTTTTTCTCACTAGTCAGTGTCAGTTACAGAGTACTCTAAAATTTTTTTTCTCAAAATATCTGCCATGTACAGAATTAGATCAGTTACAGTTTTATTATAAGTATAGATATATAGTTATGTTCAGGGTACTATAACCGGAACTTACTCGAAAATTCTGAAACAGGCCCTAAGGGTTGCACACCAGTATTTTCAACTAATACTGATAATAGTAAGTACATATTCTTCCAACATTATAAAATAAAACGTCTAGGGATGACGTGATTAATTGCAATTGAACTGAATGTAAACACGTGTTACGTTATGATAAACAAAAATCTAACGCCTATTTTGTTCTATATAGCCACGCCATATCGTGTAACAAATGCTTTACCGAATAAAAAATAGGCAATTAAAAAATAAGCAACTGCCTTCGTAACTTCTTTTTAAATCCTGTATTTCTTGTGTCATGTTTGAATTGTGCATTTCGAAAATATTAACGTAACTGCCACGTCGGGGTGCGCACTGAAATGATCATTATTTCAACGACAATTTGTTTGATTTTTGTATGCGTTGATAGCGAGTTGCTTAGAAGCTATTAAGCCTTTATTAATGCGGGCCCTTACTAACAGTCCGGGCGAACGATTGAATTAGGTACCTTTTTACTTTATTTCACCTACTTACCATTTTAAATGTAGTTAGTATGTGAACTAAAAGTAAAGTATGAATAAAGTACAACTCAAGCGGCGCAAGTATGCTAACCTCGGTATGGGTTACATATTTGAGCCGTTTGGTGTAGAGACGTTGGGCCCGTGGGGACCGGGAGCTCATCGTATTTTCCAAAACTAATCAGAGCGCTTGGTCGATGCGACGCGTGATCAAAATGCTGGCACCTATTTGGCTCAAAGAATAAGCACAGCAATTCAACGGGGCAATGCTGCCAGCATGCTGGGCGCGCTGCCAACTGATAGTGGGCTAGAGGCTTTTATTGTAGTAGCTGTAGTGTTGTATATAGTTTGTAGTATTTGGTTAATAAATGTTAGTATGTACCTAGTTAACTAATACCTAATAAATAATAATGTCACATGCAATGTGCACCTACAGATAATTTACTGAAACTTTTCAATTTGATGTACCTAATTGACTTCAACTAGACACGTTATACTGGTTATTCTGTTATCGTTATGTTTGTTATTTGTATAAATTATTTGAAAAGAGTAAAAAACCCGACTGCTAATTATCTATTTTCGTGAAACGTTTTATCGTTCTACTTGAATGAATACTGCAAGTTATATAGGTATATTTATGCAATTGGTTTTTAAATACGTTCATTATGATAACCACATCAGGGGTTGGAAGAAAAACATGTTTGTATCTTACAATATGGCGTTCAAATTACGCCAGTTTGTTCTTTTTAGATTTTTATGTTCCTCATGTTTTGCGCCATCAAGACGAATCTAACGAGATATCATACAGCCGTTTAGAAGTAACGGTGGAATAAAGAAACTCACAAACATGGGTACATTATGTACATGAACCCTGAAAACATAATACTCCTTTTTTGGGGCAGTCGTGTAATTAAGGCATACGTACCGCTCTTATCTTTAGGCGTCGAAGGAAGAGAAAGCTCAAAACAAAAATAAATGGAAATAGTACCTGCTATTTTTGTAATTTGAACAGTCGACGCGCCAACGACCATAAACAACTGGAATTCTTCTGACCGAATGAAGCGCTATTTTAAAAACTTACCTCTTCGAAAGATGTTTTTAGGGTAGCAACCTACGAATAAATGTTTTAAAATGTAAATCAAGTTCTAAAACAGCAGAACGCAAACCTTACCGCGGCGGGCATGGTTAAAAAAGTGTAGCGTGCGTCGCAACAACATTACCTTGACGCACATTACCCCTGTGCACATTATCTGTGCCTTGACGCGACCAATCAGATGCGATCATTTCTAAGCACCAAAACAGTTAACGAATTTGGAAGATTCTTTGTTAATTGCAAACTTAATGAGTCCGAAATCAATGCGGCTACTGTATGAGAGTTATACTCTTTACAGACTCGTATTTATTCGTAGGTAACAACAGAACTACGAGAAATTTGTGGGGTCTGAAAATTTGTAAATGTGATGTTTGGCATACGATAGCGCTTTCGGAGATACTCAAAACTGAAAACAATAAGTTTTTCTAGTACTGTCTGCCACTTTTAAGTTCTGTGTCTCGTAGTAAAAGACAATGCCTACTCCGAGCTAAGGTCGCCCGCTGCGGCAACATTGGACCGCGCCGCGCTATCTTGGAATAGAGTTTTGAATATTTACAGCGAGCATATTAAATTACAGGCACAAGCAACTTTTAACATCAGGTGGTCCTCATGCTAATTCCGTCAAATACACATAAACAAACACAAAAAATTTTTTAAAAACAAATTTCATCTCAAATGTTTATTAGGATTAGCAGAAGTGAACCCCAAGAGGTTGTTAGCATTTTACCAATAACCCTGTATATAAGAATCAAAGTCCTGCCTCACTGGCTGACAGACAACGCACAGCCTAAACCACCGAACGATTCCTGAGGGATAGTCCACGCTGGCGAATCTGTGGGTAAGAGCTAGTAATTTATAAGCCACATGCATGCCACTACTTGACGTGAGTAGGTTGTTGTTGGCTCCCTATTAACTGAGTACCTAGTACCTACTAAGCGCGATTTTTTTAAGTAAAAAAATAAACAGAGTTGTATGTCGAGTCCGAATTTAGCTGTATCATACGCAGTTTGGAAGGTATTACAGTTAACGGTATATAGTACTGTATATACAGTATATACAGGGTATTTTTTTGTTTTAAAGAAAAAAAAATTTTTTTTTCTATTTTATTAATTTTTTTTTTGTGTTTTTTTTATGTTTTTGTCTGAATAAGCACGAGGACCACCTGATGCCAAAAGTTTCTTGTGCCTGTAATGTATTATTTCATAGTTTTTATTACTTTGCTTGAAGTAAATATTCAAAACTCTATTCAAAGGGACCACGGCGCGGTCCAGTGTTGCCGCGGCGGGTGCTCTTAGCTCGGAGTAGGCATTAAAACACAAAAAAAAAACATCTCAAAATGTTTGTTAGGACTAGCTTCCGCTAGAGATTTGAGATGATTTATGAGTCAACCCTAAGAGTTTCTTAGCATTTTACCAATAACCCTGTATATGTTAATTTGGTCTTCTGTATTGGTACAGCACTACATAAAAGACAACTAGCAGCTAAAAAGATATTGCCATTAAACACGATTTTATTTTTTAATCTTATAAAACCTTTACTTACATGCTAAATCACACATATCAGAGATAATAGACCTGATTTTATTTGTTTTGTTATTTTAAGTATAATAATTGTATGTTATTTCTACATTAAGATCGAATCTTATATTTACGTGGCCCCCATCCAAATGTTCCCGTACAACACCTAAGCATAGTAGAAAGAGCGGGGCGACTCTTTCTACTATGACCTAAGGGAATGGGGGTGGCTGCCGCCCGGAATGTAGTTTAGGCTTGGTTTCCTTCATTTTGTTTTAGTTACCTCTGTAATATAGTCTCATTTTGAAATAAATAGCAATAAATATATTATTATTTTTAGTTACTGTTCGTTTAAATACAAAAAAAACTTTCATAAGAACATATACCCTTCTCCTTTTTTAAAAACATTAATAATTAAATAGTTTGGTGGTACGGAACCCCCTGTGCATAAGTCCTAATCACGCTTGCCGGTTTCATTTTCGAACTACTATTTTATCTCTATTACTATTATTTACTACTATTGTTGTAAATTAAAATAACTAGTTTGAAAATTCTGTATATAAACTTAAACATTTTCACTATAGGAATAGAGCTTCAATAAAGTTGCTTTGAATACGGACTTCATGATGACCAAGATATCGCCTTCTTTAATCTGGCTGTTGGGGGTGGTCATAAGCATTGCAGCTGCAGTTGTCCCTAAGGTAATTTACTATTTTTGTACAAGTTTTTGTATGTAAATGTCATACGAGTTTTTTTGTGTTTTTGTAATCGGTGTTCCTTTATTAACAAAATACTCCTAAATTTATACAACACTACAGCTTCTTCAGCATTTAGACAACCTACCAGTCATTGTAGACTCACAAGCAGTCCAATGTGTGTAAATATTGTTTTAATTATTAACAAAATACTATGAACTATATACAACACTACAACTACTACAATAATGACATTTAGACAATCTATAAGTTATTGCAGACTTACAGGCAGTCCAAATGCTCCAGCCCACTACCAGTTGGCAGCGTCTCCAGCATGCGGGCAGCATTGCCCCGTTGAATTGCAATGCTGATTTGTTGAGC
The DNA here is from genome assembly GCA_963890685.1 of Plagodis pulveraria. Classification (NCBI taxonomy): domain Eukaryota; kingdom Metazoa; phylum Arthropoda; class Insecta; order Lepidoptera; family Geometridae; genus Plagodis; species Plagodis pulveraria. The sequence goes on along the minus strand of OY982964.1, from coordinate 6,599,057 downwards.
CAAATGTTTTCATCCATAGAAAATGTGGCAAAGACATTTAGTAGAAGTTAAGATATGAAATAGCAGCTTATATAATAAAATTCAGCACAATTTAAGTGACTTAAAAAAGGAGCTTCTACTTCAACACGGATACTGTATATTATTGCAACTACAATATATTCACATATTATTATCTTACAAGAGACTTTTTTACAAATATATAAAGATATTTTCAAACATATACACATACTTATACTCTCATTGTATTCGATATCGAGGTAAGGTCATATTTATAAGCCTTTGCGGTTATAACTATGGGAATTTCGACTTTGCAACGTCTATATAAAAGGCAAATAGTAGTTTGCACCGCTACCTTATAAAAAAAAACTATTTGATATGGGTTATACAAACCACTTTTGAACACTATGTGTATCGCAAGGATCAATTTTCGGTCCATTTCTGTTTCTTGCGTACCTTAATAATCTGCAATACATGGTCAAAGATTTCTGCGTTATTGTTTAATTCGCAGGTGATACGTCTCCGATGTTTAGTGTAGATAGAAAAGATTGCGAACTAATTGAAATATAAAATGTTATCTATGGTCTCTAAATGGTACCCGCTCATAATTTCTTAATCTTGTAAAATGGATTCAACTTTACAGCGGGATTCACATATACTTGATCTATCCGGAAGAATTAGTTATTGTGCATATACAGTTCGTAAGAAAAAAAAGTTAAGATCGTGACAAATCCTATCACTATCGGACTGCGTAGGAGTGAAAGAGAGGCAGCCATGGTGAAACCACGTATGGGTTTGGTATTAAACTAAAGAAAGGTACGACATGTAGTCGTAGCCATTATGAACCCATAGTCGGCATTTTCTCTTCACGAATCGCATGATAAGCTGCGTTATCCATATTTATGACTGAAGTTAGTGGTATATTAGGCACGAGTTTTTCATTTATCTATTTACTGAAATTGACGAATTTCAATGTCTACAAATCCAGTTCGTCCTCCTCAATGTTTCATGACCAAACGGTTGCTTTTACTGATATGAGATTGCACGCCGATTGCCAAACGTTAAATTTTGCAACGTTACGAGATGAATCTACATAAGTTTCGTTAAGATTATGCCTTCCACCTCTACAATATTTTTTTAATAGCATTCGGGTATTTCCACCTCTACAATGTAATATTTGAATGAATTGAACTTCTCGTGAGATTCACACATATTTAAAAATTATAAATTAACCGGCATAAAACTCACGTTGGGGATCGAATACGGCGACCTGGGTTTCGAGCATATCAGATTATCAGTAATCGATCTCCAACGTGTTTTTGCCGGTTAATTTATAGTATTTAATATTTGGTTGTTCATAAGATGTTTCTTTTTAGATTCTGCAATTTTTTAATTAAAAACCTAGAGCATGTAATTATAGCCTAGAATATTCCCTGCCGCAATGTAATATATTCTATTTTCAAAGCTTAAGCTTCTTTCAATAAAATAAATCATAAATTGTTTAAAACTGGGTGACTTTAGTTACCACTTCTTTTATGAAATCATTTCCTCATCTACATCTTTTTATTAACGAATCTGTTTATTGGTTCTTTAAATCTATCGTTCTTTTTCAATACTTTACCTTGTTGTAGAAACAGTATTTTCTTGTTAGAAACAGTATTTTCCAATAATCATTAATTTCTGCTACGTTTTCGTTTCATTGTATATCTTGTTTATATTCAGCAGTATTTGGGTCCAGTTTTTTTCTCTAAGATATTCATACACTTTAAAACTATTTGTTTGCACTGACTACTAATCTATGTCCAACCATATAACACCTCATTTTTCTGGTTGTTTAATTACCTTATGTAGAAAAAGTATTACGGCCATTAGTCCAAAGGACTATTTCATCATATTCTGTACACAATTCAATATTACAGACAATATTCAGTCTCTTATTGAAAAATATATGATACACTGAACGGTTAATTGTCTACTATTTAAACAACACGCATTTTCTTTAAATTACAATATCAGCAATAAAAAACACTGAAAGTGAAATTCAAAATTATTTATTCAATTTAGGCGTCTATGACGCTCTTATGAAGGTCACTTACAAATTTAAATATTAAAATGTAAAAGATCCGGTAAAAGTATTTTTTTTTCTTTTATTTCAGCCTTCTGTTGATTGTCTGGCAGATATAACTCTATAAGGTTCAGATTTGATCCACGAATAGTATTGTGTGAAAGTTTTCAAATCTTTTTTTGAAGCAGTGATAGCTCAGTGGGATTGGCTATGGACTGCCGTGCAGCAGGTTCATAGTTGGAACCCCGCCGCGGGCTTCAGCTTCACCGCATGGTGGGAGGGCAATTTGCTAATGCCCGCCTGGCTAGCTACCACCCTCAAGTAGAAAATCTGTCGCCAAGTAGTTCCGGCAGCTGTCCTTGGCAGCCAGTAATTCTAGGTTAAGTCTTTTAACACCTTCGACCACATCATCACTTACCATCAGGTGAGATTGTGTTCAAAGGCTTACCCATCAGCAATAAAAAAACAGAGTGCGGTGCTCTACACTTTAATCAGTACTTATTTCAGGATTTTCAGGACCTTATTGTAGATTCATCCATGATGCATGGGGTTGGGACATGTTTAAGATATGCATCTTAATGAGGGCGTATCGGAGATTGAATTTTATGTCAGCAGAATCAGCCATCTGCACTTCGATCACATGAATAAAGATAATATCTGATTAAAAGACTCACTTCTACACGCACAGCCGTTTGCTAAAGAGTCCGTCCACGTGTTTGACTCATTTCGGATAATTTTGTTTCGTGATTGTGAGAATGTGTTACAATATATAAGTAATTTTATTGATGGTATGGTTAGTACACAGACCTAGGATTTTTTCGCTACGCTCAATAGACCTACGAAGTGTGTGAGTGAAAGGTTCTAAGCTGCTACAAACCGTCGCGAGAAAAAAAGAGATAGTGATACAAGAAGACGGTATGTCATTTTTTACTCGAGTAAGAGGCCATAGCGTCCCGGCCTCTTCCAAGTCGGGGCGAATTTTGTGTATTTGCTCAAATATCTTACGATTATAATATAAAATATGTATTCTGCAAGCATGGTGTCTTGTTCAGTGAGTGAATGTGAGGTTACAAGACACAGTAACCCGAATATATACACGTTTCACAGGTAATTTATGTTTATTTGTACTGCTTTTTGGATAATCATTATTTTGTCATTTTGTTTTAAAATTAGTTATATGAACTATGGAAATATTAGATAATAGGTTTCTCTTCATACTTATCATCAAATTACATTGCTAAATGAAGAATTGGTTGGTATTTTACGAAAAATACAAGAACATTTGTTTACGATAGGGCTTGACAAAGTCCTGACGTCACAAGTATCGATAAAGTCGATAGTTTATGTCTGACCTGTAGCTTCGACGTGAATGCTCGGGTACATATTCAAACCTAAAAAATAACTGGTAGTTTGTTTAATCATAAATTTGTTTAAAAATAATATAATTACATAATAATTAGCGAGAAGTTGACAGATCAGTTTATAGCTTATTGAGTATTTACGAATAAGGGAGTAAATATTATCACAAGATATATTATTCAAAATGTATTATGATGTTTTCTGTGAAAAGTTCCCCTAACTCTCAATAAATAATTGGAAATATCTCTTTCTTCTATCATAAAATATTAGTATCTTTATACAAATGGCTATTTAACAGAATTTGAAATAACTATATGCACGCGTATAGTAATGTTTGTGTTCTTACAGATTACCAACAAATTTTCAATATGTGATAAAAGGGTTCGGATTATTGACGCAATCTAAATAAAAACTCTACAGTTTGTAGTAAACTTTGAATCAAAATGCTTCATACAAAGAAAACATCGATGTATACTAATGAAAGACTCAATACCAACTTTTAATGTCCCTGAATGCATAAAGCTGTGGAAATGGTAGTCAATAGCTTTAGGAAATGATGACACAAGTAACGTAAAGTTTAATTTGTAGTAAAATACATGGACACATATTTTTTTTTCATGTAAAGACTGTAGGATATGTTGAGTCAATCTAGTAACCCTTCCCTTAGCGTCCCTGGTGCAATAAAATCTACAATACTCGCTTCATTGCAGCGCTGGATATCTATGGCTATCCTACCAAAAATAATTTTTATTTTTCCTTTCAGATCAAATTGAAAATAAGACGGCCCTGACCTTACTTAAATAGAGATATATTACCACCGTTAGCCATTACCTGCCCTTCAAATCAAGTACTGTCTCCAACGAAAAAAACTTATTAGCTAATGTTCTAAATTGTGACAAAAATTACAGAAAAAAATTAGCTCTTAAGAAGTTTAAAAGCTGAAACAAAAATAATGATAAAACGGCTTTTAGACTTAAAAGCCGATTTTGAAGAATTATATGTTTTGTAGGCCAGTTAGTAAAGATCATCGAAATTATGTACACATAGTCATTTCTACAGCCCAATGAGCTATGTTTACACAAGGGACAAATTCGACCTTTGCTTACCACATGTGAATGCTTTACGCAAATGGTATACAGATGAATGTAATTTTATAATTTACAGTACCTGTATATTTGCGGCTTAATGATTTTGTTAATGGTAATCATAATACTTAGTAATGGTAAGTTTTATTTCATCTTGTTACGATGATGTTATAGAAGTTTACTTTTAAAAGCGCTGTACCATTTTAGACCTACAATAAATGCATTTGACTTCAACTTTGAATGAGTTTTATTTTAACAGATCAAAAAGGGAGCAAGTTCTCAATAAGGTTGTATTCATTTTATGATATTTGGTTTGATTTTCATTTGAAAACATCGTATTTTGTTTGAAAGGATATACTTTAAGATTCATCCCTTTGAAATTTCATCATAATCAATTAAGTAGTTTGGTTTTTAAATCATAACAACTTGAAAAATAAGGTGTTCAAGTTAATGAAATTGCATATATTGCATTTCTGTGATTTCAGTGTTGTTTACGATCATTACAATAGTCTCAATAAACTATATAGGGCATAATTTCAAACAAATGTGTCCTAAGATTCAACAAGTAAAACTGTCGATAGTATTACGCTCGCGTCATTACAACACTATGTCACTCACACATTTACATTTCATTTTTTGTTATACCATTCATCCGTCACTGTTGGTCTTGTACATCCTAAGCCTATGGGTTAGTACAACTCTTCATCTTTTTCTAAAATATTACGCTCGATTAAAGTTTGATCATCGTTTCAGAAAAACCTATAACAGATATTGACTATAAAAAAATATAAGTAACAACAGCATATAACGTTTTTGCATTTGAGTCCAGTTCCATACAAAAATTCCAATAAGAAAGAGTTGAAGTTACGTTATTCTACGAAACATTGCAGACAAATATGTATTTTTTTCTAATTATTAGAAACTTATTTAATAAATAAAAAAATAACACATTAATATTACGTTATTCTTTCAATAAAAACAAAATTTATTTCATAAGAAAATATTTTTTTAATTTTGAAATTTAAAAACAAAATATACTCGCAAATATAGCGCACTAATCTGACTGGCGCAGTCACTTAGTCACTGACAAGAGGCGAAAAATCCTAAGTCTATGGTCTTGGTAGTCTACTAACTTCATATCGTTTATATTGAGTCAATATTGATTCAATCTCGGTTTCATATGAAAACGAAATAATAACGAAATTGTTTTCTGAATTACCTTACTCTTCTCTTTTTATTTTTTGCTGGCAATATCGTCAAACCAGCCTTGATGCATCATAGATTCATATATTCATAAGGGATCAGCAGACTACCGATTCTGTCTTGTATGAATCTTGAATGAATCTATGCTGAATATGAATATATAATTAGCAGACTTGGCCCCCTGGCTGAGGTTGCCCGGCGCGCGGCACTCGCTCGTGTTACTCGGTTTCAACCAGCTCAGTAAGCAGGCAAAAATTTCATGGCTCTCTTTCTGTTCCGTTCTTTATTGATGTAAGAGTCTGGCCTGTTTTTAGTATTTGCCCAGCTAACATCTAATTTTCGAGAACGACTATATATTTATATTGTTTCAGAATGCAAATCTCACCGGCGTCTTTGCTCCAGTTCCGTCACCTTTTTCTGTGATATCGTTAAACGGTCAGCTTGGTCTCAACATTGCAGTTATACCCGTTTTCATAAAGTTCTTGGTTGATAATAAGGTGGATGGAATTATGAGTAAGTGTAATTTTTAACAAAACGTCGTGACGTCGTGAATTAAATTGAAAATTAAGAAATGAATTGCCAAAAGATATAAAAAATGCCTATTTCTTGAATCACAGATCCTCAATTACAGTCATCTTTTAACTGAATGAATTTTACCAGTTGGTAGGTAGGTAGGTCTCTTTAGCAGTTTCAGATAGTCTGCCTCAAAGCAATAGTGTGCAATTAAGTGTTTAGGCGTGATGGACACTGTAGCAAGAAAAAATACTGAGCAAACGAGACATAAGAATTAAAGTTACGGATTCGCGAGCGCAGTGCAGTGTGAAGCAGAACGAGAACTGTGATACCCCATAAGTAATATTTCATTCAGGCGAAGGTTGTAAAAATGCCTTTAGGATAGTTTGTGGTCATATTGAGTACTTTAGAAAGAGGAATAAGTTTTAAAACTGATTATTATAAATTTATTTTAAAGTTTTTTTGACTTGTTTTTTAAGATCTGACAGAATGTTATAGTCGTTGTAAACTCTCAATTAAGCTATGGTAAGGTTAACAATAATGCTTAAAAAGGTCCAAAGGCTTAATTTTTAATATTGATATATCCATATCATGGAATGTTGAAATCGTATGAGTAATTTCTCTAAGTACCTACCAAGCCTTTGCATGTATACTAAGAGATGTCAAGCCTAACCAAATTAGGACTGCGTGGTGTAAACCCAAAAGAATAAGCTATTGCTCATGAGCTGAAAGCTGAAGTCCTACAAGAATATATTAAAGCTATAAAAGCGACGTAGGTGGCACCTGGTAATTATTTTTATAGTTAGGGGAGAGTCGGGCGGTACCGCGCCCCTAAGCGAGAACGCCTATAACATAGCTAAGGATAGGGTTAAAATAAAATAGTTTTTAGACAATGAAAATAAATTTATTAAGCTATATGTCCAGTGTCACAAAACAAGATAAAATAAATGCAGAGAAAATATATATTTAAAAAAACAAAAACTGGGAAAACGCGGTATTAGCGAACTGGTTCCTTAATACCGTGTTCGAGTTTGGTAATTTCGCGCTAGTTCAATAATACCGTGCGTATAAAAATTACTCGTTAATAATGATATATACATACTATCATTTAATATTATATTAAACTTTATTGTAATAATACTTATAATACAGTCTTTTAAAAAAACACGTTTGAAAAGCTATGTTTTAGTTTCAAAATGTAAGTTATGAAAAATACTACCAAAATGTTAACCAGTCTTACTATAAATACTTAAAAAATTATAACTTTAATAACTGTATGTATAAAATATTTATGTTAAAATAATCTTTACGTTAAAACTATTATTTAAAATAACAATAAAAACTATTATATTCATCAGTCATCATAACAATGCTTATACTTTAACTGAGGATGCTAAAGGAAAAAATCTTTATTATAACTATGAAAATTACAAATTAAAAATAGCAACAGACTAGAATTAACATTTAAAACAATCGAGCCAACCGCTGAATACCCTTACAAGTTTATACATGGCAATTCCGGGCGTAGTTGGGTAATAACGCGCCATGCGCACGGAATTACCGAACATGTACATATAACACAACTTTACATATTTTGTTCAATAATAACAAAATATGTAAAAGTAATGAACTCATCTCTTATCGAAAACAGTCCAAAGATATAACAAGTAATCCGAAAACCTTGAAACGCGTGTGCTCCTTGACCTGAGCGCTCGGAGCGGACTACCGTGGCGCGCGGAGGGCGTTGTTTGTCTTGCGCCACGATATTATTAGCACGCCAGGCAGTTGCTATGCGTAGTTGGCAGGAAATTAAGGGGCGCGGAGTTACCAACCGCGCGGTACTACCGAACTCTCCGCTACCAGATGCCACCTTTCAACAATTAATTCACGGGTGTAAGTATACCCCTTCTTTAAATTACTGGCGGTAGTATGGCTTTATTAACAAAATACTACGAACTATATACAACAACAATACAGCTACTACAATAAAAGCATTTAGACAACCTATAAGTCATTGCAGACTCACAGGCAGCCCAAATGCTCCAGCTCACTACCAGTTGGCAGCGTGCCCAGCATGCTGGCAGCATTGCCCCGTTGAATTCCAACGCTTATTCGTTGAGTCAAATAGGTGCCAGCATTTTGATCACGCGTCGCATCGACCAAGCGCTCTGCAGCTAACTAACTCTCTAGCTAACCTGGCAGTTAGCTGGCACGAATGCTTTCTTGGATATACTACCTTTCCTACATCGAAGCAAATATATATGTATATATACACAAAAGTAATATATATATTTGACAGCTGTCATGGTATTGATATGTTTACGTATTACCTACTCCCTTGTCGGAAGTGACAGATGTCAAAATGACAAAAGTCAACTGATAAACTTTTAGGAGCAATTTCTTGGAAAGCGTTGGTCTTAGACACAAATTTCATCACAAAAGATCTAGTCGAGATTTTCATTTCGGATGAATATCGTCCAATCCGTAATAATTTCGTGACAGGTGCAGAATTTCTTAATAGCCTGGACTTTCCTATTCAGCTGGTCCCACAAAACCTCATTAGAGTCCAAATCCATGCTACTCGCTGGCCAGTCCATTTAATACCAAAATCTTGCAACACTGCCGTAGAACTTTATGATATTTTAAACTAAAATCAAATTGAATCTGTAGTTTTTGTACCATATACCTACTTTTGACTGCAAGCGTGTGATTTTTTTGCTTGCGAGTGTCTCTATGAAAATATAAGTAAATATATTGAGGTTAAATCGACTTCGAATGTGGATAGTTTAGGTCCTGTAGCACGTAGGATACTCTTCATTATCTCATTGTCTACGTGGCTGAAACCGCGAGCGCAGTTTGCAGATTACAGAATTAAAAATATATAGCTTTTATTATCATTTTTTTTTTTTTTTTTTTTTTCTTATTTTTTTTTTTTTGGGACTTTTGGTCGCTTAGCGACTATGTCAGCCCCGTTAAGATTTTATTATCATGTTTTAGTAACGACCACAGTCGAAGGTGAGAGTGAATCGATGTCATCGGTGGAGATATTGACAGTCGTCAAAGCATACATTGAGTCGGCACAGAAGTACAATCTAAAAGTGATCGTGCAGCTTCCAGAACAATCTTCTCCAGACACCTTAGCCGTGGTAAGACGTCATGGATACCTAATATTCGATACTTCACTTAGGAGGAAAATTCCTGTTGTACTAATCTCTGTATTTCTTAAAAAAAAAAATGTTATCTAATAAGCAATACTTAAGTACATTTTGCTAGGCATGGTAACCATTCTACATGATTATGGTACTTGCGGGTTTGAAATCATATTGCTTGTATTATCTTGCAAAGCTATTGTACAATATGAGATTTCTTACATTAACCCTAAAAAGGTAATCTTAGGCGAGCGAAGCGAGCCCTATCACTATCCCTCAACTTGAAAATTTTGTTGCACACTTTACTGAAAATCTATCACACCTATAGATTTGTGTTTTAACTATCACACCTATAGATTTGTGTTTTAACATAGTAATTTAACTTCTTATCTATATAGGTGTTGTACCGGGGCATTTAGTTCCGATTCCCCCTTCGTCTCTCGGCAGCGAGACAAGCCGAGGTCCGAACCACAGTGGTGCCCTTGAGCTCGCTGTCCCCCCTCCAGATAGTAGCAGAGCGTTTTCGTCGCCCGCAGGAGACGGAGGTATAAGGCGCTACAGATTTTCTACTTGAGGGTGGTCGCTATTCAGGCCAGCCATTCACGAAATGCCCTTCCACCATTGCCCGCCATGCGGAGAAGCAGAAGCCCGTGGTGAGATTCGAGCCGTGGAATCCCACCACGCAGCATTCCATAGCCAATGCTACTGAGCCATTACTGGTTTTTATGTTATTTTGGTAGGTAGGTATACTAACAAAACTTCATATATCGCATTCGCCCCAAACCTTATCTACTCGAAAAAGTCCCGCATTAAAGTTACGACTTACACTAAAGTGTCCACGCATATACCAAGTGGAACTCAAACGATTTGGGTTCCTAACTGTTTTCTGTGTTAAAAGTTACACGTAATATCTAGGTGCTTAATAAACTTTTATTTCCAGGCGAGACTCTGTAACACCCGTGGTGTCGCTATTTTGTGTAATCCTGTACTGCGGAATGTGCGAAAGACGACAATCCAAGACGTCATAGATTATTTGAAGTTCGTTTCTGTGGCTGCTCCCTCAGTGCAAATACTTTTTAGCTTCGACCCCGAAAATATAAAAATTAACTGTAAGTTTACATTGTGGCGTATATTATTATGTAAAATGTTTTGTTTTTTATGTTATTGTGAAGGAACAAGCTCGAGGCCCACCTGATGTTAAGCGGACTAACCTCTGCCTATAACAGATGCGTTTCATCACAAGTCACGAATTGCACTGCACCCGTCACTTTGAGACATAGTTGGTGAGTCTCATGTGCCTGTAATTTCACTGGCACTCAAGTACAGCTACCGGAACACACCGTTAGGTGGTTGGCGACAAAAATATACAAAGGACGTTCACAATAACAAGTGAGAATGAGTCTGTTACCGGTAACTTTTATTAATTGTTAGTTCATTTTCAGATAAACTCGCCTTTTAGCATAAATGTTCTTGAAACATATTTATTCTATAGTAATTAAACAACTTTAAACGGTTTAAATCACTACACTATATACTTATCATTATTTTTGTTCCGACGTTTCAAACACTTGGCAGTGATTGCGGTCACCCCATGACTAATATACGCGATTTAAACTGTTTAAAGTTGTTTAATTACTTTGTGTAATAATCCTGAGACAACATTATATTTTATTCTATGCTTAAAATTTCTATACTAAACAACTGTGCATCCTGAGCACCTAAAACTTTAACAGCGACTTCTGTTTCATCATTTTCGAATCTCTGACCTCTCAGAGAGTCTTTCAACCTTGGAAATAGATAGAAATCACTAGGTGCAACGTCAGGTCAATATGGAGGATGATCAAGTATCTCGAAGTCAGCGAATGCCGCGATCTGCGAGCCGGGACATTATCTTGATGGAACAAAATAATTTTTGCTGTATTACCGCGAGCTGATTCTCACGAATTCCGTTAGGACTTTTGTTATTTCATCTGCAAACAATGTGCTCGTAACAGTACCTGCATGGTCGTCATATTCAGTGACCATCCCTTTATTATCCGATAAATAGAGCCTGAACGACTCTCTTTAAATTTCTTAGGGGTTGGCTTAGGCAGTCTTTTCTAAATCCAAAGTCTGGTGTAACTTTATGGAGCGCACCGAAAGATGCGGGTTCGATTTCCTCCCGGGGCATAATATTTTGTGGTCCAATATTTGGTAAAATATAATTATTTTGTTTCAGTCAACTTAGGTCAATTTTGGGGGAATGCAACCGAGCAGATTAAAAACTTCGGCGGGGTGAGATGTCCATTGGAAGATGCTTTGAGAATGACTGCCTATATCACTCCCAAACGCAACCAGTATATCATAATATCTGAATCTGTAAGTATGACTTTTCAATTTATTTACATATAACATTGAACATGGAACAATAGTAGCGGAGCTTTCTTATTGGCCTAACAGATGCTAGGATCATAACAGCGCGCACCCCGATGTGGCAATCGTCCGAAATGCGCCAGAATCACACAAAACATTACTTTACACAAGAAATATGGGATTTAAATAGAAGGGTAAGGGCAAAACACAAAAACGAGATATTATTAGGCCCGTTTCCTGACGAAAATATAAACAAATTTGAAATATATACAGGGATATTGTTAAAATACTAACAATCTCTTGGGGTTGACTTCTGCTAGTCCTAACAATAATAATGAGTTTTTTTTTGTCTGGATAAGCGCGAGGACCACAAAAGTCTCTTGTGCCTGTAATGTATTATTTCATAGTTTTATTTGCTCCATGTAAATATTCAAAACTCTATTCAAAGGGAGCGCGATGCGGTCCAGTGTAGCCGTGGCGGCCGCTCTTGGCACGGAGTAGGCATTAAACACAAAAAAAAAACATCTCAAAATATTTCTTACAGGACTAGCAGAAGTCAATCCTAAGAGGTTGTTAGCATTTTACCAATAACCATGTATATCCTGTAACAAGTATCTGCAGATAGCAAACTTCCATGGAAGTTTGCTATCCGCTTTTAAAATTTTGTTAGTTATAGCTCCCGGGACTATATGAAAATTTGTTATTACCGAGATTTCAGACAATTGTTTGATATTTATACCAAACTTCGGTCGGTTATTCTTTATGTTAATGTTTTCATGGTTCATTTCTTCGAACAGTACTCGAGTAAAAGCTAACGTAAGACATAACTAGGTACTAGTTGGGTTGGAAACTAACTTCGAACGCTTTCTACTATGATCAGCCACTGATATCAAGTCAGCGTGCTGTCAATTGATTTGAATTCACGCACTTTTTATAGCTGTCTTGCTATAAAGCCTTGGTCAAAGGCATTTTGTGAATGCCCGCCTGGTTAGCTACCACCCTCAATTTATTTCAATAAGCTCTAACAGGGTGCAAAACAAAGACACTCCCCGAGCAGTGTGAATTTACTAAACATGGCATTTTCGTTTCAGTATTCACTCCTAGCCGCTTTTAAGGCTGGATTTAGTTCCGTTGTGGCCATGCCAGTCAATGTGTTCCCCAGCCTGGCGACGGGAATAAAAAATAATTACAATAATACCACAGGCCAAGAATATCAGGCCACTATAAATCTATATGTCAGAGCTGTTACTGGTTCTATGTACTACGACCAAAAACGTAAGTATAATATTATTTACCCGTTTTATTGTTGTTGTTACTTATGAAGAGATCAGTCTACGCCTACACGTGATTATATAAATGGGAGTGCGTGCAGTGATTTTAATGTTCGTGTCCACCCCGTCTGACTTTTTAAGTTCTGAATATCTTGATCTATCATAGTAGTCGGCCGAAAATGTCACTAGAATCGTTCGACTCGATTCAAAGTTTAAAAAAATTCAAAATTCTCTCGCCGTTAAAATGGTTGTTTGCTCCATTGGTAAACAATCTACTATTTTTAACTTTTATTGTGTCTTCTGCAGTGTACTCGTAGAAGTAAAAATGTGGGGTTTGATCACAACTATAAAATCACATTATAAATTAACGTTTTCAATATTTGTTGGTTAAATAGTGGAAATATTATAGTAATTTATATATACTTACTGAAAATTCAGTTTTTTAACTAGTTTAGTTTTTGGGATAAACCGTGCAACAAAATGGTAGGTCCCATCTGATCCCTTATAATAGATCCCTGTGAATATTCTTTGCAACAGGACTCACAATATATTATTAAAATACCCCCATCGAATCCCAACAAAATCAAGTACCAAATCATCCAATGAATGCAGTTGGAACATAATTGTTTGATAATATCGCCGACAAAATTGTGAAGTAAGATCCTAGAAGTGATCACCTAGTATAGCTATTTATCTATAGTGGTGTACCTACTTGTTAGTCTTGCATACATCTTATTAAAAAAAAAAATTCTTCAATTATTTTTCCAAGTGTTCTTAGTTCGACTTGTACCGTCTCCGTCCAAAGGAATATAAGCGCAAAATATATCTATTTTGAACCTTCTTCAGTATTACAGTCGCCTAGTACCTTTTATTTAAATTGATGAAATTTACAGAAAAGCAATTTTATGGCAATATTAAAATAAAAGTTACTAGGCGAGCATAATACTGAAGAAGGTGAATTGGTGAGTTCAGTTTAGTAATTTAGCACTTTCATCGACGATGATAAGATAAAGCAATGAATCAGGTGGGATCCGATGGGAGAGAGACTAACTGATTTTTGGGATTGGATGGAAACTTTTGAAAATTGGGATTCTATTTGTGGGATTCGTTGGGAGATACCCTTACAAAAATAACCAAAATTGTCAAATGTCAACGTTAACATATTGTTGCAAGGACCCTTGTCTTTTTTTACATATAACTAAATTAAAATATATATGTATTGTACTAACTGAGTTCTAGTAGAAGATGCTGAGCTGCAAAAAAGTATTTTTTTATCTTTCTCATGTATTGAAGCCTCCCTAAAAAATAATTGAATTGCTTCAATTTGAGTCCATTACACATCTTTATATCAATGTACTACACAAAATATTAATTAAGTTTGTATTTCTTTCCGTTTACGAGCTAGACGAAACATGACATACTTGGACAGATAGACAACTGACTCTCATTAATAGGGTTATTAATAGGGTTCTATTTTACTTTATTGGTAAAGAAACTCAAAAATAACTGTGTTAAGGCCGATTTTCCAGCATCAATGCAGAGTATCAACGTGTCAATAGCAGCATAACGTAATTTATTGTATCTTTTCCAGTGCGACACGTGAGATTTATCAAAACCGCCCTCAGCATTATTTATGACTTCCAATTCGGAGATGCCCGGTTCCCATCTAATGGTACCACGAGACAAGAACGCAGAGACATGACTAAAAGGCTGCAGGCAGAAGGAATTAAGTGTGCAAATCCAGAATACTAATTAGCATTGCAAAATTACAACTAGAGGAAAAATTTTAGTCATGAGCGGGATTATATTACAACCCGCGCCATCCACCCCTATAGCGGAGGTATGATGGGACCGCTAATCCAACAGGAAATTTGACTCATATCTCTAATTTTTCCTCTCGTTTGGGGATGGATAATAATAAATATTGGCATTTTTTCTAGGACCGTTTGAACAAGAACAAGTTAAACTTTTTAATCATTCAATCACGTCCAAGTAGGTACCTATAATAGCCACCTACAAGTGTGAGATAGAAATTTCAACATTTAAAAAAGAAAAAAAAACGTAATAAAATAAACACACTATATAGATGTGTACAAATATAACTAGTCTCTAAAAAAATACACATTTTGTCCGACCTATTAGTAAAACAGTAATTAGTTCTTATAGGAAGAGCGACCGAAGGTCTTTCCTCCAGGCTTTTTAGATGGTATTCGCACTATTTTGGCTTCCGCAGCGCAGCAAACCGAAAGAGAACATTTTATTGTTTTCAGCTACATTTCTAAATATGATTACAATCACTATTACTTACGTGTTAAGCGAAAATCACACACACGTTTTTACAGCACACAATTTGTAATTGTAACCAGTTTTGAATAATAAAATATACTGATTCTGATTCATAAATAATTTATTAATGTTAATAGGTATTCTTAAGCAAGGCGAGAGACTTAAGTGCGAATAGGTACGAAGGTATACAGTAAATAATACAGTTTATTACAGCATCAAAATGAGTAAATTTAAATATCTTGTTTGCTAATATCTTTTGTCAGTATAAGTAGGTATGTGTATGTAGGTATATAATCCGTTGTCAAACAATCTGTCTGTCTGATTGAACATATTTTCCCGGTGCTCAAATTTTATCTTTACTCTTCAGCGTGTTGTTTAACTTGTTCATGCACAATTCACTTACTCACTAGCTATAAGTATATTAGTAATTTAGCAATCGGGTTTTTTTAACCGACTTCAAAACAAGGAAGATGTTTTTTTGCATGGTGGTAGGGCATTTTGCGAATGCCCGCCTGGCTAGCTACCACCCTCAAGTAGAAAATCTGTCGCCAAGCACCTAACAGTGTGTTCCTGCAGCTGTCCTTGAGAGCCAGTAATTCTAGGCTAGCCTGAACAACATCTTCGACCTCATCATCACTTACCATCAGGTGAGATAGTGGTCAAAGGCTAGCCAATCATATATAATAAAAAAAACTTTTCTGTTCGTCTGTATTTTTTTTATTGTTTATACCTCAGAAACTTTTTACTGAGTGGACCGATTTTGATGTTTCTTTTTTATTTGAAAGCTGATGCTTGTCTTGTGGTCCCATTTAAAGTTCATCAAAATTAGTTATTTTTGAGTTACACTCCGAACGAGAAACTAACTGAAAAATGTTTTCCTATCTAGATGATATACCTAGTCATGTCAAGTATTGCTACTTACGGGATCGATTGTCCTTCACTAAAAAGGGTGAAAATGTTTGCACACAATATTGTCATAATAGGTACTTTTGAACTATCATGACATCAAGAAGTTATTCCATTTTTAGGTAAACACATTTTTTTTACGTTTTCAACCTCTGTATCTGCGCCGTTTGGAAACAATCAAGGAAACTGAATTACTTAAAAAAATATAATTATTGTTTACAAAATTCCACTATCAACATTTCTCGAAAAAAAGATCGAAAAGAACAATCGGAAATCCGGAGTGCGCATTTTTGCCCAAGCCATAAAGAAATAATACAGGAATAGGTCCTATCCATTTATCTATGCCCAAGCTGAAACAGAGATGCTGCGCTCGCACTTTGCGCTCGCTCGGTCATTAATCTAGATTACTATCAAACAATAAGGCATAAAAGAACACTGTATGTTTCATTCATACATTTTCACTTCTCGCACTTAAAGCATGACTAAGAGAAGATGACCACATTTTATGTATTCTGTTCATGTTATCGAGATAACAGATACTACACGTAGATAGGTGTGTACTAAATCAATTCAATGGATTGGCCGTAGCGGTGAAATAACAAGGTTAAAACATTGGAAGTCGTTGCTGTTGTTGATTAGCCTCGGTCCATGCAAGACATATCAGTGCGCGACGAATTTGAGACCAACGTTACAGATTAGCCAATAGTATCTATCACGTAAAGAACTGTGAAAGTCGGACCTCCCTTCTCTTGTTTATTTGCAAGAAATACTGATTTGAACACTGTCAAAGAAAATAGTTTTAGTCAGTTTGTTTAATTACGTTATGGCTGCCTTTGTGTTGACAAGTTTTGTGGTGTTTTGTTTATCTGCAGATGGAAATGTAAGTACCATATGTAATTACTTTTTTAGTGCCTAATCCTTGACCGCGATCGCTACAAGCCACCAGTACAGTAGTATCTAAGATCATTATTGTAAAATGGCTTTTCGTACCTAGATATTATGGTCCTGTTTTCTGTACAAACTATAGCTATACATTTCACTGCGACGACTGGAGGAAAAATTGTTAGATTTTTGAGTTTGGCGTCAAATGAATTGAGTGAAAAGTATATATTTTTAAATATCTTTGTTTTAATAAGGTACCTATGCGGCTATGTACATCGAACATTGCTGAACTCTACCTATGATGTTTTTTTTTAAATAATCTCTCTATATTAGGTATGTACTAACACACAATTTAACATATTAACCGTAATTTATAAAATTTTATTTTCGATTTTACTATTCTCAATTTTTAATAGAAAGGTTTTTTATGCGTACCTAATTTTGTTTACAGGCTTTAAATGTAAAAGGGCTGATACCTTCTGTGTTCACTCCATTCAATCAAGATGGGCAATTGAACTTGGAGCTGATACCCCAATATGCAGAATATCTTAAGAAGAACAAGGTTGATGGAGCACTTGGTACGTATTAAGGCCCTTAGAAGACCCAAATTTGTACACGTACACTCTATATCATCTGTAATAGCTGACTCGTCCATTGCTGAACACAGCATCCCCACGCTTGGCAGGCGGCTTGGGGATTGCAGTGTAAAATGGCAGTTTTTTAGAAGGTGCTGCTGCCCACCTTCCAGTATTTTTCCCTTAGTCGCCTCTTACGACACCCACGGGATGATATGGGGAGGTGCAATTTTAACCCGGCACCCCACGAGGATATATATCATCTAATACTTCTAAATTATTTAATCTACTACACACTAACTACTTCTAAGTTAAACTTGTTATATCCCTGTTTATTATTTGGGTTTTGTATATTTATTTTTTCCTCTTGTAGTACAGAGTGGGTTTTAATTATAGATGCTTTAGTTTTTACCTTAATCATAATCAACAATGTTCACTATCGCAATCAGCCCCTCGAATGTTTCTGACGGATTCAGTCGAATTTTCATGTCATCCACCATCCACACAAGAACATGGTCTATTTAATTTCATATTAAAATCAGGAAACTTCCAGGTAACTTTGTAAATCTCTTTGAATATAGTGCTTTTTGTGACTGTAGATTTTGCAAAGCTGATGGTCCTTATGCAGATATCAATAAATACTCCGTGCTTACTGTGCTTTTCGATTGTAGGCAAGCAGCGATGGCTCATTGGCATTGACTATGGACTGCCGCGCAGCAGGTCCATGGTTCGAATCCCGCCGCGGGCGTGAGCTTCACCGCATGGTGGAAGGGCATTTTGCGAATGCCGTCGCTAGCCAGGCAGCGACCACCCTTGAACGCGACAGATTTTCTACTTCTTAGGAAATCTGTCGCTAAGCACTTAACGGTGTGTTTCGGCAGCAGTCCTTGAGAGCCAGTGAAATTACATGCACATGAGACCTAACAACCATGTCTCAAAGGTGACGGGCCGCTTCACATCAGGTGGGCCTCGAGCTAGTTCCTTCACAATTACATTATAAAAAAACAGATTTTTGAATAAAAATAACATAGTAAGATTTCGACATCATAATATTATGATATCTTATGTCATTGGCCTCGTACGCTGCGGCGTAAGCGTTTATGATTGTAATGTTGAAAATCTACCTTTAACTAAATGACGCTTAGCCTATTCGAAATTGCATCAAACCGAAGAGTGCTTGAGACCATTGACCTATATATACTAGACGCGACATCTCAAACGAGAATAGTCGACCAGTGCAGGTATGCCGGCCGGCATACTTTCCCACACACGCAGCTGGGCACTCGTAGCTATTACACGCGCCTTACGTTCGAAAATTATGTATTCAAAATACACAACTGATAATACACAATTTTCGAACGTACAGCGCGTGCTGCATCTCTACGAGTGCCCAGCTGCGTGTGGGGGAGAGTATGCCAGCCGGCATACCTGCACTGGTCGACTATTCCCGCTTGAGATGTCGCGTCTAGTATATATAGGTCAATGCTTGAGACATACTTTTTGTCCACAAAAATCTCAATTGAATTGAAATTTTCATAGCTGATGTACAAGCGACTGTACCTTTCACAGCTTCATATTCATAAATTAAGAAGTAACTATGGTTATATTATGCATTTCCTAGTGGCTGGTACTGCGAGCGAAGGACCTAGCCTCAGTATGGTGGAGAGGAAAGATCTCCTAGACGCATGGCTGACAGCAGCTAAACCTCTCGATTTGAAGGTCGTGATGCATGTTGGTGGTCTGCCGATGCCTGAGGTCTTGGAGTTGGTAAGCAGTAATAGTTATAATTAGTTAAGGTTTAAAATTTTTCAAACGTACGAGACAAAAAAAATGCTAGATACAGCTGAAATAATTGAAGAAATTAGTGTTTACAAAGCATTATATGTAAAATGACTACAATTGGTTACATAGTTAAAAATTTAATTTTCTGGAGCTGTTATAAAGGTTCGAATTTCAAAAACTTACCACGCTAGCGGATAAAAATTTTTCATTTCTCAAACTCAGAAAGAAACGTTTGTTTGATCCGAGGAGTACGTGGAAGACGCTGCTTCCCACCTAAGAGCAGGAAAACTCAAAGTAAATGCTTCCTTCTCTAAGGCTGGAATGTTTTGTAACCATGGTAGCCAATGTTGTAAACAAAATTACATGTCAAAGTTTTATCGTTGTAAAATGCTCTGCTGTAATGAAAAAAAAAGATACGTTTGTGTTTATGTAAAAACTAAAAGAACCAGTTTATAACAGAACGAATCAGAAATTCTCAAGTTAGTGTATGTTGTATGAAAATTAGAGTCACTAATTCTGTTTATGAGCTAGAGGTATTTTATTTTTTATTCACATTGTCTATGTGAATTAAAAATAAAATACTTTTAAGCTGGATGGCCCCCGGAGTGACGCATTATATTCCATATTTATTATAATTTAAAAAAGGGTTATTTTTTTTTATTTTTTTTTTTATGCCTGATAGCTTAACCTTTGACCACTATCTCACCTGATGGTAAGTGATGATGTGGTCGAAGATGTTGTTCAGGCTAACCTAGAAGTACTGGCTCTCCAGGACAGCTGCCGGAACACACCGTTAGGTGCTTGGCGACAGATTTTCTACTTGAGGGTGGTAGCTAGCCAGGCGGGCATTCGCAAAATGCCCTACCACCATGCTATAACGACTGCCATCCTAAGATAACAACCGGGACCGACGGCTTAACGTGCCCTCCGAAGCACGGAAACGCTCAGTAGTAATGTCACTAGCGGTCACCCATCCAACTCATGACCGCGCGCGACGTTGCTTAACTTTGCTGATCGGTTGGGAACAGCTAAGTAAACTTCGCTACGAGCGCTTCAAAAATATATATATATTACTTCTCGGCTAAATTCTTTGAATGCTTCCGTGCTTCGGCACGTTTAATTAAGTTAAGTCGTTATGCTATGGCGGAGTCATTCGGGCGGTCTGAAATCTGCGGTACTAGGTTACCACTATCGCAGATATAATATCCCAGAACCTACCTGCCAAGTAAGTTTGAAGCCGCGTGGTGGATTACCTATCCTACTATCCGACCCTGTATCTCAGTGGCATTTGTGGTCATCAGTTTGCACTGACCATAAGTATATAAGAAATAGGTAGTTAGTTTACTATCTCTTTACCTCTCCCTGACAGTAAGGTTAGTGTCCCAAAAGAAGTGGAAGTGAGAACGCGATACAAAGTACCAATTTCAAGATCAACGATAGACGATACGTGTACTAAACTACCTATTTCTTATATACCTATGGTCAGTGCAAACTGTTGACCACAAACGCTACTGACTCATCTGTAAGTAAGGATGTGAATCCTCCTCTTGGTAAGTAAGGATGTGGATCCTCACTGACTTAAGTAGAGGATATTGGATTGCCTGGCTGGCTTCCCAATCTAGACTTGGTTCTCAAGGATTATTAAACTATTATCATTTTCGCTGTTTCGAAAAATTTGCTATTACGTTTTAGTCAGGAGCTCAAGCCGATAATTTGTATTTTTCATAGCAACGTGCTTTGAAGTTCTGTCATAGAAAGAAATCTTATAAACATTTTATTTTATGCCTCAGACCGTGCGACCCGTCTCTTTGGTGTCAACCCTATTAGCATAGCTGATTATATTAATGAATTAGGCAACGAATAAATAAGTGTTAGAATTTTAAGAAGCCTTTGAAATTCTTACAGTTTTTTAAATAACATGTAATAAAAATTAACAGTCAAGATTTTTTATATAAAAAAAGAGTTAAGTATTTGTAGGTTTGAATACAAACTTTCTACGTATTTTGTTTGTCTTTTATCGTAAATGTTGTAGTGCAAAATGTCAAACTTGATGTGGTTCTAGTGCAAAAAAGTGAACCAAGTAAATATGCCTCTGTGAGTTGGATTCATGCCAAGGATCCCGTACTGTACTGTATGAAAGAAAACAAATTATTGTAACCGCACATTATCAGAATTTATAGCTTTTTTTTAAAGCTTATAGGCTAGCCTTTGACCACTATCTCACCTGATGGTAAGTGATGATGTGGTCGAAGATGTTGTTCAGGCTAGCCTAGAATTACTGGCTCTTAAGGACAGCTGCTGGAATAAACCATTAGGTGCTTGGCGACACATTTTCTACTTGAGGAAGGTAGCGAGCATGGTGATGGTAGCGGGCATTCTCAAAATGCCATACCACCATGCTGTAACGACTGCCATCGTAAGACAACAACCGGGACCGTACACGGCTTAACGTGCCCTCCGAAGCACGGAAGCGCTCAGTAGTAACGTCACTAGCGGTTACCCATCCAATTCCTGACCGCGGCGGACGTTGCTTAACTTAGCTGATCGATTAAGAACAGCTAAGCAAACTTCACTACGAGCGCTTTAAAATAATCATTATTAATTTATTATCATTTTCGCTCTTATTACATAAGTGAGTTGGAATTTAACTAAGGATCGCGAACTGTATACGAGTATATTAGGTTTATGAAAGAAAACAAATTATTGTAACTGCATATTATCAGAATTTATCGCTCTAGCTCGCTTTTATTAGAACACGAGACTACTCAAAACCGATATATGATATAGACAGATTTGAAATACATAAAGATCTAATGAGTAATACATTTTAGGCCAGGTATTCAGAAAAGGCTGGTCCAGATGCTATCTTGACCTTACCGGAGCTGTACTACAAGCCAGCGAACGTGGAAGCACTGGTAAACTACGTGAAACAGATATCTGATGCTGCACCGTCACTGCCAATCCTGTACTACGACCATCCTTCGTTGAGCGGTGTTAAACGTAATATTACTTATATTTTACTATTTACCATAATATTATAAATAATTACCTGAAATATGATAATAATATTTTGAGGAATATTTTTAAACTGACTTCAATAAAAGGAGGATGTTCGCCTGTTATTTTATGTTGTTACCTCAGAACTTTCGACTGGGTGAACCGATTTTGATATTTTTTTTTTATTTTAAACTGACGATTGTCGTGTGCTCCCATTTAAGTTTAATTAAAATTGGTCAAGTCGTTTTTGAGTTACACTCCAATAACTGAGAAATATTTTCTTTGTGATCATGATGATATAGTCGTTCTTAAAGTCACTGAAAAGAGTGAAACATTTTTATTGCCTAAAAATAGAAACGTCTGCAACACTCAAAAGTGTGAAATAACTTGTCGAAGTCGTACACCAGCGCACTGGGTGCAGAGAGAACAGCTAGGTCCCAATTTAGGTAAGATCTCTTTTATATGAGAAGTGGTCATGTTTAATTGTGGTCGTAATCCGCCGAAACGACAAGCACAAATAAGATAGCTTATTTAACACATTTGTTTACTTTTTAACCGACTCCAAAAAGGAGGAGGTTCTCCCTCGACTGTATTTTTTTATGTTTGTTACCTCAGCACTTTTGACTGGGTGAACCGATTCTGATGATTCTTTATTAATTTAAAACTGAAGCTTCCCGTGTCGTCCTATTTAAATTTCATCAAAATCTGTCAAGCCTTTTTTGAATTACACTCCAATAATTGAAAATTATTATCCTATCTTGATGAAATAGTCATTGACAGTGAATGACAATTGATCATGTAAGCAGCAAGGGTCACTATAATGGTTGGATTTTTTTTAATATCATGGTACTGACTTAAACAAGTTATTTCACACGCTAGAGTGTTAAAATCGGTTTAACTTTTAGGAAAAAAAAATCTGTTGAAAAATGTTGAAAGACCTTGTTTTTATTTTTAGTAAACATGGCCAAGTTCTTCCGGCAAGCGACAAAAACCATCCCAAACTTTAAAGGCATCAAGTGCAACTTTTTAACAGCTGTTGACATATCTGCACGCAACGAAGTGGACGATGACCAAGTAATATTCATGGCAGGATATGTAAGTTAAAATAAAAACATCGCAATTTTTATTATACTACTATTTCGATAGGTATATGTATACATTGCAACAAGCCCAAACATACCTATACAGGGTTATTGGTAAAATGCTAACAACCTCTTAGGGTTGACTTCTATTAGTCCTTAAAACATTTTGAAATACAAATATTGTTTTTGGATTTTCTTAAAAAATATGGTTTTTGTGTTTGTTTATGTGTATATGATGGAATAAGCACGAGGATCCCTGATGTTAAAAGTCCCTTGGGCCTGTAATTAATATTTCATATTTTATATTACTTAGCTAGATGTAAATATTCAAAACTATATTCAAAGGTAGCGCGGCGCGGTTCAGGGCTGCCACGGCGGGCGCCCTTATTTAATTACATCTCAAAATGTTTGTTAGGACTAGCAGAAGTCAACCCTAAGAGGTTGTTAGCATTTTACCAATAACACTGTATTACAAGTGATTTATGTTGTTGTTGTTTTTTTTTTTTTTATTTGTAATTTTGTAATGATTTATGTTGTATTAGGATGGCGGTTTTCATAACATGGTGTAAGGGCATTTTGCGAATGCCCGCCTGGCTATCACTCTCAAGTAAGAAAAATCTGACGGATTGAACGGCTTAGCTTCTAACGGTGTTTCGGCAGCAGCCTTGAGAGCCAGTAATTCTAAAAATTAAAGGATAGACTGAACAACATCTTCGACCACATCATCACTTACCATCAGGTGAGATAGTATTTAAAGGCTGGCCTATCAGTTGTACAGGGTTATTGGTAAAATGCTAACAACCTCTTAGGGTTGACTTCTGCTAGTTCTAACAAACATTTCGAGACGATTTATTTAAAAATAAATAGTTTTGAATATTTACATCGAGCTAAGTAATATAAAATATGAAATATTACATAACAGGCACAAGAGACTTTTAACAACAGGTGGTCTTCGTGCTTATTTCGTCAAATACACATAAACAAACACAAAAAAAACAAAATAAAAAAAAACTTCTCAAAATGTTTGTCAGGAATAGCAGAAGTCAACCCTAATCAGTTAGCATTTTACCAATAACCCTGTATAAAAAAAAAAAAAGTAAGACCAGGAGAAACGGCCCATATTTCCAGGCAACAACAGCATCAGCATACATGATGGGCTACAACTCAAGTATGACTGCGGTCTCCAACCTGTTCCCTGAGCTGATGCTAGAAATCGCACAAGCAGTGCGGCAGAGCGACGTGAGGAAGGCCAGGGAACTGCAGCAGGAGCTGAACAAACGAGTCGCTGCTATAACTGAACAAGGTACAACCATCGTCACGATTCTTCATCATCTTCTTATCCTTATCTGCCAATGAGGAGTCGGTACAACGTCGTCTCTAAGAACACATTTATTACGAGTAAAAATGTACTATCGTTAACAGCACACAAGTCAACAAAAGGAGGAAATCGTAAAAAGAAGTTGCTTTATTTCTGTTGCCGGCCGCGTGTCTGACTCGAACACTCCTTGGAGTAATAATAAGTATATCAACTCACATCCCATCAACAGCGGGAACACGTTCATCGTTGAACAAAGGCCTCTTCCATTGGAAAGGGATTGTGGAGATCTTAGTGTAAGATGCCAGTTTTTCATAAGGCACTGCTGTTCTTGCTGAGTTGGGGATAGCAATTGTAGTCCAGCATCCCATGAACAGGTAGTCTAATACACGCTGCCTTTCTGGTAATCAGCTGCCCTATTATATAATTTGATACTATCAAATCAAATAGTTTATTTGCAAGAATACAAGTAAAGAAGATCTTAAAAGTATTATTTTATTACACACAGTTTTACTCTGTCTGCAAGCAGACGTGCAAATATTTCATGCAGTTACATTGCAATTAGGAATCAGACAAAAATAATGATAAATATACGCGATTTAAACCTTTTAAAGTTGTTTAATTACTATGTTGGAATCAATAGTTCTTTTTTGGAATGGGTTAAAGGAGTCTTTTATTTTATATAATTTAATTTATACATTTATATTCTTTGAATTCCTTAGCAATATAAAACAATTATTTAGCAGCCATGCAGTCAGTTTTTTTTAAAATTAGTTCCAGACAGTATTTTTTATGCTCGTGGGTAAGCAGTTATAATAGCGACCTTAGATCCCGGATGTACCTTAGGAATGTATACTCAAAGATAGCAACATATAATAAGCAGTTCGCTTATTATATGTACAACTGCTTGTATAAATCCTGAGGTTCGAATAAAAGATTTACAAACTTAGATCTTTATTAACACCAGCGAAACCACATTTTTCCATAGTTTTGATCAGATTTTATAAAAAAAGTTTGCACCCTTGCCTGTGGGATGTCGTGGTACAGAGGTAATTGAGTTCAATACAAACGTTATTTTATTTTTTTCGATAGTAATAAGTAAATGGGGGCCATCAAAGCGGTTAATTTTAGACTATTTTTGTTACGGAGTTTGGAAACTAATTTCGATATATTATGTACGATAGCCTTTTAAAAAAATGTGAATACACCAATTTATGGTATGGTAGGGTTATCAAAATCAAAAAAATATTTTATTACGGACTCTTGCACTGTGGTACCTTAAAAGAGCGAAGCCCGTCTTTCACTTGGCCAGTTTTTTAGAAGTCTGTTAATACTTGTATCTTATTTTACAGGCGAGTACGTCCCATTCGTTAAAGCTGCAATGGAATACATCTCCGGAATCGAAGTTGGAAGCACAAGACATCCCAACACACGTGTTTCAGAAAAGCAGAAAGAAATACTTCATGAGAAAATTCAGGACTTAGATTTACCTGTGTCAACGTCCAGAGATTGATTCTTATTATTAAAGAAGCATCAGGGATTTCAGTAAATGACATTACAAGTAAATTTTCAGAAAACATTTTATTATTAACTTATTAGGAACCGGCTAGGACCCGCGTTATATTTACCGGAAAGATTCCGACCAGTTTCGGACTGTTTTGAAGTCCTTCGTCTGGGAGTCACGATTAAGCGAAGCGACGAACACGGGCCTCTGCTGGTCGGAATCTTTCCGGTAAATATAACGCGGGTCCTCGCCGGTTCCTAATAAGTTAATATGGATAAAACTCGCGATAGTTTCCAAAGTAAACATTTTATTTACACATTATTATTTATAAATAAACATAATTACTCATAATAAGTTATTGTTATTTTACTGTACTGTACTGTATCAGCCGCATTGTCCACTGCTGAACACAGCCTCCTCCATTAAGGGTTTGCCATAATCCCCACGATTGTCAGGCGTCTTTAAAATTTTTAAGCGCTCATAGTGCAGGCAATTAAGGTAAGCAACGTCCCCTGCAGTCATGACTTGTAAGGACGACCGCTCTCTTGTCGTTACTACTTAGCGCTTCCTTGCTTCGGAGGGCACATTAAGCTGTCGGTCTCAGTTGTCTTGGATTGCAGGCGTAACAGCATGGGGGTAGGGCATTTTGCGAATGCCCGCCTGGCTAGCTACAACCCTTAAGTAGATGTCTGTCGTCAAACACCTAACGTTGTGTTCCGGCAACTGTCCTCGGGAACCAGTGATTCTAGTTTAGTCTGAACAACATCTTCATCCACATCGTCTCTTACGATCAATAAAAAAATCTTCGACACCCAGTGCGTTAATGGGGGACTTCCGTTTATTCCAACCTTTTGAAGTAGTGATGGCTCAGTGGCATTGGCTATGGATTGCCGTGCAGCAGGTCCATGGTTTGAATCCTGCCGCGGGCTTGAGCTTCACCGCATGGTGGAAGGGCATTGTTCGAATGCCCACCTGGCAAGCTACCACCCTCAAGTAGAAAATCTGTCGCCAAGTACCTAACAGTGTGTTGCAGCAGCTGTCCTTGGGAGCCAGTAAAATTACAGGCACATGAGACCTAACAACTGTACGTCTCAGTGTGACGGGCATACGTGCAATTCGTCGTTGACGAGAATGAGAATTTGTTACCTAGCATGCGATTGTGCTTGTTATCAAATTAACTACAGATTTATTTAAAAAAAATTAAACTGTTTTTTCTCTCCTATAATATAAAAATCAAAGTAAACCATTTATTTACAATTATAAAACAATTCATTTATTTTAAATAAAAGTCTTTTCCTATCTTATCACCCATTATTTCTTATCATCTATCGATTCATCCCTACATGTTGAGTGTTCGGAGTTTCTCTTCAAGAACTTGAATTTGTGTCTCTTTTAGACGAGTCAGCGGCTTCCTCGGAGCTCCGACCTTTACCATGGATATGATCTCCATGGCTGCCTTCATCGCAGGTACAAAGTCTCCTAATGAAAAATAAAAAAATGTTAGTTCGTAGTTGTTAAATTAAAACGTTTAAAGAATACAGTTAAATGTCATAGGGAGGATTCCTAATGACATTTATTTTTAATCGACATAAAAAGAAAGCAGGAAGTTCTAAGTTCAACTGAATTCTCTTTATTTTTTGTGTGTGTTACTTCATAACTCTTTACAGGGTGCACTGATTTCGATATTTTTTTTTTTATTCTAAAGCTGTTGCTTGTCTTGTGCTCCCATTAATTATTATCCCTAGTAGTGCGTATTTGATGTTTGAAGAGGGTTTTATTAAAAAAATTATTATTATCTCTAAATTCATAAAGACATTTTATCTGTTTGCTTACCTTGAGAAGCAATGCAATCAACTAGTCTGTTCATCTTCTCCTGGTTAGCTCTTGCAGCGTTTACTTCTCCACACTTCACAGCATCCACTATATCACGCACCAAGCCAGGGAACATATTAGTGACTGTAGCTATGCTGGAGTCGTGCCCCATTAGAACTGAAGGAGCTAAATGCTGAAAACATAATGGATCCTCTTTGTCAGTGTCCCTACTTCCTTAATCATACAATATAAATGGTACTAACAGCTACTAGGCATGTGGTAATGTAGTGCCGTGGAGATTTATTTTCTTTTTTATGCTTGATATGTTAGCCTTTGACCATTATCTCACCTGATGGTAAGTGATGATGTGGTCGAAGATGTTGCTCAGGCTACCCTAGAGTTACTGGCTCTCAAGGACAGCTGCCGGAACACACCGTTAGGTGCTTGTCAACAGATTTTCTACTTCAGGGTGGTAGCTAGCCAGACGGGCATCCGCAAAATGCCCTACCACCATGCTATAACGACTGCCATCCTTAGACGACAACCGGGACTGACGGCTTAACATGCCCTCCGAAGCATGGAAGCGCTCAGTAGTAACGTCACTAGCGGTCACCTATCTAACTCATGACCGTGGCGGACGTTGCTTAACTTAGCTGATCGGTTAAGAACAGCTAAGCAAACTTCGCTACGAGCGCTTTTGACATGACGGTGGGGATTGGTTTCGATATCCCCACAGATATCCGAGAGATGAGCCATCACCAATGAATGATTCGCTTAATGATTTCCGCGTTCCAGTGTTGCCTGTTTTCGTCACCTAATTTGCTCACATTGTAAAAAGCTCTTGTTTTCAGGTTTGTTGTGATCGTCCTTATACTTCATATGGCCACTAGCCAGTTAGAAATATAAAAGTAAGTATCCAAAAAACGAAAAGCACTGTTATACAACTAAGCAGAACGAATGGCCGCCGTTCGTCTGAAGGGTCAGTTTGACTGCATGCTGGCGACACGTGCACGCTCCCGTGCTATATCCCCCAATGTCCGTGGTTTGATGTCCACTTTCAAGGAAATATTTTTTCTCATGTAAAGGGGATTTTGGTAGTAGCACAATCACCTTTGAAGCTTTGATAAGGGGATTTTGACACCAAGTACTAATAGTGACAAAATTTCCTTGCATTAGGGAACCATGTTGAGGAGTCTTTAAAGGAGATTTAAGTCCCGCATTCCCTTTAGGAACAAAAGTACCTACATTTTTTTTTCTAATATGCCTTTGACTTTGATTAGCCTTTGACCACTATCACACCTGAAAAGTGATGATGTGGTCGAAGATGTTGTTCAGGCTAACCTAAAAGTACTGGCTCTCAAGGACAGTGCCGGAACACACCATTAGGTGCTTGGCAATAGATTTTCTACTTGAGATTTTCTACCTAGAAATAACAAAATGACGGACGAAGCAAAATAATATAAAATGCAAAGAAACTTACATGATTAGCTATGAAAACTCTTTGGTCAGGAGCTAGCTGGTCTGCCACTAGGTTAGCTACGCTGAGGTCAGCCTTCATGCCTTTGAACATCGGTATCCTGGTTGTCGCCGAGGAGAAGAATTCCTTCATGTTTACTAAAAAAACTATTTTTATTAAATATAGACAGATTTTTGTCTCAGAGTTTGTGACGCAATGATGGCCGAGCGGCTTTGGACTGCCGTGCTGCAGGTCTCTGGATCAATCCCCACCGCCGGCATGAACTTCACCGCATGTTGGAAGGGCATTTCGCAGCGACCAGCCTTAAATAGAAAATCTGTCGCCAAGCACCAAACGGTGTGTTCCGGCAGCAGTCCTTGAGAGCCAGTGAAATAACAGGCAAAATGAGACTTAACAGGTATGTCTCAAGCGGCGCAGTGCAGTTCGACACTTGTGATGAAATGCATCTGTAATAGGCAGAGGATACCGCTTAACATCAGGTGGGCCTCGCGCTTGTTCCTTCACAATAACATAAAAAAAACGAATGTTATATAAAACCTTAAAAACGAAGTTAAGCTCAGATTACATAAAACCTCAAGATCATGAAATATTATGTAAAAAAAAAAGCAAATTTAACAAATGTATTACTTCATAATAAACCAATGTTTACCCGTTATGATTCAGAGGAATGAAGCAATAATGAGAGATTTCAATCAATAATTAATTAAAAAATACGATCTCCAGTGCATTGGCTGATTTGGTATATAATATAAGCCAAGACGATCTATGTCTTAGAATAAAAGTCGTATAAATTTTGATTATATCCATGTTTCTTCGTTATAATAACAACAATAGACTAACCAATATAGTGTATTCTCATATCTATAATTATAAACATAGGTATATCATTTAACATTAATATGTACCCACCAATTTGGTTTGTACTATTATTCAGTTATAGTGAAATAAACGTTATTACTATTCTTTAAACACTGGTTTTGTAACGTACCGTCAACTCCGCTCATCATAGGAAAGTGGTAGTAAATAAGAGGTAACGATGGTGCAGCGTTTGATACCGTCTCCAGATAACCCACTAGCTGTTCCACGGTCCTTGGCTTGTAGTACAGCTCCGGTAGAGTCATTATTGCATTTGCTCTTACTTCTTGGGAGTATTTTGACTGAAAAATGAACATATGTATAATTTTGGTGGTTGTTAGACTTGCAAAATGCCGACTCCAAGCTACATAATGTGCAGTTATTTCTGAGCCCTTCAAAGTCTGTTCTATATATAGCTATAATTAAACTGCAAGGCGATTATGTTACTTGATATTAGATGATTGTAATGGATTAAATGTCAGAAAAGGTTTCGATCCGCTAACCTTTATTAATATTCTACTCAGAAGCTGGATTTGCAGTTAGAAAAATATTATTATCCCTGAAGGCTACTTTAGATGTATAATGCTGCCGTGGGGGGTTTGCTAGAATGTCACCCACCCATTTCTTCCCGTGGATGTTGTAAGAGTAATCTAAGGGTACCGGAAGGTGGGCAGCAACGCCTTCTGAAAACTGCTCTTATATCGATCCCCAAGCCACCTGCCAAGCTTGAGGATTATGGGGGAGGCTGTGTTCAGCAGTGGACAACTCAGCAGATACAGTAAATGTATAAGGATTTATTCATGTATCCGTCAGTACTTAAGCCAATGGTGAGGTCATTTTATTGTTAAATTTAGTTAACGGACGGTTGCACCATCAATATTGGCATCATTTTCGGGGTTCAATCATGTCCAGTGCACAACTATGGAGGTCAATAATTCCATTGCAGGGTTGCAAACTAGCGTTGTCAGAATGACGATTCCATTCAGAAATTGATACTAACAAATTTAGATCACAGATCTTCTGACTTATCTGACATCTTCGAACAAGTACTTATTTACAGGTAGATGAGAAAGGAACCAAAAGCTCGTCTATCAGTCATATGAAGCATTTAGGTACACTGCCGATAGACAAGCCTCTAACCACCATCTCACTTAATGGTAAGTTATGATTTACCAACATGAAAGGGTCGTAGTTTTAAAGTAGCATGAAAGCTTGCAACATAGAAATAGATATAATAGAATGCTGTTCTGAGACAAAACCCTCTGAAGCTCGGAAGCATTCAATTGTAAAAGCTACTAGGGTTCACCCATCCAGGTAATGAGCAGAGTACTGCATTGTTGCTTAACCTAGTGATTGGTTAAAAAAGTCTTTGCAAGGTCCACTACAAGTTGCAAACTTACCAGTTCGATGACATCAGGTATCGGTGCCCCACCTACTTGAGAGATGACTTGAACACCGGCTACCTCAGCAGCGTCCACCCAGGCCTTCAATAGCCGTTTCCTCTCTGCAAGGTTCAGCAAAGCAGCCTCTCCTGTGGTGCCGCCCACTAGAAACATATATAGAAAATACTAAGTGAGGATATGGATTAGTGGTCCATAAGGTTTTAATATCACATGGATTGACAAGATGCGGTGGAAAAGAAAAACAAGGTTCTATGAAATATCTACGTGAATAGGTACCTACTCAATATTATTGCAGAATCAAGAATCAAGAAATTCCAGGGCTGGAATTGTATCCAACCATATCTTCCTGTGATATTCCTAAGAGGCAACGAAGGGAAATATACCAGAAGGTGGGCAGCAGCGCCTTCTGTAGAACTACTATCTTACACTGCGATCCCCAAGACCCGTGCCGTGCGCGGCGATTATGGGAAACTCTAATGGGAGAGGGGAAACCTTATTTGAACCCTGTTAATGTGTATGTAGAAGGGGGCGGGGAGATTTGGCCATGAAGGTGAAGGTCTTGCAACTAATTTTGTATTATACGCACTGGAACACTACTGTACGGATCACCTATGCTGTACTTCACCTACTTTAGTAACAATCAAGTAAGTAGAACAGGTCCAGCCTTACCCAAGATACCACGCACTTGTTGATCATTCAAGTAGTCCATATAATCGGGAATGACCTCCAAATTCACGTTTCCGGCATCGTCCATTGGCGTGAACACCGGCGCCAAAATTCCTTTGATGTCGAAGACCTGGATGTAAAAAATACAGTTGTATTTAGAAAATGGAAGGAGAATAATTACATTAAAAAAAACTAACTATACAACTGAAAAGTATGAAAGGCAATTAGGTTTTATTTACTTGGATGAAATGGGCAGGTATATTTTCAACAAGCAAAATGATTGAAATGTTGAGCCAATGGCTAACGTGTTCGCTACATCACAGACAAAGTAAGGCCTTGTGTTTCAGCAACACCCTACTCACATCTATGAGAGAAGTGGCATGCTGCTCAGTACTCATTTGGCAACTTTTCCTTTCATCGCCACTTACCACTCCCAGAAGACGACATGGAGGAATGCAGTTTTGGCCAAGCATCCTACGGGGCTTGAAAATAATTTAAAACATTTGGTGGAGGTGACGCTATTCACGTATTCGTGTTGTATTATAACTCGGCCAAAAACTAGCAATATACAGAGAGGTTATGCAACCACTATTCTACACTGCACTATTTTCTTCACCAGAGGTTTTTATTTTTGTACGACTTCAAAAAAAGGAGGCGGTACTCAATTCGACTGTTTCTTTTATGTTTGTTACCTCACAACTTTTGACTTGGTACCGATTCTGATGATTCTTTTATTATTTGAAAGCTGATGCTTCATCGAAATCGGTCCAGCCGTTTTTGAGTTACACTCCAATAACTGAAAAGTGTTATCATATCTTGATGATATAGTCATTGACAGTCCATTGTCATTAATGGATCATGTTAATAGCAAGGGTCACTAAAATGTGAGAATAATTTATTTTACCTAAAAATGGAACAGATTTCAACCCTCAAACGTGTGAAATAACTTGTCGAATTCGGAGCCATGCGCACAATATTGTAATAACAGGTACCGACTTCAACAAGTTATTTCACACATTTGAGGGTTGAAATCAGTTCCATTTATAGACAAAAAAAATGTGCAAAATATTTACCCTAAGTTTAATTCTGAACATTTTTCATATAATTTTTGAATTGATATCATGAATGGTATTATTTATTCAAGTCCATAAAACATTTTAATTCATAGAATACTATCATTGTTGTCTTTCAGATAAATTTTTGAAAAATTATGTAACAGGTTAATTGGCCCTTCTTTTCCATGAAATTTGAGATTTGATGAGATCTTGCTGAAACACTTTGAAAACAAAGTCATTCAAAACCCCTAAAAAAATCCACACACTTCCTTAAATCACAGCACTTATCTATCAAATAGCTCATTTACTTACTACTTTATTTGGCCAATAAATGAATACCTTTAACCATTGGAGAGACCACCCTCCGGTATTTACCCTTTCACGACACCCACGGGAAGCGATGGAAGGTGACGTTCTAGCCCACCACACTACGACCTACTAGAGGTGAAACGCAAAGATAGTGTCTATTCAACAAATAAGTTCTGGGTAGTATAACTGAAACTTACTCGGATATTCTGAAACAGGCCCTTAGTATAATAGATAGTCCTGCTCGAGTGTTCTGTATCTTCGTTGAAGAAATTGTGGCCTTCATGTCGACACATTAAATAAATTTATAGCAATGCTTCAGAAAGTTTAGGTTAAAATGATAATAGGTAAGTATTAACTGATTCTATCTAGATGAGGTGAACTGAGGTGATCTAAGATCTAATTTTTCTCTGACGCAATGTGCGACCGTCTTTTAACGACGCACGTGAGGCTGAAAGCGGAGGAGGGGGCTTAGAAAAATATCACTAAATATCACAAGGGGTAGGGGGGTGTAGAAAGATATCACGTGTATTTATTTTTTCGTCTAAGACGCGATTTCTGTACTGATAAGAGGCGTGTAGTGTGACCTTAACTGCCGTCCGATAACTATAATGCCGCTAACCCCAAAAACCAAAATTCGAGAAAAGCGCGGGAGAAGTTAAAATCACTGCTGTTCAAAAACCATTTTACCGATTTTAAATGTTAAAATATCATAAAATAGGAAATTTTAAGGGCTATAAGACGGTTTTAAATTAAAACCAAAATATTTAGCATATTTTGAGATAATGCTATAAAACTGATTGCAGTTAGTATTCATTGCATAAATTGATAACAAAAGCCACAGCTATAACGCCATTAGGACAACCCTAGCGGCATTCTAGTGATTGGTTTTGCATAAATTTTAGGAACTTGTAAAGCACTAGAAATATTGTTTTTGTTCCCAATCTATATTGCCATTAAACGTTTTCAGAATTTTATTGCTAAGAGTTTTATTTTTAGCTTATCGTATAATGCAAAACTAAAATGCGGTTAACGTAATTTAATTGCAATTTAGTCTAAGAAAATACGTAAAACTTTCATACGTTTCAATTTCTATTTATTTTATCAGCAGTTACTACACTTTAATGCAGCTAAACACTAAACCATCTATCTTATCGGCAATTTAGCGATGTATATGTTACATCATGATTGAAAAAATGCAACAAAATGCATCTAAAGTGAAAATTTTACTAAAGGTATTTAGTTAATTTCAGGTTGATTACTGATTATTTAAATGAAATAATAAATAACAGGTCATAATTTTAAATGAGTATTTAATCATTTATTTTTTTTACTTAAAAAATAGTTATTATAAATGAGATCTTTTTGGAAAAATTATTACACTCACAAAATGTATTTCCCACATGAACTATGTATTTCTTGATAACAATTAATATACTCACATAATAACGCTTCAAACTTTTCCGGTGATTTATTTTTATTATTTTTCTTAAGCTGTACTGGTTTCATTAATTCTCTTCTTTGTTTGTGATTTCCTGTATTTGTTGAAAAATTGATGATATTACAGTCATTTTCTTTATTATGCTCTTTTTCAGTAGAAAATGGATGATGTTTTATGCAAGAAATAGCTAAAGCTGTTTGACTGTCAAAATGATCTGGACACAATAGACAAAAACATACTTCACAACTGCTAATAGCTGGTTCAATGCAATGTTCATATTCACAATGCTGCGAATAACTTGATACCATAGATTTTTTGTTAGTATCTTCAATATCGTCTACTATTATTGTTTCACTAGATTGTTCACTATAGATATCTGTGTCTGGAATGTAATCTTCATCTTTGTTGTCGTCTGACGCTGCATACGGATCTTGTTCTTGCATTTTAGTATCAATGTATGCGTCAGATAATGAAAGTGTCTCGTCACAGTACAAAAAACCTGCAGACATCTCGTTTTCAATTTCATTCTCTTTTTCTTTTTGTTTCTCGTTCTCCTTCTCACTCGATTTCTGGTTCATTTTCTTACTCTCTTTCTCACTCCTCTTCTCGCTCTCCTTTTCACTATCCATTTCACTATCCTGTATGTTCTCCTTCTCGTTATCTTTCTCACTCTTTTTTTTGGTCTCCTTTACGTTCTCCTTCTCGATCTCTTTCTCATTCTCCTTTATGTTCTCCTTCTCGATCTCCTTTTCACTCTCCTTTATGTTCTCCTTCTCGATCTCCTTTTCACTCTCTTTTATGTTCTCCTTCTCACTATCTTTTACGTTCTCGTTCTCGGTATCCTTCTCACTCTCCTTTACGTTCTCCTTCTCACTGTCCTTTACGTTCTCCTTCTCACTCACCTCCTTAATCTCCTTCTCACTCTCCATTTTGTTCACCTTCTCGCTCTCTTTTTCACTCGAATTTGCGTTTTCCTTCTCATTATTCTCAGTTTTCTTCTCCTTCTCCTGATTTTCTTTTTCGCATGTTTCACAGAATCCGACGTTTACTAGTGGTCGATGTCGATGTACTGGTTTTTCTTTCAATTCTACGGTATTATTTACGGGCTTTATATTTTTTTGTTTTTGAATGGATTTTATTTCGTCCAAATAGTTTTCTATGTTATCAAATTTTTTTAATAAGTGTGGAGAGTGCAAGGTGATTTTGTATTCATTTCTATAGTCAAAAATTGCACCATGTTTTTTGAAGTCGTATGGCCGGGAAAATATAGATTTTATGTCAGTCTTTTTAATATTTGGTGATCTTGTTTTGTGTAATATAATATCCTTTCTTGTATACATGTTCTGAAAAAAAAAAAACATTTAACCATTAAACCATAACAACCATAACAAAACAATAGACCTAAGGTGATTGTTATTTTATGTTAATATTATTTTCATTAAAAAATCAATTCACAGTTCACATTATTTGTAAGTTAATTACTCAGGGACGTTTCATTAAATCACTACAAATTTATATAAGTATGTATGAAGACAGAATCTCTAGTTATGGAGAGTTTATGTATGATAAACCCAAGCGTCCTGTCACCGATCAGTAGGCTGGCACATGTCCGTACGCAACGTAAAGGTAGCCATACACGTAACGATATACTTGCGCAAGTTTAGATTGCATTGCTATATCCTGTAGCTAGTTCCTGTAGCTACTGAAATGTTAACTAGTTGTAGCTAGTTAACATTTCAGTAGCCTAAACTAAATAATAGCATTCTAGTCTAAACTTGCGCAAGTATATCTTTACGTGTATGGCTACCAAGTAAAAGCTTTTCAATCCCTCTCCGGCTAAAACCTAAGCGTTTTACTTAATTACATGTTTTTGTCCGATAAAAATGTCTAATAAAATAATATGTGATAGAAGACCCAATTCGTAAGAAAAAACAAAGGTTGTAATATAGATTTTGTATCACGTTTTGATCGTACAGTACGGTCATTCCCTGCCACCCGCGCTCGGTTACCTCACAGTTACCGGTTGGCAAGGACGCGACGACGCGGTGCGCAGAGTGGAGGTCACGTAAAATATTCAAATATTAAACAAATAATTAACAAATACTTTTGTAATGGGCGTGTGTTGTGCTGTGTTTAAAGTGTTTTACAGTTATTTTTAAAGTGTTTTATGTTTTAGTAGAAAACCAACATACAATAGGTACTTATGTTTAGTATTTCATTTACCCTATCGGTTTAAGACCTAAACCTATCAGATCACACTGAAAACAACACAATATCTATATCAACAAAAAATCATATTTTCAACTTACGTAACGTTTTGGTGGCCTGAATTTCCTTACAAAAATTTAGTTACTTCGTTTATACTGATTCAAAATAGGAAACTATTGTAAAAAACGAGCTTAGATACCCACCTTACAGCATAATATGATTCTTATTTCTTCCTAATTCGCGCAATAAGTTTGTTTTGAGTCATTGAGGTCATCGAACTTGAACGCGCGGCGTTTTCTGCGCATGCAACCCTAGCATTTCTTATCTCACTTACACAAGCATGGTACGCGTTCACCTACACGAGCTTAGATTGTGTGCGTAGGAAGTGTAGGAACGCGTTTGTTCGCCAGTGACCGAGGTAGTTTGTTAGGTAGGTAGTTTTTTCGCCAGTGACGTATGACTAAAACCGATGTAAACTGATCTCCAACTGCAGTAGTTGCAGTATTGAGGCGAATACCATTTTAAACCGAACATTCGACATCCCAGAAACGGAACACAAGCGCGAAACCAACACTTACGAATTGAATTGAGATGGCAAATATTTATTTTATTGTCCTAGGTAATTTTAAAAACGTCTTTTAAAAGAAATTTTACTAGCTTAAGATTTAGTTTTTCAAAATAAAATGGGCAGTAAAACTTACGTAGCATGTAGATGTGATTTGGCGCCAAATAACTTCCCGCGTAAGCGCACTTCGGTCACCTCTGCTGATGCGTGACACGTCCGTCTCGTCTAGACTCCTGCGCCAAACTGCGATCGGATTCACACACTCCGCGACCGTTGAATGAACGAGAGTTTATAACCGCATTTTAGCTAAGTAATGTGGGATAGTCGCGTTTTAGTCTTGACTAAGTGTAAAATTATTTCAGTTTTTATTTTAATTTGCCGTCATAAGCCCTTTAATAATTGCAAAGTAATGATAAAAAAATTCGAATTAAAATGCTAAAATGCCGCTATTGCATTTTAACTACATTATTGCTTAGTGTTTTCACTTAACGGCATTAAAGCTTTGGATTGTTTTATATTAATGAAAAATATAACACAGCTATAACGAGTTTAAAGTACTTTAACCTCATTATTGTTAGTGAAAACAAAGTAACGGCAATGTAGTCATGCAAATGCTTGCTAAAATTGCTTTTAATCGCGTTTTAGCCATGCATTTAATATTTACTGCATTTTAGCATTGTTTACATTCAAAATTTAGGCATATAACGGCATTTTTCTTTTCATTATCTCGAAAACTATTATAGATAGAAAAATACGGGTAAAATCAGTCGATAGAACTTTTTTTTCTGATTCAGAATATATTAAAAAGTCGAAATTGACAAAGTGTGGGTTAGCGGCATTATAGCTATCGGACGGCAGTTAACTCGCCGTTGCCGGGCAACGAACGAAATCCCCGCGAAAAATTCGGAATAAAAATATTTATATTTTTATTTTTTATTTATTTATCAAAATTAAGTATTACAATAGTGATATGATAAGTAGTGTCTAAAAACCTAAGTAAGGTTTGTCCAGTCACTTACGTTCTCGACAAGTATACAAAAACATTTTAATACTAAAGTGGGTAAATTATAAACTACATCAGCGCAGTTCACAAGCTTTAACAAAGTGTGCGTGTTATCTGACAGTTGCGCTTTGTTACAAATACTTTCAATACAGTTGTTGCGTACGCACACACAACGAAAGATCATTGTCTGTGCGTACGCCTTACAAAGGATGATCCAATTTATTTGTCCAAATAATATTGTTTCAGTACAGTTTTGATATTTGTATGATTTATTTTTTCTTTGATTTCTTCAGGTATGTGGTTAATTAGTAGAGGTATGAGGTATTGAGATGTTCTTTTTCCGTATGAATTATTAAATTTAGGTAGGATAAGTTTTCTGCGAGCAATACTTCTTGTGTGGTAAGTATGGTTCATTGGGATTTGGATGTCAGTCCTGAAGTAGTGTTCAAGAAGCAAGTTAAGCTCGACCCTGTGATAAATTGGAATAATTCCGCAGTGTTTAAAGAGGCCTTCAGGATCTGCCGCGTACCTGTTTTTAATTTTTAATGGGACAATTAATTTTAGTAGTCGATATTGTATATTGTAAATTTGGTTAAGATAAGTTTTGTAAGTACGCCCATAGCTGGTGAGCCCATATGATATAATGCTCTCGACAAGTGCTTTAAACATTGTGAGCAATACGTTGTAAGGTACTTTAAACTTAATTATATAAAATTTTGCCATAATCGCTCTGAGTCGGGAGCATGTACTATCCCCCATATGTTTCCCCCAGTTGAACCTTTCATCTATGATGAGACCAAGGTATGTATGCCTATCCACCTGGTCAATTCTTCGGCAGTTAGTCGTACAATTACCGTTAGGAGTATGGAGGCAGTCATGACAATGGGCTATAACTTTAACACTTTTGCAAGTATTCGGGTTGCGGCTGGAGTGAACGTGAACTAACTTTGTCTTATCAGGGTTCAGTACCAAACCTGCGTCATGTGACCACTTACATATTGCTGTGAAGTCATCCTGTATGTTACTTATCACAAGACTAATATCTCTACTTGAAGCCACCAAACATGTGTCGTCAGCAAATTGATACACTGTGCAATGTTTAATTACATTATTAAGGTCATTAACGTACGTTAGGTAGTGCAAGGGCCCGATCACTGATCCTTGCGCTGTTCCTTCAGTAACGTTCACGCTATCACTGTATGCATCAGCTACTTTGACCTGAAAGCTACGTTGGTAAAGATAGTCTTTACACCATTCTAACAAACTGCCTCTGATACCACAGTCATTCAGCCTTTTTAATAGTAGGTTATGCCGTAGCGTATCAAACGCCTTGCTATAGTCTATAAAGACTAGTAGTACGTGCTGTTTCGCATTAAGGTAATAGTTAACATCGTCGGTAAAGCGAGACAACAATAGTGTAGTGCTTTTTTTAGGTTGGAAACCGTATTGCTGAGGTGATAAAACGTTATTTGCTTGGTAGAATTTCTGAATTATATTACAAACATATTTTTCAACAATTTTATCAATGACTGGTAGAATTGTTATAGGCCGATATTGACCATAGTCACTGGTACTTCCAGATTTATGTATAGGCCGTACGATACCTGTTTTAAGTTCTTTTGGGTAAGTTCCCGTAGCTATACTGGTATTTATTAGGCGAGTAATTGCACTAACAAGTTTATTAGACAGTCGCATGATATCAATTGCTCGGATACCATCCGCGCCTGGTGCTTTAAAAGGGTTAGTATTTTTCAAAATTTTTATTACCTCCGAGTTAGTTGCTTTTTTGAAATAAATAGATCTATCTAATGGTTTTATATAATCAGATTCATTCAATAAGGTGCGTGTGCAGGTGGGTATGATAGATTTAACATTACTTTGGAATTGGTAGGCAAACTTATTTGCTATATTCGTATTGCTTCCAGCAACGCTAAAAGCATTCGTGATGATGTTATCAATGGAGTTGGTAATTTTACCGGAAATTTTATTGATTAATTGCCATAACTTTTTAGTATCAGTTTTGTACTTAATAATTTCAGCTTTATAATAATTATTTCTTTTTTTTAATATTATTTTATTTGTTTTATTTCTCAATTTGTTGTACCTAACTCTCAGCTGTTTATCATTAGTGTCTTTCAACCAATCTGAAAATAGCTCATCCCTTTTTTGACATATCCTTTTAATACTGTTATCAATCCACCCTCGCTGGTTTCGCTTTGAGTCAGTAACTTTTTGGATGTATTTAGATTTAGTATAGCAATTGTTTAAATTTTTATAGATGTAATTATATATCTCATTTGGGCAGTTCATATTTTCAGTTTGATTCCAGTTGATTTTTAAATACAAGTCATTTAATTTTTGGTTGTCAAATCGGGTTACATAAATTGGATCACGCCGTATATTAGATTTACCGATCAGCGTTATGACAGTCGGTCTGTGATCGGCCATTACGGTACAAAGGGCTGCGGTGAACGCATCTCTCGTGCGGGATCGAACGAAAATGTGGTCAATGCAAGTTTTAGTCAGATGATTATTCAATATTTCTAACCTTGTGTAGTCGCTGATACCACACGACAGGCCGTGCCCACTCATAACATCCCTGTATGATTTTGTAACTGAGTTATTACATTTTAAATTAATATTTATGTCTCCTAGCAATAATAAGTCAGTGTTCGCGTGTTTATCAAGCAATCTGTCAATTTCTGTGATAAAGTGTTTTACGTTATTATTTGGTGGTCTGTACACAGCACACAAAGCTACAGAAAAAGCACTGCTTGTCGTTATTTTACCAAACAGGCATTCGCAGTGTATTGTATTGATTTTATTACGCGTAAATTTATATTTGTTTTTTATATACACAATAATTCCGCCACCTTTTCGATTTTTCCGCAGCTCAGTGTACATTGTATAGTCGTTTAACTGATAAAGTGCTTGTATACGTTCGGAAATATTAGCTTCCGTGATAACAATAACATCAATAGTTGAATCAGAGTTGATTAACAATTCTATTTTCGAAAAGTTTTTTATTAATGATCCTAAATTTATGTGTATTACAGTTATGTTATCAGGGTGGCCAGTAATATACTTTTTATAATTAGAATAGTTTATACAGTTATACAGTTCGTTGATATTATCATTAAGTGTTAACATAATAATGAAGATTTTAAGAGTTCGTTTTTTTTGTATGTATAGGTACAGATAAGGGGCAAACAGATTAAGCAGGTATACGATATTGCTTAATTTAGTTACAAGGTGATAGAAGTGATTGGATGTCACTTTTAGATCTTAATGTAAATACCTTCGCGCTTTCGTTCTTTCGCACTAGTATTTTTCCTTCCCTGATCCAGATAAACTTGAATATACCTTTGAGTTCTTGCTTAGCTTGCCAAAGTAAGTTTTTGTGGTAGGGGGTGAGTGCCTCTCTAACATAAATCCTCTCGGTGGCTGGTGGTCCTGTCAAGTTAGGTAAGAGGTCTTTAGCAGTAATTATAACATCACGAGCTGTAGCGATTAAACGTTGACGGGTAGACTCTTGACGCAACTTGACTACTACTGGTCCGGGCCCATTTCGGCGAGCTGATAGCCGTTTGACAGACACAACATTTTCTATCGGCAATTCCAATTTTGCGACGAACTTTTCAACTAGCTTAGGTAGGTCTGCGTCACTGGATTCTGGTATGCCTGAAATTTCTACGTGATCCGCCAGAAAGCCCTGCTCCATTTGGGAGTTGCGCTGTTCCAGTGACTCCACCTTAAGTTGTAAATGTTTATTTTGATTTTCAAGGTTAAGTATTTTTTTTCCATATCCCGCAATTTAGTTGTTAAGGCATCCATAGACTCAGCGAACTCGTCCACTTTTTCACTACAATATTGTACTGAGGACGACACAGCCCTCATCTCCTGCGTAACAATATTGCTCACTTCTTTCTTCAGGTCTATTAGTAGCTTCTTAATATCAAGACTGGCTCCTTCAGACTTCCCTACGTCATCTTCTTCATCCTCAAAATCGGCTATAGTTACAAGAGACTTTCTTCGTGACATGTTTTGATTGCAGTCGTTGCACAACCACTCGAGGTTCTCGGCAGCTCTAAGAGCACCGAGTTGTTTTGCAGTCAGTCCAGAGCATAAAGAAGTAGCATGAACCACTTTCTGGCAGCGGCTGCATTCTAAGACCGGTGACTTTTTGTTTAATAACTTACTGCAGTTATCACACTTAGCCATGATTAATGAGGGTAGTTATTTTATTTTTGCTAGAAACTGACACGGTGTTAACTCTGTCACAGTTGAACGAGAACTCATATCTCTATAGCTGATAGGTTAGCCTTTGACCAGTATCTCACCTGACGGTAAGTGATGATGTGGTCGAAGATGCTCAGGCAAACCTAGAATTACTGGCTCTCAAGGATAGCTGGCGGAATACACCAGGAGCTAGCCAGGCGGGCATTCGCAAAATTATAATTTACTTAGTAAAGTCATTATTTTTAACTGAATAACTCATTATTGTATTGTACATAACAATACAGTGTAATGCGGCCATTTCATATTTCAATTTCCATGACTTCCCGTACAAAAGTACTGTCTCTCAAGGACAGCTACCGGAACACACCGTTAGGTGCTTGGCGATAGATTTTCTACTTGATGATGGTAGCTAGCCAGGCGGGCATTCCCAAAATGCCCTACCACCATGCTATAACAACTGCCATCCTAAGACGACAACCGGGACCGACGGCTTAACGTGCCCTCCGAAGCACGGAAACGCTCAGTAGTAATGTCACTAGCGGTCACCCATCCAACTCATAACCGCGGGCGACGTTGCTTAACTTTGCTGATCGGTTGAGAACAGCTAAGTAAACTTCGCTACGAGCGATTATAATAATATCCATATTGAGTTTCTCTGATGGTACATCACACGTATTTACATAATATACCTTATTTGTACTTACCATTTTGATATTTATAACTTTAATTCGAACAACACACTTTCTAAGACTGCTGAGGTTAATAGTCAAGAGAAAACTAATTGCATTATACTGAGAAGTAGTATTATATGCAAGGAAGTAACCGCAGGTATAATTAGGTCAAATTGATAACTACAATGCACGATAATGAACTTTAACTTGAGGTGTTAATGCCTACTTTCGAATGATGTATTCGTGTATGGCTAATTAAAAGTGTTCGACTAAATGCTATTAGTATAAAAATTATCCAGTATTACATTTTATTGTTAAGAGTTGCATAACTATTTCATAACGTTAGATTTTTTAGTAGAAGTCCCAATGATTGGTGTTCTTTGTTGGTTCAATCTAAATCACCACTATCCCATCTGTACTGTACGGTATCAGCCGGATTGTGCACAGCTGAACACGGCCTCCTCCATTAAGGGGGGTTTTCACCAAGTTTGGCAGGCGTCTTGGGGATCGCAGCGCCTTCTTCAACATTGTTAACAATAACATCTGTAATTTAATTTTACCCATGTATAAGCAAATAAATAATTTGAATTTGAATTCTGAGGAACTGATATTATAAATAATATCAGTTCCACAGTAGGCGCTGCCCAGCATCTTCCGGGTTTTTACCATTAGTCGCCTCTTACGACACCCATAGGTACCTAGGTAGCAATGGTGAGGGTGACATTCTAGCCCGGCAACCCACAGGGCTATCTCACCTACTGGTTGTATATTACATCTTTTTCCAAGGTCGTTTCGTGTATATCAGTATCAGTGCAATA
Source organism: Plagodis pulveraria (assembly GCA_963890685.1). Classification (NCBI taxonomy): domain Eukaryota; kingdom Metazoa; phylum Arthropoda; class Insecta; order Lepidoptera; family Geometridae; genus Plagodis; species Plagodis pulveraria. The sequence goes on along the minus strand of OY982964.1, from coordinate 6,554,215 downwards.
TGACGTGAATATTTATTTTGAATGTGAATTTTAACTTTCATTTTAATATTTTTGACATCTGTTAATAATTATTTTTTTATTTTGACATATTATTATTGTATTATATCTATATATCATTAGTGTAATTCGTGTGTAAATGCGGTACTAATTTGAATAAATAAATTACAATTACAAGGATATTGTACCGACTAATGCAAATAACGACATCACTTTGAGCTCAGAAACTGTTTGATGTAGTCAGTAACTGTTAATCTTCAATCAATGATTTGTAATAGGCTCGCCCTTTGTTTCACGTGATTGACTGACCTTTAAACATAGTACTGCACTTTTAAAATTGCAATTTCTCCTAAACTATAGAAGTTAAGAGTTTAAAATAAATACGTTTTAGAGCAAATTTACTTTAAAGCTAGATATTATTATAAGCAAAAATAATAACGTTTTTAACATACGAGCCTTTTTAGGGTTCCGTACCCAAAGGGCGAAAACGGGACCCTATTACTGAGACTTCGCTGTCCGTCCGTCCGTCCGTCCGTCTGTAACCAGACTGAATCTCAAGAACGGTGATACGTAGACAGTTGAAATTTTCACAGATGATGTATTTCTATTGCAGCTATAACAACAAATACTAAAAATAAAATAAAATTAATATTTAAGGTAGGCTGCCATACATCAAACTTGTTTTTTTTTATTCGATTCTTGCTCGATACTAATAACGGTGACGCTTTAACTATTCAAAGAATATTTAGTAACGGAACCCTTCGTGCGAGTCCCACTCGCACTTGGCCGGTTTTTATTTATATTACTTACAAGATACTCAAACAACATTTATAGTAGGTATGTCTTACGTATTGTTCCTCTTTGAGCTCTGCTTACAGCTTCCAGTCGTTTCGCCATTACTATAAGTTTTTGGAGACAATATTGGGTTAATTCTTCCATCAGGGCTTGTTTTAGGGCACTGAAGGTGTTAGGAGGTAGTTGCGGGTTCTGACTAGCTTCCCAAACTCATCATAGACTTGCTCGATCGGTTTGAGATCAGGACTACGATACGATACGATACGATAACTTTTTATTGCATACCAAGAAAAGAAAAATTAGTACAATACATTTACAAAAACTATGAATTAACATAAAAAAAACAATGGGAGTTAAATGTAAGTGTTAATTTACAAATGTATTACTTAATTTTATATGTAAAATGGCAATACAAGGACTACTGGACAGGACACTTGATAGCCAAGCCATCAAGCTGATACCGACCTCCTGAATGTTGTGAACTGTTGTACGACCCGAGCGGTGTGTGGCCCGGCGTTATCCTGCATCAGCATCTATCCATCACCCATATTTACTAAATATGGCGTTGCATAAATATGGCTTAGTGAATCTTAAGGATCTTTTGAGCATCATCGCTGACTTGCTCGCAAGCACCTAACGGTGGTCCCGGCAACAGTCCTTCAGAGCCTGCGAGATTACAGCCACATGAGATTCTACAACTGTACCTATGTCTCATGGTGACGGGCGCAGTGCAGTTGGCCACTTGTGATGAACTTCATCTGTTTTAGGTCGAGGTGTACCGTCACAATCAAATAAAAAATCATCCCTTAGTCGGCGTGCCATTTTCCATGGCCACTAGCTGTTTGCGACCTTCTGAAGAGTAGCTTATACGTGTACAAAACCTCCACCATATTCGTATTGAACTCTTTTTCACTTAAGCACGCTTGAATGTATAATTCACCAGGTCGCTTATAGGCTCTTCGCCTTTGCATCGGAAGTGAACAGTGAAAATCGAAACTCATCAGGCCGCAAAACTCTTGTCCCATTAATTTGCCGTTGCCTCGGGCCCGTTCGTCTACGCCGGAGGGGTCAGCTCGGGCATCGTCCTCGCTGATCCGCTCCACGGCCTCCTTCTGCGCCATCACCGCTTCGCAGAAAGGGACCACTGCCTGCCACGATCTCTTCGCGCTGAGCATTGGGTTAACCATGCTCGGCAGAGAGAGATACCCTCCTATGCGGACTGAAAGTGTGTGCCGCTGTGGGCCCCATGCGGCACAAACCTCCAACGTATGGAGTACCGTATCCTCCGGCACCCCACACTCGTGCCAGGCCGGGGTCATCTATCGTTAGGCGATTACTACATACCTAATTCTCAACAATAAATGATTTCAGTATGTACGTATTATTGTTCCCATACACTCTTTCTTATACGTTTATAAGCGCAGCCTCCAGTAATTAACATACTTTTATTTAAGCTAATGTCTTATTTGAGATTTATTTTCTGGACGCACGCGGAGCCGATATCGTCCATTTATAAATGAAATTCCATTGTTGTCATTATCTTAGATGCGCATGGATTTAGGTAAATGTATCTTTAGCGCTTTCCATATAATCGTAGCTTCGTTACAATATAAATTCCAGCAAACTTATTAATAAAAACAATATAATCCTGTGTTATACTTTCTTATACTAGAAGCTCCTATTTACTCCTTCTACTACTACTTTTTGAACTTAGTATAACACCTTATGTAACTCCTTAGTGTATGCCTACGACAAAGAAGACACTCTGACATGTCCTTAGGACCAGCAGCAGGTTAGGCTGTGCGTGTATCAGTCAATCAATGAGACAGTCAGGACTTTAAATATTATATACAGATATGGATAGTGTACCTACCTAGGTATGTTTATGTGCATGATAGTTGCATATGATTTACATTTCATCCACAATTTGCCACCTATACATATTTAGATAATGCCTCTGGACACGTAGTGGAGAGATGCATTGCTCATTTTCCATTACATGTATCGGAGTTGTTTTAATAAAACTGCCAATGATTCATTCTCATAGACATATTTATGATTTTTTTCTAATTTATACGCTATTTACAATTATTGTCATAAAATTAACTTAATTTAGTACTTATGTTTCCGACAATAATTTACAATTATTGTCGGAAACGTAAGTACCACAGATTTTTGAGATACTTATGTTCGCCTTGGCCCGTCGTTTCGACGGGTGTTTAGCTTTAACGTAAGTATTTGTGATGAACATGTGGCAAATGCCATCAAAAAAAAACATAACGATAAGTGTTTACACAAAGTGCAAGGTAACAATTTTGAAGCGAACATAAGGTTGATTTCTTGACTAGTTGCACCATAATCTTAATTAAATTTGGTTTGTAAATTATTATCTCTATAGTAATAATTACCTACATCATAAAAAATGAATAAACAGGACTGATATATGTTTTATGTTGATTTTGCATGTTTATAATTTAAGAAGAAAATTGATTTCTTAAATATATATATCTAAAATATCATATATCTCCATAAATAAAAACTTATATAAAAATTTAATAACGCAGTTTGGTTGTAAAAACATTAAAATTTTAAATTCAATAATATTGAAGGTAAGTAAGCTAAAAATCACTTTTTGTAGGATACCCGTCGTTTTGTCGGATGGTTAGCTTTAAAGGGGTGTCTAGGAAGGTTAGCTATATAGGATTAAGCTAATGGTTAAAAAGTATATAAAGTAACGCGTTTATCAAGAGTATTGTAGGTTTTGTCTTCATCTAAGAAACAAACAATGGTAATTTGATTATTGAAAAAATCCTAGCTGAATTCTTGAAACTAGGTCGCTTAGGTTATCAAGGATTGATTTAGATTTTTTTTAAACTCTCGGTCTCTGTATGTCATTTTTTTAATGTTATTGTGACGGAACAAGCTCGAGACCCACCTGATGTTAAGCGGACTAACCTCTGCCTCTAACAGATGCATTTCGTCATAAGTCACGAATTGCGCCTGTCACCTTGAGACATAGTTATTAAGTCTCATGTGCCTGTAATTTCACTGGATCTCAAGGACTGCTGACGGAACACACCTTTACGTGCATTGTGACAGATTTTCTACTTGATGGTGGGAGGGTGGTCGCTAGCCAGGTGGGCATTCGCAAGATGCCCTTCCACCATGCGGTGAAGTCATGCTGGCGGCGGGATTCAAACCATGGATCTGCTGCGCGGCAGTCCATAGCCAATGCCACTGAGCCGTCACTGCTTCATAATTGTTTTCTAAGTACCACAAGCCGATTATTTTTTTATATAATGTAAAATCTTACAAAAAGATGATATCAAGGATATCGTTCGAAGTGCCTGTGCAGATCACGTCCCGATTTTGGTATAGGTACTATTTATATATTATAACATACATATCCAAAAAATATAGTGATATTATATATTTTGATCAGGATGTTTTTGCTTACTTTGGGTGTCATTTTAATCATTGAGTATAAGAAATATTGTCACAGACTAGAGATGTTTCTTTGGTTTTTATGCATTTATTATAAGTGCTTCTAGTTGCAAATAATATGAAGTAAGATGGTTTTGGACAAACGTAGGCTTGTGCTAGTATTTGTAATAGCTTAGGTATTAGCTGTTCCAATTGGGACACATTAGGTTTTCAGCCACCGCAACTTATGCCACACTTCACTAGCTGTTGATGATTCATTCATTCAAGAGCACTGTTGAAATCAACCTTCACTTTTTTAATGCTCGGTGTACTAAAGAGGTGAAATTAACACTTTTCAGAGCTTACTGTCACTCATTCTACTCGAGCAGCCTGTGGGTGAAATATATCCAACGAGCTTACAACGCCCTGAGAGTGCAGTATAATAATGCATCTAGAATACTGTTGGGACTGCCACGCCATTGCAGTGCATCCGGGATGTTTGCGAGTGCTGGAGTAGACAGATTCCATGCAATTATTAGAAAAAAGGTTGCCTCAATGTTCCATCGTCTGCGTGGTAGTTCCAACAGTATTTTGCAAATGATTGCTGCCCGGCTAGACTGCCCAATCCAAAAGCATTGGGTTGGCATAGTCACGGGTAGGATTAAGTAATGTATGTATTACATCATTTAGTTTTAGTTTACTAACTTAGTTTTTATACACATGTACTAACACTACTACGGGTTTTGTGTCCGAAATAAATAATTTTATTTTTTATTTGTTTTATTTTATTAATTGTTTACTCTCACATATTATTATATTAGTTTGTAAAATATCTAGCTGATGACTTATTATGTCTCAATAGTTTTAACGCTAAACGCTGCTCAGTAATCGCTTTTGACAGTTCAGTTTTCCAATAATATGGTTTGAGTAAGTTCTTGGGATATTTTTATAAAAGCTATATATGTGCGTCGACTGCCTCTTAAATGATGTTTACAAACCTCTCGTAAGCTGTTTGCAATTCATTTGGTAAAGTAAGTCTGTAAGCGCATGTTCAATATGTAGTGAATGCAGAGACCAGTTAGCTTTTTAATTTCTTCTTGTAACCATACTCTTTACTTAGTTATCAGACATTGTAATTATGATAAGAAGGTGGTCAATAACTAGCGTCTCATTCAGAATAGCCCAGTCGAAGTGTGACGCTATGTCTGTTGATACTGCTGAAATATCTGGGTAGGTCTTCTGTAGCATAATAGTAACAAGCTATAGGTATTAGTAACGGGCTACCATTCAGAGTAACGTAGTTATTTTCCTTTAGGTAACCAATATGTTTGTACATTTGGGGTCTGCCTTGCATGGCCAGCTGGATCGAAGGCCATTGTAATCGCCAAGAATTAATGTTTTTTTTATTAAACAGTGAAAAGTGTTGACTTTGAGACGTTCTTACAGAAAATGTATTATAGAAAGATATATGTCAAAACTATTAAGCAATTAGAAACTTTTATAGGTACATGAAGTGATTGAATTTCGGGATTTGAATTTTGTATACGTATATAACACACCTGTGCCTCGATAGATCTATGTGTTAAAATAGCTATGCCTCCAAATGAATCATGTCTGTCCTATCAAAAAATATTTCTAGCGTTATTTGTATAGGTATCATATCTTTCTAAGAACAACGTCTATACTAAACAATCGCATAATAAACAATAGACGTGCGTACTCAATGATGCACCCGACGCGACTGTCAGGACTCAGGATTTTTAAATTTTTTATCTGTCAACCGACTATGATTGATACACTGTTTTATGATACGGAACCCTAAAAACTTCATGTTAATCATATATGAGGTGGTGAGCGCCACATTGCCCTATATTTTTGAGACACAATGGAAATCAATTGTGTCTGCAAAAGATAGGCCACTTTGGTACTCATACTTCATATCAGAATTAAACGGTAGGTATGTATATTAAGAAGTACTAGTAGTAAAACATTAACATCTTCATAATTATTAATGAGTAATTATAATCACTTAATTATAGTGTTATTTATCTACCACTATCTCACATTTCCTCGACCTATAGATTTAATTATAAATACAATGCCAGATGATCAGCATAATGGCCTTGATTTTGACATAAAAAGTAAAAAAAAAACATGGCTCTACTTGACTTCATAAACTGAAATGTCTACCTAAAAATCTTAAGAGCTTTCAGGTCATTGAACTTTGTCCATGACCAACTCTACTGATTGTTATAACACGGTAGCTTGCATCATATTTTTAAAGCTGTACAATATTATCTTTCTTTTCAGCCAGTTCACGTTTCATACTTGTTGCGCGCGGACGTAAAGTGTACTCCAAGAGTGTACAAGAAACGTAATTTAATTTTATTATTGTACACTCTATATTCTTTAAACATACTAGTGCCAAAAAGTGTTCAAAAATAAAGTGATTTTGACAAATGCCTATTTTTCGAAATGTCAACGGTGAGAAAGAGCGGGAAAACGGAAAAGATCGCAAATGTCAGGTGGTGAAAAATGGCGCCAACGGGCGAATGGAGGAGGAAGTGGGTCACCTTTTGAACTATGGCAGCAATGAGAGGAGAGTTTTGGTTATTTATACCGGCGGGACCATTGGGATGGTGAACAATTCAGATGGATGTAAGTAATAAACACGTATAGGGAATAAGACAACTGAGTAGGTACTAGGTACCTACCTACTTTCGACAGAATGTTTTTTGCTTTAGAAACGATTATGAGGGTTATTTGGACAGTCGTGTACAAACTGTACTTATACGATGTTTTGGTTATCGCATAGCTCACTATGCCTTAAAATTAATGAAGTATACAGATATTATGATAATTGTACTTACTAAAATACGAGCCAAGTGAGTGTCAGGGCTCGCTCTTTTTAAGGTTCTGTATACAAAAGGCCGTAAAAGTAAGTATACCTAACTATAAAGTTTGTTGGTGTTTAGCGTAACTTCAAAACTACGTTATAAATTGAAGCATTCAGTATTGGTTGGTTAAATAGATAATAATATGGTAAGTATATGTATTTGTACTGAAATTTCAGATTCCTAATTAGTTTAGTTTTGAGATAGACACCGTTCCAAAAATAGTCTAAAATTGTGATACAAATTTGACTATTCAAACGTATATTTTTAATAATGACTTATTTTCGCTTTTTGTCATTATGTTTTGATTAGTACCTAAGTGTTATCTGTGATAATTCCTAACACTTAAGACCAAAAAACATTATACCAATGAAAACAAACTCTTGCTAACAAGTTTTTTAGACTTGAACATAATTATAAAAAAAATTGCAAGTCATATTGTATTATTTAAAGATCTTTTAATTGTTTTCTACCTATGAGCGTTATTACCCGCCCGCTGTCAGTTTAATTGCGCCCAAAGAACATTTTATGATTATCTAAATAAAATTCAGCCTTAGAAATGGCTAAAATGGCGCAAAGTAAATACTCATGATAAGTTATATGAAAATACTCAAAAAGTTCTTCAAATATGATTAAATAAGAATAAACCATGTGATATTAGTAGTTTTGTTAAATTGGACTAAATTTGTCTTAAATGTTGATAATATTTGTCAATACTTCGTTTAATTAAGTTAACGCGAAGTTAAATTTCAGATGTGAGTTAATTTTATTTCTAAGCGAGTCTATTTCTCCATATAAAGACTAGTTTGTGTAGCGGGCGTTAATAGACACTTACCCCCTTACTTATAAAAAATCCGCTAAGTAGTTGCTAAGTACTGGATAACTATAAACGCCCATAACGGAGCTTAAGTAGAAACTGGATAGATATGAGTATTAGAAGTAAAATATATTCTTTATCTTTATTTAGAAAAATTACTGTAGGTACTCAATCAGCTCTAGGCGATGATACACCAAATTACGGTAGATAGAAAAAAAATTTGGACCTTCTTTCTTCATTAAAGACAAACATTTTTTTTATTGTATTTGTAGTACAACCACGGAATACATTCATCTCTAAGTCAACGTTGTTGAACAGTATTTTCCTATTGGTATTCCTACTTGCGTAATAAATGCATAGCTATTGGCTGTTTGCACTAAGCTGCTAAATATGTCGGTACTCACTGATAGGTATAAACCCCAAATATTTAATTAAACCTTACAGTATCTAATCGGTATTTAATTCATAAAAATATAAATATATTGTTAATTTGTGAATATATGTGTGGCGAATCTTCAGCTGCTATTTATGTCCAGGAATATAATAAAAAGGGTATAAGGGAGAAGAGAGCACTTACTAACACTTGTTGAAGTATTTTTCTGTATTCCCCGTGGTTTCACATTATAAACCGATGTTGATAATGTTCTGTTTATTTTTAAGTATTATTGCTTTACGTTCTATCCTTGATTCATGTAAAGCTAGATTAATTCGTTTAACTCCATTGTATCATGTCATATTGGTAAAAAGTAATTATGATTGTGTTGACTTAATTAACTTATCTTTATCGTTTATTTTAATACCACGCCGATAAAAACTGTTTCTGTAAATAAAATTTAATCTATTCAGAATTTTGCGTAATAATTTGCAACCTAATTACCTATATAAGTAGGTACTTGGGATATAAGCGTAACGAACCGGATTTTATGCTATACAAAGTAACTGCCCTTATGTTATCAAGTTTATCAGATCAGAATGCACTCATTGTCTCACGCATATATAGATATATACGTATACATACAGGAACTCTGTGTAGGTATTTCCAGTATTTCCGCTTAAGATTTAGGTTTTGCCCTTAATTCCTTTGAAATTATCCCTAAAAAATCACCTTAACTTAGAGAGCATAATTAACCTATTAAAAAGAAACGTTTTACATATTTTAATACAAAAAAATCAAACATATAAGTATGTGTTAATATATAGTCTTCTAAATATAGAAGTGTCAGAAGCTGAAGCATTACTATTGCACATTTTTGACACTGAACATGGCACGTCTTGTTGGCTCCAAAATTAGCAGTTGTTAGCTAATATTCCTAAGCGTGTAGTTTCATTAAGCAGTTTGTTTCTTTCGTCAGTCTTCGAATTCTAGATTCTCGGGTGAAATCGCGAGTAGAAGCTCGTTTGCCTTCATAATAATAAATCACATGTCAAACTGCAGAATTAAAACTGATAATTCCGTACTTAACTTATCAGTGTTTTTCTGCGTAGCAGCAGAATAGCGGCCCTATTCAACATAATCAAACTACGCTACGTGGCGCCACAACGGCTTATTTCGGCAACTCTCCACAGCGTTTTTACTTATAATTTAGTAACTTGGAGCGCCTTAAAACTTTTCGGGATACTGAACAATCTCTTCTATTTCTGTTGAAAAGAGATAGCACCACTGCGAGGTTTCCTATCAAAAAATTACCACGTTGGTATTTCAAGCTTAGTACTTTATTCCTGTAAAGTTCAGCTGACAATATTATTATTTGTTCTTCATCATCAACTCCAAAATACTTCATTTCTATTAGAGCATGACTTTGCCATTCGTTATCAGATTTTGGCATGTTACATATTGCGGCTAAAAACCCATAACGAAAAATACGTCTTTAATAGATTGCTTTCCAAGATTCCGTGCTACCTTAGGATCTGCATGTTTTATCAAATCAAAAAGTTTCTGGTCCCAATTGAACCGTTTTTGAACCTGAAAAATAATTTCAATATAAAATTTCCGTCAATTTATATAAAATTTGCCCACCTTTTCTTATAGAGTTTTCATGAACAATATTTTCCAAAACCTGTCAGAGCGCTTGTTCGATGCGACGCGTGATCAAAATGGTTGCTCGAAGAATAAGCATTGCAATTCAACGGGGCAATGCTGCCAGCATGCTGGGCACGCTGCCAACTGGTAGTGAGCTGGAGCATTTGGACTGCCTGTGAGTCTGCAATGACTTATGGGTATCTAAATGCTTTTATTGTAGTATTTTTTTTTTTTAATTAACATGGCTTTGGATACATGTCCTTATGCCATTTATTGTAGTAGTAGCTGAAGTGTTGTACATAGTTCTTAGTAGTATGGTAATAACGGCACCACCGTTTAAAAAAAATATATATATATATTATCTTATATATAATATATATAAGATAATAAATAAATATAAGAACCTACAGTGATACTAATTCCTAATGTCCTTTACGTCAAACATTACTTTTTTCCTAAAATTCCCTAAATCCCTGGTGCAATAAAAAAAGTCGTACATGAAATATGTTTTTTGTTTCGCCCTAAAAAAGGCAAAACCCCTAAGAGTGGAAACACTGGTACGTACGTCGCGTCGCCTTGTAATACGTAATGTGTGGTCTTACCACAGCCTGGACACTCGACTCATTCTCTATACAAAACCCGCGTTCTAACGACCTTATTACACAGACACTACATTAATGTTTTTTTGTACACGCGTAAATGTGTGTGTGTGAAGTCTAAGGTTGTCATCGTATGAATAATTGTTGCATTTTCCTACCTAACAATTTTTTGATGCTATTAATATGACTTATTAGATTTCTTAGGTTATGCGTACCTTACTTACCTTCAGAAACATTTACAAGCACAACAATCTTGGATGGATTGGACAATGGATTTTTTTTTACAAGCACAACAATCTTGGATGGATTGGACAATGGATTGGATAATTAGTTATTTACAAAACAGAAAACAGTATACTGAAATTACAAGAGTGGTAAATAAACAAAAACACTTCATAAAACAAAAGTACTCTTCTGAATCCACTGTATATAATATAGGAGTACCTCAGGGCAGCATTCTAGGGCCTTTACTATTCCTTATGTACATAAATGACCTTCCGGATTTCACTTTGCATAATTGTATACTATTTGCTGATGATACCACAGTTATTATAAAATGTGACAAAAATGAATCTCCTGAACAAGTTATACGTAAAACTATAGGAGACGTAATTAATTGGACGGAAATTAATAATTTAAATATAAACATGAATAAAACTAATATTATGCAATTTACTTCATATAATTCCATTCCATTTGATCTTGACATATCATTTAAAGATCAAAAAGTAAATGAGGTACAGTGTTTCAAATTCTTGGGATTGATTTTAGATATACACCTAAACTGGAAAGATCATGTCTCTGCTGTATGTCAAAAACTAAATCGCTTCGTTTTTGCACTGAAGAAACTAAGGCAAACCGTTTCTGCTGAAGCTGCTTTAACAGCTTACCACGGATACATTTCATCGGTCCTCAACTATGGTCTCATAATGTGGGGAAACTCAGTAGACTCAGAGAAGGCATTCAAAGTGCAAAAAAGATGCGTCCGAGTTATCAATAAAGCATGGTATCTGGACAGCTGTAGGCCTTTATTTAGGCTTAATAATATTTTACCACTTCCATGCATGTATATCAGAGATTTATGCATATTTGTCAAACAAAACTCTACTTATTTCAAAGCTCGTAGTGAAATTTTTCCAAGACAAAAACGCAATCGTTTTAAAAACTTATTATATCAACCACGCTGCCATAAAGATATATATAAGAGAAATGTTTATAATATGTTTTTTTTTTTTTATTTTTATTTATTGTCCAAAATTTTAACAATACAAAAATTTTACTTAAAATTAGAGACTGCGTAAGTCCGAAGGGATGTATGTGCATAACTGTTTATAATAAATTACCAGACGAAATAAAGATATTAGAGGGTCATGTTTATATAGGAATAGGCTAAGTCAGTGGTTATTAGAAAACTGTTTTTATAGCATTAAAGAATATATGGAGGTTTAGTAAGATATAGATGTAATTAATATGATTAAATTGTTAATATTACTAGTGTATTTTTAGCATTAGCTTTAAATATTTGCACGTCTGCTTGCAGGCAGAATACAGCGACCACGCATTTTACACAAGAACTCAAAATGTACATATACATGATTGTATTCTTGCAAATAAATTATTTGATTTGATTTGATAATCCAACTCCATGTACGACGTAGGAATATGCAAAACGCAACCGAGTAGGTAGGTAACATTTTTTCACATTTCACTCCATTATTTATACAGTATAATAGATACCTACACTATACAAAAAGTATCATTCCAAGTTCACATTTTATACAAGTAATGATAATAGGTAAGTAATTACAATCACAATAATAATGTATGTTCTTCTCGTATAATAAACAAACATGAAGTGTGGTGCGTATCAACGGTAGCGAAGGTCGGTACAGTCTGCGAGGCATAAGCTGAGCTTTGCATTAGTGTGAGTGATCACCAATCGGCAGGAGCGCGGCGAGACAGAATGGCGCCGCGCCTCAGGCCGGTTACCCAAAATCAGGTTTTTACCGGGCGAAAATGGCGCCGCGCCTAAGGCCGGTTGTCACACCTACACTATCCATGTACACTCACACAAATGCAAAGCTCAGCTTATACCTCGCGGACTGTACGTATGTGTATTGCTTTTCTCTATGGTAGGTATAGGTTACAAAGACACTAAACTTGTTTCTCTGCAAACAAAGTCGATATCCACGGATATTTTTTGCAAACGAAAAATTCTAAAATAATCATTATTTGAATAGCAGTTTGAAAATTATACAAAGATAAAATATTGTTTGTATTTTTTTCAATACCTACTGTAAATTACCGGTTTTTATGAGTTACCTACTGTATAACTGAAGAACGACAAATAGCTACCTATTTGTCGTTCTTCGTACTTAGTGTAGGTTACCAAGAATAAGAATAATAAAATAAGAAATCATACACTGGTGTCAGGAAACTTAGCGTAACCACCTGTAGGAACACGAATACGTTTTCCTACAAACTGGTTTAAACCTAAGAACTTATTAAACCTTATGACAAACAATGCACAGGAAAGAGCGACTACAAAAGATGTTTTGCAAATAAATATATCTCATTTACTTAATATGATTTTAATGTCACACATTTACTAATTTATAGAGTACACAAATTCTCACTTTTTGTGGGAATCAACGAATTGTATTATTTTGAGTTTTTTTTGTAGTTTATTTATGAATTGTGTTCGTCATGCCAGCTGACTACTTGTGGTAGAATAAAATTTTATTTTTCACGTGTTTCTACAGAGATCAAAGTGCACTTAAAATTTACAGAATCTAATTTGAGATGGGACATTCAAGTTTTGTTCGGTTCTTTCAATTATACATGATTTACTTTTGACGGATAAAGAGTGCGGACGGATGAATGGATTTTCTCTGATATTGCAATACGAGGCTCCTTCATTAACTTCCAAAGAAGTATCGTCAAAAAAGCTAAATCTTTGAAGCTTACCCAGCACTATGAGTCTACAATACATTTGAACATAGTCATCCTTAGGTAGAAACGCCAAGCTTATACATAACGAACTTGGCACTATTACCTAAGAAAGCCTAGGCGGGTTTGACCAAGATTGTACAAAATCTGATTTAGGTCAGTGTAATCAAATCTGCACTATTTTCATTTTACGTACATTTTGAAGATTTTGCGTGTTTATTTTAAATAGCCAGAATATAAATAATTTATTTACAGTAAAATGTTTCATCTCTTTTCTTTACGAGTATAGCCTTTACTGTTCCAATAAGCTGAAGACTCGTGTCATAACACATAGTATGACTTTTCAGTAGGTAGTTATTGGACCGTTGCATAGCGGGACTGTGGCATATGGGGATTAAGCCTTGCTTCGAAACTTCGAGGGACAGTGCATACCATCTGACTGTTTCACCACCTACTATTTTTTTTATTGTAAATGACATACTAACAATTTGTAATGCAACAAAAATATATGTTACCCAAGCAGTGTGTCATAAATATGATGTAATTAGTATACTTGACGTATTTTGTTTATTTACTTATAAAATTATCAAGATGTAAATTAGATCAGCTCACACACCTTCGGACATGCAAATGTTGACTAAATTCTGCAATAATTTGCTATAGTCAACAAATACAGTGTATACAAATTACGTATCTACTCGTATATACACCCATATATTTTTATGTTATTGTTGCATAACTCGCACGGGCCCACATGATGTCAAGAGGTAATGTCTGCTTATTACAGATGCATTTTTTCTAATAGTTACGAACTGAACAGCGCGCATTGCCCTGAGGCATACAGTTGGCATCATTTACTTGTAATTTCATAAGTACCTACTTACTGGCTCTCAAGGACTGCTGCTGAAACTAAAAGGAACGCACTGTTAGGTGCTTGGCGAAGATTTTCGATTTTCTGCTGAGAGTGGTAGTTAGCCAGGCGAGCGGTGAAGCTCATGACGGCGCGTGGTGAAGATGGAACGATTGACTTGCGGCACGCGGCAGTCCATATAGCTGTTCTATCTGAATATAGTTTTAAAATCTACTGTAGTTTATGTGGTAGGCCCCTTAATTTTCTTTAGTGGAGTTGTTCCTCTATATTGGAGGAGCTCTTTTGATACTTAGTAGCTGTTTAATTGCTAATTTATTAATTACTAGCAGTTACAGAAAAAACAACGTCAAAGAACACACAGAACATAATTATGGTTATTAGGAACCGTGCTGTGAAGGCGAAATTCAAAGTTCCTTGGCCATCAAATTCAACTACTGTTAGCTGTTAACAATAATACCCAAAGTCTCCATCTGGCGGCCTTAACAGCAATATGAATATTCCCAAGACATCGCGACCTTTTCAATGTTAATTATTAATTATGCATAAAATCGTATAACATCTTCAGGACATGTTACTAAATTAAATATGAATGGCAAAGTTGCCGTAACGTAGTAATATAAAATGTTAGAAACAGTGATGGCTCAGTGGCACTGGCTATGGACTGCCGCGCAGCAGGTCCATGGTTCGAATCCCGCCCAGAGCTTGAGCTTCACCGCATGGTGAAAGGGCATTTTGCGAATGCCCGCCTGGCTAGCGACCACCCTCAAGTAGAAAATCTGCCGCCAACACCTAACGGTGTGTTCAGGCAGCAGTCCTTGAGAGCCAGTGAAATAACAGGCAAAATGAGACTTGACAGGTATGTCTCAAGGTGTTGGGCGCAGTGCAGTTCGTCACTTGATGAAATGCATCTGTTATAGGCAGAGGATACCGCTTACCATCAGGGGGGCCTCGCACTTGTTCCTTCACAATTGTATACAAAAAAAAATGTATGACATCTGTTGACCTTGAGACCAAAATTTATTGAATAATAACAAATATTTTTAAAATATTTTACGAAAACATCAAATTAATATTTTAATAAAACACTTAAAAATATAAAAATATATCTTGTGACAATTTCGCCTAATTTTCCTGCTAAGCCGACGTGACGTCACAAACGCCACGCAGCCAAACCGGAAGAATTTTTGACTCTACGAGCGCACGATCGAGAATCTCGATCGTGCGCTCGTAGAGTCAAGACCTCTTGAGGATGCTTCGTGTAGAAGCGAAACGCGTCGAAAATTCTTCCGGTTTGGCTGCGTGGCCTTTGTGACGTCACGTCGGCTTAACAGGAAAATTAGGCGGAATTGTCACTAGATATATTTTTATATATTTTAAGTGTTTTATTAAAATATTAATTTGATGTTTTCGTAAAATATTTTAAAAATATTTGTTATTATTAAATATGGATTTCCGCAAAGTAACGCCTGAATCTATTCATTAAAATGTATTGAATTAGAAACTCAATGTTAACTAATTAAAAAGTATATAATTTTTAATTATTTTTTTAGGGGTTCCAACAAGTTGAGAAAAGTTCCGAAATGAGTGTTTGCTCACAACAAGTGGCCAAAGAACAACTTTGCTCACTAGTCTAAAATTTAACCACTAGCGTAATGAGACGATGGTAGATAGTGGGCAGCAGCGCCTTTTAAAGAACTGCAATCTCGGCTAATACAGTGCTGGACTATAAAAAAACCAGCCAAGTGCGAGTGGGACTCGTGCACGAAGGGTTCCGTACCATTATATTACTTTTAGCAATTTATATATTATAACTTTTAGCAAATAAACGGCGGAAACCTCTTTTATTGTATGGGAGCCCCCTTAATTATTTATTTTAATTAATTATATTTAAAGATAACACAATACTAAATATTCTGTGAATAGTTAAAGCGTCTACCTGTCACAGTTAGTATCGAGCAAGCCCCTTTACCCTTTGGATACGGAAACCTAAAAATAAACAGATGTTAATAAAAAGTTATAACTTTTCTGAAATCTGTTTTCCTCATGCTCTCAAAAAACCCAATAATGCTGCGAGTTTTTTATACCATAATCGCTCATTTTGTGATCTATTTCACCTGTGAGCAGAGTGGTTGATATATTTTCTTTTTACAGGACCCTAGTCTTTAATCTAAATATATAATGAGCTTACATTTAAAAGAAAAATAATACATTTAATTTAGTGTATGTAGTACAAAGTATTTTTTTAAAAAAGGTAACCTATAAGTTAAAATTGTAATTTATTATTTACTAGCGGCCCGCCCCGGCTTCGCATGGGTGTTTAACAAAAAATCAAAAATATTCTATAGCCTATGTTCAACAGGGCAAATGTAGGATTCTAATGTTGGAATTTTTTTTCAAATTGGTTCGGTAGTTTTTAAGTGTATTCGTTTCACACAAAAAATACAAATCTTACATACATACATAAAATCACGCCTCTTTCCCGTAGGGGTAGGCAGCGACCACAGATTTCCACTTACTACGATCATTACATATCTCTTTCGCTTCATCTATGTCCATCCTCGACCAATGAGTAACTCGTTCAATTCTAATCCACATTCAGTCTTTCAGATTTGTCAAACCATCATCCATGAACAAGTTGAACAGTCATGGTGACGCTACACATCCTTGCCTAACACCTTTTTCGATGTTAAACTGTGTGATTGTAATTTGAATACAAATCTTTCCTCTTTATAATAATAAGTATATGTGATGAATGTCATAGTTTACGTGTAAAAAAATTTATATCTTGATATCTGACACTATGTAGGTTCAACTGTTATTTCGTGACCAGTGCGTTCAAACGCCAACATCATAATATTTTTTTAAACCCCTATTATTAATGCTTAAATTGGTAACTTTATTACTACTCCAATGCACTGCACCTTCTAATAAAAATATACCGTATACCTATAAACTATCTAACTTCATATCAGTCTTATATCAATCAGACATCTCAGCGTTTTCATATTGAAACAATAATAATATATTACGAAATCGCTTCTCTTGCGAAGGTTACAAGCTTATCAGCACATCCTAATAAACATTTTCTCCACGATAATGATTAATGGCATTGTGATAACATGTAGTTACATATTTCTTATCAGCTAAGCCCCTAGTTAAAGTGGTAAGCAATTTATAAATTAATAACTTAAGATTAAAGATCTATTACTTCCTTGTAGATAAGCCAAAAGACTTCGCAAATAATAGAGTAGAGGGTCATTTTAATGGGATCTATATTACATTGATAGTCGATATGTAGTACTGAAGAAGGTATTTTTTTATTCAGGTTAAGTCTAGAATGGTAATAAGTTTTTTTTTCACAACATCATCACATCAACAGCTGGAAAACGTCCATTGTTGAACAAATGCCTCCCCATTTGGAGATTACCCATACCCTACCCATACCCTACCCATACCCATCTCTAAGCTTGACATATGTTTTGGAGATCGCAGTGTACGATAGTAGTCTTGGGAAGATATGTTGGGGTGCAATTCTAGCCCGGCACCCCACGTGTAGCTCAGCACCCCATTTTTTCTTCTGCTTATATTTATTTAACTCAATCTCAGCTGATAGTAAGTTATAATGTGGTTGGAGGTGGTAAACATACATGATCTGGAATGGAAACTGGATCTCAAGGGCAGCTGCTGGAATACTCCATTAGGTGCGTGGCGACTGTTTTCTGCTTACAGCAAGTCAGGTAGGAAATCGCAAAATGCCCTAATCATGCATACTCTAAAGGACAGCTGCCGAAACACACTGTTCGGTGCTTACTGACAGATTTTCTACTTGAGGGTGGTAGCTATAGCATAGCTAGCATTCGGAAACAGGCGTTTTGATTTGACGAAACTTAAGCCCATAGAAAGATATGAAACTAAATTTAAAAACTTGTAAAGAGAAGACAGATTGCAGTTTTTTCTACAGAATCGTTGACACTAGAATATGTATATGCAGTCAGCAAGACGCTTCTCAAGCATGGGTATTGTGTGAACAACCATATGCGGATTTTGACCTGCAATGAACGATTCGGCTGACAAAGTATTGTTTACCTTTTTCAGTGCTGATACCACAGAAGAACGTCTTTGAAAAGCTGATTCGACAATTCCCGCAGCTCCACGACAATGTTCTCTGGGAGAAGAGAGCCCACGACGACCCGGCATTCAACAGGTCCTTCCTTATTTTACCAAGTACGTGCACAGATTTGTTATACACAGTAAGATCAGATTTGATAGTCATTGCATTTTCATAAGACGAATAGTGCATAATTATTCTAAGAATTTTCATGAAATTTAAATCGATCAAAGAAGTTATAAAGTTGATCAAAATCTCATAGAATTCCATAACTACTTAATAGAGGCGACGAAGGTTCAATGACGACTGCAACTTTCAATATGCTGGGCATTAGGAGGGTAATAAAGGTTTGGCCTGTTAACTCCTTTGGCCACAACATACCTTACCAATAGGTGAGATTGTTCTTGACCGATCTGCAAAGTTAAGCAACGTCCGCCGCGGTCAAGTCTTAGATGGGTGACTAGAGGTAGAACGGTTCCGTGCGTCGGAGGGAACGTTAATCAGTCGGTCCGGGTGTTTGTCTCAGGATGGCTTAATTCCTACAAGACTATTCCAGCAAGTCAAAAAAGTTGAGCCAAAAATTAATTGTACGTCTGTACTTTATTTATAGAAGCGGGCAAGTTGCAGTGGAGGATATTATATCAAATAATCGAGTATGAGACTCTGTTAGATTCTTCAAACATGACTGAGTCCGATTGGATAACGATAGCCAAGGATATTCAGGTAAGTACGTACACATTTTTTTTGTTCAAAGCGATCTAAAAGCGATGATATTGTTTGCAATCGGTATTATTATATATTTTAATATTTGTATAATATAATATGTGTTTGATATTTTAATGTAATTATTATACTATTTATATAATAATATTAATTGTATAATAATTATATTATTTATATCCGCTTCCTGGAGGTGGTTAAAATTTTCATCCTTTGAGCTACACACTACCTACGTAGACAACATGGTGGTGGTACCTTCTATAACTTCTGTAAAGAAATAACTAATCTCGAATCAATAGATAGCCAGAATGGCCCTTTTGATTTGACATCTGTCATCCAAAATAAATATCTAATAGTAAATTATGATATTAACTGTCACACATTAGAAGTATTTTCAGGTAATTGTTTAGTTAATTGTTGCACAAATTTAAAATAGCGTACGGAAAAATTCGTAGTCAAGTGTCACTTTAGCAGCTGTCACATCGAAAGCTTATCTTAATCAACACAAATGTTACTCTGACTACAGTCACGTCATAAACCTATTTCCAAATAATTTTTCACCTTGCAGCCTAAATGTTAATTAAGCGGCGCAAGTATGCCAACCTCGGTATGGGCATAGATAAATGAATAGGACTGTTTGTCTATGGTATGGGTTACATATTTGAGCCGTTTGGTGTAGAGACGTTGGGTCCGTGGGGACCGGGAGCTCATCGTATTTTCCAAAACTTATCAGAGCGCTTGGTCGATGCGACGCGTGATCAAAATGCTGGCACCTATTTGGCTCAAAGAATAAGCATTGCAATTCAACGGGGCAATGCTGCCAGCATGCTGGGCACGCTGCCAACTGGTAGTGGGCTAGAGCATTTGGACTGCCTATGAGTCTGCAATGGCTTATAGGGATCTAAATGCTTTTATTGTAGTAGCTATAGTGTTGTATATAGTTCGTAGTATTTTGTTAATAAAAACATACCACCAGTAAAAAAAAAAATTAATTTAAAATTACGACATCGTCATTTTGATAAATGCTCAAAATATCTGTTGATTTTCTTACGCCTTTCTTTACAGACAATTTGAATGTGTTTCAGAGGCTCTACGAACAGTACGATGGTTTCGTGATTTTGCACGGTACTGACACTTTGTGCTACACAGCATCCGCCTTGTCTTTCATGTTCGAAAATATTGGGAAAGGCGTTGTTCTTACTGGATCTCAGGTGAGGAATAAATTCTCTGGAGATGGCTATGTTTTCGGCCAATCAATTTTAAATATATTACAAAATCTCTAAAGAATGTGCATGTATGAGCTAAAGAAGAAAAAATTAAAGTGCGGCCGGTGAGAGAATGAGTTTGACAATTCATTTTATTAATATGGTTTTCCCCACCCAAAGTAACATAGACAGTCTGATTACATAATGCTATATCAGTCAGACATTTAAATGTTCAAAAATATTTGTTCATATACATTTTATCCCATTTACAAGCCACAACGACGCATTCTCTCGGCGGCCGGACTTTAGTACAAACTACTAGAATTGTCACATTAATTTAATTTAAATAAATATTACTTCTCTTGACCGTCAACTCTTTGAAGCAATGATGGCCGAGCGGTAATACATAGCTGTTGTCTATTATTTATATGTCCGGAACATCACTGCTGAGCATTATTATGTTCATACTTACTTACCAATTAGTATTGAATTTTGAAGCAGTGATGGGCGAGCGGTAATAGCAAGGGACTGCCATGCCGCAGGTCCATGATTCGACCCCCACCGCCGCGCAGGCTTGAGCTTCACCGCATGGTGGAAGGGAATTTTCCGGATGCTCGCCTGGCTAGCTTCCGCCCTCAAGAAGAAAATCTGTCGGAACTTTTTCCTTAATAAAACTACAATCTCAATCTTCTCGGTGAGAAGTGTGGAAACGTTGTTTTTTTTTTCTATTTAAAACACAAGTGCGGTAAAGTAAAAAAAAACACGAGCGCGTAATAGACTACATTATAGGCGTAGCGAAAAAATCCTAAGTCTATAGACTACATTATGACACTAAAATCGGTGCACTTAAAGTCCCGTTACGACCTTTTGTGTTGAAAATATATTTACATTTTGGATTAAATCCCCTAAGACGTAGCTATATAGCCTCTTATCAAAACTTACTGGAAATGTTTCGATATGTTCATTATCTTTTTTAGATACCTATATTTGAACCTCGAAGTGATGGAGTAGACAACTTTGTGTCTTCATTGCTTGTGGCTGGAGGTCTGAACATACCTGAGGTCACGATCTACTTTGGGAGTATGCTTTTTAGGGGTAACAGGTAAGAAACCAGTATTTGATTAAGCATTTCCTACGCATTTTTTTGTAAATGTTTTTGGGACGAAAAAACTCGAGGCCCACGTGATGTTAAGCGGACTAACCTCTGCCTATAACAGATGCATTTCATAACAAGTCACAAATAGCACTGCGCCCGTCACCTTGAGACATAGTTGATAAGTCTCATGTGCCTGTAACTTCACGGGCTCTCAAGGACTGCTGCCGGAACACACCGGTCGCTAGCCAGGCGGGCATTCGAACCATGGACCTACCAATATGCGGTGAAGCTCAAGCCCGCGGCGGGATTCGAAGTATGGAACTGCTGCGCGGCAGTCCATAGCCACTGAGCCATCACTGCTACAAAAAATGAAACTACGTACCATCTGAGGATGCTTCGTGTAGAAATAAAACGCGTCGAAAATTCTTCCTCGACTAAGTTGCGTTTATGACGTCACGTCGGATTATACAGGAAAATAAGGAGGATTATTTTTACTACAATTTTTATACTTAGTACGTGTTTTTCTAATATGTTAATTTAAAGTACTCTTGAAATATTTGTTATTATTCTTCACTACTTACTTGAGATATGTACAAAAAAGAATGATAAAAATGACAGTTAACATGCAGCGCGTTTCAAGCTTTAACCTATGGATAGGCTAAATCGATGACTGTGAAACGCAAAGATAGTGTTTTATTTATTAAATATGTTCTGGGTAGTATAGCCGGAAATTACTCGAACATTCTGACACAGGCCCTTAGACTATTATTGCAATTACTATCGGATTAATACATAAACCTTCATTTGAGACAATCTGAGAGGAATGTTTATGTACAATGCTACAAATAGGTGGCGTGCTACTGATTAATCGGTTTCTGAGAAACCAGGGATTATTATGACCAATAATCCATAACTAAATTTTGAAATTTTTGGATAAAGCAAATAAGCTTACAACATCAAAACGAAAGAAAAAAAATATACCATCTCTTGAGAAAAGGGATAATATGCTCTTTCAACTTTCCGGTCTTTTTTCCCCAAAACCTGGTCGCCCCATTGTGACCAAAATTTTCGAGTTTTCGAAAATGTAAATTATAATTTTATATTTGGTTATAGCCTATTCTAGTATGGATACTTGTTGTCAACGACATAAGTGATATACCGATAAAGCCTTGTCAAACAGAAAGCAAACATAATACGAGGTGAAGCGTTTTTTTTTACTTTATTGTGACGGAACAAGCTCGGGGCCCAGCTGATGTTAAGCGGACTAACCCCTGCCTGTAACAGATGGATTTCGTCACAAGTTACGTATTACACTGTGCCCTTCACCTTGAGACATAGTTGTTAAGTCTCATGTGCCTGTAATTTCACTTTCTCTCAACGACTGCTTCCGGAACATTTTCTACTTGAGGGTGGTCGCTAGCCAGGTGGGCATTCGCAAAATGCCCATCCATGCGGTGAAGCTCAAGCCGGCGGCGGAATTTGAACCATGTACCTGATGCGCGGCAGTCCATAGCCAATGCCACTGAGCCATCACTGCTTCACGTTTTTATTTCTAGAAAAGTGAAACGGAGCGGTTCACTTTCTGATTACTATGTGACTACATGATTAAATGGACTACATAATTTACTAAACACGAATGCTTCAGCACGGGTTCGGATCACTATCTGTTAGGCAAAGTCTTTGAGTTCTCAACATTAAACTTATAGAAAACGAGAGTAATGGCACCTCATGTCATGGCAATGTCAAATCAGCTGCCTGGTGAAGTATTTCCGATCAGATATGACTTAGGCCTTCAAGAAGAGAGCATATTCCTTCCTCAAAGGCCGGCAACGCATCCTCGAGACCTCTGGTGTTGCGGATGTTCGTGGGCGACGGTAATCACTTACCACCAGGTGAGCCGCCTGCTCATTTGCCCTCCTATCCCAAAAAAAAAAACAAAAAAAACAGGCGATGTCTTCTGGAGTCTCCGTAGTAAGCGTATGTGCGTATGGAAGAGTAGCTGTGTAGATCCTTGTGCAAAATTTACTAATTTTTTTTTTTTAGTCCTCTTCATTATTCTGTTATATAAGAGCGTACCCTATCTTCCTTTTTTATGTAAATCAATGGATCTCAACAATACATTTTCGGACACATATATATATATATATTATGTCCATATAAATACATGTTTTATTTTTTTATGCTTGATAGGTTAGCCTTTGACCACTATCTCACCTGATGGTGAGTGAGTGATGTGGTCGAAGATGTTGTTCAGACTTACCTAAATAGAATTACTGGCTCTCAAGGACAGCAGCCGGAACACACCGTAAGGTGCTTGGCGCAGATTTTCTACTTGAGGGAGGTAGCTAGCCAGGCGGGCATTCGAAAAACGCCCTACCACCATGCTATAACGACTGCCATCCTAAGACGACAATCGGGACCGACGGCTTAACGTGCCCTCCGAAGCACGGAAGCGCTGAGTAGTAATGTCACTAGCGGCCACGCATCCAACTCATGACCGCGGCGGACGTTGCTTAACTTTGCTGATCGATTAAGCACAGCTAAGCAAACTTCGCTACGAGCGCTTCAAAATATACGCTTTAGATAAAGTAGCTAGCATAAAAATATATAGAATGGATTACTATAATATATGAACAGTTTAGGGGAGGTGTCTGACTTATTAATAAAATAATTATTGTTTTTATGCTTCAGAACAAGAAAAATATCAACCAACAACCTCTTCGCGTTCAATTCTCCGAACTGCGTGCCATTAGTAGAAGTTGGCATCGGGTTTGACGTGAATAAAACGGCAATCTTCAAGCCAAATGTCATCGAGAAGTTTCAGGTGCACGCCAACATGTCCAAGAATGTGGGGCTGCTGAGGATCTTTCCCAGCATCAGCACAGCCGTGGTCAAAGCCTTCTGCCAACCTCCAATTGAAGGTGAGATACTGAATCATTACGCATTTTTTTTCATTTTCAAAGAGTTTGACACACGAATGATGTGTTACATTTATCAATATATTTTTATTTTTGCAATAACCCATGCTTTGCGGATTACAGTAAAACATTACAACGAGAGGAAACATTATAGTCATGTGCGGGATTCGAATCCGCGCCATCCACCCTTATAGCCGGGGTTTGCTTTGACCGCTAAGCTAACATGACATATGACTCATAACTCTCATTTCGTATTGTAATTCGTAGAGAATGCGTTATTGTAAAAATTTAAAGCTAATTACAAAAAATTGTCTTGTTTGTAATAAAATGTAAGTTGAACTATATGTGTCGTTCGATCACCATACGATGGTTAAAGAACGAGAGGAAATATTAGAGTTATGAGTCCTTGTCCTGTTAGCTCAGTCGGTCACAACATAGCCCTGCCGTCGCGGGTGGGGGTGGATGACGCGGGTTCGAATCCAGCACATGACTATAATTTTTCTTCTCGTAATTTTGTAATACAATAATAATAATTTCATTTATTTCGACCAGCGATAGTCATATCTATACAAATTAAAATAAGTCAGTATTCAAATGTAATAAACAAATATGAGAGTCTCAATCATAAAAATAATAATATAGGTACGCGAAATAATATCATTACATACATTTAATAATAATTTCCATTTAATAATAATTCACATTTAATAATAATTTCCATTTAATAATAATTTACATTTAATAATAATTTCCATTTAATAATAATAAAATCATATGCTTCAAAACATGTCAAACAAATGATTGAGATTCTGCCATTATAACTCAAATGTTATTCCTAATAATGTGTATTTTATGTTAGGTTTTTAGTTAATTTTATTTATATTACAGGTGTAGTATTAGAAACGTACGGTGCTGGTAACATACCGACCAATCGGCCAGACTTGCTTGACGTCTTAGAGGCAGCAGTCAAGCGAGGAATCATCATGGTCATCATCACACAATGCAGCACTGGATCTGTCGCAGCTTTGTACGAGACTGGGAAGGTAGGATGTTTTGGTCACCCAGGTCAATCTGATAACATAATAATATAAATAAAATACACGAATGTCTTAAGAATGTAGATAGATAGATAACTCTTTATTGATAACACCATAATAACAACAATAAACTTATTACTAAAACATAAAATCAAGTGTATCAATGGGCGGTCTTATCGCTTAGAGCGATCTCTTCCTGACAACCCATCCATAAGGGACATGGTCCAAATATTGGTCGGGGTGTCTTATGGTCTAAATAATTATATGCATAAATAGTTGATGTTACCAAATTATTAACTAATTAAACAAAAACTACATGGCTAATTAAAGACTGTTACGTATTTATCATACTATTGTATAATTGTAAGAGAAGACGAAGAGAAAACAATGCACTGAATGAGCAGCGTGCCACTGCTCACGCCACCGTGTGACTCGGCTTTTTCTTCGCGAGCACCACTTCTTGGGTTATGTATATATATTTTGTTACCGGTTGGAATCACAGCCCCGTAACAAATTATATTCGCTTTTATGGCCAAAGTCGCCTCTTACAATCATTCAATAAAACACTCGTTATGTTCATAAGCCAACAACTGCTACTTTTCGATGAAATAAAAAAATATCTCCGTACTAATATATATATATATATATATATATATATATAGTATTTTGATGGATCATATCGCGCCAGGATTCCTAATAGACCAATCAATTCCCCGTGACATTGAAATAACTGTCACTCAGTCACTCAGTCGGGAACTGTGTTGGTAGTGACCGTATTTCGTTCAGTGTTCCAGTATGAAAGCAGACCCTAGTTTAGTCACTGCCCAAGAAGCAACGTTTTGTATAGTATACAAAATTAGTAGGTATAGTATGCAACGATTTGTTTACGTTTTGTAAATACTACACAATTTTTTTTTTTTATTTATTAAACAAAGGATTATGATTTGTAGTTTTGTACCCTACCTTTTTATTTTACGTGCCTCTAAATGAGGTAAGGTAATAGAACATCAGAGCAACAAAGTGTGCCTACCTTAAAATTCACTCTCATAAAAGCACAATTTTTTAAATAAAGCAACAAATTTTTGTATGTGAGGTGTCCGATAATGTACTATCTTCCCCTATGCAGGGCAAGCGGTAGTTCTTTGAATCATATTTTGTGATCGGTAGTACCTCTATCATCAGCCGGAATGTCCACTGCTGAGCACAGCCTCTCGCATCATGGGAGGATTTGCCGTAATATCCGGCAAATCCTCCCATGGCCCCGGCTCCCTTGGGCCGGCGTCTTGAGGATCACAGTATAAGATAGATATTTCTTCGATTCCTCAGTAGGCGCGGGCTACCTTCAGGTATTTAACCCTTAGTCTCTCACGACACCCATGGGAAAACATGGGTGGTGACATTCTAGCCCGGCACCCCACGGTTTCTAGCCCGGCACCCCAGGGGCAGTAATGTACGGGCAGTAATGGGAGCGGCAGTAGTACCTACTTATTTATAATCTCTAGTGTCTATTATACTCCATCACAGCGGATATATATATCAAGTGAACATTAAACTACTAAGTTATGTATGTTTTAATTATGTGTTTCAGAGTAGTTTTCTTTCATATTCCAGCTACTGGCGAAGTATGGAGTAGTGTCGGGGTCCGACATGACACCCGAAGCGGCGCTGACGAAGCTGTCCTATGTTCTTACCAAAACTGAATTGAGCTACGAAGATAAAACTAAGGTTAAATCCTTCATTTTTTAAATTCTCGTGAGTTTTGCTCATACTCGTATTTCAATAGGTACTCTAATTTAACCGGCAAAAACACTCACTTTGAGGATCGAATACGTTGACTCGTGTTTTGATCTCAGATGCTCATCATCAGGGCGAGTGCGCAGTGCGTTGGTGAGCTCGAAACCCGGGTTGTATTCGATCCTTAATGTGAGTGTTATTGTGAGTTAAATTATAGTATTTTTATAATCTTTTTATATATGTTTTTGTAATTCCCTTTTTCTTATGTAAGTCAACCCTTCAGCACGCCATTCAGATGTCGCCAGACAAACCAGCTTGGAGAGCAGTAGTAGCGAAGGCCGCGCTTCATAATTACGTCTTTCAGTCATGAGAATACCACTAAGATGGAACCTTTGACAGCCTGGAATGGCAACTGGCTCTCGAGGCCAGCTGCCGGTTGTTAGGTACTTGGTAACTGATTCTCTTCTTGAGCATGGTGGCCAGCCAGGTGGGCATTTTGAAAATCATGATATTTATATATTTTCTGATGGTTTGCCGTTATTAAAAAGAACACTATAAACTAACTAGAGTAACAAGATACTAAGTGAAACATTTTAAATGTGACTGATTATGTTGTGTTAGCACATCATATCAACAACTGGTTACGTCAACCGTTAGTACAAAGGCCCCACACTGTTTGCCATAATCCCACGCTTGGCAGGCGCCTTGGGGATCGCAGTGTAAGATGACAGTTCAGACATTCACTTCTTACGGTTCCCACATTTGCCGAGTTACACGAACAATAAGATGGTATGATTTTACATAGCGCTGCGCGCGGTGCGGATAGTGGACGGAACAAAGCGAACTAAAATTCGTTGCGTGCCGTGCGTGCGGTGTTTCCGGCACGGGACAATGGACGCGAACGTGCCCTCCGAAGCACGGAAGCTTCGCTACGAGCGCTTCAAATAAACGTTTAAATATTGCTCTTCTTTAAACTTTTCAGATGATGGCGACAAACATTCGAGGGGAATTAACAAACTTGGCGTCAATTGCCATCGAGGTAAACATATTTTGTACTATTTTCTAATTTATTGGATGAAGAAGTAATTTTCTGAATCAATTCACTAGTAGGACGAACAGAAGGTGTTCTCCTTTGTCCGTCGCCCTACTGTATCAGCCGGATTGACCACTGCTGAACACAGCCTCCCCCGTTGTGGGGGGTTTGCCATAATCCCCACGCTTGGCAGGCATCTTGGGGATCGCAGTGTGAGATATCAGTTCCGCCCACCTTATGGTGTGTTACCCTTAGTCGCCTCTTATGGCACCCACGGGTAGAGATGGGGGGTGACATTCTAGCCCGGTACCCCACGGGTCCTACTAGTAAGACAAATTATAGTAGGATCACGAGAAAACGGCCGTGATATCTTAGAACTTTGTACCGTCCATATTAGGGAGTAGTACCGGACGAGACTAATGATCCTTAATCTACTTCATATATTAAGACTAACGTTTTAAATAATATATACTATACTTATAGGTTGTCTAAATTCTATTATTGTAGTAGCTGTAGGGACTCTTTCACGACCTTCAAGTAAAGTCTCGAGTAAGCTAATTGCCGGTTTAAATCACAAGTAAACGTGAATATGAATTTTACAATGGTTGAGTAGTACTAACCCACAGTTAAAGTGACCTTTAACTTACTTCTTGGTTCATCTGTCTATCATTTTTATTGTTTATATAAGGTTGGTATCGCAAACTCCATATATTGGGTAAACTTCTTGATTAAAATTATTTTCGACGTATGAATCAGTGACGTTGTTAACTGATTTTGAACGGATATTTGAATTTACTTCGAAGATCCATAAGTAACCATCGAGTTGTTAATAAGAAGTCTGTTTTTTATTGAAAATTTGAAAACCATAATTGAAACTTTTATTAGCCGAGTAACTTTAACCAGGAAGTAAATAATTGACACTTTACTTGAAGGTCACGAAAGAGGCCCGTAGTGTTGTAATATAGTTCGTAGTATTTTGTTAATAAAGGCATAAAGCCGGCAAAAAAAGTATGTACTCAATTATTATTTAAAACGCATGTCTTGATATATCCCGGCCTAG
This sequence comes from Plagodis pulveraria, assembly GCA_963890685.1. NCBI lineage: Eukaryota > Metazoa > Arthropoda > Insecta > Lepidoptera > Geometridae > Plagodis > Plagodis pulveraria. Next base: position 6,524,939 of record OY982964.1, on the reverse strand, counting down.
GGGAGATCCGAAAACTGATGTCTCCAATATCAGGAGAGGCACGAAGAACATACCTGTTCATAAGTAGCTATGATTACAATATTGTTCGCATAGAGAAGAAGTCAATTTAATTTTTAGTTAAAAAAACATCACCCATTTTAATGATCCTTGCTACTTACGGGATCAATTGTCATTCACTGTCAATTACTATATCATCAAGATAGAAAAACACTTTTCACATTGGAGGGCAACTCGAAAACGGCTAGACCGATATTGATTAAATTTAAATGGGACTACAAGTACCAGCTTTCAAATAAAAAACAATAATCATCAAAATCGGTTCACCCAGTCGAAAGTTCAGAGGTAAAAAACATAAAAAAATACAGTCGAATTGATAACCTCCTCTTTTTTTGGAAGGCGGTTCAAAATGCATTATTCACGTCGATGTGAGTGGGTTGTTGCTGCAAATTGTGGACTCCTTACGTTCTTAAAAAGTTTTCTTTTGTATTGATTTTAATGTATATCTTATGAAAATTGATTTTGTTTTTATAGGACCAAACCCTGAAAGAAGCTCTAGGCAGAAGTCTAAACATACAGTCCCCTAAGAAGCTGTCGGAAGTGACGGAGAAGGTCGTTACATCTCTGCTGCTGTACGGCATCGACAACGACGATTTGACAGTTGTCAAGAAATTACTCGGTAAGTTATTGTGTTAGTAGCCAAGTAGCTATTGATTCCCGCCGGTAGTACTGCTTTGTGTTAGATTTTGACCACCATCTCATATCAGCTTTCGGTGTAATGTGGTAATAACTCGTGTCAGAGACTTTGGTTCTTCGGCGAAAATCCACGTTCCGGATTTTATCGCACAAAGAAACTACGAGCATATGAATGAATGAATCATTTATGCATGAATGAATGAATGAATCATTTATTTGTCAAAAACATAAATGGTTATTATACATAGGTCTTGTCAAATTATGTCAGTATTTAAAAGTTTCCAGCATGTTCTGCTGTGCGGCGTACAAATTTTAATATATTGAATGTTGCAGTAAAATACAATATCTTAAAACTAATGAGAATCGTTACAATGTCAAAAAATATAAACATTGAAATATAGGAATTGAATTATAAAGCAGTACGTCATGAAACTACGTCCGAAGGTAAATCAATTAAATTACATATTACTTTAGTTTTACATCTAAAAAAGTCGTCAATGGAATAAAATGGTGTAATAGCCAAGTATGCCATTTAGATTTAAATTTACTTAACGGTAAGCCTCTGATATTTATTGGGATTTTATTGTAAATTTCTATTGCCATACAATATACCGATACTCCTATTTGTGATCAAACAATATCAATGAGCCATACGACAAATGTACTAAGCACAGTCGCAATAGCACGTGGAGACATTCTCCGTAAAATTGCTAAGCTTGATGTTAACAAGGGAGCCGGTCCGGACGGAATACCTCCTCTAGTTATCAAAAAATGTGGGAAAGTACTATGTACACCTCTTCTTAAGATATTTAACTCATCACTACAAAGAGGAACTTTCCCTTCGGCATGGAAAACAGCTCACATTGTTCCTATTTTTAAGTCTGGAGATCGATCTCGCTGTGAAAACTATCGCCCAATAAGCATATTATCTTGTCTTGCGAAACTCTTTGAATCCATAATATATGATGTACTTTTCCATCACATTAGTCCCTTTTTATCTCCTAAGCAACATGGTTTTATCCGTAATCGATCAACAACGTCTAACCTACTTGAATTTAAAAATTACCTGTGTAGTGCCTTTGCTAAAAGAACCCAGGTAGATTGTGTATACACAGACTTTGCCAAGGCCTTCGATAAAGTAAATCATAAAATACTTATAGCTAAATTGGCATCAAATTTTGGGATACACGGTGATTTATTAAGGTGGATTAAATCATACCTGACTAGACGCAACCAATTAGTAGCACTTAAAGGATTTCTTTCACCTCCTGCCCAAATTACATCTGGAGTACCCCAAGGTTCACATCTTGGCCCATTGCTTTTCATTTCTTTTATTAACGATTTAATTGACAAAATTCGTAGTCCTTGTTTATTATATGCTGATGACCTAAAACTATACTCTATGATACGTCATATAAACGACTCCAAAGCACTTCAATCAGATCTATTTGCTATAGATAATTGGTGTCAGGACAACCTCATGTTCCTTAATGTCAAAAAGTGTTTTGTTATTACATATACAACTAAATTTAATAGAATTGTCTTCAATTACAAACTTAAACATTACTACCTAGAGAGAAAAGCAGTAGTGAAGGACCTTGGTGTGATATTTGATCAGAAATTAACTTTCCGAGACCACTATGATTATATCGTTAATAGAAGTACTCAACTTTTAGGCTTTATCTGTAGAATCACTAAAGACTTTAAAAACCCCCGTAGTTTACTTTATCTTTACTACGCCCTCGTCCGTAGCATCATCGAATACAACTCGGTCATTTGGTCTCCGTTTTATGATGTACACATAAAACGGATTGAACGAATACAATCAAAGTGTCTCAATATACTGTGTTACAGGCTAGGCTTGAATCGAAAACTGCGGTCATACGACAAAAAATTATGTGAGTTTAAAGTGTCGTCACTAGAAATCCGTCGCAAATATTTTGATTTTATCTGCTTGTTTAAAATCATTAATACCCAAATTGACTCTCCTTCTCTTCTTTCGTGTATAAATCTTAATACCAAACCTCATTCTCGCTATCCACATAAAAACATTTTTTCAATACAAGTGTATAAGAATAATACTTCCTACTACAATCCAATAGTCAGGATTTGTCGCCAATACAACGATGTATTAGTAAATCATCATCGCAATATTGATGTCTTTAATTATAAGTTACCTAAATTTAAAAAGCATGTCTTTGAAATTCTTCATAAACTTGATAGCTAGTATAGTTACAGTGCAACTAGGTAAATGAATTTGTAACCTAATTACTTTTATATAATTTACCTAAAATTTCAGATATTTATTACTGCTGTATTATTTTGTTCATGTTGTGTACACATGTTTTGGAATACGATCTAGATTGATAATCTGTAACTCTGTTATTTAGTAATGTATTGATTTTATTCTGTTTTGTGTGCCAGAAATAAATAAATAAATAAATAAATATGTATTATTTTGAAACAATGCTTACTTAGATTTAGGCATTACAAGATTTTTCCTATGTCGAGTTGAGTGATTGAGTGGAGCGATGTACATTACCTTTTATTTCGAAGAAATTTGGATGTTGTTTAACTAAAAGAGTAATTTCTTCTATGTATAGACATGGAAGAGGTAATATTTGCAATTTTCTGAATATATTCCTACATGAGTTTTTACGCCTTGCAGAGACCGAATACATTTTTTTTGACTTCATTTTCTACTGAGTTTCCCCATATAACCAATCCGTATCTTGGGGCAGAACCAATTTTTTTTTTTTTTATGTTATTGTGACGGAACAAGCCCGAGGCCCACCTGATATTAAGTGGACTAACCTCTGCCTATAACAGACGCATTTCGTCAGCGACGAATTGCACTGTGCCCTTCACACTGAGACGTCCAGTTGTTAGGTCTCATTAGCCTGTAATTTTTCTGGCTCTCAAGGACTGCTGCCGGAACACACTGTTAGGTGCTTGGCGACAGATTTTCTACTTGAGGGTGGTCGCTAGCCAGGCGGGCATTCACAAAATGCCCTTCCACCATGGGGTGAAGCTCAAGCTCTGGGCGGGATTCGAACCATGGACCTGCTGCACGGCAGTCCATAGCCAATGCCACTGAGCCATCACTGCTTAATAACCGTGATAAGCCGAGAGGGCTGCTTTTATAGATACTATCTGACAGATGCGTTTTATAGCGAATACAAACTGGTTAACTTTACAACAAACAGATGATACGTGTTGTTTCCACCAGCCCTTTCTTCGAAAACAACAACATAAAGAACTCCCCGCCTTACCACCAGTGGGAAAGTCCAGTAGGTGGACGGGGCATTGCCCATTAAATTTAAGGCAAGTACATGCATGATATGATGAGATGGACAATGTAGGTCTGTATGTACCCGCCTCAAGGTAAGCAGTCACGTCTGTCCATTACAGATGCAGTGTCACCATCCTAGTTCTGATTGACACTGCACTGCGGTCATAACTCCTCGACGTTATTCTCGTTTATCCAGTAATACTACTTACAAAAGTACCTTTATAAATAAACACAGTATTGTTTGCATACCACTCCTTTGAATCATAAATCTAACACTGCGGTGTACTTATCAAGACAGGCTCTTGCTAAAGAGACATGGGGCATGCTTCTTAATTTCCAGCATACAGCCTTTACACAGGAGATTGTCAGTCAATCAACATCAGGCCGTGCAGACGGCAGTTTAATTTCGTGCTTCGGGGGCCCCCGGTTGCCGTCTTTAGATGGCAGTCGTTATAGAACGGCATTTACCGAAAGCCAGAATGGCTAGCTACCGTCTTCAAGTAAATAAACTGTCACCAAGTACCTAAAGACACCGTTAGCTGTCCTGTCCTTAAAAGCCAATTTTCTAAGTTAACTTGAAGAACATCTTCAACTGCATCATCATCACATGCCTTCAGGTGAGATAGAGGTTACAGGCTAGTCTATTGGCTTTAAATAAAATCAACCATTACTTAAGTCACGTTAAAAAGTCTTGTGTTTTTGTTGGTCATGATAACTATTGCGTGAAAGGTGGGTTTTATAAAATTTTCAGAAATGGGTGCAGATGTGAACTCCCAGAACTCTGACGGCAAAACACCACTGCACGAAGCCATTCATAAAGGAAACTTGCCCATCGTCGAGTATCTACTCATGAACGGAGCTAATGTTCACATGAAGAGAAGGTGACTATCCTCTTCTTTTTTGTTAAAATTATTTTTGTTCTCATACTTACTCTGACGAATAATTTCCAAATAAAGAAAACTATCGTGAATTACGACTTTCTATCAGGAGCTTTCAAACAAAGTGGAGGTTGTGATTCGACATGTATACAGGGTTATTGGTAAAATGCTAACAACCTCTTAGAGATGATTTCTGCTAGGCCTAACAAACATTTTGAGATGATTGTTTTGTTTCGAAAAAAAAAACGAAGAAGAAGAAGTCAACTCTAAGAGGTTGTTAGCATTTTACCAATAACCATGTATGGTATGTAGCCTTAACGTCCACCGATGACAAGGGCCTCTATATTGGGAAGGGGTTTGTCATAATACCCACATTTTTTTAATGTTATTGTGACGGAACAAGCTCGAAGCTCACCTGATTTAAGACGGACTTAACCTCTGCCTATAACAGATGCATTTCATCACAAGTAATTTATTGCACAGCATCCGTCACTTTGAGACATAGTTGTTAAGTCTCTTGTGCCTGTAATTACACTGGCCCTCAAGGACAGCTGCCGGAACACAACTTTAGGTGCTTGGCGACAGTTTTCCTACTTGAGGGTGGTCGCTAGCCATTCGGGCATTCGCCAAATGCCCTTCCACCATGCGGTGAAGCTCAAGCCCGCGGCGGGATTCGAACCATAGATCTGCTGCGCGGCAGTCCATAGTCAATACCACTGAGCCATCACTGCTTCAATTGTAGGGATTGCGATGGTGTTCAAGGCTTTGGAGTCTGGTCTTCCCCAAAGCATCGCAGTACATGAGGTTTATTGCTGTGCCGTTCCAGAGATGGCCGCAGTATTCCATACATGGCCGGACTTGTGCTTGGTACAGGTTAAGAATTTGCCCTCGTGTGAAATACCTAACCTTCCTTAGGACTCCTTGAGTTCAATGGGATCTACATTCAGTCATGGGGATCACAGTGCAATATGACAGTTCTTCCGAAGGCATTGCTCCACCACCTTTTGGTATTTTACCCACCGCCGCCTTTCACGACTCTCACTGGAAGTTTACTTTGAATATTATTTTACATTTGATTCGCATTCTTTCACAATTCATATTAAGTACATATTTTACGTTTCTATTTATCTCTACCTTGACCTTAAAAGTATTGACATCTAATCGACCTCGACTTTGACTCTAAGTTACCACACATAATCCACACCCTAATCACCCAATATCATCACCCGTATTTCCATCTTCTCTCTTATCATATGAGTTTCCAGGACCTAAACTGTTTGTATTCTGAAAATCATTTAGATTGGTTCAGCAGTTTAAGTGTGAAGCCCTGAAGGCAAACATTCACACAAGTGTGATGAGGTTGTCAAGTTAAAGGCAGATACCATTTTTAGGATTCCGTACTTAAAAACCAGGTTTTACCATGCTATCAATACCAAGACTCTGCCATGGATACTACGGACAGTGGAGGTTTAGGGTTTCTAACAACTATAAGTCTCAGAAAGATAGATGGGCGCAGTATAGTTAATTACTTGTGACGAAATGCATCTGTGGCAGAGGTTACCGCTTTACAACAGGTGGACGTCGTACGTATTCCCTTGAAATCCCATAAAAATGCGTCTCATTTTCTTGTAGGGTTATAGGATTGATGTAGCAGGTAAATAATTCCAACATGTTCTTTCTTGGTACCCTATGTCTAAATAATATGGACTTGTTCTAACTAAACAAGTTGACTAATACGTTTGAAGGCCTAACATAGTATTAACTAAATATACCGGCTAGCACTCACGGTGTTCATCATCATCATCATCATCATCTAGCAGCCCTCGAAAATTCTCGTATTCCTTGAGAATGAGCATCTTTACTGCTCGCACATCGGTCGGATATTACCAGAGTTATTACCACTAAACACCGTGCGTGCTAATCGGTATATTTAGTTAATTAAGACAACTCACTATAGTTTTTATGACGATATACCTAATAAACTATACCACAATATGTGTAATCCATAACCACTTCATTTTCCAGTTCAGGTGAAACACCTCTAATAACTGCTGTCCACAAAGACGATCCCAACATGATCAATCTTCTCATGAAATGTGGAGCTCATTTGGCTGCAGCAGACGCAAAGCCTGTTGGAGAGATGCTGACAATGGCCATCAAGAATGGAGCCTTGCGAAGACTGGAGTCTTTAAAGATGGCTGGAGCTGATCTGGATAATCCAGATGAGCTTTTACAGACATCTTTACATAAGGTTAGTATACTTCAGGTAGTGGTTCGGTTCTTGTATTCCGTAGTCTAGCAAATTCACCACAGTCATTTAGATATGTTGACCAAAGCCGTTAGAACGGATTCTTGTGGAAACGGGGGCCCAACTCCCACCTTTTAAAAACTATTCTGGAAAACCAACATCATTATTTCAAACTTAAAATATTGATACTAAGATTCGTAACACGGCCGTCACGAAACAATAATGTTCATATAGCGCTATCTCTACCGCACAATGTCTTGATTCAATGCATGCAGCCCGCTCTCACGTTGAAGTTCTAGCACAACCTGGACACTCGACTCATTCTCTATACAAAAGCCGCGTTCTAACTACCTATTACACAGACGCTACACAAATGTTGTTTTCGTACACGCGTAAATGTGTGCGTGAAGTCTAAGGTTGTCATCGTATAAATAATTGTTGTACTTACCTACCTAACAATATTTTAATGCTGTTAATATGACTTATTAGACTTATTAGAATTCTACCTTCAGAAACATTTACAAGCACAAAAGTCCAACTTCATGTACGAAGTAGTAATAATAGATACCTACACTATACAAAAAGTATGATTCCAAGTTCACATTTTATACAAGTAATGATAATAAATACAATCGTAATTTATGTTCTTCTCCTATAATAAACAATCATGAAGTGTGCCGCGTGTCAACTGTGGCGAAGGTCGGTATGTGTATTGTTTTTCTCTATGGTAGGTATAGGTTACAAAGACACTTGTTTCGCTGCAAACGAAGTCGATATCCATGTATGTTTTTTGCAAACGAAAATCTTCTAAAATTATCATTAATCGAATAGGTACTTACTGTAAATTACCGGTTTTTATAAGTTACCTACTGGATAACTGAAGAACGACAAATAGGTAGGTACTTAGTGTAGGTTACCAAGAATGACTTACCTCGTTTTATCCTTAGGGGATCTATAAAAACTCCTATCCTATTTCTTGTTTCGTTGATAAGCAACCGTAAACAGCACAAGATTACCCCATTCTCAACTCTAAAATAATCGTACAATCGTCACGCTTCGTCGTCACGTCATCGTGCGCGAGTAGGGTTACCAGATGTAAAAATCAAAAGACCGGAGAAAAGGCCTGATTACCATGGAAAAGTCCTGAGATTTTATATACAGTTTGAGAATTTTCTCTCAAAAACGTATTATTATCGTTTTATACACTGCGGACCTAGCTCACGCGTTGCAACTTGCACATCGCACTCAAAGCGGCGCGCGTCATTTAAATCTATGGATTGCACCAGCCAAATAAATGGTTAAGGCTATATTTGCCGATTCCAACACTGCGAATAGCATTTCTTGTGCATGAACGAAGACTGAAGCAATTGATACGGGCGTGATATCTCCCTGGGTAATTGAACAGGTACAAGTCTCATTACAAAATGTCAACTACTTGGGCGTTTCCACAGATGCAAGTAATCACGGCGCAGAAAAAATATTTCCTATTATGATACAATTCTTTGACTGGCAAGAAGGCATTAAAACAAAACTGCTGGATGTGCTGAGCACACCCAATGAAACTGCTGACACTATAACAGAGATATTTAAAACAAGCTTGCAAAAGTACGACTTGTTGTTAAAATGTGGATAAATAAGTATTGATTTTAAATGTTCAATTGTTGCCAAAAGAAGATAATTTTTAGTTTGCATTACTTGGATTAATAAGTTTTGGTTTTAACTGCAATTGTTATCTACCAAAAGAAGATTATTTTTAGTTTGTTTTACTTAGATAAATAAGTATTGATTTTAACTGTTTCATTGTTACCAAAAGAAGATTATTTTAGTTGGTTTAACTTTTAATTAAAGAGATATTTAAAATGTAACCTGTGTTTTATTGAAAATCCTGAGATTTCACTAACTACCTAACCTAACCTAACCTAACCTGTGTTTTATTGAAAATCCTGAGATTTCACGAGATTTGCAAAATCCGGCCGCAATCCTGAGAAAAGTCGAAAATTCCTGTAATCTCAGGACAAATCCTGAGATATGGTAACCCTATGCGCGAGTTGCGCGTCCCGTACTCAAGTCAGCCCAGCGACAGCTCAGAATCGGTGGCGGGGTGAGGACGGCTCGTTTTGGTGGGGGGTGAGGAGTGTCCATTCTATACGTAGTATTATTATATGTTCTATGGTTCTAGTGTAAGTTTAGTATAGTGACATGTGGTAGTGCAAATTAAAATTGTTAATGTAAGGTTAAAATATGACTGAATTAAGAGATGGGAGTTGGCCCCCTGGAGTCTCTATCGACGGCTAGAGACACCATTGCATTAGGTAAGTATTTAAGGTACTAGTATTGCGAATATCTGGCAGTACTTGCAGTCGACAATGTTATCATGAATTTGTAACAACAGGAGTTTTCGAAGATAGCTAGAGCTGATGACCTTTTAAAAACACAATTACCGTAAAGTTGTAGGCACTACTAGTAAAGTTGTAGGTATGGTAGGTACCATAGCCTTGAAGTAAAATAAACGTAACATTCTTAATGGAATACGTCAACCAGACTTACTTATCTTATCATTATGATGAGTGATCATATTATTGAAGCCGTGATGGCTCAGTGGCATTGGCTATGAACTGCCGCGCAGCAGGTCTATGGTTTGAATCTCGCCGCGGGCTTGAGCTTCACCGCATAGGGGAAGGGCATTTTGCGAATTCCCGCCTGGCTAGCGACCACCCTCAAGTAGAAAATCTGTCGCCAAGCACCTAACGGTGTATTCCGGCAGTCCTTGAGAGCCAGTGAAATTACATGCACATGAGACTTAACAACTATCTCTCAATGTGACGGGCGCAGTGCAAATCGTGACTTGTGATGACATGCATCTGTTATAGGCAGAGGTTAGTCCGCTTAAAATCAGGTGGGCCTAGTGTTTGTTGCGTCACAATAACATAAAAAAAAATACCGTTGACTATATAGATACCCATTTGGTCGAAGATGGTAGAAAGTTACACCTAGAATGGAAAATGGATCTCAGGGGCAGCTACCAGAATAAAGCATCAGATACTTGGCGACAATTTTTAGGCCGAAAACCAACTACAAAGGCGAGCATGTAGAGTTCCCTCATACCACGAATAAGGCGAAAGCCCGTGATGAGACTTTAACCCTCCGCCACATTAGTAAGATAAACTCTACCATCGTCGTGACGTCGTCGACGTGTTGTCAATGTTTTACAAAAGTAATTGGCTTGGTTAAGTTTGTGTATGAGTTGATCAATGGCGGAAGTAATACTGATTAAAAATGGGTCTAGTATCAGTAGTCCGATAATTTAGTTCGATGATCGGACTATTGTTACTATTTCGTTTCAGAAGTCCGGTGTTACAGACAATCGGACTACTGAGCTTTTTATGTTAATAACATTTACAGTTCGATGATCGGACTTTTCGTCTCAATAGTCCGATGTCACATAAGACCTATAATAGTACTGCTGAGCCTTTTAGTTCGATTTAAACATTAACTACCTGCTTAACTTTAACTAGAAAAATAAAAAACACTTACTAGAATACAAGACAAAAAAGCTATTTCTACCAAATCCCCTAGCCCTAGCACTATTATTCTAGAACTTCTTCAGAGGTTTACTTTTCCACTACAGTACCTTATTTATATATATATAAATAACTCTAACTGGTTTTTTTATTTATTTTCTATTGCTTAGTAACTAATATTTTGTTTTAATCCAGTTTTTTTTTCTAGCAAACATTACGTAGGTAATGTTAAAATTAAACTAAAAGGCTTAGTAGTCCTATTACATGTAACATCGCACTACTGAGACGAGAAGTCCGATATTCGAAACATAAATGTTTTTAAAATCGGACTAAAATGTTCAGTAGTCCGATTGTCTGTAACACCGGACTACTGAGACGAAATTATAACATTAGTCCGATCATCGAACTAAATTATCGGACTACTGATACTAGGCCTAAAAATGTTTCTTTTTCGTTACAGGCTGTGCTCTACGACAGTCCAGAAATAGCTCAGTATCTCATCGATATCGGAGCAGTCAAGGATAGAAAGGACATCCTTTGTTTTACTCCTCTGGATTATGCAGTCAGATTACAAAGAGAATTATTGATGAAAATTGTAGGGTAAATGAAACAATTATAATAAATGTGTATATTTATAAAAAAATAGTTTTTCTCATTAAAATATATATATGTTTTTTGTTTCATTGTTCAAATAACATGTTGCACAGCATTTTGTTATCAGGTTTCGTTAGTAGGGCAGAGTTCATACACGCCTACGTTATGAGTACAATGAGAAGACACAAATCACTAAAACGCTCTTGGTTTATTCTCTACAGGGTTGACTGTCATTCCGCAGGTGTATGGTTAAATCCCCACCGCGCGCCGCGCGCCGGCTTGAGCTTCATCGCATGGTCATAGAACATATAATAATACATGGTGGAGGGGCATTTTGTGTCAAGTAGAAATCTGTTGCCACGTTAACAGATCTATATATGTTACACAGATAATATATGTTATATCTGAACGGTATAAGGATGAATTTTTATTAACACTAGGGTAAAATAATGTTGTAGTGCGCAGTCTAGTTGTATTACATAACTGTCAGACGGCGCTAGTTTTGCACTACACTATATAGACTTAAAATAAGAGGAACAGTGGATAGATAAGTGGTAGGGAAGCCGAATGTCCCTAAAATGGCGTAGTCCGCCTAAAGTTCCAGAAAAATTAATTAACCTTAAATATTTACATTTTAGTATTTTTATTCTTACTTTAAATTTGCGTTAGTTAATTATAATAGGTCAATATGTTTTTCTTGCACCTAGAATTTTCCTCGCTGGCGTGAGATGCCAAATTGCGTGTTGCACTCGTTAGCAATGTTATTTTCTGTGTTTGGAATCTTCGGTACGCTTAGGATTCTATATTTTGTGTTCGCTTTATTTGTGGTTCATCCTAGATTCTTTCGCTACCTCAGGTTACAATAAAAGTACTCCCGCCAAATTACAACTTTGCAGCCTTGTGTAACAAAGCAAACGTCTAAGGCCTTTCTTCAGAGTAGTAGTAATCTACTAGCAAAAGAATTATTTGTAATATCGATGAAGCAGTTGATTTGGTTCCAACTCTAGTGCAGTGGGTGGAGGGGGAAACTTGAATTCCCCGTCCACCCACCAGTGGAAAAGTCCAGTGGGTGGACGGGGCATCGCCCTAACTATAATGCCTCAGTTTATTGATATTACTCACGAAAGGTAAGTATTTTATTTTCACCTGTACCTATTCAAACCAATTCACCTATAGGCTGTAACTAACATAGACGCAAGCTGTAATTTACGAGCACGAGTATTATAATGATGTAAGCTAATTTTATAAAAAATACATATAATGCTTCAGAATATCAGCCGGGACACTTCTATCCTCCTTCTGATGTTCCTAAAAGGCGGCGACTATAAGGGATATAGTGCACCCATTGAGCAACAGTGGATTTTGCTACATATTAGATTTGGTTTTATGACTACCTGTTTGCTACCTTACTTGGGAGTAACAGTAACTTGTTATTCCACCGGGAATAAGAAGGTCAACAAAAATCTCAGGTTTGTGTTAGGTTTCTCGTCTCGTCCGTCTTGTCTATGTCTCGTCTTGTTAATGTAGAAAAAGTCGAAAGCGTGTCAAGCAGGGTAGAGTAACATAAGCTCAGAATGACCAAACGGTATTTGCAAAAGGTCATACAGGTTTACGCACCGACCTTGACACGCTCAGTCGCTGAAGAAGAGGCTAGGTATGAAGAGATATCTAAGCCATACATTCCTCCGAAACATACTTCACCGTACACACGGAATGGCGATAAGTTGAGAGTGGGGAATTTGGATAGGGATAGCAGAACCAGAGGGGCCAGCGGCTGGCCGTCTTCATGGAAAAGGAGGGGCTCTTTGCGATGAACTCCTTATTCGAAAACCGACCATCCAGGAAGTGAACGTGGATAAGCCCCGATGGTTCAATGATTGCTACCCGTGGGTGTCGTAAGAGGAGACTAAAGGTAAAATACCTATTACTAACATATTAATAATGGTAATAAACAAAAAATAAAGTTGTTTAGGATAAAAATTAAAATAAAAAACTACAAGTATTTTTCAGTTAATATTGTATGACCAGGATTATGACAATTTAAATTAAACGCATTAACCCATTGGCATCGGCGATAATGATAACAATAGAATTTCATTCATAACTAGGACATAGTGGTCCAGGACGATGCCACATAAGGGTCTTTCAAATAGGGCGGGTCGATGTTGACAGTTTGTGGCGGCCATGTTGTTTTGCCGGCATCTGTCAAATGCGTTGTTATTTCTTCAGTTCACTGAGCAAGTGATAGATTGCTTCAGTAACTGATGCCAAATCACCATGGCAAGTTACACGATTAAGCAGCACGTCCAAATGATAAAATTATCAAAATGGGTTTTCGTTAGTGCAAACGTTGCGCTCATTACGTAATTTTTACGGTAGACGCGGTGGCCCTTCAAAGTCGACTCTTCAACGTTTGGTGACCAAATTCTAGACGACTGGTTCTGTAAACAACCAACCAACACCCTTACGTCAAAGGAACGCCAGATCAGCCGAGAACATCGCTGCTGTCCGAGAGTGTGCAGGAGACTCCGGGGCAGTCGATTTCCCGCCGTGCACAAGAACTCGGCTTTTCGCAAACTTCAATTCGGCGAATATTGCGGCGGGTCTTGGGTCTACACCCGCAAGGTCTACTCCAACTGACTCAGGAACTCAACGTGAATGAACATAGACAACGCCGTTTGTTCGCTGACTGGGTTAATACAGATCGTTTGGTAGAGGACCCCGATTTTGCCCGAAAAATCATCTTTAGCGACGAGGCGCATTTTTGGATGAATGGTTTTGTTAATAAGCAAAATTGCCGTATATGGGACGACCACAACCCACATGAGGTTCACCAGGCGGTAATGCATCCACAAAAAGTTACTGTTTTGTGCGGATTTTGGTCCGGCGGCGTCATTGGTCCGTACTTCTTTGAAAACGATGATGGCGAGCCCATTTCTGTCAACGGCGAGCGCTACAGATCAATGATTAACAATTTGAAATTCAATTGAAAATCCTCTCAGATCCGTGCCACCGTTCTAAGCCGCGGTGGACATTTAAACGATGTCATATTTCATAAATAATGGCATAAATATCCTTTAAAATAAAATAAAAAAAACTGTAATATCTCACATACAGCTTGATTTATTTAATTTCAACATCGACCCGTCCTTGTTGAAATACCCTTTATAAGACAGCAAGCAAGTGGAAGCCAAGTGGGATAGGTATCCTGCTCAATATTAAACGGAGGATGCGTGTACGATCCCCGCCCAGGACAAAAATGTGCTCCAATATTTAAAACAATTAGAGTAAGTAGTATTAGCCGGATTGTCCACAACTGAACACAGCCTCCCCTATTACGGGGGTATTTGCCATAAGACCCACGCTTGGCAGGCGACTTGGAGATGGCAATATAAGTTGGCAGTTCTTTTTGGCACTGCTGCCCACCTTCCAGTATTTTTCCCTTTGTGGCATCTTACGACAACCACGGGATGGTATGGGGGTGCAATTTTAACCCGGCACCCCACGGGGGGTGAAACTATTAGAATCATACCATATATATCACGGTTTTCAAAAAAAATACCTGTAAGTCGCAAAAATTTAATTTTTGTTTTGACTGTAAGTAGTATAAAGATGAATTAAACAAAAGCATATACTATGTATGCATAGGGTGCCAGACTAGAATGCCACTCCCCATATCATTCCGTGGGTGTCCTAAGAGGCGACTAAAGGTAAAATACTGGAAGGTGGGTAGCAGCGCCTTCTAAAGAACTGCCATCTTACACTACGATTCCCAAGCCGCCTGCCAAGCGTGGTGAATATGGCAAAGACCCCCTTCGGCTGATTATATCCGGCTGATACAGTACAGTATGTAATTAAGTTTTCAAACAGAAAGCTTGAATTAGATAATACACATTGATCTGCAATAATTTTATATCACCTAAAATATATTTAAATAATACTACAACTTTATGTTTAAGACCGTAACTGTTGTGTGATATGCATTATATTTGAATTAAGATTTAGTTTTGCATTAAGTTGAAACTGAAAAAAAAAATGGGTGTCAATAAGAAGCGACGACCTCTAAGGCCACGTTTTCGCTCTGGACGAAATCTTCATATTGGTTATAAACTTCTTCTACTGGACCCTAGTTTGCCATGGATCATCTATGGCTACTGAAATGAGGTGTAAATCAAAGAGATTCCTATCGTTACCTACACTACTAATCCGTTATATTCATGGAGTTATATTCATATGGATGAAGCCAATTTAAATCACATCTTCTTTTCATGTCCCAATTTCGACCATAATTCATTATACAATTCATTAATACAATATAAATATCCATTACCTGTACATATAGACAACATTCTATGTAATATAAATCATATCTCAATATACTTAATATCATGTTTTGTAAATACAAACAATATTAAATTGTAGTTCTTAATTTTGTGTAAATAATCTTATAAGTATCTAGTGTAATTTTTTGTTTTTTTTTTCTCATTTTTCACTATAAATAATACATTGCCACATTGTATTTTCTGTAGTTAGTATGTAAGTTTAAGATATTTTTCCATTGTTTCAGATATGTATATAATACACCAAATTCAAAATTCCGTTCAAGATTAGATTATCTTTTCTGACGTGACATTGGCAAAAATGTTCTAAACAATTGCCAAAAAAAAATATTCATAAAGTAACTTTGTATTATACTGAAAGTTATATTACTTTTCTCTATGACTACTAAAATAATGTGGTAAATTGTAAATAATGTAAATATGTAGTCTTTCTGATTTCTATTGTAAATAGAATAATGGCTAAAGAAGATAAATTGATTTCCAATAATTATGGCAGCAACGAGAGGAGAGTTTTAGTTATTTACACTGGCGGGACCATTGGGATGGTGAATAATCCAGATGGATGTAAGATCATGCAATTCATAACTATTGTTTGTTGATATCATATAAATATTATTAAAAAGTAGAATACTCAACAAATGCGAACATATTTTATGTACTTCTACCACCACACTACAATTCCATGTATCGCGAGAAGCATGAACACAGAAATACACGATACGAGAACAAAAATTTATTACTCATCTCACAACTAGCACAGATTATAAAAAGGAATTTTGCGCAACAAATAGATATAGTACCACCAACTTAACTGTGCAGTTCACGAGGGCGCTGCTGGTCAAGGAAATCAACTACAAACTGTCACAATTTGAAGGAATGTTGTAGTTCTTTTTTCTGCCGCCTGAATAAGTTGGTGGGACTGTAGGTCTAGGATAGGGCCTTTGCTAGGAAACATGGTAACATAATATATATAGGTACCTACTGTTTTCACGGTAGAGCTAAAACATTTAAAAAAGCACGTGGCTTGTATGTATTTTTGTTTTTATTACCTGCTGGGCAATCTGCCATACAAAACTAACACATATTCATTTTCAACAGGCTACCTCTTATCTCAACAAAGATAGGGTAGATAGATGGGCAGAGTGACGAACGGATGGATAGCCGAGACTTAGTAATAGGGCCCCTATTTTTCTAGTACGGAACCCTAAAAATGTTGATGCAGATCTAAGAGGGTATTAACATACAACGCAGGAAAACTGGGTAGCCAAAAGCCTGAACATTATTGG
Organism: Plagodis pulveraria; assembly: GCA_963890685.1. Classification (NCBI taxonomy): domain Eukaryota; kingdom Metazoa; phylum Arthropoda; class Insecta; order Lepidoptera; family Geometridae; genus Plagodis; species Plagodis pulveraria. The sequence continues at coordinate 6,508,087 of OY982964.1, read as the reverse complement.
ACATTAGGCTCATCAGGACATACATGCAAAATTTTAACAATTTTGAACACTTGATGGTATTTCAAATATGACGAAGCTTGGAAAGAGCAACGTGCACACTAACCTTAATAGAAGCCTGTACTTTCCGAGTATTTTTCTCTTAACACTACACAAAAACACGAAACAAAACTTGGTTACCGTAGGTACATTCTTATATCAAGTCGAAACAACTTCTGGCAGTGCGCGGGCTGCCCGCGTAATAGGAAAAACATGTATGAAATTATAGGATGCAGCCCACATGCGATCCGCACGCGCGTGACAGGAAAAGCAGCTTTATACCCCCAACGTGGGTATATATATAACCTAGGTACTACCCCAACGATAGGTATAGTTTACTTTCATATGTACCCATGATACGTATACAGATCAGATAGTCACTACTGAAATGTTTTCAGAAACATCAATGAGCTGTGGACGATGACTGTGTTTCCATACAAAGTTATATGTGACATTTTGTTGAATGTTTAAAAAACACATCGCAATAGACTCTGCTTAAGTTAAACAGAGGACCTCTTCCTATTGATGATAATTGAAAAAAATATGTATCTATCTAACGGCTCTTGGGTATGCACTATACACTACAGTTATCCAATTTCCCACACAATTTATATGATTTCAGTTTTAGCACCAGAAAAGAATTTATTTGAAGGAATGATTCGTACATATCCACAGCTGCACGATAATGCTCTCTGGGAGAAGAGAAGCAAGGACGATTCTGCGTTTGACAAATCCTTTCTTATTTTACCAAGTATGTATAACCATAAAGATCTCCATGTAGGAGGCTGTGGTCTACAGTGGGCAATCCAGCGGATACGGTTAATTATGATAATTAGATGCTTAGGAAATGATAGGAGCCGGTCTATAGCATGCCTAGATTTTATGTGAAACAGTGATTGCTCTAGAGCCGTTATCCAGGAAGATTATTGGGAAATACCTATATTTGTATGGAAAATGCTTGTGGCAGGATTCGAATTATGTTCCACCGGTCTAATAGCCAATAGCTCCTGGAACTTCATGGCCACATAATTTCAATTTCCTATATGGTTATATTTACAGAAGCGGGAAATATACAAAATAGGATATTATACCAGATCCTAGAGTATGAGACTCTTTTGGATTCTTCCAACATGACCGAGGCGGATTGGATTACGATAGCAAAAGATATTCAGGTATTCAGGATGTTCTCCGTTGTACATAAAATAAGCTCAGACATCAGCTGACGCGCTGGTAAGGACACACTTTAAGTCATATATGTGAGAAAGGAGAAATGTATATGAAGTAGTATTTTAAAATATTCATGTTTAAGAAGTTATCTATCTTTTCTCACTAGAATATTGGTACCAATTTTTGTTTCCAAAACTAATTTTTTCACAGTATTAGTAAGTTTATGTCGTGTTGTAGAAGTTCTACGAAAAATACGACGGTTTCGTGGTATTGCACGGTACTGATACATTGTGCTACACGGCAGCCGCCTTGTCTTTCATGTTTGAACATATGGGCAAAGGAGTTGTTCTTACTGGTTCTCAGGTGAGATATAATTATATTAATTGCCGCATGGCGGAAGGAAGTTTTGCGATTACCCACCACCTTCAAGTAGAAAATCTGCCACCAAGCACCTAACCGTGCGTTCCGGTTCCTTGAGAGCCAGTGAAATAACAGGCAAAATGAGACTTAACAGGTATGTCTCAAGGTGATGGGCGCAGTGCAGTTCGTCATATGTTTTTTTTTTTTTTTTTTAATGCCTTATAGGTTATCCTTTGACCACTATCTCACCTGATGGTAAGTGATGATGTGGTCGAAGATGTTGTTCAGGCTAACCTAGAAGTACTGGCTCTCAAGGACAGCTGCCGGAACACACCGTTAGGTGCTTGGCGACAGATTTTCTACTTGAGGGTGGTAGCTAGCCAGGCGGGCATTCGCAAAATGCCCTACCACCATGCTATAACGACTGCCATCCTAAGACAACAACCGGGACCGACGGCTTAACGTGCCCTCCGAAGCACGGAAGCGCTCAGTAGTTATGTCACTAGCGGTCACCCATCCAACTCATGACCGCGCGCGACGTTGCTTTACTTTGCTGATCGGTTGAGAACAGCTAAGTAAACTTCGCTACGAGCGCTTCAGAGTGATAAAATGCATCTGTTATAGGCAGAGGATACATTACACTCTTTTTTTTAGCAATCGTGTAAAAATATTCAAAATATACGCGCAATTTTAAAACAAGCATGCTAGAATAAAATTGTTTGATTCCCCCATTATCTATTTATGGGTGTCGTAAACTGCGACTAGACATTAACTTAAAGACAGATAAATATACATATAACGGTAACAATTTGTAAAAAAGACCCCTTAATATAAATATTATATGAAGTTTAAGGTTAATTTTTACTAAAACTTACCCCATTATTCAAAATCGTTTCGTAACTTTATGAAAGCAAAACACAATTCAATAAATTCTTTTGTTAATTACTAACGATAAAACTTTCATAAAAGTTACAAATCTATTATAAATAAGGGGGTAATGTGTTTACAAAATACTTTAGAATCCTTAAACAGAAGTTTTTTTAACTAGTTATTTGTTTTATAGATACCCATATTTGAACCCCGAAGTGACGGAGTGGACAACTTTGTATCATCATTGCTTGTGGCTGGAAGTCTCAATATTCCTGAGGTTACCATATTCTTTGGAAGTATGCTTTTTAGAGGAAACAGGTCATTATTATGGAATAATCATTATTAACATTTTATTTTCAATCTCATATAGTTAAAAATAACCTAACAGAGTGTTCCGGCTGCTATCATACATATCCAATTTTCTAGGCTTAGTTTGAAATTTTGAATAAGATCTTCGACCATTAGGTAATCACTCAGTAATCAGCTTATCACCTACCAACAAGTGAGGTAGTAGCAAAAGTAAATATAGATTAAGTTATAATACTGCTTGTCCGCGTACCTAATTAACTAAGCTTATATATGCAAGCATGCTATTTTTGAAACAATTATACATGTTTTCAATGGAATATATGCTGACAAAACTAGCCCATTGTACAGAAATGTAGAAGATGTTTCATTTTATTTTAAAACAAATATTTTGTAGCTTTGCACTTATATCAAAATGTCGAATTATTATGACTGTTGAATTATTTTTGAAACTGTTATGGTAACTAATTTAACAACAAACTTTCATACTATGAAAACCTCCAAAATTAAGAAAATCGTTCGTCAAAAGTATCAGCGCGTGGAATTTGTCACCATTGCAACACGTCACTGTCTGCAAAATAAAATCATTGTGATTATTGTTAATGCCTAAATACATCACAAACTTTACAAATTCAGTATATTTAATTTGTTTCTTGTTTCAGAACCCGTAAGATCTCTACCGACAATCTTTTTGCGTTCACGTCTCCTAACTGCGTGCCTCTAGTGGAGGTTGGTATTGATTTTGAGGTTAACAAAGAGGCGATTTTCAAACCGTACGAAATCAAGAAGTTTCGGGTTCACGCCGATATGTCCAAGAATGTGGGGTTGCTGAGGATCTTCCCCAGCATCAGCACAGCCGTGGTTCAGTGCTTTTGCCAGCCGCCTATTGAAGGTGAGATATCTATATTATCTATGAGTACGGTAGTTCTCCCACCTTCAAGTAGAAAGTCTGTCGCCAAGCACCTAACGGTGTGTTCCGGCAGCTGTCCTTGAGAGCCAGTACTTCTAGGTTAGCCTGAACAAAATCTTCGACCACATCATCACTTACCATCAGGTGAGATAGTGGTCAAAGGCTAAACTATCAGGCATAAAAAAATAAAAAAAAGTTGTATAAATGTTACACAATATACCTTGAATATTATATGATATAACTTGAAACGCACCTATGGAGCTTGCCTAGTCGTTCATAACCGATGAACTTCCGCTTGGTAAAAGAGTATTTTGGGATTGCCGCCTGACTAGATACCACGCTCAAGTAGAAAATCTGTCGCCAAACACCTAAAGATTAAATATTATTTAATTATTATAAAAAACTTATAAGCATTCTATTTTTATATATTTGTTTGGTAATTACACTAAAATACGTTTTATTTTAAAATATTTTTATGACATTTGAGTATGTACTATTTTTGGACTACACCCGCCCCAATTGTTTTGTTAGTTCAACTCCATCCTAAGGTTGCCTGGTAGAGATCACTTTTAGTGATAAGGCCGCCCATTGTAACACTATGTTATCATTATTTAATATGTTAACTTTAATATTTTAACAGTGGTGTAACAATAAAGAGTTTTCTATCTATCTAAAAGTGTGTTTCGCCAGCAGCTTGATCTAATTATTACGATTTCTGATTAATTTGAATAACTTCATATAAATTTATTAAATTTTTACTGTGTGATAATTTGTAACTGTCATATGTACGTTTTTGATTACAATAAACAAATTTTATTTTGAATTGTTAGTAACACATGTTAACACATGAATACGTTATTGCGTAACCACAATTCTTCTATGATTACAATCAGATTTTGTTTGCAACAAATTAAATTACATAATTGTACATCTAGTTTTTTTTATGTAAATATGACGGGACAAGCTCGAGGCACACCTGATGTTAAGCGGACTAACCTCTGCCTATAACAGATGCATTTCGCCACAAGTCACGAATTGCACTACGCCCGTCACCTTGAGACATAGTTCTTAAGTCTCATGTGCCTGTAATTTCACTGGCTCTTAACGACTTCTGCCGGAACACACCGTTTGGTGCTTGGCGACAGATTTTCTACTTTAGGGTGGTCGCTAGCCAGGCGGGCATTCGCAAAATGCCGGTCCACCATGCGGTGAAGCTCAAGCGGCGGGATTCGAACCATGGACCTGGTGCGCGGCAGTCCATAGCCAATGCCACTGAGCCATCACTGCTTCAATACCATACATATAAGAGAATATTAAAATGTTGCTGAATGAAAGTTTCTTCCAAACACAGGTGTAGTACTAGAAACGTATGGAGCTGGCAATATACCGACAAACCGGCAAGACTTGCTGGACGTTTTAGAGGCGGCAGTCAAACGAGGAGTCATTATGGTCATCATCACGCAATGCAATAACGGCACTGTTGCTGCTTTGTATGAGACTGGAAAGGTGCGTCTCAGATACTGTTCTGTAACTATTTCTAACTGATAGATTAGTCTATCACTACATTCTCAACAGGTTTTTTTTACATCTCTGATTATTTAGCCTTTGACTACTATCTCATCTGATGGTAAGTGATGGTGAATGCTTTTAAGCTATGTGAATGTTATCACTATTATTTTTTTAATTATTATTATTTTAAATTGTGTCTATTCTTTATTATTTTGACTCACCATTTGAATATTCACTCATGTGCGGGTGCAGTGCAATTCGTGACTTGTGATGAAATGCATCTGTTATAGGCAGAGGTTAGTCCGCTTAACATCAGGTGTGATATACGCATAACATGAGCTTGTTCCGTCAAAATATGCCTGTAAAAGATTACTATCTGCTTACTTCTAAATAATAAGAGCAAATAAATATATCCAGTTCATCACAGCTCAGATTGAAAGTGTATGTCTCAGCCCCAGACATAGTTGACCGCGGGTTCATATCCCGTTCACGATTTAAATTGTTCCTTTCATCGTGTTTTTTTATAATAGTTTTACTACATTAATGCTTTAGTTCCTGGAACAACATGGAGTGGTGTCCGGAGCTGATATGACTCCTGAAGCTGCGCTGACCAAATTAGCATATGTTCTGTCGAAACCAGAGTTGAACTTTGACGAGAAAATCAAGGTAACTATTATCCTAATAAAACCATTAATTTTTGAAATGAAATTCTCGTGAGCTTCACAGTCTTCACACATATTTAAATATCGAAATTGTGAATTAAACCGACGTAAAGTCGACGTATTCGATCCCCGACGCGACTGTTTTTGCCGGTTTAATTTATGATATTGTTACGGCGCAAGAACTCGAACAATCTAGAGTAATCCAAGGTCGATAAACAAGTTAAACTAAACAAAGAATGTACCTACACTTCACAAAAAAAATGTTATAAAAAAAGGGTCGCCTTTTGTTCTCAGGCAACTAGTAAACAACCACAGCATAAGTAGTAGTTAGTTTCCATTGAATTGCATACAAAAGTTGTTTACGTTAAACGAGTGATTTATGGCCCCTATTGTTTTTCTATCTAGACTAGCATAGAATATTCTGGAAGCTTTGACTTTCGGGTATAAATAGGGTCGGGTGCGGGCCGACGAGACAGTCTTACTTTGAGTTCGAAACAAGCTACAGTGCGATTACCTTTGGACCAAATGCTCCAAGCGCGAATAGTTAAATTGAGTGAAGTGTGTGATTAATTATTGATCTTTAAAGTGCGAACAGTCAGTGTTTTAGTGTTGTGTTCAGTTAAGTGTGAAGTGACTGTAGAACTGTGAATAAAGGTGTCAGTTTGCCGAAAACGTATTGCATTATTTATCCCGAACCCTCAGCTCGTAACAATATTAAAAAACCATATATGTAAAAGTATGTCAATATATGGATACATACTTATATTTTTGTAACCAGTCGTATTTGAGAAGTAGCTTTTAGGGTATTGTAAAAGCAAACACGACCTTATTACCAAGCCTTTGGTTTAGTTATATCGTTAATAACTTCTTTGTAATCAAGCGGCAAACTTTGTGTACAAAATCTGAAGTAGAAAAAGCAATAAAAACCGTCTACACCAAGCTAATTAAAATCATATTAAAATAAAAAGAGACGTTGAGTAGCTCATCGTATTTTACAAAACTTATCAGAGCGTTTGGTCTATGCGACGCGTGATCTAAATGCTGGCGCCTATTTGGCTCAACGAATAAGCATTGCACTTCAACGGGGTAATGCTGCCAGCATACTGGGCTCGCTGCCAACTGATAGTGGGCTGGAGCATTCGGACTGCCTGTGAGTGTTATAATGATGACGCCACTAGAAATACAAAATACAGCTCAAGCAGTAGTTCGAGAAGTCTCGGGACAAAATATACGAGATAAGTTTAATGATTTTTTTCCTCTAAGGTGTAGTATAAAGCACTCGGGGGAAAGTTCTATTTTTGTTCTCGAGTTTTCTTAGGCTTAAAGGAAACTCAAACATACTCTCGTACAGAAATATATCGTTTTCTCCCCTCGGTGAACAACGTACCTACTGTTGTTTTACTAAATCATAATATCGTAATTTCCAGATGCTGGCAACAAATATCAGAGGAAAATTAACAAACACGGCATCACTTCTGTTAGAGGTAAAAATAACATCATTGAGATTATCTAGAAGACGTAACATTTTGAACTTGACATTTTTGACCAATGTTGCTTGCACTATTGCTTGACACCTTCTCTACTGCAGTGCTATAAGAATTTTCTCCCTTCAGGATACTAATATAATCTCCTGTTTCTAGAAAAACAATCTCAAAGAAGCTCTGGGCTCATGTCTAAATATACAGTCTCCAAAGATACTGTCAGAAGTAACGGAGAAAGTCATCACATCTTTGCTCCTGTATGGAATCGACCACGATGATTTGGCAACGGTCAAGAATTTACTGGGTAAGATCTAAATATGATTATTGCAATATCGCGTGCTAAACGTAAATTATATTTGAAAAAAATATTGGAGCACAAAATGTTATGTCCCGGACGGGAATCGAACCCGCGTGCCGGTGACACGTGCGACGCTCGCATGCCTTAACCCCCAATATCCGTGAGTTAAATGAATGGTGTGTAATGTTTTCTGGGAATCGGACTTAATTCTCTGACTTCAATGTAGCAGTAACCACAAAATAAAAAGTATCAGAAGGATCTCTCCGCAAAGACGTTTAAATAAATAAGCAACTCTGCTACGACGCAATTCAGATCGCACACCACTGAGTCCCTAAAACAGATGCGCCCATATGCCTGAGACAAAAAGTTTCATGTGCCTTTCACCGGCATTCATACTCTTCAAACCGGAATACAGTAATTTACTGCCGGACAGTAGAAAAAAGTACGGTGGCAGTACTTCTCCAGACGAACACGCACAAAGAGTTTTACTCCTATACCTACAGCAATATTCATTTACTTGGATTCAGTAACAGATAGCTTTGCCTGTTTTGCCAGAATTGGGAGCAGATGTCAACTCTCAGAGCTCCGACTGCAAGACACCGCTACACGAAGCAATTTCTAAAGGGAATCTGCCCATCGTCGAGTATCTACTTAAGAATGGAGCTAACGTTCATATCAAAATAAGGTGACCATAAGGGGCTTATTAATAATGCCTTACAGACATATCCACAAAAAAAAAAATATTTTACCTTAAAATGGAACCGACTTCAACACTAAAAAGTGTGAGATAACTTGTTGAAGTCGGTACCATGATGGTTCAAAAGTACCTATTATCACAATATGGTACCGACTTCGACAAGTTATTTTACACTTGAGTGTTGAAGAAGGTTACATTGGTAGGTGAAAAAAAAACATTCTTTTTAGTGACCCTTGTTACTTACGGGATCGGTTGTCATTCACTGTCAACGACTGTATCATCAAGATAGGAAAATATTTTTCTGTTATTGGAGTGGAACTCAAAAACTGCTTCACCGATTTGAATACATTTAAATGGGATTTAAAAAAAAGAAGTATAAATATCGGTTCACCCAGTCAAACCTTCTGAGGTAACAAACATAAAAAAACAGACGATACGAAAACCTTCTCCTTTTTTTGATGTCGGTTAAAAAGGCGCGCTTCTCAATTTTTTTTAGTGTAGTTGCAAATACTACCACAGTGTAAGGATATGTAAGTACATACATATCCTAAGCTGTGCTACTACTTTCCCCTACTTGTGGGTGTCGTTAGAGGCGACTAAATGTAAAGTAGCGGAATGAGAGCAGCAGCGATTTCTGAGGAGCTGATATCTCAGACTGTGATCCCCAATGCGTCTGCCAAGCGTGTGGATTAACGCTAACCTCCACTGGGAAGGCTGTGTTCAGCTGTGGACAATAGCTGATACAGTACACTCAAAAAGTATATAGAGGCGAGCATGGATTCGACTTTGTAAAAATCAGCAGTTGAGCCCACAGTAGCTTTCCAAAATAGAGTCACCAACATACATATTAGTGTTGTATCAACATAAGTTCACACTGTATTAAAGGATGAATTAAATCAAATTCCAAGGCGATCGAAGAGAACTAGCTTGCAAGATTATGACAATATGACAATACAAACAGACTTAGACCAAAATCAGATCCCCTTACTACGACATCTCCTACTGTGGTGACAGTTTGATAGTATATTAGTTAAATTAGATTTTCATAATTCCTACCACCATGCTGTAACGACTGCCATCTTAAGATAACAACCGGGACCGACGGCTTAACGTGTCCTCCGAAGCACGGAAGCGGTCAGTAGTAATGTCACTAGCGATCACCCTTCCAACTCATGACCGCGGGTGACGTTGCTTAACTTTACTGATTGGTTAATAACAGTAAGTAAACTAAAAAAAAGCGCTTTAAAAATCGTGGGTAGGTATTTGAGTGGTTAAACTGACTGCACTAGAGATGCACTGACGCTCTTTGTTCGGTTGGCTTCTGGAGTTGTTGCCACGCACCCTACGAAGCCTGATGGCTCTTTTCATCGCACTTGTCGTTTTTCGCATGCATTTTGTTGATGCAATAGATTCTAATTGAGATCGATGTGAAATTATAACGATGACGATACACAGAGATAACCAAATGAAAAAGAAAGAATCAGAGATAACTTGACTTTATACTAAAGACGTTTTATGTAATAATACTAAGAAGATCCTTACACCTACAAGTTTCTAGTTCAGGAGAAACGCCTCTATTAACTGCGGTCCAAAAAGATGATCCCGATATGATCAAACTCCTTATGAAATGTGGAGCCCACTTGACAACAGCTGACGCGAAACCAGTTGGGGAAATATTGAATTTGGCCATCAAAAGCGGCGTCTCGAAAAGACTGGAGTCGCTGAAGATGGCTGGAGCAGATCTGGAAACTACTGATGAGCTTCAACAGACACCATTACATAAGGTTTGTTATAGAGTTCAAATTTTTCTATTATGGCTGATATGTTTTCCTTCGACCACAATTCAATCTCACCTGGTGGTCGAAGATGGATAACGGGCTCAACCTAGAAGGGGTAATGTCTATTACTAAAAAAATTCTATTTAAGGACAGCTTTTGAAGCAGGCTCAGTGGCATTGGCAATCTCTGCCGCGCAGCAGGTCCATGATTCGAATCCCGTCGCGGGCTTGAGCTTCACCACGTGGTGGAAGGGGAATTTTGCCAATGCCCGCCTGGCTAGCGACCAACCTCAAGTAGAAAATCTGTCGCCAAGCACCTAACGAAGTGTTCCGATAACTGTCCTTAAGAGCCAATAACTCTAAGTAAGCATGAACAACACCTTCGACCACATCATCACTTACCATCAGGTGAGATAGTGGTCAAAAGTTACTATCTGAAAAAAATTTAAAAAACACTAAGTATATCTAGATATACTTAGTGTTTTTTTGCTTAAAAGTGTCAGACTATAGTAGTACTGAAAGACACTTTTAAGTTTTGAGTCTCGTAGTAAAAGACAATGCCTACTCCGAGGTAAGAGCCCCCGCCGCGGCAACTCTGGACCGCGCCGCGCTCCCTTGAAATAGAGTTTTGAATATTTACATCGAGCAAGGTAATAAAAAATATTAAATATTAAATTACAGGCACGAGAGACTTTTAACATCATGTGGTCCTCGTGTTTATTCTATCAAATACACATACACAAACACATTTTTTGCATGGTGGAAGGGCATATTGTGTGTGCCCGCCTGGCTAGCTACGACTCTCAAGTAGAAAGAAAATCTGTCGCCAAGCACCTAACGGTGTGTTGAGAGCCAGTGAAGTTACAGGCACATGAGACTTAACAACTATGTGTCAAAGTGACGGGCGCAGTGCAATTCATGACTTGTGATGGAATGCATCTGTTCTAGGCAGAGGTTAGTCCGCTTGACATCAGGTGGGCCACGAGCTTGTTCCATCACAATAAATTTTTTTTTTAAGAATTCAATTTTTATTTAATAATATTTGTTAGGACAAGCAGAAGTAAACCCTAAGAGGTTGTTAGCATTTTTCCAATAACCATGTTTACCTTTTAAGTGATGTCTTTCATTACAGGCTGTGCTCTTCAATAGTGCTGAAATAGCTCAGTATCTTGTTGATAACGGAGCGGTCAAGGACATAAAAGATATCCTCGGCTTCACTCCTTTGGAATATGCTGTAAAACTAAAGAATGAGTTGCTTGTGGACATTGTAGGTTACAGCGAAACAAATTTAGAAACAAATTCTACCTGATCATGTATTTATTTACTATTATGATTCTATGTACACTGAATTAAATATAATCGTGAATAATAATTAATTTAATTTTAATTTTGAAATAATACAGTTTTTTGACTTTTTCATTACTTATATACTGAAATTTTTAATCTTTGATGTTGAGCTATTTGTGTAGAACTTGATGTCATATATATACCTACTTTTTATGCCTGATAGGTAAGCCCTTGACCACTAATAGTCGAAGATTTTGTTCAGGCTAACCTAGAATACTGGCTCTCAAGGACAGCTGCCGAAACACCGTTAGGTGCTTGGCGACTGATTTCTTGAGGATGGTAGCTTGAGGGTGGTAGCTAGCCAGGCCGGCATTCGTAAAATGCCCTACCACTATGCTATAATGACTGCCATCCTTAGACAAACTGGGACCGATGGCTGAACGTGCCCTCCGAAGCATGAAAGCGCTCAGGGGTCCGATTCTCTTAGCTATTGAACGGCGGCAACTTAATTGCATAAAAATTGTGGTTTTTGACAGTATCCGTAGTCTGCCCGCTATTTAGGTTCGATCGTAAGTCAGTGGCATGTTATCAAAAGTTTTTGACATATTGGTTGTAAGCTATTTTGTTGCGATTGCGTTGCTACAGTGGCATAAAATATTTTGGAGGATTTTAGAAATAGCTAAATGATTTAAATATGTTTATTTAATGTATTGTTTGCTAGAAAACCACTGTATTGATGTTCTGACTGATGCTTGATTGATAGAAGTTTTCATTATTATTTCAGTGGCAACATTTGCAAGCCATTGCACAGCCATACGATAGCGACGCGATTGCTATACAACCGAATTTGACATTAACAGCAGTTCGATCGCAGAAGCATCGCAGTAGTGTGGCGTTTGGTCAATAGCTAAGAGAATTGGGTCCAGTTGTAATGCCACTAGCGGTCACTCATCCAACTCGTTTACTCCCATCCGTCCTGTTGAGAAGATCTGTTGACAGAACACTGGGATTTTTTTTCCCATACTCCTGACCGCGGCGAATGTTGCTTAACTTAGCTGATCGGTTAAGAACAGCTTATTAAACTTCGCTACGAGCGCTTCTCAACATAGGCTCCCCCAGTCAGGGGGGATTGCTATTATCCCCACAGAGGTGGCTTGCGGATCGCAGTGTAAGATAGCAGTTCTTCAGGAGGTGCTACTGCCACCTTCTGGTATATTTTCTTTTCTTACGACTCTCATAGGAAGAATGGGTGAAATTCAAGCTCGTCACCTCACAGGGGGTGAATAGTACGTACGTTCCATTTATTTTTATGGAGATAGGTACACAAAATATATTGTCTGTAAATCAAAGTAAAGACGTAGTGATAAGAACGTATACAGACGTAGTACGTAAGAATTGTAATAATTAGGGTTCTGTGTTCCAAAATGGGAGTTATTTTACTAAGACCAAGCTGTTTGTTCGTCCTAAGAACAACCTAATCTAATTTGACAAGATCTATATAATTTGAACCGTAATAAGCAGTGATAGGAATAGGTAGGGTTTATTCACCTAAACTTTGAGGAACAGAAACAAAAATTGAAGACTTCCTCGTGAATATATTTTTTCCGGGACATCTACTCGAAGAACATGATTATATAATAATGATTGCCGGACTAATAAACAATTTATTATCACTAATTTATTTTACCTAAACTTTGTGACTAGGCTTAAAATAGAGTCGTTACAACCACCAAAGTTTCTGTATGTTTATTTTTGAATAGAATAAAATTTTGAAATACTTAATAGAATTTTAGAAATTTGAATGATAAGCTTTGAATGACTAGAGACGAAACAACTGATTTTCTGGGCTTTAAATATGTACAAATGGGGTTACGAAAAAAATTAAATTGAATAAAAAAATTTAATTTAACTCAGGAGGAATTAATAAATACAAATATTTTTAAAATATTTTATGAAAACATCAAATTAATATTTTAATAAAACACTTAAAAAATACAAAAATATATCTAGTGACAATTCCGCCTAATTTTCCTGTTAAGCCGACGTGATGTCACAAACGCCACGCAGCAAAACCGGAAGATTTTTTCGACGCGTTTCGCTTCTACACGAAGCATCCTCAGGAGATCTTGACTCTACGAGCGCACGATCGAGACTGGAATAATATTCTCGATATTTATTCCATTCTCGATCGTGTATCCATAATTTGATGGTTTCGTAAAATATTTAAAAAATATTTGTACTTATTAAATATGGATTTCCGCAAAGTAACGCCTGAATCTATTTATTATCTTCAGGAGGAATTCTTCAAAATCTTTGACCATGTAAGAACTATGCCAAGTTGATGGTTGTCTGAGCACATAAAAAATATATTTGAAAATATTATATCCCTATTTAGATAAGATTAGTGACGCGCGTGACGCGATAACAGCAGAAATGGATGATCGATCATACTTTATTTCCACAGAATATGTGTTATTGCGGCAGATTGCATAAAAATATAATAAAAACAAACAGTTAAAAACTAAAGCGTAGGGTGGTGTACTGTTAAAGAAACGATTATTATCGATTAATTTTTATATTAATTGGCTTTTGTCCGTCATAAAACCCTAAGACCCGTATATACTATTACTCTTAAACTTGTCTCTATACTCGCGAATATAATCTTTTCGGACCCTAGGTTCAACTGCGAGTCTTAATTAGTTGAGCCGTAGGTACAGAGAGAAAGTACAGACAGTAGTAGAGTTTTTCTCGTAGACCTAACTGATTCTGCAGGTTAGAAAAGCGCATGTCGATGGGTTAACTTTTCTTATACCCGGTTCCTATATTCAACTATCCGGTTTTCATCATACAACAGCTCGTAATCAATAGTTGTGTTCGTAGTTGCTATAGCAATACCATGGTAACAGCCGGTTATCTATCATCTCAGTTATCAGTAATACTTTATAGAATTAGTTCCGATATACGCTTGGTCGAATAACAAGCAATAGTTGTAAACCGATCTATTTTGAGGGTTCCTGGGCCTTACTAGCACAGTGCTCCATGACAATTGTCTGTGGAATTACAATATTATTCCCTTTACATCGGTGAACATTCAATTTTTTGTCTTCATGGTACAAATACCCGGTTCCTATATTCAACGATCCGATTTTCGTCATTAACGCCTTTAGTACACCTACGCATTCGTATGCGGTAGCGAAACAACGAAAAAACTGTAAGTAGTGTGGCAGGTTTTCGCATATGATATGTCTCACTCTAGCACATAGATAGATGAAACAGTTACGTCCTTGTCAGTATTGTTTCGCAAGGACCTGCGAAATGGCCGTTACACAGACGCATACGTTTCGCTAGTGATGTTTCGCATCGCAAAGCGTCAGCTCGCGTTCTGTCAGTGAGGACAGATTTTCGCGCCATGGATGCCGAAAATACTAAATTATTTTTGCATTCTATTCGAGATTATCCCGTATTATACGCAATTGGACACGCAGATTATAAAAATACGTACAAAAAAGAGGTAGCATGGAGAAAACTTCAAACGTTCACGTTCTAAGCACAGTTTATTTTCTCTAAGTTTCCGTCGTTTCTGATTTATTTCATGCACCCAGATTCTACGCTTTATCTTTAGTACTGACACCAGCAACACAATTCTTCTTCTTCAGAATTTGAAAGCGATGACTGAGATGACATTCTGAAATTACGTCTGCACCTGCAGTCGTCGAAAATTACAATGGCATATCATTGCGAAAAAGTTGCGAAAACATTGCTGTGTACTAACGTTCCGCAGATATTTCGCTGCGCAGTAGTTCCGCAGAGACTCGCTGCCGCATACGAATGCGTAGGTGTACTAAAGGCGTAAAAGCGCTCGTAATCAATAATTATGCTCGTGGTTGCCATAGCAATACCGCGTGGTAACATCCAAGAATCTGTCACCAGTAGTATTATATAGAAACAGATGACATGCGCCTAGTAGTAAGTAAAATAATCCGTTTGGAAATTATAGGAACCGGATAAATCAGACACAACTCCATATCACTGCATCCCCTATTTCCGGTATTGCTTTTCTCTAAGATCCCCTATGAGTAGCATCATTGATGAAACTTCTGGGAAAACGTATGATTGTCGTTAAAAACCAAAACGAAATACAATAAAAGGTTTCCTGTCAATAATTTATTTTTCTTGAATCTTGACCACATCATCACTTACCATCAGGTGAGATAGTGGTCAAAGGCTAACCCATCATGCATAAAAAAAAACATTTTTTGTTTATGCTATCCTGATGGAGCAAGCACATGGCCCACATGGTGTTAAGCGGTAATCTCTGCCGATAACAGATGCAGTTAGTTTGTCACAAGTGGCGAATGCCACTACGCCCATCACCCTGAGAAATAAAGTAGTTAGTTGAGACTTGCATGTAATTTCACCCGCACCTGTACCCTTCAAACCAGAACACAGTAATGTGAACATCACTCGCGACAGAAATAGGTTTAGCGGCAATACTTTCTCAGACGAACTTGCGCAAAGAGTTGTAATGCTAATAAAAAATTACAAAAAGAAATATGACCCTTATAGTCATTCTAAACATTAAAACTATGAGGAAGGAAATTCCCAAACAAAAATGGGATATTGAAACCCCTTCAGTATTACTATCAGTATGTACATAAATATTAGGAAGAATATTCCCACTAGTAATTTATACTTGCATGGTCTTTTAGGTCAGTAAAATAAAATTGTTATAAACTTTTAAAAAATCTTATTTCCTAAATCTGTATGCTACCGCTATTATCCGTAAGATTTAGTCAGAACTGCTAGATTATTCAATAATATTGGTATGTATTGTTCTTTGACTGGACACGGAGTATATCTCGTACAGTCTCGGCCGTTTTTTCCGGATAATATCGCATCTTCGATCGCTGTTGAGTTGATGAAGTTTGATATGAGCTTGTTGCTGAAACAAAGAAATAATTGGTATCAATGATCTTATATAAAAAAGTAGTTTTATCTCTTTTGTATAAGATCATTGGTATAAGTAAGTAGCACGCTGGTTTTCAGCTATGTTCCGTGTATGTATGTGCTTCTTTTGTTATAGTTGAAAGTTTCGAAGGCATATAATATTAAGGGCTTAAGAATTGCTAAATCAGAATTGTCAACTCAATATACAGAGGAGTAAATATATATATTTATGTATACTATCAAGATTATTAGCCCGTGGGGTGCAGGGCTAGAACGTCACCCTCCCATTACTACCTGTGGGTGCAGCAAGAGGCGACTAAAGGTAAAACTCCGGAAGGTGGGCAGCCGTACCTTCTGACTGCGATCTCCAAGACGCATGCCAGGCGTGGAGATTATTAATACAAGTATGGTTACAATTGAACTGAATATAATTACATTTGCTATATAACGATTAAAAATTTACAATTCTAGGTTAGCCTGAACAACATCTTCGACCACATCATCACTTACCATCAGGTGAGATAGTGGTCAAAGGCGAATCTATCAATCATTAAAAAACCTACGTCTATTTTTTTTATACTCGTATAGCCCGCAATATCGTGATAACAACAAAATTAATCCTTTATAATCGATTCTGACACAAAAAGATAGGAAATTTAAGAAAATAAAAACTTGCTTGATAACTATTTAGTTCCGTAGTTCTTATCTAATGTTTTGTGTGATTCTCGTGCATTTCGACGGAGATTTCGACGCATTCGGATAAAATATTAACGTAAATGCCACGTCGGGGTGCGCGCTGAATTGATCTTTATTGTACTCTGTTTGATTTCCTACTCGCTGCCAATGATCTGCTAATTTAGCAGCTGTTGAGCTCTTAACATAAGTACCTACGATAGGAAAAGACAAATATCAACTAATGAAACGACAAGTTTACTTCCCACCACTTTGCTCGCGTAGACTTTAATATTTGTATCTTTTATTTTATTTTCACTTACTGCTACTCTTACCTCAACCAAGTGTTGGGGTAAGAGTACCTCCCACCCTAACATTCACCTATCCTTACCCTTCTACCATCTGTATTACTGTTTAGTAATAATAAGTATTTTGCAATGTTTTTATCGAGCAATAAATAAATAATTTATTAATTCAGGCGTTACTTTTCAGAAATCAAAATTTATTAATAATAAAATATCAAATATAAAATATTTGTTATATGTAATTAAATGTATTTATTATTTAAAAAACATCTTCCTGATTTCTCCCATTACGAAAATATATTTTGGTGGCATATTGCAACCAAAATATATTTTCGTAATGGGACCATCTTTTTCAATAGATGTGTGCCAAACTTCAACTATTTATATATATTGTACATTCAGTAAACTAGAGGGACCGACCGGGTCATATGGAGAAAATAGGTTTAAAAAGTTGTAAATCTGAAAACCAGCGTCGCATGCTCAGTGCACTCGGCATTATGCTGAGATGGATCCTAGTTGACACGCATAAATATACAAGGTTAATGGTAAAATGCTAACAACCTCTTAGGGGTGACTTCTGCCAGTCCTATGAAACATTTTAAGATAATATATTTTTGGTTTTGAAATTTTTTATTTTATTTATATTTTTTTTTGGGTTTTTATGCCTACTGCGAGCCTAGAGCTCCCGCCGCGGCAACACTTGACCGCGCCGTGGCCCCTTTAAATAGAGTTTTGAATATTTACATCGAGCAAAGTAATAAAAATATGAAATAATACATTAAAGGCACAAGAGACTTTTGACATCAGGTGGTCCTCGTGCTTATTCAGTCAAAAACATATAAAAAAAAACAAAAAAAATTTAAAAACAAAACAAAAAATATCTCTCAAAATGTTTCTTAGGACTAACAGAAGTCAACCTTAAGAGGTTGTTAGAATTTTACCATTAACCCTGTATAGATATCTATGTATGTAAGTAAACAAGTTCCTAACCTTATTACTGCGTTATACGTAGGTACCTACATACTGCATACATTGTACATAATTTAAGTTGTTTGTGTCAAAAAAATATATTTTCTTTTTTCTTCCTACATCTCAAGGACGGTAGGATTAAAGCAGTAGTAAGGACATTGTACTTAAGTACTTGGTTATATGGACGACAGTCCTGGTCAAGTGGTCGTCGTGTTGCTGCGCAGTCCAGCACGCTATCCTCATGGTGCACCCTCGGAGGCTGTTGCCGTCTGACACCATCTTATTGGCGAAGTTTAGCACTGCATCCGCACCAAACTCCGTGTTATCCAATACTGGAATAACGTGTAAAGTACTGTTAATAATGTCCCTGAAATGTTAATTTGGTAAGTATTGTTATGATGTAGTTGTGATGCGCACATATAAGTAAGTATATCTATTATTATTATTCTCGTGAGGGCTGGCGCCGCGGCTACTTCGGCAGAGCAACTCAAGCGGCGCAAGTATGATAACCTCGGTATGGGTTACATATTTGAGCCGTTTGGTGTAGAGACGTTGGGTCCGTGGGGACCGGGAGCTCATCGTATTTTCCAAAACTTATCAGAGCGCTTGCT
The DNA here is from genome assembly GCA_963890685.1 of Plagodis pulveraria. Taxonomy (NCBI): domain Eukaryota; kingdom Metazoa; phylum Arthropoda; class Insecta; order Lepidoptera; family Geometridae; genus Plagodis; species Plagodis pulveraria. The sequence goes on along the minus strand of OY982964.1, from coordinate 6,489,223 downwards.
CGATGCGTCGCGTGATCAAAATGCTGGCACCTATTTGACTCAAAGAATAAGCATTGCAATTCAACGGGGCAATGCTGTCAGCATGCTGTAGTAGCTGTAGTGTTGTATATAGTTCGTAGTATTTTGTTAATAAAGGCATACCGCCAGTAAAAAAAAAGTATATCTAAAATACTAAAATTTTCATGCACTTTTCTCTATGAATATAGGACAATCTTTATTAATACTTCACCTAAAAAAATGTTTGTACATTAACGAATGGATACGTAAGAAGATAAGGGTGTAGACACCTTATTTAATAGTTTGTACCTTTGGTTTTAATACATGTTTGTAAGTTTGGGCGTTAGAATACCAATTTACTAGTTAAATAATGCACTGTATCATCGTCTGTGGCGTGCTGGCTTATATTTTAGCACCCAATATCCTCCCTTAGGTGACGTAAGAAGTGACGAAAGGTAAAATTACCGGCATGTGAACAGCAGGGCCTATAAAGAATGGTTCACCATTTAACATTGTCACCATTAACTGGGATCCCCAAGACATTTGCCAAGTGTGGCGGTTATCGCAAATCCTCGAATGGGGGAGACATTTTTTCGGTTGACGGATGTCGTGCCAGTTAATGTGATGACGATGACACTATAATCGAGACCATTGAATTGCTTTTAGCTTTTAGAAATAAAATAAAACCCTGCCGGACAGTTCCTGTATAAATTATAGATCAGTGCTCTTATATAACCCTACATTGCATGATCGTAAAAGCCAATAAGTGCAAATTTGCGCTGAACTAACTGCATGCCACAAATAATGTCGTTGCGTTAGGGTTGGCACATTAATAAATAACCGTATATTTATTCATGTGGTGTTGTTGCCCATTACGGATTGGTTCCCAGTTGCTACCAGCATTTTGATCTATGCTGCCAGTGAGTTAACACTAGAAAAATTTCTACCTTCATGGTCCACTGTCTTAGCGTGTCAAATCAAAGTATGTATCGAAGCTATAGACTCAGATTTAAAACCTTTGGTTGATAAAGTCTCATACCGAGTGTGTAATAAACTGGCAAAGCTATAATAATAACTTTTGACCGTGACACTATACGATCCCGTACAAAAGATATGAATATATTGCGTTCAGAAGTATTCAAACAAATGAGACGAGCGGAAGTTACCTAAATCCGAAGTCTGCCTTCCCCTCCGCAGGGTTCAGGCGTGACTTTATGTACCTACTTATGTGTCATTGTGTGTTCCACTTTGTTTATTCATTTGTTAGATATCGGCTCTGTGTTCTATATTGTGTAAGTACCTACTTAATAAGATGTTTCTTTCTTTCTTTCATATATTAAACATGGTTTCATTTCCAAAGTCAAAGTCAAAGTAAAATCATTTATTCAATTTAGGCGTCTACGACCATAGGCTTATTGAGCGTAGCGAAAAAATCCTAGGTCTGTGTCTACGACGCTCTTATGAATTACAAATTTTAGTATTGAAATATTCTACATTGTACTGCCACGTTCAGCAAATAAATTGTAGAGCCACTGCGAGAAGAACGGGCAAGAAACTCGGGGCCATTCTTTTTAACAATGTGTTACATACTTACTATATAATAGAGTTATTACAATATTTGTTTAAATTATGTAGGTGACAGGCATTAGCTTGGCGGAGGCGGAATTGTCCAGGCATTTTTGTCGTTTATGTAATCAGAAACTGTGTAGTAGGATTTTTTAATCAATATGTTTTTCACATGTACCTAACTTAAATTTTCCTTCTGTGAGCGTTGTAATATGTTTGGGAACTTTATTATAAAACCGCACACAATTACCTAAGAAGGACCTTTTATTTGTCTTTGCTAATCTAAAACCTGGCACCTCTATTTTATCTTTATTCCTAGTATTGTAATCGTGATTGTCACACTGAGAAAAATCTAAAGTCAAAAGCGCCCTAATGACGGCCAATTTATATGGTATAAGGCGAAAAACCGACCAAACGTACCAAAACGCCTTCCAACTAGAAGGCGTTAAACGAGGTCAGTGATGGCAAATGTTTCTTTTCGTCTTCATTTAAGGTGTATTTTGTGGTCTTACTTAAATATTTACTTTTGATAAGGCTGATTAATTCGTACGTTATAGTGATAATCACCGTATATAAACCGCCGTAAAAGTAAGGTATATTTTATGGTCAATACTGCAATTATTATTGTATAACAAGTTGCAATTCTGAAAATACTTTACGGAAGGCGTTTTTGACGGTTGTGTTTATTATAAAACATGGTACATTTTTATTGATTGGTGAAAATCATCTTAAGAGTTGTGAATTCATCTTACGTAGTTACAATTCAACGGTAAAAGGTCAAATTTGATTTAAGCCTTTAAGACGGTTTTCTCAGTGCACTGTTTAATTTAAATTTACTCAAATTTTTACGAACATACATAATATTTTCAAATATATACAGACTTGGTAAAGTTAAAATATCAATTTCTTTAAAAAGATCCCTCACAGATTCCCTAGGACCCATTTTATATATGGCTCGAATTGCACGCTTTTGTATGATAAAGATTGTCTCTATCTCAGCAGCAGTTCCCCACAGCAATACACCATACGACATAATACTGTGGAAGTACGCGAAATAAACTAGGCGAGCAGTAGCTACGTCTGTTAACTGTCTTATCCTAAGAACTGCATATGCATCCTGGAATTGAGCTTCTCCGCATAGTGGTAACCCATATTTTTGCGCAATCTCGCTTAGCTACACTGGCCACCCTCAAGTAGAAAATCCGTCGCCAAGTGGTGACGACCGGTGTTTAGCGGGAACTGGCCTGGAGAGCCAGTGCCATCTAGGTGCCACCCAGCTTTCCTCGATCACATCATTTACACAAAAAATATACCAATAACAACATTTTGTTGTGTATCGGAAGGCCATATCAAGGCAAAATTTTATAGCGTGGCTCTTCAATAAGCCAGCTAGGGATGTGATGCGACGTGGATTATGTATTATCCGAAACAGGTACAGTAAATGCTCCCACGGAGATATCTATATGCTACACGACAGGGACTGCACTATCGACGTAGTTTCTGCACACAACGCAACGTTTATATAACTTTTGAAGCAGTGATGGCTCAGTGGCATTGGCTATGGATTGCCGCGTAGTAGGTCCATGGTTCGAATCCCACCGCGGGCTTGAGCTTCACCGCATGGTGGAAGGGCATTTAGGGAATGCCCGCCTGGCTAGCGACCACTCTCAGTAGAAAATCTGTCGTCAAGCACCTAACGGTGTGTTCCAGTCAGTAATTGAAGGTGAAGCCTGTTGACACCTTTGATCACATCATTACTTACCATCAGGTGAGATTGTAGTCAATGGCTATCAATCAATACCTATTAATAATAAAACATAATCAAGCTCTATCAAGAAAAAAAAATTAAGTTGACTCTAGCGATGAAGGCATTTTTCTTCTTTATAATATCTCTTACAAAAATAGGGGAAAAAAAATATTTTGGGAGCATCTCTGCAGTGTGAACATCAATTAATGTAGAATACCGTCACTGCTAGGGAACTATACTATGAAATATATATTAAAATAAATTTAATTAGTTATTATTTGCACGCCGAAATCAGTATTTTTGCCGATATACGAGTAAGTACTCGCTTAGCTTAGCAAGGGACTAGCGCTTCCAGTACAGTAGTGAGCGGTTTATGGTCTAATGCCATACGTGTTGTCGACACGCCGCGTATCGTCTTCGTGTACTGAACATGGCGAATTTGTACAGCGGCTAATGACGATCAACCATATTACTTTTCTCTATGCGATCAACTAATAGAATACGCATACAATACTCGAGACGCTTGTCAAAAGCCTCATGGAAGAAGGGCCTATGACACATATTTTCAAAGAAAAAGTTTCGTACCTGCAGTATTTAAAACCTTTTTTATGCCGTATCAAAACAATGAAATTCTCTATTTGAACGGTAATGCCATCTAAAAAAACGTCAGTTGTATAAAAGATCATGGAAAAATATTAACTTTGGGGTTACAAAATAAAATTTTCAGTGTCCATAGTATGAATATCTCCATTTAGATTGGGCCGAGATTCAGTAAAATTCCGTAAGTAAGTTTTTTAATCGATATAAATTTACACATGCGCTTACTTAAAAATCAAAACCTTAGTAAACCTTACTAGCCTTTATATGCCTCATGATTTTCAAAACCAATACATATGTTGGCAAGGATTGTTTGTGATGATATTATGTAAAAATCGAACCAGATATTTTGATAAGCAGTATACAGAGAACATCTCTATTCTAAGTCTTCAAGATAGTTTTGTATCTAATTACTCAAAGGTATTTTAAATAAAGCTACCGGGTAGCTGTCAGATCCTAGGTTTATATTTATGAGTATTAAACAGGTATTCATTGCGATTGTGCGTATTAGTTTGTAGATTGTAAAGAAATCATTATACATACATTTTCTTCATAAGTCAATATACTTTATGTCTCTTTCCCATTATTTTTGCTTCGTTATTTTATAACTAATCTGAGTGTATTAACTGGGATACTAATGAAGACTAAAGTACCTATATGAAGAGTATGTGAAGTGTATTCTGACAAACACTGTTGAACTCGGCAGGTCATGGAGCAAATGTACCTGATTGAAATATTCATTGACAAGGTGAGCATATTCGTATCTGATGAAAATGACAAAAGCAGTGCCAACAAGAGTCTCATCATCAAAATAAAGTTTGGCCCGAAAGTACAATTCATCATCAAAGAAGGTCAGTTAGAAAAAAATGATAAGAAAAAGGATGATATTATAGAACTTGACGAGAATGGTCGAAGAAAATATAGTAGAAGTATCAGAGTAGGAAAATCATATCTCTTTCCATCCTACTCAGATACGGTACTAATGATCTTGGCAAAATTCCCATTAGAAATAGAAGTATGGAACGATGATGAAAATGAAGTCGAAATATTTGTTGGCATTGGCACTATGATTTGGGATACCCATTTCCACCACATGTTGAAAGAGACAGCAGATGCCAGTAAATTACATGAACCCTTGAGTATAAAAACAACAACTACTTTATATGCAGAGTGTTGTTGCAAGCAAGCCGGGGAAATAAGTTTCATTTTACGACTAAGTGCTTTAGGGGATAGTATAGTTACAGAATTTCAACAACTAATGAAAGATCCTGAAGCATTTGTATTCAGAACGAATAAAGCCCCAAGCATGTTTCAATGCAAACGCATTGAGGGTGATGATCCGAACTTTTGTATGGTGGGTTCTATTTATGAAACTACTACACTTGAAGATCCTGATGTACTTCGTCGTGCACAACACCAAATAGAAGTCTGTACAGAGCTGCAAAGCTGTGGTGTAAATGGAAAAGATGGTGATCCTTCTTGTCTACATCTCGACAAAGAAATATCGAAGAAAAAGAAACATCCCATTGACAAGATAAGAATGGGAGATATCACAGGTCCTTGTGGAAATACCAACTGTCCTTTGGCACATAAAGTGAAGAATTACATAAGAGCGCTAGAGACGTATAAAAAAGAAGCTGCTGGTAAGGTTACTGGAACAAAAGACAATGCAACGAATAAAGTTTGTGGTTCTTGTATCTGCAAGGATGACCGCAATCATCGGGAAGAATGTCCAGAAAAACAAAATCAACCTATGACAACGTGTACAGGCTGTGGAGGTGCTGCCCAAAAGGGAGATACTTGTGAGGAAAAGAGAAAAAAGTTATATGGTACTGGTGCAACCCCACCAGAAAGTGTAAGCCAAATTGCTTACGTTTTCAACATCCAACAAGAACCTGATTGGAATCAATCCGTGTTTGGCAAAAATTTCATCGTTCAAAATGTTGCTCCTGAATATAATATGTTACCTGAGTTTGCTCAGCCAAGTGCCAGTCGATCTGGGGGATGTAAATGCCAAAATTTTCATTCCACCGCAGTGAAACCCACTTTTAGTGACGCTGGAAGTGGCCTTGATGTTTGGTCTATACAGAACATACAATCTACTCGAAGCATGGGAACGAATAATCCTACGGTTTACAATGTAGATGTGAAAAGTACGAAAGACAAAATACCCAACACTTGTACAGATATTCCAGAAGATAAAGACTGTAAATGTGATCCTCCAAAACCAGCACCACCGTGTAAAACATTTGATTGCGATTGTATCTCTGAGATGGCAAACATAGAATCAAGAAAAGCTCACAAACCATACTGCCCTTCTTACAAGCACAAAAGTAGCTGCCCCGTCACCTTTATGAATGAAGACGAAGAAGCAAAGTTAGTTGAAGATGAAGATGAAGCAGAGGCACTACCATACGGTTTACCCCCAATCCAACTCGGCCCATGTCCTATAATGGGCAGACCTTGCACCGTTCCAGATGGTTTTGCAAGGATGTATAGAAATGCTGTTCTACCTACGTTGCCTCCAAGCTACAGTGATGCTGGTAAAGTTTGTTGCTCAAAAGAATATGACCGCATAAAAAAAGCTCTCAAAGAATACATGAAGTACGAGAAAGATAATGACTTCAGGTGTGTAAATAGATTTAACGTGGATACTGAAAGAAGATGTTGTGATAAGGAACAAAGACTTTTCGCTCTTATGGGTAAGAGCTGCTGTGGATCCCATAAAATGTCAATACAGGACAAGTATAAAGAAGAAAAAAAGTGAAATCGCGAACGTGATTGCATTGATGTTTTATTTTGTAACCCATTGTATTAAACATCTAAATACAACATGAAATCAATTTTTAGTTGCTTTGATTTGTATTATTAAATAACCTTGCTGTTAGGGTTTAATAATTAGCGTGGTATTTTACCAATAATCCAAGAAATCAATCGGGATATGCATAGGTGATGATAGTATGGGTAAAACACGTCACTTTAGATAGATGACTCGATAAAAATTAGAGACATGCATGTGAAATTTCCTGTATATTTTACTGCTTACATGGCTTTCTACGTCTATTGCATTACAGAAAAAATAAACAGTATCCGTTTCCGACTGATAAAGAATTAACGATTTTGCGTTGCTGTCATCTAAGACAAGGCAAATCAATCTTTAGCACGATCTCACGTCTTTGAAACAGGATGGGTGAATTTGATTCGAATGGAAAGAAGAAGAAAAAGAAGACTTTGTCTTCAAAGTATAATTACACATTTGGCGATGTTCACCCAGGCAAGTGATATCTTTATTTTGATGTAAACCTAGCATAGTTACTAAAAGTATTATTATAATTTATTATAGAAATTATAACAACCTGAAAATGTACAGCAGAAACAATAAATTCCTAGTATCTGTCTACAGTTTGTTTCAACATCTCGTATATGTATTACTGCGTTCATACATTCATTAACATGACCAAAAACAAACTAGTAGTAAATTTCCATTTTAAGGTTTTTTTATTTTGTGATTTCTAGATTAGATTTTTCGTGGTTGATAATTTTCTACTGACTGTAGAAGAACACAGTCCAAATTAGACATATCTTTTGAGCGTTTCCTTTTTTTAGGTGTAAATTATGGACATAAGAGATGCCTTTATTTGCCAACGGGGTTACCAATACCTGGTCGTATGGGGTGGCTTTGGAATGCAAAAAATGATTATGGACTCAAGGTATGTGTATACCTATATATATATTTCTATTTTTTTTATTGTTTTGTTATTTAATGTCATGCACGTTTGTGATGTTGGTCGGGAGTGCCGTCTGAAAACCAGCTCTTAGGTTCAGTTTTGAACTGAGACGGGACTCGTTCCTAGCATCGCGCAACAATGAAATTGCTGTATAATTACCTATGTATTTAATTGTGCTTCAGTAGAAGCTATTGAAGTGTTGTGTAATGCTGGAATAAACTTAATGTCATTTCATTTCGTATATATAGCTTATACGTTGTTTCTTAAATATTTAATACGGTTACTAACAGTTTTTAGTGCCGATTAGACGTGGACTAAAGTCTCACCTGATTGTATGTGATGATGTGGTCGAAGGTTTAATCTAGAATGGAAACAGGCTCTCCAGGACAGGAAAACGTAGGTCATTGGTGACTGATTATATACTTGAAGGTGGTAGCTAGCCTGTGTGGGCATTCTGTGAAGGCCCACACATGCCATGCACCATGCAAAGATGATCATTACACATTAAGCAATGGCCAATCATAGGTAGGCATCGTACTTCGAAAAACAACATATACTTAAGTACACAAGTTCTCTTTTTTTAACTGAATACATGCATAGGTAAGTGCTGGCTCATGAGATATAATGAACCGGGAATTTGATAAATTTCTTATTCTTAATCTTCTTTTTGGTCCGTAGTATTTTGTAATAAGTAACCCACATGTTTTAGCAAAATAAGTATGACAGTATCTACATAGAATTGAACTACCCTCTCATGTTTCATAATGTTGTCTTGTCAACTGACGGCATAATATATGAACAAAACTTTGAAGTTATATTTCCCATAAACAGTTTGTTCATATTTCATTATTTATCTCTATTCCCACAAGTTCAATTGACTAAGTTCGTGACATTTATTAACTCATTTGTTCAGTTGATTGCGCCAATGAGATTTTTTTGATTCTCTTTTGTTTAGTTCAAAAACCAAAGATTATATCCCACCAATCAAAAATACATTTTCACCAATTTAAATAAACTGCCCATACTTCTCACTCAAGTTATGGATGAATTAAGTACATACATTAAACTACTATACTGTTTATGGACACCTGGTACTTTCGCAGTTTAACGTCTTACGGACCCTGTTTTATTTTCAACTGCACATAAGTGGTTAGTTAGAAATTTCACAAGTAAACTGAAGAGAAAACTTAACTTTCTTCAATTCTTTCTTAAGTGTCTAATTTTGAAAACCTTGCTGTGCTCATCGACGCTAGAGAAATGAAGTGGTCCTATAGGTGGATTGTTTCCTCACACTCTGCTACTCTTCCTCGCACATCTATATATCTTCTGAACTAAGCCTGCGTATCGATACGCAGGCTTAGTTCAGAAGATAGAAGTCAGCTTTAAAAGTAGTTTCATTTACAACTGGACTAGTGAATAACTCACTAGTTCAGTGAACTGAAATGGCTTACTGAACTAGTGGGAATAAGTAGAAGATTATTTCAGACATTTGTGTCGTTATCAGATCTTTAAATATCGGGAATTTTAGATGTTATTTTCATTTAATCATAAGTTTCAAAATATCACAAAATTATTAGATATAAATTTCCACATAAATAATAATATTATTTTCAGCCACGTCGTGGATGGCATCCAGGTGCAATAGGCAAAACCATCGCAAATATGATGACATTCAAATGCGCTAAAGGAGCACCTGACAAAGACAAGAAAAAGAAAAAGCGAAAATCGGGTCAAGAGGCGGGAGCTGATTCCGAACCAGAAGAACCTTTGGTCCCAAAACCAGCTCTCAAGGTGCAAAGAAAAGGCGACGTTTTTACCATTCAGGTAAAAATTATGAATACTATCAAAATCAAAACTAGACAAAAATTTAATGTGATTACAATTTATTTTCATGTTCTTCAGGTTAATCCATTGAAGGATCTAGAAGAAATCCAGCCAAACGAAGATCCTTATGTAAACTGTGACCCTATTGTATTTAAAATTATCAAAAAAAGAAGTCCCGAAGAACAAGCTAAAGTAGAAGCTCGCAAGATGGTCAAATTAAAAAAGCAGAGAGACGAAGAAATCAGATTGGCGCTAAAAGAAGCCTCGGAAGATATATGCGTGTGTGCTTACATGGATGTGTTCTGCAATGATTTGACAGCGATAGATAAAGTTATAAACGCTTGTCCAACCTTCAAAGAGCCCGAGTGCTTGTGTCAAGATGAATCTATGAGCTCTCTTTCCAGCAATGCTTCATGGGACATTGAATACACTCCACCTTTCGGTTGTTTTGATTTAGCAGCTAAGAAAATGAAGAATTTTATTCACGTGGATACCCAGTATATTAAAGCTGATACGGGAATCGTAGATCCACCGAAAATTAAATGTAAACAGTCATCTAATGCACCAAAGACAAAGAAACCACTAAACAAACGCTGCTCGTGTCGTGAATTTAAATAGAAATTTTAGTTATTGTTGGTAGTTAAGCCAGAATAGAGTTTTGTGAAATAATTTTTCATTGTTTTTTTTATTTTATTATCGTTTATGTACAATAGAAAAAAGAAATTGCATTTCTAAGTGGTTCAGAGTAGGATAATGGATATATAAGACACGGAACATGATATTTAAATTGTTTTCTGGGATCATTAATGGGCAAATCTGTCTTAGAAACCAGAGGTGACTTAATGTATAGGGGCTTAACAAAATAAACATTAGTAATAGAGAGGCGTTCCGTTTGTTGAATGTTCAACAACATTTTAACATCTTCCATAATTCATGTAAAATTTCCATAGCGTCTTGTATCATTCGTCGTTGATACAAGATGGGCGACATAGAAGGCGACGAAAAAAAGAAGAGAAAGAAACCACCGTCATCAAAGTATAACTACTCATTCGGAGATGTCCACCCAGGTAATATTATGGCATTAAAGCAAAGCAATAAGGTATCGATTTGTTGTGACTAATATTTATATATTTTACCCATTCGTCTGTATATTGTATAATTAAATTATGTAACTAACGTACCTACTCAATAGTAAGTATTATTCTTAAATCGAGAATATCAACATTGAATTACTTAATTGTGATTAATTCACACAAAATAAATGTAAGCATAACTGAACGAAAACTAAATGTTCTTACTATCTAATTAATTTTCAGGTATAAATTTCGGTCACAAACAATGTATTTACATGACTCCGGGGTATCCAGTGCCTGCTCACATGGGTTGGCTTTGGAGTGCGCAAGATGTACCAGGACTGAAGGTAAATGCTGTATAATTTTCTTAGTTGACGTTAAAAGTTCAAGTTTATTATAGATAGCACTACACAATCTGCTATCAAGGATAAGCACTAAGCAGCGTATACATTGGTTGGTGGCTGAACATTAAGGCAACATTTTTCGACCGATTGATTAAATTAATGTCTTCACCTTGGCTTCTAACCAAATCAATGCATGGACATAGATGACAAATATTAAGCATAAACAATGATGGCTGAGCGGTAATAGTTATGGACTGCCATGCCGCAGGTCCCTGGTTCGATCCCCACCGCAGGGCTGACCTTCACCGCATGGTGGAAGGGCATTTTCCGATTGCCCGCCTGTCTAGCTACCACCCTCAAGTAGAAAATCTGTCGCCAATCACCTAACGGTGTGCTCCTGCAGCAGTCCTTGAGAGCCAGTGAAATTATAGGCACATGAGACTTAACAAATATGTCTCAAGGTGATGGGCGCAGTGCTATTCGTCACTTGTGATGAAATGCATCTGTTCTATGCAGAGGTTAGTCCGCTTAACATAAGGTGGGGCCCAAGCTTGTTCCAACACAAAAAAAATGATAGTTCCTTGTTCATTCAATGCTGCCTCATACAAGCCCTTAGGTATAATAATAATTTTACCGACAAGTCTAGCGTTCGTGTATTAATAGAAGGCAGTGAACTGAAAACATCTTTGACATAATATAATTGATAACAATCAACCAATTAAAAGAACGTAATTACCATGCTGGTCAGGAACCGGCATTTCAATACCGTGGCAAATTCATAAACAGATATGTCATAAGCATTTCACAAAATGCCTCTATCTATATATTAGGTCCTTACATATGAAATTGGCGTTTTGTATGGGAGGAACAAAAAGTCGAATATTTTTTAATATAATATATTTAATTAATCAAAGTATGAACCATTATTTTCTATGCACTTTTGCCATCTCATAGGTAGTTCATTGATCCCTTTACTAAAAAAACCAGTCGGACGGGAATCAATAAAATCTTTGAAGGCGATTTGGACTGCCCCATCGGAGTTGAATTTTTTCCCTTGCAAGAAGTTATCCAAATTTCGAAAAAAATGGTAATCTGTTGGAGCAAGGTCCGGGGAGTACGGAGGATGTCTTAGACTTTCCAATTGAAGCTCTTCTAATTTAGTAGCCGTCTGTAGCGCAGTGTGTGGTCTAGCGTTGTCGTGAAGCAGCAGTGGCGTGGAGCGATTGACCAGCCTAGGTTGTTTAGCCGCTAGCTTTTCCATCATGGTTTGCAATTCCTGACAATAGACATCAGCCGTAATAGTCTGGCCAGATTTGAAAAAACTGTAATGAACAATACCGGCACTAGTCCACCAAACGCTTACAAGTAACTTTTTTGGGGTTAATTTTCGCTTGGGGCAGGATTTGGCTGGCTGGCCAGGATCTAACCATTGCGCTGAGCGCTTCCGATTATCGTAAAGAACCCATTTTTCATCACAGGTAATGATTCGGTTTAAAATACCTTCATTATTGTGCCGGTTTAGTAATGTAACGCAGCAGTCGACGCGCGTTTGCCGGTTTGTTTCAGTCAATTCGTGAGGTACCCACCTTTCAAGCTTTTTAATCTTCCCAATTTGCTTCAAGTGAATTAAAACAGTTTTATCACTAACATCGCAGCCTGCAGCTAACTCGGACGTGGTTTGCGATGGATCCGCTTCCACAATAGCCTTCAACTCTTCATTATCAACTTGAGTCTCAGGCCGTCCACGGGCTTGTTCTGCAGGTCGAAATTTCCAGAACGAAAACGTTGGAACCAAAAACGAACTGTGTTTTCTTTTGCAACACGACCGCCATACACATCATTCACCCTTCGAGTTGTTTCCGCAGCACTAGTGCCACGGCGGAACTCGTACTCGTAAATAATGCGATATTTAAGGTTTTCCATTTTGTAAAATGAGTGACGCAAACAGAAAAAAACAGAAGAAAAAAAACAAATGAATGACGATCATCGAAGCACAAATACATGAGTCTATAGCTGTACAAATTTGAATTTGGAATTCCTTACCAAAGAGGAGAAATTCGTGATTAAAGTGGCCAGTACGAAAAATGCCAATTTCATATGTAAGGACCTAATATATAAGAATCAAAGTCCTGGCTCCTGACTGACAGACAACGCACAGCCTAAACCATTCGTCGCAGAGACTTGAAATTTGGAGGGTGTATTTGTGTGTATGCGTAAGGGTGTACTAAGAAAGGGTTTTTTGAAATTCAACCCCTAAGGGCGTAAAAATTGGTGAAAACGTTTGTGTGAAAGCCCTTTGTTTTTTAACTTCCAGTTCTGAAAATTTGTATATATATATATATATATATATATATATATATATATATATATATATATATATATATATATATATATATATATATAATTTATACTTTATTACTACAAATATGTTTTATAAAGCATTAGCTTTCCGGCCACAGCTCCGCCCGCGCGTATCTCGGTTATCGCGCAAAAAACCATTAATCTCTTTTTGCGCAGTTGGATTATAAGTATCCTACGTCCTTCCCCGGATCTTAAACTATGCCCATAATAAGCTTACATGGTTACGTGGCTTCCGTGCTGAATGAAAGTAAACATCTGTTCTGCGACTTCGGTGGTACTATCGATTTTCTCATATACCCTTAATCCATGCGCATCCATAGATAATGAGAACAATAAAAATTTCATTAATAAAATGGACGATATCGTCCACGCGGGTGCCAAGGGAATGTAATATATTTACCAGTCTGCAGCGTCGTTCGTATTAAAAAGAACCTTTGGGAAAAAAAATATACTATCCACGGCATGTTATCGGTCGTTTAGATCTGAAAGTTTGGCAGTGCATTTAGCAGAGGTGGATATAAAAAGAGTGCATGTAGCAGAGACTAGAATGTTACATTTATATGTTATATGTCATGTTGGCTTAGCGGTTACAGCATACCCCAGGGTGGATTGCGCGGGTTTGAATCCCGCACATGATTTTTCATCTAGTTGTAATTTTGTAATGTAATCAGGGCAAATCCTGAGAAAGGATGGAAAACAATAAAAATGCTCAAATATAAATAAAGAGAGATAGAGAGGCAGAAGAACGCTGCAGAAGGTACAAATAGACTGTGTGAAGAATGATTTAATGTGTACGAAAGGTACACATTATATCATTACACAGGAAAAGACAAAGATTTTCGTGTAGAAATAAAAGAAAATTTAATAGTAGCAATTTACATACAATTTCAGCCACGTCGTGGTTGGGCACCAGGTATGATCGGAAAAAGTGTTGCCGCTAAGATGACCTTCAAATGCGCTAGAGGTGGCCCTGATAGAGATAAGAATAAAAAGAAGAAAAAGAGAGGAACCCAACCGGGAGCTGATCTTGGTGCTGGGGACTCTGAGCCTGAAGAACCTCTTGTGCCGAAGCCAGCACTCAAAGTCCAGAGGAAAGGAGATACGTTCACCATACAGGTAAATGAATATTATATAGAGCAGCAACCAAATCAAAATTTGATTTGCTTATTAAGTTATTTTGACTTCTGATAATGAGTACCTATATCAGTAACAAATACTAAGGATGAATCTCGTTAATCACTTCAGTAAGAAAATATATTATTGCTAACATACTTCGCAACTTTTTTTGCTGATATTTTAATCTTTTATCATTTTACCACAATATCACACTATGGTTGGCTTATTAAGTTATTTTGACTTCTGATAATGAGTGGATATAACATATAACATACTAAGGATAAACCATGTTAATCACTTCAGTAGGAAAAAAACGTTATTGCTAACATACTTAGCAACCTTTTTTATTGGTGATATTTTAGTCTTTTACCACAATATCACACTATGATTAGCGATGACGTGGTCGAAGGCGTTAGCAAACTTAACCTAAAATTACTCGCTCTCAAGGCAAGGCGCGGAAACACACCAGTAGGTGCAATGACCTCTGTGGTGAATAGGATTTTCACACCGATTTACAAAATGCCCTTCCGCCGTGTGATATATCTTAATCCTGCGGTGAGATTCGTACCATAGTACGAACACCTGCTGCATGGCAATCATATACCATTGGGCTTTCACTAATAGTTAACCTTGTTTGTTTATTATCAGGTAAATCCACTAAAGGACCTCACAGAGATAGCAGACAATGAAGATCCTTACGTGGACTGTGACCCTCTCGTCTTCAAAGTCATTAAAAAGCGGAGTCCAGAAGAACAAGCAAAAGTCGAAGCACGCAAGATGGCCAAGCTAAAAAAACACAGAGATGCTGAGATAAGAAAAGCGTTGGCTGAAGCCACTGAAGACATTTGCCGGTGTGCATACATGGATGTGTTTTGTAACGATCTGTCAGCTATAGATAAGGTTATCAATGCCTGCCCGACTTTCAAGGAGCCTGAATGCATCTGCCGCGAGGAATCCTTAAGTTCTCTATCCAGCAATGCAACTTGGGATATAGAATATACACCACCTTTCGGCTGCTTTGACTTGGCTCCGAGGAAAAGAAAAAACTTTATTCATGTGGAAACTCAATACTGCAAGGTGGATGCTGGTGTGGTCGATCCACCAAAAGTATGTAATGCAAAAAAGACTTGTAATAATTCCACACCTAAAAAATCAAGGAATAGGTGTTGTGGCCCGTGTCGTTGATACTGAATGGAGATATTTTAAATTCTAGTACTTACTGTGTTTTAGAGAAAAATAGAGAATATAATTTTGGACAATTTAATATTTAATTCTATGTATCTGCATTTTAATTTTAATTAAAATTATATCACTACTTAAAGTTAATTCCATAACCGCAACAATAACATCTAATGGTACTACGGCAAAAACAAATTTGCCATAGTTGAATGGTATGGTAAAAAAAAAATTGCGGTGGTACCATCAAAGGAACTATCTAATGGTATGGCAAATGAAACAGATATCCGATTGTCTATCTTACGCCAAAGCAACATCGTATGGTGTTGTGGCTTATCACCAACGAATACATTATATGTAAAGAAATGTAAGTCAAGCCCAAAAACAACAGAACGCGAACATTACCGCAGTGGGCGTGGTTTAAAAATTGGATCATTCTCACTAGTTCCATCGTGTATTAGTTCCATGGAAGTAGTGCGTTTTTTTTTCTCACTAGTTCCAATGGACTTGGTAATGGAACTAGTGAGAACTATTTTCCCCATTAGTTCCATTTGTACCATGTGGCACAACAACATTACCTTGACGCGACCGATAGGGTACGATCATTTCTAAGCGCAAATTCAATTAACCAATCCAACTGAAGAATGTACGTGTATTGTAAATTGTGAATTTCATGAGTCAAAGCGGTAACTATATGAGAGTTACACTTCTTCAAATATTTATTTGTAGTATGTCACAGTGATACGTTATATAATGATAGCTACATAAACGAACATTCACTAAATATATTCTGAAGCTCAGGCCCACAGGATTTTTACTGCAGACCCTAGTTTTGATTTTTAGATTTATTTTATTTTAAACCGTTCCTTTTACGTCGATTCCCACGATGTTGCTCTTTAATATTAAGACCGCTTTTGCTCCCATTACGATGCTCTTTGTATTATTAAAACAACATTTTAATAAACCAGTAGAGCGGATAGCGGTACAGTAGTTATCCACGCTTGGGTCATTTTGGAGAAAGAATCTAATGTTAAAAGATAATGCAATCACGTCTTCAGGGTTTCACACAGTTCAATCTTTTTTATGAGATTAGATGTCAAACTAGCTGGTGGTTAAATTGGTGTCAATGCTCATCACCACTGATGAGATGTCCATCAGCAATACCAGATGTATCTAGGATGCGTTGCTATGGCCTTTGAAGAGATAATGTTCTCTTTATTTAAGTTTCTTAAGTCGTATCTACTCGTATGATCGTATGGTAGTTCAAATTGTTATTATAAACTAAATATTGCACTAACTCGTTTGGATTATTTACGTTTGAGAGATAATGTGTAGATTTATTTACGAAGTGTGTAGTAAGCACGCTGCTCATTTGCCGCATTAATTTCTTCTATTCACATATTTGATATAGGGATTATGGAACATAGGGCATTGAGGATATTAGAACAATATTAACTAGTAAAAACTGAGCTTTGTGAAGGCTCGCGTCGTTTTTCTAACGGGTAATAATAACCTGATTCTAGTGGTGTCATCTAGTGTTAAGTAGATTAACTACGCTGTATTTGGGTATTGAGTTTAGTTCTGTTGCGGCAAAGTTAAACTCATTGGTATTCTGACAGATGGCGTTAGTAGTATAATAACATTCTATCCAATTAATACAAAAATTTTAATATTTTTTTTTTAAAATGATTATAAAATTATATTTTTATTGACAGATAACACATTTAGATAGGAAGTTAACTTACTATGTTAAAGAACAAATCTATAGGCGTGATCGTTTTTTAGTAAAGCGAATAACGATAATTAGTGTTATAATTATCGTTATTCTCCTTTTTCGCTTCACCCACAAAACGATTCACATAATTACGAAAAACTTACAAACAAGAAGCTAGGTACGATATAGTTAATCAATGTTACTATACATAATTATGAGGATAACTTACTTCTCGAGATTCTGTAGTCATAATTAGAGGACATGAAGCTCTTCATTACTAGCGGTAGAAGAATTGTGGTACCGATGACCACGGCACCGCCCAGAACTAGGGATGCAGGGTTGATGTTCACTGTTGGGAATTCCTGGAAGGTAATATATAGTAACCGTAAGTACTGCTGGTGTTTCGTCATCCAGACCAGATATATTTCTATACTCAAAAAACCTAAAACGCATAGCACTTGTAGAACTTACTGTGCCTTGGGAAACAAACATACCTAAAGACCACTCAATAAAAACTAACAAATACTATGACTTAAAAAATGAATTAACGAAAAACAGTTATGTAGTTAATTTAAATGCTGTAGTAGTCGGAGCAAGGGGTATACCAGCGAAATCCCTATCTACTAAAAGACCTTGGCCTGTCCAGAACAACCGTCATAGGCAGAGGTTAGTCCACTTAACATCAGGTGGACCTCGAGCTTGTTCCGTCACAATAACATAAAAAAACCGTAACTTCATATCACTCATCACTGTCACATGCCGTATATTTTATTTTGACTTCCTATTTTGGTTACAATTGACCATACGACATCAAATGTCACCTTGACAGCTATCGTTTTGACGATAGGATTTTAAGCTCTTCAATACAAGAGTTGAAGTTGAAGTTGAAGCTCTTCAATCGACAACTGTCAAAGTGACAGTTAATGTCGTACTTTTTACTTTGGTTTCATATATTTATATTTCCAACTTAAGAATAAGTCTAGGATGTGAGAAGCACTTACAGATATTCCAAAAGTGTCTGCAGTTTTCTTCACTGGTATCGATATGAACGGGATCGAAAAGTCCAAGTCCACCTTCAAGAGAAAATAAAATTTAAATCATAGTCGTTACATACTTATGTATCTATTGTGATAAAGTAATACTATATACTTCACCACATCAACGTCATCACGTCCACTGTTGAACAAGGTCTCCTCGATTGGGGGGATTTGCCATAATTCCCAGGCCTGGCAGGCGTCTTGGGGATCGCAGTAGAAGTTATCAGTTGTTTAGAAGCCTCTGCGTCCCACCTTATAGTATTTTTCCCTTAGTCGCCTCTTACGACACCCACGGGAAAAAGGTACGGCCCAGCGCTCTACTTGATAGACCTGTGCTTCACTTGGGTGGGCCATGTCCACCTGATGAAATTCTTGTACAGTGAATTACCTAACACATTCAAAACAGTATATAGGGCCATATTTGATTGTATATTCGATATTTGGAGTATTTCGATCTAGAATTGAACTACAAATAGATCTTAACTGTGACAGCTGTCAAAGTGACAGTTGATATTGTTTTTTTAATATTGACTTAAAAACCGGAGGCTGTCCGTCTAACCCGGAACCTCACGGGCGAATATATACTAACCTAACACTTATCTATTTCTACGAAAAAGTTGTAAAACATTTGACGTATAAAAAGATAACAAGGTAATTTACGACAAGTAGTGAGAATTGGGAGAATGTATGAAGAATACATATAATCACGCCCTGTATTCCCTGAAGGGATAAGCAGATATGTGTAAACACCCACGTTTCGCCAAAGTCACCGGGCACTGTTTCAGGGTCATACAAAATGTTTGCTCACACTGGACGAAACACAAGAACATAATTATTACGAATAATACATTTACGCTAACAACATATAGGACATGAACACAAGAACATATTGTCCGAAACCTTGGCAGGGCACTAAGATGGTATACAGCTCTGTTGTGCGTCTAATGCACACAACGTCCTACTCACATCCACGTGAGAAGTGGCATGCTGCTCATTTGTAGTTTTCCCTTAGTCGCCTCTTACGACACCGTCGGGGAAAAATGGGGTGACATTCTAAACCGGCACCCCACGGTGAACGAAATAAAAATAAACTTGAAATAAAATAAGTAAAAACGGTTTTATTGATTAACATGCGTAATAATGTACTAAAAGCAAAAAAGTAATTGGGTAGGTCCTAGGTACCTGGGTCCCTACTCTAATTCGTCAAAGTATTATACAAACTTCAGGTCCGAAAGCAAGGTATCCGCAAAACACGTATTGGCTTACTTTTGTTTAACATCGTTCGTAGCATAGACTTGCAAGCATTTGCCTGTGTAGATTCTGAATATATATATTTTTTATCGGATTCGTATGGGTTGGTCATTTTCCATATATGAAATATAAAAAAAAATATAACTTATACCACACCCGCTCAGAAAAGGTCTCATTACTTGTTAAAAAACATGTTATAAAGTTCGTAATTTTTCCCGTATGTACGGCGGGGAAAGTTATATGGATTTTCATTCCTTCACTCCGTAGCAGTGAAGGAATGTTGTATGAAAATCCATACCTGCCCTGGTAGCGTTCTTTTGTTTTTAGCTGCTTACATAAAAAAATCAATCTCAAAAAGGTTTTATATCAAATAATTATAAAAAAGAGGTGTGATTTTTATTTGTACTCGATTTTCAATGAAAGGAGGTTGGCAACCTTTTTTTGCACTACGAGAAAAAAAGCGCGGCAATTTGTTATGTTTGGTTAAATTATTTTTTTATTATATTGATATTTTAACATTACGCTTTTAATTATTCTAAATAATTTTCCAAAATGTCATCTGATAGTGAAAGTGACGATTTTATAATGATGACGCCACCAGATATAAGAAATGCAGCTCAAGAAGTCATAAAGAACTTACTGCCTGAGAAGTCTCGAGGTAAGTAGGAGAAAACGTATAATGATTTTATTTTCCTCGTAGGTGTAGTATAAAGCACTATGTGTCACTCGGGAGAAAGTTCTATTTCTGTTCTCGAGTTGCCTTGAAGCCCTCCGCTACGCGTCGGGCTTAAACAAACTCTCGAACAGAAACAGATCGTTTTCTTCCTTCGATGTACAATGTACTATTATTCGTTGGCTTATAAATAGTCAGTCGAGTTCTAAATATGCAGAAAGAACACAAATACTAATGAGGATATAAACACCTATGGAGAACAAAGACTTTAACGTCAAATCTAAATATCTAACCTGTATTTTCTAGAACAGTAGTGACACCTCTCGCTGATTCATAACTAGGACTTTCAGACTCTTATAATGTGAAAATGTTTTGTGGTATAACAGCGTTCTCAGAGTAGTATGGGAGATTCCATAGCGGGCAAGATTTGTGTTGAACGTTGCGGTCCGACCATAGACTATATCAAACAACGAACTTCGCCCAGCAAAGTCAATTTTCGTTGTCTAAAGTGTCGCTCGAAACACGAAAAACAAAACTTTGTGGAATTGTAGTAGCTGCCCTGTAAACACACCACTTTCCTCAACAATCTAGGGCATTCTATTATTTTGTCTGTGCAATGTCCTAGATTGATAAGGCGAGTAGTGATATGACTGGTATCTAGCAACCACCAAATAGTTTTTTAGGATTTAGTACATTATTTTTTAATCTATGAATAAATATGTAAAGAAATGTAAGTTAAGCTTAAACACAGCAGAACGCAAAACTAACCGCGGCGGGTGTGGTTTTAACAAGTGCACCATGCGGCGCAACAACACTACCTTGATGCGACTTCTAAGCCTTCTAAGCGCCAAATCATTAGCCCGTCCAATTGAATTTGGAAGATTGTACGTGTTTTGTTCGTTCCTTTGCCGTGGTACCATTAGATAGTTCCTTTGATGGTACTACGTAAATGCTGATTTCTATTAACCGTGGTACCATTGAATCGTTAGACTAAAAATACCCTTGGTCTTGCTTAATTCAACGGAAAAAAGAATAGTGTAGAAATATTTATATATTAATATTTTTTATAATGGTAGATGTTGATGTGACTGCTTTCTAATGTGAGAGTTGTCAAAATGACACTTGATGTCTAAAGCCCGATTCCACATTTTGGTTAAAAAGTTTTCTAAAAATTGTTATTGTGAACTTGATAAGTCCGAAATCAAAACTGTATGAGAGTGACACTTCTCTAGATATTTATTTATATCATAGTTTTAAGTACATTATTAACTATCAATAAAACCGTTTAACAAACGTCATGTCCTCGATGATGATTTTCCATGGGTGAGTAACGCATGCATTAATGATTTGTTGCTTCAGATCGGAACTTATTCTCGGGAAATAAATGCCCTTAGTTTCCTCTCGTTGCATGGAGACCAATACGTTTTATCTACTACTATAATGGTATGTACCTACTATAATGGTATAGATACCGTTAAAATAAGTGAAAGAAAAATACCACAGAATTTAATTGTATTGTACGGATTTGAGCAAAATTAAAACTGAACTAAAATAATCCTGGAACAGCAACGGAACGACACTTAATTAGCTTAGTTAATTTGGGGGATGTCCCTTCCACCCACTGGACTTTCCCACTGGTGCGTAGACGAGGAATTAAGTTTACCTCTTCACCCACTGCACTAGTGTGGGAACCAAATAAACTGGTTCATCGATATTACATATAAAAATCTAATTAATATATAGGAATTATTTTCATGTAAAGAATGAATATTTTTTTATGTTTGCAATAACGCAAACGTTCTATGGATTACATTACAATATTTCAAATATACGATTTTTTTTCCTCCTGTAAATTTCCTTTAATTTTTTCGTAAATCCCGCACATGAATTACATTTTTCCTCTCGTAAATTTGTAATTTTGTAAAGAATGAATAGGCCTATTACTTATGATATTGGATTAATAATGAAGACAGGCTTTAGATAATTTGTTTCTTTCGCTTATTCAACGCTTTAGTGTTCTTTAGTTTATTCATTCGGTCCATCGTTTATGGAACGTTGGTAAAACCTTTTCGATCTGGATAAAACACGCACAAGATTTTATCTTGGACCCATGCAATAACTTAAAAAAAAAATGTTTAAGAAAAATGCTAATCAATAGAAAGAGATTGAGTATATCCCTTAGTTGTGAAGAAAAGTTTTAGAGTATTGATCGAAGAGTACAGAGAAATTAATTTTGTTGTGTACTCTAACATCGAATATAAAACTTCTACTTACTGTTATATCCCGGTCCTCAAAATTGAAGGATAAGAATCTTCCATCTCTTCCTCTCTGACACATGACCAAACCAAAACAGCAACAAACCACTAAGTTTCGAGCTAACATTTTTATGTTATGCCCAAGAAATCCTCTACATGCCTGTGAAAATGCGGAAATTTTGCACTTATCTGAAAAAGTATAAATATATATGAAATATAAAAGCTGGTGGCTTAACAAAAAAATATGTTTAGTAACAAAATATTGATCATTCAATGTTTTATGTAATAATTACAATATTAAACTTGAACTAGACGTTTGGTGACCGTGACTTGAATATTTTTTTCTTTTTTCAAAGGTAGTAATTTTTTGATTTTAGTTATGATATTACCTCTTCTCAAAAACTGTTTGTCAAAATGAAGCCAATTAAACTATGGTGGTGTCCCTTTGGCATGCGTCAGACGTTTGGGTCCATATTTATGTGGTGAACGGGCAAATATGGAAGGTAGTCACCGTGCGTGACCGATGCATTTTCCGCGTATTGTCTTTGTATTACTGTGAAGAATGACGAGTTAGAGCGCCAGTATTGCGGGCCAGGTGGCAATAGCTATTAAAAAAACAGACATGACATTCTATTCAATTTTTAATAATTGAAAGGTGCGCTCCCAGATGACCTAGATATCAATTACGTTAGCGTTCTTGTTAGTTTCCGTTAACATAAAATGGCAGTGTGGTAAGTATCGGAAAGCACCTGTTTTTTTACCCCTTTCCTAATCGATAACCAACTTTGTTGGTCAGTTGTCTGCTTGGTCAGTTAGTAATAAATGTTTCTAACCACGTAACTAACCGTCTAATCTCTTCGTCAGAAACGAAAGTTACCAAACGGACATGTGAATCCCACCAAGCGCTTCCCATTCCCATTTTGAAGCGCTCGTAGCGAGGTTTACTTAGCTGTTCTCAACCGATCAGCAAAGTTAAGCAACGTCCGCTGCGGTCATGAGTTGGATGGGTGACCGCTAGTAACATTACTACTGAGCGTTTCCGTGCTTCGGAGGGCACGTTAAGCCGTCGGTCCCGGTTGTTGTCTTAGGATGGCAGTCGTTTTAGCATGGTGGTAGGGCATTTTGCGAATGCCCGCCTGGCTAGCTACTACCCTCAAGTAGAAAATCTGTCGCCAAGTACCTAACGGTGTGTTCCGGCAGGAGTCCTTAAGAGCCAGTACTTCTAGGTTAGCCTAAACAACATCTTTGGCCCATCATCACTGACTATCAGGTGAGATAGTGGTCAAAGGCTAAACTATCAGGCATAAAAAAAAACCTTCCTGTGGGAATCGTAAGAGATGATCAGAGCAAATGGGCAGCAGCGCCATCTGAAGAACTGCCATCTTTCACTGCGAACTTTCCTTCGAAGTGTTTTTTCATCAGTGGCCTTTGGGGCAGTAGATATGTGTACGAACCTGTTTACTGTATGATCTATTCCTAATCAACCTTACAGTATAGACACATTTGTGCTTCTTATTGTGGTTTAATAGGACGAATAATGGGTTCAAAAACCGGATTTTTCTGTTCCAGTCTAATGTATATTATATCTATCGCACAAACACCTGTGGCCACGTGGTTTGACCGCGTGGTTCGATCGATCGGGCTATGTGAACCGTTTTAACTGACTTCTGAAAAAGGCGAAGGTTGGCAATTCGTCTGTATTTTTTTTAATATTATTTACCTCATAATTTTTTACTGGGTGGACCGATTTTGATGTTTTTTTTATTTTAAAGCTGAAGCTTGTCGTGTAGTCCCATTTAAATTTCTTCCAAATCGATTTTTGAGTTACACTCCGATAACTGATTTTTTTCCTATCTTAATGATAGATCCATCACGTAAGTAGCAAGGGACACTAAAAAGGGTGTTTTTTTTTTACCTGACAATGGAACCGATTTCAATACTCAAAATGTGAAATAACTTGTCGAAGTCGGTACCATGCACACAATATTGTCATAATAGATACTTACGAACTATCATAGTACCGGCTTCAACAAGTTACTTCACACTTTTGAGTGTTGAAGTTGGTTCCATTTTTAGGTATTTTTTTTCCAGTCAGTGGTTGTGTCTCAAAAGAACCTATGGCACAACCAGGGATTCGAGCATTCGTCACTTGTGCCATAGGTACTTTTTTTCCCCAATGGACCAATCAGTTGTGTAGAAGAGAATCAAAAGTACCCATGGCACAACCAGTTGAGCATTGTAGTTGTGTCATGGGTCCGGAAGGGTGCGGTCCATTGGACTACACGATCTCTTACCGACAGGGTACAGATAATGTTCCATTGAGACGTTTCGTCATGGTATAATTGAGTTTGTTAATTGATTTGGCCACGAGAATCATAATATTCTATGCTAGCATATTAGTTATAAAAATATATAAATACGTGCCAGTTCTAATATTTCCTAGTGCTACTTTATTTATAGTGTTTACACACATCTTGAACACAGTGATGATTTTGTTAACATACCATGACATGTTGTCTTAACAAGTTTGTGTAGTTTAATTGAGTGTTAAAGTCTCACGAATCGAGCATATCAATATAATATTAAATTTATTCTTAACACACTCGTTCCACTCGTTCCTGCAACCTGCACATAGCAATTAGGTATCTTCGTCGAGAGACTGGAGTTAGTACTTTGGTGCGCCATTCCAGAGGTGAGAGCAGTACTCCATGTGAGGGTGAACTTGTGCTTTGTATAGCAAAAGTCGCTGGCTCGACGTAAAGTACCACTTTGCCTTATTAAGCACACCAAGTTTCTTGGAAGCCAATCCAGCCTTGCTCGCGATGTGACAGGAACTGGACATCTTTAGAAATGTCGACGCCAAGAACTCCAATAATCTCTGCGATTTCTAGGGGAACACCCTGAAATTGCGGAGCGATGATGAAGGGGGTCTTTTTCGCGGTGAAAACGCATGTCTGAGTTTTTCTGGGATTGAATTGGACAAGGTTCTGCTGTCCCCAATGCAAGACGAGTTCCAATGAACCCTCAACTTCAGACACAAGATCAGTTCTGCTTCCTTCTACTTCGACGCGAGGGGCATTAGCACGGCCAGAATATTGCGCATCGCCCGTGCTATCATCCGCATAGCAATGCATGTTACAGATTTGTAGCATGTCATTGATATGCAGAATAAATAGTGTAGGCGATTACACTGATCCCTGAGGGACGCCAGCATTAATCGGCATGGGATCGGAGCAAGCTCCGTCGACAACAACACGAATACTCCGTCCAGATAAGAAACTGGCGACCCAAGTGCAGAACCCCTCGGTAAGACCGTAGGATGGTAACTTCGAAAGAAGTGCCCTGTGCCAGACCCGATCAAAAGCCTTAGCAATATCCAAGCTGACAGCTAAAGCTTCTCCTCTACTCTCGACTGCATCAGCCCAACGGTGAGTGAGGTAAACCAGAAGATCACGAGCTGATCTGCCTCGACGGAAACCGTATTGACGGTCACTGATCAGTTGGTGATCCTCTAAGTAACCTAGGAGCTGGTTGTTTACTACACGCTCCATCACCTTACAGAGTAGAGAAGTGATTGCTATAGGCCTGTAGTTGGATGGGTCTGTACGTACGGTCACTCTTCTTGGCAATGGGGTGTACGAGAGCAACCTTCCACGAAGACGGCACGCATCCTTTGGAGTAGGAGAGCATGAAAAGGCGCCTTAACACCGGAGTCAACTCAGGAGCATATGACTTGAGGACAATAGCTGAGATGCAATCCGGCCTGCTCGACTTTCGCACATCAAGGGATAAGAGTTCCTTCCGTACCGCTCTCTGCGAGAAACGTACATCTGGCATGGAACTCGCACATCCGTGGATTACCGGAGGTGTTGCGTCCCTATCGTCGAGAGTCGAGTTAGAGGTCGGCTTTCTCTTTAGCACTCTGGGCCAGAGAGTCATCCGGCTTACGTAACGCTGGTAAGGAGGTCTGGCAGAAATTACCTTCAGCAGCTTTGGCAAGAGACCAGAAAGCACGACTTCCTGAGGGAAAAGTTGCTAGCTGGTCGCCAATTTTTCTTATGTACCTACTCAGACCTTGCCTTAGCGATTGTCCTCTTATTAGATCTGGAGGCAGCATTCATTTTCTTCTTCTTTCTTTAGATAATGACATTTGGTATCAATTTTATCAAAAATATTACATCATTTACACTCAAATGTATTGAAATAATATATAATAACTTAATGTAATGTGATCTGCTGAATATATAAGGGTTATTGGTTAATCAACCTATTCCTGCTAGGAGGTTGTAGAGGAGGTTATTACCGATGCATTAGAATATTATGTCCTCTATCAAAAGTTAACCATTTCTAAAGAAAAAAATAATTCGTTTTTTTTTTCAATTTATCGAATTGTTTAATAAAATATTTAAAAAATAATATTTATTTCAATGAAACTTTTATTTTTGTGTCTTACTTAGTGAATATAATAAGCATTCCTCAACAACACTAAAACTTGAACTGTATGTCCACGTTAGGAAATACCTGCGGGATACATCAACCTCCTGGGAATAGGTAGATTAACCAATGGACCGTCCATTAATCACGTGAGGCATGAACGGGGGCGGGGGTATATCGAAAATCACGAAATATCACAAAGGGGGAGGGAGGTGTAGTAAGATATCTTGTGTATTTATTTTTCCATCATCATGTACTAGTACCATATATATATTTTTTGCATGATTACACCATTCCTTTAATTTTTATGTCTGTAAAAATAACCTGCAACCTTTCTGTCTAGTTTTCAGAGTAAAATTAGACGATACTCTATAGCATTTTAAGATATAACATTTTAAGATATAACACTCTTGATATAACATTAAGATTCTTTCTAGATACTAAAAAATACACGTTATCTTGGGTGGGAGCGAGCGGTTAGTCTTATACCTCATCCATCACCAACGGGGAGGAGGGGTGTTAAATAAGACAAAAATAACCACGTGATTAATGGACGGCCCCTAATCCTGTATATCTGTAATCCAGTACCTAAGGACAATAATTTGACCATGCTACATATGTACGTACTCATTCCTTAACTTGTTCATCATATTTCAAAACTCATTTATTTTAACATGCTCATATCTCATTAATGCCACACGCGTTTCTTTTTCACCGATCACACTTGTTGCCCAACACTAATCTATATATGGCGACAGGTCATATCATGTGTTTATAAACTTTCCCTTGAGCTTCAATGGTATTCGCCGATCACAAATGGTTCCAGAGAGGTTCCAGAGTTCATGGACTCAAAATGTACAACTATTATAGTTGTGCCACTAGGTCAAATAGTCAAAACTAATCTCCACTAATAGTCAAAACTATGTTGTTTATCCTCATTTTCAAATAACTGGCTCTCAAGGACAGCTGCCGGAACACACCATTGGGTTCTTGGCTGCAGATTTTCTACTTGAAAGTATAAACATTGTTATGGTACAAATATGATAATTATACTAGGAAATCCATCACTGATTTCGAAACCCTAGACAAACCCCACCCCTTCCATATAAGATTTCATCACCCGCGCAAACACAAGTACATACCTAATACTTGGTTGCTAACCAGGTGGGCGGGACACCAAATGCCCTACCACCATGCTATAATGACTGCCATCCTAAGATGACAACCGTGACTGATGGCTTAATCTGCCGTCCAAAGCACGGAAGCGATCAGTAGTGATGCCACTAGCGTTCACCCATCCAAGTCTTGACCGCAACGGACATTGGTTACTTAGTTGATCGGCTTAGTAAGCTACGCTACGAGCGCTTCAATACCCCTTCTTATAACTGTTACAGTGTCACTGTTTTGAGTGAAGCTGCACTGCGCCTATCACTTGCAGTCATCAGCTACAGCAGTAATTATATATTAAACTCGTACATGAAAATAATGCTCATATTATGTATCCAATATACCAATAGGTTCATGGCAACGTCATGCGTCACTGAACAGACCCAGAAAACCTTGATGATGACCTTATCCCATTAGGGAAAAGGAAAAGCAGTGATGACCCAGGGGCTGTTCATGGTTCGAATACCGCCGCCTGCTTGAACTATACCGCAAGATAGCAGAGCGTTTCACATACATTTAAATAAATATGTAGTTACGTGACCCATGCATGATTTTAAATTTATGGGGTTATATATGCGGTTTTACAACGGTTGTAATTTGGTGTTCGTGGTATTCTAAATTAAAATCAGTTTATCACTCTCGCAGCAAAGTCGCATTTTGCTAATTATTTTCAAGCAGTGAAACCTGCATGTTTGCTGTGAGCTGCTGAAAACAGTAGAAATAATAAAAGTAGGAATTTTATTTCCTAACCGTTACATCAATGTGACGGAGCGGTGTCATGGTAAGGCGGCCGCGGACAATTAGGGTAGTTTTTATTTTAATTTTATTATTGGCTGATAGGCTAGCCCTATCTACCACTATCTTACCTGATTGTAAGTGATGATATGGTCGAAGATGTTGTTCAGACTAACCAAGAATTAAGAATTAATTGGCTCTCAAGGACAGCTGCCGGAACACACCGTCGGGTACTTGGCGACAGATTTTCTACTTGAGGGTGGTAGAGCATTCGCAAAATTCCATATCGCCATGTAAAAGTAGTAGAGTAGGCAGTTCCGCCACCGGCAAACACGGTGTTAAGAGATTAAGATTTACCTCCTTCAAGATACGAAGCAAACCAAATTTTACAATCCTACGACATACAAATTTAAGGCTGTGCCCAAAATAGAATTTGAATAAGCGCATGCAACGCGTCTCCATTTTTCGCTCTAATTGTTTTTGGCATGAAAATGTTCTCAAAACAATAACATCTTGCAGTTCATTGTTAGAAACTCAGGGCCAACCGAACCATCTTATTTAGAATAAGTTTCAACTTTAGCTCGGCACGAACTGTTGCCTCTAGCTATTGAATTTACAATTACAATTTAACCTACATTCAAACTTAAAAACAAAAAACTACTTCGAAAATAAAATTAAATTTTAATGGAAAAAAATAAAACATTTTCATGTAATTTCCCACTTGACGTAATATTGTCAACTTCAACTTTCAGTATATACAAAGTAACTTTATGACTTCAACTTCTTTTTTAAGTGGCTTCTGTGGTATTGCCACAATTTCGCCAAATGACGAGTCACACGGACAGAGTGAGGAACAAATAGCCACTTGTAGAAAAGATTTTTTAATGATTAGTTTTACTCCCTCTATATTTCAACAACCCCAAACCGATATCCTTAACATAAGTATTTATGTTTCGTTACGATCAGATACATCGTTCGAAAGTTATAGTTGGACAAACAGCAAGTACCAGGAAATTCAACCCTTGTGGATCTTTTTTTATGTGATAGTAGGGCTAGCGATCAGTTGTCTCACCTGGTGGTAAGTGTCGCTCGCAACAACAGAGGTCTCGAGGATGCGTTGCTAGCCTTTGAGGAGGGAATAATACTTTAATTCGAAGTCTGTTTGAAGGCTCCGAAGTCGTATCTGTTCGGAAATACCTGACATGGCAGCCAGTTCCTTATTGTGGCAGTGCGAAGCAGAAAATGCCGTGAAAATCGCAAGGTTGTCCTCCAGACGCCGATATGAAACTGATGAAACATCATTGTGATTGTGAAATTGATGATGCTTTGTCGAGCCATGCAATGGCAAAAGTCAGCTGCTGGTATTAAATCGAACAGTTTCTCATAGCACTATATTGGTACAGAAGAGTGATAATATGTTATCTAAGTGGTGAACTTATGTGTCATAAAAATATATTTTTTATAATATTTTAAGACTTAAGTTAAATTACTTAAGCTTTATATATTTTTGTCTGGGCTTGGGGGTTTAAGCACACATACACTTCTACACCCAAGACAGACTACAGATTTTCTACTAGAAGGTGATGATTATCCTCCGTAAAATACCTTACAAGAAATGTGTTTCTTTTAAGTATTTTTGTTTTTTCTTTGTGAAAACCTAAGCAAGTACCTAAGCGTCAAACTTGGTTATTTGGTGCAAACTTAAGGAAAATATCACAAACTGGCCTTGTGCAGATCAAATACACAGGGTCTCTAATTGAAAGAAAGAACGATTTTTTCGTACGTTCCAGAATGGTACGGAGCCCTTGGTGGTAATATTAGTTCTTTATAAATCGTGCAAAGTACATAATTTCCAGGGTTATACTTTTATTGTAAATGGGATCCAGTAACAGAACTTATAGTCTAAAAGAAAAAAACAGACTTGTTAGGTACTTTATTTTTGAAAAATTAGACCACTGGACTTTGACAACACACATGTAGTAGAAAAAAATATTTTTGGGTCGGCTTGTGGGCCTGAATTTAATTCCAATACTCGTAGTAATGAAAATCAAAGTAAAAATAAATCATACAAATATCAAAACTGTAATGAAACAATATTATTTGGACAAATAAATTGGATCATCCTATTACATTACATTAGTAACAAAGCGCAACTGTCAGATAACACGCACACTTTGTTAAAGCTTGTGAACTGCGCTGATGTAGTTTCATAGAACATATAATAATACTACGTATATAACGGACACTCCTCACCCCTCACCAAAACGAGCCGTCTTCACCCCGCCACTGATTCTGAGCTGTCGCAGAGCTGTTTTGAGTACGGGACTCGCAACTCGCGCACGATGACGTGACGACGAAGCGTAACGATTGTACGAGTATTTTAAAAGTTGAGAATGGGGTACTCTTGTGCTGTTTACGGTTGCTTATCAGCTAAACGAGAAAAGGATAGGAGTTTTTGTAGATTCCCTAAGGATAAAACGAGGTAAGTCATTCTTGGTAACCTACACTAAGTACCCACCTATTTGCCGTTCTTCAGTTATACAGTAGGTAACTTATAAAAATCGATAATTTACAGTAGGTACTGAAAAAAATACAAACATAATATACTTTATCTTTGTATTTTATTCAAACTGCTTGTTAAGATTCCAGATTGCCCAGATGGGTATGTAAGGCAGAGTGTCGTCCCCCTGCACAACCTGTTTTTTGAATCTTACACGACCCGTGATCGACGGGGCTGAAATAACAAATAAATACAAACAACTTACAATGTTTGAAGTCACATCGACTTCGACGATCTCACCCTAGCGCTTCCCTACCTAATATAATCGGCCGATTCTATCAGGACGGTACTTACTGCCTGGGCGAGGAGGATGGGTCCAGTTCTTCTTTCTTCCAAGCGCACAACACTCCAATTTTGGTAATACAAATACCAAATTTATAGATCGCGTGGTTACAAATTCAAAAAAAACAATCACGCGCAACTAAAACAAATTCTAATTAAAAATACATTAAAATCAAAAGCAACTTTTTATTTTAAACCCAAAAATGTCCAGACTAAAGTTTTCAAAACCAGAGAGAGACGACCAAGAAAACTTTTTTCTTTTTCAACTCAAATTGTCCATAGACAAAAAGTAGACAACTACGCTAAGTTGCGTTCCAAACACTGCTATTCAAATAATTATAATTTTAGAAGATTTTCGTATGTAAAAAATATCAGTGGATATCGAGTGAAACAAGTTTAGTGTCTTTGTAACCTATACCTACCATAGAGAAAAGCAATACACATACCGACCTTCGTTACGGTTGACATGCGGCACACTTCATGTTTGTTTATTATACGAGAAGAACATAAATTATTATTGTGATTGTAATTATTATCATTACTTGTATAAAATGTGAACTTGGAATGGTACTTTTTGTATAGTGTAGGTATTTATTATTATATAAGAAGTAATGTTACCTACTCGGTTGTGTGTTGCATATTCCTACGTCAAAAATGGAGTTGGATTGTTGTGCTTTTAAATGTTTACGAAGGTAGATAAGGTACGCATAACCTACGAAATATAATAAGTCATAATAACTGCATCAAACAATTGTATGGTAGGTAAGTACAACAATTATTCATACGATGACAACCTTAGACTTCACGCACACATTTACGCGTGTACAAAAACAACATTTGTATAGTGTCTGTGTAATAGGTAGTTAGAACGCGGCTTTTGTATAGAGAATGAGTCGAGTGTCCAGGCTGTGGTAGTTTATAATTTACCCACTTTAGTATTAAAATGTATTTGTATACTTGTCGAGAACGTGACTGGATAAATCTTACTTAGGTTTTTAGACACTACTTATCATATCACTATTGTAATACTTAAGTTTGATAAATAAATAAAAAAAAAATGATCTTCATTTTGTAATTCGAACTTCATAATGGGCATTGTTTTAAAAATAAAACGCCAAAATAAAGTGTTCAGTAGCGATTCGGAGTCTGTAATCGGTAGATGGCATTGGGCTCGCCCCCGATCACATGTGAACTTAACATATATAGCGAAATTTTAGTGTTTAGAAGCTTCTGCCTCTATTTCAGGTTCTATATTCTCGTAGCAGTATTTGTTTCAGACCAACTTCCAAAACGGCGATGGTTTCTGAAGTGGACTCGTATATTTATTACATCCATTGGAGCAGATGACAGAATATTAGCTGGGGGTTAACTTATCTGTACTTTCAAATATTGTTTAAAAGTATAAAAAAATGACGACTATGCTCTCGTAGTAGGTATAAATAATAAATATTTGCTGCAGATATTCAAATGTTTGAACATTAAACATAAAAAAATCATTACTTCTAAGTTATAATTTTTTTATATCGCATTATAACCGTTTAATTGATCATCATTGCAATTCAACGAGGCAATGCTGCCAGCATGCTGGGCACGCTGCCAACTGGAACCACTTCCAGTTGGCAGCGTTTAGACTGCCTGTGAGTCTGCAATGACTTATGGGTATCTAAATGCTTTTATTGAAGTTGCTGTAGTGTTGTATAAAGTTCGTAGTATTTCCTTAATAAAGGCATACCGCCGGTTTAAAGAAATAATTGATCATCTAATTTTGATGATTATTTAATTGTTAAAGTATTATGTTTTAAGGGCACGCTGCTTACTGGTATTAGGCTGGATCCTTTGAACTGCCTGTGAGTCTCAGTTTAATTAAAATATATATTATTTAATTTAAGAAGTTTGCCCGGAATTTAATAATACCCATAGATCAGGATTAAAGAACCAGATGTTATTTTTTCAAAACAATTACACTTCCCAATTTTCAAATGTCAGTTTAATGAAAGTTATACGTATTACATACAATATAGTTTAATTTCCTCGCAATTTAAGTGAAAATCTGAGTGCGCTTGTGCATAAAACACATTTAAGCCTTTGGCTCGAGCTGTTTAACGTCTCGGTTTAAATCGACTTGTTTTATGCACATGTTGTAAAATATACTATTGATTCAATACATTTTTATTATTTAGTAACCGGCTAGGACTCGCGTTATATTTACCGGATATTGCTCCGACCAGTTTCGAATTTATTTGAAGTTCTTCGTCTGGGAGTCACGATTGCAATATCCGGTAAATATAACGCGAGTCCTAGCCGGTTACTAAATAATAATTATGGACAAAACTCGCGAAAGTTTTTTAGCTCAATACATTTTGGCAGTAAAACTAACTGATGTGCAAAATATCGTAAAAGTTTTACAATTAGGTATGGAACGATTAATGAATGAATGTCAAATGAATATATGGCAACCCAGCTGCGCCCCGCTGTTAAAAAAACATTAATTATATCAAAGGTGACTGGCATAAGAACATATGTGCTCGTAGCCATTTTAATAAACAAACAACAACCACCAAAACCTATTTATGTTACTGTTTTTTCTAATACTGTATCCGGGAAATTTACTCATTCTTAAAAAAAATATAGGCATGAAGATCACGATCATTGAACATAACTTATTCTTCAAAGCCTGTCTCTTAACATGATTCGGAGAACAACTGAAGCTAAGTAGTTTTTCACTGTTTTATCGCACTGATGTAAAACGCTGATGAGCTCAAGAAATTATAGCGTCAAGAGGTAACAAACAAACACACAAAACTTCAGTGTCATCTACCTTCATACCAAATTTAATCAAAATTAGTTCAGCCATTTAGGCCTGAAGAAGTAACAAGCATACATCACACTCAAAAACTTTCGCTTTTATAATATTAGTAAGATTCCTCGCTCATCCCACGGAAACATTGTATTTGAACGGAATAAAAGTAACAAGTGTATGTAGAGTAACAAAGTGTTAGCTACCTCCATATTTATTTTCTTAAAAAAGGTTATAATGTCTGATATTGTATAGATAATGGTACGGAACCATTTGCACACGAGCCCAACTCGCACCTGGCCGATTTATTATTACCTCATAGGCGTGGCTTTGTCCACTGTCTCACCTGATGGTAACTTAACTGATAATGAAATCGAAGATATTGTTCAGGCTAACCTAGAATAACTCGCTCACAAGGACTGCTCGTGGAACACAACGTTAGATCCTCGGTGACAGTTTTTGTTTGTTTATGCCTGATATGTTATCCTTTGACTACTAACTCACCTGATGGTAAGTGATGATGTGGTCGCAGATGTTGTTCAGACTAACCAAGAATTATTGGCTCTCAATGACAGCTGCCCGAACACACCGTTAGGTGCTTAGCGAAGAATTTCTACTTGAGGGTTGTAGCTAGCCAGTCAGGCATTCGTAAAATGCCCTACCACCATGCTATAACGACTGCCATCCTATGACGACAACCGGGACCGAAGCACGGAAGCGCTCAGTAGTAATGCCACTAGCGGTCACCCATCCAAGTCATGACCGCGGCTGACGTTGCTTAACTTTGCTGATCGGTTAGCCTATCGCTGCCAAAAATACCACTCACAAACGCTAAAAATGATCACACGGGCCGTTCGATTTGGGACTTCGTGAGCAAAAATATCGTTTTCGCTCACCGTTCGGATAGCTTTGAAAACGCTACACATGACAGAGAAAAGTGATATTTTTAACCCATGTCTTACCGTGGGATCGTTGTGATCGTTTTTTGACAACTGCTGGTTTGACAGTTGTATTTGGCTTAATTTTACCACAATTCTGCCAATGTCCGTTCATGCTAGTTTGATAAGTCACGTGGAGTTATTACTTTAATTTAGAATCTTACTGTGCGAAATTGTTAAAATATTGTCGGTTGTCAAAGTTTTTTTTAAGCCGTTCGGATAGCATGCAAAAAATGCCACTTTTGAAACTGCTACAAACGCAATCGAGCCAAAACGAACGCACCTTTCGTTGGACAAACAGCAAGTACCTACCGGGAAATTCAATCCTTCTGGATCTTCCTAGCGATCAGTTGTCTCGCCTAAAAGAAAGAAAGAAAGAAACAGTTTATTTTGAACATAAGAAACACAATAGCGCAACACCAGGGGTCTCGAGGATGCGTTGCTAGCCTTTGAGGAGGGAATGATACTTTAATTCGAAGTCTTCTTGAAGGCTCAGTTCGAAAATACTTCACATGGCAGCTGGTTCCAAAATGTGGCAGTGCGTGGCAGAAAATGCCGTGAAAATCGGAAGGCTGTAGACCTCCATATGTCGATATGAAACTGATGAAACACCATTATGATTGTGAAATTGATGATGCTTTGTCGAGCCATGCAATGGCAAAAGTCAGCTGTTAGTATTAAATCGAACAGTTTCTCAGAGCACATTAGTGGTACAGAAGACTGATAATATGTTATCTAAGTGGTGAATTTAGGTGTCAAAAAATATGTTTTTTATAACATTTTAAGACTTCAATTAAATTACTTAATTTAAGCTTTATATATTTTTGTCCGGGCTTGGGTGTTTAAGCACACATATACACTTCTACATCCAAGACAGACGACAGATTTTCTACTAGAAGGTGATGATCATCCTTCATGAACTACCTTACAAGAAATGTGTTTCTTTTCAAGTATTTTTGTTTTTTGTGTGTGAAAACCTAAGCAAGCGACGAACATGGTTATGTTTGTGCAAACTTAAGGAAAATATCACAAACTGGCCTTGTGCAGATCAAATACACAGGGTCTCTAATTGAAAGAAAGAACGATTTTTTCGTACGTTCCAGAATGGTACGGAGCCCTTGGTGGTAATATTAGTTCTTTATAAATCATGCATAGTACGTAATTTCCAGGGTTATACTTTTATTGTATTTGATCCAGTAACAGAACTTGTAGTCTAAAAGAAAAAAACAGACTTAATAGGTACTTTATTTTTTTTTTAATTAGACCACTGGACTTAGACTACACACATGCAGTAGAAAACAATATTTTTGGGTCGGGTTGTGGGCTTGAATTTAATTCCAATACCCTCGAGTAATGAAAATGATCTTCATTTTGTAATTCGAACTTCATAATGGGCATTGTTTTCAAAATAAAACGCCAAAATAAAGTCAAAATGTTACATAAAATGTTCAGTAGCGATTCGGAGTCTGTAATCGGTAGATGGCATTGGGCTCGCCCCCGATTACATGTGAACTTAACATATGTAGCGAATGTTGAGTGTTTAGAAGCTTCTGCCTCTATATTCCCGTATCAGTATAATATGTTTCAGACCAACTTCCAAAATGGCGATGGTTTCTGAAATGGACTCGTATATTTATTACATCCCTAGGGGCACAGATGACCGAATATTAGCTGGGGGTTAACTTATCTATACTTTCAAATAGTGTTTAAAAGTATTAAAAAAATGACGACTATACTCTCGTAGTAGGTATAAATAATAAATACTTACTGCAGATATTCAAATGTTTGAACATTAAACATAAAAAAATCATTACTTCTAAGTTATAATTTTTTTATATCGCATTATAACCGTTTCATTGATCATCATTGCAATTCAACGGGGCAATGCTGCCAGCATGCTGGGCACGCTACTAACTGGTAGTGAGCTGGAGCATTTGGACTGCCTGTGAGTCTGCAATGACTTATGGGTATCTAAATGCTTTTATTGTAGTTGCTGTAGTGTTGTATAAAGTTTGTAGTATTTCCTTAATAAAGGCATACCACCGGTTTAAAGAAATAATTGATCATCTAATTTTGATGATTATTTATATTATTATGTATTATGTTTTAAGGGCACGCTACTGATATTAGGCTGGATCCTTTGAACTGCCTGTGAGTCTCAGTTTAATTAAAATATATATTATTTAATTTAAGAAGTTTGCCCGGAATTTAATAACACCTATAGATCAGGATTAAAGATGATGATGTTATTTTTTCGGAACAATTACACTTCCCATGTTTCAAATGTCAGTTTAAATTTTAATAAAAGTTATACGTATTACATACAATATAGTTGTTTAATTTCCTCGCAATTTAAGTGAAAATCTGCATTAAACCCATTTAAGCCTTTGGCTCGAGCTGTTTTAAATTGACTTGTTTTATGCACATGTTGTAAAATCTACTATTGATTCAATACATTTTGGCAGTATACCTAACTGATGTGCAAAATATCGTAAAAGTATTACAATTAGGTATGGAACGATTAATGAATGAATGTCAAATAAATATATGGCAACCCAGCAGCGCCCTGCGGTGTTACCCGCTGTTAAAAAAACAATAATTATATCAAAGGTGACTGGCATAAGAACATGTGTGCTCGTAGCCATTTTAATAAACAAACAACAACCACCAAAACCTATTTATGTTACTGTTTTTTTTTAATACTGTATCAGAAATTAACTCATTCTTAAAAAAAAAATATGGGCATGAAGATCACCATTATTGAACATGACTTGTTCTTCAAAGCCTGTCTCTTGGCATGATTCGGAGAACAACTGAAGCTGTAGTACCACCAACTTAACTGTGCAGTTTTCGAGGGCGCTACTGGTCATGGAAATCAACTACAAACTGTCACAATTTGAAGGAATGTTGTAGTTCTTTTTTTTGCCGCCTGAACAGATAAGTTGGTGGGACTGTAAGTAGTTTTTCACCGTTTTATCGCACTGATGTAAAACGCTGATGAGCTCAAGAAATTATTTCGTCAAGAGGTAACAAACAAACACATAAAACTTGTCATCACTTGACAAAAGAGTGTCATCTACCTTCATACCAAATTTAATAAAAATTTGTTCAGCCATTTAGGCCTGAAGAAGTAACAAGCATACATCACACTCAAAAACTTTCGCTTTTATAATATTAGTAAGATTCCTCGCTCATCCCACGGAAACATTGTATTTGAACGGAATAAAAGTAACAAGTGTATGTAGAGTAACAAAGTGTTAGCTACCTCCATATTTATTTTTATAAAAAAAGTTATGATGCCTAATATTGTATAGATAATGGTACGGAACCATTTGCACACGAGCCCAACCTGGCCGATTTATTATTCGCCTATGAGGTAATAATGTGTCGAAGATATTGTTCAAGCTAACCTAGAATAACTCGCTCACAAGGACTGCTCGTGGAACACAACGTTAGATCCTCGGTGACAGTTTTTGTTTGTTTATGCCTGATATGTTATCCTTTGACTACTAACTCACCTGATGGTAAGTGATGATGTGGTCGCAGATGTTGTTCAGACTAACCAAGAATTATTGGCTCTCAATGACAGCTGCCCGAACACACCGTTAGGTGCTTAGCGAAGAATTTCTACTTGAGGGTTGTAGCTAGCCAGTCAGGCATTCGTAAAATGCCCTACCACCATGCTATAACGACTGCCATCCTATGACGACAACCGGGACCGAAGCACGGAAGCGCTCAGTAGTAATGCCACTAGCGGTCACCCATCCAAGTCATGACTGCGGCTGACGTTGCTTAACTTTGCTGATCGGTTAAGAACGGCTAAGCAAGCTTCTAGTACCTTGATTTATAGAAGAATTGCTATTTATTTATCTTTTTTATCTACCGCACTCAAGTAGAAAATCTGTAGCCAAACACCTTAAGGTTTGTTCCGGCAGCTGTCCTTGAGAGCCAGTCATTCTAGGGTAGCCTGAACAACATCTTCGACCACATCATCATTTACCATCAGGTGAGATAGTGGTCAAAGGCTAAACTATGAGGCATAAAACAATTACCTTGATTTATCAAATTTATTACGAATGTCTTCTTAATATCATTTTACTTAACTTTTTAAGTTTACATGTTCTATTAAATGTATTAAGTGAGGAACGTCAACTTTATATTGCTCTTTCGCAAACATAGTCTTTGCACGAGGAAAAGGACATCTATTAATTTGTGTATTTAATTCATAAACGTGGATAACCTGGTTACCTGGCGAAAAAAGTTATTTTTATTATAGCGCCGTATGCCTTCTTAAATAAGTACCTAGTTCATCGGTCACTACGAGCGCTTCAAAAGTTCTCTGAATATTCCAACACAACCTTAGCTAACCAAGTCGTCATGGACAAAGAGTAAAAACAAACGCATTCAAATAAAATCAGGTCAATAATGACACCATTCAAGACCCAGTATAAAAATCACTTACCATTTCTTCCCAGTTTGATACCATCTTGCCCATCACCGTGTCGTTTGTCACCGAGCATTATGCAATCACAACACACGACGATCTCGACAATGGCGTTTCCACACGTCATTGTTTTGAGGCAAGCTTTGGAACGCGAAGTATATAGTTGTATGCGGACGAGGAAGCCGGCAGTGGTAGCTGGTCGTCCAAGATGGGTGCAGTGGAAGTACTTTTGGTTCTGGTGGTGGTGGGAAGCGCGCAGGCTGAGTACAGGAATGATGGGTAAGTTTTATTGCATGTTATAAGGTGATACGGACGTCGTCCGTCTGATGGAAAGCGTCACTGTCCTTTACAGTTGCAGTGTCGCCTTGTCCGTTTTGCTTGACACTGCACTGCGCTCGTGGCTCTGAGACGTTAGTTAATCTTAAGTATCGTTCGCCCAGTAATTTCCGTTTTTTCTCCGCGTACCTAAAACGTTGTATGCCTAAATCGCGTTGTGCTTATATGTAATTTGAAATTTCAAATAAACGTTTGGTTGGAATAAGTAGCTCTTCGTCTACGTCGCCAATATGACATGTGATATGACTATTTCTTTATTGGTATATTTCTTTCATTGCCTATGTCGCGATAAGTTAATGTCACTAATTTTTAAAGAAAATTCTTGTGAGTTTCACACATATATAAATATTTTAAAATAACCGGCAAAAAATTACGTTGGGGTAGCGTTAGTCCCCGCCGGGAGCTCGCAGACGCAGCTGCGCATTCGCCCTGATGATGAGCATCTGATATGCTCGAAACCCGCGAGACGTATTTGATCCCCAACGTTTTTGCCAGTTAATTTATGATATTGATATATTACTATTGGCTATTGGTCTATTAATTCTTACGTATGATTTTAGCCTCTATCGCGTTACGTCGAACTAATTCAATACAAACTCTTTGAATTTCACAATGAAGGTGAAAACAATAAGGGCTTATGTAGGTCTTGAATTAAAACTCCATAGGCCTAAGTTTCGCTGGATCTATCTGTTTTTAACTATGAATCAGTACACCGAGCACGTTAAGCCGCCGGTCCCGGTTGTTTTCTTGCGATGGCAGGCGATACAGCATGGTGGAAATACCCGCTTCGCTATCTACTACCTCAAGTAGAAAATCTGTCGCCACGCACCTAACGGTATGTTCCCGAAACAGCTCTTGAGAGCCAGTAATTCTAGATTAGCCTGAACAACATCTTCGACCACATCATCACTTACCATCAGATAAGATAAATGTTAAAGGCTAGCCTATCAGCTATAAAAAAAACCTAAGCCTCACTATTTCTATTTAGCTATTGATCTAAAACTCTTTGAACCCAAATCTCCTTTTGTTTAGTTTTAAGTATAACGATGATTTGACGCTGTGGTGGTACCCACCAAGAAGGATTCTTGCTGAAGAGACCCTTTAGTATACCCATTAGGTGTATCTACTACCAATAAGAACATTCCCAAGGAGGGGTTGCATCAGGCAAGTGGTCGGCTGGCCGTTAAACCTAAGCCAAAACTTTGTACATTACGTCACAGATTACCTACTGATATTTGTTTTATTTTTAACATTCCCTTGTAGTGTTAGATCAGACATTTTGTACCGAATCTACATTAGTGGGATAATGGTATGAAGAAAAATATTATTTTACTATAATTAGTACTGTTCCATGTAGAAAAAACATGACGACTTATTTATCCCAGAATTGATTCCAGTACCTCGCAATTTTCCACTGCACTAACCCACGACGAAGAATTTTAGAACAAACAATAAACATCTAACCGACCCTAGCTTCGATTTCAGAGGCTTCATGCCGAGCTACCAACGCACGGAGGATCAGCTGGCCGAGCCATCAGCCAGGGTTGAGAAGACCAGGGACGATAGAGACAATCAGCCGCAGCGAACGGAGCGGTTTGGAATATCAGCATACGGGGGGAGCGGACAGGCATGTTTGATTTTGATACTTGGTACTTACCATCTAAAGCCAATATTCTTGATATTGGCTTTAGAAGACTCGCACTCATTTTGCTAGCTTGGTAGGTAGGCCAGCATTCGCAAAACAAGTAGGGCTCTCAAGGACTGTTGCCAGAACACACCGTTAGGTGCTTAGCGACAGATTTTCTACTTGAGGGTGGTAGCTAGCCCGGCGGGCAATCCCAAACTGACCTTCCACAAAGCGGTGAACCTCAAGCCGGCGGTGGGGATCAAACCAGGGACCTGCTACACGGCAGTCCATAGCTATTACCGCTCGGCCACCATTGCTTCCTAATAGCTACCAACCTCAAGTTTAAAAAGCTCAGTCTCCAAGCACCTAACGGTGTGTCCCGGTTACTCTCCTAAAGAGCCAGTAATTCTAGATTAGCCTGAACAACATCTTTAATCTCATCATATCTTACTATCAGGAGAGAGAATGACAAATGCTAGCCGATCAGCAATAAAAATTTACATTTTATTATAAAAACTAACGTGGTTTTCACTTATTTTAGTAAATAATACGGGATAACTCACGTGAATAAGTCGGATAGCTCCGAATATAGTTCAACCACATTCGGTGGCCTTTTTCAAAGAGAGCTCGGGACTCGAGCCCGCGTTTACGTCTCGCTTAGCACTGAAACTTCGAATTGAAAAAGACCACCGGATGTGGTTGAAACTATAGTCGGAGCTATCTGACTTATTCACGTGAGTTATTAAATAAAATTTACATTCTTTTTATAATTTCTTGTTTTGTAATATTCCAGGGTGCCTACGGAAGTACAGCTCCGGGGCTCTATGGGCCTGTGAAAATAGACCTGGGAGGGGTGCTTATCGGCTCCATCATAGGGTTTGGTGCCGTAATCATCCTACCGAAAATAATCCACGCGCTG
Organism: Plagodis pulveraria; assembly: GCA_963890685.1. Classification (NCBI taxonomy): domain Eukaryota; kingdom Metazoa; phylum Arthropoda; class Insecta; order Lepidoptera; family Geometridae; genus Plagodis; species Plagodis pulveraria. The sequence continues at coordinate 6,446,525 of OY982964.1, read as the reverse complement.
TCCTACAGCTACGGTGGCGGATATGGACGAAGTAAGTTTTAAATTTGATAAATTGGTTAGTGTCTGATTTGGTTAGTGTCTGAGTGGAAACTAGTGAGCGAGCGCAAAGCGTCTCCGTTTTGCGGTAATAAGCTCTTTTCTACTGTGCGTATTTCTCAACCGATTCTTGTGAAATTTTGTGTGCAGGTTCAATAATAAAATTATATTTATTATTTTGTAGAGTCAGTTTTTGGAAATTTTTCGAAACCGTGAAGATATCTGGTTTACATAATTTTTCAGTTCCGAGGGCTTCAGGTCATAGAGTCACTAGTAAAATTACGTAGGTATATAGTTCTACGTATAACTGGTACATTACTTTGAAGAGGAATTCCTACTAAAAGTATCATTGTATGTATTAAAAAAAAAATACGAATACTTTGACAACGACTCCTCGATTATAGCGTGAACACATCCGACTTGAACATTTTAAAATTTGACAACCGCATCCATGTTAAAAAGTATGATTTTCTATAATTTTCGCGCTTTTTGAACAAAAAAATATTTTTAAACAAAAACGAAAGCGATTTTTATCTATATGTATATTGAACCATTCCAATAAAAAATAATTTTGAGAATCTGTCAACAAATGAAGGAAAAATCGCTGAATACATTAAAGAAAAATACAGTCGAACATAGATTCTCCTCCTTTTTGGAAGTCGGTTAAAACTGCATTGAGATTGAACTTTGTTGAATAAGCCATCACTGCTTCAAAAAAGTTTCAACAAAGAAACTTTTTTGAAGCTATCATAGCTCAGTGGTATTGGCTATGGACTGCCGTGCAGCAGGTTCATGGTTCGAATCCGCAGTAGGCTTGAGCTTCACCTCATGGCGGAAGGGCATTTTGCGAATGCCCACCTGGCTATCTACCACACCCTCAAGTAGAAAATCTGTCACCAAGTACCTAACGCTGTATTCCGGCAGCTGTCCTTGAGAGCAAATAAAATTACAGGCATATGAGACTTTACAACTGTACGTCTCAGTGTGACGCAGTGGGCGCAGTGCAATTCGTCGTTGACGAAATGCATCTGTTAAAGGCAGAGGTTAGTCTACTTAAAATCAGGTGGGCCTCGGGCTTGTTCCGTGACAATAACATAAAAACAAAAAAAAAACATATATGTTTTATTTTTTGCAAACTCCTAATTAATCTGCATCGCTCCCTTAAGGTTAGCGCACACAGATCGGGCGCCGTATCGACATCGCCTAAACTCAAGCCGTTCGGTATTCTTTGTATTGAACAACGCACATTTATTAACCCCATATCAGTATGGCCTGGATTCGGGCAAGCAACAATAAGACGAGACGACCGACGACGTTGCTGCGGTGCCAGGCGCCGTTACGTGTACGTGCACTATTACTCCTCACAGACACCACATTATTTGTCATCTTTGGGAACTTATTTTCAGGTTTAGAAACTGACTTCAGCCAAGTGTCTGAATGGTTCGGCAAGGTGGACGAGACTCTGAACCGGTACAACGTGGACTCCGCATCGTGCATGCAGCGACTGACCTGCTCCTATGTGCAGCTGGCTAACGAAAACGTGGTCACTGGAAACGCTACGGATTTTGATTCTATGCTGTCTTCTATATCTAGGTAAGGATGAGATGGATATATACTAAGGATACTTATACTTACATGCGCAAATTTTGAAGCAGTGATGGCGAAAAATTCAACAAATCATATCTCTCCCCGAATTTTTACTCCTCCCTTAATTCATCCACTGCCCTTCAAGGGGTCATTACGGAACGTGTGGATAATGTTTTGAAGCAGTCATGGCTCAGTGGCATTGGCTATGGACTGCCACGCAGCAGGTCCATGTTTCGAATCTAACCGCGCTGGCTTGAGCTTCCCCGCATGGTGGAAGGGCATTTTGCGAAAGCCCGCCTGGCTAGCTACCACCCTCAAGTAGAAAATCTGTCGCCAAGCACCTAACGGTGTGTTCCGGCAGCAGTCCTTGAGACCCAGTGAAATTACAGGCACATGAGACTTAACAACTATGGAACGATGTAACGTTGTCGAAATGCATCTGTTTTAGGCAGAGGTTAGTCAACTTCACATCAGGTGGGCCTCGAGCTTAATCCATCACAATAACATAAAAAAAAACCTCCCGAGGACCCGTCAATGGGTCGAACCACTAGGTCCACGGGAAAAGCTCCGTTGTTGTACTATTCCGATAGGCGATACTTATCTTAGGGTGCGTACCATTTGGAGTTAAATTCGCCAGAAACGATCAATACGATCACACTCTCAAAAAGTTGTTCCACTTGGGTCTTGGCATTATTTTCGCCATAAACGCTATGAAGCTACTGGAACAGTTTGTATAGCCTACATCTAATGTCAAAAGTGACAAAAGTGGCAAATTTTAGTGGCATTCTTAGCGTTCTTATCCTAAATGGAACAGGGGAGAACAGTTACAAACGATCACAGTGATCACAACCATAGACGCAGAATGTGGTCAAAATTATCGAAAATAACGAAATTGGCGTCAAATGGAATACGCCCTTAAACAACAATCAACGCACAATTATTCAATATTAATTTTATTGCAGCAACTCGCTCGTCCATCGGATGCTGTCAGGCACTTCTATATACGAAGCAATATCAGCTGGCGGGACGTCCGACTCGGATTGTCAGCAGCTGTACCCGAAGTGTAAACTCGACAAGAAAACGGTGGTTAAAGTGCTGACTCAACTCGTTCCCTCTAGTTAAGATATTTAATCTTAGAAATAAAAAAATTGTTTAAAGTACCACCTCAACCCTTTTATTTATATACCTGCTACTTTCCTTAGCCATTGTCCTAAAAAAAAACATATGAATATTTGAAGCCCTCGTAGCAAAGTTTGGTTAGCTGTTCTTAACCGATCAGCAAAGTTAAGCAACGTACACCGCGGTCATGACTTGGATATCCATCCAAGTCATGACCGCTTGTGACATTACCACCGAGCGCCTCCGTGCTTCGGAGGCCGTTGGTCCCGGGGTACAAGTTGGTAGCGGACGACATGAAGCTGCAGCAAACGACGTGTTGCAGCGACACTACTGGTTTCTACGTACTTCTATGAAATTCCCTCCGTAGTTAGCGTCATGAAGCTATCGACGCGTCGTCGAGCGGCAGACGGCAATGTCGTCCGATCGCAAATCAGTAGTGCTGCTGACGCCGGAGCAACGACATGTCGAGAGTTTCTTTTCAAAATGGATTTCTTTCACATCGGTTTTCAAATGGTTTTGAACAGTATTAAATTAGTTCCCTCACTTGCTCTGCAATTATCGTGTAGCTTTTCGTCTTTTTCAGTATAATAAAAACAATATATCGTCTTCTTCCAAAAATGATATAAAATAAATGCGATCACTATTCTCGAACACGTCAGACATCTTGTTTGACGGAACACTCAAAACCAACTGGTTGCCATCTGCTGTTGCCATCTGCAGTCGGGTTCGAAATCATGACTGCAGCGACATGACGCTACGACGTGTTGTGACGACATGAAGCGACGACATGTCGTCTGCTGCTGCTGCGTGCAGTCGGCTACTAACTTGTATCTTTAGGATGGCAGTCGTTATAGCATGGTGGTAGGGCATTATGTCAATGCCCGCCTGGCTAGCCACCACCCTCAAATAGAAAATCTTTCGCCAAGTGTGTTCCGGCGTGTCCGGTGTGTTCTTTTGTGTTCCGGCTGGTGTGTTTGAGCGCCAGTAATTCTAGGTTAGCCTGGACCACACTTTCGACCACATCATCACTTATCATCAGGTGAGATAGTGGTCAAAGACTAAACCATAAGGAAAAAAAATGTGACGCGTCCATCGCTACTTAACGCAAACAATATCAAATGTTTTCGTCGTGCGAACACACTGCGTGAATGAGGATTATCAGGATGGCAATCGTTATGGGTTATGGTAGGGCATTTTCAGAATGCCCGATTAGCTACTACTCACAAGTAAAAATATGTCGCCAAGCACCTTACGTGCCAGCAGTTCTTAAAAGCCGGTAAGTCTAGGCTAACCTGGACTTACTCGACCGCATTACCACTTACCATCTAGTGAGATAATGGTCGAAGGCTATGATCAATAACAGAAATAAGATACTCATTCGGCACCTACCTACATACTTACATATTTAATGAAGGGCTCGCCACTGCTTCGCATGGGTATGAAATAAAAATTTAAAAAAATTTAAAAACTTGAGAGGTGTCAAGGGACACCCGGATGGAACGAAGATCCTTTCAATAAATTAGTGAAAGAATTGTAATACTTTTTTTTTAATCTATAAATTAATTAAATTTTAATTATTAACAAATATAACGTAATATTAACTTAAGCGAAAATAACTGGCTTGCTTTCTATGAGACAGAGAGAGAGAGAGAGAAACAGAAAGAGACAGACAGACAAACACGCGCACGCCGCACGGCTTACAAACTATAGCAAAAAGTGTCATTACAACTTTTGGTCCTAATTTTTTCCGTCTAGCCCCCTTTCGCAACGTGCGATCAGGAACTTCGTTCCAATAATTTTTTGTAACCTTTGTTCATAAGGGATAATGTAAGATTCTAATGGTCTCCAAGAGGAGATCCTTGCACGAAGTATACCACTTCGGCGAGGAGATCCCGTGGAGAGCCCCCAGTGTGGGAGGAGGTCACAAGCATACGGTGGCAGGCGAGGCAGCCCCTGTTGCGGCGGTGGACGGAGGACCTGGCTCCACCGGGCCCTGGGTAGTGGACGGTTGAGGCGACCCGCCCGGTCCTTCGGAGGTGGGTAAATCAGCCGTTCGGGTCGCTGACCTTCCGTTTGGTGCAGGTGCTTTCTGGACACGGATGTTTTGGCAAGTACCTGCACCAGATAGCAAGACGGGAGGCGACCCCAGCCTGCCACGAGTGTGGGGCGCCGGCAGATCAATGGCCCTCCATACGTGGAGGTGTGTGCTGATTGAAGCCCGCAGTGGCACACTCTTTCAGCCCTCATAGGAGGGGATCTCTTTCGAGCGTTGTAAACGCCATGCTCGGTGGAGAGATCGAGGCGGGCGGTGGTCTCCTTCTGCGAAGCGGTAATGGCGCAGAAGGAGGCTGCGGAGCGGGTCAGGGAGGGCGATGTCCATGCTGCCCCACTCCGGCGCAGACGAACGGGGGCGAGGAGGCGGCGGTTTGCCCACCTCCTCCCTTCTCCGTAGTGGGGTCACTGATGGAGAGGCCCCACACGTTTGGGGGTGGCTCACCAAGAGCAAGGTCGCCCCTCCACATGCGGAGAGGCCCGGTAGGGTTCGGGCCTACCGTCGAGGCAAGATGGTGAAAGTCCCACACATCCCCTTCCACCACCCCCGTGGGCCGTGCGAAGTCTTTTCCCCCCTCAAAAAAAATAGCTAACTGCCACTCCCATCTAATAATCAGTCACCAAGCACGTAACGATGTTTCACAGAAACTATCTTTGATATCCAGTTCATATTTTGAATATGAACCAAAAAATAACCTATGACTGCGATCGTTTCATTACACGATCGATTCAACGCTCATAAAATATTTTCTAGACTATAATCTATTATAATCTAAAAAACGAAAGCGTATTAATCGGGCACTAAGAATACTTTCTGATTTTAATCTTGGCGATTATTGTATTAGTTTAACTTATTCCGTAGGTAGGTTCCTACATATAACAAATTATGCGATTGACAGGATTAAGATTAATAGTTACCCATTATAGTGAAGTTTTGTTTATATAAGTTCGTGTTATTGAATGGACTTCAATATGGATTAAATGTTCTTAAACTGCCTCTTATATTAGTTATTATACCTAACCGATAATCATCGAAGACCGATAAAAAATTTGCATTCCTATTTTATTCTGTGTCCCTACACACACACACACACACTCAGAGAGAGAGGTAGCCTTCCGTTTCACGCCAAATACGATTTTGCCATGTCATCGCAATTCCGAATCAACGAAATAGTGCAAACGATGATCCATACGACGTCACTGATTACGTTTTATCATTGCATACGCCATCTTCCGATTTCACGACCACGCTACAAAATGATACTACGGTTTAAGTTATGCAAAACGCGCGATATATTCCCTGTTTGTACGCAATCAATTTGAAGTGATTAGTAGCCACTGAAAATAATAGTATTTTTCCGCAATTACCCCAAAATAACCTTCAATTCAATTATAGGTACCAATCAACACTAATAGTATTACATTTCAAGGCATTATTCTGTAAACAGGATAGTTTAACGTATAAAATTGTAACCACAACCACAAAAATCTTCTCATCTATCTATCAAAGTTTCAATGCACACGCTGCTCAACCTGTGTCCCAGTGAGCGTTTTGCGCAGTCAAAACTGTCATTTTTATTATTCGCAAGTGAGTATATTCTGTACATGTTTTGACAGTGAGCCAAACGGTAGTAACTATTATTTAGTGTGTGGCCCCAAGCTAGTGAGCATGATTACGACCGTTCCGGATGTTGGCAGCATTCGATCGCAGTGTATAATATTTATATGTACTACGGACAACTGTCAAAATGCAATTTCTGAAACGGAACAGGGGGTCGTTCGGAACCTCGGTTAGAGTGCACTCGGAGTGATGGTCGCTACAATGGATCTTTTGCATTGATCTATGAAATCTATGGATAGGAACTATTGTTCTGTACATATAATAGATTATACAAATATAACAATATCGACGCCACAGTATCAAATAACACCTTATTTATTTTTAACTAACCAATAATGGCTTGTGTGAAAAGAGATAGGGAAACGTTTGCTGATACATATTTTGGAAACATTGTGCAATGACGTCACTGTATTGACAGAGCGTGCCGCAGTTCAACATTTGATTTTACGAGTTTTTTTTTTGTACAGTGGTGGTATGTTACTGTTGTTTTTTCAGTGAGACATTATATTTTATGGTTTTATTGCTGGAAATACAAAGTACGCCATGCCTTCATGTTCGATAGCTCACTGCAAGGCCCGGAAAAATAAAAACCAGCTCCAAATGACTCTTCACAAGTAAGTATCTGCATGATCATAAATTTTCAATTCAATTGATGTTTTATATACATAAAACCGTAGTTGACCAACACAAGTACTTTTAAAAGTCAAGGAATTGGGTAGGTAATATGATTTTGGTCTTTATACTAAAAAAAACTTAAATCCTACTGCTGCCACTCATAATCAGGCTGAAATTTACTGCTATTATTTCTCTAATCATTGTAATCGTCTGTTTCAGGTTTCCAAATGATGAAGTACTAAGGAGTTGGTGGATTAATGTTATTGGATCTGAAAATATTAAACCTTAACATTATGAGATTGCATGATAATGCAATACTTTCTCAAAACCTTCATTTGTTGATATCCCAGACGATCACGGTGACTTATATGAAGCCTATGCAGACTTTTTACAAAATGAATACAATGAGTACACACACAGAGTTCTAAAATATGTCGCAGGCTATTTGTCAAGAAAAGTATCGCGCTATTTAAATTGTGACACATGTCTCACTATTGTTGGGCACGGATAATACTGAAAGTCTCATATTCAAGAAGTCAAGGGGTAGCCAGATTTATGCATCCCCTGGAGTACCTACTGGATATTTTCAAAACGACGGATAATCTCCTCAAACGTTACTTAAATGAACACTTTACACAATTACATCTACATGGACAGCAAATAAACCGAGCCACCCGCTATCTAGGCATTACAGATCCTCCTCCATAAGCAACAGTTTCCTCGATGCAACAGTGAGAATAACGTTCTCCAGGGTGACGATATACTCTCTGACGTCGATCACTTCCATGTAGACTCACCCTGGTCTCATCAGTGAAGAGTACATTACTCCACTGCTCTAATGTCCAATCCCTATGCTCTCGAGCAAATTCAAGTCGTGCTCGACGGTGTGCTACCGTTAATGCTGGGCCTGTTGCAGCTCTTTTTGGGGTCAGTTTCCTTTCAAGTCTCCTTCTGACGGTATCTGAACTTATGACCACTTGGCGTTCGTCACGCAGACTTTGTTGGACTTGAACTGCGTTGAGGTGGCGATTTCGCAGAACAGTAAGGTGGATATAACGATCATCTGCTGCTGATGTAGCCCTAGGTCTGCCCGTACCTGGACGGCGATCGAATGCTCCAATCTCTAGGTATCGTCTGTAAACTCGTTGCACCGAAGATCTGCTGATTCGAAGCCTTCGAGCGACTTCACTTTGCGCAATGCATGCTTGAAGTAATGCTACAGCTTGAGCTGCTTCCTGAGGTGTTGTATCCATTATTAATCGAAAAAAGTAGCAAAAACACACGCGTCTGAGCAAACGATGGACAAAAACTAAAGAAATGATAACAAATATCCGACTACCCTCATTGTAGAGAAAAAGAACGCTAATTTCAAACTCTGTTGAAAACAGAGCAAATCGTTAGCATTGTGTTTGTTGCTTGATTACAACGTGAGTTGACGGTACTTTCGAATTAATTTGTAGTCATTTTAATCACCATGAAACGGACTTTTTGTAGGTATAACTTTGATAGTTGTAAAATTTATACTTTTTGAGAAAATCGAATCAGCGTTCCTAGGTAGCGGGTGGCTCGGTTTATTTGCTGACCAGTGTATATTTTTACATTTTTAGTTGAATTTTATGATAATAATATATTTTTTGTATATTCCAAATGATGCTGAACATAAAACCAACCACAGACTTTTATTTATAAAGAGCATAGTGAAAGCATATTTTGATTTGAGATTCGGATATTATTCAAAACTTAGTACTGACAAAATCTCGTACAGTTTTTTTCACAAAGTTGACATTATTTAGAAATGAATAATTTTTACTGATATGCATTTTGATAATATATAATTTAATAAACGTATAATTTATGAATGTTTCTTTTTTATACCCACAACTTTTAATAGGAGATGAAATAACCTGTTAGGTACATTTTGATAATATATTATATAATAAACGTATAAATTATGAATGTTTCTTTTTTATACCCACAACTTTTAACAGGAGATGAAATAACCTGTTAGGTTATTTCATCACAAATTCATATCAGAAATTTAGAAATTCAGTTATAGTTAAACTAAGTTATACTAAACTAACTGAAAATGCTAACTTAAACTCCATGTGCCTTGGCCGCCTGGTGGAAAATTATAATGAAGTAATATTACAAAAACTGTCACTTTAACAGCTGCTCCGACCAATACCTGTTTAAGGATCATATTTGAGTAAGACGTATAGGTACGTATTATTAAAATTTATAATAGTGGTGTTCATATTTACTTCAATATATTAATATTATAACTTTTTATTTATTATTTTTTACTTGATTGTATTGACTGATAGGTGAAGGAATCACACATCTCAATTATACAATGTCTGTCCATGTCACTAACTGCGTGGGCACCGCCGCGCCGTATGGAGCCGTTACGAAACCGTTTATGAGGGTCAATTCTTGGGCGTTCATTAGGTTTCTTCAGGTTATCTTTTTTGTGCTATCAGGATATTATATACTGTAATATTTATTTCATACATATAGGAGTAAGTTGATGTTGTTTATTGGCCTAAATGTATAAATGACTACCATCATATCGGATTTTTATTAAGTCGGTCTTAACATAATTTATCGATATCGATAAAAACGTCACTTTTAAAGAGAAACTCTTCAGATCGCAGCCATTTAACTAGCCCTTTTCTGGGAAGTAGATATAACTCATTTATTTTGTAGGTAATTCCAGTCCATAGATACGAGTACATGATCTTTTGGCGTGTAACGGAAGGGGTAAAAAGTAACTGACTTTATTAACTGTCACTGCCACTGTCATCACATCATGTCAGTCATGTAATTTTTCGTCATGAGTTGCGGTATGTAGTTGCGTGCTAATTTACTGAGAAAACCTGTGCTGAACACAAGGTATTTTATGTACCTACATTTTCAGTGAAAAGTGAGATAATTGGGTTCACCATATATTCGTGGAAACTGTAATATAGAAAGATGTCTCAAACGGAAGAAGCTAATTCAACAACTCCAATAGACATCCCCTCAGCGGAAAGTGCTTTGCCCTCAAGTGTGGATATTGAAGCAGCCGATAAACTAAAAAACGAAGCCAATGAATTCTTCAAACGTAAGTTGCAATACATTTCTGTACTTACTCATTGATACCGATCTTGATATGAATCAATGTAATTGACATAACCTACATTTTACAGGTCAGAACTATAATAGAGCGATAGAGCTGTACACAGCAGCAATAGAGAAAAATCCTAATAATGCTGTGTATTACGCAAACCGGAGTATTTCCAACCTGAGGCTGGAGAATTTTGGTTATGCTTTGATAGATGCTTCAAAAGCTATTGAATTGGATAAGACATACACTAAGGCATATTACAGACGTGCAGCGTCTCACATGTCTCTTGGCAAACACAAACTAGCGCTCAAAGATTTCGAACATGTAAGTACAACTTGCAGTAAATAAAATGTTTCTGCAATAATACCTGAATGAAGCATCTTTTTAACCCATTGGCATCGGCGATAATGATAACAATAGAATTTCATTCATAACTAGGACATAGTGGTCCAGTACGATGCCAACTTAGCTTACGATCTTATTTATCTCAACCGGCCTGCCAGTTACTCTATCAACAGTTGCAAGGGGCAGGCTGGTTAGCTAGTTATGGGTGTTATTGTGACATTTCTATAAGTCTCTTGATACAATATAAATGCTTTTCGAAAATAGGCTCTATTGTCGTAACTATTTTACTAATGTCTAGTAATATGTCTACGACTATTTTACTCTAAAACATCAGAAAGTATTTAGAATTAATCAAATAAATTTATGGGGGAAATCCACTGAAAAGTCTTGTTGTATATGTCAGGATGCAATAGGTACAGCAATGCACTTATAGGAAGTAAGGTGCTCTTTGATAAGGGTAATTATTCATGTTGCAATGGTAGAGTCCTCAACATCATACAATAAGCTGTGAATCTCTGATTAGAGCAAAAAAAGGTTTGATCATGAACAAAAGATATGTTGATTTTGTAAAATAAGGGTCATCTACAAAATCTAAAGCCTTACTCTATCTTAGGCGCCACTTTAGATTTGACTATTTTGATGGACATGTATGAATAGCACTTTTAACTTTCTGATAATGTTGGTGTTTCCTTATCCAGACCTAATAATTCTCTGTACCTAAAAAAATACTACAAATATAATAAAATTTGTACGTACCGGAATCCAGGATTCCTGATTTCCAGAATAATTCTAAGTTTGAGCCACTTCAATGGACCCGGCATGCACATTGTGAATCCATCAAAGTAATTTCTCTCTCAGTAAATGGGATCTGAAACTTGCTACCTTATGGCACCAAAATAATTAACAGGTAGTCAGAGAAATAATAATTATGTTACTAATTGTACCCTAATTGACCTATGAAGTTGTAATTTTGTATGTGTGTAGACAAACATTAAATAATGGCATTGAAACAAAAATGAAAGATATGGGTTCAATAGTTTTTGAATAAATATTTATTTTTTATTAGACTCCCATTGTCGTGACCGGCTTGCCCGCTGCTTGATTTTGAGCATTATTGTAAAGGTTGTATTATATATCTGATTGCTGTAATTCAAATGTTTTTATTCAATGTAGACATCCTTAGCAATATACAGTTCAAATTTAATTTCTCTACAACAATGGTAAGTATCTCAAATCATGGAATAAAAAAATTTACTTACTATATGTTTTGATGCAATAATTTTTTGGCAGAAAACACCTAATGTTAATCTCATAACTACTTCGAAACTAATTAAACTAGAAAGCTGTAATTATTCATGTTTATAGATAATCAGTAAATAATGATATTAAAAGAAAAATCAAACTTGTAGGTGAAGTATAGTCAATTTCAAGCAATGATAGCCCAGTAGTAATAGCTACAGACTGTGATGCCACAGGTCTATAGGGATTTCCACCACTCACTTGAGCGTCACTGCATGTTGGAAGTCGCATATTGTGAATCCTCACCTGATTTATACCTGGTTAGCTACCACCCTCAAGTAGAAAATCTGTTACCAAGCTCCTAACAGTATGTTTTGGCAGCAGTCTTTGAGTGTCAGTGAAGCAGTAGTGTGCAAACCCTAATGTGAATGGGACTGTAGCAAGTTAAGTTACTACACAACCAAGACATGAACAAACGTCTTGGAGTGACTAGTGCAGTGCACTGTCATGCAGAATGAGGATGGTGAAACTGCAACTGTAGTGCTCATGCTTGATTGTTCCATCAGATGGCTGAATTGTTCATAGTGAAAAAAGCTTGTGTGCCAAAGTAATCTGCAATCAGCCTTTACATGAAAAGCTATGCATGATGTTTAACACTGTGTGTAATTCTATATACATATCAATTTCTAGGTAACCAAAGCAAGGCCAAATGATCAAGATGCCAAAATGAAGTACAATGAATGTAATAAAATAATCAAGAAAATTGCTTTCGAGAAAGCTATTTCAGTGGACCAGAAGGAAATGAATATAGCTGATAGTATCAACTTTGAATCTATGTGTAAGTATGTTCCATTGTTACACTTCAATAACTCAGAGCCTGATTGTGTTGGACTTCAAGTTTCACCCAAAAATAAAAATAAATTTTGGCTCAGATTACCTACTAACACATACACCACTCTCCTTTCCAAGATAAATACCAACGCATTTAATCTCCAACTGCGACTCTCAGATCACACACAAAAATATGTCTAATGCGCTTGACTTAGCACTACTTTTACTTCATACAATATGCTAGTGGCCTCAATATGCAAGTGGCCCACTGTCATAGAACTGATGCGGTGTATTTATTTATTTAAGATGCACCAACAGTGTACATATAAAAAAATACAATATAAATAATTCCTTACAAATCCATGACAATTAAGTCATGACAAGGCCTGATATGTACACCGTGTAATTAGACCTTACTTACTGTATCAGCCGGATTGTCTACTGCTGAACACAGCTTCTCCCATTAAGGGGGTTTGCCATAATCCCCACGCTTGACAGACGTCTTGGGGATGGCAGTATACGATAACAGTTCCTCAGAAGGCACTGCTGCCCGTCTTCCAGAACTTTCCGTTTGTCACCTAACCAATTACCCTACAGGGAGTGATTCTTACTAAGTCAGCCGCAAGCAGATGACACGCGGGCGTGCAGCGAATTTATATATTGTCACCATACAATTTTTGTAGGTATGAATATTATTTAGCAAAACATTGGGTAATATTTTAGGTGCGGTGTGTTTTGTTGCCGCTTTATGGTAAGCGCCTGTCCTGTCCGTTACAGTGGAGCTAAAGACTACACTCACGTTACACTCTGAGGCGTTCGTTTTTTTATGTCTTGTTCACGAAAGATATTTCACTTGCAACTAGATATAAGAGCCGTAGATTACACGGCGGAAAAAAATCGATGGCGGAGACGGGCGTTGCGTCGCCTCGAGGCCATGGTTCTTAGATGCTTTATAAGAGATTGGTATTTAACCATAAAAATTAGGAAAAACGATGTTGTTAGTAACAAAAAACCTTTGTCCGAGCAGTCACTCACTGCTATTGTAGAAATCGTTTTGGGTGCTTCCCAGTCTAAGGTTTGTGTTGAGAGTAAGAATCAGAATAATCAATTTATGGGGAAGAATATTACAGGTCCCAATATATATTACAATCCCACTCGCAGTAGGTACTTCTTTTTACTTCTTGTAATTTTGTAACTTTTTTATTCACTTAGCAGATGTTCATACAACGATTGCAATGCTAGTATTATGAAGATAAGCCATTGTAAACAAATTTGAATCTACAGCTACAAATTTCAAACCAAATGACTTTTCTTAGATTGGTAATTTAGATAACATAATATAAAATATCTTACTATCTTGATTAACATTTAAGATATAATCGTAGTGTTATCATGCATATGACCAATTTATTATTGATTAGAATTGTTTGTGTGCTAAACCTATTTGATACGTAATGGTGAATTTTATAAGAAAACTTTTCTGCCCATCTAGAAGAGGAAAAACAAAATTTGAAGGTACTAAATAACTTCTTTTGTAAACATATAAGTCTGTTTATTGTAATTGCATTTGTCTGAGTGGTTTCTTAAAAATATACTGTGTAGTGTGGTGTGGTAGGTTGAAATTAGGATGATGATATTTTAAACGAACATATACATATTAGAATAAAACTGACTAGTAATATTTTATTTAAATGTTTGTCTAAAAACTATATATTTTTAACGAGTATGCACTTATATGGTACGAGGGCGGCACTGAAAATTTCGGGAATGAAGGAAGTGACACAATATTACTATTTAAAAATGTATTTATTGCTTTTCGAAGTATTCTCCGCGAAATTTGACACATTTTTGCATACAATGAAACCAATCATTGAAGCAACCATTCCATTCGGAAGTTGGGGTATCCAAAATGGCCGTTTTGTAGGCGTCCACAGCTTCTTCAGGTGATGAAAATCTCTGACCACGCAATTTATTCTTTATTTTAGGGAAAGTATAGAAATCATTAGAGCTTAGGTCGGGGCTGTACGGCGGATGGTCTAATAATTCTATGTTTTCTTGCTCTAAAAACTCTTTTGTTCTGTGCGCGGTGTGAGAACTCGCATTGTCGTGATGGAGGATGATGCGGCGGTTGCAGTTCTCTTTACGGAGTTAGAGAAACGACCTGTGGCAAACAAATGCTAGCATACCATTCTGCATTAACCGTTCGTTGTCCCTCAAGAGGAATAGTCGCAACATGGCCGGTTTTGGAGACAAACGTGGCCACCATTTTTTTTGCAACACTCCGTGAACGAACAATTTTTGTTGGCTTTAACTCATTTTCGAACACCCAAACTCGTGACTGGTTTTTTGTTTCGGGTTCGTACCCATATATCCAGGATTCGTCACCTGATACGATGTTGTATACAGCATTTGAGGATCCTGCGTGGAATCTTTCGAGAGTTCTGACGCACCAAGTAACGCGAGCCGCTTTTTGCTGTTCACGGAGCGAATGCGGTATCCATCGGGAAAACAACTTTTTGACACCTAATTGTTCATGCTAGATTATTTGTATTTGACTCATGCCAATGTCTAAAGTTGCCTGAATTTTGCGGTATCTCACATGTCGATCTTCCTCAATCGGCTTACGCACAGCATCAGCGTTTTCTTGGGTGACTGCAGTTTTTGGACGACCTTGACGGGGATCATCACTGAGCTTGACACGTCCACGTTGAAATTCAGCAAACCAGCGACAAGGACGTTAAAAAAAAGGCGGACAGAGTTTCATAGAACAATAATTGAAGCACCCATAGTAAGTCACACGTACACGCAGAACACACACATTGACACCATAGTATGTCAGCCGCCCGCCATTACATTTCGAACTGTCACGTACGGTGGAGTTGTTTGAATATACACGTAAAAAAATTAAAGATGCCGTCGTGTGTAGTGAAAAGCTGTCGAAACCATAGTGCTTCGGAAAAAAAGAGCCAGGGGATCACTTTTCATAGGTAAGCAAGTAGTTTATATAGCTTATTTCCGCAATTATAATTGTTTTCGTAAAAATATATATCAAAACAACCGGTGTTGCCAGTCAAGAAACATTTTCATTTACTCTGAATTGGGGTATTTTTTTATTGACAGTATATTTGAATATGTTAGAGAATAGAAATGCAAAATAAGTTTGAAAAATAGAATAGGATAGACATTTGATAAAGGTAGTAAGGTAAGGTAGGTAATGGCAACGGTATCCGAGTTGATTCGAGACCATTCTGGTAAAAGTTGTATTGTGGTATTGTCGCTGTTGTACATAGTATAAATTATTATTATATTATATTCTACGTTTTATAGATTCCCCACTGCAAATGATGTATGGAAAAATGATTGGATAGAAATAATAAGAAACTGCAGAAATGAAAGCGGTTGGAATCCATCAAAATCTAGTGTAATCTGCAGTATACACTTCGAGGAAAGTGATTTAAGTATATAAAACTAAAGGTGGACTTATTCGCATTGTCAGCTTTGCCGTACCAAAAAAGGTAAAACAAAAGTATATTGTTTTAAATAATAATAATAGTATTTAAATTAATAAAATTCCTTCTATAAATCGAAATCTTGAAATTACCTGAACTTATTTACTTTTAGTTTTTATTCGAGAATTCAAGTGTTCAAGAAGAACAACCCGCAGAAATAAATAATTCCAGTGGATCTCATAGGGTACGTATACTAATTACATTTGCATTATGCAATAGTGTGGATAAAATTAACCATAAAAATACCAGTTCATCAAGAATGTGTTTTACTTATGGGTTTGTGATAATGTGTCTTGTTTTTTTTATAGAGCTCATTAGTGCTTGAAACGGCAGTAGGGTCAGGATCTGGGCTGCAAAATAAATTTGAACAGGTACGTAGTTAAGTGTTTACAAGGTACCTGGTTGACCGAGCTTTGCTAGGTTTTTCAAATGCCTATGTAGCGTACACATGTATATTAATAAATTTCATTTTCGTTGTTTGTGCTTTATATTAGCTAGATATAAATTAGTTATATTGCTAAATTATAAGAAACAACATTGTTAAAATAACAGCGCGCGCGGGCTCACGACCGCAGATTAAATCATAGTAGTCGTAGCATCTGCGTAGCTAACGGTAATATCAGGCTTTGGCCGTCTTTCATTTCTTCGCATTTTATCAGTGAGAACACGACTGTGACGCCGTGAGGCCGCGCGCTTTGCCCGCCAAAAACTTCGAATAAATTAAGCGAATTAAGTTCTACGGAGTTGTTTTTTATTAAAGGTTGGGCCCTTCGACCGTGGGCCCACACCTATATCTTGGGAACCGACCTTTTCTCGGACCTGGAACCTTGATAAATCGATTCCTTGAGCCGAAAATCCTCTAATCTGTAACTTTCATGAAAATCGTTGGAGCCATTTCCGAGATTCTGATTACATATACAGGCTGAATTTTTAAACTGGGCATGGATGGCCAAATCCTAAACAAAGAAGAATATCAAAAAATTCTTAAAGGAGTCTCGAGCCCGATTTTGATGTAAACTAAAACTGCATAATTGGATTTTTGAAAAGTAAATTTTCCTAGTCATGAATCGAACCCTGAAAAAAAAACACATTCCTTATTATTGCACCATTCGATAGTGTCGCTGATAAGGATCAAATCCTAGGAAGTAATTACATATGGCAAACTAAACGAAATACAGTTTTTTAACAAAATTCAAAATTGTGCCTACTATTTTCTATACCAAGCTGGGTCGAAAAAATAAAAAAATGTATTTATGTCATTTTTTATGAGAATAAGTAAATGGCCACTTTCCAAAGCATAGTGAGTGAAAAATTAAACGAAAAAGTCAGCATCTGAATGGTAAATGCGATACAATCCTTAAGACGAGGAATCCAGCTTTGTATAGAAAATAGTAGGCATAATTTTTAACTTTGTTAAAAAACTGTATTTCCTTTAGTTTGCCATATGTAATTACTTCCCAGGATTTGATCCTTATCAGCGACACTATCGAATGGTGCAATAATACAGGATGTGATTTTTTTTTTTCAGTATCATGGGATGCGATTCCTGGCTACAAAAATACATTTTTCAAAAATCCAATTATGCAGTTTAAGTTTTCATCAAAATCGGGCTCGAGACTCCTTTAAGTGTTTTTCCATAGTCCTCTTAGTTTCGGATTTGGCTTCCATGCACAGTTTAAAAACTCACCATATATATAGATTCACGCCTGTTTCCCAGAGGGGTAGGCAGAGACTACGGATTTCTACTTGCTTCTAATTGCTCGTTATATATTAGATTTTGTTAATATAATAAACAGTTTTGCGAGGTTATAATTATAATGTTCGATATTTTTGCAGGATACAACAAAAGAAAATTTTCCGTTACCAGATGTTCATGTAGAACAGCCAATGTCGGTACTTTTTACTCCCAAAAAACGAAGAATGAAGACACAGCTGTTAAAAATGCATGTTTTGAATCAAAACCTAAAGAAGAAAATAAAAATATTGAATCAAAAAGTGAGACGTCTGCATGATAGGAATAAATCTTTAAAAAATATTTTAATAAACCTTAAAGAACATAATTATGTAGATTCAGATCTATTTAATAGATTAAATGAAAACATTGTAGCCGCTGACCTCTTTAATAACTACAATAGAAAAAAATTAAATAAGAAAGTTAAATACTCACCGTCTATGAAAAAGTTTTGCCTAACCCTCAACTACTATTCCCCTAAAGCATACGAATACGTTAGGCAAACTTTTAATACCTGCCTTCCTCATTGGAAAACACTCTCCAAGTGGTACGGACGTTTGGATGGAGAGCCAGGATTCACTGAAGAATCTTTTCAGGCATTGAAAGCTAAAGCACAAGTAAGTCAGCATCGACCTTTGTGCACTTTACTTTTTGATGAAGTAGCTATTAGAGCTCAAAAAATTTGGGATGGTAAGAAATACATAAGCCTAGAAGATATGGGTTCAGGCGTTCAGGAAGGTGCACCTTTGGCATCTCAAGCTTTAGTTTTTTTAATTGTTGGGATTAATCACCGGTTTAAACTTCCATTGGGATACTTCCTGAGTAATTCTTTAAAAGGTGAGCAAAAAGCTAACTTGATAAAATTATGTCTTACCAAATGTTTTGAGGCTGATATTGACATTGTTGCCATGACATGCGATGGACATGCAACAAATTTTAACGCTTTTGAAGCCCTTGGTTGTAATTTGAAACCAGAGTCATTAAAAACCACATTTACACATCCGAGTCATGAAACTGAGATTGCATGTTTCCTAGACCCTAGCCACATGATCAAATTATTACGAAACCAGTTAGAATCCAAAAAAGAGTTTATAAACAACGATGAAAAAATAATTAAATGGAAGTTTGTAGAGGAACTTAATAAATTACAAGAACGAGAAGGTTTACATTTGGCAAACAAATTGACAAAAAGACACATTAATTTCAGAAACAATGTGATGAAAGTTAAACTGGCCACCCAAGTCTATAGTGAAAGCGTAGCAAATGCTATTAAAACGTGCAGAGAGGATCTAAATATGGACGCATTTAGAGATTCGGAGGAAACTGAAAATTTTATCAAGAAAATGAACATAATGTTTGACATTTTCAACTCCCGAGCAATGAGACAATTTGATTATAAAAAACCTCTCTGTTCGGAAAATAAACAAAAAAAATTCGATTTCTTAGATGAACTAAAAGAGTATATACTTAACTTAAAAATTAAACATATGACAAAGAGGAAAATAAAGAGAGATGGTCGAGATACCTTTGTTATTACTAAATATAATAAACGTGTAGTAGATGCAAAATGTAAAACCGGTTTTCTTGGCACGTTAATTAATATAGAAAGTTTAAAAGTGCTTTACCAAAACCTATTTGAAAATGAGAAACGTTTAGTATTCCTGCCAACTTACAAACTCAGTCAGGATCATCTGGAGATTTTCTTTTCCTGCATACGAATGCAAGGCGGATTTAACGATAACCCAAATGTCCGTCAGTTCAAAGGTTGCTACAAAAAACTTTTGGCTCATCTGGAAATAAGATGTTTAAATACTGGAAATTGTGTTCCTTTGGAACAAATAGCTATGCTTAATTGTCCTTCAGCCAGCCAAGTAATTAATATGACAACTCCATCATATCGTCACGAAGAACAAGAAGACACTGATTGCAACTCATATTTATCTTTTATGAAAGAAATTACCCAAGAAGATGATGATCTTGCACAGCGATTAAATATAGAGAAATTTAATGACTACAGGAAATTGATAATTGGTTACCTGGCAGGAAGCATTTGTCATTATGTATATAAAAAAATTAAGTGCCAAACCTGCATTACCCGCTTATGTACAGATAACTGGCATTTTTTTCATAAGCTAATAAATGTAAAAACACGTGGAGGCTTACACTACCCGTCACAAGATGTTTATGATATATGTTATATTTGCGAAATGGTAGTGCGAAAACTTATAAAAGAAAAATTAACTATATATAATGAAAATCAACATCAGTACATGCTAAACAAAATTCTTGAAAAATTTATCACAAATAACAGTATTTTTTTAAATCTTGAACCAGAACATGCGTTTGCTGGAGCTGAACATAAAATATCACTAATTAAATATATTGCTGAAAAGTATTTAAATATTCGTTTTCACCACATTACAAAATTGGAGTGGATTTCTAAATCTTATGACAGCAAAAGACAAATTTATAAAAAATTAAATCAGCAAATGGGATTATAAAATTACTAAGGTCATACTTCTGGATTTCATAGCATATTAGTACGATAACTTTTCAGATATTTTTAAGTGTTCCTATTATTATTTTAAATATTTTTTTCAAACCAATAACGAACACATAAATAAAAGATTTATCCGATTTGGTGCAGCCGTTTGGAAGTTGTCCGAGTAGTGACGGATTAAGAATACAAAGTGTCACTACCCCATTTCATTCCGTGGGTGTCGTAAGAGGCGACTAAGGAAAATGTAAATAGTATCTCTGCAAAGAGTCGGAAACCTCGACATTAAACCCTAAACCAACCCGTCTGGTCAGCGTGGTATAGTAGGCCAAGCCCTCCTAATTTTTATAGAGGCCTATGTCCAGTAGTGGTCTTGGAAACCACAATACTGTAGTACCGCAGTGTACTGTGGGGAAAGGCTGTGATGATGATCATGATGTTTGGAAGTTATGCGCGTAAACATTTCAGTGATTCATTTTTATTTATATAGATTTATAAATATATTTGTTTTCATTTTTATTCCAACTACACTTCGATATTAATAAATATTTAATTGATTATTGTGTTTTACTGCTCTTCTTTTTACGTTTAAGTACCTATACTAATGCTTGACAGTAAAAAACAGCAATTAAAAAAAATATTAACCTAATAGAACCTTAAAAATATTTGTTAAATTTATTTTAAAAAATATGGGTAATTTTTCTTATGTCTGGCAGCCCTTTACACACGCATACATATATACACTATCGCCATTTTGATGCTTCAATCATTTCTAGGCGACAATACGTCCGCCTTCTTTTTAACGTCCTTGACCAGCGATAAATTGTGGTTTTCGATGGGGCGTCATCACCAAATGCAGAAATCATCCGGTCAACACACCGTTTTTGTGTTAAACCACTTCGAAAGTCATAATAAATCATTGCTCTTAGATTTTCTCGAGTCAATTCCATTTTCTCAACGACTAAACAAGTTTTACAAAAACCTTGAGACAAGACCGAAAATCTTTTTTAAATAAATAAATGGTATTCGATTTTTAAAACTAAGGAGTTTTCAATTAAAAAGATTTGAATATCTGTAACTGTACACTGTACCAGTGGAAATGTTCCATTCCCGATACTTTTAGTGCAGCCCTCGTATGAAATAAAACTTTAGTCATCACATTATAAAATTAAAATAACAATTATATATTTATTAAATTCCTGGGTACACTAATTTTGCCTGGGATTATATTGCAGGTAAACTCATTTTGCCTTAGTGTAATTTACTTTTATTTATATAATATTTACAGCCAGCTAACACTAATTTTTGAATTCTACTGATTTTGTGTTCCCTATATTGTTATAGAAATGTTATATACATGTGAGTACAAGCAGAGAGGAAATGGTAAGAGATGAATAGCTGAGCTCATTTGGAAAATAGCTCAATGTCACCACACTAAAATACTGGGGTGGGATTGTAAAACCCATGATCATCTCTCACAGAGTCAAAAAGACATTTAATAAGACATTTAATATTAATTTGAAATGTATTTTTGTATTTCAGCTATAGAAGATGACTACGAAGGACCACAATTGGATGAAGACGGTAAAATATCGCTACAGTTTGTCAAGGACCTTATGGAATTTTACAAAAAACAAAAGAAATTACACAAGAAATTTGCTTACAAGGTGGGTGTCTTCAAAATTCAGACAGAAAATATAGTGCATCGTGTGACCCGGTTTAATAAAGAAACGAATCGAAGAGGGCATGGCTGATTGTTCCATCTCACTAGCACATTCATATAGTGTATACACTGAGAAAAATCTAAAGTCAAAAGCGCCCTAATGACGGCCAATTTATATGGTATAAGGCGAAAAACCGACCAAACGTAAATACGTACAAAAACGCCTTCCAACTAGAAGGCGTTAAACGAGGTCAGTGAAGGCGAATGTTTCTTTTCGTCTTCATTTAAGGTGTATTTTGTGGTCTTACTTAAATATTGACTTTTGATAAGGCTGATTAAGTCGTACGTTATGGTGATAATCACCGTATATAAACCGCCGTAAAAGTAAGGTATATTTTATGGTCAATACTGCAATTATTATCGTATAATAAGTTGCAATTCTGAAAATACTTTACGGAAGGCGTTTTTGACGGTTGTGTTTATTATAAAACATGGTACATTTTTATTGATTGGTGAAAATCATCTTAAGAGTTGTGAATTCATCTTACGTAGTTACAATTCAACGGTAAAAGGTCAAATTTGATGTAAGCCTTTAAGACGGTTTTCTCAGTGTAGCAAAGTAGAGGCACCTTTTTGTAATGACGTGCCATTTTTTTCTAATGAAATGTTTAACAAGGTCATTGATGTGCCATCAAATAACTTTGACTGTCGTTGTTGGGAAAACAATAATAATAAATACTATCAACACAAAACTCTTTATTTACTAAATTTTTCAACAAGAACTTTGTTTTCTAAAACAAATAATTTAAATGAAGATGTCGATTCTTTCATCAAAGTTTTTAATCACTTTTTGGCAAAATGACGGGTCTATTTCGTTGATATGACATGACGGATATTGAGTTTTAAGGAGTTTTAATTGATCGTTTCATTGGCTGTGTGACATGTGGCACCGTCCTGTTGAATTCACATGTCATCAATAATAGGCCAAAATTAGGTTGTTAACATCTCGCGATAAATATCACGAATTTTATGAAATGTTACCTTAAGTGAACCACCATTTTCATAGTGGATTTTAATTATTTTAATGCGATTTTCGAGCGAAATTGAATTCATTGTAACGATTGCCAAAGCAATTGTTAAAATCAGTAGCGTAGGATCGCGTTCGCTCGTCATACAATATCGTCACACTTTTTCTTCTTAGTGCATAATTAACTGTGTGATCGGTGTCGTGCCCAAAATATTGTGTCGCGTGCCATTGGTTCGCCAACGCTGGTCTATGGTATGGAAGTGAGATATAATAGTTAGTAGCGCCATCTTCGATTAAAACGAAGACTTCAATTCGTTAAACCGATGTACACAGTAATCAATAACATACTGCGCCAGGTTAAATTATTAAACTTCGATACCGGATATAACGTGCCTCAGAGACTTGCTTTCGTCATCACGTGTATCAACGGTTCTGAAACTTTATACGCAATTGGGGGTAATGAAATCGTCAGGTCAAATTAGAACAACCTGCATATGAATTACATTGAAAAAATCGTATCTAAGGTACCTTTAATTAGTTGAATTAGGGTTATACTATTTATACTGAGTGACACTTTATATACATTTCTTACGTACTTATTAGTGTCATCTTTACTGTTTTCTTTTGTTTATGGTCTAAACGAAACTTGGTTTCTTGCTTTCCATGGCTAGTAGAAAGCATCTACACTGTACTGTACTGTACTGTATAAGCCAGACTGTCCACTGCTGAACTCCGCCTCCCCCATTATAGGGGGGTTCGCCATAATCCCTACGCTTGGCAGGCGTCTTTGGGGTCGCAGTGTGTGATATCAGTTTCTCTGCACACCTTCTGGGGTGTTACCTTTAGTTTTGGACATGTAGAGAGAGTAAATGAAATGAGATAGACTAAACAGGTATACATGGGACAAGTGAACGGAAGTCTTGGAAGAGGAAGACTTAGGCGAACGTTCTGAAATCAGATTGAAGACATTCTTAAAAAGGCCAGGTCAGGAGTACTCTAAACCATCGCTTATGTATGAAAGGATTGATGAGTGTAGATTAAGCGAAAGAGATTTGTAAGTATCCTGAGCAAGTGGAAATCTGTGGTCTCTGCCTAAACCTACAGGAAAGAGTCTTCATTTTATGTATGTATGTATAATGATAAGTGTCAAGTAAGTAAGAAAATGTTGCCATATGCGACCCATTCTGGCGTGCGCTAAAATAGTATCACACGTACATAATTTATAACGGAAATGTATATCTTAAATTGTCCTGCAAAAAAACCTGGAACAGCATATATCTATCTTTTATGTGTAGGTCATTATCGCCAAAATAGTGAATATTATCATATAATACTAATGCATATTAGGTAGTATAACTATTCACGTCGATGTAAGTTGGATGTTGACGCACATTGGGCGCAGAATAAAGCTCCATGCTATCTTGATCAACACCAACATAATTTTTAAAGTATCGAACAACCACACTCTGCTCCACGCGCTCTGTTGACCACTTTCTTTTAGTTTTCCCTTCGGCGCCTATTACGACTCCCACATGAAGATATGGGGCGGAAATGTATTAGCATCTATGGTAAAATAGTACTTATATTTCAATAAAACCTCCTTTCAGATCCTAATCAACGTTAAAACCTACCTAATGCAACAGCCACCACTGATAGACATCAAGGTACCAGACGATGCCAAATTCACAGTCTGCGGCGACATCCATGGCCAATACTACGACCTCATGCATATCTTCGAGATGAACGGTCTACCATCGGAAACCAATCCTTACCTGTTTAATGGAGACTTTGTAGACCGAGGTTCTTTCAGTGTGGAGTGTATCTTTGTATTGTTTAGCTTTAAGCTACTGTTTCCAAATCACTTCTTTATGTCTCGAGGTAAGAACTCTTATGTATTTTTGGATTTTTATTATTGTAAAGGTCTCTTTTTGGAAACAAACGCTTACCTGTTTAGTGGAGAATTTTTAGACCGCGGGTCGTTCAGCATCTGCTTGATATTTAGCTTTAAGTTGCTTTTTACGAATCACTTCTTTATGTCTGGAGTTGAGAACTCTCACTTAACTATGGCTTTCTACAAAATCAACGGTCTTCATCAGAAACCAACCCTTATTCAATAGAGACTATAGAACTGAACTGTCTTTAAGTGTGGAGTGCATTTATACATTTTTGAAGATTATATCACAAACCGTTAAGTGATTTGCCACAGAATTTCTACTTCAGGGTGGTAGTTAGCCAGGTAGCTATTCCCAAAACGTCCAAACGCCATGCCATAATAACATGCTCTAAAATTAAATTTATATCGGAAATGGATAATATGTTCTTAAATTAAATTTATATCGGAAATGACGGATATCTGGCAAAAACTAATGTCAAATCTCTTCAAAAATTTTACTCATGAAGTATCGCTTATTAGTCTTTCGTTTTATTTGTCTGTCTCTGTGATCTCACAATATCGCACAAAACGTAGTATTACTTTACAAAATTACAAAGAGAGGATAAATTATAGTCATGTGCGGGATTCGAACTCGCGCCATTAAACCCGCGCTATAGCCGGGGCTCTTACCACTAAGCTAACTTGACATATGACGCATGACTCTAATTTGTCCTTTCGTTCTTAACCATCGTATGGCGATGGAGCGACATCTATAATTCAACTCACGTTGTACTACAAACAAGACTATTTTTTGCAATTTGCTTTAAACTTATTAATTTAGTTATACGTGCTCACCTCACCGACAAACGCCGCTTGTCGGAGTAATGGCTTCCATCAACTGGCCAATTTGGAAAGTTCAAAATAAAAACATAGATCCTATACAGTTACAAAATTGTTAGAGCACAAGATTCGGCTCAGTCGAGCAGCTTCCGGTAGCATAGCCGGAACTTTAAAGTGGTCCTTCGGGTTCGCGCCGATCGCGGCGGGAACCCGAAGGACCACTTTTTTCGCTTAGCACGCAATAGTGGTTGTATATCATATTTGGAAATGTAGATCTTTTATGCGTTTTAAAAATATACATTTTACATGATTTGTGCATTGATTGTGCTACATAATCACTGATTTCGGACGGATTGCTGAAATCTACGTTTATTTCGCTACATTGGTGATATTCAAGATCTACTCCATTTTTCCAGGAAATCACGAGACAATAGACATGAATCGTATGTACGGCTTCCGAGGGGAAGTGATGTCGAAATACTCTGCGCAAATGGCAGACCTATTTACCGAAGTTTACAATTGGCTCCCGCTTGCGCACTGTATCAACAGTCGTGTGTTGGTCATGCATGGCGGATTGTTCTCGAATGATAACATCACATTAGACGATATCAGGGCAGTCGATAGGAATAAACAGCCTCCTGAAGATGGTAAGTCTGTGTGTCTGTGTAAGTAGCTTGTTTTTTTATGAAAAAGGGTCAATGTTTCATTACATCTTGCCCGACGTTATAGTAGATTTTGTTTATGTGATTGTGACGTAACAAGCACGAGGTCCATCTGATATTAAGTGGTACTCTCGGCCTATAAAGATGCATTTCGTCATAAGTGAGGAACTGCGATGCGCCCGTCACCCTAAGACATAGTTGTTGAGTCTCATGTGCCTGTAATTTTACGGGCTCACCAGGACTGCTGCTGTAATGGCTTTTCAGGACTGCTGCTGGAATGGATTTCCAGGACTGCCGGAGGTGCTTGGCGCCAGATTTTCTACTTGAGGGTGGTAGCTAGCCAGGCGAGCAATTGCAGAATGCCCTCCCACCATGCAGTTAAAGCCGGCGGTGGGGATTAAACTAAGGACCTGGGGCACCGCAGTCCACAGATATGTCCAAGCAGTTATAGCTATATATATTATGAGAAACAATGATCATAAATGTTTAAAAGTGTATAATAACTGCCTAAAATATAATTATACTCGGTAACCAACAAAACATGATAGGTCTTTGTCACCTGATTTTTTTTGCCATTAGGCTGACAGCTCTAGCAAGGGAACAAATCTAATCCAATACTCAGAAAGGGGTTCAAACATTTTTCTATGGAAGCTGGTACATCCACCCGCCGCCATTTTGATTTTTTTAAAGAGTAAAGTGTACGAAGAATTTGTATGTAATGATGTGCCCTCTACCCAAATAAACTACTTCCATATTCCACAGCGCGCGGAAATGTTGCAAAAAAAAGGTAGAGGGGCGTGCCACAAAGGTTCTATCCCCATTTACCATTGGTGTTGGTGGTATAGATCTATATTTTGAAAACAAATTGACCAGTTTTCTACAGCTGCTGTCACAAGTCATAAAGTCAAACGAATGAGTTTTCCTATTTCGTCCACAGAAACCCACCAAATTTATGAAATGCTAAGTATTACATTCTCTGATAATAAGGTAGCCCTTGCTATGCGGAGAAAGTAACCTATTGAATGGACTTAAATCGTCTTTCAGGTATTATGTGCGAGCTACTTTGGTCAGACCCGCAGCACATGATGGGTCGGGCGCCGTCAAAACGCGGCGTGGGCTGTCAGTTTGGACCTGATGTGACCGCGAACTTCCTCGCTAAGAACAAACTGGACTACATCATCAGGAGTCACGAGGTCAAAAATGAAGGCTATGAGATCATGCACGATGGAAAGTGTATCACTGTGTTTTCTGCGCCCAACTATTGGTGAGTTTTAGTCTGTTTCTTCCTGTTATTCCACCCCGCGGTGAGTCGGTGCGACATGTTGCGCTACTTTATGTTACTTATTGTTCTTAGTCTTCTTACCTAGGATGATGACTCGCTGCTGGTGATGGTGTTTTGCGAAACTTTACGCATTATATACTAGTTGTGTATTTTTTTGTTTTGAGGCCGGTTACCATTCTAGTTATCAATATTAGTTTTTACAACCAATCCTAGTGGAAAACCTGTTTCCTGTGAAACATTTTACTTTCTATTTGGACAACATGTGAGTGTTGTAGGAGATAAAAATCCTTCTAGAATACAAGTTTTTCTAATAATGATTTTTTCGCGCCTGAAGAAATAAGGAAAAAAGACCCGGAGAATGAGAGAACACGCAAAACTCGCTGACTGTGGTCAAATGGCACTTATAACGACACAGTCGCAATTCAAACAAAACCGGTCCCGGTTCAAAATTGTGCGGCTATCAACCACAAAGTATCAGATTTAAGTGCACTAAAAATTTGTAAATGTGTTCGTATACTATAGTGTTTGGAATAACATTATATATTTTGTATCTGTTACAGCGATACGATGGGCAACCTGGGTGCTTTTATCACAATGAATGGGAAGGACTTAAAACCAAACTTTGTTACATATGAGGCTGCGGTGAGTGTGTTTTATTTTATTTATAATACGAACAAATATGTAAAGAAAAACTCATAATGTTACCGCTTTATCATCAAGTTCACTATTAACAAAACACGTATAATCTTCCAAATTCAATTTGTTAATTTTTTGCATGGTGGTAGTACATTTTGTGAATTCCCGCCTGGCTAGCTATCATCCTAAAGTAGAAAATCAGTTGCAACTAAGCACCGTCAATATATCAACAGACTACTAAGAGGTGCTTGTCTGTTCATACTTTGCCACTGAGCCATTAAGACGCTGTCAAACGCTGAAATTTTGTCACTATCGGACTGCGTAGGAGTGAAAAAGAGGCAGCCATGGTGAAATCGCGATCGCGTTTAGGTAAAATCGGAAAGAAAGCGTAATAACGCAAAACTAGTAACCTAAATCGAAAATGTAACTTTTCTTGTCCCTCTTGATAAGGTTTTGCTATTATATTGTTTTATTTTGATACACATTCATACGTAAATCGTTAAGATATTTACGTTACAAGCGTAATTTAGAGTCAACTTTGCGATTTTACTCTATAGAGAAAATTGTAAGAAAACGTGTTTCGGACTTTTTTTGGCCTTAGATAATGTAACCAATATTAACATATAATTTCCTTTCTGCTACAAACTAAATATAATTTGCTAAAAATCTGTTCAAGTAAAGCTAATTAGGACTATTCAGCGTCCTAATGATAAATCGTGACTGCAGCGCACTTCAAAGTTACCTTTAAAGTTCACATCTAACTATACCGTGTTCGATTCCCGGGCAGGACGCATATTTGTTAAAAATTTTAATATTGGGATATCGCAAGAATGAAACACCTGTATCGTATCAAGCACTGTATATTCCGGACTGCCGGCCGTCGCCCGCACACAGTCAGCTGTATCTTACACACACATACAACCTCGTGCTACCCACACGAGCGCACTACTTAATACTCTAGTACACCACAAATATAATATGGCAAGCGTTCGGAGAGTATGGTTCCTTAGTTTCCTCCGGTGATAGGCTACTTGCATTATCGAAAAGATGGCTGGTATTGTATTGATGAGAGGATTGGGGCTTATATTCCAAGTTTTATCGAAATCAGATCCGTTTAGGCGTGAAGAAGCAACAAACGTTCACTCTCACTACCTCACTTATAAAAATTGTACTGCACCGCATTTAAATTGCGAAAGTTTGTGAGGATCATACTAATATTATTATTAGTGTGATTATTGACATGCTGTACTGTACCGTATCAGCCGGATCTTCCACTGCTGAACAGAGCTTCCCCCCATTAGGGGGTTATTTGCCGTAATCCCCACGCTTGCTACCTTCCCGTATTTTACCTCTAGTAGTCTCTTACCCCACAGGTGCCGGGCTAGAATGTCACCTCCCCATCTCAACCCGTGGGTGTTGTAAGAGGCGACTAAGGGTAACACACCAGGAGGTTGGCAGCAGCGCTTTCTGAGGAACTGATATCTTACATCCAAGCCATCTGTCAAAGGTTAGGATTATGGCAAACCATATTAGGGGAGGCTGTGTGCAGTAGTCGACTTTCTGGTGGATACAGGAATATAGAAACAGCCTCTTACGACACCCATAGATAGCAAGAGGGGGGGTTGACATTCTAGCCCGGCATCCCACGGGCCACACCAATATATATGTATATATTATAAACATGCGCAGCCTTACTTATAAACGCTACTTAAATTTTAAACATTACTTAGCCGCTGATTAGCAAAATTTCTTACTCATAAACGCTACATAACTTTATCCAGTACCTAAGTACTGCTTAAATCAGCTGTCAATTTAAACACCGTCCCACCCTTGTTTAAATTTTAAGTAACAAGATGGCGCCCATATTTCTGATCAGCTGATTTAGTTACAGACCCACCAACTTATCTGTTCAGGTGGCAGAAAAAAGAACTACAACATTCCTTCAAATTGTGACAGTTCGTAGTTGATTTCCTTGACCAGTAGAGCCCTCGAAAACTGCACAGTTAAGTTGGTGGTACTATACAAAGAAAAGTATTATATTTACTTTTTAATTTTAAGATATTTAGCACTAGATACATGCTATTTGGCCATTTAGGTCATTCATAATACTTTTTAGTACAATGTTGTCAGTTTAAAATACGTTCGACCTCATTATCCATTGCTTAGCTAAACAGGTGCTATGTAGCGTTTATAAGTAAGTAAATATAATATTTAAGCATTCCTTAAACACTGTTTAGTTATCCATTACTTAGCAACTACATAGCGATGTTTTTATAAGTAAGGGGGTATATGTCTAAACATTATTCTAATAAAAACTTTTTTATTTTCAGCCACATCCAGACGTGAGGCCGATGGCGTACGCCAACTCACTCTTCAACATGATATGCCAATGAGACAGGGTTCCCTTAACACGGACGTAAACTAACGTGCGCCTTACTGGTATGGTCTTCTACTACGAGTTTACCGTGCGGATTCGCCAACGATGGCGAGTATCGTTCGAGATATATATATATATATGCCTTCTGATTTCTGGTCCAAAATGTATATCAGTACAAATTTTGTTACAATATTTCTAGCAGCTTGTTATTGCCGCACTCAAAGACGCTAATTAGCTCTAATGTCAAAAGTTGTATAAAAAACAATTTAGGTGGAAATGCAAAAACAAAATGATAATGCTAATCGCGAGCTTAAAAAAAATCTCGAAGCTATTGAATACCAAAGCACTTTTTTCCATTACATACTCGTACCATAAATGAAACCCTAAAATGGTCGTAAATATTAAAAAATAAATTTATCCGTATCAAATAATTTTTTTTTTTGTTTTTTTTTTATGTATTGTGACGGAACAAGCTCGAAGCCCACCTGATGTTAAGCGGACAAACCTCTGCCTATAACAGATGCATTTCGTCACAAGTCACAAATTGCACTGCGCCCGTCACCTTGAGACATAGTTGTTAAGTCTCATGTGCTTGTAATTTCGCTGGCTCTCAAGGACTGCTGCCGGAACACACCGTTAGGTGCTTGGCGACAGATTTTCTACTTGAGGGTGGTAGCTAACCAGGCGGGCATTCGCAAAAAGCCCTACCACCATGCATATAATGCATGTAATCAATGCAATAAGTAATAATAATGCAATAAATATATTAGGTGTTGTAAAAAATATTCATGCCAGCTCTCGTATTACGCGATCAATTACAATAGAGGGCCTAGCAACAAGATCCACAAACTTAAATTTTGCATTTCCCCGCCATCATACGTAATGATACTTAAAAATTATTTTACATCTCTGAGTGCGGCAGTAATGCCGATATAAACTGGCGTCAGAATTACTGTTTAATTTGGTTGGATAATAATCGAATTTCGACCTTATGGCCTTAAATATTTGTTCACCATCAAATTGGAATCAAATATTTTAAAATCGGTATTGTAACAGTTTATTTTGAACTACTTTTTAGAGTGAGTTTCATCTATCTATGGTTCATGTACATGGATAATTTAATACAGAAAACCATCAAAATGTGATACTCCTTTGTCATCCTCATTGTTCAATAACATAGCAGTATTTTCAATTTGTAATGGCAACTTCTTGGTTGGGACGTTAATGCTGTGACATTAGCCAGATAGTAAATAATATAGGATAAAATTATCCGTATGTACATTCTTATTTAAAAATTTTTGACTACCTTCTTTTTGGCTTGCATTCGACAACAATTTCATCCAATGCAAAGTTCTGATTCAGTCGAATATGCTATGACTGTGAAAAACTATCTCTAGCCCTAGTCTATGAAATCAATGCAAATGGTTTCATAGACTATTTCTAGAGAAAAAATAATGCGGTCTGACACGGCTATCATCGCGGACGCAGAGTCTAACAAAGAAACACAGTTTCCACATATCCTCTGTTCCAATGCATTTGCATTTTTGCATGGTGGTAGGGCGAATGCCCGCCTAGCTAGCTACCACCCTCAAGTAGGAATAATGTCGCCAAGCAACTAACGGTGTGTTCCGGCAGCTATCCTTGACGGTCAGTAATTCTAGGTTAGCCTGAACAACATCTTCGACCGCATAATCACTTACCATCAGGTGAGGTAGTGGTCAAAGGCTAACCTATCAGGCATAAAAAATCTCACACGGAATATTACTCGCTATCGTTAACGTCTTTTAACGGTAAAACTAGTAGGGGATTTGTTTTTACGTTACAATAAATTAATGTTATTTATAGTTAATTATCAATTTTAGAGTCAATTACTGATCGATCGTTGCTAAGTTAGCAAAAATATTAGCGAAACATTAGGCATAATGTAACAGAACCGCACATTGATTCTAATTAGCCAGAGAACGAGTTTTCACTCGGATTCGAAAGCGTTTTAAAGGGTTTTGTATGAACGCGATCTAGAATTCGAGTGAAATTTCGTTCATATGCGAGTAAACCACTACGCTTATATGAATTACATAAGTTACAAGAAAGCATGGGCCAAGCGTCATACGCCCATAATCGAGACGCTCTCGCAAAAAAGCCTCCTTATGGCAATAATATTGTTATTGAATGAAAGCCTTATGAATTATCAGCTCCATAAGTTTTTACATATCTATAACATTTTTTATTTTAATAAAGAATTAAATGATAAATACATGATATGGTAGTAATTTTTAATGTAGAATTTTTTATAGTAAAATTATCCCTAATTGTAAAAATTTAAGATTTAAAATGTTCTTAGTAGCATTTTTCGTTCCTTGGAAAAGGTCTATAAGATTTTGGGGCCTTCTAGGTAACTTAGGAATTTATATTAATGTAATACAGTGGAATTAAGTTCTTACGATACTGCAAGACATGCCTAGCCATTGCCATAATCCACATGCTTGGCAGGCGTCTCGGGGATCGCAGTTGAAGACATCAGTTCCACAGATGGCGTTGCTGCCCACCTTCCGGTATTTTACCTTAAAGGGTGGTAAAATTCTAGCCCGGCACCCCACGGACATAATGATTAATGATTATGTGGTTGAAATAAAACAGGGTGAACCTATATAGAATGGGAACTGGTTCTTGGTGCATTAACAGACGATTAAAGATTAGGGGCTTGTCGATAGGTTTTGTAGTGAGCAGTCGGGTTATCGCAAAATACTCCACATCTGAATTTAAGGCTGTCCGAACACCTGTCATCGTCTAGTGACTGTCATCCTAAGACAACGACCGGGAATGTCGGCTTAACGTGCTCTCCTCCGAAGCACGGAAGCTCAGTAGTAAATGCAACTATCAGTCATACATCCAAGAAATGACCCTAGTGAAATTGCTTAACTTAATTGATCGGTTCAGAACGACTAGGCAAGCTTGGCTACGAGCGCTTAAAATATTTATTTTTAGTCCCACATGTTTCTAATAGTTTTGATGTAATAAGCTAAAGTTTTAATTGGAGGTGAGTACTTATTAGCTGTTTTTTACACCATTTTCTGATTGTAACTTACTTCTAAGGCAATGTCTGGCTTTTTGCAAGAACATAAAATGGCACCTGTCAAAGATTTGTATCGTAAAATAGTCTAAACTCGTAGTTGTGACGCACGTCTACTACAGTGCACCTATGGCAATAATACATGATAATAAATACATACAATGCTTTGAGCAATATATTTTGCAAAATGTCAATATCTAAATTATCCAAAACACAAATAAGACAGACAAACGAAAGCCTGTATTTCTATAAATAACAAACGTACTTAACCGAAAACGTATCCCTCCCCTTGAGACCCGGTAAAATTTTGAAACAACAAAGGCCTCTTAAGTGATAAACGCAAGTGACTTTAATTATCTTTATGGTTGTTGTACACTATCCACCCGGCGCCGTATTGACATCGCCTTAACTCAAGCCGCTAAGTTCTTAGTATGAAATTTTATAGCGCAGTGCACACTATCCAACGCCATAACAGGCTTGGTGCACTCCGCACGTTTATTTATAAGTTACAAGTATATCGGCTTACCCGTCCGGACTGGTAACTTCTACAGTGGGTTGCGGCGCGCGGCCTCCAATGCGCATCCGTACGCTACGCACCGCCTTTGTCTTTTTTATACGGTCTATGTAGTGGGCACGTTAAAATGTAATATTTGCAGAAGTCTGCATTGCAACCTCTCATTTTTATTACTTTCGAATTATATCGAAAGGTCAGTCAATGTCAAAAATTGAAATATACTACCTGTAAATATTAGGTCCTTACATATGAAATTGGCGTTTTGTATGGGAGGAACAAAAAGTCGAATATTTTTTAATATAATATATTTAATTAATCAAAGTATGAACCATTATTTTCTATGCACTTTTGCCATCTCATAGGTAGTTCATTGATCCCTTTACTAAAAAAACCAGTCGGACGGGAATCAATAAAATCTTTGAAGGCGATTTGGACTGCCCCATCGGAGTTGAATTTTTTCCCTTGCAAGAAGTTATCCAAATTTCGAAAAAAATGGTAATCTGTTGGAGCAAGGTCCGGGGAGTACGGAGGATGTCTTAGACTTTCCAATTGAAGCTCTTCTAATTTAGTAGCCGTCTGTAGCGCAGTGTGTGGTCTAGCGTTGTCGTGAAGCAGCAGTGGCGTGGAGCGATTGACCAGCCTAGGTTGTTTAGCCGCTAGCTTTTCCATCATGGTTTGCAATTCCTGACAATAGACATCAGCCGTAATAGTCTGGCCAGATTTGAAAAAACTGTAATGAACAATACCGGCACTAGTCCACCAAACGCTTACAAGTAACTTTTTTGGGGTTAATTTTCGCTTGGGGCAGGATTTGGCTGGCTGGCCAGGATCTAACCATTGCGCTGAGCGCTTCCGATTATCGTAAAGAACCCATTTTTCATCACAGGTAATGATTCGGTTTAAAATACCTTCATTATTGTGCCGGTTTAGTAATGTAACGCAGCAGTCGACGCGCGTTTGCCGGTTTGTTTCAGTCAATTCGTGAGGACCTTTCAAGCTTTTTAATCTTCCCAATTTGCTTCAAGTGAATTAAAACAGTTTTATCACTAACATCGCAGCCTGCAGCTAACTCGGACGTGGTTTGCGATGGATCCGCTTCCACAATAGCCTTCAACTCTTCATTATCAACTTGAGTCTCAGGCCGTCCACGGGGCTTGTTCTGCAGGTCGAAATTTCCAGAACGAAAACGTTGGAACCAAAAACGAACTGTGTTTTCTTTTGCAACACGACCGCCATACACATCATTCCCCTTCGAGTTGTTTCCGCAGCACTAGTGCCACGGCGGAACTCGTACTCGTAAATAATGCGATATTTAAGGTTTTCCATTTTGTAAAATGAGTGACGCAAACAGAAAAAACAGAAGAAAAAAAACAAATGAATGACGATCATCGAAGCACAAATACATGAGTCTATAGCTGTACAAATTTGAATTTGGAATTCCTTACCAAAGAGGAGAAATTCGTGATTAAAGTGGCCAGTACGAAAAACGCCAATTTCATATGTAAGGACCTCATATCATCGGTCTCCCATATTTATACAGGGTTATTGGCAAAACAACCCTAAGAGGTTATTAGCATTTTTCCAATAACCCTGTAATTGTAGGTCGAGTTCTGTGTTCAAATAGTATCAATAGGATTTATTAGGTCAGGTTTAGCTTTATACAACTGATAATTATTCCGTTATTATCCGTAGTTCCTTTGACTACTATCTCACCTGCTAGCAAGTGATTATGTCTGAGACTAAACCTAGTAAAGGAATGCTTCTCAAGGACAGCTGTTGGAACAAACCGTTAGATGCATGGCGATGAATCTTTTATTTATGGGTATTAAGATGTCGATTCAGGGCTTGATCAGCAGGCGAGGCGACGTTGATACGGTGCCGATGCAAACGTCTGCGTTTTCCTTTATGCAACGCCTCGTAGAAATTTGAAATAAAAGAGATTTAAGTACCCATATGAAATCTGAACCGTTGGCAATTGCAACTGTAATAATGGGCAGTGTAAGGAAATGTCGTGAAGCAATGTCTATCTAACACATTCATTAGTGCATTAAAAGCGTAACTCATAACGGTTTTACCTCAATAGGGATGGTTTCAGCTACACAATAATACATATAATGTTGCTCCCATCGGCAACCGCTTTCGGTATCTGGCACCACTATATAGCCTTTGGGACATATTTGTCCCAGTAACATCCAGTGGTAGAACTAGATCATACATAACGGAAAAATTAAAAATCAGACTTATAAGAATGTATAAGTCTCATCAAGCTTTCTGTGTTTATTCATACATTTTGTTTGTAAAATAAACATCAATTATCATAAAAATAGTAAATCCGAATAATATCTACAATCATTTTTATATGATATTGACCAAGTGGGTCAATGATGGTGATGAAAATAAAACATGTTTCATTGTGCTGTTATCGATTATGTCTATGAAGTTTCGCTCAATTTCTGTATTTATGTATTTATAATAGTATTGTTCGTAATAAGGTGGTCCTTCGCTTGGCGTAGCGTGTTCGTGTATAGGAGTTGTTTATTAAAATTCGGCGATGTGTAAAACTATTCGACATATTGGCCCAAATAACGCAATATAGTATAAAAGGCGGTTTCTATTGTCTTTTCGGTAAATAACTCCGATAAACTAGTATTTTTATCCCTCGTAAGCGAGCGCGATTGCTTGCGGCATTGGTTTGACGTGTTTTCAGTGTTGCATATTATAAAAGAGTCTTATTTTTGGAATGTTGTATTGGTATTTTTGAGTTTTTGCTGGTTCGATTCGTGTGATCACGG
The DNA here is from genome assembly GCA_963890685.1 of Plagodis pulveraria. Taxonomy (NCBI): domain Eukaryota; kingdom Metazoa; phylum Arthropoda; class Insecta; order Lepidoptera; family Geometridae; genus Plagodis; species Plagodis pulveraria. Next base: position 6,409,500 of record OY982964.1, on the reverse strand, counting down.
CATGCATGTTGGTCATATTTTCTAATATAAATATTTGATAGCGATACCCCTAAATCAATATGCTACGTCAAGTGAAGAACCGCCATTAGGATTTTTTATTTGCTTGAGTTTATTCTTTACTCATGCCTATGTGTAATTGAATTTTGTTCTTATGAAACGTATGTAATGTATAAAGTATGTAAAATGAAATGTTGTTTTACACAAGGTATTTTATTCATTAAATTGCATTTTTTATGAAGTAACATCGATAAATGAAAGACGTTATGCATTTATAGTATTTTGTTTGGCTTTTGAACTTTGGTGTTAAAATCCAGATGTTACCAGTTTTCTTTTTTATCTTTTATTCAATATACTTCTTCGTTCACAATACCATAAACTTGTAGACTTGAGAGTGTAGATGTTTTTTTATTTATAACATCCAACTTATTATATTTATACTAATTATTACAAAATTCTGCTTCGGTTATTAAAAAAAATTTAAAGACAATTTGAGAAATCAGAAGAAAATAGTATCTATTTCGTAACTGGTTACGTAAACGGCTAATGGTAGTTACGAATTGTAAACAATGTTTTCATTGGGATATAACCCGGTTTAATAAAGAAATGAATTGAAGGTTGTGCTGCTAATCATTGGATCTCACTGCCGCACTACAGTCTATGGTGAGTAAACTGGATATAATCATTTGCGGTGCCATATTCGATTGTTTTTTTTTTTTTATTAAACCGGGTACTTATTATCATTTTCAATCTTCAATAAATAATTGCCCAAGTATATGAATGTATTTCTAAAATCGTAAATATCGATAGTATTTTGATGAAGTCATCACACTGAACAATAAACATTTTAACACATAGACTTGTTATGTATTAAATTTTATACAAATAATACTCGAATTCGTTTGAACGCGGGTGACGATTATTGCATTTTAGTCATATTTTTATATTAGTATAATTATTCTGCCATTTTTTTGTATAATAGATAAGTTTTGTTTAATTTCTTAATAATTATTATACAATCTTATATACTTAGTCGGTTGACGTTAATATTATTTACAGAACATTTTGTAAACTTCCTGAGAATAGTCAAAAATGCTTTATGAATGATTTAAATATGGAATTAGACCAGAAGAAACATAGGTTTTGGTCCATAGATTCACAAAGCGATCTCTTAAGATAGCTTTGTGAATCTATGGACCGCCGGGTAGATCAGTGTGCGTTAACCTTAGTTAACGCACACTGATCTACCCGGCGCCTTATCAACATCGCATCAACTGAAGTCGTTCAGTGTTCTTTTTACTGAAATAGACACCTCGAGGGACATATCAGCCTAGAAATTTGAATTGCACGATTCCACCCGAAACGACAGATAGCCAGACAGACAGACAAACAAGAAAGTGACTTAATATGAATTGTCATCGAGTTGTGAGCTATCCTGAAAGTTTCAGCCACATAACTTAACGGGAAGTGGTAAAATTAGACATGGCGACGTTGATACAGTGCCGATGAGTAACGCCTACGTTGCCCTTTAGATAAAATATTGAGCTTTTAGTAAAATTTCACATTCTCATCAGAAGTAGCCGAGGCATAGAGTAAGTTTCTTTTTATATCGCACCAACAGTACAAGCTAAGCTTTATAGAAATACATGATAGATATTCGAAAAGGTGCTCTAAAAATTGTAGGGTAAGCTTGAAAATGCCGCGGAGTTGCTTATTACAAGCTATATTTAATTATTAGTTAATTTCAATACCACTTGCAATGTATTATGCATATTTCGAAACGGTTTACCGATCTGCACTGAATGATATACATATATACAAATACAAGTTTTGTACGTGTTTAACAAAAGGAATACTAGAAAAAGAGTTCCAATCTAAGATAAATATGTAGAGAAGTGTGACTCATACAGCTACCGCTTTGAATTCTTACTCTTCGAGTTCACAATTAACTAAACTCGGACATTCTTTTAAGTTCAATTGAATTGTTTCATTGAACGCTTAGAAATGATCGAGTCCGATTGGTCGCGTGATGGTAATGTTGCGCCGAATGGTACACTTTTAAACCACGCCCATCGCAGTAAAGTTTGCGTACTGCTGTTTTTGAGCGTGACTTAAATTTCTTTACATAATTATTCGTAGGTACCAATCTAAAACAGGGAGTAATAATTCTTCATTAAAGAACCGACTGTAACAATATACTTCTTTATATAGGTAGTTATTACAAAAGCCTTTTAATACGATAATCGCAATTCTTCCTTCTGATTGTCAGACTTATGACAGCTTCATTAATTAGTAACCATTATAGGTCATCATATAATTGGAGCACTAAGTTTCTGCTTGTACGAGTATGTTCCGGTGGCCAAGCGGTTTAATTAAGCGTCGGTAAGAGCGCAGCTCAAACGCAGCCCAGAAGGTTATACAAGACCCAAGACGATTAATGGTTGATTATGATTAATTTACTGTCAAAAATGTTTTCTTACCTCTGTTAGTACTCGTACGGTCTCCGCTAGACTTTACATTTACTTACTATTGTTACTAAAATTCTATGATCGCCATATTGGAATGCGTTTGAGCTTCGTCTGAAACAAATTATGTTCGAATGGCGTGGGCTAAGGCTATTTGTTTGCACTCCGAGCAATTTTAACTCTGTCAGAGGCGAAGCTTGACGCAGCTGAGATGATAAGGCTGGGTTACAGCTTCGATTAACCTCATTCATATTCCTGTGAGACATCCAGTCAGAAACTTTTTTTTGCCTTACTTTTTTTTTACCTTTTCATATCTGGGTCATCTGCCAAGTGTCAGATCTAGAGGTTGTGATTGGTGCATTATAAAGGGTATCGATATACGATGTGTAGCAATTTAGCACCTTTTATATTGCGTATTATCTTAGTAAAAGCAAAAAAGTAGTTTGACTTCAGGCCCTAGGCGATTCAAATTGCCGATTCTCCTCTGGATACGCAGGGTAGTCCCATCTCGAAGTTTTATAGGTATCTATGTATACATAGGTATACTATGGGTGCTACCATTTGGAGTTAAATTCGCCAAAAACGATCACACTCCCAAAAAGTTCCACTTTGATCTTGGCATTATTTTCGCCATAAACGCTACGAAGCTACTGGAACAGTTTGAATTACCTACATTTAATGTCAAAAGTGACAGAAGTGGCAAATTTTAGTGGCATTCTTAGCGTTCTTATCCTAAATGGAACAGGGGAGAACAGTTACAAACGATCACAGTGATCACAACCATAGACGCAGAATGTGGTCTAAATTATCGAAATGGGCGTCAAATGGAATACGCCCTCAAGCACATCAATTCGTAGCTACCTACAGACACGACTTTTATGATTGTTAATAATTATATTCACTAAGAAATCAACACACTCTGTATACTTAAAATATTTGTCATAGTGTGCATTCTGTGGTGCGTGCGTACGGCACACACACATACGAACCGCGTTTGCTACAGGTCTATGAAGTTAAACTACTTGTTTGTTTTTACTATGCTATTATCTGTGTCTTCATCATTCGAGGGACATAGATGCTTTCATAGTGCCACCGTGTAATCGAATAAAAGGCTTCTGGTACGAAATTGACAAATCTAGCTCGACCAACATTAGGCGGAAGTGGAATGCAGCACTACTCATTCTACCCATGTTGTATTAAAGCAAGCTGTATCTTATTAGATTGGTAGTTTTTGCATACAAAATGTAACAACGTGGTCTTATAATAATGTGTTAGCTCATGTACCTAAAATTAAGCGTCTGCACGCACCGTAAATATGCTCAGTACTTGTGAGGCCGCCTAAGACTTGACAGAGCGCAAACAGTATGTAAGGGTAAACACGTACATTATTTCTAAGATTATAATTTTTGCATAAACGTCTGCTAAGCTCAAAAAATTGCAACGTAAGGAAAAATTTGAGTTACGAGCGGGATTCCAACCCGCGACTTCTTAAGGTGTTTCAACGAGAGGAATGAAAAGATAAATTTGAGCTGCGACTCACTTACTACGGTAGCTCAATTGGCAGGGCATGTCCTGGCTACAGGGATGGTCGTGGGTTCCAATCCAGCTCGTAGTTATTTTTTTTCTTTTGCTGTAAGTCGTTTAGTTTAATATTCCTCTACGAACTGCGTCCTGCTACTGTTTCCGCTTAGAAATTAATATGTGCGGGTAAACACGTACAAAGTATGTAAAATGAATGTGCCTGTTCAAATCCAATGTATGTAAAATTCAATTGCATGGGCTACACATCTAGCAACACCTTTTTGCCGAATACATGTAAAAAAGTACAGCCTAAATTGAGCTTGAAGACGGAAGACATATAATTTTCCTGTATCACAATGTAAATAGCGCGCTCAAATACTTGCTTAGGCCAAAATCTATGAACCACCGAACTTAAGTATCATAAGTCATATTTCTACCTTAAATTTGCTGGTAATTTGTTTAGCTCAAACTCAAATTTAAAATTATAACGTAGCTCAGCTTATGTTCTTTTTTTAAGTTAATACGTAATTCTAATATCGCTTTATAGATTTCAGTCTACGCCGAGCACAACAAACGATCAAAGTTAATCTGCCAAATAGACCACACCATCGCATTAAGATTAAAATGCTCAAAAAGCATAAACCATTATGTAAACTTATTTAATACTGTAAAATTATGTTAATAATTAGGATGTACATTGTAATGAGATACAAGCTTCATATGAACTTTGTGAATGCATAACGTATCCTGTTTAGATCACTGCAAAGGTGAAAGCATCACATTAATATCTATTAACTGCCTTAGAAGAAGTTATTAACTGCCGCTCCTGTAAGTAATAATACTTAATACTTTGGCAAGTTCGTGTTCAGCGGCCATCTTGATTTTTGTACTTGTCATGGATGCCACTTGGGGTTGAATGACTTTTTGTGACGACCATCTTGAATGCGCCATCTTAGTTTTTTGACACCAGTCATAGATACTTTGACAATTATTCAAAAACTTATCCAATGCGGTATGTACGCATCTAGCGGAGTAAGGAGTAGGGACCAGTATTATTGAGCGACTCCTGCTAAGTTTCTTGTACTAACTTAATGACTAAACACGATACGTTATGCTTAATCACAACAAACCTACAACTGGTACACCTGGTTTATTTATCCAAAACGCAATCAACTTTATAAATATCATACTAAAGTTGAAATTGTTTTGGCTAAATAAAGCTATTTTAAGAGAAGTAGGTATCTCAATAATGAATTGGTGAGAACGAGAAATGTCTTGCTAACGTTTGATTGCCAAGCATATCAGAGTGTAGATAGGTTTTGGTGTTGAACTCAAATAAATTGTTAAATTTAATGGCGTAGTTTCATTTTAGAGATAGATCCTTTGAACAGGATGTCTACGATATGATATCAATCCAATAAGGGCACTTTTATGGGGGTGTAAATGTGACAGATACCTTCTGGTAACATAATAAAAACTTTTGAAAGAGCTGGAAATACAGATTAGCGCGCCAGAATACGTTTTCTGATGCGTATCAATGAGTGGGTAATTTTTATTTAAGTACAATTATACGGACAATATTTTAGTGACTGCAATAATGTTGCGTGTTAGAAAGCAAACTAAAAATGAAATATATTTGGGATGGTTTTATTTCAACTTTCTATGGGCTAATGTTTACCTAGTTCTTTTTAGTATTTTTTTTTATTTGAAGACCGGTGCCTTTATAGTCACCACCAGGGGGCCAAATCTGCTTATTACATATTCATATTCAGCATAGATTCATACAAGATAGAATCGGTAGTCTGCTGATCCCTTACGAATATATGAATCTATGGCTGGTTTGAAGATATTGCCAACAAAAAATAAAAAGAGAAGAGTAAGGTAATTCAGAAAACAATTTCGTTGTTATTTATTATTATTTTATTATTTCGTTACGTTTTCATATGAAACCGAGATTGAATCAATATTGACTCAATATGAACGATATGAAGTTAGTAGCTAGCCAAAGCTGTCAAAATTGACCAGGCCGAGTCCATTATAGATTCATATTGAATAGCAGACTTGACGCCCGGCTTTACCCATTGCTCCGATATGCCAGTAATTACGATGATCACGATCAGGAGTCATCCTCGTGGTTCTTATAATACTACGAATAACAATATATATATATATATATATATACATATATATAAATAAATAGATTCAGGCGTTACTTTGCGAAATTCCATACTTAATAATGGCAAATATTTTTAATATATTTTATGAAAACATCAAATTAATATTTTAACGAGCCGACGTGACGTCACAAACGCCACGCAGCCAAACCGGAAGAATTTTCGACGCGTTTCGATTCTACACGAAGCATCCTCAGGACGTCTTGACTCTAGGAGCGCACGATCGAGAAAAGATCTCTCGATCGTGCGCTCGTAGAGTCATCCTCTTGAGGATGCTTAGTGTAGAAGCGAAACGCGTCGAAAGCTCTTCCGGTTTGGCTGCGTGGCATTTGTGACGTCACGTCGGCTCGTTACAATAGTAATCTGATGTTTTCATAAAATATTTGTTATTATTACAATATATATTGTTATTCGTAGTTATAATATGACCGATTAGTAGGTCCATGAGAAAACGCTCCTAGTGTAGGTACATATGTTTTTAGTATAACTCAGTTTACTATAGAAACGCATCTAAACAAAAGTGGTGCCGCTCTGTCACACACTATTTCTATCCATAGTGTGCGAGTGGGAGGTTTACCGGCGCCATTTTAGTATCTTTTCGTTTCTTTATCTAACCTGGTAAGAAGTGTTTTGTATCACAGTCAAGAAACACTGTTTGTGCGGGTGCAATAAAATAATGGATTTTCTAATGTGTATAAAATAATTTATTAAAATATAAAAGCTTACATCATACATAGCCTTACAATAATAAACTTAAAATTTAATAAATACTTTAAGGAAGCATCAGTTCATAACTAAATAAAGTAGTTTCTGATATTCTAGGTTCAACCCGTTTGAACTAGTGTCAAATAGTCGAATTGTGATCTATTAAATTGTATAATGTCGTGTTTTGAGTGGTGAATAAGCACGGCACATTTATCATAGGCATGTTTAATATTATGGTATCAGCTTATTATGACAGTTGCAGAGTAAATCACTTTATTTTCTGTCAAGAGAATATTTTGGCATGAAGTGAGATATATTTTATCGTGCGGTGAGATATACGTTGTCGTTCTGTGATAAATATATTCACATGCAGAGAGATATATTTTGTCGCGTTGTAAAATTTGTATTTATCGTGTAATACAATCGTGAAATATCGTTTTTATTTTATTATTAGGTAGCATAGGTATTTTCTTATTTTAATTATTTACCGAGCATAATACATAATTAGGTTTCTTCTCTGATGACATGTAACTTGCTCATGTTTCATTATTATAACGCATTGGAACAAAAGGAGAATGAATGTGTAAAAATTGTGTCTTGTCTAATACATTTTCGAGTGCAATGAGTTAAGATAATGTCGTGACTTATTCATGTTTTTATGTTATGTCGTGTCGTTACTATATATTATTATCATTAAGTATCTAAGACAGTATCTGCCACAGTGCGCAGATAAGCATCACAATAATACTGCTCCTGAGGAAGGCCCCTGAGCTTGGCTCTTCGCAGTTCTCATCATGGGCTACCGTGATGAAGTAAGGCTGGTGCAACTCCTCGCGGTTGGCCATGTAGGCGTTTATCGCTGTGTTATCTGCGGCGTCTAGGGTTCTCTCACGACTCAGCTTCCAGGCTCCAACTGGAATTGGATGAAAAGTTACAACTGGTTGCGAGGACTCTTCGTGACTCACCTCTATATGGATTGTCTCACCACCGTTCGACATGAAGCAACTGTGGCATATTGCTATGGATAAAATAATACTTTGAAGCGATAATTATCCAGATAGAAAATATTACTATAAAAACTAACGTGGTTATTTAGTAAATAATACGGGATAACTCACGTGAATAAGTCAGATAGCTCCGACTGTAGTGCTAAGCGAGACGTCAACGCGGGCGTCCCGAGCTCTCCTTGAAAAATACCACTGAATGTGGTTGAAACTATAGTCGGAGCTATCTGACTTATTCACGTGAGTTATCCCGTATTATGAAAATTTTACGTGGTTCAAATCCTTAACAGAATTGAGCTTCGCAAGATGATAAAAGGGCGTTTTGAGAATTGTTGCCTGGGTAGCTACAACCCTCAAGAAAATCTGTCGCTGAGAAATTAAACTGTGTGTTCCGGCAGCTGTCCTTGATAAGAGCCAGTTCTAATCAATCAGAATTCAAAATAAAGATTGTAAAAAGAGTCATGTGTTAGTCGGAATCTCGGACAGAGATTTACGTATCAAAATACGCAATATGTATGTTATTTATGTATTGACCAAAAATCCTTATTTTTTTAAGGTTCCTTACCAGATAAAAGATCAAAGAGATAAAAAATCTTATAACTACATCGGTGTTTGTTCATGTGTCCTGTATCTTAACCTTTCAACTAGCGGAAACCTCTTCGAGCGAAGATCAAATAGTGGTTTTAACAGTTTATATAAATGCCCCCATTTTTATAAACGGTTAAGGTTCTCAACTTGTTTTTGTATTTTTGATACGCAATTATGAGTTGGTCTTGCTTCAGTAGTGGTCGTATTCATCTTATCGAATTCGGTTCTGTAGTTCGGTTTTATTAAAACAAAAAAACTGGAAAATGACATAGTATCATCAAAGTTAATAAAGCCAAATTTCGTTGCATACTTTCAGTGGCGGAAGTGGGTTTTTTTTAAAGTAATTATATTTATACATTTTTCATGGCAGGTATGATAAAAAAAATGGCAATGCCAATGTTGATAATATTATAAGCCATAGTAATGCATCTCGTTTACTCTCACGGAACCCTGTAAACAAAAACTGGTATAGGTACTCACTTGATCTTTGGAAGGCATTGATGTTGGAGCAGGAGTACGCCAAAGAATAGCTATTGTAGTTCGTTGTCAGCACATACAGCGACGTGGTTGAAGTTGCTGTAAAAATAATAAGATTTTACTTATGATGCTCATAAAGTTCTTGTTTATGCTCGGTACTAGTGAGCGCTTCCGTGCTTCGGAGGGCATATAAGCCGGCGGTCCCGGTGGTTGCCTCTGGATGAGAATCGTTATGGCATGGTGGTAGGGCATTTTGCAAATGCCCGCCTGGCTAGCTACCACCCTGAAGTAGAAAATCTGTCGCCAAGTACCTATCGGTTCTGACAAGCTATTCTAGATTAGTCTGAACAACATCTTTGACCACATCATAACTTACCATCAGGTAGATAGTGGTCAAAATCTTGCCTATCAGCTATAAATAAATAAAAACTGTACATAATACAAGACACTTCTCTTACCTCCAGTTGGACTACCGACAACTGGCAACACAACGGTAAGCTTAGCGCTTCCGTCAGTCGAAGCAATTGTGGCATTCCCCTCAATAGTCTCGAGGACACCATTGATGACTTCCCAGTTCAGGACAGTCACTACTCCGGTTGCCTCGTTGAGCGTGTAACGAGCTCCGATGCAGGTGCTCGTCTGGTCTTCGTGGATTTGTGGATACCTTTGGATCTGGTACCAGGTGCCTTCGTACTATGAACAGAGATAATTGACTTCGTGTTATTTACATAGCATTTAACAGAGTCTAAACGCGAACATAGAAATATTTCGGATGGGAAAAGATAACTTCCAGTGCGTTTAAGTCCGCGCAGCCCCAGAAAACCGTCCCGTTGGAAGTCGCTCCTGGATTCCAGGGTGTTTCCCCTTGTAGTTATTAAAAGTCTTAGTAATTGAAGTGTCGACATTTCCAGTGAGGTCTAGTTTCGGAGTCATCTTGAGGCAAAAGCAAACTTACTTCTAAGAGATTCGGTGTGCTGAACAAGCCGAATCGGTACTTCACCCCGCTTCAACGGGTTTTATTACATATAGCGCAGTTTTATCTTCATTTGGAGTATCGCTCCCAATTGTGTAACGGTGCGCAGAAGTATTCGCTACAACATTTCGACTCCCTACACCGAAGAGACACTAGAATTGTAGACGATCCTGAACTAACTGATACTCTGCAACCACTTAGCATTCGAAGAGACAGTGTACCTATTCTATCGATTGTACAATGGGGAATGCTCTGCCGAGCTCTGACCTTATTCCATCTCACCAATTTTACCATCGCACGTCTCGACACCACCTTAATGCTCATCCTCATATTTTTCAGGCTTGGAATCAGGCAGGTCCCGTACCGTTCGTTTGAAACAGTCATTTTTCCCGCATACCATAAAAATGTGGAGTTTTATTTAAATTCTTCTTTAAATAAGTAACTATGATATGGGGTATTTTAAAAAAGGGGATTAACAGAGTCCTGAAGGTTCGGCAACGCATTGATATTACTTATGGTAAAGAAGATGCCTATAGGCAACGGTAGCCGCTTACTATCATGCGGGCCGTATTCCTGATTGCATATATTCGAAACGGTGATGGCTTGCTTAGTGGCAATGGCTATGGAATGCCGCGTAGTAGGTCCACGGTCCGAATCCTAACGTACGCTTGTACTTCACCGCATGATGGAATGGTATTTATAATGCCTGCCTTGGTAGCTACCACCCTCAAGTAGATAATGAAAAGATAAGAATAATCTCACCATGGACCTAGCAGTGTATTTCTACAGATGTCCCTCATAGCCAGATAGGTTAGCCTGAATCTTTGACCGTATCATCACTTATCATCTGGTGAGATATTGAAACGACATTAAACTGGTAGTCAGAAGTTCCCAAAATGTCTTACCGCTTTCACATCAAACGACTGTACAACGGGGATCAAATCATCACACTGTCCAGGCAGGATGACCTGTTGTCCAGGAGCAGGATAGTGGAAGCAAGCAGCATTGGACTGGTCTACTGACTGGAAGAACTGAGGGTATAGCAGTATGTTGGACTCGATGGTAGGGGCCATAGCCGCCTGGGCTGCCGCGGTCAGTAAACGAGCTTTGCTGTGTTTGGCACTCCAAACTAGAAAAGAAAAAAAAACGGGTGTTTCAATTGTAATAGCAACTGTTCTAGAGTCGGTGATTCAACTTCCTAAAGGCGTCTCCAGAAAATTTTGTTCCCGAAACACTAAACAAAAATACGACTTGTCTATTTTTGTTTATATTGTAATTTTGTCTATGGTCGAAGCAAAAACTTAGTGTCATGCTTTTCCGATTTCAGTGGCTACTGAAATCGGAAAAGCATGACACCAAGTTTTTGACACCAAGTGTTTAGTGTTTTTATTTTATGGAAAACATCTACTACGTACAGTCGCCTGCAATAAGAAGTATACACTTCGTTATTTTTCAAAATAATGTGAGGTCGCTAAGTTATTAATAATCGAAGTAAACATTAACATGAGTAAACATATTCAACTTATTCTTTGATTTTAAGATACTTTTGATTATATAGAGAAAAACAGAACTCTTTGCATTGACCTACATATACTAGACGCGACATCTCAAACGAAGATAGTCGACCAGTGCAGGTATGCCGGCCGGCATACTCTCCCTCACACGCAGCTGGGCACTCGTAGAGATTACACGCGCTTTACGTTCGAAAATTTTGTATTTTCAATTGTGTATTTTCAACACACAATTTTGCGAACGTAAAACGCGTGTAATCTCTACGTGTCCCCAGCTGCGTGTGGAGGAGAGTATGCCGTTCGGCATATTTGCACTGGTCGACTATCCTCGTTTTAGATGTCGTGTCTAGTATATATAGGTCAATGACTCTTTGCCACTATTTTGAAAATTACAATGTGAATACTTCTTATTGCAGGCGACTGTAATATCTACTTTAATCAATGAAATTGACAGTGTAGGTTTTTGAAACAATGTTTTGTATATAGCCCTATATACAAAACTTTGTTTCAAAAACTCGCACGTCTCTTGCGCGGACTACGCGAAACAAACTTTTGTTCAGGTACGAGTTCTTCTTTAATATTTCGAAGAACACGTCGCAGATAGCCGCGCTATATTTAAAAAAGGGTTTTTCATTAAGAACTTTAATAAAAAATAAAACAAAGAATTTAGATGAAGATAATTAAAAAAAAAATGTATTACGAAGAGAAAAGTTTGCCAATTATGAATGAAAAATGATATCAATGTTTAAGATTAATAGTATATTTTAACCATATGGTTATTATTTATTTTAAGTTAAATATATGTATTATATATAATTTTTAATATACTATTCTTATCTTATTCATAATCGCTCTTTAACTTTATAGTAGGTTTATTAAACGTCATTAGTACTGCGCAAAAGATTTTTCTTTTGCGCAGTACTAATGACGTTTTATAAACCTATCGTAAAGTTAAGAAACGATTATGAATAAGGGGGCTAATCTTAAACAATGATATAGGTAGATAGGGTAGGTAAGCGAGTGATAGTGGAAAGGAGGTAAATGAATGAATTTGTGCAATTTATATTCATACTATGTAGTTTATATTGTTTGTTTTAATATAGTATAGGTATAGCTTACTTCTTCTATATTCTGTGCCGACGTTCTCGCAAGAGTACAACAGCGCGTAGCTACTGTAATCCGTGGCTAGAATCCAAGTGTCTGTAACGAAAAAAAACTTCAATAAAATGATTATTGACATTGAAAATGAATGGTAGTGCCCACAGTAGAATTTCCTTTTTTTGGTGATAGGTAAGCCTTTGACCAAAATCTCATCTGATGGTTAGTGATGATGTGGTCGAAGATGTTAACAGGCTTAACCTAGAATTACTGACTCTCAAGGACAGCTGCCGGAACACACCGTTAGGTGCTTGGCGACTGGTATTCTACTTGAGGGTAGTGCAAAATGTCCTTTCACCATGCGGTGAAGCTCAAGCCCGCGGCGGGATTCGAACCATGAACCTGCTGCGCGGCAGTTCATAGCCAATGCCACTGAGCTGCTTCAAAATTGCTACCAAATTCTTTATCACCTGGTCTGCTTCGTATAACACATCGTGATCCTTGTCTACTCAAACTAACCTTGAATTTGTCCATTGACAGTTCTTCTCAGTCTGCTATCAGCTAGCACTTGTACTGTGGCAGTGCCCGTGGTAGCAGTTCCATTGGCCACCACGGTATCAACCGCCTGGTAAGTGTTCCCTGTCCCCAAGGTATACTGCGAACTGATGCACTCGCCGCGGTATTGGTCTACTGGGTACCGCTCGATCTCGTGCCACCAACCAGCAAACTGTGGAGAAGCGTGGGGGTTGTTAGCAAAAACGGTTCTTATGAATCTCATACAACCCTTGAAAATTATAAGTACTTGATTGAGGTAATATGCTATATTGTTGTTTAAGGAATTTAACAACACAGTAACCACTTCTGGCATGCATTTTTTTTTATTAAGTACTTCCATTGACCACGATCTCACATTACAGGGCCTATTCCATTTGACGATAATTTCGTTATTTTCGATAATTTTGATCACATTCTGCGCCTATGGTTGTGATCACTGAGCGTTTGTGACTGTTCTCCCCTGTTCCATTTAAGATAAGAACGCTAAGAATGCCACTAAAATTTGCCACTTCTGTCACATTTGACATTAGATGTAAGTAATTCAAACTGTTCTAGTAGTTTCATAAAGTTTATGGCGAAAATAATGCCAAGACTCATCTGGAACAACTTTTTGTGCATGTGATCGTTTTTAGCGTTTTTGGGAATTTAACTTCAAATGGTACGCACCCACAGTAAGTGATGATGTGGTCGAAGGTGTTAACAGGCTTAACCTAGAATAACTGGCTCTCAAGGACAGCTGCCGGAAATAATAAATAAAAGAATAATTAACTCAACAATAAAAATCACCAAATGTGAACAACTAACAAGGCAGCTTCTATTAGAACGACTCGAAGGAAAAATTGTCCTAACTTAAGTCTTCCTCTTACTTTAAAAGCATGTGCCTTAACTACTCTCCTATTATATTAACCTTAATATAAATACACTCCTATTACATTATATTTAATATAATAGGAGTATTTAAGGACATATTCTAGGTATTCTTGACCACATTAGTACTTGATTGTGAGACATCGGTCAAATGTAAGCCTATATCTCACAAAAGTGAGGGTTTTTTTTTTTTTTTTTTTTCAATTTATTTGGGTAAACAAACAGTAACACAATACGGGTTATACTTAAAGTAGTGATAATGTTACACACATAAGATAATTAATTGTGTCACCAACGACATTTACCACAGCTTACCTATTGGAATTATTCGTCATATAAAAAAGAGAAACGGTAGTGCTTTTACAGAAGCTCCAAAATTTTGCGTTTAAAAACACCAGGACGCAGTGCCGCTATGTCAACTGAGTTGAAGTTATTATTAAAGGAGTGGACTAAGCGGTAAAGCGGGGAGCGTTTACCGGCATTAGTACGGCATCGGGCCGTAGCAAACAGCTGGCAAGGTGTACGGCAATGCGTTCTGGTAGGCACTCTATAGCAAATTTTACCAACTAAATTAGTACAATCGTATCTATTGTGACAAATATCATACAGCAGCATTGTTTCAAGATATTTACGTCGTTGTTCAAGGCTTAAAATATTATATTTTTCTAGAAGCTGGTCATACTGTATATAATTACGATGACATTTGTATTGCATTGTACGCAAGAACTTTTTTTGAATTGACTCCAGACTTAAAACATATTTATTATAAAATGGATTCCAAATGGGCACAGCATATTCCACTTGGGAGCGAACTAACGCTTTATAAAGATGGAGAAAGGATGATGTTTGCGTAAATTTTTTAGTAGATCTCATTATAAACCCATACATTTTAAATGCCTTGTTTATTACATTATCTATGTGTATATCGAGATGTAACTTACTATCTAGTGTTACTCCGAGATCTCTTATTGAATCAACATTATCAAGTTGTGCACCACACAACCTGTATGTATAGTTAGATATTAGCTTTTTCTTAGAGAAAATTATGGACTTACATTTATGGACGCTTAAGCATAGTTTGTTAGTATTACAATAAGCAGAGAAACGATCAAGATCACGTTGAAATTTATCATGATCAGAGGCATTGTCAATGGTGTGATATATTTTGAGATCATCTGCATATAACAAGAAATTACAGAATTGAAAGCAATCTTGGACATCATTAATAAATACTATAAATAGCAGGGGGCCCAAAATTGAGCCTTGGGGTACGCCAGAGCTTACAGGTACAAATTCAGACTCGTGACCATTCAGCACAACCTTCTGTGTGCGATTAGATACATAAGATTTAAACCATCGCCACAAATCACCACGTATGCCATTAAAAGCTAGCTTATCTAAAAGTAGTTTATGATCCACTCTGTCGAAAGCCTTCTGAAAGTCTGTATATACACTGTCCGTTTGCTTATTGTTATCCATATTTTCAAAAAGTTGTGTCGCATATATCAATAAATTTGTGTTAGTAGACCTACGTTTCATGAAACCGTGTTGTTGAGGTATAATGATTTGATGGATTGATGGATATATACTGTTATGTACAAGTTTTTCGAAAAGCTTTGACAGACTTGGTAAAATGGATATAGGTCGATAGTTCTCTACTTTACTTTTATCACCACCCTTAAAAACCGGCACAATTCGTGCGCACTTCCAAATGTTTGGGAAAACCCCTTGCTGTAAGCATAGATTGTATATATGTTGCAAAGGTTCGTGTATTGCAAGTGCAGTCGATTTTAGGTATAAAGGCGGTATATTGTCTAAGCCAGATCCCTTAGTAGCATCCAATGCTCTCAACTCTCTAAGTACAGATTCCTTTGAGATGTTTAAGTTACTGATAATGAGATCAGATTTGTGATTGGTATCGCATATCTTATTAATATCATAGTCATCCCCAACAGATGATGGCTCAAATACAGATTTAAAAAAAGATGAAAAAAGATTACATATGTCATAAGGGTCGTTGGCTGTCAAATCTTTATAAGTAACATTATTAGGTAAATCAGACCTTGATTTTTGGTTTCTTATGTACGTCCAGAAGTATTTAACATTGTCCTTAACGCCGTCTTCCACCGACCTTATATAATTATTGTAACACTTTTCCGATTCTGTATGGAATCTGTCTCGGTACATAGAGAATACCAAGTAGTCAGATAAGTTTTGATATTTTTTCCATTTTACCCATGATCTGTTTTTATTCTTGAAAATATGAATCAATGCCGATGAGAACCATATAGGAAATGTAGATGATTTAATTATTTTAGTAGGGACATGTTATTTTATAAGAGAAATTAAATCATTAAGATCATAAAATATATGAACGGCATTTTCTGCATTTTTATATAAAAATTCATGGTCCCAATCAATGCTAGATATTTCGTTATTTATGGCGGAGTAGTCAGCTTTTTTAAAATTAAAATCGACTCTTGGCTTAGTATATATCGGAATAAAATTATCATAGAACTTCAAAAGTGTGTAAAAGGGAGGATGGTATTTGTCAGGAAAAACTAGAGGCACGGGTGCCAGAGTAGACTTACAGTCGGATATATTGCTAATAAATAAATCTAGTATCCGTCCTTTATTATTTTTGAAAATGTTAGTTTGAAAACCATTAAGGACACTAATAAAATTAATTAAATACTTATTAGATGCACAATAATTATCACACAATATTGGCTCAAGGTATGTGCCACAGTCACGCCATTTTAAGTTTGGTAAATTATAATCGCCAGCTATAATGACTCCATTTACATCAGCAGATAGCAGCATACAATCTAGGTAGTCGAAATATTGTAAATAAATATCTGATTTCATGTTAGGAGGGATATAAACAGCGCCTACCACCAAACAATAATTACGCGAGCGAATCTCAACGAGTACGTGGTCTACTAGCGGGGAGACATGCGCAGGGGCAGGGCAGGCCGTCACCGGTGCCGCCACGACGTCATCGGCGCCGACCGCGCCACCCCCGCGCACTGAGCTAGCACGGCCGGACGGCGCCGATGCTCGTAGCAGCGGCCGAGCGCACAGCTCGCGCTTTATCCCCAAAAGGGCTCCACCGCCGTCTCCACGCATACTTGCCGAACGAACACGGTCAGAACGAAAAAGTTGATATCTTGAATCTATGACCTCACTATCTTTGATATCACCATGTAACCAAGTCTCGGTTAGTATAATTATGTCATAGTTATGTGCTAGGATGTTAATGTAAAGGGTGTGTAATTTAGTCCTTAATCCTCGACAATTTTGATAATACACTGAAAGGTCGTATCTATCCATAATCAAGATTCAAGCTATAAAAAAGTATTACCATAGAATTTTTTGCCTTTGTGAGTAATTGGTAAGTTGTAATGCGAATATGCTGGTTTTTAAGTATACTTATGTAAATATTGCCTTCCATCCTTACAAAATAACGATTTGATTTCAGTGTAATTTTAATATAGTAATGGCACGCAATAAGAAGTAGTGTATGATGAGCCCATTTAAAAATAAAAACTATGAACATTATCATTAACGCCAGAAAGTATAAAAGTAACATATTATATGCATACATATTCATCTCCTGTACAGCTCCAATATTATTGCTACTATTCTTATTGTGATATTTGGAGATACTATTTATAGAACAAGAATAACAAAAATACTCTTCTATACGCATTTTAAAACATCGCTGTGCCGCAGTAATTAATGCATTTACAATACGAGGTAGACCAAACACTATATACACATACATATACGTACACCTGTTATACCCATTTTTGTCATGTAATGTGTATAACAATCCTAAAATTATAATGATAGCAGTCAACATAGGAACACTGGACGTCTGATAGGTACACATCGATTGTTCACTACTTAATTTTTGTGATGTCCTGGGGTATCCTAATTGCAATAGCAGGTGTGGTTTCCGCCTTGCGGACCAGAATGGTCCCGTGCTTGATCCACACGTATTTGTAGTCATGCTTCTTGGCAGCATCCCGACACTGGCGAAAAAGCAACTTATTGCTGAGTGTGAGGTGTTCGTTAACATATATTTGAGTAGGCGGACCAGATATTGCTAACTTGGCTGAGTCCAACCCTTTAGTTGTACGACAGGCGGCAATCACATTGTCACGCAGCATTTTGTTATTAAACTTAACAATTACATTTTTTGGTCGTCGGTCGCCCTGATCGGCGTGTGGTACTCGATGTACAGCCACTACATCAGACGGCCGTATTGGGTGCTTAATCGCGTTACCCAAAGTTCCTAATAGGTTAATAAGATTTTCCCCTCGGCGGTCCGGGATGTTGGATATTTCAATATTACATTCACGGGCCTGCTGTTCCATGGTTTGTATCTTGTATTCCAATGACCGAATCTGAGTCACGGCATCCGTATTCAGTGAGATATTGCCTTCAACTTTCTTTAAGCGGCAGTCAAAATCATCCTGCCTATCATTAGAAAAACGAATAGTTTTTTCCATCTCACTTATAGATTTTTTGAGGTTGTTGCTCTCTGATGTAAGTTTAGTGATGTTTGTGTCCATACTAGTTAACGTAGCAGTTATTTTTGACAGTTCTTGCGATAATGCGGAGTTTAAAGCAGCTGCAACTGTGTTCGTAATGCATTCGTTTATTTTTTCATTCCAAATTGACATCTGCTTATCAATTCTCTCCTCCATAAATCTCATTAACTCGTCTTGTTCACGATTTTCGGGTTGTTTCCGTTTTCTAGCGTTCATATAAGTACCCTCATTGCTTGTTTCTATAGATGCTGGAATGTCGCTGTCTGACGAGAACTTATTCGGCGGTGTTCGTTGTAAAGCCATCTCGCTATGCGTCCGTGTGAGTGACCGCACCAGTCTACCTTATAGTGCGACAGGGATGAAAAATGTAGTGCTGTCCTTCAGCGTACCGGTGAAGTAGCAGTCCCCGCGCACTGATAAACGCAAGATGCTATGCGGGAAAAGATAAAATATAGTATGTAGATTGCTTTTTCACTCACTCGGACGACAAACACGTAACTCCACTGCACGCGATTTAGACTTTAGTGATTACACGTACTAAGACCGATAATTAATTGCTATGATTATGTTGTTTCTTAGAGCAACCAGTAACACAACCGCTCTTGACCGAATCTCAACGAAGTATGACCGAATCTCAACGAAGTATGGTTTGCCATAATCCCAACGATTGGCAGACGTCTTGGGGCTCGCAGTGTACGATGTAAATTCCTCAAAAGGTACTGCTGCACACATTCCATTTCAACCTTTCGTCGCCTCCCCGAGGCAGATATGAGGAGAAAGTGTGCAATTCTAGACGAGCATCTCAGGGGGTGAGCCTAAACTTAACGTGTAATAAGGACTTACGCTCGAAGCATCGAAATTGGCGACACTAGCAACGTTATCATCACACTGTCCTCTAAACACTGGCGCGGAGTTGGGATTGAGCTCAGGCACGTAGAAGCAAGCCTCGTCTGTCTGGTTTGTGGTTATGTAGTACTGCTGAGCGAGACCTTGGGTTTGGGAGATCGCGTTGTTGATAGCGGTATTGGCTTGAGCGGTCAGCGATGTGGTCCGACTGAGCTTCCAACTGCTTACTGCGGAGGAAGAATTAATGCTTTAGAAGAACATAGGTACTGTATCAGCCGGATTGTACACTGCTGACCACAGCCTCCCCCATTATGGGGGGATTTGCCGTAATCTCGACGCTTGGCAGGCGTCATGGGGATCGCAGTGTGAGATATTAGTTCCTCAGAAAGCGCTGCTGCCCACCTTCTAGTATGTTACCCTTAGTCGCCTCTTACGACACCCACGGTTAGAGATGGGGGGGTGACATTCTAGCCCGGCACCCCACGGCCGCTTCACACTTCACATTAGAATAACATAATCATTTCTATTGATATGATACCTAACTAAGATGCCACTAGATAGTGTAGGAAAAGCGGGTAGGTACTTTCGGCAGGGAAATATGTAATGTTAAAATTGTGATCTGTTTTGGTAAAAAACTAAAATAACTGATATCGGAATTGTAAATTAACTTGTACTTTATGATAAGGTTTTGCTATTGTATTGTTTTATTTTTATACACATACATAAAGATACTTCAGATATTTTCGTTACAAGCGTAATTTGTAGTGAACTTTGCAATTTTATTCCATCGAAAAAAAAAAATAACACATGTTATGAAATCAACTTGCTTTTAGAAAATGATCAAGATTACTGTATCTGCTGGGTTGCTGAACAGTCTCCACAATTAAAGGAGTTTGCCATTATCCTCTCACTTGGCAGGCGTCTTGACCCTCCCAGTGTAAGTAAAGTGGTACCAGTTCCTCAGATGGCGCTGCTGCCCACCTTCCAGTTTTATTTCCTTAATTGGTTACGACACCCATTGGAAGAGAGGGGGGGGGGGGGGTGACATTCTAGTCCGGCACCCCACGTGCAACATATGACGAACGAACATAAGATTAACATGTAATTTTCTTACTGCTTGTTTCACAAACTATGTAATACTTTGCTAAAAACCTCTTCATGTGAAGCTATTTAGCACTTGTCAGTACCTTTTTCATTAAGGTGCTTAAATATTTTATGTTAAACATACCTTGTCTGTTACCCGTTGGTAAGTTCCGGCAACTATACACCAAGGCGTAGGTAGTGTAGTCAGTTGAAAGAATGTAGTAGTTAGCGAAAAGCGTAACTGAAATCAAATTTAAAACACATTTATATAAACTGATTGAAAGGGAGATACTAAATTATAAAAGTATACAACAAAAATGGAGTTACGCATATATTTCTTCATTATAAAAACACAAATATTCATACAACATAGTATTTCGTAGTATTTAGTATTAGTAACATAGTATTTACTTATAAATCCTAACATGATATATTGGAACACATAAACTTCTTTCACCTAGTTACATTGCAAGAGTTTGTCTTGGTACCTACTACCGCAGTGCCAGATAATCTTCCACAAATCAATTTTTTACAAGATTTTAATGTAACACAAACGTAGCCCACCCGATGTTAAGCGGTAACCTCTATATTTATCAGATGCGACGTCACGAACGCCTAAATGCGCTGCGCAATCACCCTGAGACATACAGTTGTTAAATCTCATGTTCCTGTAATTTACTGGCTCTCAAGGTCTGCTGCCGAAACACACTGCTAATTGCTTGGCGACATATTTTCTGCTTGTGAATGGTAGCTACCCAGGTGAGCATTCGCAAAATGTCCTTCCACCATGCGGTGAAGCTCATGCCGGTGGTGGAAATCGAACCTTGGACCTGCGGCACGGCAGTCTATAGCTATTACCGCTCGGCTATAACTGCTATAACACAATAAAAAAAAAATTAATGAAATATATAATCAAAAAAATTTTAAACATACATTAGCTAGCGTTTTATCGCTTACCTATGTACCTACATAAGAGAATAAAGTTGTCAAAGATGTAAGCCGGCTAGACTTACGTAATGTTTGCCGACAGACTTGATAGTATTTATATATAGTATAGCTGCAATAGCCATATAGCAGTCCTATTGCCGGTTATGAAATGGTAGGTTTCCTATTAAGTAAATTTACATTTTTCCTCATTAATATTTCTGTTGACATAATAATTATAATGACGTGTTATAATTTTAATGATTCTAACTCTTATTGATTAATATTGTCGCAAATTTTTTTTCATGACATATTTTAATTATATTCTTAATAAATTATTATTTGACAGTTTCTATTGAATTTTATAATGAACAATTTAAGCATGCCATTTTTATATGTTAATTTTATGATGAGTTTCACTCTGAAAACTATCGCGAGTTTTATCCGTCGGACTGTTTTGAAGTCTTTCGTCTGGGAGTCACGATTGCGCGAAGCGACGAGCACGGGCCTCAGCGCGTAACTGACTTGCTAGACGATGGACTTCAAAACAGTCTGAAACTGGTCGGAATCTTTCCGTTCCCTTAAATATAACGCGGGTCCTAGCCGGTTCCTAATAAGTTTGTTATGCTGAGACTTGGTTGCTCGAAAGAAATGATTTTGAATTGAATTGAAGTTTGGCTAATAAGATTAGCTAATAAATCCATATAATATTTCGTCCAGTTCAGATTCCGTCTCTATTTAAAATATCTTAGAAAGACTTATCAACTACATAGCTCAAATTAGGTAAAGAAATCATCATCATCATATATGTAAATGTATTTCGTACGGTATATATTTCCTCTTGGTCACTTCTTTTGGAGCGTTATTACTGAATGTAGCTTCAGTTCTCATTTCTAAAGGTCTAAGTAGGCCTACTGCCTAGAAATAGGTAAGAATGTATGACAAAAATGTTTTACCTCCATTGACCACGAAGGTAACGTTGAGTAGCCCAGAGCCGTCATTAGAAGCTACTTCAGCATAACCCAGCTGCTCCAGAAGAGTTCTCTCAACAACTTGGGTATTCCTGACTTCAACATTTCCATCTCCAAGGCTGTAGTAAGCCCGGTCGCAGGTACCGAACTGGTCGTTTTGCGGGTATTTCTCGATTTCTATCCACCTGCCTAGGTACTGAGGGCAAAAGAAAAACGGTTAGGTACAATTGTTTTGTCTGACATTACCATATTGCTTAAAGTACGACACAGAATTTTGTTAACAAACAACAGACTCATATCATCATATCTCTGTGATTCTCCTACAAACATAAAAATTACTGCTCTCTTATATACTCTGTATCAGTTGGATGGACGACTGCTGAACAAAGCGCCCCCCATTTATGGTGGGTTTGCCATAATTCCAACGCTTGGCAAGCGTCTTGGGGATCGCAGTGTAAGACAGCAGTACCTTAGAAGGCACTGCTGTCCACTTTTCGTTATTTTACCCTTAGCCGCCTCTTACGGCACCCACGGGAAGAGATGGTGGTTGGGGGGGTAAAATACTACCTCGGCACCCCACTCGCAAATTTTTTTAGAATTACACATTTAAACAATAATAGAAATTCATTCTCAAATAGCCCGCTTGGGCCACCAGCTCTGAACAAAACTGGCAACTTTTGTGTTTACACCAGTTCGTCTCGCACTGTCAATGACCGCAATGCGCGTTGTCCAGTCATTGACATTAAAGCGGACTCGTTTTGATGCCTTACCCCATGAATGTGGGTTCGATAATCGGTACAATATAGGTAAGTACACTCTCGTCATCACACGAATAATTTGTAGACATATCTTACATTAGCAGCATTGAAGGATGGAACTCCTCGGATGCTCTCATCACAGGGTCCGGGGAGCTCAATCACCGCAGGAAGTTCGTCAAACTGAGGGTAGTGGAAGCAGGCGTCATTGCTCTGATCGGTTTCAGAGAAGTAGGCTTCAAAGAGGTCGATGTTGCCGGAGACAATCTCGTCGATGCGGTTGTTGGCGGCGGCGGAAAGACCAGCGCGTGAGCGGGAGAGTTTCCAACTGTAAACTGGATAGAAAAAATGAGCTTTTAAACTGATATCATGTTAAGTAACACATTAAAAAAAAACTATATATTCTATTATTGCCTGTGTATATTATATTCTTGTGATGATGCCGAAATAGGTGACATTTACATAATTATCAAATGACAAATTTCCATTAAGTACCTCACTCCAAAAATTTAATAAAATTAATTGAATTTCGTCCTATGGATTTTTAACAATATTACCTACATGCGTGTAACGTGCACCAAAATATCTAACTCCACAAAGAGTAAACATGCGTGATATTTTATTTTTAAGATGACAGAAAAATGTTACTCCATTAAATGTTTTTGTAGATTCCAAAACATGAAATTAGATGCGATCTATTTTTGCCCGACTTAAAAAAGGAGGAGTTCGGCTGTTTTTTTTGTTTGTTACCTCAGAACTTTTGGGTGAACCGATTATTGTTTTTTTTATTTATTTCTGAAGCACATTTATTTCAATTTTCATGATGTCACATATGATAAAATCAAAAAAGATTTTATATAAAACAGTTTTTGGAAACACATGCATCTTTGTCATCTTGATGGATTACAGTGGAAAAGCGTGGTGGGACCACCGGCGTAGGTAGAAAGATAATACGGTACTACGTAAGATAGTGAAGGTACTTACTTTGCTTGTTAGTAGCGTTAATATTCCTGCATCCGTAGACAAGAGCAAACTCGGCATAATCGGTGCCCAAAATGTAGAAAGTATTCAATGGTACTGGAAAAGAAAATCTTTCATTAATCCTTCATTATCATAGATAAAGAGAACAAAAGAAAAGGACCGACATTAAGTAAGATGCGCTTTTGTAGGGAACCCAAGTGCACACCAATGAGCTTTACCGCGTATCCATAAGGGGTAAATTAACACATAAAAATGGCGAGACTGTGTGTACCAGACAAAATAATACTAGGCCAGAAGAGCTGGGCAGGCAGTATGACTTCATACAAAATTAAATTTGTAGAGCGAGAGATAGAACAAAATAGCTCGTTGATTTTTTTTTATGCTTGGTAGCTTAGCCTCTGTCCATTATCTCACCAGATGGTAAGTGATGATGTGGTCGAAGATGTTGTTCAGGCTAACCTAGAATGACTGGCTCTCAAGGACAGCTGTCGGAACACACCGTTAGGTGCTTGGCGACAGATGTTCTACTTGAGGGCGGTAGCTAGCCAGGCGGGCATTCGCAAAATGTACACCATACTATTAGGTCCTTACATATGAAATTGGCGTTTTTCGTACTGGCCACTTTAATCACGAATTTCTCCTCTTTGGTAAGGAATTCCAAATTCAAATTTGTACAGCTATAGACTCATGTATTTGTGCTTCGATGATCGTCATTCATTTGTTTTTTTTCTTCTGTTTTTTTCTGTTTGCGTCACTCATTTTACAAAATGGAAAACCTTAAATATCGCATTATTTACGAGTACGAGTTCCGCCGTGGCACTAGTGCTGCGGAAACAACTCGAAGGGTGAATGATGTGTATGGCGGTCGTGTTGCAAAAGAAAACACAGTTCGTTTTTGGTTCCAACGTTTTCGTTCTGGAAATTTCGACCTGCAGAACAAGCCCCGTGGACGGCCTGAGACTCAAGTTGATAATGAAGAGTTGAAGGCTATTGTGGAAGCGGATCCATCGCAAACCACGTCCGAGTTAGCTGCAGGCTGCAATGTTAGTGATAAAACTGTTTTAATTCACTTGAAGCAAATTGGGAAGATTAAAAAGCTTGAAAGGTGGGTACCTCACGAATTGACTGAAACAAACCGGCAAACGCGCGTCGACTGCTGCGTTACATTACTAAACCGGCACAATAATGAAGGTATTTTAAACCGAATCATTACCTGTGATGAAAAATGGGTTCTTTACGATAATCGGAAGCGCTCAGCGCAATGGTTAGATCCTGGCCAGCCAGCCAAATCCTGCCCCAAGCGAAAATTAACCCCAAAAAAGTTACTTGTAAGCGTTTGGTGGACTAGTGCCGGTATTGTTCATTACAGTTTTTTTCAAATCTGGCCAGACTATTACGGCTGATGTCTATTGTCAGGAATTGCAAACCATGATGGAAAAGCTAGCGGCTAAACAACCTAGGCTGGTCAATCGCTCCACGCCACTGCTGCTTCACGACAACGCTAGACCACACACTGCGCTACAGACGGCTACTAAATTAGAAGAGCTTCAATTGGAAAGTCTAAGACATCCTCCGTACTCCCCGGACCTTGCTCCAACAGATTACCATTTTTTTCGAAATTTGGATAACTTCTTGCAAGGGAAAAAATTCAACTCCGATGGGGCAGTCCAAATCGCCTTCAAAGATTTTATTGATTCCCGTCCGACTGGTTTTTTTAGTAAAGGGATCAATGAACTACCTATGAGATGGCAAAAGTGCATAGAAAATAATGGTTCATACTTTGATTAATTAAATATATTATATTAAAAAATATTCGACTTTTTGTTCCTCCCATACAAAACGCCAATTTCATATGTAAGGACCTAATATAACGACTGCCATCCTATGACGACAACCGGGACCGACGGCTTAACGTGCCCTCCGAAGCACGGAAGCGCTCAGTAGTAATGTCACTAGCGGTCACCCATCCAGCTCATGACCGCGGCGGACGTTGCTTAAGAACAGCTAAGCAAACTTCGCTATGAGCGTTTCAAAATATATTAATATAATTTAATGAAGTGTTCAACCAGATTCTATGTTTGCTTGTTTAAAAAATGAGTTGTCTTGGGATTTGACTTTGGGGCTGTGCTACATTGGCAATAATAATAACCACATAATATTTATATTGATTTGATTAAATTATGTATATATGACAATGATAACGGGAAATTAGCTAAGGTTATACTTTATTTAAATTTTAATAGTAAAAGTGCGCTCTCTTTTTGAACATAATGTAATGACTTGTGATAAGTAGACTTTGATAAATATTTAGGTACACAATCCTAACAGGTTCACAGGCACACGACTATCATTTTTTAAGGTTCATCAGAATTAAAAAGTATGAGGTCAAAGTTTCTTACTTCCAGAGATGTTAGCAGTGATAACGCCGCGTCCGTCATTCGACAACGATCCAGGGATGAGGCTCTGTGACTGAAGCTCTTGGCTTACTTCTGTCTGGGTGATGACGATATTGTTCTGTGAGCCAACGGAGAATTCGGTGGCAGAACACTCTCCCACTTGTAAGTCTGAGGGGAATCTAGCTACTTCATGCCATTGTCCAGCAAACTAAAACAAACAAAATAGTCACAATTTTTAAAAGACTGGAGTTTTTAGCAGAATCACACCTAACAGTACCTGATGGTATGATTGGAGATGGTCAGTTTAACCTAGATTGGCTAGACTGGATCTTTAGGACAATCACTGACGGAACACATCGTACAATGGTTAAAACTCACTACCTTTCTTGGTAACTCTTACCACTGCTACTACAATTGTAAAAGGTTTATTATTTATTTATATATTATTATATTTATTATTTATTTTTAAGGCTCTTTGGTTTGTTAAATGATAACTTTTATGATGTAGGTAATTAACGTTTTAATTTATTTATTGTCCGATTCTTGTTTTGGAAATTATAGTTTAATTTGTAATTTTTATTCAGTATTGTTGTAGATAGACCTCCGTCCATATCTATTTATAAATATCCCTTTGTATAGGGTAGCCTGGAAGAGATCGCTCTCAGCGATAAGACCGCCCATTGTCACCTACTCTTAGTTATTATTTTAAGTTATAAATTTGAATGTGTCAATAAAGTGTTATCTATCTATCTATCTACAATGTTTGGTAATAGATTTTCTGATGAAGGTTATAATGTTCGCTCGAGCCATTCGAGCGAACATTATAACCCTCATCAGAAAATCTAGCTACCCAGGCGAGCATTGGCAAAATGTACTACTACCCTGTATAATGGTAAAAGAATATTTGGGATTGTCTTCCAAACATTAAGTTTTATTTAAATATTATAAATTAAACCGGCAAAAAAACACTCACGTCGAGGATCGAATACATCTATTAAGTTTTATTTTAAAATATGTGGTAGTACCATTTTTGTTGTCAAGCCATGAAAATCAGAACACGCAAATTATCTATATTTCATGAAAAAAGTAAACAATTGCGCATTTTAGGGTTCAAAAATGTACTCAGCATTTATTGTTACACATTGACATGACAGGGACATGTTTGTGACTATTTTTGTATTATTATTTACTCATCATCATTATTATTATTATTTACTTCACGAATAGCAAATGTAAGTCTAGTAAAAAGAATTAAAAAAATACTACTAACCGCATTAGCGTCAAAACCGTTAACAGTTTCAACTTCATTAGCCGCGAAGCATTGTCCGGGCAGCACTACATCTCCGCCATTATTATCCGGGTAGTAGAAGCAAGCCTCTTCTGTTTGCCCACCGTCTACGAAATACTTCTGATCCAGGACTTGGACTTGGTTGATGGCGTTGGCGATGGCTGTATCTGCTACGGCGGTGAGGTTACGAGCTCTACTTAGCTTGAAACTGTTCACTGAAACCGAAAAGATATATCAGCATTTCCCTTTCTCTTACACTCTTGTTCAGTGTCATCGGAAACCCTGTTTAATTCTTACGTTCTTTACTTTGTTTTTGTTCTTAGTTAGTTAACCTATGTTTACTAACTAAGGACAAAAAGTAGTAGTAAGTCTCCGAAAACTATAGCTCTATTTATTTGACATAATTTTGTATCTAATGTTCCCGAACATTTTTTATTATGTGTGTCTCCTGAATTATATTCGACTCCAACTTCTTATGACAAAAATAAGTCACGAAAATATACATTTATTATTTGAAAAATACTTTTGATCTCTCTTGATTCACACTATATTCTTTGTCAGGTGAAAGACGACTTGTATAGATTTTCAGATAATATTAGTACAAGGTAATAAGTATTCAATTCCTACAGTTACATGTTACTGTATTCGGCTACATGTAAATTAGGTTGTCAAGTTTTACTAACATTGCATAGTAATAAATTTCTTTTGAAAGTCTGGGCCATGCCAAGCACTCTTTAGATCACGTTTTCATGGTCCGACTTTCACAAGTATTATACTATGCTGATTGAAAAACTGAATCAGCATGGTTTCTGAAGAATCTGAAGTTTGATCTTTCTTGGTCCCGACGTCCACAAGTTATTTAAAAAAGATAAATACATATTATGTTCCGTTTAACTAAGTTTTGAATTCGTTTTTTCGCTGATACATGCTGCGCACAGGATCTATTTTGCTATTTGCCATCGACAAAGGTCGCTATCGGGAAGAGATACAATAATAAGGTCGCCGAGGTATAGACTGAAAAATGAGCAAGACAAATAACATCTTCCCGTTCATTATCAGTAATGAAACTTGGTAATGTGTGAAGAACATATTAACCGATTTTGTAATTCCTTGTACATTGGTAGTTCATATTCGAACACGTTCTACGGTGAATTAAGTGTAACACTGCTTAATTGAAGTTTCTTTCTTTTTTACCTTTTTGTGAGTGAATAAAAAGAGAAAAAAATATTAAACAATATATTAAGAAAGTAACGAACCTTGCTTATATTCATCGTTTATATTCTGGCAGGAGTAAACTAGTGCGAAGTTATCGTAGTCTGTTGCAAGCACCCAGTAGTCAGTGGTTACTGAAAATAATATAAAAATAAAGTAATGTGACATGTGTTATGTGAATTAAAGATTATAAATACTCTAAGTACATATCGTACTACTAGCATCGATTTAAATAATATTTTTTCAAATAAACTTTACTTTTAAGCAATTACAGAGATTGTTGGAACTATAGTGAAGAAATCCTATTCTATGTTTATAATTCGCTCGCCCAAAATTTAGCTTCAGTCCTGTCTATTATTATAACAGTGTCAGCGTTCTCGTTATATTTGACACTTTACTGCGCTCGTCAATCTGCGACGTTAGTTCTTTTGTCTAGATCTCCCAGAAATTTTCCTTTCTACAATGCCTTTCAAGCCTAAAAACAGTGTTTTATTGTTTGAACACAACAGCTTCGATGTAGAATATTATCTGACACTGCGGTGGAACCCACCTAAATGGAATATGGCTCAAAATACTTAACACCAAAACTTGCCTAGTATTGGAAGTTTGTAAATAATAAATGAAATTTCTACCAGTTAACTTACCAGTGACATTGTTAACAACAAAGGTAACCAGGAGCTTTGCACTGGTATCATTGGTTGCGAGTACAGCGGTTCCAGTCTGCACGTCCAGGACCTGGTTGAGGACCTGGGTGTTCTCCACGGAGACCACCAGGGTTTGCAGATCTAAATCGTAATTGGCAGTTCCGCATGTGCCTCCTTGGAACGGAGCGGGGTAAGATTCAATATCAAACCAGGTGCCCATGTACTGTAAAGGATTGATATGGTTAATTTCGGTTAGAGGAACAGCAATAAAAAAATACAAAAGTCATGAGATAGATCGACATAGTCGTAATTATACAGGGTGTTTGAATAAATGTCAGAGCGAATAGGACAAGCGTTTGAATGACTCTAGACAGCCATCGATTTCAGGCAATGTATAGCTTTCGATGCTGCATAACGCAGTTCTAAAGAAGCAGTTGCCTCTGCATTTTGCTATGCTATAAAGTAAAACTTTAAACTTACCCTCACGGCATCAAAGTTGGTAACAACAGTGATGTTGTCATCACATTGGCCTCGGAAAACAACTGGCTTGCCATCTTCGGGTTCGGGGAAATAGAAGCAACCTTCAGAAGTGCGGTCGATAGTTTCGAAGTACTGGTCGTCGAGAACATTAATATTGGCCATTGTTTGGTTGATAGCAGTGACTGCTGCCTGGGGTAGACTGTTTGTACGAGACAACTTCCAACTGAACACTATGAAAAAGAAACTTTTATTAATATATACTTATAATGCAGTACAGTACATCGTAAAGTAGCACGTAAGGTAGTCCATGTCTTTTTATTTGTAACTACCCTCCATAACTCAAAATTTAATGAGAACTAGTTGAATGGTAACATTTTGTTTCATAAGTTTTAAGAGTATACTTTTTATCTAAGTTCTTTGAAAAAATCTGCAATGTGAAGTCTAATTTTGTAAGACGGTATGTATTACTTTCCTTGTACGACAATTTTATCTGTGCGATATATAAACATAAAACTGTCAATTACTGTTAAATAAAAAAATTAAAAGTAAAACTGTTAAATGTTAAGGACATTGTATTTTTGGCATTGCACTGCTAAATAAAAAATAAATAATATATATGCAACGAAAGGAAAAAACATAATACATGTACCGACCCGAAGAACTTAAGGTCCTTACGTTCTTATCCCGTTCGTGGTTTTATTTTCCTTTCGTTGAAATTTTTTAATGTTAATTACCTCTTCGTTGATTGCTGTTGATGTTAACACAGCTGTATACAAGAGAATAGGTCTCATAATCAGTATCCAAAATCCAGTATTCACTTTCAATCGGAGCTGAAACATAACATTTTTGACAATTATAATCATATCAGTAAATAAAAAAGTTTTATTTATACATTTCTAAGTGTTTTCTGTAATTTTATTCTGAATTTATACGAATTATAAAAACCCCGCAGACAGTTGCATGCTTAGAAATGAATCATTCACATGAAAAACAAAATATAACACAAAAACAACTGTAAGCGGATCCTTGGAATCGCTGTTTTACTTCTAGACAAGTAAAATATTTTGAAAATATATATTGTATATGTTCATCCCCCGTGAGGTGCCGGGATAGAATTGCAACTATATCTTCCTGAGGGAATTGTTGGAGGTAACGAAGGGAAAAATACTAGAAAGTGGGCAGCATTGCCTTCTTAAAAACAGCCTGAAATGCGTTGGTGTTATGGGAAACCCCCTCATGGGGGAGGCATTTGCTCATCGGCGGACGTCATGGCTGTAATAATACGAATAAAATAGTATATTTTGAATGCCATCCAAGTTTAAACAAACAACTACTCTTTATATATAACTTACAGTTCGGGAATGTGACCAAGAGTTTTCCGCTGCCGTCGACTGACGCCAATCTGGCGGATCCTGTGATAGTGCTGAGGGTCTCGTTGACCACTTCAGTGTTGTACACAACAACGGTTCCATTGTCACCGGGAGAATAGTTCGCGTCGTTACACGTGCCAAGCTGGAACTCGGTCGGGTATGTCTCTATGAGACGCCATAGCCCAAGGTACTGGAAAAATATGCACATACATTGGAAAAATACGCACCTACATTGGAAAAATACGCACGTACATTGAAAAAAACGCACGTACACTGGAAAATACGCAAATACATTGGCAAAATACGCACGTACATTGGTAAAATACGCACGTTCATTGGAAAAATACGCACGTACGTTGGAAAAATGCTGACGACTAAAATGAGGTTGACTTTTGTTAACCCTAGGAAATGTATTTAGTTGTACGTTTTTATTAAAACTTCCTCCAGATACTTAAATAGTTTCAACTCTAGTAACAGGGCAGCCATTACACTCGCATGAATCCATACGCTACATATTACGTATTTAGTTTGCTACGAGACACAGAAATAAAAATTGTGAAACAGTATATTGTTATTTTTTTATTTAATTTTGTTTTGAGTAAATTCGTAGAACTAAAGTTGTTTGTTATGTTAAAAAAAGTAGCACAGAAGAGGTTGTTAGCATATATAGAATTACCCTGTACATATTTAAAGCAGTGATGTCTCGGTGGCATTGGTTATGGTCTGCCGCGCAGCAGGTCCATGGTTCGAATTCCGCCGCGGGCATGAGCTTCGCCGTATGGTGGAAGGCCATTTTGCGAATATCCGCCTGGCTAGCTACAACCCTCAAGTAGAAAATCGGTCGCCAAGCACCTAACGGTGTGTTACGGTAGCTGACCTTGAGAGCCAGTAAATTCTAGATTAAGCCTGTTCACACCTTCGACCACATCATCACTTACCAGCAGGTGAGATTGTGATAAAAAAAAATACCATTATCATCAGGTGGTGGAACTATAATATCTGAGGGTACTGGTCGTATTGTAAATGTTAAAATGCGGGGTAAGCAGATATTTTAAGTACTTCCATAAAACCCATCCCTGTTATCTTAGTGGTAGAAACTGCTGATTAATGAGATGAGAAAATATTGTGTTTTGAGAAGGAAGAACTGAGTGAAGAGGAATGACTCTAAATAAGTACATACCCTGGTGGCATCGAAATTTGGAACAGCTGTAATATTGTTATTACACTGTCCAGGGAACACAACTGCTTCTCCAGGACCTAAAACTGGATAGTAGAAACAGCTCTCATCGGTCTGGCTTATAGGTTCATAGTAAATATTATTTAGTACATCAATGTCTTGAGTAGCATTGTTGATAGCACCGATAGATGTCGCTGACAACTGCTTTGTTCTGCTCAACTTCCAACTCCACACTAAAATGAAAAAACAATAATTTACCATCCTCTGGTCTCATACCCATGGGGCTAACGGAGGCCTATTTATGTGCTGTTTGTCTGCCTATCCGTCTATATTAGATACGTGCTCATGGTTCTTGTACACGGAATGAGTTATGAGCTATAGACATTTACAGAATGTGATTCCTAAACCTTGAATAATGAAATATATATTATCCTCAGAATATATATTTTTTTCTTCATTATTTTTTCATCGCATCTGTTTTAAAGAATTTTTTCAAAGATGGGATTAGGCTAGAATAAAAATAGGAACTGCCTCAAAAAGACAACTTTGGGTATATACGTACCTACGTACTTACCTGAAGATAGATTTTTTACTTAAATGTGGTGTCTTGCAAGTGGCGGGGATCAAATCTGCCTCATAGTTTACTGATTCATTAAGGTAAGTTAAATATGGTATAAATAGCTTCTTGTAAGACTTAACTTACGAGCATATCACCTATATACTCGTATATAGTAGTTTCATTAAAATGTTCAAATGATCTATCTATATTGTGCCATCGACTTATTAGTGCAAATTTGGTTGATATTTATCTAAAAGAATAAGCAATTCAACGGGGCAATGCTGCCAGCATGCTGAGCACGCTGGCAACTGATAGTGGACTGGTGCATTTGGACTGCCTTTGATTCTGTAATGACTTGTAGTTGTCTAAATGCTTTTATTGTAGTAGCTGTGGTGTTGTATATAAATAGCAGTATTTGTTAATAAAAACGTACAGCCGGTTAAAAAGAAAGGTGATCTTTCGTATATTATATAGCAATTATGTATTATCTTACCTCCTTTGTAAAGCCCGTTTGGCTGATTAACGCAGCTATAAGCCAAAGCATAGTTATCATAGTCTGTGTCTATGATCCAGTATGGGATTGTAATGGCTGAAAAAGATTACATATTTTAAGATTTACATATTTTATAAGTACCTAATATAAAAATTAGGTAACTGTTAAAAATGATTTAGTAGTAACCATTTTACAACGAGCAGTTTCGTATTGATTTATGTGATGTTCTACTGCTATCTTTTAGCTTTTAGAGTAGTGTTTGTCAATTTAGCCGAATGTAACCATTGGCTACCCGCGATTTTCTTGGTGTCGTCAGTCCACCTAGTAGAGGGCCTACCAACTCTACGTCTTCCGGTGAAATGTGGTTACCACTTCCCAATCGGTTATCAGTTCGTTGATCAATGCGGCCCGCCCATTACCACTTCAACTTGCAAATTCTCAAAGCTATGTCAGTGACTTTGATTCTTTGACGAATATCCACGTTCCTTATTTTATCGCGCAAAGAAACTCCAAGCATAGCTCTCTCAATAGCTCAAATAAATTACTATTAGTAATTATTTTTGATCAACCAAGTATAACAAGTAGAGTCGTGTTAAACGGCTATAAACATATTAGACGACATCGAAAAATTTATAAAGAAGTTAATCAACCTCATTCCGTATGGTTCAACTATGGAGGAGTTGATACTTACTCGTGCCGTTAGAATTGAATACTAGGTTTAATCTTGCACTGTTATCAGTGGAAGTAAAACTAACAGTGCCACTGGTTACTCCAAGAGACTCTGCTATTACATTGAAAGATTCAAAGTTGAGATTATTAGCAGCGTTGAGTGAAAATTCATGGCTGATACATTGTCCTGTTTGCTCCTCTTTAGGATATGCTTCGATTTCATGCCATATCCCTTGGAACTGAAATAGAAAGAAAATAATTAAACTAAATAGGTATGTGGTTATTCCATATTTTATTATTATTAATACGGCTTCATAAATAGCAGTGTGTCGCTCATTTGGTGCCAAGCTTTACCAAATTTGGCTTCTACAATTATGTTTTCAATAAGAAGAATGTAAAAAATCTGATTTTTAGCAGGAAACTGTAAGTGATTTTAATTTAATATAACGTAGTATCTAATTATGTCATCTGTGATTGGCATCTATTACGACAAATGACATATTACTAGATGGTGTTACTTAAATAAACTATACCTGGCTAAAACTGAAGTTCTGTACAACACCAATGTTCAGATCACAAGTACCAGGGAATACAACAGGCTTGCCAAGCTCAGGCTCGGGGAAGTAGAAACATCCTGCCGCACTCTGATCTTGCGTTTCATAATATCTGTCATCCAGAACATCGATAGAATTGACAACGCTGTTTATTGCTTCATTCGCAGCAGGTAGTAGAAACCTATTTCTGCCAAGCTTCCAGCTGCTCACTATAATAACAAGTTACAAGTTTATTAGTCAACTGTGAAAGCGCATTACGCAATAGCTTTTATAACCCACCTCAGTGAGGTAGTGTGCATACCATTTTACGAGAGGAATAAATTAAATATTTTGAAAAAGGTATTGTAAAAACTGTAGTCAAAATCTTACCTGATTTGAACTCATTGTTAATATTGACACAAGAGTAAACCAGAGCGTATGTGTTGTAGTCTGTTGCTAGGACCCAGTATGGAGTAGTCACTGAAATCAAAGAAGAGGTATGAAATTTACAGTACATTTTATTCAGTTTTATTATAAATATGTCTTTTTTAAACATGTATAAATATATACATGTATAAATATGTGTATAAATATGTCTTATTTAAACAGCAAATGATGTGAGTGGAGTATAAACCTTTGTGTGCGGGTGTATGTATGTAGGTGTGGATGTGACATTCTGTTTTGTGGAATCTTATCTCCGTAACGGCTGAATTGTTATTTATATTTTTTTTCCAGACCTTATTACACATGCGATTGTTCTTAGCTACAAGTATATTTGACTAAAATCTGGTCAGGCGTTTTAAACTAGAATGACGTGATAAGGCCAAACATTTAAGGTAACTCTTAACAGGTTACCAGTCCACGAACCCGTGGCACATACCACTTGTGAGGCATAAATAGCCCCATATACTGCAGGTGTTAATAATAATACGTAATCACGTAATCCAGTACTTACAGTTGACTCCTCCTACGGGGAAAGTGACAAGAAGCTTAGCACTCGTGTCATTTGCATCTGCAAGGTCTAGAACAGCAAATCCATTGATAGTGTCCAAAGTCTGGTTAATCACTTGAGTGTTGAACACGTCCACGACTGGTCCATCGTTTGTAATGAACAAGTCGTAGTTTGCGTTCCCACAAGTTCCATTTTGGAATGGCGCGGGATACCTTTGAATGTCATGCCACAAGCCCATGTACTGTAAATGTAAACATAATAAGATTTTACACCACGCGAAGATGGAAAGGGTTACATTAACAAAATTGTCTAAAAATTACCTTTCTGAGATTTAAATCAAAATATAAAATAAAAAGCACGTGAGTTTATAATTCCAAATATCCATAATGCACCTAAGCAATAAGTGCCACTTTAGAGCACCGAAAGTGAAAATGGATTAGAAATAAATTTATGGACGGTAAAAGTTTAAATCACTTTGTTAGAAGTTGTTACGTACGGCAACAGCGTTAAAGTTGGTGACTACAGTGATGTTGTTATTACACTGTCCACGGAAGACAACCGATCTGCTGCTGTCCACTTCTGGGTAGTAGAAACAACCGGTATATGAACGGTCAACTTCTTCGTAGTAGAAATCGTTCAACACGTCAGTACTGTTCACCACTTGGTTAATTGCGTCCAAAGCGGCTTGAGATAGGCTGTTGGTCCGACTCAGTTTCCAACTATAAACTGAAATAGGATATAAAAGGGAAATAAAAGTAATGCATGCGTATAAAACCTCTCAGAACTGTATACTGTGATATCCGAATACCTACGTATTTTGTTAATAATCTGATTGAAATCATATAAATATTAGGTTTACATATTAAAAAGCCTAAATAAAGCTGTAACTGATGACCTCTAGTTAATAACAGCTTAAGTCAGTAACAACAGCATATACGAAATCACGAAACCGCTAATTTTATATGATTTTGGCCAGCAGGTCTTTTATTTCATTTTATCAATATCATTGCAGTTGTTGTGAAGATCATCTCGATCTATTCTAAGCAAATGCAACGTACTAATAATATTTCCTTTATTTATTTTGTGTTCCACACGGATTGGGTAACATGGTAGTATAAAATGATTTCCAATTTTAGTCAACTTTATAATTTGGTTCGCCGCTGTGTAGGTCGAGAAATAGGAGTTTACGAATTCTCAAGTACTTATAAAGAGAAAGAGACGAACAGCGTTAAAGTATTTGCTTTGATTGAACGTGAAAAAATAACTATATAGGTAAAACTCACAAACTATTTTTTAAATTAAATAAAAAACTCGTACAAATTGTATACGGTGAAATACATTTAGATTTAAATTTGAAGACTGTGTCTTTAAACTAATATTAGAGTCTGATTTATTGAGGTTGATTATAACGTACTTTTTAAATCTACACTTAATTGATTAAGATGAAATAAATAATTTATTTCCTTCAAGAATAAAATAGTGATCTAAAAAGAACTAAATAAATTCCGTTCAACCAGGTAATGAATACGTAAAATAATGAATAATTTGTAACCGTCGCTAATATAAGATTTCCTTAATTGAAGGGGTGCATCTCGTTTTTTCAACTCGAATAGTCTTCTTTAGGCAAATGTTGTGACAGATAATTTATAGAATTGAATAACTTAATATACATAACTTAAAACATAACAGGATTATTCCATTGAAATTGGTTTGTTTTATGATATATTAGCACATTTTCAGCAGATCTTTTTAAATGCTTTCTACGGTAACCTCGTAAACATGGCAAGAGGAAAATAGAAATAAGTGACATAACCGTGATATTTAATGTATTATAACTTACCTCTTCTTTGATCCCTGTTGATATTGAAGCAGCTGTAGACCAATGCGTAGTTGTCGTAATCAGTAGCCAAAATAAAATATTCACTAGGAATCGGAGCTGAAAGGAAATAACATAGGTATTTAATTTATTTTATAGCATGAGACATACAGTGAACAGCCTGATGGATAGCAGTCAATATCGCCTATAGATATTTACAACACTTAGGATGCTGCTCATGCATACTCAGAACATTCAGAAATGTTCTTATTACTCTTGGAAGTTCTTTTAGCTCTTTGTGACTGACATCATTCGGTATATCTTGCAAAAATAATCTCACAGTGCGGACTATAAAACTCACGCGTCGCAAAAAGACGAAGATGAGCCTTTGACTCAGTCACGCGCATGTGATAAAACCGCAAAGAAGGAATGAGGTCTAAAAGATCCCAAGATCATTCACCAGTATACATTTTATAGAACACTGAGGGAGCCGTTGTCGGCTCAACACAACCGATTCAGAATAACCACAGCTCGGGCTTATCAATAATTCTAATAGCTCCTTGTCGTAAGAAATTCACTGCTTGAAACAATTGTGATGCACTTTTGGGAGGTGAGAGCAGTACCTTCTCGATGAGTCGACATTAACGTTTACTGTTTTATAGGAAATATTTCTTTTAATTTCTCTTACAGGTTGGCAGAGCATATTTTTATTTGTTTCGACCTTCAAATTCAAAATTAATTGCAAAACATGGCGGAAATTTTTATCGGGTTCTTAATATCTTATAGTTCAACATATTTTTACAACATGGGTCTCCAAATTTTTATGTAACGTTCTTAATTCATAGATTTAGGCGTTACTTTGTTTTTTTTTATCAATAATAACAAATATATCAAGAATATTTTATATACATATTAAAACAATATTTTAATTAAAAATAAATTTACTCACGAGACTCTCGCCTAACTTTCCTGCACAAATCATCACCAATGGGGATTTGACTCTTCGAGTGCAAGATTCAGTATTTATTAAATTATTAAATTTTTTTAATGTTTTTTTAAAGAAATAATTTAACGTTTCCGTAAGTTCATATTCTTTAGAAACTGAGAGTATTCTTAACAACTTTTTACTCACACTTTAAGAAAGGTCAACACAATCATGTATTTGATGCTATCACTTTTGCTTTTTGACTTTGGTTTTATGACCGGCTGCCTGCTTAACTTGTTCCTTGAAGTCACCAATTCTTCTTTAGTATAATACCTCTATGTATATTATATAATTTATATTTTCTTACCACCAGGGAAAGTGACTAGCAATTTTCCAAAGCCATCGCCAACTACCACTGCTGAACCGGTGATGGTGCTGAGGGTTTGATTAACAACTTCTGTGTTGAAGACCACAACAGTACCGTTTTCACCTAGAGAGTAAGTGGCATCCCCACAAGAACCCAGTTGGAACTCTGATGGGTATGACTCTATCGTGCGCCATTGACCAAGGTACTGCAAGAGATACATTAATATTATTTAAACAAATTTCAAAATAAAATCAATTATTATCTATATTTCAAGACAAACTGGACGAACGGCGGTTTTAGTTTTATCCACAATCTTTAACTTCAACTCTTTACAGTAATAATAGGGGTTAAAGTATGAAATTGCCGTTTCATTGTAATAGGTACTTCAAATTGACATAGAACCTTCATGGTTTGAGATTTTTGAGTGAAACTCTTTTCACATGGTACCTATGAGGTTCTTCTTTTAAAAAATGTGCAATAATCGATTATCGAATTTCAGTTGTTTTTTTTATTCAGCTTAGACAAGAAAGATGGATACTTCGAAAATTTGAGTGGTTTTTAATTACGAGTTTCGATGCGGAACTAACGCGGCAGAAACAGCTCGCAATATCAATGTTGCGTTTGGAG
This sequence comes from Plagodis pulveraria, assembly GCA_963890685.1. Lineage (NCBI taxonomy): Eukaryota > Metazoa > Arthropoda > Insecta > Lepidoptera > Geometridae > Plagodis > Plagodis pulveraria. Next base: position 6,369,938 of record OY982964.1, on the reverse strand, counting down.
AGGGGATTGCTAATGAACGCACTGTGCGATTTTGTTTTAAACGCTTTTGTGTTGAAAATTTTGATTTGAAGAACGAACTACGTGGAAGACAGACCACAAAGGTGAATAACAATGAATTGAAAGAGATGGTGAAAGCCGATCCGAGCCAAACTACCACGTGGTTCGTTCTTCAAATCAAAGTTACCTTACCAACAGTATTGACTAATTTTCGTCAAATCAACATAATAAAACAATATGAAAAATGGGTGCCTAATGATTTGACTGCTCCGCAGAAAGAAACGCGTGTTGAAACTTGTGTTGCCTTGTTGAATCGATACAGAAGTGAAAGAAATATTGAAACAAATTGTAACATGTGATGAAAAGTGGATTCTCCCAGGTCAAACACCGCAACAGTGTCCTAAAGCAAAGCTTACCAATAAAAAGGTAATGGTAACTGTTTGGTGTTCTCAGCATGGTGTTATTCACTATAGCTTTCTCCAATCTGGTCAAGCAATAACAGCAGATGTCTACTATGCCGAACTCCGAACAATGGTAGCAAAACTAGCAGTGAAACAGCCCTGACTCATGAATCGATCTTCAACCTTAATTGCTCCATGATATATGCACATACACGAGACTTCATACATCACGAGAAACCGTTTTAACTCTACAGAAACTGCAATTAAAAACCAGACGTATTTGTTAGGCCTTACTCCGATGGACTACCATTTATTTCGCGATTTAGACGATTCTCTACGTGATAAAAAGTTTTCTTCCCAAGAGGCAGTGCAAAATGCTTTCAGTTTGTCGAATCTAGATCACCAGATTTCTATCGCAAAGTCATTAATGACCTTCCTATTACATGGCAGCAATGTTTAGATATAACGGTAATTATTTTGATTAAATAATTACGTTAAATTAAAACAAAAACGTATATAAATTTTTTGAGTACAAATCGGCAATTTCATATCTACTTTACCCCTAATACTATACATATTATTTTCTAAACTACACTACGGTAGAAGTTTTTTATTTGACTCTGCCATATTTTGTACTAGAGTAAGCGCAATCGATTGGTATTATACTCGTACTCTTGTTACCAATTCTTTTAAAGGGATTGTACGGTACATGCATGAGGCATCCCTGGTGTGTGTGGTGGTAATCTCTGCCTATAACATGTGTAGTGAGCCACAAGTAATAAACTGCACTGCGACACCTGAGACAACGACCTTTTGAAGCGCTCGTAGCGAAGTTTACTTAGCTGTTCTCAACCGATCAGCAAAGTTAAGCAACGTCGCGCGCGGTCATCGTCCTCGTGCTTGATTCGTCACAATAACATAAAAAAAACTTCTAAACCATAGATCCACTTACTCTAGCAGCATTGAAGTTAGGGATACCAGTAATATTAGTGTCACACTGTCCAGGGAAGATGACTGGTTCTCCAGGATTCGTGTCCGGCAAGAAGAAGCATGCTTGGTCGGTCTGGTCTATCGGTTCATAGTACATGTTGTTTAGGACATCGATGTCTTCTATAGCATTGTCGATGGCGATTCTAGATGTGTTTGATAGTTCCTTTGTCCTACTGAGCTTCCAACTCCACACTGTTAACAAAAACAAAACTTTAAGAGTAGAGTTCACTTTCCATACAAATGTAGTTTCTTCATATTTTATATAGATAGATAGATAGATAGATAATTCTTTATTGTTACACCAATAAAATACAAAATAAATCTTAAATAAAATTTTGAATAAAGTGTCACAATGGGCGGCCTTATCACTAATAGCGATCTCTTCCAGGCAACCTTTGTATGGAGAGGAAATACAGGAACAATGTCGGGGGTGTACATAAGAAACATAACTAAACAATCATCGAGATAAAGAAAATTAGTCTACGTTATAATCTAAAACACATAATTTAAAATCTAGTAATACCTACAATATATTTATTATTATACTAATACATATTAATATTACATAATATATTCACACAAATATATAATACAAGTATATAAATAATATTATATATATATATATATATATAGATAAAGTATATATATAATTTAATATATAAATACAGTCATATAACTAACATATATAAGATGAGGAAGCGGATGTGATAGGTAGTTTTTAATGAAACAGTTCTAACAGTTTGAATTTACTAATTAGACACCAAGTTATATACCAAGTGTTCAAACTCAGTGAAATTTTGTGTGCATATTGATGAGCCTAATATCTGTGTTTCAGGTTTGCCAGTTTTTCGATTTATCATTTATTTTATCTATACTGTACCGTAGCAGCCGACCCGTCCACTGCTGAACACAGCCTATTAAAGGGATATTTGCCATAATCCCCACGCTTGGCAGGCGGCTTGGGGATCGCAGTGTAAGATGGCAGTTCTTTAGAAGGTGCTGCTGTTCACCTTCCAGTATTTTTTCCCTAAGTCGCCTCTTACGACACCCACGGGATGATATGGGGATGTGCAATTCTAACCCGGTACTCCACTAAAAACGATTTTTCGCACTCCACTAAAAACGAATTATTTTTGAAAATACTTAGTTTTACGGAAATCTGGCAAACCAGAAGCATCGACGATATACATGCCAAGTTTCACCGAGTTTGAACACTTAGTTGTGTTAGTAGTTTTGAAGCGCTCGTAGCGAAGTTTACTTAGCTGTTCTTAACCGATCAGCAAAGTTCAGCAACGTCGCCCGCGGTAATGAGTTGGATGGGTGACCGCTAGTGACATTACTACTGAGCGCTTCCGTGCTTCGGAGGGCGCGTTAAGCCGTCGGTCCTGGTTGTTGTCTTAGAATGGCAGTCGTTACAGAATGGTGGTAGGCCATTTAGTGAATGCCCGCCTGGCTAGCTACTGCCCTCAAGTAGAAAATCTGTTGCCAAACGCCTAATGTTGTGTTCCGGCAGCTGTCCTTGAGAGCCAGTACTTCTAGGTTAGCCTGTACAACATCTTCGACCACATCATCACTTACCATCAGGTGAAATAGTGGTCAAAGGCTAAACTATCAGGCTTAAAAAAAAAACTTAGTATTCAAAACTCAGATCAGGAAACAAGAGAGATAGGTAATGGAGGCGTGGCAAGTGCGAACGCATCTGGCCCAAATCAGGCTTGTTTGTACAAATCAACAAACGAATCAGTTCTTCCGATAACGCAATGGATCAGTGGCTTAATAGCTGTGTCTGTGTGTGTATCTAGTGACCGTAGCTACAAGTTGAAGCACAACCCATTTTTGAATGTGTACGTATAGTTAGTGTATTAGTTTACAGCGGAATTCTTGGAGTGCGTAGCAATATGTGCGTATGTACGCCATACTTATTGTTTTTATTGATGTGTGAGTGAAATTGGTGGGAGAGACGTGGAGACACTTTTATGTGAACAAACACGGACTGAAGGCAAATCTTCCTTGTTTCTCTGATCTGTGATTCAAAATATGACAAAACTACGTTTGAATTGAAAGCGCTGCATGAACTTTACTCTGAATTGAAAGATGTGGAATCATGGCAATTGTACTGGTCAACATATTTATGTGAGCTGTATTTGACAGTTGATATACTACCTGAACATCCGAAGGAAGTTTAGATTTACAAATAATATTATTAGAGTGGCTACAGATTACTCCATAATAGTAATCAAATCAATTAATTATTTTAAAACGTGCCTGCGTGTACGTAAATGTGATTATAGCAATGATGGCTGAGCGGTAATAGCTATACAACGCGGACAACCGTGACGCAGGGCCATGGTTTGAGCTTCATCGCATGGTGGGCGGGCATTTTTTGAATGTTCCACTGATAATTACCACACTGAAGTAGAAAATCTGTTGCGAAGCACCTAACAGTGTGTTCTGGCAGCAATATTTGAGAGCCATTAAAATTACAGCCACATGAGACTTAACAACTGTATGTATATGGGTGACGTTGGAGAACAATTCGTCACTTGCCACTTGAAAAAAATCTGTTGTAGGCAGTGCGTCTGTTACAGGCAGAGGTTAGTCCGCTTAACATCAAGTGGAATTCGTGCTTGTTCCGTCACAATTACATTAAAAAAATGCAAAAACTTGACTTTTGAATTTGTTCAATGTTTATCCAGCTCTGCTTTGGTGTTCTTATGTATTTAGAAACCATCTCCTAGCTGAGAGGAAGGTTCTTGAAACATTCAAGCAATATTGAAATGAATGGCTAGACCTGGACTGGGATGTATGCTCAGGTGTTCTTTACACAATCTAGTGATTAGGGATTACATTTTTTTTATGTTATTGTGACGAAAGAAGCTCGAGGCCCACCTGATGTTAAGCGGACTAAACTGTGCCTATAACAGATGGATTTCATCACAAGTCACGAATTGCACTGCGCCCGTCACTTTGAGACATAGTTGTTAAGTCTAATGTGCTTGTAATTTCACTGGCTCTCAAGGACTGCTGCGGGAACACACCGTTAGGTGCTTGGAGACAGTTTTTGACTTGAGGGTGGTAGCTAGCCAGGCGGGCAATAGCAAAATGCCATATACCATGCGGTGAAGCTTAAGCCGGCGGTGGGGATCGAACCAGGGACCTGCGGCGCGGCAGCCCATAGCTATTACCGCTCGACCATCATTGCTTAAAATACATTTTCTCGCTTAGCAGTATGTCAGTCTAGTTCTGACTAAAGCAGTAGGTGTTGGGGTTACATAATAGTATTATTCGTTTTTCTATTGTTGGTAGCCTTGATCAGCCCTTTTATATTTATTTATATTTCCACTATTTCACCTGCTTGTAGGTGATGACCTGGTCGAAGATGTTCCATTACACTGTACGCCTAGGAATGGAATCTCCCAAAGACAACTGCTGTAACACGCTGTCCGGTGCTCAGCGGCAAAATTTCTACTCACGTGCTTGGTAGCCAGGCAAGCATTCTCAACTCACCACTGCAACTGCTGGGCATTGCCAATGCTAAACTAGGCATTCTTTAAATATTTTCTTTATATCCTATCTACATCCTTCACAATGAATTGACTGTATATTATGTAACGATTTTGAGGGATAGTAATTAAACAGCTTTAAACGGTTTAAATCGCGTACATTTATCATTTTTTTTTCAGCAGTCAGAGTCAGTTACCCCGTGACCACGATCACTGCAAAGTGTTTGAAACGTCGAGACAAAAATAATGATAAATATACGCGATTTAAACCGTTTAAAGTTGTTTAATTACTATGTGTAATAATCGCGAAAACATAAGACAACATTAGATTTTGAGGGACCCTTGGAACATTTCTTCATTAGTCAAATTCTGTTTTGTGTAAAAACTAATTAGATGAATGCTTGTGTTAGCACCCGTTTATCTATTTGTATTGTATGAAACTGTTTGCCTTCATTAAATTGATCTTAATTTAGAAAGATTTAAGTAAAAACCAAATTACCTCCTTTGAAGTCAGTGTTATCTAGTTGGTCCACGCAACTGTAGGCTAGTGCGTAGTTTTCGTAGTCGGTGTCCACAATCCAGTACGGGATTGTTATAACTGTAAAAAATAATATATTTTATCAAAAGAAATAAAACAAAACCTATGCCTAACATTTGTTTTCTGTTTTACAGAGAACGTTTGTATTATACCAGACTGTTAAAGTAGTACAATAGTTATTTCTATGTAAGAGAGCAAAGTCGTTTTTTGCTGCGAATGCTGATTTTGGATCCTGAGCAAACGAAGGATTCAATGATTTTGCTAAGGATTCAATGATTCTAAAGTTGAATCCTGAGTGTGGCGAGGGATTCAAAGGCACGAGATGCAAAACACTTTGCTCTCGTGTAACACACATTACTTTTCATTTCAGCAGCGAGAACACTTTAGGAGATAAAATAATAAACAGGTATAGATTGAAATAATCATTATATTATTCAACTCTTTACGCCAGCCATGAAATTTTATTCCCGCTCTTTTATTTAAATTAAGGCGTGTTCGGAAATAGCACTCATGATATTTTATTATTCAAAATAAATTACGTAACATTATTGAAACTAGAATTAAATATTTACAGGTTAAATATCAGTCTTATTTTCAGTAAATACTTATTTTCGTTTAAATACAACAATAAGTTAAAAGTTAAATAAATTACATACATAATTATCTTTTTTGCAAAATGTCTTTAGTTAGTACGAAATTCTGAACTTGTTTGTCTTTGAGGTCTAAATCAAAATCGGAACTTCGAAAGGTCTGGTCTTTGTCTCTCTCTTTCTAATGGCGGGAAAGAGATAGAGTGTGAATGTTTCGAATTGTATGATTAACCCAAGGATGAAAAATATAGTCGCGGCTATCTGGAAAAAATAATTAAAAAGTGACTTTGTCTCACTCAGTGAGCAAAATCGCATTTTGCTCCCTGATTTCAGGCAGCAAAACCTACATGTTTGAGCTACTGAAGTGAAAATTATATTGTAGTATAAGTATTGATACATGTTATCATTTTAGATGCCTTATGTGCTGGAATATCTATTTAACTATGCTTACCAGTGCCATTGGATGTGAAGACCAAGTTCATTCTTCCGGTATTATCGTTGAAGCTGAAACTGGCTGTTCCACTGGTGATGCCCAAGGATTGTGCGATCACGTTGTATGAGTTAAAGTCAAGAGAATTGTTAGCATTCAATATGAACTCGTGATTGATGCACTGGCCACCCTCTTCTTCTTTGGGGTAGGCTTCAATTTCATGCCAAACGCCTTGGAACTGAGAATAACAAAATAATTTATGAGTTTTTGTATTGCAGACCACTAATGGTAAGTGATGATATGGTTAGTAATGTAATAACTGGTTCTCATAGAAAACAGACGGGAATTTGCAAAATGTCCTACACCACCGTCCTATAATGGTTGGGTAAGAAAATAACTGGAACCGGCGCGATGGCTTAACGTGTCCATGTTGATCGATAAAGTTAAACTAGGCAAGCTCCGTTGAGCGGGTCAGGGATGGTGCTGTACATGCGGGCCCGCTCCGGCGCAGACGAACGGTGTTGAGGAAGTGGCAGTTTGCCTGCCTTCTCCCTTCTCCGTAGTGGGGTTACTGGTGGAGAGCCGGGGGATTCACCAGCTTGCACGATCCCACACAAGGCCACGTGTGTGTTCGTGCAAGCTGGTGAAGAATCCCCCGGTAAGCAAGGTCGCACCTCCAGAGGCGCAGAGGCCCGACGAAGCTCGGCCTACCGCCGGTGCAAGGTGAATGCTAACGCGACCTTATCTTGCCCCACCTTGGCAGAGTTTAGTTGGCTCAAGTCCCGCACATCCCCTTCCACTACCCCCGTGGTGGAGAGGCAATGCGAAGGTATTTCACCCCTCAACTAAAAAAGGCAACTTCCGTTACGTCGAGCCCATAATAAAACATAATATGTAGTTATGTAAAAGGCCGTATTTTTCACGAGGGACCATAGGAATATAGGTACCATACGCTTCAGAAACTGTACACTAAATTTTGAATGATTAATTGAAATAGGGAAACTTTAAGAAATATTATTCGATTGGTTATAGCGCAAATGACACAAAGGTTATTAAGACATTAAGGCGTTACTTTGCGCAAATCTATATTTAATAATAACAAATGTTTATATATTTATAGGAATAAACTCATTAATATAAAATATAACTATTGGAATAATTTTCCTTTTAAGCCAACGTGACGTCATACTCTCAGAGCGCACTAACGAGAAACCGTGCGCTCGAAGTATCAAGACCCCCTATGTCCTATTTTTAATGTTTTCATTTAAACAATATTATTAAAAACAATGATAGCTGATATAACAATCGGCAATTGTTTCATATACATTTTTGGGAAATAAAGACTTGCAGATACCCGTGGGGTGCCTGGTTAGGATGTCATCTCCCGATTTCTTTCCGTGTGTATCGTAAGATGCGACGAAGGGAAAAGTGCGCCTAATGAGAAAAATGCACTTCTCACGTGGATGTGAGTAGGGTGTTGTGTGCATTAGATACACAGCAGGGCTGTATACCATCTTAGTGCCCTGCCAGGGTTTCATACAATATGTTCTTGTGTACCTATCTTAGATGTTGCTAGCGTAAACATATTATTCGTAATATGTAGTTGTGTTTCATTCAATGTGTTAGAGAAAACATTTTGTATTACCCTGAAACTGTGTCTGGTGACTAGCAATAGGCTCGCTCCCTATTACATGGGACCAAAACTCAATTGTAAAGTGGGTGTTTACCCCTTTGGGGAATACAGGCGTGATTCTATGTATGTACGTATGCATTAAAAAAATATATTATGTTTTGTAAAACAATTACTCCTTTATTCATAATAGTCTGCTAACTTAAAGCATTGCTAATTCTTACTCTGTCTTCTTATATTGACCTAAGTCGGAATGAAAGATAACATTCTGCAGCAGCTGTTTTAAGTTAGTGGACCATTATGAATAAGGGGGTAATAAACTAAAGTAAATCTTACCAAAGACATATTGAAGTTGTTCACGACGGTCAAATTGACGTCACAACGGCCGGGGAACACCACAGGTACCCCGGGTTGAGGCTCGGGGAAGTAGAAGCAACCATCTCGACTCTGATCTTGAGGAATGTAGTATCTGTCATCCAATACATCAATGGTGCCGACGATTCTATTGATCTCGTTTGCGGCGAAAGTCGACAGAGTTTTAGATCTGCTAAGCTTCCAACTGGAGACTGGAAAGAGTAACAAAAGTAGGTAAATGAAGCAATAGTGTTTTTCAACACACTTCAATTATTGTTTTTTTTTTCCTGATATGTTAGCCTTTGACCTCTATCTCACCTGATGGAAAGTGATGATGTGGTCGAAGATGTTGTTCAGACTAACCTAGAAGTACTGGCTCTCATGGACAGCTGCCGGAACACACCGTTAGGTGCTTGGCGACAGGTTTTCTACTTGAGGTTTTTTTTATGCTTGATAGTTTAGCCTTTGCCCACTATCTCACCTGATGGTAAGTGATGGTGTGGTCGAAGATGTAGTTCAGACTAACCTAGAAGTAATCTCAAGGACAGCTGCCGGAACACACCGTTAGGTGCTTGGCGATAGACTTTCTACTTGAGGGTGGTAGCTAGCCAGGCGGGCATTCGCAAAATGCCCTACCACCATGCTATAACGAGTGCCATTTGACAACAACCGGGACGTGCTCTCCAAAGCACGGAAGCGCTCAGTAGTAATGTCATTAGCGGTCACGCATCCAACTCATAACCGCGGCGGACGTTGCTTAACTTTGCTGATCGGTTAAGAACAGCTAAGGCAACTTCGCGGAGCGCTTCGATTTAGTTGATTGGTTTGTTTCCCATTGGAGTTTAAGTTTTGTCTGTCTTGATTGGTCCTCGTTTGTGGTATTGATAGATTAGGTGAACTAGGTATTTTTTACCGACTTAATCCTTTTTTAAGTCGGAGGTTCTCAATTAAACTGTTATTTTTGTGTGTTTCCTCATTAATTTTTACAGGATGTACCGATTTTGATGACGTTTTTACATTGGAAAGCTGTTGCTGGTCGTGTGGTCCCATATAATTTTAAAAAAGATCTAACAAGTAGTGTTTGATATATCTCTAATAATGAGTACTTAATTGGCTTTAGGTTCATTAATGATGTTCTTTTTATGCTAGGTTAGCCTTTGACCACTATCTCACCTGATGGTAAGTGTCGAAGATGTTGTTCAAGCTAACCTAGAATTATTGGCTCTCAAGGACAGCTGCCGGAACACACCGAAAAAGTTCTCATTTTCACTTGTTGATGAAAATGAACAAAAAACCTGACAAAATACGATGGTTTTGTTTATTTACTTTTAAGTGAATTTTTTGTTATAGATTATTATTTCTGCCGTCAGTATTTTTTGTATTTTTTTTTTGCATATATTAGGTATACCTTCAATTTTTACCATGCGGTTGCTTGCCTTATTTTTGACATATTAGACCGTTCCATTTTTGTATATATTGTTTATATTTTTTTATGAAGAGTAAATCATTTCTAAGTTTCTCATAGGTACTGCATTACAACTGAATATGCTATGGGTTTTGATTGATATGGATTAAAATTGAAATTCTTACCAGATCTGAACTCCTCGTTGATGTTTGCACAAGAATACACGAGAGCGTATGACTGGTAGTCGGTTGCCAGGACCCAGTAGGATGTCGTTACTGCAAAAGGATCAAAATTTTAAATACTAATAAGTACTTAATAAAAAACATTACTAATTAAAAATAATGTATTTATAAAAAAAAATGGAAATTTAATTAATAAAACAAAAAAAGAACTAATTAATAATGATTAATAATTGAGGCGTAAAACTGTATATGCAGCGCATTTCAAGCTTTAAACGATGGATAGGCTAAATCGAAGACTATGAAACGCAAAGATAGTGTTTTATTTATTAAATATGTTCTAGCCAGTATAACCGGAACTTACTCGAACACTCTGAAACAGGCCCTAAGGGTCCGTTTCAGAATATCCTAAAGAGTTTCGGGTTGCTAACCAACACATAAAATAACTGAATGATAAAAATGATAGTTAACATGCAGCGCGTTTCAAGCTTTAACCAATGAATAGGCTAAATCGATGACTGTGAAATGCAAAAATAGTGTTTTATTTATTAAATATTTTCTGGGTAGTATAACCGGAACTTACTCGAACATTCTGAAACAGGCCCTAGGGGTCCGTTTCAGAATGTCCTAATAAAGTTTCGGGTTGCTAACCAACACATAAAATAACTGAATGATAAAAATGACAGTTAACATGCAGTGCGTTTCAAGCTTTAACCGAAGGATAGGCTAAATCGATGACTGTGAAACGCAAAGATAGTGTTTTGTTTATCAAATATGTTCTGGGTAGTATAACCGGAACCTACTCGAACATTCTGAAACAGGCCCTAAGAGTATTTTTATGTTTGAACTTACAATTAAATCCTTGAACGGGGAAAGTGACTAAAAGTTTGGCGCTCGTGTCGTTCGTTTCAAGAACAGCAATTCCAGTAATCGTGTCCAAGGTCCGGTTGATGACTTGCGTGTTGAAAACGTCCACGACTGGTCCATCATTTGTAATCCTCAAGTCGTAGTTTGCGTTTCCACAAGTGCCTGTTTGGAAAGGCGCAGGATACCTTTCAATGTCATGCCACAATCCCATGTACTGAAAGCATATTTGTGATTATTAGCTTGAAGTAACTGCAAAAATTATCTCAATATACGAGTAAGTATTTAACGGTACTTAATTCCGATAAAAATATGTATATTATATACATAAATTATACAGGAATTACTTTGCGCAAATCTATATTTATTCAGTAACGAATAAAAAACATAGAATTCATTAAACTGATATTTTTGAAATTCTCTTAAAAACTTTAAAAGTATCTCTAGTCACAATTCCGCTAAATTTCCAGTTCAGCCGACATGACGTCATAAATATCACGTGGCCAAACCGGAAGAATTTTCGACGCGTTTCGCTAAGCATCCTTACTAAGCATCCTCAGAAGTATTTACTTTTTTCATATTTTTTTTTATGTTACTGTGACAGAACAAGCTCGAGGCCCACCTGATGTTAAGCGGACAAACCTCTGCCGAACGAAACAGATGCATTTCACATAACAGTTAAATTCTGAAAAATTGTCCGACTAATAAGCAATATTCTGTGACTTACACCACCGGCGTCAAAGTTCATCACAGCTGGAATACTTTCGTCACACTGTCCAGGAAAAACAACTGTGGCATTCTCGTTTGGTGCCGGGTAATAGAAGCAAGCAGCGGCGGAGTGATCAATAGTTTGGTAGTAACGGTCATTGAGAACAGTTATGTTATTGATAACCGTATTGATAGCGGTAACAGCTTGGTCTGTTAAATTGGTTGTCCTGCTCATCTTCCAACTCCAAACTGAAAGGAAAATGAAGTGAGAAACTAAACGTGAAGCGCAGTTGCAAGCTTTCGTAGCGGAACTCGAAGCTTTCGCAGAGGTAGTTTCGAAGGTTTCAAAGAGTTTTCTAGGTTAGCCTGAACAACATCTTCGACCACATCATCACTTACAATCAGGTGAGATAGTGGTCAAAGGCTAGCCTATCAGTTATTACAAAAAGGAGGCTTTGAGCCGTGATAGCTATTGACTGCCGTGGCACAGGTCCATGGCTCGATCCCCACCAGTAACTTGAACTACACTGCTAGGGCATTTTGCGAATGCTCGCCTGGCTAGCTACCATTTTCAAGTAGAAAATCTGCACCATGCAGCTAACTTTGTGTTCTGGCAGCAGTCCTTAAGAGCCAGTAAATTACAGGCACCAGGAGACTTTACAACTGTATGTAGGGTGATGGGCGCTGTGAAGTCACTTGTGATGAAATGCCTCAAAGGTTACTGGGTCTCGTGCGTATTCCGTCACAATCCCCTAAAAAAGTTTACTAGTCACCTAGGTTTCAGGTAATGTTCACTGAGGTCATGCCTGGATGGGTGACCGCTAGTGACGTTTAGTACTGAGCGCTTTCGTGCTCAAATCCGTTAGTCCAAGTTGTTGTGTTAGAAAGGCAATTATATGATGAGGGAGGGCATTTTGCGTATGCCCACCAGGCTACCCTCAAGTAGAAAATCTGTCATTAAGCATCTAACGGTATATTCAGGCAGCTGTCCTTAAGAGTCAGTTTTTATTCTTGGTTAAATCTTTTTTTATCTTCGACCGCATCATCACTTGGGCAGATTGTGGTCAAAGTCTAAATCACACTAATATTATAGAGGCGAAAGTTTGGTAGTGTGATTGCATGTTTGACAGTTCTTAAACGGCTGGATCTATTTTGATGAAAATTGGTATAAAGGTAGAGGAGGCGCTGGATTAAGACATAGGACACTTTTTATCATTATCATACATCACCACGCGGGTGTAACCGCAGGGCGTAGCTAGTTGATAATAAAAAAAACTTTTTTGGGGTAGTTGTAATGGTTTCAGTAATATATAAGTCAAGGCGCAGTTGACTAAATATCGATAGTGTAGAATTACCTCTCCGTGTAGAGTTGCTTTGATTCACACATCCGTAAACCAAAGAATAGCTTGTGTAATCAGTATCCAAAATCATTAACTCGAATAGTACAGGAGCTGAAAATTAAAGCAACATTTCTGTTATTCGTAATTTTGATAGAACGTGTCAATAAAGGAAGACATACTATTTAGTTGAATTATTTTGAATTTAATTAATTTATATAGAGGCAGCTTTATAGCATAAAGCAATTCCACTAAGGTCTGGTTTCACAATCATCAGGTTAGAAATATCAGAGAGATGAAATGTTGACCGACTAGTTTTATAAACTATATATACCTAATAAACTTTTCTTTTAAAATCAACATTCGTTCTATTTATATTGGTTATGTTTACATGTATTCTTATGAATAGTAAGTAACTTAACTGATGATTGATAAACCCAGCCTTACCTACGTGACTTTATGCATACAAAACAGCAGATTTTAATTAGAAGAATCAACTTTGGTTCTATTTATTTTAAGGAAAACCTATTGCTTAATTTAATTATAGAAAGAATAGAGGAAGAAACAATGTTTGCGTATTAAAATTTAGTGGCTAGCGAAACAAAACAAATACGACGTTTTATTTTTCATGACAACAAAGAGATCCAATATTGAAAGTTATGTATTAAATGCTCTTCACTGTGTCTACTAACAAATAAGTTATTATGCCTCCGTAGCATATTTGCAACAAGACAGATTAGCAAATTGACATATCGAGTACATAACATCAGCAATAATAGTGTGCGAGTGAGAGATTTTTGTTTCAATTTGTTTCTCTATAAATTTAATTTAAACTCTATGACCGTTTTTAAGTTAATCTATGATGGCATTCTTTTATTTGACATTCTTCTTATCCATAAATATATAGAAACAAAGTCAATTATAGTTCATCGCAGATAGCAATACAATAAGTTATAAGCAATTAGGAACACATACAACATCTACTTTCATGACAATTATGTACAACAAAAAATATATTCATATCAATTTATTTAACAGTATAAAATCAAATATTGAGAAGAAAAGCAATGCACATATTATACTATGTCTAGTTCTTCGAAATTCGCATCAAAGGATAAAGTATCAACTTACATTCCGGGAATGAGACCAAAAGTTTTCCTATCGTCTCGTTCCCAATGGTCACAGCAGTGGCTTCTCCAAAAGCTTCGTTGAGAGTCTGGTTAACCACTTCGGTGTTGTAGACTATTACTGTTCCGGTAGAGCTTAATGAGTAGGCAGCTTGATTGCAACCACCACCAACTTGGTTGTCTGACGGGTAGCTCTCGATGAGGCGCCAGCGGCCTAGATACTGAAAGAATACATACATTTTACTTATTTATTTCTTTAATACATAGGAACGGCAATGCCTATACTTAGTATATATAGTTATACTAAGTTAATAGAGTGAAGTGAACCGTTGATAAAATTATTCATTGATTGAGCGATCAACTTATCAGGAATAATTTACATTTGAAAATAAGATGTAAAAAAATTGAAATTTAGAAATAGGCTGTCATACAAATTAGATTAATTTTACATGTCAAAATTAAAATTTAAAATAAGATAATATCTAGAAATAGTTGCCGTCATAAAAATAAAACTATGTCAAAACAAAATTAAAAAAAAGTTAATACTTATTGCTGTCATTTGTTTTACATAACAAAAATAAGGTTATATATATAGATGATATTTTCAAACTTTTTTTTGTAATAACGCATGCTCCGCGGATTACTATAAAAATGTTTGGAGATTTAATTGATATACAGCTTCAGTTAAAAAAACTGATTGTAGCGAATTCTCCAGATTTTAGAGCATTATCATAGCAAGCTTGCAAATCTAAATAAGGATGCCGGGCTGCCTGCTGGATGCTGTAAGTGTACATTTTGATTTTCATCCCCTTTCCCGAGGGAACCATGCTGAATTTCGGGATAAAAAGTATACAATACCTTCTTCGTAGTGTGAACTCAAATCGTGTTAAGTTTCATTGAATTCCATTCAGTAGTTTTGGAGTGATGCCCGGCCGAGATACAGACAGACAGACAGACAGGCAGACAGACAGAAAAAAAACAAAAAACATACAGTTTTGGAATCAGTGTCAGCTACAGTGCTCTAAATTATGTTTTTCAATATATCTGCCATGTACAGAATTGGATCTGTTACAGTTTTATTATAAGTATAGTCAGGAATTCTCTTTACTTCTATAAACACTTCGAAAGAGATCAACCAAATGAAGAGTACTTACTAAAGCTGCATTGAAGTTCGTCACCACAGGTATATCATCATTATCGCATTGACCAGGAAGTACCACAGGTTCTCCAGGTGCAAGATCAGGGAAGTAGAAGCAAGCGTAGTCTGACTGGTCAATAGGCTCGAAATACCTTTCAGACAATACTGTCGAATTGACCATAGCATTGTAGATGGCAGTACTTGCTGAGTTAGAGAGTTGCTTTGTGCGGCTGAGTTTCCAGCTGTATACTGTAAAATGAACGAAAATCGTTAGTTTCAATTGCTTTGTTAGTTTCAATTGCTTTGTTAGTTTTAATTGCTTTGTTAGTTTCAATTGCTTTTTTTTTTTTTTTTTTTTTTAATGTTTTTGTGACGGAACAAGCTCGAGGCCCACCTGATGTTAAGTGGACTAACCTCTGTCTATAACAGTTGCAATTCATGACAACTCACGAATTGCACTGCGCCCGTCACATTGAGACATAGTTGTTAAGTCTCATTGTGCCTGTAATTTCACTGGCTCTCAAGGATTACTGCCGGAACACACCTTTCGGTGCTTGGCGACAGACTTTCAACTTGAGGGTGGTCGCTAGCCAGGCGGGCATTCGCAAAATGCCCTTCCACCATGCGGTGAAGCTCAAGCTCTGGGCGGGATTCGAACCATGGACCTGCTGCGCGGCAGTCCACTGAGCCATCACTGCTTCAATATGCTTTGTTAGTTTCAATTGCTTTGTTAGTTTCAATTGCTTTAATAGTTTCAATTGCTTTGTTAGTTTCAATTGCTTTGTTAGTTTCAATTGCTTTGTTAGTTTCAATTGCTTTGTTAGTTTAGGCGCTTTGAGCAGAGTTGGTCTTTGCTGCAATCATTACTTGAATGCTCACCTGGCTACCTACCACCCTCAAGTAGAAAATCTATAGCCAAGCACCTGATGGTTTGTTCCGGCAGCTGTCTTTGAAAGCAGTAATTCTAGGTTAGCATGTACAACATCTTCGATCACATCATCACTTACCATTAGGTAAGTGGTCAAGGGCTAACCTATCAGCTATAAAAAGGTGACCGCTATTGGCGTTTACTATTGATCGCTTACATGCTTCGGAGGGCACGTTAAGTCGTCGGTCGATGGCTTTCGTTAAGGGTAGGGATTTTTTTGATGCCCGCTTGTTTTACCCTCAAGAACCATCTGTCGCCAAGCACCTAACGGTGTGTACCAGTAGCTGTCCATGACAGCCTGTTCCCATTTTTAGTTATGCTCATTTTTCATTTTCGACCACACCATTACTTACCATTAAGTAAGATTGTGGTCAAAGGCCTATTCTTAAAAGTCGAAAAACTTAAATAACAATAAATGAGACAAGAACAATAATTTATTTACTTAATTTGGAAAGAAAAACATGAAGAAGAAAACTTCTGAGAACGTTAAGAATAGAAATTAAACTTAAGACGCTATCAAATGCTGAAATTTTGTCACTATCGGACTGCACAGGAATGAAAGAGAGGCAGACGATGGTGATATCGAGATCAGTTTAGATCTGATCCCAAAGTAAGCTTAATAATGTAGAACTAGTAATGTTAATAGAAAATGTAACTCTTTCATCCCTCTTGATAAGGTTTTGCTACTTTATTAATATATGTAGATAGACATTCATACGTAAATAATTAAGAAACTTACGTTACAAGCGTAATTTAGAGTCAACGTTGAAATTTTAATCTAACGAGAAAATATTCAGTAAACGTGTTTCAGACTTTTCTTGGCCTTAGATAATTTGACTAGATTAACATATAATTTTCTCACTGCTTCAAACTAAATAAATTTTACTAAAAATCTGTTCAAGTAAAGCTACTTAAAATTTGTCAGCGTCTTAAAAGACAAAAGTATATTCACATCACTCACCTGCTTTTAAATAATTGCCAATGTTAACGCAACTATAAGCCAGTGCATAGTCGACATAGTCAGTAGCGACGATATAGTACGGGAAGGAAGTGTTTGCTGTAAAAGAAAAAAAAAACATTTATGGATGGCGAACATTGAAACACCCAGCATCATTCAAGCCGCAAGCTAATCAACGCTGTATTGACATCCCCATTTTATATCCCCAGCTTTATATCAGGTGGGCCTCGTGCGTGTTTCATCACTATACATACATACAAAAAATCACGCCTCTTCCCCGTTAGACAGGTAGACAGAGACCACATATTTAAACTTACTACGATCATATCTCTTTCACTTCATCTACACTCATCAATCCTTTCAATTATGAGCGTCGGTTTAGGGTACTCCTGACCTGGCCTTTTTTTCAGAACGTTTTCAATCTGATTTCGGAACGTTCGCTTAGGTCATCTCCTTCCAACATTTCCGTTCACTTGTCCCATGTATACCTGTTTAGTCATTCTCATTTCATTCATTCTCTATACATGTCCAAACCATCTTAACATAGACGTATGTTAAGATGGTTTGTCTCCATCTTAACACAAATTATGGATAACATTTTATATATATATGGATGGTCTCGGTTTTTGACACTACATCCTCATTCACACATTATCCCTTATCACACTATTCCTTATCCTATCACTCCGTTTGACTTAAATCATGCTTCTCAATGGTCTCATTTCCACTTTATTTATTCTACTTTCATGCTCTTTCTGCCATACCCAACTTTCACTACCATACATTAGTGTCAAGTAGAACATCTGTCACAAAGCACCTAACGGTGTGTTCCGGCAGCAGCCCTTGAGAGCCAATGAAATTACAGGCACATGAGACTTAACAACTATGTCTCAAGGTGACGGGCGCTGTGCAATTTGTCAATCATGATGAAATGCATCTGTTCTAGGCAGAGGTCATTCCGCTTAACATCAGGTGGGCCTCGAGCTTGTACCGTCACAATACCATAAAATAAAAAACCATCTCCTGCAACTTTACCGTTTTGTTCATCACTATATCATTAAAAACACATTTCACATGTAAGTTACTTAGTTGGTAACGAGGTATCACCACCTGTTTAAAAAAACTGGCCATACTTCGCTATTCGTAGAGGTACTTCTCAACTTTGTTCATATAGTTTGAGGCTTGATTATATTCATATATTGCTAAAGATGCACCAAGTTATATTCAATACTTACTGTTTCCTTCGACGACGAGGTTGAACCGTCCGTCGGTACCATTAATAAAGGTGAGCTCGCTTCTGGACGTTCCCAAGAGCTGGTCAGCAATACTTCCAGAGATCAGGGACAGGCTATTATTGCTGGAGATGGAGAATTCATGGTCGACGCACTGACCAGGCTGGAAGTCTTTAGGGTACGCTTCGATTTCAAACCATTGACCGGTGAACTAGGAAATTATAATGACAATTAGGAAAAACAGGGATTCCCCCTTTTTATTCCAATGGATCTTTTACTAATCTATTACGAGTAGAACACAAAATATTCATTTCAGGAATTTAAATTGTACGCCCGTTTCTACAGGCTACAACAACTACAACAAGACTAGAACTGTATGGTTACGAAGATGGTAAAATTAGCAGCGGATCTTGTGATTTCATTTTGTAACCACCTGCTCAATGGTTGTTACTTATTGGTACTTATAGTTCTTAGCTGGTGTTAATCGGAATCAGAGTTGGAACTGGAGCTTGAGTCAGAGGCAGAGGTGCAGTAGATACATAATTATGTCTCAATAACTTACAAACGTGAAACATAAATGAGTAATCAGTCTCTTTAAAAAAACCAAATATAAATGGTATTACACCTACGTAGGTAAAGAAATTTAAAAAGTTTCATCAGTACCATTGTACATAATAAACAAAAGTTCAGCTGTATAATTCAGTGGATCCATATATAGCCATAGCCCAGCATTTTTAAATAGTTGCTCACAGCTGTCCAATATATATTGTGTCACACTATAGTTGGAAACAATGAATATTGGCGAACAATCAAGTACAATATTTCAAATTGAGTTTCCTCTCCAAAGTCAGGGATCATCAATGATAAGATGCATTTTTCTTTATTGCAATCAATAAGTCTTACATACAAATAATTTACGAACAAGATGGCTGTTTATTGTGCTGTTAGCAGCCTCATCAGGCCACACCACAATAAACAGCTAATATTCAAATTGTACATTATCGTAAGGAACATCTTTTGATGGCAATGTTCTGCCGATTGTGTTACCACTGTGGCCGTTGCAGCAGTCGCTCGCTTTGTTTTCATTTTCACCTTCGATTCACAATTATCGGTATTGGAGTCGGAAGTGTATAAATCGGAAGTTCGGACCTTTCGGATTTGGAGATGAAGCTCCGAAACATCCCTAACCTATTCTACTTGAGGACGCGAGTTCGGTTCGTCCGAGATATAACATTCTATGCTTATTGTTACATTTAGAAATTACAAAGGATTCCTTAAGCAAAGATCACAAAGAACGAAGTATAGCAGTAGATTTGAAAACAATCCTGAGGTGTATAATCGTAGATTTATTAACAAGGGCGGTAAGTTGTTAATGACACTCTAGAAATTTTAACGTAACTTATGTCTCCGAGTGGCGAGCCTAATGCAATGTCAAATAAAACGGTGGCACTGCAACAATAATGGGTAGTTGTAACGTTTTTGAAGCAGTGATGGCTCAGTGGCATTGGATATGGCCTGCGGCGCAGCAGGTCCATGATTCGAATCCCGCCGCGGGCTTGAGCTTCACCGCATGGTGGAAGGGCATTTAGTGAATGCAAAAAACATAATATATTTATTTCAGGAATCGAACTGGTACTCCCGTTTCTACAGGCTACAACAACTACAACAAGGCTAGAACTGTATGTTTACGAAGATGATAAAATTAACTGCGGATATCATTTTGTAACCATCTACTCAATGGTTGTTACTCATAGTTGTTAGCTGGTTATACGGGGACCGGAGTCCGAACCAGGGGGGTTAATCGGTTTAGAGAGTTAAAAAAAATCATTTGGACTATGGTTAGTCAAGCCATTTCATTTTATCATATATCATAAAATTTAATTGACATTTCTAAATGCTGCAGTCTATACTCACCAAGTTGAGATTAAAATCTGAAACTACATTAATGTCTTCATCTTCACATTGCCCTGAGAACAACACTGGTTGTCCAGTAGGCTCTGGAATATAGAAGCAACCGTCTCTGGTCTGGTCCATGATCTCGAAGTATCTCTGGTCAAGGACAGGTATGGAGGCCATAGCTGCGTTAATAGCTGTGTTGGCGGCGGCAGATAAACTCTTCGAGCGGCTTAGCTTCCAGACGGTGACTGTTGGAAAAGTTCATGAATTAAATACCTAGAGTAAGTAATACTGTATTGTAAAACAATAAAACAAGTTATTATGCTATGCACGAGTTATACACCCGGATTTTCAATTTAACTGCAAGGAAATGAAACATAGTTAATGCAAGTAAATAACATCTTTAAAAAAAATTTACCTCATATTTCTATCTTCCAATATGAGTGACATTCTTTCAACTAATATGTTTTAATACTTATAGAATTACTTACCACCGTTAAGTAGAAAATCTGTCGCCAAGCACCTAACAGTCGTTAAGTCTCATGTACCTGTAGGTACATGAGACTTGACAACTGTACGTCTCAGATATATGCAGTGCAATTCGTCACTTGTGACGGAAAGCATCTGTTATAGGCAGAGGTCAGTTCGCTTAACATCAGGTGGATCAATCATTTAAAAAAAAAGGTAGGTAAAAATGTTTTTCAACACACCCGCTCGTAACGGGCCTTTAAATGCACCGATTTTAGTGTCATAATATAGTCTATTACGCACTCTTGCTTTTTTTACTTTGAATTTTCGTATTCATTCCTCGCAAATGTGTTGAAAAACGTCGTAAGAAACTTGTGCGCGTTGTTTATTACAATCTCTATTCCATTTAGGATTTTTTGAAACCCGTCTCGATTGTAATAAACTACTTCGCGCATTAGTTGCATAATGTATTATTAGTCCTTACTTTGCTGTTGGTAGTCATTGATATTCGTGCAGGAATAAACGAGCGAGTAGGATGTGTAGTCGGTGTTGATGATCCAGTAGTCCGTCAATGCGGAGGCTGAAACAATCAAGGTCAAAATCAAAATAAAAATAATAAATTTTCTACAAAAAACGGAACCTCCTTCTAACACTGTTATGGTATGAAATAACTTGTGGAAGTCAGTACCATGCTGATTTAAGTCACCAACCTCACAATATCATGGACGACATCCACAGGTTATTTCATACTTTTCAGTGCTGGAAGTTAGTTAAGTTTTTTGAAAAATAAAAGTGATATAGACTGCGAACAAGATGGTTTTTTTTTCTTTTTTTTTATGCCGGATAGATTAGCCTTTGACCACTATCTCATCTGATGGTAAGCGATGATGTGGTCGAAGATATTGTTCAGGCTAACCTAGAAGAACTGGCTTTCACGGACAGCTGCCGGAACACACCGTTAGGTGCTTGGCGACAGATTTTCTACTTGAGGGTGGTAGCTAGCCAGGCGGGCATTCGCAAAATGCCCTGCTACCATGCTATAACGACTGCCATCCTACGACAACAAACGGGACTGACGGCTTAACGTGCCCTCCGAAGCACGGAAACGCTCAGTAGTAATGTCACTAGCGGTCACCCATCCAACTCATGACCGCACGCGACGTTGCTTAACTTTGCTGATCGGTTGAGAACAGCTTAGCAAACTTCGCTACGAGTACTTCATTTTCTCGCCTTAAACAGTGTTACAACAGCAAATACCATTAATGATTTAATTGTATTTAATAGATGGATGTATTAATTGGTACAAGTTATAGTCAATTAACTGAAAAAAGTATCATTCAGTTAACTGACAGTGACCTATAAACTACTCAACCAATTTTGGTGAAATTTATATAGGACCAATTCTGAGTTATAACTTAATACCCTCATAACCCTTTTCAATAAAAAAAAATTTAAATTCGGACTACTCTGTAAAAAGTTGTGATTGGTCATACATAAAAATATATATACGCGTCGACTTGAGAACGTCCACCTTTTTTGGAAGTTGGTTAAAAATCATCAATTAGGTAACGCATGTACATTGAATAAGACGCCTAATCTCTTACTTTCTGTATCAGTCAAATTGTCCACTGCTGAACACAGCCTCCCCCATTATGGGAGGGTTTCCCAACGATTGGCAGGTGTCTTGGGGATCGCAGTGTGAGATATCAGTTCCTCAGAAAGCGCTGCTGCCCACTTTCTGGTGTGTTACCCTTAGTCGCCTCTTACGAGTCACCCACGGGTACAGATGGGGGTGACATTCTAGCCCAGCCCGGGGCTCCCAATAAGTATAACCTGATTTTTTATCAGTCTGATACTTTTATATGATAATGGAAAAACCACGTCTGGCACTGATATACGTATTCTCATAAAAAGTGACATCATTTGCCTTACTTTTAATTAAATTGATTCACTGGAATTGATGATAATCTGATATATTTCAGGAAAGTGATAGCACATAGATTATCACCTTTATTACTTACCTATACCACAGATTACTTAATAGTTACTACGTAACCTATAAGTAAAATAAAAAATCAGTTGTTTTCAAAGTACCCTACATCTTTCATTACAAATGTTGTTCTAAAAATTATTCGCCAGTCGAAAGCGCTTAAAATAAGATTTAAACATTATTCTTTCTAGTAATTAAACAACTTTAAATGGTTTAAATCACGTATATTTAGTACTTTACTTAGTCCACGTACGTGACCACTTTCACTGCAATGTGTTTGAAACGTCGTAATAAAAATAATGATAAATATACGCGATTTAAACCGTTTTAAGTTGTTTAATTACTATGTGTAATAATCGCGAAAACCTAAGACAACATTAATTATTCATTCTATTTAAATCAGGTTATACTTATTGGGTGTCTCGTAGGGTGCCGTGTTAGAATGTCATCCCCCCATCTCTATCCGTGGGTGTCGTAAGAGGTGACTAAGGGTAACACACCAGAAGGTGGACAGCAGCGCTCTCTGAGGTCCTGATATCGCACACGGCGATGCCCAAGACGCCTGCCAAGCGTGGAGATTATGGCAACCCAATAATGGGGGAGGCTGTTTTCAGCAGTGGACAATCCGGCTGATACAGTAACAGTTCAGTATACTCATTGTCAGTCGCGCATATATTTATAAACACTTTGAACAGTTGAAGATTGATTTAAATAAAATTTATAAAATTCATCCACAAAATATAATATAAGTCGGCACGCTATCAAAAAAATAGTTACTCTATGTCAATCAAAATACATAATAAATTACCACAATATATTAAACAATTATCTTTGCACAAATTTATGCGTGAACTAAGGGTCTTGTTGCTGCATCATGCCTTCTACTCTCTTGATGAATATTTTATTTGTAAGGCGCATGGTTAGTCATATTCGATTAGATTTAAGAAACCTGTTTACCATAACAATATGTACTTCTAGAAATTAAATTTTCACTATAAGTTTTTGCATGCCAGTAATTCGGCGAAATGTGTAAAAGATCTTAAATTGATTTACTTTCAACAACATTATTGTACTCGCATTTGAAGCAAATAAATGATATTCTATTCTATTCTATAAAACCTTTTTTATGCCTGATAGGTTACCCTTTGACCACTATCTCACCTGCTGGTAAGTGATGATGTGGTCGAAGATGTTGTTCCGGCTAACCTAGAAGTTGATAGTCTTATATTAAACCACCAGAATACTTTTTAATAATGGGAGTTCATTATTGCGCCATCTCTGTTTAATGCTCAGACCGACTAGTTTATATTTAGTCTGAAGAAGAACTGATCAGTATAAAGGGTCAAATTCTTCAATTAATCATATCACTAATCGACTCAATATGTAAGGTTACGAATAAATTTAAATTTCGAACGTCTTTCATAAATTTAACTATACTTTTTTTTTGAAGCGCTCGTAGCGAAGTTTACTTAGCTGTTCTTAACCGATCAGCAAAGTTAAGCAACGTCGCCCGCGGTTATGAGTTGGATGGGTGACCGCTAGTGACATTACTACTGAGCGCTTTCGTGCTTCGGAGGGCACGTTAACCGTCGGTCCCGGTTGATGTCTTAGGATGGCAGTCGTTATAGCATGGTGGTAGGACAATTTGCGAATGCCCGCCTGGCTAGTTATCACCCTCAAGTAGAAAATCTCTCGCCAAGCACCTAACAGTGTGTTCCGGCAGCTGTCCTTGAGAGCCAGTACATCTAGGTTAGCCTGTACAACATCTTCGACCACATCATCACTTACCATCAGGTGAGATAGTGGTCAAAGGCTAACCTATCTGGCATAAAAAAAACTTACTCAAATTTAGACCAATCATCCTTATTCTCAATAATAACTATCTGATAATAATTCCGTAATCTAATGAATGAAGAACCATTAGTTTGCAAAATTATACGCAGGCCTTAGTTTGCAAAATTATACGCTTTATTTAATTAGCTCGGAATGGTTACTTAAGGATCAAGTACTTACAATTAGAACCTTCGATGGGGAATGATACAATGAGTTTTCCTTCTGTGCCAACTGTGTATGCGTATCCTTCGATGACGTTCAAGGTTTCATTGATGACCTGAGTGTTCCGGACTATCACCCCGATCGTTCCTAGGGAGTAGTCAGCTGTGGCGCAAGTACCGCCTTGGAAAGGTGTGGGGTAGGACTCGACGTCATGCCATGTGCCTAAGTACTGTAAAAAAACTTTTTCTTAGTAACCTGCTTGGAAACACAGCAAGAAGTCACGTATAACTATTAAAAAAAATAGCTCTTCTTTGATTCATGCTGCATACGGGATTGATTGTGTCACTCGCCTGCTACAGAGACAACATTCTAGTTCATCGAGCTATATTTGCAAACACATTTTGCAGTTGCAAAACTAGTTGCAAAGGTGATGAATTTTAAATAAAATCAACTTGAAAATATACTCCACGAAACAAAATTGAATAATTACACTCGAAAGATTCAGACAAAAGTTATGAATTAAATTAAAAACATAGGTGTATACCTACGCATGTATATGCGTCGACTTAAGAACATAAGCAAATTCTTTTACTTGAAATCAGTAACTATAAAAAGCAGTGATTGTAAAATTAAAGCTGTTCGAAGTTATCACACAAATGCAATACTAGACGCATGCGCAACATGTGTGGGAATTCGCACGGCCGATCTTAAGCGGTTTAATAAAAGTTAGACGGTTTAATAGCGTGAATCAGAGCTGGTGGGCTTTATGAGTTTTTAAACTGTCACGGTCATTAACACTATACTTATTAGAACTAACGGGATATTTACTGTGTTTTTGATTGGTTATGAGCTCTCGATATTTCGGCACTGTTACAAGCGCCATGATCACGAGTAAACTGAAGTCTATGCGAGTGGATGGTAGGCACTAAGAGCAGACGAACCGGTCTACCCTCTTCCATGTACGTTTTTTCGGCAAGGCGATGCTACTATTGTCACTGTTACTGACACCACTATTTAAATTTCGACATGCAAAACTAACGATATCAGATCGTGAACTATTTGGAATTTGGACTTCAGTTTACTCGTGATCATGGCGCTTGCAACAGTACCAAAATATCGAGAGCTCATAACCAATCAAAAACACGGTAAATATCCCGTTAGTTATAATAAGTATACTGGTGGGTTTAACTAGATTATTTTCAAGCAATATATTATAATAGATAACACTGTATCATATGTTGGAAAGTGATAATGTAGTCAAAGATGTTAAAAACATGCTAAGCTTAGCAAGGGAACTAATGGAAATCTAAAGACAGCTGCCTGTATATACTGTTAAAGAGTTGGTGACAGATCTATTACTTTATGATAGCAGCTAGGCGGGGGTATTTTTCAAGCCAGTGGTAGGATTGAAGCTATGTACCAATTGCGACTTGGCAATCATTGATTCAAAATGTATTCAGTTTTCATATCAAAGACTACACGATTCCTTGTTCAAATTAATACAAAAGCTCATATTGTCAAACTTAGCCCATGTTAAAAGGTGAGAGGTAAGGCCAATTGATTTAGTTATGTGGGCATTTAGCGGTCGCTCGTGCGACATTTATTTTGATTTGATTTAGCAAGAAATGCATAAGTGCGCTAACAGCTTTTACTCCTATAATCCTTGTGCATCCTGTTCCAAAAAATGGACCATATGAAAACATTCGTACAAACTCAAAGAATAACTGACCTAAGTTTGGTCCTTAAGAATTTGATACACCTCACAAAAATATGTCTATGATCTCGGTACTCCAATATTTTCAAATAGTTCCGTGTGCTAATTATATTCTGCTATAACTTTATAACTAACAAAATGCCTTTGGAAACTGGATAGCAACTTTCAAGATACGTGTTAAAGGATATGTTTATTTCAAAGCTTTACACGCTACACTTTCGCCAGGAAAAATGCCTAAAACACCTAATATTTATGCCCTTACCCTTCACCTTAATCCAAATCTTCCTGTAAATTGTCAGCATATAAATAATTATATCTGTTACGATATAATCACATATTATGTCGTACATGTTACGATATAACACTATAATATATCGTGCATGACCCGATATAATCCTACAATGTTGAGCCAGTTATGAAGTAATCCTATATTATGACGAGCCTGTTACGATATAATCCTACATTATGTCTCACCTATTGAACTGGGTTATAATAACAACTACGGACTACCAGTGATCCATGGTTGAATACCGCTGCGTGCTTGAGCTTCATCGTATGATGTTAGAGCATTACCCGTTTGTTAGCTTGGTAAGTTACCACCCCTATAAAACCTGTCGCGAAACGTGTAACGGTGTTGTTTTTAAATGCCAGTTCCCATTTCAGGTTATAGCTATTTACCACCCTCGAACACATCATCACTTACCTACGGGCGACGTAATTTCTGATAGCGTGGCCATCAGCAAAAAAACCGCACAAAGAGTAAAATAAACTGTTCAATTTCTACTCACATTTCCAGCATTAAAGGCCTGGATAACAGGTATGTTCAGGTCACATTGACCTCCAAATACACGAGGTTCATTGGCCACAGGATCGGGGAAGTAGAAGCAGGCGTTGTTCGACTGGTCTGTCGTCTGGTAGTACGCATTATTCAGCTCCAGGATGGAGTTGACAACCTGTTCGACTTCATCTTGAGCTGCGATTGACAGCTGTCGCGACCGACTGACGATCCAACTGAAGACTAAAAGAAACTTTGATTGTCACCTAGCTACGAGAAGACTGGCGAGACAGGACATTAAATGTGTCTGAAGAGATGGTAAACTTCCTTAAATAAGTTGGCATCGTCAGGACCACTATGTCTTAGTTATGAATGAAATTCTATTGTTATCATTATCGCCGATGCCAATGGCGATAATGATAAAATGGTTAAGAGGTACAGGAGGTGTTTATATTCATCATATGTTAATTCAGACACGAAGCACTATTTTTTCTTCATTTTAGCGTCGCCTATTTTGTGCGGTTGATAAAATAGTCAGTGAAAATACCGGCACATGATTTTTTGTACTTTTTAATTTTTTTCAGAGTGCCCACATAATGACTCAGTAGTCTTATTGTGTAGTTAATTGGTAATAGAGATAACTTAGTTTTACTAACTATATATTTTTTTACTACGAATTAATGTATACTTATATAAAAGCAATATTTTTATGAGAAAAATAAAAATGATTAAAAAAGCAGTTGTTGTGAAAACCATTGTATTCAAATATTAGTTTCCAGGTTGATTTACTGTATTATCTCGCTTTAAGCGATAAGACCGCCCATTGTAGCACTAAGTTTTATTATTTGTATGTATATATGTATAAATTATGGTGTGATAATAAAGAGTTTATCTATCTATTATCAAACATTTTTTGTTTGTATATATAAGTATACATTTATTCAGTTTTTAAAGCCATTACTACCAAATTCTTACAGCATCGCTTCGAAAACTATTCTCATAAGTTCAATTACAGAAATGAAGTGTAGATTCCAAGTACAGGGGCTACAGAAGTTATACATTGTAGTAGTTAATATATTATAGAGGTTAACTTATAAATAAAATGCAGTATGCCTTACCTCGTCTAGTATCGTTGGAGAGATTTTCACATGAGTACGAAATAGCCCACCGGTTGTAATCCGTGGCAATTATGTACAGCTCTGATGCTACCGTTACTGTAAAAAAAACATAGGTATTACTGGATCATCGTTTTGACTCCAGACTAGTTGGATAGTCCATTAAAGTTTCACATCCCTGATAATTTATTCATAAGTAATAAATAATACAATGATCATGAATCCCAGAGAAGCCCCGTGGAGTGCCGGGTTAGAATTGCACCTCCCATATCAATAACAGGCAAAATGAGATTTAACAGGTATGTCTCAAGGTGATGGGCGCAGTGCAGTTCGTCGCTTGTGATGAAATGCATCTGTTATAGGCAGAGGATACCGCTTAACATCAGGTGGGCCTCGCGCTTGTTCCTTCACAAAAACATAAAAAAAAAACATTTCGTGTGTGTCGTAAGAGGCGACTGAGCGAATAGTACTGGAAGGTGGGCAACAGCGCCTTCTAAAGAACTGTCATCTGTCACTGCGATCCCCAAACCGCCTGCCAAGCGTGGGGATTATGTCTAATACCCTCTAAATAGGGAAGGCTGTGTTCGGCAGTGGACGATCCGGCTGATACGGTAGGTATAGTACAATAAATAATCTATGACACATGCTCTACACTTTTTGGATCACTGTAAAGGAACGCAGACGCGTCTACACGGCAACTCACCGTGTCTCATAAGTACATATGTAAATCTTATTAAATACGGCAAGAAACTGTGAAATAAATCGTCAAAATGACAAAAAGAGATCTGGTTCTATTCTGTAATGGAATTTGCAGTGATCTACTTTGCTTTTACATGAATGTATTATTGTTTATATATAATCATATCAAATGATATCCAAGACATTGGGAATAATTATGCCATTTTTTCAGGAATATTAGATGATATCTGAGGTCGGCTGAGCAGAACAGCATTTTGCGAATGTTTGCCTGGCTAGCTACTACCATCAAGTAGAAAATCGTTGCCAAGCACCTAACAGTGTGTCCGGCAGATGCAGTCCTAGAGAGCCAGTAGAATTACAGGCACATAAGACTCAACAATTAAATTTGAGGGTTGTAGCTACCGAATGCCCGCCCGGGTTACTACCCAGGCGGGCATTCGCCAAATTCCCTACTACCATGCACATATTTAGGATAAATTCAAAGAAAACGTCTTAAAGATATTTTATATCGGAATAGCTAATTTACACCCGTACATTTCTTCCCGTGGGTCGTAAGTAGCAGTCGTAAGAGGCGATTAAAGGAAAAATAAATGTGGGAATTAGCGCATCCTGAAAAACTGATAATTTCTAATGCGATCCCCAAGATGCCTGCCAAACGTGGGGATCATAAAGTCCCCCCAAAGGGGGAGACCATGTTTAACGGCGGACGTTCCGGTTGATTTGATGATGATGAAGGTGTTTGGATTTGAATGGGGTTATTACATTAAAAATAAAATAATTATTAAGTAGATAAACATAATACTCAGGGCTCAGATCGTTACGAACTGGACCCCTTTGGATAAAAAACGCACATGTTGCATATGTTGCCGGGAAACTATATGCGAGAATTGCGAGGAAAAGAGAAGAATGGAATAATTTGGAGGAGGCTTATACCGCAGCAAGCGGTCCTTAAATTAATTCAAAAGATAGTTAAAATAATTAAGAGGGCCCTTCCCGGTCCATCTATCGCCAAAGCGAGCACGGTTGAACATCATGTTGTAGCATCTTTTTTCATCTTTAGCGATTGGCATTCACTTCTCCGTCTCACTCTGCCCCGAACCTACCTCTTTCCGCCAATTGGCTAACAAGCAAGTGAGAACGAGATAACATTTAACGAAAAATAGTGTTCGTAAACTTAAAAAAACTTGATTCAGAAATTACGTGTTTTTCATTAAGCCTTATAAGTTTGTAAAATAAATGTTTGTTATTTAGAATCTCCATTATATTTGTAAGGTTTCTATCAAAATATGTTTTCTACTTTTAAATTTATGAGTACATACTGAACACTCAAAGTTCAGGTAAAATTTGTGCAAAAAAGCAGATTCTTGGAGTCTTATACTGAAGTTGTCTCTCCAAATTTTACTTTTTTGTTTGCATAAAAACCTAGATATAGTGCACAAGATACCTATTAGCTCAAAAGTTTCAAAGAAAGATCTGTTACAACGCCATAATCACGTACGAGCGTTTGTATGAAAAGTAAGACGGGTTGGCCGCTCTTAAGTAAATAATGTACCTAAGCTTTTAGTTACAAGTTGTAAATATATTAAGTAAATATTAGTTAAAAAATGGATAGATTATCGCATTGTAATTTTTTTAGGAACAAATAAAAGCTTTTTATTTATTTATTTATCAGATAAACATAACGCGAATCTTGATATAATAAAAAGCCTAAGGACAAAGTACAAAATGATTAGAAGATATAATAGTATACGGTTAGAATGTTCTTTGATAAGAATTTGGGCGCGTTAGTTACATGTTATCTATTATTCATAATCCTTTAAGTATCGTATGATTTGATTAGTATTAGGCACATAAATACTTGATTATTCATCACATTCATTTCTTATTGTAAATTAATTGTTATGAAATAAGTTTTATATAAGCAGATAAGCTTGCAAAACATATAAATTATATATTTGTCACTTCTAGGATTTTAAATTTACACTAGAATTGTACATATTATTAAAACTTACGCTCATATTTATATTTTATGTTTGAAACACGGGTGTTTGAGACGTACCACACTCAATATCCTGAGGAAGGCTTCCGGTGAAGCCGAAACATTGTCGATAGTCATATCGACTCACAGTAAGTTGTTTCACGCTCAAACACCCGTGTTTTCAAACATAAAATAGAATTGTACATATTTTTATTATTATTTATAGTTAATAGAGATCTTTTTAAAACAAACTTGATTATTCAATGCTAATATTTTCAAGGTTAAATAATGTAGATTTATTATTGCACTGTTAAACTTTTTCGAATTCAAAATAGTAAGTTTATACCGCAGTTTAACGTAATTAGTAGATTGTTGCCCAAGAGAGCAAACAAGAGTGTTTCTTTGAATGCAGAACGGAACGAACTCGATCTTAAAATAGTTTTTGGCTCCCGAGGTGGACAATCTATACTATTTATCACTCTCTATGAAAAAATACGTAAGTGCAACTTATGAATAAGAATAGTACATTTGTTAATTTAGATATAATTAGGAAAATTAAGAAAATAAATATAAATTAGTTCCATTCATTAGATTTTCAATTGATTCTATTGGAAGAACAGCTATAGTTAACCCAATTGGGTTGAGCTGTTCATCCGTTTATTCTACCAATAGAACAAGTAGGAAATAGAGTTCTTAGTTGTCCTACCAATCGAACAAATAGGATAAATAATTCCCGGTTTTTCCATTCCGGGAAATATGATTGTTGGGATTGGAACAGTAATGACTTTTTTAATTTGATATGTTACATATTTTTTTTTGTTATTGTGACGGAACAAGCTCGAAACCCACCTGATGTTAAGCGGACTAACCTCTGCCTAGAACATATGCATTTTGTTACAAGTCACGAATTGCACTGCGCCCGTCACCTTGAGACAAAGTTGTTAAGTCTCATATGCCTGTAATTTCACTGGCTCTCAAAGACTGCTGCCGTAACACACCGTTAGGTGCTTGGCGACAGATTTTCTACTTGAGGGTGGTCGCTAGCCAGGCGGGCATTCGCAAAATGCCCTTCCGCCATGCGGTGAAGCTATAGTATATTATATAATAATCTCTTACCATTGGGTGCGACTTCCAGTACAACGTTTAACTTCCCACTGGTAGTATTATCGAAAACAGTCGCATAACCTCCAATCGTGAACAGTGTTTGATTGATGACTTGGCTATTGACCACATCCACTACGATTCCATCTTGGCTGCTGTACTGAGCTCTGTTGCAGGACCCGAGGGCATTTTCTGAATAGTAGCTAGCGATCTCATGCCATACTCCAAGGAACTACAAAAGAAATAACAGTAAATAATAACTTCATAAGTAAGGTAATGGAAGTACTTTTTGACTATATAACCTATCGGAACAGAGTACTTGAGTTCTTTTGACTGGACTTACGGAATAAGCGTATAAATCACCTTATAATAACATCCAAAAAAACATTCATTTTTAGGAATTATTCGAGCACAAATCTTGGTTGGGCTGTCATACATTGGGCAAACAATTATAGGAGCGTTGATTTCCGGGTTAAAGAACACATTGCTGACATGAAGAACACACGCTCAACCAAGTCTGCGGTTTGTGTATATGCCCAGAACAAATCCAACCACTACATTTGGTTCGAAAGTCCACAAATCCTCGCCAGAGAGACCCGGTTTAAGCCAAGAATGTTACGCGAGGCTATTGTAATCAAAAAGTACCCAAATTTCAATAGAGTTGATGTTAGGCAAGTACCACCTGCTTGGGATCCTGTTATCAAATTAAATAAATGCCATGGCCGACACAAATCTGCAAGATTTCTGGACACTGTGAGCGAATACTGCGTGAATAGGGAACGTTATGATTAATATAACAAACTCTGACGGTAGTACAAATAATATCTTAATAAATCATGTGACAAATAAAACCAATTAGCGACCCCGTGCCCACGATCACTGCAAAGTGTTTGAAACGTCGGGACAAAAATAACGATAAATATACGCGATTTATACCGTTTAAAGTTGTTCAATTACTATATAAAGACCATTATACCACTACTATAGGTATATAAGGCTAGTATATCAATTTGAATTGCATTTTAATTTATGATAGGTAAAGGATTAATCGCGCCAACGCCACAATATAAAATGAGTATAATATTCACTTACTCTGCCAGCATCGAAGTTCTCAACAACAGTGATATCTGGATTGCACTGTCCTGACAACACGACGGGTTCGTTCGGCAAGATCTGTGGCAGGATGTAGCAAGACTCTTCACTGTGGCTAATTTCCCTCAAATTGTTAGAGTTGATATCAAGAATATTGATCAACGTGTTGTTCATGAGGGCTGGTATCATAACCGAGGCGTAAGTAGGCTGTCTACTCAGCTGCCAAACGAAAACTGAAATGAAATAGTTCTTATTAGTGAAGCATAAAGTCTATTATAAGTGCGTTTTGGAATTTTATAGTTCATATAAGGAGACAAAATACAGCTTACATGGTTAGCTTTCAATAGTAAATTGTTTAATCATGTTGAAATTGTTCAAAAACCGAAAAATCTATCATTTGTAAATTGCACCTAGATTTTTTTTATGCTTGATAGGTTAGCCTTGTCCACTATCTCACCTGATGGTAAGTGAAGATGTTGTTCAGGCTAACCTAGAATTACTGGCTCTCAAGGGTAGGTGCCAAAACACACCGTGTCGTCGGTGCTTGGCGACAGATTTTCTACTTGAGGGTGGTAGCTAGCCAGGCGGGCATTCGCGGGCTCTTTGTGCGGGTTTTTTTTATATAGCTGATAGGCTAGCCTTTGACCACTATCTGTACTCACCTGGTAAGTGATGATGTGGTCAAAGATGTTGTTCAGGTTAGCCTAGAATTACTGGCTCTCAAGGGACAACTGCCGGAACACACCGTCAGGTGCTTGGCGACAGATTTTATACTTGAGGGTGGTAGCTAGCCAGGCAAACAAATTCGCAAAATTCCCTACCGCCATGCTGTAACGACTGCCATCGTATAACAACAACCGGGACGGCTTAACGTGCCCTCAGAAGCACGGAAGCGTTCAGTAGTACTGTCACTAGCGGGCACCCATCCAACTCCTGACCGCGGTGGACGTTGCTTAACTTAGCTGTTCGATTAGGAAGGGTAAGAACGAGTTTGTCAAGGAAAGTACTGGTACCATACCCTTTCCTACCGCTGAACAGTAATGTTTGCTTACTGTGTTCGGGTTTGAAGGGTACCGGTCAAATACAGGCACATGAGACTTTATAACTTTGTCTCAGGGTGATGGGCGCAGTGCAGTGCGCTAGTTGTGACGAACCCAGACCACATAGAAATCAAACTTATTCTAGTTTTTATCTGTAGCTATAATACTCACTTTGTCTTTGATTATTGATAAGGTTCACACATCGGTACGTCAGAGCAAAGTTGCTGTAGTCGGTCAACATCACCCAGAAATCGATGGCTGAAAAAAAAATGTCTTTTATTTCAATGTATTTTATGGTAGTAATGTAACATATACATTCAAGATATCATATAAGGAGACAAGATACCATCTCACACGGTTAGCATTCGACTGTAAAATGTATAATCATTTTTATAACACTTGAACAATGAATAAAAATACTACTAGCTGCGCCCCGCTATCTCACTTATGTTGTCGCCAGCTATAGCAATAATTAATATGCCAGAGAAAAACGGCAGCACTACCGCCATCTATCTGGCACTTAGGGACGAAGAGAAAACTTAAGAGTATGGATTTGATTAGAAACTACCACTGTAGCGTCAACGACTTGCTTCCGATAGTCTTTCTCTATGACAAGATAGTCACGTAATATCCGCAGAGGGAATTAGTCGTTGATGCTAACAGTGCAGCTCACTTTTGCCTTGGCGTTCAGCGATAACAGACGTGTAGCTAAGTTAAATTAAGTTAACGAATAAAGACGCTTACATTTATTTCTCAGTCCAGAATCTAAACTTCAAATGTTTCATGCAAATCGGTTCAGCCGTTTCAATGTGAAGGCGTGTCACACATACACACCTACGACCTTACGCACTCATGAGCATTATACAGTGGCATATTAGAGTCACTATATGTATACGTACCTAGGTATATAGCATATTTAGTTACCGTGCATGAAGTCGTTTATTAACTTATAACAAGCAATAATCGGCCTTTATGTGTAATTTTTGAAGTATTTAATGGTGATTAGTTAAATAGCATCTCTGAGTGAGTAAGTACGAATATTACCGATGATAAAAAGCTTACAAAGAGTTTTTCAACGCACTCGCTCGTAACGGGCCATTAAATGCACCGATTTTAGTGTCATAATATAGTCTATTACGCGCTCGTGCTTTTTTTTTACTTTACCGCACTAGTGTTTTCAATAGAAAAAAAAACAATGTTTCCACACTTGTCACCAAGGAGATTGTAGTTTGTTTCGTTCGTTTTTCATACAAAAACAAACCAAAGAGTTTTTTTACCTACTGAAGTAGAACTTTAGAAGATTTAATTATAAACCTTCTTAATCAGATTATTATTGCTATCAAAAAGATCAAGGAAATATTTTCGTATCGAAATTTTCGTATTCGTTCTTTGCAAGTGAGTTGAAAAACGTCGTATGAAACTCGTGCGCGTTGTTTATTACAATCTCTACTCCAATTTAAACCCGTCTCGATTGTAATAAACAACTTCGCGCACTTGTTGCATAATGTACTAAGGTGTCCACGATTGCCTGTATTAAAGTAGATATTTAATTCAGGATTCTTAGCCTCACCTGCGTGGTTATGTACAGTCATTGGGTCATGTCTCAAGGTTACTTACGTTACGATTGAATATAGTAATAATACCTAGCCTCTATTCAGATGCAAATATAGGATATTTACCAAATAACAAACTTAAATTAACGACTCTGCTGAGTCGATGAAAGGAAAGATATATCTAGTGACAATCCCACTTAGATTAATTGTTAAGTCAACGTGATGTCAGAATGGCCTAGCTGGAATTTTCTCGATGGAGTATTTGAAGAGTCAAGACCTCCTGAAGACGCTTTGCGTAGAATTGAAACGAATTGCAAACTATTCCAGCTAGAATACATGGCACTTCTACGTCACGTTGGCTTAGGCGAAAGTTTCACTAGGACTCTTTTTATTGTTCCCCTGAAAATATTCTCTTGAATTTCCCCAAGTTAATGCCCCGTGGGGAGCCGTGGGAGTATTAGAATTGCACCCACCATATCCTTCTGTGGGAGTCATAAGAGGCGACTAAAGGAACAATCCCAAAAGATGGGCAGCAGCGCCTGCTGAAGAACTGCCATCTTATACTGTGATCCTCAAGCCAAGCATGGGGATTATGGGAAACTCCTCCTAATGGCTGTGTTCAGCAGTGGACGATCCGGCTGACACAGTACCTGACTCTATTTATTACTTACGATTGCTTGAAAGTGAAGGCATGTTCAGAGTCATCCTGGCAGTTCCAGCTGCCACTGTCGCCTGGCCATGATGATCTTCAAAGAAATTTTCTCTTATAGTCTTATGGTGTACAGTGATGGCACCACCAACTGTTGTCAGGTCTAAGGTGGAGCAATCTCCGCCTTGGGGATGGTCTGCTCTTGCATATTCGTACCATGATCCTAGAAACTGTAACAGGAAATGATAACTTCCATAAGCATTTAAACACTTACTCATGACGTCTGCATGTCCCTAAAAGTGTAGAAAGAGATGACCTATAAAACTATTTTATTTATACTTTTGACCACTATCTCTCCTGATAGATATGATTATTTGGTCGAAGATGTGGTTCAGTCCAACCTAGAAGACCTGGCTCTCAAGGACAGCTTCCAGAACACAACGTTAGGTGCTTGGCGACAGATCAAATACTTGAAGGTATCCAGGCCGGCATTCGAGCAATGCCTTACCACCATGCCATAACGCCGGCCATCTTAATGCAACAAACGGGACTGACAGCTTAACGTGCCCTCCGAAGCACATAAGCGCTCAGTAGTAATGGCACTAGCGGTCACCCATGCCATTCATGACCACGGCGGACGTTCCTTAACTGTTAAGAACGGCCAAGCAAACTACGCTTCCACAAGCGCTTCAAATATACTTATAGTAAAATCCGAAACTACCACGAAAAATAAATGGTTTGAACCACACTACAACCCACGAGCATGCATCCTTCGGACAGGGACATGCTCTGTCAATTTGAGCTACCAGTGAAGGTGAGCGATAGTTCGAATTTATCCTATCGTTCTTGTTGTTTAACCGTCTGCTAAGGGCACGGAGCGACATCTATATTCAAATTCAATTAAACTACAAACTGGACAAATAATATTAAAATTAACTATTTTGAATTAAGAAGCAGTGATGGCTCAGTGGCATTGACTATGGACTGCCGTGCTGCAGGTCCATGGTTAGAATCCCGCCGAGGGCTTGAGTTTCACCGCATGGTGAAAGGGCATTTTGCGAATGCCCGCCTGGCTAGCGACCACCCTCAAGTAGAAAATCTGTCGCCACCTAACAGTGTCTTCCGGCAGCAGTCCTTGAGAGCCAGTGAAATTACAGGCACATATGAGACTTAACAGCTATGTCTCAAGGTGACGGGCGCAGTGCAATTCGTGACTTGTAATTAAATGCATCTGTTATAGGCAGAGGTTAACATCAGGTGGGCCTCGTGCTTGATACGTCACTATAAAATAAAATAAAAAATCTTGATACTTGCTAAAGATGACGGAACCCCATAATCTTATAATCCCGAATACAGCTTGTGGCTTAAATGTTTCCTTTCGTGATAATTTTATAAGCATTCACTAAGCAGGCGTTAATGCAAAAATAACAATGTTTGTAAAAATAGCTTTGCTATTTATTTTTATGCTCAGAGACGCTCAAAGAAGTCGGAGTTTCTTTGCGTGATATAATCCGGAAAGTAGATATTAGCCAAAGAACCAAAGCCACCGACATAGCTTTCAGAATTTGCAAGTTGAAGTGGCATTGCTCGCCGAACTGATAAGCGATGGGGAAGAAAGGTTCTCGAGTGGTTATCACATTACACCGGAAGACAGAGTTTATAGGCCCCCCTACTAGGTGGACTGACGACATCATAAAAGTCGCGAGTAGCCAATTGTTACAAGAGTGGTTCTTGGTGGCGTTCTATGGGGAAGGCTTTTGTTTCACAGTGAACATTTCCTGGCTGATGATGATGATGATTTATTTGCTTGAAAAAGTTCTATTAGATGGTGGTGAAAATTGCATCATATATTTATTGAAAATTGCATCATATATTTATTGAAAATTACATCATATATTTTTAGATTGCAAGCGTGAACTGCTCACTGAATAAGAAAGTCGTATACGAAATCAAAGTCGAAGAATTTTCCCGGTGTAATAAATTACTTTTTTGTATAATAAGATAAGATTTTAGAGGATTTTCTTCACTGGGATTTTTAATATTTCTTCGTTGTAAAAGGCGATTGTTTAATCCAGTATTATTTTGCTGGAATATGACCTCATCTATCTCTACTTTTACTTACTATTACTACTATTTTAATTATATAAATTGATGCTTGTCGTGCGCCCGTTATAAATGCGTTAACGCCTTTCTGCTTCAAGGCAGTAAATACCTACCCAGACGGGCTCTCGCTTAAGCAACATTCACTTCTGTTTTCATTTCGCCTAACTTTGTTACGATCCATTGTGTTATCGTCGTCCAACAACGATTTAATTTTATTACGACTTAAGAACGCAACATTTTCAAGCGCTCGTAGCGAAGTTTACTTAGCTGTTCTCAACCGATCAGCAAAGTTAAGCACCGTCGCGCGCGGTCATGAGTTGGATGGGTGACCGCTAGTGACATTACTACTGAGCGTTTCCGTGCTTCGGAGGGCACGTTAACCCGTCGGTCCCGGTTGTTGTCTTAAGATGGCAGTCGTTATAGCATGGTGGTAGGGCATTTTACGAATGCCCGCCTGGCTAGCTATCACCCTCAAGCAGAAAATCTGTCGCCAAGCACCTAACGGTGTGTTTCGGCAGCTGTCCTTGAGAGCCAGTAATTGTAGGTTAGCCTGAACAACATCTTCGACCACATCATCACTTACCATCAGGTGAGACAGTGGTCAAAGGCTAACCTATCAGGCATAAAGAAAAAAAAAACTTTTATTTAAGTCTAAATAGTTGCAAAATATTGGTAGCACATTACGTACAGCTACATAACGACACATTTTAATTTACAAGTAGCATATATAATCGTATGATCAAGTACGTAGATTATAGCTAAGAATTTTTATCATCCATTAAATTGATTAAATTTATGAAAATATTGATTTATATCTCACTACACCACCTTACGTATCAGGGATTATAGGTTACTAGGTTTTTATTTGCTTGCCGGCATATGTAATATTTTGTTATCAGCAATAAAATGTATTCTGACTTTGTTTTACATTGAAATGGAAGGAATACTTTCAGGTTCCTCTTTTAAAAAGCTTTGATTAAATGTGAAGTTGGAGCAACTTTTAGTTGATATATTTTTAGTTATTATTTACCGAACATCTACAGCTGTAAAGTGTGCCAAGTAATTGTTTTTTCCTCATGTTTTTATTGAGCTTAGATAGATAGAAAGAAAATCATAAAAGCACAAAAGTTCTTGATCAAGCGCTCGAAGAGTCAAGGACTCCTGAAGATGCTTCGTATTCCGAAGTAAAACGTAACGAATTTTTTTATACTAAATAGTATTTTTAAAATATATTTAAAATATTTGTAATTATTGAATATGGATTTTCGCAAAGTAACGCCTGAGTCTATTCATGAAAATTTTTCTGGTTTGGCTGCGTGGCGTTTAAGACGCCACGTCGTGTGAACAGGAAAATTATTATATATATAAGTTTTTTTCCAGAATATAAATTTTATGTTTTCTAAAATTAATATTAAATAATGATTTATGAATGGTTTTGCATGTCAAAATTGAATCTACGATTTTCATAACGATATTCATTGGAGTAAAATGCCTTAAATATAAGATGTATTATTTTTTTAATAAATTTCATATTCATTCAGTTCATCACGAGTTTTATATAAATAAAAAATTGACACCGAACAAATCTGCAAACTTCCAGAATATAAATGCATGGCATAGTCAATATTTTAAATTGAATAAAATAAAGATAACAACTGTCGGTTCACAATAGTGTATTGATTACTTTAAACTTATTTTCATTACATCTTTTTGACCGACGTCCAAAATGTAGGAGAAAAGTTCTAAAGTTGACACGTAGTGATTTTTTATTAGGGTTCCGTACTAGAAATCGGGACCGTTTTACAAAACATCGTCTGTCTGTTCGTCCGCCCGGCCTTTACAGGGCTTTATCATTGGAATGGTTATAGGTAGCCGGTTGAAATGGTCACAGAATATGTCTTTAAGAGCATTCTCCAAATATGTGTTAATAGTTTTTGCTCTATTGTTAAAACGGTAATAGATACGAACGTTAAACTTGGTACAATAGTAGTCCAATATCTAACGTACGTCAACAAATAATAAAAACCAGGTAATTAAGGTTTGGACCCCTGATAAGGACCTCGAGCTGTATTTAAAAAAAATACAAGAAACCTAACTTTAAACATAAAATTCGCATTATTAGAGATACACAAATACTACTCGTCAGATCTTACTCAAATTTAAATGAGATTACATGACAAGCATGTAAAAAAAAACGACGGGTTTCGAATGTAAAAAAAAAACTTTAAAATCGGTATACCCTGTAAAGAGTTATGAAGTACACACAAAAAATTCATTTGAATAGAGAACCTCCTCCTTGTTTGGGTTAAAAATAACGGTTTAACATTCTGTACAGAACCCTCTCTATGTGAGTCTAATTCACACTTGGCCGGTGTTAATTATTTGTATTTGTTGTAAGTAAAATTGAAAATGAATATATAAGTAGATAGTCATTAAATCAATGGTCAAATATAAATATTAAATTATAAAATAAATTATTCGTCATAAATTCCCCCACGCAATGTACGTAGCCCAAACGTGCCCATTATGGCTGCAGCGTTACCGAGCTGGATACTAATCTAATATACTACTAGTACATAGCTATCTAGTTCAGGGCCTATTAGTCCAAAAGCAAAAAACATGTACTAAAAACCGGCAAAGTGCGAGTGGGACTCGCGCACGAAGGGTTCCGTACCATTATCTGGTACAACTAAATATTCGGTGAATATTTCAAGTTTCTACCTGTTTTCATTATCATTATTTTTAGCAAATAAACGGCGAAGACCTCTTTTATTTTATTTTATTTTAATTAATATATTTAAAGAGAACATTAAAATAAATAGGTATTCTGTAAATAGGTAAAGCATCTACCTGCCACCGTTATTAGTATCGACCAAGAAACGGTAAAAAAGATCAAGTTTGTGGTATGTGAGCCCCCTTAAATATTTATATTATTTTATTTTTAGTATTTGTTGTTATCGCGGCAATAGAAATACGTCATCTGTGAAAATGTCAACTGTCTGTCTAGGACGGACAGACGGACGGACAGCGAAGTCTCAGTAATGGGGTCCCGTTTTTACCCTTTGGGTACGGAACCCTAAAAAAATGTGTTCTGAAAACTTATACTTATATTACTAGTACATAGATATCTAGTTCAGGGCCTGTTAGTCTAAAAGAAAAAAAAGACTAATAATATTAGTTCTGAAACCCTTGACTTATATTATTCACTTTGACTATAAAAACTTACTAGTTCAGTATTGAAGTTGGTCTGCAACTGTATGTTATTGTCACATTGTCCACTCTGTATGATTTGTCCCACACTGACACCAATTAGTCCAAGACTTAACACTACAATATTAATTATTTTGCACATTATGAGATCATTATTTACCCCCGGCCGCTGCTCAATAACTAAACTAATCAAATGTCGAATTATCTACTAAATTATCACATTTATATTAATTCTTATCATTCAATTGTTTATCATAGTGTTCGTTAATCGCGAAAAATATTTGTTGCTGATATTTTTTTGGGGTTTAGTGCTTAATTTTTTTGTGTTTTCGTATATACTCATACTCTGTCTGTTCTTTATAGTATTTTGTTGAATCCCTCAGCCCCGCGCTATATATATATATATATATATATGGCGCGCACTGAGAGAAATTTTAACCAGATTTCAGTTAAAGGAACAAATTTTCTGGTTAAATTAGCGCCTATATGCTGTAACATTGTAGCTAAAAGGTCAATCTTGTTAAGTCTTTCAAGTTGAAGCAATAAGTTCCTCATCATTTTATTTCAACATTCCGCTATGTTACATGTTTAGCATATCACTTTAACAAGTTTAACACCATTATTTTGACAAGCTCAGTTTGTTCGTTCAAAGGTTTGCTTGTTATGATGTCTTATTAAATGTTTATAAAATACTTGTAGTATCTAAAGTCAGCTTTTTATATTATCCCGTTGAATTTTTTTAATTTATAATGCAATTTTTCAAATCGATGTAACTTTGTTTTAATACGATATTATTTAAATATAAACACAATATTGTCTCAACCCAATACACGATTGTGAAAATTACACCATTTGGTTAGCTGTACTGACTGTATCAGCCGGATCGTCCACTGCTGAACACAGCCTCCTCTATTTCTCCTCCTCTATTTAGGGCCATAATCCCCACACTTGGCAAGCGGCCTGGGGATCGCAGTGTAAGATGACAGTTCTTTAGAAGGAGCTGCCGCCCACCTTCCAGTATTTTTCCCTTAGTCGCCTCACGACACCCACGGGATGATATGGGGAGGTGCAATTCTAACCCGGCACCTCACGGGGAAGCTGTACTTTATACTGACTAATTAATGTGACAACTTTATCGTTGTAACTTAAATTAAAACACAATGTTGTCTTAACCCAACATACGATGGCAATTACACCATTTAGTTGACTGTACAAGATACTTGCAAAACTTTAACGTTGTAATTTTGTTTTAACAAGACATGATTTCTAGAGTAACTCAATGTTGTTTCATCCCGATATACTATTGTGATTATCACACCATTTAGTTAGTTTTACAAGATAATAACTATTTCCTGCTACAACTTTATATTTTGATTGTTATTACTTGTCGATCATATTGTATTAATGTTAAGCTTGTTGTTTTGAACATATGTTTGATTGGTTCAATTATATATACCAGTGAACAATTTTTTCCTTGTTCCCTGTACAAAATCTACTTGTGAAAACAATATTTTATTGGTTTCTTATTACAAATATAATTTTATTTCAAACAGATAACCACTTAACATGTCGAACTTGTTAGAAATACAAAGCGGATTTCTCTCAGTGCGGGGCTATATATATATATATAGCGCGGGGCTATATGTAGAAAATATATGTACAAAATATATTGTATACACATATCAAATATTTAAAAAAGGTACTTGTATATATGTAAGTATGCAACTAGTTTACTAATCCCACTTAGTTTTACACTCTACCCACATGTTAATCAAATTGATTCTCCTGCTTACAGTTGCCTGGAAGAGATTGCTGCCTAGCAATAAGGCCGCCGATTGTGCTATCTTGACATGATATATTTTTTATAAATTATATT
This sequence comes from Plagodis pulveraria, assembly GCA_963890685.1. Taxonomy (NCBI): domain Eukaryota; kingdom Metazoa; phylum Arthropoda; class Insecta; order Lepidoptera; family Geometridae; genus Plagodis; species Plagodis pulveraria. The sequence goes on along the minus strand of OY982964.1, from coordinate 6,326,375 downwards.
TATTTTAATAAGAAAGTACAATAAAGTGTTATGTATTTACCTATCAATCGTTTTTTTTGTTTATAAAATCAAAACAATTTCTTTTATGATTTTAAGTTACTGCCTTCTGCTACTGTTCTTCAAGTTTACCAGGTGGTCTAGTACTATAGTACAGACCAGAGATATATCTCTCCGGGGCGAGGATAAAAAGATTTCCCCCATATCAATTGCATTTTTAAAGGTTGTATGAATTCGTTTGGTTTAATTGCAAAAATATGCAATTTTTTAGAATTCATTCATACTGATAATGATCCTGATTTTTGCTCTTTCTCAAAGGTGACAGTCAATTCTGTCGCAGTAGCTTAATAGCCTAGATTTAAACAAAATAATTTAGGATCTTTTAAGGTTACATTTTGTAATTGACTTTGATAAAAGCTTCGTAGACATCTAAATCACATAAATGGTACAGTCTTTGACTTAACCACACATTCCCGTGCAGGAAAACATGCGAATATTTTACTTCATATCAAAAATTCTAATAAAACCACTTATTTCTCACATATATAGTCATATCATAACCCAGGTATAAAAAAAACAATTGTTATAAATTTATTTGTAGTGAGAATGCTCCGCAATTTTCAGATTATTATAAAATCTAACCATCAATATAATACACAATTTTCCTATACACACCACATAAAACGACTTTCAGGCAAAGTCGGGAAATAATCTGTGTCGCGAAAAAATCGCCACCATTTTTTTATATAACAATCAGATACGCGTTACTTCAATTAAAATAATAATACGGAAAAACATTTTTTGCTGTTTCTTCCTAGGATTCCCTTAAAAACAATTTAATTGGATAACTAATTGATTATTTGGTTTTGGGATTAACATTTTACAAAATATCTAAAGTTCTGTTCCGGTTAGAAATCCAGATAGCAGTGTGACATCTATAGGCGCCATGTTGCTAAAATTATTTTTAAAATTGCGAAATTTAATTTTACATTTGGTCACAGCTTCAGCTATTCATGGGCCTCTAGGTAAACAAGGCAAGCGCCAAGTTTCAACATAAACATTCTAATTACAACTAGATACACCTGGCAATATATACCTGGCAACTCTGCCACTGTTGTTGTTGTACCGATTTAAGTTTATCGAAAATTAATAGATATCCGTTTTATAAAGAGTTAAAATTGTGTTATAAGTGTTCAAGCACCTCTGAAGCAGCACCACAGGCGTTATCTAAGATAAGTTTTCGCTAGTTACCATAGAAATCGAAGTTAAAGAGCTCGATTTAACTACCCTACAATATTGATACAAATATTCTTCTATTGTCAAACTCAATTGACAGAGGGGTTTTTCATATTGACAAGTGACTAATATTGCCAGCGTAGAAATTTTCCACCAAATCGGGTAAATTCACATTACCCAGATCGCCCGAGCCGATCGAACGTGTGTTAGCAACTCATTCTGAATACCAGCGCCAACGAGTGGAAATAACAGCGTAGCGCACTGTCTCAGCAATGAAGTGCTCTGCGTGTGGCATCTCATTTAATGACGGGGTTCAGTGTGGAATGTGTAAGAAACGCATGGACTTCGGTTGTGCTCAAATGTCGGAGAGTGGTTGGAGAAAGTTAGGTGCTGATAGAAGAGCAGCTTGGAAGTGCACAGCTTGCAAATCCGAGTCACCCCTACCCACTGCTGGCGCGGAGCCTGCCTCTTTGGAATCAGTACTCAAGGAGGTTCGTGACGTGAAGCGACAACTGGTTGGCCAAGCTAAATCTTTGGCAAAGGAAAGAAAATTCAACTATATATGGGTGAAGTATGGAAAAATTCACGTTCGCAAAAATGACACTTCCCCGGCATTCATCATCAACAGGGTAGTGGATTTAAACAAAATTGTTTAATCTGTTTTTACGAAATCATAAACTCCCTGTCAAATTTAATAAGTCTCGACTTTCTTAGTTACTACGATCATAGTCTGAAAGGGTTTGTAATCACTGCTCCGCCCGTCGACCGGTTGGGTCGCGGTCAGTCGATGGCTGCCGAGAATAATGATTCTGGACAAGCATCAACTGACCGCTGCGCATTAGTGTATACTGTTTATGATGCAGTAACATCTTTGCCGTTAACTTTAAGAACTTGTTTCGCGCTTTTAATAGTCACTTCAACCTTTTGTTTTATTTGTTTCTTGCTCGGCCAAACATTTTTCTATAATTTTTATATTTTATTACGAATATTATCAGTGATTAATAGTGAGTGTGATAGCGATGATATTTTATTTTTGTTTTACGTATTATATATTGTAGTTAGGCAAACACTAATCTCTTTAAATGGATGATACAGATACCCAGTTAAATATATATTATCAAAATGTTCGGGGACTTCGCACAAAGACCACAGGTTTCTATAGAAATCTGTGCTTGTGTTCGTATGATATTATTGTCTTAACGGAGACTTGGTTTTTGGATAGTGTGAGTAACTCAGAGCTTTTCGATAGTCGTTATACAGTTTGGCGACGGGACCGCAATTATAAATTAAATTATAATTAAAACGAAACAGTCGATGGGAGGCGGAATTCTCATAGCCGCCCGAACTGATATTCGCGTGACGTCACAAGCCACATATTACTCCTCCGCAGAAGATTTGTGGGTAACTGTATCAGTTAGGCGCAAAGCTGGCTTACCAATGAATATTCATATTTGTAGCATTTATTTATGTGAACAAAACTTGGGTCCCACTTTTTCAATGCAACTACAGGCTTTTCTAACACAGCTTTCAAATATAGTTCTTTTAAACCCATTAGACAAGTTTATCGTTCTTGGCGATTTTAATCTGAGTAACATTTTATGGCTACCTAGTAATGATTTATTCTTGAATCCCACAAATATGTCAAGTAGTGATGAGCACCTTCTTATAGATGATATATATACCAATGACCTTCGTCAATATAATGGGGTTAAAAATGTTTACGGTAAAATTATAGATCTAGCCTTCTCAAATGACGATATCTCTGTTTCTGAATGTGAAGAACCACTAGTAAAAATTGATCCTTATCACAAGGCCCTTATAATTGATGTCAACTTCTTGGACATACCGTGTTTAAAGCCACAAACTTACATGAAGTATATTTATAACAAGGGTGACTATAGCTCTTTTAACTTAGAACTCAACAATGTTGACTGGGTGAATGAATTATCGTCCAGATCGCTTGAGGACGCCATAGAGTTTTTCTATGAGGTACTTGAACGGTTGAAAAATAAGTACATACCTAGCAAATATGTTAAAAACGAATCGTATCCTAAATGGCACCCAACCCCACTTAAGAAATTAATTAGAGAAAAGTCTAAGTATCTTTGTAAATTTAAAATCTATGGCAACAAGGCAAATTTTGAGACATACAAACTGCTACGTGATAGGGCAAAATTCCTGGAAAACCAATGCTATCAGAAATACTTAGCTACAGTAGAGAACTCAATTGAAAAGAGTCCAAAGCAATTTTGATCTTTCATTAAATCACGTTCCACGTCGGGTGGTATTCCTAATTGCCTTAAATACCGAGACACTGTGGCAACATCTGGCAGTTCAATCTGTGAGGCCTTCTCGAAATATTTTTATTCTACTTTCTCATGTCATGATGATAGTCCCGATGTCACTAGTATTAGTCCCTCAGCATCACAGCCTTCTGATATTTCTAACATTAGCATTGACACAGATATTGTAGCCAATTACCTCTTGGAACTTGACCCATCGAAGTCAGCTGGCCCTGATCTTGTAAGCCCCATACTTCTAATAAACTGCGCTAAAACCTTAGCCGTGCCAATCAGCCTCCTCTTTCAAAAGTCACTCTCAGTATGCATTTTCCCCAGAATCTGGAAATAAGCCCTTGTGACACCTGTTAACAAAAAAGGCTCCAGAACTGAGGTTAGCAACTACAGACCGATCTCCAAATTATGTCTCATAGCGAAAGTATTTGAAAGAGTAATTTATGAACAAGTTTACTCCGCGATTCATACCTCTTTCAACCCCACTCAACATGGGTTTCTGAAAGGCCGCTCAACAGTCTCTAACCTGGTTCTTTTTAACGACTACTTAACAGATGCTATGGAAGTGGGTAACCAGGTTGACGTAGTCTACACAGATTACAGTAAATGCTTTGATAGGATTGACCACAAGCTCTTAATAACCAAGCTCGAGTGCATAGGCATACGAGGTGACCTTCTCAGGTGGTTTTCTTCATATGTAGAGAACCGATCTCAGGCAGTTGTAGTCAAGAGCTATATTTCTGGATGGGTCCACATTCCTAGTGGGGTTCCACAAGGGTCCCTGCTTGGACCTCTTCAATCATACTCATACTCATCTGATAATTATTTAAACCTCTGCAGACAGTTTCATCTCTTACCCCTGTCTAAAAGACGTGAAATCGCAGACCTTGTATTTTTACTAAAGGTTACTAGTAATATAGTCGATTGTCCTGAGATCATAAATAAAATTGCACTTAGTGTTCCGTCTAAAATTACTAGGTGTAATACCCCATTGTACATACCCGTAGTGTCAACTAATTATAGACGGCACTCATACTTATTGCGAGCGAGTAACAACTTTAACAAACTAAGCAAGCGTATTGACCTTGACCTCTTTTGCACCAGCGCTTCCTCAGCAAGGCGACAGCTGAGCAACAAATTTTTCTTAACGGATTGTGCATAATTATATAATTTTGTAACCTATTTCTTTATCAGTGTTTATGTTAAGCTTATGTAATTGTTTATATTAGCTATATTCACTATCTATTCGTGAGAACCTGTAATTGGCTTTCTAGTGCTAGTTTATCGTACATGTTTAGCGTAAAAAGCTGTTGGTTTTCCTATTAAGTAAATAAATAAATAAATAGATTTTATTGCAAAAACACTTAATGCTGGTAGATATTCAGAAGCTACCAGTGAGAATCGAGTGTCACTAAAAGCTAAGCTTTACTAACTCACGTATCAATTCGCTGAAACTAAGCACTCATCTCACACGATATGACTACTTACACATGTTAACCATTCCCTATTTATAATATTAAATTAAATAACCTCCGACGCAACCATCCGTTATCACCATTTATTTTAAACCTAGTCTTTGATACTACTCCAATATACTAATACAAAAAAAGAAATGTCCCAACACGATACTTCTGCGGTGAGTTGTTAAGAAGTTAGTTATCCTGCAGAATTCAAGTGATGCTGCAGTACTGACTACTGAGCGCTTCCGTGCTTCAGATAGCACGTTAAGCCGTCAGTCCCGGTTGCCGTCTTAGGATGGCAGTGGTTATAGCATGGTGGTAGGGCATTTTGTTAATGCCCGCCTGGTAAGCCACCACCCTCAAGTAGAAAATCTGTTGCCAAGCACCTAACGGTGTGTTGCGGCAGCTGTCCTTGAGAGCCAGTAATTCTAGGTTAGCCTGAACAACATCTTCGACCTCATGATCACTTACCGTCAGGTGAGATAGTGTTCAAAGGCTAACCTATCGCACATAAAAAAACATGAATTTTGAATCGATCGGACCGGTGTAAGTTGCTCACATCCCTTCATCAATTATAAAATAGCTGACGATCTTAAAACGGCTGAACCCCGGGTTATAAGAAGGCCTTCCCTCCCCCAAAATCCGGTGGAGCTGAACGACCGAGTTCGGCAGTCAGCATCTAGGTCCTCCCTAAACTAAACTAAACTAAACTAAAACGGCTGAACAGATTTTCTTAAATCATAGCTAAAACCTACTGGAACAAGTCAGCTTTAAACAAAAACTTTGTCGAAATTGGTTCATTCGTTTGAGAGCTACGATTCCATAGCAGACATACGGATACACGTCTACGTCAAACTTATAAGGGCCCACTCTCTGTATCAGGGGTTAAAAATAGAATACTTTAAGTTTGAAGGTTCTCAACAAAATAAGCTTTAATACGGATTCAATGGTGTTATTTTTAGGATTTTTTGTTACTGTGATTGAACAAGCTTTAAGTCCACCTGATGTTAAGCGGATTAACCTCTGCCTGGAACAGATGCATTTCATCACAAGTGACGAATTGCACAGCGCCCCTCACCTTGATCATAGTTGTAAAGTCTCATGTGCCTGTAATTTCCCTGGCTCTCAAGGACTGCCTTTTTTTTTTTTTATGCCTTATATGTTAGCCTTTGACCACTATCTCACCTGATGGTAAGTGATGATGCAGTCGGAGGTGTTGTTCAGGCTAACCTAGAAGTACTGGCTCTCAAGGACAGCTGCCGGAAAACACCGTTAGGTGCTTGACAACAGATTTTCTACGTGTAGCTAGCCAGGCGGGCAATCGCAAAACGCCCTTCCACCATGCATGATTGAGGAATTGTGAGTGTCGTAAAAGCATTGAAAAGAATAACAATCAGAAAAAGTTGCCGGTTACGACATGGTTAAGATGCTAAAGCTGGGAAAGGCATTTTTCAAAATGTGTTGCAAGTTACTTGTATTGTATTTTCAACAGTACTGGAACAACAACCTAGCATCAGTTGGTTTCAAGTTGTGAACTTTATTCGTATAGATAGGAAAACACTGAAAAAAATACAGTTTTCCTACGATACTGAGCATAATACGATACAGTATGCGAATGTGTTGACTGAATTAGCTGTTAAAAAAATCATCATTTGAGTACTCCCCACGTCAACAAAATACATTGACATAATGTAGAAAGCTTCTTCTTCGATTATAGGTATAGCCAGTGCCACGTTTCCGACGGCAACTCACTTTGGGAATTCTCTTGTTAGTAGTAGGTATTCTCTCGGTTAAAAAGGACATTAAGGTAGTTGAGAGCTCTGTTAAGCGCCTTATGTGCTGCAACACCATTCTCATGTCGTTACGTAAGCCTGATGTTATCTAATCTTTTAAAAATCAGCTTAAAACTTACTATCTTTCGCTCTAACTGTAATATTTACATACAGCATACAGCATAATATTTACATATTCTATAATTTTCTTACCATGTTTTAAATGTCTTTTTAGGTATATTTATGTCTTTATTTATATATGTTTAAAAATATGTATGTATATATACTTATTGTATGTTATGTACTTATATAAATATATATCTATATATTATCATTATACTTTACGTATATTGTTGTGTATGTGTATAATATAATTAATTTTGTCTTCTTAAGTTCTCTATCTATTTTTTACTGTTCTAGTATTTGTAACATTCGATTAAAAACCCTGTCCATGTACTGTCAAAATGTCCAATATTGTTGGGTTGTCTGGAAGAGATCGCTTTAAGTTTTATCTTCAGTTGTAAGTTTTTTATGTTAAAATTAATCTTTGTGTTACAATAAAGAGTTTATCTATCTATCTATCTATGTTGCTCATCTGGCAGATTCTATAGTTTAAGTCGCCTTTAACACAACAGACACCCAGCTAGAGCATACTATAACTGGGATCTACGAAAGTATTGGATATTGTAAGCGTAGGGGATGCCGAATCGTGATGAAAAAGGTATATATACGATTGGCAGTGTCTCGGAATTCTACTCGCAGCGCCGTCTTTGTATGGTAGTACAAGTTGGGTATGGTAGAAGAACCTGTCCTTGAGAGGCAAAAATTCTAGGTTAAGCCTAATACCTTCGACCACATAATCACTAACCATCAGGTGAGAATGTGGTCAACGGCTTACCAATCAGCCATAAAAAAACGAGGGTACATCAAAACACGTAATTGACAATCATCAAAGGTGTAATCATCGAAATTCTTATCTTCGCACGATTGCCCTAATCTACTAATGCTTGATAATATGTTCTAGGAATTTTAATACATTGAATCTCTACCTAGTTGATAAAAGCATTATTTTACTAAAGACAGTGGTCATGTAGGTGTTAATCAGCAAGCTTCAGATTCATAGACCGTATATATCTATAAATGATTTGATAATGTTGAATTTATTGATAATGCTAAAATGATTTCGATAAATCTAAAATGATTTCGATAAATCAGCTACTAATTACATGTCAGCTATAAATACGAATGAGCAATTATATTAAATTCTTACTTGCATAACTCAGCTCTTCTTACAGCAAAGTTATGAGTTGGATGGGTGACCGCTAGTGACATTACTACTGAGCGTTTCCGTGCTTTGGAGGGCACGTTAAGCCGTCGGTCCCGGTTGTTGTGTTAGGATGGCAGTCGTTATAGCATGGTGGTAGGGCATTTTGCGAATGCCCGCCTGGCTAGCTACTACCCTCAAGTAGAAAATCTGTCGCCAAGCACCTAACTGTGTGTTCCGGCAGTTGTACTTGAGAGATGAGAGAGAATACAATTTGTTTTTTGTAAATCTGTTTGGGATCTTTAGGGTTACTCAGATTCACTAACCGGTTACCTATTTGTGGTTTTACATCAAAGTTTTCTATTGTTACACAAGTATAAATTATTTAAAATTTAAAAACTCGACTGCAAGTTTTATATTTTCGTTACGCGTTTTATCGTTCCATTGAAATTAAAACTGCAAGTTATATATTTTTATGGAATCGTTTCTTAGAGCCCTTCATTTTGATACCCTACTCTACGTGTTTGGGACATTTTTTTACTATATGGCGTCTAAAGTCCGCCAGTTTATTTTTTTAACATTTTAAATTTATCAGGTCGTGCACAAAAACCACTCATAGTGTCCATCGGTAGTTCCACAATAAAACAAGTTAGCCAGACTACGTTTCTAGGTTTTCAGCTAGATTGTGCGTTAAGGTTGAACTGGCCGGTCACTTCTCCATACAAACGTCGTAGGGTGATCACTCCCTTATTTGAGATTTTAGGTCCAGACTTAAGCATAATACCGATTGATATCGTCATTATCTAGGCTTGTATGATGACAAAATTTTAAAAAGATAATTAAGTTGTAAGTTTTGAGGCTCGAAAACTTTATATGAAAATGTTTCGAGGCTCATAATTCTCAAGGTAATTTTTTTATTAAAATGTTGGCATTATACAAGTCTAGATAATGACAAGATCAATCGGTATTATACTTTATTTTGGACCTAAATCCTCAAATAAGGGAGTGAGCACCCTACGACGTTTGTATGGAAAACGGGATAGCCAGTTCACCCTTAACGTGGGAATACCATATCGACGAGCTATGCGAAAAGGTAAGTCGCGCTTGTTTCGCGTTGTGGTGTGTGTTGGCAATTCTACCGAAAGAGATGGTTCGGAATTGCTATTTTGCATCTGTGCACTCGCTCTTACGGCATCGAGCTGTGGGGTCGCGGAGCTGCATGGGAACCCGTATTCCGAATGCAAAAAAGAGCCGTACGAGCATTGATGCGAGTAACACGAGACACCCCAGCTAAACCATTCGTCCAATCACTGGGAATTCTCACCGTTCCATGATTAGTTATTCTCCAGGCTGCACTCTAAGCGAAAGGCGACCTGGACGATAGCTCAGTGGCATTGGCTATGGACTGCCGCGCAGCAGGTCCATGGTTCGAATCCCACCGCTGGCTTGAGCTTCACCGCATAGTGGAACGAAAATTTTTGCGAATGCCCGCCTGGCTATTGACCAATCAAGTAGAAAATCTGTCGCCAAGCGCGTAACGGTGTGTTCCGGCAGCTGTCCTTGAGAGCCAGTGAAGTTACAGGCACATGAGACTTAACAACTATGTCTCAAGGTGAGCGCAGTGCAATTCGTAACTTGTGACGAAATGCATCTGTTATAAGCTGAGGTTAATCCGCATAACATCAACCTCGAGCTTGTTCCGTAACAATTACATAACAAAAACATATATATACATATATGAATGTATAATGGGTATGTAATAAAACATCGAAGCCCTTTGCCAACGATAAACTCGCTTCATTCACACAGTTAATTTAACTAATGCGATAACGATTGAACAGATCAAGACCCCCTCAAACAAAAATAAAGCAAAGTATACAACAACTCGTGGAAAGTTTAAAGGAAGAGAGTGATCAGCAATTTGGCGAGTTTCAATTGAGTAAATGCCTCCCTGCGGTCCGTCTCTTGACAACAGACGCGTCTGGAATATTCTGTAACATTTGTAAGTACAATGTGTATCTGTTATGTAACGTTCAGAAATCGTTTCAGTAAGGATATTTAACATAATTGAAGCAATGATAGACGTGGTAATAGGTATGGACTGCAGTGGCATAGGTCCCTGGTTCGATTCCACCGAAAAAAAATGCAATGACCGATTTTTTTTTTTTTAATTTTTTTTTTTATGTTATTGTGACGGAACAAGCCCGAGGCCCACCTGATGTTAGCTAATCTCTGCCTATAACAGTGGCATTTCGTCAGCGACGAATTGCACTGTGTCCGTCACACTGAGATGTCCAGTTATTAGGTCTCATTAGCCTGTAATTTTTCTGGCTCTCAAGGACTGCTGCCGGAACACACTGTTAGGTGCTTGGCGACAGATTTTCTACTTGAGGGTGGTCGCTAGCCAGGTGGGCATTCACAAAATGCCTTTCCACCATGCGGTGAAGCTCAAGCTCTGGGCGGGATTCGAACCATGGACCTGCTGCACGGCAGTCCATAGCCAATGCCACTGAGCCATCACTGCTTCATCCCAGGTCAAACCCTGCAACAGTGCCCTATATCAAATCTTGCCAATAAAAAAGTAACGTTAACTGTTTGGTTGTCTCAGCATGGTGTTATTCACTATAGCTTTCTCCGATCTGGTCAAGCAATAACGGCAGATGTCTAGTGTGTCGGATTCCGAGCCATGATAGCAAAACTAGCAGTGAAACAGCCCCGACTCATGAATCGATCTTCACCATTATCGCTCCATGATAACGCGAGGCCTCATACAGCACGAGAAACCGCTTTAACTCTACAGGAACTGCAATTAGAAACCATTCGTCACCCTCCGTATTCGCCAGACCTTGTTCGCTTTTTTCGTAATTTGGTCAATTTTTCTACGTGATAAAAAGTTTTCTTCCCAGGAGGTAGTACAAATGCTTTCACACAGTTTAATCTAGATCACCAGAGTTCTATCGCAAAGGCATAAATGACCTTTCTATTAGAATGATTAAATAAATATGTTATACTAAATAAAAACTATTTTCTCCATTTTTCAGTACAAATTGGCAATTTCATACTTGAACCCCTAATAAAATTACTGGGCTATGAATACATACAAACTTCGTTTTGTGGTAATGATCACAGTGTCAAGCAGAACGATAGACTGCTATTGCAAAAGACGGGCGTGACTTTTGCTTTAAAATTCATAATACTTATTTTTGGTGTGAAACCCTCGCACTTGGCCAGTTTTATTCGTTCTTCAGCAACATCGCAGTTTTCTTACTTTTAGGGTTCCGCAAAGGAAAAAACGGAACCCTTATAGGATCACTTTGTTGTCCGTCTGTCTGTCTGTCAAGACCCTTTAATTTCTCAGGAATGAGAGGAGGTATATCGCTGAAATTTGTATCAAATACTCAAATCTAGCTGTCAAAAAATCAAACTTCTAAGCCAACGCAATCAAAAGGTACAGCCGTTTATGCCGCAAATTTCGACACTCGCAAGGAAATCAAACCTACAGGGAACTTCCCGTGAACTCAGAATCTTGAAATTCGGTACAAAGCTACGTCTTATGGCACAGATAAAGGGAAAGTAGCGAAAAGCATATATTTTAATGTACATCATATAAAAAAATAATTTTAATAAGTTTAAAATGTTATGGAATTCATTTAACAATAACAATACCATAACTTTTACTTATATACCTACAGCTTTGTACGGAACCTGGGGTGCGCGAGTCCAGCTCACACTTGGCCAGTTTCTTAATTTTTCTGTTAATACTTTCTGTTCAGTAACTTCAAGCGACACCTAATAATCAAATTAAGCGTCTTAGCACCAATATGCTTAAATCAGAGAGTATGTATCGCATGAACATGCGATCCATTGATTTGATTTGATTATTTTTAAGGTAGATATTGACCAAAATTATCTAATAGGTATAATATACCTACTACAATATATATCTTAAATCACCTTATATATCAACAAATTGTAATTCCTATTTTGATACGAAGAAAGGTGTGTTTATCGCCGTATTTTAATAATGTTTTTAAAGCCTGTTGTGACTTTAACGTGATTAATATTGCGGTAGGTACTGACCGAAATAATATAACACAATATTTTCTCACTTAGTGTCGCCGGTGCTTCGGAGGGTTCTAAACAGAGGCGTGAATAGAATCCTTTCTCTTAATGGTAGGTAACGCACCAGTAATGCTGCGGGTATTACAGGTGTTCATAGGGGGCGGTGACCACTTACAATCAGGTGGGCCGCCTGTTTGTAACCATATTGTATAAAAAAGGGTACGTTAAGGTGAACAAGTATAAACTAATTAAAAGAGTAAAAAACTAGACTGCAGATTATTTATTTTCGTTAAGCGTTTTATCTTTCCATTGGGATTAAACCTGCAAGTTATGTATATAGAAATATAAAAGCACTTCATTTAGATACTCCACTCAATGGGTTTAAAAGAAAAATATTTTTTTTCTCTCTCACAATATGGCGTCTAAACCCGCCAGTTTGTTTTTTATGTACCTAGTGTCACTTGCACATAAGGCTCAAATTAATGATATCTCATACATCAAAATCAGTTAAGCTGTTTAGAATTTATGGTGGAATAAAGAAACTCACTAACATACATACATGAACCCTGAAAACAAAACTCCTTATTTGGGCAGTCGTGTAAAAAAATACTCATGCGAGGCAAAGAAAGAAAATTCACAAAAACGATGTTACGTATTTCCGCGCTAACTCCTATGGGAATACGAAACGCCAATTTCATGAATTTTCTACCTGATCCTCGCTGGCATAGCTTCCTCTTAAGCTTTAGTTCCTGGTCTTGGCACTGCGCCCATCACCGAGAAATACAGTTGCTAAGCCTCATGTGCCTGTAATTTCGTAATAGCTTACTGCCTATCAAGGACTGCTGCCGGAACACACTGTTAGGTTCTTGGGGGCATATTTTCTACTTAGAGGTGTGGTAGCTATCCAGACGAGCATTCGCAAAATGCCGTTCCTCCATGCGCTGAAGCTCAAGCCGGGGTAGGGATCGCACCGTGCACCTGCGGCACGGCATTCCATAGCTATTACAGCTCGACTATCACTGCGATTGCTGATGATAAGATCAAAAGTACTTACAGACTTATCGAACTTCATGAACATTCCAAACAGACATCCGTTACAGATGTGATTCATCAGTTACAATGATTAAAAACATATAGATACATGCATACCTACTTATGTATGCATAGATTACATACTATATGTTATTCTACAATGACTTTGTATTAATATAAACGAGGACAACGTTTTCATAATATAGCAAGTAGTAGCAATGATATCATTCATTTCTTCTCTACATGAGAAAGTTTGCATTCAAAGCAAAATAATAGTGGTAGTTTTTGAAATAAATTTCCTTTTCCCAAGCCAATCTTATTGTTTTATTGCAAGTGCGATCGATCTTTATACTGAATATGTATATAAATATATATATATATATATACACGGTTGAATTGTGTTGCCTTCTTCTAGGTTAGCCTGAACAACATCTTTGACCACATCATCACTTACCATCAGGTGAGATAGTGGTCAAAGGATAACCTATCAGGCATAAAAAAAAAAAAAACAAAGGCAAATAGCATTCAAGTCCTCCCTAAAAACCCTTATAGACTCTTTCTTGAAAGATATTTACACTATTAGTAGCCCGTCCCGAGCACATGAATAATGAATCGCATATAAATAACAAAGGATTAATGTTATTTTTTTAGGGAGGACAAGGATTTTGAATGATAAGGCAGTTGTCAGCTGTTCAACTCCACCGGCGACTTAAGGCAAGGAAAGTCCCTCTATAGCCCAGGCGTCGAAGGCGAAACGCTCTTTCTACCTCCGATTCCTGCGGGCGTCGAACACGCACCGCTACTAAAGGAGGGGTTGACAACGGGTTCAAGGGTACCACTGTGTTACGGACCTTAGCTTGAGTCGTTGCTGAGAGAAGTTGGGGAGGTCGGAACTAATTGCCGCAGTACAACGGCAGTGTCATACCATTGAGAGAGAGAGCCCCAGCGGCTACCCATGCGCCAGAAATGAGTCGGCGAGGCCAAGTAGTTAAACGCCATCAATCTAAGTCTGCCTAGCTGTTTGATTGAATGGTTGAGCATGATTCTGGATCTTTCAGGAAGTTATACGGCACCATTTATTAAAAAGGCTAGACTAATTGAACGGCTGATTAAGCTAGTAGACTGCGACATCTCTACATGCATAAACTAAATGCTTTTGTTATCTCCTATAGATTCGTTACGGGTGATTTGTAATGCCCTTTGCGGTTGAAGGCTCCTGCTATGAATGACAGATCATTGCTTGGTACGTATTAACTATACTCACAGCTGATAAAACATACCTTTGCCTTATATTATGGACTTAGTGACACTACTAACTCTCCTAAGAGTGTGGGTGGCGGGCTAGAATTGTACCCTCCCATATCTTGGGAATCGTAAAGGGTATGAACGGACATATGAAGTGTGGACCACAGCGCCTTCTGAAGACTATAAGGCACCTTTTTTTTTAATGTTTATTTTGAATTATGATGGAACAAGCCCGAGGTCCACCTAATCTTAAGTGGACTAAGCTCTGCCTATAACAGACGTATTTCGTCAACGACGAATTGCACTGTGCCCGTCACACTGAGACGTAAAGTTGTTAGGTCTCATGTGGCTGTAATTTTAAAATTACTAACCGTTAGGTGTTTGGCGAAAGATTTTCTACTTGAGGGTGGTCGCTAGCCAGGCTGGCTTTCGCAAAAAGCCCTTCCACCGTGCGCCACCACCATCCAGCATGGGGATTATGTGCAGCATTGGAGAATCAAAATGTTACAGTACAGTGCATTATATAATGCATACAGCTACACTTCCATTGTATGAATGACAAAGACAGAAAGACAAAGATACAGTAGATGCACATACGCACACTATTGAGACTGAATCAGGAGACGTCGCCTGATTTGAAACTGTCATGTTAGAGGTCCGTACGTATGTCTTTTCTCCCGTTCTTTATAAGTTCAATGTAAATGGATAAAATTCTAATATAAATTTTCGAAGCAGTGATGGCTCAGTGGCATTGGCTATGGACTGCCGTGCAGCAGGTCCAAGGTTCGAATCCCGCCCAGAGCTTGAGCTTCACCGCATGGTGGAAGGGCATTTTGTTAATGCCCGCCTGGCTAGCGACCAAGTAGAAAATCTGTCGCCAAGCACCTAACAGTGTGTTCCGGCAGCAGTCCTTGAGAGCCAGAAAAATTACAGGCTAATGAGACCTAACAACTGGACGTCTCAGTGTGACGGGCACAGTGCCATCGCTGACGAAATGCGTCTGTTATAGGCAGAGGTTAGTCCACTTAACATCAGGTGGGCCTCAGGCTTGTTCCGTCACAATAACATAAAAAAAAAAAATGCGGAAATTCTCAACGACAAAATAAGAGATTATCTAAAAAAAATCGAGTGCCTGTATTTTAACCACATCCTTGCTTGGCACTTGAGTTTTGATAAGATACGGTGCAACTCATTTCTTTAGATAAAAATAACCTAACTGGCCCCAACTTTATGAAACGTGTTAGGCATTGTCTTTTTATTTGGTAAACCATTTTTGGGCAGAATGTTGATTATTATATATTTTCGTTTAACTTGTCTACATCTTAAACCTATTTTTTTTTGTTGGTTATTGGTAAGCCTTTGACCACAATCTCACCTGATGGTAAGTGATAATGTGGTCGACGGTATTAACAGGCTTAACCTAGAATTACTGGCTCTCAAGGACAGCTACTATAGTCAAAGTAGGAATTGATGACTTTCACCCGTGTTAAGCACTCTAGTTTTCATTTCGAATACAAGGAAAGTAAAAAAAAATAGTTTGTCCAAATTATTAATTAATAATAAAAACATGAATAGCACCTATTTAAAATTAAGTAATTGAGATGTTAGAAATATTTGTGAAACTTTAAGTTAAATTTAGCTTGCAATATCTACAAACGGCTCTAGTCCGAATAGATATTTATGACTTTCACCCTTGTTAAACACTCTACTTTTCACTACAAATATGAGTTGGTAATATAACAATTGTTTTTCTGTAATATTTATTGATAACAAGAACATGAGTAGAAAATATTTAAAATAAATGCAGTTATAGTCCAAATAGGAGTTGATAACTCACATCCGTGTGTTCAAACACTCTACTATTCAATAAAAATATGAAAAAGTATTAAGTATAAAAAACATCTAAAATATTTACTGAAAACCATAACATGAGTAGAAGTAACATACATAACATTAATTTAGGGATTATCACAATTTATGAAATTTAATACATTTTATGTTAGATTTTTTATAATTCCTTTATACTTTTACTTACTATCTTGCCAATTTATATATCTTATCTGTTTTAAATTTTAAACATGGAACACAACGCGTCTCCCCCGGGAGCCATCCCACTTAAGAGGTATTTTTTTTAGTTATTTTTTTAAATTTATGCTTATAAACATAGTTTGCGACTAAAATGTTCATATAAGATACACTAACTTGAGAGAGTCACATTAATTCTGTTATAAACTAGTTTTTTTTAGCCTTTACATAAACACAAATGTAGTGGTAATTAGTTTTTATAATACAGCAAAGTATTTTAGAACGAAAAAATAGAGACGTCTAATTTTGTTTATAATCATGGTTGCCATGGTTACAGATACAGCAGAGTACTTTAGAGCGAAAAAACATAAACATGTAATCTTGCGAACGATGATTGCCATGGTTACAAGTCATTCCGGCCCAAGAGGGGGAAGCATTTACTAAGAGTTTTTCCCACCCTTAGGTGGGAAACAGCGTCTTCCACCCGCTACTAAGATTAAATAAGCACAACTTTCCGAGTATGAAAAATTAAAAAGAAATTATGAAATTACAGACACCTGAGAGTTAACAACTGTATCATGTCTCAGAGTACGGGCGCAGTTATTTCTGACGAAATGCATTTGTTACTGGCAGAGGTTACCGCCTTTCATCAGGTGATCCTCGCGCCTGTTCCTTAAGAATAATTAAAAAAAAATAGTGCTCAAATCATTAAGCCGGGAACTATACAGCGGAGATCTGTAATTTGCCAAACAAGCCTGCAATTGATCGGAAAACCATTATAAGTAACCCTAGTAACACGTAAACAAAGTCTTTAAAGTTCAATTGTTTAATTCCTACATTTTCCAGAGAATTCTGAGTCAGTACTTAGAACTGTTCGAGGACCACAGTCTAGAAGTATCCACGACATCCTCGCAAGCAATCACTTTAATTTTGTCAGTTAAATTATCCTGCGATCAAAACTGAGCGAGGGACGTATTAAGAAAGAAGAATCGAACTTCTATAAGATAAACTTTTATATCTTTTTTTAAATTGTCGGTATGCCTTGCCGTAACAAAATACTACGAACTATATACAAAACTACAGCTACTACAATAAAAGCATTTGTACTCATAGGCAGTCCAAATGCTCTAGCCCACTACCAGTTAGCAGCGTGCCCAGCATGCTGGCAGCATTGCCCCGTTGAATTGCAATGCTTATTCGATGAGCCAAATAGATGCCAGCATTTGGATCACGCGTCGCATCGACCAAGTGCTCTGATAAGTTTTTTTTTTATATCTGCAGTAAACATTTATTGTTTTAATAATATTTAATAAAAATACTAATTTCAATAAATTAATTAAAAAAGTAAAAAACCCAACTGTTATTTATTTATTTTCGTTAAACGTTTTATCGTTCCATTGAAATTAAAACTACAATTTGTATATATTTATAGACTCGTTTTTGAAAGCCATACATTTAAAAACCAAACTAGATAGGTTTGAAAGAAGAAAACAATGTGTTATCTCACAATATGGCGTCTAAGACGCCAGTATTTTTATTTATCTATTGTCACTTGCGATATCAAGACTAATCTAACGATATATCATACATTAAAATCGGTTAAGCCGTTTAGAAGTAATGGTGGAATAAAATAACTCACAATCATACTACATATGTATATGAACCCTGAAAACATAACACTCCTTTTTGGGGCAGTCTTGAAAACAACACCACCATACTTATCATTTAGACGCTGCCAAGGCTAAATAGTTTTTATTCGACAGGTTTTTTTTGTGTTTGGAAGAAAATTATATATCATATCATATTACTAAGTCCAAGTGAATACCAAAATACGTTGCTTTAATTTTTTTTTTATAACAATTGCATATTTCTCTTATAGTTACGCTTGTAACGTAAATCACTTAATTATTTACGTATAGTGTATATACAACAATAAAATAGCAACACAATATGAAAACAGTCAAGTTATTTAACATTTTGGATTCTAGTTAATAGTCTTACGATAATAAGCTTTTATTTGTGTATCACCAACGTCCAAAACTCATCGTGATTTCACGATCACGCGCCTCTCTTTCTTGCGATATGGTAAACTTACCTGCTAACTACCCCTGCTTATAATAGGGGACTTAGTTCAACGTGGTACGTCTTCCAGTAAAACTGCTGGATTAAAACATGGCATTGATGTTATGTGTTTTTATGGGGAGGTAAAAATATATATTATAAAACTAAGGGAATTTTCTGTACCCTTCAACGGTTAATATAATAGAAAAAGAGCTCAAAATTCGCGCCTGTTCAGCCTGTTACTGAATTTCAATTTCTATATTGATTTTCCAGTCAATGCAACACACAAAATATAAAATTTCAGGTTTGCAACTCAACCATTTACGAGCTAGAGCCCCGTGAAATACGAACGAACAGAAATACTGCCAGAGAGACAGTGAATTCTCATTAATAGGGCTCCGTTTTGCCGATGGATGCGGAACCCACAAAACGTACTTTAAAGATTAGACTAATCAATCGCGTCATCTCTATTATCTTAATGACGTCATCAATTCTGAAAACATGGTCCTGACTACGTCCATCTAATGCCCATGACCTCTGTGCCTGGACACGGCACGCCTATATAAGCAGGAGATCACACACGAAGCTGCCAGTTATCATCCGACATCTGAACCGTACTGACCGGCAATCGACTTAACTAAACATGATGCGATTCTTGATCCTGGTGATTGCTGCGGTGGCTACGGCCGAGGTGTCTCACGACGGACCCTGCCCTGATATCAAGCCGGTGGCGAACTTCAACGTTACAGCCGTGAGTTATTTTAATTATTTTTTTTATTTGTGTCATCTACCCTTTATGGCTGTGTGTCTATCATATATTTACGGGAGGAGTAGGAGTACCTGCAGGAATTACCCAAAAAATTGTTGGTGTATTTATAAGAGTACAAGTAAGTCCCTTAGACTCCTACAGTCACAGAGTAACTACAGCTATGGTATTGTTTTTTACTATCGTTCGCAAGTAGGGATGACAAAGTAGTTAGAACTCTAAAATTATCCTTTATAAAATGGGCCAGCACAATATGTCTGCTACGTCTGCGAGAAACTAAGTTAAAAACTTAAAACTTTATAAATTTTGGAGTGCTGATAGATATAAATGCTGCAGTGATATAAAAATCTACAGTCGCGCAGAAGAACTGACATTTTCCGAATGATCACCTGACTGAAAGATAAAAACCAGAAGAAACTAATGTCGTATTCCAGCAGCTGTGAAGTACATAACGGACTTACTTTATCCCTCAGAAACCTAACTCTCTTCTTTTATTAACTTATAGGCATCCAGAAATATGATATTTACAGCACTTATAACATCTCAAAAAAACATATTGTCACTTTAGTACTCTCCAAAGGCAGTTGTGTCTTTACTCCCGAGATTCATATGTTTTGACAACCCTATAATTTGGAAAATCTTAGAAGACTTAGAACTGCCCAACCTGAGCATCGATCCGTCTCGTGGTTCCGGGCGATGCGACGCTTTACGTCACACAGTCAGCGTGGCGTTATCTGTGTTTTCATAGGACATAAAGAGTACTCCATCGAGGATGAAAGAGAAAGAAAAGATTCTCTACCGTAACTTCATATCCTAAGTTAGGTTTAAGAACATTTATACTCGAAAATACTACATAGTCACTTACATGAGAACAAGAACAGCATCAACGTAAACTATTCCTAATTACGTTCTTGTATATTAGGAATTGTCACTCAAACGTATAAAAATGTAGGTAGGCATTACATGAATGCCTTGTTTCTACGTGAAACATGATAAAACACGGTATAAGCGAGATTCTAACGGTTCACCTAGTATGAATTAAAATGGCGCTGCCATAGAGCACCATCTATTAATTTATCGGTGCAGACTACCACACATTACCTACTAAAGCACAGGAGGTAATGCAGACTTCGAAAGTAGCCCATGCTTCGATCCACGATCTATGAAATATGTGCCAAGTTTTGGCAATATCTTTTCAGTCTATAAGTGGCCACAAAACGAGATTAACTCCCGTACTACCAATATTTGAGTGCTAAAACTTTTTTATCACTCAAATATTGGTAATATTGGTAAAAACGATTTCTAAAAAAAAAAAAAAAAAACTTATAGTTATCTAATAAGTAAGTAGTATTTAGTAGTTATTATGCTTTTCTTTAAGTATAATTTTAGGCAATTTTCTCATATTGATACTTATATTTGTAACTTACCCGATCTCGCCTTGACTTGAAATGAGGATGTTAATGTTGTCCCTTTATGTCTGGCACCTACACTTGTGTGTGCTTTACTGTATGGAGTCCGAATAACAGATAAGAATATGTGGTGGTCCCAAAGAAATGTTGCACAACAATACCACCTGGTATTTAGTGCCTATTGTTATCTTCGAATTGAGGTTTATTTGAACAAGATGTTGTCAAATTTAAAGGCGTATTCCCAATGTTATGGTCTATAATTATAAGTTTTCAATACTTAAAAAAGTGACCTGCCATAGTTTATGTTATTAAAAATACATTATAATCCAATATTTTTTAAAAGCTCAAAATAGATCTAAAGCAACTTTAAAAATTTTATGTAAAAAATTTGATATTCCCAATTTTTCTACCGACTTCAAAAGAAAGAGGATATTCCCAATTTTTTTTGTGAAACGACCGATGCTTGCCGTGTGGTCCCATTTACATTTCATCAAAATCGGTAAAGCCGTTTTTGAGTTACACTCCAATAACTGAAAAGTGTATTCTGTCTTGCCCATATAGTCAATATTTGTTACCTCACAACTTTTGACTGGGTAAACTGATATTAATAATTCTTTTTTTTTTACAAGCTGATGTTTGCCGCGTGATCCCATATAAATTTTATCAAAATTGGTAAAGCCGTTTTTGAGTTCACTCCAATAACTGTAAAGTGTTTTCCTGTCCTTATCATATAGTCAATGTTTGTAACCTCATAACTTTTGACTGAGATAACCGATTTTGATAATTCTTTTTTCGTTTAGAAGCTGATATTTGCCCTGTGGTTCCATTTACATTTCATCAAAATCGGTCCAGCTGTTTTTGAGTAATTTAAATGGGATCACACGGCAAGCATCAGCTTTCAAATGAAGAAAGAATTATCAAAATCGGTTCACCCAGTCAACGGTTAGTCACCCAGGTAACAAACATAAAAAGAAAAAAATAATACAGACGAATTGAGTACCTCCTCTTTTTTTGAAGTCGGTAGAAAAGCAAGTTAAAATTATATTCTCCGAGTGTATAAGTGTGCGCCGGACAAGCTAGAGAATCTTAGAACAGCACGGCATAACATTTTCCATGTAATTATCTTTATTTCAAATTTAAATGTAAAATTGAGCAAAAATTGGGAAGTGTAGAAGACCCTTATGTCTATCTTTCAAGGAAAAGAGGGTGATGCTTTTTTTAAAATAAAATACCATATGATATCTTATCACTTTTTATCGAATCTTGAGTTATTTGAGTATATTTGGGATTATCTACACGGAATATTTGTTTATCGATCGATGCCCCCTTTTCACCCAATACACCTAAAGAGTTATTCGTGAAGATTCCTGACTGAAGTTAAAACATTTGAAGATGATTTAAAATGATTATAATAACAACATACTCCTTAAATCATTGATAAATATTTTTTATTACTATTATCCATCATTCAATTGATTATGACAAATTAAAAGTAAAAAGAAATAACATAATTATTAGATGTAAGTAGAGTAATAGTGATAAATCATAGCAGAAGACTAAAACCTTTTTATTTCGACTGCCTTTTCATTGACCCCCCTTAAAAATAAATAAAATATAAAGCAACAATGATAGCCGAGTGGTAATGCTATGGACTGCCATGCAGCAATGCAGCAGGTCCATGGTTTGATTCCCAACGCCAAACAGACGTCAGTGCCATTAATAGGCTGATATTTTTTTCGTGATTTTTCAGATAGATGGTCGGGAACAAATTGCTATAAGCAATAAGACCGCCCTTTGTATTCGTGTATTTGTTATGAATTAGAATCAGAATCAGAATATTTATTCACCATTATAACAATGTTTGTTACACTAGGTAAGTCATTTTACATAAGTTTTCAATACATACAATTACTAAAAAATACACCCAAATATTGCATATAATAATTACAGTAGACTTTAGTTCAAAATATACATTTACTTACATTCAAATATTACATACCAATACAAATGAATTTACATATTAGTTTGATTTTTTTTTTATGCATGATAGGTTAGCCTTTGACCACTATCTCACTTGATGGTAAGTGATGATGTGGTCGAAGATGTTGTTCAGGCTAACCTAGAAGTACTGGCTCTCAAGGACAGCTGCCGGAACACACCGTTAGGTGCTTGGCGACAGATTTTCTACTTGAGGGTGGTAGCTAGCCAGGCGGGCATTCGCAAAATGCCACCATGCGAATAAACATAGACATAATAAATACATGCATACACAATCCATTGACACAAAATTAGTTTAAATTATTCCTGTCATTAATGTTAAAAACCATACTAAAAATAATGAATAAAATGTTATTATACAATATTATGTCATGACACGATTATGATGAAAACTCACATTAAAAGATAAAAAAAACCTATATCTACTAACATTGTCTCTAAATTGCTTTGTATTTTAAATGAAATAACTAACGTAATTGTAATTGGTCATATTGCCCTTACGAATTCAAATAATTAATAATAAAATCTAAATACAAATGTCAGAAACTAAAATGGTATATAACATTTAAGCAGTATATGTTTAATTACAATATTAGTTTAAAAGTATGCAAAAAAATAATTTTCTGTTTATCTATCTCCTAACCTCAAAATCTGGAAAAATATATTTTTATTCGCTGTTTGATCCACTCAAACTAAATGGATGAAAATGTTATTTTTGTATGGTATAGGTAATATATTAGGGTATGGGGATGTTAGGGTGACATGTTTAGGTAATGGAAAACTACTTAGTACTACAAAAAAAACGTTACGGGGCGTCGCGGGATAAAAAAACGTGGACATTTCAGGACAGCTCGGTCGGATGGGTCGTACCCCATTGACAGATTGTACAGTCGCCTGCAATAAGAAGTATACACATTGTAATGTTCAAAATAGTGGTAAAGAGTTCTGTTTTTCTCTATATAATCAGAAGTAGCTTAAAAGTAAAGAATAAGTTGAATATTTTTACTCTTGTTAATGTTAACTTCGATTAATAATAACTTAGCGACATCACATTATTTAGAAAATTTTGCAATGTATACTTCTTATTGCAGGCGACTGTACATACGAGGGGATCTAATAGGACAGACACCGCTATAGACACCGCACTAATACCAAACAAAATATTAAGCTGTGAAAAGGTCGGTGATCGGCGTAGGGTCCTGTTTCCTATTACTGAACTCTAAAACGATAATTACATATTTTAGAGCTAGCAACATAAAAAAAACAGGTGATAATTGCGTATCGATATAAGACTGATAATTCGAAACATAACTCAAGTAACGAATACGAATCGATAAACTGTTTGATTGATTATATCAATCGATGAATCATTTCCGGCTAAGCTACACCAATTTATCAGTACATTTGTCAAATGGTCTTCAATAATGGAACGTTACGGCCACTCGCACGTCCTAATTGTTTGAGAATTGAATCGATTTGAGGTAATCGAGTGAATCATCGAATAAGTTGATCAGCCGTGAAGGTTGAACTTAGATCGGGGTAATTGCACCTGCACATTTTATTGTAGAGTTACTGCCTGTTATAGGAAATCATTTTCAAATGTTAGGTGCCTGTATGGCAATGAATAAATCTTCTATAAAATAATTAAAAATTACAGGCACATGAGACTTAAGAACTATGTCTCAAGGTGACGGGCGCAGTGCAATTCGTGACTTGTGGCGAAATGCATCTGTTATAGGCAGAGTTTAGTCCGCTTAGACGCTCCATAGAAACGTAGTTTCGGCACATTTTAAAATGCAAGTGTGAAGAAGTGAAGAATTATATCGGAATTCTTATTTTTTAATGAGAGTTTTTCAATGAGTTTGAACACTTGGTTAAAATAAGACAAAAATAAATTTGTATGGAAAGCGCTACGCAGACACTCACCTTAAACAATTTATTTTTATCCTGACATTTAAAGCAAAAGGCAATCGGAAATCATAAAAAAAATAGTTTGATTAATTTTCTTTTGACTTATTGATGTTTTATTTAACCGGCTGCACTCACGCGTATTGGTCGAGATTGCGGACCTAGGTTTCGGGCAATCCGACGCCCTTCATCAGATGAGCTCACGCGTCTTAAGGGTGAACTGGCCAGCCCGTTTTCTATACAAACGTCGTAGTGTGATCACTCCCTTATTTGAGGATTTAGGTCCAAAATAAAGCATAATATCGATTGATCTCGTCATTATCTAGGCTTGTATGATGCCGAAATTTTAATAAAATTACTAACTTGAGAATAATAAGCCTCGAAACATTTTCATATAAAGTTTTCGAGGCTCATAACTTACGATTTAATTATCTTTTTAAAAGGTTGGCATCATACAAGCCTAGATAATGACGAAACTAATCGGTATTATGCTTAAGTCTGGACTTAAAATCTTAAATAAGGGACCACCATACGACGTTTGTATGGAGAAGTGACCGGTCAGTTCAACCTTAAACATAAAAATATCAAAGTAGGCTTTTGTAGAACCAACGTACACATTTTAAGCCTTAATATTTGCCGTGAACATGTTACCTACTTCCCGAATTTTAGCGAACGGAAAAACCCATAGCAACAAGCATTACACAAAACATTACGTCATCTGCCATCATGTAAGCTTGCCTGTCTGTTTTATTGTTCTTATCCGTTTACTTTGTAAATACATCCACACTATGATATGAGTGTTAAAACAAACACAAAATTTAATAATAATATGAACAAATATAAACCGGCCATATTATGTGGACTCGCTTATCGAGGGTTCCGTACCAGAAAACAATACACTAACTGTTTTGGTTCTTTTACCATAAAAATCGATATTTTTTCATTTAAGGCGGGATCCTTGGCCTGAGTCGCATTCGGCTGTTTTTTTGCTGCTGAAGTGCTTCAATCTTTTGCCTTTAAATAAGTTGGCATCGTCTGGACCACTACGTCCTATTATGAATGAAATTCTATTGTTATCATTATCGCCGCCGCATATATGTGCCAATGGGTTAATCACTTCAAGTTTGACGCTACTTAAATGCCTGACAGATGTTTAAGGTTTTGAGTAAAGTTGTAGAACTAATGTTGTATGTCTTGTTAAACGGAGGTGATCAACAAGAGGTTTATTAGCATTATTTTCAATAATTTTTTTTTTTTTTTATTTTTTTTTTTTTTTTATTTTACATTTATTTGGGGGGCTTACAGCTATCATTACAAAAAGGTTTAATAACTTAATTAAAAAAAGCCATTAACAAGCCTCCACAGATATAAAAAGAAGTATTTTACACACACGTAATAAGATTATACAAAGCAATAGTGTGTTTTTTTTTTTTTTTTTTTTTTTTCGTACGCAGCCACTTCATTTCCAAATACTTGAAAATTTTACGAATTCAAAGTGACATAAGCAAGGTTAACATGAGACAATTTGCTAGAATAAAGGTCGATGGTGTGACCTTCGTGCTCAATAAACTCATTAAAAGCGGTTTGTGATCTTAATAAAAATGATTGTCTGCGATAGTTTGTACGTGCGGGTGGTACGTGAAGCAACCTTCTGGGTCTAGCGTGTCTAGGTGGAACATATAAACTTAATTTACCCACTAAATCAGAACAATCAATTTTGGATTGTGCAATCTTCATGAGCAGCCGTATGTCAGAAATATTACGACGAGTTGAAAGTGGTAACAGATGGAAACGAGCACAGCGAACTATATATTTAGAACGTGGAATTTTGAATTTATATCCTAAGTACCTAATAAATTTCTTTTGTATTCTTTCCAGTCTTTGAATATGTACGGCATAATTAGGATTCCAAACTTGACTTGCGTATTCAAGGTGACTGCGAACGTAAGCACAGTATAGGACTTTTAGAGTCTTCATGGTTTTAAAAATGCCCGCATTACGTATAATAAAACCTAATGCTGATGAGGCTTTCTTAGCTATCATATCGATGTGATTGACAAAAGTGAGCTTACTATCCAAATGGACACCAAGGTCTCTAATGTCACTCACACGTAAAAGTGGTTGATTTTCAAGTGAGTACTTAAATTGTACAGTTTGTGTCTTACGACTGAAAGTAACCACTGAGCATTTTGATATATTCAAAATAAGGTTATTTGTCTTACAGTAGTTAGCCACTCTTTCTAGGTCTTCCTGCAGAAGTAACGCATTAGAGGGGTTGTCAATTGCCATAAACATCTTCATGTCATCTGCGAATAGTAGGAATTGGGAATGTTTAAAACAGTCTCCAATATCGTTGATGTAGATGACAAACAAAAGAGGTCCCAGCAATGATCCCTGAGGGACTCCAGATGGTATAGCAGTCCAGGAAGAAGTATAACCACTTAATACTACTGCCTGAGTTCTGTTGAAGACATAAGAAGAGAACCACCTGTAGAGATCACCACGAATACCTAGATTGAATAGTTTTCTTAGCAGAATAACATGATCGATTCGGTCAAAGGCCTTGCTAAAGTCGGTGTAGATAGCATCTACCTGTCCACTAGTGACCATTTGTCGAGTAACGTAATCAGTGAAAACAACAAGGTTAGACACCGTTGATCTTCCTTTTAAGAAACCATGCTGTTGTGGATTAAGGTCAGGGAGAATACTACTGTAAAGTTGATTATAAATTATACGTTCAAAAATTTTGGCTAGAAGACAAAGCTTAGATATTGGTCGGTAGTTTTCTACCACGTCTTTAGCACCTTTTTTGTGAATAGGTGAGATGAACGCAGTCTTCCATATAGTAGGAACGACACCTTCAGAGAGTGATTTTGTAAATAGTAATGATACAGGATACGCTAACTCGTTAGCACACTTTACTAAAAATATGGCTGGAATAGCATCGGGACCGGCTGATTTATTTAAGTCAAGGGATTGAAGGTATTTCCGCACAATGTCAGGATTGATTTCAATAGAACTAATGTGGCAATTAGAATCGTCTCTAGACGCTGAATGGGTACAAGTGGTAGTAGAATCCAGGAACGTGGACTGAAAATAATTAGAGAAAAGTTCACATATTCCTTGGCCCGTATGGCTTTCATTGCCGTTATATGACATATTGGAAGGAAAATTGGTATGCGAACGTCTGCATTTTACATAAGACCAAAAATATTTTGGGTTCGAAGTGATAGCAGTCTCAATGTTAGCTATATATTTATGAAAACAAGTCTGCTCAACACTATTAGCTCTATCCCGCAGTATCTGAAAAGTGAGTAAATCGTGTTTGTTACCGTAAATTTTGAATTTAGTAAAATATTTGTGTTTTTCTTTAAGAATTTTAATGAGAGCAGAATTGTACCAACGGGGGTAATTATTATTTTTATGTAGTCGTTTTGGGATGTGATAATCTCTTAATTCAACTAATTTTGAGTAAAACTTACTCACAGCATCATTAGTGCTACACTCTGAAAATAAATCGTTCCATTGCGTGTCAGCCAGGGAAGACCGAATACGATCATAGTTACCTTTATTGTATTGGTACATCAGACGCTTCTGAGCTATTAGACATTGAGATTGTGAGACATCAAGTTGGACCAAAAGGGCGGGATGATGAGGGTCTTCCACAGTTAAAGGCTGTAAGCAGGCTGAGACGGAGATGTTTGTGTTTGACAGGACAAGATCAAGTATTCGGCCATGCTTATTTTGGACTAAGTTAAATTGTTTTAGACTGCAGAAATCAAGAGTATCAATGAAATGAGTAAACATATTGGCCGATAACGTGGTAGAAGAAGAAGCAGTAGACGGAGCTACAGCTCTAATACCGTCTTCAGACTCTGACCACGTTATGGCGCTCATATTAAAATCTCCCAGAATAATAAATTTATCAGATGGGCGTTCGATAAATAAGTCTGCAAGTTTGTCTAAGTATATGGTAAGTTGATTAGAGAAACTGTGTCCTTGATACTGTTCACATAGATATAGTGTACATATGTGTATTTTTTGCATACTTTTTCCAGGCCCATCTCTTAAATGAACCGATATCCAAATATCCTCAGCGCTGGACTGCCAGCCAACATTTTCAGTAGCTATGAGGTCCCGCCGTATTGCTACTAAGACGCCGCCACCACGTGACTGCCCAGTTGCACGATCACGACGCCAAATTAAGTAGTTATCATTAAACAATTCACTACTAGAAATGTCACTCACAAGCCAGGTTTCAGTTAACGATATAATGTGATAATAGTCATTTTTAGCCAAGTTCCTAAAAAAAGTTAATGTTTTTGTCCGTAAACCACGAACATTCTGGTGATAAATATTTAGTGTATACATTGTGGGTCAATCCAACAATAATAGAATAAACTCGAAATTATGTTAAGTAGTAACGAAATTAAGTCTGATATGCTTAACTGTTTCCATCCACTAACACCTTCGTCAAAACAAATTGGTAATAGTCGCAAAAATATTGGTATTACAAAAATGAACGTAACCATATAATATGAGATTAAATAATATTGTGAGAGCAACTCAGGAAGTACAATTAACTCAATACAAAAATATAACAATAATTTTTGTAACATAATTGTAGTGTAATATAACCTATAAGTGCAACCATTTAAAGGGTACCAAACACCGCTCCAACTAAGTTCTTCCAAGCACCAAGCGCACGGTACGAAACAAAGCTTAAAAAATAAACACACAATTATGTAAAAGTAGGTGGCATGACATTTATCATTACTCAAAATGAACGTAACCATGAAATATGACATGAAATAATTTTGTAAAAGCAACTCAGAGTATAAAATATTTAACTCAATACAAAGATATAATAATAACTTTTTTATCGTAATTGTAATGTAATATACCCCATAAGTGCAACTATTAAAACGGTACCAAACACCGCTCACAATAAGATCATTCAAGCACCAAGCGCACGATACGAAACAAAGCTTAAAAAATAAACACACATCTATGTAAACGTAGGTGGCATGACATTTAGCATTACTAAAAATGAACGTAACCATAAAATATGAGAATAAATAAGTTTGTAAAAGCAACTCAGAATACACAATATTTAGCTCAGTACAAAAGTATATTAACAACTTTTTAATCGTAGTTGTAATGTAATATAACCCATAAGTGCTACCATTAAAACGGTGCCAAACACCGCTCCAAATGAGTTCTTCCAAGCACCAAGCGCACGGTACGAAACAAAGCTTAAAAAATAAACACACATTTATGTAAATGTAGGTGGCTTGACATTTATCATTACTCAAAATGAACGTAACCATAAAATATGACATGAAATAATTTTGTAAAAGCGACTCAGAATACATAATATTTAGCTCAGTACAAAGATATAATACGAGTAATAACTTTTTTATCGTAATTGTAATATAATATACCCCATAAGTGTGAGTATTAAAACGGTACCAAACACCGCTCCAAATGAGA
Source organism: Plagodis pulveraria (assembly GCA_963890685.1). Taxonomy (NCBI): domain Eukaryota; kingdom Metazoa; phylum Arthropoda; class Insecta; order Lepidoptera; family Geometridae; genus Plagodis; species Plagodis pulveraria. The sequence continues at coordinate 6,296,353 of OY982964.1, read as the reverse complement.
TCCTTTAAGCACCAAGCGCTTGATACGAAATAAAGCTTAAAAAATAAACACACATCTAAGAAAAAGTAGGTAGCATAACAATTAGTAATGTAACAATAATTGCAAGAACAACAATGTTCCGCTCGCACGACAGCATGACAAGACCGGTTCGTGCATTGTGCCTTACGTAGAAACTGGCCTGCGATAAGCGCAAGCACACTGCCAGGGGATTCCAACCTTTTGAAACGAACAAAATATTTTAAAGTGAGTGGTTGTTTAAATCTAAAAAATAACGCGTATAAAACTGTCTTCACACTAAGAGTCATACATGTAACTAGACAATTTTTTGTAGGTCTTGCCCTCTTGAGATGGTGAAAGGTTTCGAAGTTGGATCTCGCCGTACAAAGATTTTCATGTGTTTCACCCAAACAAACTGGTAGTTGTGCTCCTTGGCACGCGATTTTGCTTGTGAGAGAAGCAGTTTGTTTTTTACAGTTAAATGATCGTTTATAAAAATTTTCCCCGCAGCACCGGTAAAACCGATATCTTTGGGAGATAAAGGATTTTTTAACGAGCGGGCAGAAGCGATAAAATCTTCTTTGACGTAACGATTCATGAATGACACGATTATATTCTTGGTGCCAGCTACGTTACTCGGCACTCTGTGAACGAAGTTTATCTGTGTCTTCAAAACTAGATACGATATCTTGTCACCTATTTTGGCTACCATTTCAAAAAGGTTTTCCTTATCCCTCAAAGGTACGCCTTTTATCTCAACGTTGTTACTACGCAGCCACTGATCAGTGTCATGTAGGTCCTCCTCAAGTTTGCAGAGTGAAGTCATGGCCCCAGTAAGATCCTTTTGGTCTTCTTCGACTTTTGTCAACCTTTCATCAAGTTTATGTACTTTGGCAGGGATTCCCTTGAGATCCGCTAGCTCTTTCCGCAGGAGCTGCACTTCCGCTGATAGGCTAGAGAGTGGAGCAAGCTGCATACGAATGCTGGTCAGCTCATGCATGATGGATTCAAGTGACACCGTTGGAGAAGCTACCGGTGAACCCATCACCGGCACTGTGAGAGCACTTGCCTGACCCGAGTTCTTGCAGGTCGCACACCTCCAAGTTGCTTGACGATCCCCCAGCTTCCGGTATCCCTTTTCGGTTATTCCAGAGCACGGAAAATCGAAACTCTTCTTGCAGGCCGAGCATTGGATTGCCTCACCAACATCATCACCGCATCTTCCACAAATCACCATTTTTTTTTTATATTAAAATAACTATATAACACTTAGTGCAGATCAGAATGCCAAAGGTTGAGCGCCAATGTTAACGAGTCACAGCAATACGCGGAGGTAACACGGTTGATCGCGGCGGCTTACGCACGAGAAAGTGTGTTTCGTTCAAAAATCGGCAACAAAGTGTTGCAATTACCATGTTGAATAACAAAACTGATATAATAGGAGGATTTTATAATAAAACGTTAAATAAGAATCATGCGCATTTATAATTTACAATAAAAGAAAAACTATACTTAAAATTAACAAGTAATAAAAAAGTGGAAGATATATATAATAACAACAGAATCGTTACATCTTATGATTACGGGCTACTACGGAACCCTACATAGTGCGTGGCCCGACACGCGCTTGACAGTTTTTATTTTATTTTATTTACAATGCGTCTTTATAACTTCCTATAACTGTTTATTATAGATTCGTCTTTAATATTTACATTACAAAGAATAATGCTAAATAAACTTGAATGTTTTCTAGATAATTCTCTATAAGTCCATAATTGGCTTGTGCAAATATGACCTCGTCGCCAAATTTCACACTAAACTCAATTAGCTCCACATACCATCATTGTAATCGTATTTAGTCTTTATTTAAAAGTACCTCAAATATTTTGTTTCGTATTTCTTTTCCGTAAGAGGAAGGCAAAAAAATATGTGTAAAGATTCCGCAACGTAGCTTTACTAATCGTTCGTAACCTAACCCCTACTATACTTGGATGGGTGACTGGATGTGGCATCTACTGAGCGATTCCGTGCTTTGAAAGGCACGTTAAGCCGTCGGTCCCGGCTAACTTTGGAATGCAGCCACTATGGCTTACTTTTGAAGCAATGACGGCCGAGCGGTTATAGCTATGGACTGCCGTACCGCAGTACCCTGGTTCGATCCCCACCGCCGGCTTGAGCTTCAACGCATGGTGGAAGGGCATTTTGCGATTGCCCGCCTGGCTAGCTACCACCCTCAAGTAGAGAGTCTGTCGCTAAGCACCTAACGGTGTGTTCTGGCAGTAGTCCTTGAGAGCCAGTGAAATTACAGGCACAATGAAACTTAACAACTATGTCTCAATGAAACGGGCGCAATGCAATTCGTGACTTGTGATGAAATGCATCTGTTATAGGCAGAGGTTAGTCAAATTAACATCAGGTGGGCCTCGAGCTTGTTCCGTAACAATAACTAAACATAAAAAAAAAAAAAAAACGTTTAGCCGTCGGTCCCGGTTAACTTTGGAAAGCAGTCACTATAGCTGGTGGTAGAGCATATTAATGTTCGCCAGGATACCATGCTCATGTAGAAAATCTGTCAATAAAACATCAAGTGGTGTGTTCTAGCAGCTGATATTGAGACCCAGTAGTTCTAGTTTAAGCTTTAAATTAGTTAAAGCGTTTTTTTTTTAATGTTGTTGTGACGGAACAAGCCCGAGGCCCACCTGATGTTAAGTGGACTAACCTCTGCCTATAACAAACGCATTTCGTCAACGACGAATAGCACTGTGCCCGTCACACTGAGACGTCCAGTTCTTAGGTCTCATTAGCCTGTATTTTTTCTGGCACTCAAGAACTACTGCCGGAACACACGGTTAGGTGCTTGGCGACAGATTTTCTACTTGAGGGTGGTCGCTAGCCAGGCGGGCATTCACAAAATGCCCTTCCACCAGGCCGCGAAGCTCAATCCCGCGGCGGGATTCAAACCATGGACCTGCTGCACGGCAGTCCATAGCCAATTCCACTGAGCCATCACTGCTGCATAATAAGTTAATACCGCAATAAAAAAGAAAAATGTTTCAATTGAATCTTGATTAATTCTTATACAACGCAAGTAGAAAGAAAATGGATTGCAGGTAAATGGATTGTATATTGTTGATCGATGTTTACATAAGCGCTCGTAGCAAAGTTTACTTAGCTGTTCTCAAACGATCAGCAAAGTTAAGCAAAGTCACGCGCGGTCATGAGTTGGATGGGTGACTGCTAGTGAGATTCTACTGAGCGCTTCCGTGCTTCGGTGGGCACGTTAAGCCGTCGGTCCCGGTTGTTGTCTTAGGATGGCAGTCGTTATAGCATGGTGGTAGGTCATTTTGCGAATGCCCGCCTGGCTAGCTACCACCCTCAAGAAGAAAATCTGTCGCCAAGCACCTAACGGTGTGTTACGGCAGCTGTACTTGAGAGCCAGTACTTCTAGGTTAACCTGAACAACATCTTCGACCGCATCATCACTTACCATCAGGTGAGATAGTGCTCAAAGGCTAACCTAACAGGCATAAAAAAAAAAAAAAACACCCATGACGCGACATCAAGAAACCGTGCCGTGGGTGGTCGTGGCCTCTTGACGCTATTAGATAATTATCGGTACACTTTGTCGGTTATCAACTTATTTCTTTTTGATATCCGCAATTCTTCGAAATAAAAGTATATGAGTCACTATCGCATTTTAGGCAATTGTCGCTCAAATGCGAATACACTGTTAACTACATTATGATATGTAATTTATCTTATACTGCTGATAAGTTAGCCTTTGACCAAAACCTCACCAAAAGTTACTTAACTGAAAATGTGATTGAATGCGGTAATCATTATTATCAAGAATGTGAACTGGCTATGAATTACAGCTGCCCGAACACACTTGCAGGTGTTTGGTGACAAATTTTCTACTTGAAAGTGGTAGTTACCCAGGCAATTCACAAAACGCCTTACTACCATGCTATAACAACTGCTATCCTAAGACAATCAAGACTACTCCGAAGCAAGGGACCGCTCACTAGTAAATGCGACGGCATTTACTAGAGCGCAGTTATTATTTGGATGGGTGACCGACGGGTCACCCATCCAAATAATAACTGCAGCGAACCTAGTTTTCCGCATAAAAATAACTAGCTGGCTTTGATGACTTTAAATTACTTATAAACCACTAAAAGAGAACACAAAAACAATAAAACTCGTATTCTTTTCCAGTACCAAGGAACATGGTACGAGATCCAGAAGTTCCCCACCCCTGGAGAGACGGGAGGCAAATGCGCTTCAGCTGAATACGTCCTCGATGGTGAGATCGTGAAAGTTACCAACAGGCACGTAGTTGGTAATGTCCAGGCCATCGTTACAGGAACAGCCAAGTTCGCACCAGACGCAAACAATGCTGGCAAGCTTATAGTAGCATTGAACTTTGGAGGTAAGCTGAAATTCCAACTTGCAGATATATGATAAGTTGTTCCACACGTCATCGTCAGCTTAATATATTTTTTTCTTTTTTTTATGCCTGATAGGTTAGCCTTTCACCACGATCTCACCTGATGGTAAGTGATGATGTGGTCGAAGATATTGTTCAAGCTAACCTAGAAGTACTGACTCCCAAGGACAGCTGCCGGAACACACCGTTAGGTGCTTGGCGACAGATTTTCTACTTGAGGGTGGTAGCTAGCCAGGCGGGCATTAAATGCCCTACCACCACGCTATAACGACTGCCATCCTAAGACAACAACCGGGACCGACGGTTTAACGTGCCCTACGAAGCACGGAAACGCTCAGTAGTAATGTCACTAGCGGTCACCCATCCTACTCATGACCGCGGGCGACGTTGCTTAACTTTGCTGATCGGTTGAGAACAGCTAAGTAAACTTCGCTACGAGCACTTCAAGAATAATAGAAAATAATATAACAGTGCGAGCTCATCGAGGTTTTTGCCTCTGGTCAAATACGTAATTTGATACTAACAAAATCTGATTGAAATTCTAGAAAAAAATGCAGTTTCATTAACTGAACTCCAGTTAATAACAGCTTTAGTAATCGTAAAACGTAATCCTGAAATCGGCATTTTTTATTTCAAACTGATTTTATTAGAATCGATTACATAATTTACCAGCTGGATTAAGAAACGAATCAAAGATGGCGCTGCAAATCAATACATCTCACTTGCACATTTTAAAATTGTGTATATTATACACAAAGCTACATGAACATCTGTGTATGCGTCCAGACGGATTCTAGGGTGCGTGCTGCGTCAGACGAGATTCTCTGGATGCAAGTGCTAATGACTTTACCGAAAAAAAAACTTTTCCTTTAACACTATTCTTATTTATAAGTATTTAAGGGGACTTAATCGCGATAAAAACATTAATAAATTTATTTATTTACCTCGACGTTTCGACCAAGTTGCATTGGTCGTGGTCACGAGCGGACTGAAGAGGCGAGTGTCAACGTCTTGAAAGGCGGGTATTTTCTTCAAGTACCCGCATTTGACTTAAATCGTCTCGACACACAACACTGACAATATCCACAGGTCTTAAGGAAGGTAAAGCGCGTTTGGTGCATTTCCTTATCACTGGATTCCAGGATGCAGCTAACTTAAAACCATCTTCTCTATTGAAATTACGATATTTCCTTATCTCAATAGCTTCTCATACTAGTCTGGAGTGGTAGTGACGTTCCGTTGAGAGGACTTTCGGGTCGTGGAGCTCAATCTAGTGATCAGGTCCTGACTCTAGCAGATGTTCTGCTATAGCAGACTTCTCCACCTGGCGATTTTTATCGCGATTAAGTCCCGTCAAATACTTATAAATATGTGTTCAAGTCGCGAAAGTCTTAAAGTTACTAACACTATTCTTGTTTAGAATGTTGCATGTTTCCTATTTATTGTTAGTATCTAGTTTTTAAATAAAAAATGGTCATAATTAAAAAAAGTCCTTGGAATCTGTGGAGTGTAGATTTATAAAATAAAAAAATTAAGGCACATATCAGTGTACGCCGCTAGGTTGCAGTTAAAGTAATCTATTTGTCCGAATAGCATGAAAATTTGAGCCGTTTGGTATAGATAAATTGGGTCCGTGGGGGCCGTGAGCTCTTTTTATTTTCCAAAACTAATCAAAGCGCTTGGTATGCGATGAGTGATCAAAATGCTGGCACTTATTTCAATATAAAGCTCAACCAATCAGTATTGAAATCCAACACGGGGTAATGCTGCCAACTGGTAGTGGGCTGGAGAATTTGGAACGCCTGTGGGCCTACAATAGCTTTTATGTTGCCTAAATGCTTTCAATGTAACAGCTGTATGTTTTATTTAGTTTGTAGTGTTTTGTTAAAAAAATAATAAGAAAATAATATTTTTCACATGGACGCCGTTGTTCAATTTCAAGATCGTATATGCCGATTAAAGATATCAAGTTTATCTATCGAGTGACATGGTTTTAAAAAATATCGTCAATATCTTTTAGGAGATATGAACTTGTTTCGTCACTTAACGAAATTTAATACTCGTATATAAAAAAGAAGATTTGCGCCACAGACAACGTATATGTTGGTAATGTCGAGAATCTGATGTTCCGTAATGTATTTCTTACACATTTTCAGGTCTTTGTTAAAGCACAGAATAAAAAATAAAACAGAAGCATCCCTCCGCAAAGCCATTCCAATAAATAAGCGACTCTAGTTACGAAGCAATAAAGTGTAGGTCAGCTCGCAAAGCACGGAGTACCTAATATTTATATTCAGTTATAAGCCGTCTCTCTTTCTATAGCATAGCTACGCATAGTTCTGATCTCTTCTGACGTAGCACGCGCTGCAGAATAATCCCACAGGGTGGCTACGCCGTAGTACCCGTAGCTTGAGTGCAGAGAGAGCCTGGTAAAAGTAGGTAGTAAAAGTGAAATTAGCCTGGTACTCTTAAAGTCATGTCTGGTTCTAATTTCAGGACTGTAAGGGCCGGTAATAAGGACTGATTTTAATGTGAACCTGTATTCCTTTACAGAACTCACCAGAGAACAGCCTTTGAACGTAATCCTCACTGACTACTCGCAATATGCCATCGCCTACAACTGCAAGTACGACGAGAAGAAGAAGACTCATCAAGGTAACCAAAGAAATATGCTTACTTGATTATTTTGTACAATAGCGACCTGCGAGAGATCTCCTTTAGAAATACCCTGAGATTGGTTTAAAGTGAAGTCATTTACATCATAACAAGATACATCGTCTCTATAATTTTTTTTTATGTTATTATTGTATTGTGACTGAATACGCTTGAGACCCACGTAATTTTAAGCGGTAACCTCTGCATATATCAGATGTATATCGTCTCAAGTCACGAACTGCACTGTACCCATCACCCTGAGACAAACAATGGTTGTCTCATGTGCTTGTAATTTAATTTCTCTGTATCAGCCGGATAGTCCACTGCTGAACAAAGCCTCCACTATTTAGGGGGTATTTGCCATAATCCCCACGCTTGGCAGGCATTTGGGGATCGCAGTTCTTTAGAAGGCGCTGCTGCCCACCTTCCAGTATTTTTCACTTAGTCGTCTCTTACGACACCCTAGGGAAGATATAGGAAGGTAAAATTTTAATTGAAATTACCCCACGGGGTAATTTCAATTTTATTTACTGGCTGTCAAAGACATCTACCGGAACAAACTGTTAGCTTCTCGACAGATGTTCTACTTTAGGGTGGTAGATAGCCAGGTAAGCATTTGCAAAATACCCTTCAACCATGCGGTAAAGCTCAAGTCGTTGGTTGGGATGGAACCATGGACCTGCGGTACGAAAATAATCTTCACATTCATGACCGTGTCCCAGTTTCTGTGCATTTAGCACAATAAGTTCTACGATGCGCTCGTGGCCTAGTTTTGTAATTTTTACCCTTTAACTCAGCAACTTCCACTGTGGGTATGGCTTGGATGGGTGACCGCTAGTGACATTTATACTGAGCGCTTCCGTGCTTCAGAGTGCAAGTTAAGCCTTCTGTGTCGGTTGACGTTTTAGGATGTCAGTCGTTACAGATTTGTGTTAGGGCGTTTTGCGAATGCCCGCCAGGCTAGCTAACACTTTAGTATATCTGCTACAGATACATGTCACATCTCTGTATTATGACTTCCACACGTATAGTGTTGCGGGTAACATCATTTTGTCTTGGCTTAAAAGCGAATTTTCAAACTGCCTTCATTTTCGTGTGTTTATTTATATTTAATACTGGGTAACAAATAAAGTAAGAGTGACAATTTTTAGTAGGTAGGAGACTAATGATACGTATATACTCGTATACGTATCATTAGTCATTTACATATTTGTGGGAATACACTTAGCAGTCGTAACACAGGTTAACCTAGTACGGGTGCTAATGTAAGGTAAATAGGTATAGTTTGTATTATCTTAGGACTTTGTTATTTAAGTAATTATTTATAGCCTGTATGTATTGTTTTTTATGGGAAATAAAACAATTTGATATATATATATATATATATATATATCTACCACCAAGCACTTTATGGAGTGTTTCGGCAGCTGCCGGAACATACCAGATACTCACCAGATACAATCTTAAGGATGGCTATCCTTAAGTTCTAGTAAATCTAGATTAGCCTGAACGACATCTTCGAGCACATAACCACCTATCTATGTATAAAAAAAAAATTTATACTGTATCAACAAGAAAATATATTTCGGCAATATTTGACTTTTTTCGACGATATATTTAAGAATGTCTCGTAGTCATTTGCTATTTATATTTTAATTGTTGATTAGCTACCGATAGACAAAAACGTCGTACCGCCTTACAAACTCGCTGCCACGAGTGTAAGTTGCACTATTATGTGCCCTATATTCAGCAGCTCTACTACTTACGTCGGTGTGAGTAAGTAGCTAATACAGTACAAGTTCATAGTAGGTATATTGGGTAGGGCAAAATTTATCAAATAAACAGCACGCCCATTTGATTAATACTGCCTTGAGTCAGCTGTAACGGTATCCAAGGCCATGGGCATTAGTTAAAAACATTAACTTGACAGCAAACTGTGTCACGTGACTTTATACTGTTATCGATACAATTTGTGATGGCTAAGTTTTGTTATCATATTCATAATCAATGCTTATCTGATACATTTACAGCCTATATTCTGAAGTAAAATAGATGGTTTTGGTTGATTTTGTTAATTTTCGGTACTGATCAAAAGGTTATACCGCGACAGGGTGGCTATAAAAGAAGAGCCAAAACTTTTTACTATTAGATTTTTCCTGTACGTTGTTATCAAAGGAGGATATCAATATTATTAAGAGAAACAGGCCCTCTGATTTTCTAGGTTGTGCAGCGACCGCTGTGATCAGCATTTGGATGGGGGTCCACTTTTGGCATTATTACTGAGCTCCTCCGTACTTTGGAGGGCAAGTTAGGCGGTCTCAGTTATTGTACATGGCATGCTGGTAGGGCATATTGCAAATGCTTATCTAGCTAGCCAAAGCCTACAAGTAGAAAATCTATTGCCAAATAAGATGTACCTACCAGCCTTTGATCACAGTCTCATCCGATGTGATCCCGAAGTGATGAAAAAATGCCACTGTCATCAAATAAAATGAAAATGCGTTTCATACTTTTCAGCGGCAGATGAGCGTTTAGGTTAATTGGAAAATTAAATATTTGTAAGTATAACTAAAAATGCTTAAATAAAAAAGCTTTTCCACACGAAAACAAGGCCGATTTACATGCCATCACAAACATTATGTCTAATTCTTACCCTATTTTGCCTTCCTGGTTTATCAATGTTACAATAACAATAGCCTAAGCAATTTCAAATTAAAACATCGATAGATGGTATTTCGGAAGAGTTCTTATTTAAACATAATGATAATCAGTTGAGTTACGAATATAGCTAAGGACTTGAAAATATTATAAGGGGACAAGAAGAGACGTCATAGAAAGAAAACCGCCCAACTTTCAGCATCAACAGATATAACCAAAAATAGCAATTAATTTTAGTAAATAATACGGGATAACTCACGTGAATACGTCAGATAGCTCCGACTATTAAATATATTAGCCCGCAGTGCTAAGTTAGACGTCAACGCGGGTGTCCCGAGCTCTCCTTGAAAATGACCACCGGATGTGGTTGAAACTTTAGTCGTAGCTATCTGACTTATTCACGTGAGTTAACCCGTATTATTTACTAACATGAGTGAAAACCACGTTAGTTTTTATAATAAAATAGCAATTTATTCATAATAAGCCTGATCAAACCAACCGTGATTCAAAGATTCAGCTACGTCATCTTGTTGCAGTAAAAAACAATTATCAATTATTTTAACTTATCAATAGTATGAATCGACCTAAATTCTCGCCTTCGAAGAATTCACGTTATCAGCAAAGTGCTGATTTTCTTTTCTCAAAAATAAAAGTGATAAGACGGTGAGACATAATGCAATGCTTCATTTAGGTATATGATAATACTAGTTTTCCCCTGCGGTTTCTTTTACAGCTGATATGTTGCCTTTGACCACCACCACCTGTTGATAAGTGATCTTTTGGTTGAGGATAATAGAGCTAAAAAACTTTCGCGAGTTTCTTTTATAATTACTATTTAGTAACCGGCTAGGACTCGCGTAATATTTACCGGATATTGCTCCGACCAGTTTCTAACTTATTTGAAGTTCTTCGTCTGGGAGTCACGATTGTGCACAGCGGCGAGCGCGGGCCTCAGCTAATATCCGGTAAATATCACGCGAGTCCTAGGCGGTTACTAAATAATAATTGAGGATAATAGACTTATCTAAAAGGCACAATCTTTCAAAATCAGCTGCTGGATCAGCCGTTGGGTTCTTGGCGACTGATTTAGTTCTTAAGGGTAGTAGGTAGCCAATTGAGCATTAACAAAATGCCCTACCACTATGTGGTGAAGCCCAAGCTGTGGGGATCGAACCATGGACCTGAAGCACTGTAATCCATAGGTATTATCGCTGGACTATCATAGCTTCAAATTCTGAAAGTACCTAATCTTATTAGGAATACGAAGTAAAACAAGATATCCCGCTTAACGATGGCATCTCAAAACTTCTTTCTTAGACCTGGATTTTATGCTAACCGTAGTATGTTCTAAAAATATTTATATCAGTACCTATAAGAACATATGTTTTCGACTCTCGTGGAAATTTGATATATCGCGCACCCTCGGGAACTATTCAAGAAGTAGATGTAATCTATCCTCATTCTAAAATGAATTTAATTCTGTGATGTTTCAGCATGACAATATTTAACAAAAACTGACTTGATAAAGAAAATTATTCTAAAACATAAAATGAACTAAAAAGTAAATAAACCAAATCATCGGATAATTTCTTTTGGTAATTCTACATCTACAAGTAAAAATGAGAAGATTAATGTAGTCGAAGTCAGATCTCACTGAAATTTAAAGGAGCACATGACAAGCACAAGCTTTCATATTTGAACCTATTACCTATTGGTATAAAAAAACATGACAATCAGTACACTCTTAAAACTTATGAGGCAACACACAAAAAAACAGTCGAATTGAAAACCTCCTCCTTTGTTTAAAGTCGGTGAAAAAGTATCAAACGAACATCACATAATATTAGCGTGATGGAAACCTTTTCAAAACGTCAATTTGTTGCTACGTGGTAGATAAAATAAACTACACGATAAAATACACTACTTCCACGTACGATTGATCATACATTCTTAACGACATGAATAATCCTTTAGATAAGTACGAGTGTAGATAGCAAATATATTTGGGTTGCTGTATACATAAGAATGTTAGATACCTCAGTTTCATATTGCTAAACAACCAATAGTGATATCGACCCGGATTTAGATTTTTATGATTAAAGCCTTTGCCTAAAGGTACAAGTTGGTAGCGGACGACATGAAGCTGCAGCAAACGACGTGTCGCAGCGACACTACTGGTTTCTACGTATTTTTATGAAATTCCCTCCGTAGTTAGCGATATGAAGCTAGCGACGCGTCGTCGAGCGGCAGACGGCAGTGTCGTCCGACCGCAGATCAGGTAGTCTCGCTAACGCCCCGGAGCAAAGACACGTCGAGCGTGTTTCTTTTCAAAATGGATTTCTTTCATATCGCTTTTCAAATGATTTTTGATCAGTATAGAATAAGTTATCTCGCTTGCTCTGCATTTAAGCATAGGACGTGTGGCTTTTCGTCTTTTTCAGTATAATAAAAACAAGTCATCATCGTCTTCTTCCTCTTTTAATAAAAGATATAAAAAAATACGATCACTTTTCTCGAACACGTCATCTCCTGTTGCCGTCTGCAGTCGGGTTCGAAATCATTACTGCAGCGACATGACGCAATGACGTGTCGTGACGACATGAAGCGACGACATGTCGTCTGCTGCTGCTGCGTGCAGTCGGCTACCAACTTGTACCTTAATGCTTACGAGTAGCTAACAAATGTACATAGTTTTGTTTGCTTGAATATTACATGAATATAATTATTATATTATGATTGCAAAAGTTACATTTAAAAGATCAACATAAAATATTTATGACAAATTTCTACCTGATACCGTAAAATAAGCTGAGAAAATGGCTTATTCTAGAAATCTCCTGCGATTAAGGAAAATTATGCACTGCATGACGATTCACACCTTACTTACGTTAACGTGAGTGTGGCGTTGATGTTTTGGCAAGAACTGTTGCCGTCAGGAAGGCGGCTGGCCACCAAATCCGTAACCAATATTTTATTCAATATGTCATTCTTTATATAATTAGGGACAATAGTATTATACTGATCTCACTAACGTGGTAAAAAGGTATAAAGATGATGAAAAACTTAACTGTGAATCAATCAAAATCAATGTATTTCTGATTTAAAAACAGTAAATGAAGCAATGAGGGCCGAGCGGTAATAGCTATATACTATGTCTCAAGGTGACGGGCGCAGTGCAATTCGTCACTTGTGATGAAGTGTATCTGTTCAGAGGTTAGTGAGCTTAACATCAGATGAGCCTCGAGCTTGTTGCGTCACAATAACATTAAAAAAAGTAAAGTGAGAAATCAACGACATCCTCAAAACATTTATTTTTATTTTTAGACAAAATTCAGTAAAACTCAATAATGCAATCTATGGTATAATAAAAGATAACTGAAGGATATACACAATCCCTAAAACCTGTACCTTCACTTTGAATTTAGCTCTGAGGACGTCCAACTCGGTCAACAGCTCGCAACAGAATGACTCCTGTCTCCAAATACAGTGTCCACGTGCTTGATCTAGAGGAAGTCAAAACAGTTTCTCTTTTTAAAATAACTCATTTATATGTTTCCACTATTTTAAACTGAGACCTTAGAGGTGGCAGTATTCGAAAGAAATAAATTATATAAAATGAGTCGCAAGTTTTTTTTGCCAGGAAAATAATTAAATAACGAAAAAAAACGGAAACTAAAATTTTAACTTTACAACTAATTTGTTTTTTATTTCAGACAACATGTGGATTCTTTCAAGGACCAAGAAGCTTGAGGGTGATGCCGAGGCAGCCGTCGACGCCTTCCTGCGAGAACACTCGAAGGAGATTGACGCTACCAAGCTGGTTACCACTGACTTCTCCGAGTTAGCCTGCAAATTTGAGAGCACCACCACAGTCACAGAACCCTCTAAGGCTGCCAAACATTAAAGACACTAGACATAGCATTTCGTAACCTTACTACTATAATGTCTCTATGGTTTCTGGCAAACTGAAAAATAATTTATACAATAGTCACTGCATAGAGATTTCGCTTTTTTTCTTTCTCGTGTATTAGTTTTGTATTCTTAATGGTATGTTGAATTTGTTAAATTTGCTTTTGAGATATACAGTAACACTTATGCTGTGACTTATGTGTCCCTATTACACTTCAAAATATGCGATAGCAGTGAAATGTCATCACTATCACTCCACACTAACATCACTTCATCACTTTGAATCTGTATGTTTTAAGCACATAAAATAGTTTGTTAGTTGGTTTCATCTATCTACGCATTATAACTATATTCTTTTTGCATTTTATTTTCAGTATTCTTTAGTTATAAGTTAGACTGTCTTAACTTAGGTTCAAAACCTGCCTAAGTTTGAAAGAACTTGATTACCTACACTTTTTAAACTATCACGGTTTACTAGATAACTATTATTATTACTTACGGGATTTGTACCGTGGTGATTTTTATTTTTGAGCTCCCGATATTTCTTAGCAGTAGCATGCATCGTGATCGCGGAGTGGCTGGAGACCCGAGCGGTTGACAAAAATCAAGAGCAGACGAAACTGTCTACCTTCTTTCTCTACGTCTTGCTACGCGTACCACTGGAACGAGTGGACGAGCCGGCTGTTACAGACCACTGCACATGTTATTAGAGTTACTTTTATACGAACGTGTAACATTTTTCGAATCTCCTAATACTGGATTCCACGTGCCGGAGAGTTTATAGCCTTCTTTCCTATTAAACCCTTACATTTGGATATTTCTAACGCTTGCGTGACTAATCTGGGAATGTAGCGGCGCTCCGTAGATAGAATCTGTGGATTATGAAATTCGATCCAGTGATTAGGGCCCGAGTCAAAAAGGTGTAGAGCAATGGCAGATTTGTGGCGTTTAGCAGGTCTTACGAAGAAATGGATACAAAATGAAAGTCAAAGAAACGAAACCACGAAAGGAACGGGTGATGATACCTAAGGTGGATCGCCAGCCCACTTTCTTGCCATATCTGAGGGGAGTAACGGACAAAATTGGTCGAATTCTGGATAAATACTCCATAAAAACCATATTTACTCCCCATAAGAAAATAGCGCAAAGTCTGCGTTCCTTAAAGGATAAAATACCATTCGAACATCCCGGGGTTCTTACATCGGACAAACCAAGCGAACTATCTCATGCCGCATCAAGGAGCACATAAAGGCAGTAAAAACCAACGAAGTGCACACATCTTCCATTGCTGCACACCTTTTAGACTCGAGCCCTAATCACTGGATCGAATTTTATAATCCACAGGTTATATCTACGGAGCGCCGCTACATTCCCAGATTAGTCAAGGAAGCGATTGAAATATCCAAATGTAAGGGTTTCAATAAGGAAGAAGGCCCTAAACCCCACCGGCACGTGGAATCCAGTATAAGGAGATTCGAAAAATGTTATACGTTCGCATAAAGGTGACACTAATAACATGTGCAGTGATACTGTGAGTGTATTTTGTCGAAACTTTCAGTCGAGTGCGAGTTCCAGTGGTACGCAAAGCAATAGACAAAGAAAGAAGATGGACCAGTCATAGTCCGCTCTTGATATTTGTCAACCGCTCGTTTCTTTAGTGACCCAGCGATCATGATGCATGCAACTGCGTCGAAATATCGGGTGCTCAAAAATTAAAATCACCACGGTACAAATCCCGTAAGTAATAATAATACTTAACTTGATTACAGCTATTTGTTTTGTGGTTTATAAATTATCGTGTTTTTGTAATTAAATTATTTGATTTGTGATAACAGATATTGGCAATGTTGTTGATTGTAATACTTATTGGTGAATAAATACATTTTATTTTAAATAAATATAATGTTTTTTTTTCTTAACACATAGTCAAGCATTTGAATACGGTTTCACCGCATTTGCATTTTACGAATGCCCGCCTGGCTAGCTACCATGCTCAAGTAGTCATAGTCAAAGTCAAAATAATTTATTCAATTTAGGCGTCAACGACACTCTTATGAAGGTCATTACAAATTTTAGTATCGAAATACACTACATAGTACTGCCACATTCAGCAAATAAATTGTATAAAGCCACTGCGAGAAGAACGGGCAAGAAACTCGGGGCCATTTTATTAAACATCTTTTAACAATGTGTTACATACTTACTATATAATAAAGTTGTTACAATATGTTTTTGTTTATATTATGTAGGTGATAGGCAATAGCTTAGCAGAGGCAGAATTGTCCAAGCATTTTTGTCGTTAAGAGGCATTTTACATTTTAATGCGGTATACGAAGATTTTAAGCGCTTAATTTACTATCATAGGAAATATCTACAAGTTGTTTAATAATTGATAAAAATATAATAATCTGTTCTCTTATCAGTTAATGTACCAGATTTACAAACATAACATTAATTATTTTGTAGTGACCAATCTCCCGCACCTTGTTTTACGAATTAAAGTACACATAGCCAACTTCAGAGTTCTATCTCTTGTATAAAGATTCATCAAATTAACTAAAAAAAAAAACTGTGCATCAGGCATATAATCCTGTTGACACATAGTGTACTAGAATATCGATTATTAATGGTCATTGTAGAAAAAAAAATAAAGATCTTGCGCCAATTTCCACGAATTATATCAGCAGTTTAACACGATATATTGCGTTTAATAAAGTGTAATTCCAAACAGATATTATATGAATAGAAAGTTTATTCTTTAATTAATCTGATCTTGTATAAATTGTGCTATTAACTCTGTTTTGTTAGACAAGAAAAAATATTTAACATAGCTCGAAATGCTCATAAATTGAAATGTACAAGCGCGAGGCGATCAATACCGCGCGAGCGCTCATCGAGGTAGGACCTGCGTTCGTTTTGCCTTGCTCTGACGTCTCGTACGCGGAACGCGTAGACGCAAGTTTATAGTGCGACCACAGAGTTTTGATCATGTCTTTATTTTTTTAAGTAACAAACTATACTTTATTTTTGTTGTCCATAATATAATTATTGTTCTCTTGTTAAGTAACTACATCTTTAGTTTCTGTTTATTCATTGTGTTAAGAAAAGGAAACGTCACAATTATGCAGCCTTATACAGCGTTATTGGAAAAATGCTAACAACCTCAGAGGGTTGACTTCTTCTTTTTGGTCTGCTAGTTTTTATATTATTCTAGTTTAAATTAGTAACTCACTATAACTTTTGTTTTAGAAGGATAAGATGACAGGCGAATAATTGATTTCCACTATTTTTGGATTCAGTTAATGTCTATAAGTGAACACAGCGATAACTTCAGCAGGAAATTAAACTACCTTCCTAATTTGTACAAAACGGCCTCCCGGCTTTTCCATCATTTGTACAAACCGGGATACCAGTTAGCGGTCGATAGTCGTATTTACAAATTTACCATAAAATTTGCGTAAGTGTTTTCTGCGTAAGTTTAACTTTTGAAGCAGTGATGGCTCAGTGGCATTGGCTATGGACTGCCGCGCAGCAGGTCCATGGTTCGAATCCCGCCCAGAGCTTGAGCTTCACCGCATGGTGGAAGGGCATTTTGCGAATGCCCGCCTAGCTAGCGACCACCCTCTAGTAGAAAATTTGTCGCCAAGCACCTAACGGTGAGTTCTGGCAGCAGTTCTTGAGAGCCAGTGAAATAACAGGCAAAAATGAGACTTTACAGGTATGTCTCAAGGTGATGGGCGCAGTGCAGTTCATCACTTGTGATGAAATGCATCTGTTATAGACAGAGGATACCGCTTAACATCAGGTGGGCCTCGCGCTTGTTCCATCACAATGACATAAAAAAATAAATTAAAAAAAAGTCCGACTTTTATAATCCAAATGGTTTTCAAAATGATGCATCCTTGCCCATACAAGAAAGAATCCATACTTTTCTGAGATAACGGAAGTATTTTGAATATTTTGATGAAATCTGAAACCATCACAAATTACATTTTGGCCCCAAAATATTACGTCATTTCATATTAATCTCGTAACTACGTCAACAGTTATAAACCTAGAAAAACGGAATTTTGCATATGTATAAGTAATTTTTCGCACGATACATTTTGCAACGCAAACACTTACCGATGCAAATTTGCGTATTAAATAATCTCGTAACTAATTTTAAACTTCTAAACCAATAAATCTGAAATAATACAAGTGTATAAATTATATGTATATAATAATATCAAAGAAGGAGCAAAGCCGTAGGTGATATAGTTTTTCAGAAAAAAATATTGCACTCCAATACAGTTTTCCCGCCAAAGTTCTTAAAACAATTTTCGACATCAGAACCGTCGGATATCCAATTTTACAACTATTCAGGAGAGCAAAAATAAATGTTTAATGTGAATTATTATTTAATGTTTTTGAAGTTTCTGGAGTAAATCGCTATAATTGTATATGCTCGTTGATTTCATATTCGTTTACGATTATTTTTAACTTGATTTCTGTAAGTAATCCAGAAAAAAACTAACTTTTATATACTGAAGTAGTTACATCAGACCCAATTTTCAAGGTCTGGCTACAACGGAAAGATTTTTTATTGACAAAATACCATATGTTTCCATGAATCTCACAGTTATATCTGTATACGATGTTGATATCAGGCCATTTGGTCTCAAACAATGAATTTTAGTTTTAAACATATGCTGGCTAATATTACAATCAGACCGTTTGGTTCCAAAATATATGTGTGGTGTGTAAAAGTAATACTTTATATACATAAACAACAGATCATATGGTTCGGAAAAATAATGATTTATGTAGCTTGTTTGTGGTGTTATGTTTAGCTCTGACATTACATACTCAAGAAAATAAAACATACATTGGTCTTACCTTATTGTAATACCATATGACTCGTATAAATAACATTACACTTTTTCTGACGCTGCAGTTAAGGCCGTAATATGCTTTACATGAGACTTTATGGTACTGGTTTTGTTTGATTATTATAAAGTCTATTGTTAAGTAAGTCCTAATAGTCTCTTACATCTTTATTTTGTACTGTATTGTTTAGGAAGGTAAGGCCTACAATAAGTTAGATATTTATAAAATGAAAGTACTTAAGTATATTCGTAATCAGTATTATTATGTTTAAACCTAATTTAATCTAATAGGTAATTAGTTTATATGCAAAAAAGACAAACAAAAGCACAACAAATTACAAAATGAACATTATTACCAACCTAGCATTGCTTATAATAATATTTTGTAATTAAAAAAACTCAATTCAAGTATTAACAACAAAACAACAAGCCACAATCAGAATTAAGAAGACTGTAATAAAAAAAATAATTAAAAATCTTATTTAATAAATCAATACATAGCTTTGAAAAACCAATAAAAAAACTATTATAAATAAATCATTTCTTAGATCTGATCAGTATGCTCTGAGGCATATAGACATAAAGCAATTCATGGTGTGTTAGGTTATTATAATACTAATGAAATTTTACAGGTATCCTATTAATAGGAGTTTGCAGATCTCGGTACTTTGCTGATGAGATTGGTTTTTCTGTTGACGCATGTTTGGCAAGTCAGTAAGTATGGGCAGATTACTCTTTCTTAAGTTGCTCTTGAGAATAACTTCTTCAAAGGCATCATCATTGAATTCTGTTTTATAAAATAGAGACCCAAGTTTCTCTCTGCGAAACTGCCACCAAACGCTTTCAGATATTTAGAAATCATTCCCTCTTATATTTTGTTTTCGTTGAACGAACGGTCGTGATTTTTTATACAGGTGTGTACAGGATTTTACACACGTACGCACAGGAAGTAACTCATTTCCATTTCGTTTACATTATATGTGTTACGGCCGGCATGTTTTTATAAATTTTATAACTGTGATCGTGATGAAAATGCTAATAAAGCGTTAATAACTTTTAAACTATTTAAGCTATTTATCTGAAACTAACGTGAAACGAACCGCTACCAGCGGCCGCTAAGTACAAAACACAAAAACAACATACAAAATGGAAACGAACAAAGACAACACAATAAAATCGACGTTATGGCTATTGATTGAAGTAAGATGAAACTATTTGTTGCTACCGGATCACATATATCACTAGACCGTAACAATAGTTTGTTTTTTACAACATAGACAATTGATGAAACAAGTTTATAAAATTATGGCATAGTGTGAGAGATTGCTGTTTTTCCTGATGGATGGATCCTGGTCCTCTTGAGACTCTTCAACGTCTCCAACAAATTCAAGTCATTCAAAAATCCAACAATCATTCAAAAACAACACGCGTGGGGGTGTCAAACAAGGCGCTGTCCCCAAAACCAAACAAATAATGTAACACGACACTCATAGGCAAACTTTTTCTATTCAACTCAAAATGTCTATAGACTAGTAGACTGCCTACGCTAGGGAGGCGTTCAGAACCTTGCCTGCGCAAAGTTGACGTTCCAAACAGTAATTATAATCGTAGTCGTAGTCGGGGTTGTGATCTTGATCATGATCGTGATCGTGATCATGATCTTGATCGTGATCGTGGTCGTGATCATGATCGTGATCGTGGTCGTGGTCGTGGTCGTGGTCGTGATCGTGGCCGTGATCATGATCTTGATCGTGGTCGTGGTCGTGGTCGTGATCATGATCGTGGTCGTGATCATGATCGTGGTCGTGGTCGTAGTCGTGGTCGTGATCATGATCGTGATCGTGGTCGTGATCATGATCGTGGTCGTGGTCGTGATCATGATCTTGGTCGTGGTCGTGATCGTGGTCGTGATCGTGATCGTGATCGTGGTCGTGATGGTGATGGTGATGGTGATGGTGATGGTGATGGTGATGGTGATGGTGATGGTGATGGTGATGGTGATGGTGATGGTGATGGTGATGGTGATGGTGATGGTGATGGTGATGGTGATGGTGATTGTGATTGTGATGGTGATGGTGATGGTGATGGTGATGGTGATGGTGATGGTGATGGTGATGGTGATGGTGATGGTGATGGTGATGGTGATGGTGATGGTGATGGTGATGGTGATGGTGATGGTGATGGTGATGGTGATGGTGATGGTGATGGTGATGGTGATGGTGATGGTGATGGTGATGGTGATGGTGATGGTGATGGTGATGGTGATGGTGATGGTGATGGTGATGGTGATGGTGATGGTGATGGTGATGGTGATGGTGATGGTGATGGTGATGGTGATGGTGATGGTGATGGTGATGGTGATGGTGATGGTGATGGTGATGGTGATGGTGATGGTGATGGTGATGGTGATGGTGATGGTGATGGTGATGGTGATGGTGATGGTGATGGTGATGGTGATGGTGATGGTGATGGTGATGGTGATGGTGATGGTGATGGTGATGGTGATGGTGATGGTGATGGTGATGGTGATGGTGATGGTGATGGTGATGGTGATGGTGATGGTGATGGTGATGGTGATGGTGATGGTGATGGTGATGGTGATGGTTATGGTGATGGTGATGGTGATGGTGATGGTGATGGTGATGAATAAATGAATCATATTTCTATTTTGTACACTTCAAGGACAAACTAGAAATTTGATTTATAGTCTGTTGAAATATTGTAATAAATATACGCAACTCTTTCTTAATTTCATTGGCATCGTCAGGATCACTACGTCCTTGATATGAATGAAATTCTATTGTTATCATTTTATTATTATCGCCGATGCCAATGGGTTAAAATCAATAAAACTTGCTAAATTTTTCACTGTAATAATCAGATTTAAATGTTATTTTTTTTTAGATTTTACAGTAATTACATACTTACCCAAGACAGCTACATACTTTAAAATTGGTTTTAATTACCATCTTTTTATTAGCAATTATCAATACTTATAATTAAACTGTAACAGATCAAATTCTGTACATGGCAGATATTTAAAAAATATATTTTTATAGCAATCTGTAGCTAACACTGATACCAAATCTTATTTTTTTTAATATTTGTCTTTCTGTCTATATCCCGGCCGCGCATCACTCCAAAGCTCTCTCTCTCTATCTCTCTCTCTCTCCAAACTAGATGGAATTCAATGAAGAAGGTTATTATATACTTTTAATTCCGAAATTCAGCACGGTTGCCTCGAAAGGGGATGATAGTCAAAATGTACACGTAATTGTAATTTATTAACGCTTCCTCCAATTTCAATCATTCTTTTTTCTTTTTTTGTTAGAATAGTGACGAGTGAGCCGGGCACCCCACGGGCATCCTGGCACCCCAAGGGCAGCTCTGCACCCCCACAGGCAGCTCGCCCCCCCCTCCGGGCAGCCTGGTACCCTTATTTAGTTTTGTAAGCTTGCTAAGATAAAACTCTATAATCTGGAACATTCGCCACAATCAGTTTTTTTTACAATCTATCTCTTGCCCGATACATTTTGGAGACTGCGCAATATAAGTAAACAATCTAATATATATTCGTTTAACCGCCAAACAAGGAGAACCACGGCTAAAAGACTCAGGTTTACAATCGAAATTCCAAATAAAAGCACAAAGTACTTCGCTTCAACATTTATTGTGCGAACTGCAAAGGAACTCTAACCAAGTATCTGCGAAAAAAATAAATAAATTAGAGTATACACTGTATTTTAAGTGTATACAAAAAGCTCAAATTAACCAAATAAAAGTTTTTCATAACCTTTCAAACAAATTATTGCATAGAACAATGGTCCTGCCAAATAAAGGTTATTTTTACATGAAAATTTGACAAAAATAGGTATCTAAACCACGCTCTGCAGATGTATCGATCACGATCACGATCACGATCACGATCACGATCACGATCACGATCACGATCACGATCACGATCACGATCACGATCACGACCACGACCACGATCATGATCACGACCACGATCACGATCAAGATCATGATCACGACCACGATCACGATCAAGATCATGATCACGACCACGATCATGATCACGACCACGACCACGGCCACGACCACGACCACGACCACGACCACGATCACGATCACGACCACGACCACGACCACTATCTGATATAGATCTGATCAGTATGCTCTGAGGCATATAGACATAAAGCAATTCATGGTGTGTTAGGTTATTATAATACTAATGAAATTTTACAGGTATCCTATTAGTAGGAGTTTGCAGATCTCGGTACTTTGCTGATGAGATTGGTTTTTCTGTTGACGCATGTTTGGCAAGTCAGTAAGTATGGGCAGATTACTCTTTCTTAAGTTGCTCTTGAGAATAACTTCTTCAAAGGCATCATCATTGAATTCTGTTTTACAAAATAGAGACCCAAGTTTCTCTCTGCGAAACTGCCACCAAACGCTTTCAGATATTTAGAAATCATTCCCTCTTATATTTTGTTTTCGTTGAACGTACGGTCGTGATTTTTTATACAGGTGTGTACAGGATTTTACACACGTACGCACAGGAAGTAACTCATTTCCATTTCGTTATAAAATTTATAAAAACATGCCGGCCGTAACACATATAATATATGTGTTACGGCCGGCATGTTTTTATAAATTTTATAACTGTGATCGTGATGGTGATCGTGATGAAAATGCTAATAAAGCGTAACTTTTAAACTATTTAAGCTATTTATCTGAAACTAACGTGAAACGAACCGCTACCAGCGGCCGCTAAGTACAAAACACAAAAACAACATACAAAATGGAATCGAACAAAGACAACACAATAAAATCGACGTTATGGCTATTGATTGAAGTAAGATGAAACTATTTGTTGATACCGGATCACATATATCACTAGACCGTAACAATAGTTTGTTTTTTACAACATAGAATTGATGAAACAAGTTTATAAAATTATGGCATAGTGTGAGAGATTGCTGTTTTTCCTGATGGATGGATCCTGGTCCTCTTGAGACTCTTCAACGTCTCCAACAAATTCAAGTCATTCAAAAATCCAACAATCATTCAAAAACAACACGCGCGGGGGTGTCAAACAAGGCGCTGTCCCCAAAATCAAACAAATAATGTAACACGACACTCAAAAGCAAACTTTTTCTATTCAACTCAAAATGTCTATAGACTAGTAGACTGCCTACGCTAGGGAGGCGTTCAGAACCTTGCCTGCGCAAAGTTGACGTTCCAAACAGTAATTATATTCGTAGTCGTAGTCGGGGTCGTGATCTTGATCATGATCGTGATCGTGATCATGATCTTGATCGTGATCGTGGTCGTGATCATGATCGTGATCGTGGTCGTGGTCGTGGTCGTGGTCGTGATCATGATCGTGATCGTGGTCGTGATCATGATCGTGGTCGTGGTCCTGATCTTGATCGTGATCGTGGTCGTGGTCGTGGTCGTGGTCGTGGTCGTGGTCGTGGCCGTGGTCGTGGCCGTGGTCGTGGTCGTGATCGTGATCGTGGTCGTGGTCGTGATCGTGATCGTGGTCGTGGTCGTGGTCGTGGTCGTGGTCGTGGTCGTGGTCGTGGTCGTGGTCGTGGTCGTTGTCGTGGTCGTAGTCGTGATCGTGGTCGTGATCGTGGTCGTGGTCGTGGTCGTGGTCGTGGCCGTGGTCGTGGTCGTGGCCGTGGTCGTGGTCGTATCCGTGGTCGTGGTCGTGGTCGTGGTCGTGATCGTGATCGTGGTCGTGATGGTGATGGTGATGGTGATGGTGATGGTGATGGTGATGGTGATGGTGATGGTGATGGTGATGGTGATGGTGATGGTGATGGTGATGGTGATGGTGATGGTGATGGTGATGGTGATGGTGATGGTGATGGTGATGGTGATGGTGATGGTGATGGTGATGGTGATGGTGATGGTGATGGTGATGGTGATGGTGATGGTGATGGTGATGGTGATGGTGATGGTGATGGTGATGGTGATGGTGATGGTGATGGTGATGGTGATGGTGATGGTGATGGTGATGGTGATGGTGATGGTGATGGTGATGGTGATGGTGATGGTGATGGTGATGGCGATGGTGATGTTTAGAAATCATTCCCTCTTATATTTTGTTTTCGTTGAAACTAGGCGAGCAGTAGCTACGTCTGTTAACTGTCTTATCCTAAGAACTGCATATGCAGCAGAACTAAGTCTTCCGGAGAGATTATGTATATGTGGATCCCACTGTAAAGTGGAATCCATTTTGATTTCCAGGAAGACTGTTGCTTTGTCAATAGGGAGTTTATCTGGGCCAAGTTTTATGTTTGGTTCAACAAGAGGAACATTGGGTAAAAAAAATTTAAACATTTCGTCATTTTTGAATTTAAGAGAAGATTATTAGCGGTGAACCATTTACAGATCTTAGATAATACATTATTTACAAGAGTCAGTTCACTGTCTTTCCTATCTACTTTAAAAATCAGAGAGGTATCATCTGCGAATAAAAAAATATCGCAGAAATCTTTGACCATGCAAGGCAGATCATTAATATAATGTCAGAAACAGAAAAGGTTCCAAAATTGATCCCTGTGGTACTCCCATTTTTACCAATGACCCGGAAGAATTTATTCCAACCTTCTGTAGCCTGTCTGACAGATATGACTTTATAAGATTTAGAGCTTTTCCACGAATACCATAGTGGGAAAGTTTACGAATCAGAGTGCAGTGCTCTACACAGTCGAATGCCTTGGAAAGATCACAAAATACGCTAACAGCATTATGTGAACTCTCCCAGGCTTCCAGTATATGCGACATCAATTGAACACCTGCATCCGTTGTGGATTTGCTCTTTGTGAAACCAAACTGATACTCATTTAAAACGTTATGCTCATTAAAATGGGATAGAAGTTGTTTGCGCATAATTTTTTCGAATACTTTACTCAGAACAGGTAAGATGAAAATAGTTCTTTAATTGCAAGGATCAGATGTAAACCCCAACTTTAAAATCGGAGTGATTTAACTTTGTTTTATTAAGTCGGGGAAGTTTCCTCTATCGACACAAAGATTGCAATAAAGTAAATTATAGACTTTACCACTTTTACTCACATACCCCACAAGTCTTGAGTACTCTTTATGTTTAAACTTTTACATGTTATTATAATTTCATCTTGTGGTCTGTGTGAAAGAAAAGTCCGGTGATTTGCTGGGAAAATTATGTTTTAACAGAGTTTCTGTTACATTGGGACAAGAATCCAATAACTTAGTGACTTCTAGGGGTAAGGTAGAATTTTCTTTTTCAAATATATTCGTAACTTGTATTGAATCAGAGATTTGTTTTTTATCAATAGTTAAGACATATGTTGAATCTCTAGGTTTATTTTTACCAGTTTCACTATTTATAGTCTTCTAATTGAATTCCGAATGGTAAAAATCACCTGCCCTTGAGAGTCAGTAATTCTAATTTAGCCTGAACAACATCTTAGACCACATCATCACTTACGATCAGGTGAGATAGTGGTCAGAGGCTAGCCTATCCTACAGTACCAGCAGTATTGCTGTATTGTGTCTTCCAAGAGTAAAAATACATAACTCTCAATACTTAAAGCTTAGTCTTTAATACTTCTTGCGAATAAACTCTACCCTCTCTCGTTATGCTTTTGATTTACCTCTAGAATTCTTCGTTATACAAGGGGTTCGATATGTCACACATGACGTTTTGAATCCTGAGCACTGTTTAAACCTTTTGTGCAGAATCTGCTATATTTTGCTAACAACTCAAACAAACGAAGTTGCTGGCTTCTATGGACTGCTCGTGGGCCTATTATGGCCTATAATTTGCCAATATACTTTCGTTGTAGATGCTGTAGGAATGTATACTTATGATTAAAATAATCCTGTTTCAGTATATTTACTATGTGTATCAGTAATCGAAGAAGGCAAGTATAATAAGACCAGATATACTTTGATATTTATTTATTTAAATAATTTAATACAATAAAATATTATATACATGTATATATTAGGTAGGACTTTTTTCGACTACAGCTGATAAAACAATAGGTGTGACAAAACAATGTATAAACTTACGATAGTGAAATATTTGCTTTTTAGGAAGTTTCTCGAAAAACAGGTTATTTAATGGCTCTGGCAGTATTCCCATCAAGATAGCAAATTAGAAAGGGGTTAGGGTTGATCACGTTGGCTTTCCACGTTCTGATAAGATAGAAATAGAGCTAAGAAAATGCATGTTGATGCCCACTGCTTACAAACAAGATTAAATTAAGCACCTGCGGAAAGACGTGATATTCAATAATTATTCTTGTAACTAAAACTTGGGATATTAAATTGAAATTTTATAATAAATGGACTTATGATTTGTGATTGCAGAGTTAGTAAATTTTTCGTATCGTTTACATAATAATACTAATTTGGATTCCATAATATTTCTTTACCAAAAATTACTTGAAAACGAATCTATATCTTGCTTGATGTTGAAAGCGCAGTTATTCTCGCTGAATTCCTTGAAGACGAAATACTTCCTTTGCTGAGCTAGTTCAGGATACTTAGAAAGAGCATCTTCTATTTTCTTTAGGAGTAAATTGGAAACTCCTTCCAGCTTTTCTTTGGTGCGAGTGAGCACCCACGCATATACTGGAAATGAGAAAAAAAGTTATAAAGCTTTTTAGTCTGTTTCCTACGCTCCATGAATTCACGGCTTCAAATAATGGATTCTCCAGAGACAAACGATTTGTACGAACGCACCGTTAGGTAATCTATGAACAAGTCAAAGCTACTTCGTCAAAGCTATGGAGTGCGAATTTAAGACAGTTAAGGTGTGGACGCGTTTCTTGTGCTCTTGAAATTTCGCTGTACATCTCACACCATTCTCATTCATAAGTAGTAAACAAAAGTGTCATAGTCGAGTGCATTTAAAATTAAAATATTCCACCACAAGTGCGTCTAATCATATTTCGAAGTGACACAGATTACTATCAAGTAGTCGAGTTGGATTGCTGCAGTAGCTGAGGTAGGCTCCTCTACACCTCGGGAGAAAGGGACGGGCTGCGGTTTTATATATTTTCGTGTCCCTCACACTACCTGACTAGCGAGCAAAGCAGCGGGACCTTCTACGTGAAACCGGCTTTGAGTGTTTGCTACAACTAACATTACAATCTCGTCATAGCTATCAACATACGAGTATAAACAGGTACATATAAACTTCAACTTATCACTGCAGCAGCTGAGCGCAATAATAAAACTTGTTTAAAAATGGTGAACACTTGCGCGGCCTGCAATAAATCTATACGTTTGAGTACTCCTAACATAATATGCACAAAATGTAGTAGCTATTATCATCCCATATGTGTTAACATAACTGACCGCAAGATTTCTGAGGATATAAAATCAAATTGGGTTTGTCCTATGTGTCAATCAAGGGAACCGCGGAGAGATAACTCCAATACACCCGTTCGATCCGCCGCCGCCGCCGCCGCCGCCGTGCCGGCGACTCCGCCCGCTACTGCCGTGGTCTGTGACAACAGCGTCAAAACCCTTCTTCGTGACTACAACCTTAAGGTCACTCCTTCATCGAGCCCGTCTATTGTTAGTGCTGGCGAAAATGGAGACCTATCTTTGCTTACCTCCGTAATCAAACTATTACGGGGTGATATAAGCGAAATGAAGGCTCACATGGTTGGCTTAACGGACCATCTTAAGTTATGTTTTGATCGTATTGAAGAACACGATAAGAAATTAGAGGATAGCCAGTCGAGGCTGCGGGTACTGGAGGAACGTCAAAAAGATATTTTTATTTGCCAGAATAAAATTGCTGAACTACGATACGAACTCAACCTGCGATCACAAGCTAGCTTACGCAATGAAATTGAAATCTCGGGTATAAATGAGTCTCCAAATGAAAACCCAATACACTTGGTACAGCTGATATCGCAAAAAATTGGGGCGCCTCTTGACAAAAAAGACATCGACTTTGCAAGCCGCGTCGGACCACGAAACCGAGAAAATTTCAACGTTAAAGGCACTGCCACGGACGGTGCCAAACCAACGCTCCCTCGTCCCCTGGTGGTACGCTTTCTTCGCCGACATGACCGAGAAGCTTTTTTAAAAGCTAGCAAAATAAGGCGCAACCTGACTTGTGTTGATATAGATGTACAAGGGCCTTCAAGAAATTTCTACATCAATGAGCGCCTTACGCAGGACTCCAGGCACTTATTTCGCTCAGCCAGACAGCAGGCCAAATCGGCAGACTATAAATTTTGCTGGGTCAAGAATGGCACCATATACGTTCGAAAACGGGAAGGAAACCCAGCCATATCAATCAAAACCATGGACGAACTTCAAAAGCAGTTTTGCACACCACTGGCATAATCGATGTTTTAGATATTATAATTATTTTACTATAGCTGTTATTTATATAAGTACCCATTTTACACAACTTGTAGCTCTGAACAATATTGTAGCAATAGACATATCATTCATACTTTTAGTGTTAACTTATATTTATTTTGTGACCATCACTTGCAAGCTTCTTATTGAACACACATACTTAAACATACTCAAGTACTATACCATCCATTTTTACTCAAACTCTCACATACATGCACACAAGCGCACTAAACTAAAATTCTACACAAATGATGCATATACGTTTGTCAGCAACTTAAATATAAAAATGACGTCTTGGATCACGACCTTAATATCTTCACAATTTTACTATTATAATGATGGCTTTACTTAGCCTTGCCCATGACATAGACGAAACCGTAACAATTGATTGTCATTCACTAGAAACTGTAGACTTATGCAAACATTTCATCACTAAATTTGATAACAACTTCAAAGTACTTGCCTTCAACATTAGGAGTTTCAATTGCAATATTGATAATTTTACCGTAGCTCTGCAACGCATAGACTGTGACATAGACATCATAATATTGTCAGAATGTTGGCTCAGCGATGGTTTAACGATAGATCCTCTACCTGGATATAATGCCTACCGCACAACGCTTCAACAAAATAAAAACGGTGGAGTTATTATATACTCTAAATGCTTGTATAAAACTTCAATCCATGAACCAAATATTAGTGATGCTGATGCACTTGTCGTAACTATAGACAATAAATATGCAATACTAGGGATATACAGATCTCCATCAACAAAGGTGACGAACCTAGAACCGTTTTAAAATATATTATTATATATATTATTATTATTATTATGTTTATTAATTCTTTGGATTCCACTCTAAGCACCCTGAAAAGTTACCCGTATATTGCAGTCGCGGGGGATATTAACGTAGACATCACCAACACATCTAATAGCCACCACTGCGATTATCTTACTTTATTGGCCTCACATGGTTTGCTTCCGGCGATAACTAAACCCACAAGGATTCTAGCCTGCCTTGACCATATTTTTATTAAATCTAAAACTGAAACAGTAGGATTAATATGCGAAACATCAGTAACGGATCACTGCATAGTAATAACCAGCACTCGCAACTCGAATCCTGCGACTCCAAAGCCAAATTTTATACTCAAATTAAATGTTGATGCTGTCGTGGCCGAAATAAACAAGACTAACTGGTCTACGATTTCCAACATATGTAACGTAAACTTGGCAGTTGCACGTTTTAATGAAATTATGTCGAATATACTGGCCAAATATACTCACAAAATCAAAATTGGACGCAAATGGGTTATCATGAAACCTTGGATTACTCCTGGACTTCTCCGATGTATGCGTCACAGAGACAAATTGCACTTTGACTTAAAAAAATATCCTGAGGATTTAATTAAGCGACAAATTTATGCAAGGTATCGGAACTTCTGCAACAAACTTCTAAAAAAACTTAAAAATGAGTACAATCGCAAACAGATAGAAGAAAGTGCACATAATCCAAAGAAGCTTTGGAAAGCAGTCAAAACCATCTGTTATTCACCGAAACCCAGTACTGATTCCTTGGAACTCCTGAACCTCATCAAGGATAGCCCTGATTTATCTTTATACCGCTGTAACCAACATTTTGTATCAGTTGGCGAAACACTGGCAGATTCTATACTGAACAAAATTGGTTCAACTCAAGATAATCTAATAGCTGCTCACAAACCTTTAGTATCATACACCCAGTCATTTTTTATACACCCATCGGATCCATACGAAATTTCAAGCATAGTGTCTAAACTGAAAATAGATGGTTCACCTGGACCTGACAAAATTACCGCTATTATACTACAGAAATCACTAGTTTCCACACTTCTTCCTCTGACGCACATAATAAACTTAAGTATATCATCAGGGACATTCCCCGATTGCTGGAAAGTTGCTGCTATATCTCCAATCTATAAAAACGGGTCAAAATCCGAGCCGGGAAACTACCGCCCAATAGCTCTACTTAGTGTTGTCTCAAAAGTACTCGAAAAAGTAGTAAATAACCGCCTAGTACTATACGTGGAAAAGTTCAACATGCTGTCTGAAAGGCAATTTGGTTTCCGACGAGGCAGGTCAACTGAAGATGCCACGTCACTTCTTGTGAACTTGGTGTCTTCGCACATCGAAAAGAATGAAAATTGTGTAGCAGTGTTCCTGGATTTGGCAAAGGCATTCGACACGGTATCAGTTGGCCTGCTTCTGAAGAAAATGGAATATCGGGGTATACGAGGAGTGGCTTAGGAGTGGTTCAGGAGTTACTTGGAAGGTCGAGAGCAATTTATAAAAATAGGTTCCCTTGCCAGTAATACTCTACCTACTAAATATGGCGTCCCACAGGGAAGCATTCTCGGTCCGACGCTATTTACGCTCTACGTAGACGATATCGTAAATTGCCATCTTAAAAATGCAGAAATAGTGACATATGCGGACGACACTGCCATAATTTTCTACCACGAGAATTGGGAGCATGTATACAGTCTCGCGGAGGAAGGACTGGAACGCATAGCTACCTTGCTAGATAAAAATCTATTAACTTTAAATGTAGATAAATCAAAGTATGTTGCCTTTTCAAAAACTTGTGTATCTAGCCCTCCCCCTGAGCTCTCACTGAAAATTCATTCTTACCTCTGCGACAAAGCCATGCGTAACGTAAACATGTGCCCATGTAACAATTTAAGTCGAACTTCATCAATAAAGTATTTAGGTATAATCATCGATGAAAACCTGAACTACAACAATCATATTAATGACCTGGCGGGCCGCGTGAGAAAACTAATTTTTATCATGAAGAAACTGAGAGACTGCACACCTTTTGATGTACTTAGACAGGTA
The DNA here is from genome assembly GCA_963890685.1 of Plagodis pulveraria. Lineage (NCBI taxonomy): Eukaryota > Metazoa > Arthropoda > Insecta > Lepidoptera > Geometridae > Plagodis > Plagodis pulveraria. The sequence continues at coordinate 6,264,549 of OY982964.1, read as the reverse complement.
TATGTAGCTTTATGCCAATCTGTACTACAATATTGTGTCTCAGTTTGGGGTAGTGCAGGAAAAAGCAATTTTATAGTTATAGAGAGAGCTCAGCGAGCCCTCATCAAAGTAATTTTAAAAAAGCCTTTCCGTTCTCCAACTGACGATCTCTACAAAATTTTTCAAGTTTTGCGCGTCCGTCAGCTGTTTATTCTAAGAGCTACAGTTAAATCTCACAAAGCTCTCCTAAATAGATCTGACTACGAAAATCTCATATCTAAAAGAGTATTTCGAATTCCGCTACCAAGTCCTACATCTCTACTTGTGCGTAGAAGTCCCAAATTTTCCCACATCAACACATATAACAAGGTATCAAAAATTTGTAATATCAAACTCTGTTCTACACTCACATGTAAAAAGCTGGTCAGAGAACTCATGTTAAAGTTAACGTACGAGGAAACTGAAAACTTAATTTAAAATTATGCATTACTTATCGAGAACTTTATTGTCACATTCATTCTAAATCAAATACACCAACCTATATACCACTATACAAACAAACACACACGCACACTCAACAAGTAAGATAAATAATAAGCCTAATAAACCTATTCATAGTTTAAAGTGTGCAGCACAAATTAACTGATCAATAGTTCGAAATAGCTCCATTCTCCTTCTCAAATATTTATTAGATATAAAATATCATTCTAAGATTCAAGTTCCATTGGATTTTATATTTATATATATATTGTTAGCTTGCTGTTCAATCCAACATTGCATTATATTAATTAATCCTTGTCATAGTTTAACTATTATACCTAATAGTTACAACTACACATGGGTTTTTATATCTGTTTAATGTCACATGGCTCCAGTATAACTAGCTATTCGCGTACCTTAATATTATTTCTGTATTAAACTTGGCATACACTGAATATTCGCTCTCTGAGTCTCAAGACACAGGCTCTCGCCTAGTTTGAGACTTGCTGGTAACATATGTTATGATTGTTTATGGAGAAATATTATGTAACGTGAAATTTAGTAGTAATATGTGTTAGTTAACTAAGCATTTTTGGAAATAAATAATTTATTATTATTATTATTATTATTATTACTTCATACCAAAAATGCTTAATTTTCGAAGATTTTTTCATCGACAATTTAATTTGGTCGGTTTATATGGCTGCTGAGCTTGGCTGGCAACTTCACACCGGTCTTAATTTTTATGATTCGGAGTTCTCATGAGAAACATACTACGAATATGCAAAGCAATTTGGCAATTCGTATCGTTGAAAGAAAAGTAAAATGCTTTTTATTTCATAATACATCATTTAGGCGCCAGTTTCATACACATTTGTATTATTATTTTGATGGTTTTGAATAATTCAGACTTTTTTGACCACCAGGAAAGTAAAAAGTAAACCAACGTAGAAGTAGAAGGCAGTAGGAATTGTACTTATTACTAGACCGCTCAAACGGACATAAGGAACATCTGTACTGATTGGCAAAAGTTTAAAAAAGAGTACAAGGGACTATAATATATTCTTTACGGCACGTTCTCTATATAGGTAACTCCGCAGTTTTGAAGTCAAAAGGATAATTCGTGCAGACTGTTACAATGAATTTAAGATCAGATGCTCAATTTTCGTTCTGATAATCTTCAACCCGAATTTTTTCAATCTTTCCGCTACAGTTGTCTACTCTGGACCCTGCTTGTATGAACCCTGTCGTTCACAAGGGTATATTCTTTCACCTCCTTTCCTATATGTTCAAGTCTGTAACGTCATCACATCGGTAATTACACGTTAAGAACTGGTCAGCCACATTAACGACTTGGTAACTACTTCTTCTGTCCACAGGTGCGTACAATTATACACATATCGTACATGGAAAAAACAATTTGCTGGTTCTTTCCAGGCATAACCCGTATTTTATCTTTCGGAGCTAATCACATTACCTCTGGCTGTACACAGTAAATAGGAGATTATTTGTACTGAAAGAGGCATGGATCATTCGGATATTTCCCTTGGAAGCAGATACATAAGTAATTAAAAAAATGCAAAGAAAGACATAAATAAAACCACCAATACTCAATCAAGTGGAATTAAAAGAATGGCCCCGAGTTTCTTGCCCGTTCTTCTCGCAGTGGCTCTATACAATTTATTTGCTGAACGTGGCAGTACAATGTAGAATATTTCAATACTAAAATTTGTAATTGACCTTCATAAGTGCGTCGTAGACGCCTAAATTGAATAAATGATTTTGACTTTGACTTTGAATTTAAATCCGTGACCAATCGTATCATAGCCGGGATGGTCTACCAAAATGAACTACTGTGATGAGCAAATTACAGTAGGAACTAACAGTTTTATTCTAGTTACTAAACCATCGTACGGCAATGAACGCCCATGGTTAGAGTATTATGCATATTCAAGTAGAAGGCATAAGAAAGGATAGGTAGAATATATTTTATACATAACACAAAAAATATGCGACCTAGCCTGGATGCGATATCTAGGACCCGAGGTTTGCAAGCAAAGGCACTATTAACTAATTTGCTACGGTTTTTCGTATTCATACCATAATGCATTTTGTCCTTTCTCCCCATGTTTTTGCAAGTATACGTTATGGCGTAGTTGTCATAGTCTGTGCTGAGTATGACAAATGGATATTGAAGGACATTATCTGAAAACAGAACAGAAAATGTTATAGGTAGTAGTTCAATTTTCAACTTTATTTTACTGTAAGATTTTGAAGCAGTGATGGCCTTTGGTCATTGGCTATGGTCTGCTGCGCAAGAGATCTATGGTCCAAACATACCACAAGCTTCAGCTTTTCCGCGTGGTGATAGAGTATTATTACATATACATTTTGAAGCAAAATGAAGAATGGCCGAGCGGTAGCGTAGCGGTTTAATCCCCACCGCCAACTTGAGCTTCACCGCATGGTGGAGGGCATTTTGCGATTGCCCGCCTGGCTAGCCACCCTTAAGTAGAAAATCTGTCGCCAAGAACGGTGTGTTCCGGCAGCAGTCCTTGAGAGCCAGTGAAATTACTTGGGACTTAAGAACAGTCTCAAGGTGACAGGCGCAGTGCAATTCGTCACTTGTGATGAAATGCATCTGTTCTAGGCAGAGGTTAGTCTGCTTAACATCAGGTGGGCCTCAAGCTTGTTCCGTCACAATAACATAAAAAAATTATGCGAATGCTCGCTCGGTTTTTTTATGACATCGTAATGGCACAAGCACTATGCCCATCTAGTGTTAAGCGGTAACCTCTCTCTCCTCTCACAAGTGGCGAACTACACTGCACCCAGGAACCCGGGATATAAAGTAACTTTATGTCTACTTTATTTTATTTAATCATGAATCCATACTTTTTTTTCATTTTTTTTTTATTGTGACGGAGCAAGCTCGAGGCCCACTTCATGTTAAGCTAACCTATAACAGATGTATTTCGTCAGATATCACGAATTGCACTGCGCCCGTCACCTTGAGACATAGTTGTTAAGTCTCATGTGCCTGTAATTTCACTGGCTCTCAAGGACTATTACCAGAACACACCGTTAAGTGCTTGGCGACAGATTTTCTACTTGAGGGTGGTAGCTAGCCAGGCGGGCAATCGCAAACAACCCTCCACCATGAGGCGAAGCTCAAGCCGGCGCCGGCGGTGCTTCGAATACTACCATAGTTAAGTGAATTTTAAAATAGAACCTTAAAACAATACATTTAGTTACCCCCACTTTCATAGCTGACGATGAACTTAGCTCTGTTCCCGGCGTCAAACGTAGGGTCCACCCTCGCGAAGTAGGTCTTCTGAGTCCGGTTTCCAGGGTTCACGTCAGGGACTACGAAGGTCTCCCTCAGGGTGTACCCGAGGTTATCCTCCTGGAACTCCAAGGTGGCGCAGTCGTTGATAGTACGGTTGTCACTTGCATAGCTGGCAACATTGTACCAATGGCCTGAAAACTAGAGATCGAAATACTAAAGACCCGATTTTGATACTGAACCCTCTAAGTCGTCGCCCTAATTAGGCCTACTAAATTGTATTGGAAGTACTGATTGTAGTTCATAATATAAGGGGTTTTCCAATAGGGACTTGACAACTTTGAATTAAATTTCTGAACGCACCCTTTCACTAATCATCAAACTTTCACTGTCGATTTATACAATAAACTTAACATTTTCATCCCGGTAAAGTACACGAACGTACAACGTCTGCAAATTATAAAAATGTACTACAGAAATTCGGAGTCGGTGACCGCTACTTTAAGAGCGTTAACTCTGATTTTCGGTCGTAATTCTTGTCCTAGTAGACAGGCAGTAACAAGTTTAGTGCAAAAATTTGAGTCTACATATTCGTTGTGTGATGTTGTTATGCCAGTGAGACAACGGGTTGGTCGAAGTGTCGAAGATATCGCTGCCGTTGAAACGTCCGTAGCAAATGATCCAAATCAGTCAATTCCACGGCGTTCTCAAGAGTTGGGCATCGCACAGACCACTTTATGGCGAATATTGCGTAAGGATCTTGGTATGCACCCATACAAGACCAAGTTGACTCAAGAATTGAAGCAGATGGACCATTTGAAGCGACGTATATTCTCCGATTAGGCTCTGGAAAAGATGCGCCAAGATGATCAATTTCATCGCAAAATCATCTTTAGTGACGAAGCTCATTTTTGGCTGAATGGGTTCGTCAATAAGCAAAATATGCGTTATTGGTCGGGTGAAAATCAACATGTGCCTCGTGACATTACTTCATCCACAAAAAATAACTGTTTGGTGCGGTTTGCATGCCGGCGGCGTCATAGGGCCATATTTTTTCGTTGACGATAATGATCGTCACGTTACTGTGAACGGTAATCGTTATCGCACCATGATTACCGATTATTTTTGGCCAGAATTGTAAGATATGGGCTTGAACAACATATGGTTTCAACAGGACGGTGCCACAAGCCACACATCACAAGTTACAATCGATTTATTGAAGAGTAAGTTTGATGAGCGCGTTATCTCAAGAAATGGACCAGTCGATTGGCCGCCTCGTTCGTGCGATTTAACGCCTCTAAACTTTTTTCTTTAGGACTACGTCAGGCCATTGGTCTATGCCAACAAGTCAACGACGTTGGAAGAGCTCAGAGCCAACATTGAACGCGAAATAGCAGCCGTTTCGGCTGAAATGTGTGGCCGAGTCATCGAAAATTGGGTCCAACGAATCGACCGCTGCAAACGTGCCCGCGGTGGTCATATGAACGAAGTCGAATTCCATTCATAAATGTTTTGATTGTACTTCAACCCGATACTAAAGTTTTTGAAATATCTCAAATGGTTTGCATTATATTTTGAAAAAAAGTTGTCAAGTCCTTATTGAAAAACCCTTTATAAGTGATGGGTGACCGCTATTAGCATTTACTACTGAGTCCATACTCTCTATGACTATGTTACCGATCTAAAAAAATCGGTTAACTTAATAATTAAAATTTAAATAAATTAATTTAAATCAGCACCGTCTGTAGTTAAGCGCACAATCGACTATCTAAATTCCATCTGAACGTTGAAAGCGTCCTTTAAATCTCTAAACCTAACTACCTTTGCTGTGCGCTGAGGTAGTTCAGCGACTCACCGATAGAGGTCGCATATCAAAATCTAAAATCTCAGATAACTTTCGATAGAAGAAACTTTCTACACGAGATGATAGATGTCGCCGTGGTACTTATAACTTTTTAGAATGCATCAGCATTCTAAATAATTATTTAAACGTTAAAATAAATACTAAACATTATTTGGACTGTATAATAAGAAAAACATGGTTCCAAAAATCTTAAACATTTGATAGTAATTATTACTCGTCAATTCGACTCATATCGTTTCAGTTAAGCAACTGTCAAGCCAGGTTGTCAGAAAAAATACCACGATATATTTTTGAGCTTCCGATAGACGAACGTTATCTTTTAAATTAATTTAAATAGAGTGTAGTGATTGGATTGACGACTCTAACGGCTTTGAGGCTGGTGTACATTACCGAATAAGGTCATGGAACGGACAAGAGACTTCCGGCAAACCTCGGATGTCCTTCCTGAAATATAATTGGCGTCACTTTGCCACCAGCCACTCAACGCGCACCACTTACACTAAATTTGAAATTACTGCGTTGATTTTCCAGTACTAAAATATAGATCTTTCGATTTCTAATATTCTGACAAACCCCAAATCTGGGTAAGTGAGTTTGTAGTGAATAGACCCACCAAAATTCTAACCTAATTTTTCAACCTTGGTATGTACTTACATCGTTTTCTGTATATTCTATTATGTGTCTTACTTGCTCTCTCTTGTTTAATTTATGTGTTATTCTGTGTTTTCTGTTGCTTCTCAACATTCTACTTATATCTCTTTTTACGCTCTTCCGGCAAACTTTAAAGGGTGTTGCTGGTAGCTCGCAATTCACGAGGTACCTAGGCTAGTCCCTTTTGCTCGGTAGTGAACGGACCTCGTGGATTGTGCGCATCTTTACCAGCAACATGCCTACTTGGCCCTTCTGGCATTCTGAGCGGCTGGTGGTTCGCATCCGCGAAGGGCCTAGCTAGTCCCTTTATGCTCGGTAGCGGAAGCCTTAGCGGATGCGAATTCTTCACCAGCAGCATCTACTTCTTTGGCCCTTATGGCATCTGTTGTTTGCTGGCGGGCCACATCCCAAAAGGCCCTCTGCGAGTCCCTATATGCTCAGTAGCAGAGGGACAGTGGACCCACCAGCTCAACACGTTACTGGACCCATTATGACCGGAGCACATGTGCCTTCCAGGGTTCCTGTAGTACGCCGACTTCCAGTATCCGGATAGCAGTATCCAAGTTCCAGTACACGGCTGTGTACACGACTTCCAGTGCACGGCTGACCTTCTACCGACCTCTGAACTCCGGCCGTCCTCTGACCTCCAGCACCGACCGCGGCCATTCATATCTACAGCAACTAGCTGGGACTTTATACCGGCGCGGCGGTGTGGAGCCGAGCCCTGCACGGCAGACCTGCTGCTAAGCATCGACTCGAATACTAGCGGACCGGAGATAAGTCCTTAAACAAGGAAGCTTGTCAAATTGCCAAACCTGTCTGTAATCCACGACCCTTCTCTTTATTATACTTGTGCTCTGAATTCATCTTTCTTTTATGCTCCCTTCTACCAACCTTAGGTAGGCAGGTGACAACTATTCAAACACATAACGCAGCGTGTTACGATATCTCCGTGGAATAGTACTTTATGCAACAAGTGCGCGAAGTTATTTATTACAATCGAGGTTTGAGGAACGAATACGAAAATTTCGATACGAAAATATTTTCTTGATCTTTATGATAGCAATAATAATTTGATTAAGAAGGTTTATAATGAAATCTTCTAAAGTTCTACTTCAGTAGGTAAAAAACTCTTTGGTTTGTTTTAGATGAAAACGAACGAAACAAACTACAATCTCCTTGGTCCGAAGTGTGGAAACGTTGTTTTTTTTTATATTCAAAACACTAGTGCGGTAAAGTAAAAAAAAAGCTCGAGTGCGTAATAGACTATATTATGACACTAAAATCGGTGCATTTAAAGGCCCGTTACGAGCGAGTGTGCTGAAAAGATCGTTAAATGGTATCCTGCATGTTACGATACACTACGATATTCTGGATCATTTCACATTCTTTTCATATGACGATGCGTTATGAGCAAGTTAGACTGCGTATTTCGAACTGTTAAAATAACGCTCAGGCTAGCTTCCTATGAGGCAAGCGAGTTAATATTTATTATTTAGCAATTAAACATGGTTGTACGGCAATTCGCTAATGCCCACCTGGCTAGCTTCAACCCTCTAGTAGTAAAAATCTGTCGCCAAGCACCTAACGGTGTGTACCGGCAGTTGCCCTTGTGAGCCAGTAATTCTAGGTTAGCCTGAATAACATCCTCGACCACATCATCACTTACCATCAGGTGAGATAGTGGTCAAAGGCTAACCTATAAGGCAGGGGTGGCCAAACTTTTAAACCATGCGGTCTACATTATAATTTAAAATAACTCCACGGGCAACCAGCAATGGATAAAAAATGGCAAAACTGTTTGTTTATATTGTATACAATATTGGGTAACGAAAACATATGTACCTACATCACTTATTATTTTTATAATTCACTTTTGAAAATATTGGACAACAATATCCTAGGCTAGATTTTTGGCGCTGCACAGTTTCCACCTGTTTATAATGCTGCACAGTGTATGAACTACTGCAATACGCAAGCAGGAAATCAAATGCTGGTCTGACTGTTGTGTCGTTTAACATTCATAGTTGAAAATATTCATTCTCAAAGATCTAAATTCCGAAGATCTAAAAAAAAGCGGTCAAAGATAAATAGTGTAAGTTTTCAGACGCACGGCATTTTATTTTTTGATGTATCAGTTCCATGTCTATATTTTCAAATGCTCTTGCTTTCAATAAGAATTTTCACCTAATTTTGTTGAATTTCTTCCTTCACCGAAACTGATTCAGCAGCGATGAATTCACATATTTTCAGCACCGATGAATTCAACAATTTTAATAGACTACATATCAATATGCATGGCTTCTCATACAAAACACCATAAATAATGAAAAAATAAGTGTAAATTGTTCTTGGTTGTAATTGAGTTGACATTTGTCATTAATTTGTTCCTGCAATGTTTCGATATGCCGCTTCTCACGGGCTACCAAAAATGCCTCCGCGGTCGACCAGTCGACCGCGGTCGACGTCTTGGCCACCCCTGCTATAAGGCATAAAAAATATATTGGGCAACCAAACATTTGGTGGGTACTGGGTGCGATGCCCGAGTTATTGGGATTTTTTGACCAAGAATTGTGCCAAAATTATACTCAGTACATATATACCTATATATTTTTTTAGCTAAGCAGGGATCATTATTTAAAGCGAAATATGATGCAATGATAAATATAAACAATGTAATTTTACTACCCATAATTGTATTAAAAGATAATGACAAAAAATATATGACAAATATGATATATATCATGAAATCATATTCCATAATATAATACAAATGACTTATCGATGATCTCATTTCTAATTAGGTAAATTGAAAAACATTGTAATGATTATTTTAACAGCGATAAATATGACTCACTTAATTTAATATCTCTTAATATAATGCATTGTTATATATTATATCAACCAGCTGCGCCCTGCAGTTACACCCATGTGGTGATGAATAATGATGATAAATAGTATCATATGTGTTAATTCGGAGCCTCATCCTCCATACCAAATTTCATCAAAATTGGTCCAGCCGTTTGAGCGTGAAGAAGTAATAAACATACAAACACTCACAAATGTTAGCTGTTATAATATTACTTTGATAAGGATCAAATTGTTACTACCAAATATGCATTAGAAAATTATATTTTTTTTATTGTATTTATAGTTTTTCTAGCGCACGCCAGAATAGGTCGCATATGACAGAATTTTTTCCTACTTACTTGGCACTTATCGTTATATTTTGAACATTTCACACAATATCTTTATAAATTATAGCCTATGAGCTATTTTGATGTGTAAGCTATATTATTGTAAAGATTCATTAAAATCCATTCAGTAGTTTCTGCCTGAAAGAGTAACAAACATCCATACATACATACAAACTTTAGCGTTTATAATACTAGTAAGGACATGAATAATTTGAAGGTAATGTAATAATGGTATGAATATCATCATCATCACCTTAACCGGAATATCCACCGTTGAACAAGGGCATTGGGGGCAATTCACCATTATCCCCACGCTAGGCAAGCGTCTTGGGGATCGTAGTAAAAGTGGTCAGTTCTTCAGACGGCGCTGCTTCCCTATATTCGGTATCTCTCTCTTAATCACCTCTTATGATAACGAAAGGAAGAAATCGGATGACATTATAACATGTTACCCCACGGGATACGTGAACAAACATAAACACTTTTAAAACACGAATTTGATCACTATATCAGCAGCTGCTCCTACGTAAGAAATAGACTAAATATATGACATCATACTAGAAACTAGAATTCAAACAGTCTTTAAGAAATCTGCTTTAACCTTGGCGGCAAATTTTCTACCTGCAAGTTTCGGCCAACCAGACGAGCGTGTAAAATTCCTTACCAATATGATGTAAAGATTAAACTTGCGGTTGGAATTGTTACTAAGACCGCCCAATTGCCAGTCGCCAATCAATATGGCCCATTACAGTTGTCTCAAGTATAGTACAAAATCAAGGACAGCTGTCAGAAAGGTGTATTCCGGTAACCGTCGTTTAAAGCCAACACTCATAGATGTACGAGATAATACTGAACCATGATTTGTGAAGAGTTTTGTAGCTCTTATTACCAAACCATTAAAGTGCTAAATTGTCTTTTTGACAGCATACATTATGACAACAGATGACGCACAAAAGCTGACCTATGAACTGGAAAAAACTCATTATATAAATCTAAAATTGTTACGGATTATCAAGTTTGACAGGTCAGGTAGTTTCGGTGTCACGTAATCTTAGCTACTAAAACATATTTACCTTAGTATAATCCAAATTCTCTTGGAGTTTCACATCCGGGCAGTCTCCAATCAATGTATAGAACGTTGTCCTTGAAGACGTAGTTTGCGTAGACCCATCTTGACACTTCACGTTGCACCATTGAAGAATCAGACACACTATTGTATAAATTATCATTGTCCAAAACTGACCTTAATATTTTAGAATAGATTTAGGTTTATCTGACTAACTCTGTCTAAGATATGACTGCGAATGCGAGGATCCCACCCACACGATAATTATTCAATCTAGAAACCCCTTGTACATGATTGTATGATATAGTTAGACATAGTGAATTGGATGCAGAATATCATTGTAGGGAGGATGTGGGAGTTTATTCTTGATATGTTTCATGGATCCTGCATCAATATTATCCTGCGTCATCAATTTAGCTAATTGTGGTTGAGTATGCTAAGAGAGAGTGGTCATGGGATTTGACTTTCGGACTGTACTACATTGATTATATATATGTAAATTATAAATGAATATATACTTATTATATGACAATGATAACGGAAAATTTGCTATACTTAGTCATTTATATTTAAATTAATCTGAAGTCTTTTTCTGAACATACTTTTGAAGCGCTCATAGCGAAGTTTGCTTACCAAAATTAAGCAACGTCCGCCGCAGTCATGAGTTGGGTAGGTGAGCGCTAGTGACATTACTACTAAGCGCTTCCGTGCTTCGGAAGGCACGTTAAGCCATCGGTCCCGGTCGTCGTCTTAAGATGGCAGTGGTTATAGCATGGTGGTAGGGCGTTTTACGAATGCCCGCCTGGCTAGCTACCGCCCTCACGTAAAAAATCTGTCGCCAAGCACCTAACGGTGTGTTCCGGCAGCTGTCCTTGAGAGCCAGTAATTCTAGGTTAGCCTGAACAACATCTTCGACCACATATTCACTTATCACCAGGTGAGATAGTGGTCAAAGGCTAACCTGTAAGCATAAAAAAAAACTCTATAATATATTCTGGTACTCTTTTTGTAAATAAACATAATCAAAAATCTTTAAATATAATTAATTTATTTATCACCATCAGTATCAGTATTTATAGCATGCACATGCGCAGTCCAGTGGAAATTACACAAGTGATTCCTCTGCTCTACTGTTTCCAAAAATGCTACGTTTGCATTTGGTATAGCGTTGAGCTCCTTTGTAGCTCTTTGATATATTTCTTCTGCAAGGAACGGTTCTCTTGAAAGGATCCACGCTGAAACTGAAATAAAGTGATATGATGTACAAGTTAAAAAGAAGAACATTTCTTCTGAGCCGATAGAAGCCGTAATATTTATTATTGTATTGTATAATAACAATTGCCATCGTGATATCGACTAGTAATATAAGTGTGTTGGTACCCGTGTTTATAAAATCATTCAATATAAATATGAGCCTAAGTTTTAAAAACACGAAACAATTTTTACGTTGTAATTTTTGCCTAGTAAGTACTCACGTACGGGCTACCCGTGTGGTGCCGGGTTAAAATGTCGCTCCCCCATTTCTAACTGTGGGTGTCGTAAGAGGCGACTAAGGGTAAAATACCGTAAGACGGGCAGCAGCGCCTTCTGTGGAACTACTATCTTAAACTGCGATCCCCAAGAAGCTTACCAAGCATGGGGATCATGGCAAATTCCACCTAAATAAGGGAAGCTGTGTTCAGCAGTGGACAATTCGGCTGATACAATAAATACAGGAATAATTATGTCTTAGAATGGATAAAGAGGCGAGGTCGATTATGATGGTTGGTTCATAGAAAAGTAGATGCAATACAGACACCTGTGCTGTATCAGATGCATTATCTTAAGTAACCTATCTATACTCGTATATCGATAGCACATCCGATAACAGCCGTAAAATAGTTCTGCCTATTATTACAACTGTGATTTGCTCTTCGAATAAGTGCGGCTTCTGAACTTATGATGTTGTAAGTCCATTTAGTGAGGGGCCTATTAATTCTACGCCGTGCGGTGTAATGTGGTAACAACTCGAGAACCTTTCTTCACTATCGGTTATCAGTTCATATAGTAATAATATAAGGGGCGTAGTCACTTCAACTGGCTAAATATTTTGAAAAACTATGTCAGTGACTTTGGTTCTTCGGCGAATTTCCGTTCCAGATTTTATCACGCTAAGATACTCCGTCCATAGCAATCACCATAGCACATTGCGCTACTCTGAACTTGACTATATGGGCCACAGTTAAGGACCTTTTATAGAAATTAAGAGAGTATAAGTAAAAATTTAATGCAATCTCGATTTTGTGACCATAGGTTTTAATACATGAAATTTTAGGTAGTCACTAGAAAAACCCAGAACGGATACTTTTCCGACGTCATATTCAATTGAATAAATTTTCTGATAGTAAAAATATCCCCGTGGGTTGCCGGGGTAGAATGTCAACAATTTCTTCCTGTGGTTGTCGTAAGAGGCGACTAAAGCAAAAATAACAGAAGATGGGAAGCAGCGCTTTATCAAGAACTCACAACTTCCACTGCGGTCCCCAAGAAGCCTACCATGAATGGGGATTATATCAAATCCCCACAATGAGGGAGACTTTGTTCAACGGTGGACGTTCCGGTTGGTGCGATGAAATTTTAGGTAGTTCCTAGAAAAACCCAGAACGGATACTTTTCCGGCGTCTTATTCAAGTGAATTAATTTTTCGATAGTAAAAATATCCACGTGGGTTGCTGGGGTACAATGTCAACCCCCTATTTCTTCCTGTGGTTGTCGTAAGAGGCGACCAAGGCAAAAATAATAGAAGCTGGGAAGCAGTGCTTTCTTAAGAACTCGCAACTTCTACTGCAATCTCCAAGACCCCTATCAAGAGTGGGGATTATAGCAAATCCCCACAATGAGGGAGACCTTGTTCAATGGTGGCCGTTCCGGTTGGTGCGATGATGATGATGATGAAAAAGAATGAACTGGGCTATAGTAGTACTTACTATATTTGATACCCAATTCCGCTCTACTCCTGCATCCATACACTACTGCGTAGTTAGAATAATCAGTCGATATCACAGTTAGAGGTATACCCACTGGATCTGAAATCAGTAAATTGCTCCTTTAAGTTTTTTTTTAATTGCTAATAACAGGCTTTATCTAAATGACTGACTCTTAAAAACAGCTGCCGGAACTCTCGATTAACTGCTTGGCAGTAAATTTTCTACTTAGGGGCGGTGGTTAAGCAAGTAGGAATTCACTAAATACCACCATGTGGTGAAGTTGAAGCAGAAATTACAAGCACATGAGACCTAACAACTATGTCTCAAGGTGACGGGCGCAGTGCACTTCGTGACTTGTAACGAAATGCATCTGTTACAGGCAGAGTTTAGTCGGCTTAACATCAGGTGGGCCTCGAGCTGGTTCCGTCAAAATAATATAAAAAAAAACCCACGCAGAAGGTCCATGTTTTGAACCTTCTGGTTGGGCAGTCCATATTAGCTGTTCTACGAAGCTCTTTCAGGACTGCTTAAGAACTATTTGCACTACACTAACTGATCAAGATCAAGACCAAGGGTTGTCCAATACATTTTGTATTGCTAAATGGGTTCCTATGAATTCTGTAGTAGGTTCTTTATATCTTCTTCTTAATCAACTTCAAAGAAATCAGGACTAGTTTTTTTGCGTATGTTACCACATATCTCATTAAAGGATGTACCGGTTATGATGTTTTTATATTTAAAAGTTGGTGCTTGTTATGTACTCCCATTTAAATTTCAGTGAGATCTGACGAGTAGTATTTTAGTTTTTAGGTCGGTTTTTATCGTTATACAAATTTAATGTAAGTTTTAGAACTTTATTATTTTTTTAACTTATCATTAATATAAGCAAACTTTGGACCATTATTTCACCTGATTGTAAGTCATGATATGGTTCAAGCTAAACTAGAATTACTGGCACTTAAGGGCAGGTGCCGGTACACACCGTGCCTGTTGACAGATTTCTAATTGATGGTGGTATGGCAAGCGGGCATTCGCAAAATGCCCTACCACTATATCGACTGCAATCCTAAGATAGAATCCGAAGCGTGAAAGCGGTTAGTAGCAGCGGTCACCTATCTACGACATGACTGTGGAAGACCATGCTTAATATATGTAGTTGATAGGTAAAAAAAAACAGCAAAATGTGTATATAGTTTTTATTTTGAAGTCGTTAACTTTGCTGGACTTCAAGTTCCTTCGAGAGTAGGTACCGAGCAAAAAAGATTCGTCAACCTTTGCCCATGATGTAACTTTTTTATATAGTGCACGGTTTGCTGGACTGCAAGCGGCCCGCTAGAGTAAGTTCAGAGTGACAAGAGTTTTGACAGCATTTCTTTGCTTTCAGTTTAGTTACTCCTTTGTGCGGTATAGATTCAGCATGCAGTTGAAAATACATTTGAAACAAAGTAGATTTATTTTGATTGTACATACCAACATTGTTTTCTTGAATTGAAAAAACGGCGTCGTCACCAGGATAGTAGGAGCTGTTAACGTGTAGGATGAACTGGATACCGTCCCGGACAAAGACGTGTTCAATCTCAATCCTCCGGCCGCAGTACTGGATAGTTTTGTACGCACAAGATCCGTAGTCTTCGTACCAAGTCGGGAAACGGGCTATCTCGTACCACTGTCCAAGAAACTGAAAATCGGAAAAATGGTTGGTTCGGATAACCACATTCACTAATTCTTTGTAATTATTAATAATAAATAAGTGTTTCCCTTTTCTCTGAAGTGTTAGTTTCTAGTAATACCTATATATTATATAGCTAATTGCAAAATTAGTCTTGTTTGTAGTACAATGTAAGTTAAACAATAGGTGCTGCTCCATCCCCATACGATGCTTTTTTTTTTTTTTTTTTTTATGTGGTTTATTAGTTTTTCCACAGACTCCAGGGTCCGTGCCATTTTTTAGGTTAACTTAGAAATTTATTAATTAATTACATTACTATGGGGAGCATTACATATTTAGCGGGGAACACAGTTATTAGGGATGCTAATCTTACATAACTATTATATATACTATTACAAATATTATATATACTATTACTATTACAAGAGAGAAAAGAGACAAACTGGGTTGCACAGGCATTCTGAACGGACCAGTGTCTTCAAGCAGCACTCGTTCACGAGTTGACTCGCGTGCCAGCCATCGTCCTCCTCAACCATTTGTGAGGGAAGAGGGCGACCCGACACACGATGCCGCCGCTTGCCTACACTTTATCGTGAGCATGACCGTTCCGAATGCCTGCGCCAATCCGCTTGCCAAAGGGAGAGAAAACTACAATTAAAAACTACATTCTTACGCATACAATAAAATTTGAACTCTTGAGTTTTTTATTATTCTGACCCACCGACGTCCATTTTCACCAGGGCCTCTATCACCACGCTTATGATTATATACGCCATACGATGCTTAGGAACGAGAGGAAAAATTGGAGTTATGGGCAGAGCTTACCCTGGCTATAGGAGTGGATGACGCAGGTTCGAATCCCGCACATGACACTAATATTTCCTCTCGTAAATTTGTAATGTAATCCGCAGAGTATGCGTTATTGATGAATAAAAAATACATATTAAAAGATGATAAGTTTTTTTTTCAGACTTACACCATGATTGCCGCGTGCGGTGTTGGGCTAGAATGTCACCCCCAATTTCTATATTTGGGTATAGTAAAAAGGGACTAGAGGTAAAATACCGATAGGTGGGCAGCAGCATTTTCTAAGGAACTGCTATCTTAAACTACGATCCCCAAGACACCTGATAAACGTCGGGATTATGGCAAACCCCTCCAAAATGTTGGAGCAGGTGTTCAGCAGTTGACTGAAACAGTACAGTACACTGTGATGCTCACTCAAACTTTACCATTCTACGTCATACGTCGATCACCACGCATCTAAATATCATCATAAGGCATTTTATGGATGCTCCTCCGACTTGTTCAAGAAGGCAATTTGTCCTCTAGCAGCTGATGGCATCATGTAGATTTTTGGATAGAAAAAGATAACTTCAAGTGCGACTTGCCTTACTGTCATGTCTAATACGAATATTAGTACGACGACATCTTTATCCACCTGATGTACAGCGGACTAACCTCTGCCTATAACAGATGCATTTCGTCACAAGTCACGAATTGCACTGCACCCGTCACCTTGAGACGTAGTTGTTAAGTCTCACATACCTGTTATTTCACTGGCTCTCAAGAACTGCTGCCGGAACACACCGTTAGGTGGTTAGTGACAGATTTTCTACTTGGTCGCTAGCCAGGCGGGCATTCGCAAAATGCCCTTCCAGCATGCGGTGAAGCTCAAGCCCGCGGCAGGATTCAAACCATGGACCTGCTGCGCGGCAGTCCATAGCCAATGCCACTGAGCCATCACTGCTTCTATGCCTAACAATGTGCTCTGGTCTCCTTGAAATCTTTGAGAGACACTTTTTATTTTTTGCTTAGTCTTAAAACTTCTAACCTTCTCAACCATATCATCACTTACCACCAAGGTGAGATAGTTGCCAATCCTTTACCAATCAATTAAAATTTACATACAAAATATTGTAAGACTAATATAACCAAAAATAAACCTTCAATGTACCAATATATTCAGTCAGACAGAGCCGGAAACTTGTAGTTGTGAGTTAAATCTCGGTGGCAGGCCATTATTTTTCTATAAATTCTTTAATCTTTCGTGAATTAAACTCACGTGCAATTTTGCAGAATGTGTCTAAAAGCATATCGCAGCTGTGAACAACACACGCATAAATCAGCGATAGCTGAGCACTTACTTGAATCAGGAACTAACCACTGGATCGAGCTACATAACCTAAAACTTATCTCCATTGAACCGCATTATTACTCAAGAATTGTACGTAAAGCTGTTGAAATTAAGGAGTACAAAAATTTCAATCGGAAGAATGTATTTAAATTGTCTTTGTGTAATACACTAATCCTGTAATAAGAAAGTGTTGGAGGCGTAATTTGCCTCCGCTTGCAAGTTCCGATACTGTTAGTGTAGTGTGTCGAGGTGACAGTGATAAAGATATTAACGAAAACTTAATGGGGGTGGATTTAAATCGCTCCCGCCGCTGCTCAAGACGATAATAATAAACCCCACTTCTTCAGTCCACTCGTGACCACAGTCAATGCCACTTGATCGAAACGTTGAGGTTAGTCAAAATATTAATTAATTAGTGCGTGAATAGACCCATTAATGATTTAGAAAAATATATTCTCATCTAACAATGTTTAAATTTTCTTGTTCAGCGATAAATAATTATCAACCCATCGGAAGTCAAGCTAGAATTACACCCCCATATCCATCCGTGGTAGTCGTCAGATGCGACGAAGGGAAAAATAACAGAATGTGGGCAGTGTCTTCAGAAGAACTGCCATCTTATACTGCATCCCCAAGCCGCCTGCCAAGCGTAAGGATTATGGCAAATACCTTTGAGGCTGTGTTCAGCAGTGGACGATCCGGCTGATCATGAATAAATAATTATTCTATGAATAAATTCAAGTGTCATAAAAATGGCAGGTAACAGGATACAGGCGTCCCTACTCTTAGTTTGGTCTCACTTATACCTATAATCTGTAAAAATGTTAACTATGATTACATACAAGATACAAGAATTCCGTTTTGATAATAAATATTTATTATTATTTATTGAATACCATGCGGCAGTATGTCAGTGTTATCTGCGCACCACCGCTTAGCGTGATTGCTTGTACATATTAAATTTGGTGTTGAGTACAAGCCGTTAAATTTATTTAAGGTTATTAAAAATATACTTCTATCAGTCTTCCTTTATCCAACATAAAAATATGTAGGATTGAACAATACGTTTCTCTAAAAACATAAAGAACGGCATAAAGACCACAGTGCGTAGAATCACATTTACAAATGATTGGAGCACAAAATGACGGTTAAAGTTAAACAAATTACGAACGAGTATGTTCCGGTGGCAGAGAGAACATTTTGACCTCCAATAATTTATATATATTATTTTCACTAAGCACGCGCTAGTGCTTGTAATTGAGAAGTACAGTTACTAATGTTTTGACTTTGATTTTATGGCCAGCCTGATCCTTCCCGGGGAATATTCTTGTTTATCGTATGGTAAAGGGTTTTTGTTTGGCGCCTTTTGCGCAGAAACACCGTCGTGATCACGGCATGATAGTTACTTAAGGGTGAACTGGCCGGGCCGTTCTCCATACAAACGCCGTAGGGTGATCACTGCCTTATATGCGGATTTAGGTCCAAAACAAAGCATAATACCGATTGATCTCGTTATTACTTAGGCTTGTATGATGCTGAAATTTTAATAAGATAATTAACTTGAGTGTTATGAGCTTCGAAACATTATCATATAACATTTTCAAGGCTCATAACTTTCAACTTAATTACCTTTTTTAAATGTCGGCATCATACAAGCCTAGATAATGATGAGATCAATCGGTATTATGCTTAATTCTGGACCTAAAGTCTCAAATACGGGAGTGATCACCCTACGGTGTTTGTATGGAGAAGCGACCGGCCAGTTCAACCTTAAAGCATCCTTTTCACACCCAACATGATACCGAACTGTAAAATGCCTATCATCGTCATCAGATGACATAGTGACTTCGTTGCTCTGTTTCTAGGTAAATTAAAACATTGAGAAAAATTATAGTTATTATTAGAAACAGAATATTTACCGTGTTTTTGATTGATTTTGAGCTCTCGATATTTCGGCACTGTTGCAAGCGCCATGATCACGAGTGAACTGAAGTCTATGCGAGTGAGTGGTCGGCACTAAGAGCAAACGAACCGGTCTACCCTCTTTCTAGTACGTTTTTTAACCTATGCAAGAAACGAAGAAGAACGAAGTGTTACAAATAGTTCACGATCGTTAGTTTTGCATGTCGGAATTTAAATAGTGGTGTGAATGAGAGTGACAATAATAGCATTTCCTTGCCGAAAGAGCGTAATAAAAAGAGAGTAGACCTGTTCGACTGTTCTTAGTGCCGACCATCCACTCGCATACACTTCAGTTCACTCGTGATCGTGGCGCTTGCAACAGTGCCGAAATATCGAGAGCTCAAAATCAATCAAAACCACGCTAAATTTACCGTTTCTAATATCTGTAGTGTAAATTACCGTGACAGTTTAAAAACTCATATATTGACGAAAATTGGCTATATCTTAGAACGTTCCAGTGAACTTAGTCGTCAGTAGGTCTATGTTACAAAAGAATATTATCGCTAATTGGCATCGTTATCACAAGTCATTCACAATTATGTATTTCGTATCAGATTAAAACCGTTTTGAGGTATCATGTTCCTAAAGTAGGTCCTACTCAGTATATCCTAAATACATGTTTGGTAATAAGAGGCCAAATGTGTATCTTAATCTGTATATAAATGACATAAATAATGTAATTGGAGTGCCTGATAAAAAACAAACATTTTATTCTACAAAATTACAACGAGATGAAAGATTATAGTCATGAGCGAGATTCGTACCCACTCCATCTACTTCTATCATAGTAGAAATCTTTCTACTATGCTTCTATAGCCGGGGTATGCTCTGACGACTAAGCCAATATGACATATAACGTATGACTCTTATTAGAGTCATATGAGGTAGATAGATGACTATAATTTTTCCTCGCGTTGTAATTTTGTAATGTAAACCGCGGAGAATGCGTCATTGCAAAAAAATACTAAGTATTTTAGCTTGTTGAGTCATGCAGTTATAATAGATGTTCCATATATTAAACTTCATAACTTCATATTAAGATCGATCCCAATTTTGAGATGCATTTATTGAATTACCAATGAATGAAAGTTACTAATTCTAGACAACTAATTACCTATTAGTAATTGTTGCACCTGGAGAGTTATGAGTGGATTTTTGCATTAATATATATGTTACAAAAATCGTACCATTATTTATACCACATTCCTAAGAGATTATTCATAGATAAATGTGTCGTTATCACAGAGTCATGAAAAATCAGCACACACTAAAGTTTTATCAAATTTCAGATCTGAGGATATGCAAGTTGTGTAAGATAAGATAGACTTTTACAGCGACCGCTAATTGAAATTATTTACAAAGAAAATAACAGACTGTTTGACTACATGTAAGAATAAACTCAATAATATATCACTGATATTATGTTACTTTACTCGAAAATAATGTATGTCTGTTTTAGAAATTCTGTCCCTAAGTTGGAACTGGGGTTCAAATATCATCTAATAAAACTTTCATGGAAGTTCTTGTAATAATATCAATGACAAAATTTTTATTATATGGTTAAAAATTGGTCTTTTCCACTTCCTTAAAGTGCATTCCCTTGTTCATGTGTTTGGCATCTGCGTGGACGATATCATCCATTTACAAATGAAATTCTATTATGTTTCATAATTAGTTTAGCATACTTAAAAATACTTTGACGGTTACCTTTATGACGGCTACAAGAATTTATGCTTGGATATTTTTTGATTCTTGTAGCCTAGATAGAATAACTGAACGCTTTATAGCAAACTGGTAAAAGCGAGTTGAAGATGAATAGACAGTTTATCTAAGTGTTACGTCCCTTGAGAAAGAGCCGAACTTGGTGAAGAATGGTGACACTGCAACAGTAAGGTTGGGTATGCACCAGAAATGTCCGAGGAAAATTATCGGAAATCAACTAATAGATAGTTTTAGACCGTTGTTACGTTTTTCTTAAAATATATGAAAGAGTTTGAAGCAGTGATGACTCAGTGGCATTAGCTATGGACTGCCGTGCAGCAGGTCCAATTCGTCGTTGACGAAATGCGTCTGTTATAGGCAGAGGTTAGTCCACTTAACAACAAGTGGGCCTCGTCCATGTTCCGTCACAATAACATAAAAAAAAAGAAAAAAAACACACTAGGTTACGAATCTAAACTATTGGTCTAAAATACCATATATTCTCCTTAAATATCATATACTAAAAATTACTATCTTGCAGCAGCATTGTTGAATCTGGGATGAAAATTGTCAATCCCCAACATTTATGCCTTTATGTACGGGTTGCGATGAGGAACGAGCGAGGCTCAACATACTTAGGATAAATCAAAACAGACGCAAAAATGGCGAGAATTTTCTTCTTGGTTTATGAAACACTAGCGGCCTGCCCGGGCTTCGCACGGCTGCAATGCTGATACTAAATATACAACAAAATATCTTTAAATAC
The DNA here is from genome assembly GCA_963890685.1 of Plagodis pulveraria. NCBI lineage: Eukaryota > Metazoa > Arthropoda > Insecta > Lepidoptera > Geometridae > Plagodis > Plagodis pulveraria. Next base: position 6,242,825 of record OY982964.1, on the reverse strand, counting down.
TACGTTCACATTAATCTTAAATGCACAATGTATTTAGCACTCTTAATTAGAGAAGGATTAATGCTGTATTGCTTAAAATTGTTTTGTAAATAATCCATTATCTCTCGTAAAAAGTAAAGTATGTAAAAAATGCTTATTGTGGGTTATCCCTAAGAGATGGACATATACCATCACGGCCTTTTTTGTAGACCTTTTTAGGTGTACAATCCTGTAGTACATTATTTGGATCTATCTCATAGGGCTCAGTCAGCGTTGGCAAAGTAAGCGCAATAAAAGTGTTTATTTATGACATAATATTAGAAACCTTAAAATTATCAGTGTTTCTCTCCTGTATTATGCATACATTATACATATAAACTTTTCTCTTGAATCACTCTATACATATAAAAAAAGCATCAAAATCCGTTGCGTAGATTTAAAGATCTAAGCATAGGGACTGACAGCGGGAAGCGACTTTGTTGTATACTATGAAGTGATTTATTTTTCTAAGAATAATTTAAATAGCATTGATGCATGCTAAGATTATAACTAGTTTTTTTTTTCGGATAGAAAGATAACAACCAAGTAATTGAACCCGGAACCCCAGAATATCGTCCATAATCATGTACAATTGTCATATAACGCAACCCGCCCTGCAACCCTAACAACTTTTTCTCCCTGAATTTATTTAATTGGAGTCAACAGAACGAGTTAGTGATTATCTTTGTTCTGATATCTTATCAATCTAGTAACAATTTTCATGGACATAATATAACATATAACGTCGTGGCAACCTGCAGACGCCGAGGCAATCTTGCGTATTCCCTAAGTTGATAGTGCCGTTATAATTGACTGTGATTTTGTATGAATATCAGTTTCTGCTGAACATGAAACGAGGCAAATACGAACTGCTAAGTTGATGAATATATATACTCGTATATATAATATTTTTCGTGCGCATGAGCTACGGTCTCATTGTATCCAAATAAAGTATGTATGAATTCTACATTCACTGAAATAAGATTAAAAGTAACTTGACCAGAAAAAAAATGCCATGGCGTCAGTCAGCGCCAGCCCTTACTCACACAGTCCATCTGAGACTTCTTCAGCATTTCTCTTCCCTCATATCCGTCCAAATTTAACACTGTTTAATTGTACCTATATTTTATTTCCTTCATGTCATGCCCATAGCACGCCCATCCTCTTTTTTTTACTGATAGGCTAGCCTTTGAACACTATCTCACCTGATGGTAAGTGATGGTGTGGTCGAGGATGTTGTTCAGGCTAACCTAGAATTACTGGCTCTCAAGGACAGTTGCCGGAACACACTATTAGGCGCTTGGTGACAGATTTTCTTGTTGAGGGCTAGCTAGCCAGCCAAGTATTCGCAAAATGCCCTACCTATGCTATAACGAACTGCCATACTAAAATAACAACCGGGACCAAAGGCTAAGTGCCCTACAATTAAGTGGTAATGTCACTAGCGGCCACCCATCCAAGTCATGGCCGCGGCAGACGTTGCTTAACTCAGCTGATCGGTTAAGAAGGGCTAAGCAAACTACTCTACGTTCAAAATATTGAAACTTACCTTTTCTAAATCAAAGTATTTCATAGTTTCAACCTCTGCACATGTTCCAAACAGTAGCACTTGGCTATCACAGGCATTGATAAAAAAAACAATTAAAAAACACGCAACACTTAACTTCTGATACATTTTTGATATTTGTATTTTGTATATCACATTCTAACAATTTGACTGAATTTTCGGATGCTTGGTTTATCTTGCAGTTATCTTTTATCTTCCTCATTTTTATCAAAGAACCATTTAAAGATGTGAGTGGCATACTGTAATTTACAGTATGGACTCTTGTAGTAGAAATTCAAGTCTCTGGCTGGAGGTTTTTTATGCCTTGAGCTGGGTTTCGTGACCTTTCTACAAGTTCATGGTATTTTTAAGTTTAAAATTATATTTCTCGTCTATCCTTACTCCACCGTGGGGTGCCGGGTTAGAATGTCAGCCGCCCATTTCTACCTCTGGGTGTCGTAAGAAGCGACCAAAGGTAAAGCATCGGATGGTGGGCAGCAGCGCTATAAGGGACTGATATCTTAAACTGCGATCCCCAAGATGCCTGCCAAGCGTGGGAATTATGGCATACCCCTCCTAAATGGGGGAGGCTGTGTTCAGCAGTGGAAAATCCGGCTGATACAGTAGATATACCTGATATGCTAGCCTTTGACCACTTTATTTATATTATATGTCTCGTTTAATATGAAAATGAACTATAATTATAAGATATACGAACAAAATTGATAAAAAAAAATGTTTACCATCAATGACATTTCACATTGAGCGTCCATCTAAATACTTTCAGCTGCCAATTTTCTATACATACATCGGCATATTATTGTAATAGCACTACGACACTCCCCTTTCACTTAAAACACGTAATGTACGTTTGATTCAAATACAGATAAACTGAACTATTGAAAGTCCATACTGCTTATGCTGTGTACATATAGTGTAATCTTCTTATCCATCTTTTAAACACTTCTGAAGCAGACGCTTCTATCATAAGAAACTAGATGAAAATCTCTGATAAGTTACCAGTTTTCATAATCTTTGAGAACAGTATATACTTTTCAGTGTTCCATACCCAAATGGTAAAAACAGGACCCTATATAAGACTTCACTCTCCGTCTGTCTGTCATTAGGCCGTATCTCATGAACCATGTTAGCTAGACAGTTGAAATTATCACAGATGATGTATTCCTGTTGCCGCTATAACTACAAATACTTAAAATTGGCTAAGTGCAAATTGGACTTGCGCACGTGACAACTAAAAAAAGGTGGTGTCTAATGCTGTATAAATAAAGATAAGGAAACCATCGTGCGCTAGTTTGACTCGCATTTGGCGGGTTTTTTCTATACTGATGATAGCGCTAGCCTTAGACCACAATATGAATAAGTATTTACCATTGCGCATTATAAAAAAAAATACATATATTTTTTTATGGGATTAAAATACAAAACAATACTAGTGTTGGAGCACATGGAACTTAAACTAGGCAATTAGGGCCGTTAGATTGGTTCCAGGTCTCTTTCGTCGGGGAATAAAATAATTGCATTAGTAATTTGATCAATATTTAAATTTAAAAATTTCTTTGACATGTGTTATAGTGTACGTGGTTAGCTAATAATAAAAAGATATAGACCGAATGAGCTGCATGCTTGTACTCACGTCAGCGTGAGCAGGGTATCGCTGCATATTGGGCGCACAACTGGCTTTTATCATACTTAATGCTTTTATTAACAGATAGGTACTGAGTATACTACCAACAAAAGCATTTCAAAGGAGTGGTAACGTCAAACAGAGGCAGGCTATGAAAACAATATTTTTTATTTTTAATTAGTGTTATTAAAGAACCGTTACATATAGTACCGATCCCAAACAAGAGGGATAATGTTATGAATATGATGATCTGCCCCAGTTAAGGTGCCTTTATGAGCCAACTTACATTCTTGTGATACTTCTTGACGAGGACGCGTCGTGAAACTATTTTCATTTAAATAATTTATGGCTAGGATGTAAATAATCTAATAACTGCATCAAAATCCACTGAAATCTCAGGTTCTACTTCTAATAGCATATTCTGAAGCAATGCTGGTCGAGAGGTAATGACTATGGACTGCCGTGCCGCAGGCCCCTGGTTCGATCTCCACCGCCTGCTTGAGCTTCACCGCATGGTGGAAGGGCATTTTGCGATTGCCCGCCTGGTTTGATTAGTAGTTTGTAATATTTTGTTAATCTTTATTAACAAAATATTACAAACTACAAATATGGCATACCGCCGCCGGTTAAAAATAATAAAGGGCCTGTTTCAGAATGTTCGAGTAAGTTTCGGTTATACTACCCAGAACATATTTAATAAATAAAAACTATCTTTGCGTTTTACAGTCATCGATTTAGCCTATCTATCGGTTAAAGCTTGAAACGCGCTGCATGTTAACTGTCATTTTTATCATCCAGTTATTTTATGTTCTGGGTAGTATAACTGGAACTTCTCGAACATTTAGAAACAAACAGGCCCTAAGAAAAAAAAATATTTTTTAAATAAAAGATACAGATTAATTACAATAATAACTCAATAGTTTAATTAAACTGAATGAAATTTCCGGAACAAATTTTCCGCAAACAAAAAATTCAACTCTATAAAGTACGCTTCTTTTTTCGTCACGTCTCATTTGTCAGTTACCTTCCGTGGTTGATACTTGTGTTGTGCTGTGACAAAGTTCTAAAATGTTGCTCCTTAGTTTAATTTTAGGATTGTTTTGGTTCAAAGTGGAAGCCGTTGTTAGGAACAAGACCTGCCCAGAAGTTACACCTAGAGAACTAGATTGGAAAGAAGTAAGTAATACTATACTGTATCAGCTGGATCGTTCACTGCTGAACAGAGCCTCATCAGAAATGAAGAAAGCCAGGAAGTTTTCCATAATCTCCATGCTTGGCAGGCGTCTTGGGAGTCGCAGTGCTGCTTCTGGTATTTTTTCTTTTTTTGCCTCCCATGTCTCCCTCGACAGGAAGACACTGGGGCGTGCAACTCTGAACTGAAATAATATATTAATAATACATAATAATAATATTAATAGATAATAATTTTACAAAATAGTCTGTCACGCATTGTTAAAGAACGTTCAAAAGAATGGCCCCGAGTTTCTTGCCCGTTCTTCGTGCAGTGGCTCCATACATTTTTTGCTGAACGTGGCATTACAATGTAGAATATATAAATACTAGCGGCCCGCCCATATTTAACAAAAATTATACATTGAAACACATAAAAAGTAGTTTTGTGACATAACTGTAATTGTTAGATATATAGTATTGCGGAATTTTTGTAGATATTGATGTATTCTGTAAAATTGTAGTACATCACTTTGCTCTATTGTCAACAATTTCCGCAGCGTACGTGATATAACGATTTATTTAGGTATTTTTTTTCTTGCGTTGGGTTACATTATCGATGTTTTCATACGGATCCCACATTTTATTCTATAGCCTATGTTTATAAGGGATAGTGTTGGATTCTAATGGTGAAAGATTATTTTAAATCGGTCCATTATTTTTTAGTTTATTCGTTACATACAAAATTACAAATATTTCCTTATTATATTAGTACCTCTAGATAAAAAAATGTAATGGACCTTCATAAGAGAATCGTAGATGCCTTTTTTATGATTGATAGGTTAGCTTTTTAGGGCATTTTGCGATTGCCCGCCTTGTTAGCTATCACCCTCAAGTAGAAAATCTGTCGCCAAGTACCGAACGGAGTGTTCTGGCAGCTGTCCTTGAGAGCCATTAATTGTAGGTTAGCCTGAACAACATCTTTGAACACGTCATCACTTGCCATCAGGTGGGATAGTAATCAAAGGCTAACATATCAGGTTATATAAAAAAAAAACTTTAACAGTTGGTTTTGGCGGAGGCTTTATAGTCAGTTTCACAAAGTAGTATCGTCTCTATAGCAAGAGTCTGTCTTGGTTGGTACTACAGCAGTGGTAGATGTTCTGCTTCGAAACAGGAGGAGCAACCACTTATGTGTTTAGGCGTGTAGGGTCCAGCGACGAGACATAAGAACTCACGTCTCGGAGTGACGACAGCAGTGTCAAGCCGGACGATAATGGCTGACATTGTAACTGTAATGGATTATGGACAGGGTTGACGCTTAAGATTAGGCGGGCGACTTATCAGTCTCATAATTTCTTAACATGAAAAAAGACAGTAACTCAGTCTTGGCTAAGTCTGCTAGCGTATTGAGATTGTTGTAAAAGGCTACCCTTACAAAAATTTTATGTAATAGGCTAGCGTAACAAAACTTTTGTGTAATAGGCTAGCCTAATAAAACTTTTATGTAAAAGGCTAGCCTAACAAAACTTTTATGTAAATGGCTAGCCTAACAAAACTTTTATGTAAAAAGCTAGTCTAATAAAACTTTTATGTAAATGGCTAGCCTAACAAAAGTTTTAAAACTAGCCAGACCAGCCAGACTTCGCTCCTCGAGATTCCGTATTGCACCAACCCGTTATACAAAAACATGTTTATTTGTTTAGACCACAGCTTAAAATAGTATATTTTACCACAAGGGAGCAAAATAATTTTTGACGGCCCTATAATTATATAATATGATCGAACCAGCGACCTGCGGCGCGGCAGTCCATAGCTATTACCGCTCGGCCATCATTGCTTCAAAAACCTTTATACCTGTTTACCTTTATAATTTTTTATTACATTCAGATGGACGGAACATGGTACCTTGCAGCTGTGGCAACTGACTTAGGAATCCAGGGGGACTGCGCTATGGTTATCTTCGATCACCAGGACACTCTAGGGGTGTCTATCAAATGGGTCATCAACAATACCGCTTATTTCTATAACGGGTCTGTGGCGCTGATACCGGACCCTAATAGCAACAGCACCGGAGACTTGCTTCTAGTTACATATGATGGTAAGATCTTTTATATTTATATGGCTTCCCTTTTCATATATCATCTGTCGCTTAGTTCTGATGCGATCTGATCGAAGATGACATCAGGATGGGCGTAAAATTGTAACTGGCTGTCCAGGACAGCTGTCAAAATGCTAGGAGACATTTTAACATTGTTAGGTTGGTTTTTTGGTTAGAGCATACCCCGGCTCAAGGGGTAGATGGACGCGGGTTCGAATCCCGCACATGACTTACATTTTTCTATCGTATATTTGTGATTTTGTAATGCTACGAAACAAATTATTTTCTATTTTAGCTTGTACTAATTTTAATAGTGTTATGTTTGCAATAACGCCTGCTATGCGGATTACATTACAAATATACGATAGGTTAAAGAACGACAAGAAAGATTTGAGTTATGCCGTCAGGTCATGTTAGTTCAATTGGTAAGAGCATACCCCGTAAAGGGGTGGGTGGACGCCCGCATCCAATCCGTCTCGAATCCCGCACATGACTTAATTTTTACCTATCGTATATTTGTAAGCTTAAGCTTATAAACATCCCCGTGGGGTGCCGGGTTAGAATTGCACCTCCCCATATCATCCCATGGGTGTCGTAAAAGGCTTATGGGAATAATTCTACTGGAAGGTGGGCAGCGCCTTCTAAAGAACTACTATCTTACACTGCGGTCCCCAAGCCGCCTGCCAAGCGTGGGGTATTATGGCAAATACCCCCTTAATAGGGGAGGCTGTGTTCAGCAGTGGACGATCCGGCTGATACAGTACAGTATATTTGTAAGCTTATGCTAAGTTAGCCCATCATTAACAACTGAGCCCAGTAAATAACGTTAAGTAGACGTGGTACTTAAAATATGTATCTGGTCATCCTAATTGTTACATTACCACATGATATTCGAAGATCATACTTTTTTTAAAGGATTTTGACGGAACATGCATGATGTCCACTTGATGCTTAGCGGTAACTTTTGCGTACAGATTGACGAACTATTGCACTCATCACACACATCAAGTAAAAAATCTGTCGCCTAGCACCTAACGGTGTGTTCCGGCAGCAGTCCTTGAGAGCCAGTGAAATTGCAGACACATGAGACTTAACAACTATGTCTCAAGGTGACAGGCGCAGTGCAATTCGTGACTTGTGACGAAAATGCATCTGTAATAAGCAGAGGTTAATCCGTTTAACATTAGGTGGGCCTCGAGCTTGTTCTGTCACAATCACATTATGTAAAAAAATATCACTTTGAGACATACGGAGATGTTAAGACTTATGTGCTTGTATTTTCATAATTACTTATTCTCTCAAAGAGTGCTGCTGGAACACACAGTTAGGTGCTTGGCGACAGATTTTCTACTTGAAGGCCAGGCCAGCATTCGCATAATGCCTTTCCACCATGCGGTGAAACTCAAGCCGGCGGTGGGGATCAAAGAATGAACATGCGGCACGACAGTCCTCAGTTCAATATAATCAGATCTCTCATATTGATGGATGGATATCTCAGAGAGAGTCAGCATTAACTAGAATTATATCAACCAATCAAATCATTCATTTGCTAACTATAATCCCACCAACTTATCTGTTCAGGTGGCAGAAAAAAGAACTACAACATTCCTTCAAATTGTGACAGTTTGTAATTGATTTCCTTGATCAGCAGCGCCCTCGCCAACTGCACAGTTAAGTTGGTGGTACTAGGTATATAACTTTTATAGATACTCAAAGTATTTTAAAAACTACGCTGCACAACTGACAAGCAGACGTGTTTGTGACAAATGTTTCATGTATGTGTAAAAGCTTGAACTACGGTAAATCTTAAGAGTAGAAACGTAGTTTCGTCATATTGTACATACCAAGTGTTCAAACTCGGTGAAATTTTGTACGATTATTGCTGATCCTAATAACCGTGAACTCTACTCTTAAGGGTAGAGTGCTCGTGGCGCTTTCCATACAACTTGGTGTAACGTTGCATGTATGTCCTTGAGCCTTAAAGAAATTTAAGTATTTTCAAAAATAATGCCACAAATAGTTTTGTATTGGAATTGCTATTTTGAATTAATTTTAATTAAGGATTAAATAAATAAGGAATCGAAAATCTAGCAAACCAGAAGCACATATATTAGGCTAAGCAATATGCATGGCAAATTTCACCAAGTTTAAACACCTGACAAGTCTGTTAATCAATATTAATCTATAATGGATTCGGCCTGGTATATTATGACAGTTTTGGTAGTTTACTAACTTCATATCGTTCATATTGAGTCAATATTGATTCAATCTCGGTTTCATATGAAAACGAAACGAAATAATAAAATAATAACGAAATTGTTTTCTAAGTTACCTTACTCTTCTCTTTTTATTTTTGTTGGCAATATCGTCAAAGCAGCCTAGATTGATCATAGATCCATATATTCATAAGGGATCAGCAGACTAGCGATTCTGTCTTGTATGAATCTTGAATTAATCTATGCTGAATATGAACATACATGTAATTAGCAGACTTGGCCCCCTGGTATTTCAAATATGACGCAACTACGTTTGTGTGAAAAGCTCTCCGTGTACTCTCATCTAACCTAAGATTTACCAACTTTATATGACAAAGTCTAATATGTTCTGTGATTATCGTTTATACCAAACGTTTACCATTATTATCCATTAGCTATCGCCTAAATCCACTTCTAACGACCATCTTTATTAAAACCTAGCATGTACCAAATTATGATCGTAATGTAATTTCACTTAATTAATAACACCTTATATTTGCCAACCTATGTTGGTTAATGCGGATAGGATTTACCTATATATAGGTTCGGCAGCAACGTATATATAGTAAATATAAGATTTACCGAAATTTTTTATATAGCTTACCGCTGTAGAAATCATAAATAAGGAAGCCAGTATACAATTTTTTTTTAAAGTTGTAGTTTAATGTTTTGTAAATGGATAAACATTCGTTTTCTGATTTAGGTTCTCTCTGGAACAAGATTCATAAAACTCAACTTTCCGTTTTTAGCTAGTTAAAAATCACCACACATCTTTAAAAATAAGGTTGTCGTTTAGTGGAAAAATTAGGGTATATAATGTATAAACATGGTATTACAGACATGATCTTGTATACTTTATAAAGGCGTTTTTGGTGTCTGAAAACTAAATTTATAATTATGACACATTGTTTTTTGTATTCTAATATTGACTGAATAGCCCCACAATATCAGCTAAGCAGAAACATCTCACGGCCATAATATGCCAATAATGTCATCGGCCATCTTACATAGTATATTATTTATATTACTGTCGAGGGTAAAAAGTGTAAAAAGTGGCCGGCGCGGCGGCTGAACTAGCAGAAGGCCTCAAAAGGCGCAAATATAGTAATCTCAGTAGTTGTTACATGTTTGTGCCTTTTGGGGTCGAAACGCTGGGACCGTGGGGACCGAGCGCCAAATTATTATTCACAGACGTCTCAAAACGTCTGGTCGACGCTACTTGTGACCAAAATGCTGGCATATACTTTGCACAGAGGATAAGCATTGCCATACAACGTGGCAATGCGGCCAGCATTTTGGGGACACTGCCTAATGGTAGCGGAACATTGGATTAGTTTCTTTTTTATTTAACTAATTTTAAGTTTTTTAAGTTAAATATGTTAATTTATACTTAATAAAATTCACTGTCGAGGGTCAGTCTCAAAAAAGTATCATTGGCAACATCCTCAAACAAACTTTGAAATTCTTTAATTAATATTAAGCAACAATTTAAGATAAATATAAACGAGAGAATTTGAATAAGTTTTGTAAAAGTTCCACCAAATTTTCATCTTTACTACGGCGAGTTTCAATTGCTATTACTTGGCGAGTAAGTTCATGAATATTATACTCCTCTATTAATACTTTTAGTCGTAAAATAATTTCTATTAAAAAATACGACACATTTCTACCATTTTAACGTTGGTATTCTACCAACGGTAAAATCATATGAATTGAAAACTGAAAACGATTTAACCTGAAGATAGATAAAAGTTTCTATGTATTATATAATGGTTGTTTGAAGGCGATGGCTGGCACATGCGTCAACTCGTGAGCGGGTGCTGCTAGAGAACACTGGTCTGCTCTGAATGCTAGTGCCAATGACTTAAATGGAAAAAAAAAACTTTTCTTATAGCACTGTTCCCTCTTAGAATGTGTTTTCTAATTCTAGTAATAATAAAAAAAAGTCACAATTAAAAAAAAGGCACGGACCCTGGAGTCTGTGGAGAATAGATTAATAAATAAAATAAAAAAATCTATATTAAAAGGACCAATAAATCCTTTCGCGTTATGTTGAGATTATTAATAATTACTTCTGAATGCAAATAATATTATTAAATATAAATAATATATATTTTGTATTAAAATAACAGAAATGTTAAAAAATATTCGTCCAAAAACTATGGTCAAAAAATAATTTGTAACCTAATAAACATGGAAGTGTAATATAAACATCAACATTTTAGTAATTTTTATGAGACCAAAATAATAATAAAACATTTTTTTTTCTAAATATGATTACAAGCACTATCGCGTGCTAAGCTAAAATCATATTTTTACAGCGTGCCCAGGTGGCCGAGTGGTTTAGGTATCTGGCGCGAAATCGGAGGACGCGGGTTCGATTCCCGCCCAGGGTATAATATTTTGTGCTCCAATCATTTTTATAAATAAGTTATATTTATATATATAAAACATTTAGTGATATATTTACAAAAATAATGTGTAACATAAACATTGCTATTTATCCAACTTAAATAAAATTACTGCTAAAATAGACAAAATAAAATAAAAAGATTGTAAGGTCATGTCATGACGGTAAAATGGTTAGGTACGTATTTTTAATTATTATTATTTTGATTTTTATGTAGATCAGAGAACGGAGACATACTCATTCCTGGACATCAACTACGAGCATTACGCAGTTGTTATCGCTTGCTATAACCATGAAGATGGAAACAGCAGTACATGTAAGTATTTCATATCTGTGATTTTTACTAGTATCTCTGGCCTATCTTATCTCTGGCCTTAATATTGAAAGGTATTGTATAAACGATAATTGGACTGAATGGGTCGGAGTAGACATGTTTGATATGTTTCGCAGAAAAAAATTTACATGCAGCTTACAGTTTCATATTTATAATAATAATAATATAATAATAATATATTTATTGAAAACATATATGGTACAAAAAAAATTTATAGCTCTGCCTTTTGTTTTAATAAAAACTGTGTTACAAAAGGCAGTCTCTTCCATAAGGTACAATTGTTTATTATAAAGACACTAATAGTTATTACCTTAGATCCTAAATTACATGAACATATATTCTAGAGAGTAAATAAATAATCTATTATATTATAATTATGTTAGGGACTATTAAAAAAAATTGAGTCATGTTTGCTTGTGTGTTAAATCTCTTTTAATTCGAGACGTAATAAAATATATAAGTTTGTAATAAAATAAATTCCATCGGAAGATTATTAAATAGACACTTGTGAAAATAAACCTAAAGATTTCACATATGTTTTAACTGTTGTTAACTAAGAATATATTTGTAGTTGATAATAATCAAATATCTCATCTAAAACAAGTTTCTTATTGACTTTTATTTTTGTATTTTGTTTCTAACCTGCCTTTTTAGTCACTATGTAATTTCTTGTAAGGTTCTCGTGCTGATTTGGCAGAAGGTCTGTGAAAGGATAATTTTCCCTCCAAAATAACGGGCTTTTTCTCTTCTTCAAATACACAACAATCTCAGAAATCATAAATACATTTACAAGTTTGACCATAATAAGTATCTAAAACTTTTAATATGTGACAATTAAAACAATTTTATTAATAGATAATATATATTAAGTAACAACATTCAATCATTTTGTCGACAGAAAATTATTCTCCAATTCCATAAAACATAGTAAATTACTCGAATTTGTAATTCAAAGGTTAAATCTGACCCTATCAACTATAGACGTCATACATCCTGCTAGGTATTAGTACAACCTAACATACCTAAGCCACTTCCATGAGCATAACTTGCACGACAATCGGTTCGGAGCAGATCCACAACAGATGGAGGTGTTCAATTGAGGTTACATATACTTGAAGTTTGAGAGAGTTCACATGATACCTTTGGCGTGTTAAACCATCATTAAGACTTACCTGAGTAGAGCTCAGCAAACTGCTTTATAAACTCTCACACTATAATATTCGTGGAAAATCTCTGAATCTCGTAGAGTCACATCCACAGATCAGAGAAACAAGGGATATTTGTCTTCAGTTCGTGTTTGTTCATATAAAAGTGTAGCCACCTCTCTCCTACCCGTTTCACTCCCAAATCAATAAAAACAATAAGTATGGCGTACAAACGCACATTTTGCCACGCACACCAAGATTCCCGCTGCTAACTAATACGTTAACTAATCGTACACATGCAAAAATGGGTTGCGCTTCAACCTGTAGCTACGGTCACTAGTTACACTCACATATACAGCTATTAAAACACTGATCCATTGCGTTTTCGTAAGAACTGATTTGTTTGTTGATGTGTACTAAGTGCGCAAAGTTTTTCTTACAAACAAGCCTGATTTAGGCCAGATGCCTCCATTACCTATCTCCTTTGTTTCCTGATCTGAGGTCTCATCAGTCAGAAAGGATGTTAGTTGGCAACAAAATAAAAATCTTATATAAACACAGCAGTCCAAGGAAAAAAATGAACTTATTCTATTTCTATTATATATCAGTGATTTGCCTTACCTGTGCAAAGATTTCTACGATATTATTTTACACGCATGATACATCTTTGATGTTTCAAGTAGATATAAAAGATAGTAAACTTATCCAAGTAATAATTGTGTTATCAATATATCTGTAAATGATAAATTCACCGATATTAATCTTTTCTTAAAATCGTAAAGTGACAAAATGTTTCAAGTTTGTTTGCCGAATTACTAACCAGTACCCGCTTCTATATCAAGATTGCAAATCTATCATCAGTACGATATTCTGGGGACACGGGTTGAAGTGTCACTGGAAGTTTTTTCCTTTTTCAATCCGAAACAAAACTCAATAAATAATTTTAGCGTAATAAAAATTTATTTCCTAAGTCATGATTTCAACGCGTTTCGCATAGAAGTATGTGACTTTTTAATATTATTGTGACGGAACAAGCTCAAGGCCACCTGATGTTAAGCGGACTAACCTCTGCCTATAACAGATGCATTTCGTCACAAGTCACGAATTGCACTGCGCCCGTCACCTTGAGTCATAGCTGTTAAGTCTCATGTGCCTGTACTTTCACTGGCTCTCAAGGACTGCTGCCGGAACACACCGTTAGATGCTTGGCGACAGATTTTCGACTTGAGGGTGGTCCCTAGCCAGGCGGGCATTCGCAAAATGCCCTTCCACCATGCGGTGAAGCTCAAGCCCGCGGCGGGATTCGAACCATGGACCTGCTGCGCGGCAGTCCATAGCCAATGCCACTGAGCTATCACTGCTTCGAAACCATAAGACATTATATTTGAGAACCTGTATAGTTTAGCAGCCCGTGGAGTGCCGGGCTAGAATGTCACCCCCCCATCTCTACCCCTGGGTGTCGACTAAGAGTAACACACCAGGAGGTGGGCAGCTGCGCTTTCTGAGGAACTGATATGTCACACTGCAATCCCCAAGACGCCTGCCAAGCTTGGGGATTATGGCAAACCCCCAATAATCGGGGAGGCTATGTTCAACAGTGAACGATCTGGATGATACAGTACAGTACCTGTACTTTAAAGCCAAAATGATGTGAAATGATGTCTAATTAGTCCGGAAGGTAAAATACTAACATATTTATAGTAGTTAATGATTCTTTATAGCAAACACCTATTTGTATGTGTGGTACAAATCAACTTTTTAAGTTCCCGAAAGTTTCCGAGATACAGGTTTTGCCTTGATTGGAATCGCTAGACAAGGTCAAATTTCAACTTTTAAGTAAGTACATCATAATTAGTGTAGGGATGTCTATTTGTCAGTAATTGTGTTTAGATAATAAATAATTCTTCTTGTCATTACTTATCCTTTTTCCAGCTATTTTTATTAAACTACTGAAACATGTTGTTAAAAATTGTATGGGACTTCATAATTTTCTTGAGTAATCGAGCTACAAACATAAATAATCATACAGTTTAATGTTGGACCTCCTTTTTCTAATATCAGCGTGGGATCTCTCCTCGGCATAACACCAGAATATCCCTCAAATTATCAATTTAATTCTTAAACCATTTTTTATTGTGATTTATATCTTTTATACTGAAAAAGGTACCAAATGAACGTAGTCACTAAGTTATAACGTATCGGTATTTCCTGAAGCGGCAGGTAGATGATATTTTAACTAGATATTCTCGATAAATCTTTGTTTTTTTTAGTTTAGCCTTTGACCACTATCTCACTTGATGGTAAGTGATGTGGGTGATGTGGTCGACGATGTTGTTCAGACTTACCTAGAATTCCATCCATTTGAACAATGAGACTTCATTAAGAATACACTTAATTGGTATTTTCCTCAAGCTACATACACAATTTAATATAGTTTTTTCTCTTTAATGGACAGTAGCAAAGTAATTTGCTGGTCGGATGCACGCTGAGCGCGGTGGCTTGGAAAACCGCGTGATGCCTTACTGAGCCAATTAATTCTATGATTGGCTATTTTTTGTATACACAAGTATTGTGCCTAATTGTAAGCTACCATTTGACTTACTCGGGACTTAAATCAATCGGTATTTGTTTGTTTGGCGCTATGTTTTTTTATATATAGCTAGCCTATAGATAGGCTAGCCTTTGACCACTATCTCACCAGATTGTAAGTGATGATGTGGTCAAAGGTTATTCAGGCTAACCTAGATTATGGCTCTCAAGGAAAGCTGGCGGAATACACCGTTAGGTGCTTGGCGACAGATTTTCTACTTGAGGGTTGTAGCTAGCCAATGGGCACTCGCTGGCTCCGTACCTGGTAGTAGTATCTTTTAATTACCCATCCCTTTAGGTGATCTCTCGATTTGGTTTAGGAATAAGAAAGTTGTGTCTTTGATGCAAGAAATGGTAAGAAGATTGACTTGTGAATATAACATCTGTGTGTTACATTTTTAACTGACTTTAAAAAGGAGGAGGTTCTCAATTAGTTCCTCAAAAACTGTATTTCTTTTGTGTGTGTGTGTGTTTGCTCATAACTCTGTGTGTACGAATTTGATGTTGTTTTACATTCAAAAGCTTGTATTGTTGGCCCATATGAATTTGAGTGAGATCTGACGAGTAGTATTTTTAGTTTTATGCGTATTGATTAATGCGTATTTTTTTAATGAAGTTGGATGTTTGTTTGTTACAATTTTACTTGTTTATTAAAAACTTATCATCATCTTCCAGATGAGATATGGAAAATGACACGGTCGCCTCATCTCAAAAATACTGATGCAGCGAAACTAGATGCAGCCATCGCAAACTACAGCCTCCAAGGGGCCGCTTTCAACACCTTCAATAACTCCGAAGACACTTGTTGGGTCAACGCTGGCAGTCACATAGACACGTCTACACTTATGATGACGTCAGCGGCTGCACTCACGTTGTTTAGAAGAATGTATTAGATCACTTTAGAAAATTGATTCTCATTTCAAATATTTGTAAAACATATATTACCTGTCAAAATGTTCTTTTTTCGCATACTTGTTTTCTACTTTTAGAATCTGACTGATAAAGCGATTTGTATTAACCCAAATTACATACTGTACTGTAATATACTGTAACAGCCGACTCGTCCACTGCTGAACACAGCCTCCCCTATTAAGGGGGTATTTACCATAACCCCCACGCTTGGGGATCGCAGTGTAAGATGGTATAGTTCTTAAGAAGGTGCTGCTGCCCACCTTCCAGTATTTTTCCCTTAGTCGCCTCTTACGACACTCACGGGATGATATGGGGAGGTGCAATTCTAACCCCGCACCCTACGGGGGAAAAAGACAAATTATATAGCATTCTATGAATTGACCATGTGGACAGGGTGCATAGCGTTGCAGAAAAAAAGGCCCATGACAATACCTTGCAACCCTTTACGATTTCATAAATGCTGCCCTTCATTCCTCGAGTTTGCAAATAGCTCGCAGTTCTTAACCGATCAGCAAAGTTAAGCAACGTTCGCTGCGGTCATGAGTTGTATGGGTGATCGCTAGTGACATTACTAATGAGCGCTTCAACGCTTCGAAGGTCACGTTAAGCCGTCGGTCCAGGTTGTTGTCTTAGGATGGCAGTCGTTATAGCATGGTGGTAGGGCATTTTGCGAATGCCCGCCTGGCTAGTTACCACCTTCAAGTAGAAAATATGTTGCCAAACACCTAACAGTGTGTTTCAAAAGCTGTCTTTGTGAGCAAGTACTTCTAGATTAGCCTGAAAAATATCTTTAACCATATCATCACTTACCTTAGATGAGATAGTGGTGAAAGGCTAGCCTAAAGTAAAAAAACCAGCAAAGTGCGAGTGGGACTCGCGCACGAAGGGCTCCGCACCATTATCTGTAACCTAATCTTGCAAGTGACAGACACTTTTCGCAGTGTCCGATTGTGCTGGGTAGGTACGGCGAAAACCTCTTTTATTGTATGGGAGCCCCCTTAATTATTTGTTTTATTTTAATTAATTATATTTAAAGAGAACATAAAACTAAATATTCTGTAAATATTTAAAGCGCCTACCTGTCACCGTTATTAGTATCGAGCAAGAAACGGTAAAAAATGAAGCTTTTTGTATGGTAGCCCCCTTAAATATTTTTTTATTTTTAGAATTTGTTGTTATAGCGGCAATAGAAATACACCAACAGTAAAAATTTCAACTGTCTAGCTATCATCGTTCTTGAGATACAGCCTGGTGACAGACGGACGGACGGACGGACGGACAGCGAAGTCTTAGTAATAGGGTACCGTTTTTACGCATTGCGTACGGAACCCTACAACGTATCTTCCTCTGTCTTATTTGATAAGATCCTTTTAATGCAGCTTTGCACGTTCTAGGATAGAAATTACGATCGTTCTTTTTTAAGCCCAGTTCTTTTATTAGGTTATAAAGGGGTTTCTGACTTCTAATACGTTTTCTACAGGATTTAAATCATAAGATTAATATGAGTGGGGAAAATTAAATATTATTCCAACTATGTATACTATAATAGTACTAAATAGCAGTAAATGATAAAGCTATGGATTAGAATATTTTAAAGTAAAAAGCACGTTTGCGCTAAGAACAACATTTTGATAGCGACAAAATATAACGCCAAAGTAATGGATTTTTACGAGCCATTGTGTTAAAACACTTATGTTTTGTGTTTTATATACCAAACAAATCAAGAGATTTTTAATCGTCCGAGATAAGTACATTAATCATAATATTAACTCTTTGTTGCTCCCAAAATCGCTACTTGAACAAATATACTTAATGTTACTTATGGTGTTATGTTTATGACATTTTCTTTGTTCATATTACTTTTTAAATTCAAACATACTTGACAGATATGCAATTATTATTTAGCACTTCAAATGTATTACTAAAAAAATCAAATGTATTGCATGAACATGGGTGGTATAAAAAAAATTTAATTGTACAAAAGTTCTCCATATTCCACCTTGTTTGTATGCAAAAGTTATGATTTGATATTTATGACTCATTTAAATTAAATGTCAATTAACAGTATCAATTATATTTTCAAAGTGCAAATAAATATTATTATAACAAAATATGTTAATAAGTTCTATGATTTTATGATTTATTTGTGATTTTGTAAAGTTCTATGATTGTTTATATCCTCAAATTAGAAATAGAAACTTGACTTTACAACTGATCTTCAGGCATGATTTTTCAATCATCAGATAAATCATATCAGATGGATAAAATGTTAACCGATAAAAAATAAATCTGGTCAAAGAAATATTTTTTATAACTAGTTATTTACATAATGGGTACCTATATAAATATTTTGAAGATAACAAAATAATAATATATGTCAATGCTGTTCAAAGGCACTTAATTCTTACCTACCCTATTAAATCGCGAATTTCTTTCAACACTTATTTTAGTTTTAATATTATTTATTTTCAATATTAGCTAATTACGTTATTTTAGGCATAAGTATGTTATTGTAAAGTTTTAGGAAATAAAATAAAATTTATCTGTTATAAATTTATTTCTTGTTAATTAAAGTAGAGAAACCAGCTATCTATATCACGTCAATTCATCTTAATAATGCCGCCCAAGGCCATTCAGTTAGCAATGCCTTCCTAGGGCCCACGAGGGATAGCTTCCTCTGCTTGTCATACTGGTGAAAAAGAGCAAAACAATAGCTCTAGTATAACAAGGCAAAATAATATTCAAGTAAAGAGTACCTACCAGGAAAACATGACTCCAAAGGATGTTTTCCAAGAGCTTGGTACCTAGAAGCAATGAGGTTGTACGATAGATTGTAGTACATATCAAGAAAATTATATAAAACTGGAAGATGAAGCTTGAAGTTTTTGCTGAAGTCAAGTTCGTTGACCTTTCGTCATGTTTTCTGTTCCTCACACACTTGTAGGTTGCGCCTAGAACTTTTTATTGAAGTCACCCTTAGCAACCCAAGCAACCTTCCTTATCAACAAATTATATTTAGAGTGTATAGCTTACGAGTTTTATAATCAGTCAGTGAGACTATTTACGTTTTCAAGGGCTGTAAGTATGAATTAAGTAGGTATTTATGTTTACTGAAATGAAGAACATTAAAGAAATTGTTAGATGACTTAATTTTATTTACCATTTATATCACGTATGAAGAAATTTTCTTGATGTCATTTAACTAAACATTTTGTCTTAAAATAATATTGATGATATTTTTCTTAATAACTACAAAGTTATTGAAGGATAGTGGTGAATGAACTACGATTCGTAGTGAATGAACAAACAATTCACTAGAGCTAAGATAAGCAGACACCATTTTCAGATATTTGAAACTCGAGGAAAAAAACAAATTTGATTGAAGCTGATTGAGATTTAAAACCATCTACGCCACATTTGGGCCTAAACTACTAGTTTAAAACTAAAACTACTAGTTTAGGCCCAAATGTGGCGTAGATGGTTTTAAATCTCAATCAGCTTCAATCAAATTTGTTTTTTTCCTCGAGTTTCAAATATCTGAAAATGGTGTCTGCTTATCTTAGCTCTAGTGAATTGTTTGTTCATTCACTACGAATCGTAGTTCATTCACCACTATCCTTCAATAACTTTGTAGTTATTAAGAAAAATATCATCAATATTATTTTAAGACAAAATGTTTAGTTAAATGACATCAAGAAAATTTCTTCATCCTTCATCTTCATCCTTCACCATATTAACAAAAATAAAATACACAGATATTTATCCACTAAAACACCAAGGTCTGAATAGTCTTCGTGTTAGAAGTTAGATATATCCATATGATTGAATGTTTGAGTATCTAACAGTGATAACCTGTGGTATTTAAACCATGTCAATTGGTAGAGACTGACATCTGTCGATATTGTCGTGGACTTATTCACCAAAATGTTATCACCCAGCTTCTTTGGGATGGTAACAACGCCATAATGTTAGAATTGGAAAAAGTGTACCAGTTGCAAGAGGATAAGGCATAGCTGCGATAGCTAATACCGAGTACCAGAGGTGTCTGGTAGATGGCGCTGTTTATGTATACTAAAACAAAAATCCAATGAGATCTTGATATTGCAATGTTTCAAGAAAACTTAATAGATTATTATCCTAAAATGTTACTATACTATTAATGAAAACTAATTGACAAGAATGTTTCAATGTGTATAAATAATGACTAAAAACAAAATAACCAATTGTAAATTTCAACATTAGATACTTTTCTGAAACATGTAATTTTGATTTCATCGATTTATAACTCAAGATGAAATGCGAGGATAAAAGATAATATTATTAAAAACTTAATTAAATTTAAAGAATTGACATTAGTACATTGATATATCAATTTTAATAATTTCAATTTGTTTGTAATTAATAATAGCCTTCAATATTATTAGACATTGTGTTTTTTTTATTTGTATACTTACCACATTTTTTTTTATTGTTGATTAAGCCTAAGACCACAATCTCATCTGATGGTAACTGGTGATGTGGTCGAAGGTGTTAACAGGCTTAACCTAGAACTGGCTCTCAAGGACAGCTGCTGGAACATACCTTTAGGTGCTTGGCGATAGATTTTCTACTTGAGGGTGGTGACTTGCCAGGCGGGCATTCGCAGAATGCCCTTACACCATGAGTTGAAGCTCAAGTCCGCGGCGGGATTCGAACCAAGGACCTGCTGCGCGGTAGTCCATAGCCCATGCCACTGAGCCATCACTGCTTCAATAGGACACGAACCACGAAATTTCAGTTACTGTACCACCCAGTACGCTATTGTGTGATAATATAATGTTTACTCACCGTGTTCTGACAAATTTATTATTTGAAATTGAATAAGACGAAGAAGAAAAATATACCTTAAGCTAAATATTATTAGATTTTCCTTGCAGCTATGACCCTGGTTCTTTCAAGAGAGGCGTGATAAAGCATATCTCTTTACATCACAGGGATGGCAATAAGCGTAGCTGCAATATTGTTTTGTTTTCATCTTCACTTTCCATAAGCCAAAGTGATGAACCAATTATGTTTCATGCTAGCAAAATCGATCAGTCTTCATGGCTGAGCGGAAGCTATGGACTGCCATGCCGCAGGTCCATGGTTCGATCCCCACCGTCGGCTTAAACGTCACATGGTGGAAGAGCATTCGTAAAATGCTCGCATACATAATGCTGGCTAGCTACAGTAGAAAATCTGTCGCCAAGCACCTAACAGTGTGTTCCGGCAGCAGTCCTTGAGAGCCAGAAAAAATACAGGCATATGAGACTTAACAACTATATGTTTCAATGAGACGGGCGCAGTGTAATTCGTTCGGACGAAATGCATCTGTTATAGGCAGAGGTTAGTCCGCTTAACATCAGGTGGGCCTTGGGGTTGTTACGCCACACATTAAAAAAGCTTTATATAAATAAAAACCGCAATTAATATATTTTATCCTTCTCATTTAGATCCATATATTACTTCTTTCCTTTAGTATCAATTGATAATTAGGGGGGTAAATTTTTTATGATTTTTATATACATTTTAAAGTGCATTTTATAAATATGATTTTATTGGATGACATACTTTAAAACTACACGTTCGTTCTTTGAACATATTGCCAATAACAAGTGCGTGTTAGCATCGTATATGGATACAATAAAATTTAAGATATCTGACTAGGTAATTTAGTTTTTGAGATAGACCTGTAACAAAACTGGTCTAAGATTTGATGCCCCCCTCCATTTATTAGTATACTTATACAAAAATGCAATTGACTCAAGGAGATGTATGTATATATATATATATATATACATTTATATATATATGGTGTCATCCTCTAGGGTCCTAGAGGATGACACTATATATATAAACGTAAAAAAAGAGCTTTGTTACGTTTTCACGTAGCGGATTGCACCCATTGAAAAACAATTTTATTGAATTACTAGTCCCTTATTTATCTTACGGTCAAAGTTTTGCACAAATATCAAAATTTCATATTAAAAACTTTTTTGTACCGGCGGTATGCCTTTATAAACCAAATACTACGATCAATATACAAAACTACAGCTACTATTTGAAGCAGTGATGGCTCAGTGGCATTGGCTATGGACTGCCGCGCAGCAGGTCCATGGTTCGAATCATGGTTGTATTGAACATTTTTGGAAAACTGTTCTGATAAAAAATCGGCATAATTATCGTACCTGCTCATAAAATTACACGAGAATCGTTTGAAAAATGCGTATTAGAGAAACCGGACATTCGCCAGACAGACATACGAAATCATTTTTGCCCTTGCTAAAAAGGAGACGCTAAGAAGCACTTCCCGCTCGCTCGGTCAAAAAATCCTCGTCTCCTGTGATGTGTTATTCGCAAGAAACAAGAATTCAAACAGTCGCTTTCGTTTTGTTTTATAATTTTTTTTTCTCCTTTTAGTGATAAAGACTTTACCTTACAAGATCATTAACTCGCCTAAAACCCTTTGGCACTACGTAGAGATGTTGGATCACTCTGCATCTTCTACCGCATCTATCACGGGGAGTGTTCTGAGGAACTGTTCGATTTACTACCTGCAGCTCAATTTTGCCATCGGACGTCCCGACAAAGCATGATGTTTCATAAATTTCATGTCGACGTCTGGAAGTCCACAACTTTGCGATTTTCACGGCATTTTCTACCTCGCACTGCCACAATATGGAACCAGCTGCCAGGTGCAGTATTTCCGAACGGATACGATTTAGGGGCCTTCAAGAAGAGAGCATATTCCCTCTTCAAAGGCCGGCAACGCATCCTCGATACCTCTGGTGTTGCGGATGTTCGTGAGCGACGGTGGGCAGGTGAGCGACCTGCTCGTTTGCCCTCCTATACCATAAAAAAAAAAAAAAATTGTGTTCATCGTCAACAACAGCAAATCATCCAGGTAAGCTAATATTTTTTTCAGTTAATTGACTATTATTTATAAACTATGCAACCGATTATGATGAAATGTATATGGAAGTCTGGCGAAGGTACTCACTTTCAAATAAAAAAGAATTATTAAGATCGAACTACTTTGCAAAAAGTTTTGCGTTGTCGTACATACAAAAAAGTATACGCGTCGAGATGAGAAGTCCTCCTTTTTGTAAATTTAAAAACTAACACTCAATCATTTAGGCTTCGTTCCATAAGACCATCTAAGGTCCGTGGGGCGTGTTAGTGTGTAAGTGAGAGTCTGTGTGTGAGGTTGTGTGTAGGTGTGTGTAGGGTGTTTATATATGTGTGAGGAAAGAGTGTGTTAGTGTGTAGCTTGGATATTCCATTGTTAAGAAGCCCAGAAGTTATATGGTATAATCATCTTCATAAAATTATTTTGAGCAAGTTTTAGTTTCGTAATAGCTTAATCCTTTTAGCCAACTTGTTAAAATATTTTTTGCTTCTCCGTTATTCGACTTGCTTAAACTTTTAAGAACTTTGCTGGTGTTGTTATACAGGTATGGGCCGAGAAAACATAATTTAATTTTTTAGTTTATGTGCTAATTTTGTGTTGTGTTGAATGATTTTTCCTTCTCCCCTCATGAAATTTGAATTTTTATTAATGTGATTTGCTTATTGAATTTAAACATACTTGTGTTACTGACAATACATCACAATCCTAGTAAAGTTCGGAATAAGGGTACATAAAATTGCATGCAAAACTTCATAGAGTTTAAACTCTTGGTATTTAAAATATGACGAAACTAAGCTTGTATGGAAAGTGCAAAGTTTTTTTTTATGCCGTATAGGTTAGCCTTTGACCATTATCTCACCTGATGGTAAGTGTTGATGTGGTCGAAGATGTTGTTCAGGCTAAC
This sequence comes from Plagodis pulveraria, assembly GCA_963890685.1. Lineage (NCBI taxonomy): Eukaryota > Metazoa > Arthropoda > Insecta > Lepidoptera > Geometridae > Plagodis > Plagodis pulveraria. The sequence continues at coordinate 6,218,868 of OY982964.1, read as the reverse complement.
CTAGAAGTACTGGCTCTCAAGGACAGCTGCCAGAACACACCGTTAGGTGCTTGGCGACAGATTTTCAATTTGATGGTGGTAGCTAGTCAGGCGGGCATTCGCACTGCCATCCTAAGACAACAACCGGGACCGACGGCTTATCGTGCCCTCCGAAGCACGGAAACGCTCAGTAGTAATGTCACTAGCGGTCACCCATCTAATTCATGACCGCGCGCGACGTTGCTTAACTTTGCTGATCGGTTGAGAACAGCTATGTAAATTGCGCTACGAGCTCTTCAAAAGTGCAGTCTTGTCGGGATCAATGACGTGCTCTCATAACACCATTGTTGATTTATTGAACAAATGAATCAAGCTGCACGCTATCCAAAAAACTTCAAATTAAAAAGCCGTTCACTCATGTCTGAAATATTTAATAAGTACTGTCAAAGCCAGTAGTTGCATAACACTATTAATATTCAAAGCGTAGTGAGCTGAAAATTGGAAAACTGTGCACTTCGTTCAACGTCGCATAATAAATCCCTTATCATTTTTAACTACATTTTGGTTTTTGCAGCTGGATTGTTATCGTTGTTCTAGCCGTATATTTCCCGGTTTAAGAATATAAGCACTGTAACTTCTTGTCGTTCTTAACTTTAAATAAGAGCTATATCCACTGCGTTATCGCTTGGATTGGTGACTGCTAGTGGCTTTTAGTAGGTTAGGTAGGTAGGCTGAGCGCTTCTACGGCACATTACGCCGTCGGGTGTCAGTCACGGTTGCTGTCTGTCTTATAGTGATAAGAAATTTTGCGAACGTCCGCCTGACTAGCAAGGTGCTTGCGGCACCTAACAACGACCTAACGGTATGTTTCGGCAGTAATCCTCGAGATACAGTAATTCTAAAGAGTAACTTGAACATACACTTTTTTCAATTGAACATACACAACACAACAAAACCCCACCAGGTGGACTGACGACATCGTGAAAGTTACGGGTAGCCAGTGGTTACGAGTGGCTAATAGCCGTTCTTTGTGGCGTTATATGGGTGAGGCCTTTGTTCAACAGTGGACGTCTTCCGGCTGATGATGATGAAGATGATGATGATCTTGAACATCATCTGTGACCAACTAAAGGTTCCCCGTGGGGTGCCGGGTTAGAATTGCACCTTCCCATATCATCCCGTGGGTGTCGTAAAAGGCGGCGAGGGAATAATGATACTGGAAGGTGGGCAGCAGCGCCTTCTAAAGAACTACTATCTTACACTGCGATCCCCAAGCCGCCTGTCAAGCGTGGGGATCATGGCAAATACCCCCTTAATAGGGGAGGCTGTGTTCAGCAGTGGACGATCCGGCTGATACAGTACAGTACCTACTCGTACATATAAAATTGTAACATGTGCCTACTTATAAAATTTTATTGCTATTAAGGGATTTCCCCAATCCAAAGCCAAAGTCCAGTGGAGCTAAAAATACCGACAGCGGTAACAAGTATTATAATTTTACGCTGAACAGTACTGGACTTCAAATTTAAATACAGTTTCATATCTTAAGACGTATCGTGAAGTCACATTACGTTTCGTGATGTGATGTGAGGTAATGTGATGTAATGTAAGGTAACTAAGCTAGCCAAATAGGCAATAGAAAAATTCCAGACCACCATGCTAAAATGCCCTACCACACTAACACATTTTTTTTTATGTTATTGAGACAGACCAAGAACGAGGCCCACCTGATGTTAAGCACACTAAACTCTGCCTATGATGGATGGATTTCGTCACAAGTCGCAAATTGCACTGCGCCCGTCACCTTGAGACGTAGTTGTCCCATGTGCCTGTAATTTTACTGGCTCTCAAGGACTGCTGCCGAAACACACCGTTAGGTGCTTGGCAACAGATTTCCTACTTGAGGGTGGTCGCTAGCCAGGCGGGCATTCGCAAAATGCCCTTTCACCATGCGGTGAAGCTCAAGCCCGCGGCGGGATTCCAACCATGGACCTACGGCACGGTAGCCCAAAGTAAATGCCACTGAGCCATCACTGCTTAAAAATTATGCCTAAGAATCAGAGACTCAATAAAACCTGATCATCGCAGTGAATTAAAACTCAATATATAATTGTTTTGCTATCGTACAATAACTCACCAGATGAAGCACGAGGCAGCCATTCCCAAATTCAATACAGGACGTAAGTCGTTAATTTCGAAATTCGCAGGTAGCAAATCATAATAAAGATAATCCATACACATCCCTTCGGAACATTATCGTGTACGATGCTTAGGAGGTGGAAACAATTTTTCCAGAGGTGTTTCCTTCTATTTGCTTAAAATGTTGAATGTTACAAATAAGACAACCAGTTTGGAGTGCAGGTGAGTTAATTCATTGATTTAATATGCGTTCATTAATGGCACACCCGTGCACCGAACGTTAGCTGACGTGTAGTCGTCAGGACGAACGTAGGGCAACGGATAGCCGACATCAAGGCGAGCCAAGTGGCATCGAAGTGGCGCGAGGCCAAGGACAGGCTGAACAGCGCTGCTAGGACGCGATGAGCAAATCGGTAGACCCCAAAAACCCGAATGCTGCAAATCGCTAACGGACCAGGATTCAGAATAGCTCCCCGATCCAATGCACTACTTTCCTGCGTAGAAACGGACTCCCCGTGTCTACCGATTTTCTTTAACTACGGATGGACGCGGGTTCGAATCCCGCACATGACCTAAATTTTTCCTAACGTATATTTGTGATTTTGTTATGTAATCCGCATAGCAAGCGTTATTGCAAACCTAACAATATTAATATTATAAGGTTGCGTCTATGGTGATTACAAGTATAAAACCAATTGCAAAATATATATAGATTTCGCTCCATCCCAATACGATGGTTAAAGAAGGATAGGAAAGATTCGAGTAATGACGTCATGTCATGTTAGCTCAATTGGTTAGAGCATACTCCGGCTCAAGGAGTGGATGGACGCGGGTTCGAATCCCGCACATGACTTAAATTTTCCCTATCGTATATTTGTGATATTGTAAAGTTAGTTACATGCTTTTAGCTGATAACCTTTGATTCTTATTTCTCTTGTTGGTGCCAACCATGAGAGCATAGGCAAAATGTCCTACTACGATGTGGTAGTAGGATTCCAACCATAGTGCATCCATACACCTCTGCGTCGCTATCCAATCCTTTTGGTACTAGGCCATCACTTCTTCAAGACAAGTATCAGTTAATTGTTAACATAACGATCGATAAATTTGGCCCTTTTTTTACATACAATTTTACGTTTTGTTTTGTTTTCTCTCACTAGATGATTAAGATAAATATCGTACCTATTTATACACTTTAATATTATGCGAAATTATTATCCCCAATTTATTGCGCCTCGACAACCTTATTAATAGCCTTGTTCTTTTAACTAATATGATAAATTAAAATATTTCTGATTATCAGTACCTATCTAATAATTATTAACTTATAACTATTTTAGACGGTCACCTCTTAGGCTATAATTTTAGCACAGTATTGACTTGCACGATCCGCACGATACATGTTCACGGATCGAATCACCCCGCCGGGGCTACGATCGGTACAATGCACGAAATTAAATTCTGTTATCGATAATTCTGAGAGCAACGTTATTGCAATAGGGAAAGAAAGTGGGGTGATACGAAATGGCGTGAACGTGATGTTTTTGGAGCTATATTACGTTGAGTTTTGTTACAAAGATTACAGTTTTATGGACTTATTTGAGAAAAAACTTGTAAAAAAATATACTGTTACAGTTTTGTCGTTCGGGGAATATTCTTTTTATACAATACTGTATCAGCCGGATTGTCCATTGCTAAACACATGTCCACTATGGGGGAGGTTTGTCATAATTTCCACGCTTGGCAGGCGTCTTGGGGATCAAAGTGTGAGGAATCAGTTCCTCAGAAAGCGCTGCTGCCCACCTTCCGGTGTATTACCCTTAGATACGACGGACACCGGTAAAGATGGGGAGGGGCGACATTCTATCTCGGCACCCCACGATCATTATTTCATTTGATTTGTTATTCAATGATATCAGGAATTATCAAGTTTGGATACGTGATTCTCGATTTTACAAATGTGAGCATAGAAGTGAGATCAAACACCATCATAATTTATAGTATTATTATTGTAACTTGACAGGTATGTAAAATTTCTGCACTATCAGAAACTCAGATGTGCCTTAAACTTTATAACCCATTTTGTATTCAAAACACTGATGAACATAAATAAAATTTATTTTTATGAAATGAAATTTATATTTACAGCGAATTAAATACAAGTTTACACGGAGTATACAAAATGAAGCAGTTTTTCGAGCTACATATTTTGTTTGATTTGATCATTTATTTTTGTTAGATTTGGTATTATTTACAGGTGGTCACTTTTTAATTTCATTAAGTCCACTCTTGTGGTTTTTAGGGCAACCTAACCAAAATGCATAACTAACGGAGTCCTATGTTGTCCTATGTTGTGTATGCTGTAAGTCTGTCTGTCTAGTTATATCACGGGTCTCTATCTTGTGGCCAGGGTGCATTACAACCTATTATTCGTAGGTTACAACCCTGATTTTGATATTTTGTACCAACTGTAGTGCTTAAGCATCACTAAAAATCATTCGATCGTCATAGAAGGGCATTTTGCGAATGCCCACCTGGCTAGCGACTACCCTCAAGTAGAAAATCTGTCGCCAAGCACCTAACGGTGTGTTTCGGCACCAGTCATTGAGAGCCAGTGAAATTACAGTCACATGAGACTTAACAACTATGTCTCAAGGTGACAGGCGCAGAGCAATTCGTAACTTGTGACGAAATGCATATCTTATAGGCAAAGGTTAGTCCGCATAACATCAGGTGGGCCTCGAGCTTATTTCGTTACAAAAACATTAAAAAAAGGAAAATCAATGATTTTTGGTCCCCCAATTTGGCTCCAATACTTGAGTTAGCTATGAAAAATAAACTTCTTGCACCAAAACATGTGGTATTAAAAACAATCGATTTTTTTTTTCTTAATTTTCAATTATTGGTTGCCCAGCAATCGTTGTCAATTTCAGACTACTTTGTGATCGGGAGGGTCTATCTCAACATCTCTGTCTGAAGTTGAAGTATAATTAATAAACATATCATCTTTCTAAGAAAAAAACACTGACAATACCAATTAGTAATATAGTTTTGTAACTGTGAACAAAACCAAAAAAGTGTTTTTCTTTTATATTGTTGCAATGCGGAACCCTAAAAAAGCGAGTCCCGACTTGCACTTGGCAAGTTTTTCATTTATACTCAATTAACTGAAACAAGTATCTACCAATACCTGGACAACCTAATGATTTTAGCTGATATTTGAGCACTATTGTTGGTGAATGACATTATCAAGAAACTTCTGATTCAATTGCATTTAAATTTTTACCAACAACGGCCAAAAAGTTTTTAAGTTATATTCAATTGCCTGGAAAATATACTCATTTTTAGCGTACTGCAATTTAATATCATTGCTCAATTTGTCCACTAAGTGATAATAGTTTAGGCAATCGTTGAGTTTACATAAAACATTTTGTCTTTAATAAAGATATGTATATAGTTTTAAAATAACATTTAAAATACATTTTAAAATATATTTTAAAATAACATTAAAAATAAATTTTAAAATATATTTAAAATAATATGTAAAATAACATATAAAACAACATTTGAAATAACATATAAAATAACATTTTTAAATAACATATAAAATAACATTTAAAACAACATTTAGATATATGACGCCAACCAAGAACTGAGTTTGGGTCAAAAAGCTAATAATGGGTTTTACGGCTTAACTAAGAAATATATATTCAATAGAAGTCCGGAGCCTGAGACCACTCTCAGTAGGTGGCAATAGCTTCACCTACTATTAAAAATAGGTGTGTAGCCACTTCTAACTACCGTTTCGGGATTATACAGGTGAGATAAAATTTGCCGTGTTGTTATTTCTGTAGTCTTCCGACATAGTCCCATGGTTCTGCCATTGTGTACCATTGTAGAGTTTCTCTTTTGTTCCATATGAAAAATCGGTATAGGAAAATAAGATTGAAAAATCAGATATGACACACATATAGAGAGCAGTATGGACATATACTACATTATATATATTCTGGCGGCGATTGTCATAAAAACATCAGTGTATTTTTTTAACATATGGTATATATTATAAGACCCCGTCCAGTGAGAGTCCGTCTTATTCACATGGAGTTCCGTGATATAAAATATTGCATTATCATTATATATTAATTTTATAAAATCAATAGCTATAGCTGGTTTTTCGGGATGAAATGTGTCATATTAAGTGTTATCCAGGTTGTAAAATATCTGTATGCCAAATTTTATGCAAATCTGTTCAGCAATTTGAGCGTGTAGAATTAACAAATAAACAAACACATTTACAAACTTTCGGCATAAAAATATTAGCGTGATTACCTTTCAATGTATTTTTAACATTTATTCTACTTATTCTAATCTTCTGTCAAGCCACTGTCTATCACATATGTAACATATTGTAATATTTTTTGCAAAGGTTAATAATTTATTAATAGATATAACTTATGTTGCAAATTGTAAAAGATATCGAATGGCCAGCTTCTTGGCGATTTATCGAATGGCGAGTTTCTTTCTGTATATCTATGTGGTGATCGCGGCCGTAGATATTTTTATCGTAAAATTTTGAAATTGATCTTCACGAGAGCGTCGTTGACGCTAAAATTGTAAAAATTATTTTGACTTCGATTCATAGTCGTGAAGCGAAAGTAAATGTTTTGAATTATTTCTGATTTATTTAGGAATAAGATCTCAATTGTCTTGGATCACTTGGTCAATATACATGTGTATATAAAGCAAGCGTATGGATACAAAAATTGATGGCTGAAACGGATTTATGATCCATATATCTGGACCTAATGAGCACTACTTTCTTACTAATAATCATTTTATAACGTTATTGCACTTTATGAGTTTTTAAACTGTCACGGTCATTAACACTATAATTGTTATTACACACAGGATATTTACCGTGTTTGTGATAACTTTTGATCGATATTCAACGTTTATAATTACTGCACAAAAAAACAGGTACGCACCACTATAAAGCGCCACCTTCTATAGCCAATTGTGAATATAAACCACCTAGACCATTGGTTCCTAACCTTTTCTGAATTGTTACCCCTATGGCCTGTTAGAGAAACTGATTTTTCACCCTAGTTCAAAATAATTTCAAGCAATAACAGCCGCTGCACTGTTCAGTGCTCGTTGACGGACGGAGTCCACGCCGGCCGGGGGTGATGTGGGAAGACGAGGAGACCCAGCCTCGCCCTGAACCTCACCGCGATTTTATGAACACGAGAGAGTGCCATGTCGCTTACCTACCCACTAGTTCATAGCTACTATAATTTTATTTGAAACATAAAATCGTTATATTTTTCTGTCTATTCAACTATTATAGGTACCACCTCTGTTACCCCCATAGAACAGCTGTTTTACCCCCGAGGGGGTAATTACTCATAGGTTCGGAACGACTGACCTAGACCTACTCAAACGCACACAATAAATTTCATATCAGAATTGTTCTAGTTGTTTATAACAACTTTAGTGACATACACACGGTGCAGAAGAATTATAAATGTAGAATTAAAGCAAAGCCTCGATTATACTTGTATAATATTAATATAGTAAAGTACTTGTATGATATTAATATAGTAACTTGTATAATATTAATATAATAAAGGGGATAATGGTTATTAATCTCCATACTGTTTTTAGTGCTACAAAAGTTTTGTCACAAAGGCATTGTTTACTGAATTCGCTGATTGAAGACAAAAGAGACTATGGGGCATTTCAGATTACTTTGGTATTCAAATAAAGGAATCAGCTTTTAGCAGTAAACAGATATAATGGAAAATATTTGAATGAAAGTTTATTCATTCTATATTAGGTTCAATACTGTTCGAGAGCTTTGTAGTCGATTTCAAATGACTTCTCTTATGTTGTACCACTTTGATTTTCAGAGCAATTTCCAATCTTTTTAAGTAATCTATTGTCAAAGTTATTCTATTACTGGTACAATTTTGGTAAATTTTTATAGCGTTAAAACTCCGAATCAAGATGAGCAACCCGAATCAGATTTTCTGCGAGGAAGTTTTTTCAAGTGAGTTTAGTTAAAACTTCTGGACGCGCCGCTGAGCTAGCAGGACAGCAGACACATCAACCCACAGAAATAATTTTTCACTTCCGTGCTTCGGATGGCACGTTAAGCCGTCGGTCCCGGTTGTTATCTTAGGATGGCAGTCGTTATAGCATGGTGATAGGGCAATTTGCGAATGCCCGCCTGCCTAGCTACCACTCTCAAGTAGAAAAATCTGTCTCCAAACACCTAACGGTGTGTTCCTGCAGCTGTCCTTGAGAAACAGTAATTCTAGGTAAGTCTGAACAACATCTTCGACCACATCATCACTTACCATCAGGTGCGATTGTGGTCAAAGGATAACCTATCAAGCATAAAATATATATATATATAATAAAGAGGAAAGATTTGACTATTTGTTTGCAATTAAGAGACTCTGAAACTACTGGTTGGATGAAATTTGGTGAAGAAATAGTTTGAGTCCTGGGAAAGGACAAAGGATAGATTATATCCAACTGCGCAAAAAGAGGTTAATGGTTTTGCGCGATAGCCGATATACGCGTGGGCGGAGCCGCAGCCGGAAAGCTAGTCAATTATAAAATATGTTATGAAACAACACGAGGGCATAATTATGAAATTGGATGAGCGTATACTACAAAACCACTAACTGTTCAACTTTTGTCAATTGTTCAAGTTTTGCAGCTGCGATCCAAACCGCAACCAAGTTTTTTGGTAGCGGATTGCAATGAAATCTCTTCCACTATTTGTTGGTAATATTACTGTTATGTACTGTATTGTATTATCCCCATTAAAGGGGGTTTCCCTACGCTTGACATGCGTCTTGGGGGTCGTAGTATAAGATAACAGTTCCGGTAAAGGCATTGCTGCCCGTCTTCCGTTGTTTTTCTCCCTCTTACGACGCCCGCGAGAAGAGATCGGGTCAATCGGCACTCCATGGGAGATATATGGTTATATTAAATGGTATACCGTATACTGAAATTACTGATTGATAACTAACTTAGATTTAGAATAGAACTCCTCCCAAAATTAAATAATAGTCAAAGTCAATATTAAAAAATAAAACTTTTATTCATATTCTTCTTCTTCTTCGTGTCGACGACTAACATTTAGATAGATGAGCCAGTACTGGGCTGTAGCCACCCCAAAGGTACAGGTACAGGTCACCCAAAGTGCAAGCATTGGGAAACTGAGAGCAGGACAGTATGTGACGCACAACGCCGCACCTACATAGGATTTCTACGTCAGAGTAACCCCATTTGGCCATATTAAACCGGCAGCGACCCACTTGAGTCCGAAGTCAGCTTAGCGACTTCCAAGTGGGCCACGACCGATCTTTGCCCGGGGGAGGTCTTCAGCCGGCTCAATGTAGTTGGGTGGAGGAGGGCAATTGTTCTGCCACAGTTCCATGCGGGCTTCCTTTGGGTGACCTGTCAAGGCCCTGGTGAAGCCAAGAAAACTTTTGCGGCTCTTAAGACGGCCTGTGGTTAGCTGTGAGTTGTATAGATGGTGTCCACAATCTTGTTCTTGCTTTAGCTTCTCCGTAGAGCAAATTATGTTACGGCGCACTATAGGTGGTGCTATTCCTGCAATGGTATACTCCATTGCAGGCGTATGTTTAGAGGTGTGATTTTAAGGCAGCTGGTTATTTTCCTACATGTTTATTGAGGGCAACATCTACATCTTTGGCATGGGAGGATCAGGGCCACACTAGGCACACATATTCCCCAGCTGAGAAGCAAAGTGCTGGGCCAGATGTCCGCAGAACTTCGTCTGTTGCACCCCAGGATGTTGAGCTTAAACGGGAAATTAGGTTGTTCCTGGAGCTTACTTTGAGTTGCGTCTTGGTGCAGTGGGTTTTATATGTAAGGAACCTATCTAGGGTAACCCCTGGATAGGGTAACCCCTAGATAGGTTCCTTACATATAAAACCCACCCGCTTTCCCAGGTTGACCACTAGATAGGTTGGGTTTTCGATGCTCGATGTCATCACCCCGCCGGGATATACTGAGTAAATGTTCAGCTTGACGGTTTCGGAGATGGAAAGCACAAGATCGGGTTTTGGATGGATTTGGCCTAAGGCTATTTTATTAGGTGTGTACGACGGTCTTATAAGGCCAATTACACATTTTAATATACTTTTCTTGAGTCCTACAGTTCGAGTATATATATTATTATCTATACAGATAGCTGAAGTATCTGATAACCTAGTAGTGGGCTCACAGAATAGAAATTGCAAATAAAATTACTTAATTACCTTAGGTCAGTCTTATTTTTAAAATTCATTAAAATATTTCTATATTGAGTGTAAGTCCTAGACGCACTTTGCCTGTTTTTTAAATAAGATCTCGAGACTTCCTCGTGTCACTTTGCAGAGTGAAAAGCGAAACGTCAAATGTGAAATCATGGACAGATCTGACTTTTACACGTGAGTTAGCATGCATTATTGACTCAAAGAGTGAAAACTGTTGAACCGTTTTGAGGCGCTCGTAGCGAAGTTTGCTTAGCTGTTCTTAACCGATCGGCAAAGTTAAGCAACGTCCGGCGCGGTCATGAGTTGGATGGGTGACCGCTAGTGATATTACTATTGAGCGCTTCCGTGCTTCGGAGGGCACGTTAAGCCGTCGGTCCCGGTTGTCTTCTTAGGATGGAAGTCGTTATAGCATGATGGTAGGGCATTTTGCGAATGACCGCCTGCCTAGCTTCAAGTAGAAAATCTGTCGCCAAGCATCTAACGTTGTATAGGAAGCTGTCCTTGAGAGCCAGTAATTCTTGCCTAGCCTGAACATATCATCATTACCAACAGGTGAGATAGTGGTCAAAGGCTAACATATCAGGCATAAAAGAAATATAAACATATATCATTTAAGATTATTTTGTACCCATCAATAAGGTTTGTACTAAAATTCAGTTTTTTGTGAAACAACATTATTATTATTATTTTTATCTCTTTGAGTATTATTATCATTTTTGTTACATATGCCTAGGTCAAAATACAGGCGTGTTAATATATTATTATTATTATTCACGTTGTTTATTTTTTTAACATAATTTTAATTATTTTACAACATTAATACAAAAATACATATTATAAAAATACTTAAAACTAGGATGCAGAATTAAGAAATATTATTATTATTTACTGTTCTAAATGATTATTATTATTTATTATTATATACATCTGCGTGCCTCCTCGGTCAAAATACAGGCGTGTTAATACATGTATTTATGCTGAGCTTTAAGTAAGGGAATTGAATGCGCAGCTGAAATCCAGCGCCACGTCTACAAAAGAATTCTTTCATTAGTAGATGCATTTCCTAAGTCAACACCTGCCCTGTTTTGTAAACATTCAATTCTTGTTGTTCACTTGAGCGAATTGTTAATTACTTTGTTTTTGAATGTAGGCTAGCTGAGACTGATATTATTGTTAGACCAGTGCCATAATATAAAGTAGGTGTTTTGAAAACAAATCCTCTCTTCATAAATATAAAAAGCATTCAGCGAATGCCCTACCTCCATGTTATAACGACTGCCATCCTAAGACGACAATCGGGACCGACGGCTTAACGTACCTACCCTCTGAAGCACGTGCACGCTCGTCTAGTATTGTCACTAGCGGTCACCCATCCGACTCAGGACCGCGGCGGACTTTGCTTAACTTTGATGATCGGTAAAGAACAGCATAGCAAACTTCTCGCTTCAAAATACATACTAGGTAGGTATATACTAGGTTTGCATACAAGCATGCTTATTTTTATTGACATGCAATAGTATTTAATAGTAAGCTTCGTAAACTAAATGAGTAGGTACCTATTTACCAAAGATATCGACCTTCTTTTTTATTGCCCATAGGCTAGACTTTGGCTACTGGCTAACCTGATGTTAAATGATGATGGGGTCGAAAATGTTGTTCAAGGTAACCTAGAATTACTGGTTATCAAGAACAGCTGCTGTAACAGGTCAAGCCCCGTCCACCCTCTGGACTTTCCCAATGGTCGTTACTCACGTTTACCCCTCCACCTACTGCACTAGATATGAACAGCCTCATACACACAGGCGGGTGCTTGGTGACAGGTTTTGTATTTGAAGGTGTTTGCTAGCCAAGCGGGCATTTCCAAAATACCCTACCTCTATGCAATACTTCCGATTAGGTATTAATATATTTTTTTACCGGCGGTATGCCTTTAATAACAAAATACTGCAAACTATATACAACACTACTATAATGAAAGCATTTAGATAAACTTAAAGCCGTTGCAGACTCACAGACAGTCCAATGCTCCAGCCCACTACCACTTGGAAGCGTGCCCAGCATGCTGGCAGCATTGTTCTGTTGGATTGCAATGTTTATTCTATATGCCAAATAGATGCCAGTATTTTGATCACGCGTCGTATCGACCAAACAATAAGTTTTGGAAAATACGATGAGCTCCCGATCCCCACGGACCGAACGTCTCCACAACAAATGGCTCAAATATGAAATCACTACCGAGGTTAGCATACTTACGCCGCTAATATATATATATATATATATTTTTAATAATAATTGATTATTATACCAATTGTAAAACTGCACATTGCATCCTTTCACTGCAAGTTTACTTGCGCAGTATCTTTTCGGAACCAACAGCTTAGTAAAATTGTTTATTCTGCATTGAAAATCCTTTTCAGTTGAAAATTGGAGAATATCTAAATACAGAATACTGACTTAAAAACTTTCGCTAGCTGTGCCGTCTTTAGTGAAACTGAAAATCTAACTTTCTTATATCTTTCGACGTTCAATAGTTTTGTTTGTTCAAATTTAAAACTGTTTAATGTATTAACTCCTTCGGTACTCTGGATCTAACTTGGTTGGACAGTGTTCAGAAAATTCCAAACACATACCTCGTTCAACATTCCGCAGAGTTTCAAGGTAAATATTATATTTGTATTATTTTTGTTGGTCTTATTCTGATGTTAGTCTCATGAAAATTGAAATACTTAAAGAATGTCGGTCACTTTCTGTGCTGATCTGGATCTGAAAAATCTTTGTCTTGGCATTATTATTAGTCCGTTTGTTGGGTTAAAGTATATTTTTGACCAAGGGCCACATTATTTTGTAATAAAGAAATGTGGTTGAGGTTACGATTTTCATGAATATTCAAATTATTCAAATGTCACTTACAAACTTACGACTTAACACAGATAAATAATTGGGAATAGAAAAAATACAATTTAATGCTGTACAGGTACCGACTTAGTTATTTTTAAACTTGCCTGACACTCCTGCCCTATAGTACATATATACTCTAGTTTTTCACAGGTAGGTATCTCAATAAATGATGCTGGGATCAAGGCACAGTTTATAAAATGATAGGCAATCAGCACAAGCGAAAAATATCGGCGTCAGGTATATATGCAATGGTCAACTAAATCAAGAAATCAAAAACAGAGCATGGGTTATTGAAGCAAGCGCAAAGATAATCTGTGAAGGAAATCGTCTGTCCGTCACAGATGACGTTGACAAGATCACTTGAACAGTAGGTTTTTTACTTTTCATTCTGTATTATAGTCTTTAGGTTAGTAGATTTCATTATAAAATGTCACATTAATACATATGTATACGATTAAGTACAATAATGTACAGTACGGATTATGTCGATCAAATCCTGTCAGCTGTAGGTACATTGTAAAGCTTACTCAAAGAAAGATGTGTAAAGCACATGCGCTTAATTATAATAGCCGCAGATATTATTGCTTACAACTAATAAAGTTCTTCCTTGTAATGTTTTCTAAGTATAACCGTAAACATGTCCTGAAAGTTAATTTAACCGTCCTAGTGTTTTATCAAACTAACAATTAAGATTTTATTTTAATTCCGTAATTATAGAATGCAGAAAATTACCATGAGACTTAAAAATATATGAAATTATTGAATACAGACGGTTAATAATATTTTGTCACCAAATTAAGAGATCTTTATGTAAGTACTGTGCAATGTATAGATTTTTTTTATGTCTGGTAGGTTATCCTTTGACCACTATCTCACCTGATTGTAAATGATCATGTGGTCGAAGATGTTGTTCAGTCATTGTCTTTGGCTCTCAAGAACAGCTGCCGGAACACACCGTTATGTGCTTGACGACAGATTTTCTACATGAGGGTGAACGCTAGCCAGGTGGGCATTCGCAAAATGCCCTATCACCATGCTATAACGACTGCCATCCTAAGACTGGGACCGACGGCTTAACGTGCCCTCCAAAGCACGGAAGCGCTCAGTAGTAATGTCACTAGCGGTCACCCATCAAACTCATGACCGCGGCAGACGTTGCTTAACTTTGCTGATCGGATAAGCATTGCTAAGCAAACTTCGCTACGAGCGCTTCAAAATCTTTAGATAAGATTATGGTTTGCCTTTAATCTTAGTTCGGCACAACCCTAATTTTGTCCCGAATATATCAACATACTGTTTACAAATAAAAAGAAAAGCATCAGTAAAAATACGTCCGCTACAATCTGACCACGTAGGTGTACGGCTAGTCAAGTTGTTTTCAACGAATATCCTTTGTTTCCAGCTTTGTGTCCAAATAACGGTCCACTGTGCACTCTACGGTACTACAAAGTACAAAGGCTGCGTTCGAAAACCGTGCACGTGGTGACCCTCTTGAAAATATGAGGGAGAAAAAGTAGAAACATATTTCGAATTGTATTTTTGATCATGTCAAATTGTACTTTTTATATATTTCTTATAGGTTACAGAGAAAGGTTACAGCCACTATCTCACTTTATGATGATATGGTTGAAAACGTTATTCAGGCTAGATTTTTTTAAGCATTCTTAGCGTTGTTTGCTAAGCCAGTTCTAGAGATGACAGAAGGCGCCGTTTTTAACCGATCCGCTAAGTTAAACAAGGTCCGCTGCGGTCATGAGTTGGGTGACCGCTAGTGGCATAACTACTGAGTTTGGCTCGAAATGACAAAACTTGTTGGGCAATACTTGGGTGTTAAAGCACCTCTCCTCCCCTCCTCAATCGGGGAACACACGTGACGATTTGGCTTAAATATATCTCTATATATATATATATATATATATATATATATATATATCCACATATATATCCTCTATATATATATATATCTCTAAATATCATATTTTATTGTCACTAAACAAGCACGAGGCCCTCCTGATGTTAAGTGGACTAATCTCTGCCTATAACAGATGCAACGACGAATTTCACTGCGCCCGTCACACTGAGACGTACAGTTGTTAGTTCTCATGTTTCTGAAATTTTACTGGCTCTCAAGGACTGCTACCGGAACACACTGTTAGGTGCTTGGCGACAGATTTTCTACTTGAGGGTGGTCGCTAACAGGCGGGCATTCGAAAAATGCCCTTCCACAATGCGGTGAAGCTCAAGCCCGCAGCGGGATTCGAGCCACGGTCCATAGCCAATGCCACTGAGCCATCACTGCTTCAAAAGGTTATCCCAGGATAAAAACATCATTATTATAATACCGGGATTCTAGAGTAGGTATCCTACTAACTAATATTATACTCTCTAGAAATGTAGGAAATAGTTACTCTACATACCCCGATCTATAACCCCCTTGCACGAGCAGATGTAACATTGCATGAAAATATGAGTAACTACGTCATCGAACTTTGAGCTTTTTGTGTTCGTATAAGAGGCACTACTTTATCATTCAAAAACATTAATGCAGACTATAAAAGTATTTCACAGATAAATCCATTAGATTTAATCAAGAACGATGTGCATTTCGCCATGACCAGTGCAACGAGAGCGGTTCGATTAATTCCCCCCTCACGATCAATTGATAAAATCCGCGCCGTGTGGGGATCATGCGAAATTGGTCCGGTTTAATCCTTTTTGGGAACGTGTTGTTTGCACAGAGGTACTGGGGGTCAGTATGAGCGGCCTTTTAGTGTTTTTTTTATCAGAGGAAGTGTTTTATAGAGTATAAGGGAGAGTATGCACAATGTTAATATTTTGGAAGACGATAGACTTTACCTACAACGCGAATTGCCGCTGAAGGACAGCTGCTGGAATACATCGTTTTGTGTTTTTTTTTATGCTTGATAGTTTAGCCTTTGACTAATGTCTCACCTGATGTTAAGTGATGTGGTAGAATTACTGTCTCTAGAGGACAGTTGTCAATATAACGGTAAATGAATATGCAGATGCGCGATGCGCCGGTAGTTTTGCACTTTATATGCCTACCGTACGTTTCTAGTTACTCGTAGTATCCGCAGTTGCAAGTTAGATGTTTCTAGGTAGGTTGGTACACTTTGAATTTTTATACAGATCTTAGCTTATGCTAAGATCTGTATAAAAATTCAAGTCGAGTGTCCAGGCTGTGCTTATGCACAGCCTGGACACTCGACTCATTCTCTATACAAAAGCCGCGTTCTACCTATTACACAGACACTACACAAATGTTGTTTTGTACACGCGTAAATGTGTGCGTGTACTCTAAGGTTGTCAGCGTATGAATAATTGTTGTACTTACCTACCTAACAATCTTTTGATTATGACTTATTAGATTTCATAGGCTATGCGTACCTAACCTACCTTGAGAAAAATTTACAAGCACAACAATCCAACTCCATGTACGACGTAGGAATATGCGACACATAACTGAGTACCTAGGTAACATTACTTCACATTTCACTCCATTACTTATACAAAAAGTTTCATTCCAAGTTCAAATTTTATACAAGTAATGATATTTACAATCACAATAATAATTTATGTTCTTCTCGTATAATAAACAATCTACTGAGCAAGTAATAAAACAATCATGAAGTGTGCCAACCGTAGCGAACGTCGGTGTGTGTATTGCTTTTCTCTATGGTAGTTATAGGTCTAAGTATAGGTTACACTTCTTTCGCTGCAAACGAAGTCGATATCCACGGATATTTTTTTGGAAACGAAAATCTTCTAATATAATTATTAATTGAATAGCGGTTTGAATAAAATACAAAGATAAAGTATTATGTTTGTATTTTTTTGAATGCCTACTGTAAATTCCCGGTTTTTATAAGTTACCTACTGTACAACTGAATAATGACAAATGCCTAGGTACTAAGTGTAGGTTACCTGAGAAAAGGATAGGATTTTCATAGATTTCTATAAAAACTCCTATCCTTTTCTCGTTTAGTTGAAAAGCAACCGTAAACAGCACAAGAGTACCCCATTCTCAACTTTTAAAATACTCGTACTATCGTCACGCTTCGTCGGCACATCATCGTGCGCGAGTTGCGCGTCCCTTATTCAAGTCGGCTCAGGGACAGCTCAGAATCGGTGGCGGGGTGAGGAAGGCTCGTTTTGGTGGCGGGAGAGGAGTGTCCATTCTATACGCAGTAATATTATATGTTCTATGGCATAAGCCTATTATATCACAGGACTGTATTTTTCGCTATTTAACATAGGTAGTGGTAAATTTAAAATTTGTGTAGAAATAACAAACGTTACAAACAAATAAATTACCATGCCAAAAATTTTGCCCTATCACCATGCAAAATTACTGGTTCTCAATGAAACATAACAGCACAAGCCATTAAGCGCTTGGCGACAGATATTCTACCTGAAGGTGGTACCTAGCCAGGCGGGCATTCGCAAAATGCCCTATCAACATGCAAAATAACTGGTTTTCAAGGATACATAGCAGCACAAGCCGTTAGGTGATTGGCGACAGGTTTTCTACTTGAGGGTGGTAGCTAGCCAGGTGGGCATTCGCAAAATGACCTACCACCTCTCTATAACGACTGCCATCCTAAGACAACAACCGGGACCGACGGCTTAACGTGCTCTTGAAGCACGGAAGCGCTCAGTAGTAATATCACTAGCGGTCACCCATCCAACTCATGACCGCTGCGGACAGTGCTAAACTTCACTGATTCAAAACGGCTAAGCAAACTTCGCTACGAGCACTTCGCTTGTTTGACGACAAATTCCAGGCGGATTCGAACAATGGGCCATCTACGTGGCAGTTCATTGTCTTTGCCACTGCGCCCTCACTGCTTCAAATCGCAATGATATCTATAATTTGTTTCTACATAGATATTTTTCACAATAATATCATATCAATGGAGCATACTAAAATTTAATAAATTAATTTTTTGAATAATTATAGAACATGTTTTGAGAAACCACTTCAAAATTCATATTTTAGATATAACGAAATATAAATTCACGTAAACAAATTTACTAAACACCGCAAAGCACATCAAATTTATGAAGTAATTTTCTTTTAAATTTTCGATGTAAAGTAATAAGTAATAATAGTTTATTGTTTCAGAAAAAATATTTTACAGTATTGCTTATAATGTACAAAGAGCTACTCCACTAGGATTCCCTGTATCGGGGTAGCTATATTTTTTTTCCATATCTGTGCATAAAACAAAACTCAATGTTGGTCCGTACATACACAGTAATGAATAAGGTTGAACCATTAATTATCAACATTTTTAATATTTTTTGAATAGATCTTTGTACTGTATCAATAAAGTCACGATAGATTCAATTGATATATTACATTGAATAGTTTATTTGCGTGTGGCGCTCCTGTGTAATTCTAATACATATATAACCATAAATATAATCAACGGCTTAGTATTATACAAATGGTAAGTTCTAATAACTTGTCCCCACGAACCGGCACAGTGGAAATGAAGTGTAATTTCATCGGAAATATCGAAATTACTTCCGCGTGGAGCGCGGCCTCGGGGCTTGGTTATGACGGTTTTAACAAATCTAGTCAACATTGAATTTTTATAAGGCAAAGGAAATTCAAGAGAATGAAATCCAAGAATTCTTGCATTCGTTCTGAAATGAAATTCGAAACAAATTCTATTCATCAATTATGGCCGATCATAGCGATCCTTTATTAACAAAATACTACGAACTATATACAACACAACAGCTAAAAGCATTTAGATCCCTATAAGTCATTGCAGACTCATAGGCAGTCCAAATGCTCTAGCCCACTATCAGTTGGCAGCATGCCCAGCATGCTGGCAGCATTGCCCCGTTGAATTGCAATGCTTATTTTTTGAGCCAAATAGGTGCCAGCATTTTGATTACGCGTCGAATCGACCCAGCGCTCTGATAAGTTTTTATCATAAGGATTGTTTCAAATGTCATATTACTAAGTTGCCATCCTCTAGAATTTTAATCAGAAAAGTAATAATAATGAAGTTGGTAGTAGATAGAAGAAGTGGTCGTTGAGAGCCAGTAAAACAACAGGCACATGAGACTTAACAACTGTATGTCTTCAGTAAGTGAGCAGCGTAAGAGTATTATAAGAATCTACAAAATTTGATACATTTATATATATATCATCAACGTGCAGCACAAATAACAAGGGTTCTAATGTAGACCCCTGGGGGGGGACATCAGAGCACACACTATATCAGATTCATACCTTTAAATTACAACCTTCTGGCAACGATTACTTACGTAAGAATTAAACAATTATGATTTTGAAGCAATTTTGGCCGAGCGGTAATAACTATGGACTGCTGTACCGCAGGTCCATGGTTCGATCCCCACCGCCGGTGGCTTGTACTTCACCGCATAATGGAAGGGTATTTTGTGAATGCCCACTTGGCTAGCTACCACCCTCAAGTAGAAAACCTGTCACCAAGCTAGCAAGTGCCAGTCCTTGAGAACTAGAAAAAATATAGGCACAAGAGACTTAATAACTGTATGTCTCAGTGTAACGAGCGCAGTGCTATTCGTCGCTAGAGACAAAATGCGTCTGTTCTAGGCAGAGGTTAGTCCGCTTAACATCAGGTGGGCCTCGTGCTTGTTTAGTTACAATCACATGATAAAAAAAAACAGCGCAAAACATTTCCGCGGGTACCATTGAATGCTATTTTGTCAAAAAGGATGTTAGACTGGAGAGTTATTGTCTGAAGATGTAACAGCATGGTAGTACAGCATTTGAAAACTTCAGGTATAAAATAGTTGCCAAGCACTTAAGTAATTCAAAAGCTGTCCCTGAATGCCACTGAATAAGCATAGTTTGAACAACATCTTTGACTGCATTATCTTTTAACATCAGGTCTAACCTGTAATAGTGGTGGTGAAAGACTAGCTTATCTATAATAACATCGAACACGTCATTTGAAGACGTGATTTTGATCATTATTTTGAATTAAAGTCAATGAAGAAAAACTACGTTCAAACTAACGACATTCGCTACTCTCTATATATAGTAGCAGTTAATTTCCACAACAGAACCAATGAGAAACGTTCCGACTTTGGGATTGAATCGCGAGTCGTCGATTACGGCCACATAACTAACGGAACGTCGACGGCGATTCCGCCGATACTATGTTTAGTTTTCTTTATAATGAAACACACGGAAGGAAACAACAGCAAACGTCGTAGATGGATACGAATTCAGAAGTTAAACTATCTCAACAATGAAAAGAACCGTTTTCCATATAAATTTTGACGTTTCGTTACTGCCTTGTTGGTGGATTGGCAAAAGCATTGCTTTGAAATGACAAGCTTCTAGGTTTAATCACAGGGTATTTTATTTGTCGATAGTTCATCCTTTGATCACAATCTCACCTGATGGCATGTGATGATATCGTTGGAGGCTGAAACTGGCATTACTGGCTGGACCTACGGAATACAACAGCTGCTGGAAGATACCGTTGGGTGTTTGGCGACAGATTTTTTACTTGAAGGTAAAAAATACTTAGTAGGCTAGCCAGGATTCGTTAAATGCCTTTGCAGCAAACCAGCACGAGGTGAAGCATGCCCAGTGGCCATCACTGCTTGAAACTGTTTATGGATTTTTCTGACGATAACAATTTAGCACATATAAATGAAGCTCAGAACAGTACCTTGACCAAAAAATGACTGCATGAAGTATAAATTAAATGAAAAATAAAAAAAACCCGACTGCAAATTATTTACATCGTTAAACTTTTTATCGCTCCTTTGAAATTAAAACTGCAAGTTATATATTTATGGAATCGTTTTTAAAGCTCTTCATTTTGTAACCCCATCTGGACTTTGGAAGAAAAAAACAATTTATCTCACTATATTATGGCGTCTAATAAAAGCCAGTTTGTTTTTAAATTTTTATGTATCTAGTGTTACTTGCGTTATCAAGACGAATCTAAACATCAAATCGATACATCAAAATCCGTTAAGCGGTTTAGAAGTTATGGTAATAAAGAAACTCACAAAGATACACACATACATGAGCCCTGAAAACATAACTATCCTTTTTTGGTCAATCATATAAAAATGTAAACTTTTGTATTGTACTCTATCAGCCGGATTGTCCACTGCTGAACACAGCCTCCCCCATCAAGGGGGAATTTGCCATAATCGCACTTAGCAGGCGTCTTGGCGATCGCAGTATTAGTTAATATTTCCTCAGAAGGCGCTGCTGCCCACCTTCTGGTACTTTTCCGTTAGTCGCCTCTTACGACTCCCATAACTTTATTGTTAATGCCATTTCTGCAAACGAATGTGACATTATAATACGTATAAATGGTTTTAGATAACTCAACCTTATATAATTTGTTTGCTATTCATTACGTCTCACGAATTTAAGAAATCCGATGTCAATCCTGGGAAATAATTAGTACAAATCCACTGTTATATTTTTTTTCCAGGAGGACAATTTTGTTTCAGTCGTTTAACGTTTGAATAAATATTCATATACTTTTCTTTGCTAAAGGCAGTTTGCATCTTGTATAATGAGATGTCGTTATTGGCTACCTATACCAAAGATAACACAAAGTACTTCCCCGTAGAAGAAGTATTCAAATCTTCTATTTTAATAAAAAAAATGTTAATTTCTGTGTGTAATTTTAATATATATAATTTTATTGTAGTACCAAATTATAAATATGTATAATAATTGTAATCGTTGGCACGGGTATCCAGAGAGGTCATGCTCACATAAAGGTGTTGTCTAGTGGCGGTGTTGTGTCGGGTTGCCATCTTCCCTCAGAAATGGTTGAAGAAGGCGATGGCTGGCACATGCGTCAACTCGTGAGCGGGTGCTGCTAGAGAACACCGGTCTGCTCTGAATGCTAGTGCCAATGACTTTACCGGAAAAACAATTTCTTTTAGCACTGTTCCCTCTTATAATGTTGTATGTTTTCTATTTCTTATCTAGTAATAATTAAAAAAAATGTCACAATTAAAAAAAGGCACAGACCCTGGAGTCTGTGGAGTGTAGTAAATAAATAATTTAAAAAAAAACTTTTATTTCTAAAAATCGAAATAAAAATTGTTTGCCGCGAGCCAGAAAACTCGAGAGTTTAATCTGGGAGTCCTTGTGTTTATAGTTGTTTTGTCGTAACCAAAAACTTTGACAACAAGTACGCTGAAACGTAAAACCGTACATCCCATTTTGTTTTCCTCCATTCTTTACACCGTGAGTTGAAAAGTTTCCGTCTTTGCCCGGCCAATTCAGCGTCAAGCCCGGCCAAAACAATCTGTGCAACCACTTTCAACTTTCTTTCAGGAGTTTCTACGCTTGACTACGATTGGCTACATGTTTAATTTGCTATGCTAAGTGCGGTTTGCACTTACTGAAATGAGACGTTGCCAATGGCTTTTGTGTTAGCAGTTAAGAATGCTTTGCAAACTCGTTAAGGGTTAACTTATGGATGGGTAATTTATGATTTTGAAGCCGTGATGGCTCAGTGGCATTGGCTATGGACTCCCGCGCAACAGGTCCATGGTTTGAATCCCGCCGCGGGCCTGAGCTTCACCGCATGGTGGTAGGGCATTTTTGCGAATGCCACCGCCACCACCCTTAAGCAGAAAATCTGTCGCCAAGCACCTAAAGGTGTGTTCCGGCAGGTGTCCTTGAGAGCCAGTAATTCTATGTTGAGCCTGTTAGCACTTAAAAAAAAATGGGATGATTATTCTTGATTTTATTTGTACTCTCATTCTTTTTTCAGGCTATAAATCTTATCTATGTTCCATTTGACCTTAAGAAAATATATATAAGTAACAACACTTAGAAAGCCTACATAACCAGGGTATTCTTATGGTATATACATAATATTTAATTTAAAAAAAAGTGTACAAAATATAATACGATAAAAGTATATGTATAAAAATGGAACATCATATGTATGAAATATCATTACTAAGTACTACATTTTAAGTGTTAAAAAGCAGTTCATTAACAATTATTAATTGGAGTAAAATTTAAGGTGTTATAGGAGAAATAGTACTGAAAAAAAAGCGATGTGGTTTTTACTTGTATTCAAACACACTCATCATGAAGAAACTTTCCGTACACTCGTGTGTCAGCATTCCCATCCTCGCGAAGTAATATCCGCACTTCTCAGGAACAATTAAAAGTAGTTCAAGCTGTCACGAGCACACTTGTTCCACCGCTTTCATATCTCCTAATAGCCTGTACGTTTTGTGCCGTAGAATACTACAAGTTACTGTAAACAACTTTTCCTATGGATTATCAAACTTAGAGCTACGTTCGAAATTTTGCTTCATGTTTTGAAACATTGAGAGGGAGCTTCGTTTTATACAAATAAGTTTTTTTTAGATCTGTATAAGTGGTAGGTACTGTACTTTACTGAATCAGCTGGATCGGTTCCGGCAGTTGTTCTTGAGAGCAAGTAATTTTAGGTTAAGCCTGTTAACACCTTCAACCACATCATCACTTACCTTCAGGTGAGATTGTGGTCAAAGGCTTAATATATATAAAAAATAATTGTGCTCTGCTGTTTTCTTCACAGCTGTAAAGTTTGTATTGTACTTTACTGTATAAGACGGATTGTCTACTGCTGAATACAGCCTTCCCATTTTGGGTTACGTAGTAGTTGCGTAGGTGGCAGGTTGCGTAGTCCCCACGCTTGGCAAGCGTCTTGTGGATCACTGTGTAAGATTTCCCAAGCATGTAACGGTATGTCCCGGCTGCTGTCCTTGAGAGCCAGTAATTCTAAGTTAGCTTGAACGATACCAGTTCCTTGACCACATCATTTTTTATCATCAGGTGAGATAGTAGTCAAAGGCTAATGCTAACCTATCAGGCATAAAAAAGAGCAGGTCTTTAGAAGGCGCTGCTGTCCACCTTCCTGTATTTTTCAGATTATAAAGCATTGTATTTATTAAAGCATAATTATTTACATAATATTACTAAGTAATGCGATGAACCTGTTGGATG
Source organism: Plagodis pulveraria (assembly GCA_963890685.1). Lineage (NCBI taxonomy): Eukaryota > Metazoa > Arthropoda > Insecta > Lepidoptera > Geometridae > Plagodis > Plagodis pulveraria. The sequence continues at coordinate 6,194,529 of OY982964.1, read as the reverse complement.
ACAAAAACGCAACATATAGGAAAAACCTCCAAATGAGCAATACACCCCGAGAGACCTTGACGAGAGTAGGGCTCTGCTGTACAATAGGCACAGAGCCTGGTCGCTTTTATTACCCAAATGTAGCTGGTACTCACATGTTGGCATCAGGAAAGCTGCCAGCTATAAATTTGAAAACAATACGCTCTAGATGGTGTAATCCTTTTTTCTTTGTAGATATATCTATCTATATGCTTGGAATAATGGTAGGAAACTAATTACTGTGTCTGTAGAAACAAAAAACTCGTAGACAATCCATTTTCATTACGCTACGAATATAACTCAACAGGGAAAGTCTCGTTTTCCTATTTCGTGACATTTTTACACCTCAGCCTACCCATTTTGGGAAATATAGGCACTTTAATTAATATAAACAATATCACATACACCCTTAAAATCAACAGTAACAGTAAAGGCATCCGTCGATTAAAATTCAAGAGCTCTGATCACGACTTTTCACGCATAAATTGTAGGACCAAAAAAAGGGTGGCCACTGTTTGTTATCGGACGTGCTAGGGTCCCGTACTTTGGGCCGTAAATCGTCCCTACAGTACGCGACATACGTGTTACTGGCCCTTTTACGGAACGTAAATAAAACGGTTTGAGGGAATAAAGAAAGATACAGGGAATTTATTATGGTTGGTAGCAGTTGTCGAGGTAATGGGTGAGTATTAGAGCTGTCGTTTTGAGCTGTCGTTCTCTTGGATGGTTTTCATGGTAATCGTTTCAATAATAGTTTTATTCTGGTATCTTGGTTTGACTTGTTAAAAGTATCTTCATCTCAGAGAACCTGGGGCGTTGGTTGTGGGACAGCCGGCGTCCCCCATCAGGGTTAGGTCCTCACGAGGTGTGGATGTCCCCCTGTGTTCCGGAGCATCCAACGAGGTGGGAGAGGGGAGATATTCCCCAGAGGCTAAACTTGGCTAAGCGGGCAGCGACGTCGGTGAGGGCTGCGGAAGAGTTCTCAAGCGGCCCCACAGTCCCTGCAACATGGGGTTTTTAGTCGGTAGTGGGGTCCCATCAACCCCGACCCCGACATCACCCAAGCGCTCCCTGGCATTTTCCCCATGTCAAAAAAAAAAAGAACGAAAAGGTGTCTTCAAAGCGCTCTTCATGCAAACGTAGATTCGTTTTATTTAAATACTACGTGTCCTAACTAAGCGAAATTTTGTTCGCATGTCCTTTAGTCTAAAATCTATACTACAGTATACAAGCTTGTCAGTTTTCCAGGTTATGTTTTTTCAAAATGATTTGGGAAAATCGTTCTCTATGGGTATTTTATTATTATTCTAGTATTATAGTGGTATTTATTCTTATTTTCACATTTAGAGATAAAATCCTACTTCCTACTAATATTATAAACGCTTAAGTTTGTAACTATGGATGTATGTATGGATATTTGTTACTCTTACACGCAAAAACTACTAAATAGATTTTAATGAAACTTTACAATAATATAGCTTATACATCAGCATAACATATAGGCTATAATGTATAAAGATATTGTGTGAATTGTCCAAAATAAAACGATAAGTGTCAAGTAAGAAGGAATAAATTCTGCCATATGCGACCTATTCTGGCGTCCGGTGCAAAAACCTTTAGTATCACATGTACATAATGTAAGTATAACGGAAATGTTTGCCTTAAATTGTCCTACAAAAATGCCCGCGACATCATATATCTTTCTTTTATCTATTAAGCTATTATGGCCAGAATAGTGACCTATTAATACTATAAAAAAATACATTTTATTTCTCATGCATATTTTATTACCAAATTGATTCTTATCAAACTAATATTATAAAGGCTCACGTTTACGAGTGTGTTTGTATGTTTGTTACTTCTTCATGCTCAAATGGCTGGACCGATGATATTTGGTATGGAAATAGATGAGGCGCTGGATAAGGACACTTTTTGTCATCATCCATCATCACGCGGGTGGAACCGCGGGGCGCAGCTGGTAAATAATAAAACGTAAAACTGGCAAACCATAAGTATATATAAAGGGGTTTTTCAACAAGAAATTTGTTTTCTTAAATAAAATAAAACAAGAGAGATAGACGATGATTCAATTTTTTTATGTATTACGAAGAGAAAAATTTGGCAATTATGATTGAAAAATTATATCTGGTAAATGTCCACTACGTCCACTAGCACGCTGACAGATGTCGATTCTTTCATCAAAGTTTTTAATCACTTTTTGGCAAAATGGCAGGTCTATTTCATGATAGATGTTAACATCTCAATTTTGGCCTATTATTGATGACGTGAATATCACTGAGATAAGGTTTCAACAGGACGGTGCCACATGTCACACAGCAAATCTTCATCTAAATTCTTTGTTTTATTTTGTTTTAGAAAACAAAGTTCTTATTGAAAAACTCTTTATTAGATTCCAGTACATGCATGCAAACATTTCAACGAGTCACGGTAAACACTTAGTATATAAAATTATGACGAATTTACGTTTTTAAAGAGCTACGAAGATACTAGCCTTAAGATCTGCATAACGTATGTAAAGCTGCTAGCCCAGATTATAAGCGTGCAATTCGTTTTGATGGAACTCAACAAACAAACTCGCCATTTGCCTTGTTGTGTTCAAACGTCAATATATACGCCTTTAAAGGTGAATGCGCGCCTGCGCACCGCAAGAGCCGCACGCGCCGAAGTTTTCAAATTCATTCATAAATGCGGGTAGTTAGGCGTTTTCTTGCAATACTAAATGAATTCGATGACTGCGGCACGTGAAACCGTGGATAGGTGCGCGCCCACCATCGAAATTGTAGAAGAACAGAAACATTTCCATGTAGTCCAATTACGGTCCGAGTATTGCACATAGTATCACCAACTAAAATGGTGACAATTCCTTAGAAAAATGGTCTACCGTCGTTCATGGTAATATTCACGTATTTTGAAAGAGACCAGTGGGACAAATTCGGGTAATCCTTTGAGTAGTACTAGTGAATGACTATTCTTTCCTCGTGTGTAAATAATCAATCTCGGTGCTATCATTGTTTTTATTGACGTTACACAAGTAACAAAATGAAGTAAAGTATAAAGGTTCTTGTTCTTTTTACGCTAAAATACAAATGAGAGTGTAATTAGAGTAAAGTCAGCAATACAGTGTAGGTAAGTAGGTACCTGTGTCGTATCGTAAAGTCAAAGTAAAAATAATTTATTCAATTAAGGCGTCTACGACGCTCTTATGAAGGTCAATTACAAATTTTAGTATTGAAATATGCTACAGGTACTGCCACAGTCAGCAATAAAAAATTGTAAAGAGCCACTACGAGAAGAACGGTCAACAAACTCGATGCCATTCTTTTAAACGTCTTGTAACAATATTTTACAATTTAACAATTCTTTAACATATTTACTATATAATACAATATTCCAGTATTTGTTTAAATTACGTAAGTGAAAGGCTAAACTTCTTGGCAGAGGCAGAATTGTCCTGGCATTTTTGTCGTTTAAATTGTCGTAGATAGGGTAACAATATGGGTAACCTTCATTTAGGCAGATGTTGTAGGTGTTATGTACCTCGAAATGACTATACTTTTTCCTCTCCTTGTAACTTTTGTTAGCGTGCGACATAACATAAATCAAACTTGAGAGATTTCGATACTTTTTGTCACTTGATAATATTTAAGCACAATAAGGTTCCTATCAAATTGGGATTAAAAATGAGAATAACGGCTACTTACATTTTATGGGTTTAATGTCACTTCAAACAAACCTATTTTCAGTTACACCACAGACAACTATATTCGTATAATAGTACTTCACAATTTGAACGCAGAGAACGAACTGCCTGCGAAGCGCTGGCTCACCGTGCAGGTAACATCCCCCACCTCTCTACTCCCTCCGAAATCACGATAAGTCGGCGAGCTTTACCGCCAAAGTCTCTGATTGGTCGGTGAGCCAAACTCGCAGGCAGCTAGTACTGCGTGAGTCAAAATACAACTTATTATACTTGTTTTTCTTACAATACACATGTATTAAATATTACTACAACATATTATTGAGCATTGCTAACAGTCGGCCATCCAAGTATTAAGTACGACCTCGTACGGCATTATTAAATGACAAGTATACTTTTTAGTTTCAGTTGTCCTCATAAATGTGTAAATAGCGCTGATTATGTGATATTACTGTTTTGACAAAAAATAACAAAGGCTTGATTGAAAAAAATAGATTTAAGATAATACAACATTGCAAATCACAACTATACAACTCAATATGGTCTCATTAAAGCCAAGATTAACTTTTATTTATTGGCCATCAGTACATAAATAGTATGCATCATAATTTATTTATCGTTAAATAAACCAACGGCAGACAATACGGTGCACAGGGTATTAGTAGTTAAATATACCAACGGCAGACAATACGGTCCACAGGGTATTAGTAGTTAAATTACCAATGGCAGACAATGCGGTCCACAGGGTATTAGTAGATAAATATACCAACGGCAGACAACGCGGTCCACAGGGTATTAGTAGTTAAATATACCAACGGCAGACAACGCGGTCCACAGGGTATTAGTGGTTAAATATACCAACGGCGGACCATTTGGTCCACAGGGTATATAAATTTAATTATTTTTGTTGATACCAACGGCGAACCTTTGGTTCACAGGGCATCAATATATAGCTGAAATAAACATTTAGTGATTATTTTATATAGCCTGAAAACATTAAATAAAAATAATTATCAACATTTATTAGTGTTACTTCACTTTATGTTTATATTGAAAAAGATCATTCATGAAGCATTAAATTAATACTCTTACTAATTCTTCGTCGCTAGAGGAAGCTGTTCTTCCTTATAGGATTTTACATGTTTATTAATCTGTTCTCTAATTTGCATTAAATTTTGAGAATTGGAAACGTGTTATATCGTCACTTAACTCTGACCTTAATCTACAATTATTAGTACGCATAGTCCTTATACAAGCAAAGATTCAGAGGGAGTAGAATTAGTTCCTTTATTAAAAGTATTGTTTAATCCCCATTTATTTTCGGCAAAACCTATCCACTTAGCAGTTAATGAATCTAATATTGTTATATTATACCGTTCTACGTGACCGTTCGCTCTAGATGTTGAAACTGCATTTAAAACGTACTAGACATTCCGTTTCTTTAGAAATTTCCAAAAAGTAGTACCTCTATCCGTTATTATTCGACGAGGCACACCCAAGATGCCGAAATATTCACGAAACAGATTAATGGTAGTCAGGGTCTTTGTGTTCCTACCAGTTTTTATGTAAATAAAACGAATGAATGCATCAACCAGAGCGAGGATGTACTTATTCCTTCTATAACTACGTACGAATGGTCCTACGTGGTCTGCGTGGATAGTGTCGAAAGGCGTATTTACTTTTTCAATTAGGTGTAATGTTCCTGGTTTTTTTTTTATATTTTACCACTAACAAATTTTGAGTAGGTAAGCGCATTCTAGACAAGAATTTATGTATTTCTTTACAAATTTTTGCATCTTTGCAAACCAATAACATGCCTATATTTAATATTGAGATTAAATTCTTTCATCTGCACCCATCATCGTGCGACTCGAGGTACCATATCTCTTCTTTTTTAAATGTTGCACGCAAGGAATTATAGTCAGTGACGATCCTAAATGAAATTCCAATTAAATATACTCTAAATTTATGCAGAGACGATACCAGAGCTAATGGTAGCATATGGTTGCTAGGCTTGTGGGTTTTCCGGAAAGGATTGTAATTTTCGGTAATTCAAAAGAATAACTAGTGAAAAAAGCTTGTAGGCAAACTTGGATTGATAAAATCTTTGCACACCTGTAATACCCAGAGGGTGGCAGATGTGTTTAAATACCCACTTTTATTAGATAGATAGACTTCGGACAGCTATGTGCTTTGTTATTTTTTTATATGTAATCACCAGTAGATTCTTTTACTGAACCTAGGCTTTCGAGATTGCGAAGCGACCAGTTGAAGCTGCTCTGCCAAGCACCGTGGCAAAATCATTATTTTTGGGCTTTATCACAGGTTTCGATAGTTTCGAATATAAACAAAGTTCAATAGGTAAATAGGGCGTATACCATTTGACACTAAATTCGTTATTTTCGATAATTCTGATCACACTCTATGTCTATGGTTCATATTAAATGTGGATCCATAGACGCAAAATGCAATCAAAACCATCGAAAATAACTCAAATGGAATACGGCGTTTTTTATTTTATAATACAACGATTTGTGCGCCATCTAGCGTAGAGTAGCAGCAACGTCAATTATATTTAGTATTGATAATTTGCTGTATTAAATTTAGTTCGAGGTAACAGCAGAATGACTTTTAGAAATCCTAAAACTAAAATTAGAACTTTTTACTTAGTATAGTTAGTGAGTGTACAACAGAATTGCTACCAATGTTTCTAAGTCATAATTATGAATAATAATTTTGCTTCTCTGGGGAAGTTTGCCTACTGTAATAGGCGACTGGCTTTAAGTGACCCATATCATTCTTTTGTAATAAAATACCTGCGACACCAAGTTTGCAGGCATCAGAGTGAAATTCTGTATGTGCTCGCGGGTTATATAAGGCTAGTGTTGGTCTCCGAGAGAGGACTCTTTGTTGTTAGCGAAATGAATTCTCTTGTTATGATGTTGAGCATCTAACGTTTTTCAAAAGCTTTGTCATGGGTTTTGCTAGAAAGGAGAAACGCGGAACAAATCTCCTTAAAAACTTGCCAGGCCAAGGAATTTCCTTACATTGTGCACGTCTTTCGGTACGGGGAAATAGTTTAGTTATCATCAAAATCTCTAACGATATTCATAATGGACTTTTCTGGTTCATTTTCAGCAAGTGTGCCATGAGGTATAAGAAACTGTGTTGGCAAGGTCACAGGTGTAGTTGCAAGATTGTTCACTACCACGAAACATTTGCCCTCTTCATCTAATTTAAAATTGCCTGTCGGGGTATAATACTGTATTCCATTAAATCTCCTAAAACATCCTTAGATAAAAATATAGCTTCTATACGATGAATCGGAGTAAACTTCAACGATGTTTGTACCTTAACATCTACGTCTAATTGGGGAAGTTAAGATACCTCTCAGCACGTGTTTGTTTTCCTAATCTTAATATGTGGTTGCTCCGTAAAGGTCTGTCCTATCAACAACGGAACATAAATTACATCATCGGAGACAATGAGTAGGTCTAACTCTGCCTCAACACTATCAATCATAATATGAACTCTTTTTCCTTCCAATGCAGCGCACCAAAGAATTGCCAAAATCTCGCAATATAGGGAGGTTATCAAAATCATACGTCCAGTTTAGATTTTTGGATTCTTACAATTTAATCATTGAGCAAGTTAAAAAAAACACTAATTGGATAGTCATTAACATAGGCTAATTTGCAATATACTTGACTTAGCTGCGAGGATGTTTTATTTGCATGTTTAGGGGATTCCAACGATAGTGTTCCCGCTCTCGACACGTAATACTGTCTTTTCATTATTTTGAACTTTGGCATAACATTGTTCGGTCGTATGACCAACCCTACCACATCGCGTACATTTCCTTATAGGTTGCGTGCATTGGGAAGTAAAGTGACCATCCTGCCTGCAGTTCCCACAACGAGCAGACTTAGGGTCTGAACTAGAGCTAAACTGTTTAAGGGGCAATTCTTTCACAGCTTTACGATCAGAGTTTGGTCTGACGTTTCTTGTGTTACGCAAAAAAGACAGTAACTTGTTAGGATCATCGAATTGTGCTGCTTCCGCACCTACCCTGACTGATCGATCCTCGATGCCATGGAGAATGCATTCAACAGCACGCCTACCCGTTATGTCACACCTATTTATTAGAGTAAGTTTTTCGTAATAGTATTCCTCTAGTGAGTCTGAAAACCTAGCTCTTTTTGCCAGCATATCGCTTAGCATCTGACCATAGTTTTCTTCAGATGGAAATGTGGCTATAAGTTTTTCTTGCCATTCATTCCATGAGAATAAAACGGACGGTAGGCCTTCGTACCATCGCTGGGCAACGCCTTTCAATTTGGGTAATGCAAAATGTACTATTTGTTTCTCGGTCCAGCCATAAATTGTGGCACACACCTTGTGGATCCACATACTCATGGTCTGATCACGTCTGCTTGGATCGAACTCGGGAATGGTGTTATTCATGGAACCTAGCTTGTCTACATTATTGCCCGACATACGTTTTAAAACCGCTACAAGTTCAGAGAGAGAGATTGAGATATCTGCTCACCGCAGTTTCTTGGAGAAGAGTTACGGTTGACCAGGCTGCGTGAGAGGTGTTTGGCATGGCAGCGCGAGCGGTGACTGGCATGGTATCGTGAGCGTTGGCTGGTCCTGCTGTGTGGGCTGCAGCTGACCCAGTGGCTCGGGCGGTTGCAGGCGCGACTGTCCGGGCGGCGCCTGGTCCGGCTGGGTGGACTGCGGTTGACGTAGCTACGCGGGCTGCAGCTACCCTTCCTGCGCGGGCTGCGGTTGGTCCGGCTGTGGGGACTGCGACTGGCCTGGCTGCGCGGGCTGTGGTTGGATCGGCTGCGAGGGCGGTGGCTGGCCCGGCTGCACGAGCGGTGGCTGGCACGGCTGCGCGGTCGACGGCTGGTCTGGCTGCGCGGTCGGCGACTGGCCCGGTTGGACGGGCTGCGGCTGACTCGGCTGCGTGGGTGGTGGCGGCGTCTGGACCGGCTGCGCGAGTGGCGCAGCTGGCTCAACTGCGCGAGTTGTGGCTGGGCCGGCTCCATGGGCTGGGCCGGCCTGACTGAGTAGGCTGCGGCTGACCCGATTGAGAGGGCTGCGATTTACTCGGCTCAGAGGGTTGCTGTCGAATTGGCTGAAGAATCTGCAGCTGGTCCGGTTGCTCGAGCTGCATGGCTGCCATGGCTGCGCGAGTGGTACGGTCGCATGAGGGCCTGTCCCCAGACCATGACGTCATAGGACACGTGGGGGTGTACAGTACACGCTCCCGAGTTCCTTCTATATCGTCCCTGAAATTTGAAATATTAACGAGAGTATTTGTTCATCACTGTTTTCCGAATTTTATCTACCATATGAGGATTGACATGAACAAAATAAAAGTTAAAGTAACAACATTAAAAGCTCTGTTCCTTGCCTCCCTATTGACTGGTGTCGTTAAAATAATTATCAGCACACCCAATTCAATGTATTGAAGAACAAAATAAAAATAAAAAACATATGGACTAATAGAACCCACATAGTTAGAACACTTATAGTTTAGCTAAGTCGTACACTGCTTAACACTGTCACTTAATTTCTGTCGCACGTTCTACCTTCACCAACCAAATCCAAAATTTAAACTTCCTGCATACTTGATTCCACACGTTATAGTTTTAAAAGAAAAGGGAGAAGAGGAAAAAAAAATAATTGCTGGCACCACGACAGAATTATAAATACATATTGCCTATAGCGAACATATTCATTGGTTCGTATCCCACTTCTGAAATGTTAGCGTGCGACATAACATAAATCAAACTTGAGAGATTTCGATACTTTTTGTCACTTGATAATATTTAAGCACAATAAGGTTCCTATCAAATTGGGATTAAAAATGAGAATAACGGCTACTTACATTTTATGGGTTTATTGTCACTTCAAACAAACCTATTTTCAGTTACACCACAGACAACTATATTCGTATAATAGTACTTCACAATTTGAACGCAGAGAACGAACTGCCTGCGAAGCGCTGGCTCACCGTGCAGGTAACATCCCCCACCACTCTACTCCCTCCGAAATCACGATAAGTCGGCGAGTTTTACCGCCAAAGTCTCTGATTGGTCGGTGAGCCAAACTCGCAGGCAGCTAGTACTGCGTGAGTCAAAATACAACTTATTATACTTGTTTTTCTTACAATACACATGTATTAAATATTATTACAACATATTATTGAGCATTGCTAACACTTTGTATTGGTGCGATGTAAGTAATTAAGCGCTCATAGCTGTTGAATTTGTAGTGGAGTTTAATTATTAACCAATTAACTAGGTTAAGCAGTTCCTGCTGTGATCATTACCTACTTAAATACCGCTAGTGGCATTTACTAGCGATACTAGATGGCACGTTAAGACGTCGGTACCGTCGGCCTTAAAACTGTCATCCTAACAGTCGTTAGAATACTTCAAAGGCCTTCTGGAAGCCTGAAAACTCCAGGGTTCGATGATGGTCGGGTATTGCGAATGCTCATCTGGCTACTCTGGCCAGTCATCACCATTAAGTATAAAAGCTTGTGTCTTCAGCTGTCCTTGATAGTCAGTTCCCAAACTAAATTAAGCCTATTTGACACCACTGACCAAATCTTCGCTAACGATGAGGTGAGTCAAAGACCAAACTATCGTCAATAAAAAAATGTGACGAGCCTAATGCTCCGGACTAGACATTTCCCGTTGGTATTACACTGAGCCGACTCGGGATCTTGCAGTGACATCAATGCCATTGTACTACCGTTGCAATGTCATGATACGTTCACGAAAATTCAGCAAAAATTTTACGTCAAAAATAATCCTCCGTATTCACAAGATTTCCAACCGCAAGTTAAAATCCGTCCCGCAGCTGGCACGTAAGGTAAGGGTGCGTTCATACTGACAAGTGAGCCAATAAGACACCGAGTGCGTTCGAGTGAGGTGTCGCCTGGAGGGAAGACAGAGTAAAATACAAGCAGTAGGTAATGTATCCCATTTTCGAGTTATGTATGGTAAAAACAAATAATATAACACGAATAAAATACATTACAGACTTATTTTATGTTTACTTTGAGGTATGCGGTGATGAAATACCGCGCGTTTAAAACTGCTATGGCTCTGTTATAAATCTTATGCTTTTCCTTTTACTGACCATTGCTGTTAGGCAATAAAAATAGTAAAAGTGGCAGTACTTGAAAATTCGTATGGCCACAGCACATGCTCCCATGGCCTCGAGACCTCGTTTCGCATGCAACTGAGAAAACTACGCAATTAATAAAAATATATAAATAAATTCATATAAAAAAATAGATTTATAACAACGGAATAAATCTTTCAGGTACATGGTGGCTACTTAATAATTTGTATAATATGTAAATATTATACAAATTATTAAGTAGCACATGTACACAAAACTTGACTAAGCTAAATTATAGAGATGAATTCATATATTTTTTAATGTTGTTATGTTTTCAATGACGCCTGCTATGCGGATTACATTACAAAATTATAAATATACGATAGAAAAAAAGTCATGTGCGGGATTAAAACCCATATCCATCCACCCCTTTAGCCGGGGTATACTCTAACCAACTGAGCTAACATGAATTCATATTTTTTTTTCTATTAAAAATAAATGGAGTCGTGTTTTTGGATCAGGTATAGTATTTGTCATAACCTCTATAATATAATATTATTTATTAATATCTGTACACACTATCTAAAAAAACGTTCATAATTTACCTTTTTGAGACTCACCTTAAGGTCGTCTTACGGGCAGTTGTGCACTGTGGCTCTGATGTCGTGAAGAGGGCCCGGACGAACGTGCTTCGTGATTGGAATTTAGAATTTTATTACATTCTACGTTTTATTCGGGTATCCGATTTATAAGGGGCTGGAACTTCATTTGCTGATACGGTGTGTGTTCTTTGCGAGTTCCGCAATCTTTGGCGTTTTAATTCATGAATTCTTACTCGTATTTATATCGATAAGAGTTTTACAATGTGCCAAAAGCATGGCTGGTGTTTGCAATAGGTATCGCTTCTACGTACAATCTATATATATATGCATTGAGATATCATGAAAAAAAAATGTTTATACATCTAATTTGCCTTTTATTTTATTAGATTTCACAGCATTTTTATTTAGTCACGTTCTTAGTTATCTGTCTATCGTTCCATGTGGAATCTTACTACTAAAATTGTAAGCACCCACCGATGTGTAGTTTTATTGAATAAACGTAGTTTTTTTTTAAATAAAAGAATAACTCTCTTTCATTTTTAATTTACTTTTTTTAATGTTATTGTTTCGGAACAAGCTTGAGGCTCACCTGATGTTAAGCGGACTTAACCTCTGCCTATAACAGATGTATTTCATCACGACTCATGAATTGCACTGCGCCCGTCACTTTGAGACATAGTTGTTAAGTCCCATGTGCCTGTAATTTCACTGGCTCTCAAGGACAGCTGCCGGAACACATCGTAAGGTGCTTGGCGGCAGATTTTCTAGTTGATCGGTGATTGATTGGTGGTCGCTAGCCAGTTGGGCATTCGCATAATGCTTTTCCACCATGCGGTGAAGCTCAAGCCCGCGGCTGGATTCGTACCATGGACCTGCTGCGCGGCAGTCCATAGTCAATGCCACTGAGCAATCAATGCTTCAAAAATTTTATAAAAAAAATATTAATTTAATAATATTTCTAAAATTATATGAAGGAATTAAATGTTTTTTATTTTATCTCCCAAAGTTAATTTTATTCATAAAATCGTTTTCGTTTCCGTTCGTTTTACACGGAGCGTCTTAATAAACCGTGCGTTTACCTTATATACAAGAAACTCGTAGGTTTTATATTACAATAACGCAGAAGTGCGTAAGAGATACAATACGATATTGAAATTGGTGAAATAAGAAACTCTTTACGATGTTATAAAAAGATTTTCAAGAACAATGATAAATTTACAGCTACATGATTAATTCTAAGTTAAGCCTGTTAACACCTTCAACCACATCGTCAGTTATCATTAGGTGAGATTGTGGTCAAAGGCTATCTCCAATTAAAAAAATTATGTTGACGATTGAGTTTTTTAGGAGTTATAGGATATCATTTATTTGCATAAGAAGCAAGAATTATATACAGAGATTAACAAAAAAAACTGTTTATGAACTAACACAGTTGTCAAATTAAATAGCATCGACATCATCTGTTGCCAAAATTAAAAGACTTGTGTTGGTATATTGTAAGTAATAAAATAATTTTAGTTATGAGCATATTTTGCTACGTAATTTCTGAATGATTCGGTATATGATGTCAGTTTACTAAAACACCCGTTCCCAAAACATCCATTTCCGTTACCACCGTTTCCTTAATAATACGTTCACCGATGTATGTGTTTCCCACAATGTACTTTTCCCAAAATATGCGCCTGGCTTGATATCCATTTCCCAAAAAGACCCAATCCCGAAACGACCGTTCCTGTCACTATCGTTGTTAATATAAAATTTTTTGGACACATATAGGTCATGAGAATCTGATATTTTGCCATATGGATGCTATTAGAAATGGGTATTTAATAAACAGATGGCTTTTTTATGTTATTGTTACAGAACCAGCTCGAGGGCCACCTGATGTTAAGCGGACTAACCTCTGCCTGTAACAGATGCATTTCCTCACACTGCGCCCGTCACATTGAGACGTAGTTGTTAAGTCTCATGTGCCTGTAATTTCACTGGCTCTCAAGGACTGCTGCCGGAACACACCGTTAGGTGCTTGGCGACAGATTTTCTACTTGAGGGTGGCCACTAGCCAGCTGCAAATGCCCTTCCACCATGCGGAGAAGCTGAAGCCCGCGGCGGGATTCCAACCATGGACCTGCTGCGCGGCAGTCCATAGCCAATGCCACTGAGCCATTATTGCTTCAAAACTTTGGTACAAATAACGGGTCTTTTGGCGAACAGTCATTTAAAAAATCTGTTAATTGGTAGGGATTTTATGGGAACAGGTGTTTTAGGAAACGGATAGGTTACTCCGAAACAGTATTTGTGAGGGCCAGTTACTTGAAAATTATTTCTCTTATGCTAGCTGAAAGCTATTTCGTCTATAACCCACGAAAGCATGAAAAACTCTACAGTCCTGTTCAAAGGGATGAAAAACTGAAAATGAACTTGTAGTAGACTTATTTTCTAACGCTTCTTTAATTTCTTCTATATATACAAAAACCAATTACGGTTTTAAACGGATCTACCAGATATGTGCGAAGAAAATGAGCGATGTAAGAGCAAAAACCTACCAATCAAATTGTTTCATTTCTAATAATTTCATTTCAAATCGTTTATTGCAAATATAGGTGTTAAAGCTGTTTAGTATATAATGTGATAGTTCTGCCATATTTGACCATTTGGCATGCAAGTACTAACTAAATTGAAAATATTGTCTAATCAAAACATAATTTATCATTCAGATATAAATCGATTCATTTAACAGAAATTGTTATTATATATTTATATTGGTACATTGAATTATACTTGTCAGTAAATAGTCTAAATATTCGAGGAGCCAAACAGAATATGATTTTATTGAATTGGTCAGTATAGTTATGAGGCAAACGTACTTTAAAACATCGTTCACTGTCGAACCCAAAATACAAGCTTTTGGTGGTAAAAACGAAATTCAAATATTGGTAAAGTGCTAACAACCTCTTTGGGTTGACTTCTGCTAGTCCTAACAAACATTTTGAGATGTTTTCTTTTTATAGATGTTTTTTTTTGTTTATTTGACAGAATCAACGCGAGGACCACCTGATGTTAAAAGTCTCTTGTGCCTTTATTGTAATTTTTCATTGTTTTTATTACTTAGCTCGATGTAAATATTCAAAACGCTATTCAAAGGGAGCGCAGCGCGGTCCAGTGTAGTGGGCGCTCTTAGCTTGGAGTAGGCATTGTCTTTAACTACGAGACACAGAACTTAAAAGTGGCAGATAGTATTAGAGAAATTTATGGCTTTAAGTTTTGAGTCCCTCTGAGCCAAGAGCCCGCCACGGCAACACTGGACCGCTCCGCGCTCACTTTGAATAGAGTTTTGAATATTAACATCGAGCTAAGTAATAAAAATTTATTAAATTACAAGCACAAGGGACTTTTAACATCAGGTAGTCCTAGTGCTTTTTCCGTCAAATACACATAAACAAACACAAAAAAATAATGTTAGGACTAGCAGAAGTCAACCCTTAGAGGCTGTTAGCATTTTACCAATAACCCTGTATAAATAAACATGGAAATGTATGCAGTTTTAAATCTCCCTAGCCTTTCTGAGTGCAAAGATCCTTATGGTAGATATTTTGTTCTAAAACCGCTCATTTTAAAATCTCTGGTGGACGCAGTCTTAGTTGTCAAATAATTTCAGTGATAAAGAAAATCTTATCTTCAATGCAAGGAGCAGTTTAAAAATGTTAGCACTTGATCTATTGTAGTACTTGAGCTTGATTATGAACTCATCAGAGTTCATTAAGTTTGAATATAAATAACCAACACATTGATTACATCATTGTTTTCCATAAACCACGACACATCGTTCAAAAGCATACAATTAAGTATTAAATTGCCTTGATTATCGTCCGATAATGCTTCGTCCGTACTCTAAAAGGAACATTAATTGTACGAAACTATCAGTATCCTAACTTATGATGTACGAATATATTTTTCGTGAGATAGGAGATCACTATCGCCCACGAACATCCACAACACCATAGGTCTCGAGGATGCGTTGCCGGTCCTTGAAGATGGATTACTTTATGCTCTCTTCTTGAAGGCTCCTAAGTTGTATCGGTTCTGAAATACTTTACATGGCAACGAGTTCTACATTGAAGCAGTGCGAGGCAGAAAATGTCGTGAGAATAGCAAGGTTGTGCACTTCTATAGACGTCGATTGCTTTTGAGATAAACCATATTATCGACTCAAACATCAATTATTTTTTAACTGGCATGAAATCGTTGCTTTTGTACTACATTTGACAGTAAATGTTAGTGTCTGAGTGCAGCAATAAATCTGGAAACGAGATAAAACCATGACTATTATTTACTTCAAAATCTGTTTTACTGCGTGTTGTCCAATCGATTCTTCGCTATCCGTAATTTTTAGGGGCCCTACCATACCCAAAGCCTACTATAGCTCTATTATATAATAATAGATATATATTGTTGCATGTCTGCCAGCCAGTGTTGTAGGAAGATAATCCAAGATCTTAAAAATATCTAAATTAGTAAGTTCTTAGATATCGATAGCTATCAAGTGTAATTTACATATCCATAAAATGCTAGATATAATAATTAATGTTTGAATTTTAAGCGCCATTTGACGAATTGGTTAACATGATCTAAATAATATGTGGCTGATTGGACAAACGAAACGAACTTCCCGCTGAAGTCATTCTTCTGCGATACGGTATGGTGTTGTTTAAAAAGGTCGTCATAAGGATTCTTAAAGGTCGGCATTGCGTTGGTAGTCCCTCTGGTGTTACAAACGTCCAGAAGTATATGTGACCACCTTCCATCAGGTGCGCCTCCTGCCTGCCTGTCTGACTACTATTGGGCAAAAAAAATTCAAATCCAATTTGGGATTCCATCAGTCATTTTCTTTAGATTGAAATAAACAATTGTGTCTTTATGACGTATCTGTGATGTTTAATTTTGCATTACGACTTAATATTTCTAAAATATAAAAATAGGGTAAGGAAGAGGAAGACTTTTCTTCTGCTGATATCTAGCTTGTGATCATTATATCTCCTGATGCCCTGTTGGTAAGTGATGATGCGTTTGTAGATGATTTCATGCCATTTTAAATAATTCAATTTCTATTCCTATGTAACAAGGTACTGGTTTTGGTTTCGACTATTTAAAATTCAGAATAGCCTTAACTTACTTTTATCAGATTGGGTAGACACGTTCTTAATTATATACCGTCCTTTTTACCGGCGATATGCCTTTAATAAAAAACACACTATTTACAGATACAACAACAACATTCCCCGTGGAGTGCCGGGTTAGAATTGCCCTCTCCATATCATCCCGCGGGTGTCGTTAGAGGCGACTAAGGGAAAAATACTGGAAGGTGGGCAGCAACGCCTTCTAAAGAACTGCCATCCTACACTGCGATCTTCAAGCCAAGCGTGGGGATTATGGAAAATACCCCCATAATAGGGAGGGCTGTGTTCAGCAGTGAACGATCCGGCTGATACAGTAAAGTACAGAAAAACAACATTTAGACCAAAGGTCATTGCAGGCCCACAGCAGTTCAAATGCTCCAGCCCACTACTAGTTGGCATCGTGCCCAACATGCTGGCAGCATTGCCAACTGATTATTGCTACTGATCCGATGGAGTTGGTATACTGAATAAATGGGACATCGATTGCCCGGACATCGGTATAATCGGATTACTGGAGCGCAGATGACGGTGAATTCAGATTTGCATGCGTAATGCCGCTAAGTGCACTTTTAGAAATAGCCATTTTCGTTGTCGTAGTATGGTGGCCATTTCTACTAAAAGGGGTGTAAAGGTTAGGTTATTTTAAGCTCACGTCAACAGAAAGGGTTTAAAATATAGTGTACTGGTATATTAAAGTATTTTTATGAAATTCTACAGTTTGTAACTGCGTTGTAGGACTTGTATGACAAAGTTTTGTTAGAAATTGTTTTGTATGTAAGGTAAGACAAAGTAAGATGCATATTACTTTTTACATAAATCGATCTTAACATACTTACTTACAGTTTTTTTATGCTTGTTAGTTTAGCTTTTGACCAATATCTCACCTGATGGTAAGTGATGATGTGGGCGAAGGTGTTAACAGGGTTAACCCAGAATAACTGGCTCTCAAGCTGCTGGAAAACACCGTTAGTTAGGTGCTTGGCGACAGATTTTCTGCTTGGTCGCTAGCCAGGCGGGCATTCGCAAAAATGACCTTCCACCGTGCGGTGAAGCTCAAGCCCGCCTCGGGATTCGAACCATGGACCGGCAGTCCGTAGCCAATACCACTGAGCCATCCCTGCTCAAATCCACCAGATACTAAAAGTGCCGTTCAACAAATAGTGGATATTCCGATAGATCTTAACACATCGCAAACATTGTTTATTAACGCCGCTGTCTGAAACTGTTTGAGATGTAATTCAAGGTCATATAATATATTTCTTGGTATAATTGTGTTTATACTTATAAATATACTGATTTTGATTAATATGTCGCTTAATAACCAAATATGTCATTTAATGTTAGGCTCGTAATATAATACTAATTTATGACCTATGAATAAATCAATTCTCCCCTGTTTATTCAATTATATCTTAATACCTACTTTCAATATACATACATACATACATAAAATCACGCCGCTTTCCCGTAGGGGTAGGCAGAGACCACGGATTTCCACTTACTACGATCCTTACATATCTCTTTCGCTTCATCTACACTGATCAATCCTTCCATACATAAGCGTCGGTTTCGGGTACTCTTGACCTGGCCTTTTTTCAGAACGTCTTCAATCTGATTTCGGAACGTTCGCCTAGGTCTTCCCCTTCCAAAACTTCCGTTCACTTGTCCCATGTATATCTGTTTAGTCATTCTTATTTCATTCATTCTCTCCACATGTCCAAACCATCTTAACATACCTTTCTCGATTTTTGTCACTTTATCCTCATTCACGCCACATCGTTCCCTTATCACACTATTCCTTATCCTGTCACTCCGTTTGACTCCAATCATGCTCCTCAATGCTCTCATCTCCACGGCATTTATTCTACTTTCATGCTTTTTCTGCCACACCCAACTTTCACTACCATACATTAGTGTCAGAACCAACACTCCCCCATGAACAGCCAGACGAGCCTTTTTAGACACCTTCTGACTGTTCATAAACGCGTGCAATGCTCCGTTTACCATGTTTCCAGCGTTCGCTCTCCTTTCTATATCTTTTTCACACTCACCATCTTTTGTAAACATGGATCCCAAGTATAAAAACTCTTTCACTTGTTCCACTTTTTCACTTCCGATCACAATATTGCATTCGGTCACTCTATCATCTCGTTCAAACACCATAACTTTCGTCTTACTTACATTTATTTTAATTCCCTTTCTTTCTTAAGCCTCATGCATAACATTTACCATCTCCTGCAACGCTTTTACCGACGACGCAAGTATTACTTGGTCATCAGCGTAGAGAAGACATTTGATATATATTATAGGAAATTTTTGTTTATACTATTTCGTACGGTAACAGTCTTATTATAATTACAATGTGTTAATATTGACAGCAATATGTTTGAGACCTTCCACCGGAGGCTTTATTTGTGTCTTGTAAAGCACATGTAGGTAACATACATCACACATGGTATTAGAAAAGCACCCTATTGTTCTTTTTCCA
This sequence comes from Plagodis pulveraria, assembly GCA_963890685.1. Classification (NCBI taxonomy): domain Eukaryota; kingdom Metazoa; phylum Arthropoda; class Insecta; order Lepidoptera; family Geometridae; genus Plagodis; species Plagodis pulveraria. Next base: position 6,175,380 of record OY982964.1, on the reverse strand, counting down.
ATATTATATGTGCAGTAGAAATATATTATTTCCATTCAACCGCTTTGCATCATATCATATTATTTAGACATAATATGCCTTTGCTCTGATATGTGGTTATTGTATACGACCTCGGATAAGGCAAAAATCTGCATCTTTTCTTTGGAGACTTATCCGGTTGAGTGGTCGATGTATTTTATCATAATATTTTTGACGGTTTCAAGGATAACTTAAGGAAACATCGATCATAGTATTCAACTTGTAAAGATAATACGTGCAAAATTATTTACTCCCGAATACCAAGATGTATTAGAATTTTAATATTGTTAGGTTTGCAATAACGCCTGCTATGCGGATTACATTACAAAATCACAAATATACGATAGGAAAAATGTACACTTGACTTAAATTTTTCCTATCGTATATTTGTGATTGTCGTCATGTCATGTTAGCTCAATTAGTAAGAGCATACCCCGGCTCAAGGGGTGGTAGGACGCGGGTTCGAATCCCGCATATGACTTAATTTTTTCCTATCGTATATTTGTGATTTTGTAATGTAATCCGCATAGCAGGCGTTATTGCAAACCTAACAATATTAAAATTATAAGGTTGCGTCATCATTTACAAGTATAAAACCAATTGCAAAATTGGTCGTGTTTGTAGTACAATGCAAGTGGTACAATAGATGTCGCTCCATCCCAATACGATGGTTCAAATCAAATCAAATCAAACCGTTTATTTGTAAACATGTGTAAGAATACATACTTAATTAGCATGCATGATCTTATTATAAAGTAAGTTAGCACAAACATGTTTCGCCCTTTGAGGCATACAAATCTATCATTTCAAATTACATAGATCACATTTAATACAGTCAAAACGCTTAATCAAATTAGGTGTAAAATAGGTTCTTTACCCAACGGTAGGAAAGATTCGAGTTATGACGTCATGTCATGTTAGCTCAATTGGTTAGAGCATACCCCGGCTCAAGGGGTGGATGGACGCGGGTTCGAATCCCGCACATGACTTAAATTTTTCCTATCGTATATTTGTGATTTTGTAATATAATAGAATTGTTACCAAAATAAGCTTAGTAATAATAATTGACATTTAAAAACTGTTAAATGTCAATTAACCTGACGCAGATGTGTCTATCCTTAATGTGTAACCAATAACAACTCATTTGGCATTTTTTTATAGGAAATGTAGGCAAACGTGCAGGCGGCTCAATTGGTGGTAAGTGATCGCCGTTGCCCACGAACATCTCCATACCAGAGGTCTCGAAGATGCGTTGCCGGCCTTTGAGGAAGGAATATGCTCTATTCTTTGACAATTGTCAACAAAACACATTTTCAACGTTGCATACATAAATACCATTCGACAACATAAATACCATTCGAAAATATTAAATATTATCGAAAAATTCGATAAATCATATCTCTCCCCGACTTTTTACTCCTCCCTTAATTCATCCACCGCCCTTCAAGGGGTCATTACGGAACGTGTGGATAATGTCTTCCACTGAGCCCGAGTGCTCTAAAACGGTCGTTCTACAAAACTGGCAACACCAGTTAAATTACGGCCCCCTTTTTACTGGCAACACTTAGATCGTATAATAGGCAGTGAGTTTTGTCTGATCGCGATGAAGCACTTTTGGGAGTTATCTGCCTATATCTATTCGACTGACATATAAGCAAGAATAATAAGTTGTTCTCATACAGAAAATAGAACATTGTAAATGTGTTGCTTCTGATTTTATGATACTCAAGTTGCAAGTCTTCTTGGTTGCACACCCATCACTATTGGTTGACAAGTGCGCAAACTTGCACAAAGCAGGGTAATGGACTCTGTAGTGTGCCTAAAATAAAAAATACAAAAAATCATGCCTATTTCTCGTTGGGGCAGGCAGAGACCACAGATTTCCACTTACTACGATCCTAACATATTTCTTTCGCTTCATCTACACTCATCAATATTTTCATATATGAGCGTCGGTTTAGGGTACTCCTGATCTGGCCTTTTTTCAGAACTTCTTTAATCTGATTTCGGAACGTTTGCCTAGGTCTTCCCCTTCCAACCCTTCCGTTCACTTGTTCCATGTATACATATCATTCATTCTCTACACATATCCAAACCATCTTAACATACCTTTCTCGCTTTTTGTCACTATATCCTCATTCACACCACATCGTTTCCTTAATACCTTATCCTGTCACTCAGTTTGACTCCAATCATGCTTCTCAATGCTATCATCTCCACTGCATATATTCTACTTTCATGCTTTTTTGCTATACCCAAATTTTAACTATTAATACATTAAAATAATACATCATTAAAATAGTTAACGAACGTTCCGAAATCAGATTGAAAACGTCCTGAAAAAAGGCCAGGTCAAGAGTACCCTAAACCGACGCTTATGTATGAAAGGATTGATGAGTGTAGATGAAGCGAAAGTGATATGTAAGGATCGTAGTAAGTGGAAATCCGCGGTCTCTGCCGACCCCTACTGGAAAGAGGCGTGATTTTATGTATGTATGTATGTATTAAAATAGTAAAAATGATACATAAAAATTAGTAATGGAGTCTTAAAGGCATTTTTTTTCCTTTGGTCGGCTATTACGACTACAAGTATGGGATGCGGATCAGCCATGATTTTTAAGCCGAGCGCTGTATGTTCTATAAATCATATTTAAACACGTATTTGGTGTAAAATATAAGCAGAATTTATTAAGCACAAGACATGACATAAAAACATTTTTTATAAACAGCAACCGAACACAATGTCAGTCATTTCAATAAATTGGAGTCGGCCAGGATTAGCAATAAGGTTTTAACCCTCCAACACGCCCTCTTAATCCTGGAGGAATTCAAGCATATCTCGTACAAACGACAAGTGCTTACAGCTAGGCAGTGCCTTCGTGAGCACATCAGCAGTCATCTGCTCTGTTGGCATGTACATCAGTTCTAGCACCCTATTCTCAACAGCTTCACGAATATAGTGATATCTAATGTCCACATGTTTTGTTCGCTTATGGAACACTGGGTTACCAGCCAGCTTCGCCGCAGACTGATTATCACTATACAGGGTTACAGTGTGACATTGACCTATCAACTCAGCAAGAACCGCACGGACGTATACCGCCTCTTTGGCAGCTTCAGACAAAGCTATATACTCCGCCTCGGTAGACGAAAGTGCGATACACGATTGCTTATAACAACCCCAGGAAATAACACTCCTACCTAGCTTATAAATATACCCCGTGTAAGATTTACGATCCGCCCCGTTAGCCCAATCAGCGTCAGTAAATCCATAAACATGAAATTTATCATGTTCATCACTTTTTCTGTACACAAGACCTAAATTCATTGTGCCTTTTAAATACCGCAATACACGTTTGGCCGCTGCAAAGTGTTCCGCTGTGTAGCAAGTATTAAACTGACTTAAGAAACATGCAGCAAATGAAATGTCAGGTCTTGAGATCACAGCTATATACAATAAACATCCTATCAGCTCCTGATACGGTAGTCTACTCTCGTGGGTGGCGCTATCAGAAAACTTCAGACCTACATCTAAGGGCGTCTTAGCAACTTTACAGTCACTCATACCGAAACGTTCAAGAAGCTTTTCAATATAGGTTTTCTGACTCAGCTTCAACTCACGACTAGTGCGCTGTACTTTGATGCCTAGCATATGTTTAACCTCACCTAAATCTTTAATTGTGAAGTGAGACTTCAGTGACGTTTTTATCTTATCAGCAAGCTCGTCACAGTCGTAAAAAACGAAAAAATCGTCTACATAGAGAGCAATAATAATGGTTCGCTTACCCACTCGGCGACTGAAGATACAGCTCTCATACTTGCTCTGCGTGAAATTCTCTGCGAGTAAAACTTCCTTTACCTTATCGTACCAGGCACGTGACGCCTGCTTTAACCCGTACACGGCTTTCTTGAGTCTGTAGACCATATGCTCATTGCCTTGCTTGACGAAACCTTCAGGCTGTGACATATAAATTTCTTCACTCAAATTGCCATTCAGAAAAGCAGTCTTGACGTCAAGGTGATCAATCTTCAGATCTAATTCAACCGCAAGAGACAACAGCATTCTCAACGAACTATGTCGCACAACCGGAGAAAAAGTATCCATGTAGTCAATTCCGAACTTTTGGGTAAAACCCTTTGCAACCAATCGCGCTCTATAACACGCCACTTTGCCATTGGCGTCACGTTTGATTTTAAACAACCATCGATTCTTGACAATATTCTTGTCTGCCGGTCTGTCAACTAGCTCCCAAGCCTCATGCTTATCGAACGAATCAATCTCATCTTGCATAGCTTGCCGCCAAAGCTTACTATCACTCGATTGCAAAGCTTCCTTGACATTCGTCGGCTCACTCAACTCTGTCTCGAGCGCAGACATCGTCCTCGGTACTCTCGGCCGTAAATTATAGGCTGGTCCGTCAGATGGTGGCTTCCGTGGCATTCTGGTTGTATCAGTAGATGAACTCGGCACCTGCTCGTCAGCCTCAAACCACACTTCAGGCTCTACCTGTCTCTCCGCCTCAACCTCAGCCTCTACAGTTTGTAGTGATGGCATCTCCACCTCAAGCTCAGTCCCAGACTGATCACGAACATCCGCATCTTCAACGGTATCTCCGTCATCACTAGTCGGAAAGAAGATCTCCACGGGCCGTTTACTCTTGACACCTGGAAAAATTGTTTCGTTAAAAACAACATCACGACTACGAAAAACTATATTTTTCGCCGAATCGTAGAGCCTATATCCATTACCGTCATAGCCAAGAAATATACAACGCTTGCTTTTTGGTTCAAGCTTATTCCGCTTCACTTTATCAACGTGAGCATAAGCTTCGCAGCCAAACACACGTAAGTGTTTCAAGCTAACCTTCTTACCTGTCCAGGCTTCCTCAGGAGTTTGCCCTGAGAGCCTTTTCGAAGGTGACACATTTATTAAATATGCAGCAGTACAGGCAGCTTCTGCCCAAAACTTGTGGTCTAGGTTCGAAGTATACAAGAGGCACCTTACTTTTTCTAGGAGGGTCCTGTTTAGCCTTTCCGCACAACCGTTCTGTTGAGGACTGTAAGGCATAGTTACCTGATGGACTATCCCCTTACCTTTCAAAAAACCTTCAAGGTCTCTGTTTACATACTCGGTCCCATTGTCCGACCTCAAAACTTTAACTTTGTCACCAGTCTGAGTTTCGACTAGCTTAATAAAGTTTTTCGTGTATTCACTCACCTCGCTCTTACGCTTCAGGAAATACACGAACACCTTCCTCGAATGATCATCCAAGAATGTCAGGATATACCTCTTGCCTCCAAGCGAATTCACCGGCAACGGACCACACAAATCGGTATGGATTAAATCCAACCGTTTTACAGCCACAGACTTCTCAGGATTGCTAGGAAAAGGAAACCGAGCTTGCTTTCCCTTTAAACAAACTTCACAGGCAACGTCTTTACAAGGGTCGTCCTGAAAACTAATATCATTAGCAAGTCCCTGCCTCAAAAGCTTCATATTGTTGGCGCTTAAATGGCCAAGTCTTTGATGCCAAGTTGCAGTGCTAGTAGTAAGATTCGCCCTTAGACTGCAGGTCTGAAGTCTGTAAGCCCCTCCAACGTCATTTGCCTTAATCAAAACATCGCCCAGCTTAGAAATTGTACAACCAGTAGTATCAAAATTAACAATACAACCATTCTTAATCAATTGCGAAACAGATATGAGATTTACAGACAGCTTAGGTATATACAACACATCAGTTAACGTCGCGCTATCCGACAACTTAACAGTACCTATACCTGTACACCGCAGTTTATCTCCATTAGCAATGGTGACGTGACCATCTCGCGATTTGAAGTCTGTCATCAAATCACGCCTGCCAGTCATGTTATTTGTAGCCCCCGAGTCTATGTACCACGAAGATTCCGAGTCAGATCCAGTACTATATGCTGATAAGACACAGTTTCCTGAAGAATCCTTCGCGTTCCGGCAATCTTTCTTCAGATGTCCTTTCTGTCTGCACTTCCAGCACCGCGGTTCTCTCTTTCTAGCGGAATTATCCTTCGCTTTTGACTCATCCTTGTGCTGCTGCGCTTTTCTCGTCCAGGAGTCACTCGTACTAGCGCCTTTTCTTTTAGAATACAAGCACTCACTCGAATCTCCACGAGTAGTCCAACGTTGATCCTGTAGCAGTTTCGATTTGACTAGATCAGCAGTAATGACAGCTCCCGAATGCTCTAGTGCCATGATCTTGGGCTCGTACTCTGTCGGTAAACCTTTGAGCATCAACGCACCAAGAAACTCGTCATCAACAGGTTTGTTCATATTCGCCAATTGCTGCGCTAATGACAATACTTCATTGACGTAAGCTTCCATGCTAGAATAGTTCTCCAGTTTGACAGCGCACAAGTTCTGAAGAGTTCTCACTCTTGAACCGAGTCCTTTATCATCATATGCACGTTCTAGTGCATTCCAGGCGTCTTTCGCCGTATCAGCTGACATCAAATGTGAAAAACATGACTTTTCAACGCCCAAGCAAATTTTAGATTTTGCAATTTCGTCACGTCGATCTTTCACTTCGGACGTTGTTTTGTCATCCTTATCGTAACCGCTTATACAGATCCATAAATTGTCGTGAATCAATGCATTTTTCATAACAAATTTCCACTCGACGTAATTTTCACGTCCGCGTAATTTTTCATGTGAAAAACTTTGATTTTTCGTTTCCGACATATTTACAATAACGTTGCACTATTTTTGCTGAACCATAACCTTCTATAAATCATATTTAAACACGTATTTGGTGTAAAATATAAGCAGAATTTATTAAGCACAAGACATGACATAAAAACATTTTTTATAAACAGCAACCGAACACAATGTCAGTCATTTCAATAAATTGGAGTCGGCCAGGATTAGCAATAAGGTTTTAACCCTCCAACAGTATGGTACATAGACATGAATATAGGTATATTTCACAGGCCAAAACAATACCAACCTTTAGTAGCAGTACAATTATTTGTGAACGAGTTCGTCTGGAGGAGTACTGCCACCTTTTTCTACCGCCAAGCAGTTAAGTTTGTATTACTGTTCTTCCAATAGGTATCCGAAGGATATGGTTGTTACAGAAATTACATTTACATGATCTTTATTACTCAAGCACTGAAATTGAAAGAAGAGTATGTGTTATGCAGAGTGTTAGCTACCTCCATATTGAATTTCATCAAAATATGTCTAGCCGTCTAGCTAAGTAACCTATGTGTTATTCCAGGATGTTATCTACCTCCATATTTTTTTTTACCAAAATCAATCGAACCGTTTGAGCGTGAAGAAGTAACAAACATACAAACACACTCACAAACTTTCGCTTTGATAATATGTATTAGTTGGATATTGACGCCCTCTTCCTTTCTTGCCATCTATTTTTTAAGCGCTCGTAGCGAAGTTTACTTAGCTGTTCTCAACCGCAAAGTTAAGCAACGTCGCGCGCGGTCATGAGTTGGATGGGTGACCGCTAGTGAGATTACTACTGAGCGTTTCCGTGCTTCGGAGGGCACGTTAAGCCGTCGGTCCCGGTTGTTGTCTTGAGATGGCAGTCGTTATAGCATGGTGGTAGGGCATTTTGCGAATGCCCGCCTGGCTAGCTACCACCCTCAAGTAGAAAATCTGTCGCCAAGCACCTAACAGTGTGTTCTGGCAGCTGTCCTTGAGAGCCAGTACTTTTAGGTTAGACTGAACAACACCTTCGACTGCATCATCACTTACCATCAGGTGAGATAGTGTTCGAAGGCTAACCTATCAAGCATAAAAAAAAAACTGGAAGAGCCAGTGTCGACCACATACATGTGTTTATTTTCGTCTCATCATGTCGCCACAGACAAATAAGTTCTTACATCACATCACACTTCATCACATCGCATTACAACATAGGTATGATGGAATTTCTAAATATTACAAGCACTATCGCGTGCTAACCTAAAATCATATTTTTACAAATTATTTTGAAATGTCGGGTTAAAATAGCGTGCCCAGGTGGCCGAGCGGTTTAGGCATCCGGCGCGAAATCGGAGGACGCGGGTTCGATTCCCGCCCGGGGCATAAAGTTTTGTGCTCCAATAATTTGTGAAAATGTGATATGATGGAATTTTAGCAGCTTACAAAAAAAACACAATTGGATGATTTCTGAGTACTTATTGACGATTTTCAATTTAAAGATTGTACTATAAGTACCTCACGGCTTAGATAAAGTACCCCATATTTCTTAATATAATCCAGTCCATTGATGCATCATACCAACCTTGTTCCAGCTCTCTAGACCGCACACGGTACACGATCTCTAAGCCTAGAGCTGTAGAGCTACAAGTAACCAGCCACGGCAGATTAAGGGATTAGTGAAGTGGTTGTCGGTTTCCCGACCTATTGTCTCTTGTTTATCATATATATATAATACGTTAGTAAATACCTAATAATTAAGAATATTGATGTACACGGTATATTGATGTGTCGAAGCGCTAGTGGCGAAGTTAACTTAGCTGTTCTTAAGAGATCAGCAAAATTAAGCAACGTCACCCGCGGTCATCAGTTGGATGGGTGACCGCTAGTGACATTACTACTGAGCGCTTCCGTGCTTCAGAGAGCACGTTAAGCCGTCGGTCCCGGTTGTTATCTTAGGAAGGCAGTCGTTATAGCATGGTGGTAGGGCAATATGCGAATGCCCGCCTGGCTAGCTACCACCCTCAATAGAAAAACTGTCGCCAAACACCTAACGGTGTGTTTCGGCAGCTGTCCTTGAGAGCCAGTAATTCTAGGGTAGTCTGAACAACATCTTCGACCACATCATCACTTACCATCAGGTGAGATAGAGGTCAAAGGCTAACCTATCAAGCATAAAAAAAAAAAACTCCAAACAGTTTTTAATTATGTGCTAGGAAGAGACTAGTCCACCCACAACACAAGGTATCCTAGTGTGGGGGCTAGAGCGACATGTAGACAACTTTGTTAAAAAACTTATAGGTATCTAGTAAGTAAGTGCTTCTTATGCTTTTCTTTGAGTATCATTTTAGGCAATGTTCTCATATTGATACGTATATTAGTACAAACTACCTAACTTAGATCATAGTATAATAATCTATTATAGATATTTAGATAACTGTCTATGTATTTTTAATTATTATTTTTTGTACAATAAAAATATTTGTATTTGTAAATTAAATTCTTTCTATTCATACATCTGAATTTCTTTACACATCCTGTCAGAAAATTTTAAAATTTTGGTAAAATTCAATTATAACCCTTATATAACACGTTTAATAAATAAATAAAAATGTACATGCTTCTGAGCACTTCGCCTATACAATATTGTGTGTCAATTAAATACTGCGCTAAAAAAAGACGCAAAAAAGGCAAAAAAAATACTCTTCACATTGCAAAAAGACATCGTAATATAGATATAGATATACATCAAAAGAGGATGTACAGAGGTTCCGAGTTTGGTTATAAATTGAGCTTTTGTTATATATACCTCGTTAATGGCAAGCATTATTGCAATATTATTAAAGGCCCTCGTTATTTTAAGGCATCACAACAACTCGTAAAAGAAAAAACAGTTGGTTTAGATCATAATCTTAAAACTAACTAGATTATACGATCGGCGTGTTAATGTATTTTTTGGTTAAATATCGTATATCGTACTTAAGATTTACTACCGAAATATCAGATTTATTTGATTATATTCTCAGATACATCTTTAAGGAAAATGATCTAAATGGACAACTATGACAGCCTCCGATACATTTATTTGTATGGGAAAAAAAAATATTCTTGCAAAGTCAAGCTTTAGACTCTAGAGCTCATTTCGTAAGATACTCCGCGTCCTAGTGGGCAAAGCAGTTTTTTTATCGGCTTATTTCTCAGGTATTAGGGTCCCCTTGGGGTCCGCCCCGTGGGATGCTGGGTTAGAATTGCACCTCCCCATATCATCCCGTGGGTGTTGTAAGAGGCGACTAAGGGAAAAATACTGGAAGGTGGGCAGCAGCACCTTCTAAAGAACTGCCATTTTACACTGCGATCCCCAAGCCAACTGCCAAGCGTGGGGATTATGGTAAATACCCCCTTAATAGGGGAGGCTGTGACCGAGTCCCCGTAAAAAAATATTTGTTCCAAAATTTTAGGTGTTTTTAATTTATACACTCCGTTTACAAACTAGAGACTGTTGGTTGTGATATGATGATGCGATCAAATTGTATTATCCAAATCGAAGCGCTGAATTGTCGCTGTATTATTAAAATCGAAGTGTGCGTATAGTAACGCCACAAATACGATTAGACTACTGGACAAGAACACGCAACCAGCCCAACTGCAACGAGGCGTGAGACAGGGAGACGTTATTTCTCCGAAATTGTTCATGAACGCGTTCAAGGACGTTTTGAAGCTCTTGAACTGTATATAATTCGGTATCAAGATCTATGGCGAATACATCACTAATCTTCGTTTAGCCGATGCCATAGACATAATGGCAGAGTCGCTCGAGGAACTCAGTACAATGCTCAGCGACCTCTAATTTCACTGGCTCTCCAGGACAGCTGCCGGAACACACCGTTAGGTGCTTGGCGACAGATTTTCTACTTGATTACTTGGTTGATAGCCAGGCGGGCATTCGCAGAATGCCCTTCCACCATGCGGTGGGATTCGAACCATGGACCTGCTCCGCGGCAATCCATAGCCAATGCCACTGAGCCATGACTGCTTCAACGAGCCTCAGCCGTAACACATATTTTTAAATATAATATAATATATACTCGTATAATATGATAACATTTGTGTGTACGTCATTTTTTTAAATAAGATTATTCCACAACATATTTAGCTACTAACGCGATTAAAAAAAAACATGTATTTAACTTTGTATTACTCGCCATAGATATAAGGTTTCATCTAACCCCTTTAAAAATCGGACAATAAAACTACAGCACATATAAATACAATAAACCCTAATAACCATACAAATTAACCATCGAAGATTCTGAATATCTACAAAATCGAACCCTTAACCCTTCTCGTTAACTGTAGTGGGGTATTGGGCTAATAAAAAGCATACGTTCTATATACAGATTTGAATATAAGGAGTTTATATCTACGCGATATATGAATAAAACAGATAGACAACTTCAAAAATAAGTATTTTTCGGGATATTAAAATAAAAAAATCTTTTTCATTTATTAAGATTATTATGTAGTAATTTCCTTTAATGTTAAATACAGAGCTTGGTTAATTTTAACCAACTTCGAAAAAAAGGAGGTCTCATTCGAATGTTTTTTTTTGTGTCTCATAATTATTTACTATATAATGCTTGCTTTTCGACTTTCGAAAGCTGGTGCTTGTCATGTAGTCCCATTAAAATCTGAGTGAGATCTGACGAGTAGTATTTGAGTTATCCCTTAAAGTGTGTATTTTATGTTCAGTTGTTTATTTTTTTGGTAAACATTCACGTATTGTTTTCTTAACATAAACACTGACGAAAAAGCGTGAGATACCGATTAAAAAATGAAAAAAAAAAACTGTTTATTTATTCCCTTTCACCAAGTTTCAAATAATTTCAAATTTTTCAAATTTCAAATTTATTTATTTTCTTTACAAAAATGTTGGCCTTAATTATCCTTAAACTATTATAGAACTAGACAATGTTTAATGCAATTTAAAACTTTCAGTAAGATAATACATAATATCTCTAGCTCTCACGGTAGGATTCCCTGTGTTTGTGAGAGCTAGTTCACTCCATTAGGGTCTAAGTTAACATAACTATTAATATATATATTTTTTTTTTATATAAATACACACTATGTAAACAAAAAATATCGTTTTGATTAACGACCAAAGAAATGTTATTAAACATTTGTATGTAGAAGTAGTGAATAAATTTGTTTTAAACCTAAAAGGATCACTCAGCAAAGCCATTCCAATCAATAAGCAACTCTAGCTACGAAGCAATAAGGTGCACTTCAGCTCGCGAAACACGAAGTACCTACTATTTATAATCACCAACAAGGCTTTTTCTATTGCATAGTCACGCATAGCTCTGATCTCGTCTAACGCAGCACGCACCGTAGGATAATCCCATTCAGACGGACACGCCGATGTACTACAGCTTTGTACCTGAGGAGCTGAGCGAGCCAAGGTTAGGAGAGTACTAATACAGTCCGCAAAAAATAAACTGATATTCTCGTCTTTATCATTGTAAACTTTTCGTATGAAATTGATTTACTGGATTATACTGATAACCCCAGCCCCTAGAGAGGTCCAAGGGTTATTCTCTAAGAGGGCCCATTAACGTGAGTGTTATTGTGACGCCTACAAGTAAGCGGAATAGGAGTTTTGTACTTACCCCATGTCATTAAAGGTTGGTATTTATTTGCCGGTTGTTCGGAGGGATGGTTAGTATCTTTTGGTTACGTAGTAACTATTACATCATCTGTGCTTTGGAAGTTATCGTCCGTGGTAACCATCTTGAATGGAGGGTTGAAGTTTGGGGAAATAGCCCCATAATACTGGCACTTACTTGGATTATGCATGCCAATTTTTGCTCTACTAGTATTGGTCAAGAAATTTTCGTCTCTAAGAGCTAGAAATTTATATTCATTGTTTATTTTGGTAAGTCAAGGTAAGGCAAATATTTGCACAAATATGATTAGTTAAGTTTAGTCATAGCTGTATCACAAACTTAGCTATGTTTGAGTACTTTGATTAAAAAAAATACATATCTGCATTGTACCGGTTGTTGTTAATGCAGATGTATTGATTGCAATGTTATATATTACCTCATCAATTTGCCTTCATATTACTAGTACTATTGGATAGTTCCATCATTGGTACTAATGACACTATTTCCAGTACCTACCATCAATGTTTTGGTACTAGTGACACTATTTAAAATCTTGATATCCTTACAAAATCACAAATATACGATAGGAAAAATTTAGGTCATGTGCGGGATTAGAACCCGAGTTCATCCACCCGTTTAGCCGGGGTATGCTCTAACTAATTGAGCTAACATGACATGACATCACAACTCAAATCCCTCCTATCGTTATTTAACCATCTTATTGGGACTTGATATCATTATTTTAGAAAAATATATTATAAATATACTTTTTATTGTATTTTTATTGTGAAATCGCGACCAGGTTTAGCCAAAAACGATAGATAGGTTTTTAACACATAACTAGCTACCCAAATTGAAAATGTGAATCAACTTGTTCCTCTTGATAACGTTTTTCTGCAATAAGATATTTTCTTACGACCTTAATTAAGAGTATTTTTTTGTGCAATAAATATATATAGGGGACATTTTTAAGAAAAGTGGTTAAAAACAACTTGAATTTATAAAAATATTGTCAAGATTCTCTTACTTTGGTATAAACCTGTTCAAGTAAAGCTATGAAGCGCTTGTCGGCGCCATCTTTAATTTTTCAAATGGAGTCGCACGCAATTTTCATGCCAATTATTTCTTCTGAAATAGCTTTTATTACAACCCAAAATGTTATAGTTACATAAAATATGCTGATCATATCGTATTAAATTAAATTGGCATCTTCATTAACTTCTTCGAATATTGATGGTGGAAACTTTGATTTTATCAAAAGCAACAGTCGAAACTCGAAGAAAACTTGTCGGACCTAAACGCTGTTTTCAACAAATTATCGTTAAAATTCCTCGAGTAATTTTAACGTTCACTTTGACGGTTTTAAAGGAGGAATTAGCACATTTTAAAGTAGGTTTTAGCGTTTCTCATTTTGCATGTAAATCCATCGGGGCTTTTGGTGAATTTTCAACTTCGTACTTTCGGCCGGCGCCCTAACACCTTTGCAGGGTGAAAACTTTTGTTTGTTCATCTTTAGTCTCGTACCTACATTAGAATATAATCCATGTCCCTTACATTTAATTAAGGATGTGCGTAGCAATATAATTATGATTGTAATTTTACAATCCACTGCTTCATATTTCAAATTCTTTTTCGATTTGATTTATTTTAATTGTTGCCTCAAGTGACCGTGGGGTGCCGGGCTAGATTGCCAACCTTCCATTACCCGTGGGTACCGTAAGAGGCGACTACGGGTAACACACCAGAAGGTAGGCAGCAGTGCTTTCTGAGGAACTGATATCTAACACTGCGATCCCCAAGACTCGTACCCCAAACAATAATAATTTACATATATTATAGAGGATTTTATGAAAAGCTCGTGGCGTAGCTTGCCTAGCCATTCTTAACCTATTAACTACGTTAACCAACATCCACTGCGCCCATGACTTGAATGGTTGACTGCTAATTGCATATACTAATAAGCGCTTGCGTTAATTTTATTTCTGATTATTTATTTTTGTCTAGGGACCATGTGACACCTTTTTCTTCCAAGCGAAGTATTATTCATTATATTAACATAATATTTTTTTGTTGTCTTATTGAAATTCAGTACATTTAATAGATAAAAAAAAATAGCATTTCCGGAGTTTATTCCGGAATTGAACCAGAAACAATGTGCTGGTCCTATCCAATCCTTTGGAATACTTTTTGCAACGGTAGATGGCAGTCGTTATACGACTAGCATGGTTAGCTACCACCCAAGTAGAAAATCTGTCGCCAAGTACCTAACGGTGTGTTCCGGCAGAAGTCCTTGAGAGCCAGTGAAATTACAGGCACATGAGACTTAACAACTATGTCTCAAGGTGACGGGCGCAGTGCAATTCGTGACTTGTGATGAAATGCATCTGTTATAGGCAGAGGTTAGTCCGCTTAACATCAGGTGGGCCTCGAGCTTGTTCCGTCACAATAACATAAAAAACAAAAAGAAAATGGTGGTAGGGCATTATGCGTTTGTGCACCTGCCACCCTTAATCTATGCGTAATATAGATAATGAAAAAAAATTTATTTCATTCGTAAATGGACGATATCGGTGGCACGTGATACGTGAGGGTAGCAAATCTGTCAACAAGCACCTAACAGTGTGTTCCGACAGCTGTCCTCTAAAGCTAGGTAAGCCTGAGCAATATACGCCTAAACAATATATTTTTATTGTTAACGCCTTGTTCGCGCCAAAAGCAAGCACGACCGACGTTAACCACTTTCTCACCTGACGGTAAGTGATGATGAGGTCGAAGATTTTCAGGCTAACCAGGTTCTGAAAGACAACTGCCGTAACACACTGTAAGGTACTTGGGGACAGATTTTCTACTAGAGGGCTTTCTACTTGAGCTAGTCAGGCGGGCATTCGCAAAATGCCCTATTACCATGCTAAGTAAAAAAATTGTTTAGTAATAAATATAGTTCGTAGCTAAGAATTTCTTTTTACCCAAAAATGGAACCGACTTCAACACTCAAAAGTGTGAAATAACTTGTTGAAGTCTGTACCATGATAGTTCAAAAGTACCTATTATTACAATATTGTGTGCATGGTACCGACTTCGACAAGTTATTTCACACTTTTGAGTGTTGAAGTCCTCAAAAGAAGGTTCCATTTTTAAGAATTTAAAATTTAAAATTAATGTTTTAAACCTTTTTAGTGACCCTTACTACTAACAGGATCGATTGTCATTCACTGTCAATGACTATATCATCAAAATATGAAAACACTTCAGTTATTGGAGTTTAAATCAAAAACGGCTGAACCGATTTTAATGAAATTTAAATGGGACCACACGGGAAGCATCAGCTTTATAATAAAAAAAATCATCAAATCGGTAGTCAAAAGTTATAAGGTTACAAACATAAAAGAAAATACAGTTGAATTGAGTACCTTCTCCTTTTTTTAAGTCTGTCAAAAATAGTAACATTTATAGACGGACATTGAACATTTATCAGAATTACGTTTCGCTACGAATATTATGGTTTCAGAATATTTTTATTATCTCATAAGAATACACTTATTCACTTACTGAGATACTTAAATTAACTTATAATATACATGTTGTGCCACAGATCGTAGTGTACAAAACCAGAAATGTAACTAAATTTACGGAATTTTAAAAATATCAATAAAACATACATAAAACAAAATCTACAAATAGATACACCACGTAAGAATTTCATAATAGAAAGAATAACATAATCTACCCTCATGCTATTTGTTTCGCCCGCTTGCAAGCGTTTGTTTATTTAAGCCTTGTTCATAGTGACAGCTTGTAACGTTAATAATGTTGTACTAGTACTTTAATAAATATGAGAAATCCTTTAAAACATGTAGCTTTAGCCTTTTCTTAAAAGTAATCAAAGTTTTGGTTTCCTTAATTTCCTTCGGTAGGTTGTTGTACAATTGTGCCCCTTCATACATTATGTTTCTTTTACCATAATTTGTTCTAGGTCGTCTTAATAAGATATTGTTGGCTTGTAAACCGGTATTCAAAAGTAAACCCAACCATTACTACAATTACCAGTTAAAACATAACAAATTCCACCTGTTAGGTACTTGGAACATTACCAAGAAAACGTTGATAAAATTTTATCTCTACAACAAACACTTCCGATCAGACCATTCTCCATAACAGCATCGCTACAAGGCCCTTTGTGTTACGCAAGGGACTGAGGGTAGTCTAAAATTACAGCCCTGTTTATCTGTTATGAGCCGAGCAATCTGGGGGGTGCCCGTTTATAGGAGTTGTCTATGGCTCCAACACTTACCAGGGTTTTTGGTGGCCTTGATCGCAGGTATGATGAAGACTTTATGTTGGACACATACATTTGTTTGATCGCCTCTTTGTTGTCTTTTTTCTCTGTTCTTCTTTTATTTTTGTACAGTCGCCTGTGCCATAGTGTAGTCCTAATGTAGATATTTGTAGTAGTTGAGAAACAAAAAGGTAATATTTTATTTCATTTTTTTTAAATTATTTTATTTAGCATTGACGCATGCTCAGCTGATTGCAATACAGAATTACGAAAAGAAAAATTATAGTCATGTGCTGGATTCGAACCCGCGTCATCCACCCCTATAGCCAGAGTATGTTAATAACATAACTCTAATTTGTATTCTTGATATAGTCTTACCGTAGATATATTTTGTAGTAGTTAAGAAAAAATATATATGTTTTGATTTCATATACAGGATTTTTTTAATAAATATACTTCTAGGTTAGCCTGAACAACATCTTCGACCACATCATCACTTACCATCAGGTGAGATAGTGGTCAAAGGGTAACCTATCTAGCATAAATATATATATACAAAATTACAACGAGACAATATTATAGTCATGTGCGGGATTCGAACCCGCGTCATTTACCCCTATAGCCGGGGTATATTCTAACCGCTAAGCCATCATGACAATGACTCATAACTCTAATTTGTATTCTCGTTCTTTATCATCGTACGGGGATGGATTCAATTTACGTTGTACTACAAACAAGTTTTTTTTTAAATAGCTTAAAAACGTATTAACAATGACGCAACCTTATAATTTAATTATTTTTAGGGTACCCTACCTCATAAGAAAAAAGGGAACCCTTATATGATCACTTTGCTGGCTTATTCGTCAATTGGCGAGCGTAAAACTCGCGAGTGCGCGGGTTAGCACCTACCGAGTTTACCTATTTTTTTTGTCGTCAACTCGCGCTTTCGTTTAATGTACAGTTATTTACAAAATGATAAAACTATTTTAGTACCGACTATTCAGTAAAAAGAGAGAAAGATGTAAAGAAAATATGTTTATTTGACATGACAAACTTATACAAAATAAAGCCACTAAGATGTTAGTACAGACAATATGGAACTGCTGGAAATCGGTCCAGTTGTTTCTGAGTCTATTCATTGCATACAAAAATACGAATATTTCCACTTTCTAATATTAGTATTGATATATGAAATATGTATTATCTTCCTGCATTTCCTGCTAACCCGATTTGACGTCAAACCTCCATGCTATACCGCAAAAGTATCGAAACATTTCGCTTCTACACAAAACTTCTTTGGGACGTTGGTGTAGATTTGGGTTGGGAAAATTATCATTTTGTTTTATTGTTTTATAGTACCTATATTGCTCCATGTGGTGCCAAACCAAAATATTACTTCCCCATCTCAACACTTGCGTGTTGTAAGGGGCGACTAAGATACTAGAAGGTGGGAATTGCCATCTTACATTGCGATCCCCAAGATGCCTGCCAAGCGTGGGGATTATGGCAATTCACTCCTCAATGGCCGTGTTCAGCAGTGAACAATCTTGCTGATACAGTATAGTATTTATACATTCAATATTTTCTTACCGAATGCTTTCGTTCTTTGTGGCGTTCACTGAGGATTATCTTTGTTCAACAGTGGACGTCTTCAGGCTGCTTACTCGGCGTGGTGGAACAGCATTTTAGGAATGGTCGCTAGGCTAGCTATCTTGCTCTCAAGTAGATGTCGCCAAGCATGTAACAGTGTGTTCCTGCAGCAGTCCTTGAAAGCCATTAAAATTACAGGCACATAAAACTCAAAACAGTATGTTCCAGGGTGACGGGCGCAGTGCATTTCAGCACTATTGACGAAATGCATCTGTTATAGGCAGAGGTTACCGATTACCATCAAGTGGGCCTCGTGCTACTTCGGGCACAATCTTACTACAAAAATAACCCAATTGAAGATCTATCATATACATAATATCTTGCCTGATCAGATTTAAGGGCCTGTTTCAGAATGTTCGAGTATGTTCCGGTTATACTACCCAGAACATAAAATAACTGAATGATAAAAATTACAGTTAACATGCAGCGCGTTTCAAGCTCTAATCTATGGATAGGCTAAATCGATGACTGTGAACCGCAAAGATAGTGTTTTATTTATTAAGTATGTTCTGGCTGGTATAACCAGAACTTACTCGAACATTCTTAAACAGGCCCTTATTGTATTATTTATACCTATAATATTGTTTCAACAAACAATACTAACTTTTGAAGCAGTGATGGCTCAGTACCATTGGCTATGGACTGCCGAGCAGAAGCTCCATGGTTCGAGTCCAGCCGCGAACTTGAGTTTCATCGCATGGTGGAAAGGCATTTTGCGAATACCCGCCTGGCTAGTGACCAGGTAGAAAATTTGTCGCCAAGCACCTAACGGTGTGTTCCGGCAGCCGTCCTTGAGAGCCAGTAATTCAAGGTTAGCCTGAACAACATGGTTGACCATATCATCACTTACCATCAGGAGAGATTAATATCAGCAATATAAAAAAATATAATAATTGAATGTTAAAGGCATTGTTAGGAACATAATTTACAAAACAAAAAGCTACCTTACCATAAAAGAAACGTAGAACAGGAATTTCGACGGTAAAGTCACCCCTGGCTTTAGAGGATTTTTGCATGAAATTAAAGAGTTTTGAAGCTAAAAAAGTGCAGGGGTGAGTATAATGGTGTAATTAAGGAAATATTTGTGGATTTTCTCATTTATCTGCACAGAAAAGGGCTCAGTAAATTACTATAGAGATAAGGGAGATAAAGTAAAACTGCTGAGTTTGCGGGGTAACATAGTGGATTATTTTTATGTTTTGCATGGTGGTAGGGCATAGAGCTGGTTATGTGTTCCGGCAGCTGTTCTTGAGAGCCAGTAATTTTAGGTTAGCCTGAACAACATCTTCGACAACATCATAATCACTTACCATCAGGTGATATAGTGGTTAAAGGCTAACCTATCAAGCATAAAAAACTGTGGCATTTTGTGGACAAGTTCCATTGGTAGAGATAGTGTTAATATGCAGATGTTACATAAACAATAGTACATTGTACATCGAGGAGAGACAACGATCTATTTTTAAGGGCAATTCGAAAACAGAAATAGATCTTTCACCCGACTGATACATAGTGCTTTACTACACCTACGAGGAAAATAAAACCATTATACGTTTTCTCGTACTTATCTCGAAACTTCTCAGGCAGTAAGTTCTGTATGACTTCTTGAGCTGCATTTCTTATTTCTGGTCGCGTCATCATTATAAAATTGTCACTTTCACTATCAGATAACATTTAGAAAAATTATTTAGAACTATTGGCTCTCCGAGCTGTAGACCTCGCGAGTAATCCCTTGCATAAGCTTACAATTGAATAAAGGTTCACAGCGCATGCTAATAGGAGAATGAGTCAAAAAATCTAATAATCTAGATATATATGTAATGTAAACAATAAATTATTTTCTAGGACTTATGGCCAAGAAAATTAATGACTCGCAGCCCCCAACGAAGGCTATTTGTATCGGAAATAGGTAGGTAAGTTCTACATATACAATAATTTTACATACTTAGTAATACATTTATCTCGAATTGATATACTGGCTAAAACATGGAAAATGAATAATTGATTATACGAGAGAGAGGGAGCCTATCACTTTTAGGCAACTGACGACGGCAGACATTGCCATTAAATTAAGCGCAGGCGCCCATACTTTCAACACCTTATAATTAATATCTCCGTCATTTTGAAAAATTTCCAAAAACTGAATCGACACAAAAATATATATGAAATTATCAAACCTGCTCACAAAACTTCACGAGAATCGGTTGAGAAATGCGACCTATAGAGGAGAACAACCGGACATACGAAAGCACTTTTGTCTAAGTTGAAGCAGAGACGCTTCGCTCGAATTAAGTTCTCGCTCAGTCTATAACTAAAAGCGTACAGTTAAAATATAAATTTAATAATCAACAAAATTTTATCAAACATAACTAATTTCCGCCTTTTTTTTCTCGTAGTGGAATGGGCATAGAACCAGGGTACTGCGGCTCGACAGTCCATAGCTATTACCGCTCGGCCATAATTGCTTCAAAATAAATTCGGTTACATACACAAATTATGTGTTGATGCTGTATTTTGTCCTTTATAAATGCATTGTACACGTAAAATATATGTTGGCTTATATTATTTAACTTACCAATTATTTCAACTAATAGCAAAGAGACAGTAGGTGTAGTATGTATTAGTACATTTTAAGTGGCATAAAACCTCATCAGAGTACTTATCATGGATTTAAAACTAAATATTTTTTGGACTTCGCGATTTAATGTGTACGGTTTTGATTTTAATGATAATTATACTCGTAAACATCTTTGGTGTTTGCTCTTCATGATCTTTCCGATTTACATAATATCAGCGTCAGCTTAAAGGTCTGTACATTTCTCATTTCAGAATAACAAGATTATTACGTAATAATATAATGCATTGCAAGCAGAAATCTCAATATGTCGCTAAAAAAGAAAAGGAAGATACGCCATCGCTACAATATATTGCTACACTATAGTTTTGCTGTGTTGACACTTATTCAGTAGGTCAACTGTAAACTTGTACTTCGAGTATACCCACAGGGGATGTCATTGATGTTGGCCTACTGCTATTGTATTCGTCAAATTGGGCAAAGAATAAATTGAAAAGAGAGAAGGAAATATCCGCAAGTGACACAAACATTTGAAGAATATACGCTTATGTAGGTATAAGACATTAAGAACTCAAATCAATTGTCAAGAATTTTCGCAGCGTACGTATATTTTTTTCACACGTTTTGGGTTATTATCTTTTATTATCAAAATTTTCATAGGTACGGATTCCTAAGATTTTGAAAATATTCTATAGCCTATGTTCATCGAGGATAGTGTAGAATTCTAATGGGAATTTTTCAAATCAGTTCAGTAGTTTTTAAATTTAGAAGCAGTGATGGCTCAGTAGCATTGGTTATGGACTGCCGCGCAGCAGGTCCATGGTTCGAATCCCACCCAGAGCTTGAGCTTCACCGCATGGTGGAAGGGCATTTTTCGAATGCCCGCCTGGCTAGCAACCACCCTCAAGTAGAAAATCTGTCGCCAAGCACCTAACGGTGTGTTCTGGCAGCAGTCCTTGAGAGCCAGTGAAATAACAGGCTAAAATGAGACTTAACAAGTACCTATGTCTCAAGGTGATGGGCGCAGTGCAGGTCGTCACTTGTGATGAAATGCATCTGTTATAGGCAGAGGATACCGCTTAACATCAGGTGGGCCTCGCGCTTGTTCCTTCACAATAACATAAAAAAAAGAAAAAAAGTTTATAAATTGTTACATACAAAAATATAAAAATAAGAAATATTTGTTCATATTCACTTGATTGGCTTTAAGCTTAAGATTTAATCAACTGGTATAATGTGACATTTTAATTTCGTTTTAGAAATACTCTGTGGTTCTTAAGATGAAAATAAGTATTGGTTTAATTATCTATGTGTATATTTTATCTGTGGTGTGAATTTAATACTATACCTAATTTTGTATAATTTGAGACTGTGATTAAGCATCATATATGGATTATCATCACTGGAATCATTATTTGATAATATTTTTACTACCCGTATATTTTAATATTAGTAGTATAACTGATCACGTGACAGTTGTAAAGATACTTATTTAAAATAGTATATATTATGTAGTTTATATCTATGTGTAAAATCATTGATAATTTTATTATACTTATTGCCATAAGTATAGAGCTTGAAATCACACAATTGTCAATTTTAAAGAGTACTGTGTTTGTGACGGTAGTCGCTTCGTCACCTTGTTTGTTCACTGCTATAAAACGGGTAGTGTAAGGCAAGTAGATTCACTTTCTGTCGGATCGCCGTGCCGAGCAGACCTCCAGTGGTGTTGAAATAGTGTTTGACGACGAAGTGCTGCTTGATTCAGTTTCGGTTGGACCGCCGTGTCGAGCAGAGCTCCGGGGGTGTCGAAATATATTTGGAAAATAGTCTTTAGTGACGAAGTTCTGCCCGATGAAGATGTTGTGAAGTTAAGTAATTTATTATTATCTTTTCTGATATTACATAACGATAAACCTCGTTTATATGTAATGGTCCTTTTGGACCATTACATGGTTTGTTAAAAAGGTTATGACAGTTATATATCGAATAAGAAAATATCTGTTTATGTAAACAATGACTTTATATGTTAATTAATAGTTGATAATCCAGTGAAAGTGTAAATAAAGTGTATATAGTAAGTATGTAACACATTGTTAAAAGACTTATAAAAGAATGGCCCCGAGTTTCTTGCCCGTTCTTCTCGCAGTGGCTCTATACAATTTTGTTTGCTGAACGTGGCAGTACAATGTAGAATCATTCAATATTAAAATTTCATCAAATTGAATAAATGGTTTTGACTATTGACTTTGTTGTTTAAATCCAACTAACATCAGAAGTGGGATAGAACACGTTATACTTCATATTGTTTCAAACGCTTTCAGAACGTGTGGACGTGGCTTCTCATGTATCCGGCTGTTGTGAGTGAGGGTCTGCTTAAGGCCATCTGCGACGCAGTAGCTGGCTCACACCATGGGGATGACGTGGTGCTACCACCTTTTGATCCTGAGAAGAATGACAATGGTGCAGACAGCAGGTATACCGCTATTTGGTGATCTGGGCTGGAGCACCATCGCTACTGTTGCAAATCAGGTAAAGCCTATTGGGCTCTGTATTGTTATTGTGAAAATTTAGGATCTTCAAATTGAAAAGTGGTACCCCACACCGAAAAAATATTATTAGCAACCGGGTAGGACTCGCATAAATTTTACTGGCTATTTCTCCAACCAATTCATTTAAAGATCTTGGTCTGGGAGTCACAATTTTTATCACTTAAACTTACAAAAGCTTCAGCGTCAGAGGGATAGCTATTCTGTTAACTTCGGAAACTACCGATTTATATGTGAATACGCCAGAGTAAAACTCAGGTTACTAGGAAATAAACTTATTTCACTTTTCACAACATGTGCTGAAAATCCCCCCAAAACGACCGTTTGAATACACTTTTAAGCAGATTGTTAGAAAACACGACCGAACAGCTAAACCGCCTAAAACTGACAATGTCCCAATACCTAATGTTTTCTGTTACAAATTGGCTTATTTTAAATCACAAAGCGTATTAGAAACATATACATACAAGACTATAATCCGAAGACTGACTATATCAAACATGAATTAAGCATCACGAAATCACAAACGTACAATGCAATTATGTAGCCCACATAGGGCTATGTACGTTAGTCTGAACTTCGTTTTTATTTTACTTTTATTTAAAAAGTAATGATGTTCGGGTAATCATGATGTCTAATTGTTTCAAAGTTACTATGGCTACTAAAAAAAATGCGAACAGGGAGGCTCCTGGTGGCACATAAATCGATAGCAATACTATTCAACTGCAGTTTTGAACCTTGCTTAGAGAGATAAACACTTTATTGTACATCAAATTTTATCATCCATATGGCGCTGTAATCATAGTACCTTCCGGTCTTAGACTTTTTTGTTCGAACCATATTAGGGTACTTGGTCCTTGTCAAACAACCATATGAACTGAAAGGTCATTTAGATTTCTATCTTCAAAACAAAATTACACTATTATTTGGGAAATTCTCATCAGTACTATTGTCGTTCTATGATGACATAGGCAGAATATAAACTGGTAAAGTTTTATAACTCTACACGATAACACGTAAGATATGACAAACACTAAACAAAACTAGAAACTACATGAACCAGTCTAATTTACACTTTAACAGAAGATTACTATATACCTAAGAAAACTCTTTTCTTTCAATCGTATAGGGAAATCGATTTATTACACTTGGATTACTCTGGGATTTTCAGACAATCTGAGGAAGAGTATGACCATATCCTTCTAAATATAGATGAAAATGATTACATTATATCGTACCCCAAATCTTGTGATAGCCGATAGAGGATCAAACTTCTCCACTAATAAAGTTCATTCGTCGAATATGGGGAGAAATGTATTAACATCACACTATTTCTAATATATTTATTTCTCGTAGCAATGGCCAGGTTAAACGTTACGTGGCTACGTTTAACAAATACGATAAACAATTCGTCAGAATAGCCAAACGGTCTGTGGCAGATTCAGCAAACATGACACAACAGTTCTTAAAACAAAAAAAAATGTTATTTCCCTGTAAGACAAATAATAGGCACAGAGGGAAATGTCCAACTTAATTTGTTCCCAGGAATATGGGTAGTTTATATACATCGATCTTAGAATTATTTTCACAAATTATGTCCACTATTATCTACCCTTGATGGGTGTTAATGGGTGTGCAAAATTCGGTTTACATGGCAGTGAAATATACATATTAATAAATTTATTTCGAAACGAATTACAACAATAGTAAAAAAAAAGGTACTTAAATTAGTTAGATAGATAACACTTTATTTACACATTACAAATTTATAACTTAAAACAATAACTAAGAGTAGGTGTGACAATGGGCGGTCTTATCGCTGAGAGCGATCTCTTCCAGACAACCCTATACAAAGGGATATTTATAAATAGATATGGACGGAGGTATATATATAACAATACTGATAATTATTAAAATTAAATAATAATTTCTAACACAAGAATCGGACAATAAATAAATTAAGACGTAAATTACCGACATCATAAAAGTTATCATTTAACAAACCAAAGTACCTTAAAATAAATAACAAATATAATAATATATAAATAAATATTAATAAATAAATATGTAAATATAAAAAAAATCAAAATGTATAATGTAATAAATAAATATGTATAACTATCCATACATAAAACATCAGATATACATACTTTATATAATGTTATATTATTGCAATATTTGTAGTGACTTGAGTCCAAACACACAAAACAATGGAATTAGTTTTACAATAATAGTAGCAGCGTAATAGTTATCAAGAAAGGTAGTGAGTTTTAACCAGGTTTTTGAATACATATATAGAGGGTGCCAGTTTTATTTCGAGCGGCAAAGAGTTCCATAAACGTACAGCTTCAGTGGAAAATTATTCGTCATAGAACTTTGTCCTGTTCTCTGCTAGCTGCGGTCCCCATGTTGAGCAACTGTCAATAATTATGCCAAGAACAATGACTTGTGTTTTTACTGGGTTGACGTGATGCCCATAAGCTTAACTTCAATCTGATATTTGAAGGAGATCTTTATTTGTAGCTGCTACTGCTTCAAACAATTTGAGGAGAGGTGCTTGACAATTTAGTTATCATTATTCTGTATACATATAATGGTACAAAAAATTATTAAATTAATTTTACATTTCAATATTGATCACATTAATTAAATGAATACATTGAACATAGGTTATATAATAACAGTAAACATTGGCCGTGAATCAGATGTCGTATATTACACACTGTCGTCAATATTTATTGAACTGCGGTCAGTTAAAA
Source organism: Plagodis pulveraria (assembly GCA_963890685.1). NCBI lineage: Eukaryota > Metazoa > Arthropoda > Insecta > Lepidoptera > Geometridae > Plagodis > Plagodis pulveraria. Next base: position 6,149,196 of record OY982964.1, on the reverse strand, counting down.
TTCATCAATTTTGTAGTATGATTTACTAATGAGGAAAACTTAATTTTCTTTAAAAAATGGAAAATAAATTGATATCCTTCGGCAATGATGGTAATTGGTTATACATTTTTATGCCTTAAATACACTTTTCTTTGTTAAGGGTGGTATTACACCTTATGTTACATAGTGTGGCTTTGTGTGTACTGTTAAACAGTGTCATAGTTTTGTATATTTGACCTGATTAAAAGTGATGCCTCATAAATGTATAGCGGAGAAAATATCAGTATATTAAGATTAGTGAAATCAGGTTTACATGTGTAAATTTACCATCCGTTCGGGCTTTGCTGTCTGACGAAGTAGATAAATCTTAAGAAACAATGATTAATGTACACTCCAATATGGAACCAGCAGAGCAATGTTGTAAAAGTGTTACTGAATGGTTAAAGGTATATTTCGGCTCCAGCGTAAAGACCAAATTTAAATTGTGAGTGATGTGGTCTATGTCGGTGAAAATCGTAGGTGAGAAAATATTTCATACGGAATGATCGACTTAGACACCAAGGCAACACAGTAGTTAAAGAAATATTGATGTTGCCAAAGAAGCCATTAATTTCTAGCCCGGTAAATGGGTGGGTCAAAACGTTTATTTTTAACAAGTTTAGGTACAGCTGAAGTATATAAATATAGCAGATGTTATAACATTAAATCGATAGTTATATATTATTATTTGGATTAACCGAGATAGATCATATTTAATGATATTATAAAACTTATATAAATAATTTGTATTAAGATTGTTTTCAAATATTGTTAAATAAATTGATTATATACAATATTGATGATAAATGAAAATGGACAAAGCCAATACATCTCAAAATGAGTAAAGCCAATACATTGAATAAAAAAAAACAAAATATACATGTAGAAATAAAATATATATATACGAGTAAGTATATATATATATATATATATGTGGAAGCAAACATTATATGTGATGGACAGGTATTTCAAGATTTTGTGAGTGAACGTTCGTGGCAATTTTAAATAATTATAAATATTTTGATAAAGCAATACATTCATAAATATAATGACTATATGACTGACACGCTGGTCGGTCTCTGACCTTCCATTAGTCCCGGTAATACCACTGGCAGCGTGTGGTAGGACTAATATACGTTGAAGGCCTGAGATCTTTTATACGACAATACTGCTGGTCGGTCACTGCGCTGATGCTTTACTGGAAGTCATGCGCAGCAGGTGATAGGTAGAGTATATCAAGGCCAGAGACCTCTTATAATGACATGACATGACATGACATGAAAAGAATTGAATTGAAATAAAATGAAGTGAAAGGACATGACAAAAATGGAAACGAATTAAATTGAAATAAAATGAAATAAAAATAATAAAAATTGAGGTTGTACTTTGAGAGCAAAGTACTGGTCAGTATGGCCGTGATAGATTATTTGAAAATTGGCTCACTATTTATTGAAATATTTGTTCATATTCACTTGATTGGCTTTAAGCTTAAGATTTAATCAACTGGTATAATGTGACATTTTAATTTCGTTTTAGAAATACTCTGTGGTTCTTAAGATGAAAATAAGTATTGGTTTAATTATCTATGTGTATATTTTATCTGTGGTGTGAATTTAATACTATACCTAATTTTGTATAATTTGAGACTGTGATTAAGCATCATATATGGATTATCATCACTGGAATCATTATTTGATAATATTTTTACTACCCGTATATTTTAATATTGGTAGTATAACTGATCACGTGACAGTTGTAAAGATACTTATTTAAAATAGTATATATTATGTACTTTATATCTATGTGTAAAATCATTGATAATTTTATTATACTTATTGCCATAAGTATAGAGCTTGAAATCACACAATTGTCAATTTTAAAGAGTACTGTGTTTGTGACGGTAGTCGCTTCGTCACCTTGTTTGTTCACTGCTATAAAACGGGTAGTGTAAGGCAAGTAGATTCACTTTCTGTCGGACCGCCGTGCCGAGCAGACCTCCAGTGGTGTTGAAATAGTGTTTGACGACGAAGTGCTGCTTGATTCAGTTTCGGTTGGACCGCCGTGCCGAGCAGAGCTCCGGGGGTGTCGAAATATATTTGGAAAATAGTCTTTAGTGACGAAGTGCTGCCCGATCAAGATGTTGTGAAGTTAAGTAATTTATTATTATCTTTTCTGATATTACATAACGATAAACCTCGTTTATATGTAATGGTCCTTTTGGACCATTACATGGTTTGTTAAAAAGGTTATGACAGTTATATATCGAATAAGAAAATATCTGTTTATGTAAACAATGACTTTATATGTTAATTAATAGTTGATAATCCAGTGAAAGTGTAAATAAAGTGTATATAGTAAGTATGTAACACATTGTTAAAAGACTTATAAAAGAATGGCCCCGAGTTTCTTGCCCGTTCTTCTCGCAGTGGCTCTATACAATTTTGTTTGCTGAACGTGGCAGTACAATGTAGAATCATTCAATATTAAAATTTCATCAAATTGAATAAATGGTTTTGACTATTGACTTTGTTGTTTAAATCCAACTAACACAGGCATAACATGGAGCAGAGTAGCCAGAGAGAGATCAGAATGGAGTAGGTTGGAGGAGGCCTTTGCCAACTGGCAAACGGACACATAGAGACTATATAAAGAAGCACCAAATTTGCGAATATTTTGAATTGTGTAAAACATAAATGTATATCTTTCGTCTGAATAAAAAGGCTTTATTATTATTAAGGAAAGACAAACACTCCATAAGACTGTTTGTCGTCGTCTTTGTTTGTGTTTATTTGTATATAACCTTAAAAATAAACTTAATCCTTTTAATTGAAGGAATTTAACAAAAAACCGACTTCTTACATAAAACGCATCATTAGCGATAATTTTAGATCTCATTCAAATTTAAATTGAACTACGGGACAAGCACCAGCTTTCGAATATTAAAAACATCTATAATCAGTACACACGTAAAGAGTTATGAGGTAACAAAGAAAAAATAAACGAAATTGTGAACCTCTTCCTTTTTTACACAAGTATTTATGTTTGTGGGATTGTTTGTTAACTTCTAAACGGCTTAAAGGATTTTTATGTTTGAGATATCGTGATTCGTCTTGATAGCGCAAGTACACTAGGTATCTACATAAAAAATATTGGCAGATTTGAACCGTCATATTGTAAGATATTTTTTTTTTGTTCAAATCCGTCGTGTTTGTTATCCAAATGATTAAACAAGATTCCATATATATATATATATATATATACTTGCAGTTTTCACTTTAAAGGAACGTGTTAGCAAGTCGTTGACGCTAGTGGTAGTTTCTAACCAAATCCATACTTTTAAGTATATATTACGCCAGATACATGGCGGTAGTGATGCAGTTTTTCTCTGGGATATTAATGATTGTTATAGGTGGCGACAACAACCCCCCGAAGGGTTCCCGCCTTGTCGTGGCGGTGGGGCTTAGTAGCCGTGGCTTCGTCACCCACGGTGAAGCGAAGAGGAACCAGGGGCCGTGCTGGCTTGGGCAGTCGGCCGGCCCCAGAGGGGCCGCTCCACTGGGCTTTGCCTCTAAGTCCAGACTGGAGCGGCAACGGGTAGGCTGCGGTGCTGTATGGGCAGCACCGCATCTGAGGCGGGCTGTGGTGTTGTATGGGCGACACCACAGCTGACGGTGAGGGGCCACGGCGGGAGAGGAGTGCCGGTATCACGGTGCGCCGCTCTCCCTACCTTCCGTGGCCACGGCGGGGCCGCCACCGTTGGATGGCGGACGCGGAGGGGCCGCAGGGGAGGAGGAGTGTTGGTATTGCGAGGCGCCGCTCTCCCTATCCTCTGCGGCCGAAGTAGCAGGCGACGGGGCTACTTATCTGACCCGTCGCAGGGGGACCTTGGGCGTCGGAAGCGGGGTCGTCTGACGCCCATTTGCGGGCTTGGTCCCCGGGTGGTAGCGACGTGCCATGTGTTCTGGTGCGTCGTGAGGGGTAGCACCCCAGGAGGGGTCCGGCAACGGACAACCGTGGCGGGTTCGTGGTTGAGTGCTAAAGCGACCCTGCGATCCCGCCGAGAAGCGGTAGAGATGGAACACCGTGTGTTATTTAGTCGGTAGGGGCACTTGCTGCTGTGGGAGTAGTTGGTGTCGAGCCCGACATATCCCGGCCACCTTCCCCGGGGTGGACGGGAATGCGTAAATGCATTTTTCACACGTTAAAAAAAAAAAAAAGGTGGCGACAACAAACGATAGAACGTTTATCGAAAATAAATAATTTGCAGTCGGGATTTTACGGTTTTTGCCAATTTGACGAATATTGTGAGATATTTTTTTTGTTCAAATCCGTCGTGTTTGTTATCCAAATGATTAAACAAGATTCCATATCAAAAAATATCTCATCAATAATCAAAAAAATAAAAGTAATATTTATATATTATTGCAAGTTATATATCAGTTTTTACTGTTCTATTTAACTTATACTTGTTTGAGGTCGTTTAAAAATAGACGACATTTTGTGAATGCCCGCCTGGCTAGCTACCACCCTCAAGTAGAAAATCTGTCGCCAAGCACCTAACGGTGTGTTCCGGCAGCTGTCCTTGAGAGCCAGTAATTCTAGGTTAGCCTGAACAACATCTTCGACCACATCATCACTTACCATCAGGTGAGATAGTGGTCAAAGGCAAACCTATCAGGCATAAAAAAAAAAAAAAAAAAAGACGAGCATTAGACTACAATCTTAGCAAATGGAAAGTGATAATGTGGTCGAAGGTCATACTCGCATGAGAGATCTATTCAGTCTCAACTCGAAGACTTCCAGGTCATCTATAAACATGACATAATAAAACCTTGGCATCTATAACAAGAACAGGCAGGAGGAGAAGTTCTGTGTATAACCTATTCTATGATACCAGCCATAACTGTCTGCAAAGTACGATAGCCTAACGGACAATAGCCTTCAGTGGACTGTGAACCAGATAGGGTCTAAAATTAATTAATGTAAGGGTCAGATATGAATCTTTTGTTCCCTCAAATAAAGGCCATAATATTATTATGACAGTTTGGTATGTGTGAATTATTATTGTTGAAGTGACAATGGCCTGCAAGACAATGAAAAGGTAAAGTTGAATAGTGATAGTTATTTGAAGAGAAACTGTGAAACTAGAAACTGTGAAGAAATATATTTTAGTTGCCGAAATAACCTTATATATTTAGAATACATACGACAAAACCATTTTTGTCGTATGTATTCTAAATATATAAGGTTATTTCGGCATTGTTTTGTAGATACATATATGTCTGGGCTTCAAATAATTACGTCATCAGACTGAAGGGCCGAGTTATTATAATGTAGGCGTACCCACATGTGGGTATCGGTGGGTATCGTACAAATGAGCGACAGAACGTATCTTGCTAGATACATAGCATAAGGCAAGTTACATACATAGCTTGGAGATGTTGCCTGTTCGGTGGCTGGTATAAAACTGACGAGGTAAATGCAGTGAAGCTGTAGCAATGACTGATAGATTATCAGAATCAAAGTACCGAACTGATTGTGTATTGATGCCGATACCTGTGTGGAGACCGAACGTCAGCATTAGTATACCACGACGTCCACGTTGAGCCGATTTTTCAGGCCTCTTTCTATAAGATGAAGTTAAAGCGCTCGTAGCGAAGTTTGCTTAGCTGTTCTTAACCGTTCAGCAAAGTTAAGCAACGTCCACCGCGGTCATGAGTTGGATGGGTGACCGCTAGTGACATTACTACTGAGCTCTTCCGTGCTTCAAAGGACACGTTAAGCCGTCCATCACGGTTTTTGTCTTAGGATGGCAGTCGTTATAGCATGGTGGTAGGGCATTTAGCTACCACCCTCAGGTAGAAAATCTGTCGCCATGCACCTAACGGTGCGTTCCAGCAGCTATCATTGAGAGCCAGTAAGTCTAGTTTAGCCTGAACAACATCTTCGACCACATCATCACTTACCTTCAGGTGAGATAGTAGGCTAGCAGGTATAAAAAAATCCAGCAAAAGTAACGTAGACTTTTTTGTGTTTTTGTAGTTTTTTTTTGCTTAACAATCTCCGTGGTCATACATTTAGTTGCTGCTATATAACAATGCCTCCGTGGTCATACATTTAGTTGCTGCTATATTTTTTTGTTGTTTCGTTAGTTGATAGGCACGTAATTTTATTACAGAAGTAAAAAAACTGTTCCGGTTTTGAGTTATCTTTAGTATAGTTTTTTAGGCATAAGGTATATGTTTTATTTTAAATTCCATTATTAGACCATCCAGTCTTAATTTGAGCTTGAACATAACCACAAATTATACAAACGTAACGAGTAATAATTTTTTGTTACTATAATCGATAATATTAGTTACGAATACATACCTACGAGCCTATTATAATTTATATTCATTTCTTTTACTACTACTAAATACAGTGCAAAATAAAGTACGCTACGAAATCTCAGGCGGCGCTAGCGTTGCACCATATAGAAACTACTTTTACTTTGTCAGAGTAATCCAATATTTGTCAGACCTGGGGATCAAACTATGGACTTTTATCTAAAAGTAGAGAATGGAGAATGGAGATGGATCTGAAATTCGTCATGGTGTTAGAATTTCACTGAAATTCGTGCAAAATAGCATTTTTCACTAACCTCCACGTATATTCAAGATGCTTCAAAAGGGGCACTAAAAATTACTTTTTCTTGTCCGAGAAAACAAATAACTTTACAATAGGCCCGGTATTTCGAAATTTTAAAGAGCCGTATCTTTGTTTTTTCTGGACAAATAAATAATTTCTAAGAGAAGCAGTTCACTAGGTGAATTTAGTTCAAAACATTTTATAGACTAATAGCACGAAGTTATGATACCTATTTTTTCTCCACGCGCGATAGAAACAACAGCAATGTTCATGTATGAAGGAATCATGAAAAAACTAGTTGTCTAATATTAATAGTTTCAACAACTCAAGCAGTAATTTTTTCCGACTCTTCTACGAGTGTTTCTCTATTTCAAGGACATTTCCAGTATAAACTGCTTGGCACCAGTTGCAGTTCCAAATACTGCCGCATAATTGAGTTTTACCTTGCGGTAAAGCTTCCTAAAGCTAATTATGCGGTACTGCTAGCTAATCGGTCAATTTATGCTAGGCTACCTTGGTAGCTACCTCACGAAATAATCCATCATCAAGCATCGTAAATTGGGTTACGGTAACAGTATTTACAAGTTAGTTTCCGTTCTAAGTTATTCTTATTTACAATCTTCGACATTCATTATCTTCCATCAGGTGATATTGTGCTCAAAACTAACCTACTGCCACAAATAAGCTTATTTCCTAAAAAAAATAATTGCTACAACCGTAATTTCATACCAAAGCAAGGAAAAATGATAGCATCTTGCTTAAAAAGGCCGCCATAAAATGACTGTTACCCTAAATAAGCCTTAAGTAATACTTTTATATAATACAAAATATACAAAAAAATACGTTATTACGCGGCATTGTTACTTTTATAGCCCTACAAGGTCCTATATAAGCTCCCTTAAGCCTGGTTAAGTGAAATTTGTGTTAGCCACAAGAATTTCTGCTATAAAGTGATTCTTAGTGGATATTTATTATGTTGGATGGGAGCTTTTTGTTTACAAACATGAATCTGGTGCCTGGAAGGGAATGCTATTAGTGATAAGGTTAGTGCCATTTTAACGCCTAATTGCGGTAAAGCCTTTGTAATTATAATTACGTATAATTGAGTGGTGTGGCAATATAAAATATAAGCTGGGCCTACACACAGCTGGGTCTCTCGGTCTGATGTTGTAAGTTCAAGTTAAGTGTTTTGCGTTCACTATGAGGTATATAATCGCTTGGAGAAGTGCAAATGCAATTAGCTGTCAGACCGCGGCGGTCAAAGAGAACGCACGTTCTGTTGAAGGTCTTAGTCATAGTCGTTGGTCATAATGTCCGAAAATATGGGAAAAAATATCCAATAGTTGCGATAAAGACCTTCATGACCCAATGTCTCTATGATTTAAAAGATAATAACTAGGGTTCAGAAGAAGAGAGCATGTGACGTATAACTTGTAACTATATTCTCTGGGCAAGCGTGATTCATTTTCGACTTCATCGTCGCTTACCATCAGGTGAGATGGAGTCAAACGCAAAACCACATAATGTAAATAAACTTAATAACAGCAGAACTGTATTTTTAAAATATTTATGGCTTGTATATACAATTAAAATAGTAGTCGAAAGCTATATCTGTAATAAAAACAAAAGAGACACTCCTTTTTATAAAGCCAAGCAATATGAAAAAATCTTGTGGCATCCATTAATGGTAAAAGAAAATACCAACGCCATTAGACGAAGCCATTTTGTTAATGCATTGGATGTCTCTATTAAAGCGGAAAGAGCTTATCCCTGTGTTGCTACTATAATGGAAAGTTGAACGATAGGTAAGAAAGAACAAAAAACAAAAGCCAGCAAAAATAAGTATCACACTTTTAAAATTGCAATAACTTTTAAACCTACATAAGATAAATGTTCGAAACAAAAAGTACTCGAAAAAGAGTTTAGTTTTGTGCATAAAAACATCATAGTCAAAAACCTTCTTTTAAGAAATAGCGAAAAAAACTTTGAATCTAAAAATAATCTTTTTAAATTACAATAATTTTACCATGCATTTTTTGTTCTATTTTTGTGTTAATTTTTTTTCTTTATCGACGAGTCTTGTTACATAAGTTTAGTTAGACAATCAGCACATAAACTTAAGATAATTTAATAGATTCAGGCGTTACTTTGCGGAAATCCATATTTAATAATAACAAATATTTTAAGAAACATCATATAAATATTTAATAAAACACTTAAAAATATAAAAATATAGGTATCTAGTGACAATTCCGCCTAATGTATAAATAAACTCTACGAGTGCACGATCGAGAAAACCGACATGTATTACCTGTAATTTTTTTCAAGATCGTGCGCTCGTAGTGTCAAGACCTCCTGAGGATCCTTCGTGTAGAAACGAAATGCGTCGAAAATTCTTCCGGTTTGGCTACGTGGCGATGATGTTTTCTTAAAATATTTTAAAAATGTTTGTTATTATTATCATATAAACTTATTTATCATGCCTATTTCACATGAAGAATGTGCTAGGATCATGACTTTTCTGGAACTAGGCATCAGTCTTCCGTGTCATCAGTTTTCCGGCAACGCATCCTCGATACCTCTGGTGTTGCGGATGTTCGTGGGCGACGGTGATCACTTACCACCAGGTGAGCCGCCTGCTGGTTTGCCCACCTATCCCATAAAAAAAAAAAAAAAAAAGTCTTCGATAATTAATATGTCTAGATAGAGAGTAGCGCTACAATCGCAACAAATACAGCAGGCCAGGTTTAAAGCTCTTGTGTGCGGTATGACGCACACACGTATACGATGCTGCTATTGTTTAACGAACGACCTAACCTATCAAGCTAAAATTTGCCATGAGGTAGTTCAAGCAACAAGAAAATATCAGCTAAGATCAGATTTTGAAACAGGGCCGAATCTTAGATGACAAATTGGTGCTCACAGCTGTGTGCATGAAATTCTTGTTTTTTGAGGAGCATGAAATTTAGTATGAAGTTTAATGATATGAAATTAAAGAGTACTGTACCATGTCCATTGGGTGCTAAGCTAGAATGTCACCTTCGTATCTACCCATGGGTGTGGTAAGAGGTGACTAATAGTGAAATTCCGAACAGATAGAAACGCCTTCTGAGGATCTTCTATCTTACACTGCAATTCCCAAGACGCCCGCCAAGCGTAAGGATTATGGCTGAATACCTCTTAGTGGGGGGAGGCAGTATTGAACAGGGAACAATCCAGCTGATACAGTAGTGTACCAAAATTTTTATGATCAAAAGACAAAAAATGAGGATGAAAATAATATGAAACTTAAGTTTAAGTCAGCATGTACTTAAAACTACATTAAGTTTGTTCTATAATACGAATTGATCCATTTTGTGGGATCACCATCCAACGTGGGAATGCACTACACAACCCAATAATGGATCAGAATTTCATTTCAAGTTGATGCATCAGGCCGACTACGACGACGTAGCGTGTTTAACTCTTGCTCTTGTATTTGTGTATTTGTAGTGCAACTACGAGTATCTCGATAACTTTCTTGTTGATCACTGAAAGCTATAAATGATTGAAGCAATGATGGCCGAGCGGTAATAGCTTTGGACCGCCGTGCCGCAGGTCCCTGGTTTTATCCCCCCGCCGGCTTGAGCTTCACCGCGAAGGGCATTTTGCGATTGCCCGCCTGGCTAGCAACGACTCTCAAGTAGAATATCTGTCGCCAATCACCTAATGGTGTGTTCCGGCAGCAGTCCTTGAGAGCCAGTGAAATTACAGGCACGTCACATACATGTCTCAAGTTGACGGGCGCAGTGCAATTCATCACTTATGATAAAATGCATCTGTTCTAGGCAGAGGATAGTCCGCTTAACATAAGGTAGGTATTGAGCTTGTTCCGTAACAATAACTAAAAAAAAATTTACAGATATATCAGGGAACTATGATATGTCCTTATGAGACATTATGTTGTACTGGACGCACAGTTCTCAATGTATTTCTCTTGTGTGAACAAGGCGGACAGTAGATAAAGTCTGTACATATACTTCAAAAGTATAAAAATATGATAAAAATGATGGATGATAAAAATGACAGTTAACATGCAGCGCGTTCCAAGCTTTAACCGATAGATAGGCTAAATCGATGACTGTGAAACGCAAAGATAGTGTTTTATTTATTAAATATGTCTGGTTATTGATAAATGAAACGCAAAAATGCCGCTGGTGATGTTGTACCACCAGCGGCAATTCTGCATTACATATTTTTATACTTTTGAAGTAAATGTACAGACTTTATCTACTGTCCGCCTTGTTCACACAAGAGAAATACATTGAGAACTGTGCGTCCAGTACAACATAATGTCTCATAAGGACATATCATAGTTCCCTGATATATCTGTAATTTTTTTTTAATGTTATTGCAACTGAACTAGCACGAAGCCCATCTGATGTTAAGCGGTATCCTCTGCCTATAACAGATGCATTTCATCACAAGTGACGAACTGCACTGCGCCCATCACCTTGAGACATACTTGTTAAGTCTCATTTTGCCTATGAATTCACTGGCTCTCAAGGACTGCTGCCGGAACACACCGTTAGGTGCTTGGCGACAGATTTTCTACTTGAGCTATAGCTATAGCCAATGCCACTGAGCCATCACTACTTCAATGAATATACGCAATTTAAACCGTTTAAAGTTGTTTAATTACTAGGTATTAAACAGTTTCGTACTAGTTATCGCATCCCCCATTGGTACACAAGCACAAAGAGCATTGCTCGAACTTCATGACATAAACAAGTAACATCTGCTTTGTCTTATTGAGTTTGGAAGTCAATATACAGTCTCAATAGTAACTACGTTCTACAAATCAAATTTCCAAGTACGGGCGTACGTTCAGATATCATATTTGAACGTAAGAAAATTGGAAATATTTCGCGAAAATGCTCGGCTTTTTACGCATTTTGTGCTGGATAAATGTTTTGATAAGAAATTATAACTTGATTCACTGTCTCTAGTATTAAAGTAAGAATAGTATTTTATTTTTTTATATATCCAGACTCCAGGGTCCGTTGTTTTTTTCAAATATGGCCATTTTTATTTAATGGAAAAATTAGAAAATAAACAACATACTAAAGGTGAACAGTACCTACTAAAGTGCGCGCGGAACTAGTTGGCCGCGCCTTAGGTGGCGACAGGGGCAACGAGGATTGCCTACTGCTCGCAACGCACATGAGATATTAGACCAGTGATGGGCAATGTACGGTCCGCTGGCCAGCTCCAGCCCGCGAAAGCATTTAATCCGGCCCGCTGACGGTTTTTCGACATGAATAGAATAAGACCCGCGATAATTATATATTGACAGTTCAAAAAGCATAGAGTAGATTCTTATTAGTAGAATAATAAACGCATAAGTAAATGAGTCAGCTAGACTAGCCACGCAGTTTGTGATTGAAACCTGCATTCAAAATGTTATGGCAAATCAAAAGCAATTTCATATGTCTCACACGCCTAACATGCCAGGGCTTTCGAATAAAAGTTAAATTATAATTTCTTATATTTGTTAAAGTGTTTAATGCTGTTATGATCTTCTCCTCCTCTGAAATTTCTTAAATTTTCTGGCCCCCAATTAAGAAAGTTTGCCCATCACTCTATTAGACAGTGATGACCAAAGCAAGTGCCCCCGCCTCTCTACCGCTCACATACCTAAGGCGCGGACAACTAGTTTCGCGCGCAATATAAAAGAAAGGTATTTTTTTTCCAGGTTCATATTTTTTTCTGTATTTTTTATTTAGTTTTTTCGGTTTAGTGAAATGATTTTACTGTCTTCATTGTTAGTGTCATCATTTTTTTCTTGAGTTAAACTTAATATTTTAAAGTCAACATCTAGGGCAGAGTGGTGTCCTTTACCAGCACTCGTTACGAGTTGACGTATGTGCCAGCCATCGCCTTCGAACCATTATTGAGGGATGATGGCGACCTGACATTCAATACTGCTAGACAATACCATTCTGTGAGTATGACTGCTCTGGATACCCATCACAACGAGTACAATTATTAAACTAGGGAAATGCAATTATTCAAAATAGGGTGCAGAGGATTATAATTTGGGAGAAATACAAAAATAATATTAATTACATAAGGTTTTAAAACTAGGGAATACTACCCAAAATGACTTTTATTATGTTATCCTCCCTCTTCACATTTCATCAGGATCACCACGCTGTTTCGATCTTCGATCACCATTTTGAGGTTGTTATCGTGAGTATCCCATATTCATACTAAGGACTTATTTTGTATTAGTTTAAGAAACAAGTACGAATTTAAGGGTTGACCTCTGCCTATATCCGATTATCATCTTTACATGTCGAATTACAATGCACCTTACATCCAGAGACATATAGGATATTAAAAAAATACAATGACAGGAAAAATTATATTCATGTGTGGGATTCAAACCCGAACCATCCAGCCCTACGATAGCCGGGGCTTGCACTCTCCACTAAGCCAACAAGACATATGACGCATGAGGACAATTTAGAGAATTTGTCCTCTTGTTCTTATAACCATCGTATATATAGGGATAGAGCGTCATCTATAGTTCAACTTACGTTGTGCAAACAAGACCTTTAGACCTAGAAATTATTCGATTAGTTTTAATCTTTTTACAATTACGCAACCCCATAATTGTATTATTTTCATTATTGCAATGCCGCAAGCTCAATGGATTTCATAGCAAAATTACAACGAGAGAAAAAAATATAGTCATGCGCGGGATTCGAACCCGTGCTATCCACCCCTATAGCCGGGGCGTGCTTTAACCGCTTAGCCAACATGACATACGCGTATGAAGCATGACTATTTTGACCTTTTGTTATTAACCATCGTATGGGGATGGAGTGACATCTATAGTTCAACTTACATTGTACTACAAACAAGACTAATTTGGCAATTACATTTTAATGACGCAACCCTATAATTTTAACTTTGCTAATGTATATAGATAATAATACATATAGGAAAGGTTAGGTAAATACCAAGTTAAATAAAAATCTGTTAGACTTTAGTGTGCGTGGATAAGCACAAACACACATTATTAGTTTGAAAGATTGTTTTTGCCCACGTTTGCATTCTTTCAGTGGTTAAGTGCCTGTAGGCATACGAGCCTCGATAGACGAGCTGATTTTCTAGTAGAATTTATTTCACATTATGGTATTATTATGTATTAGTATAATAATATATATTGTATGTATATTAAGTTTATTTTAAATAATATGTTTTAAATTATAACGTAGCCACTTTTTTTGAAATTGATAGTTGTCTATCTTAATTTTAGACACCCCCTACATAGTACCTGCATTTCCTCTCCATTCAAAGGTTGCCAGGAAAAGAGTGACACGTATACATTTTTGTAAGAAACAAATTTGTACTGTAGTGGTGTAACAATAAAGAAACTTTATCTATCTCAAAGTGTCTTCACTTCTCATATAGAAATCTAAAATTCAAGCTTCCGAGTGAACAACAAGGAATAGGTAGGAACAGATATATAATGGACGTGCATAAACCATTCCTACTCGACACAACTCGAGTGCACTGTCATAATTGCGCACGTGTGCAAGTCTGTATCGATTTGTGTCCAAAGGTGCAGGCAGACCTGACAAACTAATCGAGTTATGGCGGCTGCCCAGCCAAGTGTTCTCAGCTTTGGTTTGATTAACTCTATGTCTATGTCCAGACGGTACGTATAAGGATTATTGTTTTGCAACATTTCTAAATAGTATTCACTACTCCTAAATGTGAATTTGTCCTTTGCAAATTTTTAGAGCGCATAAACCTTCTTGCTCGTGTATCTGACGCTCGTCGCCAGAAATTTTATAACGTATGCAATATAGTGCGTGAAATGTAAACATAAATTTAAAGGAGTTCAAGTGGGTAAAAGAACCCTTCTTTCATTTAGCTAAAGTTTAGCTAAATGAAAGAAGGGGGGAGTCTAAAGTACCAATGGCAATACAGCATACTCTTTGACGGAATAGAGGCACACACCGGCTACGCAAGGTTATTTATCAATATTAAAAAAATAAACTATGCCTGTGTTCATCAGAGATGTAGAATTCTAATGGTAAAAGAATTTTTCAAATCGGTCGACGAGTTTTTAAGTTTATTTTTTTACATACAAAAATATAGAAATCTATCCTCTTTATAATGTTAGTGTAGATGTAGATAAGTCTTCAATAAAGCTCTTAAAAGATCTCCGCTCTTTTGCTTGGTAGCCGAGCTGGGAAAGCGTCCGAGAGTTTTTGAACATTTGCAACACACACCTACTTATATATTACGCTACCAATCTATGTTATAAATAGGAAAGATTTGTATATTTGAATTTTTGTATGCAACGAATAAACTTACAAACTACTCGACCGATTTGGATGATGGTAAGGAAATAGTTTGAGACCCACGAAAGGACATAGGATAGTTTTTATTCAACTGCGCAAAAAGAGTTTAATGGTCTTGCGCGATAGCCGACATACACGCGGGCGGAGATGAGGCCGGAAAGCTAGTCTTCAGATATATTTTTTCACAGTTGTAATATTCTCAAGCAGTTTTACAAATTGAATCTTCACCGAAATCCATTAATTAGACTCCTTTCAAATCTGCAGCTGTTCTTTATTATTCAGCAACAATAAATATGTTTTAATTTGACCTTCGTTGAAATAAAAATCACGACGTAGAAAATTTCAGTTGAGAAAAATAAAAATAAAACACAAAGGGGCAATTCTTAAAGCAATTTCCTTCCAATAGCGTCTTAGCGGGCGAGGTTATGTTTAATCTATTTTTAAGCCATAACTCTTTGGCCAGAAGGAATCCTTTGCAGAGTGAACCACTTCAAAGGCTTTGAAGGGGTAAAACGGGAAATAATATAAATTTTCTAGTGGGATAAAAAATAGACAAGAGAGAACGCTAGAGTTTGAAATGGTGTTCTGTTTCTGTTGTACCTTCTGGCATTAGACAATTAAATCGAAAAAATAAATTTATCGAATACGTCTGTAAGGTTCTTGAAGATATTGTTTTTTAGCTTAGCAGCTCAAACATGCCAATTTCGTTATTGGAAAACTAGCGATTTTGCTTCGAGAGTGAGACAAAGTGATTTGAATCTAGAATAATACGATAACCACCAAGTGAAAAACGTTCGATAACGCCTATTACCCGATTATTTGAAAATCATGTGCGTATTTTTTTATTTATATTATGTTATATTTAATTCTATATAATTATCAAACTAGCTGTGCTTCCCTGCATCACCCGCATGGTGATGGATGATAATGAAAAATATCCAATGTCTCATTTACCTACTTAACAAATTTCATCAAAATTGGTCTGTTTCGTTCTATGATTCGTTTGAGAGTGAAAAATTTACAAACATACAAAAACACACATAAATTTTCTCCTTTAAAATATTAGTGTGAAGATATAAATTATATCATAAAAAGAAAATATAGAAATAAACGCTTACAAAGTCTATTATGTACTACATACTTCTGGTATGACGAATGTTTAATATCGAAATAGTATATACAGAACCATATTTACATTGAAAACAATTTTATACAAAATATGGGTAAATCCAGAGAATCCTCGCTGGATTTGGATAGCAGTTTAAAACATATTGAAACAACAAGTTAAGAATGTTAAATTAAAATTCTTTATTGAAAAGTTACGTGCAATAAAGAATTTATTGAAAAGTTACGTGCTATAAAGAATTTATTGAAAAGTAGTTTAAGTTACTTTAGTTTAAGCTTAGGGGAAAAGTTGTATAAGCAACACGTGACTAATGATTTTTTTATCTTGTGCTTTAGAATCCCTAAATACGCTCAGGATTGTAATTCTAAATTACTTGCGCTTAGCTCGTCACGCTTGTGGTTCAATTATAGAATCCTTTGCTTAAGTCATGTTGGCTTAGCGGTTAGAGCATACCCCGGCTATAGGGGTGTATGGCACGGATTTGAATCCCGCATGACAACATTTTTTCCTCTCGTTGTAATTTTGTAGGTAATAATAGTTATATTTGTATTATCTTGCGGAACCCTAAAATGATAGACGTGGTAGCTATGTCAGTTATTAAAGGATTGTTTCAGCAACCAGCGGTTTCATGAATGACGAAGGTATCGTCAGAAAAAATTGTATACGTAATAAGTATTTTGTTTAAGTTTTCATGATAGTAAAAGGTTGGTTAAAGCCCTCAATTTCTGGAACGCAAAATGTAAATGTATTTACACAAACAATCAGATTTGCGGATAATCTGAATTTAATACTCCTGCGCAATGTAACCAGATATATATTATAGCTAAGACTTATGATAATGAATAGATTCAGGCGTTACTTTGCGGGAATCCATAAATAATTGAAAAATGAGAAAAAAAATCTCGATCGTGCGCTCCTAGAGCAAAGACCTTCTGAGGATGCTTCGTGTAGTAGTGAAACGCGTCGAAAATTCTTCTGGTTTGGCTGCGTGGCGTTTGTCACGTCACGTTGGCGTAACAGGAAATTTAGGCGGAATCGTCTGTAAATATATTTTTTAAGTGTTTTATTAAAATATTATTATAATGATTTCTTAAATTTTTGAAAAAATATTTGTTATTGTATTCTACGACTACAAAATGTATTTTATTTTTCAATTTCAAGGAGTACTCCACAATCGCAGAAAGTCACAGGAAACGGATGAGAGCGCAAAAAAACCTTGCCCTGGCCATCAAGCAGACGCGCCACGACATGTGCGCAACTTGACTATTCGAAAAGCTCTCAGAATCGTGAATCTGGTTGCGCACATCTCAACACTAGCCTAAAGAATGTTCGAAAAGGCTGACCAATTGATCTACGAACATTTAAAACGACGTAGAAAGTCTGTCGCCAAGCACTGAACGGTGTGTTCCGGCAGTAGTCCTTGATAGCCAGTGAAATTACAAGCACAATGAGACTTAACAACTATGTCTCAATGTAACGGGCGCCGTGCAATTCGTGACTTGTGATGAATTCCACCTGTTATAGGCAAAGGTTAGTCCACTTAACAACAGGTGGGCCTCGAGTTTGTTCCGTCACAATAACATAAAAAAAAACAAGAGACACCCCACGGTATAAAGATAACCTAGAGATCTGCTCCAGAGCGAAGAAGACGACCATACATAAAACTTCAGTCTGCCCACACGTCAGGCCCTTCTAAGCAAGGCTTAGGGGTTTCGGGGCAGACAAGAATGCTTGCAAGGTGTATTCTAAGCATTCTTGTCTAGCCTGAGTGTTAGCCGAAGGCGCGGAGGGGGAGCGGCGCTAGTCTACACTTCCTTTCCCCCTTTCCCATAGTACATATGTATATATGCCGATTCTTAAGTCCTTCTTGTGTTTTTATAACTGATTGATTAATAGATAAGCGAATATAGTGCAGCTGTTATAAAACTATATTTTGGACCTTCTTGTGTAGGTATGAGACCAATTATATATACAAGACAAACCGCGCTGAAAATTTTTTAATAGGACAATCGCATCATTGCAGTTCTAAATATTATTTACTCTATTTTCTACTGAAGTTTTTATTTTATTTTTATCATAGCTTATAGTCTAGCCTTTGACCACTATCTCACCTGATGGTAAGTGATGATGTGGTCGAAGATGACGTTCAGGCTAGCCTAGAATTACTGGCTCTCAAGGACAGCTGCCGAAACACACCGATAGGTGCTTGGCGATAGATTTTCTACTTGAGGGTGGTTTACATTACATTAATATTAACTTGACATTAACAGGCTAGTCTGTGAGTCTTCAGTGTAAGCTAGCCAGGCGGGCATTCGCAAAATGCCCTACCACCATGCTGTAACGACTGCCATCGTAAGACAACAACCGGGACCAACGGCTTAACGTGCCCTCCGAAGCACGGAAGTGCTCAGTAGTAATGTCACTAGCGGTCACCCATCGAACTCCTGACCACGACGGACGTTGCTTAACTTAGCTGATTAAGTTGGCATCGGACTGGACCACTATGGCCAATTTATGAATGAAATTCTATTGTTATAATTATCGCCGATGCCAATGGGTTAAGAACGGCTAAGCGAACTTCGCTACGAGCGCTGCAAAAAAAGAAGTTGTAAAAATTTATCAAAATTGGTTCAGTACTTCAGAGTCATCAATTGTGACACTGATGTGCAAGTACACATTTACATTTGTAATCTTCGTGAGAATTTAGTAGTGTTCGGCCCACGCCTTTGCCCACATGGAACTGTATACTACAAAATCATAGTCAGGACATCATATATTTTGTAACATCTTCTTTGCAGGAATTCAATATACAATACAATACAAAACTCTTTATTGCACACCATTATTTTATACAGTAAAACAATCTTATAAATAGTATATGCTTAGACTAGGGTAGCAATGGGCGGTCTTATCGCATATAGCGATTTCTTCCAGACAACCTTTGTATGGACAGAATCAGATTTTAGGTGTCACGGTGGTAAACAAAGAATTACATTTTCTCATTCATAAAATAAAAACAAAATAAGTTCCATATAAGTATCCACTAACATTATTAATATAGATCATAAGCGGTTTCATATTCTGTCTCGCACTTGATTTAATGGCTGTGATACTATACTTATTTGAAGGTTGCATCCGCGCCTGCTTCACTCTGCCGAAGAACTTGCAACAGCGGCGTTTCCAATTTCTGACCTCAATATCCTTCTTCATGTAGTCGTCCAATATTAATCGGTAGCTTCTGCCTATAACAGTTGCATTGCGTCACAATGACGAACTGCACTGTGCCCGTCACCCTGAGACATAAAGTTGTGGAGTCCCATGTGCCTCTGCCAAGCTATTGCCTGTCACCTTCATAATTTAAACAAATATTGTAACAACTTTACAATGGAGTAAATATAAAACATATTGTTAAAAGTTGTTTGAAAGAATGACCCCGAGTTTCTTGCCCGTTCTTCTAGCAGTGGCTCTATACAATTTATTTGCTGAACGGCAGTACAATGTATAATATTTAAATACTAAAAATTTTAATTGAAGTCATAAGAGCGTCGTAGACGCCTAAATTGAATAAATGATTTTGATTTTGACTTTGAGAATGGATATTACGGAATGTATAATCTGGTCTTGTATATTTTCACCTGCACTTTTAACATGTATTAACAACTCAAAATAGTCAAGAACAAAACGTGAACTAGTATATTTCATGATCTCTTAAGTTGCCTACAAGTCTGACTAGTTTCTAAGCTGCTTTCGTCTTAAGTGCGCTCTAGGACAGGATTAGAATTCTATCTAACATTAACAGGCTAGTCTGTGAGTCTTCTGTGTAAACTTAGCCTTTTGTTCTTTAGATAGTGGCCATATAATATTCAAGGAAGCGGAAATCGCCTGAATTGTGATGCAAGATTTATTGCCTTATGTATTTCTTTGCAAAAATTTAGAATTGACGCTTATTGACATATTAGATTAAATAGAATATCACATAAACAAAATATAAGAGCACAAAAAAAAGAAGCACAAAAAATCGCGCGCGGGAAATCTTTTGTGCTTCAATGATTCGCTTCAACAAATGTGATTTTTGCTTGGCACGCAATATGGCTTTTTTTTATTCAATAGCTCATAGGTTAGCCTTTGACCACTATCTCACCTGATGGTAAGCGATGACTTGGTCGAAGATCTTGTTCAGACTAACCTAGAATTACTGGCTCTCAAGGACAGGTGCGTACACGTATTATTATATATTATTATTATTATTATATTATTATTATATTATTATTATTATTTTTTTTTATTAAGGCGGTATGCCTTTATTAAACAAATACTACAAACTATATACAATACTACAGCTACTACAGTAAAAGCATTTGGACTCATAGGGAGTCCAAATGCTCTAGCCCACTATCAGTTATTATTATTATATTATATATATTATATTGCACGCACCGTTAGATGCTTGGCGACAGATCCCACATGATAAAATCAGAATTTACTATGTAATGTCTGTATACTGCTAACTTTGATGACATAATCGATGCACAATTTGTTGAATAAAGTTAAAACATTTATATAAGTTTTAAACAAGGGGTGCAAGAAAGGAACCTTCCAGTGTGATGTTTTCATTATCAACGCCCGGCGTGTCCTGGACAGCCAGACTGGCATCATTCTTCTGGCTGGTGAACCCTTTCTCCACGGCAAATGAGTTGCACTACAGAAAGAACCCACTTCGATAGTATGTTTGAGGCAGTGATGGCTCAGTGGCATTGGCTATGGACTGCCGTGCCGCAGGTCCATGGTTCGAATCACGCCGCGGGCTTTAACTTTAAAGCATGGTGGAAGAGCGTTTTTTTTGCGAATGCCCGCCTGGCTAGCGACCACTCTCAAGTAGGAAACTGTCGCCAAGCACCTAAAGGTGTGTTCCGGCAGCAGTCCTTGAGAGCCAGTGAAATTACAGGCACATGTGACTTAACAATTATGTCTCAAGGTGACGGGCGCAGTGCAATTCGTGACTTGTGACGAAATGCATCTGTTATAGGCAGAGGTTAGTCCGCTTAACATCAGGTGGGCCTCGTGCTTGATCCGTCAAAATTACATAAAAAGAAAAAAACTTTCTGGTCAAGCAAAATTAATACAACAGTCGCGCCGACTGGAAAGAAGAATTATTGAACGGGATTTAACATAAGTCAAGCCACCTCGTCCGTCCACTAGTGACCAAAACTTTTTGGTCGAAATGTTGAGGTTAATAATATACATGTATGTATTTATCGTATTCGTAAAAGTGTTAAAGTTACTTTATTGATAAAAAAAAATAGCAGTACTGTTACCAAAGTTTGAATGGGCATAATATATATTATATTCCAAATATTTAATAAATACTGTCAAAGCCAGTAGTCGCATAATATTTAAAGCACAGTGAGCGAAAATGATTGAAAAACTTAGAACAGCCCGTATATTATTTTATCCCAGCATATTTTGTGTATAAACTTATAATTGTTCATCAACCTATTGATTAACAGAAAAATAATTTAATGAATTTAAGATTCAATTCCCGTGGGGTGCCTCGAAGAATTGCACCTCCCCATATCATCCCGTGGGTGTCGTAAGAGGCGACTAAGTGAAAAATACTGGAAAGTGGGCAGCAGCGCCTTCTATAAAACTGCCTTCTTCCACTGCGATCCCCGAGCCGCCTCCCAAGCGTGGGGATTATGGCAAATACCCCCTGAATAGGGGAGGCTGTGTTCAGCAATGGACAATCCGGCTGAAACAGTAATATTCAATTATTCGATATTATGCTGCAAGTTCTTGGGTATTATTATATGTTCTATGGTTTAGGTGACCTCTGCAAAACAGAGCTAGACTGTCTCCGATAAGTGCCGCTACTGCTACTGGGCTATTGATGCTGCAAATGCTTTTCTAAGTTCGGATCGAAAATTGATGAAATATTTTTTAAGCGTATAAGGCGTAGGTATATAACTATGATCTATAACCAGTATACTAACTAACTACCACGACAGGCAAGAAATCCAAGGTTAGAGGAGCTGGAAGCCACAATTCTTCCAGGACCTTCGGGGAAGATATTGATTTTATATAAAAGCCCGCGCTGTCATAATTCATAATAACTATACGCTCGGCGCCTAACAGTACATTTAACTAGCCTTTAATAGGTAATTAGGTAGGATTACAAGTATCTTCGAAAAGTACAGAAGATCTCATTGGGGTTTCTATCTACAGCTGTACAGTCGCGGTATGAAAAGGTTCACCAGTTATCAGATACGTTTAACGCAAGCACACGTTACCCTTTAAAACTAAGTCACAAAACAGACTGTTTTACAGCAAATTATATTTGTTAAGGTTGAACTGGCCGGTCGCTTCTCCATACAAACGCCGTAGGATGATTACTCCCGTATTTGAGACTTTAGGTCCAGAATTAAGCATAATACCGATTGATCTCGTCATTATCTAGGCTTGTATGATGCCGAAATTTTAAAAAGATAATTAAGTTGAAAGTTATGAGCCTTGAAAATTTTATATGAAAATGTTTCGAAGCTCATAACTCTCAAGTTAATTATCTTATTAAAATTTCGGCATCATACAAGCCTAGGAAATGACGAGATCAATCGGTATTATGCTTTGTTTTGGACTTAAATCCGCAAATAAGGGAGTGATCACCCTACGGCGTTTGTATGGAGAACGGCCCGGCCAGTTCACCCTTAAGATTCCAGATTGCCCAGGCAGGGATTGTTCAGCAGAGGCGCCTTCCACCTGGACAATCTGTCTTGAATGCTTAACAACCGGCGGTACACCGGGAAGGCTGAAAAGAAAGGCTGAAAAGGACAAGTCCAAAAATATGGTATCAATTACATACCATGTGATGGGCTTTCTCCGCTCCTTCCTTGAACCCAGCCTAGCCCTTCATCACGAATATAACAATTGGCCAATTTTATATACGAAAATTACTCACTGCTATGGCTGGGCTTGCGTTCTTCTTGTGATTGTCCAACGTTGCGGCACAACACTATCACAAAATATTCAATATTGTCAATCTTATAGATCAAATCTTTACAACAAACAAGTAAAATCAAGATATCAAAAGAAAACAATCAAAAGGGCGAGAAAGTAGAATCATTTTGCCAAAAGTTACCAGATAATTTCACGTACAAAATCCATAGATCACAAATAGATGACTAGCAAAGCGGTGTATTCCAATTGCCCGCGAAATTGATCGGTCCGAACAATATTACTTCCCATTGGCATCGGCGATAATTATAACAATAGAATTTCATTCATAAATTGGCCATAGTGGGTCAGTCCGATTTCAACTGCTATTTGACAATAATGTCAAATAGCTAAACCCAACTTTCTGTTTTTTTTTGCAAGGTATAAGGTGGAAGACGAGCAGGCAAACGTCTCACCTGGTGGCAAGTGATCACCGTCACCCTCGAACATTCGCAACACCAGAGGTCTCGAGGATGCGTTGCCGACCTTTGAGGAGGGAATATGCTAATTGTTTGATGAACGTTTTGATACCTACCACTACCCTATGTTTTGTTTTATGAATAATTATGTGTATGGTTTTAAACTAAGATCCGACGAATAAATAGATCCCAGTTATTTAATTTTAGATAGTTACTAAGAACATTATTTTGAGATATAAGACCTTTTCATTGGTTTTAATATCTTTGAAAAGCGTACCTATCGATTAAATTCTCTTTGTTTGTTTTAATGATTAAATCTATATTCATGTCAATTACTGATATTTAATCAATTTATTAATAGTTAGATAATTAATTTCTCGCTCAAAAATAACCTAAGAAAAAAATATAAATTCGGTTTTACGCTATACGTGGGTGATCGGGTCACCCATATGTACCTTTCAACTTTTCTCTTCAATATTCGGTCAAATGTTCTGCTAACAGACGGTAAAAAGATACCCGATTGATTATTTACGAGTACCGTTTTTAGATGGGATATAATAAATCTTAAAAATAATGAAAGGAACTTAGCACATCATGACCAGTCAACAAGTGAGAAAGGGACACAAAATAGATTATTAGCGAATACAATATTGTTAACCAAGTGAGAAAAGTTGTAAATTTTAGCCAAGATACGAATGTTTTCAAACGTGAAAATTCTCTCCATCTATATTTTCGTTCAATTTCACTACAAAACCGGTATATAATAACACACTAATTGCTCCACAGAATAAACTAAACTACACTGAAGAGAACCGGTTCTAACCGCCCGGAACTGGAGCGGATCGGTTTACGATAGCTACCGTATCAATTATTACACCAGGAAAACCGTAAAAGTTTACTTGCGGATAAATTTTATTGGTTCCTCTTCCGGCGCCCCTTAACTGGGGCTTGCTGAGCGTCCCTAAATAATTTAACTTTTAAAATGACCAAACGAAAAATTTTACGGCAACACTGACCAATGGGCACCCAGAGTTTAGCTCGTTTAAATATTCACTCATTTGGTGCAGTAAAATGCTGTTTTGAGGCGAACGTATAACACTTTAAAGAAGTGAACAGTTTTATTTGATACTTGCGATGAAGTAGTCTAGCTGCCGGTACTATTTGATAGAGTTTTGACCGTTTATAGGTATATATTTGTATATCCCCTGCCTGGTGCTGAGATTGAATTGCACTCCCTATATCTTCCTGTGGGATTCATATAGGCAATGAGAGGAATAATACCAGAATGGTGGCAGCAGTGCCCGAAGATGAGGAGAACATAAGAACTGCCATCTCACGTTGTGATCCCTTGACGCTTGCCAAGCGTAAGGATTGTAGCAATGGTTCAACGGTAGACGTTACCCAAGTAACACATAAACAGGGTAACTGTACACATTTAGAACATTTTACAACTCGAACGAATATTGTTTGTATTAGAACTTTAGGAACAGTCAAATGCTGAATTACGGTGAGATCGGGGCATAACCAACCTACGTATAAGATTATTGTATAGACGTTATTAAGCATTACGCATTAAAAAGGGCTTAAATCTGAAAAACAGCCTAGATGGCAGCATTTAACTGAATAACCTTAATCGCCTTCTGAATAATATTGTTACATAATTCTATTATACAGCTTGATACTGAATAATTGTTTTTCAGATGTTAGTGTAATGAAACTCATCATCATCATCAATATCCATATATGGATGTTAAGTAACGATGATGATAAAATATTCAATCTATAATATTGTAATATTCAATATACTCAATATATATAATCAATCTGAGAACGCTCGCCTGGCTAGCTACAACCCTCAAGTAGAAAGCATGTCGCCAAGCACCTAACAGTGTATTCCGGGAGCAGTCCTTGAGAGCCAGTACTTCTAGGTTAGCCTGAACAACATCTTCGACCACATCATCACTTACCATCAGGTGAGATAGTGGTCAAAGGCTAACCTATCCAGCATAAAAAAAAAAAAAAACCAACTCAACTCATTCCAACAATTATCACTTTTACAAATTTTAGAACATAACATTTTAATAAATGAACATTTCAGTTCTCATGGTTTTATTTACGAGCTACGCTAAAATCTAAATATCTTAACAACGCCTGACCAGAATCAAATATTCATGAAATATGAAATTAACTTATTATATTATATAAATTAACTTAACGTAAAAATCTAAACACACTAACAATCGATTCCCAGAGGTAAATTACCGTGGGTTGCCGGGAAAGAATGTAAACCCCCTCATTGCTACCTGTAGGTGTCTTAAAAGGCGACTGACGGTAGTATACCGAAACGAAGTTTACTAAGCTGTTTTTAACCAATCAGCAAATTTAAGTCCGCCGCGTTCATGAGTTGGATGGGTGACCGCTAGTGACACTACTACTGAGCGCTTCCGTGCTTCAGAGGGCACGTTAAGCCGTCGGTCCCGGTTGTCGACTTAAGATGGCAGTCGTTATAGCATGGTGGAAGGACATTTTGCGATTGTTCGCTGGCTACCAACCTCGAGTAGAAAATCTGTGGCCAAGCACCTAACGGTGTATTCCGGCAGCTGTCCTTGAGTGCTAGTAATTCTAGGTTAGCCTGAACAACATTTTATTTTTTATTTTTTTAATGCTTGATAGGTTTACTTTGACCACTATCTCACCTGATGGTAAGTGATGATGTGGTCGAAGATGTTGTTCAGGCTAACCTAGAAGTACTGGCTCTCAAGCACAGCTGCCGGAACACACCGTTAGGTTCTTGGCGACAGATTTTCAACTTGAGGGTGGTAGTTAGCCAGACGGGCATTCGCAAAATGCCCTACCACCATGCTATAACGACTGCCATCCTAGGACAACAACCGGGACCGACGGCTTAACGTGCCCTCCGAAGCACGGAAACGCTCAGTAGTAATGTCACTAGCGGTCACCCATCCAACTCATGACCGCGCGCGACGTTGCTTAACTTTGCTGATCGGTTGAGAACAGCTAAGTAAACTTCGCTACGAGCGCTTCAAAACTTCGACATTAGACATTATTCAAAACTTAGACATTAAGCATCTTCGACCTCATCATCACCTACCATCAGGTGAGATAGAGGCCAAAGGCTATCAAGTATAAAAAAAGTTAGCAGTAGCCCCTTCTCAGGAACTGGGAACAGGGGAGGCTGTGTTTAGCGGTAGACTGTCCGGCTGATACAGAACAGTTTAGCGTTTTGTGTCTTCTCTCTTGCTCATGTTGTGAGAAGTTAGGCCTTACCATTGACATGTGAATCTTCCTTATTTTTGTAGAAGGCGCATAATAATAAACTAAATAGAATATCCATGACATCGACCATATCTTTCTATCACTATGCGTCTATACAGTAAAAGGGTTGATACAACATCCTTTAAAACAACATGCACTTATCCAAAGATTTTGGCTTTGATTTTAGGAAGGATCGCAAACTATCTGAGAATTATTATTAATAGCACTCATTAGTCAGCTAATTAGAACGCTACTAAAAGGCAATACTAAGCTCTATTTTATGGGCTTTTACATAATGTTCGTGCCACTTACGTTGGCACCTTTATTTATTTCTACCCTCTATACTATTCATACTTCGACGACTATCTGTCACCCCACCGCACCTGCAAGCAATCCGCTTGCCATACTGCCGCCGCAAGTATACGCTGCGAACGGCCCTTGCCCATAGTAGCTACCGCACCGCGCTCAAATCGAATGTTCTGGATTTTCCATTCTTTGGAATTATCCCTCGCGTAACTCGACGTGATCCTCCGGAATACAGAAAAGCTGCCATCGTAATAGTGGCCTCCAACCGCCCGCGAATAAAATTACAGTCCACAACCGCGGTGGTGAAAACTACCTGAAGAAGCCGAGAAAAAGCGCTACAAGGCTGGACCTCCTATCTGGACAAGACGACGAATTAACGGAGATACAGGACCGAGGATCGTTGCTCGCTAAGTGCAGTGTCAGTTTAGAGACCAGGTTAGTCGTCACCATCTTAACCAGCTATCCTTCCCCCGCGATTTTTGGAGACGTGCTCAGCTGTATATTTTATACTTAGCTGCCGCGTCAACAACATACTTGGTATTTTTAAGCCAGTCGTTTAGAAGCAAAATATATGTAGGATCATCCCATTTTACATAAATAATCCTATTATCCTTTGCTATAGCACATCTCTGTATAATGGTATTTCTTTTTTAAAGATGAAAAGGCGTCCATTAAAAATGCTGTGAACATTTCCGCGCTAATGAAGTGAAATATGCACTCGAGCACGCCCTGGGATAACAGCTAGTGTGATAATGTAATCCGTCATAAAATATACAAGGAACCATAGGAATTAATTCAAAAAGCTTTTTTATTTTTACTGTCTCGTGAGCGGCAGTGCAAGCTGTGAAACTGATTTTCATAAATATATGCTAAGGAATGAGTGAAAAATAATAATGTTTAATATTTGCTCATACTCGATCGTGCGCATAAAGATACAATACCTCCTGATGATGATTTGTGTAGAAGCGAAACGTGTCAAAAATTCCTCCAGTTTGGCTACGTGGCGTTATCACGTCGGATCACGAAAATTAGGTAAAATTGTCACAAGATGTATTTTTAAGTGTTTTTTCGGTACCAAAAATTCAAAATTTTCTTAAGATAATTGTCATTCATAAAAATGTATTAAGTATTGTTTTTATAACTATCTATATGACCTATATGGATAGTATTCGATCTCTATCGCACCTGTTAGCGATGATGTGCTTGAAGGTGTTAAACAGCGATGGAAACTGGCTCTCCGGTCAGCTGCCGGAAGATAGTTGCTTTTAGCGCATTTTTTATTAAGACAGACTTCTTCCGCTCCTCCTTCTCCCTCTGCACAATAAGAATGTGGCAACCGCGTCATATTTGTATATAAACTTCATTTAACCTTAAAAATATTCCTCACACCGTTGGAAGTTGTTTTTTTTATCCTGTATTATTATCCTGAACATGATGGTGCTCTTAATATCAACAAATCTTTTGCCATGATCGGTTGGCACTCAGATCCGAGCACAATAAACGGTAACCCATACCTACGAGCATTTTACAGCATTCAAGAGAAATTACAGGCAACATGAGACTTAACAGGTATGTCTCAAGGTGATGGGCGCAGTGCAGTTCTTCACTTGTGATTAAATGCATCTGTTATTGGCAGAGGATACCGCTTAACATCAGGTGGGCCTCACGCATGTTCCTTCACAATAACATAAAAAAAAAACTTTTGGTGCGTAATTGCGAAGCATACCAATCTAAACCTTATTTTTATTAATGATGATACCATTTGTTTTGAGGTTTCGATGTTACAATCCTAATTTTTCAAAGAGAAGCGCTCGTTGCTAAGTTTTCTTAGCTGTCCTTAACCGATCAGCAAAGTTAAGCAACTACCGCCGCGATAATGACTTGGATGGGTTTCCACTAGTGATATTACTACTGAGCGCTTCCGTGCTTCGGAGGGCACGTTATAACGTCGGTCCCGGTTGTAAATTTAAGATGGTAGTCGTTACAGCATGGTGGTAGGGCATTTTGCCAATTTCCATCTGGCTACCTGCAAGTAGAAAATTTGTCCCCAAACACCTAATGGTGTGTCCGGGCAGCTGTCATTGAGAGCCAGTAATTCTAGTTTAACATCTTCGACCAAATCATTACTTATCATCAGGTGAGATATTGATCAAAGGATAACCTATCATGCATAAAAAAACACAATTAATTGTTACTCCATTTCCAAACTCCCTTGTTCAAAAACATAAATTCATCAATTCCCATCAAGCATATCAAAACCACTTAGCGGAATTGAAATTTTGCGTTATCATAAAATTATTAAAATTGAAATTACGAGGCTACAAGTGCGGTGCCTTAATGTTTAATAAATTTTGAATTTTGGGTAAAGAAAAATACGCAGGCAAGGAGCCAGATCTCAGTATAAAAACTTACACTCATGTTTACATTAGAACGATGTGCTGAAAAAAGTTTAGGTCAGGATTACCCTAAACCGAAGCTTACTTATGAAAGGGTTGATGAGTTTAGAACAGTGGTTCCCAACCGTTTAATGACCAGGGACCACTTTTGTTTCTTATTTGCCAGCAGGGACTGCAGAGATTGTAGGTAGAAAAAAATAATTTATCCGCAATAAAAACATTAGGTTATTAAATTTATTTTGTAGAAAGCTAAATAAATAAAATTTTGTATCAATGTGATTTCTGAGCTAACATCTTTTTCATTATCTTAATCCTGCAATATTGCAAAAAGCTTAACGCAAATCGTCACCTACTTTTAATCATTTCTCGCTTATAATTAAATAAAATAGTAATATTTAAATATTATAAATTAAACCGGCAAAAAACACTCACGTTGAGGATCGAATACGTCGACCTGGGTTTCGAGCATATCACGGCACGCCCGCCGGGAGCTCGCAGACGCAGCTGCGCACTAGCCCTGATGATGAGCATCTGATATGCTCGAAACCCGGGTCGACGTATTCGATCCTCAACCTGAGTGTTTTTTGCCGGTTCAATTTATAATATTTAAATATGTGTGAAACTCACGAGAATTTCAATTCTAAAATAGTAATGTAAATATATACGTGGTTGAGAAAATACTAAAGAAAAAACAAAGTAAGGCTGTTCGACGGTAAAAAAAACTAGATGGAATGATTAAATACTATTTTTTTTTTTTTTTTTTTATGTTATTGTGATGGAACAAGCCCGAGGCCCACCTGATGTTAAGTGCACTAACCTCTGCCTATAACAGACGCATTTCGTCAGCGACGAATTGCACTGTGCCCGTCACACTGAGACGTCCAGTTGTTAGGTCTCATTAGCCTGTAATTTTTCTGGCTCTCAAGGACTGCTGCCGGAACACACTGTTAGGTGCTTGGCGACAGATTTTCTACTTGAGGGTGGTCGCTAGCCAGGCGGGCATTCACAAAATGCCCTTCCACCATGCGGTGAAGCTCAAGCCCGCGGCGGGATTCTAACCATGGACCTGCTGCACGCCAGTCCATAACCAATGCCACTGAGCCATCACTGCTTCAAAAAGATGTGGGAGGTCACCTGTGTTGTTATGTTCATGGATATGAAATAAAGGCTGGTGAGGTGGCTGAATGAGCAGAGAGTCAATAAACGCATATATACTTGATGCTAAATAAAATACATATTGGAGCCCTATGACACGGGTCTAAGGACTTTAATAAGTTAAGATATTAAAAAATATTAAAACATTAATCGAAGCAGAGAGATTATGCAAGTCAGTATGGCAACGCTGTTAGCTTTTTGGGGACATTGCCTACTGGCAGTGAATTAATAAATAAAAGGTTTTTTTTAATTATGTGTAAAATATCTTAGACATAAGCTAGGCTAGGTTTTGAAGCGCTCGTAGCGAAGTTTACTTAGCTGTTCTCAACCGATCAGCAAAGTTAAGCAACGTCGCGCGCGGTCATAGTTGGATGGGTGACTGCAGTGACATTACTACTGAGCGTTTCCGTGCTTCGGAGGGCACGTTAAGCCGTCGGAAGCCGTAACAACCGGGAGGTTGTTGTCTTAGGATGGCAGCATTTATGTCTTAGAGGGCATTTTACGAATGCCCGCCTGGCTAGCTACCACCCTCAAGTAGAAAATCTGTCGCCAAGCACCTAACGGTGTGTTGCGGCAGCTGTCCTTGAGAGCCAGTACTTCTAGGTTAGCCTGAACAACATCTTCGACCACATCATCACTTACCATCAGGGGAGATAGTGGTCAAAGGTTAACCTATTAGGCAAAAAAAAGGTAGGTATTCAATGAATTTCTGTCAATAATTACGCTCTTAACGCGTCCCAAACGACTATAACTTATTGTATAGTCAATATAGATAGATAACCTAAATGAACCCGTTCATAAAATACTAGAATATATTTCTTGTATAGTTTAAGTAAATATTATTACACTTTATTTGCCAGCTCTCAGACTAAGAAAATACTAAAGTAAAAGATGGGGAAAAATTAGTTATCATAAATTTACGTAAACAAGGATCTTTCACCGATATGAATAAATGAGATGCGTAATTTAAGCATTTGAATATAACGAGGAATTTCTTTTGGGAAAAATTACAGCTATTTTGTTTTGACTTTGATAATGGGCTACAATATGAAATGTGATGGGTGAAACGATTTTTGATACTAGATGTTATATAAATCGTTATAAAAAAAATATTGTAGCAAGTAGTTCGTAAGTATTTAACCCGAAGCATATATAACATACTGTTTATAAACATTATTGATAATTTGTTTTCTCATTGTCACGTCAACAAAACATCACGCACACAAAAATAATACATTCAAACTATTAATGAACATGTTGCATAGATATTAAAATATTAAAATTAAAAAAAAATACTCTGTCCAGTCTAAGTCAAAACCATTTTTTTATGTAGGCGTCTACGATGCCCTTAAGACCTCGTGGGGTGCCGGGTTAGAATTGCACCACCCCATATCATCCCGTGGGTGTCGAAAGAGGCGACTAAGGGAAAAATACTGGAAGGTGGACAGCAGCGCCTTCTAAAGAACTGCCATCTTATATTGCGATCCCCAAGCCGCCTGCCAAGCGTGGGGATTATGGCAAATACCCCCTTAGTAGGGGAGGCTGTGTTCAGGAGTGGACGATCCGGCTGATACAGTACAGATGCCCTTAAGATGTCTATTATAAAGTTTATATTGATATATTCCACATTCTAATGTCAAGTTCAGCAAAAATGTGTTATAAAGCCACTGCGAAAAGAACGATTAGTCGTTGTTTTTAAACGTATTTTAATAATGTTTTATATTTTAAAATGTAATATTAAATTATTATAATATTTTTTTTAAATTATGTACATAGATAACAGGTGGTCGTTTGCTAGAGCCGCAATTGCATCATTGACAAAGAATAAGTGTATATTATAAGGTTTTCGTCAATCTACATCTACAGTAATATTATTAAGAGAAACGATTTGTATTTTTGTATGCAACAAATAAACTTAAAAACTACTGGACTGATTTAGATGAAATTTGGTATGAAGATAAACAAGCAGCCGCCCTTCAAGATTTCAATACACCTCGCCAAATACAAGTTCAGCCTCAGAAAAAACGTACAAGAGCCGACAGGGGGCAGGTCAGTCCACCCAGCTACATTCCAACAACAAAGCCCATAGACTGCGCTATTAACGCATTTCTTGAATTCTTGGCGATTGAAAAGGCCACACGTGAAGTAAATCTGGCCACTTGCAAAGACATCATTAAAGCATACCGCTGGGAAAACGAGGGATTGTTGAACGTTAGACTTGTGGAAGCGGAGGCGGCCGTATATGACAACGACACTTCTCAAATTATAAAAGGAACAATGTCAGGTCGATATATGGCCGCGTTCAGCTCCACGGGTAGCTTTGTTAACTTGAATGAAAGCGAAACACAAAGGACTGGCAGAAACATCTTCAACACGCCACCCAACGATCCTCTTGTCGTAACTGCCCGATGCACTAAGATAATGCTGCAGGAGAAAATCCTAGAAATGGCCAAAACCATTTCGGGTTCTCTCGATCCATCAGCGGCACGCGAGCTTTGGACTATGCCAAACATAACATGGATTAATGGAGTTCCAGGATGCGGCAAAACAACTTGGATAGTTGACAACTTCGATGCTGATAAGGACATCATAGTCACCACAACAACCGAAGCAGCCAAAGATCTACGAGACAGGGTAGCGCAACGCATAGGCGACGGAGTCAAATCCAAAGTGCGTACTCTGGCCTCCGTATTGGCCAATGGGTTCATGGGACGAAGTGAACAACGTCTTCTAATAGACGAGGCTCACATGAACCACTTCGGGGCCATCATAATGGCAGTGCGGTTGTTGGACGCTGAGGATGTCGTCATCATCGGAGATGTTAACCAACTGCCCTATATCGAAAGAGAAAATCTCTTCGATATACGATACGGTAATCCAAATATGGTGGCTTCCATCACCCAACAGTTGTTTTGCACGCACAGAAATCCCATGGATGTGGCATACGCCCTTAGCGAAGTGTATCCGGGCATATACTCATCGCGATCTCAAACTCATTCCCTGACGCTAGAACGTTACACAGGTGCAAACATTCCAACAGACCTCCAGAGTACCTTATTTCTCGCGCTGACACAGGAGGAAAAAGCCTCACTTGTCGGCAAGGGATATGGGTCTGGTACAGGGTCATGCACCTTGACAGTACACGAAGCGCAGGGTTTGACGTACGAGACAGTAATCATAGTACAGATGAGGGAAAAAGTCACCAAGCTCCGAGACAGCGTATCACACGCAGTAGTAGCAGTGTCAAGACACTCAAAGCGCTGCATTTATTACACAGACGACAGCTCGGACGCCATTGGCAGATTCATGAGGCGGGCAACAGAGGCAAATGGAAAAGTAATTTGTGACTACAACCTAAAAATGGCTATAAAAAACCGAGAC
This sequence comes from Plagodis pulveraria, assembly GCA_963890685.1. NCBI lineage: Eukaryota > Metazoa > Arthropoda > Insecta > Lepidoptera > Geometridae > Plagodis > Plagodis pulveraria. The sequence continues at coordinate 6,115,142 of OY982964.1, read as the reverse complement.
GAAGGGGTCGTAAGGACTCATCTACAATTATCAAGGGCAACGCCGGAACCAGTGGCCGGCCCTTCAACTTAGGATAATAAATACTTACTATATAAATTTTAATTTCTCACCTAACAAACTAGATAATAAAAAAAATGTATACATTAAAAATAAAAAATGGACTCACTTTAATGTTAACAAACTAACACCCTTCCCTTCAGGAAGACTGATGTATTGGAGACAACGATTACTTAATAAAATGTATTACTATGATAAGGAAAAGTAAGATCTCAAAAGAGTACGGACCCAGAGTCTGTAGTGTAAAAATATAAATAATAAAAAAAAAAAAAAAAAAAAAATTTGGTATGAAAATAGTTTTAGCCCCGGGCAAGAACATAGGATAGTCTTTATCCAACTGCGCAAAAGAGGTTAATGATATTTATATAATGCATGAAATCATACTTAGAAATATAGCAAGGTAGCGAAATCATTGCGAGAGTTTGAAAGAGCGCTTCTATCGATCAAATGAAGTCTAGTAGTCTCGTTGACGGCCGCGCACCGTCCCCTATGACGGTTAAAGTAATACAATTTGAGCACGATACGTCGGCTAGAAATAGCGTGCCCAGGTAGCCGTGTGTATCCGGCGCAACATCGGAGGACGCGGGTTCGATTCCGCCCGGGGCATAACATTTTGTGCTCCAATAGTTTATGAAAATAAGAGGATAATGGTTTTCCAATAATACATTTCTAATAATTTATGACAATAAGTGAGATACGCGCGGGCGGAGCCGCGGCCGGAAAGCTAGTTCAGAATAAAGGCAAAGCAACAATTTGTTCACTTTATTAAAGAACTTTCCAAAAGCTAGAGACCGTAACTATTTCATTTGGTATTCTGTAATATTTTCTATTTTGCTAAAAGTTTTTGGGCAGTTGACTGAGGAAAGAGACAAGTAAGAATTGAGTTAGTTAAGATGGTTCCGGATTCAAAAGTAATTTTAAGAAGATTCACGAACATTTTATTGGTTTAAAGTGTAATTTATTTTTATTTTTATTCCGAATTGACACGCATTTGACCGCAGTCTCACCTGATGGTAAGTGACGATGCGGCTGACGGTGGAGCTGGCTTGCCTAGAAGATACTTATTCACTCTATATTTGAAGACATCCAGATTGTAGGTCTCGGGGAACAAGTCCGCATTATAAAGGTGGACGCAAATCGCTTCGTGCGGACAGGAGGAATGTCAACCATATACGGATACCGTGTTTCCGTACGTCTGGTTCCAGTAGTGGAAAAGAGATGCAGGGACTCCATCGCACACTTTCCAAAATGTATCCTGTAGAACACTGAAAAACTGGCAATAGTGCCAGATTCATCGCGTTGCTTGGGAAGAAACTAAAAAAATAACTGAGATTTGCAACCCAGGCCCTCTACAGACTTCCTTTAGAGAGTACATTAGTGCTGTATCAGCTGGATTGTCCACTGAACACAGCCAGCAGCAGTGGCTGGCGTCTTGGGGATCGCAGTTGGAATTTGGACTATTTTTTTTTGTCTGTCACCTTGTAATTCTTTACAGGGTGTACCAATTTGATGATATTTTTACATACGAAAGCTGATGCTTGTCATGTCGTGCTATTTAAATTTAAGTGAAATCTGACAAGTAGTGTTTGTGTTATATTCCTAATGCGTATTTTATGTTTGAAGTGAGTTTATTTTTGTTAACATTTTAAGTATTTCAAGAAAAAGGTTAAAGTTGTTCTTGATAAACCAAGATCTTTTAGTCAGGCATAGAGAGGTTTTTAAAAACCTAACCAAAAATTGGAGTTAGGAGTATACCAGAATTCTGGTAAACTCCAATCTCTACATATGAATAAATTAAATAACCGTTTTATGTCAATTCATTTATAAAAGCGTAATATTTGTTTGTTTTTTGGGTTCCGTAGTTGAAAATGGAATCAGTAGGTAGCTGATTGAAATTTTCACAGAATAGGTTTTGGAATGGTGGATTTCCCGACAAATAATAGCAAAAAGTTGAAGGTAATAAACTTTTTTTGCTCTATAGTACGCTACAGTACTACATAAAAGCGTCAACTTGGTATGATTATACTTCAATGTTTACCGTACAGCAACAAATAATAAAAAACCTGCGAAGTCCGGGTCGGACTCCTACTATAGATCTCGAAAAGTGTTAAAAAAAGATTCATAACAACAACTCGTTATGAACTAACACGAAACCCTCGTTGTTCGACTCGTACTTCCTAAGAGGTGACTAAAGGTAAAATACCGGAAGGTGGGCAGCAGCGCCTTCTGTTCAGTGGAACTGATATCTTAAACTACGATCCTCAATACGCCTGCCAAACGTGGGGATTATGGCAAAACCCCTGCCCCTAAATGGGAAGGCTATATTCAGCAGTGGACTCTACAGTTGATACAGTACAGTACATAAAGATTTGACAATAAAATTTTTTTTTTTTCTCAAAGAACTCAGTTTTTCTTGTCCTTCTACTCTAAAGGTACTTATTAAAGAGCTTCATTAATGCTCTCCTTGCATTTTACCTGTCAGAGCTGGCTTTTAAAACTGGTTCCTGAAAAATGTATATGTATGTATGTACTACGGTTCTTCTATGGTTTTTCCCTATTTCACGAACAAAGAGTGTCATTTGAAAAAGATATGATCTTTGTGTGCATAATATTACTGCGTTTTACGTTACTTTACTGTTGATACCTAATTTTTTTATGATGAAATATTTTTTTGCCGTATGGGGGTGACTTCTTGCCCCTGGGTTTCCAGCCAGGTATCCCATCTCACCCCTCATCTATTTCCGTGGGTGCCGTAAAAAGCGACAAAGAATAATAAATTAATTAAAAACGTAAAAAACCCGACTGCACAATATTTATTTTCATTAGACGTTTTATCATTCCATTGAACATAATATTTATTTATGGCATCGTGTTTTAAAGACTTTTATTTTAATTTAACACTCGATAGGTTTGGAAGACAATTTTTTATTTATTTTACAATATGGCGTCTAAAATCCAACAGTTTTTTTATAAATACCTAGTGTCACTTGCGCTATCTCAGTGAATCTAACGATATCTCTTTCATTGAAATCGGTTAGACCGATTAGAAGTTATGGTGGAATAAAAAATCTCACAAACATACATACAGGAACCCTGAAAACATAACTCTCCTTATTTTGGGCAATTGTGTAAAAATACCAGTGGGCAACATCGCCTTCTAAGAAATTGGTTTCATAGACTACGATTCCCAAAGCGCCTTTCAAGCCCGAGAATTAGGGCAAACCACCTAGACGGCTCCTAGCCCCCTAGAGGTATTCAGCAGTGGACAGTCTGGCTGATACGGTAAACTACAGATATTTTTTTAAAATATACAGAAAATTATTTCAGTAATAATTATATGATTTTGGAAATGGTCATTATTGATATTATTATTATTATTATACGCTTTATTTAATGTAAAACTATGGAATATGTCTGAAATAAAAATGAATTGAATTGAATTATTGTATAGTTCATAATATTGTATTGGAAGCAATGTTAGTATAAAAATCATTGTGATAATCTCACTAATATTATACAAGCGAAAGTTTGTGAATATGTTTGTTGCTTCTTCACGCTCAAACGACTGGACAAATTTTGATGATATTTGGCATGGAGTTAGATGAGGCACTGTATTTACCCATAATATACTTTTCATCATTATCCATCATCACGCGAGTGTTGTAACTGCGGAGCGCAGCTAGTTATACTATAAATGAGCAAATTGGAATGAATGTGTCTTTGTTATTACTGACCTCCAAAACACTTGTTCTAATTTTGATGAAAATGGACACATAAAAATATTTCAATACTGAATTTGGAGTATTTGCACTGCCTGTGAGTCTGCAGTGACTTGCGGGTTGTCTAAATGCTTTTATTGTAGAAGCTGTAGTGTTGTATACAGTTCGTTGGATTTGTTAATAAAGGCATCTTCTTCTTTTTCTTCTTCTAAGTCGATACGCTCTTGGCAGAGCGGTCGTGGTCGTTACTTAGTAGTGGTGGAGGGGGCAGACACTACAGGCCTCACGATGCTCCGCCATTTCTGCTAGAGGTCATTCTGGCGCACTCATTAAATAGGGCTACCAACAGTTTTCTTTATCTATTTTTTTTAATAAAGGCAAAAAAAAATGTTTTGTTTTTTTTTTTTATTCCTGGTAGGTCAGCCTTTGACCACTATCTCACCTGATGGTAAGTGATGATGTGGTCGAAGATGTTGTTCAGGCTAACCTAGAAGTACTGGCTCTCAAGGACAGCTGCCGGAACACACCGTTAGGTGCTTGGCGACAGATTTTCTACTTGAGGGTGGTAGCTAGCCAGGCGGGCATTCACAAATACCCTACCACCATGCAAAAATTATTCAATACTATCTGATTATTATCATTAATACTTTTATCTCTACTCAATCAGTAGTTTGAAAGAGAGCCTTGAAATATATTTTGTTGTAACCAACGCATTCATTTTTCCAACGATTCAATATTTTAAGTCAGTAACGGAACCCATAAATATTAAATGTAAGCACTGGTACTCAATTTCGTACGTGTTGTTGTTGATATACATTATGTAACGATCCACCATGCGTCTCGTTCAGTCCACAAATATAGAAATGCAATAATTTACAAAAGACTAAGTCAATCTAAGGCAGAGGATAATAGGATCTTAAAAAGAACTGATAAATTCTACTATCATACAAATTATTAGTTAAAAATTAAACTAAAGAGGTTTTGTACAAGAAACTACGTAACCTACTTCAAAGAAAGAAAGAATTTAAATAAAATAATTTGTATCGACTACTAAAGAGGATTTTTGCGAAAAAAGTAAAATTAAAAACAAACGCGTGACGTTGTCAGGATGAAGGGGAAATGAAGGCATTCCTTGCCTTTTTCTGATTCTTTTTATATGTTCGTCCGTCGTCGAAAAAAATCATCGCCTGGTACAGTTGCGCCCCGATATTCTATCACGTACAGGAATCAGTAATTATTGAGGTGAGTCAATACAGATTTGTTCCGCGTACATTTCATTCTAGCTTCTGTATTGAGTGAGGATCTACAAAGAAAAACGAAGTGTTTTCCGTGGCAATGGATTGAACCTCGCTGTGTTGACATGACCCTATTGCCATTTATCTTCGATCCTGGACTTTGAGACGATTCAGGGGTCGTATTCTTTCTCAGCAAGCGACCAGCAGTCTGTATATTGTGGCAAGTCGAGGAGTGCCACGACCTCACTAAGCGGTGGCTGAGATTATGAATCAATTATGGAGGTCTATCTTTAATATGTGTTTATTCGCACCTGTAGGTATCACTTCCCGGACTCGATTCAAACCCCCTTTGCTAACCGATGAGAGTCCACCGCACACATGGGAGGCTCGCACCTGGTCACATCTTCTTAGGTCTCCGGAGCCGTGGCCACTCCAGTTCGTTTCTCCTAGGGAACCAGCTAGAGGGATAGGTATGGTACAGAATGCCTGACATACTGAGTTCTCTTGTTAGGAGCTGATTCTTTGGCTAAGGAAGAGGCTTACACTACACGATTAAATGTAAATGTGGGAGACGGGCCCTAGCTTTGCTTAACACTTTAGCTCGAATGTTAGGAAACTGTAGGCCTGGTAGGTTAGGCATATTTATTAGGAATTCAAGTTACAGGTTTTAGTATTGGGAATATGGGTTTTGTTATGCATAACTCTCTACAATATGAAGTTAAAACTGAGCAAATGCTTTAATGTTCATTCTTACCTTACATGTGAGATTTATGGATTTATGGATAGGGATGTGTAGTTCATGTATAGGTGATGCTATTGGGATTTTAATATTTATAAAGTCTTTTATAAATATTATGATTTATTTAAAATAATATTATATTGATTTAATAAATTTATTGGAAATAATTTGTTAAACATACAGATGAAGCAATATTTGTAAAACTAATCAGCCTAGAGCAGATGTCTAAAGGACATTCTTGTCTTATCATATTGATATACCAAAAATAATTTAAATAAGAGCTAATAGAAGAAATCAGTAAATATGGAAACAAATATAAACAATATAAATTCTACAAACCAACTAAAAGATCAAAGTAAATTGTCTAAGGACATTACTTCCTATTTTAATAAGATATAAATAAATTTCAATTAAATTAATATAACACTTTAAATACTGAAATAATCTACCTGGATGAGATATTCAGTTTGGAGACATTGTCTGAAGGATAATATATATCTACTTCATCTCGTAAACTACAATATTTGAGTTTGCTGATAACATTGGTCATTGGCTGGAGACATACGCTCCTTGGATAGCTTGTAGACTAAATATTACGATCAGAGCAATCCATGGTCACTGGTTGATATTATCACCTGTACATCGCGTCAGTTAATTAATATACAACAACTAATTCTTCACAAATCCCTAAGACATAGATCTGTCTGATTATTACATCAGTGTAGGCCAAATATAATCATTACCAAAAATAATTGGAAATTCAAATAAAACAAACAAACAGAAAATATTTATCAAACAAAATAAAAGTAAGAGATACAATAAATATAATTATAAAACAATATCTTAAAACTAAAACATAAATTTAAACGAAGCTCTAGCATTGTGTTCCAAACTCCACCGCCATAAAAAACAAGGAGGGGATATAGCTAAAATGATGAACGGAGATCGTTGAAATTTCTTAAAAGGTACCTTCAATCCGGCCGCCCAGATGGTCGAAAGCCCATGGGGTTATTCTAGCTTCATCCCCTACAATGTAAATAATCCATAGAAAACCTACTAATCATAGAATATTAAATTCATATAATTTTGAGAAAACTTCACACAATTATTTATGTTACATTTCATACAGAATCTATGGAAACTATTTACATTTAGTTCTGAAAATATATTATGTACCTTATAACTGCATAAATATTCAATTATATACTTCAGAGAAAACTTCTGTCACATACAGTTGCAGTACATATGAAATCTATGCAAACTATTTACATTTAGTTTGAAAATTGTATATCCATTATTACTATTCATCATAATTAATAATCTAATTTTATCTGATTTACCTTATGTTATAAACATCAGTTGACAAAGCACGAAAATTTGTTATATATTATTTCTTAATTATTAGAATATTAGTTATGTTCAATTTATTTCATCTGCCCCGAATCAGAGGACTTTAAGGCAATGGTTCTTAAGGTTTAGTTATTTTATGCAATAATAGATAGCTGAGAATATAAGATAAATAAAGTCATTTAGTGATAACTGGATTTACTACTACTGACAAACTTAGGATTGTACAAGCATATAATTAATCATTGGACAATGGCATGTGAATGCAGAGTCCAATGGTTCCGAATGACAATCTTCAACTGATAGAGCACAGCTGTCAGGAATGTTAGAAGCTTATTAGGAAACTTCTTATTCTGCTATATTTATTTGTATACTAGGATGTGGCTGTATAGTTCTGAACTTATAGGTATCTAGCTTGTCTTAGCGTCCCGAAAAGAATTTAGGTTACTACAACGGTTCATAATGTATGGTTCTACCATTAGACTAGACGATCACACTTTGGCCAAATCTACTATCAGTCCAACACTCGAATAGGTCAATGTATGCATTTAGGTTCCTAGGTTAAGGTTAACAATAATATTTCAAAATAAGTTTAGGTTAGGGAGGGTTTTTTTTACATTTCGTATGCCGTGGACCAGGATCGACGTTTAGTTGCAACCATACATTACATTTCTTCAATAAAAAAAATAAAAAAATAATATAAGGTTTCTTTACAGTTTGGTTTGCGTGACCAGGATTACCGGGATATTGTATTATATTGGTTAGATATTAGGATTATGGTTTGAGTGTTTGGACTAACCTTACGGGTGGCAGGAGATGCTTTTAGTATCTTTTGCCACAATTTGTTGACGTGAGAACGGACGGGAGCTAAGACTGTTAGATGCTTGTATGATAGAACTTGTTGTAAATTATATGGAATAGTTCATGGAATAAAAACATATAAAATTAATACTACTTGTAATATCGATAGCTATTGTCAGTGTGTAGAATTCAACTATCTGTAGGTTATTAGACTTATTGATATTGCAATTTATCATAGAAAAATCATAAGCTTGAATATTAATAATAGAAGTTTGCATTTTAACATAGGTGAAGGTTCACATAATAAACATAGCTAGGTAGCCGTGTTTATAATAAATAAATGAAAGTTACACTAGAGCAATTGGAATATATTAACTAAACATTACATCGGTATAGTATATTTTGATTTATGAGTTCAAGTACAATTCCAGTCTTTTAGCAAATTTATAAATCTGATGTCATAGAGTACAATAGGTATGCTTTTTGATAATGCATATGAGTTTTAGTATAAATGGGGAATATCATTTTCTATGCAGAAGGGTTACTGAGTTGAGAAAAGTTCTGTGTTTACACTGGACCATCAAGATAAATATCTGTCTATACATGTTATAAATTCCAAGATGTAGTAGGTAAATAGCGAGAATGAGATGAGCAGGTTAATGAACATGACTTTAGAAGTGCCATTTTATTATCATTTATTAATCCAAAATAATTTTGATACATAAGTAGTATATATCAAAGTTTCCTAGGGTGTATGTAGTGAGTAATGCATGTCTCCACTAAATGAAACTAAACTCCAAGATGCAGGAATATTGTGATATTGCGCTTTGGGCAATTCGTTAACTGTCAATGTACTGTAGAATTATTGTGTAGAGTAAGGCAGGTAAATTTTGTAGTGTTTACGCTGAACTGACATCAGAATCGATTACATTTGTAACCAACCTAGAGCAGCGTATAGCGTCATTGTGTCTGTGTATGTGTGGGCTAATCATTGAAGTGTGAGGAGCTAAAAATATTTTGAGAAATAATTGTTATAAAACGCACTTCTAGGTGACAATGGAGGATTAAATTATTATTCAAAAAAAAAATATTTATGAATGTACGGTGAAGATAACAAGTCTTGTTATAGTTAGTCTTGTTATATATCTATGTATTTGAACATTGAAACATTTTAGGAATATATAGTTATATTGATTACTATTTATTCGATTTATCAAGTTGAACCAGTGCTTTTAGATTTTGAGTAAAACTTAGAGACTGGGAGTCGAAAGTATCTGAGAAAGTTAATATTGTACATACAAACTTATTGTACTGTACTATTTATTACAGTTTGTTATGTAAGAATTTGTGAGAATAAAGTTAGTTGCATTTTTAATAGTTAGAGTGTGTACTACAATTATAACTGCATCATTTGTTTAGTGCCAGATGACTAGATATTGGTTAAGACGGCAAACTTATTTTGGAAATCATCTTCCTGTGTTGCGAATCATAGGTTAATAACATTAGAAATGCGTTTTTTTAAGTAGACTAATATAATAACTTATTTAAATATTTGATTATCATAAACTTAAGTAAGACTTGACAGCATCAGGAACGTGAATCTGAGCTGGAGTCACAGGAACTTGTAGAGTTAGAATGGTAGGCCAACTTAGGCGCATGAAAGAATCAGGGAAGTACCAGGATGTGGAAACCTGAAATTTGAGAAAGGAGATATGTTAGGGTTAGGTTAAGGAGAGACAATAACGAAGGTTCATAGAATAGTGGAAAGGAAATTATATCTATACACATATATAAACATTAAATAGCGTCAGTAGCGACCTCTAGGACCTCTAGGACAGAGTAAATTAAGGAAGTTATAAGGTTAGTCATTTCATGCAGGCTTCTATATATACTAAGTTATCTATATAAAAAAAGGACTCAAGTAGAAAAGCTAAAGTTTCATATCAGGTCAACTAATGAAAAGCGATGATGAGTGATGATGAAGTTGATTTATACATACTAAAACAAATTCAAATCTGTTTAGTCATTTCAACGTGAAGGTTTAGCAAATTTACAAATTCACTAGCAAACTTTCACAATTATAGTATGTATTCTCAATACCTACTATATTAAATCCAGTAGTGTCCCACTAAGTAGAGTACTATGATATCTAAATTAAATTCAGGAAATATTCAAGATGTTATCAGGTGTTAGATCAACATAAGTGTGAATGTGAACCAACACAATAAGCAGATCTTTGCAAAGCTATATTATGGGATAAGATGATAATGTGAATTAATTAAAATGCTATTATTTAGGGGTCGAACGGAATAAACACAAAAATTCTGAAAGTAGATTCTATAGTTATTGAGCTTACTGTTCATTGTCTTGAAATATACTGAAAAATTGTGAATGAGATTGATATTAAAATTGATAGCTTGGGTTTTCCTATAGGCAGATACCTCCTTGTAGATGAGTAATGTTGTGACATTAGGAGAAATGACTTTGTGGTTGGGTTACCTATGTTGCAGTGTTCTAGTTTCAATAAAAGTATAGTTATATGTATAGCTTAACATCAAGCTAATGGTTTGCTTGCTTACCACTTTATTGCATATTATATACATCTATTTAAGTAATAAACAAGTACATAGAATACATACTAATTATTATTTAGTATATGAAGTATTCAGATACTCACTATAGACTGTTAATTTATATAGTAACATATTTAGTATTAAATGATTATAGTAACATACTTGTGGAGAGAAGTAATAAGGATTATTTAGAGAACCTATAATAGATTAATAATTAACACTGTTGTGGGGTCGGAACAATGTCTCTTCTATTATCAACATAGACAACAATAATATTTATGTATGTACATATTAATAACATGTTGTCAATAACAGCACGGGATAATATAGGAGTTTGTTGTATGAAGCATTGGCTTCGAATTTAGTCGTGCCTTGTAGCTCAATAGGGAATGAAACAAATTTAACATTTATAGGCCATTAATTCAGAACTAAGTAGTTATATAGTGGAACTAAAGCATTATACAATACTAAGGATGGGGGGTCGTGAAATTATTTTAGTGTAAATAAAGTTAGCTTGTTATAAGGAAATTGGTATCAACTTGAAAGAATTTATGAAATAATACTGGTATAATAAATTAAAATTAATCAAGGGTAACATTTTCTATCAAACAAAATAAGTTAAAAATTTTCAAGTACCTTTATAATCCAAAATTCAAGTTCTTGATCAACCATGACGTGATGAGTGGAGCATGTTTGTAATGTACATCGGTCAAAACCAGGCAGGGCATAATAATGTATCAGTCTTTTTCATTGTACCAGTGAAGCATGGTTGCATACCATTTATGTGTGTCTTTATCAGTCTTTTTCATTGAACTGGTGAGGCATTTATGTATGTCTTTTATAAAAGCTTTGAGTAAACATTTCATCATCTTCATATTACTGTAATAATAAAATTACATATTAGTACATAGGTATTTGCAGGCTTAAATCATAAAAGTACAGGTCTCTTATATCTATGTGGTAGATCTCTTAAATTGTAGGCTGTTTTGGTGGATATCATTGCAGTATTCAGATATCTGGGCAGTGCAGTATTAATGTTATTGTGATAGATTTTAGAAGCACCATGAGTAAATGTTTGTATGATGGGGAGATCTAGGCATGTCACAAAGGTATCTTATAATTGTAGCAAGTACTACAATACTATTGAACAGATAGAGATATAGCTCACCTTTAAACAGGTAATCTTGTTAGTTTTGTGAACTTCACTAATGTCATGTATTATCAGTAGTTCTCATATTAAAAATTGTTAAGTGTTAGGTCAGCAATTTAAAGAAGTTAGTAATCAATAAATGCCCAAATTCGGTTGCGTGACGCACTGAACTGGGCGAGGGACATTTTTGGCGCTAAAAATGAGACTCGTATCAGTCAATATAGACGCGACGCTAGTTTTAAAATATTAAAATTTCGAACATTATTATTATTTCTGCGTGCTTATCATACGGTTTCAGTAAACGTTATTTCAGGGAAAATAATGCACTAATTCTAATTATGGAATTCACGGATATATTTAAATAAATAACATTACTTACCAAGAAATTAGGTTAGGTTACCGGCGTCTTTTTCGATGTCTTAAAAACTCTCTTTATAGTATACTTCTATGCATATAGAAACGACGGCTGTGTAGAGTATTACGTTGACCATCAATTTCACTAAACACTATTGTAATTAGATTTATTTTTATTTAGCATTACTCCGGAAACAAACATGCTCAAACAAAAACGCATTCAATACCAGTGTTGCCAGAGCGCGTATATCAAAAGTAACGTACAAGAAGTCGAAATTCAAAGAAAAACCAGCCATGTGCGAGTCGGACGTGAAAGTTCCGTACAACTGAATGATATATTAGGGTTATATTTTCTGTTTCATGACCTTATTCCAGGCTAGATAGTGTCAGACAAACATCAATTTTTATTTCTTACTTCCTACTTTGTTGGTTTTGCTCGTCATGTTATTTATAGCATCTTTCTGCTTCGATGTAAAATATCCAAAATCACCAATAATAGTCAAATTTTTATTTATGGAACTGAAACCTTTTCTATAAAACGGTTCATATCTCAAAAATGTATTTATAAAGTCAATGATAACAAAATTTGTTTTTATACCATTTGTACTTTGAAACTCATCAAAATTTTGATAAAACCATAAGGAAAATACTCGTGAAAAAATAATTAAAAACTGTCAACAAGCAACTTCTTTCTCTCTTCAAAAAACAACGCAAATTAGGTCTAAAGCAAAAGTAGTTGATGTTTATTTATATTTCAAATTACTAACTTATCCTAAATCTAGAATCACGTAATTGTTAGAAGGAACCCAGTATGGAAACATTAATATGTTTGAATGTAATTTTATGTCAATGCACGGTGCCATAATGCGTCAGTCTACTAAACGTTAGACCGTTTTCTAAGTCGATAAATGACATATTTTATAACATCAAAAACAATAACGATTAAGTAACAATTCTAAATTAGAATCGAAAAAGTAACGAAACGATATTAAAGTAATGAATTGGCAACATTATTCATATTAATCATTATATTTTATTGTTATTACATCAAGTTACAGATCATAGAATCCACATAAATGTCGCGAATTTTGTTACAATCGGGTAGGAGCTGCAGTGTTGCCAACTTTAATCTGTTACATCTTTGGTAAGAGATAAACACAATACGAATTTTGTTCTACATAAAAATATGAGATAGAACGAATACGATTTCGTTAAAACGATAGTGATTATTTTAAATACGCGATGTTACTCTAGGTTTGCAAGTAATATACGGAAAACACTTAAGTTATAATTTTTATTTGAATTTTAGTCACTTATGTACAAACTTATACTTATGTACCTATTTACGTAGGTAATATATTATTTCAGTCTATGTCTATCTTAAATTTTCGTGATGGTGCGGAACGAGACGGTAACATATTTGCAACAGTAGAGCACTGCGGTCTACTTGTGCAAATACTGTAAGAATAGAATTCGGTAAATTTTGTCTATATTGCAGGCACGGGCAGGCTGGAGAACACGAATTCAGGAGTTGTTCATATTTGTTTTCAAAAATTAAAAATATTTATATGTATAAATATAATATCTATGTAGACTATATATAGTATAATGTAGATTTGATGATATACGATAGTTGGTGACTGGAGTTTGGACCAATGAAACAAAAATACGGAAAGATAAAAATGTAAAAGGAACACAATGCTAATCAAAAACAATAACATAATAAAAATACATAACTAAAAAATAACGTATTTATGAGATATACAGAAAAAGTTGAGTTTATCTAAGAAAAACAAATCTAGGATCAACAAGGTTACTTTAGGAATACATTTTCGAATTAGATATACCCTGGGGAGCGGGCAGACTCGTCTAAAGTCTTGATCACGATTCTAGGTTCATACACACCAGAACACATGTTCATAAATAGGACTTTTAATTCGAAGTCAAATTCACGAATTAGTACAAATAGTTATAATAATAATCTATAAAATTCTACATGCATTCTTGATTCTGACAACAAATGAATTGTCAGTTAACTAATCTGTGATTTTACGGCTGTTGTATGATATACCTTCGATTGTGGTTTGAGGAGGCAGGGTACAATTCTAGAATGAGGTTTTCTGAGACTATAAAATGTTCAATTGTTCATAAATATAAAAAAAATTGAACATTGTGATAAAATTAAATTAAAAAATGATTCTTGTATTGAAAATTGACATAAATGGTTTTAAGGAAATTTTTTGCCATTTGTCGATTAATTAATTTGGTTTGGAACATGTCGAGATCAAATGTTTAATTTCATGATTAAACAAAGGGGGGTCGCGGTGTAATTCATTGTAATTTGCTAATATCAATGTGTAGTTTGTGTTCTTATTGCCAACGTATAGTTTGTTGGATTTTTAAGTGGCGTGATAGCGAATGTTAGATTGAGGGTATGGCTGTTTATAAACGAGGAGCGTAAGATGTGGAGTGTATTATACATAATAAGTATGTATCAACAAAATTGACAAAGTAAGGAGGGCTTAGGAGTTTAACAGGCTCAAATTGGCGTAAGACGTTTGTTCGTGTTTGAATTTGAACATCATATTCTCAACAAACGAGTCTAATGAAGGAGAATATTTGGTGTTAGGCTAAGTCAGTAGACTATAATCATCAGCAGTAGCTGATTTCATTGGAATCGGTACTCCACAAGAAGCTGACATTACTTATAAACACACTTTACATACTCCGAAACATGGGTGAATTTATGTCGTGAGGTTTAGTTTGAGTGGGCGTGCGACGGCCATGGGAAATTTTCCTCTATTAATGGTGTCTATTAAAGAGAGGTAGTGTGGAGCGTGCCCCGGTCACGAAAATTACGTGAAATGCCGTGCTCACAGTCTACGCTATATCACTAGGATTGATCGGCGTCACGACCCGGTTTCCTCTCTTGAAGTAGATGGCCCTTGACGAGGGGTGAATTGGCTCGTAGTCGATGCATTACAAGCTCATATGCTGACTTGCGGGATGTTTATTCATGATTTGGTTTAAAAATACACTACATAATGAAGGGCTACGCTGACATTCGATATGTTTAGATTCAGACACTAACGAATTAGAATTACTCATATTATTTTATATGAACTGCAATATTTGTGGAAAAATTGATAAGGGGTGAAAAATTTCCTTCGGTATAATAAAGAGACCTTCGCAAATTTGTTCAGGGGTCGGCTGTAACGATCCACCATGCGTCTCGTTCAGTCCACAAATATAGAAATGCAATAATTTACAAAAGACTAAGTCAATCTAAGGCAGAGGATAATAGGATCTTAAAAAGAACTGATAAATTCTACTATCATACAAATTATTAGTTAAAAATTAAACTAAAGAGGTTTTGTACAAGAAACTACGTAACCTACTTCAAAGAAAGAAAGAATTTAAATAAAATAATTTGTATCGACTACTAAAGAGGATTTTTGCGAAAAAAGTAAAATTAAAAACAAACGCGTGACGTTGTCAGGATGAAGGGGAAATGAAGGCATTCCTTGCCTTTTTCTGATTCTTTTTTTATGTTCGTCCGTCGTCGAAAAAAATCATCGCCTGGTACAGTTGCGCCCCGATATTCTATCACGTACAGGAATCAGTAATTATTGAGGTGAGTCAATACAGATTTGTTCCGCGTACATTTCATTCTAGCTTCTGTATTGAGTGAGGATCTACAAAGAAAAACGAAGTGTTTTCCGTGGCAATGGATTGAACCTCGCTGTGTTGACATGACCCTATTGCCATTTATCTTCGATCCTGGACTTTGAGACGATTCAGGGGTCGTATTCTTTCTCAGCAAGCGACCAGCAGTCTGTATATTGTGGCAAGTCGAGGAGTGCCACGACCTCACTAAGCGGTGGCTGAGATTATGAATCAATTATGGAGGTCTATCTTTAATATGTGTTTATTCGCACCTGTAGGTATCACTTCCCGGACTCGATTCAAACCCCCTTTGCTAACCGATGAGAGTCCACCGCACACATGGGAGGCTCGCACCTGGTCACATCTTCTTAGGTCTCCGGAGCCGTGGCCACTCCAGTTCGTTTCTCCTAGGGAACCAGCTAGAGGGATAGGTATGGTACAGAATGCCTGACATACTGAGTTCTCTTGTTAGGAGCTGATTCTTTGGCTAAGGAAGAGGCTTACACTACACGATTAAATGTAAATGTGGGAGACGGGCCCTAGCTTTGCTTAACACTTTAGCTCGAATGTTAGGAAACTGTAGGCCTGGTAGGTTAGGCATATTTATTAGGAATTCAAGTTACAGGTTTTAGTATTGGGAATATGGGTTTTGTTATGCATAACTCTCTACAATATGAAGTTAAAACTGAGCAAATGCTTTAATGTTCATTCTTACCTTACATGTGAGATTTATGGATTTATGGATAGGGATGTGTAGTTCATGTATAGGTGATGCTATTGGGATTTTAATATTTATAAAGACTTTTATAAATATTATGATTTATTTAAAATAATATTATATTGATTTAATAAATTTATTGGAAATAATTTGTTAAACATACAGATGAAGCAATATTTGTAAAACTAATCAGCCTAGAGCAGATGTCTAAAGGACATTCTTGTCTTATCATATTGATATACCAAAAATAATTTAAATAAGAGCTAATAGAAGAAATCAGTAAATATGGAAACAAATATAAACAATATAAATTCTACAAACCAACTAAAAGATCAAAGTAAATTGTCTAAGGACATTACTTCCTATTTTAATAAGATATAAATAAATTTCAATTAAATTAATATAACACTTTAAATACTGAAATAATCTACCTGGATGAGATATTCAGTTTGGAGACATTGTCTGAAGGATAATATATATCTACTTCATCTCGTAAACTACAATATTTGAGTTTGCTGATAACATTGGTCATTGGCTGGAGACATACGCTCCTTGGATAGCTTGTAGACTAAATATTACGATCAGAGCAATCCATGGTCACTGGTTGATATTATCACCTGTACATCGCGTCAGTTAATTAATATACAACAACTAATTCTTCACAAATCCCTAAGACATAGATCTGTCTGATTATTACATCAGTGTAGGCCAAATATAATCATTACCAAAAATAATTGGAAATTCAAATAAAACAAACAAACAGAAAATATTTATCAAACAAAATAAAAGTAAGAGATACAATAAATATAATTATAAAACAATATCTTAAAACTAAAACATAAATTTAAACGAAGCTCTAGCATTGTGTTCCAAACTCCACCGCCATAAAAAACAAGGAGGGGATATAGCTAAAATGATGAACGGAGATCGTTGAAATTTCTTAAAAGGTACCTTCAATCCGGCCGCCCAGATGGTCGAAAGCCCATGGGGTTATTCTAGCTTCATCCCCTACAATGTAAATAATCCATAGAAAACCTACTAATCATAGAATATTAAATTCATATAATTTTGAGAAAACTTCACACAATTATTTATGTTACATTTCATACAGAATCTATGGAAACTATTTACATTTAGTTCTGAAAATATATTATGTACCTTATAACTGCATAAATATTCAATTATATACTTCAGAGAAAACTTCTGTCACATACAGTTGCAGTACATATGAAATCTATGCAAACTATTTACATTTAGTTTGAAAATTGTATATCCATTATTACTATTCATCATAATTAATAATCTAATTTTATCTGATTTACCTTATGTTATAAACATCAGTTGACAAAGCACGAAAATTTGTTATATATTATTTCTTAATTATTAGAATATTAGTTATGTTCAATTTATTTCATCTGCCCCGAATCAGAGGACTTTAAGGCAATGGTTCTTAAGGTTTAGTTATTTTATGCAATAATAGATAGCTGAGAATATAAGATAAATAAAGTCATTTAGTGATAACTGGATTTACTACTACTGACAAACTTAGGATTGTACAAGCATATAATTAATCATTGGACAATGGCATGTGAATGCAGAGTCCAATGGTTCCGAATGACAATCTTCAACTGATAGAGCACAGCTGTCAGGAATGTTAGAAGCTTATTAGGAAACTTCTTATTCTGCTATATTTATTTGTATACTAGGATGTGGCTGTATAGTTCTGAACTTATAGGTATCTAGCTTGTCTTAGCGTCCCGAAAAGAATTTAGGTTACTACAACGGTTCATAATGTATGGTTCTACCATTAGACTAGACGATCACACTTTGGCCAAATCTACTATCAGTCCAACACTCGAATAGGTCAATGTATGCATTTAGGTTCCTAGGTTAAGGTTAACAATAATATTTCAAAATAAGTTTAGGTTAGGGAGGGTTTTTTTTACATTTCGTATGCCGTGGACCAGGATCGACGTTTAGTTGCAACCATACATTACATTTCTTCAATAAAAAAAATAAAAAAATAATATAAGGTTTCTTTACAGTTTGGTTTGCGTGACCAGGATTACCGGGATATTGTATTATATTGGTTAGATATTAGGATTATGGTTTGAGTGTTTGGACTAACCTTACGGGTGGCAGGAGATGCTTTTAGTATCTTTTGCCACAATTTGTTGACGTGAGAACGGACGGGAGCTAAGACTGTTAGATGCTTGTATGATAGAACTTGTTGTAAATTATATGGAATAGTTCATGGAATAAAAACATATAAAATTAATACTACTTGTAATATCGATAGCTATTGTCAGTGTGTAGAATTCAACTATCTGTAGGTTATTAGACTTATTGATATTGCAATTTATCATAGAAAAATCATAAGCTTGAATATTAATAATAGAAGTTTGCATTTTAACATAGGTGAAGGTTCACATAATAAACATAGCTAGGTAGCCGTGTTTATAATAAATAAATGAAAGTTACACTAGAGCAATTGGAATATATTAACTAAACATTACATCGGTATAGTATATTTTGATTTATGAGTTCAAGTACAATTCCAGTCTTTTAGCAAATTTATAAATCTGATGTCATAGAGTACAATAGGTATGCTTTTTGATAATGCATATGAGTTTTAGTATAAATGGGGAATATCATTTTCTATGCAGAAGGGTTACTGAGTTGAGAAAAGTTCTGTGTTTACACTGGACCATCAAGATAAATATCTGTCTATACATGTTATAAATTCCAAGATGTAGTAGGTAAATAGCGAGAATGAGATGAGCAGGTTAATGAACATGACTTTAGAAGTGCCATTTTATTATCATTTATTAATCCAAAATAATTTTGATACATAAGTAGTATATATCAAAGTTTCCTAGGGTGTATGTAGTGAGTAATGCATGTCTCCACTAAATGAAACTAAACTCCAAGATGCAGGAATATTGTGATATTGCGCTTTGGGCAATTCGTTAACTGTCAATGTACTGTAGAATTATTGTGTAGAGTAAGGCAGGTAAATTTTGTAGTGTTTACGCTGAACTGACATCAGAATCGATTACATTTGTAACCAACCTAGAGCAGCGTATAGCGTCATTGTGTCTGTGTATGTGTGGGCTAATCATTGAAGTGTGAGGAGCTAAAAATATTTTGAGAAATAATTGTTATAAAACGCACTTCTAGGTGACAATGGAGGATTAAATTATTATTCAAAAAAAAAATATTTATGAATGTACGGTGAAGATAACAAGTCTTGTTATAGTTAGTCTTGTTATATATCTATGTATTTGAACATTGAAACATTTTAGGAATATATAGTTATATTGATTACTATTTATTCGATTTATCAAGTTGAACCAGTGCTTTTAGATTTTGAGTAAAACTTAGAGACTGGGAGTCGAAAGTATCTGAGAAAGTTAATATTGTACATACAAACTTATTGTACTGTACTATTTATTACAGTTTGTTATGTAAGAATTTGTGAGAATAAAGTTAGTTGCATTTTTAATAGTTAGAGTGTGTACTACAATTATAACTGCATCATTTGTTTAGTGCCAGATGACTAGATATTGGTTAAGACGGCAAACTTATTTTGGAAATCATCTTCCTGTGTTGCGAATCATAGGTTAATAACATTAGAAATGCGTTTTTTTAAGTAGACTAATATAATAACTTATTTAAATATTTGATTATCATAAACTTAAGTAAGACTTGACAGCATCAGGAACGTGAATCTGAGCTGGAGTCACAGGAACTTGTAGAGTTAGAATGGTAGGCCAACTTAGGCGCATGAAAGAATCAGGGAAGTACCAGGATGTGGAAACCTGAAATTTGAGAAAGGAGATATGTTAGGGTTAGGTTAAGGAGAGACAATAACGAAGGTTCATAGAATAGTGGAAAGGAAATTATATCTATACACATATATAAACATTAAATAGCGTCAGTAGCGACCTCTAGGACCTCTAGGACAGAGTAAATTAAGGAAGTTATAAGGTTAGTCATTTCATGCAGGCTTCTATATATACTAAGTTATCTATATAAAAAAAGGACTCAAGTAGAAAAGCTAAAGTTTCATATCAGGTCAACTAATGAAAAGCGATGATGAGTGATGATGAAGTTGATTTATACATACTAAAACAAATTCAAATCTGTTTAGTCATTTCAACGTGAAGGTTTAGCAAATTTACAAATTCACTAGCAAACTTTCACAATTATAGTATGTATTCTCAATACCTACTATATTAAATCCAGTAGTGTCCCACTAAGTAGAGTACTATGATATCTAAATTAAATTCAGGAAATATTCAAGATGTTATCAGGTGTTAGATCAACATAAGTGTGAATGTGAACCAACACAATAAGCAGATCTTTGCAAAGCTATATTATGGGATAAGATGATAATGTGAATTAATTAAAATGCTATTATTTAGGGGTCGAACGGAATAAACACAAAAATTCTGAAAGTAGATTCTATAGTTATTGAGCTTACTGTTCATTGTCTTGAAATATACTGAAAAATTGTGAATGAGATTGATATTAAAATTGATAGCTTGGGTTTTCCTATAGGCAGATACCTCCTTGTAGATGAGTAATGTTGTGACATTAGGAGAAATGACTTTGTGGTTGGGTTACCTATGTTGCAGTGTTCTAGTTTCAATAAAAGTATAGTTATATGTATAGCTTAACATCAAGCTAATGGTTTGCTTGCTTACCACTTTATTGCATATTATATACATCTATTTAAGTAATAAACAAGTACATAGAATACATACTAATTATTATTTAGTATATGAAGTATTCAGATACTCACTATAGACTGTTAATTTATATAGTAACATATTTAGTATTAAATGATTATAGTAACATACTTGTGGAGAGAAGTAATAAGGATTATTTAGAGAACCTATAATAGATTAATAATTAACACTGTTGTGGGGTCGGAACAATGTCTCTTCTATTATCAACATAGACAACAATAATATTTATGTATGTACATATTAATAACATGTTGTCAATAACAGCACGGGATAATATAGGAGTTTGTTGTATGAAGCATTGGCTTCGAATTTAGTCGTGCCTTGCAGCTCAATAGGGAATGAAACAAATTTAACATTTATAGGCCATTAATTCAGAACTAAGTAGTTATATAGTGGAACTAAAGCATTATACAATACTAAGGATGGGGGGTCGTGAAATTATTTTAGTGTAAATAAAGTTAGCTTGTTATAAGGAAATTGGTATCAACTTGAAAGAATTTATGAAATAATACTGGTATAATAAATTAAAATTAATCAAGGGTAACATTTTCTATCAAACAAAATAAGTTAAAAATTTTCAAGTACCTTTATAATCCAAAATTCAAGTTCTTGATCAACCATGACGTGATGAGTGGAGCATGTTTGTAATGTACATCGGTCAAAACCAGGCAGGGCATAATAATGTATCAGTCTTTTTCATTGTACCAGTGAAGCATGGTTGCATACCATTTATGTGTGTCTTTATCAGTCTTTTTCATTGAACTGGTGAGGCATTTATGTATGTCTTTTATAAAAGCTTTGAGTAAACATTTCATCATCTTCATATTACTGTAATAATAAAATTACATATTAGTACATAGGTATTTGCAGGCTTAAATCATAAAAGTACAGGTCTCTTATATCTATGTGGTAGATCTCTTAAATTGTAGGCTGTTTTGGTGGATATCATTGCAGTATTCAGATATCTGGGCAGTGCAGTATTAATGTTATTGTGATAGATTTTAGAAGCACCATGAGTAAATGTTTGTATGATGGGGAGATCTAGGCATGTCACAAAGGTATCTTATAATTGTAGCAAGTACTACAATACTATTGAACAGATAGAGATATAGCTCACCTTTAAACAGGTAATCTTGTTAGTTTTGTGAACTTCACTAATGTCATGTATTATCAGTAGTTCTCATATTAAAAATTGTTAAGTGTTAGGTCAGCAATTTAAAGAAGTTAGTAATCAATAAATGCCCAAATTCGGTTGCGTGACGCACTGAACTGGGCGAGGGACATTTTTGGCGCTAAAAATGAGACTCGTATCAGTCAATATAGACGCGACGCTAGTTTTAAAATATTAAAATTTCGAACATTATTATTATTTCTGCGTGCTTATCATACGGTTTCAGTAAACGTTATTTCAGGGAAAATAATGCACTAATTCTAATTATGGAATTCACGGATATATTTAAATAAATAACATTACTTACCAAGAAATTAGGTTAGGTTACCGGCGTCTTTTTCGATGTCTTAAAAACTCTCTTTATAGTATACTTCTATGCATATAGAAACGACGGCTGTGTAGAGTATTACGTTGACCATCAATTTCACTAAACACTATTGTAATTAGATTTATTTTTATTTAGCATTACTCCGGAAACAAACATGCTCAAACAAAAACGCATTCAATACCAGTGTTGCCAGAGCGCGTATATCAAAAGTAACGTACAAGAAGTCGAAATTCAAAGAAAAACCAGCCATGTGCGAGTCGGACGTGAAAGTTCCGTACAACTGAATGATATATTAGGGTTATATTTTCTGTTTCATGACCTTATTCCAGGCTAGATAGTGTCAGACAAACATCAATTTTTATTTCTTACTTCCTACTTTGTTGGTTTTGCTCGTCATGTTATTTATAGCATCTTTCTGCTTCGATGTAAAATATCCAAAATCACCAATAATAGTCAAATTTTTATTTATGGAACTGAAACCTTTTCTATAAAACGGTTCATATCTCAAAAATGTATTTATAAAGTCAATGATAACAAAATTTGTTTTTATACCATTTGTACTTTGAAACTCATCAAAATTTTGATAAAACCATAAGGAAAATACTCGTGAAAAAATAATTAAAAACTGTCAACAAGCAACTTCTTTCTCTCTTCAAAAAACAACGCAAATTAGGTCTAAAGCAAAAGTAGTTGATGTTTATTTATATTTCAAATTACTAACTTATCCTAAATCTAGAATCACGTAATTGTTAGAAGGAACCCAGTATGGAAACATTAATATGTTTGAATGTAATTTTATGTCAATGCACGGTGCCATAATGCGTCAGTCTACTAAACGTTAGACCGTTTTCTAAGTCGATAAATGACATATTTTATAACATCAAAAACAATAACGATTAAGTAACAATTCTAAATTAGAATCGAAAAAGTAACGAAACGATATTAAAGTAATGAATTGGCAACATTATTCATATTAATCATTATATTTTATTGTTATTACATCAAGTTACAGATCATAGAATCCACATAAATGTCGCGAATTTTGTTACAATCGGGTAGGAGCTGCAGTGTTGCCAACTTTAATCTGTTACATCTTTGGTAAGAGATAAACACAATACGAATTTTGTTCTACATAAAAATATGAGATAGAACGAATACGATTTCGTTAAAACGATAGTGATTATTTTAAATACGCGATGTTACTCTAGGTTTGCAAGTAATATACGGAAAACACTTAAGTTATAATTTTTATTTGAATTTTAGTCACTTATGTACAAACTTATACTTATGTACCTATTTACGTAGGTAATATATTATTTCAGTCTATGTCTATCTTAAATTTTCGTGATGGTGCGGAACGAGACGGTAACATATTTGCAACAGTAGAGCACTGCGGTCTACTTGTGCAAATACTGTAAGAATAGAATTCGGTAAATTTTGTCTATATTGCAGGCACGGGCAGGCTGGAGAACACGAATTCAGGAGTTGTTCATATTTGTTTTCAAAAATTAAAAATATTTATATGTATAAATATAATATCTATGTAGACTATATATAGTATAATGTAGATTTGATGATATACGATAGTTGGTGACTGGAGTTTGGACCAATGAAACAAAAATACGGAAAGATAAAAATGTAAAAGGAACACAATGCTAATCAAAAACAATAACATAATAAAAATACATAACTAAAAAATAACGTATTTATGAGATATACAGAAAAAGTTGAGTTTATCTAAGAAAAACAAATCTAGGATCAACAAGGTTACTTTAGGAATACATTTTCGAATTAGATATACCCTGGGGAGCGGGCAGACTCGTCTAAAGTCTTGATCACGATTCTAGGTTCATACACACCAGAACACATGTTCATAAATAGGACTTTTAATTCGAAGTCAAATTCACGAATTAGTACAAATAGTTATAATAATAATCTATAAAATTCTACATGCATTCTTGATTCTGACAACAAATGAATTGTCAGTTAACTAATCTGTGATTTTACGGCTGTTGTATGATATACCTTCGATTGTGGTTTGAGGAGGCAGGGTACAATTCTAGAATGAGGTTTTCTGAGACTATAAAATGTTCAATTGTTCATAAATATAAAAAAAATTGAACATTGTGATAAAATTAAATTAAAAAATGATTCTTGTATTGAAAATTGACATAAATGGTTTTAAGGAAATTTTTTGCCATTTGTCGATTAATTAATTTGGTTTGGAACATGTCGAGATCAAATGTTTAATTTCATGATTAAACAAAGGGGGGTCGCGGTGTAATTCATTGTAATTTGCTAATATCAATGTGTAGTTTGTGTTCTTATTGCCAACGTATAGTTTGTTGGATTTTTAAGTGGCGTGATAGCGAATGTTAGATTGAGGGTATGGCTGTTTATAAACGAGGAGCGTAAGATGTGGAGTGTATTATACATAATAAGTATGTATCAACAAAATTGACAAAGTAAGGAGGGCTTAGGAGTTTAACAGACTCAAATTGGCGTAAGACGTTTGTTCGTGTTTGAATTTGAACATCATATTCTCAACAAACGAGTCTAATGAAGGAGAATATTTGGTGTTAGGCTAAGTCAGTAGACTATAATCATCAGCAGTAGCTGATTTCATTGGAATCGGTACTCCACAAGAAGCTGACATTACTTATAAACACACTTTACATACTCCGAAACATGGGTGAATTTATGTCGTGAGGTTTAGTTTGAGTGGGCGTGCGACGGCCATGGGAAATTTTCCTCTATTAATGGTGTCTATTAAAGAGAGGTAGTGTGGAGCGTGCCCCGGTCACGAAAATTACGTGAAATGCCGTGCTCACAGTCTACGCTATATCACTAGGATTGATCGGCGTCACGACCCGGTTTCCTCTCTTGAAGTAGATGGCCCTTGACGAGGGGTGAATTGGCTCGTAGTCGATGCATTACAAGCTCATATGCTGACTTGCGGGATGTTTATTCATGATTTGGTTTAAAAATACACTACATAATGAAGGGCTACGCTGACATTCGATATGTTTAGATTCAGACACTAACGAATTAGAATTACTCATATTATTTTATATGAACTGCAATATTTGTGGAAAAATTGATAAGGGGTGAAAAATTTCCTTCGGTATAATAAAGAGACCTTCGCAAATTTGTTCAGGGGTCGGCTGTAACGATCCACCATGCGTCTCGTTCAGTCCACAAATATAGAAATGCAATAATTTACAAAAGACTAAGTCAATCTAAGGCAGAGGATAATAGGATCTTAAAAAGAACTGATAAATTCTACTATCATACAAATTATTAGTTAAAAATTAAACTAAAGAGGTTTTGTACAAGAAACTACGTAACCTACTTCAAAGAAAGAAAGAATTTAAATAAAATAATTTGTATCGACTACTAAAGAGGATTTTTGCGAAAAAAGTAAAATTAAAAACAAACGCGTGACGTTGTCAGGATGAAGGGGAAATGAAGGCATTCCTTGCCTTTTTCTGATTCTTTTTTTATGTTCGTCCGTCGTCGAAAAAAATCATCGCCTGGTACAGTTGCGCCCCGATATTCTATCACGTACAGGAATCAGTAATTATTGAGGTGAGTCAATACAGATTTGTTCCGCGTACATTTCATTCTAGCTTCTGTATTGAGTGAGGATCTACAAAGAAAAACGAAGTGTTTTCCGTGGCAATGGATTGAACCTCGCTGTGTTGACATGACCCTATTGCCATTTATCTTCGATCCTGGACTTTGAGACGATTCAGGGGTCGTATTCTTTCTCAGCAAGCGACCAGCAGTCTGTATATTGTGGCAAGTCGAGGAGTGCCACGACCTCACTAAGCGGTGGCTGAGATTATGAATCAATTATGGAGGTCTATCTTTAATATGTGTTTATTCGCACCTGTAGGTATCACTTCCCGGACTCGATTCAAACCCCCTTTGCTAACCGATGAGAGTCCACCGCACACATGGGAGGCTCGCACCTGGTCACATCTTCTTAGGTCTCCGGAGCCGTGGCCACTCCAGTTCGTTTCTCCTAGGGAACCAGCTAGAGGGATAGGTATGGTACAGAATGCCTGACATACTGAGTTCTCTTGTTAGGAGCTGATTCTTTGGCTAAGGAAGAGGCTTACACTACACGATTAAATGTAAATGTGGGAGACGGGCCCTAGCTTTGCTTAACACTTTAGCTCGAATGTTAGGAAACTGTAGGCCTGGTAGGTTAGGCATATTTATTAGGAATTCAAGTTACAGGTTTTAGTATTCAGTATTCATTTATTTTGTCCAAATGTACATTTCATCAATATATAAAGGTCTTATAGATAGCATTAGGTAAGTACATTTACCCTGTAAGGGTGTCACAAATTAATCACTTACTAACTAACAGGTAGATAATTAAGGTAAGTAATATATATATAATGTCATAAACATAAATAATTTATCTTCAAATTTACAATCCATTATTAATTTTAAACAACCTAATCTCAAAATAAATAAATTATATAATAAACGAATTAACATTCCATTATTCATTAATAAATTATGATTCAAAATTGGTATTAAAATATATATGTCAAGGTCATTAATTAACTATGTGTACATTAAATATTTTTGACGTCTTTTTCAAATTCTTTTACAGAATAGTACGCCTTTTCTATTAAGAATGATTTTAATTTTTTATGAAATATGTGGGTATCTTCTTCTTGCTTAATAATTCTCGGTATTCTATTATAAATATCTAATGACCTACAATACGGACTATTTCTTGTAATTTTTAATTTATTGTTTGCTGATGAAACTAATCTGTCCTTGTTTCTTAGGTGATAGTTTGGGTTAATTTCAAGATTTGACTTGTACAAGGTTCTATTATTACGCACAAATAAAGCAATCTGTAGAATGTAAATTGATGGCAATGTAAGAATTTTTCGTTCTATAAAGTGGGGCTTGCAACTTTCTGGCTGTTTTATGTTTGCTAATATTCTTATACATTTCTTTTGTAAGATGAACAAACTGTCAAATTCTACACTCTCTCCCCATAGGATTATACCATAATTAAATCTCGAATACACGAACGCGTAGTAAGCTGTTAGTGCAGTTTCAAAATTAGTGTTTCTTTTTAAGATACCTAGCGCATAACTAAATTGACTTAGTTTGGATTTTAACTGTTCTATGTGTTTTTTCCAGTTCAAATGTGTATCAAGCGTTAGTCCTAAGAGTTTAAAATTATCTATTTCTTCAATTTTGTTTTTTGTACAGAAAGGTCCAAGGTTTATCGGCGGACGTTGATATGTTCTAAATTGGACTATTTTGGTTTTATTGTAATTAATTTCTAGATTATGTTCGTTAAGCCATCGTTTTGTTTCTAATAGAACTTTGTCAATTTCTGCATAGTTGATATTTACTGGTGTTTTGAATAGAAGCGAAATGTCGTCTGCAAATAGTACGCAAGTTGATTTTATACATTTTGGTAAGTCATTAATGTATAATAAAAAAAATAGACATCCGATCACGCTACCTTGGGGTATGGAACCATTTATTAGTTTTATATTAGATTGGGCATTTTTAATTTCATTTACATTTTCGTCATAATATTCGAATTCTACTAGTTGCGTTCTATTTTGCAAATACGACTTGAGCCAGGTGAAAGCCGTACCTCTTATTCCTGATCCATAGATTTTTGTCAGCAGGATGTCATGTGATACTCGATCATAGGCCTTACTCTACTTAGTATTGGGAATATGGGTTTTGTTATGCATAACTCTCTACAATATGAAGTTAAAACTGAGCAAATGCTTTAATGTTCATTCTTACCTTACATGTGAGATTTATGGATTTATGGATAGGGATGTGTAGTTCATGTATAGGTGATGCTATTGGGATTTTAATATTTATAAAGTCTTTTATAAATATTATGATTTATTTAAAATAATATTATATTGATTTAATAAATTTATTGGAAATAATTTGTTAAACATACAGATGAAGCAATATTTGTAAAACTAATCAGCCTAGAGCAGATGTCTAAAGGACATTCTTGTCTTATCATATTGATATACCAAAAATAATTTAAATAAGAGCTAATAGAAGAAATCAGTAAATATGGAAACAAATATAAACAATATAAATTCTACAAACCAACTAAAAGATCAAAGTAAATTGTCTAAGGACATTACTTCCTATTTTAATAAGATATAAATAAATTTCAATTAAATTAATATAACACTTTAAATACTGAAATAATCTACCTGGATGAGATATTCAGTTTGGAGACATTGTCTGAAGGATAATATATATCTACTTCATCTCGTAAACTACAATATTTGAGTTTGCTGATAACATTGGTCATTGGCTGGAGACATACGCTCCTTGGATAGCTTGTAGACTAAATATTACGATCAGAGCAATCCATGGTCACTGGTTGATATTATCACCTGTACATCGCGTCAGTTAATTAATATACAACAACTAATTCTTCACAAATCCCTAAGACATAGATCTGTCTGATTATTACATCAGTGTAGGCCAAATATAATCATTACCAAAAATAATTGGAAATTCAAATAAAACAAACAAACAGAAAATATTTATCAAACAAAATAAAAGTAAGAGATACAATAAATATAATTATAAAACAATATCTTAAAACTAAAACATAAATTTAAACGAAGCTCTAGCATTGTGTTCCAAACTCCACCGCCATAAAAAACAAGGAGGGGATATAGCTAAAATGATGAACGGAGATCGTTGAAATTTCTTAAAAGGTACCTTCAATCCGGCCGCCCAGATGGTCGAAAGCCCATGGGGTTATTCTAGCTTCATCCCCTACAATGTAAATAATCCATAGAAAACCTACTAATCATAGAATATTAAATTCATATAATTTTGAGAAAACTTCACACAATTATTTATGTTACATTTCATACAGAATCTATGGAAACTATTTACATTTAGTTCTGAAAATATATTATGTACCTTATAACAGCATAAATATTCAATTATATACTTCAGAGAAAACTTCTGTCACATACAGTTGCAGTACATATGAAATCTATGCAAACTATTTACATTTAGTTTGAAAATTGTATATCCA
This sequence comes from Plagodis pulveraria, assembly GCA_963890685.1. NCBI lineage: Eukaryota > Metazoa > Arthropoda > Insecta > Lepidoptera > Geometridae > Plagodis > Plagodis pulveraria. The sequence continues at coordinate 6,085,449 of OY982964.1, read as the reverse complement.
TTATTACTATTCATCATAATTAATAATCTAATTTTATCTGATTTACCTTATGTTATAAACATCAGTTGACAAAGCACGAAAATTTGTTATATATTATTTCTTAATTATTAGAATATTAGTTATGTTCAATTTATTTCATCTGCCCCGAATCAGAGGACTTTAAGGCAATGGTTCTTAAGGTTTAGTTATTTTATGCAATAATAGATAGCTGAGAATATAAGATAAATAAAGTCATTTAGTGATAACTGGATTTACTACTACTGACAAACTTAGGATTGTACAAGCATATAATTAATCATTGGACAATGGCATGTGAATGCAGAGTCCAATGGTTCCGAATGACAATCTTCAACTGATAGAGCACAGCTGTCAGGAATGTTAGAAGCTTATTAGGAAACTTCTTATTCTGCTATATTTATTTGTATACTAGGATGTGGCTGTATAGTTCTGAACTTATAGGTATCTAGCTTGTCTTAGCGTCCCGAAAAGAATTTAGGTTACTACAACGGTTCATAATGTATGGTTCTACCATTAGACTAGACGATCACACTTTGGCCAAATCTACTATCAGTCCAACACTCGAATAGGTCAATGTATGCATTTAGGTTCCTAGGTTAAGGTTAACAATAATATTTCAAAATAAGTTTAGGTTAGGGAGGGTTTTTTTTACATTTCGTATGCCGTGGACCAGGATCGACGTTTAGTTGCAACCATACATTACATTTCTTCAATAATAAAAATTTAAAATAGTAATAGGTTTTATTACAATTACTTACTCGTCCATTCTACAAATCAGCCAAGTCAAAAAGTATTAAAGTAAAATGTATTATATGGTACTATTGTACCATTTTAAAAACTTTACTGTACTTTACAGCCGCATTGTCCACTGCTGAAAACAGCCTCCATATAATGGGTTTTTTCCATAATCTCATAATATTATATCACAAAAAGTCATCCATGGTATGCCTACATTGGTACATTATGTGTGAACCAAAACATTTTGGGGCAGACAAGATCATTTTAAAATAAAACTACTTAGTCCTAACTCAAATTAAATTAGAAAATAAAACAACGGAAATGACTTCATAATTCTACGTAGGTTTTATGGTACATAACTTAATTTCACATATGTTCGACTTGGAATCAACAAATTTTTCTAAATTTCCAAAGTATGTACCATACATACGTGTGTAAAGAACAGAACAGTCCTTCGGCTCCGATGTTTCCAGTCTGGTGGTCGTCTCAAGAATGCCCCACTCCTCCGCTCTTCACTTCGTTTCAACACTAGTTTTAGCGGGAAATCACTCTGCCAATCATAGAGCGTGTCGTATGTTTTATCCCATGAAATGGTGGCGCTACTGTCGCTTTGGTGTTGCCATTACCACGTCCGCCAACTGATCAGTATTACATATTTATTGCCGTTCAAAAACACCATAACATCGAATGAAAACATAACACATTCTTAATATAATGTTTACTTTTACAAAAAACTAAGGCCTCATCAAAACTTGTAAGGAAAACAGGAAAGTTACAAACACAACCAATGACCGCCTCTAGTGTTTCCCTTTGTAAACCAATTCACGCATTAAAGAGTTTGCGCCAGTTTTTCGTACAAGTCTCTAACAACGGACGTGACTGGCCGGTACAGCTACATACAGATGAATAATATGGAAAGCATTTTTATTTTTTAGGACACGGTGGACAACGGACATCACACACACCTCCAAAGGCTAGCCTCCCTACACACCAGACCACCGGACAATTAATACCCATGGCGACCGCTTCCCCGGGAGTTGCTATTACTATCAGCTTCTGAGGAGGAGGCGGAACCACGAGGATAAGATACCTTCATCATCAAACATGGACAACAAAGGACAGTACAGTGACTGTAGTCACACAACCTCACAGAAAGCACAGAGTGCAATACATACTTCACGTAGAACGGCACATACATGAGTAGCCTACGTGAAGGAGAAGTACCTAGGGGCAGTGTCCCCTAGAGTTTAAGCAAGGATAAGGTACACCCGTGGGTGTCGTAAGAGGCGGCTAAGAGCAATAATACACCAGAAGGTAGGTTCCTGAAGCAGCGCTTTATGGGTGCTGATATCTATCACACTGGGATCCTCAAGCCGCCTTTCAAGCGTGGGGATTATGGCAAAACCTGTCATATTGGAGGAGGCTGTGTTCAGCAGTAGACTATCCGGCTGACACAGTAAATAGCTGTGAACTGCCGTGCCGCAGGTCTATGATTCAATCTCCACCGCTAGCTTGAGATTGACCAATTGCTCGCCTGGCTAGAACCAGCTAGTAAGCTAGCAACCTCAAGTAGAAAAACTGTCGCTTAGCACCAACAGTGTATTCTGGCAGCAGTACTTGAGAGCCAGTAATTCTAGCCCCCGACTACATCATCGCTTACGTAAAGGTGAGATAGTGGTCAAAATCTAGCTGTAAAGGGAAGAAAGAAAGAAGATTCTTTTCCTCCCGCTCTTATCCACGATTCTGGTGGATAGGACAAGCTTGAAAGTTGCCTTACATTTTTCGTAAAACTTAAGTGATGACCGTGGGATCTCTCTCTTTATTTTCGAGTGTTGCATATTGTAAAAAATAACCATTTTTATCATCGTTATTTGACAGTAACGTTGAAAATAGACGATCTGGCAAGCTACCAACTTCAGGTAGACAGTGTGTCGCCTGTTGAACACCTTCAACCAAATCATTTGAATTTTATTTATTTTCAGCTAGGTTAGCCTTTGAACGTTATCTCAACTGATGGCAAGTAATGATGTAAAAGCAATTTTAATATTTATTTGCTCCAATATATGGACTACAAAATACAACGATTATAAGTATTGATAGGAAACTGTACACACCATGGATTTCATTGATTTAAATAAACAAGATAAATGTATTAAAAAGTAAGCTTTCCATCTGCAAATTTTCGTTCCATTGAAATTTAAACTGCAAGTTATGAATATATTTATGGAATCGTTTCTTAAAGCCCTTCATTTTGATATCCAACTCAATGGAATAGAAACAAAAAAGAAATCTCATAAATCATGGTGCTACGAGTATAATCCACCAGTTTGTTTCTTTTGATTTTTTGCAAGCTTTTTATATTATCAAATCTTGCAAAGTAAATTTGTTCCACTTTCCGGTTACCGATTGAGCGCAAATTTTGCATACATGTGTAAATCGCGTGACAATGCAATTTTACGGTGACATGGTGCTGATCTGATGATGGAGCTGAAAGGAACTTTGCAATGAAACAACACAACCTCATCGAGTTTGGACTCATTTGAATCGTCTTGACGTGTATTTTTTTTATGGATTTGTTTCTTTTTATTAGCAGTAACATAATAAAAGCTTAGTAATTAATCAACTTTAACTTAACCTAATCGCGTATATTTACCCCGTGACCACGATCACTGCAAAGTGTTTGAAACGTCGGACAAAAATAATGCTAAATATACGCAACTTAAACCATTTAAAGTTGTTTTATTACTATGCGTAATAATCGGGAAAACCTAAAACAACATTATAATAAAAGCTTATTTCTAAAAAGTTTTTTGTTATACATTAAAGCTTGTTATGTACCTAGTCTCATACGCTATCAAGAACGTATCTAACGATATATCACACATTAAAATCTGTTAAGCCGTTTATAAGTTATGGTGGAATAAAGAATCTCACAATCATACATGTATACATGAACCTTGAAAACATAACACTCCTTCATCGTCGTGTTAAAAGGAAGATAGGGTACATTCTAATGTTACGGCAATATAATATAGAGAAAAATGAACATAACCATAATTATAATGCATACAGTTACACATCCATTGTATATGATACGTTTTAATGATTTACAAAGACAGGAAGATAAGCATGTAGTAGACGCACATATTCACTTTACAGAGACTCTATCAGTAGAAGTCGCCTCATTTGACATTGCCATGTTCGAGATACGGGTGTCACTTCTCCCGTTTTTTATACCTAAGTTCAAAGATTGAGTCCGTCTTTTTAGTACTTTTTCACTCAGGCGGGTATGTACATTGTACATTTACAGTTCAAGCCTTTGACCACAATATTACCTGATGGTAAGTGATGTGATCGAAGGTGTTAACAGGCTTAATCTAGAATAACTGGCTCTCAAGGACAGCTGCCGGAACACACCGTTAAGTCCTTGGCGACATATTTTCTACTTGTATTCGCTAGCCAGGCGGGCGTTCGCAAAATGCCTTACCACCATGCGGTGAACCTCAAGCCCGCGGCGGGATTCGAACCATAGACTTGCTGCGTGGCAGCCAATGTCACTGAGCCATCACTGCTTCCAAAAATTCGAGCTAAACTTGACGGCAATATGCTATTTAGTCTATACAAATTACTCTTTACCATAAAACGATAAGAATGGAACACGCAAGGATGGTGCCAACTAATTACAAATAAATGAGATACGAAATTAATTGGCCATTAACTAAAATGCTAATAACATTACATGCCTCGCATTTTATTAGAATTACCATCCAAATGTAATACTTAAGAACGATCTTTTTATAAAAACAGGCGCACGTCCGCGGCCATACAATCAAATTTACCCACAATTTACCTAATAATAGGGAAAATTGGTTAAGAGGCATTTCACATTTTAATGCGGTACACGACGATTTTAAGCGCTTAATTTACTATCATAGGAAATATCTACAAGTTGTTTAATAATTGATAAAAATAGAATAATCTGTTCTCTTTTCAGTTAATGTACCAGATTTACAAACATAAGATTAATTATTTTGTAGTGACCAATCTCCCGCACCTTGTTTTACGAATTAAAGTACACATAGCCAACTTCAGAGTTATATCTCTTGTATAAAGATTCATCAAATTAACTAAAAAAAAAAACTGTGCATCAGACATATAATCCTGTTGACACATAGTGTACTAGAATATCGCTAATTAATCGTCATTGTAGAAAAAAAATAAAGATCTTGCGCCAATTTCCACGAATTATATCAGCAGTTTACCACCATATATTGCGTTTAATAAAGTGTAATTCCAAACAGATATTATATAAAAAGAAAGTTCATTCTTTAATTAATCTGATCTTTAATAAATTGTGATATTAACTCTGTTTTGTTAGACAAGAAAAAATATTTAACATAACTCGAAATGCACATAAATTGAAATGTACAAGCGCGAGGCGATCAGTACCGCGCGAGCGCCCATCGAGGTAGGACCTGTGTTCGTTTTCCTTGCTCTGACGTCTCGTACGCAGAACGCTTAGATGCAAGTTTATAGTGCGACCACAGAGTTTTGATCATGTCGATATTTTTTTTAAGTAACAAACTATACTTTATTTTTGTTGTCCATAATATAAGTATTGTTGTCTTGTTAAGTAACTAAATCTTTAGTTTCTGTTCATCCATTGTGTTAAAAAAGGAAACGTCACAATTATGCAGCCTTATACAGCGTTATTGGAAAAATGCTAACAACCTCACAGGGTTGACTTCTTCTTTTTGGTCTGCTAGTTTTTATATTATTCTAGTTTAAATTAGTAACTCACTATAACTTTTGTTTTAGGAGGATTAGATGACAGGCGAATAATTGATTTCCAATATTTTTGGATTCACTTAATGTCTATAAGTGAACACAGCGATAACTTCAGCTGGAAATTAAACTACCTTCTATTGAAAATTTGTACGAACCGGGATACCAGTTAGCGGTCGATAGTCGTATTTACAAATTTACCATAAATCTGCGTAAGTCCGACTTTCATAATCCAAATGGTTTTCAAAAGGATGCATCCTTGCCCATACAAGAAAAAATCCATATTTTTCTGAGATAACGTATGAATTAGGAAGTATTTTGAATATTTTGATGAAATCTGAAACCAGCACAAATTACATTTTGGCCCCAAAATATTACGTCATTTCATATTAATATCGTAACTACATCAACAGTTATAAATCTAGAAAACCGCAATTTTGCATATGTATTAGTAACACTTACCGATGCAAATTTGCGTATTAATTAATCTCTTAACTAATTTTAAACTTCTAAACCAAAAAATCTGAAATAATACAGGTGTATAAATTACATGTAAATAATAATATCAAAGAAGGACCAAAGCCGTAGGTGGTATAGTTTTTCAGAAAAAATAATTGCTCTCCAATACAGTTTTCCCGCCAAAGTTCGTAAAACAATTGGGTTATTTTAATTTTGTTACTTTAAAATATTTGGCGTAAAAATCTGTAACAATTAATGGCTAAAGAACAATAGTAAATTATCATATTAAAAGAAGATCGAAGTTCTAGGTGAGTTAGTTACGAAAAAATAGAAATAGCAATTAAATTATTTTTGTCGTGTGTTCAAACCCCATTTCCAGTATTTTTTTGTATAAAAAGATGTATTATCATTTATTTTCTATAGAGGAAATAGTGAGCATAAGAGTATATAGTGAGGATTGCATTGGTACCAAGAAGTATATACATACATACATACATAAAATCACGCCTCTTTCCCGTAGGGGTAGGCAGAGACCACGGATTTCCACTTACTACGATCCTGATATATCTCTTTCGCTTCATCTATACTCATCAATCCTTTCATACATAAGCGTCGGTTTAGGGTACTTTTGACCTGGCCTTTTTTCAGAACGTCTTCAATCTGATTTCGGAAGTATATATATGTTGATTATAGATTGCATCAAAGATATTCGATTTAAAAACAAAAAAACCTCAAAATCTGTAAATATATATTTACATTTCGCTGTTTGGTCTACTCAAACTAAATGGATGAAAATGTTATTTTTAAATAGGTGTAGGTGATATATTATGGTATGGGAATATGAGGGTGACATGTTAAAGTAATGGAAAACCAAAAACGTCATGGGACGTTTGTGGTTGGTACTAAGTTGTTTTCCGGATGCACAGAAAAATAAACCTCAATCCTATGCATGGTCATTATGACAGACAGTGTTAACGACTGGATATAGATACTGAAGAGTGTGAACGAAGAAAACAGCAATTTTTTGAAAATTTAAAAGAAAGAGCTTTTAGTCCGCAGCTTTTAATCAATGCCGTTACATCAAATATTTATATAATTTTAAGCCGTATAATTTTTAATTATTTAAGTTTTTTGTTACAATAAATGATTCAAACATATCTATTTTTTATTCATCAAGGATGAAATTTAAATAAAAGATTCACGATGCAGGTTGACTATTTAATGTACATGCCTACTTCTTTTCTATAACATTAGCAAGTAATCGACAAGAAATTTAATAATTATTTACTCATGCCAATCACACAATTTTTAAATTCGCAACTTAGATTTCTTTATTAATGAATGCTAGTATCAAAATATGTTACTCACAGTCACGCTATTCCGTCTTCACTTCTTTCGCTTGTGTAAGCGATGCGCTGGCATTTACCTAAACTTCAGTAGCGTGATTTTGTAAAATGGCTCTTAATACACCGCAAAATTGGGTCCTTTCCTTAGCATTACATAATGTGACTTATAATGATAATTGGAGTAATAGTGAGTTACGGAAGGATGGAAAAAGGTCTAGTGCCCTCTTTTGGGCGGATCTGGTTATTTATAAATTCTGAACACGATAAAAATATTGAAGTAGGTATATACACGAGATATGGAATTCTAGACACTTCTGCAATCCAACTCAGGGATACATAGTGTAGCTTAATGGTGTGTTTTTAATGTAACCACATTTAATGGGTCGTTTCTGAGATTTAATTATTAAATTTGGTAATTGGATCATACACAACACTACAAAAATATGTTTTCATTTCGTAAAGTTCTTGTTTATGCCCAGTGTTAGCTGACTGAAACGGTTTTTATGCTTTAGTGCTTAAAAGTCTGTGTTTTACTAGTATGCACAAGTGCATAAAAATTAACGTTTTCTTAATTGTTGAATGAGTTTCAGTTTGTAATATATTTAATGTCAGAAGTTTTCCTGGGTCTTTATTAATACCCATCGATCAAAGGTATTATTAAAGACCTAGACATGATTTTTTTATATAATGACACTCAAAATAGGACATTGATCAAATATTAATTTAAATTTAAAATAAAGATGTATGTATAACTAACATTTTCATTGATCAATTTCCTTGCTATTGAATTAAAAATCACGACATAACGACAGAAACGACAGATTTTCTCCTTCAAGGTGGCAACATTCACTATTAGTGATAAGGCTTCCCATTGGGACAGTTATTTGTATGTTATTTTTGTATACTAGTGACAGCACTAGGATACAATAATACAATAAAAGAAAAGAAAAGCTGACAATAAAGAATGATCTATCTATCTAAATGGTTTCTTCGAAATACCCTTGTACCATATCTACCTGTAAAACTCAAGCAGGTGGTGGGGGTCGAACCCCTGACCTGCGGCACGGTAGTCCATAGCTATAACCACTGGGATATTATTGCATCATTTACTATGATTTAGGTATTATGTAACTGAATATTTACAAAATATATGTTAATATAATTCTTATATTTCAATAATATTAAGCGCTTGCAATTGATATAGCATACATAATAGATTTGGACAAAACATTTATTTTATTACCAACTTTATACTTTCAATATTAGAATTTGTTAATAACTGATCCTTAGTTTTTCTATGAGTACGTATTATATTTTTTATATATATAGTTAAAATTAAATGTTCCAGAATATTCGAACATAAAATGCACGCCAAGTCTGTCGTACTACGACCAAGCTTGGACCAACCGGTCCAAGCTTAGTTACTGGCAAGAAGAAGATTATTATTCTATTGAATATAATATGAGTTCTGTAATCTTACTATGAGTAAAACTGCTGTCTAAAGGATCAAGAACTCCATTCACGCTGCGTGAAAAGTTGCCAGTTATAAAAAGTCATAACATGAAACTAATTCCACATTCCTTAATCCCCTCTTTTATGAAAGTTTTGCTTAATGCGCAACTGGGGTAAAGCTAAAACTAAAATGCACTGATATAACTGACACGAATTTATTTAGCATTCCAAGGATTTACCTTGCGGGTGCCGGGTCCATAGCGTTGCAGAGGAAGATGCCCAAGTCAAGGTGCGTGAGACTTGCAACCCAGTGAGTAAGGTTAAGGGGCCCCTTTATGATGCATCAATGCTCCCTTTCACCGCTCGAGCCTCCTCCTCTGCCCAACCTAATTTGGTAAGATCCTACTAATGCCACCTTGGATACACGTTCTAGGATGGAAAGTACGGTTGTTCTTGACAGGCCAAGGTCTTTTAGTAGGTTGTAAAGGGATTTTGCAGGTATACCTTTTTGTCGGTTGTACTAAATTATTTATTAGGTTTTTTTTATCCCAGTTTAGTGTAATAGTAATTTGTTTAAATTATGCTTCATCACCTTACCCGTGTTTCTATTGTTGGTTGGTATTTTCTCTAACGGAGACACGTAGCAAGTTGTAAAAAATATTAAAATTCAAACCGATACCTATATCAAAGCATTAAAAAAAAATCAGACCCAATCAACAACGCCAATATGGAAACCTTACTCATTTAAAAACAAACGAACTTCAGACGAAAGTATTTTTGGCCTACTTTGTTGTTTTACGATAATTTGTTTGGAAAATGAAGTTTGTTATATTTCACAAAATGTTTGCAATATATAACAACATATTCTAATTACATTATCTAATTATCTACACACTAATATTGTAAAATTGAAATTATATGTGAAATTATATGTTTTTTTTATGCCTGATAGGTTAGCCTTTGACCACTATCTCACCTGATGGTAAGTGATGATGTGGTCGAAGATGTTGTTCAGGCTGACCTAGAAGTACTGGCTCTCAAGGACAGCTGCCGGAACACACCGTTTGGTGCTTGGCGACAGATTTTCTACTTGAGGGTGGTAGCTAGCCAGGCGGGCATTCGCAAAATTCCCTACCACCATGCTATAACGACTGCCATCCTAAGAGAACAACCGGGACCGACGGCTTAACGTGCCCTCCGAAGCATGGAAACGCTCAGTAGTAATGTCACTAGCGGTGACCCATCCAACTCATGACCGCGGCGACGTTGCTTAACTTTGCTGATCGGTTGAGAACAGCTAAGTAAACTTCGCTACGAGCGCTACTTATCTCCGAAACGGTTGAATGGCTAGCGGGAATTTTAATTTCTAAGGTACTGGATGAAGAGAAAGGATTCTTACTTTCAGATATATTTTCTCATAACTAGGTACATATATACAAAACAAATACTCAGAGAAATTTTCACATGAATGTAAAAAAAGAGAAAGTATAATAATATTAATAATTAATTGAATTGGAGAAATTATTATGAAATCGAACTGTAATTTTGATTCTAACAATGTAATTTTTGCATTAGCGCCAGCCTTTTTCTTTATTCGAAAATTTTGGGGTTATCAATGAATGGGCATCCCAAGATTTCGAGTGAGAGTAGATATATTCAACTTAAAAGCAGATATCCTGATGTCCTGAGAGAGCTTCACCACATTTCAACGTGAGCAGAAGCTGGTAATTCATATTTTTAACACCCTTGCTCGTAAAGTGAGCTTTTTTATAACGTTCTTAGGGCCATAAACCGAACTATAACACCCTCGTGCATAATAATATTATACACTAGTGCGTAATAGAATTATCCCTACAAAGTCAAGTTAGTACATAACTGCAAATTATATGCGAGTAAACAGAGCATTTTCAATTTAACCGGGTAATACAGATTTGTAACATCGAAGAAGTTTATATGTAATCAATCAAAATACATTTGCCGCGCGCAAAAAAAAAAAACTTTTGCACTACATTCCATAATTTCCGTATGTTGTTTGTATCGCGTTTGTGCAATAGGTATATGTTTTTTTTTCTTGCAAGGGTGTTAAAAAAGTGCGTATGAAACTCGTGAGCAACTTGCTCACTATACACTCGGCTGATTTACGCCCTCGCCTACGGCTCGGGCTGCAACACGCAGCCTCGTGTATAATGAGCAACTTAGCTCACTTGTATCATAATCTACTATTTTAACACACTTGCTTGTAAAGTGGCTTTTATTGTACCAGTTTTAAGATTCATAATAAATATCACTCTAATATGTGCTTTTCCACCTTAAATTACTTCACTACTACACTTATCTTAACATTCGGTTTTAAATGCAAGCAAAGAGATTTTATGTTCATATCTATGGTATAGAAGGGGTTATATCATTACACTAATTCAACATATTCAATGAAACCGCTTCTACTCTGACCTTACAACATCATTTATACACATCACAGGAGAACTCTGAATCCGAGAATGCATTCATGCAGTATGCTTTCAAGGCGGTATTAACCAACTCGCCGAGACATATCCATGAGTTTGAGTTGATGTGCTTCTGAATAATAGAGGTGAACTAAGTGGCGTGCAGTGATGCTTAGGGCTTCCGTAGAGATTACCTGAGTCTAGAGAAAATGTTAAGGAAAGGAATACCTACTGTAATGAGTAATATCTACTTATAATTATTATGTGATAATAAATCCATCAGTTTTGTTGAAGCAATGATGACCGAGCGGTAATAGCTATGGACTGCCGCGCCGCAGTACCCTGGTTCGATCCACCTAACGGTGTGTTCCGGCAGCATTCATTGAGAGCCAGTGAAATTACAAGCACATGACTTAACAACTACGTCTAAAAGTGACGGGCGTAGTGCAATGCAGAGGTTAGTCCGCTTAACATCAGGTGGGCGTCGAGCTTGAGCAGTAACCTAATATAAAAAAAATATTGGGTAAAGTGTTTCATAAGAAATTCAACATACATAAGATGAATGAATCATAATAACTGCATCAGATGGATTGTCCAATGCTAAACACAGCTTCTCCTATTAAGAAGGGATTTGGCATAGTCCCCACGCTTTGCAGGTGTCTTGGGGTTCGTAGTTTAAGATATCAGTTCCTCAGAAAGCGCCGCTGCCCACCTTGCGGAATTTTACCTTTAGTCGACTCTTACGACCTCCACAGGTAGCAATGGATGGGTGACATTCAAGCCCGGTACCCCATGGGCATCATTATAAACGTAGTTTAAATTGTGTTTTTTTTTGCTACATGGAATTTTTAGAATCATCACTTTAAGGCCAGGTTTTTCATTTAACAGATAAAATATAGATTTAATGATATCCGACCATGTTAAAACCCAGTGACCTTTTCATTTAGATAAGAAACATTCGTTCTCTTTATTTTGTTTGTGTATACAATAACTTATATTCTTATAAACTAATCTGTCAAATATAAATATCTTAAACAATTAAGGAGCACTCCCACGCCATCGGTTACATAATATTATCCTAAATAGACATTTTTTTCATACAGATCAAGATCTTTTGCGTTAGTTTAACTCTATAATATAAAGCTTTTAGTACTGTATCAGCCGGATTATCCACTGCTGAATACAGCCTCCCCTATTTTTAATCCCCACGCTTGGCAGGCGTCTTGGGGGTCGCAGTGTGCGATCTTAGTTCCTCAGGAAGCGCTGCTGCCCACCTGCCGTTGTATTACCCTTAGTCGCCTCTTACTACACCCGGATAGAGATGGGGGTGTGACATTCTAGCCCGGCACCCCACGGGCAGGCAGGCATCCCACAGGCAGCCCAGAACTCCACAGACAACTCAAAACCCCACGGGAAGCTCCACGGGCAGCCCATTAATCATAAGAAGTAAGGTATCACCATTGTTCCCGCTTGCGTCATTATTTGTTGTCATGATGTCTCTTTTGCCGAGTAATTTTACATACTCTAATTCTCTTTACTCTAAAAAAAAAGCCGTCCAAGAGTCAAACGGACTTGCGCACCGTGGCTTTCGCACAAACCTATAGAGTTATGGTATTTTTATTCCTAAATGAAATCCATAACATTCTAAAATTATTACAAATATTTTTATAATATGATGTGCAAAAGTATGCTTTTCACAATTTTTCCTTTATCTGTGCTATAAGAAGTTATTCATACAAAATTTCAAGATTCTGAGTTCACGGAAAGTGCCCTGTAGGTATTGATTCCCTTGCGAGTGGCAAAAATTTGCGGCATAAACGGTTGTATTTTTAATTGCGTTGGCTTAGAAACTTGATTTTATCACAGCTACAAGAGAGTACCTGAGTACTTGATATGAATTTCAGCTTGAAGTCTCCGTTACGCGGACAGTTAAAGCATTCCTGAGAAAAAGGGTCTGACAAACGGACAACAAAGTTATCCTTTAAGGTTCCGTTTTCTCATTTTAAGGTACTGAACCCTAAAAATTGTGTCTGTACGCTACTGCTTCTGATAAAATGCAGTAGTACCTGGCACGTACTCTTTATTACTGTACGTAGCAGTAGAATGAGTCTATCAATATTACACACATATCATCAAGTCTGTGTTTCTCGAAGAGGGCAGATGTATCTAGAAGTAAATACTCGCGTTCTTATGATTGTTTCGAAGCGTCTTAGCGAAGTTTTCTTAGCTGTTCTTAACCGATCAGCAAAGTTAAGCAACGTCGCCCGCGGTCATAAGTTGGATGGGTGACCGCTAGTGATATTACTACTGAGCGCTTCCGTGCTTCGAAGGGCACGTTAAGCCATCGTTCCCGGATGTCGTCTTAGGATGGCAGTCGTTATAGCATGGTGGTAGGGCATTTTGCGAATGCCCGCCTGGTAAGCTACAACCCTCAAGTAGAAAATCTGTCGCCAAGCACCTAACGGTGTGTTCCGGCAGCTGTCCTTGAGAGCCAGTACTTCTAGGTTAGCCTGAACAACATCTTCGACCACATCATCACTTACCATCTGGTGAGATAGTGGTCAAAGGCTAACCTATCAGGCATAAAAAAAGTAGACGTCAATTTTGTAGAACATTTTGACTTAGGCTTTAACTTTGAGGCATGACAGACATGTGACCTCTTAGGTCACATGTCTGTCTCCTCTCATACTCTTTGGTAAAAAACTACTTAATACACTCTATCTGTATGCTACATTCAAAGCCAAAATGATCTGGTTTAAAGTTAAGGTGAATGGTGACGTCTGGCGGAAAAAAATTAAAAACATTTTTGATTTCAAGGTTAAGTCGTTTAATTTATATATTGAATCACGTAATAGGCATGTTTTTTATTGTTAATAATAATAATAATAAATCTTTATTCGGAACATCAACATATGAACAAAATCAGATGAAAACGATGATACTCGCGAAAGTTTTAGATAAAAAACTGTGTTGCCAATATCAACGCCCTCCTCCTTAGCAACTTAGGTACAATTAGTTCCACAGAATACATAAAATCAAGAAGTCTTAAGCATATTGTTAATCTAATTTAACTATGCGTGTGTGTGTGCGTGTGCGTGTGTGTGTGCATGTGTGTATGTATGAGGGTGTGTTTTGTGTGTGTTCGTGTGTAATTCGTGTTATGTGTTATATTGTGTCACATGATAGTAGTAGTAGCTCTTGAGTTTGAAAATTCACAATCTGCTCAGTTTTATCGTATGTGAGAGATTGTAGCCAGTTTGTAACTTTCACTTTCGATTTCTTGTTTCGATGACATGTCTTTGACCACAATGTCACCTGATGGTAAGTGATGATGTGGGCGAAGGTGTTAACAGGCTTAACTTAGAATTACTGGGTCTCAAGGACAGCCGCCGGAGCACACCGTTAGGTGCTTGGCGACAGATTTTCTACTTGAGAGACGCTAACCTGGCGGGCATTCTCAAAATTCCCTTCCATCATGTGGTGAAGCTCAAGCCCGCAGCGGGATTCGACCCATAGACCTGCTGAGCGGCAGGCTAATGCTACTGAGCCATCGCTGCTCCGAAAGATATTCGTAAGATATATAGATATATAGATTTTCAATAATTATCCAATTGATTAATTTTGTTACAGCTTAGATTAAAAATTCAATATTTTTAGGGCATATTCTTTTATATTCAATACTTAACTTTCAAGATATCATCACATAATTTGCGAGGGTAAGAATATTGCAGATTATTTTAGTGTTGTGAATTCCATGATTATATAGGAACAATAGATAGCAAACTGAACTACAGAGCAAAAAAAAAAATCTCGAAATTTTTTGCCAAAACGTGAGTTTCCACCTTTAATGAAAATCAGATTTGTAAAAATAAAATTCACTGAACGTTTGCCTCTAACCCATAAGTAATGGTGTACATATAACGAGTAATAAAAAGTAATGTCTAGAATGAAAATTGATTTTCAAGTGAAATGATTTCAATTTTATATAAAAATCTTACTGAAATAAATTACTACAAGAAGATTACTTTCTCTTTACTTTAGTATCTAAAGGGTGATTTAAAAACTGAATATTTTGTTTACTACGCAGATATTGTAAATATCAACTTAGAGGTTTTTTTTCTTATTACGCTAGTCTTTGACCTCTATCTCACCTGATGGTAAGTGATGATGTGGTCGAAATTGTCGTTCAGGCTAACCTAGAAGAGGCTTTCAAGGACATCTGCCGGAACACACCATCAACACAGGTGCTTGGCGAAAGATTTTCTACTTGAGGGTGGTAGCTAGCCAGGCGGGGATTCTTAAAATGCATCCTAAGGCGACAACCGGGACCGACGGCTTAAAGTGCCCTCCGAAGCACATGCACTATCAGTAGTATTGTCACTAGCGGTCACCCATCCAACACATGACCGAGGCGGACGTTGCTTAACTTTGCTGATGGGTGAAGAATAGCTAAGTAAACTGCGCTACGAGCGCTTCATATTGAATTAAAAGGCATGTTGAAGTCCAAATGGTCATCAACATGCCACTACTCATGTAGACGTTAGTTCTGACCGGTGATACACATATTTCATGCATAAAAAGGGCACCTTACTAAAGTTACGCCTTTCTAGAATAGTATATTATTTATTTTTGATTAATAATAGGAAAATAATAACAACGGGGCATTTTAATACATGAATATAGGTAATTTTTGTCCCAAAGTAAACGCCACTAACAGTGATCTATTCAAGTATAGTAACCGCAATGAGCACTGCTTAACTTAGTGAACGGCAATGGTAGTTTTCCTATGAGTGCTTTAAACCTCAGGTATAATGCAGGATTATACGTGCTATGTTACACCAACAAATCTACAAGTCTGTTAGTACAAGTATGTGTACCAACAAATCATAACGGCACTGCGTCCTGGTGTTTTTAAACGCAAAATTTTGGAGCTTCTGTAAAAACACTACCGTTTCTCTTTTTATATGACGAATAATTCCAATAGGTAAGCTGTGGTAAATGTCGTTGGTGATACAATTAATAATCTTATGTGTGTAACATTATCACTACTTTAAGTATAACCCGTATTGTGTTACTGTTTGTTTACCTAAATAAATTGAAAAAAAAAAAACTACAATTACAAATTTACAAATATACAATAGGAAAAATTTAAGTCATGTGCGGGATTCGAATCCATGTCATGTCATGTTAGCTCAATTGGCTAGAGCATACCCTGGCTAAAGGGGTGGATGGAAGCG
The DNA here is from genome assembly GCA_963890685.1 of Plagodis pulveraria. Taxonomy (NCBI): domain Eukaryota; kingdom Metazoa; phylum Arthropoda; class Insecta; order Lepidoptera; family Geometridae; genus Plagodis; species Plagodis pulveraria. The sequence continues at coordinate 6,068,970 of OY982964.1, read as the reverse complement.
GGTTCGAATCCCGCACATGACTTACATTTTTCCTATCGTATATTTGTAATTTTGTAATGTAATCCGCATAGCAGGCGTTATTGCAAACATAACAATATTAAAATTATAAGGTTGCGTCATCATTTACAAGTATAAAACCATTTGCAAAATTGGTCATGTTTGTAGTACAACGCAAGTGGTACTATAGATGTCGCTCCATCCCAATACGATGGTTAAAGAACGATAGAAAAGATTTGAGTTATGACGTCATGTCATGTTAGCTTAATTTTTTAGAGCATACCCCGGCTAAAGGGGTGGATGGACGCGGGTTCAAATCCCGCATATGACTTAAATTTTTCGTATCGTATATTTGTAATTTTGTAATATAATCCGCATAGCAGGCGTTATTGCAAAACATAACAATATTAAAATCTACAATTAATCTAACGCTAACTATCAAATTATTCTTATTTTTACCAGCTCAACAATTAAATGTATACGTATATTTGAAGCAATGATGGCCGAGCGGTAATGTCTATAGACTGGCGTGCCGCAGGTTCATCATGAATCCATACCCATCGCCGGCTTGAGCTACGCCGCATGGGGGAAGGGCATTTTGCTAATGATTGCCTATCTAGCTACCACCTTCGAGTAGAAAATCTGTCGCCAAGCACTTAACAGTGTGTTCCAGCAGCAGTCCTTGAAAGCTAGTTAATATTCAGATAAAATTAGACTTAACAACTATATGTTTCAGTGCGACGGGCGCAGTGCAGTTCGTACTTGTGACGAAATGAATCTGTTATAGGCAGAAGTTATCGTATAACATCAGGGGGGCTTCGTTCTTGTTCCTTCACAAAAAATATAGTGTAGAATCCCCAAGGAATACCATATTAATTTGTACTGACTGTTATTAAACATCCTTTACGTAAAGTATATTAAAGGTGATGAATAAATTTACTTTGAGATATAAATACGCATTTTATAGCTGAATTATTTATTTTTGAATCTGATTTCATATTTGATTGCCACATTATGTGAGTCTTTTGATATGAAGACGATAAGCATTATAGAAAATTGCAGCGGAGCCGCAGAAGCTTAGAAAAGCTACTGTTAATGCTTTTTGGGAGCATGAAAGTGATATAGCGATCACCCATCCAAGTTATGACCGTATTGAACATTGTTTATGAAAATGTTTTGTTTTTGTTGTCGATAAATTTGCCTTTGACCACAGTCTCACCTGATGGTAAGTGATGATGTGGTCGAAGGTGTTAACAAGCTTAACCTAGAATTACTGGCTCTCAAGGACAGCTGCCGGAACACACTGTAAGATGCTTGCCAACAGATTTTCTACTTGAGGGTGGTCGCTAGCCAGGCGGGCATTCGCAAAATGCCCTTCCACCATTTATGGCTCAGGGCAATGACTATAGACAGTTCAGCAGGCGGTCAATAGTTCCAGCTATGGGCTTAAGTTTTACCACAATGATCGGATTGTGTTTTATTCTATTATAAAATTGTTATGGAACACACACGGGGCCTACATGGTGTTAAGTTAAAATCCGCCTATAACTGATGCATATCGTCACAAGTGACTAACTGCACTGCGCCTGTCACCCTGAGACATACAGTAGTTAAGACTTCTGTGGTTGTAATATCATAATTACTTTCTGGATTTCAAGAATTGCTGCTGGTGTAACCTGTTAAGTGCTTGGCGACAGATATTCTACTTGGGGGTTGTGGCTAGCCAGGCGACCATTCGCAAAATGCCATTACACCATGGAGTGAAGCTCAAGCCATCGCGGTGGTGGGAATCGAACCATGGACCTGTGGCACGGCAGTTCACAGCTATTACCGCTCGACTATTACTGCATATGGTCACTTGGCTACTTAAGGGTAGCCTTAATTAGAAAATTTAGTACGGAGCACATAAGGGTGTGTTCCAGTATGGTATTACACTGTACTTCTTCGTGTGAGTCAGTTAAAATTCTAGATTTAGACGATTTGACTACATTACCAGTCTGTATACCGTGGGGTGCCAGGCTGAAATGTCACCCCCCCCCCTTCTCTACCCATGAGTGTCGTAAAAGGCTACTAAGGGAACACACTAGAAGGTGGGAAGCAGCTCTTTCCGAGGAACTAGTATCTCATACTGCGATCCCCAAGCCGCCTGCCAAGCGTGGGGATTATGGCAAATCCCCCATATTAAGAGAGGCTGTGTTCAGCATTGGACTATACGGCTGTTGCAGTATAGTACAGTACATTATCAGAGATATTTAACATTTTTTGCACACAATAACAATGATTTTTTAATCATACTTATGATTTACAATAAACTTTTTCAATGCAGTTCGAAGTTATAGACTGTTAAACTTAATTCTGTTCAGTTCTTTACACGGACTAAAGTTTAACATTAAAATAAAAACTTGCAAATTTAAACTGAGCTTGATGCTCGTGAAGTGCTCTTGAGACATCTACAAAGTACTACGCCGTAGAATATTCTACGTCGTAGAGCATTTACGGATATCTACGACGCTCTTTTTACGTAGAAAAGATAATAAGGAATGTATGATTGTTTGACATTGTATATAATATAAATAAAACGCTACATAACTTACCCATATTTATGATGTTACACCCCTTATCCAACGTATAAGGGGTCAGTATTTTTTTTCCTCAACGACTTCATCATCAATCGGAAGACGTACCGTATATCAATCTATATACTATATAAATCTTCTCTAAATCTTGTATATTACGTGTAATATGTTATAGTCAGCGTTTATAATAAAAAAAAATGCATAGGAAAATTACCACTGATCGCGCCAAAACGCGACGTATGACCCCGCGGGGGGTTTTTGAGCGTGACACACATTTTCGTCCGTAAACTTTCGCCAGTGCGCGTGCGCAAATAACGCGTGTGATATAATAAATAAACTGTGCAGTACCTAGTATAAATGACATTGTTAAGTGCGTGAGCTCAGCCCCCCAGGACTCAGGACTTCTCCTCGCCTTCATCCGCACACAATTAAGGCCGTGGCCAGCTCTCGAGCACCCCACAACGTCCAACCCAGTAAGTACCCAAATTGCATAAAATTCCCTAACGATCTACGAGTATAGTGGCTTCGCGTCACTAACGACTTTCAATGGAATTGGAACTCCTAACACCCTGTCGTATGAAAAGCTATGCTATTGAAGCGGATATTGGGGAGTGAAATTTTTTCACCATTTGAATCCATATCTATTTAAGTGTCGACGGACGTTGACGACCTGAAGCTGAGGGAACATTTTATAATCTTAAGATATAAAGAAGTTTTATTAGCCTTTTTGTAAATTTTTTACAGGCAAGTCAAGGTACATTTAATAAATATTTATACTACTTAAATATATGAATTCTAATAACGTCTATGTAAATAATAGATTAAAATTTAATAATCATAATATTTTTATATATAATACAGTTTAGTTAAATAACATTTACAGTTATCACGTTTGCACTTGTCCTAAGAACAAACATTCTAAAAGCTGCATTGACATGAATTTTTTTAATGTGTAGAAGGGATTGTTTTCAAAACATTTCTCAAGTTTTAGTTTGAACAAACTATATTTTAAGGTGGTCAAGCTTTATGATAATTTATTATACATCAGTATTTTCGAATAACGACCTTGTTTCTGTACTTTAGGTAATCTGATTTTTGGTACAACCCGAATTTCATTCTTAAATTTTGCTGATAAGTCTTTGATCACAATCTCTCTCTACTGATGATGCTGTCGAAGATGTTGTCAAGGTTAATCTTTAATCACTGGCTCTCAATGATAATTGCCAGAACACAATATTCCTTGCCAACAGATATTCTACTTGAGCCAGGTAATTATTCGCAAGATTCCCTACTACCATGCAAGAACAAACTCATAAACAAACTTTTTTAACATGAAACGTTTAATGTATTCAGATTTTCAGAAGGTCATGAAAGATTTAGAACTGTGCTTGAAATTATAAACTGCAACTGCGGGACGTTATTTATATGTAATGTAAACTACCATGGATAGTAGATATTTGTGATTTTGCATTAATGTTCCATTTAAAAACTCACTCAAAATGTTTATGCACCGACAGAATTTTTTTTTAGGTAAACTTATGTTTTTTATCTATCTTACTTGTATTTGTATCGCCGGATTGTCCACTGAACACAGCCTCCCCCATATTTATATTATTATAGATATTATAATTATTATTATTATTATAATAATAATATATTATAGATATTTATATTATTATTATAGATTAGTAGTTTCAGAGCCAATTCAATGCAAACAAACAAACAAATCTTTCCTCTTTAGTATATGATATAGTTTAGATTTAGAGAAATTACATTAGAGGTACTAATGTCACAAACCCCCAAAAAATAGAACATTATTACACCAAAACTCTTATACACATAGCTCTAATGTTTTTCTAATACAAATGGCCGACATCAAAGCTAAGTTATGGAGTGAGCTCTATCTCTTTATCTTCTAGGGTGATATATAGAGCGTATTAGGGTGGTATTAGACACTAAATGGTGACATTACACGGAACTGACAATGAATGGTTGTCAAATTTAGCTGGATATTGGCGATTTTGTGGTTTTCCACTCGTTTTTATCTGACTTTGACCTCTAACGACTGGTTACACAGTAAAAAAACTGTCACAGTATATAGCCTTAAAGCCAGTTGACCGTTTCGGATTTGGTTTAAAGCAGAAAATTTTTGAAAATTATAGATAATACTTTTCACGAACGAATCTTAGATTTCATAATCGTATGTACAGATTAGAGATATTAAGTTTATCTATTGATTGACATGGTTTCACAGAAAACTGACAATTTCGTTTAGGTTAATTTATAAAACTTCATTTCACATACAAACTTTAAATAAGTTTAAGCATTAAATTAAACATTAAAAAAGTAGTCAAGAAGTTTACGATTCTATGTAATTTTTATTGTTCATTCTGCGAAAATAGATGTTATTTATTTTCTTTGGCCGCTGTCTCATCTGATGGAAAGCAACGACGTGGTCAACGGTGGAACATGCTTGTTTAGCAGATACCTGTTTACTCTATACTTGAAGATTCAAGATTGCATTTAAAACAAGTCTTATTCAAGATTGGTTATCATATACGCCTGAATGTGCCTCTGTAATATGGTGGCGCTCAGTCAATGCCACTTGCTATCACCAAGTCATGACCTGATGTCTAGGAAAACATGGGTACTATACTCTGCTGTGTAAAACTAACTGCACCCCTCGGTTTAACCCATGTAGACAATGGTAAAACGTGGTTGTGATCATGAAAGGTATCGTAACTGTTAATTAGATACAAAGATAGAAACTTCTTTATTTGCATACCTTATTTTTTTTTTATTTTTTTTTTTATGCCTGATAGGTTAGCCTTTGACCACTATCTCACCTGATGGTAAGTGATGATGTGGTCGAAGATGTTGTTCAAGCTAACCTAGAAGTACTGGCTCTCAAGGACAGCTGCCGGAACACACCGTTAGGTGCTTGGCGACAGACTTTCTTCTTGAGGGTGGTAGCTAGCCAGGTGGGCATTCGCAAAATGCCCTACCAACATGCTATAACGACTGCCATCCTAAGACGACAACCGGGACGGACGGCTTAACGTGCCCTCCGAAGCACGGAAACGCTCAGTAGTAATGTCACTAGCGGTCACCCATCCAACTCCTGACCGCGCGCGACGTTGCTTAACTTTGCTGATCGGTTGAGAACAGCTAAGTAAACTTCGCTACGAGCGCTTCAAAACACAAACATTAACATTATAATAAAACATAACAAATAAACGTATACAAAGAGCGGTCTTATCTAAACAATATAGTCCACACAACCGATCTGGAAAATACTTACTAACTATTTAAACATTATTTACATAATAGTTATCTAACTAAGCATTTACACTTTAACACCTATTTAAATAAATAATACAATAATACATATACATGTTTACAAACATATTTACCTAAATTAAATAGTACCTAAATTAACGTACCTACATACACTTAATAAATAAATATATACATAGCTAATCATACATACCTTCACAATATAAATATATAGTAATACTACATATATATGGAAATAAAGTGTAATAATATCGAAGGAAAAGATTAGCAAAGAGTGGACAAATATAATTCATGGGCTCTATTTTTAATAATAATCTCTATTTTAAATAATTAAAGACTTATATTTTATAAATATTTACTTTGTATATTCTAGATTCATCAAAATCGGTTCAGCCGTTTCACCGTGAAGAAATACACATATCTTTCAACACTCATTCACTCACAAACATGCTCATAATATAATATTAGCTGCTCTCCGCTGTTCCATCCTATTAAACATTGGTGAACAGTGATGTAAACGGCGAAAAGAATCGTATGTATTAATATAAGACAGAAACTATATTCCTTTTTTTATTGCTGAAAGGTAGTAAGCCTTTGACCACAATCTCACCTGATGGTAAGTGATGATGTGGTCGAAGGTGTTAACAGGCTTAACCTAGAATTACTGGCTGTTGAGGACAGCTGCCGAAGCACACCGTTACGTGCTTGGCGACAGATTTTCTACTTGAGGGTGGTCGCTAGCCAGGCGGGCATTTGCAAAATGGCCTACGCCCATGCGGTGAAGCTGAAGCCCGCGGCGGGATTCAAACCATGGACCTGCTGCGCGGCAGTCCATAGCCAATGCCACTGAGCCATCACTGCTTCAAAAGTTGTCATGTTTTAGACAAATCCGTTCAGCCATATTTTTTTATGGCTGATAGGTAAGTCTTTGACCACAATCTCACCTGATGGTAAGTGATAATGTGGTCGAAGATGATAAAAGGCTTACCTTACCTAGAATTAACTTATGCTTCTTTATTAGTTCAGCCGTGTCAGTGTGAAGAAGGAACAAACATACTCATTCAATTTCTCACTCACTCAAGCTTTCGCATAGTATTAGATTATGATACAAGTGAGCTAAGTTGATTTACTCTCGGCTTTGTGATTTAACTCAGCTGATTTACGCCCTCGCCTACGGCTCGGGCTGCAACACACAGCCTCGTGTATAATGAGCAAGCTGCTCACGAGTTTCCTACGCACCTTGCGAGGAAAAAAATATATATATTGCACAAATTCGATACAAATAACATACGAAAATTATGGAAAAAGCGCGCAAGTTTTTTTTTTTTTGCGCGGCAAATGTATGATTGTTGATTACATATAAACCTCTTTGATGTTACAAATCTGTATTACCCGGTTAAATTGAAAATGCTCACTAACTTAACTTTTTAGGGATAATTCTGTTACGCACTAGTGTATAATATTATTATGCACGAGGGTGCTATAGTTCGGTTTATGGCCTAAGAACGATAAAATAAAGCTCAATTTACGAGCAAGGGTGTTGAAAATAATATTACAGTGGAGTGTAACGGAGAAAAGTAAAATAAAAGGCACAGAGTTTCTTGAAAATTCACATTACACGAAAATACCACCAGGGTAACTTAAACACATTGACAAAGTTTCCGTCTGTCCCAAAAAAGTTCCACAACCGTCCCGCATTACCCGTTAATTGTTCTAACGATTGTTTCCAAAAACAAATTCAACCCTTATTCCGCTCTCGAATTAATGAAAGAATGTTCATTTACGTCGCACGATGTGTTGGAAATTATGCTGCTTTTTTGTTTGGTAATTGTTCTCGCATTATTTGCGAGTTAGGGGTTTACTTTTCAGGGATTTGTGTTGAATTTAAAAGGTATATAGGGAATTCATTGGAAGAGTAATGTTCCTATCTGTCTTCCACTCATGTGGCTATCACACATATATACTTTTTTTTCTTTTTTATGCTTCATAGTTTAGCTTTTGACCACTATCTCACCTGATGGTAAGTGATGGTGTGGTCGAAGATGTAGTTCAGGCTAACATGGAAGTACTGGCTCTCAAGGACAGCTGCCGGAACACACTATTAGGTGCTTGGCGACAGATTTTCTACTTGAGGGTGGTAGCTAGCCATGCGGGCATTCGCAAAATGCCCTACCACCATGCTATAACGACTGCCATCCTAAGACGACAACCGGGACCGATGGCTTAACGTGCCCTCCGAAGCACGGAAACGCTCAGTAGTAATGTCACTAGCGGTCACCTATCCAACTCATGACCACGCGCGACGTTGCTTAACTTTGCTGATCGGTTGAGAACAGCTAAGTCAACTTCGCTCCGAGCGCTTCAAATACTTATAATGTCCGCATCTTCTAGCAGTCAATATTCTACTCCTGTTGGTTCAACATGGTCTGCTCTTCATTAACACAGGTCAAAGTCAAAATCATTCATTCAATTTAGGCGTCTACTACGCTCTTACAAAGGTTATTTACAAATTTTAATATTGAAATATTCTACATAGTACTGCCTCTTTCAGCATAAAAAATTATAGAGCCACTGCGAGAAAAACGGGCAAGAACCTCGGGGTCATTCTTTTAAATGTCTTTTAATTTTAATATTTGTTTAAATTATGGTGACTGGCAGAGGCGGAATTGTGCAAGGTTTTTTGTCGTCTAAGTTATAACACAAATTGTGTAGTAGGATTTCTTATTCAAAATGTTTTTTACGCACCAATTTTCCTTCTGTATAATAATAAAAAAGCCTAAGTTACCTTAGAAAGACTTTTTATTTGTTTTTGGTAATCTCAAACCTGGCACCGCTATTTTATCTTTATTCCTAGTGTTCGTATTTGACACTGTTTAATTTATATTATCTCCTTTTTTTACAAATGTACATAATATTTTCAAATTTATACAGATTCGGTTAAGTTAAAATATCAATTTCTATAAAAAGATCCTTCAGAGATGAGAACGACTATAACCAACTAGCTTTCCGGCCGCGGTTCCGCCCGCGTTTATTCCTGTTATCGCGCAAAAACAGTAACCTCTTTTTGTGTAGTTGGATAAAAAGTATCCTATGTTCTTACCCGAGTCTCATACTATTTCCTCTTTATAATATTAGTGTAGATCTAATTGAATATGTGTATTAGTTAACAAAACTCAAAACACCACAAAAGCACGATTGCATGAAGAAAAAATTGGCGGCTTCTTTTAGAAGTCACCACCAGTACTCCAATGGTGAGAATGGTACGATATTTTCCAAAAAATCCACAATGGCACTGCATAACGCACCCAGTCGTCGGTTCTTGGCATCTGTCTATCTGATGCCAACCCCCATTGAGAATGGTCTCGTTGGCAGTGTACGATGTAGTCACAATCCACTATGGTAAGGCTGGTATCATGGATGGAGGCTGCCTGTGTCTTTTCCACTAGGATATTATTGCTACAAACATATGATACAGAATTCACTCCGCTTTGATTGGAAATTTGATGCAGTGGACCTGTTGGACGCAGGAGTGCCTGGGCTTGAATCCAAACTGCTCATCGAGAATGAGGTTGTATTCCCGTGCATGCGACCCTGGAGAAGCACTTGTGGACCGTACAACAGCTTCCCCATGGCACTGAGGAGGCTAATTGGAAGGTAGTTGGTAGGGTTACAGAGGTTTTGCCTGATTTATGCACGTCAAAATACGAAATTGTCGTATAATATGTCGTACTCTAATAGCAAAAATATTTTACAATAAGTAAAGTCTAAAGGATTATTGTATTATTATTTTTTTTTGTTACAATCACATGTTTGACATAAAAATTAAGAATACATTAAAAATTGGGAATTGTTTTCATATAAAATATTCTAAGACTAACAGTGTTCCAAAGTTATTTTTGATTTAATGTAAAATTAATGTTGTATAAATAAAACTATCCCTGGTAGTCAAGTATGGGTTTAGAAAATATTGTTCTTAGCTCGTTTATAAAGGGTATTCCTAATTTTTTTATATCCGTATGGCTTCTCAACCATTTTATTTCACACTATGGTATTTTTACAGAATTAAGTTACCCAGAAGAACATTGATACATTCAGTTGAAAATTCCCGCGGTACAACCGCATGAATCGAGCCCACGCGGCGAACTGACAGAGCCGCGCGGTACACTTTTTAAGCCACGCCCGCTGCGGTAAAGTTTGCGTCCTGTAGTTTTTGAGCTTGAATTACATTTCTTTTCATATTTATTCGTAGGGTATGCTCTAACCAATTGAGCGACACCTATAGTTCAGCTTACGTTATTAGTGGAGTGATAGAGTATAGTGAGGGTAATCGTCAAAGGCTAGCTAAAAACTAATACCTACAAGCTCAGATTATTCAATGCTGCCCGAAAACCGGTTGTTGCTACCTAAAACTCGACTCAAGATGCTTTCGAACAACACGTTAATTATGGCTGTAAAAATTTATAACAAGCTGACGAATGATTTGAAAACTATTAAAAGTGACATAAGATTTATACAAAATTTGAAACGGTATCTTACTGACAAAGCCTATTATTATATATCGATGAATATCTAAATGATAATTATTACCCACTGATTTAACAATCTTTTTTTTTTTTTTTTTTTATGCTTGATAGTTTAGCCTTTGACCACTATCTCACCTGATGGTAAGTGATGATGTGTTCGAAGATGTTGTTCAGGCTAACCTAGAAATCGTAATAATTTATTAATTTAATTTTTATGACATTAAAGTAGACACAGAAAACTTTCAATTTTATTAAAATAATGACGATTCTATTTATAAATTCTTCTAATTATATTATCTACCTATCCTCCTCTCTTTTAATTTGCTGTGCCCGACGGGGCCAAACCAATTTCTGTACCTATTATACTTACAAAGTTTAATTTTATGACACCTTGTACTTTATGGCTGCAATATATATCTGAATCTGAAAAAGTAAGAACTAAAGAGTAAGTTTTTGTAATCATTCATTATAGCTAAGCGGACAGTGGTTAGTAGTAGAAACTAATTAAGAATCAGTAAGCAACCGTCGATTAAAGGCCCGAACACACTAATTATACATCCGAAGTGTTACAGCGTCCCCGCTCGGCATTCAGTGCGCGTTGGAACTATCGCCCGTAATTACAGTCGTGTTACGCCACTTGTGTTTCCGGTATCTTACGCAAACTATTTCTTACAGTCACACCGTAGCGTAGCGAACACCTAAAAGCAACAATAAACTTGACCAAATAAAATAAAGTAAGTTTTCGTCATTGGGTTAGTGATTTACCTGCCAATTTTAATATTTCGGGCCTTTTTCATGACCTTCAAATAAAGTGTCAATTATTAACTTCCTAGTTTAAGTTACTCAGCTAATAAATGTAACTATTATGTTTTTTTAGTTTCTCAATACAAAACAGACTTCTGATTAACAACTCGAAGGTAATTTGAAAGATCTTCGAAGTAAATTCAAATATTCGTTCAAAATCTGTCAACCACTGTCACATTCATTAGTCGAAAATTATTTATAATCAAGAAGTTTTTAGACAAAGTGGAGTTTGAAATACCGACCTTTTTTGAAACCAATAAAAATGATGGCCAGATGAACCAAGAAGTAAGTTAGTGGTCACTTTAACTATGAGTTAGTACTACTCAGCCATTGTGAAATTTATGCACGCATACTTGTGAATTAAACTGGCCATTAGCCTACTCGAGATTTTACTTGAAGGTCGTGAAAGAGGTCTTTAATAATTTAATAATTAGCCAAAAATTGTGTCCCTTTAATAGAGGAGTTATCATCAGCCGTTTTTCTTTGTTGGATATACGTCCTTTTTATACCACATCATCTGGCATTTTTGATCCGTTGGTAGAACATGTTATATTACTAGTTAACATGGTATTTATTTAAATGGTATTGTGACAAAACTCCCAAGAGGCACGCCTGATGTAAAGCGATAATTTCTGCCTTTTACTATATATACTGGCTCTCAAGGACTGCTGCCGGAACCTGCTGTTAAGGGCTTGGTGATGGATTATCTACTTAAAGGTGGTGGCTATACAGGTGAGCATTCACAAAATGCCCTTCCGCCACGTGGTGAAAGCTCAAGCCGGCTGTAGAGATCGAACTATGGACCTGCGTCACCGCAGTCCAAAGCTGAACTGCTCGGCTATCCTTTCTTCAAAATTCAACTCAAAAATCATTCCCACATCCCAAATCTCCATAAAGTTGTCAAATCTGACATATAAATTAGATAGTAGATTATTTGTTTAAAAAAAAGGAAATGTTTGAGAACTGTAACCTTGATTTTCTAATCCATGATTATTTCTTATGGGCTTTTATATTTGTCTACATAAGTTTTTAATCAATTATGTTCATACTAAGGCTTAATATTTTTCAGCATTTTATTATCATATGCTTTGGTGTGAGTTGCGTCCAGCTAATGTCGGTAGCCATTGTTTTTAATGCTAGTAGCAGCGTTTGGTGTGGCTCTGAGTACTCACTGTTATTGGTGGTTACGCCTTGTTTTCTTTACTACCTACGAGTATAATTTTGTTTAAGAAGCTGAATATGTAATCTTATAAACACGTATGCCAAATGGGTGTGTCTTGAGTCAATATGATTGAAATGAACATCGTATCTCAATCGAGAAAACCTTAATAAGATTTAATAATAACAAATATAAAAACAAGTAAACATTAAATTAATAATAAAAAAGCACTTAAATGTATAAAAATATATCTACTGACAATTCCGCCAAATTTTCCTTACACGCCCTATTACTTTCACACCGGAAGAATTTTTGACGCTTGTTGATCCTACACGAAGCATCAGGAGACTTGACTTAGAGCGCACGATATACCAAGATGTCTTGATCGTGCGACGTTTCGTCGGCGTAATGGGAAAATTAGGCTCATCGTATTTTCCAAAACTTATCAGAGCGCTTGATCGATACGACGCGTGATCAAAATGTTGGCACCTATTTGGCTCAAAGAATAAGCATTGCAATTCAACTGGGCAATGCTGCCAGCATGCTAGGCACGCTGCCAACTGGTAGTGGGCTAGAGCATTTGGACTGCATATGAGTCTGCAATGGCTTTTAGGGATCTAAATGCTTTTATTATAGTAGCTGAAGTGTTGTATATAGTTCGTAGTATTTTGTTAATAAAGGCATACCGCAGGCACAATAATTGTCATTAGACATATTTTTTTAATTATTTAAGTAGTTTTCTAAAATATTAATTTAATGTTTTCTTAATAAATTTGTAACTATTAAATATGGATTCCCGCAAAGTAACTCCTGAATCTATTCATTAATTATATTTCGCCAAACCGAGGCACTTTTTAGCTTAACCTAATAAACCACATTCATCGCCTCATTTCACAATTTGCCACTATGTACATTCTACATACTTCTATTCGTAATTCAATTTTTAAATCATTGCCGCTTCTCCTCTTCTCTTCCTTGTTTGACACATACCATATTGAGCTTTCAATGTGAACGTTCCCTATTACTTTTATCATCCCAAGTTTTCATTGAAATATTCACATATTACAAAATTACCGTTTATGCATCGGTAATGTAATTTTGAAGCGCTCGTAGCGAAGTTAGCTTAGCCGTTCTTATCTGATCAGCTAAGTAAAGCAACGTCCACCGCGTTCAGGATTTGGTTGGGTGACCGCTAATGACATTACGACTGAGCGCTTCCGTGCTTGAAGGGCACGTTAATCCGTCGGTCCTGGTTGTCTTCTAATGATGGTAGTCGATTATCACTGCAAACTCAAGTAGAAAATCTGTCGCCAAGCACTTAACGATGCGTTTTGGCAGATTTCTTTGAGAGCCAGTAATTCTAGGTAAGCCTGAACAACTGCTTCGACCACATCATCACTTACGATCGGGTGAGACGGCTAAACTAACAGCTATAAATAAATAAAATACCAAAGTACAACAATTTCTATAAATGCTCTGTGTGGTATTTTTTATCTTCTTCATAGTTCTTCATAGTGAAGTTCTCCAATTTCTATATTTGTGAAACGAAGCAGTTATCTTAAGGCGGCTGATGGTCAATTGGGACACCTCCCATGTCGCAAAGACATATGAGATGGTATTTCGCGTACAGGTGAAGCATTTTTGCAAACTCGAGGCAATGCCAATAAGAAAAAAAGACTAATTGAAGAAATTTTATGAATCTCTCGACTGTGCACTAGAAGAGTCTTTCTGAAAGTGTTTCGTATAGAAGCGAAGCGCATCAAAGATTATACCAGCGAGGTTAAGTGGCGTTTCTAGTATCACGTCGGCTTAGTTACAATTTTAGGCAGAATCGTCAAAAATATATAAAAATAAAATAAATGTTAGAGACATTTATTTTTATTTTTAAATATTTTTCTAAAATACATGGATTAATATTTTCTTAAAATATGTTTTTAATAATTCTTATTATATATTTTATAATTATATACATCATTATATATGTTTACATAATATTTCAATTAACAACGGGATTAACTACACAATATTTCAAATACAGAAGGTTCTACGAGGTTCTATGGGCAATTATCGAAAGTATATTGTACTTTTGTAGGAAGGTTTTTTTTTTTTTTTAATTTCTTGCCTGGGTGTTTTGTTACCTAGCTCTTTATTAGTATTTGTAGATAATGTTTATATTAAATTTAAACCTCTTCCTGAAACAGGGTTTGAGAGATGTAAAGAGAGGCAGACGCACGAGTGGTCCTAAATATATTCCGATTTTTCATGTACGTAACTTGTATCAAATTGAAAATCTGTCGCCAAGCACCTAACAGTATGTTCCGGTAGCTCTCCTTGACCCAGTACTTCTAGGTTAGCCTGAGCAACATCTTCGACTACATCATCACTTACCATCAAGTGAGATAGTGGTGGTAATCTATCAGGCATAAAAAAAAGAATGATATTGTGCTAGATTAGGTAAACAGAATGTTATTAGAAAATTTCAGTGAGAAAGTTCATACTACCACTTACTTGAAAATATAAACCTAGCAGCAAAATACTACTAAACTTCCTACTAACAACGCTCGTTCGGATAACAGATGGTTTTAATCAGGTGTTAACAGAGAGTTAAGCCACGGTTAAGTTAGAGCTATGCTAGCGTGTGCTGACCACAACTTGTATGAGTTGCTTAGTTTGAATATTTAAGGAAAAATAAGCTGCATGCGCTAACATCGTGTTGAGAAAAGTTTGGAAGTTCTTCAGTGGTAATATTTACAAACATCTCTTTTAGTTTCTATTAAGCTTCACCGCATGTTGGAAAGGCATTTTGCGGATGCTCGCCTGTCTAGCTACCTAGAGAGTAGAAAATCTGTCAAGTAGAAAATCTATCGCCAAGCACCTTGAAAGCCAGTAAGTAATAATAATATTACAGACGCAAGAGACAGCGCTCGTAGTGAAGTTTGCTTCCGTTAGCCGTACTTATCCGATCAGCTAAGTAAAGCAACCTCCGCTACAGTCGTGAGTTGGATGGGTGACTGCACTTTAAGCCGTCGATATCGGTTGTTGTCTTAGGATGGCAGTCGTTTAAGCACAGTGGTAGGGTTTTTTGCGAATTCCCACCTGCCTAGCTACCAGAAGACCGTGTGGTTGTGTGGGACTCCCCAGGCCAATTGTCCACTATACCCACTAAAAACCCAGTGCTGAGCCCTGGACGTCTGCGTGGGGCGGCGCAGGTTCACATCAGCATTATACCGCAGCCGTACTAAAGCTATTCATCTCAGCCTACGAGACAATCTGTCTTGGCCCGTTTTTGGTGGGTCCCTAGACCCAGGAAGTTCATCAATCTTTCGGTGACGAAATAAGGCAGGCATAGTGGTACAGGTTTCTTTTTTCGGATTGAATCAGCGAGTAAACCTGCCTAGCTATCACTTTTAGCTTGAACATCTGTCACCAAGCATCTAATGGTGTGTTGGTTGGGCTTGAGAGCCAGTAGTTCGAGGTTCGCTGGAATAACATCTTTAAGTACATCATCGCTTACTATAAGGTGAGTTGAAAGGCTATCAGTCATAAAAAAATTATATGTCTCAGGAGTTACCGCTTAACATCAGGTAGGTCTCCCGCAGGTTCCGTCAAATTAACACTGAAATAAAAATAACGCTACTTGAATACACACAATTAGTTGTTAGTTGAAATGCAATTTTGGATTTTAACTTACCGTATCAGCCGGATTGTCCACTGCTGAACACAGCCTCCCCCATTACAGGGGGTTGGCCATAATCCCCACGTTCGGCAGGCGTCTTGGGGATCGTAGTGTGAGATATCAGTTCCTCAGAAAGCGCTGCCCACCTTCTGGTGTGTTACCCATAGTGACATCTTACGACACCCACGGGTACAGATGGGGGGGTGACATTCTAGCCCGGTATGATGACATTCTAGCCCACGCGCTTACCTAGAACCACTGACTGTCAAATACAGGCTGCATGACCACACCTTGGTAATCAATGAATCATTTATAGGTAAAATAAACTTGTCTACACGTTTTGTTCAGAATTATTATGCAACTTTTCTATAAGCAATAATATTAATACAGTAAATCCTCATTTGTACGCAGTAAAGGAATTAAATTAAAAATAAAAGCAATACACTTTATATTATTTACTGATGGAATCTGGATCAGAAATTATCGATTTATTTGTCAGGAACTCATATAATGTGTAAATAAGCAGCGAGCAGCAAAAGCTTAAGCCTGGCAACAAACGAGCTTGTGCTTGGCGCTTCAATTATGTTCTTAGGTACTGTTTTGTAAGCTTAACATCCACGAAGTCGATCAGCTTGATTTGGTGAGGCGTACGCTTACCTGAGCCTGAGACTAGGCCAATGTCTCGTCTAGAGCAGTTCACATTTTTTCCTAAACATTTTTTTTTTTTTTTTTATACCTGATAGGTTAGCTCTTGACCACTATCTCACCTGATGGTAAGTGATGAGGTGGTCAAAGATGTTGTTCAGGCTAACCTAGAAGTACTGGCGCTCAAGGACAGCTGCCGGAACACACCGTTAGGTGCTTGGCGACAGATTTTCTACTTGAGGGTGGTAGCTAGACAGGCGGGCATTCGCAAAATGCCCTACCACACATAGCACGACTGCCATCCTAAGATGACAACCGGGACCGACGGCTTAACTGCCCTCCGAAGCACGGAAACGCTCAGTAGTAATGTCACTACCGGTCACCCATAATATAGATACTAAAACTTTTGCTAGAATATGGTATCAAAGAAGACCGGCCTGAAAAATACGAATGTTGCATGAAAATATCAGCTTGTTGCCATCTACCAGGCATAGTTCCAGACTTCGGACTGCTACGGATGACTTTTTTGCCAGAAAAACTCTTTACTGAAAAATCCGTCCGATCCGGCTTAGCAATGTTTTGATGAGCCAGTTTGTTTTCAAGTAAAGACGATAAGTGCATTCAACAATCAAAGTTTTCAGTGAAAACTTTGATTTTTGATTGTACATGTCTGGGATTGAAGTATAAACTGATTTAAAATTAATTTTGATATATAAGTACCTCATTGATATTCTATTTCCTCTATTCTAGGTTTTGACATACTAATGATATTTGAAATTCTTTAAAGAAGCCTTTGGCTCTGAATCACAGTTAAAACTAGTTTCGAGCCAATGGATTCACGACTTATCTATAACACATTGATATGTCAAGTAAAGATATTTGTATGTTTATATTAGGTCCTTACATATGAAATTGGCGTTTTTCGTACTGGCCACTTTAATCACGAATTTCTCCTCTTTGGTAAGGAATTCCAAATTCAAATTTGTACAGCTATAGACTCATGTATTTGTGCTTCGATGATCGTCATTCATTTGTTTTTTTTCTTCTGTTTTTTTCTGTTTGCGTCACTCATTTTACAAAATGGAAAACCTTAAATATCGCATTATTTACGAGTACGAGTTCCGCCGTGGCACTAGTGCTGCGGAAACAACTCGAAGGGTGAATGATGTGTATGGCGGTCGTGTTGCAAAAGAAAACACAGTTCGTTTTTGGTTCCAACGTTTTCGTTCTGGAAATTTCGACCTGCAGAACAAGCCCCGTGGACGGCCTGAGACTCAAGTTGATAATGAAGAGTTGAAGGCTATTGTGGAAGCGGATCCATCGCAAACCACGTCCGAGTTAGCTGCAGGCTGCAATGTTAGTGATAAAACTGTTTTAATTCACTTGAAGCAAATTGGGAAGATTAAAAAGCTTGAAAGGTGGGTACCTCACGAATTGACTGAAACAAACCGGCAAACGCGCGTCGACTGCTGCGTTACATTACTAAACCGGCACAATAATGAAGGTAT
The DNA here is from genome assembly GCA_963890685.1 of Plagodis pulveraria. NCBI lineage: Eukaryota > Metazoa > Arthropoda > Insecta > Lepidoptera > Geometridae > Plagodis > Plagodis pulveraria. Next base: position 6,050,785 of record OY982964.1, on the reverse strand, counting down.
TTTAAACCGAATCATTACCTGTGATGAAAAATGGGTTCTTTACGATAATCGGAAGCGCTCAGCGCAATGGTTAGATCCTGGCCAGCCAGCCAAATCCTGCCCCAAGCGAAAATTAACCCCAAAAAAGTTACTTGTAAGCGTTTGGTGGACTAGTGCCGGTATTGTTCATTACAGTTTTTTCAAATCTGGCCAGACTATTACGGCTGATGTCTATTGTCAGGAATTGCAAACCATGATGGAAAAGCTAGCGGCTAAACAACCTAGGCTGGTCAATCGCTCCACGCCACTGCTGCTTCACGACAACGCTAGACCACACACTGCGCTACAGACGGCTACTAAATTAGAAGAGCTTCAATTGGAAAGTCTAAGACATCCTCCGTACTCCCCGGACCTTGCTCCAGCAGATTACCATTTTTTTCGAAATTTGGATAACTTCTTGCAAGGGAAAAAATTCAACTCCGATGGGGCAGTCCAAATCGCCTTCAAAGATTTTATTGATTCCCGTCCGACTGGTTTTTTTAGTAAAGGGATCAATGAACTACCTATGAGATGGCAAAAGTGCATAGAAAATAATGGTTCATACTTTGATTAATTAAATATATTATATTAAAAAATATTCGACTTTTTGTTCCTCCCATACAAAACGCCAATTTCATATGTAAGGACCTAATATTTGTAACTTTCAAGATTCCTAATCAACCTTTTTGGCCACATAGCAGTCTTCTTGATATATATATATGTCGGGGATTGAGATGGATTAGAGTCCACGTGTTCGTTATCGGCGTCCGCCATGTTGTGAAAATTATAAGTCAGTGTCAAAGATAATCAACAACTTGTGTTGTCTGTGGTATTCTCTCGGTGCTGCCATTCAAATAAACCAAATAAATACCGAAATAAATAACTTCGTATATCTTCTTGAGAATTATTATCTCTGACATATATATATATAGAAGACTGCTATATATATATATATATACGTTTCAATATTTCTATTAAAAAAATTGATATATTTATATTATTATATTTGGAACAAGCTGCCTAGGTCATATATATATTTTTATATATGTATATTTCAAACAGAACTTCAGTTTAAAATCACACCAACCACAATGAAGCCACATTTCCTTGGAGTCACCTCATCCAGAATCTAATTGTGCCATGTCTTGTCACCGCCCCTCCGCTGACACCGCCTTTTGCTCATTCGCCTTAAGTGCCACGAGCGTGTGTGACAGCCCTTAATTAAGTGATGTGTTCGGCTTTAGAAGCTGCTGTATCTGTATAATATTATATGTAAAGCAAAGTTACAATCAACTGCGTAATTAACAGTGTGTAAAGAAAGGAGATTGAAAAAGCGTTTTTCTCGGAGCTACAGGGTATTGGCAACTTTTTAAGAAACTGTGCATTTGCGTGCTTTAAACGTCACTCTCCTGTCTGTCTTTTTGTCCTTTTTTCCGTATGTCATGGATCCCTAGCTAGTAAACGCTATGAGTTACAAACTTGATATTAGATTCAATTTATATAGCATGTTCACTTTAGACACTCACCAACGTGTATAATATATAATATGTCTTATAAAAATAACAAAAAAATGTGAAAAACAAAAAAAACACTATTTTTAGTGACCCTTGCTACCTATGGGACCGGTTTTCATTAACTGTCAATGACTATATCATCAAGATAGGAAGACATATTTCAGTTATTGGAGTGTGACTGAAAAACGGCCCAACCGTTTATGATGAAATTTAAGTGAAACTACACGGCAAGCATCAGCTTTAAAATAAAAAAGTCGTTCTTCGTAATTCTTTTCTTAATAAATAGAGTTTGTAAGTTTGTTTACCACTTAAATCAGCCGAGAGCAAATAAAGTTCATAAGCGAATAAAATTAATTTTCTCGTACATTTTAGAAACATGTTATTATTTTATTTCATCCAGAACTACGAAATCCAGAATGTATTAATACAGTTCGAAAGTTGGATGAATGAAAATGGTGTTGGCGAAAGTCATGTGGAAGTCAAATTGACTTCATGTAGTTCACGTTATATCTTCAAAAAACTTATAGGAACATCGTAAAACTTTTCGTAGTGTATATCTGAATGTTAAAAAAAACAAGAGGCATTGTTTTTTTATGTGATTAAGACAAAACACAAACGAGGCTCATCTGATGCTAAGAGTTTTTTGAAGTTTACTTAGCTGTTCTTAACCGATCAGCAAAGTTAGGCAACGTCGCCCGCAGTCATGAGTTGGATGTGTGACCGCTAGTGAAATTACTACTAAGCGCTTCCGTGCTTCGGAGGGCACGTTAAGCCATCGGTCCCGGTTGTTGTCTAAGTATGGCAGTCGTTATAGCATAGTGGTAGGGCATTTGTAAATTGCCCGCCTGGCTAGCTAGGTAACACCCTCAAGTAGAAAATCTGTCGCCAAGTACCTAACGGTGTGTTCCGGCAGCTGTCCTTGAGAGTCAGTACTTCTAGGTTAGCCTGAACAACAACTTCTACCACATCATCTTTTACCATCGAGTGAGATAGTGGTAAAAGGCTGACCTACCAGGATTAAAAAAAAAGGTTACCTCTGCTTATAACAGATGAATTTCGTCACAAGTGACGAACTGCACTACGTCCATCACCCTGAGGCATACAATTGCTAAGTATCATTTGCCTGTTTACTGGCTCTCAAGGACTGTTGCCGGAACACACTTTTAGGTGCTTGGCGACACATACTCTACTTAAGACAGCTTACCCAGGCGAGCATTCACAAAATACCCTATTATCATGCAGAGAATCTGAAGTCAGTGGTAAGGTTCGACCAAAGGAAATGCAGCATGGCAGTCAATAGCTATTCCCTCTATTAAGTAAAAAACCTTGTAAATTTTGGTTCCAAATATTTAACTAACTCTATTGTCTGATACATACTGCTTTCAAGATCATTGTCATTGTCCTAAAATAGTGTTCACCAACATCCAGGTACGCAAATACTTTTTTCAATTATTTGACTTTCATTTAAAAAGTCCTCAACCAATGTTGATGAAATTGCAATGTGATGAACTTGAAAATATATTCTACCCAACATATAACAATAGGTTATATAACAATAGGTTATAGTTTTAACGTTCTTAGAATTAGGCGTTTAGGTTCTTACAATTAAATAAGCTTTTTGACAGACTTCAAAAAAAAAGGAAGTTCTCAATTCGACTGTTTTTTTTAATGTTTATAACTGTTGACTATTGTATTTTTAATTTGAAAACTGATTCTTCCCGTGTGGTTCAACCGAACTGAAAAGTGTTTTCCTATCTTGGTGATATAGTCATTGACAGTGAATGACAATCGCTCCCGTTAGTAGCAAGAAACACTAAAAAGAGTAAAAAAATATCTACCTATAAATGGAACCGACTTTAACATCCAAAAGTATCACACTTTTGAGTGTTGCACTCTGTTTCATTTTTGGTATAAAAAAACAGTGAATTACAATCGGTCCCGCAAGTAGCAAGAAACACTTAAAAGTTAAACCGAAGTCAACACTCAAAAGTGTCACACTATTGAGTGTTGAAGTCGGTTCCATTTAGAGGAGAAAAAAAAGTTCACTTTTTTTAGTGTTTCTTATAACATTATTTATTTTACGATAAAAATGGCACCTCTCAAACAGAATAAACTTCACAAGGAAAATTTAAATCGAAGTAAAATGCAATTTAAAGATGCAATAGCCTCATTAAAGGCAATTTCAACTTGGGCTGGCTCTGACATCTCGATTTCCATCGCTCTAGCGCGGACGGCACAGGCATGGCGCAAGGATTAGATCATATGAAAATTCGAAGAGCTGTCAACGCGACTGATGCATTGCCACAATCAAAACAAATTCAACTAATGCCTACTCACACTAACAAATTCAACTAGTCATAATATTTTTGTATTTCGAACAAACAATCTACATCTACATTGACATTAATATTATGAAAAGGAAAGATATGTAAATTTTTGTATTTACGAATAAGCTTAAAAATTACTACCTACGCCGATTTGAAAAATGCTTTCACCATTAGTATCCTACATTATCCTTGATAAACATATGAAACTAAAGCAAAATTTTCAACGTTTTGTTTAAATTTTTTTCAATTCCTTTGCTAATCCTGGACTGGCCGCTAGTCTTATATAGGTAAATACAACCTTGCAAAAGCGGGTATTACCATCGAGTTGGAACTTTACCTTAGTCAATTTATCATACCATATACAATTGTTGATTTTACTAACTATTATGATTCCAAGGTACAGCTCTTTAAAGGTTGGATATATGGACGAACAAACAAACAGCGCTAACTCAGTTGTGCAGTCTCAATGTCTATATTAACTCGAAATTCAAAACAAATTATAAGTAGCAAAAAATAAAATCTAGTAGTACAAAATTATTGCCAGGCTGAGCGTATACTCAACCGGTATACTGTATGAGGTGTGTGTTATAGAGTGATTTATAGTGCTAAAATACTGTCAAATTGTATTATATTACTCTAAATCTAAATACCTTCAGTTCATGATGGATGTGCCAGATAGAATTTGACATCGTAAGCCTTTGACCAAACTTAAAGTGTTTGGCAAATCCTGTTGTCGTGAGTAGTTCCATAGCGCGATTTATCTAAATTCATCAAGCCTTAGGACAAGTACTAGAAGATTTTTAAACCTTTGCTTAAACCAGGAATATTCAGTTAAAACTTTGTGTTTTTTCATAGTGACAATAATCTATGAAATAACTAAAATTGTAAGATTAATTTTACAAATTTATGGATAAGCAAATGTGTCGGGCTACGAAGTGCTGTGTCATCACCTTGTTTGTCATCTAACCTTAATTAGAGAATATAGATTAGGGTCCTAGGCTTAAGCCCCTGCACTATTAAAATTCTAAGTTGTTCACCTATAGGCCATAGTCCTAATTTCCACTCTGTCTTGAAGCTAACTCCAATTTATATCTAGTCTCGGGTTACTTATTAATCCTGTCCTTTCAAAGGCTCGTATACCCTTAGTTTTCATAGTTTCTTTACAAGACGTTAATCACTGTCTTAACTCAAAGTAAACTGAGTGACAAGAAATGGTTTGCTACGTAAGAAAAAAAAGTAAAATAACTTCAGATCAGTTCACTCGCGAAAGAACGCTTTTCACTCACGTTTACAGGGGAAAAAGAAGTAAGGTTCTCAAAGCTTCGCGTAGGTATTTTTATGCAATCTAATTACTTTACTGAATCATCAGATAGATTTTTTTTCAATCATCTTGATAGTTATTTTTTAAAGAGGTAGAATGTTTTTTTTATGCCTGATAGGTTAGCTTTTGACCACTATCTCACCTGATGGTAAGTGACGATGTGGTCGAAGATGTTGTTCAGGCTAACCTAGAAGTACTGGCTCTCAAAGACAGCTGCCGGAACACACCGTTAGGTGCTTGGCGACAGATTTTCTACTTGAGGGTAGCAGCTAGCAAGGCGGGCATTCGCAATATGCCCTACCACCATGCTATAACGACTGCCATCATAAGACAACAACCGGGACCGACAGCTTAACGTGCCCTCCGAGGCACGGGAACGCTCAGTAGTAATGTCACTAGCGGTCACCCATCCAACTCATGACCGCAGGCGACATTGCTTAACTTTGCTGATCGGTTGAGAACAGCTAAGTAAACTTCGCTATACGAGCGCTTCGAAAAATCCATCCAAATACTTGCATCTAAATTTATCCTTTTTAAATTTCATCAACTTCAATCAAGTAATTTTTAGTAACACTCAATAAAATGAAAAAGAAATATGATGACCTCATTTTTGCAACTGTTGCCGATGGTGACCATTATTGTAGGGAAATAACACAAAAGATGCAAAAGAGGCTACAAAAAAAAAGATACAAACACTAAGGTCTGTTGCATTTTTTTTTGCGTTAAAATTTTGCCATGAAATTGTTTTTTTTTATTTCTATAGGTAATCGCTTGACCACAATCTCACCTGGGTGGTAGGTGATGATGTGGTCGAAAGTGTTAACAGGCTTAACCTAGAATTACTGGCACTCAAGGACAGCTGCCGGAACACACCGTTAAGTGCTAGGCAACAGATTTTCTACTTGGTCGCTAGCCAGGCAAGCATTCGCAAAATGCCCTACCACCATGCGATAAAGCTCAAGCCCGCGGTGGGATTCGAAGCATGGACCTGCTGCGCGGCACTCCATAGCCAATGCCACTGAGCCATCACTGCTTCAAGTGAGCCATTCCATTTACAAAACAGTTCCGTTTGTTTATTTTTATTAATTTTAAAAAGACCTTGCAACTTATGAACTTAATGAAAATAATAGTAATATATTTTAACAAAAAATTACCAAATTAATACATGAAGCGCGCCTAGCGAAGTTTGCTTAGCTGTTCTTAACCGATCAGCAAAGTGAAACAACGTCCACCGCGGTCAGGAGTTGGATGGGTGACCGCTAGTGACGTTACTACTGAGCGGTTCCGTGCTTCGGAGGGCACGTTAAGACGTCGGTCCCGGTTTCAGAATATTTTGCAAACGCCCGCTTGGCTAGCTCGAGTAGAAAATCTGTCGCCAAGCATCTCACGGTGTGTTCCGGCAGCTGTTCTTGAGAGCCAGTAATTCGAGCATAGCCTGAACAATATCTTCGACCACATCATCACTTACCATCAGGTGAGATAGAGGTCAAAGGCTATCCTATCAGTAATAAAAAAAAAACATCTGTCTTCGAGGAACCAGTCGTAGTCACTTACGTGTCGATCTGTCACACGAAAAATTTAGGTACAGTTTCAAACAAAGAGCCCTCTCTTTGTTTAAGAAACTGTAAATATTTTTTTGTTTAGCAAAGCAGGTAGAGAGAGTGTCACATCCGCATGAAGGAAGGAAGAAGAAATACTATTGATGCGCAATTGTACGGGTAGGCCTCATTTGTACACCATGTCTTAGTGTGGGTGTAAATGGTAATCTATACTTATAATAAAACTGTAACAGGTCCAATTCCGAACATTGCAGATATTTTGAAAATCATTTTTGAGCTCGGCACCCCACGGGCAGCTCGGCTCCCCACGGGCAGCCCGGCACCCTTATTTAGTTTTGCAAACTTGCAAACTGGAACAATTACTTTTTTGTCTATCTATCTTTTGCCTTTTCCAGCATGGAAAACATCTTCGAGCACAACATCATCTACGATCAGGTGAGATCACTATCTCACCTGATCGTAGGTGATGTTGTTGACCACTGTCAAAGGGTAACCTATCAAGCATAAAAAAAAACTGTCGGCCTCATCGAACATTAGTCCTGAGTGCAATGTAACCTGCCCACTTCCACTGCAGCTCGCTAATTCGCCGCTAATATTGGTGACTTGGTTTGTCTACGGATCTCCTCATTCCTGATTCTCGTAGAGAAACACCGCCCTCTCGATAGCTCGTTGTACTAAAGTTGATGATACTTAAATACTATCCACCTTGCATATTCTATTTTAATTTGATTCCAACCCTTTAGAGAATCCCTAGAAAACCCTATACGAGGATTGAGAACTCTCGTCTATTTTTGCAGTCGAAAAAACCTTTGTATTTTCCCTCTCTCCGGGTATCACCTGCAAGATTAGTTAAAGTTTGTGCGATTTACCGTTAATAATTAAAGGGTTAAGGGATGCCGGCCAGGGAAACCGCTCCTAAATTAATGGTGAAATATGTACATTAAGTAGGTACTTTGGAACTTTGAATTGTTTGTTGGGTAAGAGGTAATAAATTTGTTATATTTTGTAGGTACCAGACCAGAATGTTTCATGATATTTACTTATCTGCTTTCTTTCTCGTGTGTGGGATCCTCATCCCAATTTTATCAGGTAGCAGACCTTTTAAGCACGAGGTAACGCCCAGGAAGCAATTTGAGATCATATCTTTGTCTTTTCGCTGTTATTCACAACGTATTTCACGTCGATACGATTTACGAAAAAGTGCTCAAATGTCACAGACATATGTAAGTAACAAGACGTCTTTTTGAATGGTCGTACTTTTAAGCCGTGTAAAAGACGAAAATGTTATTTTGTCAACACCTCCCAAGAAACAAACATTTGAGTATATTTAAAACACAAGCCTACAATATTTTATGCTTCCCGGTAGCTCTATGAAGACTATTTAAATTTTTTTTATGTAGGAATATTTTAATATTTGCGATGCTGTATTAGCTACCATTAACATAGAAGACTCACATGCTTCTCTTATTCTCGAATTTATCGACGCAAACTGCTCGAGTGGTAATCAGCGTTAGTACAACCGGCTAGCTGCGAAACGAAGGCACCGAGAAATACGAAGAAGTAGATTGTACCAAAAAAAATATAAACTGCAGTTTTTTTTTTATTTTATTAGTAGGTTAGACTTTGAAACAGTCTTAGTTGTAAATAATGATGAAGTGAAAGTGTAAGAGACTTAACCTTGTTTTACTGGCTCCAAAGGACTGGTACCGGAACAAAGGAGGAGAGGAGTGCGGTGCATGACGTCTCGTTTAATTCAAGTGGATTGACAGGTTTTCTACATAAGGGAAAACTGTCAATCAAACTAGCAGGGTGGGCATTTGCAAAATGCCCTACCATCATGCGTTGAGGCTCAAGCTTGAGGCAGGAATGCAACCATGGACCTACCTGCGCGCAGTCCCTAGCCATTAAGCCGTCAGTGCTTCATAAGTACTTACACATAATTAGTATTCCCTAATCATAACAATGAGTTCGTAAACTTAATGTTAGTGAAGCCCATTACAATGATTACACATTAAAGATAATACTAACTGCCGCATTAGGCTATACTCCGCCTCATTTGGCCTCATTTTACCACATTTGGCCTCTTTCATGTCATTCCTGACATTGATAGTGCCTGTAAAATTTAACTGTTATGGTGTACTCAAGAGCCAGGTATAGTCCCTTTTATGTCGTCAGGACCAAGTGTGATTTTAGTATGGTTGTTATATAGCTAAGTGGCTTGTGTGTAATGTTTCAATTCCGGACTAGAATTGCAAATAAGAACCGTTTTGAAAACCCCTTGTGTGATCGTACCGATTCGCGCGTTTGTGTGCAAGTCACTCTATTTTGCAGGTTAGCACGGTTGGTTTCAAAACCCTGCTTTCTCAACTTTGGCAAGGCACGATACTCATTTTATTGGAATCTTCATAAATTGATCTTAATTAATTAATATATGCTTTTTTTTTTCTTTTTAAAACACAAGTGAGGTAAAGTAGGAAAAAAGTACGAGTGCGTAAAATACTACATTATGCGCTTTATTACGCGTCTAGAGTGAATAGGTATCTTCTTGGCAAGCATGCTGCATCTTCTGCCGCATCATCACTTTCCATCAGGTGAGATAGGGGCCAAATGTTTGCCTACCATGCATAAAAAGAAATATGACACTAAAATTGGTGCAAAAGACTATGAGCTTGTGTGTTGAAAAATGTATTCATTCTTCTGGGTGTTGATTTTAAAATAATAGTTTTTATACATTTAAATGTACAAGTGTATGCAAGCACATTGGGGTTGCTACTAAAATGTCTAAAGTCTTTGCATGCTACGTCTACTCGGGGCATCGAAGCACCCAAAAGGTTAAATCAGTTTCTATGTTGTTATTTATAGTTTTTGGGTATCTTTGATGACAAGTTGATTCGCTGTTTCCAGATGTTACAGGTTTGAGCATTGGACTATGCTTACTACTTCGATAATTAAAGCTTGTGGTGACGTTTATATACCTCCAGTCCCAACAAGTTGAACAGTATGAATTGAATATTTTGTCTGAATGGAGAAAATCAAAGTTTGAGTTGTTTAAACAAATTAAGTTGTATTTTCTTTGTGAGTTTGAGGTATCTGATACTTCATTGGCTGCTAGTTGCTTCGTAATAATATGTGAAAATTAATACCTTCATTCGTAATTACGAAGTTCTGACTCCTGGGATGGACAACTATTATTTTTTCGATGTATTTTGAAGCATCGAAGTATTTTGGAGCTATAAGATGGATTAGGACAAGCTCAGAATCGCTCAACGAGCTATGGAGAGAGCTATGCTCGGTGTTTCTTTCCGCGATAAAATCCGGAACGTGGATATTCACCAAAGAACCAAAGTCACCGACATAGCTCTCAGAATTAGCAAGTTAAAGTGGCATTGGGCGGGCCACATTGCTCGACGAACTGATAACAGATGGGGAAGAAAGGTTCTCGAGTGGTTACCACACTACACCGGAAGACGTATAGTTGGTAGGCCCCCCACCAGGTGGACTGACGACATCGTGAAAGTCGCGGGTAAGCCAGTGGTTACAAGTGGCTAATAGCCGTTCTTTGTGGCGTTCTATGGGGAAGGCCTTGGTTCAACAGTGGACGTCTTCCGGCTGATGATGATGAGATGGTGACTTTCAGATATAAGATGGCAATATACATTTTTTAATTACACATGTAAGACGTCTCAGAGAAAGATAAACGAGCAGGGGGTTCACCTAGTTTTAAGTGCTCACCGTCGCCCGCGAACATTCGCAACACCAGAGGTATCAAGGATGCATGCCCAGCTTATGAGAAGAGAATATCATGATGCTCTTTATTTAAGATTCCTTAGTATCGGTCCGGAAATACTTCAGATGGCAGTTGGTTCTACATAGTGGAAGTGCAAGGCAGAAAAAACCGTGATAATCGTACGGTTAAAAAGATATTTTCATAAAAATCTCACCGGGAATTTTATGTTAGTAAGTATCAGTTTATATATATTTAAGTGAGATATTCTTTCAATATTTAAGACTTCAGTTAAGAATTATTATTTATCAATTTCTGATGCTGCTTGATATTTGTTTATACTTATATATTCATGTTTACATATAATATATGTATGTATAATATAATATATAAATACATACTATATGTATATGTTGATATGTGTGTATGTAATAGTGTATTTTTATTGATATTTATGTATTAGGATTTGTATTAAAATACTTGTAAACGTTTTCTATATGATTTCAAGTTGCACCAACCGCCAATTCCCTATTTCTGATTATGTCCATCCAAAGGTTGTCTGGAAGAAATCGTTTTTTTTAGCAATAAGACTGCCCAGTGTAATAACGTTTTTTTAAGGGTTTTTGTTGTTTTTTATTTAATATGTGTAAAATTTGTAAATTGGTTTGCAATAAAGAGTTGTTGTATTGTATTGTATATTGTATGTTCGTATCTATACGCATACAAAACGCTCATCTCTGATGCACTCGTCTGATGGTAAGTGGTAATATGGTCGTACATGGTAAATCAGCTTAACCTAGAACGGAAACTGGCTGTCAGGAGCTGCTGCTAGATTACTCCGTTATGTTCTTGGCAACCGAAATGACTATTCGAGCCAGCCAGGCGAAGATTTGCAAAACGCCCTATCACTATTACCTATCACATTACAAAGTGTCAGAGTTTTCTAGCCACCCGAAGGTTTTCTTTTCCTTTTCCAACAGGGACCCAAGGGTTGAAGTGTTCTTTAAAGCATGGTGGCACTTTGTAGTAAACGCTACTAGCGGTCACCCATCCTAGTAGTGACGGCAGAAAAGTTATAGTTGATCCGTAAAAAAAATCTAGGCAAGTTCCACCGCGAGCAATTCTTCCATTAGATTATATAATTTTAAAAATATACAGTTATCCAAAGTTGAAATTGCAAAAGATTCAGCCAATACCCACCCTAGTTAATTCCGCCCACGTACAACGACAAATCTAAACGGGCGAAAGGTTACAATTAAAATTCCCTATGCGAAACATTTACCTATTGTCTACACAAAATATCCTTAATTATGTTGGACGTTCTGCTCTTTTAGTAAGATACAAGTTACAGGTTATAGCGGTTTGAGCGGGTTTAGTGTCAAAAGATACGATTGTGGCGGAAAATTCAAAGTTTAAATAGTTTTGTTCCGTTTACAGCTAGGGTTGGTAACATTGTGTAACATAACATTCGCTAAAGCAAAAATATTGTTCATTATTTTCATTGTGAAAGGAATTGAATACTGATGCCCATGATGATGAATATATATGTTACATAAAAAATCGTATAAATATGAAAATACCATGTCTTTCATAAAGCGGTTCCTAGTATTAAATTTCAAATAAAACAAAGTGTGATTGGGATATCACCCAAATTTTTCATTCGTTTGAAAGGTCTATCGGTGTCACTATTTGTAGAATATAATATTATTCAAAAGTCCGATTATTCGCTGAGTGGCGCGCATATGAAATGTAGAATTTTCCTAGACTCTGGCACATAAATCTACATAAAAATAAAAGCAAACTATCTTTAACCGTGTACATTATCAACGGGTGAGAATATTGGTTAAATATTAGCCTAGTATTTCTTGTAACAAGTAATAAAACTAAAGCTTCCGCTATATCTTTATAACATGTACCACTAACCCGTGTGTAAACGTTAAACACGTCCGTTCACCCGGCATTGCCTGCATCACCCTCAAACGTAATGGATGTCCGCGGTGCCTATGGAATTTTAATTATTGTGAAATGTCACTGACAGCTTTCGGGTTCTAATTATAATGAAACATAATCTAATAATAGCTTATTAACACTCAACAATTCAAGTGTAGTTTTTGTAGTATATGTATTATGTAGTATATGTATATAGTCAAAATAAATTTTGGTTGCCTCAGAATGTTAATGATTTTGCAGAGGCCCGATTGAGTTCGGGCCTACCGAGGCCGGGGCAAGATGGTGAATGCTAACGCGACCCTATCTTGCTCTACCTCGGCGGAAGACTGCTCACGGGGGTTTTAGTGGGTGAGGTTCCTCCAAGGCGTGCGAAGGCATTTCCTCCCCTAAAAAAAGGATATTTATGATATTAATGTTTTTCAAATATTATTCAAAATGTGCACTTTATTTCTTTGAAGGATACTCGCAAAAACAGGTACTTACGTATAGTTTAAAAATATATTTTTAAAGAAAAATGCAAGCACATATGTAAACCCCTCATTAATTTGATTGACTTTTGACTTGACATCGAACGTCTCTGCTTCAGGTCATGGTACTTTGCCAGTTCACGCTGGGTATGCGTGCCAAGCCGTTGTTTCAATGACGTAGCATCTCGGCATGACCTTGATATTTTCAAAACGTCTGTCGAGCAAGTTAAGAGGGTATTGTCTAATGCATTTTTCAATTAATTCTATTCTTGTGTAAGTGTTGTATAATATTATTTTGTTTTTCTCAGTGTTTTAGTCTACTCGATTAGAATAATTCTCTTAATTTATTAGTGGAATCTTTTAAATGCATTTAAGAGATGCATGGCCTTCATCACCTACATAGATTTTTAAGCTATTATATACCTAGCTAAAAGAATCCCTAAATTGTAATAAATAAAATAAAAATATTGCTGGCTCTATCCCTGAACCAAAATTTTTGTGTGTGATTATACTATTTGGTGATTATACACGATCGTATGCTTGCAAGCACTTATTTTCTATAGATATTTACATCTTAAGGCACAGTTACTCTATTTTTGGGCTAAGATAGATAGGTAGATAACACTTTATTACATTAGTACTAGTTACAAAATAATGTGTCTTAGAAATAGTACAATCGGCGGCCTTATAGCTAAGCACCAATCTCTGCCAGGCAACCGTAACCATGGGCTTAATACGTACCAAAGATAATGATAATTTACGCTTTTATGTAAACGAGCACTTGTGAGTTCCTGTGAGAAATATATAAATTGAAATTATAGAAATGGTCATTCGAGTTAAAATAAAAAAAATTAAATCGCTGTGCGAGCGGCGCTTGCTTAGGCGTTTTAGAGTAAGAATTTATGTCCGCTGTAGTCATTTAGATGAGTGACCACTAGTGGCATTACGTGTTTTGGCTGCGGTCCCGGTTAATGCCTTATATTGGCAGTCGTTAAACAAGATGATAGAGCATTTGCGAATATCCGCATGGCTAGCTACCATTATTAAATAGAAAATCTGACGCCATCTCTTGACCACCATCTCATCTGATTGTAAGTAACAATGCGCGCGAGTTTTATATGTAAAACTGAAACTTTACTGATTAAACTGATCTTCAATGCAAAGAAGAAAAACACAAGTGGGTACCACCACTTTCCTTTTTTCTTCTTTGTATATCTACATAGTAACCGATCCAAAACCGATCCAAATGCGGTTACTTGATACTTTATCTCATACTTGTATAGTAAGTCTTTGAGCGTTTAAAACGCACGTTTATACAATAAAAACGTTTTTTATTGCTACTAAAAATACAATAATAAATGAGTGTATAATCATACCGTGACTGTGCCTTACCAATACCAATTTGAAAACCAGACAGATAACACTTATCGTTTTCAATATTTTCTTCAGCTTATAACTTATAAAATAAACTACTGAAATAAAATAAATAAAACCCTAATATCGCCAAGTGTGATTGAAAAGTATAAACTAATAAAATAGGAGTCGGTGCATTAAGTGAATTTGCACATAAATCTTCCACGTCAGTGCTACGAGGACTAGGATGTATAAAATGAACAAGCAGAGTGTTTAATTCAAAGGGTTATTTCCACAGACCAAATACAAGATGCCAGAGCCATTTCAAACCAGCATTTTTTTTATTTATTTAGTTATACAGCGTTACAATTAATATAACTTATTTACAATAGAATACAAAACTCTTTATTGAACAGTGAATTTACATTTAAATAATCTTATAAATAGTACTCTTAGACTATGGTTGTGTAATGGGCGGTCTTATCGCATATAGCAATTTCTTCCAGACAACCTTTGTATGGACAGTATCACATTTCAAGTAACACGGTGTTGAAAACAAATAATAAAATTTTTAGTTATTAACTTACCAATAAAAATGTTACTCAATAACAAGTTTTGTACATACATACTATATTACAATACATATATATCCTACACGTTATTTATATATGTATAATATAATAATATAATACACATTTATTACAATATAGCCAAAATGGGATACAAATAATTATCTTAAATTACTTAAAAGTACCTAGTCTAGGGTTTAAATTTAAAAATGTTACTTTTGGTTAAGAGGCTCAATTTTATATATACATTTATTTTCACTATATGTGGTAGAAAGGTGGGTGTTTGTGTGCGTGTGGATAAAGGTAGGTTTATTTGCAAGTGTGTATGTGGCTATTGGAGTTAATTTGTATATTTTATAACAATTGTTACTGAGCCATATTTGCTTTCAACTGAAATGTCACTGCTGGCATTTTAAAGCACTCGTAGCGTACTTTGGTTAGCCGTTCTAAACCTATCAGCCAAGTTAAGTAACGTGAGCTGCGGTCATGAGTTGGATGGGTGACCGCTAGTGTCATTTCAACTGAGCGCTTCCGTGCTTCGGAAGGCACATTGAGCCGGTCGGTCCCTGTTGTTGTCTTAGCATGGCAGTCAGTAGTGGTAGGGCTTTTTGTCCGCCTGGCTAGCTACCACCCTCAAGTAGGAAATCTATCACCAAGCACCTAACGGAGTATTCCAGGAGCTGTTTTTGAGAGCCAATAACTCCAGGTTAGACTGAACAACATCTTCAACCACATCATCACTTAACATCAGGTGTGAAAGTTTTCAAAGGATAGCCTATTAGCTACATAAAAAAAATGTGTTGTAACGTATTTCAATTGTTCAATGTTGAATGTGAACATATTGCGAACTGGAGCATTAAGCTGCTAGGGTACAAAATCATGCAAAAATGCTGTAAAAATTTAAACGCTGTTATCACAAAACTCTGAAGCAGTGATGGCTCAGTGGCTTTGGCTATGGACTGCCGCGCAGCAGGTCCATGGTTCGAATCCAGCCGCGGGCTTGAGCTTCACCGCATGGTGGAAGGGCTTTTTGCGAACGCCCGCCTGGCTAATCACAACAAATTTGCTTCTTAATCACTCCTTTTTTTTGTATTTATTGCCTTATAATAGACCGACAGGCACGCAACTCACCTGATGGGAAGTTGTCACCGTTGCCTATGAACGATTGCAACATCTGAGGGGTTATCAAGGCATTGCTGACGTCTAAGGAGGAAAGTCCTTTTTTAAACAACCCCATGTCGTACCGAAGAGGAAAGACCTCGGGGAAATCGATATAATTTAATTTCAGTCGCCGCAGTTTACGTCCACTGCACGAGTAGCAGGATTTTAACCATGGACTCGCTTGCAGCATCCTACAAAATCTGCCACTACTCTATTATCACCTTTTCGATAAGGAGAACCTTTCTATTGGCGTAATAGTTTATGCCTAATTTGAAGATTGCACCTCATGATCATGAAAGTTTATGGGTCTTAAGAAGTTTACTCTCGATTGATAGTAAAATTGCTTGGGAAAAATTGTGAATAATAGAGGTACTTTTTTTATGCATTAAAGGTAAGCGTTTGACCACTATCTCACCTGATGGTAAGTGATGATCTGGTCGAAGCTTTCAGGCTAACCTAAAAGTACTGGCTCTCAAGGACAGCTGCCAGAACATACCGTTAGGTGCCTGGTGACAGATTTTCTACTTGAGGGTGGTAGCTAGCCAGGCGGGCTTTCGCAAAATGCCCTACCACAATGCTATAACGACTGCCATCCTAAGACAACAACCGGGACCGACCGGTTAACGTGCCCTCCGAAGCACGGAAACGCTCAGTAGTAATGTCACTAGCGATCACCCATCCAACTCATGACCGCACGTGAGGTTGCTTAACGTTGCTGATCAGTTGAGAACAGCTAAGTAAACTTCGCTACGAGCGCTTCGAAAGTGCTACTTATTTATTTCAACTGTCGGAAGTATTGGTACGAACGAATGTTTGTCCAAGAACAAGCAGCCAGCTAGAAAAATCAATGTTTAACGTAGCAGCTCTAAGTTTAGCAGGATCGTTATGTTTTTTTTTTTTTTTTTTTTTTTTTTTATGTTATTGTGATGTAACAAGCTCGAGGCCCCCCTGATGTTAAGTGGACTAACCTCTGCCTATAACAGTTGCAATTCATCAGAAGTCACGAATTGCACTGCGCCCGTCATATTGAGACATAGTTGTTAAGTCTCATTGTGCCTGTAATTTCACTGGCTCTCAAGGACTACTGCCGGAACACACCTTTCGACAGACTTTCTACTTGAGGGTGGTAGCTAGTCAGGCGGGCAATCGCAAAATGCCCTTCCACCATGCGGTAAAGCTCAAGCCGGCAGTGGGGATCGAACCAGGGTACTGCGGCACAGCAGTCCATAGCTGTTACCGCTCAGCCATCATTGCTTCAAAATGGATTAAATATTAGGTCCTTACATATGAAATTGGCGTTTTTCGTACTGGCCACTTTAATCACGAATTTCTCCTCTTTGGTAAGGAATTCCAAATTCAAATTTGTACAGCTATAGACTCATGTATTTGTGATCGTCATTCATTTGTTTTTTTTCTTCTGTTTGTTTCTGTTTGCGTCACTCATTTTACAAAATGGAAAACCTTAAATATCGCATTATTTACGAGTACGAGTTCCGCCGTGGCACTAGTGCTGCGGAAACAACTCGAAGGGTGAATGATGTGTATGGCGGTCGTGTTGCAAAAGAAAACACAGTTCGTTTTTGGTTCCAACGTTTTCGTTCTGGAAATTTCGACCTGCAGAACAAGCCCCGTGGACGGCCTGAGACTCAAGTTGATAATGAAGAGTTGAAGGCTATTGTGGAAGCGGATCCATCGCAAACCACGTCCGAGTTAGCTGCAGGCTGCGATGTTAGTGATAAAACTGTTTTAATTCACTTGAAGCAAATTGGGAAGATTAAAAAGCTTGAAAGGTGGGTACCTCACGAATTGACTGAAACAAACCGGCAAACGCGCGTCGACTGCTGCGTTACATTACTAAACCGGCACAATAATGAAGGTATTTTAAACCGAATCATTACCTGTGATGAAAAATGGGTTCTTTACGATAATCGGAAGCGCTCAGCGCAATGGTTAGATCCTGGCCAGCCAGCCAAATCCTGCCCCAAGCGAAAATTAACCCCAAAAAGTTACTTGTAAGCGTTTGGTGGACTAGTGCCGGTATTGTTAATTACAGTTTTTTTCAAATCTGGCCAGACTATTACGGCTGATGTCTATTGTCAGGAATTGCAAACCATGATGGAAAAGCTAGCGGCTAAACAACCTAGGCTGGTCAATCGCTCCACGCCACTGCTGCTTCACGACAACGCTAGACCACACACTGCGCTACAGACGGCTACTAAATTAGAAGAGCTTCAATTGGAAAGTCTAAGACATCCTCCGTACTCCCCGGACCTTGCTCCAACAGATTACCATTTTTTTCGAAATTTGGATAACTTCTTGCAAGGGAAAAAATTCAACTCCGATGGGGCAGTCCAAATCGCCTTCAAAGATTTTATTGATTCCCGTCCGACTGGTTTTTTTAGTAAAGGGATCAATGAACTACCTATGAGATGGTAAAAGTGCATAGAAAATAATGGTTCATACTTTGATTAATTAAATATATTATATTAAAAAATATTCGACTTTTTGTTCCTCCCATACAAAACGCCAATTTCATATGTAAGGACCAATAGTTGCCATAACAGTGTGACCATAGTTTAAATATTGCATTTGAAAATTAAATTATTTTAAAATATACCACATCCATTTACTAAGCAGTTTAACCAGATTCATGGCAGTCGAAGTTACGAGTTAACTCTTACCAAGAGTTGGCAAAACCAACGCGTTCATAAGTCACCGGCTCCAATATTGGAAGTATTTAGAGTTGGGCGCTTTCTTAAACTTTTTTACGTCATTTAGGCAAAGAATACTAGTTTAGAGTAGAAAAAAAAACAAAAAAATTATTATTCACACGATTTTACTTGTTTTAAAATGATCTCCCTTGTCTTAATTCACACACATGTGGAATTGATACTATATTTATTTTCTGACAATACAAGACTTTTTAATATGTTGTACTAATTACAAAATTACAAATATACGATAGGAAAAATTTAAGTCATGTGCGGGATCCGCATAGCAGGCGTTATTGCAATCATAACAATATAAAAATGTTGTCCTAATGTTTTTTTTATGTTATTGCGACGGAACAAGCTCGAGGCCCACCTGATGTTAAGCGGACTAACTTCTGCCTGTAGCAGATGCATTTCATCACAAGTCCCATATTGCACTGCGTCCGTCACCTTGAGACATAGTTGTTAGTAGGTCTCATGTGCTTGTAATTTCACTGGCTCTCAAGGACTGCTGCCAGAACACACCGTTATGTGCTTGGCGACAGATTTTGTACCTGAGGGTGGTCGCTAGCCAGGCGGCCATTCGCAAAATGCCCTTCCACCATGCGGTGAAGCTCAAGCCCGCGGTGGGATTCGAACCATGCTGCGCGGCAGTCCATAGCCAATGCCCCTATGCCATCACTGCTTCTAGATGTTTTGCTAATGATACCGTTTCGTTTTTATTGAGTCGTCTCCTCCCGAAACGTAGCAGTTTTCTGGCGGAAACTACAACAAACTAGAGCTTTTAGTTGTTATAAAGTCCATTGAACACCCAATTTGCAGCAACACCCCGATCACATAAATGTGAGGGGTGGCTTACTGCTCGCTAAGCGCTTTTTTCCCTTAGTTGCATTTTATGACATCTAACCAAGGTTATGGTTCAGTCCGGTAACTGTATGGCTGAAAAAACTTCTTTTTTTTTTTTATCACGCCATTATGTAGTATTTTATTAAAAATAGCAGTACATTAAATATATTGATCATTTATTTATAAAAAAATAATGTCATTTGGAAAATAGCTCGACCACCCACAATACAGAATTATCCTAGTGTGGGCGCTAGTGTGAATTAGTCGGTAACTATGAGTCCAAATTAATAGCATATTTTTTTATTATTTTTATGACTAATAGGTTAGCCTTTGACCACTATCTCACCACCTCATGGTAAGTGATAATGTGGTCGAAGATGTTGTTCAGGCTAACCTAGAAGTACTGGCTCTCAAGGACAGCTGCCGGAACACACCGTTAGGTGCTTGGCGACAGATTTTCTGCTTGAGGGTGGTAGCTAGCCAGGCGGGCATTCGCTTAATGCCCTACCACCATGCTATAACGACTGCCATCCTAAGACAACAACCGGGACCGACGGCTTAACGTGCCCTCCGAAGCACGGAAACGCTCAGTAGTAATATCACTAGCGGTCACCCATCCAACTCATGACCGCGGGCGACGTTGCTTAACTTTGCTGATCGGTTGAGAACAGCTTAGTAAACTTCGCTACGAGCGCTTCAGCGCATATAAAATAATATACTCGTAGCTATAAGATTTTTGTTAAAATTTTATATTAACTTCTTCGAACATGTATAGTGATATCCCATAATAATATTGTCGGATCAATGTAAGGAACTGTTTTTGGTACAATAAGTATTTTATTATTATTATTGAATATTGTTTTATGCTTAATTTATTATTGACTTTCTGTACATTATTGAATTATTAACAAAATACTACAATCTAAATACAATCCCATAGCTACTAACGAAAGCATTTAGGCAACCTAAAGGCCATTGCAGGCCCAAAGGTAGTCCAAATGCTCCATTCTACTACCAGTTGGCAGCGTTTCAAGCATGCTGACAGCATGATACAGATTGCAATGCATATTCGTGGAGCCAAATAAATGTCAGCATTTTATCACGCGTCGCATCGACCTTATTGCTCCTTGTAAAACATTCAGAAGATATCAGTAATAACTACGCAGTACTGACTACATGATAGCATTAGGTACCGACTACGTCTCGCGGTCAATGTTAACCGAAAAAATACCAAATGTAATGAAAATAACAAACTACGTTTTGGTTGAATGGAGGTCTTATCGCCCGGCCGCACGCCACGGGGCGTCGCCGAATCGAAATGAAAATATAACACAAAAGTCAACAAAGCACAAAATTAGTTTTATCCGAAAATAGTAAGAAAAAGCAACGAAGCGTAGTGCCACAGAAATAGGAAATGTTGAGCCGTGGTTAGAATTTACGGTAATGCCATCTGATTAGAAATCAATAATGGTCTCAAAATACGTCACATACATCCAGAATGACAGTAAAAGCTTGTGAAGAATATGTAGTAGTTTTTTTATGTGATTGTGACGCAAGCACGTGGCCTACCTGATTTTAAGCGGCATCCTCGGCCTATAACAAATGCTTTTCATCACAAGTAACAGCACTGTGCCCGTCACCCAGAGACATACAGTTAGTAAGTAACATATGCCTGTAAATTGACTGGCTCTCAAGGACTTGCAGGAACACATTGTTAGGTGCCTGGTGCCTGATATTCTATTTGGGGGTGGTAGCTGCCCAGCGGGAATTCGCTAAATGTCCTTCCGCCATGCGGTGAAGCTTAAACCGGCGGTGGGGATCGAACCGTAGGCTTGCGGCATAGCAGTCAATAGCTCGGCTAACAGTGGTTCAAAAATGTAATTATAAAATCAATAAAAAATCTAATACCACATGGGCATAGAAAGTATGTAAGGAATGGTTTCTTGGTTTTGAAGTATTCAATTATTTGTGTCCGTAAATCGATTCCATATACAAATGTTACATTTTCTCGACGATCAATTAAAGCCCAAACTGAATAAAATTAATAAGCAGACACAAAAAGTGCGTGTATATTAGACTTCTTAAGTTTTAGTGTACACTAAGATATTTACTAAATATATTTTTACCAAAATAATAATAATAATATATCTGGAACTGTGTCAGGTAGATGGCAAAGTTATTTTGCACAGTATCTATTTGAAATGCATCTAGGTACGCAATCATCCCAATCAAATGAATCAATAGGATTGTTCCATATTTCGAGCGACCAAAAATTGTCTGGAGACACGTGATTGCTTAAAACATCTGCATACCCTTCCAGGAATACAGTCATGAATTTCATGTTTTATTAGTATATTAAGGGCGGTAAGTAAGAAATTACGATCGAGGCTCTAGTAGAAGCCCTAAGTCAGAACTGAAGGCTTTTTCTGGAGTTGAGGTTTGTAATTTCCGTACCACCCGTGAAACATACAACGTTTTTCATCACATTAGCGAGTAAATAAATATGAATTATAACTCTCATACACAAGTCAGCACAACTTTTATTACGAAATACGTAAATTTTTTTATAACATTTTAAGACAATTTTTCAAATGCGTGTAAACTCCTTGCTTGAACTTGACGACATAATATGTGCTGTGCTATGAATTAAAAAAATCTTACTGACCTTGGATTTCATGACAAAAAGAATATCGAGGGTTTTATATGGGGCATTACGGCCAAGTTAACCAGTCCAGCGTCACCAACCTTAAAATAAGGTAAAGTATTGCAGGTGAACCCATTCCTGTCCAAAATTACCAATTACGATGTCATTGTCACCTTGACAACTCAACTGACTGTCATGGCTTTAGACTAATCATATTGTTTCCGGTATATTACTCTTCTCTATGACATAATGTAATATTACTTGCTCAGTGGTCATGTCATGTATGTCATGGCGCTTTGTACCTAAATATATCACCTCAGATACATTTTATTCAAAAATGTTAATATTTCATTGTGAACATCAATACAATACAGAAATCGCAAAGAAAATGCTAAGTGTGTGGTGTCGAAACACAAATAAATATGTTTAAACAATAGATTTCCATGAGATCCAAAACCGGTGAGTTGATGAAAATATGTCATTGTTATTACATTATTGTTTCAGAGCTAATGATCGCTCGGTTTTTATTGTAATTTAAGTATGTGTTATCATCCAAATTGCTGTAATTACATATATTTGTAAATAAATTACAAATATTTACGTAATGTAAAGATTGTAAAGTAAGTTTAGTGTTTCTCAAGGAAAGTATCGATACCTTTGTAGTATCGATTTTTTATAATGTCAGGGGTATGCGTATATATATTTTTTCACAGTGTCAATAAATTCGGAAATATCATATTCGATGCTGGTGATCATAAACCATTATGCGGAATGTTTAATTATGCCACGACACTTGACATAGGTACTTTAGGGACTGTTATTTACATCTCACTTGTATTTAAATAATTTTCTTTTTCAGAGATTCATAATGTGTTTTTGGAAAACTTTTTTAAACAATGCCTGAGACTTGTATGAGTTTGAGCAATTCTCCTTTTCCAAATAAAATTATAAAGAAACTTCATCTGCTGATTTAATTGCTCCATTTCTTGCTACAGGTATGTGCTTAAGATACTTAGTAATTTTTTTATACTTGCGCCAATCGACTAATGAGTTGGCCATATAAACAAAAAATTGACGATTGTTTTCAATTTAATTGCACCTCAAGCTGTTAAGTGAGCCAGTTCTGATCTACTTTAGAAGAAAAGCATTTTGAAACACTAGGTATTATCAATTTTTCTCTACAGAACTGGCACAGTACTTGCTAACTGAACGGCTAGAGCAATATTTATCATCAAACATAAGTAAATTGACCTAAATATTATACAATTAATAATAAATAGTGTAAATAACGTCATATCTACGCTTGTGATAATAATCTGACTTGTTTTTTTTTTCAGTTCATTTAAACAAAACTCCATCGCTTATATACTTTCGAAGTAAATGCTGAATCGATAAAGCTATGGCATGGAGGTACTATGTCACCTCAATACAATTTAAAAATCGACATGTGTACTATACAATCCCAATTACTATTTATTTAAATACATACTTATAATACTATTCTCTAACTTGTTTGATTTTAAAATTAACCAACTATCAAGAGCAGTTATATAAACTTTTTTTTGTAATTTCAGATATGGATATGTCACGCAGATAATATTAATTGAATCAATTAATAGAACAAAACAGTGCAGAAGAAGCCTCTTGCAATATGAAATAGATCAGCTGCGAGATTAAATTAAATATCAAAATAATTCAACTACCTACACCTACAAGTTTTTAAAAGTCTATATATAATTAAAAAAGGTGCGTCAAAAATACTACATTTTATTATTGAAATACAAATAATTACTTTGGAACTATGTATGCAGACCTCAATAATACAGTTTTCGATACTAGCGAAGATATATCGCGCGATAGTAAATTTTGATGATTTTGAATAAATAAATACATCTGTGTGAAATATTTGTTTTATTTTATATTTCGTTAACATATATTTTATGAACCTTAACCGATATAGGAAAAAAATGGTAGGTAGGTTACCTACCATTTTTTTCCTATATCGATTATAATGGAATCGATTTCATTGTACCTAATCGATTTTACAGAATCAGTAGTACAACACTCGCAAATGTCACTATTATTGTGTTGGCAATATTGTTTGTCATTTGTAATGGTGGCATAATATAACTTCAAATCTGAGTTTCATAGCAACAAGGTCCGTGCCAACTCTTAATATATTACTTGCTCAGTGAAGTTAACCTGTATGTTTACATACTGTTTACGTGCGTGTGATGAAATAAGAATTTATAAGTTCCATAAATGGCCATATTCAGAGACAGTAATGAGAATACTTCCACTGCGGAGCTCGATCCTCTGTCATCTCAATTTGACGGCGAGATGAGGCCGACCCGAGGTGACACGCTGTTGTATAGTTTTTAAGGTTTCTGGGACAATTGCATTACCCGGGTTTGAGCCTGTATTTAGGCAAGCTTTATCCGCATCAAGCAGACCTTGAGTTTTGTTTCTACTCTCAAGGTCTCGTTTCGAATCAAACTTATTATAAGATTTGGTATACAGGGTTATTGGTAAATGGCTAACAACCTCTTAGGGTTGACTTCTGCTAGTCCTAAGAAACATTTAATTTTTTTTTTATATATATTTTTTTTTTGTATTTTTTTATGTATTTTTCTCTGACGACGACCACCTGATGTCAAAAGTCTCTTGAGCCTGTAATGTATTATTTCATATTTTTTATTACTTAGCTCGATATAAATATTCAAAACTCTATTCAAAGGGACCACGTTCTTTGCTCGGAGTAGGCATTAAAACACAATATATCTAGATACATATATGTATATACATATTTTCAAATTAAAAAAATATTCATCTCAAAATGTTTTTTAGGACTAGCACAAGTCAACCCAGGTTGTTAGCCATTTTCCAATAACCCTGTATACCGTTATATTTTTTTGTTCCGCAGTACCTGCAAAACTAGATTGTCAGTTAACGTACTTATAGGCTTAGATTTCTGATAACTGTCTAAATGTTTTATGTTACATGTATACCAACATAGGATACCGATAATTGAAGATTTAGGTACAGTTTTGCGCAAGACACTAAACGGTGAATAAGGGTACCCATCAAGACACAGGCTCTAGTTTGGGACCCACTGATATCCTTATTCATTTCACCGTGAAACGCTTATTGTTTTTTTTTTACTGTAGAAATCTTTTGGGAATAAATATTATAGTTAACGCCGTTTTCAGGCTTTAGCTAGTTCTTTATTGTGAGAACAATATAATTTCATTTTCATTCGTATAAAATTAAATAATATTTTGTAATTGTATAACAAGTTAGTTAGTTAGTTTGGAAGGTAGCATTGTAATTTATATTATATGGTACCTATACATTCATTGAAATTTTGAAGGAAAATGTGGTAATAATAAAAAGCAGTCAACGAAAAAAGTGGTCATTAAAGAAAATGTGGTCCTGCACCAGTGAAAAGGTCTTTGTAAAATCCAATCGCAATCTTAGAGTACATATTGAAAATGTTGCAGTAAGGAACTGTATTGTAAAGCACTGTACTTTGGTATCATTATAAAAATAAATGTTATGTAATCATTTACAACGCAATATGGACTTTAAACCGTATTCAGTAGTCACCACCGAGTTCAAGTACTTTTTTTTATGTTATTGCGACGAAACAAGCTGGAGGCCCACCTATTGTTAAGCGGATTAACCTCTGCCTATAACAGATGCATTTCGTCACAAGTCACGAATTGCACTACGCCCGTCACCTTGATACATAGTTATTAAGTCTCATGTGCCTGTAATTTCACTGGCTCTGAAGGACTGCTGCCGCAACACCATAATGTGGGAGGCTGTGTTCGGCAGTGGACAATCCGGCTGATACAGTACAGTAACCCACGATAAGTGAAGTCAGCACAACATGTATTTTTCCTTCGTTTTGTTCCGCTGTTTGTTATCACATCATAACACACATCATAACACACATCTTTGGTGCCGATTTAATATATAATAATTTATAATTATAAAACATTTGCATACGTACGTCTACTCCTAAATCCGTGTACGTGATATTCAACACTCTTCTCTTCTCGAGAAGAGTGTTTGTGTATTCTCTTCTCTTGCGCGTTTATTTGAATTGTTTGATAAGCAAATGAATAATTTAAGATTGATTTAAATTATGTTTCGTAACCTAGATATATTATACTACTGCTAAGACCGAAAGTTACCCAATTATTTTTTTATGTTGACCTATCCAAGTCATGACTACAGCAAATGTTGTTTTACTTAAGATCATTAAAAGATTCAGGAGTTATTTTGCGAAAATCCATATTGAATAATAACAAATATTTACTTTTTATCATTAAAAATGGATTACTTAGTTGATCAGTTAAGGAACGACTAAGCGAGATTTTTGAAGCACTACTGCAGCATACTCTGAGCTCCTCTAATGTTTTTCGAAGATTCAGATTTTCGACGGATAAGAAAGCATTATGTGAAACATTTATGGCGGTTTAATTAGGCAGTAGCACAATAAAAATCCTTGTGAATAAACAATCACTGAAATACGCGACCAACAAAAAGCGAAAACAATTTCCAGTCACTAATTAGGGACGTTCGTTATTTTTTATTAAAGGTCTTTTTGATTGGACGAACAGTTTTTAAAGCTCATCGGGAAACGATATCAATTAAACTTACTTGAAATGGGCACTAATTGGCAATCTAAAAGTACTTGTACGTTATGAAATAATAAAGATTTTACGGGACTGTTTTCGAACTCCGTTGATATTTTAGTGTTCTTTTAGGTGTGGACTCTAATAACTGAGGCATATTTTTCTCTTGGAAAATTAGTTGTAAGAAATACTTTTATGATTCTTATATTTATTTATCTTAGGAAGACCAACATCAATATATCATTTAAAGTACTCAGAAAACATGAAGCCAATTAAAGGTCCTCACGGCTAGTTAATACAGTAATTATAAATATTATGAACATGAAAGACCACAACCTAATCAATTACGGTTAATTAAAACAGAATTATTATTCAAAAAACTCTCTGTTACTAGTCGCCTAGCCGACGCTATGCTTGTACAGAATAGGTCAATATTGTAACGCCTACATAACTCATTAAAGTTATTACTTGCTCTCAATAAATACGAATTCTTTCTATAGTTAGTGATAACCTTTGGGACATTTATAGGGGGATTAAGAATAGGTCAATATTGTAACGCCTACATAACTCATTAAAGTTATTACTTGCTCTCAATAAATACGAATTCTTTCTATAGTTAGTGATAACCTTTGGGACATTTATAGGGGGATTAAACCTTAACACTTTGGAGTGTCCTTGTATATTGATTTTACTTAATAGTTCTGAACCATCAACTGAGTTCGAGGTAATTTTAAGAAGTTACGTTAAGTCCGCAATTTCCCTTCTCTAAGAAAGAGGAAGAAAATGGATTTTTACATCAAAACCATATAACTATCTGATTTATACGGTATTTTTAGACGATAACATAAATATTTTATGAATTTTATTTGAATCTACTCAATACGTACGGAATAGGTAAGTTTCATAATGAGGGCTCCACACATGTGAAGCATATTCTAATATGCTACGAACAAAAGTGCAATATAATATTTTGAAATCTTCACTTTATTAAATAAAGCACATGTTCTCATTACAAATCCTAACAATTTGGAGGCTTTGTTAACAATACTATCTATGTGCTCATCAAATGATAATTTAGAGTCATGAACAACCCCAAGGTCACGAATGACGAAGCTTCTTACCAAAGCTTGCTGTTTAAGGGTGTATATTGTAGGGATTTCAATTTGTTTCCGAGAAAACGTAACAATGGTACATTTAGTTTTGAAGCGCTCGTAGCGAAGTTTACTTAGCTGTTCACAACCGATCAGCAAAGTTAAGCAACGTCGCGCGCGGTCATGAGTTGGATGGGTGACCGCTAGTGACAATACTACTGAGCGCTTCCGTGCTTCGGAGGGCACGTTAAGCTGTCGGTCCCGGTTGTTGCCTTAGGATGGCAGTCGTTATAGCATGGTGGTAGGGCATTTTGCGAATACCCGCCTGGCTAGCTACCACCCTCAAGTAGAAAATCTGTCACCAAGCACCTAACGGTGTGTTCCAGCAGCTGTCCTTGAGAGCCAGTACTTCTAGGTTAGCCTGAACAACATCTTCGACCACATCATCACTTACCGTCAGGTGAAATAGTGGTCAAAGGCATAAAAAAAAAATGTTGGATGAAGATTTAGTTTGTTTAATTGACAGTAGTGGTCAAGGCGATGTGGATCAGCCTACAGTTTGAAAGTATCTTCTGGGGATTATATTGTTTTAAATATTTTCATGTCATCAGCAAAACTATACCCAGAACATAAAATAACTGAATTATAAAAATGACAGTTAACATGCAGCCCATTTCAAGCTTTAACCGATGGATAGGCTAAATCGATGATTGTGAAACGCAAAGATAGTGTTTTATTTATTAAATATGTTCTGGGTAGTATAACCGGAAGTTACTCGAACATTCTGAAACAGGCCCTAAATGTTTTGTTGGTATTGATATACCTACAAGTAAGGATCTAAAAATAACGGTGCTCTCTTGGTAAATTTGGTATTTAGAGCGGGAGTTTCGAACTTTGGTATCGAACTGGTCTTGATGAAGCTTTTGTGCAGGACTTGGCTATTTTATGGGATCTTAAGAGCAAAGTTAAGACTAAAATTTTCCTGTCTTTTCAATAACCGAATTCTGTATTTAAACTATCTGTAGAGTAGCGGTAAGGCTTTTTGTTGACTGTTTTTGGGATGTCTCTCTTAGCTTTGATTAATAGATTTAGTCATAAGTAGCGATGGAGTTACAAGTTACAAGTTGTTATAACAAATATGGAGTTTTAAAAGGCATTGTAAACTTGATGAATAAGTCGCAATCAGCTACGCATAGCAGTTTATAGAATATATATGTATACAACATTTCTTACTCTACCTTTAAAAGTGGATGGCAGAAGGTACTGACTACATTTTGAAGCACTGATGGCGCAGTGGCATTGTCTATGAACCGCCGCGCCGCAGGTCCATGGTTCTAATCCTACCGCTGGGCTTGAGTTTCACCGCATGGTGGAAGGGCATTTTGCGAATAGCGACCAGTTTCAAGTAGAAAATCTGTCGCCAAGCATCTAACAGTGTGTTCCGGCACTGTCCTTGATAGCCAGTGAAATTTCAGGCACATGACACTTAACAAATATGCCTCAAAGTGACAGGCGCATTGCAATTCGTGACTTGTGATGAAATGCATCTGTTATAGGCGGAGGTTAGTCCGCTTAACACCAGGTGGGCCTCGAGCTTGTCCAGTCACATGAACATTAAAAACCCGTGTGTTTTATTTTTACTATCATACAGGGCAGACACACATATTTTACGACCCTTTCACGTTAACCTTCACTCATGTTTCAGAGCAACCTATACAATTAGCATAGGGGGTATTCCAACCCTTGCTTTGGTAACGTGAGCCCTACAAAATGTCCTTCACAGTCGCAGCTTGTCTGTAATCTTTGATTCTATTCGTGTTTAGTTGAAAGGGTTCTACGTAATTTTATGTAATTCGAGCCTGCATGGGGCAGTTGGAATACGAAGTCCTCGTGTCCTTTGGAAAACAGATTATTCTGGTCAAATAAGAGAATTTACAGCATAAATACTTAATAATATATGTACAGATATGCGCCCTTCCACGGTAAATTATTGATGCGCATATGAGCAGACTTGAGACTACCCGTGGGGTGCCGAGCTAGAGTGTCTCCTCCACCCTGCCATCTCCACCCGTGGGTGTCGTAAGAGGCAACTAAGGGTAACACATCAGAAAGTGAGCAGCTTTCTGAGGAACTGATCGTAGTGTGAGATCAAACTGCGTTCCCCAAGATGCCTGCTAAGAGTGGATTATGGCATGTTATGTACAGATGGTGCTTGTTTGTACACGATGTCTTTGTGTGAATGTTGCTAATTAGTACATGTAATAAAACATATTTAAATATAGGATCGCTTCGGTACGGTAAAAGTAATATCAAATACAATAAAAATATGGATAGAAATATATTATAGTACTGTATCAGCCGGATTGTCCACTGCTGAACACAGCCTCATCTATTATGGGTGGGTTTGCTATAATCCTCACGCTTGGCAGGCGGCTTGGGGATCGCAGTGCGAGATATCAGTTCAGAAAGCACTGCTTCCCACCTTCTGGTGTGTTACCCATAGTCGCCTCTTACGATACTAACGGGTAGAGTAGAGGTGACATTTTAGCCTGGCACCCCACGGGTAGTAGCAGATAATTCTATTACCTCAATATTCTAAAGATGTATATTAGACAAAACAAACAATCCAAAATACAAAAAACACTTTGCCCTACTCGATAATCAAACCCAGGAATTTGTGGTTTTGGTTGAGACATTGAAGATTACAAAATTCACGAGGCAGTCCTTTGCTTAACTAAGTAGTTAAGCAAAGTAGAAGTAAGGAAAGTTCCTGGCCAATCAATCGGATCACACTTTCGTCATATGTTTATGTCTGTTATATGTATACCTAGCGAACACATACCGAACAGTAACATTGGCCGTGATGCACACTTCTGTATCTGGTATTACAGTATCAAAGAAAATCTTCCTTGTTCCGCAAATGTGCATTTAAACGTATCTCCCCACTTCTCCGCAGGGAGAACCAACGGCTTGCTATCTCCTGGTATGTTTTGTGCTACTGGCACACAAGCGACGGGCCTTATCTCAATACAAATGCCAGTAACTTGTTTTTACCTGTACCTATCTATGTCACGCTTTTATGCGAGGAACAAGCATGTGTGATTTTAGAAGCGGACTGCAGTTTTTGCATTCAACAAGTAAATTTATTAACAGATAGCATTTTTCTTCCGACTTCAAAAATAGGAGGAGGTACTCAATTCGTTTTGCATGGTGGTAGGGTATTTTGCGAATGCCCGCCTAGCTATCTACCACCCTCAAGTAGAAAATCTGTTGCCAAGCACCTAACGGTGTGTTCCAGCAGCTGTCCTTGAGAGACAGTACTTCTAGGTTAGCCTGAACAACATCTTCGACTACATCATCAATTACCATCAGGTGAGATAGTGGTCAAAGGCTAACCTAGAAGTACTGTCTCTCAAGGACAGCTGCTGGAACACACCGTTAGTTACACTTCAATTACTGAAAAGTGTTATCCTATCTTGATGATAAAGTCATTGACAGTGAATGACAATCGATCCCATAAGTAGCAAGGGTCACTCACAAGCGAGTTTTTTTTAATTTTACCGACTTTATCACTCAAATGTGTCAAATAACTTGTTGAAGTTGGTACCATGCGCACAATATTGTGATAATAGGTACTTTCGAACCATCGTGGTACCGACTTCAACAAGTTATTTCACACATTTGAGTGTTGAAGTCGGTTAAATTATTTGCTATTTTTTTTATTATACCTGAGAGGTTATATTTGTACCACTACCTCACCTGATGGTAAGTGATGATGTGGTTAAAGATGTAGTCCATGCTAATCAAACCAGAAGCATAGCTATTAGGCTCAAGGATATACTTACAAACAAAGTTTCACCGAGTTTGAACACTTGCAGCTTTACTTATAAACGCTACTTAAATTTTAAGCATTACTTAGCCGCTGATTAGCAAAATTTCTTACTCATAAACGCTACATAACTTTATCCAGTACCTAAGTACTGCTTAAATCAGCTGTCATTTTAAACACCGTCCCACCCTTGTTTAAATTTTAAGTAACAAGATGGCGCCCATATTTCTGATCAGCTGATTTAGTTACAGACCCACCAACTTATCTGTTCAGGTGGCAGAAAAAAGAACTACAACATTCCTTCAAATTGTGACAGTTCGTAGTTGATTTCCTTGACCAGTAGCACCCTCGAAAACTGCACAGTTAAGTTGGTGGTACTATACAAAGAAAAGTATTATATTTACTTTTTAATTTCAAGATATTTAGCACTAGATACATGCTATTTGGCCATTTAGGTCATTCATAATACTTTTTAGTACAATGTTGTCAGTTTAAAATACGTTCGACCTCATTATCCATTGCTTAGCTAAACAGGTGCTATGTAGCGTTTATAAGTAAGAAATATTTAAGCATTACTTAAAAACTGTTTAGTTATCCATTACTTAGCAGCTACATAGCGATGTTTTTATAAGTAAGGGGGTTAGTATTTAAAATATGACGAAACTACGTTTGTATGGAAAGCCCTCCGTGAACTACTCTTAAGATATATCGAACTTTTGTAAAACAAGATCTGCTCTACGTTTTAAGTTTTTTTTTTAATAAACCGTCTTTTCACATCTGCAAGTATTATATTAAAACCGGCATGTCTTGGTTATTAAAATATTCATGTTTTTCGAAGAATATATTAATTCATGAATTTCTTTGGTCTTCTTTGTAAGGGAAGAATATGCCTTCCAAACATCAAATTTAGTCAGAACATGCCCGAAAAATATATCCGAAAATAATAATTCTATACATGTTTAAATAGTAGGGTCGAATTTAATAAGGCGACCAGTAAACTTCGCGTCATCTGCGTATTAGTAGTCATGGGACGAAACGAGATTCATAAAGTCCTAAATACCTTCTAAGCGTAGCATCTGTTCAGTTTATTTACTGAATTCATTACTTCTTACCCTGATCTCACTCATGGCGGGTTGGTTAAGTATTTTTTCTTTAACAGCACAAGAATATTAGAGTAGCTTGCTTAGTCATTCTTAACCGTTTAAACTAAGCTAAGTAACTTCCTTTGCGGTAATAACTTGGATGGGTGACCGTGAGCATTACTAGAGGGCTACTGCTTCTGAAGGTACATTAAACCATAATTCCTGGTTATTATCTTAGGATGTAGTAACGAAGCAGTCGTATAAGCATGAAGGTATCTTATTTGCCCGTCTATCAAGTAGAAAATATGTTGCCATGCACCTAGCGCTGTATTTCGATATCAGTCCATGAGACCCAGTAATCCTAGGTTAGATTGATACCTTCGAGCACATCACACACCATTAAGGGCCTGTTTCAGAATGTTCGAGTAAGTTCCGGTTATACTACCCAGAACATAAAATAACTGAATGATAAAAATGACAGTTAACATGCAGCGCGTTTCAAGCTTTAACCGTTGGTTATGCTAAATCGATGACTGTGAAACGCAAAGATAATGTTTTATTTATTAAATATGTTCTGGGTAGTATAACCGGAACTTACTTGAACATTCTGAAACAGGCCCTAAGTGGTCACAAGCTAGCCTATTAGAAGTAAATAAAAAAAAATATGCACTCGCGTTGGCAGTAATAGGCGCTGCTTTGATATTATTAACGGGGTCGAGAAATAATGGGCCTTGTTGAATACCAAATTAAAAGCAATATCCTGATTATGTTGACGTGACCTACGGATATGTTTATTTATGTATTTGTTTATTATGATAAATACATTTTTAGCGCTCTCTAGATGCGTAGCGCTGTATGGTGTCACGTACTTGGATTAACGAATTAACATTGCATCCACTGTGGCATTGCAGTCAATATCCTGAACAAGTTGCCAAGTGGTATTTGGCTGGAGTATTTAGACTGCTTACTGTAAGAACCGAGTCGTCCACTGCTGAACACAGCCTTATTAAGGTATATTTGCCATAATCCCCACGCTTGGCAGGCAGCCTGGGGATGGCAGTGTAAGATGGCAGTTCTTTAGAAGCTTCTGCTGCTCTTCCAGTATTTTTCCCTTAGTCGCCTCTTACGACACTCACGGGATGATATGGAGAGGTGCAATTCTAACCCGGCCCCCACGGAAACTGGGATTAAACTGCTTTAGTGCTTGTAATTGTCGTCACGTTGCTCAAATGCCTTTATTTTTGTATTTTTAGAATTGCAATATATAGCTTGTAGCGTTTGTTTTTCAATAAAAACAAACTGATATCATATAAATGCATCAAAATACTATGATTGATGATAATTATTTTTCATGGATAAAAATAGCCACTTCACAACAGAGTCTATATTTCTTACGATCGATAAAGAAACAAACGTTCCTCGGAAATAAAATACAATTCCGGAAATTGACATCGCGCGTCCCATTTTCCACAGCCTTTCTATTTCAGTGATTATCAAGATTCTTTTCGGGAAATCTTAAATTGTATCTGTAAAAAGCGCGACAAACACATACTCGTGTATTGTGTTATCTACATCCGCACTGAATTTAGGTAATTAATCACTTTTATTCAGAAAATTACATAGGCAGTAGGTACTTACTTCACAAGTTATAAATATAAAAATATTATAAAAAATATATATTAAATATATTTTAATATATTAAATATATTCACAATTATAAAAATATTTAATAAATTACCTTTAGAAATAAGAAATGAAACAAATGAAAAGAAATTTAGAATAAAACTTAAGGATTTACTGACAAAAAAATGTTATTACACTATCAATGAATATATTGAAGATAAAAACGTAACGAACTCCCGATTCTGATCTATCTAACCCCTATAGTCTTAATCTTAATACTTTGACCATAATTTCAGTAACTATTACAATATGAAAATATTTTCAATACATTTAAATTACTTGTTTGACATAATTAAGAAATGTGTTATATGACAAATCAAATTACTCTCATTATATTAACAATTATTATTGTATAGCCTCATTATTATATATTTGCTACACCCTAACAGGGTATGTACTATGTACTCGTTTGATATGTATGCACATGATGCAATAATAAATAAATAAATAAATAAATAAGTATATTCTATTTCCGTCCAAGTTTCAATGGGGTCGAACGATTTTGTTTGTAGGTGGCCATGTTGAATTCGCCATTTTGGATTTCACTTATTTCCGCCATCGTGAAAATTTGTTTTATTTCACGACTACCCATAAAAAGGAGTGTAATGTTTTCAGGGTTCATGTATGTATTTTTTCTTCTAACATTACTTCTAAACGGTTTAACTGATTTTAATGTATGAGATATCGTTATAATCGTCTTGATAGCGCAAGTGACAGCAGAAAATAAAAATACTGGCGGATTTTTTGACGCCATATTGTGATATAAAAAAAATATTTATTCCAAACGCATCGAGTGGTTTATCAGTTTGTCTTCAGAAAACACTGCTTCCCAACTCCCGGTATTTTTCCTCTAGTCCCCTTACGATACCCATACGAAGAAATGGGGAAGTGACATTCTAAACTAAAGCACACTTTGAAGCGCTCGTGGCGAAGTTTGCTTAGCTGTTCTTAACCGATCAGCAAAAATAAGCCACGTCTGCCGCGGTCATGATTTGGATGGGTGACCGCTAATGACATTACTACTGAGCGCTTCCTTGCTTCGGAGGGCATGTTAAGCCGTCGGTCCCGGTTGTTGTCTTAGGGTGGCAGTATTAAGTTTCATATTGGTAGGGCATTTTACGAATGCTCGCCTGGCCAGATACCTTTAAGTAGGAAAATCGGTCGCCAAGCGTCTAACTGTGTTCCGGTAGCTGTCCTTGAGATTAGCCTAGGTTAGTCAATGGCTAACCTATAAGCAGTAAAATAGAAAAATGTATAAAAAGTAGACCAAATTCTTCGTTTCATTAAAAATCCGTTAAAGTATAAATGGCCGCAGACGAAAAAAAAACATATGGGAATGTTTATAAGTAGGTTGGTTTCAATATTTATTATGTGCTTTGAATAAGATTTTAATGACAACATTATTAGAGCTTGAACGGTTTTTTGTTGAATAAAGACCAAATTACTGTTTTTCAATGTAATCTTCTTGAACCACATTGTTCGCGCCAAAAGCGCGACGTATCAGCCTGCGGGCGGTTTACCATCCTGCCGCGTACCTGCTGGCCGCGTCACCCCTCTCCCGACCGCACGCACATAGCTGCGGCGCCCGGTCGGCTAGCTAGCTTGACCTTGACAGTAGCCCGGACACAGTCGCCGACAGGAGTCGCACGCGCACACACATTCGCCCGTGTCGCGTTCCATACATTTTCTTCCCGCGCCACCGGTGCAACCAACATCAGCACAATCAAGAGAACAGTTAGTAGTGTTAAAGTGTATATTATAGTGAGTGCTTCTGCCCTGGTCGTTCACATCAGCACAGTCACCAGTGCCAGCCATCAGCACTAATCGGAAACCACGCCGCCGCCATCCGCACACAAAAGAGGCGCGGCCAGCTCTTGAGCACCCCAAAACATCCATCTCGTAAGTACTCCCAAATTCCCGGGGCCTAGGAACACTTTAGAACCATCTAATATGCTACCCAAGATGTCTGACCCTAACAAAAGATCAATCGGTGCAGGTATATTGAACGAAAAATCTGCGAGTGGAACGTAATTCATACTTTCATCTAAACTAGGTAATTTAGTGTGCGGTAAAATTCCTGTTACGTTCTTTAGTACATACGCCTTAACACTTATTACGGGCCTGTCCGTATGTACAGGGCGAAAAGTAATGTCGACATATGACGTAGATTTTTCTGAGGGCTGGTCACCTACGCCTTTTATTTTAAGGTTTGTGTGCTGAGTAGGTAAGCGAAGTCGCTTCACTATGTCCTGGTTGATCAGTGTGATCATGGAGCCACAGTCTAGTAACGCCCTAGCTGTGTGAAAATTGCCATTGCAATCTGCTATCTCTAGTGAGACTGTAGGCAGTAGTACAGGCCTATCGTGGACACTGTCTGGGGGTGCAGAGATGTTAGCAGGCCTACCTGATATGTTAGCGTGGACATTTTGTTGCTGCGCTGAAACAAGTGTGAGCTGATTATTTGTGGGGCGGGCGGGTGCGACCTTGTGTTTATGCCAGGGTGATATGAGCTGAGAGGTTATGGGCTTACGTTGTGTGTGCTGAATGTGCCGCGCTAGTCATTGCCTAGGCGGTGTGGGCTGTCGTGGCGTAGGGCGACGGAACGGCACCGACCTTCCCGTGTCCGGTGAGGGGCGGCGGCGAGGTGTCTCGCGCAAGTGCTGAGGCAATAGGTGTGCTGAGTTGCGAGTCGGTGACGTGTACCCTAGCCTGTGTAACGTAGTGTGGTGGTTTGCACTGCCACACTCCTTGCATTGCCCGGTTGTACTGCACTCGTTTTCGTAGTGCGGGCCGAGGCACTTAGAGCATCGGTTGCGCGCCTGAATAAAATCCCAGCGGCCTTGAACAGGCTGGTTGTTGTATTGAGTACATACCCTCAGTTTGTGCCCCTTAACATTACACCAGGGGCAATAATGGTTTGGATTTAGGCCAGTGCTTGCTGACGATCGCGGGTTGAATCCGTTGAGCGTACGGGTGAGTACGTGTTGTTATATACCACGGGGCGTGCCTGGGCGTGGGTGGGCTGGTATTTACGCCTAGTGTCTTGTCGGGGTGTGTGCTGATAACCGGATCGTCGGTTAGTGTCTGTGCTGGGTGTTGTGTATGAGGCAGATGGTATGGGCACGGTGACCTCATTGCAGCGCGCATGCTCTTCAAGGAACCCAATGAGATCCCTCAACGTCGGCAGGGTGTCAGTCGACCCATGTTGCCGCTCGAAGAGCGACCTCAGTTCGCCTTTAAGCTTACGCGCAGCAATGGACACGAACACATATCCACACTCCCCATCAGTGGGCATGTTGAGGTTTTTTAGGGCCGACTGTGCTGAAATTAGCGGCGTTAGAAATTGCCGCCGTATTTCTGAGCGACTCGAAATGGTGGGCAGATCAAAGATGATATCTACAAAGCGGTCTATTAGTAGACGTCGGTTTTCATACCTGCGGGTCAAAATGTCCAACGCTACTTTGAAATTCTCGTTGGTTATGGGCAGATGAGAAATTAAAGAGCGCGACTCCCCAGACAGACATGACAGTAGGTAATGGAGCTTTATGGCGTCAGATAAATTCGCGACGGTGCCAGTCAAGCTCTCAAAAACCGTAATAAATGAAGGCCAATCTTCTAATTGCGACGAGAATTTTGGGAGTTCTATTTTGGGCAGGACCGAGTTTGATATCATAGGTGGCTGTTTTTGTGCTGATGGCTCAGTGTCATTTTGGTCTGATGGTAAGACATTGATGTCTATTTCGGCTACAAGTATAGTGTCGTAGGCGTCTACTATTTTCTCGTAGCTTTCCAGATATGATTTTTCCTGGACCTCCGTTAAGTCATCGGAGTTCAATATTTCGTAGTATACCGTGTCTAATTTTTCTTTTACCACTCTTACCTCAGCAAATCTGGCGTTAAGACGGGAAGTCTCAAATTTTCATACAAAAAGAGAAAACGTTTCTCTCCCCCTAAAACATCACCGATTTTGATGATTTTTGGAAATGTTATAGATTTGATCAAAATCTAGGTTTATAGGTTTTGATTTTTATCATTTTATTAATGGAATTTGAATAAATGGGTATTTAAATTCCGATCTTTTCTTAAAACTTGTTTCTCTAGTTGGTGAATTGCTTATATGAAAACTAATGATAAATAAAGAAAAAGGAAAACCTATAAACCTATAAAAAAAACACCTTTGTCTTGTTTTATTTTTATAAGGACAAAGAAACAGTTTCACAATATTTTCTTAAAGTAAAAGTATTAATATTTATAATAATAATTTTGAGACCAACATCGATCGTTTGTTCAGTTTGGATTATTCACTTGATAAACTAAGCAGATTTATACTACCTTGAAATGAGTATACTAAATATTAGGTCCTTACATATGAAATTGGCGTTTTGTATGGGAGGAACAAAAAGTCGAATATTTTTTAATATAATATATTTAATTAATCAAAGTATGAACCATTATTTTCTATGCACTTTTGCCATCTCATAGGTAGTTCATTGATCCCTTTACTAAAAAAACCAGTCGGACGGGAATCAATAAAATCTTTGAAGGCGATTTGGACTGCCCCATCGGAGTTGAATTTTTTCCCTTGCAAGAAGTTATCCAAATTTCGAAAAAAATGGTAATCTGTTGGAGCAAGGTCCGGGGAGTACGGAGGATGTCTTAGACTTTCCAATTGAAGCTCTTCTAATTTAGTAGCCGTCTGTAGCGCAGTGTGTGGTCTAGCGTTGTCGTGAAGCAGCAGTGGCGTGGAGCGATTGACCAGCCTAGGTTGTTTAGCCGCTAGCTTTTCCATCATGGTTTGCAATTCCTGACAATAGACATCAGCCGTAATAGTCTGGCCAGATTTGAAAAAACTGTAATGAACAATACCGGCACTAGTCCACCAAACGCTTACAAGTAACTTTTTTGGGGTTAATTTTCGCTTGGGGCAGGATTTGGCTGGCTGGCCAGGATCTAACCATTGCGCTGAGCGCTTCCGATTATCGTAAAGAACCCATTTTTCATCACAGGTAATGATTCGGTTTAAAATACCTTCATTATTGTGCCGGTTTAGTAATGTAACGCAGCAGTCGACGCGCGTTTGTTTCAGTCAATTTGTGAGGTACCCACCTTTCAAGCTTTTTAATCTTCCCAATTTGCTTCAAGTGAATTAAAACAGTTTTATCACTAACATCGCAGCCTGCAGCTAACTCGGACGTGGTTTGCGATGGATCCGCTTCCACAATAGCCTTCAACTCTTCATTATCAACTTGAGTCTCAGGCCGTCCACGGGGCTTGTTCTGCAGGTCAAAATTTCCAGAACGAAAACGTTGGAACCAAAAACGAACTGTGTTTTCTTTTGCAACACGACCGCCATACACATCATTCACCCTTCGAGTTGTTTCCGCAGCACTAGTGCCACGGCGGAACTCGTACTCGTAAATATTGCGATATTTAAGGTTTTCCATTTTGTAAAATGAGTGACGCAAACAGAAAAAAACAGAAGAAAAAAAACAAATGAATGACGATCATCGAAGCACAAATACATGAGTCTATAGCTGTACAAGTTTGAATTTGGAATTCCTTACCAAAGAGGAGAAATTCGTGATTAAAGTGGCCAGTACGTAAAACGCCAAT
The DNA here is from genome assembly GCA_963890685.1 of Plagodis pulveraria. Taxonomy (NCBI): domain Eukaryota; kingdom Metazoa; phylum Arthropoda; class Insecta; order Lepidoptera; family Geometridae; genus Plagodis; species Plagodis pulveraria. Next base: position 6,010,680 of record OY982964.1, on the reverse strand, counting down.
TTCATATGTAAGGACCTAATATAATACCTACATATTTTTACTCAAGTCGACGAGAAGTAAGCGGCGCGGCGGCGGCGGCGGGCGGCGCGGTGGCGCGGCTACAGTTAAATAATTGTGATCGTGTGACTCGACTGCACGTCTCGCTGTAGTACCTATACATATATGTTTATAGCATTTGACGGAGGTGCGGGGCGCGGAGCGCGAGGCCGGCGGTTAGCTGCGAGACAGCATTACCTTGTTGAAATACGTATTTCTCTGTGGGTGCTTCTGTTCCTTGTCCTCTTAAAATCCGACCTTTTGTATTTCGGTTTACCGGACAACAAAGATGTACCTATCTCAGAAAGCGTAAGGATTGTCTTTTGAGCCTCCCGGAAGCGGGCGGCTTGGCTTTTGGTAGGCATTGCGGAGGCCTTTGTTCACTGTCAAGCAGTAACCGTATCGTAAGCGAGCGATTAATAAGAGCAGAAAGGAAGAGAAAAAAAATACAAATCAAATCCTATATCTATAAATCTAACGTTGTAGGAATGTCAACCTTCTTTTACGGAAGTCGCTTAAATAATGCCTGATTAGGTATTAGTTAATACTATAAACTTTACCTGAGAGCTGAGTTCAAAACCGTTATACCTATTAACTTAATAACGGAACGCTTAAGTTGTTCACGGAACCCTTATTAAACTCGTGCGGAACGCTAGTTTATAACTTAAATCTATGCTACCTAACTATTAAAGGTAATGAGCTGATAAGAAACACCAAAACATTGTCGCATACAAGATAACAAAGAATACAAGTTAATATGTATCCAATTTAACACGTAGTGTATTAAATTTAGTAAATAAATCGCAATATAAACATAAGTACAATGATACAAAAACACGAAAACCAATGCAAACACACTCGGCTTCAAAACTTGCCGGTTAGTAACAAGGAATAATGCAACAGCTCTTATCTATCTATATCGTATTGTGCGTTGTGAACTTCGTCGATTAATAAACTGTAGGTAGGCGATTTATAAGATATAAACATTTACGTAATTATGGTATATGGATACGAGCTGATTGATATTACGGGAAGTACAATAATGGAGACGCTATTTCTATTTGAGGGTTGAAATTAAAAATTCTTATCTTATATGCAAATTTAAAGTTTAAATTTGTCACAATGTGTGCGGAGTGAAATGATCCTTAGCGTAAGGAGACAAGGTTGATTTACTTTGGCAAAAATGTTACTGCCATGCGGTTTTGCTTGATTTTACCGGGAAATTATTTTGGGTTTTAAAATGAGTGGACTGTAATTATAATGGGATTAGGGCTGATTCGTGACGGCTCGAAGGAAACTTTGGTGGGGCTAGGCCCACCATAGAATCGATATTAGGGAATTTGGGAGTACTTACGGGATGGATGTTTTGGGGTGCTCAAGAGCTGGCCGCGCCTCTTTTGTGTGCGGATGGCGGCGGCGTGGTTTCCGATTAGTGCTGATGGCTGGCACTGGTGACTGTGCTGATGTGAACGACCAGGGCAGAAGCACTCACTATAATATACACTTTAACACTACTAACTGTTCTCTTGATTGTGCTGATGTTGGTTGCACCGGTGGCGCGGGAAGAAAATGTATGGAACGCGACACGGGCGAATGTGTGTGCGCGTGCGACTCCTGTCGGCGACTGTGTCCGGGCTACTGTCAAGGTCAAGCTAGCTAGCCGACCGGGCGCCGCAGCTATGTGCGTGCGGTCGGGAGAGGGGTGACGCGGCCAGCAGGTACGCGGCAGGATGGTAAACCGCCCGCAGGCTGATACGTCGCGCTTTTGGCGCGAACACACATTATTATGTTCACATTTGTTTATATCGTTCGTTTTTTTACACTCACTACTAGTAAATTTCCACGAAAGCATTGTTTATTCTAGAATTCAATTCTCCAAATAAAGTTGAACTGGAAAGTTAGGCAATAAAAGGACTGAATTTCCTGGTACTAGATTTTTTTTATTTCTACGAAAATCTTAAAATCGTTTCGACTAATGGATCGATCGCAGCGAATTTTGAAGCGAAGAAATGTAATATTCTTCTAACGGTGCAGTTTATTCAAGTTACCTAAGGATAAAAGAGTTGATCTGCTAATAAGTGACGACAGGAGATCATTTCTTATTACGCTGGAGAGAGCTACCTAACGTTTATTTTTTTTATGATATTGTGATGGAACAAGCACGAGGCCCACCTGATATTAAGTGGTATCCTCTGCCTATAACAGATGAATTTCGTCACAAGTGACGAACTGCACTGCGCCCGTCACCCTGAGACACAGTTGTTAAGTTTCATCATGTTACTGTAATTTTACTGGCTCTCAAGGACTGCTGCTGGAACTCGCTGTTAGGTCCTTGGCGACAGATTTTCTACTTGAACTGTAGCTGAACAGGTAGCTAGCCAGACGGGCATTCGCAAAACGTCCTTCCAACATGCTTGAAGCTCAAGCCGGCGACGGGGATCGAACCATGGACCTGCGGCACCGCAGTCCATAGCTACTTGGACATCATTCATTCAGCTTTCCTCTGCTTCTACATATTTGAACAAAAACTGAACAGCCCCATTCACGGAAATAAAATTTTAGAATAAACCAAGTAATTGGATCAATACAATTTAGTCAGCAAAAACAGCTAAAACTTTATTTAGCTACTATTTTTGTTACCAATCAGCCAAAAAAAACAATTTGCACTATTCGAAAATACACAGCATTTCCATGTCATATTCAAAGCCAAACGAAACTTCTAACGAAAACGTTTTATTTCCGTATACAGTTGGTGAAAAACGGTCGAATTGATAAATGTTTGCGATACCTAGTTGTCAATATGCCCCGTGCTAAAAGTTGTTTCGTAGTTGAACTAGTTTTCAGGTCAAAGTATGCACCTTAGTTATCTACCTCCATACAAGCTACGTTAGAAAATGAATAGGCATTGAGAAATAGATTTTATATAAAAATGAATCTTGATACCTATGTAGTTAACATTATCAAATGTAGATAGCTGGAGTTTCTGTAATTATGAGAAGCTTAATAAGGAAGTATACAGGGAAAGAGAAGTGTAGGTAGAAGAAGAATATCTTGGCTTAAAAAATGCACCACAGTGGTTTAGTATTAGAGCACCTGATCTTTGTTTTAAGCTGTAGTGTGGCAGGATCCTCCCAGCCGTTGGTCGGGCCAAGTAACCGCCCTCACTGGACTCTCTGTTACGACCGCCTCAAGAGAAGCTGAAAACCGAATGTATTAGAGAAGTATTGTGCATGCAGTAGTATATGAGCCATGAATGCTAAGGACACGACCTTCAGTAATGAAGAATATGACCAAGAAAAAGAAGGTGGGGCTTTTTTTTTTAGAAGCTAGCTTTTGACTACTATCTCACCTGATGCTAAGCGATGATGTGGTGGAAGATATTGTTAGCCTAGAATTACTGGCTCTCAAGGACAGCTGCTGAAACACACCGTTGCGTGTTTGGCAACAGATTTTCTACATAAGGGTGGTAGCTAGCCAGGCGGGGATTCGCAAAATACCCTACCACCATGCTGTTTACAACATTCTTACAGCATGGTATGCATGGTTCTTTCCCATTCTAGGTCTACTTTTTTAACATTAATGAGGTTTTAGACCTCATTTTTAGTCCCCTAAATCGGAGTAAAAAAGACAGCGAAATAGCTCTTAAAGTTCAAGCACTTGGTTCCTCAAAACTCACTTTGTTGAGAAGTATATCTTCAAATAGAACGCCCTCTGAATTGAAGTGGAATCGATCGTTTATTCTTCTTCAAGGAATAGATGTTTATTTGATAAAAGACAATATACGTTAAAGATTTTGAATTTGAGAAAGGAGAATACATTTTTAAGGCCCACCTAGTCTTAGATAAAAAAACTTTCGCGACTTTTGTCCATAATTTTGTATATAAATAATTATTATATAATAAATAAAATAATAAGGTTTATGACATCATTCTTGCGTCAAAATTTTACCACCGCACATCTTGACACCGTCAAAAAACCCACCCCCACATCCAGCAAGTATGGACATCACACACTGTTCGCTTTGGTCTTTCCTCTCTTCCGCGTACTTGTGGGATGTGGAACGATCTTCCTCCGAAGGTCTTAGTCTTTTTCGGAAACAAATATTTTGTAACTGGTTAGGACTCGCGTTATATTTACCGGATATTGCTCCGACCAATTTTGAACTTATTAAAGTTCTTTGTCTGGATGTCACGATTGTGCAGAGCGTCGAGGGCGGGAAAACGGAATATATATATATAACGGAAATACGTAATAATTAGTCTTAGATATTTCACGACGCGTAGTAATTATTGTCCCCTTCATTTGACATTGCTTGTCTTGTGGGGGGGGAGGGGTGGATGACGAGGTGTTGTTTTACGGCATAGTCCACGGTTTATGTTGAAACCGTATACATGACAATATTTAGGTGGAAAGTTTACACAGTTCTGGACTGGCTTGCGTGCCGTTTGGACATCGTCATTTTTATTACTACCCCCCAAGTTAGCCAACGAAAATAAAACACGGATGAAGGTAGTTTGATGGAAGAAAGTACTTTTGTTTACTTGTGTTTTTTTGTTGAAAGGAGCAATTGAAAGGAAATATTAAATAAATATATAATATAAATTATGTAAATTGAAAGTTCATTATACAAACCACCAGGAAATGGAATACCCTGCCCGAGTCTGTGTTTTCGGTTAAGCACAATATGGGGGTCTTCAAAACGCGAGTGAATAGGTATCTACTGGGTAAGCGATCATCGATCGATCGCATCATCAGGTGAGAGTGGTCCAGTGCTGTACAGTCCAGAATAAAAAGAAATGCCAAATTTCTAGTCTGTGATCGCTGCTAGTCTACAGTCATTTGAGAGTCTATGGTGCTTGTAATTCTAAAATTCAAAAGCCTTCATTTGATTCAGTCTCTTTCCAACAACCAAACAGGTAACAATTACGTATGTAGTGAAATTGTGAAAAAAAAAAAAAAAAAGTTATTGCGTACACTAATCACCCTTAATCATATGGTTAAGGTCTTAATATAATATATCAATATAGTAGTTCCACGGCTGGAAGATATTAGCTATATAATAGAGAAAAAACGCAGGTTTCCTGTGAACCTATTATTTTATTATCAAAATTAGGTGAGGATAAAATTTTCCTCCCGAGAGCTCCGTTGCGTTTATTACAATTACATTTCACATATATTCAGAACGAGAATGAATAAAGCAGAAAGCTGAATTTGTTTCTTTTCAGCCCATTCTATGCTCATTCATACCACATCCAATCATATGAGATATTTTATCACGTGAAATGTTTCGTTTGACTGAAGCACTGTTTGAGTAGTTTTGAGTACAACGTCAATATTGGAAAAGAAGAAGGCCCGAACTTGTAAGTAGGTTGTATATAAAAAGGTAGTAGATTGACTTGTAATAAACTAAGAACAACTGACTAAGATAATCGCACAAATAAAATACCTAGAACTAGATTTTTAATACTTTCAAATAATCCGAGGGGAAGCGGTAAAAATGGGAACACATGTTTTTTTTTTGTTTTTGTGACAGAACATGCTCGAGGCCCACCTGATGTTAAGTGGACTAACCTCTGCCTATGACAGTTGCAATTCAGGACAACTCACAAATTGCACTGCGCCTGTCACATTGAGACATAGTTGTTAAGTCTCATTGTGTCTGTAATTTCACTGGCTTTCAAGGACTATTGCCGGAACACACCTTTCGGTGCTTGGCGACAGAATTTCTACTTGAGGGTGGTAGCTAGCCAGGCGGGCAATCGCAAAATGCCCTTCCACCATGCGGTGAAGCTCAAGCCGGCGGTGGGGATCGAACCAGGGTACTGCGGCACGGCAGTCCATAGGCATTACCGCTTGGCCATCATTGCTTCAAAAATTCATTGTAAAACGTAGCTTGAATTTTTTACTGACTTGAAAAAGCTTAGTAAGTTCTCAATACAACTATGTTTTTTTTCGTATGTGTTACCTCTATTTTCTATACACGGGGTATATTTAGACGTTTTTCTAATATTCAAGAGGTGATGCTTGTCATGTGGTCCCATTTAAATTTAAGTGAGATCTGACAAGTAGTATTTGAGTTTTAACTAATAATGCGTATTTTGTTTTTTTTTTTGTGGCCTGGATATGCCTACAAATATTAATATAAGACAATGCGCACCAATATGTAGTAAACTAATCTACATCTACACTAATATTACGAGTAAAGGGAGAAGATTAGTATTTTTGTATGCAACGAATAAACTTAAAAACTACTGGAACGATTTGGATGAAATTTGGTATGGAAATAGTTTGAGACACGGAGAAGGACATGGGATAGATTTTATTCAACTGCGCAAAAGGAGCTAAATGGTTTTGCGCAATAACCGATATACCCGCTGGCAAAGCCGCAGCAGGAAATCTAGTACCTAACTAATACACTGCTAGAATCGGAGCTGTGGCAATTCAAAATTAGTGATTTTATATTAAAATGGTATTCAGAGTGAGTAGCATATAAGCACGCCGAAGGACACCAACGCAGCACCACAGATTACTTAATTTTTATTTTAGTTGAAACTCTCTATCTGGCGTTTTACACCACCACCAATACAGCTAGATGCGGGACTTGTACTGCGTTTCACTTTATCATCAGCACAATATGGTTTCTCATCAGAAAAGGACGCGACAGAATAATCTTAGCTACGATTTTATATCCAGCCGCTTTCCTGAAACCAACTTTCCTTGGAAATGCTCTCTATTGTAGTCACAATGTCTTACACCTAAGTTTTCGTGAACCTCCAAAAACCCCTTATTAACTACAACTTGTAGATAACAACATGATCAAGTATTTATTATAAGTTGTAAATACTGAAGCCCGTGAAAATGTTAACAATAAGGTTAAAAAAGGAAGTTAAGTACAAAAAGGATACTCTATTTATAGTTGATTGTTTTTACTACCATCTCACCCGATAGGAAGAGTTGACGCGAACGAAGATGTTTTTCAGGCTAACCCAGAATTACTGGATTTCAAGGACAGTTGACAGTTTAGGTGCTTAGCGACAGATTTTCTCCTCGAGTGTAGCTCGACGATCATGCTATAACGACTGTTATCCTAAGACAATTAATGGGACTACTTGAAGAGCTCAGTATAGTAATGCCATTAGCGGTCACCCATCCAAGTCGTTACCGCTTTGTGCACTGATATTTCACTAACTAAAGGAAAATTTAAACATAAGTTGTGTCTGCCGTTATATTTCCTTATTTGGGTAATCAGGGCGTTTAGATGGCAATGAACCTTGTTGTGCGCTCAATCGGCTACAAAAACTTAATCACATCGGTGTGAATTGTGGCATGCTGTTCATAAAGCCTAATTTTATCTGTTCTTTACGATATCTAGGGTATTGAATAGATTCAGGCGTTAATTTGCGGAAATCCATATTTAATCATAACAAATATTGAAAAACGAAAACATCAAATTAATATTTTGATAAAACACTTAAAAATCGCGGGATCGAGAAATTTTCTCGATCGTGCGCTCGTATACGAGCGAGTCTTGTAGAGTCAAGACCTCCTGAGGATGCTTCGTGTAAAACCGAAACACGTCGAAAATTCTTCCGGTTTGGCTGCGTGGCGTTTGTGACGTCACGTCGGCTTAGCCGGAAAATTAGGCGGAATTGTCACTAGATATATTTTTTATTTATTAAGTGTTTTATTAAAATAAATTTGATGTTTTCTTAAAATATTTTATAAATATTTGTAATTATTAGATATCTAGGGTATTAAGTCGCAACTCTAGCCCTGATTAGTACAATTTAAAAATATCCCATGATTACCTACTTTTCCACAACGTCTTAAAATCTGATTGTGCCAAATGCAGAAAGCGTTCAGTACTCACAGAATTTAGATTTTCTAATTATACATTAGTACTTGCTTGAGGGGACGCATGCATATAAATTGCCTGCAATTTCCTTTGTTTGCCTCATTGTGGAGAATACACGGGAAAGATTTTCCACATATTCTGTAGAGATTTTTTGTTTAAACGTTTTTTGTCTTATTTAGACTAGAATCATGAAAAACCCATTTAACGCATATCCATTTAGTACTTATTTATCGGAATATATCATTTATTTGTAAATGAAAAAAAAATCTCGAAACATTTTTTTATAGTTAATAGACTAGTCTCTGACAAATATCTCATATGATGGTAAGTGATGATATGGTTGAAAATGTTATCATTTACAAGTATAAAACCAATTGTGAAATTGGTCTGGTTTGTAGTACAACGCAAGTGGTACTATAGATGTCGCTCCATCCCAATACGTTGGTTGAAGAACGATAGCGGGGATTTGAGTTATGACGTCATGTGATGTTGGCTCGATTGGTTGGAGCGTGCCCGGCTCAAGGGGTGGATGGACGCGGGTTCGAGTCCCGCACATGACTTAGATTTTTCCTATCGTATATTTGTGATTTTGTAATGTTATTCAGGTTAAACTAGAATTACTGGCTTTCAAGGACAGCACACCGTTAGGTTCTTGGTCACGGATTTTCTACTTAAGGGTGGTAGCTGCCCAGGCGGGCATTTGCAAAATGCCCTACCACTATGCTGTAATGACTGGCATCCTACGATAACCATCGGGACCGACAGCTTAACGTGCTCTCCGAAGCACGGAAGCGCTCAGTAGTAACGTCACTAGCGGTCACCCATCCAAGTCCTGATCGCGGCGGACGTTGCTTAGTTTAGCTGATTGGTTAAGAATGGCTAAGCAAACTTCGCTACGAGCGCTTCTAATCTCTTATCAAACAAAGCGTGAGAATGAAGACTTATTGTTTTGTTCAATCTTGTTTGTCAAGGCCAAGATCTCGGTTAGACCTCTAACTGTCGCGACCAGAAGGATGCTTATGCCGTTGTCTGTCACGACCAGGAGGATACTTATGCCGTTGTCAGTCACGACCAGGATGATGCTTATGCCGTTGTCTGTCACGATCAGGAGGATGGTTATGCCTTTGTCTGTCATGACACTGATAATGTTAAGGTCGTTATATGTCCCGACCGGAGGGGGCTGCGCACATCATGACGTTATTCTTGCTTTTGTATAAATAAATCTTATAAATTAATAATTATTGGTTTGAATGACAATATGCGTTATTTTTCTTGTATAAAAAAAACTTACTTCTTCGACATAGAAGAAAATATTTGAATGCAAATTAACACCATTTTAGCGCCCGCTTAATATATTTTCGTGGCGGAAAACATTAGTTGGCAATTTTCTTTCTGCTCCCTAATACTAAACTATGCAAATTAAAAGACTGAATTAACCCTATGACGAAATACTATAATGTTTGTTTTTTGAGTACAACGAAATATTTATCCCTCAAACGGCCTGTTTCATTCTATTACTTTCAATATGCACTTCACTTAAAAAAACTTGCATTTCTAGTTAGGAATAAAATGCTTTCTTTTTATTATAGTGATGCCTTTAGTATCTCACAGAAAGTGCATAGAGTATTTTCTTCGTAATTATAATTAAAATATTCCTTGACCTTTTTATCAGCCATCTTTCAATCACAAATAGCCACGTGTTGACTTGAAAATCTGGGTCGTATTTTTCATAACTGCATAGGCAGGAGTGCTTTGTTCAAAACTTGTTAGACCAACAGCATAGCAAACTTTTTTAAATTAAGTTACGACGCTCCTTTATTTATATGCGTTACTCGTTTGTTTTATTATCGTTGAAAAGAATGTAGTTTTAACAAACGAGTGTAGTTTTGGTGCAGCTACGGTACTCATCTAAGCTGTCTTTTCCGTACATTTGTTATATATATAGATGCGGCCCGCGGTGTTACCCGCTGTTTAACATAAATTATATGAAAGGTGGCTGGCATACGAACATTTGTGCTCGTAGCCAATTTTATAACCATACCAACCAACCAAACAATAACAACCATAACATTATTTTGTTATTTTTTTTTCATACTGAATAATTGGAATTAACTCATACTTTACAAAACTGGCATGATGAACACGATCATTGAACATGACTTGTTGTTCATAGCCTGTCTCTTAACGTGATTCGGAGAAAGTACTGAAGCTAGGTTTCTTTATTTTTTTCACTATTTTTATCGCACTTATGGAAAACACTGACGATGATGAGATTGACCTGTAGCTTATGTGTTACAATATTGTGTAAGTTATCTGCATATTAAATTTATTTCATGCAAATCGGTCAACACTCGCAGAAGGAAAATTTAAATTGCACGTGAAAAACATTTTGATTAAGAAATCTTATTACACAGTTTGTGAATACCTGTTAAAAGCTTGGACAATTCCGATTCTGCCAAGCTATCACCTACGTAATTTAAACAAATATTGTAAAAGTATTATTATACCTATAGAATGTAACACATTGTTACAAGACGTTTAAAAGACTGGCCCCGAGTTTCTTGTCCGTTCTTGTCTCAGTAGCTCTATATACTTTTTTTTGCTGAACGTCTCATTACAATTTAAAATTTGTAATTGACCCTCATAAGAGCGTCGTAGAAGCCTAAATTGAATAAATGATATTGACTTTGACCTTGACTGTAAATCGGTATAAAATAATAATGCTTATTGTCACCCACCAGTAAATAAACTCAGAGTTGATAAAAATGACAAACATTTTAGTCTAATTTATTAAGCTACACAATTTACAAGATACAAACTTATTCAAGTGTAATTTGTAAGCAAACCTGTCAGAAGAAAATATCTTATTCTCACCAGATACAGTTGCAGGCAGAAAATAGACATGATTATTTATTTTTATTTTTTATTGTACATGGAAAACAAACATCTTATTATGGTGATAAGGCCTTTTGTTAATGCTCAGTTGGTTAACTACCACCCTCAGGAACCAAATCAGTCGCCAAGAAGTCAAGTCAAAGTCAAAATCATTTATTCAATTTAGGTGTCTACGACGCTCTTATGAAGGTCCATTACAAATTTTAGTATTGAAATATTCTATATTGTACTGCCACGTTCAGCAAATAAATTGTATAGAGCCATTGCGAGAAGAACGGGCAAGAAACTCAGGGCCATTCTTTTAAACGTATTTGAACAATGTGTTACATACTTGCTATATAATAAAGTTATTACAATTTTTGTTTAAATTATGTAGGTGACAGGCGATAGCTTGGCAGAAGCGGAATTGTCCAGGCACTTTTGTCGTATAAGTAATTAGAAACTGTGTAGTATATGTGTGTAGGATTTTTTAATCAATATGTTTTTCACATGCAACTTGAATTCCCCTTCTGTGAGCGTTGTAATATGTTTGGGAACTTAATTATAAAACCGTACAAAATTACCTAAAAAGTACCTTTTATTTTTCTTTGCTAATCTAAAACATGGCACCGCTATTTTATCACTATAAGTGAATTGCTGATTCAGCAGCTAATTTTGAAAGACAGTTTCTTCGACAGTTTCTTGCTTATCATCCACCACCACGTCATCACTTGCCAATTACAGAGGGGGTGGTGGGGCAAAGGCTACCATATCAGCTGTAAAATAAACCGCAGGGAAAGCTAGTATTATGATTGACAGTGTGTTCTGGCAGCTGTTCTTGAGAGCCAGTAACTCTTGGTTACCTTGAATAACATCTTCGACCTCATCATCAAGTAGAAAATCTGTCGCCGATTACCTAACGGTGTGTTCCGGCAGCAATCCTTGAGAGCCAGTGAAATTACAGAGACATTAGACTTAACAATTATGTCTCAAGGTGACGGGCGCAGTGCAATTCGTGACTTGTGACGAAATGCATCGGTTATAGGCAGAGGTTAGTCCGCTTAACATCAGGTGGGCCTCGAGCTGCACAATAACATAAAAAAAATACATCATCACTTACCATTAGGTAAAATAGAGGTCATAGGCAGAAAAAATATAATAAAACATTGCAGATAATAAATTTACACAAGTCTGAAATAGTTTGCACTAATAAAACGAGATTTTACAATCACCCCATAAAAACATCAACAAGGGCCAGCATTCATTATGAGCTGCCGTGCAAAGTACCTATAGTGCGAAATGAAAGAGAATCTTTTAAGTACAACCACACAATCAAAGTAATACAAGATTAAACAGGGTTATTGGTAAAATGCTAACAACCTCTTAGGGTCGACTGCTGTATATGAAAGTTTTCTTATAATATTAGGCATGTAGTGTGTGTTTTCGGTTTTTTCTCTTCTTTATTTCTTATTCGCCTTTAGTGACATATCAAACGTCATTTTGTCAAAGAAATACGCAGTTATGAAGTGCTTTACAATATAGGTACAGTTTTGACGTGAATTTATTGCTAATTTTTTTATTATAAAAATATTAGTGATACTCATATTGTTTATTTTAAAAATATTAGTGATTCAGGCGTTATTTGTTATTGTTAAATATGGAAATCCATATATAACTATAACCAAAATTTTTTTAAATATTTTAAGAAAACATTTAATAAATATATTAATAAAATACTTAAAAAATATATATGTAGTGACAATTCCGCCTAATTTTCCTACTAAGCTGACGTGACGTCACAAACTCCACGCAGCTAAGCCGGATTTTTTTATAGCCAAATCGAAATTCATTTCTCGATCGTTTGCTCGTAGAGTCAAGACCTCCTGAGGATGCTTCGTGTAGAAGCGAAAGAAAATTCTACCGGTTTGCCTGTGTGACGTCACGTCGGCTTACCAGGAAACTTAGGCGGAATTGTCACTAGATATATATTTTATACATTTGAAGTGTTTTATTAAAATATTTATTTAATGTTTTCTTAAAATATTTTAAAAATATTTGTTATTGTTACTAATATCTATGTTTAGAGTGATAAGTGTCACACACATCACAAATGAATTTGCTTAATAATTCCTATAGCAGTGATTAATACACAAATGGAGGTAATATTTGTAACACATCGACCTGCTATGGAGCCATTTTTTTCTAATAATTATTGAACTTATTTATGATAACATTTCTGATGCTATCATAAATAAGTTACGCGGGATGAAATATATTACGTATATTTTCTTAAAATTAATGCCTTGTAAACTCATATATCAATTCTATTTTTAAAAAAGGTCACCCTCAAGTGGAAAATCTATCACCAAGCTTCTAACAGTTCGTTCTAGCAGCAGTTCTTGAGAGCCAGTAAATTTACAGGCACATGAGATTTAATAACTGTATCAAACGTTCTCCGATTTCGCGCCAGATGCCTATTCCACTCGGCCACCGTAACATGGTCGCCCGAGCCGGAATTTTGTGTTCAAATTGTGTTACTCTAACCGTCATAGGGGACGGTCCCCGGTCATCAACGATACTACTAGAATTCACCTGATCGAAGAAGTGCTTTTTCTCTCTCTCGCAGTGAAGCCGCTACCTTCTATATTTCGATATATGAAATTTTGTGCTACAATGCGTCCAAGTAATTTTCACTTAGCACGCGATGCTTTTGCTTGTTTTGTTATCATATTTAGAAACTCTGTTATTTTATTAACAACACATGGTTTTCATTATTTAGATTTTGTAATTGTGGGTCAAAATGGACATACAATTTTGGTTATAAGGACCGACATATTGATTCCAATTTAAGTGCTGAATCAAGTTTTTTTTATTTTTTATAGCTGATAGGTCAGCCTTTCACCACATTCTCATCTGATGGTAAGTGATGATGTGGTCGAAGGGTTATAACAGGCTTAGTCTAGAATTACTGGCTCTCAAAGGACATTTGGCGGAACACACCGTTAAGTGCTTGGTGACTGAGTTTCTACTTGAGATTGGTAGCTAGCCACGTTGGCATTCGCAAAATGCCCTACCTCCATGCGTTGAAGCTCAAGCCCACGGCTGGATTTGAATCAGGGACTGCCAGTCCATAGCCAATACCACTGAGCCATCAGAGCTTCAGCGTCATTTTTTCTTATTTAAATAAATTTTTTACTCATATAGGTATCTTATCTTTAGCCTAACAAACTTGCCTCTTATTGTATTATGTGTTCTGTACCCTAAAACCGCTTCACACAAATACAAAACTCAAATATTTATGGAACTTACGCGTAGCCCCGTATTTTCGACTCGGAATTATTCGCATTGCTGCCTCACTCGTATCTGTTGATATGTGATGCGAGGGTTCTGCGGTAGAAGGTATTTGGTTGTTTTGATTTTGTATGTAAAAGATAGCTGTATTATATATTTTGAATCATTCCCTGCATGCCGATTTCTCTCAACGGCGGCTCTCACCATGGTGAGTCTACAAACGATGATTTCTCTTTGTCTTCGGGGTCTTTTAACGCCGAGTCTCAAAACATAACCATTGTTTAGAGACTCACGTCTCTAAACAATGGTTACTCTTTAACATCGAGGTTTATTTACGTCGACTTTCAAAACGGTAAGTCTGTTATTGCTAGTAGGCTAGCCTTATAACACTATTTTTACTCATGGTAAGTGATGATGTGGTCGTAGGTATTCTTCAGGCTAACCTGGCTACTGGCAATCAAGGGCAGCTGCAGAAACACACCTTGAGATGCCAGACATTCCGGCCACACCGGACGTGCGAAAAATGCGCTATCGCCATGCTACCCTGCTATGACGACAGCCAGGCAGCAACCGGCATCGACGACTGCTTAATCGAAATTAAAAACGGTCACGCACATGCTTACTCCTGTCCAATTAAAAGCTGAACGCCTACACAACTGCAGTATCAACAACACATCATCAATTGCTACAACTTTTTTGGCAGGAGCACAGCGTAAGTAAGCCGCTTAACAGGAGTGCGCTCTGCGGCGGACTCGAAGCGATTATTTAATGCGGATTAACGGGAAACTTGTGGCAGTGACCAAAGTTGGTACAAGGAAGCTGTTCGGTCACTCACACATCGATGAACGTTTCACACCAATATACAAACAAGTAAATTATATGAATACTATATTATATTTGTTTATAGTATGGATGTGCGAATGAATAGATGTTTATTTTGTGCAACGTTACACTCCATTGCAGAGCTAAGAGAAACCTATATGGCACAATTTTGTCATAATATATATATGAGCAATAGCCATAGAATTTATATAGCCATAAAAAAAAATGCGAAAAATGGCACCGACTTCGACGCAACAAATGTGTGAAATAACTTTCGAAGTCGTTACCATGATGGTTCAAAAGTACCTACTATATTGTGCGCATGGTACCAATTTTGACGACAATTTATTTCACATATTTGAGTGTTGAAGTCTGTGCCATTATTTGCAAAAAAATATTTTTCACTCTTTTTAGTGACCTACTTATAGGATCGATTGTCATTCCCTGTCAATGACTATATCATCAACATAGGAAAATACTTTTTAGTAATTGGAGTGTAACTCAAAACCGGCTTAACCGATTTTGATAAAAAATATATGGGACCACAGGGCAAGCATCAGCTTTTAAAATCGGTTCATGCAGTCAAAACTTCTGAGGCAATAAATATAAAAAAAACTTACGTATTGAGTAATTCCTCCTTTTTTTTGAAGTCGATAGAAAAAAGACATAAATCAATTAAGTTTAGGTGGGTCAAAGAAATAGTTTTATAAATGTTATTGCTGCCTTAATTTCCGTGGTCATTTCTTATTCGATATCTATTTGTTTTATTTTACCATATCATATCCGTGTCTCCTGAAACTCCTTAGCTCTAGAACGATGCGATGGAGCAAGCTAGCTGTTTTTTGTTGTTTCCAGATGCAAGTTTTATATGTATCTGATTGTTTTTATGCAAGCCAACCTGTTTGCGATGAACCTCTAATTGGTATTATGTATAAAAAGGTTATAAGCGAAATCCATGAATCATAACCTTCACCTCAGTATTCTATCATACTAATGTCCTCCGCTTTCAAAAAGTATTGAGCAATTCAGATTCTCTTATAACGCAATGTCACAGTGGTCCTCACGAAACTTAGAAGTGGAGCTGCTATCAACAATACTTATTCATTTCGTATCAATGGCTACTTAACTGTTAAGATAATGTTTGCCCAATGCACTCTCCATGGCCCTGTAAGATGCATACTTGACTTACGTCAAAAATGCTTCGGAGCGGTCATTCTCCACCCAGTTGTAGTCCAAGCAGCGAGTTATTTGACATTTCCCGATCTCCACTTCAAACTTCCCAAAAGCCCGGGGCGCATGCTATTAATGAATAAATAGTTGTTGGCACGAGTTTACATACTGCCAAGTCATTCCAGTGTGCATAGGCTATTACATTACCATGTTGATCCATTGCTTATGCGGAGACATTACCTACCAGCCGTTTTGGTCACAACTGCAGTACTAAATTGCTAAACGATTTAATTTGCACTGCAAGCATTGCAGTTGCAATTTTAACATGGAATTAGGTGTTGGTCTGAGTTTTTTTAATCTTATTTCTGAGATATTAAGTCTAGGATAGCCTTAACTACTTTTTTGACTGATATATTTTACTGACATTTAAGATTGTAGTCATAAGGTAGCCTATCAGATAAAAACCATTATCTAAAAGTCCACGGATACTGCAAGAAATATCAGAATGAAAACTAATTACTATATCGAGAGTAACTCCGGTAGTGCACAGTGTTCGAAATCCGGTCAGATAATTTTGCGCTGTCAGAATGAAATTAAAATGTAAAATTTGTGAGTGACTAAGTGTGGACATGTGTTTTTTCTTCTTTTTTATGCCATACGAGGCAAACTATTAATCGCGCCGCCTGATGGAAAGCGATCACTGTCGCCTATAGATATCACTAACACTAGAAGATCACCAGCCGCCGATTCGCTGATGA
The DNA here is from genome assembly GCA_963890685.1 of Plagodis pulveraria. Taxonomy (NCBI): domain Eukaryota; kingdom Metazoa; phylum Arthropoda; class Insecta; order Lepidoptera; family Geometridae; genus Plagodis; species Plagodis pulveraria. The sequence continues at coordinate 5,993,874 of OY982964.1, read as the reverse complement.
CCTGGGGATTTTTCACGTATTCAAGAAGCTGGGTATTTACCACACCTTGCAGAGTGCAGAGGCAATAGCTATGAGCCTGTAGTAAGACGGATCTGACCGATCGCCTATCTTTGGTATTGGGGCAATTCTCCAAGACAACGGTTGACATCTTTTTGCATATGTAAGCAGGATGAGACACATGTTTGTTGAGACTTCGATTATGATGAAAAGAGTTTAGATAGGTCTTGGATTACCACATAGGTTACTTAAAAATAACAAAAAATTAAAAAACATGAAATTTTTATATAATAATACACCAAAAAAACGGCCAATTCCCTACTTGACATCATAAGCGCCACCTTGCCAAACCAGAAGGATTTGAGACGTGTTTCACTTTTACAGGAAGCATCCTTAAGAGGTCTTGAGATTACTCTTTTGATTCTTATTCTCATTATATGCATCCGACAATACTAACACATATTTTGTGAAAATATTAACCAGCTACCTATTACAGTTCAGGCTTTTAGAGGTTGGTGCTGAAACACAGTATTGATTCTACCTGATTTGTACTAGGGATTAAATTTTTTTATCTGTTACGCATACGCTCGCCAAAATAGTTCGTCATTGTGAATGAGAAAGTATCCAATGGCCACCATGAACCTGAAAACATGTTTAAGTTTTTCAATGAATCTTGCTTTAGTCGCGGTATTGGACGCAAATGGCTAACAGTTTTGTTGTGGTGCATAAAGAAGATTGCTTCTTATATTTGATGAGCTGGTTTTTGCTAACATCTATTGCTAAGTCATAATGTGGTTGAAGTTGTAAATAGGAAAGACAGAATAGTTTTCATGCACTGATGTTACAAAACACCTTAATATTGTCGCATTACACATAGTTCTCATTATCTTTTGTTATTATAAGTTTGCCTAGCCGTACTTAACCTATCAGCTAAGTTAAGCAACATCCGCTGTGGTCATGAATTAGATGGGTGACCGCTAGTGACATTACTACTGAGCGCTTCCGTGCTTCGGAGTGCACGTTAAGCCGTTGATCCCAGTTGATGTCTTGAAATGGCAGTCGTAATAGCACGGTGGTAGGACGTTTTGCAATTGCCCGCCTGGCTAGGTAGGACCATCAAATACAAAATCTGTCACCAAGGGCCAACGGTGTGTTCCGGCAGCTGTTCTGGAGAGCCAGTATCATTATAGGTTAGCCTGAACAACATCTTTTACCACAACATCATTTACCATCTAGTGAGATAGTAGTCAAAGCCTAGCCAATCAACTATAAAAAGATGAAAAAAAAACCTATCAATCATTTATTCATCTACAAGACAGGGTCAGAACAATATGTATTTGTTTACCAAACATGAAAATATTGTGATGATTTTGGCTTTGGTGTTATGGCCGTCTTCTGAAGCCAATCCTTCTGGGGAATGCTCTAGTGTAGAATATTAAATCAGAGGGAGCCATGTTATGCCCTTAAATGTTCAGCGAGTGACATTCAACTTGGGAAGTGACATACCGTCATTATTTCTAGTTGTTTCTTATACGATCAGCTATAGTTCAGTTGATACCGACAACACCTGAACCATGGCTCTTTAAGAAGACCACAGTAGACAACTCAGATGAACTACATAAGCAGTGTTCAGGCGTTATTATTATATTTAATATGCAGTCAGTCACAAGCTGAGATTCGAACGAGCGGTAAAGAAGAGGGTAGTTTTGGGACATAAACACGATGGTTACAAATAATACGTGCATGACCGCCAGTGCTTCTCGGACGTAGCGCGGTTCTAGTTTTGGTGAATTCTGCTGGTAACAGTTATTTATAAAAGTGATTGTGAGTGCCTTCACCCGGGTGTTTAGGTTTGTGCAATAACGGATACAGTACACACATAGACGGAACCCTGCGAGCTGCTCAATAGTTTCAAGGTTGGTTTGTATTGACTGTAATGGTACCCCTGAACACAACACCTACCTATATAGAGAAAAATTAGGACTAGTCAGCTCTCTGAGCAATCGAAGGAAAGGGCCTGAATAGCAATAGATCTCATAAACAGGTGGAACAAGGGTAATAAATCTTAAAGCAGATTTAAGGTTGAACTGGCCGTACAGTTCTCCATACAAACGCCGTAGGATGATCACTCCCTTATTTGAGATTTTAGGTATAGAAAACTTTATATGAAAATGTTTCGAGACTCATAACTCTTAACTTAATTATCTTTTTAAAATTTCGTTACGATACAAACATAGATAATGACGAGTTCAATCGATATCATGTTTTATTTTGGACCTAAAGCCTCAAATAAGGGGTGATCACCCTACGACGTTTGTATGGAGAACTGACCGGCCAATTCATCTTTAAGAGTAGTTCTTTGATTCATATTATTAAAAGGGTGCCAGGTTTAAGATTAGCAAAGACAAATAAAAGGTCCTTCTTAGGTAATTGTGTATGGTTTTATAATAAAGTTCCCAAACATATTACAACGCTTACAGTAGGGAAATTCAAGTTGCACGTGAAAAGCATATTGATTAAAAAATCCTACTACACAGTTTCTGATTACGCGACAAAAATGCCTGGACAATTCCGCCTCTGCCAAGCTATAGCCTGTCACCTACATAATTTAAACAAATATTGTAATAACTTTATTATACGGTAAGTACCTATGTAACACATTATTAAAAGATGTTTAAAAGAATGGCCCCGAGTTTCTTGCCCGTTCTTCTCGCATCTCTATTTTATTTATTTGCCGAACGTGGCAGTACAATGTAGAATATTTCAATAACAAAATTTGTAATTGACCTTCATAAGAGCGTCGTAGACGCCTTAATTGAATAAATGATTTTAACTTTGACTTTACCTTAAACTAACGCTAATGTACAATGATAACAATGATAATGATTTTAAAGAAAAGGAAATCACTTTTTGGCCGTTAATATTAAGATCGAATATTGTTTCAGCTTTAAGCGAAAGCCTTCATGATAAAGAGTATGTAGTAAAGTCACGTTTTACTACAAAAAAGTATAATTTTTCTCTATGCGTTTCACAGTGAGGGCAGCAACTCACTGTGCTAATCTGACGGCTGCGGAAGGGACGCCCGGGCAGCGGGGAGGGTTGTGGTGAACTCTGCGTCATCAATGCCGGCTGCGAGGCACCATCTTCTTCTTTCTTTATATTTCAGGATACACCATCACGGTCCGACACAAAAAAGTAATGTATCCACTGTTTCCTGTACGAGAGATCTATCTCTTGGGGATACTATCTTTTTGCTTGCATCTACCTGGTTTTCAATTATAAAAGTCCTTCAATATTTTACGCCGGTACCAGTTGTGTCTTACTAATATTATAAATTGGATATCTAGTGCATCGTCAACCTTACCTCAGTGAATGATTGTACGAATTTCAAAATGTAGGTGTACTTTTATTACATTATATAAAATATCAAGGCCTTGCTTGGAGTAATATTTGTGAACCAATTTGATAAGAGGCGCCCAAGGAAGCGCAATATTCTCAATTAGAATTTCACGCGGTGATAAGCTGCCGAGAGCTAATAGACTCCGAGCAAAAGCTAGCTTATACTGATCTTATTTTTTCCTTTTTTATGTTATTGTTACTGAACAAGTTCACAAGGCCCACCTAATGTTAAGCGGTATCTTCTGCCTATAACAGATGCATTTTGTCACAAGTGACGAACGGCACTGCGACCATCACACTGAGACATACAGTTGTTAAGTCAAGGACTGCTGCCCGAACACACTGTTAGATGCTTGGCGACAGATTTTCTATTTGAAGGTGGTAGCTAACAAGGCGGGCATTCGCAAAATGCCCTTCCACCATGCGGTGAAGCACAAGCTCGTGGCGGTATTCGAACCATGGACCTGCTGCGCGGCAGTCCATAGCCAATGCCACTGAGCCATCACTGCCTCAAACGGTTAACGTTTAACGTAATAACGTTAAATTATTACTATGGTATGCCCACACGCCCCCAAATTTGGTCACATCTAACAAAATTTTCAAAACGAGTTGAATATTCTCTTGTTGACCCAATTTTGCGGATTTAATTGAGCTCCATCTGTTGCTGGTTTTCCATCCTATCTGATCCTCCAGCTGTACAAATATGTTTTATAAACAATTGTCTAATAAGTCGAGTAGCATATAGTATAGCTCTATAATCTCATAATCACGACATTCTGAATAATACATTTTCAGTATAAGTCTGGAGCCTTACAGTATACTAGATGGCGCTCTAGTCAAAATCTCAGTGTCTATGGCATATGATCCAAACATATCTGGTGAAATGTGGTGTTTTGCACAATTTTTCTACCTTTCAGGGTAATTACTCCGTTGCATGGCGTGATGGAATTACATCAACAGCCATAACGTCCACTTTTAAACGAATGCCCCCTCTTTTTCCATAGTCCCCACGCTTGGTAGGCATTTTCGGAATCACAGTGTAATTTGGCAGTTCTTCAAAAGACGTTTCTGCCCATCTTCTGGTATTTTTCCCTTCGTCGACCATTACGCCTTCCACAGGCAGATATGAAGGGGGTCCAATTCTAGACTGACACCCCGCAGGAAAGCGGTGGTGGTGTGCGTTATAGATAATGGTAACAATTGAATTTCATTCATTGATGGGCAATGTCGGCTCCACATGATTCGTAAGGGTTAAATACCTGTAGATCTAGAGAGGGAGGGGAATCAGAAATGACTCAAATGGGTTGTTATTGATACTGCAATGTTCAGTAGTGGCTTTTTTTCCTTTTATTTGTCGGTTCAGTTCCTTGTGTTTTGATAGTGATACAAGCTTGCCAAGCATTATGAAGCAGTGATGGCTCAGTGGCATTGGCTTTGGACTGCCATGCAGCAGGTCCATGGTTCGAATCCCACCGCGGGCTTGAGCTTAACCGCATGGTAGAAGGGCATTTTGCGAATGCCCGCCTGGCTAGCGACCACCCTCAAACAGAAAATCTGTTGCCAAGCACCTAACAGTGTGTTCCGGCAGCAGTCCTGGAGAGCCAGTAAAATTACAGGCACATGAGACCTAACAACTGTACGTCTCAGTGTGACGGGCACAGTGCAATTGCAATCGTTGACGAAATGCGTATGCTATAGGTAGAGGTTAGTCCACTTAACATCAGGTGGGTCTCAAGCTTGTTCAGTCACAAAAACAAAACAAAAAATCACTCCAAAGAAAATACTACACACGATCACTGCAAAGTGTTTGAAACATCGGGACAAAAATAATGATTAATATACGCGATTTAAACCGTTTAAAGTTGTTTAATTACAGAACAAAAAATGTTTCACATCAAAACTTGAATTATGGGATTGTGCACACAAACATTTTCGAGTCTGTTATTGCTTGCCCTACAAGCAGTAACTTCCTCAGCAACACAAGAGTTTATTCAAAATAAAAACAACACACCTCATCCAGTACGTAATATGGTAAGATAAAGATTGCTACTTATACCATTAAGTATTGCACACTTGACCTTGCAAAAGAACAAATAAAGAAATTAAGTATTCTGAGGTAGCACGCAGACTTGTGAATTGTTAAACTAGAACACAGACTTACCCTCAGTCTCGAATTAATGTTTGTAATTTTGTTAAGCTCACTAAGCTTTGAGAACGCCTACTTGAATAGAATTATGTTTGTTTTCATTGCTCGTTGCCACGTGTGTTTTAGTAGGCGTATCGGATAATTGTATGACTATCTGTAGGTGATTTCTTAGATTCTTAGGGCCTGTTTCAGAATGTTCGAGTAAGTTCCGGTTATACTACCTAGAACATATTTAATAAATAAAACACTATCTTTGCGTTTCACAGTCATCGATTACGCCAATCCATCGGTTAATGCTTGAAACGCGCTGTTATGTTAACTGTCATTTTATCATTCAGTTATTTTATGTGTTGGTTAGGAACCCGAAACTTTATTAGGACATTCTGAAACGGACCCTTATTGAAGCAGTGACGGCTAAGCGAATTGGCTATGGAATGCCACGCAGCAGGTCCATAGTTCGAATCCCGCCGCGGGCTTGAGCTTCAGCGCATGGTGGAGAATGTCCGCATGGCCATCTACCACCTTCAAGTAGAAAATCTGTTGCCAAGCACGTAACGGTGTGCTCTGGTAGCTGTCCTTGAGAGCTAGTAAATATAGGTTAGGCCTGTTAACATCTTTGACGACATTACCACTTACGAACAGGTGAGATTGGGGTCAAAAGCTTACCTATCAGCAATAAAAAAAACGATTAAAATCAAGCACTTAATAATATTGTCCCACGGGGTGCCGGGTTAGATTTGCGCCATCCTGTGTGAAAGAGTAAGAAGTAACGAAGGAAAAAATACCAGTTGGGCTGCCGCGCCTTCTAAAGAACTGTCATCGTGTACTGTGATCCTTAAGACGCATGCCATGCTAAGACATTTCAGATTCATATCTATGATATGTCTATTTTGAAGCGCTCGTAGCGAAGTTTTCTTAGCTGTTCTTAACCGATCAGCAAAGTTAAGCAGCGTCACGCGTGGTTATGAGTTGGATGGGTGACCGGTAGTGACATTACTACCGAACGCTTCCGTGCTTCGGAGGGCACGTTAAGCCGTCGGTCCCGGTTGTTGTCTAAGGATAGCAGACGTTATAGCATTATGGTAGGGCATTTTGCGAATGCCCGCCTGGCTACCACCCTCAAGTAGAAAATCTGCCGCCAAGCACCTAATGGTGTGTTCTGGCAGCTGTCCTTAAGAGCCAGAACTTCTAGGTTAGCTTGAACAACATCTTCAACCACCAACAAACAGGTGAGATAGTGGTCAAAGGCTAACTTATCAAGATAAAAAAAAAACAAACAAAACATTATACTTAGTTTAGTATTTAAAATAGACCCCGTGACAAAAAACCGGCCAAGTGCGAGTCGGACTTGCGCACCGGGGGTTCCGCACAAACCTGCGAAATTCATAAGATTGTAAAATGATTAAAAAATATTTTTATAAATGATTCAAAAGGTTCAAAAGTGAATTATAAAAATTATAAGTGAAGTAGGTACATATTTTATTACAATGAAAAATTTGTAATTACCTCATATTGTATAGAATATTAACAAACAGTTTTGCCATTTTTTCTCTATTGCTGGTTGCCCGTGGAGTAATTTAAAATCATAATGTAGACCGCATGGTTTAAAACTTTGGCTACCCCTGTTATAGAGGATGGATGCAAATCGCTAAGTATTACTTCATTTAAAAATTATTATAAGACTTATGTTCAACAGTGGACGTCTTTTGGCTATTGTTGATTGTACTATTTTGTTCAAAACACACCGTATTTTTTTATGTGATTGTGACTGAACAAGAACGAAGCCAACCTGATGTAAAGTGGATTAACCTCTGCCTATAACAGATGAATTTCATCATATGACGAATTGCACTGCGCCCGTCACACTGAGACATACAGTTGTTAATCCTCATGTACATGTAATTTTTTGGCTCTCAAGAACCCTTGCCGGAACACACTGTTAGGTGCTTGGCGACAGATTTCCTACTTGAGGGTGGCAGCTAGCCAGGCGAGCATTTGCAAAATGCCCTTGCACCATGTGGTGAAGCTCAAGCCGGCGGTGGGAATCGAACCAGGGAACTGTGGCACGGCAGTCCCTAGCTGTTACCGCTCGGCCATCATTGCTTCATTTAAATACGCAAATTTTGAACACTAAAACTTAACAATAACTGTTATATCTAAGCGGAAAGTAGTAAACCGGTAGCGGTAGTATAGAGCTTGAAAACCACCCTACTGTTACTACTGTTCCGCTAAAATAATATTCAAGTAACTTTTAATTAGTTCTTCATTAAGCCCCAAGCGCCTGTCGTCTTTGTTTTATTTGGAAATGGTTTTTGTTATGTCTGGCTTCATATCAAAGATGTGGAGGTTCAGATGCTAAAGTTTAAGCCAGCTTATATAGGATTCTGGAGAGACAGGTGCTAAGTTTTTGATCCTTGGAATCGTGCTTACGTGATCTTATTGTAATATGAGACTTTTTAACTTAACGCAGGTCGCAGTAAAAACTTATAAGACTTGCGTATTGCATACGTAAATAGATTATGTTCCAGAATAATCATTTTCGACTGTTTGATCTATAAATTCTCTTATCGGTTTCGTAACAACAGTTTTTTTTGACGTGGGAGGGTGGTTAACTCGCCGCACAACCCCCGAATTGCTGGAGGGCCACACCCATCGTTGGTCAGCAAGTCCATCGGACTTAGCCGGTAGCTAGCTAAGCTGTACTACCGACCATTCCCCATTCCCCTATCCGCCACCCAGGGGGCGCTCCCCTACGCTGTGAGCTCCAGCGCGGGGCAACGCAGACAACTGGCGTGAACCAGTGGCGTGCTCTCATATCGGAGGCCAAGACTCACTTCGGGTCGCTGAGCCAGTGGAGTAAGTTTGATCTTTATGTTACTTGGCTTAAATGTAAAATTAAAACTTGAATCAGCCAATGTGGGAATGGCAGAATCCCCGTAACTTTTATAAGTGTGTGTAGGTTTGTTTGTTTGTTGTTTCATCAGTTCATGAACTGCACTATCATCTTGAATTTTTTCAGACTTTTCAAGCCAGCAGTTTAGATTTTAGAGGGGGGGGGACGCCCTACAGGAACAAAAATTTGCACTTTAAAGTTGAATATTTCGTAAATGGAGCATTAAATCGAAAAATAGTGTTAGCAACCCCTAAATCATTTCAAAATACCTATTCAATGATACCACATTCAATGGGATAGACGATGAAAAAAAAATTCATACCCACATCACTTGTATGGGAGCTATCCTAAAAAAAAATATTTTTCAAAATTTTATTTTACCACTTTGTCGGCGTGGTAAGTTTACATACTCGTACAAACGGTCTCTTAGCAAAACCTCGGACAGACGGACAGACAGACGGACATGACGAAACTATAAGGTAATAAGGTACGGAACCCTAAAAATAAACGTACTGAATGTCACTATAAAATTTAAAAGAAACATGTTCCATATTAACTGAAGTTTGTAAATATTTTAAATACTTCAAGATAAAAAATTAACAAAAATTCTGAAGTAAGTTGTTTTAATGAGGAGTGCGTAGGGCCTTCTATGTCCCAAAACGATCCACATATTATTAAATCGAAAGACTATGTATACATACATTGTCTTTCGATTTAATAATATGTGGATCGGAGGGACGAAACTGTTGTTACACACTCAATGAGTATTGTGCTTTGATACGTCAAAACGCACAAAGCCCCCGGGGCTAGGATGTCACCTCCCTCCCCTTTGCTTATTGAGGGTGTGGTATCTTAAACTGCGATCCCCAAGACACCCCAAGACAATGCTCTCAAGAGCTGTTTGATCATCTTATACCAGCATCGCGATTCTATCACCGGTTGAAAGCTCATCCACACATAATCGAGTCCTGGAAGTCTCACACGGCTCGATTTATGCGTTCCTTCTTACCGCATACCTGCAAAATGTGGAATGATCTTCCATGTAACGTTTTTCCGAGAGCTACAGTATGGATGCCTTCAAAAAGGTTGTTAAAGGAGTACTACAGGGTCGGCAACACATTGGTACTGCCTCTGGTGTTGCAAATGTCCATAGGCTTACCATCAGGTGGGCCTACTTGTTTGCCACTCCAGAACATTAAAAAAACCGGCAATATGTGGGGATTATGACAAACTTTCTCTTAACGGGGGAGGCTGTGTTCAGCTGTGGACAATTCGGCTGATACAAAACAGTAGGTATGTCAAAACGAAGACCGTAGTTGTTGGTCTATCTACATTCTTTTGATCCATTTTAGCAAGATATATGCAAAAACAACGTAGCCCTATACGTTTTTTTGTTTCTGTGGTTCGTACTCACCATTTTATATCATGTTGTCATCGAGTCATCGTTGTTCATTGAGTGGAGTGCAATTATATTGTTTCTTTTTATAATATATATAAATGGTAGTCTGTGAAAGTTGTCTAGAAAATCGTTTAGATCATTTAGAGGGTTCCGCACGTCAAAAGGATAAAAAACGGACCCCTTATAGGATCATTTTGTTGTCGGTCTGTCTGTCTGTCTGTCAAGACATATTTTCGCAAATGCGTGGCGGCAAGCTGAAATCCATATCAAATACTCGGGTCTACTGTCCCTTGGAGCTGTGAAAAAATAAAACTTCTAAGCCAACACAAAGGATAAAGCCGTTTCTGCCGCAAATTTTCGTCCCGTGAACACAGAATCTTGTAATTTGGTACGAAACAACGTCTTATAGCATGTGCTATCGGACTAAGATAAGATTGTAAAATTAAGATAAGCTACGGCTTAAGATAAGATTGTAAAATGATTAAAAAATATTTTTATAAATGATGTAACAAAAATGTATGCTTTTCGCAATTTTTCCGTTAGCTATGTAGCTAACGAATTGAATTGTCCACAGCTGAACACAGCCTCCCCCGTTAAGAGAAAGTTTGTCATAATCCCCACATATTGCCGGTTTTTTTAATGTTCTGGAGTGGCAAACAAGTAGGCCCACCTGATGGTAAGCCTATGGACATTTGCAACACCAGAGGCAGTACCAATGTGTTGCCGACCCTGTAGTACTCCTTTAACAACCTTTTTGAAGGCATCCATACTGTAGCTCTGCGGAAAAACGTTACATGGAAGATCATTCCACATTTTGCAGGTATGCGGTAAGAAGGAACGCATAAATCGAGCCGTGTGAGACTTCCAGGACTCGATTATGTGTGGATGAGCTTTCAACCGGTGATAGAATCGCGATGCTGGTATAAGATGATCAAACAGCTCTTGAGAGCATTGTCTTGGGGTGTCTTGGGGATCGCAGTTTAAGATACCACACCCTCAATAAGCAAAGGGGAGGGAGGTGACATCCTAGCCCCGGGGGCTTTGTGCGTTTTGACGTATCAAAGCACAATACTCATTGAGTGTGTAACAACAGTTTCGTCCCTCCGATCCACATATTATTAAATCGAAAGACAATGTATGTATACATAGTCTTTCGATTTAATAATATGTGGATCGTTTTGGGACATAGAAGGCCCTACGCACTCCTCATTAAAACAACTTACTTCAGAATTTTTGTTAATTTTTTATCTTGAAGTATTTAAAATATTTACAAACTTCAGTTAATATGGAACATGTTTCTTTTAAATTTTATAGTGACATTCAGTACGTTTATTTTTAGGGTTCCGTACCTTATTACCTTATAGTTTCGTCATGTCCGTCTGTCTGTCCGTCTGTCCGAGGTTTTGCTAAGAGACCGTTTGTACGAGTATGTAAACTTACCACGCCGACAAAGTGGTAAAATAAAATTTTGAAAAATATTTTTTTTTAGGATAGCTCCCATACAAGTGATGTGGGTATGAATTTTTTTTTCATCGTCTATCCCATCGAATGTGGTATCATTGAATAGGTATTTTGAAATGATTTAGGGGTTGCTAACACTATTTTTCGATTTAATGCTCCATTTACGAAATATTCAACTTTAAAGTGCAAATTTTTGTTCCTGTAGGGCGTCCCCCCCCCTCTAAAATCTAAACTGCTGGCTTGAAAAGTCTGAAAAAATTCAAGATGATAGTGCAGTTCATGAACTGATGAAACAACAAACAAACAAACCTACACACACTTATAAAAGTTACGGGGATTCTGCCATTCCCACATTGGCTGATTCAAGTTTTAATTTTACATTTAAGCCAAGTAACATAAAGATCAAACTTACTCCACTGGCTCAGCGACCCGAAGTGAGTCTTGGCCTCCGATATGAGAGCACGCCACTGGTTCACGCCAGTTGTCTGCGTTGCCCCGCGCTGGAGCTCACAGCGTAGGGGAGCGCCCCCTGGGTGGCGGATAGGGGAATGGGGAATGGTCGGTAGTACAGCTTAGCTAGCTACCGGCTAAGTCCGATGGACTTGCTGACCAACGATGGGTGTGGCCCTCCAGCAATTCGGGGGTTGTGCGGCGAGTTAACCACCCTCCCACGTCAAAAAAAACTGTTGTTACGAAACCGATAAGAGAATTTATAGATCAAACAGTCGAAAATGATTATTCTGGAACATAATCTATTTACGTATGCAATACGCAAGTCTTATAAGTTTTTACTGCGACCTGCGTTAAGTTAAAAAGTCTCATATTACAATAAGATCACGTAAGCACGATTCCAAGGATCAAAAACTTAGCACCTGTCTCTCCAGAATCCTATATAAGCTGGCTTAAACTTTAGCATCTGAACCTCCACATCTTTGATATGAAGCCAGACATAACAAAAACCATTTCCAAATAAAACAAAGACGACAGGCGCTTGGGGCTTAATGAAGAACTAATTAAAAGTTACTTGAATATTATTTTAGCGGAACAGTAGTAACAGTAGGGTGGTTTTCAAGCTCTATACTACCGCTACCGGTTTACTACTTTCCGCTTAGATATAACAGTTATTGTTAAGTTTTAGTGTTCAAAATTTGCGTATTTAAATGAAGCAATGATGGCCGAGCGGTAACAGCTAGGGACTGCCGTGCCACAGTTCCCTGGTTCGATTCCCACCGCCGGCTTGAGCTTCACCACATGGTGCAAGGGCATTTTGCAAATGCTCGCCTGGCTAGCTGCCACCCTCAAGTAGGAAATCTGTCGCCAAGCACCTAACAGTGTGTTCCGGCAAGGGTTCTTGAGAGCCAAAAAATTACATGTACATGAGGATTAACAACTGTATGTCTCAGTGTGACGGGCGCAGTGCAATTCGTCATATGATGAAATTCATCTGTTATAGGCAGAGGTTAATCCACTTTACATCAGGTTGGCTTCGTTCTTGTTCAGTCACAATCACATAAAAAAATACGGTGTGTTTTGAACAAAATAGTACAATCAACAATAGCCAAAAGACGTCCACTGTTGAACATAAGTCTTATAATAATTTTTAAATGAAGTAATACTTAGCGATTTGCATCCATCCTCTATAACAGGGGTAGCCAAAGTTTTAAACCATGCGGTCTACATTATGATTTTAAATTACTCCACGGGCAACCAGCAATAGAGAAAAAATGGCAAAACTGTTTGTTAATATTCTATACAATATGAGGTAATTACAAATTTTTCATTGTAATAAAATATGTACCTACTTCACTTATAATTTTTATAATTCACTTTTGAACATATTGAACAACAATATCCTAGGCCAGATTTTTGGCGCTGCACAGTTGTTTCCACAAGTTTATAATGCTGCACAATGTATAAACTAACTGCAATACGCAAGCAGGAAGTCAAATGCTCGTCTGACTAATGTGTCGTTTATATCGCAATCATAGTTGAAAATATTCGTTCTCAAAGATCTAGAATCCGAGGATCTAAAAAAATACCGTCAAAGATAAATAGTATAAGTTTTCGGAAGCGTGGCATTTTATTTTTTGATGTATCAGTTCCATGTTTGTATTTTCAAATGCTCTTGCTTTCAATAAAAATTCTTACCTAATTTTGCTGAATTTCTTCCTTCACTGAAACTGATTCATCAGCGATGAAATCACCAATTGTCAGCACCGATAAATTCAAAAAATTTAATAGATAACATATCAATATTCATGTATACAGGAAAACACCATAAATAAAGAAAAAATATGTGTAAATTTTATTCTTCTTGATTGTAATTGAGTTGACTTTTTTGCGATTAATTTGTTCCTGTTTATTGCAATGTTTCGATACGCTGCTTCTCACGGGCTACCGAAAATGCCTCCGCGGTCGACCAGTCGACCGCGGTCGACGTCTTGGCCACCTCTGCTCTATAATTTAGGTGTAGATACTTTAAACATTATAAAAAAACGTATTTGTTCATACAATTCTGTGCAATGCATATAAATTGTTGGGAATGAAATGTCTTATTTGAAGCGCTCGTAGCGAAGTTTGCTTAGCTGTACCCAACCGATCAACAAAGTTAAGCAACGTCGCCTGCGATCATGAGTTGGATGGGTGACCACTAGTGACATTACTACTGAGCGTATCCGTGCTTCGGAGGGCACTTTAAGCCGTCGGTCCCGGTTGCTGTCTTAAGATGGCAGTTGTTACAGCATGATGGTAGGCCATTCTATGAATGTCCGCCTGGCTAGCAACCATCCTCAGGTAGAAAATCTGTCGCCAAGCACCTAACGGTGTGTTCCGGCAGCAGTCCTTGAGAGCCAGTAATTCTAGGTTAGCCTGAACTACATCTTCGTCCACATCATCACTTACCATCAGGTGAGATAGTGGTCAAAGGCTAACCTATCAGGTATAAAAAAAATAGGTTTACTAGGTTTTCCTTGTACATTCAAGCCCTTACTGTTTCAATAACATATTCTGTACTGCACAGGCTTAGCTTTCCGACTTGTTGTAATTTGTTGATGCCTTAAAATGAATCATGACTAAAAGTTTGCTTATAACTTTATTTTTTGTAATGAACGTTCTTCAGTTGCGGTGGTGAGCAGAATTGTTTTATAAGCATTAAATTCAGTAGATTTTGAAGCAATAAATAAATATATAAAGAGGGACCTATTACTGGTGACTTTGAGGCACCAGCATCGTTTTAAAAGATAGAATTGCTTGCCCGAATATGGATGAAGATGAATCTAAGTGTTGAATTTAAATGACAGATCATATGCCATAGTCCTCTTCAAATACCTCTCTTCCCAATAAATTTCTGATATTTGAGTGGAGTAGTTTCTTTCGTGGTAGATTTGAAGGCGAATTTGAAAAGTAATCTCAATTAGTTCATAGTTACTTTTTAAGCTTATCTAGCCTCTAAAATGCGTAGAGCCGTAATTAGAAAAAAAACTCAAAAATTACAGAACACTTCAAAATGCGAAGCGAAGTATAAAAACGAACCAAGTTCGCAAACTTATTATATCAACCTCCATGTCGTAAATATATCTACAAATTTATATAATAATTGTATTAATATTTATAATAGGATTCCCGAAGAAATTAAAGTTATGAAAGATGGTTCATTTCAAAATAGATTATGTGACTGGCTATGTAAATGTTTTTATAGTTTAGAAGAGTTTATAAGTGACAAAAATACTTTTTAATATATGCACGCCTGCATGCAGGCAGAATACAAGAACGAATCGCCATAGTGTTTTTATGACTATGTATTCTTGTAAATAAATGATTGATTTGATTTGATTTGAAAAATTAGTCAAAATTATTTTTTCAATTAAATTTGGTTATGTCGGTTTATAACGGTTCTGCAGTGACATTTCCATTTGGGTAATAATATTAAATGCCATTACTTTTAATTTCTGAGCCACCCATTCAAATGACCAGTTCCAGACGCTCAAAGTCATATAAAATACCTTGCAAGGTTGAGCGAAATAATTAAACGGACCTCCGAAAAATGGCAGTTCCCTTTCATTTGCGCTAACATAAAATTCTGGACACGCACCCCATAACGCTGCTGACTGTGTAGAACTTTTGTGATTGGTACAAGATATGAGAACGAGAAGAAAGAGACGAGATAAAAATCAGGATGTCCAAAACAAGATACACTAAAAATTAAAAGTGTTGACTAATATAATGCATTTGAAGCAGTGATGGCTCAGGGGCATTGGCTATGGACTGCCGTGCAGCAGGTCCATGGTTTGAATCCCATCGCGGGCTTGAGCTTCACCGCATGGTGGAGTAGAAGTTCCTCAAGTAGAAAATCTGTCACCAAGCACCTAACAGTGTGTTCCAGCAGCAGTCAAGCCAGCTTGCTGGGCTGCCAACTGGTAGTGGGCTGGAGCATTTAGACTGCCTGTGAGTCAGCAATGACTTATAGGTTGTCTAAATGCTTTTATCGTAGTAGCTGTAGAGTTGTATATAGTTCGTAGTATTTTGTTAGTAACGGCATACCAATCAACATTATTATATTATAATTTTTGAGAAAGTTCTATTCAAATCCCGAAAAAAATATTTCTATGTGCTGATATTTACTATGAATTTAATAGAGATCCACTTTTAAATTTGCCTTCAAATAATTTTTGCACGGACTCTATGAGGAATTTTTCACCGCAGCTAGGAGTATTTTTCCATTTCCAAAAAAGACAACAAGATTCTATCGAATTTTGAGATTGGAAAAAGGCAGAAAAAAGTTAACATATACGCTGGAACCCTTTGCTATGGACGGCAAAAGTCCGCATGCGGAAGTCCGCAGTTCACACCTATGTATTAGCAGGCGAAGCTTGGACAGTAATCGTTTCACGTCGCTCCTACTCCTTCCCTGCTGATCAGTGTCGTTACAACAAAATTTTGTTGCTTGAGTTCGTTTTGCCTCTCGTTTGTTATCGACCTCAAAACAGCAACGCTCTTTTCCATAACGTACTTAGTTCATAAAATCAAATTAAAATGTAATTGTGAAATATAAATCTATATGTAGTTTATATATTGCTCTTGAGGCAAATACAGTACATAGTTTAAAATATAAATTAACTAAGAAATATTTAAGAACTATATCTGTACCTTACTGTATCAGCCGGATTGTCTACTGCTGAACAAGCCTTCCCCATTATGGGGAGGAAGGGTTTACCATAATCCCCATGCTTGGCAGGCGTCTTGGGGATTGCAGTGTGAGATATTAGTTCCTCAGAAAGCGCTGCTGCTCATCTTCTGGTGTGTTACCCTTAGTCACATCTTACGACACCTGCGGTCGAGATGGGGGGTAACATTCTAGCTCGGCACTCCACGGCAGAAATATATCATACAAGATATATTCATATAAATTTAATACTGAACTGAGGCTAACTAAAAACGTATTGACAGGAATTGTAATGGAACTTTGTACGTTTTGAGCCTAAAAGGCAAGTCTTCTTTCAAAATAAGATAAGATAAGATAATTTATTGCCAAAATAGATTTATAAGTAAATACAATCGTTAACATAGATTCTAGAATAGTTAAAATTCTTATTGGGTAATAGCTTGACAACGAGCCCCAAACTAAGCACTAAGCCTGTATCTTGGGGATCGAGTGCGGATTTCAAAAAGTTCGTTGTGTTGTTCATGACAAAATAAAAATAGATACAGTGGCAATGTAAAATTAAGTTTACGTGAAAGTACAATGCGTTGCAATACCATAGTTCAGGGGTGGCCAAGACGTCGACCGCGGTCGACTGGTCGACCGCGGAGGCATTTTAGGTAGCCCGTGAGAAGCAGCGTATCGAAACATTGCAATAAATAGGAACAAATTAATCGCAATTAATGTCAACTCAATTACAACCAAGAACAATTTACACTTATTTCTTCTTTATTTATGGTGTTTTCATTTATCGAAGGCATGGATATTGATATGTTATCTATTAAAATAGGAAGACAAATTAATTGCTGATGAATCAGTTTCGGTCTAGGAAGAAATTGGCAATTAGGGGAGACATCTTATGGAAGGCAAGATAATTTGAAAATACAGACAAGGAACTGATACATCAAAAATAAAATTTCATGCCTGTGAAAATACGTTTGACGGTATTTTTTAAATTCTAATAGAATTTTAGATCTTTGAGAATGAATATTTTCAACTATCAATGCGAAATAAACGATACATCAGTCAGACGAGCATTTGACTTCCTGCTTGCTCATTGCAGTTAGTTCATAAAGTGTGCAGCATGATAAGCTTGTGGAAACTGTGCAGCGGCAAAAATCTAGCCAAGGATATTGTTGTTCAAATGTGAATTATAAAAATATAAGTGAAGTAGGTACATATTTTATTGCTATGAAAACTTCATAATTAACTTCGTTACCTAAGAATCATAAACAATCAGTTATGGCATTTTTTATCCACTGCAGACGGTAGCCCGGTGAGCTATTTTAAATCAAAATGTAGCCCGCAAGGTAAAAAAGTTTGGCCACCCCTGCCATAGTTAAACAATTTTAATAAAATTATAGCTAATTACAATTTGGATGATTATTGTTTGATAGAATGAGTCGTTTTGCGCCATAGAACACAAACTCTTACGGAATCTCTACGGAATTCTCTACGGAAATGAACTCCTTTTACAACTAATTCTTCTTCAGTAAATTTTGAAGAGCTTACTATAAAATTAAAAATCCTTGGGCATCATTGGCAATATTTGTTTACACTTATTACTTATTTTGCACTGTTTTGATTAAATGTTATCGTAAAAATATTCTAATATGTCGAGGAACGCCCAAGAAATAATTGGGAATTTGGCCGATGATTAAGGGTTGTAACCATCTGTTTTACAATTTTGACTGCCAGTTAACATATTCTCAAAATTTACTGAAATACAATTTAGTTTTTTAGAGTTTTAAAAAAAAACACTTCCATGTCGTATTTTTTTACTTTTTCGTATTATATGAGATTTGTTTTCTATTGCCAAACGACTATCGTTCAGCGTGAACTTAGCACGTTCGTATGTTTTTGATTCTAATTATTTCTTTATCGTCAAAACACATTTCATTATTGTTTTACTTCAATCTTCAGTATACACTTATACTCGAATAATTTAATTCATCCTCATTATTATTATATATATTGAGTTCTATTCATATATATTGAAATCACTCAATACTATTGAACTTAGGCTAACTAAGTATGTATTGACAGGAATTGTAATGTAACTTTGCACGTATTGAGCCTAAAATGCGAGCTATCATTGTAATCGACTTAGTACTATTTGGACGATTGTTCTTTGATAGAATGAGTCGTTTTGCGCCATAGAAAACAAACTACGAAAAAGTTAAAAAATACATGGATAGTTACATTTTGGAAAGGAACTCTTTCTACAACTAATTGGTGTTCTGTAAATTTTGAAGAGTTTACAAAGACTATCGTTCAGCGTGAACTTAGCACGTTCGTATGTTTTTAATTCCAATTTTTTCTTTATCGTCAAAACACATTTCATTATTGTTTTACTTCAATCTTCAGTATACACTTAAACACGAATAATTTAATTCATCCTCATTATTATTTGTCTTCGTTAAGTGCATCCTTCGAATAAGTATCTTACGTAAACATAATTTAACAAGACAAGTGAATTGTTATTCCTCCCAAAAATCCGCTTAAAAGCTTCTCGACATAAATTATTGACGATAAACGTTTTCCAAAGTAGGACTTCAACAAATAAACAAAAATCTACGTTTTAATTAACAGTGACCTTGTATTACACCGAAGTGTAACTGTCACTATTGATGTTTGCCATACATTTGTTATATATACGTACGTTTGTTGTACGTTATTACAACTAAAAGCAAGCATACGTTTCTTGCATTGCTAAACGGAGAGAGTAATTACACGACTGCCCAAAAAGGAGTGTTATGTTTTCATGATTCATGTTTGTATGTATGTATGTTTGTGAGTTTCCTTATTCCGTCGCAACTTCTAAACGGTTTAACCGATTTTTATGATATATAGATTTGTCTTGATAGCGCAGGAGGAATATAAAAAAGTAAATCGAAAACAAACTGGCGGATTTTAGACAACATAGTGTGAAAAAAAATTATCTCGCAAACCCATGGAATGGTATATCAAAAAGAAAGGGCTTTAAAAATCGATTTCATGAATACGTTGCTGCAATGTTAGTCCGAGTTCAAGGGTTTCATCTCAATTTTATTCATATGACACCCTCTAATTCATGTTTCTCAATACCTTTTTATTTATTTAACTCTCGCAAATGCCGTCAAGACTTACCATCTACCAGATGGTAAGTCTCTTTAGCAAGTAAGTCTTGCATGGTGGGTACCGAAATATGAGATATATACAGTCAGGAGGTTTGGAAGCTAGTGTGCAAATATGGTTGTATTTAAGCATGAAGGACACTGTAGCAAAAACAAAACAAGGCATAAGAACTAACAGAAAAAGTCAGAGTTACGCGCATGGTGCAGTGTGAAGCAGAAAGAGAACGGTGATACTGCAAGTGTAATGGATAGGCATGACGCTTACCATCAAGTAGCCAAGTTGTTCGTCGTGTCCCGTATGACATAAACAAGTAAACATTAATTAGAAAAGTAAAAAATCCGACTGCAAATTAATTATATTTGTTAAACAATGTAATTTACAGGCGCATGGGACTTGACAACTATGTTTCAAGGTGACGGGTTTAGTGCAGTTCGTGACTTGTGACGAAATGCATCTGTCGCAGGCAGAATCAATTAAGATTGACTCGTGCCCAGTCACGTGTAACAAATAGGTATATTTATTGTTATAAAAATATATATATTGACTTTGACACTGTATTATAACTGTAAGAGAAAATTGTAATATAAAAACAAAAGATACTTAATTTGACTCAAATAATTATAATAATTGATTTTAGATGTAAGTAATATTTATGATAGTAAATTAACCCAGATTGTTATTTTTTTACAAAGGAATGCGTCACTTAATTATGTATACTTCAGCTTGCAATGCCCTTACAGGGTGCATAATTATTACTAGCCTAAGACACGTACAACTGTCTGTAAACTTATATTATGTTTGCATGAATAAATGAATAAATGAGATTAGTCAGCTTAACATCAGGTAGGCCTGGAGCTTGACCAGTCACAAAAACATAAAAAAAAAGTAATTTTATTGTCATTCCATTGAAATTAAATTAACATTACAAGTCATATATATTTTTAGAATCGTTTTGAATAGGCCTTCATTTTGTTACTCCGCTGGATTGGTGGGTATGGAAGAATTTATTTTTTTCTCAATATGCTCCAAATCCGCCAGTTTGTAGTGTCACTTGCGCTATCAAGAAAAAAATAATGATATCTAATACATTAAAATTGGTTAAGCCGTTTGGAAGTTACGCTGGAATAAAGAAACTCACATACATGAACCATGAAAACATAACACTCCATTTTTTGGGCAGTCGTGTGAAAAAACAGTACAATGTCACTGTCGAGAAGAAAATAATACTGTAATAAAATTAATCACAAAGCATTAAGCTTAAGCATTGCAATTCAACGGGGCAATGCTGCCAGCATGCTGGGCACGCTGCCAACTGGTATTGGGCTAGAGCATTTGGACTGCCTATGAGTCTGCAAAGACTTATAGGGATCTAAATGCTTTTATTGTAATAGCTGTAGTATTGTATATATTTCGTAGTATTTTGTTAATAAAGGCATACCACCGGATAAAAAAAAAATCACAAAGAAGTTATAATGGTGTAACAGTCATCCAAAGATCTAAATTAGACTCAATGTAAACATTTTGGGGTAAAAGTTTGTACAGACGCCAAGGACGGTACTTATTGGATCACACTGACATTGAAATTGCTATTGAAGAAACATTAAACTTTGCTTAGATTGGGATGACTTAGGGACTTGCGTAGGGAATGAAAATGAGCTCGTAGCCTACTTGATGATGAGCTTTTGCCTCTTTCTTTCTATGAAAGAATGGTGGCATTGGCATGGTGGTAGGCCATTTTGCGAATGCCCGCCTGGCTAGCTACCACTTTCAAGTAGAAAATCTGTCGCCAAGCACCTAACGGTGTGTTCCGGCAGCTGTCCTTGAGAGCAAGTACTTCTAGGTTAGCCTGATTTAGATCTTCGACCACATCATCACTCAGGATGACCACATCATCAGGTGGTAACTATCAGGTGAGATAGTGGTCAAAGACCAACGAATAAAGGAATAAAAATATAATAAAAAAAATGAAATTGTTGGTACCGGTTTATTCTTGCTAAGGAATATATTAAAGTAAAGTTCACGGAGCGCTTTCCATACAAACGCAGTTTTGTCATATTTTAAATACTAAGTGTTCAAACTCGGTAAAACTTTGCATGTATATCCTTGAGCTTAATAAATATGCTTCTGGTTTGCCAAATTTCTGTAAAATTAAGTTTTATCAAAAATATTTAAAAAATTCGTCTTGTATGGGAATTGTTTATTTTGACATTTAGTGATATAATAAATCGAAAAACTGGCAATTCAGAAGCATAGATATTAGGCTCAGCAATATGCGTACATAACTTCACCGAGTTTGAACACTTGGCTTTTAAAATATGATGAAACTACGTTTGTATAGAAAATGCTCCGTGTAAGACTCCTAAGCTTCAGGCAGACTGAAAACTTTGATACCTTACATGGTAGTAGTGTACCTACCTAAATACCATCCTCAAGAGCTGTCGCATAGCTCTTAGGTTCGCTCTTAACGGTGTGTTCCTTAGAAAACAGCGCACACATGACGGAGTCCATAAAAATATATTTTTAGTAAATTGTGACGCACAAAAAACGTTTATTTGCGCATAAATAATTGAGTGTTAGTAAAAAATGCAAAAAAATCTGTCACGTGAGTGCTGAACCTCATCTTACTTAGGTCATTTAGAAAGCTTCTAAATTTTTACTAATAAGACCAGATATTGACCTTATGAATTTTTTTTGTGTATGAAATTATATGCCCTCTCAATTTATACATTTTGTATTCGGTAGTTACATTGTAAAGAGATGTTGGATCAATCTTCCTTAGGGACCTTTTCAAAGGCTTTGTGGAACGCTTTTACCGCCGAATTTAATGAAAACTACATTACAGATCGTCGTTTTGGACATCAGTTTTCGAAATACAGCTGGCTCTGTATTTGTGATCAGAACCTTACACAAAATTGTTCTGAATTTTTTTGAAACAACCTTTAAATTTGTCACTTTGGTCCATCTCACGATGCTAATGTACAAAATAAGTATTATTTCCCGCCTACCTTCTCATATACTGAACTCCCCCTGAAAAAGCCAAATTGAACTTATAATGATACATTTGCTTTACGGTCAACATTCTCCGCAAAGTATCTCCTTACACTTTGTAACATATTCCGTTAAGATATAGACGTAATGACAGATAGATATGCAGATCGACAGCAGAGTAAATAAATAGGTACCCGGCTGGGACTCGCGTTATATTTACCATATAGTGATTAGATTTTCTAAGTGAAGACAGCAGAGTGACAGTAGAGCTCCACTTATTTTGGTATCCTTTTTTTTTTTTTTTTTTAACGTGTGAAAAATGCATTTACGCATTCCCGTCCACCCCGGGGAAGGTGGCCGGGATATGTCGGGCTCGACACCAACTACTCCCACAGCAGCAAGTGCCCCTACCGACTAAATAACACACGGTGTTCCATCTCTACCGCTTCTCGGCGGGATCGCAGGGTCGCTTTAGCACTCAACCACGAACCCGCCACGGTTGTCCGTTGCCGGACCCCTCCTGGGGTGCTACCCCTCACGACGCACCAGAACACATGGCACGTCGCTACCATCCGGGGACCAAGCCCGCAAATGGGCGTCAGAATACCCCGCTTCCGACGCCCAAGGTCCCCCTGCGACGGGTCAGATGAGTAGCCCCGTCGCCTGCTACTTCGGCCGCAGAGGATAGGGAGAGCGGCGCCTCGCTATACCAACACTCCTCCTCCCCTGCGGCCCCTCCGCGTCCGCCATCCAACGGTGGCGGCCCCGCCGTGGCCACGGAAGGTAGGGAGAGCGGCGCACCGTGATACCGGCACTCCTCTCCCGCCGTGGCCCCTCACCGTCAGCTGTGGTGTCGCCCATACAACACCACAGCCCGCCTCAGATGCGGTGCTACCCATACAGCACCGCAGCCTACCCGTTGCCGCTCCAGTCTGGACTTAGAGGCAAAGCCCAGTGGAGCGGCCCCTCTGGGGCCGGCCGACTGCCCAAACCAGCACGGCCCCTGGTTCCTCTTCGCTTCACCGTGGGTGACGAAGCCACGGCTACTAAGCCCCACCGCCACGACAAGGCGGGAACCCATCGGGGGGCTTATTTTGGTATCCTTACCTAACTACGACTTTATAATAAAAAAAACTTCTACAAACAAATATACTCAGACATCCAAACTTTGCAATTTTCGCTTAACTCGCTTAATAACTACTAAACTTACATAAGTAAATGTTCATATTACTCTGAACTTCGTGCGTCGCTTTTGAAGAGGCACCGGCTCAGTAATCAGTTTAAAATTCAATTTAAGCTCCATCTGTGTATTTACTTAGAAGTTACTGGATGTAGGTAATCATACATTCTGAACCTGTGATCAAGAGGACGTCATTTATGAATAATTAGGTCTGAGTTTAACATAATACTTTTCTCTATGGCCTAACGGTTCACTTTAGGCAGCAATGAAAAATGCTACGTATTTCTTTTATATTTTTTTTTATGTTATTGTATCAACAAGCGCGAGGCCCACCTGATGTTAAGCGGTATTCTCTGCCTATAACAGATGCATTTCATCACAAGTGACGAACTGCACTGCGCCCATCATCTTGAGACATACCTGTTAAGTTTTGAAGCGCTCGTAGCGAAGTTACTTAGCTGTTCTTAACCGATCAGCAAATTTAAGCAACGTCGCCCGCGGTCATGAGTTGGATGGGTGACCGCTGGTGACATTACTACTGAGCGCTTCCGTGCTTCAGAGGGCACGTTAAGCCGTCGGTACCGGTTGTTATCTTAGGGTGGCAGTCGTTATAGCATGGTGGAAGGACAATTTGCGAATGCCCACCTGGCTAGCTACCACCCTCAAGTTGAAAATCTGTCGCCAAACACCTAACGGTGTGTTCCGGCAGCTGTCCTTGAGAGCCAGTAATTCTAGGTTAGTCTGAACAACATCTTCGACCACATCATCACTTACCATCAGGTGAGATAGTGGTCAAAGACTAACCTATCAAGCATAATAGAATGCGCACGGTGGTAGTGTAGGCACCCGCCATATTTCGGATATACAGAGAGCAAAGATAGTAAGGAGCCGTGTTTTACACTGTGTGCACGCAATGTGCAGTAAAAACCTACAAAAATAGTTGTCAACAGTGCAAAGTGCTCTATAGGCGCATTTTCCTCCTTATTCGCCTTTGAAGACATCCGCACAATGTGGAACAGTTCTTATATTTAAGGTTGATCTGGCCGGTCGCTTCTCCATACAAACGCCGTAGGGTAATCACTCCCTTATTTGAGGTTTTAGGTCCAGACTTAAGCATAATACCGATCTAGGCTTATATGATGCCGAAATTTTAAAAAGATAATTATGTTGAAAGTTATGAGCCTCGAAAATGTTGTATGAAAATGTTTCGAAGCTCATAACTCTCAAGTTAATTATCTTATTAAAATTTCAGCATCATACAAGCCTAGATAATGACGAGATCAATCGGTATTATGCTTTATTTTGGACCTAAATCCTCAAATAAGGGAGTGATCACCCTACCACGTTTGTATGGAGAACGGGCCGGCCAGTTCATCCCTAAGCCAAGCACTGCTGAGAGATGTAATATTCTTATTTTCATCACCATCAATGCGTCAAAGGCTAGTTGTTGTTTAGCATTATAGGCTACACAAAAAGTAATTTATTGTACAGTGCAATAGTCTGCTATTGTTCCATATATATATATATATATATATATTTCTATACATTCTATTTTCAGGTATTGGTGCAGAAGACGCATCATATGATCGCGCACGGCGAAAGATAGATTGTTTTGGCGCGTCGCTGATGAAAAGGATAAATAAACAGTAATGTACTTTGATTAGTAAAATAAATAAAAATTAGTAATGATAAAAATATGGGAACCAAACACTCCTTGTGCTTGGTTCCCATATTTTTATCATTCTCTTGGCAACTACTTCGTTAAATCGTCAATAAGTTATACAGCAAAATTGTTATTGGGCGCGAGCGTTTTTATTGAAACCTGAGGAAGCGAAGGATTGAACCACGAGCGAAGAACTCAAAATATATAATCTTGAGCGCACCACAGGTTTCATAGGTACGAGACGCAAGATAACTTTGTTGTCGAACGAAACACACAATTTTTCATCTCATTTTAGCCAAAAAAATAGTTGCAAGAAAAACAGCTTAAATAATGTCGTAAATTGCGTTAATTATATAAAAATTAGAAGTTACTTTACTAAAATTATTAATATTTAAAGCAAATTCCTTTTTCTGGGACATATGCAGAGGTTTGAATTTCAAAAATCTTTTCAAGGTAGCGGATAAAATACACTTTTGCTTGCAGATTTTGATTGTTAATCATCTTTTTATTATGTGACCGTACCGAAAGTTGGCATTCCCACACAAGTGAGTGGCAAAACACGCCGGTGCCAAACATAGCTGCGTTTATTGATGTGCCATATGGTAGAACTGCAATTATATGGCCTATTTCCGGATCATCAAGATTCTTGAAAGTCGGATCGATCGAAATAGAAGCTATTTAAATTTTAGGCATTATAATATTAAATAAAATAAAAAATAGTACTAATACAGTACAACTCGTAAGTCACAGGTGGCTCACTAAAAAAACAGCAACAACTTTAAACAAATTAAAAATTAAAAAAAATATCCTGTAACTTAGCGATTGACCACTAAAGTGACATCTAACTGAAATCAACTAAAACAACGAATGAAGCACTGTAAGTGCGTGGGCGGGAAACTCACTTTTGAAGCAGTGTTTGCTCAGTGGCATTGGCTATGGACTGCCGTGCAGAAGGACCAAGGT
The DNA here is from genome assembly GCA_963890685.1 of Plagodis pulveraria. Classification (NCBI taxonomy): domain Eukaryota; kingdom Metazoa; phylum Arthropoda; class Insecta; order Lepidoptera; family Geometridae; genus Plagodis; species Plagodis pulveraria. Next base: position 5,967,471 of record OY982964.1, on the reverse strand, counting down.
TTGAATCCCGCCGCAGGCTTGAGCTTCACCACATGCTGAAAGAGCATTTTGCAAATGCCCGCCTGGCTAGCGACCACCCTTAAGTAGAAAATCTGTCGTTAAACACCTAACGGTGTGTTCCGGCAGCAGTCCTTTAGAGCCAGTGAAGTTACAGGTTTATGAGACTTAAATACTATGTCTTAAGGTGACGGGCGCAGTGCAATTCGTGACTTGTGACGAAATGCATCTGTTATAGGCAGAGGTTTGTCCGCTTAACATCAGGTGGGCTTCGAGCTTGTACCGTTAAAATAACTTATAAAAAAACGCATAGAATAAATATATTTCAGCTACGTAGGGCCGCGGGTGAAAAATACTTGTAATGACTGAGTAAACATTTTGTAATAATTACAAGCATTGGACCAGGCCCATAGGGATCACTCTAGTGTTTTGAGTTGAGGGTTCTGAGTTCCGCATTCGCTTCGCTTCCTGTTTGCTGTGGGCCAGGCGCCTGATAAGCAAAGTCAGGAAATTCAAGATTAATCAAGGCTGAAATCAAATACCAATTTCATCCCAATTTAACAATGCCTATCATAAAATCTAATCTGTCGCCAAGCAAACGTGATACGGCAGCTGTCCTTGAAAAGAGAACCAGTATTTGTTCAATGTTTATCAAGCTTACTATAGTCAAATAAAGGGTTTTTCATTAAGAGCGCTTGAACTTAAAAATAAAATAAAAAACTTGTTTAAGTGATATTTTCACAATTTTTATTTTATTTTAAACGGTACTCGTAGAATTTCAGCAAAATGGCCGCCGTGACTCTGCTGTAGGTGGTGTATCACTTTTGGATTGGACTAATTTTGGATGACATTTTCGCATAAATGGGGCTCAATTACACGAAGAGCGCGAGTTATGTTGGCCTTCAGGGCGGCAATTGAAGGTGGTTTGTCTGCATAGACTTGGAGACTTCACGTAACCCCACAGAAAGTAGTCGAGAACTTGGTGGCTAGTCGATGGCGTCACCACGCGAGATGACAAAGCCGTTAAGTAATCAGTAATCAAAGGCGTACTAGCCTAAAAAATCCTTTCAAAAATTACCATTCATTTGTTTTTACGAACGATGTCGCGCTCTGCAAAATAAACCATAAATATCTTTGCCTTTTTTAATGTCCAATAAGCAAAAATATAACGTTATCATTTGGGCTATTAAATAAGACTGGAATTATGAAACATTGTGAAGAACTCTCGCAAATAAATGGTAATAATGATCGGGAGCAATAAGGAAGTTAAATAGAGGTAGCTCTACAGAGATGCAGAGATAAGATACTGGATACGATAACACATTTTGAGCGGTCAAAGCCGCTATAAGAAATAAAACCTTTTCCTCAATTGCAGCGATATATTTTTTTGTATTGAGACGGAACATGCTCAGGGCCCAACTAATGTTAAGCGGAAACCTACGCCTTAACATTTATATCATCTCAATTGACCCACCACGCCGAGAAATAACAACATGTCCGGCAGCAGTCCTCGTGAGCACTGTTCTTGGCTTGCCGGACACACTATTAGGTGCTTGGCGATAGATTTTCTACTTGTACTTAGCTAACGAGCTAGCCAGGTAAGCATTCACAAAACGCCCTTCCATAATGCGGCGAAGCACAAGCCAGCGGTGAGGCTCGAACCACGGACCTGCGACACGGCAGCCCATAGGCAGCCCATATTTACTACCGCTCGACTATCACTGCTCCATAACTACTTTAAATTTAAAATCTCACCTGCTTTCTAACTTAGACTTCCTCCATTCTCGCTGTTTACTAGGTGATATTATGATTGAAAATGACGAATTTCATGAAGATGTAATTGCAGTGGCTGATTTTTTTATCAATCTACATAAAAAGGTTACTCTAAATGCCTGATATCATCATTGACAGTGAATTTTCAAAACAATGTGGGAACGAGATATGGGGACGGCGGGAATACGTCGAAATAAAATGTAAGGTCGTAATCCTCATCGTTCTTGAGAAGTGCCGACTAACTCATTATAGCCTACTCACCAACGAAAAAGTACCAACAGCCATGTCGTACGCAAAAATTACGAAGACATATTAAATGATGTCGCCATTGTCAAAAAGACGTGCATTCAAACGAATGGAGAAGATTCGACTGTCCAGCATCGGCTTCCATAGCTTAATTGGTAATCCACCAGGACTGTATTCTGGGGGTTGCTGGTTCAAGTCCCGCTGGAAGTTATCTTTTTCCACCCTAATTAATTTCTATGTTTTCGCTTAGCATGCGTCAATGCTCTTATAAAATAACACTAATTATTATCTATTTTTGAGTTGCTTTCTGAAACATACTTGTGCAAATGAAAATTCCTCTGTATTAAAGCGAACGCTTATCCAGCAGTTCTTATATAAAATTCATCCATGTAATGAAAGAATAAAGAAATCGCAGAGAAATAATAATTTCTCTCGGACCATCGGGCGCAGGCATTCTGCTCACGTATTTTTAGACAATGAGCATTTTTTCTCTGTGCCACAATGGAAAATTGAGGCCTTGCGCCACCTTTCGCATTCGGCATTATTTCTGGGTGACCTTTTAAGGGAGATGCGAGGTATTGAAACAATTTTCTTTGCTGCTGATTTTTAGTTTTGTTTATGCATTTGCATTTAAAAATATATGTTTAAACTGTTTTATTGCTAAGCGTTGAAGCTTATAATTAGGGTTCACTCTAAAGTAATTAAAACTGTTTTTTTTTTATTTGAGCCAATGAGCTGCTTCTAAATGCAGCTGTGTATTGCGTCTGTCTTCAACTATTTTTATATTTTTCGTATGTAAATAAAAGTATTTGTTATAAATTTTCAATGATTTATAAGGACATGCATTGGTATGAATACAAATGTATTCATAGTAATGTTTGTCCTGTATAATAATGTTAAGTAACTTTAATATTGTTATGTTTGCAATAACGCCTGCTATGCGGATTATATAAAAAATTACAAATATACGATAGGAAAAATATAAGTCATGTATGGGATTCGAACCCGCGTCCATCCACCCTGTTAGCCGGGGCATGCTGTAACCAATTGAGCTAACATGACAATAACGTTATAACCCAAATTTTTGCTATCGTACTTTAACGACGAGGCGGGTTCGAATCCCACACGTGACTTAAATTTTTCCTATCGTATATTTGTAATTTTGTAATGTCAAGTAACATTTTCAGGGGCGTAGAGCATCAATGCACATAAAATCTACATGACATTTTAAACCAAGCGTCTGCTATTAGCTTTCCTCTACTATATGCTACCCAGCATCAGTGACTGCAATAGTAACCAACCGACAATAGGAACCATAGGATAGGTATGTCTTTAAGTTAGTAATCTTTAAGCTAGCTTGTGCTTTAATTTCCCTATGTGATTTTTTGCTCCATCTCGCCGAAGAATAGAATACTTTATCATCATCCTCATCATATCAACCGGAACCTCCATCGTTGAACAAGGTCTTTCCTATTGGTGTCGCCATAATCTTTGGTTGCTTATGGTTAAAGCCTGTCAGGCTCAGTAGATGTTATCAGTTCTTTAGGCGCTGCTTCTTACCTTCTATTATTATCCAATTGCCTTTTAGTCGCCACTGGGTGTCATACCACAGGAAAAGGAGGGAGGGTGAAATAAACGGGGTAATCTACACCAATATTACTATTGTAAACCTCGCGAATATGCCCTTGCGTAGTTTACAATTGAATAAGGGTTCACTGCGTACGCTGATGGGGGAATGGGTCACAAAATCCAAATATTTTGTGACCCATTCCCCCTTCTATTTTCTTGGACATGCTGGCCTGATCGAAATAAAGTTGTATCAGAAATAGGTAGGTAAGTAGTAGATAAATATACAATAATTTTACATACTTGTACTACTTTATATGTTATGATAACATAATTTTTGTTTGTGTTTGTGATATAATTTTCTCCCGTATGTATCTCGCATTAATATACTGGAAACTTCGATATAGATAAATAATTGATTATACGATTGAGAGAGACTATCATTTTTAGGCAACGTGCGCATCAGGGAGATTGCCATTAAATTAAGCGCAGGATCCATACTTTCAACGCCATATAATTGTATATCTCCGTCTTTAGTGAAATTTTCAAAAACTGAATCGACAGTAAAAATTATGGGCTTATCAAAACCAAAAAGCATAGACGCTTCGCTGGATCTAAGTTTTCGCTCGGTCAATAAAGCAGGGAAGCTTCGCTCGAACTAAGTTTTCGCTTGTACAATAAAGAGGAAAGATTTGTATTTTTGTATGTAACGAAAAAACACAAAACTACTGGACCGATTTGAAAAATTCATTGCCCATTAGGATCCTACATTATCCCTGATGAACATAGACTATTGAATGTTTTCAGAAAAATTGTAACGTTTGTTAAAAACCCGTGCGAAGCTGGGACGGGCCGTTAATATTATATAATTACGGTTATAACTTAATAAACAGGATGATTGCAGCTCTGTAATTAGCTCGGAAATGCCATACCGAACAACCTTATTAGTACTGCAAGCTGGGTATTTTTGTTTCAAAGTTCCCGTGAGTATGATTCTTATTAATGTTATCAATAACCTGCTGTACTCTAAACAGACATATCCGATGCCCTTCATCAGGTGAATTCACGGCCATAACGACTCCGCAAAACCTAGGTCGGCCATCTCGACCAATACGCGTGAGTACAGCCGGTTATTGAAAACATTAACAAGCTAGGTACTTTGTTTTTCATTCATCGTTTCAGAAAATAGTATATTTCCTATCGTATATAATAAAATAGGTCAACGCATACAAAACTTCACATTTTCGTGTCCCTATTCCGAAAACAGTGTAAGCTGTCAAAACATTGTTGTAAACTCGGAGCGTGAAGCTTGTATCTCTGTTTGTCAGTGTTGAAGTGGGACAAATTGTGGCAGCTGCGAAACGGTAGTCACGGAAATAACAGAATAGGGATGTGAGGAACATCGATAATGCCAACAAAATTTATGAATTTTTCTACTATGGATTGTAAACTTCTTTTTTATAATGTTGTCATTATTATCATCTGCTTATGGACCACAACTGTTAACTCAAAATGTGAAAACTATTGATCTTAAATGTGATCTTAAACAAAATATTGATCTTAAATGTGTATATGGACATCCTTAAGCAGTTGTCCAATGGGTAAGTAAATATAATAAAGGAATAAGGCCGTCATGAACATCGAGGGAAAAAAAACGTTTCATTAAACACGATACCCAGTTAGTTTTGTATGTATCAATTTGTTTACTGTATAAGCCAGATGGTTCAATACTGAACATATTCTTAGAAAATAGCCATTAAAGGGGGGTTTGCGGTAATCCCTACGCTTGGCAGGCGTCTTGGGATCTCAGTTTAAGATATCAGTGCCTCAGAAGGCGCTGCTGCCCATCTATTGGTATTTCACCTTTAGCCGCCACTTACGACACCCTCCGGTAGAAATGGGGGGTGACATTCTTACCGGCACGCCACGGGTCAATTTGTTTAAAATTTTGTTTATTCTTATTTTAGTTAATAATATTAATTCTTTTCAGAATATTTTTCATCGTTCCATTCTCACATGGAATAAGGACGTCACACGAACACACATAACATACAATCTATTGAAAATTGTAAAGTTTCTTCGAACTTTGATAATGCAGTCACGTGGACATTTTGTATTGAGACAGTTTCACAAGTAGCGATATAAATAACGGATATAAGAAAAGGGATGTTGGAAGTACTTTTTACATTAAATAACCAGTCAAGTGCGAGTCGGACTCGCGCACCCAGGGTTCCTTACAAACATGTAGGTATATGTACAAGTTATGGTATTTTTATTGCGAAATAAAATCCATAACATTATAAAATTATTTAAAATATTTTTAGTATATGACGTAACTAAAAATTGCTTTTTGCTTTTTGAAATTTATCCCTTATGTATGCTGTAAGAAGTTGCTTTGTATCAAACTTCAAGATTCTGAGTTCACGGGAAGTACCCTGTAGGTGTTGATTCCCTTGCGAGTGTCAGTGTTGCGCTGGCTTAGAAATTTGTTTTTTTTTACAGATCAAAGGGACACTACTACGCGTTCCTGAGAAAATGGGTCTTGACAGACAGACAAGAAAGTGATCATATAAGGGTTCCATTTTTTACTTTTGAGGTATGGAACCCTAAAAAACCTTAAACATCACATAACATCGATATATTTTAGATCAGCTTTATACTCATGCTTCAAAATGACATAGAGTCATTAAACGTAGACTACAGCTACGTCATTATCATAACTCAATTAAATCTTATTATTTATGTGGATCGTTAGCAACTGACATTTTAAAGTTTGCAGTAAAATTATAAATATCTGATGACTAGCGACCGCAGTTATATTTGCAAAATCCTTGTTGTCATATATTACATATTTTACCACGTTTTTAACCGCTTGCCAACTGTTATGTTATTCACGTGTATCTTGTATTTATATATATTTCTTTGTACATTTGAGTTTTTTGAATATCTGATAGTTTATCCTTTGACCATTGTCTCACCTGATGGTAAGTGATTATGTAGCCAAAGATGTTATTTAAGCTAACCAACAAGTACTAGCTCACAATGACAGCTTGCGGAATACATCGTTAGGTGCTTGGTGACATTTTTCTACTTAAGAGTGGTAGCTAGCCAGGCGGGCATTCGCAAAATACCTTGCCGTCATGCTACAACGACTGCCATCCTAAGACAATAACCGGGACCGACACTTAGATAATCGGTTGAGAACAGGTAAGCAAACTTTTCTATGAGCGCTTCAAAATTGCATGCATTGAATTTGACAAAATGGGTACCCATCAGAGGCCGCCTGCAAAGTCTAATTTACGCGGTCTGTCATGGCTCCCCTTGACCTGTGCAGCACATACTGTTACCTAATGTCAAAACAGTTAAGATAGTTGATAAAAAAACGTCCGACATAAGAGGTAAAATCACCAAACGTAAATAAGTCAAACTGTATTCTAAGAAGTATTTATTGGTCTACTTTAGAGTTAGTTTAACCGTTTTATAGAGAATTTGACATTGCTTCATTAATTACATATAACTACAGCAACGCCACCCCGTTAAATTATTAATTTTAAATGTAAATAGCTTCTCTGCAGTACCAAAAACCGCATTGAAATACAGTTTTGCGGTTAGCGACGCGTCGCTTGTATAATTACTTACTAAATGGCAATTAGCCGGTGTTGCCAGCTCATTGCAAATGTTACCCAATATTCACGTTTCAACTGTTTAATTTTCGGGGAAATGTAATAGGGAATATTATCGTACCTTACACGTTCGAAATTAAAATTGGAACTTACCGATTCTAAATTTCATGCGATGTGTGAATGGATCTATTACTATTAGTTTGTGGATTCTCTAAAGCGTAAAAGATATCAGTTGTAATAATGTGATGACGTCACTTATCCTAGTAGCAGTGCTAGATGTATGCAAATCGATACACAAGACACGTGTACTAGAGTTAAAAACAATTATTGCGTGGTGGAAGGGCCTGCCTGGCTAGCGACCACCCTCAAGTAGAAAATCTCTCAGCAAGCACCTAACGGCGAGTTCCGGGAGCTGTCCTTGAGACAGTAAAATTACAGGCACATGAGTCTCAAAGTTACGGGCGCAGTGCAATTCGTGGCTGGGTTAGTCCGCTTAACATCAGGTGGGCCTCGAGCTTGTTCCGTCACAATAAAAAAAACATTTAGGACAGCCTAGGAATAAATATGAGGCAACGATGGTGAAATCGCGATCTGTTTGAGTGAAAGAAAGAAAGCTTATTAACATAATACTAGTAACTGAACTTGTCCCTTATAATATTTTTTATATTGTTATATTTTAATACATGAATAATTAAGCTATATTGAGTTATAAACGTAATTTAGAGTCAACAAAGCAATTATTATTCCATCGAGAATTTTTTTACGATACTTGTTTCGGAATTTAGTTGTTAGAGAATATGTATAAATTCATAAAACCATGCCTCTTTTCCGTTGGGGTAGCGAGAGACAACAAATTTCCATTTGCTATGATCCTTACATATCTCTTACGTTTCGTCTAAACTTATCAATACTCTCAAACAAAAGCGTCGGTTTAGGGTACTTCAGACCTGGCCTTTTTTCAGAACGTCTTCAATCTGATTTCGGAACCTAGGTCTGCCTCTTACAACACTTACCATTCACTTGTTATATTATTTGTCTTTTAATTTCCTTACTGCAACAAATGAAATACATTTATGCTGAAATCAAGTAAATCACTTCTCAGCGCACCTCTGCCTACCCTTTGATGAAAACAGATATGAAAATATGTCTTTTTATGTTTATGTTCCCATTGCCATAGTTACAGTTCCGGAATCAGAACGGCAGATGGTTTTTCTTTGTCAGATAAACCTCCATTCTACCAAGTTTCTTATTTAATTATTTCACATAGGTAAGTTTTTGACCACAATCTCACCTGATGGTAAGCGCTGGTGTGGTCGAAGGTGTAAACAGGCTTAACCTAGAATTACTGGCTCTCAAGGACAGCTGCCGGAACACACTGTTAGGTGCTTGGCGACAAATTTTCTAAATGAGGGTGAACGCTAGCCTGGCGGGTATTCACAAAATGCCCTTCCACAATGCGGTGAAGCTCAAGCCCGCGGCGAGATTTGAACCATGGACCTGCTGCGCAGCAGTCCATAGCCAATGCCACTGAGCCATCACTGCTTCTGAACCCAGCATATCAATATTACAAAGGGTCTAACGCTACACAACCAATGAGCCAGTTTCTGTATACTTAAACGTAAAATATTTTACCCACAGGCGTCTTCTCCAGTTGAACGTAGGTACCAGTAATAATTGACTTACCAACTCAACCACATCCCATACAGTCATGGCTCAAATTATAATAAACGCAATTATTAGCCCCTTTGATCTTTAAGTGCTATTTTAAACCTTCAATTTCCCTATCCATCAACTCCAATTTAAACAACATAATACTTAGAAACAGCTCTAATAATTAAAACATTACGGTCACATGTTTTTTTAATCCGCCTCCTAATTAAATACAATTATCCTTATACGATAGCACCGTGTGGCATTAAATACTTTCTATATTCTGCTGTATATTGACTTCAAAGGGAAAACTTTTTATGGTGACAAAGTTGTACTGTTCCTCTTAATTTTATGTCCCGCATCATGATTGGTACAAGTGCAGAATATTGTTGTCTGAATATAATTTCAAAGTAATTATTGTAAATGCATATTGTATCATTAAATTGAGAGTGTCACAATCTAATAAAATGATTACGTGTGGTATTGCCATTCTTTACATACAGCAAGCAGTGCTGGCTCAGTGGCATTGGCTATGGACTGCCGCGCAGCAAGTCCATGGTTCGAATCCCGCCGCGGGCTTGGGCTTTACTGCATGGTGGAAGGGCATTTTGCGATTGCCCGCCTGGCTAGCGACCACCCTCAAGTAGAAAATCTGTCGCCAAGCACCTAACGGTGTGTTCCGGCAGCAGTCCTTGGGAGCCAGAGAAATTACAGGCACATGAGACTCAACAACTATGTCTCAAGGTGGCGGGCGCAGTGCAATCGTGACTTGTGACGAAATGCACCTGTTATAGGCAGAGGTTAGTCCGCTTAACATCAGGTGGAGCGTATTCCATCACAAAAACATAAAAAAGAATAAAAAAAGCAAGCCAAGCTCTGAATACGGAAAAAAACAACCAACACTTTTACGAGCACAGTGACAAAAAAACCTCTATTAAGTATTACATATACTGTTTTTAAATAATTGACATGCTTAATAGGTTTATTTACTTCAAGCCCGAAGACTACCTGCTGTTAGGCAGTCACCTCTTCCTATAACAAACGCATCTGGTCACTAGTGACGTTCTGCACTGTGCCCATCACCCAGAGATATAAAGTTGTCTAATCTCATGAGGCTGTAAATTTACTGGCACCCATACCCTTCAAAACCGGAACACAATGACAGTACCTGTATAATTTGAAAGGTCACTAAACGCAACCATTAAAAATCGAGCATTAATTAAAAATCACGAATCAAGTTTTTTTTTAATATCAATAAACGCGGCTATACTAAAAATTAACGACGCTTTAACTTGTACTGTACTGTACTGTAACAGCTGACTCGTCCACTGCTGAACACAGCTTCCCCTATTAAGGAGGTATTTGCCATAATCCCCACACTTGGCAGGCGGCTTGGGGATCGCAGTATATGATGGCAGTTTTTAAGGCGCTGCTGCCCACCCTCTAGTATTTTTCCCTTAGTCGCCTCTTACGACACCCACGGGATGGCATGGGGAGGTGCAATTCTAACCTGGCACCCCACGGACTAACTTTTTGACGGCTTTAACTTGTACCAGACTGTAATGTGAACAAGAAAAAACGAATAGATCCCTAGAATCTATGTTTTTCCCATACAAGGAATGTTAATTTTTAACCTAAACGTAATTATTTAATTAAGGGCACAACAGACCCCTGTTTAATCCGCTGGCATGTTATAATAAATAAATTCAATATATAAAATATATATCAAAAAACATTTCAGCACCAAAAATACTAAATGCCAACATAGATCAAGCACAAATAAACACATATACGAACTAATCTACATCACAAACAGTTAACAAATGGTTAAAGAAACTTTAACAAATCGTTTGAAAGAAAGCAAACAAGTGGCGCTTCGTACTTGTATTATTTTAGGACTAACCAACCGTCCACCTGGCTACTTATTTTGTCATGAGAATAGCTGCAGACTGTCTCAGTTCTGAAGCAACGTGGATTAACTAACACAATAATTTTACATGAAGAATATTTGGACCATAATCAAATAATTCGGCCAACTTTTTTATATAGGAACCTGACAGATCAAGCACGAGACCCGCCTGGTGTTAGGCGGTTATCTACCATAACTTCGTTACAAGGGACTAACTGCTCTGCGTATTACCTTTATTATTGATACGCGCTCTATTTTCTTTCTCTATTCAAACAACAAATTCTTACTGCAAACATAGATATACATGCAGATTTTTCAGTTAACATTTTTTTGACTCCGGTCCGTTTTGAAAAGAGACTCTTACATCAGTCACAAACCTTGAAAAGCAAGGCCCACCCGCACTTGGCGCATTTTTTATAATCCCTATCTGTAAGGGAAATTTCTGATTTGTTGACATTCCCAAATGAAATTGACACACATGCCTTCAAAAATGCACTGGTTTCCTTTATTGGTTCAAAAGAACCTTGAATTCGTAGTGCAGACAGAGGGCACAAGCGTAAGTAAGTAAGAAAGGACCAGTTTTCTAACTCTTTTTCTCGTCTGGAACCTTAAAAAAAAATACAAAACTTACCAACTTCATACATAAAATACGCATTATTTTAGGGATAACTTAAATACTACTCGAACAGATCTAACTCAAAATTTAAATGGAACCACATAAAAGTACCAAGTTACATATGTAAAAAAATTTTTTGTAATCGGCACATTCTGTAAAGTGAGGTAACACACACAGATAAAAAAAAACTTTTTTGTAGCAGTTTGTGCTTACAAACAAGGAAAGTTATCGATTGACGCAAGTTATTGTGCGTACAATTAGACGAGATAATTTTTTTTTTTTACAAACATTTTATTAATTTTGTCTTGCCCTTAATTTAAATGTAGTTACACTACATATATGTTAAAAGAATCAATTGAGCATTAAATCATGTCCTCCGCACGCTTATTCACTTTTGCGCCAAACAATCAAAAAGAAGAGAACAAAAATAGAACGTATATCAAAAGAAGTGACTTTATATTGTTGATGCTTCTGTTCTCACAAAGAGGTGACAAAGATCGTAAACGTTTTATTTAGTACTAAATATAAAAGCTTCAATTAAGACTAAGCGGGTGTATTCCAGAGTACAATAGTAGCACACACGGACAGTGACAACATAGACATGTCACGTATGCGTCACGTTGCCTGCAACAGTATTTAGTAATAGTATTGCAGGCAACTTGAAACTTATAATTTAGGTAGTTAATATAAAAGCTTCAAATAAGACTAAGCGGGTGTATTCCAGAGCAAAACAGTAGCACACACGAACAGTGACAACATAGACACGTCACATCAGCGTCACGTTGCCTGCAACAGTATTTAGTAATAGTATTGCAGGTAACGTGACACTTGTAATTTTAGTACCTAATATAAAAGCTTCAATTAAGACTAAGCGGCTGTATTCCAGAGCAAAACAGTAACACACGGACAGTGACAACATAGACAAGTCACGCAAGCGTCACGTTGCCTGCAACAGTATTTAGTAATAGTATTGCAGGTAACGTGACACTTGTAATTTTAGTACTTAATATAAAAGCTTCAATAATAAGTTGGCATCGTCAGAACCACTATGTCCTAGCTATGAATGAAATTCTATTGCTATCATTATCACCGATGCCAATGGGTTAAGCCGGCTTAACCACTATGTCCTAGCTATGAATGAAATTCTATTGCTATCATTATCACCGATGCCAATGGGTTAAGCCGGCTTAACCCATTGGCATCGGCATCGGCGATTAAGCGGGTGTATTCCAGAGCAATACGGTAGCACACACGGCCAGTGACAACAAAGACAAGTCACGTAAGCGTCACGTTGCCTGCAACGTATTTAGTAATAGTATTGCAGGCAACGTGACGCTAGTTTTCTTATTAATAAATATAAAAGCTTCAATTAAAACTAAGCGGGTGTATTCCAGAGTAAAATCGTAGCACGCACAGACAGTGACAACATAGACAAGTCACGTAAGCATCATGTCGCCTGCAACAGTATTTCATAATACTGCTGCAGGCGACATGACGTCATTGTCACAAAAAACGGTAATAGTACACGATAATAATATTGATGACCTGTGATCGTTATTCCGAGATACCTATTCGATCTGAAGTCCTGCCTAACAAGACAATTTCACTTGCTACAGTCCTATTGTGAACTTTTGCATACTGCTGCTACAAGACAGTATATTCGACACACAAGATGTACTCTTGCTGAACAGGCATACCACTAAAGCAACTAAAGTACCTGTACTGAGTAGGGACCATATGATAGTACTTTATAGTTTAAGTAGATATATGTTTTTTTATTTATGCCTGATAGGTTAGCCTTTGACCACTATCTCACCTGATGGTAAGTGATGATGTGGTCGAAGATGTTGTTCAGGCTAACCTAGAAGTACTGGCTCTCAAGGACAGCTGCCGGAACACACCGTTAGGTGCTTGGCGACAGATTTTCTACTTGAGGGTGGTTGCTAGCCAGGCGGGCATTCGCAAAATGCCCTACCACCATGCTATAACGACTGTCACCCTAAGACAACAACCGGGACCGACGGTTTAACGTGCCCTCCGAAGCACGGAAACGCTCAGTAGTAATGTCACTAGCGGTCACCCATCCATCTCATGACCGCGCGCGACTTTGCTTAACTTTGCTGATCGGTTGAGAACAGCTAAGTAAACTTCGCTACGAGCGATTCAGATCCGTTTTCCCTAGCCTGCTGTTTACCCTATCTGTCACAATTGGCCGGCCAGTTATTGTATTGCTTGACAGAACAGGTAGACCAGTTACTCTATAAGGCTGTTACGTTCCTGGAATGCCTTAGGCAAATATTAATTGAGCTAGATTTGCTCAATGCTCCTAGAACAACCTTTATAGCAACTGTCATAACATGAGATTGGTAGCGATATTTTCAGATGGTACAATATTTCCTGCATGTTTTGGAAACCGGGCTCATTACTCAGTTAAATAAAAGTCATTTAGTAATAACCAATATTTGGCTTAGCTCGAAAAAATGTGATTATTTATTGTAAAATCTCTCACATTTGACAGTTAACCAAGATATGCCCATTTCAAAAGGTAGTAAAATTAGCTCTGACAAGTCATCCGGAACGGGTATGATCAAATCTTGTCCGGATCATGTAAAGCAGTGATGGCTCAGTGGCGTTGGCTATGGACTGCCGCGCATCAGGTCCATCGTTCGAATCCCGCCCAAAGCTTGAGCTTCACCGCATGGTGGAAGGGCATTTTGCGAATGCCCGCCTGGCTAGCGACCACCCTCAAGTAGAAAATCTGTCGCCAAGCACCTAACGGTGTGTTCCGGCAGCAGTCCTTGAGAGCCAGTGAAATAACAGGCAAAATGAGACTTAACAGGTATGTCTCAAGGTGATGGGCGCAGTGCAGTTCGTCACTTGATGAAATGCATCTGTTATAGGCAGAGGATACCGCTTAACATCAGGTGGGCCTCGCGCTTGTTCAATCACAATAAAATTAAAAAAAAAAAAAAAAACATGTAAAGCACGATTGGAGTGCCGAAACGGCGTGTATCCGCGGTAAGAGCAAAATTTGCCTTGGCCAAAGGAATGTAGGAAAGTACCCCGGCATTGTTTGTTACTACCAGCAGACTAGTAGGATTGACTGTCACAACAGGCAGCCTGGTTGAACATGGAGATATATTTTCATATATTTTCTAAGCTTGACATGTACAGTGTATATAATATGTAGAATAATAATTTCTCTATAGAATAATTATTCTATATGTGACAACACCCATAAAATAAAATAAAAACATATGTATATTTTTTTTGTAATAAGTTTTCAGCCACTGCTCGGATTGTTTAATAGCCTACAGTGATATTGAACCTAAAAAATTTAACAATAAAAATTAGATATTTGATTACTTATTTAATAATAGTAATTTTGTAAGCACTGCCCCATGGGGTGCTGGGCTTGAATGTCACCCCCCATCTCTTAATGTGGGTGTCGCAAGAGGCGACTATGGGTAACACACGAGCAGGTGGGCGGCAGCGCTTTCTGAGGTACTGATATCTCACACTGCGGTCCCCAAGACGCCTGCCAAGCGTGGGAATTATGGCAAACCTCTCATAAAGTGGGAGACTGTCTTCAGCAGTGGACGATCCGGCTGATACAGTAAAGTATTTATAGATGTTTATAGAATCCATTTCTCCGTATTAAACTGGTTCATTCTTCAAAATCCAAACACATTTAATAGCTTTAAGAATACACCCCAATCTATTTATAATCATTGCAGTCCAAAGATCGTCACGAGCGAGCGTTCAGTGAATTTTGAAACAAACTTGTCTTTTATAAATGACATTCCTCGCGGCGACTGTACGGAGACCCAAGAATTATTGCTTCACGTCTTATTTGATGAATTCAGCCGTACGAATGAGATATGCCAGTCTATTTTGATCCTTTAAACTTGCCATTTCAAGAACAAGACGTCCGGAGGATTTAGATGCTCAGAGATCTTGTTTAAATGGTTGAGAATGAAATGATACCAACCTATTTAGATCCTCTAAATATCTCGGTGCTTGAACAAAACTGTTGCAGGATTTAAGAGATGGCAGATCTGGTTTTAATGGCTTTGTCGGTGTCGTGTTTAGAATGGCATATATAGGTGTTTGTTTTGTTGCGATTTATTTGATTACGCTTGTGACTTGGTAAGAAATCTTCATCAAGTTCAGTACCCTCTAAAAATATATAATATTCCTTAATATCTTTTACAGAGCAGCTTAAATGAATATTGACATCTTTTGAGCCTGTAATGATATTCTTACGTTAATAATAAGGAATTGGTTTTCTTAATGTTACGTATAAAAAAATACCGTATTGGGATTTATTACAGTAATAAAAAACTACTTAAATCTTTCCCAAAAATGTTTGTCCTTTTTCATACAAAAAAAAATTATTCTGAATTAGTTCTTTGTATAAGCAGCCGATTCAATATATTTTCTCTATGAACACAACTAACGTAGACAGTTATGACTCCAATTATATGGCCAGCCACTTACCTGCCAACACCCTCACTGGAAATGCTCTTGTTGGTAGTATTTCCATTACTGAGAGCCTTGTATTGTACCTAATCTGAAACAACAACCCAATCAAGCCCATGTGCGGACTCTCAAACTGAACCTTCTGAGCATTCTTTCCCATAGATTCCTTTTAGGACATCCAGATATGGAGCAGTTTACTTCATAGGTACAAAATGTAACATTGTACAAGTAATTCAGCATTAATATGACCAAACACTATGTAACAATTTAATAACCTACGTTTACGAGCATGTCCTTTGGAAGTCAAGAGGCCAATTTTCTCGAAACTGCTCACGATACGTTCATTTTGTTGACAAATTGGCGTTTGCCTGCAGCGGCAATTTCATGACGTGATAAAGTTGTCAAGTGAAGGGTTGATATGTTGGTTCTTCTTTTGGTAGCTCGTGTTATTTAAATAAAGATATCTGGTAATTTTATTTTTCATTTTGAATGGTATTTATTATCAGGGTAAAACTGTTTCTTAATTTTATTAACAATAAACAGCTAAGCAAAAAATAAATGAATTAAGAAATTATTACGGATGGAAAAAGATAACTTCCAGCGGAACTTGAACCCGCATCCCCCAGAATACCATCCTGGTGCATTACCAATTATGTTATGGAAGCGGGTGCTGAATCAATTATGCATAATATTGATTAAACTCGTCGTTATCTTGGTTTGTATGATCTTAAGTTGAAAGTTATGAGCCTTGAAAACTACATATGAATTTTTTTATATTGTTATGACTGCAATAACGCCTGCTATGTGGATTACATTACAAAATTACAAATATACGATAGGAAAAATTTAAATTCCCGCACATGACTTAAATTATTCCTATCGTATATTTTTAATTTTGTAATATAAGTATATGAAAATGTTTCGAGGATCATAACTCTCAACTGAATTATCTTTTAAAAAATTCGTTATGATACAAACTTAGATAATCACGAGTTCAATCGATATCATGCTTTGTTTTAGACCGAAATCCTCAAATAAGGGACTGATCACCCTACGACGACGTTTGTATCGACAACTGACGGGCCAGTTTACCCTTAAGAGGAAAAAATACAATTCGAATGTAGGTAATTAAACAACTCAGTTATTGTTAAACATAATTTAAAATGACTCCTAACAATATATCGATTTTCCATTTTCGTCTATAATAACATTCAAAATTATATTTATAGTCAATCATTTCACCGAATTCGTTACATCAAATTCCAAATAATTGGATATGAATTTATGACGCATGAATACTATGAATAGAAACAGTCACAATTAAATCCAGAATTTAGTCACAAACAAGCATTTTAATCATCATTAAGCCGAACATTAACTTTCCCGTACGTCGGAATAAACAAACGGACGAACTGACTTTAGTAATTAGCATGCACATTTTACTGTATTGCTCGTGACAGCTACCTCGTGTGTCATGTAGATGTGATGTGTACAATTTTAAGCTGGACCACAGATTAATTTAGTTTACAAGCGTTTCTTATGCGTCGTGAAAAAATACCCATTTTATGTATATATAATAACGCTTGCTATGCGGATTCCATTAAAAAATTACCAATATACGAGAGGATAAATTTAAGTGGGGTGGATGGACGCGTGTTCATCACATCTTATACATCGCTCGGAATTTCGCATCATTTTGCGAAAGTTGTTGTGCCGCACTGCAAGAAATATTTTTAGCAATATACGGGTGTACCCAATACTTCTTTCTTTTTCTACGCAATCGTAAAGACATGTAACACGCAACGAATATCGTCATCTGACGAAGATATTCCTTCACGGTGACGGTACATCCGCGTCTGAATACCGGCACTTACCGACAGTAAACCTATAAGTGGGGAGATCTGGCCAACACACTATACTGACGGTATACAGCATACAAAAGCCGCACCGATAGCTCACCGCCCAGTGAGGAAGGGGCCTAACCCAACACGTACCGATAGTTATTTAAAAGCTGATTCACATCATCACCCGTCATACCTAGCTTCCGTGCCTTTAACAGAGCGCTGAGATTGTGTGATCCTCAACACGTGGACATGGAACTTGCCCATGTACGGTCAGTACGGTCTCTATTGGAGTGTAACTCAAAAACAGCTTGACCGATTTTAATGTAATTAAATCAGAACAAACGGCATGATGCTTGCAGTTTGGTTTAAAATAAAAAAAACGGTTCACGCAGTCTAAAGTTCTCACTCTCAGTTTGTTACTACAAACATAAAATCCGGCCAAGTGCCAGTGGGACTCGCGCACGAAGGGACCTCGTTTTCATTATTATTATTTTTAGCAAATAAACGATGAATACCTCTTTTATTGTATGGGAGCCCCCATAATTATTTATTTTATTTTATTTTAAATAATTATATTTAAAGACAACATAAAACGAAATATTCTGTGAATAGTTAAAGCGTCTACCTGTCACCGTTAGTATCGAGAAAGAAACGTTAAAAAAATCAAGTTTGTTGTACGGGTTTAAATATTATTTTATTTTATTTGTAGTATTTGTTGTTATAACGGCAATAGAAGTACATCATGTAATAGGGTCCTGTTTTTATCCTTTGGTTAAGGGACCCTAAAAAAAAAAGAATACATAGGAATTACGTACCTCCTCGTTTTTTGAAGGTGGAATAAAAAGGTTCTTTGTTTACTTGTTAAAATGTTAAGTGCGAACATATATTCTTTAACTATAGTTACTTCTCAAAAATTACCCATTGTTTTATGTTGTCCTTTCACTTTCGGATGGCCACTGAAAACCTGCGCTGAATGCTTACCCAATAGGCATAATGCTGAGCTGAGGTCCTTTCAACACCATATTTGTATATTCTACTTAAGTACCTATAATATTATGTATATACCTATTATATTTTGAAGCGATAATGGCCAAGCGGTAATGTGGCATTGGACTGCCGTGCCACAGTACCCTGGTTCGATTCCCACAGCCAGCTTGAGCTTCACCGCATGGTGGAAGGGCATTTTGCCTTCCACCATGCGGTGATGCTCAAGTAGAAAATCAGTTGCCAAGCACCAAACGGTGTGTTCCTGCAGTAGTCCTTGAGAGCCAGTGAAATTAAGGCACAAGAGGCTTAACAACTATGTCTCAAAGTGACGGGCGCAGTGCAATACGTGACTTGTGATGAAATGCATCTGTTATAGGCAGAGGTTGGTCCACTTAACATCAGGTGGGCCTCGAGCTTGTTCTGTCAAAATAACATAAAAAAACACATTAACATTCTATTACTGTATCAGCCGGATTTACCACTGCTGAACACAGCCTCCCCCACTGTGGTAGGGTTTGCCATAATCCTCACGCTAGGCAGGCGTTTTGGAGATCACAATGTGAGATATCAGTTCGTTAGAATGTGCTGCTGCTCACCCTCTGTAGTGTTACCCTTAGTCGCCTCTTACAACACCCCCGGGTAGTGATGGGGGGGGTGACATTCTAGACCAGCACTCTATTATTAATTCTGTATTGAATAAATTTTCATTCCATTAACTACGCTAAAGAAAAAAAACCACATCATATCTAATCCGAGCTATTCTCCAAGCCCCGAATAGCTCCCCTACACTCCAATACTATTTCATCCTCACGTCTTTGTCCTGTTCTGTCACTAATTATCACGCACATTTGACTACATTGCAGTTGACAGGCCACCTCGTATGTCATGTAAACGTGCATGTTTGTTTGTGTGTCTGTGTCGTGAAATATCGCAGTATATGTTCGTCAAAGCAAATAAATCATGCCTAAGGCGGCTTATTAATATTTGTGGAGATTGAGTATGGCTGGATCCGACAATTGTTTTGTCTGGCTTTTGGTAGATAACTGAGTTATTCTTGATACAAATATATTATGAGCAATGATATTTGTTACTTTACCGAGGCAATTTGAGCAAATTTGAAAAAATTATATGTATATTTGTAAAAAAAAGTCGAGTAAATTTGAAAATATTACGTAAAAAATTGAGTAAATTTAAATTAAATGCCAATCACGAATACATCACTAGGATTAAAGATAAAATAGCATGTTTTAGATCAGCAAAGAAAAAAAAAGGTCCTTTTTAGGTAATTGTTTGCGCTTTTATAATTAAGTGACATATTACAACGCCCACAGAAGGAAAATTCAAGTTACACGTGAAAAATATTTTTATTACTCCTGCTACACAGTTTGTGATTACTAAGTTGGCATCATCAGGACCACTATGTCCTAGTTATGAATGAAATTCTATTGTTATCATTGTCACCGATGCCAATGGGTTAAACGACAAAAATGCTTGGACAATTCCGCCTCTGGCTACTATCGTCTGTCACCGACGTAATATATATATACTTATTTTAATAATATACTTACTGTAATAATTTTAAAATATAGTTTGTAACTATTTTCTAAGGACGTTTAAAAGAATGGCTTCGAGTTTCTTGCCCGTTCTTCTAGCAGTGGCTCTAAGTATACCATTTTTGCTAAACGTGGCAGTACCATGTAGTACATCTGAATATTAATATTTGTAATTGTCCTTCATGAGAGCGTAGATGACGCCTAAATTTAATAAAAGATATTGACTTCTGACATCAGAATCAGAAAAGTCAGAAAAGATCTTTCATTAAAAAAAATGGTTAAATCACAACGTTTGGAGCCTATTTGTGTTGAATATATATATAATATAATAGCTCATATATCTGTTCGTAATCTAAATTAACTATCCTTCTTAATTCCTAAGCCTGCACACCATTTCCTGAGTAACAGAGTAGTGCATAACTGGAATAAACTACCAGAACATGTTGTGTCAGCCACATCAATAAACAATTTTTAAAATAAACTGGAAAAATGGCTATCTACAGAAAAGAAATCTCTTCTGAAACTATAAATCCAACACTGCAATGATACATATCAGCATATTGCTGCTCGTCCATTAATAATAAATAAATAAATAATTTATTCAATAAAAATTCATTAGGAATCATTATTACTTTACTCAAGACGTTGCTGCAAAACTTTATTTCCCTAACAAATTCATACTTGTACCGCACTTACAAAACGCCTTATCTCAATAAGAATCATAACTATCACTACATAGTATGAAACAAAGTCGCCTCCTTCTGTCTGTCACTAGGTGCTTAGATATTTAAAACTACGCAACGGATTATGATGCAGTTTTTTAAATAGATAGTATTATTCAAGAGGAAGGTTTATATGTATAATACAAGCCTAATATAATAGAGAAACACTGCTAATTTTAGAAGTTTCTCATTGCAAGCAACCCTGCAAGATATATCAAAATAATGTACTACATAAAAAGGTACACCATTAAAAAAAGTACGCGATGGAATATGTCTATCGCTTTAGGATAACCTACACTAACCATTTTTTATCCTTTTTAATAATGGCTTATTAACGAAGGGATTTTAAGCAGAACAGCATCAATCATTATCCAATTAAGTAATTAACATTGCACATTTAATATAGATTAATCAGCCCATTTACAGTATGTAATCAAATTAAATTAAATATTTTTAAAGATACTACAGATTTTTTAGTGTCAGCATTGCACCCGTGAAAAGCCGGGGAGGGTCGCTAGTTATCACTAAACTCAAGACGATACTGCAAAACTTTATTTCCGTAACAAGTCCATACTGTACACCACACGTACAAAACATCTTATCACAATAATATAAATAAGATAATTTTTCAGTTCCATGAGAAAACATACGATATTTTTAACGACAAGAAAAAAGTGCTATGTTGGCCCTAAAAATCCTGAAAGCAAGTGCTTTATTGATCTCAAATTTCTGTTGTACCTACTATCAATAAGGGTAAGGACTTCTTTTTCTTCTTCATAAATGGCTCTTATCGTTGCTTTGACGATATACTGCCAATGAAGTAGAAAATATATGAAATATAAAAGTTAAGGATGCACTTGCCGACGGCTCGAACTTATCAGCGGGCGAGGCAACAAAGCATGCTATTTCACCTATACCTTTGTGGGAAAGGGTAAGACTCCGTGATGAGTAGTACGAAGATAGTGATCGCGCATCACACACCCGTATTGCATCTACGCTAATTACGCACACTTGTTTGCGATATATCAATGAAAGCCGAACCATGCTCGCGGGGAAAGAAAAAAGGTTGGCCACCTTTCTCCGCGAGCGTAATTTAGATATAATGCTGGTCAACGAGACGCATTTACGAGCACAGAAGCCGCTTAAGATAGCAAACTATCACGTCTATAGAAAAGACGAACTAAGCCCAGAAGGCAGAGTATATAGAGGACTAGCTGTCATAGTCCACCGAAGAATTATACACCAACTGATTCCTGTTGAAGAATTCCAGTCGTTCCAAGCTCTGGGAATACTAGTGAACATCGCCGGCCAGAATCACCGAGTGTTCGCCATGTACAGACCACCACACAGCCCCTGGGACACATCTGAGATACGGAAGCTGCTTGATACCGACATACCGACGCTCATAGCCGGCGATGCCAACTCAAAACACACGAACTGGAATTCTTCAAAAATCAACCAACATGGAAGGAAGCTTTATCAGGACTCGGTGGACTATGACTATGACGTCATAGGGCCCGAAGAGCCTACTCACTACGGTGAACAGGGCGAAGAAGACGTCATAGACCTTGTCATACTCAAGGGGTTCAAGACGATGCCAACTCAAGAGGTGCTCTGGGATCTGGAATCTGACCACAGGCCGGTGCTGCTGACACTGAAGGACCTTCCAAGCAGAGTTGCCGTCCCCGCGAGGAGGCGGAAAATCTGTTGGGAGGCCTTCAAGACAGACGTCCACGAACGGACTACTACAGAACCGATCCAAACACCGGAAGATGTCGAAAGAGCGACGGAGAACCTGACATTAGCGATCCAAGCATCCCTCAATACAGCAGCGCACACCTCCAAACCGGGAGGGAGTAAAGACTCAATCCCGGCAAGGATACGGGACTTGATACGCGAAAAGAGGGACACTAGAGAGCAATGGCAGTGTACCCGTGACCCGCGCTTAAAGACGAGGTTAAATGCACTTATAGAAGAGGTCAAAGAAGCACTCAAAACGCACGCAGCAGAGACATGGGAGGCCCATATTGACAGCCTTACAGACGACCTCCCCTCTGTCTACAGACTGTGCAAGAATCTGTCAAATGAGAAGACGCCAATAAGACCCCTATTAGACGCTCAAGGGAACTGCAAGTTTGAAGCAAAGTGCCGGGCCGAAATTTTCGCCGAGCACTTACAAAAGCAGTTCGAACCCAACCCCGCAACCCAACCTCAACACGAAGAAGCGATTAAAGGGCACCTCTTGAGTTACTTCGGTCAGAGGTCTAAAGAAGACGAAGAGGCCGAAGAAAAATTATTCTTCTCGCCAGGGAGGGTGGCGAGATTTATAAAACGGCTGCCATCCAAAAAAGCACCAGGATTCGACGGGGTACCGAACGAAGCGCTGAAGCATCTACCGCCCAAAACGATCACCGCCCTTACCCGCATATTTAACGGGATTATGCGGACCACACACTTCCCCTCAAGCTGGAAAAAAGGGAAGGTGATCATGCTCCACAAAGCGGGTAAAAACCCCAAGAAGCCAGAAAGCTACCGCCCGATAACTCTTTTGAGTACGCTCTCTAAATTGTTTGAAAGGCTTCTGCTCTTTCATTTGAAGCCTCACATCCAACCACGACCAGAGCAGTTTGGTTTTCGGGCGGAGCACTCTACTACGCTCCAAATAACCAAGATGGTCAACGAGATGGCAGTCTGTATCAACAAGAGTGAGTTCGTCGTGGCGGTTCTCCTGGACATGGAGAAGGCGTTTGATAAAGTCTGGCACGACGGCCTACTCTATAAGATGTCAAGATCGACAGCGCCCAGGAGAATCGTCAAGATCCTCGCATCCTTCCTGGCGGACAGGAAGATCCAAGTGGCGGTGGAAGACGCCATATCAAATGAGAAGCCGGTGCTAGCGGGGGTACCACAAGGAAGCTGCATCTCCCCGTTCTGCTATGCGTGGTATACCGATGACATCCCTGTCATCGGGCACGCACAGCTGGCCCTTTACGCGGATGATGCGGCTTTCTACACGGCATCCTTCAAGGCGGAGAATGCGGTCAAGAGACTGCAGCCGTCCTTAGACGCCCTACCAGAATGGTTGGCAAAGTGGAGGTTATCTGTCAATGTCGGGAAAACCCAAGCGTTGATAACCACAAGATGCCTCTTACCGACACGTCTAAAACTCATGGGCGAAGAATTAGAGTGGAAAACGGAAGTGCAATACCTTGGAGTGAAAATTGACAGATGCCTCCACTTCAAAAAGCACGTCGATACCGTCGTAAATAAGGCAAGGGCGGCCAAAGCAAAACTGAATCCTGTATTTAGATCCAAGCTACCACTCCGGACCAAAGTAATGATTTACAAAACGTACGTCAGGTCCAGGTTGACGTACGCAGCTCCGGCGTGGTATGCACAGATTTCGACAGCGGCGAAGAAGAAACTGCAGACGATCGAGAATAAGTGCCTCCGGACGATAGTAAACGCACCACGCTACGTGAAGAATGCTACTATCGCCCGCGACCTAAAAATAGAGAGCCTGGACAACTTTATAAGAAAGCTCACAACACAGATGTTCAGCAGAGCAGACGCCTCGAGCTATGCACACATTAAGGGTATAGCTCCTCTCCACGCGCGACCACCAGAACTCACGAGAGGGAAAAAGTCGAAGCCACTCGCAAGAGAACTAATCAGAAGAGAAAACGAAACAGAAGAAGCTGCGACCGAAAGGACGAGACCCACAGCGGTCCCAGTCTCGGTCGCTGATCGGTCCGCTGGGCTTCCCACCAGCGGGATCAACCTGGCGTGGCCTGATCGCCCAGACACCTAACGACCGTTGTGCGGTCAAATCATGAGGTCGGGCTTTATATGAGCCAAACCAAATGACTCGCTCATAGTCATGAGCGAAGGAGAAGCCAGGGAAAGAGAGCTCTGCCCTGACACCCTTTATCCTCAAGCAGAACACCTGCACGAGAAGAAGACCACAGCATGCCGAACGAATTACGATGTTTGACGACGGACGGAGATAGTGTCTCAAGCTACGTCACGACGTGTGTAGGTATTTCTTATAAAATAATATTATATATTCACAGAGGAATACATTTTGGTTCGGACAGTAGGTACCTGTTGTTATAATTTTCGTTCGTTTTATAATAACATACTGATGTTATTTCACCTATAGTAGGTAAATATTTAGTAAGTAGGTACAATGATTTGTAGGTACATACATAGTAAATGTATTAGTTTGTTCTTTTCATATTGATGTAGTAAATATTTACCTACAATAATTATTTATTACATAATTAGCAAGTTACTGCTTTTACTACAACATATTTTGTAAAGCAGTGACGGCTCAGTGGCATAGGTTATGGACTTCCGCGCAGCAGGTCCATGGTTCGAATCCCGTCGCGGGCTTAATCTTCACCGCGTGGTAGAAGACATTATACGAATGCCCGCCTGGATAGCTACTACCCTCAAGTAAAAAATCGGTCGCCAAGCACCTAAAGGGAAGCAGTGATGGCTCAGTGGCATTGGTTATGGACTGCTGCGCAGCAGGTCCATAGTTTGAATCCCGCCGCGATATTGAGCTTCACCGCGTGGTGGAGAGTTCGTAGCGAAGTTAACTTAGTTGTTCTCAACCGATCAGCAAACTTTAGCACCGTCGCGCGCGGTCATGAGTTGGATGGGTGACCGCTAGGACAATACTACTGAGCGCTTCCGTGCTTCGGAGGGCACGTTAAGCCGTTGGTCCCGGTTGTGGTCTTAGGATGGCAGTCGTTATAGCATGGTGGTAGGGCATTTTGCGAATGCCCGCCTGTATAGCTACCACCCTCAAGTAGAAAATCTGTCGCCAAGCACCTAACGGTGTGTTCCGGCAGCTGTCCTTGAGAGCCAGTACTTCTAGGTTAGCCTGAACAACATCTTCGACCACATCATCACTTACCATCAGGTGAGATAGTGGTCAAAGGCTAACCTATCAGGCATAAAAAAAGAGCATTTTGCGAATGCTCGCCGGGATAGCTACCCAAGTAGAAAATCTGTCACCATGCAACTAACGTGAACTCAGTGGCATTAGCTATGGACTGCCTCGCAGCATGTTTATGGTTCGAATCCCGCTGCGGGCTCGAGCTTCACCGCTTGGTGGAAGGGCATAGGGCATTTTGCGAATGTTCGCCTGGCTAGCCACCATCCTCAAGCAGAAAATCTGTCAGTAAGCGCCTAACGGGAAGCAGTGATAGGCCAGTGGCATTAGCTAGTGACTGCCGCGCAGCAGGTCCCTTGTTCGAATCCAGGTGCGATATTGAGCTTCCCCGCGTTGGTGAAGAGCATTTTGCGAATGCTCGCCTGGATAGCTACCACCCTCAAGTAGAAATTCTGTCAGAAAGCACCTAACGGGAAGCAGTGATGGCTCAGTGGCATTAGCTTTGGACTGCTACGCAGAAGGTCTATGGTTCGAATCCCGCCGTGGGCTTGAAATTCACCGCTTGGTAGAAGGGCATTTTGCGAATGCTCGCTTGGCTAGCTACCACCCTCAAGTAGAAATTCTGTCACTTAACACTTAACGGGAAACAGTGATGGCTCTTAGCAATGGACTGCCGCGCAACAGGTCTATGGGTCGAATCCCGCCGCGGGCATGAATTTCACCGCATGGTGGAAGGTTGTTTTGCGAATGCTCGCCCGGCTAGCGAGCTTTGAGATGAGAGTGTGTCGTACCGATTTCAAAATCTGTCTCTAAGCGGTAATGTACGATGGCATCATGGATCTACCAATCCTGGTAGAACACATTTGGAATAAAAATTCTCTACCTACCCGTAACTGATTTAAATTATTTTCAATAAAAATCAATAACTAATCAGAGGTTATTTTTGATTAGGTAAGTGCCTACAATCATCGCTAAATTTACCATATAAACTTTCGTACTACCTTAGGTATAAGTATCTACTACAAATATACATACTTATTCTACTAATTTACGTAGGTAGATACATAGTACTAACTTTATTATTTGTTGTGATCTTATAGCTATGTAGATAGGTATGCAATGTAATGCGCGCCCGCGAATGTCGATTTGACATCGCTGACAGTTGCGTGCCTAGGCAGGCCTATATGATAAATGATAATTATATCGTAGATATGTAGGTATCTTCCATTGAGCTTCTAATTCTAACCCTTTACGTTGTGTTAGGTAGGTACTTTCTCGAAGTTATATTACTGCTTAGACTATATTCTAAAAAGAATGCGGACTACCTACGTCCATACCATATCTAACCAAATGCAGCTTTTTATATTGTCTAAGTGTTGCTAAAATTATTAGGTACTCACCATAGCTACCATGACCTGCGTATTGACTAATACCTACTAGGTACTAACTTAGGTGAGAGTAGGTGAGTACTTAGACATAGTTACGTATTTATATTGCCCAAGTACCTATCTATATGGATTATGGCGTCCGACACTTACTATCACGAACAAACTAATCAACAGCGAAAGAAAATCCGGTCCCCAACTCCCAACATATGTAAATATATATATATATATATATATATAAGTACGTAAGTAGGCATAGGCACTACATATTGGTAGTGTATACATACGTGCACACCAAAAAGCAACAGGGCATTCCTACAATATAATATTATGTTCTAAGATCGCGGCGCGGTGCACGTGACTTTTGGTAGTGTGCGTTTTGTTAATTATATTATATTAGTGTGCTGCGCATGAGACCCGCCCGCCCGCTTCCCTCACCGCGGAATGGAAGTATTGACATGAGATGCCCAATATTTTGAACGAAAAACTAGCGCGCAAAACTATGTGTGCCGACCTTTGGCTCTAGGATGTTTATGATTATACTACTGGATGTATTTGTTTTCCAAAATGTTATCTAAAATGATCATGAACTGAGCTATGCTTCTATGTAAATAATTTTAGGGATTTCATGCTCTATAAGTCGTTTATTTACGACTAAACATGCGCTAAAATTCGTGATATTACAGGGATGTTTCGAGGCTTAAAACTATCATGTGAAGATTTTTTTTACAAATCGGTGCCAAGACAAGCCTAGATAATGAAGAGATAAAGCGATATCATGCTTAGTTCTGGACCTAAAACCTCAAATAAGGGAGTGATCATCCTACGGCGTTTGTATGGAAAAGTTACCGGCCAGTTCAACCTTAAGGCAAAATATGTTACAACTTAATATTTGTCGTAATAATCATATTTTGACGTTTCATTTCGCCAGTAAGGATATATACAGTGTCACAAGTATAAGTTGGCGGTGGCGATTTGAAGAACTAAAACAGCCATCTTGAAAATTCACTTTGACACTTCCGAGTCCATAGTAAACATCGTTGCGAATATTTTGTTAACTACTGTGCTATCATCATGCCTAAAGTGATAAAAAGTGGTACAAGAGAAGCAGTTATAAAAGTACATTCGTTTTGTACACAAGAATGTGAAAAGAACGAACCGATTATACCATTAAAATCCGTAAATGCAAGGGTGGCGGCAATGACTGGTGAGTGTTGTTAACATTACACGTAAATATTAGCCGTGGGTATAACGAAATGTTTTTGTCTAATATGTGGTTAAATAAAATGTGGTTGTGTATAGGTAATGATGAATTATAATAATAATGCTATGCAAACTTTATAAATTTATCTACCTTCCTACAGTGATCCCTCATCTGACAGTTCTGCGTCGGACTTGGAAGATCTAGCAGATCATTTATTACATCACACATATTCTAGTTATAAATAATATACCAACAAAAACTGTTATATTTTGGTCGAACCCCAACACACTCACCTCTAATTCTAACTTAGTTAAAAACATATCAGTATTCATATGTTTTAATATTTCTGTTAATACAAAGACAGGCAAGTTAATTAAATAAATACTACTAATAATAAAATGACGAAGGTTTGGCGTCCATGGGCTCTCGGTCTGTGCAGTGGCAACACTGACATTGAACACAGTGGCGCACAGCCGCGCCAAGTTATACTTGCCGGACTGTAAGCAATATTCATTTTCTTTGACAAGATACTATAGTATTTCACTTTGGAAACTATCGCGAGTTTTATCCATATTAACTTATTAGGAACCGGCTAGGACCCGCGTTATATTTACCGGAAAGATTCCGACCAGTTTCGGACTGTTTTGAAGTCAGTTACGCGCTGAGGCCCGTGCTCGTCACTTCGCGCAATCGTGACTCCCAGACGAAGGACTTCAAAACAGTCCGAAACTGGTCGGAATCTTTCCGGTAAATATAACGCGGGTCCTAGCCGGTTCCTAATAAGTTAATACTATAGTATTATCAAAAGGCGTACCTTCTACTGTTCTCCATAATACTTAAAGCAGCAGCTTTATTTGTATCTGTCTCCCGGCTGGATTAATATTAAATTGTAACAGCACTGAGTATAAAATATTCATGATATGCAGATGTGACATTGTAAAATCGCTGCAGAAAGTGTAAGGTTCTTTACGTATTTCATTGTTAGTTACATATTTTACTGACATATTTACACTGGAAACTCGTATAAATAGTATATTTCATTTTAAATACTGGCAACTTTAAAGGATTTAATTATAAAAGAAACTGTTTTGATTTCCTAAATATCGGGAGCCAAGACATCTTCAGAGTTTAATCCAAGTGTACTCGTTGGAGTAATAGTCTATAATTACTAGTAATATTTCTATATATCTATACATGTAATATGTCTGAAATATATATTGAAATATATGAGCCAGTACTTCTAGGTTAGCCTGAACAACATCTTGGACCACATCATCACTTACCATCAGGTGAGATAGTGGTCAAAAGCTAAACTATCATGCATAAAAAAAAAAAACAAAAAATATATTAGTGAGTTTTATTGGGTGCCATCCTTTACAAAATATAATTATTTGTTATGTCATAGCGAATGTTTTAGAGGTGAAAGAGCTTTGTTGCCGAGCGAGACGCAACATATTTCATCTCACTACAACGAGGTAAAGGTTAGGTGCAAAAAAACAGCTTAAGTTATAGTATTTAGTTGTATTCAATATTACAAACAAAACTTCGTAAAATTAGGTATGGTAAAAATTTATTGCTTTTTTAACTGTTATAGTAGTTCAAATTGCAAAAGCTTTTTCATGCTAACTGTAAAAAGCGCTTTTCCACATCAATTTCGAATGATAAACAAAACTATTTTTCACGAGGCGTTTAACAGCCGGAGCCAAAGGCGAGCACTGATATTTAATGTAAGTGTATTTTTTTAATATCTTACTAATAAAAATCAATTGACTCTGACATTTCAAATATATTCTATTCTGATGTAGGCGATGGTAATTTTTAAGAACTTGTGCCTTAAACTGTTTTTGCACAAGAGGTTAAAAAGTCGTTATAGTCTGCTTACACCGTAAAAAACAAGAATTATTATACATGCATGAGAAGTGTGAAGTGTTTTTGTGACAGCTGTGAAACTGATATATTACAGTTTAGATTTCAGATTAATATTTCAATTGACTCCAGAATAACGCCGAAATAGGTTTCGGATGTGGCAGTTGTCAAAGTGACAATTCAGGTCGTTTTGCTGTCAAACTGAAAATGGCCATATCTTGGAAACTTCAGTTTTATACTCCTAGTTGTTTTACAAGAGTGTCTTGTGGATATCTTCATTTCGGGTGTCAAAATAAAAGAGGGTAATACTTTTGTGTTTAAGCGAAAAAGCCATCGTAGTGGGTAAATTACTTGAAGTGAGGAGAGTAGTGCAGTGTAATACACAATGGGGATGGTGACACTGCAGCTGTAGACAACCGTGACTCTCGCCGTCCACGCAAGCGAGTGGTCCAGAACAACCAACTTGCTAATATAGCAGCATGTTACTCACGTGGTCTAATATTTGCCATTTTTTGTTGTTATAATGATCTGATGGTAATCCATTTGAGATGTGTGCCTATGCCTCTCCCAACATATTAAGTTTGATTTCATTACCTTACTGACCTTCTAATGTATACGATAATGAGATCCTAAGCGTGTAAAGAAACAGTAGGTAGGTAGTAATGAATCGGCGTGCTTAACTTACCTTTAAGAGTATATTCAATTATTTCGTGTATTATTTTACATATTATTTTGGTGCTACTTAATATCGAAATTCTAATTACTCGGCATTCAAAACCCTAAAAGGTATTCTGCTCTTGAAAGACCCATAATACTCTTTAAAGATTTTAAATATGATTCTAGGGTTTAAGTACGATGTGTGTTACCGACGTAATTTCGCACATTACAACATTCACACACACACAGACACACACACACACACACACACACACACGCCTTCACTATCTCTCTCAATCTCACACAAACACACAATTTCACCCTAACACTCGCACACACAAACTCTCGTACACAAATCCTGACATGATGTTTATGAGATCTATTGCTATCCTTTCCTTCGATTGCTCAGGGAGCTGACTAGTCCTAATTTTTCTCTTATTAGGTAGGTATTGTGTTCAGGGTTACCATTACAGTCAATACAAGCCAACCACTTACCTTGAAACTATTGAGCAGCTCGCAGGGTTCCGTCCATGTGTGTACTGTATCGGTTATTGCACAAACCTAAACACCCGGGTGAAGGCACTCACAATCACTTTAATAAATATAACTGTTACCAGCAGAATTCACCAATACTAGCACCAAGCTACGTCCGAGAAGCACTGACTGTCATACACGTATATTTTTAACCATCGTTTTGTCCCAAAACTACCCTCTTCTTTGCCGCTCGTTCGAATCTCAGCTTGTGACTGACTGCATATTAAATATAATAATAACGCCTGAACACATGAGTACCTACTAAACAACCGGTCTATTGAACTAGTTTTAACTAGAAAATTTATATACTGTTTCTGAATGTTCGAGTAAGTTCAAGTTATACTACTTGTACTCAGAACATATTTAATAGATAAAACACTATCTTTGCGTTTCACAGTCATCGATTTAGCCTATCCATCGCTTAAAGCTTGAAACGCGCGGCATGTTAACTGTCATTACAAAATCACAAATATACGATAGGAAAAACTTAAGTCATGTGCAGGAAAAAAAAATCCTATCGTATATTTGTGATTTTGTAATGTAATCTGCAAAGCAGGCGTTATTGCAAACCTAACAATATTAAAATGTTAACTGATATTTTTATCATTCAGTTATTTTATTTTCTGGGTAGTATAACCGGAACTTACTCGAACATTCTGAAACAGGCCCTAAGTAAATAAATATAATATAAGCAACTGAAACTTTTGATTAGTAGATATTGATAAGTAAGTATAGATTACATTTCTTGTCTACTTAGCTTACTTATACTTCTTCTACCAAAGACATAATAGTTAAGTAATAAATCTAGATGGAAGAAGCCACTGGCAATAGTTCGGGAGCCAATGTAATCAACCAGTTATACCTGTTATATTTATATGCCAAATAGCAAGCGCAGCAAAAAAATTTTGAAGCGCTCGTAGGGAAGTTTACTTAGCTGTTCTCAACCGATCAGCAAAGTTAAGCAACGTCGCGCGCGTTCATGAGTTGTATGGATGACCGCTAGTGACATTACTACTGAGCGTTTCCGTGCTTCGGAGGGCACGTTAAGCCGTCGGTCCCGGTTGTTGTCTTAGGATGGCAGTCGTTATAGCATGGTGGTAGGGCATTTTGCGAATGCCCGCCTGGCTAGCTACCACCCTCAAGTAGAAAATCTGTCACCAAGCACCTAACGGTGTGTTCCGGCAGCTGTCCTTGAGAGCCAGTTCTTCTAGGTTAACCTGAACAACATCTTCGACGACATCATCACTTACAATCAGGTGAGATGACGCCCTTATGAAGGTCAATTACAAATTTTAGTATTGAAATATTATACAATGTACTGCCACGTTCAGCAAAAAAAAAATATAGTGCCACTGCGAGAAGAACGGGCAAGAAACTCGGGGCCATTCTTTTAAACGTCTTTTAACAATGTGTTACATACTTACTATATAAAGAAGTTTTCAAAATCAAACGCTTTTCTACTATGGCGTTGACCAGCCTCTGCACAAGGTACGACCTAGAGGGCGGTTCGAGCGTGACCCCTCTCGCTTAATCGATGCACTATTGGCCATACGGCCTTCACCTCAACACCCTATCTGGCCTAGTTCACAAGCAAGCAATCAACTGCAATTTTTCCACGGGACAAGCGTCAGACCGTCTGGTCTCTTATCATCATTCGGCTCAGACCGGGAGGCACAATGACGATGACCATTGGCTTCCACTGTGGTACCGCAGTAATAGCGGTGAGGGTCGCGTACATTGCAACCCAGGACCCCTCCTGGGTCAGGAGCCACCGCCACACGCAGTGTCCCCGTCCATGTGCATATGTCGGTTGGTAAATTTTGGTAAATAAGTAAATAAAAAACAATAATTCTTAAAAACGTATTTTATTTTTTATTTTATTGTGCTTTTCATATTTATTAATCGGACAATGTCCAGAGTTTTATACATACGTGACAATTTAAATATAATAATAAAACAAATATATATACAGAAAAAATACAAATAAATACAGCGACAGTAAAACCAAACTTTAGAAACAAAACAACGTTTTGGTGAACTAAAACAATAATACCATTATTTTACATTAAAGTACAGAATAATTTACGAACTTAAATAAACAAGCAGTAAGTGAAATAACAAATTGTTTCAGAGCTATTGAATGAAAACTTCAATTATAAGACAATTTTAATTTTTCATTACAAACAAGCGATAAATAATCAAACTGTTCTCTCGAGTTCAGAGATTTTCACATTGAAATTATTAAATCAATAAATTCTGCAACTGATACTAACTTTAAACAAAGAAAATATAGGTTCCAAGTACTATAAAATAACAAACACATGTTATATCTATAAAAAAAACAGATAGCTCAAAGTGGCGATCGATGAAAGAAATATACAATTTATAATGTTGAAGACCATAAATACAGGCAA
This sequence comes from Plagodis pulveraria, assembly GCA_963890685.1. NCBI lineage: Eukaryota > Metazoa > Arthropoda > Insecta > Lepidoptera > Geometridae > Plagodis > Plagodis pulveraria. Next base: position 5,933,540 of record OY982964.1, on the reverse strand, counting down.
AAGTTAACTCGGGTGGATTTAGAACCGGCGCGATGCGGTGACCAGCATGTCACTTGTATCGGGACATAATTTTTTCAACCTGAGATAAGATGGTTACGTTTATATCCCTTTCATTATGATTTTGAAAACTTGTTTACTTAGCACACGTTAGTGATAACACATATTTAAACAAAAACTATTTTCTTTTTAGGGTAACTTTAACGTCTATGGCAGTGTTTTGCTTTGTAATCTATTTGTACTTGATTTTGTGATACGCTAGTTTTGGAGAATTCTTACGATATATATTTTGTTCATACATATTAAATTGATTAAACATTTGTTTAATCTGAGGGTTTAGTAACGTAGAGAAGGTTAACTTATAGAATCAAGAGTATCGATATTTAAAAAAATTGCAAGACAATACGTGCAATATCATTGTCAGGTCACGAATACCACGGTTATAAAGTATGGTTACCATCCTAGCTACAAGCTAGTTTAAATTTTGAACATCCTGCCATAGACATTAGAGTTTTCATCTTACGTAAAAGAAAATGGAAATATGTGGTAAAACTATTGCAATGCCATTTAAAAACTCAAAAGTTATGGTGTATAGTATATAAGTTAACTCTGGCTAAACTTATGCACCCAAAAGCAAAAGTATCACCTTACGAAGAAGTAGAAAAAATATGTTATAGACTTAATTGTTATGATCCATTGAAATATGATATGATTATAAAATTCAACTTACTATAATTAAATAATTTGTTTAGCTAATTTTGTACAGTATCTACAAAGTCAAAAACAAATTTACACCTTCCATTTTTACACGAGTTTAACCAATTCTTTTGATAATTCACAAAAGTGTGATAATTTTATGGACTAGCTCAAAATAACTTACTAGGACAAAACTTCTATTACTACCTAAAATATGGTCACTTGAAATTTGTGCAAAATAACCTTTATTTCTAATAGCTAATGAAAATAATTTCATTGCAGAATATATACTAAAAGTCAAGGCAGAGACCGTCGGCGACTTATTTCTGGATAATACACAAAATTAAACATTTGATATGACTTGCAAAAACACCACTATGGAGTCAAATAGATTTACAAAAATCATAAATATACATAGTAGCTTGATCATGAATTTTAAATCGTACTTACATAAATTTATTGCTTTTTACTAAGCTCTTAGCAATAATGGCGTATAAAATTAAAATTTAATAATATGAAATCATCACAACGTATTTTCATAAGAAGTATAACATCATTACATGAGAAGTTCCAGATTGAAGTCAAAGAAAGCTAGACAACGTTCTTATGTCCCCATATAAAAGGGACAAAGACCTAAACTGTTTCCATTTTGTACAGACTTACTAAGAAGTGTCCCTACAAGGGCTCATTTAACGTTCATACATATTCGACAGTAGCAAATACTGCTTAATCCAAGAAAATGAGGCCATTTACTTAGGCCATGGAAAAGAAACTACTAATTTTAATGCAAAATTGGTTATTCCACTTCACAGATTTGCACAGAAATTCAATGGCACTGTTCCATAGTCCAAAAAGTTCACGACATTGGAATTTCAGCTGACAACCGATGTCTAGAAGAAGCTCTTGTTCCACAAGTACCACATGTATTATTGCTGTATCCAGAATCGGATCCGAAGGAAGAATCTCCGCTGGGCGGTTTCGGAGAAGCACGTGGTCCTCTCCAACAGGCAATCCCTGGCAATTCTCCTCCAGGCCATGCACCTCCAGCGCCAACCGGCAATGGACCTTGAGGTCTGGCTCCTACAGTTCCAACTTGAGGATATAATCTCAACAAGGCATCTAGTAAAACCCCCTCGTGGAACTCTGAAGGATCTGGTGGATGGATATGGCGTGGCATTCTTTGATGTGCTCGTCGTCTTTCCAAAGATTTAGGCCTTCGATCTAAGCGCTGTGGCCTAGGTCTGTGTGGAAGTGATTGCGGGCCAGGAGCCCTGGAACAAGTCCGACATGGCGCCGCCTCTCCAACGAGACTTAGTTCATCTTCAGCAAAGTGATCGTCACTATGCAAAGAGTCGTCTGATCTGTGAGGTAGCTCCTCGTAAAGAGGAGCACCACAAGTATCTCCACCACATGAATTTCCACCACGCCAAGTGCCACCCGATCCACAAACAAATACTCTCCCAGGGCAGTTTGGCCTTTTTGTCTCCACCATCTGTAAAAACAAAATAAAACACAATTTATTAATTTCACTCCATAAAAGCCTGGCTCTTCTCGTAAAAACGTTAATTCTCTATCCCAAAGTTTTGATGATATAGACGCTAAACAAATTGTAAAGTCAATTAAATATACCAAGAATAAATAAAGTCTAGACTGTCTACAAACAGATTTGAGCGAAATACACGAAAGTTTGCCTAACATTATTTAGGCAATTACAGTGAAATAATTAAGGTCCCAGAAAACATTTTACTTTGTTTGGCTCTAATCAGATTTTGGATTGCTTTACGAGACATCTGTCTATCTAACAAAGATTTAAAGCACAAATTAAAATACAGTAGGCGTCTGTCTGATGAATGGTAAATTAAATAAGGTTAGATATAACAAAATATAAATGCTCGCTGTTACGATGGCTTAAAATGATCCAGTCAGTACATAATATTTTCTATGTTTTTTTTTGTTATATGAACAAAAAAGGTCATTAAGTCATTTAAATTGCACTTTAACGAGACAGTTGTTTTAATTACACGTACATTATAGCTACTGAACTGTACCTATAACTGGTATATTTACTAATTTCACTAAGCACACACATGTATAGATAAATTTAACTTTTTTTATGATAGTCTATTAATTTATTTTTTTATTAAGACGCGATACTTGCCTGATGTTAATCGGTAACTTCTATAACAGATGCATTTCGTCACAAGAGACGATCTACACTGCGGCCGTCGCCCTGAGCCGTACAATTGTTAAGTCTCAAGTGTCCGTTATTTTACTGACTCTCAAAGACTGCTGCCGGAACACACTGTATAGTGATTGGAGATAGTTTTTTTTTACTGGAGGGTGGTAGCTAGCTAGGCGAACATTACTGAAATGCCTTTCCACCATGTGGTGAAGCTCAAGCCAGTGGTAGGGATCGAACCATGAACCTGCGGCACGACAGTCCATAGCTGTTACGTGTCGGATAATAGTTAATAGATCAATAAGAATTGACGACAATTTGTGACTTAATAAATAACAATGATAATTACCTCCAGCTGTGGTTCAATATCAGGTCGGTGTGGTAGTGGTGGTCTTCTAGGCAGGTCTTGTAAGTCTTCGTAGAGAGGCGCTGGGGGTGGTGCCCTTCTGGTAGACCCTTGACTTTGCGAAGGTGCTGATGACTTTGAGGGCAGGAGATTAGTGACTTTTCGTTTGTGTCTGTGGAAAAAGGCAAAATGATAATGTGAAAAAATATACAGTTTTTTATAACACATAATAACTCTGTTCGATTATTGATTTTGTTGATTACTGCCTCAGTAGTGTAAAGTGTAAGCTTTTGTCCACAATTTCACTTGATGGTAAGTGATGATGTAGGTAAATGTGATATCTAGCTACATTTAGAATAACTGGCTCTCAAGAACCTCTTGCCCGGAAAGCAGAAGCAGCTCCTTCTTAGGAACTGCTTTCTAATACTGTGATTCTCAAGACGCATGTAAAGTGAGGGTATTATGGCAAACCCCCCCTTTATAAGGAGGCCTTTAGTGGGAGGCTGTGTTCAGTAGTGGCATAGTAGAAGGAGTGGGAAGTAATCTTCATACAAACGCACCCCGCGCGTCTTGTTTGTGTGCGCTATAGTATCTATGCGTCCCGCACGCACACTCTAACACAATCTCGACCCGTTTCTCAGTGCGCCAGCCGGGGCTAACACTAGAGAGAACTTATTGCTGTGTGTTAGGCTGTCTAAATAATTCATAGATTCCAGAGTTGTCTTTGTTTAGATTACCTACTGAACAGGAAAGGTAAGCAAGTCACTTATTCTCGCATAACTATGATTTTTACTTGATGATGAGTGATGCCTACTTATTTTTTTGTTATATTAGGTATGCCCCGTGTCGCACGTCTCTGGCCCCGCAACCACATAGTATCGCTAGTCGGGATTTTTGTCATCGTGAAAGGTGTTTTCATCGTTTAGGTATAAAACCGACCTCACTAACCCTGAACCCAGACAACAAAAGGAAAAAGTACAACTTCCCGGCCCTTGCCTATTTCTAGGTACTGAATTAAAATTTTGCATATACGAGGACATACATTATAAATAAGTAACAACCCTGAGACAGGCAAGTATGGTAGGTAATTATATCGCGAATTGGGCCGGAGATGGCCTACTTCCTCTCTTTCTACTATGGTAGTGGACAATCTAGTCAATGTTTAAAAAAATACCAACAAAATCTTTATATCGAGTACGCTGCGAAAATTATTCAGACTAGAGCAAAGTGATGTACCACAATTGTGTAGAGGACATCAATATCTTCAAAAAAATCTGGAATACTATTATATGTCTAACTATTACAGTTATATGTCACAATAACTACTTTTTTACGAGTTTAAATTTATTAATAATAATCATGATGTTTACTGATTTTTAAGAATTTCGTTGTATATTGGCGACACGTTCAGAAAGTGGGATTGTAGTAAGATGGCTTAAGAGAATAATCCGGTATTTTTTAATTCTTAAATCTTACGAAGGTATCCACTTAAGTTTAAATGGTAGCTCCATTTCCGCTATAATAATTCACAAATCTATAATACGTTTCTACACAATAGGCTTCGGATTATTATAAAGACATTATACACGCATACTTTAAAATATCCCTAAAGCAGATGTTCCAATATATTAAAAATTTACTGTAAAAAACGGTTTAAAAAGGTCAGGTAGCCGCAGATGATGTTTTCATTATGTTTTTGAGATATAATAACGTAGTATATTTAATAAGGATGGTTATTAGTAATTTGGCAAGATAGAGACAAAGATGTGTGTGTAATAAAAATATTTTATTAAATTAGTGTTCAATAAAGATTTGAGAAATGTCAGAAAAAGAAGTCATTATTATACATTTTAATTTTTATAAGTTCTCTGATTCTGTGTTGATTGCTAAGATATATTAATACTACCTCTGTCTTCCTCTTTGCGGATATACAGGTGACAACATACCATTTAAATGTTTTTTTTTTAATTGCTGATACTAACCTACTACTTTTGAAGCAGTGATGGCTCAGTGGCATTGGCTATGGACTGCCGCGCAGCAGGTCCATGGTTCGAATCCTGCCCAGAGCTTGAGCATCACCGCATGGTAAAAGGGCATTTTGCGAATGCCCGCCTGGCTAGCGACCACCCTCAAGTAGAAAGTCTGTCGCCAAGCACCGACAGGTGTGTTCCGGCAGCAGTTCTAGAGAGCCAGTGAAATTACAGGCACAATGAGACTTAACAACTATGTCTCAATGTGACGGGCGCAGTGCAATTCGTGAGTTGTCATGAATTGCAACTGTTATAGGCAGAGGTAAGTCCACTTAACATCAGATAGGCCTCGAGCTTGTTCCGTCACAATAAGTCACATAAAAAAAAAACCTTTGAAGTTTATATCACCTGATAATGATGCGGTCAGAAATGTTGTCCTAGAATTAATGGCTCTCAAATAGTCTGCGGAAATCCACCCTTAGGTGCTTTGTGACAGATTTTCTACTCGAAGGTGGTATCTAGCCAGACGGACGTTCAGGAAATGCGACCACCTTTAATTAGTGATATACGTATCTGGAGGTAATATAATCGTACTTGTTTATTTTTACTACTGATAGGTTAGCCTTTGACCATTATCTCACCTGATGGTAAGTGATGAATGATGATGGGGTCGAAGGTGTTAACAAGATTAACCTAGAACTACTGGCTTTCAAGGACAGCTGCGGGAACATACCGTTAAGTGCTTGGAGACAGATTTTCTATTTGAGTGTGGTCGCTAGCTAGGCGGGCATTAGCAAAATGCCCTTCCACCATGCGGTGAAGCTCAAGCCCACGATGGGGCTTGAACCATATACTGCTGCGTGGAAATCCATAACCAATGCCACTGCGCCATCACTGCTTCAAAATGTTACTATGGGGTTCAAAGCATTCGTAATACACTTTTGCTACACTATATTATTCTTTATGTTAATAGACATAAGAGCTAAAAAACAAGGTTTTAAAACCTTTAGTCTGACACGTAGGCGAGGCAAGAGTTAAACGGACCCGAGTCGGTGAAGTTACGACCACCCACTGACGCGACCTTATGTCTTAGCGGATGCGGGGCGTGATGCGTTTGGCGTGAATTGGTCTGCTTCCCACGACAGTTGGCGTTTGATTTTCCTTTATAGGAATTTTAAAAAACATATCGGTGTGCCTCTATTCCTAAAAACGGTAGGTAGGTATCTAAACACTCATGTTTTGACAGACATGTTTTGGCGCCACGAAAAAAGGGTGAGCCTATTGCCGCATATCGGGTACTATTCTACAGTCCGCAAAAGGAGGTCATGGAATAATAAGTGGTTGTTACTCCACACAAGTTTAGTGTTCTTCAAAGCGTGTTATTGTTAGTAACAGGCACTTTTTTACATTCTAAGATTATATTAAATTACAAATTTTTAATAAAATTATTTTTCGCTTATTATTATGAGATTTCTGAAAAATATATAAGTAATAGGTAGTTTAAATATTTAATCAAAATTAAAAGTTATACATTTTAGTAACAAGTTTCTAGGGCTGGGTTACACCAACTCCGATTGAATAGTTTGTCAATTTATCTATACCGTAGAAATAAGGTTCAATATGGAAAAGTTTTTTTTTTTATGTAATTGTGACGGAACAAGCTCGAGCCCCACCTGATGTGAAGTGGACTAACCTATGCCTGTAACAGATGCATTTCATCACAAGTCATGAATTGTACTGCGCCCATCACTTTGAGACACAGTTGGTAAGTCTCGTGTGCCTGTAATTTCACTGGCTCTCAAGGACAAATGCCGGGACACACCGTTAGGTGCTTGGCGACAGATTTTCTACTTGAGGGTGGTAGCTAGTCAGGCGGGCAATCACAAAATGCCCTTCCACCATGCGGTGAAGCTCAAGCCGGCGGTGGGGATCGAACCAGGGACTTGCGGCACGGCAGTCCATAGCTATTACCGCTCGGCCATCATTGCTTCAGTTTTCATAGATTTAATCATAGTCAACTTGAAATCAATCCATTTCCATACCGGCAAATATATATAGATAAATATTATTACAAATTCATGTAAAATGGAACTATAACTTCAATAACAGCCAATCTAATTGAATCCTACTGTACTCGCTCACACACCAATTCGGTACTCTTATCTATAATCTCATTTTTAAAGATAAACTTTTCTTTATTTCTACGTAATCATATTAATAAATTCAACTTTCATGATATCGCAATAGATTTCTTAATCAAATGACAAGTTAGTGTCAACTTACGGTCTTTTGGGACTGCAGCGTTAGAAAAACTTTCTGTCTCTTGTCGATATAAGTAATAAAGTAAATCAAGTTAATTCTGAGTGACGGGTGCCACAAAAGTTTCCTTGTAAATACTCGTAGTAATAATTTGATTTGGTATCGAGATTGGGAAGCAGTCAAAGAAACAGGAAACTGAATTAATGATCATGATTTTTCTTTACTTATTCCTTATCGCTGCGGTCTGATCGTTTCTCGGCTTTTATCTTGAAATCGATTAATAAATTATGAAGTATTTTATAGACTCAATTAATTTTGTATAAGTGAATAATAGGTTGAATAATTTGTAGGGTTATAACTTAAGCGTTTTATTGGTTGTCTGTTGTGCATAGTATGTATGTATAAGTATATAATATTCATAACTTTGCATAATTTATTTTAGTCAGCTTCAGAAAAGCATTAGTTGTTTGCTTAGATCCAGAAATCTAAAAAGATATATATACTTTTTACTTCTCATGCTCGTGAAATTCTTATTTATTTCCACTGATAGTAGATTGAAACGGCTTTTTCCAACTCTAGTGCATAAAATTCTGCTTTTAAGCACAAGTGTATAAAAAATATTATTTAGTTGAATATTTTTCAAAGGGGTTCACTTTGAAGTATTTAAGAAATTTGCCTGGAATTTTCATAATACCCATACACCAGGAGTATTATTGAAGACTCAGACATACATTTTGATCAATGAAACATAAAATCGACCATAGTTTAAATATCAGTTTCATTTTGAGAAGTTAATTTTAGTATCATTATTTAATTTTCTCGCAATTGAAGTAAAAATCTGAGTGTATAACTTGTTTATAAAACTAATTTTAACCGTGACTTAAATACCAACTCTCGCCTTAACTCAGGCTTTTAAACGTCAGGGCTAAAATAACATGTTTTATGCACTCGCTGTAGAATCTACTATTTCACCTCACAAGTTTGGAATTATTTTGTTGGCTAGTAGTACTTTTTATTGATAATCGTGGAATAGGAATTCAAAATTTCGAATCGTTACACCAGGTACAAAAAACAATTTAACCTTCAATAATTCCGATTGTAACAATAACAATACTTATTTACCATGTCATATCAGCTGTTTTTCTTGCAGTCTCCTCATCTTAGTGAGATGGATTTTTTTTTGTCTCGGGTTAGCTAAGTTATTTCGCGTCTTGTACCTTTGAAATACCTCGTAACGCTAAGGATTCTATATTTGAACCACTCGTACACAATCGTTGATTCAATCGTTTCCCCAGGTTTCAGTACAAGTATAATCGCGCCAACTTTGCAACCTTGAATAACAAATAACTATTTGAAGTTGTTGTTCAGAAGTTAAAATTCTCAGATGAAATAATAAAAAAGTTACATATAAGATGAAATAATAAAATTTCACCCCTATTTTGTACTTTCCTCAAAGCCCTTAGAACGGAATCCTAATGTTGTTAAGATACTATTTTTTGGTAAAACAGTAATGAGCGTTTTTAAGAACTTTTAGAAGCACTTGCACCAAATTGGTCTAGACCGCTTGTGGAGTTTGCATTTTGTTCGCAACCACTGAATTTAAAAACTATAGCTATATAACCAGTATAATAACTTCAACGATTTGAACATTAAGTTAGTGTTGATAAGCTTGTATTTGAATCATCTCACCTTGTTGATGACTAATTATGTACTGGAAGAGATCAGCATGGTTATGCTAAACGTGAGTTTCAAAGAAAACAAACACAACAAATTATTAAGTTACAAAAGGATTTTGGCTTTCTCAAACTTTTTACGTTTTTATTCCATAGATGGAAAGGTTTGACAACATTTTGTCAATTATTGCATAAGCAATTTGTCAAAAAAACAAAAATAAAGTTTTTTTTTATTTTGACTTGATAAATTGTTAAAGATATTATAAAAATATTTTCTTGTTTGTCGCTTACTTCGTTTACTTTCAATCTTGTTGATGACCCAACGCGTCAATTTTATGTCTATCTCCTTTAGGATTTACGACGATCACTTTCACTTTCTCTTATGCTCGCCGCATGCTACTGCTTATTCTAGAACTAGCTACACGGTGCCTAATCAAAATTTTAGGAGTTGTAAGAGTTTCGTTTGATTAAGATGTTGAAGAACCCAGATATGCGCCTAATTTGCAGAAACGCCCATTTGTGTCAACGTACTATGACTAGGACGATTATAACTAGCTCGAGGCCCACCTGATGTTAAGCGGACTAACATCACAAGTGACCAATTGCACTGCGCCCGTCACCTTGAGACATAGTTGTTAAGTCTCATGTGCCTGTAATTTCACTGGCTATCAAGGACTGCTGCCGGAACACACCGTTAAGTGATTGGCATTTGCAAATTATTTATTTAAAGTTTTGTATTGAAGCAGTGACTGTTAGAGGATCTGCCACCATCTGGCTACAGCGTTACTGCATCACCCGAAGAAATAAACAATAGCACAATCGGGAGCTCATCGTATTTTCCAAAATTTATCAGAGCGGTTGGTCGATGCGACGCGTGATCAAAATGCTGGCACCTATTTGGCTCAAAGAATAAGCATTGCAATTCAACGGGGCAATGCTGCCAGCATGCTGGGCACGCTGCCAACTGATAGTGGGAGAGGACTAGAGCATTTGGACTGCCTATGAGTCCAAATGCTTTTATTGTAGTAGCTGTAGTGTTGTATATAGTTTGTAGTCTTTATTTAATAAAGTAAAAAAAAAAAAAAAAACACAATACACGTTCATATATTTATTGTGCCCATACTGTCATCACAAACAGCAAGTGTTGAATTTCTCAAAGTCACTAGAACTCAACTCAGTAAATAACTGACTCGTCACTAATTAGTAAGGACATGCGGAGAGATTGATTGGCGTCTATAGATATTATTGTTGAGGTGTTACGTGTTATAATTAGGACATGGTGAAGTGGGCTCAGTGCGGTTTGTAACACTTTTTTGTGTGTTACACTTGATTTTGTTTGACTTGGTTGTGTGAAATAGAGCATAGAATTATTTAAGATATGGTGTCAAAGTTGTGTTTGTATTTGAAAAGAAATATTCTGCTATGAAGTATTTTTATTATTTTATTAACTAACCTTACAAAAAGTGGCAAATTGCGAGTTAAACTCACAAACTGAGGGATTATTTTTAACCTGTTAAAAAATGAGGAGATTCTCAATCTGCCTCTATTTTTTTTTGTATATACCTCATATTTCTTTACAAGGTTTAGGTAGGTACTGATTTTGATGATTTTGTTCATATGTGAAATTTTATAGTCGACATGTATGAAACGTGGGTATTTAGACACATTTGCCTTTGACACCTTAAAGTACCAAAAGCGTGAAGATATGATAAGTATAAGACAATACATCCACGAATGAACACATCAACACCTCAAAAACACATGTTTATCTATATAAAAAGAAAACCGCAAACTAAATCCCTTGCCCAAAAAAGATACGAAAGGGCTCACCACAAGACAAGTCGAACACTTCCTACAAGGGGTGGTCTAATTAGAACAACACTAATAACAATACACTTCAGCGAACACGCCTTATGTGGCGCCTGTGAAAGAGCTGACTACGTGTTGTGATGGGAATAAGAAGATGTTGCCATTATTAAATTCTATATTGTACCTACTATACTGTTACCTAAAATAGTAGTTTTAATAAGTACAGCTGTAAGTAACTGTTACTCACATACAACAATATATGAATTAATCCCCACGATCGGCAGGCATCTTGGGGATCGCAGTGTAAGATGACAGTTCTGCAGGAAGTGCTGCTGCCTACCTTCTGACATTTTTAACTTTATCATCTCATAGGAATCCCGAAGGAATATATAGGGGAAGGGAGCTGCAATACTAGCACGGCGTCCCACAGGTTAGGAATTTACTTGGAGAATAATTTTCTATGCTGCAGTTATACAGGCTAAGAAGCTAAATGTCGCTACGCTGTGAAGCTACCAAGTCGAATTTGGTCATGCTGCACTTTAGCAGTCAATTCTTTCAACCATTTGTCAATTGCTGAATGAATTATTGGTTGGAGCGTTGAGCATCTTATTTTTAAGTTTCATAAATACCGTCTCTAAAATTATTATATCATCAGAGTTATTAAAAAAGAACATTTTTTTAACCAATAACTGTCATTTATTTAATTCCATAATTGACCAATTGGTTGAATTTCGTTTTGAGACTTATATGCATAAGCACGTTTAAATGTTTGTTGAAATAGACTTCACTGTTAAAACACAAATTGTCTTTTGTGAAACAAAAACGTGTTTAATAAGGAGACATTTTAAATAACACTTGCAAATAAAATATATACTAAATTAACATTCAAAAACAAGAGCAAAAATAATAAATCAACAACTACGCTATCTGTAATTATTCGCTAAGTGAGATTCTGACATTAGCTAACCTGTATAGAATTCTAATACCCGATACGTAATAGGGCAACGGAAGGTGTCAAAATACCTCAGCCCCGAGGCGTCCAACTGACGAAGGGTCCAACAAAAGAGGATTAAATTACTTGCGTGATACCCGACGTGATGAACTGAGGTGTCTAGAACCTTTTATATAATCGAGATATTCATTATATCTATGTTAACATCAGTATTAATATTTTTAATATAGGTATACATTCTAGAGTATGAGTAAGAGTACTTGGAGGATAGAAGAGGAACGAAAAAATAGTGTCTGAAATTTGAGCAGGCTTAAACTCAAAAGTCATATAGTGAGATTTGATTTTTATTATAAAAACCTTGCCACATATTACTTCGTTACATCATTTTTATTCTGTGGCATAATATGTAATTATCATTTCAATAAAACTCTTTGTGAACTAGTTCGTCAGGTGAAGTAGTACCACCATACCTATTTTTACCGCCAGATATTAGTGTGTTTCGGTTTAAAGGGCATGGGTGCCAGTGAAATTACAGGCACATGAGACAACTCTATGCGCAGCTCGTCACTTGTGACTTGTGAAATGCATCTGTTATAGGCAGAAGTTACTGTTTAACACCAAGTAGCTGGCTCTGGTGCTAAATCTGTATACTAATCATATAGAAAAAACAGCTCTTACCACTTGTGGTATTGATATGAGGAACAAATTTAGGTTGGGTGAAATGTCCACTTAATACGCATAACTCTATTAGATAGGTTGACGGGAGTTGCTGGAAAATTGCTGCATATTGTGCACAAAAAGGAAACTATACCATCTTTTTAGTAGCCACGGGTATAATATTCTAAGTTCCAGCAAGAATAAACCCAAGTTTGGAAACACTCGTCTTCGTGGTATGTTCCAAATATTTTACTAACCCATCAGTATAAGTAAAATATTTGGAACACGCCCCAACAAACGAGTTTTTCCAAACTTTGGCATGTGCTTATTGGTACTTAGTGTACTATACCCGTGGTTACTGACAAGTTGGTATAGATTCTTATTTTGTGCACAATATGCAGCAATTTTCCAATAGCTCCCCTCAACCTAAGTAATAGATTACAAAATCACAAATAGTAAGTAATAGAGTTCTGTGAGGATATTTCATTTATTCTAAATTTATTCTTCATATCAATACCACCATCTCTAAACACTTTCTGAAACTATTCAATAAGAACGAATTGAGGGGCAAGTTCAAAATTATAATCCATAGTACTTGTACATATATTGACCATTTGTTAAATAGCTCCGGGATTCCGTTATAAACTTGGATACACGGATACTATAGATTCTGAAATTGGCCTGGAATAACAAACTGTAGTTATTTACAGATTACTTAATAGTTAGTACGCATGTAGCCCCGATTTTGTCGTAAATATGAATTTCAATTACTAACTTCGACGGTACACTATGGACCCTAATTTGGGAAGGTCTTAATTAGGGATGAGACGAGTATTAGTTTGGCCGAATATTGAATATCCGACAAAGTTCAAATGGGTTATGTTTTTATTTGGCTGTAGTGATTAATATTAGTAATATCTTTGCAGATGAAATTTGATCAGTAGCGATATGTCTATTTTAAATGCGTAATTTATTTTTGTAGTCTAGTCAGGCATTAATCACTTTCGTTTTTGACCTTTGAATACTTACTGTTAATATAATCTCACTGTTTACCCTTACACAATATTTTGAATGACACGATGATACATTATCACAGATATTTATCGAAAACGTACTATAATATATATTTCTTATAGGCATAACATAGAATACCTACTAATATGTTACTTTCATATATCATATAGGTTGCCGAGGTATGTTCAAAACAGAACAGAAGGAACTGCTCACTGAATTTTTCATGATGTATTGATTATATTATAGATACTTTGCTTTTGGTAGTGGACTAACCCCGTAGAGTGCCGGGTTATAATTGCAGCTTCCTATGGATTTCATAAGAGGTGACGAAAGGAAAAATACCAGGTGGGATGCAAAGCTTTCTGAAGAACTACCATCTTATACAGCGATCCCCAAGACGCCCGCCAAGCGTGGGGTTTTAGGGCAAACTCCCTTTATAGGAGAGGCATTTGCTCAACGAATTAACGTCACACTGAGACGTCCAGTTGTAGGTCTCATTAGCCTGTAATTTTTCTGGCTCTCAAGGACTGCTGCCGGAACACACTGTTAGGTGATTGGCGACAGATTGTCTACTTGAGGGTGGTCGTTAGCCAGGCGGGCATTCACAAAATGCCCTTCCCCCATGCGGAGAAGCTCAAGCCCGCGGCGGGATTCGAAACATGGACCTGCTGCACGGCAGTCCATAGCCAATGCCACTGAGCCATCACTGCTTCAAACATGTTGGTGTTACTTGGATTAAGTAGCCGAAACGGCAATATGGCGGATTTTATCCGGAATAATACCAACATTATAACCCGTAATCCAGTACAAATTGATTAAAGGACCCTATCACAGTTCCAAACTGAAATTTAAGATCTTGTTTACAGGAACTGGTTTCGAAAGTTTAATCAATTAGTCAAATAAATGTAGCGTTTACCCTTGGAGATTCGGGTTGATTAGAAACTTTATTAAACAAATATCGAATGAAATGATCTGGGAAGGGATTATTAAGCATTATTAAATTTCCTCATTTAATATAACTAATTACATAATTTAGATGACCGGGCACCGATCTGTATTGGTAACACTGGTAATGTTAACAGTTTTTTCGGTGATTTTTGCGTTTGACCACTATGTCACCTGATGGTGGGTGATCACGCGTTCTAAGAGATATTGTTATGGCTAACCTAGAATTATAAGCTCTCAAAGACAGCTGCCGGAACACACGGTTAGACGCTGAGCAACAGATGTTCTACTTTAGGGTTTTATTTTTATTTATAGCTAGACCACTAGCTCACCTGATGGTTAGTGATGATGTGGTCGAAAATGTTTCAAGGACAGCTGCTGGAACATACCATTAGATGCTTTCCGCGGCGGGCGCTCTTAGCTCGGAGTGGGCATTGTCTTTTGACATAGAACGAGTGTCAGACAGTACAAGAAAAACGTATTGTATTAAGTTTTGAGGATCTCCGAGCCAAGAGCGCCCGCCGCGGCTTCACTGGACCGCGCCGCGCTCCCTTTGAATAGAGTTTTGAATATTTACATCGAGCTAAGTAATAAAAAATATTAAATTACAGGCACATGAGACTTTTAACATCAGGTGATCCTCGTGCTTCTTCTGTCAAATACACATAAACAAACACAAAAAAAATATTCAAACAAATGAAAAAAATATAAAAAAATATATTTAATCTCAAAGTGTTTGCTAGGACTAGCAGAAGTCAACCCTAAGAGGTTATTAGCATTTTACCAATAACCCAGTATATTAAGGATAAAACAATATTATAATAGTTTTAAAACAAAATGATGAAGGCAGACCAAACTTTTATTATAAAAGTTAGTATAAATTAAAGTAAAAAAATATTATAATGGTTTCAAAACAAAACTAGACAGACCAAAAGCAGCAAAGTCCAAGCTATTACAAGTCATCATAGTAATATAGAGTCTGAAAAGTTTCGCAGGTGAAGCGAATCGAAGTTTTCCAACTTCGCGAAATACATTTACTGGTTAAAGTTTTTCAAGAAAATTTTGAAATAAGTAGTTTCTGATATTTGTTGAAACTTTGTGTGAAATTGATAATATTGGAAAATTAAATTACCCATAACCTAAAATTGGCAGGAAGCAAGCAGAAACAAAATCAAATAACCAAAAGACTCTTTTTGATGGGTATTATGATATGCGTGGGGTAATAGGAGGCGAGCTTCTTCTCAACTGCGCACGGATGTAGACTATAAACTGCAATTAAAAATTATTCCTTTTTTATTAGTTTTTTTTTATACCTGATAGGCTAGCCTTTGACCACTGTCTCGCCTGATGTTGATGATGTGGTCAAAAATCTTGTACAGGATAACCTAGAATTACTGGCTCTGAACGACAGCTGCCGGAACACACTGTCAGGTGCTTGGCGACAGATTTTCTACTTGAAGGAGATAGGCTGGCATTCGCCGTACCAAAATGCCCTACCAAGATGCTGTAGGACTGCCATCCTTAGACAACAACCGTGACTGATAGCCTAACCTGCCCTTCAAAGCACGTTCACGCTCACTAGTAAAGTCACTAGCGGTCACCCATCCAAATCATGACCGCGGCGAACGTTGCTTAACTTAGAAGATCGGTTAAGAAAGGCTAAGCATACTTCGCTACGAGCGGTTCTAAGATAATCCCAATCACTACTTGACTTGAGACTTGGGGATCGAATCAGGGCGTTACAAAAGCACTAACGAGGCACACACAATATACTATACATCTACTATAATAGAGATGCATAATATTTTTACTAAACAATGAAATTCACACCCCATATTTGTCGGTACAAAACACATTATCTCCCTTCGAATCTCAATCACCTCCTATTTTGTAACGCTAAGTCGCACATTCAGCAATAAGCTTAGCTGATTTTCGCTATACATCGATCCTTAACAATGTCGCCACTAATGCTATCAGCACATCTGTTTCTATTTATGGTGTAACGCGTAGAATGTCTTTATTAAGTCCCCTATTGTCTCTCTCTAATTATGGTAAAGGAATTGAACGTTGATTTCGATTGGAACGGCTTATTATCTTAGATCTGCATACAATTGCACATTTGCATAATATCTTCATTCGTTCTTGGTTCGAACTGATTTGAATAGTCTGTGGTGGACTAAGGATTTCCTTCAGGGGCAGTGTCATTATGGGGAAAAAATATTTAGCTTTTCTACATAGAATATTATTTTAAAATACTACTTTAATAGGTTCACGTCAAAAGTGGCACGTAGACTAACCGGAAGAACAATTGACGGACTTGAATTCTACAAAAAATATCATCACGAGGTCAGTATGCAGAACCATAAGTTGAAACTAGTTATTGCGTAACAAATTTAAATAAATAAATATGATACACAAGGTTACTTCAATAATGGAAACATAGAACTAGTACCTCTAAAACTGTATTTTTTTTCATTTTCAGATGACAAAGAAAACTTACAACAACAAAAATGGTATAAAAAGACATCACAAATGGTCCATCCCATAACTTCCTGGGGGAGTTGTAATAAGGTCACGAAGATAAAAAATGCCAGAAGGTAAGGTAAGGCTTTATGGCAAACCCTTCTTGATATGGAAGGCATTTCTTCAACGGTGGACAATTTCCCGCCATTGTATGAATGTTTTAAATTCAGCTTCATTTCATTGGATAACGAAACATATATTATTTGGGAAGTTAAACATAGTGATAACATTTTATGCAAATATACATTCTAAAAAAAATAGCTATAGTAGAAAATATTCGTTTTAGCCCCCGCACTGAATTCGATCCTGGATCAGTTGCAAGACATGCATGGCGGATTTGCTTCGTGAACACACAGCGGATAAGTTAGTTGAGGTAGAAAATTCTGTGCTTTGTGATTGCAATCCAAGTATTTTTTGTTGAATGTATTGACTACTTTACATAGCGCCGTGTGAAGCGCTCGCAACAGAGCTTACTTTGTCATTCCAAATCATCTAGGTTAAACAA
The DNA here is from genome assembly GCA_963890685.1 of Plagodis pulveraria. Taxonomy (NCBI): domain Eukaryota; kingdom Metazoa; phylum Arthropoda; class Insecta; order Lepidoptera; family Geometridae; genus Plagodis; species Plagodis pulveraria. The sequence goes on along the minus strand of OY982964.1, from coordinate 5,916,015 downwards.
TGTCTACTGCGGTCATGAATCTGATGGGTGACCGCTAGTAGCAATACTACTGAGCGCTTCTGTGCTTCGGAAGGCACGTTAAAGTGTCGGTCCCAGTCGTTGTTTTAGGAGTGCGGTCATTACAGCATGATGATAGATCTCATGTAGAAAATCTTTCGTCAAGCCCCTAATGGTGTGATCCGGCACCTGTATTCAAGAGCCAGTAATTCTAGATTAGCTTAAACAATATCTTTAAACGCATCTTCATTTACTATCAGGTGAAATAGTGACAAAGGTAATAAATTTTAATAAAATGAATATTATCGATTTACTTTCCAAAATATGCGGCTGCCCATGTTTAAGTTCATAATTATTTCGCAATTGTTTGGAGTCCTATTTTACGTCCAATAATGTGTAGCAGTATCTTACTCATAACGACGTGAGTGGTAGCATGCTGCTCATTAGGCACATTTTTACCCTTTGACACTTCAAAGACTTCTACGGGAAGAAAGAGCAGGGAGTTCTGGCTTAGCATCTAGCGAGCCAAAATAATTGTTAACATTTTTAAGGTACTACGTAAATAATATTAATACGTAGGCTAACGTCATATAAAACATTAATCACTCATTAAATATTTTTACTTACAGAACATTTACACGCGACTTACATTACAAAAACTTTATTTTTCCCACAGAACAGCGCAGACCTTGTTCTGTTAGCGATAGTGGTAAGAACTTGGCCCTTCGAACCGAAACAAAAGGCCAGGTAAATAGTACATTGTTCAAGCCAACGGTGTCGGGAAGTGAAGAGGGCCCCAACTGCATAAGAACTCGAGGGGGCCCCAACAAGTTAGTGCGGTTTTAGCCCTGGTTTCTAGGGCTCTTGAAGTCAGACTTTAGTTTCCCAAGCTCCTTAGTGGGAATTTAGTTTGTTATTTTAAAGTTATGTGGACCATTAGAAGTGTTTCGTATTTCATTTTCGTTTTTAAACGTCGATTTCTTCAAAGAGCCAAGTGTTACTAAGAAGTAGAAAAAGGGTGTATGATGTTAAAATTTCTCGTACCTACATGTTTCACAAGTAGAAAAATATAAATTTAATAGTATTTATTAGTGTACAATTTTATAAAATTTATTATAGAAGTGGTTTCATACACGAGTCTAAATATATTAACAAAGTAAAACGCCTATATATTAGAATATTTTGAAGCAATGATGGCCGAGCGGTAATAGCTATGGACTGCCGTGCCGCAGTATCCTGGTTCGATCCCCAAGGCCGGCTTGAGCTTCACCGTGGTGGAAGGGCATTTTGCGATTGCCCGCCTGGCTAGATTCCACCCTCAAGTAGAAAGTCTGTCGCCAAGCACCGAAAGGTGTGTTCCGGCAGTAGTCCTTGAGAGTGAAATTACAGGCACAATGAGACTTAACAACTATGTCTCAATGTGACGGGCGCAGTGCAATTCGTGAGTTGTCATGAATTGCAACTGTTATAGGCATAGGTTAGTCCACTTAACATCAGGTGGGCCTCGAGCTTGTTTAGTCACAATAACATTATTTCATAATTACTTATATTCATAATTGAAGCCCATATTAATCATACAAAAAAAAATGTTAAGCTGTAAAATGTTAAGTATATTTTAATTACATTATATCCCACAAAACAACAGATGGCGACACGTCTCCCTACCAAGCGAAACAATAGATTTGAATATTTATACTGGGAACTATAGCCCTGATTAATTAATAGTTACTATGTGCTAGAGTTCCACGCGCGAAAATGTGACTAGAACGTGCGCAGGAGTGGCCCGCCCTGCGCTCCTATTGGTCGACCAATTTAAAACCATCACAGATTAGCCAATAAGAACCAGCCGGAAAACAGTTGGTATAATTTTGGCGTAATTAGTCATGCGTCAAAATAATGAGGTGGGGAACGGAATGGCAGCTTTTTGCAGCTTGACAATTGTTCCGTTTTAACCGGTTAATTATCTGGTCTGCTAATTTTGTTGCTTATTCTTTGAAATTGTAGGTTTCGGTACAGAAATTTGAGTTCTGTGTTCGGACAGAACATTTATCTGCATAGCTCCAGATTTGCACGGAAACCGTTTTCATTTGGATGTAGAAATGATTTATTTAAACCCTATACAACGCTTATGATTCTGAATGAGACTCCATGCAATTTAGAATAACCAAGCTGAGATGCTATTACTTTCTAAAAGCTATTTTAGAACAGCTATTTTACATTATGACTCACTTAAGTATAACATTCTTCACGTTCCTTTACTTTGTAGTACCGAAATCACCGAGCAAGTAACTAATTTGAGAGATCCTTGCCTCTTAAGCTACGTCTAAAGCGTTTTGATCGAAATTGATACAGTTTTAATAAAAATAAATAACACTTTCGACCACATCAAAGGCTAGCCCATCACTCTAGTCTCGCTTCGCAAAATGGGCGGAAACCTCTTTTGTTTTCATATTACTAATTCTTTTTCCCTGAGCCATATTTTTTTTCATCTTCTAAATTGTGGCTTAGACCCAATTTTTATTGATAAATTAAGCACGCAATAATAGTTTACCTAACTTAGAACTATGAGTGAAACACCAGGACACCCAATCACTATATAATTCATTAACTTCCCCAATAAATCCAGCTTATGTCAAGGAACATAACTTAAGTAATGTTATCTCTGCTAAGATTACGGAAACTAAACAGCGGGGTACCGATTTAGCTTGTAATATTGACATTTGAGATGATTTACGTACAATAAACACGCCTCGTGCCACCATATTGTTTCAAAATGGGTTAGGATTGTGGTGTAAAGATAGATATAATAAGATACAAAATAAGTGTAGATTATTAGTATCATTAAACATAAGATAAAAAATATCGTCACGTTTGACGCCTGTCTTATAGGGTAATAAAAAAAACTTTGTTAAGGTAAACTAAACTAAAAAAAAAGATTTATTTGCAAGGGAGTTAAACTTGATAGTAATTCAACTTGGTAGGGCTTTGCGGATGCTTGAGGAGAATAGCTGTCGTCAAGTACCTAACACTGTTTCGGCAGCTACCGCATCAGTTCCCTTTACAAATTTAATCCTAATAAATATCTAATACTTAAATAAAATGATCCGTTTTAAAGGCTAGACCGCTCGTGGTGCTCTTCAGATACGTAGTCTATACGTAGTTTCATTCTATTTTAAATTCTAAGTGTTCAAACTCGGTGAAACTTTGCGTGTATGTTGTTGAGTCTAATATCTATACTCCTGGTTTGCCAGATTTCCGTAAAATTAAGTATTTTTAAGAATAATTTTAAAAATTGTTTTGTATGGGAATTGTTACTTTGAAAAACTGGAAAACCAGAAGCATAGATACTAGGCACAGCAATATGCATACAACATTTCCCCAAGTTTGAACTCTTGGAATTTAAAATATGACAAAACTACGTTTGTATGGACAGCGCTCAGTGCACTCTATTAAGTTTTATAAATTAATAACAAAAAAACATAAAATCTCGTCGTATAAAAATAAGAAGGTTTTCCTTAAGTACATTTAATAAGGCCGTGTATCAAAACATCCAATTTTATTTCAAAGAGGCGGCTCCCATATAATACCCCGCAATATTTGGGTGGTCGTCACCCGAGCGAGACGCTAATCAAGACCACCCTTTGTCATAGGCCAGCCAAGCGAGACTGGACAGCCCCTATCGTAGCTTCTGACCCTAGCATGGTCGAGTGCTTGTTTATTCAGGTCGCTAATAGGATTCTTGGCATCAGTTTTATATGTTGAAAACATCATACCTAAGTAGGTATAGTTGCTTTGACTGAAAAATATGACATAACTCGTTAAAGTCACATGCTGTTCTAAATACTCTAAAATCACATTTTCATGGTCCTCAGTAAAAAAAATATCAATTTTTGTTTTGATTAATAATTAGGTACTGGTTCAACGATCGATTTTTGACTCACCTATACAATTATACTAGTCACTATCGACAAAACCTGCAACTACCGAGTCATCTAGGTATTTCAAGCATTTTTCAGTTAGTTGAGTGTACCTTAAAAACTACTTTAACGATTTTGATAAAATGTACATGGAACCACCCTTTTCTATAAAAAATATCACAATAATAAAAATAATAATATGTAATTTATTTGGCATATGAATGTTACAGGTATCACTTGTTGAATCCATTGACTCCCGAACAAGTTAATAAAAACTGTGTTTCGAGTGGCAGTGGCTTCTCCCATCTTTACTTATTTAATAATTATGCATATCTTACAAGAACTAAAAATAAGGTACTCGAAAGTAATCATAATCGGAGTACTCTGTAAAAAGAAATGCGTGATCATACATACAAAATATATGAGTGTCGAATTAAGAACCTTCACCTTTTTTGGAAGTCAGTGACTAAAAATACGGGAGAATGGCACCTGTACTAAAAACATGTCAATGTAAAATCAGGCGCCGTTTACTGATTGAGTCTCAGTAGTGTGCGTCTACTGCATGCTTGCCTTCCTGACATTGTCATATCATAAACAATGGAAGTGTAGCTGTGTGCATTATATGCCTGTGTAAAATGTTCTCCAAATTATATTATCGTGATATTAGAAAGTACCCTATCTTTTTTTATTTAAATCGATGGCTGTTTGATGATTTATCATCCCATATGGATTTTCAATGACTTAGAAAGTCTATCAAATTACAGGCACACGAGACCTAACAACTGTACGTCTTAGTATGACGGGCACAGTCCACTTAACATCAGGTGGGCATCGGGTTTGTTCCGTCACAATAACATTAAAAAAAATTCGAAGGTCATTAAATCGATCCCCAAGGCCGATTTGAGCTTGATCGTTTGGTGGAAGGGCATTTGCCATTTTGAGGGCCGCCATTTTCGATTTTTTTATATAACTTTAAATGTTACAATAGTTACGAAAACTATTAATTTCAACTATGCAATATAAACTCAAGTTAAAAGACCGAAGTTTAAAAATAATAAGCTAGTTAATATTTTTTGCAAAAGATAAGTAAATATTTAGTTTTCCCGACTCTGCGACCAAAACATTTATGTACATAACTATAAATTGTGCGGCCATCAATTTGTGTATTACATATTATATAGGAGTATCGTATTAACTGAACCGCAAGCTTTCCTACAACCGTTTGCCGACAGACGTTTCGGCCTCAATTTCCGGTTTTGTTTTATTTAGTTAATTTGCTCCAATGTTTTCCAGATCGCGTGTTCTTACACCACTGACCGTTGGACGTGGGCGTGAAAAACATCAGCCCCTCTTGTTCTATCACCTATAAATGGAACGAGACGACGATATTATAAAGTTTTAATATCGTGAGAAAGTGGGATGTTTATTCCTCGTTATGTTTGAGATATTTATTTTTAAGTAGTGTTTTAGAAGTTTGACGATTATGGATAGAAATAAAATCCGAATAGTAAGAACATTGAGCATGCAGTTCTATGGTTACACTTAGTACTACCATAGTAATATTATACACGTGGTTTGACTTTATAGAGCTGTACCAAACGCAGCTTATATGTATGCGCGCCCGTAACTACGTGAAACAGTAAGCATACTATGGGAAATATGTAGCGTTTTCAGAGTGCTTTAGTTTATTTAAAGATAATGTTATCATTCAAAATCTTAAAAATCACGTCTGTAGGTGCGACCTACGAATTAATTTGCTATGGAATACATATTACATAGATACCTGTTATTTTAAGATATTGCCAACCCTGTGTATCCAGACTAGAGTAGGTATTTGTATCTCCGATGTGCCTCCAATTAAACTACTTTTCTGGTTTTGCTATGGTACTACAGACACTTAAGTACTAAGTAGTATACCTACTGAAATTTAGTTAAAATTTATTATTTTCAAAGTTGTAACTTCTTTAGTATTAATTATGGAAAAAAAATTAGACCAAGAGTGGCACTCGTACCCGCGCCCCGGGACATGCCCTTCTAACTTGATTTACCGTGCTGAAGGTAGTAGTATTTCTTTAGTATGAATATAATTTTTATATATAGTTCATAGTTCGAATTTAGCTTTATCACTTACTTAACTTTTAATATGTTTTACCTAACTTTCTAAACACTGTCACATTAAGTGCTATGAAAACTTAACCTGAAATAGGTCATTATAGCTCTATGGGCTGCGCCGGGATACAATGTTGTACAAAATGTTTTCAAAATAATTTAGAGGTATTGACTTATATGTACAACCATTGGGTTGTACTGCATTTCACTGTAGCCATCTGATCAATAATTCTTAACAAAACCTGGAGGTTACTGTAGATACTCCACTAAAAAAATCTTTTACAAAAATACGACAAATATGGTGTCACCTCTAACTTCCCCTTGAGCGATTTCAAGCGTGGCAATATGTATGATATTAAATATATTTATTCAAAAGAAGACTTTTCCAAAAGAAGATTTTTCCAAAATAAGAATTTTCCAAAATTTTATTTTTCGTGCATAAGATTATTCCAAAATAAGATTTCTCCAAAATAAGTTATTCTGTATTGCTTGACTAGTATCACCAGTGTACCTTCCTAATCGCTTAGCAACGTATTTACAACGCGCCAAATATAACGACAGTTTTAATCTTCAATGTTATATTTATAACGTTAATATTTCTTTCAACAATCCTTTTACATCTCATTAACAGATTATAAATCCAGTAAGCTACTTATCGAGGTTAAATCCAGTTTCTAAAACCAAAGTGTCAAACTGTCCATGACAATGTGAGGGTATATTGTGACAGTTCTAATTATTTCAACAGGTTAGATCAAGTGATGAGACAAGAGCGACCATTGAAACTTTAAGAGAAACTAAATTTGTCTCTTTTAAATGTATAAAGCATAACTTTTTTTAAAGGGTAAAAAATCCACATGATGGCCGAGCGGTAATAGCTATGGACTGCCGTGCCCGCAAGTCCCTGGTTCGATCCCCACCGGCGGCCTGAGCTTCACCGCATGGTGGAAGGGCATTTTGAGAAAGCTCACCTTGTTAGCTACCACCCTCAAGTAGAAAATAAGTCGCCAAGTACCTAACAGTGTGTTTCGGCAGCAGTCCTTAAGAGCTAGAAAAAATACAGGCACATGAGACTGAAACAACTGTATGTCTCAGTGTGACGGGCGCAGTGCAATTCGTCACTTGAAATGCATCTGTTATAGGCAGAGGTTAATCGGCTTAACATCTGGTGGATCTCGTGCTTGTTCCGTCACAATAACATCTCTCAGCATCTGTCTAGCTATAGCACAGTGTCTTTAGACAGTTACACAGTTTTATGAGTTTTTGTCTGATATTTTTTAACAACATGTGGATTTCTCAGAGTGAAAACTATATCAGCTTTACTAGTACAATGTTACCTTTATATAATAATGTAAATTAATTAAAAGTTTTACTTTATTCTCAATATTTTCGAGCACTGAATACAACATTTTCAACTGACGTCTACGCTTATATATCACGCGAGGAAACGTATTAATAGTTACGTCTACGTTTTCGTACGTCTGATCTCACTACACCCGCTGTCACTTGTCACTTATCCCTCATAATTAACCACAGGATTAAATCTCTACTAGGTGACAGGCGTACTAATCAACTTTCTCAAGCCATTGCCTCGAATGTGAGGAATATACGATTATGCAGCGATGTGACGACGGCTTGAGGGTCGATTAAGGTGTCGGCCCTGTGAAATTGTCGGGTGCTAACTTAGACGAATTATTTGGTAGTGACATTTTGAATTGTGGGTTCAAATTCACTGTGATTCGTCGCTTGGTAGTGATGGATTTTGGTTAATTAGTTAGTAAAGACAGCCTGGTCTTATAGGTGTAGATTTTGGATCGAAAATAGCAAACAAACGATTTTGGGTCTATTTCTAAGTTTTAAGTAAAATTAGTTTAATTAGTTTGGTTTTATCTATATAATAAAATATCATCACATTGCTTATGGTTTTTTTTTTTTTTAACCGTTATAAGAACAAAAAGCTTTTCAAAATTACATAGTGTCAAGCACTTAATAGGAAACAAGCTTTACTGTATAAAAAACTTTTTAAAAACAAGCTTTTATTATCTTGTTAATAAAAAGAATCAAAATTAAAAAAAAAAACTTGTCAAGGCGGTTCAAATGAGCCCGAATTCGTTGAGGTTGTGTCGTTCAATTGCGAAGTTCCTTTGGCCACCTTCCAGCTCCATCATCAGATCAGCCACTATGTTATCAAAATATTGCATTGTCAAGCGATTTACACGTGTATGCAAAATTTCAACTCAATCGGTAACCGGGAAGTGGATCAAATTTAATTTGCAAGATTTGATGACAAACATCGTGACTGGTGAAACAAAATAAAGCTTGTAAAAGAGATCATGTGCGCCTGACGGGTCACACACCACTGCTAAAATGTCAGGAATATGCCTACATATAAAATATTATTTTGTTTTTAACAGTACTTATGTACAAATTATGGACGAGGCCTATACGTAGCACTGCCCCTCCCATTATATATTTATCGTGCTATGAAGTATTTTGCTAGGGTAAGTTTTAAGTTAATGAATATTCTCGATCGTGCGCTCGAAGAGTCAAGACCTCCTGAGGATGCTTCGTGTAGAAGCGAAACGCGTGGCGTTTGTGACGTCACCTCGGCTTAGCAGGAAAATTAAGCGGAATTGTCACTAGATATATTTATATATTTTTGAAGTGTTTTATTAAAATATTAATTTGATGTTTTCTTAGAATATTTTAAAAGTATTTGTTTTTATTAAGTTTTAAGTGGGACCTGGTATTTTTTCGACCAAATTCTTACGTAAGCTATTTAAGGTGTCGGGCAGCGCGTTAGTCCAGACCCTTCGTGAGTCTTGCCTTTGTCTACTATCTCAGCCGTTATTAAGTGAGAATGACACTTAATAACAGCTAAGTTAGGCAAACATGTTTGAAAAATAGCCTTGAAGAAATTTAAGGTAGCTATTCCGCTGCTGATACAAACGTTAGATGCTTGGCGACGGTGATAGTTTCAAAGGTTATTTTTGAACTTCTTCGTAAATATATTTTCTATTTAAGTGTAAGTTATATAAAATAAGAGGATGAAATATGTATGGTAAAGATTTATCAAACATTAAATTAGAAAAAGAGGACATTGTTCTTTATAATATAATTTAAAACTTACTTCCAAACGAGGATGACACCGACGAGAATCCCAATGATCAGAACAATGGAACAGAGAGCGATGACTGCTGAAGTCTGCAACGAAGGTCCACTGTGGTTATACGCGTCTATCTTCTGTAAATAAAGAAATAAAGCATGTTAGGTCATTGAAACTCATTTCAACACTATTTAGTCATTTATATGTAAGATGACAGGCAAATGTTTGGCTAGATTAGCAATCGGAACTGATGAATGGATTTCCCAGAAGAAACCTATAAACTGTGCTTTCAAAAACGTATGATATTTTACAGAAAGATCATCGTCCCCTACCTCATTAGTATGTGTGGTCAATACAAAAAATAACTAAAGAACATTTAGCACGAATATATGTAGTTGTGACGGAATAAGCACGAGGCCCACCTAATGTTTAGCGGACTAACCTCTGCCTATAACAGATGCATTCCTTCATTTCCTCTGCCTATAACAGGCAATCTGCCACAATAGCACATATTATGTGAAAATTTCAACCGGTAACTAATACCGCTCTAAATATATAGATATCCCTTTAAATATATATCCCTTTTAAGGACAGACGGATAGCCGAGGCATTGTGTTAGGATCCATTTTTCTGGTAACTATGATACAGTTGTATCACCAGCTTGTTCACTGCTCAACACAGCTTTTCCCATTTAGAGGGGTTTGCCATAATCCCCACACTTGGCAGATGTCTTAGCATCGCAGTTTAAGATATCAGTTCCATAGAAGGCGCTGCTACCTTCCGTTATTTTACCTTAAGTGCCTTTTACGACACCTACGGGTAGAAATGGGGGTTGACATTCTAACTAGGCACCCCACGGGACGTTTTCTAGTACGGAACCTTAAAAAATCGTATCTGGATTTCACGGTTTATTTGAATTAATAGTTAGGAGACCTAGAAATAAAACCAAATATTATACAAATTACGAATTTCTCTCCAAAAACATCACCGTTTTATTATTAAACAACTGTCTTAGAAGCAAACTCAGTAAATTATACCATATTTTCTAAGATTTGAGCAACTCAACCAAATAAATTTTACAGCTTGAATGAACATTTCAGTAGAGATTGTGAGTCCAACTAACAATCAGACTAAGTATACCAATGATCGTTCGTGATTGAGCAGACTAGTCTTGGACACGGTCCAAGAAGGAGCGTCTCACAATGGCTGAATTTGTTATAAGCAAAAATTGGTTTTGATGACATGGGTATTTTCAGACGCCGTTTGAAGAGTTTCTTGGCACAATTTGATCATAATCTATGATATTTTCTATTATATGTTTTGTTATTTAGTTCCCAGCTGAAGGTAATGTTCGTCTTGTTTACTGTAATGGTAAGTACGGGAATGAGATGTCTTACTTCACGTCAATGCGTCAAGGTGTAGAAACACAGCTCTTTGCCATATTAATAGCCTCACGGAAAGCATAGTAAGGGGCCGTCCATTTATCAGTTTTTTTAAGCACTTTTTAACCTTCCCCCCGTTGGTGATACTTGTTGAGGTTTAAGATTTGTATCTTACTACACCCCCACCATGTGATATTTCATGATTTTTTATAACCCCCCCTCCTACAAGCCTCACGTGATTAATTGACGGTCCTTAAGGGGTATTATTAAGACAAAGAGGTATTGCTTCAAAAGGTTGGCCATAAAACAAAATCAATTTTTTTTCAATTTTTTCTTGTATAGAAAAGTGCCCGAATCGCGCCAGGCGTTTTATTTTTTTGGCTATAATATGTTTTAATCATGCCAAGTTAACATAATATAATATATATATCAAAAGATTGATCTTCATTTCTGTTTGAAAATATTTTCTGTTAGCTTTGCTTTATATAAAGATTGAATAGTTATACAAGCATAAGCCAATATAGTGACTAAGTTTATTATTTCTTTTTTTATTTATTAATTCAATAAAGATTTTTTTTATGTTATTGTGACGGAACTCGATGTTAAGCAGACTAACCTCTGCCTAGAACAGATGCACTTCATCACACGAACGAATTGCACTGCGCCCGTCATATTGAAACATAGTTGTCTTTTCACTGGCTCTCAAGGACTGGCTCTCTTGGCGACCAATTTTTTACTCGAGGGTGGTAGCTAGCCTGGCTGGGCAATTTCTGTTGTTACATACATACTAATCGCTATTGTTCTCAGGCCTATATTTCTTCGACACGAGAAACTATTATTCATTTGTTTAACTTACTGCGGCTGCTTGTTTTTATAATTTACTCGTCATTTTCTAATATCGTCGGACGAGTATTTTAATTTTGCTATAAAAAGTGCCGTAACATTAGTTCCTTTATCAAAAGTATCTCGCCAGCGAAATCTCCGAGCACGATCTGTGCATTAGTGAAATGAAATTTTCGTATTACTTTGTTTTTATAAAACATTAGCATATAAACGCGATTCAGATTTTAATGTCTAATTAGAGATATTACTTTAATTTATGAATGGATTCAGGTATTAGTTTTCGGAAATCCACACTGAGAAAAACTACTTAAAGGCTTAAAAACAAATTTGACCTTTTACCGTTGAATTGTAACTACGTAAGATGAATTCACAACTCTTAAGATGATTTTCACCAATCAATAAAAATGTTTTATAATAAACGATTTTGACTGTTGTCAAAATCGCCGTCAAAGTATTTTCAGAATTGAACTTGTTATACGATAATAATTGCAGTATTGACCATACAATATACCTTACTTTTACGGCGGTTTATATATGGTGATTATCACTATAACGTACGACTTAATCAGCCTCATTGAAAAGTCAATATTTAAGAAAGACCACAAAATACACCTTAAATGAATACGAAAAGAAACATTCGCCTTCACTGACACCTCGTTTAACGACTTCTAGTTGGAAGGCGTTTTTGTACGTATTTACGTTTGGTCGGTTTTTCACCTTATACCATATTAATTGGCCGTCATTAGGGCGCTTTTGACTTTAGATTTTTCTCAGTGCATATTTAATAATAACAAATATTTATTATTAGATAAAATATACTTAAAAAAACAATAAATTATTTTTTTAGAAAAATACTTAAAATTTGTTGTCTTAGGTTTTCGCGATTATTACACATAGTAACTAAACAACTTTAAACGGTTTAAAGTTGTTTAATTACTAAAATACTTAAAAATTATAAAAATATAACCAGTGACAATTTCGCACAATTTTCCTGTTAAGCCGACGTGACGTCACAAACGCCACGCATCCAAACCGGAAGAATTTTCGATGCGTTTTGCTTCTACACAAATTATCTTTAGGAGGTTTTGACTCTTCTAGCGCACGGTCGAGAAATCTTGAAAAAATGAAGACGTTTTAGCTAGCTGTTATATTGGTCCTGACAAAATCATAATCATCTTTTCAATATAAAAGCGGATACGACGTTTTGAAAGTCAATTACAGAATGTAATATCGGAATATTCTATATTATTCTACTAACACGTTCACCAAAAAGTATGATAAAACCAGTGCTACAAGAACTGATAAAAAACTCGAAACCATCATTTCTAAATATCTTTCCACAATGCGTTACAAAAACATATTATAAACATTACATTACAATATTTGTGCAGATAGGAATCAATTTCAGAAGTGCTGTATTTTTCAATCAAGAAATTAGTGGACAATGTTTTCCATTTTTAAATGTTTTTTTCTCTGTTATTTGAAGAACATTCCGATTTAAAAAGCCGCCGTTTGAATTTTACCAGACTAAATTTACACATTGCAAAAGAAATACTCAAATTTGGTCGTTTCTACACCTAAAACCATTGTTGGAACAATTAGAGTAAATGAGTTTTTGAGGGCTGAAAGTAAATGGCTTTTTGTGGTCGAGAGGTGTGTTTTATTTAAGAGGGGATGAAATGGATTCGCAGTTATCATTATTTTTTGGTATTGCGTGTATATTGCATAACATAAAAAGTCCCTGATGTTCATGTCTAATTACCATTTATGTATGAATATCTCATGAATTATTTATAAAGCGTTGATTAAAAGGTATGCTTAAACAATAAATAAGCATTCAGATCCAGTGACATTATATTTATAAAGTCTATTAAAAATTGTATTAGAGGATCTAAAACTAAATCATAAACGAAGAAAGAAAGATTAATAAAATAACCAATATTAATGTATTAGTGAAAATGACCTTTAAGTGCGTTCATTTTACTAATAAACTTATATTTTCTCATAAACAGTAGAGAGTAAAAGTTAGTAGAAGAAGTACATTATAATATTAACAAATATTTAAAGAAAACATTAAATTATAATATTTAAAAAAACCCTTAATCGATATCGTGAGATTTCTCAAACGTGCGCTTGAAGAGTCAAAACATCTTGAGGATGCTTCATGTAGAAGCAAAACGCGTCAAAAATTCTTCCGGCTTGGCTACGTGGCGTTTACGACGCCGCGTCGGGTGAATAGGAAAATTGATGAAGCGAAATGGTCACAAGATAATTTTTTTAAGCGTTTTTTTATCAATATTAAATTAATGTTTTCTTATAGTTTGAAATATTTGTTATTAATAATTATGAATTTTCGTAAAATATGTTAACAATTTTTTTTCAACGGCATACGACTTTATTTATAAAATACTACGAACTATATACAACACTGTAGCTACTACAATAAAGTCATTAAGACAACCTATAAGTCATTGCAGACTCGCAGGGATTCCAAATGTTCCAGCCCACTACCAGTTGGCAGCGTGCCCAGCATGCTGGCAGCATTGCCCCGTTGAATTGCAGTGATTATTCGTTGAGCCAATTAGGTGCCAGCATTTTGATCACGCGTCGCATCGACCAAGCGCTCTGATAAGTTTTGGAAAATAAGATGAGCTTCTTTATTTATTATCCTACATATATTTTTATTCTTCTTTATTTATATTAATTACAATTTATTCTGGCTGATAATCGTGCTATACCCTATATGTTTGTAGTACGATTACACAGCGGTTCATGATTATACGATACAACTTACAAGGATAACCAAAGAATATGCAAATTTTCTGCTGTACCCACCCATACTAATATTGCTTATTCAGGTAGTTTTCATACCAACTTAACATTCACACACTTCACTAAGTCCGGATTTACACTAGAAGAAAATATTCCACACTATATGCTCACGAAAATATTATAACATTACGTCTAAAACGAGCTTAATAGCAATACGTGAGGCTCTCACCTTTCTTTTTTCCAGAGAAAAAAATAATACACCCACTTAGAGGGTCGCTGGGGTGAAATGAGGGGAAGTTAAAAAAAGCTTTGTGTCAAAATGACCTTTTAGATGTTGCGTGACGAGTAGTATGTAAAAAATATTAATATAACAATACGTATGTAAAACACCGAGGTTCTTATCAATTTATGAATAAATCGAATTATTATTTGGACTTAGGGTAAGTTCTTAAAGGCAAATAAGTCCACAAAAACCAAAACCAACAAAAGTAAAAAAAGTACATTTACAAACACAATTAATAACTTATAAAAGTTATAAAGCAAACAGAAGAAGTTAATTTTAGGTGTACATTTATAAATACAATATATAATAAAATATGTGAAGTAGCAACACAATCGGCGGTCTTATCGCTAAAGCAATATCTTACAGACAACCTTTGGATGGATAGGACAACGTAAACTTGTGAACCTAGACTTCCGAGAGCTACTAAAACGTTACTTTTCAGGAAAACCAATACCAATCCAAACCTATCCATTTATATCTTTGCTGTATGCAACAAAGAAATCAAAAATTTACTTCAGTTTTTATCACGGTTATGATTGCAAAAATATTTTATCGTGAACTAACTGTCAAGAGCCTCAATAGCAAGCCTCGTTAGTCAAGTGGTGTACAGTGTCTCTTTGGTATCATAAAGTTATGATTTGGATAGGTATGGATGGGTATTGGTTTTCCTGAAAATTAACGTTTTTAGTAGCTCTCGGAAGTCTAGGACTGTACCTGGCACAGTCCTTTTATTCTGTGGCAGAGTACTAATTGTGGGCAAGTCAATAGACTTCTCGAATAATAGTTGGCAAGCCACATAGGCTTGCACTCGGAAATGTGGGTATTGGTGGGTGGACACCTCTGCCTACCTCTAAAGAGAATATATATATAATCGTGACGATATGTATATATTTTTATACATAGTATGTAGTAGATTTGCTGATATCTATAATGAGCTGATCTCATTTGAACTGTTGATATGTAGTAGTCGAGTGATAATTCTGATGATTCGTCGATGTTGTCATCAATTTGGTTAATTTCATATTAAAACGGAACTTTGTTTGTCTGTCCCTATGTATGCTTAGATCTTTAAAACGACACAACGGATTTTGATGCGTTTTAGTAGATAGAGTAATTCGAGAGAAAGGTTTATATGTATAAATAACACTTGGATAATAGGGCAGAAAAACACTGATCATTTTAGAGATTTCTAATGTGATGTCGTAAATAAACACATTTTATTGCGCTTACATTGCAAACGCTGGCTTAACCCTACGAAACAGATCAAAATAATGTACAACAGTATTGTAAACCTTAAAAAGGTCTACAAGATAGTCCCCGTTGGTATATGCCTATCTTAGGGCAACCCGCAATAACGATTTTATTATCCTTAACTTTTTACGAGAAATAAGGGCTCATTACGAAGCGGTTATTGTCTAATGACCAAAAACTGTGAACGTTGTATATAAAAATATTATGTAGTATATTTAGTATCAACATTGTACTCGTGCGAATTCAGGCTGGGGCGCTAGTATTTCTATAAATAGGTAAAAGAAACTCCGAACTCAACTCCGTACTAAATGATGGATGTCCAACATTACTTTCCAATTTTGTCCTCATACAAAACAACAATGGCTACGAACGCAAAGCTTCTCTATCATCAAACCACAGAATTACTACAACAAAAGCATAAAGAAGTATGAATAAAATGAATTGCTTCAAAGATAAAAACGTCAAACAAACTATTCAAAGAAGCCCACTAAAATACAACAGACAGAAATATTTCGTAATCTATACATAAAAGTCAGGCGGTCATCGGCATAAACTCACTTTTTATGAGCAAGATAAAAATCTAAGCGCAGGCCTGAACTGTAGACCAGAATGTATTAACCCTCGAAAAGGTAAGTCGATTTGTCAAACCATGGCACTATCAGAAAAAGAATCCGTCATCAGTCGAAGTCAGCAGGACGACAATTTATCGGCCATATCGCACGGGATCTGAGGTGGATATCGGAAAGAATCTTCGTTAAATACAATTTTCAAAGTTAGTGATGTGGCACAGAATCGATTGTGTTGTCTTTCAAGATCGAATACACAAAATATGCCCGCCTGGCTAGCTACCACCCTCAAGTAGAAAATCTGTCGCCAAGCACCTAACGGTGTGTTCCGGCAGCTGTCCTTGAGAGCCAGTACTTCTAGGTTAGCCTGAACAACATCTTCGACCACATCATCACTTACCATCAGGTGAGACAGTGGTCAAAGGCTAACCTATCAGGAATTAAAAAAAAAAAATTTCTCAAGAAATATTTTAATAAGAAGATGGTGTTATGAACGTTACATCGTTAATTTCGAGGGTTTTGTACTTATATTTGAGTATACATATAAAATTATTATGACAATATTGCATAAGATATAAAAAAAAAATTATATTATTCCTCACAGCTCACAAGCTTCATTATAAAAAGGAGCAGACCAAAAATTATCTTTAAATTTATCAAATTTTAAATGTATTCAACAAAAAAAATGTTTCCTAATACAATTTTTGAACAGAATATAATTAGACATACATTTCAAGTTTAAAACTTTTTTTTTTATTGTTGTATGCTTTTATTATCAAAATACTACGAACTATATACAACACTACAGCTACTACAATAAAAGCATTAAGATCCCTATAAGTCATTGCAGACTAATAGGCAGTCCAAATGCTCTAGCCCACTACCAGTTGACAGCATGTCTAGCATGCTGGCAACATTGCCCCGTTGAATTGCAATGCTTATAACACATATTAATTTTAAACAAATATGTGTTTTTAAATTGTAGCTGATTAGTAGAACAAGTGAACTAATAAATATGTATCAAATTCATAAGACTGTAACAAAAACTTGATTTATTTATACCAATCACAACACGCATACAAAATATGTGAATAAGACCGGAAAACAAGTCCACACATTACCCATCTCTACATTCGAGTCCCCGTTCTCAGTTTATCGCGCTGTCCATCTAAAGACGGTAGCCGATTTGTCAATGCTCCTTCCCTAATTAATAAAGGAGCCTTTCCTTCGAAAAAATTGAATAAAACCTTAATTAATTTGGACTCTTGCCCGAAGTGAACTTTCCTTTTAAATTATGATTATCGCCGTTAAAGTTTGCGGGCGTTGTGAAAATTAAGAAACCCGAAGAAAAGGGTCAAATTATTTATTTAATGAAGCATCACATCCCTTTATATAAGCCTTTCATTTATATAGATTTAAGGATCTATCTTTATTAAGGGTCCATAAAGTAATGATTTAAAAGGGCTTAAGTAAAGGATCTAAGCGGTCTTAATTTGTGGGCAAAAAGGTGAAACGTTTAAGTTACAATTTTCTTTTTAATTTTGCTCCGCATACCGAAATTACGTGTGTATATCTACTTAATTTTACTAAGATTTGTTTTAATAAAAGCATTTAAAAGTTGAGATCGATAGTAAGGTGCGGTTTTTGACGAATGTTCCATATATCAGACCACGGATGCAGATGAAAGCTGCATCTTAAGATCCATTTAAATTTTGAAGTGCATTGTCACGAGCCTAAATCCAAACTTTTATATCCAGAATATATGTGATGGCATTCTTAGAAAATATTGACGAGATTTTATCTTTGATATTCAATATAAATTCGATAAATGAATTGCTTTCGAGCTATAGTTTTCTGGATTATTTCTGGAGTCAGGGGATTGAGCACAGTGCGTATGAGAACTATTAGCACTGAATTTTACTTTAATTAAATAATTATGCTTTGATATACTTGGTAAGAAAATTGGAAATTTTGTTGGGGCGTTTTGGCATGAAAAAGATGATAGAGAAGAACAAAAATGTTGTGAAGAAGTATAATACACTGTTGATCACAATCATCACTAGACGTCGCGTCGCAGTCTTCTTTTTAGCGTTGGAAAATAAATAAAAATATATACGAAACCATTACAAACCAATTTCCACTAACATACACTTAGTGATGACATTATACTGCAAATTGCGTATTTTTTTTCCTTTGGCTGGAGTTGATATTATCAAGTTATAAATTCATTTCTTTTCTTTTATATAATTTAATCTCAATATTTCTTTATATCATTCTTACTTTTATTATACGTTTCATAAGATTGTGCTTACACAAATACTGCACTGAGAACAAAAAGCATGTAACGTACATCACAATAAATATTCCATTCAAAACACAAACAAAACTAAAAAAGTAACTAATAGAAATATTATTCATTCACATTCATGTCCATCTAATTTACATACGAAAAAACAATAACAGAAATATCCAGAGAAAATAAGATATGTGCATATTTATGAGGCAAAAATGTCACATCATCTCTAACAATTAGTTAAACTTGTAACATATTTTTTTAGAGAACAGGAACTTTGCCTCTTTCAATAACAAACAAATATGTATTTTAACTCACTTTAATGCACTATCATCTATAAATCTTTATCTCTAGGTTAAAACAACATCTGCCGCGGTTAGTACTTGGATTGGTAACCCTTAGTGGTTACCCATCCATGTAAAGAACTTTTTTTATAGGGTTTCGAATTTAGTACAGCGAGGCGAATTTGACCGACGCGCGATGGCATGGGTTCTTTTAGTTTTGAGGCCGCTGTGGCTTGTGGCTTATTTGCATAGACCTGCTATTTAAAAATACCCCACAAGAAAAAGTCTAACGGGATCAAATCGCACGATCTCGGTGACCAGTTCATATCACATCCAATTGAGATGACCGTGCCCTCAAATCACTCGTCCAGAATGCCAAAGTGGCATGAGCTGTGTGGCACAGAGCAGGGTTCTGTTGAAACCACATCTTGATAGTATCCATATAATAAAATTCAGGCCAAAAAACTTGGTAATAATTGGTAATAATGATTAGGACTTTAATCTTACAAGCAGGTCTATTTCGCCCTTGACCAGTAATTCCCAATTGAAATATCAATATGCATTTCAATATGTAATTTACCATACTTAATTTATTTACGCAAAATGTACTGTGTCAATTTGTTATTATTACATTTAAGCCACATTACAAAACCAACTGAGGAATAATCAAATGAGGTTAATATAATATGACCACAATAATTTCCTAAACGTTTAAATAATTTATGTCACAAATTACTGTTCAATTAAAATCTCATTACGCCTTTTTATCCTCCAATAAATGGTTGAGGTATTTTAGAGCTCAAACGTAACTTAATAGTGAGCAAATTTTTTTAAGCATATATGTATCCTGCTTGTTGTACCAGGTTCGAATTGCACTCCTCCATATATTTCTCTGGGAGTCGTAAGAAGTGAGTATACGAAACATACAAGAAGGGTAGTAGCAGCTTCTATCTGCCATCTTCACTGCAATCCAAGCCGCCTGCCAAGCGTGGGTATTACAGCGAACCCGCCCTTAATTGCGGAGGCATTTGTTCAACGGTGGACCTATTACGGATACGGAAGTGAAGTGGAAATGTATGTATAGGATACTTTGAGATATAATAATTTCAGGATACAATTGGCTATATTTAAGCGTAAGTTAGATGAAGTGAAAATCTTTTAACGTTGAGGAGTTTTAAAAATTAACTTCACCAACTAACTTCAGTATAGTTTTGTTGCCTAAATGACCATACATAGTTTATATTTTTCAGAAACGAAATAACATTCCTCGGAGGAGGAGCTCAAAGTGATAGGAATCAGGTGAGCGGCTCCTCAAGTGCTTTTTTGATATAAGTCGGTGCATAGCTAACATAGCAGCGTCAGAGATTAAGTTCATCATCATTAGAACAACTAGAACGTCTAGCGTTGAACAAAGTTTCTCCCTTTGTTTGATTCACCATAATCGCCAGGCGTCTTGGGGATCACAGAAGTTTTCATTTCTACAGACGGCGCTGCTTCTCACCAACTGGTGCTTTTCCCTTAGTCTCTTCATACGAGGTGTCGTACAGAGGAAGAAATGGGAGTTTGATATTCTTACCCAGCCCCACGGTGTAGTTTTACAAATTTAAAATGTTTAAAACGTATCTCTGTAGATAGGTAATACATGTTTTACGATACTCGTAAGAACAATAAATACGACCGAACCCTGGTAAGTAGGTATGAAATTATTTCCAACTTAAGGGTCAAGTCGGGGGATTCTCTTACCAAGTTTCAGACCTTGGAAAGTTGTTAGAATAGTTTAAGAACTTTCTAACGACAATGGGTCCCTTATAAACCATAATGGGTTTTGTATAGGCACTATTATCAAAGAGTTGATTACTTCAAATTTAAAAAGCATTCAATGTATCAAATATCAAATTTAATTATCTAACAAAATGAAATTATAAATATATAGGTTATTTGGTATAAATATATAGGTTATTTGGTATAAATATATAGGTTATTTGGTATAAATATATAGGTTATTTGGTATAAATATATAGGTTATTTGGTATAAATATATAGGTTATTTGGTATAAATATATAGGTTATTTGGTATAAATATATAGGTTATTTGGTATAAATATATATGTTATTTAATAAATAGATTCAGGCGTTACTTTGCGGAAATCCATATTTAATAATAACATCGAGAAATTTCTCGACCAAAGCCAGATCGAGAAATTTCTCGACCGTGCACTCGTAGAGTCAAGACCTCCTGAGGATGCTTCATGTAGAAGCGAAACGCGTCGAAAATTCTTTCGGTTTGGCTGCGTGGCGTTTGTGACGTCACGTCGGCTTAACAGGAAAATTAGGCGGAATTGTCACTAGATATATTTTTGTATTTTTTAAGTGTTTTATTAAAATATTAATTTGATGTTTTCTTAAAATATTTTAAAAATATTTGTTATTATTATATAGGTTATTTGGTAAACTCAACTATGTTCCTTGTTATTTTTCTTGTTGGTTTAATTATATAAATCTGACAGGCTATCCTTTGACCACTATCTCAATTGATGGTAAGTTATGATTTGGTCCCATGTTGTTCAGGCTAACCTAGAGTTGATGGCTCTCAAGTACAGCTGCTGGAACACACCTATCAGTCCTTGGTGACAGATTTTCTACTAAGTAATCAAGTAGACTAGAAAACTAGAGTAGTAGCCGGGCATTCAGAATGGTCTACCAGAATTTTATATCGAATGAATGTTTATTTTAACTGCCCCGTCAAGCACGGAAGCCTTTAGTTCTAATGTCATAAGCGGTCACCTATCCAAGCCATGACCTCAGCGAATTTTGCTCAATTTCGTTGATCGATTAAGAAGTCCAAAGCCAGATAGGCTGCAAGTTTATAAAACATCTCTTCAGGGATGGAGCAGTCTTCTTCTTGGGTGAGCTTGCATCACTCCCTTGCCCAAAAGGTCTTATTCAAACTTATACATTTGTTACCTCTGTAATTACGTTTATAATTACCCTATTCAAAGTAACATTGACAATCCGATTACATAATAATCGTGAATGTATATGACTAAAATATTGTGTGTTGTAAATTTTACTCCATTTAAAAGCTACAACTACGATTCTAACACAAACCGTTAAAATCTCTCTTCTCACTCTCAATCAGCCAACGTCTCAAGTTTAGCAACGGAAAAAATAAAGTAACATTACAAAATGTTTAGCACAGTACAATGCAGTATTCTTTTTTTAACTATAACAGACTAAAAGTAAAATGCTCTTAAAACGCTCGTAGCGAAATTTACTAAGCTGTTCTTAACCGATCAGCAAAGTTAAGCAACGTCGCCGGCGGTCATGATTTGGATGGGTGACCGCTAGTGATATTACTACTGAGCGCTTCCGTGCTTCGGAGGGTACGTTAAGCCGTCAGTCCCGGTTGTTATCTTAAGATGGCAGTCGTTATAGCATGGTGGTAGGGCAATTTGCGAATGCACGCCTGGCTAGCTACCACCCTCAAGTAGAAAATCTGTCGCCAAACACCTATCGGTGTGTTCCGGCAGTTGTCCTTGAGAGCCAGTAATTCTAGGTTGGTCTGAACAACATCTTCGACCACATCATCACTTACCTTCAGATGAGATAGTGGTCAAAGGCTAACCTATCAGACACAAAAAAAAAAGTAAAGCCCAATATCGCAAAGTTAAAAAACTACTAAATGCTTCTTGTCATCTGGTTATCCTCAATCAAAATAAACTCATCACCTTATGATCATTTAATCGAGACCACTCTTGCATTCATATCCATAAACAAAACTGTTTACTGCTTCACAAAAGAATAAACTTTACCTTAGGTGTTAAAAAGTATATATTCACAAGCCTTTAAGACCACCAGACGTTTCTGAGAAGGGTGACGAATCGCCAAGAATTTGTAGAACACCTACCAAGCTTTGCCGCCGCAGCGTGTAGGTATTTTTTTTGTTGAGGTGTCCGGCGTATTAGTTATTATAAACTTGATGTCTTAATTTTCTAGTTAACTTGTTTGAAAACCGCAGGGTGCCACAGGTATTTTAGTGCGGTAGGTAAATTGCACGTTTCTCAACCGCGGTAGGTACCTTCAATACCCATGATTAAAGATCGAAGGAAAATTAATCGTTTAGTTTATGTCGTTTTCCTGTTCTTGAGACCACTAGGTTATTTTAGGTTCCGTATCTAATGGCAAAAAGAATCTTATGAGTTAGACTCCGTTGTCTTTCTATATATCTGCTTGGCAGTGCAGTCTGGTGCTTGTCCGTCCGTTCGTATGTCACGGTTCGTAAACGGAATGATGTTTTGAGGAGAATATTGACATGTAATAAATATTTGACAAGGTATTCAATTTAATTTTTTTACCGGGGCTTGGGTTGCTTATCATCATCTATAGCTCTTTGAGTTGACAAATATAATGTATATATCATTACGTTCTACATAACAAGGAAATGGGGGGGCTGTCAGTTTTTTGTCAATTTAAGAGCATTTTGTTACCTACATGTCGGCCGCAAAAACTAGAGTAGAGAATAAACTATTATTTGATTTAAGGAGTCTGGAATTTTGTTATTTTATTTATAAACCTACCATATCCTTCATTTATACAAAAGATACTGAAAATGTTGTTTTATAATGTAGTTTTAGCTATGACTATAACCGAAAAACACGTAGACCAAATTAATATTCACAAGACAATGTTTCGCACCCACTTTTATAACACTATCAGAGAAAGAAAGGAACAACTTGCCAGCGTCCTGATAATTATGATCTGCATGCCTTCAGCTGTAGATTGATTAGATACCTCATAGGGAAGCAAGCTGCATCTTTGAGGACTTTGTGGCTTTGTATCTGGTGTGAATATAGGTTAGCCTGAACAACATCTTCGACCACATCATCACTTACAATCAGGTGAGATAGTGGTCAAAGGCAAACCTATCAGGCATAAAAAAAAACTAAAAACATTGTCCGAAAAATAGTGACAATAGAAATAATATTATTATATTATTTCTATTGTACAGTAGTGTGAACAGTAGTTTTTTTTCTAAGACAGAAAATGTTAAAATTAGATATTATTTTTGAACTGCTTATTTCAACCTCTGCTTTAATTAAATTAAAATACCACACATGATAAAATACACGGCAGCTACAATTAGTATTGCAGAGGTATTGTCTAAGCTGTAACATAACTAAAAATACAGTATTATGAAAACAGCGCCACCGAGCGCTTTTGAAAATAAACTCTCCGAGCAAAGAGAAAGCTTTGGCCGGCTAATGACCAATGTTAGCTTTTGGCGGAGATATATGCAGTTAAAGTTGAGTAATCTTCATGTTTGCATAAATAATAATGTTACCTTTAATATCACGAAGCCTACCATATCAGAAGTGTTACAGAAATCACGTCTCCCAAGATATATTTTGGGTCCCGTCTAAATACTAGGCGAGCGAGCCTTCTTGCTATCCACTGGGCACGGTTTTAGATTCCAGACTGCACTTATTTCTTTGTTAGAAAAAACTAATAATTGGTCAGGAGACAGGACCAAGATATTTCAAAGCAACTCAACGATCGAGGCAATGGAGTATTTTTTTTATTTTCAATCAAAAGTGTATCTAGCTTAGTGGAATATAACAAAAGCTGCGGGCGTTATGAATAAATAAAAAAGCGGAACATTATCAAACTTTCGTAAGCTAACATTTTGATGGTTACTTTTTTATATATTTTTGTTGCTTACAGCGTGTATTATGTTATTCGCTTTTTATTATGTGATCAAGGTTTACGTAACGCCTTGATTGGAAATTACTAAAATAGAATACCCTAGGTTTGGAGGTTAGTATTTTCCATCTAACTAAAACATATATAAAAAAATACAGAAGACCCATTATACTATAGTAAATAATACGGGATAACTCACGTGAATAAGTAAGATAGCTCCGACTATAGTTTCAACCACATTCGGTGGTCTTTTGCTGCCCGCAGTGCTAAAGGAGACGTCAACGGGGGCGTCCCGAGCTCTCCTTGAAAAATACCACCGAATGTGGTTGAAACTATAGTCAGAGCTATCTGACTTATTCGCGTGAGTTATCCCCTATTATTTACTAAAATGAGTGAAAACCACGTTAGTTTTTATAATAATACCCATTATACATGGTCACTTGTAAAAATATATAGGGCACATATAAAATAAATATCCAGAAGACCTGAATACAAAGGCATATGTATGCTTCAACTTAAGTCATCTTTCTTTTTTCGAATTTGGTTAAAAATATGAGTATTTCATCATCGAAAACAGTTATCTAATTCATAGCTTTAAACATTTCTCCGAGCAAACAACTCGATAGATGTATGTACTTTCATAAAAACTTTAGACGCAAAACAAACGTTATTTTCTGTCGCGTACTTAAACCCACATAAAGACCATATTATATATTATGTCATCAAGACATTGTGATTATGGCGATAACAACTGTACTGTATAAGCCGGATTGTCTACTGCTGAACAATCCGGCTTATAAATATTGCACAGCCTAACCCATCTAGGGGGGTTTCTCATCATCTCAGCCCCGCGCTTGGCAGGCGTCTTGGGGATCATAGTGTAAGATATCAGTTCTTCAGAAGACGCTGCTGCCGACCTACCGGCATTTTACCTTTAGTCGCCTCTTACGATACCCACAGGTTTCTTTTTGTAATTATGATGGAACAAGTGCAAGGCCCACCTGATGGTAAGTGGACTAACCTCTGCCCATAACAGATGCATTTCGTCACAAGTGATGAATTGCACTGCGCCCGTCACACTGAGACATATCGTTGTTGAGTCTCATGTGCCTGTAATTTTACTGGCTCTCAAGGACTGCTGCCGGAACACACCGTTAAGTGCTTGGCGATAGATTTTCTACTGCGGGTGGTCACTAGCCAGGCGGGCATACGAAAAATGTCCTTCCACAATGTAGCAATAGGGGGGTGTCCTTGAGATCTAGTCCCCATGCCATTTTTCTTAATCGATGACTTAAGATTAAGTAAGATTGTGGTCAACGCAACGGTTTACGAATCGGTAATAACAATTGGTTTAATGCAAACTTTACAAGGCAAGGATCAAAATTTAATATTGGCAGATATTTATTCGGTTTTTCGTTTTTGTCATTCTGGTCATGTCGCTTTTATTTTGAGACACGTTTACGACAGACGCGACTTCATTAAGGCCCGCATATGTCAAATGTTTGCTGAGTCAGATAAGAACAGGCAAAGCTGTTTGTTCATTACCATTTCTGGGACAAAACGCTAAACTTGCATCGTGGATGAGTGGAAATGGAATAAACATAGAAGTGTCTTTCCTTTTTACAACTTGTTTCTCACGTATTATTTTAGTACATAGACGTGTAAAACATACGAATTCATGTTATTGGGACCCTGTTTGCAGTTACTGACAACTAAGAACACTGAATATGAAGAGCACGGTCTTCTATTGCCCTATATGTTATAAAAAAATATCGTTACACCAACATTACATACCAACTTATTTAGATAATGGTAAGAAAATTTAACGATGATGTGTCAATAATACTATAAAATTTTATTCTTAATTAAATATGATTACTGCAAGAAAATAATTTATTTACAAAAATTTAAATGTTTTACAGGATTATCAACGTATATTATCTACATCTACACTAATATTATTTGAAGTGTTCGTAGTGTAGTTTGCTTAGCTGTTCTTAACCGATCAGCCAAGTTAAGCATCGTCCGCCGCGGTCATGAGTTGGATGGGTGACCGCTAGAGACATTACTACTGAGCACGTTAAGCCGTCGGTCCCGGTTGTTGTCTTAGTATGGCAGTCGTTATAGCATGGTGGTAGGGCATTTTTAGAATGAGCGCCTGGCTATCTACCACCCTTAAGTACAAAATCTGTCGCTAAGCACCTAACGGTGTGTTCCGGCAGCTGTCCTTGAGAGCCAGTAACTCTAATTTAGCCTGAACAACATCTTCGACAATATTATCACCTACCATCAGGTGAGATAGTATTCAAAGGCTATCCCACCAAACATAAAAACGAAAAGATAATAAAATAGATTTGTATTTTTGTATGCAACGAATAAACTTAATGACTACTGGACTGATTTGGATGAAATTTAGTATGGAAATTGTTTGAAACCCAGGAAAGGACATATGATAGTTTTTATCTAAGTTCTGCTCAAAAAAGGTCTAAAAAAAAGGTTTTTACGACAATCGACATACGCGCGTGCGGCGCCGCGGTCGGAAAGCTAGTATGTTATAAGATGAAGTTTATTCGTAATATAAGTATATTTATCAATAATCTTCTTTATCTCCTTACATGATAATATGTAGAGTTTGTTACATGTTGTTTGGTTGATTTGCCTAACCCTCCGCCCACACAAAAAAATCATAAAGCAATGCTGACCCTTTGTATGCTTAAGCGTTTGTCATATATCATAAAGACGTACCTACTTCTTTTACAAATGTTTGTTTTGCCTTAATACATTCACCAAAATCTGCCTATTTCGAAACAAAAAATTCCAGAAAATATAAAATCCTAAGGTGTTTAGCAACATTAAGCTTGTTTACTACACATAAAGTACCATCTCATAGCCGCTAATTCCTTGTACAAATAACTTAGACGCAGCCTCAAGTGTAGATGTTTGAATTATGAAATCTTCTGACTCAACCGTTCCACTGGGATCTGAGATTTCGTAATCTTCTTTATTAGCAGAAGCTTAGCATAGATTAGAAAACTCAAACAGATTATTCAAGGAATTCTTTTCGACGCTTGGAATATCTCAGTTGTAATGTAAATTGTGTGGTATAAAGTCTTTTGGGATTTGGATACGTCAAACGCTACATTTCAATTCTAACGAGTAAGGCGTTATTATGTACATACTCGTATAATATAGTTCATATATGTTTATACTAAATATTCTTAGTGTGGATACGTTTTTCAACAAAGAGGTTTGAATTCTTTTGTACGTTGCCTTAAGAATTAAATAATGACAATTCAATCAATCGTTTTGAAAAAGTTGAACATATTGAATACTCAGATAACCAATAAATGTAAAACCAAAACACCATTTTGTGTCAGAAAGTATGACATGTAAATTGTATGGGTTCCTTCAATTATTTAGTCATTTTTCTTGAACGATTCAAAAGGATTACCTCTTTCCATCTAACGGGGACCAATCCAGAAAATTTCTTTGTATTTAAAAAAAAACCCGATTAATTGTCTGACTCGAAGTTGAACCCAAGATCTTAAAATTTCAAAGCGGAGCTTCAATACACGCTAAAGATGCTAACATCAATTTTATCTTTGTCAGAATAATGTTTAATTTAATGTATATAGTGTGGGTACCTTCTTACGTAGTTGTGTACAAGGACGTCAATAAAATCAGTTACTGCAAACGCCTTATGTGTGATTGAGCTCCCGAGTCCTTAAGGTAAATGGGGGAGTAGTTGACACATAGGTCGGAATAGTCAACTTTAGAACAGTGTAGGGTGATCAAAATGTTTTAATGTAAAAGTGAATTATATATTCGAAAAGAAAGGGTTTCATGTAGATTATTGCATGTTATTCAATTATCTCATAAGAGCAAGCAATAAAAAATTAAAAATACATGAGATCAAAGTATCAAATGCACCCATAGTTGACATGCTAAAAATTGATTTGTTTGGGTAGTTGACATTAGTTGATCCAATAGTTGACATCAAATAAAGAAACTAATTTACTAATAATGAATACTTTAATACATATAAACATACATAAAATCACGCCTATTTTCCGTAGGGGTAGGCAGAAACAATAGATTTCCACTTGCTACGATCCTTAGATATCTCTTTCGCTTCATCTACATTCATCATCCTTTCATACATAAGCGTCGGTTAAGGGTACTCCTGACATGACAAGCCGGAACTGCCGGAACACACCGTTAGGTGCTTGGCGACAGATTTTCTACTTGAGGGTGGTAGCTAGCCAGGCGGGCATTCGCAAAATGCCCTACCACCATGCTATAACGACTGCCATCCTTAGACAACAACCAGGACCGACGGCTTAACGTGCCCTCCTAAGCACGGAAGTCTGAACTGTCCCAAAACTCCTTTCTTTCTTTTTGTGCTTTTGGGGACCTTCACGAACCCATGTCCGTAGGCACATAGACACCCGCCCCAAAACATCGAGTAAGCCCAACTTTAAGCCTCACCCAGAGAATTCTTTGGCTCACGCCTTCATACTTGATCATATTAATATTTTTTTTTGTTGTATTCATTTCATTTATTAAAATTTTAAAAGTTCTATGCATCATTACACTCGGGCCGCTATTACCGTACTTTTCGCGTTTTTTATATATATATTTTATAAAATACAAAAACAAATGTTGCATCTATCGTCTGGCATACTTCATAGTGTCCATTCCACCTCTTACATTCAACGTAGCAAAGCGGCTCCCCGTGGGACGCTTTCCGCCCCGTGAGCTACGGAATTTTTGAATAAGGGATTATTAATTTAAACCATCAACAAAGAGTATCTTATTATTAGGTCCTTACATATGAAATTGGCGTTTTGTATGGGAGGAAAAAAAGTCGAATATTTTTTAATATAATATATTTAATTAATCAAAGTATGAACCATTATTTTCTATGCACTTTTGCCATCTCATAGGTAGTTCATTGATCCCTTTACTAAAAAAACCAGTCGGACGGGAATCAATAAAATCTTTGAAGGCGATTTGGACTGCCCCATCGGAGTTGAATTTTTTCCCTTGCAAGAAGTTATCCAAATTTCGAAAAAAATGGTAATTTGTTGGAGCAAGGTCCGGGGAGTACGGAGGATGTCTTAGACTTTCCAATTGAAGCTCTTCTAATTTAGTAGCCGTCTGTAGCGCAGTGTGTGGTCTAGCGTTGTCGTGAAGCAGCAGTGGCGTGGAGCGATTGACCAGCCTAGGTTGTTTAGCCGCTAGCTTTTCCATCATGGTTTGCAATTCCTGACAATAGACATCAGCCGTAATAGTCTGGCCAGATTTGAAAAAACTGTAATGAACAATACCGGCACTAGTCCACCAAACGCTTACAAGTAACTTTTTTGGGGTTAATTTTCGCTTGGGGCAGGATTTGGCTGGCTGGCCAGGATCTAACCATTGCGCTGAGCGCTTCCGATTATCGTAAAGAACCCATTTTTCATCACAGGTAATGATTCGGTTTAAAATACCTTCATTATTGTGCCGGTTTAGTAATGTAACGCAGCAGTCGACGCGCGTTTGCCGGTTTGTTTCAGTCAATTCGTGAGGTACCCACCTTTCAAGCTTTTTAATCTTCCCAATTTGCTTCAAGTGAATTAAAACAGTTTTATCACTAACATCGCAGCCTGCAGCTAACTCGGACGTGGTTTGCGATGGATCCGCTTCCACAATAGCCTTCAACTCTTCATTATCAACTTGAGTCTCAGGCCGTCCACGGGGCTTGTTCTGCAGGTCGAAATTTCCAGAACGAAAACGTTGGAACCAAAAACGAACTGTGTTTTCTTTTGCAACACGACCGCCATACACATCATTCACCCTTCGAGTTGTTTCACTAGTGCCACGGCGGAACTCGTACTCGTAAATAATGCGATATTTAAGGTTTTCCATTTTGTAAAATGAGTGACGCAAACAGAAAAAAACAGAAGAAAAAAAACAAATGAATGACGATCATCGAAGCACAAATACATGAGTCTATAGCTGTACAAATTTGAATTTGGAATTCCTTACCAAAGAGGAGAAATTCGTGATTAAAGTGGCCAGTACGAAAAACGCCAATTTCATATGTAAGGACCTAATATTATCATAATCATACTTTACACTTATAAATATCAGTCTAGCTAATCTAAGAAAACGGTATTTATTTACAATCATAAATCATATTTATTGCAGACTATAAAAATCCGACATGATTTAAAGTATAATAAAATAACAAGCAGTCAAGATATAAGTGCGCTGCTTTTGATTGTTTTCCAAAGGAAGGAAAAAATATATGTACTCAGTACTTGACACTGTATGCATGTGTAGTTGACATCCCTGTCAAGTATTGGTCCTAGTAATAGGAACTATACTCATTATATACAGAAACGATTGTCACCTTACACTGATCACTGACATAATGCAAACTTAATTTACACCTAAAAAATCAGTTGTTGACAGGGATGTCAATTACTGGTCAACATTGAAAAAGGCGTAAGTAGTAGTTGACACACACGAAATAATTGCCGCCATTACACACACGAGGTTAGGAGTGGAGTTCGGGTAATAAGCAGTGAACTAATAACAACATTATACATCACCTATGTGGATATCAGGAAAAGCAATGAAAAAATTTGAATAAATGTTAATTTACTCTTTAAATTCTGTTAGATATATTTAAAAAAATATAATTCACTGACACGCGCGCAGTTAAACACACGCTTTTACAAAATGGCTAAACCAATTTTGCCAAAATAAAAAAAATAATGTGTCTGGATATATTTCCTATCAATAAGAGGCATTCACATGGTCTGTTCTATGAAAAAACTGTCTTTATATGTCTTCAAAGTTGAAAGTGTCAACTATTACCTCAATGTCAACTATACCCACTGTTACGTTAATTCTATTTGTTAATATCTTCCTAGTATACAGTAATGGTACGTGAGATTTAATTTAAATAACAGACAACATTCTGTGGTCTAATTTTATACGCAATAATAACAGTGCCAGAAGCATTATATAGTTATATATCAGAATCATCCAGAGCAGCAATTGTATTATGATTCCGGTTAAAAGATAGCGCCTACGCAAACGTCCAATTGCAATTTACGATCGTGATAGATAAATTAGGTCCAAATCCTAACGAAACCGCTACGCTTAATATATTACCGTATTGTTTTATACAAAACGATTGGTGGCAAAAATAATCTACCGCCGACATTATCGAATGTTTTTTTACTTGTTAGGATTAATTATAAAGAATCTCGTACTTTAGTGAAATGTCAGGATCTGTGTAGGTAAAAAGGACTAATTTTATTATCTTAGCTTCTATGGGCACAATTTTACACTATTCAAACATAATCAGGAAACAGTTTTAGGATTGCAATTCGTAGATTGCAATTGAGAAATCACTTATTTTTTGAACCTGCGTCTGAGAATTACTTCTGATTATTATTTTAAAGTCCACGAACTGATCCCGTCGCTCAAAATTTAAGCTATTTTTTATTAAATAGCTTCTTTTTATTTTTACTTTTACTAGAGCGTATCGAAAATGCTAAGACAGATACAGAACAATGATACGTATGCAGATAAAGTCCTACCATAAAATGGTTGTTGGAATGAAATGGTTAAAACATATACTATTTCTCTATTTCTAAAATAATGAATGATAAAAACTTACTGGTTCCGTGTCGCAGGTCTCCAAGTCAGGAATGGGGTCGTCACCACAATAGTAATCTGCATGCAGAAACGGTGGCCTCGGCGGTGGAGGTAACAAGAACTCAGGAGGAGGTCCCAGGCAGTCACACTCCGTCAAGTCCGTGGGCTCTATCTCCCACATCTCGTACTCTAACTTAACACTACTCACAACCTCACTGATATCACCTAAATAATCACTAGTATCACGTTTTTCGCGCACATTAGTTCTTTCTTTGATTAGTTCTGCTATGTAAAGTTCGTCATCGACGTCACTCCACACATTCTTTCTAATCTCATCATTGTCATCGTCTGCTATAACTTCATCTTCTTTACTATCCGCTATAAGCTTATTTCTATTTGATTTATTGCTTTTGTCTCTTCCAATATCATCTTCAGCTTTTTTACTAACATCGATTATATTGACGTCATTCAAAGATTTGTTGTCTTTTTGGACATATTTGTTAGTCCAGAACGCGTACAAAGACGCTCCAATTGGACTTCTTTTGTATCTTTCGTCCATACGCAGAATTCTTCTTATTTATCTGAAATAAAGAAATAACAGATCGTTAGAAAATCATGTATGAAAGTGAACGACAAAAGGGCGTAAATAATTCACATAAAAATAATAATTTCAGTACTCTTTACATAATAGTGTTTAACCCAAATAAAATGTATCTTCATCTTAATAACTATAGCGCTCTATAAATAAAGTAAAGTATATGTTAATAAGATAAAGGTTAAACAGAGATGAACCTTTGTCGTTTGCTGAAGTAATATACCGGGAATAAGAAAAATACTGACGTATTATAGAGTAGTTTAGAGCGAAAGAGATCACGTAGGAATTCACACGTACGTAAACGTGATCCTTGAATGTTGTTTTATTTACATGCACCTAAACGTGTTCCGTTGGATATTCCAAATTCCTCGTTGCTATTGAAAGCTATATTTGCTTGTACAATGACTACCAATTTTTTATCTCAAAGAACCAACATCAGTCTTATTATTTAATAGGAGAGCTAACACCTCATTTTGTATAACAAAGCAACCGCAATTAGATGCTGCTCCGTCTGTAAGTACAAAAGGCGCGGAACCCGTATCGATATCATCAGGCTTCGCTGTGTTAGAAAACAACTTAAACAGTAATACAGCTTGCAACATTTGAGTATGATAAATCTTCTATTAACGTACCAATAAGAGAAACAGATACCAATAAGGAATTAATATAATTAGAATGAGCTGTTACAGAAAAGCAAAAAAAAGTGTTATATTTAAAGGTTCGTATTCAATCTGATTCCTCTCTCATTTCGTATGATATAGAGTAATTAAAAAAACTGAGAACACTGTGTAGTACTAAATTTTGCTTGCCATTCAAGATAATTGACGTAAGATATGCATCTTCAAAATTAAAGAATTATTGTAACTATTATTTAGATGATCATTTACAGGTGTGTAGGATCAGATTCAAATACCAAAGATACTCCTTTGTTTCTTAGGTTAAAGATCATTAATAGCTTAGCCAACATGGTTAGAAGTGCAACCTAACGTTACTGCGTGTATGGAGGTTTTACACTGACTATATCGTTTTGCTTATTTTAATTTATTTTTTATCGAATCAAATTGAACGGACGGGTTTCTAGCTATGCATTCGACGGTATTTCATTGCTATCACGATGTGCCCGTCAGCCGTCCGAGTCTATTTCGAAAGTTTAAAGTTCATAGTTTTTTGATATTTAACGCTGATCCGACTCGGGGAGTCATGTACAGATTAAGAGAGGAAATAAATTCTTGTTTTGCATGATCTTGATACAAAGAATTAAATGAATTTTGAAATTGAGTCTACGAACCCGTAATGCTATTCAGAGATGCGAGGATAAAGTGTATATTTTATGAAACGGGCACAATATCTGTATATCAAAGTTTATGCTAAATCGTTTTTGAGAAGGTACATTTTGAATGAATTGTAATGTTGGGAAACTTTATGCGATAATTATTTTGAAAATATATATTTTGCGTGAAAATAGTAGAATAAAGGAAGTGACTTAATATGCGATAGATATTCGTATATATACTTTATATATTATGTGACGTGTCAATGTTTCGCATACGAGAATTGAATAGCAAAAATATGACTTCCCCGATAGAGATATATGCCATGTCCGCAATTATGCATGCGTAAGCTGTTCCTAAGACTTGGGAGATTGCGAGGTCGAGGGTCAACAGGCGTCAGATAGCTCTTGAGGAAGGCAGCGTCGGATTATATATTGAGTGGCGTTACGGCATACAAAGCAGTGTTAGGGATGTATGTGAAAGACCATATATACCGTACGTCGATAATTTTGTACAGTTACCAAAGAAAAAATACATTTGTAATGAGAATCCACATAAATTAGGCATACGTGTAAAGACCAACAGGAGATGCTATTTCAAATATAAAGAGAGCGAGCCTATTGGCTATAACCGGGCATAGTTTTATATTTTAATTGCTATTGAGATTTCTTTTGTAAGGAAAACAGATAGCTTCAGTAATGAAGTCAAGCCCAGGCACACTTTGTTTGACAGTAATGCTACTGGACCATTAAATTAACATATAAAAAAAAAATACAAAAATGGAACCGACTTCAACACTCAAATGTGTGAAATAACTTATTGAAGTCGGTACCATGATGTTTCAAAAGTACCTAATACCACAATATTGTGCGCATGGTACCAACTTCGACAAGTCATTTCACACATTTGAGTGTTGAAGTCGGTTCCATTTTAAGGTAAAAAAAATTCACCCATTTTAGTGACCCTTGCTACTTATGAGATTGATTGTCAATCACTGTAAACAACTATATCATCAAGATATGAAAATACTTTTCAGTTGTTGAAGTGTAACTAAAAACGGTTTACGCGATTTTGATGAAATAAAACAGATTTAAATGGGACCACACGGGAAGCATCAGCTTTCAACTAAAAAAGAATCATCAAAATCGGACCCAGTCAAAAGTTTTGAGATAACAAACATTTAAAAAAACAGATGAATTGAGCCTAAATAGGCCACAAGCCTCTTTTGAAGTCTGTAAAAATAACACATATCCATATATCGACATATACACATCTCTATTAAGGATACGTATGGTTTGAAGCACCGTTGTTATGGCGAGGTGTTTAGGATGAGCTGTGATTACGAGATACTGTTATGATGTGATGGGAATAGTAATTTTATGGTTTGTTAAGAGGTAAGCTTGAAAGAATCTGGAAGTTGTAAATCGCAGCGAATAGAATTTTATTGCAGATCGTATATTAGCATCATGCTTACGGTTTATCATTGTAAAATAGCTGCAGTGGTATGTTTTTTTTTTATAATTTATGAAGCAATGATGGCCGAGCGGTAATAGCAATGGACTGCCGTGCAGCAGTACCCTGGTTCGATCCCCACCGCTGGCTTGAGTTTCACAGCATGGTGGAAGGGCATTTTGCGATTGCCCGCCTGGCAAGCTACCATCCTTAAGTAGAAAATCTGTCGCCAAGCACCTAACGGTGTATTCCCACAGCAGTCCTTGAGAGCCAGTGAAATTCCAGGCACACATGAGACCTAACAACTATGTCTCAAAGTGACGGGCGCAGTGCAATTCGTGACTTGTGAGGAAATGCATCTGTTATAGGCAGAGGATACCGCTTAACAAGGTGGGCCTTGAGATTGTTCCGTCACAATAATATAAGCAAAAAAGAAAAAATAATGTATTTTATACAAACCTACACTTCTTTTTTACAAAATTACAACTAAAGTGAAGATTTGAAGTACAAGCGGGTTTCGAACCCACGACCATTTTTCCTACAGCCGACACATGCTTTTCCAACTGACCTATCGTAGTGAGTGAGTAGTAGCGCAAATTTATCCCTTACCTCCTATCGTTTTACGGTTTACCGTCTTAAGGAGATGAAGCGGTTTCGGATCCCACTCGAAGTACTAATTCTTCCTTTCGTTGTAAGTTTGTCAGCTATTTGCTTAGCAGCCGTTAATGCAAAAATATCAATGCAAGAAGTCTTGGTTTATATTGAAAGAAAATGTTAACGTAAGAACCTAAATATTACCTATTAGCAATTACAATCTATAATAATAAATTAACTGTAATTTCAAAGTGTTACATCTGTTGAATTATTAGATAACATTTTCTTATTATTTATGTTTTCAACGATAGTTTTTGTATACCTTATCATATATAGAAAGAAAGAAGAAAGAAAAAAAGAAACATATGACTAACCTCTTCCTATAACTGATGCATTTCGTCAAGTAAAGAACTAAGCCCGTCACCCTGAGACATACATTTGTTAAACTTTATGTGTCTGTAATTTGACTGCCTCTCAAGGACTGATGCCGGAATACGCTGTTAGGTGCTTGGTGAAAGTTTCCTATTTGAGGGTGGTAGATAGCCAGGCGAGCATTCGGAAATGTCCTTTTACCATGCGGGGAAGCTTAACCCGACGGTGTGGATGAAACCATAGACCTGCGGCTCGGCAGTCCATAGATATTACCGGCCTCGGCCACCATTCCTTCAAAATAAAAGTATCACTTCTCTCGCGGTAAACCTACAAATCCATCATCTGCACCAACACAGCATTTCAAAAACAGACTGACAGTTGCATTACCAATCTCATCATTGCGCGTTCTCACGTCATATTCCCTTTCTACTTCATTGCAACTATTCCATGTATTCATCTCAACGATCATTAACATTTGGCTAGGCACTCGATGCTGTCAGTTGGGGCTTGACGCTGGCACAATAGTGAGGGCCCTTGAGGAACTAACGAAGCCATTCTGTAGGTATTTCTCGTGTGAATTTATCGCGAGTAACGGAATTGTTTGCAATTGACACGGATGAGATGCTGATTATAGTATTGGTAGACAGGCAACTATTGTGAGCTAAGTGCTAATGATAAGAGGTATTTTTATATTTATATATTACTTTGCGTTTGACCGCTATCCGATCTTGACGGGTGTGTCATGTGCCTATTGATGAGGTATTTATAAAATTATAAATAATAAAAACCAAAATTACAACGGGAGGAAAAATAGTTGTAAAAATAGTACCCCGTGGGGTGCCAGGTTAGAATTGCACCTCCCCATATCATCCCGTGGGTGTCGTAAGAGGCGACTAAGGGAAAAATACTGAAAGGTTGGCATCAGCGCCTTCTATAGAACTGCCATTTTACTCTGCGATCCCTAAGCCGCCTGCCAAGCATGGGGATTATGGCAAATATCAACTTAATAGGGGAGGCAGTGTTCAGCAGTGGACGATTCGGCTGATACAGTACAGTATGCGGTATTTGAACCCGCGCCCCTGTAGTTAAGAGAAGATTGCTCGTGGCGCTCTTCATACAAACCTAGTTTCGTTATATTTATGAGATATGATTTTTACCAGTTTCAATATTTGAAGTCAGTCAATCATAATGATTATTTTTTCTAGGAAGTACTGAGTATGGATATAAGGGTGGGACGATACATGCGTCGAGATTTTTGTACCGTCGCATTCGTCTGATATAAATGTTAGAGACAAGTTAGACTTTTTCGCCAGAGCAAAACAAGCAATGCAAGTAACTTCAATAGCAGTAATCAAATTGATCCAGATCAACAGCCACAATGTCCACCGTTCACCATTAGGGGTGGGTTTGCCATAACCCTTACGCTTGGTAGGCGTTTTAGGGATTACAGTTCTTCAGGAGCTGCTGCGCACTTTCTGGTATTTTTC
This sequence comes from Plagodis pulveraria, assembly GCA_963890685.1. Taxonomy (NCBI): domain Eukaryota; kingdom Metazoa; phylum Arthropoda; class Insecta; order Lepidoptera; family Geometridae; genus Plagodis; species Plagodis pulveraria. The sequence continues at coordinate 5,878,088 of OY982964.1, read as the reverse complement.
CTTTCGTAGATGTGAGGGGATGCATTTCTACCCCGGCACCCCACGGGGATTTTGAGTACTTAATCTGCACCGATCAAAAAATGAGGTCCATCGGGAACGGAGTCTCATCGAATTATCCCAAAATTTTTATAGAGTTTGAACACGCTTAACTAAAAGGCTGGCGCTTATTTGGCTCTACGAGTATTACAATCCAATGGGAAAATACTGCTAAAATGCAGCAACATGTGTCAATTAAATTCGTAGCTCGTAGTTTTATGGAACATTTAAACTGTCTATAGGGCCGCGGACAATATTTTTATTGTTATTAATAACTATATTGTTGTTTATAATATAAATACTACAAAGTATTTAAGAATAAAAGCAACTGCTGAACAAGAAAATACTACAACACAAAAACAATCACAGACTAAACAAGCAGACAAAATTGAACGTTGAAATAACTGAAACAATTCGAGTTATAATCGGCTATCAAATAAACAATTAATTCTGCGGCTGTACAAAGCGAGATAACAAGTAATTGGAGAATATATAAACGTTGAATCTATAGAATTACACGAGAGTTCTAAAATTCAGTAATATTGTTCGAGATAATTTTGTTATTCCATGAACATTGCTGGGTAAACTTGGAAAAGTAATAATGAACTGCAACTGTTTTAAATATAATTATCAAATACTTCGTTTTACATTAGTTTTCCAGATTCTATTATAAAAAAAATAATTTAACAATTGATTCAATATCCCTATGATGTATATTGAAATAAAACATAGTCATTAAACAATTTTAAACGGTTTAAATTGCGTATATTATTATTATTTTTGTCCCGACGTTTTAAGCGCTTTGCAGAGATCGTGGTCACGGGGTGACTAATTGGTTTTATCGGTAGCCAACTGACAAGGATGGTGATTGGAGCTACCATTGAGATATTTATCTGTGTGGGTTTCCTATACACTGTATGACTAAGGAAGTTGTCAGGATTCCTGATGACTAAAACATCAAGAAAACTATTACTATGTTTAATACAAATTACTATGTGTAATAATCGCGAAAACCTAAGACAACATTATGCCAGGTAAAACTTGAGATTAGAATATAACTATGATTTTGGACTTTGTGACACAATCCCCCATCGTCGTGCGCAGTGAAACATTATTCAATTGTGACCTATGGAAGGGCAGACTCGCGAGGTTTACAGCTCAGAGAGCCACTAGTTAGTGGTATTCAATTGTCAGCAAAAAATCAAACTCCACACATATTTAGCCTTTGATCCCTATTCTATATTTTAATAAGTAATTATAATGGTTTAAATCAAAAACGATAAACAAGCTAGACTAAACATGGAAATTAGCTTTCATGAACAGCTGCTGTTGCAACAAATTTCGATTTAGGGTCGGTTTAAGATAGCACACTAAGTACAAACATCACAGAACATCATCTTGAACTTAGAAGACAATCAAAACCATCCGAAACTATTTCAAACCCAATTATATCCACACAATCATAATTAAAAGTCAATATTACAACTGACACGCGGCTGAACGTTAGTTCTATTACGTCCAAACGCGAGGGTTTACCCTATTAGTCTTGGGTGTAGGGTTTCCATCCATTTCCTTACCCAAAATGTCTTTAGAATATTATTGTTATTATTGTATTATCATCTCTGTTTATTAGTTATTATAACACTCTGAAGAAGTGATATCTGCTTCAAAAAGATTGCGAATAATACGCTATTAGGCCAGATTTTGTGATGTAGCAAATTTTTAACATATTATTATTATTATTTATTTCCTTTGTTTCAAGCTAAGTCTGTTTTACATCAGCTGCCCAATAACTAACCCGTGAGTTTTTAATGTTAATTTTGTTTCATACACATTTTAGTGGTAATTATCAAACTTATAACGTTTAAATTTAGAAAATTTGTGTAGAAAATGTATTACATATTGATATCATTTTCAACTATGCTTCAATGAATGGTCCTTTATCAATCTGAATCCTATTCATCTTTAGAACGAGCTATGGCAACCCTAATACGTAATAACATTAATCCGTGGTGTGTTCGTGATCTGTTAATTAGTTTCCTCTATGAAGATTTGCTTTCAGAGTACTATTCTCTACCCTTATTCATTCTTATCTATCTTTAACCTTATATATATTTACATATAGTTCAAAATTGTGTACAAAGTTCAAAAATGATTTCGCCAAGCAGCTGCTAACATATCCAGAGACGTGTTTTGGCAAGACTGTTTGGTGTAGAGACTACATAGCTGCTTATTGTTGGTCTTAGATTCTAGAAAGTGATTAGGTCTATTTAATTAGGTATCGAAGGTAGTATATCATTTATTTTAATTAAATTATCGATAAAGTTTCTATCAAGATACAAATGTAATTGAAAACGATGTACAAATGAAAAGTTACAAGTAGATAAATACTATAAGATAATTGTAACTTGATTTAATTTTTGAGTGATGTAATTCAAACTAGGTAGTTGTTTACTTAATTATCAGTTTCACACACTGATAATGTTCTCCATGTAAATTTAAAAAAATCTGCTCCTATCGTATTTAATATGTATTAAATACGATAGCAGCAGATTTTTTTAAATGTGTGGGTATGATGACATCATCATACCCACACATTAACATTCCTTACGAATCTGCATTTACGAAAACTCATGTTCATACTCGAATCTTTTCTCGTCATTGTCTTTTATATATTTTGTCACTTTTCATGATTTGCTTTAACAGAATTTAGAAAATAGCAACAATAAGAGTTGGATGAGAGGGACTGTAGTTAAGACAGATTCCTAAGCAGAAGACAACAAATACAGATAATACGCGGATTATTTATCAAAGGACACCGCCTAGTAGGTGGTCTGAGGTATTTTTTTGTAAAAGTTTCCTTCGAGCGTAACCCGCGTCTCGAGTGTTATTGCGCAAAGAAGTTAAGAGGACACAGTGCAATAAAAGCAGTAATTTTCTATTTAATTTTTTTAAAGTTTCATAAATCCCACTATTTGTTAATAATCACGATGGTACTCTTTGGTTTTATAATACATTAAAATAATACATTAAATTTTATTTAATCACAAATCTAACATAATAAATATAAACAGAATAAATACATTCAAAGTTATATCGAATTTCTCTAAGAGTAATAAGAAAATAAAGGTAATTCAATATATAAATTATGTTTACATGTCGTTTTTTTAACAGTTGTCATGGTGCAAAACTAACCACTTGTACATTAAGGCAGAACTGAATTAGATTAGAACCAAAATATATAAGCGTTGAGTGTATGGAACAAAAATAATTACAGATGTTGTATTTTCATAGTTTAAAATAAAGAAGCTTTCCTATTATTATTACGGATAAATAGGGTAATATTGTATTCAATAACAAAAACCTTGGAGTAGTTTCAAAAAGTTATCATTTATTTTAATTCTTATTATTTTTAGACTTAACCTTAACACATATTTCAAAATGCCTAGTTGAGTGTAATTCAGGAAGTAAATGATATCTTATGAACGTGTTACGTTACGCTAGAGCTTAAAGCAGACCTTGAGAATGCAAAATGTTATGAAATGACAGTAATTTACAAAAATAAGTTATTTGAAAATGATTGAAATTTCTTGTATTTTCTAATAATATTTGCTTTCTTCAATTACTTTTTCTTTCATAAATTTATTAATATCTTAATTTTAACTTAACAGACTTTACTTACTGTCACCACAGTAACATCTAAGCTATCCAGCTACCGAAGAACAAAGGGGCCGCTGCCAGTCCCATTAGCCGGCCCCCGGCTAACACCAATGCAAACATGTAAACATGCTTTACCCACTTAGAGGGCTTACACTGTGTGCACATCGATTTCTTACTATAGGTGATGTGATAAGTATCCAAGGCTAGAAGTCGTAGTTATTCAAGGAAGGATTCATGGTTTAGATGAATGTTGCAACAGAGACAATGTTTGTAAATCATTACAAAATATATTGTTTTTAGTAGTTTCGCTTTATTTTTCTTTAATAAAATTGTGTGGATTTAATGGTTTATACATTTCTTATAGCTGATAGGGTTTGTAAACTCTACTGGTTTGTAAGATAAAGTTATTTGCGTATTAGTTTAGCTTATATTATTTCAATAATAAAGTCGTATTAATCATCGTATCATATTAAGTCGTATAATAAAACTGGGAAAAGGGCCACTCGTGATCTTCAAATATTAGGATAATTTTATTTTTGTATATTTTCTTCGCAATAACGCATGCTCCGCGGGTTACATTAAAATTTACAAAAAAAATTATAGACATGAGCGGAATTCTAGCCCGCGCCATCTCCATACGATAGTTAATTCAAAATGAGGGCACAAATTAGAGTTATGAGTCATATGTCATGTTGGCTTAGCGGTCAGAGCATACCCCGGCTCTAGAGGTGTACAGCGCGGGTTCGCATACTGCCCATGACTTATTTTTTGCTCTCGTTATAATTTTGTAATAAATTTATTCTGTTTTTGTTTGGCCCTAACATTTGACCCTGTGTTAGGGGTGACAGGTGTAGGATATAACAGTTGTCAAAGTGGGAGTTAGGAAGATAATTGTTATTTTTAAAAAATCCTAGTGCCTACCGACAGGGGGTACAATTTTTCCGTGTGCCAACCGCACTAAGCCAGGTATAAAGAAATGATGACGTAGATGAATCATAAGTGAGACTTAGATTACTTAGCATTCCACGGATTCACCGTGCGGGTGCCGGGTCCATAGCGTTGCAGAGGACGAGGCAAATAAAATAAATAAAGTGCACTATTACGAGAGAAATTGGAATGCGTAATCTAAAAACACATAAAACAAAATGAACAAGTAGCATTTACAGAGAAATGTAAAAACTGGAAAGATACCAATATATTTGGCACGCCACTCTTTTCGCCTCTCAAACAAAACGTTGAACTCAATATGCGAGAGACCTGAATTGCTGCCAAGACACCCCTTATCAGGGTTGGTCACTTATAAAACTGTTAGTTTTCTTGTAAAACTTTATCTATACCATCGAGATATGTTGCAACAAGTTGAAAATTGTACTCATATAAAATTGGCTCTTTTTAACACAACATGTAAAAAGCTTAGCTTAATATGCTGAGTGATTCAAATGGTCTAAAATTTTACGTTATGAGTAAAATATCATCTTATTTTACTCTTCATACCACTAACCTTATGTATTCGGTTTTATTTTACATAAAAGCGGACACAAAATCCGTATAAAAAAATCACATCATTTTATAACAACCTAAAGCATTTTTTTTGTATACATATATAAAATGTATAGGGACAAGTTTAAGCTTCTTTTTATGTTATTGTCACGGAACCAGCCGGAGGCCCACCTGATGTGAAGTGAACTTACCTCTGCCTATAACAGATGCATTTCGTCAACGACGAATTGCACTGCGCCCGTCACACTGAGACGTACAGTTGTTAAGCCTCATATACCTGTAATTTTACAGGCTCTCAAGGACAGCTGCCGGAACACACTGTTAGGTGCTTGGCGACAGATTTTCTACTTGAGGGTGGTAGCTAGCCAGGCGGGCATTCACAAAATGCCCTTCCACCATGCAGTGAAGCTCAAGCCAGCGGCGGGATTCGAACCATGGACCTGCTGCACGGCAGTCCATAGCCAATGCCACTGAGCCATCACTAATTCAAAATATTAAGTTGATGGCTTGCTTTAGTTTTATAGTTGACCATTAACCTGCTGGTACCTAATAAAGTCTATCATAAGTAGAAGAAGACAATCCGTATATGGTTAAAATCAGAATCGAAATATCACGTGACAGTATAATATTAAATATATTATTCGAGAACACAAAATGTTTGAAACCTGTCTAATTGGAGTTGCCAATTATGAACGAAAAATATTACAATGTTTATTTTGAAAAATTTAAACAACAATTTTTTAACTCAATACGATTATAACAGATATTTTGTATCAATTGGCAGAGTACTTTTTTCTATTATATTTCTACGAACAGCTGGAAAAATTAAGGCACCCCTACATATCGGTACAAGACATGTCCCAGGGCTTGGCATGGACTCTTGGCACAGGCAGTAACGGATATGTACCTACTTGGAACAGCAACCGTTGGAGAGCTCACCCTGTTTCTAAAAATTGGGTTACTGTGTTCTTATGATACTAAAATTTGCTTTGTGAGATTGATGTTTATTTTATTTGATAGTGAATATAAACGGAGAATAATGGTAATATGCGTAATATACGTTTATAAAGAGTTCTAGTTTTTAGTCTATATAATGTGTAATTTGAAATAGGATTTGTAGTATGTAGTGTGTATGTTTATGCATTGTGTAGTGTATGAGGTATAGTTTAGTGTTTTATATTTATTGTTGTAATTAGTATTGTATTGAAATTATGCATTTGATATATGAAAGTAGATATATATGATGAATTTATTGTGTTCGCCAACCTCTCTGACTCCTTAATCGATCTCCATCCAAAGGCTGACTGGAAGAGATCGCTTCAAGCGATAAGTCCACCCTTAAGATTTTCGTACGTTAAACGTATTACATATTTCTATTGGTAAGAAGGTCCACAATATAAATTATTGATGCGTATTTTTTAAGGGAATGCCTCGTTTGTACACGTTTAGTCGTAGTGTGTGTGAATTATCAGTATTAGCTGCATACTCAACAAAAATACAGAGAGTTCACGCCTTCGTAAATGGAAAGATCTGTACTAGGTATTAATTTACTGTAGTAAATTTTATGGTAATTTTGGACCCGAAAATAATTAGAGGGCAATTTTAAGTAAATATATATATTTTCAAAGTAAGTGATTTATTTAGATTGGTGTACTCCACGAGGTGCCGGGTTAAAGTGTCACCTCTCCCCTTTCTTCCCATGGAAGTCGTAAGAGGCAAATACGTGAAAAATACTGGAAGGTGGATAGCAGCGCCTTCTCAAGAACTGACAAATCTACTGCGATCCCCAAGACGCCTGTCAAGCCTGCGGATTATGGCAAATCCTCTCAATGTGGGAGACATTGTTCAACAGTGGACGTTTCGTTTGCGATGATGATGCATTTTTGTACTGCCATTATTTTTATACATGTATAGTGTATATTTTTCATTATTCATTAAAACGCTCTTTTTAACTAACTAAGCAATTCTAACTGAACAAATTCGACGCGGCCAAGCATCAATTACAATGTTCAGAGTTAGAAACTCCTTTAAAACGTTTATCCGAATTTGTTACAAACATTTTTTCCTAAACATTCTTCTGTGCAAAACAGAAGAGTTCTGTTATTCCATTCGCTTTATAATCGCCCATTACCCCGTCGCATTCTTTTACATCAAAGCGAAATGAAAGCAAAGTCTTTGATAAATACTTTGTATTTTCCCTTTGGACTTTGAGAGACCTATTTGCATTAATAAATGCGAAGAGAAAGAGGTTTGCGAAGAAATATTTGCTATGAATGAAGATATTATTGATGCATGTTCGACGATTGACAAATCCTTACTTACTGCAATGTTTATTTTTGCTAATAAAGTATATATAGTGACTAAATGAGTGGCTGAGCTTACTTCATTATTTAAAGCAATGATATACCGGTAATAGTTATTGACTGCCGTGACGCAGGTCCATGGTTCGATTTACACCGCAGGTTGAGCTTCACCGCAAGCTGGAAGGGCATTTTGCATCATTCAAGGTCCTAACAGCGTGCAATGGCAGCAGTCCTTGAGAGCCAGTAAATTACAGGCACATGAGACTGAACAACTGTAGGTCTCAGGGTGATAAGCGCAGTCCAATGTCTCATTTGTGATGAAATGCATCTGTTATATGAAGAGGTAACCGCTTCACATTAGGTTGGCCTTGTGAGTTTTTCGTCACAATGACGTAAAAGAAACCCTTGCCCATACTATAAAGCAGCCCAGACTCTAGATAGGCATCGTTAAGTTGAAAAGATGCTAAGTGGTTCATAAATATCAAGCCACATGATCTGTTTATTGATGATGACTTGATTCAAGCAAGGAAGGAATGTATTGATTTATGAAAAGACAGGCCCTTACATAAGTAATGATTTATGTAAGGGCCTGTTTCAGAATGTTCGAATAAGTTCCGGTTATACTACCCAGAACATATTTAGAAAATAAAACTGCGTTTCACAGTCATCGATTAGGCCTATCCATCAGTTAAAGCTTGAAACGCGCTGCATGTTAACTGTCATTTTTATCATTCAGTTATTTTATGTTCTGGGTAGTATAACCGGAACTTACTCGAACATTCTGAAGCAGGCCCTAAGTCAGTAATAAGCTAATTAAAGCTGGTTTTTTGGCGTTGTTAACGTAGGTTTATTATATTATTTAATCGTCATTGCAATACAAGCTCGTTTTTTCTACTTTACTAACATTTGCTTAACTGAATGACAACTGGCAAGAAGTTAAAACCGTACCTGGAATAAAAAATGGTTATCATTCTAGTCCATATTTGGAAGAGATCCATCGCTTGACATTACTTTAAAACTGAGTAACTTAATTAAGATCTCAAGCGATGCCAATTTTCTAGGATTTCGTACGTGACTTTAGTTGGAGTAAGCTATTAGAAATGAATGGTAAGTGTGGAAGTTCAGTTGGAAACTGGATCCAATGTTTTTATTGCGATCAATATCAAGATATTTAAGATTAATGTAAATTTAAAAACTTTGATTTTTAGCTTGTTTTGTTTTATGGCAACATTAATAAGCATCACCAGATGAGTTATATTTGGACAAAACCATCTTTATACTCAACATTACTTTTCATTATGTAGTGATGGAGAGAGTAAAATGTAGTCATGGAGACTGATTTTCGTCTTTGAAACAGTAAGTTCCATTTTATGTATGTCACAATATTGACCCTTATCAGGGCATCTTCGGGATAACAGTAAAATGGTTGATGGCTACGCTATATTCGCAGTACTTATACAAAAAGTATATGACGATGGGAGGAAGGTTGTATTTTATGAATGTGTCTATTGCACCACCAGGGAGTTTGAACAAACTCTATTATTGCTGTAAAATTAAAACTAAACAATAGTAGGGCATTCGTAAAATGCCCTACTACAGCGCTGTAAAAACTGATATCCTAAGACAACAACTGGGACTGACGGCTTAATGTGCCCTACGAAGCACGGGAGCACTGAAAAGTAATGTCACTAGCGGTTACCCATCCAAGTCATGACCGCGGCGGAAGTTGCTTAACTTAGCTGATCGGTTAAGAACGGCTAAGTAAACGTCACTACGAGTGCTTCTAAAATGATAGATACATTGAGTAAAAATAAATTAACACTGATGTAACCAAAGTGGAACACGTAAGTAATATGACAGCAGTCAGTCTTTCAAGTGCCAACTTTTGCCAAGTCAGTGTAGTCTACAATCTCATTGCTCTGATTTGCCATGAACACGTCTCAAACTCGTCACAAGAATAAGCCTCATAATTGCGTACGTGGTTTGATTCAAGTGCATCCCATTGGAAATCCAAGCCGTGTTTCGCCAGAAGTTTGTGTTTGTGCTCAGAGTTTCTAGATTGGCGTTGTTGAGTAGAATATTAATGGATTATTGAACTAATTATGACGATTGGGAACTTGGTATTGGAAACTAAGTTTGGGAAGTTAGCGTTGTATCAAAACTGGTGTTTTATATCGAAACATTTTAATTACGTATTCATTATAATCTGACTTTTCAATCTCAAAGTTGAGCTGGAAATGTTCAAATATTTACAGTGGATGCTTTTTGATTTACAAATATTTTAGACATTATTTTATAGTGGTCGTAGATGTTGTTCAGGCAACCCTAGAATTATTAGCTCTCAATTACAGCTGCCGGAACACACTGTAAGATGAGTGGCGACAGAATTTCTACTTTAAAAAACGCCTTACCAGTATGCAATATGCATAATTTACAGATATGTTGGTATTACAAATTCATTCCATATTTTCCGGTTGGATGTCGATACAGGTGACTAGTAGTATAGATACGCCTTACGAGTCAAGTCAAGTCAAGACCATGTCTCTTCCCGATTGACTTGAGTTTGGCATCAGCAATATAAAAATTCACGGCAATGGAAAGGGGGCATTTTGGGTGCACAATACGGCAATTCATATACCATATTACTATTCAAATTACATCTGGAATGTATTGGGTGTGTCACCAATGCGAGCATTTTCAGTGAGAGTTGGCGACAGGTAAGGTGGCCGGCCTTAAAGCCGTAACCAAAACTTTTAACAATTATTGGTGTTAACTTATGTCACGAAAATACATGTAATGTAGTTTGATTTGTAATAGCTTGCGTTGTTAGAGAAGAAATATTATACCGACCACATATAACTAGGATATGGGCAAGAAGATTATGATATTTTAGTTACCTATATCAAACTCCTCAATAATATTAACTTCAGTCGTTGCTAGATGTCGTATTTCTTAGTATAAATTATTTATTGGTTTGAAGATGATAAATCGCGTTCTAAACAAAAACAGAAATAACGTTTAGAAATAGATACTATTGTTCTCAGTATACCTTTCAGACATCATACCTTAGAGCTATTAGAACTAAACAATATCATCTTTGGATCTTGTAGTCTAAACAAAATAACTCTAGGAACTAAGAAACCCTGAGGGACACTTAACGGAATTCTCTATTTATTTATTTATTTATTAATAATAACAATAGCTAACTTACAGTACTAAACCAAAGTGCTAACTATTTTAGATTTATAAACATGAACTTTAAACACATTTGCGATGGTCCGTATTGTGTCAAAAAACACATCTACATCCTGGATCTGCGTGGTAGCGTTAAGAAGAGCCAGCGCGCGTTGTGTAGGTGCATTCCTGGCATAGCTCGTTCTTGAGACAGGACAAAGAAACAAATTATGCCTACGACGTTCACCAGAGCGGATATAGGTGTCGGGAACGAATAATTTAATAGCGCTTAATACAGTTGGATCGACTATCTTACCGTGCAGTATCATACAGTAGTGAATGACAATACGCATATGCCTTCTGAGTTCCAGCGTCTCTAAGCTAACCATACCTAATACAAATAAGGATGGATACATAAACGGATAGTATCCATACATTCGCTTATAAATATATCGTGCAAATTTCCGCTGAATTCGCTCTATCAGTAACGTATACTTTTTATGAGGCGGATCCCATACTATACACTCGAATTCAAGCTTACTACGCACCAAAGAATTGTACAGTGTCATTGCGACATTAATGTCCGGGAACTGGGATGCAGTCCGCATAATGAAACCCAAAGTCTTGTATGCACTTCTGCAAGCGGAAATGATGTGCTCCTTAAAATCTAGGTGTGGATCAAGCATTACTCCCAGATCGCGAATGCAATTGACTTTCTGCAATGTAACGCCTGAGAGGGTATATGGGAACCTTATAGGAGTCGTGGCCCACGAGAACGTCATATTGCTGCATTTTGAGATGTTAAAGGAAAGTCTATTATCTGTGCTCCACCTTTCCAAAGACTCGATATCCCGCTGTAAACCCATGCAGTCAGATACACACTTCACAGACTGATACACTTTCAAATCGTCAGCAAACATAAGGCATCGTGACGTGCTAAGCACTTTTGGAAGGTCGTTAATCATCACCAGAAACAGGGTTGGCCCCAAAGTGCTACCTTGGCTGACCCCTGATCTGGTATAGAATTCATTGGACTTGAACATTTTTAGCTGGACGTACTGCCTTCGATCTTTAAGGTATTCAGCAAGAAATTTCAGCAATTTAGGTGAACAGCCGAAAGTCGAGAGTTTAGTCAACAGCAGATCGTTATCAACCATATCGAACGCGCGCCTAAAATCAAGAAACACAGCATCAACCTGTTGCCGCGTATCCATCTGACTTGTAACATAATCCACAAAATGTATATGATTAGTTGTAGTTGAGCGGCCGGCTCGAAATCCATGCTGCGAATCGTCTATAGCGGCCTCAATCTGTCGAGTGAGGTACCAACTGATAATGATCTCAAACAGTTTATTAAAAACACCCAATATCGCTATTGGCCTAAATGTCGATACATCTGACGATGATCTAATTTTTGGTACAGGCGTGACTCTAGATATTTTCCATTTTGAGGGATAGCAACCAGTGCGAAGAGAGAGATTATACAGGTGCAGAAGTGGAGCTTCCAAGGCAAACAAACAGTCTTTAACGAGAAAAGGAGGTATAGCGTCAGGTCCAGCTGCCGAAGATGCTTTAAGGCGGCGAGCTGCACGGCGTAAGTCAGCTACGGTGACGCTGTCGATGCTCACCAGGCGGGAATCTGCAGATGCAGATGAGCACGCAGCTGCCTCTGGGTCCAGAACAGGAATATCAGGTAAAAAAACAGAACCAAAATAGTCAGCGAATGCATTAACGGCATCTTGCCCGACAACTGTTTGGCCATTCAGTGTATATTCCTGATGCTGACTCCTATCACTACGTCTCTCTTTGACATATTTCCAGAAATATTTCGGATCGCTGCTTATATTAGATCCGACCGATCGAATATTCTGTTGATATGCTACATCAATCAATTCCTTTACATGACTCCTATAGTATACAAAAACTTCACGATTAAATTGTAGACCTTTTTCTTTAAACTTAAGGAAATGAAAGTATTTAATTTTTATCTTCCTAATAATTTCAGAAGTAAACCATGGGGGATAGTCCCGGCTTACAGTATTACGATATTTCCTAACAGGGACTTGACTACTAATACATTCATTAAGTTTCAAGTAAAAAAGGTCTGTAGCTAAGTCAATGTCCTGATGCTGGGTCACCTCAGACCAGTCGATAGTAGATATACCAGGATATAATGAACAAAAATCTGCCTTGCGAAAGTCCCAATCAGGAGCATATAAATCATTTACGGAAAGAACAGTAACGCCATCTGGAACCGTACTGATACTGCGCGGCAAGGAAATAACCACCTTAAGCGTTGGATGGTACAAATCCTCCTTTACAAATGGATCTACGTCACTGGAGACGGCCACGCTACCCGACCTTATATTCGCTAACACGAGATCCAGTATGCCACCGTGGCTGTTTGGTACATTATTGTACTGAACCAATTTGCAAAAATTAATAAACATATCATATTGTATCTTAGAATTCTTAGTACACGAGTTTAAATTGAAATCTCCGACTACAATAACATCTAGAGATGAATATTTACATACAGCATTCTCAATGCAATTTAACACATCACGATATTGCTTATCATTATATGAAGGTGGTAAATACACAACACAAATTAGGATTTTCACATTTTTACACACAAGTTTTGCAAATATCACTTCTTTATCGTCTGTCAAGCCATCAATATCAGTAATTAAGTTGACTGAGTAACAATTACGCACCGCCAGCAAAATGCCTCCCCAGCCCTTGTCTTGGTCGCGGTCCGCACGCAGCACGACATACCATGGCGGGAAAAGCTCGCCATCAGACACCGAGCTCGTCAGGTAAGTCTCAGTGAGCGCGATGATGTCACAGCAAGCCGCCGAAACACTTTTATAAAATTCCGGTGTTTTTGTTCTGAGGCCGCGGACATTCTGATAAAGCAGGATCATATCTTTGTGTGAACTATGTTTTTTGGGCTTCTTTATTTTTCGGCCGAAAGGACTGCCGCCATGGTTTCACGCAGATATCCTTGGGCCAGTTTTGGGGAGACATTACAACATCAGCTAGGCTAGAAAGAACAGTCAGCTTGAAAGATGCGTAATTTCCACGCGCTTTCAGTGCTTCAACCGTACAGGAACTATTTCCAGAGATATGAGTTAAGTGGTCTCTTACTTGTGCCTCAGTGGTGCCCACCTTTACGTAGTAAAGATGCAGTTGTCGACGCCGTTCTGCTGCTTCGAGGCCGTTGGTGTTCGGCTCTGCAGCTCCTCGCACTACACCGGCAGGTTCACTTCGAACGTGGGGGCGCCTTTTGGTTACCTCAGTCCACTGGGAGCTTCCAATTCCACTGCTTTGAAATGTAATTTCTGCATCACTTGGACTTATTCTTGAAGGCTGATATGAGAGTGCATCATGTCGAATTTGTGTCTCATTAAGTGATGGCACGCAGACAGGTTCAGCCTCATGAGGCAGACCATCTTGTAATTTTTGTTCTTTGATAGCCTTCAATTCGAACTCTAGCGCATCAACTCGCTCCGAGAGGGACTTGATTGTCTTAGTCATCGGCAATAAAAATTGTTCTGAGACCAATTTAGTGATTAATATCGATAGTCGCTCATCGATAATTCTCTCAAATTCGTCTCTAACAACGGACCTTACGCCGTCCAAATAATAAGTATCCTCTGTGCACGAGTGGTCCAATTCACGGTTAGGGTATCTGCCGCCAGTACCGCGCCCAACAGTTACGTTGTCCACTTCACTATTGTTACCCAGTTGAATGTTCTGCAGTGGACTAATCTGGCGCAGATTAATTTTGCCTTTCATAACTGCAGCGTGCGCAGCGCCTACAGGAGTATTTACATTACAAGTCTTAGGCTGCTTGCTCAGACACCACGGACATTTCCATGCACTCTTCTTCTCCTTGGTCAAAGTACCTAAAAATCGAGTCTCCGATATATTAGCGCACTCAAGGTCGTATACGAGTGTGCATAGACTGCAGGTCAAATAGTGTCTTGATTTAATTTCTTCATGGCAGCCCGCACAAGTCAGCAGTTTATTGGAGGACATTATGAACGACAGTTACAGATATGCACAGCTAACGTAAACAATGCGCGTGAGTCGACCTTGTACAAGGTGCGGTCAACGACCTCTCGCACGTCGCAGGTAGCGGTCGGCCGGCCGGTAGCAATATCTTCGCACGTTAGCCGTTAAATACTTCCGAAATATTTCAAGATATCTTCGTTGTATCTTAACCAATACTCTCGAAACAAACTTCACTTATCTTAGACGAACTTGAACTTCATAACAGTAGAACTACACACGTATAACTTCGGTTTAAATAACAAATTTGAAAATAAAAACAAATAAATCGCGGAGCTCAATCCGTACGTTGCAACAGCGCGCACTCGAATCTATCCGAGTTCCTTCGTTTCGTACACGACCATCAGTATTTATGTTGTCAATAAAACTGAACGCATCGTGTGGGGAGTCTCCATATAAACATCAATGGAAATAGTCGTTAGTTTTTCTGAGGCTGCCACACACTGACTGAGACTGGGTTTATACCTCTTTGAATCAATTAATTTTATAAACAAGTTGTTGGTAGCTTCTAGTCTTATACGTTTCTACTTTTATTCTGACTTTTTATAATTAACGAACAATCCTTTTGTTTATTGCTGGCAGGTAAGCCTTTGACCACAATCTCACCTGATAGTAAGTGATGATCTGGTCGAAGATGTTTTTAACAATAACTCCTGGTTCTCAAGGACAGCTGCCGAAACATACTGTTAGGTGCTTGGCAACAGATTTTCTAGTTGAGGGTGATCGCTAGCCAGAAGAAAAAGACGAATTGAGTACCTCTTCCATTTTTTGAAGTCGGTAAAAAACAAATGTAGGATTATTTAGTGACTTACGAAGGCTAAAAAACTTGCCCAAAAAAAGTACCGAAAGAAGTAAAAAATTAAATCCTATTTTAGAGGCAACTGGTTGTCAAAGAGACGGATTTATTGTATATAAATAATTTCATACAATAAATCAATCAATTGTTTATATGCAAGATTACAATATAATATCGTACATATCCAGATCTTGTACATAAGTAAGTCAAGTAAAGCGTTCAGTAGGCTAGCAAGCATGCAAATATTATTCAACAATATTCATCTACATAATATAAATACTATAATATTATCATACAATACTATAACGAGATACAAATGTATGTAATGCCAATTTTGAGATATAAATGTGAGGATGTTTCCTTGGTACCTTTTATTTTAGACAGTTTATTATTATTTCTTCAGCGGCGTCGAACGAAGAGCCTTCGCACATAAACATGAATGAAAATAGTCCACGTAAAAGAAAAAAAGACTTTACGTGTTCTTTTTTAGTTTGCCGCATCGTATAAAAGCAAATATATGAAATTGTCAGCACGTCTTTATTCTTTTAACAGAGTTTCGAAGGTCGGAATGTATTTATTATTTTTTGTTTGAAATGGAAGAATTGGATATTGGATTTCCTACACACAAAAATGTGTGTTATATTGTTTAAAATAGGCAAAAAACCTCAAACGTTTATTGTACAAAATTACTTAATAAATATATTGGATCTTCCTTGTACAAACAAGATGAAGAAGAAATAGAAGAGGAAGATCTAATGTATCTACTGTAGCCTATAGTCATGAGCGAACTGAATGTTCGCCTGACTGAAAGGTCAAAATGCCAAGATTAGACAAAAATGCTTTTTCATCGTAACTTGTGAAATAAATCTCAAAGTTCTGTTTAAACATGAATGGAACTACCTAAAATACAAGAAAACAGTTAATATTTTAATCTAATTATATATCTAAAATTCTACGAAATTTATTCCCTTTTTCGTAGACGGTAACTTGGATTATTCAGTGATCAAAATATATCTTACTTTATTTTATCTTTCAAGTCTAAGAATAAACTTAGATATGATACAAGAAATTATATTCAAATAAACAGGCAGATAAAGATACAAGCTTATTTATAATGTGGCAGCAAAATAAATAGAATATGTTAGTTAACAAGGCTGTGAACAAATAGCACAAAACGAGGTACCCTACTGGCCTGTGTACGAACTCAAGAAAGTCAGTAAGATAAGTTGAAACATATGAACTCAATACACTACTATCTAGTAGATATAGTTCTACAGTAACACCACTGCTCACGGTTTCTGTTTTTTAAATAATTTCATGAAGTAATTTTAAGAAAGGCTACCGCGATTTAGGCAGTGGTTATTTCCATTGAACCTC
Source organism: Plagodis pulveraria (assembly GCA_963890685.1). Classification (NCBI taxonomy): domain Eukaryota; kingdom Metazoa; phylum Arthropoda; class Insecta; order Lepidoptera; family Geometridae; genus Plagodis; species Plagodis pulveraria. The sequence goes on along the minus strand of OY982964.1, from coordinate 5,861,165 downwards.
AAGCCGCCTGCCAAGTGCCAGCTAATATTGTGATATTCTCATAAGACTACTAATTTTGTCATAGTACTGCTCACTCTACCTTACCTACTCAAATTAAATCAAATAAATATTCGCAAGAATATAGTCATAAAAGGTCTTAAATGTAGGTGTAAGTTCTGTGTTTTCCGCCTGCAAGCAGACGTGCAAATTTTATTAAATATATTAATGTCACTTAATTATATTATTTGTAATGAATTCTCTTAAGCTATAGAACCATTTAGGTAAACTACTATTTTTTCTACTCTCTATGACAGAGCCGCCTCACGGCGCTGATTTAAAATATCTGCGTAGCACAGTAGAGGTAAGTGACAATACCATTGCTCTCTCCCAAAACATGTAGAGTAGACAAAATAAATAGATTCGTAGATTGAAAAAGTGGTAAATCTTAATGCATAATATACTCGTAGATATAAATATTTTAAAGAAGTCTTCGTTTGCAGTTGAGTTACTGTTAGAACAAATTATAAGCACTTACATAGTATATGACTTACTTGAAAATTGGTGCCCAAAGCGCTATTTTAGTTCCCAGCATTTAAATTTATCGTCTACTCCACGACTGTAAGGTGTTTTGCGTAAATTGGTATGTTTTGCTGTCTAGTAATTGGAAACACAAACACTAAGGGATAAATCTTGTCAGTATAATAGATTTACTACCACATTATCCTACTATGGTGCAATGTCCACGAAGCTGCAAATGTAGATGAGCATTTGTAAACCCTGCCTTCTTCTTTAGTTACACAAAGACTAGATGTATCGCGGGCACACTGTTCAACGTAGAGATATTTAATGCAAGATGCTTACAAGTAAAAACTTCTACTAGCTACAACTCTTAAGTACAGCACGTTCAAAACGATGACAGTACGTTCCTGCAGCTCATGTAGCGTGGAAAGTAATCCTAACTAAATTTTCTCCCCCAAAGGGAGCCAAACAGCATTTCGCGTTTTCAAAGTGCGCTTCCAAAAGATGAACAATCTTTTACCACGTTTTTATTATGTCAATATCTTAGTCTGTCTGTTAGTCGTTCCGGGTGGAATCTTGAAGCTCAAATTTCGAGCACTTCTCGATGAGTTTTATTATTTTCAAGGCGCCTAAAAACGAGGTTTTTTTAATTTATTTTAATCTACCTACATTAATTCCTTAGTAGGAACTTTGATGAGCACATGCGAGACTCGTGTACCTACTTGAAAACTTGTTAAAATATATTGAAGTCAAGTTAAAGTGTGTGTCTTCTTATTTTTTACGGGATGTGATCTTCGAAAGCGTCATCACTTAACATGAGTTTAAATAGCGATCAAAGGCTATAGGTATAATACAGCCCTATGAGCAATTTAATAAAACTGTTTTGTTATATGAGTTTTGAAACTGTCACGTTCATTTACACTACAGTTATTATTAGCAAACGGGATATTTACTGTGTTTTTTATTTATTTTGCGCTCTCGATATTTCGGCACTGTTGGAAGCGCCTCGAATAAACTAAAGTCAATGCAAGTAGGTGGTCTACCCTCTCTCTAGTACATTTTTTCGACAAGGCGAAGCAATTATTTTCGAAATGCAAAACTAACGATATCAGATCTTGAACAAAAAATCTCAATAATTTCTAAAAAGTAGCTCATAATATGCTGCGTTTACCGAAACATAACTTTACTTTGGAAAAGCCTGGTGTGTACATAGTCAATTGTAGCTGTGGTGAGTCCTTCATCGGTAACACAAAATAAACCAAAAACACGGTAAATATCCCGTATTTATTAATAACTTAAACTTTTTGTGTTTTATCAAGCCGTAGTTTCTAGTCCTTCAACAATCATGGAATTGCTAACTGGACTGCGTCTAAACATAATGATCTCATAATAAATAAAAAGCACGGATTCGGTAACAGTACTTAAACGTTAACATGGCCAGATTATATTTAACCTAAAATTAACAGTACAAATAAAGTGCAGTTAAGTTATTCATAAGATGTTTTCTTTTGCCTAAGAATCTTCAATAAAACATGCTACCACCCACTAAGCTTCACACACATCACAGTCTCCTACATTCATTTGGATCCGAGACAAGGACATGATGAACAAAACAATGCCATCCTTTGATATCTCTAAACGAACGACAAAACAAGTGACAAACAACGTTGTTCAGCTGACAATCGAAACACTGACAGCGAAATGTTGAATAAGTTCTAGAACAAAAACATTTTTCGTATCATAAAATTGTATTGGAATTCTCCTTATAACTAATTTTATTGTATTTTATGTCAGACATATTATATCATATAAAGATGCGAAAAAAACGCGAAGCTTCAGTAAAGTGATAAAGCAATCAAAAGGAAGCGCTCGTAGTGAAGTTTGCTTAGCTGTTCGCAAAGTTAAGCAATGTCCGCCGCGGTCATGAGTTGGATGGGTGACCGCTATCACCCATTCAACTCATAGCGGGTGAGCGCTTTCATGCGTCAGAGGGCACGTTAGGCCGTCGTCGGTCCCGGTTGTAGTCTTAGGATGGCAGTCGTTATATCATGGTGGTAGGGCATTTTGCGAATGTCCGCCGGGCTAGCGACCATCCTCAAGTATAAAATCTGTCACCAAGCACCTAACGGTGTGTTCTGGCAGCTGTCTTTGAGAGCCAGTAATTCTATGTTAGCCTGAACAACATCTTCGACGACATCATCACTTACCATCAGGTGAGATAGTGCCTGACAAACATAAAAAAAGGATAATTAAAATGACGTCATTTTACGGTATTTGCAGCAGATTGGCGTTAAATTAAACGGTGATTGTTTTTGTATACATCGGGATTTGTTGTGAAAAAATATGATACTGACTAGGCTACGCTGCGGAAATCCATGACTCGATACAAAAGTCAAAACCTTGAAGACACTTAAAGATGCTTCGTGTAGAAGCGAACCACGACGAAAACTGTTCCGGTTCGGCTACGTGGCGTTCTAAAGTCATGTCGGCTCAGCAAGAAATATCGACGGCATTGTCTCTAGTTATAATAATATGTAAATATGTAATAAACTTTTTACATATAGTATTTTTGTCTGGAGCTAACCTGAAATATCGGACACTAACGAAATCGATCTTGCGCTCGTAGAGTCAAGACCTCCTGAAAATGCTTCGCGTAGAATCAAAACTTAACAATTGTCATGCTTTTTTACAAATATAAGATTTGGAGGTAACAAAAAGCAAAAGCACGCGCTCGTTACAAAAGGCAGCAAATGAAAACAACTTTTTACCGAAAAACTAACATAAAAGTGACAAAAAGGTAACTTTTTTCCGGTTTGACAACATAGTTTAGGGTCCGATTCTGCTGTTTTGACCATATTGGTATTATAAAACCTCTTTAGTTGAGCTGTGAAAAGATCGCATCGGGACCCTGGGAACAAATGTTACGAATTTTTTACCGATTTTAAAAAATGAGGAGGTACTAATTTTTACTATAATTTTTTTGTACTGTACTGTATCAACCGGATCCACTGCTCACAAGTAAAACCCCCATTGGTTTACCATTATGTCAATAATATGCCACACTTGATCGCAGTATAAGATAACAGTTCTTCAGAAGGTGCTGCTGCCCACCTTCCGGTATTTGTCCCTCAGTCGAATCTTACTACATCCACAGGGATGGCAACACCTCTTTGCAAATTTGTGGTGCTATCACCTCCGGAATTTAGGAAGATATGGTCTTGATACCATTCATTGTGCAGCAATACATCGCTCATATCAACGGGAGCAGTAGGATGCTGTTTATTCAGCGCAATATTTCATTTAGGTCCACCTTTTCTTTGTTATTTTTTTTTTATTTTAAGTACTAATATTCTTAGGCCGAGAACATAAAACAACCATAATGGTGTCATTCTGATTCAATCCGAATGTCGAAACTGCTCCTCTGAATTATGACATCAAACCACATCGCCTGTTAACTCTCAACGGATTTTGAACGCACGTACAGTTTGATCGAATTCGTGATTCAGCTTCGAGAAAAAAGTGAACTTTTTGACGGTAGTTTTGGAAGAGCGAGAGGCTCGACCAAAAAATCGTGCGAGATAAAAAGTGAAGGAGTTGTTTGATTAAGTTGCTACGATGCTTTTAAAATAAAATACGATCTATCGAAAATAATTTTAATCATTAGAAGTCTAAGACCATAGCTAGAGAAGGTTTAGGAAATGACTATCTAAAGTCAGAAAAAGAGTCAGAAAATATGTTTTTGTTTTATATTTATAGTCGTTGGGCTTGACAACTATTCCACCTGATGGTAAGTGATGATGTGGTCGCAGATGTTGTTCAGGCTAATCTAGAATTTTTGGCTCTCAAGTACTGCTGCCGGAACACAACATTAGGTTTTAATATTGTTAGGTTTGCTACATCCCAATACGATGGTTAAATAACGATAGGAAAGATTTGAGTTATGACGTCATGTCATGTTAGCTCAATTTGTTAGAGCATACCCCGGCTAAAGGGGTGGATGGACGCGGGTTCGAATCCCGCACATTACTTAAATTATTCTCATCGTATATTTGTGATTTTGTAAAACAACGTTAGGTACAGATTTTTTACTTGAGGGTTGGAGGTAGCCAGATGAACATTCGCAAATTGCCCATACTATATAATTGTGTCACCGTGCAACCATATTATTACATTTAAAAAAAATTAATTGCAGGATAATCGAGTATACATATCAACACGCCTTGATAGTCCAGAAGTGATATGCAGATATACAACCACATTTTGTTAGATATGGTCAAATGATAGGGAACGACCCTATTGTTTACACATATACATAGTTCAGGACCTTGACTGGTACTAAAAGTTTCTTGGTCAGTAAAACCCAATAACTTGTCTAACCTCAATGGATACTGAGATTCTTAAGTAACGCTGAACGTTTTTTTAACATTAAAGCAACCAAGTACTAATAACGATTTAAATCCTATTAATTTACACACAAATATTTCTATCTCAAGTATTTGTAAAATTAAGTTTTTATCAAGCTCAACTAAAATATTTTCCTCATTACGTGGTAATAATTTACGCCAACACGGAAAGTTTTAACGCAAAGTTGAGATGGTTTGGTACAAGCATGACGAATTGACGGGAAAAGTAAGTAGGTACATTACTTATGCATTGTTGGTTTTAATCTTTTTATTTTTGCAGTAACGCATGCTTCGCAGATTGAAGCGCTCGTAGCCAAGTTTGCTTAGCTGTTCTTAACCCATCAGCAAAGTTAAGCAACGTCCGGCGCGGTCATGATTTGGATGGGTGACCGCTAGTGACATTACTATTGAGCGCTTCCGTGCTTCGGAGGGTACGTTAAGCCGTCGGTCCCGGTTGTTGTCTTAGGATGGCAGTCGTTATAGCATGGTCGCAGGGCATTTTCCGAATGCCCGCCTGGCTAGCTACCACCATCAAGTAGACAATCTGTCGCCAAGCACCTAACGGTGTGTTCCGGCAGCTGTTCTTGAAAGCCAGTAATTCTAGGTTAGCCTGAACAACATCAGAGACCACATCATCACTTAACATCAGGTGAGATAGTGGTCAAAGGATAGCCTATCAGGAATAAAAAAGAAAAAATACATTACAAAAACACAAAATTACAATAGGAAGAATTATAGTCATGTGCGGGATTGTTGATATGTTGTGTCCTGACACATTTAATTATATTTATGTTTAAATACTTATTATTAATACGGATATTTGTCATTCTTTCGTTTTTGGAACAAGTAATTACCAAAGAACAAACAAAATCCTACAATAATGATTAGTATTATTAGGTATGTTACATAACAAATTAAAACTATACTATCTAATAAGAATGAAATAAGTTAAGAAAGCATTATTATTTTCTCTCATCAAAAAGAAGTCCAGTTTATTAAAGACCCTCATTAATTTATTTCACAATTTTATGAAAATAGAAAGAAATTGTTTATTTAGCTTCACTCAATTCTTGTATCTGAATCCTGTGCTTTAGACCAAAAGTTGGCAAACTTTTTACGCCGAAACATGCCTACAGATTTTCCGACTGGGATCGCGGGTCGGTATTACCGCAAAAACAAACCAAGTGGATCGTAAATTGTGGATGAACGCTTGTGGGTTTTTTTCTTAAGTTCCCCAAATTGAGTTTGAACAGAATAGGGGTTACGGCAGGCTGAGCTTACATTTTAGTGGATACTATTGGTTCTTCTTACGTTACAACAAGATTAAAAACTACTGGTTGATTTTCTTAAGCATGACCAATTAAATTAGTAATCACATTAAATTTTGTTTACAATATAAGGTGATAAACTACTTACTACTTAATTTTTTGTAAAGGTATATTGTAGTTCCGTAGAAATACGTTCTTCGGATTATTTCATGTTGTGGGTTCATAATATAAACAATGTGTGTTTGAAGGGCTCGTAGCGAAGTTTGCTTAGCCGTTCTTAATCGATCAGCTAAGTTAAGCAACGTCCGCCGCGGTCAGGAGTTGGATGGGTGACCGCTAGTGACATTACTACTGAGCTCTTCCGTGCTTCGGAGGGCACGTTAAGCCGTTGGTCCCGGTTGTTGTCTTACGATGGCAGTCGTTACAGCATGGTGGTAGGGCATTTTGCTAATAACAAAATATACAAAATAGATATTTAAAATGATACAAAACTTAAACCACGTATCACTGCATTTTGATACATTTGTTCATGAACAAAATCAATAAAAAAGAAACACATTTAATAACATTTATGAAAGGGTGGTTTAAATCGTAATTTCAAATTATCAAGCTCCAACAATCGCCACAAAATGTCTGTAAAAAATCTTCAGATTATAAATAACTCTAAACTCCTCGAACATATAGATATCCAATCCAAAAAAATTACCCACCAGCAGTTAATGCCATCATCACAGCGGAAAGCTTTCAAACTTCTATAAAGAGATCGAAGTAAAACACATCCAACATTAAATTGGCAACTGAACCTGCTAAAAACGAAATTCCAAACTCCCCGAAAGCGCTAAAAGCGTAGCTTTTTCCACTAAAAGATCGCAGGTATACAGTCGTAAATCTCAGAGTTTTTCTCGGGGAAATTCGGGACCTCCTCGGAGTTTTAAATAAAGGTGCACCTGCTTTAAAGTTGAATAAAATTAATGGTCTCCAATCTGGGTTGCCGAATGCACCGTCTTGCCCGCGTCTTATTGAAATTAAGCCCAGATCAAGCTTTACTGAGATTTTTTGCAGCTGCTGTAATGTATGGTATTTTTAAAACAGATGGATTTATGCCTCAGTTTGTTTCTCGGAAAGAGAATTGAAATGCAATGGGTATTACGTATATTACGTTTTAAGTCATTACTAGCTTCAGTGACAGGCAAATTCATTGCTAATAAATTGATTTGTGTATTTTTTTCTATAATTATTACTGTCATTCAATAACTCATTAAACTGAATAATTTAATGTACAATTTGAATTTTGACACATAATTTACTATGTCAAAATACAAATATTTACTAAATTTTATTTACATTTAAGGTACATAATTATATGTGTGTATTTTTTTATTGGATAATGTAATAAAAAAATAATGTAACACACGTAACACACCTGGTGTGAAGCGGTATAACCTCTAACCTCGGTAACAGATACATTTCGTCACAAGTGGCAAACTGCACTGCGCCTTACACTTTGAGACTACATTTCGTCTCATGTACCTGTGATTTCATGATCACCTGATGGCTCGTAAGACTGCTGCCGAAACACAGTGCTAGGTGCTTGGCGAGAGATTTTTCCACTTGTGGGTGGAATTTGCAATTGCGGAATTTTGTAATGCTGGGGGATCATTCGCGAGCGAGCGAAAATTCGTCAATTTAAGACTATTTTCGTTAGAATCTATATCGCAAAAACTGAACATAAAAGTATTTCCTGTACGGGTCGTTGCAATTCAATTCTAAGTGAGAAGAAAGGCCTAGCAGTTGGCCAGTTTTTAGGGTTCCTTACCTCAAAAGGAAAATCCGAGACCTTTATAGGGTCACTTTGTAGTCCGTATGTCTGTCAAGACCCTTTTTCTCAGGAACGCGTAGAAGTATCAAGCTGATATTCATATCAGGTCTATTGTCCCTTGAAGCTGTGAAAAAATCAAACTTCCAAGCCAACGCGATCAAAAGATACAGCCGTTTATTCCGCAAATGTTCGACACTCGCAAGGGAATCAAAACCTACAGGGTACTTCCCGTGAACTCAGAAGCTTATTTGGTACGAAGAAACGTCTCAAAGCACAGATAAAATAAAACTTGCAAAAAACCATACATTTTTATTAACATCATTTGACAAAAATATTTTAAATAATTTTTAATTGTTATCGATTTCATTTAGCACTAAAAATACCATAATTTTTACGTATATACATACAGATTTGTACGGAAACCTAAGTGCGCGAGTCCAACTCGCACTTGGCCGTTTCTTTTATCCTCCTCTTAATAACTTTAAGATAAGGCAAAAGAGAAATGTTAAAATGGATCTTTAAAAAAAACATTAAACTTATCTCAAACGTTACTGAGCTACTTTAACTATCATAAACCTTACTCCAGAAAGCTCTTCTTATCTCTTGCTCTACTTTTCTCAATCAAAAACTCACCAGGCCGTTTCCATCTGTCTCCTGCTCCATCAATCGCATTCGCAAATGTTTGAGCCAATTGAGCCGATCCGTTTTTTCCTTCGTCGAAACTGTTCACCCCATTATCCAGAACAATTACTGTGTCATTTGTCAACGCATTTCCTTCTACTTCGAGTTTGATTTCTTTAGTAGGGATTACGACTGATTGATTAGGTGTTTTTGTTCTCTCTCCCTGTGAAAGTATCTCAGGATTGGCGAGGGTGTCATTCGGTGAGGGATTAGGATGTGCTAAAGTTAAGTCAGCAACTGTTGTACCAATTATGTCTTTAACACGGTTCATCTTGGTTTCGTGGTTTTATTAGAAACCTTAAGAATAAATGTTATGAGTTATGAGCCGTTAGTTATTACATAGGTTTTCTTAGTAAATAAATTTATCTTACAGATTTCTAGTTTAGCACATGTTTAGTGGAATACTTACTTAACAGTTATTTTTATGTCGATTTACAATGTGACACTGATTACATAATAAGTGATAACAAATAGAGTCCGAACCATGGATTATCTATCCTGAAAGTTATAAAGTGAAGTGAGTCGCGAAAAGGCAAAGTTTGAATATACTTTTTAGAAATAGTGCATGCTTAACAAATAATTTTTGTTTTTTTTTTTTGAAATATGACTTCTACTATGTTTGATCTGAAAACATGATTCCAGAAGAATTCCAAATACTTCTCTCGACAGAAAATAAACATCAATCCAACAGCTCCAGAATTTAGATTAATCAAGTTTTGTGTTTATATATAAAATCGTATAAACACAAATATTATGTCTGATTATTACTTATTAACCATGTAATACAGTACTTGAAAAATATTTTCCGTTTTAAAAAATCACACTTGTATATATGAATTATTAATAAAAACACTCAGTCTGTTATATAGTATTGCATCGTTATGTCTCGCTTACTCTCATGTAAACCGAAATATCTCCATCCTGCGCAACACTTACATTTTTCAATGACCCCTTCATGTATCCCCAACAGATGTAGTTCTGTCAACGTAATATAAGGTGTGTGTACGTAATTACCTATATGTGTTTGCAACTATTTAAGTCTAAGCGAACTTTGTTTCAGTTTATTTTTCAAACGGCTCCATAAACTCTAGAAAACAATCGTTTAGACAAAATCTTATTTAGCTTAGCCGGCTCAATTTCAACTACAAAAACCTTGAAGAAAAATGAGACAATCTCTCCATTTTTAATCACAAAAGTCATCTCGGTTATTATTAATTACGTTGTACAAGTAAAAATGAGTCTTAATCGCTTGTGTCATAGTGCAAAAGCTAAGAAAAGTCTACACGATACCGACAGCTAGGGTTGTTACGTTCGTGAGGACATTCACCTGAGTGCTGCATCTTTACCCATAATAATGTATATCAGCGATCCAAAAAGGATGCAGCTAATAAAATAAAAGTGCAGTAAAAAATAGAAAAAGATGAATAAAAATAATTGCCAACGTTTTATTCAATATAAATTACACATTATTAATTGTGTTAACTGTGAGTTAGCACTACATCAAAAATAAGAAATGAATTGTAAACACATAACGTATTTATGTCATTCTTTTTTACAAAGTCCAAAAATACTTTTCTTAATGAAAAAGTGCTACAAATAAATAAACAGAAGTAGATTTTCCAATTTTTAATTAATGAAGTATAAACTGTCTCGAAAATGAACATGACACTGACAACCCTACCAGCAGCCCACAAAAAGGAAAGACAGGCAAGGTTAATTTGAATCCTCGCGTTTGTAAGCCGAACAATAAATTGGATTTGGACGTCCCAGTTGACAGTTCATTTTGCTGTTTCGTCCCTTGACATGTTCCGTTAAGATTATGAAATGTAGAGATACGCCATATCCGGTTAATACCAGATGCGTAATTATCCGGATATTTTAAAGAAGCAGGCTGTTTCCAATAAGTAATTTGAACTGTTCAGTTGAAGTTGTAATCTATTGTTACACTTGACTCCATTATATATAGATCTAGACTGTGTTCGACCCATTAGGTGATTGTGGTCAAAGGCTTACCTATCAACAATATAAAAAATAACAATTACTTAAAGGAAATCCAAGACAAATCAATATAAATACAAAATGCATAAAATCATGAAAAGTTATATTCTTGCTGGGGTGCCTATGAAATTTCAGGCACATGAGAACAATTAAATACAACAGCTTTATTTCCCAGTAATATGGGCGCAGTGCAGCGCAAAGAATCTATTTTGTATACCAATTTTTATGACACTTTTTTGTCTTCATTGACGAATAATGTACATTATTTATATATTTGTAAGTTTAGGTTGTAGCTCGATAATAGGTTATCATTATGGTAACACAGTTTTGATACAAAATAATGTAATTAGTTACACTAACGATGATTATACTAAATAGTCAAATATACCAATGTATAATTATTTACATTAGTAAACCTACTTACTTATCTACTTAATAAATTGTAACTAAGTCAACAAATTTTATGCCGAATATTTATTGATCATAACCGGCTAAAACCACGGCCTCTGTCATCACTTACCCGGATTATGGAAAAGTTATTACCAAAGATTCCCCCTCTAATTTGGATAAGAGCCAATTACACCAACTTTTTCTCTAAGTTTTCCTTAACGCAATTCCAGTCCCTGATTTATGTTTTAATTAACAATTTAGACTAACTTCACAAGCAAGTACGTCAATTACACACTTTTAATTGTCTCTACGAATTCGTAAAAGTTTCTCTGCCATAAATATAAACAAGAGAAGTAATTATGTAATTATTCAAGATGCGTTTAAGCGAAGAGTAACTTGTCAAAGGACAAAAACTGGGATCGGGTGAACAACAGTTTTTTGTGGAATAACAACAAGTGGGGGCAAAAACAGCAGCATCAAGATGTATGACACTCAGCCTGCCTTTCCCCTTGTTAGTTTTTGCGGGGAAATGAAAAGTTCGAGATAATCTCGCGCGTCGCATAACAGAAGCCGCACAGTCGTATTTATTTGGGTTAAACAAGTTATCTAAGTTCACGCAGGTACTGAACTTGTTTTGTTAATTGTTGATAAACTCGTAGAATAAACAATTGCTTTCAATTTAATATAATTATACTTTTCAATATCATTCTATTTTATTAATTTTCTAGGGCATCCAGTATGTAAATAAGGCTCAAGGTCCCTTGAGTTTCTATAGTATTTTTTTACAATTTTTGTAAAATCAAATGTATACTTTTTCGAAACATACGCGGCGTTCTTGACTTGGATGGGTGACCGCTAGTGGCATCACTACCAAGCGTCAGTGCTTCGGAAGGCAAGTTAATCCTTTGGTACCGAATGTTGTCTTAGGATGGCAGTGGTTATAGGATGATGATAGGGCATTTTGTGAATGCCCATCTGGCCAGCTGCAGTGGAAAATCTGGTGCGAAGCACCTAACGCTGTATTCCGGCAGCCGTTATTGAGAGCCTGTAACTCTAGGTTAGCCTGAACAACATCTTCGACCACATCATAATTTACCCTCATGTGACATAGTGGTCCAAGGTTCACCTGTCAATAATGAAAAAATAGGTCCTCGAAGATATACGACATAGGTTTGTAATGAAAACAATCACTTTTAGGGCCTGTTTCAGAATGTTCGAGTAAGTTCCGGTTATACTACCCAGAACATATTTAATAAATAAAACACTGTCTTTGCGTTTCACAGTCATCGATTTAGCCTATCCATCGGCTAAAGCTTGAAACGCGCTGCATATTAACTGTCATTTTATCATTCAGTTATTTTATGTTCTGGGTAGTATAACCGGAACTTACTCGAACATTTTAAAACATGCCCTTAATGCAATAAAATCCTTTATTCGTTAGAACCAGTTGAACTGTTTGTTAAAGAGATCGTCTGGGGAACTGCTACCATATCTATTCCAACCGCCAAGCAGTATTGCTCACATTACTGTTTTGGTTTGAAGGTTATGGGTACCAAAGAAATTACCTGAGCCTGAACAACAGCATGGCTAAGAGGGATGAGCGTTAATCAGTTCATCACTGGTAACGAAATGCATCGACAGAGGTTATTGCTTCGTAACAGGTGGTCCTCATACTTGTCCATTCACAATCCCTTAAAAATTATGTTAAAATATAACTATTGTTAACCTTAATAAAATATAGTTTGATGCCTTATAAATATTAAAAAAATATTTGAAATTTATTGTAATATGATTTTTGCAACCTAAAGATTTTATTTCACGTACAATGATTTAGGTTTCCGGTTGTTTTACTTTTGCAACACATATTAACGCTTACGCTTAACTTTTTATTACTACTTTATACTTAGCTGTTGAGTTTGTGATACATTTTTTTTGTTATAGAGCATAATTATCTTGTTATCAATCCTGTTTCTTTCTTTAGCTAAAATAACTATTGCAATATAAATGCTACTGGCCGCTTGAAGTCTAACTATTTGTTTAAAGAATATTGGAATATGGTATCCTACTAGTATTGAAAGGAACATCAGCCGAGTAATTCTATTAATAATATACTGAACAACTTGTCATTGTATGTGTTGGTGACCGCATACACCTTTGTAGCGGCTGAATTGACTTTTATGGAAGTAAGTCTTTTTAACTACATCCTGCAATAATATATTAGTTTACTTTTTAACACAAAATAGAACAAGAAACAATGATGGCCAAGCGGTCTTAGCTATGGACCGTGCCGCAGGTTCAAGGTTTGATCCCATCTCCGGCTTGAGCTTCACGGCATTGTGGAAGAGCATTTTGTGAATGCTCGCCTGGCTAGCTACCACTCTCAAGTAGAAAGTCTGTCGGCTAGCACCTAATAGAGTGTTCCGGCAGTAGTCCTTTAGAGCCAGTTAAATTAAAGGCACATAAAAGTGACGGGCGCAGTGCAGTTCGTCACTTTGACGAAATTCATCTGTTATAGGCAGAGATTATCGCTTAACATCAGATAGGCTTCGTGGTTATTCCGTAAGAATCTTATAAAAAAAAACATAAAATTCTGAAGTCTGAAGTCCTTAAGAAATCCGGTATGAAAAAATTACCTACAAATGGGTTGGTAAATCTATTATAGTATCTAACCTATACTATAATATATATAATAATATATATATACCCTCTATCATATAATTTGACACTGTACGTTTATCAAAATTATAATCTCAATAGGCATTACAAAGTTAAATATCTTTTTATTGTGATTTGTGGATAAGTTAATAATATCTTAAATTATTTATTGTGTAAATAAGACAATTTAGTAAGCATATAATTCAATTAAGCATATTTTTTGAATATTCTGTATTTCTGTTGCTATAGTTTTTATTTTAAGTTGTTTAAGTCTTATTAACTACAAAATATTTACCATTACCTAATAGTTATAGACGTTTACATAAAAGCTGTTTGATCAATGACTAGACAAATGATTTATCGAAAAACAAATACTGTGTCGAAAGAACAAATGACTAATGTCTACAATTTATCTCCGTTGGATACATCAAACACCTCTGCTATTGATAAGGTAAGGAAAATAAATTATCAACTTTCTAAACTCATTTTTATGAATTTACATGTTTTTTATGCAAATGTTTATATACATATAAAGCCACACATATATATATATATATAGTTATATAGAATATATGGCTTGTGGAAAAAAAAAGAATAAAACACAACAGAAACTTGCCTAAATCTGGCTTCGTAACAGCTAAGCGAATATTATATAATGTTTGATTTCTCATATTAAAGTAATTGTTGGATAAATTTGCGGGTACTTATTTTACAAGATTTTATTTGTAAAATCTATAGGTAACAATATTTTACTTTTTTGTGATGGTAGGTGATCATGTGGTCGAAGATGTTGTTCAGGATAACCTAGAATTACTGGCTCTCAAGAACAACTGCCGCTTTCAAGTTTATCATTAATAAAATAGACCAACTTAAAACGAATAAATGTATGTTTTCGTATATCCCCTATAATATAAAAAGGTATATGAGTATTTAACATAGAATGTTGGTATTTAGTATTTTAATCTCAACGACACGACAGTCTAATGAATCCGCTTCCAGAATTCAAAACAAATTCCAAAACAAACAATTCGATTAAAATAAAAATGCTCCAAACGAATCTCATTTTAAAGCTCTGGAGACGTGAAAAGTTGCGACGGAAATAATCCAAACTCAGTCAATAAGAGAGCAAAGGGAAATTAATACCAGTGACAGAGACAAACTTGATCATGTTCGACATGACATGACAGATGTTACAAAAATGAAATATTGCGCTTTACGATGTAAAAAAAATCAAACACTGTCAACTCCTGCCGAGAGAAACACTCGACTGATTCGAATATTTTTATAAGCCGGCACAAGACGCTTTCGTGTTTCAAATGTTACCAAAATACTCAAACAGATTTTCCTATCTATGATTAGAAAATAAACAGGGAACATAAACACACATCAAGTGTTTATTAGACCAAGGAATCACGTCGAGCCAGTTATATGGCCACCCAAGATGAACAATGTTTTAAATATTCCCGTATCATAAAATCTCTCTTTTTATCACGACCAAGCTCGTTTAGGCGTAAGAGAATCAGGAAAGATTTAACACCCACTTGAACACTATCCAGAGGTTTACGGCCATAATAATCGAACACTAAGTATATCTTTGCTTTCGAAATTATTGCAATATTAACGACTCGTCATTATGTGTTTATTGAGACTGTTAAATAAGGTATAATAGCTTGATTCGTCTTACCACATACATTTCTGTATCCATCTAATCGGGTTTGGGATAAGTATACCCAATTAACTTAGACTGATTCTAGGAGTGAACAATTTCTATAAATAATTTTGCAGTGACTTGGATATTCGTTGTAAATGTCTCACTTGAGATGTTTATTTAATTTATACCAATAATTCTCTGTGAATTATGAGCGTGGGCAGGAAGAAGGTGTTAGATCAGATATTTATTGTGAAACTGCTCGTCCATTTACAGACGATTTATCGTCGGTTTGGAGAGAATCACGTGCTTTCGGTGACTTTGGAAGACCAATCGTCTCTAAAACAGGCTAATTGTGACGAAACAATTTGAAGCGCTCGTAGCGAAGTTTACTTAGCTGTTCTCCACCGATCAGCAAAGTTAAGCAACGTCGCGCGCGGTCAGGAGTTGGATGGGTGACCGCTAGTGACATTACTACTGAGCGTTTCCGTGCTTCGGAGGGCACGTTAAGCCGTCGGTCCCGGTTGTTGTCTTAGGATGGCAGTCGTTATAGCATGGTGGTAGGGCATTTTGCGAATGCCCGCCTGGCTAGCTACCACCCTCAAGTAGAAAACCTGTCGCCAAGCACCTAATGGTGTGTTCCGTCAGCTGTCCTTGAGAGCCAGTACTTCTAGGTTAGCTTGAACAACATCTTCGACCACATCATCACTTACCATCAGGTGAGATAGTGGTCAAAATCTAACCTATCAGGCGTAAAAAAAAAAACTGGACTGAAACGGAATATCGATTAATTTGAAACAATATACTATTTAATTAGTTAATTAATTGTGTAAGTTATTTCCATTAAATGTTATAGCGATTAATTTCAACTTGACTGATCACTTTCTAATTCAACTTGATTGTCTTTTGGGAATGATTAATATTAGCATATGCATTTTTAACGTTTGCAAGGTTATATAGAATTTAAGAGTATGTTTTATCGTTTTATAATCATTCAAACCAAGTGATGTATTTTGACTAATAATTCTTGTTTCATATACTTAAGTAGAACGATCTTATTCTGACATAACAGGCTTGGGACATAGGATCCAATGATGACCTAATAATATTTAATGAGTTCAAGTAGAAAATTTGTATATGCCTAATAGTTCTACCAGACTCATTTCACACATTATGTTTATATGCAAATATATTTTATCACATTTGTCACCACAAAATGATCCTTGCCAGTAAATACAGATATGTTCACTCCAAAAGGCACGCCCCTCCATAGTAAATTATTAATCCACATATTATATTTGGGTAGGCTTTGTTTTTGTACTATACGTCTTAGTATGAGTGTCTCTGCAAATAGTATATACAATTAAACAATAACATTAATTATTGTAATATTTTCGCTTGGATAGGTAGGTACGTGTTAATTACAACTACATGCAAAACATATAGAATGAAGCACCATCTTGTTTAAAAAGATCTAGGAATAAGATAATGGTCATGAGGTAGTCCATGAATTAAAAACATTCTAACGACATTGGGTCCAGTGATAATAGACTTTTGAAGCATAAAATAGCTATTGCAAATATTTTAAAAGTCTAATTAATAGTCATCTGACAGAAAACTTCGATCAAACAAAATTGGCTGTAAGCCCTGAACAAACCATGTCAGTAATAAAACTGAACAATAAAAAGTTTACAACTCGTGAAACATCAAAAGGGATTAAATTTATTTGCTGCGGAAAATCCCATCAAACTTTTGTTCGACAATTACATTAATTGAAAGTATTGAAACTTAAGTGTTTATTTAGATAGCAGCGAGAAAACAATTAACTAGGAGATCGTTCATTGTAAACATACTAGTACATATAAAATAATTATAAAGTGGCGCTAGATAAGTACACCCACTAATTGCTGGTATAATAGATTGTGTGACGAGTAAAACTAGCTACATTATTGAGCTCTCGTTCTATTGATTACGGCCCGCCAATTGCAAAGCCTAATTCTACTAACAGCATCACCAACAAACGCAATTCTAGCTCCTATACAAAAACATATACGCAACAAAATCGCTTGATACTTTTCCAGTGACAAAGCGTCATGTTGTCCTTTATTAGTGGACGTATTGACAGAACGAGAACAACTAACGACATCGACAGAATCGGAGCAAATATTTGGTTGCTCAATTAAACAAATGAAATCCTATGTGGGGCAACACTCGCAAATGAATTTTATGGTAGAACAGAAAACAAACGTGCCGTCATAATGGTAATGTTTTGACATGTGGCAACTGCTTAAAGTTTTGTGAATGAAACATAACAACTACAAATACCAAACAAAAGAAGGTGAACGTTTTATGAGCTGCCGACGTTGTATAAAATATTACAAAAATATCGAAGAAAAGATGAAAACAGTTAACAATTTATGTAATCTCGTTCCGAATCATAAAGTAGACGAAGGATATGAAGCTATAATTCAAAATTACACCAGCGAGGCGCGTACACGTATCGGGCTTATATAGTCATTACCAATTTCTAAGCTCATTACCTGTTATGGGACCGCACCAATCTATAACGGTCGGTCACTGCCCACTCTTCCACAAAAAATAACAAAACACGACAGCTGTAGAGGTAATAATAAAGTAGAAATTTCGTCGGACATTATCCATTATCTTAATTTTGATACGGTTTACAAAAGAGCGTTAACTCGAGCGACATATGTGTTGGGGTTATATTAACAACGGTCGGCAGGCGGATTAGAAAGATAGCATTTGTCATTTTTTGAGCTCATTATTGCTAAAAGTAAACTGTATAGAGTTATTTTTGTTCGTAGACTATGCTTAATTTTGGTATAAACTTAGCTGGAATAAAGTGTATATACAATTTTTTTGAATGATGATTTACGTTCTGGAATATTATATAATTGAATAAGTCAAATTTGTTGATGCGGTAATATAAAAGAGCCACGATGTGGATGTAACAGATAAATTGTTCGGTGACAATGGAAAATTTATTGTCAGTAACAAAACTCCTGTTGACAGCGATCGGTGGCCATTGATAACCCGCTGTCTCCCTCACGCATGACGACATGTGGGTGCTCAATGACGATCCGAAGGATCCGACAAAAAAAATACAACAGGTACAAGACCTTCGTTAGCGGTAAGGACACAAAGCGAAAAAAGCAGATATACATCAGTTTCTAAGAAGTCATCGAGGTATCTGAACCGGTGAAAATTTCTGTCGCTGGTGAATAATTTATCCTTAACTGTTCACACTTTATGAACTCGGAAATTAAGTAAAGAATGAGTTGTCAAGCTTTGTGCGTCCGAACCTGTCTAGATTGAAGATAATGTGAGTTATCGTTCAAATACGAAAGCAAGAATGTGACACAGGCAATGGTCACCAATGAACCGTACAAGATACAATCTAAAAATTCTTCCGAATTATCTAAGTTGAAATATATTTCAAGACGGCAAACACAAAAGCTACGATGAAGACATAAATATAGAACGTTTGATAATAATCGAGTTACGAACTTTTGTCGCTTCGCTCTGGAGTATTTCCAAGAACAAATTGATTCCTTTAGAGCTATAGAGGTTGTAAAGTCGACTTCATAAATTGAGATGTCTTACTATTTCACCCTCCTGTTAGTATTGTCACCTTTTTTTCTCAAAGTTTTTGCCGCTCAGGTAAAAGTGGTCCCTGGCACGAGGTAAATTGCGTTTCCCATAAAAATGATTAATGAAAAGATTATTTTTTTATAGTATACATTTCGAAAATACACCAAAATAAACGTATTTCAGTAAACATGTTCAACATGTACAAGTATTAATATTAAACAGAATTTAAATATAATGTACCAAGATTAGTACATATTGTTAAATCCTTTAAATTTAATTTTAAATATACAATCGTAAATTCCGAAGTTTATATCACCGCGGTTAAGGCTGTATTTACAATTATTATTGAATAAATCGACATCAAATCCACTCTCACAGCAATTGTGTTAAAAAAATTGAAAGTTTCGATAAAACCTCAGTTTTACGACTTTATGTTTTGAGTACTTTACGTAATACAGCAATCATTTTTGTTGTGTATTCACAATGATTTTACACAATGGGTAGAACGGCGCATCAGATACTCTGTAAAGATAAATTAACTATTTTTATATTCATTGTTAGTATTTTATGATTCTATGGACTTGTGTTCAAAGATGACCAGTGGCGTTTTCGATTTTATACTTTCATTGTGTACGAAGAAGTGTTCCTTTTATCGTGAACAATAATAATATTGTATGGGTATGTTTGTAACAGATTGTACGCATTTTTGTGATCTCTAAAGTAAATTTGTACTTAACAGGTTAATTTGATATTGATCTTGGATAAATATTTTTTACAAATAAATATGAATTACAAAGTTAATCAATCAACTTTAAACGGTTTAAGGTTGTTTAAATACTATGTGTAATAATCGCGAAAACCTAAGACAACATTACTAAGTTAATATTATATATAAAGTTATATTTATTCATTATACAACATTATACCTTTTAAACTTATCTCATTGCTTTATTTCATAGTTGCAAAAACCTTGGTTATCATTATCTATGGCTTAGGCATGAAGTTTGTTTTATAGTTCATATGTTGGCGTTTGACAATTATCTCACTTTTTAACACTTATTGTCAGTAACTCAGGTTCTTAATTCGTCTACTTGTTTTTGTGTTTGTTACCTGCCTCATATCTCTTTACAGGTAGTACCGATTTTGATGACTTTTTTATATTAAAAGCCGGTGCTTCTTGTGTGTTGTCATTTAAATTTGAGTGATATCTGTCTAGTAGTATTTGAGTTATCCCTAATGAATATAACAGATCCCCAATTATTATAATATATACCTTAAGTAATATTATAATTATTTTATCAAGTCGTAATTTATATTTGAAGTCGGTTTATTTGTTATAATTTTGTTATTGGTTATTGGTAAACAGCTTTCTATTAAAGTTTATTTATTTTTATTTCTTTCTTTTAAATCATGGCTCTGAAAGACAGCAGCGAGAACACTGTTAGGTGCTTTTTGAAAAATGTTCTGCTTGACGGTGATTACTAGCCAGTTGGAATTTCACAAACAGTTAAAGCTCCACCTCGTTGCGGAATTCAAATTATGGACATCCAAAGTGTTCCTTCCATTATCCCACTTGGCTGCGCACGGTGATTTCTCTGACAACATGGAGGTCGCCATTATTATAATAGAAAGTTTTAGCTGTGGTTTTATGGCCGGCTGCATATCAAACACCAAGTTTTCTGCCAAATTATCTTTATCTTAAAATCCTCGCTTTGTTTTGGTTATTATAAGCGTTAATACAGTTAATAACAACGATGTGCTCCCTATGTACTCGTATATAAACAATTTAATCAAGTCAACGTAAGTGCCATGCTGCTCATTCGTTACATTATTTTCCTTAATCGTCATTTACAAAAACAAAGTTTTTTTTTAAGCCGGGAACCTAACGGCACTGTATTAACAGAGTTGTGTTTATTAATAATATCAAAGTAATAATATTTAAATTACATACCTATATTGCGTTCGGATAACATTTACTAGAGGACAAAATATGTATAGCGGAAATGGCTCAAATTTTTACTAATACCAAGTTTATAATCCAACAATGAGGTAATCATTATTGCTAATAGGTAATATTGCTCCTAACAAATAATAAAGAACATTAATCGTGAATTTCCTTTCCTACTAAACCTATATAGAGACCTTGGAGATTGTGTAAGTAGCCCATATGTTATCAATATAGTAAACAATTTTATCGCAAGCCATGACCCCCCCAAACATGACACATGTTAACTAATGACCCCTAAAAAACACCTAATCTCGAGCCCTTAACTGAACCCTTCGAAGCAGTAATAAAGCATGTTTCTTTCGGTAGCAGTCATTTTCTTACAGTCATCCTGACAAGTGGTAAACAAACTTTACGATTTTGAAGGGTACATTTTTACTATACCCTCTTTTAGGGGCTTTGCAGTATCGTAAACGAATACAGAGTTTTAGTGGCATATGTATGGCGCCATGGAACCTAAAACAATAATAGTTAGCGCCATGTTGATAACTGTCTGTGACTCTTTTATCTCACAATAAATTATTATTGAATCTTTTTTGTGAGGAGTTGCTGACGTGGTCTAAAAAAATATTTTATACAAACTAGCTACATGTTTATAGGACTTACTTTGTCTTAATTATATTTATTTCCAATCTAGTCTTACTTATACGGTCCATTTGATTTCGTAGGTAACATTACCACAAGACTTTCCAAAATAATGTTTTTAGGTTTTATTTTATGCTAATGGCTTATCTTTGACCACAATCCCACCTGACAGTAAGAAATGGTGAGGTCGAAGGTGTTAACAGGCATAACCTAGAATCACTTGGTGCTGAAAGACAGTGCCGGATCTAGGTGCTGGGCGACAGATATTCTACTTCTTCTACACTATCCTTGCTTGCTTGCTGGCTTGGGATAAATCTATCTAGTCCTGCAGTTTTGTGCCCCCATTGTGGCGCCCTACATTTTTTAATATAAGAGTTTAAAAATGATGCTGGTAATTTTCATACTTTTAAATACCTATATTAATAAATCGAATTTAATATTTCCTAAAAATAATATAATTATTTCCCACACCAGTTTTAATTCAGGTTATCGAAAAGCAATTTAAGCAAGAACTATTAAGTTTTTGCGCAGAATCGCAAAAAAGAAATACAAATCGCTTTATTATGACTGTCTATTATGAACACGTCTACATTCGGAATCCTTTATGTTTCAATGTTAAGTGACTTTAGCCTTTATTTGTTAGTATATAAAGTGGAAACACAAAATACAGGGGATCTGTGGACCTTATTTGTTGATTTGGTGTATGAAAATAAAATATATGAACACAATGGATATACAAATGTGGGGTAGGTTTGGGACATTTGACCATCTGTCGAAACCGGAATCTCCGACCAAATGACATATAAGTTGAATTTTATTGTAAAGGCTTTATATAAAAATTTGTATGATGGTGAAATCTGTACAAAAAGACTTTATTTTGGTTTGGTTTGGTTTGAGCCGTTTGGAGTAAAAAATGGGGACAGCAACTTATTAGCGAAATCTTATCGCGTGATACAGTGCAGTCACCATTTACTAAAACATTTATTAAATATTATATAAATTGTAATTTCCGTTAGAAAAAACACCAAACATAACCGTTTAGACAGAGGCCGCGCCAGTGCTGTCCGGCCAAGTGCAACAAAAAATTTCCGACTGGATATAATAACCAGAGTTGTGGACTTATATCGATAGATGGCATTACTAAGCCTTGATCCAAGGAATCAAACAATATCTGGTAGTCTTACATATAGGAGTAAATATTTTAGGTCGGTATACGTTTTCAATTTTTTTTTTTGTTTTTATGTTATTGTGATGGAACAAGAGCGAGGCCCACCTGATGTTAAGCGGTATGCTCTGCCTATAACAGATGCATTTCATCACAAGTGACGAACTGCACTGCGCCCATCACCTTGAGACAGTTATTAAGTCTAATTTTTGCCTGTTATTTCACTGGCTCTCAAGGACTGCTGCCGGAACACATCGTTAGGTGCTTGGCGACAGATTTTCTACTTGAGGGTGGTCGCTAGCCAGGCGGGCATTCGCAAAATGCCCTTCCACTATGCGGTGAAGCTCAAGCTCTAGGCGGGATTCGAACCATGGACCTGCTGCTCGGCAGTCCATAGCCAATACCACTGAGCCATCACTGCTTCAAAAAAATTTACGTACTGTGGTAATATACCTGAACAGTTCACTTTCAAACCAGCCGATAATGTGCGAAATAACGTGAACAATACCTAGTATTTGAATAAAAGAATAATAAATGACTGAATTGCCAATGTACAATTATTGTAAAAGTTAGGTATATATATTTTTTCCCTCTGCTCCAACTGAATTTCTAAACGAGGATGACAGAAAAATAGTATGTAATATTCGTAACTATGTTCCAACTCTTATCTTACTTTAAGTGGAAATGGCACAATATAAAATTCTCACAGCACATAGGACAAAACACAGACTCAAGAGAAGAATGTTTGAACAAAAAAAAAAACAAGCAAAATATTGTAGTTTGAACAGCGGGCCGCGTTCATGGTGGGTATTTTCTTTGGGAATGCCCTTCTACTGGTAATATAACGTTACTTTATAATAAGTTTGCACAGAACGTGCAGCAAAACGTTACTCATTGAGTTGTGGTATTAAGTCCATTATATATGTATATTTTTCCGTTAGACAGCTATTACGCCATAAAGTGGACATAGAAGAGGCAAATTCTGAAGCAGGGATTTTTCTACTGAAACACTAACTAGGTAATTGGAACATTATTTGATTTAATCGGCTTTTACTATATCTATTTATTTTTATGAAATTTCGACTACATAGTGATGTGCTATCAATAATATATCAATACCATAAGTATGGTATCCCTAACAACACTTTAAAGCAAAATCTTAACATTTTATATCATCTTAAATGGCAAACATTCAACTTCTTTACTTTATGCTCAAGTTTTCAACTCACCTATCCAAACTTAGAAAATCACGCTACTCTCCTCAAAACTTTTTAAACTTAAACTCACTTTTTTCAACACAAAATTCACGAAACACAGACACAATTCAATAACATTTCTGTCAAACACTTAAAAGATCAAATATTTTTTCTGTTTCCCGAGATTCCCTAAGTCACGTCCACAGAATCACGGAATTCACGGAGTATTTTGTTTCATTTATTCACGTCCTGCAAGGCACCAGGCCGGACCGCGACTGAATAATACATTGAGTCGAGACTCGAGAGTGATGCGGTGATGCCTCACAATTGACTACAAATAACAGAGAATAAGATTTGCTAGTTAATAAATCGAATTCTTAGCTTTTAAATTGAAATAATGTAGGACTTTGTAAACGAATTTAGGAGTTTGGATGAAATAAAAAAATATGTAATATATCTAATAAACTGTTGGCGAATTGTTACAAAATACATTAGTACAATAATATATATTACTTTTGATTTTAGAAATATTCTGGTTACAATTAGTAATACAATTTTTTTACATTTGATTAAACAGACACAAAAACAAAAGCTAAGTCAATAACCAAACTTCAGATTCAAATTTAAATTATTTATTCGCCATAATTTAGGTACAGTGTTACTTTTAACTGACATAATATGTGGCTTTACATTTTAACATTAAAGGCGTGCATATTACTTAGTTCATATAACTTGATCTAGCAGATTATTATCACAGTTTCATTTACTTATAAAAATATATTATTCATGTCAATCAATAATTTATAATTTATCTGTAAGTTCATAAATAGTATAATAAACCCTATCAATAAGAAACTCCTTTGATGTAAATTTAAATAAGGCAATTGTATTATCTATGTCATTATTTATTTTAAACCATATGAAAATTTGTAGTAAAATAATGATCAAAATTTTAATTAAATTAAACGCTAAAGGTTTGACAAACGATTGCCGTTAAGAAAATAAAAGTTTAAGGTGCGGTATACTTAAAGGGCAAAAAATATTTCGAAATATGCAATAGTCAAATTTTAAAACGTAATAATAATGCAATCAGGTTACAATTTTCTAAGACTTTTTTAATACATTTGTAAGCCGGAGTTATATTAGAATGACTGGAAGTTTGACTAACTCAAGCAAAAGTTTATGAACTGTCTCTGCTTTCCATATCACCATATGTCTACCGCGGCCATTCCACAAAAACTATCCAAAAATTTATAACACGTCAAATCTTCAGAGAAATGGTTTCCTTTAATAGAGACGTTACTTTTATATAAAATTAATTGTTCCAACTTTTGGGGAGCATCTGCCGGTGCTATTGTCCTTTTTTTTTCACGGTTGTAGTTTGTTTTTTTTTTCATGTCGGACAGTGGTTGTGTTTTGGTCAGCTTCTGGGTCGACTTGGTCAGGTAGGTGTTGCTAACTGTAGAAGTCATTACAAAATCCACGCTAGATTTTTGACATCTTATATCCTTGGTCGGATTATTTGGAAGTAATAAATGAAGCCGCAACATACAATGATAGGGCTACAGCGTAAAACTCATGCAAAAGTTGTTTTGGTGTAATGAGTAATAATTACCTAATAGTATGAAAAGATTTGAAGCGCTCGTAGCGAAGTTTGCTTAGCCGTTCTGTACGATCAGCAAAGTTAAACAACGTCCGCCGCGATCATGAGTTGGATGGGTGACTGCTGGTGAAAATATTACTGAGCGTTTCCGTCCCTCGAAGGGCACGTTAAGCCGTCGGGCCCGGTTGTTGTATTATGATGGCAGCCGTTATAGCATAGGTAGGGCATTTTGCGAATGCTACCCTGGCTAGCTACCACCCTCATGTAGAAAATATGTAACTTAGCACCTAACGGTGTAATCCGGCAACTGTCCTTGAGAGGCAGTAATTCTATGTTCGCCTGAACATCTTCGACCACATCATCACTTACCATTAGGTGAGATAGTGGTCAAAGGCTATCCTATCAGCTGTAAATAAATAAAAAACGTACCTAATAGTGTAAATAGTAAAGTATAAAACTGGTATAAAATATTCGAGATCTGTGAAAATATTAAATTTAATCCAGTATAATGAATTTAAAAATATTTCTACATTTTGTGAACCCAGCTCAACAATTTCATACCTAATCAGTGAAGTGACAACTTCAGATAAAATGAACTTTAGGTTAAGGTTCTAGCCCAGCATCCTACGGGCACAAATAATATCTTCAAGTTATTTTGAAATAATAGGGCCAAACAATTATTATATTTTTCAGCATTGGCCTTTTGACCATTGCTTTTCAAAGTTGGTTACACATATTAAAATTTATGTACGAAAGGTATCATATTTATATTTCGATAAAATGTTGATAATTCCCTACAGAGCTTGCATTCCAATAGGGGGCATTATTTACTATAAGGACTTTGCATTAAGTAAATTAGACTTAGCAATTCATAGCAATATAATGTATATATAGGCTAAAATGACGTATATATGTAAGATATAATATTACCTTGTGTATATTTTATTTTTAATTAAGGAGCCTTTTTTCTTATTTATATCGTTCAAAACCTTTTAATTCCACATTAAAACTTCATGGATTTAAATTATGCAAACTTCTCGAAACGGGAGAAGGCAAGTTTCAATTTTAATTGCTTCAAGTTTACATATCCTGGAGATTACGACTCTCGTCTCGCTTTACGATCGCTCATTAACTTCACGGTAATCGATACCAAGCTTATCATAATTATTCGATGCTCGACGAATGTATTGGGAATACAACAACACAGAGTCTGACAGAAAATCGTGTTTACGATACCATCGCAGTAAACCAACCGACAACAAACCAAAAATCGAAATGCTTGTATTACATTTCAATTACCATATAAAATGTACGTACAAGACAGTCCAAGATCGCGTCCAATCTGATAATCATCTAATCATTGATCATTCAATAACTTTTATTTCAAACCTATCTACTCGAGTTACAATCGGATTAGAGTCTTAATCGATCATGAATACAGACGATAGTAGACTCATTCGGATCAACTGAAACATCGTATCGAATCTTGCATGTTATCTCC
Organism: Plagodis pulveraria; assembly: GCA_963890685.1. Taxonomy (NCBI): domain Eukaryota; kingdom Metazoa; phylum Arthropoda; class Insecta; order Lepidoptera; family Geometridae; genus Plagodis; species Plagodis pulveraria. Next base: position 5,834,138 of record OY982964.1, on the reverse strand, counting down.
AAACTCGTTTCATTTCAAATAGGTCATAGGTCAGTTTACAATAAAATCGAAATTAAATCTCGTTACACTTAACATAGAGCTGAATTTCGTTTATTTCGGAGATGCATTTTTGACATTTCAAGTTTGGCAGTGGATTTTTCAGTTGGACGGTCGAAACATAAAATGTTCTTCGGATGTTCATGTCCATGTTGTTGGGTTGAAATGTCAGACTTAAAATGAAAAGTTCTCGTAAAATACTTGTTGGGCTCTTTGCAGAATTCTTTGTCTGCGATAATTCTCGAAGGAAAAGGACCAGTCTTTGTTCTGCAGCTTACGTTATTAAAATATACTTTGAAATTTTATGTCGTATACGCTGTTTCATATTGTTTTAATTTAATTTCGATAACTACTTATCTTTTGAATACCTAGTCGTTTTAAACCAGAAATTGTGTAAGTGTTTCATTAAATATTTGATCACTTGAGATAATCTATGGTCATAATGTGATTATTTGATGGTAAATTTCGACAGGTTATATATATCTACCTAAAACTATATATAATAATTATATACGTTTTAGAAACTGTTAATCAGTAAGGGATTGTTAGACATAGTAAATAGCGGGAAAAGAAAAATAGTGTAAATCAAAAGGTCTTGGAGACGTCTAATTTGAATAAAATTTACACTTATACATAAACTAATGCAATTCGATTACGATTGTAAGGAGTTCCGAATCTTTATGTTTTTGTCGTCGAAGGTAGCTAAAAAAAATGCTTCTAATATGCAGCATGCTACCTCTGACGTCGATTTGAGTGGGATGTTACCATTTTAATGACTCGATAACCTGGAAGGTAGTGGAGTTCCAAAATACAAAGTCAGTCAGACGAACACCTATACAGCCAAAGCCAAAATGTTCAACAATTGTATCCTATGTAATGTAAGAGAAAAATATTATATTATTTTTATCAGGTACGTAGGTACCTCAAATGATAAGGATATGAAAAACATCACATTTGAAAATATTGATGGATTTCATACCATTAGTATTAATAAACGTAGAGACAAACTCTCTTCTACATACCACGTTTCAGTTACTTTGTCCTCAAATTACTTGACATCTGTGTCATTATTATAAGAAAAAAAACCGACGAGAATGATTTACAACCAACAATTTTAAACAAATTAACCATTCTTTATCGATCGCTCGCGGACAAACGATTTTTCGAGTATATAAAATTCGAATAACACCAGTTCATCGAAACACTGTTCCTTAATGACGACAATAGGTATAAAAACTTTATAGCTTAATTACGTACATCTGTTTTAGTTGGGAACACGATTTATAATGCACCTTTGTGATGCTATAAATTCGGGCGAGGATAAAAGTTTTGCGGTGGCGAAAAAAACGAGTAAAATAACTTGTACCCGAGCGTTTGTCCTCTTACTCAGAGGGGGATTAATAATGACCATTTTATGTTATTTTTATTATATCTTTGGAAAAAAATAAGAAAATAATCACATTTCTTTCTGTATTATTACACAAAACAGAAGAAACGAAAAAAAAAATATTTTTTTTATATGCCTTCTAGTTAGCCTTTGACCACTACCTCACCTGATGGTAAGTGATGATGTGGTCGAAGATGTGGTTTAGGCTAACCTAGAAGAAAATAACGCATTTATACGAACTCAATTACAGAATATACAGATAATAATTATTCAAGTAAACCTTTATTGTTTTCTGTTCCATTCGCATACAATTTTTGTGGAATCATGAAATTGTGGTACTTATTTTTTGTCTTTGGTATATTTAAAATCTTTCCGAACCCAAGATTAAGGTACGGATCAGTGTTATTAGTTATCAATTTCTAGAGATATTTCTTTTACGTGTACATAATCAGAGCCAAAATGTAACAGTTTTATAGGTATAACATGCCGATGCTCCCAACCACAGTTGTAATAAGGAGGGTATAGAGCAAAAAACCGTTGAAGAAAACAAAGCGCATAATGAATTAAACAACATAATAAGTCAGACACCTGCGGAAATAAAACGTCTTCATTAAAATGAGATAGGTCGACAGGTGCGGGCGATTGGAGGCTGAACGGATTCGAAGCCGAGACGGGAACGCTGATGGATAGAAGCTGCATCGGTTTTGTATCGAATTAGCATTGTGTCAGATTAGAATAGGAATTTAATAATAAAAAGTTGTTTTCAAGCCGTGATGTTTAATTATATTTTAGAACGAATTGAAAGAAGGAAATAAAAACTTTCCATGTTCCAAACGAAAAATCATATCGTAAAAACGATAGTATTTTTTCATGTCCATTTAAATCTCAGAATTAACACAAAATATTTAGTGCCGTAAGTAAACTAAAATATTTTAATGAAATACACTTTCGATTAAATATACAGTAAAAAGTTCCCGGACGATAAACGTCATCATCTCTAAAAACTTGATTTTCATCAGTACTAAGCGTTGGCAACCCACACAGATACTGTTTCGAAAATAATTTGAATTTTTAAAATTCTTTTCATGTAGGTAAGATTTTATAGGTTCATAATTATTCCACTGTTTTTGTTACCAGTGATTAATAGATATTGTCAATAGATATACTGAGGTTTATTAGTATTTGTATTTTGATAATGATACTGATGTCTGTAATGCATATTTTTGCTCCTGATGTTGTTCATTCAATTTGTATTGAACATAATACTCACACGACGTTTACCGATGTATAATTACTAATTACTATCAAATCATTATAACTTTTTATTATCTACCAAGAGATATAAATCAACTTTATAGATTTTGTCTCCTTTGTCTTTGATTCTACTTTAGATGTGACAAGCTTCGATACTGCAAGTTACAATGTATTGTGCTTAGATTCAAAATTTGAAGACAAATGGAATTGATTATTTATCTCCGTGTCTCCCTGTAAAGGTACTCACTCTCTACTCAACTTTGTAACAAATGTACTTTATTAAAATAGTTATTATTGATATTCATGCTAAAATGTAGTTTTTTAAGTTTCTCTTCAGAAATCTTTATTTTAAAATGTATTTCTAAAATCTAATGAATTATTCAAGTGAAAACTGAGATGTCAATAGTCTCTTCGTAAACATCTTTCCCTAATAGTTTATTTACCTAAACTCAGTTAAAACAATCTCTCTCAAATTACAACCTCTTTTGAATTGTTTACAAAGTCACGATGCCAGTAATTATTTCGCTTCTCCTAAAATAACCAGATGCTATATCACTTTGTCACAATATCTTGCTTAATTTTACCACGCCTTGTTTACACAATCCATCCATTTTTGTACTAGGGAAAGGTTCTCGGTGATGTAATTTTATCGTACTGATGACAGGCACCCCGGGATGCAACGATTGGCGGGAATCTTTCAAGATGGCAACCAACCTCGCATGACCTATACGTCACAGGAAAGTAAAACATCTGGTTCAGCGTATCTGACAATATTGTTCAATTTAAAATTCTTAACGAAGGTGATTTTGATTGTAATTTAAATGAAGCAAACATGGTATTTGTTCCATACTGTATCAGCCGGATTGTTGACTGCTGAACACTGCCTGCCCCATTTAGGGAGAGTTTGCCATAATCCCCACGCTTGGCAGGCGTCTTGGGGATCGCAGTGTGGGATATCAGTTCCTTAGAAAGCGCTGCTGCCAACCTTCTGCTGTGTTGTGTTACCCTTAGTCAGGTCTTACGACACCCACAGGTAGAAATTGGGGGGACGACAACATTCTAACCCGGCAACTCACGGGGGGTAATACTAGTATATTCCATAGTGAAACCCAATTTTTACAAAAACAGATTCAATGTACAAAGTCGACTTGTAAGTAGGTACCTGATATTATTTGATAAATAGGTACCTGATATTATTTGATAAGTAACATTAGTATTGGTATCATTTAACCATGGTTTTATTAATCGTACGCAACATTATTCAATATCACTAAAGTTTATTCCTGCAGTATTTTTTAAGCCATGTTCCTAAAACAAATGCAAAGTTTAATTTTTTAAAGTAATTTTCATATTAGATACATATTTTAAAAGTTAACCACAAAATATCGTAAGCTTAATTTCGATAAATCCCTTTTATAGATCTCAATTTTCAAGAACAGTTCAATCTTAGCTAATCACGGTTCTCAATTCCTCGAATGTTGATCCCCGCACGTGATCCATTGCGGCGCTGTCACCACGTTTTTTGTTCGTTAAAATTAATTTCGGTTTAAATATACGCCAACATAGCAGAGGCGTCACAAAAAATACTAGGCCTAGGAAAAACAAAATATATTTACTCTCGGAGAATATTAATAGAGACCTGCCACGTCTACGCCTTTAGAAGAAGATTTAGCCTACGGCCTACGCAATATTTGTGGAGCTGACAATTTGATTTACTTCCAATTTCACGATGAAAAAATATAGTCAACCATAAAAAACATGTGTTGGTTAGATCTCAATATGGTTACTAAAAGGACTATTTTGAAGTATCTATCTATATATGTTTTTGTTATTCTTCCTCATGACACTCTAACTTAACATTGTTAATTTAACTGATTTAGGTGTTGTTTTTATATCAATAATTTTTAACTTCTTAGTTTAATTATATATTTGTAATAAAAATAAAACGATGAAAAAATTATAATCCACATACTGGATATTACTATCCAATTAATATGCTTAAGTTAAAATTTACACATGTTACAGTGCTCAAGTCTCATTAATACATAGAAAACAGAATTAAATACATATTTAACGCTAGAACTCCATTCTTGTGTTATTGTCACCAAATTTCAAACATTTTCAAGTGTCATTGTTTATGTTTCTTACCAAAATCAGCAATGAAGCTATCACAAAAGAAACATAATGGACGATGCCAGAGGCATGCAATTTCCGACTTCGGTGGTTGGCAAAATTTTCAGACTTTGCATACAGATGAATCAGTACGGAAGATTAAGAGAATACCAGATAAACATAAAAACAAATGAACGTACAATATTTTATGCCATTAAGACCCAATTTCACCAAAATTAGGTTAAATCAATACGCAAATAACTTTATACTATAAACCATTCAAATGTCTTTTACTATTATGAAACACAAAACTAGCAGATTTAAAATTTTTTGAATTCCTATTGTGAAAAAAATAAAACTCCTTGGTACTTTTATGATATGTGACAGTCAACTATGGGCATAGAAATAGAATTAATTAAGAATTAGCTTTAGTAAAGAGGCCATATTTATTTTTAGATTATTCAGCCATACCGCCAAATCTGTAAGCATATTTATTTTAACTTGGATTAGAATTTATTCCTTTGAGAGCTGTCTGCCTAAAGTAATACTATGGCAAATTTCAAATACTGAAACATTATGGAACGTCTTTGGTAATAAAGGTGTATCATATTTTGTTGGTTACAGAGATAAAAGTAACCCTCGTAGTAGTTATACTTTAGTTTGTGGTGAAATTGGCCCAAAGTAGAAAGTGGGTGGAATCTATTAAGTCATAAATGATAAAAATAATGTTTATATTTCTATTAAAATTAGTCTCTAGACACCAGTAAGTAAAGATTCAGCATAGTCGATAGCTTCTTTATTGCTAATCCTATTAACACCGGAGACTACGTGGTAGACTAGTTTGACATGTATGTAGATGCTGTAAGTAGCTGATGACACGTTACACAAAATAATAATTCAAAGTCTCTTTGCTGTGGGCATCTCTCTTGCTCGTTTGTAACACAGTATCATTTGCAACGACGTGATAAAATCAGATAACAGTATAATATACCCACATAAACCTAAAAGTAATATCAAGAGTCAAAGTTACTGTACTGCGGGTATAACTCTCCCCATTCTTAAGGCAACATTATTTTCAATGTCACTAAAGTTTATCCCTACAGTATTTTTTAAGCCATGTTCCTTAAACAAAAGCAAAGTTTAATTTCTTAAAGTAATTTTCATATTATTAGATACATATTTTAAAAGTTAACCACAAAATAACGTAAGCTTAATTTCAAAAAATCCCTTTTATGGATCTCAATTTTCAAGAACAGTTCAATCTTAGCTAATCACGGTTCTCAATTCCTCGAATGTTGATCCCCGCACGTGATCCATTGCGGCGCTGTCACCACGTTTTTTGTTCGTTAAAATTAATTTCGGTTTAAATATACGCCAACATAGCAGAGGCGTCGCAAAAAATACTAGGCCTAGGAAAAACAAAATATATTTACTGTCGGAGAATATTAATAGAGACCTGCCACGACTACGCCTTTAGAAGAAGATTTAGCCTACGGCCTACGCAATATTTGTGGAGCTGACAATTTGATTTACTTCCAATTTCACGATGAAAAAATATAGTCAACCCTAAAAACATGTGTTAAATAAACTTCGTTAGATCTCAATATGGTTGCTAAAAGGACTATTTTAAAGTATCTATTTATATAAATGTTTTTGTTATTCTTCCTCATGACATTGTATCTAAAGCAAAGAACATATAATAATATATAGGGCTTAACTGATTTGGGTGTAGTTTTTATATCAATAGTTTTTAACTGCTTAGTTTAATTATATATTTGAAATAAAAATAAAACGATGAAAAAATTATAATCCACATGCTGGATATAACTATCTAATTAATATACCTTATTTAAAATTCACACATGTTACAGTGCTCAATTCTCATTAATACCTAGAAAACAAAATTAAATACTTATTTAATGCTAGAACTCCATTATTGTGTTATTGTCACCAAATTTCAAACATTTTCAAGTGTCATTGTTTATGTTTCTTACCAAAATCAGCAATGAAGCTATCACAAAAGAAACATAATGGACGGTGCCAGAGGCATGCAATTTCCGACTTCGGTGGTTGGCAGAATTTTCAGACTTTGCATACATATAAATCAGTACGGAAGATTTAGAGAATACCAGATAAACATAAAAACAAATGTACATACAACATTTTATGCCATTAAGACCCAATTTCACCAACATTAGGTTAAATCAATACGCAAATAACTTTATACTATAAACCATTCAAATGTCTTTTACTATCATGAAACACAAAATTAGCAGATTAAATTTTTTTTTTATTCCTATTGTGAAAAAAATAAAACTCCTTGGTACTTTTATGATATGTGACAGTCAACTATAGGCATAGAAATAGAATGAATTAAGAAGTAGCTTTAGTAAAGAGGCCATATTTATTTTTAGTTTCATTCAGCCATACCGCCAACTCTGTAAGCATAATTTTTTAAACTTGGATTAGAATTTATTCCTTTGAGAGCTGTCTGCCTAAAGTAATACTATGGCAAATTTCAAATACTGAAACATTATGGAACGTCTTTGGTAATAAAGGTGTATCATATTTTGTTGGTTACAGAGATAAAAGTAATCCTCGTAGAAGTTAAACTTTATTTTGTGGAGAAATTGGCCCAAATTGTGAAAAGAGTGCACGAAACCACGGGTGGAATCTATTAAGTCATAACATAAATGATAAAAATAATGGTTATGTTTCTATTAAAATTAGTCTCTAGATACAAGTAAGTAAAGATTCAAGCATAGTCGATAGCTTTTCTATTGCTAATCCTATTTATACCGGAGACCACGTGGTAGACTAGTTTGACATGTATGTAGATGCTGTAAGTAGCTGATGATACGTTATACAAAATAATAATTCAAAGTCTCTTTACTGTGGGCATTTCTTTTGCTCACTTGTAACACAGTATCATTTGCAACGACGTGATAAAATCAGATAACAGTATAATATACCCACATAAACCTAAAAGTAATATCAAGAGTCAAAGTTACTGTACTGCGCGTATAAATCTCCCCATTCTTAAGGGTAACTTTGATTGTACATCACTCGGCTTGTTTACAACAGTCGTTAACGTTTCGAAAAGATTATTCACAAATTGTGTTCATTAAGTTGTTAAATTGTTGGGAAGAATGTCAGGGGATGAGAAAATTCTACGTATGACGCTGAAATATGCTCTGGTTATTGTCTTTTTTTAATGAATGAGCTTAAAACTTTGGTCATATAACATAGAAATTGATTAAGTATATTCAAAGAAAGTCAGTCGAAACTTACTACCAAAAAATGTTTAAGTTTTCCAATTGCAAAATAGGTAGGAGAAAAAGTGTCTTAAATTTCACATTTCAAAGGCCTTTTTTGTATTCATGAAATAGGGACTACATCTTCTGCCAACTGCCAGCCGCAGTTTTAACCTCCAGACTAGTACTGAAAGTTCATTTGTTAAAAATAGCACAATAACTCATACAGCTCCACCGGGTCGGACAATCTTCAAATTTAAACGTCTAACATGTTCAAAAACATTATTTGGTACATTTCCTATTCTCATACAATGTTTTCAAACATCCAACCGCAAAAACGATACTTATTACTAAAAAAAACAATGTGGTTAACTTTAACGTACCTTTTTAACGACAGTTTCGTAATCACGACGGCATCTGAAAGGAAAAAAAATAAAATCAGCTTTTCATAACAACAAAAAAAATAATTTCGAATTGTAAACAAAATGTTGCTATCATCACTTTCCTGATATCTATGCAAGTATGTTTGCCCACATGTTTAAATAATCCAGATATTACCTACTGATTCACGTTTAAACAGACCTACATCCATTATTTTTACAATGTTAGCACCGTTCTTCTGACACATATTATTTTTTCATCATTTAGATTTTCTGAACATTGTATGTTTGATGTGAGCAGTATCTGAATACCATGCAGGATACTATGGAAGGTTGTATGTTAATGAGGCTGGTTTTACCAAAAAACATGACTATATTATTTACCATAGCAACCAGCAAGTTAGGCACGGTATCTACTAAAAGTAGATTAGAGCATCATAGGTTTGCTTTGTGGCCTGTATCGATTATTATGTAGCTCTAATACTTTGTTTACAGTAGCAAAGATTTGTTTATACAATTACGAGTAAATATCCCTGAAATAAAATGTACAGAGAAATCTTACATTCCTAAAATGATTAAATGCATTTACAAACAATCTAAGCCCTGCGTAACACTCAACATAAAGTAGTCCAATAACGCACTCAAAAAAGCCCAACATTTTTATTCGGTTCCTATATAATTTACAGCTGCTCAGGCGGACGCCTTCTCACAAATTACGATTCAAAATAACACATCGACCGACGCAACTTCGACCATAATATTCGAGATTCGAAATTAAACATAATTGCTTAATTCAGAACGCATGATGCCGCAAAGGGTAATAACGAAAGAAATGGAAGATACTAAAGCTAACAAGGATGAAAGAGAAAAAGATAGTATGATTGGCGCCAAAGTTGCATCGAAAGGTAACTTCCAGGTAATGGAACGTGTGAAGCGAGCTCAAGTGGTTATCATTAGAGATGTTTTTGTTCTGGTTCGGAATCTTGCTGGATCACCGTTAGAAATAATGTCTCTTGTTATAAAGCTTACTGGAGGTAATGATATAGTAAGAGTGGGTAAAAAGTTTAAGGCCGTAATGTGGAGGGAAATTATTTTATCCTTGATAAAACTATGTGTTTGAGTAAATTTGAGTACAAAGGAAAGGAGAACTTAAGTTTACCTAAAAATTATTTTGATATATATATTATAATAAAATCTTCAGATAGATGTTCTAAATTATAATGTTCTATAATAATTGTTGACTAAAAAATTTAAAAATCTACCAGGGGGCGGATATCAGCCTAAGTCTTAAATATTTACCTAGAATCCTATTCAACTTAATTTAAAAATCATTCTCTATACCCAAACTTTTCCACAGGACTGCAGTCAGGACAGGTACTACCATACGGATAATTTATTACCAACGCCTACATATCTATCACTGACTGTATACCTATCAAAGTACACATTTAGGACTGATCCTAAATATGTACTTTGATAGGTATACAGTTGTTGGTTGTTTTTTTATTATTTACAACAGGCTAAAATGTAATGAGGTTGTATATTTTTGGAATCAGCTCATAGATCCCTTTTGTTTAATACCCAGATTTCTGAAGAATATTGTTTTAACACAATAAATTTGTCGATGTCATAACTGCATATAGTACCGGAAGTAATTGTGGGTGGTAGATATCCACCCAAATCTAAAGTAGTTACTAAGATTACTAAGCTTTCCTGAGAAACAAAACTCCATACCTGAACTTTCCCGCAGTCCTGCAGTCAGGTCTTAGATTAAACTGCTGTTATATTATGTGCTAATTTGGGAAGAAACATAAGTCAAATAACATAGGAGATACAACTGTGAATCCTTCCATGTGCTTAAAAAGCAACCGTGAGTAAGTACGTTTCATGAGTTTAAGGGTGAACTGGCCGGTCACTTCTCCATACAAACGTCGAAGGTTGATCACTCCCTTATTTGAGGATATTAGTCCAACACAAAGCATGAAATCCATTAATCTCCTGATTATCTAGGCTTGTATCGTTACACATTTTTAATAAGATGAAGAAGATTAACTTGAGAATGAGCCTGGAAAAAATTTCACAACATGTTTTCGAGTCTCATAACTATCAACGTAATTATCTTTTAAACATTTTGTTACGACACAAGCCTAAATTGAGAGCCAATAATTGAGAGATTAATCGATATTATGCTTAGTTCTCGATCTAAAATCTTAAATAAGGGAGAGATCACCCTACGACGTTTGTATGGAGAAGTAACCGGCCAGTTCAACCGTTTAATATGCTCTTTACATTGAAGCCAAAGTGTATGCAATAATTTTTGTAAATAATTTTATGTAAAAAAAATATTTTTGTATCGTTACTTAAGTTTAGTAAATCTTTAGTTGTCATCAGCATGGACTAGTTTATTTTAAAAACTTATAATAATATCAAACAATTATATATGAGTTGAATTCATCTAGTTGCATAACCACAACATGCAACGTAATTTAGAATTGAATTTATCATAATTAAAATGCTTAACCCTCAACAATTCTCTCAGCAGAACAATAGAAAAATATATAAATGAAAATATTAACAATTAAACCACCGGAAATTCTATCTGATATGAATCTTTGTGTGCTTTTTAATTACGGCTATAGGCCCCGCCTAACAAAGTAATTTATATGGAAACGTCCAATCAAATTAGGCAACGATGACGTGAAGTGTCGTACTGGCAACTCCGGGAATATTAATCATCTGTATTTGAAATTGGAACGCGTTAAACTTTTTTCTGAACAGTTCGAAATTTGAACACAATTCGAACGTCGAATTGTAATTCGAAGAGACAGTATTTAACGGTTGGATGGATTGAGATTGATGGGAACAAGGAGGTGGTTCTTTTGTTTTTAGATTGATCTCTCGCGATAAAATGGCTGAGTTAACACTCTTCGGGAAATAACATGTCCCTACTCAGTCAATTGCATATAAAAATATGAAAGTGTAAAACTATTTTCGTTTTAAACCCCTCCATTTTTTTATTCGTTGAAAGTTTTGCTATTGCACTCTCCCGGGAACTACGCAACTACAAAGTAAACCGGGATAAACAGTTCTATGTAATTTTCTGTCCCACGAAATAACAGAAGCTGTCTCTACTTTTAAAGATATAAGTTGACCGTAATTTATAAATTAGCTCGCTTCCCTGTAAATCCCTTTAAAGTATTTTGATTGTTTAGTCAAACAAGGTATAACACTAGGCTATTGTTTTTGAAATAGGTTTGTAACAATCGTCTATTATCCCCTTTGGCAACTGAACACAAACAATCATAACCTCCTGGAAACTACGTAGGTTTTTGGTGAATTTCGGGAATCAATTTCATAAATTACACGCCACTACGAGTAAATATCCTCATCTTGTCCTTTAACTATGCCAAATCAACTATATTTTACGATGCTCCGTTACTAGTGAAATAATTAATGATATTGAATATGTATTCTATATATGTATATATATATATATATAAATACATTTATTTATTATGCGTCTGCCCAAAATAATGTTTTTAAGTTATGATGAATTATTTATATAAGTACCTAACTATCTGATTTTCTTTATTTAGGCAGTTTTGAAGTAGTGATGGCTCATTGGCATTGGCTATGGACTGCCGTGCAGCATGTCCATGGTTCGAAGTGGAAGGGCATTTTGCAAATGCCCGCCTGGCTAGCTACCACCCTCAAGTAGAAAATCTGTCGCCAAGCACCTAACAGTGTGTTCCGGCAGCAGTCCTTGAAAGCCAGAAAAATTACAGGCTAATGAGACCTAACAACTGGACGTCTCAGTGTGACGGGCACAGTGTAATTCGTCGCTGACGAAATGCGTCTTTTATAGGCAGAGAGTCCACTTAACATCTAGTGGGCCTCGGGCTTGTTCCGTCACAATAACATAAAAAAAAAACATTATATACAATGAATACAAATTGTTAATGTTAAGTTTGATGGTTATTAAATTACAGGCACATGAGACTTTACAACTATGTCTCAAGGTGACGGGCGCAGTGCAATTCGTGACTTGTGACGAAATGCATCTGTTATATGCAGGTTAGTCCGCTTAACATCAGGTGGACCTCGAGCTTGTTCCGTAACAAAAACATAAAATAAAAAGTTTTGAAAATTCGACATTGACTAATATCAAATTCACTGAATACGCCTTCAATTCAAATACTCCCTACACATTTGACTAGACAACTTGGCTCCGAAGTTTGTCTCAGCTTACGTCAACATACATCATCATAATTAATATTAATTAATGACATTACCTTCCTCCTTGTAACGTCAAAATAGCGAACGTATCTACATGTTAGTCTACGTCTGCTTTAAATAGCATATGTAATACTAAACGCGACAAGTATGAGTACATAAGTCATATTTTACGTCATGGACTTAAGACAGTATTTAAACTCATTGAAAAAAGTACGTGAATTGTATGCATTTGTATTTGTCTACATAATTTTAAGGGCCTGTTTCAGAATGTTCGAGTAAGGTCCAGTTATACTACCCAGAACATAAAATAACTGAATGATAAAAATGACAGTTAACATGCAGCGCGTTTCAAGCTTTAACCGATGGATAGGCTAAATCGATGACTATGAAACGGAAAGATAGTGTTTTATTTATTAAATATTTTCTGGGTAGTATATGAGGAACTTTCTAGAACATTCTGAAACAGGCTCTAGCGAAGACAAAAAGATAGACCTAGTAGTTGGAGGAAGCATAAACAAGAGCAAAAATTAGAGTTATGAGTCATATTGTCATGATAGCTCAGTCGGTCACAGCATACGTTGGCTATAGGGGTGGATGGACGCGGGTTCGAATCCTGCGCATGACAATAATTTTTTCTCTTGTAAATTTTTAATTTAATCCACGGAGCAGTCGTTATAGCAATAATATTAAAATGTAGTTCTTAATTTTTAAAAGAATTACACCCTGCCATCGACTGGAGTTTTTATATCGTATACAACATGCTAGTCTACGAATAAATATATTTATTCGTAGATGAATATATTTATTCGTAGATGCTAGCAATATATCAACCAAATCCAAGTTGTATTGTAATACTTGTTGTAGCTTATTTTAATGATCGTTCGTGAAATTCGTAACTTTTTTAGTTTAACCTTTGTCCACTATCTCACCTGATGGTAAGTCATTATGTGGTCGAAGATGTTGTTCAGGCTAACCCAGAATTACTTGCTCTCAAGGACAGCTGCCGGAACACACTGTTTGGTGCTTGACGACAGATTTTTAACTTGAGGCTAGGCTAGCTACCACTAGCCAGGTGGGCATTCGCAAAATGTCCTACTACCATGCAAAAAAATTAACTATCATATTCGTTCTTTGTTCACATTATTCAGATTTTTTTTACGTAGGTGCGTTTTTGAAGGTTATTATCAAAAAGGTTGTAACATGCCTCGTTTTTTGTTCCAAAACACGTACAGGAAAATAAGCTGCTAAAGGTATTTTAAATTAGAGTGTAGGTATTAAAAGTTTTGCGGAAAAACGTAGCTACTAGATATATTTTGTTATTGTATCGGAGTACTTAAATAAGTTACGTCAGTAACTTTAGTTAAGCTTCTAATGTCGTTATAGAGGAAGCATAAAAAGCTAGTCATTTTAATAGTAATTATAACTTTATCAAAATATCGTTTAAAAGAAAGTGTGGGAATGTAATAGGAAATGGGAAATTGTTGTTCAATTCAGTTCGGATGCAGATGTCGCTCCGTACCATTAAGACGGTTTTAAACGATAAGAACGAAGGCACACATTTGAGCTACGACTCACTCATTATGATAGCTCAGTTGGAAGAGCATATCCCGGGTATAGGGTCGGGATTGAATCTTGCTCGTAGTTCAAATTTTTATTTTTGTTGTAATTTTGTAAAAGTGTGGAATATTTTACAGGCACGTTTAATCTAGTACTTAAGACCATTCATACAAGATTTCTATCATGGTGAGGTCTCTCCCTAAAAAATTCGTTGTATAATATTATAAGTTGCTGGTTGGAACTACATTTTAATAAGGTAATAAAGTCCCATATATCTATTTCTGTTCAATCTCTGGCCCCGACCCCGCAGGGACCCGCCCCGGTGGCCCCGGTTTCTAATTATCACGAAAATGTTTATCGAAGTTAATTGCAGGTAATTTTTTCCTAAATGTACCAATTTTTAATATACTTATATTAACAGATATTAGATTTTGATTATTATGAATTTAAAAATATTTCTAACTAGTTATTGTGATCATTCAAATCTGTCCTTACTCGCCGGCTACATACCTATACTATTATTTTAATCATGGTCTTAATTTTAAGATATATTTCAGATACAAACTAACAAATATACTTAAAACAGTGATTAATTTGAAAATTTGGTACTCTTATGCAAGTTTGTCCTTTAATCTATTTTATCGAAATAATTCGAAATCGGGGCCCTACGAGATGGGTCCCTGCGGACTAGGGGCCCTAAGAGAGAAGAACTCCGCTTTTTCAAGTACAATTAAACAACTATGCTACTTATAACCGATTTGGATAAAAGAGGAGGACTGCTCTTAGATCGTCGCGTATGTAATTGTGTATATTTGTATGTATGACCATGGTCATACATACAAATTTAACCTTTTATTGTATTATCGGATTTAAATGATTCTACTTGTGGGTACTTAGATAAGCAGTTTTATTTACCGAATTCCAATAAAGAAGGACGAGGGTGTCAATTGTGCTGTATTTTGTTTATATGTTGGTTACGTGATAAATCCGCTGGTTATAAACTGATTTTGATAAGTTTTTTGGGTAAGTATACCTACGTCAAAATGGGCCCATTTAAATTTCATCAAAATCGGTTGAGTGTGTTCTATGTTATGTCAATTAACTGAAAAATGTATTTGCTTACCTGGATGATATTATGGTAATTGAAACTTTTATAGATTGTAAGTAGTTTTTTAGGGGAGTCAATAATTTTGTAAAAATGTTTTCCTCTTTATAGGCATGCATAACTATAATGAGGAAAACATTTAAAAAAAAAGAGAACCGGCTTTTAACACTAAAAGTATAAGATAACAGCGTTGAAAGTTTGTTCCGTAATAAATATTTTTCAATTACAGTTAGGTACTCTAATACTGATAAATGGTATATGACAGTATGCTTTACCTTGATGCCAAGAAATAGTGGTAGATATAATATGAGCTGAATTCCTGATATCAAACACAATGGTTTATTTTATAATAAAAAACCGACTTTCATATAAAATATATTAAATAACTTGTAGGAGTTAGTACCATACCGATTAATAAGCTCTCGGATAACAAGGCAATCAAGGTTTCCATTTCAACAAGCAAGTCAGCTAAGATATTCGTCCTGATTCTAAAAACAATAATAGAAGCCTTAGTTGTTATCTCATTATAGCGCTTGTTTTCAAGGCTTTTTTTTTGCAAGGAATCACAAGGAAAAAAAAAGGTACAACATCTCCCTCTTATAATTATTGAAATTGTCTTATATATTAAAAATGTTACTGAAAACCATATTGTCATTACGGAAATTACTAAACAAAATTTCGCATTCTTTAAAATGTTGTATACTTACAAACCAAGATTCTTGTTCTAATGTGATTAAAGTTCCGCTACTGCCAGTCCCATTCTGTGACTAAACGAGACCCGTAAGTGAAGTAATGTAATATAACACGTATGTACTGTGTAATATAATACAAGCGCATGTCACAAGTCACAACACGGCGTTATCGCGTCTTGATGAATTATCGCTGTTAGAGCTCACTGTTTGTGTGGTCTAATGTATAAGCTCACAGCAGTGAACACAGTTTTCAAGCAAATATGTCTAGGTAGTAATTAAACAACTTTAAACGGTTTAAATCGCGTATATTTGTCATGATTTTTGTCCCGACGTTACAAACACTTAACACAAGTCACCCCGTGACCACGATAACTGCAAAGTGTTTGAAACGTCGGGACGAAAAATCATGATAACTATACGCGATTTAAACCGTTTAAAGTTGTTTAGTTACTATGTATAATAATCGCGAAAACCTAAGACAACATTAAATATGTCTACATGGACTGCCGTTCCAAAGTTCACAGATCGATCCCCACCGCTACCGGCCTGGTGAATATAGTAGAAGGGCATATTGTGGATGCCCGCCTGGCTAGCTACCACCCTCAAGTAGAAAATCTGTCGCCATACACCTAACAGATATTCCGGCAGCATTCATTAAGCCAGTAAGTAATTCATGAAACTACAGTCACATGAGACTTAACATCTCTATAACATATGTATTTGGGTTAAGGGCGTAGGTAGTTCATCATTTATGACAGAATTCTTTAGAAGGTGCTGCCGCCATGAACTAGTAGTTTCCCTTTCGTCACCTCTTACGATTCCACAACTATAAGATTTGGGAGGTACAGCCTATCATTTACTTACATACTTAAAAAGAATACAGTCATAAGCAATATAGTAGTATAATTACTAATAGTTATCGTTATAGTCCTCTGTTTCATCTTCCTTTTGTTACTAGCAACTACCGCAAGAACGGAAACTTTAACGGAAGATTATCTTAGATTTTAGGTTCTGAGGTTATATTTTATAAGTATCTATTTAGTGAGTGCAACGTTTTCTAAATAATTACATCTTCTTTATATGTGTTAAGCTTATATTCTGTATGTTGTACCTCTATGTGTGGAGACTTGTAAAGGACTTTTTTATTAGATATATTTTCTACATGAGTTATTAAGAAATTATATTTATATATTGTTTACCTAATTTAAACTATGTACTTGATAGTATTCCTATGATACAATAAATAAATAAAAACCTTTTTAGACAGCACATATTTGATAATGTACTAATTTTGCTTGTAAAATCGCGATGTTCACCATACATTTTTATTTGTCTTTTCGTACGCAGATCAAGTCAAGCTCCATAAAAAACACTACTTTATAATGTCGCATGTTGGTGTTGACTATTGTATTTACGAATATAGGTCATCACCAGAATAATCTTTTGCCTAACCGCTTTCTCTTATGCTCTGGCCCCCAGCGTTACCTAAACGATGCGGGCAAGCTAATATGGCTAAATTTCTGTCTCCCCCCTCTCAGAGCATTAGCCAGTATCGGGGTCCTCCGGGAGACCGTTTGAAATGCAAATTCCGATGCTCAGGTATATTAGTTGACGGTTTATTGGTTCCATACAAGCTAGGTATAAGCTGTGAATAAACGAACCGGTATAGATAACAACCGATACAATTTTGAACTTTATTCCTATCGTATAGAGTTCAAAATTGGAAGAAGGGTTTACGGTAGTTGTCTTAGGTTTATTAGGGATTTAAGATTGCCTGCTTAGCTATCGGGAAAAATAGGTAAACAGACACTCTTATCGATGTTTTATACTTTG
The DNA here is from genome assembly GCA_963890685.1 of Plagodis pulveraria. Classification (NCBI taxonomy): domain Eukaryota; kingdom Metazoa; phylum Arthropoda; class Insecta; order Lepidoptera; family Geometridae; genus Plagodis; species Plagodis pulveraria. Next base: position 5,816,292 of record OY982964.1, on the reverse strand, counting down.
TATAAACAAATACCGAATATTCTCAATTATGACTAGTATTATTTTATAGGAGCATTGACGCATGCTAAGCGAAAACATAGAAATTATTACGGATGGAAAAAGATAACTTCCAGCGGGACTTGAACCCGCAACCCCCAGAATACTGCACCTGGACGGTATTCTGGAGGTTGCGGGTTCAAGTCCCGCTGGAAGTTATCTTTTTCCATCCGTAATAATTTCTATATTCTCAATTATTTTACAAAATTACAAAGTTACAAGAGTAAAAATTTAAGTCATGTGCGGGATTTGAAACCGCATCATCCACCCCTATAGTCGGGATATGTTCTGACCGACTGAGCTTACATGAATATAGTCCGCACATAACTATAATTTTTCCCCTAGTAAATGTGTAATGTAATCCGCAGAGCACGCGTTATTGAAAATTTATATAAAAAATCTCAATTATATTTATTTCTAATTTATAATCTAAAATTTTGGGCACATTGACATTATAACTACCTCCTAAATCTGACTATGAGTATATTCAAAGAATATATTTTGAAGTTTCGAAATTGAGTCTTTTAACCGACTTTATTTGACGTAAGATAAAAGCAGATGTAATTGTACCCTTACCTGACGTACCACTAATATAATTTGAGAACCTCTTCAATAACGCTACGATCACAGATGCTCTGAGCCACGCTAAAGATCGAGGGAGGTGGAAACAGGTCTGTAGTGAGGAAACAGATGGTCGGGGACATCACGACGCTCAACAGTGAACGACTCTAGGAAAAGGAAATAACGCCGAGTGACACAAACCAAACCAACCTATTTTTGAGTAGGTACAACCAAAATACCAAACCTTTTAAATAATAAACAATTAGTACAACAAATAATGAAAAAGTCAACAGTGGTCGGAATTAATTATCTTTGTGGTAAACCAACAAAACTCTCTTCTTTCATTTGTGAGCTCTCACTCAACCAAATGAGTTATTTCATAATTAAAATTTCATATACGAGCGCACAGCAATGGCAGCGAGGTCACTGTGTAGTTAGTGGATTAAAAACTAGATAAGTACATAAAACTTCTCAATCCTCACACCAGTTTTAAATCTACTTAAAGGTTTTGCGTGGATTAAATAATTTATTTATCTAAATCATTCTCCTCTCGCCCTCTATCCTAGGTACTGGTACTAGGTACTGGGTGCCAAAGTTTTCTAATCAGTAAGAAACCATTATGTTCTGTAATTATATGATTGTCTATGAATTTTACGACGTTTGTGGAAATACAATAAATTAATATTATTCTTATTCTATTCCCGAAACCGATGAAAATTTAGACAATCAAATGCGATTTAAATAAAATTTGCTAATGTCAATACCACTTAATTATTTTCCTGGGAGTTTGATTTTGGAATTGTATTTTATGTTGTTAAAAACTGACCCCATTTAATTTAAAACGTAAACCTTAAATACATGATTTTGAACATGGAAAGAGATATATAAAATGGTAAAAATATATGAAATTAAAACAGTTAAATTGCTCATAACATTTCAAAGACAGTATCACTTAAATACAATACTAAGAAACAAAAACAACCGCAAATCTTGAATAATTCTAGATGAAATCAGAACATTAGAGAAACGAGCTGAAAACTACTTACACCCACGTAAACTCCTTAATGAACTAAATAAGTTCTCGGAGACACTTATCCCGCGAATCCCCGAGATTACATTCGGAGCCGACGCACATAAATTACCCACAACTGTTGTCTCGAGATGTGTGCGGTGACACTTATTGTATCTTTTTATATCAAAATATATATATGTTTTTGTGTGTGGGAAACTGTGCCTACTTTATCCTTATTATTTTCTTCGTTTTTCTATCGAAAAGAGAATGTAAAAACAGCTTTGTAGATATATCTCTAAAACATTGAAGCAGTGATGGCTCAGTAGCATTGGCTATGGACTGCCGCGCAGCAGGTCCATGGTTCGAATCCCTAAACTTCACCGGGCCTAAACTTCACCGCATTTTGCGAATGCCCGCCTGCCTAGCGACCACCCTCAAGCAGAAAATCTGTCGCCAAGCACCTAACAGTAGTTCGGGCAGCTGTCCTTGAGAGCCAGTAAGTCTAGGTTAAGCCTGTTGACACCTTCGACCACATCATTACTTACCATCAGTTGAGATTGTTTTTCATAGAGAATCGTAATTATCCACGCTTTTAACATTAACGTTTAATCATTTAATGGGATACTTGACATTCTATTAAAATAAATTCAGTCAACTAAATGACATACAAGTATAACTTAGTACCAACATGTCTTTAGGTACAACATGACTTACTTACTGAAGTTAATGCGATACTGCTCATTCTAAAGTGATTATGAATACGTTTCTTCCATTTTTCCTAAAATATTTTTGTGACGGAACAAGCTCGAGGCCAACCTGATTTTAAGCGGACTTACCTCTACCTATGACAGATGCATTTCATCACAAGTCACCAATTCACTGCGTCCGTCACACCTTGAGACATAATTCTTAAGTCTCTAGTGCCTGTAATATCACTGGCTCTCAAGGACTGCTGCCGGAACACACCGTTAGGTGCTTGGCGACAGATTTTCTACTTGAGGGTGATAGATAGCCAGGCGGGCAATCGCAAAATGTCCTTCCACCATGCGGTGGAGCTCAAGCCGGCGTTGGGAATCGAACCAGGGACCTGCGCCACGGCAGTCCATAGCTAATACCGCTCGGCCATCATTGCTATTATTTATTATGTCTGAAAAACGAGAATTGTATAATTACACATGAAAGGTACATTCTGTTAAAGTACATTTTAATAAATGTGTGCGATGTTCTGGTATTTTTTTGATGGAAATTGATAATTTGAAGTGAAATTAATATTAAAATGTCCATTTGAACTCGCAGGAATATCAATTTATTATTTTAATTGATACTGCAAAACATGTTCATAAAGAACCATTAAATTTGCATGCCTACTTTCCATTTAGTAAAATAATTATTATAGAACGAATGAAGTGGAATATTCTGATATATTCACAGTTTATGCTGGAATGTTTCACCTACAAATGAACTGTTTATTATTAAAAAGGTTAATGTTTCCTAGAGTAGAGAAGATAAGCTGGACTGGCGAAATGAGGTTTATATATTACTTCTGCCTACCCTTTCAGGTTTATACAGATTGTAACGTATGGTAGACCTGTTATCTAGTATTTAGTCTATACTTGTAAAATATTTTCTGATTAGTTTGAGTGCTGTTATTTTTATTGCAACTTATGTTTTTTTTTGTTATTGTCACTCTGCCTATAACAGATGCATTTCACCGCAAGTGACGAAATGCACTGCGCCCGTCGCCTTGACATAGTTGTTAAGTCTTATGTGCCTGCAATTTCACTGGCTCTCAATGACTGCTGCCGGAACCTACCGTAACTTATATTACTTATTATCAGTTGCAGATCAGACTCAGATGATAGTTCGTAGTTAGTTCGTTGTTAATACAGACATACAGCCTGTAAAAAAAATCAAAAAAGTTAAAGTTATATAGTCACTTTTTATTAGATTTCATTATAAAATTAATTCAAATAATATCATTAAATTAAAAGATATGGGAGATTTTTCATAAATTGTGACTTTTATTTCTGACCATAAGTGTACGTAATTAATTGAAATATAAATCTTATAATAGCGCAGAAAGCGGGGATCTGAAGAATACTATCTACTTCGTCATCAAGAGTCACTTAACTGTCTCTGGTAATCCATTATTCAAGCACAGACTAAACAGACTATATCTATAACTCTCATCTCTGGCGATTTTGGAATTGGTCCGAGTGTTTTATAATAGCAAACCACTACACACCATTTATAATACATCGTTTAATTCGATGTTTATTCGATTGATAATTTACTCCGTATCAAAATGTATATTTTCGATCACAGCAGAGAAAAAATATATATTTATATTCTTAGCTTCCGCTGCAGTAATACTACTCTCAAACTATTTCATTAAAGAAAAACAATATAGTAAAAACGTTGATGTTTTGCATCGCAGAAGAGCTTTTTTCAGGGTAAAAAAATATAATGACAGGCCATCCATAATGGATCATTAAAATTTACTCGACTATAGACCAAGTTTAAGCTACATTTAAATATATCCAGAGGAGATATATCCAGGTCAAAAACGCCATTTCAAGCAACCGCATAATTCAGCGGTAAACGTCTACCATCTACCATCATCAGTAGCAAGACATTGTCACGACCGACACACTCTGCGATTGTGTCTTTTTAAACTTTTTTACCATTCCCATTTGTTCCGTTTATTTTTTCAACTTTACTTGTTGGTTTTGTTAAGAATGCCAAGGAATTGACGTCTCCATCACGATTCGTCACGGTTTAACGTCTTGGAGTATGACGCTGCGATTTTTTCCGCCATTAAAACTTACATTTGAGATTCAAACAAACTGCAACTGTATCCTTCTGAGTCAGGGTATCATTTTCTTTGAACATATAAGGGAATGCATTGTAAATATATACAAGTGTGGTAGCATAGAGACCTCTCATAGTCAGATGTGATGACTTAATTTCAGCCGCTCATTTGCTACGCGTATAGGGTTTGCACACACTTGAAGAGCATTTTACAATTTAATGTGAACAAGCTTAAAATTATATGAGAGGAATTTATAAGTGCGCTCTTAATGCTCGAGGCAAAACGCTACTAGTTGAATTAAGTAATGCTTCGTGAAATTATAATGCATTTGGTTTTCATCTTCTTGGTAAATATTAATTTTAAGTTAAATATTAATGTGTATAAATTGTATAATTTGGAATGTTATATATACATTTAGGTATGATTTAGAAGTTTTTAATACTAACGTACCTGTTGCTAAGTGATGATATTTGGCAATGTTTTTTTTAAGGTTAGGCTCTTTATTGGAAATATGTATCACAGATCTCAGGCGTGGATATTATAAAATTCTTATTCACCATTATGTAAAATTCTGGCGCGTGGTAGGATTATTTTATTTTTCATGATAATCTATTATTAGATCATCTTATTTCGTCAAATCTAATAACCGGTCATCTGAAAAATTCCGTGAGTTATAACATATTCAATTATTATTCATTGCATTTTGCATTAACAAAAAATAATAATTTCAGATTTCAACTTTACTTCTTTAATCATTACGACTGACAATATATCAAAATCTTCACTTTTTATTGCTATAATATAACATATAAGTTATCCTGATTCTTATACTGATATTTATTTTATCATACGGTAATTTATGCCTGGATGGCTTAACTTGAGATTTTTATTGCCACATTCAGAGGTTGTTTATATCCTAGTCTAAATTTATCATTAGCTCTTTGAATGATTTAAATATTTTTTATGACATGATATTAGCTGCATAGTTTTTTATTGCTGTCACATTAAATGTGTCCTTATCCTTATAGATTTTTATTTGTAGATGATAAAGTATACCTAATAATAATAGTTATTATTGATTAGTACAAACAGAACGGGTTATACACATGCAATAAGCACTTATGTGTTGACGATGTTAAGATTGACAATTGTTTTGGCTTCAAAATAATTTATCACACTATCATCAGAATAACTCTTTTTAATTATGAAAGTTAGATTAGTTCCGTGAATTTTCCTGTGAAAATATGCATAACCATATTCTTAAAGATCTTAACGTAAATATAAGTACAGTTTCAGTATAACAAATACAAAATTTAATTAAATTTTTATACTACCTATTATGATATTCTTAGTAACTTGTTAATCTTAAGTATCAACGATGTTGCAAAGACTTGTTTTCATCCTAATGAGTTAATGTACGTCTTACCTTTTACAAATCAACTTTGAAATTATAATCTTCATCGGTTACTAGAGTTCGTTCCCTAGTATTTCAAGTCTCCTAGCATTATTTACATCTCGTTTAAGACCCGTTTCACGTGAGGCGAAACGTCCGTCGATTGAGACGTTACGACCTGTAGGGTCCACTTGTTTTGTTTCTCTGCATCCCAGTCCCTAATGATGGTTTTTATTTGCTCTTTTAAATATCCTGCAGTGCAAGTTGAATTCTGTAGTGGTTTTGTGGTGGTGAATGTGGGCTTTTGTACGAGAATAATGTCATTTTTGTATGTGTATACAATAATGTGTAGTATTATTATAAAAATTAATATTGCGATGTAATTTTTTTATATAAACTCAAAAACGGTTAAAGTCCTTTAGATTGTGACTAAATGTTATGATAGATTTTTATTTTTGATAGCTGATAGGCTATCCTTTGACCACTACCTCACCTGAAGGTAAGTGATGATGTGGTAGATGTTTTTCTTTTTTTTAATAAAATATATTTGTTTCAATTAAATTTATATAAGTGTTAACAAAACTAATGCCAAAATATTTACTAAACTTATACATATCTTAACACTAGCAGGGTCGTTAGTAGCTGTGCTAGGATTGCTGAGGTTAGTTTATTATCTTGAGTTACTCATATCATAACAATACGTCTCGTCTAGATTGTGACATGCTATCTCTTTCTACCATTTCGTACTAGTGATGGCCGTAGTAAAAGAAATTATCTTGGAGAACAACAATTTAAGGAGTATATTTATTTAGTATTGTATGAGAAAAGTTTGAAGTATGGTAAAGATGCAGAACATACATGTATATTATAAATGATATTAAATTCTATATGCAATCCATTATTATGATAGTGTGTTAATAGGTAAGTTATATAAGTCCACGTGGGCTTTTATAGATAAAGAGTGCTTAAATATATAAGAGACTTGAGAGAGAGAGAGAGATGTTGTTCAGGCTAGCCTAGAATTACTGGCTCTCAAGGACAGCTGCCGGAACACACCGTTAGGTGCTTGGCGCCAGATTTTCTACTTAAGCGCTCAATAGTAATGTCACCCATCCAACTCCTGACCACGGCTCACGTTGCTTAACTTAGCTGATCGATTAAGAACGGCTAGCCAAAATTCGCCACGAGCGCTTCGAATTTCGTGGTATTTTTTAATGTTGTAAAACTAACTTTTCGTTAAAAGTCTACACACCTTAAATTTTTCATATTACAATCAGAAACTTGGTTATTTCTACCGGATTGTCTGCCAAAACGTGTACGGTGAAATAATTAAAATTCACGTTAAAAATTTCACACTACTAGAGACTGAAATCCTATCAGTGATGTAAATATTATAATGCTTAAATGTTATCCTTGTTCTGCAGTAATTTGAAATGTGGTGACAACTCTTTATCACCATTTCATTTTCATAATCGGAAACTTTGCCAATTTTAATAATTCAAAAGAGGATAAATTATTGTTAAAAAGAACTTAAAGCAGTTATAATATCATATGGCACATAACTAAACTACGCCTCAATAGTGCGCTTATAAAACATGTAATAAAATAAGTTCATTATTTCAGTTCGATTTGAGTTAAATAATAAAAAAAATGCCAATGCCCTACTCAATTTAATGCACTTGATCCAGATTCAGTCTTTCGTAAATGAATGAACTTCTCAATTTGATCAATGCAAACAACGCTACTGGGAAGTGCATGCCCAATATTTGGCTTGCCAGTATTTATGTTTTCGATCGGACGGTAATCGAAGAGATAGCAATCATCATCATGATTAACCATTGTATAATCGAACATGTTTGGGAGCACGCCCCAGCGGCTTGATTGAGATTGGTCGATAAAAAAATTTGATAGCTAAGTGAGAAACGCTCTAAAGAAAACATTTTTTGTTATGAAGATAAATATTACATGTACATTATTTTCCCTTGATAAAATAAAGTAATAAAATAGGTAAGAAGGTGTAGACTTATGTAGGAGGCACATATTTTGGAGTTGCAGTATTGGTAATCGTAATGTTATTTGTAAATGATGACCGTTATCACGTTGGTCAATAAAAAAATAAAGTTAGTAATATGACTAAGTACTATAGTTACCTTAAGTTTTTTTTTATGTAATTGTGACGGAACAAGCCCGAGGCCCATCTGATGTTAAGTGGACTAACCTCTGCCTATAACAGACGCATTTCGTCAACGACGAATTGCACTGTGCCCATCACCTTGAGACATAGCTGTTAAGTCTCATTTTGCCTGTTATTTCACTGGCTCTCAAAGACTGCTGCCGGAACACATCGTTAGGTCGCTAGCCAGGCGGGCATTCGCAAAATGCCCTTCCACCACGCGGTGAAGCTCAAGCTCTGGGCGGGATTCGAACCATGGACCTGCTGCGCGGCAGTCCATAGCCAATGCCACTGAGCCATCACTGCTTCAAAATTATTTTATGGATATTTTACTGTGATATAATGAACATCTCGGGACGATGTTACTTTTCGCTTATGAATATAACGGAGTTGACATTTAGGTACTACAACTGCATACAATTATTTAACTTCTGATAACGTTACGTTTTTTTACCTTTTTTATCGATACTTACCGTAGGTATCGATCATTTAACAGGTACCTACCGTAGGTATCGATAAGTATAAACAATCAAGTCATATTAAGCTATGTAAAAATGTATACGTATCAACTTCAGTTACTATATAATAAGTATATTTTAACCCTTTTTATCCTATCTATTAATTTAGCAGACAGCAAATACAAAGACATTTCAAAATTGTTACTCGTACTTTGCTGTGAAATCTAGAACATGCATAAAAAATAACGAGGTTTGTTCCAGCTTTACAGCATTTTTTAATTAATATTTAAATTAATTAAATTGTTTTCCCTTTTCTTTGAAAAAAAAGGAGAAATTTTGTACAAAGAGTATATTTTACTAAGTACTCACGTAAAACTTTAAGATAAAAGATAGCTCTTGAAAGTTTTTCTTTTGTTTAATAGTAAAAGGGCTGATAAAAACAGCATTGAAAATAAAGAACCATTTAAATAATTGTTATTGACAAGTGGCACCCTACTTACTGTCTACAAAGGAAGCGCCAATCAACGACCTGAATGATGGTTGACACGGGTTTCCTTCTTAAAAATACGGTACCCTAAAAAGGGGACGTCCACACGCCAGCGGGTGTAAGGTATATAGTAATTATTGTTAGACAGGCACACTCAAAAACGCCGCAACAATAACACGTATAATCAACGCACACATTCAAATTTGATGCGCACACGCATCTAACGCACACACTACCACTTTTATTCGCGTACCTTTAGGGCTGACACACACTCACGAGTTAAACATCATAATTACGGGGGTCAGCGGCGTGCGTCGAGTTGTAACGAGCCTAAACAAAATGGCGGTCAATTTTGTTTGTATACAAATGCGGAGCAGAGGAGCACATTGGATACGTTTGTATTTTAGTGATGTTTTTAAACGGATAAAACGCTTGGTAGCACTTTTGTAGACACGGTGCTGAACTTTCGATAAGATTAAACTCGTATTTTAATTTCCGTAGCTGCTTTACTTTATCAGCAATTAATGTATCGTTAAATCTTATGAGACTGCTTAGAGTTTTTTTTCTTTTTAGCATTTGGTTGAAGCTGCCGTTAGTTAAACTTTATTTTGTATATGTTATCATTTTAATTGTTGTATGTATATATGTTTTAAATAATGAAGACATTGTTTCATTAATTAAAAAAATATATACTTACTTTGAGACATCTGTTTTTGGTTTTCGCGATTATTACACATAGTAATTGTACAATTTTACACGGTTTAAATCGCGTAAAGTTATCATAATTTTTGTCTTGGTCACAGATCACTTGACTACGATAACTGCAAAGTGTTTGAAATGTCGGGAAAAAAATTATGATACATATTAAAAAAAAAAACGGTTTTATGTTGTTTTATGACTATTAGGATATCTGTCTAGCTAAACTCTTAGTTACGAGTAAATCAAAATATGAACATATTTTTTCTGGAAGTCGTGTTTTGTCCATTAATGATATTTAAAAACTATTTAAACATTACAGACGTGATGAAAACGAGAACTTTTTTACGCGTAATGAAAAAACTAGCAAACTCTAAACAGTTCTGAAGATTATTCTTTTGAGCACAAAATGTTTTCCCCTTGAGTAGAAATCGAATCCACTTCCCAGATTTTATTATCATTTTACGCTTATACGAAAAAAACTCGACTTTGATAAGTCTTAATGTTTGAAAAGTTTTGTGCGAAAGGGCTTGCAATCTATCTGAAGAGATTTCTAAATTAAAGAATTGTCCTCAAAGAACATAAGGCCTCCCGCGGGGCAGGTTTTATAGTTGTTTATAGTAAGTAGGTTAACTGAAGCCTTGATTACAAAGGCATTTTCCAAACATGGAGGGGCTCTTAATTGAGCCTTCTAAAATGTATGTACATACCATAGCTTTCTCCACCATCTCCCGTAGTCGGAGTCTCCTTTGCGATCGGTCACTTTCCATGCACGTCACTAATATAAATAATATCACGTAGCCTAGTAAAACAGTTCTAATAAGATAACACGGTGCGGTGATGCGGCAATATTTGCACTTATTGTAAATTAAGAATGCGACACCGTCGTGGTGTATGGAGCGGGGCGCGGTGCAACGACGACTCTCAATGGAACTGGTTTGCCGCGGCGATACGAAGCATCATTCGCGGCTCGTTGCGGGTAGTATGAAAAAAACTAATCATGATTTAATATACGTATAGTAACAAAAGAAAAGAACCACTATCATATTTATTAAGATATTTTGGCCTACAAACCTAATACTCCTGTCGTTTACGTAACTGTCACGATTCACCTGTATATGCTCAAGGCTTAGATTATTGATGGGTCTCCGCTCGCGCTCCGACTAGATACCGCCGGTGTCTTTGTAAAATGCGGCAACTAATACTACGCCGAAGTCGGCGTACCCGAGCCAGTTTCGCCTTTCATTAAGCTTTATCTTTCAAACAATGTACGCTAAAACCTACCTATAATTATAATTATTTTTAATCATATTATTTAAATATTAGTTAAGAGATGTAAATAATAAAATAACTGTTAAAAATGAGGCCTTCAACTAATTAAAATCTTATTTAATTGCCTTGAGTTGCCGCATTTACGGATCTATTGTTTTCAGGTAGCGCGGTATCTAGTCGGAGCGCGAGCGGAGACCCATCAATAATCTAAGGCTCAAGGCTAGAGGAATCTTGCTATAAATTTGTAGATAACAATAGACAACTTGAAATATTATGTTATTATTTGTTTACGTCTAGAATGGATAATTTAAGAAACAAATAAATTTGTACTGCCTGTTTTATTCTATTTAGTATGTATTGTTCTATCACATCATAGAAATGGAAAATTGCTTTATAGCCTAAAAATTCTTCTCGTGTAATATTGAACATTTTAAGGTGTGTATTTGATATTTTTAAATTGTATTATAATAGCCTCTAAGCTCTGAATTAACTTGGAGTACATACTTAAGAGTGGAGTGCCCGGAGCGTTTTCCATAAAAACGTAGTTTCGTGATATTTTAAATACTAAGTGTTCAAACTCGGTGAAATTCTGTATGCAAAATGCTGAGCGTAATATCTTTGCTTCTGCTTTGCCAGTCTTTCGATGTTTTGTTTATTTTATCCCTATATACCAAAATAAAAATTCCCATAAATAACTATTTTACGAAACTGAATTTAACGAAAATCTGGCAAAAAAGAATCATACATCTCACATCTCAAGGACATATATGCAAAGTTTAAAAAAATACAAAACCAAAAAATATGACAAAACTACGTTTGTATTGAAAGTCCCACGAGCACTCTAGCCTTGACGTGACCACCATCACCATCCTAAATGATTCCATAAACCACGGGTTTGATATTAATTTGCGAGGACCAGTAATTTAAAAAATAATGAGCTTGCATTCAAAATAAAGTAAGGCACTTATCAAAAATCTCTGAAGTATAACTAAAATTTCTATGTAGCAATTTCATTGTCGTAAAACTGACATCTACATATTCAATGAACACACTAAGCAAGACAATAATAAAATAAATAACGCAACGCATAATGCTATTAAAATAACAGCTAGTCAACATAATAGTGGAAATAAGAATACCCGTCAGCCTACACAGTCCCTCTTATATGATAATGAAGTTATTATGAATTAAATTCCTTTAGGCGTACTCAATTTTTCTTACAGTAGCAAGAAACATTTAAACATGAGTTTGTTAATGATTAATATTTATTAGTAAAAGCACGGTAGGCCTCCATTTCGAATGGAGCTTACGCAATGAGATTCTAAAAATGTAAATTTACCGAATGAATTTGGTTTTCAAGTTAACATTTCGGTGTTCAATTTTGATGGCAAATATAAAGTCGTATATTTCGTGTTTATGTCAAAGAGATACGTAAAATGGCTTATTAATGATTAAAGTTATGAGTTTTGGTTCAATGATTAGAATTCTATCTAATTGGCGATATTTTATGGTTCTGCTTGGGATTATATCTCTAAAGATGTTAAAGTCCATAAGTCCATGTTATTGTTTTTGGCTAACGCATATTAGTTAAGTAGCTTCCAGTTGGATGAACCAATCTGTATGCCACTACCGACTTGACTCGGCGTGATAAGGCTGCTGATCATAAGGCGCACTACAGGACACACTAGATTATAGGTATACTTCAAATAAAAGATTTCTCAATAATGGTTGATTTTTGTTATTTTCTACCGACCTCCAAATAGTGGACTAAGAATTGGAAAAGGAGTTGATACAAGTATAATATCCATAAGTATATACCTGCTATTGTCATGGTTCTTGATTGAATAATCAGGAATGCTCTATATCTAATTGAGTGTGAAAGTTGGATTCGAACACCGAGAGTTCAGTATATATTCTGTATACGAAAAAATATCAACTTTTTCGTACATTTTGTATTGACAAAATGATGTTGATATTTTTTCGTATAACATTAGTATATCATTTCATTAGTGTAAGTTTGAACCGCACTTGGTCAGTTTGTTAAATTTTTTTTTTATGCAGGATATGTTGGCGGTGTTGTTCAGGCTAACCTAGAATTACTGGCTCCTAAGGACAGCTGCCGGAACACACCGTGCTTGGCGACAGGTTTTCTACTTGAGGGTGGTAGCTAGCCAGGCGGGCATTCGAAAAATGCCCTACCACCACGCTATAACGACTGCCATCCTCAGACGACAACGGGGACCGACGGCTTAACGTGCCATCCGAAGCGCGGAAGCGCTCAATGGGAATGTCACTAGCGGTCACCCATCCAACTCATGACTGCGGCGGACGTTGCTTAACTTTGCTGAGCGGTTAGGAACAGCTAAGTTAACTTCGCTAAGAGCGCTTCAAAACATGAAACGTCATTACATTTTGTTGTTAAAGGTACGTTAAATATTGGATTAAAATTATTCAAAGTTTGACGATGGTATTTATTGCTGTTTTTTCGGTAAATAGATCAACGGTAGACGCAAAAACAAAAAAAATAAACCCGTTTTTTATATGACATTTACTAAATTTCCAAAGTTTATTTTTAATTTTATTGTCGGACGGACGTCGTCGGTTTCGTAATAATTAGAGTGCCGTTTCCTAGTACGGAACCCTAAAAAATGTCGAATGAACATTACATTTATACATTAAAATTAGTGAATACAGATCTCAATAGAAAAAGGGATGAGAATAGATAAAAAAGTAATTATTTTCTACTCTTAAACAACGTGTGTTAATCAGTAGGTACGATACGTTTTTTCCGATAACATAAAATAAAACATCGAAACAAACAAATTGTGCAACAATTTAAAGCCCTTCGCCAACTTAACGTCATCCTCCTCTCCTTGGGGATACTTGTGTTGTTAGTATACCCGGCAATTATCCAGATATTCCACTCTCTCCGAGTGATAATATAGTATAGAGCACTTTGGTACGCCTAATTTGCAGCAACACCCTTTTCTCGTCGACGCAAGGCAGTGGCACAATGCTAATATAACACATTTTCCTGTTAGTTGTCTTTCAAGACATAAACATGGCTTTTGTAGGCCTAATATGCAGCAACACCCTACTCATATCGACGTAAAACAGTGATACAATGCTATAACAATGCATTTTTCTCTTAGTTGTCTTTCACAACAGGCAACAGATGGATATGAAACAGTCCTTTTATAATTTTATTATAAAAACTATCGCAGTTTTGACCGAATTCATTTTTACATAGGATATCTCACGTGGGTAATAAAAAAAGATCTGATTTAAATTTGCAACACAATATTTGATAATATATAAGTAGTGCTCAGTACGCCCGCATCAATCCAAAGTTAGACATCAAAGCTTGTAAGAAATAGTAGGATCTATCTGATCTATGCACATTTTGTCATTCGGTTGTATTTATGAAAAGAAGTTCAATTTTTATGCCAGGAACAAAACTGAAACAAATGACATATGTAACTGAAGAAGCAGAAACATAATAGTATGAAAAATAATGTGCATCTTAATAGAATACGAAACTGCATAACATTTTTGGAAGCGCACCAACTAGTTCAACTCACAAAACATCCAAACCTATAAAGTAGAATGAATACAATAAAAAGACGATGCTTCCTAGAAACACTCCCTCCGATCCCGTCCAAGATAAAGTCGACGAAGAAAAATCACGAGAATTAAACATTCCTAAAAGAGTTGTCAAGCAACCAAATTAAGTCTAACGGGCACCAAAGAAAAATAACATACAAATAGAAGATCAAGATTGTGGGAACAAAAATAAGTGAGTAATTATTAAAACAAGATTATTATCGAAATCGCTATAAGTCTTGTAAGTTCAAAACAAGTTTCGAATAGATTAATAAATGGATGTGAGCCATTAACGCTTCTAACAGTAATTGCCTGGCACTATTATGATGGATCGTAAGGTTTTTGTGGGTATTTTCTCACCGTACACTTTTTAACGCTTCAAGGGATCTCCTCAAATTACTGTGCTTTGACTCGCTGTTACGTCATTAGCTTAATTAGCTTCAAACTTTCAATAGAAAGAACGCCTCTCAAATAAATTTTGTACAAAATTCCAACGTCGAAGTTCCAGAGACAATTAGCTTGGGTATGATAATGCGGTTGCAAATAAAATATCCCTTTTGTTACAAGTTAATTTGTTTACGAATACTGACAGAGACACAAAAGAACTTAAGCCCTGTCTTATTTAAATTAGGCACTAAAATAAATACGGTTCGTTCGGCTGGCTAGAAAAGCTGAGGGTTTTACAATCTCTACTTTCGTCGGACGTTGGACGCTCTTAACCAAATTGTATTATTTTGCATTCATTTTTGACAAAGTATACTATGTGAAGAATTTGATTACGAGTTTTTATGTGAAAAGACTTTTCTGTTATAAACGTTTTGTTGTTCATTTAGGTTTGTGAGCCTTTTAAATCGACTTCTTTCCAATTCAAATCGTATGTTTTTTGTTATATCATCTAATATCTCCGTAAGTTGTGAACCAATTGTAATTTTAGATTTGTTCGATATATGGGCAGAAATTATTTAAGAATTTACTCTTATGGTGATGAAATAGAAATTCAATAAATTTTTTGTCATTTTATTAGAAATTGAGCAAAATTAAAATATTTCAAGCAAGAATATTTCTAATTCAAAGGAACCTAGTTAGAAAATAAATCTTTTTTTTTCGATTTTCTGTAAGGGTAAAAAATTACCAGGCTTACTTCGAATTTCATTCAATGTATGATTTATTTATTCCCACTACAGAAGGGTTTATATGCTACTAAAATATTTAAAAGAGACTATTGTTGATTCGAACCTTAAACTTGTAAAAAGGGTTCAAGTGTTCGGTATATGTTTGTACCTCGTTTACTATACAATTTGAGTAGGTACTCGAAATTGTACTTTGAAGATGTTTTGATTTATTTTACGTCATTTTGATTGATTATTCTTTAACGACAGAGATAGGTACATATATTACCTAAATATAGAAATTATAAGATATTTTTTACACAGTATTGAATTTATGACAAAACATTTCTACGCCTATTTAAAAAAAATATTACTTATGATCAGCATATAGGACTTGAAATTATAAAAGAAACTTTGAACCGACTTTGACAACTAAAACCATTTAATTAATAATTGAAGTAGAAATCGGAACCATGACCAAAAAATTAAGAATTTTTAAAAGCTAAATTTTTATTGGTTTTTATTTAGCACTGATTTCTTTAAATAATGACTTGTTTTTAATGTTAGGGAGATTGAATACACCTATACTCCTACGATGTATTTTTAATAATGTATACGGGTTTTTAGTTTAGATACTATTACTCATTGCCAGAGTTTTTATTTTAGAGTTCGTTATTTTCATACTTTATCTCAGCCACATTGTATTTGATTTAGTTCATTAATAATAAATTGATTAGTGATAAAGTGAAGTGAAAAGTTTCCAGCAGTGTATATATTCTTAATAATGGAATAAAATAACAGGCTAATGAATATAATAAGGAAACTTCAATTATTCAATGCGGCAACTGATTGAACCTGCATCCGAATAATTAAGTATCCAATCTATTTATGTGTATCCAATAATTTATGTAGCTTAAAATGTCTTAATCAGTTACATTATATTGTACTGTTAGCCGTTAATTATTGACAAGCTATTTATTATGCACTAGCGTATATTGGATAGGCCTATACTTCCGTCAATGGCTGTAATAATTACTATAACTCTATCAGTCTCGAGTGATATAAATGTTGGCTTAAGTTCTGAAGCAGTGATGGCTCAGCGACATTGGCTATGGACTGCCGCGCTGCAGGTCCATGGTTCGAATCCCGCCGCGGGCTTGAGCTTCACCGCATAGTGTTAGGGCATTTTGCAAATGCCCGCCTGGCTAGTGACCACCCTCAAGTAGAAAATCTGTCGCCAAGCACCAAACGGTTTGTTCTGGCAGCAGTTCTTGAGAACTAGTGAAATTACAGGCATTATGAGACTTAACAAGCATGTCTCAAGGTGATGGGCGCAGTGCAATTCGTCACCTGTGATGAAATGCATCTGTTATAGGCAGAGGATACCGCTTAACATCAGGTGGGCCATGTGCTTGTTCCATCACAATAACATAAAACAAAAAAAAAAAAGTCTTTCATATCATCGATAACATATATTGTCATTTTAATATTGTTATGTTTGCAATAACGCCTGCTTTGCGGATTACAATACAAAATTACAATTATACGTTACATAAAAAAATATCCTTTCGTATATTTCTAATTTTGTAATGTAATCCGCATAGCAGGCGTTATTGCAAACATCATTTGTCATCATTTTCAAGTATAAAACCAATTGCAAAATTGGTCTTGTTTGTAGTACATAGGAAAATGTAATATAGATGGCGCTCCATCCTAATACGATGGTTAAAGAACGATAGGAAACATTTGAGTTATGACGTCATTGCCATGTTAGCTCAATTGGTTAGAGCATGCCCCGGCTAAAGGGGTGGATGGACAGATTCGAATCCCGCACATGACTTAAATTTTTCTTATCGTATATTTGTAATTTTGTAATGTATCGTCATGACTAAACTTGAGAAAGACCATAAAGACCATACAAACGTTATTAATATTTCATATTATCAATAATAATATTTACAAAAAATCCAAAGACAACATCGCCGATCCTTTCATTACAAACATAAAGCAATAAGAAGCTCGAAGCTTAGGGTTATGAATAAACGGAATACCCAAAATTATCGCATGGCTGCACCAAGCGTCATTTGCCGACGAAATGAGTCGTCAGCGATTCAGATCTTTGAAATTGCACATCATTAATTGAGACGTCGGGATCGCGAAGGGGCTGAGTTAAAAAAAGGATAGACCTGTCTCCATACTAATTTAGATATCAAACCAACGAGACCGACAAATTGTTTGCCGTTAGTATACGCTTCGAAGAATTAAGATGTCGGCTGCTTTGTTTGGAGTTATTTTCGGTTACAGTTTCAATCGAAATGGTCAAAGTTCGGAGTTTGGCGGTTTTTGTTGTCGACTAGTTTGGAATGTTTGGATGGTCCGACAATGGGTTCAGGATCAATCAGGATTTGTATTTGAAATACGGGTGAGTGAACTTTAGGAATGAGAACTTTTGGTGGAATCGAAATTTGGACTGCTTTTCATCTGTGTGACTTTTTGGTATACTGTATGTCGATGTTTAATTAGTTACAAATTTTGTTTATGTTATATGTATTTGCAGTCAAAATAAAATTAATACTTATTTCACAAGCACATTACTCAAAACACAATTTTGCATGGTGAAAGGGCATTTTGCGAATGCCCGCCTGGCTAGCGACCACCCTCCAGTAGAAAATCTGTCGCCAAGCACCTAACGGTGTGTTCCGGCAGCAGTCCTTGAGAGCCAGTGAAATTACAGGCACATGAGACTTAATAACTATATCTCAAGGTGACGGGCGCAGTGCAATTCGTGACGAAATGCATTTGTTATAGGCAGAGGTTAGTTCGCTTAACATCAGGTGGGCCTCGTACTTGTTCCGTCACAATAACATTAAAAAAATTAAAACATTTAAGCTTTAATATAAAAAAGCAAGTATCTTAACAAAGTTACGTACGATTTTGTGTTAACTGTACCTTTACTTTGAAAACTATCGCGAGTTTTATCCATATTAACTTCAAAACAGTTCCTTGTAAGGAACCGGCTAGAAATCTTTGCGGTAAAAATAACGCGGGTCCTAGCTGGTGCCTAAAAAGTTAACTGTACCTTTCTAAACCCTGGGCAATAATATTAATGTTACGAGCTGAGGGTTCGGGATAAATAATGCAATACGTTTTTCAGCAACTGACACCTTTATTCCACAGTTCTATGGTCACTTCACATTTCACTGAACACAACACTAAAACACTGACTGTTCGCACTTAAAAGATCACTAATCACACACTTCACTGTATTTAACTATTCGCGCTTGGAGCACTTGGTCCAAAGGTAATCGCACTGTAGCTTGTTTCGAACTCAAAGTAAGACTGTCTCGTCGGCCCGGACCCGACCCTATTTATACCCAAAAGTCAAAGCTTCCAGAATATTCTATACTAGTCTAGATAGAAAAACAATAGGGGCCATAAATCACTCGTTAAACGTAAACAACTTTTGTATGCAATTCAATGGAAACTAACTACTACTTATACTGTGGTTGTTTACTAGTTGCCTGAGAACAAAAGGCGACCCTTTTTTTTAAACATTTTTTGTGAACAGTAGGTACATTGTTTGTTTTCTTTAACTTGTTTATCGACCTTGGATTATTCTAGATTGTTCGATTCCATGCGCCGTAACACTGCCCCCTCCTAAGACATGCTCGTCCCGAGCATAGTTGGAACCACGGTATGGCGCCAATCGATCCACATGAACAATCTTAGAAACTCCTCGTTGACCTTTTCGTATCCGGTACGTGATGTCGTTGATTTTGTTCACAACCAGGTATGGTCCGTCCCATTTAGGCTGAAGCTTCGGTGACTTCCCTTTACTGCGTATAGGGTTATGCAGCCACACCATAGACCCTTCAGTAAATCCGGGATTATTTAGTTTCCTGTCGTATCGAGTCTTCATTTTTGCGGACATCTGCTGGCCGGTATCTCTTACATGTTCATAAATGTCATTCATTTTGCTGCGTAGGTCACTCACGTAGTCTGTTATGCTGCGGGGAGCGTCAGGTGGAATGCCAGTTATGAGATCAGCAGGCAACCTTAATTCTCTTCCAAAGTTCGCAAAGGCTGGCGTCACAGATGTGCTTTCGTGAACTGCACTTCGGTAAGAGAGAAGAAATGGTTGAATGTGCTTGTCCCAGTCCCTTTGTCTGCTCTCAACAACTTTTGCCAAATACCTTTCTAGTGATTGATTGAATCGTTCTACCATTCCATCAGATTGCGGGTGGTAAGAAGTGGTTCTAGTTTTGTGAGCTCCCATAACTCGACATGTTTCTTGAAATACTTGGGACTCAAAGTTCCGTCCTTGATCCTATGAATTTCTAGTGGGACACCGAAACGACAAAAGACTTCGTGAACTAATTTGTCAGCAACAGTCGTAGCTTCCTGGTTAGGAATGGCGAACACTTCCGGCCACTTTGTGAAGTAGTCCATGACGACCATGAAGTACTTGTTCCCATTTTCAGTAACAGGAAATGGTCCAGCTATATCTAATGCTATTCTTTCCCACGGGGCTCCAACGTTATAGAGCTTAAGAGCCCCTCTGCTTCGTGTCTGGGGTCCTTTCACCGCGGAACAAGTAGTACATTTCCGGCACCAGTCTTCGACATCGTCACGACAGTGAATCCAATAGAAACGTTCCCTTATCTTCAGCAGAGTCTTTTTCACACCCATATGACTTCCAGAGCATCCGTCATGGTAAAGTTGAAGAACTTCAGGAATTTTTGCTTTGGGAACTACCATTTGGAGATGACACTTTGTCCCTCGAGCATTTTCCCATTTCCGGCACAATACTCCATCTTGAATAACCAAGCTGTCCCACTGTGCCCAATAACTTTTCGTCGTCACGCTCTTTGCAGCAACATCGTTCCACTTGGGTTTATTGACACCACTGTTAATCCAATCCAGGATGGGGCGGAGGTCCGTGTCATCCTGTTGAGCTCTTTGTATTGCTCCTTTCCATTCATCGCTAAGATCCGTTCTTAGCAATTTCACAGGTACCAATACCAGTTCCTTGTTTTCTTGTCGAACGCAATGCTTGCAGCTTTCGGTACAAGGTCTTCTCGATAAGGCATCTGCGTTCCCGTGAGACTTGCCACTTCGGTGTTCGATCTCGAATTCAAACTCTTGAAGCTGTTCGATCCACCTTGCCACTTGTCCTTCGGGGTTTTTGAAATGTAATAGCCATTTCAATGCAGCATGATCAGTTCGCAGATGGAATTTGCGTCCCAATAGGTACTTGCTGAAATGCTGCAAGGTTTTCACAACAGCTAGTAGTTCTCTTCTAGTGACGCAGTAGTTCCTTTCTGGTTTCGATAAAGATTTGCTGAAGTAAGCTATCACAATCTCTTGATCTCCTTTTCGCTGAGATAGGATACCGCCGATCCCAGTGTTACTTGCATCGGTGTCTACGATGAAGTCGTTCTCGGTGTCTGGATAACCAAGAATAGGAGCATCGCATAAACGGATTTTTAATTCTCGAAAGGATGCCTCACAGTCTTCATCCCAACAAAACAGACGCTTCTCCTCAGTCAGTTTGTGCAATGGTTTGGCAATATCGGCGAAGTTCTTAACAAACCTTCGGTAATAGGAGCATAATCCTAAAAAGGCACGGACTTGTGTCTTGTCCCTTGGAGTTGGCCAATCCTTCACGGCGACAATCTTTTCTGGGTCAGTTTGTACACCTTCTTCTGAGACAACGTGTCCCAAATAATTCACTTGGCGTCTGAACAATGTGCACTTTTTCGGACTTAGCTTGAGATTTGCCCCTCGGATTTTTACCAGTACACGCTCAAGATTCTGAAGATGATCTTCAAATGTCCTGCCCACAATGATGATGTCATCTAAATAGACGAGACATGCATCTCCAATTAGGCCCATGAGTATGAGCTCCAGAAGCCTTTCGAAGGTTGCAGGAGCGTTGCATAATCCAAATGGCATAACTCTGAATTGCCAAAGACCCTTACCCGTGGAAAATGCAGTTTTCTCCTTGTCCTTAGGGTCAATTTCTACCTGCCAGTAGCCACTTTTCAGGTCTAAGGTGGTAAACCACTTCATTCCCGTGAGCGTATCCAGGGTATCATCAATCCTTGGCAGTGGATAGCTGTCTTTCTTCGTAACTTCGTTTAATCTTCGATAATCCACACAGAAGCGCGTCGTTCCATCCTTTTTCTTTACGAGAACCACAGGGGAACACCATGGGCTTGATGATGGTTCAATGACACCGTTCTGCACCATCTCTTCAATCATAGTTTCCACTTCTTTCTCACGCGCAACTGGTAGTCTTCTCGGTCGTTGGCGAATAGGCAGCTCATTTCCTGTATTGATTTTATGCTGAACCAATCCTGTCTTCCCAATGTCAGCATCATTATTAGAGAAGATGTCCCCATACTTCAGTAGCAGTTTCTGGGCTTTTACCACTTCTTCTGTAGATAGATTTTCCCGACAACCATCCAAAAGCGATGTCACATTAAATTTGGAATCTGTGGAGTTAATCCCGCCTTGTGATTTTTGGCATTGACGCATCCAGGATACTTCTTCACATGTACCCATTAGCGTGCCTTTCTTAATTATTTGTTCTTCTTTGCTCGGATTTATTATTCGCACCGCTGAGACACTTGTAGCTTTGGTCAATGTTCGTGCCATTATATATGGAACATCACTGTCTGAACCCTCGATAAGCACGCATCGATTGCCATGATCGGAAGAACTAGATAAATTTACTGGGACAATAGTTTCTGACCTGGGGGGCAGAATTGTCTTCTTTAAGCAGTAGACGAACCCTGATGTTCCACCTTCTATAAAAACTTCTTCTGATCCACATTTTAATACTCCTTGGTGGACATCGATCTTGCAGCAATATTTCCTCATGAAATCCAAGCCGAGAATGCAGTCATCAACAATATCGGCAACAATGACAGTATGCAAGAAGGTTCTCTCACCAAGCTTCAGTTCCACCTCCTTCTCGCCTTGGACGGATATGTGCTGACCAGTGGCTGTTAGCAGTTGGATTTGTGCGTGGCTGCGGTAGTAGTCCTCAATAATGTGACTTGACATTTGGGAACTCAAGACAGTTCGTGAAGCTCCAGTATCCAAGGTAAACTTACAAGGTGTCCCGTTGATTTCTCCATTAATAATCAAGCTGTTCCCATCGCGGGCTTGTGAGATGAAAACTTTGGGGGCTATTTCTACACCAGCCAGCACCCGCCCCGCAGTCCTGGCATTTACTCGTTTCCCTGCTGCTGTTGCACGGTGGGACTAACTGTCCTTCCTTCCGTGGGTCGCATTCCTTCTCCTGTGATTCGCTTGGGGCAACTAGATCTAAGGTGACCCCTTTCCCCACAGTCGTAGCATCGAGGGCTGAATCTTTGCCGAATGTCGCGAGAAGGTTGTGTGGTAACCTCTCGAATACGATGTGATCGATGATCCTGCCGTACAGCTTCTACCTCCAAGGCATGGGCTAGGGCGTCCTTTATCGATTCATGATGACCCAACCTCACTGCAGCTCTCACTTCTAAGTCACGTATCCCATCTACGAATGCTTGAAGTAGGATTCCGTCGATGAGTGCCGGTGATGATTGATACGCCTTCCGTACGAGCATTTCCACTTCCAGCGCCCACTGCTGGAGATTTTCACTGCTTCGCTGGGTTCGTTCTTTAAGCTGAGCGCGGAATACATGCTCCAGATGAGCATCACCGAATCTAGACTCCAATGCCTCCAGAAGTTGGTCAAACGCTATGTCTTTTCCAAGGGCCTCCAGAACTGTTAAGGCTTTGTCACGTAGGCCCAGAGTAAGCGCTGTCATAGCCTGCGCTTTAGTCCAACCGTTGGCCTGCACTACAGCCTCAAATTGAATTTTGTAGGCCGACCACGAAGAGGTTCTGTCGAATGGGGGCACTTTGAACCCTCGAGGCGAAGGTGCGGGTGCCACTGGAGCTACCATGCTCTCTCCAGTTTTGAGAACGCTTAAAGATTTTTTTACGTCAGCAATCCCAGCTTCTACTTCTGCTATGCGGTTCTCGTGCTGCTGTACCTGATTCTCCACCACTTGAATTTTCTTTCCAAATGTTGCATGCAGGTCTTTCATCAGAAGAGTCTGCTCCTCTTGGCGACGGATCTGTTCTTCTTTGTCTTGTCGCAGTTGTTCCTCCAGTCGACGGGCCTGTTCCTCCTGGCGGCGTACCTGCTCCTCCTTGTCTTGTTGCAGCTGCTCTTCAAGACGTCGGGCCTGCTCCTCCTGGCGTCGGGCCTGCTCCTCTTTGTCGTGTTGCAGCTGCTCTTCAAGACGTCGGGCCTGCTCCTCCTGACGTCGGGCCTGCTCTTCCTGGCGTCGGGCCTGCTCCTGAAGCATTGCCATTAGTGCAGCAAAGTCCATTGCAGACGGAGCAGCCGTAGTCGAAGGGGCTCATGACATAGAGGCGGTGGTTGCCTCTGCAGTCGGCTGTTCTTCGGAGACCACTGGTGGTGTAGCTCCTCCAAACCTTCGTTGGTCGATGTCCTGTTGCCGCTGACTCCTCGTTCGGATGCCCTCAACATCGTCCTTTGGTAGCACAGGCATTATTTATCCCACTTCTGACACCAATTTGTTACGAGCTGAGGGTTCGGGATAAATAATGCAATACGTTTTTCAGCAACTGACACCTTTATTCCACAGTTCTATAGTCACTTCACATTTCACTGAACACAACACTAAAACACTGACTGTTCGCACTTAAAAGATCACTAATCACACACTTCACTGTATTTAACTATTCGCGCTTGGAGCACTTGGTCCAAAGGTAATCGCACTGTAGCTTGTTTCGAACTCAAAGTAAGACTGTCTCGTCGGCCCGGACCCGACCCTATTTATACCCAAAAGTCAAAGCTTCCAGAATATTCTATACTAGTCTAGATAGAAAAACAATAGGGGCCATAAATCACTCGTTAAACGTAAACAACTTTTGTATGCAATTCAATGGAAACTAACTACTACTTATACTGTGGTTGTTTACTAGTTGCCTGAGAACAAAAGGCGACCCTTTTTTTTAAACATTTTTTGTGAACAGTAGGTACATTGTTTGTTTTCTTTAACTTGTTTATCGACCTTGGATTATTCTAGATTGTTCGATTCCATGCGCCGTAACATTAATATGGTTTGGCCTCGCAGTCTCTGACACCTGCTCGTAGATAATGTTGAAAAAGTATTTTAATTATAATGTTTTTAGTGATTAAACAGCAGTTTATTCACTTAATTAAAAGAAAATTTCGTATTCTTTTATAAAAAAAATTGTAAAATATGATTCTTAAACTTCCAATCGTAACAACTTCTGAAGGTCTTCTAAGAATATACAAGATATAATTAAAATCCAACTATAAGTATACAAAAACAGTGCTCATAAAAGACTCCGTTATATAATTAAAGATAATTTAAGGATTAGAAGCTGACGAACAGAAAAATACCTCGCTCGAACGAACTTAAATGTCAGAATTATTAATCGAATCGGACTAGCACCCAACGCATCAACGCGGAACATACAAACGGCTGTAATTTACGATTTCGATATATATGAATATGTAAATCTCAGGATAGACAAGGGTTAATAGATGTTAACAATAAATAAAAAATATATATAAACGCTAGGTTTGAATGAAAAAGCAATTTTACACTTGCCTTAATGGGAATTGAAAAATCAATCTTACTGATTGGCCATAAGTGTGTAATAAATATAAGAAATTGACATATAAATGAGTTGGTAATTGGAGCACGAATTTTAAGTAGTTTGATGGTACTATTAGAATTTATGGTGGAATTATGAAAATTTTAACGCCTAAAATTTATTTTATTCGCTAATGTATATTATATAATTTTTACAATTTAAACCTGTGATTTAAATTCCCCGTGGGGTGCCGGGTTAGAATTGCTCCTCCCCATATCGTCCCGTGGGTGTCGTAAGAGGCGGCGACTAAGGGACAAATACTGGAAGGTGGGCAGCAGCACCTTCTAAAGAACTGCCATCTTACACTGCGATCCCCAAGCCGCCTACCAAGCGTGGGGATTATGGCAAATACTCCCTTAATAGGCGAGGCTGTATTCAGCAGTGGACGAGTAGGCTGTTACAGTAAACCTGTGATTTACCACATGAAAAATGTTTATTTAAGTTACTATACTTTTATATCAAATGTCTCAATAATTTGCAGTTCTTCGAAATAATGACTATAAAACACGACTTATTTTATTTCGATTAGCCTTTGACCATAGTCTCACCTAATAGTGACGATGTGGTCAAAAATGGTAAGTATGATAAACAAAGAATGGGAACTTGTCCTCAAAGATAGAGACCGGAACACACCATGGGGTGTTGAGTGACAGATTTTCTACTTGAAGAGATTAACTAGCCAGACGAGTATTTGCAGAATTCCCGACCATCATGCAATAACGAACGATTCTAAGACAAAAACCAAGTGGGAGCGATATGCCCTCTGAAGCAAAGGAGCGTTCAGTAGAAAATACCGCCTAACGGTCACCCATCCAAGTCATAACTGCAGCGAACATTGTCTATCCCAATTCATCGGTTAAGGCAACTAGGCAGCCTCCAACACGAGGGCTTCAAAAACATAAATCAATGTTATGGTGATCGCAAACTTTATTTTTTTGTATATCCTAGTTTGTTTTTCCAGATCACTATAATGTCTAGTAATTTCAAATCAGGGACCGGAATAGCCAGGTCAAATAATACATATAAGTTATGAGTACCTAGAGAAAGCATAATGTAATTTTCTACACCAGTACATTTGGCTTTGAGTCTTACGACCGGAGAGAATTGGAACAAAACTGTCTTCATTTGAATATTATTCTACCTATCATGGCAAGCTCTATGAATGTTACATACACTTATTATAACTGTAGTTGGAAATCTAGCTTCTAGTCGTGAGTCTGCTTCCAGCTATTTTGGTCCATATAGAATCAGTCAAACAACATCAGTGATTGAAACTTTAGTACCTACTATTATATGGTGTTGATGAGATTGTAAAGATGTTATTATATTTCAGTATGTAAAATGCAGATCCATCTTTGGCATATTTATGCTAGGGTATTCGCAAAATGCCCTACCACCATGCTATAACGACTGCCATCCTTACACAACAACCGGGACCGACGGCTTAACGTGCCCTGCCGAAGCACGAAAGTGCTCAGTAGTAATGTCACTAGCGGTCACCCATTCAAATCAGGACTGTGGGCGAAGTTGCTAAACTTTGCTGATCGGTTACGATCAGCTAAATAAACTTCGCTACGAGCGCTTCAAAAACTCTGATAAGTTTTGGATAATAAGATGACCTGCCGGCCCCACGAACCCAAGATCTCTACACGAAACGGCTCAAATATATAACCACTACAAAGATTAGCATATTTGCGCCACTTAAGGCTCTCCGTTAAAGTAGCCGCGGTGCCAGTTCTCACTTTGCTATTTTTAAAATAGAGTAGAAGATCATCTTAAACTAAATGGCCAAACTGCTAACTTCTGCTTGTTGCACACAAAGTTCATATAAATCTACAATGGTCATAAAAACGACGAAACATATTCATTATCGTAACGGAATTCATCACTACGAGATGAGTAAATTTATGCGGAATCACGTCCTCCCCAAATCAGTTTATCAAAACAAATGGACAAAAGCAGTTCAGTTATTACAACCTACATTATGTATTAGGTGTATTCCCTCTCTGTGTATGTACCGGATTTACATATAAATATTTGCTTTTTGTATGGTAAAACATTTATGATTGTTGGTTTGTCAAGTGGATTGGTGTTTTTGCAATTCATAGGTTCAGTACAATCAGTTTGCTGGACATGCTGCTATTTGTTTGTGCAGCATTTGAGTTTTATGTCTTAAATTATACTCTATATTACGACGGGAGCTTTATAGCTCTATGCAAACTGTATATAGAGCTTCGAATCATAAATATAGAGCCGCTATAAGTATGCTCCTTCCAACTACAAAGTTTTTTTTATTTTCTGATAAGTAAGCCTCTGACCACAATCTCACCTGATGGTAAGTGATGATGTGGTGGAAGGTGTTAACAGGTAAGTAATAGTTAAGTTATTCTATAAACAAAAAAAATATATTTTAAAATGTTTCTTTGGACTAGCAGAAGTCAACCCTAAGAGGTTGTTAGCATTTTACCAATAACCCTGTATTGTAGATTTAGTTGGCTTGTAGGTTGTCTGAATACTTTCATTGCAGTAGCTGTAGTGTTGTATATAGTTCGTATTATTTTGATATCTAAGGCGTACAGCCAATTAAAAAAATATATTAAGAAGAACGTTAACGTGCAACTTTAACACGTAACATTGTTGCATACGATTACAACTATGATTTAAATAAAATAAATTTAACATAACGGATTTAATCACGTTTATTTTAAAATATTCTTTCTTTCTTTAGATTTCAACACTGCTGTGATCGTGGGCACAGGTAAATTTTACTCATCACCACATTGCTCAAGACTCTTTACTCTCCTTACAACTATGAAGTTATTGATCACGCGTATAGTCGCTGTCAAGAGTAGAGGTAGACTCTATCCGTGATCACGATTACTGCAGTGTTGAAAGCTCGGGATAAAAATATTTTAAATAAACGTGGTTAAATAGGTTTAATTTGCTTAATTTCTATGTATAATTCCTTGTAGGGTGCCGGGATAAAATTGCACCTCTCATATTTATCCGTGGGACTAGTAAAAGGTGACGGAAGAAAACTTCCAAGAGGATGGGCAGCAGAGTCTTGTGATGAACTGGCATATTGCACTGTGATCCCCAAGACACCTGCAGCGGGGATTATGGCAAGCTGGGGAGCTTGCCAAGCGGTCCCTCCTCTCAGTAGTAGTGGTTTAGTTCAACGCTGAACATTGTGGCTTTTAATCTGACATGTGTCATAATTGCAGAAATCATAAACTCGAAAATTTTCAAAGCCGCAGGCTGAACCTAGTGTATTCTAAGAGAACTCGACTCTCAAACGCGACCGCTCAAAACTCGCGTGACTAAACTCCCTTAATAAGAACAAAACGCTTGCTTAGAAGACATTAGCGTCGTCGCTTTATTTTAATAGTGCAGCCTATAAGGAAGTAAGTGATGAAGGGAGCGCAACTATCTAGATTGTATGGGCGCACCGGTTTGTGCGGTAACGTGATAGTTACTGGTTCCAGTAGCTGTTATCATAATTATTATAAATATGGTAATGTTTGACTACGTGGTAGGGCGAAATAGTGATGGTGGGATGAGTCGCACAATCTATACAATGAAATGGTGAAGATAGACTGACATTGATGGACTATTTTTGAAAGAGCAACTGATTTTTATGGTTCGTTGTCTGATTTAGTGCAATTATTATTTATTGTATTATTGGTAACACTTTTGTGTTATTTCTGGGTTCCAGAGGTTATATTGGCAAGGGCCAAAGTCAATTGCTTTTACAAGGATAAATATTTACTAAACATTCTACGTGTGTTTTACATGACTGCATTTTGAAGCAGTCTAAACGCTGATGTATGCATGACAAGTATCATGATTAGTACAAGGCTTTTGGGTACGACACCAGTAATAAAAATTAAAACAGGGATTGTCCTTGTACTATTTATTGGGCATTATGTTATAATTTCTATAGATAGGTAGTATATTTGGCAAAAAAATTAGAAGGTACTCGATTCGTCTGTTTTTTTTTTATATTTGTTAACTCAGAACTTTTGATTTGGTTTTGGTGAACCGATTTTGATTACATATTTTTATTTGAAAGCTGATGCTTGCTGTGTAGTCCCACTCAAATTTCATGAAAATCGGTCAAGTGGTTTTATTTAGCAGTAGACAGAGACCACGAGTTCCCATTTGACACAATTTTGGCAAATCTCTTACTTCTCTCATATAACATTTTTTTTATGTACACCTGTCTTTTAAGGGTATATTTACTCATAACAAGACCTAAACTTTTTATTATGATAATCTCAAATTAGAAATGAAGACCATTCAGAACACTCAACTAGTTTTGCCGACGAATAATATTAACTCGTAGGTTTGATATGAAATAAAATATATGAAACTTGCTTTCAATACATACTGAGAGGTAGAAATAATTTGCTGGTACCATGACAATGACTCAAACACTTCAATTTAAATATTTTAATACGCGTTTATCTGAAAACTTATCTCATTATTAGAAGTTTGTCAAACCTACAATTCCATTACAATCTTCGAGATATTATTAAACTATTAAACCAGTTGGCAGAATTCATCGAGAAAACGTCTAGATGGTTATATACGGAAAAAGTAGTGCATATACAGGCATATGATACATAACCAACAAGTCCGTTGCAAACGTGGAATGCCTGTGCTAAAGGGAAAAGTAGAATTTATTGGCCATATAACATGTTTTTTTTTGTTAATGTGATGGTACAACCCCGAGACCCACATGATGTTAAGTGGGCTAACCTCTACCTATAACAGATGCATTTCTTCAATTGTACCGTGCCCGTCACACGTACAGTTGTTAGGTCTCATGTGACTATAATTTTACTGGCTCTCAAGGACTGCTGCCGGAACACACTGATAGGTGCTTGGCGACAGATTCTCTACTTGAGGATGATCACTAGCCAGGCGGGCATTCTCAAAATGCCCTTCCACCATGCGGTGAAGCTCAAGCCCGTGGTGGGATTCGAACCATGGATCTGCTGCACGGCAGTCCATAGCCAATGCCACTGAGCCATCACTGCTTCAAAACGCGATGCGAGACAAGTTAAAATACATATTTCTTTAAGTTTTTTTTTAAATGTTATTGTGACTGAACAAGCCCGAGGCCCACCTGATGTTAAGTGGACTAACCTTTGCCTATAATAGACGCATTTCGTCAACGACGAATTGCACTGGGCCCGTCACACTGAGACGTCGAGTTGTCTCGACGTCTCAGTGTGGGTCTCATTAGCCTGTAATTTTTCTGGCCCTCAAGGACTGCTGCCGAAACACACCGTTAGGTGCTTGGCGACAGATTTTCTACTTATATATACTTGAGGGTGGTCACTAGCCAGGCGGGCATTCGCAAAATGCTCTTCCACCATGCGGTGAAGCTCAAGCTTGTGGCCGGATTCGAACCATGGACCTGCTGCACGGCAGTCCATAGCCAATGCCACTGAGCCATCACTGCTTCAAAACGTGACATGAGACAAGTTAAAATACATATTTCTTTAAGTATTACAGGTAACAATAGTCATTTAAAGGCAGCCAAGTTGTTAGCTGTGCAAAAATCCCTTTTAACTAATTACAACATATTTTATTAACTAATTAAAACATATTTTATTTCTTTGTTTTAATTTGATGGACATTTACTTGTTTGTTAGGTCTCATGTGCCTGTAATTTTACGGGCTCTCAAGGATTGCTGCTGAAACACACTGTTAGGTGCTTGGCGACAGATTTTCTACTTGAGGGTGGTCGCTAGCCAGGCGGGCATTCGCAAAATGCCCTGCCCCAAATTTGTTTGTTTGTTTAACTATTATTTGCACTAATTTTAAATTTTCAAGTGTCGTTAGAAATATATATTGGGCAAATTATACCGTATATACGACTCAATTCACTTCTCCATTCTCGGTTATGATGACGATTTATAGCAATGTAACTAATATAGGTACATCTTGGTTAATGCTAATAATCTCGGACATTAATGCTCGGAAACCGTTTACATGCGCATTATCAGCTATAAATCATTCCTTGAGCTAACAAAGGCGAGACAGGGAACCTATGTCTAATTTAAATAGGGTCTTTACATAAAATATAGCGGGTGATAAAACTAGGACAGAGTTAGAAATGCGATACGAAAAGGCGACGTGCCTGTAGCCATCTACGAAAAATAGATTGAGACTTTGAACTGAAACATTTTTTTGCTTTAAAACAATCTCTGATTTATTCTAATCTGAATATTGAAATCTGGACATGTAGATTTCAGAGATGCATCACACCACTCGATCAGTGCAGGATTTTCGAAGAAATGATGGCTCAGTGGCATTGGCTATTGACTGCCGCGCAGTAGGTTTATGGTTCGAATCCCACCGCGGGCTTGAGCTTTCCCGCATGGTGGAAGGGTATTTTGCGATTGCCCGCCTGGCTAGCAACAACCCTCAAGTAGAAAATCTGTCGCCAATCACCTAACGGTATGTTTCGGCAGCAGTCCTTGACAACCAGTGAAATTACAGGCACATGAGACTTAACAACTATATCTCAAGGTGACGGGCGCAGTGCAATTCGTCAATTGTGATGAAATGCATCTGTTCTAGGCAGAGGTTAGTCCGCTTCACATCAGGTGGGCCTCGAGCTTGTTCCGTCATAATAACATTAAAAAAAAACTAATCCAGTTGCTATAACGAGACCTTATCTTACAATGTTATCAATTAAGAAAATTTATACAGTGTTTTAAATTTGTATCAACTTTCATACATATTAATGATTCGCGAAATTGGATGTAATAATATTAAATGCTGAATTAATAAAAGATTCAAGTTGTTAAAGGATTTCAAACTGAATTAATGAGCGAAACGTTTTTCAGAAGCAATAACAAAGGTCCATAAAATTAAACAAGTGATATATAATACCAGATATGAAGCCTAACATAATAAAAGAGTATAATCTTGTGATAAAAGCAACATCAACGGGCAATGGTCGTAACATAAATAACTGAAAGGTCTCATCTTACAAGGTACACTTGGCGACGTGTAAAATATTGTTATTGATAATAAAACAACTATAACTCAACCCGATGACTTTATACAGAGAATTGCATCACGTATTGAGGAATTTGAGAACACCATGTAAGAAGATCTGCTTGAAAATAAAGGTATATTTTATGAATAAATTATGGCAATGTAAAGTATGATAAACGATGGTAACGATTGTAATGGAACGGCTAGGTGTACAGTTGGCAAGGCAAGTCGTGATCGTAACCTTTAAGGCGATGAAGTAGAAGAGAGTGGTGGCGGTAATATAACTTGTGTGGGTGATTGTAAAGCACCTCACATCAAGCGCAGCGGGTGGTTCTGACAAGTAAACTAGTATCTCGCAGTGAGGGTAACGTAATAATCTAAGTATATCACGACCAGAATTCCTAGACACTTAATAGAATCAAAATATTGTATTTAAAGAATAAAGGTGGAGGTCTTTGGAAGCTGGCGGAATAATATTAATACTGATGTTCAATAAACACTCACGTTTCCAATGATTATGATGTTACGAATAATTAAAGTTCTGACGTTTTTGGATCAGGTCAAATGTTAATAGAAGTTAGAATTAAGAACCGTCTGGTAAGCTGCTCTGATAATTTTAATTGCTTCAACATAATTTTGTACTTATTTTAATTCACTTCCAGAAATTAAATAGCGCAATGATGTAGTTAGTGGCAAAAGGAAATCATGGATTGTACTAAAAATACAAAGGTTTGCTTATCATTCATACACTAAATCAATTGGAAATTGATTGGCATTCAAAATGGATGTATACACCAAAATATGGCTTATTCCAGAAATCCCCTTAGCGAATCCCCTGCGAAGGGGATTTCTGGACTTTTTGTCTAGAAATCCCCTGTCCGTCGTCTTTGAGTGATGGAAGGGGATAATTGGACAATAAGTCCAAATATCCCCTTAACCATTTAACTGAACAAAAAGGCCAGCCATCCCCTTAAGTAATGATTTGCATTTCGGTTCTAACAGGTACTGCAGTATTTTTTTCGGTAAGTACAGTATTATAGTAAAAGGGACCACGTTATTTTCTTATCACAAACATTAAGAGTAGAGTTCACGGAACGCTTTCCATACAAACGTAGTTTCGTAATATTTTAAATACTAAGCGTTCAAACTCGGCGAAACTTTGCATGTATAACCTTGAACCTAATATTTATGCTTCTAGCTCCAGATTTCCGTAAAACTAAATATTAAAACAAAAGAAAGGAAAATTTGTTTCGTATCGGAATTGGTATTTGGATATGTAATATATAATAAATCAAAAAACTGATAATACCAGTAGCATATATATAAAACTCAACAATAATACGTGAAGTTGCAGATCGGAAATTAATTTTCAATGTTTATGACTCGTTTTGTAAGTCAATACTAACTTATTGCAACACTTCTTGGGGTGGGGCATGTTTGACTTATATGTTTTTATTTTAAATGTTATTGTGAAAGAACAAGCGCGAGGACCACCTGATGTTAAGCGGTATTCTCTGCCTATAACAGATGCATTTCATCACAAGTGACGAACTGCACTGCGCCCATCACCTTGAGACATACCTGTTAAGTCTCATTTTGCCTGTTAATTCACTGGCTCTCAAAGACTGCTGCCGGAACACACCGTTAGGTGCTTGGCGACAGATTTTCTACTTCAGGGTGGTAGCCAGCCAGACGGGCATTTGCAAAATGCCCCTCCACCATGCGGTGAAGCTCAAGCCGGCGGCGGGATTCGAACCAAGGACCTGCTGCGCGGCAGTCTATAGCCAATGCCACTGAGCCATCAGCGGAGCGGCCCCCGTCACAATAACATAAAAAAATAACTCACACTCACTCACACTATTTGTAATTTTACACAGAACATATTTACAATCTTGCATGCTAAAATAATTAAAACATTTTATATACTATATTGCTTAATATAATGTTAACTTCATGTTATTAGAAAATTAAATACATCTTAACTAATATTCTATAAATAAAAGTGTGATCTTGGAAAGGATAGCAAACCTACAACACAAGATTAATCTTAGTGTAGGCTAATGAATAGGCGTTACTTTGCGGAAATTCATATTTAATAATAACAAATATTATTAATATATTTTAAGAAAACGTCAAATTAATATTTTAATATAACACTTAAAAAATATAAAAATATATAGTCTTGAGTCAAGACCTCCTGAGGTTGCTTCGTGTAGAAGCAAAACGCGTCGGAAATTCTTTCGGTTTAGCTGCGTGGCGTTTGTGCCGTCACGTCGGCTTAACAGGAAAATTAGGCGGAATTGTCACTAGATATATTTTTATATTTTTGTAAGTGTTTTATTAAAATATTAATTTGATGTTTTCTTAAAATATTTTAAAAATACTTGTTATTTTTACTTAGTGTAGGCATTGCTATATATTGGTTTCTACAATACCTTGCGAGTGTAAATATACAATGAAATATGTGCCTAGTATTAATGTTAGTACTACAGTTGTAAATTTGTAAATAGTGATAAATAAAAATGTATTTATTTATAATACGCGTACAAAATTTCACCAAGAAACACTTGGTATTTAATGTATGGAAAGCCCTCCGTGCACTCTACTCTTAACGTGTCGTCATACGTGTCATATTTTTTTTACTTTATGGATAACTGCGTTAAACTATATGAATATTCGGATTTTGTGATATTTCATGTAACTTATAAAAATTCATATTAATTTTCCTTCACGATACTTGGACATTTGATTTTGAAAAGAATATATATCGATCTTGGGTCAGCGGTGTTTAACGTAATATGAGTGTTTTTGTTTTTTGAAAACCGCCTGATTGGACCCTCGCGTTTGTTTGGTGAACATTAACTATTAAAAGTGACGTGCGACAGCAGACCTGGAACCATCTTCGTCGCCCAAGCAAGTACCGTCCGAATAGAATCGGCCGATTACGTTAGGTAGGTAAGCGCTAGGCTTGGTTCGTCCAAATCGATGAGACTTCACTTTATGGTACGTGTGTATGTATTAATTGTATTGCTTGTATATTTTATTGTTTTCAGCCCCGTGGATCACGGGCAAAAGTTAAGCATTCAAAACAGGTTGTCTAGATAGAAGATGTACATATAGCATTCAAATTGAGGCGATAGACATATCTTATCTTAAGGGTGAACTGGCCGGCCCGTTCTCCATACAAACGTGGTAGGGTGATCACTCCCTTATTGGAGGATGTAGGTCCAAAACAAAGCATAATACCGATTGATCTCGTCATTATCTAGGCTTGTATGATGCCGAAATTTTAAGAAGATAATTAACTTGGGAGTTGTGAGCTTCAAAACATTTTCATATAAAATTTTCGAGGCTCATAACTTTCAACATAATTATCTTTTTAAAAATTCGGCATCATACAAGCCTAGATAATGGCGAGATCAATCGATATTATGCTTAATTCTGGACCTAAAATCTCAAATAAGGAAGTGATCACCCTACGGCGTTTGTATGAAGACGCGACCGGCCAGTTCAACCTTAAACGTCAGTATCGAAACTTATACCCGATCTTAATCGCCTGGTGTGACTGGAAGAAAATCTAGATTAACTCGTTAGTTAAAGGAACTGAAGGAAACCAGACAGCGGAGAACGATATAAACAAACTTCACTTAATGCATTTAAGTTCATTAACATAAAAATAGTAATGGCTTTATTCATGATCAGAATCAGATTATTTGACCCTGTATATACACATTGATGGTAATTTTATGCAGGTGCTATTTGCAATTGAATTAGCAGACTGGTGTGTTAATTTATATTACATGAAAACTGCTGTTTCAAGACTTTTTGAATTACTTATACCTATCAGCACGCTAGACCAGAAAATGAAAATTCTGTTAGATGGAAAAATAATTGGCAACTAGCGGATTTCAACCCCGTGACTACAAGTCTTTGTCTCTATCTATTTACCCCTAAGCTATAATAGTGCCCATCGGTAACAACATATTTGACCATCTGTAAATTTACATCTAAACATATATATATATCCCGTGAGTTGCCGCGTTAAAATTGCACCTTCCCATATCATCCCGTGGGTGTCGTAAGAGGCGACTTAGGGAAAAATACTGGAAGGTGGGCAGCAGCACCTTCTAAAGAACTGCCATCTTACACTGCGATCCCCAAGCCGCTTGCCAAGCGTGGGGATTATGGTAAATACCCCCTTAATAGGGGAGGTTGTGTTCAGCAGTGGACGATCCGGCTGTTACAGTACAGTATATATATATATACTGTATTGTATATATAATTTATGTTATTGTGACGGAACAAGCTCGAAGCCTATCTGATGTTAAGCGGACTAACCTCTGCCTAGAACAGATGCATTTCCTCACAAGTGACGAATTTAACTGCGCCCGTCACCTGGAGATAGTTGTTATGTTGTACAGTTTCGAGACATTGTTAATAAATAAATAAGAACTGGATAAGTGTCCGTAAAAATTGATTTGAATTTGTTTATTTATTATTAAGCATACGCATATCTAATTGAGTATTTGCTATTAACTTATAATATTAAGATTTGTAATAATTAAGCTTCGAATGAGCGTCTCAGACGTCTAAATTAAATAAATGATTTTGACTTTGAGTTGTTATAATCTACATCTACACTAATTTTATAATGAGAAAGATTAGTATATATGTATGCAACGAGTAAACTTAAAAACTACTGGACCGATTTGGATGAAATTTGATATGGAAATAGTTCGAGACCAAACTTAATTTATATCCAACTGCGCAAAAAGAGGTTAATGGTTTTGCGCAATAACTGAAATACGCGCAGGCAGAGACGCGGCCCGAAAGCTAGTTAACTAAAATAATATTAACATTTTCTAATTGATTTTCATAAGAGCATCGTAGACGTCTAAATCTAATAAATGATTTAGACTTTAAGTTATTACAGTATCCAAGAAAAGATTTAAAAATGAAATAGTTTCTGTAAATGCTATATTGGATTTAATATAAAGATTACAAACATCGTTATGAATTCAACATTTACTGTTAAAATAATATCTTAAAAGAAAACTACTTATGGAAGAATTTCAAAATTAAGTCCAAATAACATCATTATAATCTTTGTTTAGAATTTTAATCTGCATATTTGAAGCATACGTATAATCATCTTTACACCTATAAAACCATATTAACACCAATTACCGCATCAATGATGCGTTCAAATAGCGATGTATCCATAAATAAATGAATGTTACAAAACTATCACAGGATCTATTTGGTACGCGTGATTAAAACAATACTAGTAAACAAACACTGGATTCGGAAACGGTTAATTGAGTACCAAATTTCAGTGTTGAGTCGAGCTCCTGAACCGCCATTGGAAGCCCTTAATGTTTAACAAATCACGTACACGTACTTTAATTTACTGTCTTAATTTCCGTGATAAATAATGATCCCAGAGACTCATTCGATGAGTCAGAATTTGATTTTGATATAAATCTGAACATAAGACATTTATTACAAAATCACAAATTTACAAGAGGAAAAATGTATGTCATGTGCGGGATTCGAACCCGCGTTCATCCACCACTTTAGCCGGGGTATGCTCTAACCAATTTAGCTAACATGACAATGAGTCATAATCAAGTTTTTCCTTTCGTTCTTTGACCATCGTATTGGGATGGAGCGACATCTATAGTTCAACTTGAAGCAGTGATGGCTTAGTGGCATTGGCTATGGACTGCCGCGCAGCAGGTCCATGGTTCGAATCCCGCCCAGAGCTTGAGCTTCACTGCATGGTGGAAGGGCATTTTGCGAATGCCCGCCTGACTAGCGACCACCCTCAATTAGAAAATCTGTCGCCAAGCACCTAACGGTGTGTTCCGGCAGCAGTCCTTGAGAGCCAGTGAAATAACAGGCAAAATGAGACTTAACAACTATGTCTCAAGGTGATGGGCGCAGTGCAGTTCGTCACTTGTGATGAAATGCATCTGTTATAGGCCGAGGATACCGCTTAACATCAGGTGGGCCTTGCGCTTGTTCCTCCACAATAACATAAAAAAAAAAACTTACATCGTACTGTTGTTATTGCCTAATGTACGGGTGGATGGACGCGGATTCGAAACACGCACATGACTTAAAAAAATCCTCTCGTAAATTTGTTATTTTGTAATGTAATCCACAGAGCAAGCGTTATTGCAAACATAAACATATTAAAAATAAGACATTGATATCCGAATTGATTTCACAGAAGCACACCAAAAAGAAAACGCTCATCAAAACCAACGCGAGCATTAAAAACTCCGACTCATATTACTCAAAAGAGTCTCACATTAAACGTAATACCGGAGGGACGACAGGTGACAAAAACTGTTATGAATGCCGGGAGCAGATCCCTAGTTTTTGCTTTAAACCCGTTCTGAAAGGGCCAACACTCAAGAATGCAGCAAGACGATGATATGTGAAGCGGGCTTTAGTATGGGGCTGCTAAAATAGCGTATAAACACAGCTACCACTACTGGCTTTTATTCTAAGACTTTTACTCCAAGAAAGCTTGTATAAGAAATTGACAACAAGTCCATTCTACATAAATGCATTTTGGTGTAATTTGACCCAAAAAATAATTTAAATTATAGTTAATCTAACAGCTTAGAAATATGTTAATGTCTCCTTAATATAATTAATTAATATCTTTATAACTTTTTGTATACAAAATTCACGTAAGGTCATCGTGACGAATTAATAATTAAATGTAATATGTGTTAAAGTATTTTCACTATAAATGCTCTCATATATCTCACAAACATCACTGTAAAGTTTATTATTTTAATTTTTATTACATAATATGTAAAATTTATTCGTTGAAACTAATACGGTTATTGATGTAATTATTTAATCTTTCGTACTCCAACATTGTCAATATATTTTACAAAGTATGTTTTCTATACAATTTTATGATGCAAAAAATTACATCCCCTAATAGTAATGAATAAAAGTAGAAGACAACAACATATTTTGATAGTATGTGTGTGGAATG
Source organism: Plagodis pulveraria (assembly GCA_963890685.1). Lineage (NCBI taxonomy): Eukaryota > Metazoa > Arthropoda > Insecta > Lepidoptera > Geometridae > Plagodis > Plagodis pulveraria. The sequence goes on along the minus strand of OY982964.1, from coordinate 5,776,931 downwards.
ACAGTTATAGAAGGTCGTACTTTAGTCAGACGAAAGTATTTGACATTGGATTTTATTAATTGTATTTTAGCCTGCCTTCTGTCAGATCCAGCCAAATATATGATTTGGCTGAATTAGGTCTATTTAAAATCTCAATTATCTAAGAGTAAGTGTATAATTCTCTATTATGACATATTATTACTAAGACTTAATCTTAAGTTAGTGGTACTGGTTTTTGATGTGCCTAACAGGACGAAATGGTCGCTTAGCGACAAAGTCCTTTATAAATAAAAGTAAATAATACTCTTATTTTTGGGTATAAGTAGTAATTTCTATGGCCCACTGAGCATATATATATATTTGCCATTACAAACACTGGCAAAATTGTCAGCGTTCAGATGTTCCAATACTCTAACTGTACGTTTAAAATGTTATCCTTCTTTTTCTTCCTCTTAATGGTTATACACTTTCTAACATTGTAATTTCTGCATTAACGCCTGCACAGCGGATCAGCTTACAAAATCATAACAAAAGAAAAACCTGAACTATGAGAGGGATTTGAACCATCCCCTTAAAAATGGTTAAACAACAGGAACGCTAGGATAAATTTGAGCTATGAATCATTCACTACGATAGCTCGATTGGCAGAGTATGTCCGGGCTATGGGAACGGATTGGTGGTGGATTCCTTGGAGTTTTTTTTTTCGGTTTCATATTTTGATTTTATTGCCCTTATAAACAAAATATTACGAACTATATACAAAACTACTACTATAAGTTATTGCAGACTCACAGGTAGTCCAAATGCTCCAGCCCACTACCAGTTGACAGCGTACCCAGCGTGCTGACATAATTTCTCCGTTGAATTGCAATGCTTATTAGTTGAGCTAAATAGGTGCCAGAATTTTGATCACGCGTCGCATCGACCAAGCGCTCTGAAAAGTTTTGGAAATACAATGAGTTCCCAGTCCCTATGAACGCAATTTTATTATATTATATTTTAAGGTGTTATTTCATATATTTGATTTTATTATATTTCAATATCTAATTAGTAAAACTACGCTAGATGGTTTTGTTTTCCTGTAATGTATGTCATGTGCATGTGCAATTATGTTTTAGTAAGCTTAATCATTTCATTAAAATTTATTAAATACGAGAATAATAATGTTGTCTTAAGTTTTCGCGATTATTACACATAGTAATTAAATAACTATGAACAGTTTAAATTGCGTATATTTATCATTATTTTTGTCTCGAAATTTCAAACACTTTGCAGTGATCATTTCTGACCTCAGTATCACAGTTAAGTTGCATCAACTGTGATCACGACTATTTTCCATCAAGAAAATAACACAATAATTTTAAAGTGGATAAATGTAATACTTTCGCAACACTAACCATAATTTGAGGTCTTTTAAAATTGCCATGACTTCGTTAGCAACGTTCTTCCTAAAGAACCAAAGAAATCCAAAAGGCGTACATAATTGCACCGTCAAATTCAACGATTTCATTCTGCCTCTACCCAGGATACCTCTTAATTTGCGCCTGAGGTCGTTTCTTTTCAATCCCATGGTGAAACGAGTTGATTTAAAGCAACATCGTTATTTCGTACTAATCTAGACAGTATAAGAAGTTTCGATCTTTTTAATACCAACCAATTTGATTTCCTTAGAACTTTCAGGGTATAAAAAGGTTGTAAAAAGAATTGGTAACACCCATGGTGTTGTAAATGTCCATAGGCGACGGTAACCGCTTACAATCACGTGGCTCGTCTTCTTGTTTGCCATTTCATTACAAAAAAAAAACATTCCAGAGAATTCTATGCTCACTATGGAATTTAAAGCATTATCTTCAGTATATGTAATAATTTAAAATATACGCAATTAGATACTCTTGAGGCCCTCATGACTCTCGTTTATGAATTCAGTGTCACATTAACTTACTGCATGAAGCACTTTTGTTAGAACTACTTCTTGCCTCTTATGAATGGACGTCGTAGAGGATTTGAATTGATATATATATTTGTCGTCCTTCTGACGTAGAATGTTACCAGGAAGAAAAATATACCAAATCTTCTTATAACTTCAACGTAACGTCTAAGGTGTTGCTGTCAATTAAATGTGCTTATACACTCTACATATATTACTTTAGTCTCTAAATGTTTATTAGTTTACCCTCATCTTTAGTAACCAAATGATAGTGAGTACACTACCATTAAAAGCATTCGCCAGAAGACTTGGCGTCACAGGGCAGCCGGTCATAAAATCGCAACCAAATCTTATTATAATATTATATGCATGAGTCGTTCTAATTGTTTTCTCGAGAAAACATATTTTGAAATATGTTATTGTGTAATTATTTGTGTTTCTATAAAAATCACAAGGTGTATGAAAGCAGTATATTATACTGCTTTCTGCCATCTTCATACCCATAAAGCAAATATGCTTCCATCGGAAACATATAAAGAGGGTTGGAGTCACATAGCAATCGGTCATAAAACAGGAGCCAAATCTTTTACAATGCTTTATCAATGTTTCGTCCTAAATCTTTTTAAGTAACACATATTTTGAAATACGTTCTTGTAGTATCCTGTGGCTGGAAAAAATAATTAATTTGTAGGACAAAAATACAAAGACTATGATAATTATTAAATTACTAAGCTGAAAATATTATATAACACTAGCAGAATAGTAGCACAAAAGCACTCGATGTGCGTGACCTATCCAATCTTTAAACAGTTTGCTACTGTGCAGAATGGACAACTTTACTGTGCAAACCTTAATTATCTTTAATTACGTTCAATGTAGTTGCCAACAATTGGATGTAATTAATGTCAGTGTTTAACGATAGTTTTATCACCATCTCGTTTTAGTGATTAATGAAAGAATCTATTCATTAATCGTTGCAAAACATGCTGATTGCATAGTGATTTATACCTTATGTCAACTGAACAATTTTGCCGTCATTAATTTTGTAGTTGTCTTACGACTTGTTCGAACTTATACATAGAGAAAGAAATAGGAACTTCATATAAACAACGTTGGCCATAGCATGGTTAATTTGATATAAAATACGGTAACAACACAGTGTGGAATGATGAGTTAGTTAGCTATATCATCTTTTTTTTTCTAATCCTATTTATTCAGGATCGGTATAAAAGGTATGTCTTTTTACCAACTTCAAAAAAAGGAGGAGGTACTCAATTCGTCTGTATTTTTTTAATATTTCTTACCTCAGAACTTTTGATTGGAGAACCGATTTTGATGATTCTTGTTTCATTTGAAAGCTGATGCGTGCTTTGTTTTGCAGATAAATTTTATCAAAATCGGTGAAGCCGTTTCTGAGCGACACTCCAATAACTGAAAAGTATTTTCCTATATTGATGATATAGTCATAGACAGTGAATGACAATCGCTCCCATACATAGCAAGGGTCACTTGCAAGGGTGAAAAAGATTTATTTGCCAGAAAATTGAACCGACTTCAACACTCAAATGTGAGAAATAACTTATTGAATTCGGTACCATGATGGTACAAAAGTACCTTTAAATTTCACACATTTTAATGTTGAAGTCGGTTCCATTTTTGGTGAAATTTTTTAACAATAAGGTCCCTTAACCACAATATGAAGACACACTGAAATTACAGATACCGAAAATATCTGCAAAATTTTTATGTTTTGGTAACCGTGACATTTTGATACAAACTTTGTGATATTAGTGATATGAGATCACAATGCAAATAATATAGTAAACGCGCACTTATTCATATTGACATATAAAAAACCTATCATCATACCTGTATTTCCCGAAGGGGGTTAGACTGAGGCGTTTATATGGAGACACAGCCGCAATGAATGTTCAACAAACTTTCTTTATCAATTAAATTCTTCTTTGTCATTCAACGTAATTCAAAATGTATACAGAATTTTAAAAAACGCATCTCCCGATGCAATTAACTGTATTGTTATGTTAATCAGATTTCTTATTGAGATACACCGGTCCGATGATGTGAGATAAATATCTTCTTATTGCTTGTTTGCCTACAAGATTAATGTTCCTGCAATGTTCTTTATTTATAATGTTCATCGTTGGTACGTTTTGAGTAGTAATTGAACGTTTTGCCGGCGCAGATGGTTTAAAAATACCATTCGGGAAATAAACGATACATAAGTCGTTGACCGCACTTTTTATATTAGATTGCGAATGAATTATGTATAAACACAAAATATAAATTTTGACGAGTATTAAGATAACTAGTCAGTATTATTGTCAAAGTAAATTTTGTAATTTACAAAAGTAAACATACAAATTGTATTATTTCTTAAAATGCACTGTAGGCCAAACTAACAAAAAAATTACGCGTGAAAACGAAGGAATTAAATTAATAAAAATATATTTTACATCATTTTATTTTAAGTGTAGCATGAAACGTCTTTAAAATAACTTATCAATATTAACTGTCTTTTCAGATAGCAGTTCATGTGAGTCTCAAGGTGACGGGCGCAGTGCAATTCGTGACTTGTGACGAAATGCATCTGTTATAGGCAGAGGTTAGTACGCTTAACATCAGGTGGGCTTTGAGCTAGTTCCGTCACAATAACAAAAAGTAAAAAAAATATTGGTAAAAGATTTTCTAAAATGAAATCAGCTATTCCATCATTTCTAAAACCTTTTATATATGAATTTTAATATCAACAACAGCGACAATACCTCACCGGCAGATAAACCAAAAATATCTTATACCAAAATTAATAATTTGGCTTTCGTTTAACGTCTTCCCATTAGACTATCGGATGAAAGAACCAGGAACCCCTTTGATGTCATCCAAACTAAAATTTGTTTTGAAATGTACGCTTCATCCATCAAAAAAATCACCCATCCCCTGTTTACGTTTAATGGACATAGTCATAATAAATACTGAAGAATTTCCGTCGACGAGTTTTGAAAATAATCATGTATCATCCACATTTGTTCCCAATTATGCCGTTGAAATATACACTGAGAATCGTTTCTTGGGTCGGATGTCGGACTGACTTGTAATTAATATCACTTGGTTTGAGGACTGAATAAACTAAGAAATATTTGACGGGTGGTTATCTTGTAATAATAATCTCTTAAAATTCATGCGATTTAGTTGAATTATTAAATTCAATAATTAAAAAAGTGCTTTCCGTTTTTTGAAAAATAAATTTCGAGAAAATTGATTCTAGAAACCTTTTTCTGCTAAATCTTACATTATTGTAAAAATAAGAAACAATACATTTTGAAAATAGACGAGAGTATAAATTTAAGTCATGTGCGGGATTCGCACCCGCATCCATCCACCACTTTAGCCGGGGTATGCTCTAACCAATTGAGCTAACATGACAATGAGTCATAACCAAAATTTTTCCAATCGTTCTTTAACCATCGTATTAGGATGGAGCGACATCTATAGTTCAACTTACGTTTTCTTACAATCAAGACCAATTTTGCAATCGGTTTTATTTTTTTGTTAGCTCAATTGGTTAGAGCATACCCCGGCTAAAGGGGTGGACGCGGGTTCAAATCCCGCACATGACTTAATTTTTTTCTCTCGTATATTTGTAATGTAATCTGCATAGCAGGCGCAAACATATCAATATTAAACAGAAAAAGTAATTTTGAATCATTATAAATAGCGCATTGATTAATATTTAAGAGTAAAGGAATCAAGACTTATGTGAGGTAGACGATATTATCGAACGTTAATAAATTGTTTTTCTGACTGATGATAATAAAAGAAGCAACAGAGATATGATATGTCATAATAATTATTTCTTAATTCAGTGCGTGCTAGCAGATCGTGGCATGACTTACTGTGTCACCCAGTGCGTACCTTACTTTGCCTATGCCTTCATAGCCTATGACATTATTAAAACAAAATAAAAAATTCAATAGAGATGATGGTTGGCAAGTACCACCTGCTTGGGATCCTGTCATCAAATTAATTAAATCTCAAGGCCGACACAAATCTGCAAGACCTCTGGACACTGTGAGCGAATACTGCGTGAATAGGGAACGTTATGATTAATATAAAAATGTTCGGACGGTAGACCAAATAATTTTCTTAATAACTCATGTGACAAATAAAACCAATTAGTCACCCCGTGACCACGATCACTGCAAAGTGTTTGAAACGTCGGGACAAAAATAATGATAAATATACGCGATTTAAACCGTTTAAAGTTGTTTAATTACTATGTGTAATAATCGCGAAAACCTAAGACAACAAAATAAAAAAATCCAAAAAAAAGTTATGACTGTACCGTGTTTGTATTGTAATTTAAATTTATGTATAGTCAAAAAATTATACCGCTTTTGTTCCTCGTTTGCAAGCCATTTCAACACATGTGTGGAGTAATTTTCCAGATTTATTGCATAATTATTGTTTATTCGAATTTTGATAATGTGTTAAGTGGACCGTATAGAGAACAGTTTCCAAAGATAAAGGAAATAAATTTACGCTGTGCTTATGTTAATTTTTAATGGAGTTAATCTTTTTAACGTTTATGAGATGAGATTAAGGAGTGAATTTGTGGATAGTTAATGAGGATCCAATGTTACTCGGATTTTAAGGTTAATTGCTCTATCAAGGAATATATTTTTTTACATATAGAAGTGTAATTATGTTTCGTGCTTATGTGCTTATGTTTAATGATGATACAAATAACGCCATATTTACTGAATTTCAATTTAACTTAAGACATATAAACTGTTAAAATTGTTTCCTTAAAACCTTTTTTTTATTGCTGGTAGGTAAGCCTTTGACCAAAATCTCATCTGACGGTAAGTGATGATGTGGTCGAAGGTGTTAACAGACTTAACCTAGAATTACTGGCTCTCAAGGACAGCTGCCGGAAAACACCGTTAGGTACTTGGCGACAGATCTTCTAGTTGAGGGTGGTCCCTGACCAAAATATGGTCCCATGTAATAGATGGTTAGTTTATTGACACCTACAGGGTACAATGTTGTTAATAAAAAAATGTTTCTCAGAACAACCGTGGCTTAAGACTCTGAGATACTTCAGCGGTATTTTTATACACACGCTAATGCAACAACTAAAAGATTACAAAAATGGAGATAGATTAATATCTTTCACATAACAAGAATATACAATATTAATTTATAACAAAACTAGTTCACTTGACTAACGAAAACCCAAAACGTTTTACTGCATTAAAAACGGTAAAACCAAACTCCTAAACATTACAGACGGTTAAAACACATAAAAGGTCCCACGTTTTAGCAACATCCATGTGAAATTTGATAACCCCACAGTCCATTTTAATTACAAATGCCCCACACCTTTTAATATCCGTACAATACAAACACAGACACAAAAACAAACACAAGGGTTTTAGGAGGGCGACACACTAAGCGTTATCAATGCTTGGACCGACGTCACGCTCCCACCAGATAATGGCCGGTCAATATTTGAAAACCCATCACTGACAACGTCAAAATGACTTCTTCACTTTACTAACACAACTTTATTATAACACATCTAAAACTCAAAACTGAGCCTTAAATCCTAGACAAAAGCGTTGATATTGAAGTTAGTCAAGTGAAAATGAATGATAATGTCTGGCTACTTGATCCATTAGGCATTTCTTTGAATATCAAAAATAAAAGAAACTGTATAGGATATGTCACAGGTAATAATGACATCAGAGTAGTTTTAATATAACGTAAGCGTGGTGTAAGTAGCACTTTGAATGACGTATTCAGAAATGTAACACAGTGAAAGAGAGAAGTATAATTATTTAAGAACTATCTTAAACATGGACAATAACTTAGTGCATCTACATCCAGTTAGCTCTACGGCACGAAAGTTCTTGAGATGTTGAGTAATTTAATGTTAATGAATTGATTCAGGCGTTACTTTGTGGAAATCCATATATAATATTAACAAATATTAAACATTAAATTAATATTTTAGAAAAATACTTTAAAATTGTATCAAGTGACTATTCCGCTTTGATTTTAGAATGGATTCGCGATCGTGCGCTCGAAGAGTCAAAACTTCCTGAGGATGCTTCGTGTAGGTGCGAAACACGTTGAAAATTCTTCCAGTTTGACTGCGTGGCGTTTGTGACGCCACGACGGCTTAACAGAAAAATTATGCGGAATAGTCACGAGATATATTTCTAAAATATTTAAATAATGTTGTATTTGTAATTTTATTTTATTTTACATTTTGTGAGCTTGTGATTTTTTGTTGTTTGCTTAAAGAGGATACTCACTTTTATGGGATGGAATTCAATTTCAAACGATTTCATTATCACGCTTCTAGCCAGCTTTCGTAACCATTCCATAGCAAGTGAAGCAGTGATGGCCTAGCGATAATAGCTATGGACTGCCGTGCCACAGGTCCCTGGTTCGATCCCCACCGCTGGCTTAAGCTTCACCACATGGGGGAAGGGCATTTTGCGATTGTCCACCTGGCTAGCTACCAAGTAGAAAATCTGTCGCCAAGCACTAAACGGTGTGTTCCGGCTGCAGTCCTTGAGAATCAGTAACATTACAGGCAAATGAGACTTAACAACTACATTTCATGTGCATTGTGCAGTGCAATTCGTGACTTGTGATGAAATGCATCTGTTATAGACAGAGGATATTCCGCTTAACATCAGGTGGACTACTACCTAGTTCCATTACAATAACATAAAAAAATATATACAACTGCAAAGTATTGGCGAGTTTAAAATAATATTTCTCGTATTTTGAATAACTTAAACAATAATGCACGTGATTCTACACCCATAAAACTGCCAACAATAAAAAAAATTACGTTTACCCGTAACAAATGTAATAAATTCAATTATATGTAAAAATAAGGTATGTGATATTGTAAATACCCCTCTTCGAATGTCGCGTTTTACGTGACTAAGTACAATAGTAAGACGACCTAGCAACTAACCCAAAAAATTTAAAAAACAATTACGCCAACATAGTAGACTTCAGCGATTACTAGAGACCCAAAAAGAGCCTTTCAGAATATTATATATTGTGAGACTTTTAAACGATTTTACGATTTGCATCTTTTTTCAAGATTAGCTGAAAATAGTAACTTAACAGTTACAAAATATTATCCCTCAAGATAACCCAAACTTTATCTGCCTTATTAAAACTTGTACAATAAATCCTTAAAAACAAAATTGTCTGCACAGACGTCCCAGTAAATAAGGATTAAAGTATTTAATCAGTTGTTTCTAGCTCTCTTGCTCCGCCGTCTTGTTTCAAGGAAAGTTTTGACGTGACTTATATCTTTGCAACTTTAGGAAGAACGTGTTGCAAAAGAAAACAAATTAAGCCAGGTGAAGATGACAAACTTTCTCAAGTCTTTATTCAGAAAGGTAGACAGAAGGTATGATTACTTACATTATTCTTCCGCTATTGTTCATGAAACGCCTCTGATATCTGTAAGTAAACAAAACAAAATTGTCAAAGATCCATTAGAATGAATTGATGTAAAATATTCCCATCTGACCATTATCGTTGGTAACATTAAAATTTGACAGTACATTAGTATCATATTGGTAGGATATTACTTTATAAGTGTATGTGTGGGTGTAGGATCAAAGAAGATGCTTTCCGGCTTACCATTTAAAGATAAAGGCGTGCTATAGAGACGCCTATACGGTGCGGTAAGAGATTACAATTTTATTTACTACTCCAAAACGTTCGATAATCTATGTCTTAATTAACCAAGCGAGAGGAATGCTGGCACCATGGAACTCTTACTTTTAAATCTCTACAACTTTAAATTTCGTCATGCTCAATCGAATTCCTACTTTATTGTTGTTATGATAAGAGTTATTCATACGGTTATTGGAATAATGGAAAAGACCGTAAAGAAATCGTAACAGTATCGTTTCGAGTTCATTAGTATTGGGTGCTTTACATGTGTTTTGTCGGAAACCAATATCCATTTGCTTGGGGCTGATTTGATTGGAATTATTTTCGTAAGCAAGAACGACATGTTTTATTCTGTTACGCTTTGATTTTATTCACTTTATTTCTCCCTGAGTGGTGCCTAAATTGATTTTGCTTTACGGTTTCGCGTTTTAATTTGTGTATTATATAGTATTATATTACATTATAAATATGTATATTACATTATTCAGTGATTGCACCCTTAATAACGTTTGAAAGTCTACCCTAGTTGAAATCAAAATTATTATACATTCATTTTCACTTGAAATATTCGTTCCTGACAGTACCTGACCTCAATTTTCCGATTGATGGGTTACGGTAATGGGTCATAAAATCCTCAGTAAATCTGGCCGTAAGATAAATTTTATTTTAATAAGCACTCCTTTGCTTACGATGATCGATCCAATAAAGTTGAATTTGAGGGTCCACGAATTTAATCAGCAACATAAAACAAACTGCCTGACAAAGTTGCTGTAGTAGTAATCCTAACAGAAATTTATTAAGAGGAACTCGAATCAATCACAAAACGTAATCCTGTAAGGCTATAAACAATCTGAGACAAACGCCGATAAAGCCTGTTTTACGATCTGCCACCTCGTTTATATCCGAAAGCGTTGGGGCAAAACAAAACGTAGAATATGGTAACAAAATGGGACCACTCAATAGTATTGTAACATTTACAGATTTACGATTATCCTCGGTGGTACATATCAAGTTATCATTAAAATCCTCCATCTTGGAAGGGAATTCGGATATGTTTATGGGGTTATTTTGATACAATACATTTGTTTAAAATTGTTTGGTTTAGCTGAGTTTTGTGATTTACAAGCTTAAGAATTATTTTTGTGAAGTTTGACGTTTACAGTGACTTGTATCTATTATGGTAACATATTGAGATATTTTTTTGGAAAGAAATGTTTTTTTTAATTAATACATTTATTTATGACTTTTTTAAGTAGCGTTAGGTAAAATTCATTTTTAAAGTTTATTTCTATTTCACATTATTGATCTTGCGAGAAATTATTATTTGTAAAAATGATAATTAATAAATATATGACTATTACATTTGTAAACGCAAGATTTTAGAGAATCAAAATGGGAGGGGGAAGGGGGGGGTCAAAGCTTTGAGTAAAAATAGGCCTGTTAAAGAAGGTCAAAGAAGTATTTTTAGGGGCTCATTTCTAAAGTGCTAGTAGGTGTTCTTACTTTAATAACTCTAATAAAGTGCACACAAACTCTTATATACTTAAAATATGACAGAGTTTAAATGGAGTAACAAACATACTCATTAACAAACTTAGTCATTTATAATACTAGTGTGAAGTGTTATTAAATTCTATCAGAGAACAAAGGAGCGCGAAGCGCAAGCGAAGTGTCTACGTTCAGCTTGGGCAAAATGTTCTCGAATGTATTTCCGGTACTTTCCGGATTTCCGGTTGTTGTCCTCTACTGCTACAACTCGCATTTTTCAACCAATGCTCTTGATATTTTGTGAGCTGGTTGGATAATAACACAATTTATTGCGAGCTACGCACGGTGTTAAACGCCCCAATACCAACATAATGAATAAAATAAGATACATTTACTACGAATTAATATGTACATATATGAAATTTTTAATCATTTTAGAATTAGTTCAATAATTATACTAGTTTATCTATTGTTTTATAAATACACAGTTTACATTATTTATATCACGGGTCATAAAATAAAATAAAATTAAAAACTAAAAATAAAAAAATACATTAAATAAAATAAAAATATAATAACTGTAATTAAAGAATAAAAATTAATATTACAATATATCTATACATTAAGTTTATTTAAATAAAAACAACAAGACACCTTACGCTAAACTACGTGAGATGGCTTTAGTCAAGCCACGCTAGAACACGAAACCAGATAAAAGCATCACAAACAGTACGACATCCGAATCACGAATGCTGTCACGGACACGGGGCAGCGGAGACGTGAACAACTGTCAGGGTCACTCGTGCCCACCAAACATGATTGATGCTGGACTTACTGAGAGGCGAGAAACCTTTGGATTTCCAAGTTCTTCAATCAGATAATGGGTAAACTGACATAACTAGAATACCGTACAGTTTACATATACTTTACATTTATTTTTTTTATAATATTGTGACGGATCAAGCTCGAGGCCCACCTGATATTAAGCGGACTAACCTCTGCCTATAACAGATGCATTTCATCACAAGTGACGAATTGCACTGCGCCCGTCACCTTGAGACAATATATTTGTTAAGTCTCATGTGCCTGTAATTTCACTGGCTCTCAAGGACAGCTGCCGAAACACACCGTTAGGTGCTTGGCGACAGATTTTTCTACTTGAGAGGCGAGAAACCTTTGAATTTCCAAGTTTTTCAATCAGATAATGGTTAAACTGACATAACTAGAATGCCGTACAGTAGACATATACTTTATAGAGTATATGTATACTTTACATAGTATCTGTATACGGTACGGTTCCGAAGCAATGATGGCCGAGTGATAATAGCTATGGCCTGCCGTGCCGCAAGTCCCTGGTTCGATCCCCACCGCCAGTGTGACCTTCACCGCATCGTGGAAGGGCATTTTGCGATTGCCCGCCTTGCTAGCTACAACCCTCAAGTAGAAAATCTGTCGCCAAGCACCTACTGGTGTGTTTCGGCAGCAGTCCTTTATGGGGCAACCGGGAATAGAAGATACCCAGCTCGTAACCATATGAATCGTGAATATATTTCACATATTTTCGTAACTCAAATTCGTAACTAGTTTCCAAACAGGAATTGAAAATACCCAGATGGTAACTACTTCTAAATCGGGAATATATTGCCTATTTTGTAACAAAATTGCGCAACCATTTGCCAAACGGGAATAGAAAATACGCAGCTACCTATTATTCAGAACAGATGTTAGTTACCAGATTTGCCGGAACCATTTACTTCAGCTGGCTTTAAACTTTTCGCCGTACCATAAACATATTCAAAACCTTTCTACAGAACAAATATTACTCGTAGTTCAGTTAAACAATAGTACCTATGAATTCCCATTTCACACCTTTAGCCTTTCTAAAGTCAGACGTTATGTATGATTCATGGCTACAACCTAAAGCACTCGCGGATCCATTACAATACTCCAGGATTATGAATAAAAATCCAACCCCACATCAGGTTTGCTTTAGCTAAAGGTAAAATTAATAGTACCATATTTATTATGATCACAATAAGATCTGATCTTATATGAAGAAATATAAATCATTGGAACTTTTTGTATATTATGACAATCACTATCGCATGGCAAGCGAAAATCATAGTAACAAATTTTTGGAGCACAAAATTATTCATCTCGAGTGGGGATCGAGCCCACGACCACCGGTTTGACGTAAGAGGAGCCTTAACCACTGGTGTCTTGATACTGGCTCGACTAGGCTAAAATTCACTGTCCCCTATAAATGTTTAAAATTAGAGCACAAAATGGCTTCCCAGACAGTGCGTATAACCGGGGGAGGATTATTCAAATATCGATCACAATGAAAAATTTTGTGCTCTTAAGATCATATAGAACTCAGAAGATTTTAAGTATCATATTAAGATCTATTTTCTTCAGCTAAAACACTACATGTTATAGAGTGTCTATGATTTGTGTTAATAAATTTCCAGTAACTGTCACTAAAATGTCACTCAATCATCTCTGGTCGTCGGTATGGAAATAAGCGACAAAGTGCAAAAAAAAAAACCATGGTGATAGGGCATTTTACGAATGCCCGACTATATGGCTACCATCCTCAAGTAGGAAATCTGTCGCCAAACCCCTGACGGTGTGTTCCGGCAGCAGTCCTTGAGGGCCAGTAATCCTAGGTTAGCCTGATCAACATCTTCGACCACATTATCACTTACATCAGGTTAGATAGTAGTCAAATACTATATTGACAACTATAAAAAAAAAGTAAACTACCATACGGTGAGCAGCAGCACTTTCGAGGAACTGCTATCTTACACTGCGATCCCGCTTTCCAAGCGTGGGGATTATGACAAACCTCCCTTTTAATGTGGGAGGCAGTGATGGCTCAGTGGCATTGACTATGGACTGCCGCGCAGCAGGTCCATGGTTCGAATCGCACCACGGGCTTGAGCTCCACCGCATGGTGGAAGAGCATTTTGCGATGCCCGCCTGGCTAGAGACCACACTCAAGTAGGAAGTCTGTCGCCAAGCACCTAACAGTATAATCCAGCAGCTCTTCTTGAGAGCCAGTAATTCTAGGTTAAGCCTGTTAACACCTTCGATCACATCATCACTTACCATCAGGTGAGATTGTGGTCGAAGGCTTGCCTATAAGGAATTTAAAAGAAAAGCCTGTATTCAGCCGTGAACAATCCGGGTGATAAAGTACAGTACAATACAGTCCTGGATTCAAACCCTGTATCCCAAGATCCCAAAGTTTAACGTCACTCTGCCATTGAGGAAGAAACAAATACTTTCTCATTTATTCATAGTGATTTTAATAGAAAGTTCCAACAAAGACTACAGGTTAAATTTAATAAAGGTTCGTCAACTGTCTTATTGCCTTACAGGTTAAGATTTTCGTCAAAATTAATAGCGTCCCCGTTATGGGGGAAAATTAATTATTTTAGCTCCGTTTGATGAAACTCTTAGATTTATTTTATACTTTATCGTGAAATTTGTGCTTAAAATTGTATGCTGACTTATAGTCCCAAATAAAATATCTGTATAAGAAAAATGTCCTTTATTCCTAAATAAGATTACAAGCATCATGTTTTTTTTTAATGTTATTGTGACGAACAATTTCGAGGGCCACCTGATGTTAAGCGGACTAACCTCTGCTTATAACAGATGCATTTCGTCACAAGTCACGAATTACACTGCGTCCGTCAACTTGAGACATAATTGTCTCATGTGCCTGTAATTTCACTGGCTCTCATGGACTATTGCCGGAACACACCGTTAGGTGCTTGGCGACAGATTTTCTACTTGAGGGTGGTAGCTAGCCAGGCGGGCAATCGCAAAAAGCCCTTCCACCATGCGGTGAAGCTCAAGCTGGCGGTGGGGATAGAACCAGAGTACTGCGGCGCGGCAGTCCATAGCTATTACCGCTCGGCCATCATTGCTTCAAAAGTGTAAGTGTGCTGAGCGAATATCACATTTACAAATTAATTGAGCCTGGATTTCACGCCGGATGCCTATTCCTCTTGGCTCTCTATGTTTAGTGCAGTCTGTTTGTTAAATAGCTCTACACCCTTAAGAGCCCTTTTACATTTTGCAGCCTTCTCACTCGCACTTTGAAAGAAAATTTCAAATAGCAACAATATCGTTTATATTTTTTTAAATGGTCAATCATTATTTTGCTGCATGCAACTATAGATGTTCTCTACTAATTTTCATTTTGATATCTGTTATGGGGGATCCAAAACACGTAATTTAGATATTTTAAATTTTGGGCCTCTAATTCTAATTGGACTCAACATGTAACAAAGTAAAAATATGTTGAGAACATCTATAGTTTCATGCAGCAAAATAAAGATTGACTACATTTTAAACAATATAAACCATATTGTTGCTATTTGAAATAATCTTTAAAAGTGCGAGTGAGAGGGCTGCAAAATGTAAAAGGCCTCTTAATTACTTATAGTATAGTGTTTTGTTTTAAGCTCGTCGTGAAAACTGTGATACGGGAGTCAAACTAGGTGCTATTGTAGTTTGAAGTCTTTATTATTCAAATAATAATAAAACTGCTCAAGTACGATAAAACTGGACAAGACTCAGGGTTCCGTACCAACACAGAATGTAACAATATAATCGTTATTTTTTTCACATTGTTCGAGATTCTTATTGACTTCCATCCGAGGTTAGCCAGTTTTTATTATTAATATGATGCTACAAGTATAATGTATATATTTCTTATTTTGTTTATATATATATATATATATATGTGTGTATATATATATGTATATTATTTGTTGCTATAATGTTTAATGTTGGCCTATTTTTTATCGAGGTTTTCGTACAAACGAGACAAACTTTTAAATATTCATAGTTTTTTTACCTTTAATTTAAAGAAACAATTTACTATTACTTGGACTAAGAGCTTTTATCAAAAATAAATTGTTCATTTATTTCAAGAAACCATAATTTAATACAAATGCTATGACAAAGATTATAGGATTTCCGCTTTTATATAAATATTTAGGTTTACTCAAATTAAAAAAGTCGTTTTTTGTCTCCTTTACAAAATCCATGTTTATCGCCCAATTATTTTATATTCTTTAAATTCAACTTTGTGAAGCAGTAGCCGGTATATTTATTTAATAATATTGTCAATTACTTAAAATTTGGAGTTTGATCGGTTTGAGTATAACTAACTACTATTCACTAGGATAGAAACAATTTGCTTTGTTAGAAAAAAACCTTATTTTTTGCCGTGTATGGATGCTTGAAACAACAGCGGCATTACATACTACGCGTTTTAGACTCTTCAAATACCTATTTTTATTACTTTCTGGTGTTTCTCATATCGACGTGGTACAAGAGTCCATTTTGATGGGTACCACTGTAGATTCAGATATTCTTCATTGAAAATGTAGTATTCAAACACCTTAATGTATTTATGCCAGAAGGGCACTGTAAAAAGTGAAATTATTGAGCTAATGAGAAGTAAGAACTTACGTCTTATAAATACGAACTCCATTATGTAATCTGTGATGCTGTGTCTAACAGTACGGGAAGAAGCACTCGTAACGAAGTTTGCTTAGCTGTTCTTAAATAATCAGCTAAGTTAAGTAACTTCCACTGCGGCCATGACTTGGATTGGTGACCGCTAGTGACATTACTACTGAGTGCTTTCGTGCTACAGAGGGCACGTTATGCTGTCGGTCCCAGTTGTTGTCTTAGGATGGCAGTCATTACATCATGGTGGTAGCCTGGCTAGCTACCACACTCATGTAGAAAATCTGTCGCAAAGCACCTAACGGTGTGTTTTGGCAGATGTTCTTGACACCCAGTAATTCTACTTGCCAACAGGTGATAGTGGTCAAAGGCTAGCCTATCAGCATAAAAAAACTGTGACACTGCAGCTGTATTAGAAAGGCGTGACGCTTAACATCAGGCCACCTTCTGCTTCTTATCACTTCCTAACATAGAAAAGACAAACAGTAGAGGGACATTATTAGCGCTCCATTTTGCCCTTTTGGTACGGAACCCTCAAAAAACGCCGCATATACAACTCTATTAATGTTTCATCGGGATAGCTACCTTATCAGAAATAATGGCGCCATCAACGACAAATAAAGAAATATACGCCCCTTGATAGATTTGCTCATTCTCTGATGGACCATTAGAAAAATTGCTCGTCCAATCTCTGGGACGATAAAATGGATTGAAATCGGTCAAGCTTGTGTCTGATTTGTATTTTTTGGAGTTCCTTGGCTACGAATATCATTTGTCCACATATATTTCTGTATTGGAGGTGGAATAACATGCCACATCTTCTAACCTAGCCGTAATAGTGTTGCTGCATGTTTGGCCCACATTGTTACTTTTTTCAGCATCATGAGCCAACTGGTTGCAGGTTTACTACTTACTAATGATAATTCCTAAGGAGATATGTTGCCAGACAGCCAATACGGTTTTTGATAAACACATGCATACTTTGTGTAAGACATTTTGTTCCGATATTTTATTAGGAGGATAAGATTGAAAGACCAGTAGCATAAACGTCATTAGAAATATCTCATATCACTGACAACGTTTCTATTTTTTAAAGAAAAAGTCTGCAATTGTGCACGATAGATAGCAATAGGCTCATCCCCTATTACAGGAGACCAAAACATTGTTATCTATATATAACTTTATACTCACACAAAACAGGAAATTAAGTTTTTATTGAAAAATATGGTATGTACAAAAATGTTTATGTTAGATTTTAAAATGCGTTAGATTATATTTAATTTTTTACGCCACCATTGAAATAGAAAATATTTACAATTAACGATAATAGTATTACAATGGGTGGCTTTATTATTAACAGCAATCTCTTCCAGGCAATTTTTGGATGGTGAGGATCTGTAGAACCGTTTATAAAGGGGTGTAGAACGATAGAGAGTTTAATAAAATCAAATTATTCAATTCGTTATTGGAGTACATAACTTAAAAGACTAAAGTGGACGTATTGCATAAAGTAGTCTTTAAAAGTTAAATTGGCGTTTATTAGCATATACCAGTCTTCATTACTCACTCACCCTTCGTATTTATATTTACAATAAATCTACGGAACACAAATCTCGGTCAGAACGAAATGAAAAAATTAAAACGAAATCGGTGAAACAGCGGGCAGATAACTTAATCGTGCGCCTCAGAACCGGTATTTTTTCTGAGGCACAGTTAAGAGGATGGTATACCAAGAGCTTCCGCGGTCGTTTCTCTTTGAGCCCGCAGTGATTTTTATTTTTTATTTTATTATAATTATGCATCATTTTCTTACCATTTCTCGAGTTTAAAGTACAGTTGACAGGTTCGAGCTGCTACCTGATCAAGATCAAGAGGTATCGTGCAAACAACAAGCAACGATGGCTGAGCGGTAATAGCTATGGACTGCGGTGCTGCAGGTCCATGGTTCGTTCGCCACCGCCGGCTTGATTTTCACGGTGGAAGGGTATTTTGCGATTGCCCGCCTGGTTAGCTTAGCTTACAGGCACATTAGACTTAATACTCGTTACTATATCTCAAAGTGACAGTGCAGTGCAATTCATGACTTGTGATGAAATACATCTGTTATAGGCAGAGGTTAGTCCGCTTAACATCATGGCTGGTTTATTTTTTTCATGGGCCTCGAGCTTGATCCTTCACAATAACATAAAAAAGACATAATTCCTAAGGAATGATAGCACCAGACAGGTAGCTGGCCTTACGACCAATTTAATTAGTGCTTGTGTTGTTCTGTGAGTTGTTAGTGAAAAAGATTGGTTTTTTTATTTTATTTTTGTTATTATTGATTAGGTTATAAATTAACTCCACCGCATAATGCGTTACCGAAATACTATAAATATCAAGCCTTATGATTCAAATTATGTGCGGCAGTCTATAATATCTGCTACAGCTGGACCATGTCTGCTTCAAGTTCAAAATTTTATCTGATATGTGACGTCACACAGATCACACGAAAACATCTAACCGAAAAACTAGAAACTTAAAAAAATATGGAATCGTCTATCTTTGAAAAGTATGAAATAATTTTAAAATCGTTATTTTTCAGTAACGCCTGCTCGGCGGAAATTTGTAATTTTGTAATTAAATAACTTGTTGAAGTCGGGCAATTGGTCGACAACTGATAACACTCTTAGCTCCCATTTTCAAGATAGACTTCCCCAAATTTCAGTGTTAGAAGTCGGTTAAGTTTTTTTTATTTAAATTAGTCGAGCTAATTGACCGATGTTGATGAAATATAAATTGCACTTATTTGGAAAAAATACTGTACCTAACTATAAATTATCATAGAAATTTGATGATCCAGTGATATACAGTACGACTGTAGAACCTTCCTCCATTCCTTTGGATGTTGGTCAAATACTTATATATCAATATGAAATTATATATAAATTCTCTACGTATTTGGAATTGCACGTTCTTCTAATGTTGGTAATATCATTTCGTTGATTGTGGCGGTGGCTACATAGTATTTAACCATTCTTTTACGTTCTTAAAAGTATTGTCGACGGTACTTTGATTGAAAGTCTGATGTCCGTCTATCTAAACGACATAGGCCGGCGATACACTGACGGTATCCAGTTTCGGAATTATTTTCCGGAAAGTTAATTCCACATTTCTTACGCAGCAAATACATACAAATAATAAACCTAACACATTTCTGAAAGTTTTCCATTCGGAATAGAAAATAATCCAACGGTAAGCTACGGTACATTTGTGAACGTACGTAGCCAGCATAAAGATCCGTATCTTTAGGTCTATAACAGGTAGTTATATGAAATTTCCACAGAATATGTACTGTGTGAGTGAAATTTCCACAGAATGTGTATTGTGTATGTAAAGACCCGCCTTTCCAATATTTGCCTGCGTCGGCAGCTCAAATTCTTAGGCCATATCGCTAGAAAGTAGGAGCATCACCTGGAGCAGCTCATGGTTACTGGCAAGGTGGACGGCAAGCGCCCAAGGGGTCGTAGTCCATTGAGATGGTCGGACCAAATCCGAATGGCTTTGTACTCCAATCTACACGACGCACTCCATGACGCCAAAGATAGGCCTAAGTGGCGAGACACCGTCAAGACGAAAGTACTCCAGAAGCGGGGTAATCACGACCCTCAGTAATGGGGAGAACTAAGCGAGGAGAAGGAGGATGTTTAGTGTTAGTATGGCTGATTGCCTAGCAAATAGAAAATAAATGGGGTCCCTATACAATAAACGTGTTTTAGTATCGCTATTTTTTTATCTCTAGAATTAAAACAGTAATGCACACAATTGTCAAACTTGGTATGATTATAGTCCAAAATTAAAAGTAAAACAAATATTACAATTTTAATGCGCTCCCGCTAGGGATTTTAACTGTATGAAATATATTTTCCTAGCATAATGTTGAGCCCTTCTGTGTGTGCGTTCAATTCATACATGGCGGATTTTATTTCATTTTGCTCTGTATTTTTTTTCGATTTTACCTGTTATGGTTTATAACTTTCTTACTGTTTATCACGCAGCGTTTAGATATATTACATATATCCAAACGCTGCGTGATTAACAGTATTAGCTGCGCGGTAGCTCAAAAAAGTTTAATTCCTGATAGAGTAGAAAAACAGGTAACTCTTTAGTGTTAACACTAACACTGTTACACAACACTAAGAATGAATCATACACAAAAAACACAATCACAAATGAATAAAATAATATACTTGTTATATACGACATATTTATTCGTAGTATACGACCAAGCACACACCTCAGATCAACACATTTTTCAAACTGCAACTACTACGCTTGTAATATAATAGTTATTGCACCTCTCCCCAAATGACTAAATACTTAAACAAATATTTTTTTTGTATAACAATACTATATCGTTTTGTAGGTTGATAGATAATATTATATTGAATTCCAGCACGTCTTAACAAGTACCTAGATATACAAAGTTCTAAACTAGCAACAGGAATTGCAACTTCACAACTATGCCGCAGCGTTGTCGAGGAGAGCCGACGGCGGTCTCTCAGCGGTACATGAGGTCGCACCACCCGGTTGGTCTCCGGATCACGAACGCGTTTGGTTGCTTGGTACAAGTAGTAAGATAACGCGTTGTATAGAAAAGAAAACATCTACCTTCACAGTTTGGGCAAAGGATCAAAATCTGTCGCGATCTACGTCGTCTGCTTTCTATGGCAACAGAATTGGCAACTTCACCACTGCGTTGTATCAAAATATTGTCAAAAAAGCTGATACTGTTTCTGCTGAGCCCTTCCTGAATGGTTGCTGGATAACAATCGTTTTGTTGATCGCTGCGCAAGCAGTAATGACGATATCCTAAAGAAAAAATTACCTCATAATATCTAGCTGCCAAAGAAGCCAAGTGACTAATTTCTCAAAGCAGCCAGTTTTTTTTATTACTATAGATATACTTTAGATATATTAGATAGGTAAGCGTTTGTCCACAATCTCATATGATGGTAAATGATGATGTAGTCAAAGGTGTTAACAGGGTTAACCTAGAATTACGAGCCCTCAAAAATAGCTGCCGGAACACACTGTTAGGTGCTTGGCAACAGCTTTTCTACTTGAGGGTAGTCGCTAGCCAGACGGGCATTCGCATAAATGCCCTTCCACCACGTGGTGAAGCTCAAGCCTGCGGTGGGATTCGAACAATAGACCTGCTGTGCGGCAGTCCATAGCCAAAGCCACGGAGCTATCACTGCTTCAAAATTGCCAGAGCCCTTCGTTATGCAGGATTATTTTAATTCTTAATTTTAATATAAGTAAAATCGTTTACGCAAAAAAATCGTCTTTAAAAAAGGAAACATATTAAAATATAGTATATATAATATGTTTATTTGTTTCATTGTGAATTAAAGTTCAGAAAACATTAACAGATTTTTTTGTAACTTGTTTAATTGTACCCGTGCGAAATTAACGAAAAAGAATGAATATCAAATGTTTTATAACACCAAATTATAAAACATTTCATATTCCTCCTTTTTCGTGAACGCTTTTCGCTTGAACACAATGCCCTGTCCGAGATAAATTATTATTTTTATAGTACACGCTTCTCTGATAGATAGTCCGTGATTCAAAGCTTTTAGGATTTCGGTACCAAGAAGGTGGGGTTCTGTACCAAGTGTCTACTGATTTACTTGTTGTTATCCCTCTTCCTATTGTTCACTGTGTAGGTACGGATAATTCTTTTTCCATCTTTCGTCGTCCGATTCATCGGACTATGACATACGGCCAATTGCTCACTGGGCTAATATAGGTATACAAAGGTGACATTACTTTAGAATATAGCTAAGAAAACCTCTCAATACTGAAACTGTCAATTCTAAAATTTCCATACTAGAACAATTGCAAGAAGAAACTTGTAATAATTTCAAGTAACCTACTTCATACATGCCACTGAATGGGTTCTTACTGAAGTGTGTACTTCTGCAATTCAAACAAACTGAAAATCAATTAAAAAGTAAATTTACTGGCAATCATGAAGTAGTCTATTTTATACATGGAACCTCGGAGGAATACCCTTTTTAATAGAAAAATAATTATCAAAATCGGACTACTCTGTAAATAGTTAAGCGTGGTCATACATCATATACACAAGCAAACAAAATTGGATAAAAAATATTAATTTGGGCTCTTGATTTTTTAGGGTTATTACTCAAAAAGAAAAATTGAGCCCTAATAACGAGACTATATACAGTTTATAACTATATAAACGACAAAAGTTCGAACTGCATAACACCGTATCTTATATTATACCTACATATAAATCACGCTGGGTTCGAAGATTCTATGAATTTAAGAAACAATAATATCATAACACACATACACTTAAAGTACTATCGACGAAAAGTCACACATACTCAGTCAATAACTGTCAGTACCTACAGAACAATTCCAAAAAATACATACAAATCAGATACCATTGCACCGATCGATCAACCCCCTATCAGCCCACGTGTGTAATCCATTACATACTTCCAGTTAATAAAGTCCCTTGTATTTACAAATTGATAAACCCCGGTACCGGCTACTATGTGGTGACACAAGTTAGATAAGGAATATGATCGAGCGTACCCAAAGAATATTTTTAATATACGAAAATACCACGCTTCTGGAATATGTCTGAATCGATATATTACATGAACTCGTATGTATACCTATAGGTACGTGTTTTTATGTTATGAGATGTTGAGATTGACAAGCCGCTTGTCTGATGGCAGTCGTCACGCCTGTCAATGTTGGAAGCAGTGATGGCTCAGTGGCATTGGCTATGGACTGCCGCGCAGCCGATACATGGTTCAAATCCCGCCGTGGGCTTGAGGTTGGAAGGGAATTTTGAAAATGCCCGCCTGGCTAGCGACCACCCTCAAGTAGAAAATCTGTCGCCAAGCACGTAACGGTGTGTTCCGGCAGCAGTCCTTGAAAGCCAGTGAAATTACAGGCACATGAGACTTAACAATCATGTCTCAAGGAGACGGGTGCAGTGCAATTCGTGACTTGTGACGAAATGCATCTATTATAGGCAGAGGTTAGTCTGCTAAATATCAGGTGGGCCTCGAGCTTTTTCCGTCACAATAACATAAAAAAACGATATACTACCATGGACTCGTATGTACTATAGATACCTGTTCTTTATGTTTTGAGGTGATGAGATTGACAAGCCGTTTGCCTGATGGCAGTGGTCATGCATGTCACTCGATTGATACTGAAGTGGCTGCGGTCAGCAGCAGCACAACGGCCGGGAATGGGATTGTCAAACCATTTTCGATTTTGCCTCAATCACTACAAGGCATAATATTGGTTGTTAGACTTGCAAAGTCGCGTGGCCGGCGAGGCCTATCATGGCTTGCTGGAATAGGCGCTGCAGGCTGCTGCCATCCACTGCTAGCTCGGTGTGAATCAAGCCTCGTATGCTTGTAGTTCCAGTGTCAGCGTTTTTATACTGATTGTTCTGATTATTCCGTCAGATACACATGAAAAAATATCAAAATGTTTCTTAGGACTAGCAGAAGCCCTAAGAGGTTGTTAGCATTTTACCAATAACCCTGTATATTATACCTAGAGTAGAAAGACTTGTATAACCAATAAAAATTCACTGCTAACGTATGTAATGGACGCTTTCTGTTCTCTCAAGGAATAAGTGGCTTAAATCTAGATTGACACTCAACACCGGCGCGTAAGTGGCGTGGCCTACTAAGGGTAATATGCCCTCAGTTTTACTATTTGTTTGATGATGTGGAGGTCTTTGTTATTTCCGTAACATACCTGCTACATATATGCGTTGTTTATAACTGACCTCAAAAAAAAAGAAGAGTTCTCAATGCGATTGTTTTTAAGGTAAGCTCAGTCTATGGCTGTATTCAAAAGTCAATTTCCAGATCATTATTTATCCACTTTACCATCTCATGGAAATATTAGTCTGTATCATATATAATTGGTTTAATAGTATGTAGTATGTATGTATTGTTAGTTTAGTAAATTGTACCTGTATATTACCTAGTTAGTATTCTTTTGAAAGTAGGCATTTCATTTATGTACGTAGATATATATCATAAATTTTTTGTGTTCCAACCTCTCTGACTCCTTAAACGATCTCCATCCAAAGGTTCGCTTTAAGCGATAAGTCCGCCCTTTGTACTTTAGTTTTAAGTTTTTGTATTGCATTTCTTCTTTATTGTATTTTTCTATTAGTGTACAATAAAGTGTATTTGTTTTTTTTATGTTTGTTACCTCAGGAGTTTTGATACGGTGAACCGAGTTTTATGATTCTTTTTTATTTTAAAGCTGATGCTTCCCGTGTAGTTCCATTTAAATTTCATAAAAATAAGTCGAGCCGTTTTTGAGTTACACTCCTATAATTAAATGTGTTTTCCTATCTTGATGATATAGTCATTGACAGTGAATGACAATCGATCCCGTAAGTAGCACTAAAATAGGTTAAAAAAATTGTTTTACCTAAAACTGGAACCGACTTCAACACTTAAAAGTGTGAAATAACTTGTCGAATCGGCAAAATATTGTGATAATAGGTACTTTTAAACTATCATGGTACCGACTTCAACAAGTTATTTTACACATTTGAGTGTTGATGTTAGTTCCATGTTAAGGTAAAATAAATTTTGTAGCTAACGTACAAACCTCATTGGCTGATGTTGAGATAAAACACGAATTCATTGCTAAGTATAAAGATTATAAAACCGGCTAAGTGCGAGTGGGACTCGCGCACGAAGGGTTCCGTAACTAAATATTCTGTGAATAGTTAAAGCGTCTACCTCTCACCGTTATTAGTATCAAGCAAGAAATGATAAAAAAATCAAGTTTGTTGTATGGGAGCCCTACTTAAATATTTATTTTATTTTTGTTTTTAGTATTTGTTGTTATATTATACCAACAATAGAAATACATCATCTGTGAAAATTTCAACTGTCTAACTATCACCGTTCTTGAGATAGGTATAGCCTGGTTACAGACGGACGGGCGGACGGACAGCGACAGCGAAGTCTCAGTCTAGGTACGGATCCCCAAAAACGAAATTGAAACGTTAATAAACATAATTAAAGTTTAAAAAATAAACTTGTTTAATTTCACTTTCTTACTAACGAAACTTTAATAGGTCGTATAGAAGTTTAAAAGTAGAGCATCAGCGCCTACCGTGCCATCTTACACTGGGTTACCCAAGATGCCTGCCAAGAGTGGGTATTATTGGGCAATTGAATTGCAAGCATTTGTTCAATAATAGACGTTATGACCTGATGTATGTAAGGCTGTATAATTTTTTATTTAAAATGCTATTTATAACTTCTGAAGCAGTGATGGCTCAGTGACATTGGCTATGGACTGCCGCGCAGCAGGTCTATGGTTCGAATCCCGCAACGAGCTTGAGCTTCACCGCATGGTGGAAGGGCATTTTGCGAATGCCCGCCTGGCTAGCAACCACCCTCAAGTAGAAAATCTGTCGCCAAGCGCTTAACGGTGTGTTCCGGCAGCTGTCCTTGAGAGCCAGTGAAATTACAGGCACATGAGACTTAACAACTATGTCCCAAAGTGTCGGGCGCAGTGCAATTCGTGACTTGGGTTGAAATGCATCTGTTGTAGGCAGAGTTTAATCCGCTTAACATCACATGGGCATCGAGCTTCTTCCGCCTCAATAATATAAAAAAAATTGTATTGTATTGTAACATTTTTTATTATTAAGTGCATTTGGTCACCGACGCATCGACGAGGTGGTGGATCTCTTTGGCAAGAATACTCTTGTAAGTAACATCGCATGGCATGAAAATCACTTTAGCAAGTGAAATTATTGGCCGAACTATGAGGTTTTGGAATGAAGAACTCAGTGCAGTGTCACGCAGAACGGCGCACGCAACTATGAAGGACAAGCGTTACGCAGGCCACTAGACAGGCGGTTTGTCTGTCTCATCATTACTTAACATGATAAAAATGACTGTATAAAGGACGATGCAGACTCAGTTTTACAATATAATAACACTAACGCAGACGAATCGGCTCTGCACCGAGTCAACAAAGTCAAAGTCAAAGTCAAAATCATTTATTCAATTTAGGCGTCTACGACGCTCTTATGAAGGTCAATTACAAATTTTAGTATTGAAATATTCTACATTGTACTGCCACGTTCAGCAAATAAATTGTATAGAGCCACTGCGAGAAGAACGGGCAAGAAACTCGGGGCCATTCTTTTAAACATCTTTTAACAATGTGTTACATACATACTATATAATAGAGTTATTACAATATTTGTTTAAATTATGTAGGTGACAGGCAATAGCTTGGCGGAGGCGGAATTGTCCAGGCATTTTTGTCGTTTATGTAATCAGAAACTGTGTAGTAGGATTTTTTAATCAATATGTTTTTCACATGCAACTTGAATTTCCCTTCTGTGAGCGTTGTAATATGTTTGGGAACTTTATTATAAAACCGCACACAATTACCTAAGAAGGACCTTTTATTTGTCTTTGCTAATCTAAAACCTGGCACCACTATTTTATCTTTATTCCTAGTATTGTAATCGTGATTGTCACTGTGTAATTTAAATTTACTCAAATTTTTACGAACATACATAATATTTTCAAAAATATACAGACTTGGTAAAGTTAAAATATCAATTTCTTTAAAAAGATCCCTCACAGATTCCCTAGGACCCATTTTATATATGGCTCGAATTGCACGCTTTTGTATGATAAAGATTGTCTCTATCTCAGCAGCAGTTCCCCACAGCAATACGCCATACGACATAATACTGTGGAAGTACGCGAAATAAACTAGCCGAGCAGTAGCTACGTCTGTTAACTGTCTTATCCTAAGAACTGCATATGCAGCAGAACTAAGTCTTCCGGAGAGATCATGTATATGTGGATCCCATTGTAAAGTGGAATCCATTTTGATTCCCAGGAAGACTGTCGCTTTGTCAATAGGGAGTTTATCTGGGCCAAGCTTTATGTTTGGTTCAACATAAGGAACATTTGGTAAAGAAAACTTTAAACATTTCGTCTTTTTTGAATTTAGGAGAAGATTATTAGCGGCGAACCATTTACAAATCTTAGATAATACATTATTTACATGCGTCAATTCACTGTCTTTCCTATCTACTTTAAAAATCAGAGAGGTATCATCTGCGAATAAAACAATATCGCAGAAATCTTTGACCATGCAAGGCAGATCATTAATATATGTTAGAAACAGAAAAGGTCCCAAAATTGATCCCTGTGGTACTCGCATTTTTACCAATGACCCGGAAGAAGTATTGCCACTTATTCCAACCCTCTGTAGCCTGTCTGACAGATATGACTCTATAAGATTCAGAGCTTTCCCACGAATACCATAGTGGGAAAGTTTACGAATCAGAGTGCAGTGCTCTACACAGTCGAATGCCTTGGAAAGATCACAAAATACGCCAATAGCATCATGTGAACTCTCCCAGGCTTCCAGTATATGCGACATCAATTGAACACCTGCATCTGTTGTGGATTTGCTCTTGGTGAAACCAAACTGATTCTCATTTAATAAATTATGCTTGTTAAAATGGGATAGTAGTTGTTTGAGCATAATTTTTTCGAATACTTTACTCAGAACAGGTAAGATGGAAATAGGTCTATAATTGCAAGGGTCAGATGTAGACCCCGACTTTAAAATTGGAGTGATTTTACTTTGTTTCATTAAATCGGGGAAGTTTCCACTATCGACACAAAGATTGAATATTGTTTCTAAATATGGTGCAATAATGTAAATTATAGACTCTACCACTTTTACTGACATACCCCACAAGTCTTCAGTACTCTTTATGTTTAAACTTTGAAATGTTTTTATAATTTCAAATCTTGTGGTGTGTCTGAAAGAAAAGTCCGGTGATTTGCTTGGAAAATTATTTTTTAACATAGTTTCTGCTACATTGGGACAAGAATCCAATGACTTAGTGGCTTCTAGGGGCAAGGTGGAAAAAAAAATTTCAAATATATTCGCCACTTGTATTGAATCAGAGATTTGATTTTTATCAATAGTTAAGACATATGTTGAATCTCTAGGTTTATTTTTACCAGTTTCACTATTTATAGTCTTCCAAATGGTTTTTATTTTATTTTTAGACTTGCTAATTTTGTTTCTAATAAAAAGAGATTTAGCACACAAGCAAACAGATTTGAACATTTTTGAATACTTCCTAACATAATCATGAAACTGTTTGCAAGATGTTAAATTTTTCCTACGATACAGATCAAACAAATAATCTCTACTTTTTCGAATACCTGTTGTTGCCCAATCACCGAACTTCAACTTTCCATCTATTTGTTTTTTTATTTTTGGACATACTTTTTGAAACTCAGTGTTTACTAAAGAAAATAAGCTATTATAAATGTCATTTGGGTCACTATGAGAAAAACTTGTAATGCCAAGCTTAGCTTCTATGTTGGTACTGAGTATTTCCAGCCTACTAGTTGTTAATGGTCTATGTTCAATTTCATACCTCTCTGTTTTTCTGATTCCATCAAATTTTATCGCTAGGCCCTCATGATCAGATCTAACACCCTTCATTATTGACTTTTCTTTAGTCTTACAGTTTGAGTATATATTGTCTATACAGGTAGCTGAAGTGTCTGATATCCTAGTGGGCTCACAGAATAGAAATTTCAAATTAAATGACTTAAACAATGAAATAAGATCAGTCTTATTTTTAGTATTCAATAAAATATCTATATTAAAATCACCACATACAAATATGGGTTTTTTGCATTTTGAAATTTTCTGTAGTATATTTTCCAAAGTGGATAAAAATTCTGTAAAATTTTGAGCACGACCTTCATCTGTTGGTGGTCGATATACGCACAATACAACGCAAGTTGCCTTATTAGCATCCATAGCAAGAATACCATAACTGCTTCGAATGTAGAAGTATGCATTGTTATATGGAGCTATAACAATGGTTATATGCATAAATTATTTATTTTAAAAAAAAAAGGAATCGGCTTCTAACACTGAGAAGTTTGAAATAACTTGTAATATAAAAAAATATAAATATAATTATTTAGTGTTGCATTATGCTCACAAAATCAGTTTTCTCTAACTCACAATAAACAATATATTTATATAATATATATACAGTCCAATATATTTTTTATTTATTTGAGAGTAACTTAAAAACTGTTTAACCGCTGTTGTTGAATTTTAAATGTTATTACCATCGAAATATGACTTACCCAACAAAATGAATCAATAAAATTAACTCATAATTGGCAGAGAAATCGCGTGGCAAACGTACAAAAAAATACAGTCGTATGGAGAAAAAAAAATTGTGGAGTTAGTTTAAAATAACAATTACTGAATGGTTTGAGATAGGGTGGGTGGTTTGAGGTAGGTATTGACACGTTGACGGGTGGGTCAGTGTGCGTCAACCTTAAAGTTACGCACGCACATCGGTTTCAACGGTAATATCATCAATGATAAGGAACGGGGGCGAGGTCTTATCAAGCGAGATAAGGACGGTTGAGGTTACCTTAGATTACTTAGGTAGTTATTTTTTTAAGGTTCCGTACCCAAAGGGTAAAAAGGGGACCCTATTATTGAGACTTCGCTGTCCGTCCGTCCATCTGACACCAGGCTGTATCTCAAGAACAAGAAAGCTAGACAGTTGACATTTTCACAGATGATGTATTTCTATTGCCACTGTAACAACAAATACTAAAAATAAAATAAAATAAATATTTAAGGGGGGTTCCCATAGAACAAACTTGTTATTTTACCGTTTTCTGCTCGATACCAAACGGTGACAGGTAGACGCTTTAACTACACAGAATATTTAGTTACGGAACCCTTCGTGCGCGAGTCTAACTCGCACTTGGCTGTTTTTTTTTATATTATAGACTAGGGGGGGTTTGATTTTTGTTCTGATAATGAAATTTGTTAGTGGTAAAAGTATAAGGCATACTCGAGTATGGATTGCAATTATGATAATTAAAGAGTAATCAGAATCAAAGTTTTATTTCAGATGATCACGCCAACTTAGGGGGTAACGAAAGTGAGCAACACCCAGGTTAAACCAGATAAACATTTTGATTCCATTTTGAGTAGTTAAGTTTTTTTCTGGTATAATATGTGAATGCGTTGGAACAAAGGCGAGGCCCATCTGATGTTAAGCGGTAACATAGATATACATTTCGACATGAGTGACGAATTGCACTGCGCATTTCAATTAATGCACTTGTGCCTGAAAAAAAAGTTAAGAACTGTTAGGTGCTTGGTGACAGATTTTCTACTTCAGGGTGGTAGCTAGCCAGGCGAGAGGCGAGCATATGCAAAATGCCCTTCCACGATAAGGTGAAGCTTAAGCCGGTGCGTCAGTGGGGATCGTACCACGGACCTCCATAGCTATTACCGACCGTATATCAATGCTTCAAATGTTTAATAATTACAATAATATAATTCTATGAACCCTAAGATCTCTACGAATTTGTTAGAAGAAACATTACAATTGTTTAAAAGCTCCAAAATATTACTAATCCATTGGTATATTTTGACTGACTTTAAAAAAAGGAGGAGTTTCTCATTTCGACTGTTTTATTTTTAATTGATGTGTGATTTGATTGTTACCTCAGAACTTTTCTCTGGGTGAACCGATTTTGATGATATTTTTTTTTATTTGAAAGCTGATGCTTCCCGCTTGGACCCATTTTTACCTAAAAGTTGAACCCATTGTAATAACTAATAACCTATCGCCCACAATATTGTAATAATAGGCACTACCTTCGAACTATCATGGTACCAACTTCAACAAATTATTTCACACTTTTAAGTGTGGAAGTCGATTTCATTAAAAGGTCAATATTTTTTCAAAATCAACCCTTCTATACTTAATTGCTACCGACTCATTAGCCCTAATTATGTAATAAATTGCTACAAGGTTTCTTACTCAGTAAATTGGATTTGTGTTAAGCCTACATTCAAACCCGTTGTTCTGATAGTTCCTTGCTTTAGAAACAAGTACCTTCATAATAAACAGTTCTCAATGGAAGTAATTAAGCCTTAGCCCCGTATATCCACGTCGGATTGCACGAACCTTGAAATACTCGTTCCTTGAGATAATTACGGCTAAAGGTATTTCAAACTGAATCTAAGGATGGCAAAAGCAAATTATACCATAGTAATTAAACAACTTTAAACTGTTTAAATCGCTTATATTAATCATTATTTTTGTCCCGACGTTTCAAACACTTTGCAGTGATCGTTCGTGGTCACGGGGTAACTAATTGGTTTTACTTGTCACATGAGTTATTAAGAAATTATTTGTACTACCGTAACATTTTTTATATTAATCGTAACGTTCCCTATTCAGGTAGTATTCGCTCCCAGTGTCCAGAGGTCTTGCAGATTTGTGTCAAATTATACCAACTAAAATACATTTCTTAACGTTTTGCCTTTCAAAGTTTTGTCGGTACTTCTACGACTGTTTAGAAATTTAAGATAGGACTAATTTGAACTGCGAGTCATCACAACGACAACTCAATCAGAAAAAACACATGCCTGGCCCTAGGGATTATCAGTTTGAATCCCACTAGTAGTCGATTAATTTATTTTATATTTGACTAATGAAAATGTATATTTAATTTTGTTATTGAAGAGATATAGTAAAAAAACACACATGATAAAAAGTCACTAATAGTGAATAGATTTCCCTATATTTTTTTTTAAATTTGGCTTCACTTCTTATTAATTTGGGGGGTGTATTTTTTATTGCTTATAAGTTTTTTATGTATTTTATATATAAGCTAGCCCTTGGATACCATCTTACCTGATGGTAAGTGATAATGTGGTCAAAGGTGGCTTAATCTAGAATGGCTAGCTTTCAAGGACAGCTGATTAAATAATATTAGGTGCTTGGCGACAGATTTTCGACTTTAGGACTAGCCAGGCAATAATTCGCAAAATGCCCGCACGCGATGAAGCTCAAGCCCATGCCATCAAAGAATTCGTATAAAAGAAAGCTATTAGATAGAAACAACAATACTCCATAATTATTAAATAAAAACAACAGTACTCTATTCTCTGTCTATGGACAATCAGTCAGATAGCAATATTTAAGTGCACCGTTATATAGTATAAAAGATATTGCATAAGCACTTATATCTGGTTCCGTAAGATCTTTGTTTATATTTTATGAGACGTTTATACGGCCAAAGAGTGAAGTTCATTACCCGAGTCTGTTAAGTTGGTTTCATAAGGTCTTTGTTTATATCAGAAGTATGTATGGTCAAATAGTGAAATTCATTGCTTGAGTCTGTATTTCCTGATATTAAATATGTTTATCTGTAGAACAACACAGAACAGACATCGTCTAGGCAAGCTTGAACCAATTTCGGCTACAATGTAACTTAACATCAACTAAAATTGAGGTTTATCGTAGGTACAAAACACCTAAAATATTTCAGACCTTGACCCAGTGCCTATTTTTTTGATTTTTTTTTTTGTTGAATTATTATAACGATTTATTAAATTTTTTTTATGAATTATAGGTTAACCTTTGACCACTATCGCACCTGATGGTAAGTGATGATGTGGTCGAAGATATTGTTCAGGCTAGCCTAGAAATACTGGCTCTCAAGGACAGCTGCCGGAACACACCGTTAGGTGCTTGGCGATACATTTTCTACTTGAGGGTGGTAGCTAGCCAGACGGGCATTCGCAAAATACCCTACCACCATGCTATAACGACTGTCATCCTAAAACAACAACCGGGACCGACGGCTGAACGTGCCCTCCGAAGCACGGAAACGCACAGTAGTAATGTCACTAGCGGTCACTCATCCAACTCATGACCGCGGGCGACGTTGCTTAAATTTGCTGATCGGTAGAGAACAGCTAAGTAAATTTCGCTACGAGCGCTTCAAACATAAGTTATAAATTAAAATAAGCAGTGTAAACTGACAGACACAAAAACAACAACTAAACGCGTCGCCTCATCTATAAAATCCCACGAGTTAGTTAATTAACTTCAAGTCGGGGTCCCTCAGGAGTTCTTATAACTCCATCTAGAGGAAAACGACCGTTGTCACGCATCTAACTGAAATAAAGTGGCTGTGCGTAGTTAGGGCAAACCTCCACAGTTTACGCGATACGATGCTATGCGATGTGTCGTCAGACGATCGCTCAGTCAACGTCAATTTGTTTTTTGTGTCTGCAAGGGAAGAAAGTTAAATGTGATTTGGAGCACATGCTTTTCCCCTCTTCTTTCACGAAAATCAGTTCAAGGGTTAATTGGGAATATTTTGGTCTTTTTAGGAATCCGTACTAGAAAATGGGACCCTATTCCTAAGCTACGGCTGTCCGTCCGTCTGAAATATAAAAGGCTGAATCTTTGGAATTGAATTAGGTAGCCATTTGAAATTTTTACATAAAATGTGTTGATGTGGTAGATTGCTAAGTAAATATCAATAATAATAATTGGAAGAAATAGACATGAAAGGTGTATATTTTAACGGTTGTTGGTTTTGCTCTATTGTAGACACCATAATACATATTAATGTCAAAGTTGGTGCAATTATAGTACAATATCTACAGCATAGCAACCTACATAGATACTACTGTATAACCCGGAATGTCCACTGCTGAACATAGCCTCCCCCATTTAGGGGGGGTTTGCTATTACTACCCCACGATTGGTAGACTTTGCGGGGAGCACAGTTTAAGATCAGTTTAAGCACCAGTGCCTTTTGAGGAACGCACTGCCACCTTACCATATTTTACCTTTAGTCGCCTCTTACGACACGCACAGGTAGATATAGGGGGTGACATTTTAACCCGGCGCCTCACGGGCCCCCACGGGGTTGGGATACTAACTCACCTAAGCGATAGTGTGACCGCGGTTGAAGGACGAAAATCAAGAAGATATTACATTTACATTGGCCTTGAAAACACCTAGATTGTTTATCTCAGGAACAACAGAAGATGGTGTTCCATTCAATATATTTATATGGTAAATATTCTACTAAGGTGCATAAATAAAAAGAACTCAAAAATAATCAGATATATATTAAGCGTGCAGTGATATAAATAGGTATGATTTTTGTATAACATTAGCCCATATTACCCATATTAGATATCGACGACGTATTCTCTCTCTCTCTCTCTGATTTTATCGCATAGCTAGTGTGCATGTCACCTTAAATGCTCGCAGAGCACATCGCAGATTATCCGCTCAACGTAACGATAAAAATATATTGGTTACAGTATAAAAAATCAAGTGTTTTTGTATTTGTTCGATTTAGTATGAACTATCATAGGAATCCACGCATTATCAGCAAAAAAGGAGAATTTTAAGAAACATATTATATACATTGAAATAAATATATATGTTGTTGATAACAATATATCTATTTATTTACATATTGATGCTGTAAAGTATTAAGAAATCAAACTGCATATGCATCAAAATAGTAAGAAACTTGTCGTTGTTGTAACTTACTTCCATAGAGCTTTAGAATGCCGTCACTTTATTGATTCTTTGGAATCAGAAATTAAAATATTCTACAATAGAACCAATGATTCTGTAATTAAATGAAGTAGATGATGTAAATAGTAAGACAACTCATAATTTAAAAATATTGTATAAGAAATATATATCCAATCAAAGAGTATAAACTAAAAAGAGAACAAATAGAATTTACCTAACTTAATGGTACTAATAAAACAAAATCCACTGCCAATGAGTGTGGTTTTAATTCCTATCAATTAAAGTAATTGCAAAGCAAACAGTGCTATCAAATTAATGACAATAAATACAGCGACTAACCATTCAACGCGTTATTGGATTAGTATTTAAATCACTACAAAACTGATTAAATCTTAATTTGGGCAAACACAAACATTGGTCGAATTTCATTATGTTCTATGGTACAGTTTTACAGTTAATTTAATAATTAACTAGCATTCATTAAACCATCTAAACCCATTCGGATCGTAGATAATTAAAATAATTGTTTTTTTTTTGTTTTTGTGATGGAACAAGCACGAGGCCCACCTAATGTTAAGCGGTCTATTGTTATTTCTTTTTTTAAACAATGATAGCTATGGACTACCGTGCAGCAGGTCCATAGTTCGAATCCCGCCGCGGGCTTGAGCTTCACCGCATGGTGGAAGGGCATTTTGCGAATGCCCGCCAGGCTAGCGACCACTCTAAAGTGGAATATCTCTCGTAACAGTGTGTTCCGGCAGCGGTCCTTGAGAGACAGTAATTCTACGTTAAGCCTGTTAACACCTTAGACCACATCATCACTTACCATCAGGTGAGATTGTAATCAAAAGCTTACCTGGCGCTAGCCTTACCTATCAGCAATGAAAAAAGACGAGTAAGTCGCCGGCCAGATGGTATGCGTCACGTCTGTCTAATACAGTTCCAGTGTCACTGTCCTCGTGTTGCATGACATTGCACCGCCCTTCACGCATTAACTCTTAGTGTTTGCATACTATTGGTTCGTGGCAGAATATATGACACTGTGGTGCTACCCATCAAGAAGAACTCTTGATAAAGAGACCCACCATGGTGATTAAGATCTGCTGTGCAAATTTGCACACCCGTTGTACATGCATCTAACACCGCATCTAGCGAGATGCTTAGTTGCTACTATTGCTTACTATGACGTAATCCATAAATGCTGTTTTATATATTTCGCGAACAATCCATCACAATGAAAGTAAAAAGGAACTGAACTGGATCCCACGACCTATTTGTTCCTTCGACGGGGAGTTGCTTGGAACATTTGAACTATCACGGTACTTTGATTCGTCATACGTCGAATTAGTTGTTTCCTTCATATTGTACAACCGTCTTGAACTCTTTAAAATTGAGGCAATGTTATTTTTTTATTTCAATCGTGTTTGAATAGAATGTTCAACGCATGCGATCCAAGCTATTCCATTTGCAGTATAAAAGGGATAGAATGTTTAAGTTCAGTTAAATAGGTTCGTTTCAAATATTTGTTCCGGTGCGACTGGAAGCTGAACAAATAGTGTCACTACCAACGGTCTTGCGATTGGATTTCTATTAAATTTGTACTTTATTTTATAGGGGAGTGGCTTTTGTCCGAGACTTTACTTACTGGTAGAGCGCATGTTACGCTGTAAATAACTCGTAAATAAATAGTACATTTTTGAAAATATTACATGCACTATAGCTGTGCAATATCTTTTTTAATTTATTTATTGTGACGGAACAAACATGAGCCCACCTAATATTATTACGGGATTTGTACCGTAGTGATTTTTATTTTTGAGTTCCCGATATTTCGACGCAGTTGCATGCATCATGATCGCGGGGTGACTGGAATAACGAGCGGTTGACAAAAATCAAGAGCAGACGAAACGGTCTACCCTCTTACTTTGTCTTTTGCTACGCGTACCACTGGAACTCGCACTCGACTGAAAGTTTCGACAAAATACACTCACAGTATCACTGCACATGTTATTAGAGTCACTTTTATGTGAACGTGTAACATTTTTCGAATCTCCTAATACTGGATTCCACGTGCCGGTGCCCTTACATTTGAATATTTCAAAAATGAAATATCCAAATGTAATGTGAAATATCCAAATATTTAAAAAATGAGCCCACCTGATGTTAAGCGGATTAACCTCTGCCATCATCATCATCACTATCAGCCAGAAGACGTCCACTGTTGAACAAAGCCTCCCCATTTGTGTGTTGTAACCATTGGCTACCGACTTTCCTGATGTGACGACCACGACCACTCTATCAAGAGTGTAGCAACTAAGAAGACCCGCGACTTTCACGATGTCGTCAGTCCACCTAGTGACCTTCCACCATGCGGTGAAGCTCAAGCCCCCGGCGGGATATGAACCATGCACCTGCTGCGCGGCAGTCCATAGCCAATGCCGCTGAGCCATCAATGCTTCAGAACAACATGTTGCAGAGTCTACAAAAGTTTTTAGTGTTCTTGCTAAGGACTCGTACTCTCGAACCAATATTGTATAAGAAACTACTCTCTTTGCTGCAGAATACTAGCATCTTTCGGATGGTTTGGAGCATGTGCAAAGTTGAGGAAAAGATATGCCCTAAACAGAACAGAACGAGGACAAATATTACCCAGCAATATCGTAATTCATTGTCCACATTGAAATGGAAGACGTAGCGTAGTTAGCCCCCCATTAGGTGGACTGATGATATCGTAAGAGTCGCGGGTATCCAATGGTTATCAAGTGGCTTTAGTCGATCATTGTTACATTCCGGTTGATAATCATGAAGTACGCAATAATAGACACTGCATGTTTGATCACTAGCAAACCATGCGGTTGAGGTTTTAGATGTTCGCGGCTACAGCAATTGGTAGGTATTACTAGACCGTGGGGTGCCGGGCTAGAATGTCAGCCCCCCATCTTTACCCGTGGGTGTCGTAAGAGGCGACTAAGGGTAACACAACAGAAATTGAACAGCAGTTCTTTCTGAGGAACTTATATATTACTCTGCGATCCTCAAGAACTACAAAATTGGTTCTTGTACTGTAGTGACTTTAACTGTATAGAAAGCAAATAACGACTGTTCAATTATGGGTTACATTTGTCTCTAACCTATCCCATGTACGAGCCTCATTAGACCAGCTTGCGTGTATAAAGAATGTTTTGACAGTTGTTTAAATAAAAGAACTGATGTGTTGGAATTTTGCCCGTAGATACAAGTACCAGGCAATAGAGTTCTTTAAAATTACTGTGTTAAACAAATACTTTTATTTTTTATTTTTACCTGATAGACTAGCCTTTGACTACTATCTCACGTGATGGTAAGTGATGATGTGGTCAAAGATGTTGCTTAGATGCTTGGCGACAGATTTTTTAATTGTGGGTGATAGCTAGCCAGGCGGGTATTCACAATTTACCCTACCACCATGCTATAACGACTGCCATCCTAAGACAACAACCGGCACCGTGCCTTCTGTAGCACGGAAGCGCTCAGTAGTAGTGTCACTAGCGGTCCCCCATCCAACTCATGATCGCGGCGGACCTGATCGGTTGAGAACAGCTAAGCAAACTTCACTACGAGTGTTTCAAAATAAGTTACATCAAACACTTATTCTTAGAATAATACAATTTAATTCAATTCCCTCCCAATATTCCGTTTAAGGGTAATATTCGCGTATTGCCTGTTTGATTGAGCACGGGAGGGATAAAATTGACAGTTTTATCAGAGTTTACTATCACTTGCCGATCCGTTTTACTCCTGGAAAGAATTCCTTTGGGATAACGTATAGGTTACCTTAGCTTGACCCTCGTTTTTTAGATTCTCGTAACCGATTTTGAAGTTATTTTCGTCGTAATTTTTGGCAATGTTTTATTTAATTGATGAAGTTTGTAAGTTAAATATTATGTCATTAACAACACACATATTCTTCTATAAATAAATGTACATATTTACATATATTTTGTTTTACCTTTTAAAACTTCTTTTTATATATTTTTTATTCAACTAATTAAAATATATTTGTAAAAAATAAATATATATATAAAATTAGCACATACATAATATTTGTATGGTTTATTTAGATTATAAAAACTTAAATATGCTTGTAGTAGAATAAAAAAAAAAAAAAAAAAAAATATATATATATATATATTGTGTATAATTATAAAATAATATATTTAAGACATCTCAAAATTGGCATTTCATAATGATCATTATTATTTTTATTAATCATATGTATCATTCTATTAAATTTATTCATGCTAAATATTATTCTTACATTTCAATATATATATTTAACAAAGTAACATAATAATAAACATAGATAAAGCTCAACTTCTTAACAAACATATTCTTTTAAATGCCAAGTACGCTCAAGCCACATCCAGATACGTTTATTCCATGTAAATACGTTTTATGTGTGTGCGCTATTCTGAAACCGGTCGCTGGATGCCGGCTAGTGGCGGTCACACCAACACCGTCCTAAGCAGTAATAGTGCGACTGACTGTTTATAGTATAACTACCCTCCAAAAATGTACTATTTGCAAAATGTGTATCTGTTTTGTACGGCAACAGTGTTTTGCACTAATATATTATAGATATTTCTCATGTAAGTGAATATATTTCCTATGAGAAAATAAAATCTCTCTAAACTCAAGTTTGAGCTTAAAATTACCGTCAGCGTTATTATTATTATGTATGTAGGTTGTATTTAGTTTAATTTAAAGAAGAAAATGTTTAAGGTTACCTTAGCTTGACCATAGTTTTTTAGATTCTCGTAACCGATTTTGAAGTTATTTTTGTCGTAATTGTTGGCAATGTTTTATTTTATTGATGAAGTTTGAGATTAAAATTAGCGTCAGCGTTATCATTATTATGTATGTAGGTTGTATTTTGTTTAATTTATAGAAGAAAATGTTTTAAGACTGTTCGCAACTTTAATGTGAATGTTGAATTATTAGTGCAGTACGTAGTTATGTGAATTTTACCAAGTAATAATACTTATTACTTTCTTTTGTTAATAAAGTGGGTAAGGTATTGTTTTCGTTATATGATTACAGGCTCGCCCTTTGTTACACGGTTGGCAAAACATGAGTGTTTGTCACATCTGCCTAAAACTGCGGAATAGAGGCATATGAATATATGATACGTTTTTGTAATAGACTTAATAAAAAGGAAGTTCTCAATTCTTTTTTTCTGCATACTACGTGATTACTCCGCTTTAAATTGAGTTTGATGTTTTTTTTGTTTTGTAGGTTATATATAGATATGGTCCTATTTTAATTTTATTATAAATAGTTTTGTATCTTTAGGTAACACTTAACAGCAAAAAGTATTATGCCTATACCTCAATGACATGGTATTTTCAAGTCTACTGGATAGTGACCAGTATTATGTATTATAGGTAAGAGAAAATCTATTTGGTAATTAAAATTTAAAAAAATGGAAAATTATTTTAATATATAACGAAAGTGACTTCTAACGCTAACTATGATATAAGTTGTGGAAGTCAAACCTAGAATGTAGGAGCTCAGAGTGTTTTTTTATGCCTGATTGGTTAGCCTTTGACCACTATCTCACCTGATGGAAGGTGATGATGTGGTCGAAGATGTTGGTCAGGCTAACCTAGAAGTATTTGAATTAGCAATGTACCGACTTCAAGAAGTTATTCCGTACTTTTCAAAATTACAAGTCGGTCCTGTTTATATAAAAATAAAGTTTAAAATCCTGTACTCGATAACCAAAACCAGGGATTTTTAGTGTGGTTATACTGATTATTCAGAGCATTCTAACATTATTTATTTTATTTGGCATGTTTTTGACTTTATTCCAACACAAAGTACGTACCTAGTACATTATCCTAAAAGCTTTCATGGAGTATTTCCTTATTGTATCAAGCTAACATTCCGACTGAACGGCGTTTTTTTATTTCTATATATTTTCTTTGTTTCCGCCAACATCAGCCTTTTCCGAGATTTTATCTGATGGACACTTCTCCGAAGCTAGGAAATTAGGTTAAAGAAGAGATTGTGCTGTTTTGTGGAAAAAATATATGAGTACATCTCATACTGGATCCAATTGGGTTCCGTTTCGACGAAGATATAGAAAAAATCCAA
Source organism: Plagodis pulveraria (assembly GCA_963890685.1). NCBI lineage: Eukaryota > Metazoa > Arthropoda > Insecta > Lepidoptera > Geometridae > Plagodis > Plagodis pulveraria. The sequence goes on along the minus strand of OY982964.1, from coordinate 5,735,685 downwards.
TTTGAGAACATTTTAGTTATATTGCGCAATTCGATATGACTTTTTCATGATACTATTTCAGTGTTATTTTTATGAATGGGCATGTAACGGAAAATAAATCAGAACGATTATTAAACAAAGTTCAATTTCAATGTGCGATGCCCGTGGCGGCTACGACCTTTTGTTTGGCCAACATGTGTGAATATTAGAGAAAATAACACTTACTGATTTAAAAACTTTCAACACATATTTGTTTAGGGTATAATTGCTTATATTGTAGCGAAATTTAGATGTGAAAAAGCTTTATAATTAAAAAAGCGTTTCAAAAAATAATTTTAGACGAACTGCGCTTTAGTTTTACGTATTTAATCAAGCAGCGAAAAAAAATTTCAGGAGGGATTAATTTCCAAAACGTTGGTACATATCATATATTTTTTGTGAATCCAGATACTGATCTCCTGAAGAGGATTTCAGATTTAGAAAATGTTGAAGGTAGTTTTGAGAACTTTTACAGCTTAATTAATAATATTGGTAATATATGTATGTATAGTACCTAAAGTTTAGTACAGGCGTTTTTTTTTTCAATTATATTTCTTTTATATATTTCTTGTGAAGAACTTTAAAAATAAAAACATATATTAAAATATAATGACATAAAAACGCCAAAAAATTTAATTTCACTGGATTCATCTGGCAAACTGCATTTCGCAATAACATTCTGCAATAAAAGAAAAATAACTGACCATGCATGTCGATGCTTTTATAAAGCCAATTATTGTTGATTTTGCTATTCATGAAATAACTGGGAAGCCCTTACAAAAAAGTGTATGTGTAGGTACAATGAATAATGATGCTCTAAGGATTCGTTGGTACCATTTTCGTACAGAACACCAACTTAAGATGGCACAAACCGCCAAAGGTAACGTCGAAAGTTCGCGATAAACCTAAACTTGATTTTATGATTGTATCTGCAAAAGACTTAGTATTGGTTTCAGTTCTTAATGAGTACATAATTAATATGAACTCATTTATATAATCATAATATATAATGAAGATTGCCGAAAATTCGTATTATGAAGATACCTGTACAATATATTTTATTATGTATATGATTATTATTTTGTGAGTAAATCAGACCACAGAAATTTGTCACGCATTGAAGCACAGTTAGTAAATTTTTTTGCTCTGTCAGTAGAACCTTGTATTGCATCGAAAAAAACTTATTTTATCTCAGTAAAACCATTTAGAAATAAATACCACAGAGCGGGTCTAATTTTTACCTGAAATCCATATCTATCATTCCAATGTCAACTCAAAATAGATCATGCGTCAAAATGTCAACAAGCTGAGTAGGGGCGGAAAAAAAATCGTATACCCGGTTCCCCTTGACAATTTGCTCCGGTCAGAATGGATGACATTTGTAATCGATTGCCTAAGCTGCCAGTTTCCACACGGTTAACTTAGAATGTGAGAAGATGGGAGAGCCACTGTTGTTCAGCAGCTGAGATTTTGTTACGAGGTAGTTTCGGTGTATGCGTTTTAGGAAAGATTTCATTGTCTCGTAAGCAACGAATCGATCAGTAAAAAATCATACAATGTATATATTATGTATGTATATTTGTGCCTGAGAGGCTAGCTTTTGACCACCATCTAACCTGATAAGTAAGTGATAATGGGGTCGAAAATGTGTTTCTGGCTTGAATTACTGGCTCTCGAGGACAACTGCCGGAACACACCATTAGGTGCCTGGAGACAGATTGTTTACTTGAGGGTGGTAGCTGCCCAGGCGCGTTTTCATGTAAAAGGTGAAAGTGAGTAGACGAAAATGTCGCCTACCTGACGATGCCTGCCCTCACGCATGTCTATTACAGTTTCAGTATCACCATCCTCGTTCTGCATGACTGCACTGTGCTTGTCACTCCAAGACGTTAGGTCTTATGTCCCGTTCGCTCAGTTGGTAATTTTTACTTGCTACAGTTCCCTTCTCACTTAAGACACACTACGGTTTGCGCACTTCTGCTTCGAGGAGGCAGAATATCTGACACTGCGGTGATATACACCAAGACAGACCCTTGTTGAAGAGACCTGCTACATAAAATATAGGGTTAGTTGGATTGTTGTGATATAGATATAATTAACGTAAAACGTTATTTAGTTGTGCCTGTAATAAATTAGAGCAGCAGTATGTTTTTATTATGATATTATGACGGAATAATCTCGAGGTCCACCTGATATTAAGCGAACCTTAGCCTATAACAGATGCATTTCATCACAAGTCACGAATTGCACTGCACTCGTTACACTGAGAACTACAGTTGTTAAGTCTTATGTGCCTGTAATTTTACTGGCTCTCAGAGACTGCTGCCGGAACAAACCGTTAGGTGCTTGGCGACAGATTTCCTACTTGAGGAGGGTAGCTAGCCAGACGAGCATTTTTATAATGCCCTTCCACCGTGTGGAGAAGCGCAAGCCAGCGTTGGGGATCGAACCAAGGACCTGAGGCGTGGCAGTCCATAGCTATTACCGCTCGGCCATCATTGTTTCGAAAGTAGTTTCCGGTAGTTATATGGTGGTCAATTCTATTTGTAGGTACTAAAGTAAAATATTGGTCATTCATCATTGGTCATCGGTCTTTGTTTCATTTTAGGAAATATAGCAGAAATATTATTGTATTGTGAAGTGCTGGTAGTGTATCTTGCCTAGTCATTCTAACTGATCAACTAGGTTAAGCATCGTCCGCTGCGCTTATTACTTGGATGGGTGACCTCTATTAGTAATAATTACTATGAATGCTTCAGTGGTTCGGAGCTGTCGGTCGAAGTAGTCGTTTTAGAAACCATCCAAGTCGTTATAGCGCCGTGGTAGGGTATTTTACAAATGCCTATCTGGCTAGCTACCATCCTCAAATAGAAAATCTTGCACCAACCACCTAACAATGTAATGTCTTAGGTTTTCGCGATTATTACACATAGCAATGAAACAACTTTAAACAGTTGTATATTTATCATTATTTTTGTCTCGACATTTCAAACACTTTGCAGTGATCGTGGTCATGGGGTGATTGTCACCTATTTTTAATAAATATATGTGATTTAAACCGTTTAAAGTTGTTTAATTACTATGCATCTAACAGTGTATTCGGATAGCTGTCCTTGAGAGCCTGTGTCTAGACGGCATCATCACTTATCATCAGTTAAGATAATGGTCAAGGCAATCCTATCAGCAGTACAAAATATAGGAACTTAACATTTAGCAGTGAACCAGATATTATTTATTATCACCGTAGAAAACTAAACTGTATAGCTGCAGCAGTCAAAACGCGTTGTAATTTATGTACTTGCCAAATTTACTGGATACAATCTGCAAATCAACAAGAGCTGTACGTACCTGAAAAAGAAATAAGTCAACATTGTATTTTTGGAACATAAGACATCAATCATCTGTGAAATCACTTTAACTATATGATATCCCAAGCAATGATAGCCGAACGGTCATAGATATGGACTGCAGTGCCGCAGGCCCATGGTTCAATTCCCACCGCCTGCTTAAGCTTCAACGCATGGTGGAAAGGCATTTTGCTAATACCTGCTTGGCTAGATACCACTCTCAAATAGAAAATATGTCGCCTAGCAACTAACAGTTTGTTCCGGCAGCAGTCCTTGAGAGCCAGTAAAATTACAGGTACAGTCACCTGCAATAAGAAGTATACACTGCGTAATTTTCAAAATATTGTGAGCTCGCTAAGTTATTAATTATCGAAGTTAATGTTAACATAAGGAAAACTATTCAAATTATTCTTTGATTTTAAGATACTTCTGTGCACATAGAAAGAAACAGAAGTCTACGCCACAATTATGAAAATTATAATGTGTATATTTCTTATTGCAGGCGACTGTACATGATGAGACTTAACAACTATATGTCTCAGGGTGGCGGGCGCATTGCAGTTCGTCACTTACGACGAAATGCATCTGTCAGAGGCATAGGGAACGGTTTAACATCAGGTGGGCGTCGTGCTTGTTCCATCACAATAACATAAAAAAGGCACTTTATGATAATATTGCATATTCGCATGGTGGACGGGCATTTTGCAAGTGTCCACCTGGCTAGCGACCACCCTCAGGTAGAAAATCTGTCGACAAGCACTTAACGGTGTGTTCCGGCAGCTGTCCTTGAGAGCCAGTGAAATTACAGGCACATGAGACTTCACAACTATGTTTCAAAGTGACGGGCGCAGTGCAATTCACGACTTGTGATGATATGCATCTGTTAAAGGCAGAGGAACGCTAAACATCATGTAGGCCACGAGCTTGTTCCGTCACAATAACATAAAAAAAACATATTGTGATATACAGAATTAACGCACGTACGTCATTTACATGCTTAGCGTACGTTTGAAATGTACGCTAAGCATATAAATGACACCGGATCTTCATTGCTTCAGATAGTGATCAAGAGCTCAACTATTGGTAATAAAAAACCTGAGGAACATACTACTTAGTGGGCATTTGCTACTTACTACATCCCATAATTGAAGTGCATCAAGACTTAACAAGACCGGCAACCATTAAAAGCATCTGTTATGAAACCACTTGAAAAGTTACTCGAAACCTACAAAGATGCCGTGAGATATAATGTCATAAATCAAACTTAAATAGATTCTGGTTTCAAGCACGTCTGCTTTGAAGCAGGTGGTTGGATCGCAATCTTAGATTATGCTAACACTAATAGTTTCAATTTGACTCAAGCGAATGAGGAATTGAGTGTCGAGTTTGAAGCGCGTAGTATGGCTTGCTAAGTCGTTCCCGGTTAACTTAGTTAAGCAACGAATGCTACCACAAACTACCTTCGGGGCAGAAAACACATACTCTTTGTTCAATCCTATCATGGAAAACTGTCGCCCACGCCAATTCTCCAATACCCCGAAACCGCATGCACTAAATGCCCTCCTTGATACTAGACCTAAGTGGAATTTGTTTGCAGATGAATGGAAGGAAATTCTGTCAGAATGTCTAGCTTATAGTGGGACGAACTCATGATACATTTTAATTTGTTATTTATTACTCTCTTTGAATTAAATTGAAGTATGTTACTTTTGATCATTATTAATATTATTATTTCTTATATATTTGACAATGACTGTACTGTAGAGTTAAATTTAATTGTAACATGTACTTTGTAGTTCCTTTGTGACATAATATTATGATTTGACCTTTTTATATTAATAATGTGTTATTGTAATTATCTAATTAGCGTAATTGGTTTATCCGTGTTAATAGTAAATAAATAAATAATGCTGCAGCCATAACCGTGATGGGTGCCCACTAGTGGCATTACTACTTAGTGCGTGCTTCGGAGGGTACTTTAAGCCGGCGCTCTCAGTTGTTGCATGCATACAATAATAAACACTTTCTTAAATTTTCACATTAATTCTATTTATATTTTAGGATACAGTTCATGATTTTCTATGAGCTTCCGATGTTTCAAAGCTTTTACAAGTGCCATGGTTGCGGGAGGAATGTGATGTTGTATTCAGGCGCACGCCGCGCAGCCTGGTTAGCGGTTTGGGCCAACGAGGTTTTCAATACGTTCACACGTGCGCCGTGCAGCTTGGCAAGCCGGCAAGCAGCTTATCATGCGTCAGTAGGCTCAGTAATCCTTTGAAATACACCGCACTCATATGCACGTAACACAGCCTAGCAGGCGGGCCGGCAGCAGCTCGGCGCGCATCCGCAGACATAAAAAGACTGTCCACAAGCTCTTACACGTCACCGTACCCGTTGAATACCACGTTGATCGCGCGCGTCTGAACGCACCAAGATAAACGGCTGCGATGACCTGGAGCTCATAGTAAACCTCGGTCACAAACTTTACCCCAGGGGTAAATTTACTAAGATTTACCAGGCAATATGTTTTTGTACTGTCCTTAATAATATAATGTTAAAATATGTATTGTAATTTATATTTTTGTAGCCTGTAATTGTTAGAAGTAAGCAAAGGAGGTGTTATAATTTATTAACCAATTCCATGATTGTTAAGAATGCTTACGTTATGTTCATGTAAACTGTTACATAGACGCGAGGACCTTTAATTGGCTCAATGGTGCTTATTTTTAAGAGACTACACTGTAAATGAAAGATGTAGGTCTTCCTGTAAATAAATAAATACATAAGTTACAATATTTATGTGGGTTTGATTTATCTTATATCAGAAAAAAATACCAGGTTACGGCCATATTGTACTGACTCTACAAAAGTTAGAATAACAATCTTTATGGAGTTGATAATGGCATCATAAAAGTCTGTATTCTAGACATAAAATTAACGTACCATTATATTAAAAAAATTGTGATAGACATGCAAATAATAATGAATTAAAGAAAATAATTACGACGCTATGAATACAATCGCTTTCGCTTTGTTCAATGCGTAATTCTCATTACAGCTCTCAAATTAATATTCTTCATTTTCTTATAAACAAAATTTATAGTTATTTTATGACTTTAGTTATTCTTAGTCTATTTTAGTTTATTTATAAATTTATTGGACGGGTGTGATTTATTTGTCGAGATAAATGGTTTCCCATAGTTAGGTGGAATTAGTTTTGATGGTTGTTTCGAAATTGTATATATTATATGGAATGTTTGAAGTTTTGACTTGATTGCTAATTCGTTGTAGATTTTTCAGTTATATTGTTTGATTCAAGTCTCAAGAATGAGAGAATAATGTATGACTTTCAGTTTATAAACAAAGGAATTAATAGTTTATTAGTAAAAAAGAACAATTAAGCCTATCGATAATTATCTGTCGTGGTTCATTAATAAAATTAAACTTTTTACTAAGAAAGTGATTTTTATTTTACGATGATAATAAATTAATTATTCGACAAATATATAAAAGAATATTAACATTTCATATTTTAAAGTAAGAGTTGGACAGGATCAAACAAGCTGAATAATGTGGTATTCATTCTGAATCTATTTTTTTGCAAGAGTCTTAAGCGTTCTTTCAAACTCCATAAAACACGCGTAAAAAACAGATGTATCGAAATACGTTTCATTGACGACAAATCTGCCTTTACAAAGGAATATAAACCTATTGAAATAAATCTATCAAAGAAAAAACATAAAGATGGAAAGGAAGCACAGATATACATACAAACGAACTAAGCCTATAACATGGGTGCGTTCCTGTTGCCTCTTTTCATATCAATTCTTTTGTATACTCGTCAATAAATGAATATGGGACAGTATTTGTTGTCATTTATATTTTATGCGAATATCGGTTAAGGTATAGATGCGCGGACTTCCGGACTATTATTGTAAAAGAATGGAATAGGAATGGTCTCAGAATGACAGAAGTTGCGTTAAGGTTACCGACCGCAGGTTTCAAAAGAATTGTCATTGATAATAATGGGAAGAGTTTTTCGAATAATTTATTGTTATTACTTTACGATGGTACGTTACCAGAGTTAGCTGTTATAGCCGGAACTGTGGCAATTGCTTCATAGAATGAAAAATATTCAATGATAATACTAACGTATATTTTATTGATCTAATATAAACAAACTATTTCATTGATCTGAATGCATGAGTGTCTAAAATAGCAAGCAAAGTTTCAGATACTAGACAATATGTTTAATTTGGATTTGACTAGTAGTTTCACTAATACTATTTGAACAATTGGCTCGTATAGTTAATGAGACCAAAAAATTTTGAAAACTTTGACAGGTAAAACCTGCCTGGATACAAAGAAGGATCAAAAATAGTGATGTGGTTTTTTTGTGCATGCAAGAATTTTTTTTCAAACCGTCTCATTTATTTTATGATACGTATTACCGATGAATAAACGAATTTCATAAGATCACGCGTGTATTTACATCATCAGCCTTTTATCAGTCAGCGACATCAATCCACCAACTTCACTTTGAATACTTACTTACTTTTCTCGATGTACATATTCAAAACTCTATTCAAAGGGAGCGCGGCGCGGTCCAGTGTTTCCGCGGCGGGCGCTCTTGGCTCGGAGTAGGCATCGTCTTTTAATACGAGACACAGACTGTACTATAAAAACTTATTGTTTAGGTTTTAAATCTCTCCGAACCAAGAGTTCCCCTTTGAATAGAGTTTTGAATATTTACATCGAGCTAAGTAATAAATAAAATAAATATTAAATTACAGGCAAAATAAAGTCTTAACTCACGTGGTCGTCGTGTTTATTCCGACAAATACACATAAAGAAACAGAAAAAAAACTCAAATCCAAATGTTTGTTAGGACTAGCAGAAGTCAACCCTAAGAGGTTATTTGCATTTTACCAATAACCCTGTATAAGGCAAAAGTAATTGACTTGCCTTAACACACTGCATATTTTCATATACAATACAATATTTTTATTTTGTTAATTTGATTCACTAAATAACACAAACTGATCAAAATACACTCGAGAGCAATGAATCCGGGTCACTTAAAGAATCCTAAAAATCTCGGAAACTAAAAATGCTAGGTTAATGCAATAAATTGTATTTAATAGACAATGTAATACTCCTTAAATGAAGGTATTAAAACTTCTTAGTTATTGTAAAGTTATATCATAAAAAAATCTAATTTGAAAAAGGGCCACTTTCGAAGATGGAACTACGAAATTACAGCATTTGGTTTTGCTTTTGTTTGTAATCTGTCATTTATGTGGGTACATAAACCATGTTGATAGTGCTCTATATTCATTATTCAAGCTGAAATTATGTCGCTTACGCCTGAAGAATGCACCAGAATACTTACAATGCTGGAAACCGGCCGGAGTCAGCGCGATACAGCCAGGACTGTCGGTGTGTCGCTGTAAACAGTACAAAGAGTTCTCCGACGTTACGAAGAAACTGGTTCTAACCTACGCAGACCAGGAACGGGCAGAACCAGGTGTACCACAGCACGAGAAGACCGATACTTGGTGAACACCATGCTTCGAAATCGCTTTCTCACAGGAACTGAACTCACCAATCAGTTTCGACGCCTCGGAGGAAGTAACCCAAGTGCATGGACAGTAAGACGTCGGCTTGCTGAATCTAACTTAAAACCCCTTAGACCTGCAAACGGCCCTAAACTGGAGCGTGGGCATCGTATTTCGAGACTAAGATATGCCCAGAGCCACGTAAATTGGAGTATTGAAGCTTGGTCACAAGTTATGATCTCCGACGAATCAAAATTTATGCTCTACAAGCACGATGGAAGACACAGAGTGTATCGAAGACCAGGGGAAAGATTCAAGCAAGCATGCATCGAAGAAAAAGTAGCCTACGGTGGTGGGTCTGTACTTGTGTGGGCCGGAATTTCTTCTGAAAGTCGCACAGAGCTGGTGATCATAGAAAACGGCTCTTTAACTAGCGTAAGATATGTGGAAGAAATCCTCAATGATCACGTTGGTCCATTTATGGTCAATTTAGGTGAGGATGCTATATTTATGCATGACAATGCCCGACCTCATACAGGTAGGATTGTGAATGACTACCTTCAAGAGATGAACATTACTCGTATGGAGTGGCCAGCGCGCAGCCCGGATATCAACCCGATCGAGCATGCTTGGGACGAGCTAGGCAGATGCGTAAAACAACGAAACCCTCCCCCAATCACGCTTCGTGAGCTCAAAATTGCTCTCACAGAGGAATGGGAGAATATTCCCCAAAATCGTATAAGGAACTTGGTGTACAGCATGCCAAACCGCGTAAACGCAGTAATGGAAGCACGAGGAGGCAATACGAAGAATTAAAATTCAAGAAAATCGTAATAAAGTTCAAAAATTTCATGTTTCCTATTTTTGTTTTAAGGAGAGATCAGCAGTTTTTTTCTTTATGTAATTTTGTGTTAATAAAATGTATGGTGACTCATATTTTTTTTACTTTCATTTAAGGAGTTGTCTATTGAATTTAATTTCTATTAAATACAATTTATTGCATTAACCTATCATTTTTAGTTTCCGAGATTTTTAACATTCTTTAAGTGACCCGGATTCATTGCTCTCGAGTGTATATGCTCTTGATAAACACATTCTGCTTATTTTTTATTTCTTTAGCAAGATGTATTTGGTATAATGAAAAGCTATAAAAAGTGTCTTTCTGTACTTAGTAATATTATGCCACCATGACAAATTTCACAAATATAAAGGAAGAAAAAATAAAGGTCCTTTCATTTTAATCATTTTATAAAATTACTGATGCATAAATTTATAATATGAATAATCACGTTTAATCCGCTATACAGCGAAGCAAATTTATTAAAGATCTCAAATAACAATCACTATTATATATACAACAAAGGGCTTATTGATATGAAAAGAATGTCAAAGTAACAAAGAGTTTGCTGTCGCTTTATTTGCTTTATAGAGATCATCAAGAAGTATTTAGAAAAATAAAAAACTGCATATTATTTAATGAAATCAGATTTAAAAGGGACATCTAAGCTTTTTAGTGTGTCAACTTTTATTTTCACAATAAAAAAAAACAGGGCTTTTATAATTTTTCAAACAAATTAAAATTATATGATAAATATAATAATAAGATCTTAGTACTGAGGATGAGGTGCAAAGTATCACTAATTTAGAGAATAGCATTTTGAATGAGGGTTGGAAAAGGGCTGGCCATAACACAGTGGCCAAAAATGTAAAGTCCTTCTTGGATAATTTTGTGCAATTATGTGATATGATTCCTAAAGATATTACATATCTCATAGTAAATTACAGCTTATTGAAAATAAACTACATGTTTTGAATAAAATAAAATTATACTATTGGTGATTATTGAGAACCAAATGCTTGGGACAATCAATCTCTGCATAGTCACCTATGTAATGAAAATAAATATTGTTATACTTTTATAATACAATTATGTGGCTAATTGTAAAAGACTAAAGATATTATAAAAACAATCGCCCTGAGTTTCTTTTCCATTCGACTCAATACCCTATTAGCTGAACGCTGCAATGGAATATTTAGTTTATTTATTGACTCTAATAAGAGCTTCGTAGACACCAGAATTGAATAAATTATGTATTTTTACTTTGACTTAGAATTTTTTTATACAAAATGTTTCAGGTCGACTTTTGTGTAATTACAAAATACAGGTATTGTAATATGTGTTTGTGTCGTCCTGTTCTGTGTTGTTTAACATATTTTATTAACTCCACAAGCATAATGTAAATACAGCAACATAATGTATCTTACTAAATAGATGGGGTTTTCACAGCAATAAGTTCAGTAATGACTACACATGTAACCTGATTCCTGGGTATCATGCTGTTTATTTGCGAGGGGGCTGCAATCTTTGTTCCATTTTGAAGAGACCGGGGTCTATTGTAAGCGGTAAGAAGAGGGTAAAATTTTGGAACAGTCATGCGATTCTAACCCTTAACGTAAATAATATACTCGTTTTGTAACAAATTATTTCATTACCAGCATGCTGTGAAAAGTAAGTGTTAAAACAAAAATATTAGAAAGAAATAGAATCGCTTATTTTCTTCAAAGATCCGATAAATGTAAAACGTTAGATATCAAATTAGAGGATTAGTACGTATGCGCCAAGTTTTGACAAACACAGCCCTTTCCAGGATCTCTAAATTCCAAATGAAATATAAACTAATATAATATAATAAAGAAGAAAGACTTAATTGATTGTTTGTTTGCATTGAATAGGCTCTGAAACTACTAGACCGATTAGGATGAAATTTGGTATGGAAATAATTTGAGACACGGGGAAGGACATAGGATAGTTTTTATCCAACTGCGTAAAAAAAAATTAATGGTTTTGCGCGATAATCGATCTACTGGTCCGATTAGGATGAAATTTGGTATGAAAATAGTTTGAGACACGGGGAAGGACATAGGCTAGTTTTTGTCCAACTGCGCAAAAAGAGGTTAATGGTTTTGCGTGAAAACCAATATACACGCAGGCGGAGCCGCGGCCGGAAAGCTAGTATATAAATATATTGGGTCCGTACAATGTCATTATGACTCACAGACTATTTTATCTAGGGATTGTTAGCTACTTTAAACCGTCACGGTACAGTCGCAGTAAAAATATTCATTTTAATACAAAAGTAAAAAAAGAAAATATATATTTGATTCATATGATTTTGACTGAAGTAAATTATACAATCAAAATAGTTAACAATGAAGGCCCTACCCATACATATATATTTCAGGTGAGGTTAGACCTGACTGAGTGAGAAAATTTGTTCCCTAAGGGGTAATTATACGAATTTCTTTACTCATAATTTGACTTGATACTATATATAGGTGTATAAAATAATGGCTATACACGCATAATATACTAGTTGGAATTGAGTAGCTGGTGTGAGTTTCATGTGACTGGTTGAATCATCGACGTTATTCTAGTCTGTGATCGCTGCTAGTCTATAGACATTTGAGAGACAGTGTACGGCACAAGACAATGCAGATGACTCTTCAACTGAAGTCAGTCTTGTACCACCCACCGAACAGGCAACACCTCCTAAAACTTGTGACAGTCAACATTGGAAGTGAAGACTGTGCTCTAATCAATGCAAGGGGCAGCAGACTTTGAAGATGACATACGCAATACGTTATGGCAGACACGCCACAGTGATAATGAGTTATGACTTGTAATGAACAGATGGAGATTGTGGTGAGAGTGTTGGTGAGGAAAAAGAGCAAGGTGAGGCTTGATATAGCTATACGAGGAGGATGGTGGCAATATAGTGACTTGTATTTTCTCATTTGCACTATACCCGCATTTGATGAGTGATGTGCATTTAGCAACATTTATATTTAAAATTCCATCGAACTGCGTTTTAGGTATCCTGCAGTTTTGATCAAATTGCACTGACCATGGTCATAGCTAGACTCAATAACTAAATAATGTGATATGAGAACATAAGCGGTTTAAGTAAATCCCTTTTTACAAAAACCTAGTCTTAGTCCTCTTTGTAGAGTTTCTCATTTTGTATTTTATTCCGGGCGCACTTACATCCCCTAAATATGATATCCATCGAGTGGATTGCCAACAAAAGGCCATTTTGATTTTGTTTTGACTAAAACCGAGAGGATCCTCGATATCGGGTTTCGCTAAATCTGTTTGCTTTGATACATAATATATTATTACTTTCCTTTATGGTTTGGGATTGAGAGCTGATAGTGGTGAACTTAGGAGGTATCCTTGAAAACGTTGGTTATGTTTTAGGCTTATCTCTGGACAGGGCAAGTATAAATCTATACCACCCAGCAAGTAGTCCTACATAACCCTCTCTAATTGAGTTTCAGTTTTAAGTTAACATAGTTTTTAATTGCTTTAGGATGTAGACGTGGTTAAGGAAGGTAACAAACAAGTCTTAAAATGGCAAATGACTTGAAGATGGCTCAATAAATAACACATGTGATTATAAATGTATACCTTAAGACATAAGCTAGCTAAAATTGTATGTAATCAAAAGTGTGAATGACACTTTTGTGTTCTTCAAACTTAGAATTCTCCAAATAAGGTGTAGCGTAAATTTAAATGTGGTATTTGAAGATAATGGAATTTAACGCAAAAATCAACTTACTCTTCAAACAAATTAGTTAACTAACTTTTTCATAGTTATAAATTTAAATTACTTTTCAATAATAAATTCCGAAATGGACATCATTGATCAATTATTTAAATGATGTTACAAAGCGCAGCATATTCACTTTGTAAATTTGTGCAAGTACAGTAGAAACCAAATATGAGGCTCAGAGTTGGTATTCAACGAAACAAACATGCTTGATAAACCCTTCTTGGTCTGGTTGCATTTGATAGCTCCAACACAAGATGTATATGAAGATAGCTCAAATCTCACAGGTCGTTTAGATGACTGGATCTCACAGAAGCCAATTGAGATAACACTGAAGTCACTATGACAAACGGACAGTTTACAAAAGCAACTGTTAAATGAATTGTCTCTTTAAAGCACCTAAGGGGTAGAGGATATTGGAGTCGTCTACAGAAGTGAAGATATATTTGACAGGTTACAAATACGATGAAGAATCGCGTTACCAAATATTGTGCCTCATCCGAGGGAACACGTATTTCATAGCATCCTCAATTGCAGTATTGTATTTCACTGTTGGGATTTCAATTCTAGATTTGAAATGGATATAGGTATGGTTTATCGTCAATATCGAGACATAAAATAAAGTGTTTTGTCAATTCTACAAAATTGTTGCTAGAAAACCTATATTGTATTACTTTAATATTGAAACATAAAGTACTTCTTGATCTACTTTTTTCTCAATTTGTTGGTATTCATATTTATTAAAAAATTCAAATTCAAATCAATTGTATGCTTCAACAATTGAATTTTTTAATAAATATGAAGGGACTTTATCTGCTGTGTCGTTAGAGTCGTTAGCAAGCTATAATTTAAATATAAATAGTTAAAATAAACTGCTATTTTTTTAGTGTATCAAACTTAACTTAAATAAATTACAATGAACTTAACAACTGTATGTCTCAGTAATGGGCGCAGTGCAATTCGTTCGGAAAAAATGCATCTGTTATAAGCAGAGGTTAGTCCTCTTAACATTAGGTGGGCCTCGTGCTTGTTCTGTCACAATCACATTAAAACAATGTTTTTGTACGAGAAACTAAATTAAATCTCATAACCGTAATATTACATAATCACTCTCCTATAATATAAACTTTAAAAAACTACAACGTAAAGTTAATCAATAATAGTTGCTTTTGATTTTATTGTTGTAGCACTATTACTATAGCATATACCTATATATATTATAGCACTAACTTGTAGATTATAGCAAACGAAAATTTTATAAAAAATCTGCAGTGCAACTCAAGCAGCAGATCTTGATGGTAACATATTTGAGCCATTTTGTTGCGAAGACATTGAGTCCTTGCGGGACTGGAAGCTAATCTTATTTTCCGTGCCTCATCATCAACTCATCAGAGCGCTTGATCAACTTGCTGGCTACACTGACTGCAGGTGCTGCTCCATGCAGTCAGCCTCAGCGTCGCCCACGATAGCGTACTACATCGTTTTGTATGAAATTCTATGAAATGACTTCTTGGGCAGTTGCAGTTGGCAGCGTCACAATATGACAATTATTCAATGCAACCTTGCTAAAAAATAAATATTACCTCGCGAATATATGCGAGGCATTTATAACACTATAATAGTATAATTATAATGAACATATGTTTTAGGGAAACTATAAATATAATTATAAAAATAATAAATGTTAATAGTGTTATGTTTGCAACAGCGACTGCTCGGCGGATACATTGATTTATTTAAATATTTACTTATTATTATACATAATATAATAATAAGTATAATATAATAAATCATAATATAATACAGTAAATTACAAATTTACGAGAGAAAAATTATAGTCATGTGCGAGATACAACCCGCGTCCATCCACCCCTTGTAATTTTGTAACAAAATGATAAACCCAAAATCTGTGCAAATCACTATTTCATTAACAAACGTACCTATATACTTGCTTATTTAGTTTTCACCACAAATAAGTAATAAATCTCTAAAGGAATGGGCAAAGATATCATAGGGGTGCTAAGATATCTTTGCGCATTGAATTTAGAAACCCAAATTTCGGTTATATATTATTTTGTCTCATGTTAGTAGGTGGTAAACCTATTGCCATCTAAGTGCCAGTTCCTAAATCTGGACAGCTAATAAAGATTTATTTGTAAGAAATACCACAAAATACAAACATAACTGTCCGATCCAGGCATCGAAGCTAGGATCTTGCAATACCATAGCGTCTTAACGCTACTCAAATAACCAATAGGTAATAAAAACTAGTAAAATCGCACAAACATTTTTTATTAAGTTTATAACCCTCCAAATCTTAATCTTCTCATAAATAGTTCCCCATACAGAGTCTCAGGTAACCAACAGTTTTTTACGATCCCTTTTTAGAACCGTCTGAGGGTTAAATTCGCTTTTACGGTAAATTGGTTTGCGCAAAGACCCCTTTGAATTAGTATAAAAAAAGATTTTCATGCTTTTTACTGACCCAAGAACGATTTGGGAAAGATTTGCCGTATTATCCTGTCTCTACTGGGACAACATAATCCTATGAATTTGTTTATAAGAAAGATTATGTTTTGTCCTTGTCGAGAGTTTGAAGTTGTTAAAAATAAGATGAGAGAAGAAGGTAAATGTGTTGGTCTCTGACACCGTACTTATGCATAATGTTAGTGTCATACTGTTTATTACAGTCTATAACAGATGCATTTCATCACAAGTCACGACACGATTGCACTGCGTCCGTTACTTTGAGACATAGTTGTTAAGTCTCATGTGCCTGTAATTTCACTGGCTCTCAAGGACTGCTGCCGGAACACACCGTTAAGTGCTTGGTAACAGATTTTCTATAAGAGGGTGGTAGCTAGCCAGGCGGGCAATCGCAAAATACCCTTCCACCATGCAGTGAAGCTCAAGCCGGCGGTGGAGATCGAACCAGAGACCTATGGCATGGCAGTCCAGAGCTATTACCGCTCGGCCATAATTACTTCAACAGCTAAATCTACCTGTTTTCTGTCATAATGACATGTGAACACTTGAATGAATAAAATTAAAAGACCACGCTCATTATTCAAAGCGATCTACAACAATTCAACCAGAAAAAACAACGAATTACTACAAACACTGTAAGCCGTGATCACAATCCTAATCTTCTTATAAACTACGAAGAGAGCCATAACGTCTCAATATGGTAGAAGATTAACCTAATAAATTCATTACTCAAATGGTGGTATAAATCAGACGAACGAGAAGCGATACTACAACAATGGTTCTGATGCTTCAATAAGATCACGATCGTATATAAGGTAATGACAGTAGCAAACGTCCCCATAATTTATTGAGCAAGTAAAGCGAATGTCTTTAGTACTTACTAGAAGTTTTAGTACTAATGAATAGACAAGAAGCACTTCTATCATTGTTTGTGTAGTGGTTCTTAGCCGACACCAACGGCTATCATGTCTTGGATGGAGACCATTGGCATTACTACTGAGCGCTTCCGTGCTTCGGAGGGTACCTAATAAACGTGTCTATGTCATCAAACGACGATAAGTAGCGGGTGTCGGGGCTACTTTTAAATGACCCGTTACAGGAGGACCTCGGGTGTCAGTCACGGAGTCGTATGGTACCTATTTGCGGGCTTGTTTCTCAGGTGGAAGTGACACGAGTTGTTTGTGAAAGCATCCCGCGTTTCCACCGAGAAGCGGTAGAGGTGGAACACCGTGTGGTTTTTAGTCACTAACACTTAGTGCTGTAGGTACTCTCAGTTAGTGAACACGTAGTGCGGGAATGCGTTAAGGCATATTTCACACGCCAAATAAAAATGGTACCAGGGCATATTTTGCCACCACCTTAAAGTGGATATTACCAAGCACTTGTGGGTTCCGGGAGCTGAACTTGAGAGCCAGTAATTCCAGGTGAGCCTGAACACCATAATCGACTATATCATTACTTACCAGACATTCGAAGTTTTCCATCTTCTCTTTGACTTATGCTGCATAATTGGGTTCAATAATTATGTTTTCTATTAAGTAATTGAAATATCACCAACAATGAACGTTAATAATACGTTCTTCTATTTGTAATGTAGAAAGGATTGTGTTCATTTTTGTTCTTACTATCTTTCGTAGCTTCCTTATAGGAAAAAAAACTGACAAAAATAATGTCATGCTGGTTATTCAGGTAGTTCATTCTGTTGATAGTTGCTTAAAAACGGTGTTTTTTTTGTTTTTTAGTTACTAAAATGTGCAAACATCATTCACTGGTGTACATACATTCACGATCGGTTTAGTGAAACTCGTGATTAACTAACTGGGAACAGTCACGAGGTGAATTTATTAACCGTATTCCTTATAGAACAGTTTAAATAGTCATTGATGGTGAGACGAAAGGAATGGGAAACTGGGTAGTTTTAGAATTTGCCTAAACACCAAAACAATACTCAAGCCATTCCTGGCTTAAGAATATAAGGATACTTCGTATGCTCTTGTTTGATGACGTTAAAGGCGTTAAAGAAATATGTATTAAGGGGCATGCCTCGTTTACATCGATATGGTGGCATAAAGATGACAGGGCTTTTCACCATCATAAAGCCCTAGATACTCATTAGATAACATGTTTACAACCAAGAAATAATTTTGAAGATGATTTTGGCATCATGAATGCCGCCTGGTCACGGCAAAAAATAACATGTATGTCCTAGTGTTGTTCTGTTTGTTGTTAAGAAAAACATGTTCATTTATCGTGTTTTGTGGTATGTAAGAAAAAGTATCGACCCTCATAATTATATGGAAAAGGGTAGGAAGATCAAACTAAAGAATAGAGAACTCAGTATTTTATTTTTAATTCACATATTTTTCTGTTTGAAAACACGGGTGTTTGAGCGTGAAACAACTTACTGTGAGTCGATATGACTATCGACAATGTTTCGGCTTCTACCGGAAGCCTTCCTCAGGATATTGAGTGTGGTACGTCCGCCGCGGTCGCGTCACGTTTCTGAGGAAGGCTTCCGGTAGAAGCCGAAACATTGTCGATAGTCATATCGACTCACAGTAAGTTGTTTCACGCTCAAACACCCGTGTTTTCAAACATAACATATATTTTTCTGTTTCAGATAGACAGCTCATGATTTACTCTCATCATGTTATCAGGAACAGCTTAGATGCAAGTTAGATTTAAAAGACCCTCAGTTAATGCTTATATTATTTCAAATTGTGCTTGATATTTGAAATATATTAGCTGAAATATTAACCTGCCTGCACCTACTTGCAACATTTTTGCAGTGGAAAAGGTGCTCAGGATTTTTTTTATGTAGAAATAGTATTTATGTTATCCATCCTCAATCATTAGAAATAAAATGATTCTACAGATATATTAATGGTTATCCAAATGTGGTAATGTGAAATCTGTGAAATAAAAAAATCCGTCTAAAATATGGTACTTATTTTACTTTTAGAAATTAGAGACTCTGTACTCAACTAAAGTAAAAAATTATATACCAAAGAAATTACAAAATTTCTGTCATTATCAACAGCTGCCTATTACAACATAACATCAAAGCACCTCAACTTCAGTCACGTATTTACGAGTAACGGTCCCGTACAATATGGACTTGAGAAATATTGACCACTCACCGAGAGCTCTTTGTATTGCTTATTGTCTTTGTAACATCGGGCACAAAAGTCTCAATGGCTCTCGACTCTACCACCTCCCATATCACTTCCTACAAATCTTTCATCACTGCATTTTCAGTCTTCCTCACCTGTATTAAAGTCTTCATCAGCATAAAGATTAGGTTCATTGTCTGTATTGTTTAATTTGTCGAATACACTTGTAACTTGTCATAGTTGTCTGTTAATTTGGATTGTTCGGTTGCTTTCAATACGCAGAAAAGGTATTCGAAAGTTGTATTGTAAAAAATCTTGAGGGGCCGTTTGTATTTATTGCATTGATTGGCGCTTTGTCTTTGGAATTTTTCTTATTGTTTGTTAATGTGTTAACGAAGATGGTTGCAAAAACCAGTTGGTTCTAATGTTTTGTCATCAATCATCGTGAGCTGTTCGAGCTTTTTTATTAATTCCATGAACATGGTTTGGTTTCTTTTGAAACTTATGTGTATGTTATGATTAACACTGTTTAATATAGTATTTAAATTGTTCTAAAGGACCTATTTAATATAAAACAAGTTTCAACGGGTTATTTTTTTGTATGTAAGGTATTACACGGTTGAGTTTGAAACTACAAGATTCAAAATGTTCGTATGATAAAAAATATTATAATTTTCAGAAAAGTTATTTAACAACGATACAAATTGAAACCGTTAAGCAAAACTGGCACTATACTAAACAATAATCCTGTTAAGGTAGGTATTTTTTATTTTCATTTGCCCATTTTTGTTATTTTTAAAGCTCGAAAAAACGTAAACAATAACATATAGACCTGGTCACTCACGAAGGTGCACCCCGCCACAGGAAATGACAAATGCGCTTTTTGGGTTTCGTTTTTAGATTAAGGGCCTGTTTCAGAATGTTCGAGTAAGTTCCGGTTATACTACCCAGAACATATTTAATAAATAAAACCCTATCTTTGCGTTTCACAGTCATCGATTTAGCCTAGTCATTGGTTAAAACTTGAAACGCGCTGCATGTTAACTGTCTTTTTTATCATTTTATCAGTTATTTATGTTCCTGGTAGTATAACCGGAACTTTCTGAACATTCTGAAACAGGACCTAATCTTAGTGTAGCTGTAAATGATGATAGTATATATAGTAATACGTTAATCATTTTAAAATATAATCGCTTGATTAGGCAGTACCTAGTAGTTGCAAGTACACTCAAAACTTTGAGTGAATAGGTCTGTAGGCGTCTATTGAAATTCAATTGATTAACTTTACCGATACCTTTCCCACCAATAAATTTGTTAGATCTATCTATCTCCAACACCGAGCGAATATATTAACTGCTATCCAAATTAAATCTACTTTGAAAGCACGTATCTGGTCCATATATTATCGATACAAATCTCAACCGGAGTACCCCTAAAGTTTGTTCAGAATACTAATAAGCCGTTAAAGGGAACCCTGGTTTCAGCATCAAAGGATTCGCTCCGGAACTAGGAAACTAAAACCCGAACGCTTTAAAGTTTTCTCATTCAATGTGAAGACTTAACAACCTAAAACAAATATATAACAAAAAATTACACATTTTATTCAATTTGCAAGGATCGTAAAATATCCATTTAGGGAACGTAAAATAACGTTGTATTTTCAAAAAAAAAATATATAAATTTTATTAAGCCACCGGACATAGAAGTACCTAGTGTTAGACATACAAATCATATTTTAACTGACTGAAAAAATTAGGAGGAGGGAATAAATTTTTCTGTTTTTTTTTTAAATATATTTTTGTTATTTCAGAACTTTTTTATGATGCTTGCCCTGTGGTCTCATTTAAATTTCATTCTATTCGATTTTATCTTTTTTACGATAGAGCAAATAGAAAAAAAAATTTTGAAAGTATCGGCTTTCGTTAATTGTAACTTTTTTTCATTATAATTAATTATTAGGTAATCATACTTAATACATATGCTGTAATAATACATATAAAAAATTAAGCTACTTTCCGTAAGCAAAAAGTTTTAAATTTTTTTTTAATATGCATTGTCATCAATGAACGTACCTAAATATTATGTTCGAGAAAATTATACCAAGAATACTGCCATTGCATTTTAGTCGCTGTCTATACAGTTGAACATATTAAAGGAACAAACTAACAATACTCTATTCCATTTTCAAAGGTTGGATTTGTCATGTCGGATTTGTTCTGCAATTAATAAAAAATATTAACAAAATAGGCTAATATTTTTTGCCTACAATCCGAATCCGTTCAAAATACGCTTTATCTTTACCGGATTCAGTCCGCGTCTCAACATTTGCTCGTTCAATGTACACATTAGCCTCACATATTTGTTTTGCACTATTTTCAAGAGTTTTCGAGTGCATTAAACTATGCCCCGGGGATTACGAGGGATGAGATTCTGGAACGCAAATTCACCTGGTTACGTTTCACCCGGTTAGTGTGTTGAATACTTAACGAGAGTAAAACTCATAACGCTTTGAAATTTTTCTTCATATTTTTATATAGCTACGTGTTTATAAGTACGAATTGTTAGATTATTTCGATTCTCAGGTCAGACAGTGTTGAGTGTATAAACTTTATCTGAGAGGAAAATCCTTATTGCAATGTGATACCTTTTCTACCTGCTAATATTTTATAACTGCTGTGCTTTACCCACAATCTTAATAAGTAGCAAGTGATGATTTGCTATGCTTTTATTAACAAAATACTTCGAACTATATATAACACTACTGTTACTCTAAGTAAAACATTTAGAAAACCTACACGCTATTAGAGACTCATAGGTAGTCCAAATGCTCCAACCCACTACAAGTTGGCAGCGTGCACAACATGCTCGCAGCACAGCCCCGTTGGATTGCAATGCTTGCCAAATAGATGTCAGCATTTTAATCACGCGTCGCAACGACAAAGCGCTTTAATAAGTTTTGGAAAATACGATGAGCTCCCGGGCTTTACGAACACCAAACGGCGCTATATGTAACCTATGATGTTTGCACAACTTGAGTAGCTCCGCCGAAGTAGCGGCGGCGCCAGCACTCATGTTGGTTTCAGAAAGATATGACGGCGCTAAAGTGGCTACGCATGTAGCGTCCAACACTAAGGCCGCTTTATCTTCCACGGAACCAGAATGATGACGTCAGGTCTTTTACCATCGTCACACATACTGATGGTCTACTTTAGCTTTGAAAATAGCTACAACATTGACGCTGGTAAAAGCCCGGTGAATGATATGGTATAGGCTGGCGTATCATTGAATGAATATGATAAAAGGGTTAAATCCAGAATGGGTATTAGTTCCAACTGAAGGCAAGCTACTTGAAAACACCTTTTAGTATGAAATTTCCTACTCGAGGTTGGGTAATGTAAGTACTCCTAGCTTTTTTTATATGTTATTGTGACGAAGAAAGACCTCTGATACCTGATGTTAAGTGGACTAATATATGCATTTCGTCAACGACGAAGTGCACTGTGCCCGTCACACTAAGATGTTCAGTTGTTAGGTCTCATGTGCCTGTAATTTTACTGGCTCTCAAGGACTACTACTGGAACACACTGTTAGGTGCAGATTTTCTACTTGAGGTCGGTCGCTAGCCAGGCGGGCATTCGCAAAATGCCCTTCCACCTTGCGGTGAAGCTAATCGGGCATTCTAAAAATACCTTACCGCCATCTAGTAAAGCTCAAACCAGCACCATTATTCAAACCATTGACCTGTACAGTATTCCATTAATAATTGAATAGGCCTACTTTAAAATAACAATTAACTCACTCGGTTACTAATGGTATCACCCAATCGCACAGTATAGATTCCCCCCAGGTGTCCAATATACTATTTTCTTAGGTTATATCGAATCAATTGACCGACGAGTAATGAAGACATTACTGTCTATTTTGCAGATATCTATCTCGAGATCTCACGTAATTGCCGTATCACGATCTTGGGTACAGTCATTCGGAAAACGCTTTTGTTTATATTCTAGTTTGTTTCTGTCCAAGGTTTTAAGCGCGCGGAATATGGAGATACGCGGAACTTGCAAACTCTTGGAAATTCCTTTGAATAAAAAGTCCTATCCTAAAAATATTGCAACCTATAAATTACTACAAACGATATACAACACTACAGCTACTACAATAAAAGCATTAAGATACCCTTGAAGTCATTGCAGACTCACAGGCAATCTAAATGCTCCAGTCCACTACCAGTTGGAAGCGTGCCCTGCATGCTGGCAGCATTGCCCCGTTGAATTGCAATGCTTATTCAATTATTGTTGTTATTCCTATAGATTAATAAAGGAATTTTCAAATAGTATCAGGATTACAATAAACCTTCTTAGGTATATTCGAAACAGTGGTTTCTGAATCAGCAACCGTGTTGTCTTATTAGAATGATAATGGAATCTAACTCCTATTTGACTTTTTAAACTCCTACAAATCTAGTGAAACTTTAAAATTGGCATTGTCTTAGAATTTGGTAGTAATAGGATCACGTGATTTTACCAGATATCATCTTTTTTAAATAGTGCCTACAGCCTATCCTGCTCTTAGATTATTGATGGGTCTCCGCTCGCGCTCCGACTAGATACCGCGCTACCTGAAAACAATAGATCCGTAAATGCGGCAACTCGAAGGCAATTAAATAAGATTTTAATTAGTTGAAGGCCTCATTTTTAACAGTTATTTTATTATTTACATCTCTTAACTAATATTTAAATAATATGATTAAAAATAATTATAATTATATGTAGGTTTTAGCGTACATTGTTTGAAAGATAAAGGTTAATGAAATGCGAAACTGGCTCGGGTACGCCGACTTCGGCGTAGTATTAGTTGCCGCATTTTACAAAGACACCGGCGGTATCTAGTCGGAGCGCGCGCGGAGACCCATCAATAATCTAAGATCCTGCTATTATTCGTCATCAATTTATTGGTTTTTATTATTTTTATTATTTTATTGGTGCCTGCTGGAAGTACACAACCTTGGGTTTTTTCTTTACCGTACTAGGTAGCACTTGACCACTATCTCACCTGATGTTAAGTGATGATGCAATCAATGATGGAGTGTCCCTACCCAGAAGATACCTATTCACTCGCGTTTTGAAGATGCCCATATTGTACTTATCTGGAAACACAGACTCAAGCAGGGTGTTCCATTGCCTGGCGGTTCGTGTGATGAACAAAGAAGCAAATCGCTTTGTTCGGGTAAGTGAAATATCCACCATATAGCGGTGGCGCTTCTGAGTATCTATTTTTATTACTTTATTAACAACTAGCTTTCCGGCCGTTGCTCCGCCCGCGCGTATACCTGTTATTGAGCAAAACTATTAACCCCTTTTTGCGCAGTTGGATAAAAACTATCTGTATATATGTCCTTTCCCGAGTCTCAAACTATTTTCATACCAAATTTAAAACCTCGATTAGGTTCATCGGTTTTTAAGTTTATTCGTTGCATACAAATATCTTTCCTCTTTATTATATTAGTGTACATGTAGATATAAATACAAGATACATTAAAAAAAAATATAACTCATAATATATATTTTATCCATCTAATTAGTAGCAGAAGAACTTAAATATTATAAATTAAACCGCCAAAAAACACTCACGTTGAGGATCGAATAAATCGACCCGGCTTTCGATCATATCCGATGCTCATCATCAGGGCGAGTGCGCAGCTGCGTCTGCGAGCTCCCAGGATTTAATTTATAATATTTAAATATGTGTGAAACTCACGAAAATTTCATTTCAAAAGCAGTAGAACTGTTTGTGAACGAGTTCATCCGGGGAAGAATTGTCGCCACAGATCAGTTCTTCTTGTTTTCTGATCTGAGACTGCCACCATAAATATTCTACTGCCAAGCAGCGATATTCGAATAGCTGTGTTTCGATTTGAATAGGGTGCTGCTGAAATAAGATCAATTATGAGACTTCAATTTCAGGGTGATGAACGCACTGCAGTTTGTCATTTGTGACGAAATGCATCAGTCATAGGCAAAGGTTACCGCATGGCCTTCATCCTTGTTCAGGAGCATTATCATTAAAAAACGGCCAAGTGCGAGTCCTACTCGCAAACCGAGGGTTCCGTACAAACCTGTACTGGTAATGGTATATAAGTAAAAGTTATGTATTTTATTATGCTAAATGAAATCCAAAATTTTAAAACTATTCATCAAAATTATCATTTTTTCATTGAGGTACGGAACCCTTAAAACTGTATATCAGTATAGATATACATATAAAGATACTTTTCAAGCCCTTAGTCTTATTTCTACTTTATTTAATGTTCCTTCATAACGTTTTAAAAACATAATCACTTAAAAAAAATCTTTGCACGCCGAAAAATTTTTGCTTTCTCAGGAAATGTACCTGTCTTTAAATACGAAGCAAGTTTTTTCAACGTCTATACCTACGTTGTTATTCTGAGAATACATTTTGCTCGAAGTTTATAGCGGTGGAGTCTTAATATTTTTCTACTTTAATTAACAATTTCGTTGATATGGATCTCTGAGGAAAAATAAGCCCGAAAGATAATAGAGCTTGCTTTTTTATTGAATAGGTACCCTGATGATGTCGCAAATTGCAAAGGGATCCAAGAATTTTATACGAATATACAAGATTTTTTTCAAAATTTTTTCCGCTGCGTATTTCTGTGTTGTGATAATATATTCATTTGTTTTGTATAATATAACATAATTGACGACTTTTTTGGAAGAACAAGGAATAAACCTTCTTTATATTTTAATTTTTGATGCGCTCGTAGCGAAGTTTGCTTAGGCGTTGTTAACCAATCAGCTAAGATAAGCAAGGTCCGCTGCGATTGTGACTTGGATGGGTGACCGCTGGTGGCATTACTACTGAGCGCTTTCGTGCTTCGGAGGGCACGTTAAGCCTTTGGCCCTAGTTGTTAGCAACAACATCTTCTACCACATCATCACTTACCGTCAGGTGGGATAGTGGTCAAAATAGCTTTTGCCATGTATAAATTAGTTTGCTGGCTCTCTACTAATTGATAGTTATTCACGTTTTTATAATTTATAAAATGGTCAATATTTATAATGAGGTCTCTAATCATTGGGTTATGGAGTGCCTCGCAAGCACTATACCAATAACTGGGGGACTGCAACAGCCAGCCAACGGAAAATAACGTTCAGAACTTCAAAAAAACTAGCTACGTGCCTATCTTGGCCTTACTTTTTTAAGGTTCCGCAATGCAACAGGCCGTAATGAATGTTTTTTTTGGACTAGATCTTATCTGTAATATCACATTTTAAAACGGCTTTTGCAGTATTTGTTGGTGGAATAAAGAATATGTTTCCTAGACTTTGAAAATTCAAACATATGAAAATTTCCTAGACCCAAATTTGAAATTCGTAGCTAGTTCAGAATTTCAGATAGATCCCGGGAAATGGGTCTAAATTTTGCAGCCCCCCATTAATTTATTTTTAGTGTTATAATTACCCACAAATGTATATTAATTGGACTGTACTCAACAAGCTTCAGATGATGACACCCCACAAAGAGTATTGTTTATTTTTTTGACGAGCAGGCCACGAGGCCCACCTGAGATGTTAAATAGACGAAGCTCTGCCCATCACGGAGGCATTTCATTCAAACGATGTACACTGCACCCGTCTCTTCCCAAGACTGTCGTAAGAGGCGATTTAGGGTAAAATGACGGACGGTTATCTAATACAGCGTTTCCCACGCCTTCCAAGCCTGGGCATAATGGCAAATTCTACCTTAATAGGGTAGGCTGAGTTCAGCAGAGGATAATCCAGCTGATATAGTACAGTACCCTATTACTATTACAATAATAACTTTCTACATCAACATATCATACTGACCATCTCATACTTTCACATATCAATACAACTGCATATGTCAAGAGTTTCGGCATCATACCAACAGTTATTAATACGCTGTCAATGTCAAGTGCATGATATTAGACAATTCATTAGCAGTAATTGTTGGGAATGACTCAGCTGAAGCACATACTACAACGAGTATACCGTGAAATGTTGTCGGTACACGAGCGGCATTCTTGACTTTGTATCAAAATGGATTTCATATAGTTTTGCCTTAACTGTATCGGTTTTATCTAGTATATCCCGCGCATGACTATATTTTTTCTCTTGTAAATTTGTAATAGTGTATCCGTGTTTGAGTGAATAAAATTAGACTATGCCTAAGCACATATTGCCTGTGACGCTGCTGAAGCACAAATACACCGTGAAATTCTGTTTCTACACGTGCGGCACAATTACCTATGCTCGAAGCCATTCTCCGTATCAACCATCAAAGTGGAATTCTTATTGTTTCACCGTATTTGTATTTGTTAAGTCTTTTATCTGAATGTTAGTGTATAATACCTTTTGGTAAGCAATGATTTTCGAGTGTAGTGCTGGAGCACGGACTTTAAGTACAAAAACACTGAAATTCTGTCTGTATACGTGAGGCATAATTATCCATGCGCGACGCCATGCTTGACCGTATATCAAAACGGATTTCATATAGTTTCGC
Source organism: Plagodis pulveraria (assembly GCA_963890685.1). Classification (NCBI taxonomy): domain Eukaryota; kingdom Metazoa; phylum Arthropoda; class Insecta; order Lepidoptera; family Geometridae; genus Plagodis; species Plagodis pulveraria. Next base: position 5,708,005 of record OY982964.1, on the reverse strand, counting down.
CGAATCTGTTAGACACATGGGGTGCCGAGCTAGAATGTCACTCCCCCATCTCTACCGTGTGCCTGTGCGGACAGGAGGATTGTCAACTGTCAAGCTGGCCAAGTGCGAGTGGGACTCGCGCACGAAGAGTTCCGTAGCTAAATATTCTGTGAATAGGTATAGCGTCTACTTGTCATCGTTATTAGTATCAAGCAAGAAACGGTAAAAATCAAGTTGTTAAGTCTCAGTAATAGGGTCCCATTTTTACCCTTTGGGTACGGAACCGTAAAAATGACAGCTAAAATTATCTAAGCAATGAGTAGCCTAAAAATTTACATATTAAGGCTCTAATTGGTATTCATACCCAATTCTTTTCGGTTAAAAAGGGCCTTAAGATTTAAAAGAGCCCAGTACTCCCAATGTGCAGCAACACCATCTCGTATAACGACAAAAATGCTTGGTTAATTCCGCCTCTGCCAAGCTATTGCCTGTCACATAAGTAATTATATTGTAATTATTTCATAATATAGTTTTTAACACATTATTAAAAGACGTTTAAAATAATGGCCCCGAGTTTGTTGCCCGTTTACATTTTTCTGATGAACGTGGCACTACAATGAAGAATATTTGAATACTACAAAAAAAAATAATGGACTTCATAAGAACAGTGTATACACATTACAAAATCACAAATATACGATAGGAAAAATTTAAGCCAAGTGCGAGATTTTTTAAATTTTTCCTATCGTATATTTGTGATTTTGTTATGTAATCCGCATAGCAGGCGTTATTGCAAATCTAACAATATTAAAAAAGTCTATACAAAGCTAAATTGAATTAATGATTTTTACTTTGACTTTGACTTTAATTAATGATTTTTACTTTGACTTTGACTTCGTTCTTTTTCCATGAATTATTTCCCTTACTCACCTTTAATGACATCAAACAAAAGAATACTCGTATTCTCTAGCCGGGAAGTGTACAACAAACCTAACACAATTGTTGTAAAGATATATCAAGAGATAAAAACATTAGGAATTTCGGTCCGAAATGTGTTTAAGTGAAAATAGTTGGTTACTCATGTGTGTGGTATTTCCGCTAGATGACAATGGATTTACTGGAACCGGTAATGAGGACTAGGTATTAGTAATATAAAAATACTAGTAATTTGTGGTTAATGATGTGAGTACAAATGGCAAAATAATGAATTCGGGCACAAAAAATATTTGAAGTGATTTTGATGATTTACAAGAAACTTAAATTAGGCGATGACAGATATAGTGAGTCATTGGTATACACACAATAAAGTACTTAGAATATGTTTTTCAATTTAAAAAGACTGAGACTATTGTTAGTATTGTATTATGTAGCAGAGCCAATTTAAACTGCGCCAAAGTTAAGTAAAAATTTGCATACTCGTCATGTGCAAAAAGTTTCTTCGTGATGTTTTTATTTTGTTTATTATAATATGTTGTATATTTTAAAGGATTTGTATTAGGAAACGGAATTCTTTTAAGAAACCTTTGTTATCCGTTCGTCCTACATTTATGAAATGTATTTTTACCCGCAAAAGGTGGCTGGGTAAAGATCATTTGCAGTTATTATGAAGATTGTCCAACATATTATTAAAATATGAACAAAAAAGGATTATTGATTTACGACAGAAAAAAATATTTTCATGTGCGGGAATACGCCGAGCAGGCGTTATTGCAAACACAACAAAAAAGGAATTAAATTCAATGGTTTTCCATACTTGTTACTTATTTTTTTATTGACTTTTTTTTATCTCATACATAACTCTTTACAAGTTGTACTGATTCTGTTGTTTTTCTTTTCAATTGCAAAGCTTATGCTTTTAATGTAATCTTTTTATAATTTGAGTGAGATCTGACATGTAGTAGTTGAGTTATCCCTAATAATGCGTATTTTATGATTGAAGTCAGTTTTTTTTATTAATTTTTGTTTTTGCTCTAACCTAAAATATCCATTATTATTAAAAAAAAAAAATATCATACTTAAATATTTCCACGGGTTGGTACAACACATTTTCTTTAACCTTTCAAAGGAAAAACAACAATTCATAAATAAATAGACTTTCTCTCAAAGCACAAAATTGACAAGAGTCAATCAGAAATGTTTTATTCCAAGTTCTTGTCAATTTTAGAAAGTATACACGCTTTAATTTAGCTGATAAAGCCACTAATGAAGCTCGTGAAATTCACACAGCAATTCTTCTTCGTGTCGACTATTCACATACCTATGGATGATTGCCAGTACTGGGCGGTAGCCAATCCAAGAGTAGAGGCCTCGTACAGGTCACTCAAAGTGCAAGCATTGGGACACTGAGAGCAGGACAACAAATGACGTATGTACTGCGTCGCGCTACAACTACATTGTGTTCCTACATCAGAGGAACCTCATTTGGTCATGTTCAACCGGCTGCGACTCACTTGAGTTCGGAGTCGGTTAAGCGACTTTCAATTGGGCCACTCCAGATCTTTGCCCGGTGGGAGTTCTTCAGCCGACTTAATAAAGTTGGTTGGGGGGCACGTATTCTGCCACAGTTCCATGTGGGCTTCCTTTGGCTGACCTGTCAGGCCCTGGTGATGCCGAAATCTTTTGCGGCTCTTGAAACATATAGCAATAAAATTCTCTAACGCCTCAACTCTTAATATCATTCGTACCTTGGTCCAGAGATTTTTTTTTTTTTTAAGCCTGATAGGTTAGCCTTTGACCACTATCTCACCTGATGGTAAGTGATGACGTGGTCGAAGATGTTGTTCAGGCTAACCTAGAAGTACTGGCTCTCAAGGATAGCTGCCGGAACACACCGTTAGGTGCTTGGCGACAGATTCTCTACTTGAGGGTGGTAGCTAGCCAGACGGGCATTCGCAAAATGCCCTACCACCATGCTATAACGACTGCCATCCTAAGACAACAACCGTGACCGACGGCTTAACGTGCCCTCCGAAGCACGGAAGCGCTCAGTAGTAATGTCACTAGCGGTCACCCATCCAACTCATGAACGCGCGCGACGTTGCTTAACTTTGCTGATCGATTGAGAACAGCTAAGTAAACTTCGCTACGAGCGCTTCAAAATGTAAAAAATGTAGATCAGGAAACTGTACAATAAGTTATATATAAATTACCAAATAAGAAACTTGAACAAGGCTCTCCGTGATTCGGTGTAGCTGCTACCAGGTTCATAAGGTGCCTTTGAATTAAAGATTAGGTAACAACTGAATAACATCAACAAAACAAACCATCTCATCTTCCATCAGCGTTTAATCTACAGCCTCTCAGGCAGTGTCAACAGGTTAACAAATAACTAACATTATCCGAATCCACTCGGAAGACGAACGAAAATCCGAAGCTAAGTCAAATGCAAATCAGGCGACCTTTTTCAATCCAGTGAGCGTTAACTTTCAACGCGAGCCGGCGAGACTTATTGAGTTAGTACTTAAGTAAAAGATTTATTCAAAACAGTACAGCAGTTTACGGGGGCAATGGCGTCCATATAAATGAAGGTGGAATGAGGATCTTCTGTCTTGGTTGGTGTGTACTTCGTTTTCTGGTTAGGGGATGTTTTGTTGAGATTCTGAGTTAACGTTTTTGATGTTTTATTTGATTTGTTTTCTATGAAAATATTAAGAAATGTTGGTTGTTGATTCCGATATAATAATACGGTATGTTTTAAGTATCGCGAAAACGCTGTAAGTGTTATGGGCACCTTTGCACCGGGAGCGATCAGGGGTGGGTTGTTTGATTATTCTAGTTTTAAGTTTGACTTAATTATTATTAATTATGTTTGTAGTATGAAATAAAATTGAAAAATTCTACTTTTAAAAAATGTATGTGTGAGTATCGCAATTCAAAAGCTAAATTAGTATTCATTAAAGGTATTGAGTACTATTTTAACAGTTTTTTTAAATTTTGTATTATTGATCAAACACAGTGAACGCAGTGTGTTTTCAGGTGCAAGTGGCAGCCTGATTTTTTTGGTTTGTGTGTAAAATGATAAATTTGAATAGGTAGTTTAGTTTTCACGACATTTAGTAAGGTGGCTTTGATTGAACAATGTTTAAAATTATTATTCTGAATACATTTTTAAGCTTTAACTGTTAGGGGTTGTTGAGATTAATATTGGCCAGGAGTAATATAAAAAATATTTTCACTTTAATGTAAGGCTTTCTAGTTTTGTATTTAAATAAACTGTATAAAATGCAATACAACAAGATGTCTTAGATCAAAGTTAAATCATGGCAAATAATGTACGTAAAAATAGTAATTATTAAACTATTTTATATGGAGACAATTTTTCATTTAGTTTAGGATTTCAATAAAGTATCCTAATACTGTTATTCACCTGATGTTTAGTGATGATGGCATCAAAGATATGGTTTGGACTTACTTTTAACTGGCTCAGAAAACAGCTGCCTGGTCTACCCATCATAGCCATGACCTCAGCGGGTGTCAAGTGCTTCATAAGGGTACGAAAATTAGAGGTATAAACTTTATGTATTGTTTTCTTTTTGTTTCGAAAGAGAGATAAATACTATAAAAAACGTCACTTTGGAATATCCAGACCCTGTCGATCTCTGGGTCAAACAGTACTTTTTTTATCACAAAAGAGAAACAATAGTCTGAAAAGTGAAACTATGCCCGGCCATGACAATAAAAGCGCAATATAATATTGGGCGATAACATATTGGTGAAATGTATGTATTTGGACAATTCTGCTTACTCTGGAGTACACAGGCAAAGATAAAATTATGTTATGTTTAATGATTGGTTAAGTAAATTAGACTATGCCGAAGTGGAATATTTTTTTTTTAAAATGCGTTAAAATTCTCTTATATATATATAACTATACTTACCTAAATACTCAATAAAATAAATACTAGAAACATTAACTTTCTGCACTACTATAAGTTTCTTCATTCTACGGACACCTCGCGCACACCTCTTCATATAACATACTCCCTCTCTCTCTCTCACTCACACACACACAAACACACGCCCTCACACACACAGACACACAAACACATAATAAATCATAATTAAACATGGTCACAATCACTCGTTTTCAATTGTGTAACATATTAATAACCGTAAAACAATATGCATACATTCGGAAGACACTGCCTTTTGTAACAAACTTTTAGAACTAAAACAAAATGCAAAGGAAAAGATTCTTCTTCATTCTTCTACTTATTAAAATTGTAACATAACATAACTTTTACAATAAAGTATTTGTATTTGTTATATTAGACACCATATTTTTCATTTCCATAATATCATCAAAGACATAGTAATTAAAATTTCTCAAACTCTGGACGTATTACCAGCGGTTTCTAAATGTCATTCTTTTATTTAAATTCTCAACCATGACTCAAAGCGAAGGCTTTATTGTCATTTAAATTGTCATTAACGTACTAAACAGCTCCTTCCATTTTCCTACCATCAACATTCGTAGCACCATTTGCATTATCATATGAATATTCGAGTATAAAAACTAGAAATGTATTAGTCACAGCTCGCTCTGGGAGGCAGTAACTGTTGGCCGTTCCGACAAGCTTTAGAAAATGCACGTTTAGTATTCAAAGAACATGCTTCATAATTCCCTTGCTGCTTAATACGGCCTCACACTCGACCACCGCAATTCTGAACCATAACGTTGATCTACCCCCCCTCCCCGTTTCTATTCAATCTGGTCGCGTCATGGGTATTTCTTCAGCAAGCAACAGGTCAAGTAATGTTGGACCTGTTATCTGGTACATGCGCTCATCTCTTTGTTTCACGAAAACGTGATATAAAAGATTAACTTATTAGTATTCTGGGGATGGCGGAGATCGGAAGGTTCAGACGTTGAAGACCAAGATGTTATTTGAGGTACAAATGGAGGTAAAATAATCTTGTAGGATGACGATTAGTTTTAGAGTGCCACAAAGCTACCGTGTAAAGGTAAGATTTCTTACTAAGGTGCTAATACTGCTAATTTTCCCAAATAATATGGGCAATGAGAGTATATAACAGAAATTATTATGTTAAGTGTGTTTATTAAATAAAAAACAGTATTTTCGGTTTAAATAAAATATAAATGTAATCTAACATTGGAAAAGAGGCTATTGCCATCTTATGGACATAGACGTGTTATTAATATTAGATCAACATTTACTTATGTTGTATTTAAGAAACTGAGTTTCACCAAGTCTTACTTATTGTATTAGTGTGTAGTTTAAATGAGAATATAATAATAACTGCTCGCGTGACTTGGAAACGTACAATATTTTTTTTTTTATGTAATTTCCACCATTCAATAAAGGCAATAAAGTGCAATATACTTAACTAAATAAGGATAAAATTAAAAGTTAAACAATTAATTAATATACATAACAACTATTGATTTCCGCAGTAGAACAATTATTGTGGTTATTCATAGTAAATATAACTTCACGTGAAAAAAAATATATCTTATACCTATATATCTATTTTTACCATTTGTTATTATATAACTTGCAGATCAACGTGTACGCACATTAGTTGACAATAAAATAATTTATATTAAAACAAAATACTCCATATAAGCGCAGGCATTCCTTTCTTTTATGCTTGATAGGTTAGCCTTTGACCACTATCTCACCTGATGGCAAGTCATGATGTGTTCAAAGATCTTGTTCAGGCTAACCTTGAATTACTGGCTCTCAAGGACACCTGCCGGAACACACCGTTGGTGCTTGGTGACAGATTTTCTACTTGAGGAAGGTAGCCAGCCAGGTGGGCATCGCAAAATGCCCTACCACCATCCAAAAATGGGTAATGGTGGTTATTAAGCAACTTCTAGCTTGTAACAAATTTACATATTCCTGAATATCGGCAAGCAAACGCCCCAAACACTCCAATATTCAAAAAAGCCCAAGGCAATAAAAATAACAATAAAACCGCCAAACAAAACACGCATTTATTTGCTAATATAATTAACACGAAACCACATGAACATAATAAAATAACGCAAGCAATTTTCCCACCGCCCAAAAAGCTTTTAATAAAACATTTAAAAAGCTACATCAAAGAACATTGTATTGATTGAATTAACACTTACCTCCAAGCGGGATATACAAAGTAGGTTGAACTTAAGAACCGAAGCTCAGAAACATAAATAAAACGGTTAACATTGGAGTTTCAATGTAATGAAAGAAATAAAGCAAGTTAATTGCATCCGAGAGATGAAAGAGAATCTAATGGCAAGTAAAGTTTAACCAGGATCTCTACAAGACTTACCTAATCTTATACTTTAGAGTTTATACTCGTCCAGCATCTAATCTTATTTCACACTTTTGAGTGTTAAAGTCGTATCCGTTTGTAGGTATCAAAAATATTCACCCTTTTTAGTGACCTTTGCTACTTACGGGACCGATTGTCATTCACTGTCAATGACTATATCCTCAAGATAGGAAACTATAGTAAGGTTCTTAGTTGATGATTGAATGCTTAAGTAAGGGCATTAAGTCCGGGGAATTGAAGTTTTTTTTTTTATTTTTTTTTTATGTTATTGTGACGGAACAAGCCCGAGGCCCACCTGATGTTAAGTGGACTAACCTCTGCCTGTAACAGACGCATTTCGTCAGCGACGAATTGCACTGTGCCCGTCACACTGAGACGTCCAGTTCTTAGGTCTCATTAGCCTGTAATTTTTCTGGCTCTCAAGGACTGCTGCCGGAACACACTGTTAGGTGCTTGGCGACAGATTTTCTACTTGAGGGTGGTCGCTAGCCAGGCGGGCATTCACAAAATGCCCTTCCACCATGCGGCGAAGCTCAAGCTCTGGGCGGGATTCGAACCATGGACCTGCTGCACGGCAGTCCATAGCCAATGCCACTGAGCCATCGCTACATCACACAAGTCCCGGGGGGTGCCAGGTTAGAATGTCACCTCCCCATTTCTCCCCGTGTGGGTGTCGTAAGAGGCGACTAAGGGAAAAGTGCGCCAAATGAGCAGCATGTCACTTCTCACGTGGATGTGAGTAGGTTGTTGTTGGCATTAGACGCACAACAGGGATGTATAGCATCTTAGTGCCCTGCCAGGGTTTCATACAATATTTTTTTGTGTTCTTGTCTTAGATGTTGTTAGCGTAAACACATTATTCGTAACATGTAATTGTGCTTCATCCAATGTATTAGAAAAAACATTTTGTATGATTTTAATATTGTAAGGTTTGCAATAACGCCTGCTATGCGGAATCATGACTTAAATTTTTCCAATCGTATAGTGATTTTGTAACATTTTGTATGACCCTGAAACTGTGCCCGGTGAATGGCAATAGGCTCGCCCCCTATTATACATGGGACCAAAACCCAATTGGAGAAACGTGGGTGTTTACATACCTCTGCCTACCCTTTCGAAGAATAAGGGGCGTGATTATTTGTATATATGTAAGTCAGGTCAATCCCGCGTAACTGCGCGGATACCTTTGCGGAGCTGCGTGGTAATTAGGAGTTTTCCAAGCGAGAAAAATAAGCTTCATAATTCGGTTGAGTTATTTTTCTCATAAAAAAATTCTATTTTCTACTACAAAGGCAAAATAAACGTGCCTAAATTGTCCAGCCACGTTTGCCGTAAATAAATACCAACCTATCCTGCAGCCGCACTGAATTTAAAATATTTAACGAGTGTAAAACAAAGAGATATAAAACCTAACAATGCGATGATCTTTAAAACATGCCCTTTAACAATGTTCCAGTCCAGCGGTAAAAATAAATAAAATAAAATCAGGCCATGTGCGAGTCAGACTCGCATAGAGAGGGTTCCGTATTAAAATTTCTTATGTTATCAAAAAGAAAATCGTTATTAATGGGTTTATGACGTTCACTCTGAGACATACAGTTGTTAAGTCTTATGTGCCTGTAATTTTACTGGCTCTCAAGGACTGTTGCCGGAACGCACTGTTAGGTGCTTGGCGACAGTTTTTCCACTTGAACCCTCAAGTAGAAAATCTTTCGACAAGCATATAAGTAGCTAGCCATGCGAGCATTCGCAAAATGCCTTCCTACTTAGTGGTTAAGCTCAAACCACAAGACGTTATTGCAGATATAACAAAATTAAAATTATAAGGTTGCGTCATTATTTACAAGTTTGAAACCAATTGCAAAATTTGGTCTTGTTTGTAGTACCTACAACGTAATTTGAACTATAGGTGTCGCTCCATCCCAATACGATAGTTTAATAAAAAACGAGAGGAAAAATTGGAGTTATGAGTCATTGTCATGTTAGCTCAAGCGGTCCGAGCATACACTGGCTATAGGGGTACATGGACGCGGGTTCGAATCCCGCATATGACTATAAATTTTCGCTCGTATATTTATAATTTTGTAAAATAATTTGCAGTTAAGATTTTACTTTTTTAATTAATTTGTACTTGATGTTTTTATATTAAATCATCATAATAATGACTATTCCGCAAACATTTCAACCGGCTACCTATTACGGTTCAAAAATCGAACTAGTAAGGAACCCTAAAAATGAAACTAAACTGAGCTATTTTTCATTTACAATAATTTATGAATCTCATAGTCCGATCTCGTTTTCTCACTAACCTTCTCAATTTGCACACAAAGGACCGGTCTTGCGATAAAAAAAACAAGACTGGCTTAGCTCCTCACCACTTTATCGAGTAGGTATATCAACTGGGAGAATAACTTCCGAACTAGTTATAATTAAAAGTTATCCCTCAATTACTTTTGAACACGATTAGGGCGAACAAAGAAGAGCAGATCATATTCTGTCCCGTATCCTACGCATGTGAAGTCGTTACACTATGTATATTCCATCTATACCAATATTATAAAGAGGAAAGATTAGTATTTTTGTAAGGAACGAATAAACTTAAAAACTACTGTACTGATTTGGATGAAGTTTGGTATGGAAATAAGTTAAGACTCGGAGAAGGACATAGCATAGTTAATGTAATCCACATAGCAGGCGTTATTTCAAACCTAACAATATTAAAAAAAAAACATAGTATAGTTTTTACCCAACTGCGCAAAAAGAGGATAATGCTTTTGCGCGATAATAAGACGCGCGGATGCGGCCGCTAGTATAAGATTATATCCAACAAGAACATATCAGACATACAGTTTTTGAGTGCCTTTATTAACAAAATACTATAAACCTTATACAATACATGCATTTATATTGAATTGCACTGCTTATTCGTTGAGCCAAATAAGTGCCAGCATTTTTATCACGCGTCGCATTGACCAAGCACTCTGATAAGTTTCGTTGTTGAGTCTCATGTGCCTGTAATTTTACTGGCTCTCAAGGACTGCTGCCAGAACACACCGTTAGGTGCTTGGTGACAGATTTTCTACTTGAGGGTGGTCACTAGCCAGGCGTTTGTCGTTACAGCATGGTGTAGGGTATTTTGCGTATGCTCGCCTGGCTAGCTACTACCTTCAAATAGAAAATATGTCGCTAAGCACCTCATGGTGGGTTCCGACAGCTTTCCTTGAAATCAAGTAATTCTTGGTTAGCCTACATAATATCTTCAACCACAATATGATCACTTACAGGACAGTAGTCAAAGCCTAGCTTATCAGATATAAATAAAACATATATAAATATTTTAAATGAATAGATTCAGGCGGAAATCCATATTTAATAATAACAAATATTTTAAAAATATTTTAAGAAATCATTAAATTGATATCTTAATAAAACACTTAAAAAATTAAAAAATATATATCTAGGGATAATTCCGCGTAATTTTTCTGTTAAGCCGAGAAAAACGCAGAGTTCTCGATCGTGCGCTCGTAGAGTCAACACCTCCTGAAGATGCTTATAGTGTAGAAGCGAAAGTCGTCGAAAATTCTTTCGGTTTGGCTGCGTGGCGTTTGTGACGTCACGTAGGCTTAACAGGAAAATTAGGCGGAATTGTCACTAGATATATATATTTCAAATTTTTATTAAAATATTAATTTAATGTTTTCTTAAAATATTTTTAAAATATTTGTTATTATAAATATATTTACTGACTGAACATGTTAGTACCATAGTACTTCCCAAGCCAAACAAAATGCTTACAGCGTAAACTTCCAAAAACGTCTAGATGCGTCCAAATAGGGCACGGCTGGGGAAACGAAGCTGCACGGGTAATTTCATGGCTATTATGGAAGCGTGCTCCATTGCCAGGAGCACTGTGCTTTCTTATGCCGACACGTTTATACATGGACGTTTTGATGCGCTAGATGGCGTTCTACTTAATTAACATAAAGTAAACACAGGGTAAACTAAGTTCCAGATTGTGTCGCTCAGTCCAACTGATCTGTGCCAGTTAGGAATATTAGGACTGTTGGAACAGTGTTCGGAAAAGAAATTTTACCTCATATATTTCTTCCTGGTAGTGGTGAAAAATTGTATGCTTTACACGAGAACACATTTTTTGGGCCTAATGCCTTTAACGTCCTTTTTATTGCGTGCTTTACTCTTACTGTGCTCACTAGTCTATTTTAGAATCACGCGCTAAGATCATCATTCAATTCTAGAAAATTTCGATTGGGAATTCGGCCCTCGTATCGAAAAGCAACCTTTTTGAATTTAGAAGTTATAAAGATTTGCTTCATCTTCAGTTATTTCTCTTCTTCCAATGGTTGTCTGGAAGAGATCGCTTTCAGCGATAAGACCGCCAATTATTATCCTATTTTGAATTGTTCAAATATAGTGTTTCTATCCATCTATTTGATAGCTTTAAATAGCTTGTTAAAACAATACCCTACTTAATTATTTTATGTAATAAAATATATTCAATGAACTTTACAAGAACGAGGAACAATGAATGAGATATATCCTAAAGCAGAAGTAGGCCACTTGAAAATCAATTGATCATCTATTCTCTCAAGATCAAGACAATATTGAAAGACCAAGATTGAGGTAATTACGGATTCACAAACTTATCTCCGAGCATGAAAACCTTATTCACGGTGACTGATTCCAAAAAGGAATAATGAAGGAAAGTCACCACAGCAAACTGATCTCTAATCAGTCTCAGAATCTAGCGACAAGTTAAAAGTAAGATAGGCCAATTAAAACTGGCTGATAAAAGATAATCAAGAGATTCTAAAATTGAAATCCGATACCTATATCTATGCTGCTTTTTAAAACTTGACTCGTTTATGTAGGCGAAGGAATTTTGGATTCTAATGGTTATGAGCTTGTCTACGTGAATTATGATTTTATTTTAATTGGTCAGCTAGAGATTGTATTGATAAAACTGACCGAGCTGCATAATAAAATGTAACTTTTAAGATGGAAATGGGTACGACTTGGTTATCATTTAAAATATGATAGTGTGTATTACAAGTGTTTTTTTATGATCTCATTGGGATCCATCCCAATACGATGGTTAAAGATCCATCTGGCTTAAATTTTTCCTATTGTATATTTGTGATTTTGTAATGTAATCTGCATAGCAGGCGGTATTGCAATCCTAACGAAATTAATATATATGAATTAAATTTAACAACCTGAAATGTATTAGGGTAGGAAGATTAAAAAGGACGAATAAATTCAGACAATTGGTTTAATCGTAATCTAGGTAAAGAGTTAGTAGGGTGATATTAAGGGTGTGGGTAATGGTATAGGTAACTTACTCAAAGTCGAAGTCGAGGTATTACTTAAAGGCCAGCAACGCATGTTGTTGCATCGCATGTTGTTGCGACGAAATTGTTGACCTCTGGTGTTGCGTATTTCTTTGGGCAACGGTGATCACTTACCACCGGCTGACGTATGCTGGTCCGAACTGTTTATAATTTTTTTTTTAACAAAAAATAGAACCGACTTCAACACTCAAATGTGTGAAATTACCTGTCGAAGTCGGTACCATGCGCATCACTATTGTGATAATAGGTACTTTTGAACCGTCATGGTACCGACTTCGACAAGTTATTTTACACATTTGAGTGTTGAAGTCTGTTCTATTTTTTGGTAAACATTCTTCAGTTTTCAATTATTGGAGTGTAATTTAAAAGCGATTCTAGCGATTACGATGGAATTTAATTGGGACCACATGACACTTTTCAAATAAAAAATAATCATCAAAATAGGTTCACCCAATCAAAAGTTATGAGGCACCAAACAGAAAAAAATACGGAGGCATTAAGTAACTCCTCCTTTTTTGAAGTCGGTAGAAAAACGATCAATATTAATAAGTTGGCATCGTCTGGACCATGACGTCCTAGTTATGAATGAAAATCTATTGTAATCATTATCGCTGATGCCAATGGGTTAAGATAAAGATTGAGGTAATGTAAATTGAAATATTAATATGATATTAATTGGATATTATTGAGAAGTATAATATTATATCTACAATAAAATTTACACGCCAAAATAAACACGATTGAAGCCGCGGGAAAAAAACACTTGTAATACACACTATCATATTGGGATGGATCCCAATACGATGGTTAAGGAACGATACGATAGGAAAGATTTGAGTTATGACGTCATGTCATGCTAGCTCAATTGGTTAGAGCATACCCCGGCTCAAGGGGTGGATGGACGCGGGTTTAAATCCCGCACTTGACTAGGAATGGATCCCAATACGATGGTTAAAGAACGATAGGAAAGATTTGAGTTATGACGTCATGTCATGTTAGCTCAATCGGTTAGAGCATACCCCGGCTCAAGGGGCGGATGAACGCGGGTTCGAATCCCGCACATGACTTAAATATTTCCTATCGTATATTTGTGATTAATTTATATATGTTATGTAGTAGTACTATATCAGCTGGATAGTCCACTGCTTAACACAGCATCCCTCAATATTGGGGGGTTTGGCATAATCCCCACGCTTGGCAGGTGCCTTGGGGATCGCAGTATGAGGTATAAGTTTCTCAGAAAGTGCTGCTGCTCGCCTTTTGGTGTGTTATCCTTAGTCACCTCTTACGATACCCACGGGTAGAAATGGGGGGGTGGCGCGTCACCCCACGGGCAATGTAGTAGTATTCGAATATAATATATTTCTCTGTTAACGCAAAGCATGACACAAGAACATATTATTGTAGAAAGTTTTGTCTTCAGTTATATCGTCCTGATGGCAACGCTACTTGGGATAATCTCGTTGGTAGTATCCCTGCTACTTTGCTGTTAACGACTGCTTGAATATGGTAAGTTTTGCAGTGGCAGGCATTGAGCAAACGCCCGCCTGGCTAGCTACTACCCTAGTATATATTAAAAGTATATAAATCTGTCGCCAAGCCACTTAAAAGTAGCTTCAGCAGCTGTCCTTGCGAGCCATATCCCATTCTTACAAATTATAACCATTTGTCTTTGTACTATCTTCGACTTTATTTATACTCTGCGTACACATAATCACTTACCATCAGGTTAGATCGTAGTCAAAGGCATGGCCTGTCGGTAATTTAGCAAATCCAGTTGTGTGCCTAATGTGCAACAACACGCTACTCACGTCGACCTTGACAGCAATTACTCATTCAGAGATTTCTTTACATTTGTGACTTAATTAAGACATCCAATATGAGGATATTATGTTGATATGATGCCCGTGGGGGCTAGAATGATACCCCCTCCCCATTGCTACCTGTGATTGTCGTACCCCTAATGTCCCTATGTTCAGTAGTGGATAAGCCGGCTGATACAGTATGTTGATAATAAATATGTATAAATAAAAACTTACAGACCGTAAAATTTCCAATTCGAAGGTTTTTACACAACTACCCAAAAATGGAGTGTTATGTTTAGTGAGTTAAAAAAATATTTTTCTACCAAATCCATCAAGCGATGTAGCAAAATAAAGAGCTTTAAAAACGATTTCATAATCATAAATAATAACTTGCAGTTTTAATATCAATGGAGTGATAAAACTTTTAACAAAAATAAAATATATATATGCAGTCGGGTTTTTTACTTTTTGAATTGCTTCATACTTGCTTCCTGTCGTTTGTATTTGTAAGATACTGTATGTTCTCGTATAAAAACCTTCATTACATATTATTTTTTCATTCTCGAGTATCATATACATGGACGTATCCAGGGTTATGTTAAATGGGCAACTCATTACAATTCTACACTAAATAATTTACATATTTTTGTATTGCTGATTACCTACTTTGCACAGTATAAACTATGAATATTGAATGCTCGGTTAAGATATATATTGGCTTAGCGGTATGTTAAGTCGGTTCGTATATTATAAGTTTAAATTTATAAAAAAGGAAAATCTCAAAACTAAATATGTCCGGCAACCCAACTTATACATAGGTATACCGGTGTCAATGAGGTAAAAAACCTATCCAAATATCATTACACTACTCACAAAAAGTCAAATTTGTGTGCAGGGAACCACAGCTTCTAAACAGAAATATTAGAGATGTCAAATTGTACCCCAACATCCCAGTCCTAGATACATACCTGTGTATTTCCTCTTCGTATTCTCATTGAGCTGAATTTAATAACATTACGTACGCCACAATTCACGTTCATTGATGTATATACCGTTCGCGTGAAATATGTATGTATTTATTATACTTATAATAAACAATTTACTGTGGAATTTAATTTTTCATAACTAAATGTACTTCATAAGGTATTCCATTAAAAATTGCTTCCACAATAGTACTGGTTTGAACAGCTTCGTTAGGTATTTTTAGATATATAAGGATTAAAAATATTAAAAAAACAGTATTAGTACAACATTGAAACAGTTTTTGGTAAAAAAAAAATTGCTTAGCAGAGCAAGCTTAGTCGTTATGAATCGATCAACTAAGTTAAGCAACAAAAAGATTTGGATGGGTGATCGCTAGTGGCATTTACTTCATTGCTTCAGTTGACAAGACCTGGTTGCTGTGATAAGATGGCAGTGATTGTTTGTCGTTCGCATGGTGGTAGGACATTTTGTGAATGCCTGCCTGGCTTACTACCACCTTCAAGTAGAAAATATATCGTCAAGCACCTGTCTGAGTGTTCCGGTAGCCGTACTTGAGAGCCAGTAGTTCTAGGTCAGCCTGAACAACATCTTTAATTGCATCACTAATTATCACTGCGTGAGATAATGCTTAAAAGCTAGCTATTTTGAAGCAGTGATGGTTCAGTGGCATTGGCTGTGGACTGCCGCGCAGCAGGTCCTTGGTTCGAATCCCGCCGCAGGCTTGCCACCTGGCTAGCGAACACCCTCAAGTAGAAAATCTGTCGCCAAGCACCTTCTGGAAGCAGTCCTTGAGAGCCAGTGAAGTTACAGGCACATGAGACTTAACAACTATGTCTCAAAGTGACGGGCGCAGTGCAATTCGTGACTTGTGACGAATTGCGTCTGTTATAGGCAGAGGTTTGTCTGCTTAACATCAGGTGAGACAGGAGTTTGTTGCGTCACAAAAAAAAACGATTCTATCAACAAAAAAATCATTTCTTTTATTACTGAAAGGCTAGCCTTTGACCACTATCTCACCTGATGGTAAGTGATGATGTGGTCGAAGACGTTGTTCAGGCTAGCCTTGATTTAAATTACCTACAAACAAAGGTAATAAACCAAAAAACTAAAACATAAACTAGCCAAAAACTAACTAGAAACCCAAGCTAAAATAACAACAAACCAACGCGTTAGTTAGTCCTATTTAAGCCTCGCCTACCTAATGCTTAATTCACTGATAAACCAAGTAAAAAGCAGTCTAGTAGTTATAAATTTAGCACTTAGCTATCGCTGGAACGTTAATGAACGAGCATTGGAGTAATGGCGCAATTACTGGCCTCTTTTGCATAAAACCCTGGCTGATGCATTAGGAAATAAATATGGTAATAACGTGTGCAAAATGTTTTGCGGGATTTAGGATAAGCCTTTGTGAAATAACTACCTTGTTGTATGGAATATTTAATTTATATATTTGGGTTTGCAGAGGATATGAGAAATGGTGGATTTTTTTCCTGTTAAACTACTTACAATAAAATTATAAGAAAAAGGCAAATTACTTCACACATTTTGTTTCACTTTTTTTATGTTAAGAGGCCTTTTACATTTTGCAGCCCTCTCACTCGCACTTTTAAAGATAATTTCAAATAGCAACAATATGGTTTATATTTTTTAAAATGTGGTCAATCATTATTTCGCTGCATGCAACTATAGATGTTCTCAACATATTTTTACTTTGTTACATGTTGAGTCTAATGAAAATTAGAGGCCCAAAATTTAAAATAACTAAATTACGCGTTTTGGATCCTCCATTACAGATATCAAAATGAAAATTAGTAGAGAACATATATAGTTGCATGCAGCGAAATAATGATTGACCACATTTTAAAATTATAAACCATATTGTTGCTATTTGAAATTATCTTTAAAAGTGCTAGTAAGAGAGCTGCAAAATGTAAAAGGCCCCTTAATGTGACGGAACAGGCTCGAGGCCCACCTGATGTTAAGCGGGCTAACAAAGGATAAGAAAATCACAAGTGATGAATTGCAGTGCGCCCGTCACATTGAGACCGGAACACATCGTTAGGTGCTTGGCGACAGATTTTCTACTTGAGGGTGGTCGCTATCCAGACGGGCATTCGCAAAATGCCCTTCCACCATGCGGTGAAGCTCAAGCTCTGGACGGGATTCGAACCATGGACGTGCTGCGCGGCAGTCCATAGCCAATGCCAATGAGCCATCACAGCTTCAAATAAAAGGGTTTGCAGAGGATATAAAAATGATGGCTTTTTTTCTGTTAAAAGACTTGCAATAAAATTATAAGAAAAAGGCAAATTACTTCACACATTTTGTTTAATTTTTTTATGTTAATGCGACGGAAGAAGCTCGAGGCTCACCTGATGTTAAGCGGGCTAACAAATGATAAGAAAATCACATGTGATGAATTGCAGTGCGCCCGTCACATTGAGACATAGTTGTTAAGTCTCATGTGCCTGTAATTTCATTGGCTCTCAAGGACTGCTGCCGGAACAAACCGTTAGGTGCTTGGCGAAAGATTTTCCACTTAAGGGTGATCGCTAGCCAGTCGGACATTCCCTAAATGCCCTTCCATCATGCGGTGAAGCTCAAGCCCGTGACGGGATTCGAACCATGGACCTGCTGCGCGGCAGTCCATAGCCAATGCCACTGAGCCATCACTGCTTCAAAAGTCTTTTAGGAACGTTTGGATTTTAGTCTAGCCTTGGTGTCTAACTGAAAAGTGATTTTCTGTAGCGGTTTATAATTGAGCTCCATAGATGGCAATCCGTTTAGCTAAATCGACCAGACATATCTGGCAATAAGTGTATAATATTCCTCACCACTCCTATGAGAAACGCGTGATGGAATGTATTTAGGGTACCTTATCTAAAGGTCTTAACTGTCTGTCTGTGTATTCTTCCGAATAACACGGGTCTCTAGGAAGTAAGCGGAACTCCGTTCATAAAAAAGTATTTAAAACAATATGTATTAAACCATTGTTAAGTGGGATCCAATATACATGAGAAGGTAGTAGAAAACTGTTTTTTTCGCACCTTTTTTGGTGTCGTCAACAATTACTTTGTTGAGTATCTAATACATAAATATTTTTTTTATTTGCATTTCATTCAGTTTTCAGAAACAACACAACAATTTTTTTATAATGTTCCATCTAAACAACGTTTCCAACGTTACTAAAAAAACTGTCCTAGCATGTAAAATGATTTCAAGAAATGACCTGTAAAACTTTATTGTAACTTTAAATGTACCCAAAGTATTTTAATAAAAAAAAAATCTGTCATTATTTTCAAGTTTAAACCATCACATTATAGGTACGGACTCTGTCTGGAGTGCTAAACTATGTAGTAACATATTGAGAAATTCTGCACATTATACCTTTATATATATTTCACTAAAAAAACTGAAAATCCCAATAAACCATGTAGTTTGCAGTAAAACAAACTCATTCTTACACGGGTTATTGCAATTTGGCCCTAATACAGTTAACAAGCTAACACTGACTTAAACTTGACAGTTATTTTTACACGACTGTCCAAAAAAAAAGGAGTGTTATGTTTTTAGGGTTCATGTATGTTTATATGCATGTTTGTGAGTTTCTTTATTTTACCATAACTTCTAAAACGCTTAACATGATTATGTATGAGATATCATAAGATTAAAAAAAAAACAAAAAAGAAAAAGAAACCCATCGAATGGTGTATCAAAATTAAGGATTCTATAACGATTCTATAAATATATATAACTTGCTTTAATTTAAAGGGAACCATAAGACGTTTAACGACAGTAAATAATTTGCAGTCGGGTTTTTTACATATTTTATTAACTTATACTGTTAGCATAACGTTGGCACTTCTACCTTTTGCTAAAAAAAAAGAAATGACACACACTCTATAATATTAAACAATATGCAAATCGCACGCTTTAAAGATTCTGGCAAAACCACGCAAAGCTCCGATAAAAATTGAAATTCAATCTTCTAGAATAAATTACCATAAGCGGTATTTCTCCCACTCTGCAACAACTGGCAATCCTAAAATTGGAGAAAACAATTCAGTTAATAGAAAAACCTTCATAATGCCTGTTTACACCCAATGCCATGTGACGACTCGATACAAGGAAGCGTTCCGTTGTATTTGTATTTACCACGTTGAAAATTGCCAAAGGGAACGAGCGACTAAAGAAAGAGTGGGGACATTTACGTTCAAATTGAAGATGCTTCGTGCGAAATTACTCTACTATCCATACTTAGAAATAAACTATATAAGTTTCAAATAGACTTTACACAATTAAATGAATAGATTCAGGCGTTAATTTGCGGGAATCCAATTTTTTCTTTTATTGCATATAGCTTTTGACCACAATCTCACCTGATGAGTGACGATGTGGTTTAAGGTGTTAGCAGGCTTAACTTAGAATTACTGGCCCTCAAGGACAGCTGCCGGAACATATTTAGGTGCTTGGCGACAGATTTTCTACTTGAGGGTGGTCGCTAGCCAGGCGGTAATATTTTATAATAACAATTTTTTAAGAAAACATTAAATGAATATTTTAGAAAAATACTTGAAAATATGTATAAAATATATTTAGTGACAATTCCGCTTAATTTTCATGTGACGTCACGTCACAAATGTCACGCAGGCAAACCTGATTTTTTTCGACGCGTTTCGATTCTGCACGAAGCTTCTCAGGAGGTATTATAAGAAGAGTCGTCCTCCTGTAGAAACGAAAGCCGTCAAAAATTCTTCTGGTTTGGCTGCGACCACAGTTGACTGTTTGTAGTTTAATACTCAATTATTTGATAGTAAAATTAAAAAATGAATGAAGTTCGATTTGAAAGAGTATAAATGTGTTACAAAATTGCAAATTTACGAGAGAAAAAATATTGTTATGTGGTCCCGTCCGTCCGTACGTCTGTTTGACCTTAAAAGCCAGTGTCTTTGGAACCGTAAAAGGTAGTCAGTTAAAATGTTTACAGAATACGCTACGTTAGTATGACAGATTGTATTAAATAAAATAATAATAACAAAAAGAAAAAATCGTTTTTAAAACGTTTATTTGTATTAACTATATCGTGAAATTGGTAAGATATTAAAAAAAAATTGTATGATAAAAGCCTACTAGAGCGTTACATGAAAAAAAAACGTAAAAGAACTAACGCAAATCTTTAAAAAAAAAGTTAAACTCTTTCAAAATATTAACAATATTTTATTACGCCTTTCAGTTGATAGGTACGGAACCCTTCGCGTACGATACCAACTCAAACTTGACCTGATTTTTATTTATTAAGACTTAACACTTTAACTCATTTTAAATTCTTAGTAGTTACGACACGCAAAGTGACTCTTTACCTAAACATTGTCAATACGAAAGCAGAGAAGAGGGAAGTAGGGAGGTACTTACCGTCGTATCGATAAACCTTTGTGGAAGCCATTCCCGCTTCCCACCCTTGCGAGTTTCCTTAGTAGGGTATAACCTATAAAGTGAATTGCACATCCTTATCTACTCCAATATGAGTACTTTCAATGGTATCGAGGAATGAGATTGGGTAGAATGGTTTAGGGTTGCCATAGCGTGCCAATAAGTTATGTAGCTACAGTTTTAGTAACTTTTATTTATGTAATATCACTGCGTTTTAGTTATTTAGTAATAGTACACTATTTTAAGAAATAATTTTCTTTTCTAATATGAGTATATACAATGGTGTCGGGGAATTAGATTGTGTAGAATGTTTTAGGGTTGCTATTGCGTGTCAATAAGTTTTGAAGTAACAGTTTTAGTAACATTGTTTACTTATTTATTTAAATCACTGCGTTTTAGTTACTTAGTAATAGTACACTATTTTAAAGATTAATTTTCTTTCAAATATGAATAAATACAATGTTGTTGGGAATCAGATTTTGTAGAATATTTTAGGGTTGCCATTGCCTGTAAATAAGTTTTGAAGTAACAGTTTTTAGTGACATTCGTTACTTATTTATGTAATATCACTGCGTTTTGGTTAGTTATTATTAGTACACTAAATTTATATAATGATTATCTTGTAATATATGAGTACATAATATAATGATATCGAATAAAATTGGGTAGAATGGTTTAGGGTTATTTAACTGCAGTTTTAGTAACAATATTTACTTATTTATGCTAACTTTCTACTAATTTGCCACAGTTGGTAGCGGCGTGTTTTTTATTTGGCTAACTTCCTTTGGGTGCTAATTACTACATCGAGTAGGTGGTACGAAACAGTCTTTATTCGGTATCTGTAGGTATTGCCGTTTTCCGATACAACAATACAAAAAACTTAGAAATAACACGTTTCTTGTATTAGGCCTCCCTATATCTTTAACTTTTATTTTTATTGAAGCGCTCGTAATGGAGCTTGTCTAGTCTTTATTTAACGATCAATTAGTTTTAGCAACGTTCGCTGGTCATTACTTGGATGAGCGAACACTAGTCGTATTTACTATTGAGCGTTTTCCTGCTTAAGAGGGCACGTTTTAGCCATCACCACTTGACTGGTCCCGGTTGTTGTCATAAGACCATCAGGTCATCATAACATCTGTTGCCAAGTACTTAAATGGTATGTTCCGGAGGTGACATAAAGAAACAGCAATTTCAGGCCAGGCAACAACATCTTAGTTTTCGGCCCAGCCCTGGAAATGGCATGATTTGCAAGGTGAACGTGGCGGAGATTATACTGTATGTTATTGTGATGGATCAAGCGCGAGGCCCACCTGATGTTAAGCGGTATCCTCTGCCTATAACACAAGCATTTCATCACAAGTGACGAACTGCACTGCGCCCATCACCTTGAGACATAGTTGTTAAGTCTCATTTTTGCCTGTTATTTCACTGGCTCTCAAGGACTGCTGCCGGAACACACCGTTAGGTGCTTGGCGACAGATTTTGTACTTGAGGGTGGTCGCTAGCCAGGCCGGCATTCGCAAAATGCCCTTCCACCATGCGGTGAAGCTCAAGCTCTGGGCGGGATTCGATCCATGGTATAACAGTAGTGGTCGGGATGGCCCATTGTTCGTGTTTATCCCTCTTACCCTAAATTAAACATGGATCTTGCCATTAAAATATTACATGATTTTTAAAATGCGATCTACTTTATATGTGTTTACGTTTAAGACAAAACTAAATGAGATTATTGTCCAATGGAGTTCCTAGTTACGGCCGTTCTATATTTTTATTTCAGTTCAACGGCAGCTCCTCATGCATTAAGTTATGAATTTTCAATACGAATTCGAGATATTTGGTTACATTTACATTTATATGGGTTACATTGATGACAGGTGGAAGCATATCAATATTCGGTATGATTTAAATTGAATTTTAAAAGTAAAATCGTGCTCTACATATATATTTACACTAGCTTTTTCCTGCAGCTTTGCCCGCATTCAATTTGTTCTGCTTTAAATTTTACTTTACATTTGATAACATTCTCATTCTTTTACATAACATTCAGATTAACAATTTAATTTAATTGTTATCTACGTCTACATCGCCTTTGACCTGTTGCCATTATTATTGTACATACCCTTACTATAACTCTAATTACAAACAAACTGGCAAATTTCAGCTTTTAAGTAGTTTTTAACCTAAACAAGTCTATTATACAAATTAAACCCCTATTTATTTTCCTTAATTCGTCACTCTTGTGAAATTCCTGATACATTGCTATTCTATTTAATGTAAATAAATGTGGTACTAAATTTCATGATCCTCACTTAAAAAACCATAGGACTTTCATACAAACTTTGAGCTCCATCCCTCTTGTCAAATTCCTGATACATTGCTATTTTATTTTATATCGTTATATGTGATGTCATGTTCATCACTTAAAAAACTTTTTTTAGTTTTATACAAACTTTGAGCCCCAATTAGACACCTATAAACTGCATACTTGCCGACTCTCATGCTACTTAATTTAAAAACATAAGACTTTTGTATGACAAATACAAAGCCCGAGGGTAAGTGATGATGCATTTCAAGATGTTGTTCAGGCTAACCTAGAACTACTAGGTCTAACGGACAGCTGCAGAATGGCGTTAGATGCTTAAAGAGAGATATTTTCCTACTAGAGGGTGGTAGCTAGTCGGCCATACGTGCCCTACCATCATGCTTGTATTGCTGTGTTGCAGAACTTCTTGTATGAGTAAGTTGGAGAAGCGTAAATACGTCATACGTTAATGTATAATTATGCCTCATTAAGCTCATTATGTTTATTAAGCATATACGTTAATTACGCTAATGTTTTAGATAAATTATTGAATTCTACCCTCTGTCAAAATGCCTGAAACACAAATTCGTGGAGAATCGGGAACGAAACTTCACGGTTTATATTGCCTCCTGAAGCCCCTGATTTACCTACCTTTTAATAATAAGATTACTTGCTTCCGAAAGCTTATCAGTAGAGTGTTTCTAAATATAACCATATCTTTTAATATCTGTGAAAATTTTCATGCTTATCCTTGAGTACATTTATTGTGCTGTTAATCAGTAGTTTTCGATTTTAGATGTTTTGAGGTACAGGTTTTAGAACACAAAAACGTTTTGATTTTAAATTTTATCTCTAAGCGTTGAATGACATTTCTTTAACAAAACGATTTTAAATAATTTCCAAAGAGTTTCAAAGGTTGATATTATTCAAGATGTCATAAATAACAGACATATAATCTATGGGTTCGTAAAATACCAGATATAAAATTCTAATATCCGAAACACAATTATATAACCTCCATAATTTATCCATTGTATAAAACCTACCGTTTATTGTTTTATTTCGATTCTCAGGTTTCTTTAGCCACTTTTACGCATACGATAACTACTTTACAACGAAAACGTTTCGGTGCCAGTTCACAATATGTCGTACCGATTACCAAATGACTCTTTTTTTTAATTATTGTGACGGATCAAGCACTAGGCCCACGCTGATGTTTAGCGGAATAACATCTGCCTATAACAGTTGCATTTCGTCACAAGTCACGAACTGCTCTGCGCCCGTCACCTTGAGACATAGTTGTTAAGTCTCATCTGCCTGTAATTTCACTGGCTCTCAAGGACTGCTGTCGGAACACACCGTTAGGTGCTTGGCGACAGATTTTCTACTTGAGGGTGGTCGCAAGCCAGGCGGGCATTCGCAAAATGCCCTTCCACCGTGCGGTGAAGCTCAAGCCCGCGGCGGAATTCGAACCATGAACCTGCGGCACGGCAGTCCATAGCCAATGCCACTGAGCCATCACTGCTTCGAATTAAAATTATAATGTTTCTAAACGATAACAAAGCTTGAGCTTCTCTGCATGGTGGAAGGGCATTTTGAGAATGCTAGCCACCACCTTCAAGTAGAAAATTTATGGCCAAGCACCCAAGCTCTAACAGCAGTCCTTGAGAGCCAGTTCATTACAGGCATATGAGACTTAACAACTGTATGTCTCAAGGTTAAGTCTCATATGCCTGTAATGTGTTTTTACTACACTAGTTGAAGCGTGATTTCGAGTAGTAGATTTTTTGATTAGTAACTTGACTTGCAACGTCTTTTTCTCCTCTCTAATAATTGCTAGTGGTATGCAAATATGCTGTTAGTAGTACTTCTTTTTAATATTATTAACAATTTATTTTGAATATAAACACTCTTTTACTAACTTTTTTATGTTATTGTTACGAAACATACACGAGACAACTTGGTGTTAAGAGATAACCTCTACTTATAACCAATGCATTTCGTCATAAGTGACGAACTGCATTGTGCTGTAACGCTGACGTACATACAGAAGTCTCATGTGCATAATTTTAAAAATTACTCTCTAAGCTTCCCGAACAGACTGTTATGTTCATGGCGACCGATTTTCTACTTGAATTTATTACGCTAAATGCCCTTTCAACGTACGGTGAAGCTCAAGGCGGTGGGGTTTGAATCATGGTCCTTCGGCACGGCATGGCAGTCCATAGCTATTCCCGGTCGGCTATCATTGCCTTAAGTTGTACTTTGCAATTCTTATGAAAAACTGGCCAAGTATGAGTCAGGCTTCGCTCTTTTAGGGTTGCGCCTTGCAGCAGCCCGTAAAAGAATAAATATTTGTTAGTTGTGATTACAGATTCAAAATAGGTACATTATAAATCGTCATTTTTATCACTAATGGATATGATATATAGACATTTTAAATTACTAAATATATAGTAAGTATCTCACAAACTAAACTAAGTTACGTGGTGGTCTAAAATTTTCAATTTTGAAGTATCTTGTCTCTAACATTTCTTGCTTTGGCCTAAAAAATACATATATGTACTTTACTTTGTGAGATCTAGACGATGATTCACTTAGAAACTATCTAAATTATTAGAGCTAGAAAAAAAAATGTACTGAATGTCTGAAAAAATGTTATCCTTGCTGATAGGTTAGCCTTTGACCACTATCTCACGATGGTTATGCGTTCCTAGATGACGTTTATGCTAACTAAGAATTATATGCAGTAATTGTAGGTCAGCTTAAACGCATGTAAAGGCCCTTAATCCTGTAAAGTTGCCGGTGCTTGGTGACATATTTTCTACTTGAGGGTGGTAGCTAGCCAAGCGGGCATTCGCAAAACGCCTGATCACGATTCTGTAACGACAGCAACCGGAACCATTTACGTGCCCTGAGCCCTTTGTAAAATAAGTGTTTATCTTCATGTCATACTAAAATGTGTTTATTTTTGGAGTTATCTACCTATAAGTACAAAAGCGTGCAAAAAATGTTCTCACATAAATACGTTCCAATAAACAACGTAACGGCTTTTAACAACACATGATTTATCGTTAAAGTTTCAGCAGCTTTAATCGTTGTTTGATTATTTTTATTAACATAGTGAGAACAAGCTTAAACGCATTACTTCACCGCAATCCCGTTACGTCGATTTCGAAATGCGCTATCCGAGATTTTTACGGCTATTTTAGTGTATGCCAATTTGTTTAATTGTTGATACTAATATTGAGTGTTAATTATAATTGGTAGTGTAAAATTACGCTTAGACGTATAATTTTAGACAGTATCTAAACTTTGCAGATATTCAAAAACTTTAAGATTTTTGAGGAGGTTTAAACTGAAAATCTCATTTTGTGGGTTTCGTACTAAAAATTAGAACCTTTTAGTAAGTTTCGGTTCTTTCGTTCATCTGCACGTCCGTCTAAGAGTTTATGGTAGGTTGAATACGGTTTCAACGGTTGAAATAATCGCGAAATATGTGTTAGTAAAATTATCAGCAACGGTTTTGTTTTTGCTCTATAGTAAAAACAGTATTACCTTTTTTTACATACAACATGGTGCAATTATAGAACAACATTAAATATACAAAAAAAATTGGTCAAGTGTGGGTCGGACTCTTGGTAAGAATCTGAAACTGTAGATAAAAAACAATTATTTGCCTGTGTTCTTTTAGGTTTGGAACTTTCGGTGTATGATTCCAACTTACACTTGTCCTGTTTTATATTTGACGCCAACACTCTTTAATGCTCTCGTTGGTAGTACTTATACTTCATACCATTCGGCTAATCAGGACAATGGAATAGCAAGGAGCAATATTTTGCTCCCAATATGCAGAAACACTTACCTAGCATATATAGATAATTACTGGCGTGCGGTTTATGTGGTAATTCTTTCTAACTTACCCAAGGAATAGTATGAGGTTACGAGTTCTAGTCTGGCATTCAATGGATAGACTTAACACTTTCTTTAATTTTGTATTACATTCATGTTATGAGATATATATCATGACAAAACATAATAATCATAACATTCCCCGATAGGAAATAAGTCTTAATATTCACGATTCATCAGAGACGTTATGGTTCCGTCTAATAGGGGGCAAGACTTTTGCCATTTAACAGACACAGTTTTAAACTTTTTGGGGTTAAACCAAGGAGCTAAAAGAAAGAGTTCAATGCTTCAATATCAAAACATAAATAAACAAATAATCCGATATTATTTATTTATGTATATTATTACTCTCGTTTTTAATTTCGTTTTAATGTAAGTAATATTTTAGATATAATTGACTCTTTATATAATCTAGTTCACCACTGTCCCTTGGATCTTTGCAGTAACTTCTATCCTTCCATGGTTGTCTGGCAAAATCGCTTTCAGCAATACAACCGCCAATTTTGACGTGAATTTAAATTGTGTATCTGTTTAAATTCTTTTATTTAAGGTGTTTCAATAAAGCGTATCTTAACATAAGTGAATAATACGTGATGTTGTAAATGTGATAATATATCATAATATAGTGGTAGATACCTACTGACGTCTACCTAGATGTTGACTTACTCAAAAGTTGGTGTTGTAAATAATAAAATTAAAGTTATCAAAGTTGAGATTCTGTTATCATTTTATACTGTGTTTAGATTGCAGGTACAGGCAAATTAGATCAATATTGATGGCCAATTTGCCGCATTGCAATATCGGTTAACAGTATTATTCTGCTCTACTCGCTGCATGTTAAAGTATAAAAATATAAGTAATGTACATAAGTCTGAAGTAAATAAATATACTATGCATTTAGAAGAGATTAATCAAAATTCTGGACCTTGAATTATATTACAAAAAGAACTGAATTGTTTAAACAAGACAGTAAAAGGGCAGTATTTGCTGTAAGTAACCTGGTTACTAAAAAGTTAAAGTATATACTACCGACATAAAAGTTACCTATGAGGGTTAAGCTTACAAGTACGAGTATAAATTAATTTAAAAAGTAAAAAACCCAAATTCACTTTATTTATTTTCGTTAAGCATTTTATCGTTCGCGCTATCAAGACAAATCTAACCCTATCTCATACATCGCAATCGGTTAAGATGTCTAGAAGTTATGGTGGAAAAAAGAAACTCACATACATACATACATGAACTCTGAAAACATAACACTCCTTTGTTTTGGACAGTCGTGTTATAAAAACGAAGTCAATTGTACTTTAGCCGTCATTTGTGTTGTTAAAAAGTATATATTGTATTGAATCCACGTGATTTAGAATTATACCAATTCCGTGACTTCCTACATTTAGGTAAGAAAATAAAATAATTAATTATGGACAGTTACTTTACGGACATCTATAATACCTACCTGACTTGAAGTACTGCCATTTTATTCTGTGATCTCCAAGCTATCTGCTTAGCGTGGGCAATTATGGCAAACCTCACTTATTGCGGGAGTCTGTATTAGAGGAAGAGACGAAGAGAAGAGGAGAGAAGAAGGGAGCAGAAATATATCATTCCTTAAAAAAAATGTTGTATGAAACCTCCCAGCAGTTCATTTTTTTTTATGATATTGTGACGGAACAACCTCGAGGCCCACTTGATGTTAAGCGGACTAACCTCTGCCTATAACAGATGCATTTCGTCACAAGGCACGAATTGCACTGCGCCCGTCACTTTGAGACATAGTTATTAAGTCTCATGTACCTGTAATTTCACTGGCTCTCAAGGACTGCTGCCGGCACACACCGTTAGGTGCTTGGCAACAGATGTTCTACTTGAGGGTGGTCGCTAGCCAGGCGGGCATTCGCAAAATGCCCTTCCACCATGCGGTGAAGCTCAAGCCCGCGGCGGGATTCGAACCATTGACCTGCTGCTCAGCAGTCCATAGCCAAAGCCACTGAGCCATCACTGCTTCATATACGTTTAATCAGCATGAACGATTTACAAAATCTACCTTACATAATTAAGTAATTATTTTATATATTATCAAAGACTAATGTTCAAAACTTTTGATATAAAAAGACCTATCAGAATAGAATTGATTATTCTACTAAATTGAATAAATTGACGATAGCAAAATTCATTTTCGTAACAAGAAAACCTAGAAAAACTGTATTCAAACTTCAAAAATAGAACAGCGAAATCGGCAAAATAAGCGTTATTTCACTCCGAATTTAAAAAAACAAATCTGTAGTTATTTGAAAAAGAAATAAGTTTCTTATTGCAACGAAAACAAAATAAAAACTCCGACGAATCAACATGATAAAAACACTAATGACTTTTAAGTAGCCGGCGCAACATTTGAAACAAAAACAAACGAACTACTCTAAAAAAAGTACCCGAGCAAACGTTCAAAACACGGAAACAGAAAACCGAATTAAAAGGCCCCGATGTTTTACGTAAAGCAAGGAAGTTTCCATTAACGCCCTCATTAGCGTATGGCTTAATGAAAAGGCCACTCAATAAAATTCCAGAGAATAAGTGAATGAAAAGGGCTCTAACAGCGAGCACGTTTCCTGTGATAAATTGTTTTACACTACAAAGAAATTCTCAATAACTGACGCACTTTTTTTGCTATCTCTATGCTTTGAGTAGAACACAATAGGAATAAAAGGAACACTTGTACAGTCTATTGTTTTTTTGTATGTTCAAGTGTCGTCAATCTTACCATTGTGCAGTTCAATGTCTTTTTCGAAGTTCATTACGCAATGTACGGGACCACACGTTTCAATTTCAAGTTTGAGAGACTTAATTAACTTAATTAAGTGATAATTAACAGAAACCTTGTTAACGAATGTTTTAAAGATATTGTAATTTCTTCCTCTTAGTTGTTAAAGTATCTAATTAATGTGAAGATTTATTTGAGAAGGAAATGTGTAAAATTAAAGTCTGTTTTAAATATTATAAATTTATAAGATGACTTGATTTAAATTGCGTTGAACCTCGTAAAACACTTTGTAAGCAGAATGTTTCTCACAAGTTGCCTCGCACATTATTAAGCAAAAGCTTCAGCAAAGTATTTCATAATAAATGTTCATAAAATAAAAGTTTATTTTCGAAGAACCGACATACGCATGATTACATTTAAGGCTGGCTCGAACAGACAAAGTATCTAAAGTTTCACCTCCATATTATTACGAAGATGGACGAGTAATTTCGGAACTCCTAAAGTTTCAAACGAATTTACTTAAAAACTTTGCATCGTTTATAACGAATCAACATTGTGAACGATATATTTTTCTCTTATTGACACTTTTACCTTCACAGATTTCGTGACTTCGCAAAATTGGAGATTTGGTGTCGAAAATATTTTAATATAGCCTCGGATTGCCATCGTCTAGCAAACTTGTGACGTCAACTGCGGTGACAAGATGGGGAAACTTTTTTAATAAAATATGTACTGGGGAAAGAACAAGAACTCCACCTTCTTTACGAGGTCATCACAATTTTATTATGCTAAATTCGTAATTAAGCTATATTCTCGTACAATTCCCTTTTATGGCATCGCGCTTGAGTTCATTAATGTTCCATACTGTAAATCAATTTAATATATTTACAGTATATCATTCATTTATGGCCATAATTGCTTACGGTTACGTCAGAAATTCTCTTTAAAGTTGTTTATTAAGGCCATATTTAATCAGGTTTGAAATATAATATGGGAGAAAATTTGAATCGTAGTTGTTTGTAATAAATCGAGTTTTATGACAAATTTCGTTCAATATTTGTTATAAATTACTTGTATGATCTGTTTTTTTTTCTTACGGATGTTTGGTTTTGAGAATGTTACCTTTAACGTGGTCTTTGAAAGCTTTGGATATGTTTAGCCGTGATATAAATAGCACCTGATCGTTAAAAATAATATCTTTTGGTAAGTTCGGTTATAAAAAGAGACGGTTCGTCTTGTGTATCATAAATTGTGAGTTAGACGTTATTTAAGCTATATTTAAGTTATTTAGTAGCTGTTCCTCATAAATCGGTACGTTACTTAAATAGTTTTTTTTGGTATAAGGATTAAAGATGTATTATGTATTGCTATTATGATTATTTCATTTTGTAAATCCTAAAATTGATTTAATTTATTGAAATCTTCTGCTTTCATTTTTATTCACATGTACAACTATTTTATTGGGCTATTGCATTACAGATAAAACTAATATTTTGTGGATAACATTTTGGTATATGTGTACCTCATATTATTAATGTTTTTGTATTTTAATGGTTGTGTTTTGTTTGTAGGTCTGGGTGCAGGGCTGAAATGTCACCCTACCCTCATTGCTTCCTGTGGTTATCGTGAGATGTGACTAAAGGAACAATACCGGAGGGTGGGCAGCAGCACCTTGAAGGAGCTTATATCTTAGACTGCAATCCTGAAGACGCCTGCCAAGCGTGGGGATTAAGGCAAACCTCCCCTTGATGGGGAAGGCGGTATTCAGCAGAGTACAATCCGTCTGATACAGTACAGTACTTGTTTTTTTTTTTGCCAATACCAGGGTACATGTGCGAGATGATTTGGTTTTCAAAACATTTGTCTCCGTCTGTTAAATTATCTGTGTGTCTCATGTAATCGTTGCTACAAAACGGTTTTATTAATTTCAAAGCTAATCACTCTCCGGAGTACAATGTCTGTTTCTAACTTATATTTTCAAATTTGGTCTTTGATATAAAAAGTATTTCTGTAGTCGATTCCAAAATTCAGGTTTAATCAGCTTGCGGACCGTACAGCACCGTGATACGTTAATATAATACGTTGAAGCTTCGAATTTGGACTAATTAGATTTGATTTATTTTATACAAGAGCAATGCAGAGATTTTGTTTTAACTTAGGGGAGGTCAGAGAATGTTCTATCAAAATTTTGTAATGTAATACTAAATAAGTGGAATATAAACAAAATGACATGTTATTCTAGCTCATTCTAGAAGAACCATTTCAGAACACATTCTGCATTACTTTTTATACACAAACATTAGTTTTTTTTTTAAGTGTATGATTTAATTTTTCTCTCTTTATTTTGGAATTTGAAAGGTAGAGAGCCATTTTCTTGCTGCCTAACTTTATACTTAAGCCGGGGTATCCATTCATGCATAATCTTTGTCGGTACATCCTAGTGGGGTGCCGGGTTAGAATTGCACCTCCCCTTATCATCCTCTGGGTGTCGTAAGAGGCGACTAAGGGAAAAATACTGGAAGGTGGGCAGCAGCGCCTTGTAAAGAACTGCTATCTTACACTGCGATCCCCAAGCCGCCTGCCAAGCGTGGGGATTATGGCAAATACCCCCTGAATAAGGGAGGTTGTGTTCAGCAGTGGATGATCCGGCTGATACAGTACAGTAAATCCTAGTAATATCTAATCATTATTACCCTCATTCTTAAAATACATCGAGGTCGATCTAGATACTATTATAAACACATAAAATCTTTTGGACAGATTTAGACCATTACAAATATACATAACACAGAAATTTCATTACCTACTAGAAACATAACAAAATTTACTTCCGTTTAAAAACCAATAACGCATCAGGATGGTCCATTAGTGAACCAAATGATCGCACGGAGATCAAACGAACCAAATTTAGTTTCAAAGTTAAAACAACACCAGCACTAAATGTTTTTGAAAATTGTTTGTAAACACCATCAATTTGATTATTGCTGGCGTATGAAATATTTTATGGGAGGACCAGCTGAAATATATTGACGATCGTCATTTTATTTGTATATCACAGATGGCGTTCGGTTTATTAGTTTTTGTGAACTATCCCAATTTGATTTATATAGCACGTGCTATTTTACATTCAATATATTTTTTTACCTAAAAATCGAAGCGAATTCAACACTCAAACGTGTGAAATAACTTGTTGCAGTCGGTATTATGTTAGTTCAAAAGTACCTATTATCACAATATTGTGCGCAAGGTACCGACTTCGACAAGTTATTTCACACTGTTGAGTGTTGAAGTTGGTTCCATTTTTGGGTAAAAAAATTGTTTTCACTCTCTTTAGTGACCCTTGCTACTTATAAGATCGATTATAAGATCGATTATCATTCGCTGTTAATGACCATAAACATCAAGACAGGAAAACATTTTTCAGTTATTAGAGTGTAACTCAAAAACGGCTTGACCGATTTTGATGAAATTTAATCGGAACCACATGGCAAGCATCAACTTTCAAATGAAAAAAAAAATCATCAAAACTAACAGACGAATTCAATACCTCCTCCTTTTTTGGTGGCCGTAAAAATAGGCAATTACTACAAGTTTTTTTTTAAAATTAATTTGCTAGGTGTTTGGCTTCTAAAATTGGTCGAGGGTGGTAAACGGACAAGGCCTAGAATTACTGGTTTTCAAGGATCTGGCAGCTTTACTGTTAGGTGCTTGGCGACAGATTGTCTAGTTGAGAGGGCTAGCTAGCCAGGTGAGCATTTGCATTTCCACCATGTGTTCAATCTCAATCAGGCGAGGAGGATCAAACTGTGGACCTGCGGCTCAGCAGGCCAAAGCTAGTACCGCTGGGCTATCATTGCTTCAAAATATTTTCAAACTCCAGGTTCAGTGACAGTCAGTAAAGACAGTAGATGTTAATAAACTCGTCTCTATAACATACGTATATCTGACACACATCTGTTGAATAGTAAAAAGTAAGAATACTTCTGCCTACCCCTTAAGGACTATACTTATTTATTGCTGATAGGCTAGCCTTTGACTACCATCTTACCTGATGGTAAGTGATGATGTGGTTAAAGATATTGTTCAGGCTATACTAGAATTTTCGGCTCTCAAGGATAGCTGCTGGAACACACCGTTAGATGCATGGCAACAGATTTTCTACTTGAGGACGGTAGCCAGCCAGGCATTCGCAAAATTATCACCACGCAAAACAGATATATTTCAGATCACCTGTTTAAAACTGAATTTTTGACTGAACTGATTTGAAATATACCCATATTTAATTGGACAAAAGCAGTCAAAGACAAATTATTGACATATTATCATATAATGTACCATATACCAAACCAATTTGGTTCAACTTTGCCAGTTCGTAGCTTTCACACCCAGCAAACTAACTCAAGAGAGCAATCTGGACTTAAAATCTCCCTAATGACGCTTCCTTCTGAAGCATCATTATCTTGGACATAGGCAATAATAGGCATTATCTTGGATAGAGATGGCGCAAATGTCGTGGTCTATCCGATAGATACTAGACTAGAACTTTAAACTATGGGTGGCAAATATAGAGTTTTGTAGAGTAAAGGCGGCAGTATCTTAATAAAACCTTACATACAAGAACTACAGAGAGAGTAGCATTTTTATAGAGCATTTTTTATATGTACTGTTATTAATTTTCGAGACAGATGAGTCACGCGCTGTTTTGCATGCGTCTCGCTCGCCCATTGATGTTACAGTGTCACCGTTTTGTGAGACTACAATACACTCATCTACGGTTTTTTTATGTTATTGTGAAAGAACAAGCTCGAGGCCCACCTGATGTTAAGTGGACTAACCTCGGCTTATAGCAGATGTATTTCGTCACAAGTCACGAATTGCACTGCGACCGTCACCTTGAGACTTGATACTTATTAAGTCTCATGTGCCTGTAAATCACTGGCTCTCAAGGTCTGCTGTCGGAACACATCGATAGGTGCTTGACGACAGATTTTCTACTTGAGGGTGGTCGCTAGATAGGCGGGCATTCGCAAAATGCCCTTCCA
The DNA here is from genome assembly GCA_963890685.1 of Plagodis pulveraria. Lineage (NCBI taxonomy): Eukaryota > Metazoa > Arthropoda > Insecta > Lepidoptera > Geometridae > Plagodis > Plagodis pulveraria. The sequence goes on along the minus strand of OY982964.1, from coordinate 5,673,137 downwards.
CCATGCGGTGAAGCCCGCGGCGGGATTCGAAGCATGGACCTGCTGCGTGGCAGTCCATAGCCAATGCCACTGAGCCATCACTGCTTCAAGACGTAGTATTAGTTCTTCTTTTAAGTTGAATCTCACAGTAAATTTACTTCCTACCTTCCACGGTGGTACCCCTAAGTAATAAGATTCAATTTAGTAATTAAGAATTCAATATTTTTTTGCTTGATAGCTAAAGCTAAACCACTCTCTCAGCTGATGGTAAGTGTTGTGGTCGACGATGTTGTTTAGACTAACCTAGGATTACTGGCTCTTAAGGACAGCTGCCGGAACACACCGTTAGGTGCTTGGCGACCAATTTTCTACCTGAGGGTTGGTGGTAGCTAGCCAGTCGGGCATTCTCAAAATGCCCTTCCACCATGCTATCACGATTGCCTAAGACATTGCCATCCTAAGACTACAACCGGGATCGACGTCTTAACGTGCCCTCCGAAGCACGGAAGCGCTCAGTCAGCGCCATCCAACTCATGACCGCGGCGAACGTTGCTTAACTTTGCTGATCGGTTCAGAACGGCTAAGCACACTTCACTACAAGCGAAATTAACCACATATATATCTCAATAAAATTCCGTATATTCTAAATACTATAAAAACAGTTTTCTAGTAATCACTGACTTGTCTATTCCTGTAAACATGACCCTGTAAAAGTTTGATTTCATCAGGATTTTTTTATAAACAGTTATGCATATATTTTAAATATTTCTCTTATATATATTTTTATAAAAGCGTGGTTCATATAATTATTATTTAAAACGATTGCGTTATTGCATTAAAAAAAATTCACTGCGAGAAGTAAGAAAAGTATTTTTAACATTGTTATGTTTGCAAACGCCTGCTATGCGGATTACATTACAACATTACAAATATACGATTAGAAAAATTAAACTCTATTGGATGGACGCGGGTTCGAATCCCGCACATGACTTAAATATTTCCTATCGTATATTTGTAATTTTGTATAGAAAAGTATTGTTTAAAAAACTATCGCGTGTTGAACGAAAATCACCTCACAAATTAATGGAGTACAAAAATGGGCTATTCCATTCGTTATATTTCATATGGACATCTGGCGCAAAAACAAAGGACACGGGTTCGATTCCCGTCCGGAACAAAAAAATTTGCTCTCTAATAATTGGTAATGTCACATATGTACATGTGTTTGCAGACCAATATTTAAAGCAGAGTATTTGATACTGCACTTAACACTAAGACACATATTTGTAATTTATTTTATTGCTAATAGTCTAGCTTTTCACCACAATCTCTCCAAATGACAAAAATAGCAATCGGGCCGAATCTAGAATGGGAAGTAAATCTTAAGAACACCTTTCTGGACACTGTTCGGTTCTTTGTGAAAGATTTTCAGAAAATATAGTAGTAACGAAAGTGAAGACTGGAACAACTAGCATATTCGACAGTCTACTTGATTTCTTTGCGATATGATGAAATATTATATCAAATTGTTGTGTGTGTGAGTAAATTACACAAAGTTATTTCAGTTGAGTAGTGAAGAAAATAAATTAAACATTAAACAGACAGACATACTCTCTTCCATTATATTTATGTGGATAGGATAAAATTAATGCTTCTAGTTAGTTTATTTTAAGTAAATTTTAAATCTCAGACATTACTTAATTACACAGAGTTAAAGTCTCTTCACAAACAGGGCGATCACTTTTCAACACTTTGATATTCTTCCCACATCTAAAACTTTATCCACGCATATATTCAAGCACTCTAAATCTTTCTCGAAGTTTTCACCAGGTAAGAAATTTTCAAAGAAATTTGCTTCGGAATAGGGTTGGTGTGATGTTTATCGATAAACCGTCGTAGACATCTACCATCGTCTATTTATTTTTATATTTCATAAATAATGGAATAAGACTCGAATTAAAAATAAATTTTAATGTTAATATTTAGTTAGAGGTCTTATATGAATAATAAATCTGCATATTTTTTTTGTCGAAACATTAGGTTTTGGGAGCACCATAATCATATTACTGTCATTATCCCACTCATGTTACGTAAAAAATCTATGGTTGAAGTCAAATTTATTATCGAGTTAACTTTTCTGTTGAATTAGTTATTGGAATGTCTCAGGTTGATCTTTTTCTTTTAATAAATGAATTCTCGATAATAGGATTAATAATAATGAATTATGAACTAATTCATTATTAATATTAATAACGAACCCGTAATCAATGAGAGATATCTGACGAATATCGTATACGAAATCTTTCAACACAATATTAAACTAGGCAGATAAGTCATGAAGTTAAATCCATTACAAGTATTATTAAACGGCGTCACTGAAACAAAGGTAGGTTTTATGCCGGTGATAAAATTAACAGAGAGTACAGACCTATTCTCTGACGAAGGCGCGTCCCTCCACAGTTACTTATTGTTGTGCATTTGTACGGGTAAGCTTCGTTGGTATACTTCGTTTTAGTGGAGTGTGAATACTAATGGTACATGCAATAAAACAATATAATATCAAAAAGTTAAGCGAGTATAAAGTAGTATATTTCATTTTCTCAATTCTTTGAGTTAACGAACTGTTTAATTAATTGAAAATATTTAGTTAAATTAACAGTGTGTTTCGTATCCTCCTGTCATAAAAGGCAATACAAGGTAATAATGCAGCCAATGCATCGACTTCAGGAAGAATAGGGTGATGCTGCACATTATACGTACTCCTCGATGAATATTTACGGTACCATTACCCAAAAAAAACGTGGGTATACTACCAAAACGAGCAGTCCCAAAGAGGGTGGTATCAGTATCAGGCACTCGGCTCCAAAACCGAAGCCAAAACTTATTACAATTACACTATACTTCATTACTACCAACCCCAACACGGGCAATATGAATAAAAAGTTAATAAAAGTATTGAAGCAGATAATCACTCAATTAAAACGAGATATATCGATATACATCTGTACTTCAAAGTGTGACATCCCTATTCCTGTATCACTAACTTGAAAATACGCCGTAGATTTATATAGAGTAAGCTTGCTGTCTGTAAAGTCGTGCCAGATCTCTCTGTAAGGATAAATGTAGCGACACGTTTTGAATAACATTAAGTTACTTATTTCAAACTTGGTCAGATCGAGTCCGATTAAAACCCGATGGGAATTCAAACCAAATACAAACACAAACCACTAGGGACTAGAGTAAAACTCGCAAAGATCCTATCAAAATAATTAAGCTAACTTTTATTAAAGCTTCCAAGTTTAACCACAAAGGCAGCGACCTTTTATTTCTTATATAATTTCCCTGAAACTTTAATGATCTTTAATGAAAAAAGCCGATACAGATTTTTCCCTCCTCGTCCGCCTACTTTCGATGTTTCATTTCAAGATGGCCGCCCTATTATTTAAAGTTCAGTGGCTTTGAATAAAATATTGGAGAAATCTTGTAGGTTCAGATATTGAGAGATAGCAAGCACCTATTAAAGCAATTAAAATATGTGCCAGGAAAAACGGTATATTTTTTATTATAAAAACCAATGTGGTTTTCACTCATTTTGGTAAATAAGACGGGATAACTCACGTGCATAAGTCAGATAGCTCCGAATGTGGTCGAAACTATAGTCGGATATCCCGTATTATTTACTAAAACGGTATCCTTGATATATTGTTACAAATTATTTTATTTTCCTATAGATATACTATTTTACAGTTTTTTGCGGGAATTACTTTCGGGATACAAAACAAAATCTATTTTAAATCTCTGTGGGCTCCATTCAAGTAATAGTGAGACAAACAAATATATATCTGTAAATTTTTGTAAAAGTTTGTAAACAGCAAAGTTTGTGGGCTGGAGCATTTGGACTGCTTGTGAGTCTGCAATGGCTTATAGGTTGTCGAAATGCATTTACTGTAGTAGCTGTAGTATTCGTAGTATACTGTTAATAACAGCAAAGGGTTCAAATGACCTTAAAGCATTAAAATAATACATTACAATTAGAACAAATTACTGTGGCAATAAACGGTAACTGTTACTGAAAGAGAATAATTTAATTGTTGTAGAAATGATACGAAAGTAAATTTTCATTATCTGTATCTATGAAATACTTAATATCTTGGCTGAGCGAACATTTTAGTATTCTTTTGATGATATAATATTATGATAGAATAAAATGGTATAACATTGGGTGTTTGTGCTACCTATTTTTTAATGTCTCTTTAATCCTGAAAATAAGGGAGTCTCAATTAACAAATCTTACATTTATCATCCGCACAGCGAAGGAGTGGAACTCATTACCCGCGTCTTTGTTTCCCGAACAGTATAATTTGGGAGTCTTCAAGTCTAGAGTGAATTGGTACCTTCTAGGCGAGCATGCTACATCTTCGGCCGCATCGTCACTTTCCATCAGGTGAGATAGGGGCCAAATGTTTGCCTATAATGAATAAAAAAAAATTGTCGTCCTTAGGTATGTGTCTGAAATAGCTCCCGTGCAGGGCTAGAATATCACCCACCCTATTGCTACCTGTGGGTGTTGAAAGAGGTGACTAAAGATAAAATATCGGAAGGTGGGCGCCTTCTGAGGCACTGTTATCTTGTACGACAATCCCCAAGACGCCCACCAAGCGAACCTGGGGTAGCTGTGTTCAACAGTGGACAATTCGGCTGATACAGTACAAGCTATAAATTGGTTTATGCAAGGCGTAAATGGCACGGTCCCATGATAGTAAACATTTTTTGGCAGAAATCCCTAATATTTTTGGCCTAGGGATCGAACTTACGACTTTTAGTTAACAAAGCGATAGATTACAAACGGCACATACCTATGAGCTTGCTCTTTATGACATGTGCCAAAATATGTATGAAAAACGCTACGAATAATTTATTCGTAGGGAAATCGTTAGATTTTCGCGTCTCTGTCTGTATTTTGGGGGTACTAACGCCTACAAATGTTAAGCACACAATATTTTCGCCTCGGGCAAAGAGCGAAACATTTCGAACAAATACGTTTTTTTTTTTAAAAAAACAATGCTTCAACATTAAAAATCAATCTAACTAGGTTTTATTTCTGAAAACACTAAACTTGTTTTACCATTAGTACCAAGCAACGCTCGGCCACCCAGGCCCCATTTGAAACTTACATAAAACAATACTTGTGGAAGTATCCGATTGTAAATCTAAGGGCCTGTTTCAGAATATTCGAGTAAGTTCCGGTTATACTACCCAGAACATAAAATTACTGAATGATAAAAATGACAGTTAACATGACGTGTTTCAAGCTTTAACTGATGGATAGGCAAAATCGATGACTGTAAAACGCAAAGATAGTGTTATATTTATAAAATATGTTCTAGGTAGTATAACCGGAACATACTCGAACATTCTGAAACAGGCCCTAACTGTTATTATTGCTGTAATCTATCAGGCTCTCATAGCTATCTCACCTGATGATAAGTAATGATGTGGTCGTTAACGCTTTTTAAGCTTACCTAGCTACAGCTGTTCTTGGGAGTCAGTACCCAAGAACAGCTGAAGCTAAACGTACTGTTAAGTACTTGTGGACAGATATTTCTACTAATGATAGTTATTCGCAAAATGCCCCACCACACGCTATAACTTTCACCGCTAACGGGTGTCCTCCGATGCAAGGAAGCATCCAGTACTACATTTCACGAGTAGGTACTGCCCTAAGAACTGTGCCTAAGATAATAAATATTAATGAAAAATAGACAGATGCCATACATGAACAAATGGATAAGAATTTTTTTTATTATTAGTTGAATATCGCCATTTTTACTGCCATTATTTGACGAGCGGTATGTACCCTAAAAGCTGTCTAAGATAAGCGAAATTAATGATTCATTTACAAGTATAAAACCAATTGCAGAATTGGTCTTGTTTGTAGTACAACGTAAGTTGTACTATAGGTGTCGATCCATCCTCATATGATGGTTGAAGAACGAGAGCAAGAGTTAGAGTTTGGAGTCATACTGGCATGCTCCTTCGGTCAAAGTATACCCCGGCTATAGGGGTGGATGGACGCGGTTTCGGTTCGGCACGTTAATAGTTGTTTTCTACCGACTTCAAAAAACAGGAGGAGGTACTCCATTCGTCTGTATATTTGTTTTTATGTTTGTTGCCTCCGAACGTTTGACTTGGTGAACCAATTTTGATGTTCTTTTTTAATTTGAAAGCTGATGCTTGCCGTGTGTTCTCATTTAAATTTCATCAAAATCGGTTAACCTGTTTTTGAGTTACACTCCAATAACTGACAAGTATTTTTATATCTTGATGATATAGCCATTGACAGTGAATGTTAATCGAACCCATAAGTAGAAAAAATGTTTACTTAAAGAATGGCACCGATTTCAACACTCAGATGTGTGAAATAATTTGTCGAAGTGGAGGTCGAATCGAAGTAAAAAAACTTTTCATTGATTGCAGTGTAACTTAAAAACGGCTTTACCGATATTGCTAAAATTTAAAGAGGGCCACATGAGAAGCTTTTTTAAAAAAGAATCATCAAAGTCGGTTCACCTAGTCAAAAGTTAACAAACATTAAAAAACATAAAATCGAATTGAGTAGGTACATCCTCTTTTTTTAAGTCGGTTAAAGATGCGTAACATATGTGTGGCTCTGCAATTCGTTTACTATATAATCGGAATCGAGTACATCCTCTTTAAAAAGCTATCATCAAATCCAGAGATCCTGTTATTTCAGAGGTTCTCCATTCTTCAACTAGATGACAGCTCCAGCTCAGTAATATGAGTAGGCAGTGCTTTTATGTATTTTTTTTACAAAACCATAAACAAGTACACTGATTCAATTATATTCTTCACTAAATACCTTAACCTCTTAATTAAGACATTTAAACGTATTAAAACGTAAATCATAGTGATTAAACATTACTTAAAAAAAAACTGACATCCACTAGGTACTGAAAAAATAAAACGTTAATATATTTGGATTTATTAAACATTAATGATAAAAACATAAAACCGAGTTAAGAAGCTCCTCCTTTAATCCAAGTCGGTTAAAATATAGGTTAGTTCCTAGACCAAAATAAATACTTTAATAATTATTTGAAGTAACAAATAAACTTACCATATTACATTTGCTAATTCCAAGAACATTCACTGATTAATTCACACAATTGTTTCCAGTTTCACTTGCTAAGTATTATTACGAAAGTGGATAGTTTTTATTTATTAACAAGAAGCTTTTTATTATTGTTTGTTTCTGCTATAAACAAGAAATTTTACACATTAATTATCGCTTTCAGGTCAGTTTTATGTTAGCGTTCTGAGATCTGTTCTGTCCATTTATTGTTTTACGTTTTTGGTCTAATAGCATTTTCAAATATTTTTTTTATTATATCATTCTAATTCATTAATCAATTAACATGAAAATTTTCTTGAAAATTCTGAGAGAAATGTTTTAGTTGACCAATTTAAGTTAAGTTCTCTGATAAAAACTACACATATGCATATATTAGAAATAATGTATATATAAATACCTAAAAATGAGACACTAATTTAGTATAAGCTTTTATGCCATGGTAAGTTATATAATAAAAAGTCACGACAGTGACAATAATAAACATTCAGGTATAAAACATGTTTAAATTTAAAAAATCTGGAGTTTAATAGAATAGTTTACCATGCAGCTATTGCCTCATTATTCGTGCTGTAAAATAATTTTAAGTACAGTGTCAGATTTATTTACAACTATGTTTTACAATATACCATGACGTATTCTAATCCAATTGTGCTTAGTTAGTCATTGCTAGAAAATTATCGTTCAAAAATAAACGAAAAGCAATTCTTTATCATTTGAAACAAATTGATCCTCCTAGATTATGAAAAGCAACAATATTTTATAAGCTCATAGAATAATGTTAGAATAATATAAAAATACTAAACAGATAAACATCTTTTGCACGACACAGTAATGTGTTTCCTTTTTAAAATATTTGTTTTTACGTCCTATGTGACTAGTATTCCTGTATTGTGTTTTAATTAAATACGAGAGCTATGCAAAAGGAGTTGCTTGATAATTAACAAGTAGACAAGACATACCAGCAGTACTAGTTTTCCTACCTGCCCTTTTATAAGATCATATTAAATGATTCTAAAAAAAAAACTTTTCTAATAATAATAATACTCAAAATATAACCCAGAAATCAAGACTCATTCAAACATATATATTGTTTTAAAGTGCCTATCTACCCTGAACCTCAATTCAAATTACAACATCAATTATCAATAGTTCAATTAAAAGCTTGTAGCATTGTTCTACCCACTGAATAATTCAACATGAACAAACAATATTAATTTACAAAACCATAAACAATACACTATTGTAATGATTTTGTTTTGTTTAGGCGTTACACATCCTCAAACTGCTGGATCATTGGGTCTTTATTCCGCCCACATGCTTATCAATGAAATAAAGGCATTCATTTCTAAATAAAACGATTCATTCATTATGTTATATACCATTTTCATTCAATATCTAATTGTAATAAGTAAGTTATGTATCGTTGCCAATTGGTATCTGGTACCATCAACTAAAAATATTTGTAAAGCCATTTTTAAATTGAATAGGATTCCAACAAGTTATACCTTTTGAATTTTCATCACAAAACAAACTATCTCTTTTATATATTGCAATTTGAATAAAGTAAGTTTATCAATGTATAATATTCTAACAAAGTCTTTTATTTCTAATTCTAATTAGAATAGCAAAGATTTTGAATTATACTATTAAACTTTTATTTTTAACTATTTGTGTTCTCTTTTATACGCTGGGATAAGAGTAAGTGGTAGAATTCCTGACATTATCATATTAACTGATAAAATTTAACTAATTTAACATCAATGCAAGCCACTTTACGGAGAGAAATTAAATTCTATTGTAACATTCATTACCCCTTCTAAATGTACTCTAAACCTTCCTGCCTTTCCGGTAATATAATAATCTACACAGAACATTGGCAAAGCTCGTTTCGCTGAAACTAAATCATTTTCACGTTTCCGCTCTATATTGTTACCGTTTATGCGTTCACTACATCCATTAAACTGTTTCCAGTCATCATCCGAGTCGGCAACATCTAATATTTACATCTGTCATGTCTATGTTTACTTTTGCCAATCAAACAGATCTCAGTGCATTAGCCGCATCCGCTAGTTGCAACATCAAAACTGACCATCAAGCTGTGTAGCACTTTCACATTGAGTCCACACTGTGTCTCACAGATTCTGATAGGGTTTGTAGGGCGCACTATCTCGGAACAAACATCCCTATACAAACACTGCGATGTTTCGGACGCGGCGGGATCGGGCGACAGCGATACGGCTCCTCCGCCGGTCGGGAAGCGACTGGCTTGGCTGGATGGAAATTATGTTCAGCCATGGAGCACACCGGCTATTGCATCCGAGCATAAACGAAAACGGCCGAATGTGATTTTGAGGTGCAAACGAGAAGGGAGAAAGATGGATGAGGAGGGAAAAGGACGGGAATTCAGGTGGGGTGAGACAAGGCTGCATCAGGGGTTTAGATCATGGCTCCGTATATGCAGGTCGACATTGCATTCAAGTGCAAGACGCCGACAACTAGAGAATCCCTCGCGGCATCTCCTAACCCTATCATTTTGGACTATTAATGAATTGATGACTTAACTGACCTGAATTGCGGCCAATTTTATTTAATTGTTGGTACCGACGATAAAGCAATTTTATGATAAATTGCTTTCGAATTGAGATAATTGTTTTATGTGGGCAGACGTATTGCTTTTTACGAATGCGATTGGTGATATATTTTGGTTCATCGTGATAATTACAGAGCTACATCCAATTTTTGTTTTTCATGCTTAATAAATAATTGCTGTTGTAAAATAAGAACAATTTGGTTTAAAATAGAATCAACTATTCGTTAAAATTATTCCAATTAGATAAAACGTTAGTTCCAAAAAAATCCGATATAGAGCTGCCTATTATTTCTGTCACTTTGAGATAGAATTTCCCACAGTTTCAGAATAAAAGAATTTTGATACGAAGAAATATTTTCACAGAAAATGCTTGCTCAAACAAAAATGTATTTACGGAGTGGGTCCTAAATCCTATGATCCAAGGAACTTAAGACGCAAAAACCCACACTTTACGCATTCAAACACCACTGTATTACCGAGTTCTGATAAAATATTTTATTCTGAGATGCTATAAAAAGCAGGATAATCTCATCTCTCATAAAAGGTATACGGGAGCTAAAGAAATGAGAGCAGACGGGTATTATGGCTAAGGTGCGTTAGTATAATTAAATCGTTGAGTATTGTTTATTTACAGTTCCATTGTTGTTTTTGTCTAGCTTACAGATATATTTTTTTTATCTAGCTCTACATATTCTGCAATCGAACCCATGCATTTATTTTTCATATAAACAGTTACCGCTATAAAAACATATAAAAATATTTTCTTTCCTCCTTCTTAAGGTTCCTTATCCTCGTGTCGAATGTTTTTTTTTTTAAGTTATTGAGACAGAATCAGCACGAGGCCTACCCGATGTTAAGCGAATAATCTCTACCTATAACAGATACACTGCGCCCAGAGACATAAAGTTGTTAAGTCTCATGTGCCTGTAATTTCAATGGCTCTCAAGGACTGCTGTCGAAATACACCGTTAGGTGCTTGGCGACAGATTTTCTACTTGAAAGTGGTCGCTAGTCAGGCGAGCAATCGCCAAATACCCTTCCACCATGCGGTGAAGCTCAAGCCGGCGGTGTAGTTTTGTGCGTAAATGACCGTAAGATCATTCTCACAACACATGAATTTTTTTAAAGAAAGAAAATTAAAGCTCATAAGTAGTATAAATATGCTGTTATTTTTGTCCTTATTTTAGATAAACAACAAAAATATTATGTTCACAAGAAAAACAAAAATAAAAATTTGATGTTATTAACACAATTGTATAACTTGTGTTTTCAACGTTGATATCTGGAAGTGCTGAACTAAGAGATAGCATAGCATACAAAGCAAAACAGCGTTGCAATTCATCAAAAACACAGGGCTTGGAGATTAGGGCGTAATGCTGCCATTGATGACCGTTATGATTATAAAAAGAAACAACAAGTAACCAGCCAGCTCTTTACCTACAATTCGAATACAATATAGCATTCGTAGACGGCCCCTAACGGCCTGGCGTCATTTTACTACAAGGTGTTAAATAATAATATCCAGGAAGGATATTCAGTGCTGATTTGCATGGAAGGCCTTGTACGGACTTAAACTGAGATGATTATAAAATGACTTGCAAAATATGTATGAGAGAAACGGAAGTGATTCACAATAAATCTATTTCAATATGTAACTAAAAAACATTCCCATATGACTAAAAATAAAAACATTTTATTAAAATCTAGTATAACATCAGAAGATCTCTATGGAGTAGAAGCGCTCGTAGCGAAGTTTGATGGTCAGGAGTTGGATGGGTGACCGCTAGTGACATTACTACTGAGCGTTTCCGTGTTTCGGATGGCACGTTAAGCCGTCGGTCCGGTTGTTGTCTTACGATAGCAGTCGTTACAGCATGGTAGTAGGGCATTTTGCGAATGCCCGCCTGGCTAGCCACCCTCAAGTAGAACATATTCTGTCCCCAAGCATTAGGTGCGGTGTGTTTCGGTAGCTGTCCTTGAGAGCCAGTAATTCTACGCTAGCCTGAAGAACATCTTCGACCACATCGTAACTTACCATCAGGTGAGATAGTGGTCAAAGGATAGCCTATCAACTATAAAAAAAATAAAAATAAAGATCTGTTTGAAACTCCAAAGAATAATTTCGAAGTGACACGCAATTAGCTGAGTTGTCTATTTTAATATTTATAGCCTATTTTGCGGCGTCTGTAAGAGAAATGGGCTAAAGTCTGTCCAATCATGGTCTGGTAAATATATTGTGACAATGTAATTTACTTTTCAAATTACTCAAGACGTAAGTTATTCTTCAGTATACTAAGGCATTCTGTATCTGCGTAATATTTAACTCGTAAAAAATATTTCGTATTGAAAAATATAACTTCCAGCGGGACTTGAACCTGCACCCTCAGAGATATAAATATCATCATCATCGTCAGCTTGAAAACGTCTACTATTGATTAAAGGACTCCTCCATAGAACGCTACAATGAACGGGTATTAGCAACTTTTTACCACCGCTACTTTTACGATGTCGTCGGTTCACCTAGTGGGAGGCCTGCGACTTTATATTTTAACCATTCGAGAACCTTTCTTCCCCATCGGTTATTGGTTAGTCGTGTAATCAGCAATGTGACCTGCCCATTTCCACTTCAACTTGCAAATTCTGAAACTGCGTCGGCGACTTTGGTTCTACAGCGAATACCATCGTTCTCCAATTAATCACGCGATGAATTTCCAAGCAATGCTCTCTCCATAGCTCGTCATAAATCATAATTAGTCAATTTGACTCCTTTTTTTTTTTCATATAAATGATTGATATAATAAACTGCATTGAAATTGAAGGGTTCAGAAAGATACAAGTAAACAAAAAGTAAAGCGATTTGAAAGATCAATAGGTATGCAATCTTATTGTTATATTTACGCGGAAATATTTTTGAGTTACAGCGAGTAAACTGTATCGGGCATGACAAATAATAAGTAAAAAAATCTAGTTGCAATTCTGCAATAATATCTTGCTTAGCTGACAAATAATAGAGGAGTCAGATCTCCTGAGAACTCACATGATGGTAAGTGGCTTTGTGGTCTAAGATTTTAATATTGTTAGGTTTGCAATAACGCCTGCTATGCGGATACCAATACGATGGTTAAAGAACGTTAAGAAAGATTTGAGATATGTCGTCATGTCATGTTAGCTCAATTGGTTAGAGCATACCCCGGCTCAAGGAAATCAAATCCCGCACATGACTTAAATTTTTCCTATCGTATATTTGTGATTTTGTAGTGGTCTAAGATGTTGTTCCGGCTAACGTAGAATTATTGACTCTCAAGGACAGTTGCCGAAACACTGTTACTTGCTTGGCAATAGACTTCTAGAGTGTGGTACCTAGCCAGGCGGGCATTCGAAAAATGCTCAAACACCTTAACTGCCATCCTTAGACAACAACCGTGTCCTCTGAAGCACGTGCACGCTAAGTAGTAATGTCACTAGCGGTAATCTATCCAAGTCAAGACCGCGATGAACGTCGCTTAACTTAGCCGATTGGTTAAGGCTAAACAAACTTCTTTAGCGCTTCGAATTGCTGAATTTGAACCCCTTACTAGTGTAGGATGAGTTCTGGAATAGCACATTTGTGTATCCCTTGCTTGTTGGCGGCACAGTTGTTATTAAGTGAAAGAACTTTTATTGAAACCTGAAGAAGAGAAGTATTTGAAGCAGTGATGTCTCAGTTGCACTGCTTATGGACTGCCGCAGCAGGTCCATGGTTCGAATTCCACCGTGGTCTTAAGCTTCACCGCATAGTGGAAGGGCATTTTGCGAATGCCCGCCTGGCTAGCGACCACCCTCAAGTAGAAAACCTGTCGCCAAGGATCTAATGGTGTGTTCCGGCAGCAGTCCTTGAGAGCCAGTCAAATTACAGGCACATGATACTTAACAAATATGTCTCAAGGTGACGCGCGCAGTGCAATTCGTGAAAGAAGTAAGATCAGACTCAGAAGTTAGTACCTATATAAAAGTCACACAGTGAAATATGCTTCTCACTTTTCATCTCGCTCTTTTCTGATTTTCCAATTTCAAATGGAAATACTTTCAAAGCAATTAGATACCTATGTACATAAAATTTAAATGGAAAATACCTCTGACAAAGCGACATTGACGGAGGCGGTAATAGCACTGACCTTTGAACCCTTTTAGACCTTTTAGATAATAGCACCGTTTTCACTTAAAATCATACAAAATTGACACTCCCTTCATGAAAATGGACGGAAATGGTCGTCAAAAACGCATAAGACAAAAATAAATACCATATAAAAATGTAAACAAATGTAAAATCACATCATACCTGTATATTGTTTGAAGCGTTCGTAGCGAAATTGCTTAGCCGTTCTTAACCGATTAGCTAGCCGTATTAGATGGGTGACTGCTAGTTACATTACTACTGAGCTTCCGTGCTTCGGAGGGCACGTTAAGCCGTCGGTCCCGTTTGTTGTCTTAGGATGGCAGTCGTTATAGCATGGTGGTAGGGCTAGGGTTTTGCAATTGCCCGCCTAGTTAGCTACCACCGTCAAGGAGAAAATATATTGCCAAGCACCTAACGGTGAATTCTGACAGCTGTAATTGAGAGTCAGTAATCTAGGTTAGCCTAAACAACGTCTTCGACAATATCACGATCAGTGAGACAGTGGACAAACGCTAACCTATCAGGTATAAAAAAAACCCATGAAACTTCTTGTCTTAGTTAGGCATCGAACCCGGGAATTTGCACCAACTACTGGTACTGCACCAACGATACAAAAATTGAACAACAAAAACTGTTGATAATAATTTGAGGAAAATATTTGTTAAAAATGTTTTTGCAACATTTCGTAAGATACTATTTCCGTGCATTAATGACAAAAGTAGAGTGTTTGACTGTTTTCTTTAGCTTGTAGGTTAGCCATTACCATTTTGCCTGTTGTTGAGTGATTATGAAGGTACGATAATGGTAAAGAACGTACCGTTAAGTGCTTGGCGACAGATTTACTACAGATCGTTTCTTGCCAGTTCAACATTTGCAAAATGTTCTACTACCATTTAAAAATGCTTAAGTTCAGTAAGATATTACAAGCATGGAACCCCATAACGAGACATTAGAGCCTACTTTCGCTACAAACGCTCGTGTGTTTAAATATCTCTAGTATAATATTTGATGAATGGGCTTTAGTTCTCATCTACGATCATATTCAACTTTAAATAATAATAAATGCAACTATCATATAACAGTTAAGTGAGGTAGCTAAATAAACTTCCAATAATATTATGTTTCGTACGACAGTAAAACCTATAACACCGTCCTTGTCATAACAAAGCACCACTTCTATTCTAAAGAAACTGCCAAGTCGCACTTTTTGCCAAAAAACATAAACATGTTCGTAATATACGCCAGAAAGTAGATCCAACCGCTGAGATGAATGAACATTTTAGTATTTTATCACAACAATACAATACACCCCTTTCCTTACCGTTGAACTGAATGTAGGAATTCCTTACTGTGGAATGGTGCTAAAAAGTTTACGATCTTGTAGTCAATAGTACAAGGAAAAAATTTAGTGCGTTATCAAGTGCCTCAATAAAATTCTTGACCATATTCTACAAAGTGTTAGGACACGGTATGAAACTTGTGGCGGGTTTGACCAAGTAACAGCGGATTAAGAAAAATTTACCGTGGTTTTCCGGCTTGTAGTTGGCTCTAGTGGTAGGTGGGTCACAATGGTGAAGCAGAAAGAAGTCGAGTTAAGATTCTTTGGATTGTACTGTAGATTGCGGTGAAGCACACAATGAACACATATCTTCTGCGGCCTAAATAGCACATAACATGCGCCGAGGCTACTGAACTAACCCACCTTACGGGACTTAGGGTGTCCTGGCACAATATTTTAGAAATCAAATAGGTAGGACATTTGTTTGACTACTGAAGTTTGAAAGATTTAGTTGTCACTAGCATTGGGACCCTACCTTTACCCTCCCGCCTACGCCCTTACCGCCACTTTGGAGATGTTTGCACGAATGTGCGCAAAGGATCGTGGGCGCAATCCTGTATTATTGGTTTTACTTATTCAGTTTATTCCATATTATCACGAATACCCCGTACTTTACAATAAAAGACCGTAATCAGCTTACAAGACAAGTATTCTGTTTTATTTACATTCGAAAGTTATGAGTGTATTTCTTTGTAATTCTGGTAAAAGTTGGTAATGATTGGTATTAGTTGATAACGGTTGCATTAATAATATGTATGTTTATCAAATCAACTACCTATATTACTGAAAAAAGCAGATATTTGTATGAATTAAAAAGTACATATTATCATCATATTGTTGAACATATATTATAAAAAAAAATTGTTTTAATTATAATAATATAATAGTAATATACCTGGTGCCCCGTGGGGTGCCGGGCTAGAATGTCTCCTCCACTCCCTCATAGCTTCCTGTGGGTGTTGTAAGAGGCGACTAAAGATATGATACCGAAAAGTGAGCAGCAGCGCCTTCTGAGGAACTGAAATCAAACTACGACGCCCAGGACACCTGCCAAGCATGGGGATTATGGCCTACTCTCTCTTTAATAGAGGAAGTTGTGTTTAGCAGTGGACAATGCAACTGATAAGGTAATATACCCGGTATAGACCTTTTCAATCACGAAGAAGCGCCCCTCCAAAGTATAATTGATGCTCTTTTAACGCCTCTCTCTCTCTCTCTCTCTCTTGGTACATATATTTGTACATAGGTACGCATCGCTTATACACGACGTGTTTATGTGGGTGTATATGCTCATAAAACATACAGTAAAACAATTGAGTGGAAGAAACGATCGCTTGTGTAGGCTGTAGTAGTTATAACTCAAAAATATGCATACATATGGAGGGGCATGGATTGTGAGTTGAAAGTTCTGTATCAATAGACTAACATGGCTATAATTGAAATAAATAACCCTAACGATAACGGGGTGCCTCACCAGCTGCAACTCATAGCACCAACTTATTTAATAATAACAAATATTTTAAGAAAACATATCAATAACAAGAATTTCTCTATCGTGTGCTCGAAGAGTCAAGACCTCCTGAAGATGCTTCTTGTAGAATCAAAACGCGTCGAAAATTCTTCCGGTTTGGCTGCGTGAGGAAAATTAGGTGGAATTGTTACTAGATATATTATTTAAGTATTTTGTTAAAATATTTATTTAATGTTTTCTTAAATAATTTTGAAATATTTGTTATTATTAAATATGTATTTCCGCAATGTAACGCCTGAATCTTATAATTACCAACTTATTTGATTATGTTTTTTTTTATTGCTGATAGATAAGCCTTTGACCACAATCTCACCTGATGGTAAGTGATGATATGGTCGAATGTTTTGACAGGCTTAACCTAGAATTATTGGCACTCAAGGATAGCTGCCGGAAAAAACCGTTAGGTGCTTGGCGACAGATTTTCTACTTGAGGGTGGTCGATAGCCAGGCGGATATTCGAAAAATGCCCTTCCACCATGCGGTGAAGCTCAAGCCCACGGGGGGATTCGAACCATGAACCTGCTGTGCGGCAGTCCGTAGCCAATGCCACTGAGCCATCACTGCTTCAAATATGTCTTTGTTAAGCATTTGTTGAAGCTTTAGTTAATATGTGTTTTAGTGTAAGATTCTCTAATTTTACAATATAAATAGCAAGTACAATGTGTACCGAAAAAGATGGTAATATTTTGTATCTTTTGTAAAATCAAATGCACATTAAAGTTTCGATAGCGGAATAAACGATCATAAGGCAGTGCTTATATAAACATTAAAGTCACTAGATACAATTTTCGGTATACCAGAGTCATTCCGCATTGATGCGCCTAAATTGGGTCATAAGTGATAAGAAATGAGCGATATAAAACTAACCAACATCAAGGATGCCGCACCGTAGTGCACTAACTAGTCAACTGTAAATACAATACTGATAGCAATATACAACACAACAATTTGCTTCCAAACGTCAGCTAAATATACATACCAATAAAAACAGATAAACTGCAAATATTAAGCACCTATATATACGTTAGTACATATCCTTACTTTTGTATATCCCAGAAAGGGTTGATATAAAAGTTTCTTAACTCCGACGTTTCACCAGATATGTTTTATTGTTATGCAAATAGGGGTGAGCTTATTAACATCTATTGGGGAAAATTTAGTTATTAGTATATATGTAATATATATTTATATATTAGTTATAGATGGTTGGTGACCAGGTTTTATAAAATAAACGACATTGAAAGTATGTAAAGATTCAGTATTTTAGTTTTTAAAATTCTATAAATCTCCATGGAATCTCGAATTTTTGATGAGGATATTTGGTCCCTAAAGCGTGGAGAAGGGCAAGAAGAATGATTTATTCGTAAGTGTCACGATTTGTATATATTTACATATATTTTATGTACACAAGTAGTAATAATATTTACCCACGAGGCAAAATATCCTTGCTTTGTGGACTTTTTGACAAAATTTGCAGTATATTGAGTTAGGCCTGGAGTATATAGGTAAATATAAATCAAAATATATTTATATTTTAAAGTTTTTAATATTCAGGTTGTTACCGAGACACTTTATTAGAGCTAATCTAGCTATAATCAGTGTTAATTGTTTTATACAGTCTAATTATTATAATCATGCATCGTCCCTCGTGCTGAAAGGTCCGACAGTGACAACGCTGTCCGCCAAACGACTTCTATGATATTGTTGTTAAGCTACCTAATCTTCTTTTCTGTTCCTTAAGTTTGTGATTTTTTACTGTTTCCTTATTCATAGTTGCGCATGCTAGCACAAATCGAACAGACGACTGAAATTGTATTAATATAATATTTATTTAAAAGCTAATGTCAGTGTTAATTGATCGCTTGAGTCTATGCCTTGCACCATTGTAACCAGATACCGTCGGAAGTCGATTGTTTACGGGCGCCGCTGTCCGCGCATAGGCCGCTCTGATATTGCAGTTGAGCTGACTAACTATTGTTTATCCCCTGATTTCATATACCAGAACGGAATTGTAGTTTTATTTGTTATGGTTCGTTGTTGGAATTAATGTCTTGTATGTTTTTTTGTGCAACTGTGTGAAAAAAATCAAACACGGAAGTGACATATAGAAATTACGAAACTTGTACAGATATTATGTGTATATATTATATATATTCTTTTGAAGCAGTGATGGCTCAGTGGCATTGGCTATGGACTGCCATGCAGCAGGTCCATGGTTCGAATCCCGCCCAGAGCTTGAGCTTCACCGCATGGTGGAAGGGCATTTTGTGAATGCCCGCCTGGCTAGCGACCACCCTCAAGTAGAAAATCTGTCGCCAAGCACCTAACAGTGTGTTCCGGCAGCAGTCCTTGAGAGCCAGAAAAATTACAGGCTAATGAGACCTAAAAACTGGACGTCTTAGTGTGACGGGCACCGTGCAA
Source organism: Plagodis pulveraria (assembly GCA_963890685.1). NCBI lineage: Eukaryota > Metazoa > Arthropoda > Insecta > Lepidoptera > Geometridae > Plagodis > Plagodis pulveraria. Next base: position 5,653,968 of record OY982964.1, on the reverse strand, counting down.
TTCGTCGCTGACAAAATGCGTCTGTTATAGGCAGAGGTTAGTCCACTTAACATCAGGTGGGCCTCGGGCTTGTTCCGTCACAATAACATGAAAAAAAAAAAAAAAATATGCGGTGAATTATACATTACTTATATACGTAAAATGCAATAGTGGCGTGATAGGAGATGGAAACCTTGGGAATTATCACTTGGGGGTTCACATCAATTAATTCAATTACGATAACATTTAACACTCAATCTTCTATACATTTGAAAACCCAAGCCATAAATATCGTTTGTTTGTAAAAACACTTAGCGTGCGCCGACTTCAGGCCTCGTCGTAGGTAGGTGCATGCATCGACGTAAACTAATAAATCAAGGTCAATTTATTAACTGGAAAGAATAAAAGTCAGGGGCAAACCCCTGATTCGGTGCACTCACCGAAAGACAGCAAAGATCCAATCCCTTCAGCGCGCTCGTCGTTCCTCCAGGTGCCCAATCGTTGGCTAACTTTCTCCAGCACTGTTGTTGAGACGCTGTAAATTTCTGAGTTTTTGTCACTATCGAACTGCGTAGGAGTGAAAGACAGACAATGGTGAATCGCGATCAGTTTAGATAAATTCCGAAAGAAACTTAATAACACAAAACTAGTACCGGAAATCGAATATGTTACTTTTCTTGTCCCTCTTGATAATATTTTTCTATTTTATTAATTTATTTAAATACACATTAAAGTATTTACATTACAAGCGTAATTAATAAGGAAACGTGTTTCGGACATGTGTGTGATCAAGATTGACATATAATTTTCTTACTGCTACAAACTAAATACGATTTGGTAAAAATCTATTCAAGTAAATCAATTTAGCACTTGTCAGCGTCTTAATCACTACAATTTCTTCATTTATACGTATAAATGCGAAAACAATCAAATTAAACTTCTTTCGAGATGGTAATGCGGGTAGCGTATTAGCCAATATAATATAGTGCAATGTGTGCAAAAGGTGCAGTAAGAAAAGAGTGACGCGGAGAAAAATATGTCTCCTTCGTGGATGTTCGGCCAATTTCGGTGTTCCGAGCAATTGTCATTGCAATCTACCTTGCCGACGTAGCGCGCGTTGTTCCGGATGATGATTGCACATATTTGCGTAATTCATGAATTTCCCCCTAGATGGCTCTCATACTAATAATTGATGTGAACAAAACGGCGCTAACAAACAAGAAATAAGAACCTTTGTCTAGGTGTGTCGAGTACAGTGCTGTATCACGTAAAACGATGACACTGCAGAGTATTTTTACCAACTGCAAAAAAAGAGTGGTAATTTGTCTGTTTCTTTTATGTTTGTTACCTCAGAACTTTGACTAGGTGAACCGATTTTGATGATTCTTTTTATTTATTTGAAAGCTGATGCTTGCCGTGTGGCCTCATTTAAATTTCATTAAAAATGTCAAGCCGTTTTTGAGTTACACTCCAATCACTGAATATTGTTTTCCTATCTTGATGATATAGTCATTGACAGTGAATGACAAGCAATACCATAACTTGTTACTTATGGTCACTAAAACGGGTGATTTTTTTTTACCAATAAATGGAACCGATTTCAACACAAATGTGTGAAGTAAAAATTATTGTATACCGGAATCAGAACACACGAATATAATAATTTTGAATGTGTTACGCATGTTTGTATGACATGTTGTATGTTTCTATCCAAATACCAAATAGTCAATCTCCATTAAGCGCATGTTTTAATTTTATTCCATTACACTGCAAGTTGGATATTTCTCTAATTGTATTTTTTTTTATATGGTTACAAGCACTTTCGCGTGCTGAGCGAAAATCACATTTACAAATAATTAGAGCACTATACATATATATATATATATATTTAATTGCTGATAGGTAAGCCTTTGACCATAATCTCACCTGGTGGTAAGTGATGATATGATCTAAAATATTGTTCAGTCTGACCTAGAATTACTTGCTCTCAAGGACAGCAGCCGGAACACAACGTTAGGTGCTTGGCGACATATTTTCTACTTGAGGGTGGTCGCTAGCCATTAAGTTAATAAAGGTTTTTGTTGTTGCTCTATCGTAATAACAGAAATACATACAAGCGTCAAACTTGTAATGATTATATTCAAAACTCTAAATAATAATAATAAATACTATTTCAGTTTGAGAGGAAGAGTAGCGATATCATTGCGAGACTTAAGTATGTTTGAAAAAGCACTTCTTTCCATCATATGAAGTCTAGTAGTCTGGTTGATAACCGCGAACCGTCCCCTAGGACGGTAAATGTAATACGATTGTAGCACAAAGTTTCGGTTCGAAAGAGTAAGGTTCCAGTGGCCGAGAGGAAGAGACATCTGGTGTGAAATTGGAGGAAGTGGGTTCGGTTCCCGTCCGAAACTAAACATTTTGTACTCCAATAATTTGTAAATGTAAATCTCTATTTCTATTTAAAAATACAGTGCAATATACGTCAATTTTCGGTGCACAATATACTTATTGAATATTAAGGAAACAAAAGTATGAGATGTATTTCTTTAAAAACGAATCACCCTCCATATCGACTAAAACAACTTACTTATCACTTATATTTTAATCACCGTTTACTGATGTGGTGTCTTGCAAAGTTGTTGTTTCCCCTGCAAAAGAAACGATTCACTTTTTTATTATTTATGTTATTGTGGCGGAACAAGCTATAGGCCCACCTGATGTTAAGCGGACAAACCTCTGCCTATAACAGATGCATTTCGTCACTAGTCACGAATCGCACTGCTCCCGTCACCTTGAGACATAGCTGCCAAGTCTCATGTTCCTGTAATTTTCTAAAATTTCATTCTTTCCAGAATGGACATAAAAGGCTTCAATTTTAAGGCCTACTTTTAAGGATAGGTTTCCTTTTAGGATTCTCATGAATATGAGCGCTGTTTAGCGCTAAAAATGTTCAACAGTAATCTGTACTCAATCATCATCATCATCAAATCAACGTCAAGGATTCGTCTTTCTTTCGCCATAACTCGCCATAATCCCCACGCTTGGCAAGCGTCTTAGGGATCGCAGAAGAAGTTGTAATCTCTTTAGAAGGCGCTGCTTCCGACCTGGTATTTTTCTCTCAGTCGCCTCTTACGACACCCACGGGAAGAAATGAAGGGAAGGGTGATATTCTATCCCGGCACCCCACGGGGATACACAAACTATGCACAACATTCAATACATAGTTTCATTAGCAACTAAATATCAGTCTTTACATTCAAAGTAACACGGCCTCCCTATTCAATTGGACCTCAATACACATCACAGATTAGCCCATAGTTACAACGACCCAAATCAACCGAAAATACGTACTAATGAAAGATCCCGGTAATTAGTTACTGTATCAATTATTTAGGCTCAGGAAACGTTGGCCGGTACATAATAGATAGACGTCTCCTGGGTGCGATAGCGGGAATACGGCTACTTTTCAAAGAATGAGTGAGTTCAGGATTATTTGAAAATTTCTTAGGGCTAGATTTGCTACCAATTATTTTTGTATCATCTGATCTGAATTTACATATCATGCGTTGGGGTAAGGCATTTTGCCCGCCTGGCTTGCTAACACCGTCAAGTAGAAAATCGGTCGCCAAGCATCTAGCGGTGTGCTCCGGCAGCAGTCCTTGAGAGTCAGTGAAATTACAGGCACATGAGACTTAATAACTACGTCTCAAGGTGACGGGCACAGTGCAATTCGTCACTTGTGATGAAATGCAGCTGTTCTAGGTAGAGGTTAGTCCGCTTAACTTCAGGTGGGCCTCGAACTTGTTCCGTCACAATGAAATAAAAAAAACATGCGTTGTTTTAGAGCAATTTGCAAATGTCTGCCTGGATCGCTAGAAATTCTGTCGCCTATCACATAGCGGTTTGTTCTAGCAGCTGTCCTTGGAATGGAATGAAACGTGTCATAATGTTAAGTTTCTTATCAAGATTTCGCGGCAGCACGAGAACTTGCGTGAAATTTGAATGAATTAAATTACACACCACAAAGCCTCTGGAGTCAATGTGGTCGATGGTGTTCAGGCCCTCATTGTCCTTAAATTAAAATAAGATTTGTCTTTTAAGGCTATCGACTGTCACAAAGTCTATTTAAAAGATTTTAACACTTTGATCTAAATGTATTTTTGCTTCTACATTTCCAATATAAAATACAATACAAAATACATTATTGTACACCAATATAAAATTACAATAAAGAAAAATTCAAAAAACTAAAGTACAAAGGGCGGGCTTAGTGGTTTATCGCTTAATGCGATCTCTTCCAGTCAACCTTTGGATGGAGTTCGTTTAAGGAGTCAGAGAGCTTGGCGAACACAATAAATTAATTATATATATCTACTTACATAAATCAAATGCTTACTTTCAATAGAATACTAATTAAGTAATATAACAAGTACAATTCACTAAACTTACAATACATAAACATACCACATACTATTAAACCAATTACTTATACTACTTAATACAAAATACTACATACTGGTACACATTACGGATACTGACTAAAATTTCAATATACACTTTGTCTGCTACGCCAAATCTAATCAAGTTAAAAATATTGAAGGTTTGTTAATTAACAGAACAAAATTCGTATTTCCTTTTGAACAAATTTGATGATTTGTAGTATTGTATTGTATACTACACATTGTTTAGTATGTACAGTTTTGCTATTAAAGAAATACCGCTGGGAAAAAAAGACGAGTCAACCTAATATCATGAAGATACGATTTCGAAGTAGAAGAACGGCGTCAGTGGCAATAAGCATAGATATTCAGGAGCCTACCATAATTTAATCACATAATATTTCTTGATTTTAAACGTGATGAATAGAACCATATTATAACATATGAATTGTTATAATTCAGTAGGTACTCGATATTAGGTGTTTTTTTTGTAGTGACGGAACAAAATCGAGTCCAACCTGATATTAAGGAGGCTAACCTCTGCCTATAATATGTATACACATTTCATCACAACTCACGAATTGCATTACGCCCGTCACTTGGAGACATAGTTGTTATGTCTCATTTGCCTGTAATTTCACTGGCTCTCAAGGACTGCTGCCAAAACACACCGTTAGGTGCTTGGCGACTGATTTTCTACTTTAGGGTGGTAGCTAGCCAGACGGGCAATCACAAAATGCCCTTCCAACATGCGATGAAGCTCAAGCCGGTGGTGGGGATCGAACCATGGACCTGCGGCACGGCAGTCCATAGCTATTACCGCTCGGCCATCATTGCTTCAAATATTTGCTGCTTTGCAACAAGTATCCTTAAAATACTTGAGCACGTGCAATAGTTAAACAGCTGACGAAAACCCTTCACAATGTGTGAAAAACCTTCATATACAATGAACATAACAACAATTTGAGCTGCCAATTTTCATTTTAATGATCTGCAACATTGCAGTAAGCTTATTTAAGGAAACAAAGCGGTTGAGTCACCTCATTGTCTTCAACACGTAAAGATGTCGGCGTTGAATTTATAGCTCATTCCGGGAGTTCTGGCTACCTGAGAAAGTTTGACTCGTCTTTAAAATATTAAGCGACTATGTGACTTACCGACAATTCAAACAAATGTAATAACTTTAATGGAAAATGATCATGTTTTTGTTTATAATTTGTTCAAAAGCAGCAAGCTGATTGCGTAAAGTATATTTTTACGTGGGGTAGGGCTGAGCTATAAGTTACTACCGGGGTCTGTATCGTGGAGGATCATGGAACAGCTTGCAGATATCCTTGCTAGCTTCGCAAGCACCTGACTCCCCGACCATTTAGCGGAAAAGTCACAAGGACGTACTGGTAGCCCCTTTGGAAAAGGCTACTTATTAAATGCTACAATGACCATTGATGACCATCACGACATGGCGAGTAGTGCTGCCATACAAAAAGCACACATGTTGTACGTATATCCAGAAGTCGACGCTTATATGGCTGGTACTGTTTTTGATAAGATAACTATTGGCGGAGATAGTGAACGTCGGAACGATAATAGTACATCATGTGGAAAAAACGGTAAAACACCATATTCACTTTCCCAGGTTGATCATTATGGCAGAAAACAATCAAAAAATGACCCTCAGTCCCCGGTAGACCGTAAATGGTCAGAGGGTGCGAAAAATATCTATGTCTGTCATAAGGATTACTACATGGAATTTAAGAAGTATGTATGATATAAGCAGAATGATGAATGTTGAACTGAAAATGCTACGACTAAATATTGATTCCAGATTCAGTAAGAGTAGAATATCATGGCTAAAGAACATAGACCAGTAACACATATAACAAAAGCACCTGTTAATAATTATATAGATATACTAATCTTTCAAGGATATTCATAAAATTAAAAGTATTTATATTGACGACGGACATATCTTCTACCTGATGATTAGTACCTAGTCCATTGCAATAACAGTGTCACACTTCCCATTTTGCTAGACACTGCACTCGTCATGCCGAGACGTTACTTTATGGTACCATAACCAAAGCTCGGATGCTAGAGAATCAACAAGCTTGGGGTGTATGATCCTAGACACAAGCATTGCAATCAAGCCGGGCAATGCAAACTGCTACATACTCGTAGTGGGGTAAGTATAGCTTGAATGCCAGAGACTGAATAAGCTTTGGCTGAATGCTACTCGTAGACACTGTTTAGGCGATCAAATAATAGCATTGCGATATTGCGATTCAACAGGGCAAAACAGCTGGCAGACTGCAACGTACTGGGGTACATTCTTATCCCAGTATGTTGCAGTCTGCCAGCTGTTTTGAGCCTGAAAATACCGATGCGTTGCTCGACTGTGTTTAATTTTTAATGGATATTATTCATCATCATCATCAGCCGGAAGACGGCCGCTGCTTAACAAAAGCCTCCCCCATTAAATGCCACAAAAAACGGATATTAGCCTTGTGGGCGCTTTAAGGTTCTGTTTAGTTGGGAAGGGTGGTAAGTAAAACGAACGTGTGTAGGTAGTGACCGTGTACTCGCAACTAACTCCAATAGACATAGTGGACTGTATTATATTATGGGATGTATGACATAGGTACAGAGATATAGGAAGGTAGGTATATTAAGCTAGGTAGGTAGCTAAATAGCAATGATTATGAATTATGAATAATGCAGCAAAGTTAAAGTAAGAAGGTGCTGAGTAGATATCGGATGGCTCCCCATAACTACTGGAAATACCTAACAAGCCTCTTATAACCATTGGCTACTTGCGACTTTAACGATGTCAGTCCACCTAGTGGGGAACCTACCAACTCTACGTCTTCCGGTGAAATGTGGTAACTACTCGAGAACCTTTCTACCCCATCGGTTATCAGTTCCTCGAGCAATGTGACCCGCCCATTGGCACTTCAACTTGCAAATTTTGAAAGCTATGTCGGTGACTTTGGTTCTTTGGCAAATATTAACGTTCCGGATTTTATCGCGCAAAGAAACTCCAAGCATAGCTCTTTCCTTAGTTCGAGGGTATTATTCTTGATTTGTAAAAACAAATTGGAAGTTATTCATAAAATTTTGTATACTGTTAGGTCTTGTCATGGCAATTCCTAGAAATTTCTCTTGAAATTTTACTATGTACTTAATGTTTCATTCAACGTAAATATTATTGTGACTGATGACTGAGACAGCTGTCGTTAGTCACTGCATCCGTTTTAAACATAAACATCTTTACAATGTATTGTAGTTATGGTTGCAATGCAAAAGATTTTCAGGCCTTTTACACAATTACAACGCGAGGAAAAATATAGTCATGTGCGGGACTCGAACATTATTTTTTTTTTTTTTGACCCGGGACAATCCTTTATGGATACCACCCGGCTCCGGGGGGAGCAGAGTGGTTATGTGGGAGTCCTCGCCTGAGGGGTCTTACTACCCCCACGGGGGGGTAGTAAGTGAGGTTACCCACTAAAACCCCGGGATGAGCAGTCTGCCGCCTAGTCGGGGCGAGATGGGGTAGCGTTAGCATTCACCATCTCGCCCCGGCGGTTGGCCCGTCACCGGTGACGGGCCCCGGCCATTGGAGGGATGACCCAGCTCATTAGGGCCATCCCCCAGACGTGTGGGATCGTGCAAGCCAGTGGAGAATCCCCCACCTCCACCGATGATCCGCACAACACTAGGATAGAGCGAGAAGGCGCCCGTATCGCCTTCTCCTTCCCCCAGTTCGTCTACGCCGGAGCGGGTCTGAGAGGACGTCGTCTTCCCTCGCCCGCTCCGCGGCCTCTTTCTGCGCCATCACCTCTTCGCAGAAAGAGACCACCGCCTGCCACGATCCGTCGCTGCCGAGCATAGCGTTAACCACGCTCGGCAGCGACAGATCTGCGCCTATGACCGCTGTGCGGTATTTGAACCTGCACCAACCAGCCCTATAGCTGGGGTGTGTTCTAACCACTAAGCCAAAATGACATATGACGCATGCCTCTAATGGGTCCTCTCGTTCTTAACAATCGAATGGGGATGGGACGACACCTATAGTTCAATTTACGTTGTACTACAAACAAGAAAATTTTTTGCAATAGCTCTAAAATTCTTAACGATGACGCAACAAGAAAATGAGAGGGAAAATTATAGTAATGTGCGGGACTCGAACCCGCGCCTTGCACTCCTATATCCGGGTAATGCTCTAACCGCTAAGCCACGTGACATAATATGACGCATGACTCTAATTAGTTCTTTCATTTTTAACATCTAACCTTTTTAATACCTATGTTTAAAAAATACAAATTTACGAGAGAAAAAATTAAAGTCATGTGCGGGATTCGAACCCACGACCATCCACCCCTATAGCCGGGGTGTGCTCTGACCGACTGAGCTAACATAACATTATGACTCATAACTAATTTGTGAACTCGTTCTTCAACCATCGTATGGGGATGGAGCGACATCTATAGTACAACTTACGTTGTACTACAAAAACGACCAATTTTACAATTTGTTTTAAATTTGTAAAAAATTACGTAACCTTATAATTTTACACGTTTAGGTGGCTAGTTTATAAAAATCGTTACGTATGAAGAACGCTTTTTTTTTTTTTTTTAATCTTTATTTTTTAAACAGGGTTTTTATTTTAAAGTCACCCTTATAAATCTAACTTAAATTATAAAATATTCTTTCTTGATCGAAGCACTACTTGGTATAGTTTGAAATGTTTTTGTAACATCCATAATATTCGGCTCAATCCAGCATAGGTATGCAACGAAAATGCAGGTCATTTTGCTTGCATGATGATAAGAGTATTTTGCGAATACATACTTATAACCTCTAATTAGAAAGTAATAAAAAATAAATCTGTTTTTTTAATGGGATTGTGGTAGAGCACGCATGATAACCACCTGATATTAAGCGATAACTTTTGCCTATCACAGAGACAAAGTGCTGTTGCCAAGCACCTAACTGTGTATTCCAGCAGTAGTCTTTGAAATCCAGTTTCCATTAGGTTAAACCTTACAATTTTCAACATACTTACCATCAGGTGAGACTGTGGTCATAGTAGAAATAGAGGAAGTAGGCCATCTCCGGCCCAATCCGCGATATAATTACCTAACACACCTTTCTGTCTCAGGGTTGTCACTTTTAGCAAAATTTTAATTCAGTGCCTAGAAATTGGCAACGGCCGGGAAGATGTGTTTTTTACTTATGTTGTGTGGGTTCAGGGTAAGTGAGGTCGGTTTTACCTAAACCATGATGAAGCATTTCACGATGATAGAAAGAGCGACAGAAGATACCTATGTGGTTGCGGGGCCAGAGACGGGCGACGCGGGGCGGTGATGTGTACGAGTACCTACGGTAGTTTACGTGAGTTTACTGATAGTACTGTCAACCAATTCACTAGTTTAAAGCCCGGCCCATGCCAAAGATGACACATGTCTGTATAGCTAATTTAGTGATTCAATAGAGTTCAACAATAGTTTTCCTAACAAATACAGAAATGTATTCAAGATTCAGAACAGTACTATTTATAAAAAAAATACCGTTTCGGACACGCCCATATGTAAGGTTTCGTAGTTCATGTGTAGTTATTGCGTTAGTTTTTTATTGTTTGTAAGTTTTGTTTGTTTTCGCATATATTTTATATGAAAAAACCAAAATAACTTTGCTTCTGTAATTTGATGCTAAATACCTTTATATTTCGAAAACTATAACTTACATTATTAAAAGTTGTACTATGGGAGTTATTGGTGGAACTAAAAATATGTCAAAAATGGGGCTTTGATAGCAATATCTCGAGACAGACACATTCAATTAACTTTGTTTTAATCTTACTACTTACTACTACCTACCTACAATACTGAGAAATCGGCATGACTAAATATAAACAAAGCAATAGCGGCATATCAATTGACAGATCAAATATACCTAGGTAATACATTGTAGTGGGAAAGTAGGCCTGCCTACTTCGTCTGCCTGATAGAAAACTACCAAATAAAATCTATAGGTATCTCACTCATCATCAATTAAAAATTATAGGTATGCTAGAATAACTTGCTTACCTTTCCTGTTCAGTAGGTAATCTGAACAGAGACAACTCTGAAATAGATAAAGATAAAGATAAAGATAAAGATAAAGATATGTTTATTGTCCAAAACATGGGTACATGATACATAAAATTAAATTTAAGCACATGGAATGTATGTAAATATTTAGTCCCACCATGTTTTGCCTATGTAGGCGTACAATTTAAGAGATGGAGCGACCAAATTATGTAGAAAATTATGAATTAGTTTAATTTTCAAAATTTATATTATTAAGGCATCACAAAAATCACATCTGAATGATGAACCTTATTTGCAATATAATCATAGATTTATAAGAATGTCATTTACAGTAATATTTACATTAGCTAAAATAATATACAGACACTAGTACATGCAATAAAATAACACATATATGTGTGCGTATTTATGTGTTATTCCGTCCATATATAAAAGACTGTTAAAAGCTTCAACTCTCCAGTTGTACATATTGGTCTTGTTTCCGTATTTTAAGGTAGGTAGACAGATGATAATATTTGTGTTTTTTATTTTTTGTAATATTTCTCTTATGTCGGCTATCATACTGAAATAGTCATTCGTTGTTTTAAAGTCCTCTTCTCCCACTAAAATCAAACAGTAATCATTCATAGTAAATTTACCCAATTTCATGTTTAATCTTTGAATCATTCCTTTTAAAGTGGCATTTGGCGTCAGATAATGACATAAGTCAGTCTTTTTGAAAGTACTTTCTGCTATCGATAGGATCCTATTATGTTTATTGCAACTTAGAATACATATTTTTTGTGGTGGATGAACCTTCGACTTAGGTGTAATGTCAAAGTAGTCACTATCAGATGTTTCTGTGTCTAAGCTGTGTAATTTTCGGTTTGAAGTGGTGGTTGACGTTTTTATTGTATTGGGCAATTCAATCTGTTTCTTAATAAAACGTTTGCGAGGAGTCTGTTTTGATTTTACAGGGCTATTAGTTATTTTTCCAAGTAATGCATTTTTCATTAATAATTCGTCATTTTTGAGTTTTAAATTTTTGTTTTCCACACATAATATTTCGATCTCATTATGTGCACTTTTCAATTCTAATTCAAGTGCTTCGATGCGCTCATTCAACTTTCTGTTTCTATCCAAATCATCATCCGACATATTAGGTAAGCTAGTACATGTTGTGTCCAAAGTTTCTAAAGAATCATTGACAGTTTGACTGTAAGAATCTGAATGATTCCTTTTTCTTCGGAATGTTATATTCTCAAGGAAGTTCATTTTACTTTTTTCTTCGTAATAAAATTTTAAAAATTCACAAAATAAATTACAGCTCACGGAATTTCGAGACCTCAACCTTCTGATCGTGAATCTCCACACCAAACCACAGGACTACCCGTACAGTAGATACTTGAACGAAAAAACTTTGTGGTTTGCTCAAACGGATTATTGATAGGTACTTAATTAAACGTACGCTAGATGTCACTAAAGTCAATTGGAAAAGATTATTTAGAATAGTAACACTGTTGAAATGGTGTCATAGTAGTTACAGTTTTGAATTTGAATATCTAAATTATTTTTACGTAATGTGTTGATTTCAATGATTTTCCTATATTGCACTGAATTTATTAGTATAAGAAACACTTCCATCGAAATAACATTGATGAATAACTTTATAAGCACTTGGAATTGAGATGTTATTTCTTTGTTTCCAGATGAACTGTTTAAACAGCCAAACACAGCAATAAGTTCTCCTGCGATTATCACACATTTTTAATATATTTAGAGGTGTCGAAAAGCCGTGACGCTCAAACTTTGTGCGATGTTAGCCCCGACTGGCGCACGGTCGAAACGGGTCGAAATTTTGTTAGAGTGTGCGTGCGGGACGCATAGATATTATGGCGCACACATACAAGCCGCGTGCGGTGCGTTTGTATGAAGATAACTTACTTCCCACTCTTTCTACTATGCTGTGGTGTACCGCGTGGACATTTAAAAAACACCTGAAATGTTTCTTCAGCTCTCTTTCAGAGTCAGTTTCCATATAAAGTCTAGTCATCTACCATTTCGTACTTCTACAACCCATACCAACTGGTAACTGGTAAGACATTGATCGAAGGCATGTCTATAACCCTATTCAAAACTACAGGACAATAAAATCAACAATACCGTCACGATTCCGCATTTTCGCGTTCCCTTTTCCCTTAGGAAATACGACACCAAAAAAGACGCGAAGATTTACACCTACCCATAAATAACACGTATCCAATATGTAACGTACCTTATGTTAATAATACAAACTGAACTGACTGTTTGTCTGATATTTCAATTATTTGAGTCTTCATAACAATGAGTTCGTATTTGCAAATCGATCTTTTGGAAAATCTCAGGTTGGAGCTGATTGGGCACATACCTGTGTAGTTTTGCTTGGTTTGGTTTTGGTCCCTGTAATAAGGATGAGTCTACTGGATACAGTTTTGAACTGTTGAATATGACTAAATGTATTTTGTCCAAAAATCCAATAACTGAAATATCGAACCGAGGTCATTGAGAATTCAAAGCTTTTGCCATTCCACCAACGCTTATCACTTGGCGGACTCCTCCTGTTTTTGTTTCGTTCAAAAACCTTTTTAAGTGATATTAATCTTATATCGATGGGCTAAATTAAAGAAAAGCGACTCGTGGACGTAGAAAAAAAGTTATTAAATATTATACATTAAACCGGCAAAAAACACTCACGTTGAGGATCGAATACGTCGACCCGGGTTTCGAGCATATCAGATGCTCATCATCAGGGCGAGTGCACAGCTGCGTCTGCGTCTGTTATAGAACCACTGTGAGAAGAATGGACAAGAAACACAGAATCATTATTTTTCTTTTTTTTCTCTCAAAATTTTTATATAAGTTATAATTATTACAATAATTGTTTATATTACTTAGGTGACTGGTTACAGCTCTATATATACGTGGTGCCATGCAGATTGCACTCTTTTGAAGAAGAGCGGTTTTGCCTGTTTGTCTACATGCTATGTTATTGTCGCGGCGGTTTCTTTCTATAAGGTCAGATAGTTTTGGAAACATGTTAGGATTGTTTTTTACAAATATCGCCATTTCTATTATATACAATGATGGAAGTGTCAAAATTTTGTGCTCGATAAAGTATGGCTTACAAGAATCCATGGTTTTAAGCCCAAACATAGCCCGAACGCATCGCTTTTGCATTTTGAAAATAACCTCTTTATTAGTAGAATTTCCCCAGAAAATAATTCCATATCTGAGGACAGATTCAACCATGCCATAGTACGCACAGAGTAATGCGTCAGTATTTAAGGTAGTGGAGAGTTTATATAGAGCATAAGCTAAGCTACTAAGTCTTTTACTAAGATCTTCTATTTGTGGTTTCCAATTAAACTTTTTGTCTATGATTATTCCCAGAAATTTGGCACTGTCTACTGCGTTGATTTTGTTATTTTCATATGTCAGGGTGATGTCAGATGGATTATCAAAACGTTGGCTGAAGTGAATAATATTAGTCTTAGTCAAATTAATTTTCAAATTATTATTATTAAGCCATGTAATTACGGATGTCAAAGAATTATTTATGTCATTTTCATATGTATCATACTTATCACAAGCTATTGTTATAGTACTGTCATCTGCAAACAGAGTCATGGGTTGGTTAACAGCATTTGGCAGGTCATTAATATAAATGAGAAATAAAAGTGGTCCTAAGACACTTCCTTGCGGAACTCCACATATAACGTTACGCGCTGTTGAGGTAAATACATTTTCACGCTTAGTTTTAAAATTTATTCTAGTTATTTCTGTTATTTGTTTTCTTTCCGTCAAATACGATTTAATTAGTGCCAAGACATTTCCTCGAACTCCATAAGCTTCTAGTTTACCTATTAAGGTTCTGTGATCTACGTAATCAAAAGCTTGGGTCATGTCGCAGAAGATGGCACATATGGGAGAAGTTTTATCAACACTTAAAAGATTTACTTTAACAAATTCATAGATTGCCATGTTTATAGTTTTATTTCTACGGAAACCTTTTTGTTCCTTACAGAACATGTTTCTTTTTTCAAAGTATGTAATTATTTCTCTATAGATGTATTTCTCGAAAATTTTTGAGAATATAGATATTAGGGCAATAGGTCTGTAACACTCTATTTCTTCTCTGTTTCCCTTTTTATAAATTGGTTTAATTATAGTAGTTTTTAGGGCTTGAGGAAATGAGCCGCTTGAAATAAATAAATTCATCAAAAAACTCAAATGTGCGCTCAGTTGATGTCCTACAGACTTAATTATTTTTGTAGAAATACCATCGTGACCTACACTGTCTGTGTTTTTTAATGTTTTTATAATTTCTTCAATATCTTTAGGTACACTTGGAGCCATAAACATAGAATTACAATTCCGTTTAATAAACGACGTTACATTTTTAGATTCAGCATTAGAATTCAATTTTACTTTGTCCACAAAATAATCATTAAAGGCCTTTGCAATCATATCAGGGTCTGTTATATTTATGTTTTCCTGCTTAACATTAGTAATATATTCTTTCGGTAAATTAAATCTCGAGTCATTAATTATTTTCCAAACTGTTTTTGATTTGTTTTCACAAGTTTTTATTTTATAATTATTTTGTGCTCGTTTTGTAAGACTGATGATTTTTTTGAATAATTTGGAATATTTTTTAAATTTTAATTCATTAGTTTTTGTAGGATTTAGCCTGAATTTCCACAAAAAATCCCTTTTCTTCTTACTACAAATTTTGATTCCGCGTGATACCCATTTTGGTTTTTTGATAACGCTAATTGTGATAAGTTTATTTGGAAAACACAAGTCATAAATTAATTTAAAATTTGTCAAAAAGATGTCATAGGCTGTATCAGGGTCAGTCGAGTTATACATATCTTCAAACGATAGACTACTAATATACATTTTAAATTTTTTTATATTTTCTAGACAGTAATCTCGTCGCCTTTTGCGCCAATGTGTTAGCATTAAGTGCTTTTTAATTGGAAATGTTATTAACTGTGCAGTGTGGTCTGACAAGGCGTACTCGATTACTTCTGTAGTACACTTATTTTTATTTTTGTAATTATAAGCAAAGTTTTCTATACATGTTTGGCTTACAGGTCTTGTAGGTTGTTTTAATGCTAATTTAAAATCATAGTTGAGAAGTATACATTCAAATTCCAAGGTAATATTATTTGATTTTAACATGTCTATATTATAATCGCCAGCGATAACAATGCATTCATACTGCTTTTTACGGACAAGTTGTAATAGCTGTTCCAATTTACTAAAGAAAATATCAAAATACTTCTTTTTTTCTCTATTTTTTGGAACTCTGTATAGAACTACAATTAAAATGTTATATTTGGTCAGCTCAATGGCACAACACTCGAATACATTGGGCAGTGTCAATTTAACAACCTCCTTAAGCTCTCTCCACTGGTGTCCATTCTTTACCATAATGCACGCTCCTCCCCTTTTGCTATTGACTCTACTAAACGTAGCAGCTAATGAGTAGTTCGGAATATTCAGGTACATTTCATGGCCAGCCATCATAAAGTGTTCAGTTATGCAAAGTACATCAACATTGACGTTTCTGTCCATCAGGTCTTCTAGGCACACTGTAAAATTGTCAGCCTTGTTAATCAGACCGGCTATATTTTGGTGAAGAATGTGTAGATTTTGAGTCACGAAAAAAGGTTGATTCATTGTGATTTTCGCTGTTTGGGTCAGTATTTTTGGCATCATTTATCATATTTAAATACTGAAGATTCATTATATAGTTTTTGAGATTTTTGAACACAATAGACAGTCCTTTATTATTTACTGTGTCGTAATATTTATGATACATATTTGGGCGATTATACTTCAGATTATCATTAGGATCATATATGTGTGCGTATTTATGTGTTATTCCGTCCATATATAAAAGACTGTTAAAAGCTTCAACTCTCCAGTTGTACATATTGGTCTTGTTTCCGTATTTTAAGGTAGGTAGACAGATGATAATATTTGTGTTTTTTATTTTTTGTAATATTTCTCTTATGTCGGCTATCATACTGAAATAGTCATTCGTTGTTTTAAAGTCCTCTTCTCCCACTAAAATCAAACA
Organism: Plagodis pulveraria; assembly: GCA_963890685.1. Taxonomy (NCBI): domain Eukaryota; kingdom Metazoa; phylum Arthropoda; class Insecta; order Lepidoptera; family Geometridae; genus Plagodis; species Plagodis pulveraria. The sequence goes on along the minus strand of OY982964.1, from coordinate 5,637,346 downwards.
GTAATCATTCATAGTAAATTTACCCAATTTCATGTTTAATCTTTGAATCATTCCTTTTAAAGTGGCATTTGGCGTCAGATAATGACATAAGTCAGTCTTTTTGAAAGTACTTTCTGCTATCGATAGGATCCTATTATGTTTATTGCAACTTAGAATACATATTTTTTGTGGTGGATGAACCTTCGACTTAGGTGTAATGTCAAAGTAGTCACTATCAGATGTTTCTGTGTCTAAGCTGTGTAATTTTCGGTTTGAAGTGGTGGTTGACGTTTTTATTGTATTGGGCAATTCAATCTGTTTCTTAATAAAACGTTTGCGAGGAGTCTGTTTTGATTTTACAGGGCTATTAGTTATTTTTCCAAGTAATGCATTTTTCATTAATAATTCGTCATTTTTGAGTTTTAAATTTTTGTTTTCCACACATAATATTTCGATCTCATTATGTGCACTTTTCAATTCTAATTCAAGTGCTTCGATGCGCTCATTCAACTTTCTGTTTCTATCCAAATCATCATCCGACATATTAGGTAAGCTAGTACATGTTGTGTCCAAAGTTTCTAAAGAATCATTGACAGTTTGACTGTAAGAATCTGAATGATTCCTTTTTCTTCGGAATGTTATATTCTCAAGGAAGTTCATTTTACTTTTTTCTTCGTAATAAAATTTTAAAAATTCACAAAATAAATTACAGCTCACGGAATTTCGAGACCTCAACCTTCTGATCGTGAATCTCCACACCAAACCACAGGACTACCCGTACAGTAGATACTTGAACGAAAAAACTTTGTGGTTTGCTCAAACGGATTATTGATAGGTACTTAATTAAACGTACGCTAGATGTCACTAAAGTCAATTGGAAAAGATTATTTAGAATAGTAACACTGTTGAAATGGTGTCATAGTAGTTACAGTTTTGAATTTGAATATCTAAATTATTTTTACGTAATGTGTTGATTTCAATGATTTTCCTATATTGCACTGAATTTATTAGTATAAGAAACACTTCCATCGAAATAACATTGATGAATAACTTTATAAGCACTTGGAATTGAGATGTTATTTCTTTGTTTCCAGATGAACTGTTTAAACAGCCAAACACAGCAATAAGTTCTCCTGCGATTATCACACATTTTTAATATATTTAGAGGTGTCGAAAAGCCGTGACGCTCAAACTTTGTGCGATGTTAGCCCCGACTGGCGCACGGTCGAAACGGGTCGAAATTTTGTTAGAGTGTGCGTGCGGGACGCATAGATATTATGGCGCACACATACAAGCCGCGTGCGGTGCGTTTGTATGAAGATAACTTACTTCCCACTCTTTCTACTATGCTGTGGTGTACCGCGTGGACATTTAAAAAACACCTGAAATGTTTCTTCAGCTCTCTTTCAGAGTCAGTTTCCATATAAAGTCTAGTCATCTACCATTTCGTACTTCTACAACCCATACCAACTGGTAACTGGTAAGACATTGATCGAAGGCATGTCTATAACCCTATTCAAAACTACAGGACAATAAAATCAACAATACCGTCACGATTCCGCATTTTCGCGTTCCCTTTTCCCTTAGGAAATACGACACCAAAAAAGACGCGAAGATTTACACCTACCCATAAATAACACGTATCCAATATGTAACGTACCTTATGTTAATAATACAAACTGAACTGACTGTTTGTCTGATATTTCAATTATTTGAGTCTTCATAACAATGAGTTCGTATTTGCAAATCGATCTTTTGGAAAATCTCAGGTTGGAGCTGATTGGGCACATACCTGTGTAGTTTTGCTTGGTTTGGTTTTGGTCCCTGTAATAAGGATGAGTCTACTGGATACAGTTTTGAACTGTTGAATATGACTAAATGTATTTTGTCCAAAAATCCAATAACTGAAATATCGAACCGAGGTCATTGAGAATTCAAAGCTTTTGCCATTCCACCAACGCTTATCACTTGGCGGACTCCTCCTGTTTTTGTTTCGTTCAAAAACCTTTTTAAGTGATATTAATCTTATATCGATGGGCTAAATTAAAGAAAAGCGACTCGTGGACGTAGAAAAAAAGTTATTAAATATTATACATTAAACCGGCAAAAAACACTCACGTTGAGGATCGAATACGTCGACCCGGGTTTCGAGCATATCAGATGCTCATCATCAGGGCGAGTGCACAGCTGCGTCTGCGTCTGTTATAGAACCACTGTGAGAAGAATGGACAAGAAACACAGAATCATTATTTTTCTTTTTTTTCTCTCAAAATTTTTATATAAGTTATAATTATTACAATAATTGTTTATATTACTTAGGTGACTGGTTACAGCTCTATATATACGTGGTGCCATGCAGATTGCACTCTTTTGAAGAAGAGCGGTTTTGCCTGTTTGTCTACATGCTATGTTATTGTCGCGGCGGTTTCTTTCTATAAGGTCAGATAGTTTTGGAAACATGTTAGGATTGTTTTTTACAAATATCGCCATTTCTATTATATACAATGATGGAAGTGTCAAAATTTTGTGCTCGATAAAGTATGGCTTACAAGAATCCATGGTTTTAAGCCCAAACATAGCCCGAACGCATCGCTTTTGCATTTTGAAAATAACCTCTTTATTAGTAGAATTTCCCCAGAAAATAATTCCATATCTGAGGACAGATTCAACCATGCCATAGTACGCACAGAGTAATGCGTCAGTATTTAAGGTAGTGGAGAGTTTATATAGAGCATAAGCTAAGCTACTAAGTCTTTTACTAAGATCTTCTATTTGTGGTTTCCAATTAAACTTTTTGTCTATGATTATTCCCAGAAATTTGGCACTGTCTACTGCGTTGATTTTGTTATTTTCATATGTCAGGGTGATGTCAGATGGATTATCAAAACGTTGGCTGAAGTGAATAATATTAGTCTTAGTCAAATTAATTTTCAAATTATTATTATTAAGCCATGTAATTACGGATGTCAAAGAATTATTTATGTCATTTTCATATGTATCATACTTATCACAAGCTATTGTTATAGTACTGTCATCTGCAAACAGAGTCATGGGTTGGTTAACAGCATTTGGCAGGTCATTAATATAAATGAGAAATAAAAGTGGTCCTAAGACACTTCCTTGCGGAACTCCACATATAACGTTACGCGCTGTTGAGGTAAATACATTTTCACGCTTAGTTTTAAAATTTATTCTAGTTATTTCTGTTATTTGTTTTCTTTCCGTCAAATACGATTTAATTAGTGCCAAGACATTTCCTCGAACTCCATAAGCTTCTAGTTTACCTATTAAGGTTCTGTGATCTACGTAATCAAAAGCTTGGGTCATGTCGCAGAAGATGGCACATATGGGAGAAGTTTTATCAACACTTAAAAGATTTACTTTAACAAATTCATAGATTGCCATGTTTATAGTTTTATTTCTACGGAAACCTTTTTGTTCCTTACAGAACATGTTTCTTTTTTCAAAGTATGTAATTATTTCTCTATAGATGTATTTCTCGAAAATTTTTGAGAATATAGATATTAGGGCAATAGGTCTGTAACACTCTATTTCTTCTCTGTTTCCCTTTTTATAAATTGGTTTAATTATAGTAGTTTTTAGGGCTTGAGGAAATGAGCCGCTTGAAATAAATAAATTCATCAAAAAACTCAAATGTGCGCTCAGTTGATGTCCTACAGACTTAATTATTTTTGTAGAAATACCATCGTGACCTACACTGTCTGTGTTTTTTAATGTTTTTATAATTTCTTCAATATCTTTAGGTACACTTGGAGCCATAAACATAGAATTACAATTCCGTTTAATAAACGACGTTACATTTTTAGATTCAGCATTAGAATTCAATTTTACTTTGTCCACAAAATAATCATTAAAGGCCTTTGCAATCATATCAGGGTCTGTTATATTTATGTTTTCCTGCTTAACATTAGTAATATATTCTTTCGGTAAATTAAATCTCGAGTCATTAATTATTTTCCAAACTGTTTTTGATTTGTTTTCACAAGTTTTTATTTTATAATTATTTTGTGCTCGTTTTGTAAGACTGATGATTTTTTTGAATAATTTGGAATATTTTTTAAATTTTAATTCATTAGTTTTTGTAGGATTTAGCCTGAATTTCCACAAAAAATCCCTTTTCTTCTTACTACAAATTTTGATTCCGCGTGATACCCATTTTGGTTTTTTGATAACGCTAATTGTGATAAGTTTATTTGGAAAACACAAGTCATAAATTAATTTAAAATTTGTCAAAAAGATGTCATAGGCTGTATCAGGGTCAGTCGAGTTATACATATCTTCAAACGATAGACTACTAATATACATTTTAAATTTTTTTATATTTTCTAGACAGTAATCTCGTCGCCTTTTGCGCCAATGTGTTAGCATTAAGTGCTTTTTAATTGGAAATGTTATTAACTGTGCAGTGTGGTCTGACAAGGCGTACTCGATTACTTCTGTAGTACACTTATTTTTATTTTTGTAATTATAAGCAAAGTTTTCTATACATGTTTGGCTTACAGGTCTTGTAGGTTGTTTTAATGCTAATTTAAAATCATAGTTGAGAAGTATACATTCAAATTCCAAGGTAATATTATTTGATTTTAACATGTCTATATTATAATCGCCAGCGATAACAATGCATTCATACTGCTTTTTACGGACAAGTTGTAATAGCTGTTCCAATTTACTAAAGAAAATATCAAAATACTTCTTTTTTTCTCTATTTTTTGGAACTCTGTATAGAACTACAATTAAAATGTTATATTTGGTCAGCTCAATGGCACAACACTCGAATACATTGGGCAGTGTCAATTTAACAACCTCCTTAAGCTCTCTCCACTGGTGTCCATTCTTTACCATAATGCACGCTCCTCCCCTTTTGCTATTGACTCTACTAAACGTAGCAGCTAATGAGTAGTTCGGAATATTCAGGTACATTTCATGGCCAGCCATCATAAAGTGTTCAGTTATGCAAAGTACATCAACATTGACGTTTCTGTCCATCAGGTCTTCTAGGCACACTGTAAAATTGTCAGCCTTGTTAATCAGACCGGCTATATTTTGGTGAAGAATGTGTAGATTTTGAGTCACGAAAAAAGGTTGATTCATTGTGATTTTCGCTGTTTGGGTCAGTATTTTTGGCATCATTTATCATATTTAAATACTGAAGATTCATTATATAGTTTTTGAGATTTTTGAACACAATAGACAGTCCTTTATTATTTACTGTGTCGTAATATTTATGATACATATTTGGGCGATTATACTTCAGATTATCATTAGGATCATATATGTGTGCGTATTTATGTGTTATTCCGTCCATATATAAAAGACTGTTAAAAGCTTCAACTCTCCAGTTGTACATATTGGTCTTGTTTCCGTATTTTAAGGTAGGTAGACAGATGATAATATTTGTGTTTTTTATTTTTTGTAATATTTCTCTTATGTCGGCTATCATACTGAAATAGTCATTCGTTGTTTTAAAGTCCTCTTCTCCCACTAAAATCAAACAGTAATCATTCATAGTAAATTTACCCAATTTCATGTTTAATCTTTGAATCATTCCTTTTAAAGTGGCATTTGGCGTCAGATAATGACATAAGTCAGTCTTTTTGAAAGTACTTTCTGCTATCGATAGGATCCTATTATGTTTATTGCAACTTAGAATACATATTTTTTGTGGTGGATGAACCTTCGACTTAGGTGTAATGTCAAAGTAGTCACTATCAGATGTTTCTGTGTCTAAGCTGTGTAATTTTCGGTTTGAAGTGGTGGTTGACGTTTTTATTGTATTGGGCAATTCAATCTGTTTCTTAATAAAACGTTTGCGAGGAGTCTGTTTTGATTTTACAGGGCTATTAGTTATTTTTCCAAGTAATGCATTTTTCATTAATAATTCGTCATTTTTGAGTTTTAAATTTTTGTTTTCCACACATAATATTTCGATCTCATTATGTGCACTTTTCAATTCTAATTCAAGTGCTTCGATGCGCTCATTCAACTTTCTGTTTCTATCCAAATCATCATCCGACATATTAGGTAAGCTAGTACATGTTGTGTCCAAAGTTTCTAAAGAATCATTGACAGTTTGACTGTAAGAATCTGAATGATTCCTTTTTCTTCGGAATGTTATATTCTCAAGGAAGTTCATTTTACTTTTTTCTTCGTAATAAAATTTTAAAAATTCACAAAATAAATTACAGCTCACGGAATTTCGAGACCTCAACCTTCTGATCGTGAATCTCCACACCAAACCACAGGACTACCCGTACAGTAGATACTTGAACGAAAAAACTTTGTGGTTTGCTCAAACGGATTATTGATAGGTACTTAATTAAACGTACGCTAGATGTCACTAAAGTCAATTGGAAAAGATTATTTAGAATAGTAACACTGTTGAAATGGTGTCATAGTAGTTACAGTTTTGAATTTGAATATCTAAATTATTTTTACGTAATGTGTTGATTTCAATGATTTTCCTATATTGCACTGAATTTATTAGTATAAGAAACACTTCCATCGAAATAACATTGATGAATAACTTTATAAGCACTTGGAATTGAGATGTTATTTCTTTGTTTCCAGATGAACTGTTTAAACAGCCAAACACAGCAATAAGTTCTCCTGCGATTATCACACATTTTTAATATATTTAGAGGTGTCGAAAAGCCGTGACGCTCAAACTTTGTGCGATGTTAGCCCCGACTGGCGCACGGTCGAAACGGGTCGAAATTTTGTTAGAGTGTGCGTGCGGGACGCATAGATATTATGGCGCACACATACAAGCCGCGTGCGGTGCGTTTGTATGAAGATAACTTACTTCCCACTCTTTCTACTATGCTGTGGTGTACCGCGTGGACATTTAAAAAACACCTGAAATGTTTCTTCAGCTCTCTTTCAGAGTCAGTTTCCATATAAAGTCTAGTCATCTACCATTTCGTACTTCTACAACCCATACCAACTGGTAACTGGTAAGACATTGATCGAAGGCATGTCTATAACCCTATTCAAAACTACAGGACAATAAAATCAACAATACCGTCACGATTCCGCATTTTCGCGTTCCCTTTTCCCTTAGGAAATACGACACCAAAAAAGACGCGAAGATTTACACCTACCCATAAATAACACGTATCCAATATGTAACGTACCTTATGTTAATAATACAAACTGAACTGACTGTTTGTCTGATATTTCAATTATTTGAGTCTTCATAACAATGAGTTCGTATTTGCAAATCGATCTTTTGGAAAATCTCAGGTTGGAGCTGATTGGGCACATACCTGTGTAGTTTTGCTTGGTTTGGTTTTGGTCCCTGTAATAAGGATGAGTCTACTGGATACAGTTTTGAACTGTTGAATATGACTAAATGTATTTTGTCCAAAAATCCAATAACTGAAATATCGAACCGAGGTCATTGAGAATTCAAAGCTTTTGCCATTCCACCAACGCTTATCACTTGGCGGACTCCTCCTGTTTTTGTTTCGTTCAAAAACCTTTTTAAGTGATATTAATCTTATATCGATGGGCTAAATTAAAGAAAAGCGACTCGTGGACGTAGAAAAAAAGTTATTAAATATTATACATTAAACCGGCAAAAAACACTCACGTTGAGGATCGAATACGTCGACCCGGGTTTCGAGCATATCAGATGCTCATCATCAGGGCGAGTGCACAGCTGCGTCTGCGTCTGTTATAGAACCACTGTGAGAAGAATGGACAAGAAACACAGAATCATTATTTTTCTTTTTTTTCTCTCAAAATTTTTATATAAGTTATAATTATTACAATAATTGTTTATATTACTTAGGTGACTGGTTACAGCTCTGCAGAACCAGAGCTTTTTCAACTATAAAAGTCAATTCGATATTCATAAACTGTATAGTTTTTCGTAGTGAAACAGTTGTTGACGTTTTAAATATAATAAAAATTCTACCGAAAATTTAACAATATAATATTACTCTGGATTAGGCTATTTAACTACGCTTGGAAATATCTTCAATAACCAACAGGTAAAGTAGCATATGCTCAAAAGCTAACCTATGCTTTCAAAAAGTTTCTCAAAATCCGCAAAAGTGGCTAATTTCTTTGGAAAAGTTAGCTTCAATCAAAACTCACGTACGCTAATTATTTCTAAAATATATATCTTTCAAACCTATAATATTTATCTTTCTGGTTTCTATCACTTATATTTGTAACGACTAAGCACATTTTGATTATCTTTAGATACTACAATAACACACGTGACATGAACTTGCTTGTCGATTTTTATATGTGATGGGTGAGCCTTTGTCCACAGTTTCACCTGATAATTGATTAGATTGTGATGAAAGACTGAACCTAGACTTACTGACAAAAGAGCAGCTCCTGAAGCACACTGTTAGATGCTTGCCGACGGATTTCATTTCCTACTTGAGAATAGTAGCTAGCCATGCGGACATTCGCAAAATGCTTAACCACCGTACGTGACTGTAATGCTTAAGCCTGCGGTGGAATTCAAACCGTGGACTTTCTGCATGGAAGGAAAGAACCATTGCCACTGGGCCAACACTGCTTTATATTTTTATCCGAATTTTAAAGTACTTAAAAACATGATAAAAAAAATCTTGTGGAAGGTAGGTAGATGTAGATATTAGACATCTCTGCCTATTTCTGCGGTGAGAGACGATGTAGTTTTTCCTAAAAATGCTTGTTCAATAAGTAACGAGAAAGAAGTCGCTGACAAAAGCTAGTAAAAATATAAATAATCGAGTTTCGAGACCAGTGGAGCAAAACCGCCCAGTTTCGCGGTAACACAATGGCGTATTTACATTACAAGTGGCATCTACCGGATAAGGCTCCTTTAGACCTCCTTAGGGTGGTATAATGTGAAAATCTTTTGTTGGAGATCAAACGATTACTTAGATCTAAAATGCACTGGATTACACCTGTATTATGCGTATACGAGTAAAACGTACGGGGATTCAAAATTTATTTAGGAATATAATATTATAAAATTGATTTTGGATAAAAAAAACAATTAAATCTGAAAGCTACATAATGATTACAAATAAAATATGTATTGATAAGATTTACTATATGGACACAAAACTGGATTATGCAAAGATTAAGGTGTTATTTTTTTTACGGTAGAAATATATGATGTTGGTTTATTAGGAAGTTGCATGGTGGGATCTTGCGAATGCCATCCTGGCTAGCTAATACCCTAAAGTAGAAAATCTGTCGCCAAGCACCTAACGGTGTGTTCCGGCAGCTGTCCTTGAGAGCCAGTATTTCTAGGTTAGCCTGAACAACATCTTCGACCATATCCTCACTTACCATCAGGTGAGATACTGGTCAAATGCTACCCTATCAGACATAACAAAAAATAAAATAATATAGTTTCGTTATCATTGTCAAAAATATAAAAAGAAAAAAAAGAGAAATATAATATATTTTCCGATTTAAAAAATAACCCCATCCTGTAGATTTTGTGGGATTGTACCGGAACACGCATGATACCTGGTGTTAAGTTGAAGGGGTCCCAAAAACGCAAATTTTGAAGATATGTTTAAAATGAGTATACGCCTTACAGAAACAAATAAAATATAATTTCAAAATTTTAAAGGATATGGGAAATAAATGATATTTTGAAAACTCTAAATTACAGATGACTGTCGAATTTCATAAATTTCTCTCGTCAGAAAAAAAAAGCATGAATACAGCTCTTAAATTTCGCATAGTTAAGTTTTGTGTCCAGTAAATCATATCAGTACAGATTTTATTTCGAATTATTATGTAGCAACCATGTTTTAAAGTACCATAAAAAGATATAAACCGTTTTTTTAAATTCTCACCTTAAGATGTTTTTTTTAAATGCTTGCACTCATTTTGCGTATTTCTGTTCCGCTCACTCGCTTCGCCGTCTGTCTGACATTTCTCAAAGACCACTTCGCCTTAAGCGGTAATCCCAAGTGATGCTCATCACCCTGAAACCGACAGTTATTAAGTCTCGTGTGCCTGTAAATTTATAATTGCTGGCTCACAATAGTTGCTGCTGAAACACACTGTTAAGTGCTTGGCGACAGATTTTCTGCTTGAGGGTGGTAGCTACCCAAGCAAGCATTTGCAAAACAGCCTTCCACCACACGTTGAAGCTCAAGCCGGCGTTGGGGATCGAACCATGGATCTGCGGCACGGCAGTCCACAGCTTTTGCCGCTCGGATATCACAAAAACAAACTGCATGTATTACTATTGATGTTTTAGGGTTTGCACGCATTTTTTTGTTTCATTTAAGCTTATTCCATTATCCTTATTCTAGCATTAGGAAAGACCTATGGCCAAATTACAAAATACAAATACAAAATATTTATTCAGTAAACTTAATCTAATTTACATTTAATTTATTTGAGACTCCTTTTTAAGTATTGATATACCTGTGTTAGAGGGTCTCGCTCTTCCGTATTTAGGTAGTTGTAATGAATTACATAGCTTTTAAAATTTGTATGTCAAAAATTGTAAGACCACAGTGGACTATAATAATGATAATGAAACTTATTCGCACTATATCAAAGGAACCCCGAATAGGTGTTGACTTACCAATTAAATTGCGGCGTTGTTACTAACCTTCCCTGACGGCACTTCCGGTGAAGAAAAGGCCAGTTCTAGCCTCTCTAGTTTCCTTTATTTAATCCCTTTTGTTGTTACAACCACAATAAGTGTTAAATGACGCTCTGTGCATCCCGAAGTCCCAGACCGAAGTCGACCTTTCGGGGGCGCTCGGAATTATAAGATTTCACACGAGTCGAGTACTTAAACACTGAGGTCTTTAATGCCTTTTGTACTGACCGCACGATGACCTCATTCGTGAAATGCGTAGGTGCTGATTCTGGTTTATATTTATATAAATGCAAACAAAATTGAGCACTATTTTATGAATGTTAAATGGCAATGTTCCGTGGCAGTCCAGCGCTCTCTCTTCAGAAGTATTTTGCTTAAGTTGTATGTGTGGGTGTCATTTTTGCAAAATGTTTGATAATGCCAACATTGTAATTTGAATCAGTTATCTGATTATGTAAATTTCTGGTGTTTAGTAGAGTTATGAGTATTATGAATGTTTTATTTTTTAGTTCAGTTATTAAATTTGAATTGCCAGTACTGCGGTATTTCTAGGTGCAACTTTCGATGCGGTCATCACTTGGATAGGTGACTGCGTTTGGAATTTACTTAAGCGCTTCTGTGCTTCGGAGCGCACAATGAGTCGATGTTGTGTCGATTCTGACTGATATCTTAGGATAGTAGGCAGTCTTTACAACAGATTGATAGGGTATTTTTCGAATGCTCGCCTGGTGAACTACAACCCTTATTTAGAAAATCTTTCACCAAGCACTTAACGGTGTGTTCCGGCCCATGTACTTGAGAGCCCTTAATTCTAGGTTTGACCTACGACCACATCATGTGAGATTTCTGTCATAGGCTAACCTTCCAGCAAAACGAAAAATGCATACCTGCGTTATGATAGCTATTAAATATGTTACGAATAAAATTGTTCCTAATACCTAATGCAATATATTTAGGAGTAATCTAATAATAAATTACAATGAGCAGTCCAAATTGATAGTAAAACTGTGGCCATGAACGCCAATTAAATTTCTGACTAAGGTTAATATTGTTCCAGATGTTCAGCGTACCACAAATTGCGTCGTTGTTGAGAAGGTGTTGTTGCACATTTGGCATCACCAGGGTTCTCTTAGACCAACGTCTTCAATGTTAAAACACTTTTGACGCGGTTTACGAAAACAGCTGTGGTCCGGATTTTAATCTCACACGTGGATATATAGATCCTTGATATTTAACCTTGAAGAGAAAAGCAAGAAGTATATTATTTTTATTTACTTAACAGTCAAATAATGTTGCAGTATAGTACATTATGCAACAAGTGCGCGAAGTTGTTTATTACAATCTAAACGGGTTTTAGGCCTAAGATCGAAGGCCTAAATGGAGTAGAGATTATAATAAACGACGTGCACGAGTTTCATACGACGTTTTTCTACACACTTGCGAGGAACGAATACGAAAATGTCGATACGAAAATATTTTCTTGATCTTTTTGATATCAATAATAAGCTGATTAAGAAGGTTTACAATTAAATCTTCTAAAGTTCTACTTCAGAAGGTAAAAAACTATTTGGTTCGTTTTTATATGAAACACGAACGAAACAAACTACAATCTCTTTGGTGAGAAGTGTGGAAACGTTGTTGTTTTTTCTATTTAAAACCCTAGTGCGGTAAAGTAAAAAGAAAGCACGAGTGCGTAATAGACTATATTATGACTCTAAAATCGGTGCATTTAAAGGCCCGTTAAGAGTTTTTCTCACTTATCTACTATTCATTTTTATACCAACAATCAAATCGCAATTTCTACAATTTCTGAACATCCAAAAACGCAGACCACGCCATACATATTTATCATTACGGCACACGAAAAGCTGACTCAGCATCTCTCCTGCCATTAAGGGATCCACAAAGGGCTCCGTGATACAAACACAAAATGCGAAGGAAACAGAAAGATCATCCCTGTATCGGATGATGAATGATTTTAAAACGATTGCGTGATGGTTTGGTTTGAATTGTGGTGAAAGTTTTGGATGTGGTATTTGTTTATTTGAAGACGACTTTCTGTTGTTGGTGACATAGAAATCATAAAATAGTGACGCTTTTAACTAACAATTTTACCTCTGAATAATATATTCTGTTTTCTACGTAATATGTATCCTAAAGATAGAAGTTTTAGTAGCCCTTTTGTAATTTTTTTTACAGGCAAGTCCAAGGCACATTTAATACATATTTATACTACTGAAATATATTAAATTCTAATTTAAAAATGTTTAAATTATAATATCAATAATAATAATTATCCTGTTTTCTGCCTACTCAACAAAAAAAAATCTTCGTATTATTCTGTTGTAATATATTTCTTAATTATTATGAATATGTGTGTATGATGTGGTAAATTCCTATTTTGTTTGGTATTCCACTTTTCGCCCGTGGGGTGCCGGGCTAGAATGTCACCTCCACATTGCTACCTATGGGTGTCGTAAGAGGCGACTAGAGGTCAAATACCGGAAGATGTGCAGCAGCGCTTTTAGAGGATCTGATAACCTAAACTGCAATCTCCAAGACGCCTGCCAAGTTAACACTTGGCAGGCGAATCCCCCTTTAATGTTGTGTTATATCTGGTGCACACGTGTATGCTTAGATACCTTTTATATCGTTATTGTTGAGCAACTCCATCGGGATTCACCTTCTGCCATTTATCGGGTATAAATTTACTTATTAAGAATCGGCTAGGACCCGCGTTATATTTACCGGAAAGATTCCAACCAGTTTTCCAGAAGAAAGACTTAAAATTCCGAAAATGCTTGAAATCTTTCCGGTAAATAAAACGTGGGTCCTAGCCGGTTCCTAATAAGTTCATATGGATTAAAATCGCGATTGTTTTCAAAGTGAAGTTATCGGATATAGTTCTACTTACTGCTCCTTACTAATCATTAAGTATTTCCGCCCATCGATCATTGAGGCCTTCCATCGCAGCGCTCGTAGCGAAGTTTGCTTAGCCGTTCTGAACCGATCAACAAAGTTAAGCAACGTTGGCTACGGTCATGAGTTGGATGGTTACCGCTAGTGACATTACTACTGAGCGCTTCCGGGCTTAGGAGGGCACGTTCAGCCGTCGGTCCCGGTTATTGTCTTAGGATGGTAGTCGTTATAGCATGGTGGTAAGGCATTTTACGAATACCCGCCTAGCTAGCTATCATCCTTAAGTAGAAAATCTGTCGCCGACCACCTAACAAATGGTTTTCTGGAAGAGATCGCTTTCAGCGATAAGACCGCCAATTGTTACCTTATTTTGAATTGTGTTTCTGTTTTAAGTATTTCTTATATATACACTAATTTATTCATTATTAACACTGTGCTTCAATAAAGTGTTTCTATCTATCTATCTAACAGTGTGTTCCGGCAGCTGTCCTTGAGAACCAGTAAAATTCTAGGTTAGCCTGAACAACATCTTCGATCACATCATCACTTACCATCAGTTGAGATAGTGGCCAAAGGCCAACCTATCAAGGATATATAAAAAAAAAGATACGTAGTGTCATAAATTTAAAAAAACATTAAATTCAGCCAGAGTTAAGCACTTTTCACACATCCACAACATTCATCATACCGTTGTATAATAAATCTACGGGTCACCTCGGGAGGATACAGAACTTCGTAGGTGTTGTTATATTGCTTTTTGTTTACGAATTTCGGGCCAAGTATAAATTATTTGGCGAAAACGATAAGAGTTTAAGTGCATTTTTGAGATATTGTCAACAAGCGGCGTACAATTTGGGGAATCATTATCTGTTTGTTAATGTTATTGTCTAAATGAAATCAATTTCATCAGGATGCATTATTGTGAAATCACATACTGTACTGTACTCTATCAGCCGGGTCCTCCACCGCTGAACACAGTCTCCCCTATTAAGGGGGTATTTGCCATAATCCTCACGCTTGGCAGGCGGCTTGGGGATCGCAGTGTGATTTGGCAGTTCTTTAGAATGCGCTGCTGCCCACCTTCCAGTATTTTCCCTTAGTCGCCCCTTACGACACCCACGGGATGATATGGGGAGGTGCAATTCTAATCCGGCACCCCACGGGGAAAAATACAGGTTAAATTACATACGGGTTTTTTTTATGCCTGATATGTTAACCCTTGACCACTATCTCACTAATGGTAAGTGATGATGTGGTCGAAGATGTTGTTCAGGCTAACCTAGCTTACTGGCTCTCAAGGACAGAAGCCGGAACACACCGTTAGGTGCATGGCGACAGATTTTCTACTTGAGGGTGGTAGCTAGCCAGGAGGGCATTCGCAAAATGCCCTACCACCATGCAAAAGGTTTTATGTTGTTGTGTGGTTTAATGTATTATATATATAGTACTAATAATTTAGTATTAGTATAAGTAAGCTTGGAGTACAGTAACAAAAATCTCATGTATTGGGTACCTTAAAATGTTGTGTATGTTTTTATAATACTGGCACTTTTGACTGGAACATCCGGTCTCCTAACTTACATGTTGGGCAAAAATATGTTCCAATTGGTTTCATTTAAGTAACACTTAAATCAGTCATGCAGTTTATAGGTTATTCTCAATCATTTAAGTGAATAAATATTTACGATTATGCGTTTACTTCAATGACATGATAATTGCCATTGAAGAATTTTCATTTGTAGGCAAAGCACATAGTCGGTCATGTACTTATGTAGCTGAGAGTAACAGTTTTTTACGGACTAACTTGAATTGCTGGACTATTTGTGAATGTGGGGTGCCGGGCCAGGATTAATACACCGTATCTTCTTGTAGGAGTAATTTAAGACTGCGATCCCGAAGATGCTATGCGTTGCAATTGTGACAACTCACAAGGTCTTTGTTGACAGATATAGAGCAAATAACGATGGTAGAACCATACTGATCCAAGTATCGTTTTCATTTTATTGAGGAAATGAAGGAAACGCGTTTAAACTTGTTTTAAAAAAATACGTGATTTATTATGCTTTAATTTTTATGATGAAATGATGGTTAATATGTCAGACAAAATAAAAATACAATCTATACTAAAATATTTTGATTAAAAGTTGTGAAAATGTTGGTTTCTGCAGAAAAAACAAACAGATGAAAAATAAAAATTTGATCAGTATAGCAGGATATATTTTTGAAAGTAAGTATAATGCTAAAGTAAAAAATTGAGGTCCTCTAGCAATATGAGGCGCTTTTTTTACTTGGATCAATGGAGTCAATTGAATATTTTTTTCCTTGCATTTGTTGCATATAACTCCAATATAGAAAAAATTACACTTGGATCAGTATGGTTCTACCTTCGCCAGATGTGTTTTATTATAAGAAAGCAGGACAAACGAGCTGTTAGCTTACCAGGTTGTAAGTGATCACCGTCCGCGTCACCGACGGACTTTCACAACCTTTAGCTGCTGCTGTCCTTGAGAGCCTGTAAAATTACAGGCACATGAGACTTAACAACTGTACGTCCCAGTGTGACGGGTGCAGTGCAATTCGTCGTTGACGAAATGCATCTGTTATAGGCAGAGGTTAGGAATCTTATCATCAGGTGGGCCAAGGGCTTGTTTCGACACAATGACATTCTAGCCCGGCACCCCACGGGCAATCAACGGTGAAATGTAAAATCGTGGTCTGCACTGGAACATATATTACATAGTACACATTTTTTTACATATAATATTTATTTACTAAATGATCATACTTAAACGTCTTCAATGCATTAGGGATATGACGAAAAAAGTTAAATTTATAACATTAAAAAATTACAAATTACGATAGGAAAAATTTAAGTCATGTGCGCGAAAAAAAAAAACAATCGGAGATTTGTAATTTTGTAATGTAATCCGCATAGCAAGCGTTATTGCAAACGTAACAATATAAAATTTATAACAATTTAGAATACATATTCCTATTTGAACGATTATTTCTTATCAGATAATAACCGATCAAAATAATAGACTTGAAGAGAACCATTTCGATGAAAAATAGAATAGTAAATATTTACAATGTCCCAAAAAGACAAATAAATAACCCTTTCTGAGCGTTATAAATAAAGTTGACTTCTCGAGCATTCTGGCTTGATCTATTTGAATAGGAACAGTACTGTTTGTGTCAAACCGTAAGGCTGTGATCATAATGCTAGAAATATATATATTTTATTTTAAGTGGTTTTATCGGAACTTCAATTATAATTGAAGACCCGTGGGGTGCCGGGCTAGGATGTCATGGTCCCATTGCTACCTGTGGGTGTCGTTAGATACGAATAAATGTTTAATACCGGAAGGTAGGCAATAGCGCCTTTTAAGGAACTGATATGTTAAATTGTAATCTCCGAGACGCCTGCCAAGCGTGGGGGTCATGGAAAAACCCTCTTAAATGGGGAAGCTTTGTTCAGCAGTGGACTAACCGACTGATACAGTAAAATTAATAAAAGATAAGATTATGAGAAGCGATAACTGCCTAGTGAAAGTGAGTATGGACTTCCAGGCAAGAAATCTAGGTTTAAATCCTAATAAGGGTAGTTTTTGGTCGAGAAGTTCAAATTTCGCCAGACTAGCTACCGTTAAGTAAAAAAAAATGCATCAAGCTCCACACCGTGTGTTTTGTCAGCTCTTCTTCAGAGCAAGTTTCCATTTTATCCTCACTCCAACGTCATTATTTACCATCACATCAACACACCACCGTTTAACAAATGCTTTCTAAGAACTACCATCTCATACTGCGATTCGTAAGCCGCCCGCCAAGCGTGGATATTATGGCAAACCCTACTTAAAAAGGAGAGGCTGTATGCAAGTACAGTTTCCAACGGAGCCAAAGCACCTGGCATATTAACTAACAGAAGTTATTGGATGAGGCTAACCAAATCACTGATAATTTGAATATTGCTATTGTATCTTCAGTCGGTTCCAGTTTAAGCAGTAGCTTGTCAATGTCTGAACTACGACATCAATTACTGACAGGTGTGATAATCAAAAGCTAGCTAGCTATTTGTTGCTAAATAAGCCAAAGAGGAAACCGTTAATGTGGCTTAATATGCACAGAATGTTGGTTACAGCTTAGTGGCAACGAGAAAGTAGGTAATAGTCTCTTTATACGTCGTCTGGGTCTAGTTTTTAGACGAAAATTTGGCATAAAATTGCCAAGAACTCATGACGCAATGGCGTTATGACTGATGATCTAGCAGTGGTATAAATTTGAAGATGAAATCTATGAACAGGAACAAGAGTAAAAAGCGTTATTACATAAATATTACATAAATAATAATTAAAATTGTCTTTGCAGCAGCAGAAATGTACTCCTACCTTGACCACAAACCCACAGTATATTGTCTCTGAAACATAGAATGATCCAAGAAAACAGGTGATGCAGGTTCTGGATTCGGTTGTACATCCGGCCACCTATCTGATGCCTTGTTGGTAGTTTGCCTTATGTTTTTGAATGAGGACATTATGATGGTCAAGAGTCTTGTTGAACACCTAACCTGCAACACATTATTGACGTTTATACAGGGCTATTTGTAAAATGTTAACAACCTCTTAGGGTTGACTTCTGCTAGTCCTAACAAACATTTTGAAATGAAAAAAAATATTTTGAAGTTTTTTATTTTATTTATTTTTTGTTTATAGTTATGTTTATATGACGGAATAAGCACGAGGACCACCTGATATTAAAAGTCTTTTGTGCCTGTAATTTAATATTTCATATTTTTTATTACTTAGCTCGATGTAAATATTCAAAACTCTATTCAAATAGAGCGTGGCGCGGCCCAGTGTTGCCACGGCGGGCGTTCTTAACTCGTAGAAGGCATTGTCTTTAACTATGATACATAGAACTTAAAATAGTCAGTCAGTACTAGAAAAACTTATTGTTATAAGTTGTGAGTCTTTCCGAACCAAGAGCGCCCGCCGCGGCAACACAGGACCGCGCCTTTGAATAGAGTTTTGAATATATAGATAGATAGATAGATAACTCTTTATTGCACTTTTAAAATTATTAATACTAGTTACAATATTAAAACATATCTTAAAAATAGTACAATCGGCGGCCTTATTGCTAGGCAGCAATCTCTTCCAGGCAACCGTAGGCTGAATTGAAACATATTAATTTAGATGGAGGTATAGGCTTAAGTGCATTATGTATAAATCATAGTTGTATAGTTCAAAATATTTAAATTATATAAAACATACGTTAATAAATATCCATATAATATAAATAAACTATAATAGATAAACCAAGTACAATAAAATACATATATAAATAAAATAAAATAAAATAGATACATTATACCAAATTGTAATATATAGTGTATATATATATACATAAACAACAATAACAATAATAATATAAATAAAAATTATACTTGCAAAGTTGGATAGTTAATCATTATGAATTGAAGAGAGGTAAAATTTCTTAACTTCACTTTTAAATGAAAGGAGCGATGTGATCTTTCTAATTTCAACTGGTAGAGAGTTCCAAAGGCGAGCAGCTTGAACAGTAAACGACTTGTCATAAAAAGAACTTGTGTGCGTAGGTAACTTCAATAGAAAATTTTCTGATGACCGAAGATTAAAATCATTGCAGCAGCAAAGGAATTCAAAGCGTTCTTTAAGATAACGCGGGGCCGAGGGATTAAACAGAACACTGTAGAGAAGGAAGAGGATATGAGTATTCCGGCGAAGACGAATAGGGAGCCACTTGAGCTTTTTACGAAAGTGAGAAACATGGTCATATTTACGCAAGCCAAATATGAACCGAATACAGAAGTTTTGAAGTCGCTCAAGTTTGTTTAACTGATCCTCAGTGATATCAAGATAACAGGCGTCAGCGTAGTCTAGAATAGGAAGAAGAAGAGATTGTGCAAGTGCAATTTTAGTAGCAGTGGGTAAAAAGTTACGAAGTCGTCGTAATGAACCTGCTGAAGCAAACATCTTACAGCTAACGGTTTCAAGCTGAGGTTTCCATGTCAACTGCTGATCAAATATGATGCCGAGATTTTTGACTGTCATACTATATGGGACAGTGATTCCATCTAAAATTATAGGTGGAAGAGTATTCCAGTCAATTTTGGATATTATACGTGAGCTACCCATAATGATGACTTGAGTTTTTGCTGGGTTCACTCTTAGTCCGAAGTTTGTGCTCCACTCAGTTATGTGATGCAAATCATTGTTAATGGTTGTAATAGCATCAGATATACTAACAAGGGGGGATTGAGAATAAATTTGGAGATCATCTGCATAAAGGTGGTAGGAAGAAGATAACTGATTAGAAATTGAATTAATGAAAATTGCAAAAAGGAGTGGAGACAGCACACCACCTTGAGGAACGCCGGCAGTCAGATCGCACCATGAAGAAACATTTTCATCAAGGCGTATCCGCTGTCGTCGTCCGTACAAATAACTATGAAACCAGTCACATACTGTTGGAGATATGTTAATGGAGCGTAATATACCTAATAAGATGTCAAAATCGATCGCATTGAATGCATTGCTAAAGTCGAGCAGAGTTAACACAGTTAACAAGCCATTCTCCATACCAAAACGAATGTCGTCAGATATTTTGATCAAGGCTGTAACTGTGCTGTGGCCAGGTTGGAAACCGGACTGGAAGGGATTAAGGAGATTGTTTTTTAAAAGGAAGGAACTAATTTGAGCGTGGACAAGGCGTTCTAAGACTTTGGATAGGAATGGCAGAATAGATATAGGACGATAGTCTGAGAAGGATTTTGGATTACGTTTTTTTGGAAGAGGAATTATCTGAGCTTCTTTCCATATGGAAGGAAAGTCACCCTTTGTAATAGAATAGTTCAGGATATGGCATAGAATGGGAAGAATCGTGTCTATGATAGGAAGGATCATATTTCGACTTATACCGTCATTGCCGACTGCATTAGAAAGGATAGCTAATACGCTTTTCTTAACATCACAACTAGTAAATGGACTAAAGAAGAAAAATGAAGAGCTGGGAGTTGGCTTAGCTGAAAGAGAATGTAGGGTTTTAGCTTTGACAGTACTATCAATGCATGACGTAGTGGAAAAATGTTTGTTGAGTGAGTCAATATCTAAATTGGTTGGAATAGAATCTTGACGAGACTTACCAATTCCCAAAGTTCTAAGAAATTTCCAGATTTTTGTTGGATCTCCATTTTGAATGGACTCATGAATGTGGCGGCTTTGAGCGTCCCTACACACCTTATTGCAGATATTTCGAGAAGTAACGTATTTAGATCTATTCTGGTCATTAGGAGATGATTTGTAATTGGACTTAGTAACAGACTTACGATGCATTATCTTTTTGATATCTTCTGTGAGCCATGGTGCTGGAACATGTTTTATTTTAATGCGTCGAACTGGTGCATGCGCATCGTAAAGGAGCATCAAAGAAGAATTAAAAATAGCAATTTTGTCATCAGATGAGTTAGCATTCAACACCGGAGTCCAATCTATATTTTCAGCATCTCGACGCAAATTTTCAGAATCAACAGAACTAAAATTGCGTTGCAGAAGTATAGTGGGTTTTAATTTAGGAGGACGTACTCTATAGGATACAAATATCAAATCATGATACGAAAAGGCATCAGCGGAACACTGGCCATGCTTAGCAACATGCACGGGTGAGGAAACTATAATAAGGTCAAGAAGTGACGGAGTGGAGTTGGGGGCGAAATGAGTTGCATTTGTTGGAAGAATATGCATGTTGCTTGACTTGATGATGGACTGTATTGAAGAAGCTCGAGAGTCATTTCTCAGAAGACACGTATTAAAGTCACCCATTATAATGGTATGACAATAAGAAGGAACGAGATCTTCTAAGATCTTTTCAAACGAAGCAAAGTAATTTAGTTTGGACGAGTGCGAATAGTAGGCTCCAAGAAGAATTTTGGTGTGAGAAAGAAGTACTTCTATAAATAGATGTTCACCACCATTAAGAGGAGGTGGTTGAGTAGACAAACTAACTATTGAATAAGGAATATGTGCACGTAGGTAGATGGCTACACCACCACCACCTCTACCGATCCGGTCGTTACGAATTAGAACGAAACCCGGTAATGAGTATGAAATAGATGGGAGACAGGTTTTGAGCCAGGTTTCGGAGACTACTATTGCATGTATGTTATTGTTATCAAATGACGCCTGCATATGAGGGAAATGAGCGGGAATACTCTGCGCGTTGATATGGATAGCATTAAAGTTCTTTGGCACATCAGAAAAATGAGTATTCAGTGTGTCAGAGAGAGATGGAATACTAGAAAAGCTACAATTACTAGATGAAGAAAGAGATAAATAATCATCATTATCGCTACCACTGTCCTCAAAAATATTTAACATTGTAAATAAATAAAAAGAAATATATACTATTAATATATTATATAAAATAAATAAACATATAACAATATATAAACTATACAATAAATATATATATATAATAAAAACAAAAACACAGAATACGAGATGTACTCGTATAAATTTAGGTTGTAAAGTGTAAACAATTTTACCTGCCGGTTGTGTTGCTGGATAAAAATAGCTGTGAGAGACTCATACTTTACATGTGTTTACCTAAGATAAGAAAATAATAAATATTAAGAAAACGATTTTTACAACACGTGAACAACTGCTTACTCCACTACTGCTTTACAATCTTAAAGATGACTTCATAACAAATAATAAATTATGTAGAATAGAATGTACAAATAATACGAGTCTAGTTTGGAAGTAGAAGAATCAAACTGTCAACTAAACGTCATCCTGCTGTCAGTTATTATGTCATATGACATGACTGTAGCTGTATATGTCAAGCAAACTAGCAAGCAAGTGGAAGAAAACTAAAATAATAATTGTAGGTACATACAAAATAACCATAAAATACACTGTTACTGTAAAATAGTCAAATAAGAAACAGAAATTATCGTTAAAAAACGGTAGATGGAAAAAGTGTATACCACATATTTTAAAATTAAAGTTTGAAAGTACCTACCTATACGTTTTCACGAATAAATTACGTGTTGATCGCAAAACAAACCAACTGAACACAAAACCAGTGAAGAAACAATGCATCAAGACAAGATTATTATTTCTTGTTAGCTGCAGCTCGCCTGGGTTTCGGTGCCTGGGCTACAGCACAATCCTTGGCAGGAGGGTGCTTGGGTGTTTCAGCCAGCAGTTTGACGTCTTCGAGCTCTTTGAGGCTGCTCATGCGATGACGGCTGCCATCAGAGCAGATTACATACACTGAACCTTCCTTCGTCCAACATTTTGACACCCCGAATCGTTCACGGGCGGCTAGAAATAAGTCATGACGCGGCTTAGTAAGAAATTCTGAGAGGGTGATTCCAGTACCTTTGAGACCACATTTAGATCCCCAGATTTTGTTCCGTGAAGCCATATCACAAAGCTTGAAAAGTATGGGGCGAGGTCTATCAGTAGTAAATCGACCCATTCTATGGCACCTACTAATGTCACTAACACCAAAGCTGTCCAGTTTCATTTTGGATGTTAATGTGCGGCAAATAACCGATGCAGTGTCTTCTTTGGTCCCAGCCGCACATTCAGGCACACCATGTATCAATAACATCTTACGCCGGCTCCGCATTTCGATGTTATCTACTGCATTTGCTAATATGTCAGCCTGTAATTGAAGAGACCTAAGGGATGCAACAACAAAGGTCTTGAATGTGGCAAATTCAGATGCTAAACTGGCAGTTGATACTGGATTGGTTGCACTCTTCAACTCATTTTCAAAATTGTTCATGCGCTGGTGCAGACTGGCTCCAATTTGTGCAATGGTGGTATGAAAATCTTCCATTTTGAGGTTAGAATGTGAACCAGTGATGTGAAAAAGTGCTAGATTAATATAAGTGAGGAGAAAACACTTCCAGACAGGTACTGTTTATTACACTTTATGAATACATTAAAATTATTTGAATATTGTGAAAAATACTATTTTATTTCAAATAAATACTCAAGAGCTTTATTTAGTAGATGTTGACTTTAAGACTACCTCCAAAAAGATGATATATACATCGAGCTAAGTAATGAAATATTGAATTACAGGCACAAGAGACTTTAATATCAGGTGGTCCTCGTCCTTATTCCGTCATATACACATAACACATACACATACACAAAAAAATAAATCTTAAAATGTTTGTTAGGACTAGCAAAAGTCAACCTTAAGAGGTTGTTAGCATTTTACCAATAACCCTGTATTGGCATGTTGCTTATTTGGCGCAATCTTTCCCTTTAACCTGCTTTTTAAATTATGTGTGTTACTATTCCTGAGAATAAATAAAATGAAATCTGTTGCCAAGCACCTAACGGTGTGTTCCGGCAGCTGTACTTGAGAGTCTAGATTAAGCCTGTTAACACCATCGACCACATCATCACTTACCATCATGTGAGATTGTAGTCAAAGGCTTACCTATCAGAAATAAAAATGATGTTTGCACAACAATATTAGAAAAACGTTAATAGTAATTTGTTTTCAATTTGGTCGATTAATGATAAAACAGCCTGTCAGCTATTAACTGATTATTGAAAAACCGGCCCTCTTTATAATAATTCTAACATTTAACAGAAGGACATATTTTTTTAAGTGTTTACAATAAATATCTATTGATTCCGTGATACTGAATATCAGAACAAAAGGTATGATAAATAAGTTAAGTGATCAAAATGCTGGCACCTATTTGGCTCAAAGAATAAGCATGGCAATTCAACGGGACAATGCTGCCAGCATGCTGGGCACGCTGCCAACTGGTAGTGGGCTAAAGCATTTGGACTGCCTATGAGTCTGCAATGGCTTATAGGGATCTAAATGCTTTTACTGTAGTAGCTACAGTGTTGTATATAGTTCGTAGTATTTTGTTAAAAAAGTCATACTGCCACTTAAATAAACTAAATCGAAATGTAAACAATCTACACAAAATTTTTCAGTTCATAAAATACTAAAACGTGCACGTTATACGTTACAAACCTATGGATTCCATGTTGAAAAATTCAGCATACAATGTGAATACTTCCTTACTAAACAACAAAATTGTGCCCAAAAGATGCCATTCCGACCGGACAGGCGTAGGTCACGAATTTAAGCAACGATCCCGGGTTATATTAACTGAGCGATTTAAATAGAACAGAAGCACCGGAAGTATTTTTTTTTTTGCAGATAGATAATAAGCCTTTGACCGCAATCTCACCTGATGGTAAGTAACGATGTGGTCGAAGGTGTTAATAGGCTTATCCTAGAATTACCAGCTTTCAAGGACTACTGCCAGAACACACGTTAGGTGATTGGCGACAGATTTTCTACTTGAGGGTGGTCGCTAGTCAGGCGGGCATTCGTAAAATGCCCTTCCACCATGCAGTGAAGCTCAAGCCTGCGGTGTGATTCGAACCATGGACCTGCTGCGCGGCAGTCCACAGCCATCACTGCTTAAAGTATTTTATTTAATGAGAAACTTGTGTTTGTTTAGGGTACCATCTGACTACGTGTTTATAGGTGAGGATAGATATTATATTTAGATACTTATGACAGATTTTATTTTACTTATATAGATAAGCACTAGTCCGAAAAGCCTGAAAAATGCCTAAGCAACATGCAGTGCCAATCCTATAATGTTGTGAATTTTTTTATTGTTATAATTATCTACGATGCGCATGGGTTAATGAGCATGTGATACTGCTTCTGTAACAGTATGTTATAGTGTGTTTCTAAATATTTGTGAACGTAATATTTTCCGTTTTGTAATTTTTGCGTCAAATGACATATTGCGGTCCTGATAATATGCGACATTAACCCAGTCCCTGTAAGTTGTGTGACTTACTTTGAATGTTTAGGGTAAATCCCTGTTTTCGACAATTTATATCTGTGTATTACATAAATATATAAAACTAGCTTTCCGGCCGCGGCTACGCCAGCCCGTATGTAGGTTATCGCGCAAAACCATTAACCTCTTTTTGCGCAGTTGGATGAAAACTTTCCTATGTCCTTTCCCGGGTCTCAAACTTTTCTCTTACCAAAGTTAAGTTAAGTAAGTTTATTCGTTGTAAACAAAAATAAAAAAATCCGAAAATACTAATCTTTCCTCTTTATAATAATTGTGTAGATGAAGTAACTACAAGAATTTTTATTTTTATTTTGGGATATTTTTTTTATTTTTTGGATTCTAATGTAAAGTAGGTACAACTTAAAAAAAAAACTATTAATGTTTTATGACGTAAATTAAGAAACCCTACAACATTTTCTGTCTCGTTGGAGAAAGCCATGCCGAAAAGGTTTAAATTTAGGTAAAAAAAAAATAATCCATACCGTAAACAAATATACCATTGTCTCTTAACGTAAATGGGGTCCACTGAAAAGTGAGCATTTCGTGGTTTCCAAACGATTCGGGTTAGACAAAGACCCTTCGAGGTCACCCTTGACAAAAATTACGAAATACAGCAAATAAAAGCCTCTAGAGGATTTCTACGAACAATTTAGAACTTTCCTTAATTGTTTCGAAATTATTTAAGCAATTACAATAGGCACTCGTAAAAATTAATATTTATCTAATGGTACTGAATTCTACCATCTAACTTAAATTAAAATTATTTGGGTAATTATTTACAAACTTTTTGTATAAACGAAACTGCTTGGTGTACGCTTAGAAGCGCCGCTTGGAAATCTTAAGAAACTGGGTTCAAACCCTGGGTCAGACACACATTGGGGTTTTCTGCGTAAGGAACGTTCAGTTCTAGTCCGGAGTCTGGGAACATGCCCGGCAGATGGCAATATGCTCTCCTTCTATTGCAAGGGACTAAAAACATTACTGGCAAAACATGAGTACTGTACGGTATCATCCGGATAATGCAATGCTGAACACAGCCTCCCTGACATGGGATAGATATGATATATGATATATCTTAGTACTAAGATGTAATTGCCTAGCCCTTGTGGGAATGCCTGCGTATATATTCAGTCTTCCTAATGATTTGCACGATCGTAGGGCATTTTGTGAAAGTCTAGGTACTTGACTAGCTACCAGCCTCAAGTAGAAAATGTGTTACTAAGCACCTTAAACATTGTGATCCCGTCCGATATTTTGAAAATACAGTTTCTATTTTAGGAAAAATGTTTTACCATCTTCGATTACATCATTCTATACCATCACATAAAATTGTGTTCAGAAGCTCAACTGCTATATGTTTCTTTTACTGGTAGGCTGCAATGTTTTTGTATACTATTCAATTTAAATCTACACTAATAATTGACGTCAAGATTCTTTTTTTGGTTATAATAATGTCTTAAAAAGCACTTCTATGAAGTTAACATAACATAATAATATATTCAGCAAGCAAATTGTTTACAATCTTAAAACTAATTTTACTACATACAAGTGTTAGTGTTTTTTTGCACTCTCAGAGTGCAAGTTTTTGCACTCTGTTTTCCACACAAGGATTCCCTGTGTCGTGGAGATTCAGTTTTTTACAACATGAATTTATATACGACGTGACATGTTGTAATTTAAATAACATTTTTTACCAGTCTTATCACTAATGGACATGATATGCAATTCAGTAGCCTGTGGCTCAAAGAATAAGCATTGCAATTCAACGGGGCAATGCTGCCAGCATGCTGGGCACGCTGCCAACTGATAGTGGGCTAGAGCATTTGGACTGCCTATGAGTCCAAATGCTTTTATTGTAGTAGCTGTAGTATTGTAGTAGCTGTAGTGTTGTATATAGTTTGTAGTATTTGGGTAATAAAGGCATACCGCCGCTGAATAAAAAAAAAAAAAAGTAGCCTGTGAGTGAGTTCAATAGTGTAGTTGATGGTGGCTATGATGGTTAAAGTAATAAAATAAGAGTAAAAAATTGAATCTCATCCAGCATTCTTGGCCGAGCGGTTAGGGCATCCGGTGCATAGAGTCGAAGAATAGGAAGGTTCGAATGCCTGCCAAGATATAAAATTGTTAATTGTAAAATATACTGCATATGATAGTTCTTTAAGTCATATCACTGGGAATTTTTTCATCTACCGTCAAACTTTTAGTCAAAAAATCATACTTACGCTTACTTTTTTTTGTTTAATGTTCTTGTGACGGAACAAGCTGATGTCAAGTGGAATAATCTCTGCCTATAACAGATGCATTTCATCACAAGTGATGATAAGTGGACTGACCTCTGCCTATAACAGATGCATATTGTCACAAGTAACGAAATGCATTACACTCGTCACCCTAGGACATATAGATCTTAAGTCTCATGTGCCTATTATTTTACTGGCTCTCAATGACGGCTGCCGGAACACACTGCTAGGTGCTTGACGACAGATTTTTCACTTCTGTGTCGTAGCCAGGCGAGCACTCGCAAAATTACCTTCCAACATGCAGTGAAGCTCAAGCTGGCGGTGGGGATTAAATCATGGACCTGCGGCACGGCAGTCCATAGCTATTACCGCTCGGCCATCATTGCTTCAAAGGCACGTTAAAGTTAGGGCTCGAGTCAGACTTCATTCCATGACAGACTTATAGATGCATGGAACTTTAGAACATGATTGACATGACCAAAACAATCCAACGGAATACAGAACACTACTAACTAAACTAAAAAGGTACAAAGTAACACTTACGTAACTTGGTGTTATTACATCAAAAATAACACCTTAGAGCTAGTCGACCGCCGCTAACGCCACGGGCGACTCGTTATACAGGACGTTTGAAAAATTTATTGTTATTAGTTCGCTTGCTTGCCTGACTAGTTACTAGGTACACTAGTAGACTATTGCTTGCTCGGACCGCGACGCCCTGAATAGACTGGAGCGTGTTTTATGCAAAGTGCATGCAGAATTGCGGTCAGGTTAGCTGTTGGGTGGTAGCTTTTTGACTTTGAATATTTTATTGGTTTTCTATTGAAAGTTGAGTACACTGAGCAGTGTGGAGACTTTTAAAAATATTTATTGGAAATTTCTTGGGTGGTGGTTACTAAGAATACTTATATTAGCAACCCTTTCATCACTGTAGTAAATAATTAATAGATTTAGGCGTTACTTTGCGGAAATCCATATGTAATAATAACAAATATTTTAAAAGAATTTTAAGAAATTATAAAAATGTATTATTTTGCATGGTGGTTGGGCATTTTGCGAATGCCCGCCTGGCTAACTACCACCCTCAAGTAGAAAATATGTCGCTAAGCACCTAACGGTGTGTTCCGGCGGCTGTCCTTGAGAGCCAGTACTTCTAGGTTAGCCTGAACAACATCTTCGACCACATCATCACTTATCATCCGGTGAGATAGTGGTCAAAGGCTAAACTATCAGGCACAAAAAAAAAGTAAATCAATATTTTAATAAAACACTTAAAAAATATAAAAATATATCAAGTGACAATTTCGCTTAATTTTTCTGTTAAGTCAACCGGAAAAAAGAAAAAAAAAATTATATTATTATATTTTTTTAAGTGTTTTATTAAAATATTGATTTAGTCCTTTCGCAGAATACTTTTAAAATATTTGTTATTACTGTAATTAATTCTTTAAAATTAATTGCTATTATAAAACGTATGATATTTTCAGACTAGAAACAGCATTCGGTCTGCCAAGACCGAAACAAAAGAAGGTACTGTTCCAAGACAATCAGGAGATGTTTTATGTAACCCGAAGTAAATTAAAAAGGCTTTGTTACGATGTTTCACTTAAAACTTAACTGAAAAACAGATAAGTATTGCATTAAGGTAAAAGCACTAATGCCCGACATTGAACTAAAAGATGACATTTTCGACAAAAATCGTTTCTAATAAGAAAACTAATCATTTAAATAACATTGCCATTGATGTTAAAGACACCTAGTGCTATCTATGATACGTGCTCGAAAGCTTAAGTCATTGTCCGAAGCAAATTTAAAATTGGCGTTAGTTTGCAACAAATAATGGGAGCAGGTTGACGTTATGCGCGTAATTCTTAGTGTTTTTCTTAAGGCAACTAACTTTTATCATATATGATTTTTTCTTATATATATGATTTGTGGCTACTGTTGGTTTCAATATTATAAATATGTGAAATTATTGATTTATTAGGACCATTTCCTTGCTATTTTAGCTTGTTTTTGTATACTTTTTAAGTGGTGTTTACTATTGGTACCAGAAATTAATCAAAACCTAAAAGATGACACGTGTGTCTTCTACTAGGGTTACATCGAACTGAATTTGTTAGCTTGTTTTATTGCAAATTTAGCCTTTATGTTGTAAAAATAAAGTTCTGTCTGAGTTTCGTTTGTTTTACACTAGCCTAACTAAAAGAAGACAGTGTCAACTATTAGGGTATACTAGGTGTCAACTATTAGTTTCAGATTAAGGTTCGATCACGATGCCGCCAGTAAAGGGTCAGATATTTCGATACTCCGTCATAATTTCCACAAAGTCTCTGGCATAATATGGGTGAAATCATTCCTAGTCCCTTTAAAAGAGTTTGGTTTTGGCCAGCATCTAAAGAAAATTCTAAAAAAAGAAAAAATACCCTCTGTAGTGTCTTCCAAGCAATGGCAACAATATTACGAAAAAAAAGGAGAAAAAATAATGAAATGAACGAAACGAAGAAAAGGAAATTAGAAGAAAGAAAGAAGAAAAAATAGAAGAATGAAGAAGAAAGAAACTTAAGGATGCTCAGAAATTAGCTAAGAAAAGTCAAAAGGTTGTGAAAAAGAAAACTAACAAGACTGAGTTCTGTATTGGCTCAAGTACTGAAGAGGAATGGATCGAATTTGGAGATAGCTTAGATGATCTAACTGACGAGCGTGAGATTGACAATGAAGAAGAATATTTATTTACAGATGAAGAAAATTACCATAAGGAAAATGAGTTCACGCCTGGTGATTATGTTATTATTAACTTTCCTGGAAAAAAATAGTTTCACAAATTTATTTGCGTTGTCCAAAAATATAGGGCAAAGAAATTGAAGTGATGGCAACGGTAAGCATTGATAAAAACAAAACAAAGAAAATGAAAAAAATATTTGTATAGTAAGTGAATCTCAAATAGTGGAAGTTCTCAATGCGCCAAAAATGATTGGTGCAGGTGATAGAATTAAGTATAAATTTGATTTTCCATTAAATGTTCGCGGGTGACTTGATTTGATAATTATGTTTAAGTATTGAATAGTTTAGAGTACATAAAATGTCAAAAACTAATTACATTTAACAAGCTATATGGCTAAATACTGATTTTCTGTAAATTTATTTTTATGATATGTAATTTGATTATATTTTGTTACTTAATTTGCAATTTTAAAGCACAAGCTGTGCTCGTTTGTCATTTTAAAGTATTTTTTGTTGATTTGTTTTGATAAAACATAATATTAATGTGATGTTATAGTCATGTCTACAATTAGTGCCAATTGATGTCTATTTTTGGTAGATTTGATTTTTGATGCTGTCATCTTTTAGTGTATACGGCAAACCAACGAAAAATTTAATTCTTTGTTAAAAATACTACAGTCCTAAAGTAATTAATATGAAAAAGGGAATTTCTAAATGTTGCTCTAACAGTTAAAAAACATTGTAACTCAAATTTTTTGATAAATACATTTTATTATTGAGAATGAAGTTTGATTTTTCCTTAATGTGTCTAGCATTAGTGCTTTTACCTTAAACAAAAAGTTCTTACCACCTTATGTATATTTAAAGATCCATAAATATTGTAATTTTTATCTCATCAGAATATGGGTTCATCACATTAATTGGATAATACACTGTTGAACAAGGTCTCCCCCATTAAGGGGTTTAGCTTTAATCCCTACGCTTGACAGGGGTGCAGGGATCGCAGTAGAGTTGTCAGTAGGTACTTCAGAAGGCGCTGCTTTGGGTATTTTTCCCGTAGTCGCCTCTTACGACACCCACGTAAAGAAAGGGAGAGGTGACATTCTAACCTTTAAATTCTTAATCTATTTGAAATGCCATACTCCTTTAAAACGTTGTATATATTTTTGCTCTATGAGACAAAATTTAGTCTATGTAAGTTTGGTCAATCTTATTACAAATCACTCTGTATATGAAATACGTAAGCGTATAATATGAAGGAGCAACCAATCCACCGATAAAGTGAGATAGGCGATTTTATTCTGTGCTCGGAGTTGATTTATATCTTTATTGTGAGGTCCAAGCGTACCCGTACGATATAAAATATAATATGAGATATCTTACCGAAACCTGTTAGATAACATTGAAAGTAGCGGAGGATAAATGACGGTTATGTACGCTTCCTTAGAATTGTTCTTCTGTTTTTGAAATATGAAAATTGTTGTGGATGTTTTGATCTTTTGATTTTACTTTATATGTTTGCGCCTGACTGCTATCTCACCTGATATTGAGTCATTATGTGTGGTCGACGAAGATATTCATGTCTAGTGCTCTTAATTTTTTTTTTTTTTTTATTACCTCCATGACGAACAAGTTTGTTCTTGATGTGAAGCATCAAATCTATCCATTTCATTTACCGTATCACCATTGTTTGTGACAATGCACTGCGCTTGATACTCCGAGGCCTTCGTTTCTCAGTCTCGATTGCCCGGTGATTTTACTTGCTACAGTGCCCTTCAAAACTAAACACAGCAGGGTAAGAAGCAGTGATTGCTCAGTAGCATTGGCTATGGAAAGCCGTGCAGCAGGTCCATGGTTCGAATCCCGCCGCGGGCTTGAGCTTCACCGCACGGTGGAAGGGCTTTTTGCGAATGCCCGCCTGGCTAGCGACCACGCTCAAGTAGAAATTCTGTCGCTAAGCGACTATCGGTGTATTCCAGCAGCAGTCCTTGAGAGCCAGAAAAAATACAGGCACATGAGGCCTAACAACACGCCTCAGTGTGACGGGCACAGTGCAATTCGTCGTTGATGAAATGGGTCTGTTATAGGCAGAGGTTAGTCCACTTAACATCAGGTGGGCCTCTGGCTTAATCCGCCACAATATCATACAAAATAGGGGTTTGCACACTGGTACTTGGAGGTAGAATATCTGACACTGCAGAATCATGTGCATCTTGGTTATGAGGCCTACCACCTGAGTGGCATCACCCGAGGACCAAGTAGTGAGATTAAGAGTACCTTCCCCAGATGTATTAGTACATTTGTTGTATGACGATTGAGTACTCGAAGAGTGTAATATTTTCTGGGAAAATAAAAGCGTGTACTTAATAAAATTAGATTATAATGCGAGCTTCCGTTTGTACAGATTGCCGTGGTAGCAAGAGAGAGAAGCTGGGCACGCCCGCGGCTTGTATATGGCCCGCGGGGGGAGTCAGATGAGTTGTGGGGAAGCTCGACCGCCTGCCACACTGCTTAGCTATTGGTATCTACCTATATGTTAGGTGAAAATATTATCGCCGATGTGTTAACAAAGAGTCAATTCCTCCTGATGATAATTCACGTAGCAAAAATGACAAAATTTGTTGCGACTGGGTAATATGGCGCTCTTGAAATCACGACAGAGTACCGCAGTAGTTATATCCTATAGCAGAATTATGTATAAATTTATGTTATTTTTCTTATTGAGATTCTTCTCAGATTGCCCCTGACACTTTGTGGGCTGTCGGGCTAACTCGTGGGGTGCTGGGCTAGGATTGCGTCCCCCCATATATTGAAAGGAGGCGATAACCCAGCGAGATAACAAATTCCCTTTTAATGGGGGGAGGCCGTGTTCAGCAGTGGACGATATTGCACAGTATTTATATTTTAGTATATCATTTGAATGGTAAAATTATATAATCGTACTTGTAACACATCCATTTAAGGCTAAAGTGCTCGTTACGCTTTCCATACAAACGTAGTTGTTCATATTTTAAAAATTAAGTGTTCAAACTCGGTGAAACTTTGCAAGATCCTTGAGCCTAATATCTATGATTCTGGTTTGCCAGATTACTGTAAAATTAAGTGTTACAAAAATAAATTGAAATGCATTTTGTATGGGAATTGTTACTTTGTCATTTAG
This sequence comes from Plagodis pulveraria, assembly GCA_963890685.1. Lineage (NCBI taxonomy): Eukaryota > Metazoa > Arthropoda > Insecta > Lepidoptera > Geometridae > Plagodis > Plagodis pulveraria. The sequence continues at coordinate 5,603,816 of OY982964.1, read as the reverse complement.
AGATAAGTAAAATGGACAATGAATGAAAAAACTAGCCAACAGAAGCATAGATATTAGGTATAAGTATACAAAATTTCATCGAGTTTGAACGTTTGGTATTTATAATATGACAAAACTACGTTTGGATGGAAACTGCTCAACCCTACTCTGCATTTATACATTCAGAGTACGTAAGATGACACAAACATTATTAAAAACCTATTCATTTTGGATAAAGCGGTTGGAATTCCGCTAAAAATACCGAAATGTATAATAAAAATAAAAATAAATGTTACATTCTCTGTACGGAACCTTCGCTGTGCGAGTCCAACTGCCAATTAGCCATTTTTAAGGAAGTAAAGGATTTAGATGTCCTCAAAAATCTAAAAGCAAGTACCTCTAGGATATTGTTTACTCTGTTGCATTTCATCGAAACCATACACAGTATTTTATTGAATTTTTCCGATTGCTCCTAACTTTGTACAGTGCTTTGATTGAAAATTGTTTCACAAATTGTTTGCAACTTGTTTTATTTGTGTTAACACAAACATTGACAAATCAGGCTCCGGGTCGAGACAATTGTTTAATTTCAGGGCGAAAGTTGTCGGACTTTTTTCCTGTTTCGAACATTTTGTATCCAACTGATGGGTTCCCATGATTGGGATTGGATGTTGCCATCAATTAATTGGAAAGGAAAGTTACGGGACCGCTTAGAGTTTATAAATAGATTGGAAAATGGGATAAGTATTTGATTTGAATTTTATGAAATAAAATCTTAATGAATAGATTCAGGCGTTACTTTGCGGAAATCCATAATTAATAATAACAATAATATTTAAAATATGTTAAGAAAACATTAACTTAATATTTTAATAAAACACTTAAAAAATATATGCAGTGACAATTCCGCCCAATTCACCTGTTAAGCCGACGTGACTTCACAAACGCCACGCAGCCAAACCGGAAGAATTTTCGACACGTTTCGCTTCTACGCGAAGCATCCTCAGGATTTCTCGATCGTGCGCTCGTAGTCAAGACCTCCTGAGGATGCTTCGTGTAGAAGCGAAATGCGTCGAAAATTCTTCCGGTTTGGCTGCGTGGCGTTTATGACGTCACGTCAGGTACGTACTAAATAAAATATTCCATGCTTTAGAGGGATAATATCGTAAGACAACTCAGGAACAAGTTTGTGACCAAAATGTTTCATTCAACCTCTAATCAAATCTACGATATTTAGGTTTACGCTTATCATGTGAAAAACAGATAGTGCCTGTAATCATACTTATAAACTATAACCACTTTAATTTTTGGGGGAATATTTCTAACAGATAATTAAAGAGATACTCAGTCTATTATAACTCAGTTGAACGCAGTTGAAGTATTATTTTTAAACTAACCATGTTGAATTTAGTGGTTCAGGTGTGTGAATGTGTTTGTTGAGTGGTGCACATTCACTTTCGAAATGGATTTTCAAGAATGGTCAACAGGATGGTCTACAGATTTCGATGAAAGAGTTTTGAAGTATGTGAGAATAAAAACCGTATCTTTTGATTGTCTTTAATTAGTAGCTTAAATGTATGGCTCCTTCACGGAACCGTAGACCTTAGTACGTAAATTTCTACAGTTACAAAGAGCTCCCAAAAGAGGTTCGGAGACGGACACGGCGGGTTTGCGGTCAGTTCCTAAACTGTATCCGTGTTCTCGCTAGAGAAGGAGTAGAGGTGGAATACCGTGTAGTTTTTAGTCCATAGATACTCACTGCTATTTGACTTGGCACCAACTGCCAAGTCGATATTCCCCAGCTAACCCTTGAACACTATATAATGCTAAAACTTTAAGTTTTATGATAAAACCCTTGGATTGGTCAGAGATGCATAAATGTATTTTCACATGGAACAAAGAGAACTTTCGGGGTTCTCAGTGGCAGTAAATTACAACACCGAAATTACAATATGAAAATAATTACAATTATACCAGCAAATTTGTAAATGTATATAAAAGCCAAAATTCACATACAATTACCACCTTGATGTATTGAAATGTGCTTACGAGTATATAAGTATGTATATAGGATACAATGTATTTGCTTTACTAGGGTTGTAGGTATTTTCATCATCGATACTCGTATATTGCTTCCTCAGATTAATTATTCAGTGTTTGCGAATCCTATTGTTACGTACACAATACTAGATAATTGGCATCCGTAATTAGTCGAGGCAGGTAAATTGAGAGGTAACTGATCTTGTGGTGAATTTGCTTTGTGATTTCAGTATTTAGTTCAAAAACCACCTCCAACCGTCTATCCTGTTCCACTCATGTAGTGCTAAAAGATAGGGTAAACATCAAACAATATTATGGTGTAAATCTATACTAATCATATGAAGAGGAAAGATTTTTATTTTTGTATGTAACGAATAAACTTAAAAACTACTGGATCAGATTGAAAAAAATATTTCAACATTAGAGTTCTATACTATCCCTGATGAACACAGTCTCCAGAAAATTATCTAAAACTTTGTGTTTCGTATGAAAAGTTGAATAATGTAACCCAACGTGTGAAAAAAAATACCAAAAAAATCGTTATATCACGTATTATTTTATAGGGGACATCAATATCTACAAATAAGTCCGCAATACCATTGGACTATTACAGGTATGTCAAAATAACTACTTTTTATGTGTTTCAATTTATTTCTTTTGTTAAATACCGGTGCAAATCCAGGACGGGCTGCTAGTAACAAATATTTTAAGAAAACATCAAATTAATAATCGAGAAAGCGTATATTCATTTTGATCGTTCTTTCAAAGAGTCAAAACCTCTGAAGAGGATGCTGCGTGTACAAGCGAAACGCGTTGAAAATTCTACATGGAGTTTATGACGTCACATCATCTGAACCGAAATCGTCACCGAACATACTTTAATTTTATTCATATTTATTTAATTTATCCCCATGACGCCTGCCAAGCATGGGGATTATGGCAAAACTCTCCTTGATGGGGAAGCTGTGTACAGCAGTGTCCAGTTTCGCTGATACAGTACAGTATATTTTTAGTAATTTTTTAAATATTTAATAAATGTTACCCTAAAATGTTTTTAAATATTTGTTATTATCGCTCACAAAACAGAGGGCAATACAAGGGTAAAATGGTAAATAATAACTTCGCTTCGATTTTATGGCTGGCTACTTGCGGGAAGCAAACCTAACCAATATACAGGAATACTCGCTTCTGTTTCTGTTTTGCGTTAATCAGTTTCTCAAGTGTGAGACTTTTTCGTGATACGGAGTCAATCAATTATTTTATATGGCAAAATAAATAATTCACTAACGCGCCGCACTAGGCCCACAGGGCGTTTAATGGTCAAGAGCCCTAGTCTGTGCCCTATTATAAGCAACATTACCTTGACGTTAGTGTTGGCTGCTCGTGAAGTGCATTTCTTTCCTCATAGTCATCTTTTACGACATCCAACGAAATTTCCTGTATTCTGAAGAATTCCACTTCCAAAAACATGAAATAAATAATATTTATTTAGAGCTCTAAATTTTTATATTATTGGAAATTAAATCCGAACCATCGTGATATTGTTCCATATGAAAATTAGACCTTTCAATTATATCATATAAAACTTGCATTTCCATGGCCGAAAACTAAGTACAAATTACAAAAACAGAGATACGGACTTAAAATGTGAATAAAAAAATATAACTATTTGGTGTTATTTATTTAAAAGAAACAAAACGAGCAATTGACTCATTTGATATTAAAATACTGCTCTCTCCATTACCAATGCAGGTGGTAGAACTCTTTCAGTTTAGAAACTCCCGCCCCTCCACTAAACGTGATTATTGAAATAGGTGTGTGTGCAGCGATTTTACTACGCTTCTCCGATCAATTTTCTCCATTGATCCATGCTTCAAACCTCCTCGCCGCCAAGGCAGGCATTGGACGACCCGGATGACCCCATCGTAGCTATTATGTTGGTAGCTTTAGCGTCATCCACAAGTTGCCCTGGTAAAATCACCAGGTGTGTAATCAGAGGTTGCACAATCAAACACCGAGCTCGCCGGCGAGCTCGAGGCAAAAATAAAGTCCTGATTAGCGTCTTTCCAAAAAGTCACAGAGTTCATTTCCGTAGGGCCAACTCTCAACGGTACAACACTGCAATTGTATCGGGGCAATTAGTTCCGATCCCCCCAATGTCTCCCGGCAGCGAGACAAGCCGAGGTCCGTACCACAGTGGTGCCCTTGAGCTTGCTGTGAACCCTTCATATAGTAACGGTGCCTGATCGGCGACCGCAGGAGACGGAGGTGGAGAGCGCTTTACGCCTTCTACGCCGGTATCGGGAGAAGTGCTTTCAGCATTTCTCCCTCCAGGGCTATTAGGGCCAACAGTAGTAACTAATATCTATGTCCTTCCTAAATAAAAATAAATAAATAAGTGATTTTACTGTGCCCGAACGTCGGACACGTTCGGGCAGATCGCACACATACCACGATGTCTGAAAAAACCAATGATTTCGCGAGGTTGCACGTACTGTAGTTTTGGCTAGGTTAAGTTGCGTTTATACAACAAAAATAGGTATTTTATATTACAAAATTACAAATTTACGAGGAAAAAAATTATAGTTATGTGCAGGATTCGAAGCCGCGTCCATCCACCCCTATAGCCGGGGTATGCTCTGACCGACTGAATCACATGACAGTACGACTCATAACTCTAATTCTTGCTCTCGTTCTTCAACCATCGTATAGGGATAGAGCGACACCTATTGTTCACGTTGTACTACAAATAAGGTCAATTTTGCAATTGGTTTGAAACTTGTAAATGATGACGCAACCTTATACTTATAATATTGTTGTTTGCAATAACGCCTGCTCTGCGGATTACATAACAAAATTACAAATTTACGAGGGAAAAATTATAGTCACGTGCGGGATTCGAACTCGCGTCCATTCAACCCTATAGCCGGGTTATGCTCTGACCGACTGAGCTAACATGACAGTATGACTTCTTCTTCTTCAGGTGCCTCTCCATTACTGGAAGTTGGCCGTCATTTCAGTGAACTGATTCCTATCCTGTGCCAAGCGAAATAGGTCTTCCACACTGGACATACTGGTCCATTCTCGAATGTTTCGCAACCAAGACTTTTTTCTACGTCCAACGTGTCGCTATCCTTCAATTTTGCCCATCATAATAAATTGGAGAAGCTGGTATTTCTCGTGACGTAAGACATGGCCGAGGTAAGTATGACTCTTATCTCTAATTCTAGCTCTCGTTCTTCAACCATCGTATGGGGATGGAGCAACACCTATCTTCTTACGACACCTTTTTCTTAGAAAACTTTTATAATATTTGTTATTATAGTAGATTAAACTCCTGTATATCAATACTTAACGGCCAAACATAACTGTCAATGTGACAGTTTAGTTTTGCCTGACAGATGCGCTTCAGTGTGATCGAAATTATGATTTCTATGTTGATATTTGGCGCTTTTAAATTTAGCGATTAAAATAAAGATTGCCTTGGGACATTATTATGTGAAAATCCGGTAAAAAGTCTTTTGAAATCAGATACTGCATAAATTGTACGGTCAAAAACCTTATTCGTAAGTAGGTTCTATTCGGCGACATAACTCACCAATTAATTACGAAATGGCCATCGTGATAACTGCTCGCTATTAATCAGATTGTGATCAATCTGATAACGTTGGTGAGACGGTGGCTTCCACACAATGCGGGGATATTCTACCCGCTTTGGTGTTAATGTCGTTGGTGATGAATGTGGGCATTATTGAGAACATTTTCATTGACAAATGTTTGAAAAATATATGTGATACCAGCAGCAATAATGTGAGGATTTTAATGTGGACCTTTAAAGGTGTATGTATTGTTGATTTCTCTCGTGACAATGGTTCTAAGCCACTATTTTTTAAGGTTATGTCACAGTAAGGTATAGGTGAAGAACTTTCCACTCACTAAGACGCGCAGCTCCATATTTTTTGGGTACAGTTGAAAGAAAGAAACATTTTATTAGTTACTTACACAATACAGCACACACAACCGACATCTAATAAATGAACATGCCTGAAGTCTAGAGGAGAAGGCATGCAGAGACTACGGATTTAGATGTACCTAGGCTCGTCTCATGTGTTTGAATAGCTTCTGAAGGCAAGTACCTAACTAGTGTTCAGCTCAGCATGTGTTGGGTACGTTACCAACACCCAACGCTGGTTTTCAGCTGTATCCAACAAGTTGCCACTATTACTACCTACCGAAGTGATCATATTTTTAGCATTTGATTTAAATATTTGACCGCAATGAGACGTCGTATACAAACGACGCCTGTCCGTAAAAAAGCGCTTCAATTATTGTTCCTGTGGAATGGCTCGCGTAAGTGAAAATGTCTGTATACCAAAATTAATACGTTCTGACCGACTTCAAAAAAAGAAGTAGGCGTAATTCGACTGTTGTTTTTAATGTTTGTTACCTAAGAACTTTTGGCTGGGTAAACCGATTTAGATGACTCTTTTTTATTTGAAAGGTAATGCTTCCCGTGTAGTCCCATTGAAGTTTCATTAGAATCATATCAGCCGTTTTTGATTTACATTCCAATAACCAATGTATAATCCAATGAAAAGTGTTTTCTTATATTGTTGATATAATCATTGACAGTGAAGAACAATCGGTCCCGTAAGTATCATGGGTCACTAAAAAGGTAAAAAAAAAGTTTACCAAAAAACGGAACCGACTTCAACTCAAATGTGTAAAATAACTTTTATGTAAAACAAAAATTGTTTTTCGCAGTTTAAACGCAGTAGTCTCAGTACATATTGAGACTAGTACATACTAGTGAGCAAAAACTTAAACTAACAGTTATGATATTTAATAGCTATGATAGAAGTAGGGATATAACATTAATGGAGCCATTTTACAAGTATGAATATAAAATTTGGCATAGTGGTGCGGCCACTCACAGTGAAGAACTGTTCTTTTGCTTGGTACAATCCTCCGTATTACGGACACAAACAACTAGAAGTGACAACCAGTTGGATTAAATTCTTCAGCCTGGTTTTGAGCCAGCAAAATGAGAAAATAGCAGTGCTATCTGCGATTTTGCAAACTGTAATATATTTGAAACTTGAAGTCGCTGGTGTTCAACGAATAAAGAATGGTTAACAGTATTATTACTCTGAATGACTGCGGAAAAGATTAGTCGAGAGGAACATAGAGTTGGACGAAGGTGGGTTCGAGTGTAAAACGGCGCTTAAAGATGATACAGCTTAAATACAAAACTATTGTGGCGCTTTAGTGAAAAACTTTCGCTGCATCGAGTAAGGTCGTCTCGTGGGATTTGGGTTTCTTATTAAAACCTCCATATACTCATTGATGCGGTGCTCTTTTGTATCTTAGATTGTTTTTTTAGAGCCAAACTGCTTTTTAAGAAAATGGTTGTATTCCTGGACAAGACTTGCAGCTCATTGAAAAGTTTACATAGAGTACTGAGGACGGTAACTAAAAGGGTACGAAGACTTTTAGCTGGTTGGATGACGATAGCACATTTCCAGGTCTCAAGGAAGTAGTGATTACTCAGAATCACATTAAAGATTCTATTTAAATTATGAACCAGCGGGACTTAAAAATAGCTCCATAAAAGAGGCACCATTGGCACCGGAGGCTTTGCGCTGAATAAGTTCCAAGACCAGTCTTACCACCTGTGGATGTTACTTAAGGAAGTAGAGAGATTTTGGATACTGTGTATCTCAATGATGAGGCGAAGGTACGATGTTTTCTGTAGCAACACAAAAGGATGACAAAAGGAAATACACTTTGAAGCAGTGATGGCTCGGTGGCATTGGCTATGAACTGCCGTACCGCAGGTCTATGGTTTGAATCCCGCCGCGGGCTTGAGCTTCACTGCATGTTGGAAGGGCATTTTGCAAATGTCCACCTGGCTAGCGACCACCCTCAAGTAGAAAATCTGTCGCCAAGCACCTAACGGTGTGTTTCGGCAGCAGTCCTTGAAAGCCAGTGAAATTACAGGCACATGGGACTTAAAAACTACGTCTCAAGGTTCACCTTGAGACGTAGTTTTTAAGTCCCATGTGCACAAGTCCATGCACAGTCCCATGTCCCATGTGCACAAGTATCGAATTGCACTGCGACCTTCAGGTCGCAGTGCAATTCGATACTTGTGACGAAATGCATCTGTTATAGGCAGAGTTTAGACCGCTTTACATCAGGTGGGCCTCGTGCTTGACCCGTCACGATAACATTGAAAAAAAAACTACAAATAGCACCACAAATGTCATGCCAACTGCACCACACTGCATTATTATGCATGACATTCCAGTATCCAGGCAATCATCTTAATTTTATTTTAATTGCCATAAAAAAATATATATTACACTTAGCCTCTTTGGGTAACTAAATGCTGATCATTGCAACCAGTTTTGCTTATAAGCTTATTCTGGTGATATATTTTTTTATATAGTTTGATATTATTTCACAATAAACAGTAAAAATGTGATAACTATAATTGAGCCCTAAACCTGCAATTGTAAATCCAAAAGTCTAGTAACATTGTCTCGATTAATTAAAATACTGGGTTTATGAGTGCCAAAAAGATAAGTACCAGACTTTAATTTAAATGTATTTCACTGACAAAATCCGTTATTTTTAAATGCATATATTTTAGTAACATTCACTAAGACACTAGAAAACTTATATATAGTGTGGTATAATAATAATATCATACATACTTTACCTAACTAACCTAATCTGTCAGAAGCGTGAACCTATCAAGCAAGGAACGCAAAGTACCAATAATAACAAGTATTTTAAAAGTATTTTAAGAAAACATCAAATGAATTATTTAATAAAACACTTTAAAAATCTTTGTAAAAATTATAAATATCTAGTGACATTTCCGCCTTATTTCCTGTTTAGCCGACGTGACGTCACGAACGCCACGCAGCCAAACAGGAAGAGTATTCGACGCATTTCGCTTCTAATCGTAACATCCTCAGGAGGTCTTGACTCTACGAGTGCACGATCGAGACTATAAATACTCTTCCGGTTTGGCTGCTTGGCGTTTGTGACGTCACGTCGGCTGAACAGGAAATTAGGAGCAATTGCCACTAGATATATTATTTTTTATAAAGATTTTTTAAGTGTATTATAAAATAATTAATTTGATGTTTTCTTAAAATACATTTAAAATAATTGTTATTATTATATATGGATATCCGCAAAGTAACGCCTGAATCTATTCATTATCAAAGTACCAAATTTTAATTTTGCTCCCGATAGCCGCTACCTAAGAAAATATATAATGCCGAAAAAATATAAAATATAAATATACTGTACTAAGATTTTTTCCCTGTATTTCAACTCTCTGAAATATAGCATATTAGTAATATAGTTAGAAAAAATTGTATGCCTTTAAAACACATATATCGAACTAAATATAACACTGCAGATGCAAACGAAAAATATAACGAAAGCATTTAGGCAACCTAAAGGTCAAGGCAGGCCTACAGGAAGTCCAAATACTTGACTTGAAATTATGAAACCAATACAATCAAATTTCAAAACAAACACACCAGAATACCACCGCTGATTATATCTGCAACTTTTTTATCAGCACCGAATTCAAATTAAGACGTTAAAAGGGACCTCAAACGATGCTAATGAGACCTCCTTTTCTGTAAATTTTGCATTAAAAAACTCGATCGCTCGCGTGGGAGGTAAAATTAAATCCCTGATTACCATCTTATTTAACGCGTTCGATTTTGTTAATTGAACTTTTACGGTAGTTTGGTTTAAAAATAGCTCGGATTTAAATACGTCATTAAGAATGATTTACAATTTCAAGTTAAACTTCGAAAAAGTTAACATTTTCCGCTACCAAATTTTGAGATGTTCTTTCTTATGGGTTCATACATGCAACCATATCCTTAGTAACTTTCAGCAAGAAGGTACTTCATAAAGCTTTTGTTTTTAGTAGTCGACCTATGTGGATCCCCATATACATAATATGGATGGCAAATTCGCCATATACAAAAGTCAAGCATCTGGAAGGTGATTTTCTCTTTTCGTACACATGTTCCGTTTACCGCTGTCCATTCATAAACTCTATATACTTAAACAGTATTAACTTATTAGGAACCGGCTAGGACCCGCGTTATATTAACCGGAAATATTCCGACCAGTTTCGGACTGTTTTGAAGTCCTTCGTCTGGGAGTCACGATTGCGCGAAGCGGCATGGGCCTCAGCGCGTAACTGTCGTTGCAAGGGCGCTGTCTGCCCCGGCTCAGCTGCATTTGTCAAGTCACCGTCAGAACTGACACTTGTCTCACTGTTGGTAAAATAGGGATAATGACACACCACACTAACTGTATCAGTCTCAGGATCCAAGCGCACAATATTGGAGTCACATATGTTCAAAACAGTTTTCCATGCCGGTGGTATGTTCCACCCAGAATCCCGGTTGAAGTTGAGGTAACGACATATTTCGATAGCTTCTCGTACCTTACGCGGGACGAAGAACTTTTCTCACGCAAGAACGCTTTATCGAAACGCACAAAATGACTGGAACCCGGGATGTGAGCGTGTTCTGCAACTGCCGATTTTACGGTGTCCATGTTTTTCACACTCCTTATATGTTCAGTGAGCCTGGTGGCAATATTTCGTTGCATCTCGCTGATGTACGACTTACCACAGTCACAAGGAATCCTATACACGACGTTTCCTTCGCCGAGCTACCTACCACTTATACCTAAGCCCTTATTTCATAGTAAAATAGTTCTAAACATGATTAATAACAGAATCCGTCACTCAGTCGGGCAAATTCCGTAAGAGCGGACTACGTACGCTATAGGTAAAGGTTTGCGTGAACAGATACTTCATGCAGCAAGTTGAAACAGTCTCAAAGTTGAGTACGTAAACAGCAAGATGTTACTGTGCGCTAAGGTGAGGCTGCCTTGATTCTGCTGCGCCTAGGCATGTTCGCGGAGGCGCGCCCCACCTGTTTGCAAGGTCGTCAGCAAAAGTTAACATGGAATATGTGTGTCTGTTATAGATCTTATCTTAATTAACTTGTCAATTAATATATTAGTTACAGACAAGCAACCATTTTAGTAAGTTTTAACAAAAAATAATGGCTTACGATGCGATTTTAAGCATTACAGCATTAACCCTTATCCAAATTAAGTACCTTAAATACATTGTGCATTTAATATAGATCAATATGGCCCTTACAGCACGTACAGTCCCACCAACTTATCTGTTCAGACGGCAAAAAAAAGAACTACAACATTCCTTCAAATTGTGACAGTTTGTAGTTGATTTCCTTGACCAGTAGCGCCCTCGAAAACTGCACAGTTAAGTTGGTGGTACAATAATTTAAATGAAGAACATACTACAGATTATAAGGTATCAACATTGCACCAGTGTAAAGCTGGGGCGGGTTGCTAGTTATACTTTTATAAGACACGAGTATATAAAAAACAGTATCCAGAGATACTAGCTACCGCATACTGAGTATTTCTGTGTCTCGTAACAGTATTAGCAGCTCTACATCAAAGGCTTTGTTGTAGGGTCCTCAACCCAATTATCTGCATTCGATGCATCGAGATAACAGTAATCGAATCGCAGTTGAATTTATATTCAAGAGATACTCTTAGTCCATATAATGGCTTGAATGATTTATTTGTCAGTAACAACAATATTCTGGACGTGTTTCAGCGACTGCTCCTTTAGAAATATATAAACTTTGATGAGGACTAATTTGTATAATTTTCTTTGTGGAGACAGCAGATTTTTACTTGGACTTTAAACGTCTGTGCTTTAAAACATTGAAGTAATTATGGTCAAAATTAACTGACGTCTTTTCTTTTTCAATTCATGATGCAATAGGTTTTTTATGTCAAAACTAACGTGTTTTTCAATCACGACCGCAATGACATCTTGCTTTGAAAACTAGGCAAGACGACAACGCTGGCGTTCTTTGAAATATACCACTGGATGTGGTCAAAACTAGGCGAAGCAATCTGACGCGTGTCTTCTTGTAACTGCGTATATAAAGGTACTCCGGCCTGTTTCAATTGACTCTAAGACCTACCTTCTCTACTTCCGTTTCCTCAATCTGTAAAAGTCCTGTCTCGACCGCTATGCCATCATCATCGTTTCCTTAAAACATCTGAAAATGTCTTAAAGCTCATGTTTTTTTATGTTATTTTGACGAAACAAGCCCGAGGCCCACCTGATGTTAAGTGGACTAACCTCTGCCTATAACAGCACGCATTTCGTCAACAACGAATTGCACTGTGCCCATCACACTGAGATGTCCAGTTGTTAGGTCTCATTAGCCTGTAATTTTTCTGGCTCTCAAGGACTGCTGCCGGAACGAGGGTGGTCGCTAGCCAGGCGGGCATTCACAAAATGCCCTTCCACCATGCGGTGAAGCTCAAGCCCGCGGCGGGATTCGAACCATGGACCTGCTGCACGGCAGTCCATAGCCAATGCCACTGAGCCATCACTGCTGCTCCTGTTTGCCTAATTTCTCGTTGCTTACGTTTCTCGTTGTAATTGAGATCTGATAGTATTTCTCTTTGTATCGGTATGCCTATACTAGGCATCATCGTGGTCATTATTTTCTTAAACAAACTAAAGATGTTTTGACGACGACTACGAATTTGCTTACTAGCTAGACTATGAAAATGATACCTATCTTATCTACATAAAAGAAAATGAATTACAGAAATGTTTGTACGCGAATAACTTCCAAAGGACTGCACTAAATTGGATAAATCTTTCTTTAATGTGTTCGATATTGTCAGAATGTTTGTAAGAAAAACAATATGGCGGTACAAAATTTGCCATATCATCTAGTAAAATATAAAATTGAATTTAAATAAGTATTAAGTAACCATTGCCCGCGCTGGGCCTCACAGTATAGGGCAGCGTCCTCCGGGTGGAAAATGAAGACGGTCGGTAGCACATTGATAGCTACTGGGTATGGTCCGATGGACTCGCTGACCAACGACGGCTACGGTCCTTCAGCATTCTGAGGGTTATACAAAGGGTTAACGTCCTGCCTAGGTATAAAATTACAAATTATACAAAGATAACTACGATCCGAACCGAATCACAACTTCAAACAGCGTGGATTAATAGACCTTCACTTGCGATATGTGGAATGTTACAAGTTTATTTAGATTTAGCGCCATCTAACAAGTAACCAATAAACTTAGAAGATATTGAAGCGGGATATCAGCTCTGCAGGAAGTAAGGTGGCCTGGGAAGGGGAAAGTACATAAGATAACGGTAAAGTGTTATTTTATAGCGGAACAAGAAACGGCCCGTAAATATAATCGAAACGTAAAATATTCCCCAGTATATTTTTTTCTAACAATAAATCCCTTTAATGAGGTAAAGGGATTTATTGTTAAAAAAAATTATTTACAAATTTTTTACGTTTTTGTCAGGCACGCACACACAGTCTTTGACAGGCTGTTTAAGTACTAAAAAGTGTTTTAATACTAAAAGGATTTGCAAACTACTATACTACTTTTTGAAGCAGCGGTTACACCTGCGGCACGGCAGTCCACAGCTATTAGCGTTCGACTATGATTGCTTCTGATATAGTATGAGAACGGAGCCAAAAAAATAATTTCTTAAAAGGCATCCTAGCGTGTGGATGTTATTTTTTAGAGTTTAATTAGTAGAATATATAAATATTTATTTCGTTTACCTAAAGGAATAAATAAATAGTGGGAAGGGGTCGTCTTAATCTCAAAACTAAGCTCGCTAGAAGTAAAAAAAAACTGTATGTTCTCTACAATATCCTCTTTTTAGGCTACAATTTCCAAAAAAAGCATTTTTAACGGATCACAGCTTCAGATACAGAAGCTGTGATCCGAAACGAACAAAGATTATCCGTACGAGCAATTGCAATCTGGAACCCTAATAGAGTAACCATACGGGGAAAAATTACGACATACATTTCAATTAGAACTCAATTACAGTTTCAAAGAACTTGCGAGAACGTCTTGTACTTGGCCAGTTTTTTTATTTATTTAATCACTAGTTTCGTAGTCCTCATTTATATTTTCATTATAATATCTTTTCAAAATTGTGCAACCTTTTTATACGTATTTCTCACGTTGCAAAATAAGCAAAACGCACGTTATCGCGGCAACGAGGCGGTCGGCGGCGGCGCGTTTTTATTTTTGACAAGTGCCATCGATACTGTCAGCGCCGCCATTGTTTCTCTGCTTTCTACAGAAGTTTGTGCCATAATGGTGAAAATTTTTATTTGAAATTATAATGTATAAACAACATTGCATTTTTGGATCAAGAAAGTACTGGATAATTTAAATTAAGTGTGTTTCATGTTAATTAAGATGGTGTAATGTTATTTTAAAGACCATTGCTGCAAACAGAAAAATCTATATTCAAATCAAAAATGTTAATTTTACCATATTTCAAATCGAGCAATTTCATCATCATCGCCTCATTTGTATCCTTGATTACTTACAAGAGGTTCCAGCCGTAGAAATTGGGAAAATTACGCTGGACGGCAAACACCTGTAACTCTTCATTGAATTGACAAACCTGAGATCCAAGCTTCATTAGTTTCACCAGACTATCCTAGATAAGCAGGTACGGCAGACCAGGCCTACGCACTCAATAAATTTGGTATCAACAGATATATTTCTTTGTGTCGTAAGTGCTACCGCAGGCACGGAAAGGACCATTTGGAGCTAGCCTAATCAGAAACAGCTCCTTAATTCCTGTTGTCAGGAAGTATACCTTCTTTCTTTTCTATGTTTTTGTGACGAAACAAGCTCGAGGCCCACCTGATGTTAAGCGGACTAACCTCTGCCTAAAACAGATGCATATTATCACAAGTGACGAATTGCACTGCGCCCGTCACCTTGAGACATAGCTGTTAAGTCTCATGAGCCTTTCACTGTCTCTCAAGGACTGCTGCTGGAACACACCGTTAGGTGCTTGGCGACAGATTTTCTGCTTGTTAGCTAGCCAGGCGGGCAATCGCAAAATGCCCTTCCACCATGCGGTGAAGCTCAAGCCGGCGGTGGTGATCGAGCCGAGGGGACCTGCGGCACGGCAGTCCATAGCTATTACCGCTTGGCCATCATTGCTTCTGTTCTACTAGTACTGCCTAATAGCAATAAAATAACAAATACAATTCCATCTAATGCCTTCACCAACAATCGTTTTAGCTATACATTTTTATTTATTTATTTATCAAACGTTATCTAGTATACGCAAAAAAAACCTGAACTATGAAATTGCTTGGTTATACGAGTACAAGGAATATTATTACGGTTAAAATAAATGAAATGTCAAATAAAACCTACACCACTGTGGAGTTAACGACATCTGCGCCAATGGCGATCGCGTTTCAGCGAAATATATTTTGACGTGTTCGAATTTCGAAAATGTTTCTTTTTTTTCTCGTTTCCGCGCACGAGTCGAGGACAATGCGGTCTGGGCGTAACGAATAACATGATTTATAAAAATGCATGTAAGCGACCGGCCTTATACAGGATGCTCATACAGACTTTTCCACTAACGCAAGCGGGCCCCTACTTTTAGTGTAGTTGCACCTAATGTGATAAGGGAACGATTTGGTGTGCATGAGTGTGACAAAAATCGTGAAAGGTATTTTAAGAAGGTTTGGACATGTAGAGAGAATGAATGAAATGAGAATGACTAAACAGGTATACTTGGGACAAGTGAAAGGAAGTGTTGGAATGGGAAGACCTAGGCGAATGTTCCGAAATCAAATTGAAGACGTTTTGAAAAAGGTCAGGTACCCTATATAACACAACGCTCTTGTATGAAAGGATTGTTGAATGTGGATGCCGCGAAAAATATATAAAAGGATCGTAGCAAGTGGAAATCTGTGGTTTCCGCCTACCTCTACGGGAAAGGGGTTATGTATGTATGTAGTTGCACCTACTACCAACTGCCTACCAAAGCGAGCTTTTTTTAATAATTTATAGCATTACCTTTAACCACTATCTCACCTGATGGTAAGTGATGATGTGGTCGAAGATTTTGTTCAAGCTAGGAAACAAGGACAGCTGCCGGAACACACTGCTAGAGGCTTGGTGACAGCTTCAAAACTGCTCTTTTGTGTAGTTGCACCTAATGTGATAAGGGAACGATGTGGTGTGAATGAGTGTGACAAAAATCGAGAAAGAAATGTTAAGATGGTTTGGACATGTTGAATGAAATGAGACTGACTAAACAGGTATACATGGGACAAGTGAACGGAAGTGTTGGAAGGAGAAGACTTAGACAAACAATGCGAAATAAGTTTGAAAAGGTTTTGAAAAAAGGTCAGGTCAGTACCATAAACCAACGCTCATGTATGAAAGGATTGATGAATGTAGAAAAGAGATATGCAAGGATCGTAGCAAGTGGAAATCTGTAGTACCCCTACGGGAAAGAGGTGTGATATTATGTACCTATGTATGTAGTTGCACCTACTACCAACTGCCTACCCAAGCGATCATATGATACACTTTAATGTTTTACTATGTGATACCATTAGCATATACCTACACCCACACTAAGACGTCGTGTACAAATAGGGCTAACTCGTACAAATTCGTATAAAAATTTACTGTGTGTGCCTTCGTGATTGAACAGGTATGTAGCTTTGTACGAAATTTGGAATGAAATTTACTATGAAAATAAATCATCAGATTTTATAACATGGGTATGTAATTCTTATCTATATTTAGTGTTTGAAAATATATTTATTTTGATGCGCTCGTAGCGTAGTTCGCTTAGCCGATCTTAACTGATCAGCTAAGTTAAGCAACTTCCGCCGTGGTCATGACTTGGATGTGTGACCGCAAGTGACATTACTACTGAGCGCTTCCGCGTCGGTCCCGGTTGTTTTCGTAGGACGGCGGTAATTTCAGCATCGTGGTAGGGCATTTTGTTAATACCCGCCTGGCTAGCCACCACTCTTATGTAGCCTGAACAACATCTTCGACTACATCACTAATTAAAGAAAACTTAATAATAAAGTAGTGCGATATGGTAATTAATATTCATAAAGGTATAACTTCTAAAATGTTATTTTTTTATATTTTAGGAGTTTTTCAACTCAACCGATAAGCAATACGCCTGCAACACGACATCTCTTATACAGTCGCGTACAAAATTGGTAAGCATTGAGTGTTGAATACAAAAGGTTATATTATAAATTTAAAGTGGACTGCTCGTTAAAATATCAAGTTTGCGATGTTGTTTATTTGTTCGCCATTTTGTTTATTTGTCTGTCATCTTGTTCGTTTATTTGTAAGTCACAAACGCGATAAATTTGATTTGTAACTTTTTGTTGAAGAACAAAACATGGCGTAATATGACAACGTGATGGAGATATAGGGATGAATTTATATAAACGGTTCCGTTTTTTCTTATAATAATGTTTTTGAAAGCTATCAGCAAGATGAAGAAAGCAATGATTGTAATATACCTACTATATTTTGTTATAAAATGAAGTTGTTTTACAAATTTACGAGAGAAAAATCATATTTTAATATTGTTATGTTTGCAATAACGCCTGCTATGCGGAATACATTACAAAATTACAAATGTATGATAAATTTTTTTTTAAGTTATGTGCGGGATTCCAACCCGCGTCCATCCACCCCTTCAGTTGTTGAGTAAGTAGTAAGTTGTTTTATTAAAACGTAATCTGCAAGTGTTTTATGTACTTGTGCGTCGATAAGTTTTTATGTTTGCGATTATAATATATTTCTGATACATGAGTCCTCGTGTCATAAATATTTCCATTTTGTTTGTTCTAAAGTTTATTATATAATATACTTCTTGTTGTCATAGATAAATGATCGGCCAGGGTATATGTGTAGCGGTGTAGATGCTAACAATGTTTGAAACTTAGAAAACCGACCGGAATGCCATAGAAAAAAATTTATAAAGGAATACCTCCCTTGGCCTCCTAGGTGGTAAAAACACCTAAGAAAAAATGCTATGTGGCCTTTAGGAGGTTCACACCTGAAGAAGCTTTACTTGGCTGTACACAGCACGTGTGTTGAACAGAGATACTGAATAATATAATAAATTATATAATAAACATTTAAAAAATATTTTTCTGAAATATATCTTTAAATATTAAAAGGCTCTCTCGCAATAACTATCGACAATCCAGACTTAGTTTCATGCTAAGTTGTTGTGAAGAGGTTTTATCGGTCATGCGCTCAAAAAGTCAACATATCCCGATAACGCTTCGTTTACTGGTGAAATGCGTCGAAATTTTTTCCGGTTGCGTAACGTAGTTTTAGGGCAGTAAAATATAGGGACTATTGCCTAGTTGTAGGCTAACTAAGACTTATGACTTAGACTAAGAAGTTTGGATACGTTGCACCTCATTTCAAAAATCTAAAATATGATTTGCGTGTCATATTGACCAAACTGCGCACGCCGGGTATAGCTAGTTTTGTCATATAATTCATTCGAAGTAGATTAACGAATCTCCTAAATGATAATCATATCATCATAAATGATGCCCATAATTATATTTATACTCATAATAATCATTATTATGCGACGTTGAGACATCCCAGTTCTTTGGGTTGTTTTAGGTCATAGGCCCTTAAAACGTTGAGTCTTATTTTAGCGGATACGATGAATGATATCTGTGCCTTGGTACAGTCAGTGAAAAAAACGTCTTAATCGATCTATATGATATGATTAAAATTCTTGAGTAGCTTTATATGATGCTGTTCTTTATATTATGATAACAACAGTCATTATTTTAAAATTCACTTAAAAATACGAAGCGGCTTGACGATGTCATAGAACATATAAGAATAACGATGTCACGGTGAGGACGATACGGTGGCACTTTTTTGTATATTATTATAGTTCACGCTGCCATCTGGTTTTTTACGGGGCTTGTGAGCTGCTTATTGGCCAGCAATGGCTGATATATTCCTGAATATTATTAATTACAGCTAGTACTTATAGCTTATGGTGTGTAATTCAGTTCATAGCTTTTTCATGGTGCCATGGCTATGGCTGCAGTGCCAAAGGTTCGTTGGTTTTATTGCATAGCATTTTGCAAATATCTCGGATGACCAAATCTGTAGTCAACGGTCAAACGGTGTGTTCCAGCAATAATAAGTCATTCTAGTCGTAGCCTGCATGTTGGTAATATATTTTATGTGACATAACCTTTCCTCGTTAAGCAATTTGAACTTCTGATGATGACGTATATGTATATTTAAACGGGTTTGTAGGGTATTTTGCTTAGTATAAGAATAGAGACTTATACCATAACAAAATTAGCCTTGACTCAAAATTATTACAAAAAAAAAACAATTCCACTTCAAATTAGTGTGAAAGTTTTTCATCTCGACAGTACTGAACACGCGGTGGGCAGAGGCAGTATAATGCGAACCGGTCCCGGCCCACCGATGCTTATTCAATGGCCTGCGAACCGCAATAACATATGCTTACTGCACAAAAAACTCACTAGCTACCACCTTACAAGTTATGACACCATTCCTTCTTACTTTACATGGGATTATTCGCTCTAAAACAATAGAAAGAGAGACCATAATGCCGCGTAGAATATGGCGGTAGTTGTGATTTTTGAGGAACCATTGTGTAGATGCTCCGCGTTTGTGATAGCATCTTCATCAATTTTATAGTCTATTGTAGACTTTTTACCATTTATAGAGGGATTAAAATGCTTTGTTTAAGTTGTTTTATTGAGGAATGCTCGTTAAGGGAACTTACCACATTATGAAATGTATATGTGGTTTAAATTTCAGTTATAAGAAGTTTTATTTGAGTGGTTTTGAATAGCTACGAATTGTTATACAAAAATGAACGTGTGAATGCACGTTGTATGTCCTTTAAATTTTGTAGTATAAAGTTAGGAATGAAGTGTTGTAAGTAATAAATAGGATTCTGGCGTTACTTTGTAGAAATCCATATTTAATAATAACAAATATTTGAAGAAAACACTTAAAATTTATAAAAATATTTCGTCTAACTTTCCTGTAAACCGACGTGATTTCAAATATGTAGCTAAACCAGAAGAATTTTTGACGCGTTTCCTCTCTATACGAATCACCCTCAAGAGGTTTTGTCTCTTCATCCGAATGATTGAGAAACAAATCATTTGCAGTCCGACTTAAAAAATACTTTTTGAAGCGCTCGTAGCGAAGTTTGCTTAGCCAATCAGTTAAGTTAAGCAACATCTGCAGCGGCTATAATTTGGATAGGTGACTGCTAGTGAAAATACTACTGAGCGCTTCCGTACTTCGTAAGGCACGTTAAGCCGTCGGTTCCGGTTGTTGTGTTAAAATGGCATTCGTTATAGCGTGGTGGTACGGCATTTTGCGAATACCCACCTAGCTAGCTACCACCCCCAATCACTACCATCTCCCTGTTGAATATCGTAAACGTGACTAACGCAAACAATGCGCCAAATAAGCAGCATGTCCAACTTATTTTATGATCCTTCTTAATTTTAGTCTTCGTATCTTATTATCATTAAAGTTCTCAGCTTAAATAAGATATCTTTAATATTTGAATCATTGTTAAAGTTCACGGAGGGTAATGAACAATACGCCGTTATGCGTTATGATGAAATAATAATCAGGGTATCGCTGCATTTGGCGTAAAACCAACAGGGCTTATTATCGTCATTACATACATTAGCAAACAAGATGCGGATGTGCTTAAATAAAAAATCTTTTGCAATTACGGCGCGTCACGGAGGTGAAAAAAAACAACAAAATATTGTTACTTTATCATTTAAGTGTTGCTATAAAGTAAGCACATTATAAAAGCTTTTCTATAAATAATATGGATAAAAACATAACAATTATGAGCAAGATAAAATTATTTTCATTTAATTTTCTACAAACCTAGTATTTGATCTGTTCAGAAGTACTAACAAACTTTCAAAACTCCTTATTCCTATTTCCTACTTCAATAACTTTACAAAACTTATCTTCAATACCAAAGTTCGGCATGAAGGTCCTACGCATTCCACCCTTATTAGGCATCCAGATGGTACCTTAACATATCCCAGTCCTACCGCCAGCATTTTAAGACCTCGGGTATGAGAACTTTGTATTCCACACATTTCAATAGAAATAGCTCTTTCTTGAATGGTGGGCTTAGAGAAATAAAATACAGGAGATACAGGATAGGCGACGACAATACATGTTCGGAATTTAAAATTGAGTGTAAAATTTAGAATCGTGCAATCGCAGAAATAAGGTGGATTCAATAAGCGCTTCTTATTTCTATGTCGGTATACAAGGCTTATTTTATTATTTTTCTTCATAATGATTGCTTGTGTTTGGATCAGTATGGTAAAGAAGAGTTACAATGAATATATTCATGCGTTATTTTGCGGAAATCCGTATTTAATAATAACAAATAATTTTAAAATATTATAAGAAAACATTACATAAATATTTAAAAAAAACCCCTAAAAAATATATAAAAAAAAATATCTAGTGACAATTTCGCCTAATTTTCCTGTTAAGCCGACGTGACGGCACATACGCCATGCAGCCAAACTGGAACAGTTTTTGACGCGTTTCGATTCTACACGAAGCATACATGAGCGCACGATCGAGAAAATAACTGGTTTCTGAAAATACTTTATTATTATTAAAATATTTGTTATTATTAAGTTAATTATTGTTATATCCCACCATAGATAAATACATGGAAATGTTTTATTTTAATATGGATACTATCGCTTTGCCTTTTGCTTCGAAATCACTTAATGGTAAGCAATGACGACACCAAAGGTGGTAATCAGGCGAAACAGAGAATTGGTTCAATCCGCACTCTAAACACAGCCTTTAGCACACACACAAAAATTAACCCACTATGAAAAATGTCGAAGCTTTCAGGCTTTCCGAAGGCCCCGGCATTACGGCATATTGACTGCCATCCTAAAAGAACAACCTAACAGACGGAAGGTCACGTTACCTTCCAAAACACAAAACGCTTAGTAGTGAATGCCAATAGCGGTCACCCATGCCTGCCCCGTAATAAGATTACTTCACCTAACTGATCAGTTATGAAGGCAAGTTAAGCTGCGAAAGCTTCAAATGGTTTCTTAAAAGCAAATCTTGTTGTTTTTAAGGGTGAGAATAGTTAAACTTAAATAATTTTATAACTTCCTGCCTTCAGCAGGGAAGGACATAAAGTTAATGCTAAAGTCCCTTTTATTAGAACATTTGCCACAGAATTACAACTATTACACAATATAATTATATAATTAAGTGTAATAAGCCGAGTGTTAATAGCTCTGGACTTCCGTGCCGAAGATCCATGGTTCGATCCTCACCGTCGTCTTGAGCTTCACCGCATCGTGGAAGGGCATTTGCGAATGGCCAGGCGAGTGCTCGCCTGGCTAGCTGCCACCCTCAAGTAGAAAATCTGTCGCCAAGCACTTAACATTGCGTTCCGTCAGCAGTCCTTGAAAGCCAGTAAAAACAGACAAGAACCAAAAATAACCTAATATCGTATGTCTCAATGTGACGGGCGCACTGCAATGTTATAGGCAGAGATTTAAAATCAGTCTACAGAATACGTCCTAGATCCGTCACAATCACAAAAAAACTCCGACTTCAAATATAAAATACGTATTATTAGGGATAAATCAAATACAAATATAAATCAAGGGGTACCTCAAGACAATCTTTCGAAAATAAAAAACACCAAAAAACAGTCGAATTGAGGTTTTCCTCCATTTTTAAGTTTGTTAAAAACAGTTCTCTTCCAAATCTTCCTGATAAATACCTTAAAAGACAGGGGAACGATGCGCCCAATAAGCATGCCACAACTAAGATCAATATAAGTAGGGTATTGCACATTACGCAACTGGTTTTTTAAGGCAGTAGATATAATACCAACAAGAGCATTCCCAGAAAGGGGAATGATGAAATCAAGTCAGGACAGCGACTGGCCATCATCCTATATATATATTTTTTAATGTTATTATGAAGGAACAAGCGCGATGCCCACCTGATGTTAAGCGGTATCCTCTGCCTATAACAGATGCCTTTCATCACAAGTGACGAACTGCACTGCGCCCATCACCTTGAGACATACCTGTTAAGTCTCATTTTGCCTGTTATTTCACTGGCTCTCAAGGACTGCTGCCGGAACACACCGTTAGGTGCTTGGCGACAGATTTTCTACTTGAGGGTGGTCGCTAGCCAGGCGGGTATTCGCAAAATGCTCTTCCACCATGCGGTGAAGCTCAAGCTCTGGGCGGGATTCGAACCATGGACCTGCTGCGCGGCAGTCTGAACCATCACTGCTTCAAAACTACTTAATCGGATACCTACGTTACATATTGTAAATCTCCAAAAAGTTTAGTTTTTTTGTGTTGCTATAAACAAAATATTAAAACGACCATCTACGAGGGATTAAAGTAAGACAAGGAGTAAATATAATATATATGCAACTTGGGACCATAAACTATCAACTACCATTGTCTTCATTTAAACTATCCGTTAATACGATTCCCTCTCAGAATGATCAATAGTTACAGATGCAAGTAGCTTTGCTTCTAAATTATTACTTGCAATTTATAGATTCATTGTAATATGAATCTTAGTACCTAAAAAACAAGGTTCACAAACTGCAATATAAAAAGATTTATGCATTGGAAGCTCTGACATTTCCATGGATGATACATCAAGAGCTAATCGTAGGCGATGATTTTAATCTTTTAAAGAGCTTTGTCTTGTAAGTTTTTGCATGTTTTGTACAAGAATAGCTGGTGATAGCTTTAGTATATATGGACTGTTCAATATCTTGCTGAAAGAGGTTCGATTCCTGCCCGACACAAAATAATGTGCCTTTGTAATTTGTAAATGTGTTTATTCTTGACAAATGTAGTGTTAAATCAAATTAATAAAATAAAATTGGAATCGACTTCTAACACTGCAAAGTATGAACTAACTTGCTAAAGTTAAATCCCCATGCCTATTCTAAACAATTTGAGCTCACATTTTATGGTCCGATGTCAAAAAATTATTTCGAACCTATTATTATTGGTAGTATTGGAAGTCTGTTCCACTCCCTATTCCATGATTGGGGGGGGGGGGGGCATTACATTTGGCAATGTCAGTTAAATAATACATTATTTATTTACTTATTACAGTCACCCCGTGACCACGATCACTGCAAAGTGTTTGAAACGTCGGGACAAAAATAATGATAAATATACGCGATTTAAACCGTTTAAAGTTGTTTAATTACTTAATACATTATTTTCAGGTTTATGATGTCAAGTTAACATTGAAACTATTATAAACTTAGATAATGTTATTTTCATACGGGTAAATATTTATTTTATTTTACTTGTATTTGGGAGGCTTACAGCTTTCATTACAAAGTAATGTTGAAACAGACAGATAAAAGCCATTTACAAACCTCCACAATTAGAGGGTTATTACAATAATATTAGAAAATAAGTATATAACTCTAAAGTTTACTTCTTAAAAATGCTTATGCTAACTTCTATCCAGGGGAGTGGCATATGGCTGAAATAATATGGTAATTATGTTTATATAAAATATACATCGTACGACATAGCATTAGTTATCATCGTAATGTGAAGTTCTATCATTCAATTTCTCATATCCATATGATGATTTGACAGTACGCATCGCACATACACCTTCACTGATCAAACACATTCACTGAATGAACTGAACTTTTGAAGCGCTCGTAGCGAAGTTTACTTAGCTGTCCTCAACCGATCAGCAAAGTTAAGCAACGTCGCGCGCGGTCATGAGTTGGATGGGTGACCGCTAGTGACATTACTACTGAGCGTTTCCGTGCTTCGGGGGGCACGTTAAGCCGTCGGTCCCGGTTGTTGTCTTAGA
Source organism: Plagodis pulveraria (assembly GCA_963890685.1). Lineage (NCBI taxonomy): Eukaryota > Metazoa > Arthropoda > Insecta > Lepidoptera > Geometridae > Plagodis > Plagodis pulveraria. Next base: position 5,578,886 of record OY982964.1, on the reverse strand, counting down.
ATGGCAGTTGTTATAGCATGGTGGTAGGCATTTTGCGAATGCCGCCTGGCTAGCTACCACCCTCAAGTAGAAAATCTGTCGCCAAGCACTAAACGGTGTGTTCCGGCAGCTGTCCTTGAGAGCCAGTACTTCTAGGTTAGCCTGAACAACATCTTCGTCCACATCCTCACTTACCATCAGGTGTGATAGTGGTCAAAGGCTATACCTATCAGGCATAAAAAAAAACTTTTGCATATTGTCGAAGCTAGGTAATTAGAACTGTTGTGATTGGTAGCATAAGGTTTATTTTTCAATGAATGTTTAAATTTTTACGTTGAAAGGTTATAGTTGAATTGTGTTACCAGTCACCAACCGTCTTTGATGGTAATAAAGTTCTCTATAATCTAAAAAATGCTAATGCCATTTATTTACTTCAAATAGTTTAGTACCTAGCTGGTATACCTTATAAAAGTAGATGAATAAAAACACAATACTTCCTTCAAGCCTAACAATATCGCTTATGTATTATTATCTCACAAAATAGTAAAGTAAGCTCTAAAGCATTCGATAAATCTGCGAAAATATTCGAACATAAACAGTGAAGCGCGCCGCCCGTGATGGGGACTCGAATATTTGAATCCAGTCAAAGAAGTAGAAATCGTGGATATGGCAGTGGGAATAAGAATTTTTATATTAATACAGTAGAAATTTATTTACTAGATTATAAATTCTACGTGCTAGCTCTTCATATTTGTCATTCCTTGACCATTCCATCAACGCGAAAAACTTTCAAACAGCTATAGATACATTTTTTTTTGTTAATGTTATTAAATGAGGAGAAGAACATGTCACCTGCCAGTCATTGTCACGCCTATCAATTTTCATTTAAAAAAAAGTTTTGTTGAGGAGTAATATTTATTTACTGCTACAACAAAAAAAAAGGTACCAAGGTATCAATATAACATTATCGTAGCATATTTTGAGTAGTTCGGTGTTTATTCTCGGCACAACATGTTTCCTTTTGTTAATGTTACGAAGTGAGGAGACGAACAAGTCACCGCCTGATGGTAAACGTCACGCCTGTCTATTATAGTTATTATAGTTGCAGTGTCCCCTTTCTTGTACTGCTTGACACTCCGAGACGTTAAATCTCTTGTCTCGTTTGACTAGTAATTTCACACGCTACAGTGCCATTTTACACCTGAACACATTTTTGCTTGCACACTACTGCTCCACGGCAGAATATTTGAGGCTGCGGAAGTATCCACCAAGTTGGACTCTTGCTGAGACCTGGATATGCTTAAATCCTACTGAAGTGAATTTCCCGATCAGCAGCTATTTTAACAGATAAATGTTTCTCTCATATATTCTTTCCCTTACCCCCGCATATGGCTTCGGTATAATACATCTTCTCCAAACTACCTAAACCCCAAATATAGTATATAAGTATATATATAACAACACAGGACAACACAAGGACATTTTGGTATAACTAAGTAGTCTTCAATTTTTTATCACAATTTCATGGCCGGCTCCCTAACGGCATTCCACTTCGAGAGTGATATCTTGGCTGTATAACAAAAATCAGGTTATCAGGATGATAAGAAGCCTTTACATGCGCCCAGTGTTGAGCAAAACCTCTCATCGACGTGAGTGGCAGTATGCTGCTCATTTGTCGCATTTTCCCTTTCGTCACTTTTCACGCAGCGGAAAGGATTGAAATAGTGTTTTATATTAAGCTGGAGAAATTGTGTCACATTCTCCGTTATTTCATCCAACAACATTCCTCCATCAACGGCGGCGCGACAAACTTTCGCTCCGAGAGAAATATTTGCATAAGTTCTTATAACAGCAATCGAGTGATCACCATCTTACCCCGAGTCAATAATGGCACTTTTAGAGTAAATATTTTTGCTCAGAGAGCCTTCAAATGATTGAATAGTCAAAGGCTGTGAAATAATTCTAAAAAGAGGCATAACTGCAATGTTACTTTTTTCTTTCCTTAGTAAAGGTTTTTTAAATCTTTGGTCTCTATAAAAATTTCACCTTTTGGCAAGTGATAATGCGAACGAGGATGGCAAGCATACTTGAACTAGAATTAGTATTGGCCCTCCAGGAAAGCGGCTGGAACTCATCATTAGATGCTTGACTTTTAAATTGATGGTAGCTAATCAGGCGGGTATTTCCTTAATGCTCTACTACCAGCATCGATGAATCCTAACAAATGCCTTTCTTAGTATCTTTTTCGTGATTGTACTGTAACAGTTATAAGGCCCATATGATATTAAAGTCATGTGGAATGCTAAAAAATCGCTATCTGCCCATGAAGTATGGTCTCACAGCTGAGCCAATATGACGTATATAAGGTATGACTTTAATTTACCCTTTCGTTCTTATGAATTGTCTGGGATGGACTCAAGAAAAAAATTCCGTAGTTATTCTGCCAATAGCACATTTATAAAGAAGAATTCCCAGTGTACTACTAATAGAACAAGTAAGATAAAAACTTACCGGTTGTTTCATTTTGAATAATTTTAGCATTGTTATTAAAGAAGTATTGTGCCACTAGTTCTATAACTAGAACAATATGCGTCATGAGGCCTACGAGCGCTCAGAAATAATGAATTCAAATCAAGACTGATTTGAATTCATTATTTCTGAAAAACAAAAAAAAACAGCAGACTTTGAAGCAGCGATGGCTCATTGGCAGTGGCTATGGACTGCCCCGCAGCAGGTCCATGGTTTGAATCCCGCCACGGGCTTGAGTTTCACCGCATGTTGTAATACACGCCTGGCTAGCGACCGTCATCTGTCGCCAAACACCTAACGGTGTGTTCCAGCAGCTTTCCTTTGGAGCCAGTCATTCTAGGTTAAGCGCGTTAACACTTTTGACCACATCATCACTTACCATCAGGTGAGATTGTGGTCAAAGGCTAACCTACCACGCATAAAAAAAGTAACATAAATAATTCCTGGTTGTTCTATTCTGAAAAATATCAGCGTTGACAGACGTCATGAACCACGAGTTCCATATAAAGAACTATATGCGTCGTGATGACCGCTCAGAATAATGCATTAACATCACTTTAAAACAAATAAAATAGTTTTTAAACGCTCAAATATCAAGCATATAAAGAATTATCTTATGTGTGCATATCACTGTAGTTAAACCAACTATTGGACTTTGTCAAAATCACATTGCGACGAGTTTGTGTCTAATCCAATTACAAGAAGCCAAAACACGCAAAATTGCGTGTTCTCACGCTAAATGCAGCCCGAGTTAATATTGCAAATGGATGTTAGTAATCCTTTTTGTTTCTCCTGGTTTTGATTTGATTAAAGCAGGTATTTGTGGGTGTAGTTGTTGCTTCTATAGGGTTCTTTTCGAGAAAATTTATATTTATTCCTATAAGCAGGAAGGACGCACGCAAAATGTATTAGGTTCTTCCCTCTAACACTGCCCATTCAAGAACCATTTCGCCGTGTTTGGATACTTTTTATATATGATTACTCAAAAAACTAACACAACAGAATAGTATAAAAATTGATTTGTATTTTATTTACTTAGAAGAAATACGACTTATCGTCGGCTAAAGTGTCAAAACTCGTAACTCCATTTTTATTCCGAAAAGAAATTTTTATACCATTTTATTACTAAATTCTGAACGCATCCTTGGCAAAACTCTTAAATCCTTTTAAAAAGCCGTTACGGTTTAAAATGATAAATAGAAAACCACGTAACTTATATAATTATTTTTTTTAGGAAAATCTCGTTACTCCATTTATCGACACATGCCGCTAATATGTATCAAAATTCATGTCAGATAATTATATATATTATTTTTATAAGTATTTAAGTATAAAATGAAAACAAACCTTTATACAAAATTTTTCGTGATGAAGTTTTTCGTGTCTCCTGCATAATTTGCTCTTATGGAGTTACGAGGTCTGACACTTTAGCCGACGTTATGTATTTCAGTTATTTTGGTTGAAAAATCAAACAGCGGTTGCTTCTTTTGGTAAATGTATACGAGACCGCCTCTTGAGTATGAAGAAATAAAAAAAAAAATAACTAGCTGTACCTGCGACTTTGTTCGCTGAAAACTAATTATTCACATTTGAGCACTGTTCTGTGGTGTGTCGGTGGTGAAGCACTTTTAATAAAGCATAGCTCAGAAAGGAGCTTTTTACTTTGGATTTGAAAAGTCCCGGGTTGTGTTTTGTTAAGTAACTCAGAGAGTTCCTTCGCGGTTCGCACAATAAATGTTGAAGCAAAGTACATTATGCGTTTCTTTGGAATTTCGATTATAAAACGGCGTCTTTTTGCCGAGGTTCTCCTTGTTTGGAGGTAGAATGAAAATACACACATCGAAAAAGTCTAAGCAACATGCATCATGTCACAAATTTTACCAATTATATTAATAAATTTTTAAGTCTTTACTCATTTAAGGTGCGTAGGTATGAAATTTTTTTGTTTTTGATGACATACTGGCTGGTTGTAAAAAAAACTTTTCAATTATGTTTTGTTTTTTCATAAAAATTAAACAAATGTGAATTTCAAAATTACAAATATACGATAGGAAAAATTTAAGTCATGTGCGGGATTTAAATTTTTCCTATCGTATATTTGTAATTTTGTAATGTAATCCGCTTAGCAGGCGTTATTGCAATCATAACAATATAAAAATGTGAATTTGTTTGAATTTTAGTGCGTTTTTATTGCTACGTTTAGTCTTGATTTTATAATTTTACCAACAATTTGAATAACGTTAGCGACAAAATTGGATTGTGAGACGTTCTTTTCATCATGGAGCGAAATCATTAGACGGCAAATCAAATCCAAAGAGCTGTAGGGATGTTGCAAGCGGGAAGAAATTAATCTCAGGTATCTAGGCATTTTAGTATTCATAGAAGCGTTGTCGTCTTTGGCAGTGCTACAATAATACAGGAGACCCCGCTGAACAGGATCTAGGCCGTGGAAGGAGTACAATCACTCGGCAAGACCGGTACATACAACTGACTGCAAGATGCCAGCCGATGTTAACCGCTCGAGAGATAAGTTTGAGGCTACAGAATTCAAGTGGTGTTGTTGTAAGTCCCCAAACTGTGCGAATTCTACTGCATGAGTACGGCCTACTTGCTCGACACCCAAGGTGCCCGTCAATACGTGATACAAGAAGGGTGAGAGTGTAGGCCCGGCCCGGAAATACTGAAAGGCTCAGGTGCGTTCAGGAAGTTCATCCATACAGCGGCTCAACAGTTATGGTATGGGCGGGTATTATGAAGAACAAGCGCACTGAACTCCTTTTTATTAATGGAAACATGAGTGATGTAATTACTGTGCATGGTATAAAATATACACCCTGCCTGAAGTACTAATATATACATACTAGCAATTACATTGTAATATACACTAAAAAAAGAATCCTTAAAAGATATTTCAGCAACAGCCATTACGTCTGTTGTTGAATAAAGGCCTCTTCCATTTATTTATTTTTATGCCTGATAGGTTAGCCTTTGACATCTATCTCACCTGATGGTAAGTGACTCTTAAGGACAGCTGCCGGAACACACCATTAGGTGCTTGGGACAGATTTTCTACTTGAGGGTGGTAGCCCGCCCGTAAAATGCCCTACCACCATCCTTTAACGACTGCCATCCTAAGACGACAACCGGGACCGACGGCTTAACGTGCCCTCCGAAGCACGGAAACGCTCAGTTGTAATGTCACTAGCGGTCACCCATCCAACTCATGACCGCGCGCGACGTTGCTTAACTTTGCGGATCGGTCGAGGACAGATAAGTAAACTTCGAAACAAGCGCTTCAAAAAAAAAAAGTTCCCTCTCTTGGCAGGAGTCTTTTCTTTATAGAGTTGTGACGGGTAAATATCGAGGCTCACCTGACTTTAAAAGGTAACCACTGCCCGTTACATATGCATTTCTTCACGAGTGTCTAACTGCACTGCGCGCGTCACCTTGAGACATAAATTTGTTAAGCCTCGTATGCCTGTAATTATACTGGCTCTCAAAGACTGCTGCTGGAACATACTGATAGGTACTTGGCGACTGATTTCTAAACAGGTGAGCATTCGATAAATGCTAACTCTTACCACTCTTGCATGTAGATATAGGGGGAAGGGGTGGAATTCTTCGGGGAACTAGGAAACCAGGTAAGAGAAAAGAGAAGAAATTTAATTCATTTAAAAAAAAAACAGACCTATACATGTTAGTATTTATAAAAAACACCAAAGCTGGTTACTGAAAATCTATTGAATCACTAATAATTGAACAAAATATTTAAAAACTAATTTTAACTGGGCTTAGATCAGTCCAACTTCATTTTCTATTATTTATTTAATACGCAAGTTTTGAGGAGCTAGTCACAATGGACGGGCTTAGTAAGATTTAAAAACTTTTAATGGCTTTAAAAGTTTTAATCACTTACGAAGACACTTAATACTTTCAACACCTTCCTACCCATATCACTGGGTGTGGAACTGTGGAATCGGTGCAGTATATATTTTTTTAACAATTGAAAGAAAATCTGAATATTTCTTGTGTTAGATTGTGGCTTAATTGGTGTGCGCCTGCCTCACCCTCTTTGGGAATATACAGTTTTATTGGCTAACAACCTCTTAGGGTTGACTTCTATTAGTCCTAACAAACATTTTGAGATGTTTTTTTTTAATGTATTTTTTATGTGTTCTCGTGCTTATTCAAGCACGAGCACCTGATGTCAAAAGTCTCTTGTGCCTGTAATGTAAACTTCATATTATATTTCATATTTTTTTATAACTTGACTGTATGTAAATAAGAGATTCAAAAAAAATATTCAAAACTCTATTCAAAAGGAGCACGGCGCGGTCCAGTGTTGTCGCGGCGTGCTCGGAGTAGGCATTAAAAATGCACAACAAAAAAAGTATTTATTTTTCCTCACAAAAAAAATTAACCTCTCAAAATGTATCTTAGGCCTAGCAGAATTCAATCCTAAGAGGTTGTTAGCCATTGAACAATAACCCTGTATATCATCATCAGCCGGAAGACGTCCACTGTTAAACAAAGGCCTTCTCTTTATAACGCCACAATGAACGACTATTAGCCACTTGTAACCATTGGCTACCCGCGACTTTTACGATGTCGTCAGTCCACCTAGTGGCAGGCCTGCCAACTCTAACTGGTATTAAATATAGCGGGTATATAATAAGCACAGTGCATGCAGCAACATCCTACTAACCTTGACGTGAGTAGTGGCATGTTGCAATTTTTTTCGGATAGCGATATTAATTCGGAAATAATAAACATTAAAAATAAGATTTTTAGTTCTGTCTACTAAAAATCACGTCTTGTTTATCAAATATTACAATCGTTACTCGTAGTATCCGTAAACATATGCAAGCAAATATTTATATAGCTTTGAGTTAAGACTTTTTTTTAAAATTGACATGACTCGCAAATGTTTCGTTAGACAAACAATTTTCAAATCTAATAAATCTGAATTCTTGAACCCAAATCATTTTTTTAGTTCAATTTTCTCTGGTCTCCACGCTGGTACTGTATTCGAAAAATCTTGAAAAAAAAAGGGAATACACAATTACTTTATAACAATAAGGAGTAACTTTTTTTTTTAATGCAAGCAAATTATAACTTGGTTTTGTCTTATTAATTAAAAGTATACCTTTGATAGTTTCTTTTTTACAAGTTTTATTATTATTTTTAGTTTTACATGGCCCGATGTTTATCATCAAATCTAGCATATTAAATTTGATCCACTTCCCGGCTACCGATTGTGCTGAAATTTTGCGTACATGTGTAAATCGCGTGACACAGCAATATTATGATGTTATGTAATGGTGCTGATCTGATGATGGAGCTAGAAGGTGATCAATGGAACTTCGCAAAGAAACGACACTACCTCATCGAGTTTGGGCTCATTTGTAACGTCTTGACGAGTATTTTTATAAGATTTAGTTATTTTTATTAACAAGATCATAATATAATAATGAATAGATTCAGGCGTTACTTTGCGGAAATCCATATTTATTAATAACAAATATTTAAAAAGTATTTTAAGAAAACATCAAATTAATTATTAAATAAAACACTTAAAAATCTTTATAAAAATATATCGAATGACAATTCCAGCTAATTTCCTGTAAAGCCGACGTGACGTCACAAACGCCACGCAGCCAAACCGGAAGAGTATTCGATCGATTCTCGATCGTGCGCTCGTAGAGTCAAGACCTCTTGAGGAGGCTTCGTTTAGAAGCAAAACGCGTAGAATACTCTTCCGGTTTGGCTGCGTGGCGTTTGTGACGTCACGTCAGCTTAACTTGTGTGCTTGTTATTAAATAATTAATTTGATGTTTTCTTAAAATAACTTTAAAATAGTTGTTATTATCATAATAAAAGTTTGTTTTTAAAAAGTATTTTTTTATAGAGAAAAGCTTGTTCTCTTGACTATTTTTGCCATAAAAACATCAGAAAGCCATATATAAAGCAAAATTGATTTATTAATAACGTAAGCGTGTCTCGTAACTCTTTCTTTAACTGTTTTTAATTCAGAAAATAACAGAAATATAATACGGTAATAATAGTTAACATAGTTTTAGTAAACATCCCAATAATTCCCGCGAGTCTCCGCAGTCTCAGAAACGGTTCTATTTAAAGCTGAGATTATTGCGTGTTAGGCTGGCTACACACTTGCGACATAAAATATAGATTTATACAACGTTTTCTGGGTGACATAAGTCGTACTGTGAGAACGTATATCTATTGCAAAAACAGTATGTATGTTGGTATTGAAGCAATGATGGCTCAGGGGCATTGGCTATGGACTGCCGCGCAGCAGGTCCATGGTTTGAATCCCGCCGCGGGCTTGAGCTTCATCGCATGGTGGAAGGGCATTTTGCGAATGCCCAACTGGCTAGCGACCACCCTCGTCCGCCCAAAGTAGCTTCTACGCCCAAGTAGAAAATCTGTCGCCAAGTACCTTACGGTGTGTTCCGGCAGCAGTCCTTGAGAGCCAGTGAAATTACAGGCACATGAGACCTTCACAACTATGTCTCTGGGTGACGGACGCAGTGCAATTCGTTACCCGTGCGAAATGCATTTGTTATAGGCAGAGGTTAATCCGCTTAACATCAGGTGGGCCTCAAGCTTGTTCCATCACAAAAACATAAAAACAAATAAAAAATATTTATAACTGACATTTTCTTATGATCCCGACGACTAGCGACGTTTCAAACACTTTGCAGAGATCGTAGTCACGTAATGACTAATTAGTTTCACTCATCAATTGAGTAAATAAATAATTTGTTTGTACCTGCTTCTGAAAACCTTTTATCTCAACGTTAATTTCACAAGCACTGTGTTCCCTCACGGGGCCAAAGGTTTTGCAGTATTGCGTTGATCTTGGGATAAAATTTGATATGTGGATATCAAGCTCCTGCGATCCATCTTTTTATTTAAATTTTTTGAACTTCATAGTTTTAATAACTACACCTGACATTCATGGCATGGGCTGAGTTATTCTGGTGATATAATTTGGATCTCGGAACTGAATTTAGTAATAGCTTGGTTTCAAGATTATAAACTGCAGACTAAACGTTTGACAATGAAGTATAAAATTGTAAATATACGATAGAAACATTTTAATCATGTGCGGGATTCGAACTCGCGTCCATCCACCCCTTGAGCCGGGGTATGCTCTAATCAATTGAGCTAACATGACAAGACATCATAACTCAAATTTTTCCTATTGGTCTTTAACCATCGTATTGGGATGGAGCAAAAAAATCGTATAGGACGCGGGTTCGAATCCCGCACATGACTTAAATTTTTCCTATCGTATATTTGTAATTTTGTAATGTAATCCACATAGCAGGCGTTATTGCAAACATAACAATATTAAAAGTATACGATTAGTTTAGAAAAATTAAGATATACATATCTTCACTGCTGTATTCCCCGAAGGCTTAGGGTAGAGACGTTTAAACATTTACGTTTCATTAAAAATATTTTGATCCCATTTATTTGTTATAATAACCCAACAGCTTATCGGATTGAATCCAGGTATTCGACATTCTAAAGCTGCAATTGGACGCGACAGCAAGTTTGTCTTGTATTCAAAAATCGCAAGTGTATAGACGACTTTATCAGCAACGACGTGACAACTGCACGTAAACGTCGCCGCGTCTAAACCGGGCTGATTTATTTTATAGTACCGATAAATGAGTGCAGACGACGACGATTTACCGCTAATAAATGGTGGCGAGAGGTCTTGGGCTGTAAATGTCTTCTTTAAATTGGCTGATCGTTGTGAAAACAAGCTTAGCTTTGGAGTCTATTTAGTCCTGTCAATTTTGTAGAGTAACATATAAGAAAAATGGTCTTCATAATATAATCTTAATAACTGGTCTCAAATGACTTATTTTTATAGAGACGATTTACTTAACATTCCGTGGATTCACTGTGCGGGTGCCGGGTCCATAGCGTTGCAGAGGAAGAGACTCCAGTCAAAGTGCCTGGGACTTGCAACCCAGTGAGTAAGGAAAGGGGCCCCTTTATGATGCATCAATGCTCCCTTTCACCGCTCGAGCCTCCTCCCCTGCCTAACCAAATTTTGTTGTCCATCAAAAGAGTCCAATCGGGAGCTGCACCTAAAATGGAGTAAGGCTTGGATTTAGATTTTGTACATGACCCTTCTTTTACAAAATCGACGTGTCGTTTGTTCGCGGTCAAACCTTCTTTTACTCTAGCTACCGAGAGACTCGCCGCTTCACGTATGATTTCGAGGACTCTATATTTATTTTTATACGTGGCTCGATATTTTATTTTGAATTCATGGCTGATTGCTGAACAAGTATTAGAAAAGAAAAAACAATTTAACATGAAAAGTATTTTTCTTAACGTATTTGGGGTTTTGTACCCAAAAATCAAACCGGAGATCTTTTAATGAGACTCCGGCCTAGTCTGTCTGTCTGTCTCGTTAGTCCATTATGTTGACTTACCACTAATAAATGGCGGCGAGAGGTATTGGGCTCTAACTGTCTTGTGTAAATTGCCTGATAGTGGTGAGAGCAAGATTATCTTAGGACTCTGTTTAATCTTGTTTTTACCCATGTACAAGAAAACGGTAGCTAAATAACTAAATCCTATCGTCGCCATGAATAATGTGATACAACTAATTGATTACCATCATGATCAACAGCCACGGCATCCACCATTTAAAAAAATGCCCCCTCATTTTTTTATGCTTATGATAGAAGAGCCTTTGACCACTATTTCAAGTAGTAAGTGATAATGTGATCGAAGATGTTGTTCAGGCTAACCTAGAAATACTGGCTCTCAATGACAGCTGCCGGAACACGGTGTGTTAGTTGCTTGGTGACAGATTTTCTACTTGAAGGTGGTAGCTAGCCAGGCGAGCATTCGCTAAATGCCCTAACACCATGCTTCCAAAGACGACAACTGGGACCGACGGCTTAACGTGAAACACGTAAGCGCTCAGTAGTAATTTCCCTAACGGTCACCCATCCACCTCATGACCGCGGCGGACGTTAATTAACTTAGTGTATCGGTTAAGAATAGCTAAGCAAACTTGGCTACGAGCGTTTTAAACTAAAAATCAAATAAAAAATCAATTAAGGGGAATAGTCCTTATACTTGGCAGGCGTCTTGGGAATCGCAGTGTAAGATATCAGTTCGTCAGAAATTGTTGCTGCTTACTTTCTGGTATAATATCCCTTTATCGTCTCTTACAGCTCCCACTAGAGGTTTTGCGGTTACGATTTAAGCCCATTACACCACGGGGTACTCACTTTGCAAATAAATTTTCTGTAGTCACTGAGTCTTATCTGAAACTATAGCAACAAAAATGTATATATAACGTATAAAATACAAAAAAGAATAAATCAGTGCTATCTTCCATCCCATTGGGCACAGCCGGGTCGATAGGCTACCGTAGTATTCAGACGATATTACCATATGAATGATACAGGCAAAAAATACCCCCAGGTAGGAAGTCCGGACGGAAATAGGGCCGAGAGCTCAGTCCAGTTAAGCCCGGTATGGAGAGGCAACATAATGCGTTTTGGATTTTAGAATTTTATCATGACACATACGAGAGCTTTAATAGTCAACTCGTGCTAGATATAGAATTGACTCTACCGAATCACTGATAAAGTTTTTTAAGGAAATCAACATAGTAACTTAGCTAGTGGCGCCAGGATTTCTTTTCTGTTTTTGTGACGGCACCACCTCGAGACCCACTTGACATTAAGTGGACTAACCTCTGCCTAGAACAGATGCATTTCATCACAAGTGACGAATTGCACTGCGCCCGTCACCTTGAGACAGTTGTTAAGTCTCATGTGCCTGTAATTTCACTGGCTCTCAAGAAATCCTGGAATACAACAGGTGCTTGGCGACAGATTTTCTACTAGAGAGTGGTAGCTAGGCAAGCGGGCATTCGCAAAATGTCCTACCACCATGCTATAACGATTGCCATCCTAAGACAACAACTGGGACCGACGGCTTAACATGCCCTCCGAAGTACATGCGCGGTCAGTGTTACTAGCGGTTACCCATCCAAGTCATTACCGCGGCGTACGTTGCTTAACTTTGAACGGAAGCAAACTACGTTTCGAGCGCTTCAAGATTTAGTAACAATCCCGAATCTATTACTGTTCCTGGTAAACAGCAATAAGCTAGACTCCTGTTACGTGTGACCTATAAATGTCTAGCGAAACACGGTTTAGTCAGGTCGTAGATAATGTTTATTTAGTTCTGCATTATTATTTTTCCTTCATCGGCTATATTTAATTATATTACCACTAATTACTAATTAAATCAATAACAAATTTTACATAAATGCACAAGAAGCGCACGAATTTTCTTTTTCGATCCTGCACTGGAATAGTGCAGACCTCCTGAGGATGCTTCGTGTAGAATCGGAACGTGTGGAAATTCTTCCGGTTTGGCTGCGTGGCGTTGGTGATGTCAGGAAAATTAGGCGGAATTGTCACGTGATATTTTATTTCTTAATTATTTTTCTGAAATGTTTTCGTAAAATATTTTTATAGTATAAGTTATTCTTAAATATTAAGACGGATTTCCGCAAAGTAACACCTGAATCTATTAATTATACTAATTACTCCATTTTTTGTGCATTTAACGATTTCTCTGATTCCTCCGTTGGAAAAATGGTAAAAAATTCTATAGCACTAAGTTCTTTAGTACATTCTTATGTTTTTGTGCAAAAAATATTTAATAAATAAATAGTTAGAAATATGTTAACTGTTTTTGACTGGTAATTAAACTAAACAGTACAGTTCAGTTCAATTACCAGTTAAAAACTCGAGTGTTCTTTATTTAATTTCAATTAAATTATAGGACCAAAATTTTATAATATCATTACATACATAACATCACGCCTCTTTCCCGTAGGGGTAGGCGGAGACTACGGATTTCCACTTACTACGATCCTTACATATCTCTTTCGCTTCATCCACACTCATCAATCATTTCATACATAAGCGTCGGTTTAGGGTACTCTTGACCTGGCCTTTTTTCTGATTGTCTTCAATCTCGTCTTTAATAATAATAATATAGGCAAAATAATGAGTTGTAACGTCTATATTTAAATTGTAATCTATTCTCACCTTAAACTGTCTGTACAAGTCACAAGCGGGACAGTTTCAAACTATTTGATAGCAAGGATTAATAAAATCGGACTACTGTATAAAAAATATGCGTGGTAATTCATAAAAAAATATATACGCGTCGACTTGAGAATGCCCTTCATTATTGGAAGTCCATTATTAAAATTAAAAAAAGTTATTGGTTGGATGAAAACAAACTTTCCAAACTCTCAAAACTTAGACCAAACAGGAACAAATAGTAGAGAACATGCCAAGCACGTCTATTCCGGAACAGCGCGACGGCGCTGATTTTGGTCTTTTTACTCTACCAATGATAGATAGAGACGATCCTTTTATTAGGAGGTGGTAGACTCTTTTAACGGACTCCTTTTGTTGCGGTATCGAAGAGTTTTATTTCCGAGATTCACTGGATTGAGTTCCATTGTGAGGAATACTTGAAAATAGTTTCGTTTATTGAATTATTTTAGTTAGGTTTGGTTTGGAACGTTGTGTATTGTGGCTTTGTGTCACGTAGTTAGAAGTAAGTAGTATTGTATTCTTCTACACTACTTTTGTGATAGAAAATGTATTTACTTTGGAATAAAATAGATCATGTGACTGTTTTTTATTGCATTACGTCCCCGATTGCTAACCGCTTATCCATTTCATTGTGACAACAGTCGCCTATGAAAACACAATATGACGATATTTTCTATTTCAATATTAATAGCAATACTTACGCATGATATAAAACACTATTTTTCCGCTGACGTTGAAACAATAAAAGCATAATTATTTCTCAAATTTAAAGATGCTCATGCATCACTAGCCAACCAATTACGCCTTAGAGCTTTCCATGTTTACAAAAACATAAGTAATAAAAATTGTATCCGCCACGGCGTTGTCAATTTCCAAAATTAATGTTCCGTAATAGAGAACTGCCTACAAAAAACAAATTTCTGAATAACGTAAAAACCTCATTAGGAGGGAAGGTTCTTGATAAAATTAAATTTAGCCACAGACATTGAAACACATAATATTCGGCTATTTTGCTTTTTTAATCATTTAATGTACCAAGACAAATCTAAATACTAATATTTCTCAAATTCGATTAAGCCATTGAATAGTTACTAGCGGACAAATAAACAGACATACGTGCCGGTTAAACACGTAACGCACCCTTTTGGCTAAGCCGCAGTCTGGTTATAAGTAACTTAGTTTATTATATCTAAATCAATTATTTGACAAAATTCATAGCGTTCTGATGTGTAGTCATGTTTTAATCATCAGATGTTTGTGCAATGTGCAAATACTACGAAATAACTGAATTATCAAAAAATATTTTTTTCTTAGGACTCAGTTTGCTAAATCGTCCAACGCGAATTTCACGCAAACGTTTACATGCAAAGAAAAATGCAAGCATTCGTTTAATTCAAGGCTTTACATTGAATAAATGTGAATCCTAATTATTAAATTTAAATCCCGATAACGATTGAAGCGTGTGAACTTTAACTGACCTTTCCCAAACCTCACCGTAAATTTTTATAGCTCAAAATCTCTGGATAAAACCTCCATAAACAAACAAAATAAAATATCACCTCGCTTCATAACTACATCAAAAAATAAAAGCAGATTATCCTACAGCACTAACACTTTATTGCTCTCAATAAATACAAACATAAAATTTATATATCCAAGAAAACTTCTGATACCTGCTAATACGCGTACCACAAAATCAGTCCAATAATCCGCTTATACCCGTTGCTCGTGAGTTGCCCGTCAGTTGCCGTAAAGTTGCCATAAGTTTCTGTAAAGTTACCACCCACAGATTTTCATAAATAATAATAGATACCAAAGTCATTGACAGAGATCAAGGAGCCGTATGCAGAGTAATATATGGTTCCACACCACAAGATTTGAAATTATAAAAACATTTCAAAGTTTAAACATAAAGAGTACTGAAGACTTGTGGGGTATGTCAGTAAAAGTGGTAGAGTCTATAATTTACATTATTGCACCATATTTAGAAACAATATTCAATCTGTGTGTCGATAGTGGAAACTTCCCCGATTTAATGAAACAAAGTAAAATCACTCCAATTTTAAAGTCGGGGTCTACATCTGACCCTTGCAATTATAGACCTATTTCCATCTTACCTGTTCTGAGTAAAGTATTCGAAAAAATTATGCTCAAACAACTACTATCCCATTTTAACAAGCATAATTTATTAAATGAGAATCAGTTTGGTTTCACCAAGAGCAAATCCACAACAGATGCAGGTGTTCAATTGATGTCGCATATACTGGAAGCCTGGGAGAGTTCACATGATGCTATTGGCGTATTTTGTGATCTTTCCAAGGCATTCGACTGTGTAGAGCACTGCACTCTGATTCGTAAACTTTGCCACTATGGTATTCGTGGAAAAGCTCTGAATCTTATAGAGTCATATCTGTCAGACAGGCTACAGAGGGTTGGAATAAGTGGCAATACTTCTTCCGGGTCATTGGTAAAAATGGGAGTACCACAGGGATCAATTTTGGGATCTTTTCTGTTTCTAACATATATTAATGATCTGCCTTACATGGTCAAAGATTTCTGTGATATTGTTTTATTCGCAGATGATACCTCTCTGATTTTTAAAGTAGACAGGAAAGACAGTGAACTGACGCATGTAAATAATGTATTATCTAAGATTTGTAAATGGTTCGCCGCTAATAATCTTCTCCTAAATTCAAAAAAGACGAAATGTTTAAAGTTTTCTTTACCAAATGTTCCTTATGTTGAACCAAACATAAAGCTTGGCCCAGATAAACTCCCTATTGACAAAGCGACAGTCTTCCTGGGAATCAAAATGGATTCCACTTTACAATGGGATCCACATATACATGATCTCTCCGGAAGACTTAGTTCTGCAGCATATGCAGTTCTTAGGATAAGACAGTTAACAGACGTGGCTACTGCTCGCCTAGTTTATTTCGCGTACTTCCACAGTATTATGTCGTATGGCGTATTGCTGTGGGGAACTGCTGCTGAGATAGAGACAATCTTTATCATACAAAAGCGTGCAATTCGAGCCATATATAAAATGGGTCCTAGGGAATCAGTGAGGGATCTTTTTAAAGAAATTGATATTTTAACTTACCAAGTCTGTATATATTTGAAAATATTATGTATGTTCGTAAAAATTTGAGTAAATTTAAATTAAACAGTGACAATCACGATTACAATACTAGGAATAAAGATAAAATAGCGGTGCCAGGTTTTAGATTAGCAAAGACAAATAAAAGGTCCTTCTTAGGTAATTGTGTGCGGTTTTATAATAAAGTTCCTAAACATATTACAACGCTCACAGAAGGGAAATTCAAGTTGCATGTGAAAAACATATTGATTAAAAAATCCTACTACACAGTTTCTGAATACATAAACGACAAAAATGCCTGGACAATTCCGCCTCCGCCAAGCTATTGCCTGTCACCTACATAATTTATACAAATATTGTAATAACTCTATTATATAGTATGTATGTAACACATTGTTAAAAGATGTTTAAAAGAATGGCCCCGAGTTTCTTGCCCGTTCTTCTCGCAGTGGCTCTATACACTTTATTTGCTGAACGTGGCAGTACAATGTAGAATATTTCAATACTAAAATTTGTAATTGACCTTCATAAGAGCGTCATAGACGCCTAAATTGAATAAATGATTTTGACTTTGACTTTGACTTTGTTCAATAATGCAAGTAGGCCATTATTGTCTAGAGTAGGCTAAGTTCAGAGATTTTGATGAAAAATTGTTCTTCTACTACTACAATCTGTCTGTAAGCCGACTGCCGGTTAGCCGTTAACGTAAGAGAGTAAGCATAATAATTTTTTGCCTAGTTATTTTAAAAAAATAAGTATTTCACCAACTCCACATAATTGGGATAAAATTATGAGCATGATGAGTGTGACTACAAGTCTAAGTCAATCAGTAGGTTTTTGGCGATATTTTTTCTACGTCATGGTGGTAGCTAGCTAGACTAGCATTTACAATATGCGGTGAAGCTCAAGCCTTTGCGGCGGTGGGGATCATGGTAAGGTAAGGACACGGCATTCGAAGTTATTACCGCTCGGCTATAATTGCTTCAATAATCACAAATGAGACAATTTTTAAATATAGTAGAAGCATTAAAACCTGCCACTTCGGTGATAGCAATAATCGATAATATTGAATATGCATTTGAATTGTTTATTTCATGGAGATGCGCTTAAATGGTTTATGTTCATAAAGCTGGTATAAAACATACGGTGGATTTTTATCCACAGTAGTAAAACGATACAGAGATTACATTTTATTTAACATGATAAGGTTAGGCAAGCCAAAAATGGCTTGGTGGTAAATAGTAATATTCTCAAAGCACGTTCTAAGATGAACTTTAAACAATATCATTTTAAATAAAATGAAATCTCTGTCTCGTTTAACTACTCTACCAAAATACATTACTTAAGCCGGTGGAACGCAAATAGGGCCGTTAATGTGTTTACAAGTTTCTGATTTAAAATGCTGCTTAAATAAACATAGGCACAGGCACGTAATGAATAATGGATATAGTAGTACTGCATGGGGTATACCTCAATGACTCGTAAGTTGACATTGAAACAAGTAAAGTGATTAGGAATTTTGAAAAAAAAATCCAGTCTATGTTCTATTATCATGAGTTTCGTGTCTCTTTTGCCAATTGACAGGTTCCTCGTTAGATTTACAGGTACAACAATTATATATTTGCTTCTTCGATTTATTAAGAACTACGAAACGAAGAACAGCGGTTATAAATATATGATAACACTGAACCCTGCGGTTTCACTCAAAATAAACAATAATGAAAAGTGATAAAGTTAATGATGAAAAGTATCTCAAGTACTAATATAGGGACTTAAATATTGATATTCATCATATTCGGTTCAGTTCTTTTAGCGTAAAGGTGTAACAGACATGCACACATATTATTGCATTTATATAAATATGATGTTGATGAAAATATTGTAAATATTGACACACGCTACTATTTTTTCTTGTAGTTTTGTATGTAATAACAGTAACAGTGATAGTGAGACAAGTGACAGTTCTGACGGCGACTTGAAAAATGCAGCTGAGCCGGGGCAGACAGCGTCGTCGCAAAGTCAGTTACGCGCTGAGGCCCGTGCTCGTCGCTTCGCGCAATCGTGACATCCAGACGAAGGACTTCAAAACAGTTAGAAACTGGTCGGAATCATTCCGGTAAATATAACGCGGGTCCTAGCCGGTTCCTAATAAGTTAGTTTTGTATGTGTAAGTTTAATAATTTGCATGTTGTATTGACATGAATCTTGCACGGACATTATCCTATATCTTTTACGAATGCCCAACTGGCTTTTTAGTACCCTCAAGTTAAAATCTGTCCCATACCACATAATAGAGTGTTCAAGCAGATGCCATTGACAGTTATTAATTCTAGGTTAGCCAGAACACCACCTTCGACCCCAAAACTACTTACTACTTTGACTACTATATTACCTGAGAGGTAATATAGTAGTCAAAGGCTAGTGACAGCTATAAAAAAATATTCAATAGCCACCATATCCACCGTTGAACAAACGCTTCCACCGTCTGAAGGCGTTTGCAATAATCCCCACGATATTTACATGCGTCTCATGGCGATCCCAGTGTAAATTGGCAGTTATTCAGACAGAGCCTACCGCTGTTTTTTTATATATATGTACATAT
This sequence comes from Plagodis pulveraria, assembly GCA_963890685.1. Classification (NCBI taxonomy): domain Eukaryota; kingdom Metazoa; phylum Arthropoda; class Insecta; order Lepidoptera; family Geometridae; genus Plagodis; species Plagodis pulveraria. Next base: position 5,559,526 of record OY982964.1, on the reverse strand, counting down.
TATTCGTACCATTATTCCTATCATTAAGTTTTATGATAATTATTTTTGATATAAATACAATTATTGTACTTATATCAAACTAAAATCACTTCTATTCGTTTTAAGAAATCACTATAAATAAAAACAAAAATAAAAACTATAAATAAAATCACTCCTATTCGTTTTTGAAGCGCTCGTAGCGAAGTTTACTTAGTTGTTCTAAACCGATCAGCAAAGTTAAGCAACGTCGCGCGCGGTCATGAGTTGGATGGGTGACCGCTAGTGACATTACTACTGAGCGCTTCCGTGCTTCGGAGGGCACGTTAAGCCATCGGTCCCGGTTGTTGTTTAAGGATGGCAGTAGTTATAGCATGGTGGTAGGGCATTTTGCGAATGCCCGCCTGGCTAGCTACCACCCTCAAGTAGAAAATCTGCCGCCAAGCACCTAACGCTGTGTTTCGGCATCTATCTTTGAGAGCCAGTACTTCTAGGTTAGCCTGAACAACATCTTCGACCACATCATCACTTACCATCAGGTGAGATGGTGGTCAAGAGCTAGCCTATCAGGAATAAAAAAAAAAACTTTGAGAGGAAAAATTCTACATCGCTGCTTATACATAATTACAATTATATTTTATTTATTTTGTTTTATTTTTCAATGCTTTTACTGTAGTAGCTGTAGTATTGTAGTAGATGTAGTGTTGTATATAGTTTGTAGTATTTGTTTAATAAAGGCATACCGCCAGAAAAAAAAAATACAATTATACCTATATGCTCAAAGGCATGTATACACTATATACATAATATATACTATACAGATATAGGTATGTTATACAGAGATTTTTCAGGCAGCAGTCACCACTATTCATATGGTAATGCCCTCGCGTGCGATGTCCGGACGGAAGACCTGCTCTTTAGAATGATTTCTGACTTCGATTTATTCCATGGGTGTGTATGGGGTGTGAAGGCTTTTCAACTCGATAGTTCAATGAATGATATAGGGTGCGGAAAATTGGAAAGGAAACGTAGCACTGCGTATTGATTAATGAATTCTATGTCATTTGGAATAGAAAGCGAAACTCATATCAATTTATGCAAGTACTACAAATGAAACCAAAACTTTTAAAAAAATTATGTAGGTAGATTTTAAAAGTACTTATCTAGCTCGTATATTGTTTGTGCCCTGTTAAAGCGGACTGAATCGGAATTTAATGCTTTAATGCACAAAATTCTGTTTTATATGGACAGGAGCATATAAAAGCATTTTTTATATGATAGTGTCGGAATAATCACGAACTTCTGTCTATAACAGATACATTTCGTATCAAGTGACGAACTGCATGCTTTGTGAATGTTCGCCTAGCTATCTACCACCCTCAAGTAGCAAATCTGCTAAGCACCTAATAGTGTGTTCGAGTAGCTGTCCTTGAGAGAAAATTCCCGTTCTAGTTTAATACATTTATATGGTTCATTCACAACCGTTTTGCAGTTTTTTTTTTAAATAGAACAGACTTCAACACTCAAATGTGTGGAATGACTTGTTGAAGTCGGTACCATGACGGTTCAAAAGTACGTATATCACAATATTGTGCGCATGGTACCGACTTTGACAAATTATTTCACACATTTGAGTGTTAAAGTCGGTTGTATTTATTGCAAAAAAATTTTTTTTCGCCTTTTAAATTTACTGGTCATTTACTACATTTGGTGTTCAATTACAATTTTTGGCAAAATAACTAAGCGTATCCAAGCATTTTATGGTGGTCATTATATTTAAAACCTACTAATGGGATTGATTGCCATTCACCATCAATGACTATAATATTATATGGCTAATTCTCATCGCAGCGATTCATCACTTTTATACCTTTATGGAAAATTTTAGTTCTTGCTTATTTGAAATAGTTTTGAAAAAACTTATCATGCTAGGTAGTATGAGTAAATTCATATGTCAATTAATCAAATCCTGGTTGTCGTTTGGAAGAAAAATAGTTTTGAAGTTTGAGATGCCATGAAAGTGAAGCGGTGATTCAGTAATTTTATAGCTATTATTTTCTTACAATTTTCTACAGTTTATTAAACCTAATTTTTTTCATGAAATAACTACTTAATCTTGTTTTCATAATTAAACAGGCCAATACATAAATCAACAGTTTGGTCTTAAGTTCAGTTATCATACGAAAAGTATATACGTTAATGAGAGCTACACAATTTCAGTGAAATCTTTTTATTATAAACATTATTAGTGTAGATGAGATATAGCAACTTCACTATAATTTTATTACCTGTATATTTATATTTCAGAGTGTCATTATACTCTAAAAGACCCTGTGAATTAAAATATTTTCACATTCCTACTAACACAGTAACATCAAACAGAAATTATATATCAAAACTATAAAGAATGTGCGTCATTTGAGTACGTTTTAAATTCACAAGTAAATTTTAACAAATAAAAAAAAAACAGTCTTCGGTCATAAAATATAATGTCTTACTAAGGCTTAAAATTGTTCGTAATATGAAGTTCTTAAGGAGTCTACACAAGTGAAAAGTTTTATTTAGTTTGTAGCATAATATACTTTTTATTTTCTGAATATTAAAAAATCCTACTACACAGTTTCTGATTACTTAAACGACAAAAATGCCTCGACAATTCCGCCTCTCCCAAGCTCTTGCCTTTCACCTACATAATTTAAACAAATATTGTAATAACTCTATTATATAGTAAGTATGTAACACATTGTTAAAATATGTTTAAAAGAATGGCCCGAGTTTCTTGCCCGTTCTTCTCGCAGTGGCTCTATACAATTTATTTGCTGAACGTGGCATAACAATGTAGAATATTTCAATACTAAAATTTGTAATTGACCTTCATAAGCGCGTCGTAGACGCCTAAATTGAATAAATGATTTTGACTTTGCCTTTGAATATTTTGTTTAGACATAACTTAGTTCAAAGGAATTCTATATCAATGAATCAAACTGATAAGGATTCAAGGTTGCGTCAAGGATGACTTAATTTCTTAAAACGGAGGTCGATGCACCGCGTCGCGTAGCGGGCCTCTTTGATATAGACCTTAGGCGGCCGTGGTTCGAGAAACAATTTTGCTACACTGACGAAAGTGGTCTCGAACCTATCCTTCATGTCAAAAACCTAGAAACGGGGAGATCCAATTGTTGGTGTACGTACGTTGGTATAACTGGGCATGTTTTACGCAAAAATATATTTAAAATGCCTGTCTTTAACCAAAATGTTGCACACTTCACCATTTTTTACAGAAACTCTTTATCATTACAAAATTACAAATATATGAGAGAAAATTTTTAAGTAATGTGTGGGATTCGAACCCGCGTCCATCCACCCCTTTAGCCGGGGTATGCTCTAACCAATTGAGCTGACATGACAATGACGTCATAACTAAAATTTTTCCTATCGGTCTTTAACCATCGTATTGGGATGGAGCGACATCTATATCAACTCTTTATCAGGTCATATTGCAATTAAATGTTAATTTGTTAGGGTACTTTCGATATGGCAGGACTCTTGCGGCCACACCGTTATTAAAAAAAAACTCCTCAATTGAATACCAACTAAAAAACAAAGTCTTCTAATACAAAGTCTGGCGGTACACCAGCAATCGAAGCATACTACAGTAGTAACTACATCAACTGTATACTGGTCACCGCAAATCTGCATCCAACTGTACATAAGACAATCACTTACTCTAAGTAATTGGTAAGCAACGTTTGGTCATCCAATCAAAGGCGGTCTCAGGACAAGCGGATTCGTCGTATTTTACACCCTACATCTCTGAAGTTAGGGTATGATTTGGGTTGGAGAGATATTAAGATGGACATTGGCAATTTTGGAATGGGTATCAAATGCCAGAGGCCAGCGCAAATTGACAGTTCAGTAGGTTGACTTCAAACTGATATAGTGAAATATGGATCAAATCTAATAATTTTGCTCTGCTTCATTATCTTTCTTATATCACACCTGGAGGTAGGTTCTTTACAATATGTCTTTTACTAACATGAAAACATATACACATTTGGTAAAGATTTGAAGGGATAGAAAGTTTCAGGAAGATAGCCATCTTTTTCTCATTGATAATATACCATCTAGACTCATTTATAATGTTCCTGACACCAGTTTGCTAATAAATCCTTTTTTGTACCAAATATGCCGCAACACTCCAATATCACTCGCTCACTTGGGGCAATAATTTTACTTGCCAACATCTGTATGGGTAAACAGTCTTGAATTCTTAAACCAGAAACCATACAACTTCCTCTTTATCTCCGTTTTTCGTCATAAATTGTGATTGGTTTTCACGGGGTTTATACAATTGCTGTAAATCTGTTAAATAATTTTAATCATTTGTTTTATGCTGGGCGCGCTACCACCTGGTAGTGGGCTGAAGCATTTGGACTGCCTGTGAGTTTGCAATTACTCATAGGTTGTCTAAATGCTTTCATTGCAGTAACTGTAGTGTTGTTTATAGTTCGTATACGAGTAGTATTTTGTTAATAAAAGCATACCGCCCGTATTTTTTTTTCTTTATTGTATTCTGAGTTGATATCTGGTAGATAAAACAGTATTTGAATGTATAAATGAACAAAATAATGATTTGACCTGTGGTTGTTATAGTTATAGATATATGTTTATCTGTTTATCTATTCTTCATAAGTTCACCTGCCGCAACCTTGAATTAACAAGCTCGGGCTTGCCAAACCCCAGTGTTGGAAATTTCCGACTTCCATCATATTGAGGTCCTCGAAAGCTCTCACTCAAATCCTGTGGAGCTGCAACTGCTGGCTAGAAACATACAACTTCAAATCCCTCAAAATAGATAGCCTCCAATAATGCGATACGACTGCCATCAAAGCCTGGGACTGATGTGCTTAGCAACCTCTACAAAGCAAGGAAGAGCTTTTTTACCCGACTTTAAAAAAGGAGGTGGTACTCATTTCGCTGTGCGTTACCTGAGAACTTTTGACTAGGCGAACTGATTTTGATGATTCTTCATTTATTTTAAAGCTGATGCTTGTCGTGTGGTCTTATTTAAATTTCATTAAATTCGGTTAAACCATTTTTGAGTTATAATCCAATAACTGAAAAATATTTTCCTATCTTGTTTACATAGCCGTTGGCAGTGAATGGCAATTGATCGTAAGTGGTAAGGGTCACTAAAAACAATGAAAATCATTTTTTTTATCTACAAATGGAACTGACTTCAACACTCAAAAGTTTGAAATAACTTGTTGTTTTTTAAAATGCCACTAGCAGTAATCCATGCAAGTAATGACCGCAACGTAATAACTTGTTAATAACTAGATGTTTAACATAGATGATCTGTTGATAACGACTAGGGAAACTAAACTTCACCACAAGTGCTTTAATTTACCTATTATTCCTTTGTTTCATTTACTGTGGCTCGAGTCCTATTCGGATAATTGAATATCAGAAACGATGACCTACATTTGACCAGAGAATTCCTAGCAACATTGACCTAACTATGTTAGTTATGGTATAAAAAAATCATCTTAATTGCCTAATAGGACAATCCTTGCGTTAAAAAATAAATATAAAAGAGGTTGTATTATTTATACTAACGCAGTCTATGCTAAAGGTTCTACCAACATGAAATTACAAACGATTGCCAACATTATATAATAAAAAGGCCAGCAAAGAAAACCCGGTAAAGCACAGCTAGTTTTTCTGATTTGTAGTAAAGTGGATGTCACTTACACAAATACTGCAAGTTGAGTACCTTCTTACAAATAAAAATCTATTGTGTGCTCAAGGTACTACGATATAAGAAATTTTTAAGTTGGATAGTATAATATAACTATGGTGTAAGAGTTTAAGAAAATAAGTACTATGATAGCCCAGTGCCTGTAACGATCATCTGAAAAGGTGATTAAAGAAACAAATACAGCTAACAGCTATGTACTACCGTAGCGCAGGTCCCCGGTTCGATCCCCACCGCCCTTGAGCTTCACCGCATGGTGGAAGGGCATTTTACGATTGCCCGCCTGGCTAGCTACCACCTTCAAGTAGAAAATCTGTCGCCAAGCATCGACGGGCGCAGTGCAATTATGTGTGATGAACTGCATCTGTTTAAGGCACAGGTTAGTCCGTTTAACACCAGGTGCGACTCGAGCTTGTTCCGTCACAATAAAATAAAATAAAAAACGTAGAACATGAAAAAAAATGCATAATTAAAGGCATGTTTGTCTTTAAATTCGATTTTATCTTCACTTTAAATCTTATTTACATTTACAAGGTATTATTTCTGGCCCCATAAAAACCAAGGGATTCCGATCTAATGCACTTCCAATATTTTCCTGAAGAAGTCGTAAGAGACCACACCCGGAAAAAAACTAAATCTGCCCACAGAGGACGCCTTCTGAAGAGCAGCCCAAGACGTCTGCCAAGTGTGATGATTACGGCAAACCCCCTTGCCTTCACGTGGGTGATGACCATGATCACTACATGCGGGCCAGAGGCCACAAATTGTTCTCTGTCCCGCAATGCAGAACGGTTGCTTATAGAGTGTCACCGATACCGCGGTCCCTTGCCGCACTCAATGCACTTCTTGACGCGAGTCCAGAGACTGATATATTTGACGGTTGTCGGAGAAACCTTCTGACAGAATGTTTACGATATTGTAAGATAACATTCACAAAGGATTCGAAAATACAATAATGTTGTCAATATTTTGACATCTAAATTTCTTTTGACCAGATTAATCTTATTGTAGTAATTTTGTATACATTACGTAGTAATTTTATAATTGACTTGTCATTTAAATTTTGACTGTCAATTTGTCATTTAAATTTTGACCAGATACATTTTATTATAGTTATTATTACTTCAATTGACTGCTGTAATATGTGCTAGTTTTTAAGTATTTTACTATAATTAGTGTAACTCGCTCTGTAGCGGTACTAATTTTGAATGAATTAAATAAATAAATAATAAATTATTTTCAGAATAATCCTTAGTTCTGAGATGGACGTTACGACTAATCATCTACATGATAAAGATGAAGTTATGTGATATCCCATCCTAATAAATTTAATTATACGTTGTAGTCTAGAACAATATACTATTACTTGTCATTGCAGTTCTCACATGACTCATTCACAACATATCCTTCTATTCTAATTGCATGGTGGCAGAGCATTTAGCGAATGCCTGCTTGGCTACCAAATAGTGTGTTCCGGCAGCTGTCCTTGAAAGCCAATAATTAATTAGCCTAATAGTATATTAGAAGCAAATTTTTTAATATATGCTGACGACGCGGTTGCGGTAGTGGCAGTAACAACTGTGAACTGTCTTAAGACAAGTTGAATGCCGCAGCGTCAAGCTTGGCAAGGTCCAGTATGAATGGACTCACCTTATATATTGGTAAAACGCACTATATTAACTTCAATCTTGTAAAGAAGACATAAATTTTTACAAAAAAGTCTGCAATACCATATGTCTAACTATAACAGCTATGTGACAATAAATACTCTATATGTGTTTAAATTTATAATTTACTCTTTTGTGCCGATCGCTGTGAAAACCATGGGCTGCTGGGAGGCTGAAGCCAAAGGTCTGGTAAGTGAAGCATAGGTTGGCCGAAAGATCGGGTGACTCCCGCCCCGGCTCGTTCCTGGTGCAAAGGATGGCCATTGCTATCCAGCGCGGCAATGCAGCGAGTATTATGGGCACTTTTGCACCTGGAACGCTAAAGGGCGCGTTATTTGATTGACTCTACATTGTATGTAGTGATCATATTTATTTATTTCAAATTATAGGTACGGTTTAATTAACATGCTATTCTTACTATAAAATGTAACATTAATAAAAATAAAAAAATATTGTTCGGACTATTTATAATTTATGTTTAATACCCGTGCAAAGCCGGGGCGTGTTGCTAGTTAGATATAAAATATAAAGTCTAACGACACTAAGGCCGCGCCCTATTTTATACTGTGATTGATGACGCATTCGATATATTATAAGGTATACAATGTATACCATATTTTCTAGATATATAAATTAATGTCTATTTTTGGCACATAGACCTTTAAGATACATCCTTTAGTATTAAGCGAGAAAAACAACACAGTTAAAAGTCAATACTTATCTTTTTTTTTTTAATATTGTTAGGTTTGCAATAACACCTGCGGATTACATTACAAAATCACAAATGTACGATAGGAAAAATTTAAGGCATGTGCGGGATTTGAACCCGCGTCCATCCACCCCTTGAGCCGGGGTATGCTTCATCCCAATACAATGGTTAAAGAACGATAGGAAAGATTTGAGTTATGACGTCCTTTCATGTTAGCTCAATTGGTTAGAGCATACCCCGGATCAAGGGGTGGATGGACGCGGGTTCGAATCCCGCATAAGACTAAAATTTTTCCTATCGTATATTTGTGATTTTGTAATCAATACTTATCTATTTATCACATCCAACATTTCTTACTCCATGGTACCGCTCTAGTTTTATAACTACTTGAATCTATTGTCAGAAGTCCAACTCCCAGCTCCACGGAACAAGAACAAAATACGATTATAATTGAGGTCTCAATAATACTTTATTGCACTAATGATTTAATAATTGAATTGTACGCTAGAGGGGTCGGTGACGTTGACCTCTAATTTAATATTCAGAATTGCATTTGTTTTGGTTTATTGATTTTTGTAGACTTGATTTTATTTACCCTTTGTCGTTTTACAAGATCTACGTCTTGCGGAAACTTATTCCAACAACTTTGGAGACATTTTGAAAGAGGGTCAGATGATGCTTTGGTACTCTTAACAGGCAAGAGTGTATGAAGGAAACGAGAGATATAAGTATGCCAAGATCAATGCGCGTGGAAAACTATAGGCCAGGAAAATGGGTGTGAAGTTTCTGGAGGCTAGTAGCTTCATAACGTTATTCATACAAGCGTAGTTTCGTGGTATTTTATATACAAAGTGTTAAAACTCGGTCACATTTTGCATGCATATCTTTGAATCTAGAATTTATGCTTCTGGTTTGTCAGATTTTCGTAAAAATGTATGTTTCATATATTTTTTTTGTAAATTCATTTTCTATGGGGATTCTTAATTTCTATTTCTACCGGTACCAAGGTAATAAATACTGGTTAAATATGGTGAATCACATAGAACTTGTATGTCAAATGCTGTTAGTGCGCTTAGGAACCATTTCGAGCACACCTATGCCACAATAGCTACATGGGGCGTAATTATATGTACTGTGAAAAATCTGCTTAAAATACTCAAAGCGCACAAAACAAACATTGTGCCATTCTGGACTGTAAGCACACTGGAACAAGGAACGCAAAAACTGATTGCATGAACGTCTGAGTGACTTCTGTTTACATATAGCCTCTCGGTACTTTTATTTGATACATATATAAAGATAGGAATGTATAAGTTGGATTGTCTACTGCTGATTACCGCCTCCCACTAAGATGGGGTTTGCCTTAATCTCCGTGCTTGGCAAGCATCTTGGGAATCGCAGAATAAGATAGCAGTTCCTCAGAAGATGCTGCTGCCCACCTTCCGGTATTTTACCCTTATTTGCCACTTACTATACTCACGGGAAGAGATGATCGGGTGACATTCAAGCCACACGGGCAAGACAAAAAAGACAGTAGCATATAATAATTTTATTACTGCTGTGGTTTAAAAACCTCCGCATGCTTGAGCTTATGCTTAAGGTGGGCATTTAACAACCAACCTCAATTTCAAAACTTTTCTTGAAACACCTAAGATTGGGTTCCGGCAGTTATCCTAAAGAGCCAGTTATCCTTCAAAATACTAAGGTTTTGCAGTTGTAAGAACAGGCAGAATAATACTGATTTATATATTTACTCCGTTAGGTGCCGGGTTAAAATGTCACCCCCCCCCCCATTTATCCCCGTTGGTGTCCATCTAAGGGGAAAATACCAGAAGTGGGAAAACTGACAACTTCTACTGTAATCCCCAAGACGCTTGTTAAGCGTGAGAATTATGGCAAATCCCCCAATGCCCATTGGCATTTAGAGAGCACTTCTTCAACGGTGGACGTTTCGGTTGATGTGAAGAAAAGATACTGTGTAATTACCACTGGTGGTATCAACCATGTTGGACTCTTGCTGATGACCAGGTGGTAAATAATCATCTAACTTTTTGTCTCTTATACAAAAAGCGTATAGAGCAACACCAATATATATACAGGGTTATTGGTAAAATGCTAACATCCTCTTAGGGTTGACTTCTGCTAGTCCTAACAAAAGTTTTGATATGTCCCTATTTTACTTAAAAAAAAAAACAAAATGTTTGTAGGACTAGCAAAAGTTAACCCCAAGAGGTTGTTAGCATTTTGCCAATAACCCTGTATAAATTAATTGTATGTTTGTAAGTTAATTATGTTTCAAACCCGGGTGTGAATAAGGTGAAAAATAATTACAGCAATTATGTCTGTAATGGATCTGGCATACTCAGATATTAAATTGTGGTTTTTGAACGAAATAATTTTGCAAATATTATTTTCATTATTTCGTGAGACAGTAAACAACCGATCAAACATGCTGTTACATAATTTTTTTATGTAAATTGTGAAAAAGAATGTAAATAAACATGTCATACTTTAAATATAAAAATATCCGTCGAGTTCGACCGACCTATATTTGACTTTACATAATGAAACCGCTATATATAATTCGACCGGCTACCTATATATGTTATATATATATGTAGCTTGAATTTTCTCAGAATTTTTATATCGCAGCATATTATATGGGAACACCACTTTAGACACAAACGTATTTTGTCTGAACGGAATAAAAAAAATACGTGGTGCTGCTATAATTATGCATACAACAAATTGTGAATTTGTAAGGAATTTGGCAGGTTTTTTACACTTATGTCCTACATTTATAAAGAAAACATAAAATACGCATACAACCGTAACAAGTCAACACATAATATGTACACCGATTGTGAGGTCGGGTATAACCTACCCGCTGTATATTATATTTTAGGTTTGTGTATATCCTACCAGCAATGGCGCAGCACTATTTCCATCACTAAAAGTCAGTCCTTGCACCCTGCCCTCCAGCTATATAACGTTCCAGGAATCACTGCTTACAACAGATATTTTCTTTTTTAAACGGTCGGGAAAGACACCCGACCACATACACGGACGGTAAAAATACACAAAAACTGTACCTGTGTAAAAATATACGCAACGTTCATGACGGTTTTGGACAAATTATATTTAAAGTAAATATTGAACCAATTCATAAATCATATACAAGCAGCTACTAGTGTGTTTTGTGTTAGTACATTTATATGTTTCTAGTTGCCCGTGGGGTGCCAGGCTAGAATGTCGCCCCCCAATCTCTATCCGTGGGTGTCGTAAGAGGTGACTAAGGGTAACACACCAGAAGGTGGTCAGCAATACTTTCTGAGGAACTAATATCTCACAATGCGATCTCCAAGCCACCTGCCAACCGTGGGGATTATGGCAAACCCCCCCATAATTGGGAGGCTGTGTTTAGCAGTGGACTATCCGCCTGATGAAATATGGAATATATGTCACCCTTCAATAAACTGCCTAACGTTTTTTTTAATGGTGATAGACTAGCCTTTGGAACACTATTTCAACTGATGGTAAGTGATGATGTAATCGAAGATGATTTTCAGGGTAACCTAGAATTGCTGGCTCTCAAGGACAGTTGGTGGAACACATGGTAGGTGCATCGGTGACAGATTTTCAACTTGAGTGTGGTAGCTAGCCAGGCGGGTACCATGCTATATCGACTGCCATCGTAAGGCAGCAACTGGAATCGTCGTCTTAACGTGCACGGGAGTACTCGGTAGTGATTGCATTACCGCAGCGGACGTTGCTTAACTTAGCTGATCAGTTAAGAACGGCTAAGTAAACTACGCTACGAGCGCTTCTGAAGTTATTTTAAACTTTAATGTCTCATTCAATATATGTTGAACTAAAAATAACAAATATTTTAAGAAAACATTAATTTAATTATCAATAAAACACTTAAAAATTCACAATCCTCAGGAGACCTCCTGATGATGCTTCGGTTTAGAATCGAAACGCGTCGAATACTCTTCCGGTTTTGCTGCGTGGCGTTTGTGACGTCACGTCGGCTTAACAGGAAATTAGGCGGAATTGTCACTAGATATATATAATTTTTATGAAGATTTTTAAAGCATTTTATTACATAATTAAATTGTGTTTTCTTTAAATACTTTAAAAATATCTGTTTTTATTAAATATGGATTTCCGCAAAGTAACGCCTGAATCTATTAATTATATACTGAACTGACTGGCCAATGCAAAAAGCCATTGGATAAATGATAATTCTAGGGAAAAGTATATCTATCGGTGTAACGATAAGCGAAGTGACGAAGATCAAATTTGTTCGTTACTGGTGACCATACAAACGCACGAGGCAATTGAGCAAACCGAACATGTCGTGACAACGGAAGGCAATGTGCCAAAAAAAAAAGAGAAAGCACGTAGGTTGAAGCGCTCGTTGCGAAGTTTAATTAGCTGTTCTCAACCGATCAGCAAAGTTAAGCATCGTCGCCCGCCGTCCATGAATGGGTGACCGCTAGTGACATTACTACAGAGCGTTTCCGTGCTTCGTTAACGTGCCCTGTTAAGCCGTCGTCGGTCCCGGTTGTCGTTTTAAGATGACAGTCCTTATAGCATGGTGGTAGGGCATTTTGCGAATGCCCGCCTGGCTAGCTACCACCCTCAAGTAGAAAATCTGGCGCCATGCACCTAACGGTGTGTTCCGACAGCTGTCCTTGAGAGCCAGTACTTCAAGGTTAGCCTGAACATTATCTTCGACCACGTTATTACTTATCATCAGGTGAGAGTAGCGGTCAAGTCAAGTGACATAAAAAATGAAAGGTAGTTAAGAAACGTAAATTCCATGTCTTGGCTAGAAAAGTATAGTCAAACATTATATATCTAAATTATTTGCGCCTAGCTGTTTGATTGATTGTTGAATATTATTCAGCATCTTTCAGATCTCTAGTTGCACCGCTGTTTAGTTAAAAATCTAGACTGCTAATTGAACGACTGGTTGATCTAGTTACCTGCCACATATATATATATGTGATTATGACGGAACAAGCACAAGGGACCCATCTGATACTAATCGGACTAACCTCTACCTATATCAAAAGCAGTTCCGCACAAGTGACGAATTGCACTGCGCCCGTCACACTGAGACATACAGTTCATTGTGCCACTAATTTTACTGACCTTCAAGAACTGTGCCTTGAGGATTTCTACTTGAAAATGGTAGCTAGCCAGGCCCTTCCACCATATGGTGAAACTCAACCTGGCGTTGGCGGTGGGGATTACACCATGGAATGGCATGGCAGTCCATAGCTAGAGAGCTTATTCCCTCCTCAAAGGCCGGCAACGCACCCTCGAGATCTCTGGTGTTGCGGATGTTCGTGGGCGATGGTGATCACTTACCACCAGGTGAGCCGCCGGCTCGTTTGTCCTCCAAACCCATAAAAAGGATATAATACCGCTCGACTATCATTGCTTTTAAAATATCCAATTAATGACAAAGGTACAATCAGTATGAATCTAATTTAAAACTGCAATAAAACTGCATTGAACATGACAGAATAATGGCAAGCAATAATTACATCGAGAGTAATAAAAACAGCACGCATTTTGGTCATTATCTAAGCTCATAAACAAGGTATTGTAAACAACATTGTAAAATAATTGTGGGAATTTTTTGATTGACAATAATAAGCTGGCGTGCTGTAGAGCCGTTTGCATTATTGTTTAGAAAAATAAATTAGTAAATTGGGGTTTGGTAATGTAAGAACTCACGATTATTTGATGAATTATACTGAGCTTAGCAAATAGCTGCTTACTGCAGATTTTACCTTCTGATTTAATAATTGTAGTGTTATTATTTATAGGTATGTGATAGACTTGTGGTAGATGCTAGCTGACTCAGTGTTTTGGATTATTGAGAGGTTCAAGGCATTTGGTTTATTTGGTTTGTAACTTAATTAGTTTTAACAAAAAATATAAAAATATATCACAGCTTAGACATTATAATGTATACTTGTAATGTTATTATTTATAGATATGTGACAGACTTACGGTGGATACTAGCTGGCTCAGTGTTGTGGGTTATTTAGAAGTTCAAGGCATTTAGCTTATTTGGATTGTGATTCAATCCGTGTTGACAAAAAATACCACAGCTCAGGAATTACATCACTGTTATCACGATGTGCGAACAACCTTATTCATGTACCTTTTTGTACTTGATTGTCTACTGCTATGAGTACTGTGTAGCTAAACTAATGCAAAATTAATAAACAATATTTTGGCTGTCATGGGCAAGTTAGTTTGGTCAGACAGAGCACAAAAGCTAGCGTGTCATCTAAAATAAATAAGGTGGTATCCACAAAATTTTCGTAATACATACATTTATTTGCATATACATGTTTTCTATTACTAAAGGTAATAAATATTTTTTAACAGACTTCCAAACAAGACTGAAGATTTTCTGGTTAAGAATATAATAATTTTTAATTTTAATTTATGCCCAGGCCCAAGTTTTTACTAGATCGTCCAATTAAGTTTATTCATTTTACGTTAAGTAAAATTGTAAAATCAAAAAATGGAGTAACTCCATTTTAGTCCCAAATTTTAATAACATCGGTAAGGTAGTTTTAAATTTGCACTCAATCACCTTAAAAAAAATAAATTGCCGTTTTACCAATATCAGCCCGAACTTCAGTAGGGTCTTAGAATTTAGAATTTTGTGCGGATTCTATTCTAAATCCGCCATTTTAGATTTTTGACAGGTGTAATTCGACAGCCCTCCCTATTTGATATGCCATTTGTTCAAACTTAAATATTTGCCGATATACCTAATACCTAGAAAGATTGACCTTTATTACAAAATCACAAATATACAATAGGAAAAAAATTTAAGTCATACCGCACATGACTTAAATTTTTTCTATTGTATATTTGTGATTTTGTAATAAAATCCACATATCAGGCGTTATTGCAAACATAACAATATTTAAAAATATGTACCTTTAGTCAAGAGCTAACTGCTATGACACCCTTTCCTTAGCAGGGAATAATATGGTCTTTTATTTTTACCTATTTTAGTAGTAATAGATTTTTATAAATTATCAGAAAATGCTCTCTACTTATAATGTTGTCGATATAAAGTTAAAAACATAACTTGATTTAAAAAAAAAGTTCCTTTTTATAAACTAATTATATTGGATGTTTATCAATAAAAATATAACTAAAAATACGTTTTGGACTGGGTTATAAAAACAACGCGATAGTGCAGGGTGCAGGGTGGAGGGCGATCATTCGACCAAAACGATTGATTGAACTGTGTGAACGATTATGTTTATTCATCGTTTACTATTTTTATTAAGAGAATGAATTGAAATGGCTTTTAGAATTGCAATCACATCACATTTTTTATAAAAATAGACTTTGTTTCTTTCTTCATATCCGTGACTTGCTATTCGATATTAGTATTTAGTATTAAAAATACAAATGAGATAAAAAATATTTTTAAAATATTTTAAGAAAAATAATATATCTAGTGACAACAAGTTTATATTTTTTAAGTGTTTTATTAAAATATTAATTTGATGTTTTCTTAAAATATTTTTAAAATACTTGTTATTATAAAATATGGATGGCAGAGTAACGCCTGTATATATTCATTATAAATAAGGTAAATCGAGCAGTTCATATAGATATAACCTGGGCGGCTTCAACACAAGGTACAGAGTGAATAGGTACCTAATAGGCCAGCATGCTTTACTGTAGACCACGTCACCACTTTAACTACTTTACGTCAAACTACGTTACTTTACATCAGTCAGACTGTAGTCAAATGCATAACATCACATATTAAAATATAAGCTTGATAAGATTTGAAGTATAAACCTATAAAAATTAAATGTAATAGGATTTACCTGGCCCACATCTGCAGGAACACATACTTTGGCCTGTTCCTGATAGGACTAGAGAGTGGTTAGTTTAGCAATCGAGCTTGCAAAATGCCATGAAATTAAATTTCAACATAATCATGTTCCTCACACTTACTAGATATACAATCGATATACAAAGCCCTCACCTGTTTCGGTAACAGAATTTATCTATACAATATTTAAATACATTGATTTAATAATCATAAGTCTGTCAGTGACTTTATGGTACCTAGGTGATTGAATTATCGGAATAAAAGCATACTAAATTTACACGATACAAAATGTAATAGCTGTACATTATTAATATACTCAATATTACAAATAAATAATTAAAAATAGAATGTTACTGTTTAATTGGTCCAGTAATGAATGGACGTGGCTTAACACAGTACTCTCCTACGAATAAATAATGTACTCTCAAAGTTATTTTAAAGAACAAAATGCCATTCGCTTTCTTATTTTACAAAACGATATCATTTATTGCTATTTTAGCTGGCATTTGTACTGTAAATAGAAATCTAAAATAGCAATAAATGATATCATTTTGTAAAATAAAGAACTTGAATGGTATGTGCTTTTCTTTTATTTACAAGTAATTAAACTAAATGCAAGTAAGAATATTTTATTGTCAATTACGCAATGCGATCACACGTGGAGTTTGTTCTATTTTAATGTGGTGAAAAAAGAAAACATACGCGTACTCAGTTTTTTAATCAGTTTTTAAATTTCATGTACTATGTGTATTACTTGAATTTACGCTGTACGCTATTACATGCATTGAATAAAAATGCAGAAATAATTAACAAATAAACTGACCAGTTTTTGTATAGTATTGTTGCATGGACGTTTAATTTCATACCGAAGGAGAATATTGACAAAAAGTTATTTTTTATTATTGTATTTTGTTTATATGTTTTTAAATAAAGCTAATGACAAATAGTGTAATATAGGTTCAATACCAAGATACACATAGCCTATTAAAAACAGCAACAAAATGCTATATAATATCAAACTAAAATGGCAGCCTTCCCACGACTCCTTATGCCATTGCTAACAAAACATATTATTAAATAAGGTAGTAACATACCAGTTAACACGTGTAAGGGCACTAAACGTCATCGGCAAGCACTTTGGCAAGCACTAAAATTCGTAATGGAAGGGCAAAGTAACGCTCACTGTTTTGCTGTAGGGATGGGAAACAGTCCTTAAGTATTATTTCAAAGTACGTGTTCCTTTGATTCATTGTCGTAAAATACAGCATTACTATCCCAATATTAAATCACTAATATGCGCCAGGCAATAATGTCGGCAAGTTTGTAAGCATGGACTTCATATCTTATTTATTTATTTTTTTACGCCTAATTTAGGCGATATAGACATTGAAATAATAGTTGGTGCATCGAGGTAGTTAGTCCCTTGTAAATTTCATGTATCTTACTTTCCGGATAAGAAGCCGCCTTGCCGCCAAAACTGCGATAGATAGATGCGTTTTAGGCGTATCAAAAACTAATTGAAATACATTTTTTTCTTTACTTTATATCGCTTGGACCTTTAACTATCAAATCATGCAATCTTTATTTAGTACTGTCGATTTTCACGATACACCATTTTAAAAGTTTAAGACTAATCTTCAACGTAACTTTCCCATCACTAGATCTCAGCAGGTTTTGAACATTGATAGCACAGTTACGCGATTATTTACTGCTTAAATGAATTTCATTTATTGTGAACAAAATACTTGACTTGTTTAAAATACTTCCAGTAGGGGAAGATGCGTCATTTAAATATTGACTCAATGTTTACTTTTAATTTTTTATCGTGTAGGCTCATAGATCTTTGATGAAATATTTTTTGTTTGAATAAAGTTCCCCGTCAATAAATGACAAGATGTCGAATTAAGTGAAGGAAGGAGTGTCTGCCTGCTGCCTACCATACCAACGTAGTTTCGTTATTTACTAAAGTGAATCAATTCAGTCGTGGTCCCAGTGTAATGAAGTTTTGCATGCATATTCATGTCATAATAATCTCTGATTTCTGGATTGCCACTTTTCCGTGAAAGTACTTTTCAAAGTTATTATAAAAAATAATTTAGTATGAGATTTGTTATAAGAGATAATTAAAAAGAATAAAACGAAGCTCTGGCAAATATAGACAATCAGAATCATAGATATTAGGCTCAAAATAATATTACTAAATTTTAACACTTTGTATGGATAGCACTATGAGGATACTACGCTAAATAACCTTATAACTCATTATTGTACTGTCGAAAACAAGTTTAATTTGAGGGCTTCCTGGAATCAAAATAACTAGCAACCAAATAACAAACTAGTGAAATAACGGTTTTAATTTGCAGTTATACCATATCCACTAACGACAATGTTTCCCCGAATCGAGCTTTGTGGCGTTCGCCTGTGAAATATTCCCAACCTAACAAGTGGTACTGTTTGCCAAAAAAAAATAACTTCTGGATATGTACGTGTAAAGCATCTCTTAGAAATCTTGTCCATCTCTGTTTATTTTCGTATCTTAAAATGAAAGGCTTTTAGGTTAGATAATTTCCGCAGATGACTTTTTTTAATATATATGCTACTTTGTTACTATAACAACATGAGTATGAGGCTTAACATTTAAGTTGTACTTGCAAATCAAGTCTTTTTTAGGGTTCCGTACCTCAAAAGAAAAAAACAGAACCCTTATATCACTTTGTTGTCCGTCTGTCTGTTAAGGCCCTTTTTCTCAGGAACGCAGTTTGAAGCAGTGATGGCTCAGTGGCATTGACAGCCGTACTGCAGGTCCACGGTTCGAATCTCGCCGCAGGCTGGAGCTTCACCGCTTGGTGGAAGGGCATCTTACAAATGCCCGCCTGGTTAGCGACCACCCTCAAGTAGAAAATCTGACGCCAAGCATCTAACAGTGTGTTCTGGTAGCTGTCCTTGAGAGCCAGTAATTCTAGGTCAAGACAGTTAACTTCTTCGACCACATTGTCACTTACCATCAGGTAAGATTGTGGTGAAAGCCTTCCAAAACAAAAAAAAAGCAAGCGTTGGTGTATCAAGCTGAAATCCAAATTAAATATTAAGGTATAAATTCCCTTAGAGCTGTAAAAAATTCTTACTTCTAAGTTTTTTTTTTATGCCTGATAGGTTAGCGTTTGACCACTATCTCACCTGATGGTAAGTGACGGTGTGGTCGAAGATGTTGTTCAGGCTAACCTAGAAGTACTGGCTCTCAAGGACACAGCTGCCGGAACACATCGTTAGATGCTTGGCGACAGAATTTTCTACTTGAGGGTGGTAGCTAGCCAGGCGGGCATTCGCAAAATGCCCTACCACCATGCTGTAACGACTGCCATCCTAAGACAACAACCGGGACCAACGGCTTAACGTGCCCTCCGAAGCACGGAAACGCGCAGTAGTGATGTCACTAGCGGTCACCCATCCAACTCATGACCACGGGCGATGTTGCTTAACTTTGCTGACCGGTTGAGAACAGCTAAGTAAACTTCGCTACGAGTGCTTCAATAGTAAGTCAACGTAATTAATAGATACAGCCGTTTATGCCGCAAATTTTCGACACTTGCAAGGAAATCAAAACCTACAGGGTACTTCTCGTGAACTCAGAATCTTGAAATTCGGTACGACGCAACGTCTTGTTGCACAGATAAATAAAAAATTGCCAAAAGTATAAATTTTTTGTTACATAATATAATTAAATGATTTTTTTTTATGTTTTGGTTATCATTTAGCAACAAAAATACCAAAGCTTTTACTTATCTTATTCAGGTTACAGGTTGCTACAGGTTTGTACGGAACCTGAAGTGCGCGAGTCTGACTTACACTTAGCCGGTTGTTTTTATTTTTTTTTAATTATTGAAGTTCCATTCCTGGAAATATTTACAAAATATTGAACAATAAGGTTTAAGGTTTAAATATATTTATTCTCAAAAAATACATTACATATCACTTGAGAACAATACTGAACATATTATCTTTACCAAATAAAATAAATAATCTGTGAATCAACATCACCTTAATAATTAACTACGAATAAAAATTAAGTACGACACTGAATTTTAAACATAAATAATAAAACTGTGCAGTCTAAAATGAAGAAAATAATTGACGACATCAAATCTTCAAAAAAAATTAGTACCTCACAACCCCAAAATCAATTCCTTAAAGTAAAGTTCAGTTTATTTATACGCTTTTGTTCTATTAACTTTTATAAATATTAAATTTAGTCCGAAAAAACAAATTTAAACACATACCTACATAGATATATAAAAATATAATATACATACATACATATTTCATCTGCTTAGGTTCCGAACTAACCACTTAAAACTGTTACTTGGTGAATTATCATACTGAAACAAATTCACTCATGTTTTAAAGGTGTGCAAAAATTATGAGTTACTACAAAATTGTGTTAACACAGAATTATTGAACAGTGTTTTAAGTATCTCAAAACTGAAATAATATAAATTTCTATGTCAAACAGTGTTAAAAATATTTAAAACCTATATATCAAACCATTAAACCTATATTTAACTATATGTTTAAAACCTATATTCTTCTAAGTGACATTCATTTATACCGAGTGCTTGCTTTGGTAAGTATGTTTGGCCGTCAGTCCCGGTTACTGTCCTAAGATGGCATTTGTTCTATGGGCTAAATTGGAGGTCTAGAGCGAATGCCTGCCTGGATCATTATCACTGTCAAGTGGAAAATCTGTCTCCAAGCACCGTGTGATCCGACAACTATTCTGGAGGTTAAGCCAGTTAAGCACCATTGACTATAATTCCACGTACAGACCTTTCCACGCACCCATCCATATTTATTGAGTGTATTTGCAACTAATATTATTATACCAAGCGATCACAATTTTCATTTCCTTCTTTAAGTCATACCATTGATATTTAAATTCACACAAAAATGTGGAAGATCATGCCTATGTAAGTGATCAGGTCTTCACCATCAGGTGAGACTTTAGTAAATTACTATCAAGAAAAAGTGCAAGCAGAACTGGGCGCAGAGAGCTGGAGAGATGTCTAAATAATTGCCTTCTAACACTGCAATCCTCCAGACTCCTGATACACTACCCCTAAAGGGATTATGGCAAAGCCTCCCTAAATCGGGTAGGCCTTTGTTCAACGTTGGTTGGTTTTTGCTGATGATGATGAAATTTATTGGGTAAATTAGTGTATCACCTCGTGGCCCTGGAAGGGTATTGCACCTGACCTAAGATTCTTGAGAGAGTTAAAGTGGTGATGAAGGAAAAAATAAAAGATGGTGGGCAGCAGAGCGTTTTGAAGAACTGTCAACTTCCACTGTGAACTTTAAGATGCCTGCCAAGCATAAAGGTTATGTTAGCTCCCTCTAATGAGGAACGCCTTTGTTCAATGGTGGACTTATAATGTCTGTTCGTGTGATGATCATTATCTACACCTATGAATATAAATTAATTAAAATAGTAAAAAAAACAGACAAGAAATTATTTATTTACGTTAAACTTTTTAGAGTTCCCTTGAAAAGCCAAAGTCCCAAAGTCCTTCATTTTGAAACGGCACTCGATTGGTTTTGGAGGAAAAAAAAATGTTTATGTCACAATATGGCCTCTAAAATCCGCCAGTTTGTTTTTTTATTTTCATTTATGTACCTAGTATCACTTGCGCTATCCAGACAAATGTAAAGATACATCATACATTAAAATCGGTTATGCCGTGTAGAAGTTTTGGTGGAATAAAGAAACTCACAAACATGAACCCTGAAACATAACACTCCTTTGTAGAGCAGTCGTGTAAAAATGAAATTTGAATGTTCTATAAATATTGTAAACATTTTTTTTATGGCTAATAGTTAGCCTTTGACCACTATCTCAAATGATGGTAAGTGGTCATGTGGTCGATGATGTTGTTCAGGCTATCCTAGAATTACTGGCTCTCAAGGACAGCTGCTGGAACACACCGTTAAGTGATTGGCGACAGATTTTATACTTGAGGCCAGCCAGGCGGGCACAATATATGCCCTACCACCATGCTGTAACGACCGTCATTCTGAGACAACAACCAGGACCGACAGCTTAACGTGCCCTCCGAAGCACGAAAGCGCTCAGTAGTAATATCACTAGCGGTCACCCATCCAACTCGTGACCGCGGCGGACGTTGCTTAACTTAGCTGATTGATTGAAAAATCTTACTAAGCAAACTTCGCTACGAGTGTTTCAAAAACATTTCTGATGAACCAACGCAACGGCCATTTCTCGCCACATCGACTATAGTGATTGATCCATTAATGATAAGAAATGCTCTCATTCCGTTTGTAATCGATCGATGCGTTGATATGCTCGCTTAATGTTGTTTTTTGTTGACGCCTCGGTTTTCGATAACATGCAATTGGTTTTGACTAGTGGATGCATCGGGGATTACGTTGGGTGATCTTCAATTTTTATGTTATTTTCTTTAGTTCTTAATTAATTACAATATGGTCTCATTACACCGATTATTTAGCCATGTTTCGAAGCAGTGATGGCTCAGTGGCATTGGCTATGGACTGCCGTGCAGCAGGTCCACGGTTCGAATCCCGCCCAGAACTTGAGCTTCACCGCATGGTGGAAGGGCATTTTGTGAATGCCCGCCTGGCTAGCGACCACCCTCAAGTAGAAAATCTGTCGCCAAGCACCTAACAGTGTGTTCCGGCAGCAGTCCTTGAGAGCCAGAAAAATTACAGGCTAATGAGACCTAACAACTGGACGTCTCAGTGTGACGGGCACAGTGCAATTCGTCGCTGACGAAATGCGTCTGTTATAGGCAGAGGTTAGTCCACTTAACATCAAGTGGGCCTCGGGCTTGTTCCGTCGCGATAACATAAAAAAAAAAAAATTTAAAAGTAAAAATTTGTAAGAATATCGAGATGATCCCTAACTTTGTCCGCGTAAGCTTTGATAGCACGCTCTTTCGGCAACAATAGGTCTTCTGGAAAAGATTGATCAGATCATAAAGACTACACATTCTTACTTAAGTTAATTTATTCGTAGAGTTAACTTAATTTTTGATGCCCTAATTTAAAGTATCTATAGAAACTACTTACAAGGAGTAAGAAGAAATAAGTAAAGTAATTATAAAAAATACGAATAAAATAATATAAAATACTGTTGCTCCATACTATAAATTAGAGTTATGAGTCATATGTAATGTTAGCTTAGCGGTCAGCGCATACCCTGGCTATACGGGTGGATGGTGCGGTTTCTAATCCCGCACATAACAATAATCACCTCTCGTGATTTTGTAATGAAATCTTCGGGGCATGTGTAATTTCAAAAATAAATATTCAATATGAAACTGACACACACAAACTGACTCTCAAACACTTTACGCATAGTGAAGAAGCCCCACACCGCTTCTAGCAATACCATTAATAAATTATCAGTTAAACATCTGTATTTTTCGTCATGACTTGCATATTTTATATTATGCATATCATAGTAATAATACCATTATAGACAGCAGCTTAATATATTTCGATCGTTGATCATTACAGGCCAGACTTGCTTTCGACATGTCATAAACTTTCGCGCCTTGTGGCAGAACCTTTCTGTTTAGGTCGACACGATGACATTTGAATAGATTTTACGAAATATCACACCGAGCTTATGATACAGCTGTTAAGGAGCCAGTGTTTAAGAGTGTTATTAGTATCCACCAGATAACGGTCTCTATTTTCTGTCTGTGCTTTAAGAGTAGAGTTTTGCATGGTGGAAGGGCATTTTGCGAATGCCCGCCTGGCTAACGACCACCCTCAAGTAGAAAATCTGTCGCCAAGCACCTAACAGTGTGTTCCGGCACCAGTCTGTTATAGGCAGAGGATAGTCCACTTAACATCAGGTGGGGCTCGGGCTTGTTCCGTCACAATAACATAAAAAAGAGTGCTAAATAGTATAAAAAATGTAATACAAACGTAGTTTCGTCATATTTTAAATATCAAGTGTTCAAATTCGGTGAATTTTCGTACGTAAATTGCTGAGCCTAATATCTATGCTTTTGGTTTGCCAGTTTTTAGATTTATTATTTATTTTATTCTTAAATGTTAAAATAACCACTCCCATACAAAAATATTTTTTGAATTATTTTTGAAAATTCTTTTTTATTTATTATTACTTATAAAATACTCAGGGACATACATGTAAAGTTTCACCGAGTTGGAACACTTAGTATTAAAAGTAAGTTGAAACTTCGTTTCTATGAAAAGCGTCACGAGCACTCTAGCCTTGAGAGTGTTGTTATTATGCTCCAGATCTAGAACTTACACGCGTTATATTATACAAAAATAAAAAAAAATACAAAAAATAAAAAGAGAAACTATTTATATTCTTGCATTTTTTATTTTTGTATACAACAAATAAACTTAAAAACTACCATACTGATATGCCTGAAATTTGGTATGGAAATAGTTTTAGACACGGGGAAGGATATAGGATAGTTTTTATTCAAATTGCTTTAAAAGACGTTACTGGTTTTGTGCGATAACCGAGATACGCGCGGAACCGCGGCGGGAAAGTAAGGATATTATACATTATAGCTTTTACTAGATGCTATTGCAGGTTTGATTTTAAAGATCCTGATCCAATACATTTCTGTTTATGTACCTACGTACATTCTTTTCTTTGTAACCTGATTGAAAAAAGGGTGTTTTTTTTATTTAGAATAGAATAGAACAGAACAGAACAGAACAGAACGGAACGGAACGGAACGGAACGGAAAGGAACGGAACGGAACGGAACGGAACGGAACGGAACGGAACGGAACGGAACGGAACGGAACGGAACGGAACGGAACGGAACGGAACGGAACGGAACGGAACGGAACGGAACGGAACGGAACGGAACGGAACGGAACGGAACTGAACGAGACGAGACGAGACGAGACGAGACGAGACGAGACGAGAACAGAACAGAACAGAATAGAATAACATTTATTGCCAGTAAAACACAATTTAACAAATTGAACATTGACCATTAATAAAAAAAGGGAAAAACACTATCTACTACTGTACTGCGTAAGCTGGATGGTTCACGCAAGGCTGGTTTTCAGCATACCCCTTTGCTTTTACATATACACTCCACGTACGAGTACTCCAGGGTCCGTGTCTTTATTTAATTATGTTTTTTTATTATAACTAGAAACAGTCTTTTTTTTGTTTCCGGTAATGCACTCAAAATAATGAAATAGCTTGTGAAAGTTGGACTATAAAAAAAATGGAAACGCTGGGAATGTTTTGGATCAGCACGGTACTGACTCGACTTCAACAAGTTATATCAGAACAAAAAGTAAGTTCTGTTTTCTATATGTCTAGGCAATACAATACTTCAAAATTGTAGCTAACCAGGCTACCATACAAAGAAATTGATATTATCAACCACACAAAAACCACCCAATAACTCAAAGTGCCTTTACATAGATAATAAACAAATGCAATAAATGAACTTTACTTAATAACGCATTCCACATCTAGTAAAACAGAACAGAAACTTTACTTCTATTGTCCGCAAATACAATTCCATTAATACATTACTTCTAACCGATAGTGCAAAGAACAAACGGGCGACGCAACCTACAAAGTAGAATTTCAATTTGCAATGTCCCACACAAAAACTACACAACAAAACATCTATGTCCCATATTTGGGGCTCGGCCGCAAAACAAAACGACAATAAAATATGTAGTTGTGTACTTGAATAACGACAGTACACGAGCTTATTTTTTACACGAAAGTAACATTATCAACGGCCACAATTTCCACAGTTGAGCGAAGGCCATCTCTTTAAGGGAGGTTCGCCATAATAACTTCTCTTGGCTAGCGGCTTAGACAGGCTTAGGCAGGGATAGGCTCTGCGGCCTAGCCTACTGGATTTTGTCCCGTTAGTCGCATCTTACGACTCCTAGAAAGATATATAGGGAAGCGAGGGGAAGTCTAACCCGGTAACCGCTACTTTTTTTTTTTATTTTTTTTTATGCCTGATAGGTTAGCCTTTGACCACTATCTCACCTGATGGTAAGTGATGATGTGGTCGAAGATGTTGTTCAGGCTAATCTAGAAGTACTGGCTCTCAAGGACAGCTGCCGGAACACACCGTTAGGTGCTTGGCGACAGATTTTCTACTTGAGGGTGGTAGCTAGCCAGGCGGGCATTCGCAAAATGCCCTACCACCATGCTATAACGACTGCCATCCTAAGACGACAACCGGGACCGAGGGCTTAACGTGCCCTCCGCAGCACGGAAACGCTCAGTAGTAATGTCACTAGCGGTCACCCATCCAACTCCTGACCGCGCGCGACGTTGCTTAACTTTGCTGATCGGTTGAGAACAGCTAAGTAAACTTCGCTACGAGCGCTTCAAAATTCTTGGGTGTAGTGTTCGGCTATAACAGAGATCATCGACCTGGAAATTTCGTTGGGATCACAATTTCACATAGAAATTCAGCCACCTAACGATTAGACGGTGTTCCAACAGCTGCTTTTCGGAGCCTTTTTAGATTAGCTAGCATTTTACCGCACTCTCCTGATGAAAAGCGACGACGCAGGCGATAGCGGAACATGCTCGCCTTAAAAATGAGAGCAAGTTCCTATTTTAGGCTTAGGTTCTTTACTGTATATTTTACCACATCATCACTTACTATCTAGTGAGATTGTGGACAAAGCCAGCCAGCGCCAACCCATAAAAAATAAACGTACCATCGTCAATGACTGCATGTTCATTCAACGAGAAGTTAGATGGCAGTCAAACGAAAGCCCATACATATATGATAAAAAAGTATTAAATTCGAGTGAAAGCTGATATATCTGTTGAACATTTAATTGATAGCCGATAGCAAGCTAAGATACTGTATCA
Organism: Plagodis pulveraria; assembly: GCA_963890685.1. Lineage (NCBI taxonomy): Eukaryota > Metazoa > Arthropoda > Insecta > Lepidoptera > Geometridae > Plagodis > Plagodis pulveraria. The sequence goes on along the minus strand of OY982964.1, from coordinate 5,532,620 downwards.
GTGTACATTGTAGCATGTACATAGAAGCAAATTTATTGGAAACCACGCATCGGGCAATGGTCGCATGCATGTCGAAACATTCATTCGATTGGGTTGGTACTACGGTGTTTTTCTCTGAGTATTTAATAATAAAGCTATTGCTTACCAGTAATAACAAGTTATAGTTATTATAAGCAATGTGAGTTTTAGAGCTTGCAACTGAAATCTATTAATTTAATTTAAAAAAAAAACATTTCCCACCTCCGTATGTTTCTGCCGTATTGATAAATGAACAAAAGCTGAATCGAGCAAAAAAATTCACATAATTATCGAAGCTGCTCACATAACTTCACGAGAATTGATTGAGAATTGCGAACTGTACAGGTGTATAACTGGAAATCTGGACTGACCTATAAACGCTTTCTGCCCAATACGAAAAGGAGATGCTTCGTTTGAACTTCGCGCTCACTCGATCAATTATAATGCACCTTCTCGTTTTATCACTCCTTTGGGTGAATCTCAAGCCTGCGGCTTGAGATGCATTTCACCACAAGTCATGAATTGCACTGCGCCCGTCACTTTGAGACATAGTTGTTAAATCTCATATGCCAGTAATTTCACTGGCTCTCACGGACAGCTGCCGGAATACACCGTTAGGTGCTTGGCGACAGATTTTCTACTTGAGGGTGGTCGCTAGCCAGGCGGGCATTCGCGAAATACCCTTCCATCATGCGGTGAAACTTAAGCCCGCGGCGGGATTCGAACCATGGACCTGCTGCGCGGCAGTCCATAGCCAATGCCACTGAGCCATCACTGCTTCACTGCTTAAATTATTTTATTAGGTCTGCCGGTGATACTGGTGATACAAGTTTTGAGTTTTGATGACTGAAGTTATTTTATTTTAGTTACTTTTATGTACGCATACTTGTACGAGACAAAATTACGAGTCTATAAAACAGCTCGTAAACTTTACAGCTGAAATTTTATTTTTTCATTACCTACAATATAGTTGTAATATTGCAAAAACTCTTTCAAGTTATGTTGGCCAAGTGACAGTTGCTTTCGATTGCAATTCAAGAGATTTCATGCTTTTTATTCGAGACTCATCGATGTCTCGTTTTCTAACTCCCTTAGCGTGAGACTAACATAGAGTACCTAACTTACCTAGTTAGGAAATTACCTACTTTGAGTCAATCGCCATCTACTTTGGGTAGACTCGCTTAAACTTGTTGATAGAATAGCACTAGAAGAGCAGGAAATTCAATAATACTTACTCCTGTATAACATGGATAGCATAACACTATCTGGATACATATTTCCATGCAAGAAGCGCTCGTAGCGAAGTTTACTTAGCTGTTCTCAACCGACCAGCAAAGTTAAGCAACGTCACCCGCGGTCATGAGTTAGATGGGTGACCGCTAGTGATTTTACTACTGAGCGTTTCCGTGCTTCGGAGGGCACGTTAAGCCGTCGGTCCCGGTTGTTGTCTTAGGATGGCAGTCGTTATAGCATGGCGGTAGCGCATTTTTCGAATGTCCGCCTGGCTAGCTACCACCCTCAAGTAGAAAATCTGTCGCCAAACACCTAACGGTGTGTTCTGGCAGCTGTCCTTGAGAGCCAGTACTTCTAGGATAGCCCGAACCACATCATCACTTACCATCAGGTGAGATAGTGGTCCAAGGCTAACCTATCAGGCATAAAAAAATTGCCCCATCATAGCTCAGCGGTGGTGGGTCAGGGTTCGTCCTGGTTACTAATTTGGTACTACACTTGCCTGACCAAAAAAAGGTAGGTGCAGGGTTCTAAGAGCTAAACAAGAAACCGTCAACCAAAGTTTGACACAGTTGTTTATTTAAAACTTAACTGACGCTTGTTGTTTTTATTTACCTAAACGCGAAAGTCTATCAATACTATAAACTTTCAACTTTCATTTTTGTTAATCTTCAAAATTAATGAATAGTTTGAATTGTTACTTCTTTGATCACAGCATCATTGTTACAGGCACAGGAGACTTAACAGCCATGTCTCACAGTGACGGGCGCAGTGCAATTCATGACACTTGTAATTAAATGCATCTGTTATAGGCAGAGGTTAGTCCGCTTAACATCAGGTGGGCCTCATACTTGTTCCGACACCATAACATAAAATATATATATTATAAATATATATTTAAATATATTTAGCAGCTATATTTTACATATATACATTTAATCGCACCACCGTTAATAAAAGTATGTTAACTCCTCTCCATCCAAAGGTTGTCTGGAAGAGATCGCTTCTAAGCGATAAGACCGCCCATTGTACAACATAATATTTAATCTAATATTAAGCCCACCTTTTTCTTATATTTGGTGTACAATAAAGTGTTATCTATCTATCTATCTAACATCTGACGTTAAACTCAAAAGCTATCCTGTCAAAAAAAAAACACTGTTATGCATAACTCAAATCGAAAAACTCAAAGGGTAGTAGTCATTAATCTTGCCAGTTGTTACAAATTTGGGCCGTTTGGTGTGGAGACATTGTTTCCTTGAGGGCAGTGAGTTTATCGCATTTTCAAAAACTTATCTGAGCGCTTGGTCGATGCGGTGATGAATACGTGATCAAAATGCTGGCACCTATTTGGCTCGCAATACAATAGCGCAATAATGACAGCATGCTGGGCACGCTGACAAGTGGTATTGGGCTGTAGTATTTGGAATGCTTGTGAATCAGCAATCGGTTATAGGTTGTCGAAATGCTTTCACTGTAGTATCTGTAGTATTATATACAGTTCGTAGAATTTTGGTAATAAATGCAATTTTGCATGGTGATAGGAAATTTTACGAATGCCCGCCTTGCTAGCTACCACCCTCAAGTAGAAAATCTGTCGCCAAGCACCTAACGGTGTGTTCCGGCAGTTGTCCTTGAGAGCCAGTAATTCTAGGCTAGCCTGAACAACATCTTCGACCACATCATCAGTTACCATCAGGTGAGATAGTGGTCAAAGGTTAGCATACATGCTATAAAAAAAATACCGCCGTTAAAAAAATTGCCAGGTGATATATGTGAAAATAAATGGTACCCCTAGCAAATCTGCTGCAAAACAAACGATTTTCGCTCTTATGTATCCCAATACATAACTTTGAAAATTCAGTACAGTTCCCTCGTTTGGTAGTTCACACATCAAACGTTCTAGTTATACGACGAAAATAATTAATTTTCAACAAATCCATTACCACTGAGTGCTTTTGAAACTGTTGGCTTAACAATAACTTCCTCTTTATTAATGCATTCGTTTGAAATTTTATTCATGGTATTTCTTTTTATTTCTCCTTACACCTACTAATCTTATTATATACAAGCAGCATCATCATCATCATCATCAGCCGGAAGACGTCCACTGTTGAACAAAGGCCTCCCCCATAGAACGCCACAAGGAACGGCTATTTATTAGCCACTTGGCCACTGGCTACCCGCGTCTTTCACGATGTCGTCAATCTACCTGGTGGGGGGCCTACCAACTTTACGTCTTCCAGTGAAGTGTGGTAACCACTCGAGAACCTTTCTTCCCCATCGGTTATCAGTTCGTCGAGCAATGGCCCGCCCATTGCCACTTCTGAACTTGCTAATTCTGAGAGCTATGTCGGTGACTTTGGTTCTTTGGCGAATATCCACGTTCCGGATTTTATCGCGCAAAGAAACACCGAGCATAGCTCTCTCTATAGCTTGTTGAGCGACTCTGAGCTTGTCCATAAGGGCCACAGTTAGGGACCACGTCTCAGTGCCATAATTCATCACTGGCAACACACACTGATTGAAGACTTCAGGCTCTGCGGGATCTTCGACGAGAAGATGTCGCGTAACTTCCCGAACGCTGCCCATCCGAGTTGGATATACAAGCATATTGTATTAAAACTGAAGCGTAGATATTGTTCAAGCTAACCTAGAATTACTAGTTGTCAAGAACATCCGGCGTTACACACTGTTAGGTGCTTGGCGATAGATTTTCTACTTGAGGGAAGTAGCCAGGCGCGCATTTGCAAAATGCCCCACCACCATGCTATATCGACTGCCATCGTAAGACAATAACCGGACCGACGGATTAACGTACCCTCCGAAGCACGAAAGCGCTCAGTAGTGTCACTAGCGGTCACCCATCCAAGTCATGACCGCAGCGGCCGTTGCTTAAGTTAGCTGATCGGTTATGAATGGATAAGATAATTTTACTACGACTGCTTCTGAAAATTCTACACTACAACCGTCTCAATTAAAACTCCGATAGAACGTGCGTTCTACTTCACCCGTGATCTGATATTTGTTTTTTGTGCATTTAAGTGTCATGTATTTTGCCTCAAAGCAGTAGTTATAGAATGGCAACACCATTTTTATTGTCTATGTAATTACGGTAGTCTCAAAAAAAAAAACGTTTGCAAGAAATCTCGTCTATCTTTGTAAAACATAAATGATTATTTAGAACCAGCTATGAAAATAAACCGTATCAACAAGCAAGCAGTATTATTTAACTACAGCAGTATTGCACTGTGTTTAAGTATGAGGGCACTGTATCGAGTGAAATTACTGGGCAAACGAGACTTTAGAACGGATGTCTCGGAGTGACGAGCGCAGTGCAGTGTGCAGATCAATGACACTGCAACTGTTTATGAGCGAACGTGATGCTTACCATCAGGCACCGTTTCGCTAGTCTCGTCACTTCATAGCATAAAAAAAAACCTAAGTGATTACGTAGATTGCAGAACTCCACACTCTAGAACGCTATAAGTTGGATAGAGCCTGATAGGTCAAATAAGAGGGCTCAAAGGTGTCTAATCAGAGTGTCCGCTGGCACAAAGGAAGTCCACGGCTTTTGTAGAGCCGCTGCCTAGAAACGCATTGTGTGTGGGTTTTGGAAAGCTTACCCTGCAATTTTGAGTGTCCCTTTCGGATTGTTTGTTCCCCTGCTTGGTTCCGGTATTGTGGTCTTGCTGTATTTTGAATTTGTCTGAACTTTATGTATCATTTGCATGGGTATTTTACAAAAATATTGAATTGAAACACATCAAAAGTATTTATTGTGACATAACTGTAATAGTTATAGTAACTAGGGACTTTTTTGTAGATATTGATATCTTATATTTCTTACCCTACCTACATTTTTATCCCACCCAATACAAAATATACATTACTCGTATATAAGTACATAAATAAAAATCACAAAATCATTCCTTTCGTTCTCCAAAATTCCTTAGGAAAGGTTTTGGTAAATAAGGCTCTAATAGGGACTTTTTTTATAGATATTGATGTCTTCTATAAAATTATGGTAAGCAACCATATCCTATATTTCTTACCCTACCTCCATTTTTATCCCACCCACTACAAAATCCACATTATATAACCAAGTACATACATAAGAATCACAAAATCATTCCTTTTGTTCTCCAAAATTCCTTAGGAAAGGTTTTGGTAAATAAGGCTCTACTAGGGACTTTTTTGTAGATATTGATGTCTACTATAAAACTGTGGTAACTAACAACATCCTATATTTCTTACCCTAACCACATTTTTATCCCACCTACTATAAAATCCACATTATACCAAGTACATAGATAAAGAGTCACAAAACCATTCCTTTCGTTCTCCAAAATTCCTTAGGAAAGGTTTTTTTTTTTTATGCCTGATAGGTTTTGACCACTATCTCACCTGATGATGAGTGATGATGTGGTCGAAGATGTTGTTCAGGCTAACCTAGGAGTACTGGCTCTCAAGGACAGCTGCCGGAACACACCGTTAGGTGCTTGGCGACAGATTTTTCTACTTGAAGGTGGTAGCTAGCCAGGCGGGCATTCGCAAAATGCCCTACTACTATGCTATAACGACTGCCATCCCAAGACAACAACCGGGACCGACCGCTTAACGTGCCCTCCGAAGCACTTAAGTGCTCATTAGTAATGTCACTAGCGGTCACCCATCCAACTCATGACCGCGCGCGACGTTGCTTAACTTTGCTGATCGGTTGAGAACAGCTCAGTAAACTTCGCTACGAGCGCTTCAAAAAGGTTTTGGTAAATAAGGCTCTACTAGGGACTTCTCTGTATATATTGAGGTCTTCTATAAAATCGTGGTAACCAACAACATCCTATATTTCTTACCCTACCTAAATTTTTATCCCACCCACTACAAAATCCACATTGTACCAAGTACATAAATAAGGAGTCACAAAACCATTCCTTTCGTGCTCCAAAATTCAGTAAGAAAGGTCTTGGTAAATAAGGCACTACTTCCACGATTAAAGCTCTGTGGTTCTATTGACTAGGGCTGCAACACACTATGTGAAGATCTACTTGTAGCCGGCGGCCGGCAGGCGATGAGTACGGTCATTGGGTGTGGACGAGTTCATACTGTATGCAGCCATGCAACATTTTTAAATGCTTTTCCATATAAATTTTGCTTTACAATAATGAGTAAGCTACTCCGAACATATTACACTTATTGTAAAATGTGCGAATGAAAGTAATTTTCAAAATGTAATGGTTCCATATTACTTTGGGTTTCTTTGTAACCGTAATATTCGTCAAATAAGTTCATGATCAAATATTATTTCGTCTTTCTCCGAGTCAATTTGTCTATGGAAACATTCCCTTCCCATCGTTCCTTATCGCAAAGTCAAAGACAAAATTATTTCTTTTGTTCTTATCATTTAATAGCCTTAAGAATGTAGAGCGCCATAATAAAGAAACTGATACAGCTAACTGCAAATATAATAATCTTCTTTGTGGGATAAATTATATTGATGTTATGTGAATATTGAATTATTAATTCATTAATTTTTTATTCTATTATCAAACATATATTGAGACATTGTTCATTTTGAATCGTGACGTTGATCGGACAAACTTTTGGGCAGGGTTGGAAATGCACACTAGAAAAATTTAATTATTATCTATCAAGTATTTTAAAAACATATTCTGAAGCAATTTCCTCATAAAAACTAATTCTGTAATATAAATTGTAGGCAATAAAATATCTGACTAAACATTTAAACAGAATAGTTGGTTGCATTTTCGATGCACCAATCCACGGAACCAAGCCTCGTGTCCGCGGTTATCGCGATCGTTCTTTGAGCCACGCGCCCCGGGCGTCTAGCGCGGGATCCTCCGACCTTTGTGTGGTACAATTTATAAGCTCGCAGCGTTGCAGGAAGTAGTGGCGTCACTGCGCTACTTTTATTAAGTGAATTCAATGATATGCTACGTAAAGACGTCACTACAAGAACAATTTTCCTATTCCTTCTTAAAAAAATAAAATATTGTGCTTACAGATAAAGTAACGTTTAACCAACTGGAATTTATTTACTCAATTATTTGTGTATTTAATTTAGCAAAAATTTAATTTACTTTAATTGATATATTATTAAAATTTGCCTCACACCTACGTAGGTTTCGGATAAAAAATATCATAAAACGACGTAACGAAGAGAAATATAAAATCAATTGTCTGATTTTTTTTTACTTCCTATTTATCAGTGTAATATTATTCACAAGGTAGCATGATTAACTGAATTTAATTTAAATATAAATAGAAGCTTGCGTGAAAGTGCTAAAGTATGAAAAATGCTGTACAATTAAAAAAAACAGGTAAAGTTATAACACTATATCTCATTATTATATACTATGAGTATTACCTATATGTATATAATCTTTTAACATAAAAAACTTAAATCTTATACACTTTTCTTACTAACCTTAAAATTACATAGAAAAACTGACAGGTCCTGATGATTCACTGTCATTTTTTGTAATTTTTTTACAGTATTGTGATCCGTACCTCGTAATATTTTCTGAACTTTGGCATGTTTATATTAAAATCAAAGAACATAAAATAAATGTTCAATAATATCATAATGGTCATAAAACAATTTGAAACTCCACGTCAACTCTGTTCTTAGTGACATAATAATTTATACCTACTCTAGTTTTGTGATGGAACATCTGCATGTTTTAATATACGATTGTAGATAGCGATGGCCTTTAACGATGGTATTACATTATGAATTCATTTGAACCACAAAATAATATTACTTACTTCAATATTTAACTTATAATTATGATTTGTATATATTATCTATTTATGTATGTTGGTATGTATTTTAAATATATGTGTGTATGTATTTATAAAAACCTATATATGTTATGTGATATTTTTATACATTTGTTTTGAAATTACACTTAAGTACGTTCTATTTTTTAAATACTTTTATGAGATTTTAATATGTACTTATTCGTATCTATTTATTTAGACTACACCCGCCTCCATTGTTTTTGTTTTTCAACTCCATCCCAAGGTTGCCTGGTAGAGATCACTTTTAGTGATAAGGCCGCCCATTGTAACACTATGCTATTATATATTAATATGTAAACTTTAATATTTAAGAGTGGTGTAACAATAAAGAGTTATCTATCATCTATCTATTTTTACTTCGTGGTTCACATATTTATTCGAATTCTCGTATTCTTATTGCCACTCCGTACGTGGGCGCCACTGTATAAATGACGGAGCCACACTTAAGTAAGTTGTACGGATATCAGTACAGTTCAGTCGAAGTATTATTACGTAACGTATATGTATTTTCTGTACTAAGTAGCTGTAGTATTTTATATATGGACATATATACCTATATATCCAGATATAGACATCATATTTTGTACCTTAAAAGTAGAGTTCACGGAGCGCTTTCCATAAACGTACTATCAATACTTAAATACTGATATTTTAAATACTAACAGCCTTACTTATAAACGCTACTTAAATTTTAAGCATTACTTAGCCGCTGATTAGCAAAATTCCTTACTCATAAACGCTACATAACTTTATCCAGTTCCTAAGTACTGCTTAAATCAGCTGTCAATTTAAACACTGTCCAACCCATGTTTAAATATTTAAGTAGCAAGATGGCGCCGATATTTCGGATCAGCTGATTTAGTTACCATTGAGGTTATTGTCAAGGAGGCATACAAAACTATAAACACGACATACTCTGTAAATAAATCGTAAAAATATAGCAAGTAGAAACATACATTGGATGATGAATTAAATATTACTTTTCTTGATCTTATTGAAGAGTATACCGCAGGTACAGTTCTTGAATTAAGAATATAAGGATTGTGCTACACTCGTATATTCCTATTGGATGTATTAAAAAGCAACTTGGAAAACGATGCGCTCAATGAGTGGTGTAGGTATTTCAGTATTATATCACTATTCACGTTGATGTATATGAGTAGGGTGTTGCTGAACATTGGGTTGAAAACAGTTTCTACAGAAAGGTAGCGGGTATACTATACCTACTACTAATAACGTTGGTTGTCGATTATAAAATCAAAGCCAAAACTTTTTACATTTTTGTTCTCGTGTTGTTCTATGCGTTGTTAACGAGTATTTTAAATATGTTGTTGCTTTGTATTTTGTATTGATATAGCTGAGATATATAAACTGACCCTACATAAGGGGGATATATCTCCCTAGCCTAACAATTGTAAGTATATATAATCCTTGTTAGGGTAGGACGATTCAATATTACTCTATACCTACTATAGTAGGTCTAGAATACCGGTAAGAAGACGTAAATAATACTAGTGATTCAATTTAAAAGCAGAATTGAGCACTTATTTGCTTATTTCAGCATAGATGTCGATTCAGTTCAGCAAAAAAAATATATTTTAGGAGTTGAAATATTCTAAATTGTATTAAGCATCTCATTTAATAGGGCGCGAGTTTATTACCAAATGGTAATAAACTGGTCCAAATTAGACGCCGGACTGTTACTGAAAATCACCATCTCATTAAAACCCCAACATCTGATCCGATCCGGTGATCGAACTCATTGTAATTTTCTTATAGCCGCGCCACGCGGTTTCACCCGCGTAGGCAATGATGATGAAAAGTAAGGAGAACCTAAACTAACTATTCTGTTATTTCATCCAAACCCTCAAGCCAGTAAAACGTGAATACATGTAGAAGACAAAAACACATACACATAAACTTTACATATAATCACGCCTGTATTCCCCGAAGGGGTAGGCAATGTTGTGTAAACACCCATGTTTCGGCCAATTGAGTTTTGGTCCCATGTAATAAGGGGCGAGCCTATTGCCATGTTTTCTCGAGCACACTAGACGAAACACAAGAACATATGACGGCCTTTATATTCCGTAAATTCATTTGATAAGCGATACCTTAAATTACACTTACTGTGATTTAAGGAATCGCTATAAAATGATTAAAAATAAACAAGGATTGGAATCTTGGCTTCATAGAAAAAAACGTAGACATTGTTTGGGATGGAAAAAGATAACTTCCAGCGGGATTTGACGGTATTCTGGAGTTACACCCGTAAATTCTGGGGTAACCCCATAATGCATTTCCAATAATGCTATAGAATAGATTGTTATTCCATAGCATAATTGGAAATTTATTATGGCACTTTTGAATTTACCAAATTACAAAATTAAAACTCACTACAAATGTCTCCAGTACACCTAACCATATGTACAAAAATACGTACCTACAAAGAATAGATATTTTTTAACTTTTTAATTTTAATATTTTTAGCACTAGATACGTGCTTTTTGGCAATTTGGGTCTTCCATAATACATTTTAGTTCAATGTTGTCAGTTTAAAATACTTTTGACCTCATTATCCATTGTTTAGCTAAATAGTTGCTAAGTAGCGTTTATAAGTAAGAAATATTTAAGCATTACTTAAACACTGTTTAGTTATGCATTACTTAGCAACTACATAGCGGATTTTTTATAAGTAAGGGGGTAAGTGTTCAAACTCGGTGAAACATTGCATTTATATCTTTAAGCCTAATATCTAAGCTTCTAGCTTGCCAGATTTCCGTAAAATTAAGTATTTTCAGAAATAATTGGAAATATCGCTTTGTATGGGTATAGTTATTTTGATATTTAGGGATATAATATATAAAAATAAATCTAAATAAGTACTAACCAGAAGCAAAGTTATTAGGCCCAGCAATATGCATACACATTTTCACCAAGTTTGAACACCTGGTATTTAAAACATGACGAAGCTACGTTTGTATAGAATGCGCTCCGTGCACTCTACTTTTAATAGCCGTTTTAAGCCCGTAGGAAGACTTAATTGTTAAGCTTACTATTGATAGCGTGTTTAAAATGCTGGCAACATTATTCCTAATTATTTTCAATTTAAATTACCCTCATAGATTGCAATGTGTATTCGTTAATCCAAATAAATAAGATTTATTATTTTTGTATCACATCGCATCGACCTGGCGCTTTCTCTTTATTCCCTGGTCATTATTTAATAGGTAAAATTACTAAATAAACTGCAAATTGAATTGTTTTAAGTTTGTAAACAATCAAACAATCAATTATTTGATATAATTAGTAGGTACTAAAACTAAATCAGTTAAAATTGGAGACCATATCTTTATATAATATATTACTATTCTATGCTCGAAGCATGGCGTTAGGTGTACAAGCTTTAAAACGTGTTACACAATATTCCATGCTTGAGTGGTAGTTTTATTAGGTGAATACGGAAGATTGCGGTTTGCGGTCGCTGTTTGAGGAAGTGCTAGGTCTTTGTCAAAATAACTGATGTAGAAATCTTTAAACGTTTACAGTACATAGATGACATAGGTTTGTTTTAGAGGATCCGTGTATGGAGGATCGATATACTGTCTTTTTATAGGCATCTATGGTACCACCAACTTAACTGTGCAGTTTTCGAGGGCGCTACTAGTCTTGGAAATCAACTACAGACTGTCACAATTTGAGGGAAAGTTTTAGTTCTTTTTTCTGCCACCTGAACAGATAAGTTGGTGGGTCTGTACGTTATTATTATGGGGGTATACTAAGGCCGTATTCCACTTGATGCCAATTTTGTTATTTTCGATAATTTTAATCACATTTAGTGTCTTTGGTTCATAATAAATGTGGATCCATAGACGCAATATGTGGTCAAAATTATCGAAAATAACGAAATTGGCGTCAAGTGGAATACGGCCTAAGTATTTTGTTTACAGGATTAATTGCTTGAGTTGAACTTTTACACGTAGAAGTGGCGATTTTTATTATCATCCAGATAAACAAGATTTTTGTAATTATCATCATCTTCTTATCCTTATTTCATACAATATTTAGTATCTGTACTTGGTATAATATGTTTATTTTTGTTTAATTGAATGTTTTTTTTCTACGCTACTGCAGTTTGTTGATGTGAAAAAAGTTATCCATTTCGAAATTTATAACTGTTGAACTTAAGTAGGAATTGTGTCAATTTGTGTCAGTGTCAAAATGCTCGATTCCCTTATGGCTCTTTTCAGACATTGAAGTGTGTGTGTATGTGCGAAATGCGCACACAAATGCTTGTTTACATGGACTACTGCCTATATATTTTTTTAGATCTACGGTTCAGAAACTTTTATATAATATGTATGCCTGCCAAGGTTTGGCTATAAAAAATATTAAAACTTCGAGTTATTGATATATACACCAAGATTCGGTGCTCAATACACGGTGAGGTGCGTGTGCACTTGGAAACTACTAAACAGATAAAAAGGTCACAAAAACCGGTTCAGCGAAACTCATATTTCTAATTTACAGGTGTTAGTAAACTTTTTTCTATTATCTCACCAGTTGGTAAATTATGATGTGGTCGAGGATAAAAATATGAGGACAGTTTGATATGTTTTCTCTGATCACAAACAGGATGACAAATGAAAATATACATCAAAAATATGTTTTCTCTAACAACATGTAGGACGTGAGAACAAATGTTTTTAAACTTGGCTTCAGTTTTATGGCCAATGTTGATCTCTAAGATCACTTAAAGACGTTAAAGAGACAAGAGTTTACAACAGTAGTACAACAAACAGCCCTTCAAATATTGACATGTTGTTTCTTCTGTACATTCATAGCAATAACCATTTCATTGTCGATGCCGCTTTTCATCGTCGCTTTTCGTCGTTTACGCACCTTGCATCAATGATGTGATTTATTATGACACAAATTACTAATGGATAGATTTGTGAAGCAACGAGCCGCGTCGCATCGCGAGCGCTGACAAACGAGTCTGAGCTCACATAGGACGATGAATAAGCCGCCTTTTACAACACCCAATCGATAGAATATGGAGCACATATATTTTAAGGCTTGCATTCTCAAATATGAAAATTTCCTGTACTTTATCAGCCGGATTGTCCACTGCTGAACACAGCCTCCCCATTAAATAGTGATTACGAGCGGTAATAGCTATGGACTGACGTGCCGCAGCTTCGATCCCCACCGCCGGCTTGAGCTTCACCGCATGGTGAAAGGGCATTTTGCAATTGCCCGCCTGGCTAGCTACCACCCTCAAGTAGAAAATCTGTCACCAAGCACCTAACGGCGTATTCCGGCAGTAGTCCTTGAGAGCCAGTGAAATTACAAATACATGAGACTTAACAACTATGTCTCAAAGTGACGGACGCAGTGCAATTCGTGACTTGTGATGAAATGCATCTGTTATAGGCAGAGGTTATTCCGCTTAACATCAGATGGGCCTCGAGCTTGTTCCGTCACAATAATATAAAAGAAATTAAGGCTGGGGGGGGAGTGGCATAATCCCCACCCTTGGCAGGCGTCTTGGGGATCGCAGTTAAAGATACTCAGAAGGTGCTGCTGCCCACCTTCTCTTACTTTACCTTTAGTCGCCTGTTACGATACCCACTAGTATGGGGGGGGTGGACCGACATTCAAGGCGGGCACCCCACGGGAACAAAATTTCCTAATCAAGAGTATTTTTTAACTTGAAATACACCTTGAGTGAACAGAGTTAAGCGGGTTCGGTTATGTTATTAGACATGCTATTCTCATAAGTGGCGATAGCGATTGAAATTATATATCCTTTAGCGCTCGTAGCTTGCTCAGTCACTTTTAATCGAGTAACTGAATGATGCAACATTCACTGCGGTCATAATTTGGATAGGTGACCACTTGTGACATTACTACTGAGCGTTCGGAGGGCATTGTTAAATAGTCGGTATCAGTTGTTGTCTAAGAACGGCAGTCGCTGCTGTAGCATGGTGGTGGCGCATTCTATTCGCACATGCTTATCTGGTTACCTACCACCCTCAAGTAGAAAATCTGTTGCCAAGCCCAAACGGTGTGTTCCGGCAGCTATCCTTGATTGCCGATAGTTCTAAGTTAGGCTAAGCAATATATTCGACCACATCATCACTGACCAGACAAATGAGAGAAAAATATAATATTCAAAATCCATTACAGTTGTATGTGGTTACAAAAACACATACACGCAAACAAACTTTTGCTTTAATAGATTCTTAATTATGATAAATACCTTATGTCTATAATACCATACTTAAATATTATCAATATTTTACAGTGATAATATCTTTCTTGTTATCAAACGTCTTATCGTTCGATAAAAATAATGATAATTTTGTAGACCAGACACTGACGTGTTTTATATAATAAATACTATATAGATATAAGCAGATATATAAAAAAATTACGTAATTTAAGTCAGTACTATTTTTTTAATTTTAATAGCTGAAAGGATGGTTTTTGACCATTATCTTATCTGATGGTAAGTGATGATATGGTCGAAAATATTGTTCAGGCAAACCTAGAATTACTAGCTCTCAAGAACAGCTGCCGGTTACCTAACAGTGTGTTTACTGTTAGGTGCTTGACATCAGACTTTCTAATTAAGGGTGGCAGCTAGCCACGAGTATTCGCAAATCCCCTACCACCATGCAATACAGACGACAACCGGGACCAACGGCTTAACGTGCTCTCCAAAGCACGGAAGCGCTCAGTAGTAATGCCACTAACGGTCACCCATCCAAATCATGACCGCGGCGAACGTTGATTGGCTAGGAACGGCTAAGCAAATTTCACTACGAGCACTTCAAAATACTGGATCTAAATCTGGACACTAAATACTCAGGCGCAAGGCTGACAGCAAACGGTCTAGAGGTCTTAGTTCACAGTTCTACATTCCACGTTCACTGTACACAGTTCGAGTTCTACAGTTCTGCAATTATATATACTGGTCACACTTCCCACACTATACTTTTACCATGTATATATCTTTTTATTCATTAATTAAGCTAGGTGTTCTTCACACTACTTCAAATATTAATACAGGGTTTGCACTGCTGTTTGCAGGCAGTATATCTTGTTAAAGAGGCTTACAACCTGTTAAACGATCGAATCTGAATAATAAAAACAAAACAGTTTTTTGAGGGTAACATAGAATCTTTTTTTTTACATGCGGTATGCCTTTATTCACAAAATGCTACGAACTATATACAACACTACAACTACTACAATAAAAGCATTTGGATACCCATAAGTCATTGCAGACTCATAGGCAGTCCAAATGCTTCAGCCCACTACCAGCAGCGTGCCCAGCATGCTGGCAGCATTGCCCCGTTGAATTGCAAAATTACCATTTATTGAATGTTATCATTAATTTATTTATTTTAAACTACATGATATTTAAATATCTTATAATTATTATTATTAAAATATAAATAATACTATATTATCCTCTATGGGGGCGCACTTTCTAGTTCATCTTATTTTGTCCAAAATCACCAAAAATGAGAGTGTTAAATTTCTGACAGGCTTTGTCCACTATTTGACTTGTCAATAAGGTGCTACGAATAAATAAGTAGATAAGGTGTAATAATTATGGTGTCAAAGATTTAACAAAGGACGGTAACGGCATGGCATTGATGCCATTTATAATTAATATCTTAAAGCAATGATGGCCAAGCGGTCATAGCGGATTGCCATGCCGCAGGTCCCTGGTTCAATCCCCACCGCCGGCTAAAAGGGCTAAAGCTCCACTAGGGCATTTTGCGATTGCTCTCCTAGCTAGCTACCACCCTCAAGTGGAAAGTCTGTCGCCAAGCACCTAACGGTGTGTTCCGGCAGCTGTCCTTGAGAGCCAGTACTTCTAGGTTAGCCTGAACAACATCTTCGACCACATCATCACTTACCATCAGGTGAGATAGTAATCAAAGGCTAACATAACAGTCATAAAAAAAACGGCATTAAAATGTGTGTACTTCTTCTATCTACGAAATAATCCGTAGACTTCTATCATGCTTTTTGTATTCTTATTTCAAATCATACAAACTTGACATGTAAACTTTAGTAGTTTGATACTATTTCTTTTAATATAGGTGACAATTCTGAATATGCGAAATAATGCATAAAATAAGAGGCAAACGTAATTAAACTTTATTGTTGAAGCATGTGTTTTTTAGCAAATAGTATGTACTATTCGCGGTAAGTTATTGCTGACAGAACTCAGAAGCGCCACCGTTATATGGTGGATGTTCCATTTACCCGAACGAAGTTATTTTAAATAAAAAGAGCAATTAAAACTGAAGCCAGCATAAGTATAGAAATTGACAATTTGTTTCCACTACTAATGACACCAAATCTCCTGCCCTGGTAAATTAGGTCTATAATGGAATCCAATGTCTCCTCTCCACTTAGTCTAATCTCATTTGCGGGGAGAAGGAAGCCGTTTTGCCCTTTATCACGGAGCTCATAACAGTAGACCAAGGGGACATTAAACTGTTCTTTTACCCACTCGTCACTACCTCCTGTTGCGAAATCTGGAATAATAAAACCATAGATGAAACGAATGGCCAATAAACAAGCCTTCATTGTATTGTTTTATGAAGATTAAAAAATATTTTTAACAATACTAATTAAATAGATTTTATTTTTTATATACCAGAAAAATCTAAATCTTGCATTTTGACTGCTGACTGTTGATTGACTACTCCACTACTCAAGTGGTCACAGGTCTAAGCATGCGATCACCACGTATTCTTTTGGAGCAGAGCAAAACAGTTTTTTGTTCTGCACGTTTATAAAACTAAGGTTTGTCCCAGGATTCTTTCGGGTCGTCTGCTGCTGCTGCGAGAATTTCCTGTCGCTGATTCATGCAGCAACACGTTGCAACACAGGACTGTCTCCAACTCTAGGAAAAAAGCCAGTATACGCGCGTGTTTTAAATGTTACTATTGAAAGATC
Organism: Plagodis pulveraria; assembly: GCA_963890685.1. Classification (NCBI taxonomy): domain Eukaryota; kingdom Metazoa; phylum Arthropoda; class Insecta; order Lepidoptera; family Geometridae; genus Plagodis; species Plagodis pulveraria. The sequence goes on along the minus strand of OY982964.1, from coordinate 5,515,556 downwards.
TACCAGCGAACTGACCTGTGGCAAATGGTTTTTATAACAACGGAAACCATCATATTGAAATTGGTATATTCTTGAAAATACAATTAACACCTCCTGTGTGCAGTGTTAAATATGCGCTAGTAGATATAAGTCTCTATATCTGTGACATAAAGAACAACTCGACAAAAAACCTTTCGTCACAATTGTAACGTTACGCACAGTATTATATATTTTCTATTATTTACTAAGATATTAAGGTATTAATATATTAAGGTGACATAATATTATTTATCATAATATTATGTCACTTAATATATTTTTGAAAATAAAGTTATGCAAATACTTACACGGAGCAATACATATTTTATTTTTCTCATGATGTTATTCACCAAATATTCTTTAAAGATTATGATAACCCTGCATTAATTGCCTTTAAGATCAGAATATGTTCACTTAATCATTAATTGAACTTAATCATAAAAATATCAAAAAAATAAGTTGTGGCAGATGTATAGACACACAAATTCTTTTTATGTTGATGTACCAACCATAAATAGTAATTTGGTACTCACAAATAGCTTCTGCAATGTTGCCAGTTACGTAATCAGTTCCATATCTAACAGATAAAGCTCCCATGGCTCGTCTACCAACATTCATCTGAAATAATGCAAAAATGAAAATTATGAATAATAAGCGCCGGTGGGATACACATGGAATAATGTATATATTGAAAACAAAAAAAACTATGACCCAGTGGCCATATCTATGGACTTCCGGGAAAGGGCCCAGTTAATCACGTTTTCCTAGAAAGAGGTCTGATGTATGAAACTCCTATGAACTTCTGCTATCCTGGTAGTTGGAAAAAACATACATTGGTACTTATTAATGCCAATTGCCAATGTGTGTTGTGGCGTTAAGCAAATTAATTAAATCACTCCTATTTTTACTAACGTACCTACTTATACAGTAAATATTATTAAATCAGGGTCATAAAACAATGAGTGGGATCAGATCGGAACGGAAAATAATAACGGGATCAGACCGGAATTTTCTTCATGGTGTGGGATCCGATTGTGGTATCAGACCGGAATACACCAATTCTACCCCGACAAGTTTTGTACTTAGTGTCTTAGTAGTATTTCGTGGGGATGGTCAAGTAGAAAATTTGTGGACAACCACTTAAAGTTACATTTTGGCAGATCTCCTTGATAGCCAGTGTTTCCACCGAAAAGTTTGACAGACATTAAAAAAAAATTGTTCAAAATATAACTTTAGACCTTTTTAAAACCATCCATTCTGCACATTAGAAGAAAATAATGCCAATGCAGATTGCGCAATATTTGTTTTTAGGACAAGTGCAAAATATATAACTGTAAAATATATATTAGGTATATTCTAAGCAAATATCGAAATTAATAAAATTGAAACTATTATTTGCGATGATGTATATCTACGAACATGTAGGCAAATTACCCATTTGCAAAATAATTGTTTGTACGTCAGTTCAGTGCAGTGTCGTTCTGCATGTCCTGTTGTGACGGACGAAACATAACAAAAGGACTTATTCACCTTATTTTTTTTTATTTTTTTTTTATGCTTGATAGGTTAGCCTTTGACCACTATCTCACCTGATGGTAAGTGATGATGTTGTCGAAGATGTTATACAGGCTAACCTAGAAGTACTGGCTCTCAAGGACAGCTGCCGGAACACACCGTTAGGTGCTTAGCGACAGATTTTCTACTTGAGGGTGGTAGCTAGCCAGGCGGGCATTCGCAAAATGCCCTACCACCATGCTGTAACGACTGCCATCCTAAGATAACAACCGGGACCGACGGCTTAACGTGCCCTCCGAAGCACGGAAACGCTCAGTAGTAATGTAGTGCTCAGTAGCGGTCACCCATCCAACTCATGACCGCGGGCGACGTTGCTTAACTTTGCTGATCGGTTAAGAACAGCTAAGTATCTGTCATATCTGTCAGACAGGCTACAGAGGGTTGGAATAAGTGGCAATACTTCTTCCGGGTCATTGGTAAAAATGGGAGTACCACAGGGATCAATTTTGGGACCTTTTCTGTTTCTAACATATATTAATGATCTGCCTTGCATGGTCAAAGATTTCTGCGATATTGTTTTATTCGCAGATGATACCTCTCTGATTTTTAAAGTAGATAGGAAAGACAGTGAACTGACGCATGTAAATAATGTATTATCTAAGATTTGTAAATGGTTCGCCGCTAATAATCTTCTCCTAAATTCAAAAAAGACGAAATGTTTAAAGTTTTCTTTACCAAATGTTCCTTATGTTGAACCAAACATTAAGTTTGGACCAGATAAACTCCCTATTGACAAGGCGACAGTCTTCCTGGGAATCAAAATGGATTCCACTTTACAATGGGATCCACATATACATGATCTCTCCGGAAGACTTAGTTCTTAGTATAAGACAGTTAACAGACGTAGTTACTGCTCGCCTAGTTTATTTCGCGTACTTCCACAGTATTATGTCGTATGGCGTATTGCTGTGGGGAACTGCTGCTGAGATAGAGACAATCTTTATCATACAAAAGCGTGCAATTCGGGCCATATATAAAATGGGTCCTAGGGAATCTGTGAGGGATCTTTTTAAAGAAATTGATATTTTAACTTTACCAAGTCTGTATATATTTGAAAATATTATGTATGTTCGTAAAAAATTTAGTAAATTTAAATTAAACAGTGACAATCACGATTACAATACTAGGAATAAAGATAAAATAGCGGTGCCAGGTTTTAGATTAGCAAAGACAAATAAAAGGTCCTTCTTAGGTAATTGTGTGCGGTTTTATAATAAAGTTCCTAAACATATTACAACGCTCACAGAAGGGAAATTCAAGTTGCATGTGAAAAACATATTGATTAAAAAATCCTACTACACAGTTTCTGATTACATAAACGACAAAAATGCCTGGACAATTCCGCCTCCGCCAAGCTATTGCCTGTCACCTAAATAATTTAAACAAATATTGTAATAACTCTATTATATAGTATGTATGTAACACATTGTTAAAAGATGTTTAAAAGAATGGCCCCGAGTTTCTTGCCCGTTCTTCTCGCAGTGGCTCTATACACTTTATTTGCTGAACGTGGCAGTACAATGTAGAACATTTCAATACTAAAATTTGTAATTGACCTTCATAAGAGCGTCATAGACGCATAAATTGAATAAATGATTTTGACTTGACTTTGACTTAAGTAAGCTTCGCTACGAGCGCTTCAAAACTGATAATCAGTGTAGCAAAACTTATTAGAAAAATGGAGGCTCCAGAGACGGATGGTCACATGCTTGAATCCTGCATGTGTCTAAAATTTTTCATTTCTTTGTTGTTTCGTTACCTGTATTGCTTATTTCTTCTCATCGGGTATTCCAATTTTTTTCTAAGCCCGGCATTAAAGTACCTTTGCTATAATGTTGTCTTAGGTTTACGGGGTGACGTGGTCATGATCACTGCAAAGTGTTTGAAACGTCGGGAAATAAATAATGATAATTAAAGTTGTTTAATTACTATGTGCCTTTGCCATGTTTATTCCTAGGTTTTTCCCTAATATAAATAACATTGTTATAAAACTAACCGCTTCATGGTAATTAGCCAAAGGTTCCGTTGTGTTACCAAAAGGGAGAAGCAGCAGCTGACTGAAGGAGTGAATGGAGAGGTAAATATCCATTCTGTCTCCAAGAGACCTGATAAAAGTTGACAGAGATCTTGACTCAGGCTCAGAAAATGGCCCAGGTCCAGCATAAGTTTCCCAAGCAGGATTGGTACTAGCTCCATGTTCTGAAAAATTATTTTATATTCATCCACATATAAACGTCAAGCGTCATTTTGATATGTTGAGGCCCTGTTAGTTCCCCAGGTCGCACAGATATTGAGTTTTTCTGTCTAAAAGTACAAGTCAAATTAATGTTTTTTGAATAAAACAAGAACAAGCGGTTACATCTGGCATTTTGCTGATTTGTTATTGTACTATACTTAAGTTAAATTATATTTGTGATTTCAAAAATAATCCCCCAATAACACATAATGTTCACGAAAGTTTAAAGAAAAGTAACACACTATAATATTTCTCAAAGGTAGGGTCAACTTGGGCTTAGGCAGGCACCATATTCCTTAACGAAACCCAAAAATTAGTCAACAGCTATGAACCAAAGGAAAAGCTATTCAAATGCAAGGTGTTAAAAAATTTACCACTTGTTCTTACCCATCCAGTTGCTGTTCCAATTGCGGTTCAGATCAACGCCAAAAATATTGGTGCCGACCGGACGTCTGTTTTTACGCCACATACGGAACTGTAAAAGATAATATTTACAGATATACACATGTGGATTGAAAAAACGGAAAATCAAAAGAGCGGTTAGCGGAAAATCGAAAAAAAAAGATAAATTTTATTTATATCCTGTCTCAAAGAGAGAGTTCATGTAAACGAGTTGTCATGAAATGATTACAAAACATAACCCATGAAGACACAAAAACTTGCTCAAGTGTCGTTCCTAATATAAATTCTATTCTTAAAATTAGATTGTTCTCAGCAGGCCTAACTTATATCTTATTAAACTCTAAGACTCACCGTCCCCATACATAAACACACACAAATAGTCTTCGCAAACCTTCACCCTACAAAAACTCTCAATTTCACGGTTCGTTTCTCTGACAGACACACTCATTCACACATACACATACCACTTCACCCACCTACACACCATTCTCACCTTATACTATATGTGAGTATATAATGATTTAATATTATACTTTAGCATAATAATGAATTTTGTAAGATTGTTATGCACCATAACATAGTTACTACTAGTACGGGGTACAGGGATATGATACTTATATGTAATTACGAAATAGATTTTTGTAGTTATGATCATAAAGTAGGTTTTTATTGTAGGTAGATGGTAGGTATTATGATTTGTTCTTTTTAGAGCTAGCTTCACTTAGGAGAATGCGCGATTGATCTACAGAACTTTATCCCCCCTTCTTTTTTGTTTCGTTGGACACAACGTCCTTACATGGTTGATATACCAGAAATACGCACAAGGTTCTTTCAGTTCAGTTGTATTATGCATGCGGCTGAATTGAGGAATACCCTACCAGCGTCTTTATTTCCCTATAGATTGTTAGGAATTATTAGGAAATACCAAGTTACTAATACTAAATACTACTAAAATACTAGTAAATACTATGTTTAATGAATAATTGTGAAGTTAAAAGTATTTATACTGATATATTATAAATATATAATCTGGCATTCTTCAATTACAGAGTGAATAGTTATCTTCTAGGCAAGTATATTTCCATCGCGTTGTCACCATCAGATTCAGGTATAACAGCGGTTGAATACTTCTTTATCAAATAAAATAAGTTGTATGAAAGATAGCCGAGCGGTAATAGCTATGAACTGCCGTGCCGCAGGTCCATGGATAGATCACCAGCGGCGGCTGGAGCTTCACCGCATGGCGGAAGGGCATTAACGAATGCTTATCTGGCTAACTACCACCTTTATATAGAACATCTGTCACCAAGTACGTAACAGTGTGTGCTGGCAGCAGTTTTTGAGAGCCAGTAAGTAATTATAAAATTACAGGTACACGAGACAACAACTGTATTACTCAGGGTGATGGTGATGCGCAGTGTAGTTTGTCAGACGAAATGCAGCTGTTACAGGCAGAAGTTAACACTTCACATCAGGTAGACGTTGTGAGAATCCGGTCACAATAAAAAAAAATCTATATACCAACTTATTACTATAAAATTAATACAAAAACCTACCAAAACTTACTTCAGTATGACTCCAAATATACCCATCAGGGTTGGTCACAGGAAAGATGTACCAGTCATACTCCATTGCATACTTCCGAACAGATGGGTCTTCACTTGTTATCAGCTCATTGGCTATATAACAGGTTGTTGCTGGTGAAATCCATTCTCTGGCATGGATGCCTGCTTCGAGGAAGATGACTCGTCTTCCAGGACCGTGAGAAATCCTGATGCCTTTTATAGGCCGTCTTTCATATGATACTCCGCCAACAATACTGGTGACGGTTTCAGGGTATGCTTCTGCGAGGTCATCCAACCAGTCGTTTATTTGGTCATTGGTGTAGTACGCATCCCACGTCATTGATCTCAGGTTGCCTCGGGTGTAAGTCTTTACAGTTTCTTTATCGATGGCTCTAAAGTTTCGTTTAATATTTTATTAGTACCAACAAACATTTAAATGACAGATCTAGTGGTTATCTGACTAGCTTGCTTCTACACTGCTAGTATATCAATCATATTGTTATATTGGATTTAATCGGTAAGGAACACTTTAGACTGATTTTAGAACTTATGCAAAATACACTTAATAATAATTACTTATATTTACAATCTTACTTATTTACATAATTATATACTATAAATGTTCCCCGTGGGGTGCCGGGTTAGAATTGCACCTCCCCATATCATCCCGTGGGTGTCGTAAGAGGCGACTAAGGGAAAAATACTGGCAAATACCCCCCTTAATAGTGTTCAGCAGTGGACGATCCGGCTGATACAGTAAACTATAAATGTTAGAATTTGTTAATTTCAATAGGGTTGTTGACACCAGTAAATTACATTTACTGAAGATTGTCTTGCTTTCCAGCATAGGCCTCCTATAGAGCTTTTCATGCTATACGATCTAGCGCCTCCCTTTTCCAAGTTATTTCCGCAAATTTTCGAAAAATACCGGAAAATGAGAAGTAGCGCCTTTTGAAGAGCTGACAACCTCTACTGCGATTTCCAAGACGCCTAGCAAGCGTGGAGATTATGCAAAATTCATTAGAAGAGATCTTTTTCAACGTAATTTGTTCCAGTGAATGTGATGATGATTATGATGAATTATGCAAAGTGTAATCGGTTGCACTAAGCGTGGTAGTCGCCAAATTCTTCATCTTACAAATCCATCCGTATGTTGCATTCGTTTGAATTTTTATACAGACGCTTGAACATAAGTGCACCCTTATGAGTACTCAAGGCCAAAATGCGGTGTATAAATAATAATCAAATAACTAAAAGGTAAGCAGAAGGTGAAACAGTTGAAGAAAATGAAAACAATAACTCAAGAATAGCACACGCGCGGTTATCGCCATGTTTTCAAAATATTTTTACAGTGAGTTAAACAGAAACTTAAAAAGGCCGTTGATAGATGCGCCTGAACTTGCTTTTTTCGTGACTTAAACCAAGTACCATTTCAATAAGAACGTAATTTTTTTGTGTGTATCCTTTGGTTTTGAAAATGAAAACATATTGTGCTGACCCCATACAAGTAGAATATAAGTATGAAGATAATGCTTAGCGTGATCTCTTCTTGCACTCGTGTATTTAAACTAAAGTACTACGATCGACAACATAACACTATTCTAGGTTAGCCTGAACAACATCTTCGACCACATCATCACTTACCTTCAGGTGGTCAAAGGCTAACCTATCAGGCATAAAAAATAATCGCTCAGTATTATGTATAATTTTATGATGAAAATACTCACTCCTGTATGTTACTCATTGGAATTTCATATCTGATATTATTTCCATTGAGTAACGCTTCCAGGTCACCTTTATTTTCGGGGCTTGATAAAATGCTAACAAATTCCGCTCCTGGTTTGGGATCTGTCCAAAAGTCATATCTAAAATCACTGTCTTGAAGGTTCCGGAGAACGTCTATGTGTTCTCTATTATGTGGTATGATCCTGTATAAACTATAATTATCAAATCTAAACTTCCCGTTGACAAGGCAGAGTACACTCAAAAATATTAAATACCGGAACATTTTTGTATTTTTTTAAAACTATTTTGTTAAATAACGCACTGGTTTTGATACTGCTTTAGGCCAAATGATAATAGCGATTACGAGTTAATGCTAATTTTCTTGAAAATTCCGGTTCATCTACGATAAGATTAGGTCGATTTTAATAAAGCGATAGTAGGCGCATAACTTACATTACTCAATTAGGATATTTTTACTATAATCTTTAATGACATCTTTTATGATATATTTTTTTTATGCCTGATAGGTTAGCCTTTGACCACTATCTCACGTGATGGTAAGTGATGATGTGGTCGAAGATGTTGTTGAGGCTAACCTAGAAGTACTAATAGATAATAACTAGATAATATAACTAACTACTAGATAATAATTTTGCCAAGTGGTCCTTCCTTCGTTTAAGACTCTAACAAAAATCCTTTAAAGTGGGGACGATGACGGTGATGTCAGATAAACGTATTATACTATAATTATAAATTGTAATTTTATATATAATTATAATAATTTAATAAATAAAACGTGCAATAAAAAAATTCTTGCACCGATGTAAAATATAATATAAATTGTGATGGCCATTACTGAATATCCATACTATAAATTTCACGAATCTACTTAAAAAATGCATTACATTTTTCATTCCATATTGGCTCTTAATACAAAGCTATAAGACAACTTTTACATAACAAAAATAAATACCATAAAATAACATGCTATTAAATTATCTATTTTTTATTTTTGTCAAAGCTATATATTACATTCCTAAAATAATATAGATTTAAAATAATTAAGAAAAAATGTGTTACTATCATAATATCTAAAAACCATATCGCCTAAACTTGTCTCTTGTCTCTCAACTTCACACTTCACACTCAACTTACGCTCATTCAGTTACATTTTACACGCATCTCATCACAAATAAACAAACTGTTTCTATGTGCGCTATCCTATCATCAGTGCATGTAAACCAATACATATTGCAGTAATACAGTTGTCAGATGGATGCAAATAAATATTTTTTATGGAGGTACCCACATTTGAAATCTAATACTAAAAGTATGTGGCACACTTCTGGTTTTTAGAATGCATCTTACATATGGTAAATACAGATGTCCTCTGTTATTTAAATAAGCATAATGTTTTAGTAACAACCTCTGTATGTTTTTGTAGTGTTAAGCCGTCAATAGTGTGGTGAAATAACATTCCTATATCACAACCTTTATATACTCCAGTCAGGATTAATATTTTTGGTATGTTATGCTATATTTTGAAAAATGTATAATTTTTTCTCCGCGGTTTCCTAGTGTGAGGACTAGTGTGAATTATTCAGTAACTATGAGTCCAAAGTTATAAATAATATAATAAAATAATTTAGTGTTAGTTTTTTGGAAAATTTTATATTAAATGCTTTTGTTATTTTCATAAGAACTAACGTGAGTTGTCATAATTATTTACTAAATATACCGGCTAGCACTCAGAGTGTTTGGTCGTAATCTCCGACCGGTGTTCGAGCAGTAAATATGCTCATTCTCAAGGAATGCGGGCTGCTTCGAGGGCTGCTAGACGCGCATCGCATCGCATAGTGCGCGCCAAGCTGCCCGCAAATAGTAAGTTATGCTTCGGTTATATTAACTTATAACTTATATTTATGTGATATCCCATAATATTGTCTGATCAATGTAAGAAACTGTTTTGGCACAATAAAGTATTATTATTATTATACTGATGCCAACACTTTTGAGCTCACATTTTCATCGTGCAAATTTTAAAACTTATTACATACATTTTGATTATCAATCGCGTTTTTAACGTTTTTATTGAAAACGTTTTCAAAAAAATATAACCTTGCTTACGAGGTTAATTTTGTCACTCGCCCACGGTATAGTCAACATCGGCAATTTTTTAATTGAGATATTGATATAATTCAGCTGCTGATTTATTAAATTAAAACAGCATTGATTTCTTTACCTAATTTCTTAATCCGAAAAGTTAAACATATATAACATTTATTTTATTACCGACCTCACTTTTAAGAAATAGTGCTTTCCTCTTGTGTTTTATAACTGACCTCACTTTTGGGAGTTATATTGTCTTGGTATACCAATACTTATCAGGCCACATATAGTATCACCAACTTAACTGTGCAGTTTTCGAGGGCGCTACTAGTCAAGGAAATCAACTACAAACTGTCTCAATTTGAGGGAAAGTTTTAGTTCATTTTTCTGCCACCTGAACAAATAAGTGTGTGGGACTGTAGTTACCTAATCAAGGCTTTGTGATAGCTAGGAGCCCTAATGTGAACAAAATTTACAGTTACACTCTACTTATGTTGGCATAATTAATAGCGTTAGGTGCACCTTTTGCAACATTCAACAAAAAGATAGAGAACAGTATTATTTTTTGAAGTCGAAAATGTGAACATCTGAAAAAATACATAAAAGAGGAGAAAATAAAAATACTTAAAATACTAATCAATACTTTAATTCCAAGTTTCGTAATAGCACGTTTTAAAAATTATTGAACTTATTTATTTTCATCGCCTACAATACCATGGCAATAAAACCTAAAGCCATCATAAATATGGACGTGGTCAAGGCATCAGCACCACTGATGACTTCAAATCTTCTTGCTTGATAGATGAGTTCTACGAGTGAATCCATGGTTTCTTCCCCACTTGGTAGTATCTGCTCAGCGGGTATGAGGAAGCCAAATGTTCCTCGATCACGAAGTTCGTAGCAGTAAACTAAAGGAATCCTGAGGTGGTCCTTCACCCAGTCAATACTGCCACCAGTCGCATGATCTTAGAAAAAATAACAAGGTTTATTACAGCATGATAGTTTCTTAATAATTTATGTACGCAAAGGATTTTGATCTCTTTAAAAATTTTACTGACTGATATCAATGCTATCTGAATGCAATCTTCATCAATCATCGAGACTTTTTTTAACAGCGGTATGCGTTTATTAACAAAATACTACGAACTGTACAGTACAGCTACTACAGTAAAAGTATTTAGACAACCTTTAAGATTTTTATATTGTTATGATTGCAATAACGCCTGCTAAGCGGATTACATTACAAAATTACAAATATACGATAGGAAATATTTTTATGCCGCACATGACTTAAATTTTTCCTATCGTAAATTTGTAATTTTGTAACCTCTAAGATATTACAGACTCACAAGCCGTCCAAATGTTCAGCCCACTACCAGTTGGCAGCGTCTCCAGTATGCTGGCAGCATTGCCCCGTTTAATTGCAATAAAATGTTCAAAAATATCAGCGATCTAATTCTTCGTTTATCATACGAACCGCCAGGCAATCGAACACCCTGCCTGAGTCTGTGTTTCCGGCTAAGTACAATATTCCTTCAAAACGCGAGTGAACGCTCCATCATTGATCGCATCAATACTCAACATCCGGTGAGAAAGTAGTCAAGTGCTATGAGTTGCACATGATCACTATCTCACCTGATGATTTCAGTACAAAAAATAAAAATTTTCTTTTATTTAAAAAAATATCTTGACTTTTACATTTTGAATATTTTGATTCCAAATATATTTTAAAATAGCATTTTAAAAGAGTCTACTGTCATTTCATCTGACGTTTAGCCCACTATTTACTTAGGTATATTCTTGTATATCATAAAAACCTGGCCCTCATGAACCTAATAATTCCACCCTAAACGACACACACGCGTATCCTCCATTGAGGGCACTTCTAAGGTTTTCATCAAAAAATACTTACAAATTGCTTCAGCAATGTTTCCGGTCACATACTGTGTACCATGTCTTACAGATAATGCTCCCATAGCACGTCTTCCTACATTCATCTGTAATAAAAATATACCAGTAAATTATATCATCCCACGAATAATTGCTGAACTCTAAAAATACCAAGGGAGAAAATTCAAGAAGGACCTTTTTTTTTCAAGTGTCGTGATATCTAACTTTTTTTTTGACTGAACAATCTCGAGGCCCACCTGATATTAATTGGACTAACCTCTGCCTATAACAGATGCATTCCGTCTCAAGTCACGAATTGTACTGCGCCCGTCACCTTGAGGAATAGTTATTAAGTCTCATGTGCCTGTAATTTCACTGGCTCTCAAGGGCTGCTGCCGGAACACACCGTTAGGTGCTTGGCGACAGATTTGACCACCCTCAAGTAGAAAATCTGTCGCCAAGCACCTAACGGTGTGTTCCGGCAGTAGTCCTTGAGAGCCAGAAAAATTACAGGCTAATGAGACCTAACAAATGGACGTCTCAGTGTAACGGGCACAGTGCAATTCGTCGTTGACGAAATGCGTCTGTTATAGGCAGAGGTTAGTCCACTTAACATCAGGTGGGCCTCGGGCTTGTTCCGTCACTATAACATAAAAAAAAAAAAAAAAAAAACTGAAATAAAAAACAAACCATTTCAACGAAATGAATTTCTACTTGTTTTTTTTGAAAGTCTGTATAACCCTACAATCCAAATAACCTGCCAAATTTGGGGATTATATGAATATAAAACCACCTAGTGGCGCTTTGCAAAATTCTAGCTCTACAGCTGTCGTAAAGAATGTGAGAATGAAACAAGAATGAAAACTTGGCCACAGTTGATATATGGAGCAAAAGAATGTGTACTGTGCCTTGGTCAAAATGGATTTCCGACACTTAAGGCCTACAAATATACTACTCTCTACCAAGAGCTTAAGACATTCGTCAGGCTGTTTCAATTTAGAATTTATTGATGGAGATGTAATTGACAATATTGAACCTATGTCGTGTCCATCATGATTTGTTTTGGTGTAGTGTCTAGAAAGCCACATTTATAAATTATTAAGGGATTGCATTATATTGACAAGTCTTAATATAACAGTCAAGTATTAGTATTTGGCTGATGATTAAAAATATTTTCTAGTAGATACTCACAGCTTCATGATAATTAGCAACAGGCTCCGTAGTGTTTCCAAAAGGAAGCAACAGCAACTGACCGAAGGAATGAAAAGATAAATAGATGTCTATCTTATCCGCAATAGAATTGATAAAATTTGACAGGTCTCTTGTTTCTGGCTCAGAAAAGGGTCCAATGCCAGCGTATGTATCTAAAGCAGGATTTGTACTGGCACCAACCACTAAAAAAAAAAACAATTAGCAAATGTACGTGTGTTGAATTTTTTCATTTATTATACTTGGGCTAGCCTTTGACCACTATCTCCCTATCACCCCTGATATCTTGATCACTTGCCAAAATGATGATGTGATTGAAGATGTTATTCAAGTTAACCTAAAAAATAAACTGGCTCTCAACTACAGGTGCCGGAACAACATGAGATGCTTGGGGACAGAATTTCTATTGCAATGATAAATGCATACACATACATATTCACATATGTATATTTCAATAGTGCTAATCACAGAAATGGCAAAAATTTCAGTGTAGTTACATACATAGATACAATTATTAACACATATATCCATTATGCCCTTTGAAAAACCGATAATAAGTGCGAAGCACTCAATATTTTTATATAAATTCAAGCCTAATTTAGACTAGTCGTTTTTTTACATTATGATAAGAAAAGTGATGAGAAAGTAATGATATAATGTTAACGGATATGGCGGGCGAACTTTTTTTTTTTATATTATTGTGATGGAACAAGCGCGAGGCCCACCTGATGTTAAGCGGTATCCTCTGCCTATAATAGATGCATTTCATCACAAGTGACGAACTGCACTGCGCCCATCACCTTGAGACATACCTGTTAAGTCTCATTTTGCCTGTTATTTCACTGGCTCTCAAGGACTGCTGCCGGAACACACCGTTAGGTGCTTGGCGACAGATTTTCTACTTGAGGGTGGTCGCTAGCCAGGCGGGCATTCGCAAAATGCCCTTCTACCATGCGGTAAAGCTCAAGCTCTGGGCGGGATTCGAACCATGGATCTGCTGCGCGGCAGTCCATAGCCAATGCCACTGAGCCATCACTGCTTCATAAACTAGCAAAGAAGCATCGGATTGCACGAAGATGGCAGTGTGTGCGAAATGAGTGAGATCTGAGATGACGCGCAACAACACTAAGTAGAGAAAAGTACAATATATCGCGACCCCACGTTGGGTCGATAAACACAAGAAGAACATGCTACATGCCACATCCCTTTACTATATTTCCATCGTTTTTACGATATGTTGTTATAGGACGCACATTTTATTTTTTATTTTTATGTTATTGTGACGGTACAAGCCCGAGGCCCACCTGATGTTAAGTGGACGAACCTCTGCCTATAACAGACGCATTTCGCCAACGACGAATTGCACTATGCCCGTCACACTGAGACGTACATTTGTTAGGTCTTATGTGCCTGTAATTTTACTGGCTCTCAAGGACTGCTGCCGGAACACACTGTTAGGTACTTGGCGACAGATTTTCTACTTGAAAGTGGTCGCTAGCCAGGCGGGCTTTCGCAAAAAGCCCTTCCACCATGCGGTGGAGCTCAAGCCTGCGGCGAGATTCGAACCATGGACCTGCTGCACGACAGTCCATAGCCATCACTGCTTCAAAAGATATTGTATCTTCAAATAAAAGTTAGGACATATAAATAATTTACCGAGCCAATTGTTATTCCAATTACGATTGAGGTCAACGCCAAACACATTGTTGCCCACTGGACGCCTGTTTTTACGCCACATCCTGAACTGTAATCATTGATTGTGATGATTTAATATGGTGAATATAACATAATAATTTTAACTTAAGAAAATCTATAGCTTTAATAACCAACAAGTTTCTATATATACACGAATGGTAAAAGAGTAAAAAATACTAGTGCAGGCATAATTAATTTATGACTATTAAAAAAAAAATTGTTTTATGTAAAACTATTATCTATTAACATTTAAAAATTATAAACATTAATGGGTACTATTGAAAACACATATTCTAATATAATGAACGCATCCATAGATTTTATAATTATCGTGTATTAGTTGTAACTGGTATGTGTCAATGGACTAAATATATTTATACTATGGAAATCTAGCATAAAATCAGGATTATGCAAATTTAGTTGAAATCAGATTAAGTACATTTACTATATTATACCTTGCTCTAGCTGATTAATAAAATCGCTCAATATTTAGATAGTATCAACATTCACAAATTCTCTAAATTGAATATGCACCTCATCATGACTCCAAATATATCCATCAGGATTAGTGACTGGAAATATATACCAGTCATATTCTTCTGCATACTGTTTTGTATACTTATCATCACTGGTAAGCAGCTGATTGGTGATATAACAAACTACAGCTGGAGATATCCATTCTCTGGAATGTATACCTCCTTCCAGAAAAATTGCTCTATTGCCTGCTCCATGGGAAATTTTGAGGCCTCTGATTGGTCTTCCTTCAAATGAAGTTCCTCCTACCAAAGTAGTGATGATATCTGGGTATGAGGCAGCTAAGTCATCTATCCAAGCATTGATTTGTTCATTTGTGTAGTAACCATCCCATGTCATAGTTTTCATGTTGCCTCTGGTGTATGTGTTTACTTTTTCTTTATCGATAGCTCTAAAAATAAGATTTAATGTTACCATTGTATTTGTATTGAATTTATCCCTATTTTTTTCTGTCCTTATACAGGAGACTAGAAGCTCTGAGTTGAAGTAATACAAGAATCAGTTGATATACCGATTTTTATATGTCTTTTGATTTATACGTAATATTATGTAGTTTTTGTAACTAACGACGATGGTAATACATGTATAAAATAAATAATATTTAACTTGC
This sequence comes from Plagodis pulveraria, assembly GCA_963890685.1. Lineage (NCBI taxonomy): Eukaryota > Metazoa > Arthropoda > Insecta > Lepidoptera > Geometridae > Plagodis > Plagodis pulveraria. The sequence goes on along the minus strand of OY982964.1, from coordinate 5,499,988 downwards.
AATTATTTTAGGTAAGACATAAATATACAGTTTTAATTCCTTGATGTTAAAAATACAAATATTATATGAAAATATTATGAATTTAGTTAATACTAAAAAACGATTCAGTAATAAATGGTCAGCGACGGGTATCAAGGGTGCAAAATGTTCAGAGATTCAATTGAAGGACAATGGCTAATAATTCGTTATTTATACTAAGTTATATTTAATTTACATGATGGCCTATAATTTTACTCCCCATCTCTTCTCGTGGGTGTCGTAAAATGCGTCTATGGGTTAAATACCGAAAGGTGGGCAGCTTCTTCTGAAGAACTGATATCTTACACTGCGATCCCCAAGATACCTGCCAAGCAGGAATCATCGCGAAAACCCCTCCTAATGAGGAAGGCTGTATTCAGTAGTGGACAATCTGGCTACAGTACAGTAAATTCATAACACTCTCAATACTTACTCTTGTATATTTGCCATCGGTATTTCAAAACGTATACTATTTTCATTTAGGAGATTTTCTAATTCAGCTTTGTCATTAGGACTTGATAGAATGTTAACATATTCTGCAGATAATGGTTTAAGACTTTTATTTCTCTTAAGAATATAGGTACATTCACTTAGCAGAGAAATTACAAGTTTCCTTAATTTATACATTTGTATTGCAAACATAGAAACGGACTTAATAATTAATATTATTCATATATTATACAGTATTAACATACGTAAAATATTAAACTGTAGAAAAATAAAAATAAAAAACGTTAAACAATAAAAAAAAAAACGTTAAACAGTTGCTAATTATTCAATTACTACGTTTGGTCGATTTACGAAGTTTTGTCTAAATTTCATAGGTACATCTATGGCATAAAACATTGTGTAAATATAATTCATTTCTAAGTAGGTAAAAAGCGCCAGCAATTATTTTATGTAACTTGACTAATATTTTAACTGACGTAAACATTGTCGAGTAGGCTAAATGGTGCATGTGCAAAAATTAACAAATAAACGGGTGCTATTACGTGTCGTGATTATTTATAGCATGATAGCAATAGTTGTATTATGGTTAGTGTTTATTTCTTTACTTACTTTTTCCTTCTGAATATATTGTTTTGTATATCGGTTTGATATTTAATCATTAATGTTTTATTCAATTTATATCTATATGTTAAAGGTAAAGTTATTACATTATTTAAGAAAATATATATATATATATATATATATAAAAAATTTAACAAACTAAAAGAGATTTTTCATTATTTATCAACAATAATTGGTACACTGCACTAAAAACTTACACTGTGATCTTATTATGTATAAAATGTTTAACATTTTTTTTAAATAACAATGATGATTTTATATCTTTAATATCTGCCGGTAGCTTATTGTATATTTGAACCCCTTCATACATAATATTTTTTGATCCATAATTTTTGGTTCTTGGTGTAGTTTTTGGTAAGCAAATGTTGTTGGAATATCTTGATGATCTTGTTTGTACTTGCGATTTTATAGTAAAAGTTACTGATGTATGTATGTCTTTTTTTAAGATTTTTCTAACAATCACACAAGTATTGTAGTGATATAATTGAGTTAATGTCATTAATTTAGTTTTTTCATAGACTGTAGTTGTTGGTGCTAAGTAGTTTAGGTGAAAGAGCAACTTTACTATTTTGTTTTGGGATCTTTGTAATTTTACTAAATTGGTTTTTGCTGCTGATCCCCACACTTCTATTAGATAGGTTAGATGGGATTTAACAAAAGAGTTATATATTAAATATCGGACGGATTTTGGGTAGCAACGAATATTATTCCTTAATGCACTGAGTAAGGCAGATATTTTTGATCGTACTCGCTTTATATGTGGTTTCCAAGTAAGTTCGGTGTCAAGAGTAAGACCGAGATATTTTTCTGTTTTAACTCTTTTTAATTGTTCATTGTTTATGTATAGTGGAATTGAGTTCGTGATTTTTTTATTTCTTGTCTTAAAAATCATGTAGTTCGTTTTAGATACATTAATTGTCAAAAGATTGTGTTGAAACCAGGTGTTTAAAATATTTAGATCAGATTGAGCTTGTGTAGTCACTGTTTGTATATCTTTTCCAAAATAAAACAAACAGGTGTCATCAGCATATAAAGTGGTATCACCAGTCAAGTTGAGCTCTTTTATATTGTTAATATAGATCAGGAATAGTAGGGGGCCCAGTATTGATCCCTGTGGCACTCCGTAAGTAATTAATTGTGGCTTGCTTGATGTGTCACCTATTTTTACTATCTGATGTCTATTGGAGAGGTAAGACTGCATCATATTTAGTGCTGTTCCTTTGATACCGAGAGTGTTAAGCTTGTGTAGAAGTAGTTTGTGACTGATTGTATCGAAAGCTTTTTTTAAATCGATAAATAAGCCTAATGCTATTTGTTTTTTGTCTAGTTTTGTTTTTAGAGTTGTTATTAGGTCCAAACAAGCCGAAAGTGTGCTTGATTTAGATCGAAAACCGTATTGTTTTACATACAAAAAGTTAATTGAATTTAGGTACTGGTCTAGACGACTGTAAATAACCTTTTCGAAAACTTTTGATATAATAGGAAGAACTGAGATGGGTCGGTAATTTCCTGGATAAGTTTGATTACCGGATTTGAAAATGGGAGTTACTTTAGCTACCTTCAGTGATTCCGGAAAGTAGCCGCGTTCTAGACAAGCGTTTATGGTTGCAGTTAACTGCTCAAGAATTAAATATTTAACACATTTCAAAGCTTTACAAGATATACCGTCGAGGCCTATGCTGGTGTTTGTGTTAAGGTTGTCAATTATTTTGCTTACTTCGCCTAACGAAGCCGGCGTAAAATTGAGTAACTCTGCAGATTCAGTTTTTTTAGGGTATAAGATGTTGTAAGTTTCAATGTCATGAAATTGGAATGCTATTTGGTTAGCTAGTATAGAACCGACAGTAGCAAAAAAGTCATTGAAGCAGTTACATATGTCGTGAACTTCAGTGTAACTGCCTGATGGTGTTTCAAGTTTCGAAGGAAAATTATTAGTTTTAAATTTGTTAACACTTAAAGAATTAATGAGTTGCCACATTTTCAGTGGTTTTTTCTTACAATTTTCAAAAGATTTCAAATAGTATGTTCTTTTTGCTTCTCGTATTTTTTCCCTGACGTCTCTTCGTGCTATTATTAGTTTTTCATCAATCAATTTCTCTTCTTCATTGCATGTTGTGTACTTCTTCATAGTTTTGTTCCATATTTCGTTTCTGCGATTAATAGCATTTAATGTGTCTTTATTAATCCAATCTGATCTTGGTGGGTTTAAAATTTTAACCTTTTTTGCCTTACTGTTTTTAATGGCAGTTAGCAATTTGGTCTCTAGTTGTTCGTAGTTTTGCTCCAAATGGGGTAATGTAATATCATGTTGAATTATTTTATATAATTTGTCATAGTCAATGGCTTCATATGTGATCTTTTTGTTCTTGTCTGGTTTGTACTTATGAATTTCCAGGTATAAGTGTTTATGGTCAGACATTGCTGAATTAATAACTGAGAGATGAAACTTATCATTCGTTAGATTTGTGCATATATGGTCCAAAGTAGTTTGAGTCTTGAGTGTTTGTCTAGTGCAATAGGATGGGTCAATATTGTTCAGAATCACATATCCACTTTCTTGTAATGTCTTTTTGTATTCTCTAGTAGGTTTGTTGTTCTTTAGTAAATCGTAGTTCAGATCCCCAAATACAATAACACGTTTCCTTTTTTCTAGCTGTTCAGTGTAGGTTTTGATAAAATTGGTATCATTGGTCCTCTCCGGCTTGTATATGCCACCAATGTCCAAGCAGAATTTGTTCAGGTGTATCCAGAGATAGTGGTTGTCATTTTCACATATGTCTTCAATTAGGGTATGTTTGATGCTATTGTGAGCATAAATGGATACTCCACCTCCTCTTGTAGCAGATCTATGGTTGTAATAATGAGTATAGCCAGGTAGTGCTAGGCTTTGGGCTACTTGGTCAGATTTTATCCAGGTCTCAGATATAATAATCGCGTGTACGATACTAGGTATAGTATGTATTATGCATTTCAATTCGTCTAGCTTGCCAGGTTTGACCAAACTGCGTGCATTAATATATAAGAATTTTAGAGATTTTGAACTGTGAACCACGTCTCTATGAGTATTTGTAAGCTGATAAGTGATGTTACTGGAGCTGTCTATCTCTCTAGTTAAGGTTTTCATATGTTGTGGTTGTAGGTCAACTGAAGTATCAATTTGTACAGAGGTTATTGGATTAGGGGTAGTTGGTATCTGGTAAGCTGATGTTGTTGTTAGTTTTTTGGAGGCAATTCAACAATTTTCGGCCTACCTTTTATATATTTTATTGTCAAATTACATTCTCCATTTTCAGTCCTGTTCTTTAGTTCATCTCGTAAAGATAGCAAAAGTTTCCGTTGTTGTGGCGTTTGATCTGAAAAGCATTTGATGTTCGGGAGCTGACTGGAAATCATGTCATTGTTTCGTAGAATTGATTTAGCAATATCTGCCGAAGCAAGACACACTTTAATAGGACGTGATCTGCCAGTGCCAAACTTTCCTATGCGAAAGCATTTAACAAATTCGACACAAGGGTTAGTTAACTTGATAATTCTGCTAACTACTTCTGTGTCATGTTTGATTCTCTCAGCGCTATTTTTAGAGCTTATTTCATCCACACCACAAACGATAATATTCTTTTCTCTGGTTGACCGCTCCTGTAACTCAGCCAACATGCTTTCACATGCTACAGATATTGTATCTGGATTTGAGTAATGCGTTAATGATTTAATTTCCTCAACGTCACTTTGGATGGCTTTAATTTTTGTCTCTAGTTCAGCTTTTGAAGTTGTTAACTCTTTCCTTACCATAGACTGCTCCATGGCAAGCTGGTCTGTTGTCGCTTTTAATTGAGAAAACTGCTCTGTTATTGCTGATAGCTCTTGGGAAATTTTATCTAGCATATTATTTTGATTTTCAGCCATACCAGTTATCAACAGCATTATTTTGTTCTCAAATTTTTCAAATTTACTCGAAAAGCCATCGTCGGGTTCTTTCCTTTTACGGGTAGCAGAATTGTCCAAATATTCTGAGAGTACTGCTTGTCTGAGTTCAGGTTGCGAGCCACTGCGACTTGCTATCGGTTCATTGCTATCAAGATACTTAATAGGTGTCCCGGTTGGCGAACGACGAACTGCCATTGTTCTTTGCGGGCGAGACTGAGAAAACCTAAATAAATACTTGCGTTATAGCAGGATGAGTGAGACGCGATGTACCAGTCCGTTTCTTTCTCGCGGAGGCGAAGGCGGTGGTGCGGCAAGCTGAGGTCCACTTTGCTTTGGTGCGATAATGTAGTATGCGACGCTTAGATATGCATATAAATTCGTACTTTCTGTCTTGTAGAGTTTAGATGCACTTCACTTATTCCGGGCGTTAAATATTTTTAAAAATAATTAGCAACACGTCCATCTCACATGCTTGCAACTACGACTATATCACTATAATACTGGTTCAGTCCAAAAATCATATCGAATATCACTGTCTTGAAGATTTTGAAGCAATTTAATTTGTTTTTCACTATTGGGAAGAATTTTATATAAAGTGTAGTTATCAAATCTGAATTTAGCATTTACAACACACACTGTTAAAACGATTCCCAGGATTTTCAACATTATGACGTTATAAAAGAATATATTTAATTACAATTTTTATTGTACTGACGCGTGTACTTGTAAGTCTAATTTCAAAGATAATGTAAATAATGATTTGTCCATAAATTCAAACTTAATGAAATATAAATTATGATATATAAAACCATTTACAACAGTCATAAAATTTATGCTACCCATAATCATGATAAGACTAGGTACCATTATTAGACCTTAGAGAGAATACTGATAAGATTAATATGATAAGCATTTCTAGTAGTAAATATTGAAGGTATCGAAAATTTCCGTCAAGAAGGGTACATATTGGTGGACAGTTCTTGTTAAGTAGGTACGATGGCAGCATGCTGGGCACGCTGCCAACTGATAGTGGGCTAGAGCATTTGGACTCCCTATGAGTCCAAATGCTTTTACTGTAGTAGCTGTAGTATTGTAGTAGCTGTACTGTTGTATGTAGTTTGTAGTATTTGTTTAATAAAGGCATATCGCCAATAAAAAAAAAAAAAAAAAAAAAAAAAAAAAAGTAGGTACGTAAAGTTAACATTTTTAGTACTTGTGATGAAGATATAAAACAACTGCCTATTTTCTTTGATAAAACATCAGGTGGCTAGAACTACCTGATTGGCAGGCGTATTGTGGATCGCAGATTAACGTATCAGTTCCTCTGAAGACGCTGCTGCCCACCTTCCAGTATTTTACCTTAAGTCGCCTCTTAGGACACCTACAGGTAGCAATGGAGGGGTGACATTCTAGCCCGGCACCCCACGTGCATAATGAAAAACAATATTGTAAGAACATCGATTCTATCGTTCTAACTTATTTACCTAAGTTATTCTGTGTTATATTATATACTACTGAATTATACTTAACTGTACCTGAGACATCATTCACGATTGCCGTACCTGCAGACTAATTATTCATATTTGAGCACTATTTATTTCATATTAAACAACGCTGTGGACTTCGGTGAATCACTCTTAGTAAAGCATAGCTCAGAAAGGAAGAAGAACAATAATTTATTATCAAAAAACTACATTAATAGTACACTATAAGTACATGCTTCTAATAAAGTAATACAACAAGTAACTTACGATTACAATAAGTACAAATAGAAACGTTGACATTCCGACAAATCCATAATTTAACTACTTTTTAAAGCACATAAACAGCACACCATTATTACTAAAACACTTGAAACATTAAACATATTTTATAATATGTTTACAAACGCCATCACAACATTCCTTAGGATTATAGATATATTAGGGTAGGAGCTTTTTACTTTGGATTTGATAATCGCCAGGTTGTATTTTCCAGAAGACAGTAGATAACTCAAATAGTTCCTTCGCGGTTCGCACTATAAATATTGAAGCAAAGTACTTTGTGCGTGTCTTTGGAATTTCGATTGTAAAACGGCGTCTTTTTGCGGAGGTTCTCCTTGTTTGGCGGTAGCACTAAGAAATTATATTAGACTAGCTGTGCCCCGCGGTTTCACTCGCGTGGTGATGGATGATGATGATAAAAAGTATGAAATGTGTTAATCCAGCATCCTTATCTTCCTCTATGCCATATATGATCATATCTCCGGTTTCCGTAATAAGCTCAAGTGGCTCCCTTTTCGTCGTCACCGGAATGCTCATATAATATTATCTCTCCTTTACAGTATTCTGTTCAAACCTTTATCCCCGCGCTACATCAAGGAACAATTTAAATGTATTCTTTCTATCCATTCTTTGTCGTTACGGTCATTAGAAAACTTAACGCTCCAACAACCTGCTACTATAATTACTTTCGACCTCTATTAATTTGCATTGAAATCTTTTAAGGATCAAGTCAAAAACTATTATGTCTTGCTCTAAATTTCTATAATAATGAACACTGTGGTACAAACATCCTTTTTTTAATTCAATTGTGTTTAATATGTTTAAAATTGTATATGTGTATATATTCCATTATATCTATATGTTTATATAATATATGTGGTTTTTGTCTATTTATTATAATAATATTAGTATTTATATTAAAATCTAATTTCTATAGATGTGTATTAATCTATTCACATATTAGTTTTTGGCTAATTCGTTAATAATTTGGTAACATCAGTTATAATTATGTATAGAATTATTAAAAATACTTTGACTATATCTCTTATTGATAGGTTGTCTGGAAGAGATCGCTCTGAACGATAAGACCGCCCTTTTTGATTCGATTGATACACTTGATTTTAAGTTATTTTTTAGTAATAAGTTTATTGTTGTTATTATGGTATCTTCAATAAAGAGTTATCGATCTATCTATCTATCATACCCAATGTCATCAAAATCGATCCAGCCGTTTGAGCTTGAAGAAGTAATAAAAATACACATAAGTAATACAAATACACTCACATACGTTCGAATTTTTAGTTTTTTTTAATTCGGAATTTTTAGTTCGGAAATTTGTTACTACCGAATATGCATAAGTTTTTTTTTTTTAAGTAGTTATGGTTTACTATTTTGGTGATAATGGCTTACACATAAAAGATAGATATACGCTACCGCAGACTTTTTTGTAGGAAAATTGAAGATAAACAATTCCGTTATACATTATGTTCGTATGACACTAAAGGTTTTTGCAGCGCACGCCAGAATAGGTCGCATATAGCTGATTTTTTTCTTTCTTGCTTGACACTTATCGTTATATTTTCGATCATTCACACAATATCTTTATAAATTATAGCCTATGTGTTATTCTGATGTATAAGCTATATAACTGTAAAATTTCGTTAAAATCTATTCAGCAGTTTTTGCGTGAAAGAGTAACAAACATCCATCCATTCTTACAAACTTTCGCGTTTATAATATTAGTAGGATTGTGCAGTTCCATTTTGCAGTCTTCGAAATGTATCCAGCAAATAAATTATATATAGATTACTCACTAATATGTGTGAAAACTACGTTATATTTATTATATTTTAATAATTAAACATTCAGGTATATTATGTGGGTTAATTGATTGAAACCGCATGCACAACCCGTTCAACGGTATAATGTTTCGCTTTAATGCACTTCGTTTATTATTTCCTTTGTTGAATATGGAGAGAAAAAGCTTGAGTTATTTTGTCATATTTTGTCACAGAGAAAATATTTTCCTATAAATATTTTACTCTTACTTTTGAATTGAAATTGTTGAAAAACTTTAAAATATATGTAGGTTAAATCACGACTATGTGATTCTACATTATATTCGTGAGTTAAGAATAATATGATAATTTAAAAATACAAACACCAATGCGTATGATTCCTTAAGTTGCCTTCAAAACTAACAAAAATATTTAAAATTACGTATCTATAAAAACGGTAGTTTATATTTTTTAAGTTTTAAGGAATATATCAACCAGTCGCTCATCACATGGTAAGTACTACGCCTATCTATTATAGTTGAAGAGTTACAATTCTATTCGCAACTGCACTGCGCTCGTTGCTCCAAAGCGTTTGTTCTCATGTCTCGTCCGTCCAGTAATTTTATTTGCTACAGTGCCTTTTACGTCAGAACATAGTAGCGCTTACACGCTACTATTTTGATACAGAATACTCGAGACTGCAGTGGTGCTCACCAAGACCTACCACCTGCTATTATTGATATTACTTGGCTAACCAAGTGGTTTGTGAAATTAAGATTATTTCTGTTTGAAAGTTCCCGTGAGTATGAGACATATTAATGTTTTCAATAACCGGCTGTACTCACGCGTATTTGTCGAGATTGTCGACCTAGGTTTCAGGCATGTCCGATGGCCTTCATCAGTGAGTTGCGCGGAGTCGTCGCCGCGATTTTGACGCGTGAACTCACCTGATGAAGGGGGCATTGGACATGCCCGAAACCTAGGGCGACAATCTCGACCAATACGCGTGAGTACAGCCGGTTATTGAAAACATTAATAAGATTATTTCGATGTATTTTTGTAATATGCCTACATACATCAATAAAAAAATATGAAGTACTAGTCATGACGAAAATGAAAAAGAAATATTAGACCAAATAAATGTATATATTTGCTTTTCACTTAATAAATTCTATTATAATTTTTAGCTACTAGAAATCATTAACAAAATCTTAAAATATATAAATTTATAGAGTTTTTCTTTTTAATTTTTAACATGGGTTATTGGTTAACTTTTTATAGAGTTCATTTATATGAGTAAAATTGTAGAACGCTAGGTTTTTAATACATCGTTTTCATCAATATTCAAGAGATGACATAACAGGCTGTTATCAGTTTTGTTACAAATTCTTATACTCGAAATATGAAATTGCTAGATGTTTAGTAACTAAGTACCATATCGGTAAACTATACACAGAAAACAAAAACTAAAAACGCCAGTGAATTAAGATACCGACACTAAAAAAGATATGCTATCATTCCTAAAACCAACAGCACAACAGAAGCCTTGACGTCAGCTCCACTGTTCATATATCCGAATCTTTTGGCCTGATGAATCATTTCTACCACTGAGTCCCAAGTCTCCTGCCCTGTGGGTACGATCTGTTCTGGGGGCAAAAGGAAGTGGTATTCTCCTCTATCACGTAGTTCGTAGCAGTAGACTAAAGGGACGTTGAGATGGTCCTTTACCCAGTCGATGCTTGTTCCAGTACAGTGATCTGAAGGTAAAGAGAACATATATTTTTTTTTAATGTTGTTGTGAGGTAACAAAACTGGGGCCCACCTCATGTTAAAAGAACTAACCTCTGCCTATAACAAATGCATTTCGTCAACGACGAATTGCACTGTGCCCGTTACACTGAGACGTACAGTTGTTAGGTAAAATGTGCCTGTAATTTTACTGGCTCTCAAGGACTGCTGCCGGAACACACTGTTAAGTGCTTGGTGACAGATTTTCTACTTGAGGGTAGTCGTTAGCCAGGCGGGCATTCGCAAAATGCCCTTCATCATGCGGTAAAACTCAAGCTCACGGCGAGGTTCGAATCATGGACCTGCTGCACGGCAGTCCATAGTCAATGCCAATGAGCCATCACTACTTCAATGTATAATATGTTAAGTATAGTCGATGAAGCGACTGGTCTACCTTAAGTTATTTATAATGAGTACCGTGGGTCTAGTTTCCGTTTTTCACGTGATACGCTGCTAGCGTATGTTTGTGTTAAGGATGCACTTGCCGACGGCTCGAACTTATCAGCGGGCGAGGCTACAAAGCATGCTATTTCACCTATACCTTTGTGGGAAAGGGTAAGACTCCGTGATGAGTAGTACGAAGATAGTGATCGCGCATCACACACCCGTATTGCATCTACGCTAATTACGCACACTTGTTTGCGATATATCAATGAAAGCCGAACCATGCCGAACGAATTACGATGTTTGACGACGGACGGAGATAGTGTCTCAAGCTACGTCACGACGTGTGTAGGTATTTCTTATAAAATAATATTATATATTCACAGAGGAATACATTTTGGTTCGGACAGTAGGTACCTGTTGTTATAATTTTCGTTCGTTTTATAATAACATACTGATGTTATTTCACCTATAGTAGGTAAATATTTAGTAAGTAGGTACAATGGTTTGTAGGTACATAGCAAATGTATTAGTTTGTTCTTTTCATATTGATGTAGTAAATATTTACCTACAATAATTATTTATTACATAATTAGCAAGTTACTGCTTTTACTACAACATATTTTGTAAAGCAGTGACGGCTCAGTGGCATAGGTTATGGACTTCCGCGCAACAGGTCCATGGTTCGAATCCCGTCGCGGGCTTAATCTTCACCGCGTGGTAGAAGAGCATTTTACGAATGCCCGCCTGGATAGCTACTACCCTCAAGTAAAAAATCGGTCGCCAAGCACCTAAAGGGAAGCAGTGATGGCTCAGTGGCATTGGTTATGGACTGCTGCGCAGCAGGTCCATAGTTTGAATCCCGCCGCGATATTGAGCTTCACCGCGTGGTGGAGAGTTCGTAGCGAAGTTTACTTAGCTGTTCTCAACCGATCAGCAAAGTTTAGAACCGTCGCGCGCGGTCATGAGTTGGATGGGTGACCGCTAGGACAATACTACTGAGCGCTTCCGTGCTTCGGAGGGCACGTTAAGCCGTTGGTCCCGGTTGTGGTCTTAGGATGGCAGTCGTTATAGCATGGTGGTAGGGCATTTTGCAAATGCCCGCCTGTATAGCTACCACCCTCAAGTAGAAAATCTGTCGCCAAGCACCTAACGGTGTGTTCCGGCAGCTGTCCTTGAGAGCCAGTACTTCTAGGTTAGCCTGAACAACATCTTCGACCACATCATCACTTACCATCAGGTGAGATAGTGGTCAAAGGCTAACCTATCAGGCATAAGAAAAGAGCATTTTGCGAATGCTCGCCGGGATAGCTACCCAAGTAGAAAATCTGTCACCATGCAACTAACGTGAACTCAGTGGCATTAGCTATGGACTGCCTCGCAGCATGTTTATGGTTCGAATCCCGCTGCGGGCTCGAGCTTCACCGCTTGGTGGAAGGGCATAGGGCATTTTGCGAATGTTCGCCTGGCTAGCCACCATCCTCAAGCAGAAAATCTGTCAGTAAGCGCGCGCCTAACGGGAAGCAGTGATGGGCCAGTGGCATTAGCTAGTGACTGCCGCGCAGCAGGTCCATGGTTCGAATCCAGCCGCGATATTGAGCTTCCCCGCGTTGGTGAAGAGCATTTTGCGAATGCTCGCCTGGATAGCTACCACCCTCAAGTAGAAAATCTGTCAGAAAGCACCTAACGGGAAGCAGTGATGGCTCAGTGGCATTAGGTTTGGACTTCCACGCAGCAGGTCTATGGTTCGAATCCCGCCGCGGGCTTGAAATTCACCGCTTGGTAGAAAGGCATTTTGCGAATGCTCGCTTGGCTAGCTACCACCCTCAAGTAGAAATTCTGTCACTAAACACTTAACGGGAAGCAGTGATGGCTCTTAGCAATGGACTGCCGCGCAACAGGTCTATGGGTCGAATCCCGCCGCGGGCATGAACTTCACCGCATGGTGGAAGGTTGTTTTGCGAATGCTCGCCCGGCTAGCGAGCTTTGAGATGAGAGTGTGTCGTACCGATTTCAAAATCTGTCTCTAAGCGGTAATGTACGATGGCATCATGGTTCTACCAATCCTGGTAGAACACATTTGGAATAAAAATTCTCTACCTACCCGTAACTGATTTAAATTATTTCCAATAAAAATCAATAACTAATCATAGGTTATTTTTGATTAGATAAGTGCCTACAATCATCGCTAAGTTTACCATATAAACTTTCGTACTACCTTAGGTATAAGTACCTACTACAAATATACATACTTGTTCTACTAATTTACGTAGGTAGATACATAGTACTAACTTTATTATTTGTTGTGATCTTATAGCTATGTAGATAGGTATGCAATGTAATGCGCGCCCGCAAATGTCGATTTGACATCGCTGACAGTTGCGTGCCTAGGCAGGCCTATATGATGATAAATGATAATTATATCGTAGATAGGTAGGTATCTTCCATTGAGCTTCTAATTCTAACCCTTTACTACTTTGTGTTAGGTAGGTACTTTCTCGAAGCTATATTACTGCTTAGACTATATTCTAAAAAGAATGCGGACTACCTACGTCCATACCATATCTAACCAAATGCAGCTTTTTATATTGTCTAAGTGTTGCTAAAATGATTAGGTACTCACCATAGCTATCATGACCTGCGTATTGACTAATACCTAATAGGTTCTAACTTAGGTGAGAGTAGGTGAGTACCTAGACATAGTTACGTATTTATATTACCCAAGTACCTACCTATCTATATGGATTATGGCGTCCGACACTTACTATCACGAACAAACTAATCAAATGCGAAAGAAAATCCGGTCCCCAACTCCCAACATATGTAAATATATATATATATATATATATAAGTACGTAAGTAGGCATAGGCACTACATATTGGTAGTGTATACATACGTGCACACCAAAAAGCAACAGGGCATTCCTACAATATAATATTACGTTATAAGATCGCGGCGCGGTGCACGTGACTTTTGGTAGTGAGCGTTTTGTTAATTATATATTAGTGTGCTGCGCATGAGACCCGCCCGCCCGCTTCCCTCACCGCGGAATGGAAGTATTGACATGAGATGCCCAATATTTTGAACGAAAAACTAGCGCGCAAAACTATGTGTGCCGACCTTTGGCTCTAGGATGTTTATGATTATACTACTGGATGTATTTGTTTTCCAAAATGTTATCTAAAATGATCATGAACTGAGCTATGCTTCTATGTAAATAATTTTAGGGATTTCATGCTCTATAAGTCGTTTATTTACGACTAAACATGCGCTAAAATTCGTGATATTACAGGGATGTTTCGAGGCTTATAACTATCATGTGAAGATTTTTTTTACAAATCGGTGCCAAGACAAGCCTAGATAATGAAGAGATAAATCGATATCATGCTTAGTTCTGGACCTAAAACCTCAAATAAGGGAGTGATCATCCTACGGCGTTTGTATGGAAAAGTTACCGGCCAGTTCAACCTTAAGTCAAGTTGAGTCTCAAACGGGCTAATTTTAAAATTTGTCGCTTTACAAATATGAATAAATATATAATATTCGAGAGACTATGATGAATACTATCTTTAAATAAATATAATAAATTGTAATCTTTAAACTTAAGGGAGCGGTGCAGCGAGCTTGTAACGAAAAATAAAACGAAACATGAATTAAGTAAAGCTCAACCTCAACGCGCGCTGCACGTAGCGGCTACGAACTTTCGTAGCACCTAGATATGAAAATTAACTATCCTTGAAGAGGAGTTCTAAAAGTAATTTTAAAACGGCTGCACTTCTTTTAAACACAGTCATGAATAACCTTTCGCACGGATTGCCAAATAGTTCATATATTTTATATAATATTATATATGATCCTCTGAAGAGGAGTTTACCTTCAACTAAAATTAGGGAATCATCCCCATAAAGCGCCAGCACCGTGAAATAAACTTGCACTAGGCCACTAACAGTGCAGTCGAAAAAAAACATGTCAGAGCCTTTTCAAATTCAAATAACAATCAAATTCATAACTTGTACAATAATAACTTTTATAGCCTGAAATGTAAAAGTGATAATCATTTGAAACTCAAACTAAAATACTTATATTCATCATTACAAAATTACAAATTAGTTTTCCTCCTGATATTTATAATTTTGTAATGTAATCCGCATAGCAGGTGTTATTTCAAACATAACCTTTTTTCTTTTAAATTAAAACTAATATTCTTTAAATACTATATTACAAGCAGTCCGATATAAGGGGAGAAGCGGTGAGAGAGAGGAAATACAGCCTAGTTCAGCAGCAGATACTCTAGCTTTAAATGTACCAAATTTTTAGCCAACTGATATGATTGAGTTATATACCTACATTATATTTAATCTAAAGAAATATTAAATGTGTAATTCCTTTGAATAAACTTTTATTGTTATAATATTAATAGAAATACTAAGAAGTTTCTTTTTAATTGAAAATCTGTTAAAAATCTTTCATCAAGAAATTGTAAATGGTCATAAATAATTCATGACCACTTATTGTTGTTTCAATTAGCATGCAATAGTGCTATAAAATAATAGTGCTATAGTAAACATATTTAGAAATTAAATAAAATAGTTCTTTGTCACTTCATACCAGTAGTAAATTACTTACAAATAGCTTCAGCAATGTTTCCTGTGACATACTGTGTTCCATACCGGACAGAAAGAGCTCCCATTGCGCGTCTTCCGATGTTCATCTGTAAAATACATATTATCTAAAAAAAACTACAACTACTCAACTGAAAACATCATAAGAAAATAAAAGTAAGTTAGTAAAATGCCGCAAGGTAGGCAGCAGTGCCTTCTGACGAACAGATATATACTGAGATCCCCAAAACACCTGGCAAGTGTGGGGGTTGTGACAAACCCCCTATTAATGGGGGAGGCTGTGTTGAGTAGTGGATATTCCGGCTAATTCAGTATAGTACGAAAATATACTGACTTTTGTAAAACATTTTTTATTATTCAGCATCTACGATGAAAAACTATTATATATTTCCTATAAAATGTAGTATCATCGAAAAGTTTGTAAGACATCAGTTCCTCACAAAGCGCTGCTGCTGCTGCCCACCTTCTGGTGTGTTACCCTTAGTCGCCTCTTACGACACCCACGGGTAGAGATGGGGGGGGGGGTGACAATCTAGCCTGGCACAGCACGGCCACAGTAAATATACAAGTATTTATTTATATTTATTTTAAACCACTTTTGAGCACTATCTAACCGATGGAAAGTAATGATATCGAAGATGTTGTTCAGGCTAATCTAGAATGCCCAAGTATGTTAAGTATGTTAAAGAATTCAAATTATACTCACACCAACAAAACCCTTACCTAGAAAAAAAAACAAAGAAAAAAAAACTCACAATATGGCGTCAAAAATCCGTCAGTTTGTTTTCACTAGCGCTATCAAGAGGAATCTAACTATATCTTATACATTAAAATCGGTTAAGCCGTTCAGAAGGTATGGTGGAATAAAGATACATTCATGAACCCCGAAAACATACGACTGCTTTTTATGGGCAGTCGTGAAATAAAATATTTTATTTTTCTTGCTTTGGTCTACAACTGCATATGTAAAGTTTGGCACGCAATACTCCAAAAGTTGCCCATACCTGGTGTAGATGCTGCGCTGTGGCGCGTGCTACGAGCGCCCACATATACAAGTCGCGTTTGGTAGTGCTCTATGAAGTCAAACTACTTATCTGGTTTTACGATGCCTGTTGGCAGCTTAATTTTTCCAGTCTAATACTATCTACACTGTAACCGGTGAAATTGAGGTATAATAAAAAAGAAAGTACTTACAGCATCATAGTAATTAGCTAAAGGATCAGTTGTGTTACCATAAGGCAACAACAGCAGTTGGCCAGCAGAATGGAAAGACAGATACAGCTCGATCTTATCTCCAACAGAAGTGATGAACTCAGATAATGATCTTGTTTCTGGTTCCGAAAATGGTCCAATTCCAGCATAGGTGTTAGAAGAGGGGTCTGTGCTTGCTCCAATTACTTAAAAAAAAACAATGTTTTTAACCTACTACCAAACAAAAAAATGGTTCTTAATTCACCGTATCTTGTATGTATGTTTGTTACGTGATTACTCTGCCAATAATTAATAACTGATTCTGATGATTAATTTTTTTGTGTGTATGCCTTCAATTTAAATGGGACCATCCATTTAAATTTTATCAAAATCGGTTGAGTAGTTTTTAAGTTATAGTCTATTTAAGTCGTTAAATGTTATTGCATTCAAAAAAATATAAAATATTGCAGCTGACTTCGAACACTGAAAATTATAAAGCTTTTGGAAGTCGGCCCATGATATTATAAAGTGTTTCAAATCAGCATACTACTTTATTCTACAACTTATTTTATTCTTTCAATGCAAAGTAAAAATTGCTTGCGTTTATCGTTTGTATTTTAATTTGTATTTTTATCTTTACTCTCAACAAAGTGTCTCATGGAAAGAAAAATCGAGAGTGAAACTGGAAAAGTGTAAAAAAAATGTGTACAGGATGTTTTTGTGAGCATGTTCAAATTTAAAAATGTCATCTGCAAAATGAAATTAGGTGGCGTATCACGTAGGTAACCGATAAAATAAAGGTGCTCACACAAAAGTCATATGGGAAATCAGAACATTAGTATTATGACATCTATCAAAATCCAAAATGGCGGATCCAAGATAGCTACCTAGTCGACAATGTTCTTCGACCGCATTATAGCTTGACCTCATTTTTAATTCATTGTTATAATCGCTTTAAAATGTTTTTTTTTCTAGAATCACAAACGCATAAGACTGTAGTTGAGGAGGTAAAGAACTAAACCTCACATTTCCACTTACAAAAAAAACCCTTTTTTTTGCTATGTGTAAATAATGATAAATTGATCGAAGCAAATAAGTCAAATCTTATCAAAAACATCTCATTTCTATAAAAACATTTCATTTCAAATCGAGAGCTTCGATCAAAACCACACATTACCGTCTAAAAAATTCAGTGTCTCTTGATTTGTATCTAAAGCTCACTTTATAGCAGAAAAATTCAATTGTATCACTAAACTTGCATCACAACCTCTTAAAAACGTTGAGTTTAGAATAAAGGTGCAAAAATACAAATGCCTGGTCTTTTTGCTTCATAATTTATTGTAGTTTTATTTTATCATATGTCTGGCAACACTTTTTCAATTATTTGACGTCTGAAGTTATCTCAAACCTATATAGTTGCCAAAGATTTTCAAATCAGATATTTCTGTATTCGGCAGTTAATTTTATTTTTCGATCGAAAAAGTACTGTTTTTCTGTAAATTTATATTGAAATGGATGAAGACGGTACTGCCGAAGTTGTAACAATCAATTGTGGTACAAAAACAAGGCCTCGGCGAGGACGTACACGAAATACAATATCAGCATCCAAGTGAGTAATGTATTACATCAATTTGAGTGGGAATTTTATGAAGAACCAAAATAATATTCTCTAATACTCATATTTTCCTGTTACAGGTATGCAGATACTGATCCACTTGCACTTAATTTGTAGAAAAACTGCAAACATGGCCCAAAAAGTGTTTTCAAATGAAGAGTGTGATTTTCTTGAACCTAATACTAACAGTATAAGAATTCAGAATTTGATTTTGCAATAATAATAATAATTAATAACAATAATTGTAAATAATGAGTGATTTTGTCTTGAGCCTAAAATAAAATTATTTAACAATATTAGTAGTACAATATTACTTTTATTGTTAATCACCAAGGGAGGATTCTTGACCTTGTTTTATGTAATGACCATGTGTTTGTCGCTGAATGTGATGACGCATTATCTAAAATTGACCCCTACCACAAGCCGCTTTTGATAACGGTGGGGTTTGTTGATCTACCGTTACTGAAGCCGCTGTCCCGCGTCAAGTTTCACTTTCATAAGGGAAATTATGATGCAATTAACTGTGAATTACTGGAAATTGACTGGGATAGTGAGTTCTCTTTACTAAATATGGAAGAAGCAGTAACATTATTTTATTCACAACTTGATAAACTCATAATAAAATACATACCGAAAAAAACTGTCAGAGAAGATATCTATCCTAAGTGGTACTCACCTGCATTAATTAAATTGCTTAAAGAGAAATTTAAATACCTAAAAAAATATAAAATCTATAATAATTATTCGGATCAGTTAAGTTACCTTTTACTGCGCGATAGAAGTAAATTATTGGAAAAACAATGTTATGAGACGTATATAATTAGTGTAGAAAATGCTATAGAGCAAAATCCAAAAATATTTTGGTCATATGCAAAATCAAGGACGAAGTCTAATAGCATTCCCGGTTCAGTACACTATCTAGAACAAGTAGCGTCCACTGGTGAAGATATTTGTAATGCGTTTGGAACCTATTTTAATTCAACATTTCTTACCCGAGACAGTATACATATAAACTCAACATCTGACGTTATCGATTTACCTACCGTAACATCTCACTTAGCTAACATATCCAAAATTTTTATAGACATTGGTGTTGTTACTAAATTATTATTGAAACTTGACCCTGCTAAGTCAGCTGGACCTGATCGTATTGGGCCATTATTTTTAATTAACTGTGCAAAAACCATTGCATTACCTATAGCTCTTCTTTTTCGAAAATCTCTTTCACAGTGTGTATTTCCAAAGATATGGAAGTCAGCCTTTATTACACCAGTGCACAAGAAAGGATCTAAAAGTGATGTAGTAAATTATAGACCTATTTCTAAGCTGTGCATTATCGCAAAAGTATTCGAAAAGGTCGTCTATGGTCAAGTGTATGGTGCGATTAAGAGTTCATTTCACCCCTCTCAACACGGATTCCTCAGAGGGCGCTCCACAGTCTCAAATTTAATCCTGCTGAATGAATATCTTACTGATGCTATGAACAGTGGTTACCAGGTAGATGTAGTATACACCGACTATAGCAAAGCTTTTGATCGCATCGACCACAAAATACTTTTATCGAAACTTCAGCTTATTGGCATCTCTGGTGATCTATATCGGTGGTTCTCGTCTTACATTGACCGAAGGACTCAAGCTGTAGTGGTCAAAAACTATATTTCTAGCTGGGTGACCATTTCCAGTGGAGTTCCACAGGGATCACTAATGGGCCCGTTATTATTCACGATTTTTATAAATGATATTTCCACTTCCATTTTAAATTCTCATCTGCTGTGTTTTGCTGACGATATGAAGATATTTAAGTCGATAAGATCACTTAATGATGTTGAGAGCCTTCAAGCTGACTTGATTCGCCTTGACAACTATTGTCTAGTGAATAAGCTTGATCTCAATCCCTTAAAATGCTCAGTTGTTACCTTTACGCGTAAACTTAACTCAATATCTTCTATTTACAAATTAAAAAATCATGAGTTGTCTAAGGATACCGTCATACGCGATCTTGGTGTTATTCATGACTCCAAACTATTGTTTGATGAACATATAGAACATATAGTTGCGAAGGCATCTAAAGCTTTAGGGTTTGTCATGCGTTCCTGTGCTTCATTTAATAAAATAAAAACATTTAAAATACTATACTGTACTTTTGTACACAGTATAATTGAATATGCTTCTCAAGTATGGAATCCACGATATAATATCTACGTCACACGAATTGAGAGAATCCAGACTAAATTTATAAGGTATTTATGTTTTCGTTTAAAAATTCCATACAGTTCTGATGACTATCTTACTCTATGCAAAAAATTTCATTTGCTTCCTCTCTTAACAAGGAGAGAGATAGCAGATGTTACTTTTCTTTTAAAAATTACTTCTAACCTAATAGATTGTCCCGAGCTACTAAGCATGGTAAAACTAAATACGCCTTCTGAATTGGCGTTGCGATTCAATCCTCTTGTACATGTTCCTCTAGCTAAATCTAACTACAGGCAAAATTCCTACCTGTTACGTGTGAGCAGAAATTTCAATGAGATAGACAAGAGAGTTGGCCTAGACTTATTTTGTGCAAGCATTGCATCATGTTAGGCAGTTGTTGAGCAGAGAGTTCTTCGACTAACTGTTTGAATTTAATTATAAGCATAATGTTTAGACTTAGTTGTATTCTGGTGTTCATTACTTGAATGTTATTTATAAGATAGCTATCCGTGAGGACCTATAATTGGTTATCTGTTGCTATTAGTTATTAATAAGATATTTGTAATACTGTTGGTCTTCCTAAGAAATAAATAAATAAATAAATAAATAAATATTAGTCATTTTCAAAACCACACTTTTTTTTTAGGTAAATATCAAAACCTAGCTTTTCCACTAGTCTTTATCAAAACCACACTTTTCCAAATATGTTTAATCAAAACATCACATTTCCAAATTTGTTTTTTAAATATTGGCTAAGCTTCTTATCATTTCAATCAACAATTTGGTACATAATATCAACTGAAACACTAGTGAAACATGACACAAGTAAAACAAACTACAAATGTTGTAGTAAGTTATTTACATTTTACTGTTTTCTCCAAAATAAAAAAAGTGGAAAAGTGAGGTTTTGTTCTTCACCTCCTCAGTTGTCACACATGTCCATGTTAGTTTAAGTGTCACTACCCTCGACACCTCAACATATTACAACGTAACTCGATTTTTGTACTCTTGGTTTAACGTATTAATTGCTCAGCAACATCAAACTAGTACATGTTGGTGTAGCTACTACTTGATAATATTTAAGGTTTTATGAGTCTGATAACGAAAAAAAGGAAATATATTTCTTACCAAGCCAGTTTTGATTCCAGTTTCGATTCAAGTCTATTCCATATTCATTTCCAACAGGACGTCTATTTTTACGCCAAAGTCTGAACTGCAAACAATGATAGTAAAATTTACACTATCTGGATATATTGGAATAATGATAATCAGTAAATATTTGTAAAATTAATATTTTAGGCATTCCTTTAATATAGATGATAAAATAATTCCTATGGGGATATAGGTTAAATCCTCCTTATTCTTAATTTTTTGGGTATTTTGACACATACGAACTTACACAGGACTATCCAGATACAAAATATTATTTTAATTCCTCACGATAAAGCCTGAAATGCCCATATAGCCGTTTTTTTATAGTTTTACGGCCAGTTGAAACATTTTTTACCTGGTGTCTTTTTAGCAATTGTGACGATAAAAGTACCAATTCGTTCATCGATTGTATTACTAAACGCGCTTAAGAGGCATTTTACATTTTAATGCGGTATACGAAGATTTTAAGCGCTTAATTTACTATCATAGGAAATATCTACAAGTTGTTTAATAATTGATAAAAATAGAATAATCTGTTCTCTTTTCAGTTAATGTACCAGATTTACAAACATAACATTAATTATTTTGTAGTGACCAATCTCCCGCACCTTGTTTTACAAATTAATGTACACATAGCCAACTTCAGAGTTCTATCTATTGTATAAAGATTCATCAAATTAACTAAAAAAAAAAACTATGCATCAGGCATATAATCCTGTTGACACATAGTGTACTAGAATATCGATAATTAATTGTTATTGTAGAAAAAAAAATAAAGATCTTGCGCCAATTTCCACGAATTATATCAGCAGTTTACCACGATATATTGCGTTTAATAAAGTGTAATTCCAAACAAATATTATATGAAAAGAAAGTTCATTCTTTAATTAATCTGATCTTTAATAAATTGTGCTATTAACTCTGTTTTGTTAGACAAGAAAAAATATTTAACATAACTCGAAATGCTCATAAATTGAAATGTACAAGCGCGAGGCGATCAGTACCGCGCGAGCGCTCATCGAGGTAGGACCTGCGTTCGTTTTGCCTTGCTCTGACGTCTCGTACGCGGAACGCTTAGACGCAAGTTTATAGTGCGACCACAGAGTTTTGATCATGTCTTTATTTTTTTAAGTAACAAACTATACTTTATTTTTGTTGTCCATAATATAATTATTGTTGTCTTGTTAAGTAACTACAACTTTAGTTTCTGTTCATCCATTGTGTTAAAAAAAGGAAACGTCACAATTGTGCAGTCTTATACCGCGTTATTGGAAAAATGCTAACAACCTCAGTGGGTTGACTTCTTCTTTTTGGTCTGCTAGTTTTTATATTATTCTAGTTTAAATTAGTAACTCACTATAACTTTTGTTTTAGAAGGATAAGATGACAGGCGAATAATTGATTTCACATATTTTTGGATTCTCTATAAGTGAACACAGCGATAACTTCAGCAGGAAATTAAACTACCTTCCTAATTTGTACAAAACGGCCTCCCGGCTTTTCCATCATTTGTACAAACCGGAATACCAGTTAGCAGTCGATAGTCGTATTTACAAATTTACCATAAAATCTGCGTAAGTGTTTTCTGCGTAAGTTTAAGTTTTGAAGCAGTGATGGCTCAGTGGCATTGGCTATGGACTGCCGCGCAGCAGGTTCATGGTTCGAATCCCGCCCAGAGCTTGAGCTTCACCGCATGGTGGAAGGGCATTTTGCGAATGCCCGCCTGGCTAGCGACCACCCTCTAGTAGAAAATCTGTCGCCAAGCACCTAACGGTGAGTTCCGGCAGCAGTCCTTGAGAGCCAGTGAAATAACAGACAAAAATGAGACTTAACAGGTATGTCTCAAGGTGATGGGCGCAGTGCAGTTCGTCACTTGTGATAAAATGCATCTGTTATAGGCAGAGGATACCGCTTAACATCAGGTGGGCCTCGCGCTTGTTCCATCACAAACACATAAAAAAATAAATTTTAAAAAAGTCCGACTTTCATAATCCAAATGGTTTTCAAAAGGATGCATCCTTGCCCATACAAGAAAGAATCCATACTTTTCTGAGATAACGGAAGTATTTTGAATATTTTGATGAAATCTGAAACCAGCACAAATTACATTTTGGCCCCAAAATATAACGTCATTTCATATTAATCTCGTAACTACGTCAACAGTTATAAACCTAGAAAAACGCAATTTTGCATATGTACAAGTCATTTTTCGCTCGATACATTTTGCAACGCAAACACTTACCGATGCAAATTTGCGTATTAAATAATCTCGTAACTAATTTTAAACTTCTAAACCAAAAAATCTGAAATAATACAAGTGTATAAATTATATGTAAATAATAATACCAAAGCCGTAGGTGGTATAGTTTTTCAGAAAGAAATATTGCTCTCCAATACAGTTTTCCCGCCAAAGTTCTTAAAACAATTGGGTTGTTTTAATCTTGTTACTTTAAAATATTTTGCGTAAAAATCTGTAACAATTCATGGCTAAAGAACAATATTAAATTATCATATTAAAAGAAGAATCGAAGTTCTAGGTGAGTCTAGTTACGAAAAAATAAAAATAACAATTAAATTACTATTTCCCACCATTTTTGTCGTGTGTTCAAACCCCATTTCCAGTATTTTTTTCTATAAAAAGGTGTATTATCATTTATTTTCTATAGAGAAAATAGTGAGCATAAGAGTATATAGTGAGGATTGCATTGGTACCAAGAAGTATATATGTTGATTATAGATTGCATCAAAGATATTCGATTTAAAAACAAAAAAACCTCAAAATGTGTAAATATATATTAACATTTCGCTGTTTGGGCTACTCATACTAAATGGATGAAAATGTTATTTTTTTAAAGGTATAGGTGATATATTGAGGTATGGGAATATGAGGGTGACATGTTTAAGTAATGGAAAACCAAAAACGTCATGGGACGTTTGTGGTTGGTACTGAGTTGTTTTCCGGATGCACAGAAAAATAAACCTCAGTCCTATGCATGGTCATTATGGCAGACAGTGTTAACGACTGGATATAGATACTGAAGAGTGTGAACGAGGAAAATAGCAATTTTTGATAAATTTAAAAGAAAGAGCTTTTAGTCCGCAGATTTTAATCAATGCCGTTACGTCAAATATTTATATAATTTTAAGCCGTATAATTATTTAAGTTTATTGTTACAATAAATGATTCAAACATATCTAGTTTTTATTCATCAAGGATGAAATGTAAATATACGATTCACGATGTAGGTTGACTATTTAATGTACATGCCTACTTCTTTTCTATAACACTAGCAAGTAATCGACAAGAAATTGATTATTTACTCATGCCAATCACACAATTTTTAAATTCGCAACTTACATTTCTTTATTAATGAGTGCTAGTATCAAAATATGTTATTCACAGTCACGCTATTCCGTCGTCACTTCTTTCACTTGTGTATGCGATGCGCTGGCATTTACCTAAACTTCAGTAGCGTGATTTTGTGAAATGGCTCTTAACAAATTAAGTCTAATTTAAACGATTTCATAGATCAACTTTACTCTGGGTTTAAATAAAAAAATCTCCAGCAAAATTTCTATGCGACTGGCTGCCAATGTGTTGATGGCAGTGAGAGATCTTGAAAGTGTTTGATTGAACTAAACTTTGGTTATTAGGCAGTTAGCCGTAAATCTTAGTTTAGATCTTGGTTCAATTTGTGTTGGTTAAAAATAGGAAGCCCGGAAATCAATCAAGATTTGAACTCCATTAGACTTGTATTTGTCACATTCAGTTTCAACTGTGAAATCTGCCTTGAACAACTAGAAATTAGCATTCAATTGCTGCATAATTCAGTTGTTTTTGTGCTTAGAGATTAAAAACTTTTGTTTTTTTCACTTGATTTCTGAGTCTTGTTCGTCACTTACCAGCATTCCAACTAAACTAGTTGCATAAAGTTATCAACAGACACATTCAAACAAATGCCAGTTTCTTTTCTTGTTCAAGTCAGAATATTTTAAAACTACATTTTGTTTTGTTTCTCACCTCTTCATGTGTCCAGATATAACCATCTGGATTAGTTACAGGGAAAATATACCAGTCGAATTCCCTCGCAACAGCTTTTGTTTCTTCATCGTCACTTGTGAGTATCTCATTCGCCATATATATTACAGTAGCTGGAGATATCCACTCTCGAGAATGTATACCAGCCTCAATGAACACTGCTTTCTTGTCTGCTCCATGTGAAATTTTAAAACCTTTTATTTCACGCCCCTCATAAGATACGCCACCAACTAAAGTTGTAACTATATCAGGGTACATAGCAGCTAAGTCATCAATCCAAGCGTTTATTTCGTCATTAGTATGGTAAGCATCTAGCGCCATACTCTTGACATTGCCTCGTGTATAGGGTTTGACAGTTTGCCCGTCAATTAACCTAGAAAGTTTTCAAATATATTTAATACAAGGACGTTACTCCATAACAATATATTTAAGTACATATATTCATGGACAACTGTTAGCACGACCACGTTCCAGACATGGTAAGCAACTAGATACTACTCGTATAAACAACAGAGTAAATAGTTAGAATAATGTTCTTAGGACCTAAAATCCACATTCCATTATAAAATTCCAGTGTCAACCTTGTAGAGCTTTATTAGTCTGATAGCAACCTTTATATTCATATCTTATTATTTTACATTGCCACCTATCTAACCCTATCAGTACAGTATGTTTTCTACTAAGACATTCAATAACTTCTTTTTAGTTTTCTATACTAACACAGAATAATTTTAGTTTTTTTTATATATATTTTTAACATATCTATGTTGTGTATTTTGTTACATATGTGACTGTTTACAAAACTAACCTATAATTTGTAGTAAATATTTGGAATAAAACTTACTCTTGGATGTTAGGAAACGTGATTCCAAATTCGATTCCATTACTTGTGAAAAAATATTCAAGATAAGCTTTATCATTAGGGCTTGCCAAAATGCTTACAGATTCTCCATTTGGTAAGGGATCACTCCAAAAATCAAAACGAGAATCACTATCTTGCAGATTTTGAAGAATCTTCACATGTTCAATATCTTTGGGAATCGATTTGTAGAGTGTGTAATTATCAAATCGAAATTTAGCACATATTGGGTTCAGATACAAAATGATTGTCACTAATATTTTCAAAATCATTTTATTGTAAAAAATAACTGTGTACTTTATTGAAATGATGGGAACCAAATGACATAAATAGTGTATAGTTTTATATTGGAGATAATAATTTTATTAAGTCGATAATGTGCTGTATAATGTAATGAGTCTATAAAACAATAATTTTATTGCAGGTTTAAGACAATATTTAGAAAACAAATAATACCTACTACGACGAATATTATATATTTATATTCGTATATAACTGCTATGTATTTTTTTACCTTGTGGTGTGCCGGGTTATAGAGTAGTTACTCTATAACCCGGCAATAAGTTAGTTTCAGAGTGAGTACCTACCTTAGGCGTGTGTGTACAAATGGATGGCGTTCTAATAGGGCCCACACATTTTATGAAATCAAATGCGATCTGAACGGTACAGTCGAATGAAATTGATCAATCACAGCTCTGTAAGATTTTGCGAAACTGTTACTGGATGTACAGTTGAACGAAGTAGAAATTAACTTTGTCAACTATCTCTATACCACACTTTGAACATATTGCGGCACACTTTACTGAAAATCTATCACGCCTATAGATTTGTGATTTAACATAGTAATTTAACTTCATGTCTTAATATGTTATCTGTAAAAAACATATAAATTTGTAACCATTAAAAAAAAAGAACTGCAACAGAACTAAACTCAATTCTTCAATACATCGTAGTTAATCTACTTAATACTAGATGACACCACTAGAATCAGGTTTTGACATAAACGCTAGTCCTCACAAAGCTCAGCTTTTTGCTAGTTAGTTGCAAAATTGTGTGCACGATATGAAAAGCAGTGCGCAATCAAGGTAAAACTGAGGGTTGACCGACATACGTGTTTTGATTGAATGGTACAGTTGCTCTAATCATTTATCTATACCATATTTGATTCTACTTCAGCCAACTGTACTTACTTTCATGTTATTTTTGTATACTAAGTGGTGTTACTACAAATAATTATCTATCTATCAATCATAATGTGAATTGTAATCTATATATATAATGGCAGAAATACGTCTACGTTTTATTTAGCAAGAGTCCGTTTTGATATTATGTACGTACAACCACAGTATCTAGTATTGAAGCAGTGATAGCTCAGTGGCATTGGCTATGGACTGCCGCGCAGCAGGTCCATGGTTCGAATCCCACCGCGGGCTTGAGCTTCAGCGCATGGTTGAAGGGCATTTTGCGAATGCCTGGCTAGCGACCACCCTCAAGTAGAAAATCTGTCGCCAAGCACCTAACGGTGTGTTCCGGCCGCAGTCCTTGAGAGCCAGTGAAATTACAGGCACATGAGACTTAACAACTATGTCTCAAGGTGACATTCGCAATGCAATTTTGTGACTTGTGACGAAATGCTTCTGTTATAGGCAGAGGTTATTCCGCTTAAAATCAGGTGGGCCTCGAGCTTGTCCTGTTACAATAACATAAAAAAAAATCTAAGACCTACTAGCGCAAATACTTTAGTATTGAAATGCGTTAAAAACACTGTACCTATTCAGTGAAATCAATAGACAAACTAAGTATAGTAAAAAAGTCTCAGATCGAAGAGCGCAGTGCAGAGTCAAGGATAAAGCGAACAGTAACACAGCAACTTTAATGGCCTGACATTTATCATCAGGCAGTTTTCGTCTCAAAAATTCATAACATATAAAAGAACAGATAATATTTATAATAGACTATATAATATTAATGTAAATCGAGCCAAGGAAGCCAGTATAATTTTCACTAACGAAGTAGGCAAAAATAATTAACGTAATGTTTGCCTGAGATTTGCTTTTCTAACAAGATGATAATTAAATTTACTAGCAAACTGTTTCAAACTAATATACCATAATGTTCCCACTAAAAATAACATTAATATATTAACGTGTTTCACAAAAGCAATATCTGAAGGTGACCCAAATGTATCCGTAAAATATGTGTCATAAAATTTTTACTAACTTCCATATCTTTATGGCATGATTTAATGACAAGTTTTATTATAGTTTTTGGTTATCATTTCAGTTTCATCGTAATTTGCACTATATATTGATAGTAATCAGTTTTTTTGGCTTTTTAATATTTAGTTCAGTAGACTAAAATACTGATAAAAATATATACTGCCTAGTTGAATATTTTTTTCCGGTAAGAGTATGTTGCTCGTAATAAAAAAAAACTAAACTTCTTAAGACAACTAGGTTTAAATAACAGACAATCATTGTTTTTTTTTTGTTCAGAAGAACTACGATGGTATCTTGTAGTATTTACAGCAATTTGCGTAAAATTTACCAAAACTAAGTTAATTTATCAGAGGTTAGATTTCTATTTTTCAGAGTAGTTAACTCTAGATGTCACTTTCAAGGAGCAAAGGACATCTGCATCGCGCTGACTAGAGTCTCCAGCTTTTAATGAAGGCACCCTCACTCGTGTTTATTGTGTCCATCTTTAGTTTCCAATCTTGTACCAATGCTATTTCTATGAAGGAATGCTATATCTTTGAAGCGCTCGTAGCGAAGTTTACTTAGCTGTTCTCAACCGATCAGCAAAGTTAAGCTACGTCACTCGCGGTCTTGATTTGGATGGTTGACCGCTAGTGACATTACTACTGAGCATTTCCGTACTTCGGAGGGCACGTTAAGCCGCCGGTTCCGGTTGTTGTCTTAGGATGGCAGTCGTTATAGCATGGTGGTAGGGCAGTTTGCGAATGCCCGCCTGGCTAGCTACGACCCTCAAGTAGAAAATCTGTCGCCAAGCACCTAACGGTGTGTTCCGGCAGCTGTTCTTGAGAGCCAGTACTTCTAGGTTAGCCTGAACAACATCTTCGACCACATCATCACTTACCATCAGGTGAGATAGTGGTCAAAGGCTAACCTAGAAGGCATAAAAAAATATATTACTATTTACATTTACATAAAAAAGGATGAGTGGGAGAAACGGCTTATTTTATAGGGGTACAAATAAAAGCGGTAAACAGAACCATAAATCTTGGTTGACATTACTGAATGCCTTCTTCTTCGCGCGGAACGGCGTGTTCCGCACGGACGCGTCTTCGGGCACGGGTGGCCCCTTTACGCGGTAGTCCTCCGCCGGCTGTGACTCACAGTCGGGTCGCGGGGTGTGCGTCATCTGTTGATGGCGCCATCTCCTTGGTTGGGGTAGTAGGTCATGTCCGGTATCTTCTGTCTCCCTAGTCAACATCAACCCACCGGTGTGAGCCAGCGGGCGAGTCGTTCGGGAGACGAGATGTGAGCGCGCTCTGGCCGGCCCTTGTAGCCAAGGGCGCGCGGCGTCGTGTCTTGTCCGAGATTGGGCTCCTAGCGGCAGGAGAGGAGTTTGCCCACCCCCGCTAGTACTAGCGGGATGGGGTCCACTCCCTCCCTGAGCGCCTGGAGCACGTCTTGGAGGGTGCTGAGTGCGGACTCGAGTATCTCGAGTTCCGCCGGTGTGCGTGTGAAAATCTTCTTCTTGCCTGTCTCGCTCGCACGTGGGAGCGGGACAGGGATGTTGTTCTTTCTTGGTCTCGCGACCTGTGCACGTGGTGCAGGGGTCGCCGAGACAGTTTTTGTCGGGGAGGGTGCGGAAGGCTGGGGTGAGCCCTTTCGCGGTCCCTTCGTCTTCTTCTTCTTCTTCTTTTTCTTCTTTCCCGCATGGCCGGCGCCGCGAGGTGGCGGGTTGTTGGCGGCGGCCATGAGGGAAGTAGGGGACGTCTGCTCGGCGGTGGTCGGCGCCGCCTTGGGTTGCAAGGCAGCGGGGAGCGGCGGTCGTGTCGGGGCTTTAATGGTAAGCGCCGTGGTGCCCGCGCGCTTGTTCCGTGCCTCCTCACGGAACACAGCGCAGCGGGGATTGTTCGCGGTGTGCGCACCGCCACAGTTGGCGCACGTCGCGGGCTCGTCCAGTGGGCGGGGGCAGTCGCGCGCGTAGTGCTCACCCCCGCACCGCACGCACGCCAGCCGCCGGAAACAATTGTGAGAGGAGTGCCGGAATGCCTGGCATCGGTGGCATTGTGCCGGCCCTCTCCTCCCACGCCATTGCTCGAACTTCACCCCCGGCATGCACAAAAGCTCGTCCGTTTCGTATATGCCGGGGGTCAGGTTGGCCGTCCTCTTCATCGCCGCGAAGAAAATGCAGCCTGGCCTGCCCATTCTTGCGGTGATTTTCTTGACGTGCTCGGGTTCGTAACCGAGCACTTGCAGTTCTTCAATAATGTCTTCCGGCCTGGTGTCGGCCGGGAGACCTCGGATCGCCAGTTTGAGGCTGCGCTCCTTGGGGAGGGAGTAGGAGAACCAGGTTACTCGCTCCGTCTCGTCCAGGCTTGTGAGATAGGCCTGGATAACCCGGTACTCCTCTCCGTCAGTGGGGGTAAAGCGCACCCCTTTGTTAAAGGGGCGCACTGATGGCACTCGTCCGAGCTTCTCCTTTAGCACGCGGAGGTGTTTCGTGCTATTGGGGAAGCTCTCCAGTACGATCGGCGGGTACCGTTCCTTGGTAGGCTGCGGTGGCGGCGGCTGTACTGCTGCGGGTGGTGGTGCAGTAGTGGTGGCGGTTTTCGCCTGTGTGGGCGACCGGGAGGTTGACGCCATAACCTCCGGTCGCGCAGCGGCAGTATCGGCTGTCCCTTTCGCACCTCTGTGTGAGGTGGGAGGGGGACGCGGTGCAGTGCTCCTCCTTGCTGTAGTGGTTGTTGGCGGGGTGGGCCTCGGTTGTCCTTGCGCTGCCGTGGTTACGGCGGCATAAGACACCGCAGGCTGCGTTGCCGCTGGGGTCGTCGAGACTTCTTGGGCGGTGATCGCAGCCCAGTCCATGCGGGCTGGGGCACGGGCGCAGGCGCGTTTGCCGTCTTCCTCGGCCTCATCGCTGCGCTTCCTGCGCGCTCTGGGGACCGGAGGGGCGGCGGGCACAGTCTTCTCGGGTGGTGGCGATTCCGGGGAGTCCGGAATTACCACCACTGGTATGGTAGTAGCGGGGGCAGCGGAGGAGGCAGAGGAGGAGTCGTCACTCTGTGCCTCCGCTTCCCAGCTTGCTCGCTCACGGCGGGCGGCTTCGAGCGTCTCGTCAATAGAGCGCCGGAACTCGCGGTACCGCCGTGCATCTTCGTCGACTTCGGTGTTGTCAACTGGGACCCGCCGGGTGGACAGTGGTCTGTCCCGTGCGGGGGTCCGCAGTTGACCACGGGGCTTCCGTGGGGCATCTGGGCAGTGGAGGCCAGGTTCAGCCGGAGCGTTATGATCGCTCGGTGAACTCATGGCGTCTGAGGTTGATTGCGATCCGCGCGATTCACTGAACCAACGGCTGCGGCATCTGCGATTGCAGTTCCGGACCAGCCGTGGTTCAGGCTATCTATTACAGCGGCAGTCTTCGCCCTCTTGGAGGGGTAGAAATCGGAGGGTGTTTTTTAATAAAACACCCCCGAGTTCTGTTGGTGGTGTTTGTATGGAATCCGTGCGCGGTTAAAGGAGCTTATCGCAAGCAAAACTTTCCTATGGTTGACATTATATAAAGGTATGGTTATAATAACTAGAAAGTTTGGCTAGATCATTAATACCATCAGGAGGTAGTGCAGATTCAGTGCCCAATGGCAATAATAAAAATGTTAAGGTGTGTTCACCATTACATTTTTATTTTTGCCATTTATGTTATTCATCTAGAATGAACAAGATTAGGAATGGCTATATCATTAGTAAAATATTCCCCTGTCGCTTCCCATGACGTCGTTCCAAGACACAACCATGCAATTTCACGTCACTATTCACATATTCGAAGCAGTGATGGCTGCGTGGCATTGGCTATGGACTGCCGCGCAGCAGGTCTATGGTTCGAATCCCGCCCGGAGCTTGAGCTTCACCGCATGGTGGAAGGGCATTTCGCGAATGCCCGCCTGGCTAGCGACCACCCTCAAGTAGAAAATCTGTCGCCAAGCACCTAACGGTGTGTTCCGGCAGCAGTCCTTGAGAGCCAGTGAAATAACAGGCAAAAATGAGACTTAACAGGCATGCCTCAAGGTGATGGGCGCAGTGCAGTTCGTCACTTGATGAAATGCATCTGTTATAGGCAGAGGATACCACTTAACATCAGGTGGGCCTCGCGCTTGATCCATCACAATAACATAAAAAAAAAAAAAAAAAAAAATGTAATTAAATTTTTATAAAAACATAAATTGATATAAAAAAAACAGAGCTCTAGTATAGGCATGAGGGATGAAGTAACTAGTGGAGTGTTGAGTGTATATATCATAATCATCATGGTGGCCTGTTGGAGATACATTTTTGGATGTAGGCCTCTTGTCTTCTCCTTTTAGTAGTAGTGTGCCTGTCTCATCCGTTCAAGGACTGAAGTCCAAAATATCGCCTTGGAGGTCGATATGAATGTCGACCTCCAAGGCGTCATCAACTCAGCGTCGCGGTTGCCTTCCGCGCCTTCGAGTGTAAGGGCTAGGATTACACTCCGAGAATCCTTATCGAACTGCTTACAACCAATCACGCAGTTATGGTCTATTCCAATTTTCCTTGCCACAATGGCCATCACGTTGTACACTTAGGTTTTTCTTCTTAGCCGTGTCGTTACGATTTCATGCTCTGTGTGTGGAACTAAAGTTATCAGCGGTTTTTTTGGTCAATGTCATTGTAAACACAAGTGTAATTACGCCTACTTGAGTATTAATAAAAACGGATATACGGACATATAAAACCCAAAAAAGGTATAGATGGAATGCAGGAGGAATGGTACAGAAGGTGAAATGAGATTACAGCTAATAAAATGAACTAGCTGAATAATATAATTATATTATGCTCCACTTAAAGTCCCCGCGAGTTCCCGTCTTGTCATGCCAGTGGGGCCCTAGTAACACCACGGTGAAGCAAAGGGAACCTGTGGGGGTTGCTTCTTTAAAGGTTTGTCCTGAAGCCCATGATTAAGTGTGTGTTGTATGGGCGGCACCGCAACTAAAAGGAGGGCAAGAGTGTCATATGTGCAGCACCACGGCTGAGGGACGGATGCCATCACAGTAGAGTGCCATACCTTCTAAGGCATTAACAGGGCCTTAACAATTGTTTTATATTTTGTTATATTATGTTTCTTTAGTTAAAAATCATTGAAAATATAAGATATCTTAAAATTACTTCTTTATTACAGAAACATAGAACTTAAATCATATTTATAAACCTAGCTTCTCTTAGGATAGCCATAAGAGAGTCATAAGTTTCTTCACAAGATGGCAGCACTTGATTGACTGGTAAGGTGTAGCCCCAAGTTCCTTCATCCCTGAGGTAGTAAGTAGCAGCAATGCGAGGGTTGTAGCGGTATTTCACCCAATCAGTAACGTGTCCTGTGGCTCCATCTAGAAAGCAAATATAATATGAACTTAATAATAACATAGTCTTGACTCTACGAGCGCACGATCGAGAAAAAATATTCTCGATCGTGCGCTCGTAGAGTCAAGATCTCTTGAGGATGCTTCGTGTAGAAGCGAAACGCGTCGAAAGTTCTTCCGGTTTGGCTACGTGGCGTTTGTGACGTCACGTCGGCTTAACAGGAAAATTAGGCGGAAATGTCACTTGATATATTTTTGTATTTTTTAAGTGTTTTATTAAAATATTAATTTGATGTTTTCATAAAATATTTTTAAAATATTTGTTATTATTACATATGGATTTCCGCAAAGTAACGCCTGAATCTATTCATTGATATGAACTTAGTTTGTATTGTTTTTTCGTAGGTTTCGTAGGCTCAAATATTGATAAGTAATTCTTAACCGATCAACTAAGGTTCAGCATTTTATGAATGCACACATTCTATCACCATGCACCTTACGATATGTTACGGGAGCTGTCCTGTACTGTATCAGCCGGGGAGTCCACTCCTGAACACAGGCTCCCCTATTTAGGGGATATTTTCCATAATCCCTACGCTTGGCAGGTATCTTAAGGATCGCAGTGTAAGATCGCAATTCTTTAGAAGGTGCTGCTGCCCACCTTCCAGTATTTGTCCCTTAGTCGCCACTTACGACACCCACGGAATGATATGGGGAGGTGCAATTCTAACCCGGCTCCCCACGGGGGGCATGTGTTGGTCATACTGACTAAGATGAAAATTTATATCAAAGCGTGTGTTATACACATCAAGCTTAAATAATGAGTCTAAAATAAAACCCATTTACACGAGTCTACTTTTTGCCGAAGGAATATAAACAGAAGACAATACCTTACAAAAACGCAAGGGAGCTGTCCTTACACGCCAGTAATTCTAGGATAGCCAGCGGGTTTTCTAGGTAATAACAAATTTAACCACATAATAACATACTAAAAACTGTTATAGTAAAAAGCTAACTTATCAGCCATAAAAAGTAAAGTCCTTGCAATATGCATGGTAAAAAATTTTATATTATTCGGTATATGATACAAACCTTAGGTAGAAAAACTGTCACCAAGCACCTACGGTGTGTTCCGGTCCTTAAGAGCCAGAAATTCTAGGGTAGCCAAAATAATATCTTCGACCACATCATCACTAACCATCAAGTGAAATAGTGGTCAAAGGCTATCAGCTATAAATAAACTACATTTTATTGCTTATGCATTATTTCTGGCTAGCTACCACCCTCCAGTAGAAAATCTGTCGCCAAGCACCTAACGGTTTGTTCTGGCAGCAGTCCTTGAGAGCCAGTGAAATTACAGGCACATGAGACTTAAAAACTATGTCTCAAGGTGACGGGCGCAGTGCAATTCGTCACTTGTGATGAAATGCATCTGTTCTAGGCAGAGGTTAGTCCGCTTAACATCAGGTAAAGCACGAGCTTGTTCCATCACAATTAAAAAAAATTACGGCAATGAGTATCAAACCACATAAAGCACAATAGCACAAAACAAGAATTAGCACTGTTAAAGTATAATAATCCGTTTTTTTTTATTCCTGTTTGGTTTTCTTTTGACCACTATCTCACCTGATGGTAAGTGATGCTGTGGTCGAAGATGTTGTTCAGGCTTACCTAGAAGTTTTACTCGTATGTTACAAAAAGGACGTCAAATGATTGCAAGGATCAACATCAACAGTCCTCATCAATAATACGCGTATATTCATTCAAATGCATTCTGTAAATATTTTATACTATATCAGCCGGATTGTCCACTGCTGAACACAGCCTACCCAATCACGGGAGGGTTTGCCATTATCCCCACGCTTAGCAGGTATCTTGGAGAGCGCAGTAAGATATTATTTCCTCAGAAGGCGCTGCAGCCCACTTTCCGGTATTTTAACTTTAATCGCCACTTCTGGGTGTGTGACATTCTACGGAGCCATTTAGCGGATTTTATACATAATTGCATAAATCTTTGAAAATTTTCACGAAGGATTTAAATTAAAAAGATTGGTTTGTTGTTTCCTCACCTAAAACATCTTTCGATGTTCCAACAAGATATTGAGTTCCGTATTTAACTGATAAAGACCCCATTGCTCGTCTGCTGATAGTTACCTGAAATAAACAAATAGTGATTACATATTATGGTTTAGACATTTTTTTTCATATAAATGTTTATCGATTGGAACTCTGGAGCAGATAGAGGGTTTGTTGAATACAAAATAAAGGAAATGGACAAGATTTTGAATAAAATGGATTTACATAAATTATTTTGTACATATGCCATTATTTTTTTTTGATAAATCGTTATGAAAATTTGGGAAGTTTTGTACACACTCGTAGGCCATACTCTTCATAGGCGACAGTAAAAGTAGATACATTTTTACCTAAGCAGTTAGGGCACTAAATTAGCTGCTGGAAAACGGTGAAAAAAAATGCGATTTTGCTGCAGGAGTACAACACAATGATTATTTATAATACCACCATTACCATAAAACCAGTTAATAAAAGTTCAAAAACGTATTTGAAAATCATCTGCGTACTTTTCCATTTGTGTGTAATTTTTTGTTTTTAATAGGAATAATTTTATAATGAAAAAGGGAAAAGTATAGAACATAATTATTTCTAGTGTTACCAATATTTATTATCGAAATATAATATACGTGTGTAGTATCAGAACGCACTTTTAAGAAAGCAGCAGGAATTAAAGGTACAGTGAAAATTAATATTTACATATTTTATAAATTACAAAATATGAGTTCAAACTCAGATTCAAAATGGCAAAATCGTAGTCACTTCGTAAAATGCGAATAATTCGAAAAGTAGCTATTCTATTTACGTGAAATAAAAAGTATTATAAAGAAAAAACTATGTTTTATTTGATTATTTAGCAATATAAGTATATTCTTCTAAAATACTATATATTTTTCAGGTGCTAACTTATCTTTGTGAAAACGTTCTCCATGACGAAAAGATAAGGTCACTGCTCAGGTGCATTGGCTCTAACTGTATGGATTGAGTTCTCTATACAGGAACACTAAAATACTCTTCGCTTCCTTGTATACTTTTAGTCTGTGCATTCTTTCGATATTGAGTAATAGGTTATAGAAGCACAGCCTCGACAATCACGAATATAATATGACCATTTTGGAAAAAATATAACATTTTTATTTTTGCATTCTATTTTTTGTGTTTGTTATTTATAGCATGATAATATATCCATCTCTCTTTGTCTCATACATTCTACAGATGAAAAATATGAAACATCGCTAATATCATGCAAAAACTAAGAACTGAAACGCGCGGATACATGTGTCCTGTTACCGTTGAATCAGGTTAACGCAGACAGAAATTTAACACTGGAGAAGTTGAAACAACAAGCTAAAAATGCTGAATTAAAATGCCTTGCTGAAGAGTCATCTGAAAAATAGGTATCTAAAACCCTACTATTACCATAGTAGAAGGAGTGGGGAAGTAAGTTATCTTCATACAAACGCACCGCGCGCGGCTTGTTTGTGTGCGGCATAGTATCTATGCGCGCCGCACGCACACTCTAACACAATCTCGACCCGTTTCTCAGTGCGCCAGCCGGGGCTAACACCGAACAAGGTTCGCGCGTCACGGCTTTTTGGCACCGCTAAATAGGTGAAAAATGTTTGATAATCGCATGAGATATTGCTGTGTGTTCGTCTGTCTAAATAATTCATAGATTCCAGAGTTGTCTTTGTTCAGATTACCTACTGAACAGGAAAGGTAAGCAAGTCACTTATTCTAGCATACCTATGATTTTTACTTGATGATGAGTGATGCCTACTTATTTTTTTGTTGTATTAGGTATGCCCCGCGTCGCACGTCTCTGGCCCCGCAATCACATAGGTATCGCCAGTCGGTATATTTTTATCGTTAAATGTGCTATCATCGTTTAGGTATAAATCCGACCTCACTAACCCTGAACTCAGACAACACAAGTAAAAAATACAACTTCCCGGCCCTTGGCATTCCTAGGTACTGAACTACACTGAACTACACTACCTATTTCTAGGCACTGAATTAAAATTTAGCACATACGAGTACATACATTATAAATAAGTAACAACCCTGAGACAGGCATGTATGGTAGTTAATTATATCGCAAATTGGGCCGGAGATGGCCTACTTCCCCACTCTTTCTACTAGCTACTTACTTATTCGTAGTAAATTACAAATAACTTACCATTTCGTCATAGTTGTACATGTGTTCAGTTGTGTGGGCGAAAGGAATCACCAGTCTCTGACCAAAGGACCTGAAGGAGAGGAATCCGTTCAGTCTACGTCCAATATTTTCGATGTATCTTGATAAATATCTGGTTTCTGGTTCTGTGAACGGCCCTATGCCATTAAAGTTGTTGGCCGAAGGAGTGAAACTGCCTCCACTCACTAAAACAGAAAAAGTTGATGACAAATATTAGACTACTGTATTGTATCCGCCGGATTGTCTGTTGCTGAACACATCCTCCCACATTAAGGGGGTTTGCCAGAACCCCCACGCTTAGCTTGGCAGGCATCTTGGAGATTGCAGTATAAGTTAATAGATCCTCAGAAGGCGCTACTGCCCAAATTCTGGTATTTTACCTTAAGTCGCCTCTTACGATACCCACAGGTTGAAATGGGGAAGTGACTTTCTAATCTGGCACCTTACGGCCAAACATTGGTTATTGGTACCGATTTATAAGATTGAAAATAATTACAAAATTACAACAAAAATTATATATATAAGAAGCACGAGTGGGATATGAACCCGGGTGCATCCGTCCCTTTAGTCAGGACATGCTCTGCCAATTGAGCTAACGTGGTCAGTGAGCCACAGCTAAAATGTATCATTTTGTTCCTATTGTTTAGCCGTCTCAATGGGATGGAGCGAAAGGAACAGATAAATAGAAATTGACTTTTCCTTGTTATTTTGTAAATTTAATAGCTAAGCATGTTAATTCTTCATTAAAAAAATATAATCTAACATTGTTAATAATTTGTTTTCTAGTACTAAAATGTCATTAAATGGCAACCGAAAGTTTTCATCAATAAGACTAAGAATAAATGGCTCTATATACTATACTCTATATAAGTTTTGATATTTATACCTACGGTATGCCATTTAAAAAAAATACTACGAACTATACATTATTACACTACAGCAACTACATCAAAATCATGTAGACAACCCACAAGTCACTGCAGACTCACAGGAAGTCCAAATGCTCGATCCCACTAGCAGTTAGCAGCGTGCTCAGCATGCTGGCAGCATTGCCCCGTTGAATTGAAATGCTTATTCGTTGAGCCAAATAGGTGCCAGCATTATGATCACTCGTCGTATCAACCAAGCGCTCATATAGTGGGTAGTTAGTGTAAAACTTTGTACGTAAGTGCTTTAGTAGGTTATTAAGTAAGCACGGAAGCGCTCAGTAGTAATGTCACTAGCGGTCACCCATCCAAGTCATGAGCCGCAGGGCAGATGTTGCTTTAAGTTAGCTGATCGGTTACGAACGGCAAAGCAAGCTTCGCTACCCTTTTAAATAATTATATAAAAAGAAAATACTGTACCTGCCCATTGTGAATTCCAGTTCTTTGTTAAGTCTACGCCAATTGCTGATGAAGAGACTGGTCTTCTGTTCTTGACCCACAGTCTAACCTGAAACCAATATGAAAAATTTAACATTTATCAATAAGAACGGTACCTGGTTGATATTTGTCTACATAAGTTGATCTCTATCTCCTGAACACGTAGTCAAAAACTTTCCCTTCTTTGTGGGCGAGTTCTATTCCCCTTTGATGCAATGCAGGCGATTTAGGCTATTGGTATGAGCACTCAATTGGAATATTAAGAAGTGTGTAAACCTTTACTTACTGAGTCTTGAGTAAACTCATGCCCATCAGGGTTTACGACTGGGAAGATGTGCCATTCAAATTCTTCCGACGCCCTCAATGCTTCAGGATCTTCACCTTTCACGAGCTGGTCAACAATGTATGTAAGAACAGTCGGTGACAACCAATCAGCTGCAACCTGTCCACCTTCTAGAACAAAGGTTTG
The DNA here is from genome assembly GCA_963890685.1 of Plagodis pulveraria. Lineage (NCBI taxonomy): Eukaryota > Metazoa > Arthropoda > Insecta > Lepidoptera > Geometridae > Plagodis > Plagodis pulveraria. The sequence continues at coordinate 5,459,923 of OY982964.1, read as the reverse complement.
GTTGCTGCTCCTCCTAGATATTTTTATTCCGGTGATATTTCTACCTGTGGAAATAGAAATAAATGAAGTTTGAAGCAATGATGGCTCAGTGGCATTGGCTATAGACAGCCGTGCAGCAGGTCCATGGTTCGAATCCCGCCGCGGGCTTGAGCTTCACCGCATGGTGAAAGGGCATTTTAGGAATGCCCGCCTGGCTAGCTACCACCCTCAAGTAGAAAATCTGTCGCTAAGCACCTAACATAGTGTTTCGGCAGTAGTCCTTGAGAGCCAGTGAAATTACAGGCACATGAAACTTAATAACTATATCTCAAGGTGACGGGCGCAGTGCAACTCGTGACTTCTGACGAAATGCATCTGTTATAGGCAGAGGTTAGACCGCTTAACATCAGGTGGGCCTCAAGCTTGTTCCGTCACAATAACATAAAAAAAACCTTCTTGGATTTGAGACAAGTTTTACTGGCCGTGGACCAAAGGCAAACTTTTTCCCCAGGTAGAAGGTATCTTAAGCAAGAGTTGGTCTGATGGATTCCTGTAGTATGTGTAGTGGCATTTGTGTTCAGGCGTAAAGGACACTGTAGCAAGGAAATTACTGAGCGAACGAAACATAAAAACTAATGTTTCGTAATAAACAGTGAAGTATTAAACAGAACAAGATATATTACACTGCAACTGTTACTAGCAGTGTGGCGCTTACCACCAGGGTGGCTTCGTCATATATCAATCTTATGTTTCAAGTCTGTCACTCACGCCAAGTAATATGAAAAAATATACATGACGTTTGTATTGCTCATAGCTAGTTTTCGAAGCAGTAATGGCTCAGTGGCGTTGGCTATGGGCTGCCGCGCAGCAGGTCCATGGTTCGAATCCTGCTGCGGGCTTGAGCTTCACCGCATGGTGGAAGGGCATTTTGCGATTGCCCGCCTGGCTAGCGACCACCCTCAAGTAGAAAATCTGTCGCCAAGCACCTAACGGTATGTTCCGGCAGCAGTCCTTGAGAGCCAGTGAAATTACAGGCACATGAGACCTAACAACTATGTCTCAAGATGACGCAGTGCAGTTCGTGACTTGTGACGAAATGCATCTGTTATAGGCAGAGGTTAGTCCGCTTAACATCAGGGAGCCCTCCAGTTAGTTCCGTCAAAATAACATAAAAACAAAAAAAAAACGGCTAGCCCTTGACTACTGTCTCATCTTTTATATAGTGATGATGTAGTCTTAAATCTAATTCAGGCTAATCTAGAATTACAGGCTCTGATGTAGCTCTCAAAAGCAACTGCAGGAACCCATAGGAAGCCGAATGTGCATTCGAAAATTCACTATCACCATGTGGTGAAGCTTATGTCGGCAGTGTGATTTTAACCATGGACTCTTGCACGGCAGCCTGTACATATTGCTACTGAGCCATCGTAGGTTAAAATTCCCTGTCTTAAGTTTCATGTCTGCGAACTTTTTAACCATTTTATTACCTTCGTACGAGGATCCAGCGCTTATCAATGACACAATACTGCTATTGTTTTCTGCAAGATATTCGAACCAAGCGTTGATATCATCTAAGGTTTGATAATTGGTCCAGAAAAGTTGTCTGCTTGCATCGCGTTTTCTTCTGCTAAAGCGAATTTGGTCGTCGAATGCTCTAAAACATAAATTAAAATCAACGATAACACAAACTTGCGGCCACATCTATGTAACCAGGATGGTAATTCTAGCGTTGTATATTTAAAAACTTTTTTTTATATTAAGCTCATATTTAAATGTAGGTATTGTTTGAAAACACGGGTGTTTGCGTTGCTTTTGAATTATATTTTGGTGTTCATGAAGATGAACTGAATTTTGACATTAATTGAATATTAATATAGATTGGGCATTGTTTTAGGAAGAGTTGTGGAAGAATTTATTAATTAATGTACTTTGTGGTAGAAATGGGCTTAGAAAATTAACTTAAGTTAGAAAGTGTAATCTCAATCTATACCATATATTATTATTAATAGGAATGATTTGTATTTTTGTATGTAACGAATAAACTTAAAAACTCCTGAACAAATTTGAAAAATTCTTTTACCATTAAAATTCTAGACTATCGCTGATGAACATAGGCTATAGAATATTTTCATAAACTTAGGGATCATTATGAAAACTTCGATAATGTTACCCAAAATGTGAAAAAATACCAAAAAAATCGTTATATCGCGTACGATGTGGAAATTGTTGAGAATCGAGTAATGTACTACAATTTTATAGAAGACATTAATATCTACAAAAAGTCTGCAATACCATATGTCTAACTATTACAGTTGTGTCAAAATAACTATTTTTTAACCTGTTTCAATTTATAATTAATGTTAAATACACGTGCGAAGCCGTCGGTCCTTAAAACTTTGAATGAGAAAACATATCTTATTAGATGACCTAACATTGTGTTGGGTACCAATTTATTTACTAATAGTAACAACTTAAAGTATGCACTATTATCATTTTTCACACCTCAGACCAATTAACCCTTTGAAATCGGCGCCTTGAAAACGTAAAAAACTCGACGAATTATCAGGCTTCAAAACGAGAAGATGCGCGGGGGTGGCATTTTCAAAAAAACAGTGATATCTGACGAACCTACGAACCCCTATCAGTCAAAGTCACATTTCTGGAAAGGTCTTGAACTAAGCTTTTATTTTAGATAACACAAGCATAAATTACCGCAACATAGTACCACACACAGTAAATTTATTCGAATAAAAAGTGTTGAAATAAAAATTATATATATTTGGGCGCAAAACTGCATGAAAAATGCATTTCACGATCAGCACAGTGTGCGATAGAAGTAACTATGTTAATATCAACCTGTTCCTTTTACGCCCATACCAACAATAACAAGCGAGCTAGAGACAGTTTGAGAGGAGCATGTTTATTATTGGCTTCACTTCTATTACAAGCTCTCTATCTGAACTTCTCTATTGGTCTGAGTTTTCACATAGATAAAGTAGTTCTATGGTGCTATTTTTGATCTACAACGTATAAAAATACTGAATACTTAAAAAATACTACCACAAAGTGAAACGAATTTACTAAGCATTCAATGGATTCACCGTGCGGGTGCCGGGTCCATAGCGTTGCAGAGGAAGAGGCCCAAGTCAAGGTGCCTGGGACTTGCAACCCAGTGAGTAAGATTAAGGGGCCCTTTATGATGTATCAATGCTCCCTTTCACCGCTTGAGCCCCTTCCCTGCCCAACCAAATTATTATCAAAGGACGTACTTACTCCTGAATATTCTCCAACATGACTTCCGAAAAAATGCTTCTTTTCTTCAATGAATGTTCAAACTCTTCCCTCATCTCCGGTGGTGATACTACACTCACATATTGATTGACCTTACTAGGCGGCATCCAAAAATCTAGAGCATCGTTCTTTTCATACAATTCTTTAAGAAATTTGACATGTTCTTCACTTTCTGGTATCACTTTAAACAAGGCATAGTTGTCGTATCTAACTTTTTCGGTTGCTACAATAGAAATTGCACTAAATAATAACCAAAACAGTAACATTTCGAAATTTTATTACTCTTGCTAGATTTGGAGACTCCAATGAAATTATATCTGTTATTATTTTTACGTTATCGTCAATTTTTAATCTGAATAATCCTTTTTACATATATTACAGCTCTTAAGCACTTAGAATAAAGATATAAATGGCATGTTCCATCATTGCATTGTACATTTGTAATAAATGATATCATATCAAGGTATGTCGTCTGTGCTAATCCGTTGTATTAAATGATAAATTGGATTGATTAAAATTTTACAACCGAATTTATTGAAGTTTAACAGCTGGTTCAGTTTAAAAGATTTGGTTCTTGTTTATTTATATATACTTTACATACCTAAATATCGAAATATATAGGGGGCTAATTCACTCAATAATAAATGAACAAAACACATAAATGTCCCAATATATTGTACCTATATACCAATAGTAGAACAGTGATTGCCAAACGATAATAGCTATGGACTGTCATGCTGTAGGTCCATGGTTCGATCACCAGCGACAGCTTGAGTTTTACCGCATGTTGTAACGGAATTTTTGCACAAAACGGGAGCAACAGACAGTCCTCTATGTATAGGCTGTATGCGTGAAGAAGAGACCGTGGACCACTTACTATTGCACTATGAAGCCACGGAACAAATAAGAGTTGAAACGGGTCTAAGTGAGCCATTCTCATCGACGACATCCTCACCACCATCACACAAGTCTGGAATAGCTATGTCAGCGACCCAGAGTCCTTCTCCGCTACGTTAAGGAGTTAGGATGGCTTGGGTAGAAGCTGGCGGGGGAAATGCACAATACACCCCAAGCGGGACGTCAGTGCAAGACATATCGACCCCAATTAGAATAAGAATAAAAATAAGACAAAACGACATTTTGCGATTGCTCAGTTAGGTGATTTCTAGCTTCTATTAGTTATTGACTGTTAGGTACGCACTAGCAGCGAACAATATTTTCCTGCAACAGTTCTAAGTCAGTAAAAATTGATGTATTTTTTAAGGTTGACATATATATCCACCAAGAGTATACTCTTGGTTGGTCCTACGAGTATTAAGATTACATCAACTTTGATTCTGTAGATTTTATGTGGTACACAAATAACTGAAAAAAAAAAAACATTTTGCCTGTAGAGATCTAGAATGCATTTTTTTACCGTTTCTTGCTCGATACTTATAACGGTGACAGGTAGACGCTTTAACTATTTACAGAATATTTAGTTTAATGTTCTCTATAAATATAATTAATTAAAATAAATAATTAAGGGGCTCGCATACAATAAAAGAGGTTTTCGCCGTTTATTTGCTAAAAATAATAATGATGGAAAAGAGATAATGGTACGGAACCCTTCATGCGCGAGTCCCACTCGCACTTGGCCGGTTTTTTATTTAATAACTTACGCTTAGTGTTTTGTCGCGTATTAAAAAGTTTCTGTTAGTATTTTATATCTAAAAATTATATCAATATTGCTCTCCAACAGACATACAGCTCAAATGAGACAGTGACTATGTTCAACACTAATTAGTCACGGATCGGTGATGAGTCCGGCCACTTCGCAGTTCATTTATAACTGGCAATTTTTTCGTTTTTGACAGATGTGGTAAGCGGTTTTAATTTGAAACGGTAATTGAAAATGTACTAACTTAGGCTTAATTGTAAGATACTAGAGTAATGACTCTCATAAACAGATAAAATATTAATAATAAATATATATATTTTTTTTATGCCTGATAGGTTAGCCTTAACCACAATCCCATCTGATGGTAAGTGATGATGAGGTCGAAGATGTTGTTCAGGCTAACCTAGAATTACTGGCTCTCAAGGACAGCTGCCGGAACACACCGTTAGGTGCTTGGCGACAAATTTTCTACTTGAGGGTGGTAACTAGCCAGACGGGCATTTGAAAAGTACCCAACGACCATGATCTAAGATAACAACTGCCATCTTAAGATAACAACCGGGACCGACGGCTTTACGTGCCTTCCGAAGCACAGAAGCGCTCTGTAGTAATGTCACTAGCGGTCACCCATCCAACTCATGACCGCCGCGGACGTTGCTTAATTATGCTGATCGGTTAAGAACGGATAAGCAAACTTCGCTACGAGCGCTTCAAAAATGTTGTCGCAGTAAGGAATACATATAGAACTATGAATAAGAAAAACATGTGTGGATACAATCTAAGCATTATTATATAGGGCACAAATTTATATAATAATATTATATAAAAAATAAAGTTGCTACATCCTCCTTGGTATGTATGTAAATACGCAGTTTTGTAATCTAGAGGTCCAGGATTCAATATTTTTTTATACGGCATTGTGATGGAACAAGCATAAGCCCCACCAGATGTAAAATGGTATCACCTGCTTATAAAATTATGTATTTCGTCACAAATTACGAACTGCACTGCACCCGTCACCTTGAGACATGCAATTGTTAAGTCTCATGTGCCTGTAATTTTACTGGCTCTCAAAGACTGCTGCTGGAACACACTGTTGGGTGCTTGGCGATATATATATAGGGTAGTTGCCAGCCAGGCAAGCATTCGGGATGCTCTTCCACCACGTGGTTTAGCTCTAGCCGGCGGCGGTGGGGATCGAATCATCGAACTGCGGCATGGCATTTTGGGAATGCCCGCGGCAGTTTAATTACAGGAACATGAGACTTAACAACTGTACGCGTCAGTGTGACGGGCACAGTGCAATTCGCCGTTGAAGAAATGCATCTGTTATAGGCAGAGGTTAGTCCACTCAACATTGAGCTTGTTCCGTAACAATAATAAACGAAAAAAAAAACGGTAGTCCACAGCTGTAACCGCTCGGCTCTCACTGCTTCTCCGGATGAGACAAGTTATTGGATTGTTCTTAGAAAGAAACCTTCAGTAGCAGACCTGAGTCGGGAACTGTGCCCTTCCGATAGCAACAGGTTCGCATTATATATGTAGGTATTACAATGATATCTGACACTGCTGTAGTGGCCGCCTAGATAGACTATTGCTATTGAGACCTGCCAGCTAGTAAAAATTCACGATTAAACACTTTTTTAAATATGACGGTTTCCTACATAAATATTAATTATAAAATATTAATTACTTACGGGATTTGTACTGTGGTGATTTCTATTTTTGAGCTACCGATATTTCGACGCAATTGCATGCATCATGATCGCGGGGTTACTGGAGAATAGAGCGGTTGACGAAAATTACGAGCAGACGAAACGGTCTACCCTCGTTCTTTGTCTTTTGCTATGCGTGCCACTGGAACTCGAACTCGACTGAAAGTTTCGACTAAATACACTCATAGTATCACAAGACAATATTTTACTTTTATAATTTTAATTAAATAAATACTAAAAAAATGTATTTAGTTACATTTAACTTGGTCAATATATGCAAAGATCTTGATTTATATCTTAGCTCTAAGAACGCAAGGTGGCTATAGATTTAGTTATAGTAAATCAAGTTTTTTAGTATTAAATAAGGAATATATTATATTTGTTATTAAATGTATTGATCCTGGTGTAAGTAAATTGAGAAATAATAATGCTCTGTTAGTAAAAATAAAAGTAAATAATTAATAATCTAAAACAGCGCGATATCATTAAAAAGCGGTCCATCGAATCTCACCGAAGCGATTAATTTTGTCCTAAAATATATAATATATGTTTTTTATTATGTTATTGTGACGGAACAAGCCCGAGGCCCACCACATTATAAGTGGACTGACCTCTGCCTATAACAGACGCATTTCGTTTACGACGAAATGCACTGTGCCCGTCACACTGAGACGTACAGTTAGGTCTCGTGTGCCTGTATTTTTTCTAGCTCTTAAGGACTGCTTCCGGAACACACTGTTAGGTGCTTGGCAACAGATTTTCTACTTGAGGGTGATCGCTAGCCAGACGGGAATTAGCAAAAAGCCCTTCCAACATGCGGTGAAGCTCAAGCCCGCGGCGGGATTCAAACCATGGACCTGCTGCATGGCAGTCCATAGCCAATGCCACTGACCCATCATTGCATCAAAATGATACGTTGACTTAACTAACTTTAGACTTAATATCAGATTACCTGCTGAATATAAAAGCATTATAAAATCATATCTACGTAGACTTTAAAGGGCGTTCCACACGAGCGACCGCGGGCAACCGTCGCTTGGTCATCGCTAATTGTGATTAATGTTAGTTCGGTTGTTGCGCAGTCGTTTGTCTTTCGTGTCGCGTCGCGACAGACAGTTTACTTTTCACTGTGACATCAGGCTCTTGTACACGGGCGACAAAATTACAAAATCAAGAGAAATCTATACTAAGATTATTTATTTTTCGTTTTAATAGAGTTGTATTTTTTTTATTAATACATTATAATATAAAATTATCCTTATCCAGAAAAATTACAAAAAATAACTAAATACAATGTCAAAATAATGTTAAATTAAATAACTAAAAAAAATATTGTTTTAACATCAAACCTGGTTTGAACTGATCAAAATGTGAAATATTAAAGATATTATGTTGTCTTTAACAATTTCTAAGCGAATAAGCTGACGAAAACATAACGAAGGATAACAATTGAATAACAAGTGGATTTCAAACGCAAGAACAACCGTCCCTTTGCCGAAACATAATCTTCAAATCAAAGCTACGGTGGTGAAATTAGTGATAGATTAAATTTATCCCTTTGTGCTCTCTTTTAAAATATTGTACAAAGACAACATGGGGAATCATGAGGTAGATCTTTTCAGTAAGCATCCGTCTTGGTGGATAGTAGTGTTACCGCCAAGCTAGTATTTAATACATTTTGTTTGCATAAATCAAGCAAAGTAAACAAAACTCGGAAACGCCACTTTGAACGCATGGTTGAAAGTCGCATGTCCGAGTTGCGTGATCAGAGCTGGGGCGACAAACTTTCAAACCTCGTGCCGAGCCACCAGGCTTACTGGCATCTCGCTCGAGGTATGAAAGGTGTCGGACAAAGCGACATGCCCCCCCTATACAGACCTGTCCCCCTCGTCCCAGCGTTCTTTGACGAAGACAAAGCTGAGTGCCTAGCCGACAGCCTAGAGGCTCAATGCTCCCCCAATGTCGATCACGTAGACCAAGCTCACCTCGATACGGTGGACGCTGAAGTCGAACGTAAAAGCTCTGTGGTCATCTCTGAACTCCCCCCACTCACCCCAGTATCCTTCGCTGAGGTGACGAGACTGATCAAGGACCTCAAACAACTTAAAGCCCCCGGTGCCGACGGCATCTCTAACAAGGTTCTTAAAACCCTCTCCCCCCCTCTCATTCATCTCCTAGTCAGCATCTTCAATGCGGCTATGAACCATTGTGTGTTCCCTGACACCTGGAAATGTGCAAATGTCATTGGCATTCACAAACCAGGCAAAAACTCCTCTGATCCCACCAGCTACCGTCCCATCAGCCTCCTCAGCGCCCTGGGGAAGCTCTACGAACGGATCCTAGCGAACCGTCTTCAATCCCATGCCCGGGAACACCACCTTATTCCCGATGAGCAGTTTGGCTTTAGACCCAAACACTCATGCGTCCAACAGGTGCACCGCCTCACGGAGCACATCCTAGAGGGTTTCAATAAGAAACCCAAACCCCAATCGACGGTAGCAGTCTTCCTCGACGTAGCGAAAGCTTTTGACAAAGTCTGGCACAATGGCTTGATTTACAAGCTATACCACTTTGGCGTGCCAGAGCGTCTTGTGCTCACCTTACAAGACTTCCTAAGGGACAGAAGCTTTCGCTACCGCGTGGAAGGCACCCTTTCCACTCCTCATCCAGTCAGAGCCGGAGTCCCTCAGGGCTCCGTGCTATCACCCATCCTTTTCGCACTGTATACCAGTGACATCCCTCGCGCCCAACCCAAAGTTTTTATAGCCCAATACGCGGACGATACCGCCATTTATTCCACTGGCTGGCATGTAAATAGACAGACATATTTCGTCATTCAACGGGCCATCACCGAGATCGGTGACTGGTTCCGAAAATGGCGCATAGCGGTTAATCCAGTTAAAAGCACAGCTATGTGCTTTACTGAGAAAACCCGCCCCCGCTATCCGAAGCCACTAATTCTGTTCGATGAACCCATTCCCTGGGTGAGAACAACCAAATATCTTGGAGTAACCCTTGATCGGAATCTCACCTTCAAAGATCACATTAATACGGTCCGTAACAGAGCGGCCTTTGTCATGGGTCGCCTAAGTCCCTTAATCTGTAAAGAAAGTAAAATGTCTCTTAGTAACAAGAAGACACTTTACACTGCTTGTATCCGCCCCATCATGACGTACGCATCCGTAGTGTTCAGTCATGCTAGTGAGGCCCACCTACATAAGCTTCAAGCCCTCCAAAACCGGTTTCTTCGCAGGGCAACCGGCGCTCCCTGGTACGTCCGGAGCGCCGAGTTGCACTGCGACCTAAACCTTCCCTCTTTAGCGCAGTTCAATAAGGGCTGCGTCCGCCGACACTTTGATCGAGCCCCCCACCACCCGAACCCTCTGGTTGTCCAGGCAGCGAACTATTCGACTGCCTCATCCGACCCATACTTCAAACCCCCCCGTCGCCGACCACGGCAGGTATTGGACGACCCGGATGACCCCATCGCAGCCATTACGTTGGCAGCTTTAGCGTTGTCCGCAAGTCGTCCTGGTAACATCCCCAGGTGTGCGGTAATCAGAGGTTACACAATCAAACACCGAGCTCGCCGGCGAGCTCGAGGCAAAAATAAAAACCCGATTAGTGTCTCTCCAAATAGTCACAGAGCAATATTCAATAGGGCCCATTCTCAACGGTACAACACTGCAGTTGTACCGGGGCATTTAGTTCCGATTCCCCCTTTGTCTCTCGGCAGCGAGACAAGCCGAGGTCCGAACCACAGTGGTGCCCTTGAGCTCGCTGTCACCCCTCCCGATAGTAGCGTGGCGTTTTCGGCGCCCGCAGGAGACGGAGGTATAAGGCGCTTTTCGCCTTATACGCCCGTCTCAGAAGAAGTGCCCTCAGCGCTTCTTCCTCCTGGGCTATAAGAGGGCCTCCCCTCGCCCAAAGTCCGGTGGAGCTGTACGTCCGTATAGCGGTAGACAGCATCTATGTCCTCCCTAAAAAAAAAAAAAAAAAAAATGCGTCAGTTAGCTGTCACTTTCTTTCATATGTAATATTGGCTAATTGAGCGATCTCCTATCTCTTTTCCCCCTCCAATCCCGCGTCCTCCACGATGCAACTAACGCCTCGGAGGCAGTTGCCCTTGAAAGACAGTCTCAATGACGAACTACCGCTGACCGCATCCCAGTTATTATATTTAGATCTGGACATACCGCAATTACGTGAAAGTGTAATTAAATCTTCGAACATTTCATTGTGAGAGTTAAAGAAGACCGTGTGAGTGTTTTCTGTGCTGCGCAGCCAGGACTTCCAGCTCGTGAGGTGAAGGAGCCTACCGGACATTCTAAAGGTGCGTGGGTTTCCTTTTTTCCTATTACCTAGCGATCGCTCATGGCCAGGATATGTTTATATACATGTGAAATTGTTAATTGTAATCAGTGACCTAGCGAATCAACACAAAAATACAGTCCACTTAATATATTGACGCAATAAAGCCTTCGGGCACATAACGCATCCCGCTGGTGGTTAAATATAAATTTTTGGCCGCTTCAAGTAGTATGCAAATACTACTATTTTTATATGAGAAGGCCACTGTAGCAAGAAAAAAGTATTGGGCAAACGAGACATAAGAACTTGTTTTATGTCTCGTTTCGTTCAAAGCGTTCCAGGAAAACATGTACTTACTAATGTAGCGATAACAATCCTGGTGTAGAAAAACTACTGTTCAATATCGTTATAGTTCATATTTTGGTTAATAATTTAAAATATGATGCGCAAAATTTGCAGCATGGCACTGGGTACGATGTTACTTCAATATAAGGCCACAGGGGACGTTTATATCTTTGCACCCTTTTTAACCAACTTCCAAAAATAGGAGGAGGTTATCATTTTGACTGAACATGTAACATGTTTTTTAATATTTGTTACGCGATTACTATGCCAATTAAAATGGATTTTGTTTTTTTTTTGTTACTTTGAGATGTTAATACCTCTTCCAGGTTGGTATCCAGTAAATGTCATCAACATCTATCATGTAGTTTTTAATTAAAAACAGAAAAATATATTTGCGTTACTAAAGAATAAATTAAATGGTCATTGAAACTCTTGTTGATGGTCAACAGTGTTTTGGACGAATGACTATGCTCGTGTTTGAAGTATGCATCGCTAAAAAATATATAAACAAAATATCAGAACCAAATCCCAATACTGAAACGTATAAAATAAATTGCGGAATAGCTACGTGAGGTGAGAGTTTGATTCAGCGTGGTGCCGACTTCAACAAGTTATTTCATATCATTCAGTGTTGGAAGTCGATTCTGTTTCTTACACGACTGCTCAAAAAAAGAAGTGTCATGTTTTCAGGGTTCATAATATATATATAAATATGTATGTATGTGTGTGAGTTACTTTATTCCACCATAACTTCTTAATAGCTTCATTGATTTTAAAGTATGATATTTCATTAGATTTGTCTTGATACCTTGATAGTGACACTAGGTACATAAAAAAAACAAACTGGCAGATTTTAGGCGCCATTATGCAAGGTTTTTTTCTTTCTAACCCTTCGAGTGTAGTATCAAAATGAAGGGCTTTAAAAAGTAATTTCATAAATATATATTATATGCAGTTTTATTATAAACGGAAAGATAAAACGCTTAATGAAAATAAATAAATTTAATTCGTGTTTTTTACTTTTTAAATAAATTTATACCTGTTTGCCTTATTTCTGTTTATTGGTTGGAGTAAACCTAATGTTACCTACCACATATAAGTGGAAAAACCGGCCTAATATTGCAAATCTGGAACCTAATCTTGCAAGTTACAGACACTTTTCGCAGTGTCTGATTGAGCTGCTTAGGAACGGCAAAAAGCTCTTTTATTGTTTGGGAGCCCTCTTAATTATATATTTTATTTTATTTTTAATTAATGATACTTAAAGAGCACATACAACTAAATATTCTGTGAGTAGTTAAAGCGTCTACCTGTCACCGTTATTAGTATCCAGCAAAAACGGTAAAAAATCAAGTTCGTTGTAGGGAGCCCCCTTAAATATAAATTTTATTTATTTTTAGTATTTGTTGTTAGAGCGGCAATACAAATGCATCATTTGTGAAAACTTAAATTGTCTAACTATCACCGTTCTTGAGATACAGCCTGGTGACAGACGGACGGACAGCGAAGTCTCAGTAATAGGGTCCCGTTTTTATCATTTGGTTACGGAACCCCAAATAGGATAAGAAGACAATAAAATCGTGGTTATCTTCAAGATGATATCTAGTGGATCAAAAGCAAAATTTTCATTTATTATACAATATTTTATTTTTTATATTTGATTGCTCGTTTGCATTGCCTAAACCACAATAAAGCTAAATCCACCGCGTAAACCGCGCAATTATAGCCGACCGCGCAATTCGACGGTTGAAACTAAAATAATGCGTTCGAAATACGAAACAAATGTGTTTGAAACACGAAATAAACGATGCCTACCAATGTTAAAACGTTTTGGTACATTGAAAACCGTTTGTTGGTATTGTCATTAATTATCTGCGGCTTTGTGGGTCCTCTACCAAAATGTTCAAATGTACAAATTTGTTATTAATTATATTTAACTAAAATCGATTTTTTACTAATGACAAGCTAGTTTTTGACCATCACACTTGTAAGGAAGTAGGATGTGGGCGATGATGAAACACAGGTTAAACTTAGAATAGATACTGGCTTTAGAGCTGGGCCGGATCTGACCGTTAGGTTCTAGGCGACGGATTTTCTGCTTGATGGTTTGTTTGTATTTTAAATTAATTGCATAAATTACAATGATGTACCCTAAGTAAAGGTAACAACGTTTAAAGACGATCAGCGTATAATGTTCACTTACACATGGTGACAGGAATTTCTGTGAAAGCTCGTCTAGCTACAGTGAGAAAAAAGTATTTAGCTAACGCCAACCCAGCGTGGAAATTATTTTCTTATATTTTGTTATTTACAGCCGGTAGGTGAGCATAAATTCTTCCCTTGGTCACGTAGGCTTAGCTGGAAACGTAGGTGGCATTGTCACTGGATATATTATAATTTTTTTATAAGTGTGTTTCTAAGATTTAATTCAATGTTTTCTTAAAATATTTTACATACTCGCAATATAATCTGTTGCAAAGATATGGAAGCTGCTAAATCTATTAATTACAATTAGGGCGTTAAAGTGATAAAAAACCCCGTTGTGCAGCATCTATCCCTCATAACAACGTGTGGTGTGGTGTACAAGTTATACTCGTACCTTTCTTTTTAACAAAGTTTAACGAGATAAAATTATAAATTTTGGATACATACCGGAACCTATTATTTTTGGTTCTTTAATTTCAATATTAAATTTTATCAAATTTGAAGAAAAACAGCATCATGGCAGCAAAAGTAATCCCAGAATATTATAAAAAATAAACCTAAATCATGCATAGCTAGATATGTATCGGTCACACATTACCAAGGACAAGCATATTGCCATCTACTGGGTACACTCCAAACATAAGACTGCTAATAAATATTAATTTGTCAAAAAAATACAATTATATCTGACAGGCCCCGAGGATCGAACCAAAGATTCTAAAGCAATACGTTCACGTATATCCCTCGAGGCAGGCAGTAAAATAAAGAAAGTAAACTACTTACTATTAATAAATGTAACTAGGTTAAATAAACACTAAACTAAATACAGCATCCCGCTTCAGAAGTGGATGCACTTCGGCCTGAGAAGGGCACTCAAGCTTTGGCAAGAATTCTGCTGTATCTTTAAAATGTCCGCTTTATCCGCGAGTGGGCTGAAGTGATTATTAAACTTAACGAGGTCTTGCTTTGTTCTGTGAGATACGTTGTGAAGAATTTAGTTTCAATTCTTTGTTATGGCCGAAAATACATTCAAATTCCGGTCAATGGCTTATGTAATGAAATATGTTGCCTTTATAGGTAAGTATTTCCAAAAAACGCAAAAGTTTTCACATTGTATGGGAATTGAACTCGCAGTTACTGGGAAAGGATAGTTTTTAAAATATTGCACATAGATTATTATTATATTAAGGGGCCATAAGTCTTGAACTGACGACGTCCAGCTTGATGTACTTTGTGTATTTACTCCATCAGCTTCTACGCAAGCAAAGTTATGATAGTGTTTAAAAGTCTTTTTTCCGCTGGATTCAGCAGTTTGAAACTCCAGAATCCAGCGGAAAAAAGACTTTTAATCACTGTCATAACTGTTCCAGTAACATGGTATGATTATTTATGAAAATGATTATTTTAGTCTCGTTGTAATTCTTATTTTTATTTATGTGCTTAAAGAATTTCAAGTTATAGTGACATGTAATAAGGCCTAAAACAAGGCGTAATTACTCTAGCTTCTGTTTCAGCAGAT
The DNA here is from genome assembly GCA_963890685.1 of Plagodis pulveraria. NCBI lineage: Eukaryota > Metazoa > Arthropoda > Insecta > Lepidoptera > Geometridae > Plagodis > Plagodis pulveraria. The sequence continues at coordinate 5,444,898 of OY982964.1, read as the reverse complement.
TCTTTACCAGCACTTTGAGTTGGAAACATAGCCTTTGTTTTAATGAGAAGAAGTATTGCAGGAAGCGTATATTGAGAATCGTCTGGATGGCCAGTCTGATTCCTTGATAATGATCAAGAAAAAGTATATATTGCCCTTCCACCATGCAAAAATGCGACTAAATTAAATGGGCTGAATAAGTAGCACGAGAGCCTTAACTCACATCGACGAGAGAAGGCTGTATCTGCAAATGAGGCGCATAATATAGGTTTTACAATCCCTAAGGTATACTACAAAATAATAAAATTCTCAAGTCAATCGCTATATAAGCAGCCAGTCATAATAACAAAGTCAAAACTTTTATGCGTCCTTTTAAGAAAGAAAGCATTGAACATTCGTCCCCATACCTGGTATAAGGGTAAGATAATAATGACGATCAGGCAGATAATCCAAGTAGCTGAGCCATATCATTGCTGTGACCAAATATATTTGGCTATCAGAGGAGTGATCTCATTCATTACAGTACGCATTAGCTGCTGCAGCAGACTGCGTAGACGACGCGCCCTGATATATCGCTCCACCTCCTGCCCTTAACGACACGCAGTGATGGACGGTCCTGTGTGGTACAAGATACAAGTGATAATGTCCTATGACATACTGTACTGTACTGTATCAGCCGGAAAAGCCACTACTGAACACAGCCTCCCCCAAAGTGGAGGGTTTGCCATAATCTCCACGGTTGGCAGGCGGCTTGTGGATCGAAGTGTGAGATATCAGTTCCTCAGAAAGTGCTGCTGCCCACCCTCTGGTGTGTTCACATTACATTCGGATGACACACAGGTACAGAAATGGGATCGTTTTTAACTATAGATTCAATTTAGTAGTTAGCCTGAACAATATCTTCGACCAAATCAATACTTACCATCAGGTGAGATTGTGGTTAATATAATGTCTTATATGGCTATAAAAAAATCTTGCCATTCACATTCCTGTATTTTTGTGCTCAACCCTATTAAAATGAAATTATCTGTTGACTGTTAACATGTTTATTACTTGTTACACCACTGCCAAAAAAAGAGTTATGTTTTCAGGGTTCATGTATGTATGTTTGTAAGTTTCTTTATTACACCAAAACTTCTAAATGGCTTAACCAATTTTGTAGTGTGAGGTATGGTTAGATTCGCCTTGAGAGCACAAGTGACACTAGGTACATTATATTATTTTATGTTTTATATATTATTAAATTTGACGGATTTTAGTCGCCATATCGCGAAATATTATAGAAATCATTTGCAGTCGGGTTTGTTACTTTTTAAATTAATTTATATTTGTTTTACTTCTAAACCACTAAGCAAATTATTTGCCACGATTTACTTTGGCACGATTTATAGACGTGCTACAACTGCATACACTACGTGCGGCAACTGATTGCAAAGGGAATCAGATAACGTAAACTTAACCGATTGTTAATAATTAGATCAGCTTTCTTACAACTTACACCATACGAAAAAATCCGCACACGCCGACTACAAGGAACAAAGGGAATTATTCGAAGATGAAGTCAACCGTATTATTGTGGCGGGGAGACGCGCGTGATAAATGTTCTGTGTAATTTACACTTGCGTTTTTGTAAGGTATTGTCTTGTGTTAAGATTTATTCGGCAAAAAGTAAACTCGTGAATGGGTTTTATTTTAGACTCATTTGTTAAGTGTGATGTTTTTGAGACGCTTTGATATACATGTTTCTGTTTTTATTTTAGTCAGTATGACCAACACATACCTCCCGAGGGGCGCTGGGCTAGAATGTCACGTCTCCCCCTACGTGGTTGTCATAAAAGTCGAATGAGGGTAACACACCAGAAGGTGGGTAGCAGCGCTTTCTGTGGAACGTGGATCTGATATCTCACACTGCGATCCCCAAGACGGCTGCCTAGCGTGGGGATTATGGCAAACCCCCACATAATAGGCGAGGTTGTGTTCAGCAGTGGACAATCCGTCTGATACAGTACAGTCAAACACATAACAATTAAATAACCTATCGGTAATTTATTCAATAACTCAACTCAATAAATTAATTCACAGTGCTTTTCATACAAGATAATTTGTCCTATAAATGAATTATTGCATGGTGGTAGGGCATTTTGCGAATGCCCGCCTGGCTAGCTACCACACTCAAGTAGAAAATCTGTCGCCAAGCACCTAACGGTGTGTTCCGGCAGCTGTCCTTAAAAGCCAGTACTTCTAAGTTAGCCTGCATGAACAACATCTTCGACCAGAGACTTACCATCAGGTGAGATAGTGGCCAAAGGCTAACATATCAAGCATAAAATATATATTTATATATATATTTGAAATTGCCCAAATGAAAGTACTTCAATTACAAAATAAAAGTATCCTCTATACGTACTATAATGTTTTCTTGTATATTCCTGATAATTAAATTTGGTAATGGATGAAGTCTGGACTATTAAATCAAGGCTTGCGAAGGGAATGCAGTCCCTTGCAGATAATTAACGTGTTTGAACTTCTGTGTCTGTTTTTTCTACGGGAACAGGATCCATACTCCGAAATTCATGCATCTCCACTTGAGCAACCTCGCCGCGTTGATTTGTATCAACGAAGCAGCCAGCAGCAACTTGAACCAGTTTCACACTTGTCATAGTCACTTCTCCACACCCACGGTTCCCAGTAATGCACCATTGATCATGAAAATGCCAGCCTCAGTGGATATATTTTGAAGCGCTCGTAGCGAAGTTTACTAAGCTGTTCTTAACCGATCAGCAAAGTTAAGCAACGTCGCCTGCGGTCATAAGTTGGACGGGTGACCGTTAGTGACATTACTACTGAGCGCTTCCGTGCTTCGGAGGGCACGTTAAGCCATCGGTCCCGGTTGATGGCAGTCGTTACAGCATGGTGGTAGGGCATTTTTCAAATGCCCGCCTGGCTAGGTACCACCCTCAAGTAAAAAATCTGTCGCCAAGCACCTAGCGGTGTGTTCCAGCAGCTGTCCTTGAGAGACAGTACTTATTACCTGTACAACATCTTCAACCATATTATCACTTACCATCAGGTGAGATAGTGGTCAAAGGCATCAGGCACAAAAAAAAAACACGTAGCGTGGTTATCTCGTTTGATTCACGAAACGGCAAGCCATGACCTGTGGCAGGGTCTTGTTAAAGCTCTAGTCCAGGTAGGTATCAGACTTCTTACTGAATTTAGCGAAATTCGGACACAAAAAAAATAAAGTCTAGTAAAGTCTACCTATTGCAATAGCAACCAAAAAACAAGCAGTAAACCAATTCCACTGAACGATACAGTGCCCAATTAAAGCTACAACTGGCTCAACGCCAGCTACGTGGTCAAAACAACCGTTTGTTAGATTAAACGCCATTGAAATGATTGCACCAGTTGATAGATTACCATTGCAGTTGTGTAAATATCAGAAATGAAATGATATATATATAACAGTCACAATCTTTAGAGACTCTGCTGAATTCTTCGAAAAACTCGATACTAGTTATTTTGATTTTTATTCTTGATAGGTTAACCTTTGACCACTATCTCACTTGATGGTAGTGATGATGACGTGGTCGAAGATGTTGTTCAGGCTAACCTAGAATTACTGGCTCTCAAGGACAGCTGCCGGAACACACCGTTAGGTGCTTGGCGACAGATTTTCTACTTGAGGGTGGTAGCTAGCCAGGCGGGCATTCGCAAAATGCCCTACCACCATGCTATAATGACTGCCATCCAAAGACGACAATCGGGATCGACGGCTTTACGTGCCGTCCAAAGCACGGAAGCGCTCAGTAGTAATGTCACTAGCGGTCACCCATCCAACTAAGCAAAAAGAACAGCTAAGCAAACTTCGCTACGAGCGCTTCAAGTATACTTACGTTGTTCCGTTTGAGTTTCAATGCTTACCCACCGGATCCATCACAAGATCAGTTTGATGTTACAAATCTCATATTATTATTATTGTATTTTCAACAGAACTACAGACTTACAAAATAACATTAAAGGTTCTTAACCCAAAATAAAGGATTTGATCTCAGTATTAACAGGACATTGCATTGGCATGGACGGCTCATCGAGATGATATATTTTGACATATATATACGGACATATTAGATATATGTCGATGCCGTATCATCTATACAAAAAGGTTTAACATTTTTTATACTTGCATACTTAACTACAATCTTAACAAAAATATACTTCTACCAAACTAATATATATCTAAAAAAAAAATTGTTTGTATTTTTAGTTTCTGTTTTGATTATTTTTGTTAATTCTTTCTATTTTTCTGAATTTTGTATGAGATTGGAAATTCAATAAATGAGAATGTAACTTCCTTAGCAACTTATCGAGTCCTTGGCTTTTTTATCACTATTAGAAAAAATATGGGAGATTTGAAATGTGGAATTAAATAATAAAAAAAAAAACTTTTAATTTTTTGACAATTAATTAAAAGTTTTTTTATGTTATTGTGACGGAACAAGCTCGAGGCCCACCTGATGTTAAGCGGACTAACCTCTGCCTATAACAGATGCAATTCGTCACAAGTCACGAATTACACTGCGCCCGTCACCTTGAGACATAGTTCTTAAGTCTCATGTGCCTGTAATTTCGCTGGCTCTCAAGGACTGCTGCCGAAACACGCCCACAGGTGCTTGGCGACAGATTTTCTACTTGAGGGTGGTAGCTAGCCAGGCGGGCAATCGCAAAATGCCCTTCCACCATGCGGCGAAGCTGAAGCGGGCGGTGGGGATCGAACCAATGATTTGCGGCATAGCAGTCCATAGCTATTACCGCTCGGCCATGACTGCTTCAAAATTTTCAATATCATATGTTAAATTTTGCATTCAGTGAAGTTTTGCATACATATCCTTGAGCCTAGTAATCCTTCTGTTTTGAAAACACCACGAAGACAGGAACCTTAACATCACTAACTCGTAAAACTAGCTATATTACAAATAAAGGATATAATTTACTTGCACATCAACGGCCGGACGACTGAAAGGTTCTAAAGAGTATCAAAGCTTACACATAATAATTAAACAACTTTAATCATATCTTGTTGTCTTAGTTGTTACAGGGAGACAGTCACCCTGTGACCACGAGCCACTGCAAAGTGTTTGAAACGTCGGGACAAAAATAATGATAAATATACAAGACTTAAACCGTTTAAAGATGTTTAATTACTATGTGTAATAATCGCGAAAACCTAAGACAACAAGATTTGATACTCTTCAGAATCTTTCAGTCGTCTGGCCGTTGATATGCAAGTAAATATATCCTTTATTTGCAAGCAGTGATCGTGGTAAAGGGGTGACTGTTTCCCCGTGACCACTATCACTGCAAAGTGTTTGAAACGTTGGGACAAAATTAATGATAAATATACGCGACTTAAACAGTTTAAAGTTATTTAATTACCAGTATCTAATCTTTCTTGTACAATTGTTTCTGAAAATAGACAGAGAGAAAATATATATCTCTACAAATGTTCAAGCCACCACAACGTGTTCCTGAAACATCTGAACCATAATGCCCGGGATTAAAGTGCTGTGTTTACTTGAGCAGGCCTGGCCAGAAGCCAAAACCGTTTGTTTCATATTTTAATTGGAACTTTTGGATGTTTGTACGATTTGTAATCATCATTATTCACCAAAATTATTGTCGTGAATGCCGGCTAGTGGAAAATATTACGCCACATGAGCAGCAAATTTGAAGCAATGGATGCCCAGAGGTAAAATCTATGGTCTGCGTGAAACCTACCACAGGTTTTATCTTCAATGCATGGTAGGGTATTTTGCCAATGCAGGCCTGGATAGCTTTAACCTTGAAGTAAAAAAAATGGCAACCACCAAACAGTGTCTTTTCGCAAAATTAAAGCAGGTTATCATTTAATGCCTAGCTTAAATTATATCATGGACCATCATTTGCCAATATGTGGAATAGTAATTGTCAAGGTTCTATGCATTTAATGATAATTTATTTCCAAAAGATTTACACAGTATAAACTAAATAATGATATGAGAGTTTTATGATTGAGACTTTGATTTATGGATAATCAATGTGTCCCAAACTAGGCAGAGCCTGTGTCTTGGATCATAATTTACCGTTTACATTTAAACAATTAGTGTCTTGCGCAATACTGTTCTAAACTCCATAAAATAATACAATTATCAGAAATCTAAGCCTATTTTTTTAAATATATGTAAATAAAAAAAAACTGGAGAGGTGTCAAGGGACCGCATGGAACGAAGTTCCTTTCGATTAATTAGTGAAAGAATTGTATTATTTTTTTATTATTATTACCAAATAGAATGTTATATAAACTTAATATTAACTTAAACGAAAATAAATGGCTTGCTTTATATGACAGAGAGAGAGAGAGAGAGAGAGAGAGAGAGAGAGAGAGAGAGAGAGAGAGAGAGAGAGAGAGAGAGAGAGAGAGAGAAACAAGCGCACGCCGCACGGCTGACAACTATAGCAAAAAGTATGGTTACAACATTTGGTCTTAATTTTTTCCGTCTAGCCCCCTTTCGCAACGCGCGATAAGGAACTTCGTTCCAAAACACTTAGGTGCTAATCCAAAAGGTGACATTAAAAGTATCCATTACTTTTTTTTAAGAGATTTTATAGTCAACAAGTAATTGTTAACATTGGTTATATACAATGATATAATTCAAAACTAGATTGACAAAACATTATATGAATATTGTTTTAATTATTTATATAAACAAAAACATAAAATATAGAAAGAAAAAATACAAGGCAATTAGGTTTATTGTAGAATATGACAGTAGTTGCAATGATTGGCTCGGAAAGTAGCTTATCTTCAATTAATGTGTGCTCTCATGGGGCAACTCGCGGATATACTACCAACGATAATTACTAAAGTTTAAAATCAGGACTCTTATCAGGAATCAGGAAAACGGCTGGGCAGTTATAATTCAGGTAATATAACTGTCGTTTGGAAGACGAAGAACCTTCTCTAATTGTCTTCTCTATGGATGTCGCTCCCGCACATAGCTTAAATTTTTCCTATCGTATATTTGTGATTTTGTAATGTAATCCGCATAGCTATTTGCGCTATTTGGTTCAATAAACATTATTATTATTATTATTATAGCAGGCGTTATTGCAAACCTAACAATATTAAAATTATAAGGTTGCGTCATCATTTACAAGTATAAAACCAATTGCAAAATTGGTCTTGTTTGTAGTACAACGCAAGTGGTACTATAGATGTCGCTCCATCCCAATACGATGGTCAAAGAACGATAGGAAAGATTAGAGTCATGACGTCATATCATGTTAGCTCAATTGGTTAGAGCATACCCCGGCTCAAGGGGTGGATGGACGTGGGTTCGAATCCCGCACATGACTTAAATTTTTCCTATCGTATATTTGTGATTTTGTAATGTAATCCGCATAGCAGGCGTTATTGCAAACCTAACAATATTAAAATTAGAAGGTTGCGTCATCATTTACAAGTATAAAATCAAATGCAAAATTGGTCTTGTTTGTAGTACAACGCAAGTGGTACTATAGATGTCGCTCCATCCCATTACGATGGTCAAAGAACGATAGGAAAGATTCGAGTCATGACGTCATGTGATGTTAGCTCAATTGGTTAGAGCATACCCCGGCTCAAGGGGTGGATGGACGCGGGTTCGAATCCCGCACATGACTTAAATTTTTCCTATCGTATATTTGTGATTTTGTAATGATTGTAATCCGCATAGCAGGCGTTATTGCAAACCTAACAATATTAAAATCTTCTCTATTTCATTTCTTTTTTTTTTGTTTGGGTCCTATTATTACCGGCAGGTAATTAGACTAATTCACCAAAATAAGCATTAAATTAAGACACGAACCGCAGTCCAATCAACAGAAGTACGCATTAACCGATTAATTTTAATACAAAACTATACAAAAGAAGATGCACCGCCCTGAAACCTAATTGTTATAAATTTCCATTGCAAAACAAACCTTATAATCTTGAAAATACGATAATTATTCCTACCAACATATCAACGCTCATTTCGATCTTTGGTCGTCTATCGTCCAAAAAATCCTGAGCTATCCCTGTAATAGTATTTAGAGATATTTAATAACCGATGATAGGTCAAGAGAACTGGTTGACAGTGCCAAAATAAATGACGACTAGTCACGTGATCTGACAATTTGTCGTGACGGCTAAACGATTATTCGGATCATTAGTCATATTACCACCTTTTGATAACATCATTTTTGGTCTTTCACTAGTGAATTTATGAGGTACCGGTAAAACGCCCCGTGAATTTATATGTGGGAAAGAATGAGTGGAACCATTTGTGAAATTAAAAAGGGCTTCTGATTTCAGATGTATTTTATTACATAGATAAGTGACAGCCAGTGGCATTACTTATGAGTGTCTCCGTGTTCCGTGGGCACGTTAAGCCGTAGGTCACAGCTGCTGTCATAGAATGGCAGTTATTATGGGCTATGTCGGGGGTATTTGAGTGGCTTTCCATTTCTGACAATTTGCATGGTCATAGAATATTTTTCTAATGCCCACCTCTCCTCAAGTAGAAAAACTGTCGCCTAGCACCGAATCGTGTATTTCGGCAGCTATCTTCGAGAGACATTTCCCATTCTAGGTATTTATTTTATTGTCATTGCGACGGAATAAAGAGAGGCCCATATCATGTTAAGCGGTAACAGCAATGCGCCCGTCACGCTGAGACATAGAGTTGTTGAGTCTCATGTACCTGTCATTTTCCTGACTCTCAAAGACTGCTACCAGTGACCCAGGAACGCATTACTAAGCTATAGATTTTGCACTTGAGGGTGGTAGCTAGCAAGGCAAGCATTTGCAAAATGCCCTCCCACTATGCGGTGAAGCTCCAGCTTCGAGGTTTTGGCAGCTATTTTGAGAGACATTTCCCATTCTAAGTATTTTTTCATTGTCATTGTGATGGAACTAGCAGGAGGCCCACCTTATGTTAAGCTGTAACAACACTGCGCCCGTCACGCTGAAACATAGAGTTGTTGAGCCTCATGTATCTGTAATTTTCCTGACACTCTAGGGCTGCTGCAGTAACACAGGAACACATTACTAAGCTATATATTTTCTACTTGGGTGTGGTAGCTAGCAAGGCAAGCATTCGCAAAATGCCCTCCCACTATGCGGTGAAGCTCAAGGTGGTGGAGATCAAACCTCAAAGCTGGAGCTATGGACCTGCGGCACCGCAGCTCATAGCAATAACCGCTCAGCTATCATCGCTTCAATCACCATCATCAACCAAATCATCACTTACCATCAGGTGAGCTGTTGTTAAAGGATAGCCTATACTATAACAATAAAAAACAAATCCAACAAGATTTGAGATAAACCCCAAAAAAATTAACTAAAACGTACTATAATAAACAATATCACATTACAAACGATCACAACTGTATCCAATAACCACCACCTTCCCTCTAGCAGAAAAACTGTCGCCTAGCACCGAATCGTGTATTTCGTATATTTTTTATTATGATGATGGAACAAGCAATCCTATAACAGCACTGCGCCCGTCGCGCTGAGAGAGTTGTTGAATCTCATGTGCCTGTAATTTTACTGGCTTTCAAGGACTGCTACCGGAACACTGTTAGGTGATTGGCGATAGATATTCTACTTGGGGGTGGTAGCTAGCAAGGTGAGCATTCGCAAAAAACCCTTCCACTATGCGGTGAAGCTCAAGCCGGTAGTGGGGATCGAACTATGGACCTGCGGCACTGTAGTCCATAGCTATCATTCTTAAGAAGGTTGAGCTTTTTTACCATCTTCTAACGAATTACCACTTACCATCATTTGAGATTGTGGTCAAAGGATAGCTTAGAGGCAGTAAAAAACTAATCCAATATGGTTTCAGATAAACTCCAAAATATTAATCAAAACGCACTATAATAAACAATATCACATTACAAACGATCACAACTGTATCTAATAACTTGGTAACTGATTTTCCATGAAGGTCTTCGATTCTTAGTCTTTCTTCCCAACCTTTCTTCCGTGGCGTGAGGAAAGAGATCATGGCGTCCATGGTCTCCTGACAGGTTGGTAGGATCTGACTTGGTGGGAGAGCGAAGCCGTATCTGCCGTTGTCGCGAAGCTCAAAGGTGCACACAACCCTGTATTCATGGAAAGGAAGAGAGAGTGAGCTGATTTTGAGTCAAGATTTTACTATCAAGTTTTGAATAAAGTCCAATATTGGAATGAAGATAATGAATACATTAAGGCGTTACTTTGCGGAAACACTTATTTAATAACAGCAAATATTTTTAAAATGTTTTTAAGAAAACACTTTTTTAATATTTTATCAAGCCTTTAGAAAAATTATATCTAGAGATAATTCTGCCTAATTTTACTATTAGCTAACGAGACGTCACAAAGATATATAAAGTCTTGTTCGAGCGCTCGAAGAGACAAGACCTCCTGAGGATGCTTTGTAGGGGAGCGAAACGCGGCGAAAATTTTTGCGGTTTTTGCTGCGTGGCGTTTGTATCGTCACGTAAGCTAACAGAAAAATTACGCAAAATGTCTATAGAGATATTTTTTTTATTATTTTAAAGTGTTTGATTAAAATAGTAATACAGTGTTTTCTTAAAACATTTATTAATATTTGTTATTATTAATAATAATAAATATTTTTAAAATATTTTATAAAAACATCAAATTAATATTTTAATAAAACACTTTAAAAATAAAAAAATATATATAGTGACAATTCCGCCTAATTTTCTTGTTAAACCGACGTGACGTCACAAACGCCACGCAGCCTAACCAGAAGAATTTTCGACGTGTTTCGCTTCTACACGCAGCATCCTCAGAAGGTCTTGACTCTACGAGCGCACGATCGAGAAAGAGCTATTTATTATTTTGTTATTATTATTAGAATGAAGTCTACAGATGTAGTCTAGTATTCTGGTTGACCGTGCACCGTCCCAAATGATGGGTAAAGTATACAAAGTAGGGTACAAAAATTCGGCTTAGACGATTAGATCCTCGAATTTACACTTAAAATATATAAGGTATTTTTTTTATCAATAGCTGGAATACATTGGCTAGGCAACATAAAGAAAATGAAAAATTACTCACTTCGTGTAAAATAAAAAATTACTCAACTCACTTCGTGGAAATAAAAAATTACTCACTTCGTGTGATAATTTTTTTTGACCCAATCTCCACTGATACCAGATGTCATGTAACCTGAAATAATTACATATTATAATTAAATTACTTCTGAACTTAAATCTGGCAAATCGGAAGCATAGATAGGCTCAATTGCATGCGTGCTAAATTTCACCGACTTTGAATGGGGACTTTGCACGTAGGGTGAACTGAAGATGAGCATAAGAGGTTGTGTACCTGTGACATACCGAGTGGAAGGGAGAGCAATAGAGGATGAGTGAGAGGGAGAAAAAGGAAGATGCCGAAAAAGTGTGAGTATCGACGACGGACTGAAGAGCGTAAAATTATATATAAAGAGTTACGACGAAGTATTTTTATATTTCCTAGCTGCAGTGAGGTGAAAAATCGTGAAAAATTCTGTTTCACTCGGCAGCAAAGTTATTTTGCGTCTCGTACCTTTGAAACTTTCGCTACGCTCAGAATTATATTTTAATCCACGAATCCTTCGCTTACATACTTTATACTTATAAAGTACTCGTAATAACTAACAACTTTGCAGCCTTGCATAACAAATAACTATTATCAGTCCAGAAACTTCTTGTTTTCGGTGATCATTTAAAAATAAATAGATAAACCTGATCTTACCAACGGTGTCATATGCAGTCCCAGTGGTGTACAGTGTACCGAATCTTTTCTCAAGTTGTTGGCGCGCTTCTAACGCCATTAACTTCTGCAACGTAAAAAGTTGGTTCATAAATTGTTCATTTTGATGCAAGACTTTACGTTAACTATTATATCTGTTCAGCTCGTTTACATGCACTGTCTGACAATGATATGTTTTCCAAGGATTATTCATGGTGCTATTGTAACACAATAGCGAAACTAAATATCCAGAAACTACAATAAGTTATCGACATCATACGTAAATAATTTAAACATCAATTTTTATTGAATAAATACTTAAAACAAATAAATGCAAATCGAGTAAATACTTGAAACAAAGAGTTACTTGTATCATTTACGGATGATATGATAGTTCCTGGATATGTAAGTAACATGTATACTGTACTGTACGAGCCGAAATGTCCACGGCTGAACACAGCCTCCCTCATTAAGGGGGCATTTGCCAATAATCCCCACGCTTGGCAGGCTTCTTGAGAATAGCAGTATTAAGGTATCAGTTCATCAGAAAGCGCTGCTGCCCACCTTCCAGTATTTTACCTAGTCGCTTCTTACGACACCCATAGGTAGCAATGGACCCCCATTTCTACCTGATGACATTCTAGCCTGGCACCCTACGGGCTTGTTTAGATAATGAAAAACGACTGAGTACTAAAGATAAACATCACGGTGCGTCAAAGGCTTCAAAACTTGAAGAATTGCATTGCAGCTTATGCATGTGCAATTCTAGCCCGGCACCACCACACGGGGAGTAATATGCATATCCTGCCACTTATTGCATTAGAATATCGTACTGTTAGCGTACATTATCAATTAACGTAGTTCCTATAAAAAAGCTAATTCATATATCTTACCACTTCATTAAAATTATCTAAATGGTGCTTCGTATCAGCATACGGAATGATCATGTACTGCCCGTATGCGTGAAATGCGAAGTAAAATCCCAAATTCTTTGAGTTTGCTTTGATAAGTTTAGCCATAGCTTTAGACTCTTCTTCTGAGAAAGCTCCAGCCCCGCAATAAGTCTCATGGGACGGTTCAAAACTTATACCTTTGCCTGTGAAAAATATAAGTAATTTAAGACTGGGTTCAACTAAAATAAACTTAGCCCTGATATCACCTGGTGAATGCTGGCGCCTTGAGTTAAAAATTTAAACTTTTTTTTGGACATGTTGAGCGTTTGTCTAACTGTACTCGATCATTTTACAATACACGAAAATGACTTTAATTATTTTTTTTCACTAAAAAGGAACAGACATCAACACTCAAATGTGTCAAATAACTTGTTGAAGTCGGTACCATGATGGTTCAAAGTATCTATTATCACAATATTGTGCGCAAAAAATATTTTTCAGTTATGGGAATGTAACTCAAAAAATGCTTGACCGATTTTGATAAAATTTGAATGGGACCACACGGCAAGCAGCAGTTTTCAAATTAAAGAAATAATGATCAAAATCGGTTCACCCAGTCAAAAGTTCTGAGGTAAAAAAGATAAAAAACAGACGAATTGAGTTTTTATTAAGTCGGTAAAAAATAATACTTATTCATTGTTTATATTTTTGTCGGTTTTAGGGATAATAAATATATCTGTGTGATTATGTGGCTTAAAAAATACTATTTAGCCTTTAGTTATATTTTAAAATAAATTGCATGGACATAAACACTCTCTACCATTTAAAAATTATGAAACTAAAAATGTGTATTTTTATGAAATCTGTACAAAAAAGCGAAGCGCTGTGAACGAAGTAAATTTTTAATTCGTTCATCGCTTTGCTTTTTTGTCACTAATGCAAAACACATCATAAAATATATGATCTTTCATCGTTTAGACTTCAAAATTATACAACCATTTTAGATTTGATATCAGTTACCGTTATGCCAATAAATTTTGACTGAAAAAAGAAAGCTAAAGCACCAAGTTTGAAAAATACTAGTAGTAAGTAAAAATATATATAAATAGGTAAAATCTATAATAATCTTACTTCCGAAATTATAGTCGAAGTTACGATTAACATCAACTCCCATGTATCCTTTATTTCTGTTTTTTCTCCACATTCTATCCTGTTTCAGAAAAATAAAGGCAATTTCATTAATTATACGAATTAAGGAACTTTATAGTTGCAAAACCAAACTAAATAGTCTACGCTTGAAAAGGTAAGTGTCGTGCTAATCTTTACAAGTCATAGTCTCACGATAAGCCTGACCCCTTTCTTTGCTAAGATAAGCGTCATCTTGGTCTTAACCACGATAAGCGTCATCTTGGTCTTAACCACGATAGGCGTCATCTTGGTCTTAACCACGATAAGCGTCATTCCAGTCTTTACCACGATCAAGCGTCATCGCGATCTTCACAAGTCTAGTCTCAAGTAAAGGTCAAAGTAGTAAATTTTATTATGCCAATCAGTTTCTTCGTGATCAAGATCCCGGACTGTACTAATGCCAGACTTTACGTGTGACCTCCGACTAAGGGTCAGTTCTTAACACCCCTCTTGCCACTGAGACTTTGCCTCGTTATAAATATGTATATTTTTTTTAATAGGCCCTGATTGCAGATTATTTATTCAAATTACTAGTATTTATTGCTGGTGTTTCTTATAAACACATCTAATCATCTGTACTAATATCATATGGAGGAAAGATTTGTATTTTTGTATGTAACGAAAAACTTGAAAACTACTAGAGTGATTTGAAAAATTCTTTCACTATTAGAATCCTAAACTCTCTGATGAACATAAGCTACAGAATATTTTCAGTAACTTTGGGATCCATATGAAAACTTCGATAATGTAACCCAAAGTGTATAAAAAATGGACCAAAATTGTTATATCGCGGAAATTGTTGACAATAGAGCAAAGTGATGTACTAACATTATAGAAGACATTAATATCTTAAAAAAAGCTAGCAATTCCATGTGTCTAACTATTACAGTTATGTCACAATAACTACTTTTTATGTGATCAATTAATAATTTTTTGTTAAATACGAGTGCAAAACTGTGACAGACCGCTAGTATGTATAATTTGCCTATCCACATATTTTTTGTAACAAGATGCTTATGTTTTAGTTTTTAACTATGGACTACTATTCCGAACGGCCCTACCGACTCAGTTACTGAAGGCTGCAAATGCAGCATGGCACTACTAGTTTCTATTTACAGTATATAGTTGAAGCGCTCGTAGCGAAGTTTACTTAGCTGTTCTCAACTGATCAGCAAAGTTAAGCAACGTCGCGCGCGGTCATGACTTGGATGGGTGACCGCTAGTGACATTACTACTAAACGTTTCCGTGCTTCAGAGGGCACGTTAAGCCGTCGGTCCCGGTTGTTGTCTTACGATGGCAGTCGTTATAGCATGGTGGTAGGGCATTTTGCGAATGCCCGCCTGGCTAGCTACCACCCTCAAGTAGAAAATCTGTCGCGAAGCACCTAACGGTGTGTTCCGGCAGCTGTCCTTAAGAGCCAGTACTTCTAGGTTAGCCTGAACAACATCTTAGACCACATTATCACTTACCATCAGGTGAGATAGTGGTCAGAGACTAACCTATCAGCATAAAAAATAAATAAATAAAAACTTCTATGAAATAACTTCCTAAGAACTTGCAGTGAGCAGCATCGTTTGAAATAGATTCTTTATTATATATTATAACTGAAAATAAATGGCTTTATATTTTTCCATAGGATTAAATTTTATAATCATGCAGAAACCTTCTTGTGCTTGAAAACACACAAAAAAGTAACATCGCTAAAATCGCTTTTCGTTTTACTGAACATATATTTATATAAAAAGTCATAATAACCACTGTGTGAGTATATTCATATCCATCAGGGTTCAAAACTGGTACAAAATGCCATTCGTACTCGTATGCTATCTTTTTTAGTTTCGCATCTTGAGAAAACGGTGCCCGAAGTATGGAGTTTATCAAATAGGTAACGAATGCTGTAGATATCCATTCTCTTGCATGGATTCCGCCCTCAATGATCACTTTTGTTTTATCAGTTTTCCAGTTTTTGCTAAAACAAATAATTAACATATATAGCAGTTTTGAAATACTCGTAGCGTAGTTTGTTTAGCCGTTCTTAATCGATAAGTTAAGCAACGTCTGCTGCTGTCATGACTTGTGACCACTAATCCCATGACTATTGAGCGCTTCCCTGCTTCTAAGGGTACGTTAAGCCGTCAGTCTCGGTAATTCTGTTGCCAAGCACCTAACGGTGTGGCTTGTTTTAAAGAAATATATTAATTGACCGATGATCCGGGAGGAGTATAATTTATTTAGCTTTTTAGTTTTAATGTAGATGGTGATTTTGCAGAAACACAATATTTATTATATAATATAAAAAAATATATTTTGTAAACTATAGATAAATGCTTTATTTATTATGATTTTGAAACAATGGGGACCAAATGGCACCTATGGACTGCCGTGCAGGAAGCAGGTCCAAGATTTGAATCCTGCAATAAGATCATAGAAAATTTTCTTTAAAAACATAACGGTATCATTGGCAACTGTCCTTGAGAGCCAGTTCCATTTCTAGGCCAAGCCTTTTATCACTTTCGACCTCATCATCATTCATCATCAGGTTATATTATGGTCAAAGGCTAACACGCCAATAAAAATGGACGGAATCCTGCTAATCTTGATAATAAGTTACTTACGTTTTTACATCTTCGTGATTAATTTTCACTGCAACGATATCTCTATTTTCAAACGTTCTTCCAAGAGATTTACATTTCATTTTCTTTGGGTATATATTACAAAGGTCTTTAAGCCAACTGTAAATGTCATTTACCCTGAAGTAGTTGTACCAGTCGAAGGAATCTGTACGCCTCCTTATGTACGTCTTCACTGTTTGTTGATCAAAAGCTCTGAAAAAATTATATATATATAAATACATGACACGCATGGAGATTTACCTAGACTTAATTTTGAAATATAAAATATACCAGTGCTTAAACAGGCTAAAGGATATGGAACGATATTGTGTAATTATAGTTTTTTACCATTCTCTTATCTGTTTTGTAAGTAATGATATGGTAGACAGTCTAACCTAGAATTAATTGATAGATAGATAGATAGACAACTCTTTATTGTACACACCACTACATTACAATAATACAAAATACGAAGGATTACAGTCAAGTGTTACAATGGGCGGCCTTATCACTTACAGCGATCTCTTCCAGGCAACCTTTGAATGGAGAGGAAATAGAGGAGTAATAAAAGTAATAATTGATTTCATGTACAGGTGTAAGGGAAGTGTAGGTTAAGGAAAGCATTTATGCATGCGAAATTCCTGAAAGTGGGAACACTTGGTACCTTAAAAATATGAGGAAACTACTTCGGTATGAAAACAATGTCCTTTAGTGTGCTTGGCAATCGATTTGCTACTTGAGGGTGTAAGCGAGCATTTTCAAAATACTTCACTCCCTAATAACCCACGGACTACAAGAGTCATTCTCATCGACTACATCCTCACCACCATCACACACGTCACTGAAGCAGCTATGCCAGCGACCCAAAGTCCCTCTCCGCTACATCAAGAAGTTGGGATGGCTTGGGTAGAAGCTGGCGGGAGAAATGCACAATATACCCCAAGCGGGACGTCAGTACAGGACATAAAATAGAAAATAGAATAAGAATAAGAACCCACGGCAATGCATTAGCATTTCTATTTTACCCGTTTATCAAATAGACTTACTGTTGCACATCTTCGATAATAGTAGTCACATATAGTCCAAATTCTTCTGCGTCTTGTATAAAAGTCGGCTGGTCATCTGGACTTATCATGAAGTCCACTGGCTTGTTCACAGTCCCCGGATTTCTCCAAAAGCTAACATCGTACATCTTTGACAAATTTCTAAAGAAATTCAAATGCATTTCGTTCACTGGAATACCTCTATACAATGTATAATTGACATATTTTTTACTGATAGCCTGATGAAGGTTTATTATGAATATAAAAGTTAAAACACTGGGTATGTTCATTTTCACAATTTTGTTACGTCATTTTATTACAAAAAATCAAGACCATGCTGAATTGTTTATTTTTGGTAATGTCACATGACGAATATGATCATACGTCAAAACACAGATTACATAGCAATTATTAAGTACATACTTTTTGGATAATTGAATATAAAGTGGAATACCAACCGACCAAGTGCGATTGGTACACACCAAGGGTTCCGTACCTAACAGAATATACCATAAATCGTATGTACCAATTTTTTTTTACCAGCAGTATGCCTTTCTCAAGAAAATACTACGAAATATATACAATACTACAGCTACTACAATAAAAGCATTTAGACAACCTATAAGCCATTGCAGACTCACAGACAGACCAAATTCTCCAGCCCAGTACCAGTTGGCAGCGTGCCCAGCATGCTGGTAACATTGCCACGTTGAGTTGCAATGGCCTTCTTTGAGTCAAATTGGTACCAGCATTTTGATAACGCGTTGCATCGACCAAGCGCTGTGATAAGTTTTGAAAAATCGTATGTTAAATTATACAGTTCGAGTACAGCGGAAATAACAAGCAACAATTTGCCCTTATTCATTATTTTTATTTAAGTATACATTTTTGCTATATTCGTAACTAGTTTGACGCCTGTGAGTTAGTAATCGTTTTAATGAGAGAACAAACACAAAAAATCTTTTCATGAATAGTGTCTCTTTTATGGAGACCAGCTCCAAATCTATGACTTTTTTGAACTGGTGCGAGACATGGCGCCCCTGTTTGATAACTGTAAAAAATAGTCACAAAAAACATATGTTTGAGGGGAGAAAAATAAAAATATCAAATATATCATACAAATTTAGCATTTTTTGTAACAAACATTTAGCGCCATCTAGGTAGAACTAATTTGACAGTGTGCTTCCCTATTTGATATAGGCCCAGTTCACCATTGACTTAGGGCCCATTCTCAACGGTACAACACTGCAGTTGTACCGGGGCATTTAGTTCCGATTCCCCCCTTTGTCTCTCGGCAGCGAGACAAGCCGAGGTCCGAACCACAGTGGCGCCCTTGAGCTCGCTGTCACCCCTCCCGATAGAAGCGTGGCGTTTTCGGCGCCCGCAGGAGACGGAGGTATAAGGCGCTTTTCGCCTTATACGCCCGTCTCAGAAGAAGTGCCTTCGGCGCTTCTTCCTCCTGGGCTATAGAGGGCCTCCCCTCGCCCAAAACCCGGTGGAGCTGAACGCCCGTATAGCGGTAGTCAGCATCTATGTAATCCCTAAAAAAAAAAAAAAACCATTGACAAGACTTGCAAGTTCATGTCATTGGGTTTATGATTATTGGCAAACACGTTTTTCAGTTATTTGAATGTAACATATTAACTACTTATACGATTTTGATGAAATTGAAATAGGACTATCTCTGAGATATGTTCTACAGTAACATATCTAATTGTATAAATAAAATCAATTTATATATTTTTTTTGTTTTTTATGTTATTGTGACGGAACAAGCTTGAGGCTCACCTGATGTTAAGTGGACTAAACTCTGCCTATAACATATGCAATTCATTACAAGTCATGAAGTGCACTGCGCCCGTCACGTTGAGACGCAATTGGTAAGTTCATGTGCCTGTAATTTCACTGGCTCTCAAGGACTGCTGCCGGAACACACCGTTAGGTGCTTTGCGACAGATTTTCCAGTTGTTGTTAGCCAGGCGGGCAATCGCAAAATGCCCTACCACCATGCGGTGAAGCTCAAGCCGGCGTTGGGGATCGAACCAGGGACCTGCGGCGCGGCAGTCCATAGCTATTACCGCTCGGCCATCATTGCTTCATCAAATTGGCGGAATAATCGCACAACAAAAATAAAATTACTATTAAAAATATTCAGTCGAGTTAAGCACCTAATAATTTTATTACAAAATTACAAATATACGATAGGAAAAATTTAAGTCATGTGCGGGATCCGCGTCCATCCGCCCCTTTAGCCGGGGCATGCTCTAACCAATTGAGCTAACATGACATGACGTCATAACTCGAATTTTTCCTATGGTTCATTAACCATCGTATTGGGATGGAGCGACGTCATCTATAGTACCACTTACGTTGTACTACAAACAAGACCAATTTTGCAATTGGTTTTATACTTGTAAATGATGACGCAACCTTATAATTTTTATAGTGTTATGATTGCAATAACGCCTGCTAAGCGGATTACATTACAAAATTACAAATATACGAAAGGAAAAAATCCCGCACATGACTTAAATTTTTCTTATCGTATATTTGTAATTTTGTAATGGAATCCGCTTAGCAGGCGTTATTGCAATCATAACAATATAAAAAAACACCTAATAATTTGTTTTCATTAATAGTTCACCATGGTAAAAATGTGTAATGTTGATGATTAGATACCGCTGAGGCGCCATTAAGGTCCGAGCCGTTAGGTGAGAGCTTTAAGAGAGCCAAGGACGGTAATCATGAATACATACGTGTATCATTCGACGTTCTTCAACACACTTGAAAAGAAAATATTACCAAGAAATCATTTTTCCTTAGAGTTTTCAGGTTGTAAACTTTCCATAAGGTTAAAGGAATCACATCTTATATCGGCTGGTGTACAACATAAATAATTTTATTCATAACTAGTACTTGTAGACATATTAATAAATAAATAACTATTTCAACATTGAAATCGAGTTGATTTTTCGCAATAGCGGCAAAAATTAAACAATTTTCATTATCGCGCGCATAGCGATCGGCCATAGACTAAAGAATGAGGATTCTTTTTTTTGGCTTTACGCGGAAAGTGTTATTGCCACGTACAAAATGGTGAATTTAAAGATTTCCTTATTACAGAGAAAATAAAAGTTATTTAGGAGTAAAAGTTTTTTTTATTAAACACATACAAGTTGAAATTATCTATTTAAATACGAAGTTGTATGAAATGAGCAAACAATAGGTACGTTATTCTGTTTGTACTATTGAACACGATCTTTTTTGTATCGAAACTTTTTTAAAAACGAAGGAACTCAACCATTGATATAATACTCTTTAACTCACTTTAGAGAAATTAGACCCACTTTATGAACAAGGGTGTTGTAAATTATTTTAAGTAAGTATGTCTATAATTCATTTATATAATATGTTAAATTAAGTTCATAAATTATTTTTATAGTAGGTATTTAATAACATTCGCTCAAAAATCTTGTCCATGTACTGACACAATATACAATATTGTTGGAGTTTCTTGAAGAGATTGTTTCAAGCGATAAGACCGCCCATTGTTTCACTTAGTTACGTTATATTTTTAGTTGTAATTTATATTTTATTAAATTTGGAGTTTCAGTAAATAGTTTATCTATCTAAAGTAGATTAAAAAGTACCCGAAGTTCACCCGGGTGGATCATATGTAATGAACTTCTAACATTGTATGTAAAAAACAAACTTCAGTGTAAATTGCATAACACTAGTTTTCAACGATCCAATTTACTGCCAAGAACTACATAGCAGCAGCTGTGACCTCTGAACGCTATCTTACCCTAAATTAAGTGATTGTCTTGGCTGCCTACCAACTTGCGGTGTGAATCGAAATAGTCGTTATATCATGCGATATAGGTGACCACGGTCTGGCGGATAATTGGTTAGCCATCAAAATCATCTTCTTAACCTTATACTACTAATATAGGGTCAAAACGTCCTCCGCAATAACACATAGACACAATTGTAATATATTAGGGGTGTGTTTCAGAATGTTCGAGTAAGTTCCGGTTGTACTACCCAGAACATAAAATAACTGAATGATAAAAATGACAGTTAACATGCAGCGCGTTTCAAGCGTTCACCGATGGATAGGCTAAATCGATTACTGTGAAACGCAAAGATAGTGTTTTATTTATTAAAAATGTTTTGGGTAGCATAACCGGAACTAACTCGAACATTCTGAAAAAAGCTCTTAGCCTATGAAAAGTATCTTCAAAGCGACAAGCGATGTTGTGTTAATTGCCAAGTGTTCAAGCTTTGTAAAAGTTTGTTGTCCTTGAGCCTGTCTAAATAATTTTATATACACCACTTGATAAGCAAAGGAGTGTTATGATTTATGTTTTCACGGTTCATGTGTGTATGTATTGTATGTTTGACAGTTTATTCCACAATAATTTCTAAACGGCTTAACCTCAGATCAGGAAACAAGGGAGATAGGTTATGGAGGCATAGCACGTGCGAACACATCTGGCCTTAATCAGGCTTGTTTGTAAGAAAACCATTGCGCGTTTAGTACGAATCAACAAACTAATCAGGTCTTCCTATAACGCAATGGATCAGTAGTTTAATAGCTGTGTCTGTGAGTGTAACTAGTGAGTGTAGCTACAGGCTGAAGCACAACCCATTTTTACATGTGTATGATTGGTTAGTGTATTAGTTTGCAGCGGAAGTCTTGTGTAACCGATCTAAAAATATCGGTTAACTTAATAATTAAAAATTTCACTAAATATTAATTTAAATCAGCGCGCCATCTGTAGGCAAACGACCAAACGTCTATCTAAATTCCATATGAAGTTAGAAAAGACCTATAAAGCGATAAGCTTAAATACCTTTGCCGAGCGCTGAGGTAGTACAGCGACTCACCAATAGAGGTCGCGCATAACAATCACAACGTTAAGTCTGGTAGTAACATTCTTCTTCTTCTTCCTTTCCTCCATTCAATTAGACTATTGACAGTTAAAATAAATGTCAATCCAGTCTGTCAGAAAATACCATGATGGTGGTTTTTGAGTTCCGCTAGAGGAACGTTGCATTTTAAATATTTTCAAATCAAGTGCAGTCATTGGCTTTGCGACGACAACGGTTTTGGAGGCTTTTTCGTTACCATATATGGTAATGAAATTCGCCCCCGACATCCGCCCAACTTGATGTCTTTCCTCAACGAGGAATCGCGATCACTTTTGACCCCAGCCATCCTCTGTGCAACTACTACTAAAGACTCAGTTTAACTACATCTACAATTCTAATCTTCTTACAAGCCCCAAAATCTGGGTAAGTTTGTGTTTTAAAGTGAAAGTGTACTTGACCACCCCATTAAAATCTAACCTAAAAACCTATGGTATGTAATCTTATTTTAATTGCTGTACTTTATTGTGTGTCTTACCTGCTAACTCTCTTGTTGAATTTATGTGTTTTTCTGTTCCTTCTCAACATTCAACTGTTTTCTAATTTACGCCCTTCTGGCAAACTTTAAAGGATGTTGCTGGTAGCTCGCAATTCACGAGGTACCTAGGCTAGTCCCTTTTTTGCTCGGTAGTGAACGGACCTCGTGGATTGTGAGCATCATTACCGGCAACATACCTACTTGCGCCCTTCTGGCATTCTGAGCGGCTGGTGGTTCGCCTTCGCTTAGGGCCTAGCTAGTCCCTTTTGCTCGGTAGCGGAAGCCTTAGCGGAGGCGAATTCTTCACCAGCAGCATCTACCTCTTTGGCCCTTATGGCATACCTCTTGTTTGCTGGCGGGCCACATCCCTAAAGGCCCTCTGCGAGTCCCTAATATGCTCAGTAGCAGAGGGACAGTGGACCCACCAGCTCAACACTTTACTGGACCCATTGTAACCGGAGCACATGTGCCTTTCAGGGTTCAAGTACGAGGCTGAACTGCCAGTACGAGACGGAGAACTTTCCGTACTACACACTACTTCTGAACTCCGGCCGTCCTCTGACCTCCAGCACCGACCGCGGCCAAACGTCTCTACAGCATCTAGCTGGGACATTCTACCGGCGCGGCGGTGTGGAGCCGAGCCCTGCACGGCAGACCTGCTGCTGAGCATCAACTCGGATACTAGCGGACCGGAGCTAAGTCCTTAAACAAGGAAGCTTGCCAAATTGATAAACCTGTCTGAAATCCACGACCCTTTCTCTTGATTATACTCTATACTGAACTCTCTCTTCTTTCTTTCATGCTCCCTTCTACCCTGAGTAGGTAGGTAGGTGACACTTGGTGTGCGTGGTAAAATGTGCGTATATATGCCATATTTATTGTTTTTATTGATGTGTGAGTGAAATGGGTGGGAGAGAAGTGGCAACACTTTTATGTGAACAAACACGAACTGAAGGCAAATCTCCCTTGTTTCTCTGAGGGCCTAGTATCAGTAGTTCGATAATTTAGTCCGATCATCGGACTAATATTACTATTTCGTCTCAGTAGTCCGGTGATACAGACAATCGGACTTTTGAGCTCTTTAGTCCGATGTTCATAATATTTATAGTTCGATGATCGGACTTTTCGTCTCAGTAGTCCGATGTGACATGTAATAGGACTGGTTAACTAGACTATTGACTATTGACTATATATATGACTAGTTAATGGAGCGTTCCATACAAACGTAGCTTCGTCATATTATTTTTAATATCAAGTGTTCAAACTTGGTGAAATTGTTGTATGCATATTGTGGACCCTAATCTAGTTTGCCAGTTGTTCGATTTATTATTTATTTTATGCCCAAATGTCAAAATAACAATTCCCATACAAGACGATTTTTCGAATTATTTTTGAAAATATTTAATTTTACGGAAATCTGGCAGACCAGAAGCATAGATATTAGGTTTAAGGATGTACATGCAAAGTTTCACCAAGCTTGTTTACATAATATTTAAAGTATGATGAAACTACGTTTGCATGGAAAGCGCTCCGTGAACTCTACTCTTAACAGAACGCACTGCAATTTAACAATGCTGTCCGTATAGGCACGCTTCCAACTGTTAGTGGGCTAGAGCATGTGTTGAAAGAATAGTTGTTAGGTCCCAAGATAAAAAAAAATGTGAAACAACAAAAATCATAATTCTTATTTTTGTTTATTAAGCACCACTAAAAATGAACATAGAATGAACAATGGTGTTCCTACTATCAAGAGTTCTGCAGAGCTGCTAAACATATTAGCTCTGACTCTCCGTGGGCTAGCTGTCATGATCTCCAGCAAACCAGTAAGAGCTTCTTCACAGGTTGGTTTGATCTGTTCAGGAGGGAGGGCATAGCCGAAGGTCCCGTTGTCACGCAAAAGGAAGGTGAAAACATACCTGAAAAGAGAGTGAGATTTTATTTGCTGTGGATAAACACATATCGGAAATCTTTCCTATTTTTTAAGAAGTCTGACCCTGGCTATTACTAACTATTAATGAGTGGAAAATCACGAGTGCTTCGTAAGAAGCGACGAAAGGTAAACAGCACTGTATAAGCAGAATGCTACCACTCACTTCGACGTGAGTAGAGTATTGCTACTAATTTGGTGCACTTCCGTACTCCGCCGTAGCTGCCTTTTACCTTTGGTCGTAGCCTACAACATTTTAAAAGATAATATGGAACAGTCCCTACGTTTTTATGCCACGAAGTATACTTATAGTCTTTGGTACATGCTGTTAGATGCCGGAAAACCCACTTTTTAACAAAGCCTCCCCCATAGGATACCACAAAGAACGGCTACTAGCCGCTTGTAACCATTGGCTACCAGTGACTTTTACGATGTCGTCGGTCCACCTAGTGGGGTCCCATAGGTGGACCGACAACATTGTAAAAGTCGCTGCCGCGTCGCAGATCCATGGTTCCATCCCCACCGCTAGCTTGAGCTTCAGCACATGATGACAGGGCATTTTGCGAATGCTCGCCTGGGTAGCTAACACCCTTAAGTAGAAAATCTATCGCCAAGCACAAGCAAGACATAA
This sequence comes from Plagodis pulveraria, assembly GCA_963890685.1. Lineage (NCBI taxonomy): Eukaryota > Metazoa > Arthropoda > Insecta > Lepidoptera > Geometridae > Plagodis > Plagodis pulveraria. Next base: position 5,419,405 of record OY982964.1, on the reverse strand, counting down.
GGATTATCGTCTCGATGTGACGAGAGCAGTGAAGCAAAAAAATTAAGAATTCAAAGACAAATACAGTAATGCAGGTAGCAGAAGAAGGAAAAAGCAAAAGGAACCAGTAAAAAAATCTATATACCTCACATTGTGTGCTTTTTTCACCCAACTGGCACTGTTGCCGGAAATCCGCTTTCCTACAAGAAATTAATATTTTTTACACAATGACGAAGTAAAAATAAAAAGGTGTATTACTATGATGATCAAAGATTTCTAATTTGTCTTTGCGTACATTTTCACGTTTAGGACGCACAGCGGACCGTTTTTAAGTTGTAATGTTCCTTACAAGATAATTGGATCATATCGCCTATAAGCCTAAGCCAAAGCTGTGCGGCCGTCATCAGTCCTACGTTTAAAGGGCTGTACCATTTTCCCGGCTCCGTAGTTGAATTAAATTTAACATGAAGTATGTATTACAAAATTACAAATTTACGAGAGAAAAAATTATAGTCATGTGCGGGACTATATTTTTTTCTCCCGTGAATTTGTAATTTTATAAGGTAATACGCTAAGCAGGCGTAATTGCAAACATAACAATACTAAAAACATCAACTATGTTAATTAAAGAAACATACATATTTGAAACAATAATTTCCCAAACATATTTTAAAAATAAACACAAAATTATTTAGTTTCACCACCAGAGCAGACGCTTTTTGATTATATATTTTTGTTACACTGTAAAATATTTAATATATAAAAGAATTGAGCGTGATGTTATTTTAGAACAAATTTTAAAGACAAAAGAAAATAATAATAGGGTTGCTATTTGCAAGTCTTTCCTTGCTTTTAAGGGTTTCTATTATCCATAAAAGAGAATACCATAAATATTATAAAATAAACTATACCCAAGGTGTCGTAAATGGTCCCAACACCGTATTTGACACCATGCTTTTTGTACATTTTCATTACCGCTTGTTTACCGTAATTTTCCTGTGAACAAGTATACATACATTTTAGAATGTGCAAATACACAACAACAGCAATAATACATAGTTTTTGCTCATTCTTCACATAAAATAACAACCGTCTACAGTTGAACAACTCTAGTTTCGCGACCTCCAAGAAATGTGAATATTGTGTCTTGAAAGGGGTAAAAATATACTAATGTGCACATTCTATTATTTACATCTACTAATGTACACAAAAATATATTAAATTCACTATAACCAATTACCATTTCTCCAAAATTCTCCACATGTAATATTCTATCCCCGTAAGGTATAATAAGTTTTTGACCGTAAGCGTGAAAAGAGAAATAAAATTGGAGATCGTTTGAGTTGACTGAGACGAAATTAGAAAATGCTTGAGTCTCCGGCTCAGAAAAAGACAAAGGTCCACAATACGTTTCATCTTCAGGCTTATTACTTGTGCCATAACCTGAAAAATATGTTGAGTTAGTTTAGTGCACAGTTAAAGAAAAACTGTAAAAATATGACAGTAATAAAATTTCTGTAAACATCGCGCTTTCAACGCAGTTTTGGTCACATGCAGGAAAGCCCGCGTGACCTCATAAGTTTTTAATCCCTTAAGCTACGAATAAATAGGTATTTTTCACTACTGAATACAGCCAACAGGGAGGGTTTGCCATAATCCCTATGCTTGGCAGGCGTTGTAGGGATCGCAGTTTAAGATGTGAGTTCCTCAGAAGGCGCTGCAGCCCACCTTCCGGTATTTAACCTTTAGTCGCCTCTTACGACACCCACAGGTAGCAATGGTGCCATTCTAGCCCGGTACCCAACGGGGCCGGGTGGGTTGATAATTCTTTGGTATTTTCAGAACCAACTAATCATCAATTAATTTAACCAATAGTAAACTATGTCCAACACTGCTGCATTTATTGGATGTCTCAACATTGTCGCCAATAAAACAAGGACCACGTGAGTTTCAACAATTTTATCGGTGTGCATACCACTGATGTGTAGAAAATGCATGTCCCCCCAACGGACTATCAGCAGCGAACATTTTATAACTACGAGCAGTTCATTCCATACGCGAAGCCGTATGTTGACCGCATTTATATACCACAGGAAGCAGTCAAAAGCTTGTAATACGTGTTAACGGGGCAAATAAACGTGCACAATATACTAGCAAAGGATTAAAGGCAGAAACATTAACTTAATACTAGGTTACCAGCTACTACAGTGTCATTAAAACTCTTACGTAACGTGCCTTGCAGCAATAAGCAAACATGTCCGCGTACTACTATAAAAAGCAATAATATATTTTACTAAAATTTTGACGCTTACTTCCAAAGCTGTAATCGAAGTTTCTGTTCAAATCGACTCCAAAAATGCCATCACCGAGATTTCTCCTGTTTTTTCTCCATAAGCGATCCTGTAATATAAAGTAATCAGATTTCTATCTGTATTTGAACGTATCATCACGTGTATATAATATAAAAAAGAATTTAAAATAGACATTATTTTGCGTTCAAGTCTAAACCTAAGGAGTAAGAAAAGTTAAAAGAAGAACGGAAACAGTCTTCGTAACAACAAACTGAAGGTGGCTCCTGAGTGAGTTTTGCCACACAGCGCAACAAGTAATAATTTATATTTTCAGGAAAAAAGCTTTTGATGGGTCACCAACACAGAGTCACTTATTGTACGATTTAAGTAAAATTAAGTCTTAAGGCCTGTTTCAGAATGTTCCATTATGTTTCAATTATACTACGCAGAACTTATTTGTCATATTAACAGTATCTTTGCGTTCCGACATCGGTTCTAGCTACTAATAATTTATAGGTCAGATGAAGTTGCAAATAGTTATTGGATGGGTTAGTGCTATGATCAAAGAAAGTGTTTGGATTTTGAGTGACTTTGTTTTGCGGGATGTATATTAATTTATATGAGCTCAAAATAGGGGCGAAAATAGTTCAGGTCTCTCAACAAATCTCATTTAAAGGGAAAAAGGTCCATAAAACTATCAAATCTTTCAACAATGAAACGAAAATCCTATTTAGTGTATTTTAGTTGCACAGTGAGACGAATTACTTAGCATTCCATGGATTCACCGTGCGGGTGCCGGGTCCATAGCGTTGCAGAGGAAGAGGCCCAAGTCGAGGTGCCTGGGACTTGCAACCCAGCTGGGTTCAGCTCACTAGTGAGTAAGGTTAAGGGGCCCCTTTATAATGCATTAATGCTCCCTTTCACCGCTCGAGCCTCCTCCCCTGCCCAACCAAATTTGGTAAAATCCTACTAATGCCGCCTTGGATACACGTTCTAGGATGGAAGTTACGGTTGTTCTTGACAAGCCAAGGTCTTTTAGTAGGTTGTATAGGGATTTTGCTGGTATACCCCTTGCTCCGACTTCTACAGCATATAAATTAACCACATAACCGTTTTTGATTAATTAGTCATAATATTTGTTAGTTTTTATTGTGTGGTCTTTAGCTATAGTTGTTACCCACGGCACAGCAAGTTCTCTAAGTATTATGCGTTTTAAATTTTTTCAGTATAAAAATATATCTGGTCTGGATGACGAAACACCAACATCCTCAGGAATTTTGTAATGTTTTTCATACGTGTCCATCAAAAGAGTCCAATCGGGAGCTGCGCCTAAGATGGAGTAAGGCTTGGATTTCGATGTTGTAGATGACCCTACTTTTACAAAAGCAACCTGTCGTTTGTTCGTGGTCTAACCTTTTTTTGCTCTAGCTACCGAGAGACTCGCTGCTTCTCGTATGATTTCGAGGACTCTATCATGACGGCGTGAATAATGACCCCTATCAAGGAGCACCTTGCATCCTACCAATAGGTGCCTTGCTGTACCTATAGCCTCCCGACAAATACCGCAAGACTTTTCGGTGGCTTTCCCCCATCTTACTAAATTACTTTGGTCTGGGAGGGTCATCTGAATGCGTTACGATAGAATTTTAATAAGGCCGGTGACCAGTCGTATAACAAGGTGCGCCACTTTAACGCCAGAGGGATACAAAATTCACCAATGGTTAGCCATTCGCTTTGCATTTCCAAGCTCATTGCATGCACTTTATAGCTATCATTTTCCTCTTGTTGCAGAAAAGATTTTACGACGTCTTTATCCTCAATTTTCTTTCTCTAGCCGAAACCCGGTTTGCTGGACTGTGCACCTATCATAAATTGTTTATGGAATTGAAGCCACGAATCAAGATCTGAGGCACTTTTGTCTTTTGGGAGAGATGCGACTATATTATATAAAACATGCTACAAAAAAGACGTGTATTCCTAGTGCTTTTAATCAAATAAAGAAACCAGGTGCTCCCATTCTTGAATAGGTACTGGCTTTCAGGGGCGGCTAGCATTAAAATAAGCCTTAGCTTCCAAACATGTTCGACCGATTTATCACTTTACAGCACATAAAATTTTCATCAAATGCTAGCATATTAGCCTAGATGAGTATGAAAGTATCTAGATACAGAAAATACGGCACTAAGAGATACTACTTTTCAAATATTTTGTAACCCTGTGCTGAGCCAAGTATATGCGAATTTGAAGTTGTCTTTGTTGTGACATTTGAAGCTCTTTTTACATCGTATATATATATTCCTATCTCCCTCACTTTGATAAGTATTATTACTAGTAAAATAGTCAAATAAAACCAGTAACCAGTAAAATGAAAATAAGAATATTATTAAAGGCACTCACAACTTTGTGGCTATACTCATAACCATCTGGATTGGCAATTGGCACCAAAAGCCATTGATAGTTGGCAGTAACGTCAAGCAAACGATTATCTCTTGAGACATTAGCATTTAGTAACTGATTCGCCAAATATGTAACAAATTCAGTGGAAATCCACTCGCAGCCATGCATTCCACCGTCAACAATAACTGTCCTTTTATTAGGTTGTTTTCCAATACTAAGTGCAAAAATCTCTCGTGCTTCTACAGATCGTCCAATACTTTGTACTTCGGCTACATGATTGTACTTTGTAGCGATATCGTTCATCCATTGATTGATATCTTCTAAGGTATGATAGTTATCCCAAGAATAAGTGTCGATTTGGTAACGTAGATAGCGGTGTGCGATAGACTGTGCCTCAAATGCTCTGAAAAATAATAAGATCTGTAAATAAATAGTATGAAATAACTATTATGTTCTTCTACTACTGTGTACTACCAATGCTGCGTCCTGAATTATCGTAACGCTGTGCCGATCCCTTCATCGTTTATTGCATCATGGTTGTAATACTTACAGTGCGAAGCGCTCGTAGCTTGTTTAGTAACTATTAATCGATCAACTAGATTAAACATCGTCCGCTGCGATCATGACTTGGATGGGTGTCCACTAGTAGTATTATTTCTAAGCACGTCTGCGCTTCGAAGAGCACGTAAAGCCGTCGGAGTTGATTTGATTTCTTAGGAAAGCAGTCATTATGGCATAGTGGTTGGGTATTTTTTTTTCATACCCTCTTATTTATCTAACATCCTTAAGTAGAAAATCTGTCGCCAAGCGGTTGTTCCAGAAGCTGCATTAAGGATGAGTAATTTTAGGCTATCCTGAACAATGAAATTGACCGCGTCCATCAGTTACCATTAGGTGAAAAAGTGCTCAAAGACTAGCCTATCAATAAACTAGCCTCTACCCTCAAGTAGAAATTCTGACGTCAAACTAACGGTGCGTACCGGCAGCTAACCTGGAGAGCCTGTTCACATACTAGATTTAGTTCCTTTAACGTCAAGTTTATATCATCGGTTATCAAGAGATAATGATTATGATTAAAAACTTGAATTAGATAATCTGGTGTTAACAATTCTACCGGTATGAATAGAACCTTCATATACTGGTTCTTTAGTATGTAATTTTATATTATGTTTAAAATTTTGTACATACTCCTGAACATTATTGAGCATGACATCTACATCGAGTTCAAAATGTCTAGTCCTCTCTATAAACATATCTTTATCTTTAGGGTTAACAATGAATTGTACTTCTTCATATAATTTGTATGGTTTCTTCCAAAACACAACGTCTAAATATTTCTGTTTTTCAAGATTCTGCAAGAACTTCAAGTGTTCAATATCCGTGGGAACTGCTCGGTACAAAGTGAAGTTATCGTATCTTTTTCCTTGGCATAATCGGAAGTTGGTGGTAAGAATGATTATCACTGCGACTATACGAGAATTCATTTTAATTTTTCGGTGAAAACTTAATGAAAACAATTTCCCGATGAAATCACGATTTTCAGTATAAACACAGTTATTTTATGATCACGGTGAAATTTCAAAGTTTCTTTCACGTTTATTTGTGTTCAAATGACGCAGTCAGAATGAAACATAAAGAAGAATTATCCAATGAAGATACAATTTACTACTTGAATTGTCTATTAAAATAAGAAGTTTAGCTTGCTGTTTCTCTATGGAACTTTCAATCGTGCCGTTTTTTGCAAAGGTAGATCAACAAATTAATTTACACCTAAGATGAGAAATGTAATGCAGTTATTTGCAGAATATTTTCAACTCTCGTGTTGGAAAATCCGTAAGCTGATAGAAGTCTACTCAACTTCAAAGTTATCTAAAAGTTGTATCTATGGTAGAAATAGTAGTAGGCTGTACCAGCCGGATTGTCCACTTCTGAACACTGCTTAACATAATGGTTTGCCAAAATATTTTCTCTAAGAAATTATAATTTTACGTAAAAATCCGCTTGTCAAAAACACACCTTTGTGTAATAATAATTTTTCAAGAGAAAGGTTTAGCTTCAGCGTATACACCACTGGATTGTTGACTTGTAATATTAAGTATTTTCATGTTAATTTATCTTCATTAATTTTAATAAACGTGTTTGCGCTCTTACAAAGTTGCAACTGCAAGTTATGGAACAGATGGACAAAAGCATCCAAAGCATTAATATAATTAACTGGAAGATAGTGTCTCCCCAACAGACGGAAGCTACGGCGACGAAGTTCGCGCTCATTAAAAGTTAACTTTGACAAAGAAACTATACAGTTAATTACACTATCTGAAAAAGGAATAATTTAATATGCTTTCAGAGAAGAATTCATTAGAAGAAGTTGGTTGTTTTTATGTCAAGGACAGCAAATTCTTTCCACTTTTGCTTCCTTTGTCAACTGAACTAACTTAACAAAGTAAGATCAGTTTTTGAGATCCATAATTGATCCTATTGTCGAGGTTTCAGACCCATCAAAGTTTTCCAGTATAGTAAACAGTATAGGGCTGTTTCAGTGGGAGAACAATCAATACATTTTTTTTTAGGTACTTAATGTCTATTAACGGAACAGCGTGATACAACGATGTGGTGTGAATGAGGATGTAGTGACAAAAATTGAGGAAGGTATGTTAAGATGATTTTGACATATGGAGAGAAAGAATAAAATGAAAACGACTAAACAGGTATACATGGGACAAGTGAACGGAAGAGTTGGAAGAAGAAGAGCTAGGCGAACGTTATCAGATTGAAAACGTTCTGAAAAAAGGCCAGGTCAGGAGTACCCTAAACAGATACTAATGTATGAAAGGATTGATGAGTGTAGATGAAGCGAAAGAGATATGTAAGGATCGTAGTAAGTGGAAATCTGTGGTCTCTACCTACCCCTACGGGAAAGAGGCGTGATTTTATATATGAGTGTATGTAAAGTCTGTTTATCTCTGAACTCATCTTCGCTTACTATAATATGAGACTGTAGGCAAAAGCAATGCATCATCAAACGAAAATCAGCACCATGATCTATCCTACAATTTGTATCTGTCTATGTATGATTGTTATGGTAAACCTTCAAATTATTTACAAATGTGGGTCTACTTTTGAGTTTAAATCGATTATTTTAAGGAATTAGGCTACCTCAAGGCCATTAACCAATACAAAAAAGTGTACTGCTCACCGAAAACACGCCTGGTTCAGCTTGGCCAGCAAGCTCGGCCAGTAAACTATTGGCCAGTGGAGCCATGATCAATGCCCAATCCAGGCAAAAAGGTGCCCGCTTCGTTCTAACGCTATCCATCGCCACACACATTCGAGTCGCAATCCGGTGCAGTGGCGGCCCTGGCGCGGTGGAACAGACATTGCACTTTCAACTTTGTGAATTTGTAAATAGCGGTTGTTTATTCTCAGCATGTTGGTTAGGAATAAGTGTCTTGAGTCTCATAAGTGTATGGACAGGGGCCCTTCTTAATCCCCGTAGTCCCACACTTTACCACTGTGTCGTGGCGTATTCGACTGGGCTCCTGGAATGTCACAGGAAGACACCAGCCGATACATGTGCTATTAGGCACGTGAGTATAAAACGGCGGGAACGACCTACTTTTGGACTACGTGCTAATCGCTCCGTCAAAAAGGGAATTATCGCTAAACACCCTAAAGCTAGATAATTGATCAATCAGCTAACCCTACGGAATTAAATTAGGATACGTTCCCTGATCTCGATGGTGAAGTAGTGGCCCGCCGAACAGCAATCCGTTGCTCGCCCTTTCACTAATCACTGAACGCCTGGCGTCCCAATTAACAGTCACTTACACACAAAACAGCAATGTTTATCGTCACTAAAATAACAGACCGCTGTTATAATCCACCCGGTCGCCGTGACCCTAGTTTTACGCCCCTGCGTCAACGCGCGAAAAGACCGCTGCTCGAAGTCGTACTGACTTCAACAAAACAAGGCGGCTGACCCCGCTTCGGCCGCACGCACACATTTACAAAATCCATCACAGATAACACGGACAGGATTTGCGTGCGCGCGCGGTCAGAAACAGACTGCATTGCTTACCTTTGTTTACCGAACAGTCTTTAAACACCCAACTCTGGTTGGTCAGTCAGAAATCTCAACCAAATATACCTGAGTTGTCCACCTGGGTGGTCGTATAAAATTAAAGTCTGAAGAAGAATATTCCGTATATTTATAATTGACAAAGTTTAAAAATATTTTGAAACTGTTAAAGTTTCGGGGAAGACCATGACCAAAAACCAATAAATTATTTTTAACGGATTGTTGCAATAAGGTTTGACTTTTAACACTGAAATGTATAAAATAAATAGTTGAAGGTCATTTTTAAGGTCACTGTCTTAAGTCAGCATGGTACCACGCTGGACAAAACAGTGACCTTAGATAATCATGGTCTCATTTAGTTTATTTATAATTTTCAGTGTTGGAAGTCGGTTCCGGTTTTTTTCAATTTTTTTCATCTTTTCCAGCGTTTTTCGTGATGAATACTGCTTACAAGATTATTAACTCACCTAAAATACTGTTCATCATCGACAACCGAAGCAATTAGGTACTATTTATATAAATAAATTGACTACAGCTTAAATACCACTCAACGGATTTTGATAAAATTTCAAAAGAACTAATTTGGAAGAACCACCCAACAAAAATAATAATTTTGAAGAGCGCGTAGCAAAGTTAAGCAACGTCCGCCACGGTCATGAGTTGGATGGGTGACCGCTAGTGACATTACTACTGTGCGCTTCCGTGCTTTCGAGGGCACGTTAAGCCGTAGGTCCCGGTTGTTGTCCTCGGATGGCAGTCGGTATAGCATGGTGGTAGGGCATTTTGCGAATGCCCGCCTGGCTAGCTACCACCCTAAAGTAGAAAATCTGTCGCCAAGCAGCTAACGGTGTGTTCCGGCAGCTGTCCTTGAGAGCCAGTAATTCAAGGTTAGCCTGAACAACTTCGACCCGACCACATCATCACTTACCATCAGGTGAGATAGTGGTCAAAGGCAATCTAGCATAAAAAAAATATTTATAATCAGTTAATAACTGGTGGAGTAATAGCATCATAATATATAAAAAAGCATACATTCGAATTTAGAACCTCCTTCTTTTGTAAAAGTTGATTCTAGGCCTTTATGCTTCTTTAGATAAGAAACGTCGACCTGAAAGCATGTTTCTCCACATTATATTCCGCTATTTTGGGGATGGAAACAAATCACCTTAAAGGCAAAAAAGAAAAAACAATGCCTTCACAAATTGCACAATATAAGTACGGATAATAAAACAAAAAACATTACCATCAAATCATGATGGTTTATTAGGTATTTTTCATGATATTTAATGGGAGAGAAAGACGAGATTTATAGCGGGGCGATAAATTCCGGGTTCTGGGAAATTCGGATACACGCCCTGCCACTTAGACGTTGAGCATCTGATAACCTTATATTCAAACTAGTTTTATCCCGGGCCTTATCCTGGATTTTTTAAATATTTCAAAATAGAATAAAATCAAGTGCGAGGTAAAACGGCTACCCTCAAGTCGATGGAACCATTAAAAGCCGAGGAATATATGAAACAACAAAAGTAATCGTTATGTTGCAAAATGAAAATATAGTATGAAAGAATACTTAATAGATGTAAAGTTTAAAAGACATTTACATGAAATTTTGATTTAAACATTTATTATTAGGCACTTTATTGCTTGCTGTCTAAAAAAAATTTAATAACTGTCAAACTTTCGAGTAGAACCTTGATCAAAACTAAAAAATTTTTCGTTGGCTTGTTGCAGTGCGGTTTGACTTTAAACACTGAAAATTATGAAATTACTTGTTCAACTCAGAACCGTGCTGATTTAAAACACTGACCTCTCCTTATCATGGTCTGGCTTACAGTTTTCTCGTCCGCGTGTTGTAGCATTTTATGCGTGCTCACTTTATCAAGAAATCGGTAGGGATTAAACAAATTGCTAAAAATTAATTCAACTTATTATTCATGTTTTTCTGTATGTGCGTCTATCAATCCTTCCTACCTTTTAACATTGGAGAACAATAGTTGTTAGAATAGCGGATTGCTTAACAAATAATAATAATAACAATAGTTTAAAAGGGAGTTCTAACACAACCTTTTTGTTATTTGTTTTGCTTCCATCGTAAAAACGGTGCACGACACGAGCGTCAAACTAAGTGTGGTAAAAGTGAAATTCTGACGGTAATATCAATTGAAGAAATAATAAACACCGACTATGGTCAGGTCGAGTTTATGCAAAATAATATTTTTAATTAAATTTTTGTTTAATTTCATACTATATGTATAACAATTTATTGGTATTAGTTTATTCCGTGATGGTATTAAACATTTCGTGTGCTAGTCCAACTTGCACTTGGCTGTACCTGTTTTAAGTATTTTGCATTCAAATTTCAAATGTTTCGAAGATTATGATAGCTTCGTGGTAGTGCATTTTGGCTGCCCAGCGTGGCCGTTTATAGCCATAGATATAATATAATTTGCATTTTTGTCTAGACGGTGTGCCTTCACAATGAGGAATTCTCCCGCCAAGCCCCTAGTGGTATATTTAGTTGTGGCAAAAGCCAGTTCTTATTTTCGTCTTCTTCCAATCTTTGGATCACAAATATAACTATACGACAGTTTGAGATAGTAATGGAAAGCTACTCATTCAGTAAAAATTAATGCTATGGACCACGAAAGCGATCAAAGTGAAACATATTTTACATTGAAGGAACTGCACAGTTCTCTAATATTATAGGAAATGGGATTGATTGGGGTCAAAGTCATAATAATTTCAGTATTCGGAGGCATCTATGACGCTCATAATAAAGTCACTAACATTTTTTTACATTGTAATACGTATTAAAAAAAAATATTATATAATTAATACTCTAGAATATTACCTCGTAATCCTTAATTAATACCTCGTTCACGAAAACGAAAAGTACTATAGAAAATAATTTCCTCGGTGTTCAGCTTTGCATTTGAAACGCGTGTACTGCAAGTCTGTACATTATTAAGTAATATGAATGCTATTTAACATGATGTACATGTATAATATAATAATTTTTCCCGTTCTATATGTAATAAACATAAAAATTAATCCTCTTAGGGAATATGGTCACAGAGAAGGAAAATTTAAGTAGTATGTGAGAAAACAAGTGTTATATAGGTGTATTAGTTTTGATTATTTAGATGACGAAAATAACTGTTGCCAAAACTACGTGTCTGTCAAATAAGTATGTATTTTAATCAATTATTGTAATAAATAAATATTTTTCTTCTCTGTGACCATATTTCCTAAGACGATTAATTTTTATGTTTATTACGTATAGAACGGGAAAAAATATTACTATTATACATGAACATCATGTTAAATAGCATTCATATTACTTAATAATGTACAGACTTGCAGTACACGCGTTTCAAATGCAAAGCTGAACACCAAGTAAATTATTTTTTTATTACCCAGTAATAACATACAAACTTAATAATAAAAAGTATTTTAAAAGTATTTTAAGAAACATCAAATTAATTATTTAATTAAACATTTTATAAATCTTTATAAAAATTATATATGTGAGTGACACTTCCGCCTAATTTCCTGTTAAGCCGACGTGACGTCACAAACGCTACGCAGCCAAACCGGAAGAGTATTCGACGCGTTTCGCTTCTAAACGAAGCATCCTCAGAAGGTCTTGACTCAACGAGCGCACGATCGACAGAAAACATTTTTTTCTCTCGATCGTGCGTTTGGATTTCCGCAAAGTAAGGCCTGAATCTATTCATTAACATACAAACTGTATGTCAGACATTTTTACTAGGTATAGTAAGCTTAGAATATTCAAATATGGTACAGATGGTACAATTCGCCATATTTTATTATGAGATCCGCTGAAGCTTGTTCCGCTAATGCTAGAATTCACTTCCTGTTTGGCGAATTTTATGACACGCATATTCTCTTCGGGCTTGGGAAGAGGCATATTGTGTATTTACTTATATCTTGCCTTTGGAATACAAATTAATCTTCATTTTATTAGCATACCATAGTCGGTAATATTTTTAACCGACTTCAAAAACGGAGTAGGTTCTCAATTCAACTGTATTTTTTTATTACAAAATCACAAATATACGATAGGAAAAATATAGTCATGTGCGGGATTCGAAAGAAAACGATAGGAAAGATTTGAGTTACAATGTCATGTCATGTTAGCTCAATTGGTTAGAGCATACCCCGGCTCAAGGGGTGGATGGACGCTGGTTTGAATCCCGCACATGACTTAAAATTTTCCTATCGTATATTTGTGGTTTTGTAATATAATACGCATAGCAGGCGTTATTGCAAACCTAACAATATTAAAATGTATTTTATTATGTTTGTTACCTCAGAACTTTTGTGGTGACCAATTTTGATGATTCTTTTATTTACCTTAAAGCTGGTGCTTCCCGTGTGGTCCCTTTTTGAGTTAAACTCCAATAACTGAAAAGTATTTTTCTAGCTTGATTGGTAGTCAAGAAGATTGGTCACGAAAGAGAGTGAAAATGTTTTATACCGCAAAATGGAACCGACTTCAATACTCAAAAGTATGAAAAAACTTAATTCGGTACCATGCGCACAATATTATGATAATAGTTCTTTTGAACTATCATGGTACCTACTTAAACACGTTATTTCTTTAGAGTGTTGAAACCGGTTCCATTCTGTGATAAAAAAAAATGTGCAATATCGTCGACAATTTTACATTACCAAAGTAACATAGTGGTAAAAACTACGTTTATACTTACTTCAGCAATTAAAAATAAACAATGAGCAATAAGAAGAATTATTAACGCCCAGCTAGAATGTCTCTTAGGGTGTGTACATACCAGTAATCAACTAAAACAATATGATGTGATGAATAAGGCTAATATGTCATGTATGACGCGCCCCTACTAACTGAGTGACGGTGCTTGTTGATAAGCGTATTCTCAACTGGCCCTTTTTGATACTTCTCAATAGCAACTAAGAAAAAACATTAATACATAATAATTTTATTAAGTTGCTTATATGTAGTTTAAGCCAGCTTCTTGATATAAAATACACTTATCATTCTTGATTTATAGAATCATTGCTGTTCCAAATCCAGTACTATATGTAATTAGAATAAGCCAAAATAATGCTTCAAATGAGCAGCATAATCCAACTTGACAAATACGCACGCTGCTCATTTTGCTTTCATAATAATATAATAGTGTAGTAAAGCTGCGTTTAAAAGTTATACTAGATGTTGGACAAATAAACATCGAGTTTATTTACGTAGCTGATAGGCTAGCTAGCCTTTGACTACAATTTCACTTGATCGTTAGCGATGATGTGGTTGAAGGTGTTGTTCAGGCTTAACTACAGGTTTTCAAGGACAACTGCCGGAACACACAGTTATGTGTTTTGAGATAGGTAGCCAGGCGGGCATCTGCAAGACACCTGTACCACTATGCAATGTTATTTATAGATTTTTCAAACAGTAAAACAATAAAAAATGCAACGAGAGTTAGTTATAAAATTTTAGCTTTAATTAAATACTGGATGAGTTTTAGGTTTATTAAATTAACAAATATCGTCCCACCTTTATTTCTCGAATGGGTAGCAGAAGTTTATTTATATCCACGTTTTTAGGCCCATATAATATGGAACGAGCTAGTGCCATCTACCAGTTTCAGATTACGACCTGGTATCTGAAAAAAAAACCTTTTAATAAAACCCAAGGACATACCCCAAGATTCCATTCCAATCATTGTGATAACGCTAAGCCATTAGCAAAAATATATAGCCATAAGAGTTATATCAGCATCAACAATAAAAACATGTGACAATGAATTAACGACTTATAGAGAATAACCCATAGTAACAAGTTTTGCTCTGTCACGGTACTATAATTTTCGTTGTCGTGTTAATATTATGTTAAAAGGAAACACCAAAAGTGAAAACAAAGCATTCTTAGGTATCTACAAAAGTTTTTACACATCAACATGTTCCTTCTTTTATCCTACTTATTTGGGGTCGGTATTGAGTATTTTTTCTACCCACTTAGATAAAGACAAAATACATAAAGCGGGGCAGTCCGTCACTATAATTAATGTAATACTTCTAGGTTAGCCTGAACAACATCTTAGACCACATCATCACTTACCATCAGGTAAAATATTGGTCAAAGGCTAACTAATCTATATCTATACTTATAATAAAACTGTAACAGGTCCAATTCTGTACATAAGAGATATTAAGCAAAAAAAAATTTGAGACCACTCTGTAGCTGATACTGATGCCAAAACTATATTTTTTTTTATTTTTGTCTGTCTGTCTGTCTGTCTGTCTGTCTGTATCCCGACCGCGCATCACTCCAAAACTACTGAATGGAATTCAATGAAACTTAACACGATTTGAGTTCATACTACGAAGAAGGTTATTGTATACTTTTTATCCCGAAATTCAGCACGGTTCCCTCGGGAAAGGGGATGAAAGTCAAAATGTTACTTAGTTGTAATAAATGAACGCGTAGTCCGATTTTAATAATTATTTTTGGTTAGAATAGTGATGAGTGAGCCCGGAACCCCATGGGCAGCCTGGCACCCCACGGGCAACCCAGCACCCCATGGGCTACTGAATGGAATTCAATGAAACTTAACACAATTTGAGTTCATACTACGAAAAAGGTTATTGTATACTTTTTATCCCGAAATTCAGCACGGTTCCCTCGGGAAAGGGGATGAAAGTCAAAATGTTACTTAGTTGTAATTTATGAACGTGTAGTCCGATTTTAATTATTCTTTTTTGTTAGAATAGTGATGAGTGAGCCCGGAACCCCATGGGCAGCCTGGCACCCCACGGGCAGCCCAGCACCCCATGGGCTACTGAATGAAATTCAATGAAACTTAACACGATTTGAGTTCATACCACGAAGAACGTTATTGTATACTTTTTATCCCGAAATTCAGCACGGTTCCCTCGGGGAAGGGGATGAAAGTCAAAATGTACACTTAGTTGTAATTTATTAACGCGTAGTCCGATTTCAATTATTCTTTTTCGTTAGAATAATGATGAGTGAGCCCGAAACCCTATGGTCAGCCCCGCACCCCACGGGCAGCCCAGCACCCCACGGCCTACTGAATGGAATTCAATGAAACTTAACACGATCTGAGTTCATACCACGAAGAACGTTATTGTATACTTTTTATGCCGAAATTCAGCACGGTTCCCTCGGGAAAGGGGATGAAAGTCAAAATGTTACTTAGTTGTAATAAATGAACGCGTAGTCCGATTTCAATTATTCTTTTTTGTTAGAATAGTGATGAGTGAGCCTGGAACCCCATTGGCAGCCTGGCACCCCACAGGCAGCCCAGCACCCCATGGGCTACTGAATGGAATTCAATGAAACTTAACACGATTTGAGTTCATACTACGAAGAAGGTTATTGTATACTTTTTATCCCGAAATTCAGCACGGTTCCCTCGGGAAAGGGGATGAAAGTCAAAATGTTACTTAGTTGTAATAAATGAACGCGTAGTCCGATTTCAATTATTCTTTTTTGTTAGAATAGTGATGAGTGAGCCTGGAACCCCATTGGCAGCCTGGCACCCCACAGGCAGCCCAGCACCCCATGGGCTACTGAATGGAATTCAATGAAACTTAACACGATTTGAGTTCATACCACGAAGAACGTTATTGTATACTTTTTATCCCGAAATTCAGCACGGTTCCCTCGGGGAAAGGGATGAAAGTCAAAATGTACACTTAGTTGTAATTTATTAACGCGTAGTCCGATTTCAATTATTCTTTTTCGTTAGAATAATGATGAGTGAGCCTGGAACCCCATGGGCAGCCCCGCACCCCACGGGCAGCCCAGCACCCCATAGGGCTACTGAATGGAATTCAATGAAACTTAACACGATCTGAGTTCATACCACGAAGAACGTTATTGTATACTTTTTATCCCGAAATTTAGCACGGTTCCTTCGGCAAAGGGGATGAAAGTCAAAATGTTACTTAGTTGTACTTTATGAACGCGTAATCCAATTTCAATTATTCTTTTTTTGTTAGGATAGTGACGAGCGAGCTCGGAACCCCACGGGCAGCCCGGCACCCCACGGGCCACCCGGCACCCCAAGGGCAGCCCGGCACCCACGGGCATCCCGACACCCCACGGGCATCCCGGCACCCCACGGGCAGCCCAGCACCCCATGGGCAGCTCGGCACCCCACGGGCATCTTGGCATCCTTATTTAGATTTGCCAGCTTGCTAAGATAACACTCTAAAATCTGGAACATTCGCCACAATCAATTTTGTTAACTATCTATCTTTTGCCGGATACATTTTAGGAACTGCGCAATGGAAGTGTACAATCTAATATATTTTTGTTCTACCGCCAAACAAGGAGAACCTCGGCAAAAATATATCGTTTTATAATCGAAATTCCAAAGAAACGCACAAAGTACCTACTTTGCTGCAACATTTATTGTGCGAACCGCGAAGGAACTGTCTGAGTTACTTAACTACTGTCTTCTGGAAAAACAAGCTAGGAGTTATCAAACCCAAAGTAAAAAGCTCCTTTCTGAGCTATGCTTTACTAAGAGTGCTTTACCACAGACCACAACGTTGCTTAATATGAGATAAACAGTGCTCAAATGTGAATAATTAGTTTGCAGGTACGGCAATCGCGTACGAAGTCGCGGGTACAGCTAGTAAGGAATATAAATAAAAATATGGTGAAACGAGTGAGTGTGATATTGACAAACCGATCAATCTCTCATCATTTATTAAAAATCTGGCTCATTCGATCAATTAGTCATACTTCTGAAACGGCAAATGACGCCTGAAAAGTTCTGGTTCGAAGAATATTGATATATGATAGGTTTTTACGGATAAAAATGCGTACAAAATTATCCTGGATTAACTTATTCTGATAAATTAGCACACCTAGATCGTTGGTGGAAAGATGTAGAGTGTTGCTTTAGATTGCCGAGGCCAGAGGTTTGTTTCTTGTGTCAGTCATTTTTTTAGGGTTCCGTACTACCTTTTGTCTGGCGTTTAAAGGTTTATAAAAAGCTTCAAAGGTATATATTTGGAACCTTAATAGGTAGATGATTAAAATTTTCACATAATATATGTTGGTATGGTGAATTGACTAATAAATAATAATAACAAATAAAAATTTTAATATAAATGAGTGAGAGAAATAAATATGTTTTTTTAGTTTTATACCTCTGCGCTGTATTACACATTGTCATACTTGGTGTGCCCAAAACATGTTTAACAACAAATCATAAAACCCGATTAAATTGCGGTCCAGACTCCCAATAAGGATCGAACACTGAAGAGTTTATCGATATTTTTTGGTACATTCTTTGTTGGTATACGCCACGGAACCTTTATCTTGGAGTGCAAGATAGTTTTGCACCTGAACAGTTTTTTTTACTTAACCACTGATATTGAGATCTGAGTCATTGACCTATGTTCTTTGTTGGTAAGTGGTGCAGTTCATGGATTAACAGGCTACTCGAATGGGAACTCAAGGATAAGTACCGGAATATGTCTTCAGGTGCTTGGCGACTGATTTTATGATATTTTTTTCTGAGACGAAACAAGCTATGCGGACAAAATGCTCTTACAGCATACATTTGAACTCAATCTTGTAGCTTGAATCGAACTATGCATTCGCACGGCAAGCCACATTTATTGCCACTACTCAATCTCAGTGAAGGACTAGAGTTTAGAATCGAGGTGTGATGCTCATTTGGTTTATTTTTGGGTTGCCATATTGGACAACGGGACGCTATTACTATGCCTTGGCTGTCCGTCCGTCTGACCTTTGAAGTCCTTTTTAAAATTAATAGGTGGCTAGTTGAATATTTCACAGAATAAATGCTGGTATGTCAGATTGTCTAACAAATAATAATAAAAATAACAAAAAGTTTGTTATATTAAAGAGGGACCCTCTTTCATATAACAAACTTTTTGTTATATGAAAGAGGGATGTAAGACACAGCAACGTGTATTTTTTTGCACGTTTTTTTTTTGCTCTAACAAACCTACACATACAAGCGTCAAATTAAAACGTATGGTGAAACTATATTGGACACTAAATATAAGCATATTTAGTGTCCAATATCTTACGCACAACAAAAAATACTAAAAACTTCGTACGAAAACCTCACTGTACCAAAAAAAAGTGCTTAACTCGCTTAAGGTTGAACTGGCCGGTCAGTTCTCCATACAAACGTCGTAGGGTTATCACTCCCTTATTTGAGATTTTAGCTCCAGAATTAAGCATAATATCGATTGAACTCGTCATTATCTAGGTTTGTATCGTAACGAAATTTTAAAAAGACAAATAAGTTGAAAGTTATGGGCCTTGAAAACTTTATATGAAAATGTTTCGAGGCTCATAACTCTCAACTTAATTATCTTTTTAAAGTTTTGTTACAATACAAACCTAGATAATGACGAGTTCAATCGATATCATGCTTTGTTTTGGACCTTAATCCTCAAACAAGGGAGTGATCACCCTAAGACGTTTGTATGGAGAACTGACCGGCCAGTTCACCCTTAAGTCCCCAACTCGCTTTTAGCCTGTTTAATATTCCTATATTTGTCATTGATGATCATTGAATAGCAGAATATGGTATAGTTAGTCTAAAGATTCTTCAGATACGTAGATATGCCTTTTGTCTTTTAAACAGTTTTCGTATTAAAAGCTGAAAATTTCTTAAAACTTTCTAATTAATTGTCACAATAAAGCAACTCCTAAGTAAACAATTTGCCAAGGAAATATTTCAGAAATTCTGTAAAGTCTAAAACAATCTTCTTATTATGTTAAATTATTTCTTTGAGATTATTAATAACAATATTTTACAAAAACAAAGTTACGATGTCTTCGTACTTTGTTAGTGCCGATGGATGAGTTTATTCAAGAGGTAATCAGTTTAAGCCATAAGAAGTGTTTTACCCCGTCCCTCGTGAGGTGCCGGGTTAGAGTCTCCCCGGGGGGGAGAAGAGACATACATATTAATATGTATGTATTATTATTATTATTAATTGTTATATGGAATTCCGCAAAGTAACGCCTTATCTTTAAATAATGCAATGGAAATTTTTATTCTCATTAAAATTTGGTGACGTCATTGGCTCATAGCCGTTCGTTGTTGCGCTCTATGGGGGAGGCGTTTGTTCTGCAGTGGACGTCTTCCGGATGATGTCAATGATGATATAAGTAAAGAGTACGAATATGTACTTTTCTGACATTTTCTAGACAATTCATGATGGATTTTAAAGTATAAAATATGGTTAGATTCGTCTTCATTGAAGAAGTTATATCAGGATCTAATAACTAAACATCTGGAAAATGAGAGCAGATATGAAAAAACAATCTCTTAAGTTTTTTATTATATCTTAGCTTCTTTCGTAAGTAAACAAAACATCCACATAGTTTAGTTTTATTTATCAAATAGTCTCTAGGTATCAGACATAATCTTGCTTTTACGTTGCGTAAACTTTTATTAGTTTTCCAATCTTTATCAACTAATTATTTTAAATTGTACCTAATAGATAAGAGCTAATCAATAAATTATATTATATGCATATTTTGTTAGGGATAATAATAAGACATTTCGTGATTAGATAGTTAATTTCAAAGTACTTAACTGATATGCTGGATGATGAGATAAAGGGTTTAATTTTTTTTATTATACTAGCTGTACCTGCGACTTTGTTCGCGATTGCCGTACCTGCAGACTAATTATCAACATTTGAGCACTGTTTATCGCAACGCTATGGTCTGCGGTGAAGCACTCCTAGTAAAGCATAGCTCAGAAAGGAGATTTTTACTTTGGGCTTGAAAATTTCCGGGTTGTATTTTCCAGAAGACAGTAGTGAAGTAACTCAGAGAGTTCCTTCGCGGTTCGCACAATAAATGTTGAAGCAAAGTATTTTGTGCGTTTCTTTGGAATTTCGATTATAAAACGGCGCCTTTTTGCTAAGGTTCTTTTTGTTTGGCGGTAGTACGAAAATATATTAGATTGTGCATTTCCATTGCGCAGTCTCCAAAATATTTCCGGCCAGGCTGCCCGTGGGGTGCCGGGCTGCCCGTGGGGTGCTGGGCTGCCCGTGGGGTGCCAGGTTCACTTGTCACTATTCTAATAAAAAAATATTTAAATCGGACTACGCGTTAATAAATGAATCGGGATGAAATTCAAAGTGTACATTTTGACTTTCATCCCCTTTCCCGAAGGAACCGTGCTTAATTTCGGGATATAAAGTATACCATAACCTTATTCGTAGTATGAACTCAAATCATGTTAAGTTTCATTGAATTCCATTCAGTAGTTTTGGATTGATGCGCGGCCGGGATACAGACAGACCAATAAAAATATAAATAAATACAGTTTTATAATCAGTGTCAGCTACAGAGTGCTCTCAAATGTATTTTTTTTTAATATCTGCCATGTACGGAATTAGATCTGTTACAATTTTATTATAAGTATAGATCATACTGCTATAATTATACTGTTGAAACAAAACGTCATAAGTATCCTTAAATAAACTAACAATTAAAATCAAAGTCGCGATTCATGTCCTCTTGCACTTACTCAAAGTCTTCATAAAAGAATATTGCCGCAAGAAGTTACAAAAAATAAAAAGTGCCATCTAATGGAACAGTACTGTAACTTATGTTTTTAAGTAGTTCCTAGTAGTAGCAGTTATGTGGCTATAGTCGCTTGCTCTAAAGGACAGTTTCAGAATATCCGTTATGACAATTTCGTACTCATGGGACTATTATCTAGCCAGGCAAGCATTCGCAAAATGTCTTGACACCATGCGGTGAAACTGAAATCTACAGCTGGATATAAACTATGAGCTCGCTGCGCAACAATACACTGAAATTACCACAGTTGTAAAATGAAATACTTCTTTAAAGGCATTCATGATTTGTCTAAATTTTATTCTAGATCCAAACAATCATGGTTTAACTAAATGCTATCTCTAACTACCTATCAAAAATGCCCAAAACTGATAGGACGCGAGCCTATTGCCATTTACTGGTAACAGTTTCAAACACAGGGGTGCTTCTTCTTCCAATAAGTGTCAGATGTACAAATCGAACCAAATACATCGAGATTTAATATATATTTATAATTCCAATGTTCTTAAATAAAATGTTTTGTGGTAATTTAAATTTGTATTAATGCTGTATCTACGAAAAACAATAATTTGTCACTCGTCACATACCGTTTAGTTTGTGGATAACATAACTTGTTTGTTAAGTTCTCGATAGAAAAAAAATTCTTTATGGAAGTTCTTTTTGTTCTTGTCTGTCCAAGAACTTCCAGTTTCTCTAGTGAACTAGTTACGTGAGTTCATCTTGCATAACACCGTCCCTGTTTAGCATGATAAGGGGCCAGAAGTTCTGCAAGTCGCGGCTGACTCAAACTCGCGATTGTTCACGAAAACTTGGCGCTGTTTTGTATGAACGTTGCCTTTGTATTCTGGCTGTATTATTTGGGCAACTATTTTAAATGTTAAAACTATGACTTTTGTTACGATAGCGTGTTGTTTTCGCGAAGTGCTGTACAATTAAAATTATATTCAAAACTGTATAGGTATGTTACAAAACTTGAAAAGAATGCCTACTCTTAATGCTGCCCAAATAATACTTATAAAACTACAACTAAACCACGATATAACGTGGTATGTCCTTATGCGGTGTGTCAGAAACATAAAGAAATGAACCATCGAATAGAAGAAATAGATGAAAACGTTAATTTTTAAAGATTTGAGAAAATATCGGTACCTTATTTTAATATTGTTATTTTTGCAATAACGCCTGCTATGCAGATTACATTACAAAATCACAAATATACGAAAGATTTTTTTTTCCCGCACATGGCTTAAATTTTTCCTCTTGTATATTTCTAATTTTGTATTGGTACCTTACTTTATTGTACTGTAACGAGTACTTACAACTAGGAAGCGGGGAATTTCGCAAATGCTTATAACCACTACCACTCTCAAGTAGAAATTCCCTATCCAAAAAGTAAACGATCAATCAATCATAGTACGATATTATCCGCTGAAAAATGTGTTTGGAACAGTGATGGCTTAGTGGAACTGGTTGTAGACTAACGCGCAGCAGATCTATGGTTCAAATCTTGCCGTGGGCTTGAGTTTCACCGCTTTGTAGCATTTTGCGAGCGCTCGCCTGGCTAGCGACCACCCTCAAGTATAAATCCTGTCGTCAAGTACTTAACGGAGTGTCCCGGCAGCTGTCCTTGGGAGCTAGTAATTCTAGGTTAAGCCTGTTAACACATTCGACCACATCGTCACTTACCATCAGGTGAGAGCTCAAAGGCTTTCCTATGAGCAATAAAATAAAAGATGTGGCTCGTCGGCACGATTTTTTTAATTGACATTTGAAAAACAATAAGAAATAATAAAAATCAATTATGTAGGTATGTCGAAACAATAAATAAAATAAAATGTATAACAATCACTGGGGTCGAATCAACACAGATTATCTTAATTTTAAATTATCTAAACTATGCTAGTTATAATTCTGTTCACAATAAAACCCACATTCGTGTAATATTTATAATTTCCATACTAAAAACATGATTATTCTATTCAGTTTTAGACATTTAGCATCAGTTTAAAGAGCACCAAGTAACATTATTTGCGTAAAACTTTTTTTTTTCTGTAGCTGATAGACTGACCACCTGATGGTAAGTGATGATGTGGTCGAAGATATTGGTCAGGCTAACCTAGAATTACTGGCTCTCAAGGACAGCGGCCGGAACACACCGTTAGGTCCTTGGCGACAGATTTTCAACTTCAGAGTGGTAGCTACCCAGACGAGAATTCGCAAAATGCCCTACCACCATGCTATAACGACTGCCATCCTAAGACAACAACCGGGACTGACGGCTTAACATACCACCTTTGAACACAAAAGTCAACTTTTAATACTAAACTCGTAATTTGCAAGCGTTATACAAATTTATATTTTAGCATGAACAGAATAAAAACTACCATAATAGGAGAATTTTAAATTTAGATAATTTGTAAAAAATCTGTATAACTGACTTATTTTCACTTACGTACGAGTAACACAAGCACTTACTTTTACAGTTATTTCTTACAAAACTAGATCTATTCCTGGCAAGACGTTCCAATACGCAATTATTACCTACAAAAGTACTGACACTACCCAATTCAAAATCCACTAAACACCTTCTCACATTCACCTAAAAATAACCTTAAAACATACCAACTTATAAAGATGATAAGGAATAGTTTTGTTTGGCTCAAAATTGGCATATTTCTCGTTCTGCTTTCGGTTTGTTATAATGATAGTAATAAATCATATGGATCGTTAACGCTCCCCCAGTCCGGGTTCGATTCCCGGCCGAAATGGCATCATCTGTCAATGGATGGTGACTTGACATGACTCGCTAATGGAGTAGTGGTGTTCTGGGACAATCGTAGGTGCATTTGTTGGGGGATAATTTGATGGGATAGGCGAAGTATGATGGTAACAAGTATTGTATGATATCGCCAAATAAACCTAACTAAATATAAGTAAATTTCTCGTTACGTGCTTGCTTCGCTGTTCTTAACCGATCAACTAAGTTGAAGAACGTCCACTGCGGTCCTGACTTGGATGGGTAACCGCTAGTTACCTTACTACTCAGCGATCCGTGCTTCAGAGCGCACGTTGAGCCGTCGCCCCCGTTGTCTTAGGATTGCAGTCGTTATAGCATGGTGGTAGGGCATTTTGCAAATATCCGCCGGGCTATCTACCACGTTTACATAGAAAATCTGTTGCAAAGCACCCAACAGTGTAATGAATAGATTAGAGTGCTTAGTCCACTTCTTTTTAATATTTACACCTATGACCTTAATAGGTTTGTTTTACCTTATTGTAGATTACTAAAATATGCTGATGATCTGGTGTTATACATTGCAAATCGTGACATTTCAAATTCGGCCCATATCACATCGCAAGCTCTTGAGTCCTTGAACGTCTGGTTAGGTAATAATGGCCTAGATATTGCTCCCCTAAAGAGTTTTGTTGTTATTTTTACCAGAAAACGGCTAAAACCAAGACTTGACATAATGTTAAATAACACAAGGATACCTGTTGAAAATGAAAAAAAATTTTTAGTTCTCATTTTAGATAGCAAGTTAAACTTTTTGTCTCATTTAAACTATGTTTGAGTAAAATGCGAAAGAAACCTTAATATTATAAGGTGTTTGGCTGATGTTTGGTGGGGTGCTCATCCTTATTACCTAAAGCTTTTATAGAGAAGCTATTATCCGTAGTGTTATAGATTATGCTTCATTTTTATGTGAACCCACTTGTAAAAAGGCGCATAACAAACTGGACTTGATCCAAGCAAGAGCTTTACGCATTGTCATAGGTGCAATGAAGTCTACCCCTAAAAATGCGATGCAAGTAGAATATGACGACCCTCCTTTTGATATAAGACGCCAATATCTATCAGACATGTTTTTATTTCGTTTGTCACCCCGTGACCACGATCACGCAAAGTGTTTGAAACGTCGTCGGGCCAAAAATAATGATAAATATACGCGATTTAAACCGTTCAAGAAGCACATTCAGGTATTACTATGCGGAAATCCATATTTAATTCGAAGAGTCAAGACCTCCAAGGTGCTTCTAGTAGATTCGAAACGCGTCGAAAATTTTAATATTGTTAGGTTTGCAATAACGCCTGCTATGCGGATTACATTACAAAATCACAAATATACGATAGGAAAAATTTAACTACATTCCATTCCATCCCAATACGATGATTAAAGAAGAAGATTTGAGTTAACGTCATGTCATGTTAGCTCAATTGGTTAGAGCATACCCCGGCTCAAGGGGTGGATGGACGCGGGTTCGAATGCCGCACATGACTTAAATTTTTCCTATCGTATAGGTATTTGTGATTTTGACTTTGGCTAGCGGATTGGTGTGGGCATTCGGAACGTTGAAGCTCACGAAAATGTATTGACAAGCGGCGGCGTCGTATGTCGGAACGCCCTCTTCCCTCAGAAATGGGTGAGGAGGACGATGCCTGGCACGCGAGTCAACTCGTGAACGAGTGCTGCTTGAGGACACTGGTCCGTTGGGAATGCCTTTGCAAACCTGTTTGTATCTGATTTGTGATAGTTTATATTAGGTTTAATTAGCATCCCATATAACAGTGTTTCCCCCTAAGTATGTATAATTGTTTGATTAATATCTTCTGTGGGGCTATGTTAAGGACAGAGTCTATACGGAGCCAATCGAATCGAGTGCAGCCTTAAAACTCAAAATTCGTCCTGTGATTAACGAAATAGACCCGCCATTTTGCCAAAAAGTGATTAAAAACTTTGATGAAAGAATCGACATCTGTCTGCGTGCTCGTAGTGGTCATTTGTCAGATATCATTTTTATAATGGTCAAACTTTTGTCTACGTAAATTTGAATCATCTTCATCCAAATTCTTTGTTTTAGAAAACAAAGTTCTTACAAAATCACAAATATACGATAGGAAAAATTTAAGTCATGTGCGGGATTCGAACCGACGTTCATCCACCCTATGAGCCGGGGTATGCTCTAACCAATTGAGCTTACATGACATGACATCATAACTTAAATCTTTCCTATCGTTCTTTAACCATCGTATTGGGATGGAGCTATCCTATCGTATATTTGTGATTTTGTAATGTTATCCGCATAGCAGGCGTTATTACAAACGTAACAATATTAAAACAAAGTTCTTGTTGAAAAACCCTTTACCACTAAAATGTTTCCAACAGTTACAATAAACTGTTAAAACAACATTTACAACTTAAGAAAAGGAAACTCCAATTTCCTCACACTTTAAAGCTCTTCTAAAATGAAATATTATATTATATCTGTAACTTTTTTACAACAGATTAACGAACATTAGTAACACTATTATTAAAATAATAAACTAACTCAAAAGCTTTCAGAAAACAGAGGGAAATAGAAAGCAGCCGTCATGGACTTTATATTTCTTGTTTTTTACAATACACGATATGTGAAGCGAATAAAGAACCATATACCTTTGTGATATACATAAATCTTGTCTTAGGTTTTCGCGATTATTACACATAGTAATTAAACAACTTCAAATGGTTTAGGTCGCGTATATTTAGCATTATTTTTGTTCCGACGTTTCAAACACTTTGCAGTGATCGTGGTCACGGGGTAGTCACCCCGTTTTAAACCGTTTAAAGTTGTTTAATTACTGTAATAAATCAATTAAAATAATTAGAGCGCGTCTGTTGTTTTCATTTCTTCACCCAAAAATATTTTTTATTTAGTTTAGTTGTAAATTTAGTCATATTGTCTAGTTAGTGTGTATATTAAAAATGACTAGCCTGATTATATTTTACAATATATATATATATATATATATATATATATATTGTATTATATAATCAGGCTAGTCATTTTTTATATATATATATATAAATATATCTCACCATTAGATAACCAAAAAGTGTATGGTGAAGCTGAAGGCCAATTACCAATTTTAGATTAAGCTTTTATTTGTTTTTTATTATCTAATAATTCGACCGTACGTTAATATCATAGTTAACATTTTACAAAGTCATAATTTTGTGTACCTAATTCTTAGAGATTTTTTCATGTTTTAAAAAATCCAACTACTAAACGACCACGACACGACAATGATCGTCGTTACTAAAAGACCCCACCGAAACGTCATCTCAGATGTCATCGCGCGCAGACAGCTGACGAAACGCCACGTCGCATCCCCATCAATTATCCACGTGTTAGTTTTGTTGCTTTGACGGTAGCGGCTTCCGGTTTCAGAATAGGAAGGTGTAAAGAAGATTTTTTTGTTGTTTTGTTCGTTTGTTTTAATAGCTTTCGTCCGTATCTGGGGATAGTATTCTGTCATATCTGTCTGGAGTAAATATAAAAAGTGCACGTTTTATCTTTATTCCAGACTTTGCTCCATCTGAGCCTTTTAACATAGTGTATATCTATACACAATTATGTATTATAAAAGCATATTTTTTTCAATTCTACATTAGTAGCAATCCAATTTAGTCAAAAGATATTGATTTTAAATTATTTGTAACACGATAACCTCATATTTGTATAGTTTCAAAATTAAAAATAGTTTTCCGCGCTTTTGTCGTGTTTTCAAACCCTTTGTTCGGTAAGTTTTTCTACAAAATCTCTATATTCTGTATATGCAACGGTATCAAGAAGTTTATAAGTTCCACTGGAGGTTATATAAATTAAACTTGGTTTAAAAAAAAGTACCTTAATATCTACGAGTTGGAGTTGTGACTGAACAAGCTCGAGGCCCACCTGATGTTATTTGGACTAACCTCTACCTATTACAGATGCATTTCATCAAAAGTCATGAATTGCACTGCGCCCGTCACTTTGAGACGCAGTTGGTAAGTCTCATGTGCCTGTAATTTCACTGGCTCTCAAGGACAGCTGCCGGAACACACCGTTAGGTGCTTGGTGACAGATTTTCTACTCGAGGGTGGTAGCTAGCCAGTCAGCCAATCGCAAAAATGCCCTTCCACCATGCAATAGTTCAGTTTGAATACATGCAGTATTCAAAGTGAAGGTTCATTTTGAATAATTAAAAAAAACTTATTTCTCTAGAGCATTATAATAAGCCGTTTTAAGTGGTTTTAGTTCACTTACACCAGACGTAAACATGCGGAGTGAAATAGGTATTATTTTATAGTTAAAATTGTTCAAAGTGGTTTCGTTTATAACTGATTGAAAATTTGCCTGGATCATAGTAATAACACACATATAAGATTATGAACATTTTGAAATGTTTTGTCTTCGAAGAAAAACGGAAACTATAAATTAATTCCCAAATAGAGACTATCTAAATTTCCTAAACCAGCGAATACGATCTTGCCGAATAGTTTCAAGTTAATAAAGGATTGGTCATTGAAACTATTTGCCAACATTAGAGCGAATTTTAGCCAAAACCGGGAAGTTTCTGAATCTAAATTGTTCGTGGTTTAAGAACTTTGCCTTGGTTGCAATTACATTGGCTGTAAAGGAATTGTTTTTGAAAATTACATTAGCTTTTTACCACCTTTTTATTAAGTCACTTTTTTGTCTGTCTGTCTGTCTGTAGTTCTGGATAGAACTTAAATTTCGACGACTTTCTCATAAGTTTTATAATACCAATTTCCAAAAAAAAGGAGACTTATGTTTTCAGGGTGCATTGATATATGTGTTTGTGAGTTTCTTTATTCCACCATAACTTCTAAACGGCGTAACCGATTTTAATGTATGATATATCATTAGATTTGTCTTGATAGCGCTGGTGACTCTAGTTACATAGTAAAGAAGAAGAAAACAAACTGGTCGATTTTAGACGCCATATTGTGAGAAAAAGTATGTACTTTTCTCCCAAACCCGTCGAATGGGTTATCAAAATGAAGGGCTTTAAGAAACGATTCTATAAAAATATGATCTGCAGTTTTAATTTCAATGGAACGTTAAAACGCTTAACGAAAATAAATAATTTTCCGTGCGAATATGAAAGTGGTTTTTAGATATTTTTTACTCTACAGTCATTATTGGTACCGATTTGTCTATCATGATTTACCATCCATTTCGGGCAACACAATGTTACTAGGTATAATGGTACTAGGCTACCATTCTTATGTTTATATTATAATAAAAATACGTCGCATAAAGACATGTAATTCAATAATATGCGGTTTAAAAACGAAGCTACTCTCTCCGACGTAATGAGATAGGTATTTACTTTTGACTCAACATAATTAAAAACGATTTGAAATAAGTCTTATTACCTTCCAGAGCCGTACTCTTCTTTACAGCACAGCAAGTTTTTGTTACCTTATCTACAACATTTAAAATCATATAGTGAGTGTTGTGAGGAGCTGCAGCTGGATACATACCATCTTTAGTTGAGAAGAGCATATACTCAATTAAAGAACCGACATTTACTCTTTGCGAGGTTACTCGTGTTTTAATTTCATAGAGTAAGGTACGGATTTGTAAATATTTAAAAATTGGTTTATATTTAATTTAAGTGTCAATTTTAGAGATATCTTATACATTTCGTTAGTTTTTTATGCACATACCTTTTTATGTCTTTAAAATTTAATTAAACTTAGTTTGTTTTTATTAATTACCTAAGGTTTTTCGAAATTTATTCTTTAGTTTATTTGATTAAGAACATGATTACAAAACAATTGTGGCCAATAAATATTTAGAAAAGGCACACCCCATTATAATCATTTGGAAATAGTCATAATACACTTATTTTGCATAAGACGTACTTTGACGGTACCTACCTGGAACCGACCCTATTGCTTAAACGCGCCGCCGGCTCACAGTCAACGTCACACGATCGCACACGTATGGGTAGTGTCGTGTCCGTGATAAAAGTGTGCAATCCAGATTTTATTAAAATGAATCTTTGCCTAGACAATTTTCGGATCTCCCTATCTAATTATACTGGACGACCAAGTGTGATCAAGTGACCTTTCCAGCGACAAAAAATTCGCTGGTAAGAGGTTGCACTAGCTCAATATACATTTTCCGTTGCAACTTATTACATACCTTCCTTTAAATAGATGGACTAATGAGACACCCCTACTAACGCTACACAACCAACAAAAAAAATAACAGTTCAAACAAAAAAACTTTAAAGCGCTAATGATCAACACTAATTTACCCAACTAATTAAACAAAACTGAGAACAGCCAGATCCAAAGAATTCTACGCAAAAAAACGTTCGGTGGAAGTCACAACTTTCCCGTAATTACTGTAAAGCGCCATTTTATGAGTCTCCAAACGCCAGAAGAATGCGAGAAAAAAGTTTTAAATCTCTCTATTCCTCCTCGTTTGCACGTGTTCTGGGAGTATGGTGACAGGCGGAGCGACGAGCAGAGCGATTAGCAAAGCGAGTTATGATAGCTATTTTTTGTTCATGGTATAGCGATAAGACGGACAAGTTGATGATAAGTATCACACCTGCCATTACAATAACATAGCCCTAGTTCTGCTTGAATCTGCACTGCGCTCATCACTCCGAGACTTTAGTTCTCATGTCTCGTTCACCTAGTAATTTTACTTGCTATAAAGCCCTTTACGCCTGAACAAAGTATTTGCATACTGCTGCCTTGAAGCTGAATATCTGACACTACGTTGGTACTGTTCAAGACAGATTCTTGCGGAAAAGTACTACCACTTAAAACCTTCTCACATTTGTGATTGACAAACTAAAGCAATGGTTGCAGTCAAACTGTATTGACATCTTTATAGCCGATGTTTTAGCCTATGATAATTTTTTTTATGTTCGTGAGTAATTTAAGAACATTCAAAGGCTGAAAGTAAATAACTGGCTCTAAAAGACTATAATCAAAACACATCATTAGATTTCTAAATCTAATGGTGCAGCATTTTGTAGCAGCTATGTTCAACAATAACTCAAAAGAAAAATAGTACTACATTAACATTGTAATTTTGTAAAAATGGGAATAAGATTTCTTACAACGAAAAAAAAATATATAAACAAATTAAATATGTTT
Source organism: Plagodis pulveraria (assembly GCA_963890685.1). Taxonomy (NCBI): domain Eukaryota; kingdom Metazoa; phylum Arthropoda; class Insecta; order Lepidoptera; family Geometridae; genus Plagodis; species Plagodis pulveraria. Next base: position 5,388,088 of record OY982964.1, on the reverse strand, counting down.
TTTCCTTCGTTGTAATTTTGTGAAAAAACGGAGTGCGCCAGGTCAGGTCGTGATCAAAATGCTGGCTTAATGAATAAACATTGCATTCCAACGGGGCAATTCTGCCAGCATGCAGGGCACGCTGCCAACTGGTAGTGGGCTGAAGCATTTGGACTACCTGTGGGTCTGCAATGGACTTTAGGTTACCTAACTGCTTTCTTTGTAGTAGCTTAATATAGTGTGGTATACAATAGGGTACAATATTTTCTTAATAAATGCATGCCACCGGTACAAAACAGATTACAAATCGCTACATCTTATATAAAGTTCATACCACAAAACATCGGTGACGTGAAAAATGCAATGGGCGTATTCAGTCAATAAGTTACGAGTAGATTTCAAACGAGGAATCTTCAGTCAACACATTTGGACGAAGGTTTGATATATTTATATTTTGCTTACACTTCCTCCGCTCCGTTCCGATTTATTGTGTGACTAGTAAGACTGAAGTAAGAATGAAATCCTTTACTATATATTGTAATCGCTGGCTTTGCGTTCATGCGTGACTAAAGCCGCGGCTCCTGCAGATGTTTGACCTTTGGACTATAGCCGAAATAAAACAGTAGATTGTTACAAATGTATCGAAAGGAATCAATTCCCATGCGAGGAATTTAGGAATTGATGACTTTCACCCGTGTTAAATACTCTACTTTTTAATTACGAATATTAGAAAAGTAAAAACAGTAGTTTTTAAACAATATTTATTGATCAAAATAACATGAATAGAACTATAAGTGAATGAATTTAGCAGTAAGTGAAATTTAAATGCAAAGGTAAAAATAAAAAAAAATACATCATAAAAGATAAATATTTGCTTGGAGTACTTTACTATTTAGTATCCCTGCTAATTAAATAGTGTTATTCTAATTTTATATATGCATTAGTATTATAATGCACTGGACGATATCTTTAAAATTTTTAAAAATAAAGCGTTTAAGCTTTTTGGTAAAGTTTTTTTTAACCTTTCCATCAAAAAAGGGCAGTTTTGGTGTTCACGTAACGAAACCCGATTTCAGGTGCGATCATCGAGAAATGTGACTCACAACAAAATAAGAAATGTGACAAATGTTTCTGAAGGAAAATAAATGTATTATTCAGCCTTGTTTCTTACCTAAAACCTTATTTATATTTAGTTGTATATTTTACACAAGAGCACATATTTAGGATTCCGTACCGTCACCGCCGTGGGCCATTCTGCTTAGTTGCTATTTTTTTCAATTCAGACTGGCTCTCTAGCTCATAAACATAATATGTGACAAGCATACAATTTTCATATATACACTTACTAAAGATAGTCATATACATTCCCACCGTAGAGAGAGAAGCAATTACTGTGAGGACTACTACTACTTAGGACGGTTCCTTAGGTGTGGAGCAGCGTCTACCACCCACTACTCGAACCAAACAAAGACTACCTTCAAGTGTGAGAAATGAAAACTAATTATCATGCTGTATATGGCTAACGGGAAGTATCTCAGATCATAGAACCTTGTTTTTGTGATTTTTGGGAAGTAGCATGTACACATGTACCTCCCGCGCGGGCAGAGGGGGGGGGGGGGGGGAGGGGCGGAAAACTTTCCACACAAACCAATTCCTGAGCAAATAATACTACGAAAACCAATGTATGAAATGTACACTTCATGTTTATGAAACAAAGTTTTTTATTTTAGTTTTTATAGAATGTTACGAAATACACGTCACAAGAGACGCTCCTTTAATCTAACAAACATCACTGCATACAGACAATCATATCAACGTGAGCGTCTCTAATTCAATTTGGAAAAGACGACGACATCTGTGAAACTATAATTTTATTATCGTTGTATAATCTTGTTACCATCTTCAGTTACTCTTATCATATTAATTCTGGTCAATTTAACATCTCTAAAAACACGCAATACGTGTAAAGACGTACAAGAAAAAAAATACTTCAAATTTATGGATGGACGCTGACCGTTGATAGTATACCCTCTTTTTTATGCCATTTAGGCCTTATCCTAGCTTTCCATATCGCCAAGGGCATATTTGACGTCACATATTAATAAATAATAACAATTTTTATATAGGACCTTATGACCAATCGCAATTTTTACTGGGAAATCTAAGGATGGATTTGAAAGAAACAAATAAATTTGAGTATGATTCAGTTGTAATGATTTATGAAAAATTTAGTTCAGTTCACATTTTTAAAACAAAAATTATGCAGGTATATGTTTTTTATATTTAAATATTTTTTTTTTTATATATCAACAAGAATAAAATATGTATGTTCGTATCAGTCCCTTAGATACTTTTTTGTTTTTTTTTTATGCCTGATAGGTTAGCCTTTGACCACTATCTCACCTGATGGTAAGTGATGATGTGGTCGAAGATGTTCTTCAGGCTAACCTAGAAGTACTGGCTCTCAAGGACAGCTGCCGGAACACACCGTTAGGTGCTCGGCGACAGATTTTCTACTTGAGGGTGGTAGCTAACCAGGCGGGCATTCGCAAAATGCCCTACCACAATGCTATAACGACTGCCATCCTAAGACGACAACCGGGACCGACGGCTTAACGTGCCCTCCGAAGCACGGAAACGCTCAGTAGTAATGTCACTAGCGGTCATCCATCCAACTCATGACCGCGGGCGACGTTGCTTAACTTTGCTGATCGGTTGAGAACAGCTAAGTAAACTTCGCTACGAGCGATTCAAATACTTATATAATGAAATGTAATTTATATTGTATTATTAAACAATATTGTAACAGTTCGAGCTACTCAGAATCACAGAAACCCATTCAAAACGAAGCACAAAAATATGATAACCATTAACTCAATTAAAAACACTGTTCATCATAATAAAACGTTCAAATAAACCACAAACGAGATCCGGTGACGGTTAAAACAACTTTTTGGCCGCTTTGGTGCCATCAAACTAATTATTACAAATAACCTTTCTTTCATACAGAAATAGCTATGAAATCTATTCGGGCGTAAAATTTTAAAGCCCTCATAAACGGCAGAGTTAGTTGTTTATGGTTGTTATAACGATTTTTGACGTCAATGGCCATCTTTGGCTATTTAAAATGACATTAACAACCAGTTTAGGAAATTTTCTCCGGTTTGTGATATTTGAATAAAAATGCCGTGCTTGCCTGAGCAGAAATAGCAATTAAACTGATTGCTAATATGCAGAATTGACGTTTGTTTACTATTTGCAATTTATATATAAATTATATTATTTTAAAATTGGTACATCAAAAACTTCTGAGAGTGATGTCAAAAGAAAATGTTAAATTTTACGCATCGTTTGTAAAGAAAATAATATAAAAGTCATTTGATAACATTATCATATAAATTGGATACGGTCTGGACTTGACATTGACGTGATAGGGGATGTTTTATTCAGTGATAATTGTGTTATGTTTTTATAAAAAGCGGTCCATGTTTCAGAGGGCACATTAAGCCATTGGTCCTGGTTGTCCACGATGGCAGTCATCAGGTTATGTCGGAGACTTAGTACTGTTTGAACAATTCGACTGTTCTGGGTCTATTATAAAAATTAACGTGGTTTTCACTCGGTTTAGTAAATAATACGGGATAACTCACGTGAATAAGTCAGACAGCTCCGACTATAGTTTCAGTAGTAAGCGAGACGTCTACACGGGCGTCCCGAGTTCTCCTTGAAAAAGACCACCGAATGTGGTTGAAAGTTGGAGCCGGAGCCCGTATTATTTACTAAATATTCTAGGTATATTTCATTTGATTCACGTAGTCTGATAGAAAGTGAACATGGAATCTAGAAGCGATGACCGTTAATGCGGCCGTATGCAACGCTTATCACCATCCTTACGATGACCACAGAGATACGCCCCGCTTGGGGCCATAACCTCAAAAGGAAAACAGCACAGAGTTCCACTATTTAATTACGTGGCAGAAGGTAAAAATTTCCGAACTTTTATTTCGTGGTAAGAGATAATGAACACTATTTATATAACAGGCCGGAACGAGTTGCTCGGGATCATAATTATGAGAAAGGAAAAAGATTAGAGGTCTCCTTAGAACACTCTTAATGGTACAAAGGGTAGGAAACGCTTAGAGAAGCTATAGTTCGCATCTGTAGTAGCTCCAGGTGTTAAGGAACTTACGTGTCCACATCCTGCAACCTGCCTACCGAGAGCATCCATGAGATATTTGGCGGGACCATTACAAAGGCACCAACATTATGCCACACATGTAAGCACCTGAGTTTTATAAAAGAGGAAGCACGAGGCGGTGTTCAGGATTTCCGTTTTCTGGAAAGCAAACTTAATAGTACTCTGGATGTATTCTCGTTAATTCAGACGATATATGCAAAGTATGTAGTGTTAGCCAACCCAATCTACTGACGAGCCGTCGCTAAACTTTTACTTATTGCAAAGTAGCGCTATTGGGCACTGTTACATTGTCGAAACCAAAAATCCACCCTAAAAAATAGTCACACTTAACCGGTTTTGGCATGGAAACTCTATTCCATGATATAGCCCGAGTAATGTGGGTATAACAACTATCAGGGTGGCATATTTGCATCTACGGTGGAAAAATAATTTCGGGTTTTACTGTTTCTAAATCAACGACTTTGAGGCTTCGAACGAAGTCTTTGAATGTTAGTGAACTCCACCTCAAAAAGGGTAAAGTCACTATATCACTACAAGATCACTAGTTGGGAGCTAGTTGGACGCTTGTACTATGCCGCAGCTCAGGTTAGTCCCTTAACTCCCTTTTACGGTACGCTCGGAATTTATTTATCGGGAACATTGGACGTCTATTCACCAAACCGAACTTCTTGACGAAGTTATTTTCCCGTGAAGGATTATAACCATACATTTATTTCCCTCTGTTAGAATCCGACCGTGACCCAGTTCTGGAAATGTGATAAACATATACCTCATAATATCATAGAAATCTATGTTAAACTTAGTAAATTGTGTTTAACTTATCGATTAGTTTCACTAAATAAAGAGCTCAAAATTAAAATGTAACTAGTCACTGTAGACGAAACCAGCACCAGTTTGGAAACATTTACATGTAATTTGAGTGATCTTAGTACTAAATTACCTCAGTGGATCATGTTTGACTTTCTCCATGATTTTTCTGTCCCTAATTTTATGAATTGTGGTCCTTCTGCGCATTTGATTTCAGTCACGCGTTAGATTGTCAAGGGGTGTACAATAATTTATAAATATTTACTTTTCATGCACACACTTCATCCGCTGACAGAGGGGTGGTTTATTTTTAAATTGCGTTAACCGTTTATGCCCATTTTGGAGTTTTTGTCTTCTCTCTTAGGATAGGTTATCTAGCTGTTCAATAGAGTTATTTGGAATAAATATGTTTATTGAAATAAGATAGAGCTGATTTTGTCATTTTGATGGTTGACAAAAACCCTCTAATACAGAATAAACATAATTATTAATAATTGTATATAAACGATAATAATAAAAACCATATATGTAATAAAAAATCACATTCCAAATTATCTTATACACAAAACTTTATTCTTATTTATTGCAAAACCACTAATAATCCAATACTTGTAAACAAACACATAACCGAAGCCAGAATGGTACCACTCCGAGAAGCTTCGTAGTATCCCAGTCTTCTTGTAGTCTTGTCCATTTCCACTAGACAGGCCATGATTTCTTCGTTGTTAGGAATAATCTGTTCTGAAGGCAGAAGGAAGCCAGTTTGTCCAAGATCTCTGAGCTCAAAGAGCATAGAGATCGGGATTTCAGCTGCTCCTTTTACCCAGTCGAAGCTTGAGCCACTGACTTCGTCTAAGAACAAAAAAGTCACATTTGTATTTACTGACAGGGTTAGCGAAAATTTCTGAGTACTTAAATTTTACCAGAGATTTTTTGATACCATGTTAAAGGGAGATAGTTTCCGGGCACAGCTCCACGCTCAGGGTTGTAACTGAAAATTTGTGTGTCATAAAAACCCAATTACTTTTCTGACCCTCGGGACTACAAACCAGTACTTAATAATACTTTTACAGACCCATCAAAGGGTCTCGTAAACTATGTCCTATGCATTTATGTCATTTATGTCCTATACCATAATAAGTCCCCGTGGGATGCCGGGTTAGTATAACACTACTCATATCTTCCTGTGGGAGTCGTAAGGGGTGGTGAAAGGAAAAATACCAGAAAGTGGGTAGCAGTGCTTTCTGAAGAACTGCTGTTGCAATATATTGAAATCCACAAGCCCCAAGCTGACTGCTAAGTGTGGAGATTATTAGAGACCCCCATTGATAAGAGAAGGCTGTGTTCAGCAATAGACGATCTAGGTGATATAGAAATGAAGATGTCGTTAACAGTTCAATTACAGTACAATCAAACATTTTATATATATTGAAATATACTTTTCAACACCCTTGCTCGTAAAGTGAGCTTTATTATATCGTTCTTAAGGACATAAACCGAACTATAACACCATCGTGCATACTTATATTATACACTAGTGCGTAATAGAATTATCCCTACAAAGTTAAGTTAGTACCTAACTGCATATTATACGCGAGTAAACAGAGCATTTTCAATTTAATCGGGTAATTTATCCCTACAAAGTTAAGATAGTACCTAACTGCAAATTATATGCAAGTAAACAGAGCATTTCCAATTTAACTACATAATACAGATTTGTAACATCAAAGAGGTTTATATTTAATCAACCATCATACATTCGCCAAGCGCAAAAAAAAACTTGCGCTCTATTTGCCATAATTTTCTTATGTTGTTTGTATCGCATTTGTGCAATATATATTTTTTTTACTCGCAAGGGTGTTGAAAAAATGCGTATGAAATTCGTGAGCAACTTGCTCATTTTATACTCGGCTGATTAACGCCCTCGCCTGCGGCTCGGGCTGCAACACACAGCCCCGTGTATAATGAGCAAGTTAAGTGAGCTATCACTTGTATCATAATCTACTATTATTTAAGTTTGTGTTGTTGAGACTCTAGCCCGTCACATATTTCTTGTCATACTTTTAGCTTTTCATCTGCAAGAACCAAATGCGAGAGTACAAAATTGTGAAGCGTAATGACATCAATACTAGGGTTAAGTGGTAATAAAACATAATAACAAATATTTTAAAAATGTTTTAAGACATTACTAGATTATTATTTATAAAACACGTAAAAAACAAAAAAAAATATAATAATATCTAGTGACAATTGCGCCAAATTTTCCTGTTAGCTTTCACAAACGCCACGCAGCAAAAACCGTCAGAATTTTCGACGCGTTTCGTTTTTTCACGAAGCATCCTCAAGCTTTTGACTCTTCGAGCAGACGATCGAGCCTGCAATTCCAGTCTCGATCGGTTGCTTGAAGAACTAACAGGAAAATTAAGCGGAATTTTCACTAGATATTTTTTATGATGTTTTATTGTTGTACTAAAATATTATTATCGTAAAACATTATTATAATATTTGTTATTATTAAATATGGATTTCCGCGAAGTAACTCCTGCATCTATTCATTATGGTAGTAAAATATTTTTGAGCGGATGAAGTTCAGTAATCTGGTTGATAACTGCACTATCTCCTAGGATAAATACGTAACGGATCAGCTTACGGGTTACATGGATCATGTCCGAAAACTTAGGCTCCCCATTGTAACGCCCAAATTTTCGAATTTATTAAATACATTTAGTTGTCCTATTATAGTATATACTCTTAAGCTTGTTAAATATATTTTTTATATTTTTTATTTATTTTTGTACTTTTACACACAATGTCAGACTACACCATTGACCTTTATATACTAGACACGACATCTCAAACAAGGATAGCCGACCAGTGCAGGTATGCCGGCCGGCATAATCTCCCCCACACGCGGCTGGGCACTCGTAGAGACTACAAGCATTTTCGTTCGAAAAATGTGTGTTATCATTTGTGTATTTTGAATTTACTATTTTCGAACGTAAACCGCGTGTAATCTCTACGATTGCACAGCTGCCTGTGGAGGAGAGTATGTCGGCAGGCTTACCTGCACAGGTCGACTATCCTTGTTTGAGATGTAGCGTCTAGTATATATAGGTCAATGGACTACACAATTATTTCCATTGTCTTTGTGGTACATAAAACTTTGTATAACTGGAAGACGTGGATTTTGATTAATACTTGAAACGGCAAAAGATTTCGGTTTAAAAAAAATTTAAATCGTAGCTTTTGATGTGATTTTAGTCAATATATCTATTTAATAGTAAAGGAAAAAAACAGACGAGGTGTAATTAAAATAAATGTTTGAGGCTTACATAAAATTTCCTTGGAAGTTCCAACTCTGTACACCGTCCCATGGGTTTCTTCTAGTTTAGCAGCGCCGCGAATTGCAATTTCATACTGTGAAACATTAAGAATGACTCTGTAAAAGTATAAGCTACTTTTTTAGTGCTGACAGCTTAGCTTTTGTTTACTTCTCTGTTATTATCTTATCTGTTAATAAATGGTGATGAGGCTGAAGATGTGTCAGATTAACATTGGAATAAATACTGGATTTCCGAGACAGGTCCCGGAACTCACCATTAGATAAGGTTACTTGAAGACAGGTTGATTACTAGAGGTAACTAGATTTCCAGGCAAACTTTCGCAAAACAGCCTACCCTCATGTGGAAAAGCTCAAGCCCACAGCAGATTTCAAACCATGAAACTTGTAGCTTGTAAGGCTTTCCATAATTATTCCCACTGAGTCGTTGTAAAAAAGTGCCTGATTACTTTAGTTTTTTCTCCAATTAGATAATGTAATGATTGAAGAAATGAAAGCTCAATATGGGCAGCTCTTGAAACGGTTCTACAATTAACTTCCACAGCGAGCTTCAGTAATCCATAATCAATGCTGCAATGCTCAACAATGCTCGCTCGGCCTTACCCATAACAACGTAGGAAATTTGTCCCCAGCACCTATGACTATGCTTCTTCAGCTGTCCTTGAGAGCTTGTTTCTGTTCTATGTTTTGCCTATTCAACATTTGAAACCTCATAATTAACAATTAGCTGATGATATTCTGGTCAAAGGTCAGTCAGCCAATAGGAAAAAAGTCCTATCTATGTAGATAGGACTTTTTTCCTGGATAGCCACCATCACTAGAATCAATATTATCCATATTATATATTGTACTTGTGGAAGTAACGTAAAGATCGATTTTCGTGATCATTCTGTCCATTCGGAACATTTTGCAGGTGTAGAAAATGTGGAATGAACTCCCGAGAAGCTATAATTGAAGGTCATCAAAAAGTGAGTCTTTAGAGTGCTAAAAGATCGGCAACGTGTTTGTCATGATTCTATGTTACTGTGATATCCATTGGCGGTAGTGATAACTTAACAGTATGGTGATTAGCTAATCTGTTTTCTGTGAAGTATTATCTAAAAAAAGGGTGTTCCTTACCATATCAGCATAGTTAGAGACTTGAAGAACTTCCACGCCAGACAGATGACTGAAGGGTATCAAGATCATTTGCGAGTAGGAGTGGAAAGCGTAGTAGCAGAGGAAGTTTCCTTGTGTCTTGAGGTTCAACACATAGGCCTGGAGAGCCTGGGCTTCACGCTCTGATGCTGGGATTGGGCCAGCGTAGGTTTGATCGCAAGGGTTTTGTGAGGCTCCCACGGCTAAAATAAATATATCAAATACATACATGTACTCAAATAACATCTTCTTGTTCTCTGTGTTTAAAGCTATTGGATAATAAGAATAAAGAATAGGTAGCATCTTAAGTACCTACTATTTATTCAATATCTTGTATTTAAATGATATTACAGCAGTACTCATGCTTTTCATAAACATTAGCTCTCAACTCATGCATGCAATTCCTTAATACATTTACACTTTTATACTACTCAAGCAACTTATTGAATGAAAATTGGAAAATATTTTTATTCTCCCTGTATTTTGTTCTAGCTTAAGGAGGCCATTTTGTGATTTTCATCACTTTGCAAACTCCTCGTAACAGGGTCATTATTAGGTTAAAATATCTTTTAATATCCAAAACAAATCCGAGCTAAACGTTTTTCTACAACTGGTGGATAAATATGTGAAGTATATCTAAAGTGCAGCTGTTTTTGTATTATTTTATTGAAACTGCTACCCCAAATTTTCACATACTACTTTTCAAAAATATGACGAATTAAATGTTAAAAGAGTCTGTGTTAAAAGTTTTTGCGATTGGGGTATTATTTTAACGATTTTTTGCGCATTTTGTACAAACTAATGGTTGTAGCCGCCACGTGTAGCGCATATCGAATTTGAACTTTATTTCATTCATGTTTGTTATTATTTTCCGTCACAAGTTTCTAGCTAATCTGAGTCATCCCTATAATAGTACATTTACACAAATTATTTCAATAAATAATAATAAATAGCATCGATATCTTTTTTTAAAATACCACCTTACTCTTGTTCATACGGACTCAGTAGGTATAATACAGTGAAGTATTATTTTGCTACCAAAAAAATACATACCTATATTACATTTATTATGAGAGTTATTGGTTGCATTTTTCTGGTATTATAAATAGAAGTGTATAAGTCCTAAGTTACAGGTCTACTTTATTTAAAAAAAATATTGGGTAAATTGGGTAGTGACAAATGAAGAAGATATTTTAGAAATACTATATCTAGTCTTAATATTAATGTGATGAGTATAGAAATAGTCTCATAAATTTAGTTATTTCTATAAACGTAAATGCACAAATATATGCTTATCATTTACTGTAAGTAATCATTTACGAATACATTATTTATTCTTAGGTAATCATGATATATTTGTCTATAATGACATTTCAATGTTATACGTACTCATCCAGAGATAATCAAAGTTCCTGTTTAAGTCGATACCGTTACCCAAGTCAGGGTTATTGCAGGTCACAAAGTTGGCTGGGTTTCTGTTCTTTCTCCACATGCGATCCTTAAAAGATATTGACAAAATTTGATATAACATGATAAAAATTAATAAAGGTGGCAAAACGCAGAGAAGATACTATAAAAAACAGAACATAGTTAAGGACAGATGATGGTTGGCAAGCAACACATGTTATCAAAATAATTAAATCCCTTGGCCGACACAAATCTGCAAGACTTGCACACTGAGAGAGAACGTTATGATTAAAATAACATTTCTGACGGTAGTACAAAATAATTTCTTAATAATTCAAGTGAAAAATAAAACCGATTATTCACCCCGTGACCACGATCAATGCAAAGTGTTTTAAACGTGGGGTGTTTAAAAGTGTTTAATAATAATAATAAAAATACGTGATTTAGTTTAAAGTTGTTCAATTACTTTGTGTAATAATCGCGAAAACTAAGACAACATTACCTAGGCACTAGGTGATTTCGAAGCTGTGTCGCTGCAACTGACACTATCACTGATATGTTCTGTGCCATACTTTTTATAGTTATGAAGACACAGGTAGGGGCCTGCTGCTTGTCTGCTTATTTATTGACAGCAATAACGTCCACCGTTAAGCAAATGCTCTTCCGTGATACCTCATGGAATGTTTGTAGTGACGGGAGATAGTTGCTCACAAAGTCCAAAGTTTTAATACGAGAATTTTAGCAGACTGCAAAATAAGGAGGGGGTTCTCAATTCAGTTTTTTTTTATATTTGTTACCTCAGTACCTCTATCTATCTATCTACTCCATCATATATACACTGATTTGGATAATGGATTTTATTTAAAATGATATAATTTCAGATTAGATCAGATTTTCTGAGAGCTAGTAATTCTAGGTTAGCCTGAACATCATCTTCACCTATTACCATTAGGTGAGATAGTGCTCAAAGACTAGCCTATCAGCTGTAAAAAAAGATCCATAGACATTCATGAAAATTAATTCCGTGATTTTTTAAATAAAGTTTCTAGAAAAAATATGAATAGCATGTTTTGCTTTCCTTTAACCTTTCAGTGGTGTTTACTAGAATTATAAATAAATAAGTTTATCATAACAATAGCCTTAAATCTTTCAGCTTCATCCTTAGTCGATGGTGTTGAAACAGGAAAGAACGATCAAAAATCCTTAATAAAACAATGTTACCTAGCCGTGTTTGGGAGTTTTCGTACTATTCAGATGTGGAGGACAATGTTTTTTTCTTTGACATAAATTATAAAAAGTGTATACTTACACCATCAAAGGTGTGAACGTATCCATCAGGGTTCGTAACGGGAAGAATATGCCATATAAAAGCTTCCGCCATAAATCTGACATCAGGGTCATTACTACTCAAAAACTCCTTGATAATCCACGTAACTGTGGCAGGAGAAATCCATTCTCTAGCGTGAATGCCTCCTTCAATCATTCCTATCAACGGATTCGGTCCTCGTGAACCAGCTTTGATGTCGATGACGACCGCTTTAAGAGGACGTCCTTCATGTGAAGTTCCTATATTGACAGTAGTGACGATACCAGGATATAGTTGTACTAACTCATCAAGCCAAGCGTGGATTTCAGCCAGGGTGTGGTATTGAGTCCAAGAGAAGGAGCCAAGAGTTTCACTTCGGTCTATGTTTGCAGGCTTCAATTGAGCGTTGATAAGACTGAAATGTTATAATCTTCTTAGCAACTATTCCTGCTCCAAAAATTATGAAATTTGACGGTTAAAATTATACCTATTCATCATCATCAACATTCATGATATCCAATGAAACAAGCCGCACTATAGGGTATGTAGGAAGTTTGTCCAGGCGTCTTTGGATCAGACTGGAGGATGACAGTTCTTCAGAAGGTGCTGCTACCAACCTTCTTGTATATCGTTCATCGCCTCTTAAGACTGCACAGGAAGATGTGGGGTGGTACAAGTAACTTGGCATTTCGTGGGGATAGCACCCCACGGAGAAAATTATATCAATAATAACAAATATTTATTCATAATAAAAATATGTCTCGTTATAATTCCGCCAGAATTTATGACTAAGCTTACATGATTTCAAAAACGCCACGTTTCTCAATCGTGTACTCGAAAAGTCAGTTCCTTGTAAGGATGCTTGGTTGCGTGTCTGACGTCAGATTTAGAAAGAATATTTTCGCAGAAAGGTATTTTATTGAGAAGTATTGACTCTTGATATTTTTTTAATGTTGTTCATAATAACTATTTTTATAATATCTAAATGTTCATAGTAATCACATATTTGTAAATATTTCTTATGAATTTCACATAATGCTCGCTTAATTGATAAATATTAGGCAAAGGAATATTCTATACTGTTGTTTTGTGGTTGGTGTTGTTTCTATTGAAAAATATTATATTTGACTATTTGTCTACTACTCTAAGAGCAAAACGGAGCCCTAGTAATGTCAATCTGTGGTCTAATTTTGAGAACAAAAACATTTACATATTTTTTAATTAAAAACATAAACGTATTGGAGTCGGTCAAGTTGTAAGTTTTATACCATCTATGATACGAAAATTATCTCAAAAATATGTTAATCTGACCACATATAGCCTGAGATCAGGATAGGAAAAAGAAAATATGTGTGTTTAAGTGTGTGTGTTTGATATCGCTTAACTCACTTGAGTTTCTTCGCACTTGGGCTCTTAATAGATAAACGAATACTAACGACGCTTCTCACATAATATAGAAAGCAAGCCCATCATGACCCCAAGGATGTTTTTACTTGAGTATCGTGTGCGAGCAGCTGGTTACATTGCTGCTCGCACACGATCCACGAATTCATATAAAAACATTACATAATAATAATTAAATTCACTTACTCTTGCACGTTGGCGATGCTCAAACTAGCATTCAAGCCAGTTGTCTTTGTGTACTTAACAAATTCTGCATCTTGAGCTGGAGACACCATTATCCGGGCGTCACTTCCTACGTAAAGCACATCGCTCCAGAAGTCGTACTCCTTCTTCAGGTCACTGAGCATCTGCACCTGGCCCTCAGACGTTGGTATCACATTGTACACCTTATATCCATCGTAACTCTTTGAAGCTGAAGTTAAAGCTATCAGTCCTAATGCAATAAATATTTTACCCAGCATTTTAGCTCAACGTCCTTATTACCGACGTCTCGATGGTAAATGATAAAAGTATGTAAACTAACTTTATTTGGTTCGGGTAATAAAACTATAAAATTTATTATGGTATATCGATTATGTAGATTAAACTATGTTTATTATTCAGGATTATGTAAAACTTGGCATATTGGTACTCGTAAATCAACAAAGTCGTAAAGATTATGAGACAATAGACATTATATTTTGGAGAAATGATAGCCCAGTCGGAATAGGAAAAATTATGTGAAGTAATACGGAACCTAATTTGGAATAAAATAGCCAGAGGAAAAACGGAGCTCTGAGTAAAACTAAATACTTTGCTTCCTTTTCTGGAATTTTTATAGCATTTTGACGGAACCCTCACGAGATCCACCTTATATTTAGTGGTAACCTCTAGATATAAAAGATGAATTTTGTAACAAGTGACGACACACGCTACAGTGCGCCCGCACTCTATAAGATACAGTTGTTAAGTCTCATGTGCTTGTTATTTTATACTGGGTCCCAAAGACTCCTGCTGGAACACACTTTTAGGTGCTTTGCGACAGAATTAAAACACGTAGTTGAGGGTGGTAGCTAGACAGACGAGCATTTGCAAAATGCCCTTCCACTATACGGTGAAGCTGAAACGGCGGTGAGGATCTAACCTGCGGCAAGGCAGCCCATAGCTATATATATCATAAAATCTGGTATCATTGCTACAATATACAGGGTGCCCGGTAATGAAAAGCCAAAGTTTAAGCATCCATAGCGTAAAAAAAAAGTATGAATACACATGTGACCAATCATTTTAAAATAAAGTGTGCCTAAAGCCGGTTTCAAAATGGTATTCAATATTTGTTTTATTATATATATTTTTTTTTTTTTTATTTTTTTTTTTTTTTTGTTCTTTTTTTTCTGAATGGCCATTAGATCTACAAATACCTAATTTAAGGTTATCCATTAATTACCGGGCACCCTGTATATATTATGGGAGTCTAGCTCGTAAATGAAATAATATACTCGTACCTAGAAACTACGAATAATAAATATTATTATTCGTGACATTCCATCTCCATTCGATAGTTAAGATAGAAGACAAATTAGAGTTATGAGTCATATGTCATGTTAGCTTAGCGGTCAGAGCATACCCTGGCTATAAGGGAGCATGGGGTCGGGTTCGAATCCCGTGTGATGATACATGACTATATTTTTTTCTTTCATAATTTTGAAATATAAGTTTAATTTAATAAAATAACTCATAGGCTTATAGCGAAAAAATCCTACGTCTATGAAATAACTATATAAAATAATTTTATTGAGTTTAATTATATAATTATACTCAACTTTTATTTGATGCCTACTTTAATAAGTAGGCATCAAATAATGATAAAAATCAAACTGCAGATTTGTTATTGATAAATATAACATAATATATTAAATAAATAAATATATATTTATTCTTACAATATTTACACAGCCAACATCACAGCTGAAATAAACAAGAGAGCACTTATGCCCAATGTGCTAGCCGAGCTGGAATATCGATAATAACCCAATTCTCTGGTTACTCTATCCATTTCAATAAGACCGTCAATAATTTCACGATTGTTGGGAACAATGAGTTCGGAAGGCAGAAGGAATCCGAATTGGCCGCTGTCTCGGAGCTCGAATAAGTAAACGATGGGAACCCCAGTTGATTTCACCCAGTCGAAACTACCCCCGCTGGTTGGATCTGCAAAGACAAAGAGATTATTAAAATGTTGTGAAAGTAACCGACTTCCATTACTGTTGAGTATGAAATAACATGTTGAAGTCGGTATGTCCCTGGTTCAAAACATTGATCTCACATTGTCATGGTCAAACTTCCACTAGTTTTTTCAAACTTTTAGTGTTGAATATCAGTTCCTTATCATTAAAAAAACTTTTTTATTTTTTTAATGATAAGGATTAGTCATTCATACTTCTAATTTGATGATTATCACTGAGATAAAATACTGTTCACCAACGACAAGAGTTGCAAATACATTCTTCAGTGACTGTATACTTAAAAAATACTCAACCGACGTAGATGAAATTTAAATGGAACTTACTTTTTTATGAAATCACGTTAACATACAACATATTAAAAAAACCATGCGGTCGAAATGAGAACCACCTCCTTTATTGGAATTCAGTTAAAAATAATTAAAAGAAAAAATTGTCTCATAAATATTGTTGATAAAAATGTAACAAAGAACGAAAATCAAATTATGAAATGATTCCGAGCTACCGGTTAATATAATATGTACATACTCCCGATAACTCTGCGACCAACTTTCTTCAGCTACTTTATAATTTTTTGAGATTCCAACATACTGCTAATAAAATCTAATTTCAGCCTCAAAATTAGCCATATTTTTTTCATAACTTTCATGTGGTACTAGGTTTTCTATCTGGTCTAGTGGACCAGATAGAAATGGTGTGTAATCTAGAGTTTGTATAATAAAATGGTGGAGCCAGAATCACGCGTTGGTGATCCTGAGTGGAGCGAGCCCGCGAGGCCATGTATAACGTAGCGAACGAAGGTTTTTTAGGTGAAGCGACACACAAGGATGACATAGCGAGAGTTCTGGCGAGAGCCCATAAATTAATAATGAAGTAGTAAATCCTACTAATATTATAAATGCGAAAGTTAGTGAGTGTGTTTATAATATGTTTGTTACTTCTTCATACTCAAACGGCTGAATCAATTTTGATGAAATTTTGTGTTAAGGTAGATAGCACCCTGGAATAACACATAGGCTATTCTTTATTCCGGAAATGTAAAGTGTGCACGTGGGATGAGCAAGGATTTGTAATATATTTGTTTGCTAGCTAACCAAGGCAAGGACCAATTATAATGAAATTTTTGATTTGATATACTAAAAAATATCACAAAAAGTTGGTTATGTTTGATGTTGGTTGGTAAGTTGTTATGAATGATAGTTGGTATGGTTTTAAAAATGGCTACGAGCACAGATGTTCTTATTACAGTCATAAACAAATTTGTTATAATTTATGTAAAACAGCGGATAACATCGCGGGGTGCAGCTAGTATATCATATTTCAGATCCAGCTTGGCATCTGTTATAGGCAGAACGCTTAACACCAATGTGAGGTGAGACTGCGATCAAATGAATGAATATTAGTAATAAATAAACTCACATAAAATGTCTAGAGAAGTCCCAACGAGGTAGTTCGTGCCATACTTTTCTTTCAGTTTATCCATTCCTTTGATGGCGATTTCATACTAAAATGAAATAAGGTGTTATGTAATCTTGTAGTTTTATGAAATTATACTAAACTATTACGCGACAAATATTTCACCTCGGTCGGAAATACAACCTGCTTCACCCGGTCATATGTACAAAGCACCGTAGACTCCTGGTAAATCGAGTTATTACAGACGGAAAATGCGTCGTACATTATTTTTGAAGTGATTTTGATAAAAATATACAAGTTTCAATTGTAGCTCACTGAAATGGTTATTTGTAACGAAGTTTTGTAAAATTATTACCAAAAGAGTTATATATCTATATAATAATAGCTGTTTCTGTGTGAGAATCTGATACAGGCCATCCCTTCTTATACAACTGGTGCTGGCCTTATAGAGCCATCCCCTCTTCGTCTCGCTATTAGCTTACGCTTGAGTGGAAGGTGCTGTGTTGCACATCACTGCCAGTGTAGTATTACAGCTAATCAACTCGGTCACCATGGACTCTCCTGCTCTTGAAGTACTGGTCAAACTTACCGCCACATCAGCCTAAACGATATCATTCACCAGGCTTTTACCAGCGCTAACATTGCAGCTATTCTCGAAACGAATGATGAATGAGCATTGCAACTCATCGGCCAATGCTGATAGCATGCTGGGCACGTTGCCAACTGGTAATGGGCTGGGGCATTTGACTTCCTTTAGAGTCTGCAATGACTTGTTGATTGTCTAAAGGCCTTCATTGTCTGATAAATACATATTATCCTGCTTTATTAGGTGGAAACACTAGCTCTATGGAGGCCCAGAATGTATGGCTTTTTACGAAACTGTTTGTTCTTGGTTGATAGAACTAACACACAACCAAAAAGCTGGTTATCTTGGCGAAAGTATCAATATGACAACAAAATAATGAAACCAACTGGTTCGGTTCTATCTAGTTATATCTATAATTATATTAAAGCTATTAGGCTTGCCTGTGAACACTCACTCACACCTGGTGGTAAGTGATAGAAGTTGTTTAGGCTAACCTTGGATTACTGGCTCTCAAAGACAGCAGCTGCCGGAACGTACCATTAGGTGCTTGCGATAGATTTTCTACTTGAGCGTGGTAGCTAGCCAGGCGCTCCCCAATCCAAGATCGATTCGGAAGTTGGTTAGCTTACGCCCGTTCCCAATATTCAATCTATCTCTCGATTTTCCTTACTAGCGATAGGAAACTCTATCTGTCTTCGATTTCTCTGTCCCAATAATCTAACCAACGGTAGACGATCCTGTCGGTTGAACCTATCTATCGATGGGAGGACAGATAGCTTACCGTCGATAGGAAAAAGTATGAAAATGACAGTCCAAGTGTCCCTATAACGTTTTATATATCATCTGTCAGTAACTTGTTCTATCGGAAGTAACCTTTATCGCTAACCTAGAAATTCGGACGATAGATACTTGTAAACAAAAGTGAATTTGATATCAAAGATCCTATTTTTGTTATTTACTAGACAAAATATTTCGTTTACGTACTAAACAGATATAAAAATGTCTGATTCAAGTTCCACGAGTGATAGCAGCAACGATATGGAGCTTATGGACCAAATTTCAGATTGGGATTCTGAGGAAGACGATATTATTATGGAAAGATATCGATCGTATGGAGAGCGCATTAACTATATGCAAAAATATGACGAACTTGAATTTATTTATAGATTCAGACTAAGCAAAAGCGCAGTGAATGATTTACTTCTAGAAATTTATCCATTTCTAAAAGTAACCTCAAAACAGTATGTTTACCTCAATGTTATTGAACTTACATACTACTTATATATACATATCAAATTTATAATGGGTTTATTATTATTATTACTAGTGAAATTTTAATTCAAATTTGAATTGAGTTATGTATATTTCATGTACCTACTATTTTTGCAGAAATCATGGAATCTCACCGCTACATCAGCTTCTTCTTACACTGCGTTTTTATGCATTAGGCACAATGCTGGTTGCTGTAGCTGATTATGTAGGAGTTTCAAAATCTTCTGCAGGACGTATATTAAAAGATGTTTCACGAGCTATAGCAAAATTATATCCCAAATATGTATACATACACAATGATACACAAGAAGATTTCTACAACATAGCTCGATTCCCTCGTGTGTTGGGTGCAGTTGATGGCACACATATTTTAATGCAGTCACCGAGTATGTATTAGACCTATAATTGTATTTCTAATAATTTCCAGTGAAATATAATATTGTACTGTGCCTTTCTTTTACATCTTAAAATATATTCAACAGATTCAAACATTGGTGAGGAATTTCGTAATAGAAAATCAGTTTTCTCACTCAATGTGCAAGGTGTCTGCGATGCTCAATTGAGGTTTATGAATGTTGTGGCACGATGGCCAGGGTCCACCCATGATGCCACAATATTTAATAATTCAGAATTGAGAGGTAAATATAGTATAATAAATTAACTGCTCATAAGCTTCATTTAGATCTAAGTTCAATTATTTAAAAAAAAACATTTATTTTTAGCGGAATGTGAAGCTGGCAGATATGGCAATAGGTGGCTACTTGGTGATAGTGCATATCCATGTAAATCGTACCTCCTCACTCCATTACTAAACACCCAAACAAGTGGTCATATCAATTATAATCGAGCCCACATCAAAACTAGAAACACCATTGAAAGGTAAGAAATAACATCCGTAAGAAGTGGTACTTAATACTATGTTACTTCATGCTTATCAGCGTCAGAAGACAGTTAAGTTTTTAAAACACTTATTATTTTGATCACTGATTATGTTGCTAACCCGCAACAATCAATACCATATTTGAGTGTAACTTAAACACAGCTTTGCCAATATTGGTGAAACTAATATAGGACCAACTTGAAAGAATACTCTATGCAGCAAAAAATAATCATGATTGGTATCTAATATTATATCAGGTACAATCATTGTGTATATCTATTCATTTTACAGATGTTTTGGAGTATGGAAGAGAAGATTTCCTGTAATTTCACTGAAAATAAGGCTTGCTATGGACACTACACAGGCTGTTATAATTGCAACAGCTGTTCTACATAACATCTGCAGGCAAACAAATTTGGAGGATGTTGAACCTGAAATTGATATACCAAATCATAACATAACTTTCAGAACAGAAGATATTCCAGAATCGCATTCTGGTAATCAATTTCAAGAGCGCCAATTATTAATAAATAATTATTTTAGATAGGTATTTATACTTTTACAATTGTGT
Organism: Plagodis pulveraria; assembly: GCA_963890685.1. Classification (NCBI taxonomy): domain Eukaryota; kingdom Metazoa; phylum Arthropoda; class Insecta; order Lepidoptera; family Geometridae; genus Plagodis; species Plagodis pulveraria. The sequence continues at coordinate 5,367,563 of OY982964.1, read as the reverse complement.
AAAAGTATAATGAGAGGTACTTCTTAAAATTTAAGATCTGTATATTTTGAATAAATTTATTCATTATAAGATATGCTACTTTTATTTCATTGAAAGATGTGTGATGTAACAATACCAGGCATATGTACCTGCTCACGAAAATTTATATATTTTACAAATTCAAATCAGTTCCATTATATGTATATTAAAATTAAGAGTACCTAAGACATATATATTATATTTACTTGTGGGTTATAATTATAGTTATATGTAGCGTTCCTTTGCCGTGGTACCATTGGCTCAATGGTACTACGAAAATGATTTCTATTAACCGTGGTACCATTGAATCGTAAGGCTAAAAATACTCTTGGCCTCAGTTAATTCCATGGAAAAAAGAATGATGTAGAAATATTTTTATGTTAATATTTTTTATAACCGTAGATGTTGATGTGACAGCTTTCATTTGTGACAGTTGTCAAAATGACACTTGACGTTATATTTCCCGATTATTATTTCATGATTGGATTGAAAATAATCTTAAAAAATATAAGTGTCGGCGCGGACATCCATATGCTACCACATCCCTATACCTCAGCCGCGGATGCGGGGGGCGGAGGAGGCGGCGAGCGACGCTCGCGCCAATGCATCCATCTCTTTGCCTCTGGACCACCGACATGCGCGCACGTACTATTTTTTTATCGTGACTGAACAAGTACGAGGCCCACCTGATGTTAAGTGGCCTAACCTCTGCCTATAACAGATGCATGCCCGTTACCTTGAGGCATAATTGTTAAGTCTCATTGGCCTGTAATTTCACTGGCTCTCAAGGACTGCAGCCGAAACACACCGTTAGGTGCTTGGCGAAAGATTTTCTTCTTGAATTTTTACAGCCAGCCCTAAGTACAGTATAAAAAGGAAATCTTGTTGAACTGAGCAAATAATTGTATTGTTGAAAAAGAAATAGTCGATCGGTAACTAATACTAAACAATAAATGCATAGAAATTAGTGTAATATGACAATTTAACTACCTATTGAGTTTAATTGAGTTGACAAGTTTCATGATTACAACCATAATATTGGTAATATTCAGTTCCTAATATCTATCCTACATAGGTACAGGTTCAATAATGAAGGAATGCAAATTCTAATTTTATGTAATTTTTTTAATCATCACATTTAGGTTGCAGGTCTCTTTCCATTTTTTTAATCTGCAGTTCCAGTTTCTTTTTTTTTAAGGCTGCTATCTCATTTTCATTAGCCCTTTTGGTATTGTAGTAATCAGCAATAGCTTTATTTCTTTCTATTAAGGATTTTTTCACTTCGTCAGCAGATTCTGCAAATTTACGTTTTCCTGAAAAGATAATAATTGCTAGATAAGAAAAACACCACAGAAGGAATAAGAATTTCAGATAAACATGTTTTGTCACTGATGCGATACAATGTGCGAACATTGACCATTTTAAGATCAAAATTGATATGAATTTAATAAAAATGCACATTCACCAGTAAGCATAATGAACATTAACATACAGTAGTGTGTTTTAAGATACACTGTGCTTAATGTATTCATATTCACTGTAACATATATATGCATATTGTTAATTTGAGTAGATACCTTTTGTGGATGAGAAGAAAAATTTCTGGGATTTTGTTTTTGGTGTATTTGTGAACCCAGGAGATTGGTTAACATTGTGCAGTTCATCAAATGGAACTACAACCACTGCTGCCTCATTCCCATCTTCTTTTACTTCTTCGGTCACATTGGTATCTGTGACATTTACAGCATCACCACCCAAGGACACTGTGTAACCATCACAAGTTGGACCTAATATGGCTGCAACTTTATCTAGTGCCTCATCTGGTGGTATGTAATCAGGTTTGCCTCCTCCTGTCTAAAAAATAATGTAATAAGTGTAACAGTGAATAATTTAGAATGTAATGCTAATAATATTACCATACATATAACATTTATCTATACAGAATATCTAATATTTTTTACCTTCAGATTGTTCATTCTTATTTTGGTACTTCTTTTGCGTGCGGCTTTTTTTAAATTTTCCCATTTTAACCGCAATTGCTCCAACTTTCTTGGGTAAGAAGCAATCGTGGCATTAAATTGGTCAGCAATTTTATTCCACGCAACATCTTTCAGCAGGTTATTGCTAGCGTTTGTAGCCTTGCTGAAAACAATAGGGTTTCTTTCCACCAACTGCACCAGGAACATCACCTCCTCTTTAGTCAACGGGGCACCTTTTTGCTGTAAATTGCATTTTATTTTATAGTTGAGCTAAGATAATACGGTAGTAATTGATACATAATGAAATAAGCACTTACTCCACTCATAATAGTAAATGCAGTAATAGAGCCACTACAAATATTTGCTTCGTAAATCGCCAAAAATACAACGCAATAATATATTCCAAGCAAGCAAATCTCCAAGTTTTCGTCCATCAAAGTCACTTTTACAAGTGTGACATCTCAGTATAGTACCACCAACTTAACTGTGCAGTACGCGAGGGCGCTGCTGGTCAAGGAAATCAACTACAAACTGTCACAATTTGAAGGAATGTTGTAGTTCTTTTTTCTGCCGCCTGAACAGATAAGTTGGTGGGACTGTACACACTTCACAACACCAACTGTCGAATTAAAACGTTTCGTTATTATTTTGTGAATAAAATATTTTTATATTCTGTTTATTTTCTTGGGCATGTTTTGTGTTTAAAATGCTAAAATTTAAGAGTTTCAAGTATACAATGACTTATTTTTTTATTTTGATCTTATAATAAGTTTTTTATAAATAAAGACATATGATTAACACTTAACTTATTCGCGAGGCCCTCTTGCGATTCATGTATACCGGAACGTAAAAGAGGGCTCGTCTATCTACTATTAACTGGAGGTTAGAGATAGCTATCTTCGTTTATTGGGACAGTTTTAGACGATAGATAGAAACTTACCGACGATTACGGATCGCTGTCTATCGCTTACTGAGAGTTAATTATTGGGAACGGGCGTTAGTTGATCGGTTAAGAATGACTTTGCAAAATGTCATAAGTGCTTTTTTTTTTTAAATTTATTTGAAGATATTTGTTGTTGGGCGACCAGGGCCCTGTAATAACTACATAATACAAATATCTTAATAACTACTAGTTAATGCTAAATCCGCAACTTTATACAACATTTTTGCTTCTTCTGATATTGGATAAACTAAAATGCTGTTACTTATACCAACACGCATCTCGCTGCACCAAAATGTGTAAATCTAAAAGCTGCATTCCCACAAAACATGTTTCACCTCGTCTATCGTTCCGCAATCAACAAGGTTAAGAGACAAGACCTTGCCCATAAGGAATGCGAACTTGTTCGCCAGTGAGTCCAGCAGTCTAAGAGCGGTTACTAACTTCTTCCTATTCATCATCCTACAAGTGCTTCATTTTATTTTTGTGATATCTTAAATCTTACCATATCGGCGTAATTGGGAGCCTGCACAACATTAGCTCCACCCAAATGGCTGTACGGTACTAGAACCATTTCTGAGAAGGAATGGAACGCGAAGTAGTATACAAAGTTTCCTTGTGAAGACAGTGCTGTGACGTAGTTATAGATGGCTATTGCTTCAGGCTCGGAGAAAGGCACTGGGCCGGCAAAGACTTCTGTACATGGGTCTTGAGATGCTCCGACAGCTGTAAAAAGAAATTTCGTTAATTGAATCTCTTACAAATTGGAGCTATGATTATTTGGGAACTGAATTTCAGCTGCTTCTCATTATTGTCTGAAAAATATTATTTAATATACGAAAATGTATTAGTGAGTGTGAAAGGGTGTGAGGAAGTGAGTGTGGAGTGTGTTTATTTGTTACGGCTTCACGTGGAAACGGTCATGTGGATGAAACTTAGGGTATAGATAATTTTTGTTACGTTTTACCACATATAAAAACTACTGGTTGCAGCTAGTTTTATCATACAACTTAGGAAAAGTGTGTAGTTCCTTATTATAAGGCATCATCAGACTGATCTTGTGATGGATTTGGAAGTTACTAGAACTCCATAATTGAACATGTTGGGGTTGTTTTTGGAAATATGGCTATTATGTTATATTTATTTTCTCTTGTTATTTTTCAACACGATTTTCTTGAAAATCATTAGCTGAAAAAGATTGTTACTGTAAGGCATAACGTTTTCAAATTTATTACCTGTTACGGTAAACGTAAAAATTGGTGATGACTGATGAACTATCAGTATGAGAATTGGATAAATGGTTATAATGCGAAACGTTCTTTCTATTAAAAGTAAATAGCTTGAAAGGAGAAATAAGCATAATTTTGAAGTAGTGATAGCTCGGTGGCATTGGCTATGAACTGCCGCGCAGCAGGTCCGTGGTTCGAATCCCGCCGCGAGCTTGAGCTTCACCGCATGGTGGAAGGGCATTTTGCAAATGCCCGCCTGGCTAGCGACCACCCTCAAGTATAAAATCTGTCGCCAAGCACAAATGCATTTTTGTGCGAGGAAGTGCTGTCACTATAGGTACTTATATATACCACTACGAAATGTTCACATTAGTGTATTCCGATTTGAAAGATATGTGAGCCGGTGAAATTACATGCATATGAGACTTAAAAATCTCAAGGTGATGGTGCAGTTCACCACTTGTACAAACTGCATCTGTTATATGCACATTATTGTTTCGTAGCTAGAGCCGCTTTTTTGTTGGAATGCCTTTGCGGAGTGATCCTTCTAGTCCTTTTTAGGGTTCTGTACCCAAAGGGTAACAACGGAACCCTATTACTGAGACTTCGTTGTCCGTCCTTCCGTCCGTCTGTCACCAGGCTGTATCTCAAGAACGGTGATAGCTAGACAGTTGAAATTTTCACAGATGATGTATTTCTATTAGTTACCCTTCGTGCGCGAGTCCCACTCGCTCAGTTTTTATTCTGTGATGTTAGTAAATCTCAAATTTATTCTCAGTTCAAGTTAAAGAAAAATATATTACTACCCAAGCTGATTTCTGAGTTCAATACAACGTAAAATTTGGGTTGGCGCATTTGTAATTTTCCACATTTTAAACATTTTCAACCTATAATACATATAGGTATAGCTATATAAATATCTAGTTTGGTATCTATGGCATGTGTTCAGATAAGTAAAAATCTACCTAACGTTGAATTCGTCGAACATATGTACTATAAAATATAGGTTTCTTAACTGTTATCTTGTGAATTACGGTTATCTTATCGTATAATCACTTGATAAAAACATAAAATGATTTTAATATTATTGTAATAATTTGTGGTGGACACATTGGATATATTTTTTAACTACTAATGATTTCTTCTAGAATTTCTGCTTCCAAGTACAAATTTACGCAACATTATGTAAATTATTGTTAAAGATATCGTGGTCGTGTCTTAACTCATATTGAATTATCTTTTAACATTGAGAAATATATGAAGGAAGAGACAATTATTTCTTGACACATGATGAACTACTTTCTTTTTATCTTTTTTAAAATATAGGTATATAGAGGCTTGTACCTATCATTGCCCTTCTCAAACAGGCACGCTGTTATAGAGAAGATTACATATACGCCGCATTCTTAAAACATGTCGTGTAAGAAATAATATTACCTTCTAAAATTACCTAGCTTAGCTAGACAAAAAAACAACCGAGTAGAAACACAGTGTATTGTCACACACAATGGTGACACTGAAACTGTAATGGACAGACGTGTTGCTTGCCATCAGGCATCGGCTTGTCCGTCTAAACACTTAAAAACATGAAAAAAAAGCAAAAAAGCTTCGAAGCATCAAAAGGTATGCACAAACTTTCTACCACATACATAGACAAGCTTAAAAAGGCACTATAATATTTATTACTTACGCATGTATATATTATATATTGTTGTATTTAGTTTGTAGTGTTTTGTTAATTATAAATATGTTAAAAACTTACTCATCCACAGGTATCCAAAATTTCTGTTCAGATCAATTCCATTACTTAAATCAGTGTCTACATTCAAATGGCTACAAGAAGTGTTATGCGCAGTGTTTCTGTTTTTTCTCCACATTCTGTTCTGTAAAAAGATGTTCTTTCAAAAACTACTTTCTTGAAATTAAACTGAGTCGCAAATGCTGCATTATGTATTTTCTATCCTTATACCATGATCAGCGCCATTGACACAACATTCCTCCACTATGTCATGTTGCTTAGCATCTCACTAATTACACACATTCACTCCCCTTTTCTCACATATCCTTCACGTAGTTCATTCATGTCTGTTCTAAACTTCCTCTAAGAGCCTTTCCTCTATATTCACTGTTTTCTTGTTACGTATTCTTCATCCCTTTTATAGACATGCCCGTAAGACACACATTTTGAACAGCAGCTTGTGCTTTTTTCCTGCTAATACGACTTTTTTGTTTAGTGCTGATTGGTAAGACCATAGAGAGCGGCGTAAATTTATAGAGAATTCATATCAAAGTTTGAATCTGGATTTATACATCAAATTCAACAAAGTGAAGTAGATAAGTAAAAAAAGTTTCATGCAAGTGAATAAATAGGTAATATTATTCGTAAGTAATATCCAAATACCACAATAGAAAATATTTTTTTTCATTTCAATGTCACAACATCTGCAATCTAAAAATAAAAAGCGACATAACTGAATTATTTAAAAATTATTACATTTAGTGCTGCAACAAATGCCTGTCAGTCCATGGCGCTCTCACCCTACGCAGGCCATCGCTGTCACCAAGTCACTACATGCATTTATTAGGAATAGGTTCTCTAGTTTGTACTTTATATCTCAATTGGAATAATATGCATTAAATCAATACTCACATCAGTAAATGTGTACTCATAACCATCAGGATTCACAACAGGAAAAATATGCCACACAATATTTTCAGCTAAAGCCCTGACACTAGGATCTGTACTCTCCAGAAACTCTTTGATTATCCAAGTCACAGTGGCAGGAGATATCCATTCCCTAGCGTGGATTCCACCTTCAATCATGGCTATAGCTGGTTCTTCTCCTTTTTTAAAGTCAATGATGATACCCCTAATATCGCGGCCGTGTACAGATGCTCCCATAGTGACCAAGGTTACTACGTCTGAATGTTTTTCGGCTATTGCGTCGAGCCAATCGTTGATTTCATTTAACGTCTGGTAGTAGTCCCATGCGTATTCAGTAATACTCCGGCCAATGTTTCTAGGTCGGCGAAGCTGGTCGTCTATCAGCCTGGAACAAGTAATACCTTTATTAGTTACAGAGATAATCTTTTTATTATTTTATATCATAAAATCAACCTCACATTATTTAAAAAGGATGATGTCGCTTGAGAATCATTGTGATCATCTTTATGATATCATCTTTATATATAATCATCTTTATGATACATAAATGCTTCGTAATATTGAAGCACTCGTAGCGGAGCTTACCTAGATATTTTCAATCGATCAATATGATTAGGCAAAGTTTGCTGCGGTTAAGAATGGGTTGAGTGACCTCTTGTTGCATTAACTACTGTGTGCGCCGTCAGTTCCTGGTGTTGTTTAAGGATGGCATCCGTTATTACATGTTGCAGGGTATTTTTAAATGCTTACCTGGCTAGCCACTACTCTCAATTGATAATCTGTCAAACACCTAACGGTCAGTTCTGGCCTTGAAATCCAGTTTCCAGTCCCACTTTACCACCTTCGACTGCAATATCACTTAACATCAGGTAAGAATGTAGTCAATGACTAACCCACTGGTATTGAAATATAAGAAGTTTTGTGCTTACTTTTGGACATCTTGAATAACCACATTGCTGTGTACTCCGTTACTATCCAAATAATCTTCAAATTCTTTCTGCTTTTCTGGACTAACCATAATTCTAACATCACCACCAATTTTGATTATATCGCTCCAGAAGTACCATCTTCCTTCTTTATGCAACTCACTGAGAACTTTCACATCGTTATCTGACTGAGGTACTATTTTGTATACTTTATTATTTTTATACTCTTTATATTTTGCATTAACAGTTACTAGCAAAGCAAAAATAACAAAGAATTCTTTAATTTTCATTATGTCCGTTAGCTTACTAATTAGACTGAAAAATATGTAATTGTTTGTAGGATTTATTGATAACATCTATCTATGGATTAAGCGATAATTACTAAGTTATCTTTTTTGTAGTCAATGTAAGTATGCACCTACATACGTAAAATGAATACGTTTTATCTGAATACTTTTTTTTTTATGCCTGATAGATTAGCGTTTGACCACTATCTCACCTGATGGTAAGTGATGATGTGGTCGAAGATGTTGTTCAGGCTAACCTAGAAGTACTGGCTCTCAAGGACAGCTGCCAGAACACACCGTTAGGTGCTTGGCGACAGATTTTCTACTTGAGGGTGGTAGCTAGCCAGGCGGGCATTCTCAAAATGCCCTACCACCATGCTATACCGACTGCCACCCTAGGACAACAACCGGGACCTACGGCCTAACGTGCCCTCCGAAGCACGGAAACGCTCAGTAGTAATGTCACTAGCGGTCATCTATCCACCTCATGACTGCGGGCGACGTTGCTTAACTTTGCTGATCGGTTGAGAACAGCTAAGTAAACTTCGCTACGAGCGCTTCGAAACTTAAGGTTGAATTAACAGTTTTTATTTTAATATGGTTAGTAGGTAATACTATCTGTAATGTTTGTATTTATCTATACTAATATTATCAAGAGGAAAGATTTGTATTTTATATTTTTGCATATTAGCAAGTAACAAATAAACTTAAAATCTATTGGACCGATTTGAGAAATTCTTTCACTATTAGAATTCTGCACTATTCTTGATGAACAAAAGCTATAGAATATTTTTAAAAACTTAGGGATCCGTATGAAAACTTTGTTAATAGAACACAAGGTGTAAAAAAAAACTTGTATATTTTTATCGCGTACGCTGCGTAAATTGTTACCAATAGGGTAAAGTGATGTACTGCAATTTTATAGAAGACATCAATATCTACAAAAAAGTATGCACATCCATACATGTAACTATTATATTTATGTCACAATAACAATATTTTATGTTGTAATTAAACAACTTTAAACGGTTTAAATCGCGTATATTTATCATTATTTTATCCCGACGTTTCAAACACTTTGCAGTGATCGTGGTCACACCGTTTAAAGTTGTTTAATTACTATGTGTGATAATCGCAAAAATCTAACAACATTAAGTTTTTATGTGTTTCAATTTATATTTTTTGGTAAATACCCGTGCAAAGCCGGGGCGGTCCGCTAGTAAGTAATATTACAGGATCATTTACTTAGTACATACACACAACATTTTCAGCTGAAGCCTATCATCCAAGGGTTTTTATTCTGATTGTGTATCCTTTAACTAGTCTAAGTAATTAAAGTTATACAAGTAATAACCCTCAAGAGCAGCTTACGGAACTTTTACTTGACAATAGTAAACATGCAGGCCACCTTTTTCTTTTATTTTTAACTTGACGGACAAGTCACCAGCCCATTGGGTAGCGTCACGCCTGTTCACTACAGATACAGTGCCGCCGTTTTTGTATTAATATATACTATACTGTACTCGTTACTTCAGAATGCTAGTTATTATATTTTATTCGCCCAGTAATTTCACATGCTAGAGTAACCTTGGCGCCTAAACAGTGTTGTTTGCACATTATAACTGCTTTAAAGATATCAAACACGGCCGTGGTACCTGACAAGAAGGGCTCTTAATAAAGAGGTCGTAACCTGTAATGAGACCTACCACGCAAAAAGGATGAGACTCAAGATCCTGATTCTGCCGATTTTTAAGATTCAAATAACATAGAGCTAGACTATCGTAGTTCTGCGGTCAAATTTTGAAATATAAAGATTTATTACAGTCACGCTTTTAAATAATAACTAATATATCCTTAAATAATTAAATGAATTAAAAAAACCAGCCAAGTGCAAGTAAGACTCGCGCACGAAGCGTTCCGGTACTAAATATTCTGTGAATAGTTAAAGCGTCTATCTGTCACTGTTATTAGTATCGAGCAAGAAATGGTAAAAAAATCAAGTTTGTTGTATCGGAGCCCCCCTTAAATATTTATTTTATTTTGTTTTTATTATTTTTTGTTATAGCTGCAATAGAAATACATCATCTGTGAAAATTTCAACTGTCTAGCTATCACCGTTCTTGAGATACAGCCTGGTGACAGACGGATGGACGGACAGCGAAGTCTCAGTAATATGGTCCCGTTTTTACCCTTTGGGTACGGAATCCTAATAGAGACTACAGATAATTTAAAGTCCATCAAATAATCAGCGGGTTATTTGATTGACTATACGCCTTAGCATTCCAGCGCCTTAGCATTCCAGGTGCAAAAGTGCCCATTACACTCTCTGCACTGCCGCGTTGGATAGCAATGACCATCCTTTGCACAAGGAATAAGTGAGTTTATTTTTCAAAGGGTACCAATATATGAGAAGGTAGCCGAAAAAAAACTGTTTACCCTATAAGTAAATAATTAGGGATTCTTAAAAATTTCGATTTTGACCATTTTGTAACGGTGTAAATCTCTAAAATCATTTAAATGTAAAAAATTAGGAGTACAATATATACCACTATTTAACAAACAAATAATGAAAACGACGAATTACAACATACTTTAATTAATATACATAAATAAAAACTGTAAAATCATATTTACCATTTATTTTATTTCCTTTTCGGGCAAGAGCATTGCGGAACCCTAAAAGAACGAAGTCACGCAACGAATTCCGAAGATGATTTTTTTAAATTGTTTTTGGGTTTGTTTATGTGTAAGTGACGGAATAAGCACGAGGTGGCGGCGGGCGCTCTCGAGCCGAGAGCGCCCGCCGCAGCAACACTGGATCGTGCCACGCTCCTATTGAATATAGTTTTAGATATTTACATTGAGCAAAGTAATAAAAAATATGAAAAATAAATTACAGGCACAAGAGACTTTTAATATCCGGTGCTCATTCCGTCAAATACAAATTAACAAACACAAAAAAATAAACTTCTTTAATTGTTGGGACTAGCAGAAGTTAACTCTAAGAGGTTGTTAGCATTTTTTCAATAACCCTGTATAGAAAAATCTTATGGGCTGCATTTATATGGCTGAGTTTATCACATCTAAAACTTATCCCATCATCTTACTTAACCAAATATTTGTATAGTATTCTTTTTTTCCTGCCCTTGTTTTACTCTTAGTAGGCAGCAGTGGGAGCACATCGAAAATTCCTCCAATGTGATGCTATTATCACAAGTGCTCAAATGTTTCATAACATCATCTTTCAAGCAGAACAGGTGCAGAATATCTAAGATCCAGTCTGAACCCCTTAGGGGTTGACCAGTGTCAAACATCTTCACTTGGACAGATTTGAAGCAATACATATTGAGTTTGTAGCAGCTACCACAAATAAATGTCAATCTTGTTAATATGCCTTCGCTCCGAGTTGTTTTCAAATCATGCTTCAGATTTTTTCAATAAAATGAAATGGCACAGTTGGCAATAAATTACGCTTGTAAATTAACTTATTTATAAAATATAAATTATACCTTTCTAAAAGGTAGACCTCAGCAAGACGGACAAATTGACTCTTTTGATTTCAATGATTAGTTTTCTGTAGGAATTTATCCTAAACACATCGCGACTACACCATATAGCTGACTCGTTTTTACGATGGTATTTTCTCTTGTCAGCGTTTCAATATAATTAAAACAATTTTACCTAAAATGGAACCGACTTCAACATTCAAAAATGTGAAATAACTTGATGATGTCGGTACCATGATAAATCAAAAGTGCCTATATATTGTACGCATGGTACCAACTTCGACAAGTTATTTCACACTGCTGAGTATTAAATTTGGTTCCATATTTAGGTAAAAAACACCCATTTGTGACCCTTGCTACTTAGGGGATCGAGTGTCATTCACTGTCAATGACTATATCAACAAGATAAGAAAACACTTTTCAATTTTTGGTGCGTACAAGGCTGGACCGATTTTGATGAACTTTAACTTTGCCCTTTAAATAGGAATTTTACAAGGGAAGCATCACTTTTCATGAAATAAAAAAAGAATCATCAAAACCGGTTCACCCGTTCAAAAGTTCTGAGGCCAGAAACTTAAAAAAAATACAGTCGAATTGAGTTCTTCCTGCTTTTTTTAAAGTCGGTCAAAAATACATTATAATTCACAATGTGTTTTCTATAAATATATTCCAGAAGGTATAACTCCAACGAAGTAATGAAAAACTGTAGTAATAATATCTTCTTTATATTAAAAAAAACCTACCTATGCTATTAAAATAGATACATACATATATGATATTGTACCAGTTTTTTTATTTGCTCCTGTTAATAAAATTGATCAGGCATATTTTTTACAAGCAAAATAAATTAATCAAATGAATTGGGAAAAGCAAGCCACTCTGAGTAGGTCAGACCAGGTTATTTTTTTTATGACTGATATAATATAAATATCTTATATACAATACCAAACCATATTTTTACAATTCTTGTACAATTTTAATATTGTTATGTTTGCAATAACATCTGCTCTGCGGATTACATTACAAAATTACGTAAAGAAAAAAAAACCTTACGATCCATTCCCATACGATGGTTGAAGAACGAGAGCAAAAAATAGAGTTATTAGTCATAATGTCATGTTAGCTAAGTCAGTCAGAGCATGCCCCGGCTATAAGAATTGATGGACGCGGATTCAAATCCCGCACATGACTATAATTTATACTCTCGTAAATTTGTAATTTTGTAATTCTTGTACAATCATTAGCAGGCTGGTCTTCAATGAAATTATGATTTCCGAATAATTTGGCTTCTGAACAATATTTTAAGATCACGTCTTACTAACTCGACAAAACCATTTTTTTAGGAATAAATCATTGCAAATAAGACACTACATATAATGGTAACTATAGAACTAAGAGCATTAACAGCGGAGCTCTGATAATAACCAAGAGTTCTTGCAGTTTTATCCATTTCAACAAACGCGTCCATAAACTCTAAGCTGGTGTCCACGATCTGTTCAGCAGGTAAAAGGAAGCCAAACTCTCCAAGGTCACGAAGTTCGATGAGGTAGACAATGGGGACATCCGCTGCATATTTCACCCAGTCAAAGCTGGTTCCACTCATTGGATCTGAAATAAATAAACTGAATTAATTAAATAGCCAACACATTGATAACTATGTTCTTTATGCATATATGTGGTGTTTTTACATATAGCTGATAGGCAAGCCTTTGGCCACTATCTCGCCTGATGGTAAGTGATGATGTGATCGAAGATGTTGTTCAGGCTAACCTGGAAAAAGAAGCTGGTTAAGTGCTTGAAGTAGAAAATCTGTCGCTAGCACGCCAGCCAGGCGGGCATTCGCATAATGCCCTACCACCATGCTATAACGACGGCCATCCGAAGACGACAACCAGGACCGACGGCTTGACATGCCCTTCGAAGCACGGAATCGCTCAGTAGTAGTGTTACTAGCGGCCACCCATCCAACTCACGACGGCGGCGAACTCTGCTTAATTTTGCTGACTGGTTTAGAACAGCTAAGCAAACTTCGCTACGAGCACTTTAAAACGGAAATTCTGTATGAACGGGATTCAAACTCATGCGTGACCATCCGTCTCCAGGGCCAGTATAGAGTAGGTTGCAAAATTTGTCTTGTTTGTTATTACTGCTGTCACTTCGCCACGTCTGCACGGCTAGTTTAGAGCAAGTTGCAAAATTAATATTGTTTGCATTTTATCTGTAATTATTCTTGTTACTTTGTCCTCTTGTTGCGTTCTATTTCTAACGTTTACCATAGTACTATACTATTTAATTAAATATAATATTTATGCTTAACCAATTCCAAAACGTGACATCAAAATATTAAAGAATTGCAAATTTGTAGAACTATACGAATAATTTATTCGTAGTCGGAGCATATCCCGAAACTCCACAAAATTCTTCTCGTGGGTTAAAATTTTCCTTTCATTGTAATGTCGCAAGTATTTACTAATTATCTTCTTTAGGAACTTAACCACTTCATGTTATTGTATGATAGTTAAGTGTTACTTACACAGGACGTCAGCTGATATTCCAACTCTGTACGTAGTGTTGAATCTCTTGTATAGGGCATCAGACCCTCTAATAGCGATTTCATACTGAAAAGAATAAGAAATATAAAAATTACGCCCAGGCCTAGTCCTCGTCATATGCCTTATGGTTATGGGTACCTATTGGTTTAGGTGGTGGAAGAGCTCAGTAAGATAAATGTATATCTCTGAGTGATAGACATATACCTTTACGGACTTTTTTGTAGACCTATTTAAGGTTTACAATACTATAGTAAATTATTTTGATCTATCTCGTACTGTTCAGCCAGTGTTGGCAATGTAAGCGCAAAAAATGTGTTTATTTACGACATTACATTAGGAACCTTTAAAATTATCAGTGTTTCTTTACTATATTATGCATAAAAACCTTTATCTTGAATCACTCTATCAATTTAAAACAACGCATCAAAATCGATTGCGTGGTTTTAAAGATCTAAGCACACATAGGGACAGACAGACAGCGGGAAGCGACTGTTTTGTACCATGTAGTGATAGTCATTTATAGGTTCCTTTCCCCATCTGCCATCAAGCTCAGCAGCTCAATAACAAAATATTATTTATGGCTTTTAAAATAAAAAAATATTACATCTTAATAGAAGCTAAAATTCTTTAGATACTTTAGATTTCATTATAGACATACACGAAAACTTAATGAAAGTTTTTAAAAGCACTTAGATTGGATAAGAACTATTTTGACCTCGTTTTGCCACTTTCCAACATTCTTCCAACTTTCCTAACCTTCTTAAGACCTTCAATTCCAACAACCTCTTGACGGATTTAATTATATTAAAATTAAGATACACTTTTATAAGTACCTCAGACAAATTTTAAGAAGGTTTAGAGATCAGCTCTTGAAATAATACAACAGCACAAAAGCTCAATTTTATTATAATTACTAACCAGGTTTTGGCGAGTGCCAGCACTTTTTGAGAAAGACCTTTATTTACCCAATGTGCTGAAGCTATAGTTTTAAAAATTCAATTTCGATACTTGAGTACAGTATCAACCACATTGTCCACTGCTGAACGTAGCCTCCCCAATTAAAGGGGGTTTGCCATAATCTCCACACTTGACAGCCATCTTGGGGATCGCAGTTTAAGATATCAGTTCCTCAGAAAACGCTGCTGCCCACCTTCCGGTACCTTTAGTCGCCTCTTACGACACCTACACGTAGGAATGGGGGCGTGACATTCTATCGTACGAACGTTATAATATTCAAAATACTTAATCCTTCAATGTGATTAACGTTACTTACCATATCAGCATAGTTGCTAGGCCTGCCTACATCACCAGCATTGCTTAAATGGCTGTACGGTACAATGATGAGCTGTGTGTAAGAATGGAAGGAAATGTAGTAGATAAACTGTCCTCTTTCTTTCAAGCTGTTGACATAATTGACAATGGATCTGGTTTCTGGTTCAGAGGCTGGTAGAGGACCGGCGTAGGTGTTTGTGCAAGAATCGTTTGAAGCTCCAACAGCTGAAAATTGAAAGCAAAATTGAATAATTGATCTAAGAGCCCTAAATTGCATCAAAATCAAATAAATAATCAATGTAACAAAAACATTTTAAACGATACAAATTTATGGGAATATGATATTTACATTTTTGTAAGACTAATTAGTTGCTGAAGACGTTTCTATATTATACAAATCAAATATTTTCATACTTTATTAATGACTCCTAATTACTGTTTAAGTTGCATGCACGTTCTTAAGCTACTAAACCTTATAGCTAGGCTCCCAGGTTTGTCAGTTTTTCCTGATTATCAATGTTGTTATTAATTTAACTAGACTGTAAATTGGTGATATTTCGTTATCTAGTTCACTTGGTTTTTTTAATATCAGTAAATTGCGTTCTATATACTCCCCAATTTGTCCCACACCGTCTAAACTCTGCACCTGAGCTGATCAATAGAAAAATTCAAACCAATATGTACAGATAAGTATGAACAGTTAAAAATTTACTTACACATCCACACAAAGTCAAAGTTCCTGTTGAGATCTACACCATTGCTCATGTCGTCATCAGCGGTATTACAAGTTTTAAAACTGGCAGTACTTCTGTTTTTTCTCCACATGCGATTCTGTAAGTATCATGGAATAAAATACATGAGGTACCTTCAGTTAAGAAATGTTTGTAAAATTATGACACTCTATCAATAAACAGATACAGAAAATTTTCCGTGTATTTGATTATAGACAAGTGTACTCATAATAAATATATAATGTATACAATTTATATAACAAATAGCTTGCAATATTAACAAAATATTGACATTTCTTAAACAATCTAAATTTTGGTTAACATCTGGTCTGTTGTAATGTTAAAATGCAATTTAAAGCCTGAGACAATCAAAGCAATTATTTTTATTTTATTTGATCAATTACAAAGCTTTTTTAAAGGTAAATTTTTGAAATTTACCATGAAAATATTCTACTGCCGCGATCATCTTTAATGATATGGAACCATTAAAGACAAGGAACTCGGGACCCTAATTTTTAAATGTTTTTAATCTTCTTGCTAATTTTATTTTATCTCTTTACATTACGGCTGTATTGCTTTACTCTAAATTAAAATTATAACGATATCTTTTTACATTACTGCTATGTTGGCTTTGTTGTTATACTAGGCTATGAGGTTTAAATCACAACCTTACCAAGTGAGATACTTCAAAATATCTTTATGCCCTAACTGTCGTATTATTAAACGTAGAGTAACCTCTGCATAACTTTACTCCGAGTATGATCCTGATACGTTTTAGCCGAAAGTCATATTAATAGACGTGGCGTAAAGAAAGAATAGGCCAATCCAAGCTTTAGTCTCAGAATTATTTTTACTGCTACGATCACAGAGGTTTAGTTTGAGATTAAAATTACTTATAGCACTAAAACAAAAACAGCCATATCAATAAAAAATATGCTCTGCTCTTCGTTAAATCCTTTGTTAAGCTCAGGGTAGATTAACTCTATTATAAAAACGATATTCAAAAACGGTATTCACTAGCGTGGAATAATAACGGAGTAATGCCTTATTTACTGAATAGTTAGGAGTACTAACATAATAATACTAGTTTGTGATTTTTTAGTCTTCGTTCTCTGTGTTGATGTACATAGCCTTTAGTAGGATCTTAATATATATTAATTGGGGTTGAATATCCCGCATAAATGTGTAGATATTTTCTTGTTTATAAATTTTTGAAAAAGATTTATTTAAATTTGTCATGAAAAGTAAATGGTATGTGTAATCTGTTACCACATGCACTAAAGTTCTCACGAATTAGGGAATTTATGAATGTAATTAAATTAAATTATATGGCATTGATGCCATTAAACATTTTCAGCAATGGATTCAAGTCATGAACTCTCTGCACTGCATTACTTGTAATGTAAATCTATTTGTCAAAATATTTTTAATCATTTATAAAATATAATATAAATTGAAATTACTCTGCATAGTGTAAAATTTTTGAAGAAAAATTGCGTTTGTTTATTTATATGAAATAAAAGTGTAGACTGTTACTTAAGCTCAGATTTAATAACAAGTCTAGAGCAGAGGCACATAAGTAGACGACGAGCAAATGAGGTGGATCGTTAAGTTACTGGTGACATAATGCCCTAGCAGCGACCAGCAAAGCGCCAGAAAAAGAACTTTGAGGTTTTTGTTAGGTTCCTTTTGAAAGGTTCTAAGGTATTACAGATAAATAAAAATATTAGTAAAAATATATTGCTGTCCCCATAAATGCAGTTTTACGCAACTTTAAACTAATATTCAATAATTAAGTATATTATTCAAAAACTAAGAATCTTACAGGGTGAATTCTTAGCAGATGATACCCTCTCTCTTTCTGCATACATATATATTAACATATAATTTGGTAATAATGAATACATAAAAATCATTAAACATTATCATTAAATATCAATTATAAATGTCACTTAGAAACTTATGTATTTTATCAGCGTAATTAATATGTTAGATGATTGCTAATTCGTGATTTTTAAAGCCGATAAAATTAATTCAATAACTAGTTTCAAACGTGAATGTATGTCACGTACAGACCTTGCTATCTAACGTATTAGAATTGTATTTTGTTACATTATTTTCTAGACAGATATAGTTCATTGAATTTTTACTTACATGGGTAAAAGTATAGTTATATCCATCAGGGTTGACTATTGGGAATATATGCCATTCAAAATTGTCTGCTAAAGTCCTTATTTCTGGATCATTACTTGTTAAGAATTCTTTGATAATCCACGTGACGGTAGCTGTTGTGATCCATTCCCTCGCATGAAGTGTCCCTTCTAGCATACTAACAAGAGTATGCTCTTTATCACGGTTGAAATTCATAATCACTCCTTTGATTTCTTTGTTTTCAAATGATCGTCCAATGACAACAGTAGACACAATACTAGGATAAGCATCAGCTAATTCATCAAGCCAAGCATAGACCTGATCAAGGTTGTAGTACTGATCCCAGCTCAAAGACAACAAAGATTCTGAGCGTCTGATTTTCGATGGTAGAAGCTGGTCGTTTATAGCCCTGGAATTGTAAATATTTTTTTTTATTTTGATTAATTTTTACTCACCGACTTAGGTTGAAATTTTATTCTCTCAGTAGTTCAATTGATCACACACATGGGAAAATAATCTATACCTATAATAAAACTGTAACAGATCCAATTCTGTACATTGCAGATATTTTAATAATAATTTTTGTTAGCACTCTGTAGCTGATACTGATGCCAAAACTGTATTTTTGTTTATTTTTGTCTGTCTTTCTGTCTGTCTGTATTATGGCCGCGCATCACGCCAAAACTACTGATTGAATTTCAAAAAAAATTAGCAAGATTTTAGATAATACCACGAAGAGTATACTTTTTATCCCGAAATTCAGCACGGTTTTCTCGGGAACGGGGATGAGAGTCAAAATGTACACTTAGTTGTAATTTATTAACGTGAAGCCCGATTTCAATCATTATTTTTTTGAAAGATTAGTGGTGATTGACTCCACCGACAGCCTGGCAACCCACGGGCAGCTCGGCACCTTACGGTCAGCCTTGCACCCTTCAATTTAGTTTTGCAAGCTTGCTAAGATAAAACTCTAAAATCTGCAACATTCGCCACAATCAGTTTTTTTAACTATCTATCTTTTGCCGGATACATTTCGGAGACTGCGCAATGGAAGTGCACATTCTGATACTTATATTTTCGTTCTAACGTTAAACAAGGAGAGCACCGGCAAAGAGATGCCGTTTTAATATGAGATAAACAGTGCTCAAATGTGAATAATTTGTCTGCAGGTACTACTGAATATATTTAAAAGTGGTTACAAGTGTTTGGCTATTTTTAGGTTCAAAGAATAATAACTGTATTATGATGTTAAAAAAAAATCTATGGAAAAAAGTTTGAAAACCATAAAAGGTGACAAACATTTAAAATTGCGTTAATGAAAGTGAAAATAAACGAAGTTTGCTAACTTTGTCCGTTAAATGGATAACGTTAGAAAACTTCATTTACATTATATTCCCTTAAGTTTTACGTTTTGTTTTGCTTATCTACTTTAGTGTACATACATCATGAAATTAATTTACACGGCTGACTTATTATACGAGTCATTACATTCCAAAATAAGCTTAGTTTTTAAATATTCAAATTCAACTCACTTTTGTAGGTCCGCAATTATTTCAGTAACCTCAATATTGCCTTCATTGAGTGTTTTTAAGAACGCCGCTTGATTTTCGTGAGCAACCATGATTTTGACAACTTGGTTGACATTAAACTGGTCCTGCCACAATTCACCAAGTCCATTACTTTGCACATCTTCTAATATCTTCACTTCATCATTGGATTTAGGAACTACATTATATAATTTGTACCCATCATAGCTTTTTTTCTGTCCAGCTACGGAAGCTGCAAATGCTATAGACACTAAAAATATGGTTTTAAAATTCATTTCAGGATATGTGTTACCTAATCGTATTTTCGTCAATATGAATTCGTTGAAATGGTTCAAATTTCGATTGATAATCACTTAGACATTGTTATCTTCTGACATTATTGATTAAATTTTTTATTTGATTAGGTTCATCATATCTTCCAATTTTACATGATTATTATCAGTTAAGATTTTAATACACAGTCGAAGTACTAATATATATAGTACTTCCACCGTGACTGTGTCTGTGTGGAAATTGGTGGTATAGCGCTCCTTTATTTTTTTTTAGTTTATTGGGATGAAATTTTCGTTTTCCAGAATTTTAAATATATCAAAAATTCTGCCTGTTTCAAAGTGACAGGCAATAAAGACATACACATAGGTACATTCACTTTTGAATTTTTATTAGAAGTCATAATTATTATCTTCTTGTACTTACACGGTTAAGCTGCATTATGCCTTCACTCACAACATAAAAACATTAAAAATAATATTTTTCTACTAAAAAACACAAGGACACCAATGTAAAAATATTTGGATTTTGTTTTATGGCCGGCCACCTGGAAACTCTTAAAGGAAGTGCTCACGTTGGTAGTCCACCGCAACTTCTCGGGTATAGGAGCTCTGATGTGTTTTTAATATGCAGCAACACCTAATTAACATTGACGTGAGTGATGGTATGCTGCACGTTCGGTTCACAACGAGGACCTTCTCCGCTTACAGCCTTGATTACTCAAAAGGTGGCGAGTATAACGCTCACGTTCCCAAACCTAATCGCAAATATGTTATTTTTTATTGGCTAGTCTTTGACCACTACTCACCTGAGGTAAGTTTTGATGTGGTTGAAGATGTTGTTCTGGCTAACCTGGAAATACTGGCGCTCAAGGAGAGATGCTGGAACACATCGTTAGGTGCTTGGCTACATATTTTCTACTTGAGGGTTTCAGAAAGGCGGGTATTCAAAATTTTATACCACCATGCTAAAAACTCTCAATAAATCAAATGTAGAAAATTGTAGTCATAATGACTTCAAAAAAATATCCATAGTAGAACTTTATTGACTATTTCTAGTGTCTTTATTTACTTGATTACGAAGGCAGTCTTCCTCATGAAAGATATAAAAATTTGTGAATTTACAATCCAAATACACGTTTTATCGAAGGATAAACAAGATTCTGCAATGTTTTAGGTCGTATTTCAATTTAAACCTTAAACATTACTATTTATGTTGTATTTTTGTTTGAGTAGAGGGAATCCTGTAAAATGTTGGATAGCGTTTGCTTGATCTAGCCGTCTTCCTGGAGCATTTGTCGTGAAACAACTGTTTGTTGGGTCTCAGTCACAAAGTTGAAGGTCCGGTATTAAATACAGTTTTGGTATTTCTGCTTAAAAAGAAGCATATAACATTTTTGATGTACCAATAAAAAAATAAAAATCTGATAAAGGGCATCATCCGCATTGAAAGAAAAACAAG
Organism: Plagodis pulveraria; assembly: GCA_963890685.1. Classification (NCBI taxonomy): domain Eukaryota; kingdom Metazoa; phylum Arthropoda; class Insecta; order Lepidoptera; family Geometridae; genus Plagodis; species Plagodis pulveraria. The sequence continues at coordinate 5,346,029 of OY982964.1, read as the reverse complement.
TGTACTCGTATTATGTTGTCTTAGGTTTTCGCGTTTATTACACATAGTAATTAAACCAATTTAAACGGTTTAAATCGCGTATATTTATCATTACTTTTGTCCCGACGTTTCAAACACTTTGCAGTGATCGTGGTCCCGGGGTGACTGTAATAAATAATGATAAATATATACGCGATTTAAACCGTTTAAAGTTATTTAATTACTATGAACAAGTGTATTAGTTTTGATCACTACTTTATAAGTCGATGTCTACAGTATTTGTTGGTTCATAAGAGGATATTTTTTATAATATACCAAAATTTCAGACTTTCAACCAATTTATTTTTGAGATAGACTCCGTTAATAATGTGATTTAAAATAGGTAACTATGGGCATTTAAGATAGAAAAAAATACGTTTTATGCTCAGTGAGCTCTAGATGATGATATCTCATCTACATGCTAGAATTTATATACATTGTATAGATATAAATTAGAGTTGTGAGTCATATGTCATGTTAGCTAAGCGGTCAGAACATAGGGATATCCTGGCTTAGGGGTGGATGGGCGCGGGTTCGAATCCCGCACATGACTATAATTTTATCTCTCGTTGCAATCATGTAATTTCTTAATAGTATGAAGCTGTCTGTGCCCTCAATATAATAGCCTACTCACAGCCTATTCGCATTGGTGAGTAGACGCATGTTTTTAACTGTATTTATCATTTAGTTGTCATTTATGATGTTCTACATTCTCCTTATGTCTGTATATTCTTAGACCGGGAAATGTACTGAACTTTTTTTTATCAATATAATGTATGTAGTCATTATTTTACTAGCGCGTCCATTGTGTAAAGCACCTAACACACTTGCTGCTCCCTGGGTGGGTCACTACGGCACAATTATATTTATCGCCATGCAACAGCGTGTTGTCCGTCAACGCATAAATCAGCGCACCTACCAACGACGACGGAGTCTGTTTTAAGGTTCTACTTTCAAGGATATGGTCACCGAAACTCATTATTTAACCTGTCTCTCAACCTGGTGCATACTATGATTCGGCTTATTCCACTTAAATCTTCACTCATGACTCCGTGTATTTTTAATTTTATAGTGATTTCATCTGTATCTATGTTACTGACTTCTTCAAGCTTAAATCATTAAACTGATTATGTGGTACTTACATTGCCTTCTTTTCATCAACACTTGGTAAGCGAATGAGCTGACAAAACTACAACGAAAGGAAAAATTGGAAATACCAATATAACTGTCATGATTAAAAATTTAACAGTTGATATTGTAGTAATTTAGTCCAAGAAGAGCCCGGATTCGAATGTAAAATACTTCGTATCCTGATGTAACCAAATTTTACCCAAAAAAAGTTGTGAGCGGTCTGCTAGTATACATAATTGTATATAGGGCTAATAAAGGATGACATAGTATACCCTATTTCATCGTAATCATTATCTGCCTAGACATGAGTACTGTTGGACGCATGCCAATCAATGGATTGATATACAAGTTTTGATACCTTGTTAGGAAACCTCATATAAAACAAATTTTGTGTATATATTGAATACACAACATTTGTTTTATATGAGGTATTCTTAATGCTTTTCCCATATATAATATTAAAACACTTGTTCTTAATAAAACGACTTCCAAAAAGGAGTAGGTTCTCAAAACGACTCTATGTTTTTTATGTTTGTTAGTGGTTACTACGCCAATTGCAAAATTATTTCGACAATTCATTTTTTGTATGTTTGCTTTAGAGGTATTAAATCAAATAACTTGAAAAATATCTATGCCATCTAATATTTTTATGGTAATTAAATTATGGATCCATGTTTTTAATGTAATTAGGTTAAGAGATAAAAGATACAGTTTATAAGTAGAACCTGATACAAATATAATCAATTTAAGGCAGTACTTAATACTATTACTCATTCACCCTGAAATTATAACTATGTAATTTCCGAATCTATAGATAGAAATTTATAGGAGATATTTGCTTTAGAAGTAATATTATAAGGTGGCAATAGTATTTTTGTTAATTTATTTTAAAGTATTGAAGAGCATGTCTTGTATTTCAAATATAAATCTGTTTCTTCCTTTCGATACGTCGCGCGTCGTCCCGTAGTATTTGCGGCAATAGACTCTGGGAATTCACTTTAAGATTTTCAGCAAAACTTTAAACAAGTATCTCTGGTAAAGTCTATCAAATGTATTATATTATAAAAATAAAAGTAATACTCCAAAGTACTTATGACTCCGACTGATACCTAATTTGATTTTAAGGATGCCGTCCTTTGAAGTGGGAATATGGTCTCTTTTTGAAGACTCCTAAGTCGTATTAGTTCGGAAATACTTCCAATGGCAGCTGGTTTCACAAGGCCGTGCAAGGCAGAAAATGCCGTGAGAATCGCACGGTTGTGGATTTCAAGACGTCGACATGAAATTGACAAAACATCATGCATTAGGGACAATTACACAAATTAAAGTGCAGGTATGAAATCATCAGCCAAGAGCGCCCGCTGCGGCAACACTGGACTGCACCGAGCACCCTTTGAATAGAGTTTTTAATATTTATATCGAGCTAAGTTACAAAAAAATATTAAATTACAGGCACAAGAGACTTTCAACATCAGGTGGTCCTCGTCCTTATTCCGAGAAATACCGATGATCAAAAAAAAATATCAACATTTTTGGAACAACTAGCAAAAGTCAACCCTAAGAGATTGTTGGCATTTTACCAATAACCCTGCATATTATTTTATAAACACCACGTTTTAATAAATAAACACATTATTTTTAAAATGTTATATATATGTGTCTAATTATGTAGGTACCTAGTTAAAGTTGTTACAAAAGCTGTCCATAAAATCCACAAAAATTATGCAATTTTCAAACTTTTTCATAACTTTTATTCACATTAATTTCATGGCCGCTAGTGACATTACTACTGAGCGTTTCCGTGCTTCGGAGGGCATGTTAAGCCGTCGGTCCCGGTTGCTGTCTTAGGATGGCAGTCGTTATAGCATGGTGGTACAATATCTTTTTAAGAAGTGATGGCTATGGACTGCCGTGCAGCAGGTCCATGGTTCGAATCCCGCCCAGAGCTTGAGCTTCACCGCATGGTAGAAGGGCATTTTGCGAATGCCCGCCTGGCTAGCTACCACCCTCAAGTAGAAAATCTGTCGCCAAGCACCTAACGGTGTGTTCCGGCAGCTGTCCTTGAGAGCCAGTACTTCTTGGTTAGCCTGAACAACATCTTCGACCATATCATCACTTACCATCAAGTGAGATAGTGGTCAAAGGCTAACCTATCAGGCATAAAAAAAAAACTCGCTCATCCATTTCATTGTGAGAATTTCCTAAGATTAAACAAAATGACGATATGTTCTATTTCAATAATAAAGGCAATACTTACGCGTGAATTGAAACATTTTTCTGATCTCTCACAGTGCGTGTATAGTAAGTGCAGTGTGTAAAGACACAGGAAGGCATATTTTACACAAATTTTTCCTAAAAAAACACGTTTAGCAGCAACGTATACCCAAGAAGCTAGGAAGTGCAAGACTGGTAGCGACTACGGCAATTGCCTCGCATTTGTCTAGTAAATATGTGGAGCTCACAACTCATCTACAGGTAAAATATCTTAGATAGCCACGCATAGCTCTGATCTCTTCTGAAGTGGCACGTACCGTAGAATAATCCCGTCTCGACGGATACACCGATGTACCTGTAGGTTCATACCTAAAGTACGGAGTGAGGCATGCTACTATAGTGTTCAAAATTACAGAGCTAATGGTGTATATAATGCACACAATGCAAATTAGGTAATCCACGAGATGACGATGTATCGAACAGAGCAACATTATCAACAATGATCAAATTCTGTACACCCTACAGCTTGTATTGCGTCGCGAGAGCAAGCGATACGGACGGATGTGATAGGGAAACTTGTATGGTAGGTTGTATAAGAAATACCGATTTCTATTTAGAAGTGACTTTATTGATTCACATCGTGGAATGCCGCGTTAGAATGTCACACCCATTTCTTTCTGTGTGTGTCGTGAAGGGGGCTCAGGGAAAAATATTGGAAGGTGGGAAGCAACGTCTTTTGAAGTACTGATAACTGTACTGCGATCCCCAAGACGCCTGGAACAGCGTGAGGATTATGGCAGGGTCTCCTTCATTGGGGGAAACTTTGTTCGACAGTGGACGTTTCGGTTGACGTGATCACGATGATGATATTTGATTCAGTGATAAATACTACTTTTTTTTTAATACTTGATAGGTTAGCCTTTGAACACTATCTCACCTGATGGTAAGTGATCATGTGGTCGAAGATGTTGTTCAGGGTAACCTAGAATTACTGGCTCTCAGGGACAGCTACCAAAACACACTGTTAGGTACTTGGGGACAGATATTCTACTTGCGGGTGGTAGCTAGCCAGGCGGGCAGTCGCAAAATGCCCTACCACCATCCTAAGACAACAACCGGGACCGACGGCTTAACGTTAAACTGAAGCACAGAAGCGCTCAGTAGTAATGTCAATAGCGGTCACCCATCCAACTCATGATCGCGGCGGACGTTGCTTAACTCACCTTATCTGTTAAGACCGGCTAAGCAAACTTCGGTACGAGCGAAAGTATTTCGTCACCAAAATCTTAATCGCTTATATCCTACTACATACGCCTACAATGATCACGATACAGAGACAATGGCGCCATTATTCGACTGCACAATAAACCGAACGCTGATTAAGCGGTGCACAGAACACTGTCGATCGTAAATTATTTTGGACCTAAACGACTGGATAGTACGGGTTTTGTACAGAAGTCTTAAAAATATAAATATTAAAGTACTAACGAATGCTTAAGATTTCGTTCCCTTAGTATAATTAGTTAGCTTAGTTAGATGGTGAACGGCCTCTTTTTAAAATCCACAGATTAAAAACATGGAGCTATTGAAAAAGTTTTTTATACATCAACAAAAATATAATATTACTTTTTTATGTTGATCGAGTTCTTTAACAAAAAAAAAATAGTTTTGGTAAAAGAATGTTGTCTTAGGTTTTCGCGATTATAATACGTAGTAATTAAACAACTTTAAACGGTTTAAATCGTGTTTGAAACGTCAGGATAAAAAAATAATGATAAATAAACGCGATTTAAACCGTTTAAAGTTGTTTAATTTGGTAAAAGAAATCGAACAGTTATTAACATGACTGCGTCCGTCACTCTTGCTTGCTTGAAGTCAAGTATCGCGTAATGTCAGACAGAAGATAATCTCAACATATTCAATAGTGACATCTGTTTTTCATTTTTAATACCAAAGTAGCCATGAGATGACATAGCTGCAGAATGTTTAGCTTTATAGCTAACTTGGTGGAAGAGTGATTAGAAGTAGCACATCTCGACCGTCAAATAATGTCTTCTTCTTATGTAGCGATTTAACTAAATTTAAGCATGGTGGAAGGACGTTTTGTGAATGCCCGCCTGGCTAGCGCCCACCCTCATTCACCACATTCAAGTAGAAAATCTGTCGCAAGACCCTAACGGTGGGTTCCGATAGCAGTCCTTGAGAGCCATTGAAATTACAGGTATATGAGACTTTAAAACTATGTCTCAAGGTGACGGGCGCAGTGCGAATCGTGACAGACGAAATGCATCTGTTATAGGCAGAGTTTAGTCCACTTAACATCAGGTGGGCTTTACACAATTTAGCTTATTATAAATACGTTAGAAACTAAACACTTGCTTGGTAAATTATTCAATTAAAACCAGATAAAAAATATGTTTTGGTCCCATAATCGAACATCTGATTTTAGGCTACCATTATTTCTGCTATTTTTGTACACCCTATAAAACCTTATATTTAATTAAATTATCAAGTATACACAATTATTTAGTATACATTTATAAACTAATAATATCGTAAATTCAGACAACAGATATTAATTTTATTATTGCACCAATTATCTTCAAGCACATCATATTTGTTCGGACCGATCAACTTATCGGGCAGTTTTCGAACGAACCTCTTTTGCTAGTCGTCTATTGTGATATATGGATTGTACGTGAAATTAACTTGTAATTTTGTAAAATCTTTCTCTGTTTTTATATTGGTTTGTTTTTTTGTTGTTGAATTTGTATTTATTTTGCTACTACTATTTTGTGTTCTACGCTAATAATTTGAACTTGTGGTGAGTGTGCCGCGAGTGTTGTCGTCATCTGGACCCTTTGTTTGGACATTTACTGTCGTGACTTTGAAACCTCAAAGGACTGGAAGAAGATCAACCCCCCTATCTTAATCGTAAGTTCTCTTTGATTCACTGGCCAGTTAATTAGGACGTGATAGGCTACAGGGATCAACGACGGAGCGGAGAAAACCCTGCATCATTCTGTAGGTACCATTTGTACCTTATTTTTGTTGTGTTTCATTTCAGCCCGGTGAACTGCCGGCAAAGTTATTCATTCCATATAGATTGTCTAGGCAGAAGAACGCTTCCACTGAACATACCTGCCTGGGCAATCTGGAAGTTTAACAATATTACTAACCAATAGTTAGTTAGAAGTAAACAAAGGATAGCATATCAGTTGTGAAATATATGTATCTTAAAAACTGTCATTATACAAAACTCCTTTTAAAAGCCTGGCCACAAAATATTGCTTGTATAAAAAGTAATTGCCAAGTCAAAATTCTCACACCTTCAATTTCTCTTCATTTCATAAAACTCAGCACCAGAGAGGACTCTCGTTCTTGAATTGCCCGTAGCCTATTTACATTAATTTCAACCTGGATCTAGCAGTATTCACGGGCTTATGGTTTTTATATCTCGGATTATAATTAAATACCGTATTTTGTGGAGCACAGCGTTGGAATACTCTACCATTGGTTTACGAATTCGATTCTTATATGAAAAACGTAGTACCAAACTGCAAATGATAAGCTTCTGGAGCAGTACATAGAATCACTATAAAATAGTTTCAAGACAGTCAAACTGCTTGACAGCAAGCACGTAGTTTTTGCTTGAAACAAGTAGATTACCAATGTTTACTGGATGCTTTAGTCAAGTATTTGCATGTTAGCCCTATGTGTTGTCAGAGGACAGTAAAAATAATAAGCAACGGACCGAAAAAAATCTATTATTATTATTAGTGTTTGTTAAAGCGATCCCTAATTGGTATCATTCTTAACTAGTTGGTGTTATACTTTTTCCATTTATTCTTTTATTTTAACTAAATGCTAGAGCTAACAATAGTTTGTCTTTGTTCGAATCTATTTCACTTTGTCTGAAAAAGTATACTGTACTGTATACTGTCTAGAAATGAGATTAGTCCCTTTGGTTGACTCAAACTGCTTGACGGGTGCATGAAGCTGCTTGACCAAGTGATACTGCATGCTTCTTGTCTATATTTATTCGTGCAAACATGAAAATTTTATTCATATTCAATGTTCGGTTTCTCAATATTGTGTAATAGACAAATATATCTCATATATGAACATGCGCAATAGATAGTTCTAAATATTGTCATGTTTGCAATAACTCCTGCTATGCGGATTACATAGAATTACGAATATACGATAGAAAAAAATTAAGTCATGTGCGGGATTCGAACCCACGTCCACACATGACTTAATTTTTTTCTATCATATATTCGTAATTTTGTTACTCAATAGATAGTTTGTTTATGTGTCTGTTTCATGTTTTAATATTTAAATTGGTGTTCAATAAAGAATATGTGTATTGTATAGTATTTATGAATGTACTCATGACATGTGTGTAGTTAGTAACTAAAATTTTCTTAGAACGATTAAATATAATATATATATATATATACATATATAGAAAGGTTAATAAAATTACCAGTTAGTATATCATTTTAGAACGTACAGTAATACGTCATCATTTTCCTTCGAGATTACAGTGGGTAGAGATATTCACGTCACAAAAGTGATATGCCGCACGTTAGCAGACCTATGGGGATTTTTAGTACAGGTAACATACTTCACTTTGGAAACTATCGCGAGTTTTATCCATATTAACTTTTAAGGAACCGGCTAGGATCCGCGTTATATTTACCGGAAAGATTCCGACCAGTTTCGGACTGTTTTGAAGTCCTTCGTCGTAACTAGACTAACGTAAAGTCTGTTTTTTATAACTTGTCTTAAAATGTAAACAAACATACCTCTGCTACAAAATCACAAGTTGCCGTTATAATCACTTATATTTGGCCATTCACAACTGAGTAGACCTAATAAAAGAAACATCACGCTTCGAAAAACATACAAATATCATTGAAATTTATAGATATTTACAAAATATAAATCAATTAACGTAATGATCACAAAAACTGTTGACAGTAATGACAGTGATTTGACATTAATTAGTAATCTATCTTATCTATGAATTTTAGTGATGGGAACATGGGTATCAAAATAATGAATAATTGAAGTGAACAACTGAACATATTTCGTTCATAAGGCATTCGACTGTGTAGAGCACTGCACTCTGATTCGTAAACTTTCCCACTATGGTATTCGTGGGAAAGCTCTGAATCTTATAGAGTCATATCTGTCAGACAGGCTACAGAGGGTTGGAATAAATGGCAATACTTCTTCCGGGTCATTGGTAAAAATGGGAGTACCACAGGGATCAATTTTGGGACCTTTTCTGTTTCTAACATATATTAATGATCTGCCTTGCATGGTCAAAGATTTCTGCGATATTGTTTTATTCGCAGATGATACCTCTCTGATTTTTAAAGTAGATAGGAAAGACAGTGAACTGACGCATGTAAATAATGTATTATCTAAGATTTGTAAATGGTTTGCCGCTAATAATCTTCTCCTAAATTCAAAAAAGACGAAATGTTTAAAGTTTTCTTTACCAAATGTTCCTTATGTTGAACCAAACATAAAGCTTGGCCCAGATAAACTCCCTATTGACAAAGCGACAGTCTTCCTGGGAATCAAAATGGATTCCACTTTACAATGGGATCCACATATACATGATCTCTCCGGAAGACTTAGTTCTGCTGCATATGCAGTTCTTAGGATAAGACAGTTAACAGACGTAGCTACTGCTCGGCTAGTTTATTTCGCGTACTTCCACAGTATTATGTCGTATGGCGTATTGCTGTGGGGAACTGCTGCTGAGATAGAGACAATCTTTATCATACAAAAGCGTGCAATTCGAGCCATATATAAAATGGGTCCTAGGGAATCTGTGAGGGATCTTTTTAAAGAAATTGATATTTTAACTTTACCAAGTCTGTATATATTTGAAAATATTATGTATGTTCGTAAAAATTTGAGTAAATTTAAATTAAACAGTGACAATCACGATTACAATACTAGGAATAAAGATAAAATAGTGGTGCCAGGTTTTAGATTAGCAAAGACAAATAAAAGGTCCTTCTTAGGTAATTGTGTGCGGTTTTATAATAAAGTTCCCAAACATATTACAACGCTCACAGAAGGGAAATTCAAGTTGCATGTGAAAAACATATTGATTAAAAAATCCTACTACACAGTTTCTGATTACATAAACGACAAAAATGCCTGGACAATTCCGCCTCCGCCAAGCTATTGCCTGTCACCTACATAATTTAAACAAATATTGTAATAACTCTATTATATAGTATGTATGTAACACATTGTTAAAAGATGTTTAAAAGAATGGCCCCGAGTTTCTTGCCCGTTCTTCTCGCAGTGGCTCTATACAATTTATTTGCTGAACGTGGCAGTACAATGTAGAATATTTCAATACTAAAATTTGTAATTGACCTTCATAAGAGCGTCGTAGACGCCTAAATTGAATAAATGATTTTGACTTTGACTTTGACTTTGTTCATCTCATTATACTAACTGGTTGTATAGTTAAAACAAGTAGATAAGTATAATTTAGCTTAATTTTTAGGGTTCAGTTATAGAAAGTGGACCCTATTATATAGCCGCGAATGTCCTTCAGTCCGTCTGACCTTTAAAGGACTGTATCTTTGGAACGGTAATAGGTAGCCCGTTTAAATGTTCACGGAATATGGGTTAAAATAGTATATTGCCTAACATATAATAATATGTTTAAAATAAAGGGGATATTCATACAAGAAACCTGCTTTATTTACCGATTTTTATATTTGCTCTATAGTAAAAACGTTAATACGTACAAGCGTCAAACTTGATTTGATTTTAGTCCAATATCTACCAATAATAAAAACTTGCCAAGTGCGGGTAAGGCTCTCGCACTGTATGAAAAACATAACTATTTTATGGTAAATTCTGTGTTGATACGGAACTCATAATACGGATACTGTTCCACATAATCTCAAAATACACGACTTTTTTTTATTGTTGATTGCCTTTGACCACAAAAAATATTTATATTTTACATATATTTTTTAATTTACTTTGTATAATCCATTTAAGTCTGATTCAATTTTGGCGGAATGGAATAAGGCAAAAACCAAGGGATGCTTTTTGCTAATTTTATTTTTTAAATTGAATGGGATGATTTTGTTTATTATACAGCTGGCAACACTGAATGACTTAACGTCAAGATACGACATTCCTTCCGTTGCTTCGCTTGATGTTGTACGTTTCGGGTGCTCTCCTAACATTGATTCTCGACGACCTGGCTTTCTTGTGGAGTTGTGTGTTTTTTGTGATTGGACCCTGTTATTATCTGGACCGACGACTAGCTGCTACTCTTCAAGGATTTTGATTTAATCGTGTGATTGAGTTTTACCGGATTATTCACTGACGACCTGGCTATCTTGTGGACTTGTGTATGCTTTGTGAATTGGACGGTGTAATTATCTGGACTGACGACTTTCTTCTACTTTTCAAGGCCTGAGTTTTCGTGTAATTGTGATTTTCCTGGAGTGTTCACAAAAGTAAGTACCATATAAAGCTTACATTTTATCTTTACCATGTATATCTATCTTGTCTCTCCAGTTCAAAATTTGCTATTGGTTTTAGACTTATTTCGACAGTATTTTGTCACATACTGTTGCACGAACTGTATTTACCTCGATAGCGTCACCTACTACCAACATTGAAATAAGTAAGAAAATATTATAGACAGCTATTTTAATCATCGCCACAACTGGCATCAGATACGCACTGCCAATTAGCGTAATGGTCAATAGACTTACTAAAGATTCATGAAATGTGTTCTTTTGTTTTTCTGGCAGTCAAGGTTAGTGCGTGCTAGGCAATAAATCAACAAACAAAGGATTATACGCAGCTGCAGTTCCTAGCGATTTCGGCACTTAAGAAAGCGTTCTAAATTCAGTAATAATAATTAAGAAGCTGGCAAGCGATATGTGTAAATTGATTGCTCAAACTTTGTATTCATGATTTTTCGAACCTTTAAGTGCTCATTAAGTGCTCATACCATGGAGCTTGCGGCGTACACACGGCGTCGCCGTCATCTGAAAACAGCATAACGCTCCTCCTCACTACGCTCGTCGTCGCATCAATATCGAATAAAAGTAAATAAACAATTCTATTACAAAAATCGATTATTTCCAAGTAACGATATTAAAAAGAAAATGTGCAAAATGAATAAAGAGCAAACAAAACTATGTATTTATATTACGTTTTAATCAAATCACTCAGTTTCATAGTATTGTTCAGTACGGCTCGTCGTTCATTCGATGGGACTCTATCACTAATCTTGTCATTGGATGATCAACCGCCATGTTTGTTTACATAATAAGACAGGTAAGAAAAAACAGAATTTAGAGTTACGCGCTGAGGCCCGTGCTCGTCGCTTCGCGCAATCGTGACTCCCAGACGAAGGACTTCAAAACAGTCCGAAACTGGTCGTAATCTTTCCGGTAAATATAACGCGGGTCCTAGCCGGTTCCTAAAAAGTTAATAGGTAACATACTTACAAAAATTTATTATTTGAAGACTATCTCACTTCCGATGATGCCCTCTTCCATGGGTTTACTACTTGATGTTTCTCTTGGCGTATCCATCAATGGTGAAGCTAAGATAATAATAATAATCTTTATTTCGCGCCCGCCGGGAGCTCGCAGACGCAGCTGCGCACTCGCCCTGATGATGAGCATCTGATATGCTCGAAACCCGGATCGACGTATTCGATCCTCAACGTGAGTGTTTTATGCCGGTTTAATTTATAATATTTAAATCTTTATTTCGGAACAAAAATAACAAAAAAAACAATGAACAATGAAACGATGCTATCTGCTATAGTACTAGACTGTGTCGCATATAGCAACGCCCGCCTCCTTTAAGTAGTGGTGTTTACAGGGATCCAAAAACAGTATAATTAATTAAATATATGTTTTTATAAATTTTTGTTACCTTAAACATGGTAACAAAAATTTATAAAAATATATATTTAATTATTCAATTTTAGAGTATTATTAGGTTAGTAAAGTATGTATACAATACATACTTTTAGTTTGTGTATTAAGCTATAAGACTTCTAATTTCAATATAATATAATAGTTATAGTACAGTTTTAGTTCAGTTAATAAAGTAAGCATATTAAAGATTATTGGATATAAAGATTACTAGAAGCTTTAGAAGTATCTATACGTTTTTGACAAACGAATTATGAATGAGAAAATAACATTCACAACATTTGTTTTTACATAATATGTTGCTCAAATTTTGACTGATAAAATGCTCTAAATACAATTTTTTTTTAATTTACATTATAAATTAGGAAATGAAGTGAGATGCCCTTAGTAGCCCCCTCACTCAGAGTGTCAAAACCTTTGAAGATATTACTGGCAGGTTGAGTCGGTTTTATGACGTCATTGGCTGTAAGCGTCATTACCGAGTCTTGACGCTATGTGCGTCAGTACGTTAGAATCTTACAAATAGAATATTATTCACAACTAAACTAACCAAGCGCGGTCTTTCTTGTTTAAGTTCCGTTTTTTTTTAATGCCTGATAGGCTAGCCTTTGACCACTATCTCACCTGATGGTTAAGTGATGATGTGGTCGAAGATGTTGTTCAGGCTAACCTAGAAGTACTGGCTCTCAAGGACAGCTGCCGGAACACCCCGTTAGGTGTTTGGCGACAGATTTTCTACTTGAGGGTGGTAGCTAGCCAGGCGGGCATTCGCAAAATGCCCTACCACCATGCTATAACGATTGACATCCTAAGACAACAACCGGGTCCGACGGCTTAACGTGCCCTCCGAAGCACGGAAATGCTCAGTATCACTAGCGGTCATCCATCCAACTCATGACCGCGCGCGACGTTGCTTAACTTTGCTGATCGGTTGAGAACAGCTCAGTAAACTTGGCTACGAGCGTTTCAAAAATTGCACGTCATAACAATGTTTACATCAATACTGAATATAATTCGGCAGTCTGTATTTGTTCGTAGATGTAGATAATATTAATAGGATATGGTATGAACTTAATGAGCCAAAATTTTAAAGAGGTTTATTTCAGAAAATAAAGTAATGATATATAACTAAAGTTTTGAAGCAGTAATAGCTCAGTGGCATTGGCTATGGACTGCCGTGCCGCAGGTCTATAGTTCGAATCCCGCCGCGGGCTTGAGCTTCACCGCGTGGTGGAAGGGCAGTTTGCGAATGCCCGCCTGGCTAGCGACCACCCTCAAGTAGAAAACTGTCGCCAAGCAACTAACGGTGTGTTCCGGCAGCTATCCTTGAGAGCCAGGGAAATTACAGGCACATGAGACTTAACAACTATGTCTCAAGGTGACGGGCGCAGTGCAATTCGTGACTTGTGACGAAATGCATCTGTTATAGGCCAAGGTTAGTCCGCTTAACATCAGGTGGGCCTCGTGCTAGATCCGTCACAATGACATAAAAAAAAATGAATAGATTCAGGCGTTACTTTGCGGAAATCCATTTTTAATAATAACAAATATTCGTCCCGTTGTCTCTAATGTTGGCGCTCCTGCGTACAACCTAGCAAAACATCTCAACATTTTGTTGTGTAGCAAATCGTCTTTTAAACCTAAATATAGTTTAAAGAATAGCCTAGAACTGATATATAAAGTGAAAGATATTGACATCCCTTCCGGTGCCAAATTATTATCCCTTGATGTAGACAGTCTATTCACCAACGTTCCTTACGAAAATTGCTTACGCGTCTTAGAGAATCACTTTGAGAAACAACGATTACATCCCGGGGAAGTAAATGATCATATTGATTTAACTACTATTTGTATGAAACAAAATTACTTCAGATTCAATAATGAGTATTATTTTCAAAAAGAGGGATTAGCTATGGGGTCACCTTTAAGTCAACTTATGGCGGAACTTTTTATGGACGACATGTCTCGATCGTGCGCTCGTAGAGTCAAGACCTCCTGAGGATGCTTCGTTTAGAAGCGAAACGCGTCGAATACTCTTCTGGTTTGGCTGCGTGGCGTTTGTGACGTCACGTCGGCTTAATAGGAAATTAGGCGGAATTGTCACTAGATATAAACATTTTTTTTTTTTAAATTTAAGTGTTTTATTAAATAATTAATTAAAAGTTTTCTTAAAATTCTTTTAAAATATTTGTTATTATTAACATAAAAAAAACTGAACTACCAATTAGTTTTGTTTTTGAAGTACTCGTAGTATTATATCCTTACTAATATTATAAACGCGAAAGTTTATATGTATGGATGTTTATTACTCAGTCATGCAAAAACTACTAAATGGATTTTAATGAAACTTTTCAATAATATAGCTTACACATCAGAATAACACATTGTCTATAATTTATAAAGATATTGTGTGAATGGTCCAAAATATAAGTGTCAAAAAAATAGGAAAAAATTCTGTCACATGCGACCTATTCTGACGTGCGCTCTAAAAAACTTTACTATCACACGTATCTACACAATGTATAAAGGAAATGTTTATCTTAAATTGTTCTACAAAATTTCTCGGGACAGCACATATCTAAATTTTATGTGTAAGTCATTATCGCCAAAACAATGAACAATAAATACTATCACAACTATATTTTGTAATTTATTTCTTGCAATGCTTGTTTGGTACTAAAAAATAATAATTCTTGATCCATATTAAAATTATATTATAAAGGCGAACGTTTGTAAGTGTTTATTATATTATAAAGGCGAATGTTTGTGTTTGTATATTTGTTATTTCTTCACGCTCAAACGGCTGGACCAGTTGTGATGCCATTTGGTATGGAGGTAGATGAGGCGCTGGATTAACGAAAAGGATACTTTTTATTTTGCAATTACGTTAAAACTTGTAAACGATGAAGCATCTTATAACTAGCGTTTTCATTTGTTTTGTTGACCGAACAAAAAAGGCTTTTATACACCGATTGTTCTCCTCTACAAGTTGCAATACACAACAGATTCTCGTAAAAAAAATTAGGCATGTTCGCAATTTATATCGTTATTTTGATCGATTCAATTAGGTACTTTTTTCAAAACAGTGGTAATATTGTAGGTTGAAATCACAAAATATATATTAATATATCAGTCAAGGGTTTTACCCCACAGAGCGATTAGTCGTAAAGTTACTCACCTAGGTATGAATTTAGGTGTTAGTACGTATATTTGCTTACGTATATTTTGAACCGAGGCTATGATTGAATATCCTCCAAAAATGTTTTACAAAACGAATCTCTCTGAAGCCCCGTTTCATCGAGGTTCATATTTCTCCGTGACGTCACATACCTATCAAAACTAGACCGAACAATGGCGTAGATTTTTTTACTCGCAGTATTTTGCTTTGTATACAGTCGGCGGTTCATACACGGTTCTCTTTAAATGGCAAAACTGAGATTGACTAACAGTATGGACAAAATAATTAAACAGTGTTATATTTTTTATCTCCTTAATCCTGGTCAGCCCATCCATCTCATTTTCAGTGCTAGCTTACGGGTGTTTCTTTCGACAAATGTGTACATGTCCTATTAACAACTCACGATGCAAGCCTAATGCGGCTCGATGAAAAGACCGAATGACTGGGACAAACAGCTTAACGTGCTTCGTAAACCACAAAAACTCAGCTGACAATGCATCTTCTCGTTCAACCAAGTAGTGACCGTAGAAAACGTTGTTTTACAATGTTACCTATTTTATCGGTCTTTTTACGCATCTTCATATCCTTAAGCCTAGGCAATGCCTGCTGAAATACATAGAAAAAAATTAATGCTAATTGTATAGTAATATTTAATATGTCATAAATCTATCGCTAATCCGCTCCGATCCATCCGCTGATTCCTTTATGAAATATATCGTTCGTCTACTTGAACAGGCAAGACTTTCAACTTCGTGTAGAATCAAAACGCGTCGAAATTTCATCCGATTTCCTTTTATAATGTTACAGTGGCTTAGCAGGAAGTTGAGGTGAAATAGTCACGATATAAGTATATATTTGAATGATTTTCTTATGTTTCATGATTTCTTGAAACATTTTTTTTAAATTTGTTATATTTAATAACGGATTTTCGCATAGTAAAACCTGTATCTTTTAACATTCTTGAATTGATTTGTTTTTTTCTCTTGATGGATTATTATGCTTATTGTACAGATTTATCTGCAAATAAAACGTTAAAAAAGCCCATACTGTTCAAATTCTTTATCGAATCGCGGCCGACGAACAAATACGGGCATAACTAACAGTGAGAGATGGTATTGCTATGTTCGGTTTGATGTTGCAACCAATGTTTGCAGAAATCTCCTATTTTCACTCATTTGTCTTCGATTGCCATATATTATGTTTCACAATAAACTTTTATTTAATTCTCCTTTAGACTCCAAATAAAGTAACTTTTGGGACTAATCTAAAAATTTGCCTTATGGTAATCCCTCCTCCTAATAGGTACACCTGTCAGCTGATGCTGATCATCACTAATACTATTTATGATGATGATTTCGATGAAACAGTATGATAGTCAGACAAAAGTTATTCAATACCAACATTTCAGGTTCTATACCTTTGTTTATAAAATACAAGTTTTAGTAAGAGTTTATCCCATAAGCTTTGTTTCCTCGTTCAGCAAAGCATAGATCACAGAAAGATTATAGGAAACCCCATAAAGTAAGGTATAAAAAAAACTGAACTACCAATTAGTTTTGTTTTTGAAGTACTCGTAGTATTATATCCTTACTAATATTATAAACGCGAAAGTTTATATGTATGGATGTTTATTACTCAGTCATGCAAAAACTACTAAATGGATTTTAATGAAACTTTTCAATAATATAGCTTACACATCAGAATAACACATTGTCTATAATTTATAAAGATATTGTGTGAATGGTCCAAAATATAAGTGTCAAAAAAATAGGAAAAAATTCTGTCACATGCGACCTATTCTGACGTGCGCTCTAAAAAACTTTACTATCACACGTATCTACACAATGTATAAAGGAAATGTTTATCTTAAATTGTTCTACAAAATTTCTCGGGACAGCACATATCTAAATTTTATGTGTAAGTCATTATCGCCAAAACAATGAACAATAAATACTATCACAACTATATTTTGTAATTTATTTCTTGCAATGCTTGTTTGGTACTAAAAAATAATAATTCTTGATCCATATTAAAATTATATTATAAAGGCGAACGTTTGTAAGTGTTTATTATATTATAAAGGCGAATGTTTGTGTTTGTATATTTGTTATTTCTTCACGCTCAAACGGCTGGACCAGTTGTGATGCCATTTGGTATGGAGGTAGATGAGGCGCTGGATTAACGAAAAGGATACTTTTTATTTTGCAATTACGTTAAAACTTGTAAACGATGAAGCATCTTATAACTAGCGTTTTCATTTGTTTTGTTGACCGAACAAAAAAGGCTTTTATACACCGATTGTTCTCCTCTACAAGTTGCAATACACAACAGATTCTCGTAAAAAAAATTAGGCATGTTCGCAATTTATATCGTTATTTTGATCGATTCAATTAGGTACTTTTTTCAAAACAGTGGTAATATTGTAGGTTGAAATCACAAAATATATATTAATATATCAGTCAAGGGTTTTACCCCACAGAGCGATTAGTCGTAAAGTTACTCACCTAGGTATGAATTTAGGTGTTAGTACGTATATTTGCTTACGTATATTTTGAACCGAGGCTATGATTGAATATCCTCCAAAAATGTTTTACAAAACGAATCTCTCTGAAGCCCCGTTTCATCGAGGTTCATATTTCTCCGTGACGTCACATACCTATCAAAACTAGACCGAACAATGGCGTAGATTTTTTTACTCGCAGTATTTTGCTTTGTATACAGTCGGCGGTTCATACACGGTTCTCTTTAAATGGCAAAACTGAGATTGACTAACAGTATGGACAAAATAATTAAACAGTGTTATATTTTTTATCTCCTTAATCCTGGTCAGCCCATCCATCTCATTTTCAGTGCTAGCTTACGGGTGTTTCTTTCGACAAATGTGTACATGTCCTATTAACAACTCACGATGCAAGCCTAATGCGGCTCGATGAAAAGACCGAATGACTGGGACAAACAGCTTAACGTGCTTCGTAAACCACAAAAACTCAGCTGACAATGCATCTTCTCGTTCAACCAAGTAGTGACCGTAGAAAACGTTGTTTTACAATGTTACCTATTTTATCGGTCTTTTTACGCATCTTCATATCCTTAAGCCTAGGCAATGCCTGCTGAAATACATAGAAAAAAATTAATGCTAATTGTATAGTAATATTTAATATGTCATAAATCTATCGCTAATCCGCTCCGATCCATCCGCTGATTCCTTTATGAAATATATCGTTCGTCTACTTGAACAGGCAAGACTTTCAACTTCGTGTAGAATCAAAACGCGTCGAAATTTCATCCGATTTCCTTTTATAATGTTACAGTGGCTTAGCAGGAAGTTGAGGTGAAATAGTCACGATATAAGTATATATTTGAATGATTTTCTTATGTTTCATGATTTCTTGAAACATTTTTTTTAAATTTGTTATATTTAATAACGGATTTTCGCATAGTAAAACCTGTATCTTTTAACATTCTTGAATTGATTTGTTTTTTTCTCTTGATGGATTATTATGCTTATTGTACAGATTTATCTGCAAATAAAACGTTAAAAAAGCCCATACTGTTCAAATTCTTTATCGAATCGCGGCCGACGAACAAATACGGGCATAACTAACAGTGAGAGATGGTATTGCTATGTTCGGTTTGATGTTGCAACCAATGTTTGCAGAAATCTCCTATTTTCACTCATTTGTCTTCGATTGCCATATATTATGTTTCACAATAAACTTTTATTTAATTCTCCTTTAGACTCCAAATAAAGTAACTTTTGGGACTAATCTAAAAATTTGCCTTATGGTAATCCCTCCTCCTAATAGGTACACCTGTCAGCTGATGCTGATCATCACTAATACTATTTATGATGATGATTTCGATGAAACAGTATGATAGTCAGACAAAAGTTATTCAATACCAACATTTCAGGTTCTATACCTTTGTTTATAAAATACAAGTTTTAGTAAGAGTTTATCCCATAAGCTTTGTTTCCTCGTTCAGCAAAGCATAGATCACAGAAAGATTATAGGAAACCCCATAAAGTAAGGTATACAATGTGTTTGTAAATAAATATACAATGTCGATACTGCATCGGAATGTGTTTAATATTTTGCCTTTTCAATGTTCTGTATGCGGGTTGTCCGCTGTTAGTGATGTACAAGGATCTTATTTATCGATATCGATATTGTAAACTTGATTCAGTGCTGAAGCGAAGTTTGCTTAGCTGTTCCCAAAAAGTTAAGCAACGTCCGCGGCGGTCATGACTTAGATAGGTAACCGCTAGTGACATTACTACTGAGCCGCTTCCGCTTCGGAGGACACGTTAAGCCAGATGTCGTCTTAGGATGGCAGTCGTTATAGCATGGTGGTAGGCCATTTTGCAAATGCTTACCTGACTAGCTAACACCCTCAAGTAGAAAATCTGTCGCCAAGCACCTAACGGTGTTTTCTAGCAGCTGTCCTTGAGAGCAGGCAATTCTAGGTTAGCCTGAACAACATTTTCGACCACATCATCACTTACCATCGGGTGAGATAGTGGTCAAAAGTTTATAAAGCATAAAATAATAATAACAGTAAAAATATGGTATGTACTCTTCATATTTTATGTAACTGGGGCTGATTTCAAGCTTCCTTTCATATTCCAATAATTCTTGTACATTCTATTTTTTTTTAAATTATTGTGTCGGAACAAGCTCGAGGCCCACCTGACGTAAAGCGGACTAACCGCTGCCTATAACAGATGCATATCGTCACAAGGCACGCATTGCACTGCGCCCGTCACATTGAAACATAGTTATTAAGTCTCATGTGCCTCTAATTTCACTGGCTTTCAAGGACTGCTGCCGGAACACACCGGTAGGTGCTTGGCGACAGATTTTCTACTTAAAGGTGGTCGCTAGCCAGGCAGGCATAAGCAAAATGCCCTTCCACCATGCGGTGAAGCTAAAGCCCGCGGCGGGTTTCAAACCATGGACCTGCTTCGCGGCAGTCCATAGCCAAAGCCAGCTTCATACTAACGTGTTAACATTTACGTATCTGCAACATGCAATCATCTTTCATGTGCCTTCTTTGTTGCTCAACATTAATTTTTTTACGTTATTTATACATTTAGTGTACATATAATTTTCTCTGAAGTTTAAAATTTTTGTGTGCATATAGGTACGCTTATCACATATTGCGCCAAAAATCTGATGCTATTTCACCCATCCATTATCCTTACATACCGGTGAATGTTACGACATTTTGTATCATTGAACCAAGATAAACTTCAAATTAGTATTTAATATACGAACAACTTCGTGTCAGCTATATGATCCAGTCTTGATATACATTAGGTATATGACTTATGATATAAGAGTTATTAATAACGACACATGTTGCACTTTACTTGGTGACTTCGGGCTCATACTGTGTAATATTTTAAATGTTTTTGTTACTTTTTCCTTTGCTTTGTCGGACATAACACATTTTACAGACCCCACATATGAAAGATAAGGGCAGAAATAATAACACTTAATACGTTAATTCGCCAATAATAGTGAGATCTAATTATTTTTTATGACTTCAACGGAAGGATCACCAGCCCACCTGACCACCTGTTAAGCGGACTAATCTCTGCTTGTAACTGATGCATTTCATCACAAGTGACGAATTGCACTGCGCCCGTCTCCCTGAAACAGACAGTTGTTCTCATGTGCCAATAACTTTACTGGCTCTCTAGGACTGCTGCCAGAACACACTGTTAGGTGCTACTTTAAATAGAGCTAACTTGAAGGTACCTATAGTATATTTTATCCAGCCAAATAAAACATCAACATGACATGATAGTTAAAAAACTATGTCAATAAATGTAGTAACATTATTTATTTTATTACCAACAGCCAAAATCTTAGCAGACGGTAAGTGATATCAATTTATAAAACTTTTCCTACCAGCTGGCATAAATACGTTCCCAGGTATGTTCCATAAAACCAAGATAAAAAACTGCCTATCGATATTTGCGCTCATTTTCCTCCCTACAAAGCGATAAGAAGCCACACGGCGAAACAAAAGCGCTATCGACGCGAATTTCAACAATATCCTGCCGCGCGTAAATCACGTGTCCCGCGCCCGCCATATTGTTTATCCGCAGTGTTCCAAATGGTGTTCTTTTTTCAAAACGCTGATTTTGTCGATAGCTTACCGTGATGAGTTATGGCTGCAGTAGATCGTAAGATATAATTTATGTTTAAAATATAATGCTTAGAAAGGTCTTCTTATCTTGGAAATCTTAAAGTTTTACAATATAACAATTTAAAGAAGAGCACCTATTTTCTTTTTATGGCTACCAATCTTTAACTGAGTTGAGAGAGAATTTACTTTTTTTAACTGCGTTTAATTAGTTTTAACATAATAATTTATATATCAATATCAGACGAGAAGTATTTTTTAACACGTCAAACAAATCCAAAAAAGCTAATCAAAAATATTAATTGAACATTGTATCTCAAATCTTAAAGTATATTTTAATGAATATCGATTTACTAAAACGACCCTTCATAAGTACTAATTGAAAATCAATATTGTAACGACGTAAAAGTATTCTGTAAAGTGTAGTTTTATAGAAATTGTGGAGTAAATGTATAAAATAATAATAATAATATCAATTATGTTTATTTTCATATTAAATACGTTTATATTCCTTGCAAATAGTTTTACAATTCATAACAGATATCATACACAAAACTGACATCTATCCAAAAGGTGGAGTTAGATAAAAAAAATGTTGCATTATTTTTTCCCCGAAGACCTAGAACTTAAACCTTAACAACATAATATTTTTTACGTTAATTCCTAATCTTTTTAATGGGTAGCATTTAACCATTAATTCAAAAGCTCCGTGTTTCTGCTACACGGTCGCTTCGCTCGCTCTGCTCTCGGCGTAGCGAAGTTTGCTAAGCCGTTCTTAACCGAACAGCTAAGTTAAGCAACGTCCGCTGCGGTCATGACTTGGATGGGTGACCGCTAGTGACATAACTACTAAGTGCTTCCGTGCTTCGGAAGGCATGTTAAGCCGTCGGTCCCAGTTCTTGCTTTAGGATGGCAGTATTTATGGCATGGTGGTAGGACATTTTGTGAATGCCCACCTGGCTAGCTTCAATTCTTACGTAGAAAATCAGTCACCAAGCAACCAACGGTGTGTCCCGAAAACTGTCCTTGAGAGCCGGTAATTCTAGATAAGCGTGAACAACATCTGTGACCACATTATCACTTACCATCATGTCAGATAGTAGTCAAACACTAGTCTATCAAAGATGAAAAGTTATGACGATGAAACGCATCCTGTGTGTTACTTTGGGAACTAAACTACATATCTATTTTCTGAGTTTCATCCAAATCGGTTTAGCCGTTTGTAGGAATAACTCACTTACACACTCACACTCACAAACTGTCGTATTTATAATAATTAGTATAATGGTGCCGAAACAACAGTTCAAAAGGTCAGCCTGTTGTTAATTATTTTCAATTTGTACCGCGAAATCGCCGCAGCAACGGAATGTTTGTCCAGTAATTTGATTAATGGAAAATATTGGCGGAAATCAATTCGCATGCTGTATGCACGAGTTGTATCTCTTTTTACAATAAGTTGTTTTTTTTACGTAGATGATAGTTTAGCTTTTGGCCACTGATGGTAGGTGATGTGATCGAAGATGTTGTTCAAGCTCACATAGAATTATTGCTTCTAAAGAACAGTAGCCGGAATACACCATTAAGTGCTCGGCGATAGATTTTCAGGCGCACATATAGCAAAGTGCTCTAACACCGTGCAAAACTCTATATAGTTTTTACCGACGGTATGCCTTTATTAACAAAATACAGCAAACTATATACAATACTAGAGCAACAACAATGAAAGCATATAGACAACCTATAAGCACAGGCAGTCAAATGCTCCTGCTCACTACAAGCTGGCAGCGTGCTCAGCTTGCTGGCAGCATTGTCCCGTTGTATTACAATGCTTATTCTTTGAGCCAAATAGGTCCCAGCATTTTGATCACGCGTCGCATGGACCAAGCACTCTGATAAATTTAAAATATAAATATAATATAAACTTAACAAGTTATCTATCACTATCGCGTGCTAAGCGAAAATCACATTTACAAATATTGGAGCACAATTTTATTTTGCTCCGAGTGGGAATCAAACCCGCGTCCTCCGATTTCGAGCTGGATGCCAATTCCTTCCTGCTATTCCTTGTTATTTGCTTCCTGCCCGGGACAAAAAATGTGTGCTTCAATAATTTATAAATATATAAATTGTGACGTTTCGTAGCTTACAAAACTATATAAGCACATACATTGATGGTATCGACTATGTTGTTACTACCTTCTATTCTGTGTCTCCTCAGCTGGGATGGACAGACGGTGGCATTAAATTTCCTCAGCTCACTTTGACTGCGATCATAAGATGTTACTCGTATCATATATGGATGAACTTATACTTCAAAAACTATTTTGAAATATATTATTTGTGAATTTTATTACAGATTTGATTAATAGACTTGTAAGAGTTTCTTCTGAACCAGAATATACGATCTAATTATAAAATTACAAATATACGATAGGCAAATCCCGCACATAACTTAATTTTTTTCCTATCGTATATTTGTAATGTAATCCGCTTAGCAGGCGTTATTGCAATAATAACAATATGAAAAAAAATAAGATCTAATGTTTCTTTTTAATTGTTGATAGGCTATCCTTTAATGACCATGTCCACTTGATTGTAAGAGATGATGTGATTGATGATGTTGTTCAGGTTAACCTAGAATTACTGGCTCCCAGGGACAGCTGCCAGAACACACCATAGTGCTTGGCGACAGATTTTCTACTTGAGGGTGGTAGCTAGCCAGGCGGGCATTCGCAAAATGCCCTACCTTGCAAATGTGTAACTAAAAATTATATTTTATTTTTTTATATTCGTACAAAATCTGCCCGCTGGTAGGTCACGCGTATCCATTACGTAAGACACGCCTTAATATAATATATCTTACAAACTTAGCTTTGATTAATTTATAAACCTAGGTTTACCAAAATTGATGACATGCCACTATATAAGAAGTATGAGTCACTGATAGCCGATGGCTTTGGACTGCCGTGCAGCAGGACCATGGTTCAATCTCCACCGCCAGCTTTAGTTTTACCGCAAGCTGGAAGAGCATTTTTCGAAGGCTCGCTATAACTTTTCAGTAGAAAATCTGTCGCCAAGCACCTTACAGTGTGTTTCCGCAGCATTCTTTGAGAGCCAGTAATTCTGTAATTCCAGGCTCATGAAACTTCACAACTGTATATCTCAGGGTGATGGGCGCAGTACAAATCGTATTTTTTTACAAATGCATCTGTTATAGGCAGAAGTTACCGCTTAACATCAGGTGGACCGTTGATCGTGTTTATTTCGTCACAATACTATAAAAATGCCTTGGTATATACTCAAAGTAGTGGTGCTTTTTTATAAAAAGTTCGTCTCGATCGATCGGTAATAGCTCGAAGCAATGATGGACAAACGGTATTAGCTATGGACTGCCGTGCCAGATGTCCTTGGTTCGATTGCCACCGCTGGTTTGAGCTTCTCCGCACGGTGGAAGGGCATTTTGCGATTACCGGCCTGGCTAGCTACCACACTCAAATATAAAATCTGTCACCAAGCACCCAACTGAGTGTTCCGGTAGCAGTCTTTAAAAGCCAGTGAAATCACAGGCACATGAGACTTAAATTTGTCTCAAGGTGATGGGCGCAGTACAATTCATTCCTTGTGATGAAGTGCATCTGTTAGTCCGCATCAGGCCCCCCTGATGTTAAGCGGAATAAGCTCTCGCTAAGCCAAGCTCTATCACAATAACATCAAAAACAACTGCTATGCGGTTGAGTAAGGCCTCCCCATTAAGGGAGTTTGGTATAAACGACACGCTTGGCAGGCGCCTTGACAATCACAATGTGATCTCTTTAGAATGCACTGCTGAACAACTTCTGGTATGTATTCCTTCATCTGCTTTTGCATTACCCACAGGTAAATATATTCTAGCAAACAAAAAAGGAAGAGTATACTTTCTCAAAAAATTATGTTTTTGTTTATTATATGCGGCAACTTTTGTACCCCATGACACGTACTTCCCTACCTGCCTTCCCTAGTATCCTTGCCACTCCGCCGAGAGAGCGTAGCACAGACACGCCATAATCTAATTTCTTACAAGCTTAGCTCTGATGCACTTAACGTACACGGTCTAGGTTTTTATTCTTGCGAGTGAAGACTAAATTTTATTTTGCAGCAGACGATGTTTTATTACCACCTGATATTAAGCGGTAAGCTCTGCCTATAACAGACGTAGTTCGTCACAAGTGGAGAACTATATAATTATTCAACTTTAGTACATAATCGCAACTGACAATTATATTATAATTGTCAGTTGCGATTACTAAAGTTGAATAATAATTATCAATTTAGTGTGGGACGCTACATGCGTAGATAGTTTAGCGCCGTCACATCTTTCTGAAACCCACGTGAGGGCTGGCGCCGCGGCTACTTCGGCAGAGCAACTCAAGCGGCGCAAGTATGCTAACCTCGGTATGGGTTACATATTTGAGGAGTTTGGTGTAGAGACGTTGGGTCCGTGGGGACCTGGAGTTCATCGTATTTTCCAAAACTTATAAATCAAATCAAATCAATCATTTATTTACAAGAATACATAGTCATAAAAAGATCTTAAACACTATGGCGATTCGTTCTTGTATTCTGCCTGCATGCAGGCGTGCAAATATTAAAAAGTATTTTTGTCACTTAGGTCTATAAACTCTTTTAAACTATAAAAACATTTACATAATAGCCAGTCACATAATCTATTTTTAAATAAATCACCTTTCATAATTTTAATTTCTTCGGGAATCCTATTATAAATATTAATACAATTATTATATACATTTTTTTTGTAGATATCTTTACGACATGGAGGTTGATATAATAAGTTTGCGAACTTGGCTCGTTTTTGCCGTGAATATACTTCGCTTCGCATTTTGAAGTGTTCTGGATGGTCTTTAACAAATAGACAAACGTCTCTGATGTACATGCACGGTTGAGGGAGAATGTTACATGCTGAGAGAATGAGCGCTCGGTCGATGCGACGCGTGATCAAAATGCTGGCACTTATTTGGCTCAAAGAATAAGCATTGCAATTCAACGGGGCAATGCTGCCAGCATGCTGGGCTCGCTGCCAACTGGTAGTGGGCTAGAGCATTTGGACTGCCTATGAGTCCTTATGCTTTTATTGTAGTAGCTGTAGTGTTGTATATAGTTCGTAGTATTTTGTTAATAAAGGCATACCGCCGGTATAAAAAAACATGATACAACATCATCTTTCATTAACACAGTTTTAAACTCATACCGGCTATCATTACGACAATTAATAATATATACAAACACTTGCTGTAGTCAATTAATTAATATGTTTCCTTAGCTTATACACGTAATTACAATCACATATACTAATAATTGCAACAAAATACACTACAAACTCACATACACTCATACACTTCACATACACTACACGTTCCTTAAGCGCTAAATAAATATTGCAGGCACCGGATAGTTAATATTAGACGTAAGTGCCAGTATCATAACTATTATGGGAGAAGCCTATGGTTCCTGAAACACAGCTGACGCTAGTTCGGGAACCTATGGATTCATATTTACTACCTATGTAACTTGAGTCAGTATAAACTATTTGTATTGAAATGCACTACCTATTCGTAATCATAATAATAATCATATATTATCAATAAACCAATTCAATAGCATATTATTCGGTATGGGAAATGAGATTAAAAATGTGTATTATCTGTAACCACAACATATTATTAAAAAAATACTTCTACCAAAATATTACCTATACGTAAGGCATACTGAACGTTTCTATAACTGGACTAACAATTTAAAAAAAAATTAAGTTACCTAATTTGAAAATGGAACTCTCTAGAAACATGTTACTTTTTAATTTGGGAAATTATCATTTGTTTACTCATTGTGGCGTCCTTTAGAAAATTATACCGCTAGCACGGTGAATTTCGGAAAAATATCGTTGAGTTTTTTACGATTTTCACTGTCGCTTAAACCAACCGGAGATTTGGCAGAGATTATGAGAAGAATTAACATTTGTCTATGGAGTTTCATGTATCAGCTCTGTATAATCATTGTTTGGAGAATTGAGACGTGGACGTACTCAATGATCATCTGCATGAAAATGTACGTGAAAGTCGGCCGGCGACTGCGGTTGCAGAATCCAATATTGAATGGGAATTGGGAATGTTTAGGCGGAATGGGTTGGAAAATGAATGGGACATTCTTTTAAAGATTTACGCCGAAAATAAAACAAAACCGGCCAAGTGGGAATGGGACTCACGCACGAAGGGTTCCGTCATTCCGTCATCACGTTTAATGTAGGCATTAGGGCCCTCCTAAAATTATTTAATGTATTTTAATTTACCTAATTGTTTATTTTTAAATAAATATACAACTATATATTCGATAAATATTTCAAATTTCTACCTGTTTTCATTATTATTATTTTTAGCAAATAAACGGCGGAAACCTCTTTTATTGTATGGGAGCCCCTTAATTATTTATTTTATTTTAATTAATTATATTTCAAGAGAACATAAAATTAAATATACTGTGAATAGTTAAAGCGTCTACCTGTCACCGTTATTAGTATCGAGCAAGAAACGGTAAAAAAATAAAGTTTGTTGTATGGGAGCCCCCATAAATATTTATTTTATTTTATTCTTAGTATTTGTTGTTATAGCGGCTTAGTACTTGTTCTTTTTTACATTATGTATGCATTATTTTATAAAATATGACGTTTTTTATGCCTGACAGGTTAGCATTTGACCACTAACTCACCTGATGGTAAGTGATGATGTGGTCGAATGTTAACAGGCTTAACCTAGGATTACTCACTCTCAAGTACAGCGGCCGGAACACACCCTTAGGTGCTTGGGGACAGATTTTTTACTTGAGGGTGGTCGCTAGCCAGGTGCGCATTCGAACCATGGATCTGCTGCGCGGCAGTCCCGGCCAGTAGTCCATGCCACTGAGTCATCACTGGTTTACTTTAGCGTGCTAGTCGTAGATAACATTGCATTTTGTCACAAGTGTTGAACTACATTACGCTTATCATCCTGAGACATACAATTGGTAAATCTCTTGTGCCTGTAATTGGCTCATAAGAACTGCTCCACAATCTCACCTGATGGTTAGTGATGATGTGGTCAAAGGTGTTAACAGGCTTAACCTAGGATTGCTGGCTCTCAAGTACAGCTGCCAGAACACACTATTAGTTGCTTGGGGACAGATTTGTACTTGAGAGTGGTAGCTAGCCAGGTGTGCTTTCGTCAAAATGCTACTCCACCATGCGGTGAAGCTCAAACTGGCGGTGGGGATCAAACCATGGACCTGCGAAACGACAGTCCATATAGCTATACCGGTTTTCTTCAAAACTCACTGCTTAGCCAAATATTTTTTATGAATGAGTAGAGTAGCAAGAATTTCATAAAAACTTACTTTTTAGATAACAATATATTTTTGTCAGTGTCAGCTAATATGAAAATCAGTATAGTAGGCCAACTTAATAAACTTGAAAGTAGTAGATGACCAGGGGCCCGATTCTCTTAGCTATTGAACTGTGGTAACGCAAATTAATTGCATTAAATTGTAGTTTTTTCCAGTATAGGTACGTAGTCTGCCTGCTATTTAGGTTTGATCGCAATTCAGTGGCTTGCTATCAATAGTTTTTGACATATTTGGTATGCTGTAAGCTATTTTGTTGCGATTGCGTTGCTACAGTGGCATAAAATATTCTGGAGGATATTAGATAGAAAAATATAAATAGCTAAATGATTTATAAATATTTATTTAATGTATTGTTTTCTAGAAAACCACTGTATTGAAATTTTGACTGAGGCTTGATTCATAGGAGTTTTCATTATTATTTCAGTGGCAACTTTTGCAAGCCATAGCACAGCCATACGATAGCGACGCGATTGCGATTAGGAGCTAGAATTAGCAGACTACCGAATTTGACATTAACAGCAGTTCGACCGCAGAAGCATCGCAGTAGTGTGGCGCTTGGTCAATAGCTAAGAGAATTGGGGCCCAGGCAACCATTTGCAAAATGCCTTACATTTTTGCGGGTAAGCTCAAACTCGTGGCAGGAGACGAACCATTAACACTCACACGGCAGTCCAAATCCAATACCCCTGTGCCATACATACTTCAAAAACATTATTCCATAAATCACATCGAATGTAAAAGCAGGCTGTACATAATAGCCACAAACAAAAGTACTGTGCGTAAATAACGGCAAAGTGCCAATAGGCGTACATACATCGAGTTACGTCGAACGTTAGTACACTCGCGCTGGCAATAGATTCAGCTGATACGTATCTGTGTAACAGGGTGTTAAATCTTCGCGAACTTATTTAAGTGCGCGAATGTACGTGCCTCGGTCTGGAGGTCAGTAGTGTCATGGTGTTGATGTGTCGAACGCTTTTAAAGGAAAAGGATAACGTAGTTTTGGTGCCTATTTTGCGAATGCTCACCTGGCTAGCTACTAAACTTGAATATAAAATACTTTCACCACGTCAGAAGCTAAATTTTTTTACGTTCTTGTGACGGATTAAGCGCGAGACTTACCTGATGTTAAGTGGAATAACCTCTGCCTATAACAGATGCATTTCATCACAAGTGATTGCACTGCGCCCGTCACCGTGAGACATAGTTGTTAAATCTTATGTGCCTGTAATTTCACTGGACTGCTGCCGGTGACAACACACTGATAAGTGCTTGGCGACAGATTTTCTACTTGAGGGTGGTAGCTAGCCAGGCGGCCAAATGCAAAATGCCCTTCCACCATGCAGTGAAGGTTGGGGATCGAACCAGGGACCTGCGGCACGGCAGTCCATATTTATTACCGCTCAGCCAGCATTGCTTCAATTGCTATCCCCCTTGATTAAAATATACTGCCACCACTTACCTAGCGGCATGTTCTGACAGCTGTCTTTAAGAGCTAGTTTCCATCTTTGGTTTATAAGACAACTTCTACGGCCACATCATCATTTACCAATTATTGATGTTGAGGTTGATTCAAGAATAGTACTCAAAAGCATAAAAAGTGCCTATACCTATAGTCAAGCAGAAAAACTGTCGCCAAGCACCTAACGGTGTGTTCCGGCAGCAGTCCTTGAGAGCCAGTGAAATAACAGGCAAAAATGAGACTTAAAAACTATGTCTCAAGGTGATGGGCGCAGTGCAGTTCGTCACTTGTGATGAAATGCATCTGTTATAGGCAGAGGATACCGCTTAACATCAGGTGGGCCTCGCGCTTATTCCTTCACAATAACATAAAATATATATATATATATATTGCTATCCTCTAAACTAGGTAAACTTTACAGACAGCCAACCTACCTACTATACGAACTTTAAAAAAAATTATCAATAAAATTATTTATTCGCTAAAATACATGTCACATAAGACCATATAATATATATCGACGGTAAAAAAATATTATTTGTTTACATACAATGTTTTTAGTCTGCAAGTAGACGTGCAAATGTTTATGTAGATATGTATAAAGTCTATATTATAATTTTCAAAATTCCTATAATTCTTATAAACTATAAAAACAGTTGATAAAAAGCCAGTGAGTCAAATATCTTATTAATTTGTTTTATTTTTAACCAACTTAAATTTTACTAGTTTATTATATCGATCTATCACAAACTGGCTTTTAAAATCAAACCTACCCTCCAACCGATCAAAATTGGTGGCACATTTTTAAAAATGGAATCTTCAACCACCAGTTCGCTTCGCCCGATTTGAAATTGGAAGCCATAAAAGGCGGGAACCGGCCGGATGTCGGACTGGAGCTCCATCAGATCCGTATCACGACAGACTCCCGCCAACGGATTCATTTCCGGTAGATGGTTGCATTTTGAATTTCAGAATTTCTATTCCCTTATGAAATGGGTCAGGCGCGATGTGATTTTTAGATGTCGATTCTGGCGATAGTTTCGGTTTTTCTTTGTGGTCAGATTTCACTTCAAATTTTAGACTAGTCTTTCAATACTTACCTTTAATGTTGTATTTTGTCAATAACGCCTAAGCGAATGAACTTAATTTTTTTTTAAATTGCTGATAATCTACATTTTGACCAATATTTCACCTGATGATAAGTAATGATGCGGTCGAAGATGTTGTTTAGACTAAGTTCGGACGGACACTCTTAAGAACTGAAACACACCATTAAATGTTTGGCATGATTCGCTGGGTCGATCCCCACCGCCGGCTTGCGGTCATAGCTATGGACTGCCGTGCCGCAGGTCCCTGGTTCGATCCCCACCGCCGGCTTGAGCTTCACCGCTTGGTGGAAGGGCATTTTGCGATTTCCCGCCTGGCTAGCTACCACCCTCCAGTTGAAAATCTGTCGCCAAGCACCTAACGATGTGTTCCGGCGGCAGTCCTTGAGAGCCAGTGAAATTACAGGCACATGTGATTTAATAACTATGTCTTAAGTTGACGGGCGCAGTGCAATTCGTGACTTGTGATGAAATGAATCTGTAATTGGAAGAGGTTAGTCCGCTTAACATCAGGTGGGCCTCGAGCTTGTTCCGTCACAATAACATAAAGAAGATAAATGTGTTATCCATAACGAGACATAAAGTATCTCTCACCATGAAGGATGTTTGTCTGGACACTGAAAAGGATCGAGCTGTGGGTTCGGGATAAACAGATCAAAAATAATACAAAATCACGCCTAAAGAAAAAACATGCCATGAGCGGGATTCAAATCTGCGATCTTCCGTCCTTGGGGATAGGGCTCTCGCAATCTGAGCTACCGCGTCGTACTATGTTGGAGGAACATCTATATTTTTTTCTCATAAAGCAACACGGAAAGGAGTAGTCATTCGCATCTTTCCAAACTGTAAATTTACAAGCCTAAGTGGCATTCACTTAAACTAGTGGCACTCGTATTTTCAACTAAAGCAAATCCAGCCGCGCTAGCTATGCCTGACTAGCTACTATCCTCAATATAAATCTGTCGCCAAGTACCTAACAGTGAATTCCGGCAACAGTCTTCGGGAGCTAGTAAAATTACAGACATCTGAAACTCAACAACTGTAAGTCTTAAGGTGATGAACGCAGTGCAATTCTATATAATACGGGCGAAATGCATATTTATATAAAGCCTCGTGCTTTTATCGTCACAATAACAGAAAAAAACACCTTTTTTTTACTGTGCCTTGCATGAAGTAAAATTATAACAAAAATAGAGCTATCAATAATTAATTGCGATATTCTCATAACTTTTTAACCGGCATAGTGCCTTTTTTAATAAAATACAACAAATGATATACAACACTACAGCTACTACAATAAAAGATTTAGACAACCTAGTCATTGTAGACCACAACCAGTAGGCGACGTGCCCCAGCATGCTGACAGCATTGCCCCGTTCAATTGCAATGCTTATTCGTTGAGCTAAATAAGTATAATATTTCTCATAACTATGAGTATATTTTAGATGTGAATGATTATTTGCGTGAAAAGCGTGAATAGCAAGACGCGAGAGCAACAGAACAGAATGAAAGAAAAATACATATTGCGCTAACCCGACTTAACGAGGGATAAAAACAGGAAGAAGCGTTATATCAGAGCATGTATACGTAACAAACTCAAGTATCGTTTAAAGTAGAATTTTCCAGCAGCTAAGTATCTGCCCAAACTTTCGACCATAATATGAAATACCTTTTAAAGTAGTTCCAAAATACTTTACACAAAACTTTTAGTAGTCTCGAGCAAAATCCATCATCTTGTATCGCCTTCGAAGCTGAGTTTTATACGAGACGATCATATAATCCCATGCTACATTTTAAATACAAAACGATACAAGCTATGGATTCGAGTATGTTCTACAGCGATTAAGTAATACAAGATAATTACCAATGTGCGGGCTTTTTGTTATTAGTACATACATACGTACATATAATCATGCCTGTATTTCTAGAAGGTGTAGACAGAGGTGTGGAAACACCCACGTTTCGCCAATTAGGTTTTGGTCCACTGCAATACGGGGCGAGCCTTTTGCCATTCACCAGGCACAGTTTCAGGGTCATACAAATTGTTTTTCTAGCACACTGGATGAAACACAAGAACATATGACGAATAATATGTTAACGCTAACAAAATATAAGACAGGAATACATGAACATATTGTATGAAACCCTGACAGGGCACTAAGATGGTATACAGCCCTGTTGTGTATCTAATGCACACAATACCCTACTCACATCCACGTGAGAAGTGACATGCTGCTCATTTGGCGCACTTTTATCTTAGTCACCTCTTACGACACCCACGGGAAGAAATGGGGAGAAGACATTGCCACTACATGGGTACATCTTGACATAATATATTCATCTCGCCAGGGGGCCAAAAGAAGTATGGCAGAGGTGTCTAATCATCCAGGTTTCACTTGTCGGGTTCCGTGACGTTCCGTACTTACGTTTTGGCAACAAAGCCGTGCCGACAGTTTTTTATTACTTCTTAATTAAAAGGCATATTTTTGGACCTCTTTCTCAACGAAAGCGAATTATCACTATTAACTTCCGTGAAAATGTGACCAATTATATCCTTGACAGATCCGTGTTGAAAATTTTAATCCACTCATCCTTGTAAAGTAGTAGATTGTTTACCTAGGGAACAAAAACAACCATTTTAGAGGCGAGAGAGTTTCTTTGAATCTAGAGTGGAACAAAGGATTCTAGAGTAGAACCACGAGCGTAGTGAGGGATTCTAAAGTAGCAGAGTCGAAAGGAGATAGTTCGAAGTTACTTGAGCTTAAAATTGTTGTGTTAGGTGGACATTCTACTTTTTATCAACCTCTATAAGCAAATAATTAAGTTTATCTTTTATGAATAGTACGTTTATTTATTAAGATATTACTAAGAAAAATAAGACATAGCATAGCAATAGTTAGAGGCTAATGTTTAAATTTGTACAAATTAAAGTGCATTGTAACGATTTTACCACTAACATCCGTTACAGATACACGTTACAGATTTATTTACATTTTAAGAATAATAAATAGTCTTAGAAAACGTCGTCTCGGGATGTAGTTTTCGAGGAACTATATAATTTTTTGGCTTACTTTTCGTTATAAGCTGTAAATGATCTATATCGTCCCCTTAACCGTAGTTAGCCTGACAAGCGTGCAATATTCGCCCTTGCTGTGAAGATCAAATCTGCGTGCGGAGTATATGGCACGACCGACTGATCCTCACCAATCGTTCGGTATAAGGGCTACCAAAGCCTCCGAAGGCTATAAAAGATGAACGTAAAATGTTACGTTGATGAGCCAGTTTACGTTGCGTTCACGTTAGGTTAAGCTACGGTTTATGAACAGTTAACTTTAGAGGCGTTGTTTTGGTGTATGTTAGTTGATGTTGCGGCAATTTCACAGGAGTTTATGGTGTTATTATAAAAGTTTTTATCGAGGGGATCGTACACGGAAATTGAAGATTAGGCTTCTTTGAAGATGTCCCGAATCACGAAAACCAATACGTAATTAAAAAATATATATATTTAATTATATATGTTTATAGGTTCCTGGTACTTTCATAGTAATTTTAATAATTATTTATTTTGTAGGTAACAAATCCGTTTAAAATGATTGAAAATAATGGATTACGCGATCACTTATCAATTTAGTATATAACTAAAGCTATTTAAAACCACAATTTTTCACATAATTGACCAGTCATTCCTTAATAGTAAGGCATTTTAAGAATGGCCGTCTGACTAGGTACTAGGAAAATTAGTCAATGTATTTTGGCAGCGAACCATTGATAGCCACCCGAATCGGGGATATTACAAGTTTATATTTTTATATTTCACAAATAAGTACATTCTAAGATGATGTAAGTACTTAAAAAACCTACAAGCCATTACAGCTGTGAGCAGTCCAAATCGTCGTTGCGACTTTAAAACCTCTTATGTGTAAAAATCACTTTCAGATAGATAGATAGATAGATAACTCAATATTGTACACACCACTACATTACAATAATACAAAATACGAAGGATTACAGTCAAGTGTTACAATGGGCGGCCTTATCACTAACAGCGATCTCTTCCAGGCAACCTTTGAATGGAGAGGAAATAGAGGAGTAATAAGACGGGGGTGCATTAAATTAATATTAACAGTCAGTTACTGTTAATATTAATGTAACACAGCATGATCTGGTAGTGAGCTGGAGCAATTTAATGCTCCAGCCCTCTACCAGTTGTCAGCGTGCACAGGCTGGTAGCATTGCTTCGTTTATTAACAATAACGAATTAATTCGTTGAGCTATATCGGTGCCAGCATTTTGTCAGACGTCGTATCGACCAAGTGCTGATAAGATTGATCGGGTGAGATTACATTGTAGTCCAAGAGTATAAGCAATCAGCAATAAGCAACAGTATTTTCACATCCATGTCGCTTTATTTTGCGTCTATAGTTTTTTGTGAAGCGACATTTGGAGATTCAATTTATTCTCCTAAGTTGGCAGCAGCCCCTGAACACGTGGAGAGAGGTCTTGCGTGAGGGCAGGTTCAGAGAATCAATTGCAACCGGGTGTTTGTACACCCATTTATATTCTTGAATGTTTTATGTTTCTAAAAGTGAAATTTAATTATAACGACAATACTTAGAACAAGTGCAACAGCCATTCAGTGAATAAAAAAATATACTATGGCTGTGATTTGTTTTCATACTCTCTCCAAATCCTTGTGATGTTGCAGATCTTTAAATTGGTTATAACTTTTTTCCTAAAAATATACGAATATAATGCTTCATTACTCATCATAAAATTCTAACTGTGAGAATAACCATACATTTATTACATGACAAAAAGAAACGATTTCATTCATAAAAACGCATGATTAGGGATAACTCAAATACTATTCGTCAGATCTCACTCGAATTTAAACGGGACTACATGACAAGCACCAGCTTTCGAATAAAAAAATATCATAATCGGTACACCCTGTAATGAGTAATGAGTTACACACTGTAAACACGCAAAAAAATACTTCTTCTGAAGCAGTGATGGCTCAGTGGCAATGGCTGTGGACTG
Source organism: Plagodis pulveraria (assembly GCA_963890685.1). Lineage (NCBI taxonomy): Eukaryota > Metazoa > Arthropoda > Insecta > Lepidoptera > Geometridae > Plagodis > Plagodis pulveraria. The sequence goes on along the minus strand of OY982964.1, from coordinate 5,309,339 downwards.
CCGCGAAGCAGATCCATGGTTTGAATCCCGCCGCGGGCTTGAGCTCCACCACATGGTGGAATCATTTCAAGTAGAAAATCTGTCGCCAAGCATCTGACGGTGTGTTCCGGCAGCAGTCCTTGAGAGCCAGTGAAATTACAGGCACATGAGACTTAAGAACTATGTCTCAAGGTGACGGGCGCAGTGCAATTCGTGACTTTCGACGAAATGTATCTGTTATTGGCAGAGGTTAGTCCACTTAACATCAGGTGGGCCTCGAGCTTGTTCCGTCACAATAACATAAAAAAAAACTGTTGAATTCAGATCCTCTTCCTTTTTTAGGTCTGCAAAAAACTTTTAGGTATGTTATCATTTTAATTGATATATTTATGAAAATCCGGATGTTTACACCAATTGAGTTCTTAATTGTAAATAAATTCATTGTAGTATATAAGGTTTGAGGTAGCCTTTCATCAGAGCAGTGCGAGAACGCGGAATAATGAGCGGGAATCAATCAACAATTAGATTATATAACTTTCATACACTGAAGCTTTCTCAACGTTGTTGTTAAGATTCCAGATTGCCCAGGCAGGGATTGTTCAGCAGAGTTTGAGTTGAATTGAGTTCTTAATTGTAAATAAATTCATTGTAGTATATAAGGTTTGAGGCAGCCTTTCATCAGAGCAGTGCGAGAACGCGGAATAATGAGTGGGAATCAATCAACAATTAGATTACCTATATAACTTTCATACACTGAAGCTTTCTCAACGTTGTTGTTAAGATTCCAGATTGCCCAGGCAGGGATTGTTCAGCAGAGGCGCCTTCCACCTGGAAAATCTGTTTTGAATACTTAACAACCGGCGATTCACCGGGCTGAAATAAAACACACGAAATACACAAGCAAATTAACAAATACACGTACCATAATTTTTCGATATTCTTCTTGCGTTGATGATCCCTAATAACCCTAGCGCTTTCCTAGACCGTTATTATAGGCCAATAATTGATAACAGTGCTTACGCTAGGTGTATGCCAAGGGAGGGATTCTTTACAATCCCGACGTCGCAAAACACTGATACAGGCACCAACAAATTTTCAGAGTTCAAGTTTAACAAAACACACGCGAGGGTCCAAACAGGCGGATTTTAATAAACAACACAAATCAATCAATTACATTAATTTAAATACCGCTGACCCTAAATCGTTCAAGAATTTTCAAAACCAGCTATCAAAAGTGACAAGCAAAATCTCAAGATATTTTCACATACAAAAATCCACAGATTAAAATAGACGATCACCAAAGGGGGTGCGTTCCAATTGTCCGATAAGTTGATCGGTCCGAACAGTTGTGATATTTTTCGCTAGTCTATTATTTGTTTCTCCCACTCTCTAATGAACAAAATATGTATATATTCGAGCAATAAAGATGTTAGTTTGCTTTACAAAAACCATATAAATCAAAACTCATTTCACTAAAGTCGACGATCAAAAGGCCATTTATCTTGGTTAAAAGCATACTCCTAGGTCCTAACTGCCGCATTTAGCAAAATGGGTATAGATTCACAGCGAAAAGAACCTGAGGTAAATATTTCTTCGTTATTTTCACAATCTACTATGTAATTGTGATATCTTTAAGAATTAAATTGGGGTTGAACTGGGTCCCCAGAGTAATTGTATCCCTCAGATATTAATTTTTTGCTAAATGCGGCAGTTGACTATTTTAAAAATAACTAATCTTAATAGCAGTATTGTAGATAAATTAAAGAAATAATAGTGTCTTTGATTCTAATGAAATTTGCATGCTACACCATGCAATTTGAAAAAATCTTATTATATGTTCAATATTGACATTTTGCGAATGCCCGCCTGGCTAGCTACCACCCTCAAGTAGAAAATCTGTCGCCAAGCACAGTGTGTACCGGCAGCTGTCCTTGAGAGCCAGTAATTCTAGGTCAGCCTTAATAAAATCTTCGACAACATCATCACTTACCGTCAGGTGAGATAGTGGTCAAAGGTTAACCTATCTGGGCATAAAAAAAAATATGGTAGCCTTAACAATAACTTCAAGTGTCACTTATCATCGATTGAAGTATTGGTCAAATGCTATCCTAGCAACAATAACATTAACTGCTTTGTACAATACCTGCAGTGACTTTGGTAAAGTAACAGTTGACAGTTAATTCACTTAGTTCATTAAGAAAGTTTATTTTCACACTGAACTCTCTAGGCGTTGTCAATTAAACTAATTGGAAACTTTCCGACAACTTCACGGAGTTTGTGGTCACTGCCATCTAGAGGGAACACCTGGAACTTTGGGTCAGTTTGTTCATGAAGTTAATTTTGTATCTCACAATTTGATATATTATCGATATTAGGATGGATTGATCCAAAAGCACGAGAAATCTTTTTTTTAGGGTTCCATACTAGAAAACGGGACTCTGTATCTAAAATTCGGGTGTCCGTCCGTCCATCCATTTGACTTTTAATGCGCTGTATCTTTGGAACCGCAACATGTAGCCTTTTTTTATAGGTTATGTGTTCCTTTGGCAGATTGCCAAACAAATCATAATATATTTTTTTTATTCCCGATAGGTTAGCCTTTGAACACTATCTCATCTGAAGGTAAGTGATGATGTGGTCGAAGGTGTTGTTCAGGCTAACCTGCCCGATAGCTGCCGGAACACACCGCTATGTGCTTCGCAACAGATTTTCTACTTGAGGGTGGTAGCTAGCCAGGCGGGCATTCGCAAAATACCCTACCACCATGCTATACCGACTGCCATCCTAAGACAACAACCGGGTCCAACGGTTTAACGTGCCCTCCGAAGCACGGAAGCGCTTCACTAGCGGTCACCCATCCAACTCATGACCGCGGCGGACGTTGCTTAACTTTGCTGATCGGTTAAGAACGGCTAAGCAAACTTTGGAACGAGCGCTTCAAATATAAACAAAAAATATTCTTAAATCAGTAGTTTTTTATATATATATTTGTTTTAGCGTTAACGTAAGAATGGTAATACATACAACCGTCAATTATATAGACCAATATCTGCCGTATGGCAACAAATAATAAAACTGGCCAAGTGTGGGTCGAACTCCCGCTGATGATCTCAAACAGAAAGAAAAAAAAACCGGCACCGACTTTGAACACTGAAAGGTATGAAATAACTTATTAAAGTCGGTACCATGCTAATTCAAAACATGGACACATGTTTTTAACGTTTTTTTAGCGATGCAGACTGTTTACAAAATATAGTAATTAAACAACTTTAATCGGTTTAAATCGCGTATATTAATCATTATTTTTGGCCAATCAAGTATGCATCTGCCATATAGCTACGAGTACATACAGAACGATTAGCGTAAGATACGACGAATCGAAGGTGGATCCATTTGGAAAATACACTTAAGCAAACTGTCAAGTTAAGACAAATTGAAATTCAATTAGTGATTCCCAGCGTTCACATAGTGCACGGCAGCTTCGAGCGATTAAACTGAAAACTAACGATTCTAAGTTGTTACTAGCGTGCTGTTAACTTCATATAATTTCCCCTGAGTAAGTTAAGGAGTTACCCACACGGGTGTAACTTTTAAACACTTTTCTTCACGCAATGTGATGTTATCCTTGCGAACATGTAAGTGCAGCTGAATATATAACAGGCTTTTTAAATACTTTTCAAAAAATTGTCTTTAATGCTTTAGGAGAATAGATGCTATGCAAATAGTTTTTATTGTACATAGTGTATTTAGTGTTTATTTTTTGTATTGTATATATAAATTTACTGTAACAGCTGTAAACTGTTGAACCAAAGCCTCCCCCATTAAACAAGTGTCTTAATATCAAAGCAGGGGAAAAAAAATCTTTAAGTGGCGTGGCCAACTTTTTGCTGTTTTTTCTCTTCATTGCCTCTTACTATAGATATTGGTGCAATTTGTGATACAGGGTTTTATATTGTAGATATTGTTTGTTCTAACCAATGCAGGTGCTATTTTGTCATTATTTATCTAATAATTGTTCTGCCCGTATCCCGTTTATGGATGATATGTGTGTATTACTACCTCTGCGCCTTTGCATATAATAATATTTTTTGTGTGCCTTGATTAATATTAAAATGATGAACACGCTATTATTATTTTGTAAATGTAATTTAATAAGTATGCACTAAATATTTTTAATTTAACTTCTAAGACTTTTTTCAAATTAAAGTAACAGTGCTTTACAACCACAAAAAATACTTTTTAAAACTTAATCGTCGTCCATATCACACGACCTCTCACGGCAGCAGCTTACGCATGACTATAATGAACATTAAGAATTTGGCACACGGTAAGCAAACAGCCTCCAATTCTTAGCTATTAAGAATAGAATCGGACTCAAAAATTATAAGCTCACGCTACGACTTTTCTCCATCTATACAAGAACATAAAAAAATGTATTCATATTTATTTCAAAAATATATTTATTTCCTCCTTAGAAAAGGTTTATTACTTAAAAATACATAAATGGCCAAGAGTGCCAAAATTAAACCTTTCTGAGGGGCTGGTGCCTGAAGTAGGTTTCTAAAAACCTGTATCACAGGTCATTTCATAGACTATACTGGGATAGGATTAAATTTATAGAAAGAAACTGATTGGACTATATAATCAAAAAATCATGAGTATTTCATCTACATTTTGAAACTAAAAATTACCATTTTTAGAGCACCATAAGAGTTACTTTATAAGAAAGTGTAATAAAAACTCTACTAATAATTATATAATAGTCTTCTACTAATAAATCATCTACATTTACAAAAAAAAACATCGTCTTCTACAAAAGTTGAGTTCTGCATCCAATCTTGTTACATTGTCTTTTAATTAGTAACGTGCAACTCTCCGTGTAGTCACCCCTTACTAAAATGTTACGACAACGTAAAGTGTAATGAATAACGTTTATAACAGTTTATAGGTGTTACCACCGTGAATGCATATTAGCGTATGAATTCGTTATATAGTTGTTACAATTTCGGCTATTCTAGTTTTATTGGATTAAACTAGCTAACAAACTAGCATTTGCGTGTTAAACTATTGAACTCGTAAGGGTTTTTGTCTCTGCGGTAGATTTCTCAAGGGATACCACGTACGTTATATTTTTATGTACTTAAGTATGAGTAGTCATAAAGTTATGTTATAATAAGATGTTTTGCTTTTATTATTGTTTAAAATTTGTATATTTTGATTACATATGGTTTATTATTTATTATATAACTAGCAAAAAGCTGAGCTTTGTAAGGGCTCGCGTTTATTTCACAACCTGATTCTAGTGGTGTCATCTAGTATTAATTAGATTAACTACGATGTATTTAAATATTGAATTTAGTTCAGTAACAACGATAATAATTCTTTGGTTTTCTTACAGATGGCGTTAGTAGTACAATAACATTTTACCCAATGACTTAATTTTTTTTTTTTTTTTTTTTTTTTTTTATGATTAAAATTATATATTTTTTGACTGATAACACATCTAGATATGAAGTTAAATTACAACGTCAAAACACAAATCTTTAGGCGTGATAGTTTTTCAGTAACAGGGGTCACACAATGTTCAAGTGGTGGGATAGTGATATAGACACTTACTTAAAATAGATATTTTAGGTAAGTACATATTATGATTATGATAATAATATGTACTTGAAATGTATAATTAGTATAGAAAAAAATATGTTTTTTTTATTGCTGATAGAATAACCTATGATTACGATCTCACCTGATGGTAAGTGTAAGTAAGTAAGGCTCTATTTACGTTGTCGGCAGCAATGGAGCGCGGCATCGGGTATCTTGCATGGCGGAGCTCGACAAGGTAGATGTGCAGGCCACGCCTGCCGTGGTTCCAACCGCCAAAGAGGTTAAGGAAGCGGCACCCAGGAGCCGCCGGGCTGCACATAAAAAGTGAGGTCTCGCAGGTATATCTTGTAGAACTTTGTGAACGATGTCTAAGTTATTGTGGCTCAGTGTACCCGCGATACATTTGTTTTATATAAAATGCGGTATACGGTACCCTTCTAAAAATAAATATCTTCAGTATCTGCCAGGGTACCAGGGTACAATTAAATTCGTTCGTGACACTGAGCAAGTAAAATTATTAGTTCGTGACTTTGATTGATATCCATGTGCCATAGCCAAATGTCAAAGTCTTATTATCACGTTATGCCAAAAAAGTTTTTTTTTTTTTTTTTTTGCCTTAGCTTGATGTTCATCATTTGGTAATTTTTGTCGATGGCATTTTTTTTTAGTGTAAATGGTATATTTCTATGATATTTTGTATTTTGTTTGAGTTATTATAATCTCTTAGAACCACTTGCCCAGTGAGAAACTGTAAAGTTTGTATATTATAATATTATTTGTAATACTGGCTACCGGCGGGTGGAGTCGGTAAATCAGTAGCGCCTAGATTATTAGATATATTATAATTGTAATTTTATATATTATTTATCATATTTTATAATTTTGTAATTTATATTATTTGTATATATTTTATGTATGATGTCTGTTTCGAGCAACGATAACAGTGATGCTTATATAAGTTTCAACTCTTCTGAAGGTAGCAACAGTGACGATAGCTTTATTAGTATCCCTTCTTTATATGAAAATTTGCAATCAGTATTTTCTGATGAACCAAAAAATCTTAATGTTATTCACATTAATGCCCAAAGTATTCCGGCTCATTTCCCAGATATGCTGGCGTCTTTTGATAATAAAAGCATTCACGCTATAATGGTCTCCGAGTCTTGGCTTAAACCATGTCTCCCATCGATCTTATATCCTTTACCTGGATTTCGCCTTATTAGGAATGATCGCACCAGCGGCCGCGGCGGTGGAGTAGCTATTTACTTACGAGCTCATATTTCCTTTTCAGTTGTTAGTATGTCATCACAGCCTCCACCGCTAAATGCAGGTGAACACCTTTTCATTGAAGTACTTCTATCTCACACCAAAATTCTTCTCGGAGTCTATTATAGCCCTTCTAACGATGTTCAGTATTTTGCCTCATTTGAAGCAATCCTACAAGATATTTCTCCTTCATATAGTCACACCATTATCATGGGTGACTTTAATACTTGTCTTATAAAAAATGACCATCGTTCATCCCGTCTTAAATCCATAATTAATTCAAGCAATATGCACCTTCTTCCATCTAACGCTACTCATTATTTTCCTAATTGCACTCCGTCCCTTCTCGATATAATAATTGTCTCATCTTTGTCGCATGTTGCGAAGCACGGTCAGCTGTCTGCTGATGCTTTTTCCTATCATGACCTGATTTTCCTTTCCTACAAGATTAGACCTCCTAAGCCGAAGCCTACAATTATTCTGCAGCGCAACTTTAGCGGTATGAACCAAGAACTCTTCACTGCGGATGCTAAGAAAATTGATTGGTCACCTGTCACAAATGCGGAGTCCATTGATGATCAAGTGTCCATTTTTAATTCCCTTGTTACTCAACTTTACGACAAACATGCTCCTCTACGACCAATTAAGATTAAACATCAACCTGCACCGTGGCTTGTCAATGAAATCAAACTGCTCATGCATAAAAAGTCCGTGGCAAAATCCAAATATAAATGTGAGCCCAACGATGTTAACAAAGAAAAGTACACACAGACTCGGAATCGCTGCAATAGGGTGTGTAGAGATGCACAACGTCGCCATATCCATAAATCTGTCGAAAATGAGGACCCAGCTAAGGTTTGGAAGTTCCTCAGGTCGTTAGGAGTCGGTAAATCACGCCAAACGTCAGACTCTAATAATCTTGATATCAATTCCCTAAATAATCATTTCTCTTTGTCGTGTAGCTTACTGGCATCTGATAAAGTAACAACATTACAACATCTTTCTAATATTGCAACTCCTGACCATCCTCAATTTTTCTTTAGTCAATTTACCGCTTGTGATGTTAAGAAGAGTGCACTGTCCCTTGCGTCGAATGCTGTTGGAGTCGATGGCATTAGTCGGAATATGATTATCCCTATTCTGGACATAATTCTTCCTATTCTTTGCTTTATTCTTAACTATTCCATTTCAAATAGTGCATTTCCATCATTATGGAAGGATGCACAAATCATTCCACTTCCAAAAAAACACAATCCTAAATCTTTTTCAGAGTATAGACCCATATCCATTCTTCCTTTTCTCTCCAAAGTCCTTGAGCGTCTTGTCCACAAACAATTAAACTCCTTCCTTGTCACTAACCATCTACTTAATCCTTTCCAGTCTGGATTTCGGCCAGGTCACAGTACAACAACTGCTCTCGTAAAAATAACAGATGATATCCGTTTCGGAATGGAAAACGGAAAATTGACTGTGTTGTCACTGCTTGATTTTAGCAACGCATTTAATACCATTGACTCCGATATCCTTTTGGCCATACTTCGCTCTACTAACATATCTCCAACGGCTATTGACTGGTTTCACAGTTATCTGTCAGGGCGCCGGCAGCGGGTTCGCCTGGATGAGAAATTTTCTACTTGGTGCAACATAACTGCTGGCGTACCTCAAGGCGGCGTATTATCTCCTCTTCTTTTTGCAATTTTTATAAATTCAATATCCCAAAGTATTACTTCTTCCTACCATCTCTATGCAGACGATCTCCAAATATACTCGCAGGCCTCACTGAATAATTTAGCAGAAGCCGTTGATGCCATTAATAATGACCTACAACACATATCAGACTGGAGCAAAGCCTATGGTCTAAAAGTAAATCCACTAAAAACACAACTTATAATTATCGGTAGTTCACGAACCATCTGTAACATAGACTGGAACACTCTGACTCCAGTTGTATTTGAGGGAGTACAAATTCCTTATAGTAAAACAGTCACTAATTTTGGAGTTATTTTTGACCAATGCCTAACATGGATCCCGCAAATCGAAGCCGTCAGTCGCAAGACATTTGCCTCTGCAGGATCTCTGAGAAGAATAAGAAATTTCTTACCAACTGCTACTAAAGTTGCGCTTGCACAGTCACTCTTACTCCCTATTTTAGATTATGCAGACGCCTGTTACTTAGACCTCAGGGAGGACCTTTTAAATAAACTTGAGCGCCTTCAAAACTTCTCAATACGGTTTATATTTGGCTTGCGCAAATACGACCATGTTTCTGAATTTCGCACTAAGCTCAAGTGGCTACCCATTCGTCATCGCCGGAATACTCATATTCTCTCTCTTCTGTATAACGTTTTATTCAATCCCACATCCCCCCATTACCTTCAAGAGCGTTTCGAATATTGCAGCACCTCTCATGTGCGTAATCTTAGGTCATCGGAAAATCTTATGCTCAATATGCCCTCACACTACAGTTCGTTTTATGATCACTCCTTCACTGTTGAAGCCGTTAGACTATGGAACGCACTGCCTCTTGAAATTAAGCGTGCTCAGTCACTAGCTGTTTTTAAAGAGCGTGTGAAAGCCTTTTATCTTGAAACTCGTTAGCTCCCTATAATTTATTTATTTTAATTTTAAAATTCGTTGTTCCATTGTTAATATGAGTCTTATACTAATGATAACATCATTCATTATTTATATAATAAATATTATGTTTATTGATTAAGTTGTATGTAATTATGTATGTTTATTATATATATATAATATTTTATATGCTTATGTATTTATTATTGTGTATACTTAAATGTATATATGTTGTATACGTGTATATATTAGATATATTTATATATATTATTTTATCTAATTTAATGTTTGTAGTATTTTAGAAATTATGTGTCATTGTGAGTGATATATTATAATCTAGATAAACGCCATCCCTTGGTTCTCTTCAGTTATGTCTTGACCTCAAATGGTTGTCTGGAAGAGATCGCTTTCAGCGATAAGACCGCCAATTGTTACCTTATTTTGCATTGTGTTTCTGTTTTAACTATTTTTTTATATATAAGGTGTTTCAATAAAGTGTTTCTATCTATCTATCTATCTATCTAAGTGATAATGCAGTCAAAGTTGTTGTTCAGGTTTATCTAGATTTATTAGCTCTCGAGGACGGCTACCTAAACACACAGTTGGGTGATTGGCTACAGACTATCTAGTTCTAGTCAAGGTTTTAGTTTGTAGACGAGCATTTGCATAATGTCCTACCAACACTGCTACCTGCTATAACGACTGCCATTTTAAGACAACAACCAAAACCGACGGCCTAACGTGCCTGAAGCACGAAAGCACTCAGATTGCATTGATCAGGGCATTGCTGAAAATAGTAGTCGTTAGCAGCAGTATACTCTTTGAACGATTTCGTCCCGGGAAATATTGCCACATACCTATTTTTACCACCAAGCGGTGATGTTCACATAACTGTGTTCCGGTTAGATGGATTTGGGTGCCAGTGATAACAGGCACATAAGACTTGTCTCATGTTGATGGGCGCATACCGGTCGAGAGCGACTAAGAAAGCTCCATTACGAATCCTTCCACTCAAAATGTGTTTTGATTTTAAATATATTTTGTACTAGTTGTACCTGCGACTTCGTTCGCGATTGCCGTACCTGCAAACTAATTATTCACATTTGAGCACTGTTTATCTCATATTAAGCAACGCTGTGGTCTGTGGTGAAGCACTCTTAGTAAAGCATAGCTCAGAAAGGAGCTTTTTACTTTGGGTTTGATAACTCCCAGCTTGTTTTTCCAGAAGACAGTTGTTGAAGCCTCGCAATTAATACTTAGGAAAAGCTGGTATCGACATCTTTCGAAGGTAGTTACGTTTTAGATTATTTTTGAAACGATAGCTCAATAGAGGGAATTTATGTGTCATATCGCCTCTCACTGGTTCGCCTGCCAGTCTCAACCGGACCTTTCATCCGAAGTGCACGTAACTCCATCGCGTGTGTATACCTACTCTCAAACCCCAAATTAATAACTTCTGCATCATACCCGACGAAAACAATCTCCCGCCCAGTGAAGTGCTCACATATCTAACGGTGACCATATCCAGGGATTGCACAGCGCTGTGCCATAACATGGACCGGAGCTGAGCTGAGCATGGTGAGTTGGCTTATGCAATTTTCTATCCTTCGCACTGAGCTATCGAAGTTATTTGGTATAATTTGTTAGAATTGCATTCCTGTGGCAAACCCTCAGGAAACCGCTCCCTGGATTGGCTGGGGAGCGTACAACAGTAGTTAAGTAACTCAGAGAGTTCCTTCGCGGTTCGCACAATAAAATTGTTGAAGCAAAGTAGGTACTTTGAGTGTTTCTTTAGAATTTCGATTATAAAACGGTATCTTTTTGCCGAGGTTCTCCTTGTTTGGCGGTAGAACAAAAATATATTAGATTGTACACTTCCATTGCGCAGTCTCCAAAATGTATCCGGCAAAAGATAGATGGTTAAAAAAGATATTGTGGCGAATGTTCCAGATTTTAGAGTTTTATCTTAGCAAGCTAGCAAATCTTAATACGAATGCCGAGATGCCCGTGGGGTGCCGAGCTGCCCATGAGGTGCTGGGCTGCCCGTGGGGTGCCAGGCTGCCCGTGGGGTGCCAGTATGCCCATGGGGTGACGGAATGCCCGTGGGGTGCCGGGCTGCCCTTGAGTGCCGGGTGGCCCGTGGGGTGCCGAGCTGCCCGTAGGCTTCAGAGTTCACTTGTCACTATTCTAACAAAAAAAGGATAATTGAAATCGGTCTACGGGTTAATAAATTACAAGCTACGAATAAATATTATTTATTCGTAGATTACAACTAAGTGTACATTTTGACTTTCATCCCCTTTCCCGAGGGAACCGGGCTGAATTTCGGGATACACAGTATACAATAACTTTCTTCGTGGCATGAACTCAGATCGTGTTAAGTTTCATTGAATTCCATTCAGTAGCCCATGGGGTGCTGGGCTGCCCGTGGGGTGCCTGGCTGCCCATGGGGTTCCGAGCTCACTCATCACTATTCTAACAAAAAAGAATCTTTGAAATCGGACTACGCGTTAGTAAATTACAACTAAGTGTACATTTTGACTTTCATCCCGTTTCCCGAGGGAACCATGCTGAATTTCGGGATAAAAAGTTTACAATAACCTTCTTCGTAGTATGAACTCAAATCGTGTTAAGTTTCATTGAATTCCATTCTGTAGTTTTGGAGTGATGCGCGGCCGGGATACAGACAGACAGACAGACAGAAAGACGGACAGACAGACAGACAAAAATAAAAAAAATACAGTTTTGCGCATCAGTATCAGCTACAGAGTGCTCTCAATTTTTTTTTTGCAAAATATCTTCTATGTTCAGAATTGGACCTGTTACAGTTTTATTATAAGTATAGATATAGATTTTTAGGGCTATCTATCCGTCCGTCTTTATGTAACTGATCCCTAGTTCATAAGTAAACAGTTTTACTTAGAAACAAATTTAAATATATTGTTTGGAATATTGACCCTAAAACGCACAGTCTATTCGGTATGCACATATTTCAGGGATAGGGGTCCAATATTTGAAAAGGTTTTTGAAAAAAAAAACCCTATAGGGGTGATTGTCGTCCACGCCTACAGCTTATTAGAGGTAAATATAATTTTAATCAACCAAAATAAAGAAGACCAACCGATTGAGTAACAGGAACGATGTACGCGCAGCTTAGTTACACTTATTACCTTTTCTAAAAATAAAATAGAAGACACATTATCTGTTAACTATACACTCACTCATTCACGCATTCATTTTGTTCCTTCCCCATCATTGTTCCTTGTGACGCTTCGTCGCTAATAAGTACCAACTTATAAATCTGCCTAAATATACGTTAACACAAGTAAAATTAAGTAATATAATACAACGAGGTAGCGCGTGCTGTAATTTATAAAAAAAACTGTGTTATACGAAAAGGAAAAGCAGTGATGGCTCAGTGGCTATGGACAGCCGCGCAGCAGGTCCATGTGTCGAATCCATTTTGCGAATGCCCGCCTGGCTAGCGACCACCCTCAAGTAGAAAATCTGTTGCCAAGCACCTTACAGTATGTTCCGGCAGCAGTCCTTGAGAGCCAGTAAAGTTACAGACACATGAGACCTAACAACTGTACGTCGCAGTGTGATGGGCACAGTGCAATTCGTCGTTGACGAAATGCATCTGTATAGGCAGAGGTTAGTCCATTTAACATCAGGTGGGCCTCGGGCTTGTTCCGTCATAATAACATAAAAAAAAGAAGACTACCAGCAGATTTGAGAGGAAATCACCTTTGAATACACTTGCTAGGCCATTATTTGTAAAATGCCTCAACGTAATGCGTTTGTACAAGGAAGCACACAAACCAAATGTATATATGAAAATTCTTGCTTTCATACTAATATTAAAACTGGCATGCTTGCGCCATTTCACGCGGTTACCAAAATTTAATTTAAAATGCGACACGTGCAAATGAATGTTATTTCTTTTCTAACTTACGTTAGATTACAATATGTTTTATGATATTTTAAATACCTTTTATTATACTTATTTCTTGTAAGTATACCTATTTTGACCCTTATACCCGTATCTTCATACCCCGGGTTAGAATGTCACATTGCCCCATTTCTCCTTGTGGGTGTTGTAAGAGGAGACTGAAGGTAAAATACAGGGAGGTGGGCAGCAGCGCCTTTAAGAACTGATATCTTAAACTGCGATCCCCATGACGCCTGCCAAGCGTGGGTATTACGGTAACCTAAATGGGGGAGGCTGTGTTCAGCAGTGGACATTCCGGCTGATACAGTTTACCTATTTTAAACCGTCTAGCAGTAATGTTCGCATCACTGGGCTAAGGTTTGAACGGTTTAGGTGCCATTGAAATTACAGGCACATGAAACTTAACAAATTTATGTCTCAGGATGATGGGCACAAAGCACTTCGTCACTTGTGTCGGAATGCATCTGTTATAAGCTTAACAACAAGTGGGCATCGAGCTTGTTCTGTCAAAATTACAGGATTCCAATCCTGTCAGGTGATAAAAAATAATTATGTTTTTAATAATTTGTCTGGAGTATGTTTCTTTTAACTCCACACTTGATTAATTTCTATAGGTGCCAGTGAAATTGCAGGCACATGAAACAACTTTATGTCTCAAGGTGATGAGCGCAGAGCAGTTCGTCACTTGTGTCAAAATGCATCTGTTATAGGCTTAACAACAGGTGGGCCTCGAGCTTGTTCTGTCAAAATTACAGGATTCCAATCCTGTCAGGTGATAAAAAATAATTATGTTTTTAATAATTTGTCTGGAGTATGTTTCTTTTAACTCCACACTTGATTAATTGCAATGCAATCGTTTCGATTTACCACCATACTTTGTACCGTAAATATTATATTTGTTATTTTTTTGTGTTATTGAGGCGGAATGAGCACGTCGCCAACCTCATGTTAAGCGGACTAACCTCAAAGGTTTTTGTTTGTTTATTTATTTATGTCGGAATAAGCACTAGGACCACCAGATGTTAAAAGTCTCTTGTGCCTGTAATTTATTATGTCATATTTTTTATTACTTAGCTCGATGTAAATATTCGAAACTCTATACTAAGGGAGCGCGGCGCGGTCCAGTGTTTTCGTGGCGCTCTTACCTCGGAGTAGCCATTATCTTTTAATACGAGACACATAACTTTAAAGTATGAGGTAGTACTAGAAAAACTTGTTGTTTTGAGTTTTGAGTCTCTCCAAGCCAAGAACGACCGCCGCGGCAACCCTGGACCTCGCCACGCTCCCTTTGAATAGAGTTTTGAATATTTACATCGAGCTTAGTAATAAAAAATATGAAATATTATGTTAGCTTCTTTATTCGTTAACTTAATATAATATAGCTAAGCTAAACGTCTGTTCTCGTTGAACGCCAAGTCAAAACTGAGCGGCACTGTTAGCATCAACGACTCATTCCCTGTGCGGATATTACGTGATAATGGTGTCATAGAGAAAGACTATCGGAAGCAAGTCGTTGACGCTAGTGGTAACTTCTAACCAAATCCATACTTTTAAGTATCTCTATGCCTCTCAGAGCTAAATAGATGGCGGTAGTGATGCAGTTTTTCTCTGGGATATTAATGATTGCTATAGGTGGCGACAACAATTAAATTACTGGCACAAGAGACTTTTAACATCCGGTGGTCCTCGTTTTTATTCCGTCATATTATATAAATAAACAAACACAAACAAAAAAACTTCAAAAAAGAATTTTCATCTTAAACTAATGTTAGGACTAGCAGAAGTCAACCCTAAGAGGTTGTTAGCATTTTACCTATAACCCTGTAAACTGAATTTCGAACAAATGAACCCATTGTTTTAGCTTGTGGTAGTTAGGGCACTAGGATACGGGTACTGTTGGGCACCTAATAAGTAACAACTACATGTGTGTAGGGGGTTGCTGCACTATGACATATTTTCTTATCCACCTCAGTGTTTTCCTGTGTTTTCGTCGAAAACAAATTATATGTGTACATGTTCTTTGTTGTTAGAGGAAAAATATTTTTACCAAAAATTGGAACCGACTTCAACACTCAAATGCGTGAAATAACTTGTTAAATTCGGTACCATGATGGTTCATAAGTACCTATTATTACAATATTGTGCTCATGGTACCAACTTCGACAAGTTATTACGCGCTTTTGAGTGTCGAACTCTGTTCTATTTTTAGGTAAAACATTTTTTTCCACCCGTTAGTGTCCCTTGCTACTTACAGGACCGATTGTCGTTCACTGGCAATTAGTAATTATCAAGATAGGAAAATAATAATTGGAGTGTAGCTCAAAAACAGCTTGACAAATTTTCATGAAATTTAAATAGGACCACACGGCATCAGCCTTCAAATAAAAAAGAAACATCAACATCAGTTCACCCAGCATAAAGTTATGAGGTAACAAACCTAAAAAAAATACAGACGGATGAGAACCTACTCATTTTTTGAAGTCGGTTAAAAACAAATTGTTAAGGTACATGTTCTATGTGTTTTTCGAAAAAAAGAAAGACAGATAATCTTTCAAATCCTACCTTCAAACAAAGTAAATAGGTAAATTCTCCACATAATATAAACAGAATTTCTTACAATGCTAGCACGTCTCTTAAATGATAACCGAGCGAGCGCAAAGAGGAGGGTAGTAAAATATTCATAAACTTAAATATGGAAAAATCTTGTACATTTCGTGTGCGATGGAAAACGGTAGGGTTTGAGTTATTTATGTTGGTTGCCATGTGAGTGATAGCTCTGTAAGGTTCTAACTTCAGGCATATATGAGTGAGTAAAATTCTGAAAGGTGTATGAAAAGCGATGGCGTCTATATTAAATATATCTCATTTCAACTCTTTACATATTTTTCTTCGAAGCTTTGTTACATATATTTTAGTTACTTGACAAAGACATTTTCATTAACAGTTTGGAGTTGACAGTTTTTTCTTTATTTAAAGAACTTCGTGTTCAACTTCAATCGTGACAAGATGTGCTTTTAGAATTCCAAAACCATTTGTTACATCTTTATTAGCAAAACGCTGCCCTTCTCTTTCACACCCCCATACGTACAACAAAGTGGCAAAAAAGTGTGATATAAAAAATCTCTCAGTGAATGCCTGCAAAAGAACTGTTAAGGATTGGCTGCTCAAACTCTCTCACAAAGATACAGAAGAACTAATATGAAACCGTTACTGCTTAGCACACTCATTCAATATATTTCACACGCAAAGTACCAACGAGTGGACGAGGGCACGAGTATATGAGTCCACTCACTTCAGGCACATACGAGTACGCGCACAGCCTCTCACTCTCTCATACACGCTCTCTTACACACATATAAACACATGCATTCCACACTCTACGTCTAAATTATAAGGCTTAGCAAATTAAAGTTACTACATGTAAACCGCTTCAAAAAAGTTCTTATTCACTTACTGGAAGATAACGGGCTCATTATTATACTATGCAGTGTCATTTAATCATCAAAAAATGTCTTTAACTTTAGTATTTTACATTGCCACTGTATCTATTTTTATTTTGTCATGAACAACACAACGAACTTTTTGAAAACCGCACTCGATCCCGAAGGCTTAGTGCTTAGTTTGGGGCTCCCTGTCCACCTATTACTCAATAAGAATTTTAATTATTCTAGAATCTAAGTTAACGATTGTATTTACATATCATTTGTTTTGGCAATAAATCATCTTATCCTTTCTTATCTTATCCTTATTCATTAGTATTAGATACTCGTAGGATAGGACCAAATTTAACCATGGCAAATATAATTTTGGTATCATTGTTATGAACAATGATACGAACGATAAATAGCTATCGTTCGTATCATTGTTCATACGGTGAACGATAAATAGCTATTACATTATCCAATGAAACTGGCCTGAAATAATAACTTTCTGGGATCCTGATTTCAGACGCATTCCAATAAGTTGGCATCGGACTGGACCACTATGGCCAATTTATGAATGAAAATCTATTGTTATAATTATCGCCGATGCCAATGGGGACATGTAATGTATCCTCCTTCTCATTAAGATGGGCAAACTTATTAAATAGAATGTGTTCGGAACGCAGTCGAAGTAGTAAAATTTAATTTTGCCTACATAAAGGCTGGAGTGCTCGTGGCACTTTCCCTAGAAACGTAGTTTATTTTTTCTTTTTTTTATTGCTGACATGTAAGCTGGCTCTCATGGACAACTGCCAGAACACACCGTTAAGGTTGAACTGGCCGGTAACTTTTCCATACAAACGCCGTAGGGTGATCACTCCCTTATTTGAGGTTTTAGGTCCAGAACTAAGCATGATATCGATTTATCTCTTCATTATCTAGGCTTGTCTTGGCACCGATTTGTAAAAAAAATCTTCACATGATAGTTATAAGCCTCGAAACATCCCTGTAATATTACGAATTTTAGCGCATTTTTAGTCGTAAATAAACGACTTATAGAGCATGAAATCCCTAAAATTATTTACATAGAAGCATAGCTCAGTTCATGATCATTTTAGATAACATTTTGGAAAACAAATACATCCAGTAGTATAATCATAAACATCCTAGAGCCAAAGGTCGGCACACATAGTTTTGCGCGCTAGTTTTTCGTTCAAAATATTGGGCATCTCATGTCAATACTTCCATTCCGCGGTGAGGGAAGCGGGCGGGCGGGTCTCATGCGCAGCACACTAATATATAATTAACAAAACGCACACTACCAAAAGTCACGTGCATCGCGCCGCGATCTTAGAACATAATATTATATTGTAGGAATGCCCTGTTGCTTTTTGGTGTGCACGTATGTATACACTACCAATATGTAGTGCCTATGCCTACTTACGTACTTATATATATATGTTGGGAGTTAGGGACCGGATTTTCTTTCGCATTTGATTAGTTTGTTCGTGATAGTACGTGTCGGACGCCATAATCCATATAGATAGGTACTTGGGTAATATAAATACGTAACTATGTCTCTCACTCTATAGGTACTCACCTACTCTCACCTAAGTTAGTACCTAGTAGGTATTAGTCAATACGCAGGTCATGATAGCTATGGTGAGTACCTAATCATTTTAGCAACACTTAGACAATATAAAAAGCTGCATTTGGTTAGATATGGTATGGACGTAGGTAGTCCGCATTCTTTTTAGAATATAGTCTAAGCAGTAATATAGCTTCAAAAGTACCTACTACGAATTAGAAGCTCAATGGAAGATACCTACCTATCTACGATATAATTATCATTTATCATATAGGCCAGCCTAGGCACGCAACTGTCAGCGATGTCAAATCGACATTCGCGGGCGCGCATTACATTGCATACCTATCTACATAGCTATAAGATCACAACAAATAATAAAGTTAGTACTATGTATCTACCAACGTAAATTAGTAGAATAAGTATGTATATTTGTAGTAGGTACTTATACCTAAGGTAGTACGAAAGTTTATATGGTAAACTTAGCGATGATTGTAGGCACTTACCTAATCAAAAATAACCTATGATTAGTTATTGATTTTTATTGGAAATAATTTAAATCAGTTACGGGTAGGTAGAGAATTTTTATTCCAAATGTGTTCTACCAGGATTGGTAGATCCATGATGCCATCGTACATTACCGCTTAGACACAGATTTTGAAATCGGTACGACACACTCTCATCTCAAAGCTCGCTAGCCGGGCGAGCATTCGCAAAACAACCTTCCACCATGCGGTGAAGTTCATGCCCGCGGCGGGATTCGACCCATAGACCTGTTGCGCGGCAGTCCATTGCTGAGAGCCATCACTGCTTCCCGTTAAGTGTTTAGTGACAGAATTTCTACTTGAGGGTGGTAGCTAGCCAAGCGAGCATTCGCAAAATGCCCTTCTACCAAGCGGTGAATTTCAAGCCCGCGGCGGGATTCGAACCATATACCTGCTGCGTGGCAGTCCAAACCTAATGCCACTGAGCCATCACTGCTTCCCGTTAGGTGCTTTCTAACAGATTTTCTACTTGAGGGTGGTAGCTATCCAGGCGAGCATTCGCAAAATGCTCTTCACCAACGCGGGGAAGCTCAATATCGCGGCTGGATTCGAACCATGGACCTGCTGCGCGGCAGTCACTAGCTAATGCCATTGGCCCATCACTGCTTCCCGTTAGGCGCTTACTGACAGATTTTCTGCTTGAGGATGGTGGCTAGCCAGGTGAACATTCGCAAAATGCCCTATGCCCTTCCACCAAGCGGTGAAGCTCGAGCCCGCAGTGGGATTCGAACCATAAACATGCTGCGAGGCAGTCCATAGCTAATGCCACTGAGTTCACGTTAGTTGCATGGTGACAGATTTTCTACTTGGGTAGCTATCCCGGCGAGCATTCGCAAAATGCTCTTTTTTTATGCCTGATAGGTTAGCCTTTGACCACTATCTCACCTGATGGTAAGTGATGATGTGGTCGAAGATGTTGTTCAGGCTAACCTAGAAGTACTGGCTCTCAAGGACAGCTGCCGGAACACACCGTTAGGTGCTTGGCGACAGATTTTCTACTTGAGGGTGGTAGCTATACAGGCGGGCATTCGCAAAATGCCCTACCACCATGCTATAACGACTGCCATCCTAAGACCACAACCGGGACCAACGGCTTAACGTGCCCTCCGAAGCACGGAAGCGCTCAGTAGTATTGTCCTAGCGGTCACCCATCCAACTCATGACCGCGCGCGACGGTGCTAAACTTTGCTGATCGGTTGAGAACAGCTAAGTAAACTTCGCTACGAACTCTCCACCACGCGGTGAAGCTCAATATCGCGGCGGGATTCAAACTATGGACCTGCTGCGCAGCAGTCCATAGCCAATGCCACTGAGCCATCATTGCTTCCCTTTAGGTGCTTGGCGACCGATTTTTTACTTGAGGGTAGTAGCTATCCAGGCGGGCATTCGTAAAATGCTCTTCTACCACGCGGTGAAGATTAAGCCCGCGACGGGATTCGAACCATGGACCTGCTGCGCGGAAGTCCATAACCTATGCCACTGAGCCGTCACTGCTTTACATAATATGTTGTAGTAAAAGCAGTAACTTGCTAATTATGTAATAAATAATTATTGTAGGTAAATATTTACTACATCAATATGAAAAGAACAAACTAATACATTTACTATGTACCTACAAATCATTGTCCCTACTTACTAAATATTTACCTAGTATAGGTGAAATAACATCAGTATGTTATTATAAAACGAACGAAAATTATAACAACAGGTACCTACTGTCCGAACCAAAATGTATTCCTCTGTGAATATATAATATTATTTTATAAGAAATACCTACACACGTCGTGACGTAGCTTGAGACACTATCTCCGTCCGTCGTCAAACATCGTAATTCGTTCGGCATGGTTCGGTTTTCATTGATATATCGCAAACAAGTGTGCGTAATTAGCGTAGATGCAATACGGGTGTGTGATGCGCGATCACTATCTTCGTACTACTCATCACGGAGTCTTACCCTTTCCCACAAAGGTATAGGTGAAATAGCATGCTTTGTTGCCTCGCCCGCTGATAAGTTCGGGCCGCCGGCAAGTGCATGCTTAAGTGCATGGCGGCAGATTTTCTACTTGAGGGTGGTCGCTAGCCAGGCGGGCATTCGCAACAATGCCCTTCTACCATGTGGTGAAGTTCAAGCCCGCGGCGCGAATTCGAACTATGAACCTGCTGCGCGGCTTCCATAGCCAATGCCACTAAACCACCACTGCTTCAAAATTCGTCATATTTTAAAAATTAGAGTTCAAATTCGGCGAAACTTTGCATGTATGTCGTTGAGCCTAATATCTATGCTTCTGGTTTGCCAGATTTCCGTAAAATGAAGTATTTTCTAAAATAAATTGACAGATCTTCTTGTATGGGAATGATTCTTATGACATTTAGCGATGAAATAAATAATAAATCGAAAAACTGGCAAACCATAAGCATAGATATTACGCTCAGATATATGCGTACAACATTTTACCGCGCGAGGGCTTATAAGGTATTAAAAATAGATCAAGCCAAAGTTGAAAATGACACAGGACAATACTCGTACACAAAACAAAAAACAACATTTTACTCGTACTAGCTTTATGAATTATATTTGCAAACGAAGATAGAACAAAACTTTAAAAAGAACATTCCTTTTGACTATCCCACCATACCGCCAAAAGTACAGAAGTCATTATGTGATTCGTATTTCACTCAAGATTGGTGTATTTTTGAAAAGAAAATGAATAAACAAATATTTTTCTAAGTGTCAATAGGCCGGATGCTATTTCACACAGCACATTTCATCGATACTGGTGTATATAATCAGAATCAGAATCAGAAATCTTTATTGGCTACTATAACCGTAAACATTACACTAGGCAAGTCACTTTACAATTAGGTTGGTATTCATTTCAAAACATTATTGTATACTAGAAAGTTATTATAACGAACTACTTAATCTAACATGTTAAAGGTTTTCATAATTGCAATATGATATGTATTACACATAGACAATGACTATAATTTATAATAACAATTTATAATAATATACATAATATATAAATTCATGTGATTTATACATAATAACGATAATGTCAATAATATTTCATAAAATCATATTCTATAGACGATATATTTAATATTAATAAAAAAAAGAGAGAAAAAGAAGATACTGGCAAGTCACAAATTCGATAATGTCAATGGTCTAATTTTTTTTATTTACATGTATAATAGAGCCTTTACGAGTGTGTTGATAATTATCCACCTGATGTTAAAAGAAGGAGACTTTTAACATCAGGTGGATAATTATCAACACAATTGTAATTTATTGTGCCTGTAATTTATTATATTTTTTTTTGTTTGTTTGTTTAATAACCGCAAATCAAAGATAGAATTCTAGGTTAAGTTTCATACCGTCCTGGACAAAAGTAAAGGCTAATCTATCGTTAGTATAAAAAATGCATGAATACTAACTTCATAGATCATAATATTTTAAAGAGGATAGACCTTATAGTACCACCAAATTAACTGTGCAGTTCTCGAGGGCGCTATTGTTCAAGGTAATCAACTACAAACTGTCACAATTTGAGGGAATTTTGTAGTTCTTTTTTCTGCCGCCTGAACAGATAAGTTGGTCGAACTGTAGTTGCATTACAAACCGCTATTTTGAAGTTTCTATATACGGGTAGAAGAAAGTAGTAAATCTATATATATTTTTTATTTGTATGTCTTCTACCCATATATACAGCGTGTCCCAAAATTCAACGAAAAGCCGGCATCGGAGCATGGACCTACTCATGACTCCTCGGAAAAAAAAAAAAAAAAAATTATAACTGTTTTTTTTATTAATTACAGAGACTTTTATAAATTTCATCGATATTCGATACCCATTATGCTATTTTCAACTACCATGACCACAATTTTTGACATATTTTTGATATTTTTTGTGCATTAGCAACCTAAGAAGGACGGCTATCTACCACAATCCTTTAAAATTACAGAAAGTCTGTAGTTATTTTACAAAAATCAGTAAAAAAAAAATTTTTTCTTATAATTTTCATAGATTTTAACATTCTATGCACTTTCTATAGTCTGGGTTAAAAAAAAAGTATGGACACTACCATGGCAAGTTTTATTAAAAGTTGGCGCAACTTTATAAAAGTCTGTAATTAAAAAAAAAAGAGTTATAATTTATTTTTTATTTTTTCCCGAGTAGTCATGAGTAGGTCCATGCACCGATGCCGGCTTATCGTTGAATTTTGGGAAACGGTGTATATAGAAGACATGTACAAGACATACAAACAAAAAAGTTCCGTAACGTTTACCCTTTCCGAAATATTTGGAGGTAAATATTGCGTTATGGGAACAATGGACAATAATCAATAGGCGATTATTCATTTTTTTTTGTTTGCATGAGTACAGGAAACATCTACCCATTTCATACAACTTACATAGTAAAAGAAAACAAAAAAATATCGGTGGGTGGGGCTAGCTTCCATACAAATATGGTGGGTGAATATGTAGCATGGTGGTAGGGCATTTTGCAAATGCCTGGCTAGCTACCACCCAAGTAGAAAATCTGTCGCCAAGCACCTAACAATGTGTTCCGGCAGCTGTCCTAGCGAACCAGTAATTCCAGGTTAGCCTGAACAACATCTTCGACCACATCATCACTTACCATTAGGTGAGATAGTGGTTAAATGATAACCTGTCAGGCACAAAAAAAAATATGTTCGAATCACTTTCTATTCGATCTTTAGATAAAAATATTTCTCTGTTTATTAAATTATGTCTTCATTTATCACGCAGTCTTTCAAGTCAATTTACATATAAACATACTTTTAGTCGGTACAGAAACGACGGAACCCTAACTTAAAATAATCTAATGAAATAGTAATAAGGAAAAAAAGCTGACAAAACATCTCCAAAATATTATATTATAATGTTGCCAGGATCCGTAATAAAAGGATACACAAATCTCTCTATTATTATTTCCACTTTGAAATGGAATCTCATTTCGAATTTGCTGTTACATTATTCTGAATATAAAACCTCTAATCTTTCCATTACTTTAATGCTTTTACCATTATAGGTAAGTCTTTGAAATGTTTCAGTCCTTGGTATGACTTTATCACAATGAAAACACCGAATATATTTGGGTTGTCGAAACATTTTTTTATTGTGATATAGTAATTAATAGTCAACATAGTTTGATGCGTTTGGCTGAACATGATCTTTTTTATGCACTAGCTTTCCGGGGCTCCACCCACGCGTTATCGCGTGAATGCGAAAAACCATAAACCTATTTTTGCGTAGTTGGATAAAAAGTATCCTATGTCCTTCCCCGGGTCTCAAAGTATTTTTAAGCCAAATTTCATCTAAATCGGTAGTTTTTAGGGTTCCGTACCCAAAGGGTAAAAACAGACCCTATTACTGAGACTTCGCTGTCCGTCCGTCTGTCACCAGACTTTATCTCAAGAACGGTTATAACTAGACAGTTGAAATTTTCACAGATGATGTATTTATAATGCCGCTATATTAACAAATACTAAAAATAAAATAAAATAAATTCTTGGGGGGCTCCCATACAACAATTTCGATTTTTTTACCGTTTCTTGCTCGATACTAATAACGGTGACAGGTAGACGCTTTAACTATTCATAGAATATTTAGTTAAGGAACCCTTCGTGCGCGAGTCCCACTCGCACTTGGCCGGTTTCATAAGTTTATTCGTTTCATACAAAAATACAAATCTTTTCTCTATAATATTACCATACTTTATTATAGATTAAGTACAAGAGGTAAATATTTCGTTTTGTTTATTTGAAGACATTATAAAGAACAAAAGGTGTGTATTCAAAATACCACTTAATGGGGCGTGTAAATAGCCTACACATATTGTGTACTTGCGTACCGTTTATTATTGAGGTCAATGGCGCCTCAAATTATGGCTGACCTTTTGAACACATTGATGAACCTCCCTGAAAACACCAATACATAGACAATGCAGTAGTTAATAGTCCACGTTTTTTTATGGGATAGGTGGGCAAACGAGCAGGCGGCTCACCTGGTGGTAAGTGATCACCGTCGCCCACGAACATCCGCAACACCAGATGTATCGAGGATGCGTTGCCGGCCTTTGAGGAGGGAATATGCTCTCTTCTTGAAGGCCCCTAAGTCGTATCCGTTCGGAAATACTGCACCACGTACCTTATGCAATCCTTGTTATGCCTACAAATGCATCAAGTTGGGATTTACAGCAGACATCGTTCTAGGCGTTCTTATATGGCGACCGGCCGGCGACACAATCCAAATGAGTCAGAAGAAGGTCTTGTCCAAAATATGTTACACTCACTGCACTGTGACGCCCACACAATATTGATTGTATAGCAAGTGTTATTTCTTGCGTCTTCAATCATTCAAGTATTATTAATAAAATTAACACGGAGCGACGATGTGCGTTTTTTAGCGGAGAAACGAATGAATAGTCCACACTACCCTCTATACAAAAATATATGTTGCGAGCGTCTTGTATGGCTTTTGTAGGTAGATCATAACACCAAATATCTACCGAATCGATACTGCTAACGCCATCTCTGGGATCTGTTGAGCTAAAAACTCAGACAGCAGCTGATACGATGGGCTATGCAGCATATTGGCGCTATCCTGAGGGTTCATCACTTTAGAACTAAGATATAATATATTATATATATATCTGAGAAAATTGTTACATTAATAAACCATTGTTTAGACCATCGAGAACGTAACAAGCGTATTTATACTAAGTTTTTATGAGATTTTCAGATATATTATCGTTTATTCGTCTTTTTTTAATCGAAAAGTGATGAGCCTATGCTTAGGGATTGCCGCTCAGTCCACGATTTGTAACTTACCAGCGAGCTTAAGTTTCTCATGACATTTAGCGAATACCCGCCTGGGTACCTAACAATATGAAGAAAATCTGTCACCAAGCACCTAATGGTGTTCCGGCAGCTGGCATTGAGAGCCAATAATTCTAGGATAATCATGTCACCTTTGGCCACATCATCTCTTACCGTGTGAAATTGTGATCATAAGGCTAACCTCCCGACTATAGCGCTCAGGTCTTCCACTGCAGACGTCCTTGACAGCCGAATGAAGCGCTCGTAGCGATGCTTGCCTAGTCGTTCTTAATCAATCAACTAAGTTAAGCAACGTCCGCTGCGTCATTATTGAAATGGGTGACCGCTTGTAACATTTACTACTAAGCGCTTTCGTGCTTCCAAGGGCACGTTAAACCGTATGTCCCCATTGTTGTCTTAGAATAGCAGCAGTTTTTTTTATGTTATTGTAACGGAACAAGCTCGAGACCCACCTGATGTTAAGCAGACTAACCTCTGCCTATAACAAATGCATTTCGTCACTAGTCACGAATTGCACTGCGCCCGTCAGACATAGATGTTAAATCTCATGTGCCTGTAATTTCGCTGGCTCTCAAGGACTGCTGCCGGAACACACCGTTAGGTGCTTGGCGACAGATTTTCTACTTGAAATGGTAGCTCGTCAGGCAAGCATTCGCAAAATGCGCTTCTACCATGCGGTGTAGCTCAAGCCGGCGGCGGGATACGAACCTTGGACCTGCTGCGCGGCAGTCCATAGCTATTCTAGGTTAGCCTGAAGAACATCTTCGACCACATCGTCACTTACCATCAGGTGAAATAGTGGTCAAAGACTAACCTATCAGGAATAAAAAAAAAAAAAAAATACCGCTCGGCCATTATTGCTTAAAAAGGAATGAATATAGAATAGCGTTGCCAGGTTTGAGATTAGCCAAGATAAATAAAAAAAACATCTTAGAATGTGATTAGATTGTGTCCGATTTTATTAAATTTTTTTTAAAGATACTACTGTGCTCACAGAAGAATGAATCTAATTAAATCTGTGGTTTTTTTAAGTAATGAACCGGCTTTACTATAAGTGAATATTCAGATGACAAAAATGATTGGATGATTCCCACACTATTAAGTTACCACCTATCATGTATTTAAATACATGATAGATAAATATTTTTTTCTTTTTTCATATAAATACCACTACAAACTATATACAACACCATAGATACTGCAACGAAAGCATTTGGACAACCTACAAGCCAATGCAGACTAACACCAATATTGAAGCAATGATGGCCGAGCGGTAATAGATATGGACTGCCGTGCCCCAGGTCAGTGTCAGGAAGTGCAATGCGGCACTTGTGTACTGTAGGTGAGTTCGCTTAACATTACGTGGGCCTCGAGCTTGCTGCGTGGCCAGCACTGCATAGCTTCGTTGGATTGTTAAGCTTATTCATCAAGCTAAATACATAATATTGAATTGTCCTCACCATTTTTGTTCTACTTTATATTATTATTATTTTTTTTGTCTCAAACAAATAAACCGCGTTTCTTTGTCACAACAACACACTTTTTTTTTATGCCTGATAAGTTAGCCTTTGACCACTATCTCACCTGATGATAAGTGATGATGTGGTCGAAGATGTTGTTCAGGCTAACCTAGAAGTACTGGCTCTCAAGGACAGTTGCCGGAACACACCGTTAGGTGCTTGGCGACAGATTTTCTACTTGAGGGTGGTAGCTAGCCAGGCGGGCATTCGCAAAATGCCCTACCACCTTGCGAATGCAACACTTATCTTATAGTACTGCCTTGTAAAATTATTTGGAATAAATGGGCAGTGTGTGGAGCGAACACAATTAATTTTATTGAAATACAGTTGCGTGATACCTCTAGGCTAGGTAGGTATAGAGAATAGATGGCTGATTTTGATAACATCCATTGTTTTTAAAATGTATATATCGTGATGTAAGCAAATTAAAGCAATTAATTATTTTGTGATATCATTATTAATTTTATAGATATATGTGATATCATTTCATATTTTATGCTAGTCTTTGACCAATATCTCAGAAATACTATATCCTGATGGTAGGTAATGATTAGGTCGAAGATAATCTTCAGGCTAGCTTAGAATTACTGGCTCTCAAGGACAGCTACCGGAACACACCGTTAGTTGCTAGGTGACAGATTTACTACTTGAGGGTTGTAGCTAGGCGGGCATTCGCAAAATGCACTTCCACCATGCAAATGGTATATTTATTCCTATATGTGTCAATCGTAAGGTAAGTAAGTAGGTTTAAATATTCTTTAATCACATCAATGCCGTTTTTGGAACAGAAATGTGACGGTGTGAGATTTCTGAATTGCACTATTCTTGGTTTTGTTTTATTTATTTCAAATAAAAATATTTGACTAATGAGAATAGACACGGATGATAAAACAGTAGGTATTAAAGCAAAACAGCAAATGGATGACACGAGAGTTCATTACAAAATTACAAATATACGAGACGAAAAATGTAATTCATGTGCGGGATTTGAACTCGCACAAGAGTGCATTTTGCGGAGATGCAAATGTTAAAAGACACATGAATACGCTGAACTGAAACGGACATCATTAAGCGAAGTGAAGCACTTGTAGCGAAGTTTACTTAGCTGTTCTCAACCGATCAGCAAAGTTAAGCAACGTCGCGCGCGGTCATGAGTTGGATGGGTGACCGCTAGTGACATTACTACTGAGCGTTTCCGCTTCGGAGGGCACGTTAAGCCGTCGGTCCCGGTTGTTGTCTTAGGATATAGGCAGTCGTTATAGCATGGTGGTAGGGCATTTTGCGAATGCCCGCCTGGCTAGCTACCACCCTTAAGTAGAAAATCTGTCGCCAAGCACCTAACCGTTGTGTTCCGGCAGCTGTCCTTGAGAGCCAGTACTTCTTGGTTAGCCTGAACAACATCTTCGACCACATCGTCACTTACCATCAGGTGAGAGAGTGGTCAAATGCTAACATTTCAGGAATAAAAAAAAAAAAAAAAGCGGAAATATATCAGGAAAGTTTAAAGTAGTACCAATGACAGAATGGTTGAGATATGGGCATGTCATGAACAGGAATGTACTGTATCAGCCGAATTCTCCACGGCTGACTACAGCCTCCACATTAAGAGGGTTTTGTTATAATCTCCACGCTTGGCAGGCGTCTTGGAGATCGCAGTGTGAGATAGCAGTTCCTCAGAAGGTGTTGCTGCCCACTTTCTAATATCTTAAACGAAGTCACCTCTTACGACACCTATGGGAAGATATGGGGGGGACAGACATATTTAGGAGTATTGGAAGACCGAAACAGGTATGATGACACTGCATCAAGAACGATATGTGCAGAAAATGTTCGAGTTCACCCTGCCATGGATATTTTTTTGTGTAATATTGTGACGGAACAAGCTCGAGGCCCACCGATGTTAAGTGGACTAACCTCTGCCTATAACAGATTTCATCACAAGTCACGAATTGCACTGCGCCCGTGACTTTGAGATATATTTGTTAAATCTCATGTGCCTGTAATTTCACTGGCTCTCAAGGACTGCTGCCGGAACACATCGTTAGATGCTTGACAACAGACAGGTGGTAGCTAGCCAGGCGGGCAATCGCAAAATGCCCTTCCACCACGCAGTGAAGCTCAAACCGACGGTGAGGATCGAACCAGAGTACTGCGGCACGACAGTCCAAAGCTATTACCGCTCGGTCATGATTGCTTCAAAATTGCACGAATTAATAGCACGAAGAAGATGAAAAGACAAACATGCGACTGGTTTAAACAATCTAAATCATTGTTTAGACGCTCCTTGAAACCATCAAAACACACCTCCATATTGATATTCCGATAAAAATCTTTATGGCCACGTTCAAACAATTCCAACTACCAATTAAGTACCGCCTTTTTACATTAAAGCAATACAAAAATCTCATAACCAAATAAATATGTCAAACACATATTCACACTTACAAAAAAATTCAACTGTTCTTTCGAATAAAGCCTTCGGCACACCTACTCACAAAATTAACATGTCAACATTTTATTAATAGGTAATATAATTAAACTATCATCTCTATAGATGTTGCCTTCGCGATAGCCGGCCATAAATTACTAT
This sequence comes from Plagodis pulveraria, assembly GCA_963890685.1. Lineage (NCBI taxonomy): Eukaryota > Metazoa > Arthropoda > Insecta > Lepidoptera > Geometridae > Plagodis > Plagodis pulveraria. Next base: position 5,279,436 of record OY982964.1, on the reverse strand, counting down.
GTAGGCGTGATTTGTGGCTGGAAATGATAGGTCGGCTACGTGGCGGGTAGAAAGTGGCTTGTGGCTACTGTGTGGAGAGTGTGGAGTGAGTCTTATTACTTGTTTTAGGTGTAATTATCTTGTCTGGTCGGCTTTTTACTGGAGTGAGTTATTAATTATAATACTTCTTTATAAGTAAAGACCAACAGTTCTAGGATAACACGTGATATATTTTAATATTTTCATGGAATGATCACAAAGGTGACGTAGGGAAAATATGCGCTGAATGAGCAGCACGCCACTACTCATGGCAGGACTCTTAAATAGTTATTATGATTAAAGCTACCATTTTATAGTTCTGTATATGATTACAGGTAACATCGCGTTCTAAGCAAAAATCATATTAAAAAAATATTGGAGCACTAATATTTTTTTGTTCCTGACGGGAAACGAACCCGCTTTCTCCGATTACGCAGCGGAAGCTTACTCTTTCGAGTTGAAACTTTATTAACTGTCATAGAGGATGGCGCGCGGTTATCAATCAGAGTACTAGACTTTATCTGATGGAATAAAGAACTTTTTCAAACACCTAACTCTCGCAATGATGTCGCTACCCTTCTATATTTCAAATTATGATTATATGAACAAAAATCACATTTACAAAATATTGGAGCACAAATGTCCTAGTGTTCGGTAATTTTGTTAAGTTTGTTTATTTATTATTGTGTTATTAATTTTGTTGCCGTCCGGAACAAAAAACAATGTGCTTACATAATTTGTTAATGTAGTAAGTACGAGTTGAAAATAACAAGTATTCCCATTAAAAATTGTATCAGGAAGGTGACTAGCCATAAACTCGAAGCAACACTTGATACGATGTTTTGATATTTTTACTTTGTGTTCTTGAAGAAAACATTTTGCAACGACCCACAATGGTGAGATAAAACATAAATTTTAAAACTTCGTTGCATGCGTTAACTATTTCAATGTAGGTATTAAAATTAAAGGAAACAAATAAAATGAGTATTGCAATTCAGAATTATTAGAACTCTAATCTCGGGTCAAAGTCTTGATGTGGCATATTTTATATCGATGATGTCTGAATTTGTTGGTTTTTTGACAGGCCTGAAGAAATTTTATATAAATGATAATTAAGAGGTAAGGTATAAATAAATGACTGCCCAAGTACAAGTAGGGTTCGAGCACCGAAGGATCAACACAGGATATAACAAAAAATCGTTATATTTCACATACTGTTTGGGTGTTTATAATTCTATGTTAGACGTTTTTATATTGTGCTATTGTATTGATCAATCTGAAAACGTATATAAAATACGTTTTTTGTATGGAAACCCAATTAAAGTTTTAATTATTATTTGTTAGCCAATCAACTGCTTGTGATTGCCGGGCAAGAACATCACCCACCCATATCTTCCCGTGGATATCGTACGAGGCGACTAAGGGCAAAATACCGGAAGGTGAGTAGCAGCGCCTTCTGAGGAACTGCAATCTAACACTGCGATCCCCAAGAACCCTGCCAAGAGTGGGGATTATGGCCTAGCATTGCTCTTCTTTCCAGAGATTAAGCGCTCGTAGCGAAGTTTACCTAGCTGTTCTCAACCGATCAGCAAAGTTAAGCAACGTCGCTTGTGGTCATGAGTTGGATGGGTAACCGCTAGTGACATTACTACTGAGCGTTTCCGTGCTTTGGAGGGCACGTTAAGCCGTCGATCCCGGTTATTGTCTTAGGATGGCAGTCGTTATAGCATGGTGGTAGGGCATTTTAGCGAATGCCCGCCTGGCTAGCTACCACCCTCAAGTATGAAAATCTCTTGCCAAGCACCTAACGGTGTTTTCCGGCAGCTGTCCTTGAGAGCCAGTACTTCTAGGTTAGCCTGAACAATATCTTCGACCACATCATTACTTACCATCAGGTGAGATAGTGGACAAAGGCTAATCTATCAGGCATAAAAAAAACTAAAAAAAACGATTACAGTCAAACTGCTCGTCCATATAAAACTCTACTTTCTCACTTAATTCTTGCACCCATATTCGGAAAACATAAAAATCCTATAAAAGTTACAAAATAATTAAATATTCGATACAATAATCCGTTACAACGCAGTTAAATGTCTTTAATTTGCGAATAGATTACATGAATCGGATTTCGGAAGTCCATTCATCTTGATTTACCGATTTGGTTCAAGTTATAAACGAAACAGTTTTGATAATTTTCTTCATTTATAACACCAATCAATTATAGATGTTGACACGACTGTTGATACTCAAAGAGGTAGGTAGAGGTCTAAATACAATCACATATGTTAGATATTTTAGGTCCTACATTGATAGCGAATTTATATCTATATCAATCGAATTTGGTATAGATTTTCATCAAACAAAGCCGCAGACGTGAAGAACACGAAATTCGACAATCATGTTTTAATCGTTTACTGGGCATTTTACATCAAATTCCATTTTTTATTTAATTTCCGACATTCAAACTCTAGTTTAACTTTTTCTACTTTTTATTTTATATTAGATAAAAACCTAGACGCAGCCAGCAGATCATGCAAATCATCTTACCACAGTACAAAATATGATATGGTAATAAACACAAAAAAATTTCAAATTTACGAAAGAAAAAAATATCCGAACCCACTTATCCGGGGTACGATGGTTGAAGAACGAGAGCAAAAGTAAGAGTTATGAGTCATTGTGTCATGTTAGCTCAATTGTTTAGAGCATACCCGGGTAATGGTAAAGGTGTGGATGGACGCGGGTTCGAATCCCGCACATGACTAAATTTTTTCTTTCGTAAATTTGTATTGTAATTCGCTAAGCAGGCGCTATTGCAAACAATAATATTAAAACAAAAAATATTCATATTAACTCCAAACACGCTACTTCTTCCATCTTATTCCCCTAAAACCTGCGTGATAATTTTATTTCCGCACACCCCGAAATCTACGATTATTCAAGGATTTACAGACACGGTGGGCGTTGGGCTTAATTTGGAAATATGTATGGTTTAATTGCCCTCCACAGAGGGCCGTAAGGTCATAAATATGGTGGGGTCTTTATAAAGCTCGTGTTATCCGCTTAGCGATGATATAGTATTGTTTATTGAGGCTTATGGATCACCACATTGTTGATATTTAGACTGACAATTTAATGTCCATATTGTAAATGCTCAAGACATTTGTAAAGTTGTTATGCTGTGTGAGATTCTGACATGTCCTTCAATTTTATAGTTAAGTATATAATTCTAAAAAGGAGAAGTTTTATCTCTTTATTATTACTAAATCTCTCTGATGGATATGTAAGTTGAGAATTGTGGATGATTTTCCTTGTTTGATAAGATGTAAACCGTGTGTAGACTTTATTACAAGTTTAAGAATAACAACCATGAATCAAGTTTTTTTTTTTTTTTTTTTATTTTATTGTGACGGAACAAGCTCGAGGCCCACCTGATATTAAGTGGACTCACCTCTGCCTATAACAGTTGCAATTCATGACAACTCACGAATTGCACTGCGCCCGTCACATTGAGACATAGTTGTTAAGTCTCATTGTGCCTGTAATTTCACTGGCTCTCAAGGACTACTGCCGGAACACACCTTTCGGTGCTTGGCGACAGACTTTCTACTTGAGGGTGGTCGCTAGCCAGGCGGGCATTCGCAAAATGCCCTTCCACCATGCGGTGAAGCTCAAGCTCTGGGCGGGATTCGAACCATGGACCTGCTGCGCGGCAGTCCATAGCCAATGCCTCTGAGCTATCATTGCTTCAAGTGGTGTAAGGATTCAATTTATTTTATTAAAAATAACCAATTTTAATAAAACTTTATGTTATTGATAATAAAAGTATTACTAAATAAATATAGTAATATGTTTGCTTATGGTTGAAATTTTGTTATATTGAAATAGTAAAACGTGGTAATAATTATTTACCAATGACTAAGAGAAATTCGCAATAAAATGTATGGAAGGGAGTTAAAAAATGTTCAAGTAGGCTGCAAGACTTTTACACTTCGAATGTAAGGGCAGGCGCTGCGGCGAGAACGTTGTCTATCTCGCTACTTTTTAGGGTTCCATACCTCAAAAGGAAAAAAACGGAAACCTTAACGGAACGACAACTGTCCCTTAGAGCTGTGAAAAAATCAAACTTCTAAGCTAACGCAATCAAAAGATACAGCTGATTATGGTGAAAATTTTTGACACTCGTGAATCGAAACCTACAGGGCACTTCCCGTGAACCCAGAATCTTGAAATTCGGTAAGAAAAAACGTATTTTAGCGAATATAAAGAAAAAATTGCGAAAAACATACATTTTTAGTTCCATAACATAAAATATTTTTAATAATTTTAAAATGTTATGGATTTTATTTAGCAATAGAAATACCAAAACTTTTACTTGAATACCTACAGGGTTGTACGGAACCTTCGGTGCGCGAGACTAACTCGCATTTGACTGGTTTTTTTTATCTGACAATTACATTTTGTAAGCTTAAGCAAACCTTTATTCACCCTAACTTTTTTTGCTAAACGTGGGAATGCTATATAATATATAATAATATAATAATAATATATAATATATAATATATAATAATGTTGCAATTATGGCCGAGTTATAATAGCTATGGACTAGCGTGCCGCAAGTCCATGGTTAGATCCCCACCTCCCAGCTTGAACTTCACAGCATGGTGGAAGGGCATTTTGCGAATGCGCGCCTGGCTAGCTACCCCCCTCAAGTTGAAAATCGGTCGCCAAGCACCTAACAATGTATTCCAACAGCAGTCCTTGAGAGCCAGTGAAATTATGGGCACATAAGACTTAACAATTCTGTCTCAGGGTGACGGGCGAAGTACAATTCGTTATTTCTGACGAAATTCATCTATTATAGGCACAGGTTCACCGTCACAATCACATTTTTTTTTATTCACCTTAAAAAGAGAGTGGTAGATGCCTAAACTATGATAAACGATATAGAATGTGCAACCAATTCTTTTTAAATAAATGTATACAAAGCCAAGAATAATTTTAACAACACTCATCTAATTATATATTCAACGCCTACTCCATGTCTCTCGGACACATATGGACTAACTTGTTATAGTCTAATTAGGAAGGTAGTTATTCTGAAATTGACAACGATCGTTAAGCCGTTATTATAGGTATATCTATCTTTGATATAAATTATCTAAGATTTCTATATAATAATAAATTTATAATTTTTGTCACACTATCCCATTAATATAGATATGATGGAGAGTAAAATGTTTATTTAGAAAATTATTCCTTAGTAGGAGCACTAAGTGCGTAGTCTCGATTATTTATTCGTAGGTAGTCTCCCAACGTAAAATTATATTAATAACGCCGGCTTCGCGGGTATATGAAAAATACAAATCATATTTTTTCATAATTTAATATAGCCTATGTTCATTAATGATAATGTAGGATTCTAATGGTCATAGAATGTTTTAAATCAGTAAAGTAGTTTTTATGTTTACACGTTTCATACAAAGTTACAAATCTTTCCCCTTTATAATGTAGATGTAATATTTGAAGTTGATATGCACCGGCGCGGCGAAAACTGTGGCGGAAGTAAGCATTCCAGCATTCAAAAAAACAGTTTCTCAATTTAAATAATTAAACAAAAAAATACCAAAAAATGCCACCGACTTCAACACTCAAATGTGTGTGAAATAACTTGTTGAAGTCGGTACCAGGATGGTTCATAAGTACCTATTATCACAAAATTGTGCGCATGGTACCCACTTCGACAAGCTATTTCACACATTTGAGTGTTGAAGTATGTATAGTACATAAGTATTTTAAATGATAAATTATGCTTATTCCAGTGCTATTCTATAAGCTTAAGCAATCTTTCCATCCACATACTTGAGAAATTGTTTTTTTAATACGCAGCATTTTTAAGCGAATCTTTAAAATACGAGTATGTTTTGTCAAACTGTTCTAATGTCAATAAATTTGTGACACAAAAATGTACACTTAAATATACAAAAGATCTTTAAAAAAGCTCCATCTGGTACACGTTGCTCTACAGCTCTTTTAATATTCTACCACTTTTTTTTCCCCGAGGATAATGTATTTACGCATACACCCCTGCCAGGGAGCAGGTGGTTATGCCTCGTTTAAGGTCAATAGATATCCCGACTAAATATCCCATATTGTTCTGACTTCATTGATTGATCGCAGAAGGCACGGGGTCGCTTACGCTTCATCCGCAGCCCCCACAAACGTCGAACGAGCTTACCCTGATGGGGGCGCCGGCTGCCCTACATCGGACGCCTCAGGTATTCAGAGCGGAGAAGGTGATGAAGGCGATCCGATCTCTGTGGAAGAGAGAAGATCTCTCTTCCTCTCCCGCTCCTCCACCCTCAAGGCCACCACCTACCACGACCTCACTTCACCAACCATTTTATCGATGACGGTTGTCAAGTAAAGGTCAACCATTCTTAAACAACATTATACTTCTGCAAGAACTTATCACAAAGGTAAATAACCCTATAAACGTCGCGTACGTAATTCCCTCGTCCATAACTTATATCTTATATTAACACCACATTATTTTCCAATTTTAATTATACGCCATAATATATTACATGATTTATGAACCAAACTATTAATTCTGAATAATATTTATGCTTTTCCAACGGTATTTTAATGCGTAAATCTGTTAAATGAACATGAATTTGTTAAATCTATACAAAGTATATTTTGTTTGATTTTTCGTTTAAATAACAATATTCGGATAACTTCAACACTTTCGCCATCTATATTTTAACATAGTGCCGAGTAGGTTCAGTACGTAAATTTGTTGCCTATGTAAGAGAGGCGAGCCTATTGGTTAATCTACCGGGCACCGTTTAACTCCGTACCGCTAAGCAAATAAATGTACCAGAAAACCCTATATCTGTCAGACACGGAGCATAAACGTTTTTGGTTCTTGGCCCCCAAGATTATTTAAGAGGCCCTTTAGACACTTCACGAACTAGGCAATATATAAATGTAGCGCTCGTCGTGAAGTTCGTTTAGCTGTTCTTAACCGATCAGCAAAGTTCAGCAACGTCCAACGCGATCAGGAGTTGGATGGGTGACCGCTAGTGACTTCGGAGGGCACGTGAAGCCGTCGGTCCCGGTTGTTGTCTTAGGATTGTCCTTGAGTCAATCAAATCAAAATCTTCGACCACATCATCACTTACCATCAGTTGAGATAGTGGTCAAAGGCTAATCTAACAGGCATAAAAAAAAACATATAACAACAGACCTGCTTACACAAATTTGAGCTTTAGTTATTGGGCACCGCCGCACACCAGGCTGAAAATAACTGTATCAGCCAGATAGCCCACTGCTGAACACCAGCTCCCCCAATATTGGGGTCGTTAACCATAATCTCCACGCTTAACAGGCGACTAGGGGATCGCCCGTGCTGCAACCCACCTTTCGGTGTGTTACTCTTAGTTGCCTCTTACGACACCCACGGGTAGAGATGATGATATATGATTTGATTGATGAAAATAACGCACCATTATAATTCTAGTTAGTGTTAAATAGTTATTGGCAGTCAGCGGAAAATCACGCCAAAAGATTTTTCCATTCATGCCTGATGGTAAGTAAATATATAAATATGGTCTAGCTAACCTTAAATGGCTGGCTGTCAATGACAGCTGCCGGAACTCACAGTTAGTCGCTTGGCGACAGATTTCCTACTTGAAGGCCATCTTTAGACAGCAACCGGGAGCAACGGCTTAAACTGCCCTCCTTAGCACGATGCGCTCAGTATTTTTTTTCTACTTACGGTCACCCATCCAAGTCATGACCGCAACGAAATGTTGCTTTATGTAGTGGATCGAGTAAAAAATTCTAAAAAAGAAAATTATTATTAGACCTGCTGGATTAATAAAAATCTTTTCGAATCTTTTCATATCAATATATTCAATAAACACTTGTTAAACTTTTCGTTCGAAACAGAAATTTCGAAAATGGTCAAATTGACCTTAACCTACCAGAAGTCATAATTAAAAATACGTAAATAACATAAAACAGGAACAGTAAAAATTTGATTGTTCATTCACATTAACTTCTCCACAAATACCGAAGGGGCTGGGCAGCATTGATATTGACAATATAGACAGGACCTGCTTAAAATGGTTACAATAACTCTTAGTTACAACACAGAAGTTCTCCCCTATTGAGGGATTTGCCATAATCTCTACACTTGGTAGGCGTCTTGGGGATAGCAGTAAAAGTTGTGTGCTCTTCAGAAACCGCTGCTTCCGACCTTTCAGCATTTTCCCTTAGTTCCCTATTTCGACAACCACGGCAAGAAATGGGGGGTGACATAATAGCCTTGCACTCTAAGGGGAAATATTTACAAAGGCATAATATATATTTTAACGGAACATACAAAATGCTCACCTGATGCTAAATGGTAATCTCAGCCTATAACAGATGCATTTTTTTATGCTTGTTAGGTTAGGCTTTGACCACTACCTCACCTGATGGTAAGTGATGATGTGGTCGAAGATGTTTTTCAGGCTAACCAAGAATTACTGGCTAACAAGGTTAGCTGCCGGAACATACCGTTAGGATCTTGGTTTTCTACTTGAGGGTGGTAGTTAGCCAGGCGGGCATTCGCAAAATACCCTACCATCATGCTGTAACGACTGCCATTATAAGACAAAAACGGAACCGACAGCTTAACGAGCCCTCTGAAGCACGGAAGCGCTCAGTAGTAATGTCACTAGCGTACACTCATCCAACTCCTGACCACGGTGGACGTCGCTTAACTTATCTGAGCAATTAAGATCAGCTAAGCAAACTTCAATACAAGCGTATATTTCTGCACAAGTGACGAACTGCAATGCGCCCATATCCCTGAGAGAAACAGATCTTAAGTCTCATTTGTGCCTATAATTGCATTAATTATATACTGGCTCTCAAGGATTGCTGCCGGAACACTCTGTTAGTTGCTTGGTGACAGATTTTTCTATATGAGGGTGGTAAATAGCCAGGCGAGCATTCGCAAAATGCCCTTGTTACAATGCGGTAAATCTCCAGCCAGCGGTGGGGATTGAACCATGGACATTCGGCACGGCAGTCCATAGCAATTACCGCTCGATAAGCATGGCAATTTGTGAATCAGCTGGCTAGCTACCACTCTTAAGAAGTTGAAGTTTTGCCAATACATAACGCTTTTAAAATCTGTCCGTGAGAAGAAATTCGTAATTGATAATAAAAATAACAAGTAATTCCACCAAAAGACATTACATGGCCAATCAAAATAACATTATTAATAAGTTTTGTAGAACAAAATTGATATCTTTCACCTTTATTCACTTAATAGTTCACGTGGACCGACACAAAACAATTCAACAGTGAAGGCGGAAGCCTGTTTTTTCCAGTTGAAGTTAGTTTGGTTCCTGTAGAATAGTGATGAAGTCATTGTTCACCCGAGAAAAACAGCGGGTTGCAGCTAATCAAATTTATAGAAGTTTTAGTTCGACTTCGGATCCAGACAACATAAATAGACGTCAGTGGCTGGTACTATGAACTGTGTTGCCATTTTTTGTTATTAGAACACAGGAAATAAATTAAAAACATAATAAAGGCTTTAAAACGGCATAGCTACGAGTAGAACAGTCTACAAAATAAAGTAATTTATTTTTCATTTTACAAATAAACCATTTTGCGAACGTGAAGCAGTGATGGCTTAGTGGCATTAGTTTTGGACTGCCGTGCAGCAGGTCCGTGGTTAGAATCCCGCCGCGGGCTTGATCTTCACCGCATGGTGGAAGGGCATTTTGCGAAAGCCCGCCTGGCCACCCTCATGTAGAAAATCTGTCGCCAAGCACCTAACAGTGTGTTCCGCCAGCACTCCTTCAGAGCCAGTAAAATTACAGGCACATGAGACCTAACAACTGTACGTCTCAGTGTGACGGGCACAGTACAATTTGTCGCTGCCGAAATACATCTGTTATAGGCAGAGGTTAGTCCACTTCAGATCAGGTGGGCTTCGGGCTTGTTCCGTCACAATAACATAAAAAAAACTATAGCCTGGGATACTACTACGGTCAAGTACAAAATCTGTCGCCTATGCCTTCCGATTTGTTTCGGTAGCTGTCCTTAAGAGCTAGAAATTTCAGATTGAGCCTATTTACTAACGCCTGCCGTCTTTACCTTAACGTTACGTCAAACCACAAGATATTGGATTTGATTTCGAAGTTTCGTTTCTTGTGACGAAATACATCTGTTGTATTAAGTTAGGCCCACCAGCTTAGCGTTTGTTCGGTCACGATCAAATAAAAAAAAATAACATATTTAAGTTAGAACGTTAGAACTAGCAACACCGTGTCCGTTATCATAAAACAATAAATTAAATGACATAACGCCAAGCAATCAATGTCACAGAAATAAAAAGGCGGGACACGTTTTAATAACAATAAAGTTTATGGACATGCTGGATTTACGAGTATAGTTACGGCCTTTTTAATTTGGGATGTTAAATCGACTGTTACAAATAAAACGCCGTAAGTGACTTCTGGCATTTCTTTCAGTACTGTTTTAAGTGTTTAGAAGCTATGTTAGTAATTTTATTTTTATAGCTCATAGGCTAGCCTTTGACCAGATGATTATCTCACCGGATGAAATTACTGTCAATGTGACGATTGACAATGTATAATAAAGCCACGTAATAAGTACCATATCCTTCTTATAACCCCCAAATTAAAAAAAAGGCGTATATCGCCTTTTTTTAATTTGGGGGTTATAAGAAGGATATGGTACTTATTACTTGGCTTTATTATACATTGTTATATGGATACATTAATACCTAATGCTCGAATTACTGCCACAATGTGAATGTGGTTTGACAGTTGGCTATTATACTTATATCCTCCAAATACCCTTGATTAAATTCCTTAAAGTCTTGGGTTCTGGTTTAGTTTATAAAACATCGGTTTAAGGGGATGTGGGTGGGTGCGGGGGGATATGTGGACCCCCTCCCTGTGAAGGGGAAGTTGCATCTAAGTCGCCTTTTACGACCACGGGAAGAAATGGGAAGGTGACATTCTAACCCGGCACCCCACACGCTAAGGTACATTTTTATTTTATCCAGTATTTCTCATATATTGGATTCCCCCGGAAAAATAATTTAATATAATCTGCTTTACTTACTTCACACTAATATTTTATTGGTTTTTATAATCGATCCTATAGTGCGGCCTAACTATACTCCAATACCATAATAACTATTAATATAGTGTCATCGGTTTTGTAAATTGCCCCCGGGGTAGACTTATGAAAATAAATCGACTCAGGTATGACGTTCCGACTTCAATGTTATGTTGTTGCAAAATTTAATACATTTCTTAGGATTCAAGGTTGTATTTGTTGTATAGAACATTCGAGATATTTCGTTTCGTTTTATTTGACAAATAAACTTTACTCATGCTATTCAAACTAGACCAAAAACTGTTATGTGTGACAAAGATAGTAAATATCACCAAAATTAAACCCGCATGTTAATGTAAACTAATAACCAAAGTTTTAATATATCTCTATGATTTCAAATAAATCATTGTTAATCCAAGAATAGTAAATGATCACCAAAAGTAGTAAATGACTATCAAAATTAAAACAGCATTTTAATTTTATATTTTAACCAAAGGGTTACTTCTCGCTATAATTCTTCTGGTGCTTTGACGGCCGCTGCCGCGGCACGCTCGTTCAGCTCGCTCGTATCGCGCGTTGTTGTGATTCCAAGTAACCTATCCTCCTCGCTTCGGTGGTCGTCTTATATGACTTTAGTGATAATTTACTACATTTGGTGTTCGATTAAAATTTTTGGTAAAATAACTAAGGATATCAAAGCATTTTATGGTGGTCATCATATATAATCCCTTAGATTTAACTTTTTTTATAATTGTTTACTTTTACAAGTGATGGTGCGAGATTTTTTTCTACTGATTTGTGTGTACTGTGCAGAGAAAAAAAATTGTCTTGTGAAAAAAAAAAATTCTTTCTCTACACATTTAAGAAGCTAAAATTTTGTAAAATGATAAGACAACATCAATATTCTGTTGGATAGAAAAACAATTAACTTATAAGGAACCGGCTAGAACCCGCGTTATATTTATAATCTTTTGATTCTTTCCGGTAAATATAACGCGGGTCCCAGCCGGTTCCTAAAAAGTAAATACAGATAAAACTCGCGATAGTTTTCAAAGTGAAAAAAAACAATTGGCTACTATTTGTACTACTTCGGAGTTAGAGGAGAAAATAAGTGAACACGAAACGTAGATTTCGTGATTTTGTTCTTTCCATTCCTCGCACTCATTCTTATCTCTTAGAAGAAATAAAATTGTCCAAATTTATGCCACAACAAATAAAATTAAAACAACTAAATGTATTAAATTTCTAAGGAATAAAGTTCATAAGAGCGCTAATTTATTGAAGCGCACCCTGTTTGTAAAAAACAGGGAACCAAAAAATCATTACTCAATTAAACCCGTCTTACGCAACACGCTTTCCGGTGGTAAATAAAGAAAATTTCAGTATAGCGCAGTTAATTAAAATAGCTATCGGGTATGGTACGAGAGATAGCTGTAGAGAAATCTTGGATTATTGATACATGCTTGCCTTAAAATACTTTTTACACAAACTCAAAAAGGTGTTGTTTATCATTCGAAATCTATGTAGAAAAGTGCTTTTCCTCCACTAGCGTGGAAAATGCTTTTGAAATTAGAACCTCTATAAAAGTTTTTGAAAAATGTACCAATTTTAATACATAATTATGTTTTCTTTTTTTTTCTGATGGTAAGTTATGATATGGTCGAAGATGTTGTTCAGGCTAACTTAGAATTACTGGCTCTCTAGGACAACTGCAGAACTTACCGTTAGGCGCTTGGCGAAAGATTTTCTAGCTAGCCATACGGGCATTCACAAAATGCCCTAGCACCATGCAAATTTGATATTTTCTACATCATTAGCTAGTGACTATTAAGCCAACGTGACGCCACATATCCAAACCGGGTGAATTTTCCAATTTTCGCTTCTACACGAAGCATTCTCACGAGGTCCCGACGCTTCTAGCGTATGAACGATTCTCGATCGTGCGCTCGTGTTGCGCTTGTGACTTAGCGTCGGGTAAACAAGAAAATTAGTCGGGATTTTCACTATATTGTATTTTATATTAAATAAAATATAATATAGTGAAAATCCCGACTAAAATATTGATCTAATGTTATCTTGTCGTGTGCTATATTGTGCCAAAATCATGTCAAATGCGCAAAGTATGTAGGCGTAAAGTTTTTTACACTCGGAAATGTAATAGTAATGCCGGTATTCGCGCACCGCCACGCCGAGCAGTTGATATATAATTATAACACTTATTTTGTTGATTTAGATATATTCAGCACTAACTTATCTAAATTTAAGCTTGACATTTTTACTATTATGAAGGGCAATGATTAGTTAAATTTTTAAGAATGTAATTATTTAAGGTTAAAGTTATTAATGTTGTAATATTACTACGCATTAGCGTAATTACATTAAACACCAATACTAATTAGGTACATATATATGTTTAATAGATAAGCGTATGTTGTAACGAGCAGCATACACACTAGCCGCATCTATTTAACTCGTGAACTACGGTGTGAGTAACAATTGTAAACTTTTTGCATAAGCTATATTATTTTCATACCATAGGCATTATGTATAACTTAGATATACTAAACTGTATTGTTAGTACAGTTTGTTGTTCCCTAATAAATAAATAAATAAGTCTTAAAATACTTGTTATTACTATAGAGATTGGTTCTGAATAGTGAGGATTGGAGATAATTCAAGAATTTTTTTAGGTACACCTAAGAGCCAAAAGTTCAAAAATTTTTTTAGGTACACCTAAGAGACAAACTAGAACCACGTAACCCAGCTGAACCGATGTAACTAGATTCTCGATGGTGCGTTCGTGAGTCACAACTCCCTTTGTAGGTGCTTCAGGTAGCAAAACGCGTCCAAAATCAACAGGGTAATTGTGGTGATAATAATAAATATTTTAAGAAAACATTAAATAAATATTTTGATAAATCACTAAAAAATGCATCTGTTATAGGCAGACGATACCGCTTAACATCAGGTGAGCCTCGCGCTTGCTCCATCAAATGAAATTTTCCTGTTAAGTACGATCGAAAAGTTCTCGATCGAGTGCTTGAAGAGTCAAGTCATCTTTAGGATGCTTCATATAGATTCGAAACGCGTCAAAAATTCTTCCGTTTTGTCTTCGGGGTGTTTGTGACGTCACGTCGGCTTAGCGGGAAAATTAGGCGGTATTGTAACAAGTTTTTTATTTTTATTTATTAGTCTTTTATTAAAAGATTATTTTAATGTTTTCTTAAAATATTTTGAAAAAATTTGTTACTAGTTACGCCCTGCGGTTTCTCCCACGTGGTGATGGGTGATGACAAGTATATCATACTGTATCAGCCGGATTGTCCACTGTTGAACAGAGCCCTGAGAACCATTAAGAGGCTTTTTTTTATTTTTATTCCTCATTGGTTAGCCTTTGACCACTATCTCACCTCATGGTAAGTGATAATGTGGTCGAAGATGTTGTTCAGGCTATCCTAGAAGTACTGGCTCTCAAGGACAGCTGCCGAAACACACCGTTAGGTGCTTGGCGACAGATTTTCTACTTGAGGGTGGTAGCTAGCCAGGCGGGCATTCGCAAAATGGCCTACCACCATGCTGTAACGACCGCCATCCTAAGACAACAACCGGGACCGACGGCTTAACGTGCCCTCCGAAGCACGTGCACGCTCAGTAGTAATGTCACTAGCGGTCACCCATCCAACTCGTGACCGCGCGCGACGTTGCTTAACTTTGCTGATCGGTTGAGAACAGCTAAGTAAACTTCGCCATAAGCGCTTCAAAAGAAGGTTCGCCATAATCTCCATACTTGGCAGTCGGCCGGGGGATCGCAATTTAAGGAATCAATTCCTCAGAAGGCGCTGCTACCCACTTTCGGTATTTTACCTTTAATCGCGTCTTACGACACCCAAAGTTAGCATTGGAAAGGGGTGACATTCTAGCTCAGCACCTCACGGGGCCGGGCTAGAATTACCCACGGGGATGAAAAGTATATTATATATTAATCATCTAACTCCAACACAAATTTCATCAAAATTGGTCCAGCCGTTGGAGCGAGAAGAAGTAGACATACAAACACACTCACAAAGTTTCAGCTCTATAATAGTGTGAAGTGTGATTATTAAATATTACGGATTTTCGCAAAGTGACGCTTGATTCTACTCATTATGAAAATAAAATGAAATGTAAAAAAAACAAAAAAATTTCGGCAACTTATATAAATATATAATTTTATTTTTAACTAATTACCGCAAAATTACGCTCTCACTGCAACCCTACCACAATAGCGTGCAGTGTAGGAAAAAGTCAGAGTTCCTGCACTTTATTGAATTTCTGCAAAATTCCTAACACATGCCACCGTGTTGGACAAGTTTTAATACATGACTGAAACGTGCAAATTATGGCTCGGAAATAGTTCAAATAGTTAAGAAATTATGTTAGTCATAGTAAAATAGTTGGCCGTTAATGTTATGTTGAAATTAGTTTAGCGTTTAATTTTGTTCAGGAGCATTTTTTATACGACGGTAAAAAAGGCATACTAAAAAGTTCAAGGTTTTGTGTCTAAGATTTTCACCTGCATTCGAGAATCGAATCGGAAGAGTTAATGGAATCAGGTATTAGTTAGAAATAATGCATAAGTCCATGATATCAACAATTATACATAGTAAAATATAAATATTATTTTAGAAAAAAAAACTACGAGCGGTATTCGAACACACGACCATCCCTCGGGCCAGGACACGCCCTGTCATGTCTAACCGGATCTCTTTTTTTAAGTTTTTTTTTGCCATGCTAGAGTTTTTTACACTCCATTAAATCGTAATTTTGAGTATAATTTCAATAAGTTATAAGCTTAAGTTCACTATTTTTGTGACGAATATAGAACTTAATCAGATTAGGACCGTTGAGCCTAAGTATAACTACTTAAACTTTGTTAAGAAATTGAGCCTGTATTGTTATATATAACAAGATTAACCTTTATAACACAAACATTTCATGAATTGGTGGTCTATTGTATTAGATTTTCAAGCAATTTCACACTAAATTAATACAGAACAGGGCATCCGAAGCAACTATATAGCCGATATTAATAGTGGTTTAGGTCGGGAGTTAATGGCAGAGAAAGATATTATTATAATCTGCCAACATTTATTCAATATTTGGTCAAAAATAAATTCGAGTAAAAAAACATTGGTGTCATTAGTTACTTACAAATTCGAAATTTGTACTATAAAAGTTAAAAAGTGAGTTTATTCATATCCCAAACTAGCATTGATATTGCGAGATAGATCTGTTACGATTGAACTATAGTCGGAAAGGATTTTTTATGTGAAAAATGTGGCATTAAGGTTTTCCATATTTAACTCTAATAACTGATGTATCAACAAAGTAATGTCATAGCTTTTGCTATTTATGATTGTTATGTATAGTTTTATTTCATATATATAAAATCTTAGCTTTGATTCAAAATGGCAACTATACTTTGACTATATGATTAACTATGCATAAATTTGACTATCAGTTCTTGAAATTCAACTATGGTTAACATGTGCTCAGCCTATACAATTTTAATAAAGATAAACCTACGACGAAAAAAGCAGGTAAGTACAAGTTTTTGAAGCTCTTTTTTGTGTCTTTTCTCTAGTTTTCTAGCTATGATGACGAAATCAACTGAAACATATTCAAGAGTAGGGCACTGCACTAGGCATAGTCTAGCACTGACTCCCTGTATACGGCTATATGATCATTAAAATTTATCGTAGTAGTTGTGCTGAATTTAAGTACATGTTGTCAGGTTTGTAGCGTAATATGTAGAGCTGAAACCTAAAAATGAAATTAATTTGAACTTAAATGCGGTTAAATATATTATAATTTTTTTTATTCGTGAATTTTTTTTGCTACACTGCAACTGAGTCTGTTACTAAAAATCTTAAGAAAATTCAATGATTACAAGTATATAAAAGATGTTCTAATTTTGTTATAATTTCCTAATTTTAAATAAACTCCATCAGGTAAAAGCAAAGTTTCGTATTTTCTGCTGTATAAAACAATCGATGCCCGGTTACTAAATACTCCCTTGTCTCTTCACTATGGGTTTTCAATAGGTATAGATAACCGTAAACTACACTTGCAATATCTTGTACCTAAATAAATACCTAATCTACGGGTTGGTCTTAAATTATTTCGGTCATATCGTAAGCTCGGTACGATCCTGAACGATACGATATTTATTTTTATTATGTTCAATAACTCACTAGGTTGGAAATATGTGGCGTTTTATTTATATAACATTGTAGTTTATATATGTTTAGACAAAATTTGAGAAATTATTTATTAAAAAATGTCTTGTCTGTTGCTTAAAACCACGTAATAATAGGTCGTAGGTCATGCTAAATATAACAAAACGACGCTTATATCGAAAGTGACATATATATACATAATATACATATGACATACATTCCCTTAAGTTTTCTGGTAACAACAGAAGTGGTATTATGTATGTGTATTTTACAAAATGTTATGTTGTTACATTCCTGGTTACATTGGAAGCGCTCGGTGCGAAGTTTACTTAGCTGTTCTTAACCGATCAGCAAAGTTAAGCAACGTCGCCCGCGGTCATGAGTTGGATGGGTGACCGCTAGTGACATTACTACTGAGCGCTTCCGTGCTTAGGAGGGCACGTTAAGCCGTCGGTCCCGGTTGTTATCTAAGGACGGCAGTCGTTATAGCATGGTGGTAGGGTATTTTGCGACTGCCCGCCTGGCTAGCTACCACCCTCAAGTAGAAAAACTGTCACAAAGCACCTAACGGTGTGTTCCGGCAGCTGTCCTTAAGAGCCAGTACTTCTAGGTTAGCCTGAACAACATCTTCTACCATATCATCACTTACCATCAGGTGAGATAGTGGTCAAAGGCTAACCTCAGGAATAAAAAACAAAAAAAAAAACAAGCATTGCAAGGTGGCTCCCCGGTGATAAGTAATCGCTGATCACCGTTGCACATCGGACATCCCCGAAACAAGAGGTCCTGAGGATGCGTTGCCAACCTTTGAGTAGGGAATATGCTCACTTCTTGAAAGACTTGGGGCCGCTGGTTTCCACATAGCGGCAGTGCGACGCAGAAAATGTGAAAATCACACGGTTCTGGACTTTCAGACGTCGACTGCATTACTATACTCTGGTTTTTAATTCGAGATCAAAAATGTAAACAAAGGTCTTAACCGTGCAAAAAAATTACAAGTACTTGGTAATTTTTCTAATTTTGGGAACGGATGGAGCATTTAAGGTTGAACTGGCCGGTAACTTTTCCATACAAACGCCGTAGGGTGATCACTCCCTTATTTGAGGTTTTAGGTCCAGAACTAAGCATGATATCGATTTATCTCTTCATTATCTAGGCTTGTCTTGGCACCGATTTGTAAAAAAAATCTTCACATGATAGTTATAAGCCTCGAAACTTCCCTGTATTATCACGAATTTTAGCGCATGTTTAGTCGTAAATAAACGACTTATAGAGCATGAAATCCTTAAAATTATTTACATAGAAGCATAGCTCAGTTCATGATCATTTTAGATAACATTTTGGGAAACAAATACATCCAGTAGTATAATCATAAACATCCTAGAGCCAAAGGTCGGCACACATAGTTTTGCGCGCTAGTTTTTCGTTCAAAATATTGGGCATCTCATGTCAATACTTCCATTCCGCGGTGAGGGAAGCGGGCGGGCGGGTCTCATGCGCAGCACACTAATATAATATATAATTAACAAAACGACAACTACCAAAAGTCACGTGCACCGCGCCGCGATCTTAGAACATAATATCATATTGTAGGAATGCCCTGTTGCTTTTTGGTGTGCACGTATGTATACACTACCAATATGTAGTGCCTATGCCTACTTACGTACTTATATATATATATATTTACATATGTTGGGAGTTGGGGACCGGATTTTCTTTCGCATTTGATTAGTTTGTTCGTGATAGTAAGTGTCGGACGCCATAATCCATATAGATAGGTACTTGGGTAATATAAATACGTAACTATGTCTAGGTACTCACCTACTCTCACCTAAGTTAGTACCTAGTAGGTATTAGTCAATACGCAGGTCATGATAGCTATGGTGAGTACGTAATCATTTTAGCAACACTTACACAATATAAAAAGCTGCATTTGGTTAGATATGGTATGGACGTAGGTAGTCCGCATTCTTTTTAGAATATAGTCTAAGCAGTAATATAACTTCGAGAAAGTACCTACCTAGCACAAAGTAGTAAAGGGTTAGAATTAGAAGCTCAATGGAAGATACCTACCTATCTACGATATAATTATCATGTATCATATAGGCCTGCCTAGGCACGCAACTGTCAGCGTAGTCAAATCGACATTCGCGGGCGCGCATTACATTGCATACCTATCTACATAGCTATAAGATCACAACAAAGAATAAAGTTAGTACTATGTATCTACCTACGTAAATTAGTAGAATAAGTATGTATATTTGTAGTAGGTACTTATACCTAAGGTAGTACGAAAGTTTATATGGTAAACTTAGCGATGATTGTAGGCACTTACCTAATCAAAAATAACCTATGATTAGTTATTGATTTTTATTGGAAATAATTTAAATCAGTTACGGGTAGGTAGAGAATTTTTATTCCAATTGTGTTCTACCAGGATTGGTAGATCCATGATGCCATCGTACATTACCGCTTAGAGACAGATTTTGAAATCGGTACGACACACTCTCATCTCAAAGCTCGCTAGCCGGGCGAGCATTCGCTAAACAACCTTCCACCATGCGGTGAAGTTCATGCCCGCGGCGGAATTCGACCCATAGACCTGTTGCGCGGCAGTCCATTGCTAAGAGCCATCACTGCTTCCCGTTAAGTGTTTAGTGAAGAATTTCTTCTTGAGGGTGGTAGCTAGCCAAGCGAGCATTCGCAAAATGCCCTTCTACCAAGCGGTGAATTTCAAGCCCGCGGCGGGATTCGAACCATAGACCTGCTGCGTGGCAGTCCAAACCTAATGCCACTGAGCCATCACTGCTTCCCGTTAGGTGCTTTCTAACAGATTTTCTACTTGAGGGTGGTAGCTATCCAGGCGAGCATTTGCAAAATGCTCTTCACCAACGCGGGGAAGCTCAATATCGCGGCTGGATTCGAACCATGGACCTGCTGCGCGGCAGTCACTAGCTAATGCCACTGGCCCATCACTGCTTCCCGTTAGGCGCTTACTGACAGATTTTCTGCTTGAGGATGGTGGCTAGCCAGGCGAACATTCGCAAAATGCCCTATGCCCTTCCACCAAGCGGTGAAGCTCGAGCCCGCAGCGGGATTCGAACCATAAACATGCTGCGAGGCAGTCCATAGCTAATGCCACTGAGTTCACGTTAGTTGCATGGTGACAGATTTTCTACTTGGGTAGCTATCCCGGCGAGCATTCGCAAAATGCTCTTTTTTTATGCCTGATAGGTTAGCCTTTGACCACTATCTCACCTGATGGTAAGTGATGATGTGGTCGAAGATGTTGTTCAGGCTAACCTAGAAGTACTGGCTCTCAAGGACAGCTGCCGGAACACACCGTTAGGTGCTTGGCGACAGATTTTCTACTTGAGGGTGGTAGCTATACAGGCGGGCAATCGCAAAATGCCCTACCACCGTGCTATAACGACTGCCATCCTAAGACTACAACCGGGACCAACGGCTTAACGTGCCCTCCGAAGCACGGAAGCGCTCAGTAGTATTGTCCTAGCGGTCACCCATCCAACTCATGACCGCGCGCGACGGTGCTAAACTTTGCTGATCGGTTGAGAACAGCTAAGTAAACTTCGCTACGAACTCTCCACCACGCGGTGAAGCTCAATATCGCGGCGGGATTCAAACTATGGACCTGCTGCGCAGCAGTCCATAACCAATGCCACTGAGCCATGATTGCTTCCCTTTAGGTGTTTGGTGACCGATTTTTTACTTGAGGGTAGTAGCTATCCAGGCGGGCATTCGTAAAATGCTCTTCTACCACGCGGTGAAGATTAAGCCCGCGACGGGATTCGAACCATGGACCTGCTGCGCGGAAGTCCATAACCTATGCCACTGAGCCGTCACTGCTTTACAAAATATGTTGTAGTAAAAGCAGTAACTTGCTAATTATGTAATAAATAATTATTGTAGGTAAATATTTACTACATCAATATGAAAAGAACAAACTAATACATTTACTATGTACCTACAAATCATTGTCCCTACTTACTAAATATTTACCTACTATAGGTGAAATAACATCAGTATGTTATTATAAAACGAACGAAAATTATAACAACAGGTACCTACTGTCCGAACCAAAATGTATTCCTCTGTGAATGTATAATATTATTTTATAAGAAATACCTACACACGTCGTGACGTAGCTTGAGACACTATCTCCGTCCGTCGTCAAACATCGTAATTCGTTCGGCATGGTTCGGCTTTCATTGATATATCGCAAACAAGTGTGCGTAATTAGCGTAGATGCAATACGGGTGTGTGATGCGCGATCACCATAGGCTTTGAGCGTAGCGAAAAAATCCTAGGTCTGTGGCGATCACTATCTTCGTACTACTCATCACGGAGTCTTACCCTTTCCCACAAAGGTATAGGTGAAATAGCATGCTTTCTTGCCTCGCCCGCTGATAACTTCGAGCCGTCGGCAAGTGCATCCTTAATGTAAAAAATATATATTTAATGCTATAATTTATAGCATTATTATGAAACAATAAAACACTTTTATATGCGCGTACATATTTACGCATATATTCAAGCCTGAAAAAAATTAGTGTAAGATTTTTTTGTTTTTAATAGCCACACTTGTGAGAATATTTTTGAAGAAAAACTATTGAACACCCTGACCTTTCAGTTTGACAATGACATATATTGACATTTCTTTGTTTACATTTTTGATCTCGAATTAAAAACCAGACTATAGGTAATGATTATGTAAGCTAAAAGATTTGCGCTTCATGATAATAACTCTAACTTTTGGACATACAGATGTAATTTTCCCAGTTTTTTTAACTTCATGTCTATAAACATGGTTACCTACTTATATCATGCTCTCCCGGAATTTATTCTAAGAGAGCATAATATAAGTGACCAACACTCGCGCGAATAAATTATAATTTGACACAACATAGGACCAATGTGTTAGGGTGCGTTGTGAGCTATATGCAGCTTTTTCAGGCATCGGTCATTCTCATTCAATACGTATTAAAATACCAACGCTACGCTGCCAGGGCTGCTAAGTTGGTCAAGGCTGGCACGCACTTGGGCGCACGCAAGAGCAATGACATTTTAGGAAAGTAAACCGACAAAAATGAAAAATTAGTAGAAGATATAAGTCTATATACTGTACTGTATCAGCCGGATCGTCCACTGCTGAACACATACTGCCTCATTTAGGGGGGTTTGCCTTAATCCCCACGCTTGGCAGGCGTCTTGGGGATCGTAGTTTAAGATATCAGTTCCTCAGAAGGCGCTACTGCCCACCTTCCGGTACTTTATCTTTAGTCACCTCTTACGATAACCACAGGTAGAAATCGGGGGGTCACATTATAACCCGGCACACCATGGGGCAAGTCTATATTCTTTACTTAAATTGTTTTTAGTTAGTTATATACCCACCTCGTAGGTGATGCCACTCGTACTCTATGCAGATTAGTTTAAATAACTAAATGTTTTTCCTACAGTTTTTGCTCGTTAAGTTTTTCCCATTCAGTGCGTAGCTTTTATTTTTTCCACGTCCCACAACTGTGGTCGTAACAGCAACTAATTGCTTTCGGAAACGCTTTTATGTGATCATATTTCACCTGAAAAATGATTTATCCTCTTTAGTCCGGGAATTCTTTGTCGCATTTTTGTAACAATATTACAAAGCAGCGAGACGTAAAATCAGAGTTTTATTAAAGACGAGAAAACGTAGGGTTTTTAAGCTCAGTGGGTGAGAAAATGGTGATTTTTTAAAGGTGTCGTGCTTATTCGAGGGTATAAAATGAGTTGTTGGCGCATCTTTGGCTTGACGTTTCCATTTACAGGAAGCTTCGCTCTCTAAATCCTGATTTCTTTTTACTCAATGTTGCTGATTATACTATATAGAAGAATACATTTACAAAAGTCCGATGATGCTGAATTTAGATTATGTTGCGTTAAATGTTTTTTATGGTTATTGCCTTGGCTTTGACCACAACCTCAACCAGAACTAATGGTTAATACGGTCGAAATAGCATAAGGATTATATTAGCATAGGGAATTGGCATGCAAGCACAGCGGCTGGAACAGACGGTTGGGTTTTTGGCGACAGATTTTCTATTTGAGAGAGGTTACTATCCAGGCGAGAACACAAATTGCCATACCATCAAGCAATAAGTACTGCCATGCTAAGACAATAACTAGGATCGACCACATAAGTTGCGCTCCAAAACACTCAGAAGCCTCAGAAGCTACGAACAGCATAGTTACTAGTAAATGCCACTGGCAGTCACGTATCGTAGCAATGACTTCTTGTGTAGTAGATCGTTAAGGAACAACTAGGCAAACCCAGGTGAATATCAGGTGTTGGTTCTATTTAGCAAGAGCCCGTCTTCGTGGGTACCATCGCAATGACAGATATTCCACCTCAAAGCAGTAGTGTAATTTATAATAATTATAATATGATAGTTCATTTGCCAAAGAAGTTCAAATGTGTTACAATTATTTTCTACTTGTGTACTACTTACTATACTTACCATAATTTACTGCGGGTTCCACATTAGATAAAGCCTGGTATTTTGGCGACCCAATAGAGGGACAAGGTGCAACGGTGACGATCACCTGTGTGTGTAAAAATGACAAGGCAAACGTCATGCAAGTGCAGGGTTGTACAAAATGACGTCGGTGAAACAGCAACTTTATTGGCAGGCAAGTCGCTTATCATCAGGTAGGCGGCTTGTCCGTCACGTCACTTCAACACTTAGACAATAATCACACTACGAGTGCTCAACTCTACAGTACAGCAACTCGCCCAAAGTTTTTATATTGGTACCGGGCAATAAAAAATGCATGCCCACTTATACCGACTTCATAAAAGGTGGTGGTTCTAAATATTCACTGTATATAACTGTATATTTCTAAATATTACGACTGTATTTGTGTGTGTGTATGTGTAACTCATAAGTGTTACAGGATATACAGTTTTTTTTGTATTTGAAAGTTGGTGCTTGTCATGTTGTTCCATTTAAATTTAAATTTTATTGACAAGTAGTATTTGTGTCATCCCTTATATGCGTATTTAATTAACTTTGATTTTTTGGAAAAAATTCTCATTAAAACTTGTCAAACAAAAAAAAACCTGTACACGATGGTTAAGTTTATTTACTGAGTGCATTTTTTTTATTTGGATTATTTTCTGTTTGAAGGTGTTTTTTTTTTGTAAGTAACTTTACGAGCTAATATGACACAGTGACTCATTTATAACTCTAATTTTTGCCATCGTATCGGGATGTCTTGAATATTTATCGAACAAATTTCCTTAAAATAATCTGAAGTTCTTAAAATTTAAGTATCAACAGTAAATTTACCGTTAATCAAGTGCATATATTGGTTTCGAGCAGGTGTAAAGTGTATTCAGCCCTAAAGCAAATTACCCTGTTACAAAATTTACTTTTGCTTAGATCTTTTTATAGTAAGTATAATGTAAACATTAACCACAAATAGACTATTTATAGCACTGTGTTCCGACAGCTGTCCTTGAGAGCCAGTAATTCGAGGTTGGTCTAAATAAAATCTTTAAGTTTATCATCACTTACCATTACGCGTGATAGTGGTCAAAGGCTAGACTACCAGTTATAAATAAATAATTGAAAAAAAAATACTACACATTCCATCAAAACCATGTCTTCCACCCTCATTCAAATTCATAACAAAAATACGCTTACAAAATTCTCCTCGATATATATGGCTAGCCTTAACTTCCGAGATTCTCCGCGCCCTTACATCAGAAGCCACCCTAAGCCTCGGCCACACACAACTGCACCAAAACATGTATACATTGCAGTAGATAATTGAACTGGCGGGCTTCCAGATAGTTTCACGGCGCGATGATGGCTGCTAGATAATCTGATGTTGGTTGTATCGCAGACAGATACGTCCCTTTTTGGGGGTAACTACCAGAGAAACAAAACAAAAAACATAAAAGATGTTTTGAGCATGATGATAAGTGTTTATAGTATTCTAAAGAATATTTTTCTGAAGACAATTTTTATTATAATACTTTTATAGATAATGTTTTTTTTTTTTTTATGCTTGATAGATTAACCTTTGACCACTATCTCACCTGATGGTAAGTGATGATGTGGTCGAAGATGTTTTTCAGGCTAACCTAGAAGTACTGGCTCTCAAGGACAGCTGCCGGAACACACCGTTAGGTCCTTGGCGACAGATTTTTCTACTTGAGGGTGGTGCCCTACCACCATGCCATAACGACTGCCATCCTAAGACAACAACCGAGACGGACTGCTTAACGTGCCCTCCGAAGCACGGAAGCGCTCAGTAGTATTGTCACTAGCGGTCACCCATCCAACTCATGACCGCGCGTGACGTTGCTTAACTTTGCTGATCGGTTGAGAACAGCTAAGTAAACTTTGCTACGAGCGCTTCAAAGTAAACTTTGCTACGAGCGCTTCAAAAATGTTAAGTGAATAATTTAATAAATCTTGATAAAATCACCTCAAATGCGTGTTTAGATTATTAATATTATAAACTGCTGTAGCGAGACCACTTCTGATACGGGACAGTTTTATGCAAATTGGATTAAGTAAACAGGATTAAAATCTGGTGGATTTCGACGTAAGGTACAGCATTATTATGGAAAATACCAAAAATCATACTTAATTACCACAAAACTGCCCAATATAAATCAGAATTGCCTTCAACATCAGGTATTGTTCCACAGCATTAGTAACTTCTGCACCTGCTATATTTAAAAAAAATCCTGACAGTAATGATACAAATACTGCAAATGTTATTTACTCATATAATCGTGCAAACATTACTGCTTGGCGGTAGAAATGACAATGGTAGAAGTACATCCCCGAACTAAGGCTCATAGAGTTATTTAAAACTTATAATTGCCGACCAATTTTTTTAGTTGAATTTTTGGTAGCTAGCCATGCTGGCATTTCTAAAATGCCCTACCACCATGCAAAAGTATTAATTTAGAATCCTATAATAAATATTTAACTTGTTTGCAATAATATATTTGAAGTGAGTAAGAAACAATATTTATATTTGTATGTACATATACCGACACTAACATGTCAAAACTGTTTTAAAAGAGGAAAAAAATCTTGTCACAATAATACTACAGGGGGAAGATGATAAGGTGCCGGGGAAAGATCGAAACTGTATTTAAAATCGTTTAAGAGTAGAGTTCACGGAGCGCTTTCCATATAAACGTAGTTACGTCATTTTTTAAATACCAAGTGCTCAAACTCGGTGAATTTTTATGTACATTGGTGATTATTTAATAAATCGCTAAATGTCAAAATAACAATTCCCATACAAAACAATTATATGAATTACTTTTGAAAATACTTATTTTTCTGAAATGTAGCATACCAGAAGCATAGATATTGGAATCAAGGCCAAAGTTTCACTGAGTCGAAACACTCAGTCCTTAAAATATGACGAAACTACGATTGTATGGAAAGCGCTACGAGCACTAAGACTCAATTGATGGTAATCTATTTATTAAAATTTAGGTACAAATATTTTGTTGTACAGTCGCCTGCAATAAGAAGTATACACATTGTAATTTTCAAAATTGTGGCAAAGAGTTCTGTTTTCCCTATGTAATCAGAAGTATCTTAAAATCAAAGAATAATATGAATATAAACTAATTAAATTTAATTTAAATTTTTAACGTTTACTCAGGTTAATGTTAACTTCGATTAATAATAACTTAGCGGCAACACATTATTTGAAAATTACGAAGTGTATACTTCTTATTTCAGGCGACTGTACATAATCTTAAGGAAATATTATATCAGAATCGTTACTTTTTTTTGTTTAAGTACCTATATGGTATCTTCATATAGACAACAAGAAGGCGGAGTAAGAATGAAGCATTTATATTTTCATAATCCCCCGTTAAATTTTGGGGAAAGACATAAAGTTGTGATCCGCCCTAAAATATAAATATCTGTCATTAAAAAATACATACATAGGTACATATAACCACGCCTGTATTCCCTGAAGTGATAGGCAGAGGTGTCTAAGCACCCACATTTCACCAATTGGGTTTTGGTCCCATGTAAAAGGGTGCAAGCCTATTGCCATGCACTGGGCCCGGTTTCAGGGTCATACAGAATGTTTTCTCTAACTCACTGGATGAGATACAAGAACATAATACAAATAATATGTTTAAGCTAACAACATTAAAAAATAACAACTAACAATTTAATAAAATTGGTGCAAATAAATAAAAATACCTTTACCTACCATAATTAGTAAATAAAGTTATAGAACACCGGAGAAAACGAAAACACTCGACTAGTTTCTGGAAAAAGTCACAGCGTATAAATTTGCATATATCACACAACCACGCACTTAGCGGCTAGCGGGGACTGAGGTGTGGGACGCAGCAAAATGGTGAAAATTATGACTTTAATTAGGCTGGAACGGTAAAATATACGCTAAATCTAGCGTTATTGATGACTTTTTGAACTTGCTATTTATAAATTTGTAACTATATTAATATCACAGAGATACGCTTAATTCTATTATATTAATTAACTATTTTAATTTTCATTTGCGACTCACACGACATAGTTAGCCAGGCTGGCATTCGCAAAATGCCCTACCACCATGCCATAACGACTGCCATCCTAAGACAACAACCGGGACCGACTGCTTAACGTGCCCTCCGAAGCACGGAAGCGCTCAGTAGTATTGTCACTAGCGGTCACCCATCCAACTCATGGCCGCGCGCGACGTTGCTTAACTTTGCTGATCGGTTGAGAACAGCTAAGTAAACTTCGCTACGAGCGCTTCAAATATGATACTAATATGCTATAAATATGATACTTATGGCTTTATCGTAAACTTCTAACATCACATTAAAAACAAAAGGCGGGAAAGCAGAGACAAGATGGATGTTTCAAGAGGTCGGACTCTTGACATGAAACCTCACTTGGCGGCCGGATGTAACGGAAATGGCGGCGGCTTCCTGTCGACGGGGAGTGTAAAAATCAGTAGAGCGTTAATTTTAGTAGTCTGACTTTGTAATGTGAAAGCCTATTTATACGGATTAACGAATAATGCAAGCTCCTACACTATTTTTTATAAAATTACTTATTCATAACAAAATTATAAATTTACGAGTGAAAAAATATATAGTCATTTGTGGGATTGGAACCCACGTCCATCCACCCTTATAGCCAGGGTATGCTCTGAAGATGGACTATAGGTGTCGTTCCATCCCCATGCAATGGTTGAAGAATGAGAGCAAGAGTTAGAGTGATGAGTTATATTGTCATATTAGCTCAGTCAGCCACAGCATACCCCGGCTATAGGGGTGGATATTTTTTCTCTCTCGTTGTGATTTTGTAATGTAAGCCGCAGAGCAGGTGTTATTGCAAACTTAACAATATTAAAATAATACTTACTCATAATTTCAATAACATTATTTTTTTATCATGACGATAATTATTATGTCCAAAAATCACGGGCGAGAAATTCGAAATTTAAACAGATAGATCACGTTTTAGCTAGATTTTGTAACAATACTTTTATCTTGATAAGTTATTGGACATCAATGCACTTTTATTTATTTGTTTTTATTTGTTGCTGATAGACTAGACTTTGACTACTATCTCACCTGATGTTAAGTAAAGATGTGGTTGAAGATGTTGTTCAGGCTAACCTAGAATTACTGGCTCTCAAGGACAGCTGCCAAAGCACACCGTTAGGTGTTTGATGATAGATTTTCTAAGGTTTGTAGCTAACCAGGCGGGCATTCGTAAAAAGCGCTACCACCATACAAAAGATGCATATCATTCCATTAATTACACTGAAAACTGTCACGTATATAAAAAATATTGTTAACCATATAATTAATGTAATATATTTACAATTGACACATATATATTGAAAAAAAGCACAAAAAATATTTCCGACACAAATACCCAAAATTACCAGTTTTCTCGTAATCTAAATTTTTGTTTGGACAGCAACTCGCAGGTGGCATTTGATAAATTCATTAGTAAAAATAAGACAAACTTGATAGCAAGAGTACCTACTAACGCTCGATAAACATATTTTTTTAAAATAAAACTATAACCAAGTTAGCCAATTTTTCAGATCTTTCCGCGATAACTATAATCCAGTGCTTTGTCATTACCTCGCAGGTAGCATTTAATAAATTTATTAGTACAAAAATAGACAAGCTTGGTAGCGTTAAGTCACCGTTGCATAACACGCACCACGCACCCTTATTCAATTAATTTCAATTATTATATCTATGATGTACACGAATAATAAGGTTGTGGGACCTGTTGGGTTGAATCAGAAGGTTGCGTGTTCATATCACGTCGGGGTCACCAATGTGGGACCTGCTGGTAAATACTGTCCGAAGCCCCAACTGAGTTGTAGGGAGTAAAAATGGAAACTTCACTCTAACACTTATTAGAAATTGTAATGTTCCAATTCCTTTATTAATTACATTAGTTATAGTGTGGCTGTGGCAAGGTACTGGGGACGACTGACTGCGGAGGGGGACGCCCGACACTTGCTCTATATCAAAAATGCTAAATTGCAACTTACACTTGATATGTATGCCACTACAAGGTAATAACAATTTTTCACTCAAAAAACATCGAATCACAATTACGAAAATTTCAAAAATAATCGGATGCTGTTTCAAAATTGTCACAATTTTGGCTTTCCAGCATAAACTCTAACTTAACTTATAATATGGCCAGCACCTCACCGTTAGCACTCAGTAAATCCTAAAGTAAAAATAAAACAAGGTTGGTAGCGAGAATACTACGTCACCGGAAATAGCTGAAAATGGCGGCATTTCCGGCACTTACACGGCACCGACTCGAATTAACAGGTACGGCGTGTAATAAATTATTTTCTTGCGGTGAGGATGGTAGGTACATTTTAATGTGGAATTTTAAACAGTTTTACTAACGTAATTTTGATATATTAAAGCCTAAGTGTGATGTTATTTGTTTTTTGTATCTCAATGACAGTAAGAAATATTCAAGCTCGAGAGCTAAAAACCCACATAACGGAAACATTATAAATTTCTAAATATGATTACAACCCCTATCGTAAAAATAACATTAAATTAATATTTTAATAAAACACTTAAACAATATATCTGGTGACAATTCCGCCATATTTTCCTGTTAAGCCAACGTGACGTCACAAACGCCACGCAGCCAAACCGGAAGAATTTTCGACGCGTTTCTTTTCTACACGAAGCATCCTCAGGAGGTCTTGACTCTACGAGTGCACGATCTTTCTCGATAGGGAAATTAGGCGGAATTGTCACTAGATATATTTTTGTATTTTTAAATGTTTTATTAAAATATTAATTTGATGTTTTCATAAAATATTTAAAAATATTTGTTATTATTAAATATGGATTTCCGCAAAGTAACGCCTGAATCTATTTATTATATTATTTGTTCCTTTTTTGTTTTTTGTATCTCAATGACATTAAGAATTATCTTGAATATTTCTTACTGTCACTCGAGAGATTTAAACACCCATAACGGAAACATTTAGATTTCTAAATATGATTTCAAACACTATCGCGTGCTGAGCAAAAATATTTTTTACAAATTATTGGAACCCAGAATTTGTGTTCCAGGCGGGAATCGAACCCGCGTCTTTGAATTTCGCGCCAGATACCTTGTTATTTTTGCAAAGCACGCGATAGTGCTTGTAATATTTTTTTTAAATATTTAAGGGTAGCAACATCATTGCGAGAGTTAAATATTTGAAAAAGCACTTCTCTCGATCAGATGAAGGCTAGTAGACTGGTTGATGACCACGCACCGTCCCCTATGACGGTTTAAATTGTCCTACATATCGTAACAGATCAGCTAAGTTAAGCAACGTCGCTGCGGTCATGAGTTGGATGAATGACCGCTAATGACATAACTACTGAGTGTAACCGTGCTTCAGGCGGCAAGTTAAACCGTCGGTCATGGGCTTAGGGTGGCAGTCGTTACAGCGTGGTGTTAGAGCATTTTGCTACAAAAAAGTAAACAGTCTGTTCGATTAATACAGGTGAAATTTGGTTTGGTACATCCGAAGGAAATCACAGTTTTTTTTATGTTATTGTGACGGAACAAGCTCGAGGCCCACCTGCTGTTAAGCGGACTAACCTCTGTCTATAACAGATTCAATTCATCACAAGTCACGAATTGCACTGCGCCTGTCACTTTGAGACATAATTGAATTGAAAAGTCTCATGTACCTGTAATTTCACTGGCTCTCCAGGACAGCTGCCGGAACACACCGTTAGATGGTTGGTGACAGATTTTCTACTTGAGGGTGGTCGCAAGCCAGGCGGGCATTCGCAAAATGCCGCTTCACCATGCGGTGAAGCTCAAGCTCGCGGCGAGATTCGAACCATGGACCTGCTGCGCGGCAGTCCATAGATAATGCCACTGAGCTATCACTGCTTCAAAATTATTAGAAACGGGATAGTACTCGCGTGAAAATGTATGAAGGCAACAAGATAGTCATTTTACTAAATTCTACTAATAAAAACGACTTCAGATATTATTATGTTTGTCTTTCCATATTAATGACTTGGTTTCAAAATTAATTTCTCCAAGCGAATTTTGAATATTATAGATTAGTTTAATTAGACCTTTGAATTCAGACCTAAAAGCATTTTGATACTAATTAGTCACATAATCCTTTTTCTATATGTAGATTAGTATACTGTGCCCTTTATATGTGAAATCTTGTTATTGATGCCCTTATCGTTTGAAATAGAAACCATTAGGTTTTAAGAAGCGCTCGTAGCGAAGTGAAGCGCTCGTAGCGAAGTTTACTTAGCTGTTCTCAACCGATCAGCAAAGTTAAGTAACGTCGCGCGCGGTCATAAGTTGGATGGGTGACCGCTAGTGACATTACTACTGAGCGTTTCCGTGCTTCGGAGGGCACGTTAAGCCGTCAGTCCCGGTTGTTGCAGTACACACCATTGGGTGCTTGGCGACAGATTTTCCATTTGAGGGTGGTCGCTAGCCAGGCGGGCATTTGCAAAATGCCCTTCCACCATGCGGTGGAGCTCAAGCCCGCGGCGGGATTTGAACCATGGACCTGCTGCGCGGCAGTCCATAGCCAATGCCACTGAGCCATCACTGCTTCAATACCACGTTTCTAAAGGATCGTGGATGTGTGAAAATCTGCACCGTCTGCAATGAATATTTCGGGTGCACAAACTGAGCCACTTTCTCTGAGTCTTTCCTCCATGTTGTTTGATACTACTGTGTAATTTTCTATTTATTTATAGAAAACAAAAGATGATTGTATTAAAAGGTATTATTATTTTTACCGACTTCAAAAAAATAAAGAGGTACTGAATTCGTCCGTATCTTTTTTAAATATTTTTGTTCCCTCAGATCTTTTGACTGGGTGAACGTATTTTGATGATATTATTTATTCGAAAAGAAAAGATGTTTGTTATGTTAAAATTTCATCAAAATCGGTCAAGCCGTTTTTGAGTTACACTCCAATAACAGATGAGTATTTTCCTATTTTGATGATATATTCATCGACAGTGAATAGCAATCGATACCATAAGTAGCAACGGTCACTAAAAACGATGTTTTTTTTTATCACAAATGGAACCGACTTCAACCCTCAAATGTGTGAAATAACTTGTCGAAGTCGTTACCACACTACAATATTGTGATAATAGGTACTTTGAATCATCATGGTACCGACTTCAACAAATTATTTCACGCATTTGATTGTTGTAGTCGTTCCATTTTTTTTTATTATATGCCTTAAAATATTGGTGATAAGTCTGCATATGTTTCGAAATCCCCTAGCCCCGAAAAGCGTAGAGTAAATGTATGCTAACCCAGTTTAACGCATTTTTCACGAAAATAACAATATAGGTATCAAATCTCTCTCTGGGGGTGTGGAATCGAAATTACAGTACATTTCCACCCTCTGTACGTCGATTTAAAAAATATGTCTCCGGAAGCAATTTCGTGTTTGGGGTCTTAAAATTTATTGTGTGCGTTTGAGACGTGATTTTGAACCTTAATTTGAAAGGAATCATTGTTTTTGTAGACTTTTTATGTACAGTGTTTTTTTTTATATTTTTTTTTATGCTTGATAGGTTAACTTTTGACCACTATCTCACCTGAACTGATGGTAAGTGATGATGTGGTCGGAGATGTTTTTCAGGCTAACCTAGAATTACTGGTTCTCAAGGACAGCTGCCGGAACACACCGTTAGTTGCTTGGCGACAGATTTTCTACTTAAGGGTGGTAAGCTAGCTACCCTTGTTCCTTGAGAGCCAGTAATTCAAGGTAAGCCTGAACAACATCTTCGACCACATCATCACAGGCGGGCAATCGCAAAATACCCTACCACCATGCTATAAAACACACATGCTGAACCTTGAAAGAGCACAAAGGTCAGTTCTCAAAGTGATTTCAAAAAAACCTCGCTGATTTCCAACAACTGATCTATATTTAAATATTATACATTAAACCGGCAAAAAACACTCACGTTGTGGATCGAATACGTCGATCCGGGTTTCGAGCAATTCCTACCCTTAATGTCACCTCGACGCAGAAGTTGTCGGGCAGTCTAGAGAGCGACACAGTCAGTTTTGTATGTCACGGTACGTGTGCTGATGATGATGATGCGATCACAGACGACGAAGTAGTCCCACCGTCTTCAGCCGGGCACGCTAGGACCTCATCACCTAGCACCATTAACGCGGGGCTCGCTCCACCCCCACCCAGCTCCCCGCTGCCGCCGCCGGCGCCGGTATCGAGCCGAGCCGCGCGAGCGGCGCTCAGCAGTGCCCGCCGGGAGCTCGCAGACTCTCGAGCTCGCTGCGCACTCGCCCTGATGATGAGCATCTGATATGCTCGAAACCCGGGTCGACGTATTCGATCCTCAACGTGAGTGTTTTTTGCCGGTTTAATGTATAATATTTAAATATGTGTGAAACTCACGAGAATTTCAATTCAAAAACTGATCTATACTTGCTTTGCAAGGTCCTTACCGTCAGACAGTTATTCATACTGAACACTGAGCAGCGAAAGCATCTGGAACTAAATTATGACCCTCTACTTGTTCAATCCAAGCGTAGATCTGACAGGGTCTGTAAGGTAGAGTCACGTCGCACTACATTAGCATCCCGTCATTATTATTGTTTGAGTAATTCCTTATATAATTGAGTGAATCAAATTCTAAATAACCCACTTCAATCAAAGAAATCGAAACTGAAAGTTACAGTTTGGCTACAATCTCTCACATACGACGAAACTGAGCAGATTGTGAATTTTCAAACTTAAGAGCTACTATTACTATCATGTGACACGATGTAACACATAACACTATCTTACACACGCACACACCCTCATACATACACACATGCACTCATAATAGTTAAATTAGATTTCAAATATGCTTAAGACTTCTTGATTATATGTATTCTGTGGATTTAATTGTACCTTAGTTGCTAAGGAGGAGGGCGTTGATATTCGCAACACAGTTTTTTATCTAAAACTTTCGCGAGTATCATCGTTTTCATCTGATTTTGTTCATATGTTGATGTTCCGAATAAAGATTTATTATTATTATTATAAAGACTGCCATTATAAAGACAACCGGGACCGACAGCTTAACGTGCCCTCCGAAGCACGTGCACGCTCAGTAGTAATGTCACTAGCGGTCACCCATCCAACTCATCACCGCGGGCGACGTTGCTTAACTTTGCTGATCGGTTAAGAACAGCCTAGTAAACTTCGCTACGTGGTCAAAGATGTTCTTCAGGATTACCTTGAATTTCTGGCTCTCAAGGACAGCTGGCGGAACACACCGTTAGGTGCTTGGCAACAAATATTTTGCTTGATAGTGGTAGCTAGCCAGGCGAGCGTTCTCAAAATGCCCTACCACTATGCTATAATGACTGCTGTCCTAAGACATTAACCGGTACCTACCGATAAGTACATATAACGTCTGACACTTGCAGTCAGCGAGGTCACCAATCCTAGTAGGTAATAACCATAGTGGACATTAATTATCAAAGGTATTTGAAAGGTTTAGAACGACTTAGCAAACGATTCAAGCATGACAAGATTTAAATAGTTGTAATTTTTGGTATTTACTTCTCCCTAGCAAATAAGCTATTGATTGCATGACGGTTTAACGTACCCTCCAAAGCACGGAAGCGCTCCGTAGTAATGCTACTAGCGGTCACCCATCCAAGTCATGACCACGGCGGACGTTGCTCAACTGAGCTGATCGGTTAGGATCGATTTAACAAACTTCGCTACAACTGCTTCAAAATTTTGTTGTAAAATTAATACAAGTATCGCACCTAAACTAGGTACTCTAAGTGAAATATCTCTTTAGAAAGGTAAATGGATTTTACCGTACATTTTCCACCCAAATCCCTTGAAGCCACATTTTGGCACGTTCTGTCCATGCAGTTTTTAATAACCTGATCACGAAATTTGTCCTGTAGACATAGTGGATTATGCACCTATAATGAAAGTACACTGCAGTAGAACGCTTGTGTTGTAGATATGATTTTCTGCCAACTACTATGAATTATTTTTATTTCTTTTTGAAGGAAAAGTGACTATGCCCATCTGGTATCGGTAACCTATAACTATAACATATGCATTTCTCACAAGACTAACTTACCGTGGGGTGTTAACCCCCGTGGGGTGTCGAGTTAGAATTGCACCTCCCCATATCTCGATATCGAAAAATACTGGAAGGTGGGCAGCAGCGCCTTCTACAGAACTGCCAACTTACACTGCGATCCCCAAGCCGTGTGCCAAGCGTGGGGATTATGGCAAATACCCCTTTAATAGGGGAGGCTATGTTCAGCAGTGGACGATACGGCTGATACAGAATATCTTACTTTTTAATGACGAACTTCTTTTTTGACTTTTTAATGCCTGACCGAATTTGATATAACACTAGTTATTATTTTTCAGGGCAGTCGTAATTCTTATTTTTTAAATTTAATTAACACCATAGCTCTATGATAGATATTTCGTTAAACATTAATTGGTACCATCTGCAGGGGTAGTAAAGTTAATTTATAAAATCCTCCTACTTCATACTACCCAGTGTCACAAAACAGCGCAGACTGTAAGAAATAGCAAGAATATTCTGGAAGAAATTGCTTTAAGCAATAAGACCGCCTTTTGTGTACAGTATTTGTGTGTAAATTTTCATTGTAATGTTTTTAAGGTATGCATATAAATTGTTTCTATCTATCTATCGGCTGCTTTTGAACAAGATATAATTGGGTTCTATCAAAAATTGTATATTATTCCTCGTCTACGAGTAATAGGGTCAAAATCAATGTATGGTATCGTAACTCGTATTCCACTGCAACTCAATTTCAAAGTAAACACGATTGAAACATAGATCTTCTTGCAGTCAAGGCACGAACAAATGCTCCAAAAATGACGACACATGCGTTTTACTGCCTACAATCATGGCAATCCTGTAACAGTAACGGCGTATTTATATTTCGGTTATTTGTGTGGGTTGGTACTCTGTCAATATAAAGCTGTTATTTTTCTGACAAAACAATTTTATTATAGTAGCGGTCTGGTGGACCAACAACATGAGAACATTTCTGGCTAAAAATGGGTGCCGCAAAAGATTGAAGTCAACCTTGTAAACGGGTTAGTCGACAAAGGGTTCGTACAAAATATATAAATTGGTAAAATGCAAACAACCTTTTAGGGTTTTCTAGTCCTTACAAACACTTTGAGGTAAAACGAACTTAAAATTATCAGACAGTACTATAAAAATCTTTTTGTTTTTGTTCAAAGCTGGAGGTGTGTTCATCCCACAAAATGGTCCTATTTCACTTAAATATGGCCGCATGCTCCCCAATCATATCCGGTGACGTCAGTTGATTTGATTTAAATACGCAGTTTATGATATACATCGTCTTTTTGAACGTATATACCTGAAGGCTGAGCAAGAAGAGGGAGAATGAAATGTAAGTTTAATTGAACACAGTTTGTACTGTGTTCAATTACAATTATTATATTACCGCCACAGAGTACTTTTTTTTATTTTTTATTTATTTAGATACACAAAACAAATTACAGTCAATTTCTCATTTACAATAATTATACAAGTTATACAAATTTTGAGCTGGTTTGTAATTCAACATATGTGTATACAGAAAAGTAAAATGAAAACCGAGACGAAGTTAAAGAAAGTACTTATCCGCAAATCAAAGTGATATTTTCGGATTAGTACATAACAGAAACAAATGTCAAACTGTGACTACATATATATTTGTGGGGGCTACCCTAGAATAATAGTACATTATGATATAAGTGCGGTAAGTTGAAAATTACAGCCGAGGCGATATTGCTACAAGAAAGCAGCTGTAATTATCAAAGCGCACGTATGTCATACCACGTTTTTCAACACACTTGTGAGGAACAAATACGAAAATTTTGATACGAAAATATTTATATTATCTTTTTGATAGCAATAATAATCTGACTAAGACTATTTATAATTAAATCTTCCAAAGTTCTACTTCAGTAGGTAAAAAACTCTTTGGTTTGTTTTTATATGAAAAACGAATGAAACAAACTACAATCTTCTTGGTTCTTCAAAAACAACACTTCCCGTGTTTTTTTCTATTTAAAATACAAGTGCGATAAAGTTGAAAAAAAGCACGAGTGTTTAATATACTGCATAATGACACTAAAATCGTTGCATTTAAAGGCCGTTACGAGCTAGGGTGAAAAAAATGTTATTATTCAATGAATATGCATCAAAATCGCATTCATACTGAGTGCATAGGAACATTTGAATGCCTTGATCACCTGAAATTTTCCTGAACCTATTCACTCACGAAACCATACATTGAGCATGATTTTGATTGTACCCTACATCTAAGTGTGAGTGTAAATGCTAAAAGTCCATATAGTAAAACAGTACTAGGCAGCACTAGTTGCAAATATACTCACAAAATGTGGAGAAGATACCACCGACTAAAATATGACGACTAGAGCATTTTTATGGCCAGGTCAGTAGTAGTAGTGGTAGTAGCAGTAGTTGTCAGTCAGGTCAACCAGGAGGTGGGTAGCAGCACCTTCTATGGAACTGATATCTTAAACTGCGATCCCCAAGACGTCTGCCAAGCAAAGGGTTACGGCAAAAGCGTGAGGCTGTGTTCAGCAGTGGACAAATACCTGCCGATCCATCGTACAGAGAAGATGTCAGGCAGACGAATGGCTATAAAACTGAAGCCAAAAGTTTTTATAGTTATATAAATTTGTGTTGTAACAACATAATTTCTATTGTTTTTCTTTCCATTGTTTGAGTTTAATAATTACAAGAGTAGGATAAAGTGGGAAGATTATGACATATATATCTTTCTGGAGAATTTAGAGCAGTCGTTATATTTTTAAACTATAAAATATACTTGCTCAATTACTTATTAAAAACCTTGCAATTTATTTTCAATAAACCGAAATGCCCTTACTGTTTTCTAATATAAAACAATACCATGCACCAATATTTCTGAGGACATTACCAACATTTTTATTAGGCTGTTAGTGGAGAATTGTGGTTCTTGCGTGATATATCACGAATACGTACACATTAATAGCTACGCCATTTTTTAGAGTGGTTCGCATTGGACAGTGCTCAATTTATAAGATTTAAGGTAAAGTGCCCGTGGGGTGCTGAGCTATTATTGCATCCCTCTATGGGAGTCTCTTGAAGCGACGAATGGAAAAAAGGCCAGAAAGTGGGCAGCAGTGCCTTCTGAAGAACTGCTATCTTACACTGCGATCCTCAAGGTAACTAACCAAGCGTGGGGATTATGTCAACCATCAACAAGAGATGCAGTAAGTGATAAAGCCACCCAACGGCCAGTTCAACCTTAAGTTACCTTTTCCATGTATTATTAAAGAGTTTTTCTATCGTATCGGTAATGTCAAGGCAATGTAATCGAGAAATTAATTTCGAATTCTAGGTACTTTACATACACTAAAAAAATGCGTTTAAAACCAAGAAACATTAATTCAATAGTTTTATTCCGGTACTTCACGTTTCAGAATAATATTTGCTAGAAATTGTATCTTGATTTCTAACTCTTAAAAGCTTTGATCACACGATAATTCAAACTAGATGGAGGAGAACGGTTTTAAAATGGTTATAAAGTTAAGAAGACAAGTGCAAGTCTACTTTTATTTCAAAGGAGTAAGGTAAAATATAGCCAATGCCAAGCCGAATCCAAATTACATAAGACGTACTTAAATACCACAGCAAATGTCAAGACGTAATAAAATACCATGGTAAGCTTTTAAAAGCCTTAAAAATAGTCATTAAAACATAAAATCACTGCATGCGCCAATGTTTATTTTGTTCCTTACATATAAAGATATGGCAAATAAAAACCTGTCTTATCTTAGACTCTAAACCTTAGAGACACAATTACTTACAGTCGTTACTTATTTTTTATGCCTGATAGGTTATCCTTTGACCACTATCACATCTGATGGCAAGTGATGATGTGGTTGACGATGTTGTTCAAGCTAACCTAGAATTACTGGCTCTAAAGGACAGCTGCCGGAACACACTGTTAGGTGCTTGGCGACAGATTTTCTACTTGAGAGTGGTAGCTAGCCAGGCGGGCATTCGCAAAATGCCCTACTACCATGCTATAACGACTGCCATTCTTAGACGAAAACCCGGACCGACGGTTTAACGTGATTTCCGAAGCACGGAAGTGCTCAGTAGAATTGTCACTAGCGGTCACCCATCCAACTCATGACCGCGGTGGACGTTGCTTAACTTTGTTAATAATTTAAGAACAGCTAAGCAAATTTCGCTACAAACGATTCAATTAAACTTTTCTGAATTTTACTGGCTGAGACTTCGAACCTTGGCTTATGGCCTCTGCTGCACCTCTCCGGCCACCACACCGCAGTATCTCTTCTCTGGCGTAGGTTCCATCTTGAATACTAACGCTTTGCGCAGAGATGTCTATACTTTCACATTTTTTTCATCTTCTCTGAACTCATTTTGATTTGTGGACTCCACCCTCACCCGGTACTGTAAGCTCCCTGGAAGTCTAGAACCAAGCTTGATCTTATTTTCGGATTGGTAACGAGTCAGACGAGACACGATGGGGTGTTTGAATATATTCAATTTAATTCCAAAGAAACGTAAACGGCAAACTGACAATTTAGTGTGTTTTACTTTATTCTAAAGCTATTGTATATATTAATGTTTTCAATAACCGGCTGTACTCACGCGTATTGGTCGAGATTGTCGACCTAGGTTTCGGGCATGTCCGATGCCCTTCATCAGGTGAGTTCACGCGTCTATACAGCGGCGACGACTACGCGCAATAATTGTATACAGTTTTTATAAAAAATAGTTTGGATCAAGTCAGTTTTTTCAGTTTGTTATAGACTGTAATTTAACCTTAATATTTCTAAAATTCAAATAAACATGTTGTCACACCTTTATGCTTCGAAGGAGAAGGCAAAGATCATACAACTAAGTTTTTCCAGGCGTAATTAGTTCTATGTAATAGGGAGCAAGCTTATCGCCCTCTATTGGGCACGGTGCATACTATCACCATCTATTACTGGGCACATAGCTTCTAAAAATATCTCAGTTTAATCATATAACTTGTCGGATCTAATGATGAAACTCAGAATCTACCAACTCCAAAACTGAACCCACCACATACCTACTACTAAACAAACTTTTTTTTAAATATTACAGATGTTAGTATTTTATTATGGTCATAATAATTATTATTTTAGTTTGATTAAGCATAAGATACAAATTAATATATCAAGGTTCGTTATGCGATTAATTTTCCAGAGTTAAGTATTATTGAGTGACTTCTATTTAAATGGTTGCGTAAAAGTTATTGTGAAGGAGCAAGCCCGAGGCCCACCTGATGTTAAGTGGACTAACCTCTGCATATAACAGATGCATTTTGTCAACGATGAATTGCACTGTGCCCGTGACACTCAGACGTACAGTTGTTAGGTCTCATGTGCCTGTAATTTTGCTGCCTCTCAAGGACCGCTGCCGGAACACACCGTTAGGTGCTTGGCGACAGATTTTCTACTTGAGGGTGGTCGCTAGCCAGGCGGGCATTCGCAAAATGCCCTTCCACCATGGACCTGCTGCATGGCAGTCCATAACCAATGCCACTGGGCCATCCCTGCTTCAAAATTGTCAACGACTTATATAATAATACAGTTGTGAATTTTAACTGTGGATAAAAATTGAAACGTAATATAAAAATATCCTCATATATCCTTCTCTCTCTATACTCCAAAATGTATGGTTTTGCATCTTTCTCGAATACAGTAATATAGACGTCTCAAAATAAAAATAATATCTAAATAGTATGTATAATTCACTTTTACATTTTGTGCAAAATATTTTCAATTCCTATAAATTCTTTGTTTAGAAACTATCGAGCTGGCTCAGTGTATAAATATTTATTCCAACAAACTTTGTTAAAAGCTCTGAATCCCCAGCCACGTTTACCACCTCAACAACTAGCTACTCAAATCCTGTTTTCAATATTCAAAATAGAGAGCTCTAAAGCATTCAGCATTCCCTCAAAATGCTCACCTCAAACGAAACTAGAAGCGAAAGAAAGAAATTTTCGACAGTGATCTAGCTCGTGCGAAACTACACAACTATGTAACATATATAACATATTATTATAAAAATATTATTATGTTTTTAAAAAATGCAACATAATTCCTTTACCATGTTTATATATAAAAAAAAGTGTTTTTGCCAAACATAACCCTGGCTATTTTCTGAAACGCAGTGAAGTATATATATATTATATTTTATATTTTTGTATAATATATTTTTAATTATGAACCTCGTGCCTGAAATGATTTATACAAGTGAAACGCTTATTATATGTCGTTATCAATTTATAACTGCTTACCCAATAGCATAAAAATAGTGTCTAAAGAAATTTAAAAAGAATTGACTGCATGGCGGCTAAATAATAGTTTTTATAGTGTTAAGGAGTTCAATGAATATATATGTATAAATACAATTATGTCATATATAAGACTAATTTATATTGCTATTTAACTGCACTAAATATTTGCACGTCTGTTAGTAGACAGAGTACAACTGTGTGTAATAATGTTTTTAAGATCCTATTTACTTGTATTCTTACAATTAACTATTTGATTTGATTTTATTTAATAACTATTTTCAAGGACCCGTAGAATAAAAAATGACCCTAATATTAAATTTATGCGAATCGGCCATCCGTCTAACCTTTTAAAGCACTGAATCTTTATAACTATAAAAGGTTAACGGATAAAATGTTGCCAGAATGTTCTAAGAGGTTATGACAAATATACTGACAAGTAATAAAAAAACCTTGCAATGTTTTTCAAAGCCTTTTTTATCGTTAAAACGGTACCTTCGAAAAAGACACGGTAACTGGCTCGCAAGGAGAGCTCCTGAGTCACTCTGTAATCTATTTGGCGACGGATATTCTACATATAGGTAGTAGCTATCCTAGCGAACATTACAAGATCCCTAATTGATATGCCCGTTGAAAGACGAGGGTTTTGAAATTAATGCGTAGATTTGATGCAAAACCCTACATACCGCAGTCGATATTGAATGTTTATGAGGCACCATCTTCCAACTCAAACACTTAAGTACCTGCAACTTTATCCACGCTAAACTAGCTCATATATCTCTCCCATAAGATTATTATTGTATCATAATTTGAAGCTGTAGCCAAATACCTAACGGTATGTTAAAGTATTTGTCGTATGTGCAATAAAAAAATCTTACCATCACATTCCATAGTAATCACATCATCCACTACGTATAAAGCTAGACAACTGTCTTAACTTCCACAGTGCTAGAGGCGAATGGAAATCCAAAACCATTTTCTAAACAGCAGTGGCTAGAATGTAGCTTCTATAGCCCCTACTACGATGTTCAACGATCGCTGAGTGTAATTGAATTCACGCTCTTATTTGAAGGTCCTACTTTCAAAATAGAATAAAACGAACTGATTTGGAATATAAAGTAGGTTAATAATATTTTTAATAAATAATAATAATTTATTTTGTGTTGCCAAAACACCAGTTAGTGTCCAGTGAGGCGTTACAAGAATACCTTAAGATTCTTCGGGGTACTATTCAGTCTGTCAGTCTGTCAGTGTATACAGACTGTCCAGAGTTGGTCCAGGAATTGTGTAGGTTTCATGTTCCTGATAAATATATAAGAGGCCGACATCACGTGCTGTTCGCAGAGCCTAGTC
Source organism: Plagodis pulveraria (assembly GCA_963890685.1). Classification (NCBI taxonomy): domain Eukaryota; kingdom Metazoa; phylum Arthropoda; class Insecta; order Lepidoptera; family Geometridae; genus Plagodis; species Plagodis pulveraria. The sequence continues at coordinate 5,235,707 of OY982964.1, read as the reverse complement.
ACCTCACAGTCGCGCGTGCTAATTCTCCACTGCCACGTATCCTAGCCGCGTTCAATGCTATCCTGGATCAAAATCCTAATTGTGACTTCTTTGTAGATGGATGGATGGAATTGTTGTCTGTATTTTTAAGTTATTGTGAACGTTCTGAGTATGTAGCGTCTACTATTGCAAATTAACCGTGTGTAAATTATATAATTTTAATACCAAATGATTATTGACAAATGTTGTATTATATTTATTTAATATTGTAATTTATAATCTGTTGACTGAATGACTATTAATGTATATTTTGTGACCATGTATGTTTGATTATGCTTAATTATTGTAAATGGTATGTCCGTTATAATTAATAAATAAGTTAAATAAATAAATAAATAAATACCTGCTGCGCGGCAGTCCATAGCCAATGCCACTGAGCCATCACTGCTTCTTTTTTGTATGAAAATAAATAAGCGTCAAAATCTGTTCAGCCATTTAGTAGCAACAATGCTACGCGATAGAATGACAAACACACATTCACGCACATACACAACCTAACACAACATAAACAGAGATACGCATATTTACTACACACCTCTTTGATGTGCCTCTGAGTGCAGAATCCTATAAACAGATTTAGTTTACGGGATTTAGAATTTATCTGCAGTCACATTTACACCTTTCTCGGCTAGTTTATTTCGCGTACTTCCACAGTATTATGTCGTATGGTTTATTGCTGTGAGGAGCTGCTGCTGAGATTGAGACATTCTTTATCTTAACTAAGCGTGCAATTTGAGGCATCTATGAAATCGATCTTAGGGTATCTCTGAGGGATATTTTTACAGAAATTGATATTTTAACTTCACCAAGTCTGTATATATTTGAAAATATTATGTATGTTCGTAACGAAATGCGTAAATTTAAATAAAACAGTGACAAACACGATTAGAACTCTAGGAATAAAAATAAAATAGCGGTGCCAGGTTTTAGATTAGCAAAGACAAATAAAAGGGCCTTCTTAGGAAATTGTGCACACAATTTCCTAAGATGGCCCTTTCGAAGGTTTTATAATAATGTTTCCAAACATATTACAACGCTCTGTATCAGTCGGATCGTCCACTGCTGAACACAGCCTTCCCTATTTAGGGGGTGTTTGCCATAATCCCCATGCTTGGCAGGCGTCTTGGGAATCATAGTGTAAGATGGTAGTTCCTTAGAAGGCGCTGCTGCCTACATTCCAGTATTTTCCCTTAGTTGCCTCTTACGACACCCACGGGAAGTAATGGGGAGGTGCAATTCTAACCTGGCACCCCACGGGGATTACAACGCTCACAGAAGGGAAATTCAAGTTGAACGTAGGAAACATATTGATTAATAAATCCACACAGTTTGTGATTACTTAAACGACAAAAATGCTTGGACAATACCGCCTCTGCCAAGCTATCGCCTGTCACCTACGTAATTTAAACAAATATTGTAATAATTAACAAAATCCTACAAACTATATACAACACTACAGCTACCACAATAAAAGCATTTGGACTCATAGGCAGTCCAAATGCTCTAGCTCACTATCAGTTGGCAGCGTGCCCAGTATGCTGGCAGCGTTGCCCCGTTGAATTGCAATGCTTATTTTTGAGCCAAATAGGTGCCAGCATTTTGATCACGCGTCGCATTGACCAAGCGCTCTGATAAGTTTGTAATAATTGTATTATATAGTGAATATGTAACACATTGTTAAAAAATATTTAAAAGGATGGCCCCGAGTTTCTTACCCGTTCTTCTCGCAGTCGCTCTACACATTTTTTTTTTGCTAAACGTGGTTACGTACGTAGCAAAATCGAACGAATTAGAAGTAACCTTGGAGGAATTTGATCAAAACAATGAAGAAATGGATGTACTATGTTTCACAGAACATTTCATTAAGGAAGATCACATCAAAAACATCAACATCTTAAATTACAAACTTGCGAGCTACTTCGCACGAGACCAGAGTAGAGGAGGATCTTGCATTTTCGTAAGAAATAATCTAGATTTCAGGGAACTACCACAATATAAAAAACTTTCAAAAGTTTCGATTTTCGAGTGTTGTGCTATCGAACTTATTACTTATAAAATTATTGTCATATCAGTGTATAGAGTTCCTAAGGAAAAGTATTTAGAAGAGTTTATGGAAACTTTAGAAACACTCTTGTCAATGTTATGCCTTATAAAAAATAAGAATATTATAATTTGCGGAGATTTCAACATAAATATTTTATCTAAAACAAAAAGCTCTACTGACTTTCAAAAACTTATTTCAGAATACAAATTTAAATTAGAATTTAAAGAAGTAACACGAATGCAAAGCAAAACTTGTATAGATAATATTATACACAGTAACATCAGAAATTGTAAGAGTGAAGTACATCATTTAAAGCTTTCTGATCACTCTACCTTAATATTTAAGTGTCCGGTAAAACAAAGGTACTATTTGAAATACTGGTATGTCAAACGACGCATGTATACTCAGGAGAATATGGATAAATTCCAATCGTGCCTTAAAAGCTTATCTCTGACGGATGTATATGAACAAAATGATGTCAACCTTGCATATAATAATTTCAGTGATACCTTCAAATTATTTTATAATCTTTGTTTTCCCTTCGAAAATATAAAAATAAACGCGAAACAAAGACCTCGCTGGTTAACACGAGGAATTAAACTATCATGCAAACGTAAAAGAACCATTTATGTTGATTTTAGACATAATTCTCAGATGAAAAAACAATACAAAAATTATAACAATATATTACATAAAGTCATTAAAAAATCACAGAAAATACAAAATAATAAAGAAATTGACCGATCTGATAATAAAACTAAAGCAACATGGAAGGTGATAAGCAGTTATGAACTAAAAGTGCCTAAAGTCCCGATAGTTAAAATTAGATACAACGATGGTTTAATAGAGAACCCAACACAAATAGCAAATGCATTTAATGATACATACATAGATTTAGTGAACAAACAAATAAAGACGAATAACAAACCACAAACAAATAAAATCTATAACAAAATAGACCGAATACCACATTCGATCTACTTCGAACCAACATCACCCCATGAGATAATAAAAATCATATCTTCACTTAAAGATACAAATAGTGTAGGCTACGATGAATGGTCAACAAGGGTAATAAAACACTGTAAAGAAATATTAGCAACCCCATTATCATACCTGGTTAACCTCTCAATTGAACACGGAAAGTATCCTGATCTCCTTAAAATTACAATAGTGAAACCACTCTTCAAAAAAGGTGACAAAGAACTCTGTGAGAACTATCGCCCTATAGCGCTAATACCACCCCTCGTGCGTCCAATCTGTCCACCTCCTATGACACAATCGTCCAAACTGCTCACGTTTTTTTATCCCGCGACGCCCCGTAACGTTTTTTTGTAGTAATAAGTAGTTTTCCATTACCTAAACATGTCACCCTAACATCCCCATACCCCAATATATTACCTATACCATACAAAAAATAACATTTTCATACATTTAGTTTGAGTGGATCAAACAGCGAATAAAAATATATTTTTCCAGATTTTGAGGTATTTTGTTTTTTAATAGAGTTTATTTGTGGCAGTCTCCAATCAACATATAAACTTCTTGGTACCAATGCAATCCTCATCATATTCTCTTTACGGGAAAAGAAATGAAAATAGACCTTTTCATGGAAAATTTTACAGGAAAATGGGTTTGAACAGACGACGAAAATGGCGGGAAACGGCATTTTTTATATATTTTTTTTATTTTTTTTTTCCGAAACTATTCCACCTACAACTTTGTTTTTTTTTTTAATGTGTGTATTTATTATGGTTCTTTACCCATGAATAATACCAGATTGTAAGGATAAATATTTTATAAGTAGTAACGAGATTAAAACAACGCGATTTTTTTTAAGAATTTTGGCGGGAAAACTGTACATAAGCGGATTTTATTTTTTTTCTCAAAAACTATACAACCTACAAATTTGGTTTTTCTTTTGATATGATTATTCAGATGTAATCTATACACCTGAATTGTTTCAGATGTTTAGGTTTACAGGTTTAAAAGTAGTTACGAGATTATTTATTACGTAAATTTCGATCGGTGAGTGTTTGCGCGGCAAAATGCATCGAGTGAAAGTTATTTTTTTTCATTTCATGATTTGAGTAACTTCTCGTTACCATGGAGTAATGCGGTTTTTTTTGTTGTATAGCCAATGATAGTAGCTTACTAACAACGTTTAAATAATAACGATCGGATAAATACAAGCTTTACACTAAACCTTTTTTTAGACCACCGGAATTCCAGCCGTAACAAAAACAGGGGTCAAATAAAAAAATCTATAAAAAAAAAGTTATCAATCCTTATCCTTTTGATTTCTTTTAACATCGTTATTGACTTATTGCCTATACAAATGCAAAATTACAGCTTTCTAGGTTAATTACTTTAGAAGTAGTTACGAGATTATTTTTAAATGACATAAATCTATACAAAATTTTGGCGCCAAAATGTAATTTGAGCTGGTTTCAGATTTCATATCAATTTTAAACATACTTTCTGTTATATCAGAATATTATGGATTTTTTCTCGCATAGCCAAGGATCCATCCTCACGAAAACCGTTTGAATTATGAAAATCGAACTTACGCAGATTTTATGGTGAATATGTAAACACGACTATTAACCGCTAACCGGCAGGCCGGTTGGGACACATAAGAGAAAATCCGGCAGGCCGGAGGATACGCGCCTAAATTGTAAATAAACCTATTACGCCTGTAACGCCTAAATTGTAAAAAAATATATGAAAAAATAATTTATAAGAGACTCATTAAATATCTTGAAAAATATAATATTTTAACTAATGTACAATACGGATTTAGAAAAAATAGATGTACAACGCAAGCAGTTTATGAAATGATGAAGACAGTAAGTGAATGTCTCAATAGTAGAATACCGGTAACATCAATATTCATGGATATGTCAAAAGCGTTTGATTTCGTAAATCATAAAAAGCTGCTACTAAAGTTAGAATCATACGGAATCAGAGGTATAGCGTACAACTTACTGGAATCATACTTAGGCAATCGTCAACAATATACTGAAATAACTCAGATACACGAGAAAGTGGAAGTAGCATTCAAATCCAGATTAAGGCGTATAGAACATGGTGTGCCTCAAGGAAGCATCTTGGGACCATTACTTTTCCTCGTCTACATTAATGACTTACCAAACACCGTAAATCACCAAATGGTTCTTTTCGCGGATGATTCCACCCTTATAGTTAAAGGCATTAATACATCAGAATATGAAAACACTATAAACGAAGCACTTGAAAGTATTATGAATTGGTTTGACAATAATAATCTACTTGTTAATCTATCTAAAACCAAGGCAATGCAATTTTATTTTCCACAATCTATTACAAAAAATATTACAATAAAACACCAAAATACAATTATAGAACAGGTAAAAGAAATAAGGTTACTAGGATTAATGGTTGACTGTCACGGAAATTGGAAGAGTCACACTGATTACATACGCAAAAAAATAAGTAGATTCGTGTATGCATTAAAGAGACTAACTAAAGTAGCATCACAGAGAGCAGCAATTTGTGCTTATCATGGAAATGTATCTTCCAATTTGCGTTACGGATTATTACTTTGGGGAAACTCTGCGAACGCTAGAAAAGTATTTGTAATGCAAAAAAAATGTTTAAGAGCAATAACCGGTGCCAGACAAAGACAAAGTTGTGTACCAATATTTAAAAGGTTTAAATTACTTCCCTAAGCATCATTGTATATTCTAGAGGCTTGCCTATTTGTTAAACAAAATTTAAATAGCTTTCACATAAAAATTACACGTAAGCCACGAAAAACTCGTAAAAACTACTATGTGTTACCCCCTCAGGGTTCCAAAACAAATTTTTTTAGCAAAAGTATTTACGTAATGTGTACTAAATTATACAACCATTTAACAGATACAATGAAAGCTATGACATACATCAAATTTAAAAACAATCTAATGAAACTATTACTGAACAAATGCTATTACACAATTGACAAATTCTTAAATGATAATAATCTTGACATTTTACCTATAAAATAATGATTGCATGACATAATATTAATTATAATGACATAGAATTAATTGTATCATATTGTAATATTGATTTATGTAATATTGTACGCCTGAAAAGGTAGCTGTTGACACTTTCATCATTTTGACCAACATGTAACACACAGCTGACAATAAACAATTTTGAATTTTGAATTTTTGAATTTTGTACAATTATGAATATTTCAATATAAAAATTTGTTATTGCCTTCATAAGAGCGTCGTAGTAGTAAATTGAATAAACTATTTTGACTTTGACTTGACATACCTATTTGATTTTCGGTTACGGTTACGATTTTCAGATTCACGCAATAGTGCTTGTAATATTTAGAAATACCTAATCATTGCGAGTTAGGTAAGCGTTTGAAAAAGCAACTTTCATCGATTAGATGAAGTCTAGTAGTCCGGTTGTTTTTTTTTAATGTTATTGTGACCGAACAAGCTTGAAGCCCACCATTTTTTTTTTTTGTCGCTGGGAAAAATGCTTTACGCATGCCCCCCATCGGGGGATGGAGGGGTAATGTGGGACTCCCCGGTAGAAGGCCGGTATACCCACTAAACAACCCAGCGGTATTCCAGCATCGTTTGTGTGGAGGAGGACTGGGAGACCGGCAGAGCCTTTGCGTCCAGTCCCCCTTCGACGACCGCCCGCTTTTACAGCGGGGCCTGCACGCCCCTCCCAGCAGGAGGGGCCCGCGAACGACCAGGAATACTTGGCCATTCCCACCCAACGGAGGTGGTGAACAGGTGCAATGCGAGAGTAAGCGCCCCCGCGCCTTTCTCTCACTATTCACCACCGGGTGGGAGAAGTTGACGATTATTCAATCGCCTTCTCCCACCCCTTCTTCGTCTGCGCAGTGGCGCCGCAAGGGGATCTTCCTCCCTTGCACGATCCCCCTTTTGCGATATCACTTCCTCGCAAAAGGAGGCGACCGCTGCCCAGGCCCCCTCGCTCTCCAACATGGCGTTGACCACATTGGGAAGCGAGAGGTCCGGCCCGACAACGTCGATCAAGTTGCGGCGCAGCTCGGACCACGAAGGGCACACCTCGAGGGTGTGCTGCGCCGAGTCTTCCACCGCGGGACAGTGGTGGCACGCCGGTGCTTCCTCCCTTCTGATCCGGTGCAGGTACAATCTGAAGCATCCGTGCCCGGATAACACCTGCACCAGACGGAACGAGAGAAAGCCGTGGGACCGCCCGAGCCAGTCTTGCAGAACTGGCCCGAGAGCGTCCAACGTACGGCGGCCAAAAACAGCGGCGGCAAGGTCCTCCGTCCAATGCTGGACTACTGCGTCCCTCGCCTCACGCCGGACGGCCTCCCGCTCCTCCAGCGCGGGGGCCTCACGTGACGTTGCAAGAGGCGGCCGGGTTACCCCAGGCCACGGACTTGGCGTTAAGGTCACCTAAAACGGTGACCTGACGCGGCGCCGCCCTACCGACAACGGCGGTGAGGATTTCGGGAAAATTCTCGAAATCCGAGAGAGGGCGGTTTGGGGAGAAATAAACGCCCACGAAGGCTATATCTCCCCACGCGGCGGCCACATATCCCGGTCCCCTCTCTAAGAGCGAGAGGGGAGAACAGTCTGTGGAAGACCGCGACACTATTGCCACCAAGCCATCCCGATCACCCAGCCAACGGCTAGGGATCGAGTATGGCTCAGCAACCACCGCCACGTCCACCAACCACTCAGCCATGGACTGCATCAGTAGGTCCTGGGCTGCTTTGCAGTGGTTGATGTTCGCCTGGAGGATGCGATGCTTGGCCCTATCCATCATTCGGACATTGCATCCCCCTCAACAGCCACAGGCGTTCCCGTTTCGGGGATAGCGGTGGGTACAGCAGGCCGGGTCGGCGCCTGCGCTTTGCCCTTCTTAGGGGGAGGATTGCAATTCCTCCCCTGCATTACATGGTCCGCCGGGCGGCCGCTTGGAGTACAGGAGGCGGATTTGTGCCCCGCTTTGCCGCAGCGGTAGCAGCTGTCTGCCCTGTCCACTTCGGATGGGCAGAGGGCCCGGGTGTGTCCGATTCCGAAGCACTTGAAGCAGCGCAGAGGCTGATCTTCAAGTGCTCGGACTCTGCAGGAGCTAAAGCCTACCGACAGGCGTCCCTTGGCGAGGGTGGCTCTAACCACGGTGACCGGACCGGTGGACGGCCCATGCCACCGCGGCCAGGTCGGATACCCCTACCTTGCACCGCTGCGACATCGCAGCCCCCTATTGCTGCGACCGCCGCCACCACCTCCTCTTTGGTGACCGAATCGTCCAGATCGGTCACCTCCAAGGTCGCCGACTTTACTGGCCTGACAACTTTAGCCACGTCTGCAATGACCTCTTTCAACTTAGTTGCAAAGAGGTCTGCGTTGGCTCCGCCCTGAGCCCCTGGGAACTCGAAGATTCGAGCCCCAGCTTGGGTCCGACGGCACGTAACAGCTCCGATTCCCAGTTGGGTGGGATCAGCGCTAGCACGGGCCTGCTTAAGGACGGACTCGTACGTTTCCCCTCGCTCAGCAGCCTCCACGGTCAGCGTCACCACAACAGCCGTGGTCTTGGGGGGAACCAGGGGCTTGGGCTTTCTTCCACCGGTGGGGGCCCTTTTGGCTGCAGGGGCGGCGGTGGTGGACTTCTGGGCCGACTTTTTCCCTTTCCCCTTCCCTTTTCCCTTGCCAGTCGTCTGGGACGGGCAGGGAAGGGTGGTCGCGGGGATGGCAGGGGAGGCGGCCGTTCTCGCCTTTTTGGCCTTCCCTTTCCCCCTCCTAACCACCTCCGTCCATGGTTGGTTGGACGGGGTGGAGGAGGGTAGAAAAGTGTCCTCGTTTTGGGAGGATGGCCCCGGCTCGTTCCGTTTCTTGTCCGCCGCAAGTGGCGGCCGAGTACGTTTCTCTGGTAAGAGCCTGTCTTCGATGCCAGCGAAGCAGGCTCTCGTGAAGGCTCTTTCCTCCATTACAACCTTGCGGATAACTTCCTCAAGGTTGGAGGAGGAAGAGACTTCAGCCGCTGGTCTGGGTTCGGCCTGAGCTGGCCGGGCCGTGGCTTCAGCCAGCTTTTGGTGCAGCTGGGTGACCTCCGACTGCAGGCGGTTGACCTTTGCCTGCAGTTGTCGCGTTTCATCGGTTGCGGTGTGTTCTACCAGCTCCCGAATAATGCCACGCATACTCGCGGCCCTGCATTTTAGAGACTTTTGGAAAGTCCCTTTGAGATTGGAGGACTTAGAGGCGACCTCCACTATCTCCCCCTCGTCCTCCTGCGCCATGCGCTCCAGCTCAGCAAGGGAATGGTCTGAGTAGAGGACGATGGACGCACCATACCCGGACTTGGCCCGCGTGGTGCGCGCCTGCTTCTCCTTAGCAGCGACCTTCTCTTCAAGGTCCTGTTGGAGCTGTGTCCGCCGAGCCAGGCTCAACTGGCGTTGAGCGTCAACGAGACCCACGTTGTGAGTATCCGCGATAACTGGCTTTTTAGCCTTGGTCTTTTTGGGCTTGCTCATCGTGGAGTCCGAGGAGCAAGACCCAGCCCTCAATAAGGCCCGCTTCTGCGCCTGCTTGCGACCTTCCACTTTCGCCAACGAAGCATTGGACCCAAACGTAAATGACTCGTTGTCGGAGTCCGAAAACTCGTCCGCTCTAGATACGCTAGCCACGGATGGTTCGCGACTAGCCTCCGACGCCGTTGCGAGATCGTCGGCGTGGCCCTGAGAAGGGCCTTTTGGTTGGCCCTGAGAAGGGCCTTTTAGGAAACGCCCGGAGGCATCCCGCGCTGGTTTCTTAGGCATGTTAGCCTCCGCCAGTGTCGCAGATGAACCGCAGTAAGATCTACGACGCACAGTGCACTTTAGCCGAGCCCAGTCTGCCACTCCGTTACGGTTGTCAGAACTGGGTCGTTTCCAGGGGACACGACGAGGACGTAAGCACTGTGGGGGGTCCCCCAAGCTTGAAGCCCACCTGATGTTAAGCGGACTAACCTCTGCCTATATGACAGATGATAACAGATGCATTCGTTACAAGTGACGAATTGCACTGCGCCCGTCACCTTGAGACATAGTTGTTAAGTTTCATGTGCCTGTAATTTCACTAGCTCTCAAGGACAGCTGCTGGAACACACCGTTAAGTGCTTGGCGACAGATTTTTCTAGTTGAGGGTGGTCGCTAGCCAGGTGGGCATTCGCAAAATGCCCTTCCATCATGCGGTGAAGTTCACGCCCGCGGCGGGATTCGAACTATGGACCTGCGGCACGGCAGTCCATAGTCAATGCCACTGAGCCACCACGGCTTCAAAATGTTAAAAGTTTATGTTTGCATTAACGCCTGCTATGCGCCTATGCGGATTACATTACAAAATTACAAATATACGATAGGAAAAATTTTACATCCCGCACATGATACACATTTTTCCTATCGTATATTTGTAATTTTGTAATTCTAATATATTTGTTTACAATTGCCAATTCAATTATGTTACGAATGTGGCTTTCATTGTGAGTTTAAAGTTGTAAACTATCATAGCTTAGAGAATTTTAATTTTAGAAATTTTCTGTACCATCATAAGGCACCATTATAAGGCTAAAGCTAAGTTGTCGCAATGATTTAGCCTACGTAAGCTAGTAAATTTATATCTATTGACCCACTTGAAAAAATATTTGAGAGAGAATTTTGATGTATTTAGAGAAATCGGGTTATGTCAGTATAATTTTACTATGATCAATATATTTATAATATTTAAAATGCCAGTCTCTGATTTTTCCAAATTCTTAAAAGTACATGTACACATAAAGGAACAGCCGAATCCACCAAAGTAAGGTTTTCGAGTACTGCTGGCTGAGTTGGTGGCTAGTTTTCTTTTGTTGGCTATAGAAATAGCTTGTTTGTTTATTCCTGAGTTGAAAACATGGTCTCAATTTTACTTTTATACCATCGTGAAAACTTTGAAATGGTGTTATTTTTCTTTTAGTATATATATATAAATATATATAAACTATTCCATAACCTACTGTGGGATGTTGTAATCGGCTACTAAAGGAAATACTGTGCTAAATGGGCAGCATGCCTCTACTAGTGTTGATGTGAGATGTGTGCGCACAGAACTTCTTACCATTTTATCGCCCTTATAATTACTAACAAAAGCATTCCTACGGAGGGTTAGCCTCAGGAAAGCAGCCAGCCAACTAAAGCCAAATCTTTTTAATAAACTTTTAAAAAGGAGTTAGAATTATTTTGTTTTTTTTTTTGTTGAGTATTTTGTAGTTATATATTGGTGCCAATTAAATTTTATACAAATTGGTTTAATAGTTTTGAAGTTAATAGTTTAGTTTTTCTTACCACCGCCAACTGCGCTGCCATCTTGGAACCTAGTGGTAGGCCACTAGGTTCCAAGATGGCAGCGCAGTTGGCGGTGGTAAGAGGCCGGACGGCATGACTTTGATTCCGTGGAGGATGGGAAGGCATCTGGTATGGGACGCTACCTGTGTCGATACCTTAGCACCTTCTCATCTTCCGCAACCCAAAAAGTCAGCTGAACTAGCAGAAGGCCTCAAAAGACGCAAATATAGTAATATCAGTAGTTGTTCCATGTTTGTGCCTTTTGGGGTCGAAACGCAGGGACCGTAGGGACCGAGCGCCAAACTATTATTCATAGACGTCTCAAAACGTCTGGTCGACGCTACTTGTGACCAAAATGCTGGCATATACTTTGCACAGAGGATAAGCAATGAGGATGACACTGCCTAACGGAATATTGTTTTTTTTTTTTGTTAATTTTAATATTATTAGTTAAATATGTTAATCCGTAAAATTTTGTTATATTTGTAAGCATTACTGATAATATATTTTTATTAAATAAAAAACAAGTTTGGAAGTTATTGTCATTTAACTTAAAATTTATTTGCATACCTGAATGATTTGAGGATAATGTGAATAGTATTTTATAGGAGAGCAACTGATCTTGTAAGAAGTATGCATGGCTAAGATGAGTGAAAAAATATTTAAAAACTGGAACCAAGTTCCTATAATAAAAATTATGAAACAACCACCATGATATTGTTTGTGCTGAGTGTTTTGACTCAGCATGGTGCTACAACATTTTTTTCCGAATAAGCAATGCAATTCAACGAGGCAATGCTGTCAGCATGCTGGGCACGCTGCCAACTGGGAGCATTTGAACTGCCTGTGAGTCTGCAATGACTTATAGGTGGTCTAAATGCTTTTATGTAGTAGTTCTAGTGTTCTAAATAGTTCGTAGTATTTTGTTAATAAAAGCATACCGCCGGTAAAAAATGCTTAAACATTAAAAAATACAAAAAAAACATACCATTTAGTTTTAGAAGTCGGTTCCGTTCTTTTTTAAATCTTTTTCCAATAATGTTCTTGTGATTTTCAATGGGTCTTTAGAGAAAAATTATTGCTTAATAATGGTTATTTTGTTGTTAGATACAATATATTGGACCTATTCATTCATGCGGCGTCAGTACAATATATCTATTCTGTCAACACAAGGCCATCATCATGTGTTTCCTACCTTTTACCAACTTATGTGGGATTTCCTTCACAGATTTTATGGTGATAATAATAATTGATAGAGCATTCATCGAAAGCTCATTTAAAGTATAAAGTAGGTACTTCCAGTTCAATACATCTCATGCCGATACATTTACCAGCAAAAGTGTACCTATCATAATGACGCCATTTTGAACTTTGTTATAGCTGAATTGGACCCAAAGAGTTGTGTCCAGTTAATGGGATGACGCAGGTCTATATGAGTTTTTTTATCTGTCGAGTGTACTATGAATGTGAAGTGCCTTGGCAAACAGAGATTCCAGGAAAAGCAAAGTAAACAGGTAGGCGGTCAAATATAATTCCCAGTCCAGTTAAACAAAAGCGCTCGATTATACGTTTCTGGATTATTCCGGAAAACTATTCAGTGTTTGAAAGAATACCTAAATTAAGTCACTTTAAGTAGGTAACAAGACAAGATATAAGTTGGTGTTTACTTTCTTTTTCGTTTGTTGTATAGTATTAAGGCATGATATTAAATGCATAGTGGAAGGGCATTGCATTCGAATGCCCGCCTGGCTAGTGACCAAATAGAAAATCTGTCACCAAGCATTTCACGGTGTTTTCCGCCATCTGTCCCTGAGAGCCAGTAATTCTAGGTTAAGCCTGTTAACACCTTCGTCCACATCATCACTTACCATCACGTGAGATTGTAGTCAAAGGCTTACCTATCAGCAATAAAAAAATAGATAGGAAAATACCTTTAATTAATATAAAAACCAAAAAATTAAAAAAAAAACATTTTAGGATCATGAATTAACTATCTAATATTAATATGTTAATTGAGATCACGGTTTCTATCTTAAAAAAATATTTGTTTGACTTTTTTAATACTTTACTAAAAAAAGAGGAGTTTCTCATTGGTGATCATTATTATTAGTTATTTCAAGTCTTTATATATTTTCTAACTTGTTAAATTGGTCATGCCTAATTATAACTATTTTTATTTCGTTTATAATAATAATTTATTGTATCTCTATGATCTTAGTTCATCGAAATAAATGATTTTATTATTATTATTGTATATTGAGGGTTTGTAGAATTCATTCAAATCAATAACTTAAGCCGTACGAATAACTGTGATAATGGGCGCTCAGTGATTTCTATTAATTAATATGGTACCGACTACCCCCAGTTATTTCAATATATTCGTAATATAAAACACATAATATGCATCTTTAAAACTATACTTTCAGTAATAAATGCAACAAGAGCAATGAAAAAAATTACCAATCTTAACTTTACCTTGTGAAGCAGTGATGGCTCAGTGGCATTGGCTATTGACTGCCGCAATTTCCGCAGTTCCGGCAGCAGTCCTTGAGAGCCAGTGAAATAACAGGCAAAATGATATTTAACAAGTATGTCTCAAGGTGATGGGCGCAGTGCAGTTCGTCACTTGTGATGAAATGCATCTGTTATAGGCAGAGGATACCGTTTAACATCAGGTGGGCCTCGCGATGGTTTCTTCACAATAACATAAAAAAAAAAAAAACTTATCAAAATTTTATTGCGGAATATGGACAAGAACAAACTGCCTAAAATAACATAAGGAATAGCTGTTCCAGGCAAAATTATAAAACAAACGACGGCCCTTCAGAGCCAGCATTAATACCCTTAAAATTAAGTGGCCGACATAAAATTCAACAATTTTATAACTCATCCAAAAGTGATGACTGTGCACTCACCCCAGAACATAAGTATTTGAAACTCGGCGGAGGCAACTTCATAAAAGGGAAATATGTTGAGCGTCATCACTCAAAAGTTTTGAGGTACTCTCGACAAGAATGCTAAAGGTCCAAATACGAAACGAGAATGCGACACACTTTTGAAATTGTCACTTAATTACCTACAAACACTCATACAGAGTGAAAGCACGTGAAAGGTTATAAAATTATCGGTTTCGGATTATATTCACAGGATAAATAATTAATGATCAAAACAGGTAATTAAAGATGGCACGTATAAAAAGAAAGGACTTTGTTGGATCATTGAGAATGTAGATTGCAATAACATCAATATAAGCTAAAAAACTTTCGCGAGTTTTGTCCATAATTACAAGGGTACCCTGAATTGCCCTGGAGTGTACAAGATCCCATGCGATTGCGGCAAATCGTATACAGGCGAGACTCGACGCAATGTTTCCACCAGAGTGACTGAGCATATCAGGAGTATCAAAAACTTGGATACCGTGAGGTCGGCGGTAGCAGAGCATTCCCAAATCCCAGGCGCACACTATATCCGCTTCGATAGGGCGGCCGTACTAGCGCGAGAGAAGTTTTTCGTTCCGCGCAAAGTACGAGAGGCCATTGAAATTAGACGCCACCCTAATTTTAACCGGGATCGTGGGTGGAACATTCCGCCGTCTTGGATACCAGTCCTCAATGTTTGTGATACGGCATCAGAGTTGTGGAACCGCGAAGAGGACAGTACTAGTGTAGTGTGTCAACCATCTTATACCTGTCAAAATGACGGTGACAGTCACAGTGATAGTGACCGAAGTGACAGTTCGGACGGAGGAATTCTGACTTTGACAGCTGCGGCGCAACCGTCTCAACGCCAGTTACGTGCTGAGGCCCGCGCTCGCCGCTGTGCACAATCGTGACTCCCAGACGAAGAACTTCAAATAAGTTCGAAACTGGTCGGAGCAATATCCGGTAAATATAACGCGAGTCCTAGCCGGTTACTAAATAATAACATCAATATACTATATTGTGGACTAGGTCCCTAAAGAAAGTCAAACTTTAGTAATTAATTAATACACTTCATCATCTATACTGCTATATTTTTACTAATTTGATAAAGATAAAAGATTTGTATTTATGGGTTTTTATATTTAATGAAGAAACATAAAAACTACTTGACCGATATGGATGAAATTTGGTATGGTAATAGTTTGAGACCCGGAAAAGAACATAGAATAGTTTTTATTCAAATGCACAAAAATAAGTTATGCGTGATTACCGACACACGCGCAGGCGGTCCACATATACACACATACGGCCGGATAGCAGTTACTAATAATTATATTTTACTCAGATAACAAATCGATGACAAAACGTCGTTTTACATAAATTTTCCGATAGAGCTCTGAAACCATTTTGTTGCTAATAAATTAGTTTAATGACACCGCAAAGAATTAAAACATCGCCGTTTAAAATTGATTATAAAATAAATTATTATTTTCAAATAATAAGAAAAAAATATAAAATTAGTTTTAAACAGTAAAGAAAACGGAAACTTAATTGTTTTGTTTTTCCTATGATATTTCAGGGGAAAGTTAACTTTTGATTTTGTAACTGATCAACATATAATTTTTTTAAATAAAAATCGTTTATCCTTCCCATTTGCAAGTAAGAAAGTCAACAATAAATGTATGACAGTTAAAATTTTGTTGTAAATTTTATTACATTCGTACGTATATTTTCTGGAATAACTAATCTTTGCCAAAGCCTTGACGCCCAAAGCTCTATTTCCAACGAAAATGGAAAAAGTTTGATTGTGAGGAATCTTTTTTGTCACTCCATGATTTGGACGTTTTTATTTCCGAAAGCACCTACGCATTTTTATGAACATCTTTTGTCAAATAATTCAGGAAGTTTCTTTGATGAAACAGTTTCTGACAACGGTTATTGAGGTATTCTGTTTATTTTTTTCGATGTTAAAGAAACTTTTTCGTTGTGAAATATTTGCGACGGCTTGTTCAAATACTTATTCGAAGTTCGTGCTTATTTTAAATTCTGTATCATATTGTGATGTGTATTAATTTGTCTAGTATATTAGCAACTATAAATAAATATGTTTATTCGTAGATTAGCAACCAAACGGCCGCACTTCTCTGATCTGTATGGAAAAGGCTTATTTCAATGCTATTTTTTTTAATATTTTTATTTCGTCATTCATCCCTACAGCCGAGGTATGCTCTGACCAACTGAGCTAACATGACAATGACTCATAACTCCAATTTCCTATATTTTTTACTGAGAGCAGAAATGAATGCAATGGTTTTTTGTTATGTTAAACAAAAATCTGTTTGGCCATTTCCAAGATATCCAGGTTTCTGCCATTCTCTACGTCGTAAAGCACCAGATCATGTTTTTCATAAATTCATTGTTATGTTCATAAATTTTATAATAAAAATTATACATAGATTGCATTTAAACTAAATGTCATTGAATGTTAATCTAGCTAGATTTCTTTTTATTCAATTACTTATTTTGCGAATGTAATGGGACCCGCAGTAACTTCTGCATATAACAGATAAATTCCCTGATACATACAGATGCGAAGTCTCATATATATTTTATGTTTGAAAACACGGGTGTTTGAGCGTGAAACAACTTACTTTGAGTCGATATGACTATCGACAATGTTTCGGTTTCTACCGGAAGCCTTCCTCAGGATATTGAGTGTGGTACGTCCACCGCGGTCGCGTCACGTTTCACTCAGTCACATATATATGCCAGTATTTTTTTAATTCACTAGAAGCTCTCAAGGGGCTGCTGCCGGAACACACTGTTAGGTGCTTGGTGACAGATTTTCTAGTAGCTAGCCAGGTGAGCAATCCCAAAAAGCCATTCCACTATGCGGTGAAGCCCAAGTCGGCGGTGTAGAACGAACCATGGACCTGCGTTACGGCAGTCCATAGATATTACCACTCTGCTATCATTGCTTTAAAATTACTTCCTTATATATACTTCTACTACACTTATACGCTAGACCCTACCCCTCATCACAAGATGGAGAAGGTATATTTAGAAAAGGTAGCACCGCTAGAATAAAAATTGGTTCGCAACTATAGCTGCTTATACCTACAGATTCTTACGTCCTTTGCAAAATATTTGATTATTACTTAACGACAAGTTATCACTTTCACACTCGCCTTATACAAAACAGCTTCACGCTCCTTATGTTTACTCTATTTTGTGAAAACAAACATAACAGATTTGCTAGGTAAATATCTCAGAATGAAATAAGATATGCAAATTTCTCTGGGGATCGAAGGTGAGGTTGTAGTCTGTAATAAACCTTTCTGCTCTTGGCAAAACCAGACGTGAAAGACAACCTTCAGCTTCTTCTACAATCAGACATCTACATTTATTTTCTTTTATAATTTACTAGCGGCCCGCTCCGGCTTCGCATGGGTATAAAATATATAGCCTATGTCATTCACTGAAAAAAATATTTACATGGATCCAGTAGTTTTGATCTGTAATATCTTCGAAAATATTCATTTAAATCATATGCTGTAACGGGCCATATAGATCTATATTAAATCATTATTTAAGCTATTTAATTAGATAAGGATTAATGCTGTATTGTACAAAATCGCTTCGAAAATTAGCCATCATTTGTCGTAAAAAGTAAATGACAAAAAATTATATTGAGGGATATCCATAAGAGATAGACATTTACCATAGCGGAGTTTTCTGTAGACCTTTTGAATGTGTACAAAGTATTGTACATTATTTATAGTACATTATTTTGATAAATCTCGTAGGGTTCAGCCTGCGTTTGCAATGTAAGTGGAAAAAAATAATTACGACATCATATTAGAAACCTCAAAAATAACTGTATTGCTCCACTATTTAATGGATGTTATTATACATATAAACCTTCCTCTTCAATCACTCTATTAAAAAACGGCATCAAAATACGCTGCCTAGTTTAAAAGATTTAAGCATACATAGGGATATAGGGACAGAGAAAGCGACTTTGTTTTTTACTATGTAGTGATAGTGATGATGTAGTGATAGTGATAATGTAGTGATAGTGATGTAGTGATAGTAATGCTCAATCAAACGTAATGTGTTTGTGCATTTTATTGTAACAAATGAATGAACACACACCACACACATATTATTAAATAAAATATTGTCTACCGTTGAGATAATTAATAACAAAAGATTAATAATTGTATTTACCTTTATATTGATATTATAAATAAAATATTACAACTGAAAGTAAAATTTGGTATAAACTGGAAATGAAAATAAAAATATATTTATTTTCAACGATACACTACTTTAATGAAAACTTATCTAACATAGAAGTACTTACTTAAATTTTAGAACATGTTTCATGGTTATAAAGGCACAAACCTGTATCGTAAAAATCAACATATAGGTACGTATGTAATGAGCAAATTTGTGATTACTAATCTTTTAAAATCACTAAACTAAACTAACTACATACAATATATAAAATAAACAAAGTTGTGACACTTGATCACGACTGATTACTCATAATTTTATTTCTTAAACACTGCGCTTTATGCTTACCATTTTATATTTATTTTCTTCACTCCGTAAGATTTCTATTAGAAATAAGGCCGCCCATGAAATACCTTGATTTGTAAGCCTCCGTTTTGAATATATTGTAATTTTCAAGTGATAATGATGTATCCATCTATCTATCTATGATAATTATTTATATGTAATATATATTTGCACATATACATAAAATGTAGCCAGAACAACAATCAAAGGGCAATTAGAATGTTATTCAATATAATAAATAAAAAACAAATAGAAGTTAGAAACTTGATATTTTAACTGTATGGTATTGAATATCTCGATTCCTTGAGTGAATTTAATTGTGTCTATCATAAAATTGTGTTAAAGAACAATATTTTTGGACGCCCGTGAGGTGCCGGGCTAGAATGTCACCCATCTCTACCCGTGGGTATCGTAAGAGGAGACTAAGGTTAACACACCAGAAGGTGGGCAGCAGCACTTTCTGAGGAATTGATATCTCACACTGCGATCTCCAAGCCGCCTGCCAAGCGTGGGGATTATGGCAAAGCCCCCCTTAATGGGGGAGGCTGTGTTCAGCAGTGGACTATCCGGCTGATACAGTACAGTAAGTTGAATTTGACCTTTTTTTATTACATGAGTAAAATTCATTTACGCATATACATCTGCAGGGAAGCAGGTAGTTATACCAGGCTCAGGCAAACATTAATTATTCCCTAGGAATAAACAACATCTGTTCCCCCATGGGCAACCCAACTTGCCCTAGGTGCAATTGTGTCAAGACTCAAGAGGGAAAAAGACGTCATGTTTGACCATAACGTTGACAGTGTAGTCTTCAGACAAAAATGGCAACGTTGAGTGACTGAAAGCTTAACTCTCAGTAGGTATCGTCAGGATTAGCGAACAGATTATTGATGCCGTTGGCCTAGCGGTAATATATATGGACTGCCGTGCCGCCGGTCCATGTTTAGATTCCTACCGTGCCGGCTTCAGCTTCATAGCATGGTGGAAAGGCATTTTGCGAATGCTCGCCTGGCTAGCTACCACCCTCAAGCAGAAAATCTGTCTTTTATAATATTGTCAGGTTTGCAATAACGCCTGCTAAGCGGATTAGATTACAAAATCACAAATATACGATAGGAAACATTTTGAAATCCCGCACATGACTTAAATTTTTCCTATCGTATATTTTTGATTTTGTAAGAAAATCTGTCGCCAAGTACCTAACAGTTTGTAGCGCAGCTGTTCTTGAGAGCCACTTCAGGCACATGAGACTTAACTCTTGTATGTCTCATTGTGATTGGCGTAGTGCAATTCGTCACTTGTGACGAAATACATCTGTTATAGGCAGAGGTTAGTCCACTTAACATCAGGTGGGCCTCGAGCTTGTTCCATCAAAATCACATTAATATATAAATTCATATAGCATAAAAATAACGATATTGTAATTAATGTATAGTTAAAAATATACTATGTGATTTTTATAAAATAATTATTTGTATTTGTACATTAAAAAAGTTTTCTTCTCAAACCTTTCATTACTTATGCTGACGGTTTGTTGTCTCCTGCCAAACAATGTGCTTGTCGTATATTTGTGATTTGTAAGAAAATCTGTCGCTAAGTCAAGTACAGGCGCAATGAGACTTAACACTTGTATGTCTCATTGTGATGGGGGTAGTGCAATTCGTCACTTGTGACGAAATAATGTACTATGTGATTTTTATAAAATAAATATTTGTATTTGTACATTAAAAAAGTTTTCTTATCAAACCTTTCATTACTTATGCTGACGGTTTGTTATCTCCTGCCAAACAATGAGAACAAATTTACAGAAGCAATTGGCAAAGGTTATGGATTGCTGCGCAGTAGGCCGATAGTTTGGATCCCTCTGCGAGCTTCAGCTTCATGGCATGATGGAAATGCATGTTGCAAATGTCCACCTGACTAGCTACAAACCTTAAGTAGAAACTCTGTCCCCAAGCACCTAACCGTTTAATAACAATGATAAAAAAAGAAGTGCCAGTGTTGAAATACCCGGCAAAATGGCACCCGTAAATCGTCTAGAATGTCTCCATTTCCTCTCTGTTAGCGGCATAAGAGGCGACTAAGGGTACGATCCTTGAAACTGGGCAGCAGCGCCTTCTGAGGAACTACTACCTTACAGTGCGATCCTCAAAACGCCTGCCAAGGTTGAGGATTATGGCAAACCGCCGTTTAATGGGAAATGCTGTCTATATTCATCAGTGGTCAATCCGACTGATTCAGTATAGTACAAACATGTTTTTTACCTAAACATAAAACCGACTTCAACACTCGAAAGTGTGAATGAACTTGTTGAACTACAAAATCACAAATATACGATAGGAAAAATTTAAGTCATGTGCGGGATTCGAACCCGTTTCCATCCACCCCTTGAGCGAAGTATGCTTTAACCAATTAAGCTAACATGACATGACGTCATAACTCAAATCTTTTAGCAGGCGTTATTGCAAACCTAACAATATTAAAAAAATATAACTTGTTGAAGTCAGCACCATGATAGTTCAAAGGTACTTATTATTAAACATGACTGGTCGCATGGTACCGACTTCGACAAGTTAATTTAACTTTTGAGTGCTGAATTTGGTTCCATTGTTTGGTTAAAGATAAATTTTATCTCCTTTTAGTGACCCTTGCTACTTACGGGACCGATTGTTATTCACTGTCAATGCTATATCATCAAGATAGAGTAATCGAAGTGTAACTCAAAAACGGCTAAACCGATTTTAATGAAATTTAAACTAGAAAACAACGGAAGGATTAACTTTCAAAGAAAAAAAATTATCAAAATCGGTTCACCCAGTCAAAAGTTTTGAGGTAACATACATAAAAGGGTCAAATTGAAGACCTCCTCCTCCTTTTTTTAATTCGTTCAAAAATATTAACGCTAGTGTTTGGAGGTGGCACAGAATGTTTAATTAGAACTACAAGTGAAGATCACACAAAAGTCGTCCAATCTGACTTCAGCTAATCTAATTCATAAATATAACACAGAGAATTGTTACTAATTTACTAGCCCCTGTGCAATTAGGGAGGCCCATTTAGCTCGAGAATTTATTTTAGTAATAAAATGAAAAATCTTTGAGCTCCTCTAAATTGGTATCGATGGAGAATGATGAATCGGGGTGTTTTTTGGATGAAATTTCTAATTCAGTTATGATTTATTGAGCATTTATCGATTACGCGTTAATTTTGTGGTATTAGGGATAAAACAATTGAACACAGCAAAATAAATTTGTTAAATTTCATTTAAATGAAAAGTCGAGACCCCAGATTTTGCAAAAGGTTTGGTACAAAATGAGAGCTGCATACATATCTTTCTTATAAGTTAGGCAAACTTTTACTAAGATGACTGCAAATAATATCTTAATAACTCATGTGAAAAATAAAACCAATTAGTCACCCCGTGACCACGATCACTGCAAAGTGTTTCATACGTCGCGCGTCGGGACAGAAATAATGATACATATACGCGATTTAAACAGTTTCAAGTTGTTTAATTACTATATCATAATCAGTAATTACCTGCTATTTATTACAATACAGTTTTGATATGCATGGTTCTATCCTCAATAATACAAACAAAACCAGCTCAAACAAACCACGTTCGGTTCATTAAACACTTGACACTCATCAAATTAGCACAAAGCAAAGCGCAAACAAACCAATAGCCAACAAGTCCGACTATACAGTGTCCATTGTTCAACAATCGGGACTCAAAACAAATTAGCAAATGCTGCGCGCTTTCAATTTCAGGGTAGATATATGCCCGTCCTAATGCTGGACATAGACAATTTTGATTATTAATTTAATATTATTAATTTTTCATTGGATGAGGTTTACTTATCAAAACATTTCACTTATTCTAACTACCCTAAACACTTTGCGCTATTTTTTTATTACGTTATAACCTGTATTGTTCACAACAAGATAAACAAAGTTGTTTGAAGCAGTGATGGCTCAGTGGCATTGGCTATGGACTGCCGCGAGGCAGGTCCACGGTTCGAATCCCGCCCAGAGCTTGAGCTTCACCGCATGGTGAAAGGACATTTTTGCGAATGCCCGCCTGACTAGCAACCACCCTCAAGTAAAAAATCTGTCGCCAAGCACCTAACGGTGTGTTCCGGCAGCAGTCCTTGAGAGCCAGTGAAATAACTGGCAATTTGAGACTTACCAGGTATGTCTCAAGGTGATGGGCGCAGTGAAGTTCGTCACTTGTGATGAAATGCATCTGTTATAGGCAGAGGATACCACTTAACATCAGGTGGGCCTCGCGCTTGTTCCTTCACAATAACATAAAAAAAAACAAAAAAAAAGTAAGCTCAAAGCAAACCACGCATAGTTCATAAGAGCATGTGACGCAACTCAATGCACAAACAAACCAATCGCTGACAAGTCTGACAACTTGCATTGTCCGTTGAGCGGAGACCCCACTACGTGTTGTTTGAAAATTACTCACTCAATTGCTGGACATAGATGATATTGACGAGGTTAAGTTTATTTAGAATTGAAATATAAGGTAATTCAGTAACCACAAAAAAATATATATTTAAGAACATGTAGTAGCAAATTATATTTAATAAAAAGCCCTGATAATTATAGAAGTTAGTACCATACAGATTCAAACTGTATGATTTCGTTATCTGTTCACGGACCCGGTTTCTACAAATTATTTCACATTTCAGTGATACAGTCATTATACTTTTATTTAACCATAAAAATGTAGTATAACTTAAAAACTGCCTTTTATATAAAGGTCCAATTTAAAAATATACTGAACGCAACAAATGAGCTAAGAGTTTGAAAAACAATGTTAATTCTGCATTGTCACTTGTAATTATAAAGATTTTTTTCTGTTACGTCGTTTAATTACATTATAAGTTTACAACGACAGGAAAAAATATAGTCATGCGCGGGATTCAAACCTGCACCACCCACCCCCAAAGCCGCGGCGTGCTCCGATATGATGGTTCAGAATGAAAGGACTAATAAGAATCATGCGTCATATTACGATTATGTCAAGTTGGCTTAGTGGTTATTGCATGCCCCGACTTTAGGCTTCGAATCCCGCAAATACCAAAACTAGGAAAACAAAACAAGCCTAAAAATCACGTTCAGTTCATAAGGCCGGAAGCACTTATCAAATCAGCATGAAAAACGTACAAAACAATGTCAGACTAGATCAACAACGGCTTTTGTCCGGTGTGCGACGATCAACACTCAAACCAAATTAGCAAAAGCTGCTGCGCGCTGATTGACTTTCAGTAACCAGGTAACTACCCGTCCCGGTGCTAGGGGAAAGGCATAGATACATAACTGATTGAGATTTTATTTGAACATAATTGTAAAAAGTACTTCATTTAAGTTGCCTTACCCTATTTTTATAGTTCTTGGCTTGACATTATAAGAACTGTTTAATATCCTTCCTGTAGGATGACATTATAGGCAACTTAGGGTGTACGCGTAAAATTTTTGAAGCGGTCGTAGCGAAGTTTGCTTAGCTGTTCTTAACCGATCAGCAAAGTTAAGCAACGTCCGCCGCGGTCATGAGTTGGATGGGTGACCGCTAGTGACATTACTGCTGAGCGCTTCCGTGCCGTTAAGCCGTCGGTCCCGGTTGTCGTCTTAGGATGGCAGTCGTTATAGCATGGTGCTAGGGTATCTTGCGATTGCCCACCTGGCTAGCTACCACCCTCAAGTAGAAAATCTATCGCCAAGCACCTAACGGTGTGTTCCGGTGGCTGTTCTTGAGAGCCAGTAATTCTAGGTTAGCCTGAACAACATCTTCGAGCACATCATCACATACCATAAGGTGAGATAGTGGTCAAAGGCTAACCTGTCGGGCATAAATATATATATATATTATATGCGGTTATAAATATATATAATATAAATAATAAACATATAATATCTCTATCCGCGGGTGTAGTTCAAGGCGACTTAGGGTAAAACACCAGAACAAATGGTGGTCAGCAGCGCTTTCTGAGGAACTGATAACACACATGACGCTGAGATCCCCAAAATGCCGAGCGTGTTGATTATGGTAAAGCAGGGATTTACCATAATCAGTTTAGCATACCATAAACAAAGGGGGAGGCTGTGTTCAACAGTGGACAATCTGGCTCATACGGTACACGTACAGTACAGTTCTTGTGTTGTAAAAATTACTCATCTATACAGGGTTATTGGTAAATGCTAACAACCGCTTAAGGTTGACTTCTGCTAGTCCTAAGAAACATTTTGAGATATATTTTTTTGTTATGAAAAGTTT
This sequence comes from Plagodis pulveraria, assembly GCA_963890685.1. Lineage (NCBI taxonomy): Eukaryota > Metazoa > Arthropoda > Insecta > Lepidoptera > Geometridae > Plagodis > Plagodis pulveraria. Next base: position 5,210,484 of record OY982964.1, on the reverse strand, counting down.
TTTTCTTTAATTTTTTGAAACTTTTTTTTTTGGTTTTATTATATGTTCTTGACTGATTAAGCACGAGGATCACCTGATGTCAAAAGTCTCTTGTGCCTGTAATGTATTCTTTCATATTTTTTTACCTTGCTCGATGTAAATATTCAAAACTCTATTCAAAGGGACCACGGCACGGTCCGGTATTGCCGAGCTCTAAGCTCGGAGTAGGCATAAAAAAAAAAAGCCAACAAAAAAATCTCAACATGTTTCATAGGACTAGCAGAAGTCAACCCTAAGAGGCTGTTAGCATTTTACCAACAACCCTGTGTAGAAAAATCACAGTTGGATTAAAGATATCCAGTAAGTATCTGTTCCGACACACAAAAGGCTTTGCTTGCAATCTGCAACCGGCTTTGACACACACACGGGTCTAATTGGAGATAGCGCAGAGCCCACTACACATACCTATGTTTGCGAGCACTAAGCGAATGGTCATGGATATGGGTCGTTTTGATTATTTTTAGTCTGTGTGTATTTTTTTGGTTATGAGCTAGAAAACGGGCTCCTATTTCTAAACCCCTGCTATTCGTATGACCATCCACCTATTTAATCTTTGCAATCGCTATAGGTAGTTAGTGAATTATATACTATTTATCCGCTAGTGACATTACTACTGAGCGCTTCCGTGCTTCGGAGGGCACGTTAAGCCGTCGGACCCGGTTGTTGTCTTACGATGGCAGTCGTTACAGCATGATGGTAGGGCATTTTGCGAATGCCCGCCTGGCTAGCTACCACCCTCAAGCAGAAAATCTGTCGCCAAGCACCTAACGGTGTGTTTGTTCCGGCAGCTGTCATTGAGAGCCAGTAATTCTAGACTAGCCTGAACAATATCTTCGACCACATCATTACTTACCATCAGGTGAGATAGTGGTCAAAGGCTTAACAAGGCTTAAAACTCGCTAGGCCCAGTACAACAATTAGGACTCGAAACAAATTAGCAAATTATCACAGAGTGCTGTTTTACTTATAAATCTTCTCCCTGAGTTACCGCATTATGATAGGAACTTATATATAAATGATTATTGTTACTTAGGTTTTGAAGCAGTGATGGCTCACTGGCAGTGGCTATGAACTGCCACACAGCAGGTCCATGGCTCGAATCCCGCCGCGGATTTGAGCTTCACCGCATGGTGGAAGGCCATTTTGCGAATTCCCGCCTGGTTAGTGACCCTCAAGTAGAAAATCTGTCGCAAAGCTCCTTTTACCAGTTATTTAGAAACTCATCTGTTATTATGGCATGATATGGTTGATGATGGCTCCCAGGCATAACCTAGAAACACTAATTCTCAAGGACAACAGCCGGAATGTACCGTGTGCTGCTTGAAGACAAATTTTCTACATAATCCAGCGGGAAATTGCAAAACGCATTATTCACTAATCATAAAAAAGTTTTTTTTTTTTTTTTTTTTTTTTTTTTTTTTTTTTTTAATGTTATTGTGACGGAACAAGCCCGAGGCCCACCTGATGTTAAGTGGACTAACCTCTGCCTATAACAGACGCATTTCGTCAGCGACGAATTGCACTGTGCCCGTCACACTGAGACGTCCAGTTGTTTGGTCTCATTAGCCTGTAATTTTTCTGGCTCTCAAGGATTGCTGCCGGAACACACCGTTAGGTGCTTGGCGACAGATTTTCTACTTGAGGTTTAGTTCAAAGATATTTGACGCTTAGGTATATCATAATAATGTTGTCTTAGGTTTTCGCGATTATTTCACATAGTAATTAAACAACTTTAAACGGCTCAAATCGCGTATATATATCATTATTTATGTCCCGACGTTTCAAACACTTTGCAGTGATCGTGGTCACGGAGTGACTAATTTGATTTTATTTGTCACATGAGTTATTAAGAAATTATTTGTCCTACCGTCAGAAATTTTATATTGTTCATACCGTTCCCTATTCACGCAGTATTCACTCACAGTGTCCAGAAGTCTTGCAGATTTGTATCGGCCATGGGATTTAATTAATTTGATAACATGATCCCAAGCCGGTGCTGCCTGCTTACCACCTGCTTGGGATCCAGTTATATTGGTAGGACAAATAATATCTTAAAAACTCATGTGACTGATAAAACCAATTAGTCACCTCGTGACCACGATCACTGCAAAGTGTTTGATACGTCGGGACATAAATAATGATACATATACGCGATTTAAACTGTTTCAAGTTGTTTAATTACTATATCATAATAAGTAATTACCTGCTATTTATTTCAATACAGTTTTGATATGCATGGTTCTATCCTCAATAATACAAACAAAACCAGCTCAAACAAACCATGTTCAGTTCATTAAACACTTGGCACTTATCAAATTAGCACAAAGCAAAGCGCAAACAAACCAATAGCCGACAAGTCCGACTATACAGTGTCCGTTGTTCAACAATTGGGACTCAAAACAAATTAGCAAATGCTGCGCGCTTTCAAATTCATGGTATATGCTCGTCCTCATGCTGGACATAGATGATTTTGATTATGAATTAATTAATTTTCATTTTACTTTGGATGAAATGTACTTATCAAAACATTTTTCTTATTGTAATAATCCTAAGCACTTGTGCAAATTTTTGTTTACGTAATAAGCTGATATTTTGTAATGACCCTTTGTCATAAGCAATATTTGGTATTGTTCTCAACAAGATTAACAAAGTAAGCTCAAAGCAAACCACGCTTAGTTCATTAGAGCATGTGACGCAACTCAATGCACAAACAAACCAATCGCTGACAAGTCTGACAACTTGCATTGTCCGTTGAGCGGAGACCCCACCACGTGCTGTTTAAACATTATTCGCACAATTGCTGGACATAGATGATTTTGACGAGACGTAATTTATTTACCATTATGACATGTTGGCTTAGCGGTTAGTGCATGCCCCGGCTTTAGGGGTGGACGACTATAGGGTTCAAATTCCGCAAAAACCAAAACCAGGAAAACTAAATATTGCTAAAAAATCACGTTCAGTTCATAAGGCCGGAAGCACTTATCAAATCAGCATGAAAAACGTACAAAACAATGTCAGACTAGATCAACAACGGCTTTTGTCCGGTGTGCGACGATCAACACTCAAACCAAATTAGCAAAAGCTGCTGCGCGCTGATTGACTTTCAGTAACCAGGTAACTACCCGTCCCGATGCTAGGGGAAAGGCATAGATACATAATAGATTCAGATTTTATTTGAACATAATTGTAAAAAGTACTGTATTTAAGTTGCCTTGCCCTATTTTTATAGTTGCTTAACTTTGTAACTCATAATCAAGCCAAGCTTGACATAACTGTTCAATATCTTCCTGTAGGATGACATTATAGGCAACTTAGGGTGTACGCGTAAAATTTTTGAAGAGCTCGTAGCGAAGTTTGCTTAGCTGTTCTTAACCGATCAGCAAAGTTAAACAACGTCCGCCGCAGTCATGAGTTGGATGGGTGACCGCTAGTGACATTACTGCTGAGCGCTTCCGTGCTTCGGAGGGCACGTTAAGCCGTCGGTCCCGGTTGTCGTCTTAGGATGGCAGTCGTTATAGCATGGTGCTAGGGTATCTTGCGATTGCCCACCTGGCTAGCTACCACCCTCAAGCAGAAAATCTATCGCCAAGCACTTAACGGTGTGTTCCGGTGGCTGTCCTTGAGAGCCAGTAATTCTAGGTTAGCCTGAACAACATCTTCGAGCACATCATCACATACCATAAGGTGAGATAGTGGTCAAAGGCTAACCTGTCGGGCATAAATATATATATATATATATTATATGCGGTTATAAATATATATAATATAAATAATAAACATATAATATATCTATCCGTGGGTGTAGTTAAAGGCGACTAAGGGTCAAACACCAGAACAAATGGTGGTCAGCAGCGCTTTCTTAGGAACTGATAACACGCATGACGCTGCGATCCCCAAAATGCTGAGCGTGTTGATTATGGTAAAGCGGGGGATTTACCATAATCCCCCGCTCTGTGTTCAACAGTGGACAATCCGGCTCATACGGTACACGTACCTACAGTACAGTTCTTGTGTTGTAAAAATTACTTATCTATACAGGGTTATTGGTAAAATGCTAACAACCTCTTAGGGTTGACTTCTGCTAGTCCTAAGAAACATTTTGAGATATTTTTTTTGTTTAGTTTTTTTTTTTAACTTTATTTTTTGTTTTTTGTATATGTCAAAAGTGTCTTGTGCCTGTAAGGTATGCCTGTAATCGATGTAAATATTCAAAACTCTATTCAACCCTTTGAGTAGAGAAAAACATATAAAAAAAACAAAAAAGAAAGTTTCAAAAAATAAAAATAAAAAATTCAAAAATTCAAAACAATAAACCACGGCGCGGTCCTGTTTTGCCGCGGCGGGAGCGCTAGGCTTAGAGTAGGCATAAAACATTAAATAAAAATTTAATAAATTAAAATAAGAACAATACAAACAAAAAAAATCTCAAAGTGTTTCATAGGACTAGCAGAAGTCAACCCTAATAGGTTGTTAACATTTTACCAATAACCCTGTATAGAAAAATCACAGTTGGATTAAAGTTAGCCAGTAAGTATCTGTTTCGACACAAAAGGCTTTGCTTGCAATCTGCAACCGGCTTTGACACACACACGGGTCTAATTGGAGATAGCGCAGCGCCCACTATAACATAGCTACGTTTGCGAGCACTAAGCGAATGGTCATGGATATGGGTCGTTTTGATTATTTCTAGACCGTGTGTATTTTTTTGGTTCCGAGCTAGAAAACGGGCTCCTATTTCTAAACCCCTGCTATTCGTATGACCATCCACCTATTTAAACAGCCGTATCTTTGCAATCGCTATAGGTAGTTAGTGAATTATATACTAATTATCCGCTAGTGACATTACTACTGAGCGCTTCCGTGCTTCGGAGGGCACGTTAAGCCGTTGGTCCCAGTTGTTGTCTTATGATGGCAGTTGTTAAAGCATGGTGGTAGGGCATTTTGCGAATGCCCGCCTGGCTAGCTACCATCCTCAAGCAGAAAAATGTCACCAAGCACCTAACGGTGTGTTTGTTCCGGCAGTTGTCATTGAGAGCCAGTAATTCTAGACTAGCCTGAACAACATCTTCGACCACATCATTACCATCAGGTGAGATAGTGGTCAAGGGCTAGCCTATCACCTAACAAAAAAAAAAAAACTAACACATATTTTGAACAGAATATGTGTTAGTATGTTGTATTGCTAAACAATAATAACAACAACAAAATTAAAACAAAAGCCGACTTCTAACATAAAATAACGCATTATGAAGGATAACTCATAGGACTCGTTAGATTACACTCAAATTTAGTTATTAACACTAGCTATCGAATATAAAAAAAGAGTTATTTAAATCCGTACAACCTGTAAAGAGTAATAACAAAAACAAACAAAAAAACTACAGTCCATTTAAGAATCCCTGTTTTAAGTCGGTTAAAAAGTTGAAAACCCAATACAATTTTTTTTTTTTGCGATAACGAATGCGCCGCGCCTTATATTACAAAAGCTCCATCCCTATACGAGATGGTTAAGAACGAGAGGAGAAAATTAGAGTTATGAGTCATAGCCATGTTAGCTTAGCGGTCAGAGCATACTCCGACTATAAGGGTGGATGGCGTAGGTTTGAATCCCGTTCATGACTATAATTTTTCCTTTAGTTGTAATCTTGTAATACTTTTTATTTTTTTAGGTTCACGCCCAACCGTTATTTTTAACCATGACGATGTAAGTTACCGAATATTCGGTTATAGTTTCCATTAAAAAAAACGCGCTTTGGCCAGACACTGAATATAGTGTTATAAAAAAAACCGGCCAAGTGCGAGTGGGACTCGCGCACGAAGGGTTCCGTACCATTATCTAGTTATCATTATTATTATTTTTAGCAAATAAACTGTGCAAACCTCTTTTATTGTATGGGACCCCCCTTAATTATTTATTTTCTTTTATTTAATTTAATTATATTTAAACATAACATAAAACTAAATATTCTGTGAATAGTTATAGCGTCTACCTGTCACCGTTATTAGTATCGAGCAAGAAACGGTAAAAAATCAAGTTTGTTGTATGAGAGCCCCCCTTAAATATTTACTTAATTTTTAATAATTTTTAATTTTTAATTAATTTTTAATATCGAATATAGAAAAATATTTAAATCGGTACAACCTGTAGAGAGTTTTGATACACACAAAAAAATACAGTCCAATTGAGAACATCCTCCTTTTTGTGATTGGTCTCTTGTATACTGGAAGCGTGGCGAGTGCAAAGCGTGCACGTTGTTTCTTTATTCCAAGTGAATCTGTATTCGATCCTAAGTCACTACAATGAAGCTAGCGTTGGTACAAAAACTAGAAATCGTTAAGTTAGAAAAATATTTAAATCGGTACAACCTGTAGAGAGTTTTGATATACACAAAAAAATACAGTCCAATTGAGAACATCCTCCTTTTTGTAATTGGTTAAAAAATCACAAATATACGATAGGAAAAATTTAAGTCATATTCGAACCCGCGTCCGTCCACCCCTTGAGCTTGGGTATGTTAAAATCCCATGCAATTAATAAGTTTATTTTTGCAATAACGAATGCACCGCGTATTATATTACAAATGCTCCATCCCTACACGATGGTTAAGAACGAGAGGACAAAATTAGAGTTATGAGTCATATGTTACGCTAGCTTAGCGGTCAGCGCATACTCCGACTATAAGGGTGGATGGCGCGGGTTTGAATCCCGTTCACGACTATAATTTTTCCTGTAATTGTAATTTTGTAATACTTTTTATTTTTTTAGGTTCACGCCCAACCGTTATTTTTAACCATGACGATGTAAGTTACCGAATATTTGGTTATAGTTTCCACTAAAAAAACGCGCTTTGGTCAGACACTGAATATTGTGTAATAAAAAAAAAACCGGCCAAGTGCGAATGGGACTTGCGCACGAAGGGTTCCGTACCATTATCTAGTGTTCATTATTATTATTTTTAGCAAATAAACTGTGAAAACCTATTTTATTGTATGGGAGCCCCTTAATTATTTATTTTATTTTATTATAAATAATTATATTACACATAACATAAAACTAAATATTCTGTGAATAGTTATAGCGTCTACCTGTCACCGTTATTAGTATCGAGCAAGAAACGGTAAAAAAATAAGTTTGTTGCATGGGAGCCCCCCTTAAATATTAATTTTATTTCATTTTTAGTATTTGTTGTTATAGCGGCAATAGAAATACATCATCTGTGAAAATTTCAACTGTCTAGCTATCACCGTTATTAAAATACAGCCAGGTGGACGGACGGACGGCGAAGTCTCAGTAATAGGGTCCCGTTTTTACCCTTTGGATACGTAACCCTAAAAAGTAATCTAGTTTGATATGACACGAAAAATGCTTTGCTTGCTAATCTGCAATTGGCTTTGACACAAACACACGGTTCTGATTGGGATGGAGGCTCGGTGCTGGCATAAGTCTCTTGTATACTGGAAGCGTGGCGAGTGCAAAGCGTGCACGTTGTTTCTTTATTCCAAGTGAATCTGTATTCGATCCTAAGTCACTACAACGAAGCTAGCGTTGGTACAAAAACTAGAAATCGTTAAGACCTTAATGTTATGAACATTTGCATGGTGGTACGGCATTTTGCAAATGCTTTCCTGGCTAGCTACCATCCTCAAGTACAACAACTGTCGCCAAACACCTAACGATGTGTTCCGGCAGATGGCCTTCAGAGCTAATAATTCTAGGTTAGCCTAAACAACATCTTCGACCACATCATCACTTATCATTACACGTGATTAAAGCCTAGCCTAAAAGCAATATATATATATATATATATCTTCAAAATTCGTTTTTTTTTTAATATTTATATTAAATTGAATCACTTTTCAACAGTCAGATGAACAGAGTAATCGCGTGAAGATAAAAAGTTTGTTTCTTTAATATTGTTTACTAGTCTGTACCATGAGTCAGTATCAGTTGTCAGTCATATTAAACAGCAACAAATAGATAGATAGATAGATAGATAACTCTTTATTGCACTTTTAAAATTATTAATACTAGTTACAATATTAAAACATATCTTAAAAATAGTACAATCGGCGGCCTTATTGCTAGGCAGCAATCTCTTCCAGGCAACCGTAGGCTGAATTGAAACATATTAATTTAGATTTAGATGGAGGTATAGGCTAAAGTGCATTATGTATAAATCATAGTTGTATAGTTAAAAATATTTAAATTATATAAAACATACGTTAATAAATATCTATATAATATAAATAAACTATAATAGATAAACCAAGTACAATAAAATACATATAAAAATAAAATAAAATAGATACATTATACCAAATTGTAATATATAGTGTATATATATATACATAAACAACAATAATAATAATAATATAAATAAAAATTATACTTGCAAAGTTGGATAGTTAATCATTATGAATTGAAGAGAGGTAAAATTTCTTAACTTCACTTTTAAATGAAAGGAGCGATGTGATCTTTCTAATTTCAACTGGTAGAGAGTTCCAAAGGCGAGCAGCTTGAACAGTAAACGACTTGTCATAAAAAGAACTTGTGTGCGTAGGTAACTTCAATAGAAAATTTTCTGATGACCGAAGATTAAAATCATTGCAGCAGCAAAGGAATTCAAAGCGTTCTTTAAGATAACGCGGGGCCGAGGGATCAAACAGAACACTGTAGAGAAGGGAGAGGATATGAGTATTCCGGCGAAGACGAATAGGGAGCCACTTGAGCTTTTTACGAAAGTGAGAAACATGGTCATATTTACGCAAGCCAAATATGAACCGAATACAGAAGTTTTGAAGTCGCTCAAGTTTGTTTAACTGATCCTCAGTGATATCAAGATAACAGGCGTCAGCGTAGTCTAGAATAGGAAGAAGAAGAGATTGTGCAAGTGCAATTTTAGTAGCAGTGGGTAAAAAGTTACGAAGTCGTCGTAATGAACCTGCTGAAGCAAACATCTTACAGCTAACGGTTTCAAGCTGAGGTTTCCATGTCAACTGCTGATCAAATATGATGCCGAGATTTTTGACTGTCATACTATATGGGACAGTGATTCCATCTAAAATTATAGGTGGAAGAGTATTCCAGTCAATTTTGGATATTATACGTGAGCTACCCATAATGATGACTTGAGTTTTTGCTGGGTTCACTCTTAGTCCGAAGTTTGTGCTCCACTCAGTTATGTGATGCAAATCATTGTTAATGGTTGTAATAGCATCAGATATACTAACAAGGGGGGATTGAGAATAAATTTGGAGATCATCTGCATAAAGGTGGTAGGAAGAAGATAACTGATTAGAAATTGAATTAATGAAAATTGCAAAAAGGAGTGGAGACAGCACACCACCTTGAGGAACGCCGGCAGTCAGATCGCACCATGAAGAAACATTTTCATCAAGGCGTATCCGCTGTCGTCGTCCGTACAAATAACTATGAAACCAGTCACATACTGTTGGAGATATGTTAATGGAGCGTAATATACCTAATAAGATGTCAAAATCGATCGTATTGAATGCATTGCTAAAGTCGAGCAGAGTTAACACAGTTAATAAGCCATTCTCCATACCAAAACGAATGTCGTCAGATATTTTGATCAAGGCTGTAACTGTGCTGTGGCCAGGTTGGAAACCGGACTGGAAGGGATTAAGGAGATTGTTTTTTAAAAGGAAGGAACTAATTTGAGCGTGGACAAGGCGTTCTAAGACTTTGGATAGGAATGGCAGAATAGATATAGGACGATAGTCTGAGAAGGATTTTGGATTACGTTTTTTTGGAAGAGGAATTATCTGAGCTTCTTTCCATATGGAAGGAAAGTCACCCTTTGTAATAGAATAGTTCAGGATATGGCATAGAATGGGAAGAATCGTGTCTATGATAGGAAGGATCATATTTCGACTTATACCGTCATTGCCGACTGCATTAGAAAGGATAGCTAATACGCTTTTCTTAACATCACAACTAGTAAATGGACTAAAGAAGAAAAATGAAGAGCTGGGAGTTGGCTTAGCTGAAAGAGAATGTAGGGTTTTAGCTTTGACAGTACTATCAATGCATGACGTAGTGGAAAAATGTTTGTTGAGTGAGTCAATATCTAAATTGGTTGGAATAGAATCTTGACGAGACTTACCAATTCCTAAAGTTCTAAGAAATTTCCAGATTTTTGTTGGATCTCCATTTTGAATGGACTCATGAATGTGGCGGCTTTGAGCGTCCCTACACACCTTATTGCAGATATTTCGAGAAGTAACGTATTTAGATCTATTCTGGTCATTAGGAGATGATTTGTAATTGGACTTTGTAACAGACTTACGATGCATTATCTTTTTGATATCTTCTGTGAGCCATGGTGCTGGAACATGTTTTATTTTAATGCGTCGAACTGGTGCATGCGCATCGTAAAGGAGCATCAAGGAAGAATTAAAAATAGCAATTTTGTCATCAGATGAATTAGCATTCAACACCGGAGTCCAATCTATATTTTCAGCATCTCGACGCAAATTTTCAGAATCAACAGAACTAAAATTGCGTTGCAGAAGTATAGTGGGTTTTAATTTAGGAGGACGTACTCTATAGGATACAAATATCAAATCATGATACGAAAAGGCATCAGCGGAACACTGGCCATGCTTAGCAACATGCACGGGTGAGGAAACTATAATAAGGTCAAGAAGTGACGGAGTGGAGTTGGGGGCGAAATGAGTTGCATTTGTTGGAAGAATATGCATGTTGCTTGACTTGATGATGGACTGTATTGAAGAAGCTCGAGAGTCATTTCTCAGAAGACACGTATTAAAGTCACCCATTATAATGGTATGACAATAAGAAGGAACGAGATCTTCTAAGATCTTTTCAAACGAAGCAAAGTAATTTAGTTTGGACGAGTGCGAATAGTAGGCTCCAAGAAGAATTTTGGTGTGAGAAAGAAGTACTTCTATAAATAGATGTTCACCACCATTAAGAGGAGGTGGTTGAGTAGACAAACTAACTATTGAATAAGGAATATGTGCACGTAGGTAGATGGCTACACCACCACCACCTCTACCGATCCGGTCGTTACGAATTAGAACGAAACCCGGTAATGAGTATGAAATAGATGGGAGACAGGTTTTGAGCCAGGTTTCGGAGACTACTATTGCATGTATGTTATTGTTATCAAATGACGCCTGCATATGAGGGAAATGAGCGGGAATACTCTGCGCGTTGATATGGATAGCATTAAAGTTCTTTGGCACATCAGAAAAATGAGTATTCAGTGTGTCAGAGAGAGATGGAATACTAGAAAAGCTACAATCACTAGATGAAGAAAGAGATAAATAATCATCATTATCGCTACCACTGTCCTCAAAAATATTTAACATTGTAAATAAATAAAAAGAAATAGTCAATGTTCACTTAAAAAATATTAGATAAATTAAAAATAGTTCTTGAATACCATGAAAATTAATTAATTTATTACCTAGTAAGAGTTATTTTCTCAAAACATATATCTCGCGGTATCGCTGGAGAAACGGACGCCTTGCGTTCAGTGTGTGCAGGGTTTTGCGAGGCTCTATGCGCACGTTTCCAATGTTTTTAGATGATAGGAAAATATAACGTTTTAATTACGATCTGTGATGCAATTGTATATTTTTCATTTTGTAGCGCTCGTAGCGAAGTTTACTTAGCTGTTCTCAACCGATCAGCAAAGTTAAGCAACGTCGCGCGCGGTCATGAGTTGGATGGGTGACCGCTAGTGACATTACTACTGAGCGTTTCCGTGCTTCGGAGGACACGTTAAGCCGTCGGTCCCGGTTATTGTCTTAGGATGGCAATCGTTATAGCATGGTGGTAGGGCATTTTGCGAATGCCCGCCTGGCTAGCTACCACCCTCATGTAGAAAATCTGTCGCCAAGCACCTAACAGTGTGTTCCGGCAGCTGTCCTTGAGAGCCAGTACTTCTAGGTTAGTCTGAACAACATCTTCGACCACATCATCACTTATCATCAGGTGAGATAGTGGTCAAAGGCTAACTTATCAGGCATAAAAAAAAAAAACTTTTCTACTATTTTAAAACTATAATCGTTATGATTTATATGACGGTATTTATATGAAAATAAGCAACAAAACGAGTAAGCTCGCCTAAATTAACTGCATTGTAATGTTATCAGTAATTAAAAATATACATATTGCTTTGAAAAACTTTAAAAGAAATTTGTCGCCTGGTATGTATTCGCTGAAGAGTAGGAGTCTAAATATCTACGTTTCACTTGAGATGTTAATGTCTAACATCATAGAAGCGAGCCTAATTCTACCTATCAGACATAATTCCAAACTCCGAAACGCTCATGAAAGTTTCTTTATCACCAGGACCTAATTAAAAGCCGTATTACTAAACAAACGAAGCAATCCATAGCTGCTAAAGACATATTGTCAAATAGCTCCGCCAAGCTATTGCCTGTCACCTACATAATTTAAACAAATATTGTAATAACTCTATTATATAGTATGTATGTAACACATTGTTAAAAGATGTTTAAAAGAATGGCCCCGAGTTTCTTGCCCGTTCTTCTCGCAGTGGCTCTATACAATTTATTTGCTGAACGTGGCAGTACAATGTAGAATATTTCAATACTAAAATTTGTAATTGACCTTCATAAGAGCGTCGTAGACGCCTAAATTGAATAAATGATTTTGACTTTGACTTTGACTTTGATAGTCATGAAGCAGAAGAGTAGGTGGATACCAAGTACTTAGCTTCATAGGAGGTACCCTAAAGCACAGAATACCTTCTATGAGAAAACCTGCGTTGACACGATCAGTGTATACTCTGACATAGTCCGCTCAATGCCAACTCTGATGTTACTTGTATTGTCTCAACCGGTAATGCTAGTACACTTTGATGGCAGTTTCTTATTATATTTAAATCATCCACCCATCCCTGCCTCTAGCTGAGCACAAGGAGTAAATACTTAAGATCAAAGAGCAACTTGTGTCAGCATTTAACTGTCTGCCATTTCAGAGAGTTATTGTAAGCAATTGAATTAACTTGAGTATTTTATAAGCATTTACACATAGCCTTATCTCCTTAGACCGCATCCCGTTGCCAAAATCAACGTATACTGTAGTAGGTACCCGGCGGGGACTAAAGTTATATTTACCGGATAGATTCCGACCAGTTTCGGGCTATATTGTAGATTGCTTCGTCTGGGAGTCACGGTGTCGCGATATGGCGAGCGCGGGCCTCAGCACGTAGCCGAATACAGTCCACTCAATACAAAATCTGACGTTACTTGTATTGTGTCAACCGGTAATGCTAGTACACTTTGATGGCAGCTTCTTATTAAATTTGACTTAGACCGCGTCCCGTTGACACAATCAACGTATACTCTTATAGATAAATAGGTACCCGGCGGGGACTAAAGTTATATTTACCGGATAGATTCCGACCAGTTTCAGGCTATATTGTAGATTGCTTCGTCTGGGAGTCACGGTGGCGCAAAGCGACGCGGGCCTCGGCACGTAACTGAATCTATCCGGTAAATATAACGCGAGTCCCAGCCGGGTACCTATTTTTTTATACTCTTATAGAGTCCACTCGGTTGCTGACTTTAATGATTTTTTATGTAATTATGACGGAACACGCTCGAGGCCCATCTGATGTTAAGTGGACTAACTTCTGCCTATTACAGAAGCATTTCATCACAAGTGACGAATTGCAATACACCCGTCACAATGAGAATAATAATAATAATCACAGTTAAAGTTAAGATACGTTAAGTCTCATGTGCCTGTAATTTTACTGGCTCTCAGGGACTGCTGCCGGAAAACCCTTCTAGGTGCTTGGCGTCAGATTTTCTACTTGAGAGTAGTAGCTAGCCAGGCGAGCATCCGCAAAGTACCCTTCCATTATGCGGTGAAGCTTAAGCCGGCGGTGGGGATCGGACCACCCTGCGGCAGTCCATAGCTAATACCACTCGGCCATAATTGCTTAAAAAAATAATTAGATAGTAAAATTGTATTATATAGGTCAGAGTGTACTATAATTCCCAGTTTACACAATACGACTAACACCGCCACTAAAAATGTAAATTTCAAAAACTCATCCGTAAACACCTCCAGAGGTAGGTGTTACTTATGGTAAATACTAAATCGATTTTAATTTGGTCGAACATCTACATAATGGCACAGTTATAAGTAAGTACACTTAAACCCCACAGAGATCTTGACAGAACCAACACCATCATTTTCACAAAACAAATAGATAGCCATTAACAAGAAACATATGAAATGGGGCCTTTATAGAACTCTCACTGCAAAGTCTAGGGTCTTGTTCCTATGTACTTGAATGCTACTACATTTCTCGAATGTACTTGGCAAGATAAAATTTTAAGTCTGGAGTTTAGATGACCAAACAGATAAAACAGAATTTTAAAAACTGTAGTTCTTACCCCCTTGTTTATTTTAAATTAGGTTGGGTTTTCATTGAATAGCAGCCTTGTTATCTATCTAGAATGGTAATGGTGATGAACATTGTTTTGTCTTTTGAATTAAGCATAATCTTCTAAAGTCAAAGTCAAGTCAAAATCATTTATTCAATTTAGGCGTCTACGACGCTCTTATGAAGGTCAATTACAAATTTTAGTATTGAAATATTCTACATTGTACTGCCACGTTCAGCAAATAAATTGTATAGAGCCACTGCGAGAAGAACGGGCAAGAAACTCGGGGCCATTCTTTTATACATCTTGTAACAATGTGTTACATACATACTATATAATAGAGTTATTACAATATTTGTTTAAATTATGTAGGTGACAGGCAATAGCTTGGCGGAGGCGGAATTGTCCAGGCATTTTTGTCGTTTATGTAATCAGAAACTGTGTAGTAGGATTTTTTAATCAATATGTTTTTCACATGCAACTTGAATTTCCCTTCTGTGAGCGTTGTAATATGTTTAGGAACTTTATTATAAAACAGCATACAATTACCTAAGAAGGACCTTTTATTTGTCTTTGCTAATCTAAAACCTGGCACCGCTATTTTATCTTTATTTCCTATTATTCTTTTTGGCAACTAAAATCCCCCCACCAGCAGGTCTTTTTAGCTAAGTCTTCTACTGGTGCAAATAATGCACCGGTCCTACTCATCTGCTGCAGAATTTCTGTGGCAGATGATTCGATGGATCGAAAATTTCTAATGCGACGGATGATGACATCTTCCATATTTTATGCAGCGATACATAGCCAACAGAAACTGTAAATAATTGAGTAAGTTACCGATAGCGTTTGCTGTTGAAGACGGTACTTGGCACTCGGCGTGCTGTACTATACTGTAACAGCCGGATCGTCCACTGCTGAACACAGCTTCCCTATTAAGGGGATATTTGCCATAATCCCTACACTTGGCAGGTGGATTGGGGATCGCAGTGTAGGATGGCAGTTGTTTAGAAGGTGCTGCTGCCCACCTTCCAGTATCTTTCCCTTAGTCGCCTTTTACGACACCCACGGGATGATATGGGGAGGTGCAATTCAAACCCGGCACCCCACTGGCGGCTGGGAGGCACTTGGCGTACCTATTCGAAATTACCTATATCTAAATAATGATTAACTGTGCACGAGCAATTTTATTTGGTATAACTTGTCACCGAATCTTGTGTCGATATGTATTTTTTATTCATTACATGCAACTTCTTCTTCTTCAGACGTCAAAGCGAGAAAATGACATATTAGTCTTCTGAGACATGACACCTCAAACCAAATTAAAGATCGCATTGGTATTAAAAATCCTTAAACTATGCATAAAGTATACTAACATTTGCTATATTCGGTAGATATAAAAGATCATTATCCTTTAATTTTTATACAATGTTGCCCATCCTAGATTACAGAATGATGTTTATCTGGTTATACAATAAGCCATGCCGATACTAAAGTTTATTAAAAATTACTTCTACCTTGAATCTAGTTTTACTTATCTAAGCAAAAACTTTCCAATATTTACTGTATCAGCCGGATCGTCCACTGCTGAACACAGCCTCCCCTTTTAGGGGGTACTTGCCATAATCCCCACGCTTGGCAGGCGGCTTAGGGATCGCAGTGTAAGATGGCAGTTCTTTAGAAGGCGCTGCTGCCCACCTTCCAGTATTTTTCCCTTAGTCGCCTCTTACGACACCCACGGGATGATATGGGGAGGTGCAATTCTAACCCGGCACCCCACGGGGTACCCGGCACCCCACCGGCACCCCAATATTTACTAATCGCAAATATAATAAAATAAGAGCAGGAAGGTGATTATAGTTTAGGGTTAAGAATAACAAAGCACTAACGTAATAAGGTACCTTTCCCTACCTACTTACATATATAAGGTTATTGAAAAAATGCTAACAACCTCGTAGGGTTAACTTCAGCCAGTTCTAACAAACATTTTGAGGACAATGTTTTTTTTTATGTGTATTTGATGGAATAAGCATAAGGATTATCTTATTTTAAAAGTCTCTTGTGCCTGTAATTTATTATTTAATTACTTTTTTTACTTTGCTGGATGTATATATGTTCAAAACTCTGCTCATAGGGAGTTCCAAAAAAATAACATATATCTAATTAAATGTTTGTTAAGAATAGCAGAAGTCAACCCTAAGAGCTTGTTAGTAATTTTTTTTAATAATCCTGTACATTACAATTATGTTCCTTTCATATTATTCTTCCTTAGGTTCCAACCACATGAATAACAAAAAAAATGTTTCCAAATAAACGCTTAACTCAGTACATACCATATTTTGTATTTCACAAATCAAATACTTTTAACCCTTCGCTCGTTAGAACTATTAATCTGTAACTATTTGTAGTGGTCATATAGATCCAGCCGGTTTTGATGGTACTCGGAGATCATGTATCAAAGCACCCTATCTTCAATCAAAAATATCAACGGGTTTAATTAATATATGGTATCTGAGAACCCCTTTGTAATTTTGACATTTATCTCTGGAATGCAATGGAATGGTTTAGTTATGTAGGGGAGAAAATTGAATAGCAGGATGAAACGCGTAGAATGTACATGTTTTGATGATATAAGAATATAATCTGGATAATCGAAATTATGACACGGTACGTCCTAACTTTAATATTTATCGAATGTGTGTGTGAAAATTCCTGATAGGGTAACCACTGCCAGTAAAATGATGGTATGTAAAGAGGAATTTATAAAAGATGATTTTTTTATATAATTGTGTCGGAACAAGCGCAAGGCCCACCTGATCACAAAGTGGACTATCTTCTGCCTAAAGCAGATACATTTCGTCACAATTGATGAATTGCACTGCACCCGTCACACTGAGACATACAGTTGTTAAGTCTCATGTGGCTCTAATTTTACTGGCTCTCTAGGACTGCTGCCGGAACACTGTTAGGTGTTTGGCGATAGATTTTCTACTTGAGGGTGGTTGCTTGCCAGGCGAGCACTCTCAAAATGCCCTTCCAGTGAAGTTCGAGCCAGCGGTGGTGATCGAACCATGGACCTGTTTCACGGCAGTCCATAGCTATTACCGCGCGGCTATTATTGCTTCAACTTGTTTTGGCAAACCTAGTATCACTTTGGCTCTTATTAGGGCAAGCGAAGCGAGTCCTATCACTATTCCACAACTTGAACATTTTGTGGCCCCTTTTACTGAAAAACTATCACGCTGAGATTTTTGATTTAACATAGTAATTTAACTATATATCTAGATGTGTTCTCTGTAAAAAAAATATAATCATAAAAAAATTAACATTGTCAATTTTGTATTCATTGGATAGAATGTTATTGTACTACTAACGCTATCTGTTAGAAAACCAAAGAGTTACCATCGCTGCAACATAACTAAACTCAATACTCAAATACATCGTAGTTAATCTACTCTATACTAGATGATACCACTATTGTAAAATAAAATTGAAATTAAAAAATGGTTGTAAAATAAATGAGAGCCCTCAAAAAACTCAGCTTTATGCTAGTGAATTATGCGAATTGATGAGAACTTACTTTACGAGGTTACTTTAAGGGAGGAGGATGTGTGATGTGAATAATAACAAAATCTACGTTTCGTTAAACCCGTTTTTTCCTTCAAAATTGAGACTAGGCAATTATTTTATGGCATAAAAAATTTAAGAAACGGTATTTATAGGGTCCTATTTATTTACTTAAAACTTTTAATTTCAGTAGTCTGTCTAATAGTTCACTGAATATGTCGGTAAAAATAGGGCATTTTTGTAATCTTCATGGTCATATTTTATAAGTAGTAATTAGTTGTTAAAAATGAAATCGCTAGGGTGTGTCTATACGTGGCCTAGACTTAATGTTAAATTATTAATTCAACGTATTTTTTTATGCCTGGTACGTAACCCTTTGACCTCAATCTAACCTGATGGTAAGTGATGATGTGGTCGAAGATGTTTTTCATATTATAGAATAGAATACTCTTTATTGTTACACCATACATCAAGAAAATACATGTTGACTTAAAACAAATAAATAAGTAAGATTATGATGTGTACCTACAGTTATGTGCTCAGTTTTCAACCAGAAAACGAAGGAATATCGTTAATATAATTATGGATTTTGTGAATTACATATGTTCATAGTCCTCGAACTCATTCCTCGAACTCTCCCTTCTTAATTATGTTCGGTGATAGGGATAAGCAGTGTTGTTATTTTATATTTATTTATGAAATAATTATATATTATGGATGTAACTTACTGAAGAAGGGTTCACTCAACTTACTCTTCTCTACCAAACCCAACTGACCTTCTAACGTCTACAGAAACATGTTTTCATAAAGCCCAAACTTGTTTGCAGTCAAACGTTTATCCATTAGATTAATTATTTTTGCATTATCCTAATTCAACATCTAATTCGTTATTTAGATAACCCTACCATACTGACACAGACTACATGGAATCTAAACATAAAATTTATAATCTGTAGGTCTGATCTCAAAAAATTCTTTGGATTCAACGATGTTTGTTTAGCTGTGGCGTTTGGTTGAGATAAGATTGCCAAATAAAGAGTAACGGTAATTTGTCAGTGGAGTCAGAACAAGAGGAAAATTTAATTTTCTTAATCGTCCAAATTTGTTTGGACGGTTAAGCCCGAGTCAGTCTAAGTTAAATAATTTTACGCAGGGTCATAAATTTTGTCTTTTGTTATTGTGCCTCCATGAATATATATTAAGATCTACTAAGCATGTTACATAATATTTTATTAACATAATATATAGACTTATACTTACACAGGTTCATTTGTGATAAAAAAAAACAAAATTTAAAAAAAAATCTATATATTATTGAGGCACAATATCTTCATCATAGTTTTCTTGCCACATACCGACCCCAACACAGCATAATGCTGGCTGTGAACAATGCGGCTGGTCTTTCGGGAAAAGCAGGTAACGTCACGGAAAAAAATGCACAGACACACAAAACAATATATTTAAAACATTTAGGTACAAGCACTATAAAACACACTATAAAAATCCACATTACACATCCTTACGTTATAATTGCTAAATAGGCACAAAGTTTTTATTTTTTAGAGCCAAAATAAATAGGAACAAAGTAGGGTTTTATTAATAAAGAAATTATTTGGCAAATAAAAGTAAGTTTATATGAATTCTCCGTTCTCATATATACCCGTGAGTATTGTAAGAGGCGACTAAGGGTAACACACCAAAAATTGGACAGCAGCGCTTTCTGATGAACTAATATCTCACACTGCAATCCCTGCCTGGAGACGCCTGCCAAGCGTGGGGATTGCGACAAACCTCCCAGGCTGTATTCAGCAGTGGACAATCCGGCCGATAAAGTACAGTACAGTTATATAAATTGTATGAGCGGTGGTGTCATTTCTCAAAATTCTTCTTATTCTATTTGATAAAATGTTTAAGTTATAGTAGTAGTAGTCTATAGAAATTATTTCAGAACGTTTATTTTCTATATTACATATTTGTAAATGTCACATTAAGTCATTTCTTGATTACTCATCTGCTTTTCAATATTAGATGTAAATATTTTTATACCACACCCACTCATAAAACGTCTCATTACTCGTTCAAAAACATGTCATAAAGTTCTTCATTTCTCCCTGATAAATGTACGGCGTGGAAAGTTATATGGATTTTCATTCCTTCACTCCGTAGCAGTGAAGGAATGTTGTATGAAAATCCATACCTGCCCTGGTAGCGTTCTTTTGTTTTTAGCATAAAAAAATTTAATCTTAAAAAGGTTTTATATCAAATAATTAGAAAAAAGAGGTGTGATTTTTATTTGTACTCGATTTTCAATGAAAGGAGGTTGGCAACCTTTTTATGCACTACGAGAAAAAAAAGCGCAGCAATTTGGTCTGTTTGGTTAAATTTAGTTTTTTTTATTAAATTGATATTTTAACAGTACGCTTTTAATTATTCTAAATAATTTTCCAAAATGTCATCTGATAGTGAAAGTGATGATTTTATAATGATGACGCCACCAGAAATAAGAAATGCAGCACAACAAGCCATAAAGAACTTACTGCCTGTCCTCTGAAGTCTTGAGGTAAGTACGAGAAAACGTATAATGATTTTATATTCCTCGTAGGTGTAGTATAAAGTACTATGTATCACTCGGGAGAAAGTTCTATTTCTGTTCTCAAGTTAAAGCTCTCCGCTACGCGTCGGTAAACAAACTCTCGAACAGAAATATATCGTTTTCTCCCCTCGATGTACAATGTACTATTGTTAACTTTTTTAAACAAAGCACTATGAATTATATTTTACACTACAGCTACTACAATAAAAGTATTGAGGTTACCTAAAGGCCATTTCAGGTCTACAGGTAGTACAAATGTTTGAACCCACTTCCAGTAGGTAGCGTGCCTCGTATGCTATCAGCATTGCTAGATTTAAATACATTTTATTTTATTTTAAGTGTCTGCACTGATAACGAAGATAGAAACAAAAATGTACGGAGTCGACAATCATGAACAAAATATGTTAGAGTAAATTTATGATTGCTATACAAGCTCAGAGCGACCTCAACGAGCTATAGAGAGAGCTATACTCGGCGTTTCACCAAAGAACCAAAGTCACCGACATAGTTTTCCAAGTTGAAGTGGCAATGGGCGGGTCGCTTTGTTCGATGAACTGATAACCGATGGGGAAGAAAGGTTCACGAGTGGTTACCACGTTAAACCGGAAAACGAAGAGTTGGTAGGCCCCCCACCAGGTGGACTGAGTTCATTGTTAAAGTCGCGGGTAGCCAATGGCTACAAGCGGCGTTGTGGCATTCTATGTGGGAGGCATTTGTTCAACAGTGGACGTCTTCCGGCTGATGATGATGATGAATTTAGTATTGAAGTATCTGCAGAAAGTTCATCAGAAAGATGAATATAATTTAAAAAATTACAAGAATTGTAGTAGAATTATTCGAATTATGTATGTATTACAATATTGTTTTATGTCATATAACGCAAACAGAAAATGTTGTTACGAATATACTAAGTATGCAAATTTAAATCATAAAATAATAATATAATTTTCTATACAGTAAATTTTACAAGTATTCAGTATAAACGGGCCTTAACAATTTTAAAACAAGAACCAAGGCATTGACCAATGACGGCTATGTCCCATCTCACTCCGTCAATATCGGAAACGTGCGAGAGACATACTCAGTACTCATTTGTTAAAAAATAAGACTATAACTCAAGTAACAAATAAAACTGATTAGACACCCCGTGACCCGTCACTGCAAAATGATTAACACGTCGTGATGAAATTTCTGATAAATTTACGCGATTTAAACCGTTCAAAGTTATAATCGCATAATAGATAGCTAATAAAAATAAGTAATTATCACGAAATCCTAAGACATTATGTATCTGTACTTATCTCATTTTACTACCATTTTCTACAAGGTAAGGTAATTGATGAAGAGTAATTGACCGAGCGAGAACTTTTTTTTATGACTGATAGGTTAGCCTTTGACCACTATCTCACCTGATGGTAAGTGATGATGTGGTCGAAGATGTTGTTCAGGCTAACCTAGAAGTACTACCTCTCAAGGACAGCTGCCGTAACACACCGTTAGGTGCTTGGCGACAGATTTTCTACTTGAGGGTGGTAGCTAGCCAGGTGAGCATTCGCAAAATGCCCTACCACCATGCTATAACGACTGCCATCCTTAGACAACAACCGGGACCGACGGCTTAACGTGCCCTCTGAAGCACGGAAACGCTCAGTAGTAATGTCACTAGCGGTCACCCATCGAACTCATGACCGCGCGCGACGTTGCTTAACTTTGCTGATCGGTTGAGAACAGCTAAGTAAACTTCGCTACGAGCGCTTCAATCGAGTAACAGACTTAGTTCGAGCGAAGCGTCTCTGCTTCAACTTAGACAAAAATGCTTTGGTATGTTCGGTTGCTCTCCTCTACAGGTCGCATTTCTCAACCGATTATCACAAAATTTTGTGAGCAGGTTTGATAAGCCCATACATTTTTTTTTCGATTCAGATTTTGTTTTTTTTTTTCAAAATGACGGAGATATTAATAATAAGGTGTTGAAAGTATGGACGCCTGCGCTTAATTTAATGGCTATGTCCTGATACACACGTCAGTTGCCTAAAAGTGATCGGTTCTCTCTCTCTCTCTCTCTCGTATAATCAATTATTTATTTTCCATGTTTTTGTAGCGAGTATATTAATTCGAGATAAATACATTACCAAGTATGTAAAATTATTGTATATTTACTACTTACCTACCTATTTCTGATACAACTAGCCTTCGCTTGGACCCGCGTGTCATCGATTTTTGTGTCAAAATCATACCTATTATTTACGTTACATATCTAGATTTTGAATTTCTTGACCCATTCTCCCATTAGCATGTGCTGTTCAATTGTAAGCTATGCAAGGACAGACTTGCGAGGTCTACAGCTCGGAGAGCTACCAGTTTTAAAGTGTTTCATTGTTAAATTTGTATTCACTTTCTGATAGGTAAGTTAAATGTTAGATAAGCAAACAATACTTTATATTTATGTCGTATGCTATAAACGTTCAATATGATAAATCCCATAATGCTCCATAATAGATATTTACGCTCAAAGGGGACGGAAAAATAACTATAATCCATTTAGTTTTCCTCTTGACTTCGCAGCTAAGAACCCCTATAAAGTTGGCGCACATATGTCTACCCTCCCCTCATGCATTTTGTGAGGCCCCACTGGACAACGCATCTTATGAAAGATATTGTATATATTATATATTAATTTTAGAAGGGCAACTAGTTATTTAGTATTATTGATTTTTACAATATTTTCTGTCTCCAAAGTCTGCTTGGTATAGGTATATAAGTATAAGTATATAGCAACTCAAGCGGCGCAAGTATGCTAACCTCTGTATGGGTTACATATTTGAGCCGTTTGGTGTACAGACGTTGGGTCCGTGGGGACCGAGAGCTCATCGTATTTTCCAAAACATATCAGAGCGCTTGGTTGATGCGACGCGGGATCAAAATGCTGGCACCTATTTGGCTCAAAGAATAAGCATTGCAATTCAACGGGGCAATGCTGCCAGCATGCCGGGCACGCTGCCAACTAGTAGTGGCCTGGAGCATTTGGACTGCCTGTGAGTCTGCAATGACTTATGGGTATCTAAATGCTTTTATTGTAGCAGCTGTAGTGTTGTATATAGTTCGTAGTATTTTGTTAATAGTACGAACAGGCATACCGCTGGTTAAAAAAAAAGTCTTTACTTAAGTACTCCCCATATATGACAAGTGAAAATTCAATAAGGGCTTCACTTACAGGTTTTGAGTGGCATGAACTCCTCGCGATAGCTTGTTACTATACTGCTGTTCTTCGTTGACAATTTACTTTCATTTTCAGTTTTTTAAGAGTTCACGGAGCGCTTTCCATAAAAACGTAGTTTCATCATATTTTAAATACTATAAGTGTTCAAACTCGGTGACACTGCATGTATATCCTCGAGTCTAGGTAATACCTATGCTTCTGGTTGGCCAGATTTCCGTAAAAACAGGTATTTTCAAAAATAATTCGAAAATCCGTTTTGTATGGGAATTGTTATTCTATTGTTATTTTATTTTTTGAAGCAGTGATGGCTCTGTGTCGTTGGCTATGGACTGCCGTGCAGCAACTTGACGCGGGCTTGAGCTTCACCGCACACCGCATAGTGGAAGGGCATTTTGCGACTGCCTGCCTGGCTATCGACCACCCTCAATTAGAAAATCGGATAGCTATCCTTGAGAGCCAGTTACTTTAGGTTTAGCCTGTTAACACCTTCGACCAAATAATCACTTACCACCAGGTGAGATTGTGGTCAAAGGCTTACCTACAGCAATAAAAAAAAACAGTAAATAGACATTTAGGGATAAAATAAATAATAAATCGAAAAACTGGCAAACCAGACGCCTAGATATTAGAATCAGCAATATGAGTACAAAATTTCACCGAGTTTGAACACTTGGTATTGTTTGAATATTTCGTCACAAGTGATGAACTGCACTACGCCCATCACCTGAGACATTTCATGTGCCTGTAATTTCATAATTACTAACTGGCTCTCAAGGACTGCTGCCAAAACACACTATTAGGTGCTTGGCGATAGATTTTCTACGTGGTCGCTAGCCAGACAAGCATTGAAGCTCAAGCTGGCGGTGGGGATCGAACCATGGAACTTCCACAAGTCTGCAGTCCATAGCTATCACCGCTCGGCTTTATTGCTTCAAAATAAGTACTGTCATAAAAAATACAGCTTGTTCTTTCAAGCATATTTGACAAAAACGTTCACAAAGCTGTGTAGAAGTTTCAAAACATTCACAAAACGCTGCGACCACTTGCGTTATGATTTACACGAAGTGTTTCTCAAATATGCTACGTGCGACATAAATCAGGTCTGACGCAAACTTTAGCGACGTGCATTGTCGTAAATAAAGAAATCTATCTTTTGATTTGCAGAAAAATAATGTGAATTGTGTCGGGAATTCAAATCAGATGTTGTCGTATAGAAAAATATCATATGAGTAGAAGCTATTTTTTGGGCTTAAAAAATAAGAAAAACACAAGAAAAGCTGATGTTGTGGTTGAAACAATGATGGCCGTGCGGTAATACCTATGGACTGCCGTGCCGCAGTACCGTTTCGATCGCCACCGCCGGCTTGAGCTTTACCAAATGGGCAGGGAGGGCATTTTGCGATTATCCGCCTGGCTAGCGACCACCCTCGAGTAGAAAACCTGTCGCCAAACACCTTACAGTGTGTTCCGGCAGCAGTCCTTGAGAGCCAGTAAAATTACAGGCACATGAGACTTAACAACTGTAGTACGTCTCAGTGTGACGGGCACAGTGCAATTTATCGTTGACGAAATGCGTCTGTTATAGGCAGAGGTTAGTCCACTTACCAGACTCCCGTAAACTAAAGTATATAAAAAAATTGAGAAATCGTTTTGAATGGGAATTGTTATTTAGACATTTAGGGATAAAATAAATAATAAATTGAAAGACTGGCAAACAAGAAGCATAGATAATATGCGTGCACAATTTCACAGTGTTTGAACGCTCGATATGTGAAATATAACGAAACTACGTTTGTATCTAAAGCGCTCCGTGCACTCTACTTTAATTCTGTTAATTTAACTAATTGGAGAGACAATCGGTGTTAGCTAAAACAAAAAACCCTTTGTTTCACAATACAAGAACATAAAATCATTTGCTGAAATTACAACGCTGTTAACCAATCCAGTCCTAATCGTAACAGCTTAGAAATCCTTGTTTCTCTGATCTGTGTTAGAAATCATGGCGTGGTTTGACATCTTGAGAACTTAAATGTCTTCTTCTTCTTTATATGGACGTAAATGTCAAAAGTTACAGCAAGACAATACGACCACAGAACAATACACCGTTATGGTTTTATGAATGTGGCTGACATAAACAATTTTTGTTTTAGTAGTTAAGAATGTGAAGCAAGAATGCGTAGTTTCTCATTGAGTAATTATAACAATGACAATTTAATGTTAAAGAGTAATAAAACACAGTGATTCATGAACACTTTCTATTATTAACTTTAAAGCAGCAATTCGTTTTAATCTTTGACACGCTTGATATAGACTTTCTTAAATTTAATAAATAAATTGGCATCGTACTGAACCACTATGGCCTAAGTTATGAATGAAATTCTATTGTTATCATTATCGCTGATGCCAATGGGTTAAGCGCGTCATAGTTCATTATTTTTGTAATTTTGTGCAAATCAAAACTTATTATGAAGTTTGCTTAGCCGTTCTTAATCGATCAGCCAAGCAACGTCCGCCGCGGTCAGGAGTTGGATGGGTGACCGCTAGTGACATTACTACTGAGCGCTTCCGTGCTTCGGAAAGCACGTTAAGCCGTCGGTCCCGGTTATTATATTACGGTAGCAGTCGTTACAGCATGGTGGTATGGCATTTTGAAAATGCCCGCCTGGCTAGCTACCACCCTAAATTAGAAAATCTGTCGCTTAGCACCTAACGATATGTTCCGGCAGCTGTCCTACGGAGCCAGTAACTCTAGGTTAGCCTGAACAACATCTTCGACAACATGAACACTTACCATCAGGTGAGATAGTGGTGGAACAAGGTTAGCCAATAGGCTATAAAAAAAACGGAACCTCAGATTGCTCCCTATGTGTGATCGGACCGCAAGGTGATTGGAAATTATAATATGAGATTTTATTTAAAAAACTACTAAACTATAAACAAATATCATCCTAAATCTGTATGCTACCAATTTAAGAAGAAACATATTTCACTTTTTTTTTACCGGTGGTATGCCTTTAATAACAACATACTACGAACTATATACAACACTACAGCTACTACAATAAAAGCATTTAAATACCAATAATTCATTGCAGACTCAGAGGCAGTTTATTTTTTTTTTATTTCTTATATTATGATTACATAAGTTCGTACCTATATATAATTTATTTAAATATTTTTGTTGAATTATTGTTATTTGCAGTGGGTGTTTAATGTTATTTAAGGTTTCATGATTTTTTTTATGTTATGCGTCATTTTTATTGACAGTATCAATTTATAACGAAATTTAGCTCCGTGTTAAATTGTTATAAATACAACATAAAAGCAAGCATCAGTGCGCCTTATGTTGAATTTACTGTATCACCGGAATTTTCCACTGCTGAACAGGGCCTTCCCCATTAAGGGAGGATTTGTCATAATCAACACGCTTGGCAGGCGTCTTGGAGCTCACAGTATAAGATATCGGTACCTCAGAAGGCGCTGCTGCCCACCTTCTGGTATTTTAACTTTAGGCGCCTCTTACGACTTGTCACCCCCCTATTGCTCCCTGTGGGTACAGGGAGCAATAGGGGGGTGACATTCTAGCCTTGCACCCCATTGCACTCTAAGCCATAATTTTGAATTTTCGGCATTATGTTAAATAGAGAGAGTGTTTTTTTATGTTATTGTGACGGATCAAGCACGAGGCCCACCTGATGTAAAGCGGGCTAACCTCTGCCTATAACAGATGCATTTCATCACAAGTCACAAATAGCACTGCGCCCGTCACCTTGCGATATAGTTGTTGTCTCAGGTCCCTGTAATTTCACTGGCGCTCAAGGACTGCTGCCGGAACCCACCGTTAGGTATATGTCGACAGATTTTCTACTTGAGGGCGGTCGCTAGCCCCGCCTGGCATTCGCAAAATTCCCTTCCACCGTGCTGTGAAGCTCAAGCCCATGGCAGGATTTGAACCATGGACCTGCTGCGTGGCAGTCCAATGCCACTGAGCTATCGATGCTTCAAAAATTGAAATAATGGAAATATATCGATGTTTGTTCTATAAAAGAACACAAAGCGATGCAATTACTTCTACCAACACTCATTCATATACAAAATTTGCGCAATTCTACATAAATACGCAGATAGCAACATACTATATACAATATATTAGTTTTTGTTTGTATTTTCCGTACCTCAGACAACGCCCTATCACATTTTTCTGCTGTCAACCTGAAATCTAATAAATCATTGCCCCAGTCACTCAATTTACCGCCAGCTCGGGAATCCCATAAAGCTATGGAGTCATTTCCAAGGCCTTAGAGGATGTGGTAACGCACCGGGTAAAGTGCACGGCATGGCGGCTACGATGCCTCTGTCATTTATCATCCCTCTCACCCTATTCAGTGGTGAAGGGTGTTATGTCCTGTGAAAATTGGAATCGCAACTATATTTTTTCATATAATTTAATAAGAAAATATATTAATAAATAGATTCAGGCGTTACTTTGCGGAAATCCATATTTAATAATAACAAATATTTTTAAAATATTTTATGTTATAGTGACAATTCCGCCTAATTAGGCCGGAATTGTCACTAGATATATTTTTGTATTTTTAAGTGTTTTATTAAAATATTAATTTGATGTTTTCATAAAATATTTTAAAGATATTTGTTATTATTTAAAAAAAAATGTTTTACTTTTATTTTATATTATAATGTTTAAAAAACAGTTTTGATTGCGTGAAGACTAGATATATATATATTGCGTTAGAATGTTACCTTTCATTTCTTCCCGTGGGTGGCGTAAGAGGCGACTACGAGAAAAGTGCGCCAATTGCGCAGCATGCCACTTCTCACATGTATGTGAGTAGGGAGTTAATAAATAATTATAATAATCTATAGTCATAAGTTGCACCAACTTTGTATTCCGATTGAGTACAAAGTTGATGAATCGAAGATGTTATTCAGGGTAACCTTGTATAACTGGCTCTGAAGGACATTTCACGCGCACACTGTTAAGTGCTTGGCGACAGATTTTCTGCTTGAGGTTTGTAGCTAGCCAGGCGGGCATTTTCAAAATGTCCTACCACCATGCTATAACGACTGTCATCTTATAAGACAACAACAGGGACCGACGGCTTAATGTGCCATCCGAAGCGCTCAGTTGTATGTCACTAGCGGTCACCCATGCAAGTTATGACCGCAGCGGATGTTGCTTAACTTAGCTGATTGGTTAAGAACGGCGAATCAAACTTCGCTACAAACGCTTCAAAAATTAAGATTTCATTACATTTGTACGGAACCCATGGTGTATGAGCTCGATTTGCATTTGGCTGTATTTATTATATTACTATTTAACTCTATAAATAATTTAGCTGAACACTCGTAAGAGTAAATTGTATTCGGAACCTCATTTATGTATAACATCTAATGTACCTACAAACATGACCGCAATTAATGCTTTAAATATTTTGTGAAGCAGTGATGGCTCTTGGCATTGGCTATGGACTGCCCCGCAGCAGGTTCATGGTTTGAATCCCGCCGCGGGCTTGAGCAGCACCGCATGGTAGAAGGGCATTATGCGAATGCCCGCCTGGCTAGCGACCACGCTGTTAACCTTCGACCACATCGTCACTTTCCATCAGGTGAGATTGTGGTCATAGGCTTACATTTCTGCAAAAAAATTGTAGTTTTATTGGAAGTAGGTATATAACAATATCTCACCTGAGAATTGTCCTAGACGTACTCTAATCCTCAGCGAGACGGAATAAATCCTCCACCTGGAGCTTGGAAGCCCAACCTGGCGAGACTTATCGATTTAGGGAACATTTTTAGTTCCTATACGTTTCTATTTTTGTCTGTGGTTCTAGCAACACAAAATAAAGATGGGTTTGTTTAGAGTAGAGTTCACGCAGCGCTTTCCAAACACACGCATTACAAACGTAGTTTCGTCATATATTAAGTACTAAGTTTTCAAACTCGGTGAAACTTTGCATGTTTATACTTGAGCTTAATAAGATTGAACATGCATATAAATGACAAACAACTCTAAAACATACACCACCAATCTGCATACCTCCCTACACATAGGTACACTCCCGTCACACACAAATACTCTCTCTCTCTCTCTCTCTCTCTCTCTATAGCCTCCTCACCACTATATCGAATGAAGCTTAAATATTGGCATGGACAGTACACGTAGGATGCTCTTTAACTTGTAATTATATTAAGTAAGAAATTAACAAATTGTACAATGTTAGGATATAAAATTTTCAACACGTCTTTATGGGTTATTAAGGGTTACCAAGATACAGGCTGCGCCTAGTTTGGAACCCATTGTCTGAACATACATATATATGTTTATATACTGTGTTTATTAGAATAAGATTAGAAACTAGGTATATTGTAATTATGTATGTATTTGTAAACAATATCTTTGTTTTGCCAGATTTCCGTAATAGTAGTGTTTTCAAGAATAATTCGAAAAATCGTTTTTATGGGAATTGTTATTTTGACATTTAGTAATCTACGAGTATATTAGTAACGTTAGAGATACAATATATAACAATCACTTACAATAAATATTATGTATATGTATACTTAAAAAATACTGCATGTAAAAGTTAAGTTTCTTACACTAGGTTATATTTAAAAAGTTTTGTAATTATATAATAAATCGAAGAACTGGAAATCCAGAAGCACAGATAATAGGCAAAACTAATACTACTTTAAAATTACACAGAATTTGACACTTGTTATTTAAAATATGACGAAACTACGTTTGTATGGAAAGGCGCTCAGTGAACTCTACTCTTAAATATCAGTCTTATTATAAACGCTACTTAAATTTCATGTATTACTTAGCCTGATTTCTTACATATAAACATTGCGTAACCTAAGTACACACAAACAAAAAAACACCGACCCAACATTGTTTAAAATTTTACATAACAAGATGGCGCCCATATTTCTGATCAGCTGATTGAGTTATTATTTATATGTTTAAGACAACAATAAAATAATACACACTTGAATACTAATAGTTCTGTTTATAAGTTAAACCGTTCACTGATCGATTAAGTTTTGCAACGTCCGCTACAGTCATGACTTGGATGGGTGACCGTTAGTGGCATTATTACTGAACGTACACGTGCTTCGGAGAGCATGTTCCATTCCATACAAACTTTGTTTTGTCATATTTTAAATACCAAGTGTTTAAACTCAAATAAATTTAGCATGCTTGTCCTAATACGTATAGAAGTCATTGGTTCCTCAATTACAATTTAACACTAGTTCGGGAACCTATTGGTTCACTGTATTTGCTGTATCTTATATTATGTCAATAGAAATAATTTGTTTGTTTTTTTTGTGTATGGTTTGCCGGTTCGTAAGTTTTCCATATAATGAAAATAAAAAAATGGTAATTTCAAAATTTTCAAAAATTAATATTTGTATGATATTCTTGCCTGAAATGCTTTCCTGGATAGCTACCATCTAGCTCTAGCTATTGGACTATCATGTAGGAAATCTGTCGTCAAGCACCAACGGTATGCATAGGCAGTTGTCGACTCTAGGTTAGCCATTAACATCTTTGACCTCAACATCAATTACCATCAGACGAGATAGTGGTAGAAAGCTAGTGTCTCAGCGATAAATAAAAAAGTAAGCAAAGGCCAAACTGGTCTTTGGTGCAATTCTAGCGCTAGCCTAGCGTATTCTAATGGCTAGAACTTGCCACACAGCTCTTCTACCCTAAACACAATAGAGTTTGCACACTTTGAGGTCAAATGTGAAAGTATCCACCAAAATAGTTTTTTCGTTGTTTAGTTACTCCACTAATTTACCGAAGGATCGAGCCAAGATCCACCTGATTTTAAGCGGACTAAGACTAAGTTAGACCTCTATAACAGATGTCTTTCGTTGCAAGTGACGAACATCACTGCTTTTGTTACCCTGAGACATACAGATGTTATCATTTTACTGTCTCATGTCCCTATCATTTTACTGACTCTCAAGGACTACTGCCAAAACACACTCTGTGTTTGGCGACCTAAATTCTACGAGAGTGAGGCAGCTAGCCAGACGAACATTCGCTGTATGCCCTTCCTCCATGCGGTGAAGATTAAGGGCCGGTTTCAGAATGTTCGAGTAAGTTCTGGTTATACTACCCAGAACATATTTATTAAATAAAACACTATCTTTGCGTATGCATCGGTTAAAGCTTCAAACGCGCTGCATGCTAATAATTCAGTTATTTTATGTTCTGGGTAGTATAACCGGAACTTACACGAACATTCTGAAACAGGCTCTAAGCGAGCAGTGGGGATCGAACCATGACTCTGCGGCACGGTAGTCTATAGCTATTATCGCTCCGCTATCATGGCTTCAAAGTAAAATCCGTTGAAATTATGATATTACCTTCCTTCTAAGTCATATCCGAGTTTTAAGCACGATATATTTATGGAGGGTCTGACCCTACAACGCGTGGATTATACGTATATAACCGAGTTATTATAGTCAGGGCATAATGTAGACATAACTAGATTTAAGCTGTTTTTCTATTGGTGGATTATTACGAGTTTTATTGGTTTGTGAAGTAAATATATTCAAACATATGATAATAAAACAAAATGTCGTGTAGCTGACTTCCAAAGAAAAGGAGGTTTGAAGAGATTTTTTTTCTTGTTTTAAGGGAACCTCCAAAGGTCCCTTATACGATCACTTTGTTGTCAGTCAAGACTCTTTTTCTTAGGAACGCGTGGAGGTATCAAGCTGAAATTCATATCAAAATTCAATATATTGCCAAAGCAATGAAAAGATACAGCCATTTATGCCCAATTTTCGACACTCGCAAGGCAATCAAACATACAGAGTGCTTCCCGTAAACTCAGAACCTTGAAATTTAATACGAAGAAACGTCTCATAGCACAGATAAAGGAAATATTGCTATAAGCAGAAATTTTTAGTCACATCATAAATAATTTTTTTTATTAATATAAAAATGTTATGGATTTCATTCATTGTTTTGATAGGACATATAAATTCTTTGAAATTTACTTTAAATCACAATTTGACTGCTGATATAGGCCGTATTCCACTTGACGCCACTATCGTTTTTTTCGATAATTTTGACCAGATGTTGTGTCTATGGTATATCTTATATCTTATTCATATTAAAGGTATAACCATAGACGCAAAATGTGGTCAAAATTATCGAAAATATACGATATAGGCGTCGGAAAACCCTACCGATGTTATGAAGTTTAGTATCTGAAAAGAAAAAAAATGGAGCCACATAATACTTAGTTACTTATATTAGTTCGTCGGTCAAGATCTTTATTCTGTACAACGGGATATTTTTTTTTTGGTTTCCGGTCTCTTAGTTGTTTAATTAAATTTTAATTTTGAAGTCAACAAATCGAAGGATTGTATCTCTTATAACACTCCTCCTCTTCCTCGAACATTTAAATATTTATAGAATGTTGTGAGACGTCACATAAAAAAAAATAAGTACTTAACTAATAATTGTTAATTTTTTCATTGTTATATGTTTGTAATTATTATTTTATTTATTATTTATTATTATATAATTTTTAGTTTTTTTATTGGAAACGAGTTATGTTGATTTGGTAAAAATATAGGTTTAGTAGCTGTTAGTCTAATAGCATTTCGTCTAAAACGCAATTGATTAATACTCAGCCCGTCTAACACGCAGTTAGTCTAAAATATGTTAATGCTATATAAAATATATGAATTATACGACGACTGCGACGACAGACAAACGATTGCGTATATATTTATATGCCAAATCATAGCAATTAACAAATCGTGGTCTGTAATTCTGAAACAGACGTGACGTCATTAATTTATGTACAAAAAAGGGATCTGCACTGAAAGCCACAAATTGTCAGGCAGATCCTTTAAACACATTTATGTCTTTCAAACAATATCACACAGCTAAAGCATAAAGACGCAAAACAATATACTCTTCTTTTCATTCTCACAGCTTTTTAATACAAAGGCAGCCATTTCTAATTAAGAGTAAGTCTCACACCTTCCATAAAAAGATCGCAATCACTTCACAAAATTCTAATTAAAAATATCGCGTACATCTAAAATAAACAGACAAAACATTGCTCTTTTAGAGCCTTTGAAACGGTGGAAAAAAAACTAAGGCTGTCCTTTTCAAAGCATTCAGTGCAAGGTGTTGAAAAATGAGCACACCTTTGAGACGGTACCTTAAGCTGGGAGAGGAAATGAAAAAAATGTAAGCCTTCCTTTGCCTGTACAAAAATTGCCTGTGGTCAGATTTTGAGCTTGTTGTGTGGACTTGCTTTAGAAGAGAGATAGTAATTTGTTCGTTGCAATGTATAGTTAACATTATATTCACATTTTTTTACGGTACAAGATTTCTCACTTCGAAAAGGAATAGAATCCACTTCGATTCAGCCGTAAAATCCCCGATAGCCCATTGGTTAAGTTACCCATAGCGTAGAATCTCTAAAAATTAGTAAATTGATTTTCGCGTAGCACGCGCTAGTGCTTGTAATTATATTTACAAACATAGATTGGTAGCGGAACCAAGGACCTGCGGCATAGCAGTCCATAGCTAACACCGCTCGGCCATCAGTGATAAATATAGTTATTATGGGTTTAAAACGCACCAAACCATTGCTCTAACGAAATAGTGATCCGGGTTGAAGTACAAACTTAAATTACCATACAAAAAACATATATTAGTTTATGTAACACTCGATAAATGTAAGTTACAAATATAAGTTTGTAAACTTAAAAAAAAATGAAAAAATAACAATTTTCAGATTTTCTTTTTCATTTACATTATTATTATATTTTATTGCTGACATGTTAGCCGTTAACCACTATATCACCGGATGTTAAGAGATAATGTGTTTGAAGGTTTTTTTAATAGAGTTACTAGCTCTCAAGGACAGCTGCTGGAACATGCCGCTGCTTAATGACAAATTTTTCGCTTAAAAGTGTTATGCCATGCGGCCATTTGCTAAATGACCTACCAACATGCGGGGATAAGAAGAATATTTTTTTTTAAGATAAGCATCCAACCGCCCTTTCTCCATGAGGTGAAGATTCAACCCGAGGCGGGATTCAAACCATTCTTCGTGACAATCCATCATCATCACTGCTTCTAGTCTTTAGCTTAACTCATATGATTTAATGAGTATAATTATACTCATTAAATAATTATATAACTTAAGTTACCGAGTGATTTGTGACACTAAAATTACAGGCACATGAGACTCAAAACTGTATGTCTCAGGGTGACAGACGCAGTGCAGTTCGTCACATTAAAAAAATGTCAAGCTTATTTTTTTTTAACTTTAGCACTAAGTACGTACAACGCAGGTTAATAATTTTGAAGCGCTCGTAGCGAAGTTTACTTAGCCTTTCTCAACCGATCAGCAAAGTTAAGCAACATCGCCCGCGGTCATGAGTTGGATGGGTGACCGCTAGTGACATTACTGCTGAGCGTTTCCGTGCTTCGGAGGGCACGTTAAACCGTCGGTCCCGGTTGTTGTCTTAGGATGGCAGTCGTTATAGCATGGTGGTAGGGCATTTTCCGAATGCCCGCCTGGCTAGCTACCACCCTCAAGTAGAAAATCTGTCGCCAAGCACCTACCGGTATGTTCCGCCAGCTGTCCTTGAGAACCAGTAATTCTAGGTTATCCTGAACAACATCTTCGACCACATCATCACTTACCATCAGGTGAGATAGTGGTCAAAGGTTAACCTATCAGGCATAAAAAAAAAAGAAAAAAAAAAGTTGATTATGTTGTCTTAGGCTTTTGCGATTATTACACAGTCACCCCCTGACCACGATCACTGCAAAGTGTTTGAAACGTCGGGAAAAAAATAATGATATATAAACGCGATTTAAACCGTTTAAAGTTGTTTAATGCCTATCAGAAAGTTTATTCAGCTTCTCATTTACTTAAACATAATAAATGTGTTTGGCAAGATTTTTTGAGACGTCATAATATAAATGAATACTCAGGTTAATGATAATTTATTTGCAAGAAATATTGTATAATAAAGGTCTTCGTTTGTAATAAGATGATCCTAGCATACTTCATCAATCTGACATGAAAATATTTTTTTTCTTTATTGCTTCTAATAAATATTTAATGAAATTAAATTATTCAAGTTCATTAACGTCATAATAAAATGAAATTTGATAACATTATTGTTATTAAATTCCAATATCATTCTATCATTATAATCTTTACATTATTATTTTTTTTATATTAAAATGGTAATAATACTACAAAATTTAAAGAATAATTAATCAATTTCCATACCTATGTTAATACCACTATAACAATCTTTTGTCAAACACTAATAAAACTTTCATCTTTTACATATTTATATCCTTACCTACATATATTTATTCCTACTTGCATACATGTTAGTTATTGTAATAATGTTTCTTTTACCAAAACTTCTGTGTTCTTTCTTTCTGTATTTTATTGCAAATGTGCCTCTTCCAGGCAAGACACTGCCTTTTGCAATACAGTGTAAACTAAAACAGGGCTTCACCAATTAATATTGTGTCATATTTTATTATGCTATAAACTAATTTGTATATGTAGAATAACAATCTTAAGTCAATAACACTAATAACAATCTTATGTCAATAACACTGTAAAATAAAAAATATTATTTAATAATAATAATAATAATGCTTTATTGAGTAATAAGGAGATACAGTAGTATACATTGTTGAAATCACCTTTTAAGTATTAAGTAATACTTGTGTTAGGTGTTTTCGCTCTTCCTTAATCATATGTAAGCTAAATCTCCAATTTCACGTCACATTAAACTATTAAAACATTCGTATGTAACAAAACGAGATTCTTTTTTCTTAAAAATAATTAGGGTAGGACATACATTTTATTTGAACGTGCCAAGTAAAACGGTTTAGTGTATGAGGTAAACAAAGTCACGCCACCGACGACAGCGGTAGCAGCGCGCGGCGCTGGTGGGTGCTCAATAGTGCAGTGAATTTGTTGTGTGGTCCAAGTAAAAAGATGTTAGCTGTTTACATATATATTGTCAGTTTTGAGTCTTGTATGAGATTGTACCTAATTAGCGGGCTAGTGTTATCGCACGTTTTTGTGTTTTGTTCATGAGAACAAAAATGATAAAAATAAAATGTATATATAAAAATAAAATGTGAGTAATATTTATTAGTTTAGTATGTGTGTGTGTGTGTGCGTGTGTGTGTGTGTGTGTGTGTGTGTGTGTGTGTGTGTGTGTGTGTGTGAGTGTGGTATTTTTTTGATTTGCCATCTACAACATATTTCTCATATATACGTGTATTTATTAAGTAAGCCTTTCCATAAGAGCTTCAGTTTCATCATAACTTAGTTGCAGTAGCCAGTTTGTTACTGTAATTTTACATTTATAACTATGAAGTGGATATATATTTAATATTTTATTTATTTTGTTATATAAATATTTAGATTGGCTTATATACTGCCGACTAGCAAATATTGAGTTTACATGAGGTTGAGCGATTACAATATCCCTTCTTCTTTTTGTTAAGGAGTTAGGGTCAAATTCAAGGTTTTTATGCATTTTCAATATAGTATTTAGTACGTATAATTTCCTAACAGTCAGTATTTCTGTAGAAGAATATAGCATATCTGTAGGGTACTTGTAAGGCTTAAAGAACATTGATTTTAGTAATGACCTTTGCGTTCTTTCGAGATCTAAAAACGTCGTCATCGTTGCACCTCCCCAGACAGGTATACAGTATGTTAAAACTGATTGAGCTAATGCTACATAGATTTGTTTTAGTAGTTTTGGTGGTGCTACATGTCTTAGATTTTTAAAGACGTATCCTAGTTTTCTAATTCTAGTCATTACGAGTTCAATGTGAGCGTGCCATGATAATCGTTGATCAATGACCACTCCTAGGTATTTAGTGAATTCTACCTTTTCCAGAGTAGGACATTCACAGTATATATAATCGTTACAGGTGTGTATTTTAATATTAAAATTAGAATCAGGCTGCGAGTTATTATACATTGCGAAACATATGAAGTTGGTCTTTGAAACGTTGAGTGTCAATAAATTAAGTTTCAACCATTTATCAACCTGCTGTAGACCTTTTTCTGCTTTATCTTTGACGTCGATCCATGAGGTTCCATTGAAGACTATAGCAGTGTCGTCCGCATAGGAAACTATATGCCCATCTTTGATTTTTATATCGTGAAGGTCATTTATGTAGGTTAAGAATAATGTAGGTCCGAGCACACTTCCTTGTGGAACTCCGTAATTAATAGGCATATCGTCACTAATGGTATCACCAATTCGAACTGTTTGTTTTCTGTCATGTAAGTAGTCTCTAAATAATCCAAGTGCCGCACCACGAATACCTATTTTTTCCAATTTATTAATTAGGATGGGGGCAGACACGGTTTCGAAGGCCTTTTTTAGGTCCAGAAATACTGTTAGGCATTTGTTTCCTTTATCAACATGTTCTACTATGTGGTTACAGAGGGCTGTTACAGCATCTTCAGTTGAAATACCCTTCCTAAACCCATATTGGGATTTAGATATAATATTATATTTATTAAGATAGCTTTTTAGTCTGTTGTTTAATATTTTTTCTAATATTTTAGAGATGGCAGGCAACACTGAGATGGGTCTGTAATTACATATATCTCGTTGATCTCCATTTTTGTATATAGGTGAAATTACAGATTGTTTTAAAGTGACAGGAAATATTCCTTGGGAGAAACATAAATTTAATAAACGGCAAATAATTGGAATTAAGGTATTTTTGGATAATATTAGGAAACTTGAAGGTATATTATCATAACCAGAAGAACTTTTCTTTTTTAAATTCATAATTATACTATTTACTTCGTCAGGATCACTGTCAAGTAGAACAAATGATGAAACTTGCTGAATGGACAAGTTTATAACAGAGTTATCGTTCAAATTGGCAGTTTGCTGGATAATATTTTCTGCTAATGCTCTGCCTATACTAGAAAAATATGTATTAACATAGTTAGCCGAGTCAAAGGGGGAGGTTTTAATTTGTAGTAATTGTGAGTTTGGTGTTTTTGCTGTTCTATACTGTGTTATATTATTAATGGTTTTCCATAACTCTTTATTATTTTTTGTCGATTTAGCTAGTTCTTCTCTGTCATATTTTCGTCTTACATTTTTTATTAAATTATTGCAATAGTTTCTGTATCTTCGATATGTAATTTTTAATATGTTATTTTCGGGATCGTTTTTAAGTTTCATC
Source organism: Plagodis pulveraria (assembly GCA_963890685.1). Lineage (NCBI taxonomy): Eukaryota > Metazoa > Arthropoda > Insecta > Lepidoptera > Geometridae > Plagodis > Plagodis pulveraria. Next base: position 5,171,367 of record OY982964.1, on the reverse strand, counting down.
TGCATAGTATTTCTATTTCTTATACACCGTAAAATACCCTGTGTGATCCACGGTTTTAATATACGCTTGCTTCTAGGTATAGTTATTATTTTAGTAAAATCCGTGAGACTTTTTTGAATTCTATTAATCAAAAGGGTAGATAGTAAATTAGGGTCATTGATTTCCAATAAATCTCTAGCAGTAGATTCTAAATCTTTCGCAGCATTATTAAAATCAATGATAGTTTTATATTTGCGGACATTTGTATAGATATTTATTTTTGAAAATTTTAGTAGTACTGTAAGATGATCTGTAATGGAAGTATTCAGGATGGCTATCGTAGCAGTGTTTTTAGTTAACTTAAATTTAAGAATGACATGATCTAGGCAATTGTTACCTCTGGTAGGTAAATAATGACCGGGTAATAGGCTATAATTAGTTAAAGTGTTTAAATAACTAAGACGGTTTTTCCTTTCCCAACTTAGCTCGTCCGTTTTAGTCAAAATATTAATATTGATGTCACCTACTATAATTATTCTCTCAAATGATTTTATTTCATCTAGGTGTTTGCTCAAAGAGTTTATAAATATTTCGACATTTTTATTTGAGGGTGAACGATATATACATAGTATTATGGTAGAATATATATTAATTTGTAAACAAGAAGCGTTTTCCAATTTTATCTCGCTAACGAGAACATTATGGATGCTTTTAATGTACGTTGTTACACCGTCATTTTGATTGAGATGGTTAGTAGTGCTGAATGAATTATAGTTTGTGAGGAAAGGTATATTTTTAGCAGCGTTAAGTCTACATTCTGTTAAAACTATGATATCTACTTCAAATTTTAATTCACTTAATGTTAGTTGTAAGTCTTTTATGTTACTATAAACGCTTCTAATGTTTTGCGTAATTATCGTTAAATCTGAAGCTTCTGTGCGTAATTTAGAGGGTAGGTCTTCTATATTACATATAAATGAATGAGCGGTTTCAGTTTGATCTATTACTTTAGCAATTTCTATCGGACTATCCATCATAAAGGTGGAAAAAAGCAATTTCAGTCATTTCTAGAACGTGATTCGTGTAACGCATATTTGTTATTTTAAAACATTGTACTATTATTATATTGGCAAACTTTGAGTATTTTTTATTGAGTGAGGTATGTGTGTATGATTTTGTGTATATATATAAAAGTGTGAGATGTATGTAATGAGTCTTGTTGTGTGAAAGCATTTGTGTATAGTGTATTATATTAATATTATTGATTACAAAAAGTATTAACAAATATAGAATTCTACCTATTATGATGATGATAAGTAGTCATGATTCTTGCATTAGCCTGTTAACTTGTTCTTCACAGTGTAAGTTAATTATTGGTGAGTTTTCGTTCTTCCTTACGTATACTCGTCCGTACGAGGTCCAGCAAAATTTATAATTCTTTGATTTAGCCAAATCTCTTGCGAGGTAATATAGCCGGGATCCTTTGATGGTTAATTGTTCAGCGACAAAAATGGGCGTGTCTTCGTTTTTAGTAAAGCCAATATGTTTTGCACAGAGTTTGGCTTTATGCTTGATGTTGTGAGCTTTGCTCATTTTTAGTACATCAGCTTTTAAAAGAGTAGAGGAAAGCTCGACGATAATAGGTGTGTTGTTTTGTCCTTCTTTTTTTACCCCGTACTCTATATATATCTTTGATATCTGGTCTATTAATGTTGCAATTTATAGATTTACCCAGACTTACCAGCATTTTAATCAAGTCTTCTGTTGTCTCAGCATTACCTCTGGGTACATTTTTCAATTCTAAATTGTTTTTTCTAACATTTCTTTGCATGTCTTCTAATCTATTTTCTAATATTGATATGTATTCATTACTTTTCTTACTTTCTATTTCCATGTATTCGATTTTTTTTTCAAGCTCTTCGTTTTTGCTCATTAATAGAGCCATGGAGTTTTCAATATTCTGATTAGATTTTTGTATTTCAATCAGAGTGGGGTTGAAGAACTTTTTTAATTCAGCTTCTTGTTTATTCATCAACCTTCCTATCATTATCTCCATTTCTTGCTTAAAAGTACTGAAATCAGTCTCGAATTCATTATCTCTGCTTCTTTTGCCACGTAAAAGAACATAGCTAGGAGGTGTAGTTTCCATTTTCTCACTTCCCACATTTAAGTTAGTGTCACTGGCTGACTTGTCAACAATACGTTTCTCTACTAGGTATTTTTCCATTTTACACTACGTCTTGGGCCAACAGACAAAACGAAATTTATTCCGCTAACGCTTTGTACTTGCGGCAAACAATAATACGTACAGTGTTATTGTGGTGATGACGCGCAGACGCAGCGTAGCTAGCAGATATGTTGCCGTCACTGTCGCACTCGTCTTCAATTGCTTGCGTCGCTTGTATTGAAAGCAGTGCACTTGTAATGTAACTCGTCTTATTTTATGGGCGCCTGGTAATTTATCGACTTTTGTTTTGGTATTTTAAAGAAACTTTTGAAAATAAATTTAAATAAATTGCACGGGTTGCACACGTCTAAACGCTATCGCGGTCCGGAAGGAAGAGGGATTATTTAGAGTCAATTAATTAAAATTTGGCATCAAAATATTCAGTCAGATTATAAAAACAACAACAGAGCAACAATATACGTAACTCACGTTAAAAGGAGGGTAGTGAGAGATTCGTTATTCTTAAGGGCAATTTATCATACATTTTTACACACATTGGGAAACAACTACTTCTGTATGATTGTATCCTGATTTGTATTGGGATTCTCATTTAATCGGGGTAACGTAAATTAAAATTAGAATATGTGCAAGACTCAAATAAATATGGGCGTGTTTTTACAACATTCCAGATATACATGCTGGGGACAGTGAAGACACTTCTATGTTCGCTTCAAAGAAAACCTTAAAATAAATTTACAATCATCATCATAATCATCAGCCGGAAGACGTCCACTGTTGAACAAATACCTCCCCCATAGAGCGCCACAAAGAACGGCTATTAGCCGCTTGTAACCATTGACTACCCGCGACTTTCACGACGTCGTCAGCCCATCTAGTGTTAATAAAGCGTTAATTAATACTTATGTTTGAACAGATTTTGATGCTGACAAAAAATGTTTCAGTAAATTTACAATACTGAAACATTTTAATTGTCCGCATCAAAATCTGTATAAAACATAAGTAATAATTCTTCCAACGTTCAAAATTCAACAAAAGTATTTCGAAAACATGACACAACAGAAAAAGTTTTCCGTTAAAAGGGCTATTATGAAAGTTCGTCAAGTATTCAAACTTTGGCATAAAATACATAATGCTTAGATAACTCAGAAGTTTTGATTTTAGAAAATCTTAACAACGATTTCTTAGTTTTTACAATAATAATAGCAAAATCTTAAGGACAGCTGCCGGAAAACACTTTTCTTATGAACCAATTATTAAATTTTAATATTTTTAATTTATAAGACAACGTCTGTCAACCTTAAAATAAAAGAATACCTGGACGAAATGTGTACATGCACGAATCCCGTATTGGACGAACTTCTCACAAATCCATAATAATATATAAACTATTTAATTTTGATTGAATACCTTATAAGGTAATATAAGCTTCCAAATCAAACGACGACATGAAACATTTGAACAAATAGCGGGATTTGATCTGTCCCGGTGTGTCCCCAGAGACTGATGGCCCCGGGTTCGAATTCCGCTCGTTGTTATTTTTTTCTTTTCCTTGTATTTTTGTATGGAAAGCTTTTATTACATGATATGTTACGTGCAATAATATTATAAAGAGGAAAGAATTGTATTTTAGATTTTTTTATGACACGAACCGATTACGATTGTATTTTTAGACTGGACCGATTTTGATGAAATTGGTATAAAAATTGTTTGAGACCCGAGGAAGGATAAAGGATATTTTTTTCTAACTGCGCAAAAAGAGGTTAATGGTTTTGCACCATAGCCCAAATAAACGAGGCGGAGTCGTGGCCGGAAACCTAGTTAGATATAAAAAAGATAAAACATAATTTTTAAAATGCCTAAAGAAAGGCTATTTATTGTCATATTTGATTCAACGACTGGATTAAAAAAAAATAACAATATCGAAAAGTAAAAACAAAATTATACTTGTACTTATGAACACTCACTTTTCTACTTTACTACACTTTCTTTATATAATGATGTGTAAAAAAAACTGAATGCATAAAGACTAGGAAATATTTTCGTTAAGAAACACGTTGGCAGTTACAAACAATAATATTATGGTATTAATAATTTGATTGAATTCTATTACAAAGTTATTTAATCACTGATTAATTCGATAAATTTCATAATGAGATTCTGCGACATAAAATCTCACATTCTTCGCATAATATCTAAGTACTGCGACATTGTGAATCTTTATCTTCCCTTCACATGTGGCTTCCTTGTAACATTCAATTTACACTCAGCTGGGAGCAACCTCAAAATCTTTTCGTGACACAGTCTATTTATTCTCTAACGCTAAAACTTTTCTTCTGCAAAATCTCCAAGTTTTTGAATGAGTGTTTTTTACGCTGTGTCTTACAATTTTGTTAGGGTCGTAACGTCGAGGTTTTAAAATGTTTAATAAGTACCGCCCAAGTCACGAGTGGGTGCTTAAGGTTTTCGAGTAGTGCTCCCTTTAGTGTCTCTTTGCCTTAAATACGGAGACATTGTGTTAAGACTGAAATGAAACTGGGGTTTCGTGTAACAAAAATGTAGATGCTTCGTTGAATTTTGTAAGACTATTAAATTAAGTAAGCAGCTAGTTCGTAAAATGAAGTTCTTTTTCAGTTATTTTTTATTCTAGCATTGTAATATTTTCATTAGCGACTGCCAATCGAATAAGCTTACAAAATAACAACGAAGGATGTAGAGAAAGATGAAGATGTGGTCAAATTCCGTTAAAAGTCCAAACTTTTCCTTGAATTGTAATTAATAAAAATATTTTTATGTTCGTATAGCGTCAATTTCTCCAATGGTATAATTTGGATTGAAGGCTAGGTCACCTTGAAAAGTCAGAATCAAATGTTATATATTTTCTGTACTCTGTTATTTTAAATTTTAACATTTGACATAGAAAAAACTCTACGAGGATACTAAATTCCGTATCGTCCGTATTACTGTATCAGCGGGATCTTCCACTGCTGAACACAGCCTGCCCTATAAATGGGGTATTTGCCATAATCCCCACGCTTGGCAGGTGGCTTGGGGATCACAGAGTAAGATGGCAGTTCTTTAGAAGGCGCTGCTGCCCATCTTCCAGTATTTTTAACTTAGTCGCCTCTAACGACACCCAAGGGATGATATAGGGAGGTGCAATTCTAACCTGGCACCCCAAGGGGCAATATGATTATATATTATTAAAGTATTATGATATCTTGTTATTAATTAATCAATAATTGTACCCCGCTGTGTTAGATTTTGAACAAAATGGCGCGGCCCTGAGAGAAAATTAGACTATTATCTATAATAATGTATGACATAATAACACTCATTCGAGTTCTATTAATTACATATATTAATTAATAGATTATATAAAAATTTCAGAATATCAAAATGTTCAACTTCTTGGCAAGAGATAATTTTCGCAACCGCAATAAAACAATTTAAGTTAAGAACTTGCCACGCACTGAAAACAACAATGTTTACATGAAATAATGAGCCCAAGTTTTATTATAATTTCCCTCAGGGGCCCAACTCCCACCTTTTAAAATCTTTTATAAAACACGAACGTCATTATTTCAAGTTTAAAATATTGATACTAAGATTCGTACCGTAGACGTCACGAAACAATAATGTTCGTATAGCGCTATCTCTATCGCACAAATTACTTCATCCAATGCATGTAGCCCGCTCTCACGTTGAAGTTCGAATGTAAGTTTACTATAGTGACATGTGGTAGTGCAACATAAAATTGTTCATTTAAGGTTAAAATAAGTCTGAATTAAGAGATGGGAGTTTGCCCCCAGGGCCTCGTCGTCTTAAACGGATAGTGGTAACAGAGCGCCGTCGTTTGAATAATTAACAATTTAGGTACCGTTTTGAAATCTTTGCAGAATAATAATTTTAGTACCTTAAGATTTTATTGTATTTAAAGATAAATATCTTGTATACTAAGATGGATAGGGCAGGGTGTTCCATTCCCGGGCGGTTCATGCGAAGAACACTGAGAAAAACGACTTAAAGGCTTAAATCAAATTTGACCTTTTACCGTTGAATTGTAACAACGTAAGATGAATTCACAACTCTTAAGATGATTTTCACCAATCAATAAAAATGTACCATGTTTTATAATAAACACAACCGTCAAAAACGCCTTCCGTAAAGTATTTTCAGAATTGAACTTATACGATAATAATTGCAGTATTGACCATAAAATATACCTTACTTTTACGGCGGTTTATATACGGTGATTATCACTATAACGTACGACTTAATCAGCCTCATCGAAAAGTCAATATTTAAGAAAGACCACAAAATACACCTTAAATGAAGACGAAAAGAAACATTCGCCTTCACTGACCTCGTTTAACGCCTTCTAGTTGGAAGGCGTTTTTGTACGTATTTACGTTTGGTCGGTTTTTTGCCTTATACCAAATAAATTGGCCGTCATTAGGGCGCTTTTGACTTTAGATTTTTCTCAGTAAACGAAGACGCAAATCGCTTCGTTCAGTTACATGGAATAGAAACCATATAGCGATGGCGCTTCTGAGTATTCCTGAAGGTACGATTATAGAATGGGGATGGCGGAAACAAATTATGAAGTTCCGTGGCACACTTTCCGAAATGTATCCGATAAAAAACCGATAAACATGCGACTTTGCCACGCAAACCTCTAGTTGGTCGTCGAGCTCCCATTTACACTGAAAGTTATATACTATGATGTATGTCATGGCATAATATGTCCAAATTTTAGCTCTTTTTTGCTTCACTATTAAGCTATTGAAAGCTGGTGCTTTGTTGATTAGTATTTTTTCTTTAGTAGGGCAAATCAATTTCGACATTTTAGCGAATATTCTACCAAGACAATTATTTTTGTTCCAGACGGCAAAAGCGTGGTGTCCTAAATTTTAAATGACAAGATCGATGGTTTAACGTGCCTTGAACTATAGAAAGACTCAGTAGTGAATGCAACTAGCAGTCAATCATACAAGTGATGACCGCAGATATAGTCGAGGGGCTAAGAACGACTATATACATAACAACAAAGCGACAACCGCTCAAAATTTAATTTCCAGATTTCACATTCCTGTTTATAATGATGGCATATAATGGTGACGGTTTTTTTTTTAATGTTATTATGACGGAACAAACCCGAGGCCCACCTGATGTGAAGTGGACTATGCCTATAACAGACGCATTTCGTCAACGACGAATTGTACTGTGCCCGTCACACTGAGACGTACAGTTGTTAGGTCTCATGTGCCTGTAATTTCACTGGCTCTCAAGGACTGCTGCCGAAACACACTATTAGGTGCTTGGCGACAGATTTTCTAATTGAGGGTGGTCGCTAGTCAGGCGGGCATTCGCAAAATGACCTTCCACCATGCAAAGTGTTGTAACGTAAGCTCACAGTTTATGTAAAGTTGACACGCACTAACAAGTTATTTGTTTCAAATAACCATAATAGCAGAAGACAAAATTTTAGCGTGATTTGTCTAATAAAATGAACCATTATTCTAGAATCCTAACTAGTTTTCCTCTCTTAATATTGTACTGTAAATTGCAGAGCATGTTTTTCCAAAAAAATATAATAATAAAAAATGATTATTAAATGTTGTTTAAGCGGGGACTCAAATACATATTCATGTCCCTCTTTAAATAACCGAATTGAGTTTCTAGCCCAATCAATTCAAAATCTCTTTCGGGCGACTTTCTATGTAAAACATTTTTCAATTTATACTTGCTATCAATGACCATTAGACCGAAGCAATATTGACATGACATGATGAAACAGTGATGGCTCAGTGGCGTTGGCTATGGACTGCCGCGCAGCATGTCCATGGTTCGAATCCCGCCCAGAGCTTGGGCTTCACCGCATGGTGGTAGGGCATTTTGCGATTGCCCGCCTGGCTAGCTACCCCACTGAAGTAGAAAGTCTGTCACCAAGCACCGAACGGTTTGTTCCGACAGTAGTCCTTGAGAGCCAGTGAAATGGCAGGCACAATGAGACTTAACAACTATGTCTCAATGTGACGGGCGCAGTGCAATTCGTGACTTGTGATAATTTGCAACTGTTATAGGCAGAGGTTAGTCCACTTAACATCAGGTGGGCCTCGAGCTTGTTCCGTCACAATAACATTAAAAAAAATAAAAAAATGACAATACGGACAAATAGCGGAGTCTCATTAATAGTTCTCCGTATTCCCCTTTGAATACAGAACCCAAAACACAAAACACCCGGGAGCAACACAACACCAACCCATCATTTACTTTCCGACTTAAATAATTCATACCAATACTTATAATTCCGTTGACAGGAAACCCGACCTTTAAGCACGTTTTTTACACAAAATTATCGTGATTTAAATACAAGTGGTAATTTATTTTTAAATAAACAGTAGGTAGTAAAAACACAGGCATAAACTCGTCTTATTTCAGAGTTGTTTCCCATTTGCAAAAAAGAAGGAGTGCATAATGATATGTGTACAGTCAGCATAGAAAACGCTTTTGAAGTCAACTTAATTTAACATGGATTAAATTGAAATGATAACATTTATTAACGAATACAATATAAAATGTATATATAACTCATACAAGTACTAATAGATAGGCCTGTGGTTTCAAATCCGTGCCTTCTTTGAGAACAAATGGATCGGAAATAATGTTAACTATATTTCCGAACTACATGCTATCGCCAAATTTAATCAGAATCAGTTAAGTACTTTAGACGTGAACTAAAAAAAAAGCATAAAGACAGACATAGAAACTGACAATTGATAGGATGGGTGATATATATCCTACTGCACATATGCTAAAATGGTAGCATCATTTTCTGACCGAGATATAATTTGCCGAAGCTCTTTATCTGTATACTTTTTTTTTTAAATCTGTCGCCAAATACTTAACGTTGTGTTTCGGCAGCTGTCCTTGAGAGCCAGCACTTCTAAATTAGTCTGAACAACATCTTCGACCACATCATCACTTACCATAAGGTGAGATAGAGGTCAAAGGCCAACATATCAAGCATAAAAAAACCACAACTTATATATATCGTGTATAACTATGAAAGGCAATAACATTAACAAACATTTCCAATGAGTTATAGCCACTGATGCTTGGACATTTGCGATTGCTAACCTGACTGGCTGCTAACGTTGTGTTTCGGCAACTGTCTTAAAAGCCAGTTAGTGTCAGTCTAATCTAGGTATTCTGCAACATCAACGTTAACCATCTCATCACTTATCAACCTGTGAGAACATAAGCTCCACCAGTCAGCGAATAAACAAATAGGTATCAATCAATACTTTTTGTGTCAACGCTACAGATCACCCACCCAGCTCATAGCGGAATGTAAAAAGCGCCGGAGCCGAGTGGAGCCGGCGATCCGAGGGAATTATCTCAAATGAAGACATTATCCACTCGCGGCGTGCGCAAGCGCAGCGAACGTGATCTTTTTGTGTTTACAGGTAACAGGCAGTACGTAAGGTTGAGAGGCGAGTGCGGCCAAGCTGTCGTGCAATCAATCAATGTCAATAATAAATGTGTCATATTCATTATGTTTTACCACTTTACTTAAAACACAGTCATCACGTTGTGTAGACTGCTACCTGGGTATTTATGAAATAAATGTAAGCAGCGATGGCTCAGTGGCATTGGCTATGGACTGCCACGCAGCATGTCCATGGTTCGAATCCCACCGTGGGCTTGAGCTTAACCCTATGGTGGAATGGCATTTTGCGAATGTCCGCCTTGGTAGCTACCACCCTCAAGTAGAAGAATACTAAGTGTGTAATTTTTTTTCTTGTATATCGCATATAAGAAACGGGGCTATAAAAATGTAGTAATAAATAGTAGTAGAAGCCACGTTTTTACTGTCGCTTTTTTTTTCCTTTTTTTAACTATCTTATCGTCGTTCTGCACGTATTTGAGTTGCTAGTGAACTTTTGAGCAACTTTCGTTAAATTTTATTCTTTGTGACCGACTTCCAAAAACGGAGGGGGTTCTCAATTAGAATGTTTTTTTTTGTATATCTGTGACGCGATCATATTAGCGAAATATGAACTGGTTGGGATGATGAAAAAGTAATACCACCAGTTCATAATTGATACAATAATAGATATAAAAATAACAAATAATAGATTGAATAGTTTTTTGTTATAGTCAATTAATTGATAAATTTATTTGCGTATCTAATTCGGTAATTTGAACTCTCGTTAGTGAACAGTATTTTTGGCGATTTATTATCATTTAATTTTTTTTTATTTTAACTTTTTTATCATTAAAAAGAATGAAACAAATACTCCAAAAAAAACGTAACTGTCTCCCAACACCAAAAAGTATAAAATAACCTGTAGAAGTCAGACCATGACAATGTGAAGTCATTGTTAATCATCATGGTACCGAGTTTAAAAAGTTATTTCATAGTTTTTAGTGTTGGAAGTCGGAATCGCGAATTACAGTCATATAGTCATACAGGGGTCACACTAAATGTGGTTATATAATAAAACAGCAAATAATCACCAAATGCGTGGCCTCGCGTTTAGGATCCCGAAAAGAATGAAAATACAATACAACGCCGATTATCCGAACGCCAATTACCCGGATCGCCAATGATCCGAATCGGTCCTAAGCGTTATATAAAAAATTAAAACTAAGTACATATGTGCCGTGGCCGTTTGGTCCCGGGCTAGAATGTCACCCCCCCCCCATCTCTACCCTTGGCTGTCGTAAGAGGCGACTAAGGTTAACACACCAGAAGGTGGAAAGCAGCACTTTCTGAGGAACTGATATCTCAGACTGCGATCTCCAAGCCGCCTGCCAAGCGTAGAGGTTATGGCAAAATCCCCTTAATGGGGGACTGTGTTCAGCAGTGGACTATCTGGCTGATACAGTACAGTACATATGTAACTTTGTAGTGCACACTTACGTAATTCCTTGTATTTACTTTTCTTATTTTTTTTTCTTTTTTGCCACTATGTACTTCTATTATTGTTGTAAATTCTTATACTTTGTAATTTTGTAAAGGCCTGATGCAACTTACGATCGAGATGTTCAAGTAAGCATTATTGTAGAAGTGTTTTTGTTGTACTTAATAAAGTTTATTCTATTGTTTGTATTGTTTGACAGTTCGTTTTTCATGATAACCAGTCTATGTCCGATTATCCGAATCGACCCCGGTCCCAATGGATTCGGATAATCGGCATTCTACATGGATAATACATAACTTAACTTAAACTTAACAACTAACATACACTTAACTGTTAGTGGTGAACCCTTGATATCCATATCCGACTCGCAATTAGCTGGGATTTTAAAATAATTAATTGTTATCTCTCTAACTTGTAACGTATGGAAAAATCTTATGATTGTCTTCATTTAAAGAAGTATGAACGAATTTTTCTTCATTCGATAGGGTCATCTAATTTGCCTCCTTAGGCGGAATTGATGAGCCATATATATAAGGAATTGGCGTTCTATTGTTAAAAATTAGAAAAGATTTTGCCAATTAAAAATAAATTTGCATGAACATTTTTATATGATTTCTATAAATGTTTTTTTGATTATTCGAATTCATAAGTTTGTTTTATGTATATTGTAGGTAGATATGATTATCACAAACCAACATTTTAGGACTACGAAAGTCCTTCAGATAATATTTTCTTTTTGACCGACTTAAAAAAAGGAGGTGTAACTCAATTAGTCTGTTATTTTACGTTTGTTACCTCATAAGTTGGTTAGGTGAACCGATTTGATGATACTTTTAAATTTGAACTGATGCTTCTCCCCCATTTTGCTGCCCATTTAAATTTCATGTAAACTGGTCTAGCAATTTTTGAGTTACACTCCATTCACTGCAAAGTGTTTTACTATCTTGATATTAATATTATATAGTCATTGACAGTGAATGACAATCGATCTCGTAAGTAGCAAGGGTCACTAAAAAGGGTGAAATATTTTTTTAACCAAAGATGTATCCTTTTACAACACTCAAATGTGTGAAATATACTGTCGAAGTCGGTACCATGCCACAATATTGTGATAATAGGTACTTTTGAACTAACATGGTACCGACTTCAACAAGTTATTTTACACTACCACACCGACTTCAAAACTCAATGTTTTGAAGTCGGTTCCATTTTTAGGTAAAAATGTTTTTCAGTGAGAGTATCGTTGTTTTGACGATATTATAAATTACAATTGATTATGGAACAAATATTATCCCTGATTCAGAAAATGTACGGTGTTAAGTGGCTCTAGTAACCATCCAGGTTTTGGCCTGGTGTTTCACCAGGGACCAAGCCCAATGGGTTCCAGACAACTCCACTGGCTACTCTTATTTTAGGTTATTCTTTAAGAAGTTGGCTAAGGTATCTAAACATTCAAGTTTCGACACAATATGTTTTTTATATTACTTATAGGTTTGCCTGTGATAACTATCTCACCTGATGGTAAGTGATGATGTGATCGAATATATTAATCAGGCTAACCTACAATTATTGGCTCTCAAGAACAGGTGCCCGAACACACCGTTAGATGCTTGGCGACAAATTTTCTACTTGAGGGTAGTCGCTAACCAGGCGGGCTTTCGCAAAATGCCTTACCATCATGCCGTAACTATTGCCGTCTTATGATAACAACCGGGACCGACGGCTTAACGTGTCCTCCGAAGCAGGGAAGCGCTCAGTAATGTCACAAGCGGTCACCAAGTCTTGACCGCGGTGGACGTTACATAACTTTGCTGACCGGTTCAGAATTTGCGAAACAAAGTTCGCTACGAGTGTTTCTGGTCAAGTGTAATGGAGGAAAGCTTATTGCCGTATTATTCTATAATATTTTTTATTTCCAAACACATGATTGCAAAACAATCAAACGATTGACTGCTTCGTCTGTTTCAGATTTGCGTTCGGATGTTTGGCGGTTTCTTTTAGTTATTGATTAAAGAATTTTCCGCTAAGTATCCACTTAGTGTCCGCTAAAGATCCTCTCGAATCAACCAACAATCCGTTTTGCTTGTTTCGAGTTAAAACACTGTTTGCTACTATACTTCCATGATCATTCGCCGCCATCTTGAAGGGCAAAGTTGAAGGTTGGTTTATGATGACTTGGATACTTACATTTTCTTACGCTGAGTATTCTCTTTGTTTTCTTATGGAGTGGTTAAATTTTATGGGAATTTTTGCGCGATGATAAGTAGTTCCAAAAGCCTCGTTAGGAAAACTTTTTAATACATCAACTTTTAATATCTTTTTAGGTACCAAAATTCTAGTTGTAACATTAGCATCTACGTTATAAACTTCCTTGGTTATGATAATAATTTAGTTGAAAGCCTCTGCCTAAATTGTACAGTTCCTGGCTATAGATTGTGAGGACTGTCACATCTCCACCTACTGAATACAGTCTAAAAGAGAAGGAATGTACCGAATGAGTTGCATGTAGGTAAGTACTTCAGTACGTCGATGTGAGTTGGGCTTAGATGCACATTGAATCCACAACTGCCCAAGGATTCCTGGTATACTACCAATGAGACTATTGCCAGGGCAGGTTGCGGCAGGCCGGCCACAAAATTGAAGCCTAAACATTTGTGTGTTGTTAGTGACAAGACAGAACTATATTAGTTCTACTACACCGCATAGTAAAAACGCCTCGAGCCAATAACAAAAACTATTTTTATTTAATGTTGATAGGTAAGCTTTTGCCCACAAACTCATCTGATGGTAAGTGATGATGTGGTCGAAGGTGTTTACAGGCTTAACCTAGAATAACTGGCTTTCAAGGACAGCTGCTGGAACTTGTTTGCCGTTAGGTGCATTGCGACAGATTTTCTACTTGAGGGTGGTCGCTAGCTTGACGGGCATGCGCAAAAATGCCCTACCATCATGCTGTGAAGCTCAAGCCCACGGTAGGATTCGAACCATAGACCTGCTGCGTGGCAGTCCATAGCCAAAGCCATTGAGCCATCACTGCTTCAAAATAAAAACATCTCATTACTGCTTTAAAATAAATGCCACTAGCGGTCACCCATCAAATGACCACAGAGAACGTTGCTTTTCCTAGCTTACCTTAATTGTTAAATCGTTGTGACTTTTCTTTAAGCAATCAAAAATCACAATCAAAGAAAGCATAATCTACTTTTATATAGCATATTATACTCTTTCGATAGCCCAATAATGATCACAATAATAATTAACTAAGCCGTTATTGAGCTGGTTTGTACTGATTACCCAAACATAATTCTCACGTTTCCATGATTGCGGTCCAGTATACCAATTGCCTTTGATTGATGGTATAAAACCGTATTAATAAAAACTTTGGTCAGGAAAGTAGTAAAGTGCCAAAACTGGTTAGAAATGAGAATTTGGATGGTTATTATGTACCGTAAAACTACGCCCTAAACAAAATGTAATGGCGTCTTCGTTAATTATTCGTTTTTATACCGAAGATAAGTCTTTGTTCCAGCAGCCGTTGTTACAGCAGCTGTTCTTGAGTGCCAGTAATTCTAGGTTAAGCCTGTTAACACCTTCGACCATATTGTCACTTACCATCAGGTGAGATTGTGGTCAAAGGCCGCTATCTATAACGTCGCTATAATAGCTATCAGCAAAAAAAATATAAAAAAACTGATTGCTTCCATGATTGCAGGGCACGTAAAGTCACTGCATGGTGGCACGGCATTTTGTGAATGCACGCCTGGCTAGCTATCACCATCAAGTAGAAAGTCAAGTTGGTAGTTAAAAAATATTTTGACAGCTGTCTTTGATATCCAGTATTATAGGAAAACCTAAAATCTTTGATAGCATCATTACCATCAGATGACTTAGTGGTCATAAAATACCCTAATAATAATTCTAAAATAGAATTCCCCGGAAGTAACCCTTAGCTGGCCTTACTAGACCCTGGCTGGAGTAAACTTACACGGAAGGGTGACTACAGTCCAGGTGATAAATACACAGAAAGGAGTTAAGGGCGTATAAAGTAAACAGGCGGTTTTTTTTAATGCCTTATAGGATATCCTTTAGGATATCTCACCTGATGGTAAGTGATGATATGGTCGAAGATGTTGTTCAGGCTTACCTAGAAGTACTGGCTCTCAAGCACAGCTGCCGGAACACACCGTTAGGTGCTTGGCGACAGATTTTTCTACATGAGGGTAGTAGCTAGCCAGGCGGGCATTCACAAAATACTCTACCACCATGCTATAATAGCTAATAATAGCTATAATGACTGCCATCCTAAGACAACAACCGGGACCGACGGCTTAACGTGCCCTCCGAAGCACGGAAGCGCTCAGTAGTATTGTCACTAGCGGTCACCCATCCAACTCATTACCGCGGGCGACGTTGCTTAACTTTGCTGATCGGTTGAGAACAGCTAAGTGAACTGCGCTACGAGTGCTTCAAAATTAGATAGTATCTTCATCATCGTATCATATCATATACTTGAGGAAGAAAAGAGAAAGCAGCTTTAAAGCTCACATATTTTGCCTTCGATTAACGTCAGGTTTTCTTTTTCTCCTACCCGCAGAGAATTTAACCATACAAGCATATACACGCCTATTCTTCTTGGACCATAATCGTTTTCTCATTAGACAAAAAGGTACCTTTTTGCCTATAAAACCATCGTTTAGAAGGTTTCATGGGTGCAAAAAGTCTACAATGAGCTATTAACTCTTAGGTCGTTATGACGAACAAAGGCGCCGGTCGCCGCCTAGATGATATTGAATACTTAGATTAGAATGTTTTTGGATAGTGCCTTGTTTTTCTTCCAAAAAAGAGCAGCTTACCTAGCGTATGATTTTTATATCCGTTGAATTGAACCTGCGTCTTCTGGCGCTGAAAGCTTTACCATCTTGGCTATTGAGACCGTTTGCAGTGGAACGAATTTAACGATCTGCATTCAACAACAGTTTTTTTTTATTTTTTCCTTCCTTTGACCACAGCCTCACCTGATGGTAAGTGATGATGTAGTCAAAGGTGTTAACAGGCTTTACCTTGAATTACTGGCTCTCAAGGACAGCTGCCGGAGTAGAAGCTCTGTCGCCAAGCACCTAACAGTGTATACCGTTAGGTGCTTGGCGACAGATTTTCTACTTGGGGGCTGTCGCTAGCCAGGCGGAAGTTCGCAAAATGCCCTACCACCATGCAAATGCACTATTCCAAATTACAATATTGAGGGTGTTATTACAGCAAACAGCGCTGCTATTCGCCTTATTTACAGCAAAGCCGTAACCGTTACCAACTACTTATTCCACACATTATTTCCCTGTATTACGTCACGACATCCAATACGAGCATAAGCAACAGTTTTAATATTTAAGCTAAGATTGTTAATATTATTCTCTATTTGAATAGTAATTAAAAGTATTTCTCGATAGTGATAGTGAAGAGTTAAGACCTTGATGATGCCTCGAGTAGAAGCGTCGTATTTTCTATCGATTAGGATGCGTGACGTTTATTACATCACGGCAGCTTAGGAAGAAAATTAAGCGCAATTGTCCCTAGACATATTATAATGTGTTTCTAAAATTTTATATACCTAATGATTTATTTATATATTTTTAATTATCATTTATAAAATATTTGTTTATTTTTTTTTATTAATTTGAGTGTACCTATCCAGTAGCAACCATTCCAAGCCTGCTAAATGGTAACCCTAATGATGGACGTAGACGCGTTGTAAATACAGTCGTTAGCATTTTATTCACATAATGGCTTTATTATGAACGGCCATCTTCCTGTAATGGCCTACCCACGGCCTTATTGTAATGGCCTACTGCCTTATTGTGCCGAGATAATGCTCAAAGCCGCAGTTGATTCGTAAGGATATACATGTTTTGAAGGCTATAGAAAGTGGATTTCAGTTTTTTTATGTTATTTTGACAGAGCAAGCTCGAGGCCTACCTGATGTTAAGCGGACTAACCTCTGCCTAAACAGACGCATATCACCACAAATGACGAATTGCACTGCGCCGGTCACCTTGAAACATAGTTGTTAAGTCTCATGTGCCTGGAGTTTCACTGGCTCTCAAGGACTGATGCCGGAACTCTCCGTTAGGTGCTTAACGATAGATTTTCTACTAGAAGGTGGTAGTTAGCCAGGCGGGCAATCGCAAAATGTCCTTCCACCATGCGGTGAAGCTCAAGCCGGCGGTAGGGATCGAATCAGAAACCTGCGACACGGCAGTCCATAGCTATTACCGCTCGGCCATCATTGCTTCAAAACTAGAGTACCATCAGATGTTGCTTAATGCCAGTACAGCCAAATACTTATACATAATGTATCAGCCTGATGGTCCACTGCTGAATACAGCTTCCCCTATTATGGGGGTGTTTGGCATAATCCCTTTAACCCTAGCATGACTTACTTTTTCCTTGCAATGCGATACACCCAAATAGATAGTACTCCATAGATTCCCAGTGTAAGTCACGGTGAATCTCTCGAATGCTTACTATATAATCTCTATAAACTATTGAAGCAAAAATAAACAAATAGCGTATGATAAGAAATATTTACTACTACTTAAGTTTGCATTTTTTTTTATTTCTGATATGTAAGCCTTTGACCGAAATCTCACCTGATGAAAAGTGATGATTTGGTCGAGGATGTTTTTCAGGCCAGCGTAGAATTACTGGCTCTCAAAGGCAGCTGCCGGATCACACCGTTAGGTGCGTGGCTTCTACTTGAGGGTGGTCGCTAGCCTGGTTGGCATTTGCAAAATGCCCTTCCAATGCGGTGAAGCTCAAGCCTTGGTGGGATTCCAACCATGGACCTGCTGCACGGCAGTCCATAGCCAATGCCACTGAGCCATCACTGCTTCAATACATACTCCAATATAATTTATTATGGCAAATGTGATAGGCAATCACGTTTTTATACAAACACGCTCTCACTTTAGATTCTTATACGTTGATCATTTTCTATAACAAAGTAACCCAGCTACCTGATTACATGCGTGTTATTTTGCGGGCCTTCCATCAGTGTTATGGCTCAATCAAGTCTAGAAGTAAAAAATAGGATAATTGCTTCATACTGACTGATTGGCCGTCGGCTCGGCGAGGTAATGATAGGTTGAGATGTTAAGGTGGGTGCACAATGGTGATATATTATTATCGTGTGTTAACACATAAGGAAAATATTTCTTATACTTTTTTTTTATTCCTGATAGGTTAGCCTTTGACCACTATCTCACCTCATGGTCAGTGTGGTCGAAGATGTTGTTGAGGCTAACCTAGAAGTACTGGCTATCACGGGACCGACGGCTTAACGTGCCCTCCGAAGCACGGAAACGCTCAGTAGTAATGTCACTAGCGGTCAAAGTCAAAGTCAAAATCATTTATTCAATTTAGGCGTCTACGACGCTCTTATGAAGGTCAATTACAAATTTTAGTATTGAATTATTCTACATTGTACTGCCACGTTCAGCAAATACCACCATCACCCATAGCCCTCTTAGGGCCTCTTAGGGCTTAGGGTCTCATACAACAAACTAGATTTTTTTTACCGTTTCTTGCTCGATACTAATAACAGTGACAGGTAGACGCACAGAATATTTAGTTTTATCTTTTCTTTAAATAAAATAAAATAAATAATTAAGGGGGCTCCCATACAATAAAAGAGCTACCGTACCTACCCATCTGAATAGGACACTGCGAAAAGTAAGTGTCTGCTACTTGCAAGATTAGGTTACAGATAATGGTACGGAACCCTTCGTGCGCGAGTCCCACTCGCACTTGACAAGTTTTTTTATGTTATTGTGACGGAACTAGCTTGAGTTCCACTTGATGTTAAGTGGACTAACCTGTGCTTATAACAGATACATTTCATTATAAGTGGCGAATTGCAATGCGCCCGTCACCTTGAGACATATTTGTTAAGTCTCATGTGCCTGTAAGTTCACTGGATCTCAAGGACTACTGTCGGAACACACTGTTAGGTGCTTGGCGACAGATTTTCTACTTGAGGGTGGTAGCTAGCTAGGCGGGTAATTTCAAAATGCCCTTCAATGCGGTGAAGCTCAAGCCGGCGCGCGGCGGTGGGGATCGAACCAGGGACCTGCGGCTCGGCAGTCTAGCTATTACCGCTCGGCCATCATTGCTTCAGAACTTACATATTTCTTTTTATTCTGTTGATATTTGTAATGGCCATGATCATATTGTCAAAAAATTATTATAATGCTAGTTAAGCGCTTTCACCCGCGTAACCAACGACAAAATATATAATTTTGTAGATGAAAAGTATTATAGAGAAGTAATCCAGAACTTACAAGTTTCATCCATATTTTTAGTGGTGGCATCGCAAAAGAGTAACAAACGTACACACAAACGTTCGTTTGTGTATATACATTCACATTGCAGTCCAAATGCTCTAGCCCACTACCAGTTGGCAGCGTGCCCAGCATACTGGCAGCATTGCCCCGTTGAATTGCAATGCTCATCTTTGAGCCAAATTGGTGCCAGCATTTTGATCACGCGTCGCATCGACCAAGCGCTCTGATAAGTTTTGGAAAATACGATGAGCTCCCGGTCCCGGAATATATATATATGGACCTGGACCTCATCGTAAGTATTTTCCAAAATAAATGTCTTGAAAAGTAAAACCTACCTTCGACAAGTCTGTTAGTATCCGATGAACAAAAAATACTGTATACTATGGTTTGTTTTTTTTTTACTTTTTATTGTTTTTTTACTTTTGTTTTCTTTTGTCGTTTTTTTAGTTACAATTTTGATACATTATTATAAATTATTATTATTTAGTAACCGGCTAGGACTCGCGTAATATTTACCGGATATTGCTCCGACCAGTTTCGAACTTATTTGAAGTTCTTCGTCTGGCAGTCACGATTTTGCACAGCGGCGAGCGCGGGCCTCAGCACATAACTCGTATTATAAATTAACATAAATTCACATACATTCTTTCCGATTATCGGTTCTAAATACACTAGAACAGGCATTCTAAATTATTATTCTGTTTTGGAGGAGAATGCTAATAACACACGCACACACTCATACACAAATGCATACATACAAAGTTTTATAATATTTATATAATTTGAGTCAACTCGTAAGTAGTGTAGAAATAGGCGCCCGTCACACAAGCGATAATAACTACGTGCCAGTGAGTGCGCGGGATCCATATTCCAAATAATGCCGCGGGATATACGAATTGCTTTACAACAATGGTACATAATACCCCATTTTTTAAACGACTACAAAAAAAGGAGGAGGATAGGAATCATATCGTCAGTTTTTGTTTGTTACCTCAGAACTTTTGACTGCATGTACCGATTTTGATGATTCGCCGTTTTTGAGTTACAATCCAATAGCTGAAAAGTAACTGAAAAGTTTTTTATCTTGATGATATAGTCATTGACAGTGAATGACAAACGATCCCATAAGTAGCAAGGGTCACTAAACCGGGTGAATTTTTTGTTTTTATCAAAAATGTATCCGATTACAACACTCAAATGTGTGGAATATATTGTCGAAGTCGGTACCATGCGCACAATATTGTGATAATAGGTACTTTTGAACCATAATGGTACCGACTTAGACAAGTTATTTCACACATTTGAGTGTTGAAGTCGGTTCCATTTTATGGTAAAAAAAAAAATTATGCACTCTCGTCTGACTTGTTACTAGCCAATAATAGCGAATAATTTACCAGTTTATTGCAGTAATGTGGCAGGATTTCTTGAGAGCTTCAGGTTAATTAATACTGCTGACATCCTTTACTCACAAACAGATGCTTTAGTCGTCAAAGGCTAATGAAGCGCTCGTAGCCTAATGTGCTAAGCAGTTCTTAACCGATCAGCTAAGTTAAGCAACGTCCGCTGCGGTCATGAGTTAAATAGGTGATCGCTAGTGTCATTACTACTTAGCGAGCTCAAGTTTCGGGTCCCGGTTGTTGTTTTAGCATGGCAGTCGTAACATCACGGTGGTAGGGCATTTCGCGAATGCCTGCTTGACTAGCTACCACCCTCAAGTATAAAATCTGTTACCAGCACCCAACGGTGCGTTTCGGCAGCAGTCCTTTAGAGTCAGTAATTCTAGGTTCGCCTGAACAAAATTATTTTTTGTTATTAGAGATACAAATAACCTAACAGGAAATTGTACATAAACCTTTTTTTATCCACATTATCGTATTGCGAAAATTCATTTTAAATTCAATTCATATTTGTTATTGACGCTGCATCTGATGAGCGTTCTGCAAGTATTTATTAATACAAAATACATTCTATTATTAAGTTATTAGTAAAACATACAGAAAATTCTAGTTTATCTAGTCTACACACATCCTATAACAAATTGCCGCAGTGTGAGTTCGATCCATAATTTACGCGAACGATGTTCAATCTTATTAGACCCGATGGTGATATGAGAGCACACTCAAAGTTCTATCAGTTTATTGATCCATAAAACGAACGAACTTTCTATCCATTTAATACAGCAAAACGCTTTGATTAACATCTTCAAGGATTTTTACGTTTTTTTTTTATGCCTGCTAGGTTAGCCTTTGACCACTATCTCACCTGATGATAAGTGATGATATGGTCGAAGATGTTGTTCAGACTAACCTCGAAGTACTGGCTCTCAAGGACAGCTGCCGGAACACACTGTTAGGTGCTTGGCGACAGATATTCTACTTGAGGGTGGTAGCTAGCTAGGCGGGTAAATTCAAAATGCCCTTCAATGCGGTGAAGCTCAAGCCGGCGCGCGGCGGTGGGGATCGAACCAGGGACCTGCGGCTCGGCAGTCTAGCTATTACCGCTCGGCCATCATTGCTTCAGAACTTACATATTTCTTTTTATTCTGTTGATATTTGTAATGGCCATGATCATATTGTCAAAAAATTATTATAATGCTAGTTAAGCGCTTTGACCCGCGTAACCAACGACAAAATATATAATTTTGTAGATGAAAAGTATTATAGAGAAGTAATCCAGAACTTACAAGTTTCATCCATATTTTTAGTGGTGGCATCGCAAAAGAGTAACAAACGTACACACAAACGTTCGTTTGTGTATATACATTCACATTGCAGTCCAAATGCTCTAGCCCACTACCAGTTGGCAGCGTGCCCAGCATACTGGCAGCATTGCCCCGTTGAATTGCAATGCTCATCTTTGAGCCAAATTGGTGCCAGCATTTTGATCACGCGTCGCATCGACCAAGCGCTCTGATAAGTTTTGGAAAATACGATGAGCTCCCGGTCCCGGAATATATATATATGGACCTGGACCTCATCGTAAGTATTTTCCAAAATAAATGTCTTGAAAAGTAAAACCTACCTTCGACAAGTCTGTTAGTATCCGATGAACAAAAAATACTGTATACTATGGTTTGTTTTTTTTTTACTTTTTATTGTTTTTTTACTTTTGTTTTCTTTTGTCGTTTTTTTTGTTACAATTTTGATACATTATTATAAATTATTATTATTTAGTAACCGGCTAGGACTCGCGTAATATTTACCGGATATTGCTCCGACCAGTTTCGAACTTATTTGAAGTTCTTCGTCTGGCAGTCACGATTTTGCACAGCGGCGAGCGCGGGCCTCAGCACATAACTCGTATTATAAATTAACGTAAATTCACATACATTCTTTCCGATTATCGGTTCTAAATACACTAGAACAGGCATTCTAAATTATTATTCTGTTTTGGAGGAGAATGCTAATAACACACGCACACACTCATACACAAATGCATACATACAAAGTTTTATAATATTTATATAATTTGAGTCAACTCGTAAGTAGTGTAGAAATAGGCGCCCGTTAGATGTTTGGCGACAGACTTTCTACTTGAGGATGGTAGCTAGCCAGGCGGGCATTCGCAAAATGCCCTGCCACCATGCTATAACGACTGCCATCTTAAGACGACAACCGGGACCGACGGCTTAACGTGCCCTCCGAAGCACGGAAACGCTCAGTAATAATGTCACTAGCGGTCACCCATCCAACTCCTGACCGCGCGCGACGTTACTTAACTTTGCTGATCGGTTGAGAACAGCTAAGTAAACTTCGCTACGAGCGCTTCAAAAATTAATGTAGGTATATGTATATATTTTTGACCAAGTGGCTGTATCTTCCGTGCCACTATTTGAATTCCACCGCGTTCATGAGGGACTAAGGAAGTAAAATTCCGAAAGGTAGGCGGCAGCAGCACTTTCTGAGGAACTGCTATCTTAAACTGCGATCCCTAAGGCGCCTGCCAATCATGGGGATTATGGTAAACCCCCTATAAGGAAGCTGTATTTAGCAGTAGTTAATTCGGCTGATACACTGTACTGTATCAGCCGAATTAACTACTGCTAAATACAGCAGTACCCTAGCTACACTAGGCTACAAAATATGTCACTGAAGTGCTAATAATTTACCTATTTCTGACGCTGTCGTTGAGATCCTACCTACCTACAAGATGGGTGGTTAGGTACGACATACATTTTGGAAAATTATACAATGTCAAATGATGTCATTACCAGATTTTCACCCAGAAAGTAAAGTCCGCTGCGATCATTACTTGAATGGACTGCTTGTGGCATTTAACAACTAGGCGCTTCATTCTTCAAAAGGTTCGTTAAGCCATTTTGCGAATGCCTTCTTGTCTAGCCAACACCCTGAAGTAGAAATACTGTCTACAAGCACCTGACAGTGTGTGCCGGCCGCTGTCCTTGTCAGCCAGTAGGTCAAGTTTAGCTTTAATAACATTTTCGTTTACATCACCTACCATCAGGTAAATAGTAGAAGGAGACTATCAGCTATAAAATAACTATATAACGCATATAATAAATATCTGAAATTACATAACATTGTGTCTCATAGGAAAAATATGTCAATTTCTATAATGCATTTAATGAATCCAACTTCTAATATTACTCGAACCACATTCGCGCACCTTTACAAATTGCAATAGGTTCTTATCAACAACAACAAAATACATCAGCATAACTTTGTAGACAGTTAAGTGGCAGTCATTGCGACCTGCCCCCGGCACTGTTTGAAGCAATTTCCTGGAGGAAAAGCTCCCACTTAAGTAAATAAGACTTGCATATGTGGAACCTTAACCGTAGGCTTGTGCAGAGTTTCTAAGGTGAAGAAGTGACATTTTAATATTTTTTATTTGGCAGGCAAACTTAAAATATTAATACATTTACAGTTTAAACATTGAACCCTGATTGTAACCCCTTAAAGTTTCTAAACTTTGGAAAACCAATACCAGAATTATATTTCCTTAATGATTACCTAACTAGTACCCAAATAACTAACTAAGGTATTTTTTAAATTTGTAGCAAATGGGAACCCAATTTTTCCTTGAGAGTAGTTGCTGTTTGTTCCGTCAGTATGTCACGAATATTTTATTTAAATTAAGAAAATTGTCCCTAAATAATTAAGGTGTTGAAGAACGATAAAAATTGTTCAACTACATATAACTATGACAGCCATATGACGTCTTTCACAGAAAGAAAAATAACTACTTACTGTACATTACTGGTAATGTAGCTTGGTAATGTATGAAGAACAAATAATTTCATATAAGTTCGCCCTGTTCTGTACAGTAAAAATGTTGCCTTGTAACACTACTGGTGAAGTAACATGGTTATGTAAAAAAAAACATGATTCCTTATTCTTTACCTGATCACTAAAAATATTTTTCCATAAAAAAATACATTAAGAAAAAATATTGGTATATTATTGATATGGTAATATACGAGGACTAAGCCCGTAATATATCTCCACTTTAAACGTTAGCCAAAAATACGTATATTATATAGTAGTATATTAAAGTGTTATATATACGTATATTATAGTATTATATATACGTATATCATAGTATTTTAAATACGTATATTATAGTATAATATATACTTATATTATAGTATTATATATACGTATATTATAGTAGGTAGTAATATTTTGACCAATCTGTGCACAAATAGACCCGATAGTGTAAATTAAACATGAATTTAGTTCGAGAAAGTCGAAGAATTATTTTAGCTCTCCTCGAAAAATAACTATTAGCGCTAAATAATGTTAAACTAAGCATGACTGCGACAATAATCTGCTGGTTAACATTTTTAATTTGATTATTAAAGTCATTTCTACGAGTTCTTTACTCATTGCATATTATATTGTTGAGGAACTGAGATGTCGTTCCGTTAGAGTAAGTAATACTTGTTACGGGCGCGATGAGATGAGGTGCTGTTTTATCGAATCACCCTTTATTACTACATAGGGGTGGTCTTGCGGAATAGATGCAGGAGAGAAATTTATAATATGAGAAAAATATTTTTACTTAGTTTTCTTACGTTCTCACCGTTAATACAATATTCAGTGTTCACTGAAGTAAGAAAATGACCGATTTCATAGATGGTGTATTTCAAGGCCATAATACACCGGAAATAACAATAACACTTTCTCACAAGTGATACATATTATTTTATACCTAATATACCGGCGGAAAAAAAAAATTATTGTTATAAAAAATAATTGTATCAATTTTTCCGTGTTCCGCGTTCCTTGTGAGCGCGACGTTACTCCTTTAAGATCAGTATCATTTTACGGGATTAGCGATAAAAACTTTTTGTGTTTTACATAGGTATACCTACAAAAAAATACGTGTTTCGCAAATAAATTAAAAACGTCAACAATGGATTTTCATATACTTTTTCTTTCTGCCCAGCAAGTTAGAAATGATATCCATACAACTTTCCCTCTCCCATGTTTGTACTACAGAAATGACGAATTGTCATAACTACCTACTTAACGATCATATATGGTACAAATAAATAGTAATTAAACAACCTTTAACTGCGTTAACTTATTAAATAATTATTACACGTGTTATGGATTTATTTTTAATTCATCTGAACTGTAGACTGAATTCGAAACCTAACTTATCTTGATAACGTCCAGTTAAAGGTTTAAGTAATTTATAGCTGTAAGATCATAGAGAAAATATTTTAGCAATATATTTTACATACACAGCTAAGCATAAAAGGCGCCAAATTAGTAGATAAAATACAATTTTTCAGGTTTATCTTTTTACTAAGAGTTTTATATAGTCCACTACTGAAGCGAAGAGAAGCATAAGGTGACGACGGCTGAATACATAAAGGGTGGTTAAATTTCAAGGGCCGATGTTGATTTTGAATAAAACACAAACTATTTAGGAAATTATTGTAATTTTATTTTATTATGATATATTGGTATTACTCAATTATGTATGGAATAAAATATCGGTCAAATGGGCGCCGCGACCACGGCGGCACACCTCCATCCGATGGTCCAAATTTTCGATGACCCTGAGGCATAATGGAGGTTCTATGCCGTTAATGTGCCGAATTATCTCATCCTTTAGCTCTTGAATTGTTGCTGGCTTATCGACGTACACCTTTTCTTTCAAATAACCCCAAAGAAAAAAGTCCAACGGTGTCAAATCACATGATCTTGGCGGCCAATTGACATCGCCATTACGTGAGATAACACGGCCATTGAATTTGTTGCGCAAAAGAGCCATTGTTTCGTTAGCTGTGTGGCAAGTGGCACCGTCCTGCTGAAACCACATATTGTCCACATCCATATCTTCCAATTCGGGCCATAAAAAGTTCGTTATCATCTCACGATAGCGAACACCATTCACAGTAACTGCCTGACCGGCCTCATTTTGGAAAAAATACGGCCCGATGATGCCGCCAGCCCATAAACCGCATCAAACAGTCACTCTTTGTGGGTGCATTGGTTTTTCGACAATCACTCTTGGATTCTCATTCGCCCAAATGCGGCAATTTTGTTTATTGACGAATCCACTGAGGTGAAAATGTGCCTCATCACTGAAGATGATTTTCTTCGAAAATTGATCATCCACTGTAGCCATTTCTTGCCACCATTCTGCCCATTCACGACGTTTGGAATGGTCAAGAGGCTTTAGTTCTTGAGCCAATTGCACCTTGTAAGCGTGTAAATGCAAGTCTTCATGCATAATGTTCATCAACGACGAGCGTGAGAGGTGCAATTGTTGGGCACGACGACGAGTTGAGGTGGACGGCTCTTCAGCCACACTATCGTGAACAGCAGCAATATTTTCTGCAGTACGAGCTGTACGAGCATGCACTGGTGTTCTCACATCTTCTACAGACCCGGTTTGCTCGAATTTTTCCACGATTTTTGCGATTGTACGCACATTTGGACGATCAAATTGACCAAAAAAATCACGAAGTGCACGATATGCATTTTGATTTGAACGCCCATTTTCATAATAAGTCTGGATAACTGTAACACGTTGTTGGATTGTGTATCTCTCCATGGTTCAAATTGAGTAAGTCTGAAATAGAGAAATGTCAAATAAAATTCGGAAAAAAACTTGGCGTTTAGGTGTGGTTCATATTCAACGTCGGCCCTTACAATTTAACCACCCGTTATTTGACAGCGTCATCACTTACCATCAGATGAGACAGTTTTCAAGAGCTAGCTTATTATTCATAAAAAAACAAGAAATGATTGGTAAATTTTTGATAGAAAAAATAAATAACAATAAAAAAAACCTTTCATAAATTAAAGCAACACAATACCGTATCGTTTTAACGCGTTTTCGGACCAATAATTTTCGGATAGATAAATTTAGTAGAAACGTGTAGCGAACCGTGACGGAGTTGATAGCAACCATAGCTACGGCACCGCGTGTGTTCGATAAATCTATACACGGCTTAATAGTTGTTCGTGTAGTGAACTCCGGATAACTGCGAAATAAGTTTTAAAGGTATTTTTCTGTGAAAATATTCTCGGACATGTGTAATTCATGATTGTAATATGTGTTTTGGTGTTTTCCGTAGCGAAATATTATTTAAATATATAAACACAAAGAGATTTGAATTTGCTCAGGTAAACACGATGGCAGTCAGTGAGTATTATAGATGTTTTGTTTCGTTATCAATTTTGGTTTGGATTGAGTTGCAAACGGCCATGTTTTGTACCTGTTGTAACCACTCAAAGCAGCTATTGTTAAATTTTATTTTAAAATGATAGGAGCTGCTGAAAATGTGAAACGAACCGTGAATGCGTTGATGGCAACCTTTGCTACGGCTAACGTGTATGTTTAGGTATCCATGTATAAATAAAGCTTTATGGTAATACTAATCGTTATAAAAAAAACGTTAAAAAAAACGTTAAAAAAACGTTAAAACACGTAAAAAAAGCTTCTGCTCTGTGAGCTAATATGCTCTGTGAATGCTCTGTGTTAATACCGCATATCTGTAAAGTTAGAAAAAAATCCAAAAAATAAATTTAAATTTAAAATAAATTTAACTTATTAGGAACCGGCTAGGACCCGCGTTACATTTACCGGAAATATTCCGACCAGTTTCGGACTGTTTTGAAGTTCTTCGTCTGGGAGTTACGATTGCGCGAAGCGACGAGCACGGGCCTTAGCGCGTAACTGAATGTAATTTGAAAAACATGTTTATTTTGCATAAATATAATAAATTAAATAATTCATTTTTGCTTTACCCAACTGAACTGAATCACATAGTATTTTGATGGCGTAGTAGTAAATCTAAAAATAATGTTTTCATATGAAATAATGTTTTTTCATAACTTGAACCAACAATAGACTTGGACCAATTATTAATAATTTAGTTATGTGAAAGTAGAAAAAATGGTACCTAATAACACTTTATATAATCTGATTTTGACGTGAGAGAAACATTTACATTTAAGTAAGTATTATTACAGAGCCGCCGTTGACCGACGATTTTTCGTCCCGCATAAACAATTATTGGTTGACCTCAGAGCAAACACTTATTGTATTTGCCCCAAAAAAAAAAAAAAATTTTTGCCCGTTCTTGCTATGTTTATGCTTTTTAGTATAGACCTTATGAGAGTAAAAACTAAGTTTGTTGGATTATAAATACCGGCATTCTCTAATTTATTGTATCGTGACCATTTTTAAAATGTATTACCCTTGGGGTACCGGACTAGAATGTCACCTCCCATATCTACCCATTGGTATCGTAAGAAAGAGTAGAAAAGTAACACGTCAGAAAGTGGGCAACAGCGTTTTCTGACGAACTGATATCTCACACTGTAATGGACCCGCACGTACTAAGTGACCTATTTCTTATATAGTACTAATACTTCCCTTATACTTATCACAGCTGCAAAATTCGATTTCAAGGACTCGTCCACGGAAGTAATCGTGTCTTATCTTTGTTCACCATTTACCAAAGATACCCTGCGTATTGTCGTTCTTAAGAATATCTTTTACTGATTTGGCTGTCAGAATTTTATCAACCAAAGGTTAAAGGCAAGAGTTTAACATTAATTTAAATATGGATTTGTAGAGGTCGACCTTTCAGTTAAGTACGATTATCTGATGTCTGCCTGATAAGTCAATCCCGGAAATTGACTAACGGCTGACGCAATCAACTCTGCTTGCGGGTCAAGACCAGACCTGTCAGTCACCTGCAGTGTATGTGTCCTCTCTGAGCCGGAACTGAGTTAGCCAGTCTTTTAGCAATATGTCAGAACTTCGTTAACTGATCCTTAAAATTATATCATGTGTGTCAGGACTATTGTCTACTGACTTGATAGTATTAAACCATCAATTCAATTATCATTTGTCAGGAATATATCGACTGACCTTTCACATTTGTCAGAACATGTTGATTGATCTTTAGTTATAAATATATTGTATGATTACCTACCAAATCAGAGTTCGCACCTTCGTCATATAAGACGGCATTCGACTCTTTTGTTACACGAGATAATGACAGGGACAAATCACACAAATTGATAACTGCAAATAGATTTAATCTCAATTAGCTTATTGTCTGTTAGGTATGAAATGTAAGTATGTGATCATAACTTCTCTAACTCAAAGGAAATCAACACGTATATTTATATTTCATAAATATTATTATACCGTGACCTTCTACGAGCACATATCAATAATAGTGAATAGTTATGCCTAAAGACTTCTAAACCTGGTAAATATTATAAGCTGTACTACGTCAATTACAGGATACGTTACTCTGGATCCAAGATATTTCCTAACTGTCTTTGCCTTAATTAAGGGGCTAGGGGTAGTGATTATTCAAAAACAAGATAAGTTTCAGGAATTTACTTTCAGATTAAAATTTATATTAATTCAAGAGTTTGATTCTACATTTACCCACACGTTTCACAAGCAAGTTTGTAGGATACCAAGGAAAAACGTGGAAAAAACCTTGGCCACTCTTTTCATATGATTTCGATATTATAAATATACACAAAATTTAGAACAATAGATCTATATCTAAGAGCTGAAAAGAACACACACACGAATAGTAGTATCACGGTGAATTTAGATCGTAATTGTGACTAAACCAAAGGTTTTATAAA
The DNA here is from genome assembly GCA_963890685.1 of Plagodis pulveraria. Lineage (NCBI taxonomy): Eukaryota > Metazoa > Arthropoda > Insecta > Lepidoptera > Geometridae > Plagodis > Plagodis pulveraria. Next base: position 5,140,829 of record OY982964.1, on the reverse strand, counting down.
ATTTAATAATTATTCTATGATTATCATTTGGGCGATCTAAATTCTCCGTCTAGATGTCGATATTACTTAACTTATGTAAATGTCTGGACACGGACGGTCGACGCACGATCACTGCACTTTAAAAACTACTTTTTAATTATTGGAGACTGGTGCTCCTCTGCACACCGCACGTCGGAATGTCCCGGCATCTCACGCTCCCACCCTCGTGGACAGCGCCAAGCCGTCATAGCCGCGAAAGGCCCTGATTGGTTACACCCAACCGAAGCAAAATTGATCTATGTGATTGGATAATCGACAGCGCCAGCGTTAACCCACGTGGTCAAATAATGGCGGGCTCGATTTTGGCGCCATGTCTGTTCTGTAACACAACATTTACAAGTGTATATAACATGTGTTTGATGATTACATACGCCCTAAGCTTGGCGTTTACCATAATCTCAGATCCAGGTATTTAAAGTGGCAATCCTTCCATATATCGCTATTGTGACAAGCCGCATCCCCTCTACATGAGAACAGTTTATTTATAAGCTAACTCGCAGATAAATCGTTACCTATGTTATAGCTCAACTACGCTATCATTGATATATGCTTAATAAAGATCATTATCCTTTAACATGCAACAAATGGTGTATTTTTGTAAAGTCACACGGCTCGCGTCATAAACATGTTTCGAATAACGTTCCAAAACGGATGTCCATTGTTTTATTCCAAAAAGGGTCTCTCTATTGTAGATAATTCCTTTCAGACAGTTTATTGCATTTTATGACTGACCAGATGCTAGTTCCTTTGAAACGCCGGATTTCTTGCTTAAGTTATCTTTCACAAGAATCAAAAAAAAATATAATTGCCTTCCACATGTACCACTACATAACCACCCTTGACAATTGAGCGCGCAGAACTCGAGCGATTAATTTTCACTAATCTATAATCTCAACATAGCTCTAGTGATGTGTCTTATTTACCGCAATTTAATAATAACTAACCACCCTAGAATAAGAAAATTCCGTAACCACCCTTGACCTTACAAAGTTTCGTAACCATTATTTATTAACACAACAGCTTGACACACGATAATTAAGTTTAACGTATGGCACTTAAAGATCCTACCTAATTATTAAGTCCTGTTTATTATATTTTAATCAATTAGTAGTCTTTAATGGTCTCCCTTCGTAATACCTCGCTAGGTGTATCGCATTATAATTCCCTTTAACTACTCCAGTCTGTTCATCGACCAACGCATATAGATTTGGATGTAATATTGCTGTAACAACATAAGGCCCTTCATACAGTAAATGAAACTTCTTTGTGAGCTTTTGCATTTTATCTGACCGTGGCAAAGTTCTCAATTTGACCTTGTCGCCAATATTGAAGGTAATGAGCTTATGATTTTTATTATAGGCGGTTTCACGCAAATTGGCTGCCTTTAGAATGTTTTCTTTCGCCTGCTCTCTAATGACATCAACATTATCGCAACTATCGAATCCTTTCTTTGAGATATGCACATCACTTGATAACCTAGTAGATTCCCCGGTTATCAACTCCATAGGGGTAAAATTCGTACTTGTATGGACAACGTGATTGTAACAGCGCTCTATTTTCGGCAAAATATCAACCCAACTCTTGTGTGACTTGTGACAATATGTCCTGAACAACCTCCCTAACTCCCGATTTACGCGTTCTGTGGAATTTGGTCGCGGATTTCGTATTGAAGTATGGGACAACGAAATACCTAAGCTTGTCAACCCATGTTCCCATGCGTTAGACGTAAATTGTGCACCATTATCCGTTACTATGCATTTAATCGTTACTTCAGAGTGAAATTTTCTTATGCAAGCTAAAACACTCCTTCCCGTTGCTGTTCGCAAGGAGTAAAGTTTAATGTACTTACTAAACGCGTCTTGCACTACAAAAACATATTTTTTCCCAAATTTCCCAGTAGGTAGCGGCCCGTACAAATCCGCAAATACTAGTTCACCTATCGCCAAAGCTTTTACTGATTTACAAGGCCCTACTTCTGTCTTTAAACGATGTTTAGCTTTCTGACATATATCGCAGGCTCGTATTACCCTACATATTTCTCGCGACATCCGTGCAAAGTGGAACCTCTTCTTCATCAATGAATGGACTTTATACCTACCAAAATGACCTATTTCTTCGTGAATGTTCATTATTAACTCATCTCTAATGGCTTCCGGCACGACGACAACCTTTTTCCCCGACCCCAATCTCTTATAGAATAAAATGTTTTCATCCAAACTAAAGAGTTGCTTATCTCTAACTACCTCATTTGCCTTTGAGTCACTCAAATTACTTATTATGGTTCGCAATTCCGCATCTTCTTTTTGTAATTTTCCAATACATTTTAATTGTTCCGATATATGTTGCGAATTTTTCGTTTTGAACATATTAAGTTGAGGATTTACAACACGTGTTCCGCGACCCAATTCAATGTCCGGTATATACCTTGATATTGTGTCCGCTACGTTTGTTATTCCCGGCACGTGTTCAACTCTATAGTTGAAACGTCCCATAAAATGAACCCAACGAATCAAGCGCGCACCTAGCAACTTCCACGAATGTAAAAACGTCAAACTTTTATGGTCGGTCCGAATTATCACTTGTGCCCCCCTAAGATACGTTTCAAATTTAGCTAAACTGTAAACAATAGCATATAACTCTTGCTCAGAGACCGTCCAGCGCATCTCCGCATCCGTTAGCCCTTTACTACAAAACCCAACGACCATTGGGTCACCCTCTTCCGATAGCTGGTATACGACTCCGGCTATCCCAACTGCACTGCTATCCGTTTGAACATAATATGGTTTGTTTATGTCAGGATGTTTTAACATCACAGTGGTTATAAATAAATCCTTGACTCGGTCAAAGACACCTTGAATCTCAGGTGTCCATTGCCACGCTATACCCTTTCTTAGCAATTGACACAAAGGTTTCGTCTCCTCCCCGTACCTATGAATAAACTTTCTAAAATAGTTTATGAGTCCCAAGAACGCCCTTAATTGCTTTATGTTTTTAGGGACTGGGAATTCTCTGATAGCGCGGGTCTTGTCTTTGTCTACCTGAATACCGCTAACAGTTACTATATGGCCCAACAGTTTAACTTCCGTTTCTAAGAAACTACACTTTGTCAAACTACATCGCATGTTCGCATCACGTAATCGGTGCAACACTTTATCTAGGTGTTCTAGGTGCATTTCGAACGTCCCAGATGTAAATACTACCAAATCGTCCAAGTAATTAACGCAGAAATCCCTTACTTCTGGACCTAAGATAATATCCATCGCTCTACTAAAACTAGACACCGAAGTCTTGAGACCTTGTGGTAGTACATTGTAGGTATATGTTTTTCCCATGTAAGTAAACCCTGTATACTTTGTTGAATTACTATCCAACGGTATATGAAAATACGCATCACTACAATCTAGCACACTCATGAACTTTACGTTGTGAAAAGATTGTAATATCTCGGATGTCAATAATGGAGCCTCAGCATCTCCCACCATTCTTTTATTTAACTCACGCGCGTCAAGCAATAACCTAACACTCCCATTTTTCTTAATTACATAAGTCATAGGGCTGCTATAAGGTGTAGCCTCACGTTTTATTATCCCCAGCTCTTCGAGTTCAATTATCTTATCTCTTATCAATTCTCTGTGTTTGAAAGGAATTGGATAGGAGCGTTTTATAAACGGCGTATTGTCTATCATTTCGATCTTATGTATGTACTTATTTGTGCGTCCTGGCTTGCTTGAAAATACAGTACTATTTTGTTGCAACACAGCCAGTAACAGATCCTTCTGAGAATCCGATTTATTTAAAGATTGAACGTATTGTTCTATTGTGATATCTTCCTTTGTTACAATGGCGCTTGAAATCACTGTTGTCTCTAAATTATTGATGGTCCCTTCCCAGTCGTTATCTAAGCATGCTGTGCCAATCTTTATCTGTGTCCTAATACCTAAGTGTTCAACGCTCAGAACCTTATCTGGCCCACATGATATAACTGCTTTCATGCGTTCTAGCCAATCATGCCCTAGTATCATAGAATATGGTAGCCTCTTTAAAACCATAACTGGTGTATCTACCTGGACATTACTTAACTCGATCGTGACAACAATAAGTTTGTTAACCCTTTCACTTTTCGATCCGAAAGCTCCTTGTATTTGCATTGAAGGTGTCGGTACCTCAGGCAAATCACCCATCTCCCTTTTAATAGAATCATATAAATCAACACTAATTGCAGTAATCTGACTCCCCGTATCGATTAAGGTCTTAATTTCATGATTATTTATTTTGATCGTAATCTCTGGCAACCGAGACAGGGAATGTACTATGTCACCATCTTCATAATAATCTGAATCACCTAATATGGTATACAAACCCCTTTCGCGATTGTTACATGTAATACACGGCCGCCCTACTTCCTCACAAACCAAAACTTCACTTTCCGTTCTACCTAACAACACCCCTACCACGTCTTCTATAGAGTTTTCGCTTGAGTTAAATTTATGTATAATAGGATACCTCATTCCATCTTCATTTTTACCTAATCCTTTACCCGGCCTCCAACCCGTCCTTTTCATATAATTATAAGCAACAATAATAGCGTTGTTTCGAGCTTTATTATCTACGTCGTTATCACTCTGATCATTCAACATGCCTCTATCGTTATTTATTGTCGATTCGTCGAGGCTTGCACGTCCGACAACAATTCGTTTCCCTGAGCGAATGTACCCATCTCGTTAGTTTTAGGATTTTCTACGAAGCCGACCCCCGGCCTACCTGTGTTTGAGGTAGAGTTAGTTTCCGTGGCCTTTTCCCATTTTAACGCGGGATACGGACGCTGGCGACGGTAATTATTTCTAACGTTACGTGGACCTCGTCCGCGATACGCATGATACTTACTCCTATCAACAGGTATTGTGTTCATGGAGTTTACGTGCCTGAACCCACCCCGTCCACGATTACCGCCTCTACTATAATTATTGTTGTTGATTACTGTGGGTTTATCAGTTGAACTGACTACAACATTCTGTTCTATATCTCTGATAAATTCTGCCGCTGTAAAAACTGAAATTTGATCTTTCCTAGTAAACCATAACCTTTGTATTTCTACTGGGAAATGCCCCATGACAGAGTTAACCATATCACTCTCACTCAACGGAATAGTTAATAACCTAACCGTATCAATTTTTTCAGCAAAATGCTCGCTCATGGACAACCCGGAACTCTCCTTCCATGTGGTGTTAATTAATTTATATTTAGCTCTTTCTTGTTGTCTCTGACCCCAGAAAGTCTTTTGAAAATCCTTTTCAAAATCAGATAACGTTTCCCAATTATCACTATATAATTCTAACATTGTAAGTGCCGAACCTGACAAACAACCCGTAGCTATATCGATGGCACGATTTTGACCGTTAACGGAACAAATATATTTTTTTAATTTCTTTAAAAATCTCATAGGGTTTGTGTCGTCTCGTCCATTGAATTTAGGTTTGTCGATAGTAGGACGCATTATATACGTAACCTCCGAACTTGACCCAGGAACTGCTGAACAATCTAATAAATTATTTGCTCGCGGTAACGAATCATTAGAAATCGAGTTTAAACTTGTAGTAGCCATACTGACGGTTGAGTTAGTAGCGCGTTCCTGTTCTATTGTGTCTAAACGCTTCATAATAGACTCTAATTGAGAGCTTATCATCTGGAACCCCAACTGACTTTCTACGATTGCATTACTCGGTTCAGTCATACCGTGACTTTCATTATTTGTATTCGCATTTGAAACATGTTTACGACCACGCCTTTTCCCTCTAACAGCAGACATAATGATGCTATAAAATACCACACAATACTATATATCACACAAACAAATGCACAACAATAAATAGCAAGCGGAATAAATATGCAATATTAAGCACAAGTCAAATAATACAAGTACTGATCTCCTCTGATGAATACTATATATTATATAAGAAAACAAGTTTCCTAGGTACTTGCCTTCCCATACACTATATTATATCTACACGGTTAAACCTTATACCTTCATACCAACAAACAATAACCCGAACAACAATACGCTTATAACAAAGGATCACTTAATAATTTAAGGTGATGATGATCGTCTAGTAATTCTACGTTGTGTTTTATTCAATTCTACGTTGTGTTTTATTCAATTCTACGTTGTGTTTTAATTTAATTTTAGTATATAAATACAAAATAACTCAGTTTCTCTTCTAGGGGTATGCTACACGCAATACTCTTTATTTCCTAGATTCTGGTCCGCGGCAACAACTGTAATGGACCCGCACGTACTAAGTGACCTATTTCTTATATAGTACTAATACTTCCCTTATACTTATCACAGCTGCAAAATTCGATTTCAAGGACTCGTCCACGGAAGTAATCGTGTCTTATCTTTGTTCACCATTTACCAAAGATACCCTGCGTATTGTCGTTCTTAAGAATATCTTTTACTGATTTGGCTGTCAGAATTTTATCAACCAAAGGTTAAAGGCAAGAGTTTAACATTAATTTAAATATGGATTTGTAGAGGTCGACCTTTCAGTTAAGTACGATTATCTGATGTCTGCCTGATAAGTCAATCCCGGAAATTGACTAACGGCTGACGCAATCAACTCTGCTTGCGGGTCAAGACCAGACCTGTCAGTCACCTGCAGTGTATGTGTCCTCTCTGAGCCGGAACTGAGTTAGCCAGTCTTTTAGCAATATGTCAGAACTTCGTTAACTGATCCTTAAAATTATATCATGTGTGTCAGGACTATTGTCTACTGACTTGATAGTATTAAACCATCAATTCAATTATCATTTGTCAGGAATATATCGACTGACCTTTCACATTTGTCAGAACATGTTGACTGATCTTTAGTTATAAATATATTGTATGATTACCTACAAAATCAGAGATCGCACCTTCGTCATATAAGACGGCATTCGACTCTTTTGTTACACGAGATAATGACAGGGACAAATCACATAAATTGATAACTGCAAATAGATTTAATCTCAATTAGCTTATTGTCTGTTAGGTATGAAATGTAAGTATGTGATCATAACTTCTCTAACTCAAAGGAAATCAACACGTATATTTATATTTCATAAATATTATTATACCGTGACCTTCTACGAGCACATATCAATAATAGTGAATAGTTATGCCTAAAGACTTCTAAACCTGGTAAATATTATAAGCTGTACTACGTCAATTACAGGATACGTTACTCTGGATCCAAGATATTTCCTAACTGTCTTTGCCTTAATTAAGGGGCTAGGGGTAGTGATTATTCAAAAACAAGATAAGTTTCAGGAATTTACTTTCAGATTAAAATTTATATTAATTCAAGAGTTTGATTCTACATTTACCCACACGTTTCACAAGCAAGTTTGTAGGATACCAAGGAAAAACGTGGAAAAAACCTTGGCCACTCTTTTCATATGATTTCGATATTATAAATATACACAAAATTTAGAACAATAGATCTATATCTAAGAGCTGAAAAGAACACACACACGAATAGTAGTATCACGGTGAATTTAGATCGTAATTGTGACTAAACCAAAGGTTTTATAAAATTTAATAATTATTCTATGATTATCATTTGGGCGATCTAAATTCTCCGTCTAGATGTCGATATTACTTAACTTATGTAAATGTCTGGACACGGACGGTCGACGCACGATCACTGCACTTTAAAAACTACTTTTTAATTATTGGAGACTGGTGCTCCTCTGCACACCGCACGTCGGAATGTCCCGGCATCTCACGCTCCCACCCTCGTGGACAGCGCCAAGCCGTCATAGCCGCGAAAGGCCCTGATTGGTTACACCCAACCGAAGCAAAATTGATCTATGTGATTGGATAATCGACAGCGCCAGCGTTAACCCACGTGGTCAAATAATGGCGGGCTCGATTTTGGCGCCATGTCTGTTCTGTAACACAACATTTACAAGTGTATATAACATGTGTTTGATGATTACATACGCCCTAAGCTTGGCGTTTACCATAATCTCAGATCCAGGTATTTAAAGTGGCAATCCTTCCATATATCGCTATTGTGACAAGCCGCATCCCCTCTACATGAGAACAGTTTATTTATAAGCTAACTCGCAGATAAATCGTTACCTATGTTATAGCTCAACTACGCTATCATTGATATATGCTTAATAAAGATCATTATCCTTTAACATGCAACAAATGGTGTATTTTTGTAAAGTCACACGGCTCGCGTCATAAACATGTTTCGAATAACGTTCCAAAACGGATGTCCATTGTTTTATTCCAAAAAGGGTCTCTCTATTGTAGATAATTCCTTTCAGACAGTTTATTGCATTTTATGACTGACCAGATGCTAGTTCCTTTGAAACGCCGGATTTCTTGCTTAAGTTATCTTTCACAAGAATCAAAAAAAAATATAATTGCCTTCCACATGTACCACTACAACACTGCGACTCCCAAGACGCCTGCCAAGCGTGGAAATTATGGCAAACTCAGCAGTGGAACGAGTATAACAGCTGAAACACGGGATATGTAACACCATACACGTTTGTATCGTCTTAGTTAAAAAAGTCTTTCTAAGTATCAGGCAAACAGAAAAAAGTAAGAGGTTGGAATATCAAAACCTTCTTAAATTAATTTAAGTATTAAAGATCAAATTGATTCCCTTGAAAGTCCTGGTGGAATGCAAAAAATCATAAAAGGTATGTGCTGTATCTTTATTTGTATAGACTATACAGTTAAAAATTCAGTGCTGTCTACACCTTTTTTTTCTCAAGATTAGATAGTAGTTTTATTACCATTTCATAATATGTTAACCTTAGCAGCGATCTGAAATCTTAATAAAAAATAATGAATTTCTATGTTATTCTATATATTTTGTGTTGGTACAATTTTTTATGTAGTTGTGAAGGAACAAGTGCTAGGACCACCTGATGTTAAGTGAACTAACCTCTGCTTATAACAAATGCATTTCGTCACAAGTGATGAATTTGCACTGCGACCGTCACACTGAGACATAGAGTTGCTAAGTTTAATGTGCCTGAAATTTTACTGGTTCTCAAGGACTGCTGCCGGAACACACCGGTAGGTGCTTGGTGACAGATTTTTTACATGAGGGTGGTAGCTAACCAGGCAAGCATTCGCATAATGCCCTTCCACCACGAGGTGAAGCTCAAGCTGGCGGTGAGGAACGAACCATGCACCTGCGGCACTGCAGTCCATAGCTATTACCGCTCAGCCATCATTGCTTCAAAACATAATACTCGGTGTCCAAGTCCAACTCGCACTTGGCCGTTAATTTTGTAACTGGGGGACAAGCCTTTTTCATATTTGTACTGTAGCTTAGTGATGTTGTGATCGAAGATGTTAAAGCGGCTAATTTAAGAATTCGAACTGGCTCTTCAGTCTCTGTAATTGACTGTTAAATGCTTTGCGATAAATGATATTGATATCCTTTATTTCATTTCAGGGAATTAATTGGAACATTTGTATTAACTTTCAACAAGAAAGCGAGTTTAATATGGCTAACAAAACGTACAATGACTTACTAGTAGAAACCTCAGAGCTCATCGGAGAAGCTACACAAGAAGACGAGGCTATTTTTGAATCTGGTTTGGTAGAAAGATCAGCTTTACAACCTCTGCTTCTTGAATTGAGAGTTAGATACACAGTGCTGTTGCGAAGGTAAATATTGTCTTTTAATTTTTATCTTTCACTCCTGATAGGCCATTTACGGCTGTCTTGGACCCATGAAGTCAGTGTCACATATCACCTTGATGCAGTAGTTTCTAACCACTACTGTGTTACGACGTGAAGAGCACTGTAGCAAATGCATGGCTGAAGACATCAGAACTAACGTCTTAAAGTACCAGGTGTAGCGTATCGTAAAACAGAAAAAAGACTGGTGACACTATATAAGTTATATATAAGATTCAAACTAAGTTTATTAAATCGCTTATTCTTTTGCCAAAAACATGAACTGTTCCAGATTGGATTTGATATATGATCAGTTGCTTCAACCACAAAAGCGCTTGATAGTGAGGCGATTGCTAGAAGCGTGTTTGGGCAGACTGGTGGAAATCAAGCATGAGCTGGTGGAGCTTCACTTGACTGATTTCACATTTGATGACGATGAGGTGAGTTTAATGGATTGATCGAGTTATTAATTTTCCAATAAGAGAGGAGAAAAGAGACAGATTCTCAAGTCGAACGAACGATGTGGTCTACCATCTGCCACTTTAACTTACAAATTATGAGCGATTTGTCGGTGACTTTAATTTTGTCTAAACAGGTTAAAACAACCTATATTACAGGCCCTCAAAAAGCTTCAAGTAACGCCTTTCGAAGCAGAACCTTGTATTCCTCAATACTTTCTGAGAGAACGGGAATATGAAATTGAAAGCAGAAGAAATTTTGTCATTGAAACTTTAAGAAAACAAGGATATGAACCTATAAAACCAAAACAAATTGTACTGACTGAACAGCAAGCAGTTCTTATAATACAAAGTCATGAGCGTGCCCGTCAGGGAAGGTTAAGGTATGTAGCGTTTTAAAATAGTGTAAGAAAATATATAATATTTTAGAGGATTTGAGAAGCACTACGTTTCATCTATAAACGCGAATCCTTAGAATTCCCTTCATAGAAAAAAATCATTAAACTATTTCGTGTCACAAAATTTATTGTATAATTTTACATGAGAGTATTCCCATCCTTCTTTTTAGAGGGCAATTTATGAAGGAAATTCGTCTCCTAAAAGAGAAAGGCAGGGATCAAAAAGGTGAAATGTCACCATCAGCGGCGACAGCTATACAAAAAGTATGGAGAGGTTTCATCGCTAGAAGAGTTACTAAGAAACGTAAAAAAGCAGAACAGCTTTTAATCGGTATGGAACTTCCACCATACAAAGAATCTGAGGAAATTAAAAAGGCTGAAACGGTAAGCATAAATTTAAATAGGGTGTTCAATAATTTAACTTATATATCAGTCCTGTTTTAATATTTACTGAAGGTCAAAGATTACCGTCGAAAACTACAAAAAGAGAGAGGAGAAGAATTCGAAAAGGCTCTAGTTGCCATAGAAGAGCAACTAAAAACTCAGCATGGAGTTAGAATTAATGAACAGATAGGAGATGAACTGAGGAGGTGGATAAGTGAATACTTTGAAAGAACTGGGAAGTTTCCTGAAATACCGTCAGAAGAAGCTGGTGGTAGTAGAGCTATGTATAGTCGACAAGGTAAGAAAAGGTAAAATTCTTGGTAAAAGTACACATGTTCTTAGTTATTATCCTACTATCAGTTATGAGGGATCAACAATATGCCACTTTGCTTGAAATCTGATGTTATAATTGATCCGAAAAAATTACAGTTATAGATGTATAAGAAGTTCGTTACAAGAAATTTAACATATGAGACAAACAAACCTTAAATTTTATTATTTATATTTAGGAACAGGGGCTGATAGTGAACTAAGCAAATCTTCTCCAACTGGTTCTTCAAAAGAATCTAAGCGAAGTAAAGACAGTAAAGACAAGAAAAGTAGTAAAACAGAAGAAAATAAGAAAGAGAAAGATGAAACTGAAGATTTACAGACTTACAAATGCAATCAATCTGCATTTTTGGATGACATTGTCAATTCTAACGAAGAGTAAGTCGCTAATGTCAAATCTGGTATGGTCTTATAATGAAAATCTTGAATTTATGTCTTTAATTTATATTTTTTTAATATACATAAAACGAGACCCAATCAATCGCGTGGCGAACTGTAGGTCTGTTTGTCACGACCAATTTTCTATGAAAAGACCTTAAGGTTGAACTGGCCGGTCACTTCTCCATACAAACGTCGTAGGGTGATCACTCACTTATTTGAGATTTCAAGTCCAGAATTAAGCATAAGAGCGATTGATATCGTCATTATCTAGGCTTGTATGATGCCGAAATTTTAAAAAGATAATTAAGTTGTAAGTTATGAGCTTCGAAAACTTTATATGAAAATGTTTCGAGGCTTATAATTCTCAAGTTAATTATTTTATTAAAATTTTGGAATCATACAAGCCTAGATAATGACGTGAACAATCGGTATAATGTTTTATTTTGGACCTAAAACCTCAAATAAAGGAGTGATCACCCTACGACGTTTGTGTGGAAAACGGACCGGCCAGTTCTCCCTTAAGGATAAAGTTGAAATTTTATTATCAAATACATAACTCTAGAAGACACAATCATGGAAGTATAGCTAAATTAAGTACCTAACTTTCATTGTTAGTGTTAATTGTTAGCTGCGAATATTAAAAAATAGCTAAGAGCGCCCGCCGCGGCAACACTGGACCACGTCCCGCTCCTTTTGAATACAGTTTTGAATATTTACACGGAGCTAAGTAATATAAAATATTAATTACAGGCAAAAGAGACTTAACAATAGGTAGTCCTCGTGTTTATATCGTCAAATCCACATAAATTTTTTTTTTTTTCTTCAAAAAAGATACTTCTCAATATGTTTGTTAGGACTAGCAGAAGTCAACCCTAAGAGCTTGTTAGATTTTCACCAATAACCCTGTAATTCTAGGTTTGAGGATATTTGGAAGTTTAAAGACGATCCTGATAATCCTCATGAAAGATTCTACAAAGACATGATTGAAAGAGAAAAGATGGTCATTCTAGAACAGGAAATACGAAACATAGTAGATGAGATGATGAGAAGCGAACTTGAACTGCTGCAAGCAGCTTTTGATAAAGACAGAGCGTTCAAAGGAAAAAAATCAAAGAAACCTCAAAAGAAGGTAAAATTAATTATAATTGAAATAAATCGATAGTTGAAATCGTATAATTTAATTAATTACTGATAATAAAGAAAAAATATAGTGCAGATCAAAATGAATAATGTATTTGTTTTTCATAGGTAAGGCGTGGAGGCAAGAAAAACAAAAAGAAGAAGGAAAAAGATCTAACACCAGACAGAACAACTGAATCTCTTTTTGAAGAACTTGTGTGCAACGGTATTATTAAGCCATACCCTTTAGTGAGAATAGATGATTTCGTTGGTGAAAAATGTTACGTTGGCTCTGAATTCAGAGCCAACGGTCAAGAAGCAGAACCTTGCTTAGGAGACATTAGGCAGTTGGTAAAGGAATATTGTATTCTTCCGCTTGGATCTGAGCATGTGAGAACTAGCGCTCCATTGATTAGATCGGTTCTTTTATCTGGTACGTATCATTTTAAATAGTTAAAGAACATGTTATCTAAATTATTAATGGTGACGTTTGACTATATACCAATATTTACTAATAATCTAAGTTTAAATATTGATTAGTGGATGAATAAATATAAATTTTGATAAAAAAAATATCCAATTAGAATAAAATTTAAACTTAATTTGAAAAAATCACTAAAGGTCCACCAGGGATTCGCGCCTCTGAGGAGCGAAAACTCTAGTCTAAAAGCTGGAATCGACGCTCTTCAGAATCAGTTAGACGAATTAAGACGCGAAATATTCAAGTTCTCACAGAGTCTGATGGGCCTTCAAACAAAGAGTGAAGAGACCCTGGTCCAAATAAAATCTACGCCACCCCCTCCCCCCTCCAACAATGACAAAATTATTCAAGAAATTAAGACCCTCAGTGAAAAAATTCAAACCCTTACACACGATCCCAAATCACCACCCCCTCCTATCTCTATAAACTTAGATGATCAAATACAACCTATTACCGAACGTCTCGAAGCCGTGTCGTCCGAACTTCGCACAATGCGACAAGAAAAAATTAACGCACCCCCCCTGGCCCTCAGCATCGACGCCGAACTAACCCAAGTAGAGCGTAAGCCTACTTATGCCAAGGTTGCGTCAAAACCTCCTACAGACCGAAAACCAAACCACACACTGATAGTATCAACAACCAATCCACAAAGCACGGCGCAAAACGTTATCGACAAAATAAGAGATGCACTGGATACGAAGACGACAGGAGCTAGGGTCGACCGGGTCCGGAAAGCCAGGAACCAAAAAGTGGTACTGAGCTGCGGTACCAAGGAAGACCTAAATCTGGTCAAAAGTCGTGTTCAGCAAGACAAATCTCTTAGGGTGGAAGTTGCGAAAGCGGGTAACCCTCTTGTCATTATAAGAGATGTTTTGTCCTATCTCAAGGACGCCGAAATAGTCGACAACCTGCTTGCACAAAACAAACACTTGCTGCAGGATGTTGACTTAAAGGATAGTACTATCAGAGTGAGGTATAGGAAAAAGGCCCGCAATCCACATGAGTGCCATCCGGTTCTAGAGTTGTCCCCAAAAATTCACAAAAACCTGACCGAGGCAGGAAAGGTCTACATAGGCATCCAGCGGAGGCCTGTGCTAGACCATACACCTCTAGTGCAGTGCACTAAATGTCTTGGTTATGGGCATACAAAAGCAGTCTGCCGGGAGAAAGAACAATACTGCAGTTACTGCGGGAAGTCTCACTCCTGGGAAAATTGCAATGCAAGGAAGGAGGGATCCCAACCCAGGTGTAGAAATTGCTTGACTGCGCAGGGATCAGTCATCTCAAATGCGGATCTAGCACACAATGCGTTCAACATTTTGTGTCCGGAAAGGCTAAAATGGGATGGCATAGCGCGGTCCAGAATTTCCTACTGCTAAGGGCACCTCCGAGACCCACAGCTCAAACCCCAGTAGTAGCGGCAAAACAGGTTTGTACTTCATCCAAGCGAACCTGCAACACTCTAAAGTAGCAACAGTAGAACTTCTTAAGGCTGCAAAGGACAAGGGTATTTCTGTCGCCTTGATACAAGAACCCTATGTAGGGAACACAGGCGTGGTGAAACAGTACCCAGGAACGCAAATTATCCAATGCACCCTTAATAGGAAAAAACCGGTAAAAGCTGCTGTAATAGTATTTGGTGACAAGCTGGAGGTAATTCACGACCCCCAGCTTGTAACTGAGACGGAAGCAGCAGTTTTGCTGGTAAATAAACACCTAAAACTTGGAGTCGTTTCTGTTTACTACGAAGGGGATCAAGACATCGAGCCGTACATAGAGAGGACTAAGGCATTCTGCAGAAAACTGGCGACAAAAGACATCATAGTCGCCGGAGACGTCAATGCTTGGAGCCACTGGTGGGGAAGTGAGATAGAAAACCAGAGAGGAAAAGCCTACAGCGCGTTCCTTAATGAAATAGGCTATCAGATTCTCAACAATGGAGATGAACCTACCTTTGAAACCTACAGGAGAGGCAGAGCGTGTACAAGCAGAGTTGATGTAACCGCTTGCAGCGCTCCGCTCTTTGGAAAAATCAAAGACTGGCAAGTAGACAGAAGTATCACAACGTCGGATCACAACAGCATCACCTTCACTTTGCGCTCCGGAAAGGACTTAGAATCCCTAAAACCTATTACGACGCGCAAATACAACACAAAGAAGGCTAAGTGGTCAGATTTTACGTCCAATGTGAAGACCTGTCTTGAGGCAAAAAACATCACGCCAGCCTCCGTGAGAGAATTAGATAGCAACGAGGCCCTCGAAACAATGATCACAAGCTACACTAGTTGCATCCACGAAGCCTGCGAAAACACCATCCCAACGTTTGGCCAACGGAAAGGGGACCGGATTCCCCCGTGGTACACTAAGAAGCTTAACGATCTCAAAATCGAGGTCCTAAGGAAAAAAAGACGCATAAGGAACGCTGCCCCCTGCCGAGTCGATGCAGTAGTAAATGAGTACCAAAAAGCCCGAGAAGAGTACAAAGAGATAGCCGATAAAGCACAGACAGAAAGCTGGAAGGAATTCTGCACGACCCAACTCAAAGAAAGCATGTGGGATGGGATATACCGAATCCTTCGGAAGACCTCACGGAGGCATGAAGATATGCTCCTAAGGAACGACGAAGGAAACACCTTATCCCCACAACAATCTGCAGAACTCCTAGCCAGAACTTTCTTTCCAGACGATAACGATAACACAGACCATCCGTGTCACTCGGCAATCCGTGAGAGTACAAGAGCATCACCATCCAACCTACCCGACGATGACCCACCATTCCTGCCAGCGGAATTGGACTCAGTGCTCCTAGCACTGAATCCAAGGAAAGCCCCAGGATCCGACGGGCTAACCGCTGACATATGCAACGCTGCTATCCAGAGTGAAAGGGATGTATTCATGGCGATAGCTAACAAATGTCTATCGCTGAAATACTTCCCCAAGCAATGGAAAGAAGCGCACGTCATTATCCTTAGGAAGCCCGGCAAGACGGACTACACTCATCCGAAGTCTTACCGGCCCATAGGCCTCTTGTCAGTTCTTGGTAAAGTCGTCGAAAAGCTTTTGATCGGCAGGCTGCAATGGCATCTCCTCCCTACCCTCAGCCCAAAACAGTACGGTTTTATGCCACAACGCGGAACTGAGGACGCCCTCTATGATCTGCTAGAGCACATCAAAAAAGGAGTAAACAGTAAAAACATCGTACTCCTAATCTCCCTGGACATAGAGGGCGCCTTCGACAATGCATGGTGGCCCACTCTAAAACATCAGCTAGCGGAAAAGAGGTGCCCATCAAACCTCTACGAGATGGTATGCTCATACCTCCGCGACCGAAAGATCAAGGTCAACTATGCCAGAGCAGCACACGAGAAGGAAACCACTAAAGGTTGCATCCAAGGATCCATTGGAGGTCCAACCTTTTGGAACATAATCCTAGACTCGTTGCTGCAGAAACTGGATAGCGAGGAAGTATACTGTCAAGCGTTCGCTGACGATGTCGTTCTCGTATTTACAGGCCAATCAGATACCTTAGAGCAGAAAGTCAACACGACACTGGATATGATAACGGAATGGGGTCTACTTAACAAACTCAACTTCGCAGCTCATAAGACCAACGTGATGCTCTTGACAAGGAAGTTGAAGTACGACATCCCGAACCTCTTCATGTCTGGTGTCAGACTTAACCTCGTAGAGGAGATTAAACTGCTAGGCCTTGTGATCGACCGAAAGCTCACCTACAAAGCACACGTCTCCGCGCAGTGTAAAAAAGCAGCAGACATATACAAGCAATTGGCGTGTGCAGCGAAGGTGAATTGGGGACTGAACGGCGAAATTACGAGAACGATATATGTCGCAGTGGTGGAACCCATCATAACTTATGCCGCAAATGTGTGGGCACAGGCAGTGGACCTCGAAATGAACAGATCACAGCTATTTGCCCTACAAAGAGGTTTTGCCCAAAAGATATGCAAATCCTACCGTACTGTTTCTCTCACCTCAGCACTCGCCCTTTCAGGTCTGCTTCCAATAGACCTGAGAATCCAAGAAGTAGCGAGCCTGTACCGAGCGAAAAAGAACCTCTCACTTGACTACCTCCCTCCGGAAAAGGAGCTCGAACAAAGCGTGCGCTTTATGGACCAACCCCACCCGTCCACGAGAACATCCGTGGAGTACGAGCTTCTCGAAACCGACACCAGCCACATCACCGGACCCCAAATTTACACAGACGGCAGCAAAATTGAGGGGAAAGTAGGTGCTGCCCTTACCTGGTGGGAGGAAGGAAAAGAGATCAGCTCTTCTAAGTTCAGGCTCCATCCTGAATGCACAGTCTTCCAATCGGAACTTTATGCTCTTTACAGGGCAACTCAACAGGTGAAAATGAGCAGAGATCCACTAGTCAACGTGCTTAGTGATTCAAGATCCTCTCTAGATCTGCTCAAAAGTCCCAAAACGAGTCACCCCCTGGCAAAAAGCATAAAAGAGAACATTGGTAAGATTAAAGCTGAAGGTAGAGATATTCGCATGTTTTGGTTGAGGGCCCATGTGGGGACCGCTGGTAACGAGAGAGCTGACGAACTTGCAAAATCAGCGGCACTCGCAGATGCCTCCCAAGACTATGACAAAATCCCCCTGTCTTATGTCAGAAGAAAAATCCGTGAGGAATCTATCCGGAAATGGCAAGATCGGTATGAGACCTCAAGCACAGGTGCAGTCACAAAAAAGCTTCTACCGGATGTCACCAAGGCATACCAACTGACGCGGACTGTGAAACTGTCACCCCTTGCAGTGCAAATGATGACAGGACACGGGGGAATATCCGAATATCTCCACAGGTTCAAGCTGAAGGACAGCCCAGGATGCGAGTGCGATCCAAACATCCCCGAGACGGTATGGCACATAATTTTAGAATGTCCCCGCTTTTCCACTGCCAGACAGGACCTCGAAATCTTGCTTAGCAGGAAACTGCTAGAATCTGATCTGCCCACCATCTTAGCAGATACAGATAGCAGAGCACACTTCCTGTCTTTCGTTGAGAGGTCCTTCAAAACAGCGGTGAAGAGCAACTCGAATCTACCCCCCCGCTCTAGTACCCCTCTTACCCTTCCTGCCCCGATCATAGCCCCACACATCCCCGATCCAAAAAACACAGAAATTTCCCAACTGCTGGCATATGGAGAGCAAGGAGAGCCTGGGATTCGCATCCGAGGCGTTGCTCTCTATATGGAAGGCAGTAAAGAGAGACTCGGAATAAGCTTCTGTCATGCTGGAGCCAAGAGCCGCGTCCGATTATCACCCGGGCTCGCTTGCTTGCTGAATGGGAGCAGCTTTAAAACAACTATGAAGCGTAAAACCTACAACGCGATGCCTGTGAAGGTTGTCATGGGAAATCCATGTCGTTTATTGCGACTGAAAAACAGGACGGTCGTACTAATCGAGTGGACGGACAGGACACCCTTTGCTCAAGCATGTTCGTTGCTCTCAAGTATTGCAGAAAATGCCGACAGAGCCCGAGTGATAAGCGTAGACGCAATGGTAATAGAACACTCAAAGGGAGAAGTTGCTGACCAACTTGGTTGCATTAAAGCCTCAGAACACCATGAGGTAGTTGTGTATGAAGACAGAGGAGAAAATCTTAGTTACCTCAAAAAACCCATACACAACAATGCAACTGATTGTTGGGGACATCCGATCCCGAGTTCAGTTACCAAAAGTGGCTCAGAAAGGCTCCAAGAAAGAGCAGAGGCAGAAAGAAGCCAGGAATGTAGCCCAAAAAAGAATAGTGGGCGAGTCGCCGCATTCCTGACAGCTTTCGGTACAGCAGTAGGAAGCTTATTCCGATACCCATCCCAACCCCGAAACCCAATGCCCACAAAACCACCACCCCGTGGCAAAGCACCATCAAAGGTTACCAGGACGAGAGCCGACATGGGACAGGTCAGTCCGCCCCGATATATCCCGGCACAGGAACCAACGAGCCATGCAGCTAATGCCATCCTAGAGTTTCTAGCCATTATAAGGGCAACCAGAGAGGTCAACCACAGAAACTGCGAAAACATCTTGCAGTCCTTCAGGCTAGAAAATGAAAACCTTCTAAAGGTGAGACTAGAAGAGGCAGAAGCCGCTATATACAACAACGACACATCCCAGGTCATCAAGGGGAAAATGTCAGGTAAGTATATGGCGGCATACAATGCAACAGGCGGATTTGTGTCCCTGGACGAGGGAGCAACGGAGCGACTAGGGAGGCCTAAATACGCGACACCACAAAACGACCCAATAGTAGTAACGGCCCAGTGCACCAAAATAATGTTAGATGACCGTATCCTCGAAATGGCTAAATCTATTGCGGGGGGATCGGACATAGAAGCATTCTGGAAACACTGGGAAGTACCGAAAATACAATGGGTAAATGGAGTTCCAGGATGTGGCAAAACAACTTGGGTGGTAAGGCAATTCGATGTGGACAGGGACATCATTATCACAACAACCACAGAAGCAGCGAAAGACCTGAGGGAGAAGCTTGCGCACCGAATCGGAGACTTGGTGAAAACCAAGGTGCGCACAATGGCTTCAGTCCTCGTAAATGGTTTTAAAAGGACTGAGAGCTACAGCCGCCTCACAGTGGATGAAGCTCTCATGAACCATTTCGGAGCCATAGTCATGGCTTCCAGGCTGGCTGGAGTTGGTGAACTTGTCCTCATCGGAGATATCAATCAGCTGCCTTACATCGATAGAGATAATCTCTTCGTATTAAGGTACAACCGCCCTAACCTGGTCACAAACATCACCCAGGAGTTGTTATGCACGCATCGGAACCCAATGGATGTCGCGTACGCACTGAGGGAAATATACTCTGGTATATATTCCTCAGCTCCCCGTATTAAGTCACTTGAGCTTGAAAGGTACACGGGTGCAAAAATCCCCAAATCCCTCCCGAACACCTTATTCCTGGTTCACACTCAGGAAGAAAAGGAGGCCCTAACAAGCCAGGGCTACGGAGAGGGAAAGGGATCACGCACCCTTACCATCCACGAGGCTCAGGGACTTACATACGAGTCAGTCATCGCCATCAAGACCAAGAGCAGCATGAAGCTGCACGAGAGCGTCCCGCACGCAGTCGTTGCAGTTTCACGTCATACTGGAACCTTCAGATATTACGCAGATGACGAAGAAGACGCCATAGGACGGTTCGTTAGGAAGGCGATGGTTGCGACACCAAAAGCTATCCATGATTACAACCTCAAAATGGCGATCAAAGATCGAAATAGCGTGGTAATGGAGACCCTGTTAAAATGTGACGTGGGAGAATGACAAAAAAAAAAAAATATGTCAATTTTTGTATGTTATTTTCATATATATAATATTATTGTAGTCCCAAATTATAAATATGTGTAATAATTGTAATCGTTGGCACGGGTATCCAGAGCGGTCATGCTCACATAAAGGTGTTGTCTAGCGGCGGTGTTGTGTGTCGGGTCGCCATCTTCCCTCAGAAATGGTTGAGGAAGGCGATGGCTGGCACATGCGTCAACTCGTGAGCGGGTGCTGCTAGAGAACACCGGTCTGTTCTGAATGCTAGTGCCAATGACTTAACCGGAAAAAAAAAGAAATTTCTTTTAGCACTGTTCCCTCTTAGAATGTTGTATGTATATTTTCTAATTCTAGTAATAATTAAAAAAAATATGTCACTATTAAAAAAAAGGCACGGACCCTGGAGTCTGTGGAGTGTAGATTAATAAATAAAAAAAAAAAAAAAAAAAAAAAAAAGGTCCACCAGGGAGCGGCAAGAAGATGTTAGTTCATGCTGTCTGCACTGAACTTGGAGCTATGCTATTCGACTTGACTCCTGCCAACATTGTTGGAAAATATCCAGGAAAGACAGGACTTATAATGCTTATTCACTTGGTAATGAAAGTGTCGCGACTTTTACAACCATCCGTTATTTGGATGGATGAAGCAGACAAACCTTTTGTGAAGAAAATTCCGAAGACTGATAAGACTGACCCGAAAAGGCTAAAGAAAGATTTAGTGAAAATCATTAAAGGTATGTAACATAGAGTAATTCTTACTCATAATTATTGTTCACATACTATATTTGATGGTGATAAGTGCTGCACTGAAGTCAGTGGAGTGTTTGGTTTATTTTTCTCCGCTGGTTTGTACCCTATACATCGTAACGTCAACACAAGGAATGTGGAGTAGAGTTTTCGGTAGTAACAGTGCCTTTTTTACTGGTTATTTAGATTATACTTGTCTTGATAAATTTCGGAATTGAAACTGATAATAGTGATACTGAATTAATATTTTTAGGTATTTGTAATGAAGACCGTGTCATATTTATCGGGACAACCCGCACACCGTGGGAATCAGAACAAAAGCTGCTCTTTCAGTGCTATCAAAAATGCATCCAGATTCCAAGACCAGATTACGGAAGCATTTCGCTGCTGTGGAGAACAAGACTGCATATGGCAGGGGCTTTATCACCAAGGTTGGAGATATCGTGCCTTTCACGAGTCTCCGATTCTTACACTATTGGTAAGCCAGTTATATTAAATTTGATGTTACTTAAAGCTAGATTAGTCGTGATATCGAGGGCTTTCTCATTGATCTCGACTTGACAATGGCAAATAGTTTTTTCCATATGCCAACTAGGTGGATGTTGGTGGTCACAGTCCAAAACAAACACCGTAAACCTAATAAAACAGTTTTTTTTGTCTAAACCAAAGACTACATAAAAAGGTTTGAAACAGTGATGGCTCAGTGGCATTGACTATGGGCTGCCGCAGGTACATGGTTCGAATCCCGCCGCGGGCTTGAGCTTCACCGCATGGTGGAAAGACATTTTGCGAATGCCAGCCTGGCTAGCGACCACCCTCAAGTAAAAAATCTGTCGCCAAGCACCTAACGGTGTGTTCCGACAGCAGTCCTTGAGAGCCAGTAAAATTACAGGCACATGAGACTTAACAGCTATGTCTCAAGGTGACGGGCGCAGTGCAATTCGTGACTTGTGACGAAATACATCTGTTATAGGCAGAGGTTAGTCCGCTTAATATCAGGTGGGCCTCATGCTTGATACGTTACAATAACATAAAAAAAAGAACACTACAGATCAAAGTTACAGTATTTTGGGTTCAGTGGTAATATGAAGTAGTATCTACTGACGTGAATTTCAAATATGTCTAACTAGACACTATTGTCAAATATGTGGCATGAATGTGTTAAATCAGGTTAGTCTTAATCTATCGAATGTCACAAAGAGTAACTTTGTATATACTGGGAGGTGATATAACAGATCTCGTAGAAGATGTTTTGCAAAAGAATCCACATAATATTATTTAGCAACCATTCAGTGCCGTTGGAACATATTTTCAAAATGAAATTTATCGACAAAGGTGTATTTATTTCCTAAAAGTTTCTGATAGTAGACACCTAAAGCGGTATATTTACGAGCCACAAACGGCCAAATACCGGCTTAACACAATAAACAAATCTTATATCTAAAAAAAATCTATTAAACATTGTCACAATTAAATTATGGACTTAAACACTAATTAATATGCAGAAAGTCACTTAGAAGTAAGTATTCTGTACACTCCGTGGAAATCCTCGTGTATATTTATTTATATTATAAGGTAAGTTTTTAAGGACTTTAAATATAATAATAACAACAAATATTTTTAAAATATTTTATGAAAACATCAAATTAATATTTTAATAAAACACTTAAAAAATACAAAAATATATCTAGTGACAATTCCGCCTAATTTTCCTGTTAAGCCGACGTGACGTCACAAACGCCACGCAGCCAAACCGGAAGAATTTTCAACGCGTTTCGCTTCTACACGAAGCATCCTCAGGAGGTCTTGACTCTACGAGCGCACGATCGAGAAAATTTAAATATTTTATATACCGTTTTTTATATAGTTGTCAGGATGATCCAAGTGCTGATGTGGTCAAAGATGTTGTTCAGGCTAACGTAAGCTCTCAAGGACAGTTGATAGAGCATACTATTATGTGCTTGCTAACATATTTTTTACTTGAGGGTGGTAGCTAGCCAGACGGGCATTCGCAAATACCCTACCACCATACTATAACGACTGCCATCCTAAAACAACAACGGGGACCGACGGCACAACGTGTCTTCCGAAGCACGGAAGCGCTCAGTAGTAATGTCACTAGCGGTCACCCATCCAACTCATCACTCCGGCGGACGTTGCTTAACTTAGCTTATCAGTTGAGAATGGTTAAACACGCTAGGAGCGTTTTTAAAATTCACCTTTTCTGTACAGTAAGAGATCATAATTAATATTTAGTTTATTTCTCACTACTCTAAAATGATCAGCATTATGTAGTTGATACACAAATGTAACAAAAACACCACCGACTTTTACATCTTTAAAACAGTTTTGTTGTTGTTACTTCTTGGTCTGAAATCCTATTTTAAATAAAATTAGTCTATAAGTTTTAGTGCAGTACAATATCATCATAAACTGGTCTTTTGTCGATTTGAATAACCTTCTATCTAAAGTACATTCCACTGAGTATTTTTTTATTTTGGCGGAACAAACTCGACGCCCACCTGATGTTGGGCGGACTAACCTCTGCCTATAACAGATGCATTTCATCATAAGTCACGAATTGCACTGCGCCCGTCACTTAGAGACATAGTTATTAAGTTTCATGTGCCTCTTATTTCACTGTCTCTCAAGGACAGCTGCCGGAACACACCATTAGGTGCTTGGCGACAGATTTTCTATTTGAGGGTGGTTGCTATCCAGGCGGGCATTCGCAAAATGCCCTCCCACCATGCGATGAAGCTCAATCCCGCGGCGGGATTCAAACCATCGACCTGCTGCGCGGCAGTGCATAGCTAATGCCACTGAGTCATCACTGCCTCAAAATATGGACCGGCACTATTTGTTTATCATAACAAAACACAAGGTATGGCAGGAACATGTAAGATTACTGTAGGTATGAATACTTATATACCTGAAATCCGTAGAGGCATTTGATGCGTTTATTCTAAGATCAATAATAAAAAAAAAAATGTTTATAAGGTACTCTTCTGTCCTGTTTGGAATCAGTGCTGACCACAAAGAGACGGCTGCAATTAAAAGTACGTGCTTTAACTGCACAGGAAGTTGCAGTCCAGCTCAGCTCCAGAGAGCCAGTCTACGCTGAGCATGTAAGTATATTGCTGTTAGCTTATTTATACATTTTAGGTCTTACCTTAGACAACTTCGTCTCTAAGGGATAGTTCAAAAAGTCTCCCTTAAGTTGAAGATGTAAGCACATCAAACCTAAAATATATAAAGTTGGATTTAACGAATAAATTTTTCTTTGTAATAATTTATGAGTATTGAAAAGTAACGGCAGTCGTGCTTCTTTGGGTGTCAGTAATTTGATCTACTAAAAACGGTTGTGCTGAGTAATAATAATAATTTAAATGATAGCTTAGTAGATGAAATAAAAAAAAGACCTGGGGTTACCCGAAGGATATCTTCCTGGGTCAGCGACGACAATATTAAAAAAAGAGTTGCACTAAACAGTAATGTAGTAATTCGACTATTTTTTTTATTATTTTTATTAGTAATGTCACAAGCGGTCCCAGACCTACGCGTAAATATTGAAAGGTTAAACATATTAAGTCGGGGAAATTTAATTAGTATTATGTTTCTACCCCTATTCTACGTATAAAGGGTCGGTACAGTTTGTTTTCTCTAACAAGACAACAAGAAGACATTAAATGTTATTATAATGAATAGATTCAGGCGTTACTTCGCGGAAATCCATATTTAATAACAACAAATATTTTTAAAACATTTTAAGTAAAGATGTTTACTTAAAATATTTTAAAAATATTTGTTATTATTAAACTTTTTTATTGCAGGTATTTTCTGTTTCGATATTAAACCATCTACATGTGTGTATTGTAAAGGCTTTCCTATCAGAAATAAGAAAACAAATAAAAAAAGAATATATACCACCAAAGAAAATTCTACTCTAACAACGATACCGTAGTAGTTTTTCGTGATGTTGTTTTGTTTATTTATGACATATTGTACCAAACCCATTCAATAAGAATAAAGATAGGAAGCTACTTATTACGTTTTGGTTCCCAGGAGCAAGCTGCTGAAGCTTGGTGGTACAAAACGCCGTTAGAGAAGAGACGCCAAAAAATGATCCAGCGGCTTGAAGAGTTACAACAAGAAGCCGAAGAAAAGGCAGCTGCCGGGAATAAGTAGATAAGTCTGATTTATGGTGGGCGTCATATATAAGTTATTAATCATATATATATTAAAGCTATCGTTATGTAACAAGCACGAGACCAACCTGGTGTTAAGCTGTAATCTCGGATGTAATCCTATAAGAGATGCAGTTCGTCTGAAGTGGCAAACTGCACTGCATCCAGTTGTTAAGAGTAGAGTGCACGGAGTGCATTCCATACAAACGTAGTTTCGTCATATTTAAAATACGAACTGTTCAGACTCGGTAAAACTGTGTATACGTATTGATGAACCTAATATCTATTTTTATGGTTTGCAAGATTTTTGATTTATTATATTAAAATAACAATTTCCATACAAAACGATTTTTCAAATGATTTTGGATAATACTCCTAATTTCACGGAAATCTGGCAATCCAGCATAGATATTAGGATTAAAGATATGTACATGCAAAGTTTTACCGAGTTTGAACACTTTGTATTTAAAATATTCGGAAACTACGTTTGCATAGAAAGCGCTCCGTGAGCTCTACTCTTAAGTCCAAATTAAGTTTCATGTGCCTGTAATTTAACCTATTCCCTATGTTTAATTCATATATGTATAATTATTGCTACTTAAACTAGATTTTTTTTAAAAGTGAACTTATCTTAAACATAAATAAGCATAATTTTAATAAAGATTTTTATGGTGTCTTTTTAATTTACCATTTAAGCGCACAGTGAAATTGCAATTTGTAATATTGTTTCATACATTAACATTACTAATCTTAACGATTACATCTATGACGGAAAATTCTTTTGTTTTATAAAAAAAAAATCTCATATTGAATTTATAACATTTGTTATGGATAAATATAACTTGCCAATTTAAAGGCATTTTCTATTTTGCGAGTGTCTGCCTGGCTAGCTACCATCCTCAAGTAAGAAATCTGTTGATAAGCACCTATTGGAATGTTCCGGTAGCTGTTTTTGAGAGCCATTAGTTCTAAGTTAGACTGAATCTTTGACCCCGTCATACCATAATCACTTACAATCAGTTCAAATAGAATTCAAAAGCTAACTTATCAGCTGTAAAATGAGTTCAAGAAATTGCAGTAAAAATTATTGTAAACTCTGGAATACCAAGGTCTTGTAGTAGTTAACACAAGCGCAATATAAATGTTTTCAGAACTTCCCGCCACAGACTTGAGTTGTCTCATTAATATTATATGCAATGTGTAAGAATATCTTTTAAATGGGTAACTGGTGTTAGCTAATAAAATATATGGTTTTGATCACAATTTCCGTTTCCTTATTCTCAACTTCAATCTATTTTTCAAGAACACAGCTAATAGATTAGCAAAAAACAGCTGGTGAGTTTATTACAATGTTTTTATCTTTAAAGTGATTTTTTCATATATAAGTTTGTGTAATGTTATTATTTATAAGTACACAAATTATATAAAAAACGTTATTATTAAGTTTACATTAAGTTTAATGTCACTAAAAAAGTAAAACAGAAATGCAGCTCTCTTCCAACACTCAAAGTATGAAACAACTTGTGGAAGGACCATGATACTGTAGAAGGTCAGTGATTTGAATCAGCATGATATTGACTTCAACGATATTTTATACTTTTCAGTGTTGGAAGTCGGTTACATCAGTGAAAAGTTTTAAACTATTAAAAAGTGGGCAGCAGCGCCTTTGAAGAACTGTCAACGCCTTCCTGCCACCAATGGGGGAGGCGTTCGTTCAACGGTGGACGTCTTCAGGCTGTTGATGTGATTTAATAAAATTATAGTGTTACTTGCATTCCTTTTTATTGAAATAAAGGCATCTTCATATAAATTTACAGTTGAACAGTTGTTGTGAAACTCAACTTTTATCTTAACCGAAGGAACATTCTTTAACAATTTAAAAGGAATTCCAACTGAAATATTTTCTGGGAAAAATAAAATACTTTTTCTTACTAAACTTGTAATACTTCCCAAAGAGAATCTTCAAAGTAAAAGGGATACTAAAATATGAGTGACACACTGATGCACAATAAGCTGGCAAACATAGCAGATGTGATATTTGACATCTGACAATGAAATTGTAATGTAGTATGTTTTATATGAATATATTATATTTTTCTTATTTTATTGTAATCGGATTATACGTCCAAGGGTAATAGAGGTAGAATTATTCTTCTATATCGTCAAAGGTCTGGCCAAGGGTACACAGGAAAACACCCAAAAATGTTGCCTTACTTTTTAATCTCATCATCATCATCATCAGCCGGAAGACCTCCACTGTTGAATAAATGCCATAGAACGCCACAAAAAACAGCTATTGGCCGCTTGTAACCATTGGCTACCCGCGACTTCTACGATGTCGTCAGTCCATCTAGTGGGGGGCCTACCAACTCTACGTCTTCCGTTGTAACGTGGTAGCCACTCGAGAACCTTTCTTCCCCATTATCAGTTCGTCGAGCAATGTGGCTCGCCCACAGCCACTTCAACTTGCTAATTCTGAAAGCTATGTCGGTGACTTTGGTTCTTTGGCGAATATCCCCGTTCCGGATTTTATCGCGCAAAGAAACTCCGAGTACAGCTCTCTGTACACTTTTTAACCTAAGTATAACTAAATCTGACCCAATTGGAATATACATAAAAAGGAGAAGTGGCACCCGTATCTCGAACATGACAATGTCAATATAGGCAACCTCTCCTGATAGAGTCTCAACAGTGTGCGTATTTGCTTCTACTGCATCCATGTCTTCCTGTCTACGTCATTCGCTAGGTATATGCTTGGGTTTAATTTTCTCCACATTGTCGTGATACTTGAATGTACCGCATTTTCTTTTTTTATTTAATTCGATGGGTTCATTTTTTATTTAAATATTATAAATTAAACCGGCAAAAACGCTCACGTTGAGGACTGAATACGTCAACCAGGGTTTCGAGCATATCAGATGCTCATCATCAGGGCGTGTGTGCAGCTGCGTCTGCGAGCTCCCGGTGATTTCCTCAACGTGAATGTTTCTGCCGGTTTAATGTATAATATTTAATTATGTTTGAAACTCGCGAGAGTTTTATTTCATTTTTGATATTCGTTCCTTCATTCATAAGTTTAAGGTACAATTTTAGGTTAGGTTGGCTAGCAGAGAAAAGTATGACGAACAAGTTGGCTGTTCACTGCTTAGTTCGTAAGTCTACATGTACGTGTGTGTAGGCCTTAGCGAGCAATGTTCGCTAGCACCTGGTTTGATTCGCACGGATATTTCAAGGGGCGGAGAAATCAAAGTCGATATCGGATGGGAGTATCATCTATGAAATGCGATTTATAAAATTGGTTTATCTATTTAAATAGTTATTTGTACGAATATCAACGAAAATTACTATTCTTTTCAGCCGTTTGCTAAAGGAAGTGTATGTACTCATTCCATACGGAGTTTTGTAATATTTTAACCGACTTCATAAAAGGAGGAAGTTCTCAATATGACTGTATTTTTTGTGTGTCTTACCTCGTTATAAAACTAGAAATAAGAATTAATAGGAAAGATGCAACATTCGAAGGGGGGAAGAGTGTTAAAAAAATGTTTTTTATTTTTTGCGTAACTCTGTAGGTACAGTGTTTACCAGTTTTGATGATTTTTTTAAATACGAAAGCTGGTGCTTGTCTAGTGGTTCTATTTAAATTTGAGTGAGATCTGACGATTATTATTTGAGTTACCCCTAATAAAGCGTATTTTATGTTTGCATTCTGTTGTTTTTGGTTAATATTTTATAACCTAGAGTTGGATCTCGTAAAAATTTTGCACGCCTGTCTTTTAGCATTATATTTGCTTCTGGTTTGCCAGTTTTCCGTAATACTATATGTTTTCATTATTATTCTGATAAAATATTTTATAAGATATAAAATCTGATATAATATTTTCACAATAAGAGATACCAAAAAACAACACAAAAAACTGGCAAACCGAAGTTTATTAGACTCACGTAGACGTGCAAAGTTTTAACCGAGTTTGAACGATTTATATTTAAAACATGATGAAAGTAGGTTTATGAATAGGTTCAGGCGTTACTTTGCGGAAATCCATTTTTAATAATAACAAATATTTGAAAAGTATTTAAAGAAAACATTAAATTAATTATTTAATCAAACACTTAAAATCTTTATAAAAATGATATATATTATCTACAATCCGCCTAATTTCCTGTTAAGCCGACGTGACGTCACAAACGCCACGCAGCCAAATCGGAAGAGTATTCGACGCGTTTCGCTTCTAAACGAAGCATCCTCAGGAGGTCTTGACTCTACGAGCGCACGATCGAGATCTCGATCGTGCGTGATCGTGCGTGCGTGCGTGCGTGCGTGAAAGTAGGTTTGTTTGGACTGCGCTGGGATAGCTCTTATCTTATGTTCTACGCTGTAACAAATTTTCATAGTTCCGTACCCAAAGGCCAAAACGGTAAACCTCCGGTATTTGCATGGTGGAGGAGCATTTAGTGAATGCCCGCCTGACTAGCGACCACCCTCAAGTAGAAAATCTGTCGCCAAGCATCTAACGGTGTGTTCCGGCAGCAGTCCTTGAGAGCCAGTGAAATTACAGGCACATGTATATGAGACTTAAAAACTATGTGTCAAGGTGATGGGCGCAGTGCAATTCGTGACTTATGAAGAAATGCATCTGTTATAGGCAGAGGTTGGTTCGCTTAACATCAGGTGGGCCTCGAGCTTGTTCCGTCACAATAACATAAAAAAACGCTTAGTAATATTTTCGGAGACAAGTAGTATTTTTCTTGTAATAAAACAATGTGATTTATTCTATAAAATAGCTATAGTTTTTCGGTGGGCCCGTAATTCTAGGTATCAGTTATGTAAAAAATATAAAAAAATAGAGCATTTCACGAATCCTGGCTAGCAACCATCCTTAAGTAGAAAACTTGTCAAGAAGCACCTTACTGTATTTTGTAGCTGCTGACCTTGAAAGAGAATAATTTTAGTTATGCTTGAATATTATCTAAACTTATCATCAAGTCTATAGGCGGTCATATCCCTTATCAGCAAAAAAATCTATCCACTAATTTCGTAAGAACTGTGCAGTTAAGATAACTTCTTTGCTATAATTGACCCAAATTGCTACATATTGTGCCGATTGTGCCGATTCCACTTAGCATGGAATAGATGGAGCACAGGAAAAAGAATTTAATCTACTTGAATACAATCGTAAATAAAAACAAAACGCTAGCAACAAAACAATATTAAAAGCCTGTCGAAACCAATACACCTTTTAAAATACCCTACTCCCTATGCACAAAACAAATCAATTCCAGCAAAAAACTGCTTTTTCAAAGGGTAACTTCACAAAGGGTAAAAACACCCTCTGCGACTAAGAAAGCGCGCGAAAATCTACGTTAGCTAGTTGTTAGAACGCTTTGTGAATAAACTGTGAACATTGAGTTTATTGTGCAGTAGCTCAGGTGCACAACATTTTATTTTATGTTACTTTCATATTAATACCCAAAAATGGAACTTTATAGACAATGCTACAGCTACTACAATAAAAGCATTTATATAATCTCATTCGGTAATATTCTTATTATATAATGAAATATAGACTTTTATTGGCATACTTCCTTAAGAAAATTAAAAAGTTAAGTTAGAGCGTTATTCTCCCAACAAAACAATGCTTTAAAACATTTTTTTAATTATTAAAGTACAATGTGTCCTGACCAAGGAGGTTTCAATTCAATTTAAGTACACATTATGCGTGGAGAGCGCGCTGCGCGCGCAACGCACTGGTTCCTGACCATAGACCAATAACAGACTTTTTCCATTTTGGCGCTATTTCGTACTTACGAATTTGAGTAATATTCAGTTGGATAAAAAATATATTTAATGTAGCTACATATAGTCATGAGATTAAATAAAGTAGTGTATGCAACTGCATATAATTAGGTATTAAAACACTCGTATAATCTAAAAAACTACACTCATGTTCTAATACCCTCTATTATATGACAGTTGCATAAACTACGAGTAGACAATATAATATAAGTTTATTTAAATTCATTTTGTGTTTTTTTGTTGTTATTGTGACAGAACAAACTCGAGGCCCACCAGATGTTAAGCGGACTAACCTGTGCCTATAGCAGATGCATTTCGTCACAAGTCACAAATTGCACTGCGCCCGTGAATTTGAGACATAGTCGTTAAGTCTCATGTGCCTGTAATTTCACTGGCTACAAGGACTGCTGCCGGAACACACCGTTAGGTGTTTGGTGACAGATTTTCTACTTGAGGGTAGTCGCTAGCCAGGCGGGCATTTGCAAAACACCCTTCCACCATGCGGTGAAGCTCAAGCCCGCGGCGGGATTAGAACCAGGGCCTTGCAAAAAACAATAAAAAAAATCTAACTATACAAGGTTACTGCTAATTAACTGGCGATACGCGACAGGCGTGATGGGTATCGATAACAAAAGCTAAAAAAATTAAAAAAAAAAATATTTTTTTTTAAGAA
This sequence comes from Plagodis pulveraria, assembly GCA_963890685.1. Classification (NCBI taxonomy): domain Eukaryota; kingdom Metazoa; phylum Arthropoda; class Insecta; order Lepidoptera; family Geometridae; genus Plagodis; species Plagodis pulveraria. The sequence continues at coordinate 5,108,837 of OY982964.1, read as the reverse complement.
TTTTTCAACCTTTTTTGATTTATCAATGAGATACTAAGTGATACACAATACTGTATGGTGCTTAGAATCACTAACAAAACAATAAAAAAGAATAATCACTAAGTAAAAGCATCAGCTGTTTTGAATTAAAGACGCTCGCGACCCGCTACGTTGCGATCGCTTAGTGATTGAAACGGCGGCCGCCACTTGATATCGCTGGTTCGAAGTGCAGCGCGCCGCGGAGCAGCGGCGGCGGTGTCGCATGTCGGTGTGCTCCGACGTCCCATCTATCTTTTGTTTTACCTACCTAATCCATCCATGAAATTTCATCTCCATCACTCTCTTAGTCTCTCTTACATCCTATCTGCTCATAACAAGCCAAACGAAATCCCGACATGTAGGTTAACTAACTTATTCATCATTAAACTTCTGTTGTCGACAATAAATAATCTAATCACACCTTTTGTCAAACGACCACTTTTACACAAAAATAAAACAATTTTAAAAGCGTGATATTCAAAATGTGGTTTAACAAAGTTCATTATTCATTACCTACATTGAGCTAATAGGTACGTTACACACGTCAACGATTACCCTACCATATTATATCATAGATAGGTAATTAAATCAGCTGCTTTTTGTGGATAGGTTCTTTGTAGGTAATCACATCAATTTGTTAAGATAAATTTTCAGAAAACTTGAGTAAGTAGTAGGTAACGAATTACCTACCTACCTAATACTTAATGACAATTAGTTGTACATTACATCTTCACAAGAAAAACTGTTCTAGCACGTACCTGGTAGGTATAAGGTGCAAAATGACCTATCGGCGATTCGAACTCAAACGTACGAAAAACAGTAAACATGTAAAAACAGTTTCTAATAGGTTACTAACTTGTGTAAGTATGGATTACATTTGCATACATAACCACGCATGTTATACTTATTTATTACCTACTATGAACGTATTGATCTTAGTAGGTAAGTACCTACCTACTTAAACGCTATCTGCGCACGAGTAACGTAGGTACCTACCTACTCACCTAATAAATGAATAACTTTAAAAATGCACAAACGTTTAACATATGGTTCAATATGATATTAATGCCCCCAGGCTAGCTACCACCCCTAATTGGAAAATCTATCGCCAAGCACCTAACGGTGTGTTCAGGTAGCTATTCTTTAGAGCCAGTAATTCCAGGTTGGCTTATAAGCAGTAAAGAAAAAAAAATTGGCTAGGCGCAAAGCAAGTACATAAAGTTAAATGATACCTACTTTTTAATTAAATCATTCATTATCGTATCAACTTAAATTTTCCAACACACTTCACCCAGGCTATGGACTGGCACGCTGCTTTAATTAGGTACCTATTTCAGAAGCCGTGAGGTAAATAACGCGAACAAGACATTACCCGTTGGTAGGTACCTACCTAGGTAGAAAGTAGATATTGCAATAACAATGAAACCCAACGATTATTGTTCTAAATAAAATCTCTACAGACAAACTCGTACTCTCTAGCTACATACATACCTACTAATATGTAGTATACCTATGTATGTAGCCTTGATGCACCTCGATGCGACGCACAACGGTCGCCAGTGGCGATCTTTTTCGAGCTTCTCCGATCGCGGGAAGCCCGGCGGGGCGGCGCGCGTAGCGCATCAAAGATGATAGAAAATAATAGGTAACGTAGGTATTAAGCGATTTTGACGGGGAGGGTGCGGGGGTGCGGGTGCGCAGTGCCGCTGACATGGAACCCGACTGACTAATTATTTTGAAATTAGTTGTTATTGCATCGGGAATGCGTATACACGCGAATCATCGTGCCGTACCGATATACGGACAGACAGTACACCGACATGGTGATGTGTTACGCAGCAAGTGGATATGTTTTGGACGCTGCACGTGTTATGTACCGTCAAATGCACCGATTCGAACCGGTACCAGCTAGAGGAACCATACTGGGGGCATTGAGATTTGGTACTACGTACTAGTAATAATATCTCGATGACTGGGGGCCGTTCAGAGGTTGCGGGACTTCGGGGTTTTGTGACGTCCAAATGTCGATGCTGGTCGACCACGTGGTGATGCTAGGCTGGAAGAAGAAATCGTAGAGTACTTCGAGGATAATCCTATGGCCAGCACCAATGATGCAGCGCAGCAGTTCGGGGTCAGCCAGTACATCGCGTAGCAATTAGTGCGCGAAGCGGTAAACATCCTTACCACTTCAGGAGGGTCCAACTGCTTACTACTGATTTACGCCAAGGTTAGAGTTCTGCAATTGGCTGGTGGAAGAGCCACGAAACATACTGTAGACCGATAAGTCCACATTTTCCAGGGTTGACATCTTCAACCAGCATAATTCAAATTGATGGGCTAGTGAAAATCCACACGTCACAATGGCAGACCATTTCCAGCATCGGTTTTCTGTCAATGTCTGTGCTGGCCTGCTGAACAATGTGATTCTTGGACCAGTTTTCCTGCAGCGACTCAACCATCGAGCAACAACTCGTTGGACTCAACGGTGCTTCTTACTTGAGCATGCTTCAGGAGGACGTCGAACAACTGTTAGAGGGTTAGGTACGTAGGTAGGTACGTACTCGTGCGCAGATAGCATTTAAGTAGGTAAGTAAGTAGGTACTAACATCAATATGATCTTGATAAAAACATTCATGGTTTTGTATGGTAATGCAATCCATGCTTAGACAAGTTACACTGTAAATACAAAATGTAAAAACAGTGTCTAGTAGGTATACTGTTTTCTATGTTTACCTACCAATTTTTTCATTCGATTGAGTTCAAATCCATGACTATCGTGCCGATAGGTAAATGAACCTTAGACTACGTGCTTTTCTTGTGAAGATGTGATGATATTCCTACTAGGTAGGTACTAATTGACATTAATTAGGTACTTACCTACCTACTACTGAGTTATCTTGAAAATTAATCTTAACACATTGATGTGAGTACCTAAAAAGTGTTCTACCTATCCACACAAAGCAGCTGATTTTAATTACCTATGGTTTAATAATATGGTAGGTATCATTGACCTGTGCATCGTAACTCAATGTAGGTAATGAATAATGAACATTTTTACTCCACATTTTGAATATCACGCTTTTAAAATTGTTTTATTTTTAGTGTAAAAGTGGGATTTCGTTTAGCTTGTTATGAGCAGATAGGATGTAAGAGAGACTAAGAGAGTGATGGAGATGAAATTTCATGGATGGATTAGGTAGGTAAAACAAAAGATAGATGGGACGTCGGAGCACACCGACATGCGACACCGCCGCCGCTGCTCCGCGGCGCGCTGCACTTCGAACCAGCGATATCAAGTGGCGGCCGCCGTTTCAATCACTAAGCGATCGCAACGTAGCGGGTCGCGTCGCGAGCGTCTTTAATTCAAAACAGCTGATGCTTTTACTTAGTGATTATTCTTTTTTATTGTTTTGTTAGTGATTCTAAGCACCATACAGTATTGTGTATCACTTAGTATCTCATTGATAAATCAATGAAGGTTGAAAAATTCTTCAAAAAAAAAATTTTTTTTTTTCATTTTTTTTAGCTTTTGTTATCGATACCTATCACGCCTGTCGCGTATCGCCAGTTAATTAGCAGTAACCTTGTATAGTATAATTTGTTATATGTTCGCTTGTTTTTCAACTTTGACACCTGCAACACTTACGAAATCAAATGCGATTTGAATTGTACTTTACAGTGTACAAAACAAGGCCAGTTTATGTCATAATTGTCCTTCCTGTCCATCTGGACTTATGCCTGGACGGATTCATTGGTAGAGTATCAAAATCCTAGCTTTAAATACTCGATCGATGTCCTAAATGCAATTTGTTCCTCCCAGATTACCTACTTAGTTCCTCAGGTTCCTCCTAGGTCATTAAAACTAAATTAAAGACCTAGTAGGAGCCTGGATTTTTAGACAATTTCTAGGTTATTGGGTTTTTCTAACAAAAAAGTGCTTACTGGCTCACTGTTTTCGAGGGATAAGCGTGGAAGTCTTTCAGTTTCGCAGTCTTGTGCTTGTGAGTCAATTGATTAAGTTCCTAACATCTCGTGCACATTAAGCCTGTAAACCTATTTACCTTCACCAACCATGAAAAACAAATATAAAAAGAGAAAGTTTAAGCGGCAGATGCACGTTTTCACACTAAAAGTGCAGCTCTCAAACATACGAGGACTCCACTCAAATCTCGATTCAGTCTTTCATCATCTCGAGACTAACAAACCCCATCTACTCTTTTTAACGGAGACTCAGATAAAAAATCCAGCTGCCACGACATACCTCCACTACCCAGGTTATACCTTGCAGACCAATTTTAAGCCTCGCGCTGGCGTGTGCTCCTACGTTCGTGATGATATATGTTGCAAACGTCTCCGAAATTTGGAAACACCAGATTTTTTCGTCCTTGGTACTTTGGTGGATACAGGTCAAGAACAAACCGTGTACGCCTGCATTTACAGATCACACAGCGGCGATCTGGAAACTTCGCGACTTCTTGAATACCTGAGCGACTCGGTCGACACTGTGCAACAGAGATATCCTCAAGCCAAAGTCATGATCCTAGGGGACTTTAATGCTCACCATCAAGAATGGTTGTTTCCCTTTCAGAAAACTGACCATGCTGGCCGTGAAACGCTCAATTTTGCACTATCGCACGACCTTACTCAACTTGTTAACCAGTCCACAAGAATACCCGATGTGAAAGGCCACACAGCTAACTGCTTAGACTTAATCTTAACCAATGATCCGGATAGATACTCAGTCTCTGTATCTGCTCCCATAGGAAATTCTGATCACTGTCTAATTAATGCTGTGGCCACATTTTCTCCCCCAGATTATAGTTCTAGAAAATACAGACGGCTGTGGCGCTTTACTTCAGTGGACTGGGATGAGATGCGACACTTTTATGCAGCTTACCCTTGGCAGCAGGTCTGTTTTCCTTCTGAGGACCCATCCATCTGCGCTGATGCCATTTGCGATGTTATAAACCTAGGAATGGAATATTTTATCCCGTTTCGTGACCAGGTACCCAATTCCGCGGCGCGTCCTTGGTACAACTCTGACTGTGCTAAAGCCGAAAGGCTTAAAGTAACGAAAACGCACGCACGTACAAGCTTTTAAGCACGAAAAGTACAAGGCGTGGGCTGAAGCGCGTGTCTCCAAATCAGCAACCCTCAGTGACAAAAAACGGGACTACAACGCTGCAACCAAGCTGTGTAAGAAAGCATTGCGCCAGGCTAGTTTTGATCGAGTTAGCCGCATTGGAACCAAATTAGCATCCCACCCCTCTGGAAGCAGAGCTTTTTGGAGTTTGGCTAAATCGATCGAAGCTAATTTTTGTCACAGCTCTCTCCCTCCGCTCTTGAAACCAGATGGGTCATTAGCACACACTGCAATGGATAAGGCAAATCTCTTTGCTAACCTTTTTGCAGAAAACTCACGGATGGATTCCGGTAAAAGACTCCTACTCTCGTTCCTCCATGCGAATACGAAATGAGCAAAATCTCAATCCACCAGAGAGAAGTGCTCAAAGTGCTGCGGAGTCTGGACGTCAACAAAGCTTCTGGACCGGATGGTATTCCCGCTATTGTTTTAAAAGTGAGTGCACCTGAGCTGGTTCCCGTGTTGACGCGCTTGTATCGCCTCTCTTTAAGGACCGGCAAGGTGCCAAAAGGATGGAAGCTTGCTAATGTGCAGCCTGTACCCAAGAAAGGCTCTCGAACAGATCCCATTAATTACAGACCGATAGCGATCACTTCCATTTTGTGCAAAGTTATGGAACGCGTACTAAACACCAGGTTACTTGACTACCTAGAAGCAAACGACTTGCTCAGTGACCGCCAGTACGGCTTTCGCCGAGACCGGTCTGCTGGCGACCTTCTGGTGTACGTCACTCATTACTGGGTAGAGGCTATCGAGCGGCAAGGTGAGGCTCTTTCAGTGTCTCTTGATATATCAAAAGCATTTGATAGAGTTTGGCACGCCAGCCTATTAAGCAAGCTTCCCAGATATGGCCTCCCACCAGGTTTTTGTAACTGGATCGCCGATATCTTGAGCGACAGATTTATTCGTGTGGTCCTAGATGGCTGCTCATCAGAAAAGATGAGTATTAATGCCGGAGTACCCCAGGGATCTGTTCTCTCTGCTACTTTATTTCTTCTGCATATAAACGACCTCCTTACACCGGGTATTGTTGGGTATGCAGATGATAGTACAGTAGTGGAGAGATACATTCCTAATCCTAGAGCCAAGAAATCTGAGATCCAGTCTTCAAGAGCTGCCATGATCGAGAGAGCAAACACCACTTTACAAGCGGTGTCTGATTGGGGTGCAGTCAATTTGGTTTCTTTTAACACCAAAAAGACGCAAGCTTGTCTTTTCTCTGCCAAACGGGACTGTATTGTTGTTCCTCCGTCTTTCCAAGGTGAACCGATACCGTTCGAAAATGGCATTGAGTTGCTCGGCATGCAAATATCTCCCAACCTCAACTATGGCCAATCTATAGAGTCCAAAGCCAAGACCGCAGCCAAAAAACTTGGCATACTGAACAAAGTGAGGCGCTACTTTATTCCATCGCAACTGCTCACTCTTTACCAGGCCCAAGTGCGCTCTTGCATGGAGTACTGCAGCCACCTCTGGGATGATTCAGCAAAGTACCAGCTTGCGGCTTTGGACTCAGTAGAAAAACGTGCCACTAAGCTAATTGGTGACAGCAAGCTAGTTGAGAGAAAACTTCAAAGTCTGTCGCATAGACGCCAAGTAGCTTGTCTGTTGGTTTTCTATCGCATTCACTTCGGTGAATGTGCTCAAGAGCTACATGATCTCATACCGTCTTCTCCATTTCACTATAAGACTACCAGACGCGGAGTGAGCTTTCATCCCTTCACTGTCAATTTGCCGCATGTTCGTTCAAAGCGATTTCAGAGCTCTTTTATCATGCGAACAGCGAAGCAGTGGAACTCTCTCCCATCGTCAGTCTTTCCAGGTGCGTATAATCCTGGTGTTTTCAAAAAAAGAGTAAATAGGTTTCTTCTGGGCAAGCGTGATTCATCTTCGACTTCGTCGTCGCTTACCATCAGTTGAGATGGAGTTAAACGCAAACCCATCAAATGTAAAAAAAAAAAAAACTTTGTAACTGTGCCTAGCGATTAGCTCGTCCCTTATCAAAATGTGACTGGCGTTGGTGGATATTATATATAGAAGTGTCTAAGCACCTATGGGTGTGTTTAGACTCTTCTAATATAGAGATCTTCCCATGGGCGAGTTTCCGAATAGAACCTCATCATCATTTGCCATAGCTCAACAGTTTCGTATTTAAGAGATTTAAGCGAATTATTGAAGTACTCCTTTTACCTACCCTTCGGGCTATACAGGTGATATGTTTCCTTTTTTATTCCATATGATCTTAAGACAATTAATATTTAAAAAAAATACCACAGACCTATGGGATCTTCAGCCCTTTTTCTTTATATAAAACTACTCAAGCCTGAAACACAGCAAAAGATCCATATGTGCCCCAAAACTACTTCCAAATTAAATAGAATTTATTCTCTGTCTACTCTGTATACTGTGAATTCTATTTTTTATTCGTCTGAACCTTTGAGAAAAGTACATTATTAACTTGTAAGCAATGTCGGTTACAAGTTTTGTTTTCTTTGTATGTTAGCTCTGCCTGAACTACAAGGGTTTAACGGAAACTTTTTGTTCGCACAATACTAATTATTAGAACATTTATAATTTCTTGGAAAGACATTATCTCGGAATGTTTGTTTTTCTGTGAAAGTAAATGATACATTTTATTTTGGACCTACGTACTATGTACTACGTATTATATATTTTTTGACATATTTTTATATTCTACATGATATTTTACATATAATTCAATTAGTAATACATGTATTTTTAAATGATAATAAATTGTGATATTTTTCTATCATGGCATAAGTTTGTTTGACATTGTTACTTTTAAATTTAATTTCACGTAACTTCATTATAATGTACTGATTACGCATAGTGTGTTAATATTAATTTAATTACGATTATATTTTCACTAGTGTAACTGGCGTAGGGCTGTTCTAATTGAATAAATTAATTATTTCTCAATTATGCTACAATATGTTCGCACAATACTAGGTATAAGAATATTTACAGCTTCTTCTCAATAAAATTATGCTACAATACAAAGATGTTACGCTTCTGCTTGCTTCTGCTGCTGATTCTTTTTGCTTCTAAATAAATAATTTAAACTTGCCTAAGTTAGTATTAATTATTTTTCGTCTATGACGCTTTTATGTAGATCACTTAATTTTTTATCCATGCGCATCATCGATATTGATAACAATTTCATTTCATTCATAAATGGACGATAACGGTTCGGCGTGATACGTGTGTACAATGTTCCACAACAAAAGAGTTTTCAGTGAGAAAAAAATAGGAATGAGTTATTACTTACGAAAACAACAAAAAATAATAATGAGCAAAATTTTATTTAAAAAAGTTGCACTTACAATATTTCTTCAGGTTAGTTATAAAGTAGCATTTAATGTATAACATAATTATATCAGTTGCTTAGAATTTTTTGTTAATTTTAAGCTAGAGTTAGTAAACTAGGCTCATCACCTGTATTTCAGCTTACAGCGCTCTTTCCCTTAAATTGTCAGACTGCTACTAGCCTCACCTACAGAACAATTACACAAATGTGCCTTTAATTTAATATTTAAAATTTTTATTAATTTAAAATAAAACTCAAGTAATTTCTTAAACTATTTTGTGAGACCGTGCTTCTCTTTGTATAAATGAATTTATGAGTGTGTTAGTGTGAGAGAGTGTGTGTACCTATATTTTGTGAACACAATAGAGATAGGTATACACACCCATCACCTTCACATAACAATATGTGGGGACGACGTTTATGTTAGGTAATCTAGTCTGTTCGGAATCTAGAACTAATCTAGAAGTCGGTTCCATTATTAGGTAAAAAATTTATTAAATAGTATTTTTGTATGCAAAGCTACATGCGAGAACACTTTATCGCAACAACATGTTTCTTAAACCAACATGTTTACTCATTGTGTCAATAAATTTGAATCGAATTCCCTAAAGCATAACATAAAAGTGGTTTTAAATTAGCTGCAAGAAATAAGCTACTTCATCGTGGAATCCGTTCATGAACTGTTTGAAATTTTCATTGAAAATCACAGTGTTCGGACCTGTCACAGCTTCGGGCCATTCCTTTCTAATGTGAGTCACCCGTGGCCTACAGAATCAGGCAACAAGCAGAGTTACCAGAGGCCGCCCCGGGTATTTGCTGCATGAATATTCGATGCTTTTGACCTGCGTTGTTTATAGCAACACTGTACGCTAAACGGTCTGGGTTATCCGTTTAGCTACTGATTTTGTATTAGGCCTTTTGAAAAAGATCAAACATGTATTTATGTATGATTTATTGGCTAATATATAGGATGGCGTAAATAAAAGCAAAGGCTCTAGCGAACAAACTGAAACTATTTTATTTAAGATCTGAACGTTAGTCTTTGCTATCTGCGACACAGTCTTGTACTATAGCAGGTAGCATCGTTTCACTGTTTATTGTTTCCTATGTTATTTTTGTTCCGAAATAAAGATTATTATTATTATATTATTAACTACTTCTATGCACCCCAAAAATTGCAACACCTCAGTCCGCCATTAAACACCTCTCTCCATCTCTTTCATTCTATTCTCTTTTACTCATTCATCGTGAGTTCAGAAACTGTCTTCAATAATTTTTTCCTAAGTATATACTATATTTTTAATGAATGTATTACATACTTTAAACAGATTAGACCCAAAGAATGCCGAATAAGTTATTCATGGACTGTAAATCCAGAAAACAACGAAATACGTGTGTGAATAAGTTTTGAGTTCTTTATCAATATCATTACATAGTTTAAAACAAAGTAGCTTCCCGCTGTCTGGCCCTATGTATGCTGAGATCTTTAAAATTACGCAACGGATTTTTTGATAAAGTTATTCAAGTGGAAGATATAATATGTATAAATTATAAAAAATATATAAAAAATTAGTGTTTCTGTAATGCATACATGCATTGTATAGAGAGAAACACTAATGTTATAGGTGATGTCGTAAATAAACACATTTATTGCGCTTACATTGCAAGCACTGGCTGAGCACTACGAGATAGTTTACAATAATGTATACTACAGTATTATACACCTTAAAAAGGTCTACAAAAAATTCGCGATAGTTATGTCTATTTCTTAGGGATAACCCAAAACAACCATTTTTATCCTATATTTTTTACGAGAAATAATGGCTTATTTACAAAGTGATTTTAAGCAATACTGCATTAATCCTCCTTAAATACATTGTGTATAGGATATTGATCACTGTGAACGTTGTACATAGTTCGTTGTAAATTTTGTAGTTATTTAGTATTAGCATTGCACCCGTGCGAAGCCGGGGTGGGTCCCTAGTACTAATACTACTACCCATCTATATATTGATTAATATCTTATCTAAGGGTAGGTGAAAATGCGGTTGTAGATGTTATTCCGGCTAACCTAAAATTACTGACTTTCAGCACAGCTTTCGAAACACACCGTTAGGGTCTGAGCGGCAGACTTTCTACTTGAGGGTGGTAATATTTCTAGTAAGCCAGGCGAAAATTTCTCAATTCAAAATTGCCCTATCACCACGCTATAACGACTAATATCCTCAGATAACCGGGATTGACAGTAAAACGTGCCATCCGCAGCTCAGAAGTACACGGGGGTACTCAACTTCTCTTTTAGTAGCAGAGCGTGTCCGGCGCCCGCAGGAGACGGAGGTAGAAGGCGCTTTTCGCCTCCTACTCCCGTCTCGTATGAAGTGCCTTCTGCACTTCTCCATCTAGGGTTATAAGAGGGCCTTCCCTCGCCCAAAGTCTGACTACAGACCAGTGAAGCCTTTAAATATCCTACGTCAGACAACTTTTCTGGTTTTACGTATCTTACAACCCTTTAAATTACAATAAAAAACTTAGGTATATAACAAAAATCCTCAAAATTTTAAATTTAGATTGCCCTCATTCGGGTTTAATTCGCTAACAGTAACTTGCAGCTGCTTTGTTTCAATTGTTGAATGACGTATATTTCCGTATCATGAATTTAAGATGTACTTCACCCTCCAGTCATAATAGTCAAACATTGACAGTATCCATATATTATGAGGAAATTTGCTTCGCACGCTTGTACGTGTACGGCTCTTGGTTAGGTTGGTACTGTACTGTATCACCCAGATCTAAAAATTTGCTAATCTAAAACCTGGCACCTTATATATCTATATTCCTAGTGTAGTAATCGTGATTGTCACTGTTTAATTTAAATTAACTAATATTTTTAACTTGAACTTACATAATATTTCCAAATATATATGGACTGGGCAAAGTTAAAATATTAATTTCTTTAAAAAGATTAATAAGCCTGCCTAAAATCCATTTCATATATTGCTCGAGTTGGACCAGGTCCAACAATCACTACAAACATAATATGTTTTGTTGTTTTCACCGTAATAAAGTAAGTCTTGGCTTTGATAGTGTGTTTATTTCAGAAAGAAAATAAAATTAATTATTGATATTATATATTTATTAATTTATATCTGATAGGTTAGCCTTTGACCACTATCTCACCTGTTAGTAAGTGATGATGTAGTCGAAGATGTTGTTGAGACTAGAATTACTGGTTGTCAAGGACAGCTGCCAGGACACACCGTTAGGTGCTTGGCTACAGATATTCTACTAAAGTGTGGACTCTAGCCAGGCTGCCATTCGCAAAATGCCCTACCACCATGCGGTGAAGCTCAAGCCCGCGGCGGGATTCGAACTATGGACCTTGTGCGCGGCAGTCCATAGTCAAAGCCACTGAGCCATCACTGCTTCGAATGCTAATGATTATTATTTTGAATTCACTGATTAGGACCCATGGCCTTATATGGCCAGTGATCGTGGTCACGGGTCGTCACGATCAGTGCAAAGTGTTTGAATTGTCGGGACAAAAATAATAATAAATATACGCGACTTGATTCTAATTTTGTATCTGGACATGAACATCACGATAACTGAATATGAAAACGCAATTTCCAAAACCCTCATTAAATTGGACACGCATGACGTCACAAAATGGCCGATTGCGAAGGCCGAGTATTAAACTTTTGCGAAATTCCAACTAACAATTTTTGTCCAAACTGACGCGTGCTCAGACCACTGTGTAAGCTTGATTGTTTAAACGTCACGTTGATTAATGAGATATATGGAAGTTTCCCGTTTTATTAAACGGTTTGTTTTGTAATTTGCTTTCGTTCGTGTATTGCAAATGAAATTAAGAATTGGGGAAATTCAATTTGTTCTGTAAAAATTTAAAGGCTGTGTCGTATTCTGACAGTGATTTCTTTGTTTTGTGTGTCTTATTGCAATATAATTGTATTATTTGCAATATAATAGTACTTGTTGTATTATTTGCAATATAATAGTCTCAACTGGTTATCATTTCTTCAGAATATATTGTTGGGATACTAAAACAAAAAAGTAGAAAAATAAAGGAACGCCGAACTTTTCATCTTTTATACAGCGTTATTGGTAAAATGCTAACAACTTCTTAGGTTGACTTCTGGTAATCCTAACAAACATTTTGAGATAATTCTTATTAATATTTTTTGTGTTATAATGCCTATACTCCGAGCCAAGAGCGCCCGCCTCGGCAACACTGGACCGCACCGTGGTCCCTTCGAATACAGTTTTGAATATTTACATCGAAAAAATAATTAATAATAAATATATGATATATGAAATAATACATTACAGGCACAAGAAACTTTTGACATTAGGTGGTCCTCGTGCTTATTCAGTTAAAAACATTTAAAAAAATATACAAAAGAAAATTAAAAAAAAAAAAAAATTTTTTTTTCAAAACAAAAAAAAAACGTCTCACATTGTTTCTTAGGACTAGCAAAAGTCAACCCTAACAGGTTGTTAGCATTTTACCAATAACCCTGTATAGCTGCAGGCCTTGATAGCCAGTAAAGTGATTATGATATTACAGGTACATGAGAGTCAACAACTGTATATTTTAGGGTGATAGCGCGGGGCAGTTGGCTCTCAAGGACTGCTGCTAGAACACACTGTTAGATGCTTGGTGACAGATTTTCTACTTGTGATAGCTAGCCAGGTGAGCATTTTGCAATTTCCACCACGCGATGAAGCTCAAGCTGGGCGCTGGTGGGGATCGAACCATGGGCCTGCGGTACGGCAGTCCATAGCTATTACCTCTCGGCCATCATGGCTTCAAAATGTAAAATCTGAGGAATTGTTTGCAATAATTGCGATCTCCAAGACCCGCGCTTGTACGTACCTTAACTCAAGGGTGAATGTTCCGGTTGATGTGTTGATGATGATAATGATAAAGCTAGGGGAAGATTTTGTTTGTATATATGGTAATTTCAATAAAGACAAAATTGTATGATCATTTTATCTTTATATGGGAAGTAAATACTCAGGCAGGCCACAAAGTAATAAGAATCAGAAGCATCACTCCGCAAAGCCGTTCCAATAAAAAAGCGACTCTAGCAACGATGCAATAAAGTGCACTTCAGCTCGCAAAGGACGTTATACCTAATATTTATATTCACCTACAAAACGTCTCTCTTTCTATCGCATAGCCACACATAGCTCTGATCTCTTTTGACTCGGCACGCACCATAGAATAATCCCATCCGGACGGATATGCCAATGTACTTGTAGCTTTGTACCTAAAGTGCGGAGTGAGTCAGGCCTGGCTAGGTTTCCAATCAATCAACATGCATACATATATAAGGCACTCCAAAACATCCCCCACCAATTCGCATACTTCCCAACACATAGGTACAGTCCCCACACAAAAATACTCTCTCTCTCTCCATCTCTCTCTCTCTCTGGGTTCTTCACCACTATATCGAATGAAGCTTAAATTTAGGCATGGACAGACACGAAGGATGCTTTTCAACTTATAATTAAATTAGATAAGAAATTAATAAATTGTACAATGAGAGGATATAAAATTTACAACACTTCATGGGTTATTAAGGGTTACCAAGATACAGGCTGCGCCTAGTTTGGAACCCAATGCCTAAACATACATGTATATGTATGTTATATATATGTTTACTAAGATTAGATACATTAGAAACTAGGTATATTGTAATTATGTATGTATTTGTTAACACTGTTTTGAAGAATAAAAAACAAACAATAAAGAAACAAAATAACACTTACGTAATCATAGATTGATCATATTTGATAAATATTTCGAAAGTCAATAAATTAATATCTAATTATTAAATATTGTATGTTTATTGTATTGTTATTCATTTTGATTTGAAAAATGATGGAATATGCACCTATAAAATAAATGAATTAATATAGTTTTTTCTCTCGTGTGTGACTTTGATAAATATCAATTTAACTATTATTATATTTCACTTAGAAAACTATCGCGAGTTTTGTCCATTATAAATAAATAGGTACCCGGCTGTATATACCGCCGGCGTGGAAAACAGTATTAAAGTTCGGTGATAATAGCGTGAATACGGTACTTTTGGACAAAGAAATTGACACGATTAGTGTGGTATGTCTACAGCCCTACACGGCACATAACAGCGAAAGTGACAGTGACAGTGAAGCTAGTGACATATCGGACAATTTGACAAGTGGAGCTGAGCCGGGACCGACAGCGCCATCGTTACGTCAGTTACGTGCTGAGGCCCGCGCTCGCAGCTTCGCGCAACCGTGACTCCCAGACGAAGTGCTACAACATAGCCCGAAACTGATCGGAATCTTTCCGGTAAATATAACGCGAGTCCCAGCCGGGTACCTATTTATTTATTATTATATTTGGACCAATAAGAGTGTTAGTAATCCTCCTCTCTCCTAATTATTGTGTGCCCAACAGGGTCTGTAATGAACTTTTACTTATTTTGAGCATCTTTGTCCTTAGACAAAGACAGAAAATAATAAAGTATTGAGTATTGAGTAATTATTGTCCATTTCACCACCTCACAGATATAAGTGCGTGCATCGTTACATACAAAAGTTGACACTTTATTTTCCGAATTTCGCAGTTAAATGTAAAAACATTTATTGGAATTCACCGCAAGTCAATTACCCGGGGATGGAAAACAATTACATGACTGCACCTTTCGTTGCGGTCGGTTAAATAAAAGTAGAATGGTGACGTCATCCGGTATTTATTAGTACCGAGTACTTTATATTGTCAGAGAGCTTAAAATACGGGTATACAGAAACTTTATTGAAAAAAAATCTAAAGGGAGCTTTAGGTTACTACTCTAGTATTTCGCGAATGTTTGCCTGGCTAACTACCACATTCCAGAAAATCTGTTGCCAAGCACCTAACAGTGTGTTCCGGTAATAGTCCTTTCAGTGAAATTACAGGCACTTGATACATAACAATTGTATCTCTCAAGGTGACGGACGCAGTGAAGATCGTCTCGTGACGAAATGCATCTGTTGCAAAGGTTACTGCTTAACGTCTGGTTGGGCTCGTGATTGGCAAATGACAGTTCAAAAAACCAGCCAAGTGCAAGTCTGACACGCGCACCGAGGGTTCCGTACAAATCTGTAGGTATATAAGTAAAAGTTATGGTAATTGTATTGCTAAATGAAATCTATATTATTTTAACAGTTTTTAAATACATTTGTTTAATATGCTGTAACTAAAAATGTATGCTTTTCGCAATCTTTCCTTTATCTGTGCTATAAGACGTTGCTTTGTATCAAATTTCAAGATTCTGAGTTCACGGGACCTGTAGGTAGTGTACTAGTACCCTGGAGGTTTTGATTCTCGTTCGAATGTCGAAAATTAGCGGCATATGTTAATAGCCAAGCTTTTATAGCCAACGCAATCAAAAGATAATGTTGTTGCTGTATCATTTGATTCCGTTGTGTTAGAAGTTTAAATTTTTTACAGCTCCAAGAGACATTAGACTGAGTGTAGTATTTGATATGAATTTCAGCGTCCCTGAGAAAAAGGGTCTTGACAGACAACAAACTACAAAGTGATCCTATAAGGGTTCCGTTTTTTTTCTTTTTGAGGTATGGAACCCTAAAATGGAAAAAAAATGTTTTTCTTCGGTAATTAATAGACCTATAATATTGTCTTACATACAGAATATCCACTGTAGCGTTCTGATCCAGTTATTGTTTTAGGGTTAGAATAACAGTCGTTATGTTATGCTGGAAGCCTTAAGGTGGCCAGAGCGTGTGTTCACTGTTGTGTTATGATATATGTATAGGGCAACGTTTTTAAGAGCTTCAAACCTTAACAGACCATAAAAAATGTTTATACCACACCTACTCAGAAAGCGTCTCATTACTCGTTCAAAGACATGTTATAAATTTCGTCATTTCTCCCTTATAGATATACGGCGGGAAAATGTGAATGGATTTTCATGTTGTATGAAAATCCATACCTGCCCTGATAGCGTTCTTTTGTTTTTTAGGTGCTAACAAAAAAAATACAAACTCAATATGGTTTTATATCACATAATTAGAAAAAAGAGGTGTGATTTTTATTTGTACTCGATATTCAATGAAAGGAGGTTGGAAACATTTTTGTGCACTACGAGAAAAAAACCGCGGCAATTTGTTATGTTTGGTTAATTTTTGTTTTTTTATTAAACTGATATTTTAACAATACGCTTTTAATCATTCTTAATAATTTTCCAAAATATCATCGGATAGTGAAAGTGACGATTTTCTAATGATGACGCCACCAGAAATAAGAAATGCAGCTGAAGAAGTTTTTTTTTTTTTTTTTTTTATGTTATTGTGATGGATATGGAACAAGCGCGAGGCCCACCTGATGTTAAGCGGTATCCTCTGCCTATAACAGATGCATTTCATCACAAGTGACGAACTGCACTGCGCCCATCACCTTGAGACATCATTCGTCTCATTTTGCCTGTTATTTCACTGGCTCTCAAGGACATCTGCCGGAACACACCGTTAGGCGCTTGGCAACAAATTTTCTACTTGAGGGTAGCTAGCCAGGTGAGCATTCGCAAAATGCCCTACCACCATGCTATAACGACTGCCATCCTAAGACAACAACCGGGACCGACGGCTTAACGTGCCCTCCGAAGCACGGAAACGCTTAGTAGTAATGTCACTAGCGGTCACCCATCCAACTCATGACCGCGGCGGACGTTGCTTAAATTTGCTGATCGATTAAAAACAGCTAAGTAAACTTCGCTACGAGCGTTTCAAAAGGTTACAGAAATTAAATTCATCCTCGTATAGTTTTACCCTACATTGGTGAACTAGGCCCTAAAGCAAGAAAATTATATTTTTTATATTGTTAGGTTAATATAATATAGTGCAATAACGCCTGCTATGCGGATTCCATTACAAAATCACAAATATACGATAGGAAATTTTTTAAAGTCATGTGCGGGATTCGAACCCGCGTCCATCCACCCCTTGAGCCGGGGTATGCTCTAACCAATTGAGCTAACATGACATGACGTCATAACTCGAATTTTTCCTATCGTTGTTTAACCATCGTATTGGGATTTTGTAAAAAAAATTATATTTTTTAAGCCCATAATCTACAAAGCGTCTTCCGAAGCTTATTTAACCGCTGGGTATAAATATCATGCCTATCTTCAGAGAAATCTTATAAATTACAGGTTCACTGACAACACCGCTTTTTTAAACATCCCCAAGGAAGCCAAAGAAATCGGACCCTCTTTGAAAATCATCTCACAATAAAGGGGAAAATTTTCTAAATTACACCCTTCATGACAGCCTATTACTATATCTAGGGGTGAGAAATCTCGATCGATGTGACTAGGTGAAATAGGTACTCCTGGGTTCCATTCTGATATTTATATGATATTAAGGAGATATCATAAAAAATATATCAACTGTTAAACAATATATTTTTATTTATTTATTTTACATATAATGGCTCAAAGACAATAAGCATTGCAATGTGGGGCAATGTTGTCAGCATGCTGGGCACGCTGCTAACTGGTAGAGGCTGGTGCATTTGGACTGCCTGTCAGCCTGGAATGGCCTTTAGGTTTCCTAAATGCTTTCATTGTAGTGTTGTATCTAGTTTATAGTGTTAAATACACACTACAAACTAGATACAGGTTATTAAAAAAATTACGAAGTTTACTTTGCTCCAATTACGATTACACGAGTAGTTTATCCTATACTAGTTATGGCCCTAAAATTAGTGCGTGTTTTTAGGTGATATTAAATACGCTCCATTTAGACTTTTCGACTCTAATGCGCGAAGCTGGAAGGCTTGAACTGCAAATACCTGGCAAATAAAATAATAATAATTACTAATGGAACTTAGTTATAATAACAGTACAATTGCCTTTATAACGCCATTCTGTATCTATTGGTACAGCAGAATTAACTTATGTTCAGATGACGGGGTGAAAATCTTCGTAGGTTTTTATCGCATTTTAGTGATGTTTTGAACGAAAAAAATCAAAGGAAGACAGCTGGGTAGTTTCTCATAATACTACAAAGGCTGTAATAACATCACCTTCACATTAATAATGGGCTCACGTAAAAGAAGGCTAGACTCCATAATAGAACCGTGATGTAAAAACATGTTATTATAAATGTTTGAAGCGCTCGTAGCGAAGTTTGCTTTGCTGTTCTTAACCGATCAGCAAAGTTAAGCTACGTCCGCCGTGGTCCTGGGATGCATGGGTGACCACTGGTGACATTACTACTGCTACACTTCTAAGCCTGAACAACATCTTCGATCTCATCATCACTTACATCAGGTGAGATAGTGGACAAAGGTTAACCTATCAAGAATACAAAAAATATATCTATGCGAAATAAAGTAGGATGAATATTAAGGAAATGATCTTCCTAGCCTTGCCTCTTGCATATGGGGTCGGTACAATATGTGTTCTCTAACAACACATGGGAGAACACAAGTACATAAAAGTTTATAGTTTTGGCTTTTTTTTATGGTCGGCTACCGGACAACGTAAAACTAGAGAAAAAATCTAAATAATATATATATATATATATATATTTTTTTTTTTTTTTTTATTTTTTTTTTTTTTTTTTTTTTTTTTTTTGGCGATATGCCTTTATTAAACAAATACTACAAACTACATACAACAGTACAGCTACTACAATACTACAGCTACTACAGTAAAAGCATTTGGACTCATAGGGAGTCCAAATGCTCTAGCCCACTATCAGTTGGATAATATATATACACTCGAGAGCAATGAATCCGGGTCACTTAAAGAATGTTAAAAATCTCGGAAACTAAAAATGATAGGTTAATGCAATAAATTGTATTTAATAGACAATGTAATACTCCTTAAATGAAAGTAAAAAAAATATGAGTCACCTTACATTTTATTAACACAAAATTACATAAAGAAAAAAACTGCTGATCTCTCCTTAAAACAAAAATAGGAAACATGAAATTTTTGAACTTTATTACGATTTTCTTGAATTTTAATACTTCGTATTGCCTCCTCGTGCTTCCATTACTGCGTTTACGCGGTTTGGCATGCTGTACACCAAGTTCCTTATACGATTTTGGGGAATATTCTCCCATTCCTCTGTGAGAGCAATTTTGAGCTCACGAAGCGTGATTGGGGGAGGGTTTCGTTGTTTTACGCATCTGCCTAGCTCGTCCCAAGCATGCTCGATCGGGTTGATATCCGGGCTGCGCGCTGGCCACTCCATACGAGTAATGTTCATCTCTTGAAGGTAGTCATTCACAATCCTACCTGTATGAGGTCGGGCATTGTCATGCATAAATATAGCATCCTCACCTAAATTGACCATAAATGGACCAACGTGATCATTGAGGATTTCTTCCACATATCTTACGCTAGTTAAAGAGCCGTTTTCTATGATCACCAGCTCTGTGCGACTTTCAGAAGAAATTCTGGCCCACACAAGTACAGACCCACCACCGTAGGCTACTTTTTCTTCGATGCATGCTTGCTTGAATCTTTCCCCTGGTCTTCGGTACACTCTGTGTCTTCCATCGTGCTTGTAGAGCATAAATTTTGATTCGTCGGAGAACATAACTTTTGACCAATCTTCAATACTCCAATTTACGTGGCTCTGGGCATATCTTAGTCTCGAAATACGATGCCCACGCTCCAGTTTAGGGCCGTTTGCAGGTCTAAGGGGTTTTAAGTTAGATTCAGCAAGCCGACGTCTTACTGTCCATGCACTTGGGTTACTTCCTCCGAGGCGTCGAAACTGATTGGTGAGTTCAGTTCCTGTGAGAAAGCGATTTCGAAGCATGGTGTTCACCAAGTATCGGTCTTCTCGTGCTGTGGTACACCTGGTTCTGCCCGTTCCTGGTCTGCGTAGGTTAGAACCAGTTTCTTCGTAACGTCGGAGAACTCTTTGTACTGTTGACAGCGACACACCGACAGTCCTGGCTGTATCGCGCTGACTCCGGCCGGTTTCCAGCATTGTAAGTATTCTGGTGCATTCTTCAGGCGTAAGCGACATAATTTCAGCTTGAATAATGAATATAGAGCACTATCAACATGGTTTATGTACCCACATAAATGACAGATTACAAACAAAAGCAAAACCAAATGCTGTAATTTCGTAGTTCCATCTTAGAAAGTGGCCCTTTTTCAAATTTTTTTTTTTTATGATATAACTTTACAATAACTAAGAAGTTTTAATACCTTCATTTAAGGAGTATTACATTGTCTATTAAATACAATTTATTGCATTAACCTAGCATTTTTAGTTTCCGAGATTTTTAGGATTCTTTAAGTGACCCGGATTCATTGCTCTCGAGTGTATAATCAATAAAATCATATATTTGGCATTAAGGCAATATAAGGCATATTGTACAAATCTTTTAAAGAAGCAACTGGTTCCTAAACTATCCTAAAGACCCGTGGCATACGTTCTACGGTCTCTGCCGTTGGACTTAAAAAGAAATTATGCCTGAAGTTTTGATACAATACAAACACCATCTAATAAAAAATAATCTAATATATGTATATAATTGTGAAATCAAAATAGAGTTTTTTAATTTAATGTGATGCTCCAAAAAATTGACGATTCTGTGAACGAGTGCACCGTAAGCGCAGATCTCAAAATTAATGTCAGAAAGACCAAAGTTATGGTTATCTCCAATAACACTACTCTACAACCGGTAGTGACTGTAGCAGGCGAAACGTTGGAAAGAGTACGCAAGTACAAGTACCTGGGCACGTGGTTGACTGAAGAGTAGGACAGTGATACGGAAAATAAAACTAGCATAGAGATTGCCCGTAGTGCCTTTGGGAGCATGAAGAGCGTACTATGCAATCGCAGACTAAGTATCTCACTGCGCACTCGCCTTCTTCATTTTTATATCTGGCCGATACTGCTATACGGATGCGAATCCTGGACTATAAAAGAGCAACTCAGGAAACGTATAGAAACATACGTGATGTGGGCCTACAGGCGCATGATGGCGATTTCCTGGACTCACAAAGTTACCAATGTGGAAGTACTGCGGCGAGTTGGACAAGAACGCAAACTTTTGAAAACTGTCAAAGAAAGAAAAGTAGCATATTTGGGCCACGTACTTAGACATGACAGATATTGCTTTCTACAATTAATAATGATGGGAAAAGTTGCGGGAAAGAGAATTTGCAGGAGAGAGAAAGAGCTGGTCGCAGGAAAAAGTCATGGCTGCGAAACATCAGAGAGTGGACAGGGATTGCGAGTGCTGCTGAACTTTTTCGCCTCGCCAAGGATAGAGACGGGTAAGGAAAGCTGATTGACAACCTTCATTGATTGAAGAGGCACCAAGAGAAGATGAAGAAGAATTTAATGTTAATTTATAAGTAGAGTAGAAATATTATAATATTGTTATAGCTAATTAGTTTATTTTTCAAAACAGCAGAGATATGGCGTTTGAAAATGTAAAAAAAGCAGATCACTTGCGAGGTCGTCAGTAAAGGACCATTAGTCTATGTCTAAATAAAATTATATTACCGTGTAATATAAACAGATGGAGGAATTAACTCGCTTTCGCATTTATCATATCACAAACGTTTACCACAAATTTTCCATCACATATCGATTTTCCCGCTCACTACCCTTAATGGTCCCCTCTAATCTCCACATTCTAAAATGTAATGCTTTCATTAACGCAAGGGGTGACTTAAGTAACTTACTGCTTTGAACCCTTTTGCTAATATAGCTAAATATACCAGTGCATAGAAATAACAGCATGTCGCTCAGATTTGTTCGGGCTAAATTATATCAGAAAATGAGATTATGATTTTTAAAAAAGCATCCTACGGTACCTATTCAGTATTTAAAAACTATCATATGTACGATAAAATCTATCAGTGAAAAGTTCTTCTTACAACAAGACAATGTAAAGGCTTATATCAATATAGACCAGTTGCGAAATATAGATCTAACCATTTACTTATTATATATATTCTATTTATATCGCACCCAGTTAGTAGTACATCCTGTAGTAGTGGGTGCCGGGCTAGAATCTCACCCCCCATCGCTACCTGTGGATGTCGTAAGAGGCGACTAAAGGTAAAATACCGGATGGTGGGTAGCAGCGCATTCTGAGGCACTAGAATCCCCATGCTTGGCAGTGAAGATGGCAGTTCGTCAGAGTGGACTGCTGTCCAGATTCTGGTATTTCTTCATTCGTAGCTACGACACCCACAGGAGGATAAGAGTGGGTGCAATCCGAACCCAGCACTTGCAGGAAAGAAATCTGATTATAAATATGAGTATTTAAAAGGAAGCTTCAAAGAAACCAGTGACAGAAGAGTTGATAGAGAATCTATTCAGGCAAGTCATAAAAAGGGATAAGAATATATAACATGAAGTGTTGAGTACCAATGAAGAAGGCAAAGACGTAGAAGAACGCTGTAGAATATAAAAACTGTAAGTATTAAGATAACAGCTGATATAGATCGGTATGGAAAAATACATGTTATGTCAATGCCAACATGAAGTAAGATAGGTAGGAAAGTCTTGAGCGAGGTACTATTGAAATTTTCAAGTTTTGGAACTATGATGGTAACCCGAAGTTAACATAAATTATAAATCAACTCTCAACCTCTAAAGTTCCTACATAATGTTGACGCAGTACCGCCATAATTATGTAACCACATCAATTCAGGGCTATAATACATGCCATATTGTCAACAACCTGAAATCTTGCTATGCCTTTCATAATACATCGACCAATAAACCCTGACCTCCTCTAACCTTTTTATCTAAGTTACATTTGCTTCTAAGATAGGCGTAAGAGGGGTCTGAGAAGAATGGATGTCAATGCATTTGGTATTCCGGCGGTCAATATGCAGACACGAGAATAATTTAGGGACCACTAAATAGAAGGGATCCATAGTTAATATTCAAAGGGTAGGGGACAATATTACACAATGAATGAGCAGTATACCAACTTTGAGTTCGACCTTCAGTTGGCAATGTTGACATGTGGTCTCAAGGCAAAACAGTAGAGAACATGCAAAAATAGCAAAACTTTACTTGGAACCACCTTTAATGGAGGAGGCTGTGTTTAGCAGTGGGCAATCCAGCTGATACAGGAACCCCCTGATAAGTGAGTAGTTTCAAAAGTTCCTTAAACTAACTTAAACGAAACACTTGTGTAAAATTTCATGGTTCTCGACAAAGCGATTAAAAAACTAATGGACAATAATAAATAATGGACTAAATAATGGACTAATGGACAACGTATAGTAAACTATACGTTGTCCATTAGTCAGTCAGATTTTTTTAAAGTAGATGCTTTGTCTAAGGAATAAAACAGGACAATAACATTTTTAATATTATTAGGTTTGCAATAACGCCTGCTATGCGGATTACATTACAAAATCACAAATATACGTTAGGAAAAATTTTAAGTCATGTGCGGGATGTCCATCCCAATACGATGGTTAAAAAACGATAGGAAAGATTTGAGTTATGACATCATGTCATGTTAGCTCAATTGGTTAGAGTATACCCCGGACCAAGAGGTAGATGGACGCGGATCCCGCACATGACTTAAAATTTTTCCTAACGTATATTTGTGATTTTGTAAGGTCAATAACATGTTTTTTTGGGATAATGTGGATGTTTTCATATTTCTTGTTCACGTTTTTACGATGATACTGATTATGTCGTCCAGTGTTATGAATTTATTATAACTTTCTTTTTGTTTCTGTTTCACACTAACCAAATAAATATTATTTATTGGATGATATTGAGAGAAATTCTTTATATATTTTATGATACAATACAAAATTCGTTACTGACCAATAATCTTAAATAAAACAATTGAATAAATTAGATAGGACCATGGATGGCCTTATCGCTTAAGTATTGTTTTAAAGGCAACCTTGCGTGAGGATTTAAACAATATTAAGGTTTAGGGAGTAAATAGACCATAATATCATAGAATGGAGTGCTTCGATATCTCTATAGAACTGAATTCGATAACCCGCAACTGTATGTATTATCAGCATTCCTATTCATTATCAGCACAGAATGCAATATTGGGGATCGCAGTTTAAGATGACAGTTCCTCAGAAGGCGCTGCTGCCAACCATCCGGTATTTTACAATATAAAAGATAAAGTTAAAAAGTTAAGTAACAATGATATCTAGAAGATACTGCTTACCTGGATCTGCCAATTTGATTACGAAGGCATGGAAGAGATGCTTAATAGTTTTCACGTATGATATTATGTGTTACTGTATATTATCATACTACACACACATACACACACACACACATTTTTTTTCTTGTTGTATAAACTTACCTTGTTTTTAGTTCTTGTAGATATGTATAGTTATTAAACAAGTAAATCTAGATAGGAGAAGCCAGTGGCACTCAAAACACAGTTTTTATTAACTATTTCGGAGTCAACAAGTGATACCTGTACCATTTTATATTTTATAAATTATAATTATTATTTTACTCTAAGCCGCCTCTTAAGACACCCGCGGGAAGAGAATGGATGAGATGTATTAACGTATCAAGGTATCAAAATAGTCCTTACTATTTCTACGCGACTGAGATAATATTTTGTTTGCAAATAGGTGGTGGGTAGCAAATAAAGGGAATGCTTGATTTGGATTGCTCTTTGGAAGGGCGTGCGTGAGGGGTATGCTATAACGGAATGTTCATCAAAATATTCTAAATAGATGTTTGTTTATCTATCTACCAAAATACATGAATAAGATACGAATGTTAATATTTTGGAATAACTAAATTTGAATGTATGAGCATGTTGCTTGTTTATTAAAATAGGGTTTGGTATTTTAAGCGCTCGTAGCGAAGTTTGCGTAGCCGTTCTGAACTGATCAGCAAAGTTAAGCAACGTCCGCTGCGGTCATGAGTTGGATGGGTGACCGCTGGTGATAATACTTACTACTGAGCGTTTCCGTGCTTCAAAGGGCACGTTAAACCGTCGACACAGGCTAGGTACCACCCCCAAGTACAAAATCTGTCACAAAACACCTAACGGTGTGTTCCGGCAGCTGTCCTTGAGAGCGAGTAATTCTTGGTTAACCTGAATATCATCTTCGACTACATCATCACTTACCATCAGGTGAGATAGTGGTCAAAGGCTAGCCTATCAGGCAAAAAAAAACAGTTTTTAACCAACTCAAAAAAAGAGGTTTGTTACCTCAGTTTTTTTACTGGGTCAACCGATTTTGATGTTTCTTATATTTATTTGAAAGCTGATGCTTGCCGTGTGGTCCCATTTAAATTTCATCAAAATCGGTCAAGCCGTTTTTGAGCTACACCCTAATAGCTGTTTTTTTTATTATCTTGATGATATAGTCATTGCCAGTGAATGACAATCGATCCCGTAAATAGCAAGGGACACTAAAGTGGAAGAAAAAAAAAACGAAAACAACCGACTTCAACACTCAAAAGCGTGAAATACTTGTTGAAGTGATTCCATGCGCACAATATTGTGATAGTAGGTACTTTTGATGGTATATGTTTTGAACTATCATGGTATCATTTTACGCTTCTGAGTGTTGAAGTCGGTTCCATTTTAAGGTAATTTTTTGAAATACCGTAAATTCTACATATTTATAAGCAACTCTTATGAGTTGCTTATTAAATATCAAAAGTTTAATTATTTAAATCAATAATTTTGGCTTTTTCCTCTAAATGGTATTTGTAATAAAGCAAAACTATAGTCTTGAATTTCTCTACCCTAAGATTGGATTTGTGGTTAACAGATATACAACTTCACAAACAAACAACTAACAAATTAATTCATACAGAATCCTCCTAACTTAATTTCCTTTTGACGTGCATGCTAGCAGAATTTCTCCCTTACGTAGGTAAGTGTGAGACAGAATGATATTCATAGACGGTCAGGCTATGAGCTTCTTCTGAAACTCACATTTATTTACAGGTTTATTGGTAAATGGCTAACAACCTCTTAGGGTTGACTTCTGCTAGTCCTAACAAATATTTTTAGATGTTTCTTTTTTTGTGTTTTAATACATACTCCGAGCCAAGAGTGCCCAGTGAATGATTTTTGAGTATTTACATCGAGTAAAGTAATACAAAATATGAAATAATACAATACAGGCACATAGAATAGAGTTTTGAGTATTTACATCGAGCAGAGTAATAAAAAATATGAAATAATGCAATACAGGCACAAGAGACTTTTAACACCAGGGTCCTCGTGCTTATTCCGTCAAAAAACACATAAAAATGCAAAAAAAATATAAATCAAATTAAAATAAGATTTTTTTTTCTTCTTTTCACTCTTTTAAGTGATGCACATACTGCTTACAAAATTGTATTAATATCATTACTTTTCTCTGGCTCAAAACACTGTTGACCATCAACAATAGTTGCAATTGCCATTTAATCATCCAGGTATACAAATAGGTATATCTTTTCATTTTAATTGACTTTAATTTAAAAAGTACTCAACTGATGGATCTGAAATAGGACGAAGTCGCCGGTAGGTATACATTACCCAACATAAATATAATCATCAAAATCAGTTCGTAATAAATAATGAGGAGTATAACCACATAACAAACATATAAAAACATACATTCGTATTGAGGAAGTCTTCCTTTTTGGAAGTTCATTATAACAAAACAGTTTCTTTTTCTGTCATGTGTAAAGTGTTAGCACAAAACCAGTGTATTTTGTTTAAAAGATAAGTAGTACGTAGCCGGAGACGCAACTTTGATATATCATTAGCAACGGCGCAGTCTAATTTAAACTCTATTATAATAGACCGAGGTCCTACTCTTATAAATCCCGCTGAAAAGTAAAGTCAAATTAGCTACTACAAAATGAACTTAAGTCAATTGACTACCACTTAAACAATAATGATGCACCTTTGAAGTCAAATGAGTTATTGTAATAAATCGTTAACTGAAATAGTATTAGACTAAGAAGAAGTGAAGAAGAAAATGGAGAATTAATTATAAGATTAGTTAATGACTATGAGTAAGTTACTAAATTATCGCAATAGTATATCAATATTAGATTCTAAATGTATGAGAATCGGTACCCCTAAGGTGAATTATAGATAATGTAAATTCCAGTTTTTTTTTTATTTTTATTTTTTTTCATTTATTTATATAGAATCTACAGCTCTTGTTATACATAGATACAACTTATATAAATATCTTACAGCCAATAACAGATTCAATTTTTGTAGTCTTGTTTTATATAATACGACAGTCACCAAGTGGGCCACATCATTACACATTATAATATTAGGAAAATAAAGTAAACTAAACATGGCAATATATATAAAAGGCTAAAAACAGATACAATTAAACAATCAAATAAAAATATATCAATTGTTGTGAAAGAGTAAAAATAAGATAGATTTCAAATAATGCATATAAAAGTTTGTAGTGTAAGTGAAAGGTGCGTGCGCGCGCGCGTGTGTGTGAGCGTGTGTGTGTGTGTGTGTGTATGTGTGTGTGGTGAGAGAGTGCCAGTTATTTTCTAAGTGTTTTCGTGAAGCATTTTGAGAACTTCACGTCTAAATGCTTCCCTGCCATCATTGAAAATATCTGTGGATCCAAATCTTTTATTATAGCTATTGTGCAACCGACTGATGATAGAGTTTTGCGCATAATTGGTGCTTGTATGTGGAGCAGCAAATAGGTTAGTCTGTCTCGTTCGTATTTTCGGAACCCAAAAACACAACATTTTAGATGATAGCTCACAATTTTATTAAAGGTATATCACCGCTTGCGCTCAAATAAACGGAAATTACTGCCCGCGTTTAAAAATAGTTTTGTGAATTCATTGTTTACAAAAATATTTATATAAATAATCATTTTTATTTCCATAATAATCTGATTACACATAAGAAATAAAGTGTTATTTCCAAATACTGTTAGTTATATATAAAATTATATCAAACATAATTACACATAATCTGGTCTTTAGTCGAGTATTTCATTAGCGCATAAGTTACCATAAAATTATGAATATTTAATGTAGGATCAATCAACGACGTCAATTATTTTGAGTATGAGTCAAGGAAATACCTCGTTTACTATGAATATCAGTTTGACGTTGAGGCTAGGGGTAAGTAAGGGCGAGAATAATGTGACATAATCGAGTTGAGTTTACGACACCGTCAATGGTACCTGATTGAGTTCCATAACGACGTTACTGTGCGAGTCTGATGAACTTTGCTATTTCAGACGGCTTAAGTCATAAGCGCCAAGCTTTTAAAAGCTCTAAGCATTTGATGGAAATGTTATTTCAATAATTCACATTTTAATAGGTCGACTATTTTTGTGCATAATTTGTTTACTACTCTCCGAGCTTGTGCGCGCTGAGAAATTCTTTCTCTCCACAGTGAAAAAATAATTTCTCCTTTCTTTCTGTTAGTTTAATCACAACAATATTAAATTAAACTACCTAACATATAACAAGTCCTTGCCCGCTACATCACTTATTAGTAAGTGATGAAGTTGTCATAGGTGTTTGCACAAAAACATGTATTTGTGCAAATTTCAATACACATACAACATAATATTATTCATTTAGTAATTATATAGCCACCTCCTAGGCACCAGACTAAAACCACCCTTTCTTATGCTAGTACCATACTGATTCACTAACGCTCACACCTGCATTGCAACATTCGCCTGTTACATTATCAGAAATAGTTGCAAAAGGTGCATCAACATCAAAGGATACAGGAAAAGGTTGTGCCAGTCTTCCAAATTACGTACTTGTTGAAAGTTGAAATAACTTTTTTTCTTTAATTAATGTACGTTAAATTATCTCTCCAATTAAATTTTAAATTATAATTCCAGTTAAAACTTAAAATCTACCCATTTAAAAGTAAAATTATCTCTCAAACAAATAGTTAAATTATCGCTCCAACAAAAATAGTGATCAAACTCGGTGAAATTCTCTATGCATTTTGCTGAACCTAATATCTATGCTTTTGGTATACCAGATTTCGATTTAGTATTCATAATATCCCAAAATGTCAAAATAACAATTCCCGTACAAAACGATTTTTCGAATTATTTTTGAAAATAAGTACTGAATTTTACGGAAACTTTTTTTTCTATAGGTATTTGTTTCATGGATATACTTGCAAAGTTTCACCGAGTTTGAACACTTAGTAATTAAAATACGATGAAACTGCGTTTGTATGGAAAGGGCTCCGTGAACTCTACTCCTAAATTAAAGGCACCAATTTACGTCAAACAAATAACACTAGACCCTAGGAAAGTATTGGCTCGAAAGTACTGTAGCTCTAGGCCCGTATTAGGCACTAATCAGCCATATGGACTATGATAATCCATCAATACCACGATTAATTACTTTGGACACTATCTCCTATTATTTGTACCATTCACCACCGTTGATCACTAAAACGAAACCGTCTGGAGCGTACTTACGGACAAAGGTAAATTTGTTAGTAATGAAACTGTACACTATTTAATGCTGTTAGTAAAATAGTCTACATGCAATTTTGTGGTCGTGAAATATGGAGAGCTCGAAGGTATTTCGTCCAGTGTGAATGGTCTGGAAATTTTGTGATTGAATAAAGTGCGGGTGTTTTAGATTTTGACATAAACGACTACATAAAACTATATTGTGCAAGAATCTTCACCTGCATATAATTTGGTTAAATATCGTTGTCAATACTGCTTGCATGGCTGAAGGGCATTTTGCGATTGCCCGCCTGGCTAGCTACCACCCTCGAGTAGAAAATCTGTCGCCAAGCACCTAATGGTGTGTTCCGGCAGTAGTCCTTGAGAGCCAGGGAAATTACAGGCACATGAGACTTAACAACTAAGTCTCAAGGTGACGGGCGCAGTGCAATTCATGAATGAAATGCATCTGTTATAGGCAGAGGTTAGTCCGCTTAATATCAGGTGGGCCTCGAGCTTGTTCCGTCACAATATTAAAAAAAAAAAAAATTGTTTAGGCCGGATTGTCCACTGCTGAACACAGTCTCCTCCATTAAGACGGGGGTTGGCCATAATTCCTAAGCGTGGCATGCGTCTTGGGGATCTCAGTGTAAGCTAGCTTTCCTCAGAAGGTACAGCTACCTACGTTCCGGTATTTTCCCCTTAGCGAGGCGTCTTACGAAGTTACGATAAGTAATACATGGGAGGGTATTATTCAGGCCCGGCACTTCATAAGCTCGCCTGAACACTTAGTTAACAAGTTGTCATAGAATCAACTGACATATACGAGTTGTTGACTGACAGGATTTGGAAAACCGCGCCACAGCAATCTAGGCGCAAATATTCCTCAAATATTTGCAAAAATATCTGCTTCCTCTATTTCGGTGTAGGGCGATGGTAAAGAGCGAAGAATCCAACACATATGGATTGGTTTCACCAGTGGAAGTGATGAAGAACGACAAAAGTGTAACATAAAAAAAAGGATCTGCCTTTTTTTCCCCATGCATTATGCAGGTGTATGGCAAGCTTTAGTGAACGTTTTTAATATTTCCTGACCTTTCATTTAACATTTGATAGACTGCGTTGATAAACAGGAGTATTGTACTTTTTTTTTACTGTAACTATATTTCCATGTATGGGAATTATTATTTTCTTCAAGTATGTTTCAGTTCCTATATCTAGCTTGAGTGTGGTTTAGTGGGATAGTTGTTGATACTACGGCCGCTTAATCAGTAGAAAAACTAGCATTTTTTATTCCTGTTATGCCATCCTTTCGCTACTTTATCTATTATTGGTATGTATTAAAGTCGTCAATTACATACGACAACAACTTAGGCTGGCTAGTTATATATGGTCTAGTTCTCATTAACAGCTACCGAAAGACGCCGTTACGCATATGGCTACAGAGAAAGTCTGCTGCTAAACACCAGTTAAGTTTTGAAGCACTTGTGGTAAAGTTTACTGAGCCGTTCTTAACCGATTAGCTAAGTTATCCGTCTATCCGGTATAACCGTCAGTCCCGGTTGTTGTCTTTAGGATGGCATTCGTAACAGCATGGTGATAGGCAGTTTACAAATGCCCGCATGGCTAGCTACCACCCTCACGTAGAAAATCTTTCGCCAAGCACCCAACAGTGTGTTCCTTTCAGCTGTACTTGAGAGCCTAGGTTATTAGTATTCTGATTATAGATTAGCCTGAAGAACATCTTCGACCACATCATCACTTACCATCAGCTATATAAAAAAACCCCATTCTTAAAAGCAAGCTCCCACTGGAAGGATATTTTAATAACTAATATTTTCGTCTTCATCAATATTAACTACAGACTAGTAAGATTAAATAATTAGGTACGAATAAAATAAAATAAAGTTTATTTACACATGCACAATGAACAAAGGAATACGAGACCAAAACAAAAGCAATGGGCGTACAATTCAAAAAACTATACGCCTGACAAAAACTCACCTACACGATAAAACTATTCCCCAAACATCTCCTGCGATAAAAATACAATGGCCGTTAGAAAATAAAAATAAACACATCTGAACAAACTGGGAGGCGTCAAGCCAAGCTTTCGACATAGAAAGAACATGTACAGTTCAATCAGCTACTGAAGTAGCATTTTTTTAATTTAAGTCTTATATTTTAAGCCTTTGATCACTATCTCCGTTGGTAAGTGCTGGTACGTTACATCTTACTTAAGTGCTAAAAAGTATGGAAACAGTCCAGCAAACCAAATTCACAAATTTAATTGCATTTTTCGAATATGAAAAAATCGTATTATTTTTCGAATATGTTTTGACTACTTTAGATAAAAAAAAATCTAGTATTGTTTTGAGTAAGGTTTATATTACTAAAGGTAAAAAGCATGTCTGAACCCTTCTCCCATAATTATTGTTATATTTAGGTATTCGAATGTTGACCAATTGAATATTAGGCAAGTTTCGTGGATTGCATGTTCTTCTGCATGTTTCCAAATTTCTTATATTTTTATATTTTTCAGATACAAAAGCGTGTTTTAATTTGTGAAATATACTCATTACTTTACAATCTTGAAATAATGTATAATAATTTTCTTTGTATTTAATCTTAATTTAACTGATCATCTACTTGTTATATTTAGGTTTCGTCCCCGAGGGACTCACTTGTAGGTCTTACCAGATGTACATTTGAGTCCCAAATAAATATATATATTTAAATGTTGACTTAGTAAATGAGGTTTATTCCTGTCCTGTGTTCCAGTGGTTTATTGTCTTAATGTCTGAACTAAATGGCTTTCAAGTCTAGCGCCAACTTGTAAAGTTTAAAATTTATAACGTTATCCAAAAACGCTCTAGGTAACATTTTCTTTCACTTAAAAAATAGACAAGTAATTACCTTATTGTAATATAAAGCCACAGTACTTTTTGAATGATATAAAGTCTCGTTAAAGTTCTTTCACTGTTAAAAAAATACATAGTTCTAGCGAAAAGATTTCGTACAATAAAATAAAAATAAAATGTCCCCTGGCATATTGCATTAGCTGTTTTAGCGGTACGCAGTGCTTTTATATTGTGTCGAGCATCTGAATTGACCTTTTTTCAAAGAGCCTATGGGGTCTGTGGGGATATATTGGATTACTAGCCATTTCTTCATCGTTGTGGAATTTTATGGCTCGCTCTTTTGGAAACTTAGTAACATTAAAACAATCTATGTTATGCTTTAAGATTGTAATATTATCGTCTACCCAATTGGTATAATTTCATATAGTGCAACAGAGTTGTTTTGATCGCCTTTCCTAAGCAATGATGGCGGAGCGGTAATAGCTATGGACTGCCGCGCCGCAGTATCCTAGTTCGATCCCCACCGCCGGCTTCAGCTTCACCGCATGTCACCAAGCACCTAACGGTAAGTTCCAGCAGTAGTCCTTGAGAGCCAGTGAAATTACAGTCACATGAGACTTAACACATTTTTCTCAAGGTGACGGGCGCAGTGCAATTTGTGACTTGTGATGCATTGCATCTGTTATAGGCAGAAGTAAGTCCACTTAACATCATGTGGGCGTCGAGCTTGTTCCGTCACAATAAAAAAAAATATAAATATACCAAAGTAGATTACAAGTTATCTACTTGACTGTACGTCTTATAAACTTTTGGTTATTTTTGTATATGCTGTACAAATATCATCAGCTGGATATAAAAATAATTGAAGAAACCAAATTCATGAAACAAATGTGTCAATAAAGCTCATAAACATCGGGAAGATATTTGTGATGTTTACCATGTCCTGTTATTTCTTTTTACATAAAGATTTGAAAAGCAAAGTGAACAACATGTACGCAATACCATAAAATATTGCATAATGTTATGCATAGAGCATTAATCTCTAAATGTTGCATATACTGTACTGTATCAGCCGCATCGTCCACTGCTGAACACAGCCTCCCCTATTTAGGGGGTATTTGCCATAATCCCCACGCTTGGCAGGCGGCTTGGGGATCGTAGTGTAAGATGTCAGTTCTTTAGAAGGTGCTGCTGCCCACCTTCCAGTATTTTACACTTAGTCGCCTCTTACGACACCCACGGGATGATATGGGGAGGTGCAATTCTAACCCGGCACCTCGAGGGGGAATGTTGCATATATTAGCAAACAATCTAACTTAAATTCAAAAATATCACCAAAAATAGTTCTGCTGCAAAATGTATCAGAACTAAAACCAAAATGGGTAACAATAAAATGTTCTAAATCATGCTCTGAATGAATCCAATCGAATTGAGAGTCGTATTTGTGAAATCATATTTTATTTTTACGATACAAATCTAGAATAGGTTTTATGATCGTGTGATTTGGTGTTGCCATTTTCGAAATTTCCCATTTAAGTGGCTGTTTTAAAGCAATGGGTAATATTTTGTAATTCAAATTTAAGATGGGGAAGAGTAATATTGTCCTATAAATAAACAAGAAAAAATGTATTTAGTTTTTTTAAATAAATAAAAATCTGCTAAAATCGTTTGAGTAGGTAACTCATCAAAAGAGACAGAACCGCCGATGAAAACGTGCGTTTGGCAGTTTGTCTAAATAATATTTTCCCCTATTTTAATATAATAATATAGTCGAGCATTTATATTACAATTATAAATTTTTATACATTTTACTCAGTTTTAAAATATGAGCAGGAAATGTCCAACAAACTCGTCGGTTGGTTTTTATTTCAGTGTTTGATTTGAACATTGTAAAAGGAGACGGCTCTTTGAGGTCAGTTATAACCCTCAAATGTTCTTGAAGTGATATAAAACATGCAAAAGGTCTACAAATTTATATATAATTTGTACTATCATTATGAGATGAAAGCTGTCGGCAAGCTGGGGCTAGCTGTGCTAAGTGAAGTTTCTGCAGCGGATCGGTCGTCTGGATGTAGTTTTTCTAAGTATCTGTTCATGAAATAGGGTTCGACAGCATAATAAAATGCAGATGTATGTGTGTTTATATTTAGAATTTGAAATATTTTATAGGAAATTATCGGTTGGATGCATGTTGAAATATAGGGTTTTGAAAGATAGTAGAAATTTTCGGTGACAAAAATAGATCAAGGTAGTTTGTAAATTTATAATATTATCAAAATCTTTGACCTTAAAGTTTATTCTTATCCGCTAATAAGGCACCTGCAACGAGAGAGCTTGAATGACTAGTATAATATTTTTTTGAACTATTGTATAACGTACATATTATAACGTTTACTTAAAATACGGTCAGGTTTGAAATGTTTACTGGCAACACATCACTTCGTTCAATCCAAATTGTCCGCTATAAACGAATTTT
Organism: Plagodis pulveraria; assembly: GCA_963890685.1. Lineage (NCBI taxonomy): Eukaryota > Metazoa > Arthropoda > Insecta > Lepidoptera > Geometridae > Plagodis > Plagodis pulveraria. The sequence goes on along the minus strand of OY982964.1, from coordinate 5,073,553 downwards.
GCGCCAAAATAAGTTTCAGTGTTGCCGTATTCGTATGCATTTAAAAGACTTTTTATCTCTTCATATGCTTCATATTTGTATGAAAATTATAGTTTGATGGATATTCATACTTTTTTATGCCATATTTATATCGTTTAGTCAGTTTTTAAACCCTTTATATAAATATGGTAATTTCAGCTTCAGTAGAGCTCGGAGCGGGAAAATGTGGAGTTAATTTATTCAACTGAGTGTTATATTTGTGATCCATCAATTAATTATTTTTTTATGATTACTACTTAAGTTACTGTAACAGTCGACTCGTCCGCTTCTGAACACAGCCTCCCCTATTAAGAGGTATTTGTCATAATCCCCACACTTGGCAGGCGGCTTGGAGATCGCAGTGTAAGATGGCAGTTCTTTAGAAGGTGCTGCTGCCCACCATCCAGTAGTTTTCCCTAAGTCGCCTCATACGACACCCACGGGTTGATATGGAGAGGTGCAATTCTAACCTGTCACCCACGGGGGTCGACTACTTAAGTTGGCCCGGTAAAATTTTGGTTGTATTTGTGATTCAACATTGTGGCTATAATGTATGACTGACGTTATTCATCCATACAAACAATTAAATTATGTGACTGTATGGTGCTGGATGGCAGTCGTTACAAGATGGTGGTAGCGCATTTTGCAAATGATACACTAGGTTTGAGGTTATGTTTTAGTAATCAGTTTAATGTTGTTATTATGGTGTATTCAATAAAGAGTTATCTATCTATATATCAAGGTGAAAGGCGCAGTGCGATTCGTAGCTTGTGATGAAATGTATTGGTTATAGGCAGAGGTTAGTCCGCTTAAAATCAGGTGGGCCTCAATCTTGTCCCATCACAATAACATTAAAAAATTATATATAAATAAAATATTTTTTTCCAAAACCTTACACAACTTTTCAAAAAATGTGGACTACTTTTCTGACATAATAACTCTTTGCTAAGATTTGAAAAAGTTCCGTTCGTTTTAGATGGAGCTTCTTGATAGACCGTGTGTTTTACCTTATTAAAAAGAAACTGGTGCGTTTTACATTACAATAACGCAGAAGTAAGTAATGAGACACAATACGATATTGAAATTGTTGAAATAAGAGACTATTTACCAGCAAATGTGTTTTAAAATACATTATAATTTTGAAAACTACGTTTTTAATTATCAATCTAAAATATCAGCTATATAAATATATTTTTAAAACTACATTTTCAGGAATCAATCCCTACGATCTGTTTTGTTGGGGCACCTTATTGCTGTTCCACGCCCTGACTCAAACATTGTTTACGAGTTGTATTATAAGTTATTCCTGATTCATGGAATTTATTGAAGAAAAAAAACTGGAAATGTGATTTTCGCTTAGCATGTCCTAGTTCTCGAAATTATATTATGGAATATAGAAGAGCAGCGACATTATTCAATTTGACTTCAGGAAAAGAGCACGGAACTAATCCAACTGCAACGAGGCGTGAGATAGGAAGAATTTATTTCTTTGAAACAGTTCACGAATGCGTTGGAGAACGTTTTTGAGCTCTTGAACTGGAAAGAATTCGGCATCAATTTCTATGGCAAATACACCAGTCTCTCTTAGGACGGTTGAATACAAGAGCACAAAAGTTCGGCTTAGTCGAGCAATCTACGATAGCCCAGTGGTTTTAAGGCACCCGCCCGGTACGTAAAATCGGGGGACGTGGATCGATTCGTATTAGACATGAGAAATATAATTTCTCTTAATTTAATGTTAGATGTCATTTTCACTAGTCGTTGATCGAATAAGCACGCAGTGCAAGCGAAGCGTCTCTGCTTCAGCTTACACAATTGCTTTGGAATGTCCGGTTGTTCACCTTTGTAGGTCGAATTTCTCAACCGATTCTCGTGAAATTTAGTGAGCAGGTTTGATAATTAATAGATTTTTTTATGGATTCAGTTTTTGGAAATTTACCAAATTGATTTGGGGTGTTCAAACTTTAAAAAAGTATACATTATTATATACCACGACAAAAAAAAACAATAATTCATAACATTTTCGATACACTTACCTACAAAGAAGCAACTTTTTTATCAGTACCACTTATTCACCCGAAGGGGCTGGCGTTGAAAAGAATGAAAGAAAACGCTGATATCCTCTATGGTTTTTTTGATTCACACTATAGCAGATGTTAGTTTACGAATAACCAATATTATTGATATTCCTATTATGCCCATTACTAGCCCAAACCCATATAGCTCTTGTGTGCTACTTTTTTATCTCTAAAGCGATAGGTTACTTGATATAGTGAAAAATAATCGAATTAATCGAATGTATATAAATAGGTAAACAAATAAATATGGTACGCTCCTTGGTCGTTGGCCGTAATAAATGCATTCGGAGCGGAGAGGGGTGAGAAAGAGGGGCGCTGCCTGCATTCGCACATTTTTGTATGAGTAATGAGGTACAAGTTAATAAAGAAATGCAAATTATCTGTGTCATATCAAATTTAATTAATCAGTTTTCGGAATAAATCTATGATTGTTTAATTTTGTGACCCATTCCCTCATCAGCAGCGTGTGCAGTGAACGTTTATTCAATTGTAAGCTATGCAAATTCAGACCTTAGGTAACAGCTCCGAGAGCCACTAGCCGTCACTTTAGGTTACAGCTCCGAGAGTCAATAGTCGTCACTTTAGGTTCCAGCTCCGAGAGTCAATAGTCGTCACTTTAGGTTACAGCTCCGAGAGCCAATAGTCGTCACTTTTGGTTACAGCTCCGAGAGCCACTAGTTATGAAATGACTTGCGAATATTTATTACAGAAACCCACTTGTGCCCCACGCATGTACCTGAGTGTTAACAAGGAAAATTTATTTCCGTTTCTCTAACATTTAGTAGATCTACCTATCGATAACCTAACTCAAGTTCTCACCCTATCGCAATTAAAGAGGTTTTGCCGCCATTAATTCTTAGCCCAAAGAAACAATAGCTCGATACCATTCACAAATTAAATTATTACACCAATACATTATTAAACAAAGGAAGTGTTTCGTACGGAACCCAATTCTGTTTTATAATTGATTGCTGCGGCCGATTCGCCATTTGTATTGGAGCTACACATTTGTGTCTCTTGTGTTTGGGGCCTTGGGGTGTAGTTTCACTTGGCTCTTTTGGGTATGTTAGGTTTTAAATGTTTTTATTGCTGTTCTTTAGTTCCACCATATGAACCACTATCTTGCCTGATGATAAGTGGTGATGTGGTATTGAAGCTGAGTGGCATTGGCTGTGGACTGCCGCGCAGCAGGTCTATGGTTTGAATCCCTACGCGGGCTTGAGTTTCACCGGATGGTGGTAGGGCATTTTGCAAATGCTCGCCTGGCTAACGAACACCCTCAAGTAGAAAATCTGTCACCAAGTAACTAGGTATGTTTCGGCAGCTGTCCTTAAGAGCAAGTAATTCTAGGTTAAGCCTGTTAACACCTTTGACCACATCATCACTTACCATTAGGTGAGATATGGTCATAGGCTTGTCTACAAACACTAAAAAAAAAGTGGTTCACGCTAACCTCGAATTACTGGTTCTCAATAGCGGGTGCCGGAACACATCGTTAGGTACACGGCGACAGATTTTCTACTTGCAAGTGGACGATAGCGAGGCGGGTATTCTAAAATTGCCCTACCAGCATGCTGTAACAACTGCCATCCTAAACAATAACCGAGAACGACGGCTCAACGTGCCCTCCGAAGCACGGAAGTGCTCAGTAAGTAAAGTCACTGGCAGTCACCCATATCCAAGTCATGATCGCGGCGGATGTTGCTTATCTTACCTGATCGGTTAAGAACGGCTAGGAAACTACGCTACGAGTGATTCAATATATTTGTATATATGTAAAGAAATTTAAGTTAAGCTCAAAAACAGCAGAACGCAATCTTTAAAAGTGTACAGTGCTGCGCAACAACATTAGCTTGACGCGTCCAATCGGATGCGATCCCTTCTAAGCGCCAAATCTATAAACCAATCTAGTTGAACTTTTAAGATCTTGCTTGCTTGATTGTTTTGTTAATTATTAACTGTATATCAACGCGATAACTGAATGAGAGTTACACATCTTTACTATATTCGTAGGTTCCATCTAGAAATATATAACTAATGGTGGTCGGTGGTGTTGACATGTTTAACTTTAATTATTGATTTATTATTAAAAGCCGGCAACGCATCCTCGAGACCTCTGGTGTTGCGGATGTTCGTGGGCGACGGTGATCACTTATCACCAGGCCACCAGGCGTACAGCGGCCTGTACGTTAGCCCTCAAATCGCATTAAAAAAAACTGGATCTCAAAAACAGCTGGTGGAACACACTGATTGGTGCTTGGTAGCATATTTCTACTTGAATACTAGAAAGATAGCAAAATGCCGAATCTGCATCGAGACCGACTCCCCGGTAGTGCTATTGCCACTGAGACACAATTGTATTTTTACAATCCCATGACTATAATTTGTTCCTCTCGTAAATTTGTAATTTTGTAACATTAATGGCCGAGTGGTAATATAGCTATGGACTGCTGTGCCGCAGGTCCCAGGTTCTATCCCCACCGCTGGCTTGAGTTTCACCGCACGGTGAAAGGGCACTGGGCGATTGACCGCCTAGATAGCTACCACCCTCAAGTAGAAAGTCTGTCGCCAAGCACCTAACGGTGCTACAAAATTACATTTTTTTTTACCTAACGGTGTGTTCCGGCAGCATTCCTTGGGAACTAGTGAAATTACAGGCACATGGAACTTAACAACTATGTCTCGAAGTGACAGGCGCAGTGCGATTAGTGACAAGTGATAAAATACATCTGTTATAGGCAGAGGTTAGTCCGCTGAACATCAGGTGGGCCTCGAGATTGTTCCGTCTCAAAAACATAAAAAAAAACATATACACTTATCCCTAATATCAGTATTTTACTACTATATAGTTGCGTGAACTGAAATTATTGTAATTATACTTCTATTCTGATTGCAAACATTGCAATATTCAACTAAAGCTTCTACAACAAAGCTTGCAGTTCCAAGTGGAACGTAGTTACGGAACCGCGTCTGGAGTAGACCGCAGTGCGGGTCCAAATTAATTGCTGAACCCCAATACTTGCGCTAAGATATTGTCAAACGAATTAGTTTTAAACAAGATTGGTTTAAAGGTAGCCAAGTTATTTATCAACAAAATGTAGTCATGAAACACAACTTGAATCTTTGATTGTGGAAACTTATTTTTTTTCTCGGGAATTATTATTATCATCAACGGTAAGAGGGAAGTGTTAAATTTGAGCAATTACTGACTTATTACGATAACTCAGTTGGAAGAGCATGTCCCGGCTATAGAGACGGATGGTTGCGGGTTCGAATCCGCTTGTAGTACCATTTGATTCGCTTAGCAGGCGTTAATACAAAAGTTACAATGTTAGAATGATTTTCTTTTGCTTTATTCTACTGTAAATTACCAAGTGTACACTTATCTTTCATTACAAAGAAGTGTTGTATGCCATAGCATACCTACAAAAGGACTTAGCGAACAATTTTGATGATACTTAGAACATACTACCCAGGTCTTGGATTCCTACGCTATATTTTATCCATAGGTATACATTGAGTTGTTTGCGGGTAAACCTAGTAACACATCATCATAGCATTATTATTTTCAAGTGGGACTTTTAAGAATGGGCTTTAAAATGTAGTAAGTTACTTTCATCGAGTAGTCGCAATCCAGTTTAAAACTTTCCCAGTCTGTATTTTTATTTACTTTACAGATTCTGGTAGATATAATTCTGATGAAAAACTATAAAAAACAAAGCTTTGTACAGTCATATTTGCTAGTGGAATATTAACCATGCAACGGTGTCACATTGCCTGCCTGGAGATGGGATGGGGACAGTGGCACAATCCCCAAAATGTCCCCCACATCGAAGGCACAATCCCCAAAATGTATCCGGAAAAAACCGATAAAGGAGTGACTCTGCGTCGATGCTCGAGAGTTTAAAGAGTTTTCCCAACATATTAGTCATAGCCTTTAACCTTGTTTTCCAATTAACTCAAGAGCCTCAAGTTGGTGTTTAGACGAGCCATGCCAAAGATATGACCAGTACTCCATACAAGACCAAACTTGTGCTTGGTATTTTTTTTTATATATATTATTGTGGCGGAACAAGCTCGAGGCCCACCTGATGTTAAGCGGACTAACCAAATCAAATCAAATCAAAATTAGTTTATTGCCACACTAAAAAATATATAGATAGAAATAACAATGACAGCCAATACACAAGAAAAACTTAAAAATAATTCGTAACTAACATAGAGGGAAAAGAAAAAGATGATATTATATAAATAAATAATGTGGGCAAAAGGAGAAAACTCAGCATAATCTCCGTACACATGTGCACATACGCTGTTTTTCAGTAATACCCTGCGCTCGAACAGGTGTTCGTCGAGCTAGAAACATTGCGTTATGACCGATTGCGGGAGATTTTTATTTAAATTATCCTCTAATATTTTTACAGACACAAACAAAACAGCTATGAAAAAAGGAAAGTGTTGTATTTAAAAAAAATATATATACGATTATGAGAATACGAATCTGTGCTTGATGGAATGTGAGAATGTGTGAGTGTGTATGTGTGTGTCTTCATTACTACCTATGTGTTTTTAACCACTGCCTATAACAGATGCATTTCGTCACAAGTCACGAATTGCACTGCGCCCGTCACCTTGAGACATAGTTGTTAAGTCTCATGTGTCTGTAATTTTACTGGCTCTCAAGGACTGCTGCCGGAACTCACCGTTAGGTGTTTGTCGACAGACTTTCTACTTGAGGGTGGTCGGTAGCCAGGCGGGCATTCGCAAAATTCCCTTACAACCATGAGGAGAAGCTCAAGCCCGCGGCGGGATTCGATCCATGGACCTGCTGCGCGGCAGCCCATAGCCAACGCCTCTGAGTCATCACAGCCTAAACCCTGTTGAAAGCTTTTGAGATATCCAAGGAAATGGCCAGATGTTCTATTTGAAGTTGCAAATGTATAACATATCTTCTTGGTAGCTATGGATCCTTATACAACCTTAGTTTCACCAAGCAGAAGTAATTCCCAGGCAAAATCTCAAAGACACTCAATATAATCTTCTTAAGTTTACGCTAACGAAACTGCTGTAATTGGATTCGTTTAATAAATTGAACCACGAACAGGTGTTGCGTTTAGTCGCGTTCCCAGGGGGCTGAAGTGATCTTCAACTTGAGAGAAACTTACGATTTGCAAGTCTTTGTGGAGTAATGTGATTTGGAATCGTTTGGGTTGGAAAATGAAAGCACACTTAAGTAGCAAATAAACTCATAATATATCACTCTATGTAAGGTTGTTATAATATTTTCGCCTAACAAAAAAAAAAACAAAGTAGTTTTCACATCGGCTTACAATGCTTTCTTAATAATATATTTTTTCATTTTATATATTTGTTCGATACAATTGTTAGGTATATACTAATAAATATTAGAATTTATAATATTTATAATTAAATATAGTTTATTATTAAGTAAAGTATCTACAATACATTATGTAGTAGTAATTAAAAAATTATTAATTCTGAAGTAAATGGAATGGAAAAATGGAAAAATGCATCCTAAAATGGTAATATCAATTCCCGAATCCAGAACTCTTCAACGTCTACGATACTTCAAAAGTTAAAAGCACTAACATCGAACCAAGATATCCAAAGTATACCACACTCACTGCATAAATGTTTTATAACGGAGTCCATTTCGAAGTTGGTTTCAATATTGATCCTAACGCCACCTGGTGGTACGAGACAATGGTCAAAGTTTTTATTATTTATTTTAAAGTTTTATCAAGTTGTAGCGTGAAAAGTTTGTTAATATTCTTTGGATACGTTGGATTGTGTAATGCAGTAGAAGATGTAATCAAAATTGGTCTGGTCAAAATTTGAAGCAATGATAGCTGAACGATAATAGCCAATGGCGAGCCGCAGGTCCATCCCCTCTACCACCGGCTTGAGGTTCATCACATGGTGGAAGGGAATTTTGCATACACTCGCCTGGCTAGCTACAATCCTCTAGTAGAAAATCTGTCACTAAGCACCTACCAGTGTATTGCGGTAGCAGTTCTTGAGAGTCAGTAGTTGAGAGAAGCAGTAATGTTCGCATTGCTGTGTTCTGGTTTGAAGAACATTGACATGAGGCTTAACAACTGAATGTCTCAGAGTGCCGAGTGCAGTTCAGTTCAGTCAAATTCAAAACATATATTTTGAAGCGCTCGTAGCGAAGTTTGCTTAGCTATTCTTAACCGCTCAGCAAAGTTAAGCAAAGTCCACCGCGGTCAGGAGTTGGATGGGTGACCGCTAGTGACATTACTACTGAGTGCTTCCAGGCTTCGGAGGGCACGTTAAGCCGTCTGGCCCGGTTGGTTGTTTAAGGAGTTATAGCATGGTGGTAGGGAATTTTGCGAGTGCCCGCCTGGTTAGCTACCACCCTCAAGTAGTCTCTATCGCCAAGCACCAAACCGTGTGTTCCAGCAGCTGTCTTTGAGAGCCAGAAATTCTAGGTTAGCCTGTACAACATCTTCAACCACATCATCAGTTATCAACAGGTGAGATAGTGGTCAAAAGCTAACCTAGCTTAAAACATCAGAAGAGCCTCGTGCTTGTTCACTCACAATCCCATAAAAAACATAAGATTTTTTTAACTGTCTCAACGCAAACGTTTTCCTCAGCACTTTACGACATTTTTATGCACCATCCATTAAAACATTCGCCGTCAATTGAATCTCTATTGCTGAAGCTGTAAGCCTTCCAAAACCTTAAAGGGTCGCAAAGTGGGTATGACTTAAAACTTTGCGGGTGCCATCATAATTTTAGTAAAAGCCTCCGTCAAAGCGGATCAATAGATCCTTAGTGACGTTGGACGGTGATGTAAGAAGAATATGCTCGAAATTGGATGTGACAAGCAATGACATTAAGAAGACGAAGAAGGGAAATCAGTTTTATCGCGCTTAGAACTAGGTTTCAATATCAAATAATTTATTTTGCAAAGCATAGGTGCAAAAATAATAATAATATATAGAAAGGAGTTATGTAGTCAGGAAACCACTATACCTTAAGCAAATTGGCATGCAAAAATGTTGTAAATGTGTTCAAACTCAAATTACAAATAAAAGAAAAATATGTAAAAATCACATTTATCGTTACTCAATATCCAAAGTATTATTTAAAAGTCCGCGTCATTTAAAAATTCGTCTATAGAATAATATTCCCCGTGGGGTGCCGGGTTAAAATTGCAACTCCTTATATCATCCCGTGGGTGTCGTAAGAGGCGACTCAAGGAAATTACTGGAAGGTGGGCAGCAGCACCTTCTAAAGAACTGCCATCTTACACTGCGATCCCCAAGCCGCCTTCCGAACGTGGGGATTATGGCAAATACCCACTTAATAGGGGAGGCTGTGTTCAGCAGTGGACGAGTCGGCTGTTACAATACAGTACAGAAATATGACTTAAAAATCAGTTTTTTTTCAGTCTAAATTTAAAAATGTCTTCATAATTTATTTCTCTTAAACATAATAGTAACTTATTATACATAAATTTTCTGATTTTAAATGTTTAAAGAGGTTTGGTGACTATTTTACACGATCATGGTATTCGTGGGTTAAATATAATTAATATTGTACGTAATTGCCCTCTACCTAAGTTATTGAAAACCAATGCACACAGTTCCATATATTTACCCCTAAAACTGTGAAGAGGATTAAATAATAATATAATGATAATAACGTTAACCCATAACTAATGTAACCAATTCAGTAAATATTATAATAATATATTAGATATTATAAATAATTTTTCCCGAACCTCGCGTATTACGTGATATAGTACAGTCAGACTCGGCAGTTGAACAAGCAACCCAAAAATATTATTAAACAATAAATTATGTATTTCTCGCCATATACATCAGCGTTTGTCTTAATAATACGTTCTAATGCTGCTGAATTTGAACTGAAATTGTGGAACAAATTATTGATACCTTTGTAAAAAAATATAACTCGTTAAAACGAATTATGCTTAACTAAGTTAGTTACATATAAATATAACTTCATATATTTGTGATAAAATTGAGATTCTGAAAGTTGTAAATGACAAACCCTGTTCGTAACTGAACGCCCTTAGCAGACATTAGTGTTTTTGTTACAAAATGGACTCGTTCATAATATGCACAAAATATTTGGACTTGCACAAAGTCCAGGTTAAATTCATTTTCTACCTAATAAGGGAGACCATGGTTAAAGTATTCTGACGTCTGGAAAAGACCAGGTCAAAAATAATAAATAGTAAGAATGTAAAGAGACTCTCTCTCTTTTACATTCTTACATAATCAGCATACTTACATAGGAAGCAATTAATGAATAATGAATCTTAAGCCTCCTGGATACAGGCGGTAAGTTATATATGACTATATATACTTAATATATACATAACGTAATACTGAAATTTTACGAATCCAGTCGAATGCAAAAATAGGTACTTACTTCCAATTTTCATTGAAATAAATAAAATGCCTCATCCATCTCAAGATCTACGTACATCTGCAGAGAACGTTCTAGAGACAATCAAGTTTTTAGCGCGCTGTCCTGCCGTACGGAGTGCCATCATGGGCCGTGAGGCGTTAATTTGTCACTCTGACGCTTATTTACTGTGATTTGAGAATAAAGCCTCTTTATTTTGACCGCTTTCATATTGATGCTATTTATTGAGGAGCCTCACAGCTCCTGTGCGGCAAAGAAACGCTCGTAGCGAAGTTTTCTTAGCCGTTCTTAATCAGCTAAGTTAAGCAACGTCCGCCGAGGTTATGACTTGGATGGGTGACCGCTATTAACATTATTATGCAACCGTTACAGCATGGTGAATGGGCATTTTACGAATGCTCGCCTAGCTATCTACCACCCTCAAGATCCTCATACAATAAACAACGAGAGAAAAAAAATTACTAATTGTCATGTTAGCTCAATCGGTCAGAGCATACCCCGGCTATAGGGGTGGATGATGCGGGTTCGAATCCCGCACATGACTTTAATTTATCCTTTCGTCAATTTGTAATTTGTTTATTTTTTGTTTGTTGTCTGTTAGCCTGAACAACATTTTCAAATCCAACACCACTTACCTTATTAATAAAAAACTTATTTATAAATAAATAAAATACCGTCTCCAAGGCACCAATGAATTCGTTAACAAAATCACCTGAAAGTATTCACCATTACAAAATTACAACGAAGGGAAAAATTTCAAATACAAGCGGTACCTCAAGACGGTTTAACAATTAGAACGAAATAGTAAATTTGAGCTACAACTCACTCACTACGATAGCTCAATTGGTGGAACATATCTCGGCTTTAGAGACAGATGGTTGCGGGTTCGAATCCACACGTATTTCAATTTTATTTGCTAAGCAGGCGTCAATGCATAAATTACAATTTTAAAGATTTGCCATTGATTAACAAGAACCCAATAAGTGTTCGAACTCAGGACTCCGCGATTTCAACATGACTCTTTACGCCAAACAGCTAACAAAGCTGTAACATACACATAATTTACAATAAATTATTCTTCTTTCGGAAAGCTATTCTTTATTTTTTCTTCTTTAATCCTGCTAGGTTAGCCTTTCACCACTATCTCACCTGATGGTAAGTGATGATGTGGTCGAAGATGTTGTTTAGGCTAACCTAGGAGTACTGGTTCTCAAGGACAGCTGCCGGAACACACCATTAGATGCTTGGCGACAGATTTTCTACTTGAGGGTGATAGCTAGCCAAGCAGGCATTTGCAAAATGCTCTACCACCATGCTATAACGACTGCCATCCTTGGACAACAACCGGGACCGACGGCTTAACGTGCCCTCCGAAGCACTTAAGTGCTCAGTAGTAATGTCACTAGCGGTCACCCATCCAACTCATGACCTCGGGCGACGTTGCTTAACTTTGCTGATCGGTTAAGAACAGCTAAGTAAACCCCGCTTCAAATATGATATATATTCTCTATAAGTATCTGCTGACGAGTCCCATTACATCAGCTCATAATTAAGTATGTAGGTACACAAATCGTTATATGACTAAAACGAGGTTAACCAATCCTAAACATTAACATAGTAAAATCAGACTAGTAGTGTTACTTCATAGAGCAATACCAAATGCGATTAATATGTGTGTGTGTACCCGTATTATAGAGGACATAAAGAAAGAAAATTCAAAGCTAAGAACAATTCACCTAAAATCTTTATTATTTCTTATAATATGAAACATGTTACAAAGTGATGTTTATAAGGCCTACGTGCATCGTATAATAAAGTCTATTCCATCTTAAAAGTTTTTTTTTACAAAAGTTAATTTTTCAGATTTGATATAAATATCTTATAATATACCTAGCTATGTATAAATTGTTGAGTATTTACAGTAATGCACTTAGGATATTATTTATAATGTTATCATAGTTTTCTGGAAAGCTGAGGCCTTTAAAAACAATCCAGGCCTAGTTAGACTACGCAAGGCCATTACTTTGTTTATATAATAATAAGAGATACGGTGCAAAATACATGTATTTTTTTTAGAGTGTGTTTAAATTTGTAGGAATCAACACTTGTAGTCATAATGAAAAAAATATTTAGACGTAAAAAATATATCAAGTGATTTGAAATATGGCAGGCTTTATTTGTATCATGTACTCGTTACCTTATCTAGCGTTTTTAGAGTGACTTTATATTTTTTTTTTTTGTATTGTCGATAACTAAGCCTTTGACCACAATCTCACCTGTTGGTAAGAGATGATGTGGTCGAAGGTATTAACAGGCTTAACCTAGTATTACTGGCTCTCAAAGACAGCTACCGGAACACACCGTTAGGTGCTTAGCGACAGATTTTCTACTTGAGAGTGGTAGCTAGCCAAGCGGGCATTCGCAAAATGCCCTTCCACCATGTAGTGAAGCTCAAATCCGCGGCTTTTTAGAAGAGAGAGATTCTTTTCAGATTTCGAACCATGAACCTGCTGCGTGGCAGTCAGAATGCTTGCTATCACTGCTTAAAAAATATATTAAGAGAATATAAATAATAAGTATAATCATAATCCTGTCTTTAGCTAGCTACAAATTGTTTGCTTACAGTATACCTATACTTATTACATAGTTCATAGTCATAGTTATATCTATAAAACTTAGAGATATGCATGAACCCGTATGTCATGACTAAAGAAGGCAAGATAAGACTAGAGAAGGCATTTGAAACTTCTGGCCGCAGTTGAACTACTTTCCTGATTTTACTATGACATTACCTAATGCAAAACAGGCCCACAAAGGCAATTTCACCCGTAAATTTATTCAAAATAATAGCTGAACAGAATTCGCATCAGTGCATAATGCTTTTATTGTTCTAAATACACAATTTGTGATATTGTGTCTGTACAAACAGAGATAACACTCCCCTGCACGTAACGACTCCCTGAGGAATCGCTACTCTATGGTAACGGAAGCATCTCAGGCGAAGTACGCTGATATTAGCTGTGACTTGGCGTTTATTTTAATGTGATTTTAATTTGAGGTTTTATTCTGGAACTTTCGTATTTGATTAGTAATAGGTATTTTGAAGCGCTTGTAGCGTCGCTTTAGTCTTTCTTAACTGATCAACGTCCGCTGCAGTCATGACTTTGATTGTGTAATTTCTCACTGAGTGCGTACTTAGTAGCCGTTGGTTCCAATGTTGTCTTTGGATTTGGATGCCCTGCCTGGCTAGCTACCACTCTCAAGTAGATAATATGTCCCTAAGCACCTGACGGTGGGTTCCATAAAAATAACTTTGTACGGTCATAAATCAAAATATTTTTTCTTTTATTTGCAAGTGTGCAAATGCGCAAAGTGCGCAGGCTTCGCGTATTACAATACAAAATTACAACAGGAGCAAAAATTATAGTCATGTGCGGAATTTAAACCTGTACCGTCCACCCCTATAGCCAGGGTGCCTATCCCCATACGTTGGTTAATAACGAAATAACAAATTAGAGTCATACGTCATATGTCATGTTAGCTTAGCAGTTAGAGCATACCCTGGCTATAGGGGTTGATGGCTCAGGTTCAAATCCCGCACATGACTATAACTATTCCTCCCGTAATATATAACTCATGTTTTATTATGGGAAATACAACATCCCAAACGGGGTTTCTTTCACATAATACCACATTGACACTATTCGATATAGGTAAGAAGGCGTAATGTTTGCAAGAGTCCATTGGAAGCCATTTTAGTGACTAAACGATTATAGACTGAGTTTTGCGTCTGAATCGTTCGTGTTTAACAGGTTTTTGAAGCAGTGATGGCTCAGTGGCATTGGCTGTGGACTGCCGTGCAGCAGGTCCATGGTTCTAATCCCGCCGCGGGCTTGAGCTTCAACGCATGGTGGAAGGTCTTTTTTGCGAAAGCCCGCCTGGCTGACGACCACCGTCAAGTAGAAAATCTGTCGCCAAGCACCTAACAATATGTTCCGGCAGCAGTACTTGATATAGCCTCGTTTTGCCTTTTGGGCACGGCGCCCTAAAATCGGCCAAGTGCTGAACTCGTAAATCGAGTATTCCGTTCCAACATATAATAAAATGTTCCAAAAATCCTTTTTTTTAACATACATATCGATATCGCTAGCGGGAGTTGGACCCAACCCACCCGCGTTTTGATGGGATTTTATTATTTTACATTTATTTTTACATTTACACTGTAATCAATACATGGATGACGTGTTAATATACGTATTTTTACGCTAGAACAAAATTAGAGACCAAAAAAATTTTAACAAAAGAAACCGACATAAAATACACATTATTAGAGATACTTCAAATATTATTCGTTAGATCTCATTCAAATTTTAATATGAGCAGATGAGAAGCATCAGCTCTCGAATATAAAAAAAAACATCAAAATCGGTATATATACCCTGTAAGAATTATGTACTTACACACACAAAAGATAGGTACAGTAGGACACTGGATTGAGAATCTGTTGTTTTTTGTTAAATCGGTTAAAACACATATCTCGTATACAGACCTTATAATTTTTTAAACTATTTTACATATATTTGTTGTTTCATTTTCACAGTCATATTCTATAAAAATAAAAACTGCATTTATGACGACTCCAAAGATACAGTTATTCAAAAGATGGACGGACGGACAACGGTGGCTTAGTAATAACGATTTTTTTAATACGGAACCCTAAAAATATACTATTAACCTCCATAGTATCCACAACGCCCCCAGACCTTTCCTTTTATGAAACGTATTTTCTAAGCTTACTAATTAATTTTAAGAGTTTATATTAAGACAAAGTCCTACCTTATGCTCTACCTTGTACAATATCCCCAGGTTTATTTTAGCAATCTCTCTTCAGTGCACCTGAGGTCCTTTGTCGCAGTATAAGCTGCTTACAGTCTATTATTTACGGATTTATGTTCCGATGTTATTTCTCAGTAATGCATCAAAGAGTTTTCAATTTTGGATTTCATCTTTTATTGACGTGCAATTTGCAACTACTGGGGTTTCCGCGCTTTTAATAAAGATTTACTACATCCGCTTGACGTTATTAACATCAAGAAACTTATATTGGAACAAATTGTTTCATCGTAGATAATAATAATGCCACACATATTAAAAATATTTTAAGGAAACTTATAATTAATAAATGAAATAATAACCTGATGATGAGCATCTGATATGCTCGAAAGCCGGGTCGACGTATTCGATCCCCAACGTGAGTGTTTTTGCCGGTTTAATTTATAATATTAAAAATAATATTTTATAAAAGCACTTAAAAAGGTAAAAGTGATCTAGTGATCGATAATTTATGGATCGTGCGCTCGAAAAGTCAAGCCCTCCTGAGAATGCTTCGTGTAGAGTCCAAACGCGTCGAAAATTCTTCCGTTTTTGCCGCGTGGCGTTTGTGACGTCACGTCAGCTTAACAGGATAATGAGGTGGAAAGAATTGTCACTAGATATATATTTTACCTTAATAAGTGTTTTTTTTTTATATTAGTTTAATGTTTTCTTAAAATATTTTTAAAATATTTGTCTATATTACATAGGGATGTCTGCAAAGTAACGCCTGAATTTATTCATTATAATAATAAAAAAACTTAAATTGTCACCTTTGCATTCTCCGAAGGCGGAGTACTGACGTTTTGCCAAGCATATTTGGGTTTCATGTGTGAGGGGCAGTCTATTGCCACCTACTGGGCACAGTTCTAGACTACGGACTGTTACTGATAGTTTTTTATTAGAGAAAACCAATACATATATATATATATATATATATATATATATATATATATAGGATGCCCGGTAATGAATGGATAACCTTAAATTAGGTATTTGTATATCTAATGGCCATTCAGAAAAAAAAGACAGAAAAAAAAAATCAAGTAGCACCAAAGTTATGGTCTTTTTTTTTTTTTTTTTTTTTTTTCATTTATTTATACAGAATCTACAGCTCTTGTTATACATAGATACAACTTATATATATATCTTACAGCCAATAACAGATTCAATTTTTGTAGTCTTAACTTATATAATACGACAGTCACCAAGTGGGCCACATCATTACACATTATAATAATAGAAAAATAAAGTAAACTAAACATGGCAATATATATAAAAGGCTAAAAACAGATACAATTAAACAATCAAATAAAAATATATCAATTGTTGTGAAAGAGTAAAAATAAGATAGATTTCAAATACTGCATATAAAAGTTTGTAGTGTAAGTGAAAGGTGCGTGCGCGCGCGCGCTTGTGTGTGTGTGTGTGTGTGTGTGTGTGTGTGTGTGTGTGTGTGTGTGTGTTTGTGTGTGTGGTGAGAGAGTGCCAGTTATTTTCTAACAGTTTTCGTGAAGCATTTTGAGAACTTCACGTCTAAATGCTTCCCTGCCATCATTGAAAATATCTGTGGATCCAAATCTTTTATTATAGCTATTGTGCAACCGACTGATGATAGAGTTTTGCGCATAATTGGTGCTTGTATGTGGAGCAGCAAATAGGTTAGTCTGTCTCGTTCGTATTTTCGGAACACAAAAACACAACATTTTAGATGATAGCTCACCGCAATCCACGTAGCCATTACAGATACCATGTAGAAAAGACATGTCAGCGAGAATTCTGCGATTTTGAAGAGACGTAAGGTGATGATGGTTGCATGCTTCATTATAATCAACAAAAGTGCAATTGGATCGAAAATTTAGATGTTTTATAAACTTACTTTGTATGCTCTCAATAGCCTGAGTGTAGGTTACATAGCTAGGGTTCCATATAGAGCTACAGTATTCCAATATGCTTCTTACGTAAGCATAATACAGAACCTTCAGACAGCCCATATCGGAAAAGGAGCGACTTACTCGCAAAATAAAGCCTAGGCTTTTATATGCTTTATTGACAATTACATCTACATGGTCAGAAAATGTTAATTTTGAGTCTAAATGTACACCAAGGTCCCTAACAGAAAATAATTTGGTTATTTTTACATTGTCAATATGGTAATGAAATAGAGTAGGATGTTTCTTTCTGGTAAATGAAACAAATGAACATTTACTTGTATTAATATTAATTCGATTAGCAGTATAATAAAGTCCCAGTCTATTTAGATCTGCCTGAAGTTTCATACAGTCCTCGAGATTACCTATTTTCATGTAAATTTTTGTGTCATCGGCGTACATAAGAAAACGGGCATGTTCGAAACACTGACCTACATCATAAAGATAAGAAGCATATAGGAGGGGTCCCAAAATAGAGCCTTGTGGTACTCCAGAAGGAACCTCAACAAAGTTAGAACAGAAGCCCCCTACAACAACTGCCTGAGAACGATTACGCAGGTATGACTCTACCCATCTGAGTAAGTTACCACGGATACCGAGATGGTAAAGCTTACGCAGGAGTATGATGTGGTCTACACGGTCGAATGCTTTTTCAAAATCCGTGTATACCACATCAACCTGCGAGCCACCATCCATGCTGCTCGTAATGTGGTCAAGAAAAACTCCAAGATTAGTAGTAGTAGATCGCCCTTTCATAAACCCATGTTGTTCTGAAGGAATCGAAAGTGCAATAACTGGGAAAATATGGTTGTGAACTACTCTCTCAAAGACCTTGCCTAAAACATTCAAAATCGATATAGGGCGATAATTTTCAATAGATGTTTTGAGACCTTTTTTGTGAATAGGTACTATAAGAGCTTTTTTCCAAACATTAGGAAAGTACCCTTCTTGAAGACATCTATTGAAAATTAATGCTATAGGGGCAGATAAAGACTCGGCACACTTAACAAAGAATATCGGTGGGATTTTATCACAACCAGCTCCCTTATTTATGTCAACGCCTTTAAACATTTTTGTAATAACTTCTTTGCTTATTTCGATCTTGTGCATTAAGTCAGCATTAGTGGTACTGTCTAAGACACTAAAAGAGTAATGATCAGCTGGCTTACTAAAATTTCTCTCAAAGAAGTTGTTAAATGCGGTACATATATCCAACTGTGAGTTTAATGATGTATTGTTATAGGTCATGTGTTGAGGGTAGTTGCTTATATTTTTCCTTTTGGATTTTATGTAAGACCAAAAATATTTTGGGTGACATTTGATTTTTTTCTGAGATAGGTCTATGTATGAACTATGGCATTTATCCTGCAGCATTTTTTGCTTTTCTCTAAGTTCAGCAAAATCTGCATAGTCATTAGGGTTACTAAAACGCTTCCATAATTTGTGCATCTTAAATTTTTCTTTTATAACTTTTATGAGAGCTTTGCTGTACCACACAGGATATACATAAGTGCTAGAACAACGTACTTGTGGAACATAAGTATGTATTAATTTATTTAAGATTGAGTACAAATGATTTATACTATCTTCAATATTGGTTTCTTGTGTAATGAATGACCAATCATGATTTGTTAATGAATAATTTATGCTGTCAAAGTCAGCACGTTTAAATTGATATTTTATACGGGGCTGAGGCTTAAGGGCAGGGATCACAATATCAGTCGCTACAATACTAAAAGATGGATGTGCAGAATCCTCCTTTACAAGAGGTAAATCAGGTTTTTTGATTATGATGGGAAAGTTTGCAAAAACAAGGTCCAAAGTGTTGTTACTTTTATTAAGAAATTGATTATGCTGAGAAAAACCCAAAAAGGATGTTTGTGCAATGAGACTGGACGCTGCAATCCGAGATTCAATGAGTCCTTTCTTTAATATTATTGGATCACTGAGTCTCCAGTCTATGCACGATAGATTGAAATCGCCAGCAATTAAAAAATGGTCATCAGAGTGTGCATGGTGAAATTTGGTAATTATATCTATGAATGAGTGAATTCTTGATGGAAGAAGTGAGTTTGGGGGTACATAAACGAGTGCAATGTGCAAATCACGTGTAGAACCCAGCGCTTTAGAAGGAATTGTTACCCACATACATTCGGGGTCATAGCATTGCCAATCCAATCTCACACGAGCTTGTAACCGTGGTGCACACAGAAGCATTATTCCTCCTCCCAGTGATTTCCTATCATTACGAAATACGATAAACCTACTGTCACAGAGCTCAGAATCCAGTATCCCATCGCAAAGCCATGATTCTGTAATCATCACAATATCTGCGTCTAGCATTAGCAAGTTATTGTAAAATATGGTTGTCTTTGTCCGTAGTCCCCTGACATTCTGGTAAAAGAGTTTTAACTGTTTAATGGTATCATCCATTTTTATAAAAGAAGTATCCACACTTACAAACAATGCAGGCAAAACGATTAGTTAGACATGAAGGTAGGTAATAATATGGCACGCTCAAATTATTCCTGGTACCTCGGGAGCATAAGCAAGGATTATTATTATTGCATACTGGCAAGGCGTATATTATACGTATAAAGAGTGCAAAGTGTTTATGTGATTGTGGGTTAGAAATTGTGTTGTTAATAGAAATTGTGTGTTTGTTATGTGAACATAATATACGGAAAAACTGTTTTAAATATAGTGGTACAATATTAAGATATTGAACACGAGAGGGTTCGGTTCTAAAAAGATTATTTACATGAATGTATTTAGTGCAAGATATGGAATGAACACAAATCATGAGACCGGTACAAATCAACATATTTTGACAAGGTCGGACGTGCAGTTTATGGGAATCGGGGGCGAAGTTTCGTTTTTTCGTACAAAGATTCGACAGTTTTTTGTCCAAATGTATTGAAAATTTGCTTCTTTAGCCTTTTGTTTGCACGAATTAAGCAATAACTTGTTGTCCCTAGTTAGGTGTTCATTCACAAAAATTTTCAATGATTCGCTTCCGATTCCCACCTCTCTGGCAGTCAAATTACGGTGTTTACGCGCGGCAGCAATTATTTTATCTTTTACGGCACGCTCTCTCAAGCGGACTATTATAGGACGGGCACGTGCTGCACTCTCGGCACGTCGCGGCTGTACTCGGTGAGCAAACTCCAAATCCGTGGGCTCGATGGCGACGCCAATGTGGTGTGTAACCTTCAACACTAAGTCAGTAGTGCTTTCATTTCTTTCCTCAGGTATACCAATCAGCTCAATATTCTGTAATCTAACCCATTGTTGATGTTTCAAATTTTCAATTTCTAGGGCTTTAACGCGAGTCAAACAGTCGCCCAAGTCCTCCTTTAAGCTTTTATTTTCAGCCTTGATACAATTTAGCTCCGATGACGTTGAACTCAACATTTTTTTAAGGTCTGTAATTTCCTTCCTAAGGTCTTCATATTGCGTACTGACATACGTAATTGAGTCCTGAAATCCTGCACATTGAACATTAATAGCCTTAAGTTCACCAGATACTGTCCTCTTAATGGTGTTCTCAAGCATAACTTCCATCTCCCGCTTCATCATGCCCACCCAAATCTCACGTAATTTATCTTCCGTGATGTACTCAGTTGAACAAACCTGTTCAACAGAACGCGAAGACTGAGTAGAACCAGGCAATTCAACGGGATGCGAAGATTCAGTAGGGCTTGACAACTGTGCCGTACGGGAGAGTTCCGTAGTACGTGCTGACCCAGCAAGACGCGATGAATCTGCAGGGCGTGACAATTCTGCCTTTTTTCGTGTCGTTACATTACTGCTGCCAGACGTCACACTAACAGCCTCCTCATTTATTTTATGCTGAACGGGGCGCAAAGGTGTGTTGGTATTATCAAATTTAGGCAGCTTGCTTTTACACTCATAGCATCTCCATTTAAGTTTTCCCTCATGACTCAGCTTTTTAAAGCGCTTAGGCGAGAGGTTAGCGCATTGTAAGTCATATTTCTTATTGCATCCCGGACAGTTCATGAAGTCTTTAGAGACAATCGGAGATCTGCAGCCAACACACGTATTTATTTCCCCGGCCATTAGTAGTGGTATTGATTTATTTTAGTTCGACTAATAGGCAGGTGTAACACAAATATTATTCTATAGGTATAACGTTAAACAATAATAGTAAGTCCGTTTTTACTACGCCAGGGTATTGCAGTTAAAACGTCGTAAGGCGCTATATGCAGGCAATTGTTATATTGCACTGAGGCGGGATGTCAGTGAGCGGCTACCTACGTCACAGCGAGCGAGCCGCGAGTTGTCCTAGGTCAAGGTTAACCGGAATGCAGCGAAGATTAATAATGTTTTTGTTAATAACTCACTAAATACCAGGTCCTTTTTCTTGCATTAAACACAACGTAGAAGAGCACACAATCAGCTTCACAACAATATATATCACTTATGATAAATGCTATTTTTAACACAGTTTTAAGAATATTTTTATAATGATTCAATCGAGATGTGGTGTACTTTAGTGACGGTCGCGGTCGGAAGTTTTTAATAAACAAACATATTCATTTTGCCAAAGTTTAAGCATCCATAGCGTAAAAAAAAAGTATGAATACACATGTGACCAATCATTTTAAAATAAAGTGTGCCTAAAGCCGGTTTCAAAATGTTTTTTTTTTTTTTTTGTTTGAATGGCCTTTAGATATACAAATACCTAATTTAAGGTTATCCATTCATTACCGGGCACCCTGTATATATATATCCCCAAGGATAAAAATCATGTTCAGTCGCCTGCAATAAGAAGTTTACACATTGTAATTCTTAAAATAATGTGATATCACTAAATTCTTAATATATATATATCCCCAAGGATAAAAATCATGTTCAGTCGCCTGCAATAAGAAGTTTACACATTGTAATTCTTAAAATAATGTGATATCACTAAATTCTTAATGATTGAAGTTAATATACACATGAGTGAAACAATTCAAATAATTATTTGCTTTTAAGATACTTCTGTGTACATAGAGAGACATATAGGTCTCTGCTACAATTATGAAAATCACAATGTGTATACTTCTTATTGCAGGCGACTGTACTCCGTGATTCCAAACAAGTTATTTATCACACACAGCAACGACGCAATCGGTAAAATTTTGCATTAAAAACTTAAAAAAACAATTCCACCCTTGAAACATTAATCAGTTTTTGTCTAATCCATGATACTTTACAATTTTGAACTCATATACATATTTATTCAGGGAATTAAATGAGTCATAAAGGACCTTTGTGTACCAAACTCTCCTATTTATACCACTGATGGATAATGGGCCTTCCTCTCCGAGAGAAATAAGTATGGGCCTAAGTCGAGGTACCAAGTATGCCCAGTGTGGCTTGGAAATATGCTGCCAGTCAGCACTAGTGTTTAATTTTGTAGACCATCTGAACGCTTCCAGCATAGCCTGAGGGCTGCGTTCCTAAAAACCGAGGTTAAGAGTTTAACGTGCCTTCGAAGCACAAAAAATAAGCAAGTGCAAATCGGGCCCGAGACCCCGAAAGAACTAAGTTAGAAAAGGGCAGTGAGTTGTGGTACAGTTATAAAGGGTGACACACCCGATGCTATTATACAATTTTATTTCGGTCTCTTCAATTGAAGCCGAAATAAAAAAGGCTTATGTTTAACTTACCATACAACAATAATAATACTAACATACAACAGACAAAAATAGGAAATGATCACCAAAAATTTATCCGCAACCGTGTTCGATTACATTTTTTGGTAAAAGAACTAAGGGTATCAAAGCATTTTATAATATATAATCCCAATTAAAATAGTTATATTAAAATTCAATTTATTTTTGCTTCTGGGTCAATAATCTACACAAAACATACAAATTTCAGGTATAGAACATTTTCCGTTTTTCTGAGTTAGAGATCAGTGTTAACAGACAGGCAGACAAAAGCGGAGTCTTATTAATAAACTTCTTTTGTTTGCTATTTGGGTAGAACTACCCTTAAAACTTTATCATTAGCGATCACTCATATAAATAGTGACCAAAGTGAGCGTACTCACTTTACCACAATACCTGAATAGATATATTCTTGCTTAGTAAAAACAGAAAAAAACTGAATGAATAGATTCAGGCGTTACATTACGAAAACCCAGACGTTATAAAAACAAATATTGTATTTTTTTTAAGAAACCTTGAATTATTTTCCTGTTAAACCGACGTGACGTCACGAATACCACGAAGCCAAACCGGAAGTATTTTCGCCGTGGTTCGCTTTAACATGAGAATGCGGAATTGCGACTCGTACATCCCGACAAAGTATGGTGTTTCATCAATTTTATGAAGACGTCTGGAAGTCCACAACCTTGCGATT
The DNA here is from genome assembly GCA_963890685.1 of Plagodis pulveraria. Taxonomy (NCBI): domain Eukaryota; kingdom Metazoa; phylum Arthropoda; class Insecta; order Lepidoptera; family Geometridae; genus Plagodis; species Plagodis pulveraria. The sequence continues at coordinate 5,049,834 of OY982964.1, read as the reverse complement.
TTCACGGCATTTTCTACCTCCGACTGCCACTATACGGAACCAGCTGCCTGGTGAAGTATTTCCGAACAGATACGAATTAGGGGCCTTCAAGAAGAGAGCATATTCCCTCCTCAAAGGCCGGCAACGCATCCTCGATACTTCTGGTGTTGCGGATGTTCGAGGGCGACGGTGATAACTTACCACCAGGTGAGCCGCCTGCTCGTTTGCCTTCCTATACAATAAAAAAAAGATCTTATTATTATATTTTTTAAGTGTTTTATAAAAATATGTTTTTTTTTTTTAAATACTTTTGAAATATTTGTTTTTACTTTTATAGAAATAATATAAAATTTCAAATATATATATTAAAAAAAATATGAACATCGTAAATATAATAATAAATAATCATAATATAATAGTGATAAACCACTAGGAAAGCTATGCTGCAAACTTTGCGCAATATGACAATAAAAAGTTTTTATTTACACTAAAAACTCATGTAAAACCACAAATATCACCTACATTACATTTGCTAACATTCGCGACAGCCCATATCTACTAAACACATACAAACCAGCGCATCTGTGTGTATCGAACGAGCATAGAAATGTGAAAATTATGCTAAAATCACTGCAGACCTTCCGGTACGCATAACTTCGCCTGCAGGGCGAAGGGCAAAGGGGATAGAAGCAAAGAGGACAGGGGGTAAAGAGGTCGTGTATGATTCATATAACGATAAGTTTTAAAGTTTGAGTAGGTTTCAGAGTTTTGGAAATTATCGATTTTTCCCGACCCTAATATGTCGCTAGTTTGAGATTTTTTTTTTTATAGCTTATAGATTAGCCTTTGACCACTATATCACCTGATGGTAGGTAATGATGTAGTTGAAGATGTTATTCAGGCTAACCTAGAATTACTGGGTCTTAAGAACAACTGTCGGAACACAATATTAGGTACTTGGCGACAGATTTTCTACTTCAGGGTAGTAGCTACCGAGGAGGGCGTTCGCACAACGCCCTACTACCATGCTATATCGACTGCCATCCTAAGATAACAACCGAGACCGACGGCTTAACGTGTCCTCCGAAGTACGGAAGTCGTCAGTAGTAATGCTACTAGCGCTCACCCATCCAACTCATAACCGCAGCGGAGTTATTGTGACATATACTATATCGTGTTTTGATGCGTTCTGAAGTGCATTTTATTATATTGATGCTTTTACTAACTCTGCCTCTCAGTCCACTTTTTCTGTCCTTCCTAACTTATAAGGGCTGTATCTTTTGAACAACGGTTTTCAAACTATTTCCATACCAAATTTCATCCAAATCGGTACTGTAGTTTTTATGTTTATTCGTTGTATACAAAAATAATACTAATAATGAAATCTATTTTATATATAATGAATTTTCTTTTGTCAATGCGTAGAAGCGTCAAGCGTGCTTTAATTACTGTAAGTAGAAAGGATAGAGACGTACGGCCGTCAGAGTAGGACGGCTATATATGAGTGCGTGCATGCGGAAAGGAGATAGGGGTAGGAAGTAGAACGTAACAAATGCTTTTAATATTGTTAGGTTTGCAATAACGCCTGCTATGCGAATTTCATTACAAAATCACAAATATACGCCCATGACTATATCCCGCACATGACTTAAATTTTTCCTATCGTAGATTTGTGATTTTGTAGTAACAAATGCTTTTTGGTAAATGAACCTAACGATTGGATGAATATCCACCATAGGTAATAAATGTCTAAAGTAAAAACAAAGAAAAAATTAAAAGTCTAGTCAAGTACCTCATAAGCTTGTTTAACATGCGGGTGAGCGAAACAAAATCACGCAATATTGAAACAACGTGAGCGAATGTATTTTAATAAATTTATATCAATGTGAGCTTTTTAAAATCGGAACAATTCTTTCAGTAACTTTATTATATGGTTACTACAGAATAATTCGAAATAAAATTTGTCCTAACACAATTTATGACACAGAGCAATAAGCGAAATTTTACATCTGCTTTCATAATTTTGTAGTCGAGTGAAATATGAGGAATCGTTTTTTTCGACCAGGAATAAATACACTATGCCTGGTCGTATATCATATCTTCCAGAATATTAAATATTTTATTAATTACTGCAAAGAGTCTCTTCCTAAAATAAAACCTTTTTGATACTGACTTCAGTTACTTAATCAAGGGTAGATATATATTAATTAGCTAGTTTCAATAATTAGTTCAGTAAGGTTTAGGCGAAATATGCATTTTTTTTAACAGATGATTGTCACTGCGTGTCTTTTTGATACCTTTACTACGTTATGGTCATAGCCATATATATTTCATATAAGCAAGCACTTAAAAAATGCCTTACCACTTTTGAAACCTGGCACATAGTGGCTATATTTTGTTCCTGAAGCTGAAAAAAGAGATTCGTGGAAAGCGATTTTCTGACGATGAAGAGCTTTAAGCGACCGAAGAGCGATAAACGATTATTCAGAAAAAGTTGAAAGTAATTTTTAAGTGCATTTAAAAGATGATTTAAAAACATTTTTTTTTTAAAATTTTTCTACCTTTGCTTTCATGTACAACGAGAATACTTTCGCTTTCCTCGTGATTTGAACCCTGCAGTTCAGAGTATCGACCATCACTTCTCAAAAATCTTTCAACGAACAATGCTGACCTCTAAACGACGCAAGCCCTAAAGCCTTTTCACTTTAATTTCCATTACAAACACAACTCGTCTAATTTACATAAAGCTCGTTCCACACATAAGATAAATCACAATGGAATCACCGTCTCAAGTGCTCCAAAACACACTCCACACTCACGAATGCGAAAGTGTATAAAACATAAAACAAAATACACTTTGAATTCAGCTTTGGAACGACAAAAGGGGCGAAAATTGGTCCTCTCGTTTCGTCGAATGGCGTAAAAGTTATTTGTCTTTTGCATTCGAAAATACATCTCAGGAATATGTTTGTCGGTATTGTGAAAGGAATGGTGTTTTTGAATAAATCTTTTTGATTTAGATATTTTTCTGTTATGTGGAGTTGTATATTTTTCCTTGGATAGAAGTTAATTGAATGACAGTTTATAATTAAGCTAGTTATTATAAATAGCCACGCTCTATATAGCATCGCAAGAACGAGTTTAATATATGGTTCATTGACAGATTTTTGCCTTTTTATCACAGTACAAACTTTTTTTTTTATGCCTGATTGGTTAGCCTTTGACCACTATCTCACCTGATGGTAAGTGATGATGTGGCGAAACCTAGAAGTACTGGCTCTCAAGGACAGCTGCCGGAAAACACCGTTAGGTGCTTGGCGACAGATTTTCTACTTGAGGATGGTAGCTAGCCAGGCGGGCATTCGCAAAATGCCCTACCACCATGCTATAACGACTGCCATCCTATGACGACAACCGGGACCGACGGCTTAACGTGCCCTCCGAAGCACGGAAACGCTCAGTAGTAATGTCACTAGCGGTCACCCATCCAACTCATGACCGCGGGCGACGTTGCTTAACTTTGCTGACCGGTTGAGAATTACAGCTAAGTTTACTTCGCTACGAGCGCTTCAAAATTGTTGAATAGTGTGCCTTTGAATTAGGAGTACCTTTACCCGCATTTTAAAATGTAAGTTGTGAAGTTATGTATTAATGAGAGTGCTGACTGTCTTTATATCAGACGGTCTCCATCCATCCTTATACTAACCCCTAACCCTTAATCCCTTACCCTTGGTCCCTAACTCTTAAGTTTAAATTCCAGGATTGTAACTCATTCCGAGTTACCATCTTGAAATTTAAATATTATTATGTTAAACTTTAACCAATAGACGACCGTCAGATTAGAAATTTATTTGAACTATTTTTAAAGGGGTCTTCTTTGCACCCGATCATCTAGTGGTATCAACATAGAATTACATTTTGTCTCGACACCTGCAAGGTTTTAGAAATTCTCCACTCTTATAAATACAGGATTATTGGAGAAATGCTAACAACCTTTTAGGGTTGACTTCTGCTAGTCCTAACAAGCATTTTTAGATGATTTTTTTGTGTTTGTAGTAGTAGTATTTTACAGAATAAGCACGAGGACCACCTAAGGTCAAAAGTATCTTGTGTCTGTAATTAGTCTTCTACTACGAGATACAACAATTAAAGGTGTCAGACAGTACTAGAAAAAAAAATGTTATAAGAAAACTAAAAACAATAAGTTAACTTAGTAAGACTCTTTTGAGTCTCGTAGTAAAAGACAATGCCTACTCTGAGCCAAGAGCGCCCGCCGCGGCAACACTGGACCGCGCTGCGCTCCCTTTGAATAGAGTTTTGAATAGTAATTAAACAACTTTAAACGGTTTAAATCGCGTATATTTATCATTATTTTTGTCCCGACGTTTCAAACACTTTGCAGTGATCGTGGTCACGGGGTGACCACGATCACTGCGTGCTAGTGATGTTTTAGTCATCAGGAATCCTGACAACTCCCTTTGTCATACTGTGTATAGGAAACCCACCCATACAGATAAATATCTCAATGGTAACTCCCATCACCATCCATGTCAGTTGGCTACCGTAGGCAAATCTTTGTTACAGAGAGCACATGACATCTGCGACACTGACCTTCTCAAGGAGGAGCTTCAGTATGTAAAACAAGTACTGCGAAGCAATAATCACAAGCTCCCAAGAATGCGTCACAGAAGCCGGCCCAAGCCTTCCACAGTTGAGAGACAACCTGCCATCTTACCTTACATCAAGGGTGTCACGGACAAAATTGGTAATATCTTAAGACGAGCTTCAATAAAAACTTACTTTAAGCCGCACAAGAAGATCAACCAATTTTTAAGACCTGTTAAGTGCAATATTCCCCTACAAGATGCAGGTGTTTACAAACTTGATTGTGAATGTGGGCTGTCATACATTGGGCAAACAAAGAGGAGCATTGGTATCCGGGTTAAAGAACACATTGCTGACATGAAGAACAGACGCTCGACCAAGTCTGCGGTTTGTGAACATGCCCAGGACAAACCCAACCACTACATTCGGTTCGACAACCCACAAATCCTCGCCAGAGAGACCCGGTTTATGCCAAGAATGTTACGCGAGGCTATTGAAATAAAAAAATACCCAAATTTCAATAGAGATGATGGTTGGCAAGTACCACCTGCTTGGGATCCTGTCATCAAATTAATTAAATCTCAAGGCCGACACAAATCTGCTAGACCTCTGGACACTGTGAGCGAATACTGCGTGAATAGGGAACGTTATGATTAATATAAAAATGTTCGGACGGTAGACCAAATAATTTTCTTAATAACTCATGTGACAAATAAAACCAATTAGTCACCCCGTGACCACGATCACTGCAAAGTGTTTGAAACGTCGGGACAAAAATAATGATAAATATACGCGATTTAAACCGTTTAAAGTTGTTTAATTACTATGTGTAATAATCGCGAAAACCTAAGACAACATTAGAGTTTTGAATGTTTACATCGAGCTAAGTAATAAATAATATTAAATTATAAATTACAGGCACCTGATACTTTTGACATTAGGTGGTTCTCGTGTTTATTCCTTCAATATTTTTTTTTTTAATTTTGATTTAAAAACATTTTTAGGTCTAGTAGAAGTCAGCCCAAAGAGGTTGTTAGTATTTTGCCAATAACCCTGTATATGTGCTCGGCTTATAACAGGTTATATCATAATTTGGATATTTTCAATACATTCACTAAAAATCACGACTTTTACTTTCCCAAATTGTACCTAATAACGTAAAATATTGTAGGTAAAAATGTTTAATAGTTTTAAGTATTGCGTACAAATCATGTAGTGGTTGTCTCGAGAAGGACGTGCATTTAACAGCATGTGCATAATATTGTTATTTTCTTATTAGATTGTTAAGTAAGTGTTGTTAATGAACCAATAAAAAACAGAGCCTTTTGAGTAATATAATAATATATTGTTTGCATATTTTATCTTTAGAAAAAAATAAATGGGGCCGTAATAGTTGTAAATTACCTTAAAGGAAACAACATAGGCAGCTCAAATTTCAGTAGATATATTATGTACCATATTATCGTATATTCAACCAATCTTGCATGAGTGTAGGGCATTTTACGAATTCCCGCCTGGCTAGCTACCACCCTCAAGTAGAAAATCTGTCACCAAGCACCTAACGGTGTGTACCGGCAGCTGTCCTTGACAGCCAGTAATTCTAGGTTAGCCCGAACATCTTTGACCACATCATTACAAACCATCAGGTGAGATAGTGGTCAAAGGCGAACCTATCAAGCATAAAAATAAATAAAACAAATACTGTTAAATCCAAATTTAAGTACTGATTTGAAGCCGTGACCAAAACCAACAAATTTATTACAGTACAAATATGGAAATTAAGAAAATGTAATTTTGCAAGAGAATATATACTAGGAAATTATAGCTTTACTAACTAATAACTATTATGTCTATATTACGCTTTTACATCAAATTATTTTTTCCAAAACAGCTAGGAACAATCGTTATCAAACATACAATTCTTATTATTGGGGATAACTGAAATACTACTCGTCAGATCTCACTCAAATTTCAATTGGACCACATACATACAAGCTACAGCTGTCGAATGTAAAAAAGAAACCATCATAATCGGTAAACCCTGTGAAGAGCTAAGAGGTAAAACACAAAAAAAAAACAGTGAAATTTAGAACTTCATCAGATTTTAATGAATGTGATGTGCTTGTACGCTTAAATTATTAAATTATATTATGTGATATATGTGTGCGCTAGTTAATTAATGCGATTAATTATATAGAAAAGGGTCCGTTAGTTATAATCTCAATAGTTAGATACTATTGGGGCCCTATGTTAAACAGGGGTGCCAAATATCAGTCCGCTGACAGGGAAAATTTAAGTGTTTATGTGCACTGCTTTTGAATGGTTATGATTAAGTATTTTCAATAGATCATATATATATTACAAACCTACCTATCTTTTTATTTTGGTCATAGCTTTGTGAAGATACATAAGATTACTTTGTACCAATTAGTGTACGTTATAAAAAAGGTACTCCAATAATTTCTTAAATGTGATTTTCGCTTAACACCTTAGTGTTTATAATGTTATTTAGAAATATGAAGGGTAACGACATCCTTGCGAGAGTTCTGATGGAAAGAAGTGTTTGAAAAATCACTTCTTGCCTTCAGATGAAGTCTAGTAGTATGGTTAATGACCGCGCACCGTCCCTATAATGTAATACATCTAGAGCACAAAGGTTCAACTCGAACGAGTACAGGTGACCGAGTGGTTTAAGCATCCGGAGCTATATCGGAGCACGCGGGTTTAATAACATGGGTGTCTAATGATCCATGTTTTGCTAGGCATATATTTGGTCCTTTTTAGGAAGAGATTAGCCTATTGCCACCTAGGCACAGTTCCAGACTACAGCTGGAATTCAGTTAGAAAGTTCAGATAATATGTTCTTGGGACTTCTTTTGAGTGTTAAATATAACATAACATTAAATATGATTTTTTTTATCAAATTAGTAACATATTACATGTTACACATAATTTTATGTACATGGACTTTTGGTGCAATGTTGAACCAAAATGAAGTTATAAGCAAAACGCTCTTATTAGAGCTTGTCTAATCGTTCTATCTAACCGATCATCTAGATCATTTTGCGAATGCCCGCCTAGCATAAGGGCTACCCTTCATTAGGAAATATATCACCAAGCACCTCCTCTTTCCACGGTGTATTAGGACTGTTTGCCATCTTCGCCCAAATCATTTAAAATGTGTGGTCCTAAGCTTACCTTTCAGTATTAAAATAAGATTCATATATATTATTATTATTTATTATTCTCAAATCTATATGAAAATTTTGAGAATTAACTATAATGAACAGAATCTGGGGAAGAAGAACTCAAAGACGACTGATTGTCATACCTACTCATACACAGAGGACGAAGAAGAGGAGTGGAAAAGAAACATACCCCATATGGCATGTGCTAAGGGCAGGAAGAAGAAATATATCTGCCAACATTTTATTCAATAACAAGACTCCAATTTCCTCTGAAGCAGTTCCATCACATCAGTATATGCAACCCTAACTAGCAGGGTTGTCAGCTAACGGATTAGAGGCGCGAACAGTGGGGTGCTTCAAAAGAAGGTCGTTAAGGACACGCTAACGCGCTTTTTGAACACCTTGTAGTATAATGGTTGTTGTAAGCGAAAACTTTAGACACCAGACAATTTTCACACGCTTTTATTTGGTTCATTTTTATGTTAAAGTATCTTAGAATCTGAATTTCATTAAAATTATTTCATTGTATTATTTTTATTACAAATTTGGCAATTTTGTGTAGTTCTGATAAAATATTATGATATAATCAATCTGGTTTGGTGATGAAGCCGGACTTTAATACAGATCAAAGTATCCATAGCGTAGTTTTGACTTGTTGTAATTTATAATTACTAATTCGGCTGGAACTCGCGTGATATAAATTAGTTAAAATAAAGTCGTTGTATTTGGTCTCTGGCGTATTTTTGGCCCCTAAGGCAAAAAAAGGCAAGGCCAGCTGCAACTGTCCATGCACTTTCCTAGCTTCTGCAGCTCGGTGTGCACTGATGCTTGCCTTAATTACTTAGGTAGGTATTTTTAATTACAGAAACATGTTACCTTCACATCCAGGAACTATAATCAATGGTCTAATATCACATCATTCGTAAATAATATTTGTTTGTTTCGACTGAACACAACAGCAGTACTAGTTATAATTCGGTTTTTGTTTTTATTTAATATTAAATAATATTATTTTCAACTTGTGCGTTATAATGAAATTTCTGACTTGGGGACTGAACCTATAGCCTGGGCTTTTTCATAGTGATTCTTCCGACACTCCACCAAAGCAGTCATGGACATGGATAAAAACTTGTACCACCTTTTTTAATAAGCACGCTCTGCGGATTACATATTAAAATTACAAACTTAACAAGCTTAACCCATTGGCATCGGCGATAATTATAACAATAGAATTTCATTCATAAATTGGCCATAGTGGTCCAGTCCGATTTCAACTTAATTGCAAAATTAGTCTTGATTGTAGTACAAGTTGATAAGTTGAACTATAGGTGTCTGTCCATCCCCATACGATGGTTAAAGAATGAGAAGAAAAATAAGAGTTATGAGTCATTGTCATGTTAGCTCTGTCGGTCAGAGCAAACGCGGGCTATAGACGTAGATGACGGGTTCGAATCCCGCACATGACTATAATTTTTCCTCTCGAAAATTTGTAATTTGTACCACCTTCTAAACGACATTGGCCAGATGCTTCTAGACCATTCCTCAACCAATTCATCAATTTAAAATAAAAAAGGCATCAATATATCAATATGTATGGAGCGGGCGTTAATGCAAATAGCCAATAAACTGTTTATGTTTGATGAAAAAAGATTATGTTTAAAAAATCTTGAAATCAAAAGTTCACACACGTTGTAGTCGATCCGAAATAGTAGAGGCTAGACGAATTCACAAAGGACCGCGTTTCCGAATTGATTCGTCTCAAAAGATGGAGTGGAAAGGAGTAGGCAAATCGGAGCGAGGGATTGCTCAGAGGCATTATGTAGGAGCACTTTTGATATTCGATAGGTACGTTCAAGTTCGAGATCTTTATGCAAGAAAATCACTGAGTATATTATGTAGCACATTTATTTCGTAAAAGTGGAAGACTTGTCGTCTAAATGATGAAAAAAGTAATATAATACATTCACACAACGTACTTGTAAAAGTGTTGTGAGTGTAAGAGGCTGTGTGAGTGTCACCCTCACACACACACACACACACAGTGTGTGTGTGAGGGTGTGACTGAGGGTGTGTGGGTGAGTGTAAGTTACAAATCACTGAAAGATTTGAAAAAGTTATGAATGGATTTTGATGAAACTTGGTACATAGTAACATACGTTCTTTGAAGCCTTGGATGAGGACAAATTATGCTGCCGGGGCAAGATGGTGAATGCTAAAGCGACCCTATCTTGTCCCACCTCGGCGGAGGACTGCTCACGGGGGGGTTTTAGTGGGTTCAAGTCCCACACATCCCCTTCCACCACCCCCGTGGTGGATGGGTAGAGCCAAGGCATTTCCCCCACTCAAAAAAAAAAAAATAAAAAAAAAAAAAAAAAAAAAAAAAAAAAAGGACAAATTATGCTTTTATCCCGATATACTGAGCAGCTAGCGATGGAGTGGATGGCAATTAGCTCTTTTGTTTCTGGCCCAAAAACACGGGACAAAATGTGTGTTTGGTTTCGGAACGCAAAGAAAGCCAACTGCAATTGGTATGCCTAATCTGTCGCCATACGACATTATAACTTTGTATTGTCCTGCGAAATACACAATGGGTTGATTGTTCTATCTATCTGTGTTTTGCTAAGATATTATGTAGATTTTGAGTTGAATATTTGGTGAACAACTTTAACTGTAATAATTGATATGAAGTACTCTATGCTGTGAAACGTAGGCACCCCCACAGGTATATAGGGTAGACCTTCCGCTCGCAAGAAATAAAGAAATAGTAAATCGCTCGTAGTTAAAGACAATTCCAACTCCGAGCCAAGAACGCCAGCCGCGGCAACACTGGTCCGCGCCGCGCTCCCTTTGAATAAAGTTTTGAATCATCGAACATCGAGCTTAATAATAAAATAAATAAAATAATAAATGACAGGAACAAAAAACTTTGGATGTCAGGTAGTCCTCGTGCTTATTCCGTCAAAAACACATAAAAACCACAATAAAAAGGAAAAAATAAAATAAAAATGTACCTCAAAATGTTTGTTAGGACTAGCATAAGTCTTAAGAGGTTTTAGCATTTTTGTGATAACACAGTATATTATCGCTAAATACGTATCGCGGTTGGTGTAAGACTCTGTTGTGTACAGTGAGCATTTATTGTACCACTGGCTACCCATTCGAATACCAAACAAACTACTTAATAGGTACCAGCTGCGACCTGCATTATATTAACTGGAAAAATTCGGACCAGTTTTAGATTTTAATCCGGTATATATTAGGTCCTAGTCGGTTCCAAATAAGTTAAACTTTAAGATATAAAACCTAACTTTTAAAATAAATTTATATGATGAATCATGCCATCTATATGAACTAAGCGATCCCTCATAAGTCAGGTGGCGTTTAGCGTTGCTATTGAATGTCAAGGCTCTGAGTTAGATCCCTGGGTTAGACACAAATTTATATATTTTGTACTAGCAGTGCCCCGCGGTTATACCCGCGTGATGGATTGTGAAAAGTAGTACTCCCAAATATGCATTAGAAATTAATTATCAGTTTTTATAGTACTAAATACTCAATCATTTATTTCAATAATTAGTTACATACAAATGTGGTTTACATGATTTATATAAAAAAAAAAAAAAATTTGGTGGAATAGTACATAATGACCCTAATAGAGTATAGCAATGTAGCGGAAGGGGACGATATATTCCATAATCGAGTAGTATTTATGGTTCACTTTTTGGCGATAATGGTTTAGACATAAAATATAGATAAACACTATTGCAGGCATTTTGTAGGACTTATTATGATGTATATTTCCATTATAGATTATGTACGTTTAACTCGAAAGGTTTTTGCAGCGCATGTCAGAATAGGTTGCATACGGCAAATTTTTCTTTTACTTAATGTTTGTGACTGTTGTGTGCTGTGTGTTGGTGACACTTATCGTTATAATTATTTTGGACAATTCACAGAATATCTTTATAAATAATAGCCTATGTGTTATTCTGATGTATAGGCTATATTATTGTAAAGTTAAATTGAAATTTATTCAATACATTTTGCGTAAAAGAGTTACAAACATTCATACATACAAAATTTCGCATTTATTGTATTAGTAAGGATTTTAAAAAGATTTTTTCAAATATCTTTATAAGCAAAATCGCGCGTTTTTAAGCACATATTTTTAGGTAGGCCTGTGTACTTAAGCGTCGCAACATCACTGCGAGGGTTAAGTGTTTGAAAAAACACTTCTTTCGATGAGATGCAGTCTAGTAGTCTGGTTAATATCCGCACCGTCCCTTAAGACGGTTAAAGTAAAACAATTGTGTGTCACCGACATGCCTCTATTACACACGCGACGATAATTCTCAATAAAGTTGTGTTGACGGTCCATTTGATGGTTTTATATTGACATATAATTAAATCAATCAACTTTAGGAATAACAAATATTTTAAAAATATTTTAAGAAAAATTAAATTAATATTTTTGCAAAACACTTGAAAAATATAATATAAATAATACTCCTGAGGATGCTTCGTGTAGAATCGAAACACGTCGAAAATTCTTCCCGTTTAGCTGCGTGGTGTTTGTCACGTCACGTCGGCTTAACTGGAAAATTAGGTGGAATTATTTTCACTAGATATATTTTTTAAGTGTCATTTAATGTTTTCTTAAAATATTTTTAAAATATTTTTTATCATTAAATATGGATTTCCACAAAGCAACGCCTGAATCTATTTAATATTTTAAATGTCATTAGTTTTATTTTTTATTTTAGATCCTCTGATAACGCAAAATGTTTGTGACATCGTTATTTATATTGTCAGCTATGTTCTAAAGCCACAAGCTCAAGTGCTATAACTCTAGAGATATAACAGACAACATTATGTGTTCTCTGCTAACACAAAAACTATACTAAGTCCTTCCAAACCTGCTGCTTCATATCAACTTGTTCCATGTACAAAAACCTTAGCGGGAGCCTTAACGGCCGTGTCACATGGGCACAACGCAACTAAACTGGGGAAACTTTGCAAACTTATTGTGAGAAATTATACCAACACCGAAAGTATCAACTGGAGTTTCACAGTTGAGAAATAGGTGCTGGTATTATAGCTGTTTGTGAAAATGGTATTGTTTTATTACAAAATTACAAATTTACGGGAGAAAAAAATATAGTCGGGTGCAGGATTCGAACCCGCGTCCATCCACCCCTTTAGCCGGGGTATGCTCTAACCAAATGAGATAACATGACACAATGACTCATAAATCTTATTCTTGCTCTCGTTCTTCAACCATCGTATCGGGATGGAGCGACACCTATAGTTCAACTTACGTTGTACTACAAACAAGACCAATTTTGCAATTGGTTTTAAACTTGTAAATGATGACGCAACCTTATAATTTTAATATTGTTATGTTTGCAATAACGCCTGCTTGGCGAATTACATTACAAAATTACAATAAAAAAACATAACAATATTAAATATGTATTGTTCCTGATAGTAACGTTCTGCGGAAGAGGTATAAAAATATTTTAATAATTAGCACCTATAGTATCTTGGCATATTATAATGATGGTTTTTGTATATGTGCTAAAATTAAATTTTAGGTATTTTAAAAATTGCAACCTACTTCGTAGAAATACTGACCAAATGTAAAAAAAATGCAGTGATATACGATTTTTTAATAGCTTATAATCTCAATCTCATCTGATGGTAAGTGACGATGTGGTCGAAGATATTCTTCAGGCTGAACTAGAAATACTGGGTCTCAAGGACAGTTGCCGGAACACGCCGTTAGGTGCTTGGTGATGTATTTTCAACTTGAGAGTGGTAGCTATAGCCGGGTCAGCAAAATGCCCTACCACCATGCTATATCAACTACTATCGTAAAACAGCCCACGGTACCGACGGCTTAACGTACCCTTCGAAGCACGGAAGCGCTTAGGAGTAATGTCACTAGCGTTCACCAATCCAACTCATGACCGCGGCGGACGTTGCTTAAGAGCCATTTCACAAAATCAAGCTACTGAAGTTTAGGTAAATGCCAGCGCATCGCATACACAAGCGAAAGAAGTGACGACGGAATAGCGTGACTGTGAGTAACATATTTTGATACTAGCACTCATTAATAAAGAAATGTAAGTTGCGAATTTAAAAATTGTGTGATTGGCATGAGTAAATAATCAATTTCTTGTCGATTACTTGCTAATGTTATAGAAAAGAAGTAGGCATATACATTAAATAGTCAACCTACATCGTGAATCGTATATTTACATTTCATCCTTGATGAATAAAAAATAGATATGTTTGAATCATTTATTGTAACAATAAACTTAAATAATTATACGGCTTAGAATTATATAAATATATGACGTAACGGCATTGATTAAAAGCTGCGGACTAAAAGCTCTTTCTTTTAAATTTTCTAAAAATTGCTATTTTCCTCGTTCACACTCTACACAGTATCTATATCCAGTCGTTAACACTGTCTGCCATAATGACCATGCATAGGATTGAGGTTTATTTTTCTGTTCATCCTGAAAACAACTCAGTACCAACCACAAACGTCCCATGACGTTTTTGGTTTTCCAGTACTTAAACATGTCACCCTCATATTCCCATACCACAATATATCACCTATACCTTTAAAAAAATAACATTTTCATCCATTTAGTTTGAGTAGACCAAACAGCGAAATGTAAATATATATTTACACATTTTGAGGTTTTTTTGTTTTTAAATCGAATATCTTTGATGCAATCTATAATCAACATTTCTTGGTACCAATGCAATTCTCACTATATACTCTTATTCTCACTATTTCCTGTATTATCATTTATTTTCCATAGAAAATAAATAAACACCTTTTTATAGAAAGAAATACTGGAAAAGGGGTTTGAACAAAAATGGTGGGAAATAATAATTTAATTGCTATTTTTATTTTTTCTTATCACCTAGAACTTCGATTCTTCTTTTAATATGATAATTTACTATTGTTCTTTAGCCATGAATTGTTACAGATTTTTACGCCAAATATTTTAAAGTAACAAGATTAAAACATCCCAATTGTTTTAAGAACTTTGGCGGGAAAACTGTATTGGAGAGCAATATTTTTTTCTGAAAAACCATACCACCTACGGCTTTGGTCCTTCTTTGATATTATTATTTACATATAATTTATACACTTGTATTAATTCAGATTTTTTTGTTTAGAAGTTTAAAATTAGTTACGAGATTATTTAATACGCAAATTTGCATCGGTAAGTGTTTGCGTTCCAAAATGTATCGAGCGAAAAATGACTTATACATATGCAAAATTGCGTTTTTCTAGGTTTATAACTGTTGACGTAGTTACGAGATTAATATGAAATGACGTAATATTTTGGGGCCAAAATGTAATTTGTGCTGGTTTCAGATTTCATCAAAATATTCAAAATACTTCCGTTATCTCAGAAAAGTATGGATTCTTTCTTGTATGGGCAAGGATGCATCTTTTTGAAAACCATTTGGATTATGAAAGTCGGACTTTTTATTTATTTATTTTTTTATGTCATTGTGATGGAACAAGCGCGAGGCCCACCTGATGTTAAGCGGTATCCTCTGCCTATAACAGATGCATTTCATCACAAGTGACGAACTGCACTGCGCCCATCACCTTGAGACATACCTGTTAAGACTCAATTTTGCCTGTTATTTCACTAGCTCTCAAGGACTGCTGCCGGAACTCACCGTTAGGTGCTTGGCGACAGATTTTCTACTAGAGGGTGGTCGCTAGCCAGGCGGGCATTCGCAAAATGCCCTTCCACCATGCGGTGAAGCTCAAGCTCTGGGTGGGATTCGAACCATGGACCTGCTGCGCGGCAGTCCATAGCCAATGCCACTGAGCCATCACTGCTTCAAAACTTAAACTTACGCAGAAAACACTTACGCAGATTTTATGGTAAATTTGTAAATACGAGTATCAACCGCTAACTGGTATCCCGGTTTGTACAAATGATGGAAAAGCCGGGAGGCCGTTTTGTACAAATTAGGAAGGTAGTTTAATTTCCTGCTGAAGTTATCGCTGTGTTCACTTATAGACATTAACTGAATCTAAAAATATTGGAAATCAATTATTCGCCTGTCATCTTATCCTTCTAAAACAAAAGTTATAGTGAGTTACTAATTTAAACTAGAATAATATAAAAACTAGCAGACCAAAAATAAGAAGTCAAACCTCTGAGGTTGTTAGCATTTTTCCAATAACGCTGTATATGACTGCATAATTGTGACGTTTCCTTTTTTTAACACAAAATTGTAAATAAGTAGTAGGAATAAAGGCTTTTTATTTTTTATTTTTATTTTATTTTATTATACTTAAACAGTAATGCGGTGCCGTATAAACACGCTACAAAAAACTTTTACTGGTTAATTGGATAGCACTTATCGTTGTTGGTGTCTAACAAAATACTTATGTAAGGACCAAGAAGACCTCATGCCAATGTGAACTTTATGCTATCTAGCTATAGGACGATATTAAAATGGAACTAAGTACTGACGGTCATCAATTTGTTGTCGTGATTGTCAATCCACCGTGGTACATTAGAACTACTTACACCAGGACCATAAAATAGATTTCCACCGATTATATAAAAAATGTGCAGAAGCTACATATATGGATGAACAGAAACTAAAGATGTAGTTACTTAACAAGACTGCAATAATTATATTATGGACAACAAAAATAAAGTATAGTTTGTTACTTAAAAAAATAAAGACATGATCAAAACTCTGTGGTCGCACTATAAACTTGCGTCTAAGCGTTCCGCGTACGAGACGTCAGAGCAAGGCAAAACGAACGCAGGTCCTACCTCGATGAGCGCTCGCGCGGTACTGATCGCCTCGCACTTGTACATTTCAATTTATGAGCATTTCGAGTTATGTTAAATATTTTTTCTTGTCTAACAAAACAGAGTTAATAGCACAATTTATTAAAGATCAGATTAATTAAAGAATGAACTTTCTTTTCATATAATATTTCTTTGGAATTACACTTTATTAAACGCAATATATCGTGGTAAACTGCTGATATAATTCGTGGAAATTGGCGCAAGATCTTTATTTTTTTTTCTACAATGACGATTGATTATCGATATTCTAGTACACTATTTGTCAACAGGATTATATGCCTGATGCACAGTTTTTTTTTTAGTTAATTTGATGAATCTTTATACAAGAGATAGAACTCTGAAGTTGGCTATGTTTACTTTAATTCGTAAAACAAGGTGCGGGAGATTGGTCACTACAAAATAATTAATGTTATGTTTGTAAATCTGGTACATTAACTGAAAAGAGAACAGATTATTCTATTTTTATCAATTATTAAACAACTTGTAGATATTTCCTATGATAGTAAATTAAGCGCTTAAAATCTTCGTATACCGCATTAAAATGTAAAATGCCTCTTAAGGTTGAACTGGCCGGTCACTTCTCCATACAAACGTCGTAGGGTGATCACTCCCTTATTTGAGATTTTAAGTCCAGACTTAAGCATAACACTGATTGATATCGTCATTATCTAGGCTTGTGTGATGCCAACATTTTAAAAAGATAATTAAGTTGTAAGTTATGGGTCCCGAAAACTTTATATGATAATGTTTCGAGGCTCATAATTCTCAAGTTAATTATTTTATTATAATTTCGGCATCATACAAGCATAGATAATGACGAGATCAATCGGTATTATGCTTTATTTTTGACCTAAATACTCAAATAAGGGAGTGATCACCCTACCACTTTTGTATGGAGAACGGGCCGGCCAGTTTAACCTTAACTTAGCTAATCGGTTAAGAACGGCTAAAGAAACTACGCTACGAGTGATTCAGAAACGATAGATATAGTATTACACTTTAATTATTATATACAGGGTTATTGGTAAAATGCTAACAACCTCTTAGGGTTGACTTCTGCTAGTACTAACAAATATTTTGAGATGATATTTTTTTATAAAAAAAATGCCTCCAATACTAACGGAACGGAAACCACTAAAACGTTCATGTTATAGGTACATCAATATTATTTAAATTATCCTTTTAAAGTTTAGTAATGCGAAACATTGATGATCGCTTACCAGAGTTGATACGACGGCCTGTGCAAAACAACAAAGGTTTTAAGTGTCTGTTCTTAAATTCTTAATTAAAGAAACTTTGTAACAAATTCTATCCACCAACTCAGGGCATATTTCAGCTTAAGTCTGATCTAGTGGGTTTATTTTTGCCTTATAGGTTAACCTTTAACTACTATCTCACCTGATGGTAAGTGATGATGTGGTCGAAGATGTTGTTCAGGCTAACCTTGAAATACTGGCTCTCAAGGACAGCTGCCAAAACACACCGTTAGGTGCTTGGCGACAGATTTTCTACTTGAGGGTGGTAGCTAGCCAGGTGGACATTCGCAAAATGCCCTACCACCATGCAAAATATTTCCAAGAAGGTATGTTTCCTATTTAAAAGAAACCATGTTTATTAATAATACCCTCAGTATTTTTATATTAGCATATAATATTTTCTGGAATATGACTGGAACTCTTCGGGAACTATATTGGCAAGGATTCTTATATATTTTTTTGGTATATATGATAGGGGGTTGAAAAAAGGTTGTAGTAGGTCCACATGCTCCTTTCAGTAATAAATAAGAAACATATGACACTTTTTGAAACCACCTCAATATTTTATTTGATTTATAATTCTTCAAGAATGTCAAATATGCCTATATATCCCCAAAGGTGTAGCCAATACAACCTCATTACAACCAAATGATGTTGTAGTGATGTCCCCGTTATGAAAGAGCCTTTTTCTATTTAAGGATTTTTCTAGTGTCTGTAGATTAGAACTAAAAATGTATGTATCCTTCAATTATTCAATCCGGAGATAAAATTCAGTATGCAGAGGCCAAAGCTCAAAAAAAAGGCCACAAACAAAGAGGTAAGAATTAAAAACACACTTAAAAATAAGCATAAATTCGAACCTGTAAGTTTAACACTACTCTGGTGCCAAGCGTTTATTTCACAGCAATGTGAAAGGGTTGTACACAAAATTATAATACCCCTAGCCGTTTTACCCCAGCATACAATACTGCACTTACGTTACGAGCAACGCGGCTGTTAGTACGTTAACTTGAATTAAAGTTAGCAATAAAACTCATCGTTCTTCGTATATTTGTCCCCTACCTTGTTTAGATCACTCACTTTATTTTCACAATTTACTCTCATTTTTGAATCAGCGTCAGTTACAAAAACTAAGGATTGAAAGTTATATTTCGTTCCTTGATAAATCACTTTCAGTTTTTATTATATGTATTTATTGAAAAAAGCTTTTCGTAAAAGCGCTGTCAAGTTTAACCTTAATGAGAAAAAAAATAATCAAATTAAGTTGAACATTAACATCCTCTTAAAATGAGTATACATTTTTATTGAGTAATGTTTTTTTTATTGTTATTGTCACCGAACAAGCTCGAGGTCCACCTGATGTTAAGCGGACTAACCTCTGCCTACAACAGATGTATTTCGTAACAAATCACGAATTGCACTGCGCCCATCACCTTGAGACATAGTTGTTTGGTCTCATATGCCTGTAATTTCACTGCCTCTCAAAGACTGCTGCCGGAACACACCGTTAGGTTTAGCGATAGATTTTCTACTTGAGGGTGGTTGCTAGCCAGGCGGGAATTCGCAAAATGCCCTTCCACCATGCGATGAAGCTCAAGCTCGCGGCAGGAATTGAACCATGGACCTGCTGCATGGCAGGCCATAGCCAATGCCACTGAGCCATCACTGCTTCAAAATAAATGTTATTGTTATAATGTACCATTAATGATTATTAAACTTAGTAAACGAACTACGGCGGTTGCTAGCGTGAAAGTGAAGGCGGAAACCGTTTCTCCAACAAACAGAAGTTAAAAATATTTGCAATCAATAACCTAGATACCTAATTAAACTAAGTAGATCTTGTCTAAAGATTAAATTTACATATATTTTTTTTTTGTTTCTAAGTGCTCGTAAATTCAGTGTACGTGCACAATAATGAAATAATTTTGAGGGTAATGAGAAGTACTTGTTGGACAAACCTCACTTCTTAAGCTTACCTAACTTTAGCTTTAGCTAAGAATAGCGCCGCTGGGCCCTGGTTCAATCCCCACCGCCGGCTTGAGCTTCACCGCATGGTGGAAGGCACTTTGCGATTGCCCGCCTGGCTAGCTACCACCCTCAAGTAGAAAATCTGTCACCAAGCACCTAACGCTGTGTTCCGGCAGCAGTCCTTGAGAGCCAGTGAAATTACAGGCACATGAGACTTACCAACTGCGTCTCGGGAGTGACGGGCGCAGTACAACTCATGACCTGTGAATGAAATGATGATTGTGATGAAATGCATCAGTTATCGGCAGAGGTTAGTCCACTTAACATCAGGTGGGTCTTGAGCTAGTTTCGTCAGAAGACATAAAAAAAAATAAGAATATTTATATATCGAGTTTTAAGTGAATTCGTAAACCAGTAGTAGTTTTACTGGACTTCATAAAACTGCACTACAACTTATGTTAGGTGCCATTATTAGGTAGCGCATGCAAGCGGCGAGGCATGTGATTACACTTAGTCGGGTTTAGAACCTGTCATCAGTTTGTAAATAAAGAGTCCGTTGTTGAAAATAAACAGTTAGGTTTACCGTTTTATTACGTAAAATTCGTACCGATTGAAATTTTCACCCTTTTGCACCAACCCACTTGTAACTTACCGAAGTTAACGTTATTTCTCCTATTATTATTTAAATCGGCCGATTAGGTTAGAACGGACTTGCCTAGGTGACGAATATGGTTCCAGCTGCTGGTTTGCACAACACAACACTATTACAAACTAATTATATTGACAAATTTATAGATCGCGTAGTGTAAACAAATATACTATAAAACAAAGCAACAATCCAATTTATGTGCAAATTAAATCAAAAGTAAAACCAACAAAAAAATGGCAAAGCAAAAACTTCAAGTTATTTTCACACACAAAATTCCACAGATCAAAATAGACGACTACCAAAGGTTCGAAAACTTGCCGCTAAGTTGATCGGCCCGAACATTATTTATTCTTTTAATATTCATTGATTGGTAGTCCATGAGGATGTTTTATTTCCTTTACCTACCTACTATTTCAGTTATCGTTCCCCATGGGGTACCGGGCTCCCCCATTGCAACCTGTGGATGTCGTAAGAGGCGACTAAAGGTAGCAGCGCCTTCTGAAGAAATTATATCTAAGACTGCAATTCGCAAGACGCCCGGCAAGCGGATTATGGCAAATCTCCTCTTAATAGGGCACTTGTCATAATCCTTACGTTTAGCAGGCGTCTTGGGGATCGCGGTTTAAGATATCAGTTGCTCAGAAAGCGCTGCTGCCCACCTGGTAGTTTATCTTTAGTCGCCTCTTACGACCCCCAAAGGCAGCAATGGGAGAGGGGGGTGACATTCTAGCCCGGCACCCCACGGAACAGCTCAGCACTATCACTGCAATGCAATATAAAAACATAGTTTTTTTACCGGCGGTATGCCCATATTAACAAATTATTATTAGTAGTTTATGATGCAAGTGGGCTAAGTGGCTCATTATACACGAGGCTGTGTGTTGCAGCCCGAGCCGTAGGCGAGGGCGTAAATCAGTTAATTGTATAATGAGCAAGTTGATCACGAGTTTCATACGCACTTTTTCAACAACCTTGCGAGAAAATATATTGCACAAATGCGATACAAACAACATACGAAAATTATGGAAAATAGGGCGCATTTTTTTTGCGTGGCAAATGTATGATGGTTGATAACATATAAACCTCTTTGATGTTACAAATCTGTATTACCCAGTTAAATTGAAAATGCTCTGTTTACTCGCATATAATTTGCAGTTAGGTACTAACTTAACTTTGTAGGGATAAATTACTCGATTAAATTTAAAATGCTCTGTTTCCTCGCATATAACTTGCAGTTAGTTACTAACTTAACTTTGTAGGGATAATTCCTCGTGCATAATAATAGTGTATATTATTATTATGCACGAGGGTGTTATAGTTCGGTTTATGGTCCTAAGAACGATATAATAAAGCTCACTTTACGAGCACGGGTGTTGAAAACACTATTACACAACACTACAGCTACTACGAATACATTGAAAGGCCATTGCAGGTAGTCCAAGTGCTCTAGCTCACTACCAGTTGGCAGCGTGCTAAGAAAGCGTTGTCCCGTTGGATTGCATTGCTTATTCATTGAGCCAAATAGGGGCGTATTCCACCTGACGCCTATTTCGTTATTATCGATAATTTGACCACATTTTGCGTCTATGGTATAACATTTAATATGAACCATGGACACAAAATATGGTCAAAATTATCGAAAATAACAAAATAGGTGTCAAGTGGAATACGGCCTATGTGCTATCAGCTAATCACGCGTCGCATTGACCAAGCGCATTGACAAGTTTTGCAAAAGCAACTTATAGAAGTTTTGTTTTTTTATGGCCGGCTGCCATCCTGACGCCAATTCTCTTTGGGAACACTCTTGTACATAGCAGTCCCACTCCCGCCCTTTTACCTTTGGAGTAATCAAGGTATTGATATGATAAAAGTGCACTCAACGTGCAGCAACATTCCACTCACATCAGTGAGAGTGTCAGCATGTTGCTTGTGAGGCGCATTTTACGACGTCCAATGGTTATACAATGATTATAAAAATAAATTGAAACGACTACAAAATTGCGTATAATAAATAGGTAAAGTATCTCGTTTCCAGACCATTTTCACAATAATAATCCGACCTCTTCAAAGAACTATTAACCAAAACAAACGGCAGACAAACACGAGCCTCCCCAAGAGAATACAATTTCAAAATGTTGCTATAAACAGTTCGCGTCCAAACTTGTTGCCCTCTGGGGCGGCAACAATGCAGTCCGTTGTATTGCCTCAATGAAGGTTTTGAAAGTTTGGAGAATGTGCTGGTTTTGTTTATGTTTCTACAGACGGAAATACTTTTCATGAAACTCAAATATAGGTTTACTTTAGTTGCGTTTGGTAAGCTAGCATTTTGTAAGTATACCTCGTCTGCTGATGAGCTGACGATACCATAGGTTTTATGTAAAGACAGTAATGAGACTAATAATTCTCCTTAAGGATCTGTCCATTACAATTGCAGTCTAACTTTCCTTGTTCTACTTGACATTGCACTGGGCTGGTCAATCCGAGACGTTTGTTCTATGTCTCGTTTGCCAGTAATTTCACATGCTGTTGATGCCGAAACACAGATGTGCTTGCACATTTTTTGGGGCTGAGTTATCCGTGTCCATAGGAGTGTAGGTACCCTAAAGCGAATCCCTACACATGGTCCCTGATGATGCTAATCAGGTCACCTACTGGTGGATCTAAACAGACTGGACAAAGCCACGCCGCCAAACGACTTAGTCGTGTTCTGGCGCGATGTCTGTATGATACCGTTTGAAAGTCGGGTCAGAACAGTAGCATCCCAAGTTGTCTGAATAAGAAACACATCGTTCGGCCGCATTGGGCGACTAATTGCGGGGGGTAGCGGGATCCGCGGCTCGGTGCACCGCTAGCCGACCGCAGTCAGTAGGGGACCCAAATTGTGACTTAGCAGCCAACTGTGCAAACTTTCAGGGATGCGCTATTGCGCCGGTAGGCAACCGGGTGAGAGGCCACGATGGACATTTCTGGGGGGGCTCAAGCGTCCCCGCAGTCTCCAGACTAGTCCTCCGTCAACGTGTGTAGTTTCGTTGTGTATCGCGGGATATACCGGGCGTAAGGCCTCGTTCTACTGCCGACTTTCAACCTTTTTTACTCCCAAACTCCCCACCATGCAGAGAAACAAAGAGCTAATATGTTTCTTCTAGGTAAGCATGCTCCATCTTAGACCACATCAATGCTTAACATCAGGCAGGTGTGGTCAAATGCGAACCTATCATAAATAATAATAAAAACATTTCTACTTCGAAACAAAATATCTGACACTTCGTATATAAGAGACCTACCACCTTGTAATGCTGGAACACACAATAGTACAATATGCAAAAGCGTATAATTTAAGGCTGTGATTGGAATATTCAGTAACATGCGACTATTTTTAATACATTCGAGCACACATTATTAATTTTCAATTACTACCTATTGAAAGTATACATTATGATATGAGAGCGACACATTCATTAAAAGAAAAGGCCATCTCTTTGATTTGTTATTCTTACAAAAATTAATTCGCTTAACCAATGATTTACATAAACAAATGAAGATTGATAATACGGGATAACTCACGTAAATAAGTCAGATAGTTGCGACTATAGTTTCAAACACATTCGGTGGTCTTTTTCAAGGAGAGCTCGGGACGCCCGCGTTGACGTCTCGCTTAGCACTCTCTCCTTGAAAAAGACCACCGAATGTGGTATTATTAAGTATTATTTACTAAAATGAGTGAAAACCACGTTAGTTTTTATAATAACAATGAAGATTGGGTACGGTAATATTTTACGCAAGCATATAATGCACACTACACTTCCATTATATATGTTCCTTTTTACTGAATGAATATATGAAGTCAAGCATGCAATTATAGAGGCACATACGCACACTACCGACATTCAATCCGGAGACGTCGGATGATTTGACATTGCCATATTCGAGGTACGGATGCCATCATGTAATTATCACTGTATAAATTTAATTATGATGATGAAATATTGTAATTTTATTGTAATATTTAAGTGAGGTAGCATAATATTATTTGTGCTCCTTGACAAAATATTGTATGCCAGTTGATGTTATTATTTTTTTATGCCTGATAGGTTAGCCTTTGACCACTATCTCACCTGATGGTAAGTGATGATGTGGTCGAAGGTGTTGTTCAGGCTAACCTAGAAATACTGGCTCTCAAGGACAGCTGCCGGAACACACCGTTAGGTGCTTGGCGACTGATTTTCTACTTGAGGGTGGTAGCAAGCCAGGCGGGCATTCGCAAAATGTCCTACCACCATGCTATAACGACTGCCATCCTAAGACAACAACCGGGACCGACGGCTTAACGTGCCCTCCGAAGCACGGAAACGCTCAGTAGTAATGTCACTAGCGGTCACCCATCCAACTCATGACCGCGGGCGACGTTGCTTAACTTTGCTGATCGGTTGAGAACAGCTAAGTAAACTTCGCTACGAGCGCTTCAAAAAAAAACATGTCGACCTGTTAACCTTATTAAGACCATCTTGTTATAAACATGTTTCTTGCAATAAATAATTTTCATTTCATTTCATCCAGTTCTTTTATGAGTTCAATAGGCTCAACAGTCTCCTTGGTAGCCTCTAAGCTACTGGCCAATTATCAAAACTATAAATATGTAAAGACAGAAACGCTATATATCTGTTTCCATTTATCTCGTTGTTTTTATTTGCTGAACAAAGGAAAACAGGTGCAAAACCACAAATGCATGTGGAGAACAAACTATGGTGGCGGTGAGGAGCCAACACGGTTGTATTTCTTGTTACATTGTTGAACATATTGTGTATTAGTTAACTATGAATTTAAAGAACAAAATATAAGAAAAAGGCTTTTCTTTATATTTGACTAATTTAAAATTACGTCTGTGATGAATGATGTAGCTTACATAACTATAGGATCAAGATAAGCCGTTATAAATTAATTAAGAAAGGTCAGGAGTACGCTAAACCAACGTTTATTTATGAAAGGATTGATGAGTGTAGATGCAAGCATCGTAGCAAGTGGAAATCTGTGGTCTCTGCCTACCCCTACGGTAAAGGGGCGTGATGTTTTGTATGAATAAAACACTGGAATTAAAATATAAGTTAGAGACATTGGATCATTGGTGACCGGGAGCTCAATCTATTTTCTAAAACTCGTGGTGAGACCATGTGACACGTGATTTAATGCTCGTTCCTATTTGGCTCAACGACTAAGCACTGCAATCCAACGGGGCAATGCTAGGCATGCTGTCAACTGGTAGTGGGCTTGAGCATTTGAACTGCCTGTCAGTCTGCAATGACTTGTAGTTTGTCTTAATGCTTTCATTGTAGTTGCTCTAGTATTGTACATAGTTCGTAGTGTTTTGTTAATATGGTATACAGCCGGAAAAAATATATTATTATAGAAATATGCATAGAAGAGCTTGTAGTTTTGTAATGGTAAAAAACAACAGGCCATAGTATATTCAAAATTCGTGAAGTAAATCAATTTATACAAGCTGTTTCAGGTCCATGGTTCGAATCCCGCCGCAGGCATGAGCTTTACCGCATGGTGGAAGGACATTTTACGAATGCCCGTCTGGCTAGCGACCACCCTCAAGTAGAAAATCTGTCGCCAAGCACCTAATGGTGTGTTCCGGCAGCAGTCCTTGAGAGCCAGTGAAATAGCAGGCACATGAGACTAAACAACTATGTCTCAAGGTGACAGGCGCAGTGCAGTTCGTAACGTGTGACGAAAATGCATCTGTTATAGGCAGAGCCTAGTCCGTTTAACATCAAAGACGCCTCGAGGCTGATATGTCATAATAATATAAAAAAAAACATATTCCATGCTACAAATACAAAAATGCATCAATAAAAAAATCGAGTTCCAACAAGACAAACGAACTAATTTATCGTATTGACTAGCGCAGAATGACACTGCAACTGTCGCGAGTCTGCTGGGACAGTTTTTAGAAACCTTCAACAAAACCTCGTACACAAAACTTTGTTTTGCATTGTCCGCGCAACGAACGATATACTTGCACAAAACTTTGTTTCAGCAACTCGCAATTTTATTTTTTCAAATGGCAGTACTCTGCCCCTCTTCTACGTGCGAAGGAGGTAAACATCTAAAAGGTATCCACTAGCCCCGGAAAGCATGAAACAGTGTTTGTTTCTACCATAGACAAAAGGTTTCCACCATGCCCATGGCCAAACGTTTCGTGTTTTTGTATAGTTCGGCAAAAACAGGAGACGAGGCTTAGATGAACTACATGCTATTTTGGCTATTAATATACTTTATACTCCCCAAATTAGCAGTATATATCCGGCCAAAGCAAAAATCAAACAACCTAAAAATAAGACATAAAGTTACTCGCAAAGTTTACACACAGAGTACGATTTTAAGAATATTGTATTTACATTTTATACCCTCTGTGAAGTAAGTCGCATATAAAATGAAGTCTCATTTAATATATAGAACGTAAGGGCCCTAATCACATAAATAAAAACTTGTTTCAAACTCATTTCCTCGCAAAAACATACAGCCTTGAGTCTTTTCCTATAAAGTCATAAAGAATCATGTAGAGACAAAGGTCAACGACCTGATCTTCTACAAGTGATACTTACCATTACCGCGACAAGTTTGTCGGTAAGTATACTATCGACAGAGTAGATGTATGAACAGAATTCCCTTTTACGAGAACCGAGCGAATTCGGCATTGTTTTGCTAATTTAGAAGACATCACTTTATAAACTTGCGCGTGTGTTCTTGGTACTTATTTGCATATGACTGTAAAGGTGGTACACATTTGAATGTTTCTGATTACTTAAACGACAAAAATGCCTGGATAATTCCGCCTCTGCCAAGCTATTGCCTGTCACTTACATAGTTTAAACAAATATTGTAATAACTCTATTATATAGTAAGTATGTAACACATTGTTAAAAGATGTTTAAAAGAATGGCCCCGAGTTTCTTGCCCGTTCTTCTCGCAGTGGCTCTATACAATTTTTTTGCTGAACGTGGCAGTACAATGTGGAATATTTCAATACTAAAATTTGTAATTGACCTTCATAAGCGTCGTAGACGCCTAAATTAAATAAATGATTATGACTTTGACTTTGAATGGAGTTTTTAATAACTGAATGGTTTTAAGCAGGGAACAAGATGGTGAGATTTATTTATAGATAATTTTGTTGACGCATAGTACAGACGTAATTTGCTCAACGACTTGCTCAAGATTTATAAAATCGATTTGTAAACATGTTTTATGAAATAAATGAGTATGAGTGTGAGCAAGATCCCGTCTAATGGTAAGCTTCATGATTGTCCATTACAAATGCAGTGTTACCATCCTCGTTCTTCTTGACAACGCACTGCACTTGAAATCCAAAATGTTAGTAATTATGTCTCGTTCGCCCAGTAATTTCACTTCCTTTAATGCTCTTCACGTCCAAACGCAGTTGTGTTTGCATACTGCTTTGGCCAGAATATCTGCCAAAGCGGTGTTACTCACCAAAATGAACTGTAACTGAAGTGTTATTTTAATATTGTTATGTTTGCATATCCCGTGGGGTGCGGGTTAGAACAAGCACCTCCCCATATCATCCCATGGGTGTCGTAAGAGGCGACTAAGGGAAAAATACTGGAAGGTGGCATCAGCACCTTTTAAAGAACTACAATCTTGCACTGTGATCCCCAAGCGGCCTGCCAAACGTGGGGATTATGGCAAATACCCCCTTAATAGGGTAGGCTGTGTTCAGTAGTGGACGAGTCGGTTGTTTCAGTATGTTTGCAACAACGCCTGCTATTCTGATTATATTAAAAAATTACAAATATACGTAATACGATAGGAAATTTTTTTTTCGCTCTATACCAATGCGATGGTTAAAGAACTATAGGAAAAATGAGAAATTGAAATTGAGTTAAGACGTCATTGTCATGTTAGCTCGATTGGTTAGAGCACACCCCGGCTAAAGTGGTGGATGGACGCGGGTTTTAATTTAATGACTTTAATTTTTCCTATCGTATATTTGTAATTTTCAATGTTACTGAAGTAACCTACCACCTAAGTTATACTAGAAAGCTCTACGAGGTTCCGTACTAGCTTTGTCCTTTGCTTTAGTTCCAACAGTTGAAGTGCAGTTGTGTTGAAATACTTCTGGCTCTTCTCAACATAACTGGTACTTGTAAGGGTTAAATCTTATTATATTCGCATTTTTACACTCATTGGAGCAAGTCGTAAGCATAAAGTAATATAAATATGTTTATCTTTATTTATATATGTTTAAAAATATTAGGTCCTTACATATGAAATTGGCGTTTTGTATGGGAGGAACAAAAAGTCGAATATTTTTTAATATAATATATTTAATTAATCAAAGTATGAACCATTATTTTCTATGCACTTTTGCCATCTCATAGGTAGTTCATTGATCCCTTTACTAAAAAAACCAGTCGGACGGGAATCAATAAAATCTTTGAAGGCGATTTGGACTGCCCCATCGGAGTTGAATTTTTTCCCTTGCAAGAAGTTATCCAAATTTCGAAAAAAATGGTAATCTGTTGGAGCAAGGTCCGGGGAGTACGGAGGATGTCTTAGACTTTCCAATTGAAGCTCTTCTAATTTAGTAGCCGTCTGTAGCGCAGTGTGTGGTCTAGCGTTGTCGTGAAGCAGCAGTGGCGTGGAGCGATTGACCAGCCTAGGTTGTTTAGCCGCTAGCTTTTCCATCATGGTTTGCAATTCCTGACAATAGACATCAGCCGTAATAGTCTGGCCAGATTTGAAAAAACTGTAATGAACAATACCGGCACTAGTCCACCAAACGCTTACAAGTAACTTTTTGGGGTTAATTTTCGCTTGGGGCAGGATTTGGCTGGCTGGCCAGGATCTAACCATTGCGCTGAGCGCTTCCGATTATCGTAAAGAACCCATTTTTCATCACAGGTAATGATTCGGTTTAAAATACCTTCATTATTGTGCCGGTTTAGTAATGTAACGCAGCAGTCGACGCGCGTTTGCCGGTTTGTTTCAGTCAATTCGTGAGGTACCCACCTTTCAAGCTTTTTAATCTTCCCAATTTGCTTCAAGTGAATTAAAACAGTTTTATCACTAACATTGCAGCCTGCAGCTAACTCGGACGTGGTTTGCGATGGATCCGCTTCCACAATAGCCTTCAACTCTTCATTATCAACTTGAGTCTCAGGCCGTCCACGGGGCTTGTTCTGCAGGTCGAAATTTCCAGAACGAAAACGTTGGGACCAAAAACGAACTGTGTTTTCTTTTGCAACACGACCGCCATACACATCATTCACCCTTCGAGTTGTTTCCGCAGCACTAGTGCCACGGCGGAACTCGTACTCGTAAATAATGCGATATTTAAGGTTTTCCATTTTGTAAAATGAGTGACGCAAACAGAAAAAAACAGAAGAAAAAAAACAAATGAATGACGATCATCGAAGCACAAATACATGAGTCTATAGCTGTACAAATTTGAATTTGGAATTCCTTACCAAAGAGGAGAAATTCGTGATTAAAGTGGCCAGTACGAAAAACGCCAATTTCATATGTAAGGACCTAATATATATGTATATATAATTATTGTATATTATGAACGTATATAAATATATATCTATATGTTATCAATATATTTTACGTATATTTTTATGTATGTGTATAATATAATTCATTTTTGTTTTGTTTAACTAAGTTCTCTATCTATTTTTCACTGTTCTAGTATTTGTAACATTCCATTAAAATCCCTGTCCATGTACTGTCAAAATGGCCAATATTGTTGGGTTGTCTGGAAGAGATCGCTTTAAGCGATAAGACCACCCATTGTTTCACTTAGTTATGATTTATCTTTAGTTGTAAGTTTTTTATTTAAAAAATAATCTTTGTGTTACAAAAAAGATTTTTTCTATCTATCTAAAGCATTGGGTCCCAATTTATAAATTAAGCCCAATTAATCACTAGTTATGTTTCTAAAAAGATAACTGCGAATGTACATGTGAAGTTTGAGTTGAGTACTTTTTTAAACTATCACGGTTTACTAGATAACTAATCTTATTACTTACGGGATTTGTACCGTGGTGATTTATATTATTGAGCTCACGATATTTCGACGCAGTTGGATGCATCATGATCGCGGGGCACCACCACGGTATAAATCCCGTAAGTAATAAGATTAGTTAGAGTTGAGTAGTTGCGAAGTGCTGGTGGTAGACTTGAAGACTTGAGGTAGATAGAATCACAACACTGCGTTCACCGTTGTTTTTAATTATTAGTTAGTAAGTTGTTCAATTACATTAAAAGTCTAGGGAATTCGAATTCAGTGCGCGTGTGTATAGTTCGGCGTTCGATTGAGCAATCTTTCTAATATAACCCTAATGAATTAGAAATGCAATGTGCGCTGTATATAAATGCAACGCAGATTAGATCACAGTTTATACGCTGGTAAGAAATGTACGTTAGATCGTACAGCCAAACTACCTTACGTTAAATAACATTGGTTTCAAGGCTTTACTCCTTACGCTTTTCCACAACATTGCAAATTCTCGACCCATACAATGTAAACCCACCCCTAAAAACAACGAACGTCTTACGTTCGGAGCGTAATTCCAAGAAGTTGTAAAGTAGTTTTAAAGTAAGTATACATCGCTTATTGTGAACAAGCTTTGTTCGTGAGTTCGCAATTGTACGTTCTTGTTCCTTTATCAGTTACAATTAAAACATAAATTATACAAATTAGTGAAATAAATCGTGTTTAATTCACATTATTATTAATGCGATGTTTTAAACACTTTTCAGTGACAATAGTGGTATGATTTGTTTGATAAAATTAATTTAATAATAATAAAATAGAATGAATATATATAATCAGGTAATATTATCAAACGCCTGATATTTTTTTAAAACCAAGAAACTTATGTTATTTATTCCGCTCAAGCATAGTAGTTTTTATTCAATCTTTATAAAGGATTGTCCATATCAGAACCATACAGAACAATTCAAGAGCTAAAAGACGAGAAAATTCCGCACATTAACGACAGTAAACCTCTATTATGTCTTAAGAGAGACTTGAGATCCTTCTCCTTTTTTGGAAGTCGGTTAAAAATGAGAATGAACGAAAAAGGTTTTTTTTTTAATACCGAACTGGGTACTGTTTGACCACTATCTCACCTGACGTTAACTGATGATAAGATCGCGCTTACCCAGGAGATACCTATTCACTCGCGTTTTGAAGACCCCCATATTGTACTCAACCGGAAACACAGACTCAAGCACGGTGTTCCCTTCCTTGGCGGTTCTTATCATGACCGAAGAAGCAAATCTTTTCGTTCGGGTGAATGGAATATCCACCATATAACGGTGGCGCTTCTGAGTATCCCTGGATGTCCGATTATGTAATGGGGAGAATGTGTGTGTATGGAAATGTGGATTTATATTTGGGTTAATTTATACGGTTCAGTAACCAAAACTGACCACCAAGATATCTAAGATGCTATCATTACTTTAATGTATTAGATTCTTACCATCAACCATGTACATGTTCTACTCTATGTGTCTTCCTAATGTAACAATGATTCCTCGTCATGTCTTAAGTTCGGAACAACAAAGTGATAAGTGCCATTTGAGATATTGCCTCAAGTTTGTTGAAGATCCCTTTCATTGTAGGTAGAGTGTTCTGAAACTTTGCGGTACTTAGAATTGTTCTCGTTGATTCACAAGAGTTCGTACAAGTAGGTTGTTTAATGATGAAGTGTGGAAATGGAATAATATTAAACTTTGTCGCGTTGTAGTGAATATATTCAACAAATGTTTCAAATAACCTTTATTATGTCCTTGTATCTGTCTCTTTACTATCGCTATACCTCTATCAATTCCCTTTGATCGATGAAGTATGGTATATTGTAATCATTCATCATATCATTACCACTCCGACACAACACATAACAATGCAAGTCAAGTTGGAGCGTCAAATATGTCCACTTGTTCCTTTTTGTCATTTTAAAAGCATTAAATAGCAGCAAGCCTCTATTTACCTCGATAAATGTTGAAAAACTATTTCTTTTGTTGCTGACAGACTAGTCTGTGGCCAATATCTCATCTGCTGGTAAGTAATAATGCAGTGGAAGAAGATGTTCAGGCCTAGAATTATTAGAATACTGGCATATAAAAACAGCTGCCGGACAGCTTTTGAAGCAGTGATGGCTCAGTGGCATTGGCTATGGACTGCCGCGCAGCAGGTCCATGGTTTGAATCCCGCCGCGGGCTTGAGCTTCACCGCATGGTGGAAGGGCATTTTGCGAATGCCCGCCTGGCTAGCGACCACTCTCAAGTAGAAACTGCCGCCAAGCACCTAACGGTGTGTTCCGGCAGCTGCCCTTGAGAGCCAGTGAAATTACAGGCACATGAGACTTAACAACTATGTCTCAAAGTGACGGGTGCAGTGCATTTCATGACTGGTGATGAATTGCATCTGTTATAGGCAGAGGTACGCTTAACATCAAGTGGGCCTCGAGTTTGTTCCGTCACAATAACATAAAAAAAAACACACACACAGCTACAAATGTTCGGACCTACAACCACGCTATGGCGACTGCCATCCTAAGCCAACAATCAGGATCGAAAGCTTAAAGTGTCCTCCGAAGTACGGAAGCTTCCTCCAAATGTGGGGCACCAGCGCGGAGGATAATGCGCTTCATACCCTGGAGGTATGTGCCGTATGAGGCCTTCGTAGGCACACACTTTCAGCCGTCATAGAAGGGGGTTACCTCTGCCCAGCATTTTTAACGCCTTGCTGGGTGGAGCGAGAATTCTCCGCAGCGTCAATTGCGGAAACCGTGGAGCGGGTCATGAAGGGCGAAGTTCATGCTGCCCAGCTGTTTAACTAACGATTAATATTAATAACTCAATAAATGAAACAAAGTTGTAACAAATACTCTCAGAATTTTTAATATTACATGATCGAATACAATAGTTCGACAGCAACAAAACCATAGAACAATGTATATGTTGAATTTACCTATAGTCCACGTTCGTAACTGATTTTTGATAACCAGATACCAACATGGATTTTCTTGCTTGATAACCAGTTATGAGAACGGTATGTACTTCTTCGTAACCATGTTTCATAACCAGCTAGAAAAATGGTATTTTTTCTGTTCATAACTGGTTATTGACCATTGACGGCAACATCCGCCTTATTGCGATGAATTACACACACTCATTGGTCTGTAAAAGTGTTGTGGTTTTTCAGATGAGTCAGAAACTCATCTGAAAAACCAACTGTACTTATTTAAATCACTCGTATTATCTATCTAGGTTTCGGGCATATCTGATGCCCTTCATCGGTTGTAGAAATTACTACGTATAAGAGGTCAGGAGCAAATAAAACGCAGCACTATTCTCAGTAAAATAGTTAAAAAGTGTACATTCGTCAAAGTACATCGATAAAATGTATGGTTAATTTTACCGGTGGCGCCATCTAGTTTGCCGATTAAGTACTAACTGAGGTTGGAATATTAGACATCGGCTAAGTTCACGCGACTAAATCGCGTCAACGACTACCGCGAGGTAATATAAGTGAGTACAACCAGTTAAATTAAGTTAAGATCTTACATTTTTGTGTTGGTATTAATGAAGGAAAGGAATGAGGATAGAAACAAGTCGGCTGTATGACAGTAAGTGCCTGACCATTACAGTTGCAGTAAATGCTTTCTTTTTCTACTTGACACTGTACTGCGGTCGTCACTTCGAATCGTTAGCTGTCATATCTCGTTTATCACACAGCTGAAGATACCTACCACCTAGTAAATGGTCCCATTAGATTGGCGTAAGGGACGAAGCTAAAAGAAATAGAGATTATTTATTAGTCATTAACTTCCAGACTCTGGCGGTCGTGTATATTTTAATCATAGGTTGTATGCATCTTTTTCTTTCAAGGATTACTTGAAAATAAACTCGGGCTTACCTTTGGAAAGCACTTATAAGTTAACGCAATTATAGCGCACCATAATGCGCTCAGTCTAAATAAATTAACTCGCACAGAGTTTTTTTTAGAGAGAAATTAAATTTAAGAGCGCTTTGCCGTGATGTAACTGGTTTATCTCTAGAGTTTTAGAGAGAATTTATTTAAAAAATCTCTCTCTACCTTTTATTATTCTTGTTTTGACGTAATACGCTTAGTGCTTAAATACATGGGAAGATGTCAGAGAGCAGTTGATATTCATAAAAGGTGACTTAAAAGTACTTTGTTTTCCCACTCATATATTATATGAAACCTCAAAGGTGATGTCTGTTCGTAAGCTATTTGTGTTACGGGTAATATGCAATCATGCAAAAAAAAATATGTTCAACAAACCTTCCTCCGTGGGGTGCTGGGCGGCCAGCGGGGTGCCGGGCTAAAATGTCAACCCCCTCACCAATTCTCGTGGGTGTCGTAAGAGGCGACTAAGGCAAAAACACCGGAAGGTGGGCAGCAGCGCCTTCTGAGGAACTGTTATCTGATACTGCGATCCCCAAGACGCCTGCCAAGTGTGGGGATTATGGCAAAATGCCCCTTTATATTGCCCTATACATTATCTAGCCCCATAAAAGGGGCTGTACCGGTGTACAGTAAACCTTTCTCCATACGACGTAAGGAGATACATTTTGTTACAAAATTTTAACAACAGTTTTACATATATCAGTTCTTCAGAGATCACTTCTTACGATCTTTCCATACTCATTGGCTTCATCTACACCTATCAATCATTTCTAAGGTCATATCCTAGAAAATAATAATTACTAAATTTAATTCATCAATTCCCAAATTCGGGTGCATGTGATGCTAACGGGTTGGGGCTTAAATTTGAGACGCTGGATAGGTCCAAAGCCTGCACCGTGCTTAACTGAAAGTAAAAGAAAATAAAGCATTTTAATGTGATTGAAAACTATTTCCGTCAAGTCAATACTTGTCTTGGTTTGACAGTAACGCAGAAGGTCCATGTTTTAAATCCCGTTATTTAATTTCATTAAGAAGACCCATTTTGAGAATGGCTGCATTTCTACTATCTTTGGGTAGAAAATATGTCGTTAAGCACCTAATGTGTTACGGTAGTTACCTTGACAGCTAGTTACCGGTCTAGTTAATCAGTTTACCACCTTAAAAGACATTATCACTTACCGTCAGGTGAGGTTGCAGTAAAAAGCTAGCCTATCAGCAAGACATAAGCATCTGTGCTGGTCACTCTGGAGGTCATCTTACATGTAACCTCCAGAGATGGAACAAATACATTTCGTTGTTTGGTCTTATTTACTTAAGGGTGAACTGGCCGGCCCGTTCTCCAAACAAACGTCGTAGGGTGATCACTCCCTTATTTGAAGATTTAGGTCCAATACTAAAAATGATAAAGAGGTAGGTAGTATATGGTTTTAAAATATTGGCATCATACAAGCCTAGATAATGACGATATGAAACGGTATTATGCTTAAGTCTGGACTTGAAATCTCGAATAAGGGAGTGATCACTCCGCAACGTTTGTATGGAGAAGTGGCTGGCCAGTTCAACCTTAAAAGCAAGCGAGCCTTTTGCAATTAAGATCCAGACACATTTCCAGACTCCATACTGCTACTCAATATATTTTTGAAAAAAGAATCGGTAGCTAGGCAGTAAGTTGACGATGTATGGCAAAAAGATATCTACACAGAGTAACATATCATACCATAATAGCCCAAATACAAATAAGTAGCCTAGTAGCCTAGTTCTACGACGTAGCCAGTTAATCATCTACGTCGTAGCACTTACGTAGATCAAAATCTAAAATGACAATGTTCAATATTAAAATAGTATTTTTGCCCTAAGAGTCGAAGAGAAAGGTGGATTAGCATATTTATTGCCCACCCTGCGCCTCCCCAGGTGTTTGTGTTGCTAGGTGTATTTTATGGTTTCCTCAAAATAACACTAAAAAGAGTAAATATAAATTTCATGTTTATTTTACTGTGCTAAT
This sequence comes from Plagodis pulveraria, assembly GCA_963890685.1. Classification (NCBI taxonomy): domain Eukaryota; kingdom Metazoa; phylum Arthropoda; class Insecta; order Lepidoptera; family Geometridae; genus Plagodis; species Plagodis pulveraria. The sequence continues at coordinate 5,013,339 of OY982964.1, read as the reverse complement.
AATTAAAAAAATACGAGACAAATAACGTCTATTATTTTATTATTTGGGCTTGATTTTGGTCAAAGTAATTGAGTAGGTTTGTTAAAATCGTGTGTTAAAGTAGAGCACCAGCGGACCTAGTTTTTTTATATTTTTTTTTATGCCTGATAGGTTTAGCCTTTGACCACTATCTCACCTGATGGTAAGTGATGATGTGGTCGAAGATGTTGTTCAGGCTAACCTAGAAGTACTGGCTCTCAAGGACAGCTGCCGGAACACACCGTTAGGTGCTTGGCGACAGATTTTTCTACTTGAGGGTGGTAGCTAGCCAGACGGGCATTCGCAAAATGCCCTACCACCATGCAACTAGGTCCAATGTATTAAAAAATATTTTATAGCTTCTAAGATTTTCAGTTAAAGCAATCTTAAATTTTCAGTAAATTTTACAATCCTATTTCGATATAGTTGAATTTAATTATATAACATGTGCTGAGGCCCGCGCTTGACGTTGCGCACTATCGTGACTCCAAGACGAAGAACTTCAAATAAGTTCGAAACTGGTAGGAGCAATATCCGGTAAATATTACGCGAGTCCTAGCCGGTTACTAAGTATGTAATAGTTATGGACAAACTCCCGAAAGCTTTTAAGCTCAAAATGTTCAATTTAGATTGTCATAATATAATAAACCTACTTGCGTGATGTTTTATCGTACAATTACTGAACACATCAACAAACATATTTAACTTTATTATTTTTAAACATGCTTCGTGAATTACAATACAAAATTACGAGTGGAAAATATTTTTCTTTCCTATTTTTTATAAGCAGCAGTCATTATTAAAAAATAATAAAAAGGATGATTGTGATGAATGACTCACTCACTACGATAGTTTAGATGAGAAGAGCAAATTTAGGTTCCACGTAATGGATAACGGGTTCGAATCTCACTCATGATTATTTTTTTACTTTGGTTTTGATATTTTTTAAGAACGTCCGTATAGCTTTATTTTATATATTATTAAACCTTTGCGTAGTAGTTCCAACATTTTTGGCAACAATGTTTTTTGTTTACTTCGCAGTATTTTTATGAATTTTATTGTGAATAAGCTAATACAGCTTTCGGTGAAGTTTCTGTTCTGGCAATACACAAAATGTAAGTCAGGTGACAGACCCCGGGTGGGTATAATGCGATTCTGACTCCACTCGGTTATTAGCGAGCCAATTTGCTGCGGAGTTGTTTGTGAACGTTTTCCGAACGTTTTACTAATCGTTTGAGGAGAATAAGTGTGTATAATTTCAGATAAAGTTTGTTCAGCTGCAATATCTGCAATCATTGAAATGGTAATCAGACAAGAATGTTAAGACATTGATATGAAGCAAAAGCTTACAAGACGTTAGTTTACCAATAACAAATATTAAAAATATATTTAAAGAATTGTGCTGCTTATACACACAGTGAACTAAAGCAACAATAAATTATGAAAATATATTCGAAGAAAACTAAAAATTTAAATATTTCTTATAAGGCATTAAAAATATGATTATTTTCGACGTGACGTCGTAGAAGCTACCTAGCCGAGCAGGAAAAATTTCTGATGCGTAAGCTTATACATAGACTATCACATTTTTAAAATATTGTTAATATTAAACATGAATTTCAGCAAAATAACGCTTAAATCTACAGGTATTTTTAATTTTTTTACAAAAACTACCGCATGCTTTACTTATATCAATTAAAAATTTGAGTGTGTGCCTTACTGAACATTTTAAACTACTTAATTGTTTGAGTTTTACCATTGTAGATTCCCAATTAAATATATACATTTGGTTTTGACTACCTGAAGAGCAAACCAGGATCTTTCAGTTATACGCACCGAACGATTAACGCATTACGCATCTACGACAAGTGTAAAAAGATGATGATAGCAAAAATCGTAAGATTGATAATTCTTGCTCACGTAGTTATTAGTCATATTGTTATGTTAGCTCAGTCGGTCAGAGCATATTCCGGCTATAGGGATGGATGGACGCAGGTTCGAATCATGACTATAATTTTTTTTTCCCGTAATTTTGAAATTTTGTAATTGCGTTAAAGATCCTGAGCTGAAATAAAAAATAATGAGTTTTGGTATATATGTACTTACAACAAAAATATTGTGTTTTGGTACGACGGCACCTTATAATGAGTTGGGTAGTTTTTATTTAAGTTTTAATTAAATCGTGATAAAAAGCAACATTTAAAACTAAATAAAAGTCAAAATTTGTTATTCAAGACCATAGGAATATGCAAATCAACATCACAAATCGCATTGTCTACATTTCTCCTAAACCAGTCCAATCCTAAAATCAGGCCATATAATTTCCATTCAGCCATATTCGATAACGAGTCCTGAATCAAGGTGTCAACTTAGCCGGGAACAGCTTGGCTTAGATAATTATGGAACACTAGGTTTGCCAGCCGGAAGTTACCAACCTGATAATTCTATTGAAAATTTCGACCAAATAGATCGGAAACTATTTTCTATAACTGGAAATTCGTAATTTAAACGTACTATCGCGGTTCTGGCTAGGTATAGCATCATTGAATATCCCGGTCCCACGCCCCCCGTTATTAGTCGTAGACGCAGGAACACCGTGGGGTTTAGATGGTATGGGCTCCTTTTGTCACGTCCGTCATATCCCGTCTGCTCCCCCAGCGGGCGGGGATGCGTAACAGCATTTCCTACGAAAAATAGGTAAAGTATCATTCAACATGATCATGGGTCATGGAGTTATAACTCATACAATTACGACTTAGACAAGTACTATCTCTTTCACTATTTCTTTAATAGTCCAGTAGAGCAGACTGCTAACCTAAAATTTAAACAGAAATAATGTCCTATACATAAACATACAGCGATGACTTAAATACTAGCAATATATCTTTACAAACTTGCATACAACAATACTATAATATATATATATATATATATATATAATACATACACACATACACACATTACTATACAATATATAACTATTACAATTAAAATATTAACAATATTAATATTTAAAATATGATAGTATATGTATTCACTTTACCTCAAAGAAAAATTTACAAAGCAAGCTATCCGTATGGAATGCGGTACCTGTCAACGTCAGACACACCAAGTCCATTGAGTTCTTTAAAGACCTGTTCAAGAACCTTGACCTTTCAATGCGTTACTACCACTATAGGCATGCATATTAAATATTTAGCTTATTAATAATTATACTAGGCATGTTGTATTTATTATTTACTGTGTATCCTTTTTATCTATGTATATACATTATATATATATATATATTATTGAAGTATGCAAATTCAATATGTATGAGAATAACATTATTTATCTGTTTTCAAATCAAGTTTGATAATTTTCTTTCCCACACACTCACTCTTAACGGGCCTTTAAATGCACCGATTTGAGTGTCATAATATAGTCTATTACGCACTCGTGCTTTTTTTTACTTTACCGCACTAGTGTTTTAAATAGAAAAAAAACAACGTTTCCACACTTCTCACCAAGGAGATTGTAGTTTGTTTAGTTAGTTTTTCATAAAAAAAACAAACCAAAGAGTTTTTTACCTACTGAAGTAGAACTTTAGAAGATTTTATTATAAACCATCTTAATCAGATTATAGTCCGGTCTATTTAAGCCTAAAATCAGGAGGAAGGTTACATAAATTCCCATAAAGCTGAATATTGGCATAGTTGTTCAAAACATCATTATAAAGAAAATCTCAAAAGTCCTCATCGTTCCGAGGTGTGCTAAAAATTTGGCACGGGGTCAAAGGTCAAAAAAATGAGTTTTTTGCGATTTTTAGCGAAACGGTGAGTTTTTTCGCAAAATTACCCCAGTACAAAATTGTAGATCACGAAATTCTCTACAAAAAATATATTAATAATTTTTTTCCTAAAAGCCACCATTTTGGAGATATAACGTTCCGAAAAGTTGGATCAGTCGTAATCCCTCTATTTTGCACACGTACGCCACATATGAAAGTCACTAAAGGTGAAACTACTAAAATAAGTTCGCTATTATTTATTGTAACTTGCTTATGTAAAATATAAGTTAAACTACGAGAATCTCAGGTATAATGAAACCCCGTTCCTAAATATGTATTATTAATTAATATTTCTTCTTGCTATGTACGGAGCCCCCAAAAAAACCACTTGCTTAGATAAGTTGCGATACACATCTTTCGTGAAAAATACGCGTAATAAAAAACAAGTCAACTTAGCTTCTCTTCCTCCAACCTCAGTAGCTGCTTCAAGTGTGGCTTGGTAATCAGCTGGACCCTAAAGACTGGGGTTGGAAGTTGATCGACAATACACTAGAGCCAGTTCAAACTTTACTTCCACCAGCACCTGAGAAACTTCTCAACACAATATTTTGCAACTGCAAGAAAGGGTGTAGTGCAAAATGTGGTTGCAGAAAAGTTGGACTGTTTTGTTCCCTGGCATGCACACACTGTCAAGGCCGATCATGCTCGAATGTTGAGTCACCAACTCTTGAAGATTCGTTTGATACCGATCAGGAATCGCTATTGGGGCAGTTTACGTGTGAAATAGAACAAGAAGAAGAAGAAGAACAAGAGGATGAACAGGAAGAAGAAGGAGAAGAAGATCAAGAAGAAGAAGAAACAGAAATCTTGGACAGTTATGAATTAGACGACTAACTTTTTATTTTAAGTATTTTATTTAATTACACCGCCGTTGTTTTTGCCCACTATAATATATAATATTATTTTGCAATAGTTTTAAAACATATAAAATCTCAGCAGACCCGTGGAATAGGCCTACTGGGGAAACCACGTTAAAAAAACGCGCTTTGTACACTACCTCATAGGTGGCGTGGAAACGTGTGCAAAATAGAGGGATTACGACTGATCCAACTTTTCGGAACGTTATATCTCCAAAATGGTGGCTTTTAGGAAAAAAATTATTGATATATTTTTTGTAGAGAATTTTGTGATCTACAATTTTGTACTGGGGTAATTTTGCGAAAAAACTCACCGTTTCGCTAAAAATCGCAAAAAACTCATTTTTTTTACCTTTGACCCCGTGCCAAATTTTTAGCACACCTCGGAACGATGAGGACTTTTGAGATTTTCTTTATAATGATGTTTTGAACAACTATGCCAATATTCAGCTTTATGGGAATTTATGTAAACTTGAATGTGTAAATAGACCGGACTATTATTATTCATATCAAAAAGATCAAGAAAATATTTACGTATCGAAATTTTCGTATTCGTTCCTCGCAAGTGTTTAAACTCGTGCGCGTTGTTTATTACAATCTCTACTCTATTTAGGCCTTCGATCCTCGATCTCAGGCCTAAAACTCGTCTCGATTGTAATAAACACCTTCGCGAACTTGTTGCATAATGTACTATGTAATCGTGAACACCATCGTTGCCTGTAAGAAATTGCAATTGCGAGACGACCGCCCATTGTACATCCTTTTCCTAATGTTTCTCTATAACATAATTATTTTGTTTAAATTAGTGTTCAATAAATAGTAGTTGTATTGTTTTGTGTATGTAAGATACTCCTATATACTTATCGCATCGCCAGGGTATTATTTTAATATGGTACCACAAAACAAAAGAAAAAAACTCCAATAACAGACATACACACCAGTTTTTTCTCATTGTCATCCACTGGATAGAACATTATCATAAATCCTGCCGTTCGGTAGATCTGGGGAGAGCATAATGGCCGCTGAAATTAGACGCGAAAACTGAATCGCTGTTTTATAGGTTCAAAAAACTGGAAACGGGGGCTTTAGGAACGACGTATGGGTACGGAAAGTTCTACGTAGTTGGCATTACGTAACGTTTGGGAAAATGATAAAGTTTCTACCCTCATTTTATTAGAATTTACTACTCTTTTCAATCGATATTTCAGATTTTTTTATAAGGCACTCGACAAGGCAGCTCACCTGATGGTAAGATCACCGTTGACTACAAACATTTGCAACTCCAGAGGCATCGAGGATACGTTGCCGGCCGTTGCTTTAGGAGGCTTTGCCGGCTTTCCAAAAATATATTATGCTATATATTTACATCATCAGATGGTAGGTCTCTTCAGAAAGAGTTCATTCAAAACGAACTATTTCTACAGAGACCTATCGATGGGAACCAACGCAGTGTCAGATATTCTGCCTCAAAACAGTATTTTGCAAATACTACTGTATTTAGGCGGAACGGCACTGTAGCAAGTGAAATTACAGGGCAGACGAGACCGGTCTTTGAGTGATGAGCGCAGTTCAGTGTCAAGGTGCACGAGGACGGTGATACTGCAACTGTAATTGCGTGGCATGTCGCTTACCATCAAGCTGGTAACCGGTACCAGTCAGTTTTGAAGCGCTCGTAGTGAAGTTAGCTTAGCCAATCTTAAAACGATCATCCAAGTTAAGCAACATACGCTGCAATCATGACTTGGATGGGTGACCGCTATTGACATTACTACTTCGCATTTCTTTGCTTCCGTGCTTCACAAGGCTTATTAAGCCGTCGGTCCCGTTGTCGTCTTAGGATGGCAGTCATTACAGCATGGTGGTAGGGCATTTTGCGAATGCTCGCATGGCTAGCCACCACCCTCAAGTGGAAAATCTGTCATCAAGCACCTAACGGCGTATTCCGGCAGCTGTCCTTATGAGCCAGTAATTCTAGGCTGGCCTGAATAACATCTTCGACTAATTTATCACCTACCATCAGGAGAGATAGTGGTCAGACGCTAGGCTATCTGTTATAAAAATATAGATATATATATAAAAAGTCGATCCAGTCTCAATAGCTTAGTAGTTAAGGTCCCGGTATGTAAGACCGGGAGATAGACCCGCTCAAAGTGAAAACAAATATATGTGCTTCAAAAATAAACAAGTCGAATATCATGAGGTAAAGCAATATATTTATATGTAGTCATGATTAGTCGTTATTAATTGATCAGTTAGTTATTCCTTCTAGTACCTACAAGGATTAAAACAATATAAATAAGTTGGCATCGTACTGGACCACTATGGCCAATTTATGAATGAAATTCTATTGTTATCATTATCGCCGATGCCAATGGGTTAAGAAATTCTAGATATTTAAAAAAAAAAATTTTGGAACACTCGCATGAGTATATAAGCAGGACATGGACACCAGGTGGGCCGGTATTAATACAAGTGAATAAGCAAGAAGACGAAGTAAAGGGTTAAATGAAAAATGAACAGGAATTATGTGACCTAGATGTTTTTTTTTTGTTTTTATGCTTGATAGTTTAGCCTTTGACCACTATCTCACCTGATGGTAAGTGATGATGTGGTCGAAGATGTTGTTCAGGCTAACCTAGAAGTACTGGCTCTCAAGGATAGCTGCCGGAACACACCGTTAGGTGCTTGGCGACAGATTTTCTACTTGAGGGTGGTAGCTAGCCAGGCGGGCATTTGCAAATTGCCCTACCACCATCCTATAACGACTGCCATCCTAAGACGACAACCGGGACCGACGGCTTAACGTGCCCTCCGAAGCACGGAAACGCTCAGTAGTAATGTCACTAGCAGTCACCCATCCAACTCATGACCGCGCGCGACGTTGCTTAACTTTGCTGATCGGTTGAGAACAGCTAAGTAAACTTCGCTACGAGCGCTTCAAAAAATAAATGTGGACTATTTATTTTCTAAGTGTGGCACGTAAGTACTTTCTAAGCTTGCTGACCAGGGGGCCAACTCCCATCTCTTAATTCAGTCATATTTTAACCTTCCATTAACAATTTTAATTTGCACTACCACATGTTACTATACTAAACTAACACTAGAACTTCAACGTGAGAGCGGGCTGCATGCATTGAATCAAGACATTTATGCGATAGAGATAGTGCTATATGAACATTATTGTTTCGTGGCGGCCGTGTTACGAATTTTAGTACCAATATTTTAAGTTTTTTTTTTTTTACGCCTGATAGGTTAGCCTTGACCACTATCTCACCTGATGGTAAGTGATGATGTGGTCCAAGATGTTGTTCAAGCTAACCTAGAAGTATTGGCTCTCAAGGATAGCTGCCGGAACACACCTATAGGTGCTTGGCGACAGATTTTCTACTGAGGGTGATAGCTAGCCAGGCGGGCATTCGCAAAATGCCCTACCACCATGCTATAACGATTGCCATCCAAAGACAACAACCGGGACCGACGGCTTAACGTGCCCTCCGAAGCACGGAAGCGCTCAGTAGTAATGTCACTAGCTGTCACCCATCCAACTCATAACCGCGCGCGACGTTGCTTAACTTTGCTGATCGGTTGAGAACAGCTAAGTAAACTTCGCTACGAGCGATTCGAATTAGAATTTTGTTTGAAATAATGATGTTGGTTTTCCAGAATAGTTTTTAAAAGGTGGGAGTTGGGCCCCAGGGACTCTATAAGCGTGTGTCCTACAGTTGTTTAATGTGCAACACGGAGTCTCACTAAGCTATAACACATAGACAGTGTTAAAATTGCTACGCGGGACTTCCTCATCTCGCTACATGTAGACTGTTGCTAAGCATACTACGTGGGGACTCTAAGCATGCTAGGTGTGGACTGTTGTTAATTGAGCTCCGCGGATACTTTCTTAGCCCGCTACTTGTTGACTGTAGCTAAGAGTACGAAATGGGGACTTTCTAAGCTACATGAACGTGAACTCTCCCTGTCAACTCTCAGTAAAGATTCATAAGAGATAGTTGTTTCTCCAATCCGATAACACACTGCTTGTGGCAATATTAAACCAATGGTTTTGTCTTCAGTAGATATGCCTACTTAGTTAACATAACTTTTATACTGCTTCATCGTTATTCAAATAAGCACGTCAATATTTATAAGCAAGGGTTAAAACACAATGGCTTTATTGAAGGGTGAAGTTAAAAGGGGGAGGGACCATGGGGGTGTCAAGTCAGTGATTGCCTTGTAATTTATTAATCGTGATACATTGTATTGCTTTTAACAGGTGCCTTCGGGTAAAGTGTCGTGTCTAAATATAGTTGTCACTATATCCTCTATCACTCCACTTTGGACGTTATTCTGTTTTACGCATCAGAAACTAAAATGAAGTAATGTAAATAAGGTATTGTAATTCTAGGTTTGCCTGAACAACATCTTCGACCACATCATCACTTACTAGATGGTGAGATAGTGGTCAAAGGCTAACCTATGAAGAAGAAAAAAATACTAAAACAATATGTTTTAGCTGTAGTTCAAATTAGTTTAACATATAAATTAATTTTATAAGTGTTAAACCAAACATAAGTTTTACATTTAAACAAATATTTTTACATTATATAGCTGACAGTCACTATTTCAAATGAACGTAAGTGATGATGCGGTCGAACATGTAATTTAAGCTAACCTTGAATTATAGGATTTTATCCGAAATAAATATGTATTATTATTATTATCATATCTATCATGTATCATCAAAGCTACAGTGTACTGGTGAGATGTTAGCCTTTGACCACTATCTCATCTGTTGGTAAGTAATGATGTGGTTAAGATGATAAACAGCCTTGAGCCTGTTTATTGTCCATCCATTTATTGTCATCCTTGTTCCTGTTCCAGGACTGGAACACACTGTTAGGTGCTTGGTGACAGATTTTTAACTTGAGGGTGATAGCTAGCCATGTGTGTTCACGCAAAATGCCCTACCATCATGCAAACTTGTATTTTAAAGTCACAACGGCAATGTTTCATAATAATTCAACAATGACCTGAGAATTTGAATATATTATATTTATAAGATTTATAATATTTCACAACGATAAAAACAATAGCACTATGAGTACAAAAATTCAGTATGCGCAGCACACTACTACTCAAGGAATGTGGGGTATTGCTAAACATTAAATTAGCAATACCCTAATAAAGGTCGCCTGACCTTTATTATTTTTATCTGATAGGTTAGCCCTCAACTACTATGTCACCTGATGGTAAGTGTGGACGAAAGTGTTGAGTAGGCTAACCTAGAATTACTGGTTTTCAAAGACACCTGCCGGAACATACCGTTAGGTGCTTGACGCCGGATTTTCTACTTCAGGGTGGTATTTGACCAGACGGGCATTAATTAATATATAGAAAATATTACGGATGGAAAAAGACAACTTCCAGCGGGACTTGAACCCGCAACCCCCAGAATACCGTCCTGGTGCATTGCACAATGCACCAGGACGGTATTCTGGGGGTTCAAGTCCCGCTGGAAGTTATCTTTTTCCATCCGTAATAATTTCTATGTTTTCGCTTAGCATGCGTCAATGCTCCTATAAAATAATACTAATTAATTAATATAGTCCTGTGTTTTTTTTAATATATTGTACCAACGCTTCATTATATATGAATAATATTCAGGTAGAGAGATGACAAGATTTGTACTCGTTTGTATTATCTCTCTTCTTGTACCAACCATTAAAACAAGCGCCGAAAAATTAAACCTATTTCAAAGACACCCCGACAAAGGTACCGTCGTCAGCTCCCCTAGTAAAGAACAAATGCGATCATTACTAGTACAGGGGCTGACAAGTGGTCCTATTGTGCTCAACCCTATCCCTAGGGAATCTAGGGGTAGGTTTGCAGGGGTGGCATTCGGATGGACTTGCATATTTTGGATGTTTTGTTAGATTAAATTTAATGGTTCGGTGTTTTTGAGTTCGATGTTGAAATGGTATGTTTTTTTTTCTACCAGCCGATATGGCCAAGATGTTATTCAGGCTTATCAAGTTTTTTTTTTATGCCTGATAGGTTAGCCTTTGACCACTATCTCACCTGATGGTAAGTGATGATGTGGTCGAAGATGTTGTTCAGGCTAACCTAGAATTACTAACTCTCTCAAAGAGCTGCCGGTACCAAGCCCCGATAGGTCAGATTTTCACCTCAGAGTGGAAGTTAGCAAGGTGGGCACTCGCAAAATGCCCTACCACTATGCCATAATGTCATCCCAAAGACTTTGCTTAACTTTGCTGATTGGTGGAGAATAAACTGCGCGCTACGTGCAATTTTAAATAATATAATGTTATTGCCATCTTAAATACTGCACCTTAAAATTGAATGTTCATCCCAGAGTTTTCGTTCAGAAGTACTAAGGTTTTAAAGTATAGCATTTTTTAGCGTATAAAATTTGTCATCTCGAGTGGGAATCGACCCCGCCAGGTTTATAAAAAGGCAGGAAACAATAAAGTAAATCAGAAAACCATCCACTTAACAATAGATACCTACTTGCTTTGACAGAAGTTACATTTAAAACGCTCTGTACCTATTTATACCATCAAAGCAGAGAAAAAGTAGACATGGACGTAAGCTGTGGAAAAAGGTGAATCTTGGAGAGGAGAGATAGACCTAACACTCTAGGGCATGGCAGACCCCTACAACGCAGGGTGGATGACGTCCCACGACACGAAGACCATGACTAAATGTGACTAGAAGACACAAGGCCGACAGCAGTAGGGGACAAAGTAAAAACCCAAATCCAATAATGGATCTCAAACCGGCCACCATGATGGTGATGATGATACTTATTTATTAAATAGTAAATGAACCTAGCTATTTACAAGAATCAGAAAAGATACCTCATGAAATCAATCTAATTTCCGAACCAATAAATATTCTCATCAACTATTCCCTGGCGATGCAACGTCATTAGTATTCAGATAGACAAATACTGGCAGCAAACAGTTCGGCATGTAGGCTAGCTTCATTAGTACAGCTTTAGTGAAAACCCCGACGATGCTTGCCTTTGCCTAGTCGATGAAAATATTACGCTTTATTTTCACTTTGTAAAGTCTTCTAGTGGTGTCATCTATATACTAAAAAAGTAGAATAACTACGCTGTTTTTGATTAATGAGTTTAGTTCTGTCGCAGCGATGTTAACTCTTTGGTTTTCTAACAGATGGCGATAGTAGTACAATAACATTCTATCCAATGAATACAAAATTATTGATGTAAATTTTTTATTTTTATATAGTGATATTTTTGGACAGATAACAAATCTAGATATGAAGTTAAGTTACTATGTTAAAGCGCAAATCTATAGGCGTGATAGTTTTTCAGTAAAGTGTGCCACAAAATGTTCAAGTTGTGGGAAAGTGATAGGACTTGCTTTGCTCGGCCTAGTTATAAAATTATATAAGTTTAATTTATTTATATTTCATTGATTTTCTTCAACTTGGCTGCCTTGCATAACAATTAACTATTATGGCATTTTTGTTTTCTTAGGGTTAATTTAATTTATGTAATGACATGTGTAAATCACAGGTTGTTTAATTTCTTTAAAATAATTTGCTTTTCATTACACTTTTTCTTAAAATCTTCATATATTATATTAAACTTTTCTGTACAGACAACTCTACGTGCAAAATTACAGAATTATCAGCAAGTCGATATCGTATTCTCCAGTGTTCCTCACTAACAAACTGTGAGAGCAAACATAGCTAAGGGCTTTGGGACCAATCAGGTATAATTAATTCGTGGATCAGTATATTCTAGACTTATCTAATAAAAGTATCCACCTTATCACGTTCTGTTTATTGAGTGTGTGTTTGTCCAAGTAGTTTTAGAACGTTAAGCTTCAGAAAATGAAAAATGTGATATCAAAAAATACTGCAACACCTCGTCTGGATATCTTTGAGTAATAATATGTCGTCAAGCCTAATGATATATTCAGGCAGCTCCCTGATTAATAAGAAATGACTCTGCTCGTCCTCTTATTCTAGCTTATGTCTTTGAATTACTTTCGACTAGAACATTACTTACTGGCAGGAAGAAAGTAGTAAAAGGTTTGCATATTAACCGTAAACAGGCTTTTCTCATTGTTTATTTTAAACAAGCTTTTATTATGTTCTTGTTAATAAAAAGAACTAAAAAATAAAACAAAATACTCGTCATGATTTCTCTTTCTCCCTCGATTCAAATGAGCCCAAACGCGATGAGGTTGTGTCGTTTCCTTGCGAAGTTCCTTTGGCCACCTTTCAGCTTCATTATCAGATCAGAGCAATGTCATCTTAATATTGCATTGTCACGCGATTTACAGATGTATGTTCCGTTTGTGTACGGAACCCTAAAAAGCATCCAAATATCATATTCATACGAAGTAAGTAAACGACATCGATACAACTTCTTAAGATATCAGAAGGACTAAAATTGTGTTTTTCCGCTTCAGCTTCCCAAAAAACAGTTTTGAAATCAAAATAAATATTAAAACCATTTATCTTATATACAAAGTTCAAATAGGAGCGGAATGATAGTTCTGAATTTCCAAAATGGCTAAAACATTTAAACCTAAGTCATGTAGCCGTTTTATGGCTGACTTTTATGCTAGAATGCATTTGCTCATTACATAGTAATACTCGTTCGTTTTACTGCTCTCATACATTTTAATAATGATGCTGCAACATTTGAGATTGGCAAAAACTTAATTGAAGATTTTATCATAACCCGTTGAATATATGCAATGCATGGATTACTTAGCTATATTTGTGATTGATTACGTAGGTATGTATGGTTTGATCAAAGCCTGCACATAATAGACCTAAATAGCATCCAATTACAAAAAGCTGGCACATTTGGCACAATCTATAGGTACTTTATTTTCACACACATTGTCATTCGTAGAAGTTTGAGTGACACGAGAATATTAGCACTGTTGAGAGACAGGGTAATTTTGGTGCATGTCATAAAAGATAGCGTGGTCACCGTCTTTCATTTGTTTCTGAATTTTATTTTACTGTACTGTGGATGGAAGGTATTTTTTTTTAATCTTATTGTGACGGAACAAGCTAGAAGGCCATCTGATGTTAAGCGGACTAACCTATGCCTATAACAGATGCATTTCGTCACAAGTCACGAAGTGCAATCGCCTGTCACCTTGAGACATAGTTGTTAAGTCTCATGTGCTTGTAATTTAAGTATAGGTGGGGAGCGTTATTACAGGCATCTAAATTTATTGCTTGACTTATTTACACTATTATTGGAGTCGCGTTCATACCTCCGATAAGGGCAGTTGCTTCAAACATCTTCGGTTCCTCCAATGTCAGCTTCCTTTCCGCGCGGCGCAGCGATTACGTGAGGTCTGCAATACCGTGATTGCGCAGTCCATGCGCTTGGACATCCTCGTGCTCAACGAGATGTTGGCCTCCGTGCAGAATAAGCTGAACGTCATAGACGAGCTGAGTTTGCTGCAGATCTGTCTGGTCAGCTAAAAGGGAAGCATCAAAGAGAGGTGTGAAAGACGTTGACTACCGTTTAAAGTAGCGTTACAGCGGCTGGAATACAGTCAGATGAAAACCTGTGGCCAAAATTGAAAACTTAAGCGTTAAAACAGGGAAAAAGCAATATTATTTTTTATCATGTCAATATTTTATAATGGATAAGGTTAATATTATATGATAAAAATTATATTGCTCTTCCCTGTTTAACGCTTCAGTTTTCATTTTGGGCCACATATAATCGCGCACCTTATGTTGATACTGTGTCGTCCTACGATGCAAACTTTGGTAACAGTCGCTTCAATGATCAAAACCATACACAGCAAGAAAATTGCAGTTACTTTATGATGAACCAGCAATTTGATACATTTTACCTAATAAGTCTAGTCGAAGGAACGGTACTTTATCGCTCCGTCTCCTTAAAATTTGAGCTGGTTTTATTTGAATTGCCCGACCATAGTGAAAGGTGCTGGAGTTTTCGGACTGCCAGAGAGATCCAAATTAGCTTTACAACTGCCTAAGTCGCCATTGCAAGGAAGCGTTCAACAGTACACGCCACTAGCACATAAATGTGCACATTAAGCCGGTCCCGGTTGTCGTCTTAGGATGGCAGTCGTTATTGCGTGGTGGTAGGCCATTTTGCGAATGCCCGCTTGAATAGCTACCACCCTCAAGTAGAATATCTGTCGTCAAGCACTTAACGGTGTGTTCCGGCATCTGCCCTTGAGATCCATAAATTCTATGTTAGTCTGAACAACATCTTGGGCCACATCATCACTTACCATCAGGTGAGATAGTGGTCAAAGGCTAACCTATAGGCATAAAAAATGAAAAAAAAGTTTAATACTTCAATAGTTATGGCTTAAATTATGGCTTAAGTACAAAGAGACAAAAAGCTCAGTTATTATTATCAAACACACACGCAAACTCAATTTCCTTGTTGTAAGTTACACCACTGCTTCTTCTTACAATATGGCTAAATACATATATACTTCTCAAAGCTAGGGCAAGGGGTGCAAAGTTTCATGCCAACAGCTGTCACCTTGATATGACAACTAGGTGGAAGTTACGAACGGCTATGTTGCCTCTTCGAAAGGGGAGCTACTTAGCAGCCTTAATGCATTTCATTAGAGGGTTGATTTTTGAGAATCGTTTTGTATTATAATTTTTTTTTTTTTTTTATTTTTATGTCATGGAGTGGCAAACAAGCAGACGGCCCACCTGATGGTAAGCGGTTACCGTCGCCTATGGACATTTGCAACACCAGGGGCGTTACCAATGCGTTGCCGATCCTGTAGTACTCTTTTAACACCCTTTTTGAAGGAATCCATACTGTAGCTCTGCGGAAAAACGTTACGTGGAAGATCATTCCACATTTTGCAGGTATGCGGTAAAAAGGAACGCATAAATCGAGCTGTGTGAGACTTCCAGGACTCGATTATGTGTGGATGAGCTTTCAACCGGTGATTGAATTTTCTTGTTGTTGTTTCATATACCCAGTTTTGGTCGTAATCGTTATTCGGTTTATAGGATAAAGAGATTTTCAGTACCAGTCCTGAGTCTATAACTGGTCAATGGCCGTACATGAGCATTATATTGAAGCAGTGATGGCTCAGTGGCATTGGCTATGGACTGCCACGCAGCAGGTCCATGGGTTTGAGCTTCACCACATGGTGGTAGGGTATACGAACGCCCGCCTGACTAGCGACCACCCTCAAACAGAAAATCTGTCGGCCAAGCATATAACGGTGTGTTCCAGCAGCTGTCCTTGGAAGCCAGTAATTTTAGATTAAGCCTGTTAACACCTGCGATCATATCATCACTTACCATCAGGTGAGATTGTGGTCAAAGGCTTACTATGAGCAAAAAAAAATATGAGACCAAAACATATTCTGCGAAACAAGGTGTTCAGACATTTTGGCTTAGCACTGGTTCAGTTACCACAGATCGGTGGTCTCTTCATATAGAGTCCATCTTGTTGGGTACCATCGCAGTGTCAGATATTCTGCTTCGAATCAGTAGTGTGCAGCTATGTAGGATACTTTAACAAATGAACGAGAACAAAAACGTAAGAACATACGTCTCAAAGTGACATACGCAGTGCAGCGTAAGGATGGGGATGGTAACACAGCATTACCTGTAATAATGCGGGCGACTTGTTCGTGTCTCTAGTAATATAATTGAGGTAATATGATTTAAATACATAGATTAGGCCGGAACCCGGCTCGAGACACATAATATAGAAGGATGGACAGACAGGCTCAGATTTGCTAATTAGTTACGGACCCCAAAAATCTCACGGGCGAAAACAATATAGTACTTGGTAAAACTTTAGTATAGGAAGTATCAAACTATGATCAAAACAATACTAAAGTAGGTAATCTCACCTCATATTTCATTATCCAAAGTTTTCCCGGTATAAATCAATATGCTAATGTCCTTGCAGCGAAACACGGTGTTTAAAGCCATTTCCCAATAATGGGCAACATTAAAATGCGCACGTATAATTAAATTTTGATTTGCATAATATCGAGCCTAGTATATCGAATCACGGTTACTGGTATAGGTGGCGCACGATGTCATTAATATGCGAGTCTTTACACTATTATGCAAAACTCGTTACGTGGTAATGAAATATATGACACATTTCAATACAAATACAGACGAATAACCCGAAAGACTGATGATGTTCTTGCCGCGTTATAGAAAATATGACAGTTGTCGAAAATCCAAGATGGCTGATTCAAGATGGCAGCGGTTCAAAATCCTTCGACGCCAAAGCAACGCGTTTAGGGAGCCAACTCCCATCTCTTAATTCAGTCTTATTTTAACCTAACATTAACAATTTAAATTTGCACTACCACATGTCACTATAGTAAACTCACATTAGAACTTTAACGTGAGAGCTAGCTGCATGCATTGAATCAAGTCATTTGTGCAATAGAGATAGCGCTATATGAACATTATTAATTCGTGACGGCCGTGGTACGAATCTTAGTATCAATTTGAAATATTGATGTTGGTTTTCCATATAGTTTTTAAAAGGTGGGAGTTGGGCCCCAGTTGTGTCTACAATAGCGTTCAAGTTAGCGATCAGTTCTCTTACTTATTCTTTTTTTTAGTTTTATAGTGAATATGTCTCAAATAAAACCGTTTCAAATAAATATACTCAAAAAAAATTAAAATATTACCAAAATGTACTGACGCTACCGCGGACGCAAATGATTGCATTACTGTAGCTTGAATGTTTCTGCGTACGCTTCAAGACGACAAAAAAGTATTTATAATAATTGTCAAAAGTCCTAGATGATAGAGTATAAACGACTACCATAAATCCTTAGCTATGACATAAAATATATTGTTACAAGCTGAGGCTTGGAATAGTAAATCTTCTTCTGCTTGGTCGCTAACTTCATTGATGACGGTCGTGTCTAGTATTGTTTCTCTCGTTGCTTTTCGTACAATCCTCGAATAGAAAATATAATTTATATAGGTAGTAAATAATAAAATAATATAGTAAATAAGTGTTTAGTATACAATTTAATATAATATATAGTAAATCACTTTTTAATTAAAAATAGTAACTTTATTGCAATAGTGTGCACACAGAACACAAAAGCACTCATGATTAGGTCTGACCATAGGCTTAGGATAGCGAAAAAATCCTAGGTCTATGGGTCTGACACTACGAGGACTGACACGAGCCAGTTCTGGCCTTATTTATAATCAAAAGTAATTTATTCTAGTATGTTTGATACCTATTATTAGTTCAGAGACACAACTATAGTAGAAGGTATTTAAGTATAGTAAGGTATATGAAGGTATTAAAGAATAACAAAGCTGTATAAAGGATACAGCTTTGTTAAAGATTAAAGGTTTTTTTTTCTTGTGGCATGGCATGGCCGGTTAATCACGAGGCCCACCTGATGTTAAGCGGTCTGATCTCTGCCTATAACAGATACTGTCACAAGTTACGAATTGCACTGTGCCCGTCACCTTGAAACATAGTTGTTAAGTCTCATGTGCCTGTAATTTCACTGGCTCTCAAGGATGCTGCTGGAACACACCGTTAGATGCTTGGCGACAGATTTTCTACTTGAAGGTGGTCGCTAGCCAGGCGGGCATTCGCAAAATGCCCTTCCACCATGCGGTGAAGCTCAAGCCCGCGGTGGGATTCGAACCATGGACCTGCGGCACGGCAGTCCATAGCCAATGCCACTGAACCATCACTGCTTCATTACTCAATGACGAGGGTAATACGAAGATTATTTACTATTTGCGTCTTAAAAGCAGCTCGAAAACAATGACTCGCTGTTTTCTAGATTATTCAACCGTTGCGCCATTACAGAAACAACAAATCTATTTATTCTTCTACATGACTAAAATTAAATATATTTAACCATGTTTGGTTACTAATCATGATTTTTGTAAAACGAATTTGCTGTAGGTAATTATTTGTAATCTAATAACGCAATTACTCCGAAATACTTTAGGCAAACTAAGAGCCTCAGTGGCTCTTAGTTTGAGACAGACAGTCTTAATGCTCCAACCCACGCGAATACTTACTACGGCTTTCTAAGTATACATATCGGAACCTTCACATACTACGCAGATGACGAAAAAGACGCCATAGGACGGTTCGTCAGGAAAGCGATGGTTGCGACACCAAAAGCCATATATAATTACAACCTCAAAATGGCTATCAAAGATCGAAACATCGTGGTAATGGAGACCCTGTTTCAATGTGACACAAAAAAAAAAAACTAGTGTAGTCCCAAATTGTAATCGTTGGCACTAGTATTCAGAGCGGTCATGCTCACATAAAGGTATTGTCTAGCGGTGGTGTTGTGTGTCAGGTCGCCATCTTCCCTCAAAAATGGTTGAAGAAGGCGATGGCTGGCACATGCGTCAACTCGTGAACAGGTGCTGCTAGAGGACACTGGTCTGCTCTGGAAGCAAGTGCTAATGATTTTTACCTAAAAAAAAAATGTTTCTTTTTACATTGTTCTCTTTTTTAATGTTGCATGTTTCCTATATATTGTAAGTATCTAGTTTTTAAATAAAATATGGTCACAATTAAAAAAAGTCACATGGAATTTGTGCAGTGTAGATTTATAAAATAATAAAAAAAAGTATACATATCATAGTCAAGTAATAAAATAATACAACACAATTTTACTCACTTCAATGGAATGGACTCCGTAAAATTGCAAGCACATTAAAATATTCAAAAAGCAAATGACGTCCATAAACTGCGAACAATGAGTCCACAAAACCAGGTTCACTGCGAGAGTAGAGTACCTCTTAAAAATCGCATCAAATATTTACGTTTGCTTCCAATACTATTCGTTCTCGATATTCACTAGGATCGAGTTGGAAACGAGTTCTTCCAAAAGCTGCACTATTGTTAGGATCTAAGAATACATTCAAGATGTTTTATTCGTTTTATCTGCCATAGAACACAGAAATATCAAACTTTGAATGAAATTTAATATATTGTTAGAACAGAAATATTAATTAAATAAATCGATTATCGTTAATAACTTAACAAGTTTTAGATAAAAAAATTGTGTAATGTCAGTTTTACACTTTTTACACGACGACACCCAAGAAAAGGAGTGTTTTTTTTTTCAGGGTTCATATATGTATGTTTGTGACTTTCTTTATTCCACCAAAACTTTCAAACGGATTAGCCGATTTTAGTGTATGAAATATTATTGTATTCGTTTTGATAGCGATAGTGACAATTGGTGCAAAAATAAAATAAAAAATAGGACCGTAGGATTTTAGAGGCAATATTGAGATTTTTTTTTATCCCCATCGAGTGTGGTATCCAAATGAAGGGAATTTCAAAACGTATAAGTGACTTGAAGTTTTAATTTCAATGAAACGATAAATGCTTAGTAAAAATACATAATTTTTAGTATTTTTTTTTTAAGTTTTTAATTAATTTATACTTGTTTATTTATATATTATTAATATATTACTGGTGACATGAACACAGATAGTTATATATAAACATTTACTGGATAACTGGATATATCTAAGATCGTATTTTTTTATTAGTGTTTTTATATTACTTGTCCTAGATGATCTTTATCCGCAGTGCATCACTTGACAGAGCGATGTTACGGTCTTACAGCCGACTTCAACGAGGATTACCTTTATTTTCGAACTGGCCGGCAACCAGCTACTAACTTAAGACTCTTATTAGTCCTTAGGTAAAGTCGGGTAAGTGTAAAAACTCAGATCAGGAAACAAGGGAGATAGGTAATGGAGCCGTGGCACGTGCAAACTTATCTGGCCTAAATCAGGCTTGTTTGTAAGAAAATAGTTACGTAGTTAGTACAAATCAACAAACAAATCAGTTCTTTTGATGACGCAAGGGATACGTAGTTTAATAGCTGTATATCTGTGTGTAACTAAAGACCGTAGCTACAGGCTGAAGCGCAACCTATTTTTGCATGTGTACGATTAGTTAGAGTATAATTTTTTAGCGGAAATCTTGGTGTGCGTGGAAAAACGTGCGTATGTACGTACTTATTGTTTTTGTTGATGTGAGAGTGAAATGGGTGGGAGAGACGCATAGGTACCCCACGTTTTTGATAAAGACCAAGCCGATAGCAATGACAAGTATATAATAAAGTACAAAAAAATGGCGACATCTTAGTTGCATCGAGGATTTGTCTTTAGATGCATTTTGATCATCGAAGATAACTATTAGTAGGGGCTTTTGTTCAACCCCCTTCATTGAAGCAGGATGTTTGCGAAATCGGGGGTTGTAAAAAATTAACAACTTCGATTTAATAACAAAATGTAAAGTACAGGGAAATTGGTAGTATTTTATATTTTTTTAACTGAAGAAAGAATGTCATTTATGTGTCCCAGAGGTTTACAGGATAGCATAAATTTATTTTTATTGCTAATAGTTTAGCCTTTGGTCACTATCATATGCGAGTGTTGGTGTGGTCGATGTTGTTAACATGCTAATCCTTGAATTACTGTATTAGCCGGATTGTCCACTGCTGAACAAAGCATAAATTTTTGCCATTAACCTAACGCTTGGAAGGCGTCTTAGGGATCGCAGATATAATTTCCTCAGAAAGCGCTGCTGCCTACCTTCTGGTGTATTTCCCTTAGTCGCCTCTTACGACACCCACCGGTAGAGATGGCATGGCGACATTAGAGACCGGCACCCCACGGACAGTCCTTGAATTACTTGGCTCTAAAACAGCTTCCGTAAAGTTGGCAACATATTTTTTACTGAGGGTATAGTAGCCAGGCGAGCTTTCGTGAAATACCTATTACCATTATTTTACGATTTATAAAAGGTAGGTACTTAAAAGTAGGTATGAATAGCTAAACATTCAAAAACTACAGATGCCATTTATCATGACTTCTTCAGATTGTCCTGTATTACTTACATTAAAATGTTGACAGTAAAATACGAGTGACAGATATTGAATATGCAGGTTTAAAAAGAATTGACAATAATAAAATATGAATGATCTGGAAACATTTTAAATCAATGATATATATATGTGTGTACGGAACCAGGTATTTGCCGAAGAACTAAAGTCACCGACGTAGCTTTGAGAATTTGCAAGTTGAAGTGGCAATGGGCAGGTCACATTACTCGATTAACCGATAACCGATGTTATAACCGTTCATTGTGGCGTTCTGTATTAACTATAGTTGAATAAAGCCTCCCCCGGCTTTCTTCAACAGTGAACGTCATCCAGCTGATTATGATGGTGATGGATAACTAAACTACCACTTTTCGAGCTCGGAAGTTCCGGAGTTCAATTTCCAGGTTGGACAAATTATTGTTTTTCTGATAAAGAAATTTACAGTCGCAATCCATAATCTAGAAGTGTGCTGTATCTGCGACTTGTGTGTGCTGTAAAGCTCGAGGCCCGCCTGATGTTAAGCGTACTAACCTCTGCCTATAACAGATACATTTCGTCACAAGTCACGAATTGAACTGCGCCCGTCACCTTGAGACATAGTTGTTAAGTCTCATGTTCCTGTAATTTTACTGGCTCTCAAGGACTATTGCTGGAACACTTGGCTTTGAAGCAGTGATGGCTCAGTGGCTTTGGCTATGGACTGCCGCACAGCAGGTCCATGGTTCGAATCCCGCCCAGAGCTTGAGCTTCACGGCATGGTGGAAGGGCTTTTTGCGAATGCCCGCCTGGCTAGCGACCACCCTCAAGTAGAAAATCTGTCGCCAAGCACTTAACAGTGTGTTCCGGCAGCAGTCCTTGAGAGCCAGTAAAATTACAGGAACATGAGACTTAACAACTATGTCTCAAGGTGACGGGCGCAGTTCAATTCGTGACTTGTGACGAAATGTATCTGTTATAGGCAGAGGTTAGTCCACTTAACAACAGGTGGGCCACGCGCTTGTTCCGTCACAATAACATGAAAAAAAAAAAAAAAAAAAACACCGTTATGTGCTTGGCGACAGATTTTCTATTTGGGGTGGTAGCTAGCCAGGCGGGCAATCGCAAAAAGCCCTTCCACCATGCGGTGAAGCTCAAGCTGGCGGTGGGGATCGAACCAGGGTACTGCGGCGCGGCAGTCCATAGCTATTACCGCTCGGCCATCATTGCTTCAAAACTGTAATTGTTAGACTGAAATTGTAACTGTGCCCAGGGGGTCACAACTGTGTACAAAGGATCCAAACGTGTCTTACAATACCTAGGTATTGAGGCATCACTGCCTCCCCTACGTCCTCCGACGCACATGCGTGACGTTATCTCATAGGAAAATTATGTTTTAGATGCTACGACGTTTTTGCCAGGTGTTTGGTATCTTTAGAAATGCTTTGCGGTGAGCATAATTCAGCATGAAGTGCTCGTAGCAAAGTTTGCTTAGTCATGCTGAAGCGATCAGCAAAGTTAAACAACGTCCGCTGCGGTCATGAGTTGGATGGGTAACCGCTGGTGACATTACTACTGAGCGCTTCCGTGCTTCGGAGGGCACGTTAAGACGACGGTCCCGGATGGTAGTAAGGCATTTTGCGAATGCGAATGAAAAAAGTAGAACATCTGTCGCCAAGCACCTAACGGTGTGTTCCAGCAGCTGTTCTTGAGAGCCAGTAATTCTAGTTTAGCTTGAACAAGATCTTCGACCACATCGTCACTTACCATCAGGTGAGTTAGTGGTATCAATACAAAAAAACACCTTTTTATCCGATCTTCTACGATGAAGTAGTAGTGTGCAAGCATTACTGTGTTTTGGCGTGCAGGTGCACTGAAATAATATGAAATTACTGAGCAGACGAGACATTGGAAGTAACGTTACGGAAAGAAGAGTGCAGAACGAGAAAAGTGACAGTGCAATTGAGGAGAAGTGACTGAGGCTGCTTACCATCAGGCAAGGGACTTGTCAATCTCATCAATTCATAACATAAAACTTAAAAGTAAACTTCACGAAGCTAATTGTACGACTATCAGTGTTGAAGTGAGAAATGATCATTTAACACTTCCACGTAAGGATTTTAGATTTCTGATCTTACTACAACATCCAGAACGTCCAGTAATAATAAAAATCACTTTATTCATCATACTAGCATTCCGGCCGCGGCTTCGCCTGCAGGTATATCGGTTATCACGCAAACTCATTAACCTCTTTTTGCGCAGTTGGATGAAAACTATCCAATGTCCTTCCCAGGGTCTCAAACTATTTCCATACCAAATTTCATCAAAATCGGAACAGTAGTTTCAGAGCCTATTCAATGCAAAGAAACAAACAATCAAATCTTTCCTTTTTATTATATTTGTTTAGATAATCTATTAACTTACAATGAATCTTATTTTTTCATTTAAATAAATAATAAAAACGGTTAGTACTGAATAATATTAATTGTAGGTTGTACGTAGGTACGTTCCGAACTTATGACTCGAAAACAATTTAATATTTACATCCCTACTATTCTAATAATAAGTATATACTTCTATGGAGACCTGCTACAATCTATTTATAGGTTAGTTACATTTTTTGTATAATAATTTATATTGCAAGTTTCATCGAACACAGTAAGCAGGTACAGTAAAAGTTAAATTTACTTACAGTTATATTTTAACGGGGACCAGTTATGCCTAAATAACATATTAAACGTTTAGTTAGGTCCCGTATAAACTTTTAAATATGTTTATTTAAGTCGCAAAAGTCTTAAAGTTAGTATAGTAAACGTTACTAAAATTGTTATAATTTGAAATGGTTTACATATTACCTTGTACCTAAATCGTACATATTACTTTGTAGTATTTATTTACCAGTGTTGAACAAAGACTTCAGTTTCTAGGTTGCGCACAATGGCAGGCGTTTTGAGGATCGCAGTATAAGATGCCTTGTTTTTCAGAAGGCGCTGTTATGCATTTTCTGGTACTTTTCCTTTTGAAACCTCTTATGAATGCATGAAGATATGGGAGCTTCAATTATAGCTCAGGTCCCAACGATGTTCTGGTCTTAGCCTGACAAAAATCTCAAAAACACGACACATCTACATAAAATAGATACTACACCAATACTTTTTAATAAATTGTCCTCACTCCTCAATTCTCATTGATCATTCAATCAAAGAAAACGGCGATAAATCAAAAACGTCGGCGAATTCAATCATTGCCGTTGACAAATGGGTTTTATTCAAACCAGTTGATTTTGTATTCAAATGATATAAAATTTGAATTTTTCACTTTGAATTTTGGTATTAAGGTTCATTTTCCTCTGCTATTAAATGTTTCAGAGTAATCTTTGTAGATGGCAAGTTTTTTATAACTGTAAATAAAATAATGAATTTGGACAAATCTCGACCGAAACAAGGTTTTAGTATTATTTATATATTTTTTTTGGATAGGAGGGCAAACGAGCTGGCTGCTCACCTGGTGGTAAGTGATCACCGTCGCCCACGAATATCCGCAACACCAGGGGTATCGAGGATGCGTTGGGCCGGCCTTGGGAATATGCTCTCTTCTTGAAGGCCCCTAAGTCGTATCCGTTCGGAAATACTGCAGCTATAGCTGTACCTTATATTATTTAGCATTGAAACGTGTAAAGCCAAAAAAATATTTAGGATAGATAGAAAATACTTTAACCTGCAACCACAGAATACCGTCACTTGTATGTATGTGCGTTCCGTACGCCTAGTACCACGGCAAGCACACTATGATAAATATCTAGCGTATCCAGAGTGCGTTAATCAAGGCCGCACTATGTCAAATCTGTCGCTAAGCACCTGACGGTGTGTTCCGGCAGATGTCCTTGAGAGCCAGTAATTCTAGGTTAACCTGAACAACATCTTCAACCACATCATCATTACCATCAGGTGAAATAGTGGTCCAAAGGTTAACCTATCGGCATAAAAAAAACGATGTCACCGCACTGGCCGGTATTGACAACTGCGAGTCGAGCTCTTTTATTGTTCCGCATTGCAACAACCTTTCAAAGAAAAAGATGTTAAGTACTTGGTTTTGATCACAACTTCTAACCCGCATTATAAATTAACTTTTTCATTATACCGTGGTTAAATTAAAAGTATTATACATAATGTTTCAATCAAAAGTTCATATTCCTAGGTAGTCTGTAGCGCTCGTAGCGGTAGTTTGCTTCGTCGATCTTAACCGATCCGCTACGTCAAGCAACGTCCGCCGTGATCATGACTTGGATGGGTGACCGCTAGAGACATTACTATTGAGCGCATCCATGCTTGGGAGGGCACGTTAAGCCGTCGGTCCCGGTTGTTGTGTCAGGAGTGCAGTTGTATTGTAATAGGGCATTTCGCGATAGCTCCCCGCGCTAGCTACCATGCTCAAGTAGAAAATCTGTCGCCATGTATCTAATGGTGTGTTACGGCAGCTTTCCTTGAGAGCCCGTAACTCTACGTTAGCCTGCACAATATGTTCGCCTTCATCATCACTGACCACCAGATGAGACAGATGTCAAAGGCTAAATCTATTGAGCATTAAAAACAAAAAAATACAGGCTAAACTAGACTTAGAATTCGTCGAATTACACATTGAGTCAACGTTTTACATCAAATATGTCAAGTTTTTAACTCCTTACATTAAGGAGCTAAAGATCCGTAACATACAGACATAAGGAGTGGAATTTTGTTAAAAGGGTTCCATAAATAGGTACCCCATACATCCAAAACTGTTCAAACATTACGGTGGAATATAGAAACTCGAGCGGTGAAGGGGAGCGTTGATATATCATAAAAGGGCCCCTTAACCCTACTCCTGGGTTGCAAGTCCCAGACTCGTCTAGTCTCTTCCTCTGCATCGCGATGGACCCAGCACCTGCACGGTGAATCCATGGAATGCTAAGTAATTCGTCTCATACACATACACATGTTGGAGTGTGAGTGCAGACTGCAGCACAACGTGTTCTTCTCAGCGTTCATCAAGTGAAACATCAAGCGAGTAGCTGGAGTGAATTAAACTTTGAGACTGGGAACACAAATTTATCGACGTTATAGTCTGTGATTGCTGCCAGTCTACAGTCATTTGAGAAACTGTCAAGCTTACAACACTGACAGTTGACCCGTCGTCAGTCTTCTACTTGTACCGGCTGCTGAACAGGCAACACCTAGGAA
This sequence comes from Plagodis pulveraria, assembly GCA_963890685.1. Classification (NCBI taxonomy): domain Eukaryota; kingdom Metazoa; phylum Arthropoda; class Insecta; order Lepidoptera; family Geometridae; genus Plagodis; species Plagodis pulveraria. Next base: position 4,986,527 of record OY982964.1, on the reverse strand, counting down.
ATGAAACTTGTGACAGTTAACATTGAAGGTTACGACCATGATCAGTGTACACTAATGATGGAAGATGCAGTTCCTGGAGCAATATACTTTGGAGAGGACATACACAATACTTATGTCAGACACGCCACAGTGATAATGAGTTATGGCCAGTAATAAACAGAGTGAGATTGTGAAGAGTCCTACAAGGCGTGGATTGAAATGGCTATAGGGGGAGGATGGAGGCCATAATAAACAAGGAGTGTTTGAGTAATATGAGATTTCACTTTTTTTATTGGAATAGGAGGGCAAACGAGTAAACAACTCATCTGGTGGTAAGTGAACAGCCCAAGAACTTCAGCAACACCAGAGGTCTCGAGGATGCATTGTCGGCCTTTGAGGAAAATGCTTTTTTTTGAAGGCTCGTAATTCGTATAGGTTCGGAAATATCAGCTTTACATGGCAGCTGGTTCTACTGTGGCAGTGCGAGGTATTAATTTGATACCTACAGTACGCCCACGTCATACCAGCTCTGGCCTTACATGGTGACAAAATGTTTATGAAATAACTAAACATACATGAACCCTTAGGCATTACACTCCTTTTGCCAGTTGTGTAAAAAGTTTGGCTTTGATTTTATGGGTAGCCAACTCCAGAACGTTCTTCCTCAAAATATTATTACTGAGCTATTTAAATCGTCGTCACTTAGAACTAAAAATGGTACAAAAAGTCAATAATTTATTATTAAAAATCCATCAAAAGTATCGTTACTGACTGAATAGGCAATTAACTTTATGCTCTCGTTTTTCTAACGATATTTCCGTTTTGCTGAGTTTCCGACGAGGAAATTAATTACTTGACAAGGGAAAATGTGCATAGTTAAAATAACTTGGAGATATTGATTGAGCTATCCCTACACTTGTTTCTCCTTGTTACTTTTTTATATATTCGAAATATTTTGCAAAAATGTTTTTGATATTTACGCTTTTAACATTTTTTAGGGTTCCGTACCCAAAGGGTAAAAACGGGACCCTATTGGTGAGACTTCGCTATCCGTACGTCTGTTACCAGGATGTATCTCAAAAAGGGTGATAGCTAGACAGCTGAAATTTTCACAGATGATGTATTTCTATTGCCGCTACTAACAATAAAATAAAATAAATATTTAAGGGGGCTCCAATACAACAAACTTGATTTTTTTACCGTTTCTTGCTCGATACTAATAACGGTGACAGGTAGACGCTTTAACTATTCACATAATGTTAAGTTACGGAACTCTTCGTGCGCGAGTCCCACTCGCACTTACCCGGTTTTATTTTTAAAGCTTAATAATGTTAATAAACTTTTTTTAAATTAATTAATTTATCACAATAAATAGCACATAGGTGATAGGCTAGTCTTATACTACTATATCTCCTGATGGTAAGTAATAAATTGTCGAATGAACTACTGGCTCTCAAGAATAGCTGAAACATACTGTTACGTGCTCGACGATAGCTTTCTACTTGATAAACTATCCAGGGCATTCGCAAATTCCCAATCACCATACTATCTTTTGGCTCCTTCTTCGTTGGTTTGGTTCTCAATCTCTCTTTTTTTGGTGTCTGGTGGTGGTATTTTTTATTTTATATTTATCTCAGTTAGTGGTACCTGTGTTATTATTATCATATAGTTCTGTTGTTGCTTCACTATAAATCACTTAGGCGTTGACTGAATATCAGCGCTGTAGGTTCGCCCACAGCATCAAGCTGTGCCAGGTCCTTTGTTTAATTGAAGGTACATGGCGGCAGTGTTCTTAATTTTTTGTTTGTTTCTTCAATCCGTTATTCGTCACCCTTAATCAATAACTGGGACCGACCTCCAAAGCAAGGAAATGCGATTAGTAGTTATGGCACAGCGGTCACCCATCCAAGTCATGGACGCAGCGGACGTTACTTAACTGATCGGTTGAGAATGACAAAACAAGCTACGGTACGAGCTTCAAGACTATATTACTTAACACAAACATTTTACCGAATATGTATTGCATTCCATGTATGGAGTATGGAGCAAGCGTGTTGACATCTGCATAGTACAGCTCTAGACTCCAGAGTAAAAAACAAAACAACTGAATCAGTTCAGCTATGTGGGAGAGAAGAATACGAAATTTCGTTTTCGTGAATTTTGTTCCTATTCCTCAGACCTCTTCCATCCTTCCCTATTAGAGGTAGAACAGACGGACAGGCTTAGTAAAAGCATCCCATTTTCTAGAACAGAACCCTAAAAATCATGTCTCAAAATACCTTATATCACATTAACCGTTTAAGGGATCCATTATACTAAATATCTATGACAACAATATTAACAATATCCTATGAAAAAAAACTACTGCAATTGTACTCGAACACAATTTTCCGATAAATTAAACAGGATACGGATGAAGCGACTATCGATCCAGTGACTGTAGGAAAAAATGAAATATAATGCTTCGTTGGTAGTTGTCCAGTTACTTAATCTACAGTTCGGCCGCTGAAAGAATGCGTTTGACAGTACGAGTTTCTACTGTTCTGTGTGAGTAAAATATAAAATATACCCTATTTTTTGATACTTAAATGCCTGCCTAATACAATATTATGCAGTATTATTGTCTATATTACTTAGAACTGGGGAATAAATATTCACGAAACGAACTGTCAAACGCATTCTTTCAGCGGCTGGACTGTAGTTATCAACACTACTTGTAAAATACTCGAATGTTTATGAAATGAAGTGAAGTGAAGTGATTTTTGATTGATTTTAAATTTTCTTTATTTACAAATACTATATATATATAACAATGTTCAACATACAGAATTTAGAAATGCAGTTAAACAAACTTTAGTTTATAATATTATGTACAGGCTACGATTTACACCTATTTAAAACTTTGAAACATATATTGTACATCGATTTTTATATGAAGTAGGTAACAAAATAGAAAAATATATACTTCTTGATATAAAAATATGTGCAGTTAGATACTCCACATTTTAAAACCTTATTGTACCATAAAACAACAAAATACCAACAAGAGGTAATTTATACATAATCTGCTTGCTATTAATAGTTAAAAGAACAGATCATTTCGTAATGTTATTACAGAGTTGAGTATATTTAGGTAGCAATTATTGTAAATTTTAGTACACATCGTGAATTGTGGAGGTAGATACGAGTAAGCCAATAGTTTAACTGCACGATCGCTCGGTACTAGCCGGCAACCGGTCTTGCGTTATCATGCCAACGTCATTCGCAATCGAGAAAGTGAAGTGAGGTGAAGTGAGGTGAAGTGAAATATCTATTTATAGCCACACAAATAACATATAACTAACCAGAATAAAAATAAGGTGATTTGTAAATATTGCGGGCAATAGGGTCACATTCAGCATAAGCCGCGTGACATTTACATGCACTCGCGACGCTGTTTTTCAGTGCACCCTTATGCTCGGACTGGTGTTCACCGAGATAGATGTAGTGAATGAGGATGAATGTGAGCGATCACACTACGTAGAGTTTCTTAAAAATTACGAAACAGCTACACATATATACAAACTGTGAGTACAATTGAACACGACTATACTAATCAAAATTAAAATAAACGCATATATTAAAAAGGCGTGAGTGGCTGTGTAAATGCTGTGATGGGTGTGTGGGGGTGGGAGTGCGTGTGGGTGTATGTGTATTGTGCGTGAGTAAATGTGTATGCGTCTTTGATGATTTGAGTTCGTGTTTTAAATGTCATTATGTCAATATCAACTTCAAACCTTTATTAGGAGAGCTAGGGAGAACTAGCCCTCTTGACACAGGAAATCTTAGGTTAGTGGACATTACCAATTTTGTGTAACTAACTTATCTTTATAATAGATATGTATCATTTAAGATTACATATTTAGTACCCATCATTTGGGTTTGTTTTTGATTCAGTGTTTTTGTGAAATAAACATTATTATTATTTTTATTCATGTTTTAAAGCTCTCGTATTACGGTGCTTGTCTAATTAATCTTAACCGATCAACTAGGTTATTACTTGCATGGTTGTCAGCTATAATCATTTTTAACTGATCGCTTCCATGCTTCGGAGGGCACGTTAAACTATGGGTCCCAGATATCATCTTGAGTTATCTCCTCTGACAGGCAGCAAAAGCGCAGCCGGAAAATTTTGACATTTTATATGGTAGTAGTACATTTTGGAGTACCCGCCATACCATCTTCAAGTAGAAAATTTGTCACCGTGCAGCTAACCGTAGTCTCATCTCCATTTACCGACAGGTGTGAGAATAATCGATGCTGACGCATCAGCAAATTGGCAAGCAGATAATTTGTAAATTGCTCATACAGAAGTTTAGTCATCCCTTAATAATTTGATTTTGGTAACCTATTTATTGTTTGACCCCAGAGTCTTCAATTACCTACTTATAGTTTGTCTAAATGCTTTTATTGTAGAAGCTGTATTGTTGTATAAAGCTCGTAGTGTTTTAAGAATAAAGACATACCAACGGTGAAAATAAAATAATACCATATTATAATACACACAAAAGTAGGTACGATTTTAACTTTTTCTATAACAAATTTCCATTCATTTCTTTGTTCTGTAGCTTATATAAACTCATTTTTGCAGACTAGAGTTTACTTAAGCACTTAAACATGTCAAGCAAAAACTGTCGTTTAAGAATGATATGGCCTAAATAACTGGTTCAACTGTCTCGACACAAACACACAACCAAATAATATGAAATAGAGATATTTCATTGAACCGGGAATATCTCATTGGTATTATCAGTAACTAGTTAACCCACCGTGAAATTATATTCGATGGCTTATCTACATTATATTGCAGTAGTTCCTTGTTAAGGTTTTTATTAGATATCAAAATAGCTCTTGAAGCGCTCGTAGCGAAGTTTACTTCGCTGTTCTCAACCGATCAGCAATGTTAAGCAACGTCGCCCGCGGTCATGAGTCGGATGGGTGACCGCTAGTGACATTACTAGTAAGCGTTTCCGTGCTTCGGAGGGCACGTTAAGCCGTCGGTCCCGGTTGTCGTCTTAGGATGGCAGTCGTTATAGCATGGTGGTAGGGCATTTTGTGAATGCCCGCCTGGCTAGCTACCACCCTCAAGTAGAAAATCTGTCGCCAAGCACCTAACGGTGTCCTTGAGAGCCAGTACTTCTAGGTTAGCCTGAACAACATCTTCGACCACATCATCACTTACCATCAGGTGAGATAGTGGTCAAAGGCTAACATATAAAGCTAAAAAAAAAAAAAAAAATTGCGCATGCTGAACACAATCAGTTTGCTTTGAAGCGATATGGCCGTGTGGTAATAATTATGGATTGCCGTGCCGCAGGTCCATGGCTCGATCTCTACCACCAGCCTAAACTTCACCGCATGGAGAAGGGCATTCTACGAATGCTTCCCTGGCTAGCTACCCAGTAGATAATCTGTTGCCAAGCACCTAACAGTGTATTCTGCCAGCAATCTATGAGAGCCAGTAAAATTACAGGCAAATGAGACAAAACAACTGTGTGCGGCTAACTTAGAATTACTGGCTCTCAATGACAATTGCTGGAACACACCGTTAGATGCCTGGCGATAAACTTTTTACTTAAGGGTGGTATATATCTAGTGAGGCATATACAATATGTCCAACCTGTCCTTAGACAACAAACGGGACCAAACGATGCCTTCCGAAGCATAAAATCGCTCAGAAGTAAATTTATTTAATGTTACAAAATCACAAATATACGATAGGAAAAATTTAAGTCTTGTGCGGAATTCGTACGTAGTGGTAGCTAGCCAGGCTACCATTCACAAAATGCCCTTCCACCATGCGTCGCAAGCATGCAGCTCATGCGTGCGGCGAGAATCGAACCATAAACCTGCTGCACGGTAGTCCATAGCTAATGCCACTGAACCATCACTGCTTCAAAAATTCCTAATTCCGCTATAACGGTCACCCATCCAGATAATAATTGCAGCGAACGTTGCTTAACCCAGGCTATGAACGACGAGGAAAGATCCGCTAAAAAATACCTATCACATGGAACGAAAAGCGTCTGGCGTGTAGACAGATGTGTATAATAAAAATCGTAACACTTCTTTGTATCCCTCTATAAATATACAGAATATCAATATTTAATATGATACATTTTCTAAGTAAATAATTATATCCAACTGGCGTTTCTAAAAACCCTAGAATCAATCTTTGCAGAATTTATCGTTCAATCGAACACCCTTCGGTTACCGGACAGTTTCTGTCAGCGAGTGTCTCCGGCTTGAGTTATAGGGGTGTTTCCGATCAAATAGGGGTTTTAACGAGTGATTTACACAAAATGGGTTTTTTTGTTATTTCTATGCATGGAATTGGTATGTTTTGCGACTTTATGACTAGGGTACATGTTTCTTATATGTAACAAACTTTACGGCTTTATCACTGAAGAGATAATAATAACAATTCGTCTGGATATACCGGCTAGCACTCAGGGTGTTTGGTCGTAATATCCGACTGATGTTCGAGCAGTAAAGATTCTCAAGGAAGCCGCTCGCTTCGAGTGGTGCTAGGCTAAACGCGCACTGCGGGCGGCTGCTCGCAACGACCTCAGCAAAATCCGCTATAGCCAAACACGCCTTCATTAAAGATTATTTTTTTAATACATTTTAATTACATTTCGTATGAATAATAACAAATATTTTAAAAGTATTTTAAGAAAACATTTAATTAATTATTTAATAAAACACTTAAAAAATCTTTATAAAAATGATATATATCTAGTGACAATTCCGCCTAATTTTCTATTAAGCCGACGTGACGTCACAAACGCCACGCAGCCAAACCGGAAGAGTGTTCGACGCGTTTCGCTTCTAAACGAAACATGTCACTAGATATATATCATTTTTATAAAGACTTTTTAAGTGTTTTAATAAATAATTAATTAAACATTTCGTATGGTTTGTATTTTGCGCCTTGAAAAGTACGTGAGGCCATTGAAATTAATCGTCAACCAAATGGTAATAAGCACGGTGGCTGCACATTACCATTTGCGTGGAAACCAGAACTTAAATGTGTCTCGACCTGGGCCAAACCGTTTACCGTTTTTTTTTTGTTTACTTTAATCAGACGTAGGTAGTTGTAATAGTGCGCGAAGTCCATACACATACTTTTGACACCTGGAGTGACAGTGACGCAAGCGTCCCTACTCTATCTGCGATTCCATTGCTGCCCAGGGTATCTTAAGTTTAGAAGAGGGTGATGCGAGCAGCCGCCCGCAGTGCGCGTCGCCTTTGAAGCTACCCGCAATTCTTGAGTATGAGCATCTTTACTGCTTGAACACCAATCGGATATTTCAACTTAACACCGGTGAGTGCTAGCAATTACATTTAGTTAATAATTATGGCAACTTATGTTATTTTCAATGAAAATTAGTTTATTGTGAGAAAAACTTAGTAGCAAATTATGCAATTACAATTTTATATTTTTTAATATCTTCTGAAAATATATTAATTATATTTGTGATTATTAAATATTTCCGCGAAGTATACGCCTGATTATTTTGGTTTCTTCTACTTAATTATACCATAATGATTACCAGTCTTGGGAGACGAATTTCTTAGCATTCCATGGACTCACCGTGCGGGTGCCGGGTCCATAGCATTGCAGCGGAAGAGGCCTGGGACTTGCAACCTATGAGTAAGGTTAAGGGGCCCCTTTATGATATATGAATGCTCACCTTACGCGCCCGAGCCTCGTCCCCTGCCTAACAAAATTTGGTAGGATCCTACTAATGCAATTATCAATTATAAGGACAAAATATGTATTAGAATGGTGTAAAAAAGAAACAGTACGCACATTTTTTTTACATTAACAAATATTTTTTATATCATTATTAAATGTGTTCAATTTTCAAATTACTTAAGTCCTTCCTCCTAGGATTGGAAATTGAATTAGCCTCAAGTATTAAAGTTAAATACAGCCTTATCTCGGACCTCCTTTAATAAAAAGGTACGCTGAGGCTTTTCTGGTTTAATTTTTATTATTTTTATTTTCTGGTTATCTATTATCGTGGCGTCACCTATTATATCTGCGCCTTTATTTCTTCCAAATGCGTGTTCTTGACTGTCTACAGGGAAGGGTCAATAAAAGTACTACATTTTGGTGATCACAGTTAATTATTGTCCGTAAGAATTACATAAAAGCTAAATAAATGGTTACACAAATGAGGTGGGCTAAAATACTCGGGACGAATGCGGCGGGGCAACTGAGCACTTTAGGCGACTTTAGCAATATCAGCAATTGCGTTCACGTTGCATGACGTGTCCCTACACTCTACTACTGGATTTTTATATTAGGATTGTTTAAAAAAACCTTAATACAAAAGTATTTACTCACAATATTAAAGCAACACTTGTGCTGTACAAACCCTCCGGTACACTTCACTCATACAGAAGTATGAGTGTAGTATATAAGTTCTGTATCAGCTAGAAACTTGCAATTTAATATTTATGATAGCAATAATCTTGAGTGGAGCGCTTCTACTGTAAAACAGAGCAGTCAGTTTCCAAACTTGTGCAGCTATAAAACATGCAAGTGCACAGGAGAAACATGTTATTATATATCTCTGAAGTATTGTAGGTTTTAGTTGAGGTGGTTTAATATTTATATGTCGTTCAATGATTCCATCACAAAACAGTTTACCAAAGTAGTAAGGATGTAGATGACTTTGAAGTGTAGTTTATCGCACATGCCCGTTGTTGAAAGAAAACCAGTTAAAAAGATAATTTCTTAAGTAGGTGATTTAGAGTGTAGACTACTTTGGAAGTAGATGACTTAGGAAGAGGACTACTTCAGAAATAGGTGATTAAGAGTGTAGTCAACTTGGGAAGTAGACGAATTAGGAAGAAGACTACTTCGAGAATTGGCAATTGTAAGTGTAGACGACTTGGAAAGTAGATGAATGAGGAAGAAGATTACTTAAAGAATAGGCGATTTAAAGGTGACTTGAGAAGTAGATGACTTAGGAAGAGGACTACTTATGAGATCTGTGATATAGAGTGTAGACTATTTGAGAAGTAGATCAATTAGGAAGAGGACTTGTGAGATCTATAATTTAGAAGTAGACATATTATGAAATTGACAACGTTGAACATTTCTATTGGTAAAGTAGACGGTGTCATCGGAGCGGTTACCAGTAGGCTATGGGTGAACTTTGTCTAACAACGGTATTAAATATATAATCACAAATTAAGTTTTTTGTATTGACAGTCTAGCGTTGAACCACTATCTTGATGGGCAAGCAGAGGAGAAATCTGATGGAACACAACGTTTGATTGACAACAATCGATAGCCAGACGGCAAGCATGCAATTAAAATTGCACAACTATGTACTCGTAAAATCCAACATCGCATTTCGAAAATAACTAGTTTCTAAAAAATAAGGTGATTTTTTTGCGTTGATACTTCATACAATTTCGGGTCTTTGTTTGGTTGTTTAACTGCCAGTGGTAGGCTTTCTGATTAAGGAGATACCTTGATGGGTACCACCACCTTATCCAATAACGCAGCCCGCCAGGCTTTGCATTACTGATTTCTGGATTATATTTAAAAGTATTTAGCAAGAAAAACTAAATTCTAGGTACCCTTGTCTCGTTTTAAATAACCGTTTAGTGCCATTATTGATGACTTCTGAACGACCTTTATTTGCTGTGATTAGGGGTGCCACTTACTTGTATGCATTCTTTAACATGAAAAGTTGCTTAATGTTATCACCGCCAAGTTATTTATAGACGACTTAATAAAACATGTAAGTTGACTTTTAATCAATTGTTTCACACTTGCCCCGTTCCAATGGACGTTAATTTTTGCATTTGTAACATATTTGTAATATGCATATAACTGAATAGAGGCAAATTAAAGCTTAAATTTATTACCATATTAAAGTATATATTATGTCCTCTAGAGTGGCCTGTAAATGATCAAACATATTTATAAAACAAGGTTGTAAAACGCTCTCAAAAAAATATATATGAGGCTCAAATTCATCAAAAACGATCAAGAGGGTCAAACACACCCTCAGTTATGATTGACAAACACGTATTTTCCATCAAACAAGATTAATTAAGCGCCTCAAACACACATATTGTTTGACAAATGTGTCAAACAAAGCCGCAGACATACAAATATATTGACAAACGTGTAAAGTTTGACAAACATATCTGAATATGATTACAAGCACTATCGCGTGCTAATCGAAATTCATATTTTACAAATTATTGCACCGTCCCCTATGACGGTTAAAGTGATACGATTGGAGCATGAAATTTCGGCTAGAAATAGCGTACCAAGGTGGCCTAGCGGTTTAGGCATCCGGCGCGAAATCGGAGGACGCGGATTAGATTCCCGCCCGGGGCATCAAATTTTGTGCTCCAATAATTTGTAAAATTTTACAAACATGTTTGATCGTTTACGGGACATTTAACTACACAAATAATAAAACAAGATCACATTGTAGAAAGTCAAAATGCCATAAAACTAAACGAAATCTTCTTATATGTCAAAGATATAATATATATTAAAACAAAACACAACCCCGCTGCTTAACATCTTAGTGACCGTTCAAATAGCAAGTCGTACGTTATTTCCCTAGAGGAAGGCACTCATAAGTCGGTTCGTGGTGTCCGTGTTTACATGCAGTGTCTCGGCGAAGCGTCTTAGTACTCGTAACAGTAACTTTATTTCTTTGACTTTTTAGGGTTCCGTGCCCAAAGGGTAAAAACAGGACCCTATTACTGAGTCTTTGCAGTCCGTCAGTCCATCCGTCTGTCACCAAGCTGTATCTCAAGAACGGTGATAGGTAGACAGTTGAAATTTTCACAGATGATGTATTTCTTTAGCTGCTATAAAAATAAATAAAATAAATATTTAGGGGGGCGCCGATACAAAAAACTTGACTTTTTTACCGTTTCTTGCACGATACTAATAACGGTGACAGGTAGACGCTTTCACTATTCATAGAATATTTAGTTATATGTTCTCTTTAAATATAAGTGATTAAAATAAAATAAATATACCATACCCATACAATAAAAGAGGTTTTTGCCGTACTTACCCAGCTCAATCGGACACTGCGAAAAGTGTCTGCAACTTGCAAGATTAGGTTATAGATAATAGTACGGAATCCTTCTTGCGCCAATCCCACTCACACTTTGCCGGTTTATATATATATATATATATATCTTTTAGAGACGCTTCATAATTAAATTAAATTGATTTTTATTTCCTTTTCAATCCTTGTTGTAGAGCACACAAGTGAGCTTGCTTATTCATTCAATAGGTTCAAACAACGTCTGCTGCAGTTATTATTTGGAATCGACGCCTTATGACCGCAACTCAGATCCCGGTTGTGTTAAGATAGCAATTGTTGTTATAGCTACCATTTTGCAAATGCGGTTCAGGCTAGCTACTACCCTCAAATAAAATATCCGTAGCCAAGCACTCGACAACTTAAATTTTTCAACGTGTTCCGACAGCTGTCATTAAAAGCCAGTTATTCTAGGCTAGCCTGAATATCTTCTTCACTTACCATTAGAGATACAGGCTGATTTATCAGTTATTCAAAAAACATGTTTACATTATAAAATGATAACTCAATATGTATGTTTTCATCTTCTTGCCCTTATCGAACGCTTAATGGTATTTTTTTGATTTGCTCCTAAAGTCCCCAAGTATTGAAACGAAGCCCGTGGGCCAACCTTCCATGACGAGGATCTCCTTGCATGACACTCATGTACATCAACAAATGAGGCAGTCAATAATATGTATAATTTTACGGTTGGCATTTTTTTTTTATTGTGGTGGTACAAGCTTGAGGCCCACCCGATGTTAAGCGTACCTCAGCCTTTAACAGATGCATTGCATCACAAGTCATGAATTGCACTGTGCCCGTCACTTTGAGACATAGTTGTTAAGTGCCTGTAATTTCACTGGCTCTCAAGGACAACTGCCGGAACACACCGTTAGGGGCTTGGCGGCAGATTTTCTATTTGAGGCCACCCTCAAATAGAAAATCTGCTGAAACGCTAGCCAGGTGGTTACTACTTTCCATATAGCAAATGCGTGTGGAAAGAGATTACACACTAAAATTATAATTCATATTTAGGTGGAATATTTACCCGCGCCTCGAACCTCTTTTCATTGTGCCGATATGATGTTTACTTTTTTTTATAATAATAATCTGTATTTAGGAACAAAAATAACATAGGAAACAATAAACAGTGACATGATGCTTTTTTTATTGCTCGTAGGTAAGCCGGCTAACCTATAATAACCATTTGATGAGTATCAGGTTTCCGGCTAAATAGCTTTGATAGAAACAATATCCGATAACGAAGCTATCACGTTTAAGTTTTAAGAGGCATTTTACATTTTAATGCGGTATACGAAGGTTTTAAGCGCTTAATTTACTATCATAGGAAATATCTACAAGTTGTTTAATAATTGATAAAAATAGAATAATCTGTTCTCTTTTCAGTTAATGTACCAGATTTACAAACATAACATTAATTATTTTGTAGTGACCAATCTCCCGCACCTTGTTTTACGAATTAAAGTACACATAGCCAACTTCAGAGTTCTATCTCTTGAATAAAGATTCATCAAATTAACTAAAAAAAAAACTGTGCATCAGGCATATAATCCTGTTGACACATAGTGTACTAGAATATCGATAATTAATCGTCATTGTAGAAAAAAAAATAAAGATCTTGCGCCAATTTCCACGAATTATATCAGCAGTTTACCACGATATATTGCGTTTAGTAAAGTGTAATTCCAAACAGATATTATATGAAAAGAAAGTTCATTCTTTAATTAATCTGATCTTTAATAAATTGTGATATTAACTCTGTTTTGTTAGACAAGAAAAAATATTTAACTGAACTCGAAATGCTCATAAATTGAAATGTACAAGCGCGAGGCGATCAGTACCGCGCGAGCGCCCATCGAGGTAGGACCTGTGTTCGTTTTGCCTTGCTCTGACGTTTCGTACGCGGAACGCTTAGACGCAAGGTTATAGTGCGACCACAGAGTTTTGATCATGTCTTTATTTTTTAAGTAACAAACTATACTTTATATTTGTTGTCCATAATATAAGTATTGTTGTCTTGTTAAGTAATAATCTTTAGTTTCTGTTCATCCATTGCAATGATATTATATATAAGATATGTTATATGGCGCACTGAAATGGCCCCATCTAAACGACCCCCGGGACAGTCTCCTATCTGACCGCACTCATTCAGCGAGAGACAGTCCAACGTGCGCGCGTCTCTTTGAGACGCATGTAATTTGAAAAAAAATGCCATTTTGCTTGTACAGAGCCATGGTAATAACTATAGGACAGTATACAAAACAAAAGAAATTATGTATCACCTATAAGTCTGTATAAATTGACATTTTCTCTTAGTATTTTAAATATTTTTATGTATTCCTGAAAACGAGTGCTTGAAATCATAGAAAAGGATAGTAAAACGTATGCAGCAGTGCGCAGGACAAGGATGGAGAGCGTGGTTATCGGTCGCGATGTTCCGTGTCATAGATGAATAGAGTATATGTGACATTGCATTTGTGATTGAGTACCTACTTTACTAAATGAATATTCAGTAAGATAGAGCATATTCTTTTGAAAAATATAAATAATTAGCATATAAATAATGACTATAAACGTAGGTTGTGTTTTTTTATTACTGATATTAACTCCGTATGATTTATCCATATTATTATATCAAAATTTAACACAAAATTTATAAACAATTTCAAAGCGCTGTATTTTTCACAAAAACAATGTAACCATCAACTTTTCACTAAGTAACCGATTATAAAACTATTAACATTCGATAATTAAGTAGCTTGTGATGGTAAAATAGATAATTTTAAATAAATTTTACACAATAATATAAAATTATAAGTATGCATTAATCCTCCGAATCCCTTAATTTGTCCTATCGCATCTGTAGAAATAATAATCTTAGTTCCGACATCGTTGCGCGCTATTTGCTCACATAGAATGTCCGATTTTATGTCGCACTCCGGCGCATCTTCGAAACATAATCTATTTATACAAGTACATACATCAATTGACGGCACGGGTTTTGTTTACAAACGTTGTTTTAATACGTATAAACGTATCTTTCGTAATCTTTGATCCATTGTGTTAAAAAAGGAAACTTCACAAATATGCAGCCTTATACAGCGTTATTGGAAAAATGCTAACAACCTTAGAGGGTTGACTTCTTCTTTTTGGTCTGCTAGTTTTTATATTATTCTAGTTTAAATTAGTAACTCACTATAACTTTTGTTTTAGGAGGATAAGATGACAGGCGAATAATTGATTTCCAATATTTTTGGATAATATTTGGTTAATGTCTATAAGTGAACACAGCGATAACTTCAGCTGGAAATTAAACTACCATCCTAGTTTGTACAAACCGGCCTCCCGGCTTTTCCATCATTTGTACAAACCGCGATACCAGTTAGCGGTCGATAGTCGTATTTACAAATTTACCATAAAATCTGCGTAAGTCCGACTTTCATAATCCAAATGGTTTTCAAAAGGATGCATCCTTGCCCATACAAGAAAATATCCATATTTTTCTGAGATAACGGAAGTATTTTAAATATTTTGATGAAATCTGAAACTAGCACAAATTACATTTTGGCCCCAAAATATAATGTCATTTCATATTAATCTCGTAACTACGTCAACAGTTATAAACTTAGAAAACCGCAATTTTGCATATGTATAAGTCATTTTTCACTCGATACATTTTGCAACGCAAACACTTACCGATGCAATTTTGCGTATTAAATAATCTCGTTACTAATTTTAAACTTCTAAACCAAAAAATCTGAAATAATACAGGTGTATAAATTACATGTAAATAATAATATCAAAGAAGGACCAAAGCCGTAGGTGGTATAGGTTTTCAGAAAAAAATATTGCCCTCCAATACAGTTTTCCCGCCAAAGTTCTTAAAACAATTGGGTTGTTTTAATCTTGTTACTTTAAAATATTTGGCGTAAAAATCTGTAACAATTCATGGCTAAAGAACAATAGTAAATTATCATATTAAAAGAACAATCGAAGTTCTAGGTGAGTTAGTTACGAAAACATAAAAATAGCAATTAAATTACTATTACCCATCATTTTTGTCGTGTGTTCAAAACCCCATTTCCAGTATTTTTTTTCTATAAAAAGTTGTATTATCATTTATTTTCCATAGAGGAAATAGTGAGCATAAGAGTATATAGTGAGGATTGCATTGGTATCGAAAAGTATATATGTTGATTATAGATTGCATCAAAGATATTTAAAACGAAAAACCTCAAAATCTGTAAATATATATTTACATTTCGCTGTTTGGTCTACTCAAACTAAATGAATGAAAATGTTATTTTTTTAATGGTATAGGTGATATATTGTGGTATGGGAATATGAGGGTGACATGTTTAAGTAATGGAAAACCAAAAACGTCATGGGACGTTTGTGGTTGGTACAAAGTTGTTTTCCGGATGCACAGAAAAATAAACCTCAATGCTATGCATGGTCATTATGGCAGACAGTGTTAACGACGATAGATACTGAAGAGTGTAAACGAGGAAAAAAGCAATTTTTGGAAAATTTAAAAGAAAGAGCTTTTAGTCCGCAGTTTTTAATCAATCCTGTTACGTCAAATATCTATATAATTTTAAGCTGTATAATTTTTTAATTATTTAAGTTTATTGTTACAATAAATGATTCAAACATATCTATTTTTTATTCATCAAGGATGAAATGTAAATATACTATACACGATATAGGTTGATTATTTAACATGCCTACTTCTTTTCTATAACATTAGCAAGTAATCGATAAGAAATTGATTATTTATTCATGCCAATCACACAATTTTTAAATTCGCAACTTACATTTCTTTATTAATGAGTGCTAGTATCAAAATATGTTACTCACAGTCACGCTATTCCGTCGTCACTTCTTTCGCTTGTGTAAGCGATGCGCTGGCATTTACCTAAACTTCAGTAGCGTGATTTTGTGAAATGGCTCTTAATGGATAATACCTATAGAAAAAAAAATGTGGGCAGGGCAAATTTTTTTATTGCTGATAGGTAGTCCTAGACCACAATCTCACCTGATGGTAAGTGATGATGTGGTCGAAGGTGTTAAGAGGCTTAATCTAGAATTACTGGCTCTCAAGGACAGCTACCAGAACACACTGTAAGGTGCTTGGCGACAGATTTTCTACTTGAGGGTGGTCGCTAGACAGGCGGACATTCGCAAAATGCCCTTCTACCATGCGGTGAAGCTCAAGCCCTAGGCGGAATTTGAACCATGGACCTGCTGCACGGCAGACTATAGCCAATGCCACTGAGCCATCACTGCTTAGCTATCTGCTATTGGACTAGACTGTGTCGCAGATAACAACGCACGCCTCCTTAAACTCCTGGTGTATTCAGTCATCCAAAATTACAGTATTTTTAATTAAGTATGTTTTCATGAAGTATTTTTTTTATACATTTTGTTATTACAATTAATATTAGATTAGTAAAGTATGCATACAACATATGATTTTTAGTACATGTAATGTAGTTAATTGTGTAAAACAACGAAAGGCACATAAGCACATGCATATTTATTTACCTCACATTCTTAAAGGCACCTTTGTGTTTAATAAAACTCGCATACAATATCTATAAAGGATTACGTATTTCTGCTAAATGGGGTATGTTCCATTAGTCACTAAGAACGTTAATTTCGATAATTTTGATCACATTCTGCGTCTGTGGTTGTGATCACTGTGATCGTTTGTAACTGTCATCCCCTGTTCCATTTAGGATAAGAACGCTAAGAATGCCACTAAAATTTGCCACTTCTGTCACTTTTTGACATTAGATGTAGGGAATTCAAACTGTTCCAGTAGCTTCATAGTGTTTATGGCGAAAATAACGCCAAGACCCATGTGGAACAACTTTTTGGGAGTGTGATCGTTTTTAGCGTTTTTAGCGAATCTAACTTCAAATGGTATGCACCCATAGTTCTTAACTAGTCAGGTAAGCATTCGTTAAATACCCTACTACCATAAAAAGAGCCGTTGTTTCAGGCAGCCCGAAGGCCTGCAACATTGCTAAGCCAGTCTAAGCCTATGACAACAGCTGGGTTTCCCGAAGGAGGAAGGAAGAGTCAGTACTTCTAGGTTAGCCTGAACAACATCTTCGACCACATCATCACCTACCATCAGGTGAGATAGTGGTCAAAGGCTAACCTATCAGGCAAAAAAAAAAGGAGCTTAAGAAAACATGTCACCAGCGGTCAACTATATCCTAATCAGTTCGAAACGACAAGGCAAGTTTTAGCAATGTTCGCCGAGCGGTAATAGCTATGGACTGCCATGCCGCAGTACCCTAGTTCGATCCCCACCGCCGGCTTGAGCTTCACCGCATTGTGGAAGGTCATTTAGTGATAACCCGCCTGGCTAGCTACCAACCTGAAGTAGAAAATCTGTCGCCAAGCGCCTATTGGCGACAGATTTTCTGAGATGAAATGCATGTTATAGGAAGAGGTTAATCCGAATATTAACCTCTTTCTATAACATTATATCATTCATAAATTTAATCGAAGTGTTAACATTTTAAACTAAAAAAAAAAACAACGTCATACATAAAATATTCTACAACAAAAAATGCACTATATATAAATATACTATAATTAATGCATTTTTACATATATGGTTTACTTCATGACACAATCTTAAAATTTTAATATTGTTATGTTTGCAATTTGCAAAGAGAAACAAAAACCCCGGCTATAGTGATGGATGGACGCGGGTTCGAATCCCGCACATGAATGCAAATTTTTTTCACGTAAATTTGTACTTTTGTTATGTTATCCGCCGAGCGGGCGTTATTGCAAACCTAACAATATTAAAAATTCAAATGCTACTTGTCAGATCTCACTGTAATTTAAATGGGACCACATGACAAGCAACGGATTTCGAATATAAAAATAATCATCAAAATCGGTAAACTTCGTAAAAAGATACGTATCGTAAGGTAACACAAATAAAATGAATTACAACCTCCTTTTTGAAATCGGTTATTTTGTATTGATATGATTTGTTATATAGACACAAAAGTGATAAAGCGAAATTTTAGGGCTGTATTCACATTATAAATTTTTAAGAATTTTCAATAATATTTTGAAGCAGTGATGGCTCAGTGGCATTGACTATCGACTGCCGCGCAGCAGGTCCATGGTTTGAATCCCGCCGCGGGCTTGAGCTTCACCGCATGGTGGAAGGGCATTTAACGAATGCCCGCCTGGCTATTGACCACCCACAAGTAGAAAATCTGTCGCCAAGCACCTAACGGTGTGTTCCGGCAGCAGTCCTAGAGAGCCAGTGAAATTACCGACACATGAGACTTAATAACTATGTCTCAAGGGGGGCAGTGCAATTCGTGACTTGTGATGAAATGCATCTGTTATAGGCAGAGGTAAGTCCGCTTAACATCAGGTGTGCCTCAAGCTTGTTCCGTCACAAAAAAATTTATTACTTAGATAAACTATTTTTTTTTTTATGTTGTTGTGACGTAACAAGCCGAGGCCCACCTGTTGTTAAGTAGACTAACCTCTGCCTATAACAGATTCATTTCGTCAACGACGTCTGTGCTCGTCACACTGAGACGTACATTTGTTAGGATTACAGAGTTAGAATGTGTCTGTAATTTAACTGGCCTGGAAAAATATATCTTTAAGGCGAAAACTCTTTCTAAAATCATGTTCAAAATTTCCCTTTCTGAGACTCTCCTCACCCTAAACAATGGTGACGTTTGAAAACGGCAAAACGACAAAAAATAACCAAAAGTGAAGCCCTTGGGAACATATTTACAATCGCTCATTCAAATCATGAAAGCACTCATGCCACTAGCGGTCATCCATTTTGTTAAGCTAGTGGATCAGATAATTAATAGATTCAGGCGTTACTTTGCGGAAATCCATATTTAATAATAACAAATATTTTTAAAATATTTTAAGAAAACATCAAATTAATATATTAATAAAACACTTAAAAAATATAAAATTATATCAAGTGAAAATTCCGCCTAATTTTCCTGCTAAGCCGACGTGACGTCACAAACGCCACGCAGCCAAACCGGAAGAATCTTCGAAGCGTTTCGGTTCTACACGAAGCATCCTCAGGAGGTCTTGACTCTACGAGCGCACGATCGAGAAATAGTGGATCAGTTAACAACGACTACGTGAGTCTCGCTATGAACGCTATAATATAATTTTCATTAGGAATAGAGACGCTCGAATACGGCTCATTGTGCAGACAGCCTAATAATTTAAAAAATAAATCAAATCAACCAAAGCTGGAGTCTTTTCAACACATTTACCATCGCCCATTCAAATTCAAAGGAGGTCGACCGATAGAATCTTTCTCTTACAATATTTTTTACAAAGATTGCTTACTTGACATAGACGAAGAAGGAGCTAGACGTCGAATACGATAGCTAACGTGTCTTCTGCCTGTGAATTTTGAAAATAGAATCTTGTCATATTTCTACCCTTGAAGATAGGTACATTTTTGACCTTATCTCATTCATGTGGGGTTGGTGCAACATATCTTCTCTTACAACATAAGAAAGCTTTAAAAAATAAGTTTACGCTAATAAAATATAGGACAAAACTTAATTGTAATAGTTTTGGTTTATGGTTTAGTGACTGCCCTTTCTAAAGCAACCTTCCTTGGGTACACTTTTGTTGATAGTACAATCCTACTTTTCAGTAAATTTGTGCATTAGTGGTAAAGAGCCCTGTCCATCCAAAGCATGAAGTATGGAGGGGAAGAGGAGTAGTAATTTGTAAGTCAGCCTTGTCTCCATCAAGTCGGCCGTCCGTAACAACAATTGGTAGGGGTGTGGTTCAGCTTAGTTTTCTCTGGGAACTTGCATGTGAACCACGTTTGAAAATATTAGGACGATTAATATATTTTCACCAAATACTGTGAAAAATGCAGTGTTGCATTTTATGTTGCAAAAATAGTTCTGATCATCTGATAAAGGCAGCCGATGGCTATAAATTTCACATGCAAATATTTTTAAAATATTTCTTTTTTAATTATTAACATTACCAGGTACCGATTTATTATTTTCCCTATGGTATAGTTGCTTAAAAGTTTCGCTACCTACTACTAGATAACGTCAGCTTCTGGAACTAATTATTCGGCGGTTTATAGATTCAATAACATATAACCATATAGAACCAACTTTACGTATTGAATCTTTTATTAGATATTTTAGTATTTTACTGACGCATAAAGACTAGATATACTTAGATTAAATCAATATTTAAAAAATGCGCCATCTCTCGCCAAATGACTGTTCTATTTGCACAAAGCAGGGCCATATTAGGGCCTGTTCCATTAGTCGCTAAGAACGTAAATTTCGATAATTATGATCACATTCTGCGTCTGTGGTTGTGATCACGTGATCGTTTGTAACTGTCATCCCCGTTCCATTTTTTGATAAGAACGCTAAGAATGCCACTAAAATTTGCCACTTCTGTCACTTTTGACATTAGATGTAGCGTTTAAGGCGAAAATAACGCCAAGACCCATTTGGAAAACTTTTTGGGAGTGTGATCGTTTTTAGCGTTTTTAGCGAATCTCACTCAAATGACACGTACCCTTAATCGCGGTTGAGGGCGGGTTACAATTATCAAGCTTTAGTTATTCACCGCCAAAAGGTTTTAGGAATAAGGTGGGCTAGGCTAGCTTTCCACCCTCCTTCACCCCGTAAACTGGCGACACGTTTCTATAAGGGATAATTTGTGATCGGTCCCTCCTCTCACCCTCCACACTTCATGATCGAAAGGATTTTTTTAATTTAACAAAAATATATTTAAAAATAATAAGTGTTTCGGAGGGCACGTTAAACCGTCTGTCCTGATTGTTGTCTTACGACGACATTCGTTACAGCATGTGTTAGTGTATTTTGCTTATGCCCGTCTGACTAGCTACCACCCTCAAGTAGAACATTTGTCGGTAAGCACCTAAAGGTGTGTTACGGCAGCTGTTCTTGAGAAACAGTAATTCTAAGTTAGCCTCAGCATCTACCACCATCATTCATCATCACTTACCATCAAGCAAGATAGTAGTCAAAGGCTAGTGTATCAACTATAAATAAAAAATAAAACGCAAGTAAGCGCTTAGAAGTCAATGCTATTAGTTCACAAATCATGACCGCAGCGGACTTTGCTAAACTAAGTTCATCGGTTAAGAACGTCCAAGCCGCTGTGCTTCAAAACCAAGGTACATGCCTTCCGCGGCACCATACTGGTATACTAAATAAGGCCTATTGTCACTTTCTTCATGATGATGCTGGAGCATCCATCGTCTGACGCATAGGGTCGTCTCACGCCTAATTTCCTGTTAAGGCGACGTGACGTCACAAACGCCACGCAGCCAAACCGGAAGAGTATTCGACGCGTTTCGCTTCTAAACGAAGCATCCTCAGGAGGTATTGACTCTACGAGCGCACGATCGAGACTAGTTGTCTCGATCAGCTTAACAGGAAATTAGGCGGAATTGTCACTAGATATATACCATTTTTATAAAGATTTTTAAGTGTTTTATTAAATAATTATTTTAATGTTTTCTTAAAATACTTTTAAAATATTAGTTATTATTAAAAATGGATTTCAGCAAAGTAACGCCTGAATCTATTCATTCAATTAGCTATAGCTGCTCGAAGTCTATAACCGTCCCTATTAGAGGGCCACATTATGTTATCCCCCGTTTACATCGACCAAAACATCTGCCAAAACGAATGCCCCTTTCAGCTAGACAGTAGTATTTTTCACTACGGGGGTATATACTTACCTAAATTAAAGCAAATGTTTTTAATTTTCCTTTATTTTTTTTGTATTTTCGACGGTTCGGGTCAATTTTGTGTAAATACATCTATAGTTACGTAACATTTGAGGCCTCTATATTGAAAAGAACTTATATTCCCTACAGCCAGCCTGACTGGCCATGCGAGAGACATATTAATTGAGAGTTTGATTATCAATTTTTGAAGCGGTGATAGTTCAGTCACAATAAGTATGGATAGTAAATTTCAAAGGTATCTAAATATTTAATTCATAGGTTGTCTACTGTCATTCATCTACGTCCCCAAACCTGCTTCATGATTGATGACGTATTTGCGAGAGCCTCCGTGATTGGCTGATTTGATTTTCGAAAAGGCGTTCCGTTTTTAAATTGAGTGCCGTTTGTAATGAACGTTCTGATTTGTGAATTGGCGCCTCATCAAGAGTATTCTTTTTTGTTGGAATATAAAAGGGAATGAAGAAAGCAAATAATATGATAAATTTAATAAATGAAGTTACTTATACATAATTATTAAGGTGAATGCTGATGTCTATCATGGCCATAAAAAATTGCTTAACCTACTAGATCGATAAACCTCTGCTTAGAGAGTTGCAATACATGCAAAAAATTTGAAGCTGTCAAATGCATACACTTTAAAAAAATTCAAGTACCACACAAACAAAACCACACATAAAATGCAAACACGCACGTACTTCAATTGAGTAAACAACACACACATTTCCTCGCTCCGACGAGTACGTCCTGTGAATCAACCCCGAAATCGTTCAGAAGAGGTTTCCAAGGAATCGAGTTAAGTAAACGGTAGGCATGCGTTGAAAGCGTTAAACTTTTTGTTGCCTACCCTCGCAGAGACGTACTCTGTCAAATTGGGCGTGAACTAGATGGGAAAGGGAAGAAAAGGATTTTGATATACTTTGGATAAGGCATTGAAAGAGCCGCATTACCCACCCTTTTACTATCGTCACTCACATTATGTTTATGCGCAAAATGTGTACCAAGAAGATTTATATAAATACAAATGATTACGTAGTAACATATTATAAGTCAATGATAAATTTTAGTTTATTAAGCTATTTAAAAGGAAGGACCATCGTTTTGGATTTCGAGGTCCTGTGGCCGTTCCCGAGAATGATAGTTATTATATATTTTTATTTTCAGTAGCTTCATCCGATTAACATTAAACATTTTAAAACATGCAAAGCAATTTTAGTCACGTAGCACGGTTTGGAAACTGAGACTTTCCGATATATACATCCGTAATGGCTTTGGCGTGTGATGACACGTACTGAGTACAGTGGCTAAAGGGTGCCCTCAGCTGAGTGACCGGTTCGTTTGTACCCTCTGATGAGTGCTGGGCCTAGTAATCGGCCTAGCAAAGCGGCCAGTCACTCGATTCTTATTTTGTTTACTAGGCTAAGAGCCCACACCTGCGTGTACACTGCACTGCCTCGTTCACCACTTACCACGGCAGGCATCGAGCGAACTCGCTACACGCGCAAGCTGGCAGCAGCTAGCCTTTCTTGATAGTGTTTCTAACACAACTGCTTATTGAATCTGAACTCTAGCCTACACTCTCAGCCGAGTACCGTTTTGCTGTCTCATCACTATACTCGCTACGTTTGAAAAGGCCAAAATGTTGTGAGGAAGTTAATTAATCCACTGGCATCATAAGGACCACTTGGGTCTATTTATGAATGCAATTCTATTGTTATCGTTATCGATGATCCCAATGAGTTAACCATCATCTTGTGACACCAAGCAAGTCCCTTGAGCCAGCTGCTGGCCTCTCGGGGAATCTCTGTTGGAAAGTGATATGTTATGTTTTTTTATTGATTTGCCGTTTTCCGATAACAGAGCCAGTCTTCGGTTAGCTATTAAGAATATCCTGCTGAAAATTAAGGGCTTAAAGTATGAGCTTTACAACATTATTTAGAGCACACTGCGAACACATTAAACCTATAGCCAAGCGCTTGAAACTTGCAATATTGAGTTCTTTGGCGGCCAATTCTCATCCTAAGGTTAGCATGCTCATTATCTTAGACTAATGATTACTTACCAGCTGTTGGAATTCTATAGTCTATGCGTACGAAAATCACTGGGTGAGTGTAAAAGTTACCCGAGTACTGTACAGAAACCACCTGGGTGAATTTTAACTCCCACTCGAGGCCGTTCGAAAAACAAGAAACTTTATTTGACAGTTGAATAATTATGTTACCCGATGCAAAATAGGGTGAGGATTTCCACCTGGCAGGTGAATGGTAGTCAGTTGTCATTTGAGAGTCCATTAATTTAATTTTTAATATAATGTAAAAAAATATAATTATAATAAATATTTGTTTAAATTTATAATTTGCTTATATAATATATTTCCAAGTTTATAGCAATTCAGATTTATTATAGATAATTGGAAATAATTATGACTACTAGTTACTCGTGACTTACTCGATGTTCGTTCGGAAACGACTAAGTTAAGAAATGACATGATGTTTAACCTGACTAACTGACAAGTGTGAACAAGTGAGAAATTACAAATTTCCGAACGCAGCCTAACTTATAAGGTAGTGGAGGTAAACGTCAGTTTGTCATTTTCCTTTGACAACGAAGAACATTGTGGAGTTAAAATGTCAAAATTAAGTTCAGTTGGTACACAATTAGGGCCCCAGTCAAAAAGATAATCGTTAGCATAAACAAACAGTGAAAAAAATAAGATACTCTCCTCTTTTATACATCCTACGAAGCCACCAATGTGGAAAATAATAAAAGAGACTTGGCGTAAATAACTTTCATCACCTTAAAATTTGTCTCCAACCGTTTTCAACGTAGGTATTCCACATTTATTTATTTCACCCTTCACATTTAGTCGAGTAAATAAATTAGGTATCGATTTTTGTAAGTCGTGTTTTTATTTCAGAATGCTGACATCTTTAGCGAAATTTTTGATATGGTATGTTTTTTTTTTATTCCTGGTATATTTGCCTTTGACTACTATCTCACCTGATGGTAAGTGATGATGTGATCGAAGATGTCGTTCAGGCTAACGTAGAAGTACTGGCTCTCAAGGACAGCTGCCGGAATACACCGTTAAGTGCTTGGCAACAGATTTTCTACTTGAGGGTGGTAGCTAGCCAGACGGGCATTCGCAAAATGCTCTACCACCATGCTATAACGACTGCCATACTAAGACAACAACCTAACTAGCGGTCACCCATCCAAGTCATAACCGCGCGCGACGTTGCTTAACTTTGCTGATCGGTTGAGAACAGCTAAGTAAACTTCGCTACGAGCGCTTCATAAATATAATGTAGGGTAAACATGTCGTTAACGACTTCAAATTCAACATATAAACGTTTTTGTAGTACTACGCAAGTTGAACTATAAGTGTCGCTCCGTCCCAATACGATGGTAAAAGAACGAGAGGAAAAATTAGATTTATTAGTCATATGTCATGTTAGCTCTGTCGGTCAGAGCATACCCCGGCCATAGGGGTGGTTCGAATCTCGCACATGACTATAATTTTTCGTCTCGTGAATTTTTAATTTTGTAATGTAATGTGAAGTGCATGCGATATTGCAAAAATAAAAATATTTAAATGAATATTCATATTTTATGTGTTTGTATGTAACTGTATACAAAAACTGATATAATGTTAAATCCTAGATTTAACTTGCAATCTTCGGTTTCACTATATGGTAAATGTAAGGATTTTGATAAAAGTTGAGAGATTTCTTAGGCGGTTACGCTCATAATTTGTTACATACTAGATTTTACTAAGGAGAGTGAGTTCATTGTACAAAAAAGTATGGATATTTTAATCATTTAGTGCATGATTAAGTAAGACTCGAAATTGTTAATAAATAATTAAATGTTAACATTATATCTTAATCTTTTGAATAGGTAGGTATTTTATTTATCCAGTAATTTAAAACTACGCATTTCTGCGTATGACTTAGGGGTTGCTTACACTACTGTTTTAATTTAATACTCCATTTCCGCGATATTAAACTAAAGTGCAAATTTTTGTTCCAGGAGGGAGTTCTCCCTTTAAAAGCTAAACTGCTGGGTGGAAAAATTTGGGAAAAATGCATGATGATAGTGCATTTAACGAACATTAAAGGAAAATTATAGAGCTAAGATAACTTCCGAGGGGTGTCCCCCGTGGGGTACCGGGCCAGAATTTCACCGTCCCATCTCTAACCGTGGGTGACGTAAGAGGCATCTAGTGGTAACACACCAGCAGTTGGGAAGCAGCGCTTTCTGAGGAACTGATATTTCACACTGCGATCCCCAAAACGACTGCCAAGCGTGGGGATTATGGTAATTCCCCCACAGTGGGGGAGGCTGTATCCAGCAGTGAACGATCCGGCTAATACATTATGATAACTTTATTAGTTTAACAGTAAGTCGTTGAAATTATGTGTTAGATAATTTTGTACCAAATACAAAATTCTTAGAATAAATCCTTTAAGGTGGGCACTAAGACAAATAGTTGTTTGTTTATAACGGGCAAAGACGTGCATTGAAAATCAAAAGCTAAAATCAAAAAACTAATAATCCATACAATTGATGAGCTGGCTTTTGACCACTATCTCACCTGATGGTAAGTGATGATGTGGTTGAAGAAGTTGTTCAAGGTAACTTAGAATTACTGGCTTTCAAGGACAGCTGCCGGAACACACTGTTGGCACCATTAGGTTGCTGCTTGACAACAGATTTTCTACTTGAGGGTGGTAGCTAGCCAGGCGGGTACTCGCGAAAACCCTACTATACTATGCTGTAGCGACTGCCATCCTAATACAACAACCGGGACTGACGGCTTCACGTCCCTTCGAAGCACATTCACGCTCCTTAGTAATGTCACTAGCAGTCACCCATCCATGACATAACTGCAGCGGACGTTGCTTAACTTAGCTGATCGATTAAGAACTGCTAAGCAAACTTCGCCACAATGTTTCAAAAGCGAACACAGCAAACACAACAAATGCTTTGTGTTTTGTTTGTGCACGCTAACCATTAAATTACTAGAATAGTTTCAAACATCTTATTCAAAACGAAATACCAGTTTGCTTTTCCAAGAAAACTGTTCTAGAATTTAATTAAATTCAGCTCGTAAATATCTCAAAAGTCAGAGCTGTAAGTTAAAGTTAACTTCAGGTGCGTTAAGTCGCGATCCAGGTTTAAATTTATTTGATGTTCGGTTTAGTTAAGAATTGGGTGGATTTGTTCTTCGCGCAAAGGGAGATATTTTATTGTTGTTTGTTGGATATAAAGGAATACAATGCCATGAAATATACAAAGGAAATGAATAAAGATTTGTCAGAGCGGCTGATAAAAAAGACAAACGACCAAAGGGTTGGCGCTTACCTAGGCCAGATAATTAGTATTACCGTTCAACGGGGCAATGCCGCCAGTTTTTTGAGTACCTTACCCGTGTACAGTGACCAAAGCTCTGTTTTCAAAATATAATTATCTCCTAGTAGGAAACGGCACAATTTTTAATAACAGAAAAGAAGACCTATAACCAGGTACATAATATTAAATTATTTCCTTTTAATCCAATTTTTTTGTTCATTTATCTACACTTATATTATAAAGAGGTAAGATTTGTATTTTTGTATGCAAGGAATAAACTTAAAAACTACTGGACCGATTTGGATGAAATTCGGTATGGAAATAGTATTTATCCAATTCCATATGTTTTTGCGCGATAACAGACATACGCACGGGCAGAGCCGCGGCCGGAAAACTAATAACTATATATATATACTTTAGGTGTCTGTGTTTAATGCGCAATATTAATAAATACACCACAAATCATACAATTTATTAGTATGGCTTAAAAAAAAGTTTATCGAATTCAAAACACTTGTAGTGGACCTAGCTTAGTAAATTTTAGTGCTACAACGTCTGCTGTGGTGACTTGGATGGGTGCCCATGTGACATTCACTACTGAGCGCTTTCGTGCTTCGGAGGGCACGGACATCAGACCCGGTTGTTAGTCGATACTGCATAGTGGTAGGGCATTTTACGAATTTCCGCCTGGTTAGCAACCACATCATAAAACTTTTGCCAAATACCTTCTGGTGTGTCCCAGTTGTCTTTGATAACAAATAATCCTAGTTTAGCCTGAACAACATATTCAACTGCATCATCACTTACCATCAAGTGAAATAGTCGTGAAAGTGTATCCTATCAGCAGAAATTGCATATGTTATAGGCGCCGCCTTACCATTCTCAAGTATTTGTGATTGGATTTCTCTGACGAGGAAACTGTAAGAAACTATTTGGAGTCTGGAACTGAGTCTGTTAGATTTTGGAGGCTCTCCTTCCAATACATGGGATCAAACTATTTCTGCCAAAATATAAGACACTTCTGCCTACCACTTTGGGGAGTGAAGACGAGACATAACATTTTAAAAAAATTGTTCAGTACAAATAGACAGATAGCTATGGTACCTCTATACCTATTATTGGGGCCATAATCACCACGCTTGTTGAGCGTCTTGGAGGTTGATGTATAAGATGTTCTTCAGAAGGTGTTGCTCCCCATCTCTTACAACTCCCACATACAACTCCTAGATATTTAGGGTTATAGGCGTTAGAATCTCCTTTTTTATGTTTTACAACTGGCCATTTTACTGTATCAGCCGGATAGTCTACTGCTGAACACAGCCTCCCCCATTTAAGGGGTTATGCCCTACGCTTGGCAGGCTGCTTGGGGATCGCAGTGAGAGATATCAAATCATCAGTTATTACTCACTGGTGTTTTAGTATTCTTTTACTTCACCTAGTTCCTATATGGGTAAACACCACGTGGAAGCTCAGCTTAATCAACATCGTTGACCACATCTTCACATAATATAATATCTGTAAAAAGCCTTCTGTTGTAATATATAGTCTCTTATAAAGCAAAGGCAGTACACGACAAAAATGTATAGGAGGATTCGGCCAGCCGCCTTTCCGATGCCAACCCTCCTGGGGAATGCTCACATTGGTAGCAAAGCCGCAATAAACACAACTGTTATTCCACCGCATTCCATTTTTATTAGTAAACATCAACTAGGTTGACAGGTTATTCGATCTCCGATCGATTCGTCCCACACTACTCCCGACTCCTTACTAGCCGTCGACTTCTCAAGCGTCGGCGATGGCACACCAATTTAGATCTCATGAAAACATACGAAACGCTTTTGCTAACGTGAACTTTAACACTCGTGGTCTAATTGCTGTGACACGTAAAATCTCCTATCGATTTCTTTAGGCAAAGTTTACTTGACTATATCATCAAGATAGGAAAACACTTCTTAGTTATTGGAGTGTAACTCAAAAACGGCTGGACCGATTTTTATGAAATTTAAATGGGACCATACGGAAAGCATCAGCTTTCAAGTAATAGAATCATCAAAATCGGTTCACTCATGCAACTATATCATTACGTATTATTTTAAAATTATTTCTACACAAGCAATTCTAGTTAATGTAAATTTTATTATTTGTCAATATGTTCCCAAGTCTATAACTATTTCCGTTAGCAATTTATCATCATAATTCATTTCCACGGCGCATCACTGATGTTTACGTGGTGTCAATTGACTCGAGGCCATTTCTGATTTATTTAAAGAGCTAAACTGACTTCACTTTTCGGCTGGAGTTGGAAGGGTAGATTCTACTTGGGAACATAGCAGTCTAGACTAATCTCTCGTACAGTGCAGACATATTGTTATATAGAAAACAATGAGCTGAGTGGATATTCCCAGAGTTTCATTTTGAATGACATCGGTCGATTATAATAGGATACGGCGTTTTCGTGATTTTTTCTTCCTATACGTCGCATGCATCAATCCGTCTTAACGTCCGCAAAATCACTCCGTATAACCTACAGGCTGATGTTTGATTTGACAAATTGCATCCTTTGTCGGAACCGAGCTGTCGATAACCCCGCACTATTTGTACTACGGGACCCACTAAACGGTTTGATTCTTCCCGACGACTTGACAGAACCCTGTTTTTTGTTGGTTTTCAGAAGAGGCTTTTTCATCTGTAAGCTTTTGTGGGCCCGTCAATGGGACAGTTTTTGGGTCTACAGAATCCGGTTAAAGTAAAATGTAGTTGGTATACATAATGGCGTACTCACGTAAAGAGGACGTTGAGAAGTACTCCTAAGTACCGAAAAAATACTCGACACAGATATCTATTCGTATTTTTTTTATGAGATGAAGTGACCATACAGAATAATTGCTGGCCTGATAGTTAGAGTCACGCCTAGCTCTTATGCATTACAGTTGCAGGTCCATTTCTCGTTCTGCTTGACACTGCTTCGAGACAGTGCATTATGTTTACTTAGCTGTTCTCAACCGATAAGCAAAGTTAAGCAACGTCGCGCGCGGCATGAGTTGGATGGGTGACCGCTAGTGACATTACTACTGAGCGTTTCCGTGCTTCGGAGGGCACGTTAAGCCGTCGCGACGGCTTAACGTGCCCTCCGAAGCTTGGGACGAGTTCTGTTAATCATTGTTATACTATAAAATGGGATGTGCGACAATTGTGAGTACAAATAGGCAAGATATAATTTTTTTTTGAAAAATTTGTATGGGACTAACGTATAAAATGTCAATATCTCCGTAATCACAAGTTTGGCCGTTATATCCTTGCACACGTATATAGTACTAATTTTTTATGATTTTTTGACATACTTTGTTTTGCGGCACCACTTGCGATTTTTTTTTTAAAAATCGTCAAAGTTATCAATTTTTTTTATATTGAAAACTGTTTGTAATGCTTAAAATATGCGATTATTAGTTCTAGTTTAGGGTATTTTATAAATCCTAATGCAAAACTTTCTAAGAAATCACAAAAGACTGTTAACCAAAACATTTTCACCTCTGAATACAACTTGCATGGTAATAATAAATTATCTTTTGAATCTAATCTAGTCACCTGTAATGGTATGGTAATCAATAACAAATGATTACTGTAAAAGTACTCATTTGTAGTATTATATGTAGTATTTATAGAACTAATAATCGCATATTTTAGCATTACAAACAGTCATCAATATAAAAAAAAATTAATAACTTTGACGATTTTTAAAAAAAAAATCGCAAGTGGTGCCGCAAAACAAAGTATATCAAAAAATCATAAAAAATTAGTACTATATACGTGTGCAAGGATATAACGGCCAAACTTGTGATTACGGAGATATTGACATTTTATATGTTAGTCCCATACAAATTTTTCAAAAAAAAATTATATCTTGCCTATTTGTGCTCACAATTGTCGCACATCCCATTTTATAGTATAACAATGATTAACAGAACTCGTCCCAAGCAAAAAAATTGACCTTTAATAATTCAAGATTCTATGTCTATGAAAGACGAGTTTCGATCTACTGTGCGTCGGTCCCGGTTGTTGTCTTAGGATGGCAGTCGTTATAGCATGGTGGTAGGGCATTTTGCGAATGCCTGCCTGGCTAGCTACCACCCTCAAGTAGAAAATCTGTCACCAAGCACTTAACGGTGTGTTCCGGCAGCTGGCCTTGAGAGCCAGTACTTCTTGGTTAGCCTGAACAACATCTTCGACCACATCATCACTTACCATCAGGTGAAATAGTGGTCAAAGGCTAACCTATCAGCCATAAAAAAAAAAAACACTGCGGTTGTGCCAGACCTGACTCACTCCGCATACTAGGTACAGAGCTACAAGTACATCGGCGTATCTATCCGGACGGGATTATTCCACGGTGCGTACCGCATCAGAAGAGGTCAGAGCTATGCGATAGAAAGAGAGGCGCCTTGTAGATGAATATAAATATTAGGTACTGCGTGCTTTGCGAGCTGAAGTGCACTTTATTGCATCGTAATTAGAGTCTCTTATTTGTTGAAGTGGCTTTGCAATGTGATCCTTCTGTTCCTTTTTATTCTGCTGTGGTTATTGAATCAAAATAGTAAATATTATTATCTATAAATTATAGAAAGGTCATTTATGCCTTTGCGATAGAACTCTGGTGATATAGATTTGACAAACTGTGTGTAAGCATTTTGTACTGCCTCCTGGGAAGAAAACTTTTTACTCGTAGAAAATTGTCCAGATCACGGAAAGAATGGTAGTTGGAGGAAAGTCTGGCGAATACGGAGGGTGACGAATGGTTTCTAATTGCACTTTCTGTAGAGTTAAAACGGTTTCTCGAGCTGTATGAGGCCTCGCGTTAGCATGGAGCAATAATGGTGAAGATCGATTCATGAGTCGGGGCTGTTTCACTGCTAGTTTTGTTATCAAAGGTTGGGAGTTCGGCACAGTAGACATCTGCCGTAATTGCTTGACCAGATAGGAGAAAGCTATAGTGAATAACATGTTGAGACCACAAAACAGTTACCATTACCTTTTTTGGTAAGCTTTGCTCTAAGACACTGTTGTGGCGTTTGACTTGGTGTCAGTAATTGCATTTTTCGCTTACGCTTATTGTAGAGAATCCATTTTTCATGATATGTCACAATTCGATCCAATATTCCTTCATTTCTGTATCGATTCAACAAGACAACACAAGTTTCGCACACGTTTCTTTCTGCGGATTAGTCAAATCACGAGGCACCCATTTTTCATATTTTTTTATTTTATTGTCTTGACGCAAATGAATCAATATTGTTGGTAAGGTAACGCTAAACCATGCCGCTAATTCCTGGGTAGTTTGGCTCGGATCGGCTTCCACCATCTCTTTCGATTCATTGTTATTCACCTGTGTGGGCGGTCTTCTACGTGGTTCGTTCTTCAAATCAAAGTTTCCATCAGGATAGCGATTAAACCAAAATCGCACGGTGCGTTCATTAGCAGTCCCCTCTCCAAACGCAACATTGATAATGCGAGCTGTTTCTGCCGCGTTAGTACAGCGTCGGAGTCGGAACTCGTATTCAAAAATTGCCCATTTTTTAAAAGTAGAATGTCATAGGTAGGTATCATGTGAAAAAAGTTTCACTCAGAAATCTCAAATCATGAAGGTTCTATGTTACGAGTAATTCGAAGTACCTATTACAATAAAAGTGCAATTTCATACCTTAACCCTATAATAAAATATTGAAAAGAAAATTATTTAATTAATCATAATCATCACCCGGAAGATGTCCACTGTTAAACAAATGCCTACCAACTCTATGTCTTTCGGTATAATGTGGTAACTACTCGAGAACCTTTGTTCCCCATTGGTTATAAGTTCGTCGAGCAATGTGTCCCGTCCATTTCTACTTCAACTTGCAAATTCTCAAAGCTATGTCGGTGACTTTTGTTCTTCGGCGAATATCCATGTACCGGATTTCATATCAAAGAAACTCCGCGCTGTAGTCTCTCCGTAGTTCGTTGAGCGACTTTGAGCTTGTCCATATGGACCACAGGGACCACGTCTCAGAAGTCACAGACTACGTTTCATTCCTGCTACTATTTATTTTTCTTTTACACAATATGAATACAATAGTAGTCTTTGTTATACATTTTTATGTCGATTGACGGTTGCGATGCAACCGATGTCTTTGACGCGATAAATCTTCAGACCCTGAGGGAAATAACTGAGTTTGCTTTCAGCCTTCGTTGTTGTCAGGTTTCATACTATTTGAATTGGCTTGTTATGATAAATTGCAGGTTACCTGTATGATGGTAAGACTAATGTGCACGTTGCGGTGTAGAAATGAGTGCGAGGGTGTGTATGTAGTTTAGATACTTTAGTGTGCTTTATATTTATTTTCTTTATTTTATATTTTTTGTGTTACTAATATTTACTATAAGTACAACCGGCAGAAATGAATACTTACATTACAAATTTACGAGAGACAAAAAAAATATTTCTTAATGTATTCCGCCGAGCAGGCGTTATTACAAACATAACAATATTCAAATTATAAGGTAGCGTCATCATTAACAAGTTTAACACTAATCACAAAATTGGTTTTGTTTGTAGTACAACGTAAGTTGAACTATAATAGGTGTCGCTCCATCCCAATACGATGTTTGTAGCACGAGAGCAAAAATTAGAGTTATGACTCATAATGTCACGTTTGCTCAGTCGGTCAGAGCATACTCTGGCTATGGGGTGAATGAACGCGGGTTCGTGTCCTGCACATGACTATATTTTTTTCTCTCGTAAATTTGAATTTTTGTAAAGAAGTGAATACTAATGATATAGATGAGTTACATTAAGTTGGCATCAAAAACTTTCCGTTTAATTATGTAAAGTGAATAACCATTTGATTATTTTTTTCGAGATCTTTACCTGGTACATCCCATTATTTGTAAATTAGATTGATGCAGTTGTCTTTATAGAAAAGATTTATAGTAGTAAGTACATACATACTTCTTTACATGCCAACACCCTGTCCTTGACAACATTGGTAAATTAATTGATGGACGATTCAAACCTTAGCTTGTAATTTGGTAATTTAAATATGGATCACTTCCTCGTTATTAATTCTATTTTAATGGATGCCACGTCCCTGACTGGACATTGAGCCCAAATGGCCTAGACCCCGGAAAGCCATGAACCAAGAATGTGTGGATTGCCCTTTATAAAGCCAATAGTTTATTGCAAGAATACAATACAAAATTGTACTTAGCATGATCTAAGAATCAGCGGTGTTTAAAAAAAACATTTTTTTTTCTTCGGTAAGTGGATGAGCAAGCGACATAACGACAAAGTACAAGGAGTTTTTCGCAGAGCTGCACTGAGCAGTAACAGTACATTTAAAATGAGAGGATTCATTTATAATAAGCTACCACATAAACAATGAAGACATTTTTATATTTAGACTATAAATATTCTAATTTATAAGACATATTATTCTACAGATGGTTTTTAAATGATAAGGAAATTTATATACTAATATTGATATTAATAATGACTTAATGACGAATGTAATTTTTATATTTATTTTGTGATTGTAATTTTAGTTTTAACGCAATTATACGTAATTTTTGCATCCCAATATGGTTAAAACATGGTGATCTTTCCTATTGACTATTGTCTACGTATCATTATATTGTACCCTGCTTTGCGAAATGAATAATTTGAATTTGAATGATCCTGTAGATAAATCAAGTACAACATTCAGTCCTGCATGCAGGAGTTTTTTTTTCTTTTTTTTATCACTGTTAGGTAAGCCTTTGACCACAATCTCACCTTATGGTAAGTCAGGCTTAATCTGGAATGACTGGCTCTCAAGGACAGCTGGCGGAACATACCGTTAGGTGGTTGGCGACAGATTCTCAACTTGAGGGTGGTCGCTAGCCAGGTGGGCATTCGTAAAATGCGGTGAAGCTCAAGCCCACGGCGGGATTCAAACCATGGACCTGCTGCGCGGTAGTCCATAGTCAATGCCACTGAGCCATCACTGCTTCAATTCTACTGCGTGCACAAATTATCATTTATATAATTATAATTGAGATATTGCGTCATAGCAAAAAGTAAACATTACTTCTATCGGTTTAAATTAAAAATTGAAGATAGGACACGCTCTAATATCACGACAATATAAGGTGGAGAAATTTTGACACAAGCATATAATGCACACGTTTTAATAAATGACGATGATAGGAAAGAAAAAGACAAGCATGTAGTAGACGCACACTACTGAGACTCAATCAGGAGACGTCGCCTGATTTGACATTGCCATTTTCCAGGTTCGGATGCCATTTCTCCCTAAAAAGAAATAATAAGTCAGGAAATGTAACTGCGTAAAAAAAATGACCCAAAAAAATTCGTGTCCAAGTAGGCGGGGCTTAAAAGTGGTGTCCAGCGCGTCATCAGTCGGACATGTTGCTTGCAAGCGAGCACACGTTAAATATTCGCGTACGTTTTCGTTTTTATCATTGTGAAATACAGTGGTGAATCATCATGCCAGCATGTGTTGTGAACTAGTGCAGAAGCCAAGCAAGATTAAAATGTCCAGGGATCACTTATCACTAATAATTAATCAAAATATTCAATGATGTTCACATACGTTATCAAAGCGAGATGGTCAATCCCATGCAGGATGAAGTCAGTAAATTTTTCATCTAGAAGATATTTTTTGCTTCATGATGATATTTTGAAATATAAAACGATTAAATTAATATATTTTAATTACAATTACGTTAATGTATTTTGCTTATTTTTTTTGATTTCCTGGCCATCCAATTCGGCAAAATAACTGAATAGCTGCAGTTAAGCTAGGAAGACATGACTGTGGATGCCTTTGAAAACCAGCAGAGTATGCTCCATAGATATTGATGAAAACGATATTAAGAAATCATTAAAATAAGGTATAAGCTTCCATGTTACACAAAACTGCAGTTCCAGTTTGTACAATAAATACATATTGTTTTATTACTCAAAACATCATTTTTATATATTAAATCTGAAATTAAGCTACTTTTTCAACCAGGTGATTCGTCACGAAAAACTTCAACCTTTTTAAGAGATACTAATATACCTACTGCCAATTTTCAAGTGTGCGATTTACCAGAGTTCGCAATAAAACAAATACTGCAGACTCTCAAGCGCATAAGGCACAAAAACATAAATTGCTGAGGTTTAACTATAATTTTTTGCTCTTAATCTTGAGTTATTTTTGTTTTTTCGTAGATCTGAAACTGATTTACAATGTTATTTTCTGGAGAATAAAACAAACGCTAAATATAGTGACCAACAGCCCAGAAAAACAAAATTTGTAAATTATCTTGTTTCAACAAGTACTGCAAAGCACGCATGAAAAACTGAAAAACAGTCACCAAACAATTAACAGCCCTAACTTTTTTTTGATAAAAAAGTTTTGAAGCTCTCGTAGCGTAGTTTACTTAGCTGTTCTCAACCGATCAGCAAAGTTAAGCACCGTCGTGCGCGGTCATGAGTTGGATGGGTGACCGCTAGTGACATTACTACTGGGCGTTTCCGTGCTTCGGAGGGCACGTTAAGCCGTCGGTCCCGGTTGTTGTCTTAGGATGGCAGTCGTTATAGCATGGTGGTAGGGCATTTTGCGAATGGCCGCCTGGCTAGCTACCACCCTCAAGTAGAAAATCTGTCGCCAAGCACCTAACAGTGTGTTCCGGCAGCTGTCCTTGAGAGCCAGTACTTCTAGGTTAGCCTGAACAACATCTTCGAACACATCATCACTTACCATCAGGTGAGATAATGGTCAAAGGATAACCTCAAAAAAAAAGTATTATCTTTGAATTTCTCAGAATCTGTCTTCACTACATTGCGAAGAAAGATTCTCTTTTAATGTCTTCTAGGCAAAAACTTAATAAACATATCATATTTGACCGAATCTAGGAGTTTATTGAGTTGTAAAAAGTATCCCAAAAAATTAACAAAAAACATTGTACAACATAACTGTTTTATTCTTGAATTGTTCTGGACCACTTATTACATAACGTCATCTAGTCTACGGTAACTCAGCTGCTTCGAGTATCTAAGTTACTATGGATACTCGAAGCTCAGCTGTCATAACAGACATTGCAGCACTGTCGAACCAATCGTTGCTTTTGTTATGAATTTAAACCAATCACCAAGCATGTCTATTTGTAAGCTAGGAAGTTATTCGTTCTTTAATCATACGTCGTTTTGGTTTGAAGTAGGGTCAATTTTTGTGTGGAGTTTTTTCTGAATTACATTTCTTGACTTATTATTTATTCGTAGATTTCTCCCGTATTTTTATAACCTCAATGATTATTTCCGAGATTATAATGCAAATAGTCCATAATACAAAAAAAAAACATTTTCTTATGAGTCGGTCACATAATTGCTTCTTTAAGAGTTTTCCTTTAAAAAAATAATATTTAGTAACTGGTGCACTTTAATGGGACACTTTCGATAGTCAGATAGACGCTCGAAGATGTTTTCTTATTAATGTCTATGTAGCAAGGAGGTTGATCTAGTTATTATACTGTTCAGTCATGATCTCTACTGACAAGAATTAACATCGTTACATTATACTGGGTGAGCTTTTGTGAACAAACATATATCCTTAATGTATACGTAACGTGTCTCATACGTAATGCATTCAAGGCAGAAAAATATTGCAAGCTTGAAAAGTGGCTTGCAATTATCCAGAAACCAGGCTTTGTTACTTACTCGAATACCATAATACACTGTTTCTGGTTTAAAAAGCCATATCCATTGAATTTCCGCACATTGTTTAGCCATAAAGGTGGATTGAAAAATTCACCGGATAATTATAGACCTATTTCCCTCTTAGGAGTTTTTTCTAAATTCCTAGAAAGGCTTGTGACTAAGCGCTCGATGCAATTTCTAGATTCTCGTAAGTTAATTTCCTCTAAGCAGTTTGGATTTCGAAAAGGAAAGAGTACGGAAGATGCAGTTACGCTTCTTACGTCTACAGTGGCTTCGTACCTAGATACAAAACAGCCTTGTATTGGCGTATTTTTAGATTTAGCGAAAGCTTTTGACTCTGTCTCCGTTCCTATACTATTGAAAAAATTAGAGGGCTTTGGCATACGTGGAATCGCTTTAAACTGGTTCTCAAGCTACCTAAGAGGTCGGAGGCAGTGTGTAAAGGTTGGCCAGAATATTAGCAGTTATCAATGCATTTATTTTGGAGTCCCGCAGGGAAGCATCCTCGGACCTACATTGTTTCTGTTATATATCAATGACATCCATAACATTGCCTTAGAAAACGCCGACATCTTGTGTTACGCAGACGACACTGCGATTATCTTTCATGGTAACACTTGGCCATCTGTCCTTTCTTCTGCAGAGAACGGCATGTTATTGATTTCTAATTGGCTACAAAAGAATCTCCTCACACTAAACACTAAAAAAAAATGTATGTATGTTTCCATATAACTGCAGCTTCAGCTCCAAAAATTGACACTTGTATTAAAATCCATACCAATTTGTGCCAAATGCAAAATTCTTGTTCATGTGAATCTCTTAAGCGCACGAATCTTTTAAAATATCTTGGTGTACACATTGACGAGAACCTAACGTTTCAGATGCATATTGTGAATTTGTCAGCCAGTCTTAGAAAGGTTATACATGTCATGCGAAGTTTGCGTAATGCAGCATGTATGGAAACCCTCAAATCGGTGTACTACGCACTCTGTCAATTTCTTATAGTATATTGCATATCATGTTGGGGTAAGGCTGCAAAAGTTTTTGCAATCATTACAGAGAGGGCATAACGATCGGTTCTGAAAGTTATGCTGGGGAAGCCTTACAGACATCCTACTGCTTTAGTATTTAAAGAAGCTGAAGTACTCAATGTACGACAGCTTTTTATATTCAAAATATCGCTGGCTGTACACAAAATGATAATCCAATCTTGTGACTATTAGGAAATGTGTAACCGCAGAGTTTATAGATTAACTAAGCCTTTTACTTTTACTGAATTTGCGAAACGGTTTGGCAATTTTGTTAAATACCATGTTTATAACACTGTATGCAATTACTGTGATATTAAAAATAAAAGTTACTTGGAGGCACGGATTTTAATTTATCAATGGTTATTAACGTTGACATATGATGATACGGAAGATATTTTGATCATTAAAAAGCTTTAATTTACATATCATGTTTCAATACCAAGATTTTTTTGTGATGTATTATGTATTATATCATATTAATGTGAGTCAGATGTAATATTTTTGTACTTATATATATATATATATATATATATATATATATATATATATATATATATATATATATATATATATATATATATATATATATATATATATATATATCAATAGTATAATTTACATTCATGATGTTAATTGTAACAATAATGTTAAATTTTTCAAGTTTTACTTTTGCTGTTAAATGTTTCAAGTTAAATATTATTTTATTTTTTTAAGTTAAAATGTATACTGTTTGCTACCGAAAACCATAGAGAATACTGTAATCGTATTGTTGTATCTCCTAAGATTTCCTCGATACAGGCTTGCCTAGTGAGGAAATCAAAAGACATTTAGTGTGTTTGGAAAACGAAAGTCTGCAAACAATAATAGCAACTGTACCATACCTATGCTTTATGTTATAATATGTTTCGCTTTACAGTAATAAACGATTATTATTATTATATTATAGCTCAGAATAGACGAAAATAAATCCTGGTAAGCTGGTAAAGCCGCCATTGAAACAGTCTGCCTGAGTTTTGTAAGAACAAAACATAATAGGTGTCAGTTTTAGGCCACCTGCTCCCTATGCTTTTTCCAAATAAAATGTTTGTCCATGTAAATCCCAAGGAACCTGAAGGTATCAACTTTGTAAATTTTATCATGTGATAAATGCCAAGATAATTGGATAAATGATAAATTAAGTGTGGGTACAGAACCCATCCCGCCCATGACCGTGGGGTGCTGGGCTAGAATGTCACCCCCCCCCCCCCCTCAGTTTTACCCGTTGGTGTCGTAAGAGGCGACTAAGGGTAACACCAAAATGTGAGCAGCAGCGCTTTCTGTGGAACTGATATCTCACACTGCGATCCTCAAGACGCCTGCCAAGCGTGGGGATTATGGCAAACCCACCCATAATGGGGGAGGCTGTATTCATTTAAACAGTATAGTACATATACCATGGTGTTCGAGTACAACTCAGACATGGCTGGTTTTATAAATATAGTTTTGTCCTTAGAAGAGAAGATATTCTTGTACTGACTCCAGCTGCTAGGGACAAGGGCAGAAAGATGACGATTCAGCTCTAACATAATCTGATTATTATAAACGGAACAGTCTTGATCCTTAAGACGGAAACTATTGCCATCACTCACTTTACTAATTTCCCCGTCATTAATTTAGTTTAGCTTAATTAAGACCAAGCTTTTAGGCCTAACACAAGGCAGTCTGTTAAGTATGGATACTTGGTAATTTGTTGACAGCATCCCGTCCTTGGCAACATTATTGGGAAATTAATTAATGGGCTTCTTGTAATTTGGGGATTAATTAAGGATAGATTAGGTATTTGAACTTTAGTTGTTATATTATTATGTATCAAGATTTGTTGATGCTTGTATCATTATCCATGTTAGATTTGGTTACATAAGCCTACTCAAATTCTTTGGGGGTTCCGTAAATTATGTGGAAAACGAAGTCGTATAAGGTAAAGAGGTTCCACTGTCTGTTAATATTTTTAGCCGACTTCAAAAAAGGAGAAGGTTCTCAATTTTGATACCCCGTTCGATAGGTTTAGAAGAAAAAACACTTTTTATCTCACAGTAAGGCGTCTAAAATCCTCCAGTTTGATTATTTTTATTGTACCTAGTGTCACTTGTGCTTTCAAGACGAATCTAACGATATCTCTTACGTTGAAATCGGTTAGACCGTTTAGAAGTTA
Organism: Plagodis pulveraria; assembly: GCA_963890685.1. Classification (NCBI taxonomy): domain Eukaryota; kingdom Metazoa; phylum Arthropoda; class Insecta; order Lepidoptera; family Geometridae; genus Plagodis; species Plagodis pulveraria. Next base: position 4,945,297 of record OY982964.1, on the reverse strand, counting down.
TGGTGGAATACGAAACTCACAATATACATACATACATGAACCTTGAAAACATAACTCTCCTTTTTTGGGCAGTGGTGTAAAAATTAAGTGGAATTGTCACTAGATTTTTTATTTTATTATTTTTAGTGTTGTACTAAAATATCAAATTAATGTTTTTTTAAAACATGTGTAACTATTAAATATGTATTTACGCAAAGTAACTCTTGAACGCATGGTGGAACGGCATATTGCGAATGCCCGCCTGGCTAGCGACCACCCTCAAATAGAAAATCTGTCGCCAAGCACCTAACGGTGTGTTTCGGCAGCAGTCCTTGAGAGACAGTGAAATTTCAGGCATATGAGACTTAAGAACTATGTCTCAAGGTGACGGGCGGAGTGCAATTCGTTACTTATGACGAAATGCATCTGTTATAGGCAGAGGTTAGTCCGCTTAACATCAGGTGGGCCGCGAGCTAATTCCGTCAAAATAAAAAAAAAATAAAAAAAATCTTTTATTTTACATTTTTTATAGTTAGATCGGATAATGTTTGTACTGAATTATATGACACACAAGTTTTTTTTAAGCTAACGTCACAGAACAGGCACCAGGCCTACCTGAATTTAAGCGGTAACCTCTGCATATAACAGACGCAGTTCATCACAAGTGGCAATTTGCACTGCGCCCATCACCCTGAGACATAAAGTTATCAAGTCTCATGTGCCTGCAATTTTACCGGCTCTCATACCCTTTAAACAGGATCATAGTGATGTGAACATTACTACTTGGCAATAGAAATAAGTATAGTGGCAGTACTTATCGGGACAAATTCACACAAATAATCCTACTGCTGCAAAAATATTTTGTAATATAGATTTTAATAATGATAAATTTTGACTGTTTCAGGGGTAACTTGAAAATCAGTTGTAGTTTTTTTTTAATTGTTACATGACCAAATACAGGCCATTTTACTCACGAAAATACGCCTCTAATTTTTTTCTGTAGTTGCAACTGGTGCATTTTATACATGGTAATTTGGGTAGGCCAAACAATCATATGTTAATAATAACAAATATTTTAAGAAAACATCAAATTAATTGTTTGATAAAACACTTAAAAATCTTTATAATTTTTTTTTTATATGTAGTGACAATTTTGCCTAATTTCCTGTTAAGCTGTCGTGACGTCACAAACGCCACGCAGCCAAACCTGAAGAGTATTCGACGCGTTTCGCTTCTAAACGAAGCATCTTCAGGAGGTCTTGACTCTACGAACACGCGATCGAGACTATATTATTTTATTATTAAATTTATTTCCGCAATGTAACGCCTGAATCTATTCATTAATCATATTTTAAATTTCTAATCAAAGTTATGAATGTTTTGGTTACATTATTATGATATAAATATGATTTGTAACGATAATTTTGAAATGAGTTCAAAATTATATAAAATTCACATTTTATATAATTTTGAACTCTACTTATTTTACTTACATTTGCCAAGTCACGTATTAACATTGACTTAAAACTTTACTAATATTTACGTATTAATAATTATTAATTAATTGAATTTCATGTTTTATTCTATAATATACCTATACTAATTTAATAAGGAAATGTAATACTCGTAATTACTGTATAAAGTTATTTTTGTAATTGAAATATTTTTGACTACACTATTGTATTGGGGTTAATCCTGTAAAAATAGTTGTAGTGAAGGAATAAATAAGAAAATAAATATTAAAGCTCGTGACTGTACTATTAGCCTTCACACTCACATAAGACATAGTGTACAAACGAGGCCCATACAAATGTGCGTCAAAAAATTACCGTTGAGGGGCGCACCTTTGTGATTGAATAATTTTGAACAGTATCTAGTTACCAACGCAAACAACAAAAGCAAAAAAACTGTTTCATTCTTAATTTTCACCGTACCCAGCAATGATGGCCGAGCGGTAATAGCTATGGACTGCCGTGCCGCAGTACCCTGGTTCGATCCCCACCGCTGGCTTGAGCTTCAACGCATGGTGGAAGGGCATTTTGCGATTGCCCGCCTGGCTAGCTACCACCCTCAAGTAGAAAGTCTGTCGCCAAGCACCGAAAGGTGTGTTTCGGCAGTAGTCCTTGAGAGCCAGTGAAATTACAGGCACAATGAGAATTAACAACTATGTCTCAATGTGACGGGCGCAGTGCAATGCGTGACTTGTGATGAATTGCAACTGTTATAGGCAGAGGTTAGTCCACTTAACATCAGGTGGGCCTCGAGCTTGTTCCGTCACAATAACATAAAAAAAACCCACAAAATTATAATCACTTTACGCGTACATTTTGAAAGTTTCCACTTCATAATCTTAATCCAGACGTCCATTAAACCCCAGAAACTTCCTCTACATAATTTAACAACATCTTCCCAACTATAAAATAACGATATACAATATAGTGGAACTAAATTAATAACACGTTCAATTAATAATGTAGATGGCGTTTGGGTCGCACCTGCGTTGGAACTTTGTGACGCACGTTTGGTGCGGACTTTCCCTAAGGCCCCGAGGTCGTTCTAGTTGATGACAACGGATTTGCAGTTACAATAGATATTCTCATAATTAATTAACTGAGGAGGATAAATAGTATAATATACTCGTGTAGTAGGCGTGCAAGGTAACAGTATAAGAATTATATCATCCTATAGGATACTTACACCTAGTAAGTGTACAAGCACACTTTTTATTACGTTTTGTTTTCTCGTTTTGTATTTGTAAAATAATGTTTGAGTAGATCAATTCCTATTAATACATACAGTATATTTTATGCGCCGATGGTAAAATGGTGAAGGTAGAACCATACTGATTCAAGTGATTTTTTTTCTATATTGGAGTTATATGCAACAAATGAAAGGAAAAAAATATTAAATTTATGCCACAAGTACAAAAAGCGCTTTATATTGCTAGAGGACCTCAATTTTTCACTTTAGCATTATACTTACTTTCAAAAATATATCCTGCTATACTGATCCAAGTAGAAACCGAATTTGGATTACTATGGCCCTGATTTATTGAAAAAGATATACAAGTACAAAATATTCACTCAACTGGCAACGGAACAAGTATTATATTACATATTTTTTTCTATGAGTTATATTTGTCATATAGTTTTTCGATGTAAGTCAACTTGAATTTGGGTAAATATTTTGTGCCAAAATGATCCAAGAGGTTTTTTTTTCTGCAGAAACCAACATTTCGACTACTTTTTTTTTATTTTGTCTAACATATTATCCATCATTTTGATAAAAATTACAGCATAATATATCATGTTTTTTTTTTAAAACAAGTTCAAACGCGTTTCCTTCTTTTTCTCAATATAATGAAAACGATACTTGGATCAGTATGGTCAGTACCGTCGCCAAATATTAAATTTGTAGTAAAAAGTGTCTGGCTCTATACAGCGACGTTGTGATTCCAAATTTAAGGAATAATTAAGAATAATAATATATATAATAAAAATTGAACATGAAATTAATGAGTTACAAAATTAAAACTTGAGGAAAATTTAAGGATTGGATGCTATTCACCCTTATAGCCGGGATGTGCTGTAGAGGTGGATGGCGCAAATTTGAATTCTGCACTGGACTATATTTTTTCTCTCATTATAATTTTGTGATGTAATCCGTAGAGCATACGTCATTGAAAATTATAGGGTTACCAAATAAGTTATTAGTTAAGTGATGATGTGGTCGAAGATGTTGTTCAGGCTAGCCTATAATTACTGGCGCTCAAGGACTGCTGCCGGAACACACAGTTGGGTGCTTGACGACAGACTTTCTACTTAAGGGTGGTAACTAGCCAGGCGGGCATTAGCAAAATGCTCTACCACCACGCTGTAACGACTGCCATCGTAAGACAACAACCGGGACCGACGGCTTAACAAGCCTTCCGAAAGCGGTCACCCATCCAACTCCTAACTGCGGCGGACGTTGCTTAACTTATCTGATCGATTAAGAAACGCTAAGCAAACTTCGCTACGAGCGCTTCAATTTGATTACGTTGATTTTTTAAATATTTTTAATATTGTCTTTTGAGAAATAAATCGGCGTAATATTAATATTTTAATAACACAATACTTCAAAATACTATATCTTTTATCATTATAATAAAGAAAAGTATTGTGATACTAATATATACGTCTAATAAAAATCTTAAGCTATATTTTTCTCAGCGATATATTTCTCAATAAGTAAAAGTAATATTTTACCTGTAAATAGTAATAGATAATTCTGAAATGTCTATGAAATAGTTAACGAATTATTAATTACAAACTAGAGTAAAGTTATTACAAAGCAATACCATTCAAAGCAAAGGAAGCATCAAATACAGAGTTATCAACGACCAATAATAAATAATAAACAGCGGAAAGTGCGGGTAGTTGGAAACTGGCGAAACTTGTATAATTGGCGCTCGGTCCATGCGGCACTTATTGAATTTAATAACAAGCAACTTGTAGTTATTAATACGGTCGCACTATAAATACGCCAGAAGTTTGGTTTTATATTTACTGTAGTTTGGTATTAGTTCTCTGTAGCATATGCCTTTATTGGTTACAGAAAGTTATTTTATCTGTAGTGTTTGTTTGCCATAAAGTTTATATTCTGTTTACTACATATTATTATCTTATTTCTTATTTAAATAAATATTAATTGACTTCTTATTGAAGAACTCTTTTATAAACATGGTCCGCGTATTTTTTAATTTATTTTCAATATATTTTTCGATATACGTTTTCGATCCGATATCCAGGCTGGTTACGCCAATATTTATAATTTTAATATTGAATTGTATAAGTCAATAATATGACAATGTTTAGTTCACCTCCCATGGACCATACAAGGGGAGTTACTTATATCGGTACGACGATGAAACCTGGTCACCGGCCTCTCACCCGAGCCTCCTGCGTCGGGCAGTCTGCTGTGGAAACTTGTTTTGAATGTACCCTCCCCTCCGCTGTCAATGAGCGATATTGCTCATCTAGTACATACCATATAAAGTATTTCGTCATAAATAAAATTGTTCCATATCTGTGAAGAGTGATTGTGCAGTGCAATGCACCGTATTATAACTGTGGTCAGCTACTGGATGGACTAGATAAACCTTCCGCAGCAGACAGCCTCCAGAGACGTGGATTCTTTTACAAAGGTCAGTAGCTCTCTTCGTGGTTTTCTGGTATGTTGGGCTAGCAACGTCATTTTCTTAGCAGTGATATATAGGATTTCGGTGAACCAGCAATTATTCTGTTTCACATTTCTAATTGTCGCAGGCGCGTCACAATTAATCAATTCAGATGTTACTTTGCGGAAATCCATGTTTAGTATAATAAGATATATGTATTTAAAATATAGCAGTTTCCCCTATTTATGTACGGATCTTAATAATCATCTCTCATCAGTTCTTGCTAATCAAAAAGAAATCTATATACAATGTTTTTAAGTGCAGCCTACCGGTAATCTTTAAAATAAAATTAAAAAACCCAGCCACTTTCAATTACCCCCACACTGTGCACCTTAGAATTGGCCTCACAAAAACTCCGGCACAAAGAGTTTGTTCTTATCTCGTTTATTTACCATTCTATGTTTACGAGCACCCATAAAGTTAATACCTACCTTTTGTCCTTACCCTCTGGAATATAAAAATGCTTGTAGAAATACTTACAAGGGGGTAGGTGAAATTCTAGAGGTTTTTTTATGAATGCGGTAAAGCAGGCCCGTTTGGCGAGGTCACGTTTGCTCGTAGACTTTAGTCAAAAATCTTTTTACCCCACTGCCAAGGAAGGATTATGTTTCGGACGTATCTTGTAATATGTTCGTTTGTAAATTTCTGTATTACCTCGTATCTTTTTAAGGGCTGGATCGATTTTGTCAGTTACGATATATTTGTCTTAATAATCCAAGTGTTCTAGATAGGTGATTGAAAAACAAATTTATCGTCCAGTGTTTCAAAATAAAGAAAATTGAAAGAGGATTACAAAAATATACACTAATTGTATGTTTAAATTTAATGGCATACTAAAAATTCGGGTGAAAATTCAGCAACTATTGATTATTATTAATTCTTAATTACAATCCAGAGACTTTTATGTGATAATAGACTCGTTCCTTATTACGTGAGTCCTGAAACTACATGACTTGATGTGGTGGCTTAGATACCTCTGCCATGCTTTTTTAGAATAAACAGACGTTATAGTATGTTTTTTTTTGTCATATGATTCTTACTCCTCTATAGAAATCCTTAATTGACAACATTAATGTCTACATTCGTTTAGCTTAACACATTTTCCAGTCTTAACATTCCTGACAGTAGGGGTGTTGCAGAAACAGTCAGGCATGCCACAGGCGCTTGGCACGTCCTTTGGCAGGTCGTGGACAGTAGGGTTGTCACAAGATGGTTCAGCTTTTTGTGGACAATACAACACCGAGTGTTCGCCGGGAGGACAGTTTGCTGAAATGAAAAAGCGATATAAAAATTATGTTATCATCATCTTTCGACTTTGGTCTTACATGAAGTTGGGTCCCAAAATATCGGACAAGAGCGAGTCGTTCTCATTCTATTAGATTTCCGCCAGCCCTGGCTCACTCCGCCCTTTTAAGAACAAAACTACAGGCGTGTCCGTCCGGACGGGATTAATCAACAGTGCGTGCCGCCTTAGAAGAGATCAGAGCAATGCGTGGCTATGCAATAGAAGGAAACACGTGTTGTGGGTGAATATAAATATAAGTTACTTTGCTAGCTGAACTGCACTTTGTTACGTCGTAGCTAGAGTCGCTAATTTATTAAATGGTTTCGCCGAGTGACCCTTCTGGACCTTTTTATTCTGTGGTTCCGCATTGGAACAGACTAAACATGAAATTATTTGTTTATTTTGATATAGGCTGAAGAACTATGGTAAAAAGCGACGTTTGCAGGTTAATTTGTAAGTAATCCAAATGAAAGCTTTACTAGATGCCCGAGGACGCATAGATAGACAGACAAACAGCACAGAGACATTGATACGGCTACATTTTGTCTTTTGGGTAAGGAAGGGTAACGGATTGGTTTGTTTTCGTTATTATCGACAGCCTTCCTCTGTTGGAAAGAATCCTCAGAATCATAAGAATTCTTGTGGAATATCCACAAAGGATGGTAGAACCCCTATTATGTAGCAAATGTGGGACAACACTCCACAATAGTGAGGTGCAACCACAAAGAGCGCAACTGTATTTTATTACGAGCTCCATGCAGCTCTTTCGGAGCCATGCGTTCCTTTAGTGGCATTTTATGAACTTACAAATAGGAGCATAAAGATAGCAAGAAAGGATTCAGTCTTGGACATTTAAGCCATAATCTGTAAAGAACTAGTTTACGACATTATATTGACGATTTGAAACGAATACGTAGTGTGACGGTACATTCACAAGTTCTCCAAAATTGTTAAAGATATATTCATGCATTAAACTTATGTCTTTATAACGGGAATGCCAAGTAAGAATTTCGTTGTAAAAAACATAACTCCGTTTTCGTTTAACATTTTTTTTTCAATTTATTCAGATTACGAACGTAAAAATGCGTTATCATGTAAGAAAAAGTCCTCGTTCTCAATCGGTATCGTAATAAACATAATTATGCTTCATTCGTAACTGTTTAAAGATATAAAAATAAAGAAGTTTTATTAGTTCTTTTGTAATTTTTTTACTGGCAAGTCCAAGGTACATTTTATAAATATTTAGTTCTAGATAGGTGATTGAAAAACAAATTTATCGTCCAGTGTTTCAAAATTAAGAAAATTGAAAGAGGATTACAAAAATATACACTAATTGTATGTTTAAATTTAATGGCATACTAAAAATTCGGGTGAAAATTCAGCAACTATTGATTATTATTAATTCTTAATTACAATCCAGAGACTTTTATGTGATAATAGACTCGTTCCTTATTACGTGAGTCCTGAAACTACATGACTTGATGTGGTGGCTTAGATACCTCTGCCATGCTTTTTTAGAATAAACAGACGTTATAGTATGTTTTTTTTTGTCATATGATTCTTACTCCTCTATAGAAATCCTTAATTGACAACATTAATGTCTACATTCGTTTAGCTTAACACATTTTCCAGTCTTAACATTCCTGACAGTAGGGGTGTTGCAGAAACAGTCAGGGATGCCACAGGCGCTTGGCACGTCCTTTGGCAGGTCGTGGACAGTAGGGTTGTCACAAGATGGTTCAGCTTTTTGAGGACAATACAACACCGAGTGTTCGCCGGGAGGACAGTTTGCTGAAATGAAAAAGCGATATAAAAATTATGTTATCATCATCTTTCGACTTTGGTCTTACATGAAGTTGGGTCCCAAAATATCGGACAAGAGCGAGTCGTTCTCATTCTATTAGATTTCCGCCAGCCCTGGCTCACTCCGCCCTTTTAAAAACAAAACTACAGGCGTGTCCGTCCGGACGGGATTAATCAACAGTGCGTGCCGCCTTAGAAGAGATCAGAGCAATGCGTGGCTATGCAATAGAAGGAAACACGTGTTGTGGGTGAATATAAATATAAGTTACTTTGCTAGCTGAACTGCACTTTGTTACGTCGTAGCTAGAGTCGCTAATTTATTAAATGGTTTCACCGAGTGACCCTTCTGGACCTTTTTATTCTGTGGTTCCGCATTGGAACAGACTAAACATGAAATTATTTGTTTATTTTGATATAGGCTGAAGAACTATGGTAAAAAGCGACGCTTGCAGGTTAATTTGTAAGTAATCCAAATGAAAGCTTTACTAGATGCCCGAGGACGCATAGATAGACAGACAAACAGCACAGAGACATTGATACGGCTACATTTTGTCTTTTGGGTAAGGAAGGGTAACGGATTGGTTTGTTTTCGTTATTATCGACAGCCTTCCTCTGTTGGAAAGAATCCTCAGAATCATAAGAATTCTTGTGGAATATCCACAAAGGATGGTAGAACCCCTATTATGTAGCAAATGTGGGACAACACTCCACAATAGTGAGGTGCAACCACAGAGAGCGCAACTGTATTTTATTACGAGCTCCATGCAGCTCTTTCGGAGCCATGCGTTCCTTTAGTGGCATTTTATGAACTTACAAATAGGAGCATAAAGATAGCAAGAAAGGATTCAGTCTTGGACATTTAAGCCATAATCTGTAAAGAACTAGTTTACGACATTATATTGACGATTTGAAACGAATACGTAGTGTGACGGTACATTCACAAGTTCTCCAAAATTGTTAAAGATATATTCATGCATTAAACTTATGTCTTTATAACGGGAATGCCAAGTAAGAATTTCGTTGTAAAAAACATAACTCCGTTTTCGTTTAACATTTTTTTTTCAATTTATTCAGATTACGAACGTAAAAATGCGTTATCATGTAAGAAAAAGTCCTCGTTCTCAATCGGTATCGTAATAAACATAATTATGCTTCATTCGTAACTGTTTAAAGATATAAAAATAAAGAAGTTTTATTTGTTCTTTTGTAATTTTTTTTACTGGCAAGTCCAAGGTACATTTTATAAATATTTATACTACTTAAATATCTTTTTAATTAGGTTTATGAAAATAATTTATTAAAATTTAACATTTATATAATTATAAACTATAAAATTAGTAATTATAATCTTTTTACTCTTAATACATTTAAATACAATTTGCAGTTATCGTGCTTGTACTTGTCCTAAGAACAAAGATTCTATAAGCTGCATGGATATGTATTCTTTTAACGTGTAGAAGGGATTGTTTTCAAAAAAGTTCTTAAGTTGTAGTTTGAGCAAACTATATTTTAAGATGGTCAAATATTTTGGTAATATATTTTACATAAGTATTTTCGAATAACGACCTTGTTTCTATACTTTAGCTACTCTGATTTTTGGTACAACCCAAATTTTATATATTATAATTTATAATTAGCTTTTCATTATTACGCAGATTGAAAGGGAAACCTTTTTCTTGTTTTTCTGGACTAACCCCATTCTCATGAATTTCTAAAAAACAATTATGGATGTACAAAGAAACAACTGTCATAATTTTGTCTTTCATAAAGTGTTCCCTTACGGGGCTACGCTTTTTCAGCCCATTAATTGTTCTTACGAACGTTTAACTTCGTACGTGACAGAAGGGATATTATCGAGAAAAAATTGTTTGTGATATGCATTTATTAAATTATTGCAATGAAAATAGTCCCGTGTAAATGACATAATTTTCTTTTATATTCGCATAGCCCTAACAGAACATCTAATTTTGAAGCAATGATGGCTCAGTGGCATTGGCTATGGACTGCCGTGTACTAAATCCATGGTTCGAATCCCGCCGCGGGCTTGAGCATTTTTTTTTTTTTCTATGCCTAATAGGTTAGCCTTTGACCACTATCTCACCTGATGGTAAGTGATGATGTGGTCGAAGATGTTGTTCAGGCTAACCTAGAACCTAGAAGCTTCACCACATGGTGGAAGGGCATTTTACGAATGCCCGCCTGGCTAGTATCTCAAGTAAAAAATCTGTCGCCAAGCACCTAACAGTGTGTTCCGGCAGTAAAATTTCAGACTCATGAGACCTAACAACTGTACGTCTCAGTGTGACGGGCACAGTGCAATTCGTCGTTGACGAAATGCATCTGTTATAGGCAGAGGTTAGTCCACTTAAAATCAGGTGGGCCTCAAGCTTGTTCCTTCACAATATATCACATAAATAAAAACCTGGATATATAAAAGGTGCTCTAAAAAATGAACCTTGTTTTAACGGTAATAATAATATGCAGTATTTATATAGCTGATGATAGTAATTGTGTGTCAGGGTGTGTGTTTCTGTCATTGCAATGTATGCCTTGTTTAATTAGAAATACAAAACAAAATCGCAGAAAAGAAGCAAGATGGTGCGCATGGTGGTAGGGCATTTTGCGAATGTCCGCCTGGCTAGCTACCACCCTCAAGTATAAAATCTGTCGCCAAGCACCTAACGGTGTGTTCCGGCAGCTGTCCTTGAGAGCCAGTACTTCTAGGTTAGCCTGAACAACATCTTCGACCACATCATCACTTACCATTAGGTGAGATAGTGGTCAAAGGCTAACCTATCAAGCATAAAAAAAATAAAAAAAAATATGAACTAACTTTATATTGCACAAGATAATTATTAATTCAAGCGTTATATTGGAGAGATCCGTTTTGAAAAAAAAAAAATAAGCGCACGTCAATTTAATATAAAAAAAAATACTTTAGGTACCTCCATTAAATCTAGTGATAATTCGGCCTCTCAAATTTCTAGATCGTGCACTCTAAGAGTGAAAACCTCATAAGGATACTTTGTCTATAATCAAAATGCGTCGAAAGTTCTCCGGTTTGGATACGTGGCGTTTATGACGTTACTTCGGCACTTTGACTGAACAGGATAGTTATGCGGAATTTTCATATAATAAATGCTTTGTATATTTCAAGTGTTTTTTTTTTAAATAATTAAATGTTTTATTGAAATATTTTTTTTATACTTGTTATTATAATGTTGTCTTAGGTTTTCGCTATTATTACACATAGTAATTAAACAACTTTAAACGGTTTAAATCGCGTATATTTATCATTATTGTTGTCCCGACGTTTCAAACACTTTGAAGTGATCGTGGTCAGGGAAAATAATGATAAATATACGCGATTGAAACCGTTTAAAGTTGTTTAATTACTTTTTTTAATGTTTGTTGCACCTTTATACCGTCTGAATGCACTTTGAAGGAATGTTTTTCTTTAAATTCTTGAACTCATATTTACCCGTAGGAAATCCTTGACCCTGCACCGAGCCAACAGCAACCAAAGCGGCCACAAATAATACCAATAACTTCATTTCTGAACAATAGTAGTACTTCTCTTGTAACGTCCGAACGTATATGCGTTTAGTTCAGGAACTGTGGTGGTAGGAATCTTAAACACCGATATTTATACCTAGACATGTACTCCCATACAATAGGCTTTATAAACGTTTTGCTTTTAAATGTGTATTCAAAATCTTTATAGGGTATCAGTGAATTCCCTCTTTACTGAGAATGAGGAAAATCATTGGTTACGTATATCTGATGACTTATTTTATCCATAATTGGATATTACTCTTTTGTCACGTGTTGTTTCTTCTATTCGATTGTTAGCTCATCATCTTCATACCTTTGTCTCTTTTATAGGGGGTTGGTACGGCTTTAAATAATTTATGATTTATAATCTTTTTGAAGTGTTCTAAGCGTAGCAGATCAACTAAGTTGTGAAAATTCCGCTGCAGTCTCATGATTTGGATAGGTGACCGCTAGTTGTTATATGTTTCAGTATTGAGCGCTGCTATGCTTTGGAAGACATGTTTACTAATAAGTAATATTTAGTTAATTAAACTGGTTCTTAAGATGCTGGTCTTAGCGTGATAGTAGTTATAGCTTGTTGGTAGCCCTCAAATAGATAATCTGTCGCCAAGCAACTAACGGTGTGTTCCGGTACCTAACCTTGAGAGTTGGTAATTCTAAGTTAAAGCCTGGAAAACACCTACATAAACATCAGGTGAGATAGTGATCAAAGGCTAGCTAGACTATCAGGTATAAATAAAAATAAATAAATGTCTTTCTAACATTGTAATTCTCCGCATTAACGCCCGCCAAGCGAATAATCTTCCAAAACTACAACGAGAGGAGAAATGTAAAGTTTTAATACGAATTTTACCTTTTGTTGTATTAAAAAAAAGGCATATTATACACAATTAATAACACAAGATCATGATTTTATGTCTGACGTCCAGGATGAAACTATAAACCTTCTTTGGAATCCATGTTTAATATTATTTTTTTTTTTCTATATGCTGATAAGCGTTAGACGACTATCCCACCTAATGTGAACTTTTGAACTATCATGGTACCGATTTCGACAAGTTATTTCACACTTGTGAGTTTGGAAGTGGGTTCCATTTTTAAGTAAGTAAAAAAAATACTCTTTTTTAGTGGCCTTACGGGACTGATTATCGTTCACTGTCAATGACAATAACATCAAGATAGGAAAACACTTTTCAGTTATTGGAATGTGACTCAAGAAGTTGGTCAAAAAGAAACTCTAACGAAGTTAATCTTTTACATAAATACTTTGATAACAGTTTTACTTACTTACCTAGACGTTCGGCGGTTGGTATCAAACTGTGTAGTAAGTATAGCCTGAATTATTTAAAAAACGCAAATGAACTCGTTCAACTAAAAATTGACAGTCGTTTGTCACAGTCGCAAATGTCGCTAGAGATAATATTATATACTTATTAAATTTTGAAGCAGTGAAGGCTCAGTGGCATTGGCTATGGACTGCTGCGCAGCAGGTCCATGATTCAAATCCCGCCGCGGGTTTGAGATTCACCGCATGGTGGAAGGGCATTTTGTGAATGCCCGCCTGGCCAGCGACCACCCTCAAGTATAAAATCTGTCACCAAGGACCTAACGGTGTATTCCGGCAGCAGTCCTTGAGAGCCAGTGAAATTACAGGCAAATGAGACTTTACAACTATGTCTCAAGGTGACGGGCGCAGTACAATTCGTGATATGTGACGAAATATATCTGTTATAGGCAGAAGTTAGTCCGCTTAACATCAGGTGGGCCTCGAGCTTGTTCCGTCACAATAACATAAAAAAATAAAAAATATTAAGATAATATGCAATATATTACTTTTTTTTAATATATTGTCACAGAATAAAATGTGCCAGAATGATCACTCCGCAAAGCCATTCCAATAAATAAGTGACTCCAGCTGGGAAGCAATAAAGAGCACTTTAACTCTCGAACGACGGAGTACCTAATATTTATATTCATCTACAAGGCGTCTCTCTTTCTATTGCATAGCCACGCATATCTTTGATCTCTTCTGACGCAGCACACACTGTAGAATAAACCGGTCTGGACGGATACGCACTTAGATTTCCTGGATCTTGTGATTTTAGCATGGTTAAATCACCATTTTAAGGATTACAGATTTGTGAAATCTGGCATTTTTAGCAGTATCTACTTATATCTAACCAAGTTATTAAGAAACTAAAAATCTGTCTGGCAAGATCTGATGAATTTGATCATTTACAAAACTAAGCTTCTCATAGTTACAAAAATCTACAAATATTGACCTAATAAAATAGACCTATTTTTAAATCTGGTACTGGCTCAATACAATATGTATCCTACATATATTCATGGAATTTCCCTTTCATGTTATATTTTTTTTATTCTTTGATGATAATTATAATATCAAACAGTACTAAAAAGTGGCCGAGTGCCTGATTATATAAATGGTCAGAACATAAGAAACAATTAAACAAAGAACATTTAAAAAAATATAAATAAAAACACATCAAACACTTTTAATATTATAACCTTGATGCTTCCTTTGTTTGTAAAACAACCGTGTCTTTCCTTACCTACAAGTCAATTGAAAAACAACCAATCAACTAAACTTTGAGGCTCTGAACGTAGCCCAGTTAGAACTAACAGATGTAAACTTATTGTTATTGTTTTTTATTTTCACTGAGGCGCACTGAAGTAAAAATAATCAAGTAGTATTTTCACCTCACACGCTCAAAATGGAGTTGTTTATTATTCGAAATCTACGTAGAAAAATGATTTTTGTCCGTTAGCGGGGAAAAGATTTAGAAAATTAGGATATATCTAAAAGTTATAGAAAAATAAACTTACCTTGAATATAACTAATTGTAGCAAAATATAATTTTTTTTTTGTTTAATTGAACACGATATGTCGTTTTAGCCGTGGTATGCTAATAGCATACCCCGGCTAAAGGGTTGGATGGACGCAGGTTCGAATCCCGCACATGACTTAAGTTTTTCCTCTCGTATATTTGTAATTTTGTTATTTTTTTTAGGCTTTAAAATAATAATTTAATATTTTCTTAAAATATTATCATATGTACTGTTATTGAATTGACAAAACGTGTGACTTTAAGATTAGTAAGGTTAGTTACATTATATTAATTACAATAAATATAACTTCTTATCGCAGTGCCCTTGGGTTCAATCTAGAACTGTGTAATCAATTACTTTCGAAATAATAAATATTGATGTGTATTATACGAGTTGACATTTTTATACATATTTATTTTGTCGAAGTTATAAAGTGAACTGTATTTATGTCTCGCAATTTGTGATATGTGTTGAGTGTTATCTTTAAAAATTAAACTCAAATTAATTGCATTATTACTAAATTATATAAATACTCAAGGAATAAAGTAAGTACCAAAGATAACCTTGAAGTAAGAAGTAACAAAAAATAATGATAACAAACAATAATTAGTTTTTTTTTAATATTTTGTTTTTGTAACTGATTACCCACTGGAGTTGTTTTTTTTATATTTTTGACGGAGAAAGTATTTTGTACACAATACTACCTAATACAAAATAAAACATTCAGGCAGCTTTAGAGGGACAACAGTCCTCCTTAACCCATGTAGCAGTTATTTAAGTTACTATGATGTATTTATATATACTAGTATTATTTAATGTATTCATGTACTAGTTTTTTTTATCTATTTATGTAAGTACTAATTTTGGAGCACTCGTAGCGTAGTTTCCTTAGCCGTTCATAACCGATCAGCTACGTTAAGCATTGTCCGCTGCGGTCATGTATTGGACGAGTGACGGCTATTGACATTATAAGTATAACTGACCACTTCCGGGCGACGGAGGGCACGTTAAGCCGTCGGACCCGGTTGTTGCTTAGAATGGCAGTTGTTATAGCATGGTGGTAGGGCATTTTCGAATGCCTACCCGGCTATCTACCACCCTGAAGTAGAAAATCTGTTGCCAAGCACCAAATAATGAGTTCCGGTAGCTATCCTTGAGAGCCAGTTATTCTAGGTTAGCCTGAACAACATCTTTGAGCACATCATCACAATTAGCAGGTGAGATAGTGGTCAAAGGCTAGCATATCAGCTATAAATACCTAATTATTAATATAATTTTCCTTTTTCTAAAAGCTTAAGGAAACCAATCAATTGCATCAGCCGCTGTAGTAACTATTACATAATATGTGTCGTTACTGTGAATCCCCTATACACAAAGGGATTTCTGAGTATAAAAGGTATGCACAATGTCCTTTCTGTGTCATTCATAAGTTATTTCGTGAGGAGTAGACGTATTGTGTAAAATGAAGTGGATTGTTTTGTTTGCTTTTGTCGTAGTGGTGGTGGCTACGGTTCAGAGTCAAGGAATACCCACAAGTAAGTGTACCTGATGCCACTGTGTCGTTTTAAATGTTTAGTTGATTTTTTTCTACAGGATCTGCACTAGTAAACCTGATGCTATTACTTTTGAAGCAATGATGGCCGAGCGGTAATAACTATGGACTGCCGTGCCACAGGTCCCTGGTTCGATCCCCACCGCCGGCTTGAGCTTCACCGCGTGGTGGAAGGGCATTTTGCGATTGCCCGCCTGGCTAGCTACCACCCTCACGTAGAAGATCTGTAGCCAAGCACCTAACGGTGTGTTCCGGTAGTAGTCCTTGAGAGCCAGTAATTCTAGGTTGAGACTGAGTCGCACACCGTTTTATATTCTGTATTATTTTAACACATTGCTAATTACCTCCAAAAAATTATGTCAAGTATTCAGGTTTTCAGTCATAAATAACTCTTTGTATCTTCATGATTAGTGTTGTACCAAGGCCATTACATGGTTTAAATATATTAACTTAGATATTTCATAGTAAGTTGTTATTGTAAAGTTTGAATATATTCATGATTATGTATTTTGGAGAACTTTGCATTTGTTCTGTTTCCCTGGTACAAGTTTTCATACGATACTCGTTTCTATGTAACCATCGCCTTTTGTACCACCAGGTGGTAGGTCACTTTAGCTAAAGCCCATCTTGGTGGGTACCACCGCAGTCAGATATTCTACTCCGAAGCAGTAGTGTGCAAACACTACATGTTTGGGTATGATAGGCACAAGAACGGCGGCAGTAATGAAGTACAGTACAGTGCAACTGTAATAGAAGAGATTAGCTTAGCAGAGGTAAAGCTTACCATCAGGCATGTCCGTCTCGTCTCTTGATAACCTAAAAAAACTTGGGAAACCTTTATTTATTTAGTAACACAGTTATGTCGTGTTTTATCGTCATTTTTTTATAAAACCTTACCTACTAATATAGTAGAACTAATATAAAAGTAACCTCTACGTTCTAATAAAACCTAAAAAAACTTGGGAAACCTTAATTTAAGTATTTAGTAACACAGTTATGTCATATTTTGTCGTAATTTTGTCTAATTTTTTTATAACCTTTACGTACTAATATACTAGTACTAATATAAAAATAACCTTAACGTACTAATATGGTAACCTTTGCTTTCTAATATTTACCATTACATACAAATATAGTGCGTAACGGTTTCATAGGGTCAGGACCTTTTTTACAAACTAAGTCGCCTTTTTTACAAATTATAGCCTTGTGAGATTAACCTACCTATTTTTGGGGTATAAATTAGGTTACCTTATACATAGTAATAAAACAACTTTAAGCGGTTTTTTAAACGGTGGTCACGGGCTGACTCACCACTCACTCACGATCACTGCAAAGTGTTTGAAACGTCGGGACAAAAATAATGATAAATATACGCGATTTAAAAGGTTTCAAGTTGTTTAATTACTATGTGTAATAATCGCGAAAACCTAAGACAACATGAGGTTACCTTATAGTTTTCAGTTAATTATAGGTACTTGCTGTACATGTGCGAAATATTATCACTAAGCCTTCCTACTTATACAAAAACTCTTGGGTTTTCCGTAATCACATTATAAAACATGCAAGCGCAAGTTGCTGATAATAAGATAGACGCTTGATACGAATTCAGCGCATAAAATACAAATATTTACCATCCCAGAAAAATGTACAAGGAGAAGTTCTTAAATTTTATTAAATATATAACATAGATAGATCTCTATATAGTTTTGACCACATCACATCCAGTGGTGTTTTCTAAGGAGTGTTTTGGACGCTAATGTAATATATAATATGTGAGAACAATTTTAACAGTACCGTAAACTGTGAAACTCGTACTAAGCGTTTGGCCTAGGTTTTCTATCTTCTGTACAAAGTAAATGGTTTTTTTTAGCATGGTCCCTTCTTTACCATCGAAATATATCACAAAAAGCGATGAAGGGATGACAATCGATGAGCGTTGATCAGAGCCCTTGATTATAAACCAAAAATTCATTTCCAAGGCCTCAGGAAGGCAGCCAGTAATAAATACCAAGCCATACATACCTATTAATTCATGATTACTTAAGTACCGACCCCACTAAAGAGAAATGAGGGTAGGAAGTTAATTTTCAGTAGAAAATTAAAATATTAAAGAGATTTTCTGAGCTTCTTTTTTGTATTTCCAGAAAAATGCCCTCCTGGAGAACACTCGGTCCTGTATTGTCCTCGTATAAACGAACCATCGTGCGACAACCCTACCGTCCATGCGAGAACCACACCTAGTGCCTGTGGCATCCCTGACTGCTTCTGTAACACGCCAAATGTCAGGGACTTGAAGTCTGGCAAATGCGCTAAGCGTAGTGATTGCTGAATGATAATATACTTCTTATAAAATGTTGATTGAACATTATTTTTAAAATAAATACACAAAAATAATATAACGTGTTCAAATATTCATTGAAGCTTACTTATTATAGCTGAAACCTTGCTGCTCATTTAGCTCGTACACGATTATTCAATCAATCATGGTAGAAATCTTTTTTTATTTATTTATTTATAGCTTATAGGCTAGCCTTTGACCACTATCACACCTGGTGGTATGTGATGATATGGTCCAAGATGTTGTTCAGGCTAACCTAGAATTACTGGCCCTCAAGGACAGCCGCCGGAACACACCGCTAGGTGCCTGGCGAAAGATTTTATACTTAAGGGTGGTCGCTAGCCAGGGGAGTATTTGCAAAATGCCCTACCACCATGATCGATGACGACGAATGATCGATCTCATAGATGCAGTTTTGACCTTTATATATTCTCGATATTCAAATACATCGTAGTTATTCTACTTTATACTAGATTATCTATTATAGCACTAGAATCAGGTTGTAAAATAAACGCAAGCCCTCACAAAGCTCAGCTTTTTGCTATTGTAGTAGTGTGCATCCTTTATTAAAAGTTGATATAGTAGACAAATGCTAGTCAATCAGTCGTAATAATTATAGAATGTAAACACTTTAGCCTGACCATTAAAATTCTCTTAGAGCCGTAGACACTCAGAATCAATTACTCTAAGAAATGCTGTAATCTAAAGGAACCTTACTCTTGGCACTCATTAGCGAATAACTCAAACGGTTAGAGAATTATTATCATCGGGTTGGATTGTGACGTGTAGTATAAGTCAAAAGCGATTCATCTGATTGAAGTACATTGTTGTAGGTATATGAGGTTTTCTTTTTTTATGTTATTGTGATGGAACAAGCGCGAGGCCCAGATGTTAAGCGGTATCCTCTGCCAGATGCATTTCATCACAAGTGACGAACTGCATTGCGCCCATCACCTTGAGATATATCTGTTAAGTCTCATTTTGCCTGTTATTTCACTGGCTCTCAAGGACTGCTGCCGGAACATACCGTTAGGTGCTTGGCGACAGATTTTCTACTTGAGGGTGGTCGCTAGCCAGGCGGGCATTCGCAAAATACCCTTCCACCATGCGGTGAAGCTCAAGTTCTGGGCGGGATTCGAACCATGGACCTGCTGCGCGGCAGTCCATAGCCAATGCCACTGAGCCATCACTGCTTCAAAAGGTGGTACCTACATGAGACTATGCGGTCGTAGATAGATAATAGAAACGATCAATTAGGTAAAGACCAGCACGTGATAACCTCTTATGAGTATTAAGCATGTAATAAATAAGATAATGACCAATTGTTGTAGTACGTAATGTATGGATAATGTACGTTAAAACTGTGTCAAAACGCGATGAAACCTTAAAAGACACTCCTTTTTCATTTGATTGCTCCAGTAGCGACTAACTCTACAACATGATGAATAATACTTATTTTTACGGTCAATTTAAAGAAATTTGGGTTAAAATCGATTAGCGTTATACCCGTCATACACTATTTTGTAAGGGTTTTAATTTTATTGTTTTATATTTAATGTCTGTAACACTTGTAAATTGGTTTGCAATAAAGATGTATCGAATGGAAAATAGGATTAGACATGATAACCATTTCATTGGTTAAAAATGCTCTACCACTTTTGAAGTCAAACCCACGATAGAATCGAACGAATAATAACAATCGACAGTAACAATACTACCACCCATCCACCCAATGATTTTAGAAGAAAAAGAATACTTATTTTTACGGTCAATTTAAAGAAATTTGGGTTAAAATCGATTAGCGTTATACCCGTCATACACTATTTTGTAAGGGTTTTAATTTTATTGTTTTATATTTAATGTCTGTAACACTTGTAAATTGGTTTGCAATAAAGATGTATCGAATGGAAAATAGGATTAGACATGATAACCATTTCATTGGTTAAAAATGCTCTACCACTTTTGAAGTCAAACCCACGATAGAATCGAACGAATAATAACAATCGACAGTAACAATACTACCACCCATCCACCCAATGATTTTAGAAGAAAAAGAGGTAGATTCGTTACTGTTTCATCGATGTTTAGAAGTAGCACGCTGCGTCACCGCCGCACGACAACCGCCTTCGTCGATAACGCGGCAACTGAGCCTTACTTCGGAATAGAGAGTACTTACTTTGGTAATATTTTGATCAGCAAAGTTAAGGTTCGCCCGCGGTCATGAGTTGGATTGGTGACCCCTAGTGACATTACTACTGAGCGCTTCCGTGCTTCAGAGAGCGCATTAAGCCGTCGGTCCCGGTTGTCATCTTAGGATGGCAGTCGTTATGGCATGGTGGTAGGGCATTTTGCCCTCAAGTAGAAAATCTGTCACCAAGCACCTAACGGTGTGTTCCGGCAGCTGTCCTTGAGAGCCAGTACTTCTAGGTTAGCCTGAACAACATCTTCGACCCCATCATCACTTACCATTAAGTGAGATAGTGGTCAAAGGCTAACCTATCAGGCATAAAATAATAAATATATCGGACTGGTTAGCCTAGTAGCTAGGTTTTGATGTGTCACTTGCGATGCGCGTACAACTTATATACTTATATGCCTCTTTTTTATCCTTGATCATATTTTCCGTGGAGTCCCGGGCCTGAGTTACACCCCATTCCTGTAGGAGTAGTAAAAGGGGACGTAACTTAAAATACTAGGTGTGCCGCAGCACCTTCTGAAGAACGTCAAGAAGAGAGCATATTCCCTCCTCAAGGGCCGGCAACGCATCCTTGATACCTCTGTTGTTGCGGATGTTCGTGGGCGACGGTTATAACTTATCCACCAGGTGATCCGCCTGCTCGTTTGCCCACCTATCCCATATAAAAAGAAAAAAAAAAGAACTGTCATCGTACATTGCGATCACCAAGAGGGCTGCTAAACGTTCTTGGATAGGTATATACTTACATCTTTAAATAAATAATGTTTTTACCTAAAATGGAACCGATTTCAACACTCAAAAGTGTGAAATAACTTGTTGAAGTCGGTACCATGATAATTCAAATGCACTTATTATCACAAAACTGTGCGCATGGTACCTTCGACAAAACACTTTTCAGTTTGTAGTGTAATCCAAAAAGGGCTAGACTGATTTTAATATTTAAATCAGACCAAACGGGAAGCATCAGCTTTCAAATAAAAAAGAATCATAAAAATCCAGAAAAAATCTTTGAGGTAACAAACATATAAATATACATTACAAAATAATAAGTGCAAAGTAATATGTAATGTAATCCGCATAGTACGCGTTATTGCAAACATAACAATATTAAAAATAAAAAAAACAGTTGAATTGAGTACCTCCTCCTCCTTTTTTGAAGTCAGAAAATAACTACTACCGCCACATGAATAAACAATTACTTCATACCGCTAAGTTTTTGCTTTACATACCTAATACGAAAATTTCTGTCTCCAAAAGTTTACAACTTGCATCCCTTAATGTCCTCCGGGAAATTACAGATTCGCCCAATTAGAAGCGGCCCAGATAAATTCCCTAACACTCGGGTATATTTTTTAATTATATCCTGTAACAGCTACCTATTTGGAACTTTATGTCTGTGATCACTCATTCGACTCTCTTGTGGCATACGGGGCTATATTAGCTTCTATAATGACCTTGCAACGCTGATATGTATGTCTCGTGTTGTAATTTAGCAATCGCATTGCTCACTTCATAATGATAGCATAGATTAATTGCGTTGAAGCAGTGATGGCTCAGTGGCATTGGCCATAGACTGCCGCGAAGCAGGTCCATGGTTCGAATCCCGCCCAGAGCTTGAGCTTCACCGCATGGTGGAAGGGTATTTTGCGAATGCCCGCCTGGCTAGCGACCACCCCCAAGTAGAAAATCTGTCGCCAAGCACCTAACGGTGTGTTCCAGCAGCAGTCCTTGAGAGCCAGTGAAATAACAGGCAAAATGAGACTTAACAGGTATGTCTCAAGGTGATGGGCGCAGGGCAGTTCGGCACTTGTGATGAAATGCATCTGTTATAGGCAGAGGATACCGCTTAACATCAGGTGGGCCTCGCGGTTGTTCCATCACAATAACATATAAAAAAAAAAAAGATTTAACAAAAATAAAAAAAATACAACCGACGCGACGTTAACACTCATTTAAAGTTCTCAAGTGTGTCACTTATTGAAGTCGGTACCATGATGTTTCAAAAGTACCTATATATCACAATATTGTGCTAGGTACCGACTTCGACAACTTATTTCACACGTGTTGAAGCTGAGAGTTGAAGTCGGTACCATTTTGTGGTTGCATTTTTTTAATACTTTTTAGTGAGTCTTGCTACTTATGGGATCGATTGTCATTCACTGTCAATGACATGAAGATAGGAAAATACTTTTCAGTTATTGGAGTGTTACTCAAATACGGCTTGACCGATTTTGATGAAGTTTAAATAGGACTACACGGCAAGCATTATCTTTCAAATAAAAAAGAAACATTAACATCGGTTTACCCAGTCAAAAATTATGAGGTAACAAACATAAAAAAAAACAGACGACGAGTTTTCAACTGGTTACCCGATAGCATAAAATTACTGTCTGGAGATAAATTTTAAAAATAATTGACTGCGTGGCTTCTAAATATTTGTTTTTATAGTATTAAGGAGTTTTAATAATATAAATGTATTACACATTTATATATTTACAAAATTATGTAAAATATAAGACTAATTTAAATTCCAAATCTAACTGCATGAAATATTTGCACTTCTGCTTGCAGACAGAGTACAACTGTGTGTAATAATATTTTTAAGATCCTATTTACTTGTATTCTTGCAAATAAACAATTTGAATTGATTGACGAATTGAGTACCTCCTCCTTTCTGTGAAGTCGGTACAAAAGACTCAGTAATAGACTAGGAACACAAAATTTTCTTGCATGGGGACATACAGTGATACCTTTAGTCATTCAATGGTAATCCTACTAATATTGTAAAAGCGAAAGTTTGTGTGTTTGTAACTTCTTCACGCTCAAACGGCTGAACTAATTTTGATTAAATTTTGTGTAAAGGTAGATGGCACTCTGAAGTTTCTGTTTGTTTGTTACCTCTTGACGCCATGACGGCTTGACTGATTTGCATGAAATTTACTACGCAGATAGCTTATATCCTACTTTAACACATAGGCTACAGATCATTATCATCATCATCAGCGTTTTCTATTGCGATAAAAATAGTAACAAACGCCCTTTTTTTATGCCTGATAGGTTAGCTTTTGACCACTATCTCACCTGATGGTAAGTGAGGATGTGGTCGAAGGTGTTGTTCAGGCTAACCTAGAAGTACCTAGTAACACCTAGCTTCAGTATCTTCTCCGAATCATGTTAATAGACGGGTTATGAAGAACAAGTCAGTTCAATGATCATGATCGGCATGCCCATAATTTTGTGTAGTACCCTTGAGTGTGGGCCCTGTGGATTAATAGCCGACGAGGTAGAGACGAAAATACAGTCCTGAACTCTATATCTATTTGGAGACACTAATCGGGACTGTATTTTTGTCTCTACCTCATCGTCGAGCTCGGTATTTGACTGTGTTAGTTTATTTAGAAGTGAAAGATCCAGCTTATATAGAGCTTATAATATGTATATTGTATAAAGTTCAATAGGTATTCGTACCTCCTATTTACCGTAAGTACTCTACTCGAATGTAATTTTATTCAGGTTATCATTTATTTCAATTCCCGAGAAACAGACGCACCTAGTGACGTAATAACTTCTCACATTGCTTTTATTACCATACTGAGACATTCAAGACGTTTTACGAGCCGTTTTAAGACAATTTTAATAGGCTATTTTATTTTGCTTGATACATTAATAAGATGTGAATCTTCAACTTCAACGCCTACGTGTTTTATGATAGCAACGCTGCCTTCGTGAAATATTAAATTATTTATGCAGATCACAGATTATTTATTCATGCCCGACTATCCTTCTCACTGCTCTGTCACGTTGGTGAGACGTTTGGGAAGACATTTTGTTGACCTTAACAATAGTGTTATGGATAAGAATATAGTTTCCTGAACACCGTTGAATATATATTTATTCATTTATTATGGAACTACAAACAGTATTAACAATACAGTTTGTAGTTCAAGTAGAAAATCTGTCGCCAAGCACCTAACAGTGTGTTCTGGCAGCAGTCCTTGAGGGCCAGTTAAATTACAGACACATACTAACTCTGTAATCCTAACAAACACAGTGCAATTCGTCGTTGACGAAATTAATCTGTTATAGGCAGAGGTTAGTCTACTTAACATCAGGTGGGCCTCGGATTGTTTCGTCTAACCTCTGGACTAACGGACTAACCTCTGCCTATAACAGATGCATTTCGTCACAAGTCACGAATTGCACTGCGCCCGTCACTTTGAGACATAGTTCTTAAGTCTCATGTGCCTGAAATTTAATTGGCTCTCAAGGAATGCTGCCGGAACACACTGTTAGGTGCTTGGCGACAGATTTTCTACTTGAGGGTGGTGGCTAGCCAGGCGGGCATTCACAAAATGCCCTTCCACCATGCGGTGAAGCTCAAGCCCGCGGCGGGATTCGAACCATGGACCTGCTGCGCGGCAGTCCATAGCCAATGCCACATAATGCCTATAGTTTAAAAATAATATAGCTTATGCAATAAGTTTACAATTGTTAGACTCACACCGTAGTTCACGAGTTAAATAGATGCGGTTAGTGTGTATGCTGCTCGTTACAACATACGCTTATCTATTAAACATATATATGTACCTAATTAGTACTGGTTTTTATTGTAATTACGCTAATGTGAAGTAATATTACAACTTTAATAACTTTAACCTTAAATAAATACATTCTTAAAAATGTAACTGATCATTGCCCTGAATAATAATAAAAATGTCAAGCTTAAATGTAGATAAGTAAGTGCTGTAAATGTAGATAGGTAATTTCTGAATATATCTAAATTAACAAAATAAGTGTAATACGAGTTCATATATATCAACTGCTCGGCGTAGCGGTGCGCGAATACCGGCATTACTATTACTTTTCCGAGTGTAATAGTAGATTATGATATAAGTGAGTTAAGTTGCTCATTATACACGAGGCTGTGTGTTGCAGCCCGAGCCGTAGGCGAGGGCGTAAATCAGCCGAGTGTAACCCCGTGACCACGATCACTGCAAAGTGTTTGAAACGTCGGGACAAAAATAATGATAAATATACGCGATTTAAACCGTTTAAAGTTGTTTAATTACTATGTGTAATAATCGCGAAAACCTAAGACAACATTATGAAAATGATCTGTTTACTCGCATATAATTTGCAGTTAGGTACTAACTTATGTAGTTTTGTAGGGATAATTTTATTACGCACTAGTGTATAATATTATTATGCACGAGGGTGTTATAGTTCGGTGTATGGCCCTAAGAACGATATAATAAAGCTCACTTTACGAGCAAGGGTGTTGAAAAAAGTTTACGCTTACATACTTTGCGCATTTGACATGATTTTGGCACAATATAGCACAGTTTATTGCAGAGTACTGTGCAGTCAAATTTGTTAATGCAAATATTGTATAGAAATGTAGTGATATATATATATATATCACTACATTTCTATATATATATAATGAATAGTCATTTCTTACGTTTAAAGCTAGCACTCTCGACGGCCGACAAACCTTTACACTACTCTCACATGTATCTTCGTTCTGTACCTATTTTATGATTTACAGTATAAAGTACCAGGAAATCTAAAATACTGAAGAGGTACACGTACTATGTTAAAAACGATGCTGGTCATAGTAGTCAGGTACTGTGTTACAAAGCCTTTAACACTTTATCTCTTCATTATTTCTGATCTCCTTGTGATTTGTACTTATTTACTTATACTCTGGTAGAGGTAGGTGGTGTAACATTTTTAAAACTTATGAAATGATATTATAATATCATTATATATATACCTTGTATTGCGTGCGAGTCGCTCACTTGCATGCAATACAAGGTATCTCCGTCCTCGCCCTCCCCTTGATATTTGTCAAAGTAAGACCAGTTCGTCTTAATAGGTATTTTATTTTAAACAAGTATAAATTGATTAAAAATTTAAAAAAACTCTACACTAAATTATTTATTTGCGTTACGGGTTTTATCGTTTCATTGAAATTAAAACTGCAAGTTATTTAAATTTATGGAATCGTTTCTTAAAGCGCTTCATTTTTGACTCGATGGGATAGGGAGAAGAAAATATGGCATCTAAAATCCACCACTTTTTTTTAATGTACCTATTGTCACCTGCGCTACTAAGACAAATCTAATGATATATTATACGTTAAAATCGGTTGACCCGTTTAAAAGTTATGTTGGAATAAAGAAACTCACAAACATACATACATGAACCTAAAAAACATAACACTCTTTTTTTGGGCATCGTGTAAAAAAGCAACATAAGTTAACCCCTCTCTTCTGCGTCACAACCAAGTGCTATATCAGGTAAAAGTATCTAAATTTAAACATACAAAGCCCGACAGACTCCAGACAAAGCCAGTTTCACGTAAATGGATTCAGAGGCACATCCACAAAGTGAGAAATATTCTACGGTACACACTCTCCTGGCGCCGGAAGGTATTTGTTAGAACTCTGTCGCAGTAAACAATACGTCCTTTTTTGAAGTCAGTAAAAATACAGATGAGCTAAAGTTGTGATTGTTGCCTAATTTATTTAAATTAATTAATTAATATACTGATAAGTTTAGGTACACTGATACATTACATTGAATTACGAGTACCTCTACGTTAACACTATAACGTAAAATATTTATTCTATTATCTTAAGGTTGAACTGGCTGGTTACTTCTCCATACAAACGTCGTAGGGTGATCACTCCCTTATTTGAGATTTTTAGTCCAGACCTAAGCATAATACGATTGATATCGTCATTATCTATTTGAAATTAGTTGGTAGATACAAAGGAATGTTTATAATGATAATATTTGTGGAGATGTTTGTAAGTTTTGTGTGTTTGTAATGTGTGCGTTGTGAGTGTGAGAGTGCATATGTGTGAGTGCGTGAGTGCTTATATCAGTAGCATGTATGGGTTAGATACAATCATGCATTATGAGTGGGAGATGTATTTTGAAAGATATTACTAACTAATAACATGTAGAAAATTTTCAATTTCTCCATAATTAAGTGTTTTAACAAATTGGTAATTGAATATAAGGTAAGCTTGGCCGGCGATCGCAGTGTAAGAAGGCAGTGCTTCAGAAGGCGCTGCTGCTCACCTTCTGGTATTATTCCCCTTCGTTGCTACTTACTTGGGATTATTTTGAGGGTTATAATTATAACCCACTTTCAAATTCCATAAAAGTACAATCTAAAAGAAACCAACCATCTGAGCAAAACCACGAAGACTGCAAAGCGCGTCTGTAGACGAAGCACTTACCTTTTGTTTCAAGTCAGTGGTCATGAACTCAGATAAAGCCAATTTTACATAGGTACATAAACTGAGAGGCACATCCGTGAAGTGAGAAATACACTTACGTTCTCCCCCGCGCCACCGCGCCGGAAGTGTTTGCATAGAACTTTGCTCGAGATCTGTATTTTGAATTGTAAAAACATCGGTTTGTTTATTTGTATCAATTTAAATAACTAGTATAAATTAATTAAAAAAGTTTAATACCTGACTGCAAAATATTTTATAAAAAAATTTTGTTAAAAATATTTTGCAATCCGCGTAGTGCATGCGCTGACGCGGTCGTGAGCGCACGTACTTCATGATGAAGCGACTCTGAAAGTCGCGAAGCCGGTCTAGATCGAGCTACTCGACTCATTTAATGTAAATCGGATTCAAAATTGCTTAAATATGCAAAATATTTATTGTCTTTTAGCGTTTCATCGTTTAATTGAAATTAAAACTGCAAGTATGGAATCGTTTTTGAAAGCGTTTCGTTTTGATACCAAACTTGATGGGTGTGGAATACTTTTTATCTCACAATATAGCGCCTTAAATCCACCAGTTTGTTTTTTTATGGTTCCTAATGTCACAATAAATTAATATCGGTTAAGCCGTTTAGATGTTATGTTGGGATAAAGGTACCCATAAAAATAATAATTCAATCTTAATAACATAGTACATACACGAACCCTGAAAACTTAACACTTTGAGCAGTTGTGTAAAAAAGGAAGATAAGTTACGCTCTAATATCACGATAATACGAGTAACATGCACAAATTCATTGCACATGAAGCGTTTTGACATAGTAGAAAGAGTCTTTCTACTATAGTTTTGATGAATGACAGAGACATAAACACAAGCAATAACTATAGTCGCACGCACGCACACTATCAGTAGTGTCTCAATGACTCAATCATGAGACGTCGCCTGATTTGAAATTGTCTGTGAAAAAGTTCTGTTTTGGTACGGAACCCTCGGTGAGCAAGAACAATTCGCACTTGGCCGGTTCTTAAATAGTAATTTTATTTAAGAATTTATTATGTTTTAGTTTTAATAGCATTTCGAGATAACGCACATGAGATATGGAAAAAAATATATCTTTAAGTGGGATTCAAGTCAAACGCGCGAATTCACGTCTCCGCCTCTGTTACCCTTGCGATAACACCCTCCAGTAACCTCATCAAGCTTAGGGCTTACTTACAATACCAAACTGTACATTGCATCAACTTTTTCATAAACTTTCTTCATCGTCTCACGTCTATGTGCTGGGAGATCAACGGCTTCAAGTAACAACAATGAAATCGAGCTCAGTTTTTGAATACAAAAGTAAATTAAAGAAATTTTTGACAGAGAAGTCATATTTTGAAGCAGTGATGGCTCAGTGGCATTGGCTATGGACTGCCGCGCAGCAGGTCCATGGTTCGAATCCCGCCCAGAGCTTGAGCTTCACTGCATGGTGGAAGGGCATTTTGCGAATGCCCGCCTGGCTAGCGACCACCCTCAAGTAGAAATCTGTCGCCAAGCACCTAACGGTGTGTTCCGGCAGCAGTCCTTGAGAGCCAGAAAAATTACAGGCTAATGAGACCTAACAACTGGACGTCTCAGTGTGACGGGCACAGTGCAATTCGTCGTTGACGAAATGCGTCTGTTATAGGCAGAGGTTAGTCCACTTAACATCAGGTGGGCCTCGGGCTTGTTCCGTCACAATAACATAAAAAAAAAAAAAAAAAAAATACACCATTCAGGAATATTTGAATGATAAAATAGTATTGACATAAATGTAAATTCATATTATGAGTATTATGACATGTTTTTTTTATAAAGGGACAGGACATAATATAATATAATGTATTTAGTTATAATATTTTCTTGCCCTAAATGACGTTTGGCTTAAATGACATTTGTGCAAAATATATTGATATCTTAATTGTGATTATGTATACAAATATTGATATGTTATTATTTTAATTAATTTTATGGGTAATTTGTTTATCTTTAATTTGCATACCCTACCAGGGTTGAGTATGGCGAACAATATTATTATTATGACCACATTTGTATTACCAGTACTCTGCAAATAAATGATTTGATTTGAACATTAAACTACAAGTAACGAGTAACCACACTACCATGACTTTCACACAAGAGTCAAAACACCGGCACCGTCTCGACAGTTTTGAAGTAGTGAGACACAAAATACAAATAATATCCGCCACTAGGCACCAGTGAGCGGAAATAACATATTTTATGCACAGGTCTACATGGAAACCTACTAAACTGAAGGTATACTTCGCATAAAGAGCCACGGTCGCGCTTTTAGCTATTACGATACGATACTATGTCGTCTTGAACATTAAACATTTTATTGTACGTTAAATCATAGAAAAGGTAGGTACTTAGGTTTGCGTGCGATGTCAAGACTTTCAGAGGCGCTCGTAGCGAAGTTTACTTAGCTGTTCTCAACCGATCAGCAAAGTTAAGCAACGTCCGCCGCGGTCATGAGTTGGATGGGTGACCGCTAGTGACATTACTACTGAGCGTTTCCGTGCTTCGGAGGGCACGTTAAGCCGTCGGTCCCGGTTGTTGTCTTAGGATGGCAGTCGTTATAGCATGGTGGTAGGGCATTTTGCGAATGCCCGCCTGACTAGCTACCACCCTCAAGTAGAAAATCTGTCACCAAGCACCTAACGGTGTGTTCCGGCAGCTGTCCTTGAGAGCCAGTACTTCTAGGTTAGCCTGAACAACATCTTCGACCACATCATCACTTACCATCAGGTGAGATAGTGGTCAAAGGCTAACCTATCAGGCATAAAAAAAAAAAAAGACTTGTACTCGTATTTTAATATATTTATGTATATATTTTTCTACTAAATATAATTTTCGCTTAGCACGCGATAGTGCTTGTAATCATATTTAGGAATATAAATAAAAAAGCAGCCAAGTGCGTGTGGGACTCGCACACGAAGGGTTCCGTACCATTATTTCGTTTTCATTATTATTTTTAGCAAATAAAAAACGAAAACCTCTTTTATTGTATGGGAGCCCCTTTAATTATTTATTTATTTTAATTAATTATATTTAAAGAGAACATAACTAAATATTCTGTGAATAGTTAAAGCGTCTACCTGTCACCGTTATTAGTATCAGCAAGAAACGGTAAAAAAAAAAGTTTGTTGTATGCCCCCCCCTTAAATATTAATTTTATAAAATTTTTAGTATTTGTTGTTATAGTGGCAATAGAAATACATCATCTGTGAAAATTTCAACTGTCTGGCTATCACCTTTCTTGAGATACAGCCTGGTGACAGACGGACTGACAGCGAAGTCTCAGTAATAGGGTCCAGTTTTTACGCTTTGGGTACGGAACCCGAAAAAGTAGCGACATCAGTGTTTGAAAATTTAGTTCTTTTCATCAGATAAAGTCGAGTTGTCTGGGTGTTGGTCACACCATCCCCTATAACGACGGTTATAAATTTATAATAAGAGCACAAGAATCGGCTCAAACGAACGTATTCCGGTGGCAGAGTGGTTTAGGCACCCGACGCAAAATCGGGGGACGCGGGTTAAATTCCCGTTTGGGATAATAATAAAATGTTCTTTGTTATTTGTAAATATATGGCATGAGGATCAGTTGTGGATTTATTCACAAGATAACAAGGAAAGTCACCAAATATGGAATACCATTTTGTTTTAGGGATATAAAAGAAAAACTTCAAAGACATTTAAACAGTTTAATGTAATTACTGATCATACATTTATAAGTTTTAATTAACAGTCTTCTATAAAAATATTAATTAACAAAATAAAATCGAACACAAAAAATCAAATTCACATATGAGTAACCATATATGGAATAGGTACCCATATATGGGATATAAGCATAAGTCATCATGTTAATAACAAAAATAAAATAGACATCAATCTGTGAGACCCAATAAACTTTAATGAAAAAAAATATAATATGAAAGAAATTGCTTAGTTTACTTGCAAAAGTCACAGTTGGACCTGTGTATTAAACTCTGGAACAGAATAATCATAATGAGCACAGTGCTCATACATTATGCACTATATCCACCTTTCTCCACTATTATTCGTGAAACCACAAAAAAGAAGAAGAAACTTGGCATCATTGGCAAACATTGACATCATCTCATCGGGTTCACAGTCTTCATCAAACTGGAACCCTGTTCCTCAGAATCTTCGTCTTGATAATTAGTCTTTAATTTTTTGTTCGTTTGTTTTTCTTGGCAGTTTTCTTCTTATTCTTGGTCTTGTTCAATTTATTTTCTTTTTCTTGTCTCTATATATTTTTATCTACGAAATAGTTCTTGTAGGGTGACGATATTATGACTGGTTTCTAATGTTGTTATAATGAATTACTGATCCATAGTGGTTAAACCAAATGGCGTTTCGTCGTACTTTGCAAAAATCCATAATTTAATAATAACAAATATTTTAAAAGTTTATTAATTAAACATCAATTTAATTATTTAATAAAAGACAAAAACGCGGGTAGGCCCGTGGACCAACGACATTGTTTCCATTACGTCTTACGTTTTAAATTAAAAATATTAGTTTTTCTGTGCTTTTCTACAATGAAACGTTGAAATTCAGAAAGTTTTCATACAGTTCTATTGCGACATATGTGGATTTAGCTTTGGGAGCTCAGTTAACCGAGAGTATTTACTGACCGACGATGTCCAGAAGTAAACATACAAAGAAAAGTTGGCAGTGTTGAGAATTTTGCCAGTGATGGTGAAGTTGTAGTGACGTGTTGTGATTTAATGGATTAATGGAATAGAAAGCCAGTGATACTGCCGTGAAAATTATTTTTGCAAAAATGCTCTCTTATAAAAATATTTTTAATAAGCGCCATCTATGAATACGCAGCGGAACTGCACAGAGACATCCCATGTCATCAGACAAGACGATATGGAGCGTTGGCGGTGATCAGATTCCTTCGATATGGATCCTACATTTTAGTCATTTTTTGCAAGTTTACTAAGGAGGGCGCTACCTGTCTCAACAGCGTTTCCTATTCCTAGGCATCTTTTACAAATTCTTTTTACCAATCCAATCAGTGGAATAATTGTTTTAAGTGTGACCATATGTTTTTAATTAATTCTTATTATTTATTTAATTTCTATTAATTTTTATTCATTGACAGGACATTTTATTGTTTTATTATATTGCTAATTAGATTTTATTTATTAATTCAATCATGGTTACCTACGTTGTAGTTGTTGTATGTGCCTATGTATGATTTTGGGATGTCATACTAAGTATTTAATGTTTAAATTATGTAATAATTATTGTGATTTTAGTCAATTTAATTTGAATTATTTAATTTTAAAATGGAATTTCAATAATCATTTGATTAAAGTTATGCATAGTATTCAGTACAAGTTTCCTATTGGTAAGCATACCAAAAGTACTCTATGTACCTATCTGCTACTTCATTAGGCTAATTTAGTACTATAATTATCATGACTAGTCCCGCGCGTGCTCCTTGTCCCTATTGTCCAGATTCGGTGAAGCTTTTCTCTGTACCTCATGGTCTGCGAGTCCACATCGGCCGCAAGCATAAAGATATTTCCCCGGCTGTGTTACCGGGCTCCACATCTGCAGGGCCTGTTGCACCGACACCGCTCACACCGCGGTCAACTCTTTCAAGGGATTCGCCTTCAATCTGTCTGGAGGACTTGCCCGCCCTACGGGCAAGGGTACGAGTACTAAGGCACATCCCTAAAGGTGCGAGATGCTTGGCGGCTAGCGCGTTGGCTACCTTAATTCATAAGGCCTTAGAGTCTAACAGCGCCGGTGACTGGTGGGAAGTTCTGACTTTCGCGTTTACAGCGCTGAAAGTCCCAGAACAAGGCGAAAAAAAGAATTTGACCACAAAAGTGAAGGAAAATGTCGGGAAAGCTCATCTTGAACTGCCGCCGGTTGAATTTGTTTCCAGTAGGTCGACCTCTCTTTATAAATCGGTTCAAGGAAAGGTCTTTGAGGGGGACCTGAGAGGTGCGGCGCGCTTGCTCACGTCGGATTGCACCTTTGCTGCTTATGGAGAAGAGACTTTATCTTCTATCAAAGAAAAGCACCCCGCCCCCTCGGATATCCCGCGCATTCCTTCGCTCCCTGACAGCACGGTATCGTGTCTTGTCGTAAATGTGGAGAATGTATTAGCTGCACTTCAAACATTCCATCGTGGCTCAGCGGCGGGCATGGA
Source organism: Plagodis pulveraria (assembly GCA_963890685.1). Lineage (NCBI taxonomy): Eukaryota > Metazoa > Arthropoda > Insecta > Lepidoptera > Geometridae > Plagodis > Plagodis pulveraria. The sequence continues at coordinate 4,911,026 of OY982964.1, read as the reverse complement.
CGGGTTGCGCCCCGACCATCTTAAGGAGCTCATTTCGCCTTCAGCCGGTGATGGTGGACAAAGACTGCTCGAGGCGATTACGAGACTTTGTAACTTTTTGCTGGAGGGGAATCTCAGCTCTGAAGTTTGTCCCTACATCTACGGTGGTTCTTTGTGCGCACTGCAGAAGAAGGACGGCGGCATTAGACCGATAGCTGTAGGCAATGCCTTCCGGCGGTTGGTGGCTAAACTGTGTTGTCAGGCCGTGAGGAGCGAAATGACTCCATACCTCCAGCCCCATCAGGTGGGATTCGGTACACCGCTTGGATGCGAGGCAGCCATACACGCTACTCGGTCCTTTGTGCTGCGAGAAGGAAGCGACGACGTGCTTATTAAACTTGACATCCGAAATGCTTTTAACAGCTTGGATCGGGGGTCGATGCTGGAGGAAGTCAAGGATTTGACGCCTTCTATCTTTCGCTTCCTTCGGCAATGTTATTCAGCGCCAAGTTACCTATCCTATGAAGGAAATCGTATATTGTCCCAGGTCGGGGCGCAGCAGGGAGACCCCCTGGGGCCTCTCATCTTCAGCATGGCAATCCACAAGGTCATAAAAGCTCTGGAGGCCCCTCTTAATATTTGGTACCTTGACGATGGGACCATAGGTGGAGACCCGGATTTAGTAGCAAGGGATATCGGTGTACTCTTCCCAGCTCTGCGGAAATTGGGTCTAGAGGTCAACACCGAAAAGTGTGAATTCTTCGCTTGCAGCCCAGTGGCCGCGGAGTCAAGCACCACGTTCAAGTCCTTCATCCCCGGCCTCAGAATAATGGATAAAGGGTCCCTCTGTTTGCTGGGGGCTCCTATCTTCCCCGATGGCGTGCCTGACAACCTGAAGTCAAAGACGGCTACCCTGTCATCACTGTCAACTCATTTCCAGCACCTCCCGGCTCATGTTGCGTTGACACTTCTGAGGACCTGCTTTGCGATGCCTAAGATAACCTATGTTATTCGGACGGCCCCGAGTTGGAGGTTCCCAGAAGAGGTGTCATGTTTTGACAGCGCTCTGAAGCAAATTGTTGAAGAGACGCTGAATGTGTGCCTCAGTGAGTCACAGTGGTGTCAGGCAAGCCTGCCGATTCGGTTTGGTGGCTTGGGCGTACGACGGCTACATGAAACCGGACCTTCTGCCTTCCTCGCCTCATCACATGGAGTCGCGAACCTCGTCACTCGCATACTAAGTAAAGGTGACACGGTTCGCGTCCCATTCGCTGAGGAGGCTTTTAGACGGTGGTCAGTAATGTGCCCAGGCCTCGACCCACCAGCAAAACCCGAGTGGCAAAGAAGCTGGGACGACCTACTGGGTAAACAGTTCGTAGCGCAGTGGCGATCGGAAAACACGGGGGTTGAACTCGCTCGGATAAACGCCGTGACCACACCGGAGTCTGGCGCGTGGCTCTACGCTCTGCCTTCTCCACATATGGGCACGCTTTTGGATGATGACTCATTGAGGGTGGCTGCCGCTCTTCGGCTTGGATGTCCTGTCTGCGAGTCTCACACCTGTATCTGCGGGGCGAGGGTTGAGGCGGACGGCCATCACGGCCTCAGCTGCATCCGGTGTGCTGGCAGAAGACCGCGGCACCACGTTATCAATGACATCCTTAAGCGGGCCTTTGTATCAGCTGAGGTTCCTTGTGTCCTTGAACCCCCAGGACTCTTGCGTTCCGACGGTAAGCGGCCCGACGGCCTGACATTGGTTCCATGGCAGAAAGGGCGCTGCCTCGTGTGGGACGCAACATGCGTGAGCACATTTGCATCCTGCCACGTCTCCGTTACTCAGCAGTCGGCTGGTGCGGGAGCAGAAGCAGCCGCCCGACGCAAACGCCTCAAATATGCCAGTCTGGAACCAGTATATGAATTCGTCCCTTTTGCCGTGGAAACGTTGGGTCCCTGGGGCTCCGAAGCCAAACAATTAGTCCAGAACCTCGGCCGTCAGTTAAGAGAGAGAGGGCGGGACCCCAGATCTGGTTGGTACTTGGCCCAACAGATCTCCTTGGCCATACAGCGGGGTAATGCGGCGAGTGTGCTAGGTACATTTGGACAGAGTGTCAAGTGCGGGACTCAAGTATAAATTTGACTCAGACTTTACGTCGATGCTATGTTTAAAATAGATTTTTATTATGTACATTATATTAAGTAAGTGTTTAGATATTTATTATATTATAGAATTGTATGACTATGTAATTTGAAAATAAAAGACTTTAAAAATCTTTATATATAGTGACTTGTTTTATGAACAAACTTTAAAAAGTGTAATTTATTAACGCGTAGTCCGATTTCATTTTTTTTTTTGTAAGAATAGTGACGAGTGAGCCCGGCGCCCCACGGGCTGCCTGGCACCCCACAGAAATAGCAAGATTTAAAATTTAGGTTATAATTTTACATTAATATGCTGTTTTAATTTTGGTGATCATTTACTACTTTTGGGTTAACAATGATTTACTTGAAGTCATTCATACAACCTGGCAGTTTTAAAACCCAAACTAAAAAGCTCCTTTCTGAGCTATTCTATACTAAGAGTGCTTCACCGCAGACCATAGCGTTGCTTAATATGAGATAAACAGTGCTCAAATATGAAAAAATTGTGTGCAGGTACGGCAATCGCGAACGAAGTCGCAGGTACAGCTAGTTTCTAATAATATTGATAAACGAAACTATATAAATTTGTATGGATAGCGGTACACTTACACTATCTCATAGAACATATAATAATACTACACTATCTTTACGGAACTGCCAACCTACTACCGCAATCAAAAATTGTATTGCAAACTTTTAATATCTTGCGATATAAAAGGACATGGCACTTGGATGCTGGACACCGACAGTGCACCCTCATACGATATCTTATGGTAATATTTCTCGCAAGCCCCGTTGCCTTCGTAATTCGATGCTGAAACTATATTTTTGTTTGTTTTGATAAGTGTTTATGACGAATTGTCATATCACCACAAAGGTAAGTAATATAACTTCAGTTTGAAGGCCAATATGTGTGTTTTGCATGGAAGTAGGACATTTTGCGAATGCCGGCCTGGCAAGCTACCACCCTCAAGTAGAAAATCTGTCGCCAAGCACCTATAGGTGTGTTCCGGCAGCTTTCCTTGAGAGCCAGTAATTCTAGGTTAGCCTGAACAACTTCTTCGACCACATCATCACTTACCATCAGGTGAGATAGTGGTCAAAGGCTAACCTATCAGGAATAAAAAATCTCTAGTAGCAAGAAAACTTTAGTTTAATAAAACTTTACTTTAAGTAAACTTTAGTTCAAGAAAACTTTAGTTTAAGAAAACTTTAGTTCTAAAAAACTTTAGTTTAAGAAGACTTAAGTTAAAGAAAACTTAAGTTTAAGAAAACTATAGTTCAAGAAAACCTCAGTTCAAGAAAACTTTAGTTCAAGAAAACTTTAGTATTAGAAAACTTTAGTAGCAGAAGAACTCTTAGCGCGAGTTCGTTAGTTCCTTGGCGACCACAGATTACTACTAATCACGTTGGCGACAAATTTTCTAATTGAGGGCGGTGAAAAGTGAAATACTACCGCCAAGCAGCAATGCTCCCATTACTGTGTTTCAGTTTGAAGAGAATGGGTGTTGGTGAAATTACAGGCACATGAGACTTAGTAACTTTATGTCTCAGGGTGATGGGCGCAGTGAAGTTCGCCACTTGTGACGAACTGCAACTGTTACAGGCAGAGGGTTGCGCTTAATACCAGGTGGGCGTCGTGCTTGTTCCATCACGAAAGCATAAAGGTTGAAACTCACGAAAATTTAATTTCAATAATAATCTATACTATTGCTATCAAAAGCAACTAGCTATATATAATATACAGAGTTATTGAAAAATGCTAACAACTTCTTAGGGTTGACTTGTGCTTATCCTAACAAACATTTTGAGATTAAATTTTTTTCGTAGTAAAAGACAATGTCTACTCCGAGCCAAGAGCACCCGCCACGGCAACACTGGACCGCGCCGCGCTCCCTTTGAATAGAATTTTGAATATTTACATCATGCAAAGTAATAAAAAATGTGAATAAATTACTGCCACAAGAGATTAATGAATAGATTCAGGCGTTACTTTGCGGAAATCCATATTTAAAATTAACAAATATTTTTAAAATATTTTAAGAAAACATCAAATTAATATTTTAATAAAACACTTAAAAAATATAAGAAAACACGGGGGTTGAACTCGCTCGGATAAACGCCGTGACCACACCGGAGTCTGGCGCGTGGCTCTACGCTCTGCCTTCTCCACATATGGGCACGCTTTTGGATGATGACTCATTGAGGGTGGCTGCCGCTCTTCGGCTTGGATGTCCTGTCTGCGAGTCTCACACCTGTATCTGCGGGGCGAGGGTTGAGGCGGACGGCCATCACGGCCTCAGCTGCATCCGGTGTGCTGGCAGAAGACCGCGGCACCACGTTATCAATGACATCCTTAAGCGGGCCTTTGTATCAGCTGAGGTTCCTTGTGTCCTTGAACCCCCAGGACTCTTGCGTTCCGACGGTAAGCGGCCCGACGGCCTGACATTGGTTCCATGGCAGAAAGGGCGCTGCCTCGTGTGGGACGCAACATGCGTGAGCACGTTTGCATCCTGCCACGTCTCCGTTACTCAGCAGTCGGCTGGTGCGGGAGCAGAAGCAGCCGCCCGACGCAAACGCCTCAAATATGCCAGTCTGGAACCAGTATATGAATTCGTCCCTTTTGCCGTGGAAACGTTGGGTCCCTGGGGCTCCGAAGCCAAACAATTAGTCCAGAACCTCGGCCGTCAGTTAAGAGAGAGAGGGCGGGACCCCAGATCTGGTTGGTACTTGGCCCAACAGATCTCCTTGGCCATACAGCGGGGTAATGCGGCGAGTGTGCTAGGTACATTTGGACAGAGTGTCAAGTGCGGGACTCAAGTATAAATTTGACTCAGACTTTACGTCGATGCTATGTTTAAAATAGATTTTTATTATGTACATTATATTAAGTAAGTGTTTAGATATTTATTATATTATAGAATTGTATGACTATGTAATTTGAAAATAAAAGACTTTAAAAATCTTTATATATAGTGACTTGTTTTATGAACAAACTTTAAAAAGTGTAATTTATTAACGCGTAGTCCGATTTCATTTTTTTTTTTGTAAGAATAGTGACGAGTGAGCCCGGCGCCCCACGGGCTGCCTGGCACCCCACAGAAATAGCAAGATTTAAAATTTAGGTTATAATTTTACATTAATATGCTGTTTTAATTTTGGTGATCATTTACTACTTTTGGGTTAACAATGATTTACTTGAAGTCATTCATACAACCTGGCAGTTTTAAAACCCAAACTAAAAAGCTCCTTTCTGAGCTATTCTATACTAAGAGTGCTTCACCGCAGACCATAGCGTTGCTTAATATGAGATAAACAGTGCTCAAATATGAAAAAATTGTGTGCAGGTACGGCAATCGCGAACGAAGTCGCAGGTACAGCTAGTTTCTAATAATATTGATAAACGAAACTATATAAATTTGTATGGATAGCGGTACACTTACACTATCTCATAGAACATATAATAATACTACACTATCTTTACGGAACTGCCAACCTACTACCGCAATCAAAAATTGTATTGCAAACTTTTAATATCTTGCGATATAAAAGGACATGGCACTTGGATGCTGGACACCGACAGTGCACCCTCATACGATATCTTATGGTAATATTTCTCGCAAGCCCCGTTGCCTTCGTAATTCGATGCTGAAACTATATTTTTGTTTGTTTTGATAAGTGTTTATGACGAATTGTCATATCACCACAAAGGTAAGTAATATAACTTCAGTTTGAAGGCCAATATGTGTGTTTTGCATGGAAGTAGGACATTTTGCGAATGCCGGCCTGGCAAGCTACCACCCTCAAGTAGAAAATCTGTCGCCAAGCACCTATAGGTGTGTTCCGGCAGCTTTCCTTGAGAGCCAGTAATTCTAGGTTAGCCTGAACAACTTCTTCGACCACATCATCACTTACCATCAGGTGAGATAGTGGTCAAAGGCTAACCTATCAGGAATAAAAAATCTCTAGTAGCAAGAAAACTTTAGTTTAATAAAACTTTACTTTAAGTAAACTTTAGTTCAAGAAAACTTTAGTTTAAGAAAACTTTAGTTCTAAAAAACTTTAGTTTAAGAAGACTTAAGTTAAAGAAAACTTAAGTTTAAGAAAACTATAGTTCAAGAAAACCTCAGTTCAAGAAAACTTTAGTTCAAGAAAACTTTAGTATTAGAAAACTTTAGTAGCAGAAGAACTCTTAGCGCGAGTTCGTTAGTTCCTTGGCGACCACAGATTACTACTAATCACGTTGGCGACAAATTTTCTAATTGAGGGCGGTGAAAAGTGAAATACTACCGCCAAGCAGCAATGCTCCCATTACTGTGTTTCAGTTTGAAGAGAATGGGTGTTGGTGAAATTACAGGCACATGAGACTTAGTAACTTTATGTCTCAGGGTGATGGGCGCAGTGAAGTTCGCCACTTGTGACGAACTGCAACTGTTACAGGCAGAGGGTTGCGCTTAATACCAGGTGGGCGTCGTGCTTGTTCCATCACGAAAGCATAAAGGTTGAAACTCACGAAAATTTAATTTCAATAATAATCTATACTATTGCTATCAAAAGCAACTAGCTATATATAATATACAGAGTTATTGAAAAATGCTAACAACTTCTTAGGGTTGACTTGTGCTTATCCTAACAAACATTTTGAGATTAAATTTTTTTCGTAGTAAAAGACAATGTCTACTCCGAGCCAAGAGCACCCGCCACGGCAACACTGGACCGCGCCGCGCTCCCTTTGAATAGAATTTTGAATATTTACATCATGCAAAGTAATAAAAAATGTGAATAAATTACTGCCACAAGAGATTAATGAATAGATTCAGGCGTTACTTTGCGGAAATCCATATTTAAAATTAACAAATATTTTTAAAATATTTTAAGAAAACATCAAATTAATATTTTAATAAAACACTTAAAAAATATAAAAATGTATCTAGTGACAATTCCACCTTATTTTCCTGTTAAGCCGACGTGACGTCACAAACGCCACGCAGCCAACCCGGAAGAATTTTTGACGTGTTTCGCTTCTACACGAAGCATCCTCAGGAGGTCTTGACTCACGATCGTGGGCTCGTAGAGTTCCACAAGAGATTATTAACATGATGTGGTCTTCGTGCTTATTCCGTCAAATACAAATAAGCAAAAAAAATGTTTTTATCTCCAAACGAAAGAAGGATTAGCAGAAGTCAACCCTAAGAGGTTGTTAGCATTTTTACAATAGCCCTGTATAAGCCTAATAGGCTATTGATTTCATCACCCTTCGTTAAAACTTAGATACAAGGAATTTATTACTACATAATTGCATTCTAACCCGTTATCAATACCCAGATTGTTTCTTTATCTATGTAATCACTTCCATTACAATTACGTGGCTGAGCCCAATTAGATTATACTCTTCTTATATAACAACACTATCTTATGATATCAGTGCAAGCTTGAATTAAATTATCTATAATGATACTTACAGATAAAAAATCTGTGAAGGGACCAAGTTTGTACAACGAATGTTTTAATTTTTTGAAGCAGTGATGGCTCAGTGGCATTGGCTATGGACTGCAGCAGGTCCATGGTTTGAATCCCGCCGCGGGCTTGTGCTTCACCGCATGGTGGAAGGGCTTTTTGCAAATGCCCGTCTGGCTAGCGACCTCAAGTAGAAAATATGTCGCCAAGCACCTAACGGTGTGTTCCGACAGCAGTCCTTGAGAGCCAGTGAAATTACAGGCACATGAGACTCAACGTGACGGGCGCAGTGCAATTCGTGTCTTGTGACGAAATGCATCTGTTATAGGCATAGGTTAGTCCGCTTAACATCAGGTGGGCCTCGAGCTTATAACGTTACAATAACATTTAAAAAAAAATACAACGTGAGGAAAAATATAGTCATGTCCGCGATATTTGTTACTCTCGTTATAATTTTGTTATTTAATCCAAGGCACATGCGTCATTGAAAACATTAAAATATTCGAATTGAATGTTTTATTTATATTATCAGATTTCGGAACTCATTATATAAAAACTGTACACTGTTAGTTGAAAACAAAAAACTAAATAGACACACAAACAAACTGTTTAGTAAATACATTAAACATTATATACAGGATGGAAACTTTCAGCGGGGCAGTAAGGGGAAGTACCTTATCCGTTGCAGCTACTCGGAAATGGTCTTAGGAGACTATCCATATTTTTTTATAGAATTTTCACCCCCATTCACAAAAACACATACAATTTGAAATAAACAAAGAAAAAACATAAAATGTAGAAATCTACTATAAATATATTACAAACTGAAATTAATTAATTTTCTACCGACTTCAAAAAAGGAGGAGGTACTCAATTCGTCTGTATTTTTTTTTTTTTTTTTTTTATGTTTGTTACCTCATATCTTCTGACTGGGTGAACTGATTTTAATAATTTTTTTATTATTTGATAGCTGATGCTTGCCGTGTGGTCCCATTTAAATTTCATCAAAATCGATTTAGCCGTTTTTGAGTTACACTCCAAAAACTGAAAAAGTGTTTTCCTGTCCTGATATTATAGTGAATGTTTGTTACCTTAGAACTTTTGACTGGGTGAATCGATTTTGATAACTCTATTTTTATTTGAAAGCTGATGTTTGCCGTGTAGTCCCATATAAATTTCATCAAAATCGGTCAAGCCGTTTTTGAGTTACACTCCAAAAACTGAAAAAGTGTTTTCCTGTCTTGATATTATAGTCAATGTTTGTTACTTTAGAACTTTTGACTGGGTAAACCGATTTTGATAACTCTATTTTTATTTGAAAGCTGATGCTTGCCGTGTGGTCCCATTTATATTTCATCAAAATCAGTCGAACCATTTTTGAGTTACACCCCAATAACTGAAAAGTATTTTCCTATCATGATGAATTCTCATCGAAGCTCAAATTTGGTGGTAACACAGTAATATTTCCTCAACGGTATAAGATAGAAATATTTTTTTTGGATAGGAAGATAAAACGTGTATTATGCTGCAAATAAAAAAAAAAACTAGTCTTATTTTAATATTGTTAGGTCTGCAATAACGCCTGCTATGCGGATTACATTACAAAATCACAAATATAAAACTAAAAATTTAAGTCATGTGCGGGATTCGAACCCGCGTCCATCCACCCCTTGAGCCGGGGTATGGTCTTACCAATTGAGCTAACATGACATGACGTCATAACTCAAATCTTTCCTATCGTTCTTTAACCATCGTATTGGGATGGAGCGACAACTATAGTACCACTAGCGTTATACTACAAACAAGACAAATTTTGCAATTGGTTTTATACTTGAAAATGATGACGCAACCGTATAATTTTAATATTGTTAGGTTTGCAATAACGCCTGCTATGCGGATTACATTACAAAATCACAAATATACGATAGGAAAAATTTCAGTCATGTGCGGGATTCGAACCCGCGTCCATCCACCCCTTGAGCCGGGGTATGTTCTAACCAATTGAGCTACCATGACATCATAACCCAAATCTTTCCTATCGTTCTTAAACCGTAAATGTCATTAACAGTAAATGACAATTGATCCCATAAGTAGGGGACTAAATATAATGATCACCATAAAATGCTTGGATACCCTTAGTTCTTTTACCAAAAATTGTAATCGAACACCAAATGTAGTAAATGATCACTAAATCTCAAAGCCATGTTTAGGTGCGACGACGAGCGAAGCGAGGAGGAGCGTTAGGTTACTTATGACCACAACAACGCGCGAGCCGAGCGAGCACAGCGAGCGTGCCGCGGCAGCGGCCGGCGATGCGCCAGAAGAATTACAGCAAGTTTAATTTCGATTATAATTTACTTTTTTTGGTGATTGTTAAATATTTAAGGGATCCTCTTGTATTCGCTATAAATGAAAGTCTTCAATAACTGACTTGATATTTGTATTGTCTTTTGAACATAGTTTGGGTTACACAGCACTTAAATTACTATTTTTATTAATTTATTTTGTAGGAACACATATGGCATGTTGGTTGATGTGAGACGAGAGAGTGAGACAGCTTTTCTAATTTAATATCAAACAGTGATCATTTACTACTTTTGGGTTAACAATGATTTACTAAGAGTAATTTAGCTTGGATAACGAGATGTTAAAACTTTGATTCTAAGTTTACATTAAATGGGGGTTAATTTTAGTCTGTTATATGTTACTATATCTGGTGGTAAGTTAAACATAAGCCCATAAGTAGCAAGGTTCACTAAAAAGGGCGAAATAAAAATTTTTACAAAAAAAATAGAACCGACTTCAACACTCAAATGTGTGAAATAACTTGTCGAAGTCGGTACCATGCGCACAATATTGTGATGATAGGTACTTTTGAACCGTCATGGTACCGACTTCGACAAGTTATTTCACACATTTGAGTGTTGAAGTCGGTTCTATTTTTTTTGTAAAAATTTTTATTATCTATAAAAAACGAGCGAGTAGAGCCACTTTAAAAAATAGTATTACGTTAATCGATATCGTTATCTACAATATCAGTATAAACAGACCAAAAATTATCCAATATCAGAACAGTAAATAGACTAATTGTAACAACTAGCTTCAGATTTTGTCAGCAACAAATATGTTGCGTTACATATTATTTGGTATAATTAGTACTGTAATATGGGTCAATGGGGAGAAGGATGTTGATACCAGAACACTCCACTTGGAAGGACTTGGGACCGTGGTTGGAGAGAAGTTTTGGGATGGAGAGTATTATGAATTCCTTGGTATCCCGTACGCGACTGCTCCAAAAGGCCGGGATAGATACAAGGTTGGTACTTATTCTGGACTGTTATACTAGACAACGATTTATTGAAACAATTTATCTGTGCAGTCCGTTTGCGCAGTTTAATGGAACTATCGCGCGCACTGTCTTTGTACTTTTGAATGGTAATAGGTAACCGCGTTTTTTTACGTTTTAGATATGTGTTGTTATAGTTGTTGGGCTTACTAACAAGTAATAATAAATACAAAAAGAAAAATAATGAAGTCCCAAAATGGTAATAGTACATAGTGTATTAAGAGGAACGGGAAGAAAAGTTCCTACAGAAACATAGGTATTTTAACATAGTGATGCTGTCTTGCCGCTAAACGCCCGAACAGAATAGTGCGATAAGGACTTCTTCAAGTTTTGACTCAGAATTTGCGCATAATTTGCGTTCTAGGAGAGAACTTTTCTCCTGTAGTACACATTATATATAAAAAAAAATATCTTATTTTATAACTGACAGAATAAACTAGGTTTATAGATAATAAAATACCCAATAATTCAAATTCCTTAAACATAATGATATAAATCAAAACCTATAAACCTGGATATTATAATATATTATTGAAAATCATCAAAATTGGTGATTGTTTAGGGGGGTAGAAAGGGTTTCTCTTTTTGTATGAAAATTCGAGACATCCCTCCAGTTTTAAGAGCGGTAAGTAGGAAATTACGATCAAGGCTCTAGTAGAAGCCCTGAGGGCTGTTATTTCTGAGTCGAAGTTCGTAATTCCCCTACTGAAACATACAATGTTTTTCGTCACATTTGCGAGTAAATAAATATGAATTATAGCTTTAATACACAAGTCAGCATAACTGTTATTACAAATTACGTGAACTTTTTTTAAGCGGATGGCGGGCTTTTTGCCCACCCCACAGATTATACAAATATTTCGTTCAGAAACGTGAAGAGCAAATACTTACATAGGTCGTCATAGCCATGACGGAGAGTAACAAAAATAAAATAATTTCGAGGTTTTGATACAAAAAAGTATTCAAATCGATTATTAAGAACATTTGTTGAGTATTTAAGTAATATGTAGCGAGATTGAAATAAAATTCCCGTTTAGATAACATTTTAACACATTTTTTCAATTGCGTATAATCTCTTTGCTTGAACTTGAATGGCCTGTATGTTGTGCTACAAATTGAAAAAAAATACTTCCTGACCTTTGGTTTCATGACAAAAAGAAAGCTCGAGGGTTTTATATGGGACATTACGGCCAAGTTAACCTGTATATTTAGGTACTGTTTACGTCCAAGTGTGATGAAAAAGTTTTATGTTGAACCGGGGAAGTGCTGCAACCATACCAATTTCTACAACCAAGCATTACTTGAACATAACTGTATTTGAAGGGTATGGTGTGGGTGAGATTACAGGCTCCTGAGACATGTTGACATGTCTCAGGATTATAGACGTGGTTACCATTAATTATGTTATTGTGGCGGAACAAGCGTGGGGCCCACCTGATCTTAAGTGGACTAACATCTGCCTATAACAGATGTATTTGGTCACAAGTACAAATTACACTGCGCCCGTCACACTGAAACATACAGTTGTATGTTTCAAACATACAGTTGTATGTTTCAGTAAGAGGTCGTGATGTCTCTTGTCCGTAATTTTACTGGCTCTCAAGAACTGCTGCCAGAACACTGTTAGGTGCTTAGCGACCGATTTTCTACCTGAGGTGATAACAAGCCAGGCGAGTATTCGCAGTATATCGCCCTTCCACCATGCGGTGGACCAGGGGATCGAACCATGGACCTATGGTACGGCAGTCCATAGATGTTACCGCTCGGCCATCGTTGCTTTAAAGTTATTTAATCTGTGGTTATGGGCCCAGTGCAGTTTGTCACTTGTTCGAAATGAATCTCTTAAAGGTACAGGTTACCGCTTAACACCAGAGCTTTACACATTTGCTTCCATCGTGATTCTTGCAGTGCTCCATCTAGTGGTGTATTTACGCGTATTTTCGATAGCATGACACTCATTAACTAAAAAAGTATTCGCCAATATGGCTATACTTTAACTGGATTGCACTAAATTTGACTATGGTCAAATACGCAAAAAACCTTTTTAGATATTGGTGCGGCGAGCATTTTGAGACTTAAATATCTGTATTAGAATGGAAGTTTCTATGAGTATCAATTATCTACTAGATATGTGAAGTAATGTTTTTGTATCCTGGCGGTATTATAACACCTTGCCATATTGGTTTTCAAAGACATGTAATGAAAACAATTTAAAGTAGTTTATTATTGAGATTAAGATTATTTATATTTTGAAACCTTACTAAAAATCGAATCGGTACCAATATTTTTTTATAAATTTACTAATTAATTAGACTTAGTTAATAATGTACTTCACGCTTTATGAGTCAACGTTTTTTTTTTCTGCCTGATTTGTTATCCTTTGACAACTATCTTACCCTGATGGTAAGTGATGACATGGTCGAAAATGTTGTTCAGGCTAACCTAGAAGTACTGGCTCTCAAGGACAGCTGCCGGAACACACCAGTAGGTGCTTGGCGACAGATTTTCTACTTGAGGGTGGTAGCTAGCCAGGCGGGCATTAGAAAAATGTCCTACCACCATGCTATAACGACTGCCATCCTAAGACAACAACCATGTCACTAGCGGTCACCCATCCAACTCTTGACCGCGCGCGACGTTGCTTAACTTTGCTGATCGGTTGAGAACAGCTAAGTAAACTTCGCTACGAGCGCTTCAAATGTTCCGGTATCTGTCCTTGAAAGCCAGATAATCTAGCCTAGCTCGAACAACAACCTTGACCGCATCATCACGCACCATCAGGTGAGATAATGCTCAAACACTAGCTATCAGCTATACGAACAATACTTACACAAATTTAGTTTAACATATTTCAAAAAAGGATGAAGTTCTCAATTTGGTGATATATTTTTTCTAATATTTGTTAGCCCATTACTTCGTCGTTTATGAACAAATTTAAAACTATAATCATTTGAAACATTCCTATAGTAATTTTATCAAAATCAGTTCAGTTTTTTTTTATCTAAATACCTAACTGACATCAATACTTGTGCTATTTACTTGGAATAAATAAAACCTAATGGCATTTCATTATTTTCATTTGTAAAGTCGGTTCAGATCTTTTTAAAGTTATTATTCATTTGGTAGTTAATTTAAAAAAATCGATGGTTTGTATATAAGTATTAACTTTTCAGGCTCCACTCCCACCAACGCCATGGAAAGAAGTTATGGAAGCTAAGAGAGGTCTCCTTATTTGCCAGCAAGTTTACCACTCTGACCAAGAAGATGAAGAAGATTTACTTTACGGCAGCGACGAATGTCTAGTAGCTAGTTTCTTTATGCCAAAAATAGCAAGCGAAAAGAACCTTGTACCTATAGTTATATATATACACAGTGGTGGATTTTGTGGTGGAAGTGGTAACATGGGTAAATTCCACCAATTAGGAAGGCAGGATGTCCTTTCAGTAAATTTCAACTACAGAGTTGGCGCATTAGGTTTTGCTTGTCTTGGAACTGAAGATATACCTGGGAATGCAGCTCTGAAGGACATAGTAGCCGCTCTCAAGTTTATCAAAAAGTACGCCAAAACATTTGGAGGAGATCCGGATAATATAACAATCGCTGGATATAGTGTCGGTTCAACTTTAGCAGAGATTGTAGTATTGTCAGGAGCAGCAAAAGGATTGTTTAACAAATTAATATTGGATAGTGGATCAGCTCTTACTCCATATGCTATTAACAGACATCCTATTGAAACGGCAAAGAATATCGTTAAGGCTATTGGTTACAAAGACACTGGCTATCTTGAAGATTTAAATGAATTCCTCCTAGAAGTTGACCTTCGAGATCTTCTCGATCGTAGTAGAAACTTCTTTTTAAAGAACAGCACATTTGGTTTCGCTCCTTGTATTGAAAATCCATCAACCCCTGGAGCTATTTTGGTAGAATCACCAATTGATATTCTCAAAAAGGGACAATATGGTGACTTTGCACTTATTATTGGCTTTGGTAACATGGAAGGTATAAGTCGTACTAGTAAGTTCAATGAATGGAGAGGACTAATGAATCAAAAATTCCAAGACTTTTTACCTGCGGACTTAGTTTTTGATAACGAGAAAGAAAGAGACGAATTCATCGAAGAAGTTAAGAAATATTATTTCGATAGTAAGACTATAACTCTTGACTCTGTGCAAGGGTTTATTGACTATTTTTCTGACTCTATGTTCAAGTACGGTTTCATGAAATCTGCTAAAATGCATGCTGAGAACGTAAAACGACCTATTTTTTTGTATGAATTTACATACGTAGGGAAACTAAATACTAAACATGAGTTCATGGACAGAATAAGAGGAGCTAGTCACAGGGACGCTTCTGCTTATATTCTGGACTTCTACGACTGGACAAGGAACTACACAGACATGGACAGAAGAGATCTTATGACAGCAATGTGGGCTGATTTTATCAAAGCAGAGTAAGTATTTAAAATTTAATGTTAATTTTTCATGTTTGTTGGATTTTATTTAGCATCTAACTTAAAAAAAACCAAATCTGAATGACATTTTTGACCCACTTCAAAAAAGGAAGGAAGTTTTTAATTTTAGTCAATATCTCATTTAGCATTATGTTTACCACATAACTCCGTCATTTTTATCCGATTTGTGTTTTATTCTTTTGTTTGCATGGTCTATTTTCGGATTATTTCTCTACTCTTTTTATTATATGTATTTCATATTTTTCAGTTTTTGGTGGAAATTAGTTTATTATATATGTATATATATTTACTGTTGGAAAACTTATATTGAGTACTACAAATAAGTATTGCTCTAGTCGCTTGTTTTGTGTAGGTACCAGGTTTTTTTCATCGTTAAGATGAGTGTTTACGTAGCTCTTTCCGTACAAACGTAGTTTCGTCATATACCTCATATAAATACCAAATATTCAAACTTTGTGAAATTTTGCATGCATCTTTTTAACCTTAACGCTTTTAGTTTGTCAGTTTTCAATTCTGTACTGTCAAAATTATTGGGTAAAATGTTTAGGAATTCCTATTTTAACATATAGTGATGGAACAAAAATTATATTAAACGAAAAAATTGGCTTACCAAAAGCACATATAAGGCTCAAAGACATTGTTTCAAAATTTCAACAAGTTGTAACACTTGGTATTTAAAATATTTATTACAAAAGTTCTACGTTTGTATGGAAAGTGCCACGTGCACACAAGTGTTAAGCTCTTCATTAGATGATAAGTTACATAAAGACAAAAACAACCTTCGTTGAGATGCATTTGCCTAATCCATTAAGTTAACCAGCAAGCTGTAGTGTTAACATTGTTTGTTATCTGATTTTGTCTGTCAAACTACGAACAAATTTTATTCGCAGCTGTCGAAGCACTTTGTGCTAAAAAACTGCGAGTTTTGTCCATAATTATTTTTCGCGTTATATTTACCGGATATCACTGTGATAGTGCATTCACCCTCGACGCTGTGCACAATCGTGACTCCAAGACGAAGAACTTCAAATAAGTTCGAAACTGGTCGGAGCAATATCCGGGAAATATTACGCGGTTCTTAGCTGGTAACTAAACAATAATGATGTCAAAGTACTGTTCCTTGAAATATGAGACCCAATATATTGGGTGGCAAATACAGGATAGTGTCGTGCTAAACATTGATGTATTTAAAAATATACGTTCTTGTCATAGTTAGGGGCTGAAAATTAAGATCTGGCGTGCAAATAGCTTGTTTCACCGATATAAATAAACAAATATAAATTTAAAATTATTTACTTTCAGAAACCCAACTATTTACGAGACATCTTTACTCAAAACCAAATGGCTACCATACACAAACAAGGACTCAAATTATTTGGATATTGGTGACCAACTGGTAATGAAGAAAGATTTATTCTCAAAGGGTTATCAATTTTGGGACAAAGTGTATAAGAAACATTACTGGAATCCAACTGCTGTGAATCCCAATGCGTATAAACGAAGACCAAAATCAGCAAAGACTGAGAATAAAAAAGTAGTTCTAGAATCTGCTGATAAAACTACGACAAAAACGGACCGCAAACCTGTTGCAGTCAATTCAGATAGCTCTCCACCTTCACCAAACCCTGAAACTAAATCTGATCCAGAAGCTAAAGCCAGAGACTCTAAAATGGCAACAGATCAGAGACCTAAAGAAACTAAGACAAATGCTGATCAAAAAACTGCAGCTACTGATACAAAAAAAGCAGGACAAAAACCCGTAACACCTAAACTTGCTGATGAAAGACCTTCTGAGCCAACAAAATCGGAACAGAAACCTGTAGATACTAAACCTATTATTAAAAACCCTGGTAAACCTACTGCTTCTACCACAAAGCAAGTTAACAAAGAAGAGGTGAAGAAATAAATTTGAATAGTTTCTAAAATGTATATTTTAATTTTATTTATCTACCGTTCCCAGCTAAATATCATAAGGACAGCTCAAGAAGTTTTATATATTTCAATGAAATGTGGCATGAGGCGACTAAATAAAACAATGTATGAAAATACTTTGTTATAAAAACTTACGCTTATGTTTATATTATATGATTATGAAAATGGAGTATTAGAGCATCATCAACTTACTATGTGTCGATAGTACAATTACAGTATAATATTATTATCTATATATCAATAGAAGATGGCTTCGAGCACTAGTATTCTTCACGCTTCACACGTTATACGAAGAAGGCTTAGGCAACTTATAATAAGATACCCTCAAATATAAAGTATGTAAACTCATTTAAAGCATTCAAAAGGCAACTAGCTCAATACCTTATTGAGGAGCAATAAAGATATTCATGAATACGTTAAATAAGTGATGAATGACTAAAGTAATTTGTGGTTTTGTATAACTATTTCATTACATATATTGTTTTATTAGATACATAATTATATGAAGTGTTGACGAATGTCTATAGAATATTTTAAGTCTAACCATGTTCTCGTGTCAGTGACTTTATGCCTAATATATTAATATCTTTATGTCTTATATGAGAATAAACTTTTTTAAATCTAAAGCTTCCGCACAATACAAATGTCATGGAATCTCACATGTGTACTGTGGTTACCGATAAAGCCGAAACAATTATTGTCGATGGTGCTATCGACTTTTAGTAAGTTCTTTGTAAAACCAATGTCTACCTATGTCTTACATTGATGAAACAGGATTGCTTTTATTTTTCTCCAAAATAGAGTTCCAAAGCTTTTTGAAGATCCTCGAAACCGTTTGCCGCAAAATTGTACATTTGCTATTCAAAATAGAGTAGGCTCTGACACCCCTTGGGGAGAAAAATATATTTTCAATCTTATTGCAATGAAATCGCGAAATATTCTGGATATTCACAAAGAAATGGGAGACTCTTGTTTAGAGGTGTCAGTCACACTCACACTTCAGCCGTAAGTTATGAGAGATAGAGATTTGAAATAATGTAGACAAATATATTATTTCGTGAATAATAAGTTTTAGTGTTCCGTTCGATAAAACGGGGAACCTGTAACTTAGCCTATGCTCTCCGTCTGTACAATTTTAAAGGGCTATATCCTTTGAATCATATTAGGTAGCCTATTGAAGTTTTCGGAGAATATGATATGAAAACAAATAATTGACTGTAAACAAATAATAAAAAACTGTAGGTATACGCTGATTTTCACTTTAGGTTCACCCCGCTAGCAAAGATGTTAGCATTGGCGGGAACATTTTTATTTTAACGACAAAATATAATTTAATGGTTAAACGGTATTGAGGTCGAAAAAGAACTAACGCTTGGGTGTTTTCGGAAAATTCAAGCTCCAGTTCATGGTCCCATGGCAAAGTACGAGGTTGCTTGAATGGCATACAGTTATGGTGCATGATGGTACTCGATATACAGTAATATACTCTTTTTTCTAATGAGTATTTATTCTTTGAATCTTTTTCCACATTATCACTTACAGAAGAAATAGTACTTATGGCTTATTTAATTTCGTAAATGTACGCTTTAGCACTCAAGTTTTTCAGTATCAAAATATAGAGACTGAAGAACTGAGAGAATATAGAGTCAGTTTTTATAACTTGTACCTACGGTTTTGTAAATAAAATATTAATCATATTTAAATTTGTTTGTATGTTAGTTACTAAGATCATTGAACTAATATCAAGTGTTGATCATATCATACCTACCAACTCAAGCAGATAGTTTCATCCTTAATGGGTAGATGTCGCTTTAAGTCCCAAGACATACATTCTAGAGGTAGGGAAATACGACTCTTTACACTTGCTTTCATGATGATTCATCCAGCATGATTTGGTAATAGTATAGAACGGTATTGGGAGTTAAAGGTTCAAATGATCATACGTATGCATGAACACCTATGATTATTGTATGTAATGAGACATGAGTATTTGATAAGTGTTTGAGAGTCGTTTGTTCTTGTTCTAATGTAACGTCGACGCAGTCATGGAAAGCATCCTGAAACCTGACGAAATGGATCGACATTCAGTTGGGAGGGATATAAAACAAACCTAATTATTATTTTAAAGCTTCATAGCCCATTTAATCTTTAGCTTCCATAACTTAAGCCACAACCCCAAGAAGCATTTGCATAAGAGGGAGTTAAGTACGTATAGATTTTTTGTTAGCTATGTTTTTGAACGAAGTTTGTGAAAGACGTTTACGTGACAGTATGTAGTCATAGGAGGCGACTATTTTCTAGGTAGATTTAAGAGTTACTACAAATATATTTTATAATTAATAGATACAAGCGTTACTTTGCGGAAATCCATATTTAATAATAACAAATATTTTAAAAGTATTTTAAGAACATTAAATTAGATATATATAATTTTATAAAGATTTTTAATATTTTGTTAAATAGTTAATATAATGTTTTCTTAAAATACTTTTAAAATATTTGTTATTATTAAATATATTTTATTTATTTTCTATACAGGCTAGCCTTTGACCACTATCTCACCTGATGTTAAGTGATGATGTGGTCGAAGATGTCGTTCAAGCTATCCTAGAGTTACCTTCACTCGCGGAAAGCTGTTGGAACACACAGTTAGGTGCTTGGCAACAGATTTTCTATTTGAGCATGGTAGCTAGGAGGGAGAGAGGAAATTCGACAGCAACACGACCCCGCGAAAGGCTGTGCCGCCTGCTGCGTCAATTGTTGTCTGATATGAAAAGTCAACACAGCCCATCCAGCAGTTTATATGGATCGATATCCCCGCCAAAACTGTGCACATAACAGTGAGTTGCTGCATTTCTCGTCTTGACTTCCAGCGAATTATTGCTTAGACAACCCATTATAAATTTTGTCAGGTACATGAAAGGTACATGGATATTATAATGCTATTCGTTAGCTGTAATCAGATCTATCAGTAGCCTACAAAATATCCGCACATTAAAGATGCCGACTGATTTAGACCTTATTAAGGTTGTGTTAGGTTAGACCTCATTAGTTTTATAAACTACTAGCGCCCACCCCGGCTTTGCCCGTGTGTTTATCAAAAAATATAAATACATAATTGGCATAAAGGCATATAGTATTGCCGACTTTTTTGTAGATGTTGATGTCGTCTATAAAATTGTGTTACCTACCTCACTTTGCTCTATTGTCAACATTTTCCGCAGCGTACGCGATACTTGGATACATTATCAAAGTTTTCATATGGACCCATAGGTCTCTGAAAATATTCTATAGCCTATGTTCATCAGGGATAGTGTAGGATTCTAATGGTGAATTTTTTTTATATCAGTGGTGTACTTTTTAAGTTTATTCGTTACTTACAACAAAAATCAA
This sequence comes from Plagodis pulveraria, assembly GCA_963890685.1. Lineage (NCBI taxonomy): Eukaryota > Metazoa > Arthropoda > Insecta > Lepidoptera > Geometridae > Plagodis > Plagodis pulveraria. The sequence goes on along the minus strand of OY982964.1, from coordinate 4,890,309 downwards.
ATCTTTCCTTTTTATATTATAGATGTAGATAATTTCATTTTGTAGGTGTTTTCATTCTTGTCATTTTTATAGAATGAGTTATAATATCCATAGCGTCATATCTGACTGTGGCGCCGCCTGACAGTTCTTAGCTGAACTGGGTCATGTACGTAATTAAAATAATTACTATAATTGAAGCGCTCGTAGCGAAGTTTACTTGGCTGTTCTCAACCGATCAGCAAAGTTAAGCAACGTCGCGCGCGGTCATGAGTTGGATGGGTGACCGCTAGTGACATTACTACTGAGCGTTTCCGTGCTTCGGAGGGCACGTTAAGCCGTCGGTCCGGTTGTCACCTTAGGATGGCAGTCGTTATAGCATGGTGGTAGGGCATGTTGCGAATGCCCGCCTGGCTAGCTACCACCCTCAAGTAGAAAATCTGTCGCCAAGCACCTAACGGTGTGTTCCGGCAGCTGTCCTTGAGAGCCAGTACTTCTAGGTTAGCCTGAACAACATCTTCAACCACATCATCACTTACCATCAGGTGATATAGTGGTCAAAGGCTAATCTATCATGCATAAAAAAAAAAAAAATTGTGTGATTCAATTTAACCGACACCACAGTTTGATACCAACCGCCGAACGTCATAGGTAAGTAAATGAAACTGTAATAAAAGTGAATTTTAAAAAGTTTAACCCCATTAGTGTCTATATCGGTTTCTTCTTTCGAAACCGAATTACTAATGTTTCATTTTGAAGTATATCCCCATGATTTGCATCATATTGTTATTAAGTAAATATCTTATGTATTTTAACTAGATCTACTAATACAGTTACGATAATAAAGCAACACTCAATTACAGTGGAATCATGTTGAGAGGAATGCACGACGCGCCTCCGCCGCCGCCACCGCCGCCATGTTGTTATTCGGCGATATTCGGCATCCGCTGTTGACGTAACGCCCATCTACAGGCATGCCTTGAATGTGTGTACAAAGGATGCTCAATATTTTTACGAATAATAATCTTTTTTTGAATTTTTATTGTCTTTTTGTATCGTCGTATGTTTTTTACAGATTCAAGAAGGTGCAACCTCTATATTTTGGTGAGTATTTGCAACTACTACTATATGTAAACATAGGCACACGGAATGGCGATGAGTTGGTGATGAGGTCATTTGGACATGGGCAGCGGAACCAGAGGGGCAAGCGACTGGTCGAGTTGAGTGACAAGACCTTCTCGAAGAACTACAGTTCTCAAGAGTAATTACGAATCGTTTGATGACTATCACCTTCCTGAACAAGTTTGGTTCGAAAAGCTTCTAGCAATTCAGCATCAATATTTATGCCAAATACATCATTCACCTTCGTTTTGCCGATGACATAGTCGTAATGAGAGATTAGCTTCAGTAACTTAGTACAATTCTCAGCGATCTCATTTGAGTTTCCAGCAGGTTAGTTTTAAAATTACCTTGGACAAGACAAAAATTATGTCTCATATCTGTGTTGCACCCGTACTATTTAGGAACGATACGCTCGAAGCTATTGACCGATATATTTACCAAGGACAGACGCTCCAGTTAGGTAGGTCCAACTTTGACAAAGATGTCGCCTGAATATTTTAAGTTGGATAGGCAGCATTCGGGAAGCTTCGCGATATCTTCAAACATGCCAACCTGAGACATCGACATCTTCAAATTATCAAATCTACGTCTTACAGAATCTGAGGCAGAACCTGAAGACTAGTCTTCAACCAATGTGTATTGTGATGACTTATAGCACTGAGACGTGGTCCATAACTTCCCCAAAGGAAGGCTCAGAGTCGCATAGCGAGCTATGGAGATAGCTTTACTTGGAGTTCCTTAGCGGGATAAATCGGAACGAGGATATTCGTCGAGGAACTAAAGTCACTGCCATAACTTTCACAATTAGCAAGTTGAAGTGGCAATGGGTGGCCACATTGCTCGACGAACTGACATGGGGAAAGGTTCTCGAGTCGATGTAGGTCCCCTAATAGGTAGACTGACGATAATTACGATGGTTACAAATGGCTGATAGCCATTCTGCGAGGCGATCTATAGTGGAGGCCTTTGTTCAATAGTGGATGTCATCTAGCGATAGTGTATCATTAGCATTGCTACTAGCATTTAAATTCACAATAAGACACAATATAAAGACGAGGTCTTCACTAGTGTATGTATGTACCGACTAGCGTTATATCTGATATACTAGTTTTTTCTAAAATTTTTATACCTAATTATATTAAATCATTAATACTTTTGTCTCTGAAAAGAAATTGTCGTTTCTAGCCTTTGTAACTAAATCAGATATGATAATGAGCAACAGAACATAGTGAAATGAATAATGTTGTGCCGAACCCCAGCCGTGTTGGATAAAGGCAGGAAGAAGAAGATCTAAATACACTGTGAACATCCTGTATAAAGCCACAACCACTGACAGTCACATTCCAGTAGCGCCGTAGCGCGTAGCAACAATAGCGACTGTTACATTATCTGTGGGTCTATGCAAATCATAGTCTACGCTGTGAAGATATTGCATAAAGTCGTAGCGTACATATTGATGTTGTTTGACGTTAACATCTTCTTACCCATATTACATTCGTTTGGGGGTCGGTCCTATATGTCTTCTCTAATAACGCAAAGAACAATAAAAACATTGACACTTAACACTATAATTTTATTGTAATACACATCATAAGACAAAAACATATTGAAATATGAAAAAAAAACATATTTAATTACAATTCCATATTTTTAGGTCAGTAGGTACGTACAAGTTTTAATAGCGTGTACTAAAAATATAAAAAAATTACACCTACTATGCGTCATATATCACGTAATCTCCATGGATAGCCATATAGATAGTTCGTAGAGCGCATTATCTGCGGCACGTCAAGCAGGACCTGTTTTTTTATTTATACCTTATAGGCTAGACTTTGACCACTATCTCACCTGATGATAAGTGATGTCAAAGATGTTGTTCAGGCTTATCTAGAATGGGCTCTCAAGAACAGCTGCCGGAACACACCGTTAGGTGCTTGGCGATAGATTTTCTACTTGAGGGTTGTAGCTACCCAGGCGCACATTTATAAAATGCCCTACCATGCTAAAACGACTGAGATCCTAATACAACAACCGGGACCGCCGGCTTAAAGTGCCCTCCTAAGCACATGCACGCTCAGAAGCAATGTCACTGGCGGTCACCCATCCAAGTCATGACCGCAGCGAACGTTGTTTAACATAGTTGATCGGTTAAGAATTATTGAGTAAGCTATGCTACAAGCGCTTCATAATGACGATGTGACATTATTTGGCAACATTAAAAGCACCAACTTAAGGACCGGTAAGTTCGTTTGTATGGAGAAGTTTTATTACCCTTTTTCGAATACCTGATGATGACCAGCTAAAAAGTAGCATGAGAAGTTATTGCTTATACAGAACCTAACAGTTGCCCCAGCATTTGTATTTAAGCCCCAGTTAAAGTTTTGTACGTAATATGGTTTCAAGTTGCACCAACCATCTTCTCCCTATTTCTGATTATGTCCATCTAAAGGTTGTCTGGAAGACATGGCTTTTATAACAATAACATCGCCCATTGTAACACCATTTTGTAAGGGTTTTCATTGTGTTGTATTTTATGTGTAAGAATGGTATAACACGATGGTGAACAAAAGCAAAAAATATCGGATACTCATAAATGTAAATTATTTAAGATCTTTGGACTGCCAGTAGTTATCTAACGACCATTCCTTACATATTATTTATAAAAGTTCATTATTCAGAGTTCAGAAGCACTTAATCTTACAGCAACATCAGTTTATCTTCAATTGAACAAAATTTCTATTTGAAACATTTTTGTTCATACATTAATCTAAAATCTTTCATCTTCACCCCAAAAACTTCGCATGACTTTGCAATTATCAATACTTAACCAAGTATCACCAGCTATATTACATATCATAACTACTTAATACCATGTCACATGAAAACAAAGTAAAGAATACTTTACTTACGAAAGATCGGATGTATTTTGTTACTATGACAAAGTGTCACGTAGTTGGGATGTTTATAGTATTACCTACAAAACTCGACTTTGCGGAAAATTCTTATTCCAGACCTATAAATCAGTTTTTCGTTTATTAAAACACCCCTTGGCACCTTCGATCCGGAATCGCCCCTTGCAACGGAGGGTTATTCTGCACTCTCTGTTATTGGAAATATGATTTGAACCACTATCAAATACTTAAAGAACATCATATTTAAAAACTAACCCCATGACGGTTGAAATATGACGTAAGAACTCTCGGCTTCGAATTTTTTATGAATTTATTTGGTAAACCAAACATTTTAAGGGATATTTCGTAACACAAAACATAAAAATATTTCGAGGCTTATCTTTTATGTTAATTAACTTTTTACAAATGTCTATCATCGACTTGTTGTTGTTGTCGACAAGCCAAGGTACTGAAGAGAAATAGATATCAGGCTTAGCTCTGGACCCAAAACCTCAAATAAGGGAGTGATCACCCATCTTTTTTTATCCTTTGGCCACGATCTTACCTGATGGTAGTGACGATGTGATCAAAGGTGTTAACAGACTTAACCTAGAATAACTGGCTTGCAAGGACAGCTGCCGGAACACACCATTAGGTACTTGGCGACAGATTTTCTACTTGAGGGTGGTCGCTAGCCAGACGAGCAACCGCAAAATGTCCTTCCACCATGCGGTGAAGCTCAAGCCCAAGGCGGGATTCAAACTATGGACCTGCTGCGCGACAGTCTATAGCCAATGCCATCACTGCTTCATCGATGTTTGTATGGAGGAATGGACATCCAGTTCACCTTTAAAGCGCCTTGTACATAAAACCTAAAGACGCGATACAATACTCGCCTTGTTTTGCATGGGTGTCATGTGGAGACCAGTGTCCAAAGACCTGTTGAGACTTCAAACATCTTCAATTTAACCTGTTCCTTTGTGGGTTGGTCAATATAGCGACACATTTTATATTTGAGTCAATAAACCGATTACCGGATTATGGTACCACCAAAGTAGCTGAACAGATATTCAGTTACCTGCTGATCTTCAATCACTGCAGTGTAAACACTGTCCAATCTTTCTCTCTACTTTTCCAGTCTGTTCTGGAAACCAGTTGCATTTTCCCCAAATATACCTACCCTTTTTGTTTCCTAAGAAGCTATTTTCAAGTGTTTACCCAAAGTCTGAGGAACATCCATAAATATAAACTATATTAAGTTTTTTTCTGCTACATTTTCACCTGTTGGAGTCCCTTTGAAAATTATTTAAAATCACTTCCAGCGCGGTAAGGTTTTTTTTTTTGGTTAATGTTTTGAGCCGGACATATTTACTTTAGATAGAAAGTACGGTCCTATCACATCATTAATGAAGAAAACAATATTTAATACGCGTATATCCCCAATAAAATTACTAAATTTAACATTATACGAAAAAAGACCCCACGCAAGGTATCTGTGAAAATTATTTTCCGTTCCTTTGTTTCTCGCCCCAAAAATTTCGAAGACACTCAACGACACCGGAAACAATTAAGAGCTTGTTCAGAATACCCCCCAGCACCCCTGCAGAGGGCGTGTTGTGTTCTTTTTAATCTGCTACCCTCTACCCTAGTGTGACAGACCTGAAGTCAGGAAGGTACTGAAGGTACTGAATAGGGGGAACATTTGTATAAACTATCTGGCGGAGTTAAATAATCACATCTGGCCTGTTGCACCCATGAACGGTTTATTTGATTGTGACAGACTTTTATTATTATAGAACATCAAACCAAGTAGCAGTTTTTAAAATTTGTTGTATGTTCATCGAAAAAACCGTAAAATACTTGTTTGACCTGACAGCCGTCAAAAGCATGGTGTATTATCAGATGTAGTAAAGTGGCCATATTTGAACTTACATTAATTAGCTATGCTGCTTAACTCAACGGTATAGTACACAGCAATAGTGTGCTGTTTTTGCACACTACTGCCATAATCGATTCCCATAATCCCCTCACTTTGGCAGGCATCTTGGGGATCTAAGTGTGAGATAACGCTTTCTCAGAAGGTGCCGCAACTGATTATAGACTAGCAGCGATCACAGACTAAAATAACGTCGATAAATCATAGTGTTGCGAGTCTCTTAGTAAACTAACTCCAGCTACCCTCGTGATGTTTCTGAACGTAAGTTATTTGTGTTGCAGTCTGCGCTCACGCTCCGACATATATTTTAGGCAAATTTAACCGCAGCTAAGACTGCAGTTAGGATATTGTCAACCCCAAAAATGTATCCTACCTCCAGCCCTGTTGCCTACCCCAGCGTAATCTCAACCGCGATGGTGGCACATCGGGGTAAACATTGTTTAATGTTGTTTAAAAAAAGTATTACCGAGATAAGCACAAGTTAATGGCTTTAATTTAAAAGCCGAAAAAGTTAGATGATCGTGCTGCGCTAGGGGTGCACTGATAAGTAATTTAATAGAAAATTCAAAGAAATGTAATTTAAGACCGCTCTTTCTAAAATGCTTAAAATAACCGTGAAGTTCAAGCAACTTTTTCTTGATACAGTTTGAATATATATTTTCCAAAACAAAATATTCTTCAACAACGTAGTTCAACGTAAGTTGTACTATAGATGTCGCTCCATCCCAATACGATGGTTAAAGAGATAGGAAAAAATTGAGTTATGACATCATTGTCATGTTAGCTCAATTGGTTGGAGCATACCCCGGCTAAAGGGGTGGATGGACGCGGATTCGAATCCCGCACATAACTTAAATTTTTCCTCTCTTTTGTTTGTAGTAAACAAGACCAATTTTGCAATTGCTTTTATACTTGTAATTGATGACGCAACCTTATAATTTTAAAATTGTTATATTGGCAATTTTGTAACAATATCAGAAATTTCAGTGGTAGGTATCTTTTTGACATTTAAAATCGATTAGTCACCCCGAGACCACGATCACAGCAAAATGTTGATACGTTGGGACAAAACCAATGATGAATATATGCTAGATAGAAAATACTGCAGGATTTTTCCCAAATATTCTCTTCAACGTTATTTTTCACAAAAATCTCTCCAAATTGTAACTACATTTTAAAAACAACTCAATAACCGGCCCGCTGTTGAAACTCCATTATTGGCCTCCACACACGCGCTTGAAATTACCACCACAATGCCGGACTGAAATTAAATAACGCTTGTTCAGCACAAAAGGGACTGATTGAGGACTAAGGGACACTTGTATAAACAGTAAGAGCATTAGAAGAAGGTGGTAGAGGACAGACCAGGGACCTAATTGTCTAATTAGTGATTATTAGAAAAGAAATAATCTAATCTTCTATTTGAAATTTGAACTCCATATTTTATTTTTGCTATGAACCATAATCCGCGTATAACATATTAAAAAAAGATTAAATTTAGGGTTGCGTAATCATAAAGCGAATGGCAAAATTTAGTCTTGTTTGTAGTCAAACGTAAGTTGAACTGTAGATGTCGCTCCATCCCCATACGATGGTTAAGAAGGAAAGGATCAATTAGGGTCATACGTCATATTTCATGTCGGCTTAGCGGTTAGAACATACCCCTATATACTATAGGGGTGGATGACGCGTGTTCGGATCCCGCACATGACTTTAATTTTTACATTAGTTGTAATTCCATATTATGCATGTTTTTTAAAATGTCAAAATTAAATTCATCTCTTTTACCATTTAGTAACACAATAAGGCCCCTGTTCACTCACGAAGGGGCACCGCTCCACTGATAATTATTGATGCGCATTTGTACTGGGTCTCGTCGTACGCTACATCTTAGCGTCAATTCACACAGAAGTGGTAGTGGCTGGCAGCGTAACGGCAGTTAATTTACTGGTAAACATTTTGTTTTTTATGTGCTGGTGTTTTTTTTTATTTGGTAAACAAGCGTAAGGCCCACCAGGTGGTAAACGGCTACCGTCGCCTATATCCTGTTAATGCGTTGCTGACCCTGAAGGACTCTGTTAATCCCCTTTTTAAATAACCCCATGTCATATATATGAGGAAAAACTAAATAAGCAAGGAAGTAAGTGTGTATGAAAAAAATTACAGTGACGGGTCGTGAGAAGACGCGATGCGCCCGCAATGCGGAGGGCAGCTCCGCGCCTTCTCTTTCTTCTCCAAGTCTACTATATATACTATACATACTAGTGATTAATTTTAATAAAATGGAAAATGGTTTGACGGACAACTGCCTGCATCTGCGCTGCATGACGCTGTCACTTCGGGAATTGAGCCTTATTATCTCAATTCCCACCGGGAGTTATAATACATACAGCAAAACAATAAAATTATTTGAAATGCAGAGTTTATTATTAAGTATTATTATTTTGTGGGTAGAGGCAGTAGAAAAGTTCTAGATTTTCTACCAATCATAAAAAAATCCTTGAGAATAAAATCTTGTTGCCTTTGCCCTACATGTAATGTCCTTACTTCTTACTATTTGTATGACGCGGCTAAGGGACCAATGGCACTTAAAAAGCTTTCAATTATCCAACTGTCAAACACAATACAATATGGCGGGGAAACACAATGAAGAGTGAAAAAAACCACAGCACGAATGTGTTTTTAGGATGTTAATGGTATGCGTGTGGAATATAGGAGTATTATAAAATTATATTGAATATATTAAATAATATTGAAGCGCTCGTCGCTAAATTTGAAGCTAAATTAAGAAACATCCGTCAAAAATTCGTCTACAGTCACACCTTTTTTAAATTAGGAAAAGAGGAATAAACATGCGTAAATATAGATTTTGGACTGTGAATAACAAGTCACACATTGGGCGTACGGCTTAGCCGTAATATCAAAATAAACAAAATGCATAATTATTTGATTGCTGACACTTTCGATTTTTGATCCAATATGAATGATGTGAAATGGTGAATGACAATAAGCTCGCACCCTATTACATCACACCAAAAAAAAAGGGAAACGTGGGCGTTTACGCACACCTCTGCCTACCCCTTTGGGAAATACAAGCGTGATTATATGATATATGTATGTATGATGTCCAAAATTATAAAATGTCTTGGCTTCTACCTTCCGGACACTGACCACCCTTGGGAATAATCTTGTTAGTAGTAGTCTCGTAACCTTCAAAATTATCAGGGTTAGTATATGAGGTCGTGTGAGTTTCTTATAAATAGCTCAAAAAGGTCTTCGCCTGAAATCACTTGTCTTACGCTACAATTTTCAGCCCTTCTTTACAAAGTGGCACATCAAATCTCAAGGGAAATTATCCTGTCCCTGCTTATTACCTCTCGTTTATAATTTTAACTTAATTCTTGGCTTACTTTAATTAAATCTCACGATATTAAATCATAAGAAGAAGCCCTAATTACTTCAAATTAAAAACATAATTTTGGCTCAAAAGCAACGACAAAATTAATGTAGAACGTCACGAACGTTCGTAATTAGATGATATGTATATTTTACGCGGAAACCAGATGAGTTTCAATTGGAACGTTGTCACGGAAATAATTTCATTAATTTATTTCGATGGTTTAATTAAAATTTTAATACAGATATTTCATTAATGTGAGGCAACAAAGAGAGTTAAGGCGCTGACAAAACTAAAATAGGTTTACTAGAAACGTTTTTTAGAAAAAATTTTGTTAATTCCAAAATACATCTTTAAAAAATTCTAGCTAGAATATATCCATCCATTGCTACCTATAAGTGTCAAAAGAGGCGACTAAAGGTAAAATACCGGAAGGTAGGGAGCAGCGCCTTCTGAGGAACTGCCTTTTCAAACTGCCATCTTCAAGACGCCTGCCAAGCTTGGGTATTATAGTAAACCCTCCCACGACGGGGGAGGCTGTGTTCTACTACTGTAGACAATCCGGCTGATACGTATCAAATATTTTTTGTGTTAACAATAAAATTATAATTATTATCATATGATTTTCTTATACATGTTTTGCATGTTTTCTATGTTTATTTCTTTGCGTACTTTTGTTTGTATTGGCAATTATTTTAAAAGTTGAGTAATGCTTGTGATGGTTCCCTACGCGTTTAAAACCAGCTTGTAATCACTAAGTACTGGAAGAGAGTTTAGTATCGGGCAGTAGTTGTTTGAAAAGCAGCTCCAAGAGCATTCATATTTCTGTTCATTTCTCATAGATACTCGGAAAACAGTGTTTGTTTGCACCGAGCGGATGGACGACGCTGTTCCGCGCCTTAGGGTGAGAAAACTTGTATTACTTCCTTCCTTCTCTAGGGTGGGAATGTGTTGGAGATTGGTTAGTAATCAACTGCACACCCACTGAGAAAAACGACTTTGGAGCTTAAATCAAATTTGACCTTTTACCGTTGAATTGTAACTACGTAAGATGAATTCACAACTCTTAAGATGATTTTCACCAATCAATAACACGACCGTCAAAAAACGCCTTCCGTAAAGTATTTTTAGAATTTAACTTGTTATACGACCATAATTGCAGTATTGACCATAAAATATACCTTACTTTTACGGCGGTTTATATACGGTGATTATCACTATAACGTACGACTTAATCAGCCTCATCGAAAAGTCAATATTTAAGAAAGACCACAAAATACACCTTAAATGAAGACGAAAAGAAACATTCGCCTTCACTGACCTCGTTTAACGCCTTCTAGTTGGAAGGCGTTTTTAAACGTATTTACGTTTGGTCGGTTTTTTGCCTTCATACCATACAAATTGGCCGTCATTAGGGCGCTTTTGACTTTAGATTTTTCTCAGTGCCGGCTCAAAATATCTACGGTACGCCGTGGTAACCATAGTAGTAAACAAAATAATATGTCTAAGTTTTTTCGTTATAGTAACCACAGACCATTAAGAAAAACCTACTGTTTGTTGTAATATACTTTGATATATTAAAACAAATAATAACAACTACTTGTTTGTGTTTACGAAAAAGATTTCCTCCTCAAAGGCCAGCAACGCATCCTCGAGACCTGTGGTGTTGCGAATGTTCTTGGGCGACGGTGATCACTTACCACCAGGTGAGCCGCTTGCTCGTTTGCCCTCCTATCCCATAAAAATAAACTAGTTTATAACGGAATCATTGTGATTTATATACCTAATTTTAGGCTTGTCACTAATTCTGTTTATGAGAAAATAGTTATAAACAGTAATAATATGAGCAGTACCTATTTAAAATTAATTGAAAAGATAGAACAAATTTTAAGTTTTTCTAATAAATATTTCCTTTAGATTAAGCTACTATCCCGCCAAATTAAAAAAAAATACTTATTATGCGGCATGGCTCGCGCCGGTGTCGCATTTAAATTTTGTTCGATATTTAAATTTTAAAAAAGGTTTATAATTTGGCGGGATACCAACTAAAAATATAAAGGTAATATTTAAAACCTAAATTTCAATAATTATTATTATTCTATCTTTTGAATGTATTTTAAATAGGTACTGCTTATGTTATTACTGTCAATAAATATTTTAGAAAAACTACACACCTAGGACTATTTATTCGTTCCATAAATTCGAAATGAAAAAGGGTAAAGTCATCAATTCCAACTCGGACTACAGCCGATCTAAATATCTCGTATGGGAACTGATTATTTTCGACCCTTGTGTTACAATCTACTATTTAACCACATAATTACCAAATCAGATCTATGTTTTTCTTTTATTATAGATGCTTTAAACTAATCACTATGCTACTACTACTCACTGTAAAACCTCTTCATAAAAATATATTTTTTTCATTTCTGCGTGCAACAAACCGAAAACTTCTCTTTGACAAGTTGTAAGTTCGCTTTTCATTAAGGCACTGCAGTTATTTTTCTTATTACGAGTTTAACATAATTTGCGAAAGGGCGACAAGAGCCACGTGTGCATTTACGCCTTTGAGAGACAACCAGGCGTGAGATTTTAAAAAATACTGTATGCGGCTTTTTACCCTCTTTTCCTATTATATTTAATTACGTTACAGGCAAATTTATATAATATGGTGGGGCGAAGCATATTCATTTGCTGAGTTGCAAGAGCAAAAATACTCAACTGAATTCTACCACTGAAATATGTAAAATAACTCGTTTAAGTCAGTATATATTATATATTTTTGTGGTGGTAGGGCATTTTGCGAATGCCCGCCTCTCTAGGTACCACCCTCAAGTAGAAAATCTGTCGCCAAGCACCTAACGGTGGTGTTCCGGCAACTGTCCTTGACAGCAAGAAATTTAGGTTAGCTTGAAAAACATGTACGACCAAATCATTTCTTACCATCAGGTGAGATAGTGGTCAAAAGCGAGCCTATCAGCTATAAATAAATATATACCTATAGATGGTTTAAACACGTTAAGCTCACGTTTTCATGGTCCGACTTCTGCAAGTTATTTGATGTTTACGGAGTCTGTTCCGTTTTTTACCCACTTCAAAAGAAAGGGGAGATACTCAATTCATCTGTTTTTTTTATATTTGTTACCTAAGATCTTTTTGACTGGGTAAAGCGGTTTTTTCTGATTATTTTTTCATTTGAAAGCTGATGTTTGCCGTGTGGTCCTAATTCATCGAAATTGGTCAAGCCGTTTTTGAGTTACACTCCAATAACTGAAAAGTATTTTCCTGTATTGGTGATAAAGTCATTGACAGTGAACAATCGATCTCATAATAAGTATAGTATGGGTCACTAAAAAAGGTTAAAAAAATGTTTACCAAAAAACTGGAACCGACTTCAACACCCAAATGTGTGAACCATCAACGTAGTACCGATTTCAACATGTTATTACACACATTTGGGTGTTGAAATCGGTTCCAATTTTAGGTACACATTTTTTAAGGGTTTTGTACTAGAAAACGGGACGTTATTACTAACGCCTCGGTCCGTCTTTTCTTCTCTTCTCTCTCTCTTCTATGAATCTTTGGAACCGTAACAGGTAGCTGTCTGAAAGTTTCACAGAATATGTATTGGTATGGCTAAAAGTATATAATAATAGCAAAAAGTTACAAAATGAGGTCCCCATTTTTAAGGTTTTTTTTTTGCTATCTCGTTCAATTGGACGTACTCACAAGAGAGATCGCGAACTGTACGAAAATATAGTGTTGTTTTTGGTTAGTTCAGTGTTGATACTGAACCCTGGTGTGCCGGTATTACTCGTACTTGGCCTGTTTTTTTTCTTGCTTGATTGATGCATTTGTATAACAATTATAACATTGTATTACGTCTTTTATACAAACATTTAATTACTGTCTAATTTAAATTTAATTAACATTGGTTTATTTGCTTAGCATTGGTTTAACTGGAAAGACGATTTTCCTGTGTACCTATACCTAAATGTCAAAGATAAAGATAAGTGTATTTGCTAAAACATGTGTGTACAAGTGAAGATCCTAAACAATATTATTTTTTTAATATTGTTAGGTTTGCAATAACGCCTGCTATGCGGATTACATTACAAAATCACAAATATGTAATGTAATCCGCATAGCAGGCGTTATTGCAAACCTTACCATATTAAAATTATACGGTTGCGTCATCATTTACATGTATAAAACCAATTGCAAAATTGGTCTTGTTTGTAGTACAACGCAAGTGGTAGGTACCTACTATAGATGTCGCTCCATCCCAATACGATGGTTAAAGAACGATAGGAAAGATTCGAGTTATGACGTCATGTCATGTTAGCTCAATTGGTTAGAGCATACCCCGGCTCAAGGGGTGGATGGACGCGGGTTCCAATCCCGCACATGACTTAAATTTTTCCTATCGTATATTTGTGATTTTGTAATCCTAAACAATAGTTTCGTATCAACAGGATTTGAACAGTGGGTGTACAAATTAGAGAGGCGATTAGATTGCTCCATTACATTGGCTTATTATAGAGACATACTGTTCATTAACAAAATTTAAGTAAGTATATCGACCTATATTGTTACATAATTAGGTATATAATTGCAAATAAGGTATATGTCAGTAAATCATAAAATATAATATTTAGCAAGTATGTCAAAATTTATCCCGTAGGAAGTCATCTTTAGTAGAACTTAGTAGTCAGCATGATAGTCAGTAAATCTTTTAATTTCTTTTTGAATGAGTTTGCATTCAGTTTTTTTATACTTTGTGGTATACATATTAACTCATTATATACTACCGTGTCTATCCCAGAAACACTATTCCTGAAGAGTTGTGTCTTACAAAGTCTATTTAACAATATGTTTTTGTCACGGCGGTTTCGTATAACATGACTTGAGAGGTTTGGAAATATTTTGGGATCACCCCGTACAAATACTGCCATCTCAGATATATACATCGATTGAAGAGTGAGTATTTTGTGCTTTTTAAAATAAAGGTTTGCCGACTATCCCATATGTAACCTAAAAAACTTTTCAGTTATTGGAGTGAAACTCAAAAACGGCTAAACCAATTTTGATGAAATTTAAATGGAATTACACGGCAAGCAATAGCTTTCAAATTAAAAAAATATTATCGAAATCAGTTTACCGATTTAAAAGTTATGAGGTAACAAACATAAAAGAAATACAGACGAATTGAGTACCTTCTTCTTTTTTGAAGTGGGTAGAAAACTACTCGTATATGTAAAAATTTTAGTTATAATCGTATAATTTTATCGGAGTTTGGTGAAATTGGACCTGTACAACGAAAATGATCTCAGAGTATTTGATAGCATGACACCAATCAACACAACAACAGAAAGGAATCGACTAGCATCTAAAATGTGTAATAACTTTTAGACATTTTAGATGCTAGTCGAGTCCTTTTTGTTTAACCATTAGCTTCCCAGTTGAGTTTGCATGCCACAGACACGACATCTGCATTCAGAAAACAATACCCGATAAGTCCAATTTGGCACGGAATAGTGTGAGCCGAAAAAGAGAACAAAAGTTTTGCAGACTGCAGGGATCGTCTAGACGCCGGGTGGTGACATCTGCTTCCGAACTTTCCGGGTTCTCGCTGTATTGACTATGTATTAGATATAGAATTTACGTTTCAGCCTACCTTCAAATCTAGTAATTTCATAGATTTTCGATTTTCATAATTACATCTATATATATATATATATATATATATTGTATATAACCTTACATAATGATCATAACACCGGTTGAAAGCTCATCCACACATAATCGAGTCCTGGAAGTCTCACACAGCTCGATTTATGCATTCCTTCTTACCGTATACCCGCAAAATGTGCAATGATCTTCCATGTAACGTTTTCCCGCAGAGCTACAGTACGGATTCCTTCAAAAAGGGTGTTAAAAGAGTACTACAGGGTCGGCAACGCCCCTGGTATTGCAAATGTCCATAGGCGACGGTAACCGCTTACCATCAGGTGGGCCGTCTGCTTGTTTGCCAATGCATAACACAAAAAAAAATAAAAAAAAAAGTGGATAGTTTATGTCCTGTTTAGGTAACGATTGGATCCAATATTCCTTCATTTCTGTATTGATTCTTCAAGGCAACACAAGTTTCAACACGCGTTTCTTCCTGCAGATCAGTCAAATCATGAGGAACCCATTTTAAATATTTGATTGCAAATGAGTCAATATTATTGGTAACGTAACGTTAAACCATGTCGCTAATTCCTGGATAGTTTGGCTCGGATCGGCTGCCACCATCTCTTGCAATTCATTGTTATTCACCTGTGTGGGCGGTCTTCCAAGTGGTACGTTCGTCAAATCAAAGTTTCCATCACGAAAGCGTTTAAACCAAAATCACACGGTGCGTACATTAGCAGACCCCTCTCCAAACGCAACATTGATATTGCGAGCTGTATCTGCCGCGTTAGGTCCCCGTCGGGACTCGTATTCAAAAATCACTAGATTTTTCGATATACCATCTTTCTTGTTGAAGCTGAATAAAAAAACAACTGAAAGTCAATAATCGAATGTTGCACATTTTTTAAAAGAAGAACCTCGTAGGTACAGCTTGAAAAACTTCGTTCACTCAAAAATCTCAAACCATGAAGGTTCTATATCAATTCGAAGTACCTATTACAATAAAACGCCAATTTCATTTCTTAATCCCTATTATAAACTTCTCGGTACTTCAACCAATTTCAATACGCAACTACCACGTCGCATGTCGAACAGTCAGCAAACTGAGGAAAACTCTCAAATCCCGTCACATTAATGTGAATATACTCGCATCCTCGAGCCATCAGATTACTAATAAATATTCAGCTAGCACGTCGAATATACGACTTTTAATTGAAAACGGCGATTATACTGCACCACGTTGCATATTGATGGTCGCTATTATAATTTTAATGGCTGGAACCTTCAGCCGGCGTTGTTTATGGTTTTCTTTTGTTGTACGGTGACAGATTGAGGTAAAGAGTTGTTTAGTCTATGGAATACGGAACGATTTACGCCCACGAGTACCTGCAGGCCGACCGAGTTCAGCGGGCCGACCATGCTTATTCTGTAGCAATGTACTACTTGCAACATTCAAAAATGATTGTTTTCCGATTACGTATTCATATTTTGACAGATTTTCTAGCAAAGAATAAGTAGAAAAAAAATAGATTTTTCTGAATGAAGCTGAATATACATAGAAAATTAATGTACACATTTTGAAATACAGTAGAATAGAACTGGTGTGAATCCTTTCGAATTGGCGCCATAGCTTTGAAAGAATCACAAGTACGCACGGTCACACTTATCCTGCGTAATTATTAAAATCTATTGAGAAAAATGTTTAATGATCCAGGATGAAGTACATACTCATACATACTCTTCACATTTCAAATTATTTTTTGAATTGAAGTAAAGTCAAAGGTAACAATTTTAACGATGTCGGTGTGCACTTCGATTCGCGGGAATGTAGCGTTTTTGACAAGCCTCAAAATTCGTTCTGTATCAATCACCGTTTAGAAAGAGACAATAGTTTTATACTATTGGATAAAGTTGTGACTTGCTTATTTTGGCATTGATATTAAATGGCGCCTTTTAAATTGGTCAGATAGCCAATGATTCGCAACAACTTCACTTTGCAATTTATCGATAGATACACATTCGCAACATATCGATTGCTACAGAACTTTGATAGCATCAACTGTCTTATAGCTACAGAAATACGTGGTTGGGCGTTTGTCGTGTATTTGAAATAACACTATACGTATATTTGTAGCAATAAACCGAGAAAACAAATTGATTATTTCAAGCAGCTTTTTCGATATATATCAGGTACAAACCAAATATTATTTATACTAGGGATCTCGGATGTAAGCCTCGCGAGTCTACCCTTGCACAGCTTACAATTAAACAAAGGTTCATTCCGTGCTCGCTCGGTCAATAAATTGCAGATTACTTAACTAGTTCACCTTTTCAGACGTTGTTCATGAAAATTGGTCGTCGGCTCCTTTTTTGCATTTATAAGTACCCTTTTGTATGTTATTGTGACGGAGCCCGAGGTCCACCTGATGTTTAGTGGAATTACCTCTGCCTATAACAGATGCATTTCGTCAACGACGAATTGCACTGTGCCCGTCACACTGAGAAGTACAGTTGTTAGGTCTCATGTGCCTGTAATTTCTCTGGCTCTCAAGGACTGCTGCTGGATCACACTGTTAGGTGCTTGGCGACTGATTTAATACTTGAGGGTGGTCGCTAGCCAGGTGGTCATTCGCAAACTGCCCTTCCACCATGCGGTGAAGCTCAAGCCCGCGACGGGATTCGAACCATGGACCTGCTGCACGACAGTCAATAGTCAATGCCACTGAGCCATCACTGTTATATACAGCTACCTTTATGACACTTGCGGCCCACCCGGACTTCGCACGGGTATTTACAAAAATTTTAAGGATACAAATATGTTTTTTTGATAATATTCTATAGCCTATGTTCATCAGGGATAATGTAAGATTCTAACGGTGAAAGAATTTTTGAAATCGGTTCAGTAGTTTGTTATGTTTATTCGTTACATACAAAAATACAAATCTCTTAGTATAGAAAATATTTTTTTATATACATAAGGAATTAAAATTTACTTGAATTGCTCAAAACGTTGGAACGATACGTGCTAAGGAATTTATTTTTGGGTATCTACTATCCCTCATTAATAATTTTAAATTTGGAACCAGCTGCCTGGTGAAGTATTTTCGAACAGATACGACTTAAGGGCCTTCAAGAAGAGAGCATATTCCCTCCTCAAAGGCCGGCAACGCATCCTCGAGACCTCTGGTGTTGCGGATGTTCGTGGGCGACGGTGACCACTTACCACAAGGTGAGTCACCTGCTCGTTAGCCCTCCTATCCAATAAAAAAAAATAATGAAAATTTGGGTCAAAATTATGCACCAGATATCTAAATTTCAGATTTGTAAATAATTCCGTTTAGGAGTTACAGACCCTTGAAATACAAAAGAACACACACACACACATCATAGTGACATTCATAGGACTCTGTTTTTGTCCTTTTAACAGGAATACTAAAAAGTAGACTCATGTAATAATATATAAAAATATATCTAGTGACAATACCGCCTAATTTTCCTGTTAAGCTGACGTGATGTTACAAACGCCACGCAGCCAAATCGGAAGAATTTTAGACGCGTTTCGCTTCTACACGAAGCATCCTCAGGAGGTGTTGACTTGAGGTGTAGACGTTGAAAATTAGGCGGAATTGTCACTAGATTTATTTTTATATATTATTAAATATCGATTTCCGCAAAGTAACGCCTGAATCTATTCATTATAGACTCATGTAGTTGGATATAACACAAGTTTTTGTGAGTATTGTTATAAAAACGCCACAGACTATACATAACATACATGCAATTATATTAAGCCTTATATTATTATCTACGACTTCTGTATGTTAATATAATCTCTCATAAAATCGGATATCCGCAAACAATCTGCACATAACAGCGCCAGAATCGTCTGTTCCGTAGTGATGTTCAATTAATCGCAGTTTCAGAGAACGATCACGGAACCGGTAGGGTACGGTACGGTACTATGAATATTTATGTCCGGTTCCCTCACTACGTTCAGAGCTCTGTTTATTCTGATAGATTACAAAAGTACAAGTACTTGTAAAAGTATAGTGAAAGCGAATATAACTCGGTTTAGTAAAGAAACTTTTGAACCAGTGAAACTCAGTGGCATTAGCTATATGGACTGCCGCGCATCAGGTCCATGGTTCGAATCCCGTCTCTAGCTTAAACTTCACCGCATGGTGCAAGGGCATTTTGCGAATGCCCGCCTAGCTAGCAACCACCCTCAAGTAGAAAATCTGTCGCCAAGCACCTAACGGTGTGTTTCGGCAGCATTCCTTGAGAGTCAGTGAAATTACAGGCACAAGAGAGACATGATACTTAACAACTATGTCTCAAGGTGCGGGCGCAGTGCAATTCGTGACTTGGACGAAAAATGCATCTGTTATAGGCAGAGGTTAGTCCGCTTAGCATCAGGTGGGCCTCGAGCTTGTTTAGAAACGAAACGAAAATGGCGCTGCTATTCACCACCTTTTCCTTGTACATCATAGTGTTCAATATTCTTTTCTTTATACCTGTACTTCTTCTCCAGCTTAAGAATATTAGTGTCTGCTACCATATTCATGTCCTTATATTCAAGGTGGTAATATGTGACGTGAAAAATGTACTTCATGAGCAACAGTCCACCACTGGCATTGATAAGAGAGAGGTAATTTTTGCCACGACACGATTTTGTCGATCGGTAGTAAGTAGCACCACTACAATATTGTCAATAAGTATGTAGTATACTATTATTCTTTTACACTAACGTTAATCGCTTAATAATAGTTCGTTCAGTAGTCTAGGTACGGTGTTACGGATTCCATAGACCTACCAATAGTAGTATTAAAATTCTTGAGATGACATCAAAAACAAAACTTATGAACAAAACAAGTCTCGCAAGTTCTTCTACCGTAAAAAGTTGTGAGATCCATGTCAAAAGTCAGTTAGTTTATTCAGTCCTTACTTACTACTTAATGGACCTTTTGTCTTAAGTTATTACGTAATCAGCTAACCTTACAGCATCTTAAAGTGACCTTAAAATCTTTTGTTTAAATAAAATAGATTGACTTGGCCATCGCATGAAAATACAATGTATCTCACAAGTAATTCATATCATATTATATTTAATCTAATCTTATTAGATTGTTTAGTGCGATGTCCAAGTTAATCAATTGTATTTAAAACATAAAAGATTTTTAATATCTTGGGCACAGCCGTGCCCCAAGATCCAGGTGTTACTTTGCGGAAATCCATACTTTTTTATGTTATTGTGACAGAAGAAGCTCGAGGCCCACCTGATGTTAAGCGGACTAAACTCTGCCTATAACAGAAACATTTCATCACAAGTCACGAATTGCACTGCGCCCGTAACTGAGACACAGTTGTGTAAAGTCTCATGTGCCTGTAATTTCACTGGCTCTCAAAGACTGCCATGCGGTGAAACTCAAGCTGGCGGTGGGCATTGAACCAGGGACCTGCGGCACTGCAGTCCATAACTTTTACGGCTGGGCCATCATTGCTTCATAAACATAAACTACATTGTTGTGAACTTGTATGTTTAGTAAAACAGATCGTTGATTATGTTTCGGCAGCTAACCCGGAGTTTTGGATTTAAGTGCATGCTGACAAGATTCTGAGATCGGATGCAAGTTGTTGAGTCGGGTTATGCGATTAGGGAAGTTCTAACTTAGGAATATATTACCACAATATTAGCTAAGTTTTAGGATATTTGCATTTGTTGCATTGCAAGTACTGCGCGTATGACGTTGAATTATGGAATATAAACTATAGAGTTTCATTTATTAAACATTATTTATGTACAGTAATAAATAATAACGGGCTTTACGTTATTTTCAATATCCGAGATCATGTTTTATGTCATTCGAATTCCATGTACCATACATTTATAGTCGTTTTGTTCTTTTTTAAATTTCGTGGTAATAATAATAATAATAAATATATTAAATGTTTGATTACTCAGTAGGTATTAAGAGGCCTTTTACATTATGCAGCCCTCTCACTCGCACTTTTAAAGATAATTTCAAATAGCAACAACATGGTTTATATTTTTTTAAATGTGGTCAATCATTATTTCGCTGCATGCAACTATAAATGTTCTCTACTAACTTTCATTTTGATATCTGTAATGAGGGATCCAAAACGCGTAATTTAGTAATTTTAAATTTTAGGCCTCTAATTCTAATTGGACTCAACATGTAACAAAGTAAAAATATGTTGAGAACATCTGTAGTTGCCTAATCGAAATAATGATTGACCACATTTAAAAAAATATAAACCATATTGTTGCTATTCGAAATTATCTTTAAAGTGCGAGTGAGAGGGCTGCATAATGTAAAAGGCCTCTTAATTAAATACACATCAGGATTTTCTAATGACAGCACAGTTAAAGAAAAAATAAAAATAAAATTAAAACAAATTCTTTTCGTCACAACTGATGAACTGCTCTACGCCTATAACCACCATAACCCTGAGACATCCAGGTGTTAGGTCTCATGTTCCTTAATCTTAGGCTCTCAAGCACTGCTGCCGGACACATTCAATAAGCAAATAGTTTACGAGGAAAATATCTATAAAGTAAGAAAAAGTGCACATAAAGACGTCCGCCCGTCTTACTAGGGCTACCAACAAGTGCGACAATTTCAATACAAACATCAACATACGTCGAATCTACGTGCCTAAAACCACTTTATTTCCCTTTCAGCCCATAAATCCCCTTCAAGTATACCTGCACGATCCATTTTTGGACTTTACAAGCAATTTTTCAGCGTTCGGGGTTTTGACGTCAAAATTTTAACGTTGACCCGTATAAATCAACAAGGGGGTGACTTTTGGCATCGCTACAGCCGCGTGCATTTACTTGAAAATAATTTGCAGAGTTTAATAAAATAAAATATAAAAACTTACCTAACGAAAGCCTTAAAAATATATACAATGTTTATATATATTATGGTTCTAGCAGTATATTATTGAAGTATAGTCTTATAAGATAATACACTTAGACTATTATAACGTTTTCATTCGTTGTTGTGTGTATGTGAACAACGACTGGGGTTCAATACGAGAATGTCTCTGAATTCATAGTTAAAACTCGTCTTTTCGTTCTTGAGACCGTGAAGACTAATTTATGCCCATCAAAATACCCAATAGGCAAATGAATCGACAAATGGATGATTCATAGTTATTGATGAACTTGGACACTAATTTTTCTCTAAAATATACCTTATTTGTTGGTACAGTAAAAAATAAACACACGCACACTTTCATACTTACAATAATAAAGCAGATTTCACTTTTTATAATAACAGATAGATAGAGTAGATCAGCCGAGAAAGTGGAACAAGCCTAAAGAAAGTTTTCTCCTAATTGCATACAAATTAGCATTCTAACAGAAAATCACGGCAGAGGTACTATTGTACCTATGCGTTGTTTATTATTTACTCTTAACCAAAGTTCATTATCTAAATAATTTGGTGTACAGTAGTAATTTTTAAACTACAAAAGCCAATTGCGATAAAATCAGTTGACAAGTACCTCACTGTGTTGTTAGCAGCCTTTGAGACCCAGTTTCCTTCATTTATACACAGGTTTAAGCTGTTTACCATGCCCTCGAATAAATCGTCACATGCCAACAGATGGCGCTAAACTAAAGGCACTGAATTCATATAGCACTAATAACAGTAAAAATACTAACTCAAAAGTCTCACAATCAATAAAATTTTAAATTTAAATTCTTGCTAACAATTTTTCGGCTTAAGTTCAATACATTTCACAATTATTTCGGCCACGAGTGTACTCATTGACCGAGAACGTGCTGATGTGAAAAGGTCTGAGTAATACGTTATTATAGACCCTTTAAAATGCAAAGTTCAATATTATAATAATGTGTTCAGAAAACCGATAATGTATTGGAAAACGGATTATCCGCTGAGCTAACTGATTTTAATGAGGTAATAATGTATTCGGTTAGTCGGTACTGTTCTGTTGCGTTTTTGGTAATATTATCATATATAATATAGTATATATTAATTTAAATAAAAGTCCTTAAATACACCCACATCACAAATAAATTCCCGAAGGGGCAGAAAGTTTAATAAGCTGTACGCAGCAGCGATTCGGTATAATATATGTTTTGGACCAATTTATAGATGTTAAATAGTCATATACTATTAAGGCCGTATTTCCACTTGTCGCCACTATCGTTATTTACGACCACATATTGTGTATATGGTTCATATTAAATGTTATACCATAGACGCAAATGTGGTCAGAATTATCGAAAACAACAATAGTGGCGTCAAGTGGAATACGCCTTAATGTAATCTACGTGTGTTGATACTTTAGCACCGTACGTCTTTCTGAAACAAACGTGAGATCTGGCGCAGTTGCGACTTCAGCCAAGCGACGGAAGTGCAGCAAGTTCGGCAGGTACGAGTATGCTAATCTCGGTAGTGGTCACATATTTGAGACATTGGGTCCATAAGAGCCGATCTTATTTACCAAAACTTATCAGAGCGCTTGATCAATACGGCGCTTGATCAAAATGTGGACATATCTGTGCATTTCTTCATTTAGCATTGCTATCCTACGGGGCAATGCTGCCAGCATGACTGGAGCAGTTAGATAGGAGCCTGTGGGCCTGCTAAGCCTAGGTTGCCCAAATTATTTTTTTAGTAGCTGTTGTTTGTAGTGTTTTGTTAATAATGGTACACAGGTTGTAAAAAAAAATAATGCCCCGCAGCATTAAACGGCTACAGTGTCAACTCCACTGATTTTTTTACTATAAAGACCCGATTACTGCCCTTCCTGGGGATCGAATCTAGGGCCTCAAGACTCCAAAATGCCGCTAAGTCTCTCCACATGATAAGGTTGCTGCCGAGCAATACACACGTTTCCACTTTATTCAGCGAGAGATATGCTAAGTGCAATAAAAATTGTTTAAATAATTATGAAAAATTGTGTAATTCTTTATTAAAACTTACTAAAATTGGTGCCTAACATTAAAAATTAATAAAGGGATATTTTTTGGAATCTTTACATAAATCATGAATTTTCAAAAATGTTTTCGCGAGCTGATCATGAGCTTTTTTGAACGCAGATTTCGAATAACAAACCTTTCAGGGCTTATGCGGTGAAATTAGTAGATTGTTACATCTAATACAAGGGTTGAAAGGAATCCATTCCTATACGAGGAATTTAGACGCACGAGCGCAGCGGGGGCCGCTTTTGGTGTTAAATACTCTACTTTACACAAAGAATATACGGCAACAAAAAAGTAGTAGTAGTAAAAATTATGTAAATATTTTTTATAAATACAGTTAAGTATCTAATTACAACTCCGCCAAATTACATAGTCTTTTTTTAAAATTTCAATATGGAACACTATATGTTTCCCCCGCACTATATGTTTCACACTTAATAGGTTTTTTTTTAATACATTAACTATCTTGAGAAAGTCACATCAATTCTGTTGTAATTTAGCTTTTACAGAAACATAAACGTAGTTGCTATTATTTTATTTTATTACAGCATATTATTTTACAACGAAAAAACTTAGACATCAAATGTTGTATACAACGATGGTACCATGGTTACAAGGCATTCCGACCCTAGAGAATGAAGCATTTACTATGGGTTTTCCCGCCCTTAGGTGGGAAGCAGCCTCTACGCGGATCGCTACACGGATTAAAAAACACTACTTCCGGGTATGAGAAATGAAAAGTATAATTTTCAAATACTAACGCGGCTGCCTTAATATCCATTGATAGCCCGCGTCTGGGCAAGTATTGGTATAGAGAGCGCAGCAGAAGACTCTTATCGTCTTCTGATTATGCTATCTAGATGCAGCTATGACAAGGAGTTGAGTTTACGCTAACTGCGAGGTATGTTATTCGAGTACAAAAAAAAATCATAACATAAAAAAACGTCTAGTAACATAAAGAGTACTAATCATTTATTTATTTTTTTGATGAACAACAAACAACATACTAAGACTCTACGTTTGAGAAAATACAGTGGCAATGTTGATCGTCTTAATTTTATCACTCCAATTTTATAGACAGCAACAAATTTGCCATAGCCTCGTAAAATCTCATTAACGCTTCTCAACAGTTTCATTTCGACAATTCGTATTCTATGACAAAACTGTCGCAAATTGAAAGCTACTTCTATGGATGAGAAGACTTCTTTGTCCATTGATTTCTTCTGTGTTTTCACGAACAAATTTTGGCAAAGCCGACTACGAAAGTTTAAAAGAAATGTAAAGGAAAAGTAGCGTGTTGATACACATAATTTATATATACAGCAAGGTTCGTTACTATATTTAGTTACCTTTGAATCAGACTTCAATACATAAACTCCCTTCTTCCTGCCCATATCCACTATCGACGAGAAATCATTAAGAGAATTGACCTAAAATGGTAAAAATAAACAGTAGTGCCTTATTTCAGCTCAGTTTACATTATTTTTTTTTTTTATTTAGTTTTTGAAAAGGGGTATGCAAATTTTTTTTTCCGCATTTGCCTTATTCCAAACCAAGGTTTAAAATCGGTTTTTATGTAAAAATCCTTTCGAAATTTGTATTGATAAAAGAATTCGTCTTTCGAAACTCTCAAATGAAAATGAAATCTCCATTTCATTAAATGAATAATAACTAAATATGTAATAACTCAAAATGTAGGATATTTATTCGTAGGTAAGTTTACCGTATATAACTTACATTTCAATGTAATTTGAGTAATATTTTTCAACTTCGTCAATATCCGTCATCTATCATAAACCATAGAAAAAAACAAGCTACAAATACGACAAAACTGTTTAAATTTTGAATTTCCCGCTAAAGGCGTCGGTTCATTTCTGCGATGGTATATAGAAGTTTTAAAACGATCGTAAAAATAAACAGAAACGTTTAGTTACAATGTCTAAGGGATCTCTTATTATTTGCCGCTGTTAAGATTTTATCGCAAAACACCTACCTACAGTAAACTCCCCTACTAAGGTAGTTTTAAACTTATCAAATACCTAATTTTAAAATTTTTATTTTTTGCTAAGTTTCATGCTCCGCGAATTGCGGTACAAAATTACAACGATAGGAAAAATTATGGTCATGTATATTCAGCAGTGATGGCTCAGTGGCATTGGCTATGGACTGCCGCGCAGCAGGTCCATGGTTTGAATCCCGCAGCGGGCTTGAGCTTCACCGCATGGTGGAAAGGATTAATTAAAGTCATGCGTCATATGCCGTAGGAACCTATAGTACCACCAACTTAACTGTGCAGTTCGTGAGGGCGCTGCTGGTCAAGGAAATCAACTACAAACTGTCACAATTTGAAGGAATGTTGTAGTTCTTTTTTCTGCCGCCTGAACAGATAAGTTGGTGGGACTGTACTCAGGTTTGCCCCATGATCCTCGCTCTAATATTATTGAATACCATCTCAGCTCATGAAATTGACATTTTTAACTGCAGCCTGGTGAAGTTCACAGAAGCGACGCACAAGATCTGTGAAAACATATCACCTAGAATTGTTCTTTAAATTTTTATTATAAGATGTTATACTGTATATTTTTCTCATAATGATAGTAATATTTCTATTATTAAGTTATCATAATGTTCTAGTATAGCATCGCATTGGTAAACAAACTGTCGTGGTGTTATTAGTATTTTAATAAAAAAAATATAATAAAATAAAAATATACATATATGTCATGTTGGCTTAGCAGTTAGAGCATACCCCAGCTATAGGTGTGGATGGAGCGGGTTTGAACCCCGCACATGTTGATAATGTCGGCTCTTGTTGTAACTTTGTAATTGTGAAATTATTTCTAGATAACTATTGCATGATTATCGTTTTTTTTTTTTATGCTTGATAGGTTAGCCTTTGACCACTATCTCACCTGATGGTAAGTGATGATGTGGTCGAAGATGTTGTTCAGGCTAACCTAGAAGTACTGGCTCTCAAGGACAGCTGCCGGAACACACCGTTAGGTGCTTGGCGACAGATTTTCTACTTGAGGGTGGTAGCTAGCCAGGCGGGCATTCTCAAAATGCCCTACCACCATGCTATAACGACTGCCATCCTAAGACGACAACCGGGACCGACGGCTTAACGTGCCCTCCGAAGCACGGAAACGCTCAGTAGTAATGTCACTAGCGGCCACCCATCCAACTCATGACCGCGCGCGACGTTGCTTAACTTTGCTGATCAGTTGAGAACAGCTAGGTAAACTTCGCTACGAGCGCTTCACATGATATTACATATTTTTAAACCAGAAACTTTGGAAAATTAATAAGAGAGTAAATATCGCACGCCCTGAGTGCATGTTTAGATAAATGCAAAATCGATCCCAGTGCAATTTGATAATGTTATACTCTGGAATAGACGGATAGATAAAAGTTAAATCCCATAGCGATTTAAAAATGTTGCGTTCGAAAAGGACGGATAGATGCAATTTCAATTCGCAAGCTATTTAAAATTATTGAAAAATACGGTCAGACTCAATTCGATACCAGCGCCAATAAAAAAAATATGATTAGAGTAGACATATAAAAGAAAATTCGATCCCAGTGCAATTCAAAATTTTGGCAATAGAATCAAATTGCAAATTTCTCAGAATCAATGATGATTGGCGAGCTGGCAACTGCCATTTTGCCTCTCATGTATGCACAATGCTTGTTAAAAAAGCAGTCATTCTTGTTACAAAAACCATAAGACAAAACGCTTCAATATGACATTGGTTTCAAGCTAATCTTCCCTTGGGATGAGGGGTGAAATGTAAAAATTGTTTTAACTACCCTAGGTCTCCCCTACCTACCCAAGATTGTCCCTATGAGGTCCTACCTAGTACGACAAATATTAGGTCCTTACATATGAAATTGGCGTTTTGTATGGGAGGAACAAAAAGTCGAATATTTTTTAATTGTAATATATTTAATTAATCAAAGTATGAACCATTATTTTCTATGCACTTTTGCCATCTCATAGGTAGTTCATTGATCCCTTTACTAAAAAAACCAGTCGGACGGGAATCAATAAAATCTTTGAAGGCGATTTGGACTGCCCCATCGGAGTTGAATTTTTTCCCTTGCAAGAAGTTATCCAAATTTCGAAAAAAATGGTAATCTGTTGGAGCAAGGTCCGGGGAGTACGGAGGATGTCTTAGACTTTCCAATTGAAGCTCTTCTAATTTAGTAGCCGTCTGTAGCGCAGTGTGTGGTCTAGCGTTGTCGTGAAGCAGCAGTGGCGTGGAGCGATTGACCAGCCTAGGTTGTTTAGCCGCTAGCTTTTCCATCATGGTTTGCAATTCCTGACAATAAACATCAGCCGTAATAGTCTGGCCAGATTTGAAAAAACTGTAATGAACAATACCGGCACTAGTCCACCAAACGCTTACAAGTAACTTTTTTGGGGTTAATTTTCGCTTGGGGCAGGATTTGGCTGGCTGGCCAGGATCTAACCATTGCGCTGAGCGCTTCCGATTATCGTAAAGAACCCATTTTTCATCACAGGTAATGATTCGGTTTAAAATACCTTCATTATTGTGCCGGTTTAGTAATGTAACGCAGCAGTCGACGCGCGTTTGCCGGTTTGTTTCAGTCAATTCGTGAGGTACCCACCTTTCAAGCTTTTTAATCTTCCCAATTTGCTTCAAGTGAATTAAAACAGTTTTATCACTAACATTGCAGCCTGCAGCTAACTCGGACGTGGTTTGCGATGGATCCGCTTCCACAATAGCCTTCAACTCTTCATTATCAACTTGAGTCTCAGGCCGTCCACGAGGCTTGTTCTGCAGGTCGAAATTTCCAGAACGAAAACGTTGGAACCAAAAACGAACTGTGTTTTCTTTTGCAACACGACCGCCATACACATCATTCACCCTTCGAGTTGTTTCCGCAGCACTAGTGCCACGGCGGAACTCGTACTCGTAAATAATGCGATATTTAAGGTTTTCCATTTTGTTAAATGAGTGACGCAAACAGAAAAAAACAGAAGAAAAAAAACAAATGAATGACGATCATCGAAGCACAAATACATGAGTCTATAGCTGTACAAATTTGAATTTGGAATTCCTTACCAAAGAGGAGAAATTCGTGATTAAAGTGGCCAGTACGAAAAACGCCAATTTCATATGTAAGGACCTAATATAAATTAAGTTGAGGTCTGGTTCTACTACCTACTACCTAGAGAATCAAGGTCCATGACGTCTAAGTAGTCTAAGAAACCAATAGTAGGGGAACAAGTCGCGGGTGCCATGTTGCAAGGGTCCATCGCTTTAGCATTTAGATAGGTAGGTACATACCAAAAGCTAAGGTACCTATATAAATGGAACAGTAAAGGGTGAGAAATATAGGGATTAAGGAAAATTAGTCTATTATATGATTAAAAAAGTACATCGCAACTATTCAACGTACAAATTTTATAATATGTACTCGTATATCTGCGTGCTCATGTGAGCTTGCTGAAATATCAAACAATCAGTTAGTGCAGTTTTGTAAACAAATGAAAAGCAATGTTCTATACAAACTTTGTGAATATGTTTTTTTTATGATTGATAGATTAGCCTTTGACCACTATCTCACACAAGTAGGTTATGATGTGGTCGAAGATGATGTTCTAGCTAAGCAAGAATTACTGGTTCTCAAGGACAGCTGCTGGAACACACCTGAAGGTGCTTGGCGACCGATTTTCTACTTGAGGGTGGTAGCTAGCCAGGCGGGCATTCGCAAAATGCCCTACCACCATGCTATAACAACTACCATCATAAGACGACAACCGGGTCCGACGGCTTAACGTGCCCTTCGAAGCATGGAAGCGCTCCATAGTAATGTCACGAGCGGTCACCCATCCAACTCATGACCGCAGCGGACATTGCTTAGCTTTGCTGATCGGTTAAGAACAACTGAGTAAACTTAGCTACGATTGCTTCAAAACTATAAACAAAATCAATATAATTAAAATTGTAGTGGGTACACTTCCCGCGTATCCGTAACCCGCATTTTACTCATCAAATACAGAATTTGTCACTTTTACGACATTCAACAGTAGGCTTTGGAGCAGTCATTAATAAATCATCATTTATAAATATGGCCTTTGGGCAGCTAATAAACATTGATTGATATAACATGCAAATGATATCTAGAGAAAGGATGATAAATCCGAAACGCTTAACCCTTTAATTCTGAGAGGGTCAACAAAAACCTTCACCGGTAATTCAATGGGTTCAGGTGGTGGCCTGGAATTCGGGGCAAGTCATAAACTAATTGATTGTCAAGATTTAAAAACTTCGACGATGGTTGTGGATATTGATAACACCGGTATCGTGCTCCGATCTCACACCATATTCGTCCCCCCACTACGAGTTACTGGGGAAGAGATAGAACGGAGTACGGAGCGATACCATGCAGTGTACGAATTACGAGCATGTACTGTGAAGTCATCATGAGAAATCACTCGGTGGGTTTGGACGTGGAGGAATGATTGTATACGCTGTTTAAAATATAGTAACGGAAAGTCATATATACATTTATAGCAAGGCGAGACCGTAGGCTGAGCTCCGCCTTGAGAGTTTTTTCCACGTCTCAGACTGGTTTCCATGGTAACTGATAACCCGCGATAACCGAAGCACCTACGAGTAGGGCTCTGCCAAACCACCGGCAATCACCTATGTAATAATTTTATATCTAGTAAAAGAGTAAAGACATATAAAAGGAATGACCCCGAGTTTCTTAGCCGTTCTTCTCAGTGCCTCTATACCATTTTTAGCTGAACGCAGCAGAATATTTTAAAAGTAAGCCGTGTAATTGACGTTCATAAGAACTAGACGCAAAATGTATTATTTAATTAATGATTTTGACGATTAAACGATTGTATTAAAGAGGCTTACGGCCTGTTTCAGAATGTTCTAGTAAGTTTCGGTTATACTACCCATAACATATTTAATAAATAAAACACTATCTTTGCGTTTCACAGTCATCGATTTAGCCTATCCATCGGTTAAAGCTTGAAACGCGCTGCATGTTAACTGTCTTTTTTGTCATTCAGTTATTTATGTTCTGGGTAGTATAACCGGAACGTGCTCGAACATTCTGAAACAGGCCCTTAATATTATAACTTGAGCCAAACACTCAAATCAAATTGCAGATCTGTACCGTGACAGAACCTGACCGAGGTTCGCAAGAATCGACATATTTTGACAGAAACCTCCGTCTAACAAAAGGACGTGACAAGGACATGATAAGCCACATCTACCGAGAGGATTTAGAAGACATCGTCATTAATGGTATCATGGAAGGCTTTGATAATTGTAGTCGGTAAAATGTAAATTAAATTAAATGTTTAATTAATTGTTGAAGCTTAGGTTACATGCAAATTAACATGATAAGTTAAATACTTGTTAATTTAGACATGTATGGGCGCTCCCCGGGACAACTGGTGCCAAACTTAACTTATATACAAATAAAGGCTAATTTTTCAATTGGATTTAAGCTTGTTTACGATGATGTAACCCCGTAATTCTAACATTATAGGTACGTTTTGCATTAACACCTGGTCAGTTGGCAGCATTTCAGCCGTATGCCACGGCGACATTGACAGCACGGAACTTACAGAACTGTTCTTGCAGCTCAACGCTCCAACGTTCCGCACTATAGACATACTAGCTTGTTCTTTATTCCAAGATCACATACTAATTATTCAGCTAACTCAATCGTCATTAGAACGCAGAAATGCTATAATAATAAATTTAGTTCAATCGATCTTTTTAACAGTAGTAAACAGCTATTTAAAAAGTTGGTTATTAATTTAATAGTTAACGATTAAAGTGAGTTTATTTATGTCTCTCATCACATACATAACTCACACATACATACTCTCAAAAACTTAAATCCACACACATACATATACACACACTTTAACACACAACACGCAAACACTGTGTAAATTTGGCAAAACGTTTTTTACTAGATAAATAAAAGCATATAATTCAACAGAAAAAGTTTGGTAACATCTATACTAACTTGTAATAAAACCTTGTTATCTTAGTATTATTAAAATATGTATCAGTATGTAACCTAAGCAGAGACATTTCAATTCAATTATTTCTTACAAATGTTGATTGAATTTCTAGAATACCTACCTTACATTACCTCATATTACCTTATTATACCTTTGCTTTTGCTCTCTATGAATTAAGCTTATTAATATAAAATAAATCCGTCATTGGATGTAAGAAATATCACTATATGATTATGTTAATTTTTTTAAGATCTGTGGATTTTGTGAATTAAATAAATAAAAAAAATAAATAAATAAAATTTCCCGGCTCTAAGGACGGATGGTCGCGAGTTCAAATCCCGGTTGAAATATTTTTTTTCTTTCCGTCGTAATCTTGTATTATAAATGCATTTTGTTCCAATATTCATCTTTGGGTCAATTTACACGAAGTATCAAAATTCCAGGTTTGGTACTCATTCCCCATAGGTGCCGGGCTAGAATGTTCTTCCCCATTGGACTAAAGGTAAAATACCGGACGGTACTTCTAGGTAAGCCTGAAAAACAGCTTCGTCCACATCATCACTTACCATCAGGTTAGATAGTGGTCAGATTTCCTATTTGAGGGTGGTCGCTAGCCAGGCGGACATTCGCAAAATACCCTTCCACCAGGCGGTGAAGCTCAAGCCGGCGGCGGGATTCGATCCATGGACCTGCTGCACTGCAGTCCATAGCCAATGCCAATGTAAATTATCCCCACGCTTGGCAGGCGTCTTGGGGATCACAGTATAAGATGGCAGTTCTAAGAAGGCGCTGCTGCCCACCTTCCGGTATCTTTCCCTAAGTCGCATCACACAATTCCCACGGGAAGTAATGGAGGGTGAAGTTCTAACCCGGCAAGCCACGATTCTAACCCAGCATCCCTAGGGTCTTACCCCGCACCTCACGGGTAGTATAATAATTGACCTTCCAGTATGTTTCCCTTAGTTGACTCTTACGACGATGTCGTAAGGACGTGACGGATGTTATGGGGAGGTGCAATTCTAACCCGACACCCCACGGGGAAATTTTATAATGCTGTGAAGTAATCATATAAAACCATGTTCACAGTACAATTTACATTGTATCGATTACATCTGTACCCATATAAGTAAGGTACTTGTATCTAAGAGCCTTTTTCAGAATGTTCGAGTAAGTTTCGGTTATACTACCCAGAACATATTTAATAAATAAAACACTATCTTTGTGTTTCACAGTCATCGATTTAGCCTATCCATCGGTTAAAGCTTGAAACGCGCTGCTTGTTTACTGTCATTTTTATCATTCAGTTATTTTATGTTCTGGGTTGTATAACCGGAACTTACTCGAACATTCTGAAACAGGCCCTAAGTATATTAATTGTGAACGAATCGTATCTAATCATATAGATATATTAATTACTTCTGATAAACGTCATTAGCTCAAGTACTAGGTACAAGCTAAAAGACATTTACTGTCGTAATAATATTCTTTTAATTATATGAAATAGTATTTGGATCAGTCACGACATATCAAAAAATATAACCAAGTTTTTGTGTGGGTCGGTTTAAAAATGAGACTCTACATATTTTATTTGTTGGCTTTAGTGCCAACATATACATATTCAGGATCAGGTACGTAAAACATATTTTCATTGTATCTTTCTGATAAATATAAAGTAATATATAAATATTGCATCAATTGTATTTTGTCTGTCATGTAATGATGCATAACTTGTTCTTTAGTTTCTTTTTATACCCTTTTTTTATTGCTGATAGGTAAACCTTGACCACAAACGCACCTGATGGTAAGTGATGATGTGGTCGAAGGTGTCAACAAGCTTAACCTAGACTTACTGGCTCTGAAGGATAGCTGCCGGAACACACCGTTAGGTGCTTGGCGACAGATTTTCTGCTTGATGGTCGCTAGCTCGGCAGGCATTCGCCAAATGCCCCAATAAAAAATGAATACCTTTTTGCGTTCTCATATTTAAATAAATCAATTGCCGAATCTGAGGATTTTATTATCAATATAATTTATATTATATTGATAATAAAATCCTCTTATCTCTTATCTTCTATATATATATATTTAAAAACATACGATACGATAACTTTTTATTGAACCAAAAAGAAAATTACAAATAAAGAATAACAATAGTTAGGTATCAAGGGCGGGAAAATGTATGATCAAATATTTTTAGTAAATTTTAACGTCGGAAACCAGATAGGTTCATTTTAAGGGCTTTTGATGAACAAAGACTATAACATTTCTGGAATCGTGTACAATTGTACCGTAAAATTGGTAGGTACCCCTTTTGTTGAACGTGGCAGTACAATAATATTTTAATACATTTTTATTGTTTTCCCCGTTTATGCGATCGTAGACGCTAAAATTAAATAAATTATTTGGCCCTTGACTTGATGCTACGAATGTCAGTACGGCTACATCAAACTACAACTTGTTACCATCCTCCGACCGATGAATTCTCTTCTTTAATGGCACATATAAGTGTCTTTTTACTGGCAATGGAATATAGCATTACAAAGGGATAATTTTACAAGTTTATTTCTTCAGTCTGTCCATAAAAATTTTTGGAGTAACCTCTGCCTATGTAGTTTTTCTGGGATCTACGACCTTGAATTTTATTTATGTGAAGTATTAGAGTACATTTACATTAATGTGAGCTATCTTCATAATTTGATTAAGAGCGGCCAACCCGTCTTACTTTTCATACAAACGCTCGTACGTGATTATGTCGTTGTTACAGATCTTTGTTTGAAACTTTTAAGCTAATTGGTATGTTGTGCACTATATCTAGGTTTTTATGCAAACAAAACAGTAAAATAGGGAGAAAAAACTTCAATATATTCAAAAACTGCCTTTTTGCACAAATTTTACCTAAATTTTGGGCGTTCAGAATGTATTCATAAATTGTAAAAGTAGAGAACATATTTTGATAGAAACCTTGCAAATTTAATGGAGATTCTAAATGATAAACATTTATTTTACAAACTTATAAGGATTATTGAAAATCACGTAATTCCTGGAAGTACGTATTTTCTGAAGTTTACGCACACCATTATTAGTTTAATGTTATCTCGTTCTCACTTGCTTGATAGCTAAATGGCGGAAAGAGGTATGCGGGGGATGGAGTGAGACGAAGAGTTGAATGCCAAGCGCTGAAGATGAAAAAAGATGAAACAACAAGCTTTTCAATCATGCTAGCTTTGACGATAGACGGACCGGGAAGGGCCCTCTTAATTGAAATTTAGTGACGATGTATCTACTAGATAAGCTTTTATTACTATGATATAATATTCCAAACAATAAACGTGTCACAGTTCTATAAGAGCGGGCCTTGCGCAGGGCAAATGCGCCGTGGACTGACAGTGTTTCTGAGAACTACTGCTATTGAGGCTTTTACCTTCGATTGCCCAGGGAGCTAAATAGTTCTTATTTTTCTCTATACCATTCAGGGTCACCATTACATTCAATACAAGCCAACCACTTACCTTGAAACTATTGAGCAGCCTTGCACTGCTCCGTCCATGTTCTTTTTTTTTATTATTGCTGGTAGTTAAGCCTTTGATCTCAATCTCAATTGATGGTAAGTGATGATGTGGTCGAAGGTGTTAACAGGCTTAACCAAGATTTACTGGCTCTCAAGAAGAGTTGCCGGAGCAAAATGATAAGTGTTTCGCAACAGATTTTCTACTTGAGGGTAGCTAGCCAGGCCGGCATTCACAAAATGCCCTTCCACCATGCGGTGAATATCAAGCCCGCGGCGGTATTTGAACCGTAGATCTGCTGCGTGGCAGTCCATAGCCAGTGCCAATGTACGATATCGGTTATTGCAAAATCCTAAAAAACGAGGGTGAAGGCACTCTCGATCACTCCGAAAATCACTGTTACCATCAAACTTAACCACTACTAGCACCGAGCTACGTCCGAAGAGCACTAGAGGTCATGCACTTATCATTTTCAATCATCCTGTTTTGGTAACAAAACTACCCTCTTCTCTAGCGCTCGTTAGAATCTCAGCTTGTGACTGACTGCATATTAAACATAATAACAACGCCGGAACAGACAGATTAGACGTACGTAACATAGCAGAAAGAGTGGCTTTCTATTATAACAATTAGCGCTACACTAAAATGTCATCGTACCAAACTATTATAACAATACTGCGCTAGGTCGCTTACCTATAGTTTTAGAACTAGTTCACTTTGTCTTATGATTGCAGATGGCATAACATTCCACCTCGTACATTCATCCTAGAAAAGCGGCTCACCGTGGGCCGCTTTCCGCCCACGCGAGGAACGAGACGTGGTGGGTGGCAAACCAAATCTCCGCCATATAGGATTTTGTTACTAAAATGTACATCCATGTGGTTCCCACGAGTAGCTAGGGAAAAAATTGTTCCATCCTGACAGAGCCTCTTATGCCAAGATAAGGCTAGCTGTGTTCTGCTAGGTCCCAGAGCAGTTTTGCACGCTTGAAACTAGGCACGCCCCTAGCCACACATCCATATAGGCACGGCAGAACCCAGTTTGTTGGAAAGTGAAGGAAATAGGAAATAGAAGAGATTGGTGACGACGAAAGGATGTCTATGAGTTTGGGTAGGTAATAAGTATGTAGGATACTACTACCTTGGAAGGGTATGGTAGAGGTAGTAGCAGCTAGGACGTCGGGGTCGCATACTCGTATACCACCACAATCCCCGGACAGGCAATTGTAGATGTGTATGTCCCTGATAAATCACTACAAAATAACATCATGTAAATTTATTTACAGCAAACAACGTCCATCTAATTGGCCACGTAACGTATATGGTTAATTTTTTTAATGAGCTAGGCTCTGAATTGGAACGCAAAGGATGGAGCAACTTAAAGGTTCCAGATATGACAATTACTGTAAAGTGAGTATTTATTGTATTCAACTATTTCTTTCGTACCTACTTTAAACAATTTTAATCAGTCAGAAGACGTCCACTGTTCTCCACAAAAGCCTATCGCATAGAACGTCACAATAAACGGCTATTGGGGAGTTGTACCTATCTATCGATTATACTTTGACGATGTCGTCAGTCCACCTTATGGGAAACCTATCATCTGTAGGCATGTCTTGCGGTGTAATATGGTAACCAACCGAGAACATATTATTAGCTTATAAGCTATTAACCCATATTTTAACCGACGGAATGAAGCAGTGATAGTCAAACGGTACCTAATATCTATGGAGTACAGACACATGAGACTTAGGGTGATGGATGCAGAGCAGATCGTCACTTGTGACGATTACAAACCAATATCCTATATTGCTGCTTTGAAGCAGTGATGGCCCAGTGGCATTGGCTATGGACTGCCGTGCAGCAGGTCCATAGTTCGAATCCCGTAGCAGGCTTGAGCTTCACCGCATGGTGGAAGGGCTTTTTGCGAATGTCCGCGTGGCTAGCGACCACCCTGAAGTAGAAAATCTGTCACCAAGTACCTAACAGTGTGTTCCGGCAGCAATCCTTGAGAGCCAGTAAAATTTCAAGCATATGAGACCTAACAACTGTACGTCTTAGTATGACGGGCACATTGCAATTCGTCGTTGACGAAATGCATCTATTATGGGCAGAGGTTTGTCCACTGAACATCAGGTGGGCCTCGGGCTTGTTTCGTCACAATAACATCAAAAAAACTGAGTTTATAATGTGTGATACTGGATTTATAATGTGGTTTTCACACACCTGACCAAAACCATATTTCTTATCTTTTATATGCCGTTGCCGTGTAGAACTCTAAATAGCGAGGTCAGACTCGCGTTTACCCAGGTTATGTAATATGTATCAGAATACCATTCAAATATATATTATACTGTTTTCAGTGAAACAGTATTAGACCGCCACGTTTCCGGTACTGTTACCTATTTCAATGGCTTCATGGCATCTATGCAAGTGATAGACGTGATGCAGGCAGGTGTAGACCAAGTCTGGTCGTGGAACAGCACCGATTCTACTGGAACTGTTCTTCTAAGAAGCACGATGAGGATGCTTGACGTGGCTCTTGGATATGACGTAATAGCAGACCTGGAGGATGGACGCCATCGGTACACTGTAACTGTTACTTACCCAGAGAACCGATTTCCTTTTGAAGTAAGTTTTGTATGGAAAAAAAACTTAAAGAGCTAAGTTTTCCTCAGATTTATGCCAATGGATATACTTTGAACAGATTCCAGCTGAATTAAGGAGTATCCATATCCTCATTTTGGATGTTGTAAATGGTGACTTAGGAAAAAAAAGCGCTTAGCGAGCATCTGTAACCAAATGATCTGATAGCCAAATAGGTGTAAGTTTGAATACTACGTTGTTTTCACTGCTGATATGCTGGCCTTTGAACACAACCTTACCCGATGGTAAGGCATGATTTATTCGAAGAGCCGAAGGTACGGACTGGCTCTTAATCAAAACTTGCAAAACACACCTCTAGGTGCTTAGCAAATGATTTTTCTTGGCACAGTAGCTAGGAAATTTACCGGGCACAGTTTCAGTTAGAAAAATAGGATTTATTTTTTATAAAAAGCAGACAAACCTACAAAAGATTTCAGAGTGAAGGTAAACTTCTTTTATAATTTTATATGAAGTGACAAGTCGCCTGCCTGATAGAAGGCATGATGCTTTCCCCTTTCAGTTATTGTGTCACTGTTCTGCATGACATTGCGCTGCGTTCATCACCCCGAGACTAATTCTCATGTCGTTCACCCAGTAGTTTCACTTGCTGCAGTGCCCTTCACGTCCAAACATAGAAGTATTTGCACAGTACTGCTTTGAGTTGGAATATCTTACACTGGTGGCACCCACTAGGAAGGACTCCTGAAATTAGATATTTATTGTGTGCTTTGGTTTCAGATAAGAGCAAACGTCAATACTGGTGATGTGGCCATAAGTATTAACAACCCTAGTGTGTGGACACCTTCCTCAATAAGTAGAATACGGTTTCTTCCACTCGACGTTACTTCAGACGTGCTGACAACCTTGGTAATTGTACATTGGTCGTACTTAAGTTATAAATAGAAATAAGAATGTTTTACCAATAGGGTATTAGAGGCAACAAAAAAAACAGCTGTGCGAGTTGGAGTAGTACACCGATAATTCCGTACCAAAACAGAATTAGGTACCTATAGGCTTTCTTTTGACTACTATTTCACCAGATGGTAAGACGTGATGATGCAGTCGAAGATGTTGGTTAGATTTAACGTAGAATGACTGGCTCTCAAGGACAGCTGCCGGACACCGTTAGGTGCTGTGACCGTTAGGTCACAATTTTCTACTTGATGAGGCGGACGTTGCTTAACTTTGCTAATCGGTTAAGAACAGCTAAGTAAACTTCGCAACGAGCGTTCCGTAAACATTTTTCACCTCTCATGAGTGTATTTGTTTATTATTTCAGTTTAACTTGGCCCTTCCTGGACAGCATATCCTGAACTGGGGAGAAGAGGTATTTGTGCCGATCTGTTACGATATCTACCACAATAAGGTAGAATTCCCGACCACCTGCTACAATTGTCCAATGGTACCTTCGTAGGAAATAAAATATAATTGTGTACATAAAGTGTTTTATTATTTTGATAAAGTCAATTCATCCTAAGAGCCTCTCCTCCCGCCTTTGTCAACTCAACCTCCTGTCGAACCACTACAGAAAAGGACGTCAAAGATGTGGTGTTGTCTTTTAAGAATGGATTAGCAGGTGGTTTGGGTTGCCTCACCCCGCAACATATTAAAGATTTGGTGTTTGGTGCTATTGAAGACCAGGCGACATTAAAAGACTGAAGACCGCAGATATCACCGCGCTCATAAATGTTATGCTTAAAATGATATCATAAATGCTATCCATCCGCTTTTGGTCTCGCTACTAAGAGGAACGGGAAGGAAGCTCCTACAGAAAAATAGGTATT
Source organism: Plagodis pulveraria (assembly GCA_963890685.1). Classification (NCBI taxonomy): domain Eukaryota; kingdom Metazoa; phylum Arthropoda; class Insecta; order Lepidoptera; family Geometridae; genus Plagodis; species Plagodis pulveraria. The sequence continues at coordinate 4,850,367 of OY982964.1, read as the reverse complement.
TTAACAAAGTGATGCTGTCTCGCCGCTAAACGCCCGAACAGAATAGTGCGATAAGGACAGTTGAAGCATTGATGGCTCAGTGGCATTGGCTATGGACTGCCGTGCAGCAGGTCCATGGTTCGAATCCCGCCCAGAGCTTGAGCTTCACCGCATGGTGGAAGGGCATTTTGTGAATGCCCGCCTGGCTAGCGACCACCCTTAAGTAGAAAATCTGTCGCCAAGCACCTAACAGTGTGTTCCGGCAGCAGTCCTTGAGAGCCAGAAAAATTACAGGCTAATGAGACCTAACAACTGAACGTCTCAGTGTGACGGGCACAGTGCAATTCGTCGCTGACGAAATGCGTCTGTTATAGGCAGAGATTAGTCCACTTAACATCAGGTGGGCCTGGGGCTTGTTCCGTCACAATAACATTAAAAAAAAAAATGTCCAGCTTCAAGTTTTGACTTAGAATTTGCGTTCTGGGAGAAAACTTTTCACCTGCAGTTAACATTAATCAAATCTAAAAAAAATATTTTATTTAGGTTTTTTTTTTTTGCCTGATAGGTTAGCCTTTGACCACTATCTCACCTGATGGTAAGTGATGATGTGGTCGAAGATGTTGTTCAGACTAACCTAGAATTACTGGCTCTCAAGGACAGCTGCCGGAACACACCGTTAGGTGTTTGGCGACAGATTTTCTACTTGAGGGTGGTAGCTAGCCAGGCGGGCATTCGCAAATTGCCCTACCACCATGCTATAACGACTGCCATCCTAAGATAACAACCGGGACCGACGGCTTAACGTGCCCTCCGAAGCACGGAAGCGCTCAGTAGTAATGTCACTAGCGGTCACCCATCCAACTCATGACCGCGCGCGACGTTGCTTAACTTTGCTGATCGGTTAAGACCAGCTAAGTAAACTTCGCTACGAGCGCTTGAAAAAAATTCAAAAATTCAAAAAAAAGGTTTTTATTATTTAGGTATTGTTTAGGTTTATCGGTTTTCCTTATTCTTTATTTATAATTATTTTTTCTATAAATAATTCACAAATTAAAGATACACGTTGTGAGAAAATATCGGTATTGAAATACCCCTTAATTCAAATTCCTTTAATATAATGATAAAAATCAAAACCTATAAACCTGAATATTGATAACATCTATAACATTCAATACTTACATCTATATAATTCCAAAAATCATTCATCATCAAGTTTTCTCTTATTGTATGCAAATTCGAGACTTCGTGAGCAATGTGTGCTCTAGCCCTCTACTGTTTTGCGGCGGGCCCAGCATTCCGGGAACTTTGCCCCGTTGCATTGCATTGCTTAGTCGTTGAGCCTAATAAGTACTCTCTTATAAGTTTCGAAAGTAACACTCCGTTTTTATACAGTACAATGTGCACCTAAGCAAAAAGATGGTGGCATTATTAGGTCGATTGCGAGTGAGTGCGGTGGAGTAGGCATTGTATTTTACTAAGAGACACCGAACGTACAAATGTCAGACAGTACTAAAAACTTATTGTTTTAAGTTTTGAGTCTAGAGCCGAGCCAAGAGCGTCCGCCGCGGCAACACTGGACCGCGCCGCGCTCCCTTTGAATAGACTTTTGAATATTTACATCGAGCTAAGTAATAAAAAATATGGAATATTAAATTACAGGCACAAGAGATGTTGAACATCAGGTGGTCCTCGTGCTTATTCCGTCAAATACACATAAACAAATACAAAAAAGAACATCTCAAAATGTTTGTTAGGACTAGAAATCAACCCTAAAAGGCTGTCAGCATTTTATCAACAACCCTGTATGCCTTAATAGTATATCCTACTTATGCACAATCGTATGCCGTGGGGTACCGAGGAAGTCCATATAGTAGCGCCTCCTGAAGAACTGCCTTCCCTTTGATGCCCAAACCAAGATAAGCGTGAGGAATAGAGCAACCCTTGTAGGTATAATGGTGGACCATTAATGACGAAGCTGTGTTCAGTAGAGGACCATCCAGTTGATCCAGATGTGCTATCGCAGATAGATATTGTTTTACAAAGGTAATCGCCTATGAAAGTAATGTCATCTTCAGCTGAAAGACGTCCACTGTTGAACAAATGCCTCCCTCATAGAAAGCCACTTCTTACCATTGGCTACCCGCGACTTTAACGATATCGTCAGTCCACATATAGTGTATAATAGTAATCACTATATAGTATAAAACAAAGTCACTTATCTAAGTCTGTCTGTCCATATGTATGCTTAGATCTTTAAAACCACGAAACGGAGTATGATGCGTTTTTTTTAATAGAGAGTAAATTCAAGAGAAATGCTTATATGTTTAATAAAGTATAATATAATAGAGAAACACTGATCATTTTAGAGGTTTCTAATGTGATGTCTTAATAAACACATTTTTGCGCTTACATTGCAAACTCTACGAGATAGATTAAAATAATGTAAGTATTACAGTATTGTACTCCTTGAAAAGGGCTACAAAAAAGTCCGCTATAGTATAATTTCATTCATACGAGGTGTGCAAATGACAATTAAAAATATTATATAATGAAATTGAGAATTAATAATAATACCGATGGCATTTTTTTTAGTTTTCATAATCCATATAATACATAATTATCAATTCAATTATTTAGCGATGTAAATATAGAAGCGATTAGAAGTCTTCTGCAGGAAATATTTAACAGTATAGAAACTTTCGTTAACCAACCACTTTTTTAACTCCAGGTAGAACTTATAAATTAGTAACTCTGTTATAGTTTTTGGAATCGCGTTGTGAATGAGAGGCGTCATGTAGATGCAGTTATTCCTAAACAGCTCTAGTTTAGGGATTGGCATTTTGAGCTGTTCTTGTGTGATTGTCCTCTTACCTAAGCTAGTATATTCAGGAAATAAGGAAGAGTTAGATCTTACAAACTTCGCCAATTCATATATATATACACCGTGTCCCAAAATTCAACGATAAGCCGGCATCGGTGCATGGACCTACTCATGACTACTCGGGAAAAAATAAAAAAAAAATTATAACTCTTTTTTTTTTAATTACAGAGACTTTTATAAAGTTGCGCCAACTTTTAATAAAACTTGCCATGGTAGTGTCCATGCTTTTTTTTTTAACCCAGACTATAGAAAGTGCATAGAATGTTAAAATCTATGAAAATTATAAGAAAAAATTTTTTTTTTACTGATTTTTGTAAAATAACTACAGACTTTCTGTAATTTTAAAGGATTGTGGTAGATAGCCGTCCTTCTTAGGTTGCTAATGCACAAAAAATATCAAAAATATGTCAAAAATTGTGGTCATGGTAGTTGAAAATAGCATAATGGGTATCGAATATCGATGAAATTTATAAAAGTCTCTGTAATTAATAAAAAAAAACAGTTATAATTTTTTTTTTTTTTTTTCCGAGGAGTCATGAGTAGGTCCATGCACCGATGCCGGCTTATCGTTGAATTTTGGGACACGGTGTATATATATATATGTATAGCACTAGCACTGTTAACAGATTATTTGATATATGCACGACGCATATACATAAATGTCATTGAGTACATAAATCAGGTATAAATCTAGTATCTAATAAATAACATATTTCATAACGAGATAAAGCGTGGATATATTACAAAGTAGATGTCTCGAGATTTTAATCATAATGATTAATAGGTCACGTTATATTACATACTAAGTTATCTAGTATATTTGCGAATCTAATCAGTTAGTATCTAATAATTGCAGTGATTTACGAAACAGATACCCAATAAGGATTTCAAGGACTTACAGATTTTAGTTTTTATACGGTACGGTTATTAATTTTTCAACACCCTTGCTCGTAAAGTGAGCTTTATTATATCGTTCTAAGGGCCATAAACCGAACTATAACAACCTCGTGCATAATAATTTTATACACTAGTGCCATAGTAGAAAGAGTGGGCTAGTGCGTAATAGAATTATCCCTACAAAGTTATCTTAAATAATTTGCAGTTTTTGAAGCGCTCGTAGCAAAGTTTACTTAGCTTTTCTCAACCGATCGGTAAAGTAAAGCAGCATCGCGCGCGGCCATGAGTTGGATGGGTGACCGCTAGTGACATTACTACTGAGCGCTTCCGTGCTTCGGAGGGCACGTTAAGCTGTCGGTTCCAGTTGTTGTCTTAGGATGGCAGTCGTTACAGCATGGTGGTAGGGCATTTTGCGAATGCCCGCCTGGCTAGCTACCACCCTCAAGTAGAAAAATCTGTCACCAAGCACCTAACGGTGTGTTCCGGCAGCTGTCCTTGAGAGCCAGTACTTCTAGATTAGCCTGAACAACATTTTCGACCACATCATCACTTACCATCAGGTGAGATAGTGGTCAAAGGCTAACCTATCAGGCATAAAAAAACAAAAAAAGACTTACAAAAAGAGAGATCTGTGAAAAATTCAACTGTCGAGCTCGTATTAGTTCATGAGATAACTACAGTCTGGTGACAGACAAACTTAGTCAGACTCGCACTTGGCCGATGTTTAGTATTTGTTTATAGCGACAACAGAACTACATCATCTGCGAAAAATTCAACTGTCTAGCTAATACGGTTCATGAGATAGCTACAGTCTGGTGACAGACAAACGTAGTCAGACTCGCACTTGGCCGATGTTTAGTCGTTGTTTATAGCGACACCAGAAATACATCATCTGCGAAAAATTCAACTGTCTAGCTAATACGGTTCATGAGATAGCTACAGTCTGGTGACAGACAAACGTAGTCAGACTCGCACTTGGCCGATGTTTAGTCGTTGTTTATAGCGACACCAGAAATACATCATCTGCGAAAAATTCAACTGTCTAGCTAATACGGTTCATGAGATAGCTACAGTCTGGTGACAGACAAACGTAGTCAGACTCGCACTTGGCCGATGTTTAGTCGTTGTTTATAGCGACACCAGAAATACATCATCTGCGAAAAATTCAACTGTCTAGCTAATACGGTTCATGAGATAGCTACAGTCTGGTGACAGACAAACGTAGTCAGACTCGCACTTGGCCGATGTTTAGTCGTTGTTTATAGCGACACCAGAAATACATCATCTGCGAAAAATTCAACTGTCTAGCTAATACGGTTCATGAGATAGCTACAGTCTGGTGACAGACAAACGTAGTCAGACTCGCACTTGGCCGATGTTTAGTCGTTGTTTATAGCGACACCAGAAATACATCATCTGCGAAAAATTCAACTGTCTAGCTAATACGGTTCATGAGATAACTACAGTCTGGTGACAGACAAACTTAGTCAGACTCGCACTTGGCCGATTTTTAGTATTTGTTTATAGCGACACCAGAAATACATCATCTGCGAAAAATTCAACTGTCTAGCTAATACGGTTCATGAGATAACTACAGTCTGGTGACAGACAAACGTAGTCAGACTCGCACTTGGCCGATTTTTAGTATTTGTTTATAGCGACAACAGAACTACATCATCTGTGAAAAATTCAACTGTCTAGTAATACGGTTCATGAGATAGCTACAGTTCCAATCGTAAATTAATAAAAAAAAAAACACTGGATCGAAACGTCCGTTGCGTGCAATCCCCGCAACTGAATGAGCATTCGCTCGTCCGTCCACACCGCGGCCGTTCGTTCGTTCCATATCTCTTTGATGTACCGACAGCCGCCGGAGCACGGCCGAAGGCGAACGAAGGCCCTCGATTGGCTTCGCTTGCCCACGGCATAACGTCCACACTGATTCGTTTTGGTACGTATTTACGTTTGGTCGGTTTTTCGCCTTAGGTATACCATATAAATTGGCTGTCATTAGGGCGCTTTTAACTTTAGATTTTTCTCAGTGCACTTAACAGTAGGTGGGCGTCGAGCTTGTACCGTCACAATAACATAAAAAAAACATATGTATATAAAGAACAAAGTGGCAGTATTTTTGTATTTTCAGTTCTTTAAATAATGGGCGACATGACACAGTTTGGTCGTTAATATTGCATGCATGATGAAATTATATATTTACACATGAAACTAATGGCTGTGCTAATGGTAAAACTAACTCGTGCTGACGTGTAACAAATATAATCTAATATATAAAATTCTCGTGTCACAGTTTTCGTTGCCATACTCCTCCGAAACGGCTTGACCGATTTTGATGAAATTTTTTGTGCTTATCCGGTATCTAGAATCGGCCAACATCTATTTTTCATCCCCCTAAATGTTAGGGGTCCACCCCTAAATTTTTTTTTATTTTATAGGCAAAATTTTTAATTTCTATTTTTTTATGATACTACATACAAAAATACATATAATCCTAAATTTTAACCCTTCTACGATCAACCCTTATTTTTTAAAATTTTTATATGGCAAAGCAACGTTTGCCGGGTCAGCTAGTATGTTATAAAAATGTAAACAAAACATTGACCTTTTACATTCTATAACAACTGCAAGAGAAAATTTAAATGTAAATTTAAAAAAGATTTATTAATATTACGCAAATAATTATACGTACATTTAAATAATTAGCCCGTGGGGTGCCGGGCTGGAATGTCAACCCCCCATTGTTACCTGTGCGTGTTGTAAGAGATGACTAAAGGTAAAATACCGGAAAGTGGGCAGTAGCGCCTCCTGAGGAAGTGATATCTTAAACTGCGACGCCCAAGACGCTTGACAAGCGTGGGGATTACGGCAAACCCCACCTAAATGGGGAAGCTGTGTTCAGCAATGAAAACTATTTAGCTGATACAGTCAGTTAGTTACAATTATAATAAATGACCTTAGGTGTATGTAATAATTATGATGGTAAATTAATCCATATTGTTATTTTTACAAATTAATGCGCCACATATAATTGTGTTAATATATATAATAATATATACTTTAACTTGCAATGCCCTTACAGGGCATATAATTGTTACTAGCTTAAAACAAGTATAACTGGCTGTTTGTTTGCATATATAAATGAATATGAATATGTCGACGCAAGGCTGATTTAAACGTTAAAAATATTTATAATAAGTTAAATTTTAACAGCTAAATATGAATGAATAGAATTACAATTAGTTTAGATTCGATTGTCGTAATCAGTTCTTTATTTTTCAATGTAAAAAGCCATGTTATGATTTGCGGATACTATAACAGCAAACCATAACTGAAGGATGAGTCAAAGTTAGGTTTAAATACAAGTTATCTATTGTTAAATTCATTTCTTGATTAATAAGCGATAGGCGTTAGTATAACATTATGTTTGGTTATGTTTTGTTTAACAGAGACAATTGATTGATTCACTGTTGGTCAAGCGGAAAGCGTGTCTCGCGTATAATGAATGTTCAAATGTTTTATGCGATAAGTAATTAAGTGAATGTTATAATAGGGTCTTAAAAATGGTAAAACGAATTAACAAATCATTGTTTGTTACTTCAATGAATATTACTGTTTATTGGTGATTAATAAATGTAATGACTTCGCAACGTCCACGCCATCTTGAAATGAGAAAGGCGGGCCGCTGCGAGGCCACATTGGAACGGAGAATTTTGTACCGACAAGTGAGGCTTTACTTTAATATCTTGTAAGTACCGTTGTCAATTATTGGTTTAGACCTTAAGGTTAAATTGTTTTGTACTAATAATAATAAAACTTGAGTAGAGTAAATAGTGTGTTTTGTTATTCGCAATGAGTGAGATTAGCCGTGGGGATGGTGACGTCAGCTCTGCTGACGTTACTATCTCTAAAAACGCGAATAGTGCCGGTGCTTCGTTATCAGAAGTGGGATTGACCCCCACTTCTGCCCGTCCATCTGACTCGAATAATGAAAACTTAATCGCTTCTGTTAATGGGGTACCGACGGAGTTTTTCACTCAGATGTTGCGAATGATGAACCACATATCGGATCGCATTACCACACAACCAGACACGCCCAAAGTCAAAATAAATGATGTATTTTTGCCATCATACGATCCAGACACCAATATTGGGGTTAGAGAGTGGTGTCAACATGTGACTACAGCCATGGAAACCTATGGCCTGAGCGATTATGAAGTAAGAATGAAAGCTGGTAGCTTGCTTAAAGGTCGCGCCAGGTTATGGGTTGACAATTGGCTTGTGTCCACCACCACGTGGCATGAGTTGCGGGATGTTTTAATAATGACTTTTGAACCGGAGAATAGATATTCTCGGGACATTGTGCGCTTTAGAGAACATAATTATGATAATACAAAAGACATCGCGCAGTTCTTGTCACAAGCTTGGGTACTGTGGAGACGTATTACTAAAGATAAATTATCGAATGATGACGCAGTTGAGGCGGTTATCGGTTGTATTGGAGATGAGCGGTTGAGAATCGAATTGTTGAATGCCAGGGCCACATCAGTACCAGAACTTATTTCGGTTGCATCTTCTATACGTAGTGTTAAGCGCCCTCAGCTGGGTACATCAAGTACACATCCGGGTGCCACTAAGCGACCACGGTTTGATAAGCCCTCTTTGTTTTGTCAAATTTGCAAGAAGTCTGGTCATGATACACGAGACTGCCGTTACCGTGACAAAACTGAAAATCCTCAACCGCGTCAACATGATAATAAAAACGCACCTCAAAATGTAGGTAGACTTAATTGCACGTTCTGTTCAAGGGCTGGTCACACTTACGAAACGTGTTACAAGCGAGAACGTGCAGTAGTTTCTAACATCAACTGTGTAGGTACATCTAAATTGAATTCGATGCCAGTGGTGGTTGGAAACTTGAATATACTCACGATTTTTGATAGCGGAGCCGAATGTTCAGTAATACGCGAGTCTGTAGCTGCGAAACTACCTGGGAAACGAGTTGATCGAGTGAGCTACTTGAAGGGGCTAGGTCAATTTACAGTGATATCCCTTTCAACTTTGACGACGATTTGTGTCATCGATAGTTTACGGGTAGAACTTGTATTTCACGTGGTGCCGGACTACGAAGTGTGCTCAGACATTCTGATAGGCATGAATCTTGTAAAAGAAAATAACTTAAGTGTGCTAGTGAACTCTCAGGGAGCAACTTTAGTTCATCAACCGGTTGTTTACCACATGCGATCCCAAAGTGAAAAGTTTGACAACTTAGATTGTGATTTGACTAATGACGATCAAATCAACGAATTGAAAATTTTGTTGAACAAGTTCGAACACTTATTTATTGAAGGTTACCCCCACTCACGCGTCAATACCGGTGAGCTCGAAATACGCTTAAAGGATGACAGCAAGTGTGTCGAACGCAGACCTTACCGGTTGAGCCCAGTTGAACGCGAAAAGGTTCGGGATATCGTTAATGAGTTGCTCAAGCATAAAATTATCCGCGAAAGTAAATCTCCTTTTTCCAGTCCAATAATATTGGTTAAAAAGAAAAATGGAAAGGACCGCATGTGCGTAGACTATCGTGAACTAAACAGGAACACTCTGAGGGACCACTATCCTTTACCGATTATTTCAGATCAAATAGATCAACTAGCGGGGGGTCATTATTTCTCGACCATAGATATGGCAGCTGGGTTTCATCAGATACCTATTTCGGAGGGTTCTATTGAACTAACTGCTTTCGTTACGCCGGACGCTCAATATGAATATTTAACTATGCCATTTGGACTCAGTAACTCAGTGTCAGTTTATCAACGTTGTATAAATAGGGCCCTAGCTCACCTCTTGAACTCGCCAGACCAGGTTTGTCAGGTGTATGTTGATGACGTGTTATCCAAATGTAGGGTATTCGCTGAGGGCCTATCCCATATCGAACGTATATTGATTGCCCTCCAAGAGGCCGGTTTTTCGATCAATGTTGATAAAACTGCCTTCTTTAAACGCTCTATCGAGTATTTGGGCAATATCATTGCTAACGGACAAGTCAGTCCTAGCCCAAGAAAGGTGGAGGCTTTAACGAAGGCACCTATCCCGAAAACAGTCAAACAAGTAAGACAGTTTAACGGATTAGCTGGATACTTCAGACGCTACATTCCCAATTTCTCGCGTGTGATGGTTCCCCTTTACGAACTAACCAAGAACGATGCGAAGTGGGAATGGAACGAAAGGCATGATGAAGCTCGAAACTGTGTCATACAACACCTGTCTACTGCGCCTACCCTTATGCTATTCCAGGAAGACGCGCCAACAGAGCTCTACACGGACGCCAGTAGCATCGGCTACGGGGCAGTGCTCGTGCAGACCGTCGGCGGCCGCCAGCATCCAGTCACGTACATGAGCCAGCGCACCACCGACGCCGAAAGCCGCTACCACTCGTACGAGCTCGAGACCTTGGCGGTAGTAAGGGCAGTCAAGCATTTTCGGCATTACTTATACGGGCGAAAATTCAAGGTAATAACTGACTGTAACGCCTTGAAAGCATCCAAGAACAAAAAGGATCTCCTTCCTCGTATCCATAGATGGTGGGCCTTCCTGCAGAATTACGAGTTCGAGGTTGAGTATAGAAAAGGTGAGCGACTACAGCACGCGGATTTTTTCAGTAGAAATCCATCCACTGAAATATCTATCAACATCTTGACCAGAGATACCGAGTGGCTGCAGATTGAGCAGCGCCGAGACGACGTGCTACGCCCGCTAATAGACACCATGAGTGGCGACAGTCCAGCTGAAGGCTATGTCTTGGAAGAAGGGGTGCTTAAGAAAACTCTCACGGATTCCATACTGGGTATATATAAACCAATAGTAGTCCCTAGGTCATTCCAGTGGAGCCTGATAAACACTTTCCATGCCGCTCTACAACACCCCGGCTGGGAGAAAACTTTACAAAAGCTAAGAGAAACGTACTGGTTTGATAAAATGAACACAATCGTCAGGAGGTTTGTAGACAATTGTGTTGTATGTAAGACCTGCAAAGGGCCGTCGGGTGCTGTTCAAGCCCAACTTCATCCGATTCAGAAGCCCACTGCAGCGTTTCAGGTCATCCACATGGATATCACTGGCAAGCTGGGTACGAGAAATGCTGAAGGACGAGATGAGTATGTAATAGTAACGATTGATGCATACACCAAGTACATTCTGCTTAACTACTCAAATGACAAAAGCCCAAGCAGCAGCCTTGCAGCTCTGAAACGCGTCGTGCACCTGTTTGGAACCCCCGCGCAAGTCGTAGTGGATGGAGGTCGAGAATTCCTTGGTGAGTTCAAAGTCTATTCGGATCGTTTCGGAATCGACATACATTCTATTGCGCCAGGAGTCAGCCGAGCAAACGGACAGGTAGAAAAAGTAATGGGTACTTTGAAAAATGCATTAACCATTATTAAAAACTACAATACTGAAGAATGGCAGACAGCGCTAGAAGCTTTACAACTCGCATTTAACTGCACTCCACATAGAGTAACGGGAGTTGCACCGCTCACACTACTCACCCGCCGCCAACACAGTGTACCACCAGAACTATTGAGGTTGGTGAATATCGATAACGAATGTATAGACTTTGACTTGCTTGAGCAGCACGTGCAAGAGAAAATGACAGCTGCGGGACAATATGACAAGCAGCGATTTGACAGGAATAAGGCGAAAATGCGTCCGTTTCAGCGAGGAGATTACGTACTTATCAAGAACAATCCCCGTAACCAGACTTCTCTAGACTTGAAATACAGCGAGCCATACGAGGTATATAGGATCCTGGACAATGACAGATACATGGTGAAGCGTGTGACCGGCAGGGGGCGTCCACGTAAGGTCGCTCACGACCAGCTCCGTCGAGCTCCACAACCAGGCGAGCAGGAAACCGTGTCGACGTATAATGAAGACGTTAATGACTCCTCGAAGAACATTGTTGATGTCACAGTACAACAAAATACATCTCAGGAAGTCAGTACGCCGCAGTCAGATGAGCCACAGCCGTCCACTTCCCAAGCTGCCCAGATGCTGGCCTCTTAAATAATGATTAGTTTCTCCCTTCTTACAATTACCTTGATGATAATAACTGAGTTTGAATGATTTATAAAACAGTTAGCAACAACAGTAAGGAGGTCCTTTATTAGCATTTTGTTGACGAGGTATCAACCACCTTAAACTGTTAAATAGTAAGACTGTACAATCCCAATTCCCTGCTTCCTTTCTACACTCTTTTCAGAGCCTCTGTGGACCACGGTCAAAATAAGGCCTAGGCCACAGCATCGTCCTTCCCAAATCCTTTAGATCCCCTGTGGACCACGGCGTACAAGACCGCTCAGCACCACAGCATCATTCCCGTGAGTTTTTATCTACAAATCACAATATAAGTTTTCAGAGCCTCTGTGGACCACGGTCAAAATAAGGCCTAGGCCACAGCATCGACCTTCCCAAATCCTTTAGAGCCCCTGTGGACCACGGCGTACAAGACCGCTCAGCACCACAGCATCATTCCCGTGAGTTTTTATCTACAAATCACAATATAAGTTTTCAGAGCCTCTGTGGACCACGGTCAAAATAAGACCTAGGCCACAGCATCGTCCTTACCAAATCCTTTAGAGCCCCTGTGGACCACGGCGTACGAGACCGCTTAGCACCACAGCATCAAACCCTAACAAGCTGTATAAACAGTCATGTAAGAATTATTTCTATTTTCTTTTCAATTAGAGCCCCTGGGGACCACGGTCATAAATATAAGGCCTAGGCCTCAGCATCGTCCTAGATCCCTTTTCCTTTAGAGCCCCTGTGGACCACGGCGTACAAGACCGCCCAGCACCACAGCATCATCCCTGTCTACGAGAAAGCAAATCATGCATGTATGCGTGGAGCATTTGCATTGATATAACTAAATAAACTTGCGAGTAAGCGTGTAGCATTACAAGCACTTCAATATACACTCACTTCCCTATGTACAGCACATCTTATTTGTTGACTACTTGTATGAACTTTATTGTTTCCATACTTACTTCGATATTCTATTACCTAGAATACCTAACAAAATAACCCCATGTTCAAGACTAAATGTAATTGCTGATAACTTGAATTGTTGGAAGCGGCTATCATTAAACATGTACAGAATCTTTTTGAAATCATGCACCTCCAACCACAAACGAGTTATCAGCTAGTGTACCTGTGAATGGATACCTAGCTCAGAGAAATTAATTTTCATTTTCAGAACCGCGACTGGTGCAGAGCACGCACACTGTCTCGCAGAACGGCCGTGTCGACGCAAGGCTGATTTAAACGTTAAAAATATTTATAATAAGTTAAATTTTAACAGCTAAATATGAATGAATAGAATTACAATTAGTTTAGATTCGATTGTCGTAATCAGTTCTTTATTTTTCAATGTAAAAAGCCATGTTATGATTTGCGGATACTATAACAGCAAACCATAACTGAAGGATGAGTCAAAGTTAGGTTTAAATACAAGTTATCTATTGTTAAATTCATTTCTTGATTAATAAGCGATAGGCGTTAGTATAACATTATGTTTGGTTATGTTTTGTTTAACAGAGACAATTGATTGATTCACTGTTGGTCAAGCGGAAAGCGTGTCTCGCGTATAATGAATGTTCAAATGTTTTATGCGATAAGTAATTAAGTGAATGTTATAATAGGGTCTTAAAAATGGTAAAACGAATTAACAAATCATTGTTTGTTACTTCAATGAATATTACTGTTTATTGGTGATTAATAAATGTAATGACTTCGCAACGTCCACGCCATCTTGAAATGAGAAAGGCGGGCCGCTGCGAGGCCACATTGGAACGGAGAATTTTGTACCGACAAGTGAGGCTTTACTTTAATATCTTGTAAGTACCATTGTCAATTATTGGTTTAGACCTTAAGGTTAAATTGTTTTGTACTAATAATAATAAAACGTGAGTAGAGTAAATAGTGTGTTTTGTTATTCGCAATGAGTGAGATTAGCCGTGGGGATGGTGACGTCAGCTCTGCTGACGTTACTATCTCTAAAAACGCGAATAGTGCCGGTGCTTCGTTAAATATAATATTCTATAACTAATTTAACTAGGTAATGTAGGTACCTAATATAGTTTCTTAATATTATAAATCCGATTGAAGTGTCATGGTATAAGGTTAATTAATATATCAATTTGACCAAGCGAGCATTTGCAAAATGTCCCTCCAATATGCAGTGAAGCTAAAGCCCTCAGCAGTAATCGTACCATGGACCTTCCGCCATATTATTATATGTTCTACTAGCGGCCCGCTCCGGCTTCGCACGGGTATTAAATATATAGCCTATGTCATTCACTGAAAAAATTATTAAAATCGATCCAGTAGTTTTGATTTATTCATTACTGCCCGTGGCCCGCACGCGTTAAATTTAGAATAAAACAATTCTTCTTTCCCTAAACCATGAAGATTTCCTGCTATCTTTGGAATATCTAAATTCATACACTACATTTTTACTTATTTACCTTTTACATTTTTACACTACTACACGCTCCCGCCGCCCGGGCCGGCCGGAACCGCCGCAAACGCTACGTCCCGCAATTTTTAAATCTGTAATATCTTCAAAATATTCATATAAATCATATGCTGTAAACAGTCATATAGAACTATATTAAATCAAAAATGTATTTAAAGTATTTAATTAGATCAGTATTAATGCTGTATTGGTTAAAATCGCTTAGAAAATTAGCCATTATTTGTCGTCAAAAGTAAATGACAAAAAAAAATTGTGGGTTATCCATAAGATATAGACATATACCATAGCGGAGTTTTCTGTAGACCTTTTTAATGTGTACAATACTTAGTACATTATTTTGATAAATCTCGTAGGGTTCAGCCTGCGTTTGCAATGTAAGCGGAAAAAATTTAATTACTTACGACATCACATTAGAAACCTCAAAAATAACAGTATTTCTCCACAATTAAATGGATGTTATTACACATATAAACCTTCCTCTTGAATTACTCTATCTATATAAAAAAACAGCATCAAAATACGTTGCGTAGTTTAAAAGATATAAGCATACATAGGGATATGGGGACAGAGAAAGCTACTTTGTTTTATACTATGTAGTGATGCTTCCGCGTGGCAGTCCCTAGCTAATGCCACTGGCCGCCATTTCAACCGTTTATCTTCAACTTATCAAGCAATTGATAATAAGACGTTTTATATCATTATGTCGTTTTATATTAATAAATCCAAAGTCATACATACCAATTGTAACTACATGACAAGCAACTCTGTATTTGTCTTTCGTCGATTTTGGAACAGTGATTTTTAATTTATTACAACGATGCTGAAATATCTTTTAGTATTTACTTGTGCAATTGTTTTTGTATCTGGTCAAACATGGGGTGAGTAATTGTTATAAGCAAAAACCATTATCTAGCGAAAATCATGCCAAATACTGCCGGAAATTTTATCATAATGTTTTTATCAATTAAATAAATATTTTCTCTATATTTAGTGCCTGCTTATAACGCTTGCTAATTTTATCTTATAGGTAGAAATACGTAATACCCAGTTACTTGCTATATGGGCTCGATTGTCATTCACTGTCAACGACTATATCAAGATAGGTAAATACTTTTCAGTTATTAGAGTGTAACTCAAAAACGGCTTGACCGATTTTGATTAAATTCAAATGGGACCACATGGCACAGCTTTCAAATAAAAAAGAATCATCAAAATCAGTTCACCCCACAGACCTAGGATTTTTTCGCTACGCTCGTTCACCCAGTCAAAGTTCTGAGGTAACAAACATTTAAATAATACAGACGAATTGAGTACCTTCTCCTTTTTTGACGTTTTTCATAGGACTAGCAGAAGTCAACCCTAAGAGGTTGTTAGCATTTTACAAATAACCCTGTATTTTTTAATGTTTGTCATGCAACCAAAGGACCTATAAATATAGGTACATACCAAGACACTTTTATTTTCTAGAAGAGGTAGGCAGAGCAGTTTTTAAACAGACCAAGATTCCTTCAAACTAAAGCCAATTACCGTTTTTTTTGCAGTTAGCAGCGCAAGGTTAAAAGATGGCGTTAATTTCTGGTTTCAAGTTATGCAGGAGATGTTTTACGAAGTGGAAAAAAGAGGATGGTCTAATTTGAAACTTGATGACATAACACAAAATGTCGAGTAAGTAGGTATACAGCATACGTCGTCATCGCCCCAGATTAGCTTTTCGCGACTTTTGTCATTTCATTCTTTGCATTGCTATAGATCAATTTTTACCGATTTTTACCGTATTTAGACCCACATAAATACTGCTACTGCTTAAGGCTAGAGTATTCGAAGCGCTTTCCATACAAATGTGGTTTTGTCATATTTTAAATACCTGTGTTCAAACTCGTTGAAATTGGAATATACCTACGAATATTTATTCACAGGAACATACATATCCTTGAGCCTAATATAATGCTTCTGGTTAGCCAGATTTCCGTAAAATTAAGAACTTTCAAACATGAAGCAGTGATGGCTGTGGCATTGGCTATGGACTGCCGTGCCGTAGGTCCATTCGAATCCCGCCGCGGGCCTGAGCTTTACCGCATGGTAGAAGGGCAATTGGCAAATGCCCGCCTGGCTAGCTACCACCCTCAAGTAGAACGTCTGTCACCAAGCACTTAACAGTGTGTTCCGGCAGCTGTTCTTGAGAACCAGTAATTCTAGGTTGAGCCTGTTAACACCTTCGACCATGTCATCACTTACCATCAGTTGAGATAGTGGTCAAAGGCTAACCTATCAGCAAAAAAAAAAAACATGGAACACCATCTTAGTATATATATCTAGGTCTATTTTTTTTTTATTATCAAAATGTTAATATGCTTATGAATAAATTATAAACAACCATTATAAAAAGAACAAATGTTGATCGTTCAACAGAAAAGTTCATTTGTTACACGACTACTGAAAAGAAGGAGTGTTACGTTTTTAGGGTTCATATGCATGTTTTTATCATGACTTTCTTTATACCACCATATAATATTTCTTTATACTACTAAACGGCTCAACTTCTTTTAATGTTTATGATATCTTTAGATTCGTCTTGATAGCGCATGTGACAATACATAAACAAAATAAAAACAAACTGTCGTATTTTAGACGCCATGTTGTGAATATTTTTTTTCTTCCATTTTAATCGAAAAGTTTATTATAACGAAGGCTTCAAAAACTTTTCAGTAATGGTATTAGGAGGAAAGCCGGCCATAAAACCAGTCAAATCGTTTTTACAATATTACATCCTATTGTTATAATATTGTTGAGGAAGTCGATGGGAGTAAAACTATACATTTAAAAAAACTTACAGTAACAATATTTTTGAAGTCAGCATTTTATATAGCGCCATCTTACGATGTTTTGAAGTACCAGTACAGGCTTGCATCCCAGAGCAACAATGCAAGTCCCTCATAAATATACAAGGTGGAGATATGTAGCATAATTATGTCGTCTCTATAAAAATATATCGCGTTCTTTTCAGGAATAACGCCTACAAAAATAAGCTAAAAGAGATAAACAAAACCTTAATGTATAGGATAAAAAATAATAAAACTAATCTAGTACAAATACGTTAGAGCTATTTCCGAGATATACAAATTAAACTTATGTACATACATATACCTACCTACACATATTTAATTTCTTTTACAATATTCCATAGTTTATTATGTTTAAAAATAATTCTTTATAGTTTCTCTATTAGAAAAATTACTCCTAGAATTGTAATGTGATAAGGTTGCTGAGAAAATTATTGTCGAAGTGACAAAAATGTATGGTAGCGAAGCATAAATGTTAGTATTTCTAATAACAATTTAATTGTTTTTAAAGAAATCTAAATAAATTTCCTGAAATAGAAAAACAAAATAATATTTATGCATTATGAATCAATCCTTTTTCTTAAATTTTATTTTATACAGCGACATCTCGTAAATATATATTTGTGGTACTTGAACAATTATATTCTAGAGTCTAGAATATAAGCCTATTGTAACCTAAAACTTTATAAGATTGCGCAATAAAAATTGCCGAACTAAGCTCGGTCATCCCGGTAGACGTTGAAAACATTGAAAATAAAAAATAGTCTTTAGGAAGTTTTTTAGTCTTTTTTCGAAGCGCTCGTAGCGAAGTTTACTTAGCTGTTCTCAACCGATCAGCAAAGTTAAGCAACGTCGCGCGCGGTCATGAGTTGGATGGGTGACCGCTAGTGACATTACTACTGAGCGTTTCCGTGCTTCGGAGGGCACGTTAAGCCGTCGGTCCCGGTTGTTGTCTAAGGATGGCAGTCGTTATAGCATGGTGGTAGGGCATTTTGCGAATGCCCGTCTGGCTAGCTACCACCCTCAAGTAGAAAATCTGTCGCCAAGCACCTAACGGTGTGTTCCGGCAGCTGTCCTTGAGAGCCAGTACTTCTAGGTTAGCCTGAACTACATCTTCGACCACATCATCACTTACCATCAGGTGAGATAGTGGTCAAAGGCTAACCTATCCGGCATAAAAAAAAAAAAAAAAAAAAAAAGGAAATCAGTTCAACAGTCACCACACAGATCAAACTATTCAGTGTAGAATGTCAGTTGTTTTTATTTACCTTTTTATATTTACAGTTTAACTCTCTTCAACTTCCAAGTCAACGGTACTGCCAGATATACCAACGGTTTCGTGGTCTCCATCCAAAAAATTGACTTATCTAGCATGAGAACTGATGTTGTTTCTGAAACCGTCAATGGAGTAGCAACGCCCTTTGGGTTTGCAACAGGAATTATTAACTTCAGGGATATGCTAATAGGCCATGACGTCGAAGCTGACCTACGAATTCCTGAAGAACGGTATAGAGGAACGGGAACTTTTTTGCATACAGTGGTTCAGGTTCAAATAAGTGTAAGTGTAGTCTTCAAGTATTATGGACGCACATTTGAAGTAATGTAAGCAGCTGACCTGATAACTATGGACTGCCGAGCCGCAGGTCAATGGTTATGTCCCCAACGCGCCGGCATGAGCTCTTGGCTCGCATGTTGGAATGGCATTTTGTGAATGCTCACCTGTTACCATCGAGTAGAAAATCTCACGCCATGCACCTAACAGTGTTTCTGGCAGCAGTCCTTGAGAGAAATTATAGGCACATATGACAACAACTGTATGTCTCAATGTGTAGGCGCAATGGATTTCGTCACAAGTGACGAACTGCATCTGTTATAGCCAGAGGTTACCGTTTAACAACAGATAGGTAGGTTTCGTGCGTGTTCTATCACAGAAGCTAAGCACTTCGGCACCTAAGGTAACCTAGATATCAAAGTATCTTTTTTTTTTATGTTATTGTGACGGAACAAGCCCGAGGCCCACCTGATGTTAAGTGGACTAACCTCTGCCTATAACAGACGCATTTCGTCAGCGACGAATTGCACTGTGCCCGTCACACTGAGACGTCCAGTTGTTAGGTCTCATTAGCCTGTAATTTTTCTGGCTCTCAAGGACTGCTGCCGGAACACACTGTTAGGTGCTTGGCGACAGATTTTCTACTTGAGGGTGGTCGCTAGCCAGGCGGGCATTCACAAAATGCCCTTCCACCATGCAAAAATCTTGTATCCTACAAGCGCTTCAAACTGTGTTAAGAATTTCTCGCACCTATTATGACATTACAAGAGCAATTTAGGGAGAGTGAATATATGCCACGTGAATTCAAATTAAAGGCAATCAACCAAACTGATTCAAAGGTCCATCCGCCACATAATGTGCCTCCACCGATGACGATGCACTCGGATCGCGTAACTCCGGATTCAACCCCGACAAATGTTCACCGCCAATACTCCGATTATTTATACAGAGATTAGACACGCGAGATAGATCGAACTGTGAAATCTACATGGATCTACAAGTCTATGGATATGTATATACTTTCACTTGTCATAAAAAATTTTGAATGTAACTACAATGAAACATGCCCGACCGCGACTCCCCGTTCAACCACAGTTGCACGTGGCAATCACTACTTTTTTCCGGACGAACTTCCGGTTAGATAGTTGTTTGCTTGCCAAACGTTAAGGTTGAACTGACCGGTCGCTTTTCCATACAAACGCCGTAGGGTGATCCCTCCCTTATTTGAGATGTTAGATCCAGATAGACCAATACCGATTGATATCGTCAATACAAGCCTAGATAATGACGAGATAAATCGGTATTATGCTTTGTTTTGAACCTAAATCCTCAAATAAGGGAGTGATCACCCTACCACGTTTGTATGGAGAAGCGACCGGCCAGTTCACCCTTAAGCGCAGCGTAATGTAAACAATATTCCCTTGTGACTCAAGTATTTAACTTTAAAGGAAAATATTTTTGTGCAAGATAGCTGAATAATTATTAAAATTAAGCTTATCTTCTCTTTTAATAATATATAGCTTTAAAACATATATTTGGCATGATTGACATGAAAAATATTGTTTTCATTTAATTCCAATGAGTTTTTGGCATAAATGGCCATCCAAGATGGCCGTCATACTAATCTTCGTATTAACTGGCTCAAATCCTGGCTTATTGCTAAGTACTTACGGAAATATGAACTGTTAAACTTGTACTTCCACTACCACAATCACTATACCAAACAATAATCACTGAAGTATATTTAGGTGTAATCTAAACAAAACTGCGGTAATAATATTCATTAAAATACGGAAATACCAAAGCTTGCGGCTTCGCAAAACGTAAATAAACAACTTTTGTTTGTGAGTTTGCTCCTTTACTGATACATTTTTTTGGCAAATGCCTGTCAAACTGTAGTTGCACGCGGCACTCACTTGTTTTAATGAGAAGCCGGCATCCCGATCGGTAGTCTGGCTTCTTCAGAGTTGAACGATATCAGTAGGAGTTCATTATTTCATAATATAATATAAACATGTTTATGTTTTAATCTAGGTACCTCTGCTGATCTGCTAACTGGCAATTACTAATTTCTTGAAAGTTTCGATAAATATTTGATAAAAACGTGGCTGATTCTCTCTGATAACACGCTGGATCTTGCCATTGAGCTCAGCAATTATTTTTGATTTATTTGCATAAATCAACAAAACCCCAAAAGATATCGCATAACGTTAAATTGCATGATTTTGGTGGACTCCGAATGAATTAGAAATAATTGACCGAGATCAATCGCGTCAGCATGTGTGATATTTTTCGACTGGAAATTTCGCCGAAATGTGTAATTGCGAAATAAACATTCCCTATTTTCGATAGGGACTTTCACAAGAAAAGTCGTTCTTCATTAATACTTATAGCGCTACATTCTTAATAATTGAAGGATGAATGGAATAAAACAAAAAATAAGGAACTATTTTCTATGGCTATACGTAAACAGGAAGACAGGGTATGTACTACACCCAGGACTGGGTAGTGTGTGAAATTAAATACACATGCATGGCGATGCCTTGTAGCACCCAAAGCTCGTTTACTAAAATACTCGTTTAATTTTATATGTTTAAAAGATCTTGACAATGTGCGTCATCACATTACATCATTCATTTTTTAGAAGCGCTCGTAGCGAAGTTGGCTTATCCGTTCTTAACCGATCAGCTAAGTGAAGCAACGTACGCCGCGGTCATGACTTGGATGGGTGACTGCTAGTGACATTACGACTGAGTGCTTCCGTGCTTCGGAGGGCACGTTAAGGCTTCGGTCCTGGTTGTTGTCTTAGAATGGCAGTCGTTATAGCATGGTGCTTGGACATCTGGCTAGCTACCACCCTCAAGTAGAAAATCTGTCGCCAAGCACCTAACGGTGTCTTCCGGCAGTTATCCTTGAGAGCCAGTAATTCTAGATTAGCCTGAACAAGATCTTGGACTACATCATCACTTACTATTAGGTGAGATAGTGGTCAAAAACTAGCCTACAAAGTATAAAAAAAATAGCAATCTTGTCCATTACATCTGTTAACCATAAAACATGGTTTATAAATTTATTTCAATCTTTGCAGTTGAACCGCAATCTCGTTACAAAGGAATCGACGATTAGTGTGTCAGTGCCTAATGCGTCTGCTGGATCCGGAGTCCGGATGCAATACTTGCCTCGAAATAACATCACTGAAGCATTAAGCAGACCCGTAAGTATATTAAAATGTTAACAAAAAGATTAAGTAATAACACTCTTTTGTTAAACATTATTTTACATGCAAGGGCCAGTGGTAATTAAACAGTATCACGTTACAGCAATTGCACTATTATATATTACACATTCACTTAGAATATTGTGCACTTGTTTCCTCGTCTAGCGCTCAACCAAGACTGCCTATATACAAAGTTACTTTATGGACTGCCTGACGTACAATGCGATTAAAATAAGAATAGGATCGGCCTAGCGCCATGTTGTGACGTCAAAACTAGAACTTCGTACAGTGTGCAAAAAAGAAATGATAAAACATGTTTAAATTGATAAAGAAAATAAAAAAACTCGACTGCAAATAATTTATTTTTGTTAAGCGTTTTATCGATCCATTGAAATTAAAACTGGAAGTAAATATATTTATGGAATCGTTTTTTAAAGCCCTTCATTTTGATACACATCACGATGGCTTTCGAAGAAAAATAAATTGTTTTTCTCACTATACGGCGTCTAAAATCCATCAGGTTTTTTATGTACACGGTGTCACTTGAACTATCAAGATAAATCTAACGATATCTCGTTCATTAAAATCGGTAAAGCCGTTTAGAAGTTATTGTGAAATAATGAAACTCACACACATACATACATACATGACCCCTGAAACTTAACACACGTTTATGTGGGCAGTCGTGTAAAAAAAAAAGCAGTCATAGGTAGGTAAACGAAGTTGTAGGTGACTGTAGGCCTCGACACAGCTCTCCAGCAAACACAGAAATAATTAGAACTGATTTTATTTGTTAGCAATATTTTGTATTTAGGTATCTTAATTTGAACCGCTTAGCTCTTCGATGTCGCATGTCCTGATGGCCGACTGAGTTAGACTAATTGTTATCATCGTAACGGGTAACAAAAACAAATATAACAATCACCAAAAACAAATTAAACAAATCAATAAGTACTGGGAAACGAGTTGCGTAGTAGTACATTGTCGGAGAAATAAGACCCGCGTTGTCATCAAACTAACATGGCGTATGTGCTGTCAACCTTAAAAATTAGAATTTATTAAATTAAAAATTTCGGTATACTAATTTAATATGGCACTGCTCTATTTTTAAGTTTGTTCTGCTGATCGTACTTATTAGAGTGAATATGAGTGAAGTTAGCCGAGAGCCCGTCCTATTCTTATTTTAATCGCATTGTAAGTCGTTCCACACGCATTATTCCAAGAACGTCGTTAAAAGGAAATGTGCTGTGATTGGCCGACGCATCTGATTGGCTGACGTATAACTAAGTCAAGACAATGTCGAATAATCGTGGAATTAATTGATAAGCGGGAATAAAACAAAGTTACTCATACATTTTAAGTATTGTGAAAATTTCTATATATTTAAATATAGAATAGAAGAATTTCTATAATTGTATAATATATTTGTATAAATTTAATAATTTATGAAATAAGCATGGTAATTATAACGGCAATATTTAATATAATAACATTTATTATTTAATAATTACTGTTTAGTAATAGTATGTTAAAAACAATAATATAAAGAACCTGGAATAGAATTGATATAATGGCACTGCACCTAATTACTTATATCTATTCTGATAGGATCACGGTTGACACTTATCAAGCTAAAGTGGCTATTCCCAGGGCCAGGTACAGTCCCACCAACTTATCTGTTCAGGCGGCAAAAAAAAGAACTACAACATTCCTTCAAATTGTGACAGTTTGTAGTTGATTTCCTTGATCAGTAGCGCCCTCGAAAACTGCACAGTTAAGTTGGTGGTACTATACGAATATACTATCGCACATTAGTGAGTTAAAGGTAAGATGGAAAACGAGATACTGATGTTGAATATCTTTGTTTCAGTTCAGAACAAGCACTTCCGACAGCGCCAGAAACTGGGGAAACAATATCTTCGGCCCAATTATTCTGGATGTCATCGATACCAAAGTACCATTTCCCGGTGTCTGCTTTAATAACTGCTAGAAATTTAATCTAGTCTCTCCACGAAATCATAACGATCTAGCTTGGGTATCTACTAGGAATTTACCTCTGTCGTAGCATAGTATGGCAGTACACGAAATCACACGCCATAGTAAGCTTCTACGAGACATTTCATCAAATAATAATAGTCAATTTGAGTTTACGTTTCTACGAATAAATATTTTATTCATAGTAGTTCACATGTTTTTTGTTTTTATTCTTGATTGTTAAACCTTTGACCATAATCTCACCTGATCGTGAGTGATAATGTGGTCGAAGGTGTTACCTTACTTGTGTCTGCACTTAACGGTGTCTCTGATCTATTAACCTCTTTACGTGTGAGCGAAGCGTCTCTGCTTCAGGTCAATACAAAATTGCTTTCGTATGTCCGGTTGTTCCCTACAGGTCGCATTTCTCAATCGATTCTCGTGACTGGATTTTTTTTTATGACGGAGATATGCGGTTTTATACCTTAAAAAATCATAATACTGTAATATCTAAAAATCTATACGTATGAAAAAACTGTAACAGATCCAGTTCGTACATGGTAGATATTTTGAAAAAAAATATTGAGAGCGCTCTGTACTTGACACTGATGCCAAAATTGTATTTCTTTTTGTTTTTGTCGTGTGTTTGTTATCCCGGGCGCGCATCACTCCAAAATTACTGAATGGGATTTTTTCAACAAATTATTGAATGAGCACAAAATTTTTATGCCCAAGGCGGGAATCGAACCTGCGTCCTCCGATATCGCGTCGGATGCCTAAACCTCCTCTTCTTCATTATTTTTTTGTAAGAATAGTAACAGATGCCCCCACAGATAGCTCACCACCCTTGGGGCAGCCCGGCACCCTTATTTAGTTTTGCAAGCTTGTTAAGATTAAACCATAGGCTTATTGAGCGTAGCGAAAAAATCCTAGGCCTATGGATAAAACACTAAAATCTGGAAAATTTCAATCAGTTTTTTTAACCATCTATCATTTGACGGATACATTTTGGAGACTGCGCAATGGAAATGCACAATCTATTTTCGTTCTACCACCACACAAGGAGAACCTAGGCAAAAAGACGCCGTTTTTAAATCGAAATTCCAAAGAAACGCACAAAGTCTTTGCTTCAACATTTATTGTGCGAACCGCGGGAATCTCTGAGTTACTTAACTGCTGTCTTCTGGAAAATACAACCCGGGAGTTTTCAAACCCAAACTAAAAAGCTCCTTTCTGAGCTATACTTTACAAAGAGTGCTTCACCGCAGACCACAGCGTTGCTTAATATGCGGTAAACAGCGGTTAATTGTGAATAATTAGTCTGAAGGTACGGCAATTGCGAACGAAGTCACAGGTACAGCTGGATTTCAAATATCTTACTTAACTTTTTTTCACTCTTATCAAGAAGCAACTTTTTTGTTAGAGCAACATATACTTCCGATAAACTTAAAGGAGCCGGGGTGGAAAAGAAAGAAAAAAACCCTGATTTCATGTGTCACTGATGATGCTGATTTCTAGTGCCACCTGTAGCCCTATGGGTTAGGGCTGAATGGCCGGTACTACTGGGGCAGAACCCCTCTCCAACTTCACATCGACGTGAAGTAGTAGCTATGCAAATGCGTTTCGATCGTTTTATGGGACACACGGCGCGCGGCGGCCCAATCTCCACCCCCTTCACTCAAAGGAATATGGCAGAACAGTTTCAAGAATTATTATTCCAGGATGGTACAAACCACGAAACCGTTGGTAAATCTCTCTTCGGGAATCCACCTAGAAGACCGTTACTTGAAGGTGGATACTCGGGCTATCCTGCATTCTAACCTAAACGACGTCCATTAACACGTAGAGACTGCTAAGCTGGCGTTGCTCTTTTTGACCAAAATACAGATATGGTGTCTGACAGACATCTTCTTCCTCACTTACTTGTCTCTTACCATCAAATGGTCAAAAACTAGTCTATCAGCTGTTAAAATATGGGCGTCATTATGTTACGAAATGTTAATTAATAAATAAAAATGTCTGATAATGTTGCACAAGGTTTACTGAAAATGTTATAATAATTAAGTGTTCTATAATTTATTAGAATACATATCCTTAAGTACATACCAATGTCATCAGCACCCAAGAACCCCGACATTGACACCCAGATATCAGATTCTTAAATAAACAATACCTATCCACCATAAAGTAACTTTATATATATACTGAAATATTAAATAATACTAAAATTGTATATGTTATCCACCTTCATGGATTTTTAAATTGATTTTATATTCGTACACTACCACGGAGCAAAGAGGACCAGAAGGATCACCCCGCTAAGAAGTTTAAATAAATAAGCAACTCTGCTACGACGCAATAAAGAGCATTTCTGATCGCACACCGCTGAGTACCTAACATTTATATTCACCTACGAGAGGCGCCTCTCTTTCTGCCGCGTAGTTCATACTCTTCTGACGCGGTAAGTGGGTTAGGGTTGTGATCGTGTGCTCACATGCTATTTCAGATATGTACGTAATAGTACCAATAAATATTAAAGCTATTAAATACACTTCAAATATAAGTATGTACCTCATATTAGAAAACTATTTTAAAATGTACCTATGTACTCGAATATGTAAAAGGCATACAAGCTTATTTAATCTGGATTGACTTTACACAATGTCCGACACTACAAGGAACCACCATGGAAGTAATAAGTACTGTTGTACGTAGTACTTATTACTTCCATGGGAACCACGCAATTGATATCATCGATATAGGTATTATATAAGTATAAGCAGACACAGTAGGTACAAGGCTGTACAATAAGATTCCACTTTATTCAAAGCTTATTAAGGGAGAAAGAGGCAACCCTACTTTCAAATGGTGGAGAAAAATACCGAAATATAATATATTTTTGATCATGATTCACGACTAATTATTTCTAAATTAGCTAACGCTCACATGGGAAATGTTCAATTCAAAAAAAAGGTGGAAAAGGGCTACCCTGTAAAACAGTGCGTCAATGGATGGCGTTAGGCCATCCCATCGTGTGGGGTATCATTGAATTTACGAAATATTCAACTTTAAAGTGCAAATTTTTGTTCCAGTAGGACGTGTCCCCCCCCCCCCCCCCCTCTTTATTACCCTAGCAGTAATAGTCGTTCAACTTGGGTATTAGATAATTTTGCACCAAATACAAAATTCTTAGAATAAATAATTTAAAGTTACTAAGATGAAGTACTGGAAGGACTAGAATCGGTAATCGGTGCTAACTAATATTATTCTTAAACAATCCTAAACATCTACTACATGGATCTACGAATAAATTTCATATTTATTCGTAGACATGGATAGAAACTACGCGTAAGAGAATATAATAAAAAATAAAATAGTAATTAAAAAAACAAACACATTTCATTCTCCGTTTTTGTAACCGAAAACAGATTTACGCGTGTAGCGCAAACATTCGGGGCTACAGACTTCCGGTGAATAGGCTGGGAGGCACTGAGCGGTGAGTTGGCAACATTGCGTTTATAATCTAGGTATGGTGGTTCATAGAGTACTTCTGGACTATTGGGTACCACTAAATAATTTTTAAGATAATATTTTTACCGTAGGTAAAGATTTTTTCCCCAACACATAATTATGATCATTATAAATATGTAACGCTCACATATTTGTTATGAAATGAGTTGTAGAGATTGTTAATTCTGCGTATTTTTGCCTTTTTGTGAGTGTGTCATATAAATCACTACAGTTTAGCTGGTACTTGTTTGTTATGTATAGAATACTATAAAAACTACTACTATAACTAATTACCATTTGCAGCTTTCTTATGGCCTATAAAGCTATTGGCCGCGTTTTTTTTAATCTAGCTCAGTTTTGTAAAAACCTGTATTTTTTATGTTATTGTGATGGCCCAAGCTCGAGGCCAAACTGATGTTAAGCGGACTAACCTCTACCTATAACAGATGCATTTCATCACAAGTCAAGAATTGCACTGCGCCCATTACTTTAATACATGGTTGTTAAGTCTCATGTGCCTGTAATTTCACTGGCTCTCAAGGACAGCTGCCGGAACACACGGTTAGGTGCTTGGCGACAGATTTTCTATTTGAGAGTGGTCGCTAGCCAGGCAGCCATTCGCAAAATGCCCTTCCATCATGCGGTGAAGCTCAAGCCCACGGCGGGATTCAAACCATGGACTTGCTGCGTGGCAGTCCATAACCAATGCCACTGAGCCATCACTTTTTCAAAAGTCTTTTAACTGTAAGTATTTATGTAGGCAGTTATATGTTTTACTAAAGTTTAAAACTGAATCATAATTTTTTGTGATTTCTTCATATAAAAAGTACAAGAAAGTTGATCAAATAATGTCTAAGTGATAGGCGATTTAACACATATATTTTCATATAAGGAACTAATATGAATTTTCAAGGAACCTGTACCTCATAATTGGTCACCACTAGATTATTTTTATAACTTTTTCTCAGAGGAACTTGTAGAAAATATTGTCATGCACACAAATTTCTTTACAGGAACATGACAGGTCCATAAGAGTGACTAAAGAAGAAATGTTGGATTTCTTGGCTATCAACATCCTCATGGGCATTGTAGATATGCCTTGGTATAATGATTATTGGAAGACAGGCTTAGGTACGCTAATGTAGCTGATTATATGCGCCTCAAAAGATTTTAACAAATTCGGAGATTTATACACTTTGCAGATAACAAAAAAAAATATATTAATCATTATCCTTTTACTTTCCCTTAACATCGTTATTGACTTGTTCCCTGTTCATATGCAAAACTCCAGCTTTCTTGGAACTGTAGAAGTGCTTACGAGATTATTATTAAATGACGTAATATTTTGGCACCAAAATGTAATTTTAGTTGGTTTCAGATTTCATAAAAATATTAAGAATACCTTTCGTTATTATATGGATATCATCTCGTATGGCAAAGGATGCATCCTTTCGAAATCGTTTGGATTACGAAAATCGGACTTTTGCAGATTTTATGGTGATTTTGTAAATACGACTATCGACCGCCGACCAGGATCCCCACGCCCGCCGCGGCGACACTAGACCGCGTCGCGCTCTTTCTGAATAGAGTTTTGAACATTTACATCGAGCTAAGTAATAAAAATATATGAAATATTAAATTGCAGGCACAAGAGACGTTTAACATCAAATGGTCCTCGTGCTTATTC
This sequence comes from Plagodis pulveraria, assembly GCA_963890685.1. Lineage (NCBI taxonomy): Eukaryota > Metazoa > Arthropoda > Insecta > Lepidoptera > Geometridae > Plagodis > Plagodis pulveraria. Next base: position 4,821,284 of record OY982964.1, on the reverse strand, counting down.
CGTCTTATAAATATAAACAAACATAATAAAAAAACTTATATAAAAATACAGCTCAAAATGTTTGTTAGGACTCGCAGAAGTGAACCCTAAGAGGTTGTTAGCATTTTACCAATAACCCTGTATATTACACATTGCATCAAATAAACCCGAATCAAAACAATAAACCTCAAAATCTTTAAAAATATATTTACATTTCGCTTTTCGGTCTACACAAAATATATGTATGAAAATGTTATTTTTCTATGGTACAAGTACCTACAAGTATTGGGGTATGTGTATATGAGGGTGACAAGTTTAGGTACTGGAAAAAGTCTTATTAGTACTAAAAAAACGTCATGGGGCGTCGAGGGCTGAAAAACTTGGACAATGTATGGACTGCTGCAGCGTACTCTATATCCACGAGTGACTGACTTGACATACCCATTTTCATGTTGTTCGCAGTTAATGTGGCAATATACAGAATGTTATACATTAGGTACTTCTAGAATACTGTACTAGTATCTGGAACCCACATTACCTAAAATACACACAAGATCTTTAAAGAATACAAATAAAGTTCGTAAAACATTTTAATTACTGCACACATCATATGAATGTTGACTACTACGAATAAATATTATTCGTTGGTTGACTATAATGAATCTTGCAAATTCCATAACATTCTGAGCTTACATGACAGACGAACACTCTTAGATATGACGTTTCTTTATAAAAACTGTGTAGGAATGATGAACAGTACTGAGCTTCTAGAAAACTTTAACGGCCTTACTTATAAACGCTACTTAAATTTTAAACATTACTTAGCCGCTGATTAGCAAAATTTCTTACTCATAAACGCTACATAACTTTATCCAGTACCTAAGTACTGCTTAAATCAGCTGTCAATTTAAACACCGTCCTACCCTTGTTTAAATTTTAAGTAACAAGATGGCGCCCATATTTCTGATCAGCTGATTTAGTTACAGACCCACCAACTTATCTGTTCAGGTGGCAGGAAAAAGAACTACAACATTCCTTCAAATTGTGACAGTTCGTAGTTGATTTCCTTGACCAGTAGCGCCCTCGAAAACTGCACGGTTGAGTTGGTGGTACTATACAAAGAAAAGTATTATATTTACTTGTTAATTTCAAGATATTTAGCACTAGATACATGCTATTTGGCCATTTAGGTCATTCATAATACTTTTTAGTACAATGTTGTCAGTTTAAAATACGTTCGACCTCATTATCAATTGCTTAGCTAAACAGGTGCTATGTAGCGTTTATAAGTAAGAAATATTTAAGCATTACTTAAACACTGTTTAGTTATCCATTACTTAGCAACTACATAGCGATGTTTTTATAAGTAAGGGGGTATAAGTTTGCAAGTCTTATCAGTTCATAAAAGAAGCACAAGAAATAATCCTTTTTTCAATCTCCCGCGCTCGCACACTATTTAATACCAAAACTCAATTACACATAGAACTCTAAAAACGTATAACGAACAGTTTAGCTCAATCGACATAATATTTAATAATAAGTTACAACAATTTAAAAATCTTGTGACTAATAAATTAATTGTTTATTTGCAGATAAATATGTTACACACATACGCACGCAGACACCCTACACGCACACACGTACACCTTCTTACACGCAATCACACAATTATATAAAAATATATATCTGCTCTCTATAAGTTTATAATGTAAATAAAGTAAATCCGTATTTAGATGTAAGATATAGTAAATAAGCAAATCTATGTTTTTTTGAGATCTGTAAATATTTTAATAAAAGAAAATAAAATAAAAATAAAAAACTTATCCAAAAACTGGCCATCGATAGATTTTTTTTATATTTTTGGTGTTTCGTTGCACCTATATAGGGCCTGTTCCATTAGTCGATAAGAACGTAAATTTCGATAATTTTGATCACATTCTGCGTCTGTGGTTGTGATCACGTGATCGTTTGTAACTGTCATCCCCGTTCCATTTTTGGATAAGAACGCTAAGAATGCCACTAAAACTTGCAACTTCTGTCACTTTTGACATTAGATGTAGCGTTTAAGGCGAAAATAACGCCAAGTCCCATGTGGAAAACTTTTTGGGAGTGTGATCGTTTTTAGCGTATCTCACTCAAATGAAACGCACCCATAAGCGAGTTATTAAGTATTTCATATAAAGATGTCCATAGACAAAAAATGTGTTATAAAATATCGAAAATACCAATAGTGGCGTCAAGTAGAATACGGCCAAGGTCATTATTATTTAACTGTCAAATGAAGCAAATACACTCGAGAGCAATGAATCCGGGTCACTTAAAGAATGTTAAAAATCTCGGAAACTAAAAATGATAGGTTAATGCAATAAATTGTATTTAATAGACAATGTAATACTCCTTAAATGAAAGTAAAAAAAATATGAGTCACCATACATTTTATTAACACAAAATTACATAAAGAAAAAAACTGCTGATCTCTCCTTAAAACAAAAATAGGAAACATGAAATTTTTGAACTTTATTACGATTTTCTTGAATTTTAATACTTCGTATTGCCTCCTCGTGCTTCCATTACTGCGTTTACGCGGTTTGGCATGCTGTACACCAAGTTCCTTATACGATTTTGGGGAATATTCTCCCATTCCTCTGTGAGAGCAATTTTGAGCTCACGAAGCGTGATTGGGGGAGGGTTTCGTTGTTTTACGCATCTGCCTAGCTCGTCCCAAGCATGCTCGATCGGGTTGATATCCGGGCTGCGCGCTGGCCACTCCATACGAGTAATGTTCATCTCTTGAAGGTAGTCATTCACAATCCTACCTGTATGAGGTCGGGCATTGTCATGCATAAATATAGCATCCTCACCTAAATTGACCATAAATGGACCAACGTGATCATTGAGGATTTCTTCCACATATCTTACGCTAGTTTAAGAGCCGTTTTCTATGATCACCAGCTCTGTGCGACTTTCAGAAGAAATTCCGGCCCACACAAGTACAGACCCACCACCGTAGGCTACTTTTTCTTCGATGCATGCTTGCTTGAATCTTTCCCCTGGTCTTCGATACACTCTGTGTCTTCCATCGTGCTTGTAGAGCATAAATTTTGATTCGTCGGAGAACATAACTTTTGACCAATCTTCAATACTCCAATTTACGTGGCTCTGGGCATATCTTAGTCTCGAAATACGATGCCCACGCTCCAGTTTAGGGCCGTTTGCAGGTCTAAGGGGTTTTAAGTTAGATTCAGCAAGCCGACGTCTTACTGTCCATGCACTTGGGTTACTTCCTCCGAGGCGTCGAAACTGATTGGTGAGTTCAGTTCCTGTGAGAAAGCGATTTCGAAGCATGGTGTTCACCAAGTATCGGTCTTCTCGTGCTGTGGTACACCTGGTTCTGCCCGTTCCTGGTCTGCGTAGGTTAGAACCAGTTTCTTCGTAACGTCGGAGAACTCTTTGTACTGTTGACAGCGACACACCGACAGTCCTGGCTGTATCGCGCTGACTCCGGCCGGTTTCCAGCATTGTAAGTATTCTGGTGCATTCTTCAGGCGTAAGCGACATAATTTCAGCTTGAATAATGAATATAGAGCACTATCAACATGGTTTATGTACCCACATAAATGACAGATTACAAACAAAAGCAAAACCAAATGCTGTAATTTCGTAGTTCCATCTTCGAAAGTGGCCCTTTTTCAAATTTGATTTTTTTATGATATAACTTTACAATAACTAAGAAGTTTTAATACCTTCATTTAAGGAGTATTACATTGTCTATTAAATACAATTTATTGCATTAACCTAGCATTTTTAGTTTCCGAGATTTTTAGGATTCTTTAAGTGACCCGGATTCATTGCTCTCGAGTGTAGTGTTGCAACGTTCTCGATTCTCATCGATTTCGGCGTGTAAACAGAAGAAATGTATGTTTTTTGTTTTGCAATATTATTTCTGTTGATTGTATACACAAATAACGTTAATTATAATTACAAATTTCCTACAAAGTGAGGAAGCGACGAAGATGGGGCATTAAAATTGATTCTTAACAAAATATAGTCCAACATTATGTTCTGTCCACTTTAAAGAAGGCATCATAATAAAAACAAATGCGTTTCAACAACTGATTATAACAGCAATATTGAAGTACTATAATGAGCAATATTGAAAAATATAATAACTAAACGTAGGACTAACTTACAAGGATTCCCTATACTATGTAAGTAAAAATTTCCTGTATCGGACTGAATTGTTTGTTGGAATGCCAGCATTTATTAATTATGGCAGTTAACATTGAAAATAAAATAATTTTAATTTCGGTTGCATATCGAGCCCTGACCGCCTACTTATCGTAAGCGACATTTTTTCCAAAATTGCGATTTATATGGTAAGCGACATTTTAAACTATAACCGATAGGCGCACGTGACCGGTTCCATCTAAAATGGACCAATCAAAGAGTTATATGAAAATGCTAATTTATCGTTAGTAATACAGATTATACTTTTTTAAAGTAAGCGACATAGGTACAATTGATGTAAGCTACGTAAATCTCTAAAAACAGTATCGTAACGTAACCCAAACCAAATTTTATCGCAAACGACAGAGTACACCAATAGTTAGGTCGTTTGCGACAAAAAAAGTAGCAATAAACGTGTTGTGCTTGTGACAAGTTTGTTATGGTAACAATTCCGATGCAATAATCATCGCTATCTATATAAAATGCTTAAAAATTTAAAAATAAAAATAAGCTTTCATTAGTTTAAGAGTACATGTAGCTTTGAATTGTATTGAGTAAATGAGTGCACATTCCAAACAGCGTCTTTTGAAAAATGTCAACGTCAGCAGCAAAATGTAACAAAACTAATGTTTTAACCTAAGTTGATGCTGTGATCAACCTTTTATACAAAATTTATTTTGTTTTACAGACCAGGATTAATTAAAATATCATGCAGTATCACTAAAACTTGCACCAGAGGACGATAAAATAACTCCTCCTGTTTTCAAGGACATACTGCATCAAAACGCATTTTTTTTGTAATGATAACAATAATTCAAGTAGTTAGGTACCTATTGTTTGATCTATTTTTGTATAGATTGTGTTTGACCACTATCTTCCCTCATGTTAAACAACGTTGTGGTCCACGATAGCGCATGCTTACTTGTATATAGTGCTCTTTAAAAATTTATTGTAATATAGAAGTCACTGATTACAAACTTTGATTTAGCTGGTAGGTATGTATGTACTATGTGTTATCGTTTCAAAACTTGTAAGCAGGCACCTATATATACCTTATAGTTAAATTATTAAGTCACTTTTGGTTATCTGATTGACGGAAGATCGAAGATAGTCACACAGAAACAGTAGACGTATATTACTGAAGTGCTTTAAAACATAGGTACTAATATTTATTTACCTGATTTAATACAGTTGGCTAGTAAGTTAATATCACGAAATGAAGTAAAAAAGAAAATACTTTTTTAATCAAATTAAGGGAAGAGTTATTTTCCTGATTAAGAAGACAGGGCTTGATATTGTGTTCATGGCACCGACTTCAGCACGTTATTTTCTACTTTTAAACCAGCTTCAAAATAAGGAGCACGGTTTTCAATTCCACTATGTTATTATTTGTATGTTTTGCAGAAAGCAGAAATATTTTTCATCAATAATCACATCATGGAGAAAGAAAAGTCCAAGCAGCTATTCTTAGAAGACGAAAATATGAGCAAGAATGTTAATTCTTCTTCCTTATGTCTGAATTTTGACTTACAAAAAGTCTTTAACACGCTTATGTGCTAAAAGCGTTACCTTATACTACTCCAGAAAACACACATTCTATAACGAAAATGACTAGGAAAGTAGCACAAAAGTTGATATTGTTCCTAGTGAGGTGAATGTCATGGAAGGAGAGGTTGTAACGAAAATGTTACTTCTTTAAATATTAGATTTTGTCAGAAACTAAAGGTCCACATACTGAAATAAATGCTTATAGTTGTGCTGGACATAATAGAAATCGAGCACAGATATCCATGGTAGTTCACTATTTTTAATAACAGGTTACACCGTAGTTTCTTACTAGCTGTGTTTCCAGACAAATTAGTATTCCAGACTGTAGCCGGATTGTCCACTGCTGAACACTGCCTCCCATGGCTTGATTGGATTTTTAAAACATTTTTTTTATATGACTAGCTAGGCCGTTTAACTGTTATAAATAAACACGGCAATTTTGTTGCAATCGTCTATTATTGTTTTTTTATTTAGGTATTTAGCAATTCATTATTTAACTGTAAAGCGTAAAAACTAGTTGTTGATCTCAAGTGCTCTCTACAATTGTAAAAATTAAAAAAAAAATATTTTTTATTGCTTGTTTTGTGTATTTTTGTTCCCAGTAGAAATTAAATGTTATTGTAATAAGTGCCATAAAGAATCAGTATGAGGCGATTACGATACAAAAACTTTTATTGTAACCGCCACTTAACACTAAATAACTGCTTATTTGTGACAGCAAAAGTATTGTAACCGCCACAAAAGGCTCAAAAACATATTTTTTGTCATAAATAGTCATTGCCATAGTTACATCACAGAAAATAAAAATTCAGTACTAAGTTCCAGCCTAGTAGCACAAAAAATTATAAAACTATCTAAAAAAACCTTCTCCTGTAAAATTTCATTTTTGTCGCTTACGATAAGTAGGCGGTCAGGGCTCGATATGTTCTGAACAACAGAATATATTAAGAGATGTCGTTCTAATTTTTGATAATGCAGCCCTATTAAAGTTGACATTGCATCTGATAAAAATAGTTGTGATTTCTTTCTGTTCATCACCTAACTGGATATATTATGTGCAATTGAAGATGGACATTTATTTCATTATAAAACACAATCGCATCATGGCCAATCTATATATATTTTACCACAGAATAAAGTTTTACTCCATTCAAAGAGTAACAAAGTAAGCAGCGCGCGGCGCGCCGACGTAGGTGCGGGGCGAAACTGGGCTACAGTTGTAATCGTATGACTCAAATAGACGTGTCTCTGAAGTACTTATATAATATGTCTATAGGATTTGACAAAGATGCAAAGTGCGGTGTGCTAGGCTGGCACTAAGCGGCGAGACAGCATCATATTGTTGAAATACCTATTTTTCTGCGGCCGCTTTTCTTCCCGTTCCTCTTTACAGCTGTTATTTTAGGTCAATGTATTTTAGTTTTAGGTCAATCTTAAGTCACGATGAGATCCATAAGTTAAAAAAAAACTAGTAGTCTAGGGTAAATTAATTTATCCACAATAGTCTCTGAGGTAATATCCCTTTTTGAATTTACAAATGCCATCCAGGATGAAGATCTGAAAACAAACTATAATTTCTGTAATAATAAGCTTCTTAATAAGTGGTCTATAATCAATTGTTCCCGAGATATAAAAAAAATGTTAGTCGTGGTATGGTATGGTACGTATATGGTAGCTACCATCTGAATTGCAGATCTTGATGAGATCTTCATTTATGAATAAAATAAAATATCGACAGAACCTTAATATGAAAGCAAAACTATAATATATATCAACTGTCACTTTGACTGCTGTTACATCTGACACATATTTCGTATTTATTATTGAGTCAATTGGAATTAAAATTACAAATTAAAACTAAATAATACGATATCAAATGTCATGTTGACCGCAGTGATACCATATAATCTGGCAGCTGTTATATTTGACAAATCACATCAAATTCAAAAACTCGATTGAAGCATGAAAAAATAATGTTAACTGCTTCTTACCATATTCAAGGTATAAAATTATTATTTCGCTCTATAATATATGGGCATAACAGTCATAAAATGGCCTACTTTTCCCATATTTAGTCATAAATCACATGTAGTCATATAGCATATGACTCGTGGCTTTGTAACAGTAAATATTTTGACTGTTACAAAGCGTTATAATTTTGTATATTGCAAGATGATTTCAATGTGCAAATTGCAAATTATATTGCAGCGTAGTACCAATGAAGATTTTACAGATTCTAGAGTACATTTATGCTTTTATGGTTGGACGTTATTGAAATTAAAACACATTAATCAGGCTGCAGGAGTGGTAAGGAGTTAGGACTTACAGTTTTAGGTGATCTGCCGTTGCACTGCACTGCACTGTTAATAATTTTAGTTTTCACACACGATAGCGGCCGGCGCGCTTGAGCAGCGTAAGTTAGAGTAGTTTTTTATTTCGTCGAAGGGGGCGCCACGCGTCTGCATGCGCGGGAGGATCCATTGATTTCATTGGCCGTGCAGCGATATAGGCGGGAATTTTTAAATGACGGGAGTAGGGAGATGCAAGCCTGAACATACCCCCCCCCCTTGAAACCCTTCTAGGGATTTCAAACTATAAAAGCTATCTTATGTGGTGCTGAGTCCAAATATCACCCTAACAAGTACTTAAAGTTAAAAAAAAATAAACTACAGTGAACTTATCTTACTTAGAGCTATATAGTATTATATATGGATTCATTAAGTTAAAGAGATAAAGGTAAAGGACAAGTTTTAACAACAGGTCTACGAAGAAGACCACTAGCAGTACGTAAAGTGACTACACGCACCACGCCATCAGAACCGGGATGAAGTTCTGTTACTCTACCGCTACGCCACTCTAAAGTTGGAAGGTTTTGGTCAATGATAGTAACGATGTCTCCAATCTGAACATTGGCCTGTCCATTGAACCATTTGGATCTCTGTTGCAATGTATGAAGGTATTCAGTATGCCAAATCTTCCAAAAATGTTGAGTAAGTTTTTGCAACATCTGCCTGCGAGTTGAGAAATTGCTGAGTCTCGCTCAAATATCGCTTTGCACCGATAAAATTAGTGCCGCAATCCGAAATTATCAGCTTACACAGCCCTCTGCGGGAAACAAATCTATCTAAAGCCGCCATGAACGCTGTTGTGGACAAATCCGTTACTAATTCGAGGTGTATTGCCTTTACCGCGAGACACACCATGACGCACACGTATACCTTATAAGTTCTAGCATTCCGGCGTCTACTTTCCTTTATGATAAACGCTCCTGTGAAGTCTACACCTATTTTTTGAAAGCCTCGAGCAGGTTGAACTCTCGTTGGAGGGAGATTTCCCATCAGAGGGGTAACTGGTTTAGGGTTAACCTTGAAACAGATGACACATTTGGCGAGACGCGATCTTATGAGGTTACGTATTCCCAAAATACAAAACTTGCGCTGGATTATAGATTGTAGTGTACGTGGTCCACAATGAAGATGAAGTCTGTGATAAAAATCTATGATGAGAATAGAAAGTCGTGAGAGTTTGGGCAACAACACCGGATAAATTGCAGAAAGTGGAAGCTGTGAATTTTGAATCCGCCCCCCCCACTCGCAAGAGGTCCAGGTGGTCGATAAACGGGTTAAGTTTCTGGACAGGTCGCGAACATGGTTCCTGACCGGCAATAGATCGTCTTACATTTCCAAAGAATTTGTTTTGCTCGTGCCTAATCAACAATAACAACGATGCTTCCAGTTCAAACGTGGTAAGACCTCCGGATACCCGGGTAAGTTTCCGTGAACGAGAGCCAAATCGTAAGCACCATGCTAAGACACGTTGTACCTTCGATAAGGATGAATAATGTTCTAATAATTGTGTTACAGGATGATTAACATCGCCTGGGATCGATTCCTCTGCATGAACTAGGTGAGGTAAGTTTCTTGTTTCAGGTAAGTTGTCAGACAGAAGTCTCATCTGAGATCGGGGCCATTCAGACGAGTTTAAAGAAAGCCATGGAGGTCCATGCCACCAAATCGAAGAAGAAATCAACTGCGAGCAAGAAAGACCACGACTACAGAGATCGGCTGGATTATCGTTAGTAGACACATGATGCCAGTTGGCAGGTGCTATCTCCTCCGACACTCTTACCACACGATGAGAAACAAACGTCTTTAGCTTGTAAGGTTCAGTGTTTAACCATGCAAGCACCGTACTGCTGTCAGTAAACGCAATCACATTTTCCAGGCGAACATGAGGGCGAAGCAGATCAGCCACATGTTTTAGAACTCGAGCTAGAAGTACCGCTCCAAGAAGTTCCAGACGATTTATGGTCAGAGGTTTTATTGGCGCCACCTTAGACTTAGCTATCACTAAATTAACAGACACCTTTTCGTTACTTACATATTTTAAATATACACAGCACCCTGACGCTTTCGAAGAACCGTCACAGAATCCGATAAGAGTACAAGTTGAGTCCAGGGGTAAAACATGTCGAGGAATCCTCACTTCTTTTAGGTTGCGCAGTTCGTTCGCAAAGGCTGCCCACTGATAAAAAACGTCCTCTGGAACCGGGTCATCCCAACCTACTTGAAGTTGCCATAGATGTTGAATAAGCAACTTGGTCATGAGTACCATGGGGGTCAGCCAGCCCAAAGGGTCATAAATCCGAGCAACATTTGATAAAATAGAACGCTTGGTACATCCAGCACTAAGTTCGGTTTGGGAGTAGGTAAAAACGTCATCAGTGGGATCCCACTGGACACCTAATATCTTCAGGATACGCTGGTTGCTGTCATCACAAAAGGATTTGGGAACTTGACAATGTTCAGAAGGAAGCTGCGCAAGAAATTCAGGTGAGTTACTGCTCCACTTTCTTAACTCAAATTTCCCGCAGTTAAGTAAATGCACTAATTGCTGTTTCAGATCCAGTGCCACTTCAAGAGACTGAGCACCGGCTGTAATATCGTCCATGAAAGTATCATGGCGGAGAATAGAAGCAGCTTGAGGCCATTTGTCTCCGTGATCATCTGCCAGCTGATGCAGCGTCCTGATCGCCAAGTATGGTGAGCTACTAACGCCATAGGTAACTGTCTGCAATTCGAAATCACATACCTCTTTAGTCGGTATGTTACGCCAGAGTACATGTTGGTATTTCCGATCTTCCGCGCGCAAATCTATATTACGATACATCTTGGATATATCCGCTGTGAAAACAACTTCATGCAGTCGCAACTTTGTAATAATATCCACAATGTCCGTTTGTAGCTTTGGGCCAACGTGCACGATGTCATTTAAAGAAATTCCATTTGTAGTCTTAGCACTCGCATCAAATACGACTCGAAGTTTCGTCGTGGTGCTATCGGGTCTCAGCACGCAGTGGTGCGGAATAATATATTTTACGTCGTCGCCGGATAACTCGACAGCTTTCATATGTTTCATATCTTCATACTCTTGCATGAAAGCTGCGTAGTCACTCTTCAATTGTTCATTGCGGTCAAAACGTTTTTCCAGGTTGTAAAGTCTGGATAAAGATGTGTGAAACGAACTACCTAGTTCATCACAATTTTCTTTAAGCAGCATCGGTACTATGTACCTACCGTCCTCGCTGCGTCGTACCAGATTCTTATACAACTGTTCGCATTTGATATTTCCAGGATTATCAATTTTTAATTTTGGCGGCTCTTCCACCTCCCAAAACTGTTTCACCACATTATCTAAGTTAAGTGTGGAAACCAATAGAGACGTTGTACATGCTGGAGGTCGACATTCAGAGTCAAGCTTCCCCGTAATTACCCAACTGAACACACTGTGTAAGGCGACCGGTAGACCCGGGCCTACATCTAGCCGTTGGCCGTCATAAATGTTATGGAAGAGTTCCGCGCCGATCAAAAGATCGATTTCAGCTGATTTATCAAAGTTTGCATCCGCTAATACCAAGTGTTTATATTTTGCTTTAACAGTCTCCGAAATTTCTACTGAAGGCATTTTGTGCGTAATTGTTTTCATGACAATTGCTTGTAGATTAAAGTCCGGTTTGTTTGAATACTGAGGTTTTATATTGAATGAGGTCACACCTTTTATTTCGTGAACAGCACTTTGGCCTAGACCGGCCACGGTTATGTTACAACGACGCAGCGGTAAGCCCAAACGCTGAGCGCAGGACGAAGTCACGAAACAATCTTGCGCTCCACTATCGATAAGAGCGCGAATATTTAAAACACCGTTGGGGCCACGAGCCCGAACAATACAAGTACCTAGTAAGACTAGTGACTGTCCGTGTTCGAAATGAACGCTAGTGTTAGTAGAATTAGTAGTCACAAGTGGATCAGAAGATGCTACTGGAATAGCAGGAGAGGAAGAGATAACCGGACATGCGAAGCTGACGCCTTGATCACGATGTAGGAGTGTGTGATGACGCCCGTTACACTGGGTGCAACATGCTTTTGAAAAACACTTATCCGCTGTATGATTTGGCCGTAAGCAGTTAGAACACAATTTTTTAAATTGTATTACGGCTTCTCTATCGTTAACATTCTTCGCATGGAACATAGGACACTTGTAGATCGTGTGGTGAGAATATCCACAGCACGCGCAATCGACGTACTTATTATTAACCCCAGAAGTCGCGTACGCTTGAACATCAGTGTTTTGATAGTACTCGTTGTTGACATCATTATAGTTTACTGAATGCTCCTCGTAGGAATACGTCCCTAAATTAGGGTTTGATCCTAAATACGGCACTGCTTCTGAGTACGGCTCTGCATTGTAGTACGGCATGGGCACTGACTCCGAGTACGGCCCTGTATTTTCCAAATCCACGCAACGAACGGGAAACGACGCTGATCGACGATAAATATTATTATTATTGTTTCTCTGAACGTTCGGCTGACTTTTTTAATCGTAGGCAAACCCACAGCTCGGTTCACTAGCTTCAAGTACTTTCACGTAGTTCTGTAAGAAGAACAACAAGTCCGCAAATGTAGGTAACTTCTTATCGTTTTGTATTTCAAATCGTTTACGTGTATCCGAATCTAGCTTACGGGATGATAAATAGAACAAAATAAATTCACCGAGATTTTCTATTTTTACAGATTTGAGTGCATTGACTGACTCTTGTAACAAACTTGTAAGTTGACGTAAATCATGCAAGTTACCGGACTTAAGTGTAGGTTGATTACATATTTTTTCTAAGTAATTAACCGCTAAGATTCTAACGTTTTGATAACGATCAACAAGAGCGTCAAAAACAATTTGGTAGTTGTCCGCGGTCACAGGAATTCCCTTGGCGATAGACAGCGCGGGCCCCATGAGACACGATAATAAATAATGAAACTTTTCGATGTTGCTAATGTTATTGTTCTTGTGCACCAGAGATTCAAATCAAAATATCATAGAATGTTTGCCATTGTTCGATGTTGCCGTCAAATTTAATCAATTCAATTCTAGGCAATCGCGCTTGTGGTATCGGATTGCTTATTTCCGCGCCCAGCGACGACGCTGCCTCCCCGCGCATTATAGCGGCGGCGGCGGTGGCAGAGCCCCCGCGCAATGATGATGGAAAAACAACCTCCGCGACTTCCATGACGGCGTAGTACATGGTGTCAAACGCTTCAACTGCTTTCATATCTATAGAGGCTTTTGGATTTATCGAAAGTTTGACAGAATGTATCTCCGTAGTAATATTTAAATACTCTTGGCGTAAAGTATCTAGGCGTTTGAACCTACATTTAAACTGGCCGTGTTTCGACTTATCCGTCGATATATCACGAGATAAATCGTACAGTATTTGTATATCACGAAAAATATACTCCATCTTCGTAGTAAGAAGCTTCAGATTACTTTCGTTATCCATTATGAAATAGGTGCCTACTTAGGTAGGTATGCAATTTGTTTACAATAGAAATGTAAATGCGTCGCACCTACTTAGAAATTAAGTGTTTCGAAGATTACCGCGAGCTAAGATGACTAAATAGGTGCTAGCTATATATATTATGTAGCTAGTAAGTAACTTTGCAATGCGTTTGCAACTGTGAAATACTTAGATTCGCTAAATACGATAAGAGTTCTCAGGCCTTATATTGTTCGGTCTGGCTCTGAGAAAATGATATAAAGTGGGTACCCTCTTACGAAGATCGAATATTGTACGTAATATAATATGTAGCTACTTAACAATGGTTATAAATAGTTTCCAAAACTTAGTAAACATATAAATTACATCGAAATATTGATTGCACTGTTGTTTGGACTATATTTATCAGCCGGAGTATCTTTTATGTACCTAAGATTTGAACCCAGCACACCATAGGAGCTTGGAGAATTTGGCTCGAAATGACCACTAAAATGGACGTTATTGAAATTAAAACACATTAATCAGGCTGCAGGAGTGGTAAGGAGTTAGGACTTACAGATTTAGGTGATCTGCCGTTGCACTGCACTGCACTGTTAATAATTTTAGTTTTCACACACGATAGCGGCCGGCGCGCTTGAGCAGCGTAAGTTAGAGTAGTTTTTTATTTCGTCGAAGGGGGCGCCACGCGTCTGCATACGCGGGAGGATCCATTGATTTCATTGGCCGTGCAGCGATATAGGCGGGAATTTTTAAATGACGGGAGTAGGGAGATGCAAGCCTGAACAATGGTACAGCGCATAATGCACGATTCCGTTCGCGTTCGTTTGTCGGGCTTAGATAATCGATCTCATGAATAGATCCAGTATATAGATAAAAAAAAACCGAAGAAACTATTAGTCCGAAATAAATTGATTTAAGATGGACATTCGACATGCCTATCACAGCTCACTCATATACTCTTTATTGTATCTACAAACAGGGTTGCCAGATATCAGCTAACTCAAGTCGCCTAATTTTGCCTATCAAGTAGCCTAAATCGCCTATTATTTTATTTTTTGACAAGTAGCCTAATTCACCTAAGATTTTGTTAAAGTATAGCTCAAATAAAAACAAACTAGGTACCTATGTTGTAAAAAATATATATTAATGTAGGTTGATACCTACTTAACGTAGGTACTAGGTATTATAATTGTTAAACATTTCCTGTTGTTATAATTTAATAAGTTTCTGCAGATATTCCCCATCTCTATGGACGGGAGAATCCTCATTCCTACTAGAAGTGGTAGCTGAAGAAGTTGACCCAGCCGCTTCAATCGGTCTTCTTTGATACAACATTTTCGAGTAAATAATTTCGTCTGTAGAACTAAAGTTTTTAGGTAATTATCATATACAACTACGACCGTAACTGAATCACTTATTCATGTTTGCATGTTTAAGTTATGTCATACAAAATAATACGGTTGATGTAAAAATAATTTTTTTGTCTGTATTAAGGTTTTAAGTAATAAAGAATTCTCTCCCATTCAACTTAATTAAGAATTTAGGAAATAAGTGATATAAAATTTCGCGCGTGGTTAGTTACAATTTGTGAATGAAATTAGTAGCGGTTCTATACTTTCGATTTCGTGTTTTGATTTTGAACTGTATGTATCATACAGCGAGTTAGAATGAGTTACTACCCGGATGATTCTGTCTCTATCTCACTATTACAGATATTAGATGCAATACCTGTAAGAAAGCAAGCAGCATGGAAAGACCCTGATGAAAATACGGTGGACGTGTCTATTACTTTTCTTTACACTTTTCAGTTTTTATGAAATAATTTAATAGAATTGTAGAAATAATTTAATAGAATTGTAGTAATCCTGAAGTAGCCTAAACCGACCGCTCTTATTTTCCTAGGTAGCCTAAATGGCTACTGGTAGCCGATTGGTTTTTTTGGTCGCCATTTGACCCCCTAAGGTAGCCTAAATGGCGATAATTCGCCTAATCTGGCAACCATGCCTACAAATACGAAATATTCATGGATGAATAAAATCTATGGATTGGAACTATTGTTCTATAAATTTGATAGATTATACAAATATACAATATCGACGCGACGCGACAACAAACAGTATCGTATAACACTATTTTTTTTTTAACTCAATAGTAATATCTCTTGGTTATTAGTCTCTGGTTATGTCACTAGAAATAGATAGGGAACCGTTTGTCACTACATAATTTGGAAAGATTTTGCGATGACGACACAATCTTGACGAAACATGCCACATTTCGCCATTTAATTAGCCAGGTTTCGTGTATTAGGGATATGGATTTGAAAAATTCCACACATCGTAATTTTTAAATGCATTTTATTTAAAATGGGTATTTTTCTATACATCGAACACTTTTAATGGCTCGTCGGAGTCCTACTCTTACAGCCGACGACGTGCTGATTTATTTTCTTCAATGGAGCTACATTACCCCTAGAAAGATAACCTACGCTTCAGAGGCGCCCGCGTCGGTTTGACATCGCTGTCTCTTTCTAATAAGCGCGCGTATCTACCTGTCCTTTTAAGTTAGCTCAGTGGTCGGTGCACAGAGTTGCGGGACGGCCGTTTTTACGCGGTAAGTACCATAGTTTTGCAGTTATGACTAAAGGTGCGTTCGTTTTGGCTCGATTGCGTTTGTAGCAGTTTCAAAAGTGGCGTTTGTGTATTAGCGTTCGGATAGAAGCTTTTGCTATTTTTGACCACCAATTACTGCATGCTATCCGAACGGCTTAAAACATACTTTGACAACCGACAATATTTTAACAATTTTGCACAGTATGAAACATGGAATCAATCTCTAAAATTAACAAAAAGTAGGTATACCTATATTATTATTATTTCTTTGTTAATGGCTTCTGATAGTTACTTAAATAAAAAACTTGTGAAACTTATCAATCGCGCCAAATACAACTGTCAAACCAGCAGTTGTCAAAAAACGATCACAACGATCCTACGGTAAGACATGGGTCAAAAATATCACTTTTCTCTGTCATTTGTAGCGTTTTCAAAGCTATCAGAACGGTGAGCGAAAACGATATTTTTGCTCACGAAGTCCCAAAACGAACGGCCCGCGTGATCATTTTTAGCGTTTGTGAGTGTTATTTTTGGCACCGATAGGCTATCCGAACGCCCTATAAGTGTTGCGCTCCAAAGGCGCATGGTTATCTTTTGTGTGACTTTTAGTGAAAGTATGATTTTGTTTATACTTACATAAAATGTTTATTATAACTGTTTATTTCTTTGTTTTAGCATGAAATCTTTTCGCCTTCATCATGACGAGCCGGAGAACACTATCTGATGATGCAATATCTATGTTTATCGCTGAAGAGGAAGAGAACGAGCATGAACGAGAGCAAGGAAGTGACAGTGAGATAGAAGATAATTTGAGTGAAGATGACATACAGAGTGATTTCGAAGACGAGTTTATAGATGATGAGGTGCCACAACAATTACAAAATGAAGACGATATAAGTCCGCCTGTATCTTTAGAGCCCACTGGAACATCGGAATCATCCCGTCGTGACCACCGCATAATTGTTCCTGATCGCCGTGTGCTTAGGGGTAAGAACCAACACTGCTGGTCGACAATTAAAGGACAAAGTCGCGGAAGGACATCTGCCATAAATATTATTCGCACAAGTAGAGGTCCAACGCGCATGTGTCGAAATATATGTGACCCAATCTTATGTTTTAATTTGTTTGTAACCGACGAAATAGTGGATGAGATCGTCCGTTGGACGAATGTTGAGATCTCTGTGAAACGTCAAGATAACATGACCAAAGCCACTTTCAGAGATACGTCTGTGACAGAAGTCCAAGCTTTGTTTGCGATACTGACCTTGAGTGCAGCAATGAAAGACAATCACTTGTCTACTGATGAGCTGTTCGATAGCAGTTTTTCGGGTACATGTGGCAGTGATGAGTAGGGATCGTTTTGATTTCCTGCTTAGATGTCTACGATTTGATGACAAGTCTATACGACCCTCTTTACGTCATGAAGATCCATTCATACACATTAGAAAAATATGGGAATTATTTGTAACTCAGTGTAAACTGAATTATACACCTGGAGAGCACGTCACAATAGTTGAGCAATTATTAGGGTTTCGAGGACGGTGCCCGTTCCGCATGTATATCCCCAATAAACCCAGTAAATATGGAATTAAAATCCCTATGCTGTGTGACAGCGGAACGAAGTACATGCTAAATGCAATGCCGTATATTGGCAGAGCTTCGAACACTAATGGGTTGCCACAAGGCGAATTTTATGTAAAGGAGTTGTCTCGGCCCTTGCATGGCACAAACCGAAATATAACTTGTGACAATTGGTTCACTTCGGTTCCTCTCGCGAAATCCCTACTTCAGGAACCGTACAAACTAACCCTCGTTGGCACTATACGATCCAATAAACGAGAGATCCCCGAAGACTTGAAAAACACTCGGTCTCGTTCGGTAGGCACGTCAATGTTCTGCTACGATGGATGTTTGACCCTAGTCTCGTACAAGCCGAAGCCCTCTAAGATGGTTTACCTGCTATCATCGTGTGATGAAGACGGTGTCATCAACCCAATAACTGGTAAGCCTGAAATTATAATGTATTATAATCAGACCAATGGCGGGGTGGACACTTTCGATCAAATGTGTTCCTCAATGTCATGTTCGAGGAAAACCAATAGATGGCCAATGTCTATGTTTTATGGCATTCTGAACATAGCATTCGTCAATTCTTATGTTATATATTGTCACAACATTCTTGCGAAAAATGAAAAGCCTCTAAATAGACGGGGGTATATGAAAAAGTTAAGCGCCCAGTTATCTGAATCGTGGATGAAGGAAAGACTGGAAGCTCCTACTTTGCCAAAGCATGTGAGAGATAATATCGCAAATATTCTTCCAAAACCGGTTGTGCAGAACGACACAGATAATGAAGAAGAACCTCCAGCCAAGAAAAGGCGGTACTGCACCTTTTGCACCAATAAAAAAAAAAGAATGTCTAAGATGACTTGCGCCAAATGCAGGAAAACAGTTTGCGGCGAACACAAAAATGATGTTTGTTTTCAATGCCTATCAAACCAAATTTGAGCCAAATGATTATAGTTTTGACTGATTTTTTTTTAGTTGATTAGTTAGTAAGAAATAACATAATTCGCTTTTAAGAAAAAAATATATTATTTTTGATACTATGTTCCTGTAAACAGAAGACTGCTAATTTTGTTGATTTTTTCTAGAGGTTTTTTGATTTAAGTTTAATGTTTAAAATATATAAAATATTTCACTAAAAAAAGTTTTTTATTATTAGTTCATTAACCACATTTCAAAACAATCAAGTAAATTAATACAATAAATAGGTATTTCATCAAAAAAATATATTAATATATCGTGCGCCTCCGAAGTTTAGACATATCTATATAATTTGTGCTCCGAAGCGCATGGTTATCTTTTGTGACAGTCAAAATATGGTTATCTTTCTAGGGTTACATATATTTACACAATTTTGAGTTGGATAGCTACTACTTTTCAAGTAGTCTATGAGTGCCAGTTCCCTAGGCTTAGAATGAAAAACATCATTACCCACATCTCTCATGGTACCATAAAGTGAGATGCGGGCCCAATGCTAGGCAATCTGTGATTGAAAAAGTTTCTAAGTAAATTGTATAAAGAGTTACCTAACTATGTGTATCAACATATTATTGAGAGTTTGTTTATTTATTTTGTCAGTGAAGTATAAAAAACCTCCGGACAGATTTAAAACTTAATATTTTTCTGGTATTTCAAACGTTATCATTCACCTCCGTAACAGCTGTAGGGATTTTGACAAAATTAGGAAGCTAGTATGCTTATGTATAAGAATACTAGATTCCTAATTTTATCGTAGTCGTATACGACTTTTCTATATTATAACTCCTGGTCTGTCCAAGACGAGGAGTTAACCAATCCAAATGAATTTGGAAGAATGTGTACGAGTATAATTTGTTAATAACTGTGAACTTGATGAGTCTGAAACCAAAGCGGCAACTGTATGAGAGTAACACTTCTTCACATATACGAATACATTCGTAGAGTATGTTTATTCTCTACATGTATCCATGTATAATATCGCATCGGTTTTATATACAATAATATCTTAAATCATCGATATCTATAAAAACGTTATAATTTGAAACGAGTAAATCTTAAGATCACAGGCATTTAACTTGCCACTTTTATGTTTTAGATAAACACGTTTATTTTATGGGCATTTTCAGTCAATAGATATAGTATGTCCATGGAAATAACTCATCTGCCTGTGATCTGTGCCATAAAGTAACCAAAGAGGATGTTTTACAGTGATTTTGTATGATCTGTGTGCTTTGGCAGGGCCGGTGCAAATTGCAAAGATTACTAACCTATGGCAAAAAGACATGTATTAAAAAAAAAAGATTACTTACCTCAGCCCATAGATAAAAGTAATATACTGGGAATAGAGAGGCCCTTTACGATTTTTTATGCCGACCCGTTATGTCAAGAGACAGACTGCTCTGGTATCAAAATCCGGAACTAAAATTTACTCACACATGCACGACTATAAATGTGTGATTAGATTAGTATTACTTACACATACATTCATATAATACACCTACCTGCTACGCCGGCGGCGTCGTGTATGACGCAGATATAATATATTTCTAGATTTTACCATATATATATTCTTTAGAAATGACATATATATACCAGAGGCATACACGTCACGCAAATTTACTCTTCACCGAAGAGATAGCCCTGCATTGGCACCATTTCAAAATCATTACTGAGAAACAAGTTTGTAAAAGTTGAAAAATGATCAGGATTAGGATACACCTTACTTATAAATTAATATACATGGGTATCATTATGAAACAATATGACAGAAAACTGAGTAATTTTAAGAATGAGGTTTATTAAAAATAAATTTACAGTTGATAAATGTAATTAAGTTTTACAATGTCCAAATAAATATGTAATATATATTTGCCAATGCCTGTTATAATATATTTGGCTTTATTGTTAATTACATCCTTGCCTTCATATATTAATTTACCTACCAGTCAATGTATAAATAATTTCCTTTAATTTTTTTAACGTGGATCGTACGCTTTTCACATATGATGTATAAATACATCACTCAGGTAACTATAAAGAAGCGAAACATTCAAAACTAAAGAATGTCGGTCATTTTCTATACTGATCTGGACCTGACATGAAATTTTTTTGTCTTGGCATTATTATCAGTCCGTTTGCTGTGTTGAAGTATATAAAAACCATCCCATATTTATATTTTTGATCAAGGGCCACATTATTTTATAATAAAGAAATGTGTTTCAGGTTAGGATATACATGAATATTCAAATTATTCAAATGTCTAACTACTTACGTCTTATCACCATGCAGATAAAGAAATGGGAAAAGAAAAAAATACAATTGAATGCTGTACTGAAATGTGTAAATTTGTCCACAAATGTATCAACCATAAAGTAACTTACACTTAGCAAGTAATATATAACTTATATATAACAATAAATAAAACTTTTACTTAATTCCTACTTACAGTCCCACCAACTTATCTGTTCAGGCGGCAGAAAAAAGAACTACAACATTCCTTCAAATTGTGACAGTTTGTAATTGATTTCCTTGACCAGCAGCGCCCTCGCGAACTGCACAGTTAAGTTGGTGGTACTATACACAGAAGTTGATGTTGAGTTTTTTTTTAATCCCACTGCATTTGGTTTCGCATGTTTTTGGTGTAATTGATTGTTGTGTCATCTTGTGGTTATGTATGGCATTAGATAAATCTTATGAGATTGTGTTTTTAGAGGGCGCTATTAGCCAAAAATCACGGCAAATCTGACTTTTCAGGAAAGCGTCCCGCGAATCCTGGGGTGCGTTCCGAACCTTGGTTAGAGCGCACTCGGAGTGCAACTTTTCACTCTAACGTCGTTCACAACCTTCGAGTAGAGCGTTCGGTTGTCACAACTGGACCGTTCCAAACCTTTGAAGGTTGCAACTTTTTAACCATAAAACGCGTGACATGAAATGACTTTGACGTTTATATCGTATTCTATCTGATGCGCTCACCCATATATCTCAAAATATATAAATACTAATATAATTTCTCAAAATATAAAACTTAAATAAAAATGGAAAACGAATTTGTGATAGTGTTAAATAGCAATTATTATTACGATAATGATGTACGTCTGTCAATGTCGCTATTTGTTTGAGGTTATAAAACAACCGGTCGTTCCATACCTCAGGGTAAGTTGCAAAACAACCAAACAACGAATCAACTACACTCTGAGCCTCTGAACGCACTCCTGCGATTGCCTCAGCCGGTGACGGCGGCGGCATAAAGTAACTTTGTATATACTGAAATAGAGACCAAACTTGACATCCCTAGGTGTTAATAGATTTTTTTGATGACGTCACGGTTAGTAATGTCCGTATATAACAGATGGCACTAAAAAAATAAATAAAAAAAACAGTGCTGCCATCTTTTTTTCATAAATGCTCATCCCAGTTACGTATGGTTCATACTTTGTACCTTTATTTATTTAAATATAGATATATCTATAAGTTTTTTATAGATATACTATATATTTAATGTCTAATATTAACCAGTTATCCTATGAATTGCTTTCAAGGAACGCGTGAAGATCATTAACTCTTTTAAATATGAACCAAATCACCAATGCTTCCTGCCACGGGTCGAAACATATAGCATCAAAAGTAAAAGCAGTATTAAGATCCAGCCAAAAACCTACAATGAGCTTGATAACTAAATACAAAAGTCTATATGTTTATGTATGTTTGTTTTATTATCCTAAAATTTATCTACTTGCAACTATACTTAACAAAAAAATATCTTTCCACCTCATTGTAAAAATATCGTATATGGCACCATAACAACGTCCCTATATGATCACAGCCAGCATAAAAATAATACACCATTCACAGCTAACTTTAAACTAAATAAATTTGAATTCCTGGCACAGAAAGTAAACAAATCGGCAAGATGCAAAATCAAATAGGAATTGGCTATAGGAATTAGGGATGCTCGCCTTCGATTCAAATCGATAATATAATTACATCAATATTGCACGAGACTAAAATTTCTTGAATTAATTATTTCGATATGAATTGAATTATTCTTATTTTTTAATAGTTAGAAGCTTAAAGTAATACATGCAGGGCAACCAAAAATTTGCTGATAAGCCTTTTCCTTTTTTAAATCCAAGGCAGAATAACATTTAAATTTAGTTTGTGGGGACATTGGTGGGCTCGTCTGGGCTTATCACCTCGAAGTTGTACCTCTCAATACATAAATTAAACATATTAAACCAGATACAGTTGTTAGTAAACTCGATTTCCCATCGGTGAGTATTTTGATTTATATCCGTTGTAAGTTTTACCTTTAATTAATAATAGTAGTCTATCATGTATCATGATATTTTTTCTTTACTTCTATTATATTCGTATTTCTACGAGTATATTAGTCACACTTCTATTGTCTCTTATTTGAAATCACGTCAGATTTGTGCTTTTTGCCATAAAGTAAATTTTGTATATTTTTGTACAGCGGATTTTAATAAATATCTTCGTTTAGTAGCAGTACGATGTATATGTACACCCCACACGCTAGGATACGAGAATTATTTGTTGGGTCTCTTCTTCTGTATCAACAAATAAAAAGTTTAATTCTGTAAACTCCGCAAAGCCCACACATCCAATTCAATTCCTTGTTGCTAAATATCAAAATCATGTGAAAATGTACATAAAAACCCTGTGTTTAATATTAATTGATTTTAATGATATTGGGTGCCATGAACATAATAGGAAATTACAAATATTTCTTTTAGACTTCTGTAAACGATTTTTTTTTGCATAATTATTGCAAAGACGTAAATAAAATATTAAATGGCAAGCGACTATTAGAAGAAAATGATGATAATGTTAAAACGAGAGCAATGAAAATATTTCAAAGATCACATAAAAAGAAAAATTGAAAGAGCGCATGTTCCCTCATAGAACTTAAACGATTCTGCTACTGATTTGTTCGAATTTAGCATTCGATCACTAACTAA
Organism: Plagodis pulveraria; assembly: GCA_963890685.1. Classification (NCBI taxonomy): domain Eukaryota; kingdom Metazoa; phylum Arthropoda; class Insecta; order Lepidoptera; family Geometridae; genus Plagodis; species Plagodis pulveraria. Next base: position 4,797,570 of record OY982964.1, on the reverse strand, counting down.
GTGATTCCAACCCTAATTATCACATGGGAAATGTCTGACACCTGTTCTTTTTTTTATTAAGGTATTGGCCAATGTCTTATTTAAGTTAATGCAATTGCCATATGTATTAACTAATTTCTCCATATTGTATAACAACGCCATCTGTTATTTAACGAAATCCCTAAATTTGAGTGCTATGCTACAAAATATAAAATACGTTAGAGCAATGACTTTGTGTGTATGTCAGATATCTGTTTTATTTGTTTGCATGACATGTTGTCATTATTTCACATAATTATTTATAAGATTGTATGGTCTGGGCGGCGGGTCTCAGGGGGAGAACGTGTATTTATTGTTTTCACTAACTCGAGTTTCATTTTCAATGATAATTGATAAGATAATAATAGCGACCAGAGTGTGTATTGTGTTATTTTCTGAAAATATGAGTGAAACTAATGAAGAGCGTCAAGACAATGAGTTAGCCGCGTTACAGGTACAAGAGTTTTATTTATAATTATGAAACCTACGTTAAGCAGTTTTCACCTGGTACAGAAACCGGGGTAATTTTCTTAAAACTAATTTCTCAGGCGGGTTAGCATGTTTAAAAGAGGGAGCTCTCCTATTCCCTGATTATAACAAAGTAATGCTCCATAATTGAGAAATTAAAATAAATTCCATAGACCTAATCCATTTTACAACTAAAATTGGTGTTATGTGTTAAGTAGTACCCTAAATAATATATTTATAGTAAAATATAGTTGCAAAATCACAAATACACACAAATTTAAGTCATGTGTGGGATTTTTCCTATCGTATATTTGTGATTTTGTAATGTAATCCGCATAGCAGGCGTTATTGCAAACCTAACAATATTAAAATATAGTTGTCTTGAAATGACCACTCAGAATCTATTACTTTAGGGAAACCAACAGTTGGAAAAATTCATTATTTTAGGTGAGCAGTGCCCCAAGACAATTCTGATAACTTACTGGAGTTTGACTCTTTTGAGGTTGTGGGGTCTTTAAGAGTGACTCGGGTTGGGTTCCTTAAATTTGTAACCTTTCCATCTGGAGACACCTAAGTCAATTTGTTTTTGGGCATTTTACGGAAAATGGAATAGAGAAGTGGTCAATTTTGCTTGAGAAGGAATTACATCAATTTTTCTCCATTTTTTATTATTTTTATGTTCTTGTGTGGCTATTGGAGCGCCCACTTGAACATTGAAGTCTCCCATATAAGCACCACATTGTTTACCGAATATATTTTGTTAACTTCACTTAGTGTGGTGTAAAAATGATCTGTCTGTTTCAATGTTGTTTGTTCTGTCGACAAATAGACTTGGATGCCTGTCCACTTTTTCATCGGTTTTGGTAAGTTATATGAAGCACCACCATTCTATCTGATATTTCTTCAAACCCAATGATCTAGCTTTTGAGTTTTGACTTTACCATAAATCATACTCCTCTTTGCCTAGCGATTTCGCATTCGTGGTTCATAATATTCAATGGTGGTTATATAATTGAGAATGATTTTTACCAGATATAAAAAAAAAATGCCATATTATGTACTTTACTCCTTCTTAAAAGTAATTATTTATTTTACGAAATAGCTACATTGATAGAGTAAACGGAATTAGGAGCCAATATTAAAGTAACTTAGTATTTTTTTACTAATTATTAATTTATTATTGAGAGTTACAAATTCAAGTGTACTAAAGCTGGACAACAATTAATATAGATTCCAAAAAAAATAAGAAATTATTTAAACACACCTTGTTCATGTTGAACCGCGGGGTGCCAGGCTAGAATTGCACCATTTTCTTCCACATCTTTCCATATCTACCTGTGGGAGTTGTAAGAGACAACTAAAGTAAGAATATCAGAAGGTGGGTAGTAGCACCTTCTGAAGAATTGCCATGTTACACTGCAATCCACAGTATGTTTTCCGAGTGTGAGGATTATGGCAAAACAAAAAAAAAATTCTATTGGTATGGGCATAGTAGAAAGCTCTTTCTACTATAGTATGATCTTTCTACTATGGCACGGGTCCCTTCGACATTTACCAGTTTTGTATCTTCTAATACACAATCTTCCACAGGCTATCTATGGAGATGAAGTCAAAGACAATCGTAAAATCACTGCATGGAAGGTATGGAGACCTCTGGACTTGATGCTGACTTTGATTCCACTGCACAACTCTGAGATACAGGGCATTCATTGCTCTGTGACACTGCACTTTAAATGCTGTGCGAATTATCCTGACAAGTATGTAACTTTTACCTCTACTATGTTAAACTCTTATAACTATGTATAATAATATATATATACTAGCTGACCCGGCAAACGTTGCTTTGCCATATAAATAATTTTGGCTATTAAAAAATAAGGGTTGATCGTAGAAGGGTGAAAATTGAGGATTGTATGTATTTTTGTATGTTGTATCATAAAAAAATAGAAATTAAAAATTTTGTCAAAAAAATTAAAAAAAAAATTAGGGGTGGACTACCCCTAACATTTAGGGGGATGAAAAATAGATGTTGGCCGATTCTCATAGATACCGGATAAGCACAAAAAATTTCATCAAAATCGGTCAAGCCGTTTCGGAGGAGTATGGCAACGAAAACTGTGACACAAGAATTTTATATATTAAATATATTATATTATAACTATGCTCGCTGCCAACTGGTAGTGGGCTGGAGCATTTGGATCACCTGTGAGTCAGGCAATGACTTATAGGTGGTCTAAATGCTTTTATTGTAGTAGCTGTAGTGTTGTATATAGTTCGTAGTATTTTGTTAAGAAAAGGCATTCTGCCCGAGAAATAAATGTATAAAAACATATTTAAAATCACCTACAGAAAACAGCACATTGTTTTCTTTTCTTTATGCAACCTCAAAAACTTATTCAAAATATAAAATTTTAATGAATCTAACGAATAGATTCATTTAATTAAAATTTTATATTTTAAATAAATATTCAGGCGCTACTTGCCGGAAATCAATATTTAATAATAACAAATATTCTTAAAATATTTTCAATACGATTGATCGTGCGCTCGAAGAGTCAAGATCTCCTAAGGATGATGCGTGTAGAAGCAAAACGCGTCAAAAATTCTTCCGGTTTTTTTATGCTTGATAGGTTAGCTTTTGACCACTATCTCACCTGATGGTAAGTGACGATGCGGTCGAAGATGTTGTTCAGGCTAACCTAGAACTACTGGCTCTCAAGGACAGCTGCCGGAACACACCGTTAGGTCTTGGCAACAGATTTTCTACTTGAGGGTGGTAGCTAGCCATGCGGGCATTCGCAAAATGCCCTACCACCATGCTATAACGACTGCCATCGTAAGACAACAACCGGGACCGACGGCTTAACGTGCCCTCCGAAGCACGGAAACGCTCAGTAGTAACGTCACTAGCGGTCACCCATCCAAGTCATGACCACGGCGGACGTTGCTTAACTTTGCTTAACTTTGCTGATTGATTCAGAACGGCTAAGCAAACTTCGCTGCGAGCGCTTCAAAATTCATGGCGTTTATTACTTCATTTCGTCGAAAATTAGGCAATTCCGCCTAATTTTCCTGTTAACTGTTTGCCTAATTGTCCTGTCTCTAGATATAAATATCTTTATATTTAATACGTGTTTAATATTGTATAGATATAACAATATTTGTTATACCTGAAAGCCAAATTATTATACAGTAGACCTGCGGTAATCCGACAGGTGTTTTGCAAGGCTTTGTTGGATAATTGAATTAGTCGGACGATAGAGTACTGCTGTAAACATTGTAGTCCGAAACTTTTGAAAAAGAGTATGTCGTATTCTGACAAATTACATACATTCTGATAAAAAAGAGTATCTACATGTGCTACAATAATTTGATAGAACTTGCTTTATGACTTCCGAAGTAACACAGATTTGAGGAGCGGTGTCGGGAGTGATTACACTTTCTGGCCATAAGTTTTCCATGACATGCGGACTAACCTCTGGCCAGAACAGATGCATTTCATCACAAGTGACGAATTCCACTGCGCCCGACACCTTGAGACATAGTTGTTAAGTCTCATGTGCCTGTAATTTCACTGGCTCTCAAGGACTGCTGTCGGAACACACCGTTAGGTGCTTGGCGACAGATTTTCTACTCGAGGGTGGTAGCTAGCCAGGCGGGCAATCGCAAAATGCCCTTCCACCATGCGGTGAAGCTCAAGCGGGCGGTGAGGATCGAACCAGGGACCTGCGGCACGGCAGTCCATAGCTATTACCGCTCGGCGATCATTGATTCAAGATCAGACTGATTCCAAGCATGCATTCCAAGATTGATTCCAAGTTGCATTCCAAAATGCATTGACTAAGATTTGCTGTAAGAAATGTGCTTTGTAAGTGTTAAAGGCATGTCGGATTATAGGTGGAATAAAATCAGCATTATTATATACATATGTATATAAATATGTATATGTACTTGTATTGAAGTGTATTATTATAGCGTGGGGATTATGGCAATCCCCCCCCCCCCGCATAATAGGAGAGGCTGTGTTCAGCAGTGGACAATCCGGCTGATACAGTACTACAAAAATGCCCACATGTATTTATTGAAAAAACAAAATATAATAACACTAACAAAATTACTGATTAAAATTTGCTCATCTGCTGTTGATCGTGTTGCCATTTATGAAAATTTGTCTCAAACATATAGCTTAAAGGTGTGGGTTCGATCCCCGAATGAGGCAATACTAAATTATACTGAAAATTTGTGCACCTATTTGATATTCGCTAAGCGTCTGATAACGCTTGAGTCATATTCAGATAATCAGAAGAGTATTATAGCATCATGATTTCGAAAGTATTAGTGTTTGTAAAAACTATTTAGTTCTGACGAAGACTAGATGAATGAGGCGTACCGTTCCCTCTGCTAACGCTTTTGTTGGCGAAGAAATGAATCTAGCACGTATTACCAGAAGACGCGAGTTCGGTCCCTGCCTGATAAGAAACCTTTGTCATCGAAGATAATAATCAATATAATTTCCAGGCCTCCTTCATTAGCGATCAACAAAATGCGTGGACTGTCGACGGACAATGCAACAAAACTCCTGGCTGAATTGGAATCCCTGGCGTCACAGCTATGTGGTGAAGTCATGATATTTCAACTGGCTACCCACACACAGGTAATATATTTAAACATAAATTAGTTATCCTACCAATATTGCAAATTACCTTTACACTTGCATTGGGCTTAGCATGGGCCAGAGACATATCCCCCGGGGGAGAGGATAAACATCTTCTCACTCGTAGATATTTTGTCTGCTAGCGTGGGCGGGCCGATATATAACAATTCAGTATCCACAATGGATGAATCCTTTCTCCCTATTAAAGTCATCATATGAAACTATAAAATATAAAACCACCTAGCATTGTCATTATCGTCTATTTTTTGCTCATTGTACTAGCTTTGACCTTAATAGAAAGTGATGAGGTGTCGAAGGTTTACACAGGTTTTACAAGCGTTAATATATTATTGATTTTTTTTTACCCCGAAACCACTTCTTTGAACAAGGATGACTTCGCAGTTGAAAGACATTGTGAACTGCTTGGCGACTGATTGCCTCATTCAGTGTGGTAGCTAGCAAGGCGAGCATTCGCAAAATGCCCTACCACCATGCGGAGTTAATAATGTTCTGGATTGAATTTTCAGAATGTGCCTAATTTGTTTTGTAATATGTACCTAGTAAATTTACGCATACATAACAATTTCTCACTTACAAAAGAATCGATACATTGATAACATCCAATTTACTTTCATTAGACACTACAAATAACTTCAAATTGGTTAAATTGGTCTAAATTTGTTGAAGGTGTGTTATCATTATACAATGAGTAGCAAAATAGGCATGCGAATATGCACTCAAAAGGAGCCAAATATACTGTATCAGCCGGATCGTCCACTGCTGAGCACAGCCTCCCCTATTAAGGGGGTATTTGCCATACACGCTTGGCAGGCGGCTTGGGGATCGCAGTTTAAGTTGCTAGTTCTTTAGAAGGTGCTCCTGCCCACCTTCCAGTATTTTCCCTTAGTCGCCTCTTACGACACCCACGGGATGATATGGGAAGGTGCAATTCTAACCCGGCACCTCACGGGGGAAGCCAGGGAGCCAAATATGCACAGTCAAAATTTGTTTTAGAATTTTATTCATTCCTACGAATCATACAATATTATCAATAATAATTCATGGAGAATACACAATCAGATATTATTCTACATTAAACTTGTGTTGTTTTGTTTAACTTGTGTCGTTTGTTACTTAATATTTGTAGTTTTTTTATAGCTTATAGGCTAGCTTTTGACCACTATCTCACCTGATGGTAAGAGATGAGGATGTTATTCAGGCTAACCTAGAATTACTGGCTATCAATGACTGCTGCCGGTTGGCGACAGATTTTCTACCTGAAGCTAGCAAGGAGTGCATTCGCAAAATGCCCTATCACCATGTTGTAACGACTGCTAACCTAAGACAACAACCGGGACCGACTGCTTAACGTGCCCTCCGAAGCACGGAAGCGCTTGGTAGTAATACCACTAGCGGTCATCCATCTTACTCATGACCGCACAGCGAACGTTGTTTAACTTAGCTGATCGGTTAAGAACGGCTAAGAAAACTACGCTACGAGTGCTTCAAATATATACACATACATTTAAGTACATAAATCAAACGTTAAGACCGTAATCCACATACACAACTGCTCAAACAACAGAAAGAAACTGCATTTAGAAAGTCTGTATTTTTTTGTAATAATGTTATACCCTATACTTTCGTTGAAAACAATTTTGTTAACAGATAAAAATCATGTAATAAAATCTTGTTTACATACACACCTTTTCCGATTATTTATCTCCGAAATTATTTTGCGTAATCTAGTTATTGATAATTTAGTTAGTAGATTACGAATTTCTGAATAATATCATGATATCTTATCATTGTTCCAAGGTCCCGCATAACAATAATATTAATTTATGGGCGTGGTAACCGTTTAGTTAGCTATGATTTTGTTTTTTAGGGTTCCGTACCCAAAGGGTAAAAACGGGACCCTATTACTGAGACTTCACTGTCCGTCCGTCTGTCACCAGGCTGTATCTCAAGAACGGTGATAGCTAGACAGTTGAAATTTTCACAGATGATGTATTTCTATTGCCGTTATAACAACAAATACTAAAAATTAAATAAAATAAACATTGAAGGGGGGCTCCCATACTTACTACAAAATTGATTTTTTTACCGCTTGCTCGATACTAATAACGGTGACAGGTATATAGACGCTTTAACAATTCACAGAATGTTTAGATTTATGTTCTCTTTAAATATAACTTACGGGCCCCCTCACAATAAAATAGGTTTTCGCAGTACCTACCCTACCCACCTCAAGCGGACACTGCGAAAAGTGTCTGTAACTTGCATGTTATTGATTAGGTTACAGATAATGGTACGGAACCCTTCCTGCGCGAGTCCCACTCGCAATTGACTGGTTGTTATTTAATATTGTGAGCTATCTACAATATTCATTTGGATATGGAAGTGTGTACCGCTATTTCTCGTGGCGAAGATTGCCTACTTGTCTAGCTGTTTTTAGTTTGAACCTGATAGGCTAGCCTTTGACCACTATCTCACCTAATGGTCAGTAATGGTCGAAGATATGTTGTTCAGGTTAAATAGAATTACTGGCTCTGAAGAATAGCTGTCGGAACACACTGTTAGGTGCTTGGTGACAGATTTTTTACCTGGGTGGTAGCTAGCCAGGCGGGCATTTGCAAAATGCCCTACCACCATGCTGTAACGACTGCTTACTTAAGACAACAACCGGGACCGACTGCTTAACGAAGCACCGAAGCGCTCAGTAGTAATGTCACTAGCGGTCACCCATCCTACTCATGACCGCGGTCGACGTTGCTTAACTTTGCTGATCGGTTAAGAACAGCTAAGTAAACTTTTCTACGAGCGCGAATTTACTTAGCCGTTCTTGATCGGTTAAGAACGGCTAAAACTTCGCTACGAGCGCTTCCTTAGCTGTTGTTAACTACATATTTTGCTAAGTTAAACAGTGTTCGTTGCGGTCATGACTTGGATGGGTGACCGCTAGTGGCATTTCTACTAAGCGCTTCCGTTCTTCGGAGGGCACGTTAAGCCTTTGCGTCAGTCCCGGTGGTTGCGTCTTAGTATAGCAGATCAAGGGTACTGAAAACACTAACACCTTGCATAGTGGTAGGTTATTTTGCGAATACCGACCTGTCGAGTTACCACCCGCCAACAGAAAATCTGTCGCCAATCACCTAATATTGTGTTCCTTGATATCCATTCTAAGTTAAAGCTGTATACCACCCTCGACCAAATTAAGTACCGACCAAAGTAAAGTTTTTCTCTTTTAAAGCATATCGGCTTTGAAAGAGAAAAACTACTTTAAATTTAAATCAAAACCTTTCACAACTTAAAAGTATACAACGCAATTTAGTTCTATTTAAGTACTTGAATGTCGTAGGTATTTTATCCCATTATTAAAAAACCAAACCACGGAATCGATTTTGTAAAAATGTCTATGGGGCTTACTTATTTAAAAAATGTTTTTTTTAGATCGGTTCATTAATGAAGGAGATCTAACGTAAAAATAAAAAAAATACAACACAATTTAGATTGTCCCCCTTTTTGAAGTCGTTTAAAGACCTTTATTTTTTTTCAATTGGAGATTCGACAATGATTTTAGATACGCTATATTTCAGCAATTCCTCCACGACCACAACAAGCCAACTCTCTCTTTCTACGACGAGATGTTGCAGCATAACAATCAAAAGGAAAAAGTGAAACAGCGCGATTTGCAAGTAAAAGAAAATGAAGAGGTAAGAGAAATAGGCTTTTTTTTATCCTCACCTGATTGAAATCGTATTCGATTCACTTGTTGAGTTGATCGAGTCGATTAGACTTTATCAGTCTTAATGACGCAATCAATAAATATATATAAAACATTTAATCAAGATTGATTACATGTTTTTTATAATAAAACAACATCATCATAATCAACAGCCATTTAATTTTAATGTTTATACCTTATAGGTTAGCCTTTAACAAGATTCGAAGCTGTTGTTGCCTTAACACACCGTTAGGTGCTTGGCGACAGATTTTCTGACAGGGTGGTAGCTAGCCAGGCTGGCATCTGAAAAATGCCCTACCACCATTCTATGACGACTTTCATCCTAAGAAACCAACCGGGACCGACGGGTTAACGTGCTATAACGTCCAACAAAGCACAAAGCCCTTCTAAAAGGGGGGGAAGGGGGGTTCGCTGTGTTAGATAGAAGTTCCGTAGAAGACGCTGCTGCTCACCTTCTGGTATTATTCCCTACGTCACCTATTATTCTTACGAATCCGATAGGAAGATAAGGTGGAGGGTACAAGGTCTCCCACGGGGAAACCCGTTACCCTACGGGGGCAACCAGGCCGGTCTCACTCCGCACTTTGGGTACAAAGTTATAGGCACATCGTATTCATCCGCACGGGGTTATTCTATGTTGCGTGCCGCGCCAGAAGAGGTCAAAGCTATGCGTGGCTATGCCATAGAAAGAGACACGCCTTGTAGGTGAATATATATTAGGTACTCAATGCTTTGCGAGCTGAAGTGCACTTTATTGCTTCGTTGCTAGAGTCCCTTATTTATTGGAATGGCTTTACGGAGTGATCATTCTGGTCCTTTTTATTCTGTGGTCTAATTCTTTGGCCTGTTTTGGTTCAGGGACTGGAGCACCATCTCAAGTCCATTTATTTGCTAAATCTGTAGGTAGGTGCACTCTTAATCAATTGTAACTTATATGTATATTTCTTTATGATCGGAAATCAACCATTGTTTGTTTTAGAGGCAAAAAATAAAGGATGAAATACAAAGAAGGCAGGAGTTATTGCGAGAGGCGGGTAAGCGTGTGCACAGATCCAGTATGAGCCAAGAGAGCAGTCTGGATGGACAGGGAGATTCAACTCAGCAGGAGTTACTCTTGTAAGCATATTTTTTTAACATCTTCGATGTATTTCTGGCTTCATATTAAAGTTAGAAATACAACGTCGTTGCGAGACGCTGATAAACAGTGCGTGCACAGATCTTAGTGAGCAGTTTGGATAGGCAGTGGGATTATAATTATATTTTTTTGATATCTGTAGCCATGCACCTAATAGTGTGTTCTGGCAGCAGTCCTTGACAGCCAGTAAAATTAAAGGCACATGAGACTGAACCACTGTATGTTTCAGGGTGATGGGTGCAGGGCGATTCGTCGTTGACGAAATGAATCTGTTATAAGCAGAGGTTAGTCCACTTAACATCAGGTGGGCCTCGAGCTTGTTCCGTCACAATAACATAAAGAAAGTATACCCTTTTCAAAAACAAAAAATTGTAGTATGTACATGATGTGATATGTACCTACATAAGACTATGCAGTCGTAGAAAAATAAGAGAAACGATTAATTAGATATAGACCAGCACTTCTCCATTGATAACCTCTATTACATGTACATACATATATGTATACATGGACCAATGATTGTAGTATATAAAGTATGGAAGATGTAAGTTAAGCTAAATACGTTCTCAATAAACCTTCATCACTACACGGCAACCGGGACAGGATAGGAGTTTTCTTCGAAAGGAAGCGCTTCACATTGGCCTTTGTAATCAATGAACTGTTCAACAACGCATTAATATAATACAATTTAGCACCACAGGAAATAATGATGGAAAATTTCTCAAGGACAGCTGCCGGAACACACAGGTAGGTACTTGGCGACAGATTTTCTACTTGTGGGTGGTAGCTAACCAGGCAGGCATTCGCAAAATGCCCTTCTACCATGCGGTGAAGCTTAAACCCGCGGCGGGGTTCGAACCATGGACTTGCTGCACGGCAGTCTATAGCCAATGCCACTGAGCCCTCACTGCTTCGAAAACCTCAGAGGTGGTCCCATATAAATTTAATATTATTCTCTCCACAGCTACGCTGACGACAAAATGTCACCGACAAGAAACGCGTCGCATAATCGCGTGGAGGTGACTTGCACATGCGAAAACAAAGGTGTACAAGTTCTGAGAGTCAAGAAAAATAACAAGAAGGTTTACATTGGAAACTGTTTAGGTATGTTACATTTCAATTACCAATAACGTTTAGGAAGTTATAGCTAGATATATATTTCTAGGTTAGCCTGAACAACATCTTTGACCGCATCATCACTTACCATCATGCGAGATAGTGGTGAAAGGCTAATCTATCGAGAATTAAAAAAAAAGATAGAATATTCTGTATTTGTATCCCTTAAAAATAACATTATAATAAAAACTAACAAATAAACGTATACATAAGGCGGTCTTATTGCTTAAAGCATTTTCTTCCAGACAACAGATCTGAAGTATCTCGCAAAAATTATCTAAGTTGGCAGTTAACTAGTCAAATATTACTTACAAAATAGTTATCTAACTAAGTATTTCACTTTTACACCTATTTAAATAAATACATACAATAATACATACACATACTTACCTACAATATTTAAGGATCGTAGTAAGTAAAATCAGTGGTCTCTGCCTACCCCAACGGGAAAGAGGCGTGATTTTATGTATGTATGTAGCATTAGCATTACCACCCACACTGAGACGTAGTTTACAAACAAATGGCTCTCAAGGTTAGCTGCTGGAACACACCGTTAGGTGCTTGGCTAGAGATTATCTACTTGAGGGTGGTAGTTAGCCAGCTGAGCATTCGTAAAATGCTCGACCACCATGCAACACACCGTTAGATATATATTATAATAATAATATATTATATCTAGCCCTCCTTGAGAGCCGATCGTTTGTACAGTACGTCTCAGTGTGGGTGGTAAAGCTAATGCTACATACATACATAGCATCACGCCTCTTTCCCGTAGGCGTAGGCAGATACCACAGATTTCCACTTACTACGAACCTTACATAATATATATCTTTAGCTTCATCTACACTCATCAATCCTTTCATACATAAGCGTTGGTTTAGGGTACTCCTTACCTGGCCTTTTCTCAGAAAGTCTTCAATCTGATTTCGGAACGTTCGCCTAGGTCCTCCCATTCACTCCCAACACTTCCGTTCACTTGGTAATCAAATGGTGGATACATTTAAATAATAAAATGTAAAATATGATATCGGAAGGCATTAGTATTTGCAATACACTCAAAAAATATGGAAGGGCGTGCTTTCGTAAGCGGGAAAATATCTGATATCCTTCATAATGAAGCATCATTATGAAGGATATTGGAGCCATCAAGGCAGATAAAAAATGAGTCAAACTCCTCTGACCTTATCATAGAAAATGAATACGTTTTATTTTAAAATCAATTGATAAACTTAAATTCTCGTAAAAATATTTAACGAATAATAATAGGACTTAGCCCCATGAGTTCTGTCTTGTGAGGGCTCGCGTTTATTTTACAACCAGATTCTAGTGGTGTCATCTAGTATTAAGTAGATTAACTACGATGTATTTTAGTATTGAGTTTAGTTCCGTTGGGGCGATAACTCTTTGGTTTCCTAACAGATGGCGTTAGTAGTACAATAACATTATATCCAAAGAATCTACGAATAATAATGAAAAGAAATGTAATTCAAGCTCAAAAACAACAGAACGGAAACTATACCGCAGCGGGCGTGGCTTAAAAAGTGTACCGCACGGCGCTGTCAGTTCGCCGCGTGGGCTCGAGTCATGCGGTTGTACCGCGGATTTTTCAACTGAATTTATCAATGTTCTTCTGCGTTGTTTAATTCTGCAAAAATACCAAAATGTGAAATAAAATGGTTGAGAAGCCAGGAAAAATCAGGAATACCTTTTATAAACGAGTAAAGACCAATATTTTCGAAACCCATACTTGACTACCCTGGATAGTTTTATGCAACATGAATTTTACATTAAATCAAAAATAACTTTGGAACATTGTTAGTCTTAGAACATTTTATATGCAAACAATTCCCATTTTTTTTTTGTATTCTAAATTTGTTATGTTAAACATGTGCTAGAAATGTCATAAAAAATACTTTGTAAAAGGTCCTGAATTCTTATTTAGTGCTACTAATGACATAAAAATATCCTAGAAGTAGGGCTTAGGTCTGACAAAAGTCAAAGTGTCAATTGATGTCGTATTTTTCAGTACTGATTTCATTTTAGGGATACAAAGGACATAAAAATTACAGATAAATTGATATTAGGTCTTATAACTGTCATGCTTGAGATCTATTTCTAGATAACTATTTTATCATTTGTAGCCAAAATATAAAATTATAACAGATAAATACGACATCAACTGTCACGTTGATAGTTGTCACACCTATGGCTGCGGTATTGTTAGTTCCAATAGGTATATATAAGCTATCTACTTCATTTGGTACAATGAAATACTACGAGTAGAATAATAGTTCTGAGGATGCTGGGCACGCTGCCAACTGGTAGAGGGCTGGAGTGTTTAGACTGCCTGCAAGCCTGCAATGGCATCTAGGTTGACTAAATGCTTTCGTTGTAGTAGCTAAAAATATTTATTATAGATTGCAGCATTTTGTTAAAATACATACCGCCATAAAAAACTTGATGTACTTATTAATATAATACACGCAATAAGATTTTTTTTAATTCAAATTTAATACCAAATTATATCCAGATCAATATCAACTTGCATAAAAAAGTTTACTTGAAATCCATTTCTACTCATTTTTGCGCATTATATATACCGACTTTTAAATTATAGAATATAATTTCCAAGAAAGTATTTTTAGTAGTATTCCAATCTACTGAAATAAATTGCATGAAAAACCATAAATCAATTTTATAGAAAAAAGATGTAATAGAAAATTAATCCGTAAAAAGCTAACATATTGTGGCATAACGCCATCCACGCGCATTTAAAGCTGGGACCGCACTACAGAGGTGCGGCGTGACGTGGAATCTGAGCGACCATCACTACCTACTAGTATTTACGGAGGTGCAAAGCAGTGCTGCAGCGAAGTACCTAGCAGCTACGGAAGTACTCACAAAACCTATCTTGACGAAATGAACAACATACAGTATAGAAAACTGAAAATTATTGTACCTCCTAACATTAAAAATAAATACTCAGGTGACCCACTGGGGTTATTTAAACACTTGCATAATGTAATTGTGTAATTTATGTTATTAATGTAAGTGGTCTTTTGTACCGTTTTAATTATTGATAAATAAATAAATAATTGCAACATTATTCCGGTTCATAAAAAAGTTCAATTAAATATACTTCTCGAACAATAATACTTCCGAACAGAAATCCAATCTCCCATAAGTCATTCTAAATTCACCAGAAGCATAAAAATAGAAAACTACTTGTACCTAGAGATAATAACGTATACGGCAAAAAATATCTCAATTCATAATTTCTCTCCTCATTAATAATCTGCCGTGTACAATTAAAGATAAAATCACAGGAAAAAAATATTAAATATATTCTTAAAAAATATTTTGAAACGTTATTTTATAGCTATATTAAATTTAATATGCGTTACGAAGTTTGTTGTTTGATATAGTCTATGGTTGGACCGGAACGTTCAACACAAACCTTGCCCGCTATGGAATCTCCCATACTACTCTGAAAACGCTGGTATGCCTCAATCAATTTTAAGTCTTAAAACAGAGAAGTTAAAGAACATTTTCACAAGGTAAGAGTCTGAGAGTCCTAGTTATGGATGAGAGAGAGGTGTTGCTACTGTTCTAGGAAATACAGGTTAGATATTAAGCATTTACGTTTATGTTCTAGAAACGGTGTGGCTTTGGCCGCACTAGGTTCTCCATCCATAGGTGTTTATACCCTCATTAGTAATTGTGTTCTTTCGGCATATTTAGAACTCTACTGACTACTTATAGGCAAACGAATAAATTATATTTATATTATTTCATGTTTGGAAAATGTACAAACCCAACGAATGCAATAAAAAAAAGGATATTCAAAATCTACACAGGTAAATGCTTGCAAGTCTATGCTACGAACGAAGTTAAACATAAGTAAGCCAATACGTGTTTTGCGGTTTTCTTTCTTTCGGATCCGAAGTTCGATATTTTGACGAATTAGAGTAGGGGGCCCTGGTTCGTATTTGTTGTATGCTCAGTGGGTAGCTACTTACTAAACATACAATAAAATAATTCATTGAGCGCCTGATAACAGCTATTCGTGTGAGCAATACTCATGCTTGGCTCTAAAATCTAGGTCTATCTAAAATTTATCTTTTTGTTTAGTTTTGTTATTTTGTTCGCTATTTGGCAGTGTACGTAACACATTGTAAGATATAGTGTGATACTATATACCTATTTTTATTGAGAATTCAATGTCTAAAAAAACCTCACATAGGTTTTAAGACATTACTAACATAAAGCATAATGTTACAAAATCACAAATATACGATAGAAAAATTTTAATCATGCGCGGTATTTAATTTAAAAAAAAAACCTTTCGTATATTTGTGATTTTGTAATGTAATTCACATAGCAGGCGTTATTACAAACCTAACAGCATTAAAGCATAATGTATTTTATAAATTTCTGGATAATAAATTAAAAAAAAGTAGCGTGACTTTTTCGTTGACTATAGCAATGCGGCGTAGCAGAATGGTTCTTTCAACTAATGGCTAAAATTCCAAATGGATGAGGTCGTCGAAGGAGAAATAATCGTGATGTCTTGAAAAAAGGCAGATACAGCTGAAAAATTATTAAGTGTTCTATTTGAGTGAAAGATATAACTTATTCTCGTTTGAAAAAAAACTGTTTTCCACGACTCTTCAGAGATAATAATCGATTTCACACACATTTTTGAACGTAAAATAAGGTCTTATGAATTGTTTAAACGTGGGTGGACCGTGTAATGACTGGAAATCTACTGCAGCGCGTCTCTCCGGTGCCGCAAGGTTTGCACTTGCAGCAGTAGCACGGCGGCGCGGCGCAGCCGTGACGCAGAGTTGCCTTAGGAGACATCTCTGTAGCGCTGGGCCGTGCCTCTCCGAAGCCGCATCACTATAGTGCGGTTTACGCTATTAATAAATGGATACAAATTAATATTTCTCCAGCCGCGCCGCTTCGCTGCCACGCTGTGCCGCAGTAGTGCGGTTTGGCCTTTAGACAATGACGGCGGTGACAACATCAACTTGACGTAACCAATCAGATGCGATCATATCTAAGCGCCAAATCAATTAACCAATCAAATTGAATTTGGAAAATTGTGCGTGTTTTGTTACTTGTGAACTTGATGAGGCCGAAATCAAAGCGTTCACTGTATCAGAGTTATACTTCTTTACATTATTTATTCGTAGCAAAGAATACAATATTGTTTGTGTTAATGTTTTTTTTATTTTGATCATTATTTTTATTGGAAAGGGTACCTCCGAAGTTATCCCATAAATTTCATCAATAAATCGGTTGAGTAGTTTATAAGTTATAGTGATTAAACATAAAAAAATATTTGCTCACCTAGATGGTTTCATGGCTGTTGTCGACGATGAACGGTTTTTTAAGCGAGTGAATGATTTGTATGCATTCTTTGTCACGAAAAAGAGTAAAAAAATGTTCATTAAGAAGTCGGTTCAATATATTTTTCTATTCCTCCGTCACCTTAATATCAACTTAAATATTATTTATTTCTGAATACAAGAAAAAATAATTATAATTACTTCCACTTTATGCACTACTCTGTGCGAAACTGTTGAGCAGTCAAGTATGTGATCTCTGAGCATTGAGACTTGGCATCTTTGCCAAGTTCCAATGAGCAGAGACAACGTACTTTGACTGCTATTAAATCCAACATTTCTCTCAATCTTACAGGACACTCAGCCAACGGTGCAACAACATACCTTGCAATCGACGAGGACACCGGCGAGCGTGTAATCACCAAAAAATGGGAAATACCACCAGCTAACGACTTGCTAACGCGCACAAAACAACTTAACAATCTACAGCAAGACCTGAAAACCATGGCAAGACTCCAACACCCATCCATAGTGCCATATACAGCCATAGAAATATGCAAAGAGACAAACAAAAAAGAAGTGAAACAGTGCGTCTATATTTTCAGAAGTTTCGTTTTGGGAAGTTCGTTGAAATATATCAGGAATCGATTAAACCTGATCGGAGATCCATTTGAATCGTTAAGATTGTTGAGGCATGTTGGTTTGGGTCTGTTTAGCGCATTGAAAGAGCTGCACAGTGAGGGGATAGTACATGGGGATGTTAGGAGTGAAAATGTTTATTTGGATGATTGGTCGGGAGTTAAGTTGGTCGGTGCTTCTTTGGACACAAGATTGAGTGAGATTAAGTATGGTGGCTGCTATTGTGATAGGTAAGTTTTGCTTTAAAAGCGTTTCGAATAATGGTATATAAAAATTTAAGAGACTTAAGTCAAAATTATTTATTGTGAAGGTAAATTATAAAATGTTATTAAAAAAATGTGTGTTGCCACTGATGGCACTGAAACGTGGTCCTTAACTGTGGCCCTTATGGACAAGCTCAGTGTCGGTCATCGAGCTATGGAGAGAGCTATGCTCGGCGTTTCTTTGCGTGATAAAATCCGGAACAGGGATATTCGCCAAAGAACCGAAGTCACCGACATAGCTCTCAGAATTTGCAAGTTGAAGTGGCAATGGGCGGGCCACAATACTTGACGAGCTGATAACCGATGGGAAAGAAAGGTCCTCGAGTGGTTACCACACTACACCGAAAGACGTAGAGTTGGTAGGCCGCCCACTAGGTGGACTGACGACATCATTAAAGTTGCGGGTAGCCAATGGTTACAAGCGGCTTATAGCCGTTCTTTGTGGTGGCTAAGATAATCGGGGTTAGGGTAGATTTATATTAGAGCGGGCCGTGCCCGGGGCGTGCCGTGTACGTGGCCCGGACGGGGCACGGATTTGAAACGTTACATACATTTTGTATGAAGCAGTTTATATTAGACCGTGCCTGATCCGTGTCCCGTCCGGGCCCGCCTACTAACAGCACGGATGGGCTCCGCTCCGGCCCGCCCCGTCCTCGCCCCGGCCCGGACACGGCCCGGTCTAATATAAATCATCCCTTATTCTACAATCTTAATACGGGTTTACTCTTTGACGGTCTGTTATAAAAGTCAGACAAGTCAAGACGTTTTTATCTTAATAGTTACCAAATGTATAATTTAATCTAAAAAATTTCCCTTTCTTTAATCTAAAAAAGATATTATGAATCATTTCACTTCCATTAAATGATACGTATTGAATTTTCTTTATGTGATAATCTTTAGGAATTTGATTATGAAATCGGTCACAGTTAGATGGACCTGGCACCGATTTGTGTTTTTTTTACCTTTGTGGTATCAAGTATGTTAATATTTACCTCCTGATGTGGTAATCATGTTAATCACCGTTTAATTTAAATATACCCAAATTATTTGGAGTATACATTATATTTAAAAAATATTTAATGACTCAGTAAAGCTAATATGTAAATATCTTTAAAAAAATATCTGATTTTTTTGTTTATAAATAGCTCATACTACCCGTTTTTTCAAGATAAATATCCATATCAGCTGCTTAAGTACACGATGAGGCACCGGGTTAGGATGTCCTCCCCCCCATTATCTTTTCCCGTGGGTGTGGTAAGAGACGACCAAAAGTTTTATTTTTATTTTCTTATTGCTGACAAGTAATCCTTTGACCACAATCTCAACTGATGATAAGTATATACATATGATAAGAATTACTGGCTCTCAAGGACAGCTGCCGGAACACACCGTCAGCTGTTTGGCGATTTTCTACTTGTAGTGGTCGCTAGCCAGCCGGGCACTCGCAAAATGCCCTTCCACCATGCGGTGAAAGCTCAAGCCTGGGACAGGAAACGAACCATGGACCTGCGGCGCGGCCGTCCATAGCCAATGCCACACTGCTTCAAAATACCGGAAGGTAGGCAACAGTGCCTTCTGAGGAGGTGCTATCTTACACTGCGATCCCCAAGACGCCTGCCAAGCGTGAGGATTATGGCAAACCCCCCTTAATGGTGGAGGCTGTGTTCAGTGTGTCCTTAAATATAGCTGCCGAAACGCACCGTTATTGGTGGTCAGGCCACGATTCAAAAAAGCCCTACCACCTTGCTGTGAAGAACAAACCCGCAACAGGGTATCAACTCTACGCTTATGAGAGTACTGTATCAGCCGGATAGTCCACTGCTGAACACAGCCTCCCCAAATTGGCGGGTATTGCCATAATCCCCACGCTTGGCAGGCGGCTTGGGGATCGCAGTGTGAGATATCACTTCCTCAGAGTGCTGCTGCCAATCTTCTGGTGTGTTACCCTTAGTTGCCTCTTACGACACCCACGGGTAGAGATGGGGGTGATATTCCGGCATCCCTCGAGCCACTTTTAGGCTTCAATCGCTTCAAATGTAACCCTTGTTGATTTCCGTGATATCCTTCTTACCCAATTCCACAGACAGACTCGGGCGCAAGATATCTTCAGCTCAGGTCAGGTGTTGCTATCCATAGTGGCGCAAGAACGGACCTATATGGCAATGCCGCCGGATTTACCCAGTGCTGCTAAGGATTTCTTTGCTAAGTAAGTGTTTTTACCATAGGCTTAGGATGAACAAGACCAACAGTGACGGATGAACGATGTTACAAAAAATGAAATGTTAATGTGTGAGTGACATAGTGTTGTCATGACGCGGGCGTAATACTATCGACAGTTTTAGTGGTTGAATCTTAGGACATATTAGTTTGAAATTATGCCCTATATAGTTCATTGAGACTATTGTAATGACCTTTAATAACACTTAAATCACAGAAATGCAAAATATGCTATTTCATTATCTTGGACAACTTATTTTTCCAGTACTTATGATTGACTGACTGACTACTGACATTTAACAGCAAAATGGCCATATACAAAACCATTATTAAACCTATCTGGACGTACGGTATTCAGTTATGGGGCTCAGCTAGTAACAGCAACATAGAAATATTGGAAAGGTTCCAGAATAAAACAGTGCGAAACATGCTCAATATACCTCCATATATTAGTAATAAATTTATGCAAATGGACATCAAACTGAAAACAGTAAAGCAGGAAGTGGAAACCTACAGCAAAAGCTATCAGTCTAGACTGAACAGACACAGAAATGTACTGGCAGCTCAACTGCAAGGATCGGGAAGCCTCAAATTTTGTCGTCTAAAACGGCATAGTATTCAAGGGCTACCAGACAGATTTACAGAAAAAGACTAAGAGATGACTCACTGGACAAATCTCTTGACCAAAGACAGGAATTCAGAGATCTTCAGTCAGCCCATTGGACTATTGTCTTTCACAGACAGATCGCCAAGTAGCAGTATAGAAAAAAAAAAAAAAAAAAAAAAAAACTTATGATTTAAAGACCAAACTACTTAACTGATTATGATAAAATTTCGATGGGATGAATCTTAAAGTATATCCTTTCAAACAAATACGATGTTTTCAAGTGAAAATCAAATCAAAAATCATAACATGAATACAACCTTATTGAGAACTTGTTTCTTTTTTTTGATGGGTTAAAAATAAAACTCATTCAAAGTTGATGTTCAATGCATTTATTTTAGGTCAAAAATTGTACAGCATTTTTAAAAGTCAAACTACTATAACTTCATCGTAACAAGATGAAAATAAAACTTACCATTACTAAGTATTATGATTACCATTAACAAAATCATTTAGCTGCAAATATACAGATCCTGTAATCAGTATTATTATATTATTAAATTATATTAAAGTATTCACATGTGGTAAGCAAATGTCCAATTTGTCCCCTATGTAAACATAGCTCCTTGGGCTGTAGTAATGACGATGTGTACATCATTTCGATGATCTTTAATAACTGACCTACTATACATGTAATTCTTTAACGACTGCTTTTAATTCTAAAAGCCGTTTTATCATTATTTTTGTTTTAGCTTTTAAACTTCTTAAGAGATCATATTTTTTTGTAATTTTTGTCATAAATTAGAACATTAGTAAATAACTTTTTTTTCCTTGGATACAGTACTTGATTTGAAGGACCAGGTATTGGCTAACGGTGGTGATATATCTCTATTTACGTAAGGGTAGGGCCACCCAATTTTCAATTTTATCTGGAAGGAAAAATAAAAATCAATTTTGTGTCAGGATAGCCATAGCTATCCAGCGCGGTAATGAAGCGAGTATTATTTTTATTGCACCTGGAACGCTAAGGGAAGGGTTATTAGATTGACTCTACATATCCTAGTCTTTATATTAAAAAAAAATTTGACCATTTATTTACTACAAATTAAACTGTTACTTGTGTCATAATTTCCTAAAGCTATTGACTTCCATTTCCACAGCTACAAGCGTTCAGGGACATTAAAAGTTGGTATTGAGTCTTTCATTAGTATACATCGATGTTTTCTTTGTGTGACGCATTTTGATTCAAAATGTTTACTACAAAGTGTCGAGTTTTTATTTAGTGTATCAATAATACGAACCCTTTTATCATATAATAAAAAATTGATGGAAATCTGTAAGAACACAAACATTATTCTACGCGTGCATATAGTTATTTCAAATTCCACTCTGTAAAATAGTCTTTTGTTTAAAGATACTAATATTTTATGACAGAAGTAGGATATATTTCCAATTATTTATTGAGTTAGAGGAACTTTTCACAAAAATCATCATAATAAATTTTGATTAATATATCTTGTGATAATATTTACTCCCTTATATGTAAACTCTCAATAAGCTATAAACTGATCTGGCAAGTTCTCGCTAATTATTATGTAATTATATTATTTTTTAAAGTAATTTATGACCGAACAAGTACCGGTTATTTTTGAGGTTAAAATATGTACCCGAGCAGTCAAGTCGAACCTACAGGTCAGACACAAACTATCGACTTTATCGATACTTGTGACGTCAGAACTTTGTCAAGCCCTATCATAAACAAATGTTTTTATATTTTTTCGTAAAATACCAAACAATTCTTCATGTAGCAATGTAATTTAATGATAAGTATGAAGAGAAACCTATTATCTAATATTACTATTGTTCTTATAACTAATTTTAAAAGAAAATTACGAAATAATAATTATTAAAACAGCAGTACAAATGAACATAAATTACCTGTGAAACGTGTATATATTCGGGTTATTACGTCTTGTAACCTCACATTCACTCACTGACCAAGACACCATGCTAGCAGAATAAATATTATATATTTTAATCGTAAGATATTTGAGCAAATACACAAAATTCGCGTTGACTTGGAAGAGGCCGGGACGCTATGGCCTCTTACTCGCCGAAAAAAATGACATACTGACTTCTTGTTTCCCTATCTCTTTTTCTCTCGCGACGGTTTGTAGCAGCTTAGGACCTTTCACTCCCACACTTCGTAGGTCTTTTGAGAATAGCGAAAAAATCCTACGTCTATGGTTTTTACGGTTCCGTACCTAAACATTTTTTTGTTTTGTAACGGAACAAGCTCGAGGCCCACCTGATGTTAAGCGGACTAACTTCTGCCTATAACAGATGCGCTGGCTCTCAAGGACTGCTGCCGGAACACACCGTTAGGTGCTTGACGATAGATTTTCTACTTGAGGGTGGTCGCTAGCCAGGCGGGCAATCGCTAAATGCCCTTCCACCATGCGGTGCAGCTCAAGCCGGGGATCAAACCAGGGACCTGCGGCACGGCAGTCCATAGCTATTACCGCTCGGCCATCATTGCTTCAAAAGTAATAATAATGCCACTAGTACATGTACTATTTTACATAGCTGTGAGCAAATTAGATTGAGGAATAGAAGGCGATATACGAAAATATTAGTGTTTAATCTATGTATATCTGGTATATCTGTGGTTAGAGTATGTAGAGTATCTTATCCAATACTTTCAGATGTTTGACTGAAGATAATTCGCAATGGACGGCTGAGCAGTTAGTCAATCACGTGTTCCTTACCAACGGACCACTCATAACCGTCAGCAAAACGGAAAACCACGAAGAAGTATGTATTTCTATTGTTCTATTTAAAAATAACAAATACTATTCAAGTGCTAAGCGAGACGTCAACGCGGGCATCCCGAGCTCTCCTTGAAAAAGACCACCGAATGTGGGTGAAACTATATAGCTATCTGACTTATTCACGTGAGTTACCCTTATCACGTATTATCTATTAAAAATACTGTTCAAATATTTAAGTGGATATTAAATTAATATCATAGAAAAAATACTTAATATAAAAATGTATCTAGTGACAACTTAATATGATAAAAATTAAGAAATAAAACAATTTATAATCCATTGGTTCCTGCAACATAGTTATACACTAGTTTGGGAACCTATGGGTTCATTGTATGTACTCTAATCATTGTATGTACTCTAATCAATGTAGGTCAATAAAAAAAAAATTTCTTTTATTTGTTTGAATTTGGCCTAATTATCCTGTTACTCCGACGTGACGTCATAAACTCCACGTAGTATTGGAAAATTATGTTAAAATATTTCAATTGAAATATTTTTTGTTACGAGGTAATCCATGCATTTTATATAGAATTATTTAGAGTAATAATGCAGAGTATAATTTTTTTATATGGAATTTTATTTTAAACTTTCAATTTAATCACTTGTTTTATAATCACAGGACGATGACGCAAAGAAGATTCCTCACACCAGCCCCGTCACGGACGCTCACAGTCGGCTGCACGCTGAGTTTGAAGTCCTGGAGTGGCTTGGGAAAGGCGCCTTTGGTGACGTTTTGAAGGTACATAACTATCCTAAAAAACAAGCTATTGTTCTCCTCACAAGGGATGCCGCTTAAGAGGCCTTTTACATTTTGCAGCCCTCTCACTCGCACTTTTAAAGATAATTTCAAAGAGCAATAATATGGTTTATATTTTTTAAAATGTGATCAATCATTATTTCGCTGCATGCAACTTTAGATGTTCTCTACTATTTTTCATTTTGATATCTGTAATACGGGATCCAAAACGCGTATTTTAGTTATTTTAAATTTTGGGCCTCTAATTCTAATTGGACTCAACATGTAACAAAGTAAACATATGTTAAGAACATCTATAGTTGCATGCAGCGAAATAATGATTGACCACATTTTAAAAAATATAAACCATATTGTTGCTTTTTGAAATTATCTTTAAAAGTGCGAGTGAGAGGGCTGCAAAATGTAAAAGGCCTCTTATGAACTACGGTGTTACTAAAGCCTACGAAATCCGTCCGTCCGTCCTTGCTTATAAAGGGTGACCCGATGGGTGAAAGGGAGCATTTGTGCATCATAAAGGGGCCCCTTAACCTTACCCACTGGGTTGCAAGTCCCAGGCACCTTGACTTGGGTCTCTTCCTCTGCAACGCTATGGACCCGGCACCCGCACGGTGAATCCATGGAATGCTGAGTAATTCGTCTCTCTATTGTACCTGATCACGTAATACGAGATTGATTTTACGATCGATGATTTTTAATGATATCTAATATATATATTTAATTTGTTAAAACATGTAACGAGTAAACGTAATTTTTATTAGTTCGTCGGTTTTAGGGGTAACTTATGGAATCATGTGTACTGGTGTTCAACAATTTTGCAAGTATTTTAAATATCGTATTCATAATTCGCGAATATCATATTCATGTAGAATAAATACTAAAACTAGAAAGCTAAAAATTATGTCTGGTATTCAATTTCCCCGCCACAGGCGTGAGTTTTCATTACTTACGTTTCATGCGAAGCCAATATCGTCCATTTATGAATGAAAT
Organism: Plagodis pulveraria; assembly: GCA_963890685.1. Lineage (NCBI taxonomy): Eukaryota > Metazoa > Arthropoda > Insecta > Lepidoptera > Geometridae > Plagodis > Plagodis pulveraria. The sequence continues at coordinate 4,772,782 of OY982964.1, read as the reverse complement.
TCAATTGTTATCATTATGTATGATTCGCATGTAGTTTTGAGATGGAGCGACACCTATAGTTCAACTTATGTTGTACTACATATCGCCACAATGACATAAAAAAAAAGTTTACGTAATTTTGTAATCAGCTTAGCATAGATAGATACCTTTATTCACTGACCAGAATATGTTTTTTTTTCTTAACTTAAATAGTGCTAAAAGTAAAGTATATGTTTAGCCCCAATTTGGACTAATATTTAAATATATTTCCAGGTAAAAAACAAATTAGACGGCGGGTTCTACGCTATCAAACGTATCAAACTGAATCCTGAGAGCGTTCAATTGAACAAGAAAATCACTCGCGAAGTCAAACTGCTGTCATGGCTGAACCACGAGAACGTAGTCAGATACTACAACGCGTGGATTGAAAGTACTATGGAGCAACACGTTGAGGAAGACAGTGCTATGTGTGCCACCAAGAGTCCTACTGAAAAGGGGATTAGTTTGGAAGGTGAGATGTTTCTGTAGCAGTGATGGCTCAGTGGCATTGGCTATGGACTGCCGCGCAGCAGGTCCATGGTTCGAATCCCGCCCAGAGCTTGAGCTTCACCGCATGGTGGAAGGGCATTTTGCGAATGCCCGCCTGGCTAGCGACCACCCTCAAGTAGAAAATCTGTCGCCAAGCACCTAACGGTGTGTTCCGGCAGCAGTCCTTGAGAGCCAGTGAAATAACAGGCAAAATGAGACTTACCAACTATGTCTCAAGGTGATGGGCGCAGTGCAGTTCGTCACTTGTGATGAAATGCATCTGTTATAGGCAGAGGATACCGCTTAACATCAGGTGGGCCTCGCGCTTGTTCCATCACAATAACATAAAAAAATAAAAAAAAAAAGTTCAGCCGAAACAATAACTTCGCTGTTTCGGCTGAACCATGAAAACGTAGCCATATATTGTATTCACTGTCGTCTGCATACCTGACCTCAGTCTCAATTCTCGAATCACAGGCCTTTGCTTTAGTTCTGTAAACACTATGCTATATTGATCACCGGTTGAAATTCAATGTTTCCAAGAGGGAAATGATAGTTTTTGATTTCCGATAGGGTGCCTGAAGTATATTTGAATGGTGCAGTATATAGTGTTTTTTTTTGCTAATAGGTAAGCCTTAGACCACAATCTCACCTGATTCTGATCAGGTTCTTGATTAAGGGGTCATACTTACTTCAGTATTAAATTACAACGAGTAACACATTTCCCCGTGGGGTGCCGGCTTAGAATGTCTCCCGCCCATTGCTACCGATGGTTGTCGTACGAGGCGACTAAAGGCAAAATATCAGAAAGGGGGCACCAGTGCCTTCTGAGGAACTGATATCTTAAACTGCGATCCCCAAGACGCCTGCCAAGCGCGAGGATTATGGCAAACCACCTCTAAATGGGGGAAGCTGTGTTCAGCAGTGGACAATCCGGTTGATACAGAACTAATATGACGATAGAAAATGATTGTTTGTTTTTTTGTTCCAAACTCGCTTAGAGGACGATGGTTCAACAAACTACTTAGACATAACAGGTACATAAGACTTATGTATGCTTATATTACTGATTGTGTGTACATATATCCTAAGTATCTTGTATTATAACCACATGTACTTTTGTGCCGACTCCGTTTAGGAATAAAGGCGGAACGAAAAAGTATACTAAAACATATTGCTTTAGTGCCTGGAGACCGAGGGCTGTAGAATTGTTCCTGTAGTTGATGATACTTTTATAACTGTAGTCTTTTTATGTTTGACCAGCTGCGCCGCATGGTTTCACCAGCATAGAAAATGATGATAACCAATGCTGAAGAAAAGTATCCTATGTGTATTAACACAGTCGAAACTATGTATATTCCAAGTTATAACCAAAACGGTTTAGCATTTTTTTTAGCTTATAGGCTAGCATTTTACCACTATCTCACCTGATGGTAAGTTGTGATGTGGTCGAAGATGTTGTTCAGGTTATCCTAGCATTACTAGTTCTCAAGGACAGCTGCCGGAGCCCGAAACAAACCGTTAGGTGCTTGGCGACAGATTTTCTACTTGGGGGTGGTAGCTAGTCAGGTGAGCAATCGCAAAATGCCTTACCACCATGCAAAATGTTTCAGTGTGAAAGAGTAACAAACAGTCACAACCTCACTCACTCATTAACTTTCGCATTTATAATATTAGTGTGACAAGAGTGTGTATTAGTTATGAACAGATCTATATCCAAGTAGATTCTACAACAGTAGTAACTTTACAAAATCACAAAATTATGATTGGAAAAAATATGGTATACTATATGACTATAATTTTTCCTCAAATTTTTAATTGTTATTTTGTAATTTAATCCGCAGAGCATGCGTCATTGTAAAAATATGAAAAAATAGTATCTCTAGTTGCTACAGTGCACTTCACGACTAATCACTTTATTTGCGCACTACTGTTTCAAGAGTGAATTTCTGTGACGGAACAACCTTGAGGCCCACCTGATGTTAAGCGGACTAACCTCTACCTATAACAGATGCATTTCGTCACGAGTAACGAATTGCACTGCGCCCGTAATTTTGAGACATAGTCGTTAAGTATCATGTGTCTGTAATTTCACTGGCTCTGAAGAACTGCTACCGGAACACACCGTTAGGTGCTTGGCGACAGATTTGTTTTATTGCGGTTGTACCAACCAAGGCGGACTCATTCTAAACTACCACCAATTTAACCACCTAAAACATTAAGTATCTACATATCATCATGCCGTGTTATCCACAAAGGGGTAGGCACAACAGAAGTGTCCACGTTTCAACAGACATGTTTTGTACCCATGTAATACGGTAAGCCTATTGCCATCCACCGAGCACAGTTTCAGTTTTCAGCAGGACTATTACGTACTTGCGAACGGTGCAATAGTTTTTAAAATATTAGCAAATTACTGGAATTTTCATAAAGGATTTTACCACCTTAGTTGTACCAATCCCCAAACATTACGAAAATAATAAATTTAAATTCACTTCGTACCATAGCCTGTTATCCAAAAGTTACGTCTCCGGAGCGCACTACTACTACCCAACAAAAATATACTCGCTTCATACTAACTCTTTACACCCGACGGCAAAAAACTGTTTTTACTTTAAAATTAGATCGTTTTTTTAGACCTTGGTAGATTGTTATCAAATAAATATCGAAAATAACTTCTATTCACTGACTACTCATACGCTGGAGTTGGCTTAATTAAGGTAATATAAAATGGTGTAAGCTATTCATACACCCATCAGTTCGTAAGCTAAAGTGAGGCCATTTTAATGTTTGGTTCAGTTCCCGGACTGTCGGAAAATACTTCCTTAATTTCGGGCTCTAATCATGTCCACGAGGATGGAGGTCAATGTATCCATCGCAGTGGGGCTCAGTGGCTAAATTGAGTTGTCAGATTGAACCCAGTGCGTTGAGGTTTTAAATCGATGCTTTTCATACCAATGAGGCAGTACAAAACTAATTATTTTCTATATTATCAGGTATTGTAGCCAAACTGGGACAAGAGGTGAAAGTAGAGTGGTCAATGTCAGAGGGACCTGTCCAAAAGAGTTCTGACACCGACAGCGAGGACAGCGAAGAAGATGACGATGAACATGATCCATGGTTTAATATAATGAGGTAAGTTGTTGAAGTGGACCGCTTTATATTAACCCTAGAGTAATCCCTCCATCGGTGAAATGCGAATTAATATGCTGAAAACATTTGGCCGCACATACTTAACATTTTTTGTTTTTCAAATTATATCTTCTTATTATTTTTATTCATATATCATCATAAATTATTAAAGCTTGGAATAAAACATAAAATATCAGAAAAAGTAGCATGTAGTGAAGTTATTATTCGAAAGAAAAACCATAGAATGAAATACCAGATATTTTCTATTTATCTTCATCTACATCTGAATCAATTTTGTTGTGCTCTGAGCGAATTTACAAAAATCGCATTACATGTTCTGTGTTACAGAAACTAAGTACTAAAATGTTGTTTATAGCTACTCTATTGTATTGGGTTTGTACCTGTAAAGATAGTTGTATGTATGGAAAAAAATAAATAAATATATACCATATTATATATAATAATAATAATATGTTAAATAAGTAAAATTAAACTTGTTCACTAAATTGCCTCTTTCGATCACCCACACACTGAATTTGCTTCACATTAAATCATGGAGGTTATTTACAAGGGAGCAGTTACTAGGACGCTTGACCTTGACACGCATAGGAATTGTAATTTGGCTTAGGAATTGTAATTTGTTTACATTTTATTGACAATTTACTGTTTAGTACTGATTTTACCATAAAACTGACACTTTTGCAACATACTTGCTTAGACATAGTAATTAAACAACTTTAAACCGTTTAAAGTTGTTTAATTACTATGTGTAATAATCGCGAAAATCTAAGACAACATTCTTGCTTAGAGTTGAATATCGTTGGAACATTTTCTGAAAATTTGCGTTACGATGTCTATTTTCACAGTGTTTAAATGCACGTTGAGGCTTTTAGCATGTCTTGCCATTGCCTGTGTTTCGACCATCCTAATTTGAAATAAGAAAACACATTTTTATGTGTGCTCTTATTTTTCTGGCTTCTGCATAAGCGTTGACCCTAAATCTTAGTAGTTTTTTTTTTTATTCCTTGTAGGTTAGCCTTTGACCACTATCTCACCTGATGATAAGTGAGGATGTGGTCGAAGATGTTGTTCAGGCTAACCTAGAAGTAACGTTGTCGACGATCGTAATATAAAAATATATTCTTTATCTCGTTGCAGTCCTGAATACGAAGAATCCAGCATGTGTATAGAGTTCGAACAACAGTCCGACAACCAATCCAAGACAATACCATCGGGGGACGTGGTGGATGCGCCGCGACCTAAATCGGCCAAACTGAACCAAGTTCTATACATACAGATGGAGTTTTGCGAGAAACATACACTTAGGTAAGCTTTAGACGCCTTTATCTTGATATATCTGATTACCTGATCTATGTTTTTTAATTTTTTTATCATTTTTGTGATAAAAAAACGTAACTAATGTTTACATAGTAACATATTATAACAGACAAAAATAGTGAATAATCACCAAAATTAAACCCGCACTTTAATGTAAACTTATAACTAAAGTTTTAACACCTTGCTATCCTTTTAAGCAAAATGACTCCAATTAAATCATTGCTATCGCAAAAATAGTAAACGATCACCAAAAGTAGTAAATTAACACCAAAATTAAACTTGCTATTATTCTTCTGGCGCATCGCCGACCGGTGCCGCGGCAGCGGTCGCTTCAACCGTTTTTCGATAACTATTTCAAAGATGAATAGCCAAGAATTAGTAATACAGTCCGTTTTCTATACAAAACCCCTAAATATTTTCAGAGAAGCCATAGACAACGGACTTTACCAAGAGCACTTTCGTTGTTGGCGTCTCTTCCGGGAAATCGTGGAAGGATTGGCGCATGTCCATCAAAGGGGTATGATCCATAGAGACTTGAAGCCTGTGAACATCTTCTTGGACTCGAACGACCACGTCAAGATTGGGGACTTCGGACTGGCGACTAAAGCTTTCACTGGGTTACCAGCTGTTGATGGTAAGTCTAACGCTATGTTCTAATTAGCTTGAAGTGTAGATTCTGAATTATTATTTTTTTGTCGGATTCGTATGGTTTGTACAGTTTTCGAATATGAAATTATAATTTATTTGTTTGCTTATATATAGTCAGTCGAGTTCTAAATATGCAGAAAGAACACAAATACTAATGAGGATATAAATACATATGGAGAACAAATACATTAACGTAACTATTGACAAAACAAATTTTGTTCTAAATATCTAACCTGTATTTTCTTGAATGGTAGCGACACCTCTCGCTGATCCATAACTAGGACTCTCAGACTCTTACCATGTGAAAATGTTCTTTATTTTTTTTGAATTAAGACTTAAAACTGATTGAGGCAGTTTTCAGAGTAGTATGGGAGATTCCATAGCGGGCAAGAACGTTGCGGTCCGACCATAGACTATATCAAACAACGAATTTCTATACATACGACACAATGTGTGTTATCCGACCGATAAATGCAACACAAATCAAACTCAGCACTTCGAACAGCTCCGTTCTGGACACGGTCATGCAACGTCGCATGTTTTGGTGGCGCGTTAGATTATAAAACAGGTTTGTTGTTGTCGTGATGGTTGAAGTCTTTTTAGATGCAAAAAAATAGTAATTTAATACCCGAAGTACAGGGAAGACGTAATAAAACATTTCTGCATTTATTCTAGTACTAGCGGCCCGCTCCGGCTTCGCACGGGTATAAAATATATAGCCTATGTTATTCACTGCAAAAATGATTAAAGTCGATCCAGTATCATTCATTATTGCCCGTGGCCCGCACGCGTTAAATTTAGAGTAAAACAATTCTTCTTTCCCTAAACCATGAAGATTTCCTGCTATCTTTGGAATATCTAAATTCATACACTCACTACATTTTTACTTATTTACTTTTACGCTTTTACACTACTACACGCTCCCGCCGCCCGGGCCGGCCGGAATCGCCGCAAACGCTACGTCCCGCAATTTTTAAATCTGTAATATCTTCGAAAACATTCAATGAAATCATATGCTGTAAAGGGCCATATAGATCTATATTAAATCAACAATGTATTTAAAGTATTAAATTAGATAAGGATTAATGCTGTATTGATTAAAATCGCTTCGAAAATTAGCCATTATTTGCCGTAAAAAGTAAATGAAAAAAAAAATATTGTGGGATATCCATAAGAGATAGACATATGCCATAGCGGAGTTTTCTGTAGACCTTTTCAATGTGTACAATATTTAGTACATTATTTTGACAAATCTCGTAGGGTTCAGCCTCCGTTTGCAATGTAAGTGGAATTTTTTTTATTATTTACGACATCACATTAGAAACCTCAAAAATAACAGTATTTCTACACTATTTAATGGATGTTATTATACATATAAACCTTCATCTTGAATCACTCTATTTATTAAAAAAAAAACGCATCAAAATCCGTTGCGTAGTTTAAAAGATTTAAGCATACATAGGGATATAGGGACAGAGAAAGCGACTTTGTTTATACTATGCAGTGATTGAGTTAATGTTGGTAGAATCAATGTTGTTTTCTCGTAGCTGAAAGTAAAAGTGGAGAAGTTCACCAAAAATCGCCGTATCTTTATTATGTCGGTTATACTCGTCAACGTTCGAGTTTTAGTTGCTGTGCATATAAACATGTTTTCACTTAGTTAAAGCGCATGGGGTGTTGCCACTTAGGGCGTATTCCATTTGACGCCAATTTCGTTATTTTAGATAATTTTGTACACATTCTGCGTCTATGGTTGTGATCACTGTGATCGTTTGTAACTGTTCTCCCCTAATCCATTAATATATAATAAGAACGCTAAGAATGCCACTAAAATTTGCCACTTCTGTCACTTTTGACATTTGTAGGTAATTGAAACTGTTCCAGTAGCTTCATAGCGTTTATGGCGAAAATAATGTCAAGACCCAAGTGGAAAAATTTTTTGGGATTGAGATCGTTTTTTGGGCGAATTTAACTCCAAATAGTACGCACACTTAGATGACTTACGACTTTTTGAGTCCAGCCATCATCAGACTATCGACAAAACAAATTTTTGTTGCATGCGATTATCTTATTCTGTCGTTGAACAACAAACCAATTAGGATGAAGCTTAACATGAAGAATACATAAAACCTGACAGAGATGTGTAAATATCCATGTTTCATCAGTTTCTGGTCCAATGTAATATAGAGCGAGTCAATAAACATCTACAAGGCATGTTTCAAGACTCCGGAGTGTTTTGAAAATTACTTTGCCAGTTAACTCCAATAACGTGTCCGATACGGGGAACGAAACCAGGCCATCTGGATTCCAAAGGGGTTCTAGAAGACACGACCGATGTAGTTATTAATACTAAAGAGGCGACATTATTCGACAAGATAGATGATATACTGTCTTTATATTATGTATAAATTGCCCGTGGGGTGCCGAATAGAACTGCATACCACATATCTTTCTGTGGAAATCATAAAATACGATGATGGGAGAAATACCATAAAATGGGCAGTAGCGCCTATCGAAGAACAAGTCCACGATTTTTTTTTTATTCTTTGTAGGTTAGCCTTGGACCACTATCTCACCTGATGGTAAGTAATGATGTTGTCGAAGATGTTGTTCAGGCTAACCTAGTATTACTGGCTCCCAAGGACAGCTGCCGGAACACACTGTTAGGTGTTTAGCCACAGATTTTCTACTTGAAGGTGGTAGCTAGCCAGGCGGGCATTCGCAAATTGCCCTACCAACATGCTACAACGACTGTCATAAGACAACAACCGGGAGCGAAGGCTAAACGTGCCCTCCGAAGCACGGAAGCGCTCACTAGTAATATCACTAGCGGTCACCCATCCAACTCATGACAGCGGCGGACGTTGCTTAACTTTTCTGATCGGTTAAGAACAGCTAAGCAAATTTCGCTAGGAGCGCTTCAAATATGATAAGAATGAGACGAAAAAAAGTTAGGTCTTGGTCGTAGTCCGTCCGGGAAATAGTTATGGAGCTATATATACCCATGTATTATATTTCAATGATCTAATGACGCTACTTAATTGATCAAAAACCTTTTAAAACATCTTTATATTTGGAATACTATTCTATTTTAAATACTGTACTGTACTGTATCAGCCGGATCGTCCACTGCTGAACACAGCCTCCCCTATTAAGGGGGTATTTGCCATAATCCCCACGCTTGGCAGACGGCTTGGGGATCGCAGTGTAAGTTAGTAGTTCTTTAGAAGGCGCTGCTGCCCACCTTCCAGTATTTTTCCCTTAGTCGCTTCTTACGACACCCACGGGATGATATGGGGAGGTGAAATTCTAACCCGGCACCTCAAGGGACTATACCATTTTAAGTACTAGGCTCTAATTGTGTATGTGTTGTTGTTTTATATCAATTTATTGTTTTCAGAAAAAGCGAATCGTGAAGAAATGGCGGGTTCCCTTACAGGACATGTAAGTATGAATTCAATACGATTTCATTTATTGTGATATAAACGGCACATGAATTACCATTTATCACACAAATGTTCGTGGGCGACGGTAATCACTTACCACCAGGTGAGCCGCATGCTCGTTTGCCCTCCTATCCCATAAATAAAAAAAAATGTGTTGTTATAAATGTAATATACATTATTATAAAATCCTCACACATACAATTATTTTCAAGAATCACAACAATAGAATTTAATGAAAATAATAAGAACGCAAATTTCAATTAAAAACAATTAAAATAATAATACATAAAAGTCAAATATGCCAACTAAATAAATTAAATCATATATTGATCTTCATGATATGAAGCAATGATGACCGAGCGGTATGGACTGCCGTGCCGCAGGTCCCTGGTTCCATCCCCACCGCCGGCTTGAGCTTCACCGCATGGTGGAAGTGCACTTTGCTTTACCGCCTGGCTAGCTACCCCCTCAAGTAGAAAATCTGTCGCCAAGCCTTAGGGGCAGCAGTGTGTTCCTGCAGCAGTCCTTGAGAGACAGAAGAATTATAGGCACATGAGACTTAACAACTGTATGTCTGGCGCAGTGCATTCGTCACACCACGAAATGCATCTGTTACAGGCAGAGGTTAATCCACTTAACATCAGGTGGGACTCGTGATTGTTCCGTCACAATAACATTAAAAGAAAATGTATATATATACATATGACAAGTCAGTATTAGGCATCAAGAAGTGCATCTCAATGCATCCTCAGAGACCGACAAACTATATACCTATGTATATTAAGTATACAAATACAAAATATAACAAAATTATTGCACTTGAGCCATATAACCTAACCTTGAGCCGGAAGGGGTTGATTGTTCTATATATCGATATAATATCTACCCCTATCTTATAAGTAATTATAAATAATGCGCTCGATCAGCAAAGTTAAGCAACGTCGCCCGCGGTCATTAGTTGGATGGGTGACCGCTAATGACATTACTAATGAGCGTTTCCGTTGGCACGTTAAGCCGTCGGTCCCGGTTGTCGTCTTAGGATGGCAGTTGTTATAACATGGTGATAGGGCATTTTACGAATGCCCGCCTGGCTAGCAACCACCCTCAAGTAGAAAATCTGTCGTCAAGCACCTAACGGTGTATTCCGGCAGCTGTCCTTGAGAGCCAGTACTTCTAGGTTAGCCTGAACAACATCTTCGACCACATCATCACTTACAATAAAAAAAAATGTGCCAAAATCCCATTCATTTTTTTTTTATTCCTCTTTCAGATCGGCACAGCTCTGTACGTAGCACCAGAACTGCTCCAATCAGCCACAAAGATGATCTACAACCAGAAAGTGGACATCTACTCCTTAGGAATAATTCTCTTTGAAATGTTCCATCCATTAGAAACCGCAATGGAACGAATGGCTGTACTAACGCAGTTGAGATCTCCGGACATGGTTCTGCCTGAGATATTTCTTACTGAGGATAATGCCAAGCAGATACACGTCATTAGGTTGGTTGCAAGTAGCTCTTTGTGATATATGGTATCCTGGTACTTTTAATAATAATGGTATCGAATCTATACAAATTCTCTTAACTTATAAAGCAATAATGGCTGGACTGTCGTTCCGCAAGTTGATGGTTTGATCCTCGCCGCCGGCTTGAGCTTCACCGCATGGTGGAAGGGAATTTCGCGGATGCTTTCCTGGCTAGCTATCACCCTCAAGTAGAAAATATGTCGCGGAGCACCTAACGGTGTATTCCGGCAGCATTTCTTCAGAGCCAGTAAAATTACGGGCTCAGTGCAATTCGTCATTTGTGGCGAAATGCATCTGTTATAGGCAGAGGATACCTCTTAATATCAACCAGACCTAAAGCTTATTCCGTCACAACACAAAAAAAACTAATTATGTACTAATAAATACATGTATCGTCCAAGTAAATAAAATCCTTGAAGGTAAAACGCCAGAAGCGTGGAGCAGTAGTGTAGTGATACTGTTCTTCAAAAAAGGCGGCAAGACCTTGTTGATGAACTACAAGCTCATTTAACTTCCGAGCTATGTTTATAAGCTGTTCTCGAGTCATTACGAATCGTCGTGCTTGTAGGTTTACCGAAATAGCTTTCATAATTAGCAAATTGAAGTGGCAATGGGCGGGCCCCCCACTAGGTGGACTGAAATCGTAAAAGTCCTGGGTAGCCGATGGTTACAAGCGGTTAGTAGCCGTTCTTTGTGGCGTTCTATATGGGATGCTTTTGTCCAACAGTGGACGTCTTCCGGCTAATGTTGAATAACGATGTAATAAAATCACATTGCATATCATAATTTTTAGTTGTGGTCGGTTTTGTTTTATTAAAAATAAATTATTTGTATATCTGTTTAGGTGGCTTCTAAACCACGAGCCAAGTTTACGTCCTACATGCGCCGACCTGTTATCAAGCGAGCACGTACCACGTCCTGTACCAGAAGGCGCTCTCTCCGGCCTTCTGTCCCACGCGTTAAGCGATAGAGGCTCCAGAAACTATCAGAGATTGGTCGCAGCGTGTTTGGATCAAAAGCAATCTGCCGCTGAAGATTATACCTACCATAATGAGATGAGAGTGAGGCCAGTTGATACGCTTTCGAAAATAAAAGATGCTGTTGTTAAGGTTAGTGGATTTGTATTCTTAGATGCTGGATATAAGGTCTAATTTCATTTGGAACTGCTTAATGGTTCATAGTATACTTGGATAGAATTTTAAGTCAAATTGTTTTAGTTGTAAGTTTCGGCTCGACAGAGTATGTTCCCGGTGTCTGAGTGGTTAAGGCATCCGACGTCAAATCGGAGGACGCGGGTTCGATCCCCGCCCCGGACAATTCATTTTGTGCTCCAATAATTTGTAAATGTGATTTTAGTTCAGCACGCGATAGTGCTTGTAATCAAGTTTAGAAATATATAAGGGTAGCGACATCATTGGGAGAGTTATGTGTATGATAAGGCACTTCTTTCCATTAGATGAAATCTCTTGTAGTCTGTCCTCTATGACAGTTAAAGTAATACAATTGAAGCACAAAGTTTTGGCTTGAAAGAGTATGTTCCCTGTAGCCGAATGGTCGTGGATCGAATTCAAATTCATTTATTGCATTAGAATGTAGGTTGTTCAAAGTTCTTATAATAATGAAAGGTGTGCCGTATACTATCTACTTCATTAAGAAGTGTGCAAGATTGGTTAAATATATTATATCTTTTCTAAATTCTGGTAGAATGATTTGATTATTCTATAATATTCATTTCATACATATTTCATTGAATTTAAAGATACAACTACAAAATTCGATGTCTAAACTAAACGCTAAACAAATATAGATTAAATATCACAAAAGATTTAAATTGAAAAATAATTAAGAGATTATATAGGATCAAATAATGTATATTTATTTTATTTTATATTTTCATGCCCGATAGGTTAGCCTTTGATCACTATCTCATCTGATGGTAAGTGATGATGTAAGATGTTGTTCAGACTAACCTAGAATTACTGGCTCGCAAGGACCGCTGCCGGAACACAGTTTGGTGTTTGGTGACAGATTTTCTACTTGAGGGTGGTAGCTAGCTAGGCGGGCATTCGCAAATTGCCCTACCACCATGCTATAACGACTGACATCCTAAGATAACAACTGGGGCCGACGGCTCAACGTGCCCTCCGAAGCACGGAAGCGCTCAGTAGTAATGTTACTAACAGTCACTCATCCAACTCATGACCGCGGGCGACGTTGCTTAACTTTGCTGATCGGTTAAGAACAGCTAAGTAAACTTCGCTACGAGCGGTTCAATTGATATATAACATCAGATTTTTTAAATATTATTTATTTATATCCAAAATATTCTTCCAAAATGTAGAAACAATTGCTAAGCAACCAGGATTTTATTTTTTGAATAAATTTAATCTTAGTCAGTATTTTTGAATAAATAATTTTTGAATAAATTTAATCTTAGTTAGTATTTTTATTTCTTTTAGTAGTTTATTCTACATTTTTATTGCCTTTACAAAGGTAATTTTCGTAGACAACTGTAACCTATACCTTGGAAGATATAGTATTTTTAAGTGTCTTGTTTGTTTTTCTAAGACCTCCGAATGATTTTAAAAATAATCTGGATGATCTTGTACAAATCTAGATTACCTAGACTAGTGGTTCCCAACCTTTTATTGATCAAGGACCACTTTTGTGTCTTTTTTCAGCAGGGAACAGGATGCATGTACAAGAAAAAGACTGATTCAATCTGAAAATAAAATTAAATATAATGTTATTTTAAAAGAACATCTAATTTTTTTAATAGAAAACCAATCGGGTACATTTTGAATCAATGTGAATTTTGAGCTTGCATCTTCTGCACAAGTGTAGTAATCCTGGCACTATTATATTTGCTCAATGCTACACGCAAATCAACATTTACTTTAAATCAGATTTTTTTGTTGTTCAAATCCATTGCTTGCATAAATAAATGGTTGAGAAAACAATAAATAAAAAAAAACATGGCCTTTTTTATTTTGGTGTAAGAAATTGCTGTTTTATACCAAAACCTCTCAAGCAAATTAGATTCAAATATGTTGTTTGTTTTTTATCATTAATGAAAGGGTTAAAGGGTAAAAGATTAAAGGGTTTCAAATCTGTTTTTGATCAACTTAGGTTCTGTTCCTAAATATTCTAGGAATCAACGATTGAATTCATAAATCAACATATGTAGATAACTCATAATGTTTTCTTTTATGTTTGCCTACTAGCGTCATACTTTTCGCCCTACACAGTTGCGAACGCAGAATAATTACTTTCCTCTATTTTGCCTAACCATAACTGAAGTTTGCAAATACGAGTAGACGCGCGGAGGTTATTTATATTCCACCTCGATCCCCGCGTTTTCCGCTAATCGGTCTGCGCCACCCACGTTCTCGCTATTTGTTCATGGACCAAATTTTGAGTCCTGCGGAACACCGGTGGTCCGCGGACCATTGATTGGGAACCACTGATCTAGACTATAGTAGCAATACTGCATGGGTAGATCAAAATCGTCATGGCGTTTCGATTATTAACATGACTGTTGTTGCGTTTAATTATTAGAATACGACGGGCTGGAACTTGCTTTCGGTTGATGTGGACAGTCTGAATTGAGCTTTATGACGTTGATGTAAGGTGCAATTCCACTTTCAGATTTTCCGCAGTCACGGTGCTACGGAATTCGCCCCACCGCTGTTGATCCCGCGTGCAAAAGCCTGGGATCAATATCCTAACGCTGTCAAAGTGATGACAGCGTCAGGGTCTGTGTGTCATCTGCCTCACGACTTGAGACTTCCTTTTGCAAGGTATGGATGACATAGATGTGAACATATTTTATAATAATAATAATAATAAGTCCCCCAAAATCCAACCACACGTCCAGATCGACCATCAGATCACGTGGGGGACGGACACACGATAAAAAATTACTGGCGTGGCTAACGTGGAAATGGTAACCCATATAAAATGGAGACGAGATTAAGAAAAAAACTGAGAGGGCCGCTACCCGGGGGCGATCGCCGGGGCACACCTGGAGCTGACGCTGGGTGTTCCAGCATACGATCCGTCAGCGGTGAGGAGCTGAGCAGGCGGGCTCCCACCGGGGATTCACAACCCGAAAATACTACAGCCGCCAATAATCCACAGATGAATAGTAGAAGCAATAGCCCATTTGAACCTTATAGCCCAAGTACCATATCCTACAATCCATCTGTCCAATCATCACCATCATCCACACAAAGCCTGTTAAACTTTGCTTCTTCTCCACTGCAGCTTTTCCATACAGAACAACACAGCCACAATATCAGCCCTGTAGCTGAATCACTAGGGTCAGAAGATGTTGTACAGGAGGCACACGCTCTAGTACCTGTACCCACTACTGACAAAAAATACGCGCGAAAGAAATGGACTAACGAAATGAATGAATTTATCATGCGCACATATTTAATAGTGACAGTCAACAACACTAAGACTAGAGGTTACTTAGATCACCTACACCAACAGTTTAGTCAACAGTTCCCAGATATGGATGTCTCTAAACAAAGAGTAGGTGACCAACGTAGAGCAATACTTAGAAATAAACTAATACCAGACAACAGAATTACCGAAATTGAACAAGAAGTGATAGTAGAACTCGCAAAAAATAATTCATTCCGAAGTGAGCACCCACCTAGCCAAACGAATACAAAAGATAATACTCAACACTCAACAACGCAGCAGACAAGAATGAAATGGACTGATGAAATCAATGAAGAAATCATGAAAGCTTATTACAGGATAACTCAGGTAGAGCAAAATAAAACGGCATATAGAAGACAACTACATATGTATGTAATAAACCAGTTTCCACACTTGTCCCACATCTCTGAACAAAGAGTAGCAGATCAACGCAGAGCCATTATTCATAATAAGCTAATTACAATAGATAGGTTACAGGAAATTAGGACAGAGATACAATTAGAACTGCACAACATGACACAATCTCAACACATAAACACCAATAACACAAGCTCCTATCAAAATAATATGGTAAGTCAAAGTGAAATTATAATAAATACTGTAGATTACAACTTAACTAATACACAAAATAGTATCAACACAACAACACATCATACTACTCCAGAGCCAAATTCAGAACTAGACAAGAAAATAAAAGAGGTATTTGACGCGACATATGATAGATTCAAGCACACTAACCCAATAACAAGACCTTACATACCCCGACAAAACACATCTAGAAAGCTTGCTTACATAGTCAAATACCTTAACAATAACATCTTACCGAATCACTTAGCCACGAATAACGACTTCATCACCAACCAAACCGTTATATACTGCGCAGCTTACACAGCGGCAATGTGTAATGGAAGCAAGATTAAAGATACTTCTGATTCAACCCACGAACGAAGAAAAATTATACCAGCATGGCAGAAAAGATTGAAAACTAAAATTGAAACTCTCAGAAAATATATTGGACGTATGACACAATACATGGCTGGAGTTAGGAACAATAGACTTACGCAAAATATTGCATATATTAAAAACAAGTATAGAACACACTCACGGTACGAAGAACCTAACTTAACCAATGCTCAATTTTTAGATAGTTTAAAACAAAAACTCAATGCTGCATCTAGCAGGCTTCGCAGATACACTAAATGCACAGACAGAAAACAACAAAATACACAATTCTATATGAATAAGAAGCAATTTTATAGACAAATAGCTACAGAGCATCACGACACTCCCAGATCTGCCAATCAACCGGTAACCACAGCTGAAAACATGCACTCCTTCTGGTGTCAGATCTGGGAAAATGAAGTACACCACAATATTGATGCTGAATGGATTCATGCAGAATCACAGCAAGTTGATTGCAATCAAATGCAGTATGAATACATTCCCGTAGATCTTTTCATGGAAGTCATCAAAAATACACACAATTGGAAAGCACCTGGCCCGGACAATATTCATAATTACTGGTACAAAAAATTCACCTCAGTACACCCAATCCTCCACACAC
The DNA here is from genome assembly GCA_963890685.1 of Plagodis pulveraria. Classification (NCBI taxonomy): domain Eukaryota; kingdom Metazoa; phylum Arthropoda; class Insecta; order Lepidoptera; family Geometridae; genus Plagodis; species Plagodis pulveraria. The sequence goes on along the minus strand of OY982964.1, from coordinate 4,756,170 downwards.
ACATAAACCAATTCATTGAAGCACCAGACACAATGCCACACTATATCACACAAGGCGTAACTCACATGATACCTAAGGACAATGACCTCACAAACCCAGCAAAATACCGTCCTATAACCTGTCTACAAACTATCTACAAAATTATAACATCTTGTGTGTCACGTCTCATCTCCAAACACGTAACAGAAAACAGTATACTAGCAGAAGAACAAAAAGGATGCCGGAAGTTTAGCCAAGGATGCAAAGAACAGTTAATTATTGATTCAGTAGCAATGAAACAGTCACTCAAAAACAAGAAAGCTCTCCACACCATGTATATTGACTACCGTAAGGCATATGATTCAGTACCGCATAGCTGGCTCATTTACGTACTCCAACTTTATAAAATTAACCCCTTAATAATAAGATTTTTAGAAACTACTATGCAGCATTGGAAAACTAATCTTTCCATCAAAATGAACAATAAAACCGTAGTAACAGACGAAATCACAATCAAACGCGGAATCTTTCAAGGAGATGCTTTGAGCCCGCTATGGTTCTGTCTTGCCCTAAACCCTCTTTCCAAACTCCTAAACAACTCTGGCGCAGGACTCCATATTAATAATGGCCCTGCCACACACACTCTGACACACCTCATGTACATGGACGACATAAAATTGTATAGTAATGACACACAATCACTCCATCGGCTGGCAGACATCACACAGACATTCTCTAATGATATTAACATGCAGTTTGGAATCGACAAATGTAAAACATTTTCTATAGAAAACCAGTCAGTCCAGTTGGAACCATATACGCTCAACACAGGTGAAGTTGTCGAACCACTGGACCAAAACAGTTTCTACAAATATTTAGGCTTCCAACAAGCACACCAAATATCCCACAATCACACAAAAATCGAAGTAACACGTAAATTTAGACACAGGCTTAACTCTATTCTGAAATCACAATTAAATGGACGAAACATTGTAAAAGCGATCAACACCTATGCTATACCAGTACTCACATACACATTTGGGATCATAAATTGGTCACAAACAGATCTTACTAAATTACAGCGCACAATCAATACAATAATGACCACTCACCGCAAGCACCACCCGCGATCTTGTATTCAAAGGCTAACACTACCAAGATCTGAGGGTGGCAGAGGTATTGTTGATATAAAAAATCTCCATAATAAACAAATATCAACACTACGAAAGTTTTTCTATGATCGCGCAGAAATATCCACCCTACATCAAGCAATAAACCGTAATGATAAGAAATTCACACCTTTAAATCTCTATAGCAATAACCCACAACGCAACGAGACTATCACTAATGCTAAAGACAAAATGGCTATGTGGAAACAAAAATCTTTACACGGGAGACACTACCAAGATCTGCAACAGCCGCATGTCGACAAAACAGCGTCGAACGCGTGGCTGCAGCGTGGAGAACTCTACCCTGAGACTGAAGCCTTCATGTTAGCCATTCAGGACCAAGTAATCGATACGCGAAATTATCAAAAACACATAATACGCACCCCACACATCACTGACACTTGTAGGCGTTGTTGTAGTAGCTCTGAGACCATCCAACATATCACTGGCGCCTGTAAAGCAATAGTCCAAACAGACTATAAGCATCGACATGACCAGGTGGCGGCTATCATACACCAATACTTAGCACACAAATACAATTTAATTACAGGTGAAAAAATTCCTTACTACAAGTACACACCACAATCTGTTCTGGAGAATGACAGCTATAGGCTTTATTGGGACCGAACTATTATAACTGACAAAACCGTACATTTTAACAGACCTGATATTTTTGTATTAGATAAAATCAACAAAAATGCTTATCTTATAGATATTGCCATTTGCAATACACACAATTTACAAATAACACACACGGAAAAAATTGCAAAATACACAGACTTATCAATAGAGATCAAAACACAGTGGCAAATCAATAGCACCAGAACAATACCAATAGTCTTATCCACCACTGGGGTCATACCCAAAACATTGCTGACAAGCTTGGATACCATCGACATTCCTGTGACTGCCTACAAGTTGCTCCAAAAAGCAGTGATACTAAACACTTGCAGGCTTGTTAGAAATTTTTTATCATTAGAATAGAAATAGCACTTGGCTCCGGCCCGTGCAATATAAAAACCTCCATCAGCGGAGAGACATAAAAAGTTTTTGAAATAATAATAATATAATAATAATACTGAAGTGGACACAGACTGAGCTGGACGCCCTGGATAGAAAGGTCCGACAACTGCTCACTTCACATCGCATGCTACACCCGCGCTCGTCCGTTATGAGACTGTACATTCCACGGAAATGGGGAGGTCGCGGCTTTTTAAATGCCAAGACCCTTCACAACCGTGAAGTGTGCAATCTCAGGGATTATTTCCGTAACCACGAGTGCGGGATGCATCGCGATGTCGTGGCGGTTGACAAGGGCCTCACACCGCTCTCCTTGGCGAACGATAACTGGCGCAAACCAACGATGCTGAGCACCGATGACCGCAAGGCAGTATGGAAAGGCAAGGAGCTGCACGGTAGGTTTTTCCGGGCCCTAACAGGGCCTGATGTGGATTTACCAGCTTCGGTGAATTGGCTACGCTTCGGAGACCTCTTTGGGGAAACCGAGGGTTTTGCCTGTGCAATTGCAGACGAAGTAATGATGACGAACAACTATCGGAAATATATCTTGAAGGACGGTACGGTCGACATTTGTCGAGCATGCCGCCGACCCGGAGAGTCACTCAGGCATATCATTTCCGGTTGTTCGCATCTTGCTAACGGCGAGTATTTGCACAGGCACAACCAAGTGGCCAAGATCATCCACCAGCAACTTGCCCTTCAATACGGCCTTGTTGAGTCAGAGGTGCCGTACTACCAGTACGCACCGGCGCCAGTTCTCGAGAATGGTCGTGCATTGCTCTACTGGGACCGCTCTATCATCACGGACAGGACTATTGTTTGCAATAAACCTGATATCGTGGTGGTCGACCGATCCCAGCGCCGGGCAGTGCTCGTAGATATCACCATCCCACATGACGAGAATCTCGTTAAGGCCGAAAAGGATAAAGTCAGCAAGTACCTTGATTTGGCTCACGAGGTAACCGCCATGTGGGATGTTGACTCGACGATCATTGTCCCGATAGTCGTTTCGGCGAACGGCCTTATAGCGAAGAGCCTCGACCAACACCTTAAGAGGCTCTCGCTAGATGGTTGGATCAAGGGTCTGATGCAGAAGGCAGTGATACTGGACACAACACGCATTGTCCGGAGGTTCCTCTCTCTGCAGCCCTAACCACTGGTCGCTTGGGCTCTGCCCCGCGACCAGCGGCACCCTAGTTTTAAGTTTTTTATAATATTTATTTTTGTAATAATGTTGTAAAAAATTTAAAATTATGTTGTATAATAAATAAAGTGAATAATAATAATAATAATATTTATTTGCTCAAAAACATATGCACTACAAAATACATCTACTAATCTATATATTGAGATGTACATACCATTGAGTCCGTCTTTTTACGTTTCCACTCGAGGCGGGTATGTACATCTGTACATTATTAACTTAGTGATTAGAGGTAGTCCCTAGTCCTCACTGTAGGATTCCCTGAGTTTGTGAGGACTAGTTCACTTCCAGGGTGCTAGTTACATAACGTTAGTTCGTGAGCAGTGTTCTAAGCATGAATCGTGATGTGTAACGTATATGTGTGTAATTTAAATATTTACTAAAGCAGTGGTGAAGCAATGTTAATGACAGTAAATTTATATTTCCTTTTGTACATTTAATTATACAATGAAAGAAAAATGTATTAAATATTTAGTGTTAATAAATAGATACAGGCGTTACTTTGCAGAAATACATATTAAATAATAACAAATATTTTAAAACTAAGAAAACACTAAATTAATATATTAGTAAAACACTTAGAAAATATAATAAATATATCTATAGACCATTCCGCCTAATTTTCCTGCTAAGCTGACGTGACGTCATTAACGCCACGCAGCCAAACCAAAAATTTTTTGACGCGCTACGCTTCTACACGAAGCATCCTGGAACAAACAGAAGACTTGATTCTTCGAGCGCACTATCCAGAAATTTTTCGATCTCGAATATTTGTTTTTATTTTATTTAGTATTATAATTTAACTAGTTTTTCGGGCAGTGTGCGGGCCGCATGCGGCCCGCATCTATCTTGAGTCAGTTGTGACTGTCATAAAAGCACGTTATACATTAAAAAAAAGTAATGTCCGAAACTCCAATAGAAGTATGAAATCCCAAATAAACTCTCCATACAATAAAGAACCATACTGTAGCCACTAAAGCAGATTCACCCTACTGCCATAAAAAGGTGGTACGGGCAGAATGGTACCAAGGTTCTGAGTCACTTTTGTTAAGGAACCCCACTCGTAGGTGCTTCGGTTACCGCGGGCAGTTGCCATGGAGACCAGTCGGAGATGTGGAAAATACTCTCAAGTCGGAGCTCGGCCTTTGGCCTCGCAAGTTACTAACACGGCTCGGCCTCCGGCCTCGCCAAGCGCTCGCCCTTCGGGCTCACGCACCATGCGCTCGGCCTTCGGCCTCGCGAGCCGAAAGTTCGGCCTTCGGCCTCACCAGAAGCTCGCCCTTCGGGCTCGCTATACAGCAAAGTAGGACAGTTACTCCAAATTCAGTCAAAAATCCCACAAAAACTCCTAATACAGTCGAAAATAAAGGTAAAACACTCCAAATGCAGTATAAAGAATGATAGGAGCACGTAAGACACATCCAAAATGTCGGATTTCAAGACGGCCACCATACAAACTGCTCCGCCCCTACTGAAGCTCGGCCTAAAGGCCTCGCTTCAGCAGGCTCGGATCACTTTGTATGGCGGCCATCTTGAAATCCGCCATTTTGGATTTTTGACAGGTGTCATTCGACTGCTCTTCCAATTCCCTATGACATTTGTTCAAACACCCCCTACCTATCTTGTACCGTTTTCGAGATACGTCATTCATCTTTACTTGGCAGGCGTCTTTTTAATGATTTTCGATTTTTCTCATACTCACCAAAACCTTCCGAACATTTTCGCTATACATCACGTTGCTCCTACTCGCCTCCTTCTAGGAGAACATTTATGTCAATGAGTCAGTGAGTGGTAATCGAGCTTTATATATTATAAACTAGTATTTCGGGCAGTGTGCGGGCCGCATGCGGCCCGCATTTATCGTTGTGCAAGTTTGAACAATATCAAAACACCTTATACATTAAAAAAAGTATGTTCAAAACTCCAATAGAAGTATGAAATCCGATATAAACTGTCAATACACTAAAGAACCATACTGTAGCCACCAAACCAGATTCACCCTACTGACATAAAAAGGTGGTACGGGCAGAATTGTACCAGGGTTCCGAGTCACTTTTGTTAAGGAACCCCACTCGTAGGTGCTTTGGTTATCGCGGGCAGTTGCCATGGAGACCAGTCGAAGACGTGGAAAAAACTCTCAAGTCGGAGCTCGGCCTTCGGCCTCGCAAGTTACCAACACGGCTCGGCCTGCGGCCTCGCCAAGAGCTCGCCCTTCGGGCTCGCGCATCATACGCTCGGCCTTCGGCCTCGCGGACCGAAAGTTCGGCCTTCGGCCTCACCAGGAGCTCGCCCTTCGGGCTCGCTACTGCACTTATGTAGGACAGTAACTCCAAATTCAGTCAAAAATCTCACAAAAACTCCTAATACAGTCGAAAATATAAGGTAATACACTCCAAATGCAGTATAAAGAATGATAGGAGCACCTGGGACAAATCCAAAATGGCGGATTTCAAGAAGGCCACCATACAAACTGCTCCGCCCCTACTGAACCTCGGCCTAACGGCCTCGCTTCAGCAGGCTCGGATCAATTTGTATGGCGGCCATCTTGAAATCCGCCATTTTGGATTTTTGACAGGTGTCATCCGGCTGCTCTCCCGATTCCCTATGACATTTGTTCAAACACCCCCTACCTATCTTGTACCGTTTTTGAGATATGTCATTCATCTTTACTTGGCAGGCGTCATTTTTATGATTTTCGATTTTTCTCATACTCACCAAAACCCCCCGAACATTTTTGCCATACATAATTTTAACCCTACTCTGCTCCTTCTAGGAGAACATTTATGTCAATCAGTCAGTCAGTCAGTGAGTGGTAATCGAGCCTTATATATTATAAACTAGTTTTTCGGGAAGTGTGCGGGCCGCATGCGGCCCGCATCTATCTTGAGTCAGTAGGAACTGTCAAAAAAACACCTGATACATTAAAAAAATAGTGTGTTCAAAACTCCAATAGAAGCATGAAATCCCATATAAACTCTCAATACAATAAAGAACCATACTGTAGCCACTAAAGCAAATTCACCCTACTGCTATAAAAAGGTGGTACGGGCAGAATGGTACCAAGGTTCTAAGTCACTTTTCTTAAGGAACCCCACTCGTAGGTGCTTCGGTTACCGCGGGCAGTTGCCATGGAGACCAGTCGGAGATGTGGAAAATACTCTCGAGTCGGAGCTCGGCCTTCGGCCTCGCAAGTTACTAACACGGCTCGGCCTGCGGCCTCGCCAAGCGCTCGCCCTTCGGGCTCGCGCTTCATTCGCTCGGCCTTCGGCCTCGCGGACCGAAAGTTCGGCCTTCGGCCTCACCAGGTGGTTGCCCTTTGGGCTCGCTATACACTAATGTAGGACAGTTACTCCAAATTCAGTCAAAAAACCCACAAAAACTCCTAATACAGTCGAAAATATATGGTAAAACACTCCAAATGCAGTATGAAGAATGAGAGGAGCACCTGGGACAAATCCAAAATGGCGGATTTCAAGAAGCCCACCATTCAAACTGCTCCGCCCCTACTGAAGCTCGGCCTAAAGGCCTCGCTTCAGCAGGCTCGGAGCATTTTGTATGGCGGCCATCTTGAAATCCGCCATTTTGGATTTTTGACAGGTGTCATTCGACTGCTCTCCCGATTCCCTATGACATTTGTTCAAACACCTCTAACCCATCTCTTACCGTTTTCGAGATACGTTATCCATCTTTACTTGGCAGGCGTCTTTTTTATGATTTTCGATTTTTCTCATACTCACCAAAACCCCCCGAACATTTTTGCCATACATCATTTTAGCCCTACTCGTCTCCTTCTAGGAGAACATTTATGTCAATCAGTCAGTCAGTCAGTCAGTGAGTGGTAATCGAGCTTTATATATTATTAACTAGTTTTTCGGGCAGTGTGCGGGCCGCATGCGGCCCGCATCTATCTTGAGTCAGTAGGAACTGTCATAAAAGCACGTTATACATTAAAAAAAAGTAATGTTCAAAACTCCAATAGAAGTATGAAATCCCATATAAACTCTCAATACAATAAAGAACCATACTGTAGCCACAAAAGCAAATTCACCCTACTGCCATAAAAAGGTGGTACGGGCAGAATGGTACCAAGGTTCTGAATCACGTTTGTTACGGAACCCAACTCGTAGGTGCTTCGGTTACCGCGGGCAGTTGCCATGGAGACCAGTCAGAGATGTGGAAAATACTCTCGATTCGGAGCTCGGCCTTCGGCCTCGCAAGTTACTAACACGGCTCGGCCTGCGGCCTCGCCAAGCGTTCGCCCTTCGGGCTCACGCACCAAACGCTCGGCCTTCGGCCTCGCGAGCCGGAAGTTCGGCCTTCGGCCTCACCAGGAGCTCGCCCTTTGGGCTCGCTACTACACTTATGTAGGACAGTCACTCCAAATTCAGTCAAAAATCCCACAAAAACTCCTAATACAGTCGAAAATATAAAGTAATACACTCCAAATGCAGTATAAAGAATGATAGGAGCACCTGGGACAAATCCAAAATGGCGGATTTCAAGAAGGCCCCCATACAAACTGCTCCGCCCCTACTGAACCTCGGCCTAACGGCCTCGCTTCAGCAGGCTCGGAGCATTTTGTATGGCGGCCATCTTGAAATCCGCCATTTTGGATTTTTGACAAGTGTCATTCGACTGCTCTCCCGATTCCCTATGACATTTGTTCAAACTACTCCTACCTATCTCTTACCGTTTTTGAGATATGACATACATCTTTACTTGGCAGGCGTCTTTTAAATGATTTTCGATTTTTCTCATACTCACCTAAGCCCCCCGAACATTTTTGCCATACATCACTGTGCTCCTACTCGTCTCCTTCTAGGAGAACATTTATGTCAATGAGTGAGTCAGTCAGTCAGTCAGTGGTAATCGAGCTTTATATATTATAAATTAATTAATAAATATTATACTAGGCAACTTTTTCACAATTATATTCTTTTTACCAACATGTTGTGTGAAGTATGGATTAAAAATATGTGTGTGCACTATAATTATAGTGTAATAGTGGTTGGTTTATTCTCTAGATCTAATAACATGAAGAAATTCAATTCGATAGCGGTTTTATTTCTCATTGTAACTACGTATGTTACACTTTTTCATTAGTTTCTACTTTCTAATGGTTCTCAATAACGAAACAGCGTATCTTAACCATGTTAGCACTTGTTGCAGCTATCTCAAGATACTGTTTGGTTATAAAGTGTGTTTTAGAATTCCGCACCCAATAGTCGACACGGAGCCATTATTTATATCACACTGCTAACTTTTTCTGCTTACGAATGTTACGGTTCTCGAGCTCGTAAACGTAAAGGGAAGGTATAAGCCGGTAATTTAAACATTTTCTGTAAGATTGACCAAAAACTGAATGTACCAAGTGGTAGGTCTCTGTACCAAGAGTCCGTCTTGTTGGGTACCACTGTAATGTCAGGCATGCCTAAATTCAGTAGTGTGCAAAAAGCGATATGGTGTGAAGAGCGATGTAACAAATGGGCAAAGAAGGCATAAGAGCTAACGTATCTCGGACGAGCGCAGTATATTCCAAAGCAAGATGAAAACAGTGACATTGCAACTGTAATGGACATGCGTGATGCTTAAGGCTAGTGTGCACGTAGCGCTTTCCATACAAACGTAGTTTCGTCATATTTTGAATACCAAGTGTACAAACTCTGGGAAATTTTGCTTGTATTACCCCGAGCCTTATACTTCTGGTTTGCCAGTTTTTCGATTTATGATTTAAATTTACCCCTAAATGTGAATATAAGAAATCCTACACAAAACGACATTTTGAATATTTTTGAAAATACTATATATAAATATTAGGGTCAAGGACATGCACGCAAAATATTACCGAATTTGAACCCGTTTAAAATATGGCGAATCTACATTTGTATTGAAAGCTCTTCGAAGGACTAGCTTTGACATCGGACAAACGGCATGCCAGCTCCTTACGACTTAATATAATAAAACTCAGTCTCAGAAACTTAGACCAGGCCCTGAATACATTACAAAATTACAATTTTACTAGAGAGAAAATATATAGTCATGTGCGGGAGACATTATGATACATTATATTGAATACATTCCGAGATTGATTATACCTCTATGTATAAGCTTAGTTGATTTTATTTTGCAGACACACAGCATTCTCAGATGTAAAGTACATGCGTCGTTACTGCGTAGATCGTGTCTACAGAGAGAGGCATGTGCAGGGTTTTCACCCGAAAGAAATGTTAGAATGCGCCTTTGACATCGTCACCCCTAAGACTGGTGAGTAAGAAAGCTATATTTAATTTTATTATAAAAACTAACATGGTTTTCACTCATTTTAGTAAATAATACGGGATAACTCACGTGAATAAGTCAGATAGCTCCGAATATAGCAACTGGAAATCTGTGATCTACGCCTAACAGTATGGGAAAGAGGTGTGATTTTATGTATATATTTCTTTACAAAATTACAAATTTACGAGAAAAAAAATTATAGTCATGTATGGGATTCGAACCCGCGTCCATCCACCCCTTTAGCAGGGGTAAGCTCTAACCAATTGAGCTAACATGACACAATGACTCTAATTTTTGCTCTCGTTCTTCAACCATCTTATCGGGATGGAGCGACACCTATAGTTCAACTAGCGTTGTACTAGAAACAAGACCAATTTTGCAATTGGTTTTAAACTTGTAAATGACGACGCAACCGTCTCCAAGCAGGCGTTATTGCAAATGTTTGCAATAACGCCTGCTTGGAGAATTACATTACAAAATTACAAATTTACTAGAGAATATATTATAGTCATAATTCGAACCCGCGTCCATCCACCACTTTAGCCGCGGTATGCTCTAACCAATTGAGCTAACATGACACAATGACTCATAACTCAAATTTCTGCTCTCGTTCTTCAACCATCGTAATTTTTTCTCTCACAAATTTGTATGTAATGTAATTCGCCAACAATATATTTGTGGTACCATAGATGTCGCTCCATCCCAATACGATGGTTAAAGAACTATAGGAAAGATTTGAGTTATGACGTCATGTCATGTTAGTTCAATTGGTTAGAGCATACCCCGGCTCAAGGGGTGGATGGACGCGGGTTCGAGTCCCGCACATGACTTAAATTTTTCCTATCGTATATTTGTAATTTTGTAATGTAATCCGCATAGCAGGCGTTATTGCAAACATAACAATATTAAAAATATATTTCTTTTTTAAACTAGTCCCTACCTTTGTCTCCTTAAGATTCCCTCTGGTCAGACGCGGAGCTTCTAGTAGTTGCAAGTAGAGCGGCTTCAGAATGTTCCCTCAAAGTGTCTCTACAGTTGAACCACACTGAGCTCTTGCGAGCTTTGCTGGTCTCCTGCGGCGTGCCTTTGGACAAACATGTGGACATATACCCGGTGCTTGTCGACGTAAGCTTAGGTAAGTATTCTATTCATCTATACTAATATTATAAAGACGAAAGATTTTTTTTTACCGACATCTTTTACCGAAATGGAGGAGGTTATTCAATTCGTCTATGTTTTTTTTTAATGTTTGTTACCTCAAGACTTTTGACTTGTTGATTTTGATGATTCTTTTTTTATTTGAAAGCTGTTGTTAGCCGTTTTTGAGCTACACTCCAATAACTGAAAAGTATTTTCCTTCTTGATGATATAGTCATTGACAGTGAATGACAATCGATCACATTAGTAGTAAGGGTCACTATCAAAGGTGAAAAAAAATGTATTCCAAAAAATGGAACCGACTTCAACACTCAAATGTGTGAAATGACTTATCGAAGTTGGTAGCATGCGCACAATATTGTGATAATAGTACTTTTGAACCATCATGGTACCGACAACAACAAGTTATTTCATACATTTGGGTGGTGAAGTCGGTACCACTTTCTTTTTTTTTGTATGTAGCATATAAATTTTAAACTGCTGAACCGATTTGAACTTCTTTCATCATTAGAATCCTACATTATCCTTGATGAACATAGGGTATAGAATATTTAAAAAAAAAAAGATGTATATTGAATTTTTTGTTAAATACCCGTGCGAAGCCGGGGCGGGCCGCTAGTCTAGTGATATAGGATTGCAGTGGTGATACAGTTGAAACAAGTAAAGTACCTAGTAAAAGCGCAAGATTTCTATACTGTCCGCACTTTACTAGGTCTTCGGACAATGTATGTGGTCAAACATGTTGTTCAGGCTAACCTAGAATTACTTGCCCTCAAGGATAGCTGCCAAAACCAACTTTAGGTGCCTGGCGACAGATTTTCTACTTGAGGGTAGTAGCTAAACAGGCGGACATTCGTATAACGCTCTACCATGCTATAACGACTGCCATCCACGAAGCCAACAACCGGGACCGAGGACGGCTTAACGTGTCCTCCGAATCACGTGCACGCTCAGTAGTGATGCCACTAGCGGTCACTCATCAAACTCATGATCGCAGCGGAGGTTGCTAAACTTAGTTGACCGGTTAAGAGCGACTATCCAAGCTACACTACGAGCACTTCTAGATGTAAGCGTAGCCTTTGGCCGCTAGTGTTCAAAAGTTCAATTGTCTTGGTGAAAAGTTGTCATTATCATCATCATCAGCCGGAAGACGTCGACCATTGAACAAATGCCTCTCCCGTAGAACGCCACAAAGAACGGCTATTAGCCGCTTGTAATCATTGGCTACCCGCGACTTAAACGATGGCTTCAGTCCACCTAGTGGACGTAGTAGTTACAAATTCCGAGAGCTATGTCGGTGACATTGGTTCTTTGGCGAATATCCACGTTCTGGATTTTATCGCGCAACGAAACTCCGAGCATATCTCTCTCCATAGCTCGTTGAGTGACCCTGAGCTTGTCCATAAGGGCCACAGTTAAGGACCACGTTTCAGTGCCATCACTGGCAACACACACTGGTTAAATACTTTGTGTGATGTTCGAGGAGAAGATGTCGCGTAACTTCCCAAACGCTGCCCATCCGAGTTGGATTCTTTGGGTGACCTCTTTGTCAAAGTTAGACCTACCTAACAGGACAGTCTGTCCCAAGTAAATGTAATGGTCAACAACTTCGATTGTGTTGTTCCCGACAACTACTGGTACGGGTGCAACATGGATATTAGACATAATTTTCGTCTTGTCCATGTTCATTTTAAGAGCCACCTGCTGGGAAACTACTGAGGTCGCTGAGCAGTGAAAAGTTATAGTTCTGCTGAACTTTCGGTTGATGAGTCATATGTGTCGAATTTGATTAGTAAATTTTGATTCCGTAGGTCGTATAAAAAGTCTCCAGCTGCAAACCCATTTAACGTCACTGTGCGTGACGCGACGTGACATCACCAACCTGCTGCGGCTGATGGAGGCGGACGTGCCGGTGCACGAGCTGAAGGAGCTCGTCGCGCCGCTCGGCAAGCACGCCAAGTGCAAGCGGGTCGCGCACGCTATACACGACCTGCAAGTGGTCTGTCGGGACGCCGTCGCCCTGGGGTGCGAGGTTAGTTCAAATACTATTTCTATACTGTTGTTATACAAAATTCCCCGTAGGGTGCCGGCTTAGAATTGCACCCACATATCTTCCTATGGGAGCCTTAAAAGGCTACGGAAGGAAAAATACCAGGAGGTGGGCAGCAGCGTCTTCTGAAAAAATGCCAGCTTATACTGTATTCCCCAAATCGTCCGTCAAACGTGGATATTATGGCAAATGCTTCTCAACGGGGAAGACCTTTGTTCAACGATGGATTGGATGGTAGATCCGATTGACCCGATGATGATACAAGGGATGAAATGGGCGAAGACCTCTTTAGGTACTCAAACTATTGACCAAACCATCTCGTGTCTAGAGAAGTCTTTCACCCGAGTTAAACACTCTACTTTTCATTTCGAATCTGAGGTAGGCAATAAAACCCTATTTAATATTAGATAAACAAAACATATTTAATAAATAAAACACTATCTTTGCGTTTCACAGTCATCGATTTAGCCTATCCATCGGTTAAAGCTTGAAACGCGCTGCATGTTAACTGTCATTTTTATCATTCAGTTATTTTATGTTCTGGGTAGTATAACCGGAACTTACTCGAATATTCTGAAACAGGTCCAAAGTGATTTAAATCTGATTTATTATATTGACATGACATTTTAAGTTACTTGACCATAATTATATTAACATAGAATAATAAAAATGTGCCTGCTTGCAGGCTGAATACACTACCACTAACAGTACTACTACTAATAATACTATATACGAACTTGAAATGTAATTTGATATTGTATTCTACCAAATAAGGGTATGTTCCATTTGTCGCTAAGAACGTTAATTTCGATAATTTTGATCACATTCTGCGTCTGTGGTTGTGATCACTGTGATCGTTTGTAACTGTCATTCCCTGTTCCATTTAGGATAAGAACGCTAAGAATGCCACTAAAATTTGCCACTTCTGTCACTTTTGACATTAGATGTAGGGAATTCAAACTGTTCCAATAGCCTCATAGCGTTTATGGCGAAAATAACGCCAAGTTATGACACGTAAAATAACGACCCATGTGGAACAACTTTTTGGGAGTGTGATCGTTTTTAGCGTTTTTAGCGAATCTAACTTCAAATGGTATGCACCCTAAATACTTGAATTTTAAATTGAAAGAATAATTAACATTAATTTAAATTGAATTAATACTTGAATTTAAATTGAATGAATGAATAATATTGCTTTTCAGTGTCCAATAACGGTAGCACCGTTCCTTGCGTACAACGCGACTCAACACAGCGGCGTGTATTGGCAAATGTCTGTTATCAACGACTGTCACAAGTCAAAAAGAAAACGCAGATCTGGCAATCTAATAGCCGCCGGTGGAAGGTACTGTATGTACTCAATTTTTACATAATGTTACAAACCAATCAGGAAATTATCAGATTATTTTCTGAACTGGATGAAAAGTACAAAAGCCATATTTGCCCTTGATCAACAGTGGACGTTTCTGGTTGACGTGATGATGAAGTACAAACCCACTTGGCGGTTACAGGTACGACGCGTTTGTGGAAGAATTCTGGAAAGTAGCGCCAACGGAGAAGGACCAAGACAATTCAGAGCTCAAAACCAGTTCTTTTGGTTTCTCCATGTCTTTGGAACGCATGGCGACCATCTTGGAGAAGATGGAGATCGAGTGGCCGCTGCCTTCGGCCAGGAGTGTAGAGGTGAGTTAGTTTCACATCGTCACGCTTGTATTCACCGAAGGGGTAAGCTGTCTGAACTCCACGTTTCGCTTGACATATTTTGTTTCCACCTTATGGGGGCGATAGCTTACTGCTATTTACCGGATTTTTCTACTAGACTCTGGACTGTTACAGACTTATTCACTCACAAAAGCGCGGCCTCTCCACAGTAAATAATTATTTGTGAACTTGTACGTGTAGGTCTCGTTTGTACACAACGTGTGGGTTGTCAATGCTAATGCTAGATACAGGATAAGGACTGCCGCCGGAATACACCGGTAGGTGTTTGGCGACAGATTTTCTACTCGAGGGTGGTCGCTAGCCAGGCATTCGCGTAATGCCCTTCCACCATGCGGTGAAGCTCAAGCCGGTGGTGGGGATTGAACCATGGACCTGCTGCGCGGCAGTCCATAACCAATGCCACTGAGCCATCACTTCTTCAAAATGACTGTTTATGTTTGATGTGATTAAATGAGTATCTTAACTGTACTTAGATATAGAAAATGTATCCTTAAGACGCTGTCACATGCTGAATTTTTGTCACTATCGGACTACGTAGGAGTGAAAGAGAAGCAGCGATGGTGAAATCGCAATCAGTTTAAGTAAAATCCGAAAGAAAGCTTGATAACACAAAACTAGTAACGTAAATCGAAAATGTAACTTTTCTTGTCCCTTTAGGTAAAGTTTTGCTATTTTATGAATATAGTTTCATACACATTCATACGCAAATAATTAAGATATTAACGTTACAAACGTAATTTAGAGTTAACTTTGCAAATTTTTGTATCGAGAAAATTTTAAGGAAACGTGTTTCGGACTTTTCTTGGTTTTAGGTAATATGATCAAGATTAATATATAATTTTCTTACTGCTACAAACTAAATACATATTGCTAAAAATCTGTTCAAGTAAAGCTATTTAGCACTTGTCAGCGTCTTAATCCAATGTCTTCCTTGTCAACAGTCGACCCTAATATGCATATGCGTATGGGGCACAGTAGGCAGCGGGCGCGAGGGCGCGGCGGCGGGGCAGCGCGCGCAGCTCGCCCGCGCGCTGTGGCAGCTCGGGTACACGGCGTGCGTGTGGCCCGCGCAGCACGCCGACTCGCACGAGCTGCGCCGGCCTTGTATCGTGCTCACGCAGGACGACTCCTGCATGAGGGCCGTCTGTGACGATATGAAGAGGTGAAATTTTGCATTTATACGTCTGATTATTATTCTTAGTCCGGTTGTTTGGTTACTTCCCATGCTTATTAAGTTATTTTTAACCGTTATGAAGCGGCTGAAGACGTTCTGAAAAAAGGCCAGGTCATGAGTACCCTAAACCGACGCTTATGTATGAAAGGATTGATGAGTGTAGATGAAGCGAAAGAGATATGTAAGGATCGTAGTAAGAAGAAATCCGTGGTCTCTGCCTACCACTACGGGAAAGAGGCGTGATTTTATGTATGTATGTATGTAAGTATAACAAAAACACTAGACTGTGATATACTAGAGCATAAACAGTTTTCTTTACTAGACATTTTAGTCCAAACCGGGAATATTTTTTTAAAACAAGGTCTTCTACTCCGAAAGAAACACAAGCTTCGTCACAATCGAAATGGCTCTTTATACAACAAGATTGCAGCAAAATACAACATTGTAGTTCTTTTTCCTGTCAATGTTTTGTTGTAAAATATCAAGAAATTATTTCAATCGTCTAATCGAACGTTACACATGAATGAATATTCATCAACGTAAATGGTATGAAAAATGTTGTTTTACTATGGATCGACCATTTTGACAATTATCGCTATCTCTGTCGCACGTATAGGATTTGCATCTATACCTAACATTATGTATATTATTGAACTTTTCCCCCTACTTTTGTGACAGAGTAGTATGTATTATATAAGGAGTTCTGATAAATTTAAGTGTTATCTTACTGCTCCTGAATTTCCTCATATTAGGCATAAAGTTTGAGAGCCGTTGATAGAAGTGATGACGATGCTTGTGTACCGGTCACGTGACATCCAGTCTCGGAATGTAATACCTGGCACAGCATATTATTGTATCATGGAAGATCCTTCAAGTAACCATCGATTTGTTAATCAGAAGTCTATTTTCTATTGTGAAACTGAAAAACCATAATTGTAACTTTTAATAGGCGAGTAACTTTAACTAGCAAGTAAATAACTGACACCTTACTCGAAGGTCATGAAAGAGGCCCTAAATCTGGGAACCAAGCAATTATTTTACAAGGGATTTTCCTTTGCGCAGAAATAAATGAAGTTTATATAATTATGACATTATTATGAATAGGCGTTACTTTGAACGTTATAACAACGATGTTTGACTGAATTAAAAAAACTATGTAAAACAACACATTTATAATAATAATATAATAATAATATAAAAATTTTACCTTCAAATAAAATTTGTATTATGCTTCCAATGACGTCCGAAGTCCATTATGAGAGAGTACATCGTTTCCTTTGCCTCGCATGGTCGCTAGATGTCGCTACTTCCGCTTCCTAGGCTCGCCTGCAGCGCCCCCTATCATTTCCGGTCTGCAACTAAACTACCTACCCAACACAAGTCGCCATCTTCGACATTGTTCCGCTCATAATGCCATAGCACCAGGAAGACATTACTGGGACTTCGGACGTCATTGGAAGCATAATACAAATTTTATTTGAAGGTAAAATTTTTATATTATGCGTTCCGTTTGACGTCCGAAGTCCATTATGAGAGAGTGTTTGTTATCTCCTGGTGGCTTGTATCTTTGGTAATATTAAATTAAAACGCAACAATGTGATTGAACGTAATATAATGGAAACTTAATTGCATATTGACTAAAGTTCCAGTTATAAATGAACATATATTGTCCTATAAGTGTTATGAATCAGGCTGAAAATACTATAACAGAGATTCTTCAGACGTTATTTCTCTATTAGAGTTTAAAACTTTTTGAAAGTACATTGGTGATGTCAATTGGCTTTAGATAGAATATCATTAATATGGTAATTTTCTACCCAGTTTGAAGATAAGACCGCTGATCTACAAATACCAACTGACGCATGAATACCAGCCTCAGCCAGAAGCTTCTTTGCACCAATCCTAGGTGCAGTAGCTGGCCTAGTAGGGCTTCTAGTTGCTAAGAATAAATTAGTTATATTTCCACGGGTTTCTTTGTCACGGTGTTTTTGTGTCATATTTATTAGGGTGCGTAACCAATATACTGCATCGATGCTTTTATCAGGTGCGGATAAAAAAGGTCCAACTGGATTGTTAATATGAGGATGAGTCAGTTCTCGACCCAAAAACGGGGTGCAAGGTAATAGAATCCATGTTATCTATAAAATGTTGACTGTTAGTATCAAAAGAGTAAAATTGTTTACTCAACAACCTGAAGATAATAATAAAATAGTTGCAGTGTGTCTGGATACTTAATACAAACTATTCAAATTTATATTGTACTTATTTAACGACGTAATCAAAATAGCAATGGCTTTCAATGTGTGTTTTACGATTGGATTTGCAGAAATTTTACAAACAGATATCGTTTCACAAACGGATGAAATAACCGATTTATGAACGAGACTTGATCGGCAAGAGAGACTATCAGTTAAAATAGGTAACCGAGATACCTAGCTACATTTGCTGGTTCTGGTATACGAAAATTAATGCTATTTTCTTGGCAAAATCTAACCCTAACCAACTCAACATAAGCTTTTTATTGTAGACTGTCTCCAACACGATGACACTCCTCCTGCGTCCACGTATCTATCAAGGCATCCCATCCGAAATTAGCCAGGCTTCTAGGTGTAACTTGCCGACTTGAACCGGTGATAGCATATAGTGATATCATTTCACTTGGTTCTTGCACTGTCCACGAGGATGTACTGATCTGAGGCTGAATTTAGGTGATCTAATACCCTGGGTATAAGGCTGGGCGGCCGGAACAACCATGCAAGTTGATAATGCCAGGAACTACTGAAAGCGTCGTGAAAGTAGGCGTAAGAGTCTGACAAGTCTAGCGAATCATAGTTTGCTATAACATGAGCCGTCTGTGATGCAAACAGTAGGTCTGGTGTGCCAGTCACGCTGAACAGTCTCGACGTTTCTTCGTCTGTGAGATGCCACTCGGCGTTGGCGCGATTCCGTGAAAGATCGACGTGAAAGTCCGATCGGCTTCGGTGTTCAATAGACCCGGTGGTTGGTGAGGGCGAAGCACAATGATGAAATGATATGAAATTTATTTACTTGTGGTCCTAGGTTACAGTGTTAAGTATTATACAAATAGTCTCGCTAGGGCCCGCTTTACGCATGTTGAGGTGATCCACCAGGTTTAACAGCTGTTAAGTCAGATCTAGCAGTTGCTGTGATCGCGTTCCTTCTTCGTTTTTTTATGTAGGACACGACTGTTCAGTTGTCGCTCTGGAAAATCACTGTCGCATTTTGAATCTCCATCGCTTTGGCTGATATAGCGGCTAAATAACCGAAATGTGCAGTAATCTGCATAAATTTCCTTCAAGTTGCAATGCCATTTTGTCTGATATTGCTCCCATAGGCCTTTTATCATATCGTTGTTCACAAGGGCTCCCCATTGAATGTCCGACGCGTCGGTGATGACGTGGTTCGTGGGCATTCTTTGGGGATGAATTGGTGACTTCTGACTGATATTCTACGCCCACCAATTCAGTTATGTACGTACCTCTTCTGGATACTGAATCTGCGATCGCGGACACTTCCTGAGTTGGTTGCCGTGTCGCTGCAGTAAGTGGCAATGCAACCTTCCCCGGGGGGTGATGAAGGTTGCAAAGATGAGGTGTCCTAATAGGCGTTGCCTGTTTTAGGTTCCTCTGCCAGCCGCGAGTCGTACTCGCAACATCTGAGGAATTCGTTGTATTTGTCTGAGGGTAGGAACTTCGAATTGATTTGTTGTCCCATGCCACTCCCAGAAAAACGATGGGCCTCGTTGGTGTCATTACCATTTTTTCCATATTGCGATTTCTACCTGAGCTGCAAGTGCATTTCTGTTCTGATACTATCAAATATTCGTCTAGATAGACTACTATCCGTAGCCCTTTCCTGCGAAGTATTTCTGCGGTACAGTTCGATACTGAGGCGAAAATCCGCGGTGCTGCTGCTAGGCCAAACGGAAGACACGTCATCTGTTGCAGTTCACCTTGATAGCTGATCCGGAGAAACCTCCTGTGTTGCAGATGATAGTAGGCCTGACTTACCATGACCATCCAATCTCCTTGTTGTAGAAAATTGGGCACTTGATGATGATGAAACAGATCGAAATGGCTTCATGTGTTGATTTAATGCCTTGAGATTTAAAATCGTTCAACTCTTTCCGTTGGATTTGGGAATTATGAATAGAGGAGAGATGAAAGACGGTGTCAGGGGAGCCGGCTCTAAGACTTCACTGAATTAAATTTTGAATTTCAGTTGACATTAAATGTGATGTTGGAGTTTGATACTTTGCTAAAACAACTAAAGTTGGGAGAACTAATGGCGGTGTCTTGTTGAATGGTATTCTCAGACCTGTTATTAACTTCCATATTGATTTTGGTGGATTGAAAAGGGCGAAAACGTCTCAGACAGCCGCTTGAAAACTCTCTAGAGTAATTTATTTTATGTCCGATCCTCTACCCTCTGTTTTATATTGTATTCCCCCCTTTGTCTTAGCTGACGAGTTATTGGGGTTAAATCCCTCAGAACGCTTGTTCTGTTTGGATTTATAATGGTAATTTGGCCATCTTGAAATGACTTTCGGTTAGCAGATGAGGTCGAGGGTTCTGGCAATTTCACTTGGGTGCGAGAGGTAGACGAGATTTGTTTTTGTAATTTGTCCACCCTACCGATTTTCTGTAAAAATATCGATAGCTGGCCGGGTACAAACAAGTACTCGCAAGGAGGTATCTTACCCAGAACTTATCTCCTATATATATATTTTTTTTTTTTTTTTTTTTTTTTTTATAACGATAGTCCTAAGGCGCAATTTAACACAGTGACATACAATTTGGCTCGATTTCTGAAAATTATCTAAAGTATGGCGTGTGACACTACCTTATAATCAGAATCATTACCAAAAAACTGGTTTAAATTTTCATAAATAGAGGACGCATTAAGCTGAATGTCCGCCGAGGCCGACCAATCGACCAGACTTTCTAAAAGAATTTATAGCTTCATTTTGGGCCAAGAATGCATTAGATTACGCTGCAAAACTACGTTCCATTTGGAAACAACGTATAGGTGTAAAAGGATCTTCCAGGGTACAGTCGGTTCTTTGACCGCGACGTTCAGATTGACGGTACTACCTGCATTTTACTAAGGTGGACATAAAAACTGTTCCTGGTATTAAAGGTACAGTTCGACCAACCTATCTGTTCAGGCGGCAGAAAAAAGAACTACAAAATTCCCTCAAATTGTGACAGCTTGTAGTTGATTTCCTTGACCAATAGCGCCCTCGAGAACTGCACAGTTAAGTTGGTGGCACTATATGAACAATTCAACAAAAAGGAAGTATGTGGCATGTTGTTGTTATTAGACAATGGTATTTGCACGATTGTAGGTGGTGCTGTCGTAGATGCAGCGAACTTTGCATTTAAAACACTATTCAAATGACTCACCAATTGCTGTTACAATAAGTCAAACCTTTCTTCCAAATCCTGCGTATTGGCCCACTTTTGGCGTTTCCTTGGTGGCCCTTCTTGATCCGATGAGCAATCCGAAGAACTATCCTTACTTGAGTTTTCAATAGGCGCGATAACCTCTTTATCACTCACTTTTAAAGGTAACGGAAGAGAAACTAAACTGTTTGATTTTTACTTTCTACTTAAATCTCGAAAGTTAATATAAAATATTTTTTAACACATGCGACAAAAATTTGAAATCTTATTTATAAATATTTAAACTTTTTCGTAACGACTGCTCGGCTCGAAAAACAACGCAACAATGTCGAAGATGGCGGCTTGTGTTGGGTAGGTAGTTTAGTTGCAGACCGGAAATGATAGGGGGCGCTGCAGGCGAGCCTAGGAAGCGGAAGTAGCGACATCTAGCGACCATGCGAGGCAAAGGAAACGATGTACTCTCTCATAATGGACTTCGGACGTCAAACGGAACGCATAATAAATCTTTATTTCAGGTAACAGACACAATAAATAAATTTAAAAATGTATGGACCCATAGAACATAAATACCTTAATCTAAAATATATATATCAAATATTATATTATTCGATGACACTACATAACAGGTTTACTCTGCTTCCTCTCCCTGTACAAGCGGTATACCACCCCTGCAGGCCAAAAGTCCGGTGTCAGGAACATCTTGGATTGAGCTGCTGGGACCTGAAGGGCATATGACTTAGTCTGTTAGGGCTGAATGAAGAAGTCGCTGTATGCGACTACTCTAGCCGGCTATAGAAACGACACTGATTTATAAAAAAAACCTTTTCCATTATTTCCAGTGTCCGAGAACACAAAGTGTCAAACATCGACGTCCTGGACTTCGTCAAACAGCAGCTATGTCCGGATACTAACAGACTTGTCGAAGGTTGGTTTGAAAACATAATTTTGGAAAATACGATGAGCACCCGGTCCCGGTCCATATATATATTAGGTCCTTACATATGAAATTGGCGTTTTGTATGGGAGGAACAAAAAGTCGAATATTTTTTAATATAATATATTTAATTAATCAAAGTATGAACCATTATTTTCTATGCACTTTTGCCATCTCATAGGTAGTTCATTGATCCCTTTACTAAAAAAACCAGTCGGACGGGAATCAATAAAATCTTTGAAGGCGATTTGGACTGCCCCATCGGAGTTGAATTTTTTCCCTTGCAAGAAGTTATCCAAATTTCGAAAAAAATGGTAATCTGTTGGAGCAAGGTCCGGGGAGTACGGAGGATGTCTTAGACTTTCCAATTGAAGCTCTTCTAATTTAGTAGCCGTCTGTAGCGCAGTGTGTGGTCTAGCGTTGTCGTGAAGCAGCAGTGGCGTGGAGCGATTGACCAGCCTAGGTTGTTTAGCCGCTAGCTTTTCCATCATGGTTTGCAATTCCTGACAATAGACATCAGCCGTAATAGTCTGGCCAGATTTGAAAAAACTGTAATGAACAATACCGGCACTAGTCCACCAAACGCTTACAAGTAACTTTTTTGGGGTTAATTTTCGCTTGGGGCAGGATTTGGCTGGCTGGCCAGGATCTAACCATTGCGCTGAGCGCTTCCGATTATCGTAAAGAACCCATTTTTCATCACAGGTAATGATTCGGTTTAAAATACCTTCATTATTGTGCCGGTTTAGTAATGTAACGCAGCAGTCGACGCGCGTTTGCCGGTTTGTTTCAGTCAATTCGTGAGGTACCCACCTTTCAAGCTTTTTAATCTTCCCAATTTGCTTCAAGTGAATTAAAACAGTTTTATCACTAACATCGCAGCCTGCAGCTAACTCGGACGTGGTTTGCGATGGATCCGCTTCCACAATAGCCTTCAACTCTTCATTATCAACTTGAGTCTCAGGCCGTCCACGGGGCTTGTTCTGCAGGTCGAAATTTCCAGAACGAAAACGTTGGAACCAAAAACGAACTGTGTTTTCTTTTGCAACACGACCGCCATACACATCATTCACCCTTCGAGTTGTTTCCGCAGCACTAGTGCCACGGCGGAACTCGTACTCGTAAATAATGCGATATTTAAGGTTTTCCATTTTGTAAAATGAGTGACGCAAACAGAAAAAAACAGAAGAAAAAAAACAAATGAATGACGATCATCGAAGCACAAATACATGAGTCTATAGCTGTACAAATTTGAATTTGGAATTCCTTACCAAAGAGGAGAAATTCGTGATTAAAGTGGCCAGTACGAAAAACGCCAATTTCATATGTAAGGACCTAATATATGGCTCAGTGGCATTGGCTGTGGACTGCCGCGCAGTAGGTCCATGGTTCGAATCCCGCCGCGGGCTTGAGCACACAGCATGGTGGTAGGGCATTTTTGCGAATGCTTGCCTGGTTAGCGACCACCCTTAGGTAAAAATCTGTCGCCAAGCACCTAACGGTGTGTTCCGGCAGCTGTCCTTGAGAGCCAGTAATTCTAGGTTAAGCCCGTTAACATCTTCGACCACATCATCACTTACAATCAGGTGAGAGTGTGGTCAAAGGCTTACATATCAGAAATAAATTAAAAAAGAAAACTTATCAGAGCGCTTGGTCGATGCGACGCGTGATTAAAATGCTGGCACCTATTTGGCCCAACCAATAAGCATTGCAATTCAACGGGGCAATGCTGCCAGCACTCTGCCAACTGGTAGTGGGCTGGAGCATTTGCACTGCTTGTGAGTCTGCAATGACTTGTAGGTTGTCTGAATGCTTTTATTCCTGTAGTTATATATAGTTCGTAGTATATTGTTAATAATGTCGACTGCCGTGCACGGGATCATAGGGTAAAATCTTACCACAAACTAATACCAATCCTTAAAGCATAGAGCATTTAGCGAATACGAGCTTGGGTGCAATGCTCTTTAAGGTGGAGAATTACTCCTGAAGCAAAAAAAAAACCATATTTAAACAGTTTTTCATGTCTTTTATGGTTATGGTATTCGCGAGTTTAAAATAACATTGATCATGCTATTTGTCGCCTATGTAACGATGATAATATGATGATGATTCCATAAATTATCCCCATCCAATAATATTAAAACATTTACTCGGAGGAAATGTGAAAAATTGTAACTTTGTTTTTTTTTGTATTATCGCTTAGTAAGCTAATAATTGAAATATTAGTCTTGTTTTTAGTTCAATTCAGTTTGGCTACAGATGTCGCTCCGTTTAAGTAAAAGAAGTAAATATAGACAATATAAAATATAAGATATATAAATAGAAAATATAAGACGGTAAAATGATAGGGAACGAAAGGATAAATTCGACTCACTACGATAACTCAGTTGGAAGAGCCTGTCTGGAAGGCTATATAGCCGAGACATGCTCTTCGGTCTCTTCGAACGGATGGTCGCGGGTTCGAATGCTACTCGTAGTTCATATTTTTCATTTCGTTGTAATTTTGTAATAAAAAAATTACAATAATAAATAAAACAAATTAGATATTGAATTGAAAACAATAGAAATCAAGTACAATAGTTGGTCGATCTAGAAACGAAACCAAAAAGTATTGAAATTTCCCACCAAAAACTTCGCCTTAGGTAAAAAAACAGCCGCCGAAAAAAACAGCTAACGGCTGCCATCTTTGAGAGACAGTTACAAGAAAATCAAGATGAAGCATGCTTTTTTTAATAACATTCTGTTTTTTTTTCATTATTATTATTATAAGCTTTATTTCTGCTATATAATGTAAAACCATGTACTATATCTGATATAAATGAATTGAATTGAAATAAAGTCTTAGACCGCTATCTCGACTGCTCGTGAGGACGAGGCGAGGGTGGGAATGATGCACAGGCTTATTAACCTATATTGGTTCTCGATGACACTGGGCGGAATATACCGTTATATGCTTGTTGACGGTTTTTTTAATGTTATTGTGACGGATCCAACTCGAGGCCCACCTGATATTAACCGGATTAACCTCTGCCTTTAACAGATGCATTCACAAGTCACGAATTGCACTGCGCCCGTCACTTTGAAACATAGTTGTTAAGTCTCATGTGTGCTTGTAATTTCACTGGCTCTCAAGGACTGCTGCCGTAACACACTGTTAGGTGCTTGGCGGCAGATTTTCTACTTGAGGGTTGTCGCTAGTCAAGCGGGCTTTCGCGAAATGCCCTTCCACCATGCGGTGAAGCTCAAGCCCGCGTTGGGATTCGAACCACGGACCTGCTGCATGGCAGTCTATAGCCAATGCCACTGAGACATCACTGCTTCTTCGATCTTGGATTTTCTACTTGAGGTTGGTAGTGGACACAAACCTCAATTATAAATGTGTTTATAAACACTTATTATTTAATACCGGCTAGGACTCGCGTAATATTTACCGGATATTGCTCGGACTAGTTTCGAACGTATTTCAAGTTCTTCGTCTGGGAGTCACGATTGTGCACAGCGACAAGCGCGGGCCTCAGCACTTAACGTGTCTATAAATGTTTTCAGGTACGGGCAGATCAATAAGTTGGAACGAGACGGAGAAACCGAATAGCCCCATTATATCTGTCACTTTCATTACTGCCAGCGATAAGATGAACAAAATTTCCAGAAGATCCTGTGAAAGTCAGGTGCGTTTTTTTATGCCCATCCTCAAGTTGCGTGGTGATAGGACATTCTGCCCGCCTGTGTAGCTACCCTAAAAAACTGTCGCCAAGCACCTAGCGGTGTTGTTGCAGCATCTGTGAAATTAAATAAAATTACAGATCCATGATACTTAACATCCGTATGTTTCACGGTGAAGGATGCAGGTCGTCAACACATTACACAAGGCGGGCCTAAAAAAAAACAATCAAATGAGAATCTGCATATTTGATGTCGTTTAAAAAAGGTATTATTTTGTTAGATAAACACCCAAATAACGTCTACCCTGTCGACGCTCGGCATGCAGTGCGCAGTGTCCCGCGTGCGCGTGCTGTGTGTAGCGGCGCAGTGCGAGGCGCAGTGCGTGCGGACACTCGTCGCGCAGCTCTCCGCGCCGCTCGACCACGGGGAACTGTCGCGGGCTGAGCAACTAGTCGTGGCTAGGTGAGTTGCTTTTTTATTTTATTTATTCATTTGCAGCTGGTGGGTCACTACCCGACCTGATGGTAAGTGATGATGTGGTCGAAGATGTTGTTCAAACTAACCTAGAATTACTGACTCACAAGGACAGCTGAAGAATATTCATTAATGATTGTGGTATGTATTTACTACAATTTATAGTAGGTTGAAGCAGTTGGATTGCTTGTGGGTTTCTTTCCAATAAATGAGACATCATCTTTTTCCCAATATCTCACATCAAGTTTCGGGGGTCTGTATCGGTGCAGTATGATTTTCTGCAACGCCACTAAAGACAGTAGAGGAAAATATTTTAATACTTATTTTTTTCTAATAACAAAAACACACGAGCATATTGTAAAAAATGTTTAGCTAAGAATTTATGGCGAGGGAAGCTTACACGCCATTCTTTATTGAGAATGCCCTTGTTAAAAGCATACCAACATAGAGTACGACTTGAAACACTCCATTGGTCTAAGAGGGAAGGCAGCGTGCGATTATCCATACAAATGTAGTCCCTTTTTTTGTCCTGGATAATGCCGCTAGAGTAATATGTTTTTGAATTAAATCTAAGCTTGCTATGGACAAGTCCATGTAATTTCCTTTTATTCTGCAACTAAGATAATAAATAAGAAAATTTGACCCTGAAAAATCACTAGAAATATCCTGTTTTACCGCCACTGTCAAGACAAACACAAGACAAAATTAAAGAGATGATAGACATTAAAGAAATTTAAATAAGACTAGATATAGTCTTTCTTAAAATTTTAATACCAAATTGTAATTGAATCGCCACTGTTTTTGAAGGATAAAACAGGGATAATGTTGATCTCGTGAATTTTCTTAACTACATTTAATAAAACTTTTGTTTCAGGTTCCCCAGACGCCAAAAAATAATCGAGGAAGTTATCACGAAGCTGTCCGACTTCATAGAGCAAAACAGTCGAAGTACAGACGAAATCCTGCTCTACGCACTGTATTCTATATGCGATTCTGTATGCCGCCTTATTACGTGATGGTTCTATATTATGTGCTCATTGTAAAGTAGGTAGACAATACATTTAGGGAATTGAATTCCTTGTGAAACGTAAACTTGGAGATTAATCCCATGAGTTCACAGATTTACAAAATAGTTTCCTGATATGGAATATATTTTGTTGTGAGAAAGAGTTTGCTGTTACAGGAAAGAGTTTGTTGACGTGTAATAGAGTTTGCTCATCTGCAAAAGAGTTTGCTGATAAGATAATATATGGCAACACAATTACTTTTTCAGAACTGGAAGGTATCCCAATTTCTGTACAAACTGTATTATAGATGCATCTCATCTATAATACAGTTTGTACAGAAATTAAGCTTAAAGCAATCACTCTATTTTGATTTTTCTAAACCGCTCTTTAAGTTGAAATAGACTTAAAAATTATTGAATTATATGTTAAGAAAATATTAATTGTTTTGATACCTACAAGAGGTGCTATAAGCAATCAATATGACATGAGAAATAATCGCATTACTTTTGTCACCAATGCAATTTTATGCAGTTTATTAAAATTATTATTACAATTTTATTATGGATTGTTCCATCAAATATACAGTAAAATTGAAAGAAAATGATAAAAATAAAAGTTACACTTTTTTATTTTTATGTCATAATATGTTGTAGTTTCTGATTTGATTCTGAATAAATAATTGTTGAACAAAATAAGTAAATGATCACCTTCTTTTTGATCGTTTACAGGACATTTTAGTGCATTCATACAAACATTTCTTTACATTGAAGCCGTTGTTTATTATGTAACAAGGCGGATTCAACAGTCTCTTAATCCTCAGCATATGAACATTGAAGTATTATTGAATGATTATATAATTAAAATAAAATCATTGTTGTTGTGTTTTCTTAATGTACTACAGTTGAAGCATTTTTATGTATTTTTGTACAAATTTGAAAATAAAACTTATAATTACCGTTATAAAGTGTATTATTTATTTTTAGTCCGCTTTATACGCCCCTAAGTATAGGTCACCCAAATAGTTCATATTTTTTATGAATATTTTTTTGAATTGAATATTTCACTCATCTTTTACAAGTTACATATATTTTTCTTCCATATATAATGTAATGCACATGATTTCATAATTTACCCCTAAAATTGCTAAAAACTTTTTTTTAACTAAATAATGATACATTGTTGGGTATATTCGATGTAGCGCCGTCAGCAAAATCGGACACCGCATAGCGACCTATATACTTGATTTTTACATTTCAGCAGTGCAGTTATTAGCTATAGAATGCATAAATGGTGAATTTTTATTTACACGTACAACAATTTTTTTGCTCTGACAAAAACATTTTGTCAAGCAATCAAAGTAATTCAGTCACCCCGTGACCACGATCACTGCAAAGTGTTTGAAACGTCGGGACCAAAAAATTATGATAAATATACGCGATTTAAACCGTTTAAAGTTGTTTAATTACTATGTGTAATAATCGCGAAAATCTAAGACAACAAGATTTGATACTCTTCAGAACCTTTCAGTCGTCTGGCCGTTGATATGCAAGTAAATACATCCTTTATTTGCAAGCAGTGATCGTGGTAACGGGGTGACTGTTTCCCCGTGACCACTATAACTACAAAGTGTTTGAAACGTTGGGACAAAAATAATGATAAATATACGCGATTTAAACCGTTTAAGTACAGTTGTTTAATTACTATGTTTAGTATTCGTAATAAAACAAAGCAAGCAAGTTCGTAATAAAACAATTATATTTGGTTTTAAATATTGGTCATTTTGAACTAATTAGTAATGATTAGGTATAAGGTAGTTTTTAGTTTATACTTTGGGAGAATTACAAACAAGAATGCATTTTGGCTTAGTCGACATGTTGCTCATATATTTGGAGGATGTTACCTGAGTGATGTGGAATAAAAATGTAGCTACTATCATTTCTTTATAATATCTTTATATTTCATGGGACATCTTCATGAGCTTGGCTACTATGCAACTACATCACAAGCCCACCGCACGGAGAATCGTCACCCAAATAAAATATGTGACGTCATCCAAGCGGAAAGTGCCATGGTACAATAATATATTAGCTCTGCGTGTCATGCCTTAAAAACTAAAAGTCATGATGTCAGAGAAGGGATTATTTTTATTGACAGAGCGAGAACTTAGTTCGAGCGAAGCGTCTCTGCTTCAACTTAGACAAAAGTGCTTTGGTATGTCCGGTTGTTCTCCTCTACAGGTCGCATTTCTCAACCGATTATCACGAAATTTTGTGAGCAGGTTTGATAAGTCCACATTTTTATTGGTCGATTCAGTTTTTGCAAATTTTTCAAAATGACTGAGATATAGTATTATAAGGTGTTGAAAGTATGGACGCCTGCGCTTAATTTAATGGCAATGCTCTGATACGCACGGTAGTTGCCTAAAATGCTCTCTCTCTCTCTCTCGTATAATCAATTATTTATTTTTCATGTTTTCGTAGCCTAGTATATTAATTCGAGATAAATACATTACCAAGTGTGTAAAATTATTGTATATTTACTACTTACCTTCCTATTTCCGATACAACTAGCCTTCGCTGGGGTCTGCGAGTCATTGATTTTGTTAGACATAAGTTCAAGATAATCATTTGTTATTTACATTACATATTACATATTTACATTATATATTTTTGGATTTCTTGACCCATTCTCCCATTAGCATGCGCAGTGAACTTTTATTCAATTGTAAGCTATGCAAGGGCAGACTCGCGAGGTCTACAACTCGGAGAGCCACTAGTATACATTAATTAATAACTCTTTATTACATTCATGAATTGTAGTAACGATGGACTTTTTTTATGACATAAAAGCTTTTATAAAATGACCAAATTTTACATTTAATAGAGTCTTCTCAGAAAGAGAAGGAGAGGACTTGAAATTGACTTAGGAACTGTGCCCTATTGACAAGGATTGCTTAAGTCATACCTTTACTAAAATATATATGAATATACGACAACGATGACGAGAAATCAATAATTATAGTTAGGTATTAAAATTTTCGTTAAAAGTTGACTATCTTTGAACATTCTCTTCCATATTTAGTAGTTGTTTTTGAACTCAAGAATTATACCGACTTGCCTGTTTACCATATTCGACGTCACCGCATAAGCAATTCCATCATCGTGGTCCTACTACTTAGTAGGAGCAGGAGATAACAGTAGAACACGAGGAAGCGTACACTTTCGTTATTGATAATGATACATACATACGTATTTATTATAAGTAATTGCTGCAATCTATTGACAGTATAAGGTCACCTTGTAAAAATGCACATTTTATCGCCTTTCAGGAGACCTGGCTACGACCTGATAAGATTTGTTTTCTTGTACTAACTATTGATCTAGAGTTTAGTTACATGGGAAAATTTTATGTGGATTTGTTTTCCGGACCACATGTGGATAGTACCTACCGCATGGTGGTGTAGCCACTCTATGGAAAAAACGTGTATTCCAGGATGTAACTTGTAGCAGTGTGCGTGTGTATGGTGTGAAAATCACTCACAGAACAAAGGCGTTACGTATATCTTCTGTGCATATGCCTTGTGATTGTGCGAAAAAGCTGGTCGATTGCCTGTCACTGAGTGTCTTTTTTTTAATGCTTGATAGGTTAGCCTTTGACCACTATCTCACCGGATGGTAAGTGATGATGTGGTCGATGATGTTGTTCAGGCTAACCTAGAATTGAAATAAGTGCGGTAATTGAGAGTGAGCAGGCAGGTTATGTGTATATCTATGGGATTTTAACGCTTACTCTAATACATACTTTGCTTTTTAACTTTCGTGGTACCCAGACTAGTTAAGGATAGACTATGAAAGACCGTTGTCTGACTCATACGCATCTGTCGGTGGCGTAATCAGTAGCAGAAGTTGACCAACTTCAGACCATTGCTTGTGCTGCTTTGAAACGAACGTAAGTGTTGACAAAGACGTATTCTGGTCTAACCATTTTCCTCTAGTAGGTAAGTAGTTAAATATAACCTTCAATTGATTGATCCAACAATAGAAGATAAACATATATATATATTACGATATATGTAACATTTTACAGAAAAGTACTTACTTAAATATTAAAAAAAAAAAAAACCTATTGAATCGGTTCATTGTTGTGATAACATTATAATTTTACCGTAATTGTCCTTTAAATATAATAAGTAATACTTAATTAATAACTAATAAAGATATACTAAAACTTATTTAAAAAAAAGACAAAACTTACTAAACAATTATTATTATTGTAATGTAATGCAATGTTATTTAATTTCTATAACCATTTTAGTTTAATTTCTAAGTCACCTGTAAAATTAAATTTAATTATTGCTCTATACTACTAACAGACCTTCCCCTTGGGGTGCCGGGTTACACAGAAAAAAAGGAATACTTGAGCCAAAGCAGTGTGTTTTTATTCAAGAATATTTGTGATTCATATATATTGAAAACAATATATTCTTGAAAACAGAACACAATATTCTCAGGAATATATTCTTGAATCAAAGGATATATTTCATTCTTCTTTGGAGATATCGTTAAAGTGTTTAAATACGAATATGGTTAGTTTTGAATCCAAGAATCTTACCATAAATATTCGTAACTGAAGCACCTTAATTACATTCAACAAGAATAATTAAAAATATTTCAAGAAAGAATATAGAAATTTTATTTAGAGAATAATATGTTAACAGAAGAATTCCTATTTTATTGTTAGAAGAATATTTTCGTTATCTTGAAATAATAATTTGAATACTTTATGTGAAGAAATATTTCTTGTGTCAAAACAATATTCCTAAGAATATTCGAGTGTAATATCAAGACTCGATTATTTTTCAGTTCAGAATATATTCTTGTTGTAATACAGAATTGTCTTGAATTTATTAAGACAATGTATATTCTTGGCTAAAGAAGTCTTTTTTTTCTGTGTAGAATTGCACCTCTTCATATCATCCCGTGGGTGTCATTAGAGGCGACTAAGGGAAAAATACTAGAAGGGGGCAGCAGCGCCTTCTAAAGAACTGCTATCTTAATAATCTGCGATCCCCAAGCCGCCTGCCAAGCATGGGGATTATGGCAAATACCCCTTCATAGGAGAGGCTGTGTTCAGCAGTGGACGATCCGGCTGATACAGTACAGTAGGTACTACTTACTAGCAAATATGGACTATTGTCGTAATTGATATATTTAAATGTTATTTATTTCTTAGATAATAGGTAGCACCACAGAGAAACAAATTATTAAAACGAGTGTAGAGCTCCTTAGTTTATTAACTTAGAACCAAAGTAGGTACATAAACATGCATCAGTACTATTCATTGTCTGAAGTTTTTAAGTCAAAAAACCCTGGATGGCACTTACCTACGTATAGTTTTAACAGTTTTATTAGAATTATCAATATACCAAAACCGATAAGTTCGTCTCCATTAGCGGAAAAAAATGAAAGGTCAAGGCGTAAAACTTACCGGTTATCTCTACGCCATATTTAGCTCATAGATAAGATACATAAGATTTAAATTATGGAGTACCTAACATTGTTGTTGGATGACATTTTTATTATTTAATAGGCTCCAGATTTACTGTTGGTAAATATCAGCCTCCTACCCGTATCCTACGTATGTGGGGTTGGTATGTTTTCTCCAGCATCACAAGTTGACATAAATGCATTGTGGTAGAGCAATACATGGTGGTAGAGCATTCGCCTGGTGGTAGGACATTTTGCGAATGCCCGCCTAGCTACCTACCACCCTCTGAAATGCTCAAAAATCTGTCGCCAAGCACCTAGCGGTGTGTTAGCCAGTAATTCTAGGTCTGAACAACATCTTCGACCACATCATCACTTACCATCAGGTGAGATAGTAGTTAAAGGAAAGTTTTAACTTCAGCATTAGCAGCTGCCAACCTAACGACAACCTTTCTTGGAAGATGAATAAAGAGCTTCAATTAGAACACGGCGCACATACAAGTAAAGCCGGCTGATAATCTACCGACTTCAAAAAAAGGAGGAGGTACTCAGTTCGTCTGTATTTTTTTTTAGGATACCCATATAGTATATTATACAAAAGTGAATAGCAACATAAGGCAAACCTGTGGAGAGTGAAAGGGACAGTATGAAAGATAGATTTTTTTGTTTGTACACCTTAAAAATAAAATTACAATGAAACATAACAAATTAATGTAAACAAAGGGCGGTCTTATTGCTTAAAGCAATTTCTTCCAGATTACCGAAGTGAAATGAACTCTCATAAAACCAAGTTGGCAGGATAAATAGTTAAACATTACTTATACAGTAGTTACTTTACTAAGTATTTACACTTTTACTTCTATGTAAATAAATACATACAATAATACATGTACATATTTACATTTTTTATGTTATTGTGACGGAACAAGCTCGCGGCCCACCTGATGTTAAGCGGACTAACCTCTGACTATAACAGATGCTTTTCGTCACAAGCCACGAATTGCACTGCGCCCGTTATCTTGAGACATATGTGCCTGTAATTTCACTGGCTCTCAAGGAACTGAAGTGAACTGAACTGGAACGCACCGTTAGGTGCTTGGCGAAAGATTTTCTATTTGAGGGTGGTCGGCTGGCATTCGCAAAATGCCCTTCGACCATGCTATGCCTACAATAAATATTATGTAAATAAAGACTCATAGATGCATACACTAAATAAATATATACGTATATACTTACAATACATACTGTACTGTATCAGCTGGATTGTCCACAGCCAAATACAGCCTCCTCGTGATGGGGTTGTTTGACATAATCCTCACGCTTGGCAGGCGTCTTGGCGATTGTAATACCTAAACCAGTTCGAGAGAAGGCGCTGCTGCCCACCTTCAGGTGAGAGACTTACGGACCCCCGTGACGGGGGGGCTTTACCATAATCCCTACGCTTGGCAGGCGTTTTCGCGATCGCCGTGTAACACTTAAGCCAGTTCGTATGAAGGCGCTGCTCCACCACACCTTCAGGTAGGTATTTTACGGACACTCACGGGAAGAGATGCGGGGTGACTAGCCCAGCACCCCACGGGTACACTATAGATATAAATACAATAATATTACAACTAAAAATACTACATACGTACCTATAACAATTTAATTTAATACTAACGAAGTAGCGCAAAGCTAAGAGTTATCAAATAAAATAATTTATGATATAGTCTTAGTATGAAAGGAGCATGTTTTTCCCCTTGTATCGTGTAACATGCTTTAATTAAACTTATTCATTTATTTGTACCCTGGATTTTTTCTTGTTGGCAGTACCTAGAGGTAGGTACCATCTTTAGTTTAAACCTGGGCGTTGATATGGTAAAGAGACCAGGCACCACCATTTAAATCAGTCCAGTACTTTTGATGTTTAATGTTAAGAGTAGAGTTCACGGAGCGCTTTCCATACAAACGTAGTTTCGTCATATTTTAAATACCAATTCTTCAAACTCAGTGAACCTTTGCATGTATATCCTTGAGCCTGATATCTATGCTTTTGGTTTGCCAAATTTCCGTAACATTAAGTAATTTCAAAAATAATTCGTAAATTCGTTTTGTATGGGAATTGTTATTTTGACATTTAGGGATAA
Organism: Plagodis pulveraria; assembly: GCA_963890685.1. Lineage (NCBI taxonomy): Eukaryota > Metazoa > Arthropoda > Insecta > Lepidoptera > Geometridae > Plagodis > Plagodis pulveraria. The sequence goes on along the minus strand of OY982964.1, from coordinate 4,721,302 downwards.
AATAAATAAATATATCGAAAAACTGGTAAACCAGGAGCATAGATAGTTTTTTCGCTGAGCAAAATGCGTATAAAATTTCACCGAGTTTGAACACTTGGTAATTAAAATATGACGAAACTATACGTTTGTAGAGAAAGCGCTGCGTGCACTCTACTCTTAACAAACAAGCACACGAACTATCGCATTTATAAATTACTAGCGACCCGCTCCGGCTTCGCCAGGTATTTGACAAAATTAAAAATAAATACTGAAAATATTCTATAGCCTATGTTCATCAGGGATAATGTAGGATTCCAATGATGAAAGAATTTTTCAAATCGTCCTCTAGTTTTTATGTTTATTCGTTACATAAAAAATACAAATCATTCCTATTTATAATACAGATACAAAGAGCCCATTTAACATAAAATAAAAATATATCTTTACCGAAATTAGTTATTTATTTAATTAGTTATAGGCTGTGCCGATGACTAGTTTTCGATCAGGAAAAGAACTATGTACCTACAGCCAAATACTAGTTTTGCAATAGGCATTTTGAAACTGGTAGGATCACTATATTAGCATTTATTTTTTCCGCCTAGGCCAAATATTTTATGAGTATTTAAATACTGGCCTTGCAAAATTTAAGTCTACGTTCACTTCCGGTTTTGAGTCTACACCTACTTTTAAAGTCTCATCATCGTGATACTCATCGTGTTTTATTTAATTGATGGGTTCCGTAGCAAATTTTCTTTGGTGCAATAAGCAATAGTAAGTAATTTGAGTTACATGATATCTACAATTTGAAATTTCTGTAATATCATACCTACCTATGTATATAAATTAGTGAATAATATTGTAAATATGACACAAAATGTTGTATTTATATTAATGAATGTAATAAAGTAGATACTACCATTGGATATTTTAATAAAACCGGTCAAGTGCGAGTTGGACACAAACAACGAGGGTTCCGTACAAATAAAATAAAATACACAAAATAATATTTATATATACCCATAAATGTTGAGATCCATAGCGGTAGTCCGAACCGTCTCGGCCGGTTTATGGGTTCCGTACCGACGGCTCGACTTACGTAGCTAGTGTACGTGACATCTAATTATTGTTTTTTTTGCTCTAGGCCTAGTTTATATTAATTCAGAGCACGGAAGTTAATTATCTCAGAATTCAGCATCTCAGCCACAGAAAACGAAACAGTGCAACACGAGGATCACATAACCACAGAAGGAGTCGAAGGCCCTCGTTAGGGTGGGCAAAAAACTGGTACAATTTACCTACATTAAAACTAACTACAAAATTCATAAAATAATAAGGCGTCACCATACCCCAATCATTCCGCCCCTACTTAAACTGAAATCACTTTTAATGATATGGTCGCCCATTGCAACAATATACTTATTCATTTGATTTCATAAACTTCTATCATACTTTTTTGAGAGAGTATTCTATTCTATTGTTTGAATGTGTACTCTCCCCAAAATTCAATCAGTTAGGAATCACAAACTTCAGTATCCTTCCATAATTATATACTTACAGTAATATACACGGAAATGTGTGTATGTATATACTTAATTACTTGCAGTATATATAGTATAATTTGTGATGTGTTTAATTTAGTTGTGATTAGTATTAAGTATCCTCTATATAACCAATAAATACAATAGTATATATAACACTAAATTTTGTTTGCCTGTATACAAAAAAAAACTTATTTTTATAAATATACACTCTACAGACTCCAGGATCCGTGATTTTTTTAATTATGACACTATTTATTTAAAACTAGATACAGGAAACATGCAACATTCTGAACGAGATCAGTATTAAAAGAAAAATTTTTTTTTTCGGTTAACTAATTAACAACTTGAATTTTTTCACTTCTATTTTTGCAATGCCGAATCCTAAAAAGCGAGGCTCGACTTGGACTTGGTTTTCATTTTTTATTTATAGCTGGTGAGCCTTTGACCACTATCTCACCTGATGATAAAGATGATGTGGTCGAAGATAATGTTCAGCCTATTCTAGAGTTACTGGCTCTCATCCTTGAGTTTCCGGAACATACCGTTAGGTGCTTAGCGACAGATTTTCTACTTGAAGGTGGTAGCTAGCCAGGCGGGCATCCAAAAAATGCCCTACCACCGTAACGATGCCACCCTAAAACAACAACCGAGACTAATGGCTTAACACGGAAGCGCTCAGTAGTAATGTCACCAGCGGTCACCCATCCAACTCTTGACCGCGGCGGACGTTGCTTAACTTAGCTGATCGGTTAAGAATGGCTAAGCAAACTACGCTACGAGAAAAATTATAGGTATTTTATACTCAACATTTGGAACTACACAATCACACTTGCTTGCAATGGCTTGTTATTCAATCGTCAGATACTATTCACGAATAAATGTAGTAATAGAGCATATACGGCAACGAGCAGCTAATTTGCGTACTGTAAAGGATGTTACACGGACAACGGAGGTAGTAATCTGGTCCCGTTTTCTGTTCCGGAACCGTAGAAGGGAAAAATGTGGCTATCACTATTGATTTAATAAGCTTACAAAATTAAAGTATTTTTTTTACCACACGCAGGATTCGAACCTTCGACCTTCCCCCTAGAGTGGAGACATGCTCTGCCAATAAGCTTACCTAGTATGCGTTACTGCAAAAATTCCAATGTACACATATAAAAACATATAATATGTATATGATTACTAATATTTCAAACTTTGTAAGTAGCTAATACCCGTGGGGTGCCGGGCTATAATCTCAACCCCCCATGTCACACACCTGTGGGTGTCGTAAGAGGCGACTAAACTTAAAATACCGGAAGGTAAGCAGCAGCCGCTTCTGAGGGACTGATATCTTAAACTGCGATCCCCAAGACATCAACTAGATTGACAATCCGGCTGCTACAGTAAGTAGGTACATAAACTTTGAAGCAGTGATAGCTCATTGGCATAGACTATGGACTGCCGCGCTGCAGGTCTATAGTTCGAGACCCGCCGCGGGCTTGAGCTTCACCGCATGGTGGAAGGGCATTTTGCGAATGCCCGCCTGGGTAGCGACCACCCTCAAGTAGAAAATCTGTCGCCAAGCACCTTACAGTATGTTTTGGTAACTGTCCTTGAGAGCCAGGAATTCTAGGTTAAGCCTGTTAACACCTTCATCAGGTGAGATTGTGGTCAAAGGCTAACCTATCTACAATAAAAAAACAAAATTATTTTATTTCATGTCTTAGCAATGAGATAGTTAAGTTTAAGTAAGTAAATACATCAAGTTGACGGAGTCCTTCGATAATAAACCAATAATTATGTCTACCGCTATTAATAAATCATTTATTTGCAATCAGGCGTTATCACACGGGTCGAACGGTCAGTCATCAACTCGCATTGTGATAGATCGCTACCACTTACAGTTGCTAATAACATTGTTATTGTTATACGGTTATATGACGAGTGATGTGATTTTCCATTATTATATATTATCGTGAAAGTGATTTATGCGTTTTATGTTTTAATATTTGTGACAAACAAACAGTCATCATAACATAATAATTGAGGTAGTTTCCGACGTCAGTCTACTAGTCTCTTTCAGTGCGTTGCTGACTCGTTTTCTTTTATTTCGTGCTTACTACTACTCATATCAAGAAAGTTCGAAATAAAGAATTTCTAACAGGACTTTTCAAGTACCTATTTATCAGCTGATACTTTTGTGAAAGTTGGAAATGACAATGGATCCTGAAAAACAGCCGTTGCTGCGCGCAGAACTGCGACAAAGATTCAGGTAATTTTTTGTATCATTTATTTATTGTATTTTAGATTAAAAATATATTAGTAAATTAAAAAGTGGACAATCGGAACTAAAATTAAAAAGCATTTATGATAAAAATAAAAACATAGAAAGGGGAACTCTCCTGAGAGTTCAATTAACTAACATAATCCAATTAATTATATCGCTTTAGGTCATTCTTCCTCTTTAGAAAATATATATATGCCTATTAAACATTTACATACAACTTTACAATGCAATCCTTAATCCATTCACATAATAGATAATGATACAAATAGAATTTTATTAATAAATGGACGATATCGTCGTTATTATATCACTATATATGTATGTTTACATCTATTGCTTATTGAAATTCGATCCGCGGATGCCAAGGTAAAATAAGAAGGGTTTCAAATATTTCGAATATTAGCACTATAAAAAAGAGAAATAATTCAAAAGAAGCAAATAAAGTTTATAAAAAAAATATGTAAACCACATCCGATAATGTCTTCCTACATTATACATCATTAAATAATATTTTATTTACTGAAATCCGGACCATTAAGGTACAATTATTGTTTTTCGAAGTATAACATTCAAATCCTGTTTGATGTATTTTTTTTTCAATTATGTAAGAGGATTTTATCAATCGATAACAAATATAATAATAAATTATTGTTAAAATAATTCTCTTGCAGTTTTATTTCATAAAACTAATTATAATTAAAAAAAACGATCATAGTGTATGCTGGACTTCTCATTTTGAAAGTTCCGTATGCAACAAACAATAAAAAAAATATTTATCACAGCTTCAAAACTGAATTATGAATCGGCGTTTTCAGTATCTGTTGGTACAGGATATTGTTCCTTAATAATATGTCAAAATTTAAGGTAAAAAAGTTTAGGTTAGTTGTGAAAAAAACTTGACCAATGACGGCAGCCTATTATTTTATAGATTTAAAAATATATGAATTGTTCATTCTGAATATGATTGAAAATGTATGACATATGAATATGATAGACAAGCACTATCGTGTGCTAAGCTACCAACACAATTATAAATTATTAGAGCACAATTTCTTTTTCCCGTGCTGGCTTCAAACCCACGTCCACCAATTTCGCTCCGAGTACCTAAATCCCTGGGTCACCGTAACATGCTCGTAAATCTTGGCATGATTATAGTCCAGTACAGTAAAGAAATCATAAAAACCGGTCAAGTGCGGGTCGGACTCCCGCTAAAGATCTCGAGCAGAATGAAAATTATAATGGATTTTGGTACATTCCTACCAAATTGGTACGGAATCCTCGGTGTGCAATTCCTAATAGGACTTGACTGGTTTTAGTATATATTTCCACGGGTTGTTGCGAAGCAAAACCCTAATAGAGTGAAGCCCAAGTCGTACTTGGGTGGTTCTTTTTTGTTCTGCTATCTGGCTACAAATGGTGCGTACTGTTCTCTACAATAATGCGTTTAAAATTGTAGTGAGGCTGCCTCGGTTCTGCAGCGCCTCGGGCTTGTTAGCAAGCCAATTCTTGGTCTGAAATGCGCTCAGAGTGCTATTGGCATGGAGTGCTCACGGTGCCCATTCGCCAGGCCATGAGTGCTGTAAGCGCTGAGTGGGGACATCTTTGATGACATCACCCTTATCAGTAATTCAAACGTTTGGTGCCCTTCGAACAAATCGGGCCAGCTGTGAGCGTGCTATTGGTACCAATTGTGTATATCGGACCGCACCCTTAATATTAAAGATATAGCCATAGACAACTTACCTTGTGTCATACAGAATAATGTTTGGAGATTCCTATATTTAAGTTATAAAACACGTTAGAGTTTACTGCACGTTATGACGGCACGCGTTATTTGCAAGGAATCCTTGCGTCATAGTGAATAAGGGTATAAACATAGTACACACATACATCCTCATATACTAATTTATTTTTTGTAATACTATGATGTAATAGTGTTAAGGGTGAACTGGCTGGTAAATTTTCGATCGAAGAGTGCTCTCTCCCTTACTTATATATATATACAATATATCCACGCCCACGAACATCCGCAACACCAGAGGTATCGTGGATGCGTGGTGATCGTGGCCTTTGAGGAGGGAAAATGCTCTCTTCTTGAAGGCCCCTAAGTCTAAGAAATACTGCACTTGGCAGCTGGTTCCATATTGTAGCAGTGTGAAGTAGGTTTTTTTAAGCAATGGTACTCAAGCGGAAATAGCTATGGACTAGTATTATGTTATTGCAGCATATTGACGCATGCTAAGCGAAAACATAGAAATTATTACGGATGGAAAAAGATAACTTCCAGCGGGACTTGAACCCGCAACCCCCAGAATACCGTCCTGGTGCATTACCTATTATAAGAATATGAATAATTTATTATCAAAAAACTACAGTAATAGTACACTATAAGTACATGCTTCAAGTAAAATAATACAACAAGTAACTTACGATTACAATAAGTACAAATAGAAACGTTGACAGCTGTGCTAGGTCGAACCTGTGTTACAGCTGTCACAACTTCCCACTGTAAGGCGACATTCCGACGAATCCATAATTTCACTACTTTTTGCACATAAACAGCACACCATTATTACTAAACCACTTGAAACATTAAACATATTTTATAATTTGTTTACAAATGCCATCAGAACATTCCTTCAACTCTAAAGATCTGCATTAAAATTGTAGGGTAGACAATATAGTAAACATGAATTGAATATGTGCAGTCATAGATAGCAGCATTCATATGTGTGCGTGTTTAGTGCTGTCGGAAGTCTTATACGATTAGTTTAGGAGTTAATGTCTGCAATAATTACGTAAAACTAACAGTTAGTATTAAGACATTAGTTTTGCTAAGAAAAAAGAAAATCTAACAAACTTGACAAAAATAACAAGAATTATATAATCACATTCACAGGAGCGTTACAATAATAATTACTGAAACGTAAATATAATAAATGTAGTTATTTGGACAATGTTGCAGATTATATATTTTTTTTTTTATTGAAATTGGGAACATATAAGTTTTGTTATTTACAATTAATAGGTATATTTTATTGATGAAATGATTGTGTACGCAATAAAACAAAAAATTACAATATAATCTTAAATAATAAAATTGGTAACTGTTAATTGAATTATGTGTTGGTTGTATGATATGTGTGTGTGTGTACCTATGTGCAAATAAGATATGGGGTTGTCCTTCTGTGAAGGTATGTTACTACGGTGTGCAAGCTAGGGTGTGTGTGTGAGTGAGTGTGAGGTTATGTGTGTGTGCTGTGTAAAAAGTGAGTGTACTTGAAGTATATAACTGGCTTAAGTATCATCTGTTCGAAGTACTGGAACATAGTCGGTAAGTTAATTATGCTATGGAAGCGGGTGCTGGACAGTCGAAAATTCTCCATCCGTTTGAATACACGTCTTTTCAACGTTGGCGACATCTACCTAAATAGCAGAGGACTATTTACTTAGGCTGGTTGGTTGATATACGATCAACACTGAACACCAAATCTATGAAACCATTTTAAATTTTGACTAGTATTATGTTATTGCAGCATTGACGCATGCTAAGCGAAAACATAGAAATTATTACGGATGGAAAAAGATAAGTTCCAGCGGGACTTGAACCCGCAACCCCCAGAATACCGTCCTGGTGCATTACCAATTATGCTATGGAAGCGGGTGCTGGACAGTCGAAAATTCTCCATCCGTTTGAATACACTTCTTTTTAATAGCTTTTTAGCTATGGACTGCCGTGCCTCAGGCTCATGTTCCGATCACCATCTCCCGCGCCGGCTTGAGCTTCACCGCATGTGGAAGGGCATATTGCGAATGCTCGCCTGGCTAGCTTACACCCTTAAGTAAAAAATAAATCGCCAAGCACCTAACAGTGTCCTAGCAGTAGCCCTTAAGAGTGTTTAGGAGATGAAATTATAACCATATGAGACTTAACAACTCTATGTATGAGGGTGATGGGCGCGATACAGTTCGTCACTTGTACCGAAATGCATCTGTTATAGGCAGAGGTTTCAGGTGGACCACTTGCGTGTTTAATCCCATATAAAGAAGATCCAGACCCCAGTATGACATCGATTTATATCTTCATTATACAGGCTTGTATCGTTACAAATGGTAAAAAGATTTGATAACATTTTCACATAAACAATCGCAGCTGATAATTTACGACGCTTGTATGAAGAAGTGATCAGTCAATTTAACCAATCAAAGAACTAATATTTTTCGATAGTACCATCATTTAAACTATCAAATTGTGTTCCTGCAGCACCTGATATACTTACTAGGAATCATCACTTATTTACCTGAAATTTGTCAGACTGGTTACGCCATTATAGAGCAGTAGGTTGACATAGGAGACAACGAGAATGATCAGTATCAATATCATAAGACTACAATTGAATGACAATGACAATTAATATCTATAATGATGATGTCTTTTATTTTCAGACCTTTAACTACAGAGGAGGTGATGGACTACCGAGAAGAAGCCACCTGGCGTCGGTTCCGGTTTTGCCTAGTCTTCATGTTCTGGGCCTTTATAGCCATGTGCCTCTCCATCATCACCGGTTTCTTGATGAACGCTCCGAAGTGCAGGTCCATAGATATGGGGCTGGATAAGATGCCGGCAGTCGCACCTGTGCATTTGAACTTAGCTTCTTTGATGTATACTAGAACTGAGGAACCAGGCTTGTAGCGAAGATTAAGAATGTGAATCAAGTTATTTTTAAGAAGCTTTTAAATCGAAAGAGTGACAGTGACCAGAATATCAGAGGCTTCTTTAGTAGCGGTTCAATCTGATGGGTCTAAAAAATAGGTCAAGAGTGTCATAAAATACAAGGATGGATCCATCCAGTTGTGCACTAGGGAAGTTGAAGTGTGGCTTATCACCATCCAGCCAGGCAGAAAGGGAAAAGACTATTGAAATAGTCTTCTACGACCATGGATGTGGGTGGGTGGTTTTGGCACTGGTTTTTCGTTGGACGCTGGATATGATGATTGACGAGGCTGGGTATGATGCCAACAGTTGAACCTATGCATTGCAACTTGGTTTTTAATACTGCTTGTGGTGATAAAGAAAGCATTTTGTATAGAATATTTAAGAATTATGAATTTTAGAAGGGTCCTTGATAAAGGCGTTTAGAAACGCTGCAAAATGTACTATGTAAATAGGATTGTATGCGTGTGTGTTTGGTGCTCAGCTCCTCCAAATCGGTTACTCGGATCTTAATGAATTGTACATGTTATTTAATTCCTGGTTAGGGGATATATGACACTTTTTAATCCAATTTATTGTACAGTTCCAGTGGAAGAAGCGGTATATATAACCTACTTTGACGCAGCGAAAGCCTTGAGCGGAATGATTTAATACAGAATCTGCGTTCCAGTAGAAGAGTCTATGATACCTGCCTGAGATAATGGTAGTTCACTTAAACTAAAAATAGCTTTTAGTTTATTTCTGACTTAACAATTCTGCTCTTTCCTGTAGATTATTTGGAGAAAAATAGATATTTAGGATGCTAATCAACCTGCCAACATTAGGCGTCGAAAAATCTTGTTAAATTCCGAGAAATGTTTATATCAGTAGCTAAGAGAAAAGAGACTGATAAGTTATTTTATGATGAAGTTAAGTTCTGAAAAGCACATCATCAATTCATGTTCTGAAGTAGAACTCCACATTGCTACGAGTTCACTGTTATTGGGTGACACTGGACTAAAAATAAATGAAAAGATACTAGAAGATGATTTGTAGATTATAATGTTGGGTTTGATTGGACCGTGAACATTTAGAATTGTGCTAAAGTTGTATTCAGTGAAAGTGAGCTACAGGTATATGTACATATTTATATATACACTATAATATGTACCTTCTTACAAACATTGTGGTGTACGACGTAAAATATCCCTTATCAAAAAAACTGTGATAAGTATTTAAATAAAATGTCACGACAATTTTATGTATTTTTATTAAAGTTGATACATACTCGTACACTAATTATGCATATGGTAATTAAATTGGTGTATGTTTACATGATAAGACTTGTTACTGCGCCTATTATTGTAGGTACTTCATTTTAACTTTTTTTTATTTATAGTTGGTGGGCTAGCCTTTGACCACTATCTCATCTGATGGTAAGTGATGATGTGGTCGCAGATGTTGTTCAGCCTATACTAGAATTGCTGGCTCTCAAGGACAGCTACCAGTACACTTACGGAACTAAGCGCAGATTTTCTACTTGAGGGTAGTAGCTAGCCAGGCGGGCATTCGCAAAATGCCATACCACAATGGAAACTACAACTACAAGAGATAATAATAGCAAGTATACAAAAGAGTATTCACACAATACAACAATTTGCCGCTGTAAGAATTTTGTGTTTTTGGAGAATGGCAACCTGATTCTTAAAGTGAAAGATATATTAATTATAATATATTTACTTATTTACATACAACTCCACTTGCGTGCTATTTTATATGTATATCTTTGAAGGCATCCTCACTTTCCATTAGTAAGATTGTGATCAATCGCAAATTTAAAAAACGCTCGAAGGACCAAAACAAAACAATGTTGGATGAAACGAGCAGTAAATTGCGCGTGCCCTCTTTCCTATTTATTTCATGCCTCAAGGGTGTTGTGGCGTTATATTATCAACAAAGGCCTACTATCCCTGAATAAATGTTTGGCAAAATTTTCTTTGCAAAATCTTTGGATAAAATTAGGGGTTTATAAGATTGGAGCCTGGGGATCACGTCGGGAGGAATTAGGACCGGAAAAGCGGTTGAATCGGCCAGTTAGTTTTAATATCTTATATAATAGCTCATTTATTTGTAATTTGACGCCTTTTTCGTAGTAATAAATGCGATGAGGGGAATCCAAGGTAGGTAATTGACATATTCCTGTGATAAATCGATGTGTGAGAATTATTATTTAATGTTACTAATAATAGATTTGTTTGGATATATCTTTTCCTGCAAGAACTGAAGATATATTGACCGCGATCCATATTGGACGTGTAAGTATTGGAATGAGGAAAGCAGTCAAATGGCATCAGTACAAACCCCAAAATGATGGATTACAAAGCGCTATGACCTCCACTGAAGCGTGGCTTGAACTACGCCTGTACTGTCGTTATACCTATAGAGTACTCATAACTCTATAGGTATAACGACCTACTAATTAATTAGGTATTCATTTATATCTTAAAATGCGTATATGTATTAATCAATAAATAAACTATTTCATTAGTACGGTATAGACAATTTACCCATATATTGTCCTTTTTTTTATGTAATTGTGGCGGAACAAGCGGGCACTCGATGTTAATTGTGTTTATATACAGATGCATTTCGTCACAAGTGACGACTTGCACTGCGCCCGTTACACTGAGACATACAGTTGTTAAGTCTCGTGCCCGTAATTTTACTGGCTCTCAAGGACTGCTGCTGCTGGAACACACTGTTAGATTACTCTGCTAGCTGCTTGGCGACAGATTTTCTACTTGAGGGTGGATAGCTAGCCAGGCAAGCATTCGCAAAATGCCCTTCCACTATGCGGTGAAACTCAAGCCGGCGGTGGAGAACGAACCACGGACCTACGGCACGGCAGTCCATAGCTATTACAGCTTCGCCATCATTGCGTCAATGCATATCGCAAAAACGTGATTAAATTTATACTATTACTTTTCTAGGATTCCGTAACCAACGAGTGAAACGGAGACTTAATAACTATTATTATTACTTGGGATTTGTACCTCGGTCTTGTTTGTAGTACAACGTAAGTGGTACTATATATGTCGCTCCATCCCAATACGATGGTTAATGAACGGTAGGAAAGATTCGAGTTATGACGTCATGTCATGTTAGCTCAATTGGTTAGAGCATGACCCGGCTAAAGGGGCGGATGGACGCGGGTTTGAATCCCGCACGTGACTTAAATTTTTCCTATCGTATATTTGTAATTTTGTAATGTAATCCGCATAGCAGGCGTTATTGCAATCATAACCATATAAAAATCTTTTAATTTAATGAGCCCATATTATAGCTTGATTAAATGCTCTCTATTTTCACAAATCTCACACATGCATCATCTTCGGGGGGTGATGCATCATCGATCATGATGCATGCAACTGCGTCGAAGTATCGGGAGCTCAAAAATAAAAATCATTACGGTAAAAATCCCAAGTAGTAATATTAGTTATCTAGTAAACCGTGATAGTTTAAAAAAGTGTTTAAACGGAGACTTATTAATAAAGCTCCACCGTCTGTCAGTCTGTCTGTCGTACCGCCCGTCCCTCTGCAAGTCATGTGTCTATCTAGTTCTAGCTCGTTAACGGCATGAGTAACAAACCAGCGATTTTGATATTATACCAATTACGTTCAGGGTAACAGTTCAGTTTTAGTATAACGTTGACCCAAAGATAAATACTGGAGTAGAAATTCTATTAAGTTATTTGGAGAACCCTAATACATAAGAAGGAAGCCAAAGAACATAAACATTTTTGGACCGTATTGGGTAATGACCCTATTGACTAGATCTAGTTGAATAATGTGCAAAAGTACTTATTATACCTTACTAGCTTTTACCCTTCGAGGGTATATTTTATTGAAGGTTGTACCTGTTAAACTCATTTTAGTGTTTTAGATATTATATAATACTTTTCATTTAATATTTTTAGTTTTTTTTAATTGCATTTTATTTTCAAATATTTAGTGTAGTGTAGTTAATATTGTTTTTAGTACCTGGTGTTTTTTTATCGTAATAAGTTAATAGTTGTAAGTAAATATTTAAAGATTTCGTTGTAAGCATATTTAAGTTACGATAACTAGCATAGAACAATATACGTATTTGTACTTAAGGATTTGTACCGTGAGGCCAATGCGGTTTAGGATTAGAATAATTTCAGCAAGGTTTTGAGAATTTTTCCCTTTGCACCACACCTGTAGCTCGTATCAATTACCCAGGCCGTCATACTTACTCCTATTAGAGTATATCTGTAAAACTGCCGAACCGATTTTGATGAAACTTTTACAAACAAAATAGTCACAATCCGAATAATAGTTTGCGTGGATGCGTGGACTAACATACAAACATACCCATATACAATGTAAATAATGTTGTCTTAGGTTTTCGCGATTATTACACATAGTAATTATACAACTTTGAACGGTTTAAATCGCGTATAATTATCATTATTTTTGTCCCGACTATTCAAACACTTTGCAGTGATCGTGGTCATGGGGTGACTGGTCACTCAGTCACCCCGTGACCACGATCACTATAATAAATATTAACGCGATTTAAACCATTTAAACTTGTTTAATTACTATACCCATATACACCTATAATTTTTTATACATGTTTTTAAACCCAAATTATACTTTAGATATATACTATATTATCTAAAATGAATATATAGAAGTTCCAATAATATTACATATACCTACGTACCTTGAATTGATTGATAACCTAATATTTTGGTTATAAGTTTCATCGCTACATAATATTAGATACATGTGAGCTGTTACGTAAGTTATTATTAGCTTCATTGTATAATTGTGTACGGTTTTATAATAAAGTTCCCAAACATATTACAACGCTCACAGAAGGGAAATTCAAGTTGCACGTGAAAAACATATTGATTTAAAAATCCTACTACACAGTTTCTGATTACATAAACGACAAAAATGCCTGGACAATTCCGCCTCCGCCAAGCTATTGCCTGTCACCTACATAATTTAAAAAAAATATTGTAATTACTCTATTATATAGTAAGTATGTAACACATTGTTAAAAGATGTTTAAAAGAATGGCCCCGAGTTTCTTGCCCGTTCTTCTCGCAGTGGCTCTATACAATTTATTTGCTGAACGTGGCAGTACAATGTAGAATATTTCAATACTAAAATTTGTAATTGACCTTCATAAGAGCGTCGTAGACGCCTAAATTCAATAAATGATTTTGACTTTGACTTTGAATGGTCAAAAATCATTATCAAATAGTTGAAATGGCGCCTATTCTACCAACAATAAGTGTCGGGTGCCGTCGATTCGACATCAACTCGAATGATTTATGCAGCGATTGTGAGTTCGTATTGTTTGAACTCCATTGTTGTGAGTTTGCGACGGCTTCAGTAATTGGACCATTAAGTTTGAGTTGAGATTTGTCTTGAAATGCATTTACAACTATGAAACTATGATTAGACATATATCACCTATTGCTATTTTTTGTATCAGGTGACTCATCGTCTCCTAATTTATATTTTGGCGTGATACTCGCATTATTACTGCTACCTAATTATATTTTAGGTTTGACTGCGCGAACAACTCTGATGAGATTCAGAACCCAGGTGATCTCTAAATTGTACCTGTAACTTGCGTTCATGTGCCTTGGAACCATTAGACAGTTCCTTTGATGGTACTATTTTTATTTTTAAGTAGATTCATTTTTTTAAACACAATCATCAATACTCCATAAGCGAAAATAATTCATTAGAGTGTAGGTAGTGAGTTTGATTTTACTCTATGATAGTTATAATTTATAACAAACTGAATGTTTTTCATATTTATTAGTAGATGTTTTCTGAATAAAATAAAATTAGATGACAATATCTTCAGTTTAACTACTATTGAATGATTGGCGTAGTGTTTGGGTGTACAAAACAATTTGATTTGTCTTTATACCTGCAAATTTGTACTTGTGGAATATATAGGATTAATCCTTTGAGACGCATTCATTTACTGTAATTCCTTCACTATCAGACAGCTTAGGAATGAAAGAGTGGCAGTGATGGTAAAAAACGAAGGGAAGCTTATTAACGCAAAACTCGAAACTTAAATAGAAAATGTAACTTAACTTGACCCTTTATATTTCTATACCCACATACAAGAATAATTTCAGATATTTACGTTACAAGTGTAATTTAGAGTCAATTTTGCAATTTTGTTCCATCGATTTTTTTAAGGATACCTGTTTTCAGCCCCTTAATAAGATTTAATAAAACAGTATCGAAATATATTTGGCTGAGCAGGATACGCAAACTGACAATTTTTTATTTGATATATTTAATAGTCTTTTCAACACCTATAAGCTATAATAGTTCACCGTTGAACTAACGCCTCTCCCATGAGAAGGAGAAGGGAAGGGGAGGAGGGGGCTTGCCATAATCTCCATGCTTGGCAGACGTTGACGTCATTTAGATCGCAGCGTAAGATGGCAGTTTTTCTACAGGCGCTGCAGCCCAGGTATTTTTTTCTCTTCATCGCCTCTTACGACACTCACAGGAAGATATAGATGGGTGCAATTCGAACCCGGGATCCCATGAAGAAAGTAACAAAAGTACATACGATTGGCAAATTAATGTGACATTACTGGTATTTACATAAATTTGACCTAAAAACAGCAATAATATTAAACAAAACCATTTTTTTTACTTTTCTACTATGAACACCTAGTCAATAGATCGTTGGTCAGAACTATTTTAGGCTTGGGCCTAAAATAGTTCTGACCAATGATCTTGAATGGATGAAGATTGGGAATAAAGAAAAAACAGGAAGGAAGCTACGAAAACTTTGTACACTCATTGAGCTGGTTCAAACCGGTTCTGCAGGCGAGCGAGCACCGCTGTGGCCGCTACGCGTCGTGTCAGTTACTAGTTACGCACACATAGCTGTGCGTGTAGTAGTGAAGCTTTCATTCTGTACCGTTCTTTATTGATGGGATGTTAGGTGCCTACTTCAAAGGCTCTCTAAAATATAAGGTGTTTAAAGAGGAATGACTCGCAAATTATTATGTGATAAGTGACTTTTTTATTGATTGACAACACTATTTCAAATTATAATTTGTTGGAAGAAGACTAGCTAGCTAGACATATATTAAACACTAACGAAGAACAAGTTGAATTGGCAATGGGCGGGCCACATTGGTCGTTGAACTGATAAAGTAATAACCGATGGGGCAGAAAGCTTCTCGAGTGTTTACCACAATACACCGGAAGACGTAGAGTTGGTAGGCCCCCCACTAGGTGGACTAACGAAATCGTTAAAGTCGCGGGTAGCCAATGGTTACAAGAGGCTAATAGCCGTTCCTTGTGGCGTTGATTTGTCTTTATACCTGCAAATTTGTACTTGTGGAATATATAGGATTAATCCTTTGAGACGCATTCATTTACTGTAATTCCTTCACTATCAGACAGCTTAGGAATGAAAGAGTGGCAGTGATGGTAAAAAACGAAGGGAAGCTTATTAACGCAAAACTCGAAACTTAAATAGAAAATGTAACTTAACTTGACCCTTTATATTTCTATACCCACATACAAGAATAATTTCAGATATTTACGTTACAAGTGTAATTTAGAGTCAATTTTGCAATTTTGTTCCATCGATTTTTTTAAGGATACCTGTTTTCAGCCCCTTAATAAGATTTAATAAAACAGTATCGAAATATATTTGGCTGAGCAGGATACGCAAACTGACAATTTTTTATTTGATATATTTAATAGTCTTTTCAACACCTATAAGCTATAATAGTTCACCGTTGAACTAACGCCTCTCCCATGAGAAGGAGAAGGGAAGGGGAGGAGGGGGCTTGCCATAATCTCCATGCTTGGCAGACGTTGACGTCATTTAGATCGCAGCGTAAGATGGCAGTTTTTCTACAGGCGCTGCAGCCCAGGTATTTTTTTCTCTTCATCGCCTCTTACGACACTCACAGGAAGATATAGATGGGTGCAATTCGAACCCGGGATCCCATGAAGAAAGTAACAAAAGTACATACGATTGGCAAATTAATGTGACATTACTGGTATTTACATAAATTTGACCTAAAAACAGCAATAATATTAAACAAAACCATTTTTTTTACTTTTCTACTATGAACACCTAGTCAATAGATCGTTGGTCAGAACTATTTTAGGCTTGGGCCTAAAATAGTTCTGACCAATGATCTTGAATGGATGAAGATTGGGAATAAAGAAAAAACAGGAAGGAAGCTACGAAAACTTTGTACACTCATTGAGCTGGTTCAAACCGGTTCTGCAGGCGAGCGAGCACCGCTGTGGCCGCTACGCGTCGTGTCAGTTACTAGTTACGCACACATAGCTGTGCGTGTAGTAGTGAAGCTTTCATTCTGTACCGTTCTTTATTGATGGGATGTTAGGTGCCTACTTCAAAGGCTCTCTAAAATATAAGGTGTTTAAAGAGGAATGACTCGCAAATTATTATGTGATAAGTGACTTTTTTATTGATTGACAACACTATTTCAAATTATAATTTGTTGGAAGAAGACTAGCTAGCTAGACATATATTAAACACTAACGAAGAACAAGTTGAATTGGCAATGGGCGGGCCACATTGGTCGTTGAACTGATAAAGTAATAACCGATGGGGCAGAAAGCTTCTCGAGTGTT
This sequence comes from Plagodis pulveraria, assembly GCA_963890685.1. Taxonomy (NCBI): domain Eukaryota; kingdom Metazoa; phylum Arthropoda; class Insecta; order Lepidoptera; family Geometridae; genus Plagodis; species Plagodis pulveraria. The sequence continues at coordinate 4,704,114 of OY982964.1, read as the reverse complement.
TACCACAATACACCGGAAGACGTAGAGTTGGTAGGCCCCCCACTAGGTGGACTAACGAAATCGTTAAAGTCGCGGGTAGCCAATGGTTACAAGAGGCTAATAGCCGTTCCTTGTGGCGTTCCATGGGGGAGTCTTTGTTCAACAGTTGACGTCTTCCGGCTGATGATGATGATGAACGTGGAACTGCTTCTAGAAAGTGTATATCTACAGAATTATAACATAATAGAGCTAGCTGGCTAGCTCTATTAATTCTCACAGAAGGAACATTTAAGCTGTATCTAAAAGATTATAATTAAAATATATAAAATTGGAGATTATTTAGAACAAAAAAATGCTTGGGATATTGCCAAACCACCGCCAATCACCCAATATAATAAATATTGCAATAACTTTATAAATCAATTACAAATAATGTAAAAGAGTAAAGACATATAAAAAGAATGGCCCTGAGTTTCCTGTCCGTTCTTCTTGAAGTGGCTCTATACCATTTTGCTGAACGTTGTAGTACAATGTAGATTTTTTTGCATGGTGGTGGGACATTTTGCGAATGCCCGCCTGGCTAGCTACCGCCTTCATGTAGAATATTGGTCACCAAGTACCTAACGATGTGTTCCGGCTGCGAGCCCCTTCGGCCACACCATCAGGTGAGATAGAAGTCAAAGACTAGACAATCAGCTATAAAAATTAAAAAAGAATACTTCATATATATACATTTTAAAATATGTAATTAACAAGCAAAAGAGCGTCGTAGATGCCAAAATTGAATAAATGATTTTGCATTTGACCCACAAAATCAATATACCTCATTACCACGCACAATTGTATAGCTCAGTCTATGAAATAAAGCTATCTAATGGATTCTAATCTCCCAAACATCATTAAACATAACAGTAAACTGAAGTGTCCATCAATGGCGTTAATGTTAGCAATATTCTGAGAATCGTGTAATTAGAATGGGGCAGGCGCTTCATGTGATTGACTATGAAACAGTTTAATTAAAATGGGATAATATTATCTGATCCTCTTAAAACTAATTGATAGTCGCCTGCAATAACAAGAACCTATACACATAGTAATTTTAAAAATTGTGGCAAAGACTTCTGTGTCTTTCTATGTTGAAGCAGTGATGGCTTAGTGGCATTGGCTATGGATTGGCGCGCAGCAGGTCCATGGTTCGAATCTCGCCGCGGGCTGGAGCTTCACCGCATGGTGGAAGGGCATTTTGCTGATGCCTGCCTGTCTAGCGGCCACCCTCAAGTAGAAAATCTGCCGCCAAGCACCTAACGGTGTTGTCCGGAAGCTGTCTTTGAGAGCCAGTAATTCTAGGTTAAGCCTGTTAACACCTTCGACCATATCATCACTTACCATCAGGATTTTGATCAAAGGATTAAGTAGCAGCAATAAAAAAAATATATCAAAATTGTACAGATGTATCTCAAAATCAATGAATAATATGTTTTTTTACTCGTGTTTATGTTAACTTCGATAATTCAGAATTTAGACATAATATAACATTAATACGAAAATTACGAAGTGTATACTTGTTATTGCGGGCAGCACTTTCAAAAATAAATAATTTGTTTTTATGCTAAATCTAAGCATTAATTATTCCTTTTTTTATGTTACTTTGACGGAATAAGTTCGAGGCCCACCTGATGTTAAGTGGACTGATCTATGACAGATGCATTTCGTCAACACGAATTGCGCTGCGCCCGTCACATGAGACATAGTTGTTAAGTCTCATGTGCCTGTAATTTTACTGGCTCTCAAGGACTGCTGCCGGAACACACCGTTAGGTGCTTGGCGACAGATTTTCTACTTGAGGGTGCTCGCTAGCCAGGCAGGCATTAGCAAAATGCCCTTCCACCATGCGGTGAAGCTCAAGCCCGATTCGATTCGAACCATGGACCTGCTGCACGGCAGTCCATAGCCAATGCCACTGAGCCATCACTGCTTTTATATTAGGATAAGTTATAAATTAACTACATCTAAGGTTACAAATAATTATGTTTAAACTTTTAATATTCGGTATACATAAATAATATTTGATCCTCCTCTTAAGGTTATTGGTATTTTTACATGAACTTGTCATCAGTTTCTTAGGCTTTCTAGTTAGTTCTAGGGCAGTCATGTTTAGGCGCGACGACGAGTGGAGCGAAGAGGAGCGTTAGGTTACTTATAGCCACAAGAAGCGCCAGAAGAATTTTCGATTCGATTGCGTTCGGGTGCTTGCTCAAAAAGAGAGGGTATAAAGGTATAAAATAATATGGATAAACCGAATTATTTAAAAATGTATCACAATATTGGATATTTGATGCTAATTTCTCTAAGTTTTGGGTACCAACAAGTAACGATCAAACGGTTGTCTGGGTTTTACATAGAAATATTGAATCCTTGCTAGTTTCCGTATGAGTGGGTTATTGCCAGTAACTCCCAGTAGTTCATCAGATTCATAATTGAGAAAAACAATGATATATATAAAAAATATCTAGTGACAATTCCGCCTAATTTTTCTGTTATGCCGACGTGACGTCATATCGCCAGATACCAAACGCCAAACTGGAAGAATGTTCGACGCGTTTTACTTCCGCAATGTAAGTTTTTTTTTTGTTACGCCATTAATGTATAAGTAATCAACTACATTAAGCAACACCCACTGCGGTCATGACTTGGATGGGTGACCGCTAGTGGCATTTACTACTAAGGGCTTCCATGCTCCGGAGGGCACGTTAAGCCCATTCCATGGAAACAACAGTTCTATGGAAATAACAGAGTTTCCGGTATTTACGACACCCACATAAACAAAGAGTGAAGGTTCAAGTAGGTATCTTACTGGCAAACTATTATAGACAATAGGCTAGAACTAGTTATTACAAAGACAAACCATGACCCATATCACGAGGCAAGTTAACCAAATACAATCGATCATTGTTACAATGACTTCAACAACGTAACAACAGGACAAAGCAATATCAGAGTGCTTATTAATCTCATTTATCACGGCAGACGTCCCGCCATGTTATTGTGTTCATAAGATTTTGGCGGTAAGATTGCAGGGCGAGAACATCAGTAGGTGATCTTAGCACAATTATTCAAATGATATAAAAAACAAGTCCCGTCTTTTACAAATGCATGAAAGGAGATGCTAACAACTCGAAAATATATTTGAGTTAAATCCTTAGCCACCAATTTTCTGCTTTAGTGTATATTAGTTAGATGGTCATTCGTATTTTGCGAATGCTAGCCAGGAAATCATTCAAAGCAGAGCAGGTCGTGTGCTCTTTGTCCGACAATCCACCCGCATAGACTTCAGTTACTTGTGGACATGGCGTTGGCATGACATGGAAAAAACGCTGCAAGCCATGTGCGGACGTCATAACTCAAATTTTTTCTATCGTTCTTTAACCATCGTATTGAGGCTAAAGGGGTCGATGGACGTGGGTTCGAAAAGAAAATTTTCCTATCGTATATTTGTAACTTTGTAATGTAATCCGCATAGCAGGCATTATTGCAAACATAACAATATTTTTCAACACCCTTGCTCGTAAAGTGAGCTTTATTATATCGTTCTTAGGGCCATAAACCGAACTATAACACCCTCGTGCATAAAAATATTATACACTAGTGCGTAATAGAATTATCCCTACAAAGTTAAGTTAGTACCTAACTGCAAATAATATGCGAGTAAACAGAGCACTTTCAATTTAATCGGGTAATTAATCCCTACAAAGTTAAGTTAGTACCTAACTGCAAATTATATGCGAGTAAACAGAGCATTTTCAATTTAACCGGGTAATACAGATTTGTAAAATCAATAAGGTTTATATGTAATCAACCATCAAACATTTGCCGTATCATAATCGACTAAAAACTATGTATTATTTGTCTAATTTCTGGCATTTCGGACTCGGAAAGTAACGTTACCGCTAGCGCCATCTGAGGGGATAAGTTTTTTGTTTGATTTTTGTACCCACGGGTAAGAAACTGATAACTGCCTATGTTTTTCTTACGCGAGCATCACGAATAATCACGATTCAAACGATACACTCCCTGCGCGGCAGTTGCTTACTGGTACATTTACGCTATGGTTTCGATTTAATAAACGTTATTATTGGTTTTGGGATTTCTTGGTAACGACAGTTATTTTCACAAAAGGCGAATAGAAGTCACATTATGTAACTTTCATGACATATTTGGGATCTGAGATGTAGACCGTAATGAATATATATTCGTACTGCCAACTCGATGTGGAGTTCTCGTGCAACATTAAAGACGGCACAAGTACATATTATTGTACATAGTTTTGGCTTCTGTTTTATGGCTGAGTAAAATTTTTTTCAAGGGTTCCGCTTCTTCAAGTTAGAAGTGGCCCAATCGTTGAAAATTTTCTTGTCGTTGAATTTGTAAGCTTATTTGCTTAGGAAGCATGTTCCTAAAAATAAGTTTTGAGATAGGTATGCTTTCATTTGCATTCTAACTCTAAACCTATTTTTAAAGCCAAAGGTACTTCGTAGGCATTCAAACATACATATTATCTTGTGTCTCGAAAGGTAGGCAGAGTCATAGATAAATCATTTATCTAATGCACAGTGTACCCATGTTTCATGAGATGTTCATTTCGTATGTAATAGAAGGTGAGCATATTTTCATTGAATCTGTTAATACGAAAAAATACAAACATATAATAATAGGGAATCTACGCGATTGCAAATTCAATGTTTTAAATTTTTTTTCATTCTGGAGCATAAACCCACGTCTTAGGTAGGTAGTTCCGCATCCTCCCGATAACATACTGTTATCGCCGACGAGGGGAGAATAACTTACAACACGAGCAGCATAAGCACAGCTGATATATGAAGTCAATATTATGTCGATCTACAGCCTGAGAACATCAAAGGTTTAACTTCCGACAATATTTACTAAACTAAGCTAAAAATATATATATTTTACCGGCCCCTTTTGCCTTTATTGATAGGACTATACAAATTATATAAAGCACTACTGCTACTACACTGAAAGCATTTAGGCAACCCAAAAGCTGTATCAGTCCTACAGGTAGTCCAAATGCTCCAGCTTACTACCAGTTGCCAGCGTGCCCAGAATTGCCCCGTTGGATTGCAATGCTTGTTTGATAGAATTGAGCCAAATAGGTTCCATCTTTTTGATCACGCGTCGCATCAACCAAGCGCTCTGATAAGTTTTTGAAAATAAGATGACCTCCTGGACCCCACGGACCTAATGTCTCTACACCAAACGGCTCAAATATGTAACCACTACCGAGATTAGAATATTTTAGGCGCTTTAGTTGCTCCGCCGAGGCGGCAGCTCTCACGTTTGTTTCAGAAAGATGTGACGACGCTAAAGTGTCAACGCACGTAGCCTCTTACACGAAAAGCTTCCATAGACACAGATTCATTCCGAGAGTATTTTGAATATTAAACCATATTGTAGCTGGTAGTTTATATTATAATTCATTGTGTTACTTCTAGAGTACCACATAATTATATGGTTATTGTTGAAAATATCATATAATTATGTATGTTAAGAGTATAATTACTTTTATTCTATTGTTATCTTGTCTAATACGGTGGTATCCCTACTAAGTTTGAAAAACGGCGCCGATACACAATAGGCACACATGACTGCTCAATAAGTTCTTTTAAACCCTTATAAAAATTGTATCAACCCAACAGTAATCGGAATCGGTTTCGGATAGATATTTTAAATTGGAAAGGTTGACTTGTTACCAAGATTGCGAAATGAATCATAGAATATCCGCTCTTATTTCGAAACCGCAGAGTTCAAGTTGGTAAACTATCTTTAATTGCACCCTAAATAAGGTTAGTTCGAGCTAGACTTTATGCTACCGGTTGTATAAGTAAAGAGTTGTAGGGCAGTTTGAGTAAGGTTATCCAGCTTTAACCGATGGCTCTGGATAATCATAGAGGTCTGTTTCCTACTTTAATTCCATGCATGTATGGAGGAGGCCTTAGTTCAACGGTGGAGTACTTCCAGTTGTTGATGTTTTTTTTTTTTAGTTCACATAAGCAACCATTTGACCGCTGTCTCACCTGATGGAAAGTGACGACGCGGTCGACGGTAGAACATGCTTGCCTGGCAAATACCTATTAACTCTATACTTGAATACTTTCAGATTATAGCTATCGGGAAATAGAGACGCTGGTATTGTGCTGGTAGGTGTTCCATACGTCAGCCCTACGCATTATAAAGCTGGATTTAAAGCGTTTTGTGCGTATTTTTGGAATATCAACCATGAATGGATGCCGTGTTCCAGTGCGTCTTGTTGTCCAATGAAAGAAAGGTGAAGACGGAATGAGGTTATGTAAATAGATCGCACATTCTCCGAAATGAAACCTGTAAAACACCGATAAACTTGCAACTTTGCGTCTATGCTCGAGGCTTTGGAGTCTAGCCTCCACTAACGCATCGTCACCAATGAGCTTCATTGCTCGATTATCAATGGAGTCCAAAGCTTCGAGCTGGTATTTAGCCGAACCATCCGAGAGATGGCTGCAGTATTCCATACAAGACCGGACTTGAGCTTGACTTTAGGCTTAGAAGCTGTCCCGATGTGAAATACCGCCGCATTTTCCTAAGAATATCCAGCCTTTTCGCAGCTAATTTAGCCGTGGACTCAATGAATGACCCGAAATTGAGTTTCGGTGTAAGAGTAACACCTAGGAGCTCGAGTTGATCAAAAATTACACAGATGTATCTTGAAATCAATGAATAATATGTTTTTTTTACTCATGTTTATGTTATTTCTATAATTAAGAATTTAGACGTAATATTTTTACGAAAATTACGAATTTTAGGTAGGTATACATGTTTTTGTAGGCGACTGTACATGAGCACTTGAATTTTTTTTAATTTTATCTATAATAATAATAGCATAAACGCAATAATTAATGTACATTAATTATTGCGTTTATATTAGGTGATCTATAGATAAGTTATAAATGAACTGCATTTAAGGTTAGATAATAATTATGTTTAAACTTTTAATATTTGGTATACATAAATAATATTTGATCCTCCTTTTAAGTTATTGGTATTTTCACATGATCTGATGACATAGTTCTAGGGCAAAGTCATATTTAGGTGCAACGACGAGTGGAGCGAGGAGAAGCGTTAGGTTACTTATAACCACAAGAAGCGCCAAAAGAATTTTCGATTAAAATCGATTGCGTTCGGGTCCTAGCTCAAAAAGAAAGAGTATAAAGTATAAAATAATATGGATAAATCGAATTATTTAAAAATGTATCACAATATTAGATATTTGATGTTAATTTCTCTAAGTTTTGGGAACCAACAAGTAACGATCAAACGGTTATCTGGGTTTTACATTGAAATATGGAACCCTCGCTAGTTTCCGTATGAGTGGGTTATTACCAGTAACTCCCAGTAGTTCATCAGATTCATATTTGAGAAAAACAATGATATAAATAAAAATATCTAGTGACAATTCCGCCAAATTTTTCTGTTATGCCGACGTGACGTCATATCGCCAGATACCAAACGCCAAACTGGAAGAATGTTCGACGCGTTTTACTTCCGCCATGGAAGTTTTTTTTGTTACGCCGGTACTGTATAAGTAATCAATTAAATTAAGCAACATCCACTGCGGTCATGACTTGGATGGGTGACCGTTAGTGGCATTTACTACTAAGGGCGTCCATGCTTTGGAGGGCACGTTAAGCCCATTCCATGGAAACAACAGTTCTATGGAATAGAGTTTCCGGTATTTACGACACCCACATGAACAAAGAGGGAAGGCTCAAGTAGGTATCTTTCTGACAAAATAGTATAGACAATAGGCTAGAACTAGTTATTACAAAGACAAACCATGACCCATATCACGAGGCAAGTTAACCAAATACAATCGATCATTGTTACAATGACTTCAACAACGTAACAACAGGACAAAGCAATATCAGAGTGCTTATTAATCTCATTTATCACGGCAGACGTCCCGCCATGTTATTGTGTTCATAAGATTTTGGCGGTAAGATTGCAGGGCGAGAACATCAGTAGGTGATCTTAGCACAAATATTCAAATTATATAAAAAACAAGTCCCGTCTTTTATAAATGCATGAAAGGAGACTTTGCTAACAACTAGAAAATCTATTTGAGTTAAATCCATAGCAACCAATTTTCTGCTTTAGTGTATATAAGTTAGATGGTCATTCGTATTTTGCGAATGCTAGCCAGGAAATCATTCAAAGCAGAGCAGGTCGTGTGCTCTTTGTCCGACAATCCACCCGCATGGACTTCAGTTACTTGTGGACATGGCGTTAGCAAAAGTACCGAAATATTGATAACTCAACACAATTAAATACATGGCAATTATCCCGTTTCTATTTATAACTTTAGTATCACAGCTATTATACTAAAGTTATAAATAGAATATTATACGTATGAGTGTTTTTTTCCCAAAATTACATGCTTGGGAAGCTTTTAAAAATATACTGTTTTTATATGGACCATATTGTATGCACATATTTAAAATAAAATGTATAAATAACAACTTTTACACTATAGACACAACTTTAATAGTTATTTTTTTATGACTTCTTTAATCATCTCAAATATGCACTGCGTACCGTACTAGTGCGTGCAATCGGCGCAATGAATGATCCGGGTTAAATGTGTTACAAAGTTGTATTGTTTAGTTTAATACGGAAAGAAAATGGTCAACCTTATAGCACAAAAAAGGAGTTTCTAGACGCTCTCAACCTAGGATTCGTTTTAGCGGCGAGTGGGTGCGGTGCCCCCGCAGCTGATAGCAACCGTGCGCTGGCGGCGCTCGGTGATGAGTCATCCGCGAGCGATGTGTCAATCAGGTTTGAACCATTCTCGCCTTGCGATGTATGCACGATAACTAGCAAGCGAATAGCCTCCAAAACAAGTGCAGACATATACGGTATGTCTGCTCAATTACTCCTTACCGATATAAAACCGTTAGCACCTATCCTGAGTTTCTTGTTTAACGAGTGTATGCGTAGGGGCGTTTATCCTCCGGCTCTTAAAAAGGTTAAAATTAGCCCTCTATATAAAGGGAAGGGCAAAAAATCCGACCCTAAGTCATACCGCCCTATATCTTTGGTACCCGCTGTAAGTAAAGTTTTTGAAGTCGGCATCAATAAAAGGCTGCTGAATTTCGTGGTCGAACGAAACATACTGTCGGACAGACAGTACGCGTACCGGGCTGGACGTGCCACCACTGATCTTGTGCGGGAAGTGGTGTGGCGCGTGCTGAGCGCGCGTGAGGCGGCCCAGCACGTAGCGCTGCTCTGCTGCGACCTCTCGCGCGCGTTCGACACGGCAGACCACGCCCTAATAGCCAAGAAATTAAACTACCACGGAATCCGCGGGCCAGCCCAGGCCTTACTCACGTCATTCATGGCCAATAGAATGCAAGTTGTGGTGGGAGACAGGGGCCGTACCCTCTCCCCTGAGCTGATGAACGTGATGGGTGTCTCGCAGGGCTCCTGCCTCTCTAACACGTTGTTCAGCTTGCTCCTGAACGACCTGCCAGGTGCAGTCGAGAACGCCGAGATCTACATGTACGCCGATGACGTTGCCGCCGTGATCACAGCTCCGACGAGTGCTGAACTGGAACGAAAACTGAACTCGGTGGCACAAAAACTCGACGTGTGGTTTAGGTCGAACGGGTTAGCCCTAAATAAAGAGAAAACCTGCTTCTTAACGTTCAACCTGAATGGCAAATCGCCCATACAATACTCTGTGGCAATCGGCAATAACGCGCTCCAACAGGTCCGCAGTACGAAACTACTAGGTTTCCATGTGGATGGTGCGCTCACGTGGGAGACGCACATTGACGAGCTGTGCGGGAAGCTGAGTCGCTCGTGCTTCGCGCTGCGGCGGCTCGCCAGCACCGCCACCAGAGACGTAGTGCGCTCCTGCTACTTCGCAACCGTCCACAGTCACGTGACGTATGGCCTAGAGCTGTGGGGACGCGCTGCAGACTATTACAGAGTGTTCGTAATGCAGAAACGAGCCCTGCGTGCAATGTACGGAGTCTCTGATGATGTCTCGTGTGTGGACTTCTTTAGGGAGCTCTGTATACTTCCGCTACCGTGCGAGTTCATATTTAAATTAGCCGTATTCGTACACTGTAATCTGGACTTGTTCCGACAAAGAGGCGTATGTCCTTCATACGGCCTTAGAAGCAACGCCAAAAAGAACCAACTTGTGACACCGGCTCACAGCCTGGCTAGGTCCGAGAGGTCAGTCTACGTCGGAGGGCCCGCCATTTATAATAGAGTACCCCTAAGCGTGAGAGATGCACCTTCTGTCGCGGCCTTTAAAGACAAGTTGAAGTCCTGGCTATTGCACAAATTATTTTATAGCATTAATGACTTCCTAAAATTACCTGACTTTTAATTGTGTTTCAATTAAAGGAATTTAAAGTTTTTATTTATATTATCAGATGTTAATTATAACTATTTGAATGTTTAAAATTATTATTATCTTTATATTTAATGTATGACATTTTTTTAAATTATCAGTAAAGAGGTCCTGTATCATAACCTAAAAATAAAACTGGACATATTATGCACGTATGTTTATTGCATACTTTCTCTTATTGTATACTGTTTGACTTATGACATTGGTGTCATCAATAAATGATTTGTATTTGTATTTGTATTTGTTTATTTTTATTCATCCCATCTGTAAGAAAATTATCTATTATTTGTCTAATTTTCAGGCATTTCATACTCGGAAAGTAACGTTTCCACTAGCGCCATCTGAAGTAATAAGTTGTTTGTTTGGTTTTTGTACGCACGGGTAAGAAACTGATAACTGCCTATGTTTTTCTTACGCAAGCATCACGAATAATCACGATTCAAACGATAAACTCCCTGCGCGGCAGTTGTTTACCTACTGATACGTTTACGCTATGGTTTCGATTTAATAAACGTTATTATTGGTTTTGGGATTTCTTGGTAACGACAGTTATTTTCACAAAGGGCGAATAGAAGTCACATTATGTAACTTTCATGACATATTTGGGAGCTGAGATGTAGACCGTAATGAATATATATGCGTACTGCCAACTCGATGTTGGCAGTACGCAGTTCTCGTGCAACATTAAAGACGGCACAAGTACATATTATTGTACATAGTTTTGGCTTCTGTTTTATGGCCGAGTAAAATAGTTTTCAAGGGTTCGGCTTTATAAAGTTACAAGTGGCCCAGTGTCTATGGACTGACGCAGAGGTCCATGTTGCGAATCCCGTCACAGGCTTGAACTTCACCGCATAGCTTTGCAAATGCCTGATGATCAAGTACCCTACGCTTTGTTCAAGCAGTTCTTATTTCTTCTTCGACTCTCCTTGAAAGTCAGATGGGGCTTTGGGCTTCTACCTATTTGCCCCGAGTAATCTCAGGTGGCTACGGTTACAAGGTACCCCTTGCCTTTACGCAGGTTTCTCATATATGTGCCGCTCTGTTTGAAGCACACTTATGCTTTTAAATATAAGCTGATCTCTCAGTCACTGGCACTTAAACCATCTTAAGTGCACGAAATCGAATGCAGGTTGTGGTTAAAATTTTCCTGTCATTGTAATTTGTAAGCTTATTTGCTTAGGAAGCTTTAATGAAAAAATACTATGTTAGATATTATAATGTTTCTAAAAATAAGTTTTGAGATAGGTATGCTTTCAACTGCATTCTAACTCTTAAACTATTTTAAAGCCGAAGGTACTTCGTAGGTATTCAAACATACTTATTATCTAGTGTCCCGAAAGGTCCACACATAATATAATAATAGGGAATACACGCGGTTACAATTTTTTTTTTAATGCCTATAGGTTTATATATAACCTATAGGTTAGCCTTTGACCACTATCTCACCTGATGGTAAGTGATGATGTGGTCGAAGATGTTATTCAGGCTAACCAAGAAGTACTGGCTCTCAAGGACAGCTGCCGGAACACACCGTTAGGTGCTTGGCGACAGATTTTCGCTATTCGCTACCTAGGCGGGCATTCGCAAAATGCCTACCTCCATGCTATAACGCCTGCCATCCTAAGACAACAATCGGGACCAACGGCTTAACGTACCATCCGAAGCACGGAAGCGCTCAGTAGTATTGTCACTAGCGGACACACATCGAAATAATGACCGCGCGCGACGTTGCTTAACTTTGCTGATCGGTTGAGAACAGCTAAGTAAACTTCGCTACGAGCGCTTCCAAATTCAATGTTTTAAATATTTTTTTCATTCTGGAGCATAAACCCACGTCCCAGTTAGGTAGTTCCGCATCCTCCCGATAACATACCGTTATCGCCAACGAGGGGAGAATGATTTACAACACGGAAAGCATAAGCACAGCTAATTTATGAAGTCAATATTATGTCGATCTACAGCCTGAGAATATCAAAGGTTGAACTTCCGACAATATTTACTAAACTAAGCTAAAAATATATTTTTTTACCGACCCTTTTACCTTTATTGATAGAACACTACAAACTATATATAGCACTACAGCTACTGTACTGAAAGCAATAAGGCAAACCAAAGGCCATTGCAGGCCTACAGGTTGTGCTCCAGTCCACTACCAGTTGCTCAGATGGATTGCAATGCTTGTTGGATAGAGTTGAGTCAAATAGGTGCCATCTTTTTGATCACGCATCGCATCAACTAAGCGCTCTGATAAGTTTTTAAAAATACGATGAGCTCCCGGTCCGCACGGACCTAATGTTTCTACACCAAACGGCTCAAATATTTAATCACTTCCGAGATTAGGATATATTCAGCGCTTGAGTTGCTCCTCCGAGGCCGCAGCTCTCACGTTTGTTTCAGAAAGATGTGACGGCGCTAAAGTGTCAACGCACATAGCCTCCTACACTAAAAGCTTCCATGGACGCAGAGTCATAAGCTAAAAATAATATTATGCAGAGAGGACATTATACTCAATCCGAGAGTATTTTGAATATTAAACTATATTGTAGCTGGTAATTTATATTATAATTAATTGTGTTATTTCTAGAGTATTACATATTTATATGGTTATTGTTTAAAATATCATATAATTATGTGTTTAGATTATTATTACTTTTATTCTATTGTTATCTTGTCTAATACCGTGGCATCCCTACTAAGTTTTAAGTAAGGCGCCACTACACAATAGGCACACATGAGTGCTCAATATGTAGGTACTTTTAAACCCTTATAAAAATTGTATCAAGCCAACAGTAATCGGAATCGGTTTCGGATAGATATTATAAATTGGAAAGGTTGACTTGTTACCAAGATTGTGAAAGGAATCATAGGATATCCGCTCTTATTTCGAAACCACAGAGTTCAAGTTGGTAAACTATCTTTAATTGCAGCCTAAATAACGTTAGTTCGAGCTAGACTTTATGCTACCGGTTGTATAAGTAAAGAGTTGTAGGACAATTTGAGTAGGGTTATTCAGCTTAAACTGATGGCTCTGGATAATCATAGAGGTCTTTTTCCTACTCTAATTCCATGCATGTATGGAGGAGTCCTTAGTTCAACGGTGGAGGTCTTCCAGCTGTGGATGAATTCCATGTATGTGAGGATCAGTATAATTTGCTTCTCTAACGTTACAAAGGAATCTACAAGATTATTAGTCCGATCTATCTATACATTCGAAGGTGCATAAAATCACAACCAGCTGGAAATCGGTAAAATTGTTCAAAACATTATTTGTAAATAAAATGTTTAAGTTCCTCATCATTTCCGTGTATGGAAAAAAATACTCGAGGTCTAAGGTCAAAAATAATAAGTTTTTCATGATTTTCAGCAAAACGCTAAGTTTTATCATAAAAGTGGGATACTTTTTTGATAAAACTAAACGTGTGTTCCGGCAGCAGTCCTTAAGAGCCAGTAAAATTACAGGCACATGATATTTAACAACTGTATGTCTCAGGGGACTGACGGGCGCAGTGCAATTCGTCACTTATGATGAAATGCAACTATTACAGACAGTACGCTTAATCAGATTGGCTCGCATACATGTTTGTTCCGTCACAATCACATTAAAAAAGGGATTAAATATTGTTTGGTAATATTCCCGATATTATCCAATTTTATGAACGCATCCTTTCTAACTCAACTCCTACCTTCAATATATCTTTCCATACCTGGAATAATGGAATTACCTGGAACATAGGAAGGCCTTCCTATGTTCTATTTTTCCCAACCAAATATAATGACCACCTTAAAATGCTTTGATACCCTTAGTTCTTTTACCAATAATTGTAGTCGAACACCAAAGGTAGTTAATGATCACTATAGTCATATTTAGGTGCGACGACGAGCGAAGCGAGGAGGAGCTTTAGGTTACTTGTAACCACAAAACGCGAATTAGCGATGCGTCAGAGGAATTATAGCAAGATGTTAATACTTTGGTTATAATTTTACATTAAAATTCTATTTTAATTTTGGTGATCATATACTATTTTTGCCTGTTATATGTTTCTATATCTAGTGGTAAATTACTTGTATTTTTAGGAGTAGAGAAGACCAAAATACTTAAAAAGAAACACGTAGGTACCTTTTATGTTTAGATACTTTTTATTATTATTATTACTTGGTGATAAATATTTTTTTCAGCAATTTACTATACGTACACATATTTTGTGAAAATGTCAACTCACTATACATTAAAGTACTACATCAGATATATCTCTTTACAGGTTCGACAGGCGTACGGGTGGATGGAGAGATGGATGGCAGAGGCTTTGTAAATTGGTCCTCTATCGCAAGCCCTAAAACAAGATAATCAAAAGTACATCCTACAAAATATGGATATCGACTGCCCTTATAACATATTAGAGAAACGCTGCCCTGGCTCTCCACACCCTGCCCGGTCAGTAGTGGCATTAGTTCCACTTTAGATCCTGGACGCGATCCAACTGTTTCCGGTTTGTACGATGTCACTGAACTAACTGCAGTTTTTACTCGAGAAACTGCCGGGATATGCTGTCTCTCGAATGGAATTAAAACTTAACGAACATTGAATTTCACCGAGAGTGAGAATAAACAGTACTTGTTTAGCAATTCTGGACCAGATTCATAAAACCTGGACAATAACGACTCAGGCCTTACTCCTCTACGGTGCCGCATTGCAAAAGCCCATAAACGAAATTTGCCGAATACCTCTCCCTTAAATTAAATTTGTTGGTTTTGATCACAGTTTCAAAACCTCAAATGGTGTTACGGGATTTCTTAGTTTCAAGGACATGGTATACAATAAATACCGAAGTTTCAATTTCCTACCTAGTTGAAGCGTTCGTTGGGAAGTTTGCTCAGCCGTTCTGAACCGATCACGTAAGTAACTACCGCCTTGGTCTTGACTTGGACGGGTGGATGACAGTCAGTTATAGCATAGTTGTACGCCTTTTTGCTAATGCTCGCCTGGCTAGCTACCACCCTCAAGCAAAAATCTGTTAACAAGCACCTAACTGTGTGTTCCGGCAGCTATCTTTGAGAGCCCTATATATCCCTATACCCAACCACAATGCTATAGCGACTGCCATCATTAGACGACAACCGGGACCGACGGCTTAACGTGCCCTCCGAAGCACGGAAACGCTCAGTAGTAATGTCACTAGCGGTCACCCATCCAACTCATGACCGCGGCGGACGTTGCTTAACTTTGCTGATCGATTAAGAACAGCTAAGCAAAGTTCGCTACGAGTGCTTCATAAGATCCAACAAACATTAAATTCGAGTATATGCCTTTTAGATAATTGAGTACATAAGTACATAGAAAAATAGTTTTCTGCTAATACTAAGTACCGTATATTTGAAATATGTTAAATATGCTAACCTATTATAACATTTTTCATCGACGGTATGCCTTACTAATAAATAAGTCATTGCAGACTCACAGGCAGTCCAAATGCTCCAGCCCAATACCAGGTCGCAGCGTGCCCATCAGATACCTTTTTCACTCACGATGGCGATGACTCCATATTTTTTGAGTACCTATAGTTGCAACTACTACTGCTTACCTAAGCTATCATATGTTATAGTATTACTGTATGTACCATTAGCGTACACACCCACACTACGAGGTCAATACAGATGCGCATCAATGTTGTTTTTTTTTTTGCTTGGTATGTTGGCCTTTGACCTCTATCTCACCTGATGGTAAGTGATGATGTGGTCGAAGATGTTGTTCAGGCTAACCTAGAAGTACTGGCTCTCAAGGACAGCTGCCGGAACACACCGTTAGGTGCTTGGTGACAGATCTTTCAACTTGAGGGTGCCATGGTACCATGGTAGCTAGCCAAGCGGGCATTTGAAAATGCCCTACCACCATGCTATAACGACTGCCATCCTAAGACAACAACCGGGACCGACGGCTTAACGTGCCCTCCGAAGCACGGAAACGCTCAGTAGTAATGTCACTAGCGGTCACCCATCCAACTCATGACCGCGCGCGACGTTGCTTAACTTTGCTGATCGGTTGAGAACAGCTAAGTAAACTTCGCTACGAGCGCTTCAAAATTCGATTCGATTTACTGTAGAGGGCGCACCTTTACGACTGGAAAGATCTGTAGCCGTAATATTATTTTTATATATATAGACTTACCCAACCCAAAAGTATTCTGGCATGGCTAGTTAAACGCAGTCATTATTTTTTTCGCTTCTGCTTAAATTTCCGGTCCATTATCACCTTGCCCCCATTTCCGCTCACGTAATCAGGTACAATTTTTTGGTTTCCGTCTTCGTTCCTGAATTAATGTGAAAGCATTTTTATTCTTTACGACATTTATGCAGGGGAAGTTACCTGCCTATGCGCGTTGAGTTTTTACGCCAATTAAATGTCACGCTTTCAAAAGTAACTTCTAAAGAAAACATATTTGTCTTGTTTAATGACATAAAAGCTGTATATAAAGATATTCTGCACCCTCGGGAACTACTGAAAATGAAAACTATTAAAGTGCGAATTAGGCTTGGACACCGTCCCAACGCAGAATAATAATAATAATAAAAACGTTTATCTCTGATAAAAATTACCAAGGTCTTCTAGGAAATACAAAATGATAACTATAATAACTAACAGGGTTTAGTTCATATCAAAAATCATTTCATCAGGGGACGCCTGATGTCCCTGAATTAAGAATGTGCCAAATATCGTTATTCTTTGTACAGTTCTTAGCGAAAGTCCGACCCGCAGTTCGTATTACCTATTTGTTGTTGTATTTGATATTGCAATATATTTAAATCATGTTTATGTACCTATTACCATTTTTACTATAGATAAAAACAAATTTTCGCCTAAGCGCAAGTTGAACCAAAGGTTCCGTATCAACACAGCGTGCACAAAAAAATGTTTTTTTTTTCATACAGTTCGAGATTCTTAGCGGATTTATGATATAGCTAAAAAATCTAAATAAATAGGTAAACAATCTTAATAAATATCATATGAGTCAGAGGAAGTCCTCCCACCTGATTTAACAACAGAAGAGCTAATAATGGATGGTTTCAAAAACAGCAGTATTTTAAAATCTTCTGGCGCATCCTCCGCGCTGTCGCGGCACGCTCGCTTCTTTCGCTCGGCTTGCGCATTGTATTCACAAGTAACCTAACACTCCTGCTCGCTACGCTAGCCGTCGCACCTTAATATGACTTTGCCTAGGCAAGCCATTACCTTCAAAGACCGACACTCCTATAACACTTGATTCTTTGGTCAACATGACTGACTTTGATTTACTAGATGTGACAGTGACAGTTGTTACTAAAATAGCGTCATTTACGTTTCGTTTCTCAAAACCGGAGGAGAGCGCAAAGATCGTATTCACATATACTCGAGAGCAACAGAATGACACAAAGGCAAAAAGTATTTGTCAATGATAACAAAATTGCAACTTAATGTTTCTTTTAACGCACTATGATAAACGCAGCTTCGAAATCACTATGAAGTTAACAACATTAAGTTCCATTTCATGCATTTGTAGGTTACTTTAAAAGATTTCACAGAAATTTTTGAAAATTGCTTATGAAATTATAACGCATCTCCGACAAGAAATGATGCATTAGGGTGGTAGGGGTGGGTTGTTTTGTGAGTTTTGTGGCCAGATCTGACAACCGCCTTTATGATGATTATACCTCTTCAGGAATGCTCTTGATAAAACGTTTATAGGCTTTATGGTATAAGAAGTACTCATTCTGACCTTAGGTCGAGAATCAAGGAGTGTTTGCGTAGCGCTTTCAACACAAAATATTACATAGTTTCGTCATAATTTATATCGCAATAAATAAACCTATAGTTAGAACAAAGAGATTTGTATTTTTTTCGTTGTATTCTTTATTTTATTGCAAAAGATAATTATGTTTGACTAAGTACCAGTAGTTACAGGAGAGACTGAAAAACATCTTCACTTACTATCACGTGAGATAGTGGTCAAAACTAGTCTGTCATATTAATAATAATTTTAGCATTGTTACCTTAGAATACGAATTCCCATACAAATTATTTTGTTCAGTACAATTTTGAAAATACATAGTTTACCGTAGAACTAAAAAAAATCGAGATAAGTATTGGTATCAAGTTAACATGCAATAAATGTTATGTGGTATTTAAAATATGACTAAACTACGTTTATATGGAAAGCGCTTCCACGCGAAATGTCATATTAACAGCGCTTTTTATAGACTAATATTTTTTTAGTAAATAATACGAGATAGCTCACGTGAATAAGTCAGATAGCTCCGACTAAAGTTTCAACCACATCCGGTCTGTCCAGCACCAGTGCTCAGCGAGACGTCAACGCGGGCGTTCCGAACTCTCCTTGAAAAATACCACCGGATGTGGTTGAAACTATAGTCGGAGCTATCTGACTTATTCACGTGAGTTATCCCGTATTATTTACCAAAATGAGTGAAAACCGCGTTAGTTTTTATAACACTAATTAATTGTACGCCATATGTGCAGCAATGTCCTAATAATTACAATGTAAGAAGAGGTCTGCTGCTCGTTTAGCAAATTTTTTTAGACACTATTTACGAGCATTCCTGTCCATATCGAGAGCATATGCATCAGTTCTCAGACTCATAAGTTGGAAATCGTACAGCCACTTCATATTATTTTTACTTAGAAAACTATCGCAAGTTTTGTCCATCATAAATAAATAGGTACCCGGTTGGGACTCGCGTTATATTTGCCTGATAGATTCCGACCAGTTTCTGGCTATATTGTAGCCCGACCGCAACGCGCAACCATGACTCCCAGACGAAGGGCTACAATATAGCCCGAAACTGGTCGGAATCTATCCGGTAAATATAACGCGAGTTCCAACCGGGTACCTATTATTTATAATTTCATATTATGTTTGTAGACAAATGTTCCTAACTTTGAAAATCTTTATCCAACAAAAGGCGATAAACAACGACCTCGTATTATTTATATATCTTGTAAACTGCAGGGCTCTTGGACAAACACCCCTATACAAAGGACCTTTATAATCTTCAGATCTTGTGGAAAGATGGTGCAAAGATCCCCTTAAGCAATATAATAGGGGTTACTTGAGACAAGCGACCCTTATAACTTTACTATAGACTGAAGCAATAAAGTGGTGTTTTTTATAGCGCTTCTGGGCTGAATGTGTGGAATATTTTGGTAATAGGCAAATTTTGGGTGATTTGTAGAGTAACGCGAAAGTCGTCTGCAAAAGATTGATTTTAGTGACATTCTTGCCCATATATTTTAAGTTGGCATCATACTGGACCACTATGGCCAAGTTATGAATGAAATTCTATTGTTATAATTATCGCCGCTGCCAATGGGTTAATAGCAAAACAAGTTGTTGCATGTCAAGTTAAAGTCAAAATCATTTATTGAATTTAGGCGTCTTAACACGGCGGATGACCAAGTTTTGAAGTAAATCAAAACTGTCATAAACTTCTCAGTTTCAATATCATGTTTGTTTGATAATAATGTTTGTTTACTAAGATACATGAAAATTATGCAATGGCGTCGATATCATAGCAAGGGTTTTTGAAAAGGACTTCTTTTTATCAGATGAAGTTTAGTACTCTGTTTGATGACCGCGCACCGAAACTAATTAGCTATAAACATGATGTGAGACTTACGGGGTTGACATGGTAAATTATTGACAAGACCTCCAAGAAATAAAATAAAGAAAAAAAACAGAAAAAAAAGATGAGCGTGCACCGTCCCCTATGAAGGTCATAGCAATATAATTGTAGCACAAAGTTTCGGCCCGAAAGAGTAAAGTTCCGGTGGTCGAGAGGAATAGGCATTCGGCGCGAAATTGGAGTCCGCGTGTTCAATTGTCGCCCAGAACCAAAATATAGGTCTTCCAATAATTTGTAAGCTATAAATATTAGTCATATTAACTTGAAAACTATTTAGACACTACTGAACAATTGAACATGAACCTAACTCTTCTCAAACTAATTTTCTATAAAAAAAAAAATTTTTAGAACTTGTGCCACAACTAACAATTGGAGATGATTTAGTTGATATGTGAATAAGACGTAGTTATAGGCCTAAATCATCTCTTAACCTTAGGTTACGCTTCAAATGTCTAATCAGTTGGATTATAATATTAAAGTTTTCATTCGTTTTTTTTACAGATGATAGGCTACCATTTGTCCACTATCTCACCTGATGGTAAGTGACGATGTGGTCGAGGATGTTGTTCAGGCTAGCCTAGAATTTCTGGTTCTCAACTGCCGGAACACACCGTTAGATGCTTGGTGACAGATTTTCTACTTGAGGGTGGGAGCTAGCCAGGTGGGCATTCGCAAAATGCCCTACCACCATGCTGTAACGACTGCTAGCGTAAGACAACAACCGGGACCGACGGCTTCCAACTCCTGACCTCGGCGGACGTTGCTTAACTTAGATGATCGATTAAGAACGGCTAAGCAAACTTCGCTACGAGCGCTTCAAGTTTCTGCTTCGCATCACAAACTAAACAATGTGAAGTACATATAATATAGGTTAATATTACGCTAAAATGCAGGTAATATTTACATGTATGAACAACTCAAATGAAGGACTTTAAATGAGGATTCCATACATATATAATATGTCACCGTTTTATTGTACTATCCGTTAGTTTATAAGAAATCTAGTTAGATTATAAACTGTCGATAGATTGTGAATGGAAACATAGAAAATAGGATAGCGAGATGTTAAAACTTTGGTTATAAGATTACATTAAAATGCGGGTTTAATTTTGGTAATAATTTACTTTTTTTGTCTGTTATATGTTACTCTACTATATCTGGTGGTAAGTTAAACATAAGCCAAAAAATAATACATTAAAAACCTGTACCTACGTATTTTGCTTATGGCCACTGTAATACTTTCGTAGATCTATGGTAAATTGTTGTTGATCCACATAATTACAATTTGACGGCTGGACACGGTCAGTTTATAATCTAACGAAAATTTAAACGTTAGATTGTAAATTTTAATGTTCGTTCACAATCTATCGACAGCTTATAATCTCACTAGATTTTTTATAAACTAACGTATCGTACAATTATCCGGTGACATATATAACTTGCAATTTTATTTCAATGGAACGATAAAACGCTTAACGAAAATAAATTTGAAGCGCTCGTAGCGAAGTTTGCTTAGCCGTTCTGAAACGATCAGCTAAGTTTAGCAACGTCCACGCCGGTCATGAGTAGGATGGGTGACCGTTAGTGACATTACCACTGAGCGCTTCCATGCTTCGGAGGGCACGTTAAGCCGTGGTTATTGTCTTAGGATGGCAGTCGTTATAGCATGGTGATAGAGCATTTTGCGAATGCCCTACTTATTTGAATTTTCTAGCTAGACTCCTGTCTAGCTACTACCCTCAAGGAGAAAATCTGTCGCCATGCACCTAACGGTGTGTTCCGGCAGCTGTCCTTGAGAGCCAGTACTTCTAGGTTAGCCTGAACAACATCTTCGACCACATCATCACTTACCATCAGGTGAGAAAGTGATCGAAGGCTAACCTATCAGGCATCAAAAAAAATGCCCGCCTGGCTAGCTGCCACACTAAACTAGAAATTCTGTCGCCAAAGACAAGACCTAACTGTGTGTTCCGACAGCTGTCCTTGAGAGCCAGTAAATCTAGGTTAGCCTGAACAAGATCTTCAACCATATTATCACTTACCGTCAGGTGAGATAGTAGTCAAAGAGAACCTATATATAAAAATATTGGAAGACAGTAGCTACAAGATCGAAAAAAGTATTTCCAGCTATAGATGTCGGAGTTAAACATCATATATTTTTTCACAAAAATGCAAATCTATTTCTACCCACATTTAAATAGAAAACCGTCTCTATTGGTTTGAAAGCTGGCTCTGTGAAAGAACCTTTCATACCGCCAGCTTTTGTGCAAAACCTGCTACGGTAACGGTGGTTACGGTCAATGGGAGGCGTTTTCAGTTTTCTATACAGACCCCTTCTAAAAGGGGATGGTTTACGATGGAGCATTTTTTTGCATTTGTGGATGTACAGTATTGGTCTATACTGTACCATCGTTTGTTGTTTGCTAGGAAAACTATCAAAGTTGTGTAATTGTAAAGGTAAAGGTTTTGGCACGATCGCGCTCAAGTTAAAGATATAATTAGTATATTATGCAAGGCTGCAGTATTGTTGAAGGAAGTGAAAGATTCTAGGATTTAACATAAAGAAACGCGAGTGGTTCAAATATAGAACATTCTAGCCTGACATCCCACGGAGCTTCAAAGGTACGAGACGCAAAATAACTTTGCTGCTGAGTGAAACACATTATCTTTACCTAGTAGTACAACCGCCCCACCTCAAAACGGTGACATCCTTTTCTTCAGTCTATTCATGACTTTGTACAATGCATCATCATTATATAACAACCCGCTACGCCTTCCTTACTTTCTAACTCAACACTACGCGGGTCAATTTGGGCTAAATTAACCCAGAGAAAATATACAGTACGACAAATTCAATTAAACTTGTAATATTTTTTTGTTTCAGAGAAAAACAACGGTTTACTGTTTGAGGCACTATTCAGAACTGTTGATTCATCTAACGTTGCATCGAAACTGCTGAAAAAATGTGTGTTGAACTGTTTACTTTTCTAATCTGCTAGCCCTAAATATGAGGATAGAATAGAATGGAATATTAAAATGTAGGTATAAAAGATGGAATAATGATTTGCAAAGTGCGCCTGGTACATTTTGTCAAACTGTGGCATGCAAACATTATTTTGATAAGGTAATTGTGGCCGAGTTGTCGATTCTGTAACCATATACGCGTAGCAAGTGTTGCTGCACCGAATGGTTCATAAAGCGCTTATCTCTACTAACCTCACTGCCGAACGAATGAAGCAAATATGTAGCATAAGGCTGGGTATCTAACAGTGAGGTGTTTCATTTTATATGGGTAATTTCAGTATTATGTTTTGTAATGGCACTAAAAAACCCAGCAAGTGCGAGTCGGATTCGCAAAAGCTTCATATATGTTTTCGCTTTCTTTTTCTCCTTTCTTCTTTTATTTTTTTCGACGCTGACAGGCACTGGTCTGTTTTCTACTTAAGAAAATATGATTTAATAATAACAAATATTTTAGAAGTATTCTATTAAAAAACTAAATCAACATTTTAATAAAACACCTAAAATATATCTGGTGATAATTCCGCCTAATTTTCCTGTTAAGCCAACTTGACCTCAGAAACGCCACGCAGTTAAATCAGCAGAATTTTCGACGCGTTTCGATTATATATTTATTTGAACACAAAGCATCCTCAGGAGGTCCTACCTGTTGACTCTACGAGCGCATGATCGAGACGAAAAACTATCGTTCGGGTATGTTGGGGCGATAAGTGGCTGCCTAACTAGCCTTGAGAAACAAGCCCGAAGAAAGATATAATTAAGTTAATTAATTACAAAAACACTAATTTACCAGCGAAAAAATTAAAATTAATGTGCGGGATTCGAACCCGCGTCCATCCACCCCTTTAGCCAGGGTATGCTCCAATTTTTGCTCTCGTTCTTCAACCATCTTAACGGGATGGAGCGACACCTATAGACTCCTATAAACCTATGGACTCTGCTACCATTTGCCTGTATGGGGATTGGGAAGGGTAACAAACAATACATTATTAACTATTATTAGGAATCCATAAACCTTACGCCTGTTACAAAAGTTGGTCCTCTACCTCTTACCTCTTGAAGGTAATATTTTATATATTAATTCATCAGATTTATAGGGCGATTAAAATCAATTACAAGCTTGAAGCAGAAAATAAAAATAAACATGAACTAATTAAGTTAAACCTCAAAGCGCGCTCCACGTGGCGGCTACGACCTTTTGATTGTCTGAAATGCGAGGAAATTAGAAAACATGCATGCGATTTCTCCAATCTTAAGATTTTTTACATGGATTTGTTAGGAATGTAATTGGTTTTTCATTTCAGCAACAGTAAAATGGGAAAAATAATGATCGTTGATGAGTTTAACAAAGTAATTTTAAAATAGTTGCACTTCGGATCTTTCTTTTACTTATTTATCAAACAGACATGAAAAACCCTTCAATACAGATTAGTTTCTTAAATATCCGTACATAATATATATTTTTACTGAAATTTAATGATCTTCTGAAGAGAAGTTCACCTTCAAATTGAACAAATTAGGGAGTCGCCCCTTTATGGAAAATTATGTTGTATGCATGTCTTTGAGCTTAATATATATGCTTCTTGTTTCCTAGTCTTCCATAAATTAAAGTATTTTTAAAAATTGTTATGTTTGCAATAATTACAGTACAAAATTACAAATATACGATAGAAAAAATTTAAGTCATCCCAATACCCATCGTTAAAGAACGATAGTAAAGATTTGAGTTATGACGTCATGTCATGTTAGCTCAAGTGGTAAGAGCAGGCCCCGGCTAAAGGGGTGGATGGACGCGGGTTCAAATCCCGCACATGACTTAATTTTTTTCTATCGTATATTTGTAATTTTGTAATATTTTCTAAATTTGAATTTGAATTTGAAAAAAATATGTAGTATGGGAATTATTGTACAACATTTAGGTAAAATAGACAATAAGACAAAAAACTGGTAAGCCACAGGCATAGACATTAGACTCAGGATTATACAAGCAAAATTTCACTGAGTTGTTTAATAACGTTGTCACTTATAACGAAATTGTTTTCTGAATTACCTTACTATTCTCTTTTTATTTTTTGTTGGTAATATCGTCAAACCAGCCTAGATTAATCATACTTAGATTCATATATTCGTATGGGATCAGCAGACTACCGATAAGTAATGAAAACAAAGTTGATGCAGTGATGGCTCAGTGGCATTGGCTATGGACTGCCGTTTGGTGCGGGCATTCGCATTTTGCGAATGCCCGCCTGGCTAGCGACCACCCTCAAGTAGAAAATCTGTCGTCAAGCACCTAACAGTGTGTTCCGAGACCTAACAACTGTACGTCTCAGTGTGACGGGCGCAGTGCAATTCGTCGTTAACGAAATGCATCTGTTATAGGCAGAGGTTTGTCCACATATCATCACGTGGGACTCGGGCTTGTTCCGTCACAATAAAAAAAAAGATTTTTGAAATGAAAAAGCTTGCAGACGTAGCTGCACACTCGCCTTGATGATGGGCATCTCATATGCTCGAAACCCGCGAGACGTATTTTAACCCTAACCTGAGTGTTTTTGCCGGTTAATTTATTAAATTAAAAAAAACACGAACGTCTTGGTCCTGCGAAGTGGATTGCAAGAGAGCATCGCGGAACGTATTTCAATCGTGCTATTGTGAAATTATTCGTAGTATAAACAACTACTTTGTAAGAAATGTTTTTGTCAGACCAAACCCATGCAATAAAAAATATGAAATAAAGTTCTTAGGTAAAGCAACTGACTCCTTTTTAGTGACATTTAAAAGTGTAAAACTCATTAATGATCATGTTACTCATAAAAAATCAGAATTGTCATCAAAACTTTAAAACAAAATATTCTACCGTTGAAGGCTGGAACCAGAATGTAAAAAAGAAACATTCGGTTATTGGTGTACACCATATCATACACAATATTTATAAGAACAAAATGTTTCAATCAGTTTTAAGAGAAATTAAAGAACATTATCCCATGGTAAGACTCTAAGAATCCTAGTTATGGAGCTCAGCGAGAGGTGTCCCTACTGTTCTAGAAAATACAGGTAAGATATTTACGTTAATGTAAAAGTATGTATTTGTGTTCTTTCTGCATATTTAGAACTCGACTGACTACTTATAAGCAAACGAATAAATTATTATTTCATATTTGGAAAATGTACAAACCATGCGAATCCGAATTCAGAATCTACACAGGCAAATACTTGGAAGTCGATGCTACGAACGAAGTTAAACAAAAGTAAGCAAATACGTGTTTCGTCGAATTGTAGTAGCGGCCCTGGGTCAAAAATTATTTTCGCCAAATAAAACAAATCATAGTAGATAAACATTGTTTACAAAATTAAAGTAATAGTTAAGTATTTCAGAATACTATAAACAATAATAGATCCAGTAATGAGCCGCGAATGGAACGTGACTTCGACTCCTTCCGGCAATATTTCATCGGCGAGCGGCAGACAATCGACGTGAGGCGTTTGGAAACATTCTGTTTTGTACTCGTATCTCGTTTTCGTTATAACTTACAGGTTAACTAAACTACTCGTAATAGTTATTAAGAACTTGGCACATCACTTGGCATCGGCTGACCCACTATGGCCAATTTATGAATGGAATTCTATTGTTATCATTATTGCCGATATGTTTTCCTCCAGTTTTATTGTGTCCAATTTGAATTTATATCTATATTCTTTAATATGTAAATTGCAAATCACTGTAACTAATATTAACAATAGATACATTTACATCAATAGCAATAGATTAACTTGCACACACCAGCTTTTTAAGCGAATTATATATTATTTTGTATACTTTCCAGTTACACACTTAGGGCAAACATCACTCGAATCGATATAAGGAGGGTGATGCTGCAAGTTATGCGCAGAACAAGGATCTTTATCATCTTGACGCCTTCATGAGCTGGCAGCTCGGATACTTGTTGTTTTACTGTTTATTCATTTGTGTTTGGAGAGAAAAGTAAGTACATAGACTCACCACATATAGGTGTGAAAAAACTAAGAAGAAGGCTAGTCTGTGAATTTTATTTCAGTAACTCAAAATAATTATTTATATTCAACTTAATGTGCCTTATTCTAACCACGTTTTCGCCGACGTAAAATTTTAAGGGTAAGATGTTTTTTATTTATTGTTTAAGAAGGCCGTGAAAAATTAAAGAAAACTTTCTATTAATTACTTAATGCCTTAACAATTTCGTTGTCATAGATAACATTCGTATATTAAACACTGTCTCACCTAGATCTCCGCAAAAGGTTCGGTAGGGATGATTCACATTAGGCCAAATATTTCAATTATGGAGTGCTTGGTCAGAATACCTCCACGGGTGCCTTAATGCTACTGATCTCTTACGATACGTTTTATCCGGGGAGTACAGAAGCGTTTCGGCCGGTGCACCCTGGGCAGCAGTCAATAACTTCTCAATATGGGATCTTGGTGGCTGCTGACACGTAGGTGCTCTCCGCGTGTCCCTATGAACCTAGCATAGGGCACAGTGGATGAACAGGCGGTTCATCCGCGGAGGTGGGGTCCCGAGAAGGGACAGCGGACCCGTAGGGTCGTAGGATGGCCGGCCTGCAAGGCTGGCAGCACGACAGGTTTCCCCTGTCGTGCACGAGGAGGAGCGGCGTCGCTTTTGACGGTGGGCGTGGCAGGGAGGGTCAACTCGGCCGTCAACTCGGCCGTCAATACGGAGCTGTCAGGCAAAATTGGAGAGGCAACTGCCTTACCGCAGTTGCAGCGGACCTTCGAGTCGTGGGATGGCCGGTCTTCAAGGCCGGCAGCGCGGCAGGGAGGGTCAACTCGGCCACCCTGTCGGGCACACTCGGACGGCAGTCGCGTTACAGCGGCTGCAGCGGACCTTCGGGTCGTGGGATGGCGGGCCTTCAAAGCTCGCGGCGCGGCAGGGAGGGTCAACTCGGCCACCCTGTCGGGCATTATGTGTCTCCAAATCCCGTTGTTTGGTGCCCGCACAGGGGATGTATAGTCGGGGGTAACCCGGCGACGAGGGCACCACAAGGGGACCTCACCCCTTAAAAAAGGAAAAAACCCAATGGAATCACAAGCGATTGTAAAAAATCCCCAGGTGGGTAAATCCCACCCTTCGCAAGAAGGCTGCTTCACCGTATTTGGGGGGGGGGGCAACAACCGCTTCGCGGGCTCCGGCCCGCGCACCAACGACCACGGCAAACAGAAAACGGACACCAATTCTGCTAAAAACGAAAAACCCGGCAAGATCATGGACTTGGTCCCGTTTTTAAAACGGGAACCTCGAGTGGTACTGGAGCGCATGGACAGCGCCAGAATGCATTGTTTACCGATGCATAAAAAGACAACGCGATGAGTACCTATAAGAGTTGATTTGAGTCATAATATGGTTACGACAATGCGTTATTTGATAGGTATTTTGCATCAACGGTAACACCACGTCAATTACTTCCCTCAAGGTGGATTTCCCGAGACGAAATATTTTCATAAATTCCACCTCGGGTATATCGCCAAAGGGGTCAATACGGAGCCTTAATAGTGCGCGGGCTCGGCGGCGGTTTCGGCGCTCCGCAAGTTGTGGTTTTCTTCTTCTGCGAGCATTAAAACTCGCCACCGCAGCGTGGGAAACCTCATATTTATATATAATTCACTTTGTAATGCAACGAAAATTTAGCCTCAAAAATGTAGCTGTTCAATAGCGCTTCAATAGCATTATGACAGCATCTGTCAGTTGTAAGAAATGTCAAAAAGTTGAACAGACTACCGATTTTATGCCACTGTATTTGAACGCAATTGCAACAAAATACCTTACAGCATGCCAAAAACTATTGATAGCAAGCCACTGATTGCGATCGAACCTACATAGTGGGCAGACTATGGATACTGTCAAAAACTACAATTTTCATGCAATTAAGTTACGTTAAGGCGTTAACGGCGTTAACGCCGTTCAATAGCTAAGAGAATTGGGGCCCAGGTTTTTCTTTTACCGATTTATCATACAGATATGAAAACCCCTTCAAACCCGTACAGATTTGTTGCTAAAATATCCGTACATAATATTTTCCTGAATCAATAATGATCTTCTGAAGAGAAGTTCACCTTCAAATTGAACAAATTAGGAAGTCGCCCCCTTTATGGAAAATGAAAACAAAACTGCTAACACTGTAAAAGGCCGCCCGCGTGAAATACGAGAAATGAGCGATGGAGGCAGAGATGAGTCGATGTTGTATACAAACGTGCGAAGATAATTACGTTTGCTTGTTGATTTGCAAATAGAAACGATGTCTTATTTTGCAAGAAGAAAAATATAAATAAGTTAGCGTATACCTAAATAAAAATGAGTACTTAGGTACAGACCCACCAACTTATCTATTCAGGTGGCAGAAAAAAGAACTAAAACTTTCCCTCAAATTGTGACAGTCTGTAGTTGATTTCCATGACCAGTAGCGCCCTCGAAAACTGCACAGTTAAGTTGGTGGTACTATTATCTTGTTGAGTTATATATTTTTCTAATATTATGTTTGGTTTCAGACGCGGTGAAATGTTGTATGCATGTCTTTCAGCTTAATAGATATGCTTCTTGTTTCCTAGTTTTTCATATATTAAAGTATTTTTTTAAATTGTCATGTTTGCAATAATTACAGTACAAAATTACAAATATACGATAGAAAAAAATTAAGTGATCCCAATACGATGGTTAAAGAACGATAGGAAAGATTTGAGTTATGACGTTATGTCATGTTAGCCAAGTTGTTAGAGCAGGCCCGGCTAAAGGGGTGGATGGACGCGGGTGGAATCCCGCACATGACTTAAATTTTTTCTATCGTATATTTGTAATTTTGTAATATTTTTTAAATATTTGAAAAAAGTATGTAGTATGGGAATTATTATTGTACTACATTTAGGTATAATAGACAATAAGACAAAAACTGGTAAACCACAGGCATAGACTTTAGA
Organism: Plagodis pulveraria; assembly: GCA_963890685.1. NCBI lineage: Eukaryota > Metazoa > Arthropoda > Insecta > Lepidoptera > Geometridae > Plagodis > Plagodis pulveraria. Next base: position 4,674,001 of record OY982964.1, on the reverse strand, counting down.
CTCAGGAATATACAAGCAAAATTTCACTGAGTTTAAACACTATTTAAAATATAACGAAGCTACGTTTGTATGGAAAGCGCTACGTGGACTCCAGTCATAAGGAAGCGACTCAAATTATTTTTCTCCAAAGGTAGTTTACACTCCTACACTACACTACACTAGTCCAAAGGTATACATATTTATACTTGAACAAATTGCAACGTTATAGATCTATATATTAAACTGAATAAAACAACTACGACATACATTTATTAATTATTGGAGTACAATTTTTACAAGATTTTCTTTAGTTTCACCTGTCCAGATGTTTGTCATCATATCTTGCAAATCAAATTTGATCCACTTCCCGGTTACCGATTGCATACATGTGTAAATCGCGTGACAATGCAGTATCGATGACATGGTGCTGGTCTGATGATGGAGCTGGAAGGTGGCCAAATGAACTTCGCAATGAAAGGACACAACCTCATCGAGTTTTGGCTCATTTTAATCGTCTTCATGAGTATTTTTTTACCTTTTAGTTCTTTTTATTAACAAGAACATAAATAAATCTTGTTTATAAAGTTTTAGTATATAGATATTTTTTTTATGTTTTTCCGGACGGGAATCAAGTCCACGTCCTCCGATTTCGCACCGGATGCCTATTCTATTCGGCCACCGGAACCTTACTCTTTCGAGTCGAAAATTTGTGCCAAAATTGTATTACTTTAACTGTCATAGGGGACGGTGCGTGGTCATCAACCAAACTACTAGACTTCATCTCACGGAAAGAAGTGCTTTTACAAACACTCAACTCTCGCAATGGTGACGCTACCCTTCTATGTGTCTAGATAGTAATATTGTAAGCACTGTCGCGTGCTGAGCTAATATCACATTTACAAATTATTGGAGTGCAACATTTTTGCGACGAAACAAGGCTTCCAATTTGCTACTGAACCTTAAAAATAATATCATCAGACTACGAAGCTCCAAGCTCCAACTGCGCTTGCCGAAATGAAATCCAGTTTTTAATTGCGCCAATTAGAGTGTTTAATCTCGGGAATCAAGATGATGAGTTGCCTGGCTGAGATAGAACTAGGGTTGAAACGGAGGACATTTTGCAGAGGCATTAGCCGAGATAGCTCAAACAAAATAAAAAAAAGCTATAGTAGTATATTTATGAAATATCTCTTTGTAAATAGTAAAACCTAAGAAGGGAAAAATTGTATTTCACAAACAACAGTTTGGACGCTTGTTACTGAGCCTGATAGTGGCAGTAGTAAGTGTATGGGAGCAAAAACTTCATATTTTTATAACGCCACCTTAATTAAGAGTCTTCGTTTAGTTCGAGGCGATTTAAATTAATATTGATAACAAACGATATCAGTTTATGGGTATTCAAGTATCTCTTTTTCTGATAGTTATGTCATTTTGTTTGTCTGGCGTGACGTTGCAGTTTTTTAGCTTGTCCGCCAGATTTAGATACAGACTTACCATTGACGATAACTTTTACTCGGTACATCGTCCATAGAATAACCTTACACCATGCCTTTGTCATCCAAATACCAAACGTTAAGTTTTGATTGGAGACGTTGAATTATTGAGTGGATGGCAAGGCTAAAGATGGCTGGTCCCGGAGGATCACCCTGTTGACATCCTACGGAAGATAATATAACGTTGTTTTGGTATGTTAATTTTGATGGTTTGCCGTAACATTGCCAAAGAAAAGGGTATAATTCCGGAATTTTATCTTTCACTTCAGTCAAAAGGGTGCCTCTATCTAATGAGTTGAATGCATTTTTAACATCCACCTTCAAAAGCACATCTCCACAATTTTGATCAAGAAATGTGCGAAGTGAATGTACAGCAGTCTCACAACCACCCTGAGAACCAAAACCGAGTTGTAGTGGTTGAAAAAGATTACTTAAAAAAGCAACCTTTTTCCTACAACCACATTTGGCTGTGAGGCGACGATAAGTGGTGCCTACTGCTATAGGCCTAATACCACCATCTTTTTTATTAAGGGCACATAAATTCGCTCCGTACAGAATTTCGGTAATTTCATTGTTGACCTGACCCGACAACATCAAATTAACCAAAGCCGTCACATCTCTTAGAAGTGTCTCGCCTACCTCACCAGAACTAAAAGATAAAATATCTTTTAAGTGCTGAGGCGTCAGGCCATCCAGACCACCAGCTGAGCCACTTAGAAAAGATGCCACGGCTGCAGAAACATCCTGTGGGGTTACCTCAACAATGTCATTATTTTGTTCAGGAGAGTCGGGAAGGTGGAGACCTGCAGTTGCAGGCGGATGCTTTTCTATTAGGGAATTCAACGTGTCAGATGTGAAAGGGGCGATTGTATCACTCGAAAACAAGATGCGTGCCGCGTTTTTGATGTCACCATCATTAATTTTGTTTTCTACTATTTTAATAGTAGCTGAATCGACATTATTAGTTTTTGTATTCCGCCGCAGTGGCGAAATTATTAAAGTTGAGCCAAAAGATTGCTCTTCCAGTGCCCTGTATTTCACGCAGTTTTCCTTTACTCTAGTTGTAAGGGATTTTTTGTTAGAAGGATCAAAATTTACGTGAAATACGTGGTACGGGAACGCTAGAAGATGCTCCCAGGCTTGCCTAGTATTAGTAGCCAAAACGTTTTTAATCGAACAAGATAACGATTGGGCAACAGAAATTCTCGCACCCCGAGGTATGCGTTTTATAATAGGAATATTATTTTTGTACGAGCTTAAAACCTCCCAAAACGGTTTGGCAGGGGTAGCAGGGTTCGCAACACTGCTACTACTTACGGTTTGATTATTTATTGGCGCCGAAAGGGGAATTTCCGAATTTTTATGGCACCTCTTTTGGTGAATTTTGAGGCCTTTTTGACCTTTAAAATATCGAGCCTGGGGGCACTGCAGACACAACATCTGGCTGTTTTGCGATACAAAGGTCCCAACTACTGCATTCATTGTTTGGGTACAAAGCATTGTTTACAAAATAAATCAAAGCTTATCTTAGAATCTCTAGGGTGACGTCTCGACCCAGATGAAGTCTCGCGTCAACAACGTCGTCGAAGTCCGTAGTGCGCAGGTGTCGCAGGCAGCGTTGCCATGGAAACAAAAAATAACCGATTAGAAATTAATAAGCTAATGAAACTAACTACAGAGGCCCACAGGAGCCCTACAAACAATACCTGGCAAAATTCCAAGAGGAAGAATGCGGTTGATGGGCAGATAATGCCTATCTACTATCTGAAAATAAATAGTTATATAGTTATGTTTGCAGTAACGCCTGCTCGGTGGATTACATTACAAAATTACAAATTACGAGATAAAAATCATGTCATAATCAACCCAAGCGATCAGAGCATACCCCGGGTGATGGAAGGGGTGGATGGTCGCGGGTTCAAATCCAGCACATGCTTATAATTTTTTTCTCTCGTAAATTTGTAACATTTTATAGTACAAAATAAAAATATCAGTTTGAAACTGTTACAATTGCCATCCATTCAGTTACCTTGGAATGTAGAGCAGTCAATTTGTCCCAGAGACATAAATGGGCGCGTCCTTCCGTGATGGATGACGGTACACTATTGGACACCCTCCTTTACGTCGTTTGGGACCACGCGGAAATTGCGAAGGACAAACCCTTCATCAGATCTTACGAGGTCCGCATGTATAAAGGAATAGCTTGGAAATAAAATTGAGTAACTGAGAGCCATCTGCGATGGTGTGATACATTCATCATAAACCGGAAGATATTTCCTTCTCGTTTATCATTTGCCTACCCTTTTCTTCCATATTTTGGATCTTCATTATATGATTTCTCTAAACAGCACGAAACTGTTATCAGAAGAACATATTGTAGAACAGTTAAGCCTGCTGTTTTAAGGCCGTATTTCTAATGCCAACCACAAAAATTATAAAGATATCATAAAGTATTTACGTCCCCGAAGTGAAAGACAGAAAATCCAAGCACCCGTGTTTCAAAACATGTTTTGGGTATGTTATAGCAGGTACGTTTATTGCCATTTACTAGACGCAGTAGACATGATTTCAGACTTCGGAATAATATCCACAATTTCACAGTTAGACAAATCCAATAATTGTTCTTACCCTGTTGCACCCAGGACCTTAGGGTGCCAATTGGACAATTTACGCCCCTTCACCAAGTCCAACGAATCAATAGAAGACGTCTAAAGAAAATATTGAAAACATTTGTATATATGTACAAAGAGAACACATCCGCTACGTTCAACTCGATGTATATAGACGAGTACCTATTCTTTGTTCTATTTGAATCGTTCCCAGCGGAATGGAACAATCGTATGGTTTGTACATTTTTGTTCTTTAGTACTACTACAGACATGACGTCCACCGTTACTCACCGAAAAATGGTCTCTCCCATTTGGGGGTTTGCCATAATCCCCGCGCTTAAAGTTGTCTTGGGCATCACAGTTCTCCAAGGCGCTGCTGTCCACATTCTAGTATTTTTCCCTTAGTTACCTCTTATGACTCCAACAGGAAGATATTGGGCGTGCAATTCTAGTTCGGCACTACATGGGGTAATGCTGGGTCAGACTGCCAATGTGACAGAGTTATTAACTAGTTAGATTATTATTAAATATGGATTTCCGCAAAGTAATGCCTAAATCTATTAATTAGTCTAGTCAACAAGTTCAAAAACGTGAAAAATAGAGATAAAGGTCCTAAAAATATGAGCGATGGCTCATTCGATTCGGAATCACCTCTAGAAAAATGTTTTTGAAGGATTTTGGTGCAGGTTAAAAATTGCAATTGTTATTAACAAAATAAGATGAAAAAAAAATGATATATTGTTTTTTGTTAATTACTTGAAAAATATTAACATTTAAGCAATTTTGAAAAAAAGCTCGTTTAAGAGGAGGAAATTTCCAATAAAAAAATCCTTACTCCCGGAACTCTGTCTCCATTAATTATAATTTTAATTCGACGTTGAAAATAAGGCTCCGCGCGGCTGTTACAGCATGTGCGCGCCGCCGCTAAAGAGAGTTCAGCAATAAAAATATTTTTTTTATAACATAAAATGTGATTTTAAAAATTTGAAAAAATTCAAGTATCTTCTGAACACTTGAAAAAATCGAACCCTGAAGAAAAAAAAGTTTAATCATCATTTTTCAAAAAGTTATTCAATTGTTAACTAACAAATTCTATCTAGACTACTATCTTAGATTTTTAATTTTTCAATAGTTATAAAAAATCATAATTAACAAATTAATTAACTTTAATGAAAATTAACCGCAGGATCTTATAAAGTACATATATCAGAAGGGCTCCACGAAGTTAAAAATTTATAGGCCAATTATTTATACCTTTCATTCCATTGTTTATGCCAATGGAGATTGGGAAAAAATTTATTAGTTAACAATTGAATAACTTTTTGAAAAATGATGATTAAACTTTTTTTTCTTCAGGGCTCGATTTTTTCAAGTGTTCAGAAGATACTAGAATTTTTTCAAATTTTTAAAATCACATTTTATGTTATAAAAAAAATATTTTTATTGCTGAACTCTCTTTAGCGGCGGCGCGCGCATCCTGTAACAGCCGCGCGGAGCCCTATTTTCAACGTCTAATTAAAATTATAAATAATGGAGATAGAGTTCCGGGAGTGAGGACTTTTTTATTGGAAATTTCCTCCTCTTTAACGAACTTGTTTAAAAATTGCTTAAATGTTTATATTTTTCAAGTAATTAACAAAAAACAAAATATCATTTTTTTTTCATCTTATTTTGTTAATAACAATTGCAATTTTTAACCTGCACCAAAATCCTTCAAAAACATTTTTCTAGAGGTGATTCCGAATCGAATGAGCCATCGTTCATATTTTTAGGACCTTTATCTCTATTTTTCACGTTTTTGAACTTGTTGACTAGACTATAATTAACTAATTAGATGTCTAACATTGAAAATGAGTAAATAAATGGTGTGCAGTCAATTCCACGATCTACCTGTGTGAACTCGCCTGATGAAGGACATCCCGTATCCCGAAACGTTTTTTTTATGCCTTTGACCACAATCTCACCTGATGGTAAGTGATGATGTGGTCGAAGGTGTTAACAAGCTTAACCTACACGGAAAAAAAGGATCTCTTTGGCCAAGAATTTCAATATTCTTAGAATAATTGTTTAAAATCAAGTAAATATTTGCTTCACATAAGTAAATTATCATAATCTAAAAAACACAGTATTCTTAAATGAAAAATAATATATTCTTGCATTTAATTCTTGATTGAAGAAAGATTTATTGGTTCAAGAATATTTATTTATCAAACAAAGAAAATATCTGATTTTGACTGAACAATTTCAAAACTTTATAAATCAAGATAATATTATCTTCTTCCAAGATGATATTTTACTTAATTTGAGACAAATCGATTTTTCTTGGCTGAAGAAATAAAATAACTTTTTTGAAGAAATGTTTACTCATTCTAAGAAATTGACAATTTCGTTTCGAAATCTAGTTATATTCTGTAACTCAAGAACGTCATCATATTTTTAATGAAGACTTGTTGTCTTATTTCAAGAATTTGGTTTACTTGAACCAAATAAATAAGTGTATTTTGGCACAAGATTCAAAATATTCTTCGTCCAAGATTGTGTGTGCTCGATTTGAGAATATGCCAATCTTATTTCAAGAAACAGTTTATTTCAGCTGAAAACTATATAATTACTCAAATTGTTAACAGTTTTTTTCATTCCGAGATGTAAATTTACTTGATCCAAATAATTTCGTGTATTTTGACACGAGATTCAATACATTCTTCGTTCAAGATTGTGTGTTTTCAAGATTTGAGAATATCCCAATCTTATTTCAAGAAAAAGTTCATTTCAGCTGAAAACTATATATTTACTCAAATTCCTACAATTTTTTCTCATTCCAAGATGTTACTTTACTTGATCCAAATAATTTAGTGTATTTTGACACGAGATTCAAGACATTCTTAATTTGTTCAAGATTGTGTGTACTTGATTCGAGAACATGACAATCTTATTTCAAAGAAGAATTTATTACAAATGAAAACTATATAATTTCCTAAGTTTAAAAAAAGAACTCTTTCCAAGATGCTGATTTACTTGATCCAAATAATTTTGTGTATTTTCACACCATACCAATCTTATTTAAAAAAGAGTTTATTTTAATATTATTATGTTTGCAATAACGCCTGCTCGGTAGATTACATTACAAAATTACAAATTTATGTGAGAAAAATATGGCCTTTTATTTAAAGGATGGCAGATATTACCTAGTACTTACTTAAATAGGTAATACCTAGTTATACAGACTATAGATAAAGGTGGTCTATTGCATCTTTTTTGGAAGCAGGTAAAATAGGACTATTTAATAGTTGGTAGGTTAGTACGTATTGTACCGCCTGTGGTGATCGAGGTTAAAAGATAATTGAGATCTGAGAGTGAGTGTGGCAGAGGAAGACAGGGCCACAAAACTGCTTTTCTTGACCCAAGAATGCTAGTCTTCCTCAACCTCAAGACTTGAGCTGCACAACAGTTTGTAGTAATAATTTATCTCCGAAGACTGCTTTTCTTGACCCAAGAATCCTTGTCTCAACCTCAAGTCTTGAAGTTGCCAGCAGTGTTGCCAGTGTGGGTTTAAAAGAGTACGTATACAAGGAGAATAGGTTTAAAAAAATCCTGGCCAAGTGCGAGTTGCGCTGTGACGGTATGCCGACTCTCATTAAATTTGATTTTGGGACCAAAAATTTGTGTTTTATTTTATTCATTTAGGATTCATATAGCTTTAATACACGTAACGTAGGAAAAAGGCAAAACAAATCGGTATAAGTACCTACTAAGCTGATAAAGTGGGTTGGGCGAGTAGAACTATGATTCACGATCAGATTTTCATGGTCAGACTTTCTCTAGTTGTGTTGGTCAATTTCATGCATAAATATAAATTATTATTTTATAATTTTGAGTGTTTCTTTTAGAAGTCTTTTTTACCCGACTGAAACTAAAAAGTCTAAAATAAAAAAAACTACAGTCAGGTTTTTTTAATGAATAATTTTATTTTACATCACCGGTTTATTTCCAAGTCTTAATTTTTCAGGAAAAACTGGAATATATCGTTGTTATTACTAGTCAAGTAATAGTTTGTTGTAAATATTTTAAGATTTCATTGTAAGAATGAAAGTTTTTAAGTTTTATGTAACTACGGGTTTCTCCCTTGAGGTCAGTTTGGTTTCAGACATTTTAATTATTCTAACATACGCTAGAATTTCTCTAAGGTTTAGAGATGAGAAGCCAGGGCGTCAAACTTACACATATAAGTATCGTATCTTGAATACTCCTGAACTAATTTGCTGAAACTTGCAATATTCCCGAAATTGAATTAAACAAAAGCCGATAAAAAACGGTACAAACCTACTGACATACACCTATTAATATTGTATATTTGTTTGGAAGCCTTTATTCATTATTAAAATGTGAATATATTGCAGTTCCAATAATATTACATACGTATACGTGTCTGCTAACCTTCTTTCTTAAGTCGATACTTAATAAGTTTGTTGTTATGTTTAATTAATGAAAGGACATATTTAACCAAACTAAGTGATTCTGAGGCACAACAGAACCCTAAAAACTGCGAATAAAATTGCACATTTGAAAAGGTCTTATTAAATGACCTAGCTGTGTGATTGTGGCGTTTGGCGTTAATTATCGCTCTGAGATCTAATTTGCACAGTTTAAAAGTTTCTTTCATTTGAATATGATCTTCCTATGGGCATAATGTGCAAAATACAATAATAATAAAATACAACTCAAAAAGACTGATTTTAGTTTACTTTCAAAGCGCGCTATGTTTGATTGTCGCATGAATTTATTAAGAAAAAAGCTTCGTAGGAAAATAGGCATAAGTTATGCTTCAATTAGGTCGTGAAAGTAATTCTATGGAAGCTAAGGAAATAACACGAAGAGTTACGTTTTTCAACTCCTTATATAGCTTACAATGCACTTGTGCACTTTTAGAAACAGGTTAATGAAAGTTTAATGCTTATAAATATAGATTTGACTAAGTGTATTTGTATACCTATACATTTATTTAACATATAAAAGAAGTTTATAAACCTACAAATTGTAAAGCTATGTAAACATTATACGTTTGTTTCAAAATTGTAGCTTTTTAAGGAAAATAACGTAACTTTTGAGTAAGAAGTCCTGGCAGCATTGGAATCCGACTCCTTCAGAGATTTAAATTTTTGCGTTATTTTTCGATTGGACGACGCGAAGTGCGCACTATTTGTCTTCGTGTATAAAATAACTGTTGTTGGGGTTTACAAAAATTTGAACTGAAGAACTTCTGATATCCTGGACTTCGGAGAAGATGTTGTAGATAGCTTTGCAAGTAAGTTTTACCATGATCCAAGAAAACATTGTGAATTTACCTACAGTTATTTGTAAAACTCATATTGTGACAAGATCTTCTATTTTATGAAAGATCTTCTATTTTTTGATTATGTGACTACGACTGGTTATTATAATGTAATATTTTACATAAATAGTATATATTATATTTGCAATCATACATACACATTCTTTTTTCTGAATAAATAGGTTGTTGTGATATTTGCTTTCCGAATAGTTGTTAAATTTGTTTTTGGTTTGAAAGAATGGGACATATTAATATCACGACTCCCCCCGTGGGGTGCCGGGTTAGAATTGCGTCTCCCCATATCATCCCGTGGGTGTCGTAAGAGGCAACTAAGGGAAAAATACTGGAAGGTGGGCAGCAGCGCCTTTTGAAGAACTACCAACTTACACTGCTATCCTCAAGCCGCCTGCCAATCGTGGGGATTATGGCAAATACCCCCTTAATAGGGGAGAGAGGCTGTGTTCAGCAGTGGACGATCCGGCTGATACAGTACAGTAATATCACGACTGACTTATGTGGCTCTTTGTAGGTGTAGTTCAGACAAATTAATTAAAAAAACTCAAGTACTCGTGATAATTTGTATTTAAAACACTTTGTACTGCTGTGTGTAGGTATTCAGCAGTACAAAAAAGTTTTAAATAGAAGTTGCCACGGGTACTTGAGTTCTTTTAATACAGTGGCATCTCTGAAACAGTAGAGCATAAACCAAATTAAACCAATCCCTAAAGTATGTCACAATCTATCTACTTTGACATGGTTTGCCTCCAATTCATTAGATAACATTAAAAATAGCCAGATCTCGAAGATATACTTTCCTTTAGGTAAAATGTGTGTGAAATGCTCACATGCAGTTGTTTTTTTTTTTTTTTTTTTTTTATGCCTGATAGTTTAGCCTTTGACCACTATCTCACCTGATGGTAAGTGATGATGTGGTCGAAGATGTTGTTCAGGCTAACCTAGAAGTACTGGCTCTCAAGGATAGCTGCCGGAACACACCGTTAGGTGCTTGGCGACAAATTTTCTACTTGAGGGTGGTAGCTAGCCAGGCGGGCATTCGCAAAATGCCCTACCACCATGCTATAACGACTACCATCCTAAGACAACAACCGGGACCGACGGCTTAACGTGCCCTCCGAAGCACGGAAACGCTCAGTAGTAATGTCACTAGCGGTCACCCATCCAACTCATGACCGCGCGCGACGTTGCTTAACTTTGCTGATCGGTTGCGAACAGCTAAGTAAACTTCGCTACGAGCGCTTCCAAGCAGTATAGTAGCTACCTTCACAGGCAGATTGTGGTTTATTTACGAAATTCACTGTTTTTCTTATTTTAGGATTGCATAAAGATGATATAATTTCGCTTAAAATCACTGATGAACCATGGGAAGATTTTATCAACAAATGGAAAAATACCTGCGAACTCCGACTGTTATTAGAATACAAAACTGCTCGGCCAATATTGAGTGATACTAGAAGTGGTGTTTTGGTAAGTAATCAAAAAACTGTATGTATGACGTCAGAGACTGCCAATCATTCCAACACGTATCAAACCCTATGATTGTAACAAACACATTTTGCAGGGCATCTTGCGAATGCCAGGATAGCTACCACCTTCAAGTAGAAAATCTGTCATCGCAAAGCACCTAACGGTGTGTTCCAGCAGCTGTTATTGAGAGCCAGTAATTCTAGGTTAGCATGGACAACATCTTCGACTACATCATCACTTACCATCAGGGGAGATAGTGGTCAAAGGCTAATCTATAAGGCATAATAAATAGCTTAAAACTAATTCTTGAATTAATAGTAGCTTATTCTCTAATTGTTAGTCAACTATTTCAACATGTTATAATGTAACATCATAAATTATTATTATTCTATTGGAGATTAACTACTGACATCTATAACAATAGTCCCCTATATTGTGTCGTATTGGATTACCTGAAACTAAATAACATCACCTAAACCTCTTATGTTTAAATTATTCTTTTAATTTTTTTGAATGTAATTCATTCATTCATTATGTTATTTTAATTTTGGGATACCTGTCCTAAATCAATGACTCACTCACTGACGTTCCTCACCTATTTTCAGATTCATCTAGACTTTGATGCAATACATCCGGGAAGGTCAAATATGTTCCACCTTCTATGGAATGTATTCATAGAAAAGATCACAGAATTAAAAATAAACGTACTTACATTCAAAAGAAGAGACTGCGGCTTTATTCGAATATGTAAACATTGTGTAGAAAAATTAAAAACAAAAGAAATAAAATTATTTTATAATAGCATGTTTTAAGTTCCTCTATATTAAGATGATGTTTTGTACAAATTATTGTATATGGTGCATGGATATTGTAAAAGCCGGTATGACAAAATGCTACCGTGTTTTTTTGTGTTTTCTTTAATTTTCCGAGTGATATGTAATATTTGACAATCATTTACTGGACACAATCAGGGATATTTTAAATAAACTTTTGGTAGATCAGAACCGACACGGCCCTCGTTAAGTTGTTATTCATAGGTAATTATTATGTTTTTATTGTAATATAATAAATTACAGTGGACCATATCGATTCTGAGTGAACCTCGAACGTCTATATCGAGTTAACCAATTAATCAAACGGTAAAATGTTTGCTTTCGTGTACTACTATAATACATATATCTACTGATTGTGTCCTGTGAAATTATAATTTAAGTACTAGAAATTGACGTGTGATATTTTATGAAAATTTTCCATTGACATGCCAGTATGTAAATAATAATATTGCAGACTAAACAATATCATGTAACTTAAATTTACTTGAAACGTGCAATGACACTTCAACCTATACTTATAGTCAAGTTTTATATATCTAAGAGATTTAATTTCAATAAATATATGATCCACCTTGTTTTCCAGAAACATTGCATTTAATTTATAGTCCAGTACCTACCTGTACGATTTATGTTTCATACTAAAACATTATAGTCATATATGTAGGCATGTACTATTCTTAGCTAAAAAGTTAAGGGCATATGTTAATAGTAAAACAATATGTTAATACATAATAAACATTAAGTATTGTTCGCAGAAGAAGTGATTTTGTATACTTATCTATATTTTATGATACAATATGTGTGTATTTCAGACTATATAATTAATCTTAAGTGATAGTTTTAATATTCTTTTCTAAAAATATATTTGATTAACTCAAACACCAATATTTTCAGTATTAAATATTAGAAGGTTAATGAAAAAATACATTGTATTAGTATAAAACAATACAGTTTTGCCGTAATACAAGTACCTTCTATATTTAATTCTAGTATGAAATATATCTTCATCTAAGAATGTATTGTGTTAGTATTAAACACACAAGTCTTTTCTAGAAACAATTATCTGTTGTCTAAGAAAATAAGAGGCTCCATCTAAGATTACATTGTTTTTGAATGATGCATACGAGTCTTGTTTGAGAACAAATATCACTTCAGCTAAGAAAAGTAGAGGCTTCACTTAAGTATATATTGTGTTAGTATGAAACACGCGAGTCTTATCTAGAAACAATTATCTCTTCCTCTAAGAATATTAGAGGCTTCACCTAAGATTACGTTGTTTAAGAATGAAACAAACGAGTCTTGTCTGAAAACAAATATCACTTCAGCTAAGAAAAGTAGAGGCGTCACCTAAGATTACATTGTTTTAGAATGAAACATACGAGTCTTGGCTGAAAACAAATATCTCTTCAGCTAAAAGTAGTAGAGGCTTCTTCTAAGAACGCATTGTGTTAGAATGAGATATAAGAGTCTTGCCTTGAAACAGACAAACCTTCGTCTAAGAATAGTAGAGGTTTCCCCTAAGTATACGTTGTTTTAGTATGAAACAAAATAGTCTTGTGTGAAAATAAATATCATTTCAGCTAAGAAAAGAAGGGCTTCACCTAAGATTATATTGTGTTAGAATGAAACATGTGAGTCCTAGCTGGAAACAGATGTCTCTTCAGTTAAGAATACATTTTGTTAGTATGAGACATACAAGTCTTGTCTAGAAACAGATATATCTTAGTCTCAAAATAGTAGAGGCTTCACCTAAGATAACACTCTTTAAGAATGAAACACACGAGTCTTCTCTGAAAACAAATATCTCTTTAGCTAGGAGCAGTCAAGGCTTCTCCTGAGAATGCATTGTTGCTATGAAACATACGAGTCTTGCCTAGAAAATTACATCTCTTCGTCCAAGAATAGTAGAGGCTTCACCTAAGAATACGTTGTTTTAGTATAAAACATACGAGTCTTGTGTGAAAATAAATATCACTTCAACTAAGAAAAATAGAGGCTTCACTTAAGATTACATTGTGTTAGTATGAGACAAACGTGTCTTGTCTGAAATTAGTTATCTCTTCAGCTATGAATAGTAGAAGCTCCACATAACAATACATTGTTTTAATAAGAGACATACTAGTCTTGTCTAGAAATATATATCTCTTCAGCTAAGAAAAGTATGGTTTCACCTAAGAAAATATTTTCTCAGTATGAAACACGTGAGTCTTGTTTTTAAGATAAAGAATGTTTAAAAGAAAATAGAATAATTATTGTCTTGGCTATTTATTCTCTAAATAAGACAAAATACATTCTTAATACAAATTTTCTAAATTCTTGTTTCAAGAACGAATGTCTTGTAAGAAAACAATAAAACTGAAACAATATTTTACTTATTTCGAGAATATATTGTTTCCGCCCATATATGAAACTACATTTGTCTTGACCAAGTCGATATTGTCTTGATTTAAGATATCTTTTTTTTCCGTGTAGAATTTCTAGCTCACAAGGAAAGCTGCCGGCACACACCGTTAGGTGCTTGGTGACAAATTTTCTACTTGATGGTGGTCGCTAGCATTCAGCATTTATAATTATTACATAAAACAATCTATCATATTTGTACTCTACTCAATATGTATGAGACGACGACCTGCTGGACCCCTGGTAGGTATTTGATTTCGAATTGATGTCTTTCACAGTCAGTCTCGATGTGTCCGACGTTGAACAGCTATTCTGCGTAAGAGAAAAGTAAAGACGTCGACGTCTTTTCAAGATATCCATACAACGTATTTTTAAGATGTTGAATATACTTACCTCTTCTTAGAACGTGTAAAATATATTGACATCAGGTCGAAGTCAATTAAATACGCATTATAGGGATAACTCTAATACAACTCAAATAAAAATAAAACATAATGCACTAAAATAAAAAGTTAATAACCAAAGCATCATATTTAGATTTTTGATCATTTTATATCGATAAATGAAAATAAGAACATTTTCAATTGTTGTTGATAACTAAAATACTAATCTTCAGATCTCACTCAAATATAAATGGAACTACATGACAAGCACCAGCTTTCGGATGTAAGAAAAATTAATAAAATAGGTACACCCTGTAAAAATGTAAGAGGTAACACAAAAAAAACAGTAAAATTGAGATCCTTCTCCTCTTTATGAAGTCAGTTAAAAAGAAAATGATTCTGATCATGGGACAGGGGTTAAGGATTGTAAAATAGTACATGATGCTTACATGAATTCCAACGATGACAGCATCGTCATAGATTACACTTTTAATTAATAAAAAGCCCTTTTTACTTTCCACATCCTTTCAATGTCACTAACGTCACTCGTTAGTCAACGGGATATAAATCGACGTCAGATCCCGCAGTGACTGATAGTGGGATACAACTGACCTAGCTACAACTCCGTCCTTTGTTACCGTTTACGTGATGTGTGGGACAAATTGATCCTTTTGAAACGTGAAGGAATTGGGGCGGTTTGTGATGTGCTTGATAGGAGACGTAGTTTTGTTGAAAGCTTTAAATGTATGTAAAAATAAAATTACACATACATATATTTGAAATGATTCCACATTAGGAACAAAACTTTTAGTTAAGGAGTGGTTGCTGACTCAGACTGAAGAGACTTCGCCGCGCGCGCCTCAAGTAACTACATCGACTCTGTGTACTTTAATTCAGTAAAATTAGAAAAGTGATTTTAAAACGTTCCATATAATCTTAAAGTGTTTAATATCAACTAATAAGTGAGTGATATTATTTTCCATTGAATTTACACAATCCTATTTATAAACAATACGCAAAACATATTTTGTCACTAACTTGAGTGATGAATTCAAAGAGTGTAAAAAAATCGTTTATATATAAACAGTGAGAAATACAGAGCATAAACTGTGCAATACCGTGCTTTTTCAAGAAGTGATTTAGTGGTTTTTAATGGATATTCAATAAATCTAATATTTATCATAAGTACCCTACAATGATATAAAGAAACTTGACCTTTGGACTCCGTACACTTAGCGTTAGAGGTCACGTTATAATCATCGTTTCAACGTAAAATATAACTGGACTGGATAACTGGAGCCGAATAGTAAATTTTCACCCAAGTGTAACACACACCTTTGGCCAAACGGTAGTGAGTCAGGATTTACATCCGAACGGAAACCAACAAGTACCCGAGTTCGATCCTACGAACGTTGTCATTTTGTACCGACTTTTTGTTATGCGAATATTAATACAAACACAAACTTATAAAGAAGTATATTTTTGCACTAAGTTATTTTTTTTTAATTTTGTATTTTTTTTTAACAAAAGTTTTTGGTCCTATAAATAGAGGAAATATGGAGAACATTACTATAAGAAAACCGCTAAGACGAGCGTTTTCGGACCAAGATCTGTCATTTAGGCACCATGCCGCTAACTCAACACTGAATTCTACAATGTTGGATTCTACTACAGTAAAAAGTTTAAATATGAGTTTAGAAGGCGAATCGTCACAAATTGTTGAATTAAAGCAGGAATTGAAGGACTTACAGCAAGAACTAAATATAGCGCATGAAGAAATATTAAATCTAAATTGTGAGAACTCTAATATCAAGAAACTAATAGAAGACAAAAATAGACAGATACATTTACTAAAAAGTATAACAAATGGATTAGAAAACACTAGAGATGTGGGTAATTTATCAAAGAAAAAATCGATTCCTATTCACAGAACAATTATGAGTACTAAGAATTTTTTTGGGCGTTTTACCGCCCTTAATTCTCCGCACAATAATTATTCACGTACACCTCCTACAATATTACGTGGCCATGCCCGGCAACACTGCTCTGGCCCATGCTCTGAACCTCGTCGCCGAGCATATGACCAAATAAGCGCATTGCCTACCCTTCCGATGACTAAGAAGATCGATATGACTTTTGACGACTCTCCCAGGCCAATATCTGACTCTCCGAATATAACCCCTACACCCCAGATTCCGGAGCATCACGAAAAGTCATTTTCACATGCCGGCCAAAGGCCTAAACCTAGGATTTTAATCCTTGGAGATGAACAACTACGATCTCTATCAGTGGAAATGATTCGAAGAAGAACAGGAGCATGGAGCGAAACCTACGACATAACAGGAATTATTAAACCAAATGCTACGTGTAGGCAAATTGTACCCAACAGTGAAACATTAATTACTTCTTTAAATCCCGATGACATAATAATACTAGGCATGGGATCACATGAAAAAAATCCCTTCAGAATATTAATTGACCTATGTCATTATTTTGGTAACATTAAAAACAATAAAGTATTTGTACTAAATATTAATCATAATGACTATCTAAACACAAAAATGTTAAATTTTCATATAAAATCACTATGCAAAAATTATTCCAACTGGCACTACCTTGATTTGAGTGACAGCTTTTCTAATTCTAATTACAAACACAGCCATTATATAAGGTCTTTGATATTCAAATTAGACGTCGAATTTACTTTTTTGCAGTATCGAAGGGTATTTCTCAACTCGATGCGGAACCGCCACAGTTCTCTTAATTTTAACAATGCTAATGTAAGTTTGAAATTCGACACGTCTGTCAGTTTATCATCGGGCTTTACTGTAGAACAGAATGTAAATATCTCACCTACTAAGCAGCTTTTTCGTAAGTAATACACAAAAAGTAACACTTTTACACCAAAATATAAATAGCGCGCTTGGTAAAAGAGATCAGCTACTAATTGCCTTGCAGGATCTATCGTTCAACTTGCAGGATCTATCGTTCAAAATTGGAGATATAAATATAGTCTGTCTAACAGAGACTCATATTAAACAAGGGTCAGAAAGTAACTTTGTAATGAATAATTACAAACTGGTGGCAAATTACTCAAGAGTAAATCAACGTAGAGGCGGCTCATGTATTTTATTAAAAAAACACATTTATTGCGAACCTTTAAAACATTTAATTGATCCAATACAACGACATTTTGAATACTGTGCTATTAAAATACCAGTATATAATATGATAGTAGTATGTATATATAGGACACCAAAATCTAACATTCAAATATTCTTTGACTCTCTAATAGAACTACTGACAAAGTTAAAAAAATTTACTAACAAATCCATTATTATTTGTGGTGATTGGAATATCAACTTACTGAAAACTGACAATATAGCTAAAACGCTAAATTCAATACTTTCTAACTTCAATATTCAGAATCACATTTTAAAGCCTACAAGACAAAAATCATGCATTGACCTTGTTTCAAGCAACATAAGTGAAGTAATTAGCGATACACATTATTTAGCACTCTCAGATCATGAGACGGCCCAAACCATAACTTTCTCAGCAACTTATAACAAAAACCATGCTAGGCCTACGGTCTGGTCTGAAAAGCGGCGGGATTTCTGTATAGACAACATAAATAAATTCCAAGATTCTATTTCAAGTTTGTCTTTTAGTGAGGTTCTATCAGAAGTTAAAAACGCAGCATTCAACAGCTTTCACGACACCATACAGCTATTTTTCAATTTATGTTTCCCTATAATAACGGTAAAAATTATTAATAAACAGAAAAAAGCTAAATGGATCACTAAAGGAATACGTAAATGTTGTATACGTAAAAGAACGTACTATTTAAAATATCTCCTATCTTCTGCAAATAAGGAACGTAATCGTAATAAATATCTATCCTACTCCAGAATTCTTAAAAAATGTATTCTAAATGCTCAAAAAATTAATAGTGCAAAATATATCAATAATGCTTCAAACCGCTGTAAGGCAGCGTGGAGGATAATTAACGAGAATTTCAACCACAAATGTCAATCGAATGAAATACAAGAAATAAAGGTAGAGGATAATATATACACTAACCCCCAAGAAATTGCAGATCTTTTTAACAAATTTTACATAAATATAACTAATAAGAACAATACAAACATTAAGAAAAAAAATGACATCTCGAGAGAAATACTTGTAGATAAAACTATTTACCTGACCCCAACAGACCCGTTAGACGTATTAAAGGCTATAAAATGTCTGAAACCTTCAAACTCTACTGGCTATGATGACTTCAACACAAAAATGCTGAAACTATGCGCCATGCACTTATGTGTTCCATTAAGTCATATCATAAACTTATCTTTCTCAGATGGAGTATTTCCCGACCGACTTAAGTTTTCGATCGTAAAACCTATATTTAAAAAAGGTGATAGATGTGATATGGGCAACTATAGACCAATAACATTAATACCTATATTGTCAAAGGTTTTTGAAAAGATAATGTACTCAAAGTTACTAAGTTTCATTAATAAAAATTCAATCTTAAAACCGGAGCAATTCGGTTTTAGAAAGAATAGCTCTACAATTCACGCTTGCTTTTCTCTTCTAAAATTAATAACCGAATACTTAGACAAAAAGATGCCTGTACTTGCTATATTTTTAGACATGAGCAAGGCATTTGATTTTGTTTGTCATAAAACCTTACTCATAAAGCTAGAGAAATACGGAATTAGAGGTAAAGCGCAGGAATGGCTACAAAGTTACTTAGGCTCTAGACATCAATGTGTTGAAACAAGCCAAATTATAGGCAACACGAAAAAACAATTTTATTCTTCGTACTCTCTGAATAAATACGGCGTTCCTCAAGGTAGCGTTTTAGGACCATTGTTGTTTCTACTTTATATAAATGATCTGCCAGAAGCTACGAAACATCAATGTTTCTTGTTTGCGGACGATACAACGATCGTTGTCACATGTAAAGATAAAGAAAATCTAGAATGCGAAGCTAATCAAGCTATTCATAATGTCATTGACTGGCTCCAAAATAATAATTTATATGTTAACTTAAATAAGACCAATCTTGTTGAATTTCAAACTTATAATAGCATACCAAATAATGTCAAAATTACTTATCAAAACAATATAATAAACAATGTTAATGAAACTGTATTCCTTGGCATAATTTTTGACAAATATTGTAATTGGAAATCACATATTAATAATTTATGCTCAAAATTAGATAGATTTGTTTATGTTATGTACCGCCTCCGACAAATAACAACCAAGGAAGCAGCCTTAACCGCATATCATGGATATGTGTCGTCAAGTTTAAGATATGGTATTATACTGTGGGGTTTCTCCGTTGAGGTTGACAGGGTGTTCATTGCGCAAAAGAAATGCATACGATGTGTATGTGGGGCCGATTATAGGGATAGCTGTGAACCACTGTTTAAAGAACTTAAGATTCTTCCTGTGCCTTCATTGTACATTTACGAAATAAGTGTTTTTGTAAAAAAAAAAACATATTTATTTGAAAAGCAAAGCAATGTAATAAAAAGAGCTTGTCCGAGTAGATATCCTCATAAGTTATTCACGCCAATTCAACGATTACAGCTGACCAAACGAAATGCTAATTGTATGGCAATTCGAGTGTATAATGCTTTACCTGACAACATAAAGGGAGCTACTATAAATCTTTTTAAAAAAATGTTATTTGACTTATTATTACAAAAATGTTACTACTCGATCAAGGACTTCTTAGAAGATAAACAACTAAAATAAGTATCAAATGGGACTATTAATTATTTGACATAAATTTAACATGACATCTTAAGTATATATATTAATCATAATTAGGGAATGACTTCGATCTTTTTAATTTATTATTTTATTATTTTGTTTTGTATTTTGTAACAAAACATTTGCACACCGTTTAGGTAAAGTTTTGTTGGAACTGTATTTTAATGCTATAACAACTCTGCAATATTGTACCTGAAACTTTAGCAAATAAATATTTCATTCATTCATTCATTCATTCAGTCATAAAATATGATGATTCTGAAGATGTTCTTTATTTTGGAGCAAATTCTAATGATAACTTTTAACAAACAGATAGACTACATTGTGCAGTATTCATTTACGACATCACAATAGAAACCTCTAAAATTATCAGTGTTTCTCTAGTGTAATTACGCATGTATTGAAAGAAAGAAAGATAGAGACGGCGGGAAGCAACTTTGTTTTATACTATGTTTAGTGATGTAAACAAATTACCAAATAATACATATGAAATACTAATATTACAAGATAATTATCATACATCCTGAAGCTAAGTAGATATATGTCCATCATATTTAGAGCACACATAACGCATTTCAAAGCAAATTGTAACCCATCATAAAAAAACTCGTCAATACAACTAAGCAACTGTGATGATGGTAAAAAATACAGACTTTGTAACATAGCAGTCTTAGTAACAAGCAAAGTCTTAACTTTGTTTGTCACTACAGTTATTTTGTCAGTATACAAAGTTTGCGGAAAGCTATCACGTGCTCTTGACCAAACTCAAGCCAAGTGGCGGAACTACACCGAACACACATAAAACTTATCTGAAATGAAGCGAAGTTGGCGATCTGCAAATTCAGCGAGGTGGAGCAAAATGACAGTCAACTTGCTAGTTTTTGGGACAATATTTTACGAAATTCGATACAAGTTTTGTTATTTATGTTAGCTCACAACACAAACAATTATTTTGGTGCAGACAATATGCAATTTGCTTGCATCACGTAGAAATATAAATAGTTCACAATTATTCCATTTATATTATCAATTTATTTACAAAATGTTATATCCAAACTATAATTAATGGGCATGTGAGTTTTTGGCAATCTATATTTATTGGCATACAGAGGATGTACGAACGACCTCCGGTTTTGGAATTCGGTTAAAAATCAATAACATACGTAATTTTCCAAAGCAACCATTCTTTCTACGCTTGTGTATAATATTTTTAATATACATATGATGGTAACAACATATCTTTGTTTCGTCTTTACAAATTAAACTTGATTACAAATCTCTACTTTACCATATCAAGTTGATTTTGGATCCAAAATCAACTAGATATGGTCTCCAATCGTCATTAAATAACCCTATGCGATACATCATATTAAAAGTATGTTTTTTTACAGACAAAGTACATGACAACACAATGATGTAAAAGGTTTTCTGGTTTCAAGTTTTGGTTCCATTTTTACAACATACAACAGTATATTACAGTATATAATACGCAACGGTCTTCATTTTTTACGCCGGGCACTGTCTAGTTATCTCAGTTCAACTCCATTTTTTGATTAAAATAGAAACTTTCCTTGTGTCCATGGCACGAGACCCATTAATCAAATTTTTCCTCCGGCACTCAAAATGAAATCATAATCTGCTGCGCAACACTTCTCAACCTAGCGTTAATTTATGAAATGTCAAGAGGTCCTTCATCTCGACGCTAACTAGAAAACAAAGTTATTTTACAAACAGCTTTGAAATATGCTGCATTTTTGCCTTTTCTATTTGGCAGAGCTCAAATATGACGAGAACATAATATATTATAAACAGACCACTCAGAAAAAATTGCGAAAAAGAGTTTTGTGTATGGTTGGTAATCATTTTATTTTAAAAATATGATTTTTACGAGTAAAATGCAACAAATTCCAAGTATATAATACTCTGTACTTTTTCATTTGAATTATATTATCGTGTCTTAGGTACTGGAAAAATGGAACTGTCTCAAGAACATTTTCACACTATGATATACCTATTACGATTTCAAATGTGAAACCTGAAGAATTTAGTAAACTTAAATTATATTTTTGGATAAAATCTCTTCAAAGGCAACTGTATACCGATGGTTCAGCGAATTTAAACGAGGTCAGCCAAATTTTAGCCATCGATAAAAGTTGTGGCCGCCTTTTGACGGCTGTTACAGAAGAAAACTTGTCAGCAGTTAAACATTGTAGGTATATAAAATAATAGGTGAGTTTCATTATGGAGAGTTCCAGCACATTTTGAAGATTAGAACAGAAAGCGTCCATAAGAATTACCATGAGCATTTTCACGTGCGAACAGTTTCGTGCTGGGAACCGCAGAAACTCACCAGCGCTCAGTTCGCGTGGAATAGTGCCATGATATTGATAGTTAAGTTAAACGTAGGCATAGTAGAAAGAGTGGGAAGTAGCCATCTCCGACCCAATTCGCGATATAATTACCTACCATACTTGCCTGTCTCAGGGTTGTTACTTGTTTATAATGTATGTACTCGTATATGCTAAATTTTAATTCAGTACCTAGAAATAGTCAAGGGCCGGGAAGTTATATTTTTTACTTGTGTTGTCTGGGTTCAGGGTTAGTGAGGTCGGTTTTATACCTAAACGATGATAACACCTTTCACGATGAAAAAAATACCAACTGGCGATATCTATGTGGTTGCGGGGCCAGAGACGTGCGACGCGGGACATACCTAATACAACAAAAAAATAAGTATGCATCACTCATCATCAAGTAAAAATCATAGGTATGCTAGAATAAGTGACTTGCTTACCTTTCCTGTTAATAATATAAATTCCTGTGTAATCTGAACAAAGACAATTCTGGAATCTATGAATTATTTAGACAGCCGAACACACAGCAATAAGAGTTTTTAAACTGTCACGGTCATTAACACTATACTTATTATAACTAACGAGATATTTACCGTGTTTTTGATTGGTTATGAGCTCTCGATATTTCGGCACTGTTGCAAGCGCCATGATCACGAGTAAACTGAAGTCTATGCGAGTGGATAAGTACGGTACTCTTCAAAGTAAAAAACGAGGACTCTTCAGATATGGAGTACTGGGACATCAAAATAGCGGGAACAATAAAGATGAACATCCAAATATTCTTCGGATGTTACAAAGGCCACCAGTCTAGAATACAAAGATTTGTAGCCTTCCCGGCTTCCAAAAAAGAAATACCGTCGTATTATACAAGATACCATTCCTTATCTTTATTATCTCAACCCGGAAAAATATCACACAGCCTTAACATCTGCCTTCCTGACAAACGCCCGAGGCTATAAATAAATTATAAATGTAGATACGTTGGATTTTTAACCCGATTTATGTCATCCGATGTCGTTTTGACAGGGGAACACGATCGGTTCGGGAGTATAATGAAATTTAACCAATCAAAATTAGATCGGAATCATCTCTGAAGGTATCGATATTTTTTTTTATTTGATAAGGCCGGAAGGAATCTGTCTTAGTTTGGTGTTTAGAAATGATCGCATTCGATTGGTTACGTCAAGGTTATGTTGTTGCGCCGAATGGTACACTTTTTAAAACACGCCCGCCGCGGTAAGGTTTGCGTTCTGCTGTTTTTAAGCTTGACTTATGTTTTTTACATATTTATTCGTAGGTCCACGACATTGTTTTTGGTAAGATGATGCAATTTCTCGTATGTTCCATTTTACTCGTAGATCACGGGTACAAATAATATTTGATAAAAAAAATATATTGCTGATTGGTAAGCCTATAACCACAATCTCACCTCATGGTAAGTGATGATGTGGTCGAAGGTGTTATCAGGCTTTACCTAGAATTACAGGTTCTCAAGGACAGCTGCCGGAACACACCGTTTGGCGACAGATTTTCTACTTAATTGTGGTAGCTAGCCAGGCGTGCAATCGCAAAATGCCCTTCCACCATGCAGTGAAGCTCAAGCCGGCGGTGGGGATCGAACCAGGGACCTGCAGCAAGGCAGTCCATAGCTATTACCGCTCGGCCATCATTGCTTCGAGTTTTTTTCATTTATCGTCTACTTGTATTTTACCTAAATGTTGTACAATGATTCCCGTCCAGCATCATTTTTCAAGTATTAAAACAAAATACTTTAATATATATTTTTTTTAATAATTTAGAAGCGTTCGTACCAAATTTTACTAAGCTGTTCTTAACCGATCAGCAAAGTTAAGCAACGTCGCCCGCGGTCATGAGTTGGATGGGTGACCGCTAGTGACATTACTACTGAGCGCGCTTCGGAGGGCACGTTAAGCCGTCGGTCCCGGTTGTTATCTTAGGATGGCAGTCGTTATAGCATGGTGGTAGGGCAATTTGCGAATGCCCGCCTGGCTAGCTACCACCCTCAAGTAGAAAATCTGTCGCCAAACACCTAACGGTGAGTTCCGGCAGCTGTCCTTGAGAGCCAGCAATTCTAGGTTAGTCTGAACAACATCTTCGACCACATCATCACTTAACATCAGGTGAGATAGTAGTCAAAGGCTAACCTATCAAGCATATAAGAAAAAAAAAAAATTACGGAATACTAACAAACCAGCAGCACAGTTATGAAGCCCAAAGACATGCATACAATATTCCACCGCGTTTGAAACCAAACATAATAATAGGAAAATATATAACAAAGATAAATATATATATTTTATATTTTTATTCTTATAAAATCAGACACCGTTTCTATTTGCTAATTCACTTAGCTATTTTTTATTCACGCGCAGTCCGATTACAATTATTCTTTTTTTGTTAAATTAGTGACAAGTGAGTCCGGCACCCCACGGGCAGCCCGGCACCCCACGAGCCACCCGGCACCTCACGGGCAGCCCGGCACCACCCGGGCATTCCGCCACCCTAAGGGCACCCCAGCACCCCACGGGCAGCCCTGCATCCCACGGGCAGCTCGGAACCCCACGGGCGTCTGGCATCCTTATTCAGTATTGCAAGCTTGCTAAGATAAAACTCTAAAATCTGGAATATTTGCCACAATCAGATATATTTACTATCTATCTTTTGCCGGATACATTTTGGAGACTGCGCAATGGCAGTGCACAATCTAATATATTTTCTTTCTACCGCCAAACAAGGAGAACCCCGGCAAAAAGACGCCGTTTTATAATCGAAATTCCAAAGAAACGCACAAAGTAAAAAGCTCCTTTCTGACCTATGCTGTACTAGGAGTGCTTCACCGCAGACCAGCGTTGCTTAATATAAACAGTGCTCAAATGTGAATAATTAGCTTGCAGGTTTGGCAATCGCGAACGAAGTCGCAGGTACAGCTAGTATTAATATATATTAACAATTGTTGACATCGTTATTTAATAAAGTGATCATTGAGAGGAATTAGAAGTTTCTGTTCAACCGCGGCGGACGTTGCTTAGCCGATCGATTAAGAACGGCTAAGCAAACTGCGCTACGAGTGCTCAAAAAGATTAATTTTAATAAAGAAATTCTAAGTTTGTAGCATAACCTATCTTTTAATAAAATTCATCAAAGAGTAACGACCCTTTTTCCCTCTGGTAAAGGGTTGTGAAACGAACTGTATCTGAATTACACGAGGTGCGCCAAGCAATCAGATTACGACATAATCTCGAAATGTTTTCATCCAAGCGTTACTATGATATATGTAACACGATAAAAGCATAAAAAAGTTATTTTTATTCGGCGGCAACAATGGAGTAAAACGTGTTTTGGGATATACATATGAAGTTTATTTTGATTAGTGTTCCGTACTCAAAGTGCAAAACAGAAATTTACTAATGAGATTCCGCTGTCAATCTGCCTGTCTGTCCGTCATTTCGTCTCATGTATGTAACTTCTCTCCAGCTCGTAAACAGGATGAATTTAGATACATAATTTTTCACAGAATGAAATGGACCAGAAGAATCAATCCGCATATTCCCATAAATATGCGACTTTAGGCTTAAAGCACGTGTATTTATATCTTTTCTTAATATATTGACTACATAGTTAATTTAACATACTAAATTGCTTTCTTTATTTGTCTACGACATATTCATAAATTATTATAACATCAAACATTTTATGTTAAAATTGAATATTAGTCACATCACAAAAAGTGATAACTCTACGCATAGTGGCCAGTAACTTGCGTATTTTACGCAATTATCAGAGTTTGTTTTTGTAACCACTGTATGTTTCTTACACTGTGAATTAGCCAACAAATACTGAAAACGACAACTTTTAATGTATCTTTGAAGCAGTCATCAGGTTGTTGGAATGCGAAACCCTGAGAGCTAAGGCCAAGTAACATGAGTCAAAATACCAAAACTATTTTTTTTATATTATTATTAAAAAGCATCGGAACACTTTGATTCAATAATTTATGAGGCACTGCTTGTTAATCATTTATGTGTATAACGTTTTATTACACCTATTATTTTTGTATAAATGTATGATTTCTGTAAATTCACACTCAGAGCGGCAAGATACAGGCTCACGCTTAGTTTGGGGCTCGCTAGTACCCACAGTTTGAATAATGTAAACCATGGATCAGACTCAGTGTTATTAGGTTAGGCTATTATTTCAGGCAATAAACATTTATTATTATTACTGCTGGGTGTACATAGAATTCCCGAGTTATAAGTTCAAAGTTCAGCGGTTGGTATTCACTGTGAAGTATGCAATCGCTTGGGTCATTGCACACACACAGCTATCAAACCACGGCAGTATAAGAGAACGCACGTTCTTTCAGAGTTCTATTAGAGTCCATTTGTAATGTATAATCTTTTTAGTAAAACTGTTTTATGTCTTTCTGATATGTGTGTATTTCTACATCGAAATGAAGAACACGACAACTTGCAGCGTAAAGCACAGCAAATGTGTAACTCAGAACTCAGAACCCTAGACCGCTTACAGTGGAGAATTTAGAATTACTGGCTCTAACGGGCAGCTGCTAGAGCACATTGTTACGATCTTAGCACTATCGCTAGCTAACACCCTCAAGTAGAAACTCTATAGTTTCTACTTGAGGGTGGTAGCTAGCCAAGCGACCATTCGCAAAATGCCCTTCCATCATGCGGTGATGCTCAAGCTGGTGGTGGGCATTGAACCATGGACCTGCGGCACGGCGATCCTATTACCGCTCGGCCATCATTGCTTCGTAAAAAATACCGATTTGAGATTTGCACATCATGAGTCTGATAGAATATCTTTGAATAATTAATATCTGAAACTGATTTCAGAATATAAGACTAATTTTTCCTATATTCAGTTACTTAATAAATAAAAAGAACATTATATTCTTCGAGATATTCCGAGCAACTTTTTCAATAACATCAAATAGAATGGCCATCGCGACGGTCGTGCCCGTAGGGCTGTCAAAGCCAGACGATGCCAGTGACGTAATATCCGGTGTGAACCACTGAAACTTTTATCGAAGACTAGATTTACTAGCTAGTCGATGCATTCGATTGGTTTATATTTTTCTTAACCTTTTCCCATGGCTGCAGGGTTGGTATAATATATTTGTTAATTATGTGGTAAGTCTCTTTGGCAAGACGAATCCGTCTTGTTGGGTACCAACTGCAGTATCACATATTCTGCATCAAAATAAACACTACTGTGTTTATACGTGAAGGACACTGTAGCAATAAATTACTAGGCGAATGATCTATAAGAACTAACTTATCGGAATGATGAGCACGGTGCAGAGTCAAGCAGAACGAGGACGATGACACTGCACTGTAACCGACAAGCGAGATGCTTACTATCAGGTAGATGCTATGACCATCATATCATTTCATAACTTAAAAAATATATCGACGTATAAAATGGCATGCCGCATTCTTGCTCTGAGTTGTCACTTTTGAAGCAGTACTTAAATGTTTAAGCCGGGAACTGTACAGCTTAATAGTTAATGTCCAACAAGCTGCCCAAATCAAATTATAAGTATTCTACTTTTTGTCGTATTCCTTGACAACAGGAATATTATTAGGTACGTAATTTCATCACAATTATTTTATTCGTTACCCGCGAAGGCGGTCACAATCAGCAATTTGATGAGGATATGAGCGTGTGTGTTATGTGTTTGTTAAAATCAAATGTTATTTATAGATTTCTAATGCCTTAGCAGCATATAAAACAATATTTGTTATAAATACAAGAGCGCTCGAAGAGTCAAGACCTCTTGAGGATGCTTCGTGTAGAAGCGCACGCGTCGTAAATTCTCCTGTTTTGGCTACGTGGCGTTTGTGACGTCACGTCGTCTTAACAGGAAAATTAGGCGAAATTGTCACTAAATATATTTTTATGTATCGTTTTTTATTCCCGAGAGGTAAAGCTTTGACCACAATCTCACCTGATGGTAAGTGATGAGGCAATCTAAGGTGTTAACAGGCTTTACCTAGAATTACTGGCTCTGAAGGACAGCTGCCGGAACATACGGGTGCTTGGTGACAGATTTCTACTTGAGGGTGGTCGCTAGCCAGGCGGGCATTTGCAAAATGCCCATCCACCATGCGGTGAAGCTCAAGCCCGTGGCGGGATTCGCACCGTGGACCTGTTGCGCGGCAGTCCATAGCCAATGCCACTGAGCCATCACTGCTTCAGTATCTGATATTTATGTTTGTTTGACCTAGATGGTTTTAATTATTAATTTAGTGTTTTCTTAAGATACTTGTATTATTAAATATGGATTTCCAAAAAGGAACGCCTGAATCTATTCATCAATATTTGTAATCCCAATTTACAGTCTTTATAACGGAGTACAATACAAATAAATTCATCACAAGTAGAAACTAGTGTTCATAAGATGAGAAAACAAACGATTTTTTAAACAACTTGCCCGTGCGTTTAACACGTTCTTAAATATTATAAATTAACCGGCAAAAACACTCCCGTTAGGGATCGAATTCTACTATCTCTATTTATACTCATCAAAAGGGCGAGTGCGCAGCTGCTTCATGGCCCGCCGGGAGATTGCAGACTCAGCTGCACATTCGCCCTGATGATGGGCATCTGATATGCTCGAAACACGGGTCGACGTATTTCAGCCCTAACCTGAGTGGTTTTGCCAGTTCATTTATAATTATAAAAAAACGCGAGCGTAGTCTTGGTCCTGCGAAGTGGATTGCAAGAGAGCACCGCGGAACGTATTTCAATCGTGCTATTGTGAAATTATTCGTAGAATAACTACTACTGTATAAGAAATGTTGTTGTCAGATCAAATCAATGCCTTTTTTTATAAAAAATATGTAAAGTCCTCAGGTAAACCAACTGACTCTTTCTTAGTACCATTAAAATGTGTAAAACTCATAATTTTGTTTTAACTAAATGAAACAAATCATAATATATAGACATCATTTACAAGATTAAAATAGTAAGTGACTAGTAAGGTTACAAAATCACAAAATATACGATAGGAAAAATTTAAATCATGTGCGGGTTTCGAACCCGCGTCCACCCACCCCTTTAGCCGGGGTATGCTCTAACCAATTGAGCTAACATGACATGACGTCATAACTCACATCTTTCCTATCGTTCTTTAACCATCGTATTGGGATGGAGCGCATGACTTAATTTTTTCCTATCGTATATTTTGTGATTTTGTAATGTAATCCGCATAGCAGGCGTTAATGTAATCATAACAATATAAAAAAAATAATAGTAAGGTATTTCAGAATAGTATTAATAATAATAGATCCAGTAATGAGCCGCGAATGGAACGTGACTTCGACTCCTTCCGGTAATATTACATCGGCGAGCGGCAGACAATCGACGTGAGGCGTTTGGAAACATACTGTTTTGTATCTCGTTTTCGTGATAACTTACAGGTTTACTATCCTACCGTATAAGTTATTAAAAACCTGGCTTAATCTGTCAGCTGCAGTTTTATTGTTTTTTTTAATGTTATTATGACGAAACAGGCTCGAGGCCCTCCTGATGTTAAACGGACTAACCTCTGCCTATAACAAATGCATTTCATCACAAATCACGAATTGCACTGCGTCCGTCACTTTGAGACATATTTGTTAAGTCTCATGTGCCTGTAATTTCACTGGCTCTCAAGGACTGCTGCCGGAACACACCGTTAGGTGCTTGGCGACAGATTTTCTACTTAAGGGTGGTAGCTAGTCAGGCGGGCAATCACAAAATGCACTTCCACCATGCTGTGAAGCTCAAGCCAGCAGTGGGGATGGAACCAGGATACTGTGGCATGGCAGTCCGTAGCTATTACCGCTCGGCCATCATTGCTCCAAATTTGAATTTATATCTGTTCTTTAAAATGTAAATTGCGAATCACTATAGCTAATATTAACAATAGATACATTTACATCAATAGCAATAGATTAACTTGCATACACCAGCTTTTTAAGCGAAGATACCTATATTATTTTTTTATACTTTTCAGTTACTCACTTAAGGCAAAAATCACTCGAATCGATATAAGGAGGGTGATGCTGTAAATTATGCGCAGAATAAGGATATTTACGCCGTCATGAGCTGGCAGCCCGGATACTTGTTGTGTTACTGTTTATTCATTTGTGTTTGGAGAGAAAAGTAATATACATACCACAGATAGGTGTGAAAAAGGTAGGAAGAAGATTAATCTGTGAATTTTATTTCAGTAACTCAAAATAATTTATTATATTCAACTTAATTTTCCTTATTCTAACCACGGTTTCGCCGTCGTTTATTTTTTAGGGTTACATGATTTTTATATTTTTTAAAAAAGGCCCTTTCATATAAAATGTTCTATTAATACGTAATTCCCTAAGAATTTCGTTGTCATAGATAACATTCGTATATTAAACACTGTCTCACCTACCTCCGTAAAAGGTTCGACAGGGATGATTCACATTACGCCAAATATTTAATAGATCTGTGTAATTATGGAGGCGAGCATGTAATTATCTACATATCCCGGACATTGTTTTCCGGTAGGAATAACCTATTATATTATATCATATAAAATATAAGCTTACACTAACTTAATTTAAACCTGGGGACGTGCTTGGTTTCTACCTCAAAGTATTATTCGCATAAAAACTTCCGTATACAAACGCAGTACAAAGCCCTGTGTTTCCTCAATCGCCGAGCTCTTTGTCTTTAAAGCGTCGATCGCTCAATGGCCACGCAAATTTATAGACTTTGAATCCGAACAAAAGACGCTCATCCTATTCAATTATACGGAAAATGCGGGAAGTTTGCTTTCCTTGGTATTATATAGATGCAAACAAGTCTTAGCTAAACTAATTTCTGTCCCTTACCTAATGAAAACCGGCGGCTATTCAAACAAAACGCTACAAACTATATACGCAATATTACAGCTACAACGAAAGAATTTGTAGCGCTCGTAGCGAAGTTTGCTTAGCTGTTCTTAACCGATCAGCAAAGTTAAGCAACGTCCGCCGCGGTCAGGAGTTGGATTGGTGACCGCTAGTGACATTACTACTGAGCGCTTCCGTGCTTCGGAGGGCACGTTAAGCCGTCGGTCCTGGTTGTTGTCTTACGATCGCTGTCGTTATACTCGTAGCATGGCAGTAGATCACTTTGCGAATGACCGCTTGGCTAGCTGCCACCCTCAAGAAAGGAATCTGTCGCCAAGCACTTAACGATAACTGTTCCGATAGCTATCCTGGATAGCCGATAAAACTAGGTTACAATTTGCGACAAAATTTCTTTTTTATTTACTTTATTAACGAGTGATTAATTAATCAAGTAATATAAAGACAATAAATCACTCTATTTACGTTATCAACTTTTAAGAATTCGTCGCAATACTAACTACTACTTATACTGTGGTTATTACTATACTACTTTGTTTGAGTAGTAGGTACATTCTTGATCTCTTCAATAGTACTAGATTTTTCGAGCCCACGCGCCGTAACAGTACCAATATCAAATATATTATTCGGAAATTGTAAGCAGTGTGTGCCGTGCAAGTTATACTAAAGGTACGCGTCCATTGGCCCGCGCCGGACGCACCGCACGCACGGCACGCAACAGATTTTAGCTAGGTTTGTATGATAGCTTTGTATGAAAGAGTTGAACTCCTTATCGTAGTTAGTCTCCCGATGTCTTCAAATCGAGAGTAAATAGGTTTCTTGTAGGTTAGCCTGCTCCATCTTAGACCACATCAACCACATCAGGCAGGGTGTGGTCAAACGCGAACCTATTTCGAATTAAAATATAGAAAAAATATTTTACTTAGCGCTGCGTCCCCTATCCGCACCGCCCGCATCGGAAGCCGGCATTTATGCACAAAAATCAGGTGCGTGCCGTGCGTGCAGTGCGTCCGGCGCGGGCCAATGGGCGCGTACCTTAAAAGTGAAAAAACAAACAAGTGGGGGTAGTTCGATCTTCCCGTACTTCACGATGGTGAGTCTGCGGCCAATGTTTCAGTCTCCCGTAACCACGGTTGATGCAACTCAACGGAAGCGTTGAGGTATGAAAATAGCTAATACGCGATGAAGTCCCGTTTGGGTTGTTATGTAATTATGTAAAGAATCGAGTGAGTTTACGGCAAATACCGAAGTGTTGTTAATCAATCACATTTAAACTAGTTGTAATGATATTTACCAGCGTCTACTCTGGGTAAGTTAGTATTACAGATGTAGACAAATTCTTCATAACGAAATATTATGTCTGTATAGGTACGAAACAACGTAGATGACAAAACAAATATTTGGTAATTTTTATAAATTTTTAAGCACTAAAATTTCGCCCCGTGCGGGAATCGAACACGCGTTCTTCGATTTTGCACCGGATGCCTAAACCACTCTGCCACTAGAACATACTCCTTCGAGCTGGAATTTTGTGCTCTAATTGTATCACTTTTACCGTTATATGGGACGGTGCGCAAATTTTGTGTTGTAATCATTTGTAAATGTAATTTTTAGCACGCGATAGTGCTTGTAATCAGTTTTAGAAAAATATTTTGTCGTTTTCTATTCGACCACAATATCATCAATTACGCTTGCTGTGAATGGCAATAACCTCGCCCCCTATTGCATGAGACCAAACCCAATTGACGAAATGTGGGTGTTCACACACCTCTGCCTAGTCCTTCGGGGAGTACAGGCGTGACTAAGGCCGTATTCCATTTGAGTTATTTTCGATAATTTTGACCACGTTCATCCATAGACGCAGTCTATGGATCCACATATAATATGAACCATAGACATAAAATGTGATCAAAATTATCGATAATAACGAATTTAGCGTCAAGTGGTATACGCCCTATATGTATCTATGTATAGTGAACGATCACAGCACATGTATATTCGTGTCATAGCAAGTGGAAACCTATGGTATTACTTTACCCGTTCATAAAACCGGCGGGATGTTAATGTTAAATGTTTCGAAACACCTTATCATTATAAACGGTCATACATAAAGGCTCTCGTAGAAATTAAATTGTTGCCGTATTGTTGTGGGACCTTTTGTGGACACAATGTTATTGCTTGTGCGTGTCTCATTTCTATTTTTGTGAGTTATTTTTATTGTAAAGGGTTTTCCAATAAGGACTTGACAACTTTTTTTCAAAATATAATGCAAACCATTTGAGATATTTCAAAAACTTTAGAATCGGGTTGAAGTACAATCTAAATATTTATGAATGGAACTCGACTTCGTTCATATGGCCACCGCGGGCACGTTTGCAGCGGTCGATTCGTTGGACCCAATTTTCGAAGACTTGGACACACATTTTGCCCGAAACGGCTGCTATTTCGCGTTCAACGTTGGCTCTGAGCTCTTCCAACGTCGTCGGCTAGTTGGCATAGACCAATGACTTGACGTAGTCCCAAAGCAAAATATAAATATATAAATATCTATCTATATATATATCATATAAATATATGAATTGATTTTCTAGGTTTTTTTGTTTCGTGTGTCATACCTCAAAGATGGTTCCATTAAAATTTCACATAGTTAAATATATTTTAAGTTTACTTCAAAATTAAAAATGTTACCAATATGTCTAAAACTCGATGAACTGGCAATATATGTTGATGCTGAAAAATATGGAAAAAATGTAATTCAAGCTCAAAAGCAGCAGAACAAAATCTTTACTCCGGCGGGCGTGGTTTGAAAAATGTACCGTGCGGTGATCTCAGCTTGTCGTGTGGGCTCGAGTCATGTAGTTGTAACTAAAGGATTAATCAATTGAATAAACAGACGCCCAGTTGTACTACAGAGCTCATTAAATTAAAATTGCACCAAAACAGTGAGCTCGTTTTGTCACTCTCTATTCTTCTCAAGTTTCATATTTCTCTAAGAAATAAGGAAAATATTTTAAAAACAAAACCACAAAACAGAATAATAAAAGTAAAGCGGAAAAATCTCATGAAATTTTAAATATGAACTCGTAGATTCATATCTCATAGCCACATCTGTAGCACCCTCGTAGCGCTACGAGAACGCTACGCCATCGCATTTAGACCTTGATGTTCTTACTTTCTTACTTCCGTATTTATAAATATTTTAAAACATTTTATACTTTTGCTCTATATGACGCTCGCAGATACAATAAAGTCTACTACTAGTACTAGGCCAATAATTTTCATGGTAAAGTTTGGTAAAACTAATTAGCGAACAATTAGGTGTTTTTGGAGATCCGGTCAAACTACACAGCCTCATTCCTACTACACATCATCGTCATCAAATTGTCTTAATAATATATGGTCGTCTGTGGTCAATATTGACTGATAAAATCTATCGCTCAGCACCTAACAATGTCTCCCGGTAGCAGTCCTTCATAGCCAGTAATTCATGGTTAGCCCGAATAAAATATGCGACCACATCATATCTACTATCAAGTGAAAAACTTGTCAAAACTGGCAACCCTTGTAAGCTATAAAAAAACTTGGGATACAAGAAACAAACACTTTAATTTTCATTTAGAATAAAAAGTTTTTCGTTCATTTGTATACGAGGGTATTACATATTACATACGCATTATAGTAATGGCACTAAGATGATAGCAAATAGAAAAAAGTGGACGCGAGTCAACGAACAAAAAACAAACCGAAAGTCACGCCACCGCAGCAGCTATCGTTAGAAGAGCCACCCGCTCCTTATAGGTACGTGGGAGTCTTGCACTACTCGATTTAATCATCTGTTTCTGCCACGAACCTGTTAGTTGTGGAATGCTCCACTTTTCCCTCAGGTCACTTCCAAAGAAGCATGGTATGCTTTTGCATGGTGGTAGGGCATTTTGCAAATGCCCGCCTTGCTAGCTACCACCTTCAAGTAGACAATCTATCACCAAGCTCCTAACGGTGTGTTCCGGCAGCTGTCCTTGGGAGCCAGTAATTCCAGGTTAGCCTGAACAACATTTTCAACCACATCATTCAGGTAAAAGGCAAGCCTGTCAGGCATAAAAAAAAATGCGTGAATAGAGTCATTTCAGTGAATGGCAGGCAACACACCAGTAATGCTGCGGGTATGACAGGTGTTCAGTAACCATCAGTAGGCCATCTGCTTGTATGTCACATTTAGTATAAAAAAAGGTGGACAGCAGCGGATTATGTCAAACCGGGACAGCTTTTGTTGAACGATAGATGTTATAGGCTGTTCATATGATCTAATACATTAATCCTTATTAATTATTACCATTAAATGATTGTAAAGCCACGCCCCACTGGTACAAGCATAGCAAACTCCCAAGCACAAAGTATTCACAGATATATGTATGTATTTTAAACATGTTCGTAAGCGAATAAGTTACATAAATACAAAAACGAAGAGAGCAAAAATGAGGAAGTTACATAATCATCCCCTAACAAGATGTCTCAGTATTAAGAAAAACATGAAGACGGCAAGATTGCACAGAATAATATAGCAGTACTGAGTCATAGCGAAACCGTGGCTGTGGTTAACTCATTACAATTTTATAGGAATGTATACATATATATATATGGAAATTCATACGTTATCAGTATTATTATCGTTAAATCCTTCTTAATATCTTTCCTATCCTCCGGGACGTGCTTAATGCGAAATGAGAATTATACATCGATGTACTTGTACTTACTCATTAAATCTGGAAGAGCAAATTATCTTTTGCCATCCGAAATAATTTTGTGCTTAGGATGAGCCACATAATTAATACTTAGTCAAAAATATTGTAAATTATAGTTACTTTTAAACATCGCATGTGAATATTATCACACCTTCGATGTTGTGATAAAAATGAATACCATTCTAAATTTGATTAGAAGCACTATTGCGTGCTGAGCGAAAATCAGTTTTACACATATTGGAGCACATTTTTTTTTGTTCCGGACGGGAATCGAACCCGCTTCCTCCGATTTCGTGCGAATATTATATTTGTCCTATGTTGTAAAATGTATTTTCTAATAGTAAAGAGACAAGCAGGCGGCCCACCTGATGGAAAGTGGTCACCGTTGCCTGTGGACGTTTGTAACACCAGAGGGATTACCAACGCCGTCGACCTCTAAGGAAAACCTTTTTAACCAACCCCATATCGTATCGCAAATGAAATGCTTTAGCGGGAAGTTCCCTGCAATTCTTTAGGGTACGCGGTATAAATATTCTAGAGAAAGTTTACGTAGTCACATCATGAGAAAAATCAGCATAATATCTCTAATTCTGCGGTTTAGCCCTTTTTATGGTAGAGTGACAAAGCTATAATTTCAATTTGTTTCAAAAATTGTAATGTCCTTATGTAAATAAGTGGGATAAGGGAGGTAGATGAAGATTACATGAAATTGTTCCAAAGTTAAAAAAACATTTACAAAATGAATACCACATAATATGAAAGTGATCTTAAAAGGTTCAATTTATCTGTTACAAATGTATGGATATTCGAAAAAACGTAACACAGACGTAGCGTTCTGACATGCCAGAAGCTATGTCTACGATTTATACTGGGGCAGCCGGAAGTCGACGTTAATAGGAAAATTATGGCTGCTTCCGGCGCCCAGTTTACAAGGAAATTCGGGAAATTAAATATTATTGAAAATCAGGAGACAGTTTCTGTTTTTTTCGGTTGACCGGTTAGCCTTTCAGTACTATCTCACGAGTCTTGAAGACAGTTACTGGAATACTCAGATAGGTGCTCCTTGGCAGATTGTCAACTTGAATATGATAGCTAGCCAGGTTAGTAGTAATTAAAGCTAGAGCGCAAGTTAGCGCTTTTCATACTAACATAGTATAGTCATATACAAATACTGCTTAAACTGTCTGACATTTTGCATGTATAGCACTGAGCTTCATATCTACGCTTGGCCATTTTTTGGATAGTCATTTATTTTATCCGTAAGGGTGAGAATAAACATTTCAATACACATTAATTTTACCGATTTTTTAAATACTTAATAGGGAAACTGGCAAACCAAAAGCATAGATGCCACGCTAAATGAAGGACATGCATGCTACATTTCACTTAATACTTAAAAATATAACGAAACTACATATGTCAGAAGAGCGCCACTTGCAAACTTCTCTTAGTGTTGTACCAATATGCGTCGAAGCTTAAAGTCGTGGTGGGATTAAATCTTGTTTACCATCGGAGAGCTCAAAGCATTGGTAGTGGAGCTTGCCTAGTCTTTCCTACTAGGTAAGGCAACGTCCACTGCGGTCTTTACAGGAGGGCACGTTGAACTGTCGGTCCCGGTTGTTATCTAAGGTAAGCAGTCGTTATAGCATTGTGGTACTGTATTTTACCAATGCTTGCATGTCTGACTACCACCTTCAAATAGAATGTATGTTACCAAGTACCTAAATATGTGTTCTGGCAGCTGTCCATGAGAGCCAGTGATCCTACGTTAGTGTGGCCAAGATTTCAATACGTCTCTCGAGCAAGTTAAGAGGGTATTGTCTAATGCATTTTTTAATTAATTATATTCTTTTGCCACTTGCACAAGAATATAATTGATATTGTTCTATTTTTTCTCAATGTTTTAGTCTTCTCGATTAGAATAATTATTTTAATTTATTAGTGGAATCTGTTAAATGGCCTTCAGCACCTACATATATTTTTAAGCTTTTAAATACCTAGCAGTAAGAATCACTAAAATATTAAAACTAGCTATTCAGCTATAAAAAATACCCTCCATGGCAGTCCATAGCTATTGCCACTGAACCATTATCGTTTTATTAGATATATAATTCGACTGCGATACGAGTGCGTGGTTTACCTACAATCATCGAGAAACTAACCTCGAGAGAGGAATTCATGGTTCGGTCTATCTGGCAACTAGTGTGTTGTATCGGACACACTCCAAATTTAAAATATCCTTCCTCCTAGTGTTCTGATTACAGTGCTTATGGTGGTGTTTATCGATTTTCTATAGATAATTGTCGATATTATGTTACCCTTCTTATGGTCAATTTTTGATTCCAACCATGGAAGTTTTACACGGAAATTCATAGTCATCTGGACCATCACTGCTTCTAAAAGATACAGTGGAATTTAAACAGATATCGTACAACTTATTCTTATATGAACGGGCTTTCAAGTATTCCAGCATCTGTACTTGAAAGCCCGTTCATATTTGAGGTTAATCCGGTGCACAATTTCGACAACATCATCACTTACCATCAAGTCAGATTGTCGCTATAACCAAACTCCACTATCCTAAGGGCAATAAGAAAGTAAAGAACTTTAGTATATCTTCTCTAGATTTTCTCAGAAGCTCCCAAAAGAGCTCAATAATTCAAATTAAAAAATTGAAGCACATCAACCATATTTGACGATTTGAAGTACCCATACGTTTCTTTCACAAGCTTACAATATCTTTTATTCCGTTATCTAACTCCTATATCAAACATCATCCGTCATTGTCAGACAGGCTTGGTGTTCGATCTCCAACTGTCTAAAAACAAACTCACCGGCAATTCATCAATGTACCATTTCATTGCTGGAAAATTGGTTTTGATATTTAGAAAAAACTAACTATTTGCAGTTAAAAATACAACAAAATTATTTTTTGTGATTGTGGCGGCTAGGATGACGCCCACGTGATGTTAAGCTGTAACATCTGCTTGTAACAGATGCACTTCGTCACAACTGACGAATTGCACTGCGCCCGAAAGTCTTTATATGACAAATAGTTGTTAAGTGTCATGTGCCTTGTTATTTTAGACTGTCAAGGAATGCTGCCGGAACACAATATTTGGTGCTTGGCGACAGATTTTTTACGTAACAGTGTTAGCTAGCAAGGCTAGCTTTCACAATATAACCCTTTCACCTTGTGGTAAAGCTCAAGGGCGGCGGGGATGAAAGCATGGACCTGCGTACGGTACGGTAGTCTATAGCTACTATCGCTTGGCTATCATTTCTTTGGAACAATTTTTTTTTAACAAATATTTAATAATTATGTTATTATTTCGTGTTTCCGTGTTGGTAGTTACCAATATACCGATTGGGAGGTTCTACAAAATCTTATAATACTATTACTACTGTCTGATTAGCATACAACTAGTAGCGTATGTCCTATCAACGAGAATGTTCAAGAACTAGGACCAGCCAGGCAGTGATAATATTAAAACAAAACGATTAATAACTAACAGTTAGTTACGAGTAAAATTTACAAAATTACGAGAGGAAAAATTATAATCATATGCGGGATTGGAAACCGCGCCTTCCAACCGCTAAGCCAACATGAAATACGCATGACCCTAATTTGTAATATGTCATGTTGGCTTAGCGGTTAGACCATACCCCGGCAACCGGGGTGTATGGTGCTGGTTCGAATCTCGAACACAACTATACAAGGTTATTGGTAAAATGCTAACAACCTCTTAGGGCATTTCTACTACTAGACTTCTGCTAGTCCTAACGAAAATTTGAATGCTTTTTACTTTTTAATTTGTTTTTTTTTGAATTTTATTTTTTGTTTTTTTGTTTATGTGTATATGACGAAATAAGCACGAGGACCACTTAATGTTAATCGTCTCTTGTGCCTGTAATTAATTATTTCATAATATCTTATCCTATTTAGGTTAACCATGACCATCATTATCTTACTGTTGTCCCACTTTAC
This sequence comes from Plagodis pulveraria, assembly GCA_963890685.1. NCBI lineage: Eukaryota > Metazoa > Arthropoda > Insecta > Lepidoptera > Geometridae > Plagodis > Plagodis pulveraria. The sequence goes on along the minus strand of OY982964.1, from coordinate 4,633,701 downwards.
GTCAGGTCGGTACATTACGCTCTTACAATACAAACGACGTGACACCAGAACATATTAAAGAATGTAGTACATAATATGTTTTTTTCAACTTCCAAAAAAAGTAGGATTAATCTCAAGACAACGGATATATTTAATTTTTAATTTATGTTTGACAACACATACATTTTTACTGGATTATCACTTTAATATTATTTTTATGGTCCAGGTTACCCTACCCTAATTGGTCGATGTTTCGAACTTCGGGTCCGAAAGAAAGATATTCGATATTTTTGATTAATTTTGTTCGTTACATAGACTAGCATGCATTTGCCATATAGATTCTGATATTTGTTTTATTTGGATTCGTATGGTTTGTACATTTTTTAAATATTATATGAAATTATAATTTATTCGTTGGCTTATAAGTAGTCAAAGTCGAGTTCTAAATATGCAGAAAGAACACAAATACTAATGAGGATATATATATCTATGGAGCACAAAGACTGTAACCGTTCTAAAAAACGGTTATCTTAGTAATTAAAATTTAAATAAAATTAACGCCATCTATCCAGATACCGCACAATCGACTATCCATGAAATCACTCCTTTGAGTCCTTTGCTACGAACTGAGGTAGTTCATCGATACACCGATAGAGGTCTCATATCACTATCTAAAGCTTTAGCTCCCTTCAGATTTAAAGAAAACTTTCTACACGAGATAATAGATGTCGCCGTGGTACTTATAACTGTTTAGAATATATCAGCATTACTAAATAATTATTTAAACCTTAAAATAAATAACAGTCATTATTTGGACTATATAATAAGAAAAATATAGTTCCAAAAATCTAAAATATCTTATGGTATTTACTCGTCTATTCTACTCATATCTTTTGACAGTTCTGCACTGTCAAGCTAGCTGATGTCAGAAAAAATATCACGATAGATTTTGAACTACCGATTAGACGAACGTTTGATTTTCAAAAACGTTTCGAATTAAGTGAAGTGATTGGAGAAAGGTCTCCAACGGTTTTGAGGCTTTATGCATTGCCTTATAAGGCAATGAAATGGACCTCAGACTTCCGGCAAACTTTGGATGTCTTTCCCCGAAGAGGATTGGCCCATAGAGAAAAGTAATATACTGGGATTGGCCTCACTTTGCGACCAGCCACCCAACGTGCAACTACCATAAATATCTTACTTTGAAAGTTGTTAATAAAATCTTAATTAAATGATAACCTCCTATCTTCAGAAAAACCCCAAAACTGGGTAAGTGTGTTTTGTAGTGAAAGTGTAACCTTTTTGACCTTTGACCACCAAAATCTAACCTAAATTTTGTAACCTTTGGTATGTACTCTCAACTTACTTTTTCTGTTTGCTATTATGTGTCTTACTTGCTAACTCTCTTGTGTAATTTAGATATTTTTCTGTGTTTTCTGTTGCTTCTCAACATTCTAAACGTATTTTTATTTACGCCCTTCTGGCAAACTTTATAGGGTGTTGCTGGTAGCTCGCAATTCACGAGGTGCCTAGGCTAGTCCCTTATTGCTCGGTAGTGAACGGACCTCGTGGATTGTGCGCATCTTTACCAGCAACATACCTACTTGGCCCTTCTGGCATTCTGAGCGGCTGGTGGTTCGCATCCGCGAAGGGCCTAGCTAGTCCCTTTATGCTCGGTAGCGGAAGCCTTAGCGGATGCGAATTCTTCACCAGCAGCATTACCTTTTTGGCCCTTATGGCATATCTTGTTTGCTGGCGGGCCACATCCCTAAGGCCCTCTGCGAGTCCCTATATGTTCAGTAGCAGAGAGACAGTGGACCCACCAGCTTAGCACTTTACTGGACCCATTGTGACCAGAGCACATGTGCCTTCTAGGGTTTCTGTACGAGGCTGACTTCAAGTACGAGGTTCCAGTATCCGGGTAGCAGTGCCCTGATTCAAGCACGAGGCTATCAGTGCTGACAATCAGTACCTGACCTCCTCCTGAACTACGGCCGTCCTCTGACCTCCAGCACCGACCGCGGCCAAACGTCTCTACAGCATCTAGCTGGGACATTCTACCGGCGCGGCGGTGTGGAGCTGAGCCACTGCACGGCAGACCTGCTGCTGAGCATCGACTCATACTAGCGGACCGGAGATAAGTCCTAAAACAAGGAAGCTTGCCAAATTGCCAAACCTGTCTGTGATCCACGACCCTTTTCTCTATTATTCTTCATTCTACAATCTATTCTTGTTTCTATTTCTATGCTCCCTACTACCAGCCTTAGATAGGCAGGTGACATTTCTCTGTTGCAAGTTTGTAAAATTATACTTAGTGCTCTCAATGGAAAATATTTTAGATTCAAACAGTTCAAACTTGCTAGTCCTTAGGTAATATAAAGGTTTCTGGTTTGCCAATTTTCCGTTTTCATATCTATTTTATCTCTATGTTGTTAAATTAAGGATTCCCATTCTCATTCAAATAAGAATAATATTGAAAATTATTAATGTTCCGGAAAAACTTAGGACACCAGTAGCAAATGTGTCCCAGCACCTAACAGTGTGTTCCAGCAGTATCCTAGAGAGCCAGTAAATGAAACTTTATGTCACAGGGTGACGGGCGCAGTGCAGTTCTTCACTTCTAACGAAAAAAACCAAAAGCATTATATATTAGGCTCAAGGACATGCATTCAAAACTTCACTGAATTGGAACACTGGGTTTTGAAAACATTATATAACTACGTTTGTATGGAAAGCGTTACTTACCAATTTCCCTAAATAATTGCTAAAGCATGAGTAGACACAGATTCAAAAGTCAAGCCCATTTCTTAAGCGACAGACTTATGTAGAACGGTTCTAGATCAAACGAATTCCATAAAGAACATTATGAATTTGATGTTCTGTAGATACATATTCGGTTTAACTACTCCATTATTAAGTATAAATATTTAAAGGGTTAAAAAGTAATGTAAGTAATGTATGTACATTAACATAGAAATAACAACAAATGAGAATTGCTGTCCAACGGGGCAATGTTGCAAGCATGCTGGGCACGCTGCCAACTGGTAGTGGGTTGGAGCATTCGGACGGCCTGTGGGCCTGTAATGGCCTTTAGGTACCCTTAATGCTGTGTTGTGGTAGCTGTAAATAGTTTGTAGTATTTTTAATCTCGTTCATGCTTAATCGCTATTCCAAAATTAATCACTTTAAGTAACTCATCATCGTTAAAGGTGATATAATGAAAAGACAGCAAAGTGAAAAATCAAGAAAAGAAAACGTAAACTTTAAAATATATTTGTTCCCGTAGTTTCTAGACCTAATTATCTGTCTGCAAAAAGATGAGTTCTGTGGGCACCAGCGCGGAGAGATAAAACAGGCCGCACCCCTCTGCCGCCTATCTCGTCGGAATGTTCAATAAAAACGAAAAGGAAGTTCAAACGACGCGTATTTTAGTTTTATTTTTTGGTTAGATAAGATTGCGGAGTATTTGGTGAGAATGTTTGCAGATAATAGAAAATAAGTTTCGTATTGTTATTGTCATTCAGATGTCGTAGAATGTGCTACAGAAAACAGGTCATATGGATAAGGTACGGTCTTTTGACGTAATATCAAAGTTTTTTTTTATATTACCTTAACTTAACTGCCCGAAACCTGTTTAAATAAGTTATAATTGTTGTTTCGTACATATACTTTTCATAATAGTAGAAAGGTGATGGCATAGATAATGTACTTCAGGATTTGTTCACACCACTCCAGCGTGCAACCGTTACAGCGAAATAGAAACTTAATTATATACACATATATTATAAACGCAAAAGTTTGTAAAGGTGGTTGTATGTTTGTTAATCCTCGAATGCCAAGAACAATTTTGATTAAATTTCGTATGGAGGTGATAAGGCGCTGCATTAACGCATAGTATGCTTTTATCATCATCATTTTCCATCACCACGCGAGGGAAACCGCGGGGCGTAAGTGGTATAAAATCTTTTCATAGTAATAATCAATTTTTTCAAAATATTTCATATTAATATGAATACTGAAAAATAATTGGGTATTAGCAGGATTCAAACCCGCGATAGGTCTTCAGCTATATGTCGCTTTATTCCTAAGCTGTAATAACCAACCTATTTCTTTTTTACCTGTAGATGAATTGTGAGCTCCCCTTATTTGTTGCCGCTAATCGAGTTTTTTAAGGAAAAAGAGTTGTGAACAATATGCCTTCCTGTATCTTTGACACTGCACTAATTATACAGGCACTGTGAGAGATAGGAAAAATGGTAATTTCACGCGTAAGTATTGCTTTTATTATTGCAATAGAAAATATCGACTTTCTGTTTTATCTTAGGAACATCTCACAATAAAATGGATGAGCGAGATGTGTGGATCGTTTTGTGTGAGAGTGTGAAAGAGATCGCAGCGTAATGGTGATCGGAACGTCTTGAGGCGGTGGTAACGCTTATTTTTCCCTTTCTATCAACAGATATGACGCATATCATTTGAATATTTTTTCCTTATAATTACGAACTGCATATAGACATATCCGTAGACATGTAGATAGGTAAATTCTAGTTAGTTTTTAGAGCAGTGGTGTTTGGATATATCTTCTCTTTGTATTTCAACTCTCTGCCTCCAACTTCATAATTTACCATCTCTTAATTTAATTTAAATCTGTTCAGATAATTATATTAGCAAAGATGTAAATACATCTGCTGATGTGGTGCCATGACTAGTACCAAATTATCTTATAATATTGCGGATGAAAATGTTAAAAAATGGTTTAATCATAATAAAATTAAAAAAAAGTAGCTGCTCATGGGAGAATGATGGTCACAGCCTGGACACTCGACTTATTCTCTATACAAAAGCCGCTTTCTAACTACCTATTACACAGACACGACACAAATGTTGTTTTTGTACACGCGTAAATGTGTGCGTGAAGTCTAAGGTTGTCATCGTATGAATAATTGTTGTACTTACCTACCTAACAATATTTTGATGCTGTTATTATGACTTGTTAGATTTCGTAGGTTATGCGTACCTTGCCTACCTTCAGAAACATTTACAAGCACAATTACATACCAACTCCATTGACGACGTAGGAATATGCAACACACACAAGGTAACATTACTTCACATTTCACTTCATTACTTATACAATAACAATCTCTATACAAAAAGTATCATTCCATTCTGAGATGAATTTCACATTTTATACAAGTAATGATAATAATTACAATCACAATAATAATTTATGTTCTTCTCGTACCTATAATAAACAAACATGAAATGTGCCGCTTGTCAACCGTAGCGAAGGTCGGTATGTGTATTGCTTTTCTCTATGGTAGGTATAGGTCTAGGTATATAGGTTACAAAGACACTAAACTTGCTTCGCTGCAAACGAAGTCGATATCCACGGATATTTTTTGCAAACGAAAATCTTCTCAATAATCATTATTTTAATAGCAGTTTGAATAAAATACAAGGATAAAGTATTATGTTTGTATTTTTTTCAATACCTACTGTAAATTACCTTTTTTTAAGTTACCTACTGTATAACTGAAGAACGACAAATAGGCAGGTACTAAGTGTAGGTTACCAAGAATTACTTAAGTACCTTGTTTTGTCCTTAGGGAATCTATAAAAACTCCTATCCTTTTCTCGTTTAGTTGATAAACAAAAAAGTTGGTAAACAGCACAAGAGTACATTTTCAACTTTTAAAATACTCGTACAATCGTCACGCTTCGTCGTCACGTCATCGTGCGCGAGATGCGCGTCCCGTACTCAAGTCAGCTCAACGACAGCTCAGAATCGGTGGCGGGGTGAGGAAGGCTTGTTTTGGTGGGGAGAGAGGAGTGTCCATTCTATACGTAGTGTTATTATATGTTCTATGTGATGGTTAAAGAGCAAACCCTATATTATGCGTTTTCCACTGCAAATGACAAACTATGGCATCCCTTCGAACACAGAAGTGTTTGTGTTTACTTGATACATATAATCACACCTATATTCTCCGAAAGGGTAGGCAGAGGTGTGTAAACATCCCCATTTCGCCTTTTGGTTTTGGTCCCATGGGGGCAAGCCTATTGCCATTTGTTTACTTGATATTACAAGTAATATATAAAATTGCCGTTTTTTAACTGAGAGTCGTAGCTTTTTGTTTCAAATTTTACTCTATTTAAATACATAGATACTCGTATAATCATTAAAATTGCCGCAAATATAAATGTATAAGAATATCTAATAGTTTTGAAACTAAACAAAAATATATGTGATGGTAGTTTTGGTGAGGTTATAAGACTAGTAATTACATAATGCAAATAAGCCCAAACTTAATGGACTAGCAGTCCTTCTGCCGACCTTCCAACTCCAATATGAGTCATGCTATATAAACATTATATTTATATTATGTATTCCCATCAAGTAAAATTTCCAATTTTGAAGCAGTGATGGCTCAGTGGCAGTAGAAAGGCATTTTGCGAATGCCCGCCAAGCTAGCTACCTCCCTCAAGTAGAAAATCTGTCACCAAGCACCTAACGGTGTGTTCCAGCAGCTGTTCTTGAGAACCAGTGAAATTACAGGCACATGAGACTTAACAAATAGGTCTCAAGGTGACGGGCGCAGTGCAAATCGTGACTTGTGATGAAATGCATCTGTTATAGGCAGAGGTTAGTCCACTTAACATCAGGTGGGCCTCGGGCTTGTTCCGTCACAATTTCACAATTTTTGCTTCGTTTCATCTTGATAAAAAGTTAACAAAAGATGATGAAATACAGTTCCTTTGATTCTAATGTATTGATTTACGCTTCCAGTAAGCATCCGAAGTTTAACGACTGCCATTACAGAACTCGACAACCGAACATGTCTACCGAAGCACAGAAACGCTTAGTAGTAAACCCCACTAGCGGTAACCTAAGTGACTGCAAATAACGCTGTTTAACTTAGTTTATTGGTAAAAATGTACTACGCAAACTCTGAAAACAATGCCGTGCCTAAATAGTTCGTAGATTGTCGTTAACGAAGGCATAGATACAGACTGTAAAAAAACTTTGTTTGAATGTTTCAGAAAATAATAGTACAAATGTCATTTTCTTCCGACAGGAATGTTACGTTTTTTTCTTGTTCAAGGAAGTTGGGTTCTATTAAGTAAAAAAGGAAACTTCCCTTTTCTTCGTTTAATTAACCTAAACCCTACTCGATGGAAGAATTCAAATGGACTGCCATTGAACAAAACAACTTTATAATATCGAAAACCGAAAATTCCTAAAGAACATTACGAATTCAAACAAAAGACGTGCCGCTACACGATTCCAATTTATTTTCATGTACCTACAATATCCTGGCAAACGCCCGAGGCCGAAAGATGTCGAAATAAGGCCGAATTTTCGGGACATTCGGCGAAATTACCCTCGCATGCGATGCGAATATTTGTTCTGAATTTCACACATCGAAAATTTTATTGTTTGCTTTTTAAGTTGTGCTCTTTGAATTTCTTTACATGGATTTGATAAAATTGACCAGTAAGGGATCATTAAATCTTAAGTTGGTATATTTTTCATATATTTATTTTGTACATAAAACTTGACTTAAATACATTTTGGGAACAACGTTCTTGAAGTAGCTTGCTTGGTCGCTCTTAACCGATCAACTAAATCAAGTAATGTCGGCTGCGGTCATGAGATCGATAGGTGACTGCTAGTAAAATTACCACTAACTGTTTCTCTTCCAAAGGTACGTTAAGCCAGTCAGTCCCGGTTGTTGTCTTAGGAAGATAGTTGTTATAACATGGAGGTAGAGGCTTATGGCGAACGCTCGTCTGGCTAGCTGCCACTCAAACTATAAAATCTGTCGTCAGTTGATTCCGGCAGAAGTACTTGACAGTAATTTGACATCACATCATTAGATGTCTTCATCATCTTCGTCACTTACTTTTAGGTGAGATAGTGGTCAAAGACTAGCTTATTAGCAATAAAAAAAAACAATTAAGACGCTGGAACTGTGCTAGATAGTTATTAGCTGGCCTCCTATTACATGTAACAAAAACATATCAAGCAAATCGTGTTTTTATTTTAGTGTGATTGTGACGGAACAAGTACGAGGGCTACCTGATGTTAAGCGGTAACCTCTGCATATTACGGATCGATTTCGTCACAAGTGACGATCTGCATTGCGTTATTTTTTTTTACCGCAATCTCTTCTGTTAATTGATTATGTTGTCGAAGGTGTTAACAAGCTTAATCTAGAATTACTGGTTCTCAAGCACAGCCACCGGAACACACTGTTAGGTGCTTGGGCAACTACTAGATGGTGGTAGTTAGCCAGGTCAACATAAGGGGAAACTCCATCGGCGGTGGAGATCAAACCATGGACCTGCGGCACGGCAGTCCGTAGCTTTTACTAATCGATTATCATTGCTTCAAAATATAAATATCTATTCACATATTCGAGGATACAAAGAAGTCCATATTCATACTTACATAACGTATCGCCCTGAGGGTAGAATGGAACGGATGCTACTATATTTATATATGGTTTTCTCACTTCGAGATGCGAGATTTAGAGAAATTTATTAAGATGTTTAATATATTTTGTAATTCTAATTGCATTGATTGTATATGTTACGGCATAAGGTAATTTATGGTGTGTGCATGGTGCTCAGTAACTTTAAGCTGAGAACTGGAAACCCAGTTCAAAGTGTCATCACAGAATAAAATGGATCAGAAGGATCACAACAGAAAGTAATTCCATTAAATAAGCAATTCTAGCCACGAAGCAATAAAGTGTACTTCAGCTCGCACGAAGTTATTAATATTTAAATTCACGTACAAAGTGTCTCTCTTTCTATCTTATAGCCACGCATAGCTCTGATCTCTTCTGACGTGGCACGTACCGTAGAATAATTCCGCCTAGACGGATACGCGGATGTATCGTAGCTTTGTACCTAAAGTGCGGAGAGCCAGTCCAAAGTTTTATCTGAGATAAATCTTTAGCCATAACATTTCTCGTATTTGAAACAAAAGCTCCAAGTAGGGCACGTCCTTTCCCATCGTGTATTTCGAGTGCTTAATGTGCTAAAGCATCATCCACACATACTCGTCGGTGCATCAAGTGCAGGCTACAAATCAGCTACCAGTTGTGGGTTGCTATCTTACGGTAAACACTCGCGAACTGTTCCGTATAGAAACTGGTACTTTAGGGAGAGAGTATGTTGCATAAGAACTACAATTTTGTTGTAACGCAAAATACTGTCAAAACTAATATTAAAAGTAGGTTCTGAGCACAGAAAGTTTTATGTAACATCCTAATTATTTTATCTTTTTAACTAAAGCATCATCGAAACATACATCAAGTATAGGCTAAAACCAGCAGTAGTTGTGGGTTGCCACCCAATGCAAAAGGCAAACACTCGCGAGCTGTGCCGTATAGAAACTGATGCATTATTTATAAGGAGGTAGAATGTTATTTAGGAATTTAATATGTGTTACTTTAAAATGGAATATGTTAAAATCTAACAAATAGTTTTTGAGTGGGTACAGATAATATTTTGTAATTCAAGGTTCACATTCTTCGTAAGTATATGTAGAATATTTTTTCCTAAGTATATTTTTACTGGATTGTACGTCTTTTTAGCAACAGAACGCCTTGGAGGTGCACTGTAGTATCAAATATTCTAATTGTGCAAGCACGATTGTGTTGTGGCGGGAAGGGCACAAAAGCAATTAAATAAAAAATTGGGTGAATGATACAAGAACTACGGTCTAGGTGTGATGAGCGCAGTGGAGTGTCATGTTTAACGAGAAATGTGACTCTTCCACTATCGGGGATATGCGTGCTCACCATCAAGCGGTCATCCGTCTCATTACTTCACAAAATAAAAAATCAATCTATAGTTACGCATTGTCCATACATATCTTGTGCAAATAACAAATCAACCCTCAGTATAGATATACACTCGGACTGTTAGCGTATTTTTGCATGCAGGCTGAAAGGCAAAGAGAAATTTTGTAAGTTGATGATACATCTTTTATAAATATATGTTTTCCTTAAGGTTCTCACGTCTCCACTGTTCAAGAAAAATAATATATATAGGTGAACTGCTGGAGTTTGAACCATCAACAACGAACTTGATGCTCCATTCAGATATAAAGCTGGTGATCCATATTGTTTACCCCTGGAGGAAACCGTTGGGTGATACCTTACACAAGAGTGTTTTGTGCCATATATCTTAGAAATATCCTGACCAGCTGCAAGTTTTTCCCCACTTCTCTTAACAGCTTCAGCCCAGCATGGAATGTGGTATACAACAAAATCACTAACTGATCTACGGCAGAACTTAAAATAATGTAAGTATGAAGTAATACATAATAGTATTGATAAGAGTTGACATCGGCTGCAGAAAAGCATAGGTGCCTGCAAGGGTAAGATGCTTAGAAATTTCGTATGCCACCCTAGTCAGCTGACCGAGAGTGCCACACATTTTGGCATTAAACAGTGATAACTGTAATGGCCTGATCTGAATGTGGCAGTGAAACACGGATGAGGCAGTGGTCACAATGTTTAAATGGTACATCAAGTTATACATGTTATTGGCTGTGATGTCATTAAATGATCCAGTTGAGATACTTTTCTGAGGGCACATTTTTCGCCTCGAAGCACAAGATCTACCATGTACCTCAACGTCGAAAGACCATAAGCTAAGACAATGTCACTCATAGCACGATCCAGGTGATCAGTACTTTTTGAGCAAGTTAAGAAGATAGAGAGATAATAAAATTATTTCTGGGAATATTCTAAAGTGTAATCCGTACCTTTACTAAGGCAAGGTATGACTATAAGTATATAGTTACGTACTACTCCTATTAAGGTAAGTGACGACTATTTCACCCCCATCCCACGCCCCCCCCCCCCCCCGAGCAACTTTTATGTTCTACTCCAGTCTCCTACTCCACAGCATGACAGCCACTTCGCAAGATCACGCTTGTATTGGTGGACAGCGTCTTAAGGCGGATTTTGTAAAATGATCCTCAGTTGCCGAAGTCCTTCATACTGACTCACGGTTGCCAGCAGACAACCAAGTCTTCCTTTTTAATAAGACTCCATGACAACTGCTACATACACTTAATGCAGAAGGCGGCCTATGGAATATTTTAATTCTTATTCCCGCTCTCTCCATCGCTTATCACTAAGCCTACAGCCCATGTGTGTGCACCGCAAGACTGCAGCGAACATCAAATAAAACGTTCTCTAAACATGTTCCCACATTACGTTATACACGGTTTTAGAATACTAATATAAAGCTCTGAATTTATACCTTGGATTTTCATGACTTTGAATATGATTTCAATGAAAATTGCTACAAAGTACCTATAATTTGAAACTTGGTCTGAAATTCAAGTTGAAAGTTTGAGGTTCCGTACTAGGAAACAGATTTCCATGCGCCCGACCTATTAAAAAACCTTTATTTGGATCAGCGATAGTCATAGGTTGAAATTAGCGGGTAGCTTACGTTGTGGTCCGAAAAGATTCGGCCAGAATATTTTTATGAGTTGTGACTTTGTGACCCGTTTAAAAAACCTTGTGACACTGTGGCCTGAAAGTGTTTTTCAAAATCAGAGAGTATGTATGGGTTAGTACCGTAGATAACATAACAAGTAATAATAAAAACAAAGAGTTAAAAATTACGGGGGTGAATGTGAGATATTATTTAATGTTTTCTTGGATTTACTCTCTTGTACAAACGGTGAAAGGTAATAAATACGCTTCGTAATTATAATACAACAGTATTTTGTACCAAAAAAAACTATTTTTATACGTGAGTGAACGTAAGACCACCGCAAAGGATCCCGTCTTGAAGAATAACTCATGTATCCATATATAAAGTATGTTGACATGGTGTACAACACGCACTTGGCCTATGTTTTTCTTTTACTACATTTAAGTTAGCATTTAAAGAAAAAGAAAAATAGACCAAAAAAACTTAATGGCGCTAAAAAAAATTGCCTCCGAATTTCCGAACAGATACGACTTAGGGGCCTTCAAGAAGAGAGCATATTCCCTGCTCAAAGGCCGGAAACGCATCCTCGAGACCTCTGATGTTGCCGATGTTCGTGGGCGACGGTCATCACTTACTCGTTTCTTTTTTACTTCGCCCTCCTATCCCATAAAAAAAGCTATTTTTAGATCAAAATTTGAAATATATAAGTATACCATATTTAACTACGAGTTCTAAAATACTATCGTAGATTATATAAGTAGGCCAGATATAGGTGCAAACAACCTCTCATGTTTCATACTTCGAGCAGTAATATTTGTCGATGGTTTCATTAATGATTTTATGAGCTGGAGCAAACCTACAGACTGTGGAGTAAACACTAACTTATTTAATTTACCAGCTTAGAACGGTTTAACTGAGTGGCCTGAAGCTAAGCGATTTCACTTTGATGTTCCAGTGGTGATCCACTAAGCCGGTAGATTAAGGTTTTCGTAGCAAGGAGAAATGTCACCAAACAACACCTAATATTAACATAAAAAGCCACGAGCTTATTCAGTATTAGTGTGTGTTGCACTGTCTACTCTCTACTAGATCAAAGGCTAACCTATTAGCACATCAGTCTTCGGTCAGGTGAGGTCATTCTAGTTTTAGTTCAGATGGTCGGACTCGAAATTAAACTGTCATTCACTTGTTTAGTTCACGAGTGTGCAAATTAGTTTAGAGATTTGGATGGCACAGCCAATTTAAAGTGCTGAGGTACGAGAAGAGTTGCACTATTTAAAAGTTTTCTAGACGGTGCACCTCACCTAGTCGTATGTGATGATGCGGTCGTAGATGTTGTTTAGGCTTACTTTAAATTACTGACTATCAAGGACAGCTGCCGTAGCACACCGTTAAGGGTTTGGTGACAGATTTTCGACTTAAGGCTGTTGCAAATGCCCTTTAGTTTAACGACTGCTGTCCAGACAACAAGTGGGACCGACGGCTTAACGTGCCCTTCAATGCACGGAAACGCTCAAAACAATAAATGTCACTCGCGACAGTCACAAAACTAAGTCACGAACTCAGACGACGTTACCTAAACCTAGTTTATTGGTTAAAAACCACTAGACAAGCTCTGCTACATCAGGGGATATGTCATCAGTTGTTATGCCTCTCTAACGATCTGATAGATGCGTGGTTACTTCCATAGATGCTTATTTCTTGACTGCATAAGGCGAGCCTATAGGCACAAGTCTTTAGATTGCAAGTCCGGCTTACGAGTAGACTAATATAAGTCAGTGAACAGATACCATTATTTTTTTACAATTAACCAATGTCAAGATACTTTTTATAGGCGTGTATAATGTCTTTCCTTTAGGGCCTGTTTCAGAATGTTTGAGTAAGTTCCGGTTATACTACCCAGAACATAAAATAACTGAATGATAAAAATTACAGTTAACATGCAGCGGGTTTCAAGCTTTAACCGATGGAAAGGCTAAATCGATGGCTGTGAAACGCAATGATAGTGTTTTATTTTATTTATTAAATATATTCTGGGTAGTATAACCGGAACTTACTCGAACATTCTGGAACAGGCCCTTAGTGTCTTAATAGTTAACACATGAAGGTAAGGAAAGACTTGAAGGTAATGTTTTTATATTACGAACCATTGACTCGACGAAAACATGAAACAATCAATAGCTGAGAACTGACAGTCTATGTCCACACTATGTCCCACTCACGTGCGCTGTTGACTTTGCTGCGGCGCAAGCCCTTGATAAACGATAAATTGCACAATGTGGACATATTCAAATTCAAATTCATTTACTCGTATTGCACGAACAATTGAACATATGTGCATAAAATGGTAAAGATGTAAATAAACCTTAATTATTTCACTACATTCAACCCAATAAGTTTGTGCAAAATAAATTTTATCACATATTAATATTTTTTTGGTAGCTGCTGTTCTTTTAAATTAATATAAAATTCACATTACAAACACACAAAAATTTATGTTAGTTAAACATTAAATTGCACCAAAAAATAAAATGGACCTAATAAATACAATTAATAAAACAAAATGGATAAACGTAAGAGAATGAGATAAGTAATCTATTTTTATATGCCTGATAGATTTTCCTTTGATCACTATCTCACCTGATGTTAAGTGATGATGTGGTCGCAGATGTTGTTCAGGCTAACCTAGAATTACTGGCTCTCAAGGACAACTGCCTGAACACACCGTTAGGTGCTTGGTGACAGATTTTTTACTTGAGTGTGGTAGCTAGCCACCATGCTATAATGAATGCCATCCTAAGACAACAACCGGGACTGACGGCTTAACGTACCCTCCAAAGCACGGAAACGCTCAGTAGTATCGTCACCATCGGTCAGCCATCCAACTCATGACCGTGGTGGACGTTGCTTAACTTTGCTGATCGGTTCAGAACGGCTAAGCAAACTTCGCTACGAGCGCTTCATCTAGCAAATCACATTTCATTTTGTACTTGAACTGTATTGTACTGTACTGTATCAACCGGATTGTCCAATGCTGAATACAGCCTCCTCTATTTAGGGGGGATTTTCCATAATCCCCACGCTTGGCAGGCGTCTTGGGAATCGCAGTTTAAGATATCAGTTCCTCAGAAGGCGCTGCTGCCCCTCTTCCGGTATTTTACCTTTAGTTGCCTCTTACGACACCCACAGGTAGCAATGGGGGGGTGGCATTCTAGCTCGGCACCCCACGGGAGGTCTAATGGTGCAACACTAAAGGAAAATCTGCAGCTTTTCTCATAAACGTAGTTTCGTTATATTTTTTAAATACTTAGTGTAATTCACATGCATTTCCTTAATTTATCATGAGTACTGTACTGTATCAACCGGATTGTCCACTGCTGAGCACAGCCTCCCCTATTTAGGGGGGATTTTCCATAATCCCCACACTTGGCTGGCGTCTTGGGGATTGACGCCTTAATGATTGTACTTGAACACATCTGTAAAATTAATGTCCTTAAGAGTGTGTGGCAAATTGTAATAGATTTTCGTACCCATTATAAAATGCTATTACCATACAAAGTCGTTCGATACGAAATATTGCGAAGCGTAGATTTATGCCTCTCACTATGTTCACTGTTGTTTAGCGCAAACTATGTAAGATCCACGTTTCCAATTCACCTATAAAAGAGTTTTGAATCACATTATCATCACAGGACGCTTATAAGCCCTGGATTTACTGATCGGCCATTCCTTAATTCCACAAATTGAAAAAGGAAACGTACTGTATATTTTACGATTAAAATAATTGTTATAAGTAGAATTTCATTAAAATAGCGTATGAACAACTTTACTTTTGCTACTCTAGACAATATGGAATGATCAGTGTATACTGATCATTCCATATTGTCTAGAGTTAATTCTGAGCTACAGAGCTCTACGCGGAGCACCACTACCATCCCAGCTTCGTCATATATATTTATTCCATCCTCACACTTATTGTAATCTTTCCTAATTTTTGTTTCAGGCAGTAAATCAGGTAGCGATTGTATATAGATACCTAGTTAGAATATCTTGGGGTATATCAAATGCTAATATTATGGAAACGTTTGAAAAATCTCTCGAAAAAAGTTACCCGAATGCTTTCCGGAATCACATTCATGTAAATATTTTTAAGTTCACTGCCATCAGAAAAAACAAGTGATCGTTTACCTGACAGTTCAATTTGTTATCCAATGTCCCAAATAGCGTGAGGATTTTCCCTTGTCAAGTGACGGGTGGTCAGTTTTTAATTAACGTTTATTGCTCACCTATCTTGGTAAACTTATTATATACTTCCACGAATTTGAGTGCGTGTGATTATAATACATTTGATATATTTTTATAAAATCTTTAAAAAACTTACAGAATATAACAGAAAAGTTCAATATTAGCTACTGATGTTTTTTTCTAGTCAATTTACTATAGGTGGCATACTTTGGCGCAAAAATACAAAAATAATAACACGCATAATTACTAATGAAAATATAGAAATACAACATAATAAGATTCATGGATTATATAGAACCTGAAATTACATTAATACTTGTTTTCCAATTTAATTGCTAGTTCCAAAAGGAACGCAATATCACCAAATTCTACGGAGTGGAGTCACGTGCAAAATTGTAGAAGCCACTGGGCGCTTCTACAATTTTCTCGAAACTTGTAATTTAATTAATATAAAATAAAATGTGTCAAAGACATAACCTTTGCATAATTTAGTGCAAATTTACAACTAAAATTTCACTATGGATACTGTTTAATGTTACGGATTCACTATTTGCTCTTGGTCTTATTTGAAAAGTTTTCAGCTCCTTACTTCGCGAGAATAATTTATGTACGTGTATCATAGAAAACAGTACTTACAATCAGATATATTCGTAAATTTATGAGATTATATTTACAGAAACCAAAAGACAAAAGGATATATTAAAACTGCTCGCAGCCGGAGCCGGAGCATTTGCTCGAAAATATTAAGATGAAGTACCTAATAGCAGTTCATTATTGAGACAAAACGGCTGACATAGACACAGTGGTCCTGACAGAGCAGCCAACTAAGCGCTTTGCCTTTAATCGAGATACTACAATTCGATAGATAATGTTTGTTTTTTATTTTATTAAATACAAACGCATCATCATAATATAGAAGTAATATTATCTCAGTATACCTCATGGGACAAAAAAAATGGTGACGACCCAAGCAATTAAAGAGATAATAAAAAGTCGCTGCTAATATTTTAAAAACTAAATACCTAGCATCATCATCAAATCTTAAGAGGTAAGCTCTATATATATTGTTAAGTCTCATGTGCCTTTGATTTCAATAGAACATTTTCGAAAATTAGTGTGGAGCACTCACAAAATTATTTGTCCTATGCTAGTGGGGTGCTGGGCTAAAATATAACATCCCTATTACTACCTTTGGGTGTCGTGAGAAGCGACTAAAGGTAAAATACCAGATGGTGGGCAGCAGCGCTTTCTGAGCAACTGATATCTTAAAACTGCGATCCCCAAGATGCCTGCCAAGCGTGGGGATTATGGCAAATCCAATCTTAATGTGAGAGGCTGTGCTCAGCAGTAAACAATCCGGCAGATACAGTACAGTACGTTTATGAATTCAAAACAGACTTATATTAACAGACAATAATTTCCTAAATTCACCCTTTAGTACCCACGCAGGCACTTTATAAACCAAGAGGATAACAGAAATTCGTAAATCGAAATCGAATCGAAAAATAAGTTTAGACTACAATGCCTTTCTTATTTAGGAGTTTAGGTACTGATATGACTGTTACAATGCGCCTTAGAGCTTTCTTTTGCTCGCTCGAGGAATTAAAAATGCATTTGAACCGTTTACGCCTTCTTCAGGCTACGAAAATATACGGAAAGAGCTTGTGATGCTAAGAATAAAATATTTATTAGTAGTTGTGATGTAATTAACAACGGTAAGAGTTAGTATGTTTCATAAAATGAGCTGACGAAGTGGTCTTTAAAAAATGATAGACTGAGGGAGCAGGACAGAGAGACTCGCTCAATCGCATGCTGTGTAGCATGCGAGTGAGTGTAGCGAAACAGAACTACGTTTTTTTTAATAAATTGATAGTAATGTGAGCTTTATTAGGGACGGAGAATTTTTAGTACCTACTAACTACACTGTATCACATGGTTGCTACATATTAATAAGAAATACAATTTGTTGTGATAACATTTATTAATAGACACATATATTGAATTAAATTTTAGGGCTGTATTATAATGATTTTGTTCTCTCGTGGAAATACATGGAATCGTGTTTTCAGATCAGGCATAGTATTTGTCATATCCTGTAGAATAATATGTATAATATTTATATTATTGAGGCGTCTACTATTTAAAAAAAAAAAACATATCTGCTTTTTTGAAGCTCACTTCACCTAAAACCTGTGTTCTGATGAAATGATTCTTCAGTGAGCCCAGGTTGGCAGGCCACTTCAGCACTGTGGATATATTTAGCTCCATATACCTACATTGTATTCAGAAAGCGTGCTCCTTTAAAGATCGGTCTGCTGTGTCAAATATTCTGCTCCGTAGCATTTGTTTGCAAACAATACTGAGTTTTAGCGTAGAAGAGAAATTAGTCGATAATTATGAAGCGGTGATGGCTCAGTGGCATTGGCTATGGACTGCCACGCAGCAGGTTCATGGTTCGAATCCCGCCGCGGGCTTGAGCTTCACCGCATGGTGGAAGGGCATTTTGCGAATGCCCGCCTGACTAGCTACCACTCAAGTAGTAAATCTGTTGCCAAGCATCTAACGGTTTGTTCCGGCAGCTGTCCTTGAGAGCCAGTAATTCTAGGTTAAGCCTGTTAACACCTTCGTTCACATCATCACTTATCATCAGGTGAGATTGTGGTCAAAGGCTTAACAATCAGCAGTAAATAAAAATAAGTTTAAGGGTGAACTTAACAACTAACAACTAGTGACTAGAGTGACGAGCGCAAAGCATTGTCATAGTATTCTGTCATCTATGGTTAAGCAAAACGATTACAGTGCAATAATGATGGACAAGTATCCGTCTTGTCGCTTCATACCACAGAAAATACTCTATACAAAACTTTAAAAGGGTTTTGTTTCTACATTCCAGTTTAAATAAGTTACTCTTTTTTTTCCTTATGTTATTGTGTAGGAACAAGCGCGAGGCTCACCTAATGTTAAACGGTATCCTCTGCCTATAACAGTGTGCATTTCATCACAAGTGACGAACTGCACTGCGCCCATCACTTTGAGACATACCTGTTAATAAAATATCCCATGACTTAAATTTTTCCTATCGTATATTTGTGATTTTGTAATACCTGTTAAGTCTCATTTTGCCTGTTATTTCACTGGCTCTCAAGGACTGCTGCCGGAACACACCGTTAGGTGCTTGGCGACAGATTTTCTATTTGAGGGTGGTCGCTACCCAGGCGGGCATTCGCAAAATGCCCTTCCACCATGCGGTGAAGCTCAAGCTCTGGGCGGGATTCGAACCATGGACCTGCTGCGCGGCAGTCCATAGCCAATGCCACTGAGCCATCACTGCTTCAAAATACTCGTAGGAATGTTGTCGTCTGGTCATGTTTAATAGGAAATTTTGACTCAGCTCCAGTCTGTTATTTTCAATAAGCTGAGTCAAAATTTCCTCCATTTAATCCATTCAATTAGCGTTAAACTATGTTGTGTTATCCATTACGTCGACAGAGGAAACCAAATAATTACTGACGTTATTTTTTACCGTTACCAACTCGTGCCTTCTCATTGTTAAACTTGGATAAATGTGATTCACATCAACATCCATAACGTTCTCACCGCTTAACAATGTCTTCCTCAATAGGGGTTGTTTGCCAAAATCCCCACGCTTGGCCAGGGTCTCGGGGATCGCAGTGTAAGATAGCAGTTTTATAAGGCGCTGCTGCCCACCTTCTGGTATTTATTCACCATCCCGCCTCCAGCGACTCCCACAGGAAGGTGTAGGGGAGCCATTCAAGCCTGATGGCACGGAATTTGTGATCATGTCGCTGTTATCCTCAGGCATAAATAACACACAAAGGTTAAAGATGGCAAGATAAAATAACAAAATCAACTCGACATTTATTCTAACATCTACGATAATTCAATATTTAAGTACCTCTGGGATACTGCAGCCGATTTTTTTTATGGGGTAGGAGGGCAAACAAACATGCCTCTTACCTGGTGGTAAGTGATCACCGTCGCCCACGAACATCCACAACACCATAGATGTCGAGGATGCGATGCCAGCCTTTAAAAATATTTTATTTGATCATCATCTGTTTCAAAATAATAAACAAAAAAGCGATGTTGAGGTTTGATATGTTGGCACGGAGAACCTATAACGGGAATGAATCCGCAAGGTACCTTCTGAAACACACTAGTTTGAAAGTGTAACCATTATATCTACAAAACCAAACTATCACTGACAACAATAAGTAACTCAAACCTGAAATTCTCAACTAATCACAGTAGACATTGCGATACAACAGAGCTCGCAGCATAGTTCAGTGGATCTAATTAATTATTGTTAGTCTACACTAGCTACGTACAAATAGATCTGACACAGACTGGAGAGCGGTCGGTAAACTTATTCTAAAGTTCATTACTTGGAGATACAGTGCTAAGCTCATAACAAATACATTTTATAATTAATAGAATATGCGTTAGGACTTTGTGGAACTTAATATTAGACAGAATTGATAATTCTGCCAGATCTGTTCAATACTAACTTGATGTTAAGGGGTAACCTTTGCCTATAACAGATGCGTATCCTTACAAGTAAACTATACATTACACTGCGGCCATGAGACATTCAGTTGCATGGTGGTAGGGCATTTTGCGAATGCCCGCCTGGCTAGCTACCACCCTCAAGTAGAAAATCTGTCGACAAGCACCTAACAGTGTGTTCCGGAAGCTGTCCTTGAGAGCCAGTACTTCTAGGTTAGCCTGAACAACACCTTCGACTGCATCATCACTTACCATCAGGTGAAATAGTGGTCAAAGGCTAACCTAGCAAGCATAAAAAAAAAGTTGTTAAGACTCATATGCCTTTAAAAGACTGCTTCCCGGAACACACTTTTAGGTGCTTGGCGACAGATTTTCTACTTAAGGGTCGTAGTCAGACAGTAATTGACTGTTTTTAATTTGGAACCGACTTCTAAACTGAAAAGTATGAAATACTTGTGGAAGTTGGACCATGCTAATGTGAGGTCGGTGTTTTAAATCAGCATGGTACCGACGTACGACCCTCAAGTAGAAAATCTGTCGCCAAGCACCTAACGGTGTGTTCCAGCCGCTGTCCCTGTGAGTCAGTGATTATAGGTTAGCCTCAACAACATCTTCAACCACATTATCACTTATCATCAGGTGAGATGGTGGTCAGCGGGTAGCCTATCAGGTATGAAAAAAAAATGATTTTCAGCAACAAAAACTAAAAACTTCGATTAAACAGTAGTTCCAGAACTACTCGTACTTTATAAAAAGTTTTTTTTTTTTACATTTGGTTTTGATTACAGCTCTGGAGCTATTTTTGAACAGTTTGTTATTGCGGACCTCTGTATTAGCAAGGCCCGACACGCACTGAGACAGTTTTATTATTTTTTATAAAATTATAGCGTTATGGTAGTTTTTCGGCTGCCTTATCATGTCTTGGAGCCCTTTGCAAATGGCTTTATTGAACTAAGGTAGCATTGGATTAATTGGGACTAGTGAATTGACAAACGAGACAAAATGTCTCAGTAACACAGTGCAGTGGCACGCAGTACAGTAACATTGAAACAGTAATGGGCAGGCGTGGTACCATCAGGCGATGTGACATGTTCATCTCGTCACTTTACTTCGTAACATAACCGACCCATATCAATTGAATTGGGTACCTGATGCCGTCATCGGTCTCCGATACCCAAATTCTTCTGTCACTTTAGCCTCTAGCGACGGGTTAAGGGTGTCAAATCGTCGAGAAAGTTTACGGTTCATTACTTCAGGGAACGTGGTTATAATGATGTATTTGTCACAGTTTGTTTAATTCTAGGTTGTAATATATATTTTTTTACACGACTGCCCAAAAAAGTAGTGTTATGTTTTCAGTTCAGTCATTTTCTTTATACCACCATAACTTCTAAATGGAGTAACCGATTTTAATTTATGATATATTATTAGATTTGTTTTAATAGCGCTGGTATCATTTGGTACATGAAAAAGATTTAAGACGACATATTGAGATTTTTTTTTGTGAATGCCCGCCTGGCTTGCGACCATTTGCAGACATTCTGAACTCTATTATAGAGACTAGTCCTTCCATATACATAAACTACTGTCAGTTTAATCCCGAAATAATCCGAGAAGCCAAGATCCAATTAGCGAGTTATAGCGGTTATCTCTCTATCAGGCTGTGGTTACGGTTCTCGAATAGGATTTATCTCGACGGCCTTAAGTAATTATGTTAAATAGTTCAAAAAATAATATTACCAACTAATTACAAACAACATATTACAGTATTACTTAGACTTCGATATGAAGTAGTTACTGTGAAATAGCAGTTTACATGCTTCTTTACACACGCTTGCAGTTCCAATTACGACATTTTCTATCTATATCGGATAATATATTATATATTTTGATACATTATATTTTCACATCACGTGAGTCATTACAACATGTTCTCTATAAATAAATAATCAATTAAAAAA
The DNA here is from genome assembly GCA_963890685.1 of Plagodis pulveraria. NCBI lineage: Eukaryota > Metazoa > Arthropoda > Insecta > Lepidoptera > Geometridae > Plagodis > Plagodis pulveraria. Next base: position 4,611,517 of record OY982964.1, on the reverse strand, counting down.
GAAGCGAATTCAAACAGAACATATTCTAAAAATATTCTTTGTTTTTTTTTTGTGCGTCTATAAAGTAAATATACCAAACCACAAGACAAGTGAAAATGACAACATCATCAACGTAGTCGAAGTTTTAATGCATTACATTGATAGGCACCTCAAAAAAAACCTTAAATTTGAATAAAGCCCATATTATTCCTTCCATTAACCTAAACCTATGCCTGTCTCTGATAGCCTAAACACCCGAGAAGCCTACGCGACCCAAATCGTCGAGCGAGATTACACGTCTATCACTTCCTCGGACTGTTGTATATGTGTGTGTAATGGCATAGTATAACCACATGTATAACTTAGCTTTGTGAGCTGAAAACCTTCCGACTGAAATATCTTTTTACGTTCCAAACACTATATAACTGCCATTTATAAAAAAAAAAACTGTAAACTGATATAACAAAAAATATACCATAGACTTGATTTTCAAACCTATTCAAAAAGTTCACGAAAATCGATTGAGAATTGCAATCTGTAGAGTCAGCCGTACATACATACGAAAGCGTTTTTACCCAAGCTGATACAGAGATGGTTCGCTCGATCAAACATAGCAGTGAAGTAAGATTCTACCAAATAAGAATGTACAGCTGTACCCGTGCAAGGTGGTCATCAGTTCCTCTTACATGGCTGCCAAAAGCAGTGTAATGTTCATGTTTTTATTTTGTACGTGAGTTTCTTTGGTAGCTTTTTAAAGTTGTCTTAAGTTTTCGCGATTAATACACATAGTAATTAAACAACTTTAAACGGTTTAAATCGCGTATATTTATCATTATCTACCGACTTCAAAAAAGGAGGAGGTACTCAACTCGTCTGTGTTTTTTTTTTTTTTGTCCCGACACGGCGAAGTTTCAAACACTTTGCAGTGATCGTGGTCACGGGGTGACTAATTGGTTTTATTTGTCCATCCGAATTTTTTTATATTAATCATAATGTTCCCTATTCACGCAGTATTCGCTCACAGTGTCCAGAGGTCTTGCAGATTTGTGTCGGCCTTGGGATTTAATTAATTTGATAACAGCTTTTTAATACCTGAACCGGGATGTATAGCATATCGTTAGAACCTCCAAATAATTTCAGGTGACATTGGTTATGATATTATTGTCAATACAGTCGCATTTTAAAGTTCAATTTATTTCTGATTTGAGTAAGTAAACAACAAGATGTTACGAACCGGTTTGAACCAGCTTAAAGTTGGCGAACCTTTCATTCTGTTCCTTTCTTTATGCAGGTGCTCCGCGCGTCTTGTCTGTGACTAGTCCCGCACACGTAGCTGTGCGTGTAGTAGTAAAGCTTTCTTTCTGGGCCGTTCTTTATTCATGTGATAGTACTGTCCCATCACATGTGTTCCAACTGTAGAGCTGTATGGTAATTACTTACTCGTATTTAGTTATTTAAAATATCTGTACTTGCCTGCCTCTATAAAACAACAATAAACCAAGATATATCTATAATTGCGTATTCCTTCTTTATTATCGATACATTTAAAAAGTTCAATAATTTTTCAATGTTATTCCTTGATTCCTTCATCGTCACCACAGTCATCATCTCCACATCATTATTTAGTTCTTTTGACACATAGCAGTTCATTAACAACATTTCACCTTTCGTCGCTAAAGCTGCCATCTAGCTAAAATATCTTCTGAATAGACATAAGCAGTTATCAGGTAACGATATAAATTATTTTTTAAGTTCATAGCATAGTAATCCATTTCAACCATTAAAATAATTCATTATTTTAATGAGTGTTCATTAAAATAATTCATTATTATTTTTATTAGTTAGCTTTTTAGAATTATGTGTACCATCCAAATGTTCCGTATTTATAATATGTATAAAACAGACCCTTGAAAGTTGGTTCGCATCAATTCCTCTCATGCCTTTGTGAAGAGCCGGATATTGTCCGAGACATTAAATAATTTATGATTATATTAACACGTGCATTTTAAAACTTGTTTTGTCTAATATTTTAAAGAAAACAAATCAAACAACATGACTATGTACTTAACAAACACTTTATTATAACAATAATTATTATCAAAATAACATAATTACTTAGTAACGGTCGGCGTGCGATATTTATCACTACTAAATTATTATTATAAATGTAGGTGATGACTAGACAATTACCAAATGCAGTGTCAAAACTTTACAAAATAGTACGTCATTTGACTATATGAAAGTAAATAGGGCTTCAGTTGACTTCACTAATAGAAACATTGCAATATATTCAATTACAGAGTGCAATATTTATCGGAAAAATATTTTAATGATTAGAATAAAGTTTTGACACTCAATTAATATAATTGTACAGTCAGCCAAAATTCTATGAAAACATAACAAACATGAGTTTAGAATAAATAATTACAAAAACTAATAAATGTCCAAAATAGGCAAAGATAATATATTTAACTAAAGTTTTAGAGACTTCTTGGATAATCATAAGTTAGGCCAGTAACAAGACTTAGGAACCATGTAGAATGAAAAGATCACGTCCAGTTTTAGAGCATACACTTACAGCAAAGTGGTAGTTTTAGAGTTTTGGCTTCTCAGTACCTACAGCGAATAGTTTGCGGGGGCCATTATAAGCCTTTACTGTTTCTTCGTCCCTTTCTTTCTCTTTCTGTCACACGCGTTTCGTTTTTATTGATTTTAATATTGGGTATTCTACTTTTATAATATCAGAATACCCAATATGTTGGATGTGCTTTCAAAATATAATACCTGTTAATACAAGAAGCGTCAGAATTTTACTTCCCCTCTAGGGGGCGTTGAATACGCTGGCGCCAGCGTGATAAATTAGTTAATGATATAAATTTGCGATTCACACTGGGTAATAATAATATTGAAGTAATTAAGAAGACACTTCATATAATTCTAAATTGTTCAAACCACTCAAAACATCCATGTGGGTAGTACCTATTTTATTGAATTACCCTTATTGCTGTGAAGCAGTTCATATAAGGGCATATTGAAGTTTACGTAATCAAATGCATGTAAAATATCATTTTAATATATGATCTTTTAATTTAAGTTTCAAACAGCCTATTTTTTTGTGAAATTAACGTTAAGAAAAACATGATATGCTGTTTTTAAAATAATTAAGGTCATTAATCTCTGTCAGCAAGAACTGTTTCTTTGGTTTTGATGGGCATTAAGAAATTAATAAATTAATTAATTTATATTCGTAAAAGTTGTATCTTCGGCTTTTCGAATTGATATAAGTCACAATAAATATAATATAAAGTATTTGAAATGTTTGACTTTGTCATTGACACATTGAGCTGTTTATAACATATTTTCTCAGTTTAAACAAAAAACGTTAGAATTTGTGTAGACAAAAAATCGCCGTATTATACTAAAATCAAATACATGTTTTAAATTTAAGGACGGCTTTTTAAATCAAAACGTCTAAAATTTTATATAATAGAGACAATTAAAAACATCAAGATAATATACGCAGTCTGAAAATAAAATACTAACTAAATTATGATAATTTCGTTAAAATATTTACACTGTTTGTTCATACAACTACAATGGCTTTTGCTAAGCATAGACAATAAGAAGAGGAATCTAACACGAACGACATTACATTAAAATATATAATTATCTATATAACACTGCTTTTATACATCATATACTTATATTTTAAATAGGAAAGTATCTTTGTAAATACTCGTAGGTTAAAATATTACCAACACGCGCCTTTAAAACAATGGAACGGATTTCAATAAAATATTGTACTTATATATATACATATTTTTTTTATGTCCAAGGTGTACTCACACCTTTGATACTTTTCACAATTTACTGAGAGTATCCAAAATTAGTGATAGTATTATCATTATTTTATGTCAGTGGTAAAATTCAGGATAGATCACTTTATGAATGAATATCATTAAAAATATTTTTTTTTCATGTTATTGTGAAGGAACAAGCGCGAGGCCCATCTGATGTTAAGCGGTATCCTCTGCCTATAACAGATGCATTTCATCACAAGTGACGAACTGCACTGCGCCCATCACATTGAAACATACCTGATAAGTCTCATTTTGCCTGTTATTTCAATGGCTCTCAAGGACGGCTGCCGGAAACCACCGTTAGGTGCTAAAGTATTTATAACATTTAGATTAGCAGTTTAAACTTATTTCAAAATATTATGTTGTTATCATAAAACATTACGAGTATTTACATTCTATAAGTCAAATTTATAAAAGCAGTGTTTTACAACTGTAGTCATAAATTAGCTTATCGGTTCCCGAGCGTTACAATTTTTTTATTGTACAATATTTGACCAAACAATATTTGCCAATAAAATAAAAAAAAACTTCCATAAAATAAGGATACAAATGTTTTGTTTTGTTTGAACACTATATTTAAAAAAAATCATCTCTGCTTTTTTTCATATTCTCGTATCTAGTGTAAGTAAACTAAAAACAAAAGGATGTATGTCATATGTTATTTTTGATTGGTGATGTTTAATTATTACATTATGGTTCATTGAATTCGGCTTTCTTGCAGCAACATAACTGAAGCAATATATCAAATCATGAAACAAATCTTTTTAATTTTTTTTCATAATAAAAGTATTTTTCACATTTAAGTACGCTCGGGAAGTGCATATTTATCTTAACAATACAAATATATAGTTACAGAATATTTTTGATAATTTAACACATTTTAAATTTCACGCAAAATACCATTTTATGTATAACATAATTATGTTTCAATAGTTATGTTAGGTATTTAGGAAAATTTTATATAGTTAATATATGTAAAGGTATTGAGAAAAGTAACGTATCTAATATAGATTAAATTATGATCAGGAATCAAGTTACATTTTATGTTGTTTTTAGTCCTAAGTTACTTTAGTGTAAAATTTCTCCTGTTTTGGATAGCATAACGTAAATTTAGTGAGTTTAGAGATATTTTAAAGTCATTACTAAAGCGTGATACTAATATAGAGACTAGATATAGAAAATCTACGATTTAGAGAAAGTTAAAAGCTTAGAAAATTCTACTAATAAATAAATTCGAAAAGAAGGGTATTGGTCCAAATACAGGCAAAATTGGTTAAAATGTAGATAAGTATGGGAAAGGACGCTATCAGGACAGATTAAAAATTGTTATTAGTAAATTTAGCAATATTATAATTTAATTTATTCTGGAATCGAAGAGAGGAAATAGTTTTTTATCTCTCTAAAAGCAATTATATATTATAACACAAATCACTGAGGTTCTTAGGTGTAATTATTTTCACTAATAAGTGCATTTTTTTTTCAATTATCAAACACAAATAATTTATAATCATTTTTAATATACTGCAAGATTCATGAAAATTTAAATTATTTAGTAAAAACTAAAATAGTGTTGGTGTGTAGAATGTTAAAAATTCTATTTATTTATATCGTAATAATTTTCATATTTATTTTAATAATAAAATCTGTTTAAACTTGAAATACGACGGTACGAAAAACACAAGCTTTCTAAAAATAAACATTTACATTACGCTTAACTTTACGGCAGTAAACGATATTTTCCGTTACTGATATATATTTAAAAATATAACTAATATACTGCGCCTATATTAAGCCTTATCTAAGCTATATAGGTTTATTTTTGCCATATTTTTATTTACAAAATACAACACTAAGGACTAATTTTAACACTAATATTTTGACATTTATTGCGATTATATACTGGTCATTAGTAAAGGTTCAATTTATAAGGAAAATGTTCTAAAATATCAATTAATTTCTACTTGATTGTAGAAGATAGCCAGCCTAGGAATGAATAGGCCTTAGTTTAAGAAATGCCGTATTGCCTGGACGTTTCCCAAATTTAAATAAAAATAAGTGTCACGTAATAATCGCAATAAAAACCACATAATATAATGATTAACTACAGTTTGAACACGTGATTTCAAATAAAATTACGTCTACGCCCGTATTTACAGTACAAAAAAACTTACAATTCAACTATATTATGAATTGAAAAGTAATTTCTACATTATACTTAAAACTGTGTTTGCCCAGGAAACATATGTAATTACCAAATATATTATCCACTTTTTTATCCAGTTGTTTCTAAACTCTTCTGAAACACTGTAAACATATTATTCTCTATAGAAAATTTCGCTGTAAATGTTTTTATAATGCGATATGACATAGTTACTAGCAACTAATTTAGACAAATCTTGTGGCTAAATAAATATTTGATATAAATATGCATACATTCATTATTTAAAATCGTTTTGATTCGTTGTCAATACAAAAATGTCACTTAATGAAATCTGTCTCAATACCAGTAAATAACCAACATAACAATCTCAATATAATAATAATAAATTCATATATATATTCATTACATTTAAATAATTCAAACTTTGTTTTTAATAATATCTGCAAGAACTATATTATATTCATTATATTCTCTATAAATCTACAGATATAGAAGCATTATAATTTCGTTAAAATTTATATATAATTTATATTAGGTCCTTACATATGAAATTGGCGTTTTGTATGGGAGGAACAAAAAGTCGAATATTTTTTAATATAATATATTTAATTAATCAAAGTATGAACCATTATTTTCTATGCACTTTTGCCATCTCATAGGTAGTTCATTGATCCCTTTACTAAAAAAACCAGTCGGACGGGAATCAATAAAATCTTTGAAGGCGATTTGGACTGCCCCATCGGAGTTGAATTTTTTCCCTTGCAAGAAGTTATCCAAATTTCGAAAAAAATGGTAATCTGTTGGAGCAAGGTCCGGGGAGTACGGAGGATGTCTTAGACTTTCCAATTGAAGCTCTTCTAATTTAGTAGCCGTCTGTAGCGCAGTGTGTGGTCTAGCGTTGTCGTGAAGCAGCAGTGGCGTGGAGCGATTGACCAGCCTAGGTTGTTTAGCCGCTAGCTTTTCCATCATGGCTTGCAATTCCTGACAATAGACATCAGCCGTAATAGTCTGGCCAGATTTGAAAAAACTGTAGTGAACAATACCGGCACTAGTCCACCAAACGCTTACAAGTAACTTTTTTGGGGTTAATTTTCGCTTGGGGCAGGATTTGGCTGGCTGGCCAGGATCTAACCATTGCGCTGAGCGCTTCCGATTATCGTAAAGAACCCATTTTTCATCACAGGTAATGATTCGGTTTAAAATACCTTCATTATTGTGCCGGTTTAGTAATGTAACGCAGCAGTCGACGCGCGTTTGCCGGTTTGTTTCAGTCAATTCGTGAGGTACCCACCTTTCAAGCTTTTTAATCTTCCCAATTTGCTTCAAGTGAATTAAAACAGTTTTATCACTAACATCGCAGCCTACAGCTAACTCGGACGTGGTTTGCGATGGATCCGCTTCCACAATAGCCTTCAACTCTTCATTATCAACTTGAGTCTCAGGCGGTCCACGGGGCTTGTTCTGCAGGTCGAAATTTCCAGAACGAAAACGTTGCAACCAAAAACGAACTGTGTTTTCTTTTGCAACACGACCGCCATACACATCATTCACCCTTCGAGTTGTTTCCGCAGCACTAGTGCCACGGCGGAACTCGTACTCGTAAATAATGCGATATTTAAGGTTTTCCATTTTGTAAAATTAGTGACGCAAACAGAAAAAAACAGAAGAAAAAAAAACAAATGAATGACGATCATCGAAGCACAAATACATGAGTCTATAGCTGTACAAATTTGAATTTGGAATTCCTTACCAAAGAGGAGAAATTCGTGATTAAAGTGGCCAGTACGAAAAACGCCAATTTCATATGTAAGGACCTAATATTTACCACAGCCTTTAAGGCTAAATTTTTAACATTTATTATCTGCGTTATTAGGAAAATTTAAATAAGATAATTTTAGAGGAAGAATGAATATTGAAGATGCCTAAAATCTGTACATTTGAGCACATAATATATTCATAATTTAACATTTACGTTGTATTAGAAATCGTAATTTAATGAAATTTTAGTTTTTAAGAAGGTTTAGTATATTAAGGATAGGTATATTACTATGAGAAATAGATTTTATAGTGTACGTTAACATTTGTATTATTTTTAAGTAACTTAACACATTTTTTTTATTTTATGCCTAATTTTACTAGGTATTTTCAATTTATTTTTTTTGTGACACCATAACATAGCAAGATCATATAATAAACGCAGGGCCACAAGTGCAACTTATGGGCACTTAATGCTGAACCGACACCGAAACTCACCTGATCCTCGTATTTAGGCCACAGCGTTTATATGTTGAGTGTATCTAGCTGTGGAGTGCGGGCTAGAAAGTTGCCCCGCCCCCATTTTCTACTTGTGGGTGTCATAAAGGTGACGACTAAGGGTAGCACACCAGAATGTGGGCAGCAGCGCTCTCCGAGGAACTCATATTTCAAACTTCGATTTCCAAGACGCCTGCCCAGCGTAGGGATTATGGCAAACCCCTCCAATGATGGGGGAGGCTGTGTTCAGCAGTGGACAATCTGGCTGATACAGTACAGTATCTACTTTAACCTGCCTATGTAAACGAATATGTGACTACTTTTCAACCGATAATTATTCATCCCTGCATGTACAACTCTTCAATCAACGCCATCCTACTGCCAGAAATGTAAATAAAAACTTAGGAGGCTGAAGGCTGTATAATTTTTAGAGCTGCAACAGACATAATTTCAAAGTTAAAATGTATACAATACTGTTCAGCTTCAGCAAACATTCGTCACATATAGCTTGCTATAAAATGATAATACAAAGTTTTACCTATACCATTTTACATGTCATATATATTAACTCTTCGATACAACTTAATACGCGTACCTCGTGACTTGCAAAAATTTATAGAAAATTTAGGTGGCTACTGCAACATATTGTTTCGATATTATTTTTGTGTTCATAATTTTAGTCGTTCACAGGAAAGATTTGTAATGAAGTTGACCCTTCTGTATAGAGAAAAAATCCTCTACCAATCATTAACGGTATTACAGATATTAAAACAAGTCACTTGTCACCACGCGAGGGGCTTCATTTTTCGCAAAAAATTAAAACTTAGAATCCCTGAATGAAACCATAAGCTTCTAAAGTAGACATCGTGAGGTAGATCAGCCACAGCGAGAAGAAGAAGCAAGAAGTAATGATCTTGATTCTTCGTGGACCTCCGAGCTCGCCTCCGATGCTCTTTCTTCTTCTGAGGACTAGCACTAGAACTGCTACCGCTGCCTCTGAGCAGAACATAGTCACGCTGAACGCCAGACTGTGGAAAAGAGGGTTATTAAGGAACATTTTCATACTGATAGGCTTATAACTACTCTTAAGCATTCTCAATTACTGCTTAATAATGATGTGCGAAGAGATGTAATCAGGATAATCCTAGATTTGTGAACTGGCTTATGGACAGCTTCTAGAACTTAGTTAGAATCTTATCAACAGAATTGCTATTTCAGAGTGAGCATTTACAAAATGCCTTACCACACTGCAAAGCTAATGCAAGCCAGTGCAGCCTGCTGCAGACTGACAGTGTGTGGGGTCTGTGGATCAGACAGGTCTGAGACCATGTAATACGCACTTTCACTGATAATGATAGGCATCATTACTCGTCAGTCTAGTGGCACAACCCAAGTCTAAACTGAGATGTCCTGGGTTTGATTCCCGGGTCGCACTAGTTTGTCCTTTATAGGAGCAAACATTAAAAGTTGAAATACGTCAAACTATTAGGCAGATGGCATTAAATTCGCACTTAATAACATATCTAAAATGTTTCAGTAAAATATGGGTGTTTTCTCATATGATATTGTATCTTCTTAAAAGCTTAAACATTACGTACAAGAGAATAAACACCGATTTTTTTTTGATTTTCGTCAATCAATTACACATCTAAAGTGAATATTAATCAAAAATGATATTATTATTGAAATCTTTGTTCTATCAAACCCAATGATACCAAATTAAATAATAAAAAATAATCAGGTCGCTTGGTGGATGCAACGCGCGGTCAAAATGCTTATTGGACAAAAACCTATTTGGCTCCACAATCAGCATTGCAATCTAAAAGGATAATGCTGCCAGCATGCTGGGCATGCTGCCTACCTAGCATTTGGACTGCATGTGAGTTTGCAATGACTTGTAGATTGTCTATATGCTTTCACTGTAGTAGCTGTAGTGTTGTATATAGTTCGTAGTATTTTGTTAACAAAGGCCGCCAGTAAAAAAAAATTTGTACCAAATAAGTAACCTGTAAGGAAAATACATAAAAAACTCCTCTTCCCGATAAAATTAAACAAAATCGGTTCAAATTACGTATGCTTATTGGTAATGTATGCAGTATTATATTCAACAAGTCATAACGTTTACTTTTTTCCCTTAGTGCAAATATCTTATTATATGTTTGATCTAATACTAATTTTCTTTCTTACAGATTCTTTAATCATATAAAAACCTTTGTTTCAACGAAGCAAAAAGGCAGCCCTTCTAAGTTATTACATTAAACCAAAAGAAACCCATATATATAGAATAAAAGTTATATGTATTCCTTTCGTTGCCAATTCAATTTTTCCATTTCGCGAAAATCTTACATTTACATACCGGATGTTGTCTTTATGATATTAAAATATAAAGCGATGATCATGGCAATGAAAAATATCATAATAAATTAAATTATTACGACGCTCCAGAGTTTATTGTCGTTTCTTACGTACTTTCACTAAAACACACTGTTAGGTGCTTGGCGACAGATTGTCTACTAGCCAGGCGAGCATTCGCAAAACGCATTTGGCAGTCGTTATAGCGCTGTCTGTCTAAAGTATGACATTTAAGAATTCATAAGATAATAATTTCACCTGATTCAAAATAGCTTGTTTTTATATTTGTAGTAAATATTTTCTAGCGTTAAATTTTTTAACAAATAATATAAATGTATCTATTATACTGTATGCTCTTGGTTGCACCACATTTTTGACCTCTTAGCATCAGCTATGGACGATAACATCCATTTCTATTGTTCTTTTTATAGTTAAAATTATCTACGATGCACATGGGTTAAGCCATTTCGTATCATTGACACCACCGGCTTGCACCACTGGTGGTGTAAAGGCAATTAGGTCCTACAATCCGGAACAAAGTAATGCAAACATTAGGTACTGCTTGGAAGTAGACATAGTTACTACTGCTACAGAAATGATTGAATTATAAGCCTATGCGTACTAGTCATAAATTGCAATTAACTTTTTTTGGGTCAGAATTATATTAGTTGGGACCTTTGTATCGCAAGACAGCCAGATGTTGAGTCCGCAGTGCCCCATATTTTATTGTTAAATTAGGCCTCAAAATTCACCACAAAAGGTGTACTAAAAATTCTGATATTCCCCTTTCAGCGCCAATAAATTATCAAACTGTAAGTAGTAGCTGTGTAGCGAGCCCTGCTATCACTGCCAAACCGTTTTGGGAGATTTTAAGCTCGTACAAGAATGATAATAATAATTTCGAAGCGCTCGTAGCGAAGTTTACTTAGCTGTTCTTAACCGATCAGCAAAGTTAAGCAACGTCGCGCGCGGTCATGTGTTGGATGAGTTTGAGAGTTGAAAGCTAGTGACATTACTACTGAGCGTTTCCGTGCTTTGGAGGGCAATTTAAGCCGTCGGTCCCGGTTGTCGTCTTAGAATGGCAGTCGTTATAGCATGGTGGTAGGGCATTTTGCGAATGCCCGCCTGGCTAGCTACCACCCTCAAGTAGAAAATCTGTCGCCAAGCACCTAATGACCTAATGGCATGTTCGGCAGCTGTCCTTGAGAGCCAGTACTTCTAGGTTAGCCTGAACAACATCTCCGAGCACATCATCACTTACCATCAGGAGATAGTGGTCAAAGGCTAACCTACAAGGCATAAAAAAAGTCCTGTGTTAAAACGCATACCTCGGGCTGCGAGAATTTCTGTTGCCCAATCGTTATCTTGTTCGATTAAAAACGTTTTGGCTACTACTAATACTACGCAAGCCTGGGAGCATCTTCTAGCTTTCCCGTACCACGTATTACATGTAAATTTTGATCCGTCTCACAAAAAATCATTTACATCTAGAGTAAAGGAAAACTGAGTGAAATACAGGGCACGGGAAGAGCAATCTTTTGGCTCTACTTTAATCATTCCGCCACTGCGGCGGAATACTAAAACAAATAATGTTGGTTAAGCTACTATTTAAATAGTAAAAAACCTTAAAGATATTATTACTAACGTATAGAGTCGCTATTCTAAACAATCGTCATGTTCCATTCTGTTAGGAATAAACTTAAAACCGCTGCAGCGCTGAAACCATAATTACTGGTGTCTAATTAGACTCTATAGGAACACTGTGCTAGTACGCTTTTAAGGTACAGTTTTCTCGCGCCCAAAAGGTCATAAACGCTGGGAATTTTCGGGCGCTTACGCGTTTCGTTCAATTGTCTACTACGACTTGTCGCTCTCACAGAGTTAACCGACTACAGAAGTGACATACATAGCTAAATACCTAATACGCTTGAATTGTTTTTTAATCAGTAACAATTGAAGCGACCAGAAGGTGGGAAGCAGCGCCTTATAAAGAACTGTAATTTTACACTGCGATCCCCAAGACGCTTGCTAATAACGGGGGATGCCTGTGTTCAACGGTGGACGTTATAGCTGTTAATGGTGGTTCATGATATTAATGTTTTAGATAAATAAAACTGAGGAGTAAATTGTCAAGCGTGAGTTACGAAAATATAAGGTAATCCAAATGCTCCCGCCCACAACCAGTTGGCCAAGTCCAAATCGGTCCAGCCATTTGGAAGTTACGATGATAAACAGAAAGAATTTTTACCTGTGTCAAACTTTTTTCGTCGAGAGTAAAAAATAGGTACTTAATTAACTCAATGTTGCTATTTATCATATCTGTCTACTTAATCTATGAATTTCACTACGTGAACATGGCTGCCTACGCTGTGCCGTGAAGCATGGCCTTGTGCGATTACAAATCGACAAAATAATAATGTAATAGGGCGTGTTTCATTCCAAAATCTGAATTTACTTGTGAAAATTGATTCCATCGCTTTTATTTGTTCTTTCCGAATGGTTTTTGCAGAACCTTAATAGCGTCTAGTATATATACGTCAATGTAAAAAACAAAATTATTGATGGTGACATTAAAAACGCGGCACGCATCTTGTTTTCGAGTGATACAATCGCCCCTTTCACATTTGATACGTTGAATTCCCTAATAAAAAAGCATCCGCCTGCAACTGCAGGTCTCCACCTTCCCGAATCTCCCGAACAAAATAATGACAAATATTCTTGCACCATATTTAGGCTCTTTTGATGTAGCATATCTGGCTGAGACCAAAACCACATGGAGACTGGCTTGTCCAAATACTGAACTCCCAAAAATGTTGTCTTCTTAGAAACAGTGGGATTGGCCCCTCAGCGAGCTAGCGCGGAAAGATCTTTTAAATATTGTCCTAGTATCGCAGATCGTGCTCGCATTCTCGCTGTTCCTGTGTGGGAATCTGGTCTTTGGTTACAAGCCATTTCTTCTTACAAAACTGGTAGCCTTATAGATCCTTCCGCTTTTTGTCTCGCTATTAGCTTACGCTTGGGTGCAAGGTGTTGTGTTGCACATCACTGCCAGTGTGGTACTGCAGTTGATCAACTCGGTCACCATGGCTTCTCCTGCTCTCGAAGTGCTGGTCAAATTTCCCACGCCAGCCTTAACGATATCATTTGCCAGGCTTTTACCAGCTCCAATGTTACAGCTGTTCTCGAAACAAACGGTTTGATGCGTGACGATGGTAAAAGAAATGACGGCATGACTCTGGTTCCGTGGAAGTTAGGACGGTCCTTAGTGTGGGACGCTACATGCGTAGACACTTTAGCACCGTCACATCTTTCTGAAACCACCGTGAAGGCTGGCCCCACGGTTACTTCGGCGGAGCAACCCAAGTGGCGCTAGTATGCTAACCTCAGTATGGGTTACATATTTGAGCCATTTGGTGTAGTGACGTTGGGTCCGTGGGGACCGGGAGCTCATCGTATTTTCCAAAACTTATCAGAGCGCTTGATCGATGCGACGCGTGATCAAATGCTGGCACTTATTTGGTTCAAGGAATAAGCATTGCAATTCAACGGGGCAATGTTGCCAGCATGCTGGGCACACTGCCGACTGGTTGTGGGCTGGAACATTTGAACTGCCTGTGAGTCTGCAATGACTTATGGGTATCTTAGTGCTTTTATTGTAGTTGCTGTAGTATATTTGCTGTAATATAATTTGTAGTGTTTTGTTAATAAAGGCATACCACCGGTAAAAATAAATATTTTAATGTTAGCTTACTTACCATAATCAACGAGAAAATTCTTGCCTTTATCCGAGTGGATAATTGCATCTACATCTCACGCTACTCCAATGACCACAAGCGTAATAGTCATGGCAGTTATTTTGCTAGGTTGTTTTTTGTATCGTGAATACCTATAACATAACTTTTACTTACTTTCCTGGATCTACGAGGAACTTCTCGCCTTTGCTCCAATGGATGATGGCAGCTAGAGTCCACGCTACTCCAATGCCTAAGAACACGTTGACAGCGTTCGAACCGGTCACGTTCCCAACGGATGCGTCTGCGTATTTGTCTTGTATCGCAGCTACTTTGCTCGCAAACGTGTCTGTACCGGAGAGAAAATTAAAATATATTATTGACATTGTGTTAATACATTAATATCTGGAATAATTAGATAATACAGTATTTTGGGAACTCCATACGCCGGGTATTGTTGCACATTAGGCTTCTGTGCCTAGACCCAGGACTAGTTGCTATTATATAATCGAATTGTAGCGAGTATACTACCAATGAGCATTCTCATAGAGTTGACATCAGACTGTCGTCTGGAAGGTAGTGTCTTACAGCCTCTTTAGTCAAACCGTCTCATTTGCTGGTGTTTCTCATACAGTATGCGTCAGTAGTACTATTTCCAATAATTACATATATACAAGCACAGCGGCACTCAATCTAATGATTTTTATGAAAATTATATAAAAAAATGCACGCACTTTCACACAATATATAATTATTAATGAATGATTTATTATCTACCTTTTTTGTTTGCACAGAATGGAGTGGTTTAGAGATTCTCAGATTGGGCGTATTTTACGTACGTGTAAATTAGTTTTTGTACCCGATGTTAAAATGAGTTTAGCGTTATGCGCGGTAAATACGCCAATCTGAAAAATACTTAGGGCACACGGATGGTATTTCGCCCGACGAGAACATTTAGCTCTAAGGCTGGACTGCAACCATTTTTGGTTTACGTTAAATCTTCCGACAACTCAGTTGAATTTCGTACGTTTATCAAAAATTATACAATGGTTAAATTTGGACTTATCCAGCTCATACTATGTCATTCTTATAATAATAATATTGACAGGAGTTAGTGCGTGGGATATAGAATAGAAAAAAGGATACTCGTATTTGGAACTTACGACTTCCAATTGGTTTACAGTTCCGACAAAAACCATCAATGAAAATATAAAAAACTTCATTGAAAACGAATAAAAAATATTCCCCCTGAGATCAAGTAGGTAATCTCAATTTTATAGGGCCATTGGTCTGTTTTATTTGTTATGAGCGCCTTGTGTACATAATTCTCCCATCAAAAGCACATTAATATAAGGTATGTGAAAAACGTAAAATACGACGAGGGTATTATTTTGCTTTAATAAACAAAAAGTAGCTGCGCTTTTCGGCCTGTATTATAGCTGCCGTGTGTTGTCACTTGTCCATTTCTATGAAAAATATGTTGAGATGTATTGAAATATGTCGAGCTATAAATATATAGCTGTCGTCTGTGAAACGCTTTAAGGAATCGAACTCGAGTTGCAGCGTTTTCTGCTGACCTTTAGGGATAATTACAAAATTCTGCTTACTCCTCTTAGGCAGTCTAATATTACGCCATTGAAGTTCCAATCGATGGAGTACAGTAAAATTAAAGCTAAGTATTAATTTATTCCACGACTGAAAATAAATAAATTATTAATAGAGATAAATTTAAAATCATCTTACCAGGTATACTCGTCCCCAACGCCACGAATACTATGGCAGTGACAGAATCCTTAATTCCGAGGGTACAGCCGAAGTGCGAGGCCACATCGCCTATCACGGCGGTAACTAGGCCGATGCAAATGATTGATACGACGAAGCAAACGTAGCCGCCGCCTATATCTGTATAAAAAAGGAGTCATTTTCAATTAAGTAGAAAGTAGATAAAGAATGTTATTCTGTTATTTATTGTAATCTCTACGCGGTGAACTTAGGTACTGTAATAGAGTTCCCTAGTAATAGGAGGTTTATGGTACCAGGGTAACATATTTACCTGTAGGTGGCACAAAAGCGAAGAGGATTTTCCAAAAGAGTGTGACAACATGCAGAATGTAGTCTGACACAGAAGGTGGCTCGTCCGGATCATCTGAACCTGAGCAAATAAATCAATATATTTATTAGATAACTGAAAAAAAATAAGAACATTTCAAATAGCTTTAATCTCAACGCTAAACGTCAGTGAACTGTCAAACCTGCTTCTCCCAGCTGTACACGCCTGACGCCCATTCAGTACTCCGGAATTTACCGATAAACTGTCCGTAAAAGCATGGTTCGCCGAAAAACTAAATTTCAGTCTACAATATGTAGAGTTCTACATATCTTACTTAATCTAGTCTAAACAAGCCAAAACTATATATAAATTTATGCTGCCAGCATGCTGGGCACGCTGCCAACTAGTAGTGTGCTGGAGAATTTGGACTGCCTGTGAGTCTGCAATGACTTATAGGTTGTCTAAATGCTTTTATTGTAGTAGCTGTAGTGTTGTATATAGTTTGTAGTATATTGTTAATAAAGAGAAAATTATCTTAACCTTCTAGATTTTGAATTACAAAAAAATATTTTTCGGCGAACCGTGCTCTCTGTGAACGGTGTTTCTAAATACCGTGCGGGGGCGCTTATTGTCGGAAAAAAAATGTGAAATGTAGATGAACTTAATTATGATATAATTTTGTAATTTTTCTTTGAAAACGGTGTTCATTTTGTAGTTCGATTTTTAAATTGAAGATCATTTTCAATACTATTCGAATTGGACAATATGGCCCCAGGTTAGGAGAAGAGGAAATAAGCGAGAACAATTAGAAAGATAGACACGTGTATGATCCTTTACATAAGTATCCTATTGGTTGTAAACAAATTCGTCAAATCCTTTTTCGTGTCAAGTTCGTATTTCGTCAAGTCTTGTTTTACTTTTCTAGCATTACAAGAGTCCACAAGCAAATTTATTTTCAACCGTAAATGGTTAATAAGACACACACACAAATACAATGACAAATAAGAACTTCTTGTTTATCTGAACAAAAGAAACGCAATCAATAAAGCTACTTTAAATTCATCAGCTTAACGAAAACGTTCCGTTTTACATAAATATTTAATTAAATTCTGGAATACTCGAAATTGCGTTCCCTACGGAAACGACTCATGGCTGTTTGCCAGCGATGTTGACTGCAATTTCTGAAAGTTTCTTTAGCTTAGGTTACGAGATGATATGCCACCTGAGGCGACGTCTAGTCTGGCTTTTTCGGCGTGGTGTATATTTCCTATTAAAAGTTATGGGTGTTCGGAGAAAAGTCGTTGAATTTAACAAAAAAAAAACCTATTTATTATATCTTCCTCAAAAAATAGAACATGTTTGGCTTAACTTTGGCCTCGACAAATGTAGAACGAAACCTGGGATGGGTTCGGTCAACAGTGGAATGCGTGTATAAACCAAGGTTTCGTTGTAATTTCATTCATATATTCATCACAAACATTTCACAAAGAACTAAAGCTGATTGAATCAGTTCAGTTTATCTAGCTAACGGTTTACTTTGGGAGGCCAAATTACTCATACATGGATTTGTGTCGCAACAGGCAGAAATGAAGATAAAAATTATCTTATATGGTAAGTTTAAGCCATTCATGGTCCCGACTTCCACAAATTATTTCAAATTATTCAGAGTTTGAAGTCAGCTTCACAAATCCATGTATGAGTATTTTGGCCTCCCAGAGACCCATAGAAGAACCATCTCCAGAGAACCATATCAAGCTCGCAGACTCAGGTCTGCGAGCTTGATATGGTTCTCCGATTCACCCTTCATCGAACGATATGCTTCATCGAAACCACGCTTAAACGATTGTCACTTACGAAAAAACTATTCGTCGAACGAACGGTTCGCCGTAACCTTGACGACGGTTTGTTTTACGAAAGAATTCTTATCCATTTAAAGGTTCGCCAAAAACTCTCCTTGCTGACAGATCGTTCGACGAAAGAATCTTTCTACATTCAAAACTACGCCGAAAACACTGTTTGCCGACGGTTTGTTGTACGAAATTATTCCTCGCTGATTAATAAGTTACTACTTAACTATGCTAAAGCTCTTCATCGTTGACGTTCGGTGAACGATTTATTTGACATAACAGAGTGGTATAAAATGTGACAGCTGACATAGTGACATATGCCACACGGAGTATACTTACACAAAAGATGTAATTTTTTAGCAGTCAGATTTGACTGCTGTCATTTAAAATGTCAGCTGTAAAAGTATTAGATGGCATATTTTTTTAAATATTGTATCATATTTGGGGTCCAAACGACTCAAGTAACTCGTAAATAGGTCATACATAGCTCAGTTAGAGATGTATGTTGATGGGAACTTTCAATAAGTGACCGTAATTTTGGAATAAGTGACGGTCACTCTCTTCATAGTCCCGTGGGATGCCGGGAGAGAATGTTACCCCACACCCCATTGCTACCTGTGGGTGTCGTAAGAGGCGACTAAAGGTACAATGCTGGAAGATGGGCAGCAGCGCCTTATGAGGAACTTATACTTAACCCATTGGCATCGGCGATAATGATAACAACAGAATTTCATACATAACTAGGACGTAGTGGTCCTGACGATGGCAGTGGACAATCCAGCTGATACAGTACTCTCTTCATAAATGGTCAGAGATGGTCAAAAACCTATTAAACATGTTTTAACTATCTATAGTAAAATTAGTGTTTATTTGTATTATTTTAACAGGTTCAGACAACATGAAACTGCTCGACATAATATGATATACGGTCTAAAAAATGAATAACCAAAATGCGCAACTATTTTGATAAACTTTATTTTTTGGGTGGTCATCGTACATTGAAATATCAATTCTGCGTAGTTTTAGTAAATAAAAAATTGTGACTTAATTTTTTATGTATACCTCTATACTGAGTCAGGGTTGAGATATTAAGACAAAAAGTTCACAACAATTTATTTTTTCGATAGAATTTTAATTCAACCAAAGCTAGTGGAGGAAACAATACAAATACAACATAATTTTATTGCTAATAAATAAATAAGATACAATAATAATTTTATTGCCAATAAATAAATAAGATACAATAATAACAATTAGAAAAAATAATGTTGGATTTTTTTGTATACCTACCTATAAACTTAGTGCGGACTAAGATATCTTATTCAGTACTGAGTTTATAGGTATTATTCAGCTCAGATATTCGTAAAACTCATTTTTAGGGTTTTAGTTTGTGAGTTTAAGTTTGACAGCTGTCTACCAAAATGAAGATTTTGATAAAATTTATCACTTCTTTGATGAATCTCCCAGACCAGACAGAATAGTTTCTGAGTAAAGCCTTATTTTAAAATTTAATTTTACAGCTGTCAACAAAAATTAATATCTCAATGAGATCTATCAGTTTTGTAAGGAAACTCATGGTCTAGAAACTCTAGAATCAATTGTTTCTGAGATTAAGTCCTTTTTTAAATTTGATGGTGGTTTTCTGATCAACACTTGTCAAGTTGACAGGTATCACAACTGAGACCTATTTACGAGTTACTTGAGTCGTTTGGACCCCAAATATGACATCATATTTGAAAAATATGTCAACTAACACTTTTACAGCTGACATTTTGAACGCCAACAGTCAAATCTGACTGCTAAAAAATTACATCTTTTGTGTAAGTATACTCTGTGTGGCATATGTCAATGTGTCAGCTGTGACATTTTATACAAATGACTGTTATGTCAAATAAATCGTTCACCGAACGTCAACGATGAAGAGTTTTGGCGTAATTAAGTAGTAACTTATTAATCAGCGAGGAATAATTTCGTACAACACATCGTCGGCAAACAGTGGTTTCGGCGTAACTTTGAATGTAGAAAGATTCTTTCGTCGAATGATCTGTCGGCAAGGAGTGTTTTCGGCGAACCTTTGAATGGATAAGGATTCTTTCGTAAAACAAACCGTCGTCCAGGAGTGGTTTCGGCGAACCGTTCGTTCGACGAATAGTTTTTTCGGCAAAGCGACAATCGTTTAAGCGTGGTTTCGATGAAGCATATCGTTCGATGAAGGGTGAATCGGAGAACCATATCAAGCTCCAGGTCTGCTACCAAAAAATATTATTGTTAGTATTTATGTATCTTAACAGTGATACATGCTGTTTACTGGACCGATTGTCTCATTCGCTCACAGTGATGGTCACCATCGGCTATAGTAGCAATAATCAGGTCGTAGATATATGGGTATAAGGAAATACTTTCTTCAATTAATCTGTAAAATATTTACTGAAGTTGATGTAATTTAAATTTACCTTGCACCCAACAAAAATAGGTTTAAAACACACTTAAAGTGGTAGTACACGTATATCGTTTTAGTGTCGGTTTTACAGCCGGCCGCTTGCCTGCCTATCTTTTATACCCGTATTATCTATCTGGGAGTAGGTGGGGAGGGTTGGGGCTGACTTTAAAATGAAGAAATAATAGGTACATATCGACGCTTGAAAGGCAATAATTACCAAGCGACATGATGGCAACTTTACACTAGAGCATTTCAAAGTTTTATTTTTTGGAAAAAAAATCGTCAAAAATCGTCTATTAGTCATAGCAACTCAATTCTAACGATTTTTAAATGAAGTTTATAAGCTTTGTGAACTGGCATTTAAAGATTATGAATATTCTCAATATTTCAAGAATTAGTGTCGGTTAGTTAAATTTTAATTAAAATCACAAACAGGTAAAAATTACTTTCCGACAGCAAAAGTTTATTATAAAACATGTTAAAGTCAAAGTCAAAGTCATTAAAGATTTTAGTACACAAAATTAAAGATTTTTTGACAAAGTTTTCGACGGATATCGACATTATTATCAACATCAAAACAGCCCTTGTAGTAATCTACAATCACTCACTGCTTATTATTTGCCTCCATCTTACGCGGGACAAATTAGAGCATACTTTGCCACGCTGCCCTAGTGCAGATTGGTGAAGGTATAGGGGCCTGTGACTAACCCTTTGTCAAACACTTCTATGTAAGCCCCTAACGTCCGAATATTAAAGTCAAATATCTCGCAAAGTAGACAGCTGATCTCATAAAGAACATGAGCAGTCGTTGTAAATAAGTAAGGCAATTTATTTTAATACAAAATAATTATTAGAAATTTCTAAATATGAATAGGTCGGTAAAATAAAATTTTATTTAAAAAGAAAATTGCTGCCTTAAACTGTTGATACTTTTTTTTAATTGGTATGGTTTTCTGACACTTACCTATTCATTATCTATTTATTTAAATCAAATTTAAATGAACCAATTAAAGTTTTCAGATCAGCCTTTTTCAGGAGTCTTACACTATTATTACTCAGAAATTAAAAATAGAACTATCTACAATACTGATATCAGTTTTTTTACATAAATTATTTTCAAGGAATGTAATTGAATCGCATACAACATTCATTGATAATTGTATCTCAAATTTGTAACCATAAATTTGGGATAATATACTCAAAGAATATTCTGAAATCACAAAAAGTTTTACGGGTTTCACGAATGAAAATATTTTCGTAAACAAGCAATTATACAACATAACTATGATCAACTTTAACTAATTTAAAGCTGTAGTTACTACTTGTTAGGAAAAATGGGATTTAGCAATAACATTTAAATCAAACAGAAATGTTATGCAATGTCACATAAGAATATTTAGCACTTGTACCTTATTATCACAATGAAATATTTATTAAAATCGAAGCTAAATTCTAAACGAAGTATTATACAGCGAGGTAGATATAGGTTACCAAGTGAAAATTATAGATTGATATCCATTCATCGACATTTAAATAACAAAAGAAGGTTTATATAATCTACATAATTTAGTCATTAGTTTACTAGGAAGTTACATAGAACAGTATTATCAAAATGACCCATTATAATCAACATTGAAAATTTCAAGTATTTATGAATCACCGGGCTCTACGTCTTTAATATCTGAGTCTGGCAAATCATTGGCGTAAATTCAGAATACGGTATCTCGGTGAATTCATTGTGTAATTGAGTACGTATAACTTTATCCTTGCAAAGTGTAACAAGGTCATTATATTTTGCCTTTGCTTTCAGCATATTTGAATAGTAACACGACATAAGAGGTACCATGGTCTTAGATTAGATTCCTTCAGGTAAATATTTGAAATGTTACTTTTTTCTAACACTTTTTCATTATTATCATCCAAACTTATATATTTCTGTTTTTAGTTCGTTTTCTTTGTGGTTGCTATTTTTGAACCTATTTCCACTTCTTCATTAGAAGAAAATTTTAACCATTCACCCTTATTTAAGGTTCTTCACAAGCAATTAGAGTTGAGTAATCATCATATTAACCTGATGTGTATTTTATCAGTTTTGTTGTAATCCGCCAGATTTAAACCATCTCCCAATGGTAGAATGTGTAGGATTGGCACTTACTTCGATGTAGCTTGCCGTATTTATTTCTGTAATCTTCATTGTTTTTTCTTAGGCGTTGGTTGCAGTGAACGTTTTCGGTACAGTCAAATCAACCAACATGTTAAAAGTTCTTTAACTGGTTAATTTGCTGGTATGCCAATTTGGATTACAGAATAATCACCTGCTGGGACTGTATTCTGTTGTCCAGATAGATCTGCAGGTACAATTTTCAGAGTAGGACCTAACGGGCTTCCAACAATTTCATCCATTAATGCTTCGCTATAGTTTTGGTGCTATTGATCATAATTTATTCGGCCAGATTGGTCATCAATCATTGGACTAGTATTTTCAGTGACATTGCTAGCAGAAAGAGTCTCACAAGTACTTGCAACGGAGTTCGTTGAAGGGCCTTCCTCTGAAATTATATAATGCTGAGAAATAATAAAAACGTAATATACCTATTACACATTGCCTTTTTTGTATAACTACAGTGTGAAATTTTTTTAAACATACCGGTTTATTCAAACCAAGGTATTTGAGAAATTGGCCCAATCCTTGCAGATTTTCGTCATTATTTTTGTAACAGCCTTGATATGTTGGTCCCTAATAATTAAACTTAAATTTTAGAATTTTCCGTTCGTTATTATTGAAGGCATAAATGATTAAATTATTTAACTAAGCAAGTACAAAACAGTTCAAATCCCTGCTATCCACACCGGCGTTTGACATAGCTGTTTAATTATGTTATCTACTCGCTTATTACGATTATTATGTACCTAAAACCATACATTGAAATCAATATAAAATGTGCATAATATAATGTAATACATATCAAATCTTTATATTGCACTTACCAAGTACACTTCAAGCTACGCGATGAAGCACTTTAAGCGATGTTTGCGAGCACACAGGTTGCCTATGCGACAATTTCGTGAAGTCTTAATCATTATTTTGTTACCAAATACCACTAAAAAGCTGCTTTACAGTGTGAGTAACCGACAAAACAAAATACTTGCATTAGGAATAAGCGCAGTTTTATACAAATTGAATACCAGTAATTATCATCTATGCAACAAAATCATTAAAAAATCGGCAGGTAAAATATAGCCAAACGACAAAATATTTTCTGTACTCGTACAGGGCAGGTAAACATTACTACTTGACGTTTTAAAGTTCATCGCATTTAGGTAAAAAGTACTAAGAGACAATAAATATATGATTAAGGTGTGTCAAAAAGTCTTAAACTAAAAGAAAAAAATATTTTTAATCAGGTAAAATGTCTTAAGCTAAAATACTTTATGTTCGAACACATTATTTCGAGTTCAGGCAAAATTTACTAAGTGTAAAAAGTTAAAATCGAATAGATACTATGTGAAAGTCATTCATAAATTGGTATAATTTTAGTCGCTTAGACGCCGAAAATTGAGAAAATGTGTTATATTTTAAATTACTAAACGATAACCAACTTCGTCCTAGCGGCATGAGTGTAAGACCAATCGACGCAGAATTTTTTGCTGATTTCAATGATATATATGACTCAATATTGCCCAAAATGTCGCTTGGTAATTATTGCCTTTCAACCGTCGATATTATAAGTGTTGTTTTGTTGCTAACTCTACACTACATCACAAAGGTAAACGCTAGTTAAAAAAAAAAATAGCATTTAAGGACTCTCTGGTCAAGTCACAATAATTTAAAAACGCGTGAAACCCTGCAAAAAAAGTTTGCGGACAAGAATCAATTGCGTGCCAGTTGAATTTACAAAATCAAGATTATTCTGCTTATTTTCATAACATGATGTAGAAAGCTTACTGTAGAACTAAGTACTTGTACAGGAGCTTGTCTGATCTTTTTCAACTCATCAAATAAATAAAGCAACGTTCCTACGGTCACTACTTAGATGGGTGACCTGACTACTGTTAGCATTTACAATTAAGCGATTCCATAGATCCGAAAGCACGTTAAGTTGTCTTCGGAAGGCAGTCTATAGATATTACGCTGGCCATTAGCTGTCATGCCTCTGTGGCCAGCATATTCAGTTATGGCTATACGAATCTCTTTCTGGGCAGTTTGCCCGTGTCTAGCAATGGGAACGAGACGTGCTGGTATGGATAGAAATTAAAGTGAAGTGACCCTTTCACGCACCGACTTCTTCTCTTTTGAAACAAAATAATTAGGTGGTTGACTAACATAATATTTAGTAAAGGCATGGTCAATGTACCTGAACTTGCAGTTAACGCTTCCGTAAATTGCTCTTTCCACGATGAGGTTCCTATGATTATTGATGCGTTGGCTCTCTGCACTAGTTTGTCAACTGTATTCTGAAACAAATAGATACATGTCAGAATAATAAATAACACTAAGAATTCAAACGCGATAATTTGCTGGGTGTAGTTCAGTCAATCTTTCACGCTGAAACGGCTCAACCCGTTTGGAATGACTAATGGAATATGGATAGTTTAGGTCCTGTATTCACACATAACTACTTTTTATTATCATCATCATCTGTTTTCATCATTTTCGAGGCCAGTTGAAAATCAATATAGGTAAGTAATTTTAACATTTTTTTTTTGCAATGATGCTTCATTGCTACGCGTTTTACGAAATTACAACGATGGGAAAAAACATATTCATGTGTGGGATTTTCTTCTTGGTGTAATTTTGTAATGTAATCCGCGGAGCATGCGCCGTTGCAAATTATAGGATTGCGCCATCGTCAATAAGTTGAAAGCTGATTGCAAAAATAGTCTTGTTTGTAGTGCAAAGTAAGTTGAACTATAGATGTTGCTCCATCCCCATACGATGGTGAAGAATGAAATCATAGAACATAAAACAATACTACACGAAAGGACATAACAACGAAACAACAAATTAGAGTCATGCGTTACGTTGGCTTAGCTGTTAGAGCATACCCCGGCTATAGGCATGGATGGCGCGAGTTTGTATCCCGCACATGACTATAATTTTAACTGTCGTTGATCTTGTAATTTATTTGTTCGTAATAGCAAGATCCCTCGGTTTAATTCAAAAGGGCGTGATATAAGTAGATTCATTTGCGAGTGCTACTTTCTCAAAGCGTATTCGCAAATAAATTAGAATTCCTGCAATTTAGAGATCCTGGAATCGATTTCCGGGAGAGACAGTTTTCCGTTTTTTTAGGACAAAAAATCCAGTATCTATCAGGAGTCAGGAACTGCGGCTGGTAGATCACAATAAACTTATCATTACAGTAGAACTCTTTGTTGTGTGGTGTCATTAGTGTATCATTAGAGTGGGACCTGAAATGGGTGAGAGCTTTGAATTCTTCTCCTCTCCGGGGATATATCGGCGTGGTCATAATATTATTTTTAAATACATAATACTGTGTTCATTCGCATAAAATACATGTTCATTCATGATTAATTCAAAATCTGACTTTGGTGTTTATGTCGCTTGTGCAAAATAAAAATAATAGTTTCAAATCTAAGGGCCTGTTTCTGAATGTTCGAGTAAGTTCCGATTATACTACCCAGAACATATTTAATAAATAAAACAGTATCTTTGCGTTATACAGTCATTGATTTAGTCTATCCATCGGTTATAGCTTGAAACGCGCAGCATGTTAACTATCATTTTTATCATTCAGTAATTTTATGTTCTGAGTAGTATAACTTGAAGTTACTTGAACATTCTGAAACAGGCCCTTAGACTACTATATAATTTAGCATTGGTAGAGCACTTTGCTAATGTTCGTCTGGCTAGCTATCATACTATAATAGAAAATCTGTAACCAAGCGCGTGACAGTCCTTTCTAACTGTACTTGGGAGCTAGTCTCTCACAAGATGATATATGAATTAAAAAAAATATTTTGTGATAACCACAAACGAAACTGGCAATTTAAAAGGTACTTTAAATAACATTGTAATTATACCTTGAACTCCTTGCTCTCCTTTATCCTGAGCTGAGCTCTGGTGATGTCACCAGCCTTAGGTAGTCCCATCATGGCGACCACGGCTTCTTCTTCAGGCAGGGTTGCCAGGTGG
Organism: Plagodis pulveraria; assembly: GCA_963890685.1. NCBI lineage: Eukaryota > Metazoa > Arthropoda > Insecta > Lepidoptera > Geometridae > Plagodis > Plagodis pulveraria. Next base: position 4,584,687 of record OY982964.1, on the reverse strand, counting down.
TTGGCTTCGGTAAGACCAGGGTTGGGGTTTTCATCGTCTGCGGGAATTGAGAAAGGATTACGAGAAGGCATTGTTTATAAAACAATTAAAATACATCGATAATCTAAATATTTTTGAAATGAAATTCGTGGGTTACGCTCATATTTAATTGTTATTAAAAAACTGGAAATTCACTCAATTTGGAGATCGAATACGTGAATGCGAGTCGAATATGAGTGCCAACCCTGAGCTCGCAGACGCTGCTACGCACTCGCCCTGATAATGAGCAAACAAGCTCAAAACCCGCTGATTCGAAACCTAGCGTGGGTGTTTTGCTAAATAATAACAAATATTTTAATTAATAATAATAATAATAAAGCCCTTTATTCAGACGAACTTATTTCTATTTACAATGTATTAAGAACAAAAAATTATGACTAAAGATATATATGGATATATTTTGTAGTTAAAGTTGTCTTGATCTGTTCTATTCTAATACTTAATTATTTTTTGTAGGTCTGTTTGCCAGTCGGCAAAAGGCCTCCTCCAACCTTTTCCATTCCTGTCTCTCTTGGGCCACTCTATTCCACGTTACTCCTGCTACTTGCCTAATGTCATCATCCCACCTTTTCTGTGGTCTGCCCCTTTTCATTTTCCCTTCTCTAGAGTACCATCGTGTCACAATTTTGCTCCATTTCTCTTGGCCTCTTATCATGTGCCCTGCCCATTGCCATTTGAGTCTTTTGATTTTGGATGTTATATCTGACTGTCATTCTGAACTTCGATGATCAAAATCGCGATGTAACGTTTTACGTAAAGTATACGAGTTCGATCAACGTTGCCTCGAAATAACGCTCCTGCGATGTTATTTATTTTAGAATGTTCTCCACCACGATGCACGCAACTTCGAAAGTATGCTATTGCGATGAACTGAGTTGAGAATGTATTTTTTATGCGACGCCTGCAACTTCGAAAGTTTTTATTGCTACATATTTCTTTTAAAATCTACTCTAGAAGCAAGATAAACGTATGTTTGGCCTCGGAACCCAATTACTCACCGTACGCCATTCGTTAGTTGTTTTTTTGTATATTTTGAACCATCAATAGTGCCACTACTGAGCGTCTTGCCAAATATTCTCATATGTCCCATATATTAATGGGCAAACTTATTGCTATCTATTGGGCACAGTTCTGAGTTGTCAGTCTGAGTTCTATGGTTTTTTATTAAATACATAAAATACAGAAATTGTGGTATAGAACCTCCAATTCGCTACTTAGATTCGCATTTGGCTGGTTTTTCAGGATTCTTTTCGAGAAAACCGGATCTTATTAGGACTTGCAAGTAAGTTGAAGCAAAGATGGCCGAGCGGTAATAGCTATGGACTGCCGTGCCGCAGTACCCTGGTTCGGTCCCCACCGCCGGCTTGAGCTTCACCGCATTGTGGAAGGGCATTTTGCGATTGGCCGCCTGGCTAGCTACCACCCTCAAGTAGAAAGTCTGTCGCCAAGCACCGAAAGATGTGTTCCGGCAGTAGTCCTTGAGAGTCAGTGAAATTACAGGCACAATGAGACTTAACAACTATGTCTCAATGTGACGGGTGCAGTGCAATTCGTGACATGTGATGAATTGCAACTGTTATAGGCAGAGGTTAATCCACTTAACATCGGGTGGGCCTCGAGCTTGTACCGTCACAATAACATTAAAAAAAAAGTCTTCTGGGTAGGTGAAAATCAAAAAGTACTAGACCCATGTTGATAAAATTTATAAATCTGGAAGTATACCCTACCCAAAAAAGAATTATCAAAATCAATGCACAATTGCTGGAGAAACCAGTGAACTACAAAACAAAAACAGTGCAACATATATATTACAATACGCATCTCTTGCTTCTAGAATAGATTCTAAAATAAATATGTAGCAATGAAAAACTTTCGAAGTTGCAGGCGTCGCATAAAAAATACATTCTCAACTCAGTTCATCGCAATAGCATACTTTCGAAGTTGCGTGCATCGTGGTGGAGAACATTCTAAAATAAATAACATCGCAGGAGCGTTCTTTCGAGGCAACGTTGATCGAACTCGTATACTTTACGTAAAACGTTACATCGCGATTTTGATCATCGAAATTCAGAATGACAGTCGTTATATCTATGACCTTCGTCTTTTTCCTGATGACATGGTTTTTTATTCGGTCCGACTTTTTCACATTCAGCATACTTCTTTCCAAATATTTTAATTACCAAAATAAATATTTTTTTGTTTATGTGCCCATTGAATATAAAAAATTGTTGAACCGTGATATAGTTACTTTTACCTAAATTGAGTCCTGAGATATTATTGACGATATTATTTAGAATCTTTAACATTCTATTAATATAATATTATTATGCTAGATTCCATTATCTTTCTTTTAATAGCTTAAATTCTTAAATTACCATTTTATTTTTCTTTCACTTTATATATTTACTTTAAGTTCCTTTACATGTCTAATTATGCTCTAAATATTTAACGCACCTCAAACACACTCTGCCTACCCCTTCGGGGAATACAGGCGTGATTATATGTATGTATGTAAATAAATATAATTTGTAAGTGTTAAATGAGGCAAGGTAGGCGTAAAATTATACTCATAATATGCTTCTTGTGCTTTCTCACTACGCTTATTTTCTAATTTTTTTTTTATCCTTTTTATAACTAATATCAACATCGTTCAATTTACAAACTTTCTAACAACATTTACAACCAATACCTACACAAAATACAACCACAAAAATACAACCGTAGAAAAAATATTCGCGCGCCAAATAATCAAGCGACCGACCGTAAAAATGCAGGCTGAACGTGTTTTCGGTCGGGCCGACCGAGATATGAATTACAACGCATTACATTCATTTCAGACCATGGATTTAAATAAAAAAAGGAAGTTAGGGTACGCTCTAATATCACGACAGTACATTGTGGCGAATATTGAACTGTATTGTACTGTATCAACCAGCTCGCCCACTGCTGAACACAGCATTTATGCCAAGCGTGGGGATTATGTCAAAACCTTCCTAACGGGGTAGGTCTTTGTTCAACGGTTGACTTTATGCCTGCTGATGATGATGATGCTTAGACTAGCGTTGTATGGTCATGTCCTGAGGAGGGATGAAGAACCTTAAACATTATTCGGTATAAATTTTGGACGAACGTTGGGCAAAATAAGGTGAAGGTGTTTTTTTTTTTATGCTATTTTGACGGAACAAGCTCGAGGCCCGCCTGATGTTAAGCGGACTAACCTCTGCCTATAACAGATGCATTTCGTCACAAGTCACGAATTGCAATGCGCCCGTCACCATGAGACACAGTTGTTAAGTCTCATGTGGCTGTAATTTCACTGGGTCTCAAGGACTATTGTCGGAACACACCGTTAGGTGCTTGGCGACAGATTTTCTACTTGAGGGTGGTAGCTAGCCAGGCGGGCATCGCAAAAAGCTCTTCCACCATGCGGTGAAGCTCAAGCCGGCGGTGGGGATCGAACCAGGGTACTGCAAAATGTTGATGGTATAAGCCTGAGTTATGGTAACTTGCCACCAAGGGCAGTTTCTTCTAATAGACGAAGCGAGAAGACCACGCCAACATGGTTTAACTTAAAAAAAATTAAGTTCCTAAGTTATCCTTTTATTAGACAGGGTTAGTGGAAAAATGATAACAAGCACTTAGAGTTCACTTCTGTTAGTCCTAACAAATACTTTTAGTAGATTTATTTTATTTATATTGGATTGAATAAGGACGAGGTGCTTTTTTATTTATTATTTTTATTTTGTTTGTTTGTGATAGAATAAGCACGTGGTCCACCTGATGTTAAAAGTCTCTTGTGCTTGCAATTTATTAAAAGGTTATTAGTATTTTTCTAATAACGCTGTATATTACTTGTTTTAAATAGAAACAAGTCACTCTTATGTAATGTTTTTATTAAATTTTAAGAAAATTTATCGTTCTGTTGAAAATAAAAACGTGTTAAGTAAAAGATGTTTCCATAAAATATATTATAAGGGTAACTTGATAAGTAATACATTCTGTTAACCCCCTGTTTACGTAAACAGTCCTTGCGTGACTATAATTATTATACTTAAAAAAGTAACAGGTATATATTTAAAGATAATGATAAAAGTCAAATAAAACAATTTTCGCCAATAGGGTTTTGGTCTCATGTAATAGAGGGCAAGCCTATTGCCATTCACCGGGCACAGTTTCAGGGTCATACAAAAAGTTTTCTCTAACACACTGGACGAAACACAAGAACATATTACGAATCATTTGCTAACGCTGACCACATATAAGACAGGAACACAAGAACATATTGTATGATACCTTGACAGGCCACTAAGACGGTATACAGCCCTGTTATGCGTCTAATGCCCACAACACCCTACTCACATTTACGTGAGAAGTGGCATGCTGTTCATTTGGTGCACTTTCCCCTTAGTCGCCTCTTACGACACCCACAGGAAGAAATGGGAAGGTGAAATTCTAACCCGGAACCCCACTGCGTAAAAATATTGTATTCTTGATAAACATAATCAATAATCATATGCCATGAAGGTCTTATGTACATACTTATTTAACGAAAGTATTTATTATTAGTTGTATGACCTTATTATATTATTTTGTGATAAGTACCTATGTAGATAATTACAAAACTTTGTAATTTTTAGTAACGCCAAGCGAATAAGCTAACAAAACTACAACAAAAGGTTTTTTTCCGCTCGAATTTAAATATATTCCTTTAGATTTAAATTTTGTCTATGTACTTATTTAACTAGCGCTGTTTGAACAGTATGAAAGTAAATATCTACTAAGTAAATACGATCGTGTTATGCAAAAGTAGAAAAAAGTGTATGTCTAAATTTCTCTATAGACCAGCGTGGAAATGTGCCGCTTTGATAAAACGTGCGGCCTAACTTTTTCTGACAAAGAAATGATGACGTCCGCTCACCTCCGAGGGAACAAATCAACTGAGGGTCGGGCTGACAGACGCGCCTATGTAGTGAAAGCCAATTTGGTTTGCAAAAATGGTTGGTCCAGCTAAGCTGTATGGTTTGTTTTCACTTATTTAGAGCAATAACATATATATTATTTACAAAAACTGCAAAGGGGACTACTGTATCTACTGTAATTTTGAACTCAAAACAGTTTATTTGTAATCGGGTGTAAAAATCGAACACCAAATGTAATGAATGATCACTAAATCTCAGTCATAGTTAGGTGCGACGACGAGCGAAGCGAGGAGGAGCGTTAGGTCACGTGTGACAACAACGCGCGAGCCGAGCGAGCGAAGTGAGCATGCCTCGGCAGCGGCCGGTGATGCACTAGAAGAATTATAGCAAGTTTAGTTTTGGTGATCAATTGGGTTAACAATGATTTATTTGGAGTCATTTTGCTTAAATAGGATAGCGAAATGATAAACTTGATTGGTAAAGGTTATAAGTTTGCATTAAAATGCGGGTCTAATTTTGGTGATCATTAACTATTTTTGTCTGTTGTATGTTACTATTAATGGTGTCTAAACATAAGCTTTAACAAAACATGAAGGACGGATAACAACAAAGGACAAACAAAATAATAGGTGGTTTCATCTGTAAAGTTTGTTTAATTCTAGCAAACGAGCCAGAAACAGATATCTAGTTATTATTAAATACCAGTTTCAACGTTTCGCCAGAAAACGATGTAGTAATTAAAATCCAAACATTGTTCCATAATACCCTCCACATACGTTAATTACTGAGCACAACCCAACATAAAGGATTCATAACGAACCAACCAAACTAATACAATCAAAAATCAAAAGAACAAGTTAACATTTGTATTAAAACTATTTATTTACCACCTCTCCACGAAAATGGTCGTTTGAAGATCACAAGCTCGCAGCAAAATCGACTTTTGTTTTGTTGCATGTGATAGATTATTTGAAAATTGGCTCACTATTTATTGAAATATATGCTCATATTTACTTGATTGGCTTGAAGCTTAAGTTTTAAACAACTGGCATAATGTGACATTCTAATTTCGTTTTAGAAATACTCTGTGGTTTTTAAAATGAAATTAAGTATTGGTTTAATTTTCTATGTGTATATTTTATCTGTGGTGTGAATTTAATACTGTACCTAATAAGACTGTGATCAAGCATCATATTATATGGATTATCATGTTCACTGGAATCATTATTTGATGATATTTTTACTTTAAGTATATTTTATAAGTAGTGTAACGGACATGTGACAGTTGTAAAGATACTTATTTAAAATAGTTTATATTATGTACTTTATTTCTACGTGTAAAACCATTGAAGATTTTACTATAGTTATTGCCATATATGTATAAAGCTTGAAATCAGACAATTGTCAATGTTAAAGAGTTCTGTGTTTGTGACGGAAGTCGTTTCGTCACCTTGTTTGTTCCTTCCTAAAAAAAGGGGTAGTGTAAGGCGAGTAGATTCACTTTCTGTCGGACCGCCGTGCCGAGCAGACCTCCAGTGGTGTCCGATCAAGATGTTGGGAAGTTAAGTAATTTATTATTCTCTTTTCTGATATTACGTAACGACAACCCTCGTTTAAATGTAATGGGTCTTAAAATTGTTTGTTATAAAGGTTTTTGACAATTATATATTGAATAAGAAAATATCTGTTTAGGTATATCATGACATTATATGTTAATTAATAGTTGATAAACCAGTGAAAGTGTAAATAAAGTGTATATAGTAAATATGTCACATATTGTTAAAAGACGTTTAAAAGAATGGCCCAGAGTTTGTTGCCCGTTCTTCTCGCAGTGGCTCAATACAATTTTGTTTGCTGAACGTGGCAGTACAATGTAGAATATTTCAATATTAAAATTTCATCGGAGCGTCGTAGACGCCTAAATTGAATAAATGGTATTGACTTTGACTTTGTTGTTTAAATCAAACTAACACATGCATGTTCATGAATGTAATAATAATCTATACTTTCCTTTTCTGTAAAATGATGTATTTTCAAAATTATTTTAACGAATCATTTTGTATAAGGAATTTTATTTTCACATCTAGATATAAAATAAATTATATAGCGAAAGAGACAACTGATAAACCAGAAACATTGATATTAGGCTCTAAAACTTGCTTACAATATTGCATCAAGTTAGAACACTTGATATTTAAAATATGAAAAAAAATCCGTTTGTATGGAAAGTGCTACGGAGATACTAGCTTTAAAAACTAAATCTGTCGCCAAGCGTTTAAAGGTGTGTTCTAGCAGTTGTCCTTGGGAACCAGTAATACTCCTCGCCCCAATACTTACCCCCAGTTGACATAGTGGTCTAAGGCTAACCTATCAGGTATAAAAAAACTGAGCATTCTAAATAGCTCTCATTAAGTTTACGTGAAGGTTAAATATAAAGTGAAGCCTAACTGTGTACGATCCAAGATAAACGCTCTCATCCAGTATTCATCACATCCATTCACTTGATGCATTGGCAAGTTGAGCGTGAAAAATTAAGCACAGACATCTGAGCCACAGTGTAAGGACAGAGCAGGGAAGCTTTACCGAAACTTAGGTCGAAGTGAGTCTAATTCGTGGCTAATTTTGAACATATTTTTATGATATATGTATTTTTTCCATTTACAGAAATGAATAAAATATTTCTAAATATGATAACAAGCATTAACGCGTGCTAAGCGAAAATCATATTTTACAAATTATTGGAGTACAAAATTTTATGCCCAAGGCGGTAATCGCGCACCGTCCCCTACGACGGTTAAAGTAATACAATAAGAGCACGAAATTTCGGCTAGAAATTGCGTGCCCACGTGGCCGAGCGGTGTAAACATCCGGCGTGATATCGGTTCGATTCGTCCTATAGCCTCAGTCTGACATTTTTCAAAGACCACTTCATCTTAAAGCCAGAGCAGTGCTGGATAAGCTCTTGAGTATTATTCATATATAATTAGTGGTATATAGCTGCAGTGCAGTTAAATCCAGTTATCTTTATTTATTTTATTTATAGCTGATAGTCCATTATCTCACCTGATGGTAAGTTATGATATGGTCGAAGATGTTGTTCAGGATAACCTATAATTACTAGCTCTTAAGGACAGCTGCCGGAGTATACCCTTAGGTGCTTGGCGATAGATTTTCTAGTACAGGGTGGTAACCAGGCGGGCATGCTCTACCAACATGCTCTTACGACCGTCTTCCTAAGACGACAACCGGGACCGACGGCTTAACGTGCCCTCCGAAGCACGGAAGCGCTCAGTAATAATGTCACTAGCAGTCACCCATCCAACTCATGACGGCGGCGGACGTTGCTTAACTTAGCTGTTAAGAACGGCTAAGCAAACTTCGCTACGAGCGCTTCATCTGAAGGAATGATGGATGTATCACCGCCATGATTCATAGTTTCCAATTAGGAAAATAGACATGGCCAAGAGATAATGATTAACTTATTATATTCATTTATAGTACTGTGGTTTGCAGCTTCAGAAACAAATACACCTATAGAACACTCAGTAAAATCAAACAAGTGATTCCAAAGAATATCTTAAAAAAACCGGAGTATTTTTATGGTGGGTAGGTATTTATGACAGTGCCCGTAGCACGTGGGTTACCAACACCAGTGTAGAGCATCAGTTCATCATCAACGCTGCCAGTTCTTTCACAAAACCAATGGCTCCTTTAGAGTGTATTTTTAGATGAGACATTGACATGTATTATTCATTTATATTTTTTTTAAATTTATTTATCTATACTCCACAAACTCCAGGGTCCGAGCCTTTTTTAATTGTGATTTTTTTTATTATTACTAGAAATAAGAAATAGAAAACATACAACATTCTAAGAGGGAACAGTGCTTAAAGAAAAGGTTTTTTTTTCGGTAAAGTCATTGGCACTAGCATTTAGAGCAGACCGGTGTTCTCTAGCAGCACCCGCTCACGAGTTGACGCATGTGCCAGCCATCGCCTTCCTCAACCATTTCTGAGGGAAGATGGCGACCCGACACACAACACCGCCACTAGACAACACCTTTATGTGAGCATGACCGCTCTGGATACCCGTGCCAACGATTACAATTATTGCACATATTTATAATTTGGGACTACAATAAAATTATATATATTAAAATTACATACAGAAATTATTATTTTTTTGTCATTCTCACACGTCTAAAATTTGGGACTACAATAAAATTTAATATAATAAAATTACACACAGAAATTAAATTACGTGTATTATTGATAGTTCAAGGTATTTTAGTGTGTTTTTAAGGGATTTCCCTGCATTATTAATGCTCCAGCAAACTAAGAGACAAAAATCCTATACATGTCAATGTCTCATCTAAACATACACTCTAAAGGCCCAGGCACTTGAGACTTCCTCTGCAACTACTCCAGTTGCAGAGGAAGTCTCAAGTGCCTGGTAGGCCAGGTGGCCAGTACGCTGGACCCAGCGCCCATATGGTGAATCCATGGAATGCTAAGTAATATGTCTCAGTAGTAAGATGGGGGCTTACGGGGACCCAGGTTTAAACGCCGTTGAGTAATGTTATATAATACTTTTATATGTTCCTATAACTATTGTACTGGATGGTTAACTCAAAACACGAGAAAATCTACATAGAATATGTTTCTATTAGGCTTAATAAACAACTTAGATTCGTGAACATGTAAAACTCTGTATGATTTAAATATACTCAGAACGTCCCCAAGGGTGCCCAAGATACAGGCTTTGCCTAGTTTGGAACCCACTGCAAACGCTTGACATACCTGATCAACTTGTAATTGTAAGCATTCTACGAATAAATATGAAAAGAATTTATATTATTATAAAAGAATTTACATTCTTGAGCCGCGCCGCTTCGCTGCCACGCTGTGCCGCAGTAGTGCGGTTTGGCCTTTAGACAATGACGGCGGTGACAACGTCACCTTAACGCGACTAATCATATCTAAGCGCGATGCGATCATTTCTTAGCGCCAAATCAATTAACCAATCAAATTGAATTTGGAAAATTGTGCATGTTTTGTTACTTGTGAACTTGGTGAGTCCGAAATTAAAGCGGTCTCTGTATCAGATTTATACTTCTTTACATTATATATTCGTAGTAAGCATTTCACAATTCAGTGTAATTGTCATTAATTGTGTTTTTGATAGTAAAATATTCGTATTCAAAAAAAAACACAGTGACTGAGTGAGTGAAACAATCTTACTATTGTATTATTTTGCCTATTTGTTACACTGTGTCTTAAATATACGTAGCTATAGTAAGACTTAATGGCCTGCCCTTGGTACTGGGCGGCTATCCATTCAGTTCACGAGAAGCACTCGGAAAATATGCAGCGGGATGAAAAGAAGAGCTGAAATCTTTGCCGTGAAAGAGACGCATTGAAATGTAAAATTTTCTGGGGAAATGTTTTATGATTTGTGGTTTATGCTCATATAACTGCCTAACATTTAACAACTATATTTCTTAATAACATTACAGGCTAGTGCCCATTGTATATATAGAGCACAACTTTATGTTTTTGTGCTGTGCAATGATGTGACTATATACGCTTCTTTCTATATATGATTGCAAGCATTCGTAAATGTGATTTTCGCTCAGCACGCGATAGTGCTTGAAATCATATTTAGACATATGGAAGGGCAGCAACATAATTGTAAAAAAAAATGTTAGAAAAAGCACTTCTTTCGATCAGTTGAAGTCTAGTAGTCTAGTTGATGACTGCATACCGTCCCCTATGACGGTTAAAGTCAGACAACAGATCTCAAAACTTTGTATCAAACGAGAATGTTCGATAGTTCGGATGGTTTAGGCAATCGGCACGAAATTGGGGGATGCTGGTTCAAATCATAGTTAATACTCTGAAATGATAATGTCAGTTGTCACAATAGAATGTTTTCGGACTTGCTTCCAAGTCCGAAAACATTCTATTGTACATTTTCTTATACAACATATAAAAACATTACATTTCTTGGTTTTTCTTTTTTGAAAATGTTATGTTATTTACGAAGAAATAATTGTTGTGTTTATTTCTTTCAACCGTTATTATAAAATGCACGTTTCAGTTTTACATTTACAAGTGGATTTGATTCTTATTTAAGTCAGACAATATTTATAAAATCTAAAATAAGAATGCAGTCTTATATATGACAAAAATGAAATGAAATTCTCGTGAGTTTCACACATATTTAAATATTATAAATTAAACCGGAAAAAACACTCACGTTGGGGATCGAATACGTAACCCCGCGGGCCCGCCGGGAGCTCGCAGACGCAGATATGCTCGAAACCCGGGTCAACGTATTCGATCCCCAACGTGAGTGTTTTTTCCGGTTTAATTTATAATTTTTAAATGAAGTATTATTTCATGGAAACATCCTTTCTTTTATATTTAAAGTGTCATAGCCGTGAGACACCCTGTATATAGGATGCTATATATATACGCGTATATTATTCCTATTACATTGCATTCACCAACATCAGTTTAAATTAATACGCAGACAATTTTATAATATAAACAAAAACATTCAATGTAATAATATTGTTTTACTATCATAAAACGTACCTGTTATATTTTAAATTTGTTGGATTTCTGTTGAGGAAAAAAGAAAACTCTTCGGTTTGACTTTTATCACAAGTGACAGCAGCATGTACATATAATAATCTATGTATTATCAGCAGTAGCTAAGTGGCCATATTTGTTTTTAGTTTATGGAGCTATACCGCTGAATTCGACAGTATACATTTTTAAACTTCGATTAGAATTTTCCCATTGCAACAGCTGTCTGCCTGATGTCAAATTGCATAAAGTGAATAAAATACTGCAAAATCATTGGCCGTATATAGTGACAAAGGTCTATCATATTTTGTTGTATAGAGATTTTAAAGTTATCCACGAATTAGTAATTCCTTAGTTTGGTGAAAATGGCCCTTAATGTAACAGATTTCTAAGAGTCGATATTACGTTTACCGGAAGCTTTTTTCAATAGCATCAAACTTAATCCCACGCGGAGAAAGTCACGGTTGGCTAACATAAACTAAAATAACCAACCACTGTTCCCTTGCAAAGTTTTTAGTTTACGTATCACGCGTAACCCATATCGTCCATATATGAATGAAATTCAAATAATATCATTGTATGTTGCACATAGAGTGTCGTACTTGTATATTTTATTTTATTGAATAAATTACTTGAACTTTAATCTTTAGAAACTATGCTATCATTAAAATTTGAAAAGCTCCTAGCGAAGTTTGCTTAGCAGTTCTTAACTGACCAGCTATGTTAAGCTACATCCGCCGCGGTCATATGTTTAATGGGTGACCGCTAGTGACATTACTACTGAGCGCTTCCGTGCTCGGAGGGCACTTTAAGTCGTCGGTCCCGGTTGTTGTCTTAGGATGGCAGTCGTTACAGCAGTTACCACCCTCAAGTGGAAAATCTGTCGCCAAGCACCTAACGATTTGTTCCGACAGCTGTCCTGGAGAGTCAGTAATTCTAGGTCAGCCTCAACAAGATCTTCGACCACAGACCACCAGGTGAGATAGTTAATCAAAGACTTACCTAACAACTAAAAAAAATGAAAAAAATGTTTGGTATCTATCTTCAATAATCTTTGTAGGTATCAGAAAGTGACCCTCGTTTAGTTGGATTACCATTAACAAGGTGCTATCTCCCCGCTAATAACTCCAGACGGCCTTCGCTACCGAGGTAACCATAATCTGGATTGGAAATTCAAATCCCTTTTAAGTTACGTCATCCAATTTTAGCCTTTAAACCTTTTGACATTGATACTGAACTCGCTAACGACATCATTATCCTATTCTTACCTCACCTATTATAGCTTTTTTTTTATTAAATAACCGGCCTCGTTATGCCTTTACTATCAAAATACTACGAACTATATACAACACTACAGCTACTAAATTTTTTTTTTTTTTTTTTTTTATACCACAAAGGTGGCAAATAAGCATACGGCCCGCCTGATGGTAAGCAGTTACCGTAGCCTATGGACGCTTGCAACACCAGGGGTATCACTCGCGCGTTGCCGACCCTGAAGAAATCTCTTCAATCCCTCCACAAAAAAAGCATTTAGACAAACAAGTCATTGCAGACTCACAGGGAGTCCAAATGCTCCAGCCCACTACCAGTTGGCAGCGTGCCCAGCATGTGGCGCTTGCGCTATGCTTGTGTTGTGTTTTTTTTTGTGATGGCCTATTGGAAATTGTTTTTGAATTCTCTCGCATTTTTTGTTCGCTGAGTGAGAACAGTGGTGAAAATTGGATACATTATTTAGAACACTCATATTTGTTGACGGTTTGGATTCCTCTTAAAAAAACCTTGCCCTCTTATGTTGAGAAAAACAGAAGAGGGAAATTTTCTTGCTGGCGTTCTTGAGTGAGACCACGTTTTTGGGGTTCCATACCCAAAGTATAAAAACAGGACCCTATTACTGAGACTTCGCTGTCCGTCCGTCCTTCCGTCTGTCACCAGGCTGTATCTCAAGAACGGTGATAGTCTAGATAGTTGAAATTTTCACAGATGATGTATTTCTATTGGCGCGATAAAAAAAATTGTAAAAATAAATATTTAAGAGGGGCTCCAATACAACAAACTTGATTTTTTACCGTTTCTTGCTCGATACTAAATATTTAGCTCTCTGTTCTCTTTAAAAATAAATAATTAAATTAAAATAAAATAAATAATTAAGAAGGCTCCCATACAATAAAATTGGTATTCGCCGTACCTACCCAGCTCAATCGGACACTGCGAAAAGTGTTTGTAACTTGCAAGATTAGGTTACAGATAATGGTACGGAACCCTGCGTGCGCGAGTCCCACTCGTACTTAGCCGGTTTTTTTATCAATAATTCTGGCCATTATTAAATAGTTAGTTATTCGTATTCTTGATCAAACTTACAGCGTCGTCATTAGTTTTGTTCATATGTGAGTACCTAAAAATGTCTATGTTAAGTTAGTTATAGTTTACTCCGCGAAACGCGGACAAGTTTTATGTCCGCCCAAAAGGGCTGTTCCAGCAGATGAGACTTTCCTTTCACTGCACTCTAATTAATTTCTGCTGAAACGATTCCTGAACGATACACATATTGTGCTCTAAAAACATGAAAATCCACGGAAATTTTAATATTGTTAGGTTTGCAATAACGCCTGCTATGCGGATTACATTACAAAATCACAAATATACGATAGGAAAAAATTATTTATTTATTTTATCCCGCACATGACTAAAAGTTTTTCCTATCGTATATTTGTGATTTTGTAATGTAATCCACGGAAGTTCTTAATTTATTTTATTAATGCAGACATGTTGCTGAGCTGATCATAACCAGCATCTACTAATTATTTAATAATATTCTAATGTAAGATTACGTATACTTCTAAATTTAATGTGTGATTTTTCATGCATTAAATATTTGTAGTTCTATTTATTTATGGTATGTATAAACTACTCTATGACTAACAATTACAAACTCAAATATTATCGTAAGCCGCATAGTCCAAGAGCCTAACCCCTGTAATCCGATTGCCGACCGCAGAAACCCACTAACTCTGTAATAATTTAATTCCTTGACATCCTTGGAACTGTTGAGTTGTTTTATTTGTAACTAGTTTTACACTTTTTTATACCAGTTAGGCGACAGATTTTCTACTTGAGGGTGATAGCTAGCCAGGCGGGCATTCGCAAAATGCCCTACCACCAGGCTGTAACGACTGTCATCCTAAGACAACAATCGGGACCGACGGCTTAACGTGCCCTCCGAATCACAGAAGCGCTCAGTAGTAATGTCACTAGCGGTCACATATCCAAGTCATGACCGCGGCAGACGTTGCACTGCTAAGCAAATTCGCAACGAGCGCTTCAAAATTCATATTTACCTAATTCTGAATACATATCCTTGAGTCTAAAATCTATGCTACTAGTTTGTAAGTTTTCCGTAAATATATATAAATTTTAAAAATTATTTGGATAAATCATTTGAGTTTCACATTTAGAGATAATATAAATAATAAGAAGAAAACCTGGCAAACCAAAAGGAAACATTTTAGACTTATGGACCTGTGAAATTTTAACGAGTTTGAACACTTGGTATTTAAAATATCACGATACTACGTGTATAACCCCCGTGGGGTGCCTAGCTAGGATGTCACCCCCCCGTGGGTGTCGTAAGAGGTGACTAAGGGTAACCAGGAGGTGGGCAGCAGCACTTTCTGTAATTTTTTTTACTTATTTTTATTTTTTGTTATATTTCACACTGCGATCTCCAAGCCGCCTGCCAAGCGTGGGGATTATGGCAAACCACCCATATTGGGTGAGGTTGTGATCAGCAGTGGACTATCCGGCTGACAGTACGTGTATGGGATGAGCTACGAAGACACTTGCCATAATGACGTGGTCAAACGTGGTAAACAACTGCTGAAATAGATGTTGAAATGCTTGGCGACAGATTTTGTACTTGAGGGCAGGAAGGTACATAATAGGTAGCGAGACGGGAATTCACAATACGGAGTTTTCAGTTTTACTTCCATATCTAAGACATAAGGGACTGCCACAAGTTGGAACCAGCTGCCTGGTGAAGTATTTCCGAACAGAAACGACTTAGGGGCCTTCAAGTAGAGAGTATATTCCCTCCTCAAAGGCTGGCAACGCATCCTCGAGACCTCTGGTGATGTTCGTGGGCGACGGTAATCACTTACCACCAGGTGAGCCGCATGCTCGTTTGCACTCCTATCCCATAAAAAAAGGTATACAAAGAACTTGCGCGTCCGGCGTCACTCTTTGTATTTCAACAGCCCTTAAAAGAACAGTAGGTTATTTAGATCACTACATCAAAGGTACATTATAAATGGGCATTTTCAATTTGATTGGTAATCTTATATAATATACCGAACTAAGATAATGAATAGATTCAGGCGTTACTTTGCGAAAATCCATACATAATATTAAAAAAATAAGAAAATACTTACATATAAAGCAATACATAGAACACACGAAAATGAATATATGATATATAATTATTATTTAGTAACCGGCTAGGACTCGCGTTATATTTACCGGATATTACTGAAACTTCAACAATATCCGGTAAATATTACGCGAGTCCTAGCCGGTTACTAAATAATAATTATGGAAAAAACTCGCGAAAGTTTTTTAGCTCAATATGTGGGCTGATAATTATGTATAATGTAAGCTAGTAAAATCAGATATACTACTAAGGTAACACATCACATTTTAAACTAAATACATATATAGCATACATCAATACAAATTGCCACAGAAAATTATAGATTATACAACAAATACATAAGTCATACCGCAGTCAATGTATTGAAATGAACTAAAACGATCTTACTTGCCAAATATTGTGATGAAGAGAGATAATCCAGAAGAAAGCATAAAAAGAAATAAAAGAGAAATAAAGTACAAAGAAAAATAGTAAGAAATTCTAATAAATAATAGTAATCGTAAAAATATTAAAGAATGTATATGGTAATAAACTAGACCGCAGTGAGTCTCCGCAAAGATCTCGGAAAATAGAAAATATTAAAAAAAATGCTCCTTGATACGACTAACACAGTTGAGAAAAGACAAACATAAATTAAATAAGCTCTGAAATGAGATCCTCCTCTTTTTTGAGAGTTGGTTACTGATAGTTTCGATGCGTACCTACTGAGCAGATGAAAAAACAATAATATATATAAAGTGCTTTGTATATATAAATATTTTTGTCGAAATAAATAGTACGATTAGATTAAACAATGCAAAAAAAATATGTCAAAGTTTACATATTGTATATTTTTGTTACGAAGAATATAAAAAAAAAATTCACCATAAGTAATAGTAAATATTACATATATAAATGCGTTTTTTCTTCAACATTATATTTTTTCAGTTTATTAATGATGATAGCTCACTTGGACTGAGCACTAAATAATAAAATAACGCAGATAAAACATTGTAGGTAATATAATAATTATTGTTAATGATTTTACTATTACAATTCAATATGGAAGCTATCATAAATATATCGCATCGGAGAAATTCAGTTCTGTTATATTTTGAAGCCTTTCGTCTTGAGAGTCACGATTGCGTCAAAATGTCTGAACATTTTCAGTACATACTTCCCTCGAGTACATATGTAAACATGTAAATATTTGCTAGGTACTGTTCGTACAACTAATCCAATTAAAGTTTTTTTATTTGACTATTTTAGCTTCACTACGAGAAATAAAAATATCTGTAAGTTTTGCTAAGTTTCATACAAATTAATTATTTATTTCCACGCAGTTACTGTCAAAACGGAACCGGCAACATGTCCCTTTATTTAAATTATTTCACATAGTCAAAGAATTCATCTGATCTGTCAGAAATATCTCAAACCAAAAAAACCTTCTCATTTAGAACGTTTAGGGCGCGGCGGACGAATATTAGATTGCTGCAATCAAATTATCCAAAGAGGATCTAAACGTTTTTACAGCGCTTTTACAGAATTAATCAAGATAAGCTTGTACGCCATTTTGTCAGCGAGGATTTATTTGTAATGCTTTGCTGATGGGATGCTGTTTATGCCTGTAGATGTTTTTGCACGTTTTAGAAGACCAGATGAGCTATCTTTTATGTAATTAATTGTGACTAAATACACGAATGTAAGACTAATTATTATTAACATACACTAATAATATAAGTACTGAAGTTCGTGTGTGTTTGTTCGAAAACACTAACCCTCACAGTCAAAATGCCTTGACAAATTTCGTCATAATATTGTATATATATTCTATTAGTCCTTCAAATTCAAATTTATTTTTTGTGATAAAAAACGTACTTATTGTGATAAAAAACGTACGTTTTATTTATTGTGATAAAAAACGTACATATTATTACAATTACAAATTATCACACATTAAAAATTAAATAAAAACATATATTACTGTACTGTACTGTATCAGCCGGATCGTCTACTGCTGAATTCAGCCTCCCCAATTAAGGGGGTATTTGCCACAATCACCACGCTTGGCAGACGGCTTGGGGATCGCAGTGTAAGTTGGCAGTTCTTTAGAAAGCGCTGCTGCCCACCTTCCAGTATTTTTCCCTTAGTCGCCTCTTACGACACCCACGGGATGATATGGGGAACAAAATGGGAAAAACATATATTAAATCAATCTAATTAATATGGAATGGGTAAAAAAATAGATGTCAATATAATCAAATAATTGATATCGGACAACAATAAAAATACAATCGAATGTCAAAATATTTCAATTCTTAATCCAATTACAACAAAAATATAATCAAATGTCGTCAAAGTAATATCCAAATATAACATTTCAAATTTAATAAATTCATTGCGAAACAACAATTTGTATTTTATATTCCAATAGATTTAAACATAATTATTACTTATAGAAACAACGCTATGTAGTTGCTAAGTAATGGATAACTAAACAGTGTTTAAGTAATGCTTAAATATTTCTTACTTATAAACGCTACATAGCACCTGTTTAGCTAAGCAATGGATAATGAGGTCGAACGTATTTTAAACTGACAACATTGTACTAAAAAGTATTATGAATGACCTAAATGGCCAAATAGCATGTATTTAGTGCAAAATATCTTGAAATTAAAAAGTAAATATAATACTTTTCTTTGTATAGTACCACCAACTTAACTGTGCAGTTTTCGAGGGCGCTACTGGTCAAGGAAATCAACTACGAACTGTCACAATTTGAAGGAATGTTGTAGTTCTTTTTTCTGCCACCTGAACAGATAAGTTGGTGGGTCTGTAACTAAATCAGCTTAATCAGCTGATCAGAAATATGGGCGCCATCTTGTTACTTAAAATTTAAACAAGGGTGGGACGGTGTTTAAATTGACAGCTGATTTATGCACTTAGGTATTGGATAAAGTTATGTAGCGTTTATGAGTAAGAAATTTTGCTAATCAGCGGCTAAGTAATGTTTAAAATTTAAGTAGCGTTTATAAGTAAGGCTGAATGTCAACAACAGGGTGCATCCCACTGGTTTTTGAGTCCTTCACAACAAATAGAATCCTTGATTATCAAATAGAATAGTTATACCTAAGAACTTATCTTGAAACTTTTTTTTATGTTATTGTGATGGAACAAGCGCGAGGCCCACCTGATGTTAAGCGGTATCCTCTGCCTATAACAGATGCTTTTCATCAAGTGACGAACTGCACTGCGCCCATCACCTTGAGACATACTTGTTAAGTCAAATTTTACCTGTTATTTCACTGGCTCTCACGGATTGCTGCTAGAACACACCGTTAGGTGCTTGGCGACAGATTTTCTACTTGAGGGTGGTAGCTAGTGGTATTATAGCATTAATATACTCAACGATTAAACATGAGGACACTACCCCACATGCTGGGCTGCAAATATTTATTTTCGGCAAACTTCTGACGTATTACAGCCCACACTTAAAAATAATTAAAAATAAATATTCAATTCGACTTTTCGTGTTATTATCGTCTATTAAAAGCAAGTAGGCAACCTTAAGGCTATTTTAGATCTACAAGCAGTCCAAGTTATTTAGCCAACTACCTGCTGGCAGCGTGGGAGTTTTAGTGTAATGAGGTCATTGGAACCGTTGATCCTTTACGGTTTTACATTATATCTCAATTTCATATTTGTAGTTCATTTTGTCTGCCAGCTCGAAATCCGTGACATACAGACGGATACAAAGAGCGGATTCTCATTAATTGGGCTCCGTTTTGATCTTTGGGTACCCTAAAAAGGCCATCTGATATGGTAGTGCTAGTGGTGGACTTATCTGACTTTGACTTGAGTTTACTAAGATGAATGAACACCGCGTAAGATATAAAATGGTGCTTAAAAATATTGTTGCCAATCACTTCAGTAACGGCTAAACGAATTTTGATAATAAATGAAGTTATAGTTTTGACGTCACAACATGGCACTAGGCCAATCCTATTCTTATTTTAGTCGCATTGTATATACTAGTAATTATCAGGCAACTTACCTAAAATTTGAAAATTTAATTTCGTTCTCCTGTTAAAAACTGCTCTACGAGTCAAGATAACTCAGGATTAGGTGTTGAACCTGGACCTAAGAAGTCCATGTACCAAATTTTGTCAAGATCCACAAAGATATTTCATAGGTGAATGTGTATAAACTCACAAGCACACACACACATAGAGAGAGAGAATATTTCGTAATAATACCTTCTGCTATTACAATCGACATCATTACTTCTGTGTAAAAAAGCTCTTCAGTACCTATACTAAATTGTTTCATCATAATATTTCTTTGCGCAAAATGTTAAGGGATTTAGAAGACCCGGCACAACGGTACGTAATTTATTTGCAAAAACAAAATGTACGGCTAGATTATTCAGCTGACTCAGTTTGAATAGCAAATTTCACAGAGTTTTTCCTATTTTTCTAGACGACGACCAAGCTTTGCTGGAGTTTATGTGAAGACAAAAAGGTTAGTTTTAAATTTAAATAGGCCTTGAAGTCTTGAAGTTCTATAAGCAAGTAAAATAAGCGAGAATACATATTCAAAGACATGGAAAGAAGTGGTGGTGGCTGGCAGTTTTATTGTCAAACCATTGTCTACTTTGTATCCATCACTATAATGTATATTATAGGATGAAAGACTTGACGGGGTCATTTGTCTTCGCACGCTTCAAGCGGCCCTTCACCGCTGTCTTTCATCCTATACTTTTTTGATTTTATCTCTAATGTCAAAATAATAAAGTTGAAAATGGTTTGACAATAAAACTGTCAGCCGCTGTCAATATGTATACATAGCGATGCGGGCAGCAATGGCCTAGCAGGCAGAGTAGGGGCGTGTGCGCCACTGTCACTGTCGACAGTGCACTCGTCATAAGTATTTAGGGTTTACTCTACCTACGATGCCATTGCTACCCACCATATACGTATACATCAAGTTTCGCAGAGGGCGTTGCGAGTGCGCATCTAGCAACCCTAGAAGCTGGATATTACGACTAAATACCGTTAGTGCTAGCCGGTATATTTAGTTCATGATATATAAACCTGACATATATAAATATGACACTGTACGAAATGTAAAAAAAAACAATATCTTGTAAAAAAATTGTCCGTGGGGTGCCGGGTTAGAATGTCACTATTGCTAGCTGTGGGTGCCGTAAGAGGCTAATAAAGGTAAAATACAGGAAGGTGGGCAGCAGCACCTTCTGAGGAATGATATGATATCCCCAAGACGCATGCCAAGCGTGAGGATTATGCTAACCCCTTCATTAACGAAGAAGGCTGGGTTCAGCAGTGGACAATCCGGGTAATATAGTACAGTAACTAAATACTCAATATTGTTAAAATTCCTCTCCGAGTTTCGCGTTTTAGGTGATCCCAGTTAAATAAGTAGAAAAACCAAATTATTATTAAAATTTTGAGTTTCCCTTCTCTTTAGACGATGCTTTAATCACCGTTGGCCTTAACTGTAACTTATTTTAACTTTTATTAAATACTTTCCAAACCCAATTCCATTTCATACTTATTTGATGGCCTCTGTATTCATTGGAAATCAAAAATCGTTCCTCCTCACGCTTTATTCAGAGTCCCGCAGTATTTTTGTATCGAAAAAGGATCTCCCGATAAAAATAAAGTATTCAACTTAACTGCAAAACGTAAGGCCAATCCTGAACGTGGGTGTCGTACAAATTAAAGGTTAGCTCGTAGTTCTCACTGATTCTTAATATATTGACCGTTTGCCCTTCCACAGAGGGTAATAAGGAAAATCGTTGGTGGTCCCAAAAGTTTGAAAGGTCCCAAAGGTATTGTAGTACACTCGGCGAATTGTGTGCAATAAACTGAATTACGTCACAACCAGTAAGGTTATTTCCATCAGATATTATATAAAAAAAATATACCTTAGAACCAAAAAATTGAACCGACTTCAACACTCAAATGTGTGAAATAACTTGTTGAAGTCGGTACCATGATGGTTCAAATGTACATACTATCACAATATTCTGCGCATGGTACCGACCTTGACAAGTTATTTCACACATTTGAGTGTTGAAGTCGGTTCCATTTTTGGTCAACATTTTTTTCGCCCTTTTTAGTGACCCATGCTACTTACGGGACCGATTGTCATTCACTGTCAATGACTATACTAGATAGAAAAATACTTTTCAGTTATTGGAGTGTAACTCAAAAACGGCTCAACCACTACTTTTGGGATCGGTTGTCTTTCACTGTCAATGAATTCAAAAGTTCTGAGGTAACAAACATAAAAAAATACAAACGAACTGAGTACCTCCTCCTTTTTTTGAAGTCAGTAAAAAGAACTTGATATTTTTTTTTTTATATTTTAATATAATATTTTTGCCGCCCATTGTAACATTTGACTGTAATCCTTCGTATTTTGTATTATTGTAATGTAGTGGTGTGTACAATAAAGAGTTATCTATCTATCTATCTATTTACTAAATTCACAAAATACTATTTATCTCCGATCTTTTGTCTCTTAAATTAAGATAAATGGGTATTTTATGCAACCACATAACTACAATATAATTGTTCTTAATTATAAAATTACTTCGGCACATTTTATTTGTAAATTTCCTGTTTATTTTACGTCTTTGGTTATTTAAGAGAATCATATGTTCTCGGTACTTAATTGTATATTGTATTTTAGATTTATAATTATAATTCAATTAAGTCATTATTATCTTCTAATACAAACTTTCATTCTATAAACATACTAGTTCATATTCACGCACACGAGCACCAACACAACACACGTACACCAACACAACACACATACACTACACTTTAAACTGTGAAATGACTCTGATAGCATTTTTATAACTACCTTCAAAATTTGTTGTAAAATAGTTATATTTATTTTGTATAAAACCAGTTACCTACTAGTCATGTTAAGAGTTATAGTCTTATATTTAATTATGATGTCAGATCTGTTGAGTGGGGCCTGGTGACCTGTGATACAGACTATTTATGTCTACTTCAGGCACCAGTCCTTGCAATGCGGGTTTACATTAGTCAACAATATCAGTTTTGCTTGTATGATATTTATAAAGAATTGTAAACCTATTTGCAAGGAAAATAAACGTAATAACAAAGATTTTTAAAATATTTTATGAAAACATCAAATTAATATTTTAATAAAACACTTAAAAGATTCAAAAATATATCTAGTGACAATTCCGCCTAATTTTTCTGTTAAGCCGACGTGACGTCACAAACGCCACGCAGCCAAACCGGAAGAATTTTTCGACGCGTTTGGCTTCTACACGAAGCATCCTCAGGAGGTCTTGACTCTACGAGCGCACGATCGAGAATCAATGAAAATAAACGTATTTATTATTATTATTAATATTTTCATCTATTTAATTTCGCAAGTACGGCACCTAGTATTAGAAAATAGGGACTCCCTGTTTGTTCTTGAGACCTTTAATAGGTTGTGTCTTTGAAATAAAATAAGTCTTGTTTGATAACTCATCCAGCGCACGATCGATAATAAACTGCTGATTGAACCAGACATTTTGGGCAGCTACCCGATTAATGTCCAGTGTCAATCGTGCGCTCGATGAGTCAAGACCTCCTGATGATGCTTCGTGTAGAAGCAAAAGTGTCGAGAGTTCGTCCGGTTCGGCAGCGTGGCGTTTGTGAGGTTACAGCGGCTTAACTGGAAAATTAGGCGGCATTGTCACTAGATATATTTTTAATATTTTTAAGTGTTTTATTAAAATATTAATTTAATGTTTTCTTAAAATATTTGTTATCACTAAATATAGATTTCCGCAGCGTAACGCCCGAATCTATTCATTATCGATATTCCTGTTTGGTGACCTAAAAGTTAAATAGTTTTTATGTTATCGTGATGGAACAAGCACGAAGCCCACCTGGTGTTAAACAAAAACATCGGCTAATAACAAATGCAGTTCGTCACCAGTGGCGATATGCACTGCGCCCGGTACCCTGAGACATAAAACTGTTAAGTCTCCTGTGCCTGTGATTGCTCCGAATATATACAATAAATAAAAATTAAAGGGGAAAGAAACTTTTCTATTGTTTTTTTAGCATTACACTTGGTGTTGTTATAGGTAGTATAAAGTAACGCAAAAAATTACTTAGTTTTTTTGGGCGGATTGTTACAGGAACGTCCGAAAGTGAGACTATCTCGACGCTGGTTTTATTTTAATCATATATTTCTCAAATATAATCATTATTATGTTTGTCTACTAACCATGTCTTGTCTTATCAATATTTTTTTATCCATAAAGATTTTCTAACCTCCTTTAAAGTTTTTTTTAATAATAGCAGATAGGCCAGCTTTTCACCACTATCTCATCTGATGGTTGAATGTGTTCGAAGACGTTTTTCAGGTTAAACTAGAATTACTGGCTCTCAAGGACCAGCTGCTGGAACACACCATTTGGTGCTTGGCGATAGGTTTTCTGCTGGGTACCTAGCCTGGCAGGCATTTATAAAACACCCTACCATCATGTAAAGTTTTTATTATTGTTCTTGAAAGATCTACAAATCATATGATCAACATTTCCTTGTCGTTTCTCTAAATCTAAAAATAACTCAATAATAATAATCTTATACTATTATCGTGTTTTATTTTATTTTATGAAGAGTAGTTGAAAGGCTCTCAGTATGAGCTATAAATTTTGATCTATCTTCAAAAACACTAAAGTCTCGTATGCGGTTGGTTCAAACCTAAAATCTGGATGTCTACGGCACTGATCATAAAATAGAAGGATGATTTACGCATACCAAAACTGGCTATAAACTTGATAGAAAGGATGCCTTATACAGCGATTTTCAGAGAGAGCCAATATCTAGAATTTTTACAATATCTCTTAAGATTTGCGATATCCATTCTTGAATAAAATATGTTCTATTTTCCAAGGAAAGCACTTTCTACGTCAATTTTAGAACATACATTTTTATCTGAGTATGTTTTTACAGCTCTATGCAATTATTTATGGTATCGTTACGGACCTGGGGTATTTCCGGTATATTACTTTTCTTTATCGGTATTATACTACCACAGGTGCGACCGGTGGTATGGTAAGTCTATATAGTAAGCACATTATGAAAGAGTAACTAGTCATAGTGACTATTCACGGTAGAACAAATAACTACGTGAGTATCTACGAATATTTATTCGTAGGTGAGTATCTAATGGCAAACTTCAGCAGTTATCGTTAAATAATGATCATGAACTGCTCGAAGCAGACAATTGCTCGAGCAGTCGTTCTCAGCTGCTGATAAAATACATGGTCAGATGAGACAATCGCAGGGAATTAATATGTTGTAATAGATAATCGATAGCTTCGGAAATTGAGAGCAGTCAGTGTATACTAATAACAAATATTTTTAAAATATTTAAAGAGCTAATGAAATTAATATTTTAATAAAACACTTAAAAATATAAAAATATATCTAGTGACAATTCCATCTAATTTTCCTGTTAATCCGACGTGACGTCACAAACGCTACGCAGCCAAACCGGAAGAGTATTCGTCACATTATTTATCTATCAATTATGAAATCTTGGATGGCGAAAGCAATTTTGGTAATTTAGTTCACGTTGTGTGGACGTGCTGGCATAGATTATTTTTTTTACCCATGTTCTTCGGTGGAGTTAGTATAAAAAGTTTTCGGCGGGCGGGGTTTAAAAAGTTTAGATAGATAGAAAATTAATTATTTACATATCTTAAAAATAACGTTAAATAACGACAAATGTATACAAAGGATTGGTCACATTATTTATCTATCAATTATAAAATGTTGGATGGCGAAAGCAATTTTGGTAATTTAGTTCACGTTGTGTGGACGTGCTGGCATAGATTATTTTTTTTACCCATGTTCTTCGGTGGAGTTAGTATAAAAAGTTTTCGGCGGGCGGGGTTTAAAAAGTTTAGATAGATAGAAAATTAATTATTTACATATCTTAAAAATAACGTTAAATAACGACAAATGTGTGATGAAAAAGGGCGGTCTTATTGCTTGAAGCAATATTTTCCAGACAAATCCACTGAAAAACTTGCGAAAATTAACCAGGTTGGCAGTTAAAGGTGTAAACATTACTTACTCGTATATAATAGTTACCTAATTAAGTATTTACACTTTAACACCTATTTAAATAAATACATATACATTCGTTACATTAAATGATAACTAAATAAACGTCAACCTAAATACACTAAATAAATACATACATACCTATATACTTACATACATAATAAAATAACAAAACACTACATAAATATAAAAATAAAAATTTAATACTATCAAAGGAAAAGATCAGCTAAGAGCGGACAACAAAAATCTTTGACTCCATTTTGAACGTGGATAATGACTGCGACTTTTAATTGGAGATTGGCAGACTGTTCCAAAGTCGAACAGCCTGGACTAAGAATGAAGCATCAGAAAGCGATGTACAGTGCAGCGGCAAATTAAGCAAAATATTTTCTGATGACCTCAATGTCAAGGCATGAGCCGACTCAAGAAACGCAAAGCGTTCCTTAAGATAGTGCGGGGAAAAGGGATTAAACACTATTTTAAATAGTAGGAAAATAATATGAGTATTCCGGCCAAGGCGAATGGAAAGCCACTTGAGATTATGACGAAATTATACCGTGCCGCAATAACGTTACCTTGTAGCGACCAATTGGATGCGGTCATTTCTAAGCGCCAAATCAATTAACCAATCCAATTTAATTTGGAAGATTATGCGTGTCATGTTATTGCGAACTTGATGAGTCCGAAACCAAAGCGGTTACTGTACGAATGTTACATTTCTGTACTAATTTATTCGTAGATAACAGAATATAAGTAAAAGTTCCCGGTTCTGGGTTAGAATAACACCCAATATCTTCCTATGGAAGTCGTGAAAGGGACAAAGGGAAAAAGATCACACGGTTGGTATCAGCGCCTACTGAAGAACTGCCAACTTACACTGCGATTTCCAACACGCCTGCCAAGCGTGGGGATTATGGCATACCTCCATGATAGTGTGAGAGGCATTTCGTTAACGATGGAAGTCATGTAATATCAACGTGTAATTGTAAATAGCCTCTATTAAGAGGTTGTTTTGGAACAAGCCGATTTCTCAATTTGGTATTGTCATACTGATGTACCTAATATGGGATCTGAAGTGATAATTTTTGGGACAGTAACTACTGAAAATTGGTTTATTTTCGATTCTATCACGTTTTTGCCTGAATAATTTAATGAACGGTTTCCCTTAATAACAATTTATACATTCTGAAGCTTACAACATTATGCGGTGTGAAGAGGCGCTACAGCACATTCGTTTTGTTTTCGAACACAGTCCGCTCTAAATGATCTGTCATATACAGTGCACTATGTTAAAAAACAAAACGAAAGTCCCGCATCAGCTCCTCTTCTCACCCGCGTAACGTTATACGCAGGGGTGTTTGTAAGTATTTTCTGGTCTGTTCTCTTTCCTGAGATTATAATACAGCAAAAACAAAAACCATTGATACTAACGTGGTAAGTTTACAAAACGTGGTGAATTAACTTCATAAAGATAACATTGTGTCGAGTTTACATAAATTTTTTGTTATGGCAAATTTACTTTTAGGCGAATTATATTTATTTTTTTGCAGTTTGCTAAGCCTTTACCCACAATCTCACCTGATGGTAAGTAATGATGTGGTCGAAGGTGTTAACAGGTTTAACCTAGAATTTTCGCTTTCAAGGACAACTGCCTGAACACACCGTTAGGTGCTTGGCGATAGATTTTCTACTTGATGGTGGTCACTAACCAGGCGGGCATTCACTAAATGCCCTTCCACCATGCAATGAAGCTCAAGCCCACGGCGGGATTCTAACCATGGAGCTGCTGCGCGGCAGTCCATAGCCAATGCCACTGAGCCATCACTGCTTCAAATATAAGATTCAAGAACAGAAATAAATCAGTCTTTTAAATTTTTTACTTCTGTTTTTATAGTTATTTCTTAAACATTATGTGAAAATATTATGATATGGGTCAATTGAAATAGCCCTACAAGTAGGTAACGCACAGTAGTATTGTGCGGGCACCCGCCCGCTTGTGACATTACTACTTTTTTGTTTCCGTGCTTCGGAGGGCACGTTAAGCCTTCGGTCCCGGTTGTTGTCTTAGGATAGCAGTCGTTATAGCATGGTGGCAGGGCATTTTGCTAATGCCCGCCTGGCTAGCTACCACCCTCAAGTAGAAAATTTGTCGCCAAGCACCTAACGGTGTGTTCCGGCAGCTGTCCTTGAGAGCCAGTACTTCTAGGTTAGCCTGAACAACATCTTCGACCACATCATCACTTACCATCTGGTGAGATAGTGGTCAAAGGCTAACCTATCAGGCATAAAAAAAAATAGGATGGGCCAATAGACCAACAGTTTAGGCTTAGTAACGGGCCCGTTTTCACAGACAAAACCCGAAAAAGTTAAAAATAATATCAACTGTCACCAACAAGGACTGAATACACGCGAACGAAGCCGGCCATTCGTTGGTGTGGTAATAAAATAAATTTCTCACAATTATTCGCCAGTCCTAAATAAAGTCAGTAAGTACCTACCAAGTTAATATCATTAGTACAGTGACGTAATTAAGCTCCCCCAAATGGACTTCAGTGGCCTTGGTCGTCGAGACGTATAGGGGCGGGGGGGTGGTTATTAACGACCGCGATAGCAGTTTTGATTTTGTAATCGATGAGTAATTTATTTAACTAGACTTAGATTGAAAATCACTACGAAGTTAAAGTTATATACATGTTCATGATAAGAAAAGGTGGATTCCCAACGAGTCACACAAAAATTTGACATGTTGAGGTAAACCCTCCCTTTGTAATGTGGGTTTTCCCAGTGTCACAACATTCGTGTACAGTGTATTACTGGAAATAGTTTATTAATAAGTAATCAGTACAGTATTGGAATGTATTATAAAGATAGTCATAACGCATGGCAAATTTACTGTTTTAGACGGTGATGAATGATGAAAATAAATATGCACAAAACGAAGTGCTTCATTATAATAACAAATTTCATAATAAAATCACATAATTTTCACAAACTTACGAGAATTAACATTGATTTTGTATCTCGTAACGTGATGTTCTCTTTTTTATCTATTTTCACCACTCGTTTTGGTAACCAGCTGCAGAAATGGATATATATTATAGCATATCCAGTCAGACAAGTGAATTAGGACTGGAGAGAAATCTCGAATTTTCATACAAAAAGAGAAAACGTTTCTACCCCCCTAAACAATCACCGATTTTGATGATTTTTTGAAATATAGAGTATAAACCTAGTCTCTTATGTCAGGTATAAAATACGATCAAATTTTTTAGATTTGATTAATGTTTACTATAGGAGAAAAGTTTTCTCCCAGAACGCAAATTATGCGCAAATTCTAAGTCAAAACTTGAAGAAGCTGCAATTGTCCTTATCGCACTCTTCTGTTCGGGCGTTTAGTGGCGAGACAGCATCACTTTGTTAAAATACTATTTTTCTGTAGGAGCTTCTCTTCCCGATCCTCTTAATTCTATTTCATAACCACCAAATATTTACAATGTAACAATAGAAACAACTGGGCATTTAAAATTCATAGAGCTGGCCGCGAATTTTAGTTTAGTTTTAGTACGTTAAAATACAATAATTAGTAGTTATGCAAGGCAGCAAAGTTGTTATTTGGCGCGAGCACTTTTATTGAATCCTGACAAAGCAAAGGATTTATTTCTCATCTCATTCCAGCGAGGCAGATTAATTTACTATATAGCACCTAGGAGGAAAATCCTAGGTGCTATACAGTAAATTACTAACAATTTAAATTACTACAATGGGTAATATTGAAGATAAATTTTATTATTAAAGATAAAAAGGTTCTAATTTTAAAAACGTTTTCACCCCTAGCAGATGAAAAGCTTTATTCCACGCAAATTTCGAATGATTAACAACAGCGTTCATGTTGTGAAGTCCAAAATACTTTGTATTCTATAAACTCTCTCCGTTTTCTGGAAATATCAGTAAGTAAAAATAATAAAACTCTATTTGTAGGTTACATCATGCAGTCGTTTCAAGTTCATCATCATTTTACGTTCCCATAGCATAAGGTGGTGCTTGAATCTTATGGACAACATCTTTTTATACAGCTCTAGATCTAGTTTCTAATTATGGTAATGTTTAAGCCAACATCCAGCCAAATTAGCATTGAGAAACTACGGTTTTCTTTCGAGAAGACGTATGCGTGTATCCTTCATGCAGTCTATATGGCCTAGCCAATAAACAAAATCCACTTACCTTGAGGAAACTGTATAGCGATGGTCGCCGAAGCATCCGGCAGGAAAGTTTCAAACACCTCTGTGTTTAGAATCATGCAAAGAAAATTAAGCGATGTAACAAACTAACCAACATTCCAATAAAGCCTTAACAGAACGCTAGCGGTGGCGATACATACAAATAAATCCCTGGTTTGAAGGGGATCGATTCAATTAAAGATGTGATGAATGTACGTCATTAAACTAAATTTCGGAATCTAGTTCTTCGGGATAAAGCTCGATTTAAATTTCTACAGTATCGAGTAAAGTAATCTGAGAATGTTGAATAGAAAGAGGACCCCAGAGTCAGTGGCAGGTCCATCCGGGACAAAATGGAAATGACTGTAAAGATTAAGGAATAAATGATTTTAATAAAATATTATGCGTAAATTATCGAATTAAATAGGATTAAGCATGTTATTAACGCACTTAATATACTTAGAATAAGAGATAAAACATTTTATGTAAAAACAAAAACAAAATAAAACAACAACAAAAAATATGAACTCGCTTAGTTTTAAGATATAACACCTTTAAACGAACTAACATCAAAGTGCAAAAAAAAAAAACAAAAAAAAAGAGTCAATGATAAGGGAGAACGATTTTGTAAAAATTGGTTAGTATAATAATATAAAAATCGATCAAAAAAGAATACGGACCAAGACTCTATAGAGCGTTGTTTAATTAATAAAAAAATAATAACAATTGTTTCACAAACTAGCCACAATTTTCAAACGAGTTCATAGTATTTAGAATCACGATCGTTAGCGTTCTGATGTAGCTTAGCTTTTAATTCAAGAGGTATAACAAGGAAAGGATATACCAATAATGTTGGTCGATGAGAGCTTGTTTATATGAAACATTAAATTTTCTACTCTATTTTAGTATTTTTAATTATATTCAATACTATTAAGATACAAATTGAAAAAAAAATCTAATTACGTATCATCAATATTTTTCTTATAATATCATATTCTTTATATATCTTTCGATTATCATATTGTCACACTTATATTCGCCAATGCGAGCCTAATGCCATCTACCAGGCATAATTCCAGACGCCAGGATCATGTAATTGAACCCAGGACATCAAGATTCCAAAGTGGTGCCACATCCACATGAACGATGCAGTCATCATCAATATTAATGTTTCAATATGAATATAAAAATATGATATTTTATAATTACATTGAAAATTACTGTCCTTGTAATACCACTTTCAATAATAAGCTTTAGGTACTCATTAATTCTATCTACTCTAATAATTAATAAGAAATTTAATCTACATATCATACATAGGTTCAAAATACTAAAATTAAAATTACTTTTTATAAAGGAGTTCTAATATTTGAGTCCTGCTCTCTTACAAGTCTGCTAATTGCAATATTGCGACCGCTTATCAAACTCTAACTAATCGATAAATTATTTAAATACAAACAAATAATGGCAATATACTGTTACCCTAAAGTGTCACGTTTCTGAGATATCGAAGCTCAAAGATAGCTTACTGTACATGAATGGAGGCTCCATAATAATGCTCTCTTTGAGCTCCAATATCTTGAAACGTGATACTTTGCAGCACTGCTGTCTTACAGACCTTAGTCGTGTCTGACCTGGCTGCACACAATATTTCAAAATGTCGGACTTGTAGTTATAATACAAAATTTGTTAGTTCAGCTAAGTTAGCCCTCTCACATTCATAAAATTATTCGGAGATGACATTGATAGTCATGCTTAATTTAAATGGGTAGGTTTCATTGACGGTTAGGACGAAATCAATTCTTTTTCATATCGAAAAACCTAACCTTTATTTGGAAATTTTATTTCACGTACCTAACAAAGTATTACTAGTTGTAAGTGATATGACTACTTTCATAGCTAAAGGTTAATAAGATTGTATAAATCGAATCATGTAATATTTTTCGAGATCCATGCAAGATTCACTTCTGGTATGTTTATTGTACGTTATATAGATATTTTTTTAATAATTATCAATCCCTTTATATAACTAAAACGTTCTGACGACCAATGAATAAAACATATTGTTTTTCTATAAATAATGAATAAAACAGTTTACTCAGCAAGCAGTATCAAAGTTATGGAATGCAAGAAAATATATTTTGTTTTGATCAATGTCATATCCATATATTTTCCAGGTCTCCAAATCAGCCCGAATGGAATTCGGTTCTATAGCACTTTTATGGGACCCCTGCTGCATTCAAATTTATTATTTATGTTTCACTATGTTATATATATCTGTGACTTCTCGGCCTCCGTAGAGGCTGGAATATAGATTCTTTAGGCTCGAAAACAATACACATGTTTTTTTCTTCTTGTAATTCACGAGGTTTTAATAATATAAATTTACAAAAAATATTAATGAACTGTAAACATGCAAAATATTAGGATAAAAACAAATGTAAATACTCTAATATATCATGCAATTGGTAAGTACGTAATTTCGGTAATCATCTATTTTAATTTTTCGATAGATGGCAATAAAATCAAAATAGTCTAGTCAATATAAATACTCATAAAACTGCAAATTAAAATCATTTTTACTCGTAGTTTGTATAGAAAAAAATACATTCGCAGGCAGCCATTAAACTGACATTGAAAATTTTCATATTCACAATTATAATTAACCTTTTACCACCGGGTCCATAATATCACGTGCAGTACTTAGGTTTCCTATCCCAAAAACCCCTTCGTAAATAATGTCAAAAATAATAAAACTTATTTTATTAACCTAATGCATTGTTTGCTTTTATAGTTGATAAATAATTTGCCTTCGTAGCATCCTGATAGATTTTGAACTACACAGAACGTGTACAATTCATTACAATTAATCATTTATCTTGAAAGTAATTCAATTTGCAATTACGTGTACGCGATGGTACATTATGTAAATTTAATGAAGATTGTTTGTCACGCAAATTCATATTTCTGCATATTTCTAGTTTTGAGCTCAGACCAAATAAGAATTTTAGACTTCTTTCTTTTTAGACTGACGTCTGAGGTTTCGAGTAAGTTCTTATATTTATAACTTTGATACGAGTCACACTTTATACTTGAACACGATGGATTGTGGTTTATAAGTTTAAAACTTGTATCAAAAGTTGAAAATAAATACAATAAATATTTTTATTGCAATAAAAGAATTTTTCATTCGATAGTTTTCGAGTATCTATATTGAGGCGCAATACTAGGATGTACTACGAATAAATATATAAAGACATGTAAGTTTATCTCAAAAACACCTGAACGCAAACAATACCGCGGCGGGCGTGGTTTAAAAAGTGTACCGGTCGGCGGTGCAACATTACCTTGATGACCAATCAGATGTGATCATTTTTAAGCGCCAAATCAATTAACCAATCCTATTGAATTTGGAATATTGTGCGTTGAGAACAAGTATGAGTTCGAAATCAAAGCGGTAATGAGAGTTACACTTCTTTACTTATTTATTCATAGCTTCTTAAGAAGTAAATAAAATTTATATGAACACTTACGTTTCTGACTTATTCTAGAATAAGCGCGTATTTTCAACAGATAATTATCTTACCCCCGAGCAATTCTGGTTCCCCGAGGTTGACGTAAAACAGCATGTCTTTCTCGTAGCTGTCCTCTTCTATTATATGAAGGGGGATAAACTTTCTGAAACAAGACAAAAGTTTTGATTAAAACCAGATACATATTATATACATGTTTGTGAACAACATGTTATCATGAGGGTCTAGCATACCGCTTCTCACTTTATTCATGTTGATATTTTAATAGGGTATTTCAATGACAAAGCAGTTGCTCTTCGACTGCGGAACAGGGTGCTCTAATTAAATTCACGGATCCTTGCATTTGTGTGAAATCTAATCGCGTCATATTTCATCAAAACATCGGCTGGTGCTTGTGAAAGCTCCGGAGCATATACGTGAATTGTGAAGACATATAACAGGAATAACAGAGGAAGACGACTCCAGAATAAGTTATCGAAGACAATTTGGATGGACCCTAACTGAGATGCACAGGCATACCCAGGTACGTCCTGTTTGAGATGCCGGAGCATCTCGTAGTCCCACGAAAACTTACTGAGTATTTAATTGCAACAGTCCCAGTGTAGCATTAAGCCACCAGATATTTTTGTCTTGTTTAATTAAGTTCTCTATCTATTTTTTACTGTTCTAGTATTTGTAACATTCGATTAAAAACCCTGTCCATGTAATGTCAAAATGTCCAATATTGTTGGGTTGTCTGGAAGAGATCGCTTTAAGCGATAAGACCGCCCATTGTTTCACTCAGTTATGATGTATATTTAGTTGTAAGTTTTCTTGTTAAAATTAATCTTTGTGTTACAATAAAGAGTTTATCTATCTATTTCGGCTCGGTGCGAATGTTACAATGCTGTATACCGGTATTCTCCAAAGAGGTATTTTTCTCTTTTGTGTACCGGTATGCAAGCCTATTACCACAACCTAACTTACCATCAGTGAAATTGTAGTCAGAGATGTTGATCACGTTAACCTAGAATTACTGGCTCTCAAGAACAGTTGCTGGATCAAACCAGTAGGGGCTTGGCGACAGATTTTCTATTTTAGGGTGGTAGCCAAACAGGTGTTGGTGGTAGGTGGTAAGTTAAAATTCACGGTCTTCCTTTTATTTCTGACACTATGTTATTTAGCAAAAAATAATCCTTATGATGAAATCTTTCTATCGGTATGATAAAACTACAGCGAAGCATCAACGGGTTCGAGTCCCGCTCGTAGTTATTTTTTTTCTTTCGTTCTTATTATGTTATTTTATTAGCTGAGCTGAGCATACAATGTTAGAAACATATTTGTATTGAGAGTATTTGTTAGCTTATGCAGGCAAGTCGTAAAGCTGACGAGTTGATCCAAACGTCTTATTAACCAAAACCAGCTAAATTGGGTAGGGTATGAGGATTGGTACTCAATTAGTGGTAGTTAGTTAATAATAACAAATATTTTTAAAATATTTTACGAAAACATCAAATTAATATTTTAATAAAACACTTAAAAATATAAAAATATATCTAGTGACAATTCCGCCCAATTTTGATTTTGTGGTTTTTATATAGAACGATCGTGCGCTCGAAGAGTCAAGACCTCCTGAGGATGCTTCGTGTAGAAGCGAAACGCGTCGAAGGTTCTTCCGGTTTGGCTGCGTGGCGTTTGTGACGTCACGTCGGCTTAGCAGGAAAATTGGGCGGAATTGTCACTAGATGTATTTTTATATTTTTAAGTATTTTATTAAAATATTAATTTGATGTTTTCGTAAAATATTTTAAAAATATTTGTTATTATTAAATATGGATTTCCGAAAAGTAACGCCTGAATCTATTCATTATGAATATTCTACAATTTAGAAATCCCATATTGTTATCAAGAAACATAGAATCCTGTGTACCGAAGGTTTCAAAGCTCTAAGACGCATTTTTATGTAAATTCTTTACTTATATGCAGATATTTATCTTTGTCCATACATTCACTTACTATCAATATGATATATAATAATAGTGATGACAATAAATAACTGATAAATGTACTTTAAATGCCAGTTTGAAGCGCTCGTAGCAAAGTTAACTTAGCTGTTCTCAACCGATCAGCAAAGTTGAGCAACGTCGCGCGCGGTCATGAGTAGGATGGGTGACCGCTAGTGACATTACTACTGAGCGTTTCCGTGCTTCGGAGAACACGTTAAGCCGTTGGCTCCGGTTGTTGTCTTAGGATGGCAGTCGTTATAGCATGGTGGTAGGGCATTTTGCGAATGCCCGCTTGGCTAGCTACCACTCTCAAGTAGAAAATCTGTCACCAAGCACCTAACGGTGTATTCCGGCAGCTGTCCTTGAGAGCCAGTACTTCTAGGTTCGCCTGAACAACATCTTCGATCACATCATCACTTACCATCAGGTGAGATAGTGGTCAAAGGCAAACTTATCAAGCATAAAAAAGAAAAAAATCTATAATAATAGTGATAACAATAAATAACTGAAAACTATACAATAAATGTACTTTAAATGCATTAATGGTAAATCACAGATACGAAATCCAAACAGCAAAGGGTAGAAAATGCAAGGCAGACAAAAGATTTAAACCAATTTAAAAATTCTTTCCAGTTACAACGTTCAGTGCAATTTTTCACGCTGACACCGTTATTCGGCAACTAGTTTTTATAATTGCATTATCGTCCCGGGAAATTTTCGCATTCAGTTGTTAATTAAATGAAACCAACCCAATTACACAATGCAGGTCGATTAGCCTTACCGGGATTTACGTATAACTAAAGTGGAACCGTGACATGCACTCACTGGTTTTACGGTTCCGTGCCCAATGGGAAAAATGGAGCCCTATTAATGAGACTCCTCTATTTGTCTGTCCGTACGTACGTCAAGGGTTCTTTAAAGTAAAAAGTTCGTAAATGGGGACATTTTTTAGTTAAAAGTGACACCAAATAGCCCCGAAATATACAAAATAGTTGGGACCAATAAAAAAAATCACAATAAAAACTCACATCAAACACATAATACGCACTATTAGGGATAACTATTTATTATTTTTGAAGCAATGATGGCCGAGCGGTTATAGCTATGGACTACCGCGCCGCAGTACCCTGGTTCGATCCCCACAGCCGGCTTGAGCTTCACCGCATGGTGGAAGGGCATTTTGCGATTGCCTGCCTGGCTAGCTTGAGAGCCAGTGAAATTACAGGCGCATGAGACTTAACAACTATGTCTCAAGGTGACGGGCGCAGTGCAATTCGTGAATGAAATGCATCTGTTATAGGCAGAGGTTAGTCCGCTTAACATCAGGTGGGCCTCGAGCTTGTTCCGTCATAATAACATAAAAAAAAAACATAACATCAATACAGTGGTGTTCTAGCAAACAATACATTAAATAAATATATTTAAATCATTTACCTATTTTTCTATCTAACATCCTCCAAAATATTTTATGCCACTGTAGCAACACAATCGCAACAAAATAGCTTACAGCATACCAAATATGTCAAAAACTATTGATAGCAAGCCACTGACTTGCGACCGAACCTAAATAGCGGGCAGACTACGGATACTGTCAAAAACTAAAATTTTCATGCAATTAAGTTGCGTTAACGCCGTTCAATAGCTAAGAGAATCGGGCCCCTGGCCTTTGCACGTCTTTAAATATTTTTTTCACTAAGATAAAAGGAATATTAGTGATTCGTGAACTAGAGATTCGTGAAATACGGACGTACAGACGAACAGGAGATGAAGAACAGATTCTCAATAATTTGGCTTAGATTTGCCTTTTCGGTACGAACCCAAAAAAAATCCGTGGTATTTAAATATTATCCAAAAATTGTGCTGGTACCAATGCACTACTTCAAATATTTTTACCACTAAGATACAATGAATATTAGTGATTCCTTGACATTTATCTAGCCTATTAACTCTTAAAGCAAACTCAACTAACAATCCTAATAAGATCGCCTAACACGTGATTAAGCCCTTTCTGGCACACACGTTATTTATTATTTAAGCTGACACAACACGGGAGAGGCTACTGAGGTTTACCGACGCTTAGAAATTATTAATTATTATTAACGCTACATGCTGTACTAATGTATATCAATTTTAGAACATTCACATTTTTTAGAAAGTATTTTGGAGGAAAAGATTTGATTTGATAAGTACCTACTTGTAATGCACTAATTATAATAATATTTGCTAATATAAAGTAAATTTAAAAATTTTGAAGCGTTCGTAGCCTTGCTTACGTAGCTGTTCTCAACCGATCAATTAAATTAAGCAATGTAATTTCCGAAAATCTACTGGACAAATGAGAGTTAGGTAAATACCAAAGATTTGTTAATATTGAGAAAACTATAGCTCCGATCGAGCTCAAACCAACGGGATACGATCGGGGATCGCGGCCAGCATGTATTGATGCGTAGAACTATAAAAAAAATTGGAAAAGGGGGATTATATAAGGAAAAAACACAAAATTTTCAATAATAATGCCAATAAAATGTTAATAACTTTTACACTATTGAAGCTATTTAAAGCAAAGTTAAGCAATTTTTCCGGGGTTATGAGTTGGATGGGTGACCGCTAGTGACATTACTACTGAGCGTTTCCGTGCTTCAGAGGGCACGTTTAACCGTCGGTCCCGGTTGTTGTTTTAGGATGGCAGGGCATTTTGCGAATGCCCGCCTGTCGAGCTACCACCCTCAAGTAGAAAATCTGTCGCCAAGCACCTAATGGTGTGTTCGGCAGCTGTCCTTGAGAGCCAGTACTTTTAGGTTAGCCTGAACAACATCTTCGACCACATCATCACTTACCATTAGGTGAGATAATGGTCAAAGGCTAACCTTAACGGAATAAAAAGGAAATTACACACTATGTTACTGTGACAATCGCTAACTCTCAGTCAGCGCTTTGTGTAGGTCATCGTAATCATAGGCTTAGGAGCGTAGCGAAAAAATCCTAGGTCTGTGATCGTAATGTATCTATTTCAAAATATATACTTATATATAGCTATGCATGGCCGGCCACATTCGGTGACAGTTATTGAGGGATAACATCTGCTCGTCTTACTAATTTAATGAAGCAAAAATGTAACTCCTGTATATAGCAAGCGCCAAGACTCACAAGGACAGCTGCCGGAACACTAGGTGCATGGTGACAGATTTTTTACTTGAGGGTGATAGCTAGCCAAGCAGGCATTCGCAAAATGCCCTACCATCATGTTATAACAACTGCTATTCTAAGACGACAACCGGGGCAGTACAGTTATTTACCTAGGAACCTAGCATAATGAAACCCTTAAGTAGAAAATCTGTCACCAAGCACGTAAAGGTGTGTTCCGGCAGTTATCCTTGAGAGCCAGTAATTCTAGGTTAAGCCTGTTAACACCTTCGACCACATCGTCACATACCATCAGATGAGATTGTGGTCAAAGGCTTTCCTATCAGCAATAAACAAAAAACTTGAAATGGGTTGAAAACGGTACGCAAAAGTATATGGGTTGACTACGAAATAATTATGATTGCTTCTTAGTCGTGTATGGGTAAAAAAAGAGGTTCAAAACGGTAGCTCTCGAACTAGGAATGAGCAAAGCAAGTACGTTACTATCGCGATACGCGGTCGCATAGCAAGCATTATCGTTGCCAAGAAATTAGAGTAAATACATATAAGTATGACAGCCCAGAATATACTGTCTCAATCTCAGGGCCCAGAAAGTTCTAGTATTTAAAGCATGATGGCTCAGTGGCATTGGCTATGGACTGCCGCGCCGCAGGTCCATTGTTCGAGTCCCGCCTCGGGCTTGAGATTCACCGCATGATGGAAGGGTATTTTGCATAATGCCCGCCTGGCTAGCGACCACCCTCAAGTAGAAAATCTATTGTCAAGCACCTAACGTTGTGTTCCGGCAGCTGATCTTGAGAGCCAGTAATTCTAGGTTAAGCCTCTTAACACCTTCGACAACATCATTACTTACCATCAGGTAAGATTGTGGTCAAAGGCGTACCTATCAACAATACAAAAATTAACTTGAAATG
The DNA here is from genome assembly GCA_963890685.1 of Plagodis pulveraria. Classification (NCBI taxonomy): domain Eukaryota; kingdom Metazoa; phylum Arthropoda; class Insecta; order Lepidoptera; family Geometridae; genus Plagodis; species Plagodis pulveraria. The sequence goes on along the minus strand of OY982964.1, from coordinate 4,544,802 downwards.
GATTGAAAACGGTACGCAAAAGTTCATGGGTTGACAACGAAATAATTATGATTGCTACTTAGTAGTGCATGGATAAAAAAGGAAGTCCAAAACCGAAGCTGTCTAACTAAGAACGAACAAAGCAAAGTACGTTACTATTGCAATACGATGTCGCATAGCGCGCGCATCGTTGCCAATTAGAGTACATACATGTATGAAAGCCCAGAATAGACCGTCCTAATCTGAGGTCACAGAAATTTCTAGTATGAAACATATCTTAGGCGTAGATTACATAACAGTTACTATGCCCTAGTGCTGCATCGGTAATGTGCTATCGATTTTACCGACAAACAAAACACCAGCGTTTCTATTTTAGAAACGGCCTTCACCTAATCATTTGTATGGAAATGAAGACGCCTTGAGGGAAAAGAAGGCTTGCAATGCAGTGGCTGATAAAGTTTAGTTTTAGTCTAGCTTATTTTAGGCGTAGAATATAAAGGAATAAATCAGATTTGAACATGGAAAGCAACTACCAGGTTGTCGTTCTCTTTAGCAATAGCGATTTTTGGTGGGTACGACCTTATTGTCAGATATTATGTCTCGAAGTAGTATTGGCTCAGTGGGCTTGGCTATGGACTGCCACGCAGCAAGTCTATAGTTCGAATCCTACCGCGGGCTTGAGTTTCACCGCATGGTGGAAAGGCATTTTACGAATGCCTGCCTGGATAGCGACCACCCTCAAGTAGAAAATCTGTTGCCAAGCACCTAACGGTGTGTTCCGGCAGCAGTCCTTGAGAGCCAGTAATTCTAGGTTACGCCTGTTAACACTTTCGTGCTCATCATCACTTACCATCAGGTAAGATTGTGGTCAAGGGCTTACCTATCAAAAATGAAAAAAAAGTGTCTCGATATTCATAATTTAATGTGTGACTGGCACTGTAGCATGTGAAATCGGAAAGTCTTGGAGTGACGAGTGCAGTGCAGTGTCAAGCAGAACAAGGATGGTGATACTGCAATTTTTATGGACGTGCATGACGCTTATTTTCTACTTGAGAGTGGTAGCTAGCCAGGCGAGTATTCGCAAAATGCGTTTTCGCGATGCGGTGAAGCTCAAGCCGATGGAATCCCCACGGATCGAACCATGGTCCTGCGGCACGGCAGTCCATAGCTATTAACGCTCGGATATCACTGCTTATGCACTTGAATGTTCAGTGTACATTTTAGCAGTTTTTCAATTAATAATTGTCAACCTTTTTATCATTAAACGTAAATATAATGAAAAAAAATATCCTTTACAAATTGTACTGCAGAGGTGCTCATAACGCTATATACCGCTATATTTATATACCGCTTTGAATAGCAATGGCCAACCTTTGTTTTGTACCAGGAACAAACAAAAGTGGGAGTAACCACCGTTCCCTTTCGGCGCCATATTTCACTTAGTTGGCTTTTAACTTCAGCCATTTGGCACATAAAACATTTTAAGCTATAGCGGTACAGATACCGCCTTCAAAATATAAGGACTGCTCATTATCCTCCTCTCGGATATCAAAACAGAATAGAAAATATACCTCTAATCAGCATCTTGCTACTGCTGCTGACGTCGCTATGAGTGGGGTCTTGCTGCCCATTAAGCCCAAAACAGAGCTCCTATCATAGCCCTCATTACCCAAAACTCAGCAGGTATATTACCAGCAAGAGCATTCTCAATGTGTAAGGTCAAGGAGGCGGCCGGCCTTACAACCGAAGCGTCGTCGGTGCAATTAAGTCCTTATGTGATCCTGTGTATTGTTAGCGAAAACATATTATAAGTGTTAGATAACACATTATTATACCGACCCTCATGAGCGGGATAATGTTCGAAAGATAATAATGATATAATCATCAACATTTTTCATTAATTTAATAAAGAAGAGAACAATTGTATCGTTTTTTTTGCTTTTTATTGGTCCCTAAGAATATATTGGATGTCACTAAATAATATAGCATCATCAACATCCGGAAGATATCCACAAATACCTCCTCCACTAGGAGGAGCGAAGGTGGTTGCCCTTATCCCCACGCTTGGCAGGCGTCTTAGAGATCGCACTGTAAGATGGCAGGCCTTCAAAAGGTTTCTGCACTTCATGGCATTTTTCCCTTCACATGCAACTTACGACTCCAACAAGAATATATGGGGGTGATTCTCGCCAGCACCTCACGGGCTTACCTTGTGCTCCTACACTATATAATACCAAAGAAAAATTATAGTAGTTAATTAAATCATATAACAGGTGAATACCCGTCCCTAGAGATATTTAAACAATTAGAGAAATTGAAATATATTACGAAAAAAAAATTTTTTTTCATAATATATTTAAATAAAAAACCGTTATACCTGTTTTATCGTTTGCTATTAGTATCAAGACTCGGCGCTGCTCTACAGTATCTACTATGGTATAAAACGGAGATTTCGTGTCGCTCCTTTTTCCCAACCAAACGAGCGTTTAACTATTTACAATGCTGGAACGCCGCCAGGTCCTACATCTTGCTGTCACCGTGTTCCCAACTCATTTGAATAAGATGATTTGGAGTAACTCAACTGAACATAATACATTTTAGCATTTCGTATGAAATATGGAGGATTCATAAAGTCCTGGTACGAAGCGAATGTAGGTAAGTCTTTTTAAGGATTTCACACCAAAAGTGAAATAGGAGCTGTGCTGTATTGTCTAGGTAGAGGACAGGCTGTATACCTGTCCGTCCGTCTGTAATTCGTGGGTCTTTAGCTCGTAAAAATTAGGTACAATCCTGTAATAAGTTATATTTTTTGTAAAACGTTGACCCAAAGTTGAATGTTTGCCTAAAACTTCTGTAAAATTATTTTTAGGGGTCTCAGTAAAAGTAGCCAAAAAACTTTTTTGCAACTTAGCATGTGGGGTATCCATGTCTTGAGGTCTTAGATTGGAATACAATATATAATAAATAAATGCGTAGCCATCAAGCGCTTTTCATAAATGAAAGGTTTGGTAATTTAAACTGGAACAAGTAGGCATTTGACCACTATTAAAAAAAACTTGCCGTTCAAAGCACGGAAGTGCTCATTACTAATTTCACTAGTAGTCACCCATCAAAGTCATGACCGCTGCGGACATTTGCTTAACTTAGCTGATCACTGAACAATGAAGCAAACTACGCTACGAGAGCTTAACTCAAAAAAGAAATGGTGGATGCAACTAAACCAAAATGAAAGCAACAGGGCAAATCCCCCTTTGGTTAAACCATTTAAGCGTCTTATCTTTACCTTTCTTCTATTTATATTTATAGATGTCGACATTAGATCACAAGTCGACATCACATCACTATTAGTCAGTGGAATCGTTTTACTTGAAAAGAACCACCGTACCACCAGCGGTATGCCCAGGGGTACGGTGGGTCCGTCATGAAAAAATCCGTGAAACAAAACAGATAATTTGTCATTTCCTTTGAAAACGATGTCCATTAAGAAATGAAGATTATTAAATTACAATTTACTTAGTCATGAAGTCCCCTGTTTGATGTTTTTGTTTTGTTTCATTGAAACTAGTAGAGAGGTAGTAAAAAAAAACAAATAGTGGTACGAATATAATTCAAATATTTCTTTGATTCTTTTACGTACGAAACCCACCTGATGACAAGCGGTAGCTGTCTGCTGTCACATGTCAATGTCAAAACCAAGGAGTTGCCAAAAGACAACGTGAAATGCTTTCTAGAACTCATGACCTCAGTTATGACTAAGTCCAACAGTCACGTAGCTAGCTGCAACTCACTTATTACAAACAATTTAGAATTCATACCTAATCTTGTAGACTTTATGGTTCATATATTTTGCAGGCGTACAGCCTGGAGCGCCGACGATTTAGGTGCTATTCGTTCTGAGTTTACTTTACGGTAATGTACTTCAGATAAACAGTATTAAGGTTTACGATATTTTTCTCTGGAAGAAAATTACACTTAAAAGGACTGCAGATATAATAATAATGGTTTATTTTTCAAATAATGTACAATTTGATTACAAACTAAATAAGGTTCTTTTTATAGTTAATGCTAACAAAAAGCTGTGGCTTGTATGTTTGTCTAGTCTGTTATTCGCACAGAAGTTACAGTAAGAAAATAATTTATTTTGTTGTAGGCTCTGCATACCCTTCAAGTAATCATTAATAACATGATAAGAAAAAATAAACAATTACATCAAATTAGTATTAGCGTCAAGATGTGAATTACCACTTAAAATTAAATAAATAAAAAAGGAATGTTTTGTTATGTGTTAAATGTAAAATATTACATTTTATATAAGTATTTAGATAATATTATAAGTGTGTTTATGATGGGTATTGAAAGAATAAGGAAAATTAGAGTTTGTGGTTGAGTGTGTGTTTATGTGTTTGGGAGGGTGTGAGTGTGTGTGTGTGTGTGTGTGAACACGTGTATGTGTGTGTGTGAGGGTGAAGTTGTGTGAAAGATATTTAAAAAAAATAACCTATAAACTCACCATATGTGTTCGTGGACACGTGTTTTTGCTTTAAAAAAATTTACTAAAAAACGTTTTCAAACAAAGTACGCATTATTTGTGTTAACTTAAATAATACGCAACAGATCTCACTCAAAAGTAAATGGGACCACATGACAAGCATCAGCTTTCAAATATAAAAAATCGGTAAGTACACACTGCAAAGAGTTATCACACACAAAAAAATATAGTCGAATTGATAACGTTCCCTTTTTCGAAGTTGATTAACTGTAACTACGCCAAACATCAAAGTATAAAATGGTTCCAATGGCCTCAATACAAAAATTACTCTTAGTATTAAACATGGGAAAGATAGTAAGTACTTTGTTAATCTATCTCGCTGAAATGGATGAACCAATTTATATGAAAAATAGAATATAGATAGTGTCCGGCATTCATTCAGAATACCTTTGATTATATTTTATTTGTGGGTAAAACCGCGGGGAGAAGGTAGTTTTTAATAAATCTGGATCCATGATGATGTGAAGATTGATTGACCTTTTTTGTGGCAGTCCACAGTCATTACAACTGTGCCATCGTTTCTCTAAAACTGATTGCCAATATTTTTTTTCTTTTTGAAGCGCTCGAAGCGAAGTTTACTTGGCTGTTCTTAACCGATCAGCAAAGTTAAGCAACGTCGCCCGCGGTCATGAGTTGGATGGGTGACCGCTAGTGACATTACTACTGAGCGCTTCCGTGCTTCGGAGGGCACGTAAAGCCGTCGGTCCCGGTTGTCGTCTTTGGATGGCAGTCGTTATAGCATGGTGGTAGGGCGTTTTGCGAATGCCCGCCTGGCTAGCTACCACCCTCAAGTAGAAAATCTGTCGCCAAGCACCTAACGGTGTGTTCCGGCAGCTGTCCTTGAGAGCCAGTAGTTCTAAGTTAGCCTGAACAACATCTTCGACCACATCATCACTTTCCATCAGGTGAGATAGTGGTCAAAGGCTAAACTATCAAGCATAAAAAAAAAAAATTTCCTCAATTAAGAAAATTAATTTTATTTTCTCACTTAAGGAAAATAAGTTATGATTGTTATACTGTAATCCAGTGTTGTTTCCATGGCGCCACGTAATGGCCTTATTAGACAGCATTACGTGAAATAAACACGTTATTTGGATGTTTTTTGTAAGTACAGCTTTTATTTACGAAGTATGATTTCTTGGAAACAATTGGCTTGTTTCAGTACTCCATGGCAGGTGTTTGTTTTGTTCCTTTTTTATTACGAACCTTGCAGCGATTTGCAAAAGTAATTACATAATTATTCGATCTTATCAGAAGGTGAAGCTTGCTGAATTGTACAGAAAAATACCTGATTATTATCGTTATGATCACAAAAGCCATAGCGTCCACAGATGACCATATACCTACCCCATAATTGAGTTTGCCATAATCCCCCCGTTTGGCAAGCGCTTTCGGGTTCGCAGTGTAAACTGGTACTTCTGCTTCTGATGTGCCGAAAGAACAGCGTATACACTGGTATTATTTTAAATGTATGCCTGATAGGTTAGCCTTTGACCACTATCTCACCTGATGGTAAGTGATTTGCGATCGAAGATGTTGTTCAGGCTAATCTAGAGTTATTGGCTCTCAAGGACAGCGGCCGGAACACACCGTTAGGTGTTTGTGACAGATTTTACACTTGAGGGTCGCTAGCCAGGCGGACATTCGCAAATTGCCCTACCACCACGCTGAAGACCGCGGTTTCGAACTATGGACCTGCTGAGCCATGACTGCTTCATTGTCTATATATTAATTTACATGTAGAGGTTGTTACCTCTACATATGTAAATTAATAACATCAATAGTAACATCAGTGCGTGCATTTTTAGAAGATTTTCTGAAAGATCTCTACAAATATACGCCTTAGCGTGGAGCAAATCGTAAATCATAAATTTTCATTCAAAATATGGTATAAAAAAATCTATACTAAATAATCGGGACCGACTTCAAAATTCGAAATAACTTGTTGAAGTCGGTACCATGATAGTTCAAAAGCAACTATTATCACAATATGGTTTCGCCCTTTTTAGTGACCCTTCCTTTGCTACTTGCAGGATCGATGGTCATTCACTTTCAATTACTATATCATCATGATAGGAAAACCCTTTTAAATTATTGGAATATAATAAAAAAATGGCTTGACTGATATTGATGTTTTTTAAATGGGCTTCCGAGAAAAGCTTACAAAAAAAAAAAGAATCATCAAAAAAGTTCTGAGTAGTGTAGTAAAAAATATAAAATTAAATAAAATATATACAGTCGAATGGAGAACCTTCTCCTTTCTTCGAGGTCGGCTAAAAACAATCTTGGATAAATAAAAAGCAGGATAAAATCACATTTAACAATAGCTTGGTCGGTAACGTAGTAACATCGAACAAATTTTTTGAAAATCGGACTCTCTTCTCTGTTGGCAGAGTTCCCTCCTCTATCTTTAATTGTCTGAGAATACTACTAAAATCTTGTTATGTCCTTAGTGTTTTAGAGAAAACTTACCAAACCGACATAGATAGAATAACAATAAAAAATTTAAGACTCAAATAAGAGACAAAATTCTGCACCAAACTCTCTGGAAATTCTGCTCTTATTGAGCCGTTAAACAATCTAAACACGATACAAAGACCTCCTTAAAATGCGACACCACGGCTCTAGCCAATCTGTCCTTGTCCCTTTTAATAGAACGCTATTTTTATTCAAATTCTTCCTGGGATTTGAGTACGGCCATAAATCTTGGCGGTCCGTAAATCATATGGTGCAAAAAAGGTAATTTAAAAGATGCGCAAGTCAGCTTTCTACGACGGGGACCATTTATCAAGTGACACACGATAGTGAATAGTGGAAATTCGTGCGAGGATGTGTCGGTGCTATAGACGCATGACTGAGAAATCTAGTTATATCATCGATAACTTTAAGGCAAAGTAAGTTACTGAAATGTCGGATTCGTGCACCGAAGGCTTCTTGACACAGGAATCGTCATTTAACTAAAAATTTAGTTTTGTTGGTTAATAATTTTTAGGGTCATGTATGTGAGTTTCCTTATTTCATCATGACATTTATGCAGGGTTAATGGTTAAATGCTAACAATTTTTTAGGGTTGACTTCTGCTAGTCCTAAGAAACATTTTGTGATGTTTTGTTTTGAAAGAAAAAATGATTTTTCGATTTTTTTTTAATATATTTTGTGTTTTTTTTTTTGTATGTTTTTGACTGAATAAGCACGAAGACCACCTGTTGTCAAAAGTCTCTTGTGCCTGTAATACATATATTATTTCACATTTTTTATTACTTTGCTCGATGTAAATTTTCAAAACTCTATTCAAAGGGACCACGGCGCAGTCAAGTGTTACCGCGGTGGGCACTCTTAGATCGGAGTAGGCAATAAAAATTTTTTTTTTTCCCCTAAAAAAAAAATAACGTCTCAAAATGTTTGTAAGGACTAGCAGAAGTCAACCCTAAGAGGTTGTTTGTCCTATTTTACCAATAACCCTGTATACCTCAACAGATTTGAATGTATCAGGTATCGTTAGAGTCAAGTCAAGTGACGCTAGCCAGTTCTTTTTTTTGACATTGGTTTAGTGAAAACAAATGTACCGTCTGTGCTTGGTGGTTGTGGTTCATGAATTGATCTGCTATAGATTATTCCTGTAGTTAGTATAGTAGTCCTAAGATACCTATGTGACATAGGGAACATTATACGGCAATCCTAAAGACGCCTGCCATGAATGCAGATAATGGTAACTTAATATATGTTATCGGTATAATTATTTTAACATTAAATAGCAGAAATACTTTCGTGTATTATACACATAAATGTCAACCCTCCACATTTATTTGGGCACATTCTTGTAGTCTCGCGATATTGTAAAGTAATACTATACAAGTTATAAATGATTCTTTACAGGAAGAGGACTAGCTTATAACTTGAAAAAATCCCCCGTTTTATCCTCTAGACTGTTAGGAAACGGTTATACAGTTTTTATACTTAGGACCTTGTTTCGAATTACCTATTCCCATAAATATATTTATGGGAATAGGTAAGACCTATAGAGGATATATTTATTCGTCCTCTTAAGTGGATCTCGAAGATCACGTGCTTATTTAAAAAAAAAAATATACATGATGAACATTTTAGCTAAATTACCTAAAGTTTTACCTAGAGTAGGTTTTATTATAATTTGTACTTTTGACACCAGAACTTATTTTTTTGAAACTGATGTCTAAATCTAATAATACTTCCATTGCTTTCATTTGGATAACTTTTACACCTGAGACAAATCTTTTAAACTAAAAATATACTTCTTTGAAGGCAATCAAGAACTGTAACTTTTAGAGTTTTATTTGCAATTGCGACAAATGGTTGCTGTTGAAGTACCGTTGAAATTATTTCTAATATTATCTTAAGCCATGCGTATCGTAGTTAATTATATAAATAGAAATGCGGATGCTAAGACGTGACCTGGTAACTAATGGTACGTGATGATCGATGATACTAGCAGTCTAGATGTAAGATAGAAATAGTCTTCCCAGAGTTGCTTTCGGAATACGCTGTTAGGTACTTGGCAACAGATTTTCTACTTGATGGTGGTATGTGAGCACGCGATGTTTTGCAATGTGTTCTAAAGGGTGGTTAAATTTCAAGGGCCGATGTTGATTTTGAATAAAACACAAACTATTTAGGAAATTATTTTAATTTTATTTTATTATGATATATTGGTATTACTCAATTATGTATGGAATAAAATATCGGTCAAATGGGCGCCGCGACCACGGCGGCACACCTCCATCCGATGGTCCAAATTTTCGATGACCCTGAGGCATAATGGAAGTTGTATGCCGTTAATGTGCCGAATTATCTCATCCTTTAGCTCTTGAATTGTTGCTGGCTTATCAACGTACACCTTTTCTTTCAAATAACTCCAAAGAAAAAAGCTTCATGATCTTGGCGGCCAATTGACATCGCCATTACGTGAGATAACACGGCCATTGAATTTGTTGCGCAAAAGAGCCATTGTTTCGTTAGCTATGTGGCAAGTGGCACCGTCCTGCTGAAACCACATATTGTCCACATCCATATCTTCCAATTCGGGCCATAAAAAGTTCGTTATCATCTCACGATAGCGAACACCATTCACAGTAACTGCCTGACCGGCCACATTTTGGAAAAAATACGGCCCGATGATGCCGCCAGCCCATAAACCGCACCAAACAGTCACTCTTTGTGGGTGCATTGGTTTTTCGACAATCACTCTTGGATTCTCATTCGCCCAAATGCGGCAATTCTGTTTATTGACGAATCCACTGAGGTGAAAATGTGCCTCATCACTGAAGATGATTTTCTTCGAAAATTGATCATCCACTGTTGCCATTTCTTGCCACCATTCTGCCCATTCACGACGTTTGGAATGGTCAAGAGGCTTTAGTTCTTGAGCCAATTGCACCTTGTAAGCGTGTAAATGCAAGTCTTTATGCATAATGTTCATCAACGACGAGCGTGAGAGGTGCAATTGTTGGGCACGACGACGAGTTGAGGTGGACGGCTCTTCAGCCACACTATCGCGAACAGCAGCAATATTTTCTGCAGTACGAGCTGTACGAGCATGCACTGGTGTTCTCACATCTTCTACAGACCCGGTTTGCTCGAATTTTTCCACGATTTTTGCGATTGTACGCACATTTGGACGATCAAATTGACCAAAAAAATCACGAAGTGCACGATATGCATTTTGATTTGAACGCCCATTTTCATAATAAGTCTGGATAACTTTAACACGTTGTTGGATTGTGTATATCTCCATGGTTCAAATTGAGTAAGTCTGAAATAGAGAAATGTCAAATAAAATTCGGAAAAAAACTTGGCGTTTAGGTGTGGTTCATATTCAACATCGGCCCTTACAATTTAACCACCCGTTAGCACATTTAATAATGGAAAAGAGGCTTGTTGTACTATAACAAACACTGCAGCTATACACTCTCAACAGTGTTATTTTTACACACACACACACACACACACACACACACACATACACACACACACACGTACACACACACATAGTTAAATTAGATTTACAATATGCTTAAGACCTCTTGATTCTATGTATTCTGTGGAACTAATTGTACCTTAGTTGCTAAGGAGGAGGGCGTTGATATTCGCAACACAGTTTTTTATCTAAAACTTTCGCGAGTATCATCGTTTTCATCTGCTTTTGTTCATATGTTGATGTTCCGAATAAAGATTTATTATTTATTTATTTTTGAAAAGCAATAAATTGGCACGCTTCCTATATAAAGAAAAGCAGCGAAGCCGCGGTTAAAAACCTTGTATTAAATCAGCCATATACACGAATTTCTGAATATTTATGTTATTTTGTGGTGTTATTGTAATAATTAAACCAAGTAATTCTGCACAATGTGGTATAATTTAAGCAGGTATAATAAATGCCGGTTTTCCCGAGGCCCAAAATATCAATATATATTATTAATAAACGCCCGAACATTTCACGATCCATTAACCGTGAAGCATTTTAGCTTTATCAGCACCTTACTTCCTATAAACAGTATGGTCATTTTCCTTATAAGTAATAATATCTTTTTTTATATTTACAGTTAGTTCCCATTTCAGATTTAGCTTGTTGAAAGCTTCGATCACATCTTTCGATTACATCTTCGATCTTTTCTTTTGATTTGACCACTAATGATGGTATGTAACATCATTAGTGGTCAAATCAAAAGAAAATAAAAACTTGTAGCTGCGTCTATAGTTTTTAGATAATTAATTTTTAGTGAATTTTAACGTTACGTGTAAAAGCCTGTAAATCTTGCAAAAAGTGATAACCGATACATAAAATAAATGAAAATTCTGCAATACTTACCGTATGCTGGATTTTGAACTCAGTTGCTCACACATTTGAAAAATCTTATTTCAAATCCACACAGTCATCTCAAGCTATGAAACTAGCGATCTGAGAGAGATGAAAACAATAACAATTCGTTAAATCCTGACCATACTTTCGACGACCCTAATCTGACCAAAATACAATAGGAAATCTATGTAATTCGACTGGATATACAGGTTCATCCCACATTTCATTTGAATCAGACCATTGGCAGCGTTTCGAAAAACGTTGTCTAAACTAGAACTATACAAATAAATTTATAATTGTTTACCTTAACAATGAAAATTTATTTATAACCGCAAATTAAACTTCAATGTTTAGTAATTATTGGGGCACAACATTTTTTTAGTTTCGGTCGTGAACACGTGGCGAAGAAATATTGTCCTCTAATAATTTGTAAATATGATTTTCGCTCAGCACGCGATAGTTCTTGTAATTAGAAATTCATGTTTAGAAATTTATTTATTTTTATCCATACTGTTATTATGTTCCGTGTTTGGTAGTAAACGCGCAGGATAGTCATAATGTTGAGCTCAGGTGTGAGATAATATATATGAACGGAGGTTAAGACAGAGTTATTTTCATATTTCCGGGTAGTGTTCATAGAATCTGTGATAAACATGTCTTAGAAAAAAAATGTGTGTTGGCACTTTTTTACTAAGGTTTTTTTTTTTTTTTTTTTATGCCTGATAGGTTAGCCTTTGACCACTATCTCACCTGATGGTAAGTGATGATGTGGTCGAAGATGTTGTTCAGGCTAACCTAGAAGTACTGGCTCTCAAGGACAGCTGCCGGAACACACCGTTAGGTGCTTGGCGAGAGATTTCTACTTGAGGGTGGTAGCTAGCCAGGCGGGCATTTGCAAAATGCCCTACCACCACGCTATAACGACTGCCATCCTAAGACAACAACCGGGACCGATGGCTTAACGTGCCCTCCGAAGCACGGAAACGCTCAGTAGTAATGTCATTAGCGGTCACCCATCCAACTCATGACCGCGGGCGACGTTGCTTAACTTTGCTGATCGGTTGAGAACAGCTAAGTAAACTTCGCTACGAGCGCTTCAAAAGATTTGATTTGTTTTGTTACCTCATAGTTTATACCTCAGTAATAATTTTTTCAATTGATTTTAATTAACCAAACTGTCATTGAAGTTACAAAAACAATCTCATTCACATTATCTTTCTTAGGTTTTCGTACTCAAACGATGAAACCAAACTCCGTAAATGCCAATTTGATGCCTGTCACTCTGTAAATTGTTATTATATAATTTGTATTTATGTATATATTTAGCAATAAATACAAAAACCGGTAACCGGTTTTAAACAATAACGTTATTTATTAATGTCTTAAATTATTAAAATAAATCTGAATTGTTGGTTAAGCATTTGGTAATGTGGTACATATTTTACCGGAATTTCAAATCACTTATGCTGGAAGGCATTTTGCAAATGCCCTCCTGGGTAGCTACCACCCTTAAGTAGAAAATCTAACGCAAAGCACCTAACAGTGTGTTCTGGCAGCATTCCTTGAGAGTCTTAACAACTGTATGTTTTAGGGTGACGGGTGCTGTACAGTTCGTCACTAGTTACGAAATGCATCTGTTATAGGTAGAGGATACCACTTAACATCGGGTGGGCCTCGAGCTTGTTTTGTCACAATCACATAAAAATGGTCCAATACATAAGAAGGTAGCAGAAACAAAAAATGTTTAGTTTTTATTTTTTTTATGTAATTGTGACGGATCAAGCTCGATGCCCACCTGATATTAAACGGACTAACCTCTGCCTATAACAGATTCATTTCGTCACAAGTCACGATTTGCACTGCGCCCGTCACCTTGAGACGTAATTGTTAAGTCTCATGTGCCTGTAATTTCACTGGCTCTCAAGGACTGCTGCCGGAACACACCGTTAGGTGCTTGGCGACAGGTTTTCTACTGGAGGTGGTCGCTAGCCAGGCGGGCATTCGCAAAATTCCCTTCCACCATGCTAATATTATATAATTATATAATTGTAATAATTAATCTGAGCGAGGTTAATTTATAATAGAAGGTAGCTAAACGTAAAATGTTTAATATAATTTAAAGTAATAATTACTCTGGAGGAGTATAATAAAAGGTAACCGAAACAAAAAAAAACTAAAACAATAATCAACAAAATTTTCTCCAACATATGCGTTTTAGTACTTCAACTTTTTGCACAAGATATGTTAATTTCAGGATTGTACCTCATTTTAATTATAAGTCTACATGAGCTTTGTCATATCACGGGCAGCTGTAAATGTCAAAGCTCATATAAGCAGGTCTCAGGCCGGTTGGACAGACAGACAGCAGTCTCATTATAGGGCTCCGCTTTTTCCTCTAAGAACTACGGAACCCAAAAGCAATTCAACATGCAAACACCAAACGGGTTAGGATGATAACTTGATCTTACTTAACCTACCGTCACATTTTTATATTAGCAATTTTCTTCACGTAAAACCCTCGTCTCGAATGGTAGCAACGTAAAAACTATACAGTCAAATAAAAAGCCTGTTATTAGGGCTTTAGAAAAATAAAAGCTGTATAAAAGAAAACAAAAGGCGTATTAAAACCTTTTTCTCGTACAGATATAGAGATAGAAAGAGGGTAGAGACATAAAGGTATCCAAGTGGTGTTGCCCTCGACCGGCATAAACTTGAAATAAAGCGGCAAAACAAGCCTAGTTAAGGCGAAGTGAAGGATCTTTTTATATCGCCGCGTATTTTTATGCTGGATTTTGTTACTTTATTAGTTTGTTTGGAAATATATTTTTTATAAGTGATGAAGTGACAAAATGGACAAGTTACCTGCCTAATGGTAGTTACGCCTGGCAGTTACAGTTGCAGTGGCACAAAGACTGTTCTGCATGACACTGACTTAATTGCACTGCTATCATCATTTTGAATCGAGAGTTATATTGTCTTGTTTCGCCAGAAATTCCAGTTGCTACAGTGTCTTACGTGGGTACCTAAATTTGTTATTTTTTACATTATTCTCTAATACAACACCCTAAAAAAAGAGTTATGAAAGCAACCAGAAACAGAGCTTATTTAATACAACTTATTTGCAAGAACATGGTTCAAAACTTGTTCAAGGAACACGATTAGATGTTAAGTCGTTGTTGATGCCGAGATGCCAACATTAGCGTTGATGGTTCTCTACTAATGCTATTCTAAGTAGCTTAGTTGAGTCAAGTTCTCTGAGGGTCCTTGTCTCTAAAGGCACTTATTATTGAGTGAGGTGGTTGTAACGTTGATTTCGGTTTGATTGTTGAAGGGAAGTGTTTCATAGAGCGTTCCATATCAACGTATTTTTGCACATTTTAGACAACGAGCGTTAAAATTCGGTAAAATTTTGTATGTATCTTACCAAATTTGGTAAGGTAGGGGAGGAGGCTCGAGCGGTGAAGGGGAGCATTCATATATCATAAAAGGGCTCCTGAACCCTACTCCTGGGTTGCAAGTCGCAGGCCCCTCTAGCCTCTTCCTCTGCAACACGATGGACCCGGCACCCGCACGGTGAATCCATGGAATGTTAAGTAATTCGTCTCTTGAGCCTAAATTTAGGTCTTAGGAAAATGTTACATTAAACTGTCTCGCTGAAGCAACACACAGTAAAGAGTTTTTAAAATTATTTAATGATTTTTGCTAGACAAAAAAATATCTGGATTTTAAACTACCAGTTATGTCACGTTTACATTTCCAACTGTTTTGGCGGATGTCAATTAATGACTGATGAACCATATCATCTCATTATCTCATATTCAAAGATTCAGTTGGCTAACCGCAGAATCAAGGATCGGGCAGTAGAGCAAATGGAAAATCGCGTTAATTTAAAATAAAACTTATCTTCCCCTTAAATCAGAGCAATCCCAGCTGTATACGCGACTGTTTGCACTCACTCACGGCACCCACACTCGAGCCAAAACACTTCGAGCGTTCCATCTTTTATGAAACTATAGGAGATAGAACATTATGGCCTAGATTTTTATCATCAGATAGATTTAATTCCGAAGAACAAAGGTATACACAACTAATATATAAATAATGATTTTAGGTTTATATATTTAGAAATTTAAAAATAATGAAATAATGAACAATTAATATAAAAATTATGTATTAAGGTTTATATATTTAGAAATTTGGTTGGTGAAAGTAGATGCTTTAATAATAATAAACATATATTTAACAATTATACAATCTTAAATATTGTTATGCCTATATATAGAAATTTCAGCAAACAGCGCCCTCCCTATTGTTGTGTTAATCTAGCATAAAAATATTATGTATATTTATATAGCTTAGCTGTAACAGAAATGAGAGTAAGTTTTTTATACTATAGTATAATTTTATAATTGTTAAACAATGCCAAAAGTTAGTGTATTTTACAAACTTTTATTTAGTTTCACCTGTCCCGATGTTTGTCATCAAATTAAGTTTGATCCACTTCCCGGTAACCGATTGAGCTGACATTTTGCATACATTTGTAAATCGAATGACAATGCAATATTTTGATGACATATCAAGATCAAAATAGTGCTGATCTGATGATGGAGCTGGAAGGTGGCCAAAGGAACTTCGCAATGGAACGACACAAAATCATCGAGTTTGGGCTCATTTAATCGTCTTGACGAGTATTTTTTTTTCTTTTTTTTTAGTTTCAAGAACATAATAAAGCTTGTTTTCAAAAGTATTTCTATAGAGAAAAGCTTGTTAATCATATATTTATGTAGTTGATTTCTACGTTTTGATTAGTGTTCCTCTCTTTGTGTATGTGTTATTGTGTTGCCATAATGCATGCAAATTAACGTTTATTTTAGTGCGTATTTGTTAATTTGCTATATAAACTATTCAAGGGCTAAAAATTTGCTAAACTACTAGTTTTCAGGTCACTCTCGTTATGAAATTATTTTCAGTAGGTCTTCAGTTGATTCATATGAAATGCTGACGTGTTTAGCGAGATAATTATTTAATATTCCATACTTTTTGTTTTGTAGCTGGTTTTTTTTATATTAATAAGTTGCCATCGGACTGGACCACTATGGCCAATTTATGAATGAAATTCTATTGTTATAATTATCGCCGATGCCAATGGGTTAATGTGGCGAAACAAGCCCGAAGTCCACCTGAAGTTAAGCGGACTCACCTCTGCCTAGGCAGATGCATTTCATCACAAGTCACGTATTACACTGCGCCCGTCACCTTGAGACATGGTTAAGTCTCATGTGCCTGAATTTCACTGGCTCTCAAGGACTGCTGCCAGAACACACCTTTAGGTGCTTGGCGACAGATTTTTTACTTGAGGGTGGTAGCTAGCCAGGCGGGCATTCGCAAAATGCCCTTACACCACGCTATAAGGACTGCCATCCTAAGACAACAACCGGGACCGACGGCTTAACATGCCCTCCGAAGCACGGATGCGATCAGTAGTAATGTCACAAGCGGTCACCCATCCAACTCTTGAAATTGGCGGACGTTGCTTCACTTTGCTGATGGATTCAGAACGGCTAAGTAAACTTCGCTACGAGCGCTTCATTGTCTAAGTAATTCAACGAGTTGACCACTCGTTAAGGACATCGGGAAGGATAACAGGTATTTTTGCCTGTATGCTACACACTCATAACTGTTCCATAATTCTTACAAATGAAGTCACTTTTCCTCATTCAATATAGTTTGTTATAAGCACATATAAATATATAGCTACAAATAAACATATTATAATATTTCCATTTGAAACCATTTAAATAGAACCGAAGTTTCAAGGTTTATTTGTTTGTTTCAGAGAATTTGTGTTCAGAAAGTTCTACGTATTTAGAATTTAATGGATTCAGAAATTCATAGAAACACTCTTCCCAATTGAAGGTATATAAATCGGAGCGCTCGGAGTTAAATTCTATTTGTAGTGAAATGGATATGATAAACTTTGTTTGGTAAAACAAAGATCATTATAATGTTGTTTTAGGTTTTCGCGATTATTACATATAGTAATGAAACAAAATTTCCCCGTGTGGTGCTGGGTTAGAATTGCACCTCCCCATATCATCCCGTGGGTGTCGTAAGAGGCGACTAAGGGAAAAATACTGGAAGGTGGGCAGCAACGCCTTCTAAAGAACTGCCATCTAACACTGCGATCCCAAGACACCTGCCAAGCGTGGTGATTATGGCAAATATCCCCTTAATAGGGTAGGCTGTGTTCAGCAGTGGACGTGTCGGCTGTTACAGTACAGTACAATTAAACAACTTTAAACAGTTTAAATCGCGTATATTTGAGTCAATTATTTAAGTCCCGACGTATCAATCACTTTGCAGTGATCGTCACCCCGTGACCACGATCGTCACCCCGTGACCACGATCACTGCAAGTGTTTAAAACGTCGCTTCGGACAAAAATAATGATGAATATACGCGATTTAAACCGTTTAAAGTTGTTTAATTACTAAAGAACTTCATATCTATTTTATTTTCTTTACAGTTGACCTGCTCTTTTATCCTGTTATTATGACGTAACAAGCTCGAGGCCCACCTGATGTTAAGCGGACTAATCACTGCCTATAACAGATGCATTTCATCACAAGTCACGATTTGCAATGCGCCCTTCCTTTAAGACACAGCTGTTAAGTCTCATGTGCCTGTAATTTCACCGGCTCTCATGGACTGCTGCCGAAACACACCGTTGTTTCTACTTGAGGGTGGTAGCTAGCCAGGCAGGTAATCGCAAAATGCCATTACACCATGCAGAGGAGCTCAAGTGGGTGGCGGGGATCGAACCAGAGACCTGCGGCACGGCAGTCCATTGCTATTATCGCTCGGCCATAATTGCTTCAAAGTGCCGTCACTATATGTGAGTTTGATACTTGTATACTATTTTAGTAGAAGTAGAAGTCTTTGTGCGAGTTCGTCTGGGTAAGTACTGCCACCATACCTATATCTACCGCCAAGCACTTATGTTGGCTTTACTGTGTTCCGGTTTGAAGGGTATGGGTACAGGTTTTAACAGTTTACAGTCACATGAGTCCTAATAACTTTATGCCTCAGGGTGCTGAGCGCAGTGCAGTTTGCTATTTATGACGAACTGCAACTGTTACAGTCGCACGTGAAAAACATATTGATTAGGAAATCCTACTACACAGTTTGTGATTACTTAAACGAAAAATGCCTGGACAATTCCGCCTCTGCCAAGCTATCGCCTGTCACCTACGTAATTTAAACAATTACTGTAATATTGGATTATATAGTTAGTATGTAACACATTGTTAAAAGAATTGTAAAATATTGTTACAAGACGTTTAAAAGAATAGCCCCGAGTTTCTTGCCCGTTCTTCTCGCAGTGGCTCTATACATTTGAGTTTTGCTGACGTTACAGTACAATTTTGTATATTTTAATACTTAAATTTGTAAATGACCCTTATAAGAGCGTCGTAGACGCCTAAATGGAATAAATGACTTTGACAGGCATATGTTGCCGCTTAACAAATTTCTTCAAAGGCTTCATGACAAAAATGTCTTAAATGTATCCGAACTACTAAACACACAATGGACATGTTAAAATCGCTTATGCCACTAAACCACAAAGCCATTGTTCTCAAAACTTTGCGGTCCATACATCTCCATACATAATTATATAATGTAATGACATAATGCTTATATTAATTGTAATTTAATTTTCTATTCTACCGAACATTGTATTTTAAATAATGTGTTTGGTTATATTATATTATATTAAACATTTTATATGCTCAACCGCAATTAATTAGGTAATTTTAATATTTTATGTCAGGTATGTTTCTGACTAAATATGTGATACTACTTATTATTATGATTTGTACAACAACTTGAAGCACCATATTTTACGTAATAAATATCATTTCATTTAATTCCATTTCATTAACACCTGTCAAACAATTTATGTAAAATCTAGTACCACCCTATTCTCCACCTAGATTCCACACGTAAGTGGATTATATATATATATATATTATACAGTCTATAGAAAAAATACTTTGTTTTGTTAGAGAATTTTATAGTTTAAAATTAAATTCTACTGAACTGAATATTTTAATATTGTTTTTTTTTTTTATGCCTGATTGGTTAGCCTTTGACCACTATCTTACCTGATGGTAAGTAATGATGTGATCGAAGTTCTTCTTCTTTGTGTGCCCTGTCCTCATCGGATGTCGGCGACCAATTCTCGGAACTTATTTCTATCTTATGCCACCCTACTTAGGTTGGCAATGTCATTGATATTTGTCCAGCGTTTAATATTGTCCATCCAGGCCAGCTTCCTTCTTCCTCTACTTCTGTGTCCATCTATTTTCCCTTCTAGTATTTTCCTTAAAATTTGATATTTATTATTACGGTATATATGTCCAAAATATTAAATGTAACTTTTCTTCACTGTTTCCAAAAGTTCTAAATTTTTCTTCATTCTTTGTAAAACTTCTATATTAGTTATTCGGTCTCTCCATGATATTTTTAGCATTCTTCGGTATAGCCACATTTCAAACGCATCAATTTTTGCCTCTATGGTCTATGGTCGAAGTTATGTTTGCAATAACGTCTGCTCGGCGGATTACAATACATAATTACAAATTTAATAGAGAAACAAAATATACTCATGTGCAGGATTCGAACCCGCGTCCATCCACCCCTATAGCCGGGGTGTGCTCTGACCGCTTGAGCTAACATGACAATGACACATACTTAACTCCAATTTGTAATTTTGTAATGAACTGAAGATGTCCTGGTGACCAACCACAAATGCATTTTTAAACGATAATCACTTATATGGTGAGATTGTCAGGATAAAACCAGGCGATTTCGACCTAACAAAATCAAACGGTTGGAATCATGGTTCGAATCCCGGCGCAGGCTGGAGCTTCACCACATGGTGGAAGGGCATTTTGCGAATACCCGCCTGGCTAGCGACCACCCTCAAGTAGAAAATCTGTTGCCAAGCACCTAACGGTGTGTTCCGGCAGCAGTCCTTGAGAGCCAGTGAAATCACAGGCACATGAGTCTTAACAAGGGAAAAGCAGTGCACGCGCCGACTGCTTCCACGCGACTATGCGAAACTAAATACGAAAAAAAAAAACTGTGCGCAGAGTACGTTCCAGCTCTAACACTCTTCGGCGATGATAGCAGACAGATCAGACTGTCCATATGTTCAGCATTGCTGCGACAGACACGTCGTAGCAATATAATAATGTATTAATCATTATTCAATAGTTTTAATAATATTTTGTTCTGTATATGGGTGTATGCCTGAAATAAACGTCTTTTATTTATTTATACATCTTCATGGTCGGAAAATCTATTTTCTAGATATATATCTCGTATATATTCGTGATATATCGTATTATAATTAGGTAAAAGATTTTTTATATTATGTGTTTAATTACTCTTTTTGTTTATGCAATACCATTTGATTGGAAACTTAAAATTAGAAACTCATTGAACTAATCGAGTAATTACGGCACTATCTAATTTCGATAGACACTAGGAGTAGAGTAGGACACTATTGAATAATGTGATAAAGCTGAAAACAATTTTATATGGCTCTATGAGGGTTGATTTTGCTTTGCAGGTAGAAAGCAAATATGTACAAAGTACACTGATGGAGGTCGAATAGTATAATTGGGTTAGTTAAGGGTAATTTAAGTATTATGCCATGGGCATAAAGTATTTTAAAAACAGTTTAGGAATTTGGGTTCTTAGTCACACATGTGTTTTATTATATTGAATAACCAGTGACTAACTGCATTGCCGCAGGTCCATGGTTGATCCCCAACTGCTGTGCCTCACCGCATGTTGGGAGGGCATTCTGCGAATGCTCGCCAAATTAGCTGCCACCCTCAGGTCTCAGGTCCATAGTTCGAATCCCACCGCGGGCTTGGCTTCACCGCATGTTAGGAGAGCATTTTGGAAATGATCATCTGGCTTATATATTATCTAGCTACCGGTAAGTCAGGAAGAAAATCTGTCGCTTAGCTCTTAGCAGTGTGTTCCGGCAGCAGTTCTTAAGAGCCAGTAACATTACAAGCACACACGACTCAACAACTGTATGATACAGGGTGACAGTGGCAGTCGCACTTGACGTTATAGGCAGATGTTATCGCTTGACATCAGTGGGCCTCGTGCTTGACCTATGAGAATCACAAAAAAAAAATTCTTGTAGTCTGACTTTGTTCAAGGATACACTATGACCTTCTTACTCTATGAGATAATGAAAACATGTAAGTTTTTGCAATGCATACAATAAATTATACCCACGAAGTAAGAACCTGGAGATGTATCATAAATGATATTTTACGCTGTGTGGATTGGAATAAATCGCTAAGCGGGCTGCGGGCAGTTACCGGGCAATACATGTAAAATCAGTTCCGGCAAAAACAAAAAATAAGTAACTCAAAGTATCAGATAATTTTTTTTAATTAATTTTTATATCTCTGAATTTTATTTTCTCTTATTTTTACATGAAGATCAACAATAACAGAAAACACTAATAATCTTAATGCTCTTCCAAAAACCTGTAATGATTTTAATTCAAAACACTTCTTTATATACTAATATCATAACAAGCAATAACGCGTGTTAAGCGAAATCACATTTATAAAATTTTAGAGCACGAAACGTCTTACTTCGTGTGGGAATCGAACTCACGTCCCACAATTTTGCCCTGTGGTGAAGGCACCCGGAGCGTAAAATCGGGGGACGTGTCTTTAATCCAAATTCAAGGAGAAAAAACTGCACTCTAAAAATAAAAATAAAAAACTAGTGATTCTAAGATTTCTAGTATTTTTGTATTGACTTTATGAGTCAATGGTCATAATTCTGCTCCACTACAAGCTAGCTAAAACCTAATATGAAATATTTTATGCAAAATTGTAAAACTAAATATCAATGATTTATTTTTTATATAAAATGCAGCACATTTTTTCGATAGGTGAATAGATCTATAAATTACGAGTAAAAGTGAAGGTTTAAACAGCTAAAACATAACGGTAGCTGCTCCTGCTTGACAACATATTTTCTCATTACAAAATTGCAACGAGTGGAAAAATTATATCCCGGCTATAATAGGGTATAATTATATATATCTATATCCGGGGTATGCTCTGACCACTAAGCCAACATAACATATGACTGATAACACAAATGTGTCCTCTCGTTCTTAAGCGACACCTATAGTTCAACTTACATTGTACTACACAGAAGATTTTTTTTTGCAATTAGCTTGATAAATATATTTTCTACTTGAGTGTTGAAGGTAACCAACATTGACGTATATATACTAGACGCGAAATCTCAAACGAGGATAGTTGACCGGTACAGGTAAGCCGGCCGGCATACACTCCCCCACACGCAGCTGGGCACTCGTAGAGATTGCACACGCTTTACGTTCGAAAAATGTGTATAATCAACAGTTTTGAATAAACAATTTTCGAACGTAACGCGCGTGTAATCTCTACGAGTGCCCAACTGCGTGTGGGAGAGAGTATGCCGGCCGGCTAACCTGCACTGGTCGACTATCCTCATTTGAGATGTCGCGTCTAGTATATACAGGTCAATGGTAACCAAGCGAGCATTAGTAAAACAACGTTCCATCCGAAGCAAGGTACTCAGCAACAACACTAGCAGTCACCCATCCAAGTTACGACTCAGCAAACATACAAACTTAACTTTGTTGATCATTTAAAAAAGAACCATCAAAAATACGAAAACAAAGCGTTCCTTTCTAGTGTCAACCATAATACAATCAATCAAACTGATTGCCTTTATTACCAACAATCAAATAATGTCACCGCTGTCTACAAATAAAATTACCACATAGAATAAGTAAATAAGATAGGAGTTGTAATAGAATTGAATGGTAATGCGTAATAGACTATCATGTTGCTACACATACACACACTGTGGGTTTGTGTGTGTGTGAGAGAGAGAAAGTGAGAGAGTATGTGTGTAAGTCTGAGTGTGTGTGTGTGAGGGTGTGTGTGTGTGTGTGTAAAGCTGAAAGTACGCATAAGCGTTCAAGTGGGCTATCGTAGTGAGCGAGATATACTCATGTCCCGGCTATAGGGATGGATGGTCGCGGGTTCGAACTCACTCGTAGTTCTAAATTTTCCTGACGTTATAATTTTGTAAGCTTGAAATAAGCTTATACTATAATAAATAAATAATATTCAACTTTTCAGTGTTGAAAGTCGGTTCTGTATTTTACTCTAATTGCTTTCTTTATTTAATTATGATAATGAAGGTAGGTAATTAATTTGCTTATATCATGAAAATGTATATTTAAGTAACAATGTGGGCTTCAGATAGCCATGGGGTACCATAGCCCGTGGGTGTCGTAAGAGGCGACCAAAGGAAAAATAGCGGAAAGTGGACAGCAGCACCTTCTGAGGAACTGATATCTTAAACTGCGATCCCAAAACGCCTGCCAAGAGCGTGGGGATTATGGTAAAACCCCCCTTATTGGAGGAGGCTGTGTTCAGCAGAAAATCCGGCTGATATACAGTAGGCTTCAGACATAGGTTGTCTAGAAAACGATCGCTCCGAGTGATAACGCCACCGTATTAGGTATACAATTTTTTATTTATTAAATAAATTTTTTACCCGTGCTGAAAAAGAGGGGTGCTATAAATCTGACGTGTCTGTGTGTCATTCAGTGGCATTATAGCTCCTAAACGAAAGGACCGAATTTTGATGCGTTTTTTTTGTTTATTTGAAAGCTGATGTAAGCGAGCTATTATTTAGCTACAATTTACTTATATAAATTTTAAAAAGATTATATGATATATATCTCTATTTTTCTCTTTTAGTATCTTATGTGAAATTTTGCAAGTAATGTGACAGTTTGATGACCCATCAAAATTTCGTCAGTTTAACAACTTGGCGAAAGCTTTCACAAATGTCTTCAAGCAATTCGTTCCAGTGACAACCCTAACGACGAATCCCGCATAAAATTAATCAAACCGATTGCCATCGAGTAGTTGTATAGTTTGTCATCGACAGTTAACCAGCCCCTCTCGCCCCTCGCCTCTTCCCTTTGATTATCTGGGTGTCCTTCACCCCCGCGTTATCCGGGCTAACCTCGTAAACGGCCTTATTTGACGTAGGGTCACCAGCTTTGCTGATACTTAGAAAACGCAAGAAGGGTTTTATAGAGCAGTAAACTTTTCTCGCATACATAGATAATAGTTATTAGTTCAACAAGTAAGCAAAGTTGCTTTTTATTTTGAGGATTGACTTTAAATTCCAATCTAGCGAAGCAGTTTTTAATTGAATATATTATATAGAATACGGAAATTAACAGATATTTACAGGTATAATACCAAAAAATCTTATAATTAGTACACCCCTGACCTGTACTTTATCAGCCGAAATAACAACACGATACAATATAGCCATACACATTCTTTAAATAAAATGTCCGGTAAGATAAAAAAATAAATTACAATATAAATAATCGATTATGTCATAACATTGAAGCAGTGATGGCTCAGTGGCATTGGCTATGGACTGCCGCGCAGCAGGTCCATGGTTCGAGTCCCGCCCAGAGCTTGAGCTTCACCGCATGGTGGAAGGGCATTTTGCGAATGCCCGCCTGGCTAGCGACCACCCTCAAGTAGAAAATCTGTCGCCAAGCACCTAACGGTGTGTTCCGGCAGCAGTCCTTGAGAGCCAGTGAAATAACAGGCAAAAATGAGACTTAACAACTATGTCTCAAGGTGATGGGCGCAGTGCAGTTCGTCACTTGTGATGAAATGCATCTGTTATAGGCAGAGGATACCGCTTAACATTAGGTGGGCCTCGCGCTTGTTTCCTTCACAATAACATAAAAAAAAACATTATAAATTACTTTAAAATGTCACTTGTTTGTTCAATACATAGGATATATTGTAGAAATGTTTGTCATGAAGCTATTGCAAAATTTTAATTTATATATCTATACATGTGTCATTTTTGTGTAAGAAAAATAATAAACATTCTGTGTACCCGTAATTAATGTAACCAATTTAATAAGTATTATAATAATATTATATTAGATATCATAAATAATCACCTTCTAACCTCTATTCTATCATATTATGTAATACAGTACAATTGTCGAACAAAATATCACGAGAAATTCAAAATTTTATATATATATATTATACATGTAGCCATGAGTCTTAAAACGCATAGTGCTCCTGGTTGGGATAGGATCACTGCAACCACGGTTAAAAAGTTTATAAATTTGCTAGCTGACCCAATAGCATTTATTTGCAATTTAAGTTTCGATACGGGTATGTTTCCAAATATATATAAAAGAGCGAGAGTATGTCCTATTTTTAAAGCTGGTGACAAAAAAAATCCTGCGAATTATAGACCAATCTCCATACTTTCGACTCTTTCTAAAATAATAGAAAAATTGGTAAAAAAAAGAGTCACACGATATTTAGAAAAGGGAAACTTCCTCAGTGTTAATCAGTACGGTTTTAGAAAAAATATATCTACGGAAGATGCAGTGCTTACGCTCACTAATAAAATTACTGGATACCTTGATGCTGGCGACAAATGCATTGGCATTTTCTTAGACCTACAAAAAGCATTTGATACCGTGTCGATCCCCATCTTGCTGACCAAACTTGAAAACTTCGGGATAAGAGGCCTCGCACTGGACTGGTTCACAAATTACTTACTGGGTAGATCGCAGCGAATAAAAATCGAAAACCATGAAAGTGATAACGCAGCGTGTACCTATGGTGTTCCACAAGGAAGCACCCTAGGCCCACTACTTTTTCTTATATATATAAATGACCTATGTGATTTGTCCCTGAATGGTTTAGATTTGTTAATGTTCGCTGATGATACTGTACTGCTTGTGAGGGATAAGTCATGGACAAAAGTCGAAACATTAGCAGAGGAATGCCTTTCAGTAGTAACGCAGTGGCTAGAAAATAATCTGCTTTCACTAAATATAAGCAAAACGAAATTTATGTGCTACAGTATGAGATCTTTAGGTAATCGAAATCCTGGCACTAGTATAAAAATTCATACTTACCCTTGCAATCGAGGCCCCCGACCAATCCAATGTAACTGTGAAGCGTTGACACGGGTGGAGTCTATAAAATACCTAGGAGTACACATAGATCACAATATTGACTGGAACAATCACTTAGCGTCGCTAGTGCCTAGGATAAGAAAACTTATATATATTTTTAAAACACTGAGAACAGTAGCAGAACCTAAACTAGTTGTACAAACATATAGAGCCTTATGCGAGTGCATAATAAGGTATTGCATCTGTGCTTGGGGCACTGCAGCTAAAAGTAATCTGTTACCAGTTGAACGTGCGCAGCGTGCTATACTGAAGGTGCTTATGTTCTTACCGTTTAGGCACCCTACTACTGACGTCTATATTAAGGCCAATGTTCTCAGTGTTAGGAAGTTATTTGTTTATGAAGGTTTGAGACGGTTTCATAGAAAAACGGTTCCTGACATACCTTTAATGTCCAAAAGAATTGAACGTCTGCCCACAGGTAAAGCGAGAACTAGATATGCTCAGAAGAAGTATGAGATTATTATGGGACACATTTATAATAAAGTCAATAAAGAATGTAGTTTAAAGAAATATAATAATAATGAAATTAAAAAAGTGTTACTTACCTGGTTAAAGAAGTATGACTATGATGGCATTGAAAATATGCTGGTAAATCTTTTTATTTGATAGCCACATAAAACATACATACACACACTGACACACACACACACACACATTACACATACAAGCGCATAAATACTAAAAATTATGTAAAATCAACTTGTTTACATAAATTTATTATTATTTTTAGGGTTATATATTTAAAAAAAAACTGTAATTTTTTGATCTTAGCGTATTGCTATTATTTCTTATGTGGTATTAGTAAGAATAATAGACTAGTAATAACGGGAGAAGCCATTGGCTCCTGAAACACAGTTTTTAACTAGTTCAGGAGACTGGTTCTGATCTTTATTTGTCCTAAGCTATGTCAAAAATAAATAAATAAATAAATAAATAAAATAAATAAATAAATACATAAAAATTTTAATTTCTCGTCACAGCCGTTAGGTTTCACCTTAAGAACAAAATATCATATGCGAGTATTACATTAAAAATAAAACGTAGGTCTACATACATTTCAACATGAAAATCCACTTTTATCTCTCATTTACATGTATGCAAATCCAACAACAAAATTAGGATTTAGAGACAGAAGCGACCAGACGTCCTTCAGCCCTTACATAATGAGGATAAATTTAGGAGCACACTGTCCCTGTGTCAATTATTAAAAACAGTGACAACCCTAACTCGGATGGTTAATAACGGGGATATCGTTCTCGGCCGTTAGCCGGTCGTTAACCGGCTCTTAACCTAGACACTAATAAAATTTAATGGGCGCAGCCTGTAGACAGCTGATAGGATAATAGGATATGTAGTGAAATTTTCCTACAATGAAACAATGCGTGATGCTGATGCCCGCATGGCTAGCAACTACTCTCAAGAAAAAAAATCTGTTGCCAAATGGCCCTAAAAGGCGTAGTACTTTACTTCTAGTTCCCCTTTCCAATCGTTGACTATGATGTCACTTGCCATAAAGTGAGATTGTTGTCAAAAGTCAGCTTTACACCGAAAAAATATATGTCAGCCACACTGTAATGATATAACTTAATCGCAAACTTTTTTTATAGCTGATATACTTGTACCAATATATGGTAAGAGAGACGAATAACTTAGCATTACATGGATTCACCGTGCGGGTGACGGGCCCATCGCGTTGCTGGATAAGAGTATTATAAAAATCCTATAAATACGTAATGAAATTAAATGAGTTTATAATTTACTAGGGCGAGCGAAGCGAGTCCTATCACTATCCCACGTGTACATTTTGTGGCCCCTTTTACTGAAAAACTATACCGCTCATAGATTTATGCTTTAACGTAGTAATTTAACTTCATATCTAAATATGTTAGCTGTCGAAAAAATCGAGGGTACCCTTGATTTTTTGTTTACTACAATTTTATGTTTGAGACCGTAATGGTTATGTGATATGCAATAAAGGTATTTGGTCTGACTAATATAATTCTACTAATATAAGTCTACTATAAGTCTGTTAAAAGCCCTCCCCCCCCCCTCTTACGACCTGTGAGTGTCGTAAGAGGTGACAAAAGGTATAATACCGGAAGCAGCGCCTTTTGAGGAGCTGATATCTAAAACTGCAATCCCTAATACGCCTTCCAAACGTGGAGATTATGGCAAAGCCCCTTAATGGGTTCAGCAATGGACAATCCGGCTGATACAGTATTTGCTTAGTAGACGATAATGCCAAAACTGACTATATTATTATTTATAGAAGTAAATATTTATTAATTTCAAACAAAACAAACGTGCTATCTAATGCCAAATATTAGAGGTTCTGAACTTTTCTTTGAAGTTCAAAGTCGACCAGAATAGAAACAAATAACTCATTTATTAAGCTTGTTACGGACTAATGTCAGACGGCCGTCAAGGCAAGGGCAAGGCATGACGTCATCATGGTCACCCGCTAGGAACATGCCCTCGATTGTTATATACTCGTTATAATAAAAATTAAGGGTTAGATGGTTATCACATCAACTTGACTGCTTTGGCTTAGTATTGTAATAAAATGTTTCAACGTTCAAATTAGGTTTTCATTAAAGGAAAATACATCGGAAGATATTTGCTGCGACACGTGAACGTCCTTTTATTGTGGGTTTTTCTAGCATCTGACATTTTTTTTTTTATGCCTGATCGGTTAGCCTTTGACCACTATCTCACCTGATGGTAAGTGACGATGGTAAGTAGTCGAAGATGTTGTTCAGGCTAAACTAGAAGTACTGGCTCTCAAGGACAGCTGCCGGAACACACCGTTAGGTGCTTGGCGACAGATTTTCTACTTGAGGGTGGTAGCTAGCCAGGCGGGCATTCGTAAATTGCCCTACCACCATGCTATAACGACTGCCATCCTAAGACAACAACCGGGACCGACGGCTTAACGTGCCCTCCGAAGCACGGAAACGCTCAGTAGTAATGTCACTAGCGGTCACCCATCCAACTCATGACCGCGCGCGACGTTGCTTAACTTTGCTGATCGGTTGAGAACAGCTTAGTAAACTTCGCTACGAGCGCTTCAAATTAATTCCGACATGACTGTAGTTGTAAATTAGTTATAACATTCATTAGGTACTATTACAAAATAGTGCAATATTTAGATTAAGTTGTTCAAGAATGGCTTCAAGTTAAACTTAGCATTGTCTATTATATTTCATACATTTAATGGCCTGATTTAAACTAAACAAGCAATATTTCACACATTAAAATGCCATACATTAACATCTAAAAGAAAATTAGAAAAAAAAACAAACATTGAAGGTCAAAGAATGGTCAAAGAGGCCCTACTTTCACGTATTTATATGTATATAACATATAAATGTATGAATACTCCGTCGGCGGGTATCGTCGTAATCGTTCTTAAAACTAACGCAACATATGCAGATAATCGTAAGTTTTGATTTTAGGTAAGTAAAAGTTAAACATGAGTCGAACACAGTTATCGATTCCAAACCACCCTGCAGTGATATTGATATACTACAATGTTGTTATACGGTTGATATCGCAGAACTACGAGTATATGTACTCGTCAGTAGACGACGCAAAACTATATGAAAAACAAGTTTGTCAGATTTATATACCACTATGACGTCACGACAGCAATTTATTAATGAAAAGTAAATGTCACACGAATTCAAAGGTACGCCACCGAACTGATTCAAAGAAACCTCCCTGGTCACAAGCCTTTGTGGATTCACCGCCAACTGGGCACTCGTGACTCGTAACGTTGCGGACTCAAGTCCGAGGAATAATCGGAATTGGGACTCAAATTATGACGAAAGATATGTCGACTTGTTGAATGTATGTGCTTAATATGATAATTGAACAGGGCTTTTCATTAAGAGCGCTCGAACTTAAAAATAAAATAAAAAATCCTGTTTATAATTGTCGCCACCACGCGAGATGACGAGGCCTTCGAATTTCTCATCCAATAAATATAATGTTTCCCGTGCTGTATGACAAGTGGCGCCGTCCTGTTGGAACTACGTGCTACATCACACATCACCGACCCGGTTGCCACAAATTCATTAAACGACGGATTGTGGACTCTGCATAAATTGGACGCAATGCACGGAACGTAATATATATAATAATACATTTTAACATCGTTTTTGAAGCGTGTAGCATATTGGCTCACAAGGACAGCTGCCGGAACACACCGTTAGGTGATTGGCGACAGATTTTCTACCTGAGGGTGGTAGCTAGCCAGGCGGGCATTCGCAAAATACACTATGCTATAACGACTGCTATCCTAAGACGACAATCGGGACCGACGGCTTAACGTGCCCTCCGAAGCACGGAAATGCTCAGTAGTAATGTCACTAGCGGTCACCCATCCAACTCGTGACCGCGGGCGACGTTACTTAACTTTGCTAATCGGTTAAGAACAGCTAAGTAAACTTCGCTACGAGCGCTTCACAACTGACTTTTAGGTTGTCTAAATGCTTTTATTGTAGTAGCTGTAGTATCGTATATATTTCGTAGTATTTTGTGAATAAAGGTATACCGCCGGTGAAAAATTAAAACTTACACTGATGACCAAAAACGAGGTCTGATTACTTCTCCAAACACAATCGACTTATAGGCAAAATATATATATATGTATGGTTTTTGGAAAAATGCTAACAGCTTCTTAGGGCTGACTTCTGCTAGTCTTGACAAACATTTTAAGATGTTTTATTTTTAAATGTTTTTTTTTTTCGTTTGTTTATTTGTATTTGAAGGATAAAGCACGAGAACAACCTGATGTTAAAAGTCTCTTGTGCCCGTTATTTATTATTTCATATATTTTATTACTTTGCTCGATGTATTTAACACTCTATTCAAAGGGAGCGCGGCGCGGTCCAGAATTCAACCCGTAGTAGAAGTCAACCCTAAGAGGTTGGTAGCAATTTTCCAATAACCGTGTATTCTATGCTCCAATCCAAGT
The DNA here is from genome assembly GCA_963890685.1 of Plagodis pulveraria. Taxonomy (NCBI): domain Eukaryota; kingdom Metazoa; phylum Arthropoda; class Insecta; order Lepidoptera; family Geometridae; genus Plagodis; species Plagodis pulveraria. The sequence continues at coordinate 4,513,305 of OY982964.1, read as the reverse complement.
ATGACATTTCAATATTTAGTTCGATTTTATTTTTTTACTGCGTTATATTTCGCTGTCCAACACAGACCAATATTTGACCACAATCTCAGTTGATGGAAAAACAATATTGTTGTGAAGCCGAACCAATACGCTTCGGCTTTTTTTAATTTATTTATTGGAGCATGAAGATAAAGGGCTGTCATTGTGCGACCGCATCGATTCACTGGCTATTGGAAAATAACACAAACAAACGTAAACAAACTGGCCATATCACAAGAGTTTTCCACGATCGATGCAAGTTTGGTTGAAACGTTGAAGGAATAGTGATTTAGATTGAAGTTACGTGAACAGATCCAGAGGTACTATAGAAGTTAAGTTTGCCTTAGATAAAGAAATATATTAGTCTACCCATTATATTAAACAGTCTTGTAAAGCTTATTTACGATTTAAATTTTAACAAGTGTCAGTTGGTTTCATATTTCTCAGTTGGTGTCTACTTCGAGTGACAAATAATTACTCTAAAACTGTTTTAATATTGTGCTATTTCCAATAACGCCAGCTGTGTGGATTACATTACAAAATTAAAAATTTACGAGAGCAAAAAATATAGTCATGTGCGGGATTTATGTACGGGTGGATGGACGCGGGTTCGAATTCCGCACATGACTATTATATTTTCTTCATAAATTTTTAAAGTTGTACCTTAAAACTAGTCTGAGTTGTGACATCTGTCTCAAAATACAGTATGTTTCTTATTTTTTAGTTTTTATGTCATATTTGGGAAACTCCTTAGTCATAGACATTTCTTGTGTATGACAACTGTCAAAATAACAATAGGTGTAGTATTATTCAGTTTAGATTTGATATTTAGGCTACATTTTATTTAGAAATTATTGAGTAGTATGCATTTCTTATAACAGAATTTAAATTGATAAAATCAAAACGGAAAAATTCGTATTTTTCCGTTTTGATTTTATATTCGGGCTACTAATAAATTTATAAATTACATAAGAATAGGTGTCACTTATAACATGAAATAATTGACTGTAATACGAGTATGTTATTATATTATATACTAAATTATTATACACTGGTCTTATAATGCGAAAGTGTATATTTACAACTCCTTCACACAGAAACAGCTACACCAATTTGGAATATGATTACCACAAAGTGTACTGTTCATTATAATTACGTTTCATAATTATCTACGCGACTGAATCCGCAGGCCACAGCTAAAACCTATAAAACATAACCTATAATAATGTGACAACAAGGCACTTTACAGGGCTTTTATAAATGATGTTATTATTACTTAAATGCTATTTAATTTATTAAAATTCCGTACTATACCTTGTTTCAATTGAGAGTAAAAACTATTCTTGGACTATGCTAGACATACAAGCTATCGAACAAAACATATTCAAAACGGTAAACAGCTCAATGGAGATATCATGTTATTATATATAAATATCGATAACAAAAAATCTGTGGCAAATTAATAACCACATTTTTTAAAAGTCTCGTAAAAGTATATCGTTCATCTTCATAAAGAAGTCGTAATGTTTGACATTTTCTTATTTACTCCAAATTTAACATGAAATGGAGACATTACAGATCCATTTTCTGAGACAGTAAATGATAAATCATTATCGGAAAACAGGACTTGTTACGCGAAAAGGCAAGTTTAATGGCGTGAAAGTAGTTTGCAGAGAAAATCTCCCGGCATGAGTGAAGAAAATTGAACGTGATATTTCATTTTATTTTCGGCTCGTAAGAACCTGTTAATTTTTTGTCGTTGCCAGGCAATTATGATGGTCTTCGATCACTATCCGACATATTGGTACATGTTGATGCGGTCAAAGATGTTGTCGTGACTAACTGGCTCTAAACGAAAGCATCCACTTAGGTGTTTGGAAACAAATTTTCTACCCAAGGGTGGTAGTTAGCAAGGCGAGCATTTGCTGAATTTGCTGTCCTCTCACCCCTGTGCCCACGATCAGATTTGAACTGCATTTCATAGCCATTGCCTAATGGCGTTTATTGTTTGAAATCATTTCAACCCTTAGCATATCCATCGTACGGTATCTAATCGGTTTCGACAATCTGCCGCGACACGCGGTGTGAAATAAAAAACCTAAGGGCTAGAGTTAACCAACGAGTTCCTACAAATTTAAGGTCACAAATTAATTATAAAAGGCACTTACATAATCAGTCCCAAACCTTCTCTGGATGTCGGTATGTAGAGAGTCCCTTGGATGGGACTGTGAATGAATATATTTACCTCGTGCTAGCTGCATTCTTTCACAAAATTGTTCCAAAACGCGCACACCGTTTAGACCGCAATCGATCGCGCCTCACCTGTTTGCCTACTAATTTTAGTAGCTTCCGAAACACGCATAACACCACCAAAGTCCCGTACTAATTTGATCACAGAACAACAATATTTATGCACCGAATCCAATAACAACCTACCACCATGTTCATCCTGTTTTTTCTTTGTTAGATGTCAAAGGTTCGTTCATCCGCCGACCGGACCTGCCAAACACAATCGCGATCCCGCGCGCGAATTTTTAATACGGCCCCTGGTTTAGAACCGAAGACCCATGTATGTGTATTACTTGGAAACTTAAATACATTAAAATAGACCAATGTTTGAAGCGAAAGTAACTGTATTGTTCAAGAGATCAATATGTAATGTATGCACCTATGTGATAAAGCATGACTAATAAAAAGGACCAGAAGAATCTCTCCGCAAAGTAATTTCAATAAATAAGTGACTTTAACTAAGAAAGAAAGAATAAAGTCCACTTCAGCTCGCACAGCACGGAGTACCTAATATTAAACTCACATACAAGACGTTTCTCTTTCTATCGCATAGTTACACATAGCTCTGATCTCTTCTGAAGCGGCACGCACCTTACAATAATCCCGTCAGGCCTGGTGTGACCTACATAAGTACATATTTGTCATCATTAGTAGTTACTACTAGCGATAAAGAGACCACGTTATAATAACGCATCTATAAAACGAAAACATTATAAATAGTAATATGTGACCAGATCGAGTCAGAAACGAAGAAATTAGGAAAATTACCTAAATAATCGATGCAACTAGCATGCTCTGCCATTTGAAGTGGATGTTAGCTGGCCACATTGCAAGGAGCACAGACGGACGCTGCTGAAGCGAACGTAATTTACATTGGTGCCCATGCGAAAGGCCTAGAGGTAGCCCAAGATGGATATGGCTAGATGACGCCGTAGAAACTGCTGGCGAGACGTGGACGAGATTTCGTCGCATGATAGATTTGAGTAGCAACTTATGGAGGAGGCCTACGCCCAGTTTTGGGTGCCCGAACCTGATAATAAAAACTGTAATATTAATAATTAAGGTTAAATATATTTTGGTACTGTGTATTGTATAGTGTTATTTTGGGAATAAAGGCTTATTTATTTATTTCATAAAGGACCAATATACGGAACCAAAGACCAAAGATCTGCGGAAGGTAGACTGATTCCATAAATTTTTAGTGTATTTTGGTTGATACCACGCCGATCATCAAAAATATCAATAAATTATAAAATAATATGATCATTCTATACATAACGATTAATTAAATAAGTGGTTCTACTTAAGTACCTACATATGTAAAGTAGGTAATTGCATTAGATTCGTCGAATACCTCCTATTTAAAGAACGAGAAAGGAATAATCCTTTTTATAGGCGAAATTAAGGCTAAATTTATAGCTGCATTAGGCTGAATTCCGTTCCAACGAATTCCGGTCACGATAACGCTTGACTGGCGATGAAAATGAACTGTAATGAACAGTGACGGAAATCAAAGCATCCTTGAGTTATACATTATAATATTTGGTATAACTGGATATCCCACTTTTATAAAACAAACGAAGAAACACGCATGTGTGTATTCCTACCCATACAGGTATAACGCCTTATGAATCTTATCAGCCTCTTTAAAGTTTGAATGAAATTTACGAGTTCGATATATTATTGTAGTCAGATGGCAAAGATACTTAACCTAGAATGGACACTGAATATCAAGGGTCCTTTAAAAATTCTGTACTCAAAGACAGCTCACACATTGGTACTTGGTGACAGATTTTTCACTTAAGAGCGTAGCTAGCCAGTAACTATGATGTGGTGCTAACGCTTGTGACGTAATTAGAAAACCATGGACCTCTTGCGCAGTAATCTGTAGACATCACCATTGGGCAATGCGTTATACAGGGGTATTGGTAAAATGATAACAATATCTTAGAGTTGACTTCTGCTAGTCCTAATAAACATTTAGAAATGTTTCTTTTTTTATTGGAAAAATAAAAATAAATATTGTGTTTTTATATTTGTTTTTGACTGAATAAGCACGAGTACCACTTGATGTCAAAAACATATAAGTAAGTGATCACCGTCGCCCACGAACATCCGCAACACCAGGATGTAGACGGCCTTTAAGGAGGGTGCTCTGTTCTTGAAGGCTCCTAAGTCTTATCTGTTCGGAAATACAGCACCTGGCAGCTGGTTCCATATTGTGGCAAGATTTTACACCTTCCTATATATATGTTTTGTGTCCTAAAAAAAAACAATGTACTTTTTTATGTTATTGTGACGGAACGAACGCGAGTTGTTAGGCGGACTAACTCGTTCCTATAACAGATGCATTTCATCACAAGCCATGAATTGCATTGCGCCCATCACCAGTGTGACACAGTTGTTAAGTCTCATGGGCCTGTAATTTCACTGGCTCTCAAGGACTGCCGCCGGAAAACACCGATAGGTGCTTGGCGACAGATTTTCTACTTGAGGGTGGTCGCCAGCCAGGCGGGCATTCGCAAAATGCCCATCCACCATGCGCTGAAGCTCAAGCCCACGGCGGAAATCGAACCATGGACATGCGCCAGTCCATAGCCAATGCCACTGAGCCATTACTACTTCAAATGTGTTCAAGACCTATGTTATGTAAAGTTTATTAATAATAATAACAAATATTTTTCAAATATTTTAATAAATCGTCAAATTAATATTTTAATAAAACACTGAAAAAATATATCTAGTGACAATTCCGCCTAATCTTCCTGTTAAGCCGACGTGACGTCACAAACGCCACATAGCCAAACCGGGAGAATTTTCGATGCGTTTCGCTTCTACACGAAGCATCCTCAGGAGGTCTTGACTCTACGAGCGCACGATCGAGAATTCTCGATCATGCTCTCTAAATATGGATTTCCGCAAAGTCCGCCTGAATCTATTCATTATGTTTATTAATGTTATGTATGCAAGCACATTATTATACAGTATATTCAAAATTACTTAATGATGCTACTTTCGATATAATCGAATATTTAAAACTCAAATGCCATAAAGCAAGCTTAGATACTGGGAGTGCTGTATAGATAATCACGCTGACACGACATAGCCTAACTAACGGGTGCGGGTGTTCACGGACGGCTGACGTCGCCACGTGACGAACGTCAGATTAGTCCGTGTGCACGCGCCCTTACATCACGCATTAACTGTAATTGTTTGTACGGAGAACGCCTACGTTCTCCACAATGTTGTGTTATGTTTTGTTATATTCATCCAAGGTTAAAGATTTATTCTTGGATTCTTTAACCGAATTTGAAATGTCTTACGTATATTTTTATAAATTGTAGTATTACTCTCTATGAAGTGTCTAGCAATAAATTAGAAAAATATTATACTCTAAACATGGTCATGGATCAAAATACGATGATAAAAAATAATCAATAATATCATGAATAACAAAATGCTAAAGAAATACTCTATAAAAGGTGGTGCTTATAATGATGGCCGTGCGGTAATAGCTATAGACTGCCGTGTCGCAGGTCCCTGGTTCGATCCCCACCGCCGGCTTGAGCTTCACCGCATGGTGGAAGGGCATTTTACGATTGCCCGCCTGCTACCATATCTACCGCCCATAGCTACCACCCTCAAGTAGAAAATCTGTCGCCAAGCACCTAACGGCGTCTTCCGGAAGCAGTACTTGAGAGCCAGTAAAATCACAGGCACATGAGACTTAACAACTATGTCTCAAGGTGATGGGCGCAGTGCAATTCGTCACTTGTGATGAAATGCATCAGTGGTTCAGTCGTTTAGGAACTTCTGAGATGCTTCTGAAAGACACGTGAAACTTATAACAACTGTAATTTTGCATCGGAGCTTAAAAATATAAAAAACAATGGCTCGTACAATATTAGCAAAAAATATATATCGAGAGGAAAAATTATAGTCATGTGCGGGATTCGAACCCTCGCCATCCACCCCTATAGGCGGGGTATGCTCTGACCAGTAAGCTAACATGACATATGACTCATAAACCAATTTGTCCTCTCTTTTTTAACCATCGTATGGGGATGGAACTCGTTGTAATTGCAAAAATAAAAATATTAAACATATTAGCATATGTTTGAATTATACAGAAAAGCTTGAATTGTAGCACTTGTAGCGAAGTTTGCTTAGCTGTTCTTAACCGATCAGTAATGTTAAGCAACGTCCAGCGCAGTCATGAGTTGGATGGGTGACCGCTAGTGACATTACTACTGAGCACTTCCGTGCTTCGGAGGGCACGTTAATCCGTCGGTCTCGGCTGTCATCTTACGACTGCCATTTAAACGGGCTGTTTGCAAATGCCCGTATGGCTAGCTACCACCCTCAAGTAGAAAATCTGTCGCCAAGCACTGTGCTGTCCTTGAGAGCCAGTAATTCTAGGTAAGCCTGAACAACATCTTCGACCACATCATCAGGTGAGATAGTGGTCAAAGGCTAACAAATCAAGAAAAAGAAAAAACATCAAGTATAGCAATAATGAAAAAAACATTTTCCTAACAAATATATTAACTCCCTATCTTGTCTTCACTGTATTTATCGAATTTAGCTTCGGAGGGGCTACTCGTAAACAAGACAGTTCCACGAAATGGCTCATTGAATATTTATCTACTAATTCTTTCACATTATGGCCAATTGTTTTTGTAGAGACAGATAGGGAAAGATAGATATAGATTTATGCTGAAGAAGTGAGAAAACAATAAGATTAAGGTGTAAAATGACATCTACTTGTGGCTTGTTCATTCCACGTTTTACGGTTAGTGGCCGTACAGCTCCCGGCTTCGGAATATAAGTTTGGACTTTTATATCCACCCATAAGATGTCATAAATAATGAGGGAGGAAAAGAGCGCGCTTAATAGGCCGCATGGCACTACTCCCGGCTACTAAGTGGGATGTTTTTGCACAATATGGCTCCTTACGCCTTGATTACCAAAATGACAGTGGATATACTTCAACGACAGCATTCTCAAGGAATATTGACGTCAGGTAGCCCACCATAAAAGCCAAAATTTCATACAACATGTCATTAAGGTGCTCTGTCTGTACTGTGTTTTTAGAGAAATTATGCAATACCGCCCTTCATAATGAAGGATAAGAAAGTTAGACTACTTTTAAACAGTTTGATCTAAACTTTTTAAAATAGATTGTTGAAAAAAAAAATACTGCACCGACTTCCAATACTGAAAAAAATGAAATTCAGTATCATGCTAATTATTGAAATGAACGGGATGTTTGCAAGGAAACTTATATCGCGCCGAGGTGATATTTTGTGGCCACCCAAAAGTCCAAATCTGACACCACCAAAAATGTTTCCCTGGGATATATGAAAAAAGTCATGTTAACAGCAACAATCCAACCATGATTGCCCAGTTGAAGACCAACATTTGAGAAAAAGTAGCCGCTTTTACATGCGCATTGTATGTAATTTATTTTCCTTTCATTTTTCTGCAATAAATAATGATTATTCTTCTTCTTCTTCTTTTTCTGTTAGGCGCTTGGCGACAGATTTTCTACTTGATGGTGGTAGCTAGCCAGGCGGGTATTCACAAAATGCCCTTCCAACATGCGGTGAAGCTCAAGCCCGCGGCGGGATTCGAACCATGGACCTGCACGGCAGTCCATAGCCAATGCCAATGAGCCATCATTGCTTCAACTATTTAAAAAAAAATCTTATGTTCAGATTTATTTATATATAAATTTGTTTGTGTAGTATTTTGCTTATTCTTTTAAATCTATTAAACTTCCGTGTGCACCCATTATATGGAACAAATACATATTTGGTCTAATGCAGGCATTTACACACTTTTGATTTCCCCTTCGAGTATACAGAGTCTTTATGAAATATGTTTAAGTCTAAATAGCTTTTACAAAGTCATACATCATTTTAATAAATAAATATATTATAAACATCCATATTTTGTCCAACACCTTCGAACAATTCAATCAAAAATCAAGATCAAAAACATTATTTTTAAAAGTAATTATACATTAGTAAGGAATATTCACTCTAACCACAAATAGAGCACAGAAGAAGAAAATAGTTACGTTAAGAGACCAACAACTTCAAACTCAGGCAGGTGACGAATGGTGTTCCTAAAATCAGGCACTGAACAGCAGAACGTGTAGCCCTCATGAGCATTGTAAGGATGCCAGGTGAGCCAATACAAGTGCACAGAACTTCTACAAAGATTTTCACAGAACATTAAATCTCTGGATTCACTTTCTGTGTAGTAAGGACCATTGATGCCGACAAAAGCTATTCCACGCTTTGTGGATGGCTCGTAGACAACTTTGTAGTAATATAATGGTACAGGAATCAGCGGATTGTTGTTGTCGTCAGTATCAAGGTAGATGTCGACTCTTTCGCCGCGTTCGTTGAAAAGCTGCGTGACTCGAAAGGTCCCAGTGTAAACAATTGTATCTAAGCCAGCATTATGGATATACTGTCTCAAATCTACTTCCAAAGTATTCCAATTGCCGCTGTTGAAGCCGTACCATTGGGGAGCACAATTGACATAATGGAACGTAGCTCTTTCTCCAAAAGCAAATACGAAATCTGTTTTAGCAGCTAAATGGCCACGTGATAGAAATTCTGTTTGAGTAATATAATCATTTATTTTGTTTCCAACTAAACGGTGAACAGCTGCTTTTTGCCCTCGTGGAGAAAATAAAGAGTCTACTGGCATATATCTGTACACGTCATTGGCGATAAAGAATGGTCTATCCACCCGGGTTTGGTACATATGATTAAAAGGCCGCTGTGTATATTTTGAATAAACTGCGTTGAGGGTATTTTCATTGAAACACGACTCGTACAATGCATGGAATTCTCCCTGAACCTCGTAACCAACTTCAAAAATGTGACATCTTCCGAAACATGTACGGTTAGTGCGTTTACTTAAATAATTTGGAGGTGAGTTACATCGAAACGAAGAGAAAGATGAAGGACCATTTAGCCATTGGTTATTTATGAAATTATCTCCACCTGTGCAAGTCACAGTTGCGGTAACCTCATCTCGAATTTTATTTGGATGATAGATGTGTCCTGCTCCTTCACAACTCAAAGTTAAAGTCTCTCTATAATCCAATATAATATTTCCATTAGCTTCATTTGGTACTAAAAACTCACTGTTTTTTAGAATAATCGGCAATGGTTCACCAAAATGAACCCGAGAATTAAGCGTGCATCTTTCTCCCCTCTGTGTATTCAGAGCACTTAAAATTAATAATACATATTTCTTTATTATGCACATTACACTGAAAATTTTGTAATTTTTGAAACAATTATCTATTAATTACTGGTTTAACATAATTATTTCAATAGCTTCTACAAAACACTGCGAAATAGACTGCAATAAAATAATGACGTTCAGTTGAGCCAATTCATTTGAGTTCCTAATAGATTTTGATAATAATTTATTACTTGGTAAGCCCCTGTAAGCCCTCAGAACAAGAAAACTTACGTATTACTTTCTGTTTTGGTTATACCTGTCACTGAAAGTAGTGCTACGTTCACTTAATAGTTTGATAACCTACAGACAAGAAACTAGTACCCATTATGGAGATTTTACTTCGAAGATTCCGTCAAGAGAATAAAATTATATGCATAAATATGGTTATTTTAAAGCAGGTCAATAATCTGTGTTATACTTATAATTAATTAATTTCGACTTAAGAATAAAAAATACTTAAGAATAGCTGACACCAATATTGGCAACAAATATTAATATTACAAATAGTAAACAAATAAAAATTAAAATTGTTTGTACATGAACTCTCTTTTACCAAACTTATTCATTCTATACAATATTTGTCATATATTAATTGCTTAACGTAGATTTGTCCTTACTCAATTTAAAGTTATTTATGTTATGTAGTTTTAATCTTTATTGCTGAGTACAAATAATTAAAATATGCATAAAAATCAGAAGAGAAAAAAATCGTAATTTTTGATGAGTCGCTTATTAAGTGTGTAGTAATTTTATAATTACATATATTAAGAACATGTGGAGTTTGGATTAAAACATGCGCAACAAAGTGTCAGAATCTTTATTTCCCAATGATTTTATATACCACATTTCATCGTCCTAAAAGTTATTATGGTGAACGCGTTATCAACTGATTCGTCGGGAAATACCAATAACAATAGGAATGTACAGTGTTTTACATTTTGTCGATAAATGCAAAACGCCACCTGAGTCCGCCTTATCACGGCGGTCAAAGCTACTCCATTGAATTTATCATTACTTGTTTATTTACATTTATCGTAAGGAGCTCTGTAATTTTTTTTTTTTTTTATTTGTATATATCACTTCGATCTCCAGTCAAGTCTCCAGTTGTGTATAATGGAAAATGTATTCTCTAACCATCGATTAAAGTGAATGAATCGACACGGACTTCAAACATAAGTGAATTGAAATTATTAGCATTGTGAAAAATTACTTATAAATACTGTAATATCTTTTAGAATCATCAGTCGAATCCCTGCCCTGTTATTATTTTCTATCATAAATATAAGGAAAAAAATAATACAAATAAACTACACTCCAACACCTCAATGAGTGCGAACGAGATAGACAGATGACCATGTACGCATCACATAGTGAAAAAAAATGTTGCAGAGAAATATGGTACCTAGTCTCAACACTGAAATGTATGAAATAACTTGTGAAAATCGGTCCATGATAATATGAGGTCAGTGTTTTGAATTATAGTCTGTTTTTTTAACAAACGAGTACTGAGTAAGTCTGTCGCACATATCCGATACTGACAGAGTGAGATGGGTCATTGCCGTCATTGGTCAATGCCTTTGTTCTTGTTTTGAAATTATTTAGGCCCGTTCATATTGAATACTTCTAAAATGTGCTGTAGAGAAAATTAAATTATTATTTTATGATTTAAATTTGCATACTTGCTATATTCGTAACAAAATTTCCTGTTTGCGTTAAATTAATCACATGATTGAGACATGACGACCGTTTTTATATATCCACTTTAGCTTTGCCTTGTCACAAAAGAGTTCAAACTTCATCAATTTTTGTTATTTCCTGCCACAACCCTTCACTTGAGACCAAACGAGTTCAATTGGATTGATCCTTCAATACGATCTTTGTTTTGCTTAACCTAATCTCAAAGTTGCAACTTTAGTATTGATTCGTTAAAAGTAATATTTTTGTACGCGCAGGTAGTCGAAGTCTCTATGAATGTGCCTAATGTAACTACAGCGTTTGTGTGGAACGGACTTTATGTTGATTACGTGGGCCAATAGCAACGCAGCAAAATTCTCGGTACTCGTTTTTTTTTAAAAAACAGATTATAGCATGGACTTCCACGAATTGTTTCATACTTTTTAGTGTAGAAAGATAGTTCCAGTTTGTTTTAATATTGTTTGAATGTATCATCTTCTATTATGTATAGTATAGGATAAGTAAAAGTTTACGTGAATTATCTGCATAATTCATGGTCACCCTCGTCAAACTATAGAGCAAGTGAGTTAAACTCATCTAAAGAGGTAAAATAAGATCCTTCTTCGTCGTCAAAAATAGCCTGGTATTGCAAACTCTGTATTGAGTATATACGTCAGAAATGACAAATGAATGGTTAGTACCCAGACAAAAGCAAATAAAATATATGTACTACCTTTTTAGTACCAAAAAAATTTATCGATGAGAAGTTTTGTAATCGCAACCTTTTTATTTTTACATCTTATTTATCATAGAGAAAAGTATGCTATATATCCTTGAAACTCATTTGTATAATTTATATTATAATTTAATATTCCGTATTTTACAGAAACATATCCTAATCATTTTGTGTTGAAGCAATGATGGCTCAGTGGCATCGGCTGTGGACTGCCCTGCAGCAGGTCCATGGTTCGAATCCCACCGTGGGCTTGATCTTCACCGCATGGTTGAAGGGCATTTTGCGAATGCCCTCCTGGCTAGCTACCAGCCTCCAGTAAAAAATCTCCCGCCAAGCACCTAACAGTGTTTTCCGGCAGCAGTCCTTGAGAGCCAGAAAAATTACAGGCACATGATACTTAACAACAGTCTGTCTCAGTGTGACGGGCGCAGTGCAATTTGTCACTTGTGATGAAATGTATCTATTATAGGCAGAGCTGAGTCCAATGAACATCAGGTGATTCAAGTTTTTTTTTCTATTCAGTTGTTCCATTCGGGTCAGTTACTGCTCTAGTACTTGTTTTAGTTTAATTATGTGTATAAATTAGGTCCTATTTTCTTGTCCGTAACAATTAAAACAAAATATGTTTCTTATTATATAAGAAACATTATCATTATAATATTCCATTAATGAAGTAACAATATTAATAATATATTATATGTTTTACCCTATTTCTTATTACCTATTATTAATGTGCCCGTATCACCGCGTACAATAAGTGGTCGAAAATCTATACCTTCTATGTACAAATTATACTAATCCATTTGGAAATAAAAAAAAAACTATTGTTACATTTGTCACGCCTGACATGAGATCAAGGACATTCATTATGATGATAATTAACTTTATTAGTAATTATGTACCTCGTTGGGATAAGAGTAATGGCTTGTTTGTCTTCCAAGGGGATGACCCAGTTCAAACACTTGATCTGTGATATAGAGTAATAATATAGAAAAAGTTAAATAAACCGTAATAAAAAAACCGTAGTAATAGACGTAAACGTCACTACGCGCGAGCGTTGATGTTTATATAATTTGACAGCTGCCACGTCCAAGCTAATGACGTAGTTGTCGATGACATTTGTACTGATATTATGCGGTTTGTTCAATCCCGCGTTTTTGACAATATATTAGACTTAAATCTTTGTTATCCACGTGGATGATATTCAAATTGCGAAATTGGCGATCGATATTCTTTTGTTCTCAGTATCTAAGATGTGCATGGATTAATAAATAAAAAATATTTTTGCATGCCCTTTACGCGCGCCAAAGTGCAGAAATACTCCGCTCAATAACTGAGTGACATGCTGCTCATTAGGATCACGTTTTTTTTAGTCACCTCATACTATATAGTCAAGGAGGATGTAGAACAGTCCTTATATTTATAAGCCGCATCCTGTACCAACATAGCCTTGAGCCCACAGCAACAGAAATAATATAATATAAAAATTAATAACAGTCTATTGTTACACAACGAAAATTCATAAAATAGTATTCACATAAAGTTTTATAGGAAATAAAACCGCCCGAGTGGATAGGGAAGGCAACCGACGACAAAGACCTTAATCCGGACACTAAAATTTGTCCCCTAGTTTTATAGCTCGATTTTCGACAAAGATTTCAAGAAAACCTTGGTTTCAGTGTCGTTAGGGAATTGGGACACCGTGCTTTTAACGCGTAGGTTTGTTTTTGTATGTGTATGTGAGGGTGCGTGTGTTTGAGTGACTTAAGTAAAGTGTGTGTATAAATTTATTGTTATTAATATCTGAAACAGATGAAAAAATTTTTGGGAATCCGGAATACATAGAATACTTATACATTAGTACAGAATAAAAAACTCTGGCAATATATTGCGATGAATGCATCACAATAGGTTGCCAGTCGTATTTTAAGTTTGAAGTCAGTTTTTTTGTTAAAATTTTACTATTTGCCGTACAGTCGATGTTAAAACGGAACCCTTATCAATCGCCTGTCTGTCTTTTTGTCCATATGTTACAGACATTTTGCTCCAAATCACCTGGACAGAAAAAGTTGATATTTGTAAACTGTGGCCTGTAGATGGTAGTAGATTCGCCTCCTATTTCGTAAGACGTAAAGATCTAAACATAGCGAGTTTAAACGCCTCTGCCGTATACATTCGAAGAATACAGGCGAGAAGATAATAATGTTTTATGTTTGTCCAAATCCTTCTACAGGGGCTGACATGACACGCCACCGACCCGGTTTAATCCGCTTACAAACCGCTAATCTGAATTAAAATCAGAATGTCAGCGCTGTAAGCTTGATTATTTGGAATATTTTCTCTTTTTCTTTTATATTCCGAATGTGATATTACATATATGTGTATTGTTAATTCATGAGCAACTTTCATTACGGCTGTTCCATATCTTAACAGAATTACAAAGAGCGGAAAAATTATGGTCACGTGCGGGATTTGAACCCGCGCCATCCACCCCTATAGACGGGGTATGCTCTAACCGCTAAGACAACAAGACATATTGACATGACTCTAATTTGTCCTCTCGCTCTTAACCATCGTATAGAAGATGAATAAAAGAAATAATTTATGATTTCATTGAAACTAAATATATAAATAATTGTAGTATATATATCTACGAATAAATAATAATATTTATACATATATATTTATGGAATTGTTTTTTAAAGCCCTTCATTCTGATAACCACTCGATGGTCCGTCTAAAATCAGCTAATTTTTTTATGTGCCTAATGTCACTTGCACTTTTATGACGTCTAACGATATCTTATACATCACATGTATATATTTTTTCTGTTTGTTACCTCAGAACTTTTGAGGGGTGGTTTTGGGTGCACCAATCTTGATGATTCTCTTTTTATTTGAAAGCTGATGCTTGCTGTATGATCCCATTTAAATTTCATTAAATCAACATGTGGTTGAAGGTGTTAACAGGCTTAACGTAGAATTACTGGCTCTCAAAAACAGCTGCCGGAACACATCGTTAGGTGCTTGGCGACAGATTTTGCTAGTTGCTTAAGCGTGGTCGCTAGCCAGGCGGGCATTCGCGAAATTCCCTTCCACCATGCGGTGAAGCTCAAGCCCGGACCTGCTGCGCGGCAGTCTAAAGCCAATGCTACTGAGCCATCACTGCTTCCATTATTGTGTCTATAATATTAACAATTCAGTTAATGTAATATTCTATGACAGTCAAACATGGGTATTGGAGCGTAAGCAACTAACTAGATAGATAGACAGACAAATATAGCTTTATTCACTGACCTAGAGTATACTTTAACTTAAAAGTATCTAAGAATTATGATATCTAAGTATTGTCAGGTTGTCCTTCAACATAGGCCTTGCTACTCTATTATCTTTATTCTTTCTATCGTTAGCTAATCTTCTCAACTTTGGTAAGTCACCTTCCTATCATTTTCATCAGGTTGGGACAGTGCCTTCTGAGGACCTGCTTTCTTACATTGCGATCCGCAAGATACTTGCCAAGCGTGGTAATTATGGTAACCGGGGGGGGGGGGGGTTACTACCTACCCTACCTACTAAATGGAGGAAGCTGTTTTTAACAGTTGACAATTATTAAACGTAACTTTTGATAGTTTTGATGGTGTTTTAGGAGTAATCTGGAGTCATGAGCATTCCTGAGTGTCCAATAAGTGCAATAATTATGAGTCTTCACCGTAGAGTGCTTAAAAGTTATGGTTTGAAATTTGAAAGGCTAGCGACGTCGTCACGAAAGTTTGAGTAGATATTTGTATTTTTTTTCGCAAATCACCTTAAGGTGTTTTCCGACAGCTATTCTTGAGAGCCAGTATTTCTAGGCAAGCCTGATCCATTCTGGACTACATAATTTACCATTAGGTGAGATAATGTACAAAAGGCTAGCCTATCACCTATGTATAAAGAAACAGTTGCATTTCGTCACAAATGACGAACAAAAAGGGAACAAGCGTTCTTACAATTGACTCAAACACAAAGATTTTGATTTGTACAACTGGTTTTCTATGTAATTGTGACGGAACAAGCACGAGGCCCATCTGGTGGTAACCTTCATTTGAACACTGCGCCTATCAAGCTATCATGTGCTTCTAATTTCACCAACACTTATACCATTCAACCCTGAATATAGTAATACGAACATAACTGCTTAGCGACACATATAGGTACGGCGGCATTAGGTACCTGGATGAATTCGTTCACAAAGAGTTCTACTGGCAGAACTGGAATAAATGAGTTTTATTTTTTATTTTTATATCGGCCTGATAGTTAAGCCTTTGACCACTCTTTCACGTAATGATAAGTGATGATATGGTCGAAGATGTTAAGGCTAACCTTGAATTACTGGCCCTCAAGGACAGCTGCCGGAATACACCATAAGGTGCTTGGCAACAGATTGTCTACTTGAGGGTGGTAGCTAGACAGGTTGGCATTTGCAAAATGTCCTATCACCATGCTGTAACGACTGCCATACTGAGATAACAAACGGAACCATACCCTCCGAAGCCCAGCAGCAGTCCTTGAGAGCCAGTGAAATTACAGTCACATGACACTTAACAACTATGTCTCAAGGTGACTAGTGATGAAATGCACTTGTTATAGGCAGAGGTTAGTCCGCTTAACATCAGGTGGGCCTCGAGCTTGTTCTGTCACAATAACATAAAAAAGGCCGGAAGTAGTAATGTCACAAGCGGTCATCCATCCAAGTCATGACCGCGGCGGACGTTGCTTAACTTTACTTCAGCAAATTTCGCTTCAGAGCTTGAAATAAGATGTTTTTTTTTATTCCAACTCTAGTATAGTATATGCGCATTTAAACAAACTTGGGTAAATACCGCTTGGGGCCAGTTAAACAAAACATTTGGAAACATTGAGCGAGTCCATATAAAAGCCAAAACAAACTTTCTCGCCGCCAACTTTTGTTCTACATCATCGTTAAACAAAAGTTTGCCATCAACAGTATATTTTGATAAGCACAAAGTCCACAATCCCTCCTCGTTTTATCTTCATTCTCCTCTATAGTTGATGCGGCCTTTTAGCAAAGTATTCTGGTGCTAAATTAACACATTATTTTATGTCTTGGCCTACTTAAAGCGAGAAGTTAATGCTGGGATATATTCGTATTATCTGGTTGACTCGTATCATAGATAGCGGCTTAAAACGCTGAACGCTTTGGAAGGAAATTTAAAATTTCATTATTGTTTTGGTTTTGTAGCTTTTGATGCAGTGATGGTTCAGTGGCATAGGCTATAGACTGCCACGCAGCATGTCCATTGTTCGAATCCCGCCGTAGGCTTGAGCTTCACTGCATGGTGGAAGGGCATTTTGCGAATGCCCGCCTGGCTAGCTTGGTGGTCCCTCAAGTAGAAAATCTGTCACCAAGCACTTAGTGGTGTGTTCCGGCAGCTGTAATTTAGTGCCAGTAATTCTAAGTTAAGCTTGTTAGCACCTTCGATCGCATCATCACTTACCATTATGTGAGTATGTGGTCAAACGCTTACCTATAAGCAATTAAAAAAAATAGATCGTTGAGGTATTGTCCCTGATCACGTAAAATGCGATAATAACTATTCTTAAGCTATCATTACAGCGATATCACATTAGGAATATTAAATGTTTCGTATTTATATATATTTAATAACCTAATTATTATCAGAGAAGCTACACATTATACAGCCCACTTTTTTGATATGCTTTTCTAAAAACACAGAAAAATAAAAATCGTTTATACACAATTATTATGATTTTGACACTTTTTAAACAGTATATTGAGTGTAATTGATGTAATTGTAATCGGTGGAGCATGCTAAGCACGTTACGTTATAAATATACGTTATTGCAAACATAAAATTACTATAAATATAGGGTTCCGGCATCGTTAACAAATTCAAAGTATAGTCTTGTTTGTAGTACAACGTATGTTGAACTATAGGTGTCGCTTCATACCAATACGATGGTTGAGATGACAAATTAGCGTCATATATAATTCTGGACGTTCGATGGAAAAAGGGGGAGGGCGGAACCAAGTCGTGCAGTTCTTGTGCATCTTCACCGAAAGGTATCCGGTAAAAGTCCGATAGACAAGCGCCTTTACGGCGGTGCTCGAGGCTCTGTAGCCGAGACTTCTCCAGAAAGTCGCTGTCTATTAAACTCTTGGCGCGTCTCTCAATCGACTGAAGTCCTCAAGTTGGTATTTGGCAGAGCCATCCCAGAGGAGAGAGCAGTACTCAACACAGGACCTTACTTGCGCTTTGTACAAAGTTAGCATCTGTTCCGGTGTGAAGTACCGTCTCACCTTATAGAGGATGCCAAATTTCTTTGCGGCTAACTAAGTTCAAGCGCTCGACCATAGCTTCTCTGAGTCTCTGGATCTCTGGCCCACTGATTCGTGCGGTAGATGTATAGCCCTCTGCAACCGTGCTGTCGTCGGCATACCCGAAGGTAGACTTTAGCAGATCTTTGAAATGCAGCAGGAAGAGCTTCGCAGAGAGCACTGAACCCAGCGGAACACCGGCATTGATACCCATTTAATCGGACGAGCAGCCGTTAACGACTACTCGTAATAATCGATCCCTTACGAAGTCCGATATCCACGCACAAGACCCAGTAGGCAGGCCGTATGCGGGAAGCTTGCTAATAAGCGCGTCATGCCAGATCCTGTCAAAGGCCTTAGAGATGTCCAGAGAGGCGGCAAGCGCTTCACCTTGTTTCTCAATGGCTTCACTCCAGATATACGTGGCATTTGCTAGAAGATCCCCAGTGGACCGATGTTCGAATCTCGCATGTTCGAATCCCGCACCTGCCTATAATTTTTCCACTCATTGTAACTCTGTAAAGTAAATTGGGTGTTATCGAAATAGAGCAATCGGATCGTCCCAACTAATATTGATTCAACCCTTTCTAGTTGAAAATGATTACAATATTCATAGTTGATTGGTTTAATTTGAAGTTTATGTACATAAGGGTAAGCACACGCCCGACAAGTAAATTAGTTTGCGTTGTTTGTAGGTTAATTAACTTGTTAGAACATGCGATCTATTTGTTACGAGAGATGGGAGAGTTTAATTATACTGTCTGGCATGTTTCAACTGATTTAAAATAAAACGTTTTAACTTGGATACTATAAAAAATATAAACAGCTGTTTTTTTATGTTATTGTGACAGGACTAGCTCGAGGCCCACCTGAGGTTAAGCAGACTAACCTCTACCTATAACAGATGCCGCGGTCATGACTTGGATGGATGACCAAGTCACTTCTGGTATTTGCGCTTCATCGTTTCTTACGACTCGCACAGGAAGATATCGGGGTTTGCAATTCTAGGACCGCAACCACGACCGCAACCTCCCCCGGTAACCTCAAACAAATGTAACAAAATTAGTTTTACTACAAGGATTACTCAAGAAAAATTTGGATAGCTCTGGATGCGAGTGAAAATGCTAATGACTTTACCGGAAAAAAATCTTTTAACACTGTTCTCGTTTAGAATATTGTATGTAGTTTTTAAATAAAAAATGGTTATAATTTTAAAAAGTCACGGACCCTGGAGTATTTGGAGTGTAGATTATAAAAAAAAACCTTCGGGTACATGGAGTTTTTTCGTTGCAGCCGGCTTCTTCGTGTTATTATTATTATTATTCTGTAGGAATTTTTATATATTACATTGAGATGTATGAACTGGCTGCATCCTGTAGCACGCTCACGTCGAAGTACAAGCTACTTTTCGAAGCTGCATATGTAAATCTTTGGCTTTTCATAAGTTACTATTATCGCATAGCCGATATCGTATAGTATTGCTAAGAGTATGCAAGGTAGTAGTGTTATTAATATTACAAGTACATCAGATTTAGCAACTTTATGTGTCAGTGGGCGCAGTGCAGTTTGCCACTTGTGACCAACTGCATCTGTTATAGCTGAGGTTACCATTTAACACCAGATGGGCCTCGTGCTTGTTCCTTAACGAAAGCATAAAAAATACATTTTACTAACATAAGAACTCATTGTGCGAATTCGTCCAGTGTTCGTCAAGTACTGTCACCACATTTATTACAACCGCCAAGCAGTTATGTTCACTTAACTGTGTTCCGGTTTCAAAAGTATAGGTGCTAGTAAAATTACAGGCATATGAGACTTAACAACTTTATATCTCAGGGTGATGTGCGCAGTGCAGTTCTGTAATAGGCCGAGGTTACCGATTAACACCAGGTGGACTTCTTGCTTGTTGCATCACAAAAGCATAAAAAATAAATACAAAGCTCAAATCATCGCCTAATGTTACAACTACGCGGCGTAGTATTGACTACGACGTAGCCGATCGCTAAATAACTGAGATACTCGTAGTAGAACAATAACATTACCTCTGTCACGTAGCATAAACTTGGTATTTTGCTACGACTTTGCTATGTTTTTATGGGACTACACAGGACTGTATGTTTCTTCTACCGCCTATTGTAAATAATATCCTGATGCTACGACTATGTGTTGTATATAGTTATTACTACGGCGTAGCACGTTATATATGTGTGCTACGAGCATGTGATGTTATGTTGATGAACATCTACCGCGTATCACAAATTAAATAATAGCCTTTTAGTACGACTTATTCCGTAGTAAAACAATAAGTATTATACTAATACTTCATGGCACAGATCGTGTCTACATTTTATAACTATATATACATAAAAAAAAAAATGTTTGCCTATACATGGAACCGACTTCAACACTCAAAACTGTGAAATAAGTTATTGAAGTCGGTACCATGATAGTTCAAAAGGACCTATCACAATATTGTGCGCATGGTACCAACTTCGACAGGTTATTTCACAGCTTTGAGTGTTGAAGTCGGATCCATTTTTAGTTAAAACATGTTTTTCATCCTTTTTAGTGACCCATGCTACTTACGGGCCCGATTGTCATTCACTGTCAATAAATATTAGATAGGAACTTTTCAGTTATTGGAGTGTAACTCAAAAACGGCTCAACCAATTTTAATGTAATTTAAATGGGACCACACAGGAAGCACCAGATTTAAAAAAAAACATTAATATTGGTTCTCCCATTCTCCCCTCATCCTTTATTGAAGTCAGTAAAAATTGTTTAAATATATAATGTAAAGTTTTAAATGTTGTTATTTAGTGCGTACATTTAGTTGCGTAGGTATGTAGACTACGTTAGGTCGGACGACTAAAACGTCCGCGCCGTTCAGGGTCAATTTAGTTTTCCTTTAACTACTCCGTGACCGTGTAAGGACTTTCTAAGTACCTTTCCCTGGAGATTACTAACACAGTAATGCACTCAGTCTAACTCAATTAGAGGGCTTCTGGTCGATTCTCAGAGCAGTGAAAGCGAAACAAAATAATCAAAGGTTTTTGCGTATTGTGCAATATTAGTTGAACATTGTTTCTTATAATTTAACGGATTCGTGTATTATCTTTACTTATCTTTACTTCCATCCTACACGTGTATCCAAGGCGGAATTAGTAGGATCTTACCAAATTTGGTTGGGCAGGGGAGGAGGCTCGAGCGGTGAAAGGGAGCATTGATGCATCATAAAGGGGCCCCTAATTAACCATACTACCTGGGTTGCAAGTCCCAGGCACCTTGACTTGGGCCTATTCCTCTGAAACGCTATGGACCGGCACCCACAGGGTGAATCCATGGAATGCTAAGTAAATTCGTCTGGATACACTATGCTATGCACCATATTTGACTATCGTTAAATCCACAGTGGCGTCACGCCTACTCAGTCATTAATTAAAGTTCCACATTTAATCAGGTATTTGTCTCCTAATCTAAATCAATTTGATCACTATAAAGTTTTATATTTTTTTAAAGTTTATTGCTGATGTGGTCGTACGTGTTAACAGGCTTAACCTAGAATTTACTGGCTCTCAAGAACAGCTGCCGGTACACACCGTTAGGTTCTTGGTGACAGATTTTCTACTTCAGGGTGGCCACTAGCCAGCCGAGCATTCGCAAAATGCCCTTCCACCATGCGGTGAAGCTCAAGCCCGCGGCGGGATTCGAGCCATGGACCTTCTGCACGGCCGTCCATAGCCAATGCCACTGGGCCATCACTGCTTCAAATGTATAATATGTATCTGTATATAATCTGTATCTGTAAATCCGACTTTATGCTTGTCGGTATCTTTTCAACGGTACGAGAGAAATATTAAGGTCAGATTTTTAGAAAGAGAAACAAAATTTTAATATCACTGTATTAAAAAGTGCTTTTAGTCGGATCTATGCATCCAACCTAATGCCTCTGATGTCCACATATATTATATTAAACTTAAATATTCCTCAGCTAACACAGTATTTGCGCTGCAAACACTGTGATTGCAAACCGTTAATTCAAACCATTTGTATTCAAACCGCAATGGATGACTCAACACGGTTTTAAACCATACTGTCACTAAAGTGTTATATTACCCATAGAGAAATATATTGCTTTCTCTTTTCTGTGATAGAACCCAATTTAATACAAGTAAGTTGATCTATAGGTGTCGCTCTATGAGTCGATGGTGTTTCTTAAGAACTATTTGTAATGTATGTACATGTTTATTTCCATTTTTAAGGTCTATATGCAAAGAATAAAACAAACGGACTCCCATTAATGATATTACGCCATCTGATTCTTTGGGATCGTGCATATGGCACTGGTCACTAGATCGTAAACGAAATGAAAGAAAAAAAACTGAAATTCAAATATTCTATGTAAGATGTTGATTCAAACTTCTCTGCAGAACCCCGATGAAGCTAGGTTAAACTTCTTATTTTATGGCTGCCGGTTGGCCAACATACCACTACTGGTTGTTGTTCTATGACATTCGCAAAAAACTCATGTAAGTCCTATTACCGCTTGGCCATCATGGCTTCCAACTACCAAACTAACTAATAGAATTCACTATAGCTCGTTAAGGTATCAAAACTACGCTTCCACAGTATCCACTATTCCACATATATCTTTATTTACCAAAAAGATGGATGAGTTTGTCAATTTTATGTGGCCATATGTAAAACTTTTCATTTGGGAATCCAATCAAGTGTGACTGACGCGCGAGGCTTTTGACAGAACAAAAGGAAAAAATATATCTAGTGCTTTTTGTAGAGGAACATTTGTCTGTATTTTATAATGCTCGCAATTTTTTCACCGAGTGGAAAATATTCAGTTATTATTGACATTTGATATTCGTGATGTTATTCTGTTTTTAGAGTTGAACTAGAAACACAAATACAAATATCTATATTGTATAAAAATTTGGTACAATTTAAAGATGAAATCCCTGCCCGCTGCTGTAGTTTTCACTGTGTTACAGAAGGCAGTTCCTTTCCCACAATGATGTATATTTAAACAATAAAGACATATAACTTAGAATAGTTATCAGCATCAGAGATAAAAGCAAAAAAAAGGATAAGGTTTTTAAAATATTGTGTATGTGTAAAAATCTGAAATTTGTGGAACAGCAGCCGTCACAATATAAAATACAATACATAAAATACGATAAATCTGTATCGGAACCAAATTAAGTAACCAAACGCTAACTATCAAAAAATCTCTTCTTGGCTACCTACAGCTATCTAGAAAACAAAATAAATATTTTGACGGTGGAGTGTTTATGTTGTAACCATATTTTTTTTGCATAAACATGTTACATTATAATATACACAATGTGTTAAGATGGTTAGTTATGTTATTTTTTTAGTGTTATATATAGTTTGTAGTATTTGTTTAATAAAGGCATACCGCCATTAAAAAAAAAATAATATACACAAAATTAATATTTATCTGTAATTCGTATTTGAACCAGTGGCAATTCCACAACGCTTTTATACAAACCATCCACATTTTTTATATATACTCACACACACTAACAACATGCAATAATTGAGTAGGTATTTTGGGTCTTAGTTCTTAATATAATTTTTCTTAGTAATTAATATTTTCATAGCTTGAACTTTGTATTTACATAATATCACCTGTAATTTTTTAAGACTACAAATGTTAATTCAAAATAGGAGGGTGAAAAACGGGATTTCTTAGCACGGGGAAACTTACTAAGAATTCTTGTTTTACACTCATGTTTTCTTCATTTTATATTAAATTTCTATACTTATATACAAGGTTTATATAGTGTTAACTAGACAACATGTTTTATATATTTATACTATGTATCCTACTGTTACAAATAAATATTATTATTGATAAAAACAAATATTTTTAAAATATTTTATGAAAACATCAAATTAATATTTTAATAATACACTTAAAAAATACAAAAATATATCAAGTGACAATTCTGCCTAATTTTCCTGTTAAACTGACGTGACGTCACAAACGCCACGCAGCCAAACCGGAATAATTTTCGACGCGTTTCGCTTCTACACGAAGCATCCTCAGGAGGTCTTGACTCTACGAGCACACGATCGAGAACTCTTTCGAACTTTAAGTGTTTTATTAAAATATTAATTTGATGTATTCATAAAATATTTTAAAAATATTTGTTATTATTAGATATGGATTTCCGCATAGTAACACCTGAATCTATTTATTAATATTATTATTATAATAGCTACGGAGATTTATGGTTTGAATCCCACTGCGGACTTGCGCTTCACCGCTTGGTTGTGAATTTTTTTTCATTTTCCGGCGCATCATCCCTTACTGTCAAGGAAGTTAGTAGTCAAAGGCCTATCTCATATCCTAGCCTATCGGCACAAATGCCAATTGAAGCGCTCGTTGCGTAGTTTGTTTAGCCGTTCTTAACCGATCAGCTAAGTTAAGTAACATCCGCTGCAGTTATGACTTGGATGAGTGACCGCTGGTAACATTACTACTGCACGTGTACGTGCTTTGGATGACACGTTAAGCCGTCGTTATTGGTTGTTGTCTTAGGATGGCAGTGTTATAGCATGGTGGTAGGGCTATTTGTAAATGCCCGCTTGGCAAGCCTCCACCCTCGAGTAGAAAATCTGTCTAAGTGTTAGTTAGTTAAGTTAAGTGCTAAGTTACTTACGGTGTGTTTCAGCTGCTGTCCTTCAGAACAGTAATTCTAGGTTAGCCAGAACAACATCTCTGATCACATCATCACATACCATCAGGTGAGATAGTAGACAAAGGCTAGCTACAAAAAAATGGTATTAGATAATGATCAAAAATTCTTAAACTAGGGTCAGGGCGTAACATAAATATAACTGCAAAGTTTACCCCGGTTATCTCCTTCATCCACAATAAATCCAATTTCCCCATCAAGTCGAGCGAAAAATCGAGATTTTCTGTTGAAAAAATCAAATAATGGCGACGTGGCACGAATAACTGATTCGATCGCTTGTTAGTTTTTGTTATCATAACGAGTTTACTTTGACAGTTCATAACCCTATTCTGTAAGATCACTAACACCCTTCAAAAATTAAAAACCAACCAAAAAAAAAAAAAAACTAGCTTAGCAATGATAATGAAAATTTAGGAAATGATTTTGAAGTAATGATGGCCGAGCGGTAATAGCTATGAACTGCCGTGCCTCAGGTCCCTGTTTCGACCCCCACCGCCGGCTTGAGCTTCACCGCATGGTGGAAGCGCATTTTGCGATTGACCTGGCTAGCTACCACCCTCAAGTAGAAAATCTGTCGCCAAGCACTTAAAGGTGTGTTTCGGCAGCGGTCCTTGAGAGCCAGTGAAATTACAGACACATGAGACTTAACAACTATGTCTCCAGGTGACTAGCGTAGTAAAATTCGTGTCTTGTGATGAAATGCATGTGTTATAGGCAGAGGTTAGTACGCTTAGCATCAGGTGGGCTTCAAGCTTGTCCTGTAACAATAACATAAAAAAAGCTATGGAAATATCTCTCAGAAACAGATGTTCCGTAAGTTTATATATAAAATTGTATTAAAAAATAAGAGTAACAAAACAACGCTGCGCAATATCAATCGTTATTCGAGTCACGCGCCGCAATACACAATTCCATCCCATCATCAAACGAAGCATAAAAATCGATAAAAAGAAAAAGAAATCCTCCCGAGATCAGAATATCAATGTGAGTGTAAACTCCGGGAAGGTACGCCTTCTCATTGCCAAACTTTATACGTGAGGTTCTTCGTAAACAGGTACGTACTTGCTGGGAAACGTACAGCTTTTAAATCGCATAAAATTTTATTTATTAATTATTTTTACTACCGGCGGTATGCCTATACTACAGCTTTTATTGTACAACACTACAGCTAATACAATAAATAATAATAATAATAATTTCATTTATTTCGACCAGTGATAGTCATATTGATCCAAATTAAAATAAGACAGTATTCAAATGTAATAAACAAATATGAGAGTCTCAATCATAAAAATAATAATAATATACGCGAAATAATATCAATAATAATTTACATTTAATAATAATTAACATTTAATAATAATTTACATACAATAATAATTTACATTTAATAATAATTTACATTTAATAATAATTTACATTTAATAATAATTTACATTTAATAATAATTTACATTTAATAATAATTTACATTTAATAATAATTTCCATTTAATAATAATAAAATCATATGCTTCAAAACATGTCAAACAAATGATTGAGATTCTGCCATTTGTTTATTAGTCAGTCTATGAACCATACAGCAGTGGTTGATGTACTGACAGTCAAATCTATTAGCAAATGTGCTTAGAATGTTGCTGCGACTGGCATATAATAAAAGCATTTAGACAACCTATAAGCCATTGCAGACTCACAGGCAGTCCAAATGCTCTAGCCCACTACCAGTTGGCAGCGTGCCCTGCCCGTTGAATTGCAATGCTTATTCGATGAGCCAAATAGGTGCTAGCATTTTTATCACGCGTCGCATCGACCCTGCGCTGTGACAAGATTTGTAAAATACGATGAGCTCCCGGTTCGCAAGGACCCAACGTTCATCAACAAATGGCTCAAATGTGTAACCACTACCGAGGTTAATTAAAGTAAAAAATTACATTTAATATGCATTTTATATTTCTACAAATATACCTTAGATTTTGACTGAAAGCAGAGTCAAGACCTACTGAAGTTGCTTCATGTTCAACTAAAACGCGTCGAAAACTGTTACGGCTGGTCTGCGTGGTGATTCTATCATTACAATATGGTAATGACGATATGCTAGCTTTTAACCACAATCGCACCTGATGGGAAGTGATGATGCGGTCGACGGTGGTAAACAGATGACATAGAATGGGAAGCTCTCAAGGACAGCTACCGGAACATACTGTTAGGCGCTTGACAAATTCTATACGTGAGGGTAGTAGCTAGCCAGTTCTGCCAATTTTCTGACCTATCAGGATATATTGGCGCAATTTTCTCTCTTTCTAATTAGTGGAACCATTTAAGTATCGTTTCTTTATTAAACCGGGTTATAAATAATGTTCTTTATTATTTAGTTCGGATATCCGCACAGTACCTATCACCTGGATCTATTACTTTATCTTCTGAGATGTGACTTAAGGTTGAACTGCTCCATACAAACGCCGTAGGGTGATCACTCCCTTATTTGAGATTTTAGGTCCAGACTTAAGCACAATATCGATTGATATCGTCATTATCTAGGCTTGTATGATGCCAAAATTTTAAAAAGAGAATTTAGTTGTAAGTTATTAGCCTCGAAAACTTTATATGAAAATGTTTCGAGGCTCATAATTCTCAAGTTAATTATTTCATTAAAATTTCGGCATCATACAAGCCTACATAATGTCGAGATCAATCGGTATTATGCTTTATTTTGGACCTAAATCCTGAAATGAGGGAGTAATCACACTACAATGTTTGTATGGAGAACGGACCGGCCAGTGGACAATTAAGGTTAACAGCGTCATAAAAGCACCCCCATAATAGGTTGCAATTCAAGGTAGAACATTAAATCATGTGTTTAGAGGTAGTAGTAGTAGTAGTACTAGTAGTTAACGATACGCTCGCCGCAAGTGCCCTTGCTATTCTTCTCGCACTCCGCGTTATTTTAAATTTCCCATTAGACACGGGTTAAAGCATTTTAATTGAAGCAACTTTAAATTTATTAAAGTTTAATTAAGTTAATTGGTGGTGCTCTCGTCACTTTATTTCAAACCCAAGATTCAAAGTTCGATATTAGGAGTTGGCTCCAGTTAACTTTTCGAATAAGTTGTTCGGTGTGTTTGCGTAAAAGTTTCCATACAAATTTAGAAATTCCATATTCAAACCATATTATTGACAAGTGGTTTGTAATTAAATCCATTAAAACATTATCACCCGGTCATGTACATACATTTTTACTACTTTATGTAAGGTTTGCATGACATGCAATGTGAAATTTTCGCGATATGAAGTAAAAATCCATCCAGTCCCCCTCGCCACTACTCGTTTTATGGTCAGAAATGCGGAAAGACCCTAAAGTTATATAACTTATTTATACTCTATACCGAATACTAAAAAAATGATAAGTATATTCTAACATAAACCAATAAATTTATCAAAAAAAAACCGGCCAAGTGCCTGTCGGACTCACGCACCGAGGCAAGGTTTCCGTACAAATCTGTAGGTATATAAGTAACAGTTATGGTATCCTTATTGCTAATTAAAAATTATAAGTATCCGAATTTCAGCTTGATACCTCCACGCGTTCCTGAGAAACAGACATATGACAGACGGACAACAAAGTGATATATATAGGGCTATAGGGGTTCCGTTTTTTTTCATTTTGAGGTACAGAACCCCTAAAAAGTACTTAAGTAAAATGTATCACGATCAGGATTATAAAACCAGGAATAAAGATAAATTAGCGGTGCCAAGTTTTAGATTAGCAAACACAAATAAAAGGTCCTTTTTAGGTCATTGTGTGTGTTTTTATAACAAAGTTCCCAAACATATTACAACGCTCACAGAAGGAAAATTGAAGTTGCACGTAGAAAACCTTTCTACTACACAGTTTGTGATAGCTTAAACAACAAAATAATTCCGCCTCTGCCAAGCTATCGCCTATCACCTACGTAATTTAAATAAATATTGTAATAATTTTTATTTTCTGATTGTTTGTAACACATTGATAAAAGACGTTTAAAAGAATGGCCCCGAGTTTCTTGCCCGTTCTTCTCTCAGGGGCTCTATACATTTTTTGCTGAATGAAGCAAGTATATTGGAGAACATTTCATTATCAAAATTTGTAATTGACATTCATAAGAGTGCCGTAGACGCATAAATAGAATAAATGATTTTGACATTGAATTTGAGTTTGTGTTTTTATGGGCTTTGTCATAAACTCAATTCCTGAGTTTATCATTCTGAATAACTGTTGATATAATCAAGAAACGTGCGACTAGCACTATCTAGGTCTAGGCGTAAATATCCTTTGCGTTGGGATGACGTCATCAGTATCTACAGAAAGGCTACTATTGTCCCTCGCTATCTTGAATTCTGAAAGGATTTCCAGTCTGTCTATTTCTGTCTATATCGCAAGAAGTTAAGGCGAATCTCCAATCTCAAGGGAGAAAATAAACAGGCTTTGTGGGGAAAATGGTCTGACGAAATATTTTTTTCTATTTACTTTGAAATTGTGTACGTGAAAAGGAACTGGTATTGAGTGAGGCTAGTATTTTCACTGCTTGTTTGGACTAGTTACTGAAAAAAGTATTGAGACACAGTTGCCAGCAAATATATTGCATTATTTTGCTTTATTTTTTTAAAGTGGTATGGAAGGGCTTGTGAATGCTGGCCTGGCTAGCTGCACCCTCATATCTGTAGAGTAGCACATTAAAAGCGTGTTCCCGCAGTTATACTTGAGAACCAGGACTCTTTCAAGGTACGTATATAATAATGTTGTCTTATGTTATCGCGATTATTACACATAGCAATTAAACAACTTTAAACGGTTTGAATGGCGTATATCTATCATTATTTTTGTCCCGACGTTTCAAACACTTTGCAGTGATCAAATGCTAAATTTTTGAGTAATTAAATCCCATGGACGACACAAATCTGCAGGACCTCTGGACACTGTGAGCGAATACTGCGTGAATAAAATGTTAAGGGAATATGGGAATGTTATGATTAATATAAAATAAAAAAATGTGACGGTAGTACAAATAATTTCTTAATAACTCATGTGACAAATAAAACCAATTAGTCACCACGTGACCACGATCACCTATGTAATCATTTTATAATAGACTTACAAATTGTTATATAGTATTAACATATAAAAAGGATCGCCCCGAGTTATTTGCCCGTTCTTCTCGAAGTGGCTCTATGTACTATTTATACTAAACAACAGTAAAATATTGTAAAAGTAAAATTTAGTAATTTACTTTTGTAAGATCGTTGTAGAAGCCAAAATTGATAAATGATTTGAATTCAACTTAGATCCATCCATAATATTTAAAAAAAAACTGTCGGTATCGATACCAAAAACTTATGTTTCAAACCCTAACCGGAAATGAAAGATCAAATACGACCTAAAAGAGACATGTATTTTGTCATGTGTTATTTTACGCCTGCCCGAACAGTCTTTGATTGGTAATGGAATGACAATATTATCACTTCCGCTCCAATTAGAGATTACAGAGTTTTTTCACTGAACGTATTATTGCAGTGTTGCCGGTTTTAATTGGCAGTTGTCAGTTTGATTCTATCTGATATAAATTAAAAGTGTTATATAAATTACTCAGAGTTTATTCGGTATAATATAGTTTTTCTATTAGAGTACTTATAGTAATAATAACAATTATTTTAAAAGTATTTTAGGAACACATCAAATTAATTATTTGATAAAACACTTAAAAAATCCTTGTAACAATTATATATATCTAGTGATAATTCCGCCTAATTTCCTGTTAAGCCGACGTGACGTCACAAACGCCACGCAGCCAAATTGGAAGATTATTCGACGCGTTTTCATTCTAAACAAAGCATCCTCAGGAGGTCTTGACTGTACGAGCGCACGATCGAGACTGCCAAAACCCATGTTACTTTACATGGATTTTGGCTGACATAATCCGCTAGAATAGAAATGAATGAATATAATTTATTTTTTTAATTAACACTGGAATAAATAATTTTTACACCGCATCCTCTGATGAGGCACAAAAACTTCATTACTTTTTGGTGTCTTGTTTGTAGATAAATAGTATCTATGTTTAATTATTGATAAAAATAATATCAGGTCAGCCAATTAAATTTCTCCAATGTTTTTGTGACTCTATAATAGTATTACAGCTATCTACATGATAAATTAAATTTAGATAGTAAAAGCAAAATCTAAATTATTCTGAACATGCATTGGGCCAATATTGTATATAAATTTAGAGCGAGCGAGACTAGCGGCTGGCGAAACTTGACAGCACTCGCCCGTGAAGCTACTTTTGGAATTGGAGTAACTTTGCAATCGAGCGCAAAGTGCACTATATTCTAACCAATTTCAAAGATAATTTCCATCATACTTGCACGTAAACAGTATCTAAACATTACACATTATTATACATTACAGGTTAACTTGGCCGTAATGCCTCATGTAAAACCCTCGAGCTTTTTTTATGTCATGAAACCCAAGGTTGGCAAGTTTTTTTATTTAATATATGTATAGCACAGCACACAGTTCATGCATGTTCAAGCAAAGAGTTTTCACGCAATTGAAAAATTGTCTTAAAATGTAATCTAAACAGGAATTTCATTGCAATCTATAGCTACATGTTACTTAAATACTAATGTTCTTAATAATAGATTTAAATAGTTTATTGTATTAAATTGTCGAAATTATTTTATTTTTTTACACTCCGTCATGGCTGTATACCTATGTAAGTATTTGCCCTTGACGTTTCTGACAAAACATTTGTATAATGTGTGGTGTGACCAAAAAGCCCGCCATCCCATTAAAAAAAGTTCACGTATTTCGTAATAATAGTTGTGCTGACTTTTGTATTAAAGCATGAATCATATTTTTTATTCGCTAATATGATGATAACATTGTATGTTTCACGGGCGGTACGGGAAATACGAACCTCGCTCAGAAAGCCCTCAGTCTTTGACTTCGGGGTTTCACTAGAGTCTCGGTCGTATTTCCTTACTTACCGCCCTTAATACACAATGTACTATTTATACGTAGTATTTTATGAACTATTCAGATATGAAAGTTTATAGAACTGTCTCCATCACTTGTGCTAGTTAAATCACAAACGAGATAATTATACTGTGCACTTATTTTTCTTTTGGGGCTATCGATATTTTGTCACTATGTATAGCACCATGTACTTTCTTCCGACAGGACATCACTACATATCCAAGATGCTACGAGAAGCGATAGAGATTACTTTTTATATCTAAACTTCACTTTCAAATGTCGTGAACTTGGAAATAGATTCCAGCAAGAGCCAAAGAGGGGTTACAAACATTTTACGATCTGATATCGTTAGTATTGAGTATGGAGATTTAAATCTAAAATTGTGTAAGAAAGTTGGTTGATCGCTTCGTGTGGTGTAGAATTGTAATTGACCTGAATAAACTTCAGTTTACTTTTTAGGGTTGCATACCCAAAGGGTAATAACGGGACCCTATTACTGAGACTTCACTGTCAGTCCGTCCGTCCGTCTGTCACCAGGCTGTATCTCAAGAACGTTGATAGCTATAGACAGTTGAAATTTTCATAGATGATGTATTTCTATTGCCGCTATAACAAAACATACTAAAAATAAAATGAAATAAAAAGGGGCTCCCATACAACAAACTTGATTTTTGTACCGTTACTTGCTCAATACTAATAACGGTGACAGGTAGACGCTTTAACTATTCACAGAATATTTAGTTACGGAACCCTACGTGCGCGAGTCCCACTCGCACTTGGCTGGTTTTATATCAGTTACTCGTGATCACGGCGCTAGCAATCGTGCTGAAATAGCGAGGATAAAATATACAAATAATAACATCACCGACTTCCAAAACTACATAGTATGATATAACTTGTTGAAGTCGGTACCATGCTGATTGAATAGATTTTAATGGTCCCAATACCACAAGTTAATTTATAATTTTTGGTAAAGAAAGGCAGTGCCGTTTTTAGTTTTAAACAAATATTTTTTCATTCTATATAGCTTACTGCTTACTCGTACATGATAATTTTTCATTTGCCTAAAATACGTTTCACCATCCACAAGAGTTCCCATTACCATTTATTCAGCAAGGTATACTGTACTGTATCGGCCGGATTGTCCACTGCTGAACACAGCCTCCTCCATTAAGGGGGATTTGCCATAATTCCCACGCTTGGCAGGCGTCTTGGGGATCGCAGTTTTAAATTCAGTTCCTCAGAAGGCGCTGCTGCCCACCTTCCGGAATTTTACCTTTAGTCACCTCTTACGACACTCACAGGTACAGATAGGGGGTGGCAGCCCGGTACACCACGGGCTAATCAGCCAGGTATAACCTGGAGTTATTTTCTCTCTAACAAAAAAAAAGACGTGTGGCACTCGCAGACTGCCGCGGTAAAGCTATGGCATAGCGTTTTTTATCAACTTATGCAATTATGATTATTTATGCCACCTAGAGGCGAGTTGCTGAAATAAAGAAACAAGCGTGATATTTCAACAAGTCATTAAAAGTTCTGCTATTCATCACTAGATGGCAAAACTAAAAAGTATCACCGCTGTGCCGAGTGGGGGGTGTTAGGTTATTTTCGTTACGGAAATTCTGGATTCGGTCTCCACGCTCAAGGCCCGCGATAGAAGCTATGCAATAGCTTAAAAATAAATCAATTCATAATTGGTGACGTAATCACACTAACACTGGACCAATTTTCTCTAAATTTTGTAGGGAGGTAGATGATATACTAAATTAACACAAAAGATACTTTTCATCCATCACCACGCGGGTGAAACCGCGCAGAGTAACTATATTCAAACATTTGCATAAAAATAATTGATACGTCTAACAAATAACTGCGGCAAACAAATGTAATTTTCTTTAATAACTGGAAGAAAGTTCTGTTAAACTCTAAGGCGAGGAGTGCGAACGTCCTCGCAACGTCATTAGCAAGTTTTATCTCACAGCTCACAGTTGGGAGAGTTCCTCTTCACTAATTACGATATTATGCAAAACCGAGACTTTTTTCAACCAATTAGGCTTTTCTGATTTCTTGGAGGCTTAAAATTTGCCTTCAGGGAAAGTTACGGGGCCTTTGATAAGTTCTGATATCTTTTTCATTACACGCTTGGTAATGTATACACAATATATTTCCTAAAAATAATGTTATCATTCATATACATAAAGTTTAGTAATATGAATCCATTGGGAGGGTTCGCTTAGCCGTTCTTCACCAGATGTGATGGGTGACCGCTAGTGGCATTTACCGTTCGTCACCCAGAGACATACAGTTTTTTCTGCTATTGTGACGGAACAAGCTCGAGGCCCACCTGATGTTAAGCGGAACCTCTGCGTATAACAGATGCATTTCATGTCCCGAATTGCACTGCGCCCGTCACCTTGAGACATACTAGTTAAGTCTCATGTGCCTGTAATTTCACTGGACAGTTGTCTCATATGCCGGCATTTTTACTCTGAAGGACTGCTGCTGGAATACACTGTCAGGTGCTTGGCGACAGGTTTTTTACTTTAATTGTGACAAAGAGGCCCTAAACACAGATAACTATAAAGTAAATGTATCTTCATTGACCTATACATACTAGACGTGACATCTCAAACGAGGATAGTCGAAAATTGTGTATTCAAAATACACAATTTTCGAACGTAAAGTGCGTGTAATCTCTACGAGTGCCCAGCTGCACTGGTCACTGTCCTCGTTTGAGATGTCGCGTCTAGTATATATAGGTCAATGTGTATCTTACTATATTCTATCGATACAGTGTATCTGCTCATCACATTCCAACTGCTGCGACATAAGACCTTCTTTGCAGAGAATACTAAGTATAGAAGCAATGATATCCGAGCGGTAATAGCTATGGACTTCCGCACCGCAGGTTTATGGTTCGACCCCCACCAACAGATTAAGCTTCACCGCATGGTGGAACGGCGTTTTGCGAATGCTCGGTAGGTTAGCTACACTTTCAAGTATAAAAACGTCGCCAAGTACCTAACAGTGTGCTCCGGAAGCAGTCTTTGCGAGCCAATAAGTAATTATGAACTTACGGGCACATGTTACTTAAAAACTGTATGTCTCAGGATGATGGGCCCAGTGCAGCTAATGCATCTGTTATAGGCATAAGTTACCGAATAACACTCGGTGGGCCTTATGAGTGTTCTGTCACATTCCCATAAAAAAGGTTAAAAAATTACAACGAAGCTAAATTTGATGACTACAAGCGTGATTCGCACCCAAAAGCATCCGTCCGTCGCACCGGGACATGCTTTGCCAATTTGAGCTACCGTGCCGTGGTGAGTCGTAGTTCGAATTTACCCTTTCGCTTGTTTTATTTAACTTTCTTAAGGGGATGGAACGAAATCTGTTGTACAGGACCAGGTCAAAACTTTTGCATCTGATGTGAAACAATACTCTACTTTAATCGACGTGAGTAAGGCATACTCATATGACATTTATTTCCAGGTCGTTTCGATTTAATTTCTAATCCAGTACTCCAAATACTAAAATATATTACTAAAGCAGGTCAAATGTTCTTATGATAAGCGGATCACGTCATTCCTGTTTTTTGGAAGGGTATATACTACAATACCGATTTGTAACGATACTAACCTTCTGTTACTTAATTAAATTTCAAAGCAATTTCAAAAGCAAAAAAATAAATTTCATGGCTTCAAACCTCGTTCACAATTTAATATTCGTTAAATCAATTTCATTAACAAAAGCTTTTTACAGCTTTGACACATTATTAACCTAATTATATTCATCTTCAATAATGACATTGTTACTCTTTATTCATAATTTTCCAATGAATAATACAAAGCGGAAGCTGCAGAGTATAATGAAAAACGAGCGATCAATTTCCTGTGTTTAAATTAAGTCAGACGTTTAATGAAATTGTTTATTAGGTGTACGAACTTGTATGTGTACATATTATAAGTATGATATTACAAAAATTAAGGGGAATAAAGTTTTTTTTAATTTATTTTTTTATGTCTTATAGGTTAGCTTTTGACCACCATCTCACCTGATGGTAAGTGATGATGTGGTCGAAGATGTTGTTCAGACTAACCTAGAATTACTGGCTCTCAAGGACAGCTGCCGGAACACACCGTTAGGTGTTTGGCGACAGATTTTCTACTTGAGGGTGGTTGCTAGCCAGGCGGGCATTCGAAAATTGCCCTACCACCATGCTATAACGACTGCCATCTTAAGATAACAACCGGGACTGACGGCTTAACGTGCCCTCGGAAGCACGGAAGCGCTCAGTAGTAATGTCACTAGCGGTCACCCATCCAACTCATGATCGCGGGCGACGTTGCTTAACTTTGCTGATCGGTTAAGAACAGCTAAGTAAACTTCGCTACGAGCGCTTCGATATTTAAGTATATATAGTATAGTTAAGTATATATAGGTACTGGTATAAGTTTATACGGGTATTTTGAATTAATGATTGCCGAGCGGTTATAGCTATGTACTGCGGGGCCGGAGGTCCATGGTTCGATCGCCACCGCTGGCTTGAGCTTCATTGGTACTGGTTCAACGAATGGTGGAAGGGCATTTTGTTAATGCCGCTAGCTAAGTAGGAAATCCGTCGCCAAACACCAGACAGTGTGTCCCGGCAGCAGTCCTTGAGATCTAGTAAAATTACAGGCATATTATGAGACTTAACAATTGTATGTCTCAGGGTATATATACCGCTTAACATCAGATGGGAGCCAAACTTGTTCCGTCACAGTAACATAATAAAAGTGTTAATTAAGAATGAAAATCAAAAAAGGTCTTAATAACCGGGTTAATCCAGTTTAATAAAGAAACAAAAGAAACAAAATATAAAATGGCGCCAGTCATTCGCTCTCGCTTGCACATTTTAGACGGCAAAAGTGCGCAAGAGAGAGGTAAAGATTAGCGTTGCCGTTTTAGATTTGTTTTGTTTTATTAAAATTATTATACCAAAATAATACATTGTATGTTACATTGTCACTTGGTTCAACACCCTCAAGTAGAAAACCTGTCGCCAAACACCTGACGACTCACGGTCTCCAAGTTTTTGTTCGCCCGAGTGCTTTTAGTTGAGCCCTTTGCGAGCGATTTTTTATATCACATTGACCGATAAAATAGCTCCCGGCGGCTTACAAAGCACCAGCGTGCGAACTCACACAGGAGGTACATAGCCTATTACAAACGTACTAAAAAATTGGAAAAAGCAGTCTGTGGACTGTGTCTTGTCTATGGATCGGTGCGTAGAGCAGTGTTTGTAATGGATACTTTAGAGGATTCTGCGTAATTATTCTCATATATGACGATTGAATTAAGAGGAAAGGTGGCGTATAATTTACCATATAAACGTATTCCTCTATCACCCTCCCGGATAACGCGTCTAGAACAATATTTCTTGCATTTATAGCTTGCATTGAACACGTCCCTGTCATTCCATTTTCTGCAGAAACTAATGATTACTGAAGTAAATATGACCCTGAAAATCACTAAAAATCCCCATTTTTACCGCCATGCTCAAATGACCATTAGACGAATTTGAAAAGTTTTTAACATAAACAAAAACGAAAGATATAATCTAAACAAAAACGACAGACAATGATTCATAGCTCCAATTTTTCCTCTAGTTCTTTATTTAACCAACCCAATACGATGGTTAAATAAAAAACGATAGGAAAAATTGGAGCTATGAGTCATTGTCATGTTAGCTCAAGCAGTCAGAGCCCCAGCTATAGGGGTAGATGGACGCGAGTTCGAATACCGTACATGACTATATCCTTTTCTCTTGTAAATTTGTAATATAATCCGCGGAGCAGGCGTTATTGCAGACATAACAATATTAAAAACGACAGAGTCTAGATATACTCTTTCTCAAAACTTTAATGGCAAATTACAATTAAATTTGCTCTGTTTTGTAGTAAACAATTGGAGAATACGAATCATCCCTATATATTTAGACATATTGTAGTCTCCTCCAATCCCTATTTGAAACCTCCCTGTCACCGACCAAGATATTGGACGACTCGGATTACCCCATCGCAGCCATTACGTTGGCAGATTTACCGTCATCCGCAAGTCAACCCAAGGTATGAGGCAATTAAAGGTTACATAATCAAACACTAAGCTCGACAGCTAGCTCGAGGAAGAGAAATAAAGTCTCGATTAGTGTCTGTCTAAATAGTCACAGAGAAAATATCCGTACTCTCAACGGTACAACACTGCAGTTGAACCGGGGCAATTAGTTCCGACCTCTTCCTTCTCTAGTCAAAGAGCAGCGGTCCGAACCATAGAGCTCGTTGTCAACTCCTCCTTCAGTAGTGGTGCATGTTCGGCACCTGCAGGAGACGGAGGTAGAAGGCGCTTTTCGCCGGTTTTTTTTTATTGCTAATAGGTTAGCCTTAGACCACAATCTCACCTGATAGTAAGCAATGATGTGGTCGAAGGTGTTAACAGGTTTAACCTAGAATTACTGGCTCTCAAGGACAGCTGCCGGAACACACCGTTGGGTGCTTGGCGACAGATTTTCTGCTTAAGGCTGGTCGCAAGCCAGGCGGGTATTCACAAAATACCCTTCCACCATGCGGTGAAGCTCAAGCCCGCGGCGGGATTCAAACCATGTACCTGCTGCGCGGCAGTCCTTAGCCAATACCACTGAGCCATCATTGCAACACCCAACTCGGGAGAAGAGCCATGAGAAAGAAAAACACATTGTAGTAGACGACTAGATTGGATTGAGAGTGGATGTGTGGATGAGTTCATTGTTATATATAACATGGTAAGTTTTGCAAACTAAGGCGTAGACCAGAGAAACGATACATTTCAGTGTAGTTGGGCTAAAGAAACTGTAGCAAATTCTCTAAACAATATTTCTTTTTCATGATATTAAAATAAAATAAGGATATATTTCTTTCAAGAAACGTCTGAATTTATTAATGGTAATAAAGCAAAAGAATTATCAGACAGAGCTAGATATTTATAAAAGGAAAATTAAATTGTAAAGATTGTATCTACAAAGCTTTAGTGAACAAAGAAATAAGAAACATCGCTCAGTTGGCGAGCTTTTTGGTTAATTATAATAATTTTCTCATTAAACATCCCAAAATACTATTTGAAATATTTCGGAGAAATAATTCTCAAGAGAAAACAGAGAACGTGAACCTAATTTCATAACGTGGTAATAAGGTATCGCTTTAATTAATGGTGTACATCTATCAAAATATAATATTGATGATAATATTATGTTAGGTTAGATACTGGCAATATCTATTTAATTTTAATTATAGCCTGGCGGTTCGAAATGTGCCACGAGCTTGTACTTCACAAAGGGTAGGTATTTTGCGAATACATGCCTAGGTAGCTACCACCCAGTAGAAAATATATAGCTTATAACATAACGATGTGTTCAGACAGCTGTGCTGTGAAAGACACTTTGAACTCTATATTTAAGAGTAGTGTGCGTGGAGCGCTTTCCATACAAACCCGTAGTTCCGACATATTTTAGATACAAAGTGTTCAAACTCGATGAAATTTTGAATGTATATTGCTGATCTATGCTTCTAGTTCGCCAGTTTTTAGATTTATTATTTATTTTATCCCTAACTATCAAAATAACAATTCATATACACAACGATATTTAGAATTACTTTTAAAAATACTTAATTTTACGGAAATCTGGCAAACCAGAAGAATAGATATTAGACAATAAATAGATTCAGGCGTTACTTTGCGGAAATCCATATTTAATAATAACAAATATTTTTAAAATATTTTATGAAAACATCAAATTAATATTTTAATAAAAAACTTAAAATTCTCGATCACGATCGAGAAAATTCTCGATCGTGCGCTCGTAGAGTCAAGACCTCCTGAGGATGATTCGTGTAGAAGCGAAGGCGTCGAAAATTCTTCCGGTTGGACTGCGTGGCGTATAACAGGAAAATTAGGTGGAATTGTCACTAGATATATTTTTGTATATTTTTTAAGTGTTTTATCAAAGTATTGATTTAATTGATTCTTAGAATACTTTTAAAATATTTATTATTTTTAAATATGGATTTCCGCAAAGTAATGCCTGAATCTATTCAATACCATTTATATACTTAGCTGATAGGTTAGCCTTTGACCACTATCTCACCTGATAGTTAGTATATAGTCGAAGATGTTGTACAGGCTAACCTAGAATTACTGACTCTTACAGACAGCTGCCGTAACACACCGTTAGGTGCTTGGCAACAGATTTACTTCTTGAGGGTAATAGCTAACTAGGCAGGCATTCGAAAAATGCCCTACCACCATGCAATAACGACTGCCATCCTAAGTCAACAACCAGGACCGATGGCCTAACGTACCCTTCGATGCACGGACACGCTGAGTCACCTATCACCACTAGCGGTCACCCATCCAACTGACATTGCTGAACTTAGATGATCGGCTAAGAACGGCAAAGCAAATTTCTCTACGAGCGCTTCAAAATTTAGCTTTTGCTATCATACAACATCAAACCTTGTAGCTGATATTCAATTAGTTGGATTTCTGTCTTGAAAGAAAGGGAACTCTTGTATTTGATGATGTATCAGCGAGATCGTCCACTGCTGAACACAGCCTCCTCCAATAAGAGGGTGGGTTAGCCGTAATCCCCACGCTTGGTTCTGGCGCCTTGCGGATCGCAGTAATTCAGAAGGCACAGCTGCCGACCTTCTGATATTTTTGTTTTTTTTTCGCCTCTTCGATTCCCACAGGTAGACATGGAAGTGCTATTCTGTCCCGGCACCCCACGGGCGTGTTTGTACATACTTACCCAGTGGGTATGTATCTGATAATATAATGTATTGTATTTTTTTTTTAAAACCGGCAGTATGCCTTTTTTAACAAAATACTACGAACTATATACAACACTACAGCTACTACAATAAAAGCATTTGGACTCATAGGCAGTCCAAATGCTCTAGCCCACTACCAGTTGGCAGCGTGCCCAGCATGCTGGCAGCATTGCCCCGTTGAATTGAAATGCTTGTATCTGATAATATTCACATAAATATTAATTGCAATACTTTAAAAAGGAAAGTTCTGAATAAAATCCGGTATAATCTTTAGTTATCGTCATTGAGCTCTTAATGCCAATGAGATTAAAACCAAGATAAAGTATTTGTGGCACTCTTGGCGAAGTTAGGTTCATAAACTTGAAAACTGAATTAAATCAAGGTAAAGACCCAAACTCAAGAACTTAATTTTAATAACCAAGTTTTCAAATAATGATGATACTTTCGTCGGTACTCAAATATATTAAGGAGGAAACAAGTTTAATAAGGTTTGAGAAAGCAAAACCGAGTTAAGATTTTAATTTGGTTTTGGTATTTGCGTTTTAAACTTTGTATGTCTGAATACAAGGTATTCTTTACGTGCTCTTCTTGAGATTTGTGTTTTCTCTACAAACGTAGTCTTATCACATTTTAAATACATGAAAACTTGTTGAAATTTTTCATGCTTCCTAGAATCTAAAATCAATGTTGCTGGGTTGTAAAAGTGTATTTTCTAAATTATTTCGTAAAATTGATTAATAAGTGATTTTTTTTCACATTTAGACACAAAATAAATAAGTAAATGCACTATTTTATGCACGCGTGTTTGCTGTTTACTTAATTATTTTATATGTAAATATGAAAAAAAAAAACAATTCCTTTATAATAAGATATTTTCTAACAATGTTGAATTTACCCTTTTTATAACCAGCAACATTGATTTTTGACTTAAAGATGCATGAAAATTTTTACCAAATTTGAATACTTGGTTAGGCCTGGCTCAGTCCACACTCTAGGTTAAAAGATATAGGTACGTTAGCGTATCCGCCCTACTAGGATTTTTCTACGGTGCGTGCTGCTTCAGAACAGATCAGAGCTATGTGTAGCTATGTGATAGAAAGAGATACGCGTTTAGGGGCTTATAAATGTTCATAACTTCCTACTTTGCAAGCTGAAGTGCACTTTATAGCTTCGTAACTAGAGTTGCTTACTTATTGGAATGGCTTTGCGGAGATATCCTTCTGTCCTTTTTATTCTGTGACTTGGTATTTAAAATATGGTGAAACTACGTTTGTATGGAAAGGGCTATTAAGACATTAACCTTAATATCTTAAGGTTAGTGTCTTAATAGCGCTTAAGGTTCGATGCTAATATCGATGCGTGAGAGTAAGAAGAAAACTTACGAGCTCAATGTTTCGTATTCCCCTATTTTTTCGTCCTTAAACTGAACCAATTCAATTATACTCTGTCATTAAAATTGGCTCCTACCATTTTCTTTATGTTAAACTTTCATACATGTCTGACTTCTCTGATCATGGTGTTAAAACGCATTTATTGTGTCTTAGAGTCATATTTTCTATAGTTACAAAGTTTCTGAAAAAAAAAATCTACAGAAAATCTATAAAATTTATGCAAAATTAATATTGGTCTATAGAGACTAGGTACGTCCAGGAAATTAAAATAGAGGACTACGGAACGTCGATCTCGTGAATTGCCTTTCAATTCGTCGCACGAATTATTTCCTTTTGTTGTTAATTATAATTAAATTGATCTTAACCTAGAATGGAGAATTGGTCTCAAAGACAGCTGTCGGAGCACGAGGTTCTTGGCAAAGGATTTTCTATCGCAAAATGTTCACCAACACGCAATAATTATTTTTGATATGAACTTTAAAATTACGAAAACATAGTGTTAAAACACTGCAATCAATTCAGTCGGTCCCAGATTCAAAAATTATACTGATTCCATAAAAAAGAAGGTGAGTCAGCCAGTTAACCACAAAATAGTATTAAGACCAGAGGAATATATAGTGTTGTTGGTAAAATTATTTTGAAATTTCAGTCCACTACAAATCAGTCACCGTAAAAAGAACAACAACCACGTTATTACTAAGAGTCACGTGAATAATCTATAAAGTGTACAGTCGCGCGGAAAATGCGAACTATGTTTTAAACCGAATTCAGATTGGAGGAGTTGATACTCCTCTATTTGGTTGATAACAACCGAATTGGATTGGTTGATACTTTCCTTGTTCGATAAAACGTATATCGAGTTTTTTAGTAATTTAATACCCAAGGTAGAAAAATTAGGATTACATAGTCAGATATAATAAAAAAACATAAGTATTATAGAGGCAAACTCATTTAAAAACGTTTCTTTTTTTATTGGCGAGTAAAGCAGTGCAGCTACAGTGCAACGTGAAGCTATTGTAAAAAACATAAAGCGTTAG
Source organism: Plagodis pulveraria (assembly GCA_963890685.1). Lineage (NCBI taxonomy): Eukaryota > Metazoa > Arthropoda > Insecta > Lepidoptera > Geometridae > Plagodis > Plagodis pulveraria. The sequence continues at coordinate 4,469,962 of OY982964.1, read as the reverse complement.
GTATTAAGTTGGTGGCATATTTAATAAGCGTTAAGATTTCAACAATATATATTTTTAATTTGGAATACAACGTCCGTTGAAATATTTATCATATTAAGAATCCTTAAATTTTCATTTTATTAAATAACATTAATTCTGAAAAATGCTGGAATTGGGGTTTTTTTAACAGTTAAAGATTTATTTTTTACTACTTAGTTTCCACGGAGATGATTTGCATGACATATTAGATAATGAACACATGATGGATGAGTTATGCCAAATGCATGTGGATTAATGTCCTAAGAAATCCCTACTAGCAAATACCTATATATACATGCCAAACTTCCTCCAGTTCGCTCGAAGCGTTTCGCTTCCACATTTATCATCCGTACAGCGAAGGAGTGGAACTCATTACCCGCGTCTTTGTTTCCCGAACAGTATAATCTGGGAGTCTTTAAGTCTAGAGTGAATAGGTATCTTCTAGGCAAGCATGCTACATCTTCGGCCGCATCATCACTTTCCATCAGGTGAGATAGGGGCCAAATGTTTGCCTATAATGAATAAAAAAAAAAACTAGCTGCGGACCCACGAGTATCTCAATTTCAAGCTAGTACTACTAATTACCTAAACCAGGATAAACATTCTATTTAAATCAGAACCAAAACAATAAACATAATAACATTTTATCTTCCGTTATAGCGGCTACACTATGTACACTATACTATCATAATATATTAACTAATAATAAATATATTTAAATAGAAATAAGAAGTCCTAAAATTCTATGTTTTTATAGAAAATTTGTAGGTGACTGTACATCACCCAACCGCACCTACTTTCCTGTTATTTATAGTTTTAATTGGCACCATTAGTGCAGTAAGGCGCGGACAAGAAACTTCTATCGACAACTTAGTTAACTTTATTAAATTGACAATTTACATGGTCTGCTCAAGTATCTTTCTATTCTGACGCAATGATAGAACATCAACATAGTTAGCTGCCGAGCATGGTTTATGAATATTGTTTTGTATTTCAAAACAGGAAGGAAGGAAACATTTTGTAATATAACTAACTACCACCTTTATAAAAAATCTGTTGTTGTAACAAAGAGCTTTCTTGGTTTAATCTTGAGATCCAGTCTTTATTTTAGATAGAGGATGAATTACTATTATTATTTTTCTAATATTGACACTGATAAACGTTTATTGATTACCAAAGCTATAACCGAAGTTGTTTATAATATTGATAACTAGCGGCCCGCTCCGGCTTCGCACGGGTATAAAATATATAGCCTATGTCATTCACTGAAAAAATAAAGAAAAAACGAGCCAGTAGTTTTATTTATTTAAGATTAATATTAAGAAAATAAGAAAAATTTAGAAGGTATTTAATTAAATAAGGATTCATGCTATATTGGTTAAAATCGCTTCGAAAATTAGCCATTATTTGTCGTAAAAAGTAAATGACAAAAAAAATTTACTGTGGGATATCCATAAGAGATAGACATATACCATAGCGAAATTTTCTGTAGACCTTTTTAATGTGTACAATACTTTGATTAATCTCATTCATTATTTTGATAAACCTCCTAGGGTTCAGCCTGCGTTTGCAATGTAAGCGGAAATGAAATAATTATTACGACATCACATTAGAAACCTCAAAAATAACAGTATTTCTCCAATATTTAATGGATGTTTTTATACATATAAACCTTCCTCTTGAATAACTCTATATATTAAAAAAAACCGCAGGAAAATCCGTTGCGTAGTTTAAAAGATTTAATCATACATAGAGATATAGGGACAGAGAAAGCGACTTTGTTTTATACTATTTAGTGACAATGATGATAGTGATGATGAAATATATTTGTAACGTAATCAATGAGCATGATGACATCCCGCATGCTAAGGTACAATAATATATTTTGCGGATACCATTTCACGTATTGATCCCCTCTGAATTATTTATTAATATTTATATATTTCAATATTTTGTTCAATGTTAGGTTTGTGCCAATATTCATCTTAAAATAACTATCTTAATTCCGTTTACGCACAAGATACCCATAACATGATGGACAGATAGACAGTGGAATGTCATTAAAAAAGTTCCGTTGTGCTTTTTGGGTACGGAATCCTAATAATTTAGTGATGTCACGTTATGCCGGGCAAAATCAGGTCACAGAATAAATATTGATACTGAGTAAGACCTACGTAAATTCTCACAAATTGAATGATTGAGCCATCTCGACTCCCGCCACGTTTATGCGTTTCCTACGCACGGAATGCGTTCAGTTCCTACTTACCACCAATGGCATTATTGCTCTCCGTGTGGAAATAATGACTCATTGTCTGACCGACTTATTATGCCGTCAATTCAGATTATTTTGACCTGTGATTATTGGCACAACGTTTAAGATTTATATAACATTAGTTAAGTACTAGGCGAACATAAATGTGAGAGGTAGTAAGAACCTTTTAGAACTTGGAAACTTTACTTGCTCTCCGTGGCCAAACTGACTTGATAATAATTTTCCTTGCAACTTCATATTGAAGCCTCTTTATAATCTATGCTAACCTGGTGAAAATTGTAGTAATAGTAGATTGTACATCGAGGGGAGAAAACGATATATTTCTGTACGAGAGTTTGTTTAAGGCAACTCGAGAACAGAAATAGAACTTTCTCCCGAGTGATACATAGTGCTTTATACTACACCTACGAGGAAATTAAAATCATTATACGTTTTCTCGTACTTACCTCGAGACTTCTCAGGCAGTAAGTTCTTTATGACTTCTTGAGCTGCATTTCTTATTTCTGGTGGCGTCATCATTATAAAATCGTCACTTTCACTATCAGATGACATTTTAAAAAATAATTTAGAATAATTAAAAGCGTACTGTTAAAATATCAATTTAATAAAAAACAAAATTTAACCAAACATAACAAAGTGCCGCGCTTTTTTTCTCGTAGTGCAAACAAAGGTTGCCGACCTCCTTTCATTGAAAATCGAGTACAAATAAAAATCACACCTCTTTTTTTCTAATTATTTGATAAAATATATTTAACCTTTAATAACCTTTTTGAGATTGATTCTTTATGTAAGCAGCTAAAAACAAAAGAACGCTAGCAGGGCAGGTATGGATTTTCATACAACATTCCTTCACTGCTACGGAGTGAAGGAATGGAAATCCATATAACTTTCCACGCCGTACATTTATAAAGGAGAAATGACGAAATTTATAACATGTTTTTGAACGAGTAATGAGACGTTTTATGAGTGGGTGTGGTATAAAATTATTACTATTCTTTATATAGCTGCAAAAGAGTTTCTCTCCTTTTATTACATAAGACTAAAACATGTGTGATTAAACGTTGTTGTTTCAAATAGTTCAGTTCCTACTTAACTTCAATGATATTACGACGCTCTCCATGTGGGAATGTTGGCTCACTGTTGGACCATTTTAATATAACCACTATCTCAATGCTAGATAGTTAAGATCAGAGATCAATAGAGCTCAAGAGTGCTCAATCGCTATCGATACAAACGTAGTTTCGTCATATTTTAAATACTAAGTGTTTAAACTAGGTGAAACTTAGCATGTTTATCCTTGAGTCGATGCTTCTGCTTTACAAGATTTCCATAAAATTAAGTGTCTTCAAAAATAGTTCGTAAAATCGTTTTGTATGGAGATTGTTATTTTGATATTAAGGGATAAAATTAATCATAAACCGAAAAACTAGCACACCAGAAGCATAGTTATTAGGCTCAGAAATATGCATTCAAAATGTTACAGAGTTTGAACACTTGGAATTTAAAATATGACAAAACTACGTTGGTATAGAGAGCGCTCCGTGCACTTAGTTAAAGCTTAGTGTTCAAGAACTAAAATTGAAGATGTTTCAATCCGCAAAAAACTTGTATATTCAACCTCATTCCGACAGCATAATTAAAGTGTCAAACGATGTGACGTTTAGGAGATATACCCTGATTTATGCTCACTTTGAAAGTTGAGGATAATTTGTTGGATTTAGAAAAAAAAATCTATTAAGAACGTTTTGGCAACAAATACGTACTGAAGGTTCTTTCATAACGGTTTGATTAATAGGTAAAATCTGTAGTGCAGCTGTTGCAAACTCGTCGCTCCCTTATAACCATTTATAAAACTGTGTATTCGGTGGTATCCAGAGCTATGTTCTACAGAAATATAATTGGTTTAAATTTAAAACATTGTTTGCTGAAACGAAGCCTGGAAACGATCTCCACTCGAATAAACATAATTATTAGCATTTTATCTGTTTCAAGTAAATCAACACTAAAAATAGAGAAAAAAAAACAAAAAGTCCATATCAGTAATTTTTCATACTCCTGTCCATGGAACATAAACTCTAAATATAAGGCTCATAAGACGTGAAATAAGCACAGATGCAACATTTATAAAATCTTACTCTTCGTCCATATAGGTCTATATATGGACTCTATATCTCTATCAGTATTAATTCGCATCACGTAAAAACAACTGAACTGTTTTCATAAAATTTAGTATACACATAGAATGTAGTCCGGGAAATACAACAAGACAATTTTATTAGGGTTCAGCACTCAGAAACGGAACCCTTTCACTAAACCTGCAACGAATCGTAATTTTATATGTTTTTACTTTTGTCCCATATGAATAACGGTAGTATATACGAGTAAAAACGTTTAACTTGATGTAGTTATGGAACGAATATGTAAATTTTGAGAAATATAAATAATATACTCTGGCCAAGTGTGAAGTGACATCCTTGAATAATCTCGAAATGAATATGTAGAAAAAACCCTATTTTTCAGTGATACTGAACGGAACCCTCCTCCTTTCGTCAGACTCGCACGTGGTCGGGTTCTCAACTCGAAAACATAATATAGCTTGAGCTCTTCACGACACGCGATCACATGTAAAGCGAGGATCAAGATTGAATGGTTAATACATACGAACTTCGGCACATTATAATATACATAACCAGAACATTCTAAAAGGTAAAATGTACAAACATAATAAAGTCACGCCTGTATTCCCCGAAGGGGTAGGCAGAGGTGTGTAAACTCCCACGTTTCACCAATTGGGTTTTCGTCCCATCTATCTATATATATAAGAATCAAAGTCCTGGCTCACTGACTAACAGACAACGCACAGCCTAATCCGCTGGTCGCAGAGACTTGAAATTTGGAGGGTGTATTTGTCTGTATGCGTAGGGTAGTACACCCCTACAGTCCGAAGTCCTACCCGAAGTCTACGTGCTGTAATTCGGAATTCGGATGAGACGTCCGTCGCGTATGACAGGCAACTGGAGTATAGTGTTGCGATCCATCACGTGGTGCCTCACCGCAGAGCTCAGACCGAGGGTACTTAAGCGATGAGCGCAGCTACTTTCAATACCTGTCCTATTTATTCTATGGGACTCTCGAAAGGACAATGGATCTATGTAAAGAGATTGTCAGCCTTCAATTCTTGCCAATTAGCTGCTACATGTAGCTAATTGGCAAGAATTTGTGATATTGTCTCATGTTGCTAAGTGTAATGGAGACAATTTCACCACAGCGGTTGAATACTCTATAGATATGTTACATTACTCGAAATGGGGCACTACGTTTGAACTGGTAGTGGCAGGGTATATACGAGAAAAAGCTAGTATAATATACGAGCCTATTGCTTTTCACCAAGCACAGTTTCAGGGTCATACAAAATGTTTTCTCTAACACACTGGACGAAACACAAGAACATATTACGAATATTATGTTTACGCTAACAACATATAAGACAGGAACATAAGAACATTGTACCATAATAATAATATTCAATTAAACAGATTGGTGTAGAGATATTGGGTCCGTTGGCGCCGGGTTTTCCAAAACTAATCCGATTGGTCGATGCGACGAGTGATCAAAATGCTGGCACATATTTCGAAAAAATATTGTATTGACAATCTGTGCTGCCAGCATGCTAGCCACGATGCTAACTGTTAGTGATCTGGAATATTTGCCTGTCTGTGAGTCTGCACTGGCCTTTAGGTTGCCTAAAGTAACTTTTGTATAGAGTTTTGTCAATCAAAGTTCAAATTTGACTCCTTGACTAACAATCGGTTTTTCTTATTAAGATTTAAAACATATAAAGTACTGAGCGTTGTTTTTGTTGTCATTATATAATAGAACATCAATATAAAATTTCCGTCATTAATCAGCAAAACATTATTTTTTTCCATCCCTAACGGTTTAATTTTCAATAATTTTTAAAAACGTTTTTATACATAAAAGCTTTCCACAAAAGGTTTGCCAATATTTTAAAAGTTGAATTTCAAGAAAACTCTTTTTATGGATCGCCAACAATTTCAAGTTTCCATCTGATGGTGGTTTAATGAGTTGGGACTTGAAGTAAGTCTTAAATTTATTTATTAAAGTTATTATCGCAAAGTAGCGATCACAGAAGTGAAATATTTTAGCCTAAGTAACAACTTACACAAAACCTTGATAGTTGCCCTTTTCTAGGTACTGCGCCAAAAAGTATGAACTTACCTGGAACAAAACGTGAAAAAAGTTATAATAACATTTAAAATGATAGGTCGACGACATAATTATTTTATTTAACACTATACATATGTATGTTTGCTGCCATCTGGCTGTAGAATTATTTTCGGATCTACTTAGTATAGTCGGGACTATTAAGTTATTTTTGACATTGCCGTGGGGTGCCGGGTGCCCGTGGGGTGCCGGGCTAGAGTGTGACCTCCTCATCTCTACCCATGGATGTCGTAAGAGGCGACTAAGGGTAACACACCAGAAGGTGGGCAGCAACACTTTCTGAGGTACTGATATCTCACACTGCGATTCCGAAGCTGCCTGCCAAGCGTGGGGGGGGGGGCTGTATTCAGCAGTGGACTATCCGGCTGAAACAGCACACACTCTCATATCTCCTCAACATTGCCTTCTACTAAAACTTCTTCTTCAAATGTTATGTTATTTGTCAACAACTCGACTTTTGTACGCATACCGGACAAATCTCTGTGATTTTTGGTATGCTTATTTTTGTTTTGTTTTTGTAAATGATTTAAATAAATAAATAAAAAAAAAAAAAAAAAAAAAAAAGTACACCAATGAGAACTGTGGAGCTTGATGATTCAAGTAATTACTAAACATACTAAAACAAGGTGCTCTAGCTCACAAAACATCGATAAACCTATCGCGCATAAATCTAAACTTTCTGGATCGCTTTACGCAAAAATACCCCCAAACCTAAAAGTTTTCACTAACCTGACGTAAACTTAACCCGACAACAAAGGAAACGGAACAGAAGTCTTGCGACGGCTATCTTTTGTGGGTTTTTCCTTCCATTTGCGAATTCCTTTCTGGTTATCGCGGATCTATGTGACTTTGGTCGATCCATTTGGTTTGTGCTGTTATTCGGAGCCAGAAGCAAACTCATTATAATATCACGTAAGTAACAATATATGAGTAGGATGAGTAGTTTATTTACTGATATTTCTGACAATGTCTTCCATTGTATTGTCATACGTGGAATAAGTAAACGGAAGTGTTGGAAGAGGAAGATCTAGACAAACGCTCTAAAATCAGATTTATGATTGGATCATAAATCTGATCAGATTCGAGACAGAGACATATTTCGTTAAGTTGTTTTAAGAACAAGCATATCTTGATATGGTCAGCGCAGCCATAATTTTATTAGCGAATAAAAGTATTAGACTAATTACATCACGTCAAGTTTTAACTTTTATGTGTCCTTCACTAATATCAATACCACATTGCTTTGTTATTAATAACACAAAATATATAATAGCACAATAGATAATAACATTTTTCTGTGGAATCATCATTGCAGTGTGTATCTTACAACTATAAAAGTGGTGATGCATTACGCTTTGTTAGTCCATGTATCGAAATGTTGTTCGTCTATGTAGTGCACAATTAGTTTTGTAGATTTTGAATGGAAATCTCTATATCGTGAGAGATCGTAGTTAGATAGAATGTTCCACAAAGTTTAATGCATTACTTAACCCTGATACTGGGCACGCGATTTTAAGTTGTTTTTCAGCGAAATACGAGAGCTTACTGTAATGAGTTCAGATCTATACGACTTAATGAAACCGCTACTTTGGTAAGTGTAGCTGTTAACTTTATTTTGTCGTGCGGGTCAAGGGTTTTTATGTGAAAGTTACACTAAGTGTAGTAGATATTTCTCGTCCATCGAGGTTCTTTTGTATCATGATTAGGAGAGGGAAGTAATTTATTGAAGTTTGCGACTTTTATGCCATGCCTGACTTATATATATTTATAAGTGTCTCGTGTATATATCAAAGTGTTCATGTATATGATATGTATATCAATGTACATTTAGATATCAATATTTGTTAGTATACTTTTATAATAATTATTTTTTATGCCTTATAGGCTAGCCTTTAACCACTATCTCAAATGATGGTAAGTGCTGATGTGGAGAACATATTGTTCAGGCTAACCTAGAATTACTGGCTCTCAAGGACAGCTGCCGGAATATACCGTTAGGTGCTTGGTGGCAGATTTTCAACTTGAGGGTGGTAGCCAGCCAGGCGGGCATTCGCAAAATGCCCTACCACCATGCTATAACGACTGCCATCCTTAGACAACAACCGAAACCGACGGCTTAACGAGCCCTCCGATAATAGTAATAATATCACTAGCAGTCACCCAACCAACTCATGAGCGCGGGCGACGTTGCCTAACTTTGCTGATCGGTTAAGAACCAGCTAAGTAAACTACGCTACGAGCGCTTCAAACTACTCGACGACTAAATAATTGACGAGATAACAGTACCCATATGGTTCTTTAAGACTGTCACCTCTTCAAATATTCATGGCACTTGAAAAAGAAATATAACGAGACGTTATTTCGCCTAAATTTTAACAATGATCTATCAAGCAGAAAACAAAGGTATTATCCAAACATTCAATAATCCAGCTGCGATCCTAAAACATCAAATAGGACAACAGGATAAATAAGCTCTGGCCTAATCCATCCCTTTGTTGCTCTATGATAGATCTCCACCCAAATTTAATTTACCATACCGTAAGGGATGTCTCCTAGATTCATTTATAATAAAATTGAAGCAGTAATGGCTCAGTGGCATTGGCTATGGACTGCCGCGCAGCAGGTCCATGGTTCGAGCCGCGGGCTTGAGCTTCACCGCGTAATGGAAGGGCATTTTGCGAATGCCCGCCTGGCAAGCAACCACCCTCAAGTAGAAAATCTGTCGCTCACCTAACGGTGTGTTCCGGCAGCTGTCCTTGAGAGCCAGTGAAATGACAGGCACATGAGACATAACTATGTCTCAAGGTGACGGGCGCAATGCAATTCGTAACTTGTAACTAATGCATCTGTTATAGGCAGAGGTTAGTCCGTTTAATATTAGGTGGGCCTCGAGCTTGTTCCGCAACAATGAAAAAAATATATATAACCAACAAATTTAGCTTCAGACTATTTCTTGACTCCGTAGTTGGTGTTGTAGCCAGAGATGCATGAGCTTAAGTGAACGTTAAATTCCTATTCTTACAATTCCTACCGGGAGATATTTTATATATTTTTTTATGCCTGATAGGTTAGCCTCTGACTACTATCTCACCTGATGGTAAGTGATGATGTGGTCGAAGATGTTGTTCAGGCTAACCTAGAAGTACTGGCTCTCAAGGACAAATGCCGGAACACACCGTTAGGTGCTTGGCGACAGACTTTCTACTTGAGGGTGGTAGCTAGCCAGGCGGGCATTCGCAAAATGCCCTACCACCATGCTATAACGACTGCCACCTTAAGACGACAACCGGGACCGACGGCTTAACGTGCCCTCCGAAGCACAGAAACGCTCAGTAGTAATGTCACTAGCGGTCACCCATCCAACTCATGACCGCGCGCGACGTTGCTTAACTTTGTTGATCGGTTGAGAACAGCTAAGTAAACTTCGCTACGAGCGCTTCAAAATGCGCATGGTGGCATGGCGCTGAACCTTTCGTATAGCGACTGTTTCGGTGAGAACGCGTTCAATATATTTTGCATAGTATACGACACATCAAGCAACGCGTTACGCGACCGAAAGTTAGCCAAGCGTAATTAAAAGTCCATTGCGCGTTTTCGACGCGGCGCGGGCGGTGGCATGCGATAATTATTCACAAAACGACAACAGCGATCGACGATGACGCTACTACTTAATTTTCCGCCGCGTTACTAAAACGCGTTAATTCCGACTGTTCGGCGCATTTGGTGTGTCATGCCAACCGAATACTCGACCGATAACTCAGTCACCGAAGTGTCGGCGCCGTAAGTTCGGCAGGTGTATCGCTGCACTTAGGGATTGAACTGACCGACAGTTACGAGAAAAAAATTATAGTCATGTGCGGGATAATTTTTTTTATCTAGAAAATTTTTATTTTATTTATTTAGTTTGTAATGTGATACGCCGCGCAGGCGTTATTGCAAATATATCAATATTAAAACGGTCAATGTTGTAAATTTTTGACTACTTTTATGACGGAATATAACTATTCATGTTTTCCATTTTTGACTATATTTATCACGGGGTAGGTATAACTAATTAGAAAGCTGTAAAACAGGTATTGTTAACTATTGTGTATTATGTCCTCTATCTTAGTAACCAATACTGAAAACGCCGATTTGTAACGTTATGTTTTAAAACTCAACTTATTATTTATTCCAGGGACTCCAGCTATGCGGAACCTTATCGAAAGAGGCCTGACTCAATCCTGACCGGTTTTATTTAATATTAACTTACAGCTCCCAACCCGAACCCCGAAAAACAGAGTCAATCTCTGTAAGCCAGCTTGATTGTGTTCATTGACGAAGTTTCATGATATTTTGGTGAGAGGTTTCCGAGCTTTGTTTTAAATAGGTAGGTCCCAACCAATCCTATTAAACTGATCCCACTGAATATTTCTTACAGCTGAACCCACAAAATATTGGTACTCCGATCGAATACCAAACAAAATTAATTAAAGAAACAAGCAAATGATTTATCTCGTGTTTTTTTTCTTTGGTTGTTATTTCGTGAGCCACACACTGAACACAGCCTCCCCCATTAAAGGGGGGTTTGCAATAATCCCAACGTTTGGCAGGTGTCTTAAGGATCGCAGTTTAAGTTATCAGTTTTTCAGAAAGCGCTGCCCACCTTCTGGTATTTTACCTTTAAAACATAACTCTCTTTTTTTGGGCATTCGTGTAAAAAATACAATGTTAGATTCGATGAATGTCGTTAAAAACTATTTTGTTTGACGGTTATCTTCGGAATGTTATAAGGTTTCATAAATTTTCGGTACCATTTTTATTTTAAGAAAGTAATTGCTCTGAATAAAAAAAATACCTAACCGAAAGAGATACTTTTTAAAGGGTTAGACAATATTATCAGAATATGATTATTGACGTGAACTTTAGAGTTTTCTCACTTTATGAATCATTTGCGAATGTATAATAGAAAAACTGTTGTCTAAAATTTGTGATTATGTTTACATTCATGAAGATATTTTTATGAATATGTACCAGGGAATGTAAATTTTATAGTGTATGCGTTAAAAACATTGGCTTATGCAACAAGCTTTTTCAATTTATAAAAAATAGAGGTAACCCCAATATTGATGAATTCGAAAAAGAAGAAGGATAAAAAAGTCTTTAATCGCTGCTTTGATACTTTCCAAAGTTTTACTACAAGCGCCAACCCTAAGCTCTTGTCCCAAGCTTCCAAACATTTTTTGCCTCACCTCTGGGGAAATACCCGAACCCTTTTACTGTTGATCGTAAACAATCATATTGTAATTTCAGAGAAAATTGCTACGCGACAAAATTACCTAGTAACTGATAACTTAAGCTGTTGTTACAGGTCTAAAACGGAGGTCGGAATTAAGAAAAATCTAGAACTTTTTGTCCTCAAAATAGTTCATATTATAATGGGAAAATACTTCACCAGCCAGTCTACTATCAAAATTATGTTTTTTCATCATAAAATAGGAACTGATTCTCTTAAGGATAGCTGCCTGAATACACCGCAAAAAGACAGACTCCTCTTGATGATCAAAGTTACGTAGTGTAGCATTTCAAAATATTTTTATTTTTTCTTTTTTTAATCGAAGGAAGTTCCTAATTGAAATGTATGTTGTTTTATATGTTTGTTACGCGATTTTTCCGCTAATTATAAACTGATTTTATGATTCTTTATTTGTTGGGTAGACTATACCTCCACTATACCAATCAAATTTCATCAAAATTATTTGAGATTTTTTTAAGTCAGAGTCAAATAACTAAAAATTTTTTTTTATTTCTGATAGGTCTTTGACCACAATCCCCCCTGATGGTAAGTGATGATGTGGTCGAAGGTGTTAACACGCTTAATTTAGAATTACTGACTCTCAAGGACAAATGCCGGAACACACCGTTAGGTGCTTGGCGACAGATTTTCTACTTGGGGTGGTAGCTAGCCAGGCGGGCATTCGCAAAATGCCCTTCCACCATGTGGTGAAGCTCAAGCCCGCGGCGGGATTCGAACCATGGACCTTCTGTGCGGCAGTCCATATCCAATGCAACTGAGCCATCACTGCTTCAATATTATTCCTATACCTGGATGATTTAATGGTCATTGCAACTCATGTCGATGTTGAACAGTATTTTCGGCGAGTATATGATCTTGTAAATAGTATGCAACTCTACGACGAATACCTACACTAAACATTAAAAAGTATAAAATTGTGGAAATCAGAAAATGATAATGTAAGGTCGTAGTTTGGAATCAGCACTATACCGACTTCATCAAGTAATTTCATACTTAAGTAGTAAGCATACTTAGTAAGCATTGGAAGTCGGTTTCATCTTTTTAAATATCTTTTTCACAGCTACAACTGACCTATTTAACACTAGCTCATCAGTTGGTGACAGATAATATAGTCGCGGAAGGTCAACATGTTTAACTTATTACTGGCTCTAAAGGACATCTGCCGGAACACACGAAGCTACGTGACAGATTTTCTTCTTCAAGGTGTAAGCATTCACAAAACGCTTTGAAGCTCGAATCTGCGGTAGTATAAGAGCCAAGTACCCCAAATACGGCAGTCAAAACTCAATGTCTCCAGGCTATAATTGATTCAAGAAACGGGATTATCATACTGATAACCATGAATGCTACAAGCTTTGCTGTGAAGTACGAGTATCTTTAGGAACAAATCCCACGCGAATAAAAGGCGTTTGGTATCATAACGAAACTTATTTTGATTGTTCACCACAAACTTTTGTGAGGACTAAAAGGTCTGGCGAGTACAATTCGTCACAGTCTAGAAAAATCACGCTACTTCTTTTTAAAGCGCAATATAAGATTATCTTGAGCTAATCCTGAATATTTAAACAAAACATTGATTCGTTAAATTTTCACTGTATTGCTATTTTTAATTAATATTTCGAAACATGTTAAATTAAATCAATATTTTTGAAAATGTGACATCCGCCGGTTGACAACAAGAACTAGTATCCCTGTGAGCTGAAGAACTCATGACTGAAATATGTAGGGTTTTTATATCTTCGACCACCATATCTTCGCAGTTATGAAACAACTCCAAAAACAGAGTAGAGAAAAAATTCTGAGGAATTGAGAACCTCCTCCTCCTTAAGTCGGTAAAAATAACATATAATAATTATCGATCGTGTTAACAAACTATCACGAAAAGCGCTTGAGCAATGCGACCTACTACATAGAGAAAAACCGGAAATCCGGACACCTGTCCGGTTTGATAAAATTGATAAGAAAACAAAAATGAACAAACTGAAACAGAAAAGCTTCGCGCTTGCTGAGTCAATCATGATTATCAAAATTTACTGTCAAGGAGCAGGTGGCTCATATCATCTCTAGAATTAAAAATAAATTATTTCTACAAAAATTAGGCTAAACGAGGTTTTCTTAATTTATATAATTTATAAAGAACTTCCGTAATTCTGCCCGCTGAATCCAGCCATCAAAAAAGTACGTAAGCCAAACACACCCATAAATTTAAAAATAAGAAGAAAATATACGTAAGAATTAGGCCTGTCGCAGCTGTGTGGAACCATTCTTAATCTCAAAGAAACATTTTTATCCTAAATCCTGAAAAATATGATTGTTTACTTTGAATATGTCTCCGTACCACACCAATTTATGGAAGGTTTTAAAGTAAGAATATATTTAAAATAAAATATAAAAGATTTTCCTTTACTGAACCCCTTCAAACTTCAAAATATACAATTGTATTTCTTTTTAGACTATATATATTAAATGCCTCTTATATATATTCTTAAGATAAAACAATTCACTTGATAATTTATATATTTCGTTTTGGCCCGCTTCGCTTCTTGAAGTTACAATTTCACTTCTAAGACTTTTATTTATCTAAGGTAGACATGCCCTTCCCGCTAAAATATAGACACGTTGAAACGGAGCCAATTGGCACCATGTACGTACCTATTGACGTAGTTCACGCCGAAGCGCTGTAGGGTCGTTATTACCTTTTGAGGATTGATTTTAGAATGGCGTTTGTTGAGTAGACCTACCTCAAGTTGAAGAAGATATCCACCTCAGTTTTATGAAGTCTTTTTTCAAGTAACCAAAAAATGTGTTTCTTATACCGAATTAAACAGGAGGTTCTAAATGCTTTTTATTTTTTATGTTCTTTCCCTTATATATTCTTCATGAACCAATCAAAAAATATTGTTGGGCTTAGTACATACTCTCAGATTGGTCCCATAGAAATTTCAGTTGAGTAAATTGTTCTTTTCTGAATTTTCGAATAAGTTCCGGTTATACTACCCAGAACATATTTAATAAATAAAACACTATATTTGCGTTTCACAGTCATCGATTTACTCTATCCATCGGTTAAAGCTTGAAACGTACTGCATGTTAACTGTCATTTTTTATCATTCAGTTATTTTATGTTCTGGGTAGCATAACCGGAACTTACTCGAACATTCTGATACAGGCCCTAAATCAATTAACTGGAAAAAAAATACCTATGGCATCCAAGTAAATCACATGAAAATATGTTTAGTCGTTTTTTCTCGTCGTCGGTTTTTTTAAAGTAATTAATTGGTATAAAAGTTAAACGTGATTTTGACACCTATTCTATTTTTACTGACGCCTGATAACAACAGATGTTCAATGGATTGTTTCGATTATAATTTCAATCTTCAATCAACGAATAAACATTGCAATTCAACGGGGCAATGCTGCCAGCATATTGAGCACGCTGCCAACTGGTAGTGGGCTGGATCATTTGGACTGCCTGTGAGTCTGCAATGACGTATAGTTTGTCTAAATGCTTTTATTGTAGTAACTGTAGTATATTGTAAATAAATATAAATAATAATAAGTTCGTAGTATTTTGTAAATAAAGACATACCGCCGGTTACAAAAAATCTTAAATTAATTAAACCTTCTCAAACTAATTTAATATATTGATAACTTGAAGTTGGCATAAAAGGTCATTCAAAAAACATAACGTACGGCCACTCACAGACAACCTCTTTTTATGCCTGTTAGGTTAGCCTTTGACCACTAACTCACCTGATGGTTAGTGTGTGATCGAAGATGTTGTTCAGGTTAATCTAGAATTACTGGCTCTCAATTACTACTGCCGGAACACACCGTTAGGTGCTTGGCGACAGATTTTCTACTTCAGTGTGGTAGCTAGCCAGGCGAGCATTCGCCCAAATTCAAATTCAAATGCCCTACCACCATACTATATAACGAATGCCATCCTAAGACGACAACCGGGGCCGACGGGTTAACGCGCCCTCAGAAGCACGGAAGCGCTCAGTAGTAATGTCACCAGCGGTCACGCATCCAAAACAAGACCGCGGCGGGCGTTGCTTAATTTTGCTGATCGGTTAAGAACAGCTAAGCAAACTTCGCTTTAGAATGATAATAAGACAAAATCACACAAAAGAAGAATATTAGATAGAATAGTGAAATACAAACCAAGATACTTATATTAATGCATTGATAATATCTGTCATCGTGTCAGTTTCGTTATCTTATTATATCCACCGTTTTAAATTCAACTTCTTTCAATTAATGTCTAATTTATTCTAAAAAGGCCATAAAAGCCATAATCCAAAGTTTGTAGTATGCTAATATAGCTCTAATGCATTTCGAGCCTCACCATTGAATCTACCTCATTTCCTTGAAGGTTCCCACTTCTGTAATTGGAGGCAAGAAAATGAGACATTTAACAAACCAACTTTCCATTGAGAGTTTCCCATTCTATTTGAAATCTTACGTCTATGTCGTAAGACTCATAATAACATGAGTCGAAAACTAATTATGATAAACAGTGGTCTTATATCCAAGCGTTAATTTGGGATGCCATAGGGCTCTGCGTTGGAGCCATTATGTTATATTAGGTACGGAAAGATAACGTTTGGAAGATGTGGCTTCTTCGATTGGCGAAGTTAATAAGATTTGGTATTTGATTACTTCGATCTATAATAGTAATATTCCTTAATACATGGACATGGTTTCTGATTATTTACTTATATAGATTAAATCAACATGTGATATTAAGTAAGCCTACTCCTATCTTATTATCCTACCTTACTTATTGTCAAAAGTAGTCAGTCAACCAGTACTTATGGATATGTGGGGTGTATATGGATATGTGGGTATGGTGGGTGGGGTGCACAGAAAGGGAAGAAACATTTAAAGCTCTAAAACTTCCTAAGATCGGTTTGTCACATAAGATTGACAGAGTCTAGCAAAGGACATTTAAAAGTTAAAAATACTACCGTTTCCTTGCCTATATATTTACGAAGTGTCTATTCGTACGAAGAAACTTGCACTTATACGAATTTCTCATAGTGAATGCCGATTCGAACCTGCGCCATCCACACCTACAGCCGAGTTATGCTCTGACCACTATGCTAACATGACGTATGACTCATAACTCAAATTTGTCCTTTCGTTCTTAACCATCGTGTGGGGATGGAGCGACGCTTATAGTTCAACTTACGTTGTACTGTACTGTAACAGCCGACTCGTCCACTGCTGAACACAGCCTCCCCTATTAAGGGAGTATTTGCCATAATCCCCACGCTTGGCAGGCGGCTTGGGGATCGCAGTGTGTGATGGCAGTTCTTTAGAAGGTGCTGCTGCCCACCTTCCAGTATTTTTCCCTTAGTCGCCTCTTACGACACCCACGGGATGATATGGGGAGGTGCAATTCTAACCCGGCACCCCACGGGGGACGTTACGTTGTACTACAAACACTTATTGGCATGGGTTCGAATCCCACACATGTATATAATTTTTCCTCTCGTTGTAATTTTGTAATTGTCTTTCTACTTTCTTTATTTTAAATATCAGTATTTGTTGTATTTATATTAAGAATATTACAGTCTCAGTCGTCACAGGTTAGCCTAAGATTTAAGAAAATGTATAAAGATTATTACGAAAGCAACAAGACCTAGAGACCACAGATATCTTCTCTTTTGAAAATCACCAACCAACATTGACATAAAAACGTACTTAAATCAAATGTAACCCTTGTCGAATTTAAGAATTATATAGGATGTACTACAGAAAGTTGAAAAGTTTCATTTTATTGCAATTACCGCAAACTTTTGTCTAAAAAGTAATTGAAAAGCTGAATTTTGAGTCTAATGAGTTATTCCTAAAACAATATTATAATGTCAGTATAAATCTAAGAAACCAACAAAAATCTCCACTTTCTAAAAATCAACAACCTCCAACTTGGACTTAAGAGCGTACTTATTACATTAAGCACTTATTAAGTTAGCCTTGTCGAGTTCACGAGTACCCTAATTTAGCTTTCGTTCGTTCAAATTCAAGTACCATCGAAAAACTGGAGTATTCCCGCAAATTTTTGCGCAAACTTTAGCCTACAGGGAACAAAAACAAAGCTGAATTTCGTATCTGATTTATATGAGTTGTTGTAACTATATATAGAACGTTACGTTTGAGAATATAATTTATGGTAATTTATCGGTTTTACTGATGGGACAATATTTTGTTGTTGCAGTACAATATCTTTTTTTCTATAGATTACTTTTTACAATGAACAGTTCATTTATAGTTGTTGCAATAATTTTGAGTCTATCTAACTGGTTTCTATCTATATTAATTTCTTTAATAGTAATACCCTTATAAAACAGTGATGGCTCAGTGGCATTGGCTATGGACTGCCACGCAGCAGATCCATGGTTCGAATCCCGCCGTGGGGTAGAGCTTCACTGTATGGTAGAAGGGAATTTCGCGAATGCCAAATCAGTCACTAAGCACCTAACGGTGGGTGTCCTTGAGAGCCAGCAATTCTAGGTTAAGCCTGTAACACCTTCGACCACATCGTCACTTACCATCAGGTGAGATTGTGGCTAAAGCAGGATATCTTTTTTTTTTTTTTTTCTGGCGGTATGTCTTTATTAAACAAATACTACAAACTATATACAACACTACAGCTACTACAATACTACAGCTACTACAGTAAAAGCATTTGGACTCATAGGGAGTCCAAATGCTCTAGCCCACTATCAGTTGGCAGCGTGCCCAGCATGCTGGCAGCATTGCCCCGTTGAATTGCAATGCTTATTCTTTGAGCCAAATAGGTGCCAGCATTTTGATCACGCGTCGCATCGACCAAGCGCTCTGATAAATTTTGGAAAATACGATGAGCTCCCGGTCCCCACGGACCCAACGTCTCTACACCAAACGGCTCAAATATGTAACCCATACCGAGGTTAGCATATTTGCGCCGCTTGAGTTGCTCTGCCGAAGTAGCCGCGGCGCCAGCCCTCACGTGGGTTTCAGAAAGGTGTGACGGCGCTAAAGTGTCTACGCATGTAGCGTCCCACACTAAGGGTCCCAACTTCCATGGAACCAGAGTCATGCCGTCAGGTCTTTTACCATCGTCACGCATCAGACCGTTCGGTTCGAGAACAACTGGAACATTGGCGCTGGTAAAAGCCCGGCGAATGATATTATATATTATATATATTATTGCAGGCTATCTGCAATAAAAAAATAAACAAAAAACAAACAGCTTGTGTTTTTTCACTAGTACTAGATGTAATTTACAGTTACGAGATTCACTAGTATTATTGTAGAGTCTTATAACGTGATTTTTGCGCTATAGCAATATTTAAGCAAATAATTAATATCTTAAGTAAGTCCAGTTTTTAAAAATTTATTAAGGTTTTTATAACTGATAACTCTTTGTACATTCATACCAATCTGTTCGATCGCTATTAACTCTACAAAAATGACAACAAAAGGAAAACAATACTACGACGATTAAACTCATGACCGATGCGTCCCTAGGACCTGGTAATAAACACACATAGAGCTATCGAAGTGAATCACAGTTCAATCCTTGTGTTGCTATTACTAAACCATATTCTATGATTCCTAGTTTAATTGTAGGTTATGTCTTTGGGAAAATTGGTAAACCTACTCAAAATGCGTTGTTTTGTATTTATTAAGTGTCTAAAGTATCCAATGGTAATGAATTGATAACACTAAGTATTTGGATTAATGTATTTTTTTCCAGACACTTCCCACCTTTAATAATGATGAACAAACAATCTAAACGCTTGCCTGAAAAATATTCTAGGATGAAAATCTAACACACGCAATCTCGATTTAAACGAAAACTAGCGTTTCCGTTAGGTTAGTTTGCATTTTATACACTACTAACGACCCACCCCGGTTACGCACGGGTATTTAATAAAAATTTCAAAAAAATACATATTTTTCATAATACTCTGTAATCTATGCTCATCAGGGATAGTGTAGGATTCTAATGATGAAACAATTTTACAAATCGGTCCAGAAGTTTTTACATTCGTTACATACAAAAATACAAATCTTATCTCTGTATATTATTAGTAAGATTATTTTAAATAGTACAACAATACGCGTTAAAGTAAAAATCTACGATTAAGTTCATATAAATACATTGTTTATAATTTATCAATACTTAGATTATATTATGATTAATAATTTCCCTTTTAAACCTTCATCGTTTATTAGCTAACATTTTTTTTATACCGAACTGGGTAGCACTTGACCACTATCTCACCTGAAGATAAGTGATGATGCGATCGATGGTGGAGCGCGCTTACCTAGAAAAAACGTCAGGTGTGATAGGGATAAAAGCTTTACTAGGAATGCTATCATAATATTTTCTAAATAATTTATTGAAATATTTGGTAATACGTTGCAGTTTCGTTACTGCTTCGAACTGTATTGTGTTTATGGTGTACAGTAATGGTTGATTAAATTCCACGGGAGCGCGGCATATTTTACCATAGATTTTCGCCATGGCTATAAATTTATCTGTAAAACTCTGTGTTGAACGTAGACGCCAATTTATGTGCATATTCTTTGCGGAGCTTTGATTATTTGCCCTTACTGTTTATGGCTTTTTGTAATTAACCTGATTTTATATTTTACGTATCTTATTAATTTTTACGACCTAGATGTCTCTTTGGTCGAAATAGTAAACCGTTGCGTTGGAATCCCGGTGCACTAGGTTCGGTCCACGACTTATTGGCCTTTCCTAACATCTTTTATGGCATTCCGGAGTAGGCAACTGGGTCGCTATCCAATGTGTGGAACTAAGTGAGTGTTCAGACTTCGCTACAGGCAGGGGTAACAAACTGGATTTACTAAGGGTCACATACAAAGTTTAGAATGTGTTAGCGGGCTATGCTCATTATCATACCTCCTCTTTATCCTTCTCGGGCTAACGTTAGAAAGTGAACGTGGTGTCTGCGCAATGGAGTCAAATATTAAAAAAAATATGATGAATGTATGTCCTGTAATCCTAGAATCATAATTCATGAAGTCAAAACATAGACTAAGTAAAGACTATGGATACTGATTTTGAACAATTTTGCTTTTAATATAAAATGTCAACATGTAATTTAGGCCTTAATTTAAACAAAAATAAATGCAAGGTATAAGTACAACAAACCAGTAAAAATATGATATCGTTGGTGGATCTATATATTATATCTATTATATTAGTTTGTGGTTTCAGCAATCTCCAGCGCAAACTTATTTTTTTTACCTCCCTGGTTTATCGCTGAGAATAGTTTGGATTTATAATTTTAATTCAAATGTAAGATCCGTTACAAAATTATCGCCAAACATTATACTCAGGCCCGGATAGCCACAATGTTCTCAGTTTGCTATTTAATTTATGCTTGTCTATTTTTTTCTCAGCGCTATATACAGAAGCTTATTTATTTTTAAATCTAATCGGTGTTGATTTCATGTTTGTTTTTTATTGAATATTAGTTGAGAAGAGCCGTAATAATCAACATATTTTTGACATAAACATCCATTTTTAAGGTTCGCATTAATCTGAAATTTGAACTTTCAGAATAACTGACTTAATTAAATTGACATTGTCACATTGGAGATTATCAGACTGTATATTATATTTTAGAAGCGAAATTTTGTGAGTGTTTTTGTATGTTTCTTATTTCTTCACACTGAAATGGCTGGATCAATGTATGTGTATAAAATACTTTTTATCATCACCCATCAGCACGCGCGTGAAACCGCTGTGCGTAACTTGTCAGTAATAAAAGTCTTGGTTTCCGTTGAACTTTGAAATTTAATGTTATCTGTGTGAAAATGTGTGAGCTTGAGCTATATATTAGCATCTGGTAAAATATATAATGGTATATTATATAACAGGTTACGGGTCGCACTGTAACTGTTCAACATCCCGCGGGCCGTAAGTTTAACATGACTTCCTTTTGAAGGAACGCCGTGTGCGAAGAATATAAAGCAAATTCACGAAACACACAAAAAAAAACTTTTTATATAAAGTACTTTTGAAGCGCTTGCAGCGTTAGTTTTCTTAGCCGTCCTTAATCGATCAGTTAAGTTAAGCAACGTCCGCTGCAGTCATGACTTGGAAAGGTAAACGCTAGTGACATTACAACTGAGCGATTTCGCGCTTTGGAGAGCATGTAAAGCCGTCGGTCCCGGTTGTTATTTTAGAATGGTAGTCATTTATAGCATGGTGGTAAAGCATTTTGCAAATGCTCGCCTGGCTTGCTACCCTCAAGTAGAAAATCTGTCGCCCTGCACCTAACTGTGTATTCCGGCAGCTGCCTTGAGAGCCAGCAATTTTATATTCGCCTGAACATTGTTTTCGACGACATCATCACTTACAATCAGGTGAGATAGTGGTCAAAGACTAGCCTCCAAGCCAAAAACAATAACTTCCAAATCTGTCTGGTAGGTACTACTCTACTCTACTACCTCTAATCATAGCGGTAAAACGTTTTCCAGGATCATAATTTATTTTGTATTTATTGGGTGCTAATTAAAGGAAATGACAGTGTCAATAGATGGTCTTTAGTCATGCAAAAATAAATATTAATCTAGAGGAATCATGTAGGAAGAAAATAGGGGAAATACATTTGTATAGAGAATCACGCGCGCCCGTCTGTGGTTGACAAGTCACACTGTGGTTCGCATACAAAACCACAGGCTTGTTCGACAAAGCTTTAAGGGGTGAGAAATGAACGCGCGGCAGAATGTTTTAACGTTTTATACTGAACAGACGAAAGCAAGTCAGTTCGCTTTTGCATTTATATGTGATCCAATTCCAAGCAATTTGTATATTATAAAACAAAATCGTTGTTTCACAAAAGCATTCTGGAAATAACAAATTTGATGTCAATATGGTGATGATTCTCGTTAACTTTTGCACATAAACATCTGAATAATTAACTTATTGATACGGGTTCGTACCCTTTAAGGCTAGAGTGCAGTGCATAAGTCAATTATTCAGATGTTTACTGGTGCAAAAGTTTAGCGACAATAATAACCATATTGTCATCATATACTAAAATTATTTAATTTAGTCAGTTATACCGTTTAAAGTTGTTTAAGTATTATGTGTAATAATCGCGAAAACCTAAGACAACATTAAGGGCTTGTTTCAGAATGTTCGAGTAAGTTTCGGTTATGCTACCCAGAACATATTTTAAACAAAACACTATCTTTGCGTTTCACAGTCATCGATTTAGCCTATCCATCGGTTAAAGCTTGAAACGCGCTGCATGTTAACTGTCATTTTTATCATTCGTTATTTTATGTTCTGGGTAGTAAGGGGTTTCCCAATAGGGACTTGATAACTTTGAATTAAATTTCTGAACGCACCCTTTCACTAATCATCAAACTTTCACTGTCAATTTATACAATAAATTTAACATTTTCATCACGGTAAAGTACACGAACGTACAACGTCTGCAAATTATAAAAATGTAGTACAGAAATTCGGAGTCGGTGACCGCTACTTTAAGAGCTCTGATTTTCGGTCGTAATTCTCATCCTAGTAGACAGGCAGTGACAAGTTTAGTGCAAAAATTTGAGTCTACATATTCGTTGTGTAATGTTGCTGTGCCAGTGAGACAACGGGTTGGTCGAAGTGTCGAAAATATCGCTGCCGTTGAAACGTCCGTAGCAAATGATCCAAATCAGTCTGAAGCAGTGATGGCTCAGTGGCATTGGCTATGGACTGCCGCGCAGCAGGTCCATGGTTCGAATCCCGCCCAGAGCTTGAGCTTTACGGCATGGTGGAAGGGCATTTTGCGAATGCCCGCCTGGCTAGCGACCACCCTCAAGTAGAAAATCTGTCGCCAAGCACCTAACGGTGTGTTCCGGCAGCAGTACTTGAGAGCCAGTGAAAATGAGACTTAACAGGTATGTCTCAGGGTGATGGGCGCAGTGCAGTTCGTCAATTGTGATGAAATGCATCTGTTATAGGCAGAGGATACCGCTTGGCATCGGGTGGGCCTCACGCTTGTTCCTTCACAATAAAATAAAAAAAAATAAAAAAAGTCAATTCCACGGCATTCTCAAGAGTTGGGCAACGCACAGACCACTTTATGACAAATATTGCGTAAGGATCTTTGTTTACACCCATCACTCAAGAATTGAAGCAGATGGACCATTTGAAGCGACTTACATTCTCCGATTAGGCTCTGGAAAAGATGCGCCAAGATGATCAATTTCATCGCAAAATCATCTTCAGTGACGAAGCTCATTTTTGGCTCAATGGGTTCGTCAATAAGCAAAATATGCGTTATTGGTCGGGTGAAAATCCACATGTGCTTCGTGAAACACCATTTCATCCACAAAAAATAACTGTTTGGTGCGGTTTGCATGCCGGCGGCGTCATAGGGCCATATTTTTTCGTCGACGATTATGATCGTCACGTTACTGTGAATGGTAATCGTTATCGCGCCATGATTACCGATTATTTTTGGCTATAATTGGAAGACATAGACTTGAACAACATATGGTTTCAACAGGACGGTGCCAAAAGCCATACAGCACACGTTACAATCGATTTATTGAAGAGTAAGTTTGATGAGCGCGTTATCTCAAGAAATGGACCAGTCGATTGGCCGCCTCGTTCGTGCGATTTAACGCCTCTAGACTTTTTCTTTGGGGCTACGTCAAGTCATTGGTCTATGCCAACAAGCCGACGACGCGACGTTGGAAGAGCTCAGAGCCAACATTGAACGCGAAATAGCAGCCGTTTCAGCCGAAATGTGTGGCCGAGTCATCGAAAATTGGGTCCAACGAATCGACCGCTGCACACGTGCCCACTGTGGCCAGATGAACGAAGTCGAGTTCCATTCATAAATGTTTTGATTGTACTTCAACCCGATACTAAAGTTTTTGAAATATCTCAAATGGTTTGCATTATATTTTGAAAAAAAGTTGTCAAGTCCTTATTGGAAAACCCTTTATAACCGGAACTTACTGGAACATTCTCAAACAGGCCCTAAGTCAATAACTCTAAAAGTTAAGAACGCAAACCTTACGGGCGGGGTCTAAAAAGTGTATCGTGCGGCGCAACAACATTACCTAGATGCGACCAATCGGATGCGATTCAATCAATCTAAGCGTCAATTCAATTAACCAATCCAATCGAATTTGGAAGATTGAGCGTGTTTTGTTGATTGTGGACTTGATGATTCTGAAATCAAAGAGGTAACATTATGAGAGTTACTCTTTTTAACATTCGTAGGTATAACCTGACCTTCAACCACATCATCACTTTCCTAAGATTAGGACTACAAGACGTACGGAAATACGACATCCGTATATGGTTGACATTCCTCCTGTCTGCACAAAGCGCTTTATAATACGGACAGCGAAGGAATGGAACACCCTACCAGCGTCTTTGTTCCCCGAGACGTTTCTGGAAATCATTAAGTCTAGAGAGAATAAGTATCTCTAGACAAGCATGCTCCACCGTCGCCCGCGTCACTTACCATCAATGTGTGAGACTGCCGTCTATTCGCAATAAAAAAAAAGATGAGAGGTCAAAGGGTATAGAAAAAAGGGGTATTAGAAAGAGAAGAATCGCAGAAATGACAGAAGTTGACCTAGAAAGACCCTCCTTGCCACAAAACGCCTACGCCATTATTATGACCGAAATAAAAACCAACAACATAGGTCTATCCTCGTAAAAATAAAACATATTTACACCTCAATAAACATACAAAAATGGCAGTTTTATTGGATATTATAAAATAAATCACCAGCTGCCTTATGCTATGCTCCTATTTGAATATTAAAGCACAGTTGCGTCAAGCAAAAAACACAAAGTAATTTGCATGATGCTAAGGATTTTTAATGTTTCCCATGCTAGCCACTAATTCCAATTCTGTCGCCAACGGCACACCGTTAGTAATTTGGTCAAATATTTTCAGCTTCAGAGCATACTAATATAATAAACCAAGTAAACATATACCTGCCCAACGTAGCAACCCAATTTATTTATGAAATTCAAATTCAAATTTCAAATTTATTTATTGTGATAAAAAAACGTACATATTATTACAATTACAAATTATCACATTAAAAATGAAATAAAAACATATATTAAATCAATCAAATTAATCTTGAATGGGGTAAAATAACTAGATGTCAAGATAATCAAATAATCAATATCGGACAGCAATCAAAATACAATTAAATGTCAAAATATTTCAATTCTTTATCCAATTACAACAAAAATACAATCAAATGTAGTCAAAGTAATATCCAAATAATAAAAGGTCAAATTTAATAAATTCATTGGGAAATAACAATTTGTGTTTTATATTCCAATAGATTTATAGATTTAAACATAATGTCAACAACAGGGGCATCCTGGTTTTTGAGTCCTTCACAATATCGCAATGACGTATACAAAATAACATTCCATTTATCACATGTCAAATCAATTTCGGTGTTGGCGTCGAGAAGTGCATTAAAATGGCGTCGGATTCGAATCAAGGTAAATTCAGAGCGCGCCACAGTGTTATCCCGAGGGACGTAAAACAAAACTTGAGATTGATGGTACATACCCAATGCCCACCTAAACCGCTTAACAAGCAGTAACCTCTGCCTATAACAGATGATTTTTTTTCAAATGACGAACTGAAACTGCTCTGCGCCCGTCTCATTGAGACATTTTTTTTTTTTTTTTTTTTTTATGTTATTGTAATGGATCAAGCGCGAAGCCCACCTGATGTTAAGCGGTATCCTCTGCCTAAAACAGATGCATTTCATCATAAGTGACGAACTGCACTGCGCCCATCACCTTGAGACAGTTGTTAAGTCTCATTTTGCCTGTTATTTCACTGGCTCTCAAGGACTGCTGCCGGAACACACCGTTAGGTGCTTGGCGACAGATTATCTACTTGTTGACATGTTGAATCTCATGTGCCTGTTCTTTTACTGGCTGTCAAGGACTGCTACCGGAACCCACTTTAAGATTCTTGGCAACAGATTTTCTACTTGAGGGTGTTAGCTAGCCAGGCGAACATTCGCAAAATGCCCTCCCACCATTCGGTGAAGATTGTGGCACCGCAGTCCTTAGCTATAACCGCTCGGCTCTCATTGCTTCAGACCATACTATTATCAAAAACCAACTTAACGTATACCTGCCATAATACACGTCAATACACGTCTACTACTATCTTATGTGAATTTGTTTAAAGAAATTAATAGGTAATTTATTTTTTAAGACCTTAAAATACCTAAGAGAAAATCAGCCCAACACTGATTTTAAAATAGTTATAAAACCATTGGCCAAGCTATCATTAAACTATGTCAGCCGTTAAGTCGTGATTAGGTAGGTCAGACAGACAGAAACAGAGCAACAAACATTTTAAAAGATAAAATTCTAATACACAATTGCATTAGTATCATAAATTGTTCAGTAGTACTATAGTATCCGGAGCGGTATCACCAGTTGAAGTAAAACCGAGAAAATTGCTTGTATGTTTACTGGTAGTACTAGAGGTACAATGTTGTATCATTTGTACAACTAGTTGTACAAGTCAGTAGTACTATTGATACAGAGCGAAATAGACAATCTATCGCCAAGCACCTATAATAGAATAATCCAGCCTTGATCCCTTGAGAGCTAGGTTTCATTAGGCTAAGCTTGCTAACCATCTTTGCCATCATCAACACTTACCATCACAGGAGATTGTTGGCAAAGGCTTTTATTTTATTATGCCTGATAGGTTTGACCACTATCTCACCTGATCGTAAGTGATGATGTGGTAGAAGGTGATGATGTGGTAGAAGATGTTGTTCAGGCTAACCTACAATTTTTGGCTCTCAAGGACAGCTGCCGGATTACATCGGTAGGTGCTTGGCGACATATTTTCTTCTTGAACGTGGTAGCTAGCAAGGCGGCTATTCGCTAAATGCCCTACCACCGTGCTATAACGACTGCCATCCTAAGACAACAATCGGGACCAACGTCTCCACACGAAAATGCTCAGTAGTATTGTCACCAGCGGTCACCCATCCTACTCATGACCGCGGCGGACGTTGCGCAGTTCAGAACGGCTAAGCAAACTTCACTACGAGCACTTCATAGCTAACGAAATAAACCCTTCACCATTTCTAAGTATCTATATTCACCAAATTAAAAATTTAGCTTATTTCGCTGAATACAAAAAACAGGTAAATGTATGTCGTATACCAGCTTTTACTACATTCGATACGTATTAAGGCGAATGTAAGGGATACAAAAACAAGGTGCCTAAAAGCACATTTCCTGGCAAAAGTAAGCTGTGGAATAAATTTATTCTGTGACATGTATCTTGAAGTTTGCTATCCGGGATTGAAATTTAATGCATTTTGTTAGTTATATTAGAACAGAATTAGCACCCGGAAATATTCAAAAATTTTGAAATACCGATATGTTAGACGATATTTGTATAGGTGTATCAAATGCGTTTGATACCAAACTTGAGTGAGTTATTCTTTAAGTCCGTACGAATATTTTCTTGGTCTATTTCTCCGAACAGTAATAAGTTATTTGCACCTATTTAAATAAAATTAGAGCGAGCAAAGCGGCGGCTATCACTATCCCACAACTTGAACAATTTGTGGCCCCCTTTACTGAAAAACTATCATGCCTTTATGATATGTGCTTTAATATAGTAATTTAACTTCATATCTAGATGTGATATCTGTCAAAATAAATATAACTTTATAACAATTTAAAAAAAATACATTATCTCCAATGAATACAAAATTGTTTTTGTATTCATTGGATATAACGTTATTGTACTACAAATGCCATCTGTTAGAAAACTAAAGAGTTAACATCGCTGCAACGAAACTATACTCAATACTCAAATACATCGTAGTTAATCTACTCAATACTAGATGACACCACTAGAATCAGTTTGTAAAATAAACGCGAGGCCTCACAAAGCTCAGTTTTTTGCTAGTTACTAGTTAAGTCAAATCCAAGTTGGATTTGACATTTAATCGTATATTAGATAAAGCCATGATAGTAAGGCAGCTTGCCATCTATTAATTCGAAATTATGCATTTCTATCAAAAAAAAAAACGACGCACTAGCGACCGCTAAATGCAAAAAATCAACTCGGTTTACCTTTCGCCTTAAATCATTTTTACGTGAAATATATTACCTCTGACCGAGCACTCGTAACACAAAACAATAAAATTCAATACTTAATGAGAAACACGTTACTTTTTATTTGTTTTTGAAACAACGCGCGTCATTCATGTTCTTTATCGGCGACAAACCTAATCAGATTTTACAACGAAAACATGTTGTACTAAGATGGAATTCTCTAGTACACTTCCCTAAGTTTTTTTTATGTGATTGTGCCGGAACATGCACGAATAACTTGTGCCTATAACACATACATAACCTCACAAGTGACTAAATGCACTGCGTCCGTCACCCTGAAACATACAGTTGTTAAGTCTCATGTGCCTGTAGTTTTACTGGTTCTCAAATACTGCTGCCGGAATATACTGTTAGGTGCTTGGTGACAGATTTTCTACTTGAGTGTGGTTGGTAGACGAAAGCGGAATAAATTAAAAATAATATAACCATACATAAAAAAAACATGAAACTTATATTTTATAAAAATAAAACTATATATATATATTATATCTATGTGGCAATTCGTATGGGACACGACAACCCGTCTTAGTGCCCGCCTGGCATCAAGTAGAAAATCTATCGCCAACACCTAACGGTGTGTTCCGGCAGCTGTACTTGAGATTCAGTAATTCTAGATTACCCTGAACAACATCTTCGACCACATCATCTCGAACATCATCGGAAATCGTGCGTGTTCCGTCACAACGCATAAAAAAGTATCGTACCAACCCCACATCCTTGTGACAAGGGCAGGAAGATGGTAAGTAACAGACCTAAGTAGATAATTCGCTTCATACACTATACGTGTATACTATACGTGTATACTATACGTGTATACTATATGTGTATACTACATAGTCATCGTCACATATTCGAGAGCTGACACAAACTTGCAGCCCCCGCCGCAGGAAACGTCTTGAATAAAAGATCAAGGCTTTTACAGCCATTATTTAACTTACGCTAGTTTGTTACTCGAAACTATATACGGGATACAGGAGTGCTACAGAATTTCCAAGAGGATGATGTATAGTGGCAGTGACAGAGTGATAAAGTTACCGTCTGTGGATATAATATATCTTACAGGGGGGCAATTCTCAAAATTGGGATACATTTATCGATTCTCGATATTTATCTCGTGTCACCTATAGACTATTAATATCCCAAAAATATGGACTTTTAAAAAAAATGCTATTCTCGCGAGTGGTATATATAAAAATATGTCCACAGATGAACTTGTATAGAAGGTATAATGATAATCCCAAAATTGCAATGTTGCGTGTCGATCGCTAGGGCTTGATATTTATTGATAGAGATATTGCGAGAATAACACACAACTACACGACTCGATATCCGCCATGTTTTCCCGATATTTATCTACTATGATATTCATATCACTGCATGAGAATCGCCGTCCAGCTTGTTTAAGCAATATGTCGCATAATTTATGTTGAGTGCTCCCGTGGTCTTCATATATCACCTGGGTGGACCATCTAATATTGTTTCATATGGGTTACCTAGGCAGGTGACCTGTAAAAATTGTTTCTTACTTGTGGTCCACATGAATAATTAAATAAATAAAAAAATGGCCAAGTATTCCATACCGTTATCTATACAAACATTAGTGGAACCGACTGGAACACTCAAAAGTGTGAAATACCTTGTTGCCTCAAGTAGAAAATCTGTCGCCAAGCACCTAACTGTGTGTTCCGGCAGCTGTCCTTGAGAGCCAGTACTTATAGTTTAGCCTGAACAAAATCTTCGACCACATCATCACAGTAGGGACACGTCTTTTAAATTGCCCGTCATATCCACGCCACCAACCACAAGACTATAATGCGCTCGCAAGCGCCCCTAGCGAGTGCGAATGAAAACAAAACTGATTGAAAAACCGATCCACCGATAGTGTTGTGAATTCGCAATAAAATGTAATATCCTAAAAACTATCATATAACTTAGAACTAATGTAACCTACGGTCAAAAACGTGTACCTAGTGGATGTGGGTGATATTATGTGATATTTGTGTGAAGTGCTTGTTCATCCCCTTATCCCAGAATAAAGCTGGTGTTAACCCACAAACGGTGAGTGCGGGCAATTACTTTTTGGGTATAATCTTACAAATTTCTTACAGGACGATGTGGTCGCTTGGCGACAAAGTCCTTAAAATAAATTAAAAAAAAAAACTTACAAATTTATTACCACTGAGCAATCGAACAAACAATCACTTACCATCATCAGGTGAGATAGTGGTCAAAGGCTAACCTATTAAGCATAAAATGTGGGACACGACAACCCGTCTTAGTGCCCGCCTGGCTACCACCCTCAAGTAGAAAATCCATCGCCAAGCACCTAACGGTGTATTCTGGCAGCTGTCCTTAAGACCCAATAATTTTAGGTTAGCCTGAACAACATCTTCGACCACTTCACTGAATCTGAACGAAACTGCACGGCTGTTGAATTCCACCTATTCTTTACGCAATGAACACGCGTTTTATCAGAAAATATCCAAATTCTCAAATTTTGACTTACATCTTTGTTTGATTAAACGTGCGACATCATCTCGAACATCATCGGAACTCGAGCTTATTCCGTCACAACGCATAAAAAAGTATCGTACCAACCCCACATCCATGTGACAAGGGCAGGAAGATGGTAAGTAACAGACCTAAGTAGATAATTCGCTTCATACACTATACATGTATACTACACAGTCATCGTCACATATTCGAGAGCTGACACAAACTTGCAGCGCCCGACGCAGGAAACGTCTTGAATAAAAGATCAAGGCTTTTACAGCCATTATTTAACTTACGCTAGTTTGTTACTCGAAACTATGGGATACAGGAGTGCTACAGAATTTCCAAGAGGGTGATGTATAGTGGCAGTGACAGAGTGATAAAGTTACCGTCTGTGGATATAATATATCTTACAGGGGGGCAATTCTCAAAATTGGGATACATTTATCGATTCTCGATATTTATCTCGTGTCACCTATAGACTATTAATATCCCAAAAATATCGACTTTTAAAAAAAATGCTATTCTCGCGAGTGGTATATATAAACATATGTCCACAGATGAACTTGTATAGAAGGTATAATGATAATCCCAATATTGCAATGTTGCGTGTCGGTCGCTAGGGCTTGATATTTATCGATAGAGATATTGCGAGAATAACACAAAACTACACGACTCGATATCCGCCATGTTTTCTCGATATTTATCTACTATGATATTCATATCACTGCACGAGAATCGCCGTCCAGCTTGTTTAAGCAATATGTCGCATAATTTATGTTGAGTGCTCCCGTGGTCTGCATATAATTTCACCTGGGTGGACCATCTTATATTGTTTCATATAGGCTACCTAGGCAGGTGACATGTAAAAAATGTTTCTTACTTGTGGTCCGCATGAACATGAATAATTAAATAATAAAATAAACGGCCAAGTATTCCATACTATTATCTGTACAAACATTAGTAGAACCGACTGCAACAATCAAAAGTGTGAAATAACTTGTTGAAGTCGGTACCATGATAGTTCAAAAGTACCTGTTATCACAATTTTGTACGCATGGTACTGACTTCAACAAGTTATTTCACATTTTTTAAGAGTTGAAGACGGTTCCATATTTAAAAAAGATATATAGTGACCTTTGCTACTTACGGGATCGATCGTCATTTACTGTCAATGACTTTATCATCAAGATAGGAAAACACTTTTCATTTATTGAGTGTAACTCAAAAATGGTTCGACCGATTTTGATGAAATTTGAAGGGAAACATACGCGCAGCATGATGCTGTCAAATAAAATAAGAATTTTTAAAATCGGTTCACCTAAAGTCATATCTTCTGAGGTAACAAACATAAAAAAAATTTAGTGCGTTGAGTACCTGCTATTTTGAAGTTGGTCAAATACTAAACCTATAATATTTTTAGTTATAGCGGTGACGCGATTTTTTTTTTGTTTATTATAGTGGCAAAGATTTAGTTCTGTTGTCGGCTAAGTGCGAGGCCATCTGTGAAAATTTGAACTATCTAGCTATCACTGTTGATGAGATACAGTCTGGTGACAGACGGACAGTGGAGTCTTAGTAATATAGAGTCCCGTTTTTACCTTTGCTCTGTTTTCTTATTATATATTTCTGTACCATATAATTCTGCTCATAAAATGATTTGTATATTAGAGACTTGTCTATTAAGGAGTTATTTGTCTAATAGTTACTCTAACTTAAAACAAACATTAGAGGCCCTTAGAGACAATAATTTAATAGCAAGTTGTAGGATGTCACCAATTTGTTATGATAATATGTTTATATTATATGACTGTGCCTTCTATATTGAGGATGTAGGCTGTCATACTTAAAAGGAAACGAGGCAGCTAGGAATAATAAAAAGAAATATAATATAAAAATAATATAATAATAGAAATAAAATTTACGATAACATCTCGTATCGTCCAGTTAGGTAGGTCCAACTTCGACAAAGAGGTCGCCCGAAGAATCCAACTCGGATGGGCAGCGTTCGGGAAGTTACGCGACATCTTCTCGTCGAAGATCCCGCAGAGCCTGAAGACCAAAGTCTTCAATCAGTGTGTGTTGCCAGTGATGACTTATGGCACTGAGACGTGGTCCCTAACTGTGGCCCTTATAGACAAGCTCAGAGTCGCTCAACGAGCTATGGAGAGAGCTATGCTCGGAGTTTCTTTGCGCGATAAGATCCGGAACGTGGATATTCGCCAAAGAACCAAAGTCACCGACATAAATCTCAGAATTAGCAAGTTGAAGTGGCGATGGGCGGGCCACATTGCTCGACGAACTGATAACCGATGGGGAAGAAAGGTTCTCGAGTGGTTACCACACTACACCGGAAGACGTAGAGTTGGTAGGCCCCCCAGCAGGTGGACTGATGACATCGTGAAAGTCGCGGGTAGCCAGTGGTTACAAGTGGCTAATAGCCGTTCTTTGTGGCGTTATATGGGGGAGGCCTTTGTTCAACAGTGGACGTGTTCTGGCTGATGATGATGATGATGAAAATGTACGATATTGTGGTGGGTGTGGTCGTCTAAAAAGGTTTTAGGTATATCGATATGGTAATTATTTAATACAGAAAAAAAATATTATCACACAATATGGCGTCTCGAATACGCCAATTTGTTTATATTTTTTTTATATACCACTGCCCTTTCAAGACAAATCAAACGATATCTAATGCACTGAAATCGGTTAAGCCGCTTCAATCGTTGAGTAAACAATTATTGTGGAGTAAAGAAACTCACAAACATACATACGTGAACTTTGGAAACTATCGCGAGTTTTATCCATATTAACTTATTAGGACTTCAAAACAGTCCGAAACTGGTCGGAATCTTTCCGGTAAATATAACGCGGGTCCTAGCCGGTTCCTAATACATACGTGAATCCTGAAAAGAACACAATTTGCAGTGGTGAAAAAGGGTATATCTAGACGCCTATCATTTTCTGGTAAAACGGAGCATTTTAAATGATTTTCATGATCATATTTTCGTTAGAAATATATAGTTCCTGGTTTTTTTTTTAACAATATTCCACCGACTTCAAACATATAATACTCATTATTGGAAATAACTCAAATACTACTCAGAATTTAAATGGGACCACGGCAAGCACCAGATTTCAAATATAAAATAAAATCATCATAATCGGTACACTCTGTAAAGAGATATGAGGTAACACACAAGAACAATACAGAACCTCCTCCTTTTATACAGTCGGTTAAAAAAAGGAAATGACAGCTATAGCAGTCCTAGATTTTATGCAAAAAATAATTCCTAGATCGGTTTAGGCATCCGTCGCGAAATCGGAGGACGCCGGTTCAATTTCCGCCCGGGGTATAAAATGATGTGCTCCAATAATTTATTAAATAAAAAAAAAATTAAGTAACTGATACTAAAAAGAGTATTTGTTTGTGAACCATTTAATGAAGACTTTCCATTAAGGCGTACTTCTCCATATGTTTAAGCATAGTTGCAACTACTACTGCCTACCCAATGACAATTGATCCCATAAGTAGCAAGTCACTAAAAAAGGTGAAAAAATGTTTATCAATAAATAGAACCGACTTCAACACTCATATGTGTGAAATAACTTGTGGAAGTCGGACAATATTGTGATGATAGGTACTTTTGAAACTCCATGGTACCGAAAAAAGGAAATGACAGCTATAGCAGTCCTATTTAAAAGAATTTCTAAGTAGCCGAGTGGTTTAGGCATCCGGCGCCAAATTGGAAGGGCTCGCGTTCGATTCCCACCCGGGGCATACATTTTTGTCCTCCAATATTTGTAAAATAAAAACAATAATGGCTCTATAGGCAATATGCAAGAAAAACGTGGAATACCGCAGTCGTCCCTCTTAACTCCAATCATAAGATGGCGCAAGACAAGACAAAATGAAATCAAATTAGTCAAGGAGTCGCGTCACTTTTGATTACACGTTATATTATTTGTCTTCTTAATGTTATTATGTCAGCTTCTAATTGAGAACGCATGTTGCTGATATTAATTCCCTGTGAGCGTAAATTGAGATGCTATTAACATCAGCGTTTATATTAATACAATTTCTTATTGATAATATGAATTGTAACTGATACAATAGGGAGGATTTGTTTGTGAATCATTTAATGGAGACTTTCAATCAATCAATTTATTTATTTACTGAAAATGTGCACAATGAATAAGGTCTTAATTATGACAAAGTAAACCAACATTTTCAACTGATAATAGGCATGCAAAATTAGTTAAACTAGCAAGTATTTTTTTTTTCTTTTTAACATTCTTAGGTCACACTATAACTAGTAATTTTACAATATATATATATATATATATATAATCAATATATGTCAGTGAAATGAGAATTTCTTAAAAATTTTACTCCTTCATATTTTTGAGCATTGTTGCAACTACTACTGCCTACCCATGCGACAATATTTTTGACAAACTTCAAAAAAAAAGGAGGAGCTGCTTAACCTACCTCATAACTTTTGACTGGGTCAACCGATTTTAATGTTTTATTTTTATTTGAAAGGTGATGCTTGCCGTGTGGTCCCATAACCATTAAACATAAAATCAAAATCAATCAAGTTGTTTTTGAGTTGACACTCCAATAACTAAAAAGTATCTTGATATGTTCCTGTCTTGATGATATAGTTATTGACAGTGAATAACAATCGATCCCATAAGTAGCAAGGGTCACTGAAAAGGGTGAAAAAAAAATGTTTATCAAAAATGGAACCGGCTTCGACACTCAAATGTGTGAAATAACTTGTCGAAGTCGGTACCATGCGCCCAAAATTGTGATAATACTGTACTTTTGAACCATCATGGAACCCACTTCAACAAGTTATTTCACACATTTGAGTGAAGTCGATATTTTTTTTTACATTTATTGTTTTACTGTGTGTACCATAGCATCTACACTCACACTAAGACGTAGTGGTCACACTCACACTAAGGCGTAAGGTCTACCTGTACAAAAGCGCATCAATAATTTACGTTCGTGATGCTTGGACGATTCCGCCTCTGCCAAGCTATGTCACCTACGTAATTTAAAAAGTTTTTTTTTATGTTTGATACGTTATCCTTTGACCACTCTCTCAGCTGATGGTAAGTGATGATGTGATGAAAAAGGTTGTTCAGGCTAACCTAGAAGTACTGGCTCTCAAGGACAGCTGCTGGAATACACCATTAGGTGCTTGGCGACAGTTTTTCTACTTGAGGGTGGTAGCTAGCAGGCGGGCATTCGCAAATTGCCCTACCACCATGCTATAACGACTGCCATCCTAAGATAACAACTGGAACCGACGGCTTAACGTGCCCTAAGAAGCACGGAAAAAGAAGTTAAAAAGAATGACCCCGAGTTTCTTGCCCGTTTTCTCGCAGTGGCTCGATACATATTTTTTTTGCTTAACGTGGCAGTACAATGTAGAATATTTCAATATTAAAACTTGTAATTCGCCTAGATGCCTAAATTGAATAAATAATTTTGACTTTGAGTTTGGCGCCTTCGCGAGCGAGTGTGTTATTGTTTTGTAAATATTAAACTCTGCCTGTGCAAAGGGTCAAACAGGAAGACTTTGTCCGTATTAAGACTTGGTATTATCCTTTGAGAACAAAACCATGAAAAGCAAAATTACTGATAAGCATTTTAAAAGTAGGTAGTATTCAAAATAAATACCTACATAGGCGTTTCTATTTTTTACTCAAAGCCAAGAAAGAACCTTGTCGATACTAAGTTCTTATCAAACTTTTTCGATCGTACTTACCCAAGTATTTGAAACTGTAATTCCCTGTATCGGCGTTCAGCAAGTTTCCTCTCTGCAGTAACACTTTCTAAGTAATCAGAAAATAAGTATTAACTTGCCAATTTAGTCTAACCTACAAGTTAGACTAAGTTGCCAAGCTACTTACAGCGTAGTTTAATCCGAGCATGCCTTTTCTTGTTAAGGCCGAGCTTTCTTTGCTGCTAGAACATACCGTTAGGCGTTTGATGACAGGTAGCTAGCAGTAAA
Source organism: Plagodis pulveraria (assembly GCA_963890685.1). Classification (NCBI taxonomy): domain Eukaryota; kingdom Metazoa; phylum Arthropoda; class Insecta; order Lepidoptera; family Geometridae; genus Plagodis; species Plagodis pulveraria. Next base: position 4,432,415 of record OY982964.1, on the reverse strand, counting down.
ATAGTAGCTAGCGAGGCGGGAATCCGCATAATGGCATACCGCCAGGCTACATCATACATACCATATCTAAGGGATCTCTTTAAAGAATAATATTTTAACTTTACCAAGTCTGTATATATTTGAAAAAAATATGTTTGTTCGTAAAAAAATGAGTAAATTTAAAATAAACAGTGACAATCACGATTACAGCATTAGGAATAAATATAAAACAGCAGTGCCAGGTTTTAGATTAGCAAAAGGTCTTTTAAGGTAATTATGTGCGATTTCATAATAAAGTTCCCAAACATATTACAAAATTTGTAAGGGATGATTTATATTAGACCGGGCCGTGTCCGGGCCGGGGCGAGGACGGGGCGGGCCGGAGCGGAGCCCATCCGTGCTGTTAGTAGGCGGGCCCGGACGGGACACGGATCAGGCACGGTCTAATATAAACTGCTTCATACAAAATGTATGTAACGTTTCAAATCCGTGCCCCGTCCGGGCCACGAACACGGCACGCCCCGGGCACGGCCCGCTCTAATATAAATCTACCCTAATTGACCGTCATAAGAGCGTCGTATACGACTATAAATTGAATAAATGAAATATAATAATTAAACAACTTTAAACGGTTTAAATCGCGTATATTTATCATTATTTCTGTCCCGACGTTTCAAACACTTTGCAGTGATCGTGGTCACGGGGTGACACCTAAGACAACAAAATGAAATATAAATGAAAAATCCAGCTCGACCCTTTGACACCACGTAGAGATGTTGGATCACTGCATCTTCTACCGCATCTATCACTGTGTTCTGAGGAACTATTCGATCTACTACCTGCAGTTCAATTTCGCCATCGGACGTCTCGACAAAGCATGATGTGACATCAATTTCATATCGACGTCTGGAAGTCCACAACCTTGCGATTTTCACGGCATTTTCTAGCTCGCACTGCCACAATATGGAACTAGCTGCCAGGTGCAGTATTTACGAACGGATACAACTTAGCCTTCAAGAAGAGAGCATATTCTCTCCTCAAAGGCCGGCAACGCATCCTCGAGACCTCTGGTGTTGCTGATGTTCGTAGGCGACGGTGATCACTTACCACCAGGTGAGCCATCTGCACGTTTGCCCTCCTATCCCATAAAAAAGTGATTTTGACTTAACACAACTGCTATTCTTAGATAACTACCGGGACCAACAGGTTAGTCTTCATGGCGCTTTTCATACAAACGTAGTGTTAGTTAGCTTGTTGCTTAGTACTTCTTTCGTGAAGCAACTAATCATTAAAATGCCGCGATATTCGTATAATTGATATAATTAGGATATAATAGACCTGAAAAACAACAAATGATACATGGTACAGTTTGATTGACTGGCAGGCCTCCCATCCGGTAGACTGACAACATCGTAAGATTCGCGGGTAGCCAATGGTTACAAGTGGCTAGTAGCCATTTTGAAGCAGTGATGGCTCAGTGGCACTGGCTATGTACTGCTGCGCAGCAGGTCCATGGTTAGAATCCCACCGCGGGGTTGAGCTTCACCGCATGGTGGAAGGCATTTGCATTTAGCGACCATACTCAAGTAGAAAATCTGTCGCCAAGCACCTAACGGTGTGTTCCGGCAGCAGTCCTTGAGAGCCGGTAATTCTAGGTTAGCCTGAACAACATCTTCGAGCACATCATGGCTTACTATCAGGTGAGATAGTGGTCAAAGGCTAACATGTATAGCATAAAAAAATGTGGCGTTCTGTAGGAGAGGCTTTTGTTCAAAAGCGGAAGTAATGATGGTGATAACATATTGTCAGCCTTCCTATATTGTTCCCTATGAAGCGTGGTACACGCAATATTCACACAAGCAAAGAAGTAGGCAGAAGCTTGTAAAAAGTATATTTAGGGTACACTCTTATGTTCTAACATAAACTTTTCTAATATAGGAAACCAAATGCAGAACATCTGCAAGATTTCTTAACTTTACCCAAAAGTTAGAAGTATACTTCCAAACAAGTAAAGAAATCCAAAAGAAAAAAAGGTTAAGTGAATAGACCTAGCTTATAGTTGTTTGTAAGGGTGTACAATTCTGCGCCTTGCCAGATGGTGCATAACACGACCCCATCTTGCCCCACCATGGCGGAGGACTGCTCACGCCGATATTTAGTGGATTCAAGTCCCATACCCACGTTCTGCCACCCCCGCGGGGAAAGAGCAGTGCAATTGCAGTTTTACACGACTAAAAACAAAAAAGGAGTGTTATGTTTATGGGTTCATGTATGTAGGTATGTAAGTATTTTTGTGAGTTTCTTTATTCCACCATAACTTACAAATGGACTAACCCATTTTAATGTGTGAGATATCGTTAGATTCGTTTTAATAGCTAGGTACATTAAATAAATACAAACTGGTGGATTTTACACGCCATATTGTGAGAGAAAAAAATTTCTTCCAAACTCAGCGGATATCAAAATGGAGAGCTTTAAAACACGATTCCATAAATATATATAACTTGCAGTTTTAATTTCAATGAAACGATAAAAGGTTTAAAAAAAAAATTAAAAAAAAAATGCAGTCGGCTTTTTTCCTTTTTTAATTAATTACATTAAAAAATATTGTATTTTGTGATTGCTAGCTTGGCTTTAGGTACAGTACAATTTGTCTACCACCTTCAAGTCTTAAATCTGTCGCCAAGCAGCTAACATAAGCTAATTATTCTCGGTAAGCCTAAACAAAACTTCGACCACATCATTGCTTACCATGGTGAAATATTGATCTAATGCTAACCTAGAAGCTATAATTCAAAATGAAAATATATATTATGCCATCTAACAATTGATAGCATACATAAAAAGTGCATACAAAGAAATGGTTCGTTCTAAAATAGTCTTCATTTGAATTATTTAACTATCGATCGATAAAAATGATGGCAAAGTAACAAGGGTGGATTGAATGCGGCGGTTACGGGGGACATGGCTATTATATTATTACTTCCACCCAACCCTATTCCACCAACCCCCTTCTACCACCAGACTACGTGCGGAATATGGTATTATTACATAATACTTTAAGCCCCACTAAAATCTAGTTTTACTAGGAGTAGAAACTCTTTGTGCAAGGTCGTCCGAAGAAGTACTACTAAGGGCCTGTTTCAGAATGTTCGAGTAAGTTCCGGTATACCCAGAACATATTTAATAAATAAAACACTATCTTTGCGTTTCACAGTCATCGATTTAGCCTATCCATCGGTTAAAGCTTGAAACGCGCTGCATGTTAACTGTAATTTGTATGATTCAGTTATTTTATGTTCTAGGTGGTATAACCGGAACTTACTCGCACATTCTGAAACAGGTCCTAACATATCTAAGTCTACTGCCAAGCAGTCATGTTTGCATTACTGTGTTTCGGTCGCAGTGTATGAGTAATATTTTGTCGTTTTATATTACAATACATTCTTTATAAAGTTCTGTACAAGAAAATGGTACCCTATTACGAAGTCTATACCGTCAATCTATAGCTTCTATTTTAAAGCAGTGATGACTCAGTGGCATTGGCTATGGACTGCCGTGCCGCAGGTCCATGGTTCGAATCCCGCCGCGCTTCACCGCATGGTGGAAGGGCATTTTGCGAATGCCCGCCTAGCTAGCGACCACCCTAAAGTAGAAAATCTGTCGCCAAGCACTTAATGGTGTGTTCCGGCAGCAGTCCTTGAGAGCCAGTGAAATTACAGGCACATGAGACTTAACAACTATGTCTCAAGGTGACGGGCGCAGTGCAATTCGTGACTTGTGACAAAATGCATCTGTTATACGCAGAGGTTAGTCCGCTTAACATCAGGTGGGCCTCGTGCTTGATCCGTCACAATAACATAAACAAAAAATGAAATAGCTGATTATTTTCTTACAATATATTCGTTATTATGGCGGATACTTTCAAGAACAACAATATATTATAAATAATTAGTAAAAAATTGGGGCAGTATACAGGAAACGCATTTTTTTTTATTTTTCTATAAGTAAAATGTGTTAAATTAACACTATTAATAAAACAAAAAATGCGATTGCTAATTTAATCTCCATTTTTTATAGTAATTAAACAATTTTAAACGGTTTAAATCGCGTATATTTATCATTATTTTTGTTCCGACGTTACAAATACTATGCAGTGATCGTGGTCACGGGGCGAATAATAGGTTTTATTTGTCACATGAGTTATTAAGAATATTATTTGGTCTACCGTCAGAAATTTTATATTAATAATAACGTTCCCTATTCACGCAGTATTCGCTCCATTTTTTCACTTATTGTTTATATTATTATTCATGAAACTATCCGCCATAATAACGAATTTATTCTAAAAAAATAATCAGCTATCTGATAAAATCTAAAAGCTACAGATTGACAGTATCGACTTCGTAATAGGTTACCATTTTCTTAAACAGAACTTTAAAAAGAATGTATCGTAATATGAAACGACAAAATATAACTCATACACTGCGACCGGAACACAGTAATGCAAACATGACTGCTTGGCAGTAGACATAGATATGTTAGAGCCTGTTTCAGAATGTGCGAGTAAGTTCCGGTTATACTACCCAGAAAATAAAATAACTGAATGATAAAAATGACAGTTAACATGCAGCGGGTTTCAAGCTTTAACTGATGGATAGGCTAAGGGCCTGTTTCAGAATGTGCGAGTAAGTTCCGGTTATACTACCCAGAACATAAAATAACTGAACTGGATACCATTTCCTTATAGAAAACTTTAAAAATATAAAGAGTGCGCAAATAATGTATGCTAATCTACACTGAGAAAAATGACTTCCGTCCTTCATTACTTATTGACATGCAGAATAATTAGTAATGCTGATGCCTGTAATAATATCAAGAGTATGATGAAATAGCATGAAGGCAGATATACTTCAGGTTTCGTCACTACAAGTTTCAATTCAGATAACAACCAAAAGTCATGACAGCCTTTCATATACAAATAAAGTAACTTAATGGTAAATTATTACGATATACCTTCTTTTTATCAGAAATTTCATATATAATTGCAAGTTTGTCGTAAGCAAAATTTTGCATGACAATTAATCAAGAATTAGTGCGTAACCAAAAATAAAATATCAAGATAGAGCATGACAAAAAAACATTAATTTTTCTACGCAAAAAAATAATTTAAACATAAGTAGTAATAAGTTTTTACCAATAATTTACTATGATGTATCGCTCTAAATAATTATTGAACTAATCATTTGTTGGGAAAAAATAAAAGATTGTAATGTCATGTTCAACTTTCGTGACCGACACGATGTCCCTAGAAGTTGCAGTGCATTAGGCAAATGCTTGCTTGACTGGCTACCACCCTCAAGTAGAAAATCTGTCTCTAAGCTAACCTAATGTCCTTTTATGTTAGCTCAAGTTGAAGCCATGATCCATTCTGCCCATTTTAGCTTTAGCTTGTTGATCAAAAATGTTCAAAAAATTAGTCATCATCAGAGATTCGTCTTCTTTGTCATATTGATTAATTCTATATTAAATGAACTAATTTTATTAAAAGATATTTCTTCATAATGCACACTATTCACTCCTTGTAATTTCATTCAGATCTGTTCAGCCATATTAATGTCTATAAGTTCAAATTTGCAGTTCCTTTTGCACTACATAGATGGCGCTATTTACGCTCTTTCCTATACAAAATTTATCTGAATGTATGAAATCCTGCATCGCGCTAACGAAATAATCCGACGGTTCCGAAAGATATTCAGCTAACATTATATGTTGACATCGGCAGCAAACGGCAACACTCGGCAGTCTAGTGCAGCAGAATCACCAGGAATATACGCCTTAAGGGTGAACTGGCCGGCCCGTTCTCCATACAAACGCCGTTGGGTGATCACTCCCTTATTTGAGGATTTAGGTCCAAAATAAAGCATAATACCGATTGATCTCGTCATTATCTAGGCTTGTATGATGCCGAAATTTTAATAAATACATATATTATAGTGTGTTCTAACCTATCAAGGGAAAAAAACAATCCATTCATCTATTTCAGCGTAAGTAAATAACGCACATACACACGCACATGCTCACATTCTCACGCACTCACTCACAACCATTCGTGTCTAATATTAATGTGATTATTTGGAGTTGCTCTACTGCAAACCAACGGTTTAGAGTAATGTAAATAATAGTGCCATCCAGGGATGTTAAAATAATATGTTCTGCTCCGTTTAAGTGAAAAATTATGCAGTGAAACGCCTAAATTGCTATACAAATTGAAATGAAATGGCAGAAGATTTTGTTTAGCTTTTACTTGAAGACGAATTGCATTCTTTATTGAGATATTATGTCGAAGACAAAATGTCGTTAGACTAAGTTATTAGGCACCTATTTATTTTGAGTGAATTAGTTTACTTGAGTACTTTTGGACATTATGTAAGTCACTTAGTAATTCGGATTCATGCTTTGAGATTATTTATCTATGTATGTTATAACATGTTGATTTTTTAGTTTACAAAATATTATTTTAATTGCTTTTCAAAATACCTACTCTCCTTTACATTTAATTTTTTTTTTATGCGATCGAACCTTTTGTTAAAACAGGAGGACCGGACCACAGATCTGATAGCATATTTTGTATGTGCTGATTGAACGCTATCACTGCCACTACGAAGTTGGTAAAAGTGAAACCTCTCATAAAACCTTTGATTTTTGGGAAAATACAGAAATCACAGGGTGCTAGGTTGGGGCTATGTGCAGGATGGGTGACGAGTTTTTGACTTTTTCGGAAGCTAAAAATTACTTTGTTTTGTTGACCTTGTGTGAATAAGCGTTGTCATGATGTAGGAGAACGCGGGTTTTTAGTCGTCTTTCGCGAACTTTTTCTAACACCCTGGGTAAACAAATGGCAGAATTCCACTCGGCATTAACACTCTTTTGATCTTCAAGTGAAATTATGCAGATGGGACCCGTAACTGAGAAAAAAAACGCGATCATTTTTTTACCAACGTTTCTCGCCTGCCTCATTTATATGAAATCATTATCCTGCCTATATTTGGCCTGTTCTCAGTTTCAAACACCCATTCACAAGATTGCTGGTTTTTTTCAGGTTCAAAACAATAAATCCACATTTCTTCTCCTGTGATAATGTCATAAACAGCATTAGAATGTCCGTGGTCGTACTTCAGTAGCATCTGTGAGCACCATTCCACGCGAGCCAACTTTTCCTCCGCTGTCAGCTCATGAGGGATCCAACGACAACAAAGTTTCCGAACTTTTAGTTCTTCGTGTAAAATTTTCTGAATTTGGCTCATACCAGTCCCCAATAGTCCTCGAATTGTCTCATAGGTAATCCGCGAGTTTTCTTCAATTAGCCGCACTGAGAAAAATCTAAAGTCAAAAGCGCCCTAATGACGGCCAATTCATATGGTATAAGGCCAAAAAACCGACCAAACGTAAATACGTACAAAAACGCCTTCCAACTAGAAGGCGTTAAACGAGGTCAGTGAAGGCGAATGTTTCTTTTCGTCTTCATTTAAGGTGTATTTTGTGGTCTTACTTAAATATTGACTTTTGATAAGGCTGATTAAGTCGTACGTTATAGTGATAATCACCGTATATAAACCGCCGTAAAAGTAAGGTATATTTTATGGTCAATACTGCAATTATTATCGTATAACAAGTTGCAATTCTGAAAATACTTTACGGAAGGCGTTTTTGACGGTTGTGTTTATTATAAAACATGGTACATTTTTATTGATTGGTGAAAATCATCTTAAGAGTTGTGAATTCATCTTACGTAGTTACAATTCAACGGTAAAAGGTCAAATTTGATTTAAGCCTTTAAGTCGGTTTTCTCAGTGCGCTTACAGTAGCCACATTATTTCGTTTACGGCAGTTGAAGGCCATCCTTCACGAATTTCGTCATGAACCCAAACCCAACCTCTCTCAAATTCAGCAAACCATCGCCTCACTGTGCTTAAACAAAGTGCTCCTTTCCGAAAAGAATTTTGAAGACGAGCGGCACAGTCATGCGGGGAGAGCGAACTTTTTAAATCATAAAAAATCATCGCTCTAAAATCTTTTCAACTTAATTCCATTTTCGTTGCTTACGTAGATGTGTGAAAAACAAACAATTGACAAATGAATTCCCGCTATTGTTTTTTTATTACTAAAAAGGTTGCAAGTCTTTTAAAAAATATATAAACTGAAATTCAAATACCTAGTTCCGATTAGCTAGAAGTGCAAAACTTTTAGTGTGTCCCATGTATATGTATAAATTATCACATTGTGCTATCTGATTACATTCTAATCTCAATTTGCCTCAAGAAAATCTCTCAAACAGCACATTGGGTTATGTTATGAATTTAGAATAAAATAAATGAACTCTCTTCCGTATGTAGCACGAGACCGTACTGAATAAATATGGAAATGTGCATTTTTTATGCAAAGACTTGGAAGGAAAATCTTTTCTTATACGTGTTTGAGTTTTTCAATTCCAGGAATAAGAATCGAGACATCTTTCTTATTTTTAGTATGTATAGCTGATAGGCTAGCTTTTGACCACTATCTCACCTGATGGTAAGTGATGATAAGGTGGAAGATGTTGTTCAGGCTAACCTAGAATTTCTGGCTCTCAAGTACAGCTGCCGGAACACATTTAGGTCACCTCGTGACCACGTTCACTGCAAAGTGTTTGAAACGTCGCGTCGGGACAAAAATAATGATAAATATACGTGATATAAACAGTTTAAAGTTGTTTAATTACTACACCTTTAGGTGCTTGACGAAATATTTTCTACATGAGGTAGCTAGCCAGGGAGCATTCGCAAAATCCCCTACCACTATGATATATCTACTGCCATCATGAGATAACAACCGACGACGGCAAAAACCGAAAACCGGGACCGACGGCTTAACGTGCCTTCCGAAGCACGGAAGCGCTCAGTATTAATGTCACTAGCGGTCATCCAGTTACGTCATGACCGCGGTGGACGTTGTTTATCTTAGCTAATCAGTTAAGAACGGCCAAGCAAAATTTGCTACGAGCGCTTCAAAATTTTCGCTCGATGATTGGAATGGCTAATAGGGTATGCCAGGAGGTAAACACTTCCCTAAACTTCAGTTCTAATTTGCATTATACCCAATATTATTATAGCTCTGGTCTTAAACAGATAACGAATAGATTTCCTATTTTAAAATTAGAATTCCTTTCTGTAGGCCTAATTAAATTTTCATTAGATATACCTTGAACATAATATCTACGTTAAGCTTCGCAAAGAAGTCGTAGAAATTGTACACGACATATATAGCGGCGGCGCGTCCAATATAAGTACGTACTGCCTGAGTAGTTAAGCCTTTGAACATTGTTACTAGACGTTTTATGTTAGGTAAATCGAATAATTTATTTGCAAGAATATAATCATATAACATGTACATTTTTAGTTCTTGTGTAAAATGCGTGGTTTCTGTATTCTGCCTGCAAGCAGACGTGCAAATATATAAAGCTAATGCTAAAAATACACTAATAAAGTTAACAATTAAATCATATTAATTACATTTATATCTTACTTAACCTCCGTCATATTTATAAAAACTATAAAAACAGTTTTCTAATAAAACATGACCCTCTTACCATCTTTATTACGTCAGGTTTCGTTTTGAAGCGCTCGTAACGAAGTTAACTTAGCTGTTCTCAACCGATCAGCAAAGTTAAGCAACGTCGCGCGCGGTCATGAGTTGGATGGGTGACCGCTAGTGACATTACTACTGACGTTTCTGTGCTTCGGAGAGCACGCTAAGCCGTCGGTCCCGGTTGTTGTCTTAGGATGGCAGTCGTTATGGCATGGTGGAAGGGCATTTTGCGAATGCCCGCCTGGCTAGCTACCACCCTCAAGTAGAAAATCTGTCGCCAAGCACACTAATATCATAAAGGCGAAAGTTTGTGAGTGTGTTTGTATACATGTTTCACGCAAACGGTTTAAGCAATTTTGATAAAATTTGGTATAGAGGTACAAATTCGATTAACACATAGGATACTTTACAAAATTATCATCAAGTTGGAACCGCGGCGCGTAACTAGTATTTTGTAAAATTATTTTTTCCTTAACCATATTTTGTACTACCCCATGGGTGCTGATATATTTATGAAGGTCATGCTGATAATTAATATTTAGTAAGGCAGCTCCTGCTCCAAAAACAGTATGAAATTAAACTTTGCAAAACAACGTAAAGAAGAGAAATAAAAACAAACAGCCTCATTTAGATGCCTATCAGGAGAGATCAGAGTGGATGATCTTTTGTTAAGAAATCCCATTCAATTGAAGATTTACTGAAATTGACCAGGAAATGCTGACAAGGGTTTAATTTAAGATGGTTATAAAGTTAAAAGAAAGTGAAGCAATCCATTTTGATACTTATCTATATGTAATCAAGTTTTTTTTTATACTGTCGCCGACTTCCAAAAGCGTTATTCTTTTTTCAGCGTATATTTTAGTTTCAGTTGCAAGTTGACTCTAAATTACGCATCTAACGTACCTTAATTAATCATATATAAGTATAAAAATAGCTAATTCTTGTACCCAATAGCTTGTAGCTAATAATTGTTGTATTGTTGTGTACAACTAATGCTAGAATTTCGTTGAAGTAACTAGTTTTGTGTTCTTCTGAGTTTCAGCCAAACTAAATAAATAAATAAATAATTTGTTTATTGATCAGAAAAGTTACATTGCTTAAACACTAATTATAATACTATATCATCAAGGTAACAAAAATTAACATTGATTACAAAATAATTAGTAGTTATTTATGGAGACCTTATTGGTGAACAAGCAAAGACTACCTAATAGTTAATTGAAGAATTTAAAAAATTGATTTATTTAAATTTAAATTGAAATTAAAAAGGCGACAAAACGGTGGCTGGCAGAATGTTGTGAATGATCATAACATAGTTACAACAACTGCGAAAAGACTGAAAGAATGTACTTATATTATAGTTGTGACAACAATTTAGAGGTTCGTATCATATAGTAATATTTACAGTAGTGGAGATCAATACATCAAACTGAATAAGATCACCATCGCTGTTTCTCTTTCACTCCTACGCAGTCTGATAGTGATAAAATTTCAGCATTCGTCAGCTTCTTAAACTTAATGAAATGATACATTGCGTAGTGGCACGGGACCTTCGGGATATGAGTCTGAATTGTACCTGGATGGTTTATTTACATATTATGCCCACATGTATTGTTCAATGGTACCGTATGGACCACCGAGCTTAATAATTACTAAGCCTTCACAGAATGTATGTCCTGTATCTTTTGAACCGTAATAGATTGAGCGCTCATAGCGTAAGCTGAAGCGTTCGTAGCGTAACTGAAGTGCTCGTACCGTAGCGGAAGCGCACGTTACGTAGCTGAAGTGCACGTAGCGTAGATGAAGAGCTGGTAGCGTAGCTGAAACGCTTGCAGCGAAGCAGATGCACTTGTAGCGTAGCTAAAGTGTTTGTATCGTAGCTGAAGCGCGTGTAGGGTAGCTGAAACGCTCGTGGCAATTTAAAAACTCGTAGCGTAGCTTACTAAGTCTTTAATATCCAATCAACTAAGTTACACAACGTCCGCTACGGTCATGATTTGGATGGGTGACCGTTAGTGGCATTTCTACTGAGTTCTTCCATACTTCGGAAGGCACGACGGCTTAATATATGCCGTTGTCCCCGATTGTTTTATTAAGTTACCAGGTTGTTTTTTTTTTAATAAGTTATAGCATCATTCAATAGCTTTTTGCGATAGCCCCACTGGCTACATGCCGTTGTGTTGCAGCGGTAGACATTTTTTCGCCATGCATCTAACCGTGTGTTCTGGCAACGGTGCTTGAGAGCCAGTGATTCTAGGTTAGCCGAAGCAACATGATACGATTTGATTAATGTTTACTATAGGAGAAAAGTTTTCTCCCAGAACGCAAATTATGCGCAAATTCTAAATCAAAACTTGAAGAAGCTGCAATTGTCCTTATCGCACTACTCTGTTCGGGCGTTCAGCGGCAAGACAGCATCACTTAGAATACCTATTTTTCTGTAGGAGCTTCTCATCCCGTTACTCTTAAAGCGTATTACTAAATAAAGCGACCTAACCAGGTATTATGAAATAAAGCGACCTAACCAGGTATTATGAAATAATTTCGGCTGACATAATATTTTGATACATAATTCTCTTCAACCTTTATATTGTTAAAACCGTGGACAAACAAGCTACCTTATGTAGTCACTAAGAGCAGGTACCTACAGCTTATGCAAATTGTTTGCTACAACGGCTTAGGTAAACAGCGGCGTTAACGTTTGTTTTAAATTTATGTGTTCATTATGAACGCAAAGGTAGTACACATAATAATAAAGTGACTTTTATTGGGGTTCCGTACTTGAAAACGGAACGCTTATTACAAAGTCTCGGCCGTCCGTCCGTCCGGGTGATCTACAGCATTATGATTTCGTATACCTGATAGGCTAGCCTTTGACCACTATCTCACTTGATGGTCAGTGATAATGTGGTCAAGATGTTGTGCAGGCTATCCTAGCATTACTGGCTCTCAAGGGCAGCTGTCGGAACACACCGGTCAGTGCTTGGCGACAGATTTTCAACTCGAGGGTGGTAGATAGCCAGGCGGGCATTGGCCCGCGCTGGGATTGGCCCCTGACCTGTACCTGTGGGTGTCGTAAGAGGCGACTAAAGGCAGCAGTGCCTTCAGAGGAACTAATATCTTAAACTGCGATCCTCAAGACGCCTGTCAAGCGTGGGGATTATGGCAAATCCCCCCTTAATAGAAAAGGATGTGTTCAGCAGTAGACAATCCGGCCTATACAGTACAGTACAATACGTTGCTACACCGGATTGCCTAACCTAATAATAGCAAGAAATAAAAATTTAGTGTGGTCCCCATGAAACAAAACAAAACTTTATTACGCTTTTTAGTTTTTGCTCTATTGTAAAAACGATAATACACAAAAGCGTCATACTTAGTACGAATATAGTCCAATATCTATTGCATACTGTACTGTACAGTAACAGCCTGATTGTCTATGGATGAACACACACTCCCCCCTTAAGGTTAAGTGAGTTTCCTAAAGACAAATTTTGTTTTTTTTTTAATCGTGTACGCCTGACATATATTAATTAAATTTATAATGTTTTAGATGTACCTATGTGACAAAATACTAAGCTCGATTCGATAACACAATAACATTCTATTGACAGAAAAAAAAAACATGTGAGTAGCTTTAAAATTTCACTTAGTCAAGTTATGTGTCTATATAATAAATCATATCAATACAAATTTATTTCTAATTTAACGAAAAATCTTTTCCGTTTTTGAAAAGCTTACTATTAAAAGACTTTATTTAAAAAAATCGCTTACTGAATTTCAATATTGCTTAGTTTTGTTTAGCTCACTTCGCATGCCAAAGTCATATAAAATTGCCATCTCTCAGTACTACATTTTTCAGTCCTTCGTCTTAAGAAGTTGGTTTACCAATAATCCCCAAGCTTTGCAGGCGGCTTGGGGATCATATATGACATATATATAATAGTGAAACTAATAAATTATTTAACGCAATAGCATTGTATCAAAAGACTATGAGGGCTAAAAGTGACATTTATAGCATATGAATAAACGGTTATTTATTCTTTTTTTTTATTGGTTTGTAAACTGGTTGTTACAGCAAGAACTCTTGAAAATAATGTTACATGAAAAGAACATGATTGGCTGAACAGCCTTCTAAGTACAAACACGGAATGTTTACACATTTTGCACTCATCATGAAAATACAAATAACTACTTAATATGAAATAAACACAAAAAAATTAAGTATAACAAATTAATTTTGTATGTCATTAAAACTATACTTAACTACTAATTTTTAACTTACTAAATTTTAAATACGTATGAATATTTTTGTAAAACCACACCCATAATTACTTATGGGTTACATTGACAGGTAAATCAATGCAAAGATTACGTTGCAACGTTGATAAGCAATGGTATATTATTAAATTGATAAGGACCGCCATAAGTACGCACGGAAAAAAATGGGTCCTGACAAAGTGTCAATCCAAGAATAATATTATTCTCGGGAGTGTTGTTTAATCTCAAGTATATATTTACTTAAAATAAAAATATTTTTTTGAGTGAAGTAAGGTCATTTTCTCTAAGATAAATAATATTATTCTCACCATATATTTTTACATCAAGAGTATAACTTTTGGTCAGAGATATTTATGGTCTTAACTATAGAAAATAGTATCTTTTTGAATGAAATATTTTATGAATTCTCATTCTAATTACGTACGGAGTTAGCGTAAGAAATCTGAAATTTTATACAAGAATAATAAACGTTTTATTGGATTAAGAAAATATTTCCATTCTTTCAACAACAATGGGCTTAATACAAGATATTTCTTTTGTTCATTTAAAATAATTGAGAGAAGTAAATGACAAGGATATACATATGTCCGAGCAAGAAAATTATTCTCCTCTTAAAAATGTCAGTTTTCTAAATCTGAGATATATATTGTTTTATTAATCTATGAATTTGTATTGTCATGCTAAGATACATTGGATTTACAACAAAACTATATACTTGATATAACCAAGACAAATATCTCAACTGCAGAAGTGAGTTATATTAGATAGAGAATTTTAAAGTTGTCAAAGCAAAAGTAATTGATTGTTAGTTGTTGTATTTATTCATCTTTAGTGAAGAAATCAAATCTTGATTTGTGTTTGATTATTCTTAATATTTATTTGATATTGTATTCTTTAGTTAAGAATCTTCGATTAACAGGAAAACAATATCTTTTATTGAACCAAGAAAATACATGTCCATTATAGACAGAAACTTATCTAACTAAAAGAATTTTAAAGTTTTCAAGCCAATAATCATATATTCTTAATTGTTATAGTAATTTATCTTCAGTAAAGAAAACAAATCTTGATCTTAAACCTTTATTCTTGATTAATATTTGTTACGGTATTATTAGGTAAAGAGTCATTAGTGTTAAGGCAAAACCATTTTATTTTATAACTAAAAAACTAAATCTCGATTGCAAAGGGTGATTTATATTAAATAAAGAATTTCAAAGTTTTGAAGTCAATAATGAATAATTCTCAATTGCTAACGTAAATCATTTTCAGTAAAGAAAAATCATTCTTGATTGATTACTGATACGTTGTTCTTAGGTTAAGAGGCATTAGCATCACAGCAAACTGTACTCTTTATTTAACCAAGAAAATAAATTTCAATTGCAGATAATGACTCATATTACATGAAGAATTTTAAGTTTTTGAATCAATAATGATGTATTGTTAATTGTTGAAGTTAATAATAATACAATAGAGTTTTAAACCATTAAATGTAGAAGTCAAACAAATATATATCTACATACTAGTAAATGATACACATCATACTGTATCAGCCGGATTGTCCACTGAATACAGCATCCCCCATTAAGAGGGTTTGCCATAATCCCCACGCTGGGCAGGCAGCTTGGGGATTGCAGTTTAAGGTATATATTCCTCAGAAGGCGCTGCTGCCCACCTTCTGGTGTGTTACCCTTTGTCGCCTTTTACGACATCCACGGGTAGAGATGGGGGGTGACATTTTAGCCCGACACCCCACCATACCATATCAGGAATAAAAAAACAAACATAATTAAAACAAAACAGTTTTCTTCACTGGCTCTTCAATCAAAACCATGAATTTTAAAGTAAAAAGACAAATTTCCAGTCAAGAATAACTATTTCTCCATTAAAAATGTGTATTTTCAGACCAAGTACTCAGTTTTTAGTTTGAGATGGTTTTCTCTGTTCCAGATTTTATTTAGTGTTGCAATATTTTAGTTTTGTCTAGTTCTCCCTTGATGTGGGGAAACTACTGAACCTAAGAATACTATTCATTATAAGCAATATTGCATGCTGAATAAGCTTGTTTCAATTCATATTAAGAATAAAATATGTAAATTATAATTTGAAAAATATAAGGTTACTCAGCTAATAGTCAGATAATAGCTGGGAGTCTAATATACTCATAGTACAACGGCAAAGCGACAGGGTTTGAAACCCGTTAGTGCCCCAATATATTGATTCGTATCTGAAGTAAAAAATGTTTTAAAACTGTCCGATTATTACCTTTAGGTCTCGGTTTCTCATTTCCTAATTCAAAGTGGTATGGAAGTTAGCCAGGTGAACATTCGTAAAATGCCCTATCATCATGCACTGAATCTTAAACCCGCTGCAGGAACCCATGGACCCCCCACGTGACAGTTCATACTCACCGCCATAAGTGGCGAAGGCCAAGGCCTAGAGGACCTATTTGTTAAGTTTGGGTGCCTATACAATACTCACGAGGTCTATCACAAAAACTAAACTTGTGATGAATCAGAAATTTCGTTAAGTTATGATATTTAATCAAAGTTAAAGTCACAATCATTGATTCAATTTAGGCATCTACGACGCTCTTATGAAGGTCATTTACAAATTTTAATATTGAAATATTCTACAATGTACTGCCACGTTCAGCAAAAAAATTTACAGAGCCACTGCAAGAACAACGGGCAAGAAACTCGGGACCATTAATTTAAATGTCTTTTAACAATATTTTACATACTGTATAATAAAATATTTTCAATATTTCTTTTAATTACGTAGGTGACAGGTGATAGCTTGGCAGAGGAGTGGAGGAGAGGAATTGTTCAAGCATTTTTGTCGTTTATGTAATCACAAACTGGAATAGGATTTCTTAATCAAAATTATTTTCCACGTGCAACTTGAACTTTCCTTCTGTGAGCGTTGTAATATGTTAGGGAATGTTATTATAAAACCGCACACAATTAACCTTTTTACTTTTGTCTTTGCTAACTAAAACCTGGTACCGCGATTTTATCTTTACTTCTTGTGTTGTAATCGTGATTGTCACTGTTTTTTTTTTACGATCTTTCATAATAATTTCAAATATGTACAGACTCTCTAATAATACAGCCATAGGTAATCATCTATTTCTTACAAATGCTGGCTGTATTTAACACAAATCGTCAACCTAAATGAAAAGTTATTCGAATGTGCTCATTTGGTAATAATCACGATACGAATATGTTTCGGGACTTTATAAGGGCGATGTTGGCTACACACAACACAATTTCCGTTGCGAGTGAAAGGTACACGCGCCGTGGCATGGCCATGGCCATTTTCGTAAATTTTGTTTAATATAGTGTTATAAAGTGAATATTTGTTCAAGTTGTGCTTGAGATAGCAACCAACTAGTGTTCATTTAGGTAAGTTTGTTCCTTACTATATAAATAACTGTAGATAGTCAAAATATCCATCATAGAGGCTGCTAGATTTTCTTTGCCTGGAACGTGCTGTGTGGTTACACTAAGTTGGTACAGCCAAGTTAACGATCGGTCGGTTCGTAATACATAATTATTATTGTATTACATACCTACTCATATCTAGAATTAAAGATAACTCTTTATGATAGAGATCAACAGCAGGCTGATGTTGGTAAATAATCCTTAAATATTATAATTATTATAAATGCGAATGTATGTTTGTGTTTGTATATGTGTCTGTTTATAGTAATATAGTGTCTGTTCCTCGTTAGTTATTCAGAATGAATTTCGATCTATATATATACTTATCCTCTCTACACTATATACACATAGATTTTTTTGTTAGATAAACCTATATTCAAGAATATACATGTGTTTTTTTCCATTCCAGATCAAACATTAACCAATGAAACACAAATGTTACGCTACTCAATACCCCCAAGAGGAAGACTAAACAAGAGTACATTTTTTCCCACGTTGGAGCAGATTGTGAACTTTGTTATTGTTTTTCAGGTAATTTCATCAAGTATAAAACACATATTTAAACAATTTAAAAAATATTATATTCTATATTTTTCTTATGATGTTAGGATATCTCATCAAATTATCTATTACATACTATAATATAACATATGTATACACAGGCAGTATTTTATAGTAATATAGTAGGTAGTTTACAAAACTTTTAAAAGTGTGCCTAATCATATTTCATGATTCTGTATAGATTATAATAATGATTAACCGCTGATTAACCGCTAACTTGCAGTTTAGATGATTTATGTGTGATAATCATCTAACGGGGCCTTCTGGAAGCTGACTTTGAAAGACAGTTTTAATTTTATTTAGGTTTAACCTGTTTGCTATATTTTACCACTTACTCAACAATATGTGATTGTGGTCAAAATATGCCTATCATCTATAAAAAATTTATGGATTGTGCAATATTTTCACTGTAGCTCTTTTTTTTAGGATCCTGGAGATATCCAAACTGAACTGGAGGAGGTGAAGAAAAGGCTCGACTCAACAAGCAAAGTGTTCAACCATACTTTATATTATAACGTAACATAAAATGTGGTGCTGATTATAATGAGAAAAAAATCATATTATTTGGTGGTAGATAAAGGTGAAAGTTTGTAAGTGTGTTTGTATGTTTATTACTTCTTCACGCTCAAATGGTAGGACCAACTTTGATATAATTTGGTATGGAGGTCGATAAAGCACTGGATTAACACAGGATACTTTTCATCATCATCCATCACCACGCGAGGTGTAACCGCAGGGCGCAGTACATAACTGTTACAATTATGTACAATATTTTTGATAGTGATAATATAAAATTGTATGCTTCTTAATTTATTTTATAAATAAATAATTTTCAACTGAGAATATGTATTGTATTTTATTTATTTTTACGATGATAGATGTTTTTTAGTTGATCCATTTTAGAACTACATTTAACTATTAACCTGCGTTATTTGCAGACTTGAAAGGCGGAGATCAGATTGGAAGATCTGGACAGTGCACCAGGCTGGCTATTTTCTGTAAGTGAGTTTTTGTTCTTGTTGACTAACTAAAAGTTTTATATGAATATCTTATTGTATATAGTAGAAAATATCAATTATCTTGTTTTTATCCAGTATTTCAATGATGAAATTCGAAGCACAGTTTATTCAATTTTTTTTTATGCATAAAAGGTTTTTGTGTAGGTATATCTCATTGCATACTAAGGAAAATCTTACGTAATTGTTAGTTTTATTTGTATTTAAATGAAGTTTCAGTTTCAAATAAAGAAGTTCTTATCTAGGTAGTACGGTATTAATAATACTTTGAAGAACAACGATATCTTCTTGAAATCTGCGTACTTCATTAACAATTTCACAGTTTACTGTAATTTATAATATATTTATTAACTGAGACTTCTTCCAATCAAAACACTATAATTGAACTAAAATAATTAATATGTTGTACAATATATATGGAGTTCAGATGAAACAAATCTGAGCTCCGTATGAAACAATTCATGAGTTGAACCTAGAACTGAGACTTCTTATAGTAAAATGCACTATCATTGAACCAAGATAATTGATATTATTCACAAAATACTATTTGATCTTCATATGAAACACTTTTATGAGTTGAACTAAGAACTGAGACTCCTTCCAGTAAAACGCTCTATTATTGAACCAAGATAATTTATATTTTTCACACTATATAATCTGATCTCCATATGAAACATTTAGAGAGTTGAACCAAGAACTAAGACTCCTTCTACTAAAATACACTATTGTTGAAGCTAGAAAATGGATAGTCTTATCAATATATTATCTGATTTCCGTATGAAATATGTAATGACTTGAACCAAGTAATGAGACTTCTTACAATAAATCTCACTATTATTTTACCAAGACGACTAAAATTTAAATGTAAAACATGTAATTATTTGAACAAGAACTGAGGTTTCTTCCAGTGAAATTCCATTGTCGAGTCAAGAAATCTGATATTATATCCGTAGACAATTCGATCTTCGTGCAAAATACAAATTCTTTTGAACCAATCAATACAACTTTTTCGGGTAAAACACCCATTAGAATACTAAGATCAAAACTACTTACAGTAAAACACTTAATATTGAAATGAGAACTGAAAATTCTTCACTGGAGAACATTTATTATTCGTTCTATATAAACTGATCTCCGTATGAAAACATGTAAGTGTTAAAGCCAGAATTATGGTTTTTTAACTTAAATAAGTTACAATATTCAGATAAGAAGATTTTTTGTTTACCTAAAAGTAATTTTCTTGTACGAAGAAAACTCTTTTGTTGGTCTAATTAAAATATATACTCAGAAGAATATATTTTACTAGAAGTAAGAATAATATCTTAACTGAACTATTTATGTACTTAATAGTAAAATATATTTTTTTCTTATTAGAATCTAATGAATGAGTGAACGTATGAGTTCATTTATTCAAGTAAGGATTGTTTTAAATTTGAGAATTTCAGATACTCTAAATTAGAACAATGATTTACTTAGACAGAGACATAACTACTTTTTTTTAATAAGAAAATAATAATCTTAGTTAAAGTATATAAATACTTGCACGAAAAATTATTAACAAGACAAATATTTACTAATCACAAGAATATATTGTTTTCCCCATATATGAAACACGGAGTGTCTTGACCAATAGATATATTCTTGATTTGACGCAATCTTTTTTTTCCGTGCGTAAGTAAACTCAGTAACATACCGGAACTACGCAATTTTCCACAAAGCGGTATAAAGCCAGACATTTTATAGATAAAAATATGTCAGGGTTACGGTAAGGATACTCCAAAAAGGTTCGGTTTTCATAAAAATACCTACACACCTCGATAAAGACATACTTACCTGACTCAACTTCCGCAGTTCCGTAGTTCTAATGCGGATACCGCTTATCCAGTGACAGACGAGCTACTAGAAATGATAAAGTTTTATCGATGCGTTACAGCACGTTGTTTAAGATTCCGTACTTAAAAACAGTACTATATATTTATTTATTTTTACGCCTGATAGGTTAGCCTTTGACCACTATCTCACCTGATGGTAAGTGATGATGTGGTCGAAGATGTTGTTCAGGATAACCTAAAAGTACTGGCTCTCAAGGACAACTGCCGGAACACATCGTTAGGTGCTTGGCGACAGATTTTCTACTTGAGGGTGGTAGCTAGCCAGGCAGGCATTCGTAAAATACCCTACCACCATGCGAAATCCGTATTACCAAGCCTCGTGGCTATCCGTATACGACCTTTAAGGCTAGAGTGCTCGTGGCGCTCTCCATACAAACGTAGTTTTGTTATATTTTAAATACTAAGTGTTCAAACTCTGCGAAACTTTACATGTATGCTTCTGGTTTGCAAGATTTCCGTAAATTTAAGTACTTACTCAAAAACAATTCGGAAAATTATTTTATATAAAAAAACAAACCGTGGGAAACATACCTAAAGACAACACAATAAAAACAAACAAATATTATGACCTAACAAATGAATTAACCAAAAACGGACGTGGTTAGTTTATATGCTGCTGAATTTGGAGCAAGGGGTATACCAGCGAAATCCCTATATAACCTACTTAAAGACCTTGGCCTACCAAGAACAACCGTAACTTCCATCCTGGAACGTTTAGATACACGTTCTAGGATGGTAAAAGGTAAATTGGGCGGAATTGTCACTAGATATATTTTTATGTGTTTTATTAAAGTAGGTATTCATTTGATGTTTTCTTAAAATATTTTTAAAATATTTGTTATTATTTAATATGGATTTCCGCAGGGTAACGCCTGAATCTATTCATTATATTATTTTTATTTATAGCCGATAGGCTAAACTTTGATCACTATCTCACCTGGTAAGTGATGATGTGGTCCAAGATGATATTGAGGCTAAACCAGAATTACAAGCTAGCGGTCACCCATCCAACTCCTGACGCGGCGTACGCTTAACTTGATGATGAGAGCTGATCGGTTAAGAACGGTTCAGAAACTTCACTACGATATTTTTTTTGGGGGACTATATGCTCGCGTCCGTAGGATTTAGCCCTCGATGTCCTACACGTGTCCCCTGGGTGGCGCCAAAAGAGCAGTACTTCTTCAGGTGGTAGGCTTAGGCCGCGGCGTGTTACCACCCACCAGACAAAGCCATGCCGCCAAGCTGTCGCGTTACGGCATGATGTTTGGTGAAGCCATTATGGGAAACGGGTCGGAAACAGTTGCGCTTATTACTTTAGCTGGTCGTGATACATTGAGGGTCAATTTACCTGGCAGCCAATCTTGGAGAGCAGCGGGATCCGAGGCACGGTTCTCCGCTGGCCGACCGCAGATAGTTGGGGGCCCAAGTAGTGAGCCAGCCACTCATGAAAGGCTGCCCCGCCATCTCGCGAAAAATCCTGTAGGTGCGCCATCGTGCTGGTTGGCGACCAGAGGAGAGGTCCCGATGGACACCTCTGGGGGGGCTCGGGCGTCCCCGCGGTCTCCAGGATTGGTTACCATTGGGTGAAAAAGCCTAATTTGTGTCACGGGTTGATAATATGCGCCTCGTTTCCACTTCCGTTTCCCTTTACCTATCTTCACTCCCCATAAAATGAAAGGCAACAAAAACAGAATAAAGGTCCAACAGCGGAAGCACGTCCTCTCTCTTCAAGTGCACCTCTCAAACATTCGAGGCTTGCACTCCAATATCGACTCAGTCCACCACCATCTTGAGACCGCAAGACTGCATTTTCTGTTCCTCACGGAGACGCAGATCAAATGTCCAGCTGACGCTGCATACCTTGCCTACCCGGGCTACGTTCTTGAACATAGCTTTAGGGCCAGAGCAAGAGTTTGTATGTATGCTCGCGATGACATTTGTTATCGACGTCTCCGTAACCTTGAAGACCCCAAATTTTCCATCATGTGGGTTCTGGTGGACAACGGCATGGAGAAGATACTTTATGCTAGTGTCTACCGTTCGCACAGCGGAGATGAGGAGACAACAAGGCTCACAAACTACCTCAGTGAGGCAGCTGACGTGGCCCAACAGAGGTATCCTTCTGCTCAATTAGTGCTTCTGGGGGATTTCAACGCCCACCATCAAGACTGGCTATACCCATACCAGAGCACAGACCACGCTGGTCGAGAGATGCGTAAGCTTGCCTTGACGCTAGACCTCACTCAGCTGGTTCAAGGAGCTACAAGGATACCAGATGTTGATGGCCACACAGACAACTGCTTGGACCTTCTGCTGACAACAGATCCAGACCGCTACTCGGTGTCGGTTTCATCACCCTTGGGTAGCTCCGACCACTGTCTGGTGAAATCTGTATCAGTCTACTCCCCGCCCGATCCTAGCCCAAAAGGCACCCGGCGGGTGTGGCGATACAAGTCAGCAGAT
This sequence comes from Plagodis pulveraria, assembly GCA_963890685.1. Taxonomy (NCBI): domain Eukaryota; kingdom Metazoa; phylum Arthropoda; class Insecta; order Lepidoptera; family Geometridae; genus Plagodis; species Plagodis pulveraria. The sequence goes on along the minus strand of OY982964.1, from coordinate 4,409,153 downwards.
TGGGATGAGATGCGTAATTTTTTCTCGTCTTATCCTTGGTGGAGGGTTTGTTTTTCTTCGAGCGATTCCTCAGCTTGCGCGGATGCTGTGACAGAAGTGTTACGTCAGGGTATGGAATATTTCATTCCATTTTCTGACATCCCGCTGTCCAGCAAAGCTCGTCCATGGTTTAATGCCAAATGTGGAGATGCAGAAGCGTCAAAGCATGAGGCCTACTTAGCCTGGGCTGATGCTCGAACCCGCAAATCTAGAGATGTACGTGAGAAGAAGAAAGCATTTAACCTTGCCGCCAAGTCCTGCAAAAAGGCTCTCAAGAAGGCTCGCTTCGACCACATACGCCGAACAGGGAACAAACTTGCTTCTTACCCTTCGGGTAGCAAAGCGTTCTGGTCCCTGGCGAAGTCGATCGAAGAGAACTTCTGCCGTCCCTCACTGCCTCCACTGCTGAAACCCGACGGCTCACTAGCGCATACTGCTAAAGAGAAAGCAAATTTATTTGCCACTCTGTTTGCAGAGTCTTCACGTCTAGATGCTGGTAATGCTGTACCTTCTAGTCTGCCAAATTGCGGGACGTTAATGTCGGAAATCCGCATTCGGCAGTCTGAAGTACGCAAAGCGTTGCGCAATCTAGACGTGAACAAAGCTAGTGGTCCAGACGGTATACCAGCTGTAGTCTTGAAGATGTGTGCGTCAGAGTTGACTCCTGTATTGACTCGCCTCTTTCGCTTGTCTATGACGACTGGTCAAGTGCCGAAGTCCTGGAAGCTTGCAAACGTGCAGCCCGTGCCCAAAAAAGGTAGTCGCGCAGACCCTGCCAATTACAGGCCTATTTCAGTCACTTCCATACTATGTAAGACGTTGGAACGTGTACTGAACCACAGGCTCCTGGCATACCTAGAAGTGAACGATCTCCTCAGTGACCGACAATACGGATTTCGCCGAAACCGGTCTACTGGGGATCTTCTAGCGTGTGCCACTCACATCTGGAGCTCGGCCATCGAGAACCACGGAGAGGCGCTTGCTGTCTCTCTCGATATCTCGAAGGCTTTCGACAGGGTCTGGCACGATAGCCTCATTAGCAAGCTTCCTTCATACGGCCTTCCCACTGGTTTGTGTGTTTGGATTTCAGATTTCTTGAGGGATCGGTCGATTCGAGTGGTCATTGATGGCTGTTCTTCCGCCCAATTGGCTATAAATGCCGGAGTCCCCCAAGGATCAGTACTCTCTGCAACACTTTTTCTGCTGCATATTAATGACCTGCTGAAACCCGGTATTTTTGGGTACGCAGATGACAGCACCGTTGTAGAGAGTTACACATCTAACGCACGAACCAGTGCATTACAAATCCAGTCTCATAGGGAAGCGATGGTTCAGCGCTTGAACTTTTCTTTGCAGGCAGTCTCCGATTGGGGCGATGCCAATCTAGTTAAGTTCAATGCTGCTAAAACCCAGGCGTGTCTTTTCTCCGCCAAACGGAGCCCTTTTCACCTGGCTCCTACTTTCAGGGATGTGTCCGTGCCGATAAGTAACCGTTTCGAGCTTCTTGGCATCTCATTAACACCAACTCTTAATTTCGGCTCCTATATTGAGTCCAAAGCCCAGTTTGCCTCAAAAAAGCTTGGTGTTTTGGCTAAGGTGAGACAATACTTCACACCGGGACAGTTGCTTAATCTTTATCAAGCCCAAGTCCGGTCGTGTATGGAGTACTGTTCTCACCTTTTTTGGGATGGTTCTGCCAAATACCAGCTGGACACACTGGAAGCTATTGAGAGGAGAGCCAAGAAACTCATTAACGACGACCACCTAGTACGCAAGAGACTCCAGAGTCTCGAACATCGCCGCAAAGTCGCTTGTTAATCGGTTTTTTATCGGATACATTTCGGTGAGTGTGCAACGGAACTTCACAATTTGATTCCGCCATCCCCATTCTTTAATCGGACTTCCAGGGATACTCAGAAGCGCCATCGCTTTATGGTGGATATTCCATTTACCCGAACGAAGCGATTTACTTCTTCGTTTATCATACGAACCGCCAGGGAATGGAACACCCTGCCTGAGTCTGTGTTTCCGGTTAAGTACGATATGGGGGTCTTCAAAACGAGAGTGAATAGGTATCTTCTGGGTAAGCGCGCTCCATCATCGATCGCATCATCACTTAACATCAGGTGAGATAGTGGTCAAGTGCTACCCAGTTCAGTATAAAAAAAAAAAAAAAAGATTTATAATCTATTATTAAGTGATGGTATGCTCCTAAGTGTTATCAGGCTAAACCTGGAATGGTAACTAGCTCTATGATAGCTGTCTGAACACACAGGGCTTGAAATCAGGCAATGCCATCACTGCTTCCCTGCTGACTGTGTGAGCAATAGAAAACTTGCCGTCAACCTTGTCTTTGCATTTTAATTTAACTGTCTATAGCCAATTTGACGTAACCGCAACTGATTATTGTCGCTTATGCTCTTCTGAAGCCACTCAATTCGCATCGCGATCGGCCCGGACGATAATGACGACTGACTCAACCTCCGCACAATTGTATAAGCTTTCGTCGCTTAGCCTTAAAGATCAGCGATTATGTGTTACACCGCGTTCGCAGTGACTCGAACTCATGTTGAATACATTGAAACATTTCTTTGATATTTTTACATACATATTTACATAATCCGTCAATGTATTGAACCGTGTTCGCATTGTTGTACATGTAGTTGAGACTAAACTTGTTTGACAATTACAAATCTGTATTGTGCCGTCCACATTGTGTCTTGCCTGCAAGTAAACCCGTATAGTCCAGTTAAATAAGTATAACACTACAGTTCAATTAACACAGCAAATACTAACGTGTGCACTGCGAAATGGTAGATCGTGCATGCCTTGGATTGGGACTGCACAGTCCTAGTCTCCACGGATTTAGTAGTGTGGACGGATTCGAACCGCGCTTCTATCCAGTGAAATTATTGTACAGGCAACATGTTCAATTCGGAAAGTTTTAATTTATATAAACGTTGTTATTTGAATATATGCGAAACGAAATCCGTGGAGTAATATTATTTGTATTCAATTTCAACAAAATTAAATCCAAAAATTGACGGAAATACATCAATCCTTACCAGTATGTTAATGAGACCAGAGGTAAGTAAAATTGAGGCATGCAACGATTTACTTGCGAGCTTACTTGTACGTGTGGCCAATGTTCTGGAAAAGACGTTACACTGTACCACGTGCTGGCATGACGGTGCACGGTATCCCGACGTTGCAAGGAGTCGGAGTATAGTGGATTTGTCCCAATTTTTAGCGCGGTGCAAACGCAATCCTCGTAGGATGTCCAGCTAAAATCGTACCCCCTATATTCTTCCCTTAGGAGTCGGAACGAACAAAGGGAAAATACCAGATGGAGGACAGCAGCGCCTTCTGAAGAACTGCCATCTTGCACTGCGATCCCAAGATGCCTGCCAAGTATAGGACTTATGGTAAACCTCTCTAAATGGGGATTAGATATTGTCGACTGCTGAACAGAACCTCCAAGCGTGGGAATTATTTGCCATAATTTAACGCTTGGGGCTCTGTTCAGCAGTAGACAATCCAGCTGATACAGTACTAGGCAATCATAAAACAGCAGGAGATAGAAAAATACCATAAGAAAAATATTTAAATTAAAAAAATCGCACGTCTGCAATCTTGCGAGAGTACTGGTTCCAACTTACTGACCAAGTTTTAAGCTTCAGAATACAATAAGATCCGGTCAAGCGGAAGAATTCACATAAAAGGGTGAACAAAACATGAGTTTGAAAAGGGTTTAGGGCTATTTGGGTCGCAGATAAGTATGGACTTTTGTACTTACACAAAGGAGATGATATTGGTTAGGACTGGCTTTATGTCAAATTTTATGATTTAAAATGTCTAAATACTATTACCAGTACTATCGTGTGCTAAGCGCAAATCACATTTACTTTTTGAAGCGCTCGTAGCGAAGTTTTCTTAGCTGTTCTTAACCGATCAGCAAAGTTAAGCAACGTCGCCCGCGGTCATGAGCTGGATGGGTGACCGCTACTGACATTAGTTCTGAGCGTTTCTGTGCAACGGAGGGCACGTTAAGCCGTCGGTCCCGGTTGTTGGCAGTCGTTATAGCATGGTGGTAGGGCATTTTGCGAGTGCCCGTCTGGCTAGCGACCACCCTCAAGTAGAAAATCTGTCGTCAAGCACCTAACGGTGTGTTCCGGCAGCTGTCCTTGAGAGCCAGTAATTCGAGGTTAAGCCTTCGACCACATCATCACTTACCATCAGGTGAAACCATTACCTCACCTGATTGTAAGTTGTATGTTGGATGTAGCCGAGATGTTGTTAGGCTCACAAAGAATTAGATGGGTATACATATAAAAGGATATACCGACATCATACCGAGAGTTAAGTATTTGAAAAAGCACTTCTTTCGATCAGATGAAGTCTAGTAGTCTGGTTGATAACCACACACCGTGCCTAATGACGGTTAAAGTTTTTTTTTTGTATGCCTTATAGGTTACCCTTTGACCAATATCTCACCTGATGGTAAGTGAGGATGTGGTCAAAGATGTTGTTCAGGCTAACCTAGAAGTACTGGCTCTCAAGGACAGCTGCCGGAACACACCGTTAGGTGCTTGGCGACAGATTTTCTACTTGAGGGTGGTAGCTAGCCAGGCGGGCATTCGCAAAATGCCCTACCACCATGCTATAACGACTGCCATCCTAAGACAACAACCGGGACCGACGGCTTAACGTGCCCTTCGAAGCACGGAAACGCTCAGTAGTAATGTCACTAGCGGTCACCCATCCAACTCATGACCGCGCGCGATGTTGCTTAACTTTGCTGATCGGTTGAGAACAGCTAAGTAAATTTCGCTACGAGCGCTTCAAAATAATAATAATATTGATATGTGAAAAGAAAAAACGATTTGCATTACAAGCGTTTTCCGAAACGTCCTACAGAAGATCAAACGGGTCCTCTAAGCATTTATCCCATAATCGGGTCTTTCCGAAATGGACAAACTTTATCCATTTATCACTTAAGGTTGATTACAAGTTAATGAAGGGTCTCTTGTCGAGTTAAAGTCGTGACTTTGTACATTGAAACTTTAAATGGAATGAAATCGATACTTTGTTGAACTAACTTTTCTTTCTAAAGCGGTGATAGAGGGGCCTACTGGTCGTGCAATTATTTTAAGCAATAGTGACTGGCTCTTCCACTCGGCCACCGTGCGTAGGTGATAGGCGATAGCTTGCCAGAGGTGGAGTTGTCCAACCTTTTTGAAACTGTCAAATAGGATTTTAGTCAAATAGGATCGAAATGTTTTTCACATGCAACTTGATTTTTCTTCCGTGAGCGTTGTAATATGCGTGGGAACTTTTTGGAAACTTTCGAATAAGTTCTATACTTTGTTGTATTAACTTTTCTTTCTAAAGCATTCATAGAGGAGCCTACTAGTCGTTTTTAAGTGTACAATTATTTTAAGCAATAGTGACTGGCTATTCCACTAGGGTACCGATTGTTACGTAGGTGATAGGCGATAGCTTGCCAGAGGTGGAGTTGTCCAAGTTTTATGTCGCTTAAGTACCTAATCACAAACTGTGTAATAGGATTTCTTAATCGAAATGTTTTTCAGATGCAACTTGAATTTGACTTTTCTTTCTAAAGCGTTCATAGAGGAGCCTACCAGTCGTTCTTAAGTGTACAATTATTTCAAGCAATGGTGACTGGCTATTCCATTCGGACACCGTAGAGTGTCAGACTCAATGTCACCCCCCACCCCCATATCTACTCAAGGGTGTCGTAAGAGGCGACTAAGAGTAACACACCAGAAGGTGGGCAGCAGCACTTTCTGAGAAAATTACTTCACACTGCGATCCCCTGCGACCTGACATGCGTGGGCATTATGGCGAACCCCCATATTGGGGGAGGCTGCGTTCAGCAGTGGACTGTCGTCTTAAAGTGACGGGCGCAGTGCAAGTCGTGACTTGTGTGAAATGCATCTGTTATAGGCAGAGGTTAGTCCGCTTAATAGGTACTTTTGAACCATCATGGTAGCGATTTCAACAAGTTATTTCACACAATTGAGTGCAGAAATCGGATCCATATTATGCAAAAAAAAATGTTTTCAATTAATTTCGCACCGGATGTCTATTTCACTCAGCCTCTGGAACCCTATGCTTTCGAACCGAAACTTTGTGCTCCGTTAGTATTGCCTTAACCGTTTTTATTTATTTTTATGTTATTGTGACGCAACAAGCACGAGGCCCACCTGATGTTAAGCGGACTAACATCTGCCTCAGTACGTCACAAGGTGACGAATTGCGCTGCGGTAACATAACAAGCACATGATAAGTATCATGTGCTTGTTATGTTACCGCCTCTCAAGGACTGCTGCCGGAACACACTGTTAGGTGCTTGGCGACAGACTTTCTATCGTTTCACCAGTTAAAAGTGCTGAGGTAACAAACATAAAAACAGACGAATGAGAACCTCCTCCTTTTTGAAGTCGGTTAAATTAATTATTAAAAAATATCCTTTGTACCTAGATTCACAGACTAAAAATCATTGTATCATTACGTCTTGAAGATCGCAGTAAAAGTTCTTCAAAAGGCTATGGTGTCTTTATTCTTGAAAATGTGTCATCCTCGAAGGAATTCAGGTAATTTTAAATTAAACGGCGATGATCACGATTTCATCGCAAGGAACAAAGATAAAATAGCGATGCTCGATTTAAGATTACCAAAGACAGATAATACCCCGCGGGGTTCCGAGTTAGAATGTCACCCCTCCATTAGATTCTTCCCGTAAGAGGGGTCTTCTAAGAGGTGAGAAAGGAAAATATACCAGAAGACTCTTGGGTCTCGTAAGAGGTGAGAAAGGAAAATATACGAGAAGGGAAGCAGTGCCTTCTGAAGAACGGACAGCTTCTTCTGCGATCCTTTTAGCGTCTGCCATGCATGAGGATTAGAATTGAAGCGCTCGTAGCGAAGTTTACTTAGCTGTTCTCAACCGATCAGCAAAGTTTAGCAACGTCGCCTGCGGTCATGAGTTGGATGGGTGACCGCTAGTGATACTACTACTGAGCGCTTCCGTGCTTCTTAGGGCACATTAAGCCGTCAGTCCCGGTTGTCGTCTTAGGATGGCAGTCGTTACAGCATGGTGGTAGGGCATTTTGCGAATGCCCGCCTGGCTAGCTACCACCCTCAAGTAGAAAATCTGTCGCCAAGCACCTAACGATGTGTTCCGGCAGCTATCCTTGAGAGCCAGTACTTCTAGGTTAACCTGAACAACATCTTCGACCACATCGTAAACTTACCATCAGGTGAGATAGTGGTCAAAGACTAACCTATCAGGCATAAAAAAAACCCTCAACGGGGATTATGTTTTTTATGGTTATTAGTACTGATTTGCTAACAAAATGTCCATTCAACAAATTTTTTTAGGACTCATTGTTAATTTACAAAGAGACCAAAAGGTAATCGCCCCCTTAAAGCTGTATCTCCACCTAAAAGAAGATGACAACTTTTGTATTGCCTACACAACAAAGTTTCTGTAAAGCTGGATCAAAATTAGTCAATTTTCAACATGTGTTGCCAAAAGTTGTCATTTTTGTTTGGTGGGGATATTTTCTTCGGCCAACTTTTAAAGTTCTTCCTCTAAGAGTAACGATTGTGCACAGGCGGTTGCTAAATAATAATCCTTACCTACTTAATATTTCAAACGTGAAAAATTGTAGGCAAGGATATATTTATGGATGTTTGTTACTCTTTCACGCAAAACTACTGCATGGATTTTAATGAAAGTTTACAATAATATATCTGAAACACCAGAATAACACATAGGATATAATTTATAAAGATATTGTGTGAATTGTCCAAATAGAAAGATCAGAGCCAATTAAATAGGAGAAAATTATGTATTTTGCGACCAATTCTGGCGTGCGCTGCAAAAATCTTTAGTATCACACTTACATAATATATAACGAAAAAGTTAATCTTAATTTTTTCCACAAAAAAGCTCGCGACGTCATATATCTATCTGTTATGTGTAAGCCACCATTATTATTTTATGGTGGCTTACACATAACATTATCGCCAAAATTGTGAACAAAAAATACTATAAAAATGTATAATATATTACTTATAATGCATATTTAATAGTAATAAATAATTGATCCTTAACAAGTTAACATTATAAAGGCAAAAGTTTGTAAGTGTGTTTTTATGTTTGTTATTTCTTCACGCTCAAACGGCTGGATCAATTTTGATGAAATTTGGTATGGAGTCACTGGATAAAGGCGCTGATAAGTGCTAACTTATTTTTAGCAAAATGTACTTAGTTTGGAGCATAAAGAAAATTATATGTTAATCTTAATCAGAAAAGTTCGAAACACGTTTCCTTCAAATTTTCACGATAGAATAAAATTCCAAAGTTGACTCTAAATTACGCTTGTAATGTAAATATCTTAATTATTTACATATTAATGTGTATGAAAATATATTAATAAAATAGAAAAGCCTTATCTAGAGGGACAAGAAAAGTTACATTTTTTATTTTAAAAGTTACGAGTTTAGTGTTATTAAGTTTACTTTCTGATTTTACATAAACTGATCGCAATTTCACCATCGCTTCCTCTATTTCACTCCTATGCAGTTAGATAGTGACAAAATTTCAGCGTTTGACAGCATTTTAACAACAACCATAATATCTCTTAATCATCACCATCCATTACCGCGGGTGTAACCGCGAGGCGCAGCTAGTTATTGATGAAATTGGTGATAAATTTGTAACTCAAATTCCAAATTTAAATAATTTTGATCCTAGGTATATGATAGTGTATTAGACGCTTAACTTAGTGGACTAATCAAACCTCAACTTATCCGAAAAGCACCTAACATCAAACTTATCCAATCGAACTAACCCAAGTACTTAAACGTGATGGAAAGTTTGAAAGTGGCAAAACCTCGGATTATCCAAACTGGATTAGTTAACATTACTATGTATTGGAAGGTCGGGGTATCGGACCGCGAGTAATCGCTATTCGATCAACCGTGCTCCCGTGTTAGCACTGTTACGGCTTCATGAAACCTTATACAGACTGACCTTATTTTTGGAGAGGCTATTTCAATACTAAGTACTAGCGTATTTATTTCCGTTCACAGTAGTTTTAAATGTGGTAATTCTAGGGGTATGTATGTTCTTTTGTATTCTTAGTTAAGGTAGTGGTATCCCTTTTTGCATGCTTATGTGGCTTACTACCAACTTGAAACAAAAGATATTTCACCAAGCAGATGTGTTCCGGAAGCTTACCTTGCCACTCAGTACCCTTACAAGATTTAGCTTGATTTCATATTAAACCTCATCCTCACTTACCAAGATTTTTGAAGCTTTTAGAAGTATATGAAATTCTGTAGTCGAAGTCTAATTGAAGTAAACGTATTAAATATCTTTGTTATTATATATTTTATGCAAATAATAATTGATATTTTTTTAATAATATTTAAATATGTATCTAGTGACCATTCCGCCTAATTTTCCTGCTTCGCCGATGAGGTGACGTCATAAGCGCCACGTAACCAAACCGGAAGAGTTTTCGACGCCTTTCGTTTCTACACGAAGCATCCTCAACAGCTTTTGACTCATCGAACGTCGCGTTATTAAATATGGGTATCCATAAAGTAACGTCTCAATCTATTAATTAGATTAAATTTCCGTAAATTTTCATAATTTCATGACAAAACACACATAATTTAATATATCAATTAAATTTTTCATACATTCAGTGTGCATCAAAAGGCAAATTTTATCATTTTTAGACTGAGCTTAGAAGCTCGAAGTTATTAGAGTAATACTTACCTACATTACTACTGTGGTGATAAACATTTGTAGCTTCTTAAGTACATTTATTCAATTTTTTCAAACCTTATAAGTATTTTATTTAGCAAACCTTATAAGTATTTAATTAATGTGATTAATTCACTCACCTACATACTAACATCACAGTTTGACATTTTAACTATCGATTAAGTATATGTACTAACATCTTATCTCTATTATTTTGAAGCGCTCGTAGCGAAGTTTGCTTTGCTGTTCTTAACCGATCAGCAAAGTTAAGCAACGTCGCGCGGTCATGAGTTTGATGGGTGACCGCTAGTGACATTACTGCTGAGCGTTGCCGTGCTTCGGAGGGCACGTTAAGCCGTCGGTCCCGGTTGTTTTTTTAGGATGACAGTCGTTATAGCATGGTGGTAGGGCATTTTGCGAATGCCCGTCTAGCTAGCTACCACCCTCAAGTAGAAAATATGTCGCCAAGCACCTAACGGTGTGTTCCGGCAGCTGTCCTTGAGAGCCAGTACTTCTAGGCTAGCCTGAACAACGTCTTCAACCACATCATCACTTACCATCAGGTGAGATAAAGGTCAAAGCCTATATTTTTATAAACCTATCATGCATAAAAAAAAATTCTACCAGCTTCTTTTTTGAAACACAAATCATTGATTTGAAATTTATTAAATCGTTATGCCACACACATTTTATATCAAATCGTTTTATTATATTACTCGTAACACTGTACTACGCAGGAGAATGTAAGGATACTGAAAATACATTCAATGTAGATTAGTCAAATTAAATTCCGTTTTAGTTTTCCATTTCGACATCAGAGTGCGCTCCGAGCGCTCCGCAAACAAACCAAATGTAATAGACATTTCATGAATTCAAAAATGTTTTTACGTGAAATCACGAATGCAAATTCGTTTAAATTTGCTTTGAACTTTTACCAAAAGTTGGTAGAAAATACGTAGATATGTTTTCACATTCACCAATTAGTAGGACTAACAGAACAATCATTTTATAATTAATCGGTACTTAAGACTAATAATTTTTACCATCTTTACGTATTTGTATTTTATCCCAACAGATACCTAGGTATATACGTTTGAAAAAACACCTCGACAAACTGTTCTAGGAATAAATTGAATTGCACCCAACTCTTAAACATCGAATAAAATCGGGATATTATAATTAAATTATTCATAGAAAATACTCACTCAGTTTCGTTGTTCTCAAAGGTGATGTTTCCCTGGGCAGGCTCGTACTGTGTTCCGCCCTTTGCTGTGCCGTCTTCCGTCCAATACGGCACCCTGACCTTGCCCCTGGCACCGGCTGTCCTCACCACCCGAAGGTCGTAGGTCCCCACAGACTCGGTCAGCTCAAAGTCTCTTTGCGGAAACGCAAACACACCCGAATGATCATCATCCAAGATGACCACAGTAGCCGTCGAAGGAGATGCTAAAGACGCCCCTCGTGGAGAAGTCAGTCTCACATAAAAATGCTCATCTTCCTCGAATACGTCGTCATCGATGACCTGAACGCTAAAGGTCTTCTCCGTTTCACCATGTCTGAATATCAGTGTGCCTTGAGCCGCTACGTAATCTGAGCCAGCTTCGGCTGTTCCATCTTCAGTAGTGTACTGGACTGCAACTTCTCCAGTTAAGTCTCCTTGTCTTAATACTCTCACTTCGAAAGTGCCACAGTTTTCCATGACGGTGTAGTGTGAAGGATCAAACCGTACGTTGGGCCCGCGTGGCTCGAGTGATGATGAACCCGATTCGCGACGTTGTAATTCAGCCTTGACTTCGCTGAGATCACTTTGCGCTCGTTCTGATATTTTTCTGCTGAAATCACCACCACCAGTCATTTTTCGCGTAGCGGCAACTCTGTAAAATGCTCGTGATTTTGGGCCCCGTGACATCAAAGCCTCTAACGCCATTCTCTCTACGGTTTCTAGATCTTCTTCGGGGTGTTGTCTCCTTAACTCTCTAAGCACTGTGACATATTCCTTTCTTGACTTTTCAATTTCTCGACCTTCTTCGTCATCAGATGCGAAATCATCGCCACTTGGCTTCAAGGCCATTTCAACTGAGCCATCGCCTTCAGCTTCCACTATCACTCCTCTTTCATTGACTCTATAGCCTTTTTTTAAGTATTTGTATACTAAAAGACGGCGATCGGCGATATAAGCCGTAAGCACGGTTGCTGGAAAGAACAAGAATGTGACAGCACCTTCCCAAACTTCAACTTCACCTGGTGATATAGCAGCAAGGATGAGGTATAGCCACACGTATGCAAATATTGACCACGTAGCTGTCACAAGAAATACTCGCAAATGCTTTATCTTGCGCACTTCTCCATCTGGTATCACCGCTACGCAAATAGCGATTATCACGAACAAATTGTAAGCCGCAGACCCGACGATGGTCCCGGGCCCTAAATCTCCAGCTTCGAAATTTTTACCGGCTATCTCGATGACAGACAGCAGGATTTCGGGCGCACTGGACCCCAAAGCCATCAGGGTCAAGTTCGCGACGGTTTCATTCCAGACTCTCACGACGATGATCTGGTCGCTGCCATTCCGCCGCACGCGCACCTCCTTCTCCCGGGAGGTGATGACTTCAATGGCGGCCATGAACCGGTCGGAGACGATGGAGACTCCGATGAAGAGGTACATGAGCGCGATGAAGTAGACGGTGCCTCGGAGGGTGAGCTCGAGGGTTGGGACATCCTCGATAGGCATCCAGGTGGGGAGGATGAGGCCGTCGGAGCACTGGAGGACGTGGTGGGGGGTGGTGTTGCGCGGGGCGAGGCGCGCAGACGGCGGCTCGGCGCGCGCCACCACGCAGCAGGCCGCTAGCGCGGCGAGCGCGGGCCGCATGCCGCGTTACCTGGCGTGATCCATCCGCGGCGACCGGCGCTGCGGGAGGCCGGCGCCCGACTGAACGTGGCGTCGCGACGCCTCTCGCTACGCCACACCGCGCCCCTTCACCCTACCGATGCCGCCCGCCCTCTTCCGCGTTCCTGAAGCTTTCCAACCCGCGACATTCGGACGTACCTCTACGCTGATAAAGCTTTAGTGCCGCCGCGGACCGTAAAGTTAGCTGAAGAGTTGGGAAAAAAATGTTATTAGCTACGCGTAAGGCCGCGGAACTTTATAAAACTTAGTTCAGAAATGCGCGGGGCACTTCTGAAATTTTTGTTGCACGCTATGACGCCTTACAACTTTGTGTTTTTATGTCAATTAAAAGTAATAGTAGATCGTAAAGTGTTATTAAAGTTAAGGTCTTTAATACGATTAGGCTCTAGGTATTGTTACACACACGCAATCATAGCCATGCGAGAATATAATGATCGCGGGTCTCTAGGGGTCAAGTTAATCGTAAGTTTTATATAAATCGATTGTAAATTCAAGTAAGTATACCTATATGTGTATAGTAGTATGTAGTTAGTAAAATATATTAATACGGTAGGACTTTGTCGTAAAATGGGACTAATGCAAAAACCGGTCGAGACGACTTCTCGTCGGAAAAACCCGTAAGTGAAATCGGCAAAAAATTTCTTTTAGTATGTGTCAAACTTACGTTAGTTTTAATCAATTATAATGCAAAAAGTGCGCGTAATAAGCAGCAGCATGACTCATGTCAGTGTGAGTGGGGTGTTTTCTATACATTGGGCGCTAAACACAGTCTTACCATTAACGATATTAAGGTAGCGTATTCCCATGGAAGGATTTCATTAAACAAGCCGCTGTTCAAAATCTCTGAATTATAAAAATTTTTTTTCATATTTTCCTTGTATTGTAACGAAAACTCTCGTAGCGAAGTTTGCTTAGCTGTTCTTAACCGGTCAGCAAAGTTAAGCAACGTCCGCCGCGGTCATGAGTTGGATGGGTGACCGCTAGCGACATTACTACTGAGCGCTTCTGTGCTTCAAAGGAGAACGTTAAGCCGTCGGTCCGGTTGGATGGCAGTCGTTAAGGCATGGTGGTGGGACATTTTACGAATGCCCGCCTGGCTAGCTGCCACACTCGAGTAGAAAATCTGTCCCCAAGCACCGAACGGTGTGTTCCGGTAGCTGTCCTTGAGTCAGTAATTCTAGATTCACCTGAACAACATCTTCGAACACGTCATCACTTACCATCAGGTGAGATAGTGGTGAAAGGCCAACCTATCAGGCATACAAAAAAATATAATAAACATGGTTTCGCTATGTTATAATTATTCTTTAGATTTGTGAGGGTATATACATATTTTATATTATTCGAACCTCTACATGCTTGCGGTAAAGATAGATATATGAAGAAGTAATTTGAAAATATTTAGTCAATTGGGGTGAACTGTTTAAATTTGGAACTATAAGCTGTTTTATTTTTATTTTATTTTATTATGCTAGGAAAACTAACAGCTAGTTACAATAATATTTATGAAACATAAAAACAGAAAGCCAATTATAAGTTTTCACAAATATAAAATTACGTTAGGCGCGGAATACACTATCATACCAATATAAAAATATATACATGTGACAATGTAATACCGGCCTTAAATAGTATATGTAGTCAGTAGACACAAACGAGAATACAGTGTTGCGAATAATAACTATAGTTAAATACATCATATTAAGATAAGTATTTCTCATTCAGCAGCCGTTTCAATTGCAATGCTGAAGTATTAAATACATCCAGATCTATATCTATAGATGTACTGTTATAACATTATGATCACGAAAGTAGAGTTTTGAAAGTGACTCGATGGCACTTGAATAATATAGTAGGTACATTATGGTACAATGTTGGTGATTACCGCTGAGGCTGAGGGTCTTAACCCGTTATTATCAAATTAGACCCTGGCGTCCTAGTAATGAATGAAATCTATTGTTATCAGTATTGCCGATGCCAATGGGTTAGGCGAGCCGAGGACTGTAATCATCACACGTGTATCGTACGAAGTTTTTAACACACTTTTGAAAAAAACTATAATTTCAACAGTGAAAACGAGTATTGAAATTTTTTTCGCAATGGCGGGAAAACTTCTCAAATTTGCTATGCGCGCGCGTGGCGATTGACCATAGACTAAAGAATGAGGTTTCTTTTTTTTTTATTTTCGTAGATAGCGTTTTAGCCACGTACAAAATGAAGAATTTTAAGATTTCTTTATGACAGAGAAAATAAAAGTTATATTTGAGTAAAAGTTTTATGTAATAAACACGTACACGTTGAAATTATCTATTTAAATACGAATTTGTATGAAATGACCAACAATAGGTACCTACATTAATTTATTTGTACCTACTACTGAACACGATCTTTTTTGTACCGAAACTTTTTTAAGAACAAAGGAATACAACCAATAAAAATAAAAAAAACTCTATAACTCACTTGTGAATGAAAAAGTCACAGTTTGATTCCAGGTGTCATTATGTGCCTAATTGCTGTGAAATTAGAGCCACTTTATAAGCAAGTGTGTTAAAATTGTAGTTTATGTAACTGTCATATTATAATAGAGAGTATTAAAACATGAGTGTAGTATTTTGAAACGAGCCGCAGGCGAGGGTCTTAATAAGATTAGAGAGTGTTTTAATACCAAATTATATGCAGTTGCATACACTACTTTATTTAATTTCATGGATATAGGTAGCTACATTAAATACAATTTTTATCCAACAAAATATTACTCAAATTCGAATGTACGAAATAGCGCCAAAATGGATAAAGTCTGTTATTGGTCTATGGCTCGGAACCATCGCTCACCACAGATAATGTGTAGGTACTTAAATTGAATTGAAACCTCCTTGGTCGGGACACATGGTATTTTAATAATTAAAAAACTTTTTTAAAGCATTGTTTTGTGTGGAGAATAATGCTTTAATTTAACTTGTAAATTTTCTTAAAGAAGTATGTAAATAAAATATGCCAATAAAAGTCTGTAAGTATTTCATTTCATATTTAGAATATTACCGAATAAGATTATATAAAGATATTAAAGAAATAAAAATACTCATGTGCTCGATTGTGCTACGTAGATAGTACATTTTATTATTAAAAGAAAACAAAAAAAAACATCAAATCTGTGTAATCTAATACAAACATATTATGATAATACGAGATAAATCAAGCACATCAGTCTTATAGATACACTGTACTTGGTCAGACGGATTGTCCACTCCTGAAGACAGCATTAAGGGAGGATTTGCTATAATCCTCACGCTTGGCAGGCGTGTTGGGGGTCGCAGTTTTAAATCAGTTCCTCAAAAGGCGCTGCGGCCCACCTTCCGGTATTTTACCTTTAGTTGCTTTATACGATACCCACAGATAGCATTGGGGAGTGAAATCATAGCACGGCCACTCTAAAGGATCTATTTATTGATATATCTAACTATAATTCAAGTTTAGTCACGTGATTGCAAAGTGAACTTTTAGGCGGGCCGACCGATCTCTCCTTGAAAATTACGACGGGATGTGGTCATTATTTTGTGAGAGATGTTAATAATTCTATGCGTTATCTTCTTGTACTCGTATTTAGGAAAAACAAGCAAGGCACATCCAAAAAAAATTTAAGGTTTTTAATTATTGTTTTTTTATATTTGACTTAATCATCCGATCCTGTTGAATTTTGTTGGGTGGAGTTGTTCTCATATTTATGTTTTCACAACTTTGGGCTAGTGGTTTTAGTATCACCCAGTTAACTATTAATTTCCATTATTAGCGGATTGAAAATGGCCACTATACAAAATGCTTCGACTCCACTGAAGCTTATAAACTTTATATCATGAGGATATGACATCATATGATAACCTCATGATCATCTATGATATCATAGATGATCATGAGGATGACATTATAATTTCATTTAAATACTACGAACTATATACAACACTACAGGTACTACAATAAAAGCATTTAGACAACCTACAAGTCATTACAGACTTACAGGCAGTCCAATTGCTCCAGCCCACAACCAGTTGGCAGCGTGCCCAGCATGCTAGCAGCATAAATTTAAATATAGTTTTGGCTTGTTTAGACTAGATTAGGTAAGATATGTAAAACTAAGCTAAATCTTCTACATTTTGTGGAATTAAATTTTCGGCGAACCATGCTTACTACGGACAGTTTATCGGTTACTTCTGAAGCAATATATATATATATATATATTTGAAGAAATAAGCACGAGGATTATCTGCTCTTAAAAGTATGTTGTGCCTGTAATTTATTATTTCATATTTTGAATTAAAAAGATGAAATATTTCAAAAAAATTTAAAAATAGTATACATTATTTATATATATATTCACTTCACACAACATTCCCCCATACGGTGAAGCCCAAACCAGCGGCGGTGGGGAACGAGCCCTGGGACTGCGTCACGGGATTCCATTTGCTATTACCGGCTATCATTAGTTTAAAATCATATTAGCAATCATTTTGCATGGTGGTGGGGCATTTTGCGAATGCATGCTTAGCTAGCTATCACCTCAAGTTGAAAATCTGTCGCTAAGCACCTAAAGGTGCGCTCCGGCAGCTGTGAGAGCCATTTATTAGTGAGATAGTCGTCAAAGGCTAACCTTCAGGCATGAAAAAAAAAAGCATCAAACAATAAAATTATATGAAAGTATCAATATTGTTTTCGTCAAAAATCTACTGTTATTAGCAAAGGACAGTTTTTGATATCGGGTGTAAATGTTTTGGATTAAGAGCCTTTTTACATTTTGCAGCCTTCTCACTCGCACTTTTAGAGATAATTTCAAATAGCAACAATATGGTTTATATTTTTGAAAATGTGGTCAATCATTATATTGCTGCATGCAACTATAGATGTTCTCTAATAATTTTCATTTTGATATCTGTTATGGGGGATCCAAAACGCGTAATTTAGTTATTATAAATTTTGGGCCTCTAATTCTAATTGGAATCAACATTAACAAAGTAAAAATATGTTGAGAACATCTACAGTTGCATGCAGCGAAATAATGATTAACTACATTTTAAAAAATATAAACCATATTGTTGCTATTTGAAATAATCTTTAAAAGTGCGAGTGAGAGGGCTGCAAAATGTAAAAGGCCTCTTAACCAAGTGTATTCATGTTTCAGTAGAGTAGTGCGCAGCCAGTGACGCAACTTTTGACATTTCACAGGCAACAGGGCAATATGATTTTAACTCTTTTAATTTCCACATATGGGGAATGGTACCGCATATGTGAATTTCTGAGTATAAACGATCGGGAATTGCCGCCGTTAATAATGAATTAAATTAATACCAAAATGTAAGGTAAAATTCGAATAATTAAAAAAAAATTGAAAAAAAAAAATTAAATTAATAAATTAAGAAAGCTGCCGGAGCTTTCCTTGAGAGCTAGTCATTCTAGGTTAAGCCAGATAACACCTTGCACCACATCATCACTTACCATCAGGTGAGATTGTCGTCAAAGGCTAACTTATCAGCAATAAAAAAAAATATGCCAGTTATGATAGTAACTTTTCGGTTTTACTACCTATTGACATTTGATACAGTGATCAACAACAATGATCAAATCATTTCATACATTCATACCAATGTACCAAATTGTTTCCTTTTTAAATGATACCCAATCTTTTTGTTCCGGAAAAAGCGACAGTTTTTCCGTGACCAATACAATATTTAGTTTCGTGCGGCTCGGCACGCGGTCAGCGATGTGGTTCACATTCTATTTGGCCTTCAATAAGTGCGAACGACATTGGACAAATGAGCAACGAAGTAATTAATCCGGCTGTTACGTCAACAAATAAGGCAATTAGAGATTAGAAGCAGTGATGGCTCAGTGGCATTCGCTATGGACTGCCGCGCAGCAGGTCCGTGGTTTGAATCCCGCCGCGGGCTTGAGCTTCACCGCATGGTGGTAGGGCATTTTGCGAATGCCCACCTGGTTAGCGACCACCCTCAAGTAGAAAATCTGTCGCCAAGCACCTAACAGTGTGTTCCGGCAGCTGTCATTGAGAGCCAGTAATTCTAGATTAAGCCTGTTAACACCTTTGACCACATCGTCACTTACCATCAGGTGAGATTATGGTCAAAGGCTTACCTAACAGCAAAAAAATAAAAGGAGTGGAATAGAAAGCTTAAGCCGGATCTCCTGCTGAAAAAATTCTAATTGTGCCTGTAATTTCACTGGCTCTACTGGCAAGGACTACTGCCGGAACACACCTTTCGGTGCTTGGCGACAGCTTGGTGGTAGCTAGCCAGGCGGGCAATCGCAAAATGCCCTTCCATCATGGAAAACGGCCCACCTTATGCTCGGCGGTAAAATACTCTACCTATCACAGATGCGTTTTGTCGTGCGATGTGAAGAACTGCACCGAGCTCATCACCCTGAAATATAAATTGGTTAAGTCTCAGGTGCCTATAATATTCGCAAAATACCGGTCCAACATTCGAAGAAGCTCAATACCCGTCCCGCATAATGAACGGTTGAAGCTCAAGTCAAGCGGTGGGAATCGAACCATGGACCTGCGGCACGGCAGTCCATATAGCTATTACCGTTTGGTTATATTAAGCTTTGATCAACACCATCAAATATTCTTACGGCCGGTTGCGCAATCCTAAAAGAGCGTGACCCAAAACGCACTTGTCTGTTTATAATTTTTTTTGTATACCTTTAGATTTTTCACTTTACTCGTACAAAGTTTGACACTTTTTTGTATTGCCCTTTTTACGTTAGAGCAAAAACAAAAAAATCGTTGAAATGATATGTTACTTTAAGCAGACCCTTTATTTGTAAATTGAATTTTTATTTCTAACAAAATCCGCGATATTTCAACTGCCTACCAATATCGACCAAAAGATACGAGTCTCCCTTTAAAAATGAGAGCGGAGAAAGGGGCGGATGGATGTAACGACAACAGCCGGTCAGCCTGACTGCTAAGTAACAAGATCATCATCCACCTAGGCGCCTAAATGACGGTGAAAGTAATACAGTTAGAGCACAAAATCTCAAATCAAACGAGCATGTTCCGGTGGCTGAGTGGTTTCAGGCACCCGATGCGATATAAGGGGACAAGGGTTTTATTCAAAATCGGTACAAAAAAAATACTCCTATTTGTAAATGTGATTTTTGCTTAGCACGCAATAGTGCTTGTAAATATATTTATAAAAATAAAAGGATAGCGACTACATTATTGAATTAACCTCTCTAATACTTTGGTTAATCAATATAGGTACGTAAGTGAAATACTACGTGATAACTTAGTGTTTATAATATGAAGATCCCTTACTAACTTTCTTACTAACCGACTTCCAAAAATAGAGGGGAAGGTTTTCTAGTCAACGTATAAATATATTTTTGTATACCGCACAACTTTTCACTGTATCGTCCAATCATGTTGAGATTTTTTATGAAAATAGTATAAAATTCTAAAATAAATATACAGATTCGACTTGCAGCACTGAAAAGTATAAAATAACTTGTGAAATTCAGACCATGATAACGTTAGTACAGAGTGTTGTCAAACAGCATGAACTATTGCATTTTTCAGTGCCGGAATTCGGATATGTTTTCTTTAATTCTGGAAAAAGGAGATTTAGAGATATTTGAAAAAGATAAGTTTTAGCTGAGACTCAGCCATGGTTTATGATAATCATTATCATGAATCTCTTTTATTAACATACTTACCTAGGTATACACATATTAGTAACTTTAGGACTTTCGCGACTTGAACTAGTCGAGACGATACATTTTTAAGTCAAATGCGGGTAGTTGGAGAAAATACCCGCCTTTCAAGACGTTGACACCCGCCTCTTCAGTCCGCTCGTGACCACGACCAATGCAACTTGGTCGAAACGTCGAGGTAAATAAATAAATTTATAAATGTTTTTATCGCGATTAAGTCCCATTAAATACTTATACATTATACACATATTTTCCTATCTTTATTATTGCTTTATACACATATTTTCCTATCTTTATTATTGCTATACACGCTGTATACTAACGTGCATTTTCCATGTTGGAAAAACAAACATTACTTATCTTCAACTCCAGTGAAGCCCATACAGAGGTTTCCTTATCACACACGGAGATAAATTTTACGCGGAATGACATTAAGAAGTAATTAACTATGGTTATAAGCGGAATTGAAGATCAAAAAGCTTCAGAACTTATACAACTAGATTAAAATAAGAAATATTAGTGATAAACGAGTACAGAACAGATTTACCCGTAATATAGGTAAAAGTGGTTTTTATTAAGTTGACAGTTTACTCGTAGTCTGTGCGCATCATGGATAATAATAACAATTTTATTGAATTTCATTCATAAAAGCCCGAGTTCCCTTGCGTGCGCTGCGGGTTAAGACCGAAATTAGGTATACAATACAAACTTTATTTATTGTTTACCAAGTAAAAATAAATGACACTTATTATTATTATTCAATGGTAGTACAATGGGCGGTCTTATCGCTATGCAGCAATTTCTACCAGACAACCATTGGATGGACAGAAATAAGGGAAGAACACTTCTAATAATGTACTGTTCTTGAACTGAATACTTGTGAAATCATCACCAATGGCCAATTCTTGATTTGCCTATTTCTTTTTATTCATTTGCGGAATAATTTTATATACAGCAGTTACAAATAACTAAGTTCAAATACATTCTTCCATACTAATGAAGAAATGTCTTAAAAGGATTATAATTCTTTTAAGAGAATAAGCAGGCAAGAAAATTAAATTTATTTATTATTTCTTTATACTCCCAATTTTATAAGGTCAATAGAAAATTTTGACAGACCACATTTCGAAACGACCACTTCAAATATAAGTGCGTCTATTTCGGCGGAGCAACCCAAGCGGCGCAAGTAATCTCAGCAGTGGTAACTTAATTGAGCTGTTTGGTGTAGATATATACAACAAATAAGCATTGCAATCCAACGGGACAATGCTGCCAGCATGCTGGCCACGCTGCCAACTGGTAGAAGCTGGAACATTTGGACTACCTGTGACCATACACGGTAAATATCCCGTTTCTAATAATAACTATAATATGTAAATTATGCCTAATGTTATGCTCATAATTAGAAAGGACCACAATTAAAAAGAAAGCAGTGATGGCTCAGTGGCATTGACTATGGACTGCCGCGGAGCAGTTCCATGGTTCGAATCCCGCCGCAGGCTTGAGCTTCTCCGCATGGTGGAAGGGCATTTTGCGAATGCCCGCCTGGCTAGCGACCACACTCAAGTAGAAAATCTGTCACCAAACACCTAACGGTGTGTTCCAGTAGCAGTCCTTGAGAGCCAGCGAAATTACAGGCACATGAGACTTATCAACTATGTCTCAAGTGGAAGCAGTGCTTTTCGTGACGTGCTTAGCATCAGGTGGTCCTCGAGCTTGTTCCGTCACAATTACATAAAAAAGTACTTTTTGTAAAGAACACATTACTTGAAATGATCACTTCTTCATATAAACACTTTTTGAAATGACTACTTCTTGATATGACCACTTCTCGAATTTACCACAATGTTTTCCTTATTGCACAATTAATAAACATCTAGAAGACGTTCAGTAGCGGTATATATAATATACCACTCATAATATTACACAAGCTCTTAGTCCTCCAATCACCATTTCCATTAATTCTAGCCAGTAAAGCTCCTTTATTTCTTTTACGCGGTAGGAAAGGTAGTGCGGCCTTCATTAAGTGCAAATGACATTACGAAAATGAGCAAGGAACTAATTAATCTGAGACTGTTCTATCTAATGTCAGGAAAGGTGGAATAAAACATCAAAGGAACTACGACGTTTGATGACGATCTTCTTGCCGTTATCCAACTCATATAGAGTTGATATAATAACATATATTTAAATACGTAAAAGCTTAATTGCGTAGACGTTACCTACCTATTTTTTTTTTTTATGCGGCAGGTTAGCCTTTGATCACTGTCTCACCTGATGGTAAATAATGATGTGGTCGAAGATGTTGTTCAGGCTAACCTGGAATTACTGGCTCTCAATGACAGCTGCCGGAACACACGTTAGTTCCGTGGTTTCCCGTGGCGACAGTTTTTCTACTTGAGGGCGGTAGCTAGCCAGGCGGGCATTCACAAAATGCCCTACCACCATGCTATAACGACTGCTGCAGTCACTAGCGGTCACCCATCTAATTCGTGACCGCGGCGGACGTTGCTTAACTTTGCTGATCGGTTAAGAACAGCAAATCAAACTTCGCTACAAGCGCTTCAAATTATTTTCGTAATTTCAAAGTATCGAAATTTTGCTTTGTTACTGAAGTTTTGTTTCGATCAAAAATATCAAACCACTTTCACTGGTTGTCGCAATTCGGAGCCGTGTAAGAGCGACGCCTCACTGACACCAGCCCGACCAGGTTGTCTTATAGAGATAATAATGTTAAAACAAAGGAATTTAATAGATATACAGGGTTATTGGTAAAATGCTAACAACCTCTTAGGGTTCACTTCTGCTAGTCCTAACAAACATTTTGAGATATTTTTTTCTTGTTTAGAATTTTTTGTTTTTTTTTTAACATTTTGAAACTTTCCTTTTTGTTTTTTTTATATGTTTTTGACTGAATAAGCACGAGGAACACCTGATGTCAAAATTCTCTTGTGCCTGTAGTGTATTATTTCATATTTTTATTACTTAGCTCGATGTAAATATGCAAAACTCTATTCAAAGGGACCACGGCGCGGTCCAGTGTTACCGCGACAGCTCTAGGCTTGGAGTTGGTAATAAAAGCGGAAAAAATATACTTTCTTTTTTTTTTTTCAAATCCATAAAAAACATCTCATAATGTTTGTTAGGACTAGCAGAAGTCAACCCTAAGAGGTTGTTAGCATTTTACCAATAACCCTGTATATATAAGCATGAAAATACCAGAATTTTAATTTAAAGAATGCACTCTGAGCTTGACATTTTCCTGTCGTCGAAATTGATTTTACTTCTCTTCTTAAGTAATATAAAGAAAGCATTATTCATAGCGTTAAAATAATAGATATGTTGAGAAATTAAGCAAGCAACTAATTGTCTTCTCTTA
This sequence comes from Plagodis pulveraria, assembly GCA_963890685.1. Lineage (NCBI taxonomy): Eukaryota > Metazoa > Arthropoda > Insecta > Lepidoptera > Geometridae > Plagodis > Plagodis pulveraria. The sequence goes on along the minus strand of OY982964.1, from coordinate 4,385,303 downwards.
AATACTTCTAACGTTGATGGTAACCCAATACATTTTAAAAATTACAAATATTTAATTACCCAAAGAAGTATTAAATTCTTCAAATGCATTGTCGAAATAAACAGCTTTGGACTCTGAGATGAACACAATTTCTCGACCGTATGCGGGCCAAGAGTCAAGACTAACACATCCTGATGATGTTTTGTGTAGAATCGAATTGCATCGTATGTAAGTTATGTGCCGACTAGGCTATGTGGCATTACTGACGTTATGTTGGCTTCATTAAAAATTTTGGCGGAATTGGCACCAAGTATAATTTTAAATATTTTTCTTTTAAAATAATTTAATATATATTTGGCATTATATATAATTACTAGGTGACGATAAAAGTCAGGACTCATTAAGAGATTTTTGCCAAGTGTATCGCCTGATTCTATTAATTATCTACTGCTTGAATTAAAACAACATTTGCATAAATTGCTTTATCCAATTAGTTCTGTTTCATCGTTCAGATTCATCTATCATCCATATTTTATTATCTCACCTGTATTCCTATGTAGTAGAGGTCGAGCCCGTTGACATATATAGGGTAATGTCGAAAATCATATCATACTAATAATTATAAAATGCGAAAGTTTGTGAGTGAGTGAGGCTGTTGTGTACCCACCTATGTTTGTTATTACTTCACGCTGAAATGGCTGAATTGTATTGGATGAATTTCAAATAAAGATAGTTTACGTCCTGAATTAACCTATTAAATACTTTGCATCATCATCATCAATTTGCTTGGTATAGGGCATTTCGCGAATGCCCGCCTGGCTAGCTACCACCCTCAAGTAGAAAATCTGTCACCAAGCACCTAATGGTGTGTTCCGGCAGCTGTCCTTGTGAGAGAGTAATTCTAGGTTAGCCTGAACAACACCTTTAATCACATAATCACTTACCATCGGTAGTATACCCAATGACTTGTAACTGTAACGCACGTGGATTGAACCTAGGAGTGTCATTTTCTAAAGCAGCGGCGCTTTTACATAGATTCAAATTTAGCAGTCCACGATTGCGTCAATAATAAATTTGATTAGAATCACAACAAAGTGCTACTAGATCTTTGGGACCAGAAGGGTGTTCTAAAATAGAACCGAATTTATGGGATCCGATGGGATGGGCCCAGTTTCCAAATCAAATTATCCGACATCCTTTTTGCAATCAATCAAGTCCAGTAATTGGTTACATATAATAAAATGTCTTTTATTAAATCGGTTTCCAGATTGATGGCATTTTTCGTAGCATCGTTTACATTAAGAGGGCCGTTCCCGGTCCGTCTATCGTCAAAGCGAGCATGATTGAAAAGCTTCTTGTTTCATCTTTTTAGGGTTCCGTACCCAAAGGGTAATAGCGGGACCCTATTACTAAGACTTCGCTGTCCGTCCGTCCATCCATCTGTCACCAGGCTGTATCTCAAGAACGGTGATATTTTCACTAGACATTTGAAATTTTCACAGATGATGTATTTCTATTGCCGTTATAACAACAAATACTAAAAATAAAATAAAATAAATATTTAAGAGGGGCTCCCACACAACAAACTTGTTTTTTTTTACCGTTTCTTGCTCGATACTAATAACGGTGACAGGTAGACGCTTTAACTATTCACAGATAATTTAGTTACGGACCCTTCGTGCGCGAGTCCCACTCGCACTTGGCCGGTTTTTTCATCTTCAGCGCTTAACATTCAACTCTCCGTCTCACTCCGTCCCCCGCATACCGCTTTCCGACACTTGGCTAACAAGCAAGTGAGAACGAGATAACATTGAACGCAAATAGTGTGCCTTAACTTCATAAAACTTGATCCAGGAATTACGTGTTTTTCAATAAACCTTATAAGTTTGTAAAATAAACGTTTGCCATTTAGAATCTCCATTACATTTGCAAGATTTCTGACAAAATATGTTCTCTACTTTTACAATTTATGAGTACATTCTAAACGCTCAAAATTCAGGTAAAATATGTACAAAAAAGTTTTTGGAGGCTTCTATTGAAGTTGTTTCAAATTTTCCTTTTTTATTTGCATAAAAGCCTAGATATAGTGCACAAGATACCTATTAGCTCAAAAGTTTCAAAGAAAGATCCGTTACAACGCCATAATCACGTACTAGCGTTTGTACGAAAACTAAGACGGTTTGGCCCCTTTTAACCGTCAATATATTTTCACTTAGAAAATATATTTTTCATTGGACAAAGAGGAACTTTTTTTTAATGTGTGTAGAATACTTTCTTCCATTGCATTAGTATCAGGTACGTGTGGCGTTTTGTCAAGCTCGCCACTTTGATCTCAATTATCTGGCGTTTGGTTAAAAATTCCAAATCCAAATTTATTTTATTGTCAATTTGTGTTTACAATTTAGCGATTCATTTGTTTTCGCGCCATTTGATTTTTTTTTGACTGTTCACAATATAGAAAACTTAAAATATCGGGTTATTTACCCAGAGATTCAGGCCAAATATATAAAGTTTCCTATGACTATGGTGGAGCGTGAGGCTATAACAAGGAGGTGAATTTTCAAATTTATAAATTTGACTGTTCACAATATAGGAAACTTAAAATATCGGTTTATTTACGAATGCGAGTTCCACCATGGCACCAGCACGCAGAAACAGCTCGAATGATTAATGATATGTATGGGGAAACTATCGTAAAAGAAAACACGATACTACTATTTTATTGATTCTCGCTCCCACAATTTATTTTGCAAAGGAATCAATGAACTACCCATATAATAACAAAAGTGCACACAAAGGTTAACAAGCTTTAACTTTTCTGCTTTAACAGATTAAAGGACATTTTGCGAATGCCCTCCTGGCTAGCTACCTACCGCAAGTAGAAAATCTGTCGCCAAGCACCTAACAGTGTGTTCCGGAAGCTGTCCTTGAGCGCCAGTTCTTCTAGGTTAGCATGAACATCATCTTCGACCACATCATCACTTACCAATAGGTGCGATAGTGGTCAAAGGCTAACCTATCAGGAATAAAAAAACACACATAATTTCGCCAATTTCGCCAATTTCATATGTCAGGACCTAATGTTACTAATATTATAACAGAGAACTATAAGGTTCAGATACGTTCGAACTTAGTAGCAAACACTAAAATAAGTAGGTATTGTATTGCATCAGCCGGATCGTCCACTGCTGAACACAGCCTCTTCCATTGAAGGTTCGTTTTGCCATAATTCCCACGCTTGGCAGGCGGCTTGGGGATCACAATTGAAGATGGCAGTTCTTCAAAAGCCCCTGCTGCCCACCTTCTGGTATTTTCCTTTCGCCACCTCTTACAACTCTCGCAAGAAGATATGGGGGGTGAAATCCTATTCCGGCACCCCACAGGGTAAGCAAGAAGGTAACCTACTTAAAAATTTACTGACTGACTATTCCAGTTTTGCTTTTATATATATTATTTTATGTGATGATATGGACATATTGCCATCTGATGTTAAGCGTCACGTCTGTCCATTACAATTGCAGGATTAAGGAAACTGCACTGCACTTGTCACTCCAAGACGTTATGTTTAATGTATCGCCAGCCCAGTAATTTCACCCTTCACACAGAAGTGTTTGCACACTGTTGCTTCTAATCAGGATATCTGACACTACAGTAATACCCATCAAGACAGTCTTTTGATCGGTATATATTAGATTTTTTTATTAAATAGAAGTCAGAATCGAAGCAATGATGGCGGAACGGTAATAGCTATGGACTGCCATGCCGCAGGTCCCTGGTTCGATCCCAACCGCCGGCTTGAGCTTCACCGCATGGTGGAAGGGTATTTTGCGATTGCCCGCCTGGCTAGCGATCACCCTCAAGTAGAAAGTCTGTCGCCAAGCACCTAACGGTGTGTTCCGGCAGCAGTCCTTGAGAGCCAGTGAAATTACAGGCACAATAGACTTAACAACTATATCTCAACTTGGGATGAAATTTATCTGTTATAGGCACAGGTTAGTCCGCTTAACATCAGGTGAGCCTCGAGCTTGTTCTGTCGCGATAACATTGAGAGAAGAAAAAAAAGAAGTGTGTAGATAGATAGATAGATAAACTCTTTATTGTAACACAGCTTAATTTTAAAATTAAAACTTACGGCTAAATATACCTCATAACTAAGTGAAACAATGGGCGGTCTTATCGCTTAAAGTGATCTAAGTATATTGGGTTGGGGTGATGTAATTGTTTTTTTGTTTGCTAATAGGTTATATGTTATCATTATAGGGAACCAATGGTAGCTTTACAAGCAGTCCTTAGGCTCTTAATAAATGCCTCTAAAATTGACATCGATCTTAAGTTGCAGTTTTTGTATGTATGGATCATCTGTCAAAAACTGAATCTTAAGATCGATCTCAACTTTTAGATCATCATCATCATCATTTCAGCTGCAAGAAGTCCACTGTTGGATATAGGCCTTCCCCATAGATTTCCAAATAAAACGGTTGGAAGCGGCCTGCATCCAGCGTCTTTCTGCGACCCTAATAACGTCGTCCGTCCACCTTGTAGGTGGTCTTCCGGCGCTGCGCTTGCTTGTTTGTGGCCTCCATTCGAGAACCTTTCGGCCCCATCGACCATCAGTTGCTTGCTATGTGTCCTGCCCATTGCCACTTCAACTCGCTAATCCGCTGATATATCGGTAGCTTTGGTTCGTCTACGGATCTCCTCATTCCTGATTCGATCTCGCAGAGAAACACCGAGCATAGCCCTCTCCATAGCTCGTTGTGCGACTTTGTGCTTACTTATAAGGCCCACAGTTAGAGGCCACGTACAACTTTTAGATGTATTTATTTATACGTATGTTTGTTACGGAAGGACTTAGATGCTGATTACCGCTGTCAGTCGTTCAGCTCCACCGGATTTTGGGCGAGGGAAGGTACTCTTATAGCCCGAGACGGGCGTAGAAGGCAAAAAGCACCTTCTACTTCCGTCTCGCCGAAAACGCACCGCTACTAAAGGAGGGGTTGACAGTGAGCTCAAGGGCACCACTGTGGTACGGACCTCGGCTTGTCTCGCTGCCGAAAGACATTGGGGAAGTCGGAACTAAATACCCCGGTGCAACTGCAGTGTTGTACCGTTGAGAGTGACCCCACGGAAAAAGACTCTCTGACTATTTGGAGAGACACTAATCGGGACTTTATTTTTGCCTCGAGCTCGTCGCGAGCTCGGTGTTTGATAGTGTAACCTCTGATTACCGCACTTATTTATACGAGCCTAGATTGTCTAAGGGCCTGTTTCAGAATGTTCGAGTAAGTTCCGGTTATACTACCCCGAACATAAAATAACTGAATGATAAAAATGGCAGTTAGCAAGCAGCGCGTTTCAAGCTTCAACCGAAGGATAGGCTAAATCGATGACTGTGAAACGCAAAGATAGTGTTTAATTTATTAAATATGTTCTGGGTAGTATAACCGGAACTTACGCGAACATTCTGAAACAGGCCCTAAGTATTATATTCCACTGAGAGGTCTACGACGCCATTTCGTAAGTCATTATTTTACTGACGTGTTCAGCAAAAAGGTGTAAAGCTGCCTGTCAAAAAGGTAATAAACTCGAAGCCATACTTAGAGAGAAATAAAACCAAACAACTGCAAGATATACTCGTGCACTGAGAGTCCTTTGTGTGATATAAAGGCTGTTACAAACTTTAGTAAGAGTTTTAGTAATTTCCTAGCTCTACTCATAAAAGAACAGTGTTCAACTCCTTTTCGAGTTACTGATACAATACTTCCCTTGATTAACATTCTGCTATGTGTTATGTATATAATTTATAAACATAATTCTGCATGACACAAGGCAACATCATAGCATAACAGTTTTGTAATCCGTACAGGGGGCCAACTCCCATCTTTTAATTCAGTATTATTTTAACCTTACATTAACAATTTTAATTTGCCACATACCACAATAGTAAACTTACATTATAACTTTTACGTGAGAGCGAGCTGCAAGCATTGAATCAAGTAATTTGTGCAATAGAGATAGCGCTATAAGAACATTATTGTTTCGTGACGGCCACTGTATGAATCTTACTATTCATATTTTAAGTTTGAAATAATGATGTTGATTTTCCATAATATGTAGTTATTAAAAGGTGGGAGTTTGGCCCCAGCTGTGACACGAATGTACTTGCAAAGAGCAACGGAAGGGTTCTCGCGGGAACACCACGGTCTTCTCAAACCAGACCTGGTTGTAATACCGATTTTTTTCCAATTTATACAACCTTGAAAAAATTTAAATCCTATGAATATAAAAATACGATCCACAGCAAAAAATAAAGTGAAACAAACAATGTATTTCCGTGAAAAATCACTGTTTATCCATCACAAGTAAAAACTCTAGAGTTACCAGATCCATTAAGCCAAGGCTCAGCCGAAGCCTCGAACGTAATTACGGTGATGTAACAGTATAATCATAGTTGCTCGCCACAGAATAATCACAGTGTTGAAACGACGTCGCCGCACCACCGTAATGGATCGCAAACAATATCTTATTCACCATCGGACGGCGTGAAGTGCTCGAAAAACAAGACGAGGTAGAGTTTTGTAAAAATTACAATTCATCTGCAACTCAGTCGTCACGAAAAGTTTATAATTTCATAAATCGAGTATCCAGCTGATTCGTTTATTCGCAGATTCAAATAATTTTTACCCTCGAGGCGACGGAGAAGCGTTTTGATTGCCTAGAGCAGCAGCCCCCAGCCGACTTTTTGGGGTTCGTCATTATGTAAATTGGTGGGTATATATATGTAGTAACTACTCACTTTTTTGTAGTCGGGCATATTCAGAAAGTTTTATGTAACCATTCTTAGATTACCTGTATTAAATTTTTTTTCTTTAATTGATAAATATTTGTGTATACAAACTAATGATGACTGAGCTTAGCAAGTATGCAAGTTATTATTTAAATATTTAATTACGTTTTATCAAGGGCGTATTCCATTTGAAGCCAATCGTTATTTTCGATAATTTTGACCACATTTTGCGTCTATACGGACTGTTCTCCCCTGTTCCATTAAGGATAAGAACGCTAAAAATGCCACTCAAATTTGCCACTTAAGCTTTTATGGCGAAAATAATGTCAAGACCAAAGTGGAACAACTTTTTAGGAGTGTGATCGTTTTTATAGTTTTTGGCGAATTTAACTCCAAATGGTACGTACCCTAAATAGTCAGTTTTGTCAATAGAGGCATTCAAATTTGATATAATTCTATATAAGGTTAATATTTATTTAGAAAATAAACATATCCAAGATTCAAAATAGTTCTTGAACTCCCATATATGTAAATATCATAAAATAAATAATTATAATAAAAGTCTCTAAAGAATATATTTATAAATTATGTACCTTCACATCATTTTGAAATACTATGTGTTAATCTTAGTTAAGAAATCAAAAATCTAAATCATTTATTCATTTAAGCTTCCACGACGCTCTTAGGAAGGTCAATTATTATAAATTTTAGTAGTGCAATATTCTATATTGTAATGCCACGTTTTGCAAAAAAATTGTATAGAGCCACTGGGAGAAGAATGGGCAAGAAACTCGGGGCCATTCTTTTAAACGTCTTGTTATAATATTTTACAATTGAACAATGCTTTTAACAATGTGTTACATATACAATATTACAGTATTTGTTTAAATTACGTAGGTGACAAGCGATACCTTAGCAGAGGCCAGGCATGTCCAGGCATTTTTCGTCAAGTCGTTTAAGTCTCGTCTTCTTCATCGTTCGGCAGCTAGTGCCGGCACGGACGCGCCTTCGGGCACTGGTGGCCCCTTTGCGCGGCAGTCCATCGCCAGTTGTGCATCGCAACTGGGTCGCGGGGTGTGCGTCATCGGTTGATGGCGCCATCTTCTGGTTGGGGTATGAGGTCAAGTCCGGTGATCTTCAGTCTCCCTAATCAACATCAACCCACCGGTGTGAGCCAGCGGGCGAGTCGTTCGGGAGACGAGATGTGAGCGCGCTCTGGCCGGCCCTTGTAGCCAAGGGCGGGCGGCGTCATGTCTGTGTCCGTGTTGGGCTCCTAGCGGCAGGAAAGGAGTTTGCCCACCCCCGCTAGTACTAGCGGGATGGGGTCCACTCCCTCCCTGAGCGCCTGGAGCACGTCTTGGAGGGTGCTGAGGGCGGTCTCGAGTAATTCGAGTTCCGCCGGAGTACGTGAAGTCTTCTTGCCTGTCTCGCTCGCGCGTGGGAGCGGGACAGGGATGTTGTTCCTTCTTGGTCTCGCAACCTGTGCACGTGGTGCAGGGGTCGCGGAGACAGTTTGCGTCGGGGAGGGTGCGGAAGGCTGGGGTGAGCCCTTCCGCGGTCCCTTCGTCTTCTTCTTCTTTTTCTTCTTTCCCGCATGGCCGGCGCCGCGTGGTGGCGGGTTGTTGGCGGCGGCCATGAGGGAAGTTGGGGACGTCTGCTCGGTGGTGGTCGGCGCCGCCTTGGGTTGCAAGGCAGCGGGGAGTGGCGGTCGTGTCGGGGCTTGGGTGGTAAGCGCCGTGGTGCCCGCGCGCTTGTTCCGTGCCTCCTCACGGAACACAGCGCAGCGGGGATTGTTCGCGGTGTGCGCACCGCCACAGTTGGCGCACGTCGCGGGCTCGTCCAGTGGGCGGGGGCAGTCGCGCGCGCAGTGCTCACCCCCGCACCGCACGCACGCCAGCCGCCGGAAACAATTGTGAGAGGAGTGCCGGAATGCCTGGCATCGGTGGCATTGTGCCGGCCCTCTCCTCCCACGCCATTGTTCGAACTTCACCCCCGGCATGCACAAAAGCTCGTCCGTTTCGTATATGCCGGGGGTCAGGTTGGCCGTCCTCTTCATTGCCGCGAAGAAGATGCAGCCTGGTCTGCCCTTCCTCGCGGAAATCTTCTTAACGTGCTCGGGTTCATAGCCGAGCACTTGCAATTCTTCTTGGATGTCTTCAGGCTTGGTGTCGGCCGGGAGGCCACGGATCGCCAGTTTGAGGCTGCGCTCTTTGGGAAGGGAGTAGGAGAACCAGGTTACTCGCTCCGTCTCGTCCAGGCTTGTGAGATAGGCCTGGATAACCCGGTACTTCTCTCCGTCTGTGGGTGTAAAGCGCACCCCTTTGTTGAAGGGGCGCACTGAAGGTACTCGTCCGAGCTTCTCCTTTAGCACGCGGAGGTGTTTCGTGCCATTGGGGAAGCTCTCCAGTACAATCGGCGGGTACCGTTCCTTGGTGGGCTGCGGGGGTGGCGGCTGTACTGCTGTGGGTGGTGGTGCAGTAGTGGTGGCGGTCTTCGTCTGTGTGGGCGACCGGGAGGTTGATGCCATAACCTCCGGTCGCGCTGCGGCGGTATCGGCTGTCCCTTTCGCACCTCTGTGTGAGGTGGGAGGGGGACGCGGTGCAGTGCTCCTCCTTGCTGTGGTGGTTGTTGGCGGGGTGGGCCTTGGTTGTCCATGCGCTGCCGTAGTTACGGCGGCATAGGACACCGCAGGCTGCGTTGCCGCTGAGGTCGTCGGGGCTTCTTGGGCAGTGATCGCGGCCCAGTCCATGCGGGCTGGGGCGCGGGCACAGGCGCGTTTGCCGTCTTCCTCGGCCTCATCGCTGCGCTTCCTGCGCGCTCTGGGGACCGGAGGGGCGGCGGGCACGGTCTTCTCGGGTGGAGGCGATTCCGGGGAGTCCGGAATCACCACCACTGGTATGGTAGTAGCGGGGACGGCGGTGGAGGCAGAGGAGGAGTCGTCACTCTGCGCCTCCGCTTCCCAGCTTGCGCGTTCACGGCGGGCGGCTTCAAGCGTCTCTTCTATAGAGCGCCGGAACTCGCGGTACCGCCGTGCTTCTTCTTCCGCGTCAGCGTCATCAACTGGGACCCGCCGGGTGGACAGGGGTCTGTCCCGTGCGGGGGTCCTCAGTTGCCCGCGGGGCTTCCGTGGGGCATCAGGGCAATGGAGGCCGGGTTCTGCCGGAGCGTAATGTTCGCTCGGCGAACTCATGGCGTCAGTTATCGTTGCGATCCGCGCGATTCACTGAACCAGCGGCTGCGGCATCAGCGATTGCTGTTCCGGGCCAGCCGTGGTTCAGGCTATCAATTTAGGCGGCAGTCTTCGCCCTCTTGGAGGGGTGGAAATCGGAGGGTGTTTTCAATAAAACACCCCCGAGTTCTGTAGAGATTTGGTGGCGAATCCGTGCGCGGTTAGAGAGCTTATCGCAAGCGAGACTTTCCTCGTTTAAGTAATCACAAACTGTAAAGTAGGATTAATTTTTTTGTACCTGATAGGCTAACATTTGACCATGAAGCAACGACGAAATATGACCGTGATATGCCATCTACGCTGCCTACATAGATATAGAATGCTATATTTTTTTTAGAGCGAATAAGTAGTTTCTCAAGAGTGCGACCTAAAAAATTAAAAAAATGTCAACGTTATTTACGATTTCATTACGGTAAAATACGTCAATAAGCAATGGATTTGAAATATGATAAATATATTACATAACTTTTGTTTTAGTTAGTTTTATGGTTAAATGATTAGCTTCCATCCAAAGGATCACGTCTGATAGGGCTTCATTTACTGTATATTGTGCCTGTTTTTATCAGCTCATTGAAAATGTGTGCACAAACAGATGCATTCAATTAGAAATGTACAGAGGCTTTTATAACTAAGAAAATTGTTTTATTTTGTAGATACCTATATCTACAATTTTATAATATATAGGTCCTACATCTAAAACTCTACAAGTATGAATGTTTTACATTTCGTACAGTTTACAATATAAAATTATTATAACGCTAATATTGTAATTACGGAAATCAAAACCCACTTGTATTCATTCTACAATGTCAACTAGGCTTAAAGTTTTGGCCATCACGACCATCGAAAGAGATGCAAATATTGTGATTTTATTCACCGTTTTATCCTTCGTAAGAACAGTGGGGACAGTGAGATTACTGTTTACACGAAGTCATAATCTACTGTCAAAAGATTAACAATTCCCGTAACATTAGTAAAACAGGCCCTCGAGTTATATGAATCTATGTAATTGATGAGTTTATGCAGTCCTGAGGTGATTAGGGTTTATTTTGGCATAAAAATAGGGAACAGGTGATAAAATTACCCTGGGGTAAGATTATTTTTCTCCAACCCAGACGTTTGGGGAAAAAATTGTAATTGTAAGTTGCCCTGCGAGATACTCTTTATATTATACAATACTATCACCATCCTCCTTCCCTTGTTTCGACGTATCTATGGTCGGTATAATACCTGTCTTCCATTAAAAAAGGATAACAAGGATATTTAGCAGCACCAGAACTCTATGTGAACGAGTTCATCCGTGCTATTTCTATTGCTAAGTCGTCAGATTAGAGCGGTATGGGTGCACGTGAAATTACAGGCACAAGATACTTAAGACGAAGTAGTCTTTGAAAAATCAGACTGAGGGCGTAGGACGGAGGGACCTCGTTTCGCATGCGGGTTAGCTAAACAGAACTTCGCAATATTTAAATAGTATAGATATATATATAAATCTAAAACTTTTAAAAACGGAAAAAAACCGGGCAATTAGATGTTTCAGAATGTTCGAGTAAGTTCTGGTTATACTAACCAGAATATTATATTTAATAAATAAAACACTATATTTGCGTTTCACAGTCATCGGTTTAGCCTATTCATCGGTTAAAACTTGAAACGCGCTGCATGTTAACTGTCATTTTTATCATTCAGTTATTTTATGTGTTGGTTAGCAACCCGAAACTTTATTAGGACATTCAGAAACGGACCCTCACAACGGTCACATTGCTACATAATATTAAAAATACATTTTAATTTGATACGATTTACTATGTAGACACAAAACTTGAGTAAGCGAAATATAAGACCTATATTCATGTTTTTTTTTGTATCCAGAGAAATGTATGGAATTGTATTTTTGTACCAAGAGTAGATCATATCCTTTAAATGGTTATATATTTCCTTCATATATGTAAAGCGGACACTCCATCTAAAAAAAACATGTTCAAAATATACCTTTTTGAGACTCACACTCAACAACTGCATGTCTCAGAGTGATGGGCGCAGTGCAGTTCGTCACTGTTTTGAAATTATTGAAAAAATACATTTGTGAAATCATCACGAGCTAGTAACAGCTAGCCTATCAGTTATAAGCAAACCCTTAGTCGACTCTTACGGCACCCACACAACTGTACAGTATCTATCAGGAGAAAAATGTTCATATATAAGCCTTCTGTACAGACCACTGTACAAATATAATAGGTGTGCGTATAATGCAAGCACGTAAGTATCTTAACCTCCACGTGAGTTAAAGCTGATCTACACAGTTGGCAACCATGGGTACCGCCCGTTGGACATGGGGGCGGCTTGTTCCTCACCACCGTCGGAACTTGCTACTACACAGTCGCTCACCACAGTGTGTTTCAGACTCCCGCGCTGGCAACACGCATCGTACGAAAGCCAAAATACACAATATGATATCGCTCCTTACGTTTTAAAATTACTACTTGGTATGGACATTTGAAATAAAAATATGTCTTAAATAATGAGCATGATAAAGAAACATATAGGTAGTACATAGCACATGAATAAATAACCGTACAGAAGGAAAGCTTCCAAAGTACAAAATTCTAATCTTTTTCATAGGGCTGTCACGTGAGAAAGTGGTCAAAAGCTAGTCTATCAGCGATAAAAAAATCCTTAGACTCTTCCGACACCCACACAACTGTACAGTATCTATCAGTAGAAAATTGTTCATATATAAGCCTTCTGTACAGTTTACTCTACAAACATAATAGGTGTGTATACACAGCACGTAAGTACCCTAACCTCCACGTGAGTTAAGGAAAACCTGTTATAGAAGCATGTCAAGGCCAATCCTGAAAGTGACGTACGCTTTCCTTGCACCTTATACGTTACATTGATTATTAGTTTCTCCGTTTTATGAGGTACAAGGTTTTTTAGTGTTTTGGAAATATGAACCATCACCAAATTAGGGTTAAATTAATACGCGGATAACTTTATACCATACACCATTAAAATGTTTTTATTTTTTTTTATTTTATTGTGACGGTACAATCTCGAAGGCCACCTGATGTAAAGTGGAATAACCTCTGCCTATAACAGATCCATTTCATCACAAGTCACGAATTGCACTGCACCTGTCACTTTGAAACATAGTTGTTAAGTCTCATGTGCCTGTAATTTTACTGTCTCTCAAGGACAGTTGCCGGAACACACTGTTAGGTGCTTGGCGACAGATATTCTACTTGAGGGTGGTCGCTAGCCAGGTGGGCATACGCAAAATGCCCTTCTACCTTCATTGGATGTGATAGGCTTTTACTGACATATAACGTCAAACCTAGTGACAGGTTTTGAATTTTTTTGCATTGTATCGTAGAAAAAAGAAAACTCCTTGGTATTGACTTTTATGACCTGTGACAGCAACGTGGATATTGTATGTATTATTAGCTGTAGCATGGTGGCCATTTTGTTTTTAGTTTATGGAGCTATACTGCCAAGATCGACGGTGTAAATTTTACAACTTTCCTGTGACAGCTGTCTGCGTGATGTCAAATGACATAAAAGTCAATAACTGATCTCGAGACCAAAATGCGTATTGTATAAATAAAAGTCTTACAGCTAAATGCAGGCACAACTTTTTGGAACACTATATATAATCCTATATCATCCTATTACTTACTAATGCGGGATTGGTTAAATATTACAAATTGTAGAAAGAATATATCATAGAATGTTACGAGGTAGGTAGGACTACTTAGCAAAAAACGTCTTAGTGGGTACCACTGCAGTATCAGATACTCTACCTCGGATCAGCAGTATTATTGTGCAAAGACTAATGCGTTAAGACATTAAGAGCATTATAGTTAGTTACATAACTGGACAAAACAGACGAAAGAACTAAGTCTCGGAATAACAAGCGCAGTGCATTGTTAAGTAGAACGTAGACCTAGACACTGCAATAGTAATAGACTAGCGTCACGCTTACTATCGGGTAGGCAACTTGTCCATTTATCACTTCATGACACAAAAAACAGTTCTAAGATACTAAAAAGCCCTGGTATTGCGCCTAAAGTACAGCAGCACCATACTGAAGTAAATTTGATTGGTTGCATGTTGCTTATTCAGAACATTCAATGAGAAGACCACAGAATATATTATAACATACAGGTATCATAAGTAGTAGTTTCGATCCCATTTACGTCTTGCATAGATAAACTTTTTACCTTATTTGTGATTTCATTTGAATAAAGGTAATTAATCACTAGCAAGTATGTTATGGCGTTAGTGTAAGCACCGTGCTCTTCTGTTTAGCTATAAGTACCACCCTCAATTCGAATCTTTTGACAGTTCCTAACGGCGTATATCCTCAATTAGAAAACCTTTTGCCAGGCCAAAATGGTGCATATCTTCAATTAAAAATCCTTTGGCCAGTCCCTAACGGTGAATATCCCCAATCAGAAAACCTTTTGTCGGGCCTTAAAGGTCTATATTCTCAATTACAAAACCTTTTTCCAGGCCATAACGGTACATATTCTCAATGAGAACCTTTAGTCAAGTACTAATGGTGTATATCCTCAATAAGGAAGAAACTTTTTGCCGAGCCTTAACATCATTTTTCTCAATTAGAAAACCTTTGCCAGACCCTAACGGTGCATAATAATATCATTAATTAGAAAATCCTTTTCCGGGCAATAACGATGCATATCTACCTCCTCTTTAATTCAGATTTTATTATTTTAAGATTGAATTACTATATTCAGTTACATCATTGTTGGTCAACAGGCAAAATGTACCTCACTTTCGCAAAAAAAAAACTTATTACACTCTAATAAATTATTCATATTTATTCGTAGATTACATTATATTTTTTCGAGTGTCGTCTTCGGAACGTGAAGGATCCACTACTGCTTCATTGCCCAATCATGTCGATGCCCTACTAACCTAAGACCGGAAAAAAATGGCTCTGCCAGAAATGGCACAGGTGTGCCAAAAGTGGCCCATTCCCAAGGGGCTCTTGTAAACTGACGTAAAATTGGGCAGAATGTTGCATCGGACACTTGAGCACGTAGCGCGGAATTATACACAGCGTGTTCAGAAGTTTTAGGTATTGACGTGGGGCTTAGTATTTTTGCTAACATATTAGGGATATAATATGCAGTCAACATGTTTTTTTCTCTCATTTAAATAGACATAGAGCATAATATAACGTAAATATATTATTAAATAAATGAACACGGAACTGATTTCTAACACTAAAATGTATGAAATAACTTATTGGAGTCGGTACCCATGTAGACAATGATGAAAGTGATGATAATGATATAAAGTATCAGATGTGTTAATATAATACCTTATCTATATATTATATAATATTCCAAGTTTCATTGAATTTGATACAAAGAGTAACTAACGTATTCACATCCCACTCACAAACTTTTTAATATATAATAATAATGTGAATGCTTATGTTAATAATACTTTTTTTTGCCCCAATAGTAATAGTTACTAGTTACTATAGTTACCTAGTATTACAACCTAATACTAGTAGTAACATAGTTATTTTTTCACCCACCATAATAACTGCCTCGGTTTGTATGAACAATATTTAGATCTTGTAAACCACCACTGAAAATAGTGAGAAAACAATTCATCAAGTTATTTCGTACTTGTCAGTATTGAACATATACATGATCTATATATACTAGAGACGCTACATCTCAAACGAGGATAGTCGACCAGTGCAGGTAAGCCGGCTGGCATACTCTCCCCCACATGCAGCTTGCCTTGCCACTCGTAGAGATAACACGCGCTTTACGTTCGAAAATTGTGTATCATCAATTTGTGTATTTAGAATACACAATTTTCGAACGTAAAGCGGTCGACTATCCTCGTTTGAGATGTCATGTCTAGTATATATAGGTCAATGGTGTTGAATGTGTTTTACAGCTTTCCTATCTTACATCCACTTTGATATTACTTATTAATTAAAAAAAGCCCAAAACTAAAGTAGAATCTTACTACTGCAACCACAACTGCCGATTTTACAGCTGTTACAATGAAGATCTATTTCTAAGTATTTTTAAAGGGTTGTGGCTCAAATATGAAATCATTACTGTCACCAACTGTCAATTTGACAGCTGTAACACCTAAGTTCTATTTTAAGGTATTTTGTACGTAACAAAAAATAAATTAAAAGTAAAAACTACGACCACAACTGTCACTTTGACAATTGTCATACCTCACATCTGTCTTGATATTAGTTATTAGTTTAAAGTAGCCCAAAAGTGGAAAGAAACTGAAACCTTTAACATCAAGTGTAACATCTAAGGCCTGTCTTCAGAGTAATATATAAACCATGGATTTCTTGGCAATTATTCCTTTGTATAAATTTCCGTCCCCCCACCAGTCGGAAAGTCTAGTATGTTGGCATCACCCATTTTTCCATAATATAAATATAGACAACATAAAAATAATTGAACGTGTATTTAATGAGGCATATACCTTTAAAAATGGTTAAAAAATATCTTATATTTTCACTGTAAACAAGAGTACTTCATCATAATATTTTTAACGATACTAATAACCTGCACTGTATCAGCCGAAAAGTCCACTGCTGAACACAGCCCTCAATGTGGGAGGTTTTGCCATAACCACCATGCTTGGCAGACGAATCTTGGGAATCGCAATTTTTTGTAGCAATGATGTATGTTAAGGGAGGATTTTCTCCAGAATCCCCTTAGCCTCAAACTTTACTGCGTACGCGTGGTGTATTTGATTGGGCTCCTGGACTGGAAGTCACAGGAGGACACCAGCCGATCTATGTATGTAAATACGGGGGCACAATTATAATTACCGGTAACCCACTCACCAACTAGCGGCTCGCTGGGCGTTCGGCTGAAGGGATTATTATGCTAAAACACCTACCTTATTCTAACTGCAGTTAAACAAGTCTAGGGATTCTATTTGCATAAACTTCCCTCGGTCCAGAAGTCGACGTCGCTGGTAGCCCGCAGGTAGGTAGGGGGCCTTCGTCACCCACGAGTTCACCATGGTACTGATACTACTTGTGTATATAAAATGTTCAATCAAGGACGCCCGGCGTCTGAATAAATAAGTTAAATAGGTCACCGCGACCTCTCAAAATAACCATAAACTGTCTTATTAAAAACCAGGGGCAAGGTAAAAAAGTATATCAATTACTTGTGCACGACTTAATATTTACCAGGATTCTCGGATTGCATTGACAACAGTGTCCGCGTCCGCGCGAATATGAACCCCATACGCCTAGAGATAAGGCTCAACCATAATTCATAGTTTACCGAACAAATGATGGCTCAGTGGCATTGGCTATGGACTGCCGCGCAGCAGGTTCATGGTTCGAATCCCGCCGCGGGCTTGAGCTTCACCGCATGGTAGTAGGGCATTTTGCGAATGTCCACCTGGCTAGCAACCACCCTCTAGTAGAAAATCTGTCGCCAAGCACCTAACGGTAAGTTCTGACAGCTGTCCTTGAGAGCCAGTAATGCTAGGTTAAGCCTGTTAATACCTTCGACCGCATCATCACTTACCATCAGGTGAGTTTGTGGTCAACATATTAGCAATAAAAACGCAGTGTGAGATATCAGTACTTACATCAAATAGTGCTGCTGCCAACCTTCTGGTGTGTTGTCGCCTCTTACGACACCCACGGGTAGATATTCTAGCCCGGCACTCCACGGGCATATATTATAATAAAAATCTAAATAAGAATTATTAAGGAATAACGGCTTGGGGTACTGTATAAAAGAGTTATTGTAGTTATGCCACGCATTTATAAGCCTAAATCAGATATGCCCAATTTGTAATAGGCCACATTCCCACAAATGTATGCTTAAACATACGTCATCTCTTGGGAGATTCCGTTGTCAGTAGTGGAATTCGGTCGTAAGTTATAATGATTTACAGTGACAAGGGCTCGACCTGACCTTCCCGCTTCACAGGTGTCGGTTGTGGACATGATTTGAATAATTCTATGATAATACTTAGATAACCCTTCAAATGGAACCTTCGTTCAACCCACAATTTGTTTTTGTCAGGGTTCAATTGTTTTTATACATTTTGACATTAAACTTTATGTTAAGGTTTTAATATTACGTAAGGTTTTAGTATGACTTTATGTTAAGGTTATAATACTTATGTTTGCAATAACGACTGCTCTGCGGATTACATAACAAAATTACAAATTTACTAGTGAACAAATTATAGTCATGTGCGGGATTCGAACCCACGTCCATTCAACCTTATAGCCGGGGTATGCTCTGACTGAATAAGCTAACATGACATTATGACTCATAACTCTATTTTTTGCTTGTAAGTAATTTAATCCGCATAGCAGGCGTTATTGCAAACATAACAATATTAAAATTATAATTTTGCGTCATCATTAACAAGTTTTAATATTGTTGGGTTTGCAATAACGCCTGCTATGCGGATTACATTACAAAATCACTAATATACGATAGGAAAAATTTAAGTCATGTGCGGAATTCGAACCCGCGTCCATCCACCCTCATGTTATGACATGTTATGACGTCATGTCATGTTAGCTCAATTGGTTAGAGCATACCCCGGCTCAAGAGGTGGATGGACGCGGGTTCGAATCCCGCACATGACTTAATTTTTTTTTATCGTATATTTGTGATTTTGTAATAATTAACAAGTTTAAGACCAATTGCAGAATTGGGCTTGGTTGTAGTACAAAGTAAGTTGAACTATAGATGTCGCTCCATCCCCATACGGTGCGCGGTGGTTGAAGAAAGAAAGCTAAAGTTTGAGTCATAATGTCTTGTGAGCTCAGTCGGTCAGAACATACCCGGCTATAGAGGTATAAGGAAGCAGCTTCGAATCCCGCACGTGACTATAATTTTTTCTCTATAAATTTGGAGTTTTGTAATTTATGTTAAGTTTGATGTTCCGAAATAAAATTTCAGAACATAATATGTGAACATAATTGGTATGATACCATTGTCCAGTGTCCTCTACTTAACCATCAAGTCTCAATGGTCCACTATCAATGCGGGACCTAAAAAGCTATGCCCGACGCACCCGTTCTGTATTATTCCACTAAGATTATTTTTTGACCACAATCTAAACTCAACTGAGCTTTCGAAGGCACGTCCCTCCACAGTAAAACATCGATGCGCAATTGTACGCCTCGTTTCGTACACTACGTATTACCGTGTAAATGCTAATGGTGTATACTGTAGGACGATAAAAATAAGTAAGATATCTTTGCTTGGGTAGCCAGTAGTAGTGGCAACCACCAGCAAAAATATGGAGAGGCGCGCCTTCGTGACTGCAGAGATCTGTATGAGTAGCGATGATGTGGTCGAACATGGGCCTATAACAGGAACTATAAATGCACGGTGGTAGGACATTTTGCGAATGCCCGCCTGGCTAGCTACCACCCTCAAGTAGAAAATCTGTCGCCAAGCACCTAACGGTGTGTTCCGGCAGCTGTCCTTGAGAGCCAGTACTTCTAGGTTAGCCTGAACAACATCTTCGACCACATTATCACTTACCATCAGGTGAGATAGTGGTCAAGGGCTAACCTATCATGCATAAAAATAAAAAAAAACTGGATCTCAAACTGCTGGAATACGCCATTGGGTGCTTAGCAACAGGTTTTTTACTTGAAGGTAGATGCTACCCAGGACTGCATTCGTATAATACGTAATTATATTTCTAAATCATTAACGGGTCTATTCACTCACGAGTTAACATCAGAATAATAATATTTCTAAATAAGGAGTCTACTTGTGACCACGGTCAATGCACCTCGAAACGTCGAGGTTAGTCAAAATATTCATAGTTCGATGTTAATGATTAGGAAACATGAGTTTAGTTCACGCAAAATTTAAGAAAAATACGTAATTATAATGCAAAAACGGGCTTATTCCAGAAATCCCCTTAGCAAATCCCCTGCGAAGGGGATTTCTGGACTTTTTGTCCAGAAATCCCCTGCGCGTCGTCTGTGAGTGTTGGAAGGGGATAATTGGACAATAAGTCCAAAAATCCCCTTAACCATTTAACTGGACAAAAAGGCCAGCCATCCCCTTAAGTAATTATTTGCATTAATGTTAAATAAAAACATTAGGTTATCAGTCTTTATTTTTTATTTATATCAATCTAAACCAACAGTTCACTAGCATATATTTTGCACCTCCATAAAATCATTTTTATGGAGTATATATTAAATTAACGATTAAATGTTGAAATATCACATTTTACAGTACTTAATCCTTATACAAAGAAGGTCTATAATCACAGATCATTTGTACAATATTGCTTATATAATATATAATCTATATTAGTAACATCTAAAATACTATAGTATACAAGTTGTATTATTGAACAATCACAATAATTATTATGTATATATACTTAAACACAGTTGGTATATAAACAAAATTGCAAACCTATCAATAATTTAACTAGGTATCACCAAATTGAAATACAATTTTACAGTTCTCCTACTGGAACATAAAACCAGACATTATTTTCACTATAATCTTTGTAGAAATAGTATGTAATTAAGTAAAATGAAGTATTATCTCTCTTACACTCTAGTGGTATCACATACAAATCACTTCCTTACAATAATTAACACGAGCGCAGACATACAACTTACTAATATATTCTCAAAAAATGAAAGTTAACAGTAACAAAGTGCTTTAATCACAGATTATACCAAAACGCTGAAAAAGTCGAAGTCCCACCAATACAACGTGATTTCTTATTAGCGGACTACAGTGATGGCACTTTTCGAATAATAGCGTTCTCCACCGAATCGGCCAAACAATATATGAATAGTCTACACTTTTTTTTGGGAGATGGGACTTTCTGGATCTGTGTAAAGCCTTTCTATCAACTTTACACTATGCATGGGGATTTGGGCAGTACAAATAACTACATCAATATTTTGCCATTGGTATACGTGCTAATGACTCATAAAAGTCAGGAAGCGTACGAAATTCTTTTTTCTATGCTTAAATCTCAACTCCCAGATTAAAACCAAAAAATTTTAAATGCGATTTTGAAGAAACAGCGATGAACGCGATGATCAATACATTTGAAAATATTTCAATCACTGGTTGCTATATCCATTACAGAGATGCGATATGGCGAAAGGGTAAACAATTAGGACTGATTAAACAAAAATTGACGAAAAGACAAGTGGCACTTAGTGTGGTCTTGCCTATGCTACCACAGGACAAAATTCTTCAGGGCTGGTTCTATATTACCTCTCAAAGTCCCGACGGTGACAAAAGTAAAACGTTTAGGCTTTACATGTTAAAACAATGGCTAAAGGACGATTTTATCAAAGTATGGTGTGCATTCGGCCAGGAACGTCGTACTAATAATTTAGTGGAATCTTGGCATGGCAAAATGAAGAAACAGATATTGAAAAAGAATCCCAACCTAATAAGGCTACTCACTGCGCTTTCAGAAGAACTTGTGTACCATAGTATTTTAGACGTTACTAATATAGATTATATATTATATATGCAATAAAAGCAATATTGTACAAATTATCTGTATTATATACCTTCTTCGTATAAGAATTACTGTAAAATGTGATATTTCAACATGGGGAGGGGTCATGACCAACGCTCTGGGTCGTACCTCGTGCAAAGGCTGGCCATCGCCATACAGCGTGGTAATGCATCCAGCGTGATGGGCACCTTTGGACCGGGTGCGACCGGGGGCGGTCTTTTTTGATAGATATAGTTGACATTTATTGACGTATATAATATTGTATTGTTAATTTAATTGACTTATAATTTAAAATATTTTGTTTTGAATTGTGAATTTAATCTTAAATTGGCATTTTAACCTTTCAACATTTGTTATACTATTGTAAATATATGAGAGATTTTATGGAGGTGCAAAATATATGCTAGTGAAGTGTTGGTTTAGATTCGCATAAATAAAAAATAAAGACTGATTACCTAATCAATTGTTTTTATTTAATATTAATGCAAATAATTACTTAAGGGGATGGCTGGCCTTTTTGTCCAGTTAAATGGTTAAGGGGATTTTTGGACTTATTGTCCAATTATCCCCTTCCAACACTCATAGACGACGCGCAGGGGATTTCTGGACAAAAAGTCCAGAAATCCCCTTCGTAGGGGATTTGCTAAGGGGATTTCTGGAATAAGCCCAAAAACGCACCATTCATAACTTTGTCAAGGCAAACAATTTTCTTACTGTGTAATATGAGCCTTTTTTTATGCTTGATAGGTTAGCCTTTGACCACTATCTCACCTGGTAAGTGATGATGTGGTCGAAGATGTTGTTCAGGCTAACCTAGAAGTACTGGATCTCAGGAACAGCTGCCGGAACGCACCGTTTGGTGCTTGGCGACAGATTTTCTACTTTAAGGAGGTTTGGAGCTAGCCAGGCGGGCATTCGCAAAATGCCCTACCACCATGCTATAACGACTGCCATCCTAAGACAACAACCGGTACCGACGGCTTAACTTGCCCTCCGAAGCACGAAAACGCTCAGTAGTAATGTAACTAGCGGTCACCCATCCAACTCATGACCGCGCGCGACGTTGCTTAACTTTGCTGATCGGTTGAGAACAGCTAAGTAAACTTCGCTACGAGCGCTTCAAAACGTATAGTTCAAAACTGCTTAAAGAAAATCTAATTCAATAGTTTTCAGTTGATCAATACGAGGAACTCCAGGCGAAGCGTAGACCTGGGTTTGACATTTAACTTCAATTTCCTAACTACTTTAGAACCACAAACATATATACACTCGAGAGCAATGAATCCGGGTCACTTAAAGAATGTTAAAAATCTCGGAAACTAAAAATGATAGGTTAATGCAATAAATTGTATTTAATAGACAATGTAATACTCCTTAAATGAAAGTAAAAAAAATATGAGTCACCATACATTTTATTAACACAAAATTACATAAAGAAAAAAACTGCTGATCTCTCCTTAAAACAAAAATAGGAAACATGAAATTTTTGAACTTTATTACGATTTTCTTGAATTTTAATACTTCGTATTGCCTCCTCGTGCTTCCATTACTGCGTTTACGCGGTTTGGCATGCTGTACACCAAGTTCCTTATACGATTTTGGGGAATATTCTCCCATTCCTCTGTGAGAGCAATTTTGAGCTCACGAAGCGTGATTGGGGGAGGGTTTCGTTGTTTTACGCATCTGCCTAGCTCGTCCCAAGCATGCTCGATCGGGTTGATATCCGGGCTGCGCGCTGGCCACTCCATACGAGTAATGTTCATCTCTTGAAGGTAGTCATTCACAATCCTACCTGTATGAGGTCGGGCATTGTCATGCATAAATATAGCATCCTCACCTAAATTGACCATAAATGGACCAACGTGATCATTGAGGATTTCTTCCACATATCTTACGCTAGTTAAAGAGCCGTTTTCTATGATCACCAGCTCTGTGCGACTTTCAGAAGAAATTCCGGCCCACACAAGTACAGACCCACCACCGTAGGCTACTTTTTCTTCGATGCATGCTTGCTTGAATCTTTCCCCTGGTCTTCGATACACTCTGTGTCTTCCATCGTGCTTGTAGAGCATAAATTTTGATTCGTCGGAGAACATAACTTTTGACCAATCTTCAATACTCCAATTTACGTGGCTCTGGGCATATCTTAGTCTCGAAATACGATGCCCACGCTCCAGTTTAGGGCCGTTTGCAGGTCTAAGGGGTTTTAAGTTAGATTCAGCAAGCCGACGTCTTACTGTCCATGCACTTGGGTTACTTCCTCCGAGGCGTCGAAACTGATTGGTGAGTTCAGTTCCTGTGAGAAAGCGATTTCGAAGCATGGTGTTCACCAAGTATCGGTCTTCTCGTGCTGTGGTACACCTGGTTCTGCCCGTTCCTGGTCTGCGTAGGTTAGAACCAGTTTCTTTGTAACGTCGGAGAACTCTTTGTACTGTTGACAGCGACACACCGACAGTCCTGGCTGTATCGCGCTGACTCCGGCCGGTTTCCAGCATTGTAAGTATTCTGGTGCATTCTTCAGGCGTAAGCGACATAATTTCAGCTTGAATAATGAATATAGAGCACTATCAACATGGTTTATGTACCCACATAAATGACAGATTACAAACAAAAGCAAAACCAAATGCTGTAATTTCGTAGTTCCATCTTCGAAAGTGGCCCTTTTTCAAATTTGATTTTTTATGATATAACTTTACAATAACTAAGAAGTTTTAATACCTTCATTTAAGGAGTATTACATTGTCTATTAAATACAATTTATTGCATTAACCTAGCATTTTTAGTTTCCGAGATTTTTAGGATTCTTTAAGTGACCCGGATTCATTGCTCTCGAGTGTATTATTGGTGCAAATCAAAGTCAATTGGAGTTTTAATCAGTTCCAAAACATGTTTTATTATTATATTGTACAAATAAAAACTTTAAGTAATTTTAAGTTTAACTGAACAACATTTTCGTCATAACTTACCATCCTATGAGTATATATCCATATTTGGTACATATATATATGCGTGTGTGTGTATCAAAATACCACCATATTGAGTTTAACCTTATTCAATGCGATTTAATTCAAATCTATCATTATTATGGATAATAAGCTAGCCTTAAAACACTATCTCGTGACTATATATATACTAGCTGACCCGGCTAACGTTGCTTTGCCATATAAATAATTTTGGCTATTAAAAAATAAGGGTTGATCGTAGAAGGATGAAAATTGAGGATTGTATGTATTTTTGTATGTTGTATCATAAAAAAATAGAAATTAAAAATATTTTCTAAAAAATAAAAAATAAAATTTAGGTTTGGACTACCCCTAACATTTAGGGGGATGAAAAATAGATGTTGGCCGATTCTCATAGATACCGGATAAGCACAAAAAATTTCATCAAAATCGGTCAAGCTGTTTCGGAGGAGTATGGCAACGAAAACTGTGACACGAGAATTTTATATATTAGATATATATATGACTATATATATATATATATATATATATATATAGACTAGATATATATATATATCTTCTACATATACATATCAATAGATAATACCTAGTATTATCTACTGATCCAACTCCTCGCGTCATTTATTACGAATAATCATAATTTTATTACTTTTGATAGGCAAGATTGGTTGTTTCCACTCTATATAATTGGATGAGGTTGCTGACATAGTAATAACAAAAATAATATGAAACATATTATAATATAGTGTTTTCTAGAAAAAGAAATCAATTTATTCCATATTAAATTGACTCACATGTATTTTTAACAATGTTATCTTTTTTTTTTTTATGCTGGATAGGTTAGCCTTTGACCACTATCTCACCTGATGGTAATTGATGACGTGGTCGAAGATGTTGTTCAGGCTAACCTAGAAGTACTGGCTCTCAAGGACAGCTGCCGGAACACACCGTTAGGTGCTCGGCGACAGATTTTCTACTTGAGGGTGGTAGCTAGCCAGGCGGGCATTCGCAAAATGCCCTACCACCATGCTGTAACGACTGCCATCCTAAGACAACAACCGGGACCGACGGCTTAACGTGCCCTCCGAAGCACGGAAGCGCTCAGTAGTAATGTCACTAACGGTCACCCATCCAACTCATGACCGCGCGCGACGTTGCTTAACTTTGCTGATCGATTGAGAACAGCTAAGTAAACTTCGCTATGAGCGCTTATCTGTTTTGAAGCGCCCGTAGTGAAGTTTGCTTAGCCGTTTTTAATTGATCAGCTAAGTTAGCAACGTCTGCTGCGGTCATGAGTTCTATCGGCGACCGCTACAGACATTACTAAAGCGTACAAAACACTTAGGCTGGGTTGCACAATATCTAGTTAACTTTAGTTTAATTATTCAGTCAGAATAAGAATGAATATAGAACGTTTTTTGAGGATCATCGTTAAATTTGATGCAACTAGTAATAAATCATTCTAACAAAAAATAAACATCAGTTAAGTACCATTTTTGGTACCTTATATTTCTTACAACGTAGAACCCCCATATAACCCCTTATACTAATTAATTTTAAAAAATCAAAGCACTGTACTGCTCCCGTATTGAATCACAGAATAAATGATTTAACTTTTTTTTTATGCATGTAGTTATTTGGATTGCCCTAAACTTTTAATTGCTTACAATTTAGAGGTTGAATTCCAAAATACTGTTTATTTTGTTACGACGTTAGATGTACGCGTACTTCAACATAAGAGAAAATATTAATTTAATCAGATATTTTATATTATTAAGTAACGCGTTAATTAAAGTGCTCGTTGCGAAGTTGCTTAATAAGTTGGCATCGTCAGGACCACTATGCCCTAGCTATGAATGAAATTCTATTGCTATCATTATCGCCGATGCCAATCGTTATTCGTTCTGAAACGATTAGCAAAGTTGAGTAAACTTCGTCGCGGTCATGAGTTGGATGGGTGACCGCTAGTGACATTACTACTAAGCGCTTCCGTTTTTCGCAGGGCACATTAAGCCGTCGGTCGGTATATTATTGATACAAGTCTATACTTGTATCAAACATTATACTAAAAGAACGAAATTTGTGTATTCATACTTTTAAAGGAAATACAAACATGATTATTATGTGTAAATAGTAATATAAGAGTATAAGAAACAAAAAAACTAGAAATTACCGATCAAAATAAATGGTGGTGCTTGTTTTCCCTCCAATGCATAAATAAACCAAGCTTATTCCCGTATATCCTACATCGCTTTTGTTTCAGAGTATTCTAGCGCGTCGTCCGCCATGTTTGTTATCTTATTTCCGTTTCCGGCGACCAGCCGTCCTCACTTCCGGTACAATTTTCTTCTTAGCTAATTGTCTATGATATGACAATAATGCTTTTCTTCTGACTAGGAATATTTTTTACGGAATAACTGGAATTATAAACATTTTTGATATTGTTATCAAGCATTCTTACATTTTTATTTCAACGTGGGGTTTTTTTTTATATTCTTGTGACGGATCAAGCACGAGGCCCACCTGATGTTAAGCGGAATCTGCCTATACCAGACGTAATTCGTCACCAGTCACGAATTGCACTGCACCCGTCAACTTGAGACATAGTTATTAAGTCACGTGTGCCTGTAATTTCACTGGCTCTCAAGGACTGCTGCCGGAACACACCGTTAGGTGCTTGGCGACAGCTTTTCTACTTGAGGGTGATCGGTAGCCAGGCGGGCATTCCCAAAATACCCTTCCACCATGCGGTGAAGCTCAAGCCCGCGGGAGATTCGAACCATGGGCCTGCGGCACGGCAGTCCATAGTCAATGACACTGAGTCAACACTGCTTCTAATTCTTCTTTTATGTGATATACGAGTAGTGCATGTGTGTGTTACTTGGAAAAGATTATACAAGAATAAAGTACGGTTATTTATTCATGTACTATGGCTGAGGTACAGACCTACACAAGTTCAAGTCAAAATTTGAGTCTAGACTCAAACTCCAATCACTTTTCTATCCATAGTCGCTATCGGCCTGCTGTTGGAGTATGAGTATTTGCTCAGGATTGAATGAGACGTGCTGAGTCGCAAAATCAGCAGACGTGAAAGTGTCAAAACATTGCAAGGAGGTAACGGTTCTATTGTATTGAGCATAGAGAAATATATTCTCTTTTCTGTGGTATTGACAATATTGATGTATGAAATATCGTGTTTTTTATAAATTTGATTAAGTTTGGTTTATGTTTTATATATGCACATATTTTAGATGCTTTCTGTGTATTTATTATGTTTACTTTGTGAAGGTCACCATCTATGTAAGAAAAAATGTAGTCTTCCAAATATGGGTTGTCCGGAGGAGGTCGCCTTTAGCGATAATGCTGCTTATTTTCTACCGACTTCAAAAAAGGAGGAGGTACTCAATTCGTCTGTATTTTTTTTTTTTTTTTTTTTTTTTTTTTTATGTTTGTTACCTCATATCTTCTGACTGGGTAAACTGATTTTAATAATTCTTTTTTTATTTGATAGCTGATGCTTGCCGTGTGGTCCCATTTAAATTTCATCAAAATCGATTTAGCCGTTTTTGAGTTACACTCCAAAAACTGAAAAAGTGTTTTCCTGTCCTGATATTATAATCAATGTTTGTTACCTTAGAACTTTTGACTGGGTGAACCGATTTTGATAACCTTGTTTTTATTTAAAAGCTGATGCTTGCCGTGTAGTCCCATTTAAATTTCATCAAAATCGGATAAGCTGTTTTTGAGTTACACCCCAATAACTGAAAAGTATTTTCCTATCATGACGAATTCTCATCGAAGCTCAAATTTGGTGGTAACACAGTAATATTTCCTCAACGGTATAAGATAGAAATAAAATTTTGGATAGGAAGATAAAACGTGTATTATGCTGCAAGCAAGTCTTATTTTGATAATTTAAGTCTGTTATATGTTACTATATCTGGTGGTAAGTTAAACATAAGCCCATAAGTAGCAAGGGTCACTAAAAAGGGCGAAATAAAAATTTTTACCAAAAAAATAGAACCGACTTCAACACTGAAATGTGTGAAATAACTTGTCGAAGTCGGTACCATGCGCACAATATTGTGATGATAGGTACTTTTGAACCGTCATGGTACCGACTTCAACAAGTTATTTCACACATTTCAGTGTTGAAGTCGGTTCTATTTTTTTGGTAAAAATTTTTATAATATTGTTAGGTTTGCATTAAAGCCTGCTACGCGGATTACAAAAAAAAAATGTTCATATCGTATATTTGTGATTTTGTAATGTAATCCGCGTAGCAGGCGTTATTGCAAACCTAACAATATTAAAATTTCATTGTTATTTATGTAAAGTTGCCTGTTAGTTATAAAGTTTCCATTTATTTGTTTTCATGCTATTCCAATTAATACAAAAAAACCTTAATAGATTTAAGATGAGCTTATGTAATGTTATTTATTATCTTCCAAAATATAAATGAATTATGACCTTATATATATTTTATTAATATATATTTGCATACTTATAGATTATTCACATCAACTGGAACGTCCACAGTTAAACAAAGGTCTTCTACATTGAGGGTGTTTGCCATAAACCTCCCGCTTGGGGGAGGCGTCTTTGAGGTCACATTTAATGGTGACAATTCTTCAGAAGGCACTACTACCTAATATTTCCTTTGTTCGCCTCTTACGACATCAATCGTGCGGGAGAAAATTGGGGGCGCAATTTTAACCCGACACCGTACGGAAAGTTATTACTTACTAAAAAATTACACCAGTTCCTCACGAAGCACTCCATTTAATTTAAAAGATTTTTTTTCGACTGTAAGAATATTTCATAATAATGTCGTAATAACAATTGATTCCATAATTTGTATATTTAAGTTTAATCTACCTATTGTGTTATCTACACTTAGTTATATATTATAATTATAATAATGTTATAAACGAGACAGATTTGTATTTTTGTATTTAATGTCGAACTTACAGTTATGTCAAAATAACAAATTTTTAGGTGTTTAATTTATAATTTTAGTTAAATACCCGTGCGGCCGCTAGTTCTTAATATTTCTCGAACTACGTGGGTAAGTACAAGCTAGACAACCTAGCACAAAAACCAAATAATGTAAAAAAATGAACATATATGGCATTCACCCTGAGGAAAACCAGCTTCACACAATAAAATATACTCCATATCAGTCTGTACATAGCTAGTAAAAAGTGTTACGTAACCTTCTATTCCTCCTTATCTCCTAGTACCCATAACCTCCGCCACCAATATACAACCTCGTAAAGTTACGGCAATTTCAGCCGTACCGCACCATTATGCCGTTGTGCCGTAACGTAATGCATTTTACGGCTAATAAACATAACAATGCAGTGCCCTCAAAACTGAATTATGTCAGTTCCGATTTTTAGGCATGTAGAGATTGTTATTGTGGGACTGATCTGCCCCCGATTTCGGTGGCGTGAAATTTCTATCAAGTTCCTTAAAAAACTACGTAATTTACCGAGTACGTTTTTTTTATCTAGTCCACAGGGTGCCATTAAGGTGTAAAATCGCGTCGGTGGCAGCAAAATTCCAAATGTAAACAGTTTTATCGCGCGTGTAGCCGGGTTTAATAAACATTCTACATTATCATGATATAAACGAGTATAAAACTTGCAGATGCACAATATTTCTCGTAATTTCGAAAATCGAAAGTAATTAATGAGATAGGTATAGATTTTAAAAGATTTCATAAATGATCCCTACGATATTTGAACATATTACAACAGCCAAATATTTTTTTATTGTATACCTTTGACCACTATTTCACCTGATGGTAAGTGATAATGTCGTGGTAGCTAGCCAGGCGGGCATTCGTAAAATGCCCTACCATCATGCTGTAACGACTGACATCCTGAAACAATAACCGGGACCGGTGGCGTAACGTACCCTACAAAGGACGGAAGCGCTCACTAGTAATGTCACTAACGGTCAACCATGCAAGATTATGATCGCGGTGGACGTTGCTTAACTTCACTGCGGCTAAAAAAACTTCGCTACGAGGTACCTTTACGCGTAACAGATGTAATTGCGTCTTTTTTGGTAAATGGGTACATTAAGATACACAACAGTATCACTTTAAGACCAAAGGACAGTAACCGCAGATTGGGCCGTCAGCACTCGGTTGCTCAGACTTAAAAAAAGTTCGTGAAAAGCGTGCTCGAGGTAATGTCATCCTTCACCACGATAACGCGTCCTCACATTCCGCTAAGGTAACAGAAGCATATTTGAAAGCTTCAAATGGAACTAACGATGCATTCGCCATAAAGCCCAGACCTCACAATTTTATTTCTTGAAATTAATGACAAACTTAGAGGTACACGTTTTGCGAGCCCTGAATCGGAGGTGAATTCGTTTCACGAAGTCATTGAAGGTTCCTAAGGAAGACTGGTCTGCTTTTTACAATGATTCAAACGAAATGTTTCATCATCCAGATCAGATATATTTCTATACTCAAAAAATCTAAAACGCATATTACTTATAGAACTTACTGTGCCGTGGGAAACAAACATACCTACCTAAAGACCACACAATAAAAACTAACAAATATTATAACTTAACAAATGAATTAACCAAAAACGGTTATGTGGTTAATTGATATGCTGTAGAAGTCGGAGCAGGGGTATACCAGCGAAATCCCTATATAACCTACTAAAAGACCTTGACTTGTCAAGAACAACCGTAACTTCCATCCTAGAACGTGTATCCAAGGCGGCATTAGTAGGATCTTACTAAATTTGGTTGGGCAGGGGAGGAGGCTCGAGCGGTGAAAGGGAGCACTGATACATCATAAAGGGGCCCCGTAACCTTACTCACTGGGTTGCAAGTCCCAGGCACCTTGACTTGGGGCCTCTTCCTCTGCAACGCTATGGACCCGGCACCCGCACGGTGAATCCATGGAATGCTAAGTAAATGCGTCTCAAACGAAATCAAAACATTGATTCGTTTCGATCTTTGACTTATTGGCTTCTTGACAACTGTTTTTATAGTATTAAAGAATTTTGTAAAATGTAATATATTTACCCTACATAAAAATTTGTAAGTCTGCTTGCAGACTAAATACATTGTATCCTAAACCACTAATATTAAGATTTTATATGACATGTATATTACCAAATAATAATTTGATTTGATTACTTTCTAGAGAAGCTTGCTAATTTTTCCACTACATACTCATTTTCAATCAAGTGAAATCGGAGATCAATGCTTTTTTAAAGTATCATTTCTTTATCACATTTTGGTGGACAAGTGAAGATAAATCTTTGTTCTTGAACACACAGTTCAGTGCACGGCGTAGTTGATTTTTCAAGATGTGGTAGCAGTGACTCCTGTGCTAGGGCTTCATGGTTCGGACCCCGCTGCAAGTTTGCGCTTCATAGGTGATGAGGCATTTTGCGAATGACCGCCTGGCTAGCTACTAACCACAAGTAGCAGTGTTAGAGCTGCCTCCTGATTTCAATACTACATATCTAATCAATTATACCAGCCAAATACGAGCTGGACCTATGATCTGTTGGATTTAGCTTCAAAAATACGTTATTAGGGTTCCGTACCCAAAGGGTAAAAACGGGATCCTATTACTGTGACTTCGCTGTACTTCCGTCCGTAAAAATTAAAGATAAAATAAAATAAATATTCCCATACAACAAACTTGATTTTTTGCCGTTTCTTGCTCGATAATAATATCGGTGACAGTAGACGCTTTAACTATTCACAGAATATTTAGTTTTATGTTCTCTTTAAATATAATTAGTTAAAATAAATTAATAATATAAATAATTAAGGGGGCTCCAATACAATAAAAGATTCTTTCGTGCGCAAGTCCCACTCGCACTTGGCCGGTTTTTTTTTCGTTTATCTATAATAATAATTATTTATTTCCGTTGACATTGTTTTACAATAATTAATTTATATCAATAGGCTTCCCACTAGGATTCCCTGTTTTGCGAAGTCTATTTACTTCCTAATATACAAATTTATATGATTGATATTGCATCTATACAAGACAAACAATTAAATGAATCATCATAAATTATTTATAAATCATCTGGGTAAGACAAAACCAAATCTGGCTTAGTTTTCAATATTTAATGTTGAACACTGTTCCAGTTTTTACCACCGATTCTCCGATAATAACACCTAGTTTGACTTTTTTTTTAATATTGTTAGGTTTGCAATAACGCCTGATACGCGGATTACATTACAAAATCACAAATATACGATAGGAAAAATTTAATCTATATCCCGCACATGACTTAAATTTTTCCTATCGTATATTTATAAAATATTGTAAAATCACAAATATACGATAGGAAAAATTTAATCTATATCCCGCACATGACTTAAATTTTTCCTATCGTATATTTGTGATTTTGTAACCTAGTTTGACGCTTGTATGTTGGTGCGTTTTTTCATTGTAAATAATGTATCCGAAATATAAAGGGATGTCCCATCGCGCAAGGTAATGGATTATTTGATAAACGGTGTGTAATAAACAAGGCATGGTTTATGGATAGTTGCAAACCATTATTTAAACAATGCAATATTCTGCCACTTCCGTGTATGTATATCATGGACTTATGTATTTTCGCTAAACACATCCTAAATATTTCAAATGAAATCATGCCAAGGCTAAAACGTGCAAAGTTCTTAAACCTAACTAATAAGTATATCAACTCCCTGCCGTAAATATATTTATAAAAGAAATGTTTTTACTATGTGCATAGTGGTGTATAATAAGTTACCAGAAGATATTAAAAATTTGATTGGTAATATTTTTCTAGCTAAATTGAATAGTTAGCTAACAGACTAATGTTTTTACAGTTTTGAAATAATACATTAACTTCCCTTAGGGTAATAACAAATACTTTAAAATATTTTAAGAAAACATCAAATTAATATTTTAATAAAACACTTAAAAAATATAAAAATATATCTAGTGACAATTCCGATTAATTTTCCTGCTAAGCCGACGTGACGTCACAAACGCCACGCAGCCAAACCGGAAGAATTTTCGACGCGTTTCGCTTCTACACGAAGCATCCTCAGGAGGTCTTGACTCTTCGAGCGCACGATCGAGAATAAGCGGCCGGCTTTTTTTTTTTTTTTTTTTTTTTTTTTTAGGGAGGACATAGATGCTGTCTACCGCTATACGGACGTACAGCTCCACCGGACTTTGGGCGAGGGGAGGCCCTCTTATAGCCCAGGAGGAAGAAGCGCTGAGGGCACTTCTTCTGAGACGGGCGTATAAGGCGAAAAGCGCCTTATACCTCCGTCTCCTGCGGGCGCCGAAAACGCCACGCTACTATCGGGAGGGGTGACAGCGAGCTCAAGGGCACCACTGTGGTTCGGACCTCGGCTTGTCTCGCTGCCGAGAGACAAAGGGGGAATCGGAACTAAATGCCCCGGTACAACTGCAGTGTTGTACCGTTGAGAATGGGCCCTATTGAATATTGCTCTGTGACTATTTGGAGAGACACTAATCGGGTTTTTATTTTTGCCTCGAGCTCGCCGGCGAGCTCGGTGTTTGATTGTGTAACCTCTGATTACCGCACACCTGGGGATGTTACCAGGACGGCTTGCGGACAACGCTAAAGCTGCCAACGTAATGGCTGCGATGGGGTCATCCGGGTCGTCCAATACCTGCCGTGGTCGGCGACGGGGGGGTTTGAAGTATGGGTCGGATGAGGCAGTCGAATAGTTCGCTGCCTGGACAACCAGAGGGTTCGGGTGGTGGGGGGCTCGATCAAAGTGTCGGCGGACGCAGCCCTTATTGAACTGCGCTAAAGAGGGAAGGTTTAGGTCGCAGTGCAACTCGGCGCTCCGGACGTACCAGGGAGCGCCGGTTGCCCTGCGAAGAAACCGGTTTTGGAGGGCTTGAAGCTTATGTAGGTGGGCCTCACTAGCATGACTGAACACTACGGATGCGTACGTCATGATGGGGCGGATACAAGCAGTGTAAAGTGTCTTCTTGTTACTAAGAGACATTTTACTTTCTTTACATATTAAGGGACTTAGGCGACCCATGACAAAGGCCGCCCTGTTACGGACCGTATTAATGTGATCTTTGAAGGTGAGATTCCGATCAAGGGTTACTCCAAGATATTTGGTTGTTCTCACCCAGGGAATGGGTTCATCGAACAGAATTAGTGGCTTCGGATAGCGGGGGCGGGTTTTCTCAGTAAAGCACATAGCTGTGCTTTTAACTGGATTAACCGCTATGCGCCATTTTCGGAACCAGTCACCGATCTCGGTGATGGCCCGTTGAATGACGAAATATGTCTGTCTATTTACATGCCAGCCAGTGGAATAAATGACGGTATCGTCCGCGTATTGGGCTATAAAAACTTTGGGTTGGGCGCGAGGGATGTCACTGGTATACAGTGCGAAAAGGATGGGTGATAGCACGGAGCCCTGAGGGACTCCGGCTCTGACTGGATGAGGAGTGGAGAGGGTGCCTTCCACGCGGTAGCGAAAGCTTCTGTCCCTTAGGAAGTCTTGTAAGGTGAGCACAAGACGCTCTGGCACGCCAAAGTGGTATAGCTTGTAAATCAAGCCATTGTGCCAGACTTTGTCAAAAGCCAAGCGGCCGGCGGCTCGGCACGCCTTTATATAGACGGGCTGAGTTAGCACGCCTTTGTCTAGACTCGAGCGTGAGTCACCGCTCTTTGTTGTAGCTCAATACACAACACCGCTCTTTGTTGTAGCTCAATGCGCTGTAGATCAATTGGTGAGTAATACGTATTTAAAGTGACAATGACATCATAATAATCATAAATTGATAACAAAAAATAATTTTGAATTGTTTATATTATGTAATGTGTTTTAGAATATGAAAAATATAGTAAAAAATATAACAAAATTACTTCCTAAAACAAATACATATTTAACTATTTTGTAGTGGCAAATTATCACTAAAAATACGCAACAGTGGTGATGAAACCAATTGCGTCTGTTCATTCAACAGTGCAACGCCTGTACTATGTTTTAATATTTCTAACGGTTCCAATACACACAATCGAAATCCCTTATCACAACAATGTAAAATCTTAAAGGTATTACTATCAAGGAGTTGATGACTGCTTTCAATTAAATGTTTTGCAAAGTGAGACTGTTCGGGATGGTCGTTCCTATACGCGGATTTGTGTTCTTTATATCTAATATCAAAATTACGGCCGGTTTGACCAATATTCCCTTAGGGTCCGTTACAGAATGTACTAATAAAGTTTCGGGTTGCTCACCAACACATAAAATAACTGAATCAAGCTTTAACCGATGGATAGGCATCGATGCCTGTGAAATGCAATGATATACGAATAAATATATTCGAAGGCAATGATAGGATAGTGTTTTATTTATTAAATATTTTCTGGGTAGTATAACCGGAACTTACTCGAACATTACGAAGAGCTGAAACAGGCTCTAAGTGATGTAATTCTGATGAATGATTTTCATAATGCTATATATTATATAGACATGACATTTTAAGTTACTTGACTTTAATTCAATTAACATAGAATATAAAAAAATTGCAGGCTGAATACTGTGACCTAACAATATTAAATATGAGCTTGAAATGAAATTTGATGATGTATGCTGGCAAATAAACCTTTGAATTTGAAGGCATTAGAAGCCAATTGAAGAGAAGAGGACCTATGCAGGGGAATTTCCTCACAGTAAAAAAGAAGTTCTTTCTCCCAAAATGTAGGCTTCTAAATAACTTACCATAGACGTCTCTAGCATATCCCGTAGCTGGAGTTTTGTTCTTTCAGAGGTCACGGCTCGTCCACTTTCCACGTACATTACAAACCTCTCAGGTGTAATAAAGGTTTTTGGTGTACTTCAAAGTTCTACAGTTCGAAGGAAAAGTATGATAAACTTTTAGAGGACGCGGCCCGGTAGTAATATAATATAAATTATAACTTATATTTCATTTTGCCACGCGACATTATATAAAAAAACTATCAACATTTTTAAATTTACAGCTGATAGGTTAGCCACTATCTCACCTGGTGGTAATTGTTGATGTTGTTTAAGATGTTATTCAGGCTAACCTACAATTACAGGCTCTCATCAATAACTGCCGGAACACCCCGTTAGATGCTTGGCGACAGATTTTCTACTTGATAGGCATTCGAAAAACACCCTACCGCCATTGTTATTTTTACGCTGGGAATACGCCCTACGCGTACCACGCAGTTCCGGGGGGAAGCCACGTGGTTAGCCACCATGCTATAACGGCTACCATCTTGAGACAACAACCGGGACAGACCGCGACGGCTTAACGTGCCCTACAAAGCACGTGCACGCCCAGCATTAATGCCACTAGCGGTCATCTATCAAAGTCATGACCTCAGCGGATGTTGCATAAGGGGGCGATTGTGGTCAAGTAGAAGCTTTTAATGGAAATCAAACTTTGAATTATATAAAGTTTAATCTCAATCCACGCAACACGTGGCTAGTACGATCTTTTATTTGTCCAAATTCGCGAAAATTAGAGAAAATAATACGTATCAATAATGCACCATAACTGTCCGATTTTACAAAATTTAAACATGGATTTGTAAAGGTCTCGTAATTGGTCACATTATAGCGAAAGTTAGATGTGAACATTGGCTATCGTTGGGGAGAAGTTCCAAAAAATAATTTTAATACAGCTGTACTTCAGGTTTTTATTCACCTATTAATCAAGAACAGCCCTGTGGTCCCGGGCTAAAATGTCAACTCCCTATCTCTACCCGTGGGTGTCGTGAGAGGCGACTTAAGGTCAGACTAAACTCAGAAGATGGGCAGTAGCGCTAGAACCTTTTGTAATTTTGAAACCAAAACAGATATATTTTGTTGTTGGGTGTAATATTTTAGAACAGTGAGTGTATTTTTTATTGTATATTAGCGGTGCGCTACCGGAGACCTAACTTTTCATATATCAAAAAGAACACTGTTGCCAAGCACCTAACAGTTTGTTCCGGCAGCAGTCTTTGAGTAAAATTACAGGCACACGAGACTCAACCAATGCATCTCTTAGAGTGACGGGCGCAGTGCAGTTCGTTACTTGTGACGAAATGCATCTGATACATGCAGAAGTTACGGCTTAACATCATCAGCTGTACCTCGTGCTTGTTCCGTTACAATAACATAATAATAATAAAAAATACATGGCACGATGTGGATTTAACTTTGTTAATTTCCGAATATATTGGGAGTATACCTTAGGTGAATTTTCTTCTTCTTCATCGTATTCTTCATGTCTGAAGGTCGTGTCCGTCTTGAAATGTCTCAACAGAGACGTTTACCAGCTGTTTCCACACCATTCTGTCCTCGGCTTGTCTCAGGCCGTTAGGCAGGGTAAGTCCCGTTATGGCCTTAATTTGGTCGGACCAACGGGTAGGTGAGTGACTCCGTGACCTTTTCCCCTCTATTTCTCCTACTTTAAACAGCTTGTCCAAATTATCTGGTTGTGTCCGGGCGATATCATCGCAAAAAAACCTCGCGAAAATCGCAAGGTTGTGGACTTCCAGATATCGACATGAAATTTATGAAACATCATGCTTTGTCGGGACGTCCGATGGCGAAATTGAGCTGCAGGTAGTAAATCGAACAGTTCCTCAGAACACTCCCCGTGATAGATGCGGTATTAGGTATTCGCAAAATGCCCTGTCACCTGAATATATTATGCCAACCTCTCATGAATGGAACAAGGGTCGGAAGATTTTAATGATGTTCTTTACATAATAAAGCCGTTCACGTTTACTGAACAACGAACAAAACTCATTAGAGATGTACCTACTCCTTATGTAGATAATGAGAGTCCGGATACGGCCTAAAGCCCACCACCCCAGGGAAATGTTGTCAGTGAGGCCAAGAGAGAAAAAAATATTGTGTTACAAGTATTTTAAAAGTAAAAAAAAACCGACTGCAACTTAAGTATAAATTATGTTCGTTAAGCGTTTTATCGCACCGCTGAAATTAAAACTGCAAGTTACAGCCCTTCATTTTTATACCCCATTCGATGGGTTTGGGAGAAAAAAATATTTCTATTCACAAAAAGGCGTTTAAAATCCGCCAC
Organism: Plagodis pulveraria; assembly: GCA_963890685.1. Classification (NCBI taxonomy): domain Eukaryota; kingdom Metazoa; phylum Arthropoda; class Insecta; order Lepidoptera; family Geometridae; genus Plagodis; species Plagodis pulveraria. The sequence continues at coordinate 4,346,712 of OY982964.1, read as the reverse complement.
ATCGTTTTTTTTTACACTAGTGTCAACTGCGCTCATAGGCTTATTGATCGTAGCGAAAAAATCCTACGTCTATGCCTGCGCTATCAAGACAAATATAATATAAATATATCATAAATTAAAATCGGTTAGCGTTTAGAAGTTACGGTGGAATAAAAAAAACTCACAATTATACTGTAGAATCTGAGAGCAAGCGATATAAATAAAACAGCGACTATCCGGTAACAGGTATCTTATTCGAATGAACAACCAAAATCTTCCTACTGAGTACATCGTCTACCCGCCGGTATTATTAATATGCTACGAATCTGTCATACACCACATATACATACATACATGAACCAGGAAAACAAAACCATAACACCCCTTTTTTGGGCAGTCGTTTCGTCGGCAGTGTTTGTGTAAAAGTAACGCTGAGTCCCCGGGTCGTACAAGGTTTTTCTGACAATACAATTATCATCAGTAGTCCGGAGGAAACTGTGTCTGGTTGATGTATTGACTTGCTCCCTATGACATGAAATCAAGACAATGAATCTACCGAAACCATTTAGTCCCAAAATCCCCTTTAAATTTATGTGAGTATTATGTAATTTATTTATGTATATACTTATTATATTTGATGTGTATGAATTAATGCGTATTAATTCCATATTCTTTTTAATTTATAATTTCTTTTTAGCACACTACCGTTCACAAGATTTTGTTGTCCTATCCATCCAAAGGTTGCCTGTAAGGTATTGCTTTAGCGATAAGACTGCCGATTGTATTGCCACTTTACATATTTATTTATATGTATTTGTAAATGAACTTGCGATTCAATTAACAAATTATATTTTACAAGTTATTGGACCACAAAACATTATGCCCCGGGCGGGAATCGAACCTGCGTCCTCTGATTTCGCGCCGGATGTCTAAACCACTCGGCCACCTGGGCACGCTATTAGCGAAATTTCGTGCTCCAATTGTATTACTTTAACCGTCATAGGGGATGGTGCGTGACTTAATGGGTGATTTATTGTGTCTGAAAATTTACTTTTTACTTATGTTGGTATGCAATAAAGAATAATCGTATGGTATCGTTTTCTGGTTGAATATGACGTGCTGTGGATTTTGACCATAAGTCAGGTAATAAGGTTCTTTCGAAGGATTAATCGTTGTATCCTCCCCTCCATTTGGTTTACGACGACTTTAAAATGAACATCAAAACAAAACATTTACGATGTCTACCGAAGTAAATTCTGCCTTACAGCTGCAGATCTTTGGAACCTTTTGTTATTTCCCTTATTTTATGTTTAAGGGCCAGAAAGACATAGAAACGTTAGCATTATTCAAAAGTTTTCAAATAATAGATGACATATGTCTAAATATACAAGCACTATCATGTGCTGAGCGAAAAATTGTGTGCTCCAATAATTTTTAAATTTGAATAGATGACATAATTGTATAATTATTATTTTTTTACCGGCTGTATGCTTTTATTAACTAAATACTACGAACTTTAAACAACACTACAGCACCTACAATAAAAGCATTTAGATCCCTATAAGTCATTGCAGACTCACAGGCAGTCCAAATGCTCCAGCCCACTACCAGTTGGCAGCGTGCCCAGCATGCTGGCAGCATTGCCCCATTGAATTGCAATGCTTATCCTTTGAGCCAAATAAGTGCCAGCATTTTGATCACGCGTCGCATCGACCAAGCGCTCTGATAGGTTTTGGAAAATACGATGAGCTCCCGGTCCCCACGGCCCCAACGTCTCTACACCAAACGGCTCAAATATGTAACCCATACCGAGGTTATTATATAATTAAATTAAGAGGAAAGTTAGGTACTCCATGCTTTGCTAGCTGAAGTGCACTTATGACTGAGACGCTTACTCGTATATATTGGAATGTCTTTGCGGAGTGATACTTCTGGCCCTCTTTTTAGGGTTCCGTACCCAAAGGGTAAAAACGGGAACCTATTACTGAGACTTCGCTGTCCGTCCGTCCGTCTGTCACCAGGCTGTATCTCAAGAACGGTGATAGCTAGACAGTTGTAATTTTCACAGATGATGTATTTCTATTGCCGCTATAACAACAAATACTAAAAATAAAATAAATACTTAAGGGGGGCTCCCATACAACAAACTTGTTCTTTTTACCGTTTCTTGCTCGATACTAATAACGGTGACAGGTAGACGCTTTAACTATTGACAGAATATATATTCTCGTTATAAATAATTAATTAAAATAAAATAAATAATTAAAGGGCTCCCATACAACAAAAGAGATTTTCGCCGTTTATTTGCTAAAAATAATAATGAAAACGAGATAATGGTACGGAACCCTTCGTGCGCGAGTCAAACTCGCACTTGGCCGCTTTTTTTGTGGTCTCAAGATTCGAACTTGTACCAATTATCCCTATAGCCGGGGTATGCTCTTACCGTTAAATCAACATATGACATTCTTAACAATCGTATGAGCTATATAATTATAACGTTTTTTTTTGCAATAACGCATGTTTCTCGTATTACATTACAAAATGTCAACGTTGTAATCAAAATACAACAATATTAAAATGTTAAAGTCCATCATATCTGGATAGAATTTCTACTTGAGGGTGGTAGCTAGCCAGACGAGCATTCGCAAAATGCCCTACCAACATGTTATAACGATTGCCATCCTAGGACAACCGGGACCGACAGCTTAACGAGACCTCCGAAGCACGTGCACGCTCAGTAGTAATACCACTAGCGGTTACCCATCCAAGTCATGACCGTGCCGGACGTTGCTTAACTTAGCTGATTGGTTAATAACGGCTAAGCTAACTACGGTACCAGGCTCCGAGCGCTTCATAAATACAATACACTTTTTGAAGTAATATGACCAAAATATTTTTTATCTCGTGAATTTTATGACCATATAGAATGGTTATATATCATACAGGTATTTCAGAAATCCGCAATTAAATGCCCATCATCGATAATACTAATATAGGTATAAAGTTTGGACCTTGAATTAATTGTGACACAAAATGTCGAATCAACTCAAGAGACTTAATCCCAAATCTTGCCGGTATTTCCTGAGAGATGGCGATATTAATCAAATAATATAAAAACAAACTAACGAGGTTCTATTTATGAATTAGAGATAAATTAAAGTTATGAGTCATATGTCATGATAGCTTTTCTGTCAGAGCATACCCCGGCTATAAGGTGGATGGCGTGGGTTCGAATCCCGCACGTGACTATAATTATTTGACGAACTTCAAAAAAAGTAGGAGGTGTTCAATTCGACTGTATTTTTTTTGTTTGTTACCGCAGTTCTTTTGCCTGGGTGAACCGATTTTGATGGTTCTTTTTTATTTGAAAACTGATGCTTCCCGTGTGGTCGTATTTAAATTTCATTCTATTCGTTCTATCCGTTTTTGAGTTACACTCCAAAAACTGACAAGTTTTGGAGTGTAAATCAAATGTTCCTATGTTATGATTATAGTCATTGACAGTGAAAGACAATCGATCCCATAAGTACTCGCAGCAAGGGTCACTATAAAGAGTGATTTTTTTTTACCTAAAAACCCGACTTGAACTCTCAAAAGTGTGAAATAACTTGTCAAAGTCGGTACCATGCTCACAATATTGTGATACGAGTATTAGGTTCTTTTGAACTATCATGGTACCGACTTCAACAAGTTATCCTCTCGTAATTTTATGTTTTTGTAACGTTTTAAACATTATATTTGTGAAAAACAAGACTAGGAACATAGTCTACCAACGATAGACAGATAGGGTAATCACATAAGCCGAGTATCAGAGCGGATCGGGATACCGATAAGTGGTCGCTAACTTCCTTACCCGCTGAGATACCAGTGTGCTCCAGCTTTAATAGCAATATAGTGATGTAGATAAGCACGCTGCGTGTCGAGTATACTTAGAAATGATTACAAACATAATTACCACCCGCATAACAAAGAGTGACTTCTTCGTAGATTGTTTCCTTCAGGGGGTAAACTCCCACCTAGGAAAGTTTTTTTTTTTTTATGCCTGATAGGTTAGCCTTTGAACACTATCTCACCTGATGGTAAGTGATGATGTGGTCGAAGATGTTGTTCAGGCTAACCTAGAAGTACTGGCTCTCAAGGACAGCTGCCGGAACACACCGTTAAGTGCTTGGCGACAGATTTTCTACTTGAGGGGGTAGCTAGCCAGGCGGGAATTCTCAAAATGCCCTACCACCATGGTTATAGCATCTAAGACAACAACCGGGACCGACGGATTAACGTGCCCTCCGAAGCACGGAAACGCTCAGTAGTAGGGCGGCGGGTGATATCAATACTAGTTTTATTTCTTCACGCTAGGTGGCACTAGTGCACTGTACCAAAAGCAGATGGCGGCAGTTTTGCTTGCATTTAAAATGTTGAGGTTGTATGGGGAAAAGGAATGTACTATTCATATTAAGCAGTAACTTTATTTATGTTTTTGGCGTTACCAACATGTATAGTACCACCAACTTAACTGTGCAGTTGGCGAGGGCGCTGTTGATCAAGGAAATCAACTACAAACTGTCACAATTTGAAGGAATGTTGTAGTTCTTTTTTCTGCCGCCTGAACAGATAAGTTGGTGGGACTGTAACATTATCCCGCTATCATGCATGTATATTAACGACATCTGTGTTTTGTGAAGGAACATCCAGAATATTTCCAATCGAAACGAGGTCTTTTCACAGCCAAATAGGTAATATCACATAAATAAAGAACTGTGGCAATATTCAATAATCTATTATATCAACCTCTTTGTTATAAAGTTACCTATATATAAAAAAATAATGTTCAATAAATGTATTTACGTTTTCAGGATTCCTAATGATATAAAAAAAAGTTAAATGGTAATTTATTCAAAACTCGATTATATGACTGGCTTTGATCTAAACGTTTCTGTAGCCAGTGATAATAATAATTAAGTTACATTAATATATTTAATAAAATTTGCACGTCTGCTTGAAGGCAGAACACACAGAATTTACACCTACATTTAAAACCTTTTGTGACTGTATTCTTGCGAATAATCCATTGGTTTGATATAACTATTCAAAAAAATATTATAACAAGGGAACTGTGCTTTAATTTGGGACAGCCGAACTTTTTTTGTTTTTAGAACCGACGGTTTTGAACGTCGTCGTACTGCTGCTCGGTGCTTTTAGGTTAGTGCCCAAAATATTGGTCCCTGATTTTTAGATTGTTTAACGATAGAGATTCTTTACATATTTATTGTTTACACAATTACGGTGTCGTTATATTATTGTTATCTAAATAAAAAACCCTGTACGATTCTTGTTCAATGTTCCGAAAACACATCGCACACCCTCACAATGACATTACTACTGTACTGTACTGTAACAGCCGACTCGTCCACTGCTGAACCAGCCTCCCCGTATTAAGGGGGTATTTGCCATAATCCCCACGCTTGGCAGGCGGCTTGGGGATCGCAGTGTAAGATGGCAGTTCTTTAGAAGGTGCTGCTGCCCACCTTCCAGTATTTTTCCTTAGTCGCCTCTTACGACACCCACGGGATGATCTGGGGAGGTGCAATTCTTACTCGGCACCCCACGGGGGGTGACATTACTAGAAATACGATTATTCTTTTCAATTACATCAGTTCAGAATCGACACTATTGATTAGTTTTTGCATCAGAAACTAAACTGTAACAACACTCTGAAGAGCAACGCTAAGTCTCAATTTTATAATAAAAATGTTCTCATATTTATATTTATTTCTGGTTTATGTATGTATTTTCAACTTACACTTCATATTAATACTTGTAAGATCTTCAACAAAATTCGTTGTAATTGAAGCGCTCGTAGCGAAGTTTACTTAGCTGTTCTCAACCGATCAGCAAAGTTAAGCAACGTCGCCCGCGGTCATGAGTTGGATGGTGACCGCTAGTGACATTACTACTTAGCGTTTTCGTGCTTCGGAGAGCACGTTAAGCCGTCGGGCCCGGTTATCGTCTTAGGATGGCAGTCGTTATAGCAAGGTGGTAGGGCATTTTGCGAATGCCCGCCTGGTTAGCTACCACCCTAAAGTAGAAAATCTGTCGTCAAGCACCTAACGGTGTGTTCCGGCAGCTGTCCGAGAGCCAGTACTTCTAGGTTAGCCTGAACAACATCTTCGACCACATCATCACTTACCATCAGTGAGATGTGTCAAAAGATAATCTCTCAGGCATAAAAAAAAATATTAACTTCCCAAGGGAACTCCTTTTACGATGTTCGGATTTGGTCCGCCTAGCGCGTGGGGTCTTCTCTCTCTGGGTCGTTTTCCCTCAACTTTTCCAGTGACAATCACTATGTAGGTTTTCACCAGGATTGTGGTGAAAACCTCCTTAATGTGATGTCAGAAGTGTATATGCCACGATAATAATCATTGAATGAAGTAAAATGAACGCACCCTTATGTAAAAAAGTTGAAACAAAACTCGTTACGCGAGCTGTCCGAAACACACACCGAGCATGGAAACAGGATTCATATATTGCTTTTTAACTGTTTATCTTTGTGTTGTTTGAAAGAAAACATATATACGATATGTTTTGTATCATCTACTAAAAGGGAAGTCTATATGTATAAATGCGGGTAGGTTGAAATGACGACAGGTTTTCTGTGAAGCAATTATGGCCGAGCGGTAATAGCTACGGACTGTCGTGCTGCAGGTCCATGGTTCGCTCCCCACCGCCGGCTTGAGTTTCACTGCATGGTGGAAGGGCATTTTCCGAATGTTCGCCTGGCTAGCTAACTACCCTCAAGTAGAAAAGTTGCCAAGCACTTAACAGTGTGTTTCGTTTCGGCAGCAGTCATTGAGAGCCAGAAAAATTAAGTGACGGGTGCAGTGGAATTCGTTCGGAGGAAATGCATTTGTTATAGGCAGAGATAAGTCCGCTTAACATCGGGTGGGTCTCGTACTTGTCGAAACAAGTACGAGGCAATGTTAAATCTATAAATCTGTGCATATTTGGGTCATGCTGTCCTCCAGATCTTATTTCCTCTTGAAGTTTGGAAACGACTTTAACATAAAAAACTGAATGATCAAAATGACAGTTTACATGCAGCGCGTTTCAAGCTTTAACCGATGGATAGGCTAAATCGATGACTGTGAAACGCAAAGATAGTGTTATATATATTAAATATGTTCTGGGTAGTATAACCGAAACTTACTCGTACATTCTGAAACAGGCCCTTAAAGTCGTTTCCAACTGAAGTTTATATGATGGTTAGTTAAATATTAATAATTATGATATATTAAAGTGCCCCTCCCCTAACTAAAACGACAACAAAAATTTAAGGCATTTCGTAACCTCCCATTTTATGCGTAGGTACGGGCACTGTATATATTTAAAAAAAACAACTTACAATAGACTCCAGGGTCCGTGGCATATTTTAAATTATCTGGGATATTGGTTAAACAATTACATTACTGTGGGGAACATTCTAACATACTCAAATATGTATTGTTCCATTGAAATTAAAACTGCAAGATATTTGTGGAATCGTTTCTTAAAGCCCTTCAATTTGATACATTGGGTATGGAAGAAAAAAAAAATTTTCATCTCACAATTTTTTCTTCTTATAATGTTTTGTGACGGAACAAGCTCGAGTCCCACCTGATGTTAAGCGGCCTAACCTCTGCCTAGAACAGATACATTTTATCACAAGTCACGAATTGCACTGCGCCCGTCACCTTGAGACATAATGGTTAAGTCTCATGTGCCTGTAATTTCACTGGCTCTCAAGGACTGCTGCCGAAACACACCGTTTGGTGCTTGACGACAGATTTTCTACTTGAGGGTGGTAGCTAGCAAGGCGGGCAATCGCAAATTGCCCTTCCACCATCGAACCAGGGACCTGCGGCTCGGTATTCCATAGCTATTATCGCTCGGCCATCATTTCTTCACAATATGGCGTCTACTATCCGCTATATTGTTTTTTTTACTTTTTCATGTTCCTATTGTCACCTGCGCTATCAAGATAAATCTTATGACATATCATATACTAAAATCGGTGCCGTTTAGAAGCTACGGTGGAATAAAGAAACTTACAAACATTCATACATGAACCCTGAAAACATAACACTCCTGTTTTGGGCAGTCGTGTAAAAATATAAGAAGAGAAATCATTGCTTATATTCTATGGTAGACCTTTGATCTCTGGGGGCCAACTCTCATCTCTTAATTCAGTCTTATTACCTTACATTATCAATTTTAATTTACACTACCACATATCACTATAGTAAACATACATTAGAATTAGAACTTCAAAGTGAGAGCGGGCTGCATGCATTGAATCAAGACTTGTGCGATAGAGATTGCGCTATATGAACATTATTGTTTCGTGACGGCTGTGGCACGAATTTTAGTATCAGTATTTTAAGTTTGAAATAATGATGTTGGTCATAATAGTTCTTAAAAGGTGGGAGTTGGGCCCTGGTCTTTGTCAAACTTACTACATTATTCAAAGACATTATACAACCACTGTGCATAGTCGTAGGCAAAGTTATTACCTACTGAAATTGCATCTAGTTTGCCCAAAGTTTCGTATTTCGCATAGTCCCATCAAAGTATATATCAGCTTTAGGATTACTTCCCCGTGTGATAAACAAAGTGGTTTGGCAAGACATGTTTAAACTTAGATAGAGTTTGAACCAAACCACCTACGGCAAATCTAGATATGACCTACTAATAAATAACCTACTATTTCCTGCCAAACTCTAGAGTTTTGGTAGGTTTAAATAGTAGGTTTCTATTTTTTTTGTGTGCTTCTTAATTTGTCTAACAAAAATAACTCGCAAGTGCGAGGTCTGGTGGACGCGTCATCAGTTTTGAGTTAAAATAACAATATTTTCATAAGTTCTAAGTATAGAAAAACCATTCCTAATTTCTAAGTCAATAAACAGTAAGTATATCTTATATATATATATCATAAAATAATATTATAAAGCAATATTACAACTTTCGTAGCGTTTATTACGGAGAGGTATCCGTTACGCTTTCCATACAAAAGAATAGTTTCACGTATTTTTACATATTCGCAAAATGCCATACAACAATGCTGTAGTATTTTTTTACACAAAAATGCTTTCGTATGTCCGTTTCGTCCGCTAAAAACGCTTCGCTCGAACTAAGTTTTCGCTCGGTCCACAAGGGCTTCAAAATATTAATATTTTATTGACCGAGCGAGTTAGTTCGAGCGAAGCGTCTCTGCTATAATTTACACTATTGATAATATGAAAGCATTTTTGTCATCATAAATTAATGTTCGGTTGTTCTCCTCTACAGGTCGCATTTCTCAACCGATTCTCACGAAATTGTGTGAGCAGGTTTCTATTATAAGTCCATAATTGTTTTTTGTGGATTCAGTTTTGGAAATTTTTCAAAATGACGGAGATATACATTATATGGTGTGGAAAGTATGGATCAGTGGCCTAGAAGTGATAGTCTCTCTCTCTCTCTCTCGTATATTCTATTATTTATTTTCGATGTTTCTGTAGCCAGTATATTAATTCGAGATAAATACGGGAGATAATTTAATCACAAACAACAAAATTATGTAATTATTGCCAAGTATGTAAAATTGTTGTATATTTACTACTTACCTACCAATTTCTGATACAAACAGCTTTATCTGTGGCCCGCGTGTCCAAGAAAATCTTTTATAATTTACATTACATATCTAGATTTTTGGATTTTGGGACGCATGTTTTTTTTTTTATGTTTTTGTGACGGAACAAGCTCGGGGCCCACCTGATGTTATGCGGACTAACCTCTGCCTATAACAGATGCATTTCATCACAAGTCACGAATTGCACTGCACCTGTCACCTTGAGACATAGCTGTTAAGTCTCATGTGCCTGTAATTTCACTGGCCTTCAAGGAATGCTGCCGGAACACACCGTTAGGTGCTTGGCGACAGATTTTCTACTTGAGGGTAGTAGCTAGCCAGGTGGGCAATCGCAAAATGCCCTTCCACCATGCGGCGAAGCTCCACCCCGCGGCGGGAATTGAACCATGGACCTGCTGCGCAGTAGTCCATAGCCAATGCCACTGAGCCATCTCTGTTTCACTTGTTCTTCTGCTTACGTTTGTATGGAAAGCGCTCCGTTAACTCTACTCTTAAAAGTGTCTCGAAAAGACTCTTTAAATGTTTTATTAAAATATTCATTCTTAAAATATTTGTTATGTGTCATTAATAAAAATAATGTCAGTAAACTGTATAATATAGGCAAGGAATAAATACACCATGAAAGCCACAGAACAAAACCAACCATACGTAACAAATCAAATTATTTCATTAAAAGCTAAAAGTCATTTATCAAACGAGTTTCACAGTAAAACTTTATCCTCGGAACAAATTGAACGAATCGCGAGCTTAATTTAACTTAAGGAAGAATTAATTACCGAGTATCTTCAACGGAGAAGCCGTAGTTAAAATTGAGAATGTAACTGAAACAACTTAGATTTAAAAATAATGTGCAGAATTTATGGTTAAAGCGGGAGAAAGAGCATTATTATTGGGCAGTGCCTTTGCCTCTGCCAATTTGAACTACTATGCTGAGGGTCAGTCATTAAGTCATAAATGTTATCTCGTATATTTCATTCTCGTTGTTTAATAGCCGTCTATAGTAAAATAAAATATATGCCATGATTCGACATGACATGTACCATATAAAATATGTCATGATACGACATGACATGTATCATATAAAATATGTCATGATACGACATGACATGTATCATATAAAATATGTCATGACACATGACATATAAATGATTTATTATCCAAGAAATATCAGAGCGCTTGGTTATTGCGAAACGTGATCAAAATGCTGGCACCTATTTGGCTCAAGGAATAATGCTGGGCACGCTGCTAACTGGTAGTGAGCTGGAGTGAACTGTCTGTGAGTCTGCAATGACGTAGAGATTGTCTAAATGCTTTTATTGAAGTAGCAGTAGTGTTGGAAATAGTTCGTAGTATTTTGTCCATATAGGCACACCTCCCGTAAAAAAAAATATATATGACATATGTTATGGTATATATTATATGATTTTTATATGATCTATGATTTATGATTTGACACATGTCAGATCGCGAGGCATGAGACGTGTGATGGGAGACGCAAGACGTGAGACGTGAAAGGTGAGGCGTGAGAAGCCGAAATTAAAATTAAGAACGTTACTGAAATAACGTAGATTTTAAAATATTGTGTAGATTTTAAGGTTAAAACGGGACAACTGCTTTCTTCACGATATGGGACTTATCGTGATTTATCTTAAGGAAGCGCCTTTTAATCCCCTGATTTGTGTTCGCTTCGGGAGGGATCACCTTCGTAAAGCATCATTATTTGACAATGAAAAATAAATGCACATATATTAAACTCCTAAAGACTTAAACAGACCCGAATAGTAGATTTTTGTTAAAAGTAAATATGATTTCTACCACGAGCGGCATTTAAACCAACGGTCTTGAGGGCCCGGACATGCTCTGCCCATTTGAACTTCAGTGGTGAGGGTGAGCCATAGTTTACGTTTATCCTTTCTTTTTTGTTGCTTAATAGCGATATCCATAGTAAAAAACAAATATATATTACATGATATAAATGATATATGATATTATGATGATACATGACATCTATATTTTTGTCCTATCTATCTTATATATATAAGAATCAAAGTCCTGGCTCACTGACTGACAGACAACGCACAGCCGAAACCGCTGGTTGCAGAGACTTGAAATTTGGAGGGTGTATTTGTCTGTATGCTTAGGGGTGTACTAAGAAAGAATTTTTTGAAATTCAACCTCTAAGGGGGTAAAAATGGGTGAAAACGTTTGTATGAAAGTCCTTTGTTTTTTAACTTACAGTTCTGAAAATTAGTAATCGGATAGATCATTCAAAATAAAAATTACATGTTCAAATTTTTTTCTACAGGGATGACTTAAGGCGTTGAAATTGGGGATGAAACTTTGTATGGAAAGGTCATTTTTTTTTTTAAGATTGATGAAAATTGTTATCCGGATAGACATTTTAAAACAAAAACATACCACAATAATATTTTTACTAGGGTTGATTAAGGAGTTATAATGGGAAAGAAAAATTGTCATCTGAACCTATACCGCTGGCGCTCTTCCTATTCGTCCATCTATCATATTGACGTATGTTTTGAACCGTAATAGGATAGGCAGGCACTTGAAATTACAACAATTAATATTTCATAAAAAAAAGAGAATAAAATCTAGCTTTCTTATTAAAATATTATGTACAAAAACTTTTTTTATTGTATTTTTGTACAATAAGATAATTTTCTAAATCAGATTACATTTCGATACTTATCACAAATTTGTTACAAAGCATGAAGAGAATGCTACGCGCTGAGCATCGGAATTCGGATGAGACGTCCGTCGCGCGTTGAGTATTATGGGCAACTCGAGTATAGTGGGGCGATCCATCATGTCCCATGTGGTTCCTCAGGTTACTTAAGTGATGAGCGCAGCCACTTTCAATCCCTGTCCTATTTATTCTATGGGACTTATGATAGGGCAATGGATGTCCGTAAAGAGATTTTCAGTCATGTAGTGTCTAATTGGGAAGAATTAGCGTAATGGTTTTATGATACTAAGAGTAACGAAGACAATTTCACCACTGCGGCTGAGTTCTCTATCGACATGTTACAACAATTGACATAGGGCAATACGTTGGAACTATCCCTGGCCGCGGGCAAGTATATAACTATGTTTTGAAAGCGTACCAGAATGGTAAACTTTATGGAAAATTTGGAACAGAAGGTCGACCTATAAAACAATTACGATTTAAAAAACCTATTAATATATGACACGTTTTGAATGGCTACACTGAGAAAAACGACTTAGGAGCTTAAAGCAAATTTGACCTTTTACCGTTGAATTGTAACTACGCAAGGTGAATTCACAAGCCTTAAGATGATTTTCACCAATCAATAAAAATGTACCATGTTTTATAATAAACAACAAACCGTCAAAAACACCTTCCGTAATGTATTTTCAGAATTGAACTTTTTAATACGATAATAATTGCAGTATTGACCATAAAATATACCTTACTTTTACGGCGGTAAACCGCCGCATTATACGGTGATTATCACTATAACGTACGACTTAATCAGCCTCATCGAAAAGTCAATATTTAAGTAAGACCACAAAATACACCTTAAATGAAGACGAAAAGAAACGCCTTCTAGTTGTAAGGCGTTTTTGTACGTATTTACGTTTGGTCGTTTTTGCCTTCATACCATATAAATTGGCCGTCATTAGGGCGCTTTTGACTTAAGATTTTTCTCAGTGTACCAAGACACTGGTTATGTTTCCTGACGAATAGTACACGCAGGCAAAGCCGCGGTTTAAAAGCTAGTAACACATAAGACGTGAGGATTTAGACGTTAGACGATGGACGTTTGACGTGAGGCGGAAACATGAGATATGAAACATGACATATGAGAGTTGTGACATGAGACATGATATAGATAACATAACCATGTAAATATAATATATACCAGGTTATTGGTAAAATGCTCTCTTGGTAAACAACCTCTTAGGGTTGACTTCTGCTAGTCCTACGAAACATTTTGAGATGATTTTTTTGGCAGGCACTTACGACACCCACGGGAAGGAATGGGGTTAACATTCTAACCCGGCACCTCACGGGAAGGCTCCATTATCAGATGTACGAACCCTAAAAAGAGAAGTGTTATATTCTTTAATGTTATCATCTTATCTTTTATTCACTATCAAAACATATCAGGATTCACTTGTTGAAGTGGTCTTCGGTACATTTCATACAACTTATCCCAGAACAGTTTTCTCTCCCAAAATGGATTTTCGAAGACTTCAAGTTCTTTCCCCAACCGTAGGTAAGGCATTTTATTGCGCTGAACAGGTGGCCATTGAATTGGAATCAGCTCGTTTTGATGTGGACTTGGATTCCTGTAGAACATATATACAATTAATTATTCAATAACTGACATGTTAAGCCATCGTCATTTCCGGCTGTTGTCTTAAGATGGCAGATGGTTATGCTAAGTTGCTTTGTTTATGGAGCTTTCAGACGCGCGGGTGGCCGACATTTTGCATGTTGGCAAGGTATTTGGCGAATGCCTGCGAGCTACCCAAGTAGAAAATCTTTCACCAATATTCTAACATTGTGTTCCAGCAGCTGTCCTTGTTTGGAAGATTCAAGAATAGATTAAGCGTGTATACCATTTCTAACTACTTCATCACTTCCCATCAGGGGACATTGTGATCAAAGGGATGTTTGTGGTATTATTGCAATAAAATATCCGACAACTACCACAAACTTGGCAAAATTAAGAATTAGCTGGAACTATAAAACGACCCGCCAATACGTTATTAGTATTTGGGACTGTCATGGTTATCCAATATACCTACTCGTAGCGTCAAAGCTTTTTATAATTATCTCACGATATACCAAGAAAAAAAGTGCAGGTTTTTATATTGACGATATGGGTCAATCACTCGCAAGTATGTGTATTGACGATATGGATCAAGCACTCGCCTGATGGTAATCGTCAAGCATACCCTTTACTATTACTCTGTCAGTATTCTGCGTAACAAAGCGCTCTTCACTTCGAGACATCGTTGCCTTCTCGTTAATGCCATCTGGTAGTGTCGGGTGATACCAATAACTGTGCCTTGGGGGCTATTGTCAAGTTACCATCTGTCATCTATCCCATCATTTAATCATGAACAGTGCTGCTTGGTGGATAAGTAATGGACAAGAAGATTATACCCATCCCAGCCGTATCACTGACCAGAAATCTTTTACAATTTTAAAGAACGACGACATTATAAAGTAAAAAGATATAATAAACCCACCTATATTTCATAAAATTTGCTATGATTTTTGACATTCTATGCACTGCCACCTCGTCATTTTTATCTGTAAGATGATGGTTAAGAATCGCGTATTTTATCGCATCCCCATGGCCAGCGCTATCAATACTTTCGAAAAAGTTGTCGTAACTTCCCAGTTTTCCTTTATACGCAAATTCCATTAAAAACACAACGTCATCATTATCAGAATGAGCGATCGCAGAATTTAATAGGCCATTTAAGATGAGGTGATCGCCAAAATAGTCAAAATAGCCCTTCAAGGTTTTATTCCCTATAGGTTCATGGCCGCAGTAGTATGTTTTTACGTTATCAGCTACCTTGATCTGAATGTCTTCAGAATCGAAGATAAGATCAGCTGGTAAGAAATCTTTGAAGTTATCATTCATTCTATCTTTGTAGTTTAACTCGTAATAATTTGAACTGGTCAAAAATAGGCCTTCTAAATTGGCAAATATAAACATTATTGGCACTTTATTGTAGTTCCGTTTCCTTAAAATATCTTTGGGAGTATTTGTTAGAAACGGGTCAGTGTTTAACAACCTCTTTTCAAGGCATGGCACAAAGCCAAACGTGCCGTCAATTTGATTCTGATAATATTCGTAGTTGGCTTTACTTAATATATCTGCTGGGAGTGTCTGGTAATAGTCAAATAGTTGGTTCAAATTTGTAATATCTTTAGGCTTCAAGGATTTAGCCAGATCCTTGGCAGTTTTTATTGGGTTAGCGTCTAATGACCAGACTGCTAACGCTGCTCCAGATTCTATTATGGCTCCTTGAAACAGACCATTAGCCATTTCAGAAAAGATAAGCATTTCGACTGACGTGCCACCTGCACTCATTCCATAGATTGTCACATGGTTAGGGTCACCACCAAATTTGTCGATGTTTTTCTTAACCCAATTTAGAGCAGCCACTTGATCTTTAAGACCAGCGTTTCCTGGAGCTTCTTCAATACCTAAGCAGAGAAACCCTAAAGCTCCCAATCTGTAGTTCAAAGTCACTGTTATGACATTTTCCTTTACGAGTGGTTGTACTCCTTCTGTTTGTCCTGACCCTATCAAAAATGATCCTCCGTGAATGTATACTAGTACTGGGAGAGGGCTGTTCAGAATCTTTGTGGGAGTGAAAACATTCACTATAAGGCAATCTTCGTCTCCAATTCCTCGTTGCGGACATATTACTGTACGATTCGCAATGAATACGTTTTCCCAAGGTATCGGAGGAGCTGGTGCCTACAAAAATAAAACATGAAAATTTTACATCAGAAGATGTTTAACTAAATAATTATAATGCATTATTTCTGTCCCCCTTGGCGGCGTGTGCTAATGGGTAAATTAAAACATGCGTTTCATATATAATGATAATTGAATTTCATTTATAAAAGCCCGAATTCAGTTATGTGTGATGTCAACGGGAGGAGTGTTTATTAAATTCGGTCATCATATATTATATTGAATTGGTTATGAACTACTAAATACAAATATCTTAATTTGACATATCAATGTGTTACAGGTAAAATATGAATCCATTAGATCCAAACTAGTGTTAACTGTGTTTCAGAGCCAAAAGCTTCTCCCATAGATATTAAAAATATCATAAGTATGCCAAAACCATATATTCAAGAACGTAAAGTTTAAAATAGGTTAAATAAATTACAATTTAACTTAAATGAAAAGTTCAGTTAAAGAACATAAATATCAAAGTTATAGAAATAACAAAATTTTTATACTAATTTTAAGTCAATTTATACTTCAATCCCAGATATGTACATTCAAAAAATAACGTTGTAACTATACACATTGCTTTTTGAATCCTAATACTAATGTCTTATACTAAAAATAAAGTTATTTCATGGTGGTAGATCAATTTGAGAATGCTGCCTTGGAAGCTACCACGATAAATTTTAATATTGTTCTGTTTGCAATAACGCCTTCTATGCAGATTACATTACCACGATAAAGTAGAAAATATGTCACTTAGCATCTCACTTCCAGCCGTTGTCCTATAGGATCAATTACTATTCTACGTAGTTTAAACCTTTTTATTATCTTCAATCACATCATCACTTATCAACAATTAAGGTTGCAGTCCAATGCTAGCTTATCAGTAATACTTACAGAAAAAGAAGAAGTGATGGCTCAGTGGGCATTGGCTATGTACTGCCGCGCAGCGGATTCAGGTCCACGGTTTGAAACCGGCCGCGGGCTAGAGCTTTACCGCATGGTGGAAGAGCATTTTGCAATTGCACGCCTGGCTAGCGACCACCCTCAAGTAGAAAATCTGTCGCCAAGCACCCAACAGTATGTTTCGGAAGCGGTCCTTGAGAGCCAGTAATTCTAGGGCCTGTTAACACCTTCGAGCACTTCATCACAAACTTCCATCGGGTGAGATTGTGGTCAAAGCCATCATCAGCAGCAAAAAAATAATTACATAATTACAAATATACGATCGGAAAAATTTAAGTCATGTGCGGGATTTGAACCCGCATCCATCCACCCCTTTAGGCGAGGTATGCTCTAACAAATTGCGCTAACATGACATTACGTCATAACTCAAATATTTCTTATCGTTCTTTATCCATAGTATTGGGATCGTATATTTGTAATTTTGTAATGTAATCCGCATAGCAGGCGTTATTGCAAACATAACAATATTAAAAAAAAAGTCCTTCCTGCCTGCGTCTACACTCACCCTAAATCGAAGATTTCCAACAGGCGGTGCTGCGTAAGGTATACCTAAAAATGCAAAATAATCTGCATCTTCAGACAAATACCCTCTTACTGCGCCATCATCAATATTTACATCTTTATACACATTATTAAATAGTTCTTTTGTTACTACACCATTCAGCACCAGTAAAAAACAAAATAACACAATTTTTTTCCACATAGCACTCAATAAAGCTGAATTTATTTACTTATTTAGTAATAACAAATATTTTAAAAGTATTTTATGAAAACCTTTAATTAATTATTTAATAAAACACTTAAAAAATCTTTATAAAAATGATCCTCAGGAGGTCTTGACTCAAAGTCAACTCTGAGTCAAGACCTCCTGAGGATGCTTCGTTTAGAAGCGAAACGCGTCGAACACTCTTCCGGTTTGGCTGCGTGGCGTTTGTGACGTCACGTCGGCTTAATAGGAAATTAGGCGGAATTGTCACTAGATATATATAATTTTTATAAAGATTTTTTAAGTGTTTTATTAAATAATTAATTAAAGGTTTTCTTAAAATACTTTTAAAACATTTGTTATTATTAAAAATGGATTTCCGCAAAGTAACGCCTGAATATATTCATTAACTTATTTATTATTACTTATACAAGATTTTTTAACGCGAGCAATATAGTTTGCGTGGTGTTACCTTTGCTATAAATCACTATTTAATGACATTTACAAATTAATGAATATTAATGTCTTGAAGAATAATTGATTTCATAATTAGTTGTGTGACGTTATGTAGATAAACGTAGTTTCCGTGTTTGATACTAGCTACTATTCGCGACTTTACTTGTTATGATTTAGTTGTTTTTTTTTATAACTGTTAGGCTAGCCTTTGACCACTATCTCACCTGATGTTAAGTGATGATGTCGTCGAAGATGTTGTTCAGGCTAGCCTAAAATTACTGGCTCTCAAGGACAGCTGCCGGAACACACCGTTAGATGCTTGGCGACAGATTTTCTACTTGAGGGTGGTAGCCAGGCGGGCATTCGCAAAATACCCTACCACCATGCTATAACGACTGCCATCTTAAGATAATAACCGGGACCGACGGCTTAACGTGCCCTCCGAAGCAAGGAAGCACTCAGTAGTAATGTCACTAGCGGTCACCCATTCAACTCATGACCGTGGGCGACGTTGTTTAAGGTTGAACTGGCCGGTCAGTTCTCCATACAAACGCCGTAGGGTGATCAGTCCCTTATTTGAGATTTTAGGCGCAGAAATAAGCAAAATATCGATTGAACTCGTCATTATCTAGGTTTGTGTCGTAAAGAAATTTTAAAATTTAATTAATTTGAAAGTTATGAGCCTTGAAAACTCTATATGAAAATGTTTCGAGGATCATAACGTTTATTTGAGTCGTACATTCTTAGATTGAAAGCTCTCTACACTTTTTAAATTGGTTGTGTTTACATTTACTTATATGAATGTAAACTGTCTGATGATTAAAAGACCAGTCTTTATTCAGGAACAAAAAAAGTATATGACTACTAGCGATGCACCTCGGCTTCGCACGGGTGCAAAACCCTAAGAGATAGACATGCACAATCGCATACATTTTTGTCTTTTTTGACTTTTTTAAAGTGTACTATACTGCAGTTTATATATTTTGATCTATCTCGTATTGTTCAGTCAGCGTTTGCAATGTAAGCGCAAAAAATGTATTTATTTCGACATCACATTAGAAAAGAATTATTAGTTTTCTCTACTATATCCTGCATTTATCATACATGTTAACTTTTTTCTTGAATCACTCTAACTATTAAAAAAAGCATACACAGATACAGACATCAGGAAGTTTTATAATTCTAGGTTAGCCTGAACAATATCTTCAACCACATCATCACTTACCATCACGTGAGATAGTGGTCAAAGGCTAACCTATCAGGCATAAAAAAAAAAAAAAAAACTGTGTACTTACTGATTGTTCGATCCTTACATTTAGAATTGAGGGTAGTGAATGAATTTTGCCACTGCCCGAGATGTTTTTGTGCGTCCTACCCTCAACTTGGGATGGAAACCAAAAAGAAATGACACGAGAGAGACACGGCCGTCACTCTACGTCGAGCAGCCCCGTGGGTAGCAATTTTCGTATTCTCTTCACAAGAACGTTTCCTTATATTAGCTCAGTGAGCTCTGTTTTGAACTACTGCCGTGGAGAATTATTATTTGTGTATGTGCGTGTGTGAACTTTCCAAGGCCGACATTACCCAGGAGATATTTCATCCAGCCAGCCTGTCTTGGGGACGGTTCGTGGGAGCATTAAAGGTACGTGGTGGATTTCTTTGCCTCCTCTTCTATTTGTTTGGATCGTAACCTCAGCTAGTCATCGTCATATAAATAGTATTCATACAGTCCACACAGCTCCATATTTTGAGTGTTCGTATATCGAACAGTGATAATTTATCGTATCACCTTGAAATTGGGTTTTCACTTCACTAACCGGGGCATATCCCACCGGGGCAGAGTTGATTACGTTCCGATTGCTGTCGACCCCGGGAGCGGTTATACAGCTTGTGGGAAGACGCGTGATTGGAATCCAAAATCGACTTAGGACACTCACGACCCAGGAAAAACCGCTGTGAGGGGAATATAGTATTTAATACAGATAACAATATCTGTATTAAGTACTAAATTCCTCTGCGTTAATCCATGCACAAATTAAATACCCATGCTTAAGAATCAGCTCTAAGGCAAAATAATAACGCGTTCAGTGTCGCCAGCAACATCGGTTACGAATCAGCAATATATAATTTCCAAAATAAAAATAGTTCGGTTTCATTTGTAAAACCGTATTTTAATATTCGTAAAATTATGTATTGAATGTTGACATCATTCATGCATTGTTTAAAGTTTTCAAAAAGTAATATAATAACAATTGCGCCCCGCAGTTTCATCCATGTAGACAAAACAATCCACGTATTAGATTAAATATTAATAAAAAAAACTGAACTCTTCCTTACACCCAAGCTCTGTTTCACAATTCGCCTGGCTAGCTTAAGAAATATCTGGACTGCATCAACACATACCATCAGTGAAAATGTGGCCAAATGCTAATATATAAGTATGTAAATAAAAATATAAGTTATATTTTCTGGTTCAATAACACTAACATTAGATATGCTAAAGTTTGTAAGGGAGGAAGATAATGTGCATATTTGTTACTTCTTTACGCTGAAATTGCTGGACCAATTTGGAAACTTGAAATATAGATAATTTAGGTCTTAAATAAACACAACCGATACTTTTTATAATCGTCATCATCGTCACTTTTCATTATTGCCAACGCGAATGATACAGCGGGATGCATTAGGTATTTATATACT
Source organism: Plagodis pulveraria (assembly GCA_963890685.1). Taxonomy (NCBI): domain Eukaryota; kingdom Metazoa; phylum Arthropoda; class Insecta; order Lepidoptera; family Geometridae; genus Plagodis; species Plagodis pulveraria. The sequence goes on along the minus strand of OY982964.1, from coordinate 4,325,759 downwards.
CAAAATAGGTATTTGACCAAAAATATATTAAAAACTAGCTGACCCGGCAAACGTTGTTTTGCCATATAAATAATTTAAAAAATAAGGGTTGATCGTAGAAGGGTGAAAATTGAGGATTGTATGTATTTTTGTATGTTGTACCATGAAAAAAGAGAAATTAAAAATTTTGTCTAAAAAATAAAAAAAAAATTTAGGGGTGGATTACCCCTAACATTTAGGGGGATGAAAAATAGATGTTGGCCGATTCTCATAGATACCGGATAAGCACAAAAAATTTCATCAAAATCGGTCATGCCGTTTCGGAGGAGTATGGCAACGAAAAATGTGACACGAGAATTTTATATATAAGATATAGAACAGAAAACCTTACTTCAAATGTTTATTCTAAATAGTCAATAGGAAATTGTATGTACATAACAATACTTTTTATTATTTCTGTACTTATTAAGCTCATTTTACTAAAGTCGGCAAATTATTATAATGAAAATAATGCGTATCGATACAATACAAGCAACGTTATACATCTTGTATCTGATGTAATTATACGTATATAATTATATATAAAAAAAAATACAAAGCCACATAATAGGCATAACTTAAAAAGTGCCAAATCTAAAAATATCAGGGATTTCAGTTCAGAGTAACTAGTATTTATTTATTTTCACGCTTATTTTTTGTTTTTTATGTCGAGGGAACAGTATATTAATGTGCCCGTAACATTAAAATTATGTACACATGCAATATGCCTAAAACGTATAATGATGTACCCTACGTTCATCATGAATGGGTCTACGCGCAGTAAGGAGGTTACTTAAGTGAATTTTGGTGCAGCATACTTATAGCAACATGCTGTTTACATCTATCTACATAGGAACGGTAAATAGTTTGCCTACTTCAACCTTGATGCTGTTCACTTGTGGTAAAGATCTTTCTTACGTTCATCATGTATCAGCCTATGTACTGTAAGGAGGTTGCATAATTTGCATACTTATACCGTTCATCGGCCTACGTACAGTAAGGAGTCTTGGCGCAGCTTACTTAATGTACCTAAGGATGTTTTCTACATACCTACATCATGCATCAAGCTACGTACAGATAAGAGTTTGTCTACTTGAACCTTGTTGTTGCCTACTTACAATAGGGGTCTATTTCCAAAATACGTACAGTATATAGACGAGATAACTATAGTCAGGACGAAAACTACTTGAAACACTATTTTTTTTAGTCAATACATATGTGTCATCCTGTTAATGTTGGAGTATATTTATAAAGATGTGACAGCATAATGTAATGTTCTATCTGTGACGTCATATCCATGGACTACTTCCTAGCATGTATCTGACTATATCAGTTACGTATGTTGAGTCTTGTTGACCCGACAGACGGGTACGTATTTAACGGGAAGATCAGTACACAACATGTTGCAACTTAATGACGTGTTGTGTACTTAACATAACATACAACTTAACATCCAGCTGTTCTCGAACCGAACGGTCTGATGCGTGACGATGGTAAAAGACCTGACGGCATGACTCTGGTTCCATGGAAGTTAGGACGGCCCTTAGTGTGGGACGCTACATGCGTAGACACTTTAGCGCCGTCACACCTTTCTGAAACCCACGTGAGGGCTGGCGCCGCGGCTACTTCGGCAGAGCAACTCAAGCGGCGCAAATATGCTAACCTCGGTATGGGTTACATATTTGAGCCGTTTGGTGTAGAGACGTTGGGGCCGTGGGGACCGGGAGCTCATCGTATTTTCCAAAATCTATCAGAGCGCTTGGTCGATGCGACGCGTGATCAAAATGCTGGCACCTATTTGGCTCAAAGAATAAGCATTGCAATTCAACGGGGCAATGCTGCCAGCATGCTGGGCACGCTGCCAACTGATAGTGGGCTAGAGCATTTGGACTCCCTATGAGTCCAAATGCTTTTACTGTAGTAGCTGTAGTATTGTAGTAGCTGTACTGTTGTATGTAGTTTGTAGTATTTGTTTAATAAAGGCATATCGCCAATTAAAAAAAAAATGACGTGTTAGTACGCTTCAACACTATTTTTTACTATACAACATTTTTACGGCTGTAGAATACGTATTTTAGATAAAACTGCAAATACATTGTGAAAGGACTTCGCTACATTTCATTTTTTTCTCAGTGTTACAGCATGGTGGTAGGGCATTTAGCGAATGCCCGCCTGGCTAGCTACCACCCTCAAGTAGTAGTCAAGTAGTGTGTCGCCAGCACCTAACGGTGTTCCAGCAGCTACCAGCTATAAATAATAATATATACTTTATTGTGCCAAAAACAGTTTCTTACATTAATCAGAAAAAAATATATGGGAAGTAGGTATATCACTATAAATATTAGTTATACGTTTTCTGCTATATTAACTTATAACTAACATTCAGAAAAAATATATGGCAAGTATATGCCATATTTTTTTTCTGACCAACGTAAGAAACTGTTTTTGGTTAATATAATTTTTTACCAAAAATCTTATAATCTAACAATATAGCTCAGAATTCCAGTTTTTGGTATTATTTTTTTTCTTCTTCGATTCATTACAATTGTGCGACCTTGAATTCACTATTCAGGGGCACATAAGGTTAATGTATTCGCGCACAAACTAATATTGAAGTTAAAATATTTAAATTTCTACAACAATGTAAATTTACATGTACGATTTAAAGACATAGTCATGATTCTAGGTTTAACATCATCTAATATGAGTTACACAGAATACGTTTATATAGGTATTTTTATTCATTACCTAGAATAAATTTTATTTTTTATTTTTATTCGTTACCCAGTCGTTACACGCGGTGGTCGCAATTAGCGCTAGTTGGTGGCTAAATTATTGCATAAAATGGATTACTGTATCAGCCGGATTATCCTCTGCTGAACACAGCCTCCCACATTATGGGGTGTTGGCCATAATCCCCACGCTTGGTAGGCGTCATGGGGATCGCAGTGAGAGATCTCAGTTCCTCAGAAAGCGGTACTGCCCACCTTCTGGTGTGTTACCCTTAGTCGCCTTTTACGACACCCACGGGTAGTGGTAAGGGGGGGGGGGGGTGACATTCGAGACCGGCACCCCACGACCCCCAGACTAAAAAATAAAATGGATTGAGCCATCCAAATTGTATCCGTACCACTGTTGCAGTTCAACGACGTGTGAAGTCCTTTTCTAGACAATAAATTAATAGTAATTAATGAATTAAGTAGTCAAAGACTAAACTACAAAAGATAAAAAAAAAAAAAAAAAAACGCTTTTCCAAAGGAGTGGCCGCTGCAGCCGCCACGCAATGATCCGCTCATTATATATATAATATACTACTGTATGATGATACCTATATGTCATTCTTGTCTACGTGTGTATGTCACTGAACTTCTCCTAAACGGCTGCATCAATTTTGATGTATTTTTTGGGTGTTTGCGTGGGTCCCAGGACTGTGAGATGCACATTTAGATCCGCTAGGTGGAGCTGCGATCGTGACTTTTATCGGGCAGTTCATATATGGAGCCACTAGTTTAGGCACTAGGCATATGTTTTCCTCTCAGATCCTAGTATCTTCAGTAAAAAAAGAAATATAATAATTTTCTTTTGCAATTTCGCAGAAATGTACTTTTTCTGTTTGCCCCTATACTTTTCAATCGATGTTAAGCACGCGTGGGCCCAAAAGTTTATTAAATTATGTTCATGCATAAATCAGCATAATTTTCAAGTAAGTTAATTTATAAGTTATTATTTTTTCAAGGAAAGAAATATTAGATAGGCCTACGCTATAACTTATTCAAAACCTACATATTAAGACTATATCTATATTAGAAATTACGTATGATATGGTTTACATACAACAAATCTTTGAAATTGCCAAGGATCTTGACTCCGCGTTGGGGATCTACTCAAGCAAAGAATCTGCAGCCATCTGTATGTGCATCTGCATTGATCTACTGTGGCATTACCGTTGGGACCTATGAAATCACGCGTAGATTTGCGTATTGGGAATTGGACCTACGGATTTCCCATAGATCAATCGAAACGCAAGGGCGTAGCCTCTATTTCATTCACGTCGATATTAAGTGGAAGAGTGGTACTTACTGCTTTGGTCATGCTGGCCTATCCGGCTGTAAATTATGGGGATATGTTCTGGGGCTACGAGTAAGATATCTAAGCTATAGAAATACTAACGCACCTAGCTCAAAGCTAGACGTAAAGAATAGTCAGCTTACAAACTTCACAAAGGTTTCCGAGTAACTTCTGGTGAACAATGCTACAATTTTGATGGAGCCACAATAAAATTGGAACACAACTGAAGATACAGGTAGGCAATTAAGGCTTGGGACCACGCCAATAACCTTGAGGCACTAATTCTATGCGCTAGCGCAGGATGCTTTACATCGGATGTTTAGAATCAGACGCATTTTAAAAGTATTATAAATAAAAAATCTGCATTTTATATATCAAAGCATTGTGTTATAATTATTATGGTTATATGCTGTTTCGTTCAGTTTTTTTTTTGTTAATGTTATAATCTTACCAATCCAGTTCCAACTGCGTAAATCAGATGAGCTTTTATTATTGTTTCCGTTTATATAATAAGATTAGAAGACTAAACATATTTTTCTTTCAAGTAACTCTTAAATTATCAACAAAAAGTTGCGCGTTCGCGCTTCTTTTTTGACTTTTTATTTAGTTAGCTTATAGGAGACTTCCAATTAAAATATATCATGAAATGATTTGTGTGTGTATTCTACAAACCTATTAAAATTGTATATATCATACTTAAAAACTATATGCTAGTATTGAATATTGTCAATCGCAGCCACTTTAATGCTATCATTCTGGTTGTTACCTTTATTCTAACTCAAAATATGCAGCGAATTATGAAGCGCTTGTAGCGTAGATTGCCTAGTTAATGTTAACCGATCAGTCAGTATGCAATGTTTACTGCAATCATTCATTAGGTGAGTGAACGCTAGTGACAATTATACTGAGTGCTTCCGATTTTCGGAGGGCACGTGAAGCCATACGTCCCGGTTGTTGTCTTAAGATGGCAGCATACTGCATGGTAGCAGAAGATATTTTACCAATAGCGAGCAACAAAATATTTTTTCTAAAAATGGAACCGACTTCACCACTCAAAAGTGTGAAATAACTTGTTGAAGCTACCAGAGTACTAAGAAGTACCACGATAGTTCTGTGTTTATAATCACAATATAGGTACTTATATACTTCTGGACTCATCTATTGGCCCACCTTGTATTTTCAGTTTCGTTTGGTCCTAGCTAAAATTTTATATTAGGTCGAGCAAAAAGTTTTTATGCAGTTTTGAACCTGGCACATTCACAATTTCATTCAATAGTCTTTTTTTGAATTTCGAACACAGAATTTAAAGAAACAAAAGACAATTTGGAGCTTGTTTGTTGATATCAAACAATCGAATACTAAGAAAACTTGGTTGTATTGGTTAACTTGGATTTAATTCTTGAAAAAGTGATTGATATCTTTGGTTTTGCAACAAACATTACTTATTCTTAACATTAAGGTGAGGTTCTATCAATAATCTATGGATACTTCACCTGAAGTCGCCGCCCAAGCTGTGGCCGGACACAGCCAAAGAAACGTGAGTGCTCAACTTAATTTAAGTCGATCTGCGGTCCGAAATGTTTATCGGAGGTACCTAGAGACTGGCGGCTTTGTTCGTCGCCAAGGAAGGCCACGATCTCGGGTCACAACTGAAAGGCAGGATCGATTCATCGTGACGACCAGCTTGAGAAATCGTCACCTTACCTCCATTGAGATACAAAACCAACTTCGCGACTTTCACGGAGTATCTGTGAGCGCTCGAACTGTTCGGAGAAGGTTAAAAGAACGCGATATGGTACCACACAAGCCAGCTAATGGGCCCAAACTAACGCGAGCCCACCGAACAGCGCGCCTTCATTTCGCACGCAGTCATTTAAATTGGACACAGCAAGATTGGAGCCGTGTACTCTTTTCTGATGAGTCTAAAATTGTGTTAAATGGCAATGATGGAAGGAAGAAGGTCTACCGACGTAAGGGAGAGCGTTTCGCACAATGCTGCTTTGAAGAGAGGGTTGCTTATGGCGGTGGCTCATGGACTGTCTGGGGCGGTATATCCGCGAGCGGCAAAACTCAACTTGAGGTTGTTACAGGACCACGGCTGCCAACATTAAATGCTGAAAGGTACATTCGTGAGTGCTTAGAACCTCACGTGATACCATACGCGGACTATGTGGGCCCAAATTTCCTTTTTATGCATGATAATGCAAGAGCCCATGCGGCCGGCATCGTCAGGGAATATCTTCGGGATGTGAACATCACAGTTATGGACTGGCCAGCCAGAAGCCCAGACATGAACCCTATTGAGCACATGTGGGACGAGCTAAAAAGACGTGTTAGGGCTCGTCAGCCAGTTGCCCAGACGATGCAGGAGTTGAAAACTGCCATAGAAGAGGAATGGGAGATGATCCCTCAAAATTTCATAGAGCGGTTGATAAACTCTATGCCTAATCGTATGAGAGCTGTGGTAGATGCCCATGGAGGCAACACGCGTTATTAAATTAAACCTTTATTTGATAAAACATGTTTTTTATTCAAAAATCAATTGCCTTTAACAAGGCGCATATCCGACTTGTTAGGCGTAGCTCCATGTCGTATGGTATTCTGAATTCAAATTTAAAACAATACGATCGAAAAAGATGGTAAAATGTGCCAGGTTCAAAACTGCATAAAAACTTTTTGCTCGACCTAATATAAAATTTTAGCTAGGACCAAACGAAACTGAAAATACAAGGTGGGCCAATAGATGAGTCCAGAAGTGTATATTGTGCGCATGGTACCGACTTCGACTAGTTATTTTATTTAAGGTTGAACTGAAGCCGGTCACTTCTCCATACAAACGTCGTAGGGCGATCACTCCCTTATTTGAGATTTTAGGTCCAGAAATAAGCATAATACCGATCATATCGTCATTATCTAGGCTTGTATGATGCCAAAATTTTAAAAAAATAATTAAGTTGTAAGTTATGAGCCTCGAAAACTTTATATGAAAATGTATCGAGGCTCATAATCCTCAAGTTAATTATTTTATTAAAATTTCGTCATCATACAAGCCTAGATAATGATGAGATCAATCGGTATTATGCTTTATTTTGGACCTAAATCCTCAAATAAGGGAGTGATCACCAAACGGCGTTTGTATGGAGAACGGGCCGGCCAGTTCACCCGTGGTGAAGTCGGTTCCATTTTTAGGTAAAATTGTATGTTGCTCGCTATTGGTAAAATATCTCCTACCACCATGCAGTAACGGCTGCATCTTAAGACAACAACCGGGACGTATGGTTTCACCTTCCCTCCGAAGCACGGAAGCACTTAGTATAATTGTCACTAGCGTTCACTAGGTTCCCTTTTTAAGATATTTTTTTTCACCCATTTTAGTGACCTTAGCTTACTTACGGGACCGATTGTCATCCACTGTAAATGACTATATCATGAAGATAGGAATACACTTTTTAGTTATTGGAGTGGAACTCAAAAACGGCTCTACCGATTTTGATGAAATTTAAATGGGCTACTTACGGGACCGATTGTCATCCACTGTAAACGACTATATCATTAAGATAGGAAAACACTTTTTAGTTATTGGAGTGGAACTCAAAAACGGCTTTGCCGATTTTGATGAAATTTAAATGGGACCACACGGAATTCATCAGCTTTCTAATAAAAAAGAATCATCAAAATCGGTTCACCCAGCCAAAAGTTATGAAATAACAAATATTAAAAAACACAGTCGAATTGAGTACCTCCTCCTTTTTTTGAAATCGGTCAAAAAGGTACCTCAATTAAAAAATCTGTTGTCAGGCACCTAACAGTGTGGTCAGATAGCTATACTTTTGAGAGCGAGTTACCATTTTTTTTTTATGCTTGATAGGTTAGCCTTTGACCACTATCTCACCTGATGGTAAGTGATGATGTGGTCGAAGATGTTGTTCAGGCTAACCTAGAAGTACTGGCTCTCAAGGACAGGTGCCGGAACACACCGTTAGGTGCTTGGCGACAGATTTTCAACTTGAGGGTGGTAGCTAGCCAGGCGGGCATTCGCAAAATGCCCTACCACCATGCTATAACGACTGCCATCCTAAGACGACAACCGGGACCGACGGCTTAACGTGCCCTCTGAAGCACGGAAACGCTCAGTAGTAATGTCACTAGCGGTCACCCATCCAACTCATGACCGCGCGGGACGATGCTTAACTTTGCTGATCGGTTGAGAACAGCTAAATAAACTTCGCTACGAGCGCTTCAAAATTTTTAGTGATAAATCGTGTTCACACTTACCAATCAAATGTAAACAGTAAGTCCTTATGTAGGTCCTACTGAGAAAACATTTTGTACCGTATCCATGATAATATGATGTTGTTAATTAACCAGTCCTCAATGGTAACGTAATAGTAGGTACAGCTAATCAAAACTATGTCGTTAAAACCAAAATAGCAGAATTTGCCTCCCGACAAAAACCCCTGGGAGAGCAGGGCCGCTACTACAATTCAACGAAGTTTCGTTTTTCACGAAAATTTTATTTTCGGTACGAAGTTCGTTGTTTGATATATAGTCGGACCGCATCGTTCATCACAAATCTTATTGCCTGCTATTGAATCTCCCATACTACCCTGCGAACGCTATTATGCCTCAATCAGTTTTAAGTCTTAATTCAGAGAAATTAAAGAACATTTTCTCATGGTAAGAGTCTGAGAATCCTAGTTATGGAGCTCAGCGAGAGGTGTCGCTACTGTTCTATAAAATACAGGTTAGATATTTAGAATTTACGTGAATGTCTTTTTGTTCTCCATAGGAATTTATATTCTCATTAGTATTTGTGTTCTGTCTGTATATTTAGAACTCGACTTTGACTACTTATAAGCGAACGAATAAATTATAATTTCATGTTTAGAAAATGTACAAAACATTCGAATCTGATTAAAAAAAATATTATTCATGCACAGGCAAATGCTTGCAAGTCTATGCTACGAACGAAGTTACACAAAAGTAAGTCAATATGTGTTTTGCGGATACCTATCTTTCGGACCCGAAGTTCGATACTTCGACGAATTAGAGTAGGAGCCCCGGGTCGTAAGGCGATTTCTAAAGTGTGTTACGAACGTGACCTAAGCTTTGTATTTACTGCTACGTCTTCTTTATCTAAGCCATACATTTTATTTTATTGTAGACACAATATTAGTTAGAAGATTGGACGTGTCACAAGTTTGAGAAGCAATGATGGCCGAGCGGTAATAGCTATAGACTGCCGTGCCGCAGGTCCCTTCGATATCCACCGCCGGCTTGTAGTGGAAGGGCATTTTGCTATTACCGACCTGGCTAGCTACCACACTCAAGTGGAGAATCTGTCGGCAAGCACCTAACGGTGTATTCCGGCAGACAGAAACATTAGACTAACAACTAAGCCTCAAAGTTACGGGTGCAATGCAATCCGAGACTTGTGGTGAAATGCATCTGTAGGCAGTGGTTAGTCCGCTTAACATCAGGTGGGCCTCGAGCTTGTTCGGTCACAATAACATAAAAAAAGTCTTAACTATATTCTATACAAGAAAACGCAGGACATTTCTAAGTTCTTCGTCCAAGTTAAGAATAGTGTGCACTTAATTCTTTAAATACAAACGCATATTTATTATTATGATAAGTATCATACTATGCATAGAGAAAAATAATACTATTTCTTTTCTGTGATACTATGGGCTTGTATACATCATACTATTTGCTACAGCCATTGACCTATATATACTAGACGCGACATCTCAAACAAGGATAGTCTTCCAGTGCAGGCATGCCGGCCGGCATACTACCCCCCACACGCAGCTGGGCACTCGTAGAGATTATACGCGCTTTACGTACGAAAGTTGTGTATTCGAAATAAACAATCGAGACAAAAATGATGATAAATTATACTGTATCAGCCGAATCGTCCACTGCTGAACACAGCCTCCCCTATTAGGGGGTATTTGCCATAATTCCCACGCTTGGCAGGCGGCTTGGGGATCGTAGAGTAAGATGGCAGTTCTTTAGAAGGCGCTGCTGCCCACCTTCCAGTATTTTTCCCTTAGTCGTCTCTTACGACACGGGATGATATGGGGAGGTGCAATTCTAACCCGGCACCCCACGGGGTGATAAATTATACGCGATGTATGCGATGTAGGTCAAAAGCTAGTACAACAACAAGGTCTATATACGTACCAGCATAATGTACTCCACGGTTATTTTTTAATGTTATTGTGATGGAACAGGCTAGAGGCTCACCTGATGTTCAGCGGACTAACCTCTGCCTATAACAAATGCATTTCACCACAAGCCACGCATTGCAATGGCTTGCCTTGCACTTGTTAAGTCTCATGTGCCTGTAATTTCACTGGCTCTTAAGGACTGCTGCCGGAACACACGGTTAGGTGCTTGGCGACAGATTTTCTTCTTGGTCGCTAGCCAGATTTTCTACTTCGGAAAATGCCCTTCCACCATGCGGTGAAGCTCAAGCCCGCGGCTAGATTTGAACCATGGACCTGCTACGCGGCAGTCCATAGCCAATGTCACTGAGCCATCACTGCTTCGTGAGAATACCGGCGCATGTCGTTATAGCTGACACGAGTAACGCTTCCGCCACTCGTTTACTACATATAAATTATAACAAGAATACCTTTATCATAATACTTCACGAAAATTAATCCTGCTTTCCCGCTGTCCCGCAAACGACAAGCGGTGGCAAGAACATAAATATGAGAATGTTAATATTGTACGCATTTTCACGCCGTTTTGTTTATTGTCGCCGAGAAAATTTTCAGCGGCTTTGTTTTGTGGTTACGCTTTTATTTATGTCAAATGCAATGTTTTTATTTTGAATATCTTGTTGGCTTAGGTACCTTTTTATTATGGGAACAATCTGACAATTGTTTGGTATACCTATTATAGACCAACCAGTGCGAGCGAGATAGACATAGTGTAATGATTTATGGCCGCACGACTCAGTTGGTAACGTGGTGACTATAGTAGTTCTTGTGTTAACCTCTGCGCTGTCGGTATTGATTTTATCATTCCGGAATCAGCAGCTGGGCCCGATAGATGTGCCCCTCAACACGCTTGGTATGATATTATAATAAATTACCAGACGAAATAAAGATATTAGAGGGTCATGTTTATAGGAATAGGCTAAGTCAGGGGTTATTAGAAAACTGTTTTTATAGCATTAAAGAATATATGGAGGTTTAGTAAGATATAGATGTAATTAATATGATTAAATTGTTAATATTACTAGTGTATTTTTAGCATTAGCTTTAAATATTTGCACGTCTGCTTGCAGGCAGAATACAGAGACCACGCATTTTACACAAGAACTCAAAATGTACATACATGATTGTATTCTTGCAAATAAATTATTTGATTTGATTTGATTGATATGAAACCAAAAAACCATGTTTTCTGAAACGCGGGTGTTAATATGTATGCAAATGATAAAGTAGTTTATTACATTTTTGCGTATTCCTCGTTAAATTAAAATTCTACCACCGCCGGAGACCAAAGACTATTTTATAATAAGATTTTTGGTGGATACAGAGGTGCAGAGCCACGTCGAGTAAAGTCGGTTTTTAGATTAAATAGTGTAAGTAGTTTGAATTTGCCTCTGCATTTTAATATTTTCAAGAATTGTCTTAAAACCGCACACAATTCCGCAAGAACGAATTTTAATTTTGCTTTGCTAGCCTGGCAACGCTCTTTTATTTTAATGCCTGGTGTTGTAATCGTGAATGTCGGTTTCTGTAGATAAAGATTCTCAAATTTTTTTACTGAAACATACTACATATAATCACGCCTGTATTTCCCGAAGGGGTAGGCAGAAGTGTGTAAACACCCACGTTTAGGCAGTTGGGTTTTGGTCCCATGTAATGTGGGGCGAGCCTATTGCCTTAGTTTTTCGCGATTATTACACATAGTAATTAAACAATTTTAAACGGTTTATCGCGTAATATACGCGATTTAAACAGTTTAAAGTTGTTTAATTACTATGAGCCTATTGCCATTCACCGGGCACAGATTCAGGGTCATACAAAAAGTTTTCCTAGTTGGATGGGTGACCGCTAGTAACATTATTACTGAGCATTTCGATGCTTCAGAGGGCACGTTAAGCCGGTAGTCCTGGTTGTCGTCGTAAGATGGCAGTCGTTATAGCACGGTAGTAGGGCATTTTGCAAATGCCCGCCTGGCTAGCTACCACCCTCAAGTAGAAAATCTGTCGCCAAGCACCTAAGAGTGTGTTCCGGCAGCTGTCCTTCTAGGTTAGCCTGAACAACATCTTCGACCACATCATCACTTACCATCAGGTGAGATAGTAGCCAAAAGGCTAACCTATCAGGCATGAAAAAAAAAGAAAACTTTTTTCATTTGGTATAATTTCTATTAATAAAATAATGAATAGATTCAGGCGTTACTTTGCGGAAATCCATATTTAATAATAACAAATATTTTCAAAATATTTTACGAAAACATCAAATTAATATTTTAATATAACACGCTCGAAGTGTCAAGACCTCCTGAGGATGCTTCGTGTAGAAGCGAAACGCGTCGAAAATTCTTCCGGTTTGGCTGCGTGGCGTTTGTGACGTCACGTCGGCTTAGCAGGAAAATTAGGCGGAATTGTCACTAGATATATTTTTATATTTTTTAAGTGTTTTATTAAAATATTAATTTGATGTTTTCGTAAAATATTTTGAAAATATTTGTTATTATTTCTATTAATAAACCTTTCTTAAATCCAGACAGTACGAGCATGATCATGATCCTTGGATTTTTTTATGTGGGTAGTCCGTAGTACAAAAATTATATCACGATAAGTTTTTACGTTTGAGCCGAACACGGAAGCGACAGAGTGGCTCATATATCTAATATTTTGAGCCTTCACGCCTGAATTCCCCCCGGCAGCCATAAAAACACCCCAACAGATTAAGCCGTTTACCCAACACTAGCTTGTTTTTATACAGCCCCGTAGCGTATTAGCCAAATGTACGGACGCATTAGCAAGTTTGTCTAGTTCGGGATATAGTGGAGAATATTATTACTTGTTAATAAATGAAAATAATTAAAACATGCTGTATAACATTGTTGTTTCCCTAACTCAGTATTGGCAAATCCCCAAGGAACATAGGCTTTATATACGAACGCATTAGTAAGGGAGATAGAGAAGAATCTTATTCCTTGACCATTTTCCTGCATGAGCTAGGGAGATTACACTTTACCATGGATGGGTATGAAACGAGTCCGAATTCAAATTCGCACGAAACCTTACACTGTTTGTTTTAATTAGCATTCCACTAGTAACTCGGGCTAGATATTCGTGACATATGGACGGACAACAAAGTGACATTATTAGGAATTCGTTTTGCATTATATATATTTGGGTATGGTCACCGGTAAAAATCCCTGTTAGTATATATTATCATATAATAGTCATCACTGCACGATGTTGCGATTGTGGGATACCACAATCGCAACATCGTGCAGTGATGACGGACAATTTTTGAACTCTTGGATAGCTCATTCTGAGAAGTAGAAAAGCACAAAAGAAGTTGATGAAGGTACATATCATCATTAAAATAAAGAAAATATATATTTGTGTTGTGGGATACCACAATCGCAACGTCGTGCAGTGATGACGGACAATTTTGAACTCTTGGATAGCTCATTCTGAGAAGTAGAAAAGCTCAAAAGAAGTTGATGAAGGTACATATCGTCATTAAAATAAAGAAAATATATATATGTGTACGTATATTATTATTCTATGATGAATTTAATCATGTATAAGCTTTTTTATGTTAAGAAATGATAAGATGGACAAGTTGCTATATAACCGTTCTCATCCTGACACTGCACTGCACTCTTCACTCTGTCATTTTAATTCTTATGTCATGTTTGTTCTGCAATTTCACTTGCTACAGTGCCTTAAACGCAGTAGTGCCTATAACTGCTCCGAGGCAGAATAACTGACACTATGGTGTTACACACCAAAACGGACACTTGATAAAGAGATCTACCACATGACTAAACCATCGAACTTACACGGTTTTGTCACACATTTATGTGCACGGAATGTTTTCGCCACCTAAAATAAAATCTTCATCGAATTCACAAAAACTATTTAACCTCTAGCTGTAGAAACTATAGTTCGATTAACCGTAAGACTTTGCTCTAGTTTCTAGTGGAAATTCTTCTCTATTAACGTACAGTTGAAACAAAATTCATATGAGGTCAAGCTAACAGAGCAATATACTTAATTATAATAATTAATAGAGCAATAACTTCCCATTAGCTCCTAGACTATACCCGTGTTTTGCTAGCGGGCCGTGACAAACTGTCGAAAACGCGCCGCCATTTTGTTGTTACGCGACTGCGGACTGCCATAATTGCAAAATGAAATACCCGCGTTGAAGTGCAAATACTTTGCGAGAAACATGGACCATCTGAAACCAACAATTAAGTAGGTAAGTATTTAGTTCACTTATGCCAATGAGACTGGCTGAGTAAGTAGAAGTTTTGAGTTCATAGAGAGCTACTTCAATTATATTTCAGTGGAATTGTGACGAAACAAGTACGAGACCCACCTGGTGTTAAATGGTAACCTCACATGTGACAAAATGCAATGCACTCTGACACATAACCAGATCGCGGAACCGGAAAGTATGAAAGTATTTATACAGGGTGGAAACTATCAGCGGGGAAGTAGGAGAAGTACCTTATCCGTTGCAGCTACTCGGAAATGGTCTTAGGAGACAATCCATAATTTTTTATGGAATTTTGATCCCTATTCACAAGTTTTCAAAAAAAATTACAGTTAGCAAGAAAATAGCCATTTTACACATAAACATTTTTTGATGTCAACCGATCCTGTTTCTAATACTGATCAAAAACTTCTATGGGACAAACCATCGTTGGAGTACTCAAAAAGTCACAAATTGCAAAAAACATTTCCCTTACATTTTGTAAAGAATTTGTGTAACGGAAATACAAAAAATAAAATAAAAGACAAATGATCACGTAGAATTTTACACATATCAAAAAGAAGGCGTATTAAATATATTTTTTATTAACTAACATAACTTGATGATGTTATTCTTATATAAAATCTTGCAGTTTGTTGCCCTACGATATCAAGTGCTCGAAGTGACCGCCATTTTGGCGAATTCATAAATTGATTCGTCTCTGTAACGACAGTGGCTGCTGACAATGATGATGTATGGAAATTAACAAATTAATTTTGTTAATTTGTTAATTTCCATACACAATTGTGGTTAGTGAGTCTTTAAGTTTTTGAACACTATCGTAGGTATTGCTTTTTGTAAACCTCAGTTTTCATGTAGCCCCAAAGAAATTGTCTTTATTTAGTAATAAAGCTTTTGTGTAAAATTTCCATACAAAATGTACGGGAATAGTTTTTTGCGACTTTTTGAGTACTCAAACGATGGTTTGTCCCATAGAAGTTTTTGATCAGTATTAGCAACAGGATCGGTTGACATCAAAAAATGTTTTTGTGTAAAATGGCTATTTTCTTGCTACCTGTAATTTTTTTTGATAATCTGTGAATGGGGATCGAAATTCCATAAAATATTATGGATAGTCTCCTAAGACCATTTCCGAGTAGCTGCAACGGCTTATCCGTTGCAGCTTGCAAAGATAAGCAACGCCGCACGCGGTCATGATTTGGATGAGTGACCGCTAGTGACATTACTACTGAGCGTTTCCGTGCTTCGAGGCACGTTAAGCCGTCGGTCCCGGTTATTGTCTTACGATGGTAGTCGTTACAGCATGGTGGTAGGGCATTTTGCGAATGCCCGCCTGTCTAGCTACCACCCTCAAGTAGAAAATCTGTCGCCAGCACCTAACGGGATGTTCCGGCAGCTGTCCTTGAGAGCCAGTACTTCTAGGTTAGCCTGAACAACATCTTCGACCACATCATCACTTACCATCAGGTGAGATAGTGGTCAAAGGCTAACCTATGAAGCATAAAAAAAGTTACAAACGCACTGCACTCTGACACATAACCGGGTCGCGGAACCGGAAAGTTGTCTGTAATTTTACCGCCACCCGTAACCCTTTAAACCAGTCCTCAAAAAGTAGGACAAGAATATTTACGCAAATACTCGCAGATAAGTGTCAAAATCGATTAAACTGAGGCGCGCATATTAGTGTTGGTCGACAAGAGCCACGGGTAGCCAAAATACAGGTAAAGAAGGACGAGTTCTTTGCCCTGCCATGTTAGCACTCGTAGACATAGTGAGATATGTCTATTTTACAGGAGATAAAGTGTAGACAAAAATTACTCGCGGCGCGCATGCTAGCCGGGCAATGCACAGTAATAAGAATATTATTTTTATATTATTATAAATTAATTTTACTTTTTGGCGGTAAAAATAGGTATAGTAGCAGTACATTAAGAATAAATATATATTCTCACCTACTTCACCGAACGAAATCGTTCACAAAATGTTCTACTGCTACTAAATTCTAAAACAGTCCTTCTATACAGTTGCGAATACGAACATTATTGGTCCTTTATTCTATTTCCTTTACTAAAAATATCTTTGGAAGCATTTGTTACACGCGGGTCGATTTTACCTCTTTTCAAGGCATGGCACAAAGCCAATTGTACCATCACTAAGATTTAGATAATATTCATGGTTGGCTTTACTTCATCCGCTAAGAGTTTCTGCTAGTAGTCAACCAATTGGTTCCGAACTTATTCATGTGAGTTATCTCGAATATTTTACTCAAGTTCAATGATTTAGCTTGATAGTTGGCAGGCATGAATCAGCCAACAGCTCTCTTTTTCGTGAAGCAGTGATGGCTCAGTGGCATTGGCTATGGACTGCCGCGCAACAGGTCCATGGTTAGAATCCCGCCCAGAGCTTGAGCTCCACCGCATGGTGGAAGGGCATTTTGCGAATGCCCGCCTGGCTAGCGACCACCCTCAAATAGAAAATCTGTCGCCAAGCACCTAACGGTGTGTTTCGGCAGCAGTCCTTGAAAGCCAGTGAAATAAGAAGCAAAATGAGACTTAACAACTATGTCTTAAGGTGATGGGCGCAGTGCAGTTCGTCACTTGTGATGAAATGCATCTGTTATAGGCAGAGGATACCGCTTAACATCAGGTGGGCCTAAAAAAAATATGAAAACCTTTAAGATATATTTTTGATAGACAAATAAATTTACTGTTCTATAATGGTTTTCAATTACCGTCAAACAATGTAATAACTATATTTCTAATTATCATTACAAGCACTACCGTATGCTAAGCGAAAATCACATTTACAAATTATTGGATCACAATTTTCTTTGTTCCGGACGGGAATCGAACCGGCGCTTGCGTCCTCCGATTTCGCGCTGGATGCCACCGGATCCATACTCTTTCGAGCCAAAACTTTATGCTACAATTATATTACTTTTACCATCATAGGGGACGGTGCGCGATGAGATTTTCGCTTAACACGCGATAGCGCTTGTAAACATATATAGAAATAAAGAAGGGTAGCGACATCATTGCGAGAGTGAAGTGTTTGAAAAAGTAGTTCTTTCCATCAGATGAAGTTTAGTAGTCTGGTTGTTGACCGCACACCGTCCCTTATGACGGTTAAAGTAATACAATTTTAGCACAAAGTTTCGCTTCGAAAGAGTGACGTTCCGAGTGGAAATAAACATGCTGCAACTGAGGCGAATTTGGAAGACGCGGGTGCTATTACCAATCGAAAAAAAATATTTGTGCTCCATCCAAAAAAATTGTTACTGGGCAAATCAATATATGTTGAATCAAAGTAATTATTTGACATGATCACACATATTTATATTTGACAATATATATATATATATATATATTTTTAATGCTTTAACATATTACACTATTATTATTTGATTTGTATATAACTAATTAATATATTTCTTATAACATTTTACTAACCTTTGATAACGATTTTACTAATATTTTAATGACTGTTGAATTGATATTTTTGATTTTAATGTGTTTTGATTTTTATTTAATTTTATGATTTATTGAATGTACATATTATGGTTTAATTACTGAAATAAAATTATTATTATTATTATTAATCTGTGAGTGATAAAAATTTCATTACTTTTTATTTTATGAGAAATTTTAAATGGTCCTTAGCTGTATGGTGGTTAGTAACTTTACCGTCTCTCTGACTTGAACTCTGAGTTCTAAACACGTGCCCATGATTCATTTCATTTGGTTCTCATTAGTCTACACTCTACACGTCACGTCGTGTGCCGAGGGAAATAACTTTGGCGGAGAACTTATCGTCCCCTGGCAACTGCTTTATTAGATAAAGCCTAAACTTATATAAGATTTGTTACATTAGCGACTACAAGGGAAATAATATTTCCTACATTTACAAGACCTACAGAACAATTTTTGATTACCAAAGTTCCAAACAATGTCTCATGCATCTTAACCAATTTGCGAAACACTCGTTCTTTTCAGACACCTCTTCTACTGTTCTCTTTTTAAACCTTTTCGAAGATCTTTCCACTTATATTTTGAAGAGGATTTTGAAGCGCTCGTAGCGAAGTTTACTCAGCTGTTCTTAACCGATCAGCAAATTTAAGCAACGTCGCGCGCTTTCTTGCATGAGTTGGATGGGTGACCGCTAGTGTCATTACTACTGAGCGTTTCCGTGCTTCGGAGGGCACGTTAAGCCGTCGGTCCCGGTTGTTGTCTTAGGATGGCAGTCGTTACAGCATGGTGGTAGGGCATTTAGCGAATGCCCGCCCGGCTAGCTACCACCCTCAAGTAGAAAATCTGTCGCCAAGCACCTAACGGTGTGTTCCGGCAGCTGTCCTTGAGAGCCAGTACTTTTAGGTTAGCCTGAACAACATCTTCGACCACATCATCACTTACCATCAGGTGAGATAGTGACTAACCTATCAGGCAAAAAAAAAACTCTGTGTTTTATGCGTCTAATCCAATTTTCGAAACACTTTTTCAAGTCTGTCTCAGACACTCCTTCTATACGCCCTGTTGTTAGTGCTGCTGGTGCAAATTCCAGCGACGCTGTCATATGCTGGAATTCTTTCACTTTTGGACTGCTTAGGTGTGAAAGAGAGGCACTGATGGTAAATAATGGTCAGTTTGTGTGAAAAACTAAAAAAATCCTTAATTAACACAATACTAGTAACGTAAATCGGAATTTGATAAAGATGTACTATTGTATGCCTAGTACTACTATTGTAGCCTGAACAACATCTTCGACCACGTCATCACTTACCATCAGATGAGATAGTAGTCAAAGGCTAAACTATAAGGCATAAAAAAAAAAATATACACTGTATCAGCCAGATTGACCACTGCTGAACACAGCCTCTCCCAATATGGGAGGGTTTGCCATAATCCCACGTTTGGCAGACGTCTTGGGGATTGCAGTGTGAGATATCAGTTCCTTAGATATCGCTTTTTGAAATTCGAACCCCTACAAAAGCTATAGAAAAAAATATTTACCCTAAATATTTCTAATTTTAGTAATTTCACTTATGATTTTCATTATAAATTAAGCAGAATAACTACATTAAGTATTTCACATATATTATGCTGTTTTCTTGCACCTAGCATTTACCTCGCTGAAATTAGTTTAAAAATTATGTCCGTAATTTTGTGTTTCACACCGCACCAAAGTTAATTTGAATCTCGTACCTTTGTAGCCTTCGGTGCGCCCCATAGATAAATATATTGCTTTCTCTTTTCTGTGGTGCGCCCAGGATTCGATATACTAAGAACGCTTTGCTCTTGTTTCAATCCTAGAATAATTCTATTCCTCAGCTTTCAATAAAAGTACTAGCTCCAAATAACAACTTTGCAGCGTAGCGCAACAAATAAATACTTTTTGAGCAGATGGTGTAAAATTATTGTTTAATACCTTATCATTAATTCAATTAGAAATGGTTGTATTTTAATGTTCCTTTTGAATAATGAACAAAATAATATAATAGTTAAAGGGAATTGTATTGATAGCGCTTATCATACAAACATTGTTAGATACGTCATATTTTATTTACCAAATGTTCAAACTTGCTGGATTTTTGATGCATGTACTTATCCCTAATATTTACGCTTTTAGCTTGCCAGATTTCAGTAAATTATTAATTTTCAAAATTATTCCAAATAATCGTTTTCTATGGGAATTCTTATTTTAGACATGAAAACGAAAAACCGGAATCTGTAGCATTGATATTAGACTGAAGGACATGCATGCGAAATTTCACTGAGTTTAAACGTTTGATATGTATATAAATAAACTACGTTTGTATGGAAAGCCCACGGGGTGCCGGGCTAAAATGTCACCCCCCCATCTCAACACGTGGGTGTTGTAAGAGGCACAGAGGTAACTCACCAGAAGGTAGGCAGCAGCAATTTCTCACAAGCGTGGGGATTATGGCAAACCCGGGGGGGTGCCATAATCCCCACGCTTGGCAGGCATTGGGGAAGGCTGTGTGTAGCAGTGGACTATCCGACTGATACAGTACAGTACAGTATGGAAAGTGCTGTGAATACACTGCCTTTAAAAACAAAATCACGGAAAATCCCCCGAGTTATAATCACGTCTCGAAATATTGCCATACGCACAAGCCATATGTTATCTTCGTTCAAAACTGGCAGCCCTCCATTATATAGCACTGAATAGGTTGAGTCTCCGCCGTGAGCGAAGACACGAGTGCTATACTTGAAAAACAATCTTGTGAGATTTTAATGTAAGCTAATCTTTATTAAGTTCATATATAATTTTTATTGCTGTACGGCCAGGATTTGACAACCTGTTGATAAACTTTAAACCTAGAATGGGGCATAAGAATAAATAAATAATTATCAGAATTCCCAAGTATGGTTGACTTCAGGATGGCGGATGCCGCAAATCCAAATATTAAATTATTATATTGAATTGGTGTTGGTGTTGTTTTTTATGAAAGAAGGACTGATTTTACAAATCAAGAGCTGGGTCATGCAGTCGAAACAGTTTTGTTGGGATGCGGGCAAATTATGCATGTGTTATAATCATATATTTGTTAAGCTTGATGTTTGTCATTTTTAATAACCGCCACACTGAAATCCTATTTAATCTGTGGACTAGCCAATGACGAACCATCCTGTATTATTTCGGGTTGGCTGATACGTTTTGGCGGGAACGCTCATGTCTCTGATTGGTTGTGGTAAATATGTCGGGAAGTTTAATGTGTATTCAACAGACACTTGGTGCCGGTCATTGCTATAAAACCAATGTCTCACCTTACTGAGCTCTCTCTCTTTATTCTTCATATTAAGTGACTGCCGCATCGAGACTTATTGAGTTAAGTGCCGTATTATTTATTTAATGTAACATAACTGATATTCACGTGTTGTGTGTGGGATTATGTTTCTAGGCTTCCAAAATGGTTTGCCCTTTTTATTACATTGTGGAATGTGACTATACACTATTACCTTTGAAGTAATCTATGTGACCCTAATGATGTATTATTGTTATTAAAGTGTTATAAAAGTGTTATAAAGTGCTATGTGTTCCTATAAATGTTGTATTTTGAGATTTCTTTATGGTTCCCTTTTGCATAGAATACCTAGTAAGTTAGATAGTTAATTACTGAGCTAGTACCTAGTACTTATTACTTTACATTAAGATGAGACTAGATTATGGCATCACCGCTTGACAAACATCTTGTAAGTTAATGAGCCTATATTATAGCTTAAATAAATGCTCTATATCTTGGCAAATCTCACACACGCACGTTTCATGTCCCATGGCAAATGTAATTCAATTTTTTATATGCCTAGCTGATAGGCTATTTTTTTACCATCTTACCTGATGGTAAGTAATGTGGGCGAAGTGTAGCTCTCAAGGACAGCTGCCAGAACACAATGTTTGGTGCTGGGTGGCAGATTTTCTACTTGTATGTGGAAGCTAGCCAAGCGGGCAAAATGGGCATTTTGCCCATACCACCATGCAAAAATGTAATGTAAGCTAATCTTTATCAGGTTAATGTTCAATTTATAATGATCCAATTTTTGCGTGGATGTCGATGCGACCAAGGGACAAATACCAGGAAGTGGGAAGCGTCATATTGATCCTTCTGAAGAACTGACAACTTCTACTGCGATCCCCAATATTCCTGCCAAGCGTGGGAATTATGGCAAATGCCTCCAATGGGGAAAACCTTGTTCAATGGCGGATGTTCTGGTTGATGTGATGATGAAGTAGATACACTGTGGTTGTGGAAATGTAATTTTTTCTCGATGACAGCTTTCTATATGTACTTCAATGATTCCATTAAATTTTATTTTATTTTATTTTAGAATTTTACAGAAAACTTACAGCTAGGCAAATAACATTAAATGATTCATTTATATACTACATTAAAAACACATGTAATGCTGATGGCCAATTACAAGTTTCCACTTATAGGTTAAAATATTTATAAAACAAAATGTTTTGAGTGGACGACTAACTTATGAAAATAATGAAACAATACAATACAATACTTAAGGTTCAAATTAACTAGTACAGAAGAATTTTTCATTAAACAAACGTTTCAATTTGGTAGTTGAGCTATTGTATAAATCAATATCTTTATCTGTCAAGTTGTTAAATGAAGCACTTGCACGCATAATGAATGCATTTTGCCTATAATTTGTCTTAGCTAACGGAACAGATAAAGTTCTGGGGTTTCTCAATACAGCTGTATGAATGCGTAATCCTATCAGCTCGAGGAGCTCACAACAGTCCACCGTGCCATTTGCAATGCTAAGAAGATATGATAGGTCGGATATATTCCTTCGTTCATAGAGAGGCAAGAAATGAAACTTACGACATCTAGCTAAATAATCCGGAAGGTACAGTTTTGCACGAAACTGAAGATAACGAAGAAACTTCATCTGGATACGTTCTAAGCGCATAGAATATACTTCATAACAAGGGTTCCAGACTTGTGATGCGTATTCCAAGTGACTGCGAACGTATGCACAATAAAGGATTTTAAAGGTTTTTAAACTGGAAAACTCATTAGACATTCTTAAAATAAAACCAAGTGCACGAGATGCCTTGCTTACAATGTTGCTTACGTGTGCGTCGAATAAAAGTTTACTATCAAAAAAAACTCCTAGATCTTTAATTGTATCAACCCTTGTGACTGGTGAGTTTTTTATTGCATATTCAAAATTGATAATGACTGACTTACGAGTAAAAGAACAAATGTAGCACTTGGACACGTTTAAATCTAGTTTGTTCTGAATACAATAATTTTGAAATCTATGCAAGTCGTCCTGCAGACGGTGTGCATCATCAATAGTTTTAATTTGATGTAAAATTTTCACATCATCCGCGTACAACAGAATTTTAGAATAACGAAAGCATGAAGAGATGTCGTTCAGAAATATTGTACAAAGTAACGGTCCTAATAAAGATCCCTGCGGGACTCCGGAAGGGATATACATGGACATGGACGAGTAACCGCCAAGAACTACAGTTTGACATCTTTGTTGGATATAGGACGTGAACCACCTATAAAGGTTTCCCCTTATACCTATCCGCTGAAGCTTTTTGAATAGTAGCAAATGATCGATTCTGTCAAAACACTTACTGTAGTCCGTGTAAATAACATCTATTTGAGAGGGTTCAGACATAAAACGAGACAGGAACTCGGTACACAATAAGAGATTAGATGTAGTTGACCTGCCCCTTAAAAAACCATGCTGCTGAGGTGCAAGATCATGCTTGAGTGCGCTGTACAATTGGGTATAGACAATTTTTTCAAGTATCTTAGCAAACAGACATAATTTAGATATAGGCCTATAATTCTCTATATTATTTTTTGGTCCTTTTTTATGAACGGGAGTGACTAAAGCCGACTTCCATTTGTAAGGTACAACGCCTTCCGATAAAGAGCGGCTATATAATAGACACAGGGGTAAAACTAAGCTCTTTGCACACTTAACTATTAAAATAGCGGGGATATTATCTGGTCCCGCTGATTTATTTAAATCTAAGGACATGAAAAGTTTAAGAACCTCCGCTGGCAGCACCTCAATCATACCAATATCAGCAGAAGACGCTGTATGGTATTGAGGTTGATTAAACTCTATACAATCAATCGGTGTATTATTTTGAAGAAAGTTTGATTGAAAATATTCACAAAACATATTGCATATGACATCACCTTGATCAGAAGAGCGAGTACCAAATTGCATCACTGCGGGGTAAGTGTTGGAGAGATTTTTACTCTTTACATAAGACCAAAATGTGCGTGGGTTCCTTCTTATAGAACATTCAATGTTTATTATGTAATTTTTGTACATATCACTTTCCATTATCCGCGCTCTTTCTCGCAATATAACAAACGTATCCCGATCACTTAAGTTGCCGTATATTTTGAATTTATTGTGATATTTAGATTTTTCCTTAAGAAGTTTTATTAGAGGTCGCCCGTACCATAAAGGATACTTACACGATGGTACCACAGTTTTCGAGGTAACATATGTGTCGCGGAGGCTATAAATCGTAGTATAAAGAAAAGATACAGCATCATCTACAGTTCCACATTTCAGCACAGAGTTCCAATCAATAGCGTCAAGCTTAGTACAGATCGAGTGATAGTCTCCGTTTATGTAATCAAACTTGGTATAAGGAAGAGGCTTTATTGTGTGCAATTGAACAAACTCAGCAGTTATACACAAAGATGGATGGTGGGGGTCTTCAGGCACCAAAGGGCAGTCACAAGCATGCACTGTGACGTCATTATTTGAGAAAATTAAATCTAAAAGGCGGCCATAACTCTTATTTAGGATAGAATTATACTGTAATAGATTACATGTATTAAGGCTATCTATTAGATCGAAAAGAGCATCCATCATCACTGGGTAACCATGAAACATACGGCATGTTAAAATCGCCCAATACAATGACCTTATCGAGTGGATTATCTAAAACTATTTTAGACAAGTTGTCAGAGAAATTGGATAGTTGTGTTTGCATTGAATTACCTAAATTCTCATCACATATATATACAACACAAATATGCATTTTATAAGTTGAGTATTGAATACGATTGCGGATGGTCAAAGTAACCCACAGATCCTCGGCAGACGAAGACCACTCAGGCCGGTTCTCAGCTGCAAGTTCACGACGAATTCCTATTAAAATTCCGCCTCCCCTCTTCTGCTCTGTTCCCAAAAAATCCCTATCTCTTCTCCAAATAACATATCTATCATCAAATAATTCACTATCAAAGAAACTATCATTAAGCCACGTTTCCGTGAAGCAAATAATATCATACGAGTTAAGGCATACATTTCTATATAATATGCTTACTTTAGTACGGAGACCACGTACATTTTGGTAGTATATACTAACCGGGAGCATTGTTGACAGAAAAGTTTATTAGGTATTGCATAAATATAAAAAGATGCATGATATTAAATAGTGCTGAGACGTTATTAAAACTGTCAAAGGAAAAAAGCAACATAAAAGATGATAAAAAGGCAAAAAATATAGTGATGATTAAATAATAAAAAGGATAACGTAAACAATAGCAAATGGCCGGCTGACTAATCCGAACTATAATTGCGGGTAACAACAAGCGGACAAGAGTGCAACGCATAACAACAACATTGAATAGTGAAGCAGTACTGGTAAACTTTGGATCGCAGATAGTATTGCAAGATATTATACATACAGTGTAGCATAACATTAAAGTTTTTTAAATCCAATTCTGTTCGAATGGCCATGACAGGGGATGTTGGGCCTTTTCGGATGAAAATCTTGCAACCTTTCACCCACGTAAATGCAAACCCCCGGTCTTTTGCCAATGCTTTGGTCTTATTGAGCAGTACTTTGTTCTCAAGTGTCAAGTGGTCGTTGATAAATATCCTAGTGCTGCCCTTAAGTCCTAAGTCCAACGGGGTCATTGAAATTTTTTTCGCTGCCGCTACAAAATCATCCTTTAGGTACCTGCTATGAACATTAACAACAATTGTTTTATTCTCCTTGGAATTGCGCATAGGTATTCTCGCAATGTAATTAATTTGATCCTTAGGTATTGGGCACTTCACGTGTGATCCGATTTTTGAAAAGACTTCGAATAGATTCTCATTGTTTTCCATCGGAACACCCTTTATTTCGATGTTATTAAGACGTGATCTCTGCTCATTATCTCGAAGCTGGCTTTCCAGATTTTGAACACGCAGTTGCAGATTTTCAACATCATTCTTCGTCTTATGTAATGATTGTATGTCCTTCTCCATTTCCAAAATCTTATCAGATAAAGCACCTATTTTGCTGTCTACGAATTCAATCGACTTTTTTATTTCACTGAGTTCAGGTTTTATACTTTTAAGTGATGTAAGCTCAGCTTTTATGCTTTGGATGTCCTCGTTAAGTCCTGGAAGTACGGCGACTTGAAGAGACAATCGTTTCAGCTCATCAAGAACGGCGCTCATGTCTCCTGGTACTGGAGACTTGACAGTGGACTCCTTGCCCTGAGGTGTTGGAAGTGGTAAAGGGCTTACTGCTCTGCCACTCTTGCAGGAAGAGCACTTCCAGGATAACTTCCGGTTTTCACCCAGTTGGCGATACCCCGTCTCTGTGACACCAGCGCAAGCAAAGTCATACTGACCCATGCAAACAGAACACTGAGCACCATCTCTAACTTCTTCTCCACAACTCTTGCACTTAAACATTATAGACAGAAAAAGATTTGCGACCCGTGAAATCAATTGCGTTGACAGTCCCTGATCTAGGCGATAAGCGCAAAACCGGTCGGAGGAACGTGTGCACGGTCCGTCGTCCACAGACTGACTGTATGCCTAAGAATGAGTTATGAGGTATATTGTTGACTTGAACACTGTTGGTCTAAATACAACATAGGCTTAGTTTTTTTGTAGATGAAGAATGCTGGAAACACTAATTCTGACTTGTTGCTTTTTTTTTTACAAGACTGGCCAAAAGGAGTGTAATGTTTTAAGGCTTCTTGTAAGTAGGTATTTGAGATTCTTTATTCCACCATAACCTAAATTTCTGCACAGATTTGGATGATATGGTAAAGATTCAACACGTCCAACAAAATGTCATCAAAAAAAAGTTTTCTTTGTGTTTGTTATTGATACCCATCATTCTTGACAAATATCACGGTTCGGTTTTTTTTCTTTAGTAGCAGTAGGACTCTTTGTGGACGAATCGTCTGGGAAAGTACTGCCACGATACCTATTTTCTACCGCCAAACAGTAATATTCTCATTAACTGCGTTCCGGTTTGAAGGGTACCGCTGATGGTGATATCACAGGCACATGAGACTTGGCACGTTATGTCTCAGAGTGACGGGCGCAGTGCAGTTTGTAAATGAAAGCGCTCGTAGCGAAGTCTGCTTAGCTGTTCTTAAGTGATCAGCAAAGTTAAGCAACGTCCACCGCGGTCATGAGTTGGATGGGTGACCGCTAGTGACATTACTACTGAACGCTTTCGTGCTTCGGAGAGCAACTTAAGCCATCCAGTCCCTCTTGTCGTCTTAGAATGGCAGTCGTTATAGCATGGTGGTAGGGCATTTTGCGAATGCCCGCCTGGCTAGCTACCAACCTCAAGTGGAAAATCTGTCGCCAAGCACCTAATGCTGTGTTCCGGCAGCTGTCCTTGAGAGCCAGTAATTCTAGGTTAGCCTGAACAACATCTTCGACCACATCATCACTTACCATCAGGTGAGACAAAGGTTAACTTATCAAGAATAAAAAAGATGGTATGGTACCGCTTAACACCTGGTGGGCATCGTGCTCATTCCGTCACAATCCCACAAAAAAAACTTCCAGCAGATTTTCAAATTAATTTGCCTCGATTTTCCTTTTATTTTTTTCTGTTTTTAACAAAAAACAGGTTAAGTTTTGAGATTATCTTTAGTTCCTTGTAGAAGCCATAGACAACTAGATTAACTGTATCTACAAAGAAAAAGTTATTAACAAAAATGTTATATGTATTTTTAGAGATTCCAAATTCTAATCTCATTACTGACAAGCGCAGCGGGTTTTTAATCCAGTAGGGAAGGGAAATCAATTACCGCATTAAAACCCAGCACAGCCTATAACAACTTACATTAGGTTAGAATAGCATGACACGAAATGGAACGTTTTTGAGCACGAGTCATATTATAAAGTCAAAGTCAAAGTCAAAATCATTGATTCAATTTTGAATAGAATATAATATCGTTTATTTGCATAAAATGTAGGAACAAAGGATGGAACAGTGATTTGCAAAGTGCGCCTAGTACATTTTGCCAAACTGTGGCATGCAAACATTAATTTAATTTAAAATAATTTAAAACAGCATAAATAATAATGATATTAGAATTACACATTTACACGCCATTACACATTACATTTCAATTATTTCACTTCATTTTCATCATCAATATCATTCACCTAAATTTATATTATGTCATTTAATTAAATCATTTAGGCGTCTACGATGCTCTTATGAAGGTCAATTACAAATTTTAGTATTGAAATATTCTACAATGTACTGCAACGTTCAGTAAATAAATTGTATAGAGCCACTGCGAGAAGAACGGGCAAGAAACTCGGGGTCATTATTTTAAACATCTTTTAACAATGTGTTACATACTTACTATATAATAGAGTTATTACAATATTTGTTTAAATTATGTAGGTGACAGGCAATAGCTTGGCAGAGGCAGAATTGTCCAGGCATTTTTGTCGTCTAAGTAATCAGAAACTGTGTAGTAGGATTTTTTAATCAATATGTTTTTCACATGCAACTTGAATTTCCCTTCTGTGAGCGTTGTAATATGTTTGGGAACTTTATTATAAACCCGTACACAATTACCTAAGAAGGACCTTTATATCTTTATTTTATAGCATAGCTTAGCATCGCTTGTGGATGGAGCCCAAACGTTACCAGTTTTGCTTGCCTCCGCAGAGTTGGCCTTAGTCCAAAATCTAGTAAGAACATGTAGCTTGCCTGTACATAGGTACCAGCCTTAGAGCAGAGAGGAGCGTGGATATTCACTGCTAAAGTTCTGAATTATTGCTAAGTTAATTGGTGTAGTGTTTTAGTAAGCTTGTATCGATCCAGAACGGATTATGACTTCTAATACCATAAACAAGTTATTAAAAATCGTAAATAGTAGTCATTAAAACAGGTTTTCATGGACACGTGGCGGAACACATCATCAGTTTACTGATGTCAGACTTTCTGTTTTGAAAGTTATAAGTTAGCTCATACAAAATATTCACCGTATTGTGGGCCACTGCGAGAAGAACGGGCAAGAAACTCGGGGCCATTATTTTAAACATCTTTGAACAATGTGTTACATACTTACTATATAATAGAGTTATTACAATATTTGTTTAAATTATGTAGGTGACAGGCAATAGCTTGGCAGAGGCAGAATTGTCCAGGCATTTTTGTCGTTTAAGTAATCAGAAACATTGGATCTAGTAATCAGTGGCATTGGATACGAACAGCCGCGCAGCAGGTCCATTGTTCGAATCCCACCGCAAGCTTGAGCTTCACCGCATGGTGGAAGGGCATTTTGTGAATGCCCGCCTAGCTAGCGACCACCCTCAAGTAGAAAATCTATCGCCAAGCACCTAACGGTGTGTTCCGGCATCAGTCCTTGAGAGCCAGAGAAATTACACGCACCTGAGACTTAACAAATATGTCTCAAGGTAACGGGCGCAGTGCAATTTGTGACTTGTGATGATATGCATCTTTTATGGACAGAGGTTAGTCCGCTTAAGATCAGGTGGGCCTCGAGCTTGTTCCGTCATGATAACATAAAAAAGCCCTTACTATATAGTTACACGTATTTTTAGGTTAGAAACATGTAGTGTGAGGGAAGGTTCGATTTATTTTTGGAGAGAGGTCAGTGTTCACATAATATAAATAAGGTCGTCGCTGTTTCTGGTTTGTTCTCTATTAAAAGAAAACCAGTTATTATTGCGCATATTTCTTTTTCTTTGCTCCAGCAGTGGGCAGGCCTCAATCTGCTGGTGGTCTTGACCACTTTTGTTGCAAACTAGGCACCCTTACTATTATACGAATACTATAATAATTCTAAATATGATAATTATGTAATAGGTATTATGACGTTTAATTATTATAATAAAATATAAATAAATGATTACAATCACAATCGGGTGCTAAGCGAAAATCATAAATTATTAAAGCGCGCCGGATGCCTTAACCACTCTGCTGACTTATTTAGGTCATTATTGTCTTCTTAGTTTAGTTTCATCTTGTAAACAATATTTCGACTGTCCCTCCCTACGTAGACTATCGAAACTCAAAAACGGTTTTTTTTTTATTACCGTCGCAACTTGTTTCTATCACATTAGGTATATTACAATGTAGATAAAATTATTCCAAATATTATTAATATATTCAGTTTAAGCAAGTCGTAAAGTATGGAATGTGACGTCGCTGGTCCTCGTAAACTCACGAAACTTAAAATTCGCGATATTTAGTTTCGATAGTATACGTAGGGACAGTCGATTTATCTATGTCTATTAGCCTTTCATAAAAACTTATCTTTAACTTACTGCCAATTAATGGCTAAAAAAATAATTATGGTATGATTTATACATGATTTATATTACAAAATACTAGCTTTCCAGCCGCGGCTCCGCTCGAGGGTATATCGGTTAACGTGCTGTTATACCCCACTTCCCTGTACTATTTTGCTGACCTATCCTAAACCAACCCCTTTCAGCTAATCTAGCATTTATACATTCTCATGCCCCTCACCTACTCACCTCAGTCTTCATCCGTCTCCCATCCGCGTCGGTCATACTATATTTTTCTATGTTAAATTTACTAATTTTCTATTTAATAAACTTTTATTATTTTAGTGAATTAAAATCTTTTTTAAAAACCTATTTCACGGACTCCGTATAACATTGGTGGCAGCTTAAGGGATTTTAAAAATCCTCGGATCGCCTCTTTCACGTCGGAAAAACTGTGAAAAACCTGTGAAAAGTGAAAATCAGTGAAAATCACAACTTTTATATAAACTTTTATTCCGACATTTTAATAGTGAAATTACCGCATCCTATAAATCATTTAATCACCGTGCTCTGCATTAACGTCGAATCCTGCAATATCGCCGAACCGCTGAATGCTGAACTACTTCGCCGTGTCCAGTTAGAATAGTCCTGCCGTACATCATATCTCCAAATTCTTACTGCTGTATCCTGTGGAACTCACCTGGTACCTGCTGAATCCAGCCGCCTGCAGTCCATCTACCTACCCAGTGCATTTACCGTGTCGTGATGAACCGTATTATCCTAGCAACCGTATTCCTGTAAGTCCGAAATACAATTAATAACTCTTTTAAACTAAAGTGATCAGTGTCAGTGACGTAAAATAATATATAATTTTAATTTACTTATATCCAATAATATTGTGAAAACTTTAAAGTCGTAACGCCTTATACACATATCCGTTACAATAATTTCATCATTCCGTTGTAATATAACCAGTCACTAAAGTGTGAGCTTAACTCTGCATTCCTTTCTTATCTTTCGAGTCTCGAGCTTTGTTTTGACTAGCGCTCTGGCGTGATATGCCTAAAGACTCTAAGGATAACGTTCAAGACTCTACTACTATGACTACTAACAAGGAAATCGATATGAACATCTTATGTAAATTT
Organism: Plagodis pulveraria; assembly: GCA_963890685.1. Classification (NCBI taxonomy): domain Eukaryota; kingdom Metazoa; phylum Arthropoda; class Insecta; order Lepidoptera; family Geometridae; genus Plagodis; species Plagodis pulveraria. The sequence goes on along the minus strand of OY982964.1, from coordinate 4,293,986 downwards.
GTAAATAAATTCGATGGAAACCGCGAAAAGTTAAATGCCTATCTCAATAATTGTAAGAATGCTATCAGCCTTGCATCACAATCACAACAGGACATTTTATTAAAATATATTTTAAGCCAATTAGAAGGCCGTGCCGAAAGTGCATGTTCTATAAAGGAATTCGAAACATGGCAACAATTAGAAGATTTTCTAAAGTCACAATTTGGCGAACGTAAACATTACGCCGCATTACTACTTGACCTTCAGGAATGTCGTCAATCTAATGCCGAAACGGTTAACCAGTTCGCTTTACGAGTTGAATCCTGCCTAGCTAAGTTATTAACTGAAATAAATATCTCAATACCAACTAAGAAGAAAGCTGAACTGGCTGGCCGCGTCGCTGCAATGCAGGACCTAGCTTTACACACTTTTACAACAGGACTTAATGCACGTTTATCAACTGTCGTGAGATGCCGTGACCCTGAAACTCTAAATGACGCTATCAATTTTGCCGTATCTGAAGAAAAAATATTGCAAACGTCTTCTAAGCGGTACTCACCTCCTTCTTATAGTAACACTGCGTCTTCGTCGAATCAACAACGCCCACCTCAGCGAGCATTTCAACAAAATCGCAACTTTACTCAAAATGGAGTAAACGTTCAAAACAGGCCTAACAACCAGGGGCCTACATCCGCCTTTACTCCGCCTGTCTGTCGTTACTGCAAAGCCGTAGGTCACACCATTGATGTATGTCGTAAGCGGGAATATAATAACAATAGAAGGTTCGGAAATTCGCAAAATCAACAAACAAATCGCCAAACAAATACGTTCTATCGACCTGTTCATAATGTCAACACATTCGAAGAACAAAACTCACGTGACGAGACCGACTATGATTTAAACGGACAAGCCCTCCCGTCCAGCATCGTGCAGGAAAATTAAGGGATCAAATCGATGCTACTAACATTACCAAATCCACATCCACTAACTACAAGGGTAACCAGCCCCAAATAACTAGTGGCCCTAATAACATTACTAAATCTACATCCACTAACTACAAGGGTAACCAGCCCCAAATGACTAGTGGCCCTAATAACATTACTAAATCTACATCCACTAACTACAAGGGTAACCAGCCCCAAATGACTAGTGGCCCTAATAACATTACTAAATCTACATCCACTAACTACAAGGGTAACCAGCCCCAAATGACTAGTGGCCTTAATAATACTACTAAACCTACATCTACTAACGACAAGGGTAACCAGCCCCAAATAAATAGTGGCCTTGAAACAGATACAATTTCTAAGCAAATTCATACAAATGGTAACATGCCAAATATATTTAAAAATCTAAAATCTAACCTTACCAATGACAACGTCTCACCTCCTAGCCCCAATCTAATATCCAGTTCATGCCCGTCGTGTACAGCATCTGAAAAAGAAAATAAAACATTAAAAACATTTAGTGTTACATCAAATCCAGTAAAGAAGTACTTACCTTTTGTAGAAGTTCAAACATCCGTCTCTTGCAAACCATTAAAACTTCTTGTCGACAGCGGCGCATCAATTAGTCTTTTAAAAATAAATACTATCGAAAACATGCCTGAAATTACAAAACATATTATAACTTTCAGCGGAATAGGAACCACGGACAATCCAATGCGTTCATTTGGCCACATTCCTATCAATTTTCACTCCATAAACCATCACTTCCATGTTGTACCCAATATAAATTTTCCATATGATGGAATAATAGGCAACGATCTACTATCTACCTCCGATTCTCAACTTGATTACACTGAAAATACTCTCATAATTAATAAAACGAAATTTGCTCTTAAATTCACCGAACCGATTTACACTATACCACCTAGAACTGAAACAGTAATCGAATGCCCTGTAATGAACCCTGAAATAAAAGAGGGTCTCATTCTCGATCAAAATATCATAGAACATCTTTTAATAGCAAACTGCATCGTTAAAGTAAAACCTAATTCGAGAATAAATATATCCGTAGTCAACACTTCAGAGTCTCCAATAACCATAGATTCAAACCTGCAATTAAAAATGATCCCTCTAGATAAAAATGACCAACACAACATTTTTCATACCCCCCATTTTGATGTGAACCACGACAATAGTGCAGTGAACCGAACTGAAGAAGTAATACGTCTATTAAGAGTAGCTCACCTAAACTCAGAAGAAACAAACGCACTATATGAACTTTGTTCTACTTATTCCGATATATTTCACCTTCCAGAAGACCACTTGACTACCACAGACGCCTTACAACATGAGATTACTACAACTTCTACCATTCCTATCAATACGAAATCCTATAGATTCCCTGATATACATAAACAGGAGGTTCAAAATCAAATTAATAAGATGCTTGATGACGGAATAATCAAACCTTCAACATCCCCTTGGTCTTCTCCCATATGGGTAGTACCCAAAAAGGCAGATGCTTCCGGTCAACGCAAATGGCGTGTAGTAATTGACTACCGCAAATTAAATGACATCACCATTGGAGATTCATATCCTATACCCAATATATCTGAGATTTTAGATCAATTGGGTAAATGTAAATATTTCAGTACCCTTGACCTGGCATCTGGGTTCCACCAAATTGAAATGTCAAAACGCGACGCTTCCAAAACTGCATTTTCTGTCCCACAAGGTCATTTTGAGTTCACCCGAATGCCATTTGGGCTTAAAAATGCACCTGCTACTTTCCAGAGGCTAATGAACTCTGTCCTCTCTGGTTTGCAAGGTATTCAATGCTTTGTTTATCTTGATGACGTAGTTATTCACTCATACGACCTTCAAACCCACATGAAAAACCTATCTAATGTATTTGACAGACTCCGTAATTTTAATCTTAAACTCCAACCAGATAAATGCGAATTCCTCCACAAAGAAGTCTCCTATCTCGGCCATATCATCACAGATAAAGGTGTAAAACCTAACCCAGAGAAAACGAAAGCCGTAGAAAATTTCCCTGTCCCCACATGTCCTAAGGATATAAAATCTTTCCTGGGACTAGTTTCTTATTATCGCCGTTTTATTCCGGATCTTTCAAAAACTGCAAAACCCCTTACCAACCTTTTAAAGAAAAATGTCCCATTTAATTGGCAAAACGAACACCAACTCGCCTTTGAAAATCTAAAAAATGCTTTAATTTCAGCTCCTTTACTAGCCTACCCCGATTTCTCGAAACCTTTCGTCCTTACTTGTGACGCATCTAATTATGCCATTTCCGCAATACTTTCCCAAGGACCCGTTGGTAATGATCGCCCCATCGCCTATGCTTCCCGTACTCTGAATAAAGCAGAGTGCAATTACAGCGTCACGGAGAAGGAGTGCCTAGCCATCATTTTCGGTACGAAAACCTTTAGACCATATCTATATGGTCGCCGTTTCAAAATAGTAACCGACCACAGACCTCTTAAATGGCTATTTAATTGTAAAGATCCGGGATCCAAGCTCATAAGGTGGAGACTTAAACTCGAAGAGTTTGAGTACGAAATCGAATACAAAAAGGGGAAAATCAATAGCAATGCCGATGCCCTATCGCGATTTCCAGTTCATCCGATTGTACAAAATGAACAAGACCCGCAACCGTCTACTTCTAGTGCACACAACCCCGATCCGAATCCAGAATCGGAAATCCCTCATGATCTTCTCGATGATCTCACAGACTTAGGTGCTTTGGACCTAAGTCCACTAGACGAACAACTAATGGATATAGACTTTAGTCCTCCTACTCTTCCTACCCCAGTTGACTCTCCTCGTGATACCAATCCACAAACAGATACGACTTCTCCTAACGTAAACAAAGAATATTCTGACTTCCTCAAAACTTTGACTAACAAAAACGAAACGTTTAATGTCCAAATTCGAGAACATAATCATAGTCTTCTTAAGAGTAACTCTAAAGTTTTACTTCTGCCTGTATCCATTGACCTTGATGACTCAAATCCTTATCTTCAAGATGTCCTTTCTACCCTCGATGATCCATCCACTATAATTAATGAAGAACGAGAACTCTATAAATTCAAAAAAATAGAAGTCAAAGAGAAAACTTACGATCTATTATTTACAAAAGTATACTATTTCGACGATTGCACATATCCTGATATCTTTAAAACATTAAAATCTGCGAGAGATGACATTTTACTTACCGGAACTATAAACGAATTCGCAATATCCGACTTTAAGAACCTATTCCAACAATGTTCTTATATCAAAATATACAACATGCTTATGTATTTATTTAATAATACAAATGTCATAGTAAATATACATCATAACTCTATCATTTACCCTGTACCCACAGAAATTACAAAGATTCTGAAGGAAAATCACGATATCCCCATCGCGGGACATCTAGGTTCAAACAAAATGTATGACCGCGTCAAAGAGCGCTACTATTGGAAGAACATGCGATCAGATATTGAAAATTATGTTAAAAACTGCAAACTATGTCAATCCAATAAAGCACTACGCAAAATAAACAAATCTCCTATGCAGATTACGACTACATCCACTCGTCCATTTGAAAGGATAAGCCTTGACATCGTTGGTCCCTTGCCTGAAGCTGGTCTCCAAAAACTAAAGTTCATACTTACCCTTCAAGATGATCTCACGAAGTTCTCAATTGCCTATCCAATTTCTAACGCAACTGCAGAAGAATCTTGTGAATGCTTAGTACACTTTATATCCCTATTTGGCATCCCTAAAACTATACTTACAGACCAAGGAACAAACTTCACCGCCGACCTATTTAAACAAACTTTCGATTTCCTAAAAATTAAACAAATCTGGTCTACCCCTTATCACCCACAAACACAAGGAGCCCTAGAACGTAGCCACTCTACGTTGAAAGAATACCTAAAGTCATACATCAACGAAAACCAAACTAACTGGCATAGATTTGTTTACACTGCCATGCTAACTTACAACAGTAGTGTTCACAGTACAACCCGGTTCACGCCATATGAACTAATATTCGGACATAAACCATTTATTCCGGACTCAGTCTTTGATTCTCGCCCTGATATAACTTACCCGGAATATATCAAAATGCTTCACCATAGACTTAAAGTATCACGCGAAAAAGCTATACAAAATATACGTGATTCTAAAGAAAGATCAAAAACATATTATGACAAACATTCTCGTCCGGCCCAGTATAAAGTTGGTGATTACGTTTATGTAAAGAATCATGTACGACTACGGAAAGCCCTCTCGCCATTGTGGAAAGGCCCATATAAAATTGTGAAAATTCATGGTTTTAATACCCTTTCCCTCCTAATCAATCGACGTCATGTTAAACACCATTTTGACGAGGTAAAACCAGCACATGACATTAACTAAACAAACGTTTACGCTATTATTACTTAATTAATTAAATTATTATTTATAAAAAATTATACAATAAATTTTATTACTTTTACAATTCTACTATATACACTTTACCTTTTCGATATATACAATATAATTATCCTAGTTAAACTATTATTACAGAATTGCTGTTCGATGTAGCGCACTCGTAGCAACAGGTGACAACCAATACTTGGAACACATCACTAAGAGTCCTGGTATCTATTTCGACCCTGTCAGCACTTTAAAACTTGTAAATGATCATGTTCATTTTATTATCCCCGTAGATTTAAAGTTTATTAAACCGCACTTAACAAATATTAATAATATTATTGATACTTTTAGAATCTTATGCGAAAAAAATAAAGCAATTGACGATTTTCGATGCCTAAATACTCTTCAACCACTGACCTCCCTCTATGATGATATCCTTCGAGATTACGATTCGATATCTCACATGTTATCTACTAGAAATAAAAGATCTGCTTGGTTTGCTGGTATAGGTACAGTAATGAAAAAAATGTTTGGTACTATGGATGAAGATGACTATGAAAAATATAATGACGCCATTCAGTCTCTCCACGCAAACGATAAAAAGTTAGCTCACTTAATAAAACGAAACATTTTCATATCCGAATCTGCGATTCTAAACTTTAATAAAACTCTACAAATTATTTTGAACAATGAGGTTCGTTTGAATGAAGTCACTAATGATCTGCTTAAGAATGTATCTTTAGTTACTAATGAATTACTATTTAGAAATAAGTTAAGCGAAGTCCTAAATGTTCTTCACGCTAGTTTACTTACCATGTCCTTTAAACTAGAAGATATTGTAAATTCTATAATGTTTGCAAATAGCAATGCATTACACCCTTCAGTAGCTACTCCGACTCAATTATGTGCCGATATTGAAGGTAGTTTAAGGCATCTCCCTAAGTATAAGGAATACCCCGTTAGTTTAAGTGTAAAAAATATTCTGTTAAAAGTCTCTGAACTTGCCGCTTACTATAGTGTAAATAGTATAATATTTGTATTAAGAATCCCGTTAGTTTACCATATTGAATATGATCTCTATAAGATCATACCAGTTCCAATACCTCATAATGTAAGCTCGTCAAACTCGTATGCTTTAATTGTTCCTACTGTTAACTATGTAGCGCTAAGTAAGGACAAATCTACATACTGTACACTAAATGATCTAAACTCTTGTAAATCTTTATACGATGGTAATCTTGCATGTGATATTTCCAATATTTTATCAGTTAACTCGAATCCTATTTGCGAAGTGGAATTTATGATAAAAATCATAAAATCATTACCTCCACAATGTGAAACAAAATTTATTAACGGCGATATTGATATCTGGCAAAATCTTGGACATAATAACTGGATATTTGTACAAACACGACCTACTAAATTAACATTAGAATGTAATTCTCAAAATAAAGAATAAACTATTATTGGAACAGGTATTTTGTCACTTGAACCACAGTGTGTGGCATTCTGCAGAAATGTAAAGCTATTGGCAATGCTCAACTTGGAAGTCAACATACCACATATACAATCAGATTTTAACCTCATTGATGACCCATGCTGTAATTTAAGCACGTTCAAAAAATCTTACGTTAACACATCCGCTGTAACTATTTCTAATATTAACCTTGATCAACTTAAAAACCTAAAAGGTCAGACAGATCTAATATCTACAGAACTTGATAATTTTATTAACGACAATAGCAATATTTTCAAAAACCACATTAGCTTCCCTATTCTTAACATCATTTTTATAATCTCTTTTTTCATATTTATAATATATTATTGTAAATCCAATAACTTTAGATTACCTTTTCTATGTAAAAAGACCTCTACTCAAGTAGAAGAGGAAACATCCAGAGAAGAAGAAATTTCTCTGCCTAGGTTAAGAATATAATAAGTATCTACATATCGCCTCTTTACAAGAGCAACGCGACATCTCATAAAAACGTTTTTTTTTATTATTTGATATTCAAAACCGCGATGTCGAATTTTATTTTCTACAAAAACGCGGTATTTTAAATGTGAATGTTCGAGGAGCTATGAGTGAAAGAGACGAAACTACCGTGGCAAATGGCGTTATCACGTTGTCTCTTTCGGTGTGGCACATGACTTCGACAACGCGACGCGTTAGTTTGCCCCGCACGCGTAACGAGTAAAGTGCTGCTGCTTTTCACAAAAAAGGTGGCATCACGAGTATACCACGTTTATAGTGCAAAAGTATGTTTCTTGTTGTCAGTTACTTTAACTTGAATAATATGATATTAGTTATTTAACTCGTTTTTGTAGTAAAACTCGTGAGTATTCAGAATGAGATAATGAATATTATCACATTATTGATGAAAAAGTTACAAGTTTTCTTTGTGACATCTTTGAACGTAACCATGTTGTTGATGAAAAGTTTTCAAATACTGTGGGTTATTTTATTTTACATCATTATTTTTGAAAACCTTTAAGTTTACGTTTATATTATGCTAAAATGTTACATTATACATGTTAAAATAAAGTAATTTTTACGAATTTGTTTTTCAGATGGCATTACGATCTAGGATGTTAGTTCAATTAGCTATAGGTGTTAAAAATAATTAAAGTGTATAACTAAGTGATTCAAACTCTCAGATAGATATTTAAACACAAGACGAGAGTAAGAATGCCAAAAGCTCGACCGATACATTGCAGACATCAACAGAAGGTATTTTTTTACTTGAACTCATATTATTTTTTTAAATTAAATAGCAATTTAATTCCAAGTCGTGAATTGAAACCTTCGTGTAAAAAAAAATTTTAATTTAATTGTAGGTCTAAATTTACAGAGGAGCAAAGACATACCATTTTAAATGACTATTGGAGCTTAGGTGCAATAGAAAAACAATGGAAGTTTATTGCTAATAGCGTAGACAAAGTCATCCCAAAACAACGTTACGTTAAAGTTGATTCGGATGGTAATGTTGCAACTATTCGAAACAACAACAACGCTTTTTTTATTATTTCATGTGAAAAAACCAGAGTTTGTAAATTGTTCTTCAAAAATACTTTGGGGATTAATAATCGACCCATAGGGACTGCTTTGAAAAAGAAAAAAGCAACACTAATATTTCTTCCATGAAAGATAACCGAGGTACTCATTCAAACCATTATGCAGTAGATGAAAGCATTAAAAATGGTATCCAATTGTTTATTGAGCCTATACCAAAGATTGAGTCACATTACATCCGGGCTAACTCAAAACTAAAGTATATTGATGGTAGCAAAGCTGTCATAGATTTTCATAGAGATTTTGTGGAAAAATGCAAATCCCAAAAAGTCCCTTATGGAACCTACATTACATTTTAATCGTATTTTCACACAAGATTTTAACGTTTCGTTTTTCACTCCAAAGAAGGACGGAGGAAAGACTATAAAAACATAACTGATGAAGAGAAAGAATCTAAGAAACAAGATTATGAATTACATCTTAAGGGAAAATAATATGTCTCGTATTGAAAAAGAAAAAGACAAGAACAACAAATAATATTTCAGGAGCGGTCTATGATCTTCAAGCAGTGTTCCAATAAAGGTGTTAACGAAATAGCTACCTGTGTGTAAAATTTCCGCAACGGTTCAAGACCTCGATGTTGTCTTTTATTCAGACAATTGAGCAAAAAAATTAGTTTATGATCTCAATGTACACTTACGCAGTCAAAGCTCTGCCAAATACCTCGTTAAAGGATATACGCAGAACGAGGGCGATTCAGCTCACTCTCAAATAGAGAGACAAGTTAAAAGGCAACTTTATTGAGGCGCATTTATTGAGGCTATAAAGGTGGCACGGAAAAAAAGCGAGCCATTTCATGTTAATGAAATGTGATTCGATGATTGTTTTGATTGGAAGAGTATATGCACTCAAATGAACTTTGCAATAAGATAGATGAAGACAATAATACCGTGAAACTGGCTGGACTGAAGATGATAAAAGTTCAAAGCTCTGATCCAGATGCCATATTTTTCAAAGAATCATACGCTGACGAATTATTCAAGAAAGCTATAGTGGTGAAAAAAATTAAAAATCATACTACCCAATATATTAATTTAGATTTGCAAAAGGCCTATCTTCAAAAACCTGGACTAGCAGAGAGAAAAAAGCTGATCTCATGGATTTGGTCAATAAAAATCTCGTTCCTAGATACTATGTTTATGAAGGAATTTAGCAATGTTCCTATTTAGAATTTCTAAGTACTATAAAATGCCATAATTGTGTAAAAAGATGTTGCCGTAATTGTGTTACAAGACTTTAATTACTATTAGATAACTTTAATTACAGTTAACTTTTTGACTTTTTTATTTGTATGAAAGTATTTTTTTTGCAACTTTACAATTTTAATTAAAGCGATTACTATGTACTATGTGATTGATTGTACTTTTTTTGATTATTGTGCTTTAAACTAATTTCATGATGTAAGTAAGCCATTGTTTTCGTAAATTTGTTTTTTTTAAATACAAGATCTTAATTTTGATAGTGTGTTATATTAAAAATATCACACAGCCTTACACCTAAATTTAACATCTTCAATGTGATATATCAATATGTTACAAGCATTTTGTGACATATTTTCATCAAAAACGTGACATGAGTGTCTATATTTTATTAAATCAGTTTTTTTTTACTTTTTTCATATTGAACTGAGTTTTTTTTGTTATTTTTAGAAAACACATTGATTACTGCAACAATTTAATTGTTTTCCGACAAGAAAAATATCATCATTTTAGAATTTATCAACGCTTAAATGCTTAAAATGGCTCTCCTGTAAAGTTGTGGTTTAAAAAATATCACGTTGTTCTTGTAAAGAGGCGATATAATCAATTGTATTTAGTTCTAGAATAAGCTAATGTTAATCTTTGAAAGACGCATCCTACTTACCTTAAACTTACCTTACTCTTTAAATCTTCATTATCCTTGTACTCACCTCACTTTGCCTTACCTCTGTAAACTTCCTTCATATGGTAAGTTTACTCTTGTTGGGGGAGATGTTATACCCCACTTCCCTGTACTATTTTGCTGACCTATCCTAAACCAACCCCTTTCAGCTAATCTAGCATTTATACATTCTCATGCCCCTCACCTACTCACCTCAGTCTTCATCCGTCTCCCATCCGCGTCGGTCATACTATATTTTTCTATGTTAAATTTACTAATTTTCTATTTAATAAACTTTTATTATTTTAGTGAATTAAAATCTTTTTTAAAAACCTATTTCACGGACTCCGTATAACAGTGCAAAACCACTAACCTCTTTTAGCGCAGTTGGATAAAAACTATCCTATATCCTTCCCCGTGTCTCAAACTATTTCCATGCCAAATTTCATCCTACTCGGTCCAGTAGTTACAGAGCCTATTCAATGCAAACAAAGACACAATCAAATCGTTCCTCATTATTATATTATTATATATAGATATATCTACGATTTTATCTACCCATAATTATATAAAGAATTGTAAGTCAAGCTCAAAAACAGCAGAAAGCAAATCTTACCGCAGCGGGCGTGGTTTAAAAGTGTACCACGCGGCGCAACAACATTACCTTGACGACCAATCTCATGCGGTAAATTCTAAGCACCAAATCATTTAACCAATCCAATTTTTAAATGATTTGGTTCGAAGCGCTCGTAGCGAAGTTTACTTAGCTGTTCTTAACCGATCAGCAAAGTTAAGCAACGTCGCACGCGGTCATGGGTTGGATGGGTGACCGCTAGTGACAATACTACTGAGCGTGCACGTGCTTCGGAGGGCCGCCTGGCTAGCTACCACCCTCAAGTAGAAAATCTGTCGCCAAGCACCTAACGATGTGTTCCGGCAGCTGCCCTTGAGAGCCAGTACTTCTAGGTTAGCCTGTACAACATCTTCGACCACATCATCACTTACCATCAGGTGAGATAGTGTTCAAAGGCTAAATTATCAGGTATAAAAAAAAATTGAGAAGTTTGTTTGGTTTTGGTAATTATGAACTTGATGAGTCCGAAATCAAAGCGGTAACTGTATGATTAACGGTCCCATACACACGATTCCAGTTATGCTTATCAACAACTTGGGTCTGGCTCGGGGATCCGGTTGCCTATTGAATTTCTAATTACTAATATATAATTGAGACAGTTTGTAAGTTTGTGGGTATAGGTGTTTATTCGTCTTTTTTTGTAGGTTAGCCTTTTACCACTATCTCACCTGATAAGTGATTATGTGGTCGGAGATGTTGTTCAGGCTAACCTAGAATTACTGGCTCTCAAGAACAACTGCCAGGACACACCGTTAGGTGCTTAGATTTTCTACTTGAGGGTGATAGCTAGCCCGGGCATTCGCAAAATGCCCTGCCACCAAGCTATAACGACTGCAAGACGACAACCGGGGTTGACGGCTTAACGTGATCTCCGAAGCACGGAAGCGCTCAGTAGTAATGTCACTAACGGTCACCCATCCAACTCATGACCGCGGCGGACGTTGCTTAACTTTGCTGCTCGGTTAAGAACAGCTAATCAAACTTCGCTACGAGCGCGTCTTGCTCGTAAATTCCACGTAGCTTGAGTAGTACACTGACGTTGTCCCACAATCGATTTAAACTTACAAAATTTCAACGAGAGGAATTTTAAGGTCATGTGCGGGATTCAAACCCGCGCCTCCAGCCCCATAACCGGGGTATGCTCTAACCGCTTACCCATCATGACATAAGACGTATGACTCTCATTTATCCTCTTGTTCTTTACCTTCGTATGGGGATGGAGGGACATCCGATAGCTCAAATTACGTTTTGTTACAAACATGACCATTTTTTTCACTAATTGAAAAAAAAAAAATCACTTTCAACATGTTTACGTTAAATCATACTAATGAAGCAATGAAGTCCAAGCGGTAATAGCTATGGATTGCCGTGCCGCAGTACCCTGGTTCTTCGCCGCATGGCAGAAGGGCACCTTGCAATTGCCCGCCTGGCTAGCTACTACCCTCAAGTAGAAAATCTGTCGCCAAGCACCTAACGGTGTGTTCCGGCAGCAGTCCTTGAGATCCAGTGAAGTTACAGGCACATGAGACTTAACAACTATGTCTCAAAGTGACGGGCGCAGTGCAATTCGTGACTTGTGATGAAATGCATGTGTTATAGGCAGAGGTTAGTCCGCTTAACATCAGGTGGGACTCGACCTTGTTCCGTCACAATAGATGAAAAAAATACTAACGATCATAATGTGTTATGAGGTAGTGCGTTATATCTATAGGTGGTTTAAATCTTGAAGGCCACTGCACACTGATTCCTAAACTTTTACTCTGTGGCATTTGTAGAACCGCTGTCATATCTATCAAACAGGCTGTAAAAGGTCGAGATAAATCGCGATACTCTATTTTAAAGCCGGGTTGTAAAAATGGGTTCCGCAAGGAAGTTTCCAGCGCTTGATAACTTTTCGAATCGGTTTCTGCGCTGTAACATATTGGGCCGCCACGGTCACTGGAGTCGGGGCGGACTAGGGGAGGGCTATTAGATTATAGATGTATCTAGTAAATGTATGCGTCGTCATGGGACGGTTTTAAAGCAGTGTCTTCAAAGCGATTTCCATAAAAACGTAGTTTCATCTTTATTATTATTATATTTTTTTTGTTATTGTGACGGAACAAGCTCGAGGCCCAACTGAATTAAGTGGACTAACCTCTGCCTATAACAGTTGCAATTCATGACAACTCACGAATTGCACTGCGCCCGCTACATTTAGACATAGTTGTTAAGTCTCATTGTGCCTGTAATTTCACTGGCTCTCAAGGACTACTGCCGGAACACACCTTTCGGTGCTTGGCGACAGACTTTCTACTTGAGGGCGGTCGCTAGCCAGGCGGGCATTCGCAAAATGCCCTTCCACCATGCGGTGAAGCTCAAGCTCTGGGCGGGATTCGAACCATGGACCTGCTGCGCGGCAGTCCATAGCCAATGCCACTGAGCCATCACTGCTTCTTAAATACCAAGTGTTCAAACACGGTAAGCTCTTTCATGCATGTCCTTTTGTTAAAAATCTATGCATCTGGTTCGTCAGTTTTCCGTAAAATTGTAATATTTTCAAAATCATTTCAATAAATCATTTTATAACACATTGGCTCGTAAAGGGTCTCTTATTTCACCAATTTCAATATCGTATTGTATCTCATTACATACTTGTGCGTTATTGTAATGTAAAACGCACGAAGGTAAAACGCACGGTTTATCAAAATGCTCCATCTAAAACGACCGGTAGTTTTTTAAATCTTAGCAAAGAGTTTTTATGTCAGAAAAGTGGGCAACATTTTATGAACATTTAACACAACAAGAATTAACTTTGGGAGATAAAATATAATATAAGATAAAATATAAATAAACATTTAATTTCTTAAATTAATTAAATTACAACCAAAAAATTTAACAAAACACAAAAATATTAATTTATTTTATTAGAAATACCGGCTGTTTCTATGCCTTTGCCTTAAAAAAAACACTGATGCGTGCGCATCGCTAATTTGTTAACAAGTAAAAGTTATTACAAATTGTATTTTTTTTTCTAATTGTTTTAATAAGACAATTTATTTGTTTAATAAAATCCGAGTTTTTTTTATTTTTTCGCAAATATGTTTTGTATGACATACGTGCGCTTTGATAATTACAGCTGCTTTCTTGTAGAAATATCGCCTCGGCTGTAATTTTCCTGATATCATAATGTACTATTGTATTGTAATTCTTATTTTCAATTTAGAGACAATGTTTATAATAAAATGAAAAATGCAAATTTTTCATTATAATCAAAAGCAAACATGCATGCAAAATTTCAACTAATGAATACATTTAAAGTATGACGAAACTACGTTTCTATAGAAAGAGCTACGAACACACAAATAAATCAAAATCGCTAGACCAGGCCTCAAATTCGCAATGCTGAAAATTTAATTTGGCTGCAGCCATTACAGGCAGTCTTATTTCAAAATATGAAACGTTATCGCAATATAATCATTACATTTGCGACAGATTTTACGAGAGATGGTGCAACTTAAAGCAGTGATGGCTCAGTGGCATAGGCTATGGCTGCCACGCAGCAGGTCCATGGTTCGAATCCCATCGCAGGCTTGAGCTTCACCACATGGTGGAAGGCCATTTTGTGAATGCCCGCCTGGCTAGCGACCACCCTCAAGTAGAAAATCTGTCGCTAAGCACCTAACGGTGTGTTCCTACAGCACTCCTTGAGAGCCAGTGAAATTACAGGCACATGAGATTTAACAACTATGTCTCAAAGTGACGGGCGCAGTGCCTGTGACGTGTGACGAAATGAATCTGTTATAAGCAGAGGTTAGTCCGCTTAACATCAGGGGCCTCGAGCTTTTCCGCCACAATAACATAAAAAACCGAGTTTCCTTTTTTCCGAATATAATTTCAATTCAATGCGAGCGAAGACAGGCAAACGCTACTAGAACAATAAAATTATGCGTATAAAACTGACGTAGTAAGAGAACAGTAGGTAAAGTAGCTACGTATAGTTCCTCAGCAACTAGTCCCAAACACGGAAAACACGTTTGAACGCTAGACATTCATTAAAAAATTCGTTATTATGAAGGACATGATGATTTATTGATTATTAAAGGCTAATTATAATAATAATATTTTATTCAAGCTATTGGAACACTGTGGCAATCAGTTTTGCTCGGCTACGTATATGTAGTAGATGTATTTTACCTCAGATTTTACATACATTACCCACCATGTCGAATCAAATTGTGTTATGTTGTCTTTTACTGACGCTGCATGATGTATTTTCAAAAGAACTTCTTAGTAATGTGTATCATAAAGATGTGAATATTGATACCGGTACAGTGAGAGGATATTTGGATGAAGATGCAGATTATTTTGCATTTTTGGGCATACCTTACGCAGCACCACCGATTGGAAATCTTCGATTTAAGGTAAGAGTGAAGAGACAACGAAAATATAGCTAAAGAACTTTTTGGATCATGTGTTGTTACAAGCTAGTTGTTAGGTATGCGAAATTAGTCCAGATTACTGATTCAATATTGTGACAAAACTAGGTTTGATGATGCTAATTATAATACACTATTATTTTGAACACTTAGACTGCTTAGATCTATACATACATATAAAGCGCTCGTAGCGAATTTTACTTAGCTGTTCTTAACCGATCAGCAAATTTAAGCAACGTCGCCCGCGGTCATTAGTTGGATGGGTGACCGTTAGTGACATTACTACTGAGCGCTTCCGTGCTTCGGAGGGCACGTTAAGCCGTCGGTCCCGGTTGTTGTCTTAGGATGGCAGTCGTTATAGCATGGTGGTAGGGCATTTTGCGAATACCCGCCTGGCTAGCTACTACCCTCAAGTAGAAAATCTGTCGTAAAGCACCTAACGGTGTATTCCGGCAGCTGTCCTTGAGAGCCAGTACTTCTAGGTTAGGCTGTACAACATCTTCGACCACATCATCACTTACGGTGAGATAGTGGTCAAAGGATAACCTATCAGGCATAAAAAAAAAAACATTAACTAACACAACGCCCAACTCTTACCATTGAAAAACTATTATGGAAGACCAACGTCATTATTTCAATCTTAAAATATTAATGATGAGTTTCGTATTATGAACGTCAGGAAATAATAATGTTTATATAGTCATGTATCTCGAACGCATAATTGACTTGATTCAATGCGTGCAGCCTGCCTTCTCTCTTGTTGAAGTTCTAAAGTAAGTTTATTTTAATAATGTAAGGAAATTTGGTAAAAATATAAGATTATATATTATTTATAAACATATAAATACTAGCTAAACCAGCGATTTTGTCCCCGATTTCAATCCTAATGACAAATTATTCAAATGTGACTGTTAAGCAACGCTGTGGTCTACAATGAGGCACTCTTATCAAGAAAGGGGCTTTTTACTTTGACATGTTAGAGCAAAGTGATTTTTATGAAAGTTCTAGCTTCAGTATCGATGAAGGAGTGCACTCAAATTTAATGAAAAATCAAAGTTTCTAAAAAGCTATGGTATACAGTTTTATTAATTATATAGATAATAAAATATTTTCATTGTGCTGCCATTGTACATTTTTTTTTGTAGGCACCAGCTCCTCCGAAACCTTGGGAAAACGTATTCATTGCAAACCGCACAGTTATATGTCCGCAACGAGGAATTGGAGACGAAGATTGCCTGATAGTGAATGTTTTCACTCCCACAAAGATTCTGAACAGCCCTCTTCCAGTACTAGTATACATTCACGGAGGAGCATTCTTGTTCGGATCAGGACAAACAAAAGGAGTACAACCACTCATAAAGGAAAATGTCATAACAGTGACTTTGAACTACAGATTGGGAGCGTTAGGGTTTCTCTGCTTAGGCATTGAAGAAGCTCCAGGAAACGCTGGACTTAAAGATCAAGTGGCTGCTCTAAAATGGGTTAAGAGAAACATTGACAAATTTGGTGGTGACCCTAACCAAGTAACAATCTACGGAACAAGCGTAAGCGGTACGTCGGTCGAAATGCTGATCTTTTCTGAAATGTCCAATGGTCTTTTCCACGGAGCCATAGTAGAATCTGGATCATCGTTAGCAGTCTGGTCATTAGACGCTAATCCAATTAAAACTGCCAAAGATCAAGCTGAATCATTGAAGCCTACAAATTTCACTAATTTAAACCAACTAGTCAACTTCTACCAGAAACTCTCAGCAGAGGAATTAAGTAAAGCAAACTATGATAATCATCTAAAACTCTTTGATGGCACAATTGGCTTTGTCCCATGTCTTGAAAGGAGATTGTCCAAAATCGACCCATTTCTAACAAATACTCCCAGAGATATTTTAAGGAAACGGAACTATAATAAAGTACCAATATTATTTATATTCGCAACTTTAGAAGGAATGTTTTTGAAGGGTTCAGATTATTATTTTAACTTTAAAAATAGAATGAATGAAAACTTCAAAGACTTTTTACCAGCTGATCTTATTTTTGACTCTGAAGAGATTCGGGTCAAAGTAGCTAATGACGTAAAAGAATACTACTTCGGCAGTGAATCTATAGGAAATAAGACCTTGAACAGATATTTTGACTATATTGGTGATTACCTCATCTTAAACGGCTTATTGAATTCTGCAATCGCTCATTCTGGTAATGATGACGTTGTGTTTCTAATGGAGTTTGCGTATAAAGGAAAACTGGGAGCTTACGAAAAATTCTTCGATGGTATCAATAACGCTGGCCATGGAGATGCGTTTAAATACGCAATTCTTAACAGAAAGATTGAAGATAAAAACGACGAGGTAGCAGTGCAAAGAATGTCAAAGATCGTTGGGAATTTTATGAAATATAGGTCAGTTATTTTTTTTACTACATTATGTCCTCATATTAGTGCAATAGGTAAAATGTTTTTTAGTAGGGGTGATAGCTAGGTTTTGTACAATTGTCCCAATCACACTAAAGGGAGTGAACTAACTAACGCAGTAGATAATCCACGGCCTTTTTACCTCAAAATGAAATTCCGGTCAATGTTTCGTCACTGCATATCATTATAAAACTAGTACATACTATTGTAGTATTTCTTATATTTTTTTGACATGGGTAATTTGAAATTGCCTAGGATATAACTTTGTTTCCCATGATATAACCAAATACGAATATTTTTATTGTTTTAACTCGTCTTTTTGGTTCATTATCAGTAGGCAAGTAGTAAACATGGTTATATTATTCTCTGTATATTAGTATCTCATCACATATAGAGCGTATGATATTTATATATTTATCTTTTTTTTCTTTTTATATTTATGTTATTGTGACGGAACAAGCTCGAGGCCCACCTGATGTTAAGCGGACTAACCTCTGCCCATAACAGATGCATTTCATCACAAGTGACGAATTGCACTGCACCCGTCACCTTGAGACATATTTGTAATGTCTCATGTGCCTGTAATTTCACTGGCTCTCAAGGACAGCTGCCGGACTGTTAGGTGCTTGGTGACAGATTTTCTACTTGAGGGTGGTCGCAAGCCAGGCGGGAATTCGCAAAAAGCCCTTCCACCATGTGATGAAGCTCAAGCCCGTGGCAGGATTCGAACCATGGACCTGCTGCGTGGCAGTCCATAGCCAAAGCCACTGAGCCATCACTGCTTCATGAGCCATCACTGCTTCTTATATTTATTCGTATTAATTAGAGTTTGCTCACTATATTAACTGCCTTACGCTTTAAAGAGAAAAAGTAGCACACAAAAGCCTTATGTGATATTATAATGAATAGATTCAGGCGATACTTCGCGGAAATCCATATTTCATGATAAAAAATATTTAAAACATATTTTAAGAAAACATTAAATAATATTTTAATAAAACACTTAAAATATACATCTAGTGACAATTCCGCCTAATTTTGCTGCTAAGCTGACGTGATGTCACAAACGCCACGCAACCAAACCGGAGCTTTTTCGACGCGTTTCTATTCTACACGAAGCATCCTCAGGAGGTCTTGTGCATGAACTATCATGCACTCGATGAGTCAAAGTATATTTTGTAAATGTTTTCTTAAAATATTTGTTATCGTAGCTCTATGGGTATTGGTTGGTAACGGGGTATAGCCAATATTGTTTGTTATTGGTTTACGTCTTCTATAGTATGGGTCAACAAAAACCATTAGGTATAACTATTCAAAAGCTCATGTGATTTCATATGATGATATGACAAAGGAAATCTGCGTTTTATTTTCATTATTTTCCACGCCAGCCCCGTTTATCGCATGAATAAAGTATCTTCCGACAAAAATGTGACTTCTTGATAAGGGTAACAAAAAAGTGATATAACATTATGGTTTTTCTCTATATGGCAGATGTACGATTTTTTAAAGTTTTTAAACGCCATATTTCCGTCATTTTGTATAATTTCTAAAAAGAATTGACAAAATAATTCTATCAAACCTGCTCACAACATTTCACGAGAATCGGTTGATAAATGCGAACTGTAGAGGAGAACAACCGGACTTATGAAAGCATTTTTTTGTAAACTGAAGCAAGCAAAAATCATCATCATCGTGTATGTAGGTAGCTAGGAGTTGGTTTGCTGTATATAGTCCTATATATAGCTTAGATATAAATTACCCTGTAGATCCAGACTAAACATTTGAAACTACTACGGGCCTGTCGAACTACTTTTTTGATTATACTATGGTTATACTATGCTATGCCAATACCTCGTGTAGACACAGAGAAAAAACATTAAGCTGACACTAAAAAAACATACCTACCCACTATTAAAATACCAATACATATAATCAATATTATTATTTTAATTATAAAGAACACAAGAACACATAGTGTCTTCCCCTTAATAGAGGCAATAAGATAGGTGTTAATGGACACATTCTTAACTTTACTCTATTTAGCAGTTTAAGTGAAGTTTCTTGAAGCAGTGATGGCTCAGTGGCATTGGCTATGGACTGCCGTGCAGCAGGTCCATGGTTCGAACCCCGCCCAGAGCTTGAGCTTCACCAAATGGTGGAAGGGCATTTTGCGAATGCCCACCTGGCTAGCGACCACCCTCAAGTAGAAAATCTGTCGCCAAGCACCTAACGGTGTGTTCCGTCAGCAGTCCTTGAGAGCCAGTGAAATAACAGGCAAAATGAGACTTAACAGGTATGTCTCAAGGTGATGGGCGCAGTGCAGTTCGTCACTTCGGATGAAATGCATCTGTTATAGGCAGAGGATACCGCTTAACATCAGGTGGGCCTCGCGCTTGTTCCTTCACAATAACATTAAAAAAAAGTCAAGCTAAAATTACTCATTGGTCCGTATTGTTGACTAGATTGTAATATAATGACGTACTATGTATATTGTAATAAAAAAATATATTTTAATAATACTGTGTTGATTTTTTCATAAACGCCTGAAAGTTGTTACTTTATACTCGTAATAAAATAAAACCTACTACTTTGTTGATATACCTACAACATGTTGCATACAAATGGAGGAGTAGGTAATAAAATAACATAGTAACGAGAATCACTAATTTAATTATGATAGTAGAATATAAAATAGGTACCTTATACATTTATTTTGTAGTAACGCATTTTTTGCTGATATAGGCTCTTGTTTTTATTAAGTTATAGCTGATAGGGATATACCATTTTAGCCTAATTTTCCTGCTAAGCCAGCGTGACGTCATGAATCGCCGATCGATTGCTAGTTCGCTCTAAGTATCGAAACCTCCTAATGATGCTTCGTGTTGATCCCACGTCGAAAATTCTTCCTGTTGAGATAATACGCGGCGATGTCATGTTGGATTAGCAGGAAAATAGGACAGAATTTTCACTACTATACGCATGATACTGAACGAATATTTTAATGTTTTATAAATGTTTTTCTAAAATATTAAAATAATGAACTTAACTATAGCAGAATCTGCCATTGACAAGCTGAAAAGAGTCTGGTGCAACCGTGATATCACCAAAGCCACGAAAGTGTGCCTGATGAGGAGCTTATAGTCTTCCCGATTTTTCTCAATGGCGCAGAAACGTTGGTTCGCCTAAAAGACCGGCTCAAAATCGATGCACTCGAGATGTAGTCTTGGCGGCGACTGTTGCGGGTTCCTTGGGCAGTGTTTAAAACCAATGTTTCGATCATGGCAGAAGTAAAAATCAAACAGACATTATCGTCCGCTGTGCAAACACAATCCTCCAATATTTCGGACACTTTGCGAACAAAACGAACACTTTTCCATAACATCGTAGTTCGGAACAGTGCGAGCGGGATAATGCTATATCATAAACATCTTATCTCATTCCAATACGATGATCCTCCATCCCAAAACAGTCATTCTGTGGACGACGGACCGTGCACACGTTCCTCCGACCGGTTTTGCGCTTATCGCCTAGATCAGGGACTGTCAACGCAATTGATTTCACGGGTCGCAAATCTTTTTCTGTTTATAATGTTTAAGTGCAAGGGTTGTGGAGACGAAGTTAGAGATGGTGCTCAGTGTTCTGTTTGCATGGGTCAGTATGACTTTGCTTGCGCTGGTGTCACAGAGACGGGGTATCGCCGACTGGGTGAAAACCGGAAGTTATCCTGGAAGTGCTCTTCCTGCAAGAGTGGCAGATCAGTAAGCCCTTTACCACTTCCAACACCTCAGGGCAAGGAGTCCACTGTCAAGTCTCCAGTACCAGGAGACATGAGCGCCGTTCTTGATGAGCTGAAACGATTGTCTCTTCAAGTCGCCGTACTTCCAGGACTTAACGAGGACATCCAAAGCATAAAGGCTGAGCTTACATCTCTTAAAAGTATTAAACCTGAACTCAGTGAAATAAAAAAGTCGATTGAATTCGTAGACAGCAAAATAGGTGCTTTATCTGATAAGATTTTGGAAATGGAGAAGGACATACAATCATTACATAAGACGAAAAATGATGTTGAAAATCTGCTACTGCGTGTTCAAAATCTGGAAAGCCAGCTACGAGATAATGAGCAGAGATCACGTCTTAATAACATCGAAATAAAGGGTGTTCCGATGGCAAACAATGAGAATCTATTCGAAGTCTTTTCAAAAATCGGATCACACGTGAAGTGCCCAATACCTAAGGATCAAATTAATTACATTGCGAGAATACCTATGCGCAATTCCAAGGAGAATAAAACAATTGTTGTTAATGTTCATAGCAGGTACCTAAAGGATGATTTTGTAGCGGCAGCGAAAAAAATTTCAATGACCCCGGTGGACTTAGGACTTAAGGGCAGCACTAGGATATTTATCAACGATCACTTGACTCTTGAGAACAAAGTACTGCTCAATAAGACCAAAGCATTGGCAAAAGACCGGGGGTTTGCATTCACGTGGGTGAAAGGTTGCAAGATTTTCATCCGAAAAGGCCCAACATCCCCTGTCATGGCCATTCGAACAGAATTGGATTTAAAAAAACTTTAATGTTATGCTACACTGTATGTATAATATCTTGCAATATTATCTGCGATCCAAAGTTTACTAGTACTGCTTCACTATTCAATGTTGTTGTTATGCGTTGCATTCTTGTCCGCTTGTTGTTACCCGCAATTATAGTTCGGATTAGTCGGCCGGCCATTTGCTATTGTTTACGTTATCCTTTTTATTATTTAATCATCACTATATTTGTTGCCTTTTTATCATCTTTTATGTTGCTTTTTTCCTTTGACAGTTTTAATAACGTCTCAGCACTATTTAATATCATGCATCTTTTTATGTCTATGCAATACCTAATAAAATTTTCTGTCAACAATGCTCCCGGTTAGTATATACTACCAAAATGTACGTGGTCTCCGTACTAAAGTAAGCATATTATATAGAAATGTATGCCTTAACTCGTATGATATTATTTGCTTCACGGAAACGTGGCTCAATGTTAGTTTCTTTGATAGTGAATTATTTGATGATAGATATGTTATTTGGAGAAGAGATAGGGATTTTTTGGGAACAGAGCAGGAGAGGGGAGGCGGAATTTTAATAGGAATTCGTCGTGAACTTGCAGCTGAGAACCGGCCTGAGTGGTCTTCGTCTGCCGAGGATCTGTGGGTTACTTTGACCATCCGCAATCGTAATCAATACTCAACTTATAAAATGCATATTTGTGTTGTATATATATGTGATGAGAATTTAGGTAATTCAATGCAAACACAACTATCCAATTTCTCTGACAACTTGTCTAAAATAGTTTTAGATAATCCACTCGATAAGGTCATTGTATTGGGCGATTTTAACATGCCGTATGTATCATGGTTACCCAGTGATGATGGATGCTCTTTGGTTCCTGGGAATTTACAAGGTACTCATCAATTCGATCTAATAGATAGCCTTAATACATGTAATCTATTACAGTATAATTCTATCCTAAATAAGAGTTATGGTCGCCTTTTAGATTTAATTTTCTCAAATAATGACGTCACAGTGCATGCTTGTGACTGCCCTTTGGTGCCTGAAGACCCCCACCATCCATCTTTGTGTATAACTGCTGAGTTTGTTCAATTGCACACAATAAAGCCTCTTCCTTATACCAAGTTTGATTACATAAACGGAGACTATCACTCGATCTGTACTAAGCTTGACGCTATTGATTGGAACTCTGTGCTGAAATGTGGAACTGTAGATGATGCTGTAACTTTTCTTTATACTACAATTTATAGCCTCCGCGACACATATGTTACCTCGAAAACTGTGGTTCCATCGTTTAAGTATCCTTTATGGTACGGGCGACCTCTAATAAAACTTCTTAAGGAAAAATCTAAATATCACAATAAATTCAAAATATACGGCAACTTAAGTGATCGGGATACATTTGTTATATTGCGAGAAAGAGCGCGGATGATGGAAAGTGATATGTACAAAAATTACTTAATAAACATTGAATGTTCTATAAGAAGGAACCCACGCACATTTTGGTCTTATGTAAAGAGTAAAAATCTCTCCAACACTTACCCCGCAGTGATGCAATTTGGTACTCGCTCTTCTGATCAAGGTGATGTCATATGCAATATGTTTGGTGAATATTTTCAATCAAACTTTCTTCAAAATAATACACCGATTGATTGTACAGAGTTTAATCAACCTCAACACCATACAGCGTCTTCTGCTGATATTGGTATGATTGAGGTGCTTCCAGCGGAGGTTCTTAAACTTTTCATGTCCTTAGATTT
The DNA here is from genome assembly GCA_963890685.1 of Plagodis pulveraria. Lineage (NCBI taxonomy): Eukaryota > Metazoa > Arthropoda > Insecta > Lepidoptera > Geometridae > Plagodis > Plagodis pulveraria. The sequence goes on along the minus strand of OY982964.1, from coordinate 4,269,921 downwards.
AAATAAATCAGCGGGACCAGATAATATCCCCGCTATTTTAATAGTTAAGTGTGCAAAGAGCTTAGTTTTACCCCTGTGTCTATTATATAGCCGCTCTTTATCGGAAGGCGTTGTACCTTACAAATGAAAGTCGGCTTTAGTCACTCCCGTTCATAAAAAAGGACCAAAAAATAATATAGAGAATTATAGGCCTATATCTAAATTATGTCTGTTTGCTAAGATACTTGAAAAAATTGTCTATACCCAATTGTACAGCGCACTCAAGCATGATCTTGCACCTCAGCAGCATGGTTTTTTAAGGGGCAGGTCAACTACATCTAATCTCTTATTGTGTACCGAGTTCCTGTCTCGTTTTATGTCTGAACCCTCTCAAATAGATGTTATTTACACGGACTACAGTAAGTGTTTTGACAGAATCGATCATTTGCTACTATTGAAAAAGCTTCAGCGGATAGGTATAAGGGGAAACCTTTTTAGGTGGTTCACGTCCTATATCCAACAAAGGTGTCAAACTGTGGTTCTTGGCGGTTACTCGTCCATGTCCATGTATATCCCTTCCGGAGTCCCGCAGGGATCTTTATTAGGACCGTTACTTTGCACAATATTTCTGAACGACATCTCTTCATGCTTTCGTTATTCTAAAATTCTGTTGTACGCGGATGATGTGAAAATTTTACATCAAATTAAAACTATTGATGATGCACACCGTCTGCAGGACGACTTGCATAGTTTTCAAAATTATTGTACTCAGAACAAACTAGATTTAAACGTGTCCAAGTGCTACATTTGTTCTTTTACTCGTAAGCCAGTCATTATCAATTTTGAATATGCAATAAAAAGCTCACCAGTCACAAGGGTTGATACAATTAAAGATCTAGGAGTTTTTTTTGATAGTAAACTTTTATTCGACACACATGTAAGCAACATTGTAAGCAAGGCATCTCGTGCACTTGGTTTTATTTTAAGAATGTCTAATGAGTTTTCCAGTTTAAAAACCTTTAAAATCCTTTATTGTGCATACGTTCGCAGTCACTTGGAATACGCATCACAAGTCTGGAACCCTTGTTATGAAGTATATTCTATGCGCTTAGAACGTATCCAGATGAAGTTTCTTCGTTATCTTCAGTTTCGTGCAAAACTGTACCTTCCGGATTATTTAGCTAGATGTCGTAAGTTTCATTTCTTGCCTCTCTATGAACGAAGGAATATATCCGACCTATCATATCTTCTTAGCATTGCAAATGGCACGGTGGACTGTTCTGAGCTCCTCGAGCTGATAGGATTACGCATTCATGCAGCTGTATTGAGAAACCCCAGAACTTTATCTGTTCCGTTAGCTAAGACAAATTATAGGCAAAATGCATTCATTACGCGTGGAAGTGCTTCATTCAACAACTTGACAGATAAAGATATTGATTTATTCAATACCTCAACTACCAAATTGAAACGTTTGTTTAATGAAAAATTCTTCTGTACTAGTTAATTTGAACCTTAAGTATTGTATTGTATTGTTTCATTATTTTCATAAGTTAGTCGTCCACTCAAAACATTTTGTTTTATAAATATTTTAACCTATAAGTGGAAACTTGTAATTGGCCATCAGCATTACATGTGTTTTTCATGTAGTATATAAATGAATCATTTAATGTTATTTGCCTAGCTGTAAGTTTTCTGTAAAATTCTAAAATAAAATAATAAAATAAATAAAATAATACGATGGTTAAAGAACGACAGGAAAGATTTGAGTTATGACGTCATGTCATGTTAGCTCAATTGGTTAGAGCATACCCCGGCTAAAGGGGTGGATGGACGCGACTTCGAATCTCGCACATGACTTAAATTTTTCCTATCGTATATTTGTGATTGTGTAATGTAATCCGCATAGCAGGCGTTATTGCAAACCTAACAATATAAAAATCTTCTATCTCGCTTACACATCCGTGATACATATTTCATTCGTTCTTTAAGCAGGATTAAACCAATATTGCTTGACGCGATTGTGGGTCGGTGATAGTTCGTGACTGCGAATGATTATTTTAAGCACGAAACAAAACGCTCCTTTTTTATGATGGTTTCCTAAAAGGTTAATGCTGGCCCCCGGTATTCTTATTTATTTAGCGTTCAGAGTTAATGATCGCGTTTTGCCGCGTGTGGATAAAAATCATACCTCATTAGAAAGAGTAGTAGTAGTTCTTCTTCCTTTAAACGAAATTTCCTTTCGTAAACAAACCTTTAACGCCAGTTAACAGTACGATTTGCTCTGTAATCCAGTCAGATACGATACGCTACTTTACTGTTTTTTTTTAGTTTTTCACGTAGCTTCAACACAGAACATGTTCGATTCGTTCGCGATGCTTCTAGGCACGGAACGAATCGTTTTCCAGGGACTGGTGGAATGCAAGCGGTCACGCGGTCGATCACTGACGCGTTGGACAGAACTCATCAAAGCTACGACACAAACCTCCATAGTTCAGAGTTTCCGATACGCTGAAGCCCGCAACAAGTGGAGTTGCATCGCGAGGGCTGTTTTAGATAATGAAAATGCAGCATCATCAACCACGGCCACTCTGTCAAGAGTGAACGACTAAGGAAGAGGATTATCTTTTTTTTAATGTTTATAATTGATGTTTAATATGGATTACCACAAAATAGTGCTTGAATTACTCTAGTTTTCGAAAGAGGATATGGAACAGTACATACATTATTAATCCGGCTACTATACTATTATTGAAACATATTGAGAGCGCTACAAACTTTCCATTATATACTGCTGTGTAGATTTAATGCTCTTGTAGAGAAATATTCGTATAAAACTAGGGTTCTATTTTAGGATTTATCCTGACATGTCAAGATGTTTGGTCCTTATTAGGATTATTTCGAGCGGATTTGGACAATGTCAGGATTTTTGGATTTAAAACAAATTGTAGAAATCAAGCTTTATGTATTATTATGTGGTAACAATAAAAAAAGCGCTGTATTTCTTCACAAGCTTATTCATGGTTACATAGATAGTCCCTCTGCTTGAAAAAATTGAATTTGATATCCCTCGCCCCTCTAGCCGTCTCATTATCGAAAAACATTCAGCCTTCCACTCTCACGCACAAACTACGGTCATCATTCATGTTTGTATCGTATCTGTTGTTCTTATAACAATATTTGTCATGTTGACATTTTTAACCCCTCGGTATCTTCTTTTAAGAGGCTGCTATTATCCATTTAGAAACCTTAGTTAATAAATTATTTGTACAAAATACTTTTAAGCATGCTGTGTTCACAGCAAGAAAAAATACAGTACTGTTTTTAAAAAAAAATAACTAGACACTTTTCCAAAGAATAATAAAATAATGAACACAAAAAAATACTAAATACTTTAATGATCTTAAATGCACTTAATTTTACGCATCATTATAACACGAAACAACTATAATTAAATAATTATTTTAATTAAAATAGTGAAGAAAATAAAATACCAGTCCAAGTATTGAATGCAAGTTTGGTATGTACATGTTTTGCTTGTCTTGCTTAAACTACTACTTATGTTGGCGCTTTAGCAAAATGTTAGGACTTTTTACTAGAAATCAGGCGTTTATAGGCATACCCGATGGCAACCCTATATACAACATACCTTTGTGTATTGTTTTAACTTTGATATTTCCAAAATTCATGGGATATGTTCGTGGCACGTGCGAGCCATAGCCCCGAGAGGCCATATATCAAACTCTAAACACTGCTAATACACAATACAGGTGTAAGCGACGAAATCACGTGTTACCTATAATTAGGCCGGCAGTTAATAAACTGAAACATTTTCATTTTACACGACTACCAAAACAGGAGCGTTATGTCTTCAGGATTCATCTAGGTATTTTCCCCAATTTCCTTTCCCTTCTTCTTCTTTAGGTGCCTCTCCATTAATGGAGGTTGGCCGTCAGCTCAGCGAACTTATTCCTATCCTGTGCCAAGCGAAATAGGTCTTCCACGCTGGTAATACTGGTCCATTCTCGGATGTTTCGCAACCAAGACTTTTTCCTACGTCCCACGCGTCGCTTTCCTTCAATTTTGCCCATCATTATAAATTGGAGAAGCTCGTATTTCTCGTGACGTAGGACATGGCCGAGGTACGCGACCTTTCTTCTTTTGATGGTTTGCAATAATTCGCGGTTCTTGCCGACGCGCTGGAGTACTCGCTCATTGGAAATTTTCTGTGTCCAGCTAATGCGTAGCATTCTACGATAGCACCACATCTCGAAAGCTTCCAGAAACTTCTGGGTATTAGCTTTCAGAGTCCAGGCTTCACTACCGTACAATACTACAGGCCAGACATAACAATGGAGTATTCTCACTCGGAGGTTTATGGATAATTTGCGGCTGCATAACACTCTTTCCATTCTCTTCAGAGTAGCTCGGGCAATTTCAATCCGGGTTCGAATTTCTTGTTCACTGTCCCATTCTTCATTCACCCAAGCACCGAGGTATTTATACATCCGAACTCGCATTAAATCTGTTCCTGCTACGGTGAGTCTGGGGTTCAGGTGATTTTTTGATACAATCAAGAATTTGGTTTTAGACACATTCATGTTCAGCCCTGCCCTCAAACCGCATTCTTGTACTCTGTCCAGTAATGTCTGTAGGTCCTGCTCGGACGAGGCTATAAGCACTGTGTCATCGGCGTACCTTATGTTATTTATGACTTTGCCGTTTACTTTGACACCAACCTCAAGTCCCTCCAGTGCTTCAGATATAATCGCTTCCGAGTATAAATTGAAGAGAAGGGGCGACAAAATACATCCCTGTCTGACTCCTTGGCAAATCTCTAAGAGATCAGTTTCTGAATCCTCGACTCTGACAGTAGTATCCTTTCCCAATTCCCCTTTAATCATCGCTGTTAAAAAAAATGTTGTAAACGTTTTTTTTTTATTTTGTATGATCTACCCGAATACAAATTTTCAGAGCTGTAAGTTAAAAAACAAAGGACTTTCATACAAATGTTTTCACCCATTTTTACCCCTTTAGGGATTGAATATCAAAAAATCCTTTTTTAGTACACCCTTACGCATCATGACAAATACACCCTCCAAATTTCAAGTTTCTGCGACCAGTTGTTTAGGCTGTGCGTTGTCTATCAGTCAGTGAGCCAGGACTTTGATTTTCTTATATATAGATAGATATGCAGTTTACATTTCAATAGCAGTCAGGTTTTTTATTTTACATTTATACTTATTCATTGTTATAATACTTACTAGGTAACGTTTGTATTACTAGCATAGGATTCATAATTTGTTGAATCAAATTTAAGTTATTTTTTTGGATTGTAACGGAACTAGTTCGAGACCCAGCTCATCAGGTGACCTCTGCCAGTAACAGATGCATTTCGACTCAAGTTCGAAAATGCACACTGCGCCTGTCACCCTGAGGCATAAAGTTGTTAAATCTCATGCGCCTGTAATTTTACTAGCCCTCAAGGACTACTGCCGGAACACACTGTTGGGTGCTTGCCGGTAGATTTTCTACTAGAGTGTACCTAATACCCACGGAGTAAGTACTCTGAATACAAATAGACTTTTTTTTGTGTTATTGTGACGGAACAACCTTGGCAAATTGCACTGCGCCCGCATTGACCTATATATACAGGTCAATGTGCGCCCGTCACTTTGAGACATAGTTGTTAAGTCTCATGTGCTTGTAATTTCATTGGCTCTCAAGGACTGCTGCCGTAAAATACCGTTAGTTGTTTGGCGACAGATCTTCTACTTGAGGGTAGTAGCTAACCAGGCGGGCAATCGCAAAATGCTCTCCCACCATGCGGTGAAGCTCAAGCCGGCGGTGGGGATCGAACCAGGGATATGCGGCACGGCAGTCCATAGCTATTACCGCTCGTCCATCATTGCTTCAAAAACTTGTGTTTAATTTTGCTCCAAGAACAGCCATGTTTAAAAAACTGCTTTGCTATGTGTATTTAACTGTATAGTGTAAGTAATTAAATATCATCCCCAGTAAAGGAACTTCTACGACTATTTCTTCCTATAAAAAAAACGTTTGGGTGTATGAACGTGTCTGCATGGTGGTAGGGCATTTTGCGAATGCCCGCCTGGCTAGCTACCACCCGCAAGTAGAAAATCTGTCGCCAAGCACCTAACGGTGTATTCCGGCAACTGTCCTTGAGAGCCAGTATTTCTAGGTTAACCTAAACAACATCTTCGACCCCATAATCACTTACCATCAGGTGAGATAGTGGTCAAAGGCTAACCTATCAGGCATAAATAAATAAAAAATAACTTTAGAAACTTTTTCGGAGAAATATTCTACGATATCATCATTATTTTTATCAGATGTGGTTAACACCTTCGACCATATTATCCTACCATCAGGTGAGATTGTGGTCAATGGCGTACCTATCAGCAATAAAAAAAAAACTTGTAGAAATTGACACCCACCCTAGTGTTTCGTATTATGATTGCCAGTGTAATAAAATACTTCCTAGTAATTAAACAACTTTAAACGGTTTAAATTTTTAAGACCTGTTAAGTGCAATATTCCCCTACAAGATGCAGGTGTTTACAAACTTGATTGTGAATGTGGGCTGTCATACATTGGGCAAACAAAGAGGAGCATTGGTATCCGGGTAAAAGAACACATTGTTAACATGAAGAACAGACGCTCAACCAAGTCTGCAGTTTGTGAACATGCCCAGGACAAACCCAACCACTACATTCGGTTCGACAATCCAAAAATTCTCGCCAGAGAGACCCGGTTTATGCCAAGAATGTTACGCGAGGCTATTGAAATCAAAAAGTACCCAAATTTCAATAGAGATGATGGTTGGCAAGTACCACCTGCGTGTGATGCTGTTATCAAATTAATTAAATCCCGAGGCCGACATAAATCTGCAAGACCTCGAGGCACTGTGAGCGAATACTGCGTGAATAGGGAACGCTATGATTAATATAAAAAATTTCAGACGGTAGGACAAATAATTTCTTAATAACTTATGTGACAAATAAAACCAATTAGTCACCCCGTGACCACGATCACTGCAAAGTGTTTGAAACGTCGGGACAAAAATAATGATAAATATACGCGATTTAAATCGTTTAAAGTTGTTTAATTACTATGTGTAATAATCGCGAAAACCTAAGACTACATTAAAATACTTCCTATTTACTTTTCTCACGATGTTAACTAGGTTCTCTACATCTAAGTCTAAGGAAAATTCAATCGCTTTACTTCTCTCTATAAGTTACCGAGAACGCCCATTCATGTATTAAATACCTAAGTACCTGCTTTGCGAGATGTATATTAAAAGCTTTGCAGAATAATTACATAGATTACTTGTATAAAAAACACTCTTACTTATAACTGAATAAGGTTCAGCTGGGTTAGCACAAGTTAAAATTATAATTGATTAGCGTATTTTCAAAGTTAGTGGTATACTTGGTATAAAGATAAAATACTGTCAGTAAGTGTAGTCGTGCCAAATTGCGTGCAGCTATCCCCACAAATCTCCCGCAAGCACCGACGCGAACAATATATTTCGGTCTCAACTGCTGATACAATTAGGCTGAACGAATGACCGGAATTCCAACGTATTGGCAATTTGGCACAAAGTTCCTTACTGTTGTTGCTATCTACTGTAAATACAATATATTGAATGCCTTCTTTCCCTGAAAACTATGCCATGGAATAACTTGCGGAAGTCGGTACCATGCTGATTTAATCAGAGCCCACTAGCCAAAGTTTTACTAAATATTTTTTTTCAATTTTGACATCTACAACTCTACGACTCATTAAGAAGAACGTCAATTACAAATTTTTAATATTCTACTGACGCGTTCTGCAAAACTGGTGTAGACCCACGCCAAGAAGAACTGGTAAGAAATGTCGCCATTCTATTGTCATGTCTACTAATTTGTAAGCTGTAATTGACAGGCGTGACGCTTGCACTCAGGCCTGCGTCTCGTCACTTCACGATTGTAACTAAAAATAAACTATTTGATCGATATTAAAGAAAATTAAATAGGAAAAGCTTGGAGGTATTTCTACTCAACAAGAAAGAACATTTTGGAGATCGGATAATCTAGTACCAGATATAGAGTGGTCGAACACAAAAAAAAAATAGGTAGGGGAGACCGGGGCTGGTATTAACTGAGACATATGAGTACAGTAGTTGGGTCTCATGTGCCTGTAATTTTACTGGCTCTCAAGGACTGCTGCTGGAACACACTGTTAGGTGCTTGACGACAGATTTTAGAAAGGCCTTTTGAACAAGAACTTTGTTTTCTAAAACAAAATACCACTGGATTATTTTTTGTGGGGCTATGTTAAGGACAGATTCTACACGGAGCCAATCGAATCGATTGCAGCCTTAAAACTCGTAATCCGTCATTTGATTAACGAACTAGACCGCCATTTTGCCAAAAAGTGATTAAAAACTGATTAAAGAAGCGACATCTGTCAGCGTGCTCGTGGTGCACATTTGCCAGATATCATTTTTCATTCATAATTAACAAACTTTTCTCTTCGTAATACAATAAAAATTTGAATCATCTTCATCTAAATTCTTTGTTTTATTTTGGTTTAGACAAAAAAGTTCTTGTAGTAAAATCCTTTACTAGAGGTTGGTCGCCAGCCAGGCGAGCATTCTTAAAATATCCTACCACCATGCGGGGAAACTCAAGCCGACTATGGGGATCGAATTATTCACCTGCGGCACCGCAGTCCATAGGTATAACCGCTCGTCTATCATTGCTTTTATGTTTGAAGTCTTTTTTTTTTCAATCTTATAGATATTAATATTATTTTTGTAATTTATTACCGACCGAAAATACTATAGACCGTTTACCTGTTTAGAAAAGTCAATAAATTTCTGTAATAACAATAAAACTTTATGCAGGAAATTCTCGCCCTCTCCGTTCGGGTATCTGGGTAGTCTTAAGCTTCGTGGTTAGTTTAAGAGGTGTTCTGGCTGGAGAAGTTACCGTTCTGCATATTGTTATATGTAGGTAGACCATTAGCTATGTGTTCGCTCGAACGAGTAGATATATGTATATATTATCAGTTAGATAGGTTAGTGTAAAGCTGCAGAAATTTGTTAACAGGAATTAAAATTACTAAATGAGCTGACTACTCTAGAATCTTTCAAGCAACGTGTCAAAGCTATTTATCCCCTTTATTAGCTGTGAAGGAAGGACTTTAGCATCGGTATATATGTATAAGTATGCACTACGGAAAGAGAGAGAGAGAAATTGTTAGTTGTACACACTGTGCACTATTTTGTTATCTGTGCTGCTAGTCCTAACAAACATTTTGAGATAATTTTTTTTAAAATGTGTATGTTTTGTTTGTCTATGAGAGCTTAAAAATGTCAGACAGTACTAGAAAAACTTATTGTTTTAAGTTTTGAGTCTCGTAGTATAAGATAATACCTATTCCAAGCCAAGAGCGCCCGCCGCGGCAACAATGGACTGGACCGCGCCGCGCTCCCTTTGGATACCTAGTTTTGCATATTTACATCGAGCAAAGTAATAAAAAATATGCAATAATAAATTACAGGCACAAGAGACTTTTAACATCAGGTGGTCCTCGTTCTTATTCGTAAGTCAACTCTAAAAAGTTGTTGTTAGCATGTTTCCAATAACCCTGTAGGTATATAAATGGATGGAGCTAGAATATTCAATAGAATAAAAGTATAGTGTAGTATTATAGTACATGTAATTCTATGTGTGTATTTATTATGTAATTATTAATGAAATAATAATTTAGGAAAACACATTTTCGTATAACTATTTTTATAAATTATTCTTTGCAACGTGAACATGAATGCCTGGAATAAATCGCTTTAAGCGACAAAGCCGCTATTTGTAACATTAATGTAATATTGTATGTGTAAAATAATAATTTTATAGCTGTACTGTGGTGTTTCAAATAAGAGTTCATTCTACCTACTTATCTACTCATGAATTTCGTAGCTATAAGTTAAAAGCTAGGATAAAACATCAATGCTGTTTTCAAGAACGTAATTACTGTTATATTTGTAGAGTTGTAATACCTAATTCTACAATTAGGTATTAAAAATTCGCATGGTGGTAGGGCATTTTGCGAATGTCCGCCTGGCTAGCTACCACCCTCAAGTAGAAAATCTATCGCCAAGGACCTAACGGTGTGTTCCGGCAGCTGTCCTTGAGAGCCAGTACTTCTAGGTTAGCCTGAACAAAATCTTCGACCACATCATCACTTACCATTAGGTGAGATAGTGGTCAAAAACTAATCTATCAGGCATAAAAAAAGAAAAAAAGCCATACAAATATGTCGGAGACGTCATCATCAGGTTTAATTGCAGAGCTCTCATAACGTGGGTGTACATGTGGGTTTTGTGCAAATGAGAAGGCCCATATCACTTAAACACTTGGTTTATTCCTCAATCCACAATTTATAGGAGATGAGCCCCGCAATGGCCTCCATCCAGCCCCTACAGCCATTCCAGTCCATGCAGAACATTCTCTTCACAATTGATCATCACTATTGCGTTACAGCCCTAACTTATGCCGTCTTCAGAGTATACTCCACCATGAACTGCTGTCATCTTCCATCACTTATGTACACTGATAGCGGTCTTCAATGTCAATGCTAACTGTCACTAGTTTCACTCTTTAGTTAGGTGTTGCCTCGTCGGCGGCTAGTACAAGACTGACCGTTCAACTGCCGTGTCTTATGACGTAAGCTTTGAGTCACAGTCTCTCAAACGACTATAGACTAGAAGCGACCACAGACTAGATTAACGTCGGTAAATCATAGTGTTGCCAGTCTCGTAGCAAACTAGCTGCTCACGCTCCAACAAATACATACTTAAATAAATATCACTATCGCTCGTTTAGTAGGATAGCTTATAATATAAAATTGGAGGTTCCAAGTGATTCAACAAATGACAAACAACATTAGGAACATTTCCTTTGTCCTATCGCAACGGTAACTTCCCTGGCACAGCTCCAGACCTCGCGTGACGCATGGCAACACATCTGATTATATCTGCCACGCTTGCTCTCGGATATCTGCGCTTTAGTACAACTGATGTAATATAATGTCGTAGTTTAGCTATTAAGTTTCAAACTTGGTTTGGTATGACACAAAGCTAAATTACATTAGGGGCCGCTGGGGGAATAGCAACTCATCCCGGAAAATTTATAAATACGATGCAAAAAGTATATATAGAGCCAAGGCGCTGGGAGGGTCTATTGCTATTTACAGGATCGATTGTCATTCACTGGCAATGACAATATCATCAAAATTGAAAAAAAAAAACAGTTATTGGATTGTGACTCAAAAACGACGTGACCGACTTTGATGAAATTTAAATGGGACCACACGAAAAGCATCAGCTTTCAAATAAAAAAAACATTAAAATCGGTTCACCCAGTAAAATGATATGAGGTAACAAACATAAAAAAATACAGACGAATTGAGAACATCTTCCTTTTTTTTAAGTCGTTTAAAAATCCAAAAATATTGGTGGCGCTTGACGTGGTTTCACGTCTTACAACTAGTGATTCCTCTTATGATAGAACGGCATTCCCCCTGCTTCCCACAAGTTTTCATCTTGATATGAAGCAGTTTTGAGATGTTGGACTCAGTTTTATCTAATTAATTCTACTTATAAACTGTGTTTCGGTTTATCAGGCCAGTTTCATAAATATTAATCAATTGAAATGTTAAGTATCAGGCATGCAGTGATATTATAAGTCGATAGCGTCTGAAATAGATTTAATTAAAATAAAATTAATTTCAGAAGTCAGGCAGAAAAATCTTGAGAGCCAGTAATTCTAGGTTAAGCCTGTTAACACCTTCGACTACATCATCACTTACTAACAGGTGAGATTGTGGTCAAAGACTTACCGCTTATCAGCAATAAAAAAATATAAAAAAAGAACAGCGATATAACGTGTTGTAAAACTGTAACTGATGCAAGATAAGTTTAAGTTATATAAGGTTGCGTAGTTGTTATTTTTTGATATAGCTAATAGGATAGCACACTGGCTCGCATATACAACTGCCGGAACAGCCTATCATTATACGTGAAGTTTCAAACAAAGACCTCGCCAGGATTCAAACCATCGACCCGCTAGCGCAAGTCTTGCCACTAGGCCATCATTTGCTCTGATATAAGGGTGAGGACGGCCATTAAAAGTTTGGATGGACAGCATGAAGAATGGGATATGTGTACGCACGGTAAGATGACATTTGATAGGTACAGAGGAGGCGAAAAATTGTTGATATTAATGAGGTGATCCTTGACTTTAGTTCACTTTGCAGGTGAAATTTACTTCAGGAGATCATTACTTTGTTTTAGAAAAAAAATGTTATGATTGGCGTTTTGTCTATAAATTCATTCTACTGTATCAGCCGGATAGTCTGCTGCTGGACACAACCTCCCTCAATATGAGGGGAGTGTGCCATAATCCCTACGATTGGCAGGCAGCTTGGGGATCGCAGTGTGAGATATCAGTCCCTCAGAAAGTGCTGCTGCCCTCCTTCTGGTGTGTTACTCTTAGTCGCCTCTTAGGACACCTACGGATAGAGATAGATTCTAGCTGCCCTACGGCGTAATTTACAAAATCGTTCGGCAAATTCGTTCTAAAGGATTGTATTAAGTTCTTGATTAATATAGGGTAAAAAAAAGTATGAATGCTAACTGTATTAAAATACTTTTTGGTACTCCTTCAATTTAGAATCTAACATTCGCTTAAATCACACTAATTTCATCCACTATTTATCAAGTGACAAGTAATATAATATCAGTAGTCTCACAATTTTTTTTTTTTTTTTTTTATGCCTGATAGGTTAGCCTTTGACCACTATCTCACCTGATGGTAAGTGATGATGTGGTCGAAGATGTTGTTCAGGCTAACCTAGAAGTACTGGCTCTCAAGGACAGCTGCCGGAACACACCGTTAGGTGCTTGGCGACAGACTTTCTACTTGAGGGTGGTAGCTAGCCAGGCGGGCATTCGCAAAATGCCCTACCACCATGCAAAACAATTCTGATAAGTGCTAAATAGCTTTATTTGAACAGATTCTTAGCAAAATGTATTTAGTTTGTACCTGTAAGAAAATTATATGTTAATCTTGACCACATTATCTGACACCAAGAAAAGTCTAAAACACATTTCCTTACATTTTTATATTGTTACGTTTGCAATAACGCAAGCTATGCGGATAACATTACAAAATTACATATATACGATAGGAAAAATTTCGAAACCACGTCAATATTAAAATTATAAGGTTGCGTCATAATTTACAAGTATATAACAAATTGCAAAATTGGTCTTGTTTGTAGTACAACGTAAGTGGTACTATAGATGTCGCTCCATCCCAATACGATGGTTAAAAGAACGATAGGAAAGATTTGAGTTATGACGTCATGTAATGTTAGAGCATACCCCGACTAAAGGGGTGGATAGACGTGGGTTCGAATCCCGCACATGACTTAATCCTATCGTATATTTGTAATTTAGCGTTCCTTAAAGTTTTGTCGATAGAATAAAATTGCAAAGTTGACTCTAAATTACGCTAGTCACGTTATATCTTAATTTGCAATCTGTAAAATGTAATGTCTTGAGAATTCTCCATCTGCATATCATATCAACTTATTTTCTAATATTCGCGCATCTCATACATAACATCATAACCGCTATGTTGGAACGCGCGCTGATATGAATCTTATTTCAATGGCTTATTGTTAGGTAATCGTACCGATCAGTGACCTTTAAAATTAAGCTATGTTTCGTACACGTTAGGTACATTTTATGTCGTCGTTTAAGGAGCCCCTTCACATTATATCCAGTAAGATCTATAATTGCTAGTTCAACCTCAATGTAACCTACTATATTTAATGAAGTAGCAGGTCTATGGTTCGAATCGCGGGCTTGAGCTTCACCGCATGGTGGAAGGGCATTTTGCGAATGCAAAATGCTCAATAATCAAGTAGATAATCTGTCGCCAAGCACCTAACGGTGTGTTCCGGCAGCTGTCCTTGAGAGCCAGTGAAATTACAGGCACCTGAGACTAAACAACTATGTCTCAAAGTGACGGGTGCAGTGCAATTCGTGACTTGTGATGAAATGCATCTGTTATAGGCAGAGGTTACTCTGCTTCCCCGTGGGGTGCCGGGTTAGAATTGCACCTCCCCATATCTTCCCGTGGGAGTCGTAAGAGGCGACTAAGGGAAAAATACTGGAAGGTGGGCAGCAGCACCTTCTAAAGAACTGCCATCTTACACTGCGATCCCCAAGCCGCCTGCCAAGCGTGGGGATTATGGCAAATACCCCCTCAATAGGGGAGGCTGTGTTCAGCAGTGGACGAGTCGGCTGTTACAGTACAGTACTCTGCTTAACATCAGGTGGGCCTCGAGATTGTTCCGTCACAATAACATAAAAAAATTTAAACCCGTATGGTGGCGGGTTATTAGAATGTCACTCCCCCCCATCTCTATCCGAGGTTGTCGTAGGAGTCAATCCGTCTGATAAAGTACAGTATGTAAACACACACCCTTTTTTCCTTTCGAAATTATTCGAAATTATGACCTTTATCAATAGATAATTTTACTTTCTCTGATTGCTCAAAAGAGCCATTTCCCTTTTGAGATCAAGCCTAGAATATTTAAACGCAGCATTTTTATTCGCTTTAACAATGTCCATATTACGCTATTTATATTTTTGTCCACCTATACCATTATATAACACATAACCGAACTCTGAACGAAATAAATATTTCCTATAATTATATTATACCCATAAAATTTTGTCGGTTTTACAATACCCCATAAAATATTTTATGACTAAAGTCCAATTTTGTCGTAACACGACAGCCAGCCATGTAAGTCGAAAATGAGGGTGATTTTTCATATAGCTATATTAATACTGTACATAGCGGCTAGTAATTCATCCATATATTCTAACGTGAAAGGTAAATTATCTACGTATTTGAAGAGCTCATTAAGAAATATAAGAGATACATTCAGGCAACAGGATGAAGAGCAAACTACCGATCGATCAAGATTTGAAATAAAACATAATGATGCTAGGCAATCAGAAGCAACAACTGAAATCGAAGGAAAAAAGCCCAAAGCAATAATACGAATCTTTAAAAGCACTAATGACAATGGATACATTTACCCAAGACATGGTGGTTTGAAGGCTCCTACCGATGTTGTTGCTTCAAAAAACTACTTTTCGAAAATGGATCCGACTAGAGATGAGCCATTTCGCTTGGATCCAGTGCTGAACAATATTGAACGCAGAAAAGGAGATTATAAACGAAAGAATGCAAAAGACTTTGAACGCAGAATGAGAGATTTCAGACGAAAAGATACAACTCAGGAAACATCAGATGATTCTAGTTCTAGTGCTGAAATGATGAATTGGAAAAGAGAATGGAAGGAACACTGGGTAAAGAAGAAGCTAGAGGCAATCAATGCCACGGACGAACCAAGAGGAGACATTGTCAATATGTTAGCTGCGAGTGAGTATAAATTAAATACAAAATATTCATATTAAAATCTCAATTATAATTTATAAAAATATGCCACGCTCTCTCGTAAAAATTGAGCTGAAAAAACTAGTATTGTAGTAGTTGATTTTATTATATGCTTATATATAAACATATAAAAGTAATTTTATGTTATGGATAATATGCAAAAACTCTACTAAACTTGCCAGGACTTAAATCAATAGGATTTAGAAAAAATATTCTCAATTTGGCCTGTTTCGTTAGTGAAAACGGCTCTTTCTTTCTGGAGTCTCGAGTTCATGTTGTATTGAGTTGTCATGACTTATTCAGTTGTCATAAAAAAATACTAGTTCACACACACTTTTATTATATATAAAAATATAACAATTTATGTACAACGAGATGACTGTAGTTCCCATAACTTACTTTTGATACTAATTTGGTCAGAGGTTACCACAATAATGTGCAACTTAATTTTAGAAATCATCGTTTATAGAGGGTAAGGTAAATACTGCAACAGCGCTCAAATAGGTTTCTATGGAATTCAAATCTAGGTAAGCAATTACAATCCGTTCACCTGGTTAGATAATTATAGATTTTTTGAATATGAACTGTTTTTTTTAAGTCTGGTACTATGCCCGGTGGATCACAATTAACTCTCATAAAAACGAGGGTGCCTTTTAAGAGGGCCAGATATGCCTGGCGAAACGATGGGGCTTAAAGACTACTGTGCCTGATCCTTTGAAAACGCAGGCGTGCCGATAAGTTGTTGATGTTGAAAGTTAAAATTTAAATCTCTTTCCAACAGGACCTTGGGGCGTACCGTGTGGTGATCCACACCAACATGACATGCCATGGGGTAGCTGCATGCTTCCAATGGAATGTGATGCAGAGTACCGCATATACCGCGGTGACTTATTTTGCGGCCGTACCAAATTCGTTTGCTGCGCTCTTCAACTAACAAATTACGACATGTACCAAGGTTTTGACGTTTCGTTCGCTGACTCCGGCATGTCAACAGACTCGGAAGAAAAACGAGATAGAGGAAAAGGCTCAAAAGAAAAGAAACGTCGAAAGAAAATGCGAGAAAAAAAGAAACGCAAAAATGATAGAGAGAAGCGTAAGAAGCAAATAAAGAAGGATATCAAGAAAATAATCTCAGAGATAAGGAAAATATTGAACCGGCAGTATAGAAATGGAACGACACAGAGGAAGAGGAAAACGAAGCAACTCAAGAAGTTCATTAAAGACTTGAAGAAGAAATACAGGCAAGATCGTAAGTCTGTGAAGACTATCCACGAAGTAGAACTGGTAAATATTGATGACGCTTTGCGAGATAGACTGAAAGAAATCAGTAATATGAATAAGAACTTTATCACGAATTCTACTTTTAGATCAATAATCATCAATGGTACAATAACCAGACAAGGAGCGAGGATGTTAGTTGACGCTTATCCAGAATTGATAACATACTTTACTGGTGGTACAAGAAAAAGCGGCACTATTGAAAACCCGAAAGATTATCTCGATTACGACGTTGAATACGGAATGCTTTATTACTAAGAAATAAAATACTGGTGTATTGGGTGGTTTATGACGGCATACATTATTCGTCCATAAGAGATTTCGGTAGCAGTTTGTGTTCTGTATTATTTTGTCTTTGTTCCTCGTACACGTAACCAATAAACTGCAGCGTGCTGCTAATTGAGCGCACTTTTAATCTATCACGATCATCCCATAGGAAGATATGTAATTTGTTGCCGTCTTTATTATTTTCAATGAAATCATATCAAGAAACTTAAACAATGTTATTTTAATGATAAGAATGCTTAGCAGGGTTCGTTGCTACCTGGACGCCTATATAAGTATCACAACATAGTAGGTGGTAGAGTAGAGTTGTGACGTGTACATGCAGCGGAGCCATAGTAGAAAGAGAGGGAAGTAAGTTATCTTCATACAAACGCACCGCGCGGCATGTTTGTGTGCGCCATAATATCTATGCGTCCCCCACGCACACTCTAACAAAATCTCGACCCGTTTCGACCGTGCGCCAGTCGGGGCTAACATCGCACAAAGTTTGAGCGTCACGGCTTTTCGGCACCTCTAAATAAATTAAAAATGTGTGATAATCGCAGGAGAACTTATTGCTGTGTTTGGCTGTTTAAACAGTTCATCTATTTCAGAGTTGTGTCTGTTCAGATTACCTACTGAACAGGAAAGGTAAGCAAGTTATTCTAGCATACCTATAATTTTTAATTGATGATGAGTGAGATACCTATAGATTTTATTTGGTAGTTTTCTATCAGGCAGACGAAGTAGGCAGGCCTACTTTCCCACTACAATGTATTACCTAGGTATATTTGATCTGTCAATTGATATGCCGCTATTGCTTTGTTTACATTTAGTCATGCCGATTTCTCAGTATTGTAGGTAGGTAGTAGTAAGTAGTAAGATTGAAACAAAGTTAATTGAATGTGTCTGTCTCGAGATATTGCTATCAAAGCCCCATTTTTAACATATTTTTAGTTCCACCAGATCTCCCATAGTACAACTTTTAAAAATGAAAGTTATAGTTTTCGAAATATAAAGGTATTTAGCATCAAATTACAGAAGCAAAGTTATTTTGGTTTTTTCATATAAAATGTATGCGAAAACAAACAAAACTTACAAACAATAAAAAACTAACGCAATAACTACACATGTACTACGAAACCTTACATATGGCGTGGGCGTGTCCGAAACGGCGCTTTTTTATAAATAGTACTGTTCTGAATCTTGAATACATTTCTGTATTTGTTAGGAAAACTATTGTTGAACTTTATTGAATCACTAAATTAGCTATACAGAGATGTGTCATCTTTGGCAAGGGCCGGGCTTTATACTAGTGAATTGGTTGACAGTACTATCAGTAAACTACCGTAGGTACTCGTACACATCACCGCCCCGCGTCGCCCGTCTCTGGCCCCGCAACCACATGGGTATCTTCTGTCGCTCTTTCTATCATCGTGAAAGGCTTCATCATGGTTTAGGTAAAACCGACCTCACCTACCCTGAACCCACACAACATAAGTAAAAAACACATCTTCCCGGCCGTTGCCAATTTCTAGGCACTGAATTAAAATTTTGCTAAAAGTGACAACCCTGAGACAGACAAGTGTGGTAGGTAATTATATCGCGGATTGGGCCGGAGATGGCCTACTTCCTCTCTTTCTACTATGGCGGAGCCGTTCCGCGCGGCTCTCTGTGTGTTTAGGCGTGAAGGACACGGCAAGTGAAAATACTGGGCCAACGAGACATAAGAACTAAAGTCGCAGAGTGACAAGCACAATTAAGTGCAATACAGTGCGGGGATGGTGATGCTACCATCAGCTGGCCGACTGATTCATCTCATCACATCATAACATAAAAAATTTGGACGCGATGCTCATGAGCTCTACAGGAAGCACCAATGAGGCAGTCAAGGATTGAATGTACTGAAGTGACTCAAATAGTAGAAGAATGAGTATACCATGGCTTGGCAGATAGACTAGGGTAGTTTAGTGTAGTGTAGAAATTAGTCAGAGTTTTAGTTTGGCCAGAAGACAGACATAGCTGCCGGTTTTCTAGCAGGGGGGCATTTGTGAAGTACCCTTCCACCATGCGATGAAGCTCAAGCCCGCGGCGAGATTTGAACGACGGACCTGCTGCGCGACAATGCCACTGAGCCAACACTGCTTCGCTCAAGCCCGCGGCGAAGACTGATACTAAGCTGACAACGCAACATGCCCCAAAGCATGGAATCAGTCAGTTGTGTGTCATGTGTTAACCGATTAAGAATGCTTGGGCGCGGCTACAAACGCTCCAAAAATCAATGCTTTGATTATTGTTATGTGCTTTTGGATTTTATGCTGATAAATGATGAGATGGACAAGCCAGTGCCTAATGGTCAGCATCACTTCTGTCCATAACAGTTACAGTGTCACCCTTGTGTGTAAAAATGCACTGCAATCGACTCTCCGATTGCCTCTTAATTTCAGTTACTACTCGTGCCCTTCAAATTTAAATATAGCAGTATTTGCTGCTTGGAGGCATAATATCTGACACTGCGGTGGTACCCACCAAGACGGTCTCTTCAGAGCCACCTGGTATTAGCTTATGGAAGTATGATGAGGCCCACCTGTTGGCCTCTATTTCAACAGTTCCACCCATCACCCGTACAAAGTTGTGCTTGGAATTTTCCCGGACCTATATCCCTCAAACCGGAACACAGTAGCGAACAATACTACTAGGCAGAAGAAATAAGTATAGTGGCAGTACTCCTCCGGAAGAACTCGTTCTTAAAGAGTTCTACTGCTACAAAATGTATACCTTTTATGAAGCGCTCGTAGCGAAGTTTACTTAGCTGTTCTCAACCGATCAGCAAAGTTAAGCAACGTCGCGCGCAGTCATGAGTTGGATGGGTGACCGCTAGTGACATTATTACTGAGCGTTTCCGTGCTTCGGAGGGCACGTTAAGCCGTCGGTCCCGGTTGTTACCTAAGGATGGCAGTCGTTATAGCATGGTGGTAGGGCATTTTGAGAATGCCCGCCTGGCTAGCTACCATCCTCAAGTAGAAAAATCTGTCGCCAAGCACCTAGCGGTGTGTTTCGGCAGCTGTCCTTGAGAGCCAGTACTTTTACGTTAGCCTGAAAAACATCTTCGACCACATCATCAGGTGAGATAGTGGTCAAAGGCTAACCTATAATGGCTATATAGGCATAAAAAAAACCTAACAATACTACACTGCAATAAATTCTGCCACGATAAGTGTACCTCCTACAAGTACCTATTGCTATAAACACATGAATTTAACTATAAACCATGTTACAACCGATATGATCTTCCGAAACTTCGCATAGGTACTCACTACAATTTCCTAAAAGTCATATCAGACAGCTATAAAGACAGTAACGATGTCACAAAACGATTTTAGAGATTTATGGAGCTGCGACCTAGCTTTTATCTAGTATTTCTAGATAAAAGCTAAGTATCCAGTAGTAGCTCTAAAGAGTGGTCTAGGTAGAATGGTCTAGTAGTTTTAGAGAGTGGAGAGTTCATCCACAGGGAGCCGTAGTACTAGGATTACGCAGGTTAGAACAATTATTTTGACCCGCGGTTATAGATGTACGGATAACGAGACAGGGTACTCTAATTCGTGCTTCGAACTTCGGGCCCGAAACAGAGATATCCTCAAAACACTTCAATTTTCGTTGTCTAAAGTACCACTCGAAACGCGAAAAACGATACTTCGGTGAATTGTTGGGCCGCTACTACAATTAGGCTAAGTGTCACACATCGCACTGGAACCTGTTCCAAATAAGACCCGTTTTAATACTAATAATCAGTATTATAACTATCACAGCAGAAGTGCAAGGCGCTTTGCACGGCACGCCAGGATTAACGATGTCATCCGTCGGGCTTTTGCGAGCGCTGGCAGTCCATCGGTCCTTGAATCCAATGGACTTATGCGGGATGACGGCAAAAGGCCCGATGGAATGACTAACTTCCTGGAAGAGGAGACGGCCTTTAGTACAGGACGCAACATGCATTGACACTTTGGAACCGTCTGATGTTTCAGAGCGTATAATGTGTAATGCTGGTGGGCCGCTTTCAAGGCCGAATATCTCAAGTAGCGTAAATATATAACCTGAGACAGAGGATATATCTTGGTGCCGTTTGAGGTGGAAACTTTGTGTCCTTAGGGGCCCAGTGCCCATCAACTATTCAAAGATTTATCGAAGCGTTTGGTGGAGGCGACATGTGAACAGCAATTTTTTTGGTACAACAAGCACTCTGACTTGTTCCTCGGCCAAAAAGTTAGTATTTAATATACATCGAGGTAATGCAGCCAGCATTCTGGGCACTTTTCCATCCGCCAGATATATATTTGAAGCAGTGATGGCTCACTGGCATTGGCTATGAACAGCCGCGCAGCAGGTCCATGGTTCGAATCCCGCCGCGGGCTTGAGCTTCACTGCATGGTAGAAGGGCATTTTGAAAGTGCCCGCCTGGCTAGCGACCACCATCAAGTAGAAAATCTGTCGCTAAGCACATAACGGTGTGTTCCAGCAGCTTAATATAAAAAAAAATACAAAATTGTCCCATCACAATCCCATAAAAAAAAAGCTAGATCCGTCGCGAGCTCATCAAGTCCGCTACGAGGGCTACTAGAAACTAGTAAGTACACAACAATCGCAAAATCGGTTACTATTTATGTCCAAGAGCATCCTTAGTAACTTTATATAAGACTGTCGCGACTTGAACATATACTTATAAGTATTCAACGGGACTTATAATCGCGATAAAAATCCCCGTGGGGTGCCGGGTTAGAATTGCACCTCCCCATATCATCCCGTGGGTGTCGTAAGAGGCGACTAAGGGGAAAAATACTGGAAGGTGGGCAGCAGCACCTTCTAAAGAACTGCCATCTTACACTGCGATCCCCAAGCCGTCTGCAAAGCGTGGGGATTATGGCAAATACCCCCTTAATAGGGGAGACTGTGTTCAGCAGTGGAAAAGTCAGCTGTTACAGTTGTTGCAATAAAAAACATGTATTTTATTAATTTACCTTGATTAGCTAAGATCATCCTTCTCAAAGTATTTACAGTCATAGTATCAAATAGTGTAACGAGATAAAATTGATTGCATCTATCGAAGAGTTTTTTTACAGAGGCAAATAACTAAATGTAAATAGCCCACGGGAACTCGTTGAATTCAAGGCAAATAAATAAAGGGTAGGGTTAGTAACCATATTTGCAGAGGATACATCAAATATTTGTCGAGAATTTTCCTCAAAGCCTTGACACTTTTCTTTTCCTTATAAAGATATTTTCGAGAAAGTTTTATAGGCAAGTGATTTACATCTGGCATTCATTTATAAGCGCTCGTAGCGAAGTTTGCTTAGCAGTTCTTAATCGATCAGCTAAGTTAAGCAACGTCCGCTGCGGTCACTACTTGGCTGGGTGACCGCTAGTGACATTACTACTGAGCGCTTCCTTGCTTCGGAGGGCACGTTAGGTCTTCGGCGCTGGTTGTTGATTCAGGATGGCAGCAGTTATAGCATGGGGGTAGGTTATTTTGTGAACGCTCGCGTGGCTAGCTACCACCCTGAAGTAGAAAATCTGTCGTCAAGCACATAACCGTGTATTTCGGCAGCTGTCCTTGAGAGCCAGTAATTCTAGGTTAGCCTGAACAACATTACCCACCACATCATCACTTACCATCACGTGAGATAGTGGTAACCTAAAAATATAATCAAATATTTGAGTTATGCTTATATAGGTACTCTGTAGTATTTACTAATATTTGAATGTCAGTTCGATTTATTTTTCAAGGTGTGTGTTAGTAGAAGAATCACTATACAGGGTTATTGGTAAAAGGCTAACAACGTCTTAGGGTTAACTTCTGCTGGTCCTAAAAAAACATTTTGAGATGTTTATTTTAAGCAAAAAAAAATATTTTTAATATTTTTATTTATTTATGTGTACAGTCCCTGATCCCTGGGTGGTGCTTAAAGTGAGAAACCTTTCGAGACTTGCGGCCGCACATTGTCATAGGTCACATTAGCATTAGCTGAGCTCTGATATAGATTCTTCGAAGAGCAGGTCCCATCATTCGCACTACCGAAAATGAAGTAAATTTAGACAGCATGATTTTGTTAATATGGGCCGAAGGACAGCGGAGTCTCAGACACGGTTTTGTGCTGTCTGACAGGAACTCTTATGTGTGCCAACAACTAAGTAAAGGCTAGCCCGATATCTTGCAAAAATCCCGGGAATGCGGCATGCATGAGTGATTTAGATCGCAATTTTTCAGAAAGCGTTGCTTACCATCTGGTGCTTATGGAATTTTTCCCTTCCTCGCCTCCTACGACTCCCATATGAAGATATGGAGGAGTGCAATTGTAGCATGACACCCCACGAGTAATATACATATAATTAAGGAGAAATAATCCGTGGGGTACCGGGATAGAATGTCACCTCCCCATTTCTTCCCATGGGTGTCGGAAGAGGCGACTAAGGTAATATTGCACCAAACGAGCAGCATGCCAACTAAGTGCCCTGCCAGGGTTTCATACAATATGTTCTTGTGTTCCTGTTTTATATGTAGTTAGCGTAAACATATTATTCGTAATATGTTCTTGTATTATATCCAGCGTGTTAAAGAAAACATTTTATATAACCCTTAAACTATGCCAGTAGTGTATTATTGGGCGTCCTACTCCACCTTCCGTTTCTGAGGCTCACTCCGTTCGCCTCATCCACTCTCGGTGGAGTAGGCCGTCCAATAATACTTCGAGATCGTGCAACATATGAGCTTACCTTGATTAAGATATCATCGAGTGTTTGGTCTGGGCGCTGTTCCACTTCACTACCTATCATCGACCGAAATTAGTATAAATAACTGTTTCACTGCACTACTTTACTACCTATCGCCGACCGAAATTATTAAACTTTTAGGTTTAGCTGAAATATCATCACTAGAATGTATAAACTTGACTCTTTCACGTTTCTTCGTGAAGTGACATTGGAATTACGTTATTAAAAGCTACAAAGTAATAAAACTGCTGAGCTGCATAATGTACATTTCTAAGTATTGCACGGGTCGTATTGTACTGTGCATGTGTGTGTCAAGGTTGTGGGAATACATTTATGATGATTCGAGCATTTTGCGGTCTATATTAAAACATTACTACGTAGCCTTTAAATGAAATCTTTCAATGTCCGAAATATGATTTAATCTATATAAATAAAGTATTATAGGTACATGTAGATAAAACAAAATTGTATTATTAACACAATTAATATACGTGCCTCATATTTATTTCATCTTGTTTAAAAAGTACGATTACATTTGCGTTGTCTCTTACTAACTGTTTCGGGATTTTAGTGTATGTTTGATTCACATAAATACAATCAATGTTCTTATGTCTCCCCATCGCAAAATAATCACGCATGTTATTTTGATTTTCACATGCAACATCATCAAATATGATAACAGAATACGGTTTTGCGTCTTGAACACTTAATACCTCTTCATTTTCACAATATTTCTGAAATGAAAGGCTTGGTACACGTTGCAAAACTCGTTCTAAAAAAATATACTTCGGTTGATGCAGGGTTTTTGAATAAACATACACATTTTGAAATCTTAAACCATTCTCATGTATTAGAAGACCAATCAGTAAATTAGTTTTTCCACAATTTGATGGTCCACAAATAATGCACCGAACCGAATTAGGCAATAATTCTCCATGACGTAAATCAGACTTTCCAGCCTCAACGCAGATTCTGTTTAAATCTAACGATTGTGATTGTTTTACAAATTTCATGGCCACCGGTTGAAATGGTTTGATTAATAATGAGTAGATTCATTTATTACATCGACATATATAAAATAATATAAATCCGGTTAGGTTTAAAAACTGGAAAAGTGGAATAGGGTTGAATTGTAAATCTTTGTTGATGTAGTGAAGTAGTGCAGTGGAACAGCGCCCAGACCAAACACTCGATGATATCTTAATCAAGGTAAGCTCATATGTTGCACGATCTCGAAGTATTATTGGACGGCCTACTCCACCGAGAGTGGATGAGGCGAACGGAGTGAGCCTCAGAAACGGAAGGTGGAGTAGGACGCCCAATAATACACTACTTATGCCCGGTGATGCTATTCACCGGGCATAGTTTAGGCACGCCCCCTATTACATGGGATCCAAACCCTATTAGCGAAACGTGGACGTTAACACACCTCTGCCTATCTGCTCTGCCCTTCGAGGAATACAGGCGTGGTTATATATATGTAAGTATGTACAATTGATACTAGAATTGTATTCGTTTGGTATTCCATAAGCTCAAGATTTCTGGCCCGCACTAGGATTCCCACTATCGATTCCCCTCACAATCTATAGCCACCGCCGAGCACGCTATTTCCGAAAGTCGTTACTCCGATATCTAGTAGGTATACTAAACAAGATTTATGTATACGATTCCGTTGTTGCTATGTACTTACAAAACGAACTTTTACTAGGTTTTTTACAATTTGTCATATCTGGCATCATTTTGTGACTTTGGGTTCTTTTTATTGTGCTTTGAGTGAAGAAGGTTCATAATATACGTAGGCCACTAACATCAAGTTTCACCGAACGATTCAGACGTTTGTTCCTGAACCACTTTTCCGAACGCTCGCAGCAAGTTTTTTTTTAAATGTATTTTTCTACTAATTTTTGGAAACCGAAAACCTTTTTGTGCTTACTTACTTACTGTGTCAGCCGGATGGTCCACTGCTGAAGACAGTCTACTCCACTAAGAGGGGTTTTGCCTTAATCCCCACGCTTGACAGGCGTCTTGTGGATCGCAGTATAAGATAGCAGTTCCTCAGAAAGCGCTGCTGCTCACCTTTCGGTATTTTACCCGTAGTCGCCTATTATCAAGGAGGAGATGGGGGTGACATTCTAACCCAGCACCCCACAGGCATTTTCGTCCTTGGGAGGTACACTTCAACAATTACAAATTGTTATTTAATCTTATTGTATATTTCAGACAAAGCGCAGTCGTAGCCGAGTCGTTACCATTACATTAATGGTATTTTTTTATGCCTGATAGGTCAGCCTTTGACCACTATCTCAGCTGATGGTAAGTGATTATGTGGTCGAATATGTTGTTCAGGCTAACCTAGAAGTAATGGCTCTCAAGGACAGCTGCCGGAATACACCTTTACGCGCTTGCCGACAGTTATTCTACTTGAGGGTGATAGCTAGCCAGACGGGTATTTGCCAAATGCCCTAGCACCATTCTTTAACGACTGCCAACAACCGGGACCGACGGGTAACGTGCCCTCCGAAGCACGTGCACGCTCAGTAGTAATGTCACTAGCGGTCACCCATCCAACCGCGGCGGACGTTGCTTAACTTAGCTGATCGGTTAAGAACAGCTAAGTAAACTTCGCAAAGAGCGCTTCAAAATTTCGTTAGTTTTCGTACTGACCCGTCACGAATTGCCAATTTGACTAAATCAGCCCCCTCTTCGCTCTCACATCAATCCTGCGTCATTTCCATCCATCCATAATGTTCGCACACCATCGTGTTCCGTCTAACTAGGTAAGCACTTGACTCGACCACCATAACCTAGCTAGACAATAGAACCTGATGATTAATGAAGAGATGGCGTGTCCACTCCACTCCTCGTTCCTTTATTCCTCAATGCTCATTTATCTTTGTGTTATTGTTAGTGAACGTTTCCATCGGTTTGTATATTGACATAAGCAACAATACCGAAACAAAATCAACTTTTTGTTTGCTGCCACGTCAGAAACATAACATTACCAGTGGGTAGATATCGTGCTGTTCTGTGTTTTAAGTTTAGGAATAAATGAAAAGCATTTTGCGTATGTAATTAATTATCTTCTTCTTATCTTGTATATAATCGGTTTATGCCGGAGTCATATATATCGGTTTATAATGAGTCAATCGGTTTATAATGAGTCAATAGGAAACCGACTACCAACCAAAAACCCCATGGTGTTCCGCCGTCATAGAATTTATGGGGAAGTAAGTCACAAAAAGGAAAAATATTAATATATTTTTAAGAAAGAGCGTATGAATTAATACAATTTTAATAGAGGATAATGACAAATACTATGTCTGATCCGAAAACAATCAATATATTTATTTCGATAGAAAATTTTATATAAACGAATTGTTAAACATTTCACTAAAAGGAAATAAACCAAACCCTTGTCTGTACTGTACTATATCAGCCGGATCGTCCACTGCTGAACACAGCCTCCCCTATTAAGGGGGTATTTGCCATAATCTCCAATTGGCAGGCGGCTTGGGGATCGCAGTGTAAGGTTCTTTAGATGGCGCTGCTGCCCACCTTCCAGTATAATTATTCCCTTAGTCGGCTTTTACGACACCCACGGGATGATATGGGGAGGTCCAATTCTAACCTGGCACCCCACGGGGAACCCTTGTCTATATACAGTTATTTTTTTTAAACATTTGACATCGACAAGTGAATATGGCGATTGGACTACATCAACAATGTAGTCGAAGCCAATTCAATACAAATACTACAAACTATATACAACACTACAGCTACTACAATAAAAGCATTTGGACTCATAGGCAGTCCAAATGCTCTAGCCCACTATCAGTTGGCAGCGTGCCTAGCATGCTGGCAGCATTAACCCGTTGAATTGCAATGCTTATTCTTTGAGCCAAATAGGTGCCAGCATTTTGATCACGCGTCGCATCGACCAAGCGCTCTGATAGGTTTGGAAAATACGATGAGCTCCCGGTCCCCACGGACCCAACGTCTCTACACCAAACGGCTCGAGCGCACGATCGAGAATCATTCTCGATCGTGCGCTCGAAGAGTCAAGACCTCCTGACGATCGAGAATCATTCTCGATCGTGCGCTCGAAGAGTCAAGACCTCCTGAGGATGCTTCGTGTAGAAGCGAAACGCGTCGAAAATTCTTCCGGTTTGGCTGCGTGGCGTTTGTGACGTCACGTCGGCTTAGCAGGAAAATTAAGCGGAATTGTCACTAGATATATTTTTATATTTTTTAAGTGTTTTATTAAAATATTAATTTGATGTTTTCTTAAAATATTTTAAAAGTATTTGTTATTATTCAAAATAAATCTAAAAACTATCTGTGTACTGATACGTGACGGCGTTATTGCAAAAATAAAAATATAAAAAAGATATTTCCCTTACACACGCTTTATTTTACAAACATAGTGAAGGTAGGATTGATTAGCAAATGGCCGATTTCGTATTTTGATTTACAAAATATTATAAAATGTTCCTTTGTTATTTTAATCAAAGTATAATTTAAAACTACCCATATACGCAGTGTTTCAAGCGGCACATAAAAAAAAAACTTTAGTCGTGAGTTTCTCGCCCCTGTATCTGGGTTGTGTTAAGCTCGGTATTATTAGTTAAGTGGAGGTCTGGTTAACGTTGTAGCACTGTACATTGTTATAGACTACTTATCTATTTAACTGGTATATCGTTGGTAGGAGCATAACGGTTTCCTTTATAAGTTTATACCGTGTTAGTCATTATAAAAACCGCTAGCTTGAACTACACCGCATTGTGGAAGGGCATTTTACGAATGCTCGCCTGGCTAGATACCACCCTCAAGTAGAAAACCTGTCGCCAAGCAATTAACTGTGTGCAGCAGTCCTTGAGAGGCACCTTGGCAGGCACTTAAGATTTGACAACTGTATTTTTCAGGGTGACGGGCGCAGTGCAGTTCGTAACTTGTGACTAAATGCGTCTGTTATAGAGCAGAGGTGAAAAAATGGCTACCTTTTCATGTTACGTACCTTGAAAATTTTTTTCATTGACGTTCTAATATAATTTTAGTTAAAAATTTATGAAAAGTTTAAATATGCTTGGTTCGTAGTTCATCTTATTTATTAGCTAGCCGTGCGAGACATACGGACGGGCAGACTCCTATCAAGGCGAGGCTCAGTTTTGCAAATTCTAATATTCCTTCCCACACTTTACTTTATCAACAGCGGAGAGACTGATATCTGAATTTGTACTTCGCAAAAATAAGACCTACAATAGAACAAATTATAGCTCACTTATGTACACACATTAAAGCCTATTTTTCCCGAAGACAAATGTACCGCAGAAGCTCTGAAACCGAGCGACTAGCTGATTAGGCATAATTAAAAAAAACGAGAAAAAGATATAAAGGGGTAAAATTTGTAACTCAGCATTACGTGACTGTCTTCTGTTTAACAAGAGGGATAGTGCAGACAGGATCCCTCTGGGGGGAAAAAAACTACTCTTCTCGTCTGCCTTAATGTTCGCCTCCATGTTTCATGTCCAGTCACAATATCATATATAAAGCAATTAAGGACCGTGATTGTATGAAAAAAAAATTACACTAATCTACTCGAGCCGTCTTTGTTCTCTGGGGTGAGTAGGTACACCTGGAATCCAACAGCAACAAAATTATCTAACTTATAAATGTTGATATAAGATTATTTTAATTTCGCTCTTACTAATCTCCAATAGTCCTCGAATTTCTCTATATTAGTTCACTGACAGTATATACCCACATTTTTCTCAGTGATCACAGTTGAGGATCAGCCTTCACGAATATTCACGGAGAGAAATACGACCATGATCAATATCTGCCTACCAACGCCTTACGGTGCTCAAATGAGGTGATTCCCTCCCAACAGCATTTTGAAGACGAGTAGTGCAGTCATGCGGGTTCAATAAACATTTAAAATCATAAAAAATCATTGCCGTAAAATCTTTTTGCGTTATGTCTATTGTTGCTACGGACCTATGGGCTACGAACTTCAACTTGTGATAAAAACAGTTAAAACGTGACTTTCTGCCAAAAATATTTTAATCAATGAATGAGTTTCATAATTTTAAAAATATGTTACATTCGAAAATGAAATTTTATGAGAGGCCAGCTTTTTTTCTCGAAAGCTCTATGTCTTAATATTCTCTAATCTTGCACTGGGGCCCAACTCCACATTTTAAAATATTATGGAAAGCCAACGTCGCTATCTATCGCACAAATAACTTGTATTAATTAATGTAGTCCGCTCTCAATTGGAAGTTAGTTTACTATTAGTAGTATTTCGTAGTGCGAATGAAATTTGTTATTGTAAGGGCCTGTTCCAGAATGTTCGAGTAAGTTCCGGTTATACTACCCAGAACATATTTATAATTTCTAAACTAATATAAATTGTTTGTTTGTTTGCATTGAATAGGCTCTAAAAATAATTGACCGATTTGGATGAAATTTGGTGTGGAATTAGTTTGAGACACGGGGATGGGCATAGGATAGTTTTTATCCAACTCCGCAAAAAAGAGGTTAATGGTTTTGCGTGAATAACCGATCTACTGGACCGATAAGGATGAAATTTGGTATGGAAATGGTTTGAGACACGGGGAAGGACATAGGATAGATTTTATAAAACTGCGCAAAAAGAGGTTAATGATTTTGCGCAATAACCGATCTACTGGGCCGATTAGGATGAAACTTGGTATGGAAATAGTTTGAGACACGGGGAAGGACATGGGATAGTTTTATCCAACTGCGTAAAAAGTGGTTAATGGTTTTGCGCGATAACTGATCTACTGGACCGATTAGGATGAAATTTGGTATGGAAATGGTTTGAGACACGGGGAAGGACATAGGATAGTTTTTATCCAACTGTGCAAAAAGAGGTTAATGGTTTTGCGCGATAACCGATCTACTGGACCGATTAGGTTGAAATTTGGTATGGAAATGGTTTGAGACACGGGAAGGACATAGGATATTAAAAATAAATTAAAAAATTAAAAACGTAACAATATATATATATATATATATATATATATATATATATATATATATATATATATATATATATATAAGCTTAAAATAATTATATTCAAACATTCTTTATTATTTTCTTATCTTAGTAACCTGACTCATATAGAAGCGTTTATGTGTGTGTATAATAATATTTTTTTTGTTTAATACCCGTGCGAAGCCGGCGCTGGCCGCTAGTAATAAATAAAACACTATCTTTGCGTTTCACAGTCATCGATTTAGCCTATCCATCGGTTAAAGCTTGAAACGCGCTGCACGTTAACTGTCATTTTTATCATTCTGGGTACTCAGATATTTTATGTTCTGGGTAGTATAACCGGAACTTACTCGAACATTCTGAAACAGGCTCAAAGGTTTAAAAAAGAAAATAAAGATATGAGAGTTTGCCCCGTCTCCTCTCGATCTTTGTCTTTCAGCCCGTAGTTACCGATATGTCACGGGTACCTACATAATAAATGATATACTTATGTAGGTTTGTTTACAATCTAAGTATTTGGAGTGGAGGAACATGTTCAGCTACTATTCAAAAATGTATCAACGCAAAATTCAAATAACAGTAAACATAATGTAATGACAATAGGTAATAAATTGAGCGGCAGGTTTCAGCAAAACAACATCAAAATAATATTATTTAACCTATTTCAACCAGAGCAATGGTATGCCAATCTGAAATCGATATCACCTCGAAACGTGTTACATAAATGTGATCATAAACCAGTCAACACTATCGACATTTAATATTCAATAATAAAGCATTCCGTATTCGATATCGTAATCCAAATAATCTTTCGGTTTTTCTACATATCCGCTTCTTCGTGAACCACCAGAAAAATATGTAATCAATTCTGGATAAGCGTCAACCAACATCCGCGCTCCTTGTCTGGTTATTGTACCATTGATAATTATTGATCTAAAAGTAGAGTTCAAAATAAAGTTTTTATTCATATTACTGATTTCTTTAAGTCTATCTCGCAAAGCGTCGTCAATTTTCACCAGTTGTACTTCGTGGATAGTCTTCACAGACTTACGATCTTGCCTGTATTTCTTCTTCAAGTCTTTAATGAACTTCTTGAGTTGCTTCGTTTTCCTCTTCCTCTGCGTCGTTCCATTTCTGTATTGTCGGTTTAATATCTTTCTTATCTCTGAAATTATCTTCTGAATATCTTTCTTTATTTGTTTCTTGCGTTTATCTCTGTCTAATTTGCGTTTCTTTCGATCACGCAACTTTTTTCGACGTTTCTTTTCTTTTGAGCCTTTTCCTCTTTCTCGTTTCTCTTCCGAGTCTGTTGACATGCCGGAGTCAGCGAATGAAACGTCGAAACCTTGGTACATGTCGTAATTTGTGAGTTGAACAGCGCAGCAAACGAATTTGGTGCGACCACAAAACAAGTCGCCACGGTATATGCGGTACTCTGCATCACATTCCATTGGAAGCATACAGGTTCCCCACGGCATGTCGTGTTGATTTGGATCGCCACACGGTATGCCCCATGGTCCTGTGGGGGAAATTTCGGATGAACTGATATTTTTACATGTGTGCCAATTTTATTCATGACTAGTTAAATCAGTAGAGTTAGTTAACAGTAGACTATACCTACCGACTGCTTGTATGAGCGACTGCTATTTAAGAAACACAAGCTGGTTCTTCGATAAAATGGCGGCATTATTATGTATGGGAAAGAAAAATCGCATCAAAACAAGGGATGTAGGCAACCTAATTCACAATACTCATGAAATTCTCGTATCTTCAACTAAGTATGTTACACTACAATTATTATTATGATATTGACTATCAAAACCTGAACTACAAAAAATACTGATTACAGATAAAAATAATTAGCCATTTTTACTTTCGGTTCTGTAAAAAAACATATTTTTGTCAATTGTTATTAAGTAATTTTCTTGCCTTGTATTTTGATATTTTACTTGGTGTGCAATCATTGTTTTTAATAAAAATTAAAGAATCTACTTTTCAAATTGTAATCTTATTATGGTTATACTTACTAGCACCCAACATATTGACTATGTCTCCTCTTGGTTCATCGGTTGCGTTGATTGCTTCCAACTTTTTCTTGACCCAGTGCTCTTTCCATTCTGTTTTCCAATTCATCATTTCGTGGCTAGAACTAGAATCATCTGATGTTTCCTTAGATGTATCCTTACGTCTGAAATCTTTAGTTCTACGTTTATTGTGTTTCGTATTCTTTCGTCTCAAATCTCTCATTCTCCGTTCGATGTCGTTCAACACTGGATCTAAGCGGAACGGCTCATCTTTTGTCCTATCCATCCTTGAAAAGTAGTTCTTTGAAGCAGCTACGTCAGTAGGAGCTTTTAAGCCACCATTTCTTGGATAAATGGAACCATTGTCATCTCTGCTCTTAAATATCCTTATTATGGCTTTAGGTTTTTTAGCTTCATTTTCAGTTGGTGCTTCTGATTGTCTAACATCATTATGTTTTATTTCAAATCTTAATCGATCGGTAGTTTGCTCTTCATCGAGTTGCTTGAATGAATCTCTTATGTTTCTTAAAGAACTCTTCAAATACGATGATAGTTTACTTTTTACGTTAGAATATATTGATGAATTACTAACCGATAAGTACAATATAAATATAACTATATGAAAAATCACCTTCATGTTTGACTTACATGGCTAATCGTCGTGTTACGATGAAATTGGACTTTTGTCATAAAATACTTTATACAATTTTTTATGAGTCTAATGTTATTTTAGGAAATATTTATTTCGTTCATAGTTTAGCTGTTTTCAACATGTACCTAACACGATATAGGTGGAAAATATATGAAGAATCATAATTATAATAATTTTTCATATATTTCTCTGCAAGGAAAATCGTACGCACAGCGTTCTACAATTTAATTACACGATATAGTGAAGAGCTTCCATACTTTTTGGATCATGGTAAGAGATGAACAGTTTGTGGATGACATGCCAGGCCGGAAGGAGTTGTTCGTGACCAGAATGATGAGGAAGGAATAAGATTATAGAGCTGTTCAGAACATTCACATTGGAACTTCTTTTGAAGCGCTCGTAGCGATGTTTGCTTAGCCGTTCTTAATCGATGAGCTATGTTAAGCAAGGTCGTAACTTGGATAGGTGACCGATAGTGCATTACTACTGACCGTACACGTGCTTCGAAGGGCTTGTAAGCTGCTAGTCGCGGTTGTTGTCTTACATTGGCAGTTTAGTATGGTGATAGGGCATTTTGCGAATGCCCACCTGGCTAGCTACCACCCTTAAGAAGAAAATCTGTCACCAACACCTAACGGTGTGTTCTGGCAGCTGTCCTTGGGAGCCAATAATTCTAGGTCTGAACAATACCTTCGACCACATCACTTACCATCATGTGACATAGTGATCAAAGGCTAGCCTATCAGCTATATATGTACATAATAAAATAAATATTAACGGTAGAATACACTTAGAGAATCTACAGTTCTACTCATCTGTAGGGGCTCTAAGTGTTCAGTGACTTTTAATTGTGGCAAATCCCGTAGGTATATAAGAATATATATTTTTTTCAAAGTGTATTTATTTTTGCTCTATCGTTAATAAGGAAAACTTATAAACAAGCGCTATACTTCATGTGAAGTTGTATTATGGTATAAACTCTAAAGTAAATTAATATGAATATTATAAATAAATAGGTACCCGGCTGGGACTCGCGTTATATTTACCGGAAAGATTCCGACCAGCACTCAGTCTCAGCACGTAACTTACATGCTGAGGCCCGCACTCGCCGCTTCGCGCAACCGTGACTCCCAGACTAAGGGCAATATATCCCGAAACTGGTCGGAATCTTTCCGGTAAATATAACGCGAGACCCAGCCGGGTACCTATTTATTTATAATGGACAAAACTCGCGATAGTTTTCAAAGTGAAATAATATGAATATTGTTTTTTAATGCAGATACAAATAAAATAATTATATTTAGTACGGAACCCTCACTGTGCGAGTCTGACTTGTACTGTACTGCATCAGCCGGATCGTCGACTTCTGAACGCAGCCTATTAAAGCGGTATTTGTCATAATCCCCACGCTTGGCAGGCGGCTTGGGTCGCAGTATAAGATCGGTGTTCTTTTGAAGGCGCTGCTACCTACCTTCCAGTATTTTTCCCTTAGTCTCCTCTTACGACACCCACGGGATGATATGGGGAGGTGCAATTCCGGCACCCCACGGGTCTGACTTGCACTTAGTCGTTATTTTATATATCTTCGTTACGGTTTATATGCTCCAAGGAAAACAAAATTAGTATTCCGTCCTTGTTTCCCATAACACTGCTGACCCTTCTTCGCTAGTAACCCTTACTACGACAAGAGCTTACAGGGGTCTATTCTGGGTCTATTGACGGGACGTGAGCTATCTTCCTATCTCTGCTGGATCACTTCTTGGAACTTTGTCTAATTAAATAGTATAGTTAACAGTTACACATGTAGAAAGTCTCAATGTTTTTGAAATAAAGTAAACTAAGTAACTAAGCTAACTAGGTAAGCACCCATATGAACAGATTTGTGATAAATCCAATTATTTGATGCATAAAATACATGTACAAAAGATGTTATAATTATAATAAATGCAGGTTCAATGTATTCTGCCTTAATAAGGCGTAATGTTAATATTATTACACATTTTATTTAAATAATAAGACAAGTTTCTGAAGTTTTTTTTGATGTAGTGATTTGTAGAATAATGCGCCAGCCGAATACATTTGCGTTGGTTTTTCCTCGTGATACAGCATTGCGCTCGTCATTCTGAAAATCTGTCGTCAAGCCCCTACTAATGGTGTGTTGCGGCAGCTGTAATTGAGATTCAGTAATTCTACGTTCAACAATTCAGTTTTGCTTGGTGTTAGGGCATTTTGCGAATGCCCTCCTGGCTAGCTACCAACCTCAAGTAGAAAATCTGTTGCCAAGCACCTAACGGTGTGTTCCGGCAGCTGTCCTTGAAAGCCAGTACTTCTAGGTTAGCCTGAACAACATCTTCGACCACATCATCACTTACCATCAGGTGAGATAGAGGTCAAAGGTATCAGGCATAAAAAAAAACAATAATAGCACGCATCGAATTAACAACCTCCTTAAAGGTTACAAAAGTATACTGAATCAGTATGTCACGTACATGTCAATATCACATGCATCCCAAGTTAACCAACGTTGACACACCACAATACATGTATTCGATATACAAACACACACTTAGGTAAGTATTGGGCCAGATACCCCCAGAGAATATTAGTTCTGGCTCTAGAAGCAATGATGGCCGAGCGGTAATAGCTATGGACTGCCGCGCCGCAGTACCCTGGTTCGATCCCCACCGCCGGCTTGAGCTTCACCGCATGGTGGAAGGGCTTTTTGCGATTGCCCGCCTGGCTAGCTACCACCCTCAAGTAGAAAGTCTGTCGCCAAGCACCTAACGGTGTTTCCGGCTGTAGTCCTTGATATAGCCAGTGAAATTACAGGCATATGAGACTTAACAACTATGTCTCAAGGTGACGGGCGCAGTACAATTCGTGACTTGTGACGAAATGCATCTGTTATAGGCAGAGGTTAGTCCGCTTAACATCAGGTGGGCCTCGAGCATGTTCCTTCAAATTAACATAAAAAAAATATGGTTCTGTGAGACATGTTCGTTATAGAGCAACACAAAGCTTAATCACAAAAATCGCTCCTTTTTTAATAGTTTTGTCATTGGACACTAGCTCAGATCATTTTTATGAACTGAGGATACTAGCATAGCCTCTCGATGGACGATGGACGTATTCGGATTTGCCCTTGTTTTTCCTGCACGAAAACTGATATTTTTGGACGAAAACTAGTAAAATCTATACTTGTGTCTATAATATTCAATAAAAGATAAAATGTATGATTTATAAGTATGGTGTGTTTATTTGAATATGAAACAGAGCAGGTAAGTATAAAATCAATAAATATAGTGACATACCTAATTCATTGATATTCAAAAAATGCATTTTTTGCGTGGCTAGTAAATGGACGTAAAGGGGCGCAATGCCTATAACAAATGTTTGTTGAAAGCTTTAAAATCAGACAATCACATCCATGTGCAAAGTTTTTATTTTCACGCATTTTTGCTAAGAATTAAAGGGACCAGAAGTAGTATTATTATAATATGTTCTATGCCAGAAGGATGCAAGCATTCCAACTAGAGACTAGAGTCTCTAGTTGGAATACTTACATCCTTCTATAACTACAACGAAGCAATAAAGTGCACTTTAGCTCGCAAAGCACGGAGTACCTAATATTTATATTCACCTACAAGGCGTCTCTTTCCATCACATAGCTCTGATCTCTTCTGCCGCGGCACGCAGCGTACAATAATCCCGTCCGAACGGATATGCCGATGTATTTTATATAATAGATTGGTAGAGATCTTTCAGTCTAAAATGCACGCCCCTCCAATATCATCGTGGTGTGCGTGCAAAGTGCGTGGACGTGTCCAAGTTCACACTAAAATCACTGCACACACATTTAAATAACCGCGTTTAGTGGAGGGGCGTGTATTTTAAGACTGAATGTAATTTTCCCTAAAAGAGCAGGAACCGACTCGCGGGACAATGTCTGAAGTGCGATTACTTTCTAGAATAATAGGTATATAAGTAAATAAATAGTTTGCCTGTTAGGTTGGTAGTTCCCACTCGTTCAAACTTTACGTGACCTGTTTAACGATAGGTAGAGAAACGTTTAATGTTTAACGTTTTTTCTCGTTACCTATCGAATTGACCCTAGTTTTTCTTAGAAAATCTATCATCTATCATACCTACGTTGATAACATAATTTGATTTTTCTGGTCACGTTCCTTCTTAGACCGATAACATAAATAATATTCCATATATACGATATTTGTCCATTATTTATGAGAGTTCATCTAAAAAAGATAACTCTTGGGGATAGTAAAAAGATATAGAGCTATTTCTTGATTACAAATCTTTATCTATAAATATAGCTGTTACAAAAAAAAAAAAAAATAAGTATTGCACCTGCTACACGGTCTCGTCGTTCAATGGTCTTAAGCAATGGTACGGTGTGTGGGAGATCTGTTATACTCTAGGCTGCCTAGCACTTTTCGCGTTGAGGTAGGCCCAGGCTGGAGGTAGGGTTCATCCACGATATCTGTTGAAATTGGGATCACGGGTGATCTCGATAGCCTCGCGTACTTTTCGAGGTACAAAGAATTTTTCTTTTGCTGGTCACAGTGTGGTCGGTTGGTCAATCATAGTTACGTAATACCGTTCGTAAGAGGAGTTACAGAGAAAATTGGATATCTCTTACGACGGAACTTCGAAGTTCGTTCGTTCTCGATTTGTCGTAGTGTGTGTGGTCGAAGAAAAACTGTACATTTGCCAACGGAATCATTAATCGCACTCGATTTGGTAAGGTACGTGGGACTTACTATAATGAATATATTATCGCTCAAAGCTATCTCTACCAGACAACCCATCACAGTAGGACCTTTTATCGACAGCCATGACTTCCAATGGTGAACAAAGCGTCCCTTAAGGACGGCTTTTCATAACACCACGGTAAGGCGACTTGGGGAACGCTGTGTATACAATTATAGTTCTTCAAAAGGCACCCACATGGTGCCCACCTCCGAATTTTTCTCTTCTTAAATCTCTTCATAAGAATATCCAAAATGTGACCCGGCTTGAGAATCCTCAATTGGACTAACGGAAAAGTGGAATCGTGATATGACATTTTGCGATTACTCGCTAGGCTGGCTACCTTCCTCTAGAAAAAATCTGTCACTAAGCACTTATGAGTAGAATTCACGGAGCGCTTTCCGTACTAACGTAGTTTCGCCATATTTTAAATACCCAGTGTTCCAACCCGGTGAAATTTTGCATGCATTTGCTTAGCCTAATATCTGTGCTTCTGGTTTGCCAGTTTTCGATTTATCATTTATTTTATCTTATATGTCAACACTACAATTCCCAAACAAAACGATTATTCGTTTTTTTTTTTTCAAATATCTAATTTACGGGAAATCTGGCAAACCAGAAGCATAGATCAAGCTCAAGGACAAACGTGCAACAATTCACCGAGTTTGAACACTTTGTATTTAAAACATGACTAACTATTTCGAAGCAGTGATGGCTCAGTGGCATTGGCTATGGACTGCCGTGCCGCAGGTCCATGGTTCGAATCCCGCCGCGGGCTTGAGCTTCAAAGCATGGTGGAAGTGCATTTTGCTAATGCCCGCCTAATACTTGAGGGTGGCCACTAGACCACCCTCAAGTAGAAAATCTGTCGCCAAGCACCGAACGGTGTGTTCCGGCAGCAGTCCTTGAGAGCCAGTGAAATTACAGGCACATGAGACTTTTTTTTTTTGTTTTTTTTTTTTTTTTTTTTATTTTCTTCGGAAAACATACAGAGTTTGTTATAACTATCTTAAAGTAAATTAAAATAACTACACTCTAATAAATTGTTTTCGCATATAGAGTTTAGATGCTTATGTGTTACAAAAAATGTAGGTAACTACAAAAAATAAAAAATTAGTCCAACATGTACAACTTAGAGATCACTCGGGTTCTGAAACTCGTCAGAGGTTTCCGCGCAATTGAACCAACTTTTCGCAAGCAATGTACGAACTTTATTGGGTGATGTGTTGTGTAAGTCAAACTCAGGCAAGTCCAAATCATTTATAAATTTTGAAGATCTAATAAAGTAAGAATTTTGTCTATAATTTGTAGAACTTATAGGTACGTGTAAATATTTATTATGCCTGAAAGATCGAGTAGGTGTTACTAAACCTATTTTAAAAAGAAGGTCGGGGGAGTCAATTCGACATTGCGCTATTTTAATTAATGTGGTTATATCTGTAATTTTGCGTCGGATATGAAGGGGTAATAAATGTTGCCTCTTGCATCTGGCCTCATAATTGTCATCATATTTTTTACATTTATATTGTAAATGCCTCATAAATCTTTTTTGAATAGATTCAAGCCTATTGATATGAATACTATATTGTGGATTCCAAATTTGCGAACAATACTCGAGGATACTACGCACGTATGAGCAATATAATATTTTGATCACCTTAATGCTATTGAAATTACTACTCGACCTGATAACAAAGCCCAACGATTTATTGGCTCTGTTAGCTATATTGTCTATGTGCTTGTCATATAATAATTTAGAGTCATGGATTACACCTAAATCGCGAATTTGGTCTACCTTTTCAAGTATTTGACCTTTGAGCCTGTATGCGAAATCGACTGGTTTAAATTTACGGGTGAGGGTTATTGTATAACATTTTTTTACATTGAGGTCAAGTTTGTTTATTTTACAGTACTCCTCAAATCTTACTAAATCGTGTTGCAAAAGATAACAGTCTCTAATGTCAAGAATATTTCTGAAAATTTTCATGTCATCGGCGTAAAGGGCAAATTTTGAATGTTGAAAGCAAGATGCAATGTCGTTAACAAATAAATTAAATAACAAGGGCCCCAGGATTGAACCCTGAGGTACCCCAGAGGGCACTAGCATCCATGTTGAGGAATAACCATTTAAAACTACTGCTTGAGATCTATTTTCAATATAAGAGGAAAACCATCTGTATAAATTTCCATGAATCCCAGCATTGTATAATTTTTGTAACAGCACCGTGTGATCTATGCGATCAAAGCATTTGCTATAGTCCGTAAAAATAGCATCTACCTGCCCACCATTATCCATATGATTGGTTACGTAATCTACAAACGTAAGCAAATTAGATGTGGTAGATCGTTTTTTAAGAAAACCGTGTTGCTCGGTAATAAAAGAGGTAGCTAGACTATTGTATACCTGTCCATAAACAATTCGTTCTAGTAATTTAGCAAATATACATAATTTTGATATTGGCCTATAATTTATAATTTCATTCTTCCTGCCACTCTTGTATATAGGAGATATATGAGCAGATTTCCACATTCTTGGAACGACGCCCTCTTTTAGCGATCGTGTAAATAATATGGTAAGGGGTTTTGTTAAAGCATCAGAACATTTTGTGATAAATAGTGGTGGTAGTTCATCTGGACCCGCTCCCTTAGATAGATCTAAAGATTTTAATAGCTTATTTATTTGATAGGGGGTAGTTTCTATATCGTTTATAGTGTTAATGCAATTATTGCTGTATTCATGCACTGTACAATGAGAACCTGTAGTTGGCGTAGGAGAACACGGCAAGAATGTGGATTGAAAATAAGATGCGAAGAGACCACATACATCCTCACCGGTGTTAGCAGTTTGGCCCTCATAAGAAAGAGAGGATGGAAGTGTGTTAGAACCTTTTTTAGTTGACTTTATGAATGACCAAAACATTTTAGGATTTTTAATAATACCATCTTCGCACTTTTTTAAGTAGTTAAAGTAGCATTTAGTTTCTAAAGTTTTAGCTCTTTGTCTTAGGAGGGAAAACGTATTATAGTCAGAAGTATTACCGTATGTGTGAAATTTATGTAAGAATTTATATTTTTCTTTAAGTACTTTTTTCAACGGAGCGGTATACCAGGGTGGAAATTTTGAATTACTATGAATTAGTCTTTTCGGTATGTACCTTACAATTACGTCATTCAAACGATTATAAAAAACATTTAAGGCTTCATCAAGTGGAATATTCAATAGACACTCATCCCAATTTATATTGTTCAACGCCTGTGTTATACTGCTGTAATCACCTAATTCATAATAACGTTTGTACCGTTTGTTTACCTCTAATGGAATGAAAGATAAAAGGTTTAATACAATATCTAATGACTTATGATGAGGGTCTTCTGGAACTAAGGGATCATCACATGATGACACCATTAAATCAGTATTACTCAAAACTAAGTCTAAAATTCTATTATTTACATTACGACACAGATTAAATTGAGTAAGGCCGCAGGCTGATAATGTATCGATAAAATCAATTTGAGTTTCGCCAGCAGTTCCTGTGATTATTTGTCGATTGTTACTGTCGAGTGACCATTCAATTTTAGGTAAATTAAAATCACCCAGGATTACGAACAAATCATTAGGACATGAGTTTATAATAGTTAATAATTTTTCGGTGAAATTAGAAAGCTGCAAGTTAAATGTGTTACCCTGTTTTTCACTACATAAATAAATGGTACAAAAATGTAAATTTGTAGGACGTAAACTTTTATTTTTGGCATTGACGGTGACCCACAAATCTTCAGCAGAAGAAGACCATTCCGGTCGTTCTACCGCAGAGAGCTCTCGACGTACGGCTAAAAGTACACCTCCACCGTATTTCTCTTGTGTGTTTGAATAATTTCTGTCCCTCCGCCAAATAACGTACTTGTCATCAAATAACTCACTATTATTAATGCCATCGAGCAACCAAGTTTCCGTAATTGAGATAACATCATACGAATGTAATAATAAATTTCTTTTAAATAAGTGAGTTTTAGTGCGTAGCCCTCGAGTATTTTGATAGTAAATATTAAGACCGTAGGAAGCCATCATAAAATAAGACGTTTGTTATAACTAACGTGAAATGAATCAATATTGTAAGACAACAATCGTAATTTACAACAACAATTATTACTTTAACAGTGATCGCAATAATAACATAGTTAAATAATAAATAATTCAAAAATAAAAGTAATTTTACCATATGAAATAGAAATAAAATTAAAATTAAAAATGCGGTGATTCGAAATATAAATTGTACGATTGCAAATCTCTTCACATTATAATATAAGTATGAATCAGTGAGGCCGCAGGCGAATATAATCTCTACGGAGCTGTGAGTGCAAATATGTACGCGTGAAATATGCTTAGACTGAAATGGACGTACGTGAGCTATGATTCGAACACAAACACTGACAGCCACGTTCCGGTGACAACAATGCGAGTTAAAATCGTTATCTTTGACTGAGTATCTCAAACTGTGGAGCTTAAAAATATATAATGATGATGACAATTTTGATAAAAGCAAAAACTTAACTATGCTATCTTGGAAAGGTCTTTTTCGCACTTTATAAAAAACACTGGAGATGTGTCGGATTTCCTGGCCATTATTTTGCAATGTTTTACCCATACATATTTAAAGTCTTTCTCCTTTGCCAGGGATCTTGCCTTGCTTAATAAGAGCTTGTTGCGTTGCGTCAGGTGGTCAGTTATATAGACAATTCCTTCTCCAGCGAGGCCAAGGTTTGGCAGATTAAGATTCTTACATTTGCGGGACCGTGCCAAGAGCTCCTCCTTGGTGTACCGGTTGTTAAAGGCGATCAATATAGGTTTTTCAGCGTTGGGTACACGAGTTGGAATGCGAGCTATGTAATTAATTTCCTCTTTTCTAATTGGAATATCGCATATATGACTAACTTTCTGCACTATGTCATACAGGTTTTCAGTCTTTTTTAATGGGATGCCCCTTATTTCGACATTATTTGCTCTAGCCCATTGATC
This sequence comes from Plagodis pulveraria, assembly GCA_963890685.1. Classification (NCBI taxonomy): domain Eukaryota; kingdom Metazoa; phylum Arthropoda; class Insecta; order Lepidoptera; family Geometridae; genus Plagodis; species Plagodis pulveraria. Next base: position 4,226,606 of record OY982964.1, on the reverse strand, counting down.
CCGGTCATCCAGCTCTTGCCAAAGTTTTTCAATTTGAGCTTGGAGAACAGGAATTTCCGCCGTTGACTTTTCGACGTTGGTAACACGAGTTTCCAGGGCTTGTACCGTTCCCGAAAAATTGCTAATGAGCTGATATGCCATTTCTTGAGATTCTTTGAGGCCATTAATCTCAGCCTTTATTGTTTTGACGTCTTCCAATAATGATGCCAGTGGTGCAAGACGCAACATCACATTACTCAGTTGCTCCTGGATTTTGTCTAGTTGGTTGGGCAAAGGCGAGGTCGCTGCAGGCGAAGGCGAAGGGCTAGACTTGCACTTCGGACACTTCCAGACATTCTTGCGATCACCGAGCTTACGAAAACCACTCTCCGTAATTCCTGAGCATTGAAAGTCAAAACGTTGCTTGCAGATACTACAGGCAGGTCCATCGGTATGTTCCGATCCACATCTGTCACACGTAAACATTGTACACAACAAGAGTGTGCTATCTATCGGTAGTCCGAGGTTATGGTTGGGGAATGGGAATATACCCCAACTAACGGCCAAATTTTACAGATATGGCAACACTTTCGTGTTTAAGTGAATGTGTCAAAATCAAACTGTCTTTGTCAATCGACTTTGACAAATGTAATTAAATTATTATGACTTATGAGGGTACAACACACGACGTACGGATCGTGGGTAGGTAATTTAAGTTTAATTAATTCTTACACGTAGTTCCACTAATTTACGACGAATTTGCTGAGTAACACGTTATGATGTCGTGACACAATTTATCTTCCGTTGTAAAGCACTTGTATACTGTTTCGCGAGTTTTAACACATATAAAAATAGAAAACTTTAGTGAGTGAAGTGATAGCAGTGGCTGGGTTGCCAGGTATATATGTATATACTTAACAACTATGTCTCAAGGTGACGGGCGCTGTGCAATTCGTGACTTGTGACGAAATGCATCTGTTATAAGGAGGTTAGTCCGCTTAAAATCAGGTGGGCCTCGTGCTTGATCCGTCACAATTACATTTAAAAAAAAACTACATTTGTATGGAAAGTGCTCCGTTAACTCTACTCTTAACGGTGTGTCTGAATTCCGGCAGCTTTCATTGAAAGCCAGTAGGTACTCATTCTAGATTTAGCCTGTTTAACACATCACTTACAATTAGGTAAGATTATGGTCAACGGCCCGCCTATCAGCAAGAAAAAAAGTCCCTTTTACTCTAATATTATTCCCAGCCGCCTTTGGACATGCACCAAAAATCCTAAAATATGAGTGGCCAAGCAAACCAAATATTCAAGATTTACCCGCAGCCCGCGAGCAATTTTCTAAAATACGAAGGCAGCCCGGTTCACGCATCTAGTTTGAATTTGATATATCTCAGTGGCTCATACATTATGCATGAACAGTTAGTGGTATCGCGCATTTTATAGAAATCACCGATACAGGGCCAGGATACGGAAAAGGACTGAAATATCAATATTATTTTCATATAAGCGGTATTTTTATAACATATATTTACTGCCGCAAATCTTAATTTATGAGAAAGTGCGCAATCCTAAAATATTTTATGGGTAGAAAACTTAACTTGATATGTGGTTTAAACAAATACCTGTTTTATTGGATTATGATGGAACATGTAATTGTTAAGCGTTAACCTCTGCCTATAACAGATGAATTTCATCTTTAGTGATGAACGACACTGCGCCCATCACCTTGTAACACAATGTTGTTAAGAGGAACAGAAAGAGAAGCTCCTACAGAAAAATTGGTATTTTAACAAAGGGATGCTGTCTCGCCGCTAAACGCCCCAGCAGAATAGTGTGATAAGGACAATTGCAGCTTCTTCAAGTTTTAACTTAAAATATGCGCATCATTTGCGTTCTGGGAGAAAACCTTTCTCCTATTGTAAACATTAACCAAATCTAAAAAAAACTTATTTTATAACTGACAGAATAAACTAGGTTTATAGGTTTTTCTTTTTCTTTATTTATCATTATTTTTCCGATAAATAATTCACAAACTAGAGATACAAGTTTTGAGAAAATATCGGTATTTAAATACCCATTAATTCAAATTTCTTTAATCATTATATTAAAGGAATTATTATAAAAATCAAAACTTATAAACCCGGATATTGATAACATCTATAACATTTCCAAAAATCATCAAAATCGGTGATTCTTTAGGGTGGTAGAAACGTTTTCTCTTTTTGTATGAAAATTCGATACTTTCATATTCATATTCATATTCATTTATTTCATAAGTGAGGATTATGGCAACCTTATGGGGGAGGCATTTGTTCAACAGTGGGGAGGCATTTCTTCCAGCTTATTATGAAGTATTTATTGCGCGTTTAATCGGACACCTACACAATGTGACTAATAAGCATGAATAGGTTATTCAATCTCCGCTGCAAATATTTTTTTATTAGAACCTGGTCCCTTTATCAATACATGAGAGTACCTACATCATTTGTTATATATTGATCATACGAGACTTGCGAGGTTGGATAAATATGGTTGTACCATTGAGTAACTACACTACCTTTCCACAGATAACGCGAAACATAATTCGCAAAAACGTATTGAAATGTTTCCATGGAATTATTGGGATATCATAGACACATATGTAACTGATGAGATACCGAACTGGAATTCGTATAAGTTACGCTTTTACTGGCGGAGCAGCGGTAGAGTTCGTCAAGGTGAAGATGTCTGGAGAGATACCACTACTGCTTTATCATATAATTCAGATGCCAAGCACTTTACAGATGTGTTCCTAGCATAATGCCTACGTATACTTTTTAGTTCGTACTGAGTCGATACTGATTTTGGACTTTAAATTATATGCAAAGTCAAGCCCACTTAATGTCTAAAATGAATTTACTCAACATGCTACATGCTGATTCATTATCATCATCATCAATATCAGCCGGAAGATGTCCATTGTTGAACAAAGGCCTCCCCCATTGAGCGCCATAAAGAAAGCAGTGATGGCTCAGTGGCATTGGATATGAACAGCTGCGCAGCAGGTCCATGGTTCGAATCCCGCCGCGGGCTTGAGCTTCACCGCTTGGTAGGGCGTTTTGCGAATGCCCGCCTGGCTAGCGACCACCCTCAAGTAGAAAATCTGTCGCCAAGCACCTAACGGTGTGTTCCGGCAGCTATCCTTGAGAGCCAGTAATTCTATGTTAAACCTGTTAACACCTTCGACCACATCGTCTTTACCATGAGATGAGATTGTGGTCAAAAGCTCAGCTAAATAAAAAAAAAACCTTAACTTTGAGGCACCCTAGCAATAATCTGCAGTTGATCCGATGGACACCGATCAAGAACAATTCGTATAATTTATTCCCAAAAAGCCCACAAGCCAGCACGTAAGCTGTTAGATATAAGCTTATTAGGAAAACTGTCTTGCAAAGAGTCTCTAGAGATCCGGAGAGCGCTTCTTCATAGATAGTTATCAACAGCCTCGCTCCAGGTGCGAGTGGCATACGCAAGTAGGTCCCCAGTTGATCAGTTACGGCAAAACCAGTATAGTACCACCAACTTAACTGTACAGTTCTCGAGGGCGCTACTGGTCAAGGAAATCAACTACAAACTGTCACAATTTGAAGGAATGTTGTAGTTCTTTTTTTTTGCCGCCTGAACAGATAAGTAGGTGGGACTATACTGTCTTTCACTGAGGATATCATTTGCTTCTAGGTAGGCATGCCAAGAGCCTACTGTTCTAAACACGTTTCATAATTTACAAAATATTGACATTGATATAGGACAGGTATGTAATTGGCAAGGTCGACTGCCAATCTTGGGTTTCGGCAAATTTCCAGTCTCTAGAGAAACACTGGAAAGGCGAAATGGAGTCAGTAACTAAATAAACTAATACCACAAGTTTTTATTTATGTATGACTACGCATCGCTTCTTAATGGATCTTGATGATTATTTTAAAAACCGACCTCAAAAAAAGGATTAGGTTCTCAATTCGACTGTATTTTTTTGTATGTGTGTTAATTCATATCTCTTTACAGGGTGATAGTCTTTTTTTATGCCTGGTAGGTTAGCCTTTGACCACTATCTCACCTGATGGTAAGTGATGATGTGGTTGAAGATGTTGTTCAGGCTAACCTAGAAGTACTGGCTCTCAAGGACAGCTGCCGGAACACACCGTTAGATGCTTGGCGACAGATTTCCTACTTGAGGGTGGTAGCTAGCCAGGCGGGCATTCGCAAAATGCCCTACCACCATGCTATAACGACTGCCATCCTAAGACGACAACCGGGACCGACGGCTTAACGTGCCCTCCGAAGCACGTGCACGCTCAGTAGTAATGTCACTAGCGGTCACCCATCCAACTCATGACCGCGCGCGACGTTGCGATCGGTTGAGAACAGCTAAGTAACTTCGCTGCGAGCGCTTCAATAGTCTTTACCGATTTTGATGATATTTTTATATATAGAAAGCTGGTGTCATGGTGGTGCCATATAAATTTGAGTGAGATATGACGAGTAGTATTTGAGTTATACCGAATAAGGCATACTTTTTCGAAGTCGGTATTTTTTTATAATTTTTCTTTGTTGGGCAGAATAAACCTTTAAGTTGATCCCGTTTAAATTACATTAATTTCCATCCGTTACACAAAAGTAAGTATCTAAAAAAAGGTATTGCCTATATGCCTATACTGGGCTTTTACCAGCTATTCGTGAACCGAATGATCTAATGCGTGACGGAAGTGAAGACCTGAGCCCCAATTCTCTTAGCTATTGACCAAACGCCACTCTACTGCGATGATTCTGCGATCGAACTGCTGTAAATGTCAAATTCGGTAGTCTGCTAATTCTAGCTCCTAATCGCAGTCGTATAGCAATCGCGTCGCTATCGTATGGCTGTGCTATGGCTTGCAAATTTTGCCACTGAAATAATAATGAAAACTTCTATCAATCAGGCATCAGTAAAAACGTCAATACAGTTGTTTTCTAGCAAACAATACATTAAATAAATATATTTTAATCATTTTGCTATTTTTCTATTTCTAATCCTCCAAAATATTTTATGCCACTGTAGCAACGCAATCACAACAAAATAGCTAACGGCATACCAAATGTGTCAAAACTATTGATAGCAAACCACTGACTTGCGATCAAACCTAAATAGCGAGCAGACTACGGATACTGTCAAAAACTACAATTTTCATGCAATTAAGTTGCATTAACGCCGTTTAATAGCTAAGAGAATCGGGCCTCTGATGGTATGACTCTGGCTCCATGGAAGTTAGGGCAGCCCTTAGACTGGGACGCTACATGCGTTGACACTTTAGCGCCGTGATCTTTCTAATACAAGCGTGAGAACTACCGCCGCGAGTTCTTCAGCGGAGCGGTTCAGCAGTGGAAGTACGCTAACCTGGTTACCGGTTACCTGGTAACTGTGGTTAGTTGAGTTAATGTCGTCAATCAAATTGCAGAAAACCGAAACAAATAGGATTTTTGCTGTTTGTTGTAAAATTATATTAATTAATAATCTGTTTCTACCATTTACACTAATCACACAAGCACAGCGAATTGGCATGCCAAGAGTGCGAGTTACAACTCTAGCCGTGTGTGGACGTGCATTATCGTGCATTAGACGAAACGAATTACCCAAACCGCTTCGCAAAGGAATGATCACTTCTGAAACAATACTCTACGCATAAATCTGAGCATTGAGGTTGCCCCATGATCCAAATGAGATCTGTTCTTCCACTGATCCAAGTACCGGCCCAAACTGTTCCTGTAGTGGCTACGGCACCAAATAACAACCAGTGCAGCACCGCCACAAGTGCATGTGATCCAGCCAGTAGCAGCACCAGCAGCGGTCGCGAATACCGCGAGCCCCACGCCTGTTGCTCCCGTAGGATACCCGCAGCAATAGTGACGTGTCGCGTAAATGATTTTATCTTGTTAGTGACGACATAAAACCAGTGTAGTGTGTACACGCTTTGTACAGTACCTAGTGTGTACGTACACAAAGCGTTGCGTCATACCTTATGGCGTCAATGGTGTGTTAGCTTAGTGATTATATGAACCGAAGCGTTAAGCGTTAGTTCCAGTTTGAAGTACATAATTACATGTATAATTTTTATTTTTTAAGGAAAATTGTTACAATGTGTCTGTTTATGTACTTTATGAAAATTACTCTGTTTTCCGTTATTTTAATAATTTTGAATTTATTAAATTTACCTTATTTTTTTTAAACTAAAGGGGGGAATATTATAGTGGCACACATATCAGGTGTAAGTTGCAATTTAGCATTTTTGATATAGAGCGAGTGTCGGGCGTCCCCCTCCGCAGTCAGTCGTCCCCAGTACCTTGTCACAGCCACACTATGCGTAATGTAATTAATTAAGGAATTTGAACATTATCATTCCTAATAAGTGATAGTGAAGTTTCCACTTTTACTCCCTATAACTCAGTTGGGACTTTGGACAGTATTTACCAACAGGTCCCACATTCCCCTCCATATGGGTGGACTTCTAGACAGAATTTTAAACGTTCTTGACGTCCAGAGCTCCTCCAAACACGAGTAGATAGGTACGTCTTGTATCATGCCGCATACCGAAACGAGACTCGTCAGAAAAGCACACGAATAAAATTCTAGCTCGGCATCCCACGGGACTAAGCGTTAGCCCTATTCAAATTGTTCAAGCAATACATTCCTTAATACTATAAAAACATTTGGTTGAGAGCCAATCTATTTCTTTATAAAATTTTGATTTTATTTAGTATGCTATTATAAATAGCATATTATAAGTAATATGTATATTATTAATTTTGAAGCTCAGTGGCTTTGGCCATGGATTGCCGCGCAGCTGGTCCATGGCTCGAATCCCGCCGCGGGCATGCGCTTTACCGCATGGTGGTAGGGCATTTTGCGAATGCCCGCCTGGCTAACGATCACCCTCAAGTAGAAAATCTGTCGCCAAGCACCTAGCAGTGTGTTCCGGCAGCTGTCCTTTAGAGCCAGTAATTCTAGGTTAAGCCTGTTAACACTTTCGACCACATCATCACTTACCATCAGGTGAGATTGTGGTCAAAGGCTTACCTAACAGCAATAAATAAATATATATATATATATATACATATGCATTGCTCACATTTTTCTTATGACTCTATGTCGACGTAACATTAGTAGTACAATAACATTATATGAATAATAGACATAAAATGATAATTTTTATTGACAGATAACACATCTAGCTATGAAGTTAAATTACAATTACAAAATCACAAATATACGATAGGAAATCCCGCACATGACTTAAATTTTTTCTATCGTACATTTGTGATTTTGTAATGTAATCCGCGTAGCAGGCGTTATTGCAAACCTAACAATATTAAAATTAAATTACTATGTTAAAGCACAAACCTATAGTGATAGGTTTATCGTGATAGTTTTTCACTAAAGTGTGCCACAAAATGTTCAAGTTGTGGGATGTTCATAGTATACAAATTTCAATAAGTCTCTTTATTACTAAAATCACACAAGTGTTTTAAATCAAAAACCCCACATCATAAAGTATAAAATATCCTTTTTCATATCTATGGTAATAATATGTCAATCAAACAATATTAAAGAATAACTTTCTAAAAACATTAGATATTTCTTGATGGTTTCTGTATTAAATTGAAATACATTGATTATTAGTTAGTTTTTAACAGTTGTTGTTTAGTCACAAAAATTAGTTAATATTTTACTTATTTCATTATATTACTATTTGTACAATTCATAATTTTCCAATTTGACCAAAATGATCTATTCCAATATTACAATCCCTTCCTTATAATAAATTTTCTACCTCATCATACCTTATTGATAATCGGAAGAGCTATACTATTAGATTTGATTATTGATTTAAAAAAATATATAAATTATTCACAATTATATTATCTATTACAAGTGATTTAATTATAACTTATGAACTATTAAGATCCAGTCCGTGCATTAATTATATTTGAAGCCTTTTCAATTTTAACTGATTATTTCAACGACTGCCTCTTCTTTTTCCAGCCATACTCTGTGATCCTTATTTTTATCGGCAGGAAAGCTCTTTTTTTCATGGCAAGTCTTGCAAGTCCATTCAATAGTTTTTGATTTGTTTTTACTTTTAATTTTCATTTTGGCTGAGACATTGTTGATTAATATGCACCGGCATTTCTTGCATATTTGCCTTTTTATATCTGGATGTCTGTAAAAGAAACAAATTCATGGTCAGTGTGTGTAAATTGTAATGTGATACGACCGTAGTGAACAAAACCACATTCAAGATCCCGGAAACAATAATTGTTGTTCTTAATAATGACTCACAGTAAGTTGTTACAATAGTCAATTCACACCCATGTGGCTGCAGCAGTTTTATTATCAAACCATTTGGACTTAGTCTTTCTATTACAAAATCACAAATATACGATAGGAAAAATTTAAGTCATGTGCGGGATTCGAACCCGGGCCATCCACTCCTTGAGCCGGAGTATGCTCTAACCAATTGAGCTAATATGACATATGTCATGTTAGTTCAATTAGAGCATACTCCGGCTATATTTGTGATTTTTTAATGTAATCCGCATAGCAGGCGTTATTGCAAACCTAACAATATTAAAATTAGTCTTTCTATCTATAATGGATATAGGTTGAAGGAATTGACGGTGAAGTGTCGCAGGTAACTGCACTGCCAGTCGCTGCTACTTCGGTGTAGATTGAGCCTAATTTTACATTTTGGTCATACATAAGTATGTGTCAATCAATAATAAAATTCTAAGTTGCTTCTTTTATATACCCCTAACAGCATTTATATACCTTTCCTGCAGTCTCTGAGACTGCAGAAAACTTATACTAGACATTTAACATGAACAATTAAGAATAGATGTTTGCTCTTCAGTGACAGCTTCAAGTGGCTTCAGTTGCCCTGTGACAAAGTGCTAATGGTTCTTTATTTATTTTCGAGGTTTCAAATTTCACAACAACTGGTTATATACTAAAATAGTTGAATGGAACGAAATTGAAGCCTGGGTGAATTTTTCATATTATTAGTAACTAGAAATATACTTTAAAATTATATTATTATTATATAAAATGTGTCGTTTTTATTGCATTGTTTCTTGTGGACAATAAGTAACTAAGAGGTCCAAGATCCAATACTTGCCCAGAAGGGCATGTGAATTTAGATTTCTGATAAAAGGAGGCACTTAAAATGATGTTGCTTGGTCTCTAAGGTAATTTGTCTATTTTTGGTCATCACTAAGATATAAAATTTCGTTTTGTTTTGCTATAATGCATTGATTTTGTAAAATTATATCTATCCTTCCTTCCTATATATTTTTTCATTAAACTACTTCACTGAGTATCAAACAAAAGCAATCAATTTAATGAAACCTAGCAATAATGTGTAGATATGAAAGTTTCAATTGCATACTGGGCTTATGATTTTATCATCAATGATGCTTTTCAAAGAATTGAGGGCAATAAATAAGTTCTTTAAAGTCTTAAACCTGAGGAGTCGGTCAAGGAAGCCGGTAAATGGTAAGTCACATCAAAAATCAGACAAAAACCAATGAAAGCATTGAGAAGTATGTGCTATATGTTATACATATCTATACTATGGCACACTACACTCATATTATGTACTTACATTTTTGAAACACTTTTTTTGGCAACATTAATAGCTAGATTTCCATAGTAGGAAGATAGAGCAGGATTCATACCCGCCATGTATTTACCAATCTGAAAATATTTGTACTTTTATTGCTTTTTTACTTTTAAGTAGGTAAGTATTTTATTTTACACTCTGTTCACAGTTAATTTTTTTTTTTTATGTTATTGTGACAAGATTGAGGCCCACCTGATGTTAAGTGGACTAACCTCTGCCTATACCAGACGCATTTCGTCAGCGACGAATTGCACTGTGCCCGTCACACTGGGACGTCCAGTTGTTAGGTCTCATTAGCCTGTAATTTTTCTGGCTCTCAAGGACTGCTGCCGGAACACACTGTTAGGTGCTTGGCGACATATTTTCTACTTGAGGGTGGTCGCTAACCAGGCGGGCATTCACAAAATGCTCTTCCACCATGCGGTGAAGCTCAAGCTCTCGGCGGGATTCGAACCATGGACCTGCAGCACGGCAGTCCATAGCCAATGCCACTGAGCCATCACTGCTTCAATTATATAGTTTTTTTGCTGCTAGTTCAAATCATATCAACATCTTAAATCACTGACACAACAAAAATAACTTAAAATGTTTTCAACACGCTATAGTTCTTGAACATTCATGAAAGCAAGTTATATTAATAAGAAGACACAAATATAATGTCAGGAAGAGGTCTCATAAGTGAACGTTCTAATTATTATTTACCCTAAACTATAAAAAAAATTGGTTATTAGTAGCTGTACGTACCTGGTATAAATAATTTATACGTTGTAACGAATCATTACCCTGAACTTTTTTCATTGTAGCTCATAAAACATTACAATTAAAATAAATTGAATTTGAAAAATCTTCTAACAAACATCCCCCACTGAGCAAAGCAAATAAACATAACAAACGTTTTTTTTTTTTTAAATTTTGCATGGCTTTGGATACTTTTCCGCCTTCATAATGTTTTCATTTCATGGACATCACAAACAACAGCCTCAGTGTTGCCGTTCAACAAATTTAAAAGTCTCTACTCTAGCCAGTTATAGAAATTCCTCAAGATATGGAAAAAATCGTTCCATAAAAATCCGCTAAATGTCCCTAAAACTCATATTACATGTATGAAACGCTCAAAAAACTATCGATTCTCGTTTCGTTTTCCCACTAGAAGATGATGTAGATGATCTCATTAAATATTTTCCATGAATGGAAAATACAACTTATTCTGTTTATAAAAAACCGTAATTTACTTCTCTATTTTGTAACTAGGTGGCCACAGCGACGATATGCAAGACTCATGATTTGTAGTCACATTTTTTGTTGTAATCAACAATCTCTGTCAACAGCAGCTTATGCATCCCAATTGAACTAAAGCGCTTGTCTTCCTCAATTTCTGTTCGTTACATGAAAAGGCAATATAAAAAAATATTGTGGACCTTAGTCATGCAGTTTTAATTATTTATTAATAATGAGATCAATATCTGTAAAAACCATTCCAGAATAATAATAATTATTAGCTAGGCACTTGTAATTAAATTTCAAAATTGCACGAAGTGAGCAATTCAAATTCAAATTCAAAATATTCAAAATATTTATTTTGCAAAACATGGGTACAATATGTGTTATGCTGGAATAATAGAATGTAATTAGATCGCCATGGTTTAGCCGGTTTGGCATGCAAAAACTAAATGTTACAATAAATGTTAATTATAGTTATATGTTTATAAAATATTACATTATCATCATATTATATCATCATTATGTATACAATTTAATAGCTGTTACTTATTACCTACTCGTGCATGTCATAATTATTTTCAATTAGTGAAATTATATAATTCAATGTCCTTATCATTTAAAAAATCATTTATGGTATAATATGTCTTATCAACTAGAAATTTCTTTAGTCTAAATTTGAAGGTGTCATTACTGTTTATGTCTATTATGCATTTTGGAAGTTTATTATAAATTAACCCTCTCATTTTGAATGTGCTGTTACTGCTGAGTGCAGTTCTGTGTATTACTCCCTGTATCTTGTTATTGTGTCGCTTACTCTTCAATCTACTGAAGTCTTTTAAATTATTCTTAACGTATACAGCCGATTCGTAGATATATATCGAAGGTAGGGTCAATAAATTCAATTTTTTGAAATAGGGCTTGCAGGAATCTTTACGTTTCAATCTACAAATTGCTCGAATACATCTCTTTTGAGCTTTAAAGACGGTATTTTTTTCTGTTGAATTTCCCCATATAAGAATTCCATATTTAAGTGTGGAGCTGACGTAGGCGTGATATGCGCATAAAAGAGCACTATCATTAGCCACTTTACGTAACATATTTAATGCATATGCGAATTGATTTAATTTAGCACATATATGTTTAACTTGCGATTTCCACGATAGATTGGAGTCTATGTATATGCCTAAAAATTTTGTTGTTTGGATTTCATCAATATCTTTTCCATAATAATTTATATTTAACATGTCAAATTGTGAATTAATATTTTTAAAAGTCATGATATGCGTTTTTTCTAAGTTAATTTTAAGGCTGTTGTGGCGTAGCCAGTCAATTATTGATTCTATAGAACAATTAATATATTTATTGATTCTATAGAACAATTAATATCATTTTCATGATCACCCGTTTTCTTGTCCGTAAATATGGCTGTGCTATCGTCAGCAAACATGACCATAGGATGGTTAATGGCATGGGGAAGATCGTTTATATAAACTAAAAATAATAAAGGTCCCAAAATGCTGCCCTGGGGCACTCCGTATTTAACCGTTCTGCAATTTGATAAGTATTTGTTTTCTATTTTAGTATTTCTATCAAGTCTAGTTACTTCTGTGTACTGAAGTCTATTTTTAAGGTATGAGGAGATTAACTTATTTGCATTTCCTCTTATGCCATAAAATTCCAGCTTTTTTATTAAAATGTCATGGTCTACCCGATCAAAAGCCTTGTTCATGTCCATAAAGAGTGCCGTGACTCTTGTTTTGCTATTAAGGCCACAGTATACTTTTTCAAGAAAATTCAACAAAGCATTTTCTGTAGATTTTCCTTTTCGAAAACCAGTTTGTTGAGGAGCAAAAATATCATTATTTTCAAAGTAACAATTGAGACGCTTATGAATTACTTTTTCAAATACTTTGGAAAATACCGGTATTAAAGCAATCGGCCTATATGAATGCATATTCTCTTTATCTGTTTTTTTAAACAAAGGTATTATAACAGAAGTCTTTAATTTTTCTGGAAATGCACCGTTTTCTAAGGTTTTATTAATTATGTGGGTAAGCACAGGTGATATAAGTTTGGCAGTCACTTTCACTATTTTGGTAGAAATACCGTCATATCCGGTGCTATTTGAGTTTTTAAGAGATTGGATTACTCTTTCTATTTCAAATTCATTTACAGGTTCTAGGAAACAGGACTTCAATTGACTATTCTTTAGCGTTTTCGTGATGCAACTATTCCTCACTGCGGTGCATTCAATATCATCGATAAAAAAGTTATTAAAGCACTGAGCGATTTGTGTTGGATCCGATATCATTGTTCCGTTTAGTTTAATATGTGTAATTTCGTCTCGAATATTATTTTGTTTATATTTGTTAATGATATCCCACACAGCTTTTGATTTGTTACTAGATTGGTTAATATAATAGTTATTTTGGGACTTTTGTGTTTGTTTTATTATTCTTTTTAACCTCGCGGAATATTTTTTAAACATGTTTTTATTTACTTCGTTTGAATTGAGTCTATATTTCCATAGTAGAGATCGTTTTCGCTTTGTACATATTTTAATGCCTTTACTTAGCCATTTAGGACTTTTGGTAAGGGGTATTTTTATTTTTATGATAGGGAAACATAGATTGTAAAATAGTAAGAATAAATCAATGAAATGTTTGTAAGCTAAATCTGTGTCGTCCATTTTGTAGACATCGTTAAAAGAAAGATTTTTTAGACACTCAGTGAACTTATATATATTTGATTTGTTATAATCTCTCTTCAATTTATAGAAGTGGGTAATAAAGTAACTTTTCTTTACCGTACAAGTTAAAATTTGTGCTGTGTGATCTGACAAGGCACACTCCGAAACAATTGTGTTACTACGTCTTATGTTATGGGCGATATTATCAAGACATGTCTTGCTAGAAAGCCTTGTAGGTTGATTTACACTTAATTTTAAGTTGAATTCCGAAAGAATATTTTCAAATTTTCTTGCTGCAGGATCATTTTTCAGTTTGTCGATGTTGAAGTCTCCACAAATAACGACCTTTTTATTTTGATTGCAAACTTTTACTAAGAGTTCTATAAGTTTCGTGAAAAATTGGTCAAGTGTTACCTTTTTTCTATTTGGAGATCTATATAAACAGACAATTATAATTTTGTGTTCTAATAATTCGACTGCGCAGCATTCAAAAATATTCATTACACTTAACGAATTTATTTCAGATAGAATTTTATACTTGTATCTGTTATAAGCTAATATGCATGAACCACCTGACCTATTATGTCGGCAAAATTTAGATGCTAATACATAATTTGGTACATTTAATATTGCTGAGTCGCTTTGAACCATATTATGTTCAGTTATGCAAACAATGTCGATAAAATTATTCTTATTTTTGAAATTTTCTAAGCATACCGTTAGGTCGTCCGTTTTTCCGATTAGACCATTTATATTTTGATGCATTATATGTATTGAATTATAGACAAAAAAAAACTGTATTTAATGTAACATCGTCAGATTTGTTGTTTGTTTGTATGTCAGTAGCGAGGTTTTTAATTTCCTGCTCCGTTTGGGTATATTTATTAGATGTTACTTTATGTTCCATTGCTTTTACTGGTTCATAGTGATTTTGAGACATATAATCGTTGTTGTTATTTTTTAATTTGTATTTATAGTCTAGGCGTAATAAATCCCTAAGAATATTTCTAGTTACGTGAAGCAGAAAATGTTTCCCCTTCGGTATATATCCACTATAACTCATATCAATATAATGTGCGTTTATGTATTTCTTGCTTATAGATTTCAAATCATCATTCAGCTTCCCAATTTGGAGTGATGGGTTCTTCGAAATTCCACATATAATAATGTTAGGGTTTCTATTATCAGTCAAGAACTCTTTTAGATGACTTTGAAATTCAAATGGGTTGGTATCGTTTGATCCACCTAACAAAATAATAAAATCACTGTCATTGAGGTTTCGTAATTCTTCTTTTTGGCTTGACAGGATCTGATGAAACTTTGCTCCCGGTTTAAACATACTTTTCACTAGGTATTCGTCGCCTACAAGTGTTTGCAGAGCAGACCGTAGATTCCGTCCCTGTTGATCCGCTATAATAATAATTCTCCTTCTTGGCTTAGTATTTTTAAAACTTTGACTGATTGTATTATTTATATAAATTCTTTGGGATTAGGTTTTCCGTCTCATTTTCCACGTTTTGTTCACAATGCACGATATTACTGCTTGCTTCTATCGTGTCAGCTTCCCCTAGATTTGAGACTAGATGCGATTCCTTAATAGAAAATTCTGAGTCTTGTTTAGATGTTGTAGATTTTACAGGTGTTCTTTTCGGGGAGCAACTGTTTCCTTTTTCTCTAGATTTTACTTTTCGGAGTGACAAAGGTGTATGACAGTTACGGTTTACAACTGGAGACCCGACTGTTTTATATAACTCAATTATTTTGTAAGATTTCTCTAAATCTCTTAACAACCTTGAATTTTCTAAACTAATATTTTCAATTTCTTTATTTGCTGAGTCCAACTGCTCTTGCAAATTATTTATTTTAATTTGCATTTCTCTTGTGGCATAACTGTCATCAACTGATGTATTTGGTAGGCTTAACATCGTTGACTCAAATAGTGTTGAGTTATGAGTAAGTGAATTTATGTCGGTCAGAGAGCTAGTCCTTAGCGGTTTTCTAAATGTTATATTCTCCATGCTTGTTTATGGTAAACCGCCGGTACGAAATTGAATTAATTCAAATTGGTCGAGTTTTTGTACAAGTAGTGGTGACAATAAGGGAGCCACAAGCTTCTTTACCCTACTGTAAGCCACTAGCTGCGTTACCCTGCTGCGAGTCTAACGGTCGCCGTGAGCAAGCAAGTGTGCGTCATGCGATAAGCTGATGGATGACTCACCTCACCCGCTAGGTGCAATGGCGCGAAGCCGTTCCGTTAACGAAATTATTAAAAATATATTCACTTAAATCTTCGTTGTTTCTTATCCGATTTTAACTGATTAAAAATCACTGCACAGATTACGTAGACAGCTACACAATGGTACTATTTTCACTTATAATCGAGAACTTTTTACCACATTTTTTTTAATAATATTTGCGAAGCACACTAACAAGCTGTTGCCGCTTAGACGATCGACGGCCGAACCGAGCAGTTGAAGCATCTTCAGTTTCTTTTGGTCTTCCTTTTGTGAACTTGATTAATTAGATCGTCTGGGATACCTGGGAAACAATGGTAGCAATTCTGTTGCCAAAAAACTAACTAAAATTTAGTAAAATTAGATTTAGAAATGTCAAATGAACATTTCTTATTCTGTTGGGGCCATAATTTAGTTAATTCACTCTAAAATTATTAAAGTTACTAAACTTAGTAAAATTTGCATATTTGCTATACTGTTGTACCATAATTTAGTCAGATTAGGTGGAACCATAGATAATTATATCTAAAATTAATCAACAAGTAAATTGATGTTGACTAATGCTGTCATGTTCTCCAATTAATTTATTTTGGTGTATTTTATCATAATCACGGCTTTCTTAGTCGGATAAACAATAGAGCATGGTAGTATATGGTTGCTAGACTTGTGGGTTTTCCGGAAAGGATTGTAACTTTCGGTAATTCAAAAGCATAACTAGTGATAAAAACTTGTAGGCAAACTTGGTTTAATAAAATCTTTGCACACCTAATACCCAGAGGGGTGGCAGATGTGTTTAAATATCCACTTTTATTAGATAGACTTCGGACAGCTATGTGTTTTGTTATTTTGTTATATTTAATCACCAGTAGATTCTCTTACTGAAGCTCATACGTTCCGCTCGAAAGCCTTTTCGAGATTGTGAAGCGACCAGTTGAAGCTGCTCTGCCAAGCACCGTGGCAAAATCATTATTTTTGGGCTTTATCACAGGTTTAGATAGTTTCGAATATAAACAAAGTTCCATAGGTAAATAGGGCGTATACCATTTGACGCTAAATTAGTTATTTTCCATAACTTTGATCACATTTGATGTCATGGTTCATATGTAATGTGGATCCATAGACGCAAATGTAATCAAAATTATCGAAAATAACTCAAATGGAATACGGCCAGACAAAAATTGTTATAAAACAACTTGACTTGTGCGCCATGTAGCGTAGAGTAGCGGCAAAGTGAATTATATTTAGTATTGGTAAGTTGCTGTATTAAATTTAGTTCGAGGTAACAGCAGAATGACTTTTCGATATCTTAAAACTAAAATTAGCACTTTTTAATTAGTTAGTATAGTTAGTGAGTGTACAACAGAATTGCTACCAATAGCTGCATACACTAATAAAATTATTATGTGTCACAAGTCAGTATCTTTAATTTCAAAATAAAAATGGTTGCCCTTCTAGTCATATATTGACTCGCCTAAAAGTCGTTAAAAGTATTTTCTCGATAAATTCAGAACTTTATCCGCTAAACATTCACAAAATCCCCTAGTTCTAGCGACAAAGTCCCTAGAACGGCAACACTGATACCATAGTAGAAAGAGTGGGAAGTAAGTTAAATTCATACAAACGCATCTCACGCGGCTTATATGTGTGCGCCATAGTATCTATGCGTCGCGCACGCATACTCTAACAAAATCTCGACGCGTTTCTCAGTGCGCCAGTCGGGGCTAACACCGCTCAAAGTTTGAGCGTCGCGGCTTTTCGGCACCTCTAAATAAATTAAAAATGTGTGATAATCGCAGGAGAACTGCTGTGTGTTTAGCTGTTTAAACAATTCATCTATTTCAGAGTTGTTTCTGTTCAGATTACCTACTGAACAGGAAAGGTAAACAAGTCACTTATTCTAGCATACCTATAATTTTTACTTGATGATGAGTGAGATACCTATAGATTGTATTAGGTAGTTTTCTATCAGACAGACGAAGTAGGCAGGCCTATTTTCCCACTAGAATGTATTACCTAGGTATTTTTGATCTGTCAATTGATATGCCGCTATTGCTTTGTTTACGTTTAGTCATGCCGATTTATCAGTGTTGTAGGTAGGTATAGTAACTAAATACTTACAGTTATAAAATCGTAATTGTGAATCAGATAAATGGAGCAAAGGTCGAATCGTAACCATTCGTAACAACAACAAATATTAATTACAGTCTAAGAGACAGGCGTTAGTTTTTAAGGTAACTTTAAAGGTTTTATAATCACTTTATTCTCTTTCTTATGCTAGATACTAATGTTTCGAAATATTATTACAAGCACTATCGCGTGGTAAGAGAAAATCATATTTTGAATTGTATAATATATATAATAATAAATATTTTGAACCCACACAACATAAGTAGAAAATACAACTTCCCGGCCCTTGCCAATTTCTAGGCACTGAATTAAAATTTTGCTAAAAGTGACGACCCTGAGACAGGCAAGTGTGGTAGGTAATTATATCTCGGATTGGGCCGGAGATGGCCTACTTCCTCACTCTTTCTACTATGCTGATACAGCCTATGCGAAGAAAAGCCAAGATAGTTTTTTTTTTCGCTTCACTTGGGATAGGGACTCGCATGTCTTGTGCATTTGCCAGTGTCATGTTTTAAACCCATTATATATACAAAGTTACTATGAACCCAACCATACACAATTCCTGGGGCACGTCTTTAACCTTGGTTTTTATATTACTTTTCTTTATGCCCTGGTTAGAGTGCACTCGGAATGCAACTTTTCGCTCTAACGTCCGCAACCACGTTCGGTTATAATAAGACAACTCAACCATTCTGAACCTTTGAAGGTTGCCACTTTTTAACTATTAAAATCGGTCATTAAAAGTTTGGATCCTTAATTGACATGGCTTTGACATTTGTTAATGATAGAATTGCATTCTTATTTGAATTTTGGTAACTGTGGTATTATGCTTTTCGAATACCTTATGATAATATTAGAGACAATCAATACAAGCAAGCTACATCTTCGACCACAGCGCTACGTTCCGAGCCTCAGAGCCTATAGTTGTTGGTTCTTTTTCAACATACTCGAAGGTACGGAACGACACGGTTGATTTATAATTTCAAATATAGATTTTTGGCAAGGAACTTGCAAAAAATATACTCATTTTATGGTATTTAAAAAGCATAATACTACCGTTACCAAAATTCAAATTTGAGAGCCTATAATTCTGTCATCAACAAATGTCAAGGCTATGTCTGATAAGGGTCCAACTTTTTAACGATCAATTTGGGTAGTAAAAAGTTGCAACCTCAAAGGTTCGGAACGGTCGAGTTGTGAAGAACGCTGTATTGTACTCGAAGGTTTGGGGGGCGTTCAGAACCTCAGTTAGAGCGCACTCGGAGTGCTACTTTTCACTCTAACGTCGCGTCGTTCACAACCTTCGAGTAGAGCGCAACTTTTTAATTATCAAAATCGGTCGTTAAACGGTTGCATCTTGAACTGACATGACCTTGACTTTTCTTGATGAGAGAATTATAGGCACTCCTATGTATTTTGCAGGTAACGGTAACCGAGTCGTTCCAAACCTTGGAGTAAGTTAAGAAACCAAATAACTACACCCGAGGCTTGGAACGGCCCCTTGTGAACGACGTTAAGTTAGAGTGAAAAGTTGAATTCCGAGTGCGTTATATTACAACGTTGGTGCCCCAGCGCACTTACGTGATAAAAATGATGCTCATTCGAAAACCACACGTTAAACGTATTACATGACGTTTAAACTGATGAGTGTTGTACTGGGGGCCGTTCCAAGCCTCAGAGAGTAGTTGTTTGCTTGTTTTATCTTACTCCAAGGATCGGAACGACTCGGTTGTTTTATAACCTCAAATATCGATTTTTGGCGAGGAACTAGTAAAATATATAGACGTTTTATCGTGTTTGAAAAGCAATAACTATCGTTACATGCAGGATACAAAAGAGAGTATATAATTTTCTCATCAAGAAATGTCGAGGGGATGTCAGTTAAAGATGCGACTTTATAACGACTGATTTTGATAGTTACAAAGTTGCGCTCTACTCGAAGGTTGTGAACGACGTTAGAGTGAAAAGTTGCACTCTGAGTGCGCTCTAACCGAGGTTCTGAACGGCCCAGTATTTTCAGTCGTGGTGACCAGTGTTGGTTTCGTAGTATAATCATACTATTCGTACTTACGAATTACGAATGCATTTTATTTGGTGAAATGAAAACTTACATCTGCGGCGAGAAATAAAATAAAATTACAGATTTTACACGGTTTTGTCTAGGTTTCGAACCCATTCTACATGATTTTGGTATTCGCAAGTTTTAAGTAGTATTGCTCGTATAATCTTGAACATTTATTGGACACTTAGACTGTCATAAAAATATAAACAAATACGTTTAAAATGGTATAAATGGTATATATTATCGTGATAAATCTAATATATAAAATTCTCGTGTCACAGTTTTCGTTGCCATACTCCTCCGAAACGGCTTGACCGATTTTGATGAAATTTTTTGCGCTTATCCGGTATGTATGAGAATCGGCCAACATCTATTTTTCATCCCCCTAAATGTTAGGGGTAGTCCACCCCTAATTTTTTTTTTATTCTTTAGTCAAAATTTTTAATTTCTATTTTTTTATGATACAACATACAAAAGTCAAAGTCAAAGTCAAAATCATTTATTCAATTTAGGCGTCTATGACGCTCTTATGAAGGTCAATTACAAATTTTAGTATTGAAATATTCTACATTGTACTGCCACGTTCAGCAAATAAAGTGTATAGAGCCACTGCGAGAAGAACGGGCAAGAAACTCGGGGCCATTCTTTTAAACATCTTTTAACAATGTGTTACATACATACTATATAATAGAGTTATTACAATATTTGTTTAAATTATGTAGGTGACAGGCAATAGCTTGACGGAGGCGGAATTGTCCAGGCATTTTTGTCGTTTATGTAATCAGAAACTGTGTAGTAGGATTTTTTAATCAATATGTTTTTCACATGCAACTTGAATTTCCCTTCTGTGAGCGTTGTAATATGTTTAGGAACTTTATTATAAAACCGCACACAATTACCTAAGAAGGACCTTTTATTTGTCTTTGCTAATCTAAAACCTGGCACCGCTATTTTATCTTTATTCCTAGTATTGTAATCGTGATTGTCACTGTTTAATTTAAATTTACTCAAATTTTTACGAACATACATAATATTTTCAAATATATACAGACTTGGTAAAGTTAAAATATCAATTTCTTTAAAAAGATCCCTCACAGATTCCCTAGGACCCATTTTATATATGGCTCGAATTGCACGCTTTTGTATGATAAAGATTGTCTCTATCTCAGCAGCAGTACCCCACAGCAATACGCCATACGACATAATACTGTGGAAGTACGCGAAATAAACTAGGCGAGCAGTAGCTACGTCTGTTAACTGTCTTATCCTAAGAACTGCATATGCAGCAGAACTAAGTCTTCCGGAGAGATCATGTATATGTGGATCCCATTGTAAAGTGGAATCCATTTTGATTCCCAGGAAGACTGTCGCTTTGTCAATAGGGAGTTTATCTGGTCCAAGCTTAATGTTTGGTTCAACATAAGGAACATTTGGTAAAGAAAACTTTAAACATTTCGTCTTTTTTGAATTTAGGAGAAGATTATTAGCGGCGAACCATTTACAAATCTTAGATAATACATTATTTACATGCGTCAGTTCACTGTCTTTCCTATCTACTTTAAAAATCAGAGAGGTATCATCTGCGAATAAAACAATATCGCAGAAATCTTTGACCATGCAAGGCAGATCATTAATATATGTAAGAAACAGAAAAGGTCCCAAAATTGATCCCTGTGGTACTCCCATTTTTACCAATGACCCGGAAGAAGTATTGCCACTTATTCCAACCCTCTGTAGCCTGTCTGACAGATATGACTCTATAAGATTCAGAGCTTTTCCACGAATACCATAGTGGTAAAGTTTACGAATCAGAGTGCAGTGCTCTACACAGTCGAATGCCTTGGAAAGATCACAAAATACGCCAATAGCATCATGTGAACTCTCCCAAGCTTCCAGTATTTGCGACATCAAAAATACATACAATCCTCAATTTTCACCCTTCTACGATCAACCCTTATTGTTTAAATATGGCAAAACAACGTTTGCCGGGTCAGCTAGTGGTATATATTATCGTAATGGTATATTCGATAAGTATTGCAGAAATATAATAGATATTGTAAAATCTTCTAGCGTTTCACGCGATTTAGTACAATATAAATAAGGAAAAAGTATTTTTTATATCCTGCCAATGATGGTAATTTTGGCCTTAATTCAAAACATAAATGCCGAAAAACTAAACGTAACACGATACGAAAAAAAAACTTCAAACGACAAACGTAGTATGATTTTGGACAAATAGTATAATTTTACCTTATATCATTTACCATAATTTTTTTGAGGGTCTGAATCCAACCCTGGTGGTTACCTACTCGGGTAAGAAACTGAGAAATCAAATCACTCGTTTTCGAACGCAAACTATATTTTGACCAGTGAATATTTATTTTTATTTAATTTATATAGAAATATATATTTGTTTGGTACGAATACCGAATATTGTATGAGAAACTGTATACCTACATAAACGACGTAGCTGTAGCAGACTTTCATTTTATATATAAATAAGAAGACGAGAAACTTGCCCTTTAAATCACCCCTTCATAAATACTGAATTTCTGAAGATGATGCCAAGAAACCGAGTTATTCTTTCCAAGATACGTATGAAAAGTCGACACTGCGTCAAATTCCTCTCATCGCAATCTAGTGTCGGAGAAATTGATATTCCTTTTTCTAACGGGTAAGTTTGAGGTTAATTTTTCATATGAAGGTTAGGATTTTCTGAAATCTGTAAATATATAATTAACTCCCGTAGTCCATCTGATACAACTGTTCAAGAGTGACAAGATTTGGTAACTTTATTCTGTACTCATTAATTGGCCAATAATTTAGTTAATGGAAAATAAAGAATAAAGTATTATCACAATTTAATTACAGGACGTCTCTAAAATTATCTACTGGTCGATACGCACGTTTCGCTGATGGTGCATGCGTGGCATCTCTTGGAGACACCAGTGTACTCTCTACAGTTGTGTCTAAAGCCAAGCAGAGCACAAGCTCCTTCCTACCATTGGTTGTAGATTACAGACAGAAGGCTGCAGCCGCTGGCAGGATACCTACAAATTTTTTGAGGAGAGAATTGGGTAATTGTCATATTCATATGATACAACATTGTCATATTTTAATTATTTAAAACTGTGTTGGTCTGCTAGACTCCACAAAAGTTGCAATTGATTATAAGAGATGCTACTTTTCCCCATCATTCCATTAGACTATGTTCAATGGTTATGTCAAATGCCCAGAGCATTTTAAGTACTATAAAACAATTTCTAATACTAGCATTAAGACAAAATATTTCTCACCTTGGCACCTTATCAACAATGCCTTGCCTCACTCCCAGTTTCCTGGACTTAGGCGATAATATTATGGTGGTGATTAGTTTGCATTATAGTATAGATTTCTGTACAATGAATATTAAATGATCAAGTTAATCTGTGTGGTTTCATGGTTGGTTGGAACAATGTATCATGACCAAAAAAGTACCTTCTGAACTTAATTTTTAACTTGCAGGTCCAACAGAAAGAGAGATCCTAACCTCTCGTCTTATAGACCGTTCTCTTCGGCCACTTTTCCCATCCAACTACTTCTATGACACACAAATAGTGTGCAACATGCTTGCAGTTGATGCTACTAATCCTCCGGAAACAATAGCAGTGAATGCTGCTAGTGCTGCCTTGGCTCTGTCTGATGTGCCGTGGAGTGGACCTGTAGGTGCAGTCAGGTACAATGTTACTTTTGACTACATAATTATCCTGATTTTGGTATTGTATTAATGTATATTATATACAGTCATGCTTATTAACAAATGTTATTATAATATGTATGAGTATTTTAATAATAAGTTGACCCATGATTGAATTTCAAAGTGACATGAATAGTATTAAGATTTATTTTAGTACATACTAAGAGTAATAATGATATACAATAATATAATTACAGTCGACTCTTGATAATTCGAAACTCGAGGGACCCTCAAAATGTATTTAAAAATTATCAAGTGTTTGAAATATCAAATGGTTCAAAATTTTTGCGAAAACTTCTTCTTTTCAGATATCCTCAAGCATTTATACTTTTTAGGACTCTTAATACACACAATATAATTTTTCCACCACGCTCAACAAATTATATCTTCAAACATGTTCCTACCAGTGATACCATGTTGCTCATGGTAATATTGCAGTTCCCAAATGGGTTTCATGTATTTATCACCTTATGTACTCAAAAATGCAGTAAATCACTTTGATAATCAAATCATTGTTTAAGTAAAACGTGTGCCTGTTTTTTGCCACTTGACTCGTGAATGACATGGAGCACCTTGCATCCTACGAACAAGCGCCTTGCTGCACCGATCACCTACCGCAAGAATTTTCGGTGGCTTTCCCCCATCTTACTAAGTTACTTTGGTCTGGGAGGGTCATCTTTATTTATTTTAGAGTTCTAATCCGGTTTAATAAAGAAACAAATCTAAAGCGTCTTCTCATTTGCACACCATAGACAGCAATAAGTAGTGTACATGTAGTAGGTAATGATTATCAGATTGAAATTTTAGATTCATTTCTTTAAACCGGGTTGTAAATAGTACTATGTACATCAAGTTTGATGCTTGTTTGTATACTGTTCTTACAATAAAGCATATACTATAAATAATAATAATAATTTGAAGAAAACATTAAATTAATATTTTAATAAAATACTAAATAAATATAAAAAATATATCTAGTGACAATTCCGTCTAATTTTCCTGAAATGCCACGCAGCCAAACCAGACGAATTTTCGATGCGTGTCCCTTCTACACAAAGCATTCTCAGTTCTTGACTCTTCGAGCGCACGATCAAGTAACACATAGAGAGCATGATTTTTTAAATATTTGTTAGTATTAAATATGGATTTCTGCAAAGTAACTCCTGAATCTATAAATTTGTATACTATAAATGTTATAAAAACGAGTTTCTTGTATGCCCTCCTTACTTATTGTAGTTTGTCTTAATTGAATACCGTTATTGGAAATAAGTTTATTTGAATTGTGTGTTCAGGTCCTGCTGGAAGTAAGCTTTTTTAAATCCAATAATTTTAATTGACTAATTGTGAGGAGAGACTGTTTGTGTCTATCCTACCCGCTAGAATAAATCATATGCTTTGGAAATTTTAAACTGCCTAGCTAACCAATAGTGGTTTCCCCTTTTTGAACTTTAATAGGCAACAATTTTGTATAGCGTACCAAGAGTGTAGGCTTTGTAATAAGGTTTACTTGATACTTACTTGTCAATAGGGTTTACCAACCAATTGAATTATTCTATTGACTTCCAGACTGGGTCTAATAGACAATGAATTAATCATCAACCCAACCCGCAAAGACTTGCAGACCTCCACCCTCAATCTAGTAGTGGCTGCAACAAAGGCCAATCTGGTTGTTATGATGGAAGGAAGTTCCCAGGACATTCTGCAGCAAGACTTGCTCAAGGCCATCAAATTAGGTATGAATGTAAGTCAAATTTAATTATGTATTTAAAATAATGTGTTTGTTGATTGTTTTCACAAGCTTTGCTATATAGCATTCTGTTTCCAAATTATTGATGAAGTTAGAAAAGTTGATAAAACAACAAAACAATTTACCTATTAGTTTGTCCATTGATTTTGTGAGATAAAGGGCCTGTTTCAGAATGTTCGAGTAAGTTCCGGTTATACTACCCAGAACTATTTAATAAATAAAATACTATCTTTGCGTTTCACAGTCATCGATTTAGCCTATCCATCGGTTAAAGCTTGAAACGCGGTGCATGTTAACTGTCATTTTTATCATTCAGTTATTTTATGTTTTGGGTAGTATAACCGGAACTTACTCGAACATTCTGAAACATGCCCTAAGGGCTTCTTTCATGATCTCAAAGTAAAATGTCAAGTAGTTACTTCTTGGTTAAAGATCCATAGTTTGCTGTATGTTACTCATAAAACAAGCTAATTGGCAGATGAACAAAGAAGTAATTTAGCGCGCACTTTATCTGTATGTTAGTGCTACTCAGCCATTGTGAAATTTGTGTGTACAGTTACTCGTAACTCTATCCTGTAATTAGCGTACTCGAGACTTTACATGAAGGTTGTGAAAGAGGCCCTTATACAAGCATTTACCATCAGTAAATCTCATTTTAGTAAATAATACGGGATAACTCACGTGAATAAGTCAGATAGCTCCGACTATAGCTCTCCTTGAAAAAGACCACCGGATGTGTTTGAAACTATAGTTGGAGCTATACACATATTTTCTATTATCATGAATGTTGCATCTAAAACATTCAGCATCACACTATTTAACCAGCCTGTTAAATGCTTCTAAACATTGTAGGAACAAAAGAAGCTCAACACATAGTGAAAGGCATTGAAGGCCTACAGAAGAAGCATGGCAAGAGGAAACGGGAGTATGAAACTCAGCCGCCACTTAGCGAGGGGATTGTTGACTCCATCAAGACATTATCAACTATGAAAATTAGAGAAATACTCAGGTACTTACATGAATAGATCTGTATAATATCTACTAGCTAACTTCAAGTAAAGTAGCAAATTGCCTACCTGTTAAACTACTGAAAAAACATATATAGAATATCTTTTTTACACTAGCAGCTAGTCTAGTCAACTACTATCTTACTTGTTGTAAGTGATGATGGTGATCAAAGAAAAATGAGGCTAGGCTAAACCAATTTAATGTCATAAACTGTTTTGGTTCTCTAACTTCTATTAATATGTTGTGGACTTGCAGTTGTGCAATTATTATTATTCCTGCTTGCTTTTAACTGCTATATGTCGCCCAGAGTAGATATTGTCCAGTTATGAATGAAATTCTTACGTTATTATTGTGTACTATACGCGTGCAATTTTAAATGAATGAGGAACTATCCATACATTAGTCGTGCTGTAAGCCAAGGTGAGGTCATTTTAATATTAATCTTCTATCTATATCTCTTTAATCTAATCTATAAGTCTTTAATCCCACCAATGCATTTTTTTAAGTTATTGTGACGGAACTAGCTCGAGGCCTACCTGATGTTAAGTGGACCCCTGCCTATAACAGATGCATTTCATCACAAGTGTCACGACTTGCACTGCGCCCGTCACTTTGAGACATAGTTGCTAAGTCTCTTGTGCCTGTAGTTTCACTGGCTCTCAAGGAATGAATAAGGTGGTCAATATTTCCATTACAGTTTGTTGATTAGCATTGTCAAACTAACAATGACAATCAGAAATTGTTACTAACAACATTGCATGATACTGTATAGTGTTCACCACTGGTAATTCTTAGATATATGTCATATGATTCTCATGGCATAGCACATTTTCGAGTATTCAGCTATATCAATGATGGACTTCTACTGTAAAGTTTATATAACTACCATACTGCTGAATTCACCCCCAAGCTTAGACCTTGGATGCTTCTCAATCAACTTAACCAAACCTACTGGCTAGTTTGTTCAGTAGCTTAATATGTTATATATGAATTGGAGTTTCTAAGAGGCCACTGCGATGCTCATCCACAATTATTTCCTAGACATTTCAAGCTTCATAAACTTTGATAGGTAACAGCAAACCACCCTACTGACACATTGTAGTACTGTGTAGTGGGATGCTCCCTTTTGTCACATTGTCAGCTTTTTGTGGATACTAATGTTGTTATATACATATTCACGCCTTACAAAATCACGAGAGGAAATATAAGCATTGGAACTCTTTGTGCAAGTTTGTCCTGGGAAGTAATCCCACCATAACTTTTTCTACCACGAAGCAGTAAAGGCTGGAATACACATGACTAGCTGCCACACTTGCATAAAAGCTCCTTGCACATGCCGCCTACTTACATGTGTATACGCTAACTGGCAAGCCAGTATCTGTCACGCAAGTAGATAGCACAACATTTGATTTACTGGCATGCAACGTAAAGGAGGGCCGCGGGCGCTACGAAACTTGCATGTCTGAACGTCGCGACAGGTATTGGCATGCCAGTAGCTGACGTGTTGTCGCCATTGGCACACGTTTTTTTTGTTGGGTTTGGTGCACGTTTATGTTTTTTTTTATTGTATCTATATGTAATCTATTCTTAATGCTATTTCCAATTTAATTCTGGACGAAATTGCATTTGAGTATCTTTCTTTTATATATGATCTGCAATTTTTCCTAACAATTCATAAAAAAATTCTGACAGCATTCTGAAATGGCTTCTGTAACCATCTATATCTTGTCGCATTTTTGTAAGCAGACCACTACTTGCTCATTTTCCCTCCTGCTAATCCAATCTTTCACCCAAATCCGTCTACTTTTACTCTCCTTTTCTCATTAACTTGGCCTCACATTGTACTAATAATTGCAACATGATTCCATTTAATTCACTTCGAATGTTTTCCATTCCAAAAAAGCTTGAGACTGACACGTCTCGTGAAGTGGCTTGTGTATACATCTTGCAAATACAGGCATGTAAGGGCGCAAATTGCATGCAAGTTTAACTTGCAAATCTACACTGAGAAAAAAATACTGGGTCGTCATACTTAAAATACGTAGCAAAACAGGACACTATTACGCTTGTAACCGGCACCATGTTGCGTACGTAGCTTTCATTAAGTAGCCGACATACTTACATCGAGCTATGTAATTTACTTGCCTTTACTACGTACATAAGTAGCTGTTAGTATGTACCAGAAAAGACACAAAGCTATTAAAACATGATGCATCCTACGTACGGAGATATGTGGCACAGGTACTGTACTGGCTCGGGTCTTCTAAAAGCATGGTGCATCCTACGTATGTAGATATGTGGCACAGTTACTGTACTGGCTCGGGTCAAGTAAAAGCATGGAGCATCCTACGTATGTAGATATGTGGCACAAGTACTATACTGGCTGGGGTCTATTTAAAGCATGGGGCATCCTACGTATGTAGATATGTGGCACAGTTACTGTACTGGCTCGGGTCAAGTAAAAGCATGGAGCATCCTACGTATGTAGATATGTGGCACAAGTACTATACTGGCTGGGGTCTATTTAAAGCATGGGGCATCCTACGTATGTAGATATGTGGCACAGGTCCTGTACTGGCTCGGGTCTAGTAAAAGCATGGTGCATCCTACGTATGTAGATATGTGGCACAGTTACTGTACTGGCTCGGGTCAAGTAATAGCATGGAGCATCCTACGTATGTAGATATGTAGCACAGTTACTGTACTGGCTCGGGTCAAGTAAAAGCATGGAGCATCCTACGTATGTAGATATGTGGCACAAGTACTATACTGGCTGGGGTCTATTTAAAGCATGGGGCATCCTACGTATGTAGATATGTGGCACAGGTCCTGTACTGGCTCGGGTCTAGTAAAAGCATGGTGCATCCTACGTATGTAGATATGTGGCACAGTTACCGTACTGGCTCGGGTCAAGTAATAGCATGGAGCATCCTACGTATGTAGATATGTGGCACAGTTACTGTACTGGCTCGGGTCAAGTAAAAGCAAGGAGCATCCTACGTATGTAGATATATGGCACAGGTGCTGTACTGGCTCGGGTCAAGTAAAAGCATGGAACATACTACGTATGTAGATATGTGGCACACGTACCGTACTGGCTCGGGTCAAGTAAAAGCATGGAGCATCCTACGTATGTAGATATGTGGCACAAGTACTGTTCTGGCTCGGGTCTATTAAAAGCATGGGGCATCCTACGTATGTAGATACGTGGCACAAGTACTGTACTGGCTCGGGTCTATTAAAAGCATGGTGCATCCTACGTATGTAGACATGTGGCACAGGTTCCATACTGGCTCGGGTCTAGTAAAAGCATGGTGCATCCTACGTATGTAGATATGTGGGACAGGTTCCGTACTGGCTTGGGTCTAGTAAAAGCATGGTACACGTCCATGTAGTGGTGATGTCCATCATTCTTTACTATCCATGCCAAAACGGAATCCTGTGCAACAACCATACTTACGTGTAAGATGCAACATGCTGCTACTAAGACCAAGCCGCTACCTGTGCAACAGTTCTGCACAACAAACATAGAATGCACCATAAATAGTTTGTTAGACCTGAACTGTACAGTATGTCTGTGGATACACAATACTTTAAACAAATTCACATAACATTATTAATTATTTTATTATACTACTATAACTACTCTTGACATTATTGTAGGTACTTTAAACATTTTACTTTACAAGCGTTATTATGAAACTTTAGATAAGTTACATACTAGGTGATTGCACCAGCTAATGGATTTTGAAGTTAGAAGAATACAATTTATTTAAATTTCTATTTATTATCTTACTGTCAACTGATATACACCTTAACAAAACCCTTATCAAACTAATGCACGACAATCATACTTAAGTGACTACATAATAAAGCTGAGTAGCACCCAATGTAAAAAAATACGAAATTCGGCTTGTTACGATTGTTATCACACTAGTTTATTTAGAAAATATCCTTCAGGTGGTTTAAACGCTGGGTACTTTAAATTAATGCCACCTTGCTGCCTGCCATATAAAATTTTCAATCAATTCAAACAAGGGTACTTGATGCTGTCCAACATTTTACAACTTTTCTCCACCGCTCCACATTATTTCTTAGGAAATATAGGTTGACGTCGTAGTCTTCAAGCTCTGTAATAAAAAAAATGTCTCAAACATCGAGTATTCTGTTAAGTACTAAAATAATAACCAATTAAAAGTACTACTCACAATAACTATCGCAATTTTCTCTATCGGTATCATTGTTTACTGATGCACGTCTTGTTGAAGAATAGGATTATGTTATTATTATTATTATTATTATTTGTGATACACAGGCAGCTCTTAAGCTGATGCGTGTATATCTGAGTCTTTGTCAATGCACTTTAAATATTTGTCCAGTCTATTTTTGAAAGAGTTCACTGAGGGAGCACTGATCACTGATTCCGGTAACCGGTTCCAAGTTTTAACTATGCGATTCGGTAGTATGTGCTCTCTGGGTTTGCTTTTACTTGGCCCCCGTTGCAGCTTCAGCGAGTGTCCTCTCAGGTTTGTGTTTGTGTTCATAGTATATAGTGTCTCTGACAAATTTGGTATACTATATCTGTTGGTGAGAATTTTAAAGGTCTCTATAAGGTCTCCGCGCTCTCTACGTTTCTGAAGGGTGGTAAGCCCTAGTTCTTGCAGACGATCTTCGTATGGAAGTTCTTTAAGACTAGGGACCATTTTTGTTGCCCTCCGCTGTACACGTTCGAGAAGGTGACTGTCCTTCTTGAAGTACGGATTCCATATCTGGAATGCATACTCCACTAAGGGCCTCAGGTAGGTCTTGTACAGCTTTAGGAACAGTTCCTTGTTAATGTATGAGAAAGCCTTTCTTATAATGTACATTATAGAGTTTGCTCTTTTCACTACCTCTACAATATGGTCCCCCCATTTTAGGTTGCAAGTTACAAGTACTCCGAGGTCTCGCTGTTTTTCTACCTTTTCCAGAGGGCTACCATTAATTGAGTAGTTGCATTTTGGATTTTTGCCTCCAACGTGTAACACTGTGCACTTCTTTTCGTTAAGTGTGATTAGCCAGTCTTGGGTCCATTCATATATTCTGTCTAGGTCTTTTTGCAGGGTGTTATGAGCGATCAGTGGATTTCCCATGATTTTGGTGT
Organism: Plagodis pulveraria; assembly: GCA_963890685.1. Taxonomy (NCBI): domain Eukaryota; kingdom Metazoa; phylum Arthropoda; class Insecta; order Lepidoptera; family Geometridae; genus Plagodis; species Plagodis pulveraria. Next base: position 4,194,968 of record OY982964.1, on the reverse strand, counting down.
CATCAGCAAACAGTGACAGCTGAGATTTAATGTGCTGATCCAAGTCTGTTAGGAATATTCCAAAAAGGATTGGTCCGAGCACAGATCCTTGTGGGACTCCACTGCTGACTTTGTGAGGTTCCGACTGAGCTTCTCCCACGCGTACTCTGTAAGTTCTATTCGAAAGGAACCCTTCTATCCACTTTAGGAGTTTACCTCTTATGCCAAAGTGTTCCAGCTTGAAAATTAGCCTTTTTATTGGGACTCGGTCGAAGGCTTTTTCATAGTCTAGGTATATGATATCAGTTGGCTGTCGTTTGTCCCAAGCTTGGGTCCACGTATCTATGCAGCTGAGTAGGTTGGTAACAGTTGAGCGACCTGGTATGAAGCCATGTTGTTTGTCTGATAAAACCTTTTCCTGAGATAAGAAACTTCTAAGTTCTGCGGCTATTATCTTCTCCATAGTTTTGCAGATTAGGCAGGTAAGGCTTATAGGGCGGTAGTTGGCTGCGACTCGCTTATTTCCTTTCTTGTAGATGGGTGTCACAATAGCTTCTTTCCAGTCTTGAGGGAGTTCACCTTGGTCAAATGAGATAGTCATGATATTGGCCAGTCTAGTACAAATAGCTTCACTGCATTTCTTCAGCAGAATAGCTGGGATCTCATCAGGACCCATGGCAGTATCATCTTTAAAAGTTTTGATGGTTTTTCTGACTGAGTCTGATGAAAACTCAACCGTCTCTAAGGATTGTGTTACTCTTTGTGCTTGGGTTTGTGGGATTGGTATGTGAGGTGGTTCTCTAACATATGACCTATCAAATTGTTTGGCAAATATTTCTGCGACTTCTTTGTGGTCTGTTGTGACAGTTCCAGTTTGGTCATCCAGAAGGGAGGGCGGCACTGATACTTTGGATGTCAGTTGTTGGCGGATGTATCCATAGAAGGACTTGGGTCCACTGTGGACCACCCGAGTTTCAAATTTTATTCGCGCTTTTCTTACTTCAGATGTTAGACTGTTATTAGTTTTACGGTACTTTTCATAATTGCTCTTGGTAGAGACAAGCTGATATGAATTCCAAGCATGAGCTTTTTCAGAAGATAGTTTAAGTATTTCTGGTCCTATCCAGGGTTTGTTTTGTCTTTTCTTCGTTTTTATTCTTTGGAGCGGTATGTGCAATTTTATAATATTTTGTGTTAAGGATTTGAAGCAGTTCCATGCGGATTCAACTGGAGTAGAGTCTGTTATTTCATATTCAGAATTTTCAAAGTCCTGCTTGACAAGAGTGTAGTCTGCGTAGAGAAAGTTATGTCTTGGTATTGAAGTAGGTTTGTGCTGTTGGTTCTGTGCAGGTAGTTGTAGGGTTGCAAATATTACTTGGTGATCACTTTTGCCAATGTTAGGAAGATGTTCAATCATAGTGCATAAGTTTTCCTCATTACATAAAATAAGGTCTAACAGGGATTTTTGGTCATTTCTTTGTCTAGTTATTCCTGTTACTAATTGGTGCAGATTACTTTCGAGAAACATTTCAATAAATTTTTCATGTAATTGGTCGTACCCATCCGTGTCTGTAAGGGGCCACTTAATGCTCGGTAAGTTGAAATCCCCCATTATGAGGACAGTGTTACTTGTGTCTGCCTTCAACATTGTTTCAAAGAGCACTTTATCAGTATCTTTGTACGAGTAGTTTGTGGGGCGATACACTCCGGCAATAAGTAGTTTGAAAGTTCCATATGTCATGTTCAGCCATAGTGCCTCGACTTGAGAGTTGTTGTTATAGGTGCTATGGGGGGTAATGTGGATAGGTATATCATTGTGTTGATGTGCTGCATAGATTGCAACTCCCCCCCAACCACCTCCTCCTTCTCTGTCTTTTCTAAAAAGGCTGTAGCCCTTGATGTCAACTAGACTGTTTGGTATACTGGGTTTGAGATGTGTTTCTGTTAATATTATAAAGGTGGGTTTTAGTTTATTAATTTCAATCATAAGTAAGTCTCTTTTTGCCATTATTGATGCCAAGTTGGTGTAGAAGAATGTAAGTTCTGTGAGGTCGGTGACTAGTTTTTTGGGGGGTCCCCTTTTTTAATGATCTTGGGGGTGTTGCTTACATACTTAATGGTAAGGTCTGACTCACCATTTTGTGTCCTGCGCTCCAGCTCTTCACGCAGCCCTTGGAGGTACTCCCTTTGGTAAGGGGTAAGATCATTTTTTACCTTGACTCCCACAGGAAGCTTCTTCCCATTCTTCAAGACAGTTATAGCGGAACTTCTGCGAGCGAAGATCAGTTTCATCGGCCGCGGTGACTGACTTGGTTTTCCAAGACGGATGGCCGCGACAGGCGCTTCAGACTCGGGAATGTTGGCCAGGGCTCCATTCACCTTCTCAAGATCATGACGCTTGCAGGCGTCCACATCATTTCCGCTACTTAGTTCCGGAACTCCGAACATGATGACGTTCTTCTGCCTTTTTTCACGTTCACTGATTTCACTGATCACCGATTCCACATTGAGGCCTTTACTGTGCGACTTTTTCAATTCGTCGATTTCATCTTTCAGCTGCGACACCAGTTTCCTGAGCGCTGGGAGCTGCCGAATTCCGAGCTTGCAATCGGGGCACAAGTATTTTAGCGTTGGTGATTGCAGCATCACCACACGCAACTCTGTAGCACATAAACCACTGCACTTAACACATATTTGCCGATCGCAGCCGCCACATACTATTTTTGGATTTTTTTCATCAACTTTCGGTATTATTGGGCAGCTCATACACGACGCCATTTTTCGAACGAATTTTTTTGTTGGCAGATTTTAGGCTCAAAAGTGATGTTTTTAAAGATTTTACTATTGCACCACAGTAATTAATCACTAATTTATTGAGTTATTAGGTCCAATTTATCGAAAGATCACTATAAATATTTTATTCGCAAGAGATAACGAGAGACGCGTGTGCACTGACAAATCGCGGGTAGGCGAAAAAAGATGTTAATGGTAATCTGAGTGTATTTTAACGAGTTCGTCACTCGGACGTTGCTTTCTTCTTCTCGTTTTAAGTTTCATTGAGCTCGCCGCTTGCGTTCTTTTTTTGCTGTTCCATCTTTTACAGCAAGGTAAGCTGAATAATATACGACTATTGGTTGGCCTTTGGAAAAAGCGTATCTTAAGCCAGTATGTAGAATTCTTCTGTATATAAGATTTTGAAGTTTCTGTAAATTGATAATATACAATATGGCTAATTTTTTTCTTGAGCCTTTAAAAGTCATCCATCAGACTGGCCTTCCTTCATAAGAGCTCTCCCATCTGTCCCTAAAAATAATTATTTACATTTTGATAAGTCATTGATTACGTCATTATGATACTAAATACAAACTAAATATAGAGATTAACAGTCCCCCCATCTCTACCCGTGGGAGTCGTAAGATGCGACTAAGGATAAGACACCAAAAGGCAACAGCGATTTCTAAGGAACTGATAACTCACGCCAAGACTCTGCCAAGCGTTGGGATTAGGTATGGCAAACCCCCCATTATAGGGGAGGCTGTGTTCAGCAGTGGACAATCCGGCTGATACAGTAAAAGTATTTTACAAAGATAGCAAATTAACATACCTTATTGTACAGCTTGTAGTATCTACGGTGTTCCCGACAGACAGACCAAAGCAACCGTAGGTAAGCTATTCCTCAAATGGACACATACACAGCTTAGTTGAGAAGTTAAAACTCACTGGAACACTATTCCTACTTGCATTTTTACAAAATACCTCAATTTTGTGTCGCGAGATGCGGCGCGGAGCGCGCTTGGTTATGGTGTGGTAAAAAATAAATTTTATAATGGATATATTGACTAGGGATGGGCAGTATAGGGATATTCACATAACATCGATATATATAAGTAATTCGGTATTTGCCATACGATATATCGGACTGATTTGATGTTTTGCAAATAATTATTCTATGATATGTACCTATCGATATTTTATAAGCAAAATATTAAAAACTAATTGTAAAGGTGGGTAATAACGATAACGAATCAAAACGAAAATGGCCCCGCTATACCCCTCACTCGCGCGTTATTGTTGCGAGTAAGAAGATTACCGGCGCCATTTTCGATTCAATTCGTTTCTTTATAAATTGAGTTACAAATAATTATATTATGTTTATGAACATAAACACTACTAGTATATGATGAAAAACCAGTGTTTTTATTTTGAGGTTGTAACGTAATGATTGTTGATGTATGTCGTTATACATACTATTTTATTATTAGAAGTCTTATTAGAGTACTAGCTGTGCCCCGCGGTTACACCCGCGAGGTAATGCACGATGATGAAAAGTAGTAGTTAATGCAGCGCCTCATTAACCTCCATACCATTTTTTTTTCGAAATTGTTCCCACGGTTTGAGCTTGAAGACGTAACAAACATGCATGTACACTCACAGCTTTTCGCCTTTATAATATTAGTGTGATGTTGGCTTAAAATCGGTACATATGTGTGTAATGGGAAATAATTTCGTTAACAGGTTTATATTTATTTCTAAATATAATTACAAGCACTATCGCGTGCTAAGCGAAATATATTTAACAAATTATTGGAGTAGTTGTAAAGTAGTTGGTTTAGGCATCCGACATGATATCGGTGGACGCGGGTTCGATTCCCGCCTTGGGCATAAAAGTTTGTACTCCAATAATTTGTTAAATAGGTTTATATTTAGTTTTTAACCCTGCGATAACTTTTATTTAGTTGAAAAACCTATATAACTTGGCTAACCATCTTCCTATTTTAATTCTAAATCAAGTTTTAGGTTTAATTATTTAATTACAAATCACTCATTGAGAAACACGATTACTAGTATATCTGATTCCTGTCCTGTCTCTAATCCAAATGTACACGAAATGAACGACAACGATGATAATACTTAGTAAATAAGCTTTCTGTGATAAACATTTTCTGCGTAGGTACTCGTAAAGGAAAAAACTTATTAAAATAGAATTTGCGGAAAGTATTGGATATAGATAAATCGATTTTTATACTTCAAGAGATATATCGATAAATCTAAAATATCTATGCAACGACATGGGATAATCCCATCACTAAGCGTCAGAGAAGAACTCGGGAACCAATCAGTGGTCGAGAAAGCGTAGGCACATCACCCAATCACTATATAAGGTTCGAGACTGAGTTGTTCCTAGATAAAAAGGCGCGAAACTTTTTCGAGGGTTTTTAATGATACAGAATATTTACTATAAGTAGCCAGACTACTTATAAGTCGTATAACATAAAATATAAGTATTCTAGCTACTTATATAGAGTAAGCAGTCTATCTTTTAAAAGTAGGTACTTAATACTTGGCTTGGCTACTTTGCAGATAGGTGCGAAATATATTTGATCACGTTTCGTTTTTATGCGATTGTTACGGAATATGTACGAAGCCCACCTGATATTAAGCGGTAACCTCTTACTATATTGGAAGCGCTCTTAGCGAAGTTTGCTTAGCTGTTTTTAACCGATCAGCTTCGTTAAGCAATATCCGCTGCGGTCATGAGTTGGATGGATGACCGCTAGATGACATTACTACTGAACGTTCACGTACTTCGGAGAGCACGTTAAGTCGTAGCGTCGGTCCCGTCTGTTTCCTTAGGATGGCATAAATTATGGGATGGTGGTAGGATATTTTGCGAATGCCCGCCTGGCTAGGTACCACCCTCAATTAGAAAATCTGTCGCCAAACACCTAACGGTGTTTTCCGGCAGCTGTCCTTGAGAGTCAGGTGTGATAGTGGTCAATGGTTAATCTATAAGGCATAAAAAACAGATGCATTTGCAGGGAACTGCACCCATCACCCTGAGACATAAGTAAAGTTGATACTGTTCGGTCTCATGTGCCTGTAATTTAGAATCTTCGATGATTAATATGTCTTTATAATGAATGATTCACTGGCTTTCAAGGACTGAGCTGGGATGCTAAACTCTAGAATATTTGCTTGAGGTAGGTAGGAACCAACGTCGTAAAGGTCGCTATTTCTAAAACGTTAGTAATAATAGCAAAGTTGAATCAACTTTTTGTTTGTTTATTGTTTTCCAAAAAAATATTATAAATCATCAAAACAACAAGTTGTTGTTGAAAAAGTTATTTGTTGTAAAGTGAATGGTAGGTATTAATTTGTTGTCGACGTTAATTACTGAACAAAAATTTTGATGTTGGCCAAAGCTACCAAGTAGGTACTTACCTACTGTACCGACATAAAAATAACAACTTTGCCCAGGTTCTAAAAAGCGAGCTCTCTTTTGGAATCCTTTCGTGGGTAGTACCTATACCTGCGACCTTTAGCGTGTATCTATATTTTACCGATTTTGAAAGTCGATATTTTTATAAATATCGACTTTCTATAAATATTACAAAACTTGGGATAATCCATGCACATCAGTACAAGATCCCATGGTGCAGTAAATAAAAAAAAGCCAATTTAGAAGGTGGCAAATGCCTATTTATTTTTTTTCTAAACCGGGTAATGTTGACATTTTTCGCGGTTGTTGGTAGGTTGCTAATGCTAATACGCTAAGCTATATGTCGATGATTAGATCCTTAAAATTGACGCTTGATTCTTGGTGAGGTCTTGTTTGCAGCGTCTGATATGGCTTTTAGGTAGATAGGTATTTAAGTTAAGTACTTTATGTGATTTGTAACAAAAAGAGATAATACGTAAAGAAATGTTAGTAACATCGAATTTGTACACACATCCAAACGATTTGCAATATTCGATGCAATAGGTAAATAATGATCAACCATACCTACCTACTACTATATATATACGTTATGTAAGCATAACGGTGTTGGATACGTTATAGAAGTAGATATGACCTCTATTCAAGTACGGCACATACTTATAATGCTTGGACATATTTACTTATCAGGACTCTGTCTGCGTATTACACGTACACAGCAAACTTGTGTAGGGAGGCCGAGTACTTACTCGGCCTCCCTACACAAGTTTGCTGTGTACGTGTAATAGGTAGACAGAGTCCTGATAATTAATATGACGAATCATAATAAGTATGTAACGTACTTGTATGGAGGTAATACCTATTTCTGTAACGTATTCAACACCGTTATGTAAGTACGCGGCCTCCGTACACAAGTTTGCTATATACGTGTAATACGTAGAGTCCTGATAAGTAAATATGACGAATCATTATAAGTATGTGACGTACTTGTATGGTGGTTATACCTATTTCTGTAACGTATTCAACACCGTTATGTAAGTACGCGGCCTCCGTACACAAGTTTGCTATATACGTGTCATACGTAGACAGAGTCCTGATAAGTAAATATGACGAATCATTATAAGTATGTGACGTACTTGTATGGTGGTTATACCTATTTCTGAAACGTATCCAACAATGTTATGTTAAGTACCCGGCGTCCGTACACAATTCTGATATTTACGAGTTACACGTCGACAGAGTCCTGATGAGTAGGTAACATAAAATGTTTTTTGATTGTCATAATAAGAAATATTTATTTAAGGTAACTATCGACAACATTCTTCTTACAGTCATGTTCAAGGATTTGAACCCTAATGTACGATATTCAATCTTCATTCCCGTATATACCTACCTACTTGTTATGTATACATAACGGTGTTGGATACGTTATAGAAGTAGATATGACCTCTATTCAAGTACGGCACATACTTATAATGCTTGGACATATTTACTTATCAGGACTCTGTCTGCGTATTACACGTACAAAGCATACTTGTGTACGGAGGCCGAGTACTTACATAACGGTGTTGGATACATTATAGAAGTAGATGTGACCTCCATTCAAGTACGTAACATATTTATAATGGTTCGTCGTATTTACTTATCAGGGCCCTGTCCACGTATAACAAGTAAATGGCATGTTTTTATACGGATGCCGACTACTTACATAACGATGTTGGATACGTTATTGAAGTAGGTATAACCGTCATGTAAGTACCAACTTTGTATCATGCATAACGGTGTTATTCTTATTAGCTAGTAGCGTCAGACAAACAACTTATGTTTTAAGACTTTGATCAAATCGCAAAAAATATACAGCTTTCCCATAGAAAAAAATCATTCACGGCGACATAATAATATAATGAATAAAACACAACCCTTAACATGTTGGGAGCTAGTTAGGAATAACATTCTATATGTATGTGAAACAGTTACAAGATTTTTTCTCTCTGACTATCAATTTATATGTAGGTTGCATGAGATTTAATACTTATAATGTTGCGGCATATATTTATAAATATATTTTGTAAAGCTACGGTATTCACGCGTCTGAAGTCATTATAAAAGTAGAAGACGTACGTGTATGATACGTAGTTACTAAATCCGGGCAAGTACCTGTAACGTTGTTGTGTACTTATGTACGTATATATGGGATGACTACTTAATGTACTGGTGGAACATCTTTTTTAAGTATGTGACCACATTATAAGTACAAATTTCCAACGTCATTATGGAACATGGTGTTGCTCCTAAACGCTTAAGTACTCCTAACCATTACTAAGTAGCCGGCATCCATGTTACGTAGGCTGCACCCGTGGTAAGTAGTAAATTGAAAGCTCCTTACTTAAGTAGTTCATTTAAGTAGCTTTTTTTTCTCAGTGTATACACATTGCGCCAGTAACTTCTACATGCCTTTAACAAGCATGCACGCTACTGTTCCATTCTTCAGGCATGTGGATCCTCTGTTTAATGTTCATATTACTGTGTTCTGGTTCAAAGGGTATGGATGCCGGTGAAATTACAGGCACATGAGATTTAACCACTTTATGTCTCAGGGACATGGGCGCAGTGTAGTTCGCCACTTGTGACGAACTGCATCTGTTATAGGTCGAGGTGACCGCTTAACACCCGGTGGGCCTCGTGCATCATAGTTGTTAAGGGCATTGCAGCAAGTGAAATTACTGGCAAACTAAACATATTAATTAATATCCCAGAGAGAGAGATGAAAGTGCAGGGCAGTGTCTAGTAGGATACAAAATGTGATACATCTGTAGTGGACAGGCGTGACTGCTTAACATCAGGCGAGCTACATTTTCGTTTCATCACTACAGATTAATTTTAAGGTTGAACTGGCCGGTAACTTTTCCATACAAACGCCGTAGGATGATCACTCCCTTATTTGAGGTTTTAGGTCCACAACTAAGCATGATATCGATTTATCTCTTCATTATCTAGGCTTGTCTTGGCACCGATTTGTAAAAAAAATCTTCACATGATAGTTATAAGCCTCGAAACATCCCTGTAATATCACGAATTTTAGCGCATGTTAAGTCGTAAATAAACGACTTATAGAGCATGAAATCCCTAAAATTATTTACATAGAAGCATAGCTCAGTTCATGATCATTTTAGATAACATTTTGGAAAACAAATACATCCAGTAGTATAATCATAAACATCCTAGAGCCAAAGGTCGGCACACATAGTTTTGCGCGCTAGTTTTTCGTTCAAAATATTGGGCATCTCATGTCAATACTTCCATTCCGCGGTGAGGGAAGCGGGCGGGCGGGTCTCATGCGCAGCACACTAATATATAATTAACAAAACGCACACTACCAAAAGTCACGTGCACCGCGCCGCGATCTTAGGACATATTATATTGTAGGAATGCCCTGTTGCTTTTTGGTGTGCACGTATGTATACACTACCAATATGTAGTGCCTATGCCTACTTACGTACTTATATATATATATATATATTTACATATGTTGGGAGTTGGGGACCGGATTTTCTTTCGCATTTGATTAGTTTGTTCGTGATAGTAAGTGTCGGACGCCATAATCCATATAGATAGGTACTTGGGTAATATAAATACGTAACTATGTCTAGGTACTCACCTACTCTCACCTAAGTTAGTACCTAGTAGGTATTAGTCAATACGCAGGTCATGATAGCTATGGTGAGTACCTAATCATTTTAGCAACACTTAGACAATATAAAAAGCTGCATTTGGTTAGATACGGTATGGACGTAGGTAGCCCGCATTCTTTTTAGAATATAGTCTAAGCAGTAATATAACTTCGAGAAAGTACCTACCTAACACAAAGTAGTAAAGGGTTAGAATTAGAAGCTCAATGGAAGATACCTACCTATCTACGATATAATTATCATTTATCATATAGGCCTGTCTAGGCACGCAACTGCCAGCGATGTCAAATCGACATTCGCGGGCGCGCATTACATTGCATACCTATCTACATAGCTATAAGATCACAACAAATAATAAAGTTAGTACTATGTATCTATACCTACGTAAATTAGTAGAATAAATATGTATATTTGTAGTAGGTACTTATACCTAAGGTAGTACGAAAGTTTATTTGGTAAACTTAGCGATGATTGTAGGCACTTACCTAATCAAAAATAAACCTATGATTAGTTATTGATTTTTATTGGAAATAATTTAAATCAGTTACGGGTAGGTAGAGAATTTTTATTCCAAATGTGTTCTACCAGGATTGGTAGATCCATGATGCCATCGTACATTACCGCTTAGAGACAGATTTTGAAATCGGTACGACACACTCTCATCTCAAAGCTCGCTAGCCGGGCGAGCATTCGCAAAACAACCTTCCACCATGCGGTGAAGTTCATGCCCGCGGCGGCGGGATTCGACCCATAGACCTGTTGCGCGGCAGTCCATTGCTAAGAGCCATCACTGCTTCCTGTTAAGTGTTTAGTGACAGAATTTCTACTTGAGGGTGGTAGCTAGCCAAGCGAGCATTCGCAAAATGCCCTTCTACCAAGCGGTGAATTTCAAGCCCGCGGCGGGATTCGAACCATAGACCTGCTGCGTGGCAGTCCAAAGCTAATGCCACTGAGCCATCACTGCTTCCCGTTAGGTGCTTTCTGACAGATTTTCTACTTGAGGGTGGTAGCTATCCAGGCGAGCATTCGCAAAATGCTCTTCACTAACGCGGGGAAGCTCAATATCGCGGCTGGATTCGAACCATGGACCTGCTGCGCGGCAGTCACTAGCTAATGCCACTGGCCCATCACTGCTTCCCGTTAGGCGCTTACTGACAGATTTTCTGCTTGAGGATGGTGGCTAGCCAGGCGAACATTCGCAAAATGCCCTATGACCTTCCACCAAGCGGTGAAGCTCGAGCCCGCAGCGGGATTCGAACCATAAACATGCTGCGAGGCAGTCCATAGCTAATGCCACTGAGTTCACGTTAGTTGCATGGTGACAGATTTTCTACTTGGGTAGCTATCCCGGCGAGCATTCGCAAAATGCTCTTTTTTTATGCCTGATAGGTTAGCCTTTGACCACTATCTCACCTGATGGTAAGTGATGATGTGGTCGAAGATGTTGTTCAGGCTAACCTAGAAGTACTGGCTCTCAAGGACAGCTGCCGGAACACACCGTTAGGTGCTTGGCGACAGATTTTCTACTTGAGGGTGGTAGCTATACAGGCGGGCATTCGCAAAATGCCCTACCACCATGCTATAACGACTGCCATCCTAAGACCACAACCGGGACCAACGGCTTAACGTGCCCTCCGAAGCACGGAAGCGCTCAGTAGTATTGTCCTAGCGGTCACCCATCCAACTCATGACCGCGCGCGACGGTGCTAAACTTTGCTGATCGGTTGAGAACAGCTAAGTAAACTTCGCTACGAACTCTCCACCACGCGGTGAAGCTCAATATCGCGGCGGGATTCAAACTATGGACCTGATGCGCAGCCAGTCCATAACCAATGCCACTGAGCCATCACTGCTTCCCTTTAGGTGCTTGGCGACCGATTTTTTACTTGAGGGTAGTAGCTATCCAGGCGGGCATTCGTATAATGCTCTTCTACCACGCGGTGAAGATTAAGCCCGCGACGGGATTCGAACCATGGACCTGCTGCGCGGAAGTCCATAACCTATGCCAATGAGCCGTCACTGCTTTACAAAATATGTTGTAGTAAAAGCAGTAACTTGCTAATTATGTAATAAATAATTATTGTAGGTAAATATTTACTACATCAATATGAAAAGAACAAACTAATACATTTACTATGTACCTACAAATCATTGTACCTACTTACTAAATATTTACCTACTATAGGTGAAATAACATCAGTATGTTATTATAAAACGAAAGAAAATTATAACAACAGGTACCTACTGTCCGAACCAAAATGTATTCCTCTGTGAATATATAATATTATTTTATAAGAAATACCTACACACGTCGTGACGTAGCTTGAGACACTATCTCCGTCCGTCGTCAAACATCGTAATTCGTTCGGCATGGTTCGGCTTTCATTGATATATCGCAAACAAGTGTGCGTAATTAGCGTAGATGCAATACGGGTGTGTGGTGCGCGATCACTATCTTCGTACTACTCATCACGGAGTCTTACCCTTTCCCACAAAGGTATAGGTGAAATAGCATGCTTTGTTCCCTCGCCCGCTGATGAGTTCGAGCCGTCGGCAAGTGCATCCTTAATAACAACTTTAATGCACCCCCGTCTTATTACTCCTCTATTTCCTCCCCATTCAAAGTTTGCCTGGAAGAGTTCGCTGTTAGTGATAAGGCCGATCATTGTAACACTTGACTGTAATCCTTCGTATTTTGTTCTATTGTAATGTAGTGGTGTGTACAATAAAGAGTTATCTATTAAAAAAAAATAAGCTATCCAATCGAAATGAAAGGAAACATTTAGTTGGGCATATCCTGTTACCGTAACTTTTTTTTATGTTATTGTGACGGAACGAGCTCGAGGCCCACCTGATGTTAAGTGGACTAACCTCTGCCTATAACAGATGCATTTCATCACAAGTCATGAATTGCTCTGCGCCCGTCACTTTGAGACGCAGTTGGTATGTCTCATGTGCCTGTACTTTCACTGGCTCTCAAGGACTGCTGCCGGAACACACCGTTAGGTGTTTGGCGTCATATTTTCTACTTGAGGGTGCTAGCCAGGCGGGCAATCGCAAAATGCCCTTCCACCATGCGGTGAAGATCAAGTCGGCGGTGGGGATCGAACTAGGGACCTGCGGCGCGGCAGTCCATAGCTATTACCGCTCGGCCATCATTGCTTCAAAGTAACTAGTAACTGTAAAACGATATCATGGCAGTTTTTTTTTATTTTTACAGTGATCACACCCACGATAAACTCTCCCGAGATAATGCAGTGTCAGAACTCCGACAAACGGTCCTGAACCAACTGCGAGACAGTGATGCTGATGTTACACAGCTGCAAGACGCATTCAACACAAACCTGAAGCAGATCTTCAGGGATATGATATTTGAGACGGACACGCGGTGCGATGGAAGACACTTGGATGATCTCAGGAATATTAGCTGTCAGGTTAGTCCACACACAAAAGGAAGCCACCTCAAGTAGAAAATCTGTCGCCAAGCACCTAACGGTGTGTTCCGGCAGCAGTCCTTGAGAGTCAGTGAAATTACAGGCACATGAGACTTAACAACTATGTCTGAAAGTGACGGGCGCAGTGCAATTCGTGACTGGTGATGAAATGCAACTGTTACAGGCAGAGGTTCGTTCGCTTAACATCAGGTGAGCCTCGAGTTTGTTCCGTCACAATAACATAAAAAAAATGTACATAGATCCTTGGTAGTGACTGTAACGCGACCATACAAAGGGCTTCAGCTTCACAAAATGGTGGTAGGGTGTTTTGGATGATTGCCTGGCTAGCTACCATTCGGACAGAAGTTGAAATGACAGCTGCCAGATTAAAACGCTACGATTTTGTCAACAGATTTACTACTTGAGGGTTTCATTAGAAAATCGGTCGTCAAGCACAAAATGATGTGCCCTGGCAGCTGACCTTAACAGCTCTTTCTTCGTTTATTTGCCACCGTCTTTAATCACATCATCACATTGCTTCTGGAAATAGTAGTAAAAGTGCTAAAAAAATGATTCTTGGCGATGACAGATTCTCCAGACCGCAAGAAAATAATCTGATCTTTTATTTATTTTTTTATGCCTGATAGGTTAGCCTTTGACCACTATCTCACCTGATGATTTATTTATTTATTTATATATTTAAACTAATACGGTAAAATCACCAATTACATTAGTTATCGAACAAACTTAATTATACAATCAATTATTATTAATATAATTATATACAATGATAAGTGAGGTTGTGGTCGAAGATGTTGTTCAGGCTAACCTAGAAGTACTGGCTCTCAAGAACAGCTGCCGGTACACACCGTTAGGTGCTTGGCGACAGATTTTCTACTTGAGGGTGGTAGCTAGCCAGGCGGGCATTCGTAAAATGCCCTACCACCATGCTATAACGACTGCCAACCTACGACCGGGACCGACGGCTTAACGTGCCCTCCTAAGCACGGAAACGCTCAGTAGTAATGTCACTCGGTCACCCATCCAACTCATGACCGCAGGCGATGTTGCTTAACTTTTGAGAACAGCTAAGTAAACTTCGCTACGAGCGCTTCAAAATCTGTAAAGTATTACCAAAACATTTTGTCTTTTTTTTTTAATATTGTTAGGTTTGCAATAACGCCTGCTATGCGGATTACATTACAAAATCACAAATATACGATAGGATTTTTTTTTATCCTGCACATGATTTATATTTTTCCTATCATATATTTGTGATTTTGTAATTTTGTCTTTTGTTAAAGTGCTTCATCCTCTTCTACATCATCCACTATGTTATCAGATAATGGTCATATAATAACCTATGAATTAATAAATAATAATTAACTGCAACTGAACAGGTATCTCTCTACGAGCCCCTACATGGCAGTGCGCTATTCCAACGCGGACAAACTCAAGTACTGTGTACGGTGGCCTTTGATTCTCCCGAGAGCGCGCTTAAAATGGACACGCTTACTATGCTTACCAGGTAATTATACTATTAGGTTGATATCTATAAAGTGTTGAATCGTGGACTGTAGGTTGACGCTGGTCGATATAAAAACTTCGTGCTGAATGGTAGCAAGTAATATTTAGCACTACGACGATACAAAAAGGAAGAAGGATGTTAATGACAAAAATCGCTCTATAGTTAGCTAAAATAACAGATAATATATCCTATCCACAGATAACAATGTGTCTATAGTATTTCAAAGTCAAAGTCAAAATCATTTATTCAATTAAGGCGTCTACGACGCTCTTATGAAGGTCAATTACAAATTTTAGTATTGAAATATTCTACATTGTACTGCCACGTTCAGCAAATAAATTGTATAGAGCCACTTCGAGAAGAACGGGCAAGAAACTCGGGGCCAATCTTTTAACAATGTGTTACATACTTACTATATAATAGAGTTATTACAATATTTGCTTAAAATTATGTAGGTGACAGGCAATAGCTTGGCGGAGGCGGAATTGACCAGGCATTTTTGTCGTTTATGTAATCAGGAACTGTGTAGTAGGATTTTTTAATCAATATGTTTTTCACATGCAACTTGAATTTCCCTTCTGTGAGCGTTGTAATATGTTTGGGAACTTTATTATAAAACCGCACACAATTACCTAAGAAGGACATTTTATTTGTCTTTGCTAATCTAAAACCTGGCACCGCTATTTTATCTTTATTCCTAGTAATCGTGATTGTCACTGTTTAATTAAAATTTACTCAAATTTTTACGAACATACATAATATTTTCAAATATATACAGACTTGGTAAAGTTAAAATATCAATTTCTTTAAAAAGATCCCTCACAGATTCCCTAGGACCCATTTTATATATGGCTCGAATTGCACGTTTTTGTATGATAAAGATTGTCTCTATCTCAGCAGCAGTTCCCCACAGCAATACACCATACGACATAATACTGTGGAAGTACGCGAAATAAACTAGGCGAGCAGTAGCTACGTCTGTTAACTGTCTTATCCAAAGAACTGCATATGCAGCAGAACTAAGTCTTCCGGAGAGATCATGTATATGTGGATCCCATTGTAAAGTGGAATCCATTTTGATTTCCATGAAGACTGTCGCTTTGTCAATAGGGAGTTTATCTGGGCCAAGCTTTATGTTTGGTTCAACATAAGGAACATTTGGTAACTTTAAACATTTTGTCTTTTTTGAATTTAGGAGAAGATTATTAGCGGCGAACCATTTACAAATCTTTGATAATACATTATTTACATGAGTCAGTTCACTGTCTTTCCTATCTACTTTAAAAATCAGAGAGGTATTACAGACTATTAAGCGGAGATAATAAAAAACATTTGTGTTGCTAGCAACATAAAGCAACCTTCTGTTTATCTTGGATTTGCTTCAGAGACAGGTTAAAAAGCACAGTACAAAACCTATAGTTAAAATGTTTATTGCCAAGTTTATGATGGCCGCAAAAGATAAAAGCGTGTTCAAAATGGAAACGTTTACTATGCTTACCAGTTAAATATACTATTAGCTTAAAATAAAGCTCCCTTATTTTATCTTTGGTTTAGATACTAAACTGCTATCAAAATTGCTAAGTTTCACTTGAAACCAAATCCTTCAATTTTTTTTATAGCTGATAGTTTAGTCTTTGACCACTGTCTCATCTGATCGTAAGTGATGATGCCGTTGAAGATGTTGTTCAGGCTACCCTAGAATTACTGGCTCTCAAGGGCAGCAGCCGGAACACACTGTTAGGTGCTTGGCGACAGATTTTCTACTTGAGGGTGATAGCTAGCCAAAATGCCCTACCACCATGCTATAACGACTGCCATCGTATGACGACAACCGGGACCGACAGCTTAACGTGCTCCACCATGCAAAGTTGAAACTTAGCAGCAATTTTCTAAAGTGTGCTCAAAATGACACGTTTACTATGCTTACCAAGTAATTATCAAGTCATCGTAATATGTGAAAATTTCAATAAAAAGAATATCATTCCTATCTCCAGTGGCATCAAAGAGAAGAGTTTCTTTCTCCACTACGAGTTCCCGTCGTATGCGACAGGCGAGACGGGGCGCAGCGGCCCCGCGGGGCGGCGCGAGGCGGGGCACGGGGCACTCGCCGAGCGCGGCCTGTTGCCATGTGTGCCCCACTCGCAGTGCACCGTGCGGCTTACTGCCGAGGTGTTGGAGTCTAACGGTGAGTTTCATGACCAATCCGTCCTGTGAGCTAAGACATATAATACGCAAATTGAACTATCAAAGTTGAAATTAGTCCTTTTGTCCTTACTATTTGAACTAACTAATATCTATAGTCGATAGAAATCGATCTACATGCAAGAAATATTTTTCGCTTCTTCTTTCTGTTCTTAACCTGTGACAAACCCTGGACACTTGACTCATTCTCTATACAAAAGCCGCGTTACAACTACCTATTACACAGACACTACACAAATGTTGTTTTTGTACACGCGTATATGTGTGCGTGAAGTCTAAGGTTGTCACCGTATGAATAATACTTGTACTTACCTATCTAACAATCTTTTGATACTGTTATTATTAGATTTCGTAAGTTATGCGTACCTACCTGGAGAAACATTTACAAGCAAGACAATTCACCTGAATCACTTAATCATGTAGGACGTAGGAATATCCGCAATGTAACATTACTTCACATTTCACTCCATTACTTATACAATAATTTATAACTAACTACTCTATACAAAACGTATCATTCCACGTTCACATTTTATACAAGTAATGATAATAATTACAATCACAATAGTATTATACTTATGTTCTTCTCGTTTAACAATTACGAAATCTGCCGCCTGTCAACTAAGGCGAAGGTCCACCAACAAACAATATGACTTTGAGCGGCACTCGCGGAAAGAAACGAGAACCTATACAGCCTAACCTATACACCAGTGAACATAAAAACATACAAATAGACGATCATACAAATTGTAGAACCTCCTCTTAAGGGTGAACTGGCCGGCCCGTTCTCCATACAAACGTCGTAGGGTGATCACTCCCTTATTTGAGGATTTAGGTCCAAAATAAAGCATAATACCGATTGATCTCGTCATTATCTAGGCTTGTATGATGCCGAAATTTCAATAAAATAACTAACTTGAGAATTATAAGCCTCGAAACATTTTCATATAAAGTTTTCGAGGCTCATAACTTACAATGTAATTATCTTTTTAAAATTTCGACATCATACAAGCCTAGATAATGACGATATCAATCGGTATTATGCTTTATTTTGGACCTAAATCGTCAAATAAGGGAGTGATCACCCAACGACGTTTGTATGGAGAAGTGACCGGCCAGTTCAACCTTAATAAGCGTGCGAGTGAAACAGTTGCAAGAATTTTTGCAAACGAAAATCTCCTGTAATCATTATTATTTGAATAGCGGTTTTAAAAAATACAAAGACTACTGTAAGTTCTCGGTTTTTTAATAAGGTACCTACTGTATTACTTAAGAACGACAAATATGTAGGTAGGTATAGTGTACTTTACCAAGAATGACTTACTTCGTTTTATTAAATCAAATGAGTTGGTAACCTTCGTCGTCTCGTCTATCTATGTGCGCTTGTGGCGCGTCCCGTACTCAAGTCAGCTCAGCGACAGCTCAGAATCGGTGGCGGGGTGAGGAAGACACGTTTTGGTGGGGGGAGAGGAGTGCTATACGTGTAATATTATTATATGTTCTATGCCTGTGATGACATGTATTTTACTTAACTCTAGTAGCGTGGGGCAGATGGATACAAGTGACAGATAACAGTTCATTGTGGCGCTATAAAGGGATGCATTTCTTCAACAGTGGACGTCTTTTGGATGATGTTGATGTCTGGAGTCTAACAATGCGCCCGGTGGATGGCAATAGATTACCTATTGCGTTAAAGTCGCTCAGTAGTTCGGCCGCTTTTGGCTCAGAGGAGGCAATATCTTTTACTACGAGACACAGAACTTAAAAGTGTCAGACAGTACTAAAAAAAGTTATTGTTTTAAGTTCGAATCTCTCCGAGCTAAGAGCGCGCCGCGGCAACACTGGACCGCGCCGCGCTCCCTTTGAATAGAGTTTTGAGTGTTTACAACGAGCAAAGTAATAAAAAAAAATTATAGAATAAATTACAGGCAAGAGACTTTTAACATCAGGCGGTCCTCGTGTTTATTCCATCAAATACACATAAACAAACAAAAAAAATTTGTTAGGACTAGCAGAAGTGAAGCCTAAGAGGTTGTTATCATTTTACCAATAACACTGTATATCGTCGTTGTCAAACCAAAATCTGCTATGTGCACAAATAATACTTTAGAGATATTGAAGAAATAATATATCCTGAAAAAATTTATATGGAGTGTTATTTGACAAGTAATTTAAAATGAAAGTCTTAGATCATATACATGTTCTTATTAGGTTTTTGTTTATAAAAACATATATTTTTTTCGTAATATTTTGAAATATGAGTAATTTAAGCTCATAACAGACTTTAAAATGTCAATTATGTGTCACATAACAGGTATTAATAAAAAATATTTGTCATATATGTTAGTGATTTATTATTGATAATTATACATAAAACAAGTTTTAATCAGATATATATTTAAGACAATTGTAAAATGGATGGTAGTCACGGTCTATAAAAGGTTTTAGCTCTTCAGGGACATGCCTTGATTGTGGAAGAACTTTATATTCACGTGGATGGCGAACTTTGAAGCATACTTCACCAGTAGACATGTACAAAAATGCTCTAGTATTATTTGCTGTGGGATCATACTTCCTTTTACCAGGTCTGATAAACTGATAATTAGATAATTAATTTACATAATATTTAAGATCAAAATAAATTACTCTTAGTAATCTTGAGGTGCATTAATCGGGGGCTTTATATAATTTTCGATAGTATAGTGGACACTATCAACCTCAATCATAGTATGACCCTTTCCAAGTATTATTTGTTCCACTTCTACTTTAAAAAAATAAGCATAGTTACATAATGCACTCGCCAAAACTTTACTTATATTTTGGTGGTTACATCCATCACTAATTATGGTGATGTGTTTATAAGCTTTGCATGTAGTTTTTAGGTAATCAATTACGCAGCTTGTGAACTCGTCGGATGTAACATCTCCATCTGCTTCATGCCAAAAATATATAGTCACATCTCCAGTATGAGAACTAAAAATTGAAAAATTATGATACTGTAGTTTTTGCTTATAATACAATGCACTAGCAAGTAGTTTTGGTGCTAAAAGGACAACTTGCACGTCAACAGATACCTATCACTATGCTATCCGGGTTATCCTTCAAGTTTACGATCGCTTTATTTTAAGCGCTTCGTGCTTCATCTTTTTTCTGGAGTCTTGTATTCTTCTTGTGAAACATTTATTATCTGAAAACTAGAACATACATCGCATTGATCCTTCATGGGTTTGTGAATTGAAATGTTCTCTTTTTTGAGTACGCTTAAGAAGGATGAATTCCTTGATGCTGGTTTTTTATTTACTTCATTGCACCATGTTTTGTAAACTGCATGCATGTGCAGATGTCAGAATGTGCAGAAGTTGACTCGACGTAAATGCGCTTCTATGATGCCCGATAATAAATAGTGGCTACGCACTTTCGGAAGTAAATTCAGCCATTCATTACAGAAACATTACCTCGTAAGTTCCTGGGGGAGACATCAATACTACGGTTATGGAAAATTAGTGAAGGGCATTCATTGTCATCTCCCATTGACGAAAAAAAATAGCATTAATTCACTTATAACTTGATGTAACGTATGTGTTTAGCCAACGAATACACTTTAGTAACTGACTGCCAACAACTAAATAAAATCCATTCATATAGGTAGGATACAAAATGAGACCCAGACTCAGAGACTCACTCTCAGAGACTCAGACGGCTTCGACGTCGGAGTCGGCGTCGGCGTCGGCGTCGACATCGGCGTCGGCGTCAGCGTCATATGTCATGTCATAAGTCATATGTCAGACTCAGGCATCGGCATCGGCATCGGCGTCGGCAACGGCGTTGGCGTCAGCGTCGGCGTTGGCGTCGGCATCGGCGTCAGCGTCATATGTCATGTCATAAGTCATATGTCAGACTCAGGCATCGGCGTCGGCAACGGCGTTGGCGTCGGCGTCGGCGTCGGCATCGGCATCGGCATCGGCATCGGCATCGGCGTCGGCGTCAGCGTCATATGTCATGTCATAAGTCATATGTCAGACTCATATGACCATATGACGCTGACGCCGACGCCGACGCCGACGCCAACGCCGACTCCGACGTTGAAGCCGTCTGAGTCTCTGAGTGTTACTTTTTGAGTGTGAGTCTCTGAGTCTTCAAATTCAAATTTCAAATTCAAATTCAAAATATTTATTTCGCAAAGCATGGGTATAAAATAATGGTATGTAGTCAATAGTCAATAGGAAGGATCACCATACTTTAACCAAAAGGCATGCAAAATTTTTGTTTAATTGTGTTCAAACTAAAATTACAATCATAAGAAAATTATATAAAAATTACATTCATCATTATTATATTTATCATTTAGTCATTATTAATATCAACATTACTATTTAAATGTCCTTATCATTTAAAAAATCGTCTATAGAATATAATAATATGACTTATCAATTAGAATTTTTTTCAGTCTAAATTTAAAAATGTCTTCATTGTCTATTTCTCGACGCCGACGCTGACGCTGACGCCGACGCGGACGCCGATGCCGTCTGAGTCTCTGAGTCTAAGTCTCTGAGTCTGACATATGACTTATGACATGACATATGACGCTGACGCCGACGCCGATGCCGATGCCAACGCCGACGCCGACGCTGACGACAACGCCGTTGCTACGCCGATGCCTGAGTCTGAGTCTCTGAGTCTGACATATGACATGACATATGACGCTGACGCCGACGCCGACGCCGACGCCGACGCCAACGCCGACTCCGACGTTGAAGCCGTCTGAGTCTCTGAGTGTTAGTTTTTGAGTGTGAGTCTCTGAGTCTGAGTCTCTGAGTCTTCAAATTCAAATTTCAAATTCAAATTCAAAATATTTATTTCGCAAAGCATGGGTATAAAATAATGGTATGTAGTCAATAGTCAATAGGAAGGATCACCATACTTTAACCAAATTAGCATGCAAAATTTTTGTTTAATTGTGTTCAAACTAAAATTACAATCATAAGAAAATTATATAAAAATTACATTCATCATTATTATATTTATCATTTAGTCATTATTAATATCAACATTACTATTTAAATGTCCTTATCATTTAAAAAATCGTCTATAGAATAATATGACTTATCAATTAGAATTTGTTTCAGTCTAAATTTAAAAATGTCTTCATTGTCTATTTCTCTTAAACAATGTGGTAGCTTATTATAAATTAATCCTCTCATTTTAAATGTGCTGTTACTGCTCAGTGCAGTTCTGCGAAAAACTCCTTGTACTTTGTCGTTATGTCGCTTGCTCCTCAACTTACCGAAGTCTTTAATATTATTTTTTACAAACACCGCGGATTCGTAGATATATATCGAAGGAAGCGTTAACAGTTTTAATTTTTTGAAATGAGGTTTACAAGAATCTCTTGGTTTTAGCTTACACATTGCTCGAATGCACTTCTTTTGGGATTTAAAAGCAGAGTTTTTATCAGTTGAGTTTCCCCATATAAGAACTCCATATTTTAGTGTAGAGCCGACGTAGGCATGGTAGGCACTTAAAAGAGCTTTATCATTAGCAACTTTGCGTAGCATATACAATGCATATGCAAATTGGTTTACTTTTGCACATACGTGTGCAACATGCGATTTCCACGACAGATTTGAGTCTATGTAAATCCCTAAAAATTTCGTAGTCCGAATTTCGTCAATAGTTTTACCATGATAATTTATATTTAATGTATTACATTTTGAATTATTATTTTTGAATGTCATAATATGTGTCTTATCTAGGTTTATTTTGAGGTTATTTTTAATTAGCCATTCAATTATCAGTTCTATAGATTCGTTTATGTCATTTTCATAATTAATAGTTTTGTTGTCCGTGAATATGGCAGTGCTGTCATCGGCAAACATGACCATCGGATGATTGACGGCATGGGGAAAATCATTAATATACACTAAAAATAATATGGGTCCCAGTATGCTGCCCTGCGGTACTCCATATTTTATTATCCTTCATTCTAACAAATATTTTTTCTCTAATTTATTCTTGGTATCTAGTCTTGTGATTTCTGTGTACTGTGTTCTATTTGTAAGGTATGTTGAGATTAGGTTGAGTGCATTACCCCTTACACCATATATTTCTAACTTTCTTAATAGAATTTTGTGGTCTACATGATCAAAAGCTCTGGCCATATCCATAAAGAGTGTTGTCACTCTTGTTTTGCTATCAAGGCCGTCATACACTTTTGCGAGAAACTTTAAAATAGCCATACTTAAAGACTTCCCTTTTCGGAATCCGGCTTGTTCCGGAACAAAGATGTCATTAGTTTCAAAGTAGGTACTGAGGCGCTTGTATAATACCTTTTCAAAGACTTTGGAAAATACTTTCATTAAAGCAATCGGTCTATAATAGTGCATATCCTCCTTATCTTGCTTTTTAAAGATTGGTTTTATGATAGAAGTCTTTAACTTGTCAGGGAATATACCATTTTCAATGCTCTTATTGACAATGTGGGCAAGTACAGGCGATATTATTTTAGCAGTTGCCTTCACTATTTTCGTGCAGATACCGTCATAGCCGGTACAATTTGAGTTTTTTAGACATAGTATTATTTTTTCAATTTCATATTCATTTGTAGGTTCCAAGAAACAAGAATTCTATTGCGAATGTTTCAGTGTTTGAGTGAATTGAATGTTTGTAGTACCTACTGTAGCATCTTCTATTTCGTCAATAAAAAAGTTGTTAAAACACTGAGCTATTTGTTTTGGGTTGGAGATTATTGTCCCGTTTACTTTTATGTTTGTGATT
Organism: Plagodis pulveraria; assembly: GCA_963890685.1. Classification (NCBI taxonomy): domain Eukaryota; kingdom Metazoa; phylum Arthropoda; class Insecta; order Lepidoptera; family Geometridae; genus Plagodis; species Plagodis pulveraria. Next base: position 4,171,145 of record OY982964.1, on the reverse strand, counting down.
TGTTCTGGAATATTGTGTTGCTTATATTTATTTATAATATCCCATACAGCTTTCGTTTTGTTATTTGACTGTCCTATATAGTAATTATTTTGAGCTTTTTGTGTCTGTTTTATAATTAATTTTAACTTTGCGGAATACTGTTTAAAATTATTTCTGTTAGTATCATTTGGATCTCGTCTGTATTTCCACAATAGGCATCGTTTTCGTTTTGTACAGATCTTTATACCTTTACTTAGCCATTTAGGTTGTTTGGTCAGAGGAATTTTTATTTTAACTAGAGGGAAACAAAGGTCGTAAAATAATAGAGACTCAGACTCAGAGTATCAGACTCAGAGACTCAGACTCAGAGTATCAGACTCAGAGACTCAGACTCAGAGACTCACACTCAGAGACTCACACTCAGAGACTCAGACTCAGAGACTCAGATGGCGTCGGAGTCGGCATCAGCGTCGGCGTCTGCATCGGCGTCGACGTCAGCGTCAAATGTCATGTCATAAGTCATATATTTTATTCGCAGATGATACCTCTCTAATTTTTAAAGTAGATAGGAAAGACAGTGAACTGACGCATGTAAATAATGTACTATCTAAGATTTGTAAATGGTTCGCCGCTAATAACCTTCTCCTAAATTCAAAAAAGACGAAATGTTTAAAGTTTTCTTTACCAAATGTTCCTTATGTTGAACCAAACATAAAGCTTGGCCCAGATAAACTCCCTATTGACAAAGCGACAGTCTTCCCGGGAATCAAAATGTATTCCACTTTACAATGGGATCCACATATACATGATCTCTCCGGAAGACTTAGTTCTGCTGCATATGCAGTTCTTAGGATAAGAAGTTAACAGACGTAGCTACTGCTCGCCTAGTTTATTTCGCGTACTTCCACAGTATTATGTCGTATGGTGTAATGCTGTGAGGAACTGCTGCTGAGATAGAGACAATCTTTATCATACAAAAGCGTGCAAATCGAGCCATATATAAAATGCGTCCTAGGGAATCTGTGAGGGATCTTTTTAAAGAAATTGATATTTTAACTTTACCAAGTCTGTGTATATTTGAAAATATTATGTATGTTCGTAAAAATTTGAGTAAATTTAAATTAAACAGTGACAATCACGATTACAATACTAGGAATAAAGATAAAATAGCGGTGCCAGGTTTTAGATTAGCAAAGACAAATAAAAGGTCCTTCTTAGGTAATTGTGTGCGGTTTTATAATAAAGTTCCCAAACATATTACAACGCTCACAGAAGGGAAATTCAAGTTGCATGTGAAAAACATATTGATTAAGAAATCCTACTACACAGTTTCTGATTACATAAACGACAAAAAGGCCTGGACAATTCCGCCTCCGCCAAGCTATTGCCTGTCACCTACATAATTTAAACAAATATTGTAATAGCTCTATTATATAGTAAGTATGTAACACATTGTTAAAAGATGTTTAAAAGAATGGCCCCGAGTTTCTTGCCCGTTCTTCTCGCAGTGGCTCTATACAATTTATTTGCTCAACGTGGCAGTACATTGTAGAATATTTCAATACTAAAATTTGTAATTGACCTTCATAAGAGCGTCGTAGACGCCTAAATTGAATAAATGATTTTGACTTTGACTTTTGACTTTGAGAGACTCAGACTCAAAATAAGAGACTCAGACGGCATCGGCGTCCGCGTTGGCGTCGGCGTCAGCGTCGGCTTTGGCGTCAGCGTCAGCGTTGGCGTCGGCGTAGGCGTCAGCGTCATATATCATGTCATAAGTCATATGTCAGACTCAGAGACTCTGACTCAGAGACTCAGACTCAAAATCAGAGACTCAGACGGCATCGGCGTCGGCGTTGGCGTCGGCGTAGGCGTCATATCAGAGGCTCAGACTCAGAGACTCAGATAGCGTTGGGGTCTGAGTCGGCGTCGGCGTCAGCGTCATATGTCATGTCATAAGTCATATGTCAGATTCAAAGACTCAGACTTAGACTCAGAGACTCAGACTCAGAGACTTATACTCAGAGACTCAGACTCAGAGACTCAGACTCAGAGTATCAGACTCAGAGACTCAGACTCAGTGTATCTGACTCAGAGACTCAGACTCAGACTCAGAGACTCAGACTCAGAGACTCAGACTCAGAGACTCAGACTCAGAGACTCAGACTCAGAGACTCAAGCTCAGAGACTCAGACTCAGAGACTCAGACTCAGACTCAGAGACTCAGACTCAGAGACTCAGACTCAGAGACTCAGACTCAGAGACTCAGACTCAGACTCAGAGACTCAGACTCAGAGACTCAGACTCAGAGACTCAGACTCAGAGACTCAGACTCAGAGACTCAGACTCAGAGACTCAGACTCAGAGACTCAGACTCAGAGACTCAGACTCAGACTCAGAGACTCAGACTCAGACTCAGAGACTCAGACTCTGACTCAGAGACTCAGACTCTGACTCAGAGACTCAGACTCAGAGACTCAGACTCAGAGACTCAGACTCAGAGACTCAGACTCAGAGACTCAGACTCAGACTCAGAGACTCAGACTCTGACTCAGAGACTCAGACTCAGAGACTCAGACTCAGAGACTCAGACTCTGACTCAGAGACTCAGACTCAGAGACTCAGACTCAGAGACTCTGACTCAGAGACTCAGACTCAGAGACTCAGACTCAGAGACTCAGACTCAGAGACTCAGACTCAGAGACTCAGACTCAGAGACTCAGACTCAGACTCAGAGACTCAGAGACTCAGACTCAGAGACTCAGACTCAGAGACTCAGACTCAGAGACTCAGACTCAGAGACTCAGACTCAGAGACTCAGACTCAGAGACTCAGACTCAGAGACTCAGAGACTCAGACTCAGACTCAGAGACTCAGACTCAGACTCAGAGACTCAGACTCAGAGACTCAGACTCAGAGACTCAGACTCAGACTCAGAGACTCAGACGGCATCGGCGTCGGCGTAACGAGCGCCGTAGCGCCGATCTAAGTCTGAGTCTCTGAGTCTCTCTCTGAAATTTGAGGGTAAACGTAAATAAAAGTGAAGCATAATCATACACTACAATATTATTGCAAAGCAAAACTATCATAACTAAGAGTAATGTATTACTGTTTAAAGTTGTAATAGAAGTATGTTTATTGTTTATATCTGTTTAGACTAAACACATAACAGATGTTTCACTCTGTTAACCATGGTCAAATTAAATATGCTATGAGACATACAGCCACATAGCAGTTATTATTTGCCAATAATTTAGCTGCTGCACATAGCATATTTTATTAATTGGCCACTGTTCTTCATATTGTGGTCATAAGTACATAACAGTTTTATTATATGAAAGTTTGGGTAGCGAACTGTTCACAATGGTCAAAATGTTACATTCTCAAAAAAGTGCACATAGCAGATTTTAGTTTGACAACGACGATATATATATATTTTTTATGCCTGATAGGTTAGCCTTTGACCACTATCTCACCTGATGGTAAGTGATGATGTGGTCGAAGATGTTGTTCAGGGTAACCTAGAAGTACTGTTAGTAAGTAGTAAGTACTACTGGCTCTCAAGGACAGCTGCCGGAACACACCGTTAGGTGCTTGGCGACAGATTTTCTACTTGAGGGTGGTAGCTACCAGGCGGGCATTCGCCAAATGCCCTACCACCATGCTGTAACGACTGCCATCCTAAGACGACAACCGGGACCGACGGCTTAACGTGCCCTCAGAAGCACGGAAACGCTCAGTAGTAATGTCACTAGCGGTCACCCATCCAACTAATGACCGCGGGTGACGTTGCTTAACTTTGCTGATCGGTTGAGAACAGCTAAGTAAACTTCGCTACGAGCACTTCTAAATATATATATATGTTTTTAATTTATTTATGAATACAAGGCATAATTACAATTCCTTAAATTATTTTTTGCCAAACTGTTGAACAGTTTGTCGGCAAATGTTACTCTCATTTTCTTATACATAATTACACCTTATTGTGTTGATAACAGCTTACATACTATTTGCTATCAAATGTGAGTGATTATGCGTACTTTTTATCTCCAAATTCTTGTTACGTTATTTGTTAATTAGATTTAACTTATAATATGCGTGTATTATTTGTTGCAGGTTCTAGTTCAATGGCGAGCGTGTGCGGCGGGTCGCTGGCGCTGCTGGACGCGGGCGTGCGGCTGGCGGCGCCGGCTGCGGGCGTGGCTGTGGGACTAGTCTCGCGGTACAACGAACATCACAATATGGACGACTATCGGATACTCACTGATTTGTTAGTGAGTCCTATTTACTCTACCTAATACATTACATTCATTATTATTATATTGGTGTTTCGTCCAGACCAGACATATTTCTATACTCAAAAAATCTAAAACGTACTTATAGAACTTACTGTGCCGTGGGAAACAAACATACCTAAAGACCACACAATTAAAACAAACAAATATCTAAAAACAAATGAATTAACCAAAAACGGTTATGTGGTTAATGTATATGCTGTAGAAGTCGGAGCAAGGGGTATACCAGCGAAATCCCTGTATAACCTACTTAAAGACCTTGGCCTGTCAAGAACAACCGATTTTGAAGCAGTGATGGCTCAGTGGCATTGGCTATGGACTGCCGCGCAGCAGGTCCATGGTTCGAATCCCGCCCAGAGCTTAAGCTTCACCGCATGGTGGAAGGGCATTTTGCGAATGCCCGCCTGGCTAGGGCCACCCTCAAGTAGAAAGCCTGTCGCCAAGCACCGAAAGGTGTGTTCCGGCAGTAGTCCTTGAGAACCAGTGAAATTTCAGGCACAATGAGACTTAAAAACTATGTCTCAATATGACGAGCGCAGTGCAATTCGTGAGTTGTCATGAATTGCTACTGTTATAGGCAGAGGTTAGTCCACTTATCATCAGGTGGGCCTCGAGCTTGTTCCGTCAAAATAAAAAAAAACCGTAAATTCCATCCTAGAACGTGTATCTAAGGCGGCATTAGTAGGATCTTATCAAATTTGGTAAGGTAGGGGAGGAGGCTCGAGCTGTGAAGGGGAGCATTGATATATCGTAAAGGGGCCCCTTAACCTTACTCACTGGGTTGCAAGTCCCAGGCACCTTGACTGGAGTCTCTTCCTCTGCAACCGTGTTCCGTTCTGATTTTAATAATACAGTAGGATCCGTTTAGTATGACTCCGCCTATATTGACCAACCGCTTATTGTGGCGTAATTATACGGCGAAGTTTGATTTTCATATTCAATTCTTTATCACTAAGTCGGATATAATGACTTCGCTTATAGTGACGTGTCGCTTATTGTGACCCATTCTTTATAAATTGCATCCTGCATTATACTGCAGTGTTCCCCAACCTGTGGTCCGCAGGTGTCAAAATTTGGTCCACGAACAAAAGCGAAAGCGTCAGTGGATAACGTTATGATTAGAAAAAATAGCGGAAATTCATTATTCTTCGTTCGCTACATTAAAAGTAATTGCGTAGGATTAACAGTATGACGCTGGTAAAAATGTAAAATACTTACACTACCCTGTATGTATATTCGAGAATTATGTCTTTTTGCTAAAACACATTCTTCTTATTTCAAAAAACGCAGTGAGGTCTTCACACGACAGAAAAGGGCTATATATGAAAACCTATTGTACCATCCTCGATGTCATAAAACGATCTATAAAAAGAATGTTTACAACATGTGCATCAAAATATATAATAAATTACCAAATGAGTTAAAACTTCTGCAGGGCAATGTATTTAAAACTAAATTGACTTATTGGCTGTTAGAGAAATGTTTTTATAATGTGTCCGAATATTTGAATAACTAACTTGACTTTATTAATTGTATTTTATATTTGTATTTTTAACTTTATTATTTTATATTTGTGTTAGTTTGTATAAACTTACCTAATATTTGCACGCCTGCTTGCAGGCAGAATACAATTGTCAATACAAAAATAAGATCTAATTGTAAATATTATGAAAGTATTGTATTTTTTGCAAATAAATTATTGATTGATTGATTGGTAAGGCAAACATAATAGAAAACCTTAAGAGTCATCTACAAATGTTGGTTGATCAAAAACTGCTTTACGGATTCTAATGAAGTTGCTAAAGAAATCAAGCCTGGCTAGCTCCGCGCCGCGAGTAAATTTTGTCTACCCTTTATCTCGTGTAAAATAGACATATGTCTACGAGTACTAACATGACAGGGCAAAGAACCCGCGTCCTCCGATATCGCGTCGGATGCCCGTCCAGGTGGCCGAGGAGGTTTAGACATCCAACGCGATATCGGAGGACGCGGGTTCGATTCCCGCCTTGGGCATTAAATTTTGTACTCCAATAATTTGTTAAATATTGTTTTATTATGTCAAAAAAAAGTGATAATCTAGTAAGTCCGTGGTTATCTAATATTGATAATAAGTATACTGTTAGTTATTTCTTAGGTTTCCGTATCCGAACTATAAAACGGGATATGCTAATAATAATAATACCGTGTAAGTACATACAGTGGTTAAAAGCCTTTGATGTTTGCGGCAAAGCCGACGCCACAAGATAATGGGATTATTATATACTACTTCTCAATAAAGCAATTGTTGAAGCGCTCGTAGCGAAGTTTACTTAGCTGTTCTTAACCGATCAGCAAAGTTAAGTAACGTCCGCCGCGGTCATGAGTTGGATGGGTGACCGCTAGTGACATTATACTGAGCGTGCACGTGCTTCGGAGGGCACGTTAAGCCGTCGGTCCCGGTTGTTGCCTAAGGATGGCAGTCGTTATAGCATGGTGGTAGGGCATTTTACGAATGCCCGCCTGGCTAGCTACCACTTTCAAGTAGAAAATCTGTCGCCAAGCACGTTAGTGCTGTGTTCTGGCAGCTGTTTTTTAGAGCCAGTACTTCTAGGTTAGACTGAACAACATCTTCGACCACATCATCACTTTCAGGTGAGATGGTGGTCAAAGGCTAACCTATCAGTAATAAAAAAAGAACTCTTTTTTTCTCAGGGTATAGAAGACTACATGGGCGACATGGACTTCAAAGTGGCCGGGACTAAAAAAGGCATAACGGCTCTTCAAGCTGATGTCAAGATACCAGGTCTACCGCTCAAGGTCGTCATGGAGTCTGTGCAGAAAGCGTGCGATGCCAAGGCTAAGATCATCGATATTATGAACCAGTGTATTGATAAACCTAGGTGAGATTATTTTTAATGTTCCGTACCAGATAACCCCATGGGGTGCTGGGCTAGGATTGCACCTCATATCTTCCTGTGAGAGTTAACGAAAGGATTAAATTAATACCAGAAAGTGGGCAACAGCGCCTTCTGAAGATCTGACATCTTCCACTGCGATCCCCAAGATCCAAAAAATTCCCCCTACTGGCAGAAGCATTTGTTCATCCGTAGGCTGTTGATGTTTATAAGTTTTTTTTATTGCAGATAATTAAGCCTTTGGCCACAATCTCTGATGGTAAGTAATGATGTGGTCGAAGGTGTTAACAGGCTTAACCTAGAATTACTGGCTCTCAAGGACAGCTGCAGAACACACCATTAGGTGCTTGGCGACAGATTTTCTACTTGAGGGTCGCTAGCCAGGCGGGCATTCGCAAAATGCCTTACCACGCGGTGAAGATCAAGCCCGGGGCGGGATTCGAACCATGGTCTTGCTGCGCGGCAGTCCATAGCTAATGCCACTGAGCCATCACTGCTTCAAATGCAGCAATGGGGCTCTAATACTAACTTACATCTAAGCAAACTTCGCTACGATTATCGCCGATACCAATGGGTTAAGTAGTCCTTCTTAACCCATTGGCATCGGCGATAATGATAACAAGAGATAGAATCCCATTCATAACTAGGACGTAGTGGTCCTGACAATGCCAACTTATTTATTAAGCAATAATTAATTGTTGTGGTGTGTAATTTACAGAGAAGGTCGCAAAGAGAACATGCCCGTGATAGAGGAAATGGAAGTAGAAGTGCACAAGAGAGCAAAGCTGTTAGGACTTGCAGGTGCCAACTTGAAGAAACTGTACGTGGAAACTGGAGTGCAGGTGAATATATTCATCACATCAACCGGAACCTTCACCGTTGAACATGGTCTCCCCATTTAGGGGTTTTGCCATAATCCCCACACTGAGCAGGCGTCTTGGGGATCGCAGTACAAGTTGTCAGTTCTACAAAAGGCGCTACCACCTTCTGGTATTTTTCTCTTTTATCTCTTACGACACCCACGGGAAAAAATGGTGGGGGTGTGACATTCAAACCCGGCACCCATATGGTACAAAGGTAATATACCTTTGTTTACCATTATTACATTGATATATTAGGACAGAGGCTGGCAATTATGATGTTTTGTCATTTGGTTAGCCCAGGGGCCCGATTCTCTTAGCTATTGAACGGCGTTAACGCAACTTAATTGCATGAAAACTGTAGTTTTTGACAGTATCCGTAGTCTGCCAGCTATTGAGGTTCGATCGCAAGTCAGTGGCTTGCTATCAATAGTTTTTGACATATTTGGTATGCTGTAAGCTATTCTGTTGCAATTGCGTTGCTACAGTGGCATACACTATTTTGGAGGATTTTAGATAGAAAAATAGCTAAATGATTTAAATATATTTATGTAATGTATTGTTTGCTAGAAAACCCACTGTATTGGTGTTTTGACTGATGCTTGATTGATAGAAGTTTTCATTATTATTTCAGTGGCTACATTTGCAAGCCATAGCACAGCCATACGACAGCGACGCGATAGCTATACAACTGCGATTAGGAGCTAGAATTAGCAGACTACCGAATTTGACATTAACAGCAGTTCGATCGCAGAAGCATCGCAGTAGTGTGGCGTTTGGTCAATAGCTAAGAGAATTGGGGCCCAGATGGGTCGTGCATATTCCGGCACAGCCGATCGTGTCGAGGATTTCTGAAACTGGTGATAAGTACAAGTCGAGTGTTCAAGTACTGCCTTGGGGTTGACTTCCAGTACTTTGTTGAGCAGGGTGTTTGTGAATACTACAAATAATTTTTTACTTGAGGAAAATGCATTTACACACTCGTTGGGGAGCAGGTGGTTATGCCGAGCTCAGGGTAAATAGCATTATTATCAACCATTTATAAAGACATATTGATGTTAGACACTGATTAATTTTATGGCTCTGTATATTACAAATTTTCGAGATAAAAAAATATAGTCATATGCGGGATTCGAACGCGCGTCCATCCACCCCTATAGCCGGGGTATGCTCTGACCGCTTGAGCTAACATGACAATGACTCACAGCTCCAATATTTCCTCTCGTTCATTATTTTACCATCGTATTGGGATGGAGCGACACCTATAGTACTACTTGCGTTGTACTACAAACAATACCAATTTTGCAATTGATTTTAAACTATAGATTACCTATTCTTACATGCTAAATGGCCAAATATGGCAGAACTATTTTATATGTATACTTAACCACTTTAATACCTATATTTGCAATAAACGATTTGATTTGATTATAAATCACCACAGTCAGTCATCCAATCTAGAATAACTGGCTCTCCAGGACAGCTGACAGAACACATCTTTAGGTGCTTGGCGGACAGATTTTCTTCTTGAGGGTGGTTAGTCAATCGGGCATTTGCAACGCCATACAACAATGCAATATCTACCGTTTCACCTTTCCAGGTAACTCCAATAGACGAGACAAAATATAACGTGTTCGCTCCGTCACAAGCGGCGATGGACGAAGCGCGCGCAAGAATCTCCACCTGGCTGTCGGCTGAAAGAACACCTGACCTGGAGTTCGGGGCCATCTACAAGGCCAAGGTCGTCGAGGTCAAGGAAATTGGTGTCATGGTGACCTTGTACCCAGGCATGGCGCCCGCGCTTGTACATAATTCGCAGTTGGATCATAGAAAGGTATTTGTTATTTTGGATATACACTCATATCTATTTAGATTATAGAAGCAGAGATGGTTCAGTGGCATTGACTATGGACAGCCGCGCAGCAGATCCATGGTTCGAATCCCGCCGCGGGCTTGAGCTTCACTGCATGGAAGGACATTTTTCGAATGCCCGCCTGGCTAGCGACCACCCTTAAGTAGAAAATCCGTCGCCAAGCAACAAACTGTGTGTTCCGGCAGCTGTCCTTGAGAGCCAGTAATTCTAGGTGAAGCCTGTTAAAACCTTCGATCACAACATCCCTTAACATCCGGTGAGATTGTGGTCAAAGGTTTAACTATCACAAAAAAAAATACTAGCTGCGCCCCGCGGTAACACCCGCGTGACATTGGATGATGATCATAAAAAGTACCATGTTTGTTATCCGCCTCATCTACCTCCATGCCAAAATTCATCAAAATTGGTCCAGCGGTTTGAGCGATAAGAAATAATAAACATACAAACACTTACAAACGTTTGCCTGTATAATATTATGTTTGATAAGGATCAATTTGGTTATACAGTTTTTGCGTGTGCCTACCTAAATTGGCAGCTGAAGCATAGAATGGCAATATTTATTTTTTGGAGATGCACTAACCCATTGTCTTTGGAAATAAATTATTATTATTATTGAACTCTTGTTTTGGGAGCTACAAAACTCCGCATAGACTCCGCTCCGAAAATCTACTGTACAGATCAAAAGTAGGTATGTTAGAAAGGAGAAAATTATAGCTCCGATCGACTTCAAACCAACTGGAAACGATCGGGGATCGCGGCCCGCGTGTAGTGGTGCGTGGAACTGTAGAGAAATTTGGAAAATGGGAATTGTATAGGGAATAAAAATGGCAATAAAAGGTCAATAACTTTTACACTGTTGAACCTATTTTACTGAAACTAACGTGGAAGGTACCACCACCAGCGGCTGCTAATTAACAAAAACAACATAAAAAATTGAAACAAACAAAACAACACAAAAAAATCGAAAATTCTACGATAAAAATTGGGTTTTGATGTCTGGTATAGAAAATTTCTATAGAACAGTACTAATTAAACTGTCTAGATCAGTTACGCTACCGGAGACGCAACTACAAAACTCATAAGTCCGCAAGTCATAGACGTGATGATGACTTTGTACCCAGAATGTACTCACGCTTGTTTAAAAATCGCAACTATACAATGTTACCATTTTAGGTATAGCTTGTTTAAGATCATGTGTCCACACCATCGTTTATCAATAAATAGGTACTACCTTGATGATCACATTTATTCGTTTGTTTAAGGCTAGTGACTTCGAACCGCTTTCCATACAAACTTAGTTTTGTCATATTTTGATAACTAAGGGTTTTTTATGCCTGATAGGTTAGCCTTTGACCACTGTGTCACCTGATGGTAAGTGATGATGTGGTCGAAGATGTTGTTCAGGCTAACCTAGAATTACTAGCTCTCAAGGACAGCTGCCGGAACACACCGTTAGGTGCTTGGCGACAGATTTTCCACTTGAGGGTGGTAGCTAGCCAGGCGGGCATTTGCAAAATGCCCTATCACCATGCTATAACGAGTGCCATCCTAAGACGGCAACCGGGACCGACGGCTTAACGTGCCCTCCGAAGCACGGAAACGCTCAGTAGTAATGTCACTAGCGGTCACCCATCCAACTCATGACCGCGCGCGACGTTGCTTAACTGTGCTGATCGGATGAGAACAGATAAGTAAACTTCGCTACGAGCGCTTTCAGGTTAACACTCAGTGAAATTTTTATCTATGCTCGGTGAAAATTATATCTCTTATCTATGCTTCTCGTTTGCTAGATTACTGTAAATGTAACAATTTTTCGTTTTATTAATATTTAGGTTTCAAAGAAATGACAAATCGAAAAACTGGCAAACCAGAAGAAATAAATTAGGCTTAGCAATATACATGCAAAAAAATGCAGTTTGAAAACTTGGCATTAAAAATATGACGAAACTACGTTTGTACTAAAAGCTGTACTTGCACTCTAGCCTTGAAATATTTATTGAATTCGAATTCGAACCCCCGTTGCCCAGCTCTACGCACCGGGTGCCTTAACCGCTCGGCCATCGATACTAACTGGGCAGACGCGAATTTTGTGCTCATCTGAATTGTGCTCTTATATTATTATTTTAACTCGGTTATCATGTTTGTTTTTATTCAATACGTTTTGTATAATCCAGCTCAAATCTAATTATTAATTTTCCAGATAATGCACCCATCAGCCCTGGGGCTCGACGTGGGCTCGGAGCTACAAGTAAAGTTCTTCGGACGTGACCCAGTCTCGGGACAACTCAGGCTGTCCAAAAAAGTGCTGACTTCCCCACCACCAGCGATAGTCAGAAAACTTGATAAGAGCTAGCTTAGAATTAAGATAAGATCTATAAGGAGGGGGATGTATTTTTGGTTTTTGAGGATGGTATGGATAATGTGATATCGAAATACCTAAAAAATCTATTTGTTCTCTACAGAATCAGCTAGAAGATGAAACCTCGCATTAATTTTGTCTTTTAGAACGTAGTTGACGTTCTTATATACAGTTCCCCTGAAAAATTCAATTTCTAGTCCAATAGTAATTTTTGGGTCAACATTTTACTCAAAATATAATAAATTCAGTAATTCATCCCGTTTAAGAGCTAGAGACCCAAGACATACAGACAGACCGACAGACAGCGGATTTAAATTTTTAGGTCTCCGTTTTTCCCTTGGGACTCGGAATTTTCCGGTGCAGTTCTTCATCAGGACTCACACTTTAATTTGATGTCTGAAAGAAGAATGTAAGGGTTCTCGACCTGTTATTGAATATATAAATGCTAGCAAAAAAAGATATCTGTACTTCTATCACAAGTTTTTTCTTAATTAAAAACCTTGTGTTTTTATGTCTAGTACACAATATATTGCCTAGAAATCAATATTGAAATAGCTGTTGCAGATTGCTTATGTATTTTTTTAAATTGCGTTGTTATAGCGTCTGTTACACTTAGGTTATTCTACGAATAAATATGTCAATATTCGTAGGTGGCATTTTCTTTGAGATCAAATTAAATTAGGCGATTGTTAAGACGATTTCGACTGCCAAATTGTATATAGTTAGTTATTATTGTATGTAATAAATTTATTGTTAAATATATTTCTATTTTAGTTTTATTTTATAGCAGATACAAGCACCTAACGGTGTGTTCCGGCAGCAGTCCTTGAGAGCCAGTAATTCTAGGTTAGTTTGAAAACATCTTCGACCACATCATCACTTACCAGAGAGTGGTAAAAGGGTATCAGGCAAAAAAAAATACCTAGCTTACAAAGTACTGGCCGTAGAAGGATAACTCACATTAAGGCAAGATATTGCTATCTTATTGTAGGTAAACGACTGACATTGCTCAATTCACACTGGTGCAATTCAAAGCGCCCATGTCGACAAATATACCCTGGCTATATTAAAGGATGTATATTCTTAGCGCATTCTTCATAGTTTTGTCATATTGAAAATACCAAGTGTTCAAACTCTCAATGAAATGTTGTGTGTCCTTGTGCCTAATATTTATGCTTTTTGGAATAGTATGGAAATAGTAAGAATAACTTTTAAAATACATAATTTTTGCGAAAATTGGCAAACCACAAGCACAGATTTAAATATTTTATTTTGAAATTACAAATTTACGGGAGGAATAATTTGAGTTATGAGTCACCTTTGTTCTCAAAATATTATATTCGCAAAAGATTACATTTTGGATAATCACAATCAAAAGGGTTAAAGTAAACGTGGAGTCTGTTTAGTGACGCGTAATAAACCATACGTATCTTTACCTTACTTGAATACTTAGTGTTTTAAAATATGGCGAGTATTTTAAAATTTGAGAGCCAGTGAAATTACAGGCACATGAGACTTAACAACTATGTCTTAAGGTGACGGGCGCAGTACAATTCGTGACTTGTAATGAAATGCATCTGTTATAGGCAGTTAGTTTTTTTTTTTTTTTATATTCATGATAGGTTAGCCTTTGACCACTATCTCACCTGATGGTAAGTGATGATGTGGTCGAAGATGTTGTTCAGGCTGACCTAGAAGTAGTCCGCTTAACATCAGGTGGGACTCGACCTTGTTCCGTCACAATAACAAAGAAAAACGTAACTACGTTGGCATGGGAAGCCCAATGAATACACTGTCCATAAATTCTACTAAAATAACGTCTCGCCACTTAAGAAATTGAAATGAGTCGGCAAAATCCGAACTGAAATTATCTAATTTGTAGAAATGGCTTTCTGAGAAGCGACAATGTACAAAATCAAATAGTTGACATTAAAATTTCAATACTTCGCCAAACGCCTAATGCGGCGTATTCTTTTTCTTGTATATGTATAATGGATTATTCAAAATGCATTATATCAAATTCACAAGATTAGACCAATCTGAAAATCGCACAAAGACTTTTATTTTATTTTTACAAGATTTGCCCACCAATAAATAAGAGACCTTTAAATAAATAAAACACAAACATTTTTTTATTTGTATATTGAAAGAAATAATCTGTACAATCTAAGAAATATATTGGTATCACAAAAGGACGTATTATCGAAGGCACTACATCGCACACTGGACCCAATACACAGAAATTACTAAATTACCTAAACACACCAACAAAAAAACGCTATACATTATGTGTAATTAAATAGAACGCTAGTGTGCTCAGATCTCAAGTTAAATAACAAAAGAAAGTTAGGTCATTTTGATTATTATTACATATATTACAATTAAATACATTTTGCTGTTTTCAATAAGTTACATGATCAATCAAAACAATGCCTTACTTTCTTAAGAGTAAACATATCTAGTAACTTCTGTATATGATTGGCAACAAGGTCCAGCCTTAATTACCTTAAATCTACTAACAAAGTGATTGTCAAAAAATAAAGGAATCAATAACAAGTACATACTCTTAAACATTAAGCGATTAAATAAGTAAAAATATCAATACAAAAAAAAACGTAATAATCAACATGTCAAGTTTCACATTAATTCTTTTAATACTTGCAGTCTTTGATTTCGTTGTGACTACAGCATTATATAATTATTACTACATTTACAACTATTTACAGTAAATATTCGATGAAAAAATATAAATTATATCGTTTAGGAACACCATGCGCAGAGCTCAACTAAAAATTAAACCTAACACCGTGCTAGGAAGAAATAGGTGGCAAAGGATTTCATTTCTATTTCATAAATAAATTATATATTGAACGAGGATTCATCAAAATCATCAATACAATTACAATATAGCTTGTTTGTTTCAACCAATCCACGTTCAAGACACTGGGTGTACGATCCAATATTAAGAAGTTAGGTAAATATTATTATTTTTCATTAATTTACACACAGAATATGAGATCAGACTGACTAAATGACCCTTGCCACCGTGCATAAGACGCGTGCGCACTTTACACCACACAATAAACATAAAAAGCTACACAAATCGTGATCAATAAAAATAATACACAAAAATAATTGCCGTCTTCAATATTATGCATCGAAGTTATTTTAACGTTACATGGTAATTAAATGGCATTTTTTGGACTCTGCAGCGTTCAGGTACGCTTATAAAATAACTTGCGTATTTTCGATTTTGCAAAATCGACAGACTCAAGTGACATCTCTTTGTAAATAAAGTCACTTTTTGTCTGATGAACGCCAACAAATCATTCTTCAGTCCCTTGTAATGGGCATACAATTTCACATAGAGAGGCGTTAATTTAAATTTATGTTAATACAAACTTAATCGATGGCAAGATGTAAACGAATTACCCTTGTTTTATTAGTATTTTAGGACATTTACGCTTCACCATTTTGCAAAGTTTAAATAACTTTTCATTACAAAATGGCTGCACATAATGTCCTTAGCCTCACATTGCCATAAATTATCATTAATAAACTTGGTCGTTGTATTGTCGAAATGCAATAATAAACTGAGTATTCACAGTTTTCGAGTTTAGTTTTCAATAATTGTTAGTAAGTATTAGTTTATAATTTAACCTCTGATGACGTCGAAAAAAACTTATCACTTCAAGTATGATCGTAACAAATTGGAGGAAAATCTTATCAGAATCAAGGCACACAGTTACAGGCAAGGCCGTATATGTTTCGATTCATAAACTTTATCATTTCAACAAAATAGCGTATTAAGTGTTTGCATAAATCACCCAAGAGTCTCTTGAAGAAACTTTTATATAACTCTTACAAAACACTATTAAAATCAGTCAAATTCAATCCCTGAAATCCGTTTCAAATATTTTCACTACAAACTTAACTAAATCCGCTATTCTGTTGAAATGAGGAACATATATATTTTTAGATACAAAGAAACTGCTCAAGTGATAGACTGATCTTACAAAGCCTAATTAGCTAAATCAACTCACAGACTAGGTAGATGAAAAACTTAATATAGATTCATATAAAGTTGAAACAAAACCACCGTCGAAAAATGTGTCTTCTTATTGATCAAGAAGTCTACAAATGACAATGTGCCCTGTATCAAATCTCACAAAATTATAAAAGCAGCTACAGTCGAAATTAGTTTAATTTTTTTTACCAACCTGCCCCATATTATTTCATCACGTTTACGAGTTTTTCAAAAAGGTTTTATCGAGAGATGACAATTTATCAAAAAGAAATGGAAGGTTCATAAATTTACGTAAATACTATGTACGCGCTTAGAAATACAGGCCTGAGCAATGGGTAGCCTGAGGCACATCTCCCAAAATATTTTGGTACCGTGTAACAGAAGGAAAGCTACTGCGATTTACTGAAGATATTATAAGATATACAATAACTGTCCACTCCCGGGTCAAATCCAAAACCTACAGATTTCAATGCGACGCGTTCATTACAGGCATAAATGCAGCCAACAAAACTGTCTCCAGAAATCTACATCAATAGCATCAGCAATTTATCCAGCCCAGATCAGAAGTTGTCTTTCCAAACTCCATGAAATTAATGAAGACATTTTGAGTCACCGATCAGTTTGAGAAGCAGCCTGTCTCTACCCCACCGTGGCACAATTTTTGAACGAGGCAAGACAACGGCTTTGGTTGAGGAACTAGGTATTCGTAGATCTGGTTGAAACCCCACAAAAATCAACAATTGATTTCAATAAAGTACTTTGTAAGATCAGTCAACTTCATCAGTTTGTCCCCACAAAAATCAACAATTGATTTAAATAAAGTACTTTGTAACATCAGCCAATTTCATCATCAGTTTGATAAGCTACCCGTCTTCACCCCACTGTGCTCACTTACTGACTGAGCCCGAAGAGCTTGAGAGCATTGAAGGCGGTGGCAAGCGCGACGTCTTCTGGACTTTGGTCGAGGAATCCGGCCACCAGCTCTACGATGGCGGGGAGGGCGCACGGCTCGTTGCGTTGGAACGTGCAGTAGCGGTTCACGAAGTTCATCGATCTGAAATACAAAGAGAAAAAAACCTGAATGAGTCAAGTGAACTAAATAATTTTATTTGCCTTTATCATTAACTTCGTTAGTACTGGATGTAGGTCAATGACTATGATAATTTAATTGGTGTTCAGGTAATTGACAATGACACGTAATTTAACACTCAACACACTGGTAACAAAACAAAAATTAAAAAATAAAACAATCGGTTTCTATGGAGGGTGTTTTTCAATCAATTTCCATGACAACTAATCTGCTTAAGACGCTGTCAAATGTGTGCTGAAATTTTGTCACTATCGGACTGCGTAGGAGTGAAAGAGAGGCAACGATTTTTTAAAATTTTTGAACAGTTTATGTAAAATCCGAAAGTAAGCTTAATAACATAAAACTAGAAACGAAAATCGAAAATGTAACTTTACTTGTCGCACTTCAAAGTCAAAGTCAAAATCATTTATTCAATTTAGGCGTCTATGACGCTCTTATGACGGTCGATTACAAATTTTAGTATTGAAATATACTACATTGTACTGCCACGTTCAGCAAATAAATTGTATAGAGCCACTGCGAGAAGAACGGGCAAGAAACTCGGGGCCATTCTTTTAAATATCTTTTAACAATGTGTTACATACTTACTATATAATAGAGTAATTACAATATTTTTTTAAATTATGTAGGTGACAGGCAATAGCTTGGCGGAGGCTGAATTGTCCAGGCATTTTTGTCGTTTATTTAATCAGAAACTGTGTAGTAGGGTTTTTTAATCAATATGTTTTTCACGTGCAACTTGAATTTCCCTTCTGTGAGCGTTGTAATATGTTTGGGTACTTTATTATAAAACTGCACACAATTACCTAAGAAGGACCTTTTATTTGTCTTTGCTAATCTAAAACCTGACACCGCTATTTTATCTTTATTCCTAGTATTGTAATCGTGATTGTCACTGTTTAGTTTAAATTTACTCAAATTTTTCGAACATACATAATATTTTCAAATATATACAGACTTGGTAAAGTTAAAATATCAATTTCTTTAAAAAGATCCCTCAGAGATTCCCTAGGACCCATTTTATATATGGCTCGAATTGCACGCTTTTGTATGATAAAGATTGTCTCTATCTTGTCTGATCTCAGCAGCAGTTCCCCACAGCAATACACCATACGACATAATACTGTGGAAGTACGCGAAATAAACTAGGCGAGCAATAATTAATACAATTATAACACAATACCTTACAAGCGTAACTTAGTCAATTTTGCAATTTTATTCTATAGAGAAAATTTTAAGAGAACGTGTTTTGGTCTTTTCTTGGCTTTAGATAATGAGATAATATATAATTTTCTTACTGCAACTAAATACATTTTGTTAAAAAACTGTTCACGTAAAGCTATTTAGCACTTGTTAGTCTTAAGGGTAACGCCGTTCAAGTTGATACTTATCCGTTGGACACCTCGTAGTACACCTGGGTGTTCCCCGGGTAAAAATAATATTCACTGGAACACATACCGTTTCCAGGCGATTGTTAAATTGCTTTTTTAATTTATTGGTCGGGAAACTCCCATTCAATGCCATTACCTCTTAGAGATATGAAATGTTTATTTTTATTGATATGGCTAGAAATTAACTAGTTAATGGCATCCTCGAAAATATTGTGGGAGGTCAAAAATGCGTTGCCGATCACATTACACATGAAATTGGACCTTAGACTAAATTCAGATCGAAGTGGCAACGCCGCAGTGTACCATTAACTGTGTACATAACTGTCAAATCATTTTAGACATTGTCTCTATCACTACAAATGCTACAATATATAATACGATGAAATAATTGACGTGACGGCCATGGGCAGCCGCGCGACTTATGCAAGTGTTTCAAGCGGTACTATGCATTGAGCAATGCCTGTTCTAGGTAAATAATAAATAAAGAAGTACCACAAGATATCAGACGAAGAACTTTAAATATAGTTTAATTTTCGAAACTGGTCGGATCAATTTCCGGTAATTAAATATCACGCGAGTTCAAGCCGGCTGCTAAATAATAATCATTGACAAAGCGTTCAGTACAATATGTTCGAAACACATAATATTTTATATTCTCTCAACATAAGTACTGTGTTCACAACATTCCATTCGAATCAGTCATCCAAATTAAGAAGAGTGTGTCAGTATTGAGTTTTATCTCGAGACATACGACATCTACAGCGCGATTCAATATTCAAAAGTTATTTAGGACGCGTTATCTGATACTTGACTGTTTAGATCTCCTAATGATAGAACTGTACTATTTATTATATATACTATATACTACTATACTACTATCTATTGCGGTAATATTGCTGCTTGGCTGACTCTAACCCGGTGTTTTTTTTTTAATCCTGATTCCTTTGACCTCTTTCTCACCTGATGGTAAGTTCTAAGGCTATCAAGGACAGCTGCCGGAACACGCCGTTAAGTGCCTGGCGACGGATTTTCTACTTGGTGGTGGCTAGCCAGGCGGGCATTGGCAAAATGCCCTAACACCATGCAAAATTTCAAGGAGAGGAAAAAAAATACTACGAGCGGGATTCGATCCCGCTTCCATCCATCTCTATAGCCGGGACAAACAGAGGCATCGTAGTGAGTGAGTAATAGCTCTTTATCATCCTATCATTATCCTTTCACTGCTATCGTTTAACCGTATTAAGGGGACGGACTGAAATCTACCGTAGAATTGAATTTAACTACAAATAAGAATAATATTTAATATTCTAATTTGTAGTTCTTATATTAATATTAGGTTTAAACTTGTTTAAGATGACGTAACCCGGTAATTAATAACATTGTAATCATTGCATTAATGCCTAATAAGCGAACAAGCTTACAAAATTACAAGATAGGAAAACATTTTAACATGTTAATGCAAAAGAATGTCGTTCGCAGTATACCTGTTATTTAATATGGTCGCTAAATATGATTGTAAGCTCTGTAGTGAGCATAATGTGCAGCAACACCAAACTTCGTCGTATGTATGTAGTGCATATTCCACGCTACATACATACGACCTATTTCATATTCATCATTATTTCATCTATTTAGGTGGCACACTTCCCGTGGGGTGCCGGGTTAGAAGTGCACCTCCCCATATCATCCCGTGGGTGTCGTAAAAGGCGACTAAGGGAATAATTATACTGGAAGGTCCAGCGCCTTCTAAAGAACTACTATCTTACACTGCGATGCGTGGAGCCGCCTGCCAAGCGTGGAGATCATGGCAAATACCCCCTTAATAGGGGAGGCTGTGTTCAGCAGTGGACGATCCGGCTGATACAGTACAGATGGCACTTAAAAAAAAAATTCTTAAGGCTGAAACTGACTAGGCGGAAAATTCAAAATTTGATCAGTTTCATTGCGCTTGTAGCTAGATTTGATAGCTATCTACATTAAATATGGTATTCGCGATTTCAAAATAATATTCCTCGTATTATCTTGAAAAAGTTAAAGAAACCTCAATGCCCGCGTATCCATAATTTACCCCGAAAACTATTAACCCTAAAATTACGTTTACCCGTGCCCTTATATAACCAATTCAATATAACAATATATTAGATCTCGTAAAAAAAACTTCGTATAATCTCAGGTACTAAAAAAATAGTAATAAAACCAAAAAAATATACAAAATTTTACCCCAGTACCGCTATAATCGTCAGCGTTCTCCTTAAGGCGCAGGCAAGTGCTAATAGCATGAACAGATTTTTAACAAAATATATTTAGTTTGTAGCAGTAAGAAAATTATATATGTTAATTTTGATCATATTCTTTAAGGCCTAGTTAATTCTGAAACATGTTTCGTTAATATTATCTCGATTGAATAAAATTAAGTTGATTATAAATTACTCTTGCAACGAAAATTATCTTATTATATTTATGTATGCATGTATATAAAAATATAACAATACAATAGTAAAACCTTATCAGAGCGGGCAAGTTACATTTTTGATTTAATTAAAACTACAAAGTTTTATGCTCAGCAGCTTTCGTTAGGTTTTCACATAAACTGATCGCGATTTCACCATAATTGCTGCGTCTCTTTCAAGCCAATGCAGTTAGAAAGTGATAGAATTTCAGCGTTTTTCCGCGTCTTAAACGTCATATCTAGGTTTGTAACACTCTGCCCGAATTTCGTTTTAGAATACCGCGATTATTCAAGTAGTTGTTAACTGATTTTGATGATTATTCATATGCAACGTCCAATTTGATCGCATTTAAATTTCATCAAAAGCGTTCGAGTAGTTTTTAAGTTACTGAAAAGTGTATTTATTTTCTATTAAGCAGTATGTAACACTAAAATGAGAGAGAAACGTATTAAAAAATCCGAACTGACTTCCAACACTGAAAATTATGAAATAACTTCTGGAAGTCAGAACATGATGTTAGGTCAGTGTTTTGATTCAGCATAGTTACTGACTTCAACAAGTTATTACATACATTTTAGTGTTGGCATCTTGCGTATGTTCTAATTGGTAAAGATTCACATTAATTAATTATAATAAATAACTAAGTAGGTATTATAAAACCCTTTTTGACCCTTTAAAACGGTTTAATAATACCTTAAATGGAATTTATCGTTTTATTCATTCAAATTTAAACTATGACTTATTGTCACGGTATCTCAGACTGGAAGAGCAAATAGGAACGGATAGTCTCCCACAGGTGTTAAATTTTTTCTTTTGATGTGATTTTGGCTTAATACGACAAACGAGTAAGTTCACTCACCGTTCAGTCAAAGAGTCCTTGACATGCAATGGCAGCTTGGAAGCCCTCATGTTGGGGTACATGAACGGAGAGTCCGTCTCCACCAACAGTTTGTCCAAGGGAAGCATGCGCTCTGACAGCAGCCGTCTGATACCCCCGTCTGATTTGTCCTGGGAAGTTGAATAGATTATTAGTTACCAAAAGTCCATGCCTATTTCTACCGACACGCAGAAATGTTCGCATTACTGTAATCCTTTGAAGCAATGATGGCTCAGTGGCATTGGCTATGGACTACCGTGCGACCGTGTGACAGGTCCATGGTTCGAATCCCGCCGCGGGCTTGAGCTTCACCGCATGGTGTAAGGGCATTTTGCGAATGCCCGCCTGGCTAGCGACCACCCTCAAGTAGAAAATCTGTTGCCAAGCACCTAACGGTGTGTTCCGGCAGCAATCCTTGAGAGCCAGTGAAATTACAGGCACATGAAACTTAACAACTATGTCTCAATGTGACAGGCGCAGTGCAATTCGTGACTTGTGACGAAATGCATCTGTTATAGGCAGAGGTTAGTCCGCTTAACATCAGGTGAGACTCGTGCTTGTTCCGTCACAATAACATTAAAAAAAAACCAGTATGAAGGGTACCGTTGTTGTTTATGGATACCGCTAAAATTACAGAAACTAAATAAATAAAGCAAACTTCGTATATAAAATAAAAAAATTACAATTTTAATTTTTCAAAAATACTTGGAGTGATCGTTCGACTTTCGCAGAGAACGCTAGCGTCACGACGCTCTTGCCCTAGTTACTAGCGCTGGGGTAAAGCGCTGACATAGCATCAACGCCGGCCGTCGCGCACCGCCGCGACTGCGACCGCGATCGCGCAATGACCTCGATAGTGATATTGTCGTGAATCATAATTGTGTAATATTCTATAAACGTTGTTAAGGCGAAGCTATACTCAAGAACTATGGCTCAAAAAGTTAATATAACTCTGAAAACTGAAACAGAACATATGTTGTTCAAACATTACACCGAAGAAAAGTCGGAACGCGAAAAGTTGCAGGTCTTAGTCAATGACCTAAAATCACAAATTAATGAACTCCAGCGCCAATTCGAGCAAGTTCAAAAAAATGCATTACCGCTTCAATCTCAACCAAAAGATTTGAGACCCTCTGAATCAGCCCATTACGAGACAGACGAAGAGGACCTCGCGAGGGAAACAGAATGGATTCGACAAAAAAGCAGAAAGAAAAGGAAATTGAACTCGACACTCTCCCCACAATCTCAACAAGGACAAGCAGCTGCCTCCGACGAAAAACCACAAAAAAAACCGATGCCCAAAAAAACACCTCAACCCCCACCTATAGTAGTTGAGAATATAAAAAATTACCAGGAATTCTACGATTTTCTCGAGACAACTGTAGAAAAAGACTCATTCATCGTGAAAATGATGAACGGAGAGTGTGTCAAGATAAATGCCAAGAATGATGACTCTTATAGATCCATAAGTAAGTTACTTTTGCAAAATAATTTTCTTTGGCACTCATATGAAAATAAGCAAGACAGGCCGATTAGGGTGATGGCAAAAAACCTACACTCGTCGTGCTTGCCCAACAGAACAGTTGAAGACCTTAAGTCTAAAGGCTATAAGATAGAGGATGCAGTCAATAAACTGAATTGGCAGAAAAAAGAGCCTTTAAACATGTTTATGCTATCTTTCCAAAAAGATGAAGAAATTAAAAAGATATATAACATTACATCAATATTAGGTTGCAAAGTGGATATTGAACCAATTAAATCATCCAAATTAATACCACAATGTAAGCGATGCCAAGCATACGGCCACACACAGAAATACTGTTCCAAAGATCCTAGGTGCGTGAAGTGTATAGGCAAGCACTTAACTAAAGACTGTAAGAAAACGGACAAAGAGAAACCAAAATGCGTACACTGCGGAGAACCGCACCCTGCTAACTATAGGGGGTGTACAGTAGCCAAAGAACTGCAAAACATTAGAAATAAAAGCAGCAAAAAGAATACTCCGATTAACAACCAGGTTTCCAGCATGAAAAAAATCAGTAGCGCTCAAAATGTGTCAAAGAACATCTCATATGCGCAGATAACAAAAGGAACAGAAGCAAACTCATTGCCACTAGCTCCACCAAAGATAAATAAAAAATCTAATATTGATGAAAAAATGAATGCGGTTTTGCAATTACTTACTTCATTTGACGAAAGACTAAAAAAACTAGAAATTAGCACCAAAAAAGCTATAGCAATAGAACAGAAATGACTAATGAACTAAAAATTATGGCTTGGAATGCAAATGGCCTCCTGCAACATGGAATAGAACTAGAGGCTGTATTGCATTTAGAAAACATTGACATATGCTTGATTTCAGAATCGCATCTCACTAAAGAATCTTATATTCAAATAAAAGGTTATAAATCATATCACGCATTACATCCCGATAACAAAGCTAAAGCAGGCAGTTCTATTATAATTAAAGACACTATCTGCCATCACGAAGATCATAAATTTGAAGAAAAATACTTACAAGGAATCGCAGTATCAGTGAAGACAAAATGCTATCCAATTATCGTATCATCAATATATTGTCCGCCAAGATATTCTCTTAAAGTGGAGCAATACAAACATTTTTTGGAAACACTTGGTGACAGGTTCATCTTAGGAGGCGATTTCAATGCAAAAAATACCCATTGGGGATCTAGGCTTACGTCTACTAAAGGAAGAGAACTTTTGATTGCTATCAGAGAGACAAAATGTGATGTCATATCAACAGGAAGTCCAACTTACTGGCCGACTGACTCGCAAAAGATACCAGATTTAATAGACTTTTTTATATATAAAAATCTGTCTCCCAACTTCATCAGTATTGAAGAAGGCTCTATGATGAGTTCGGACCACTCACCCATACTGTTAACCCTAAGTGAGAATGTTATAATACAGAGAGAAAACAACCCAACTCTAGTAAATAAGAAAACTGATTGGAATAAATTTAAACAAGATTTAGAGGATATTATACGAGGGTGAATCAAAAAGTTCTTAGAAGTGCATATATATGAAACCTTTTTGGATCAAGTTCGATATTCAAATTAAAGAGTGTCTATCACACTATATTTATGCAGACTGTCACTTATTTTTGTCAGTTCGTTCGCATGTAATAAATTTTTTTGTGCAACGAGTTGCTAAAAAGTCAAAATTATGGATAAAAGTAAGTTACGTGCGGTGATAAAATATCTCAGTTTGAAAAAAATGTCTACGAAGGAAATTTTTTTGGACATTCAGCAGACATTAGGGGGTGATGCTGTACCCTATTCTACGGTTGCGTACTGGGTGGCTGAATTTAAAAGAGGTAGATCAAGCTGTAAAGATGACCCGCGTTCTGGGCGGCCTTCAACCTCCGTTACAGAAGAAAATGTCAAAAAGGTTGAGAATCTGGTTTTGGAAGACAGAAGAATGACTATAAAACATATAGCTGAGATCCTAAAGATATCTTTTGGTAGCGTTCAATCCATTTTAATTGATTCACTGGGGTTCAAAAAAGTGTCTGCAAGATGGGTGCCACGAATGTTAACCGACGAAAACAAAAAGCGACGTTTGGAAATTTCCAAGCGTAATCTCGAAATGTTCCAGCGTGATCCGGATAATTTTTGCCGTCGTCTTGTCACCATGGATGAAACGTGGGTCCACCATTTTGATCCTGAAACTAAAAGACAAAGCATGTCTTGGAAACGACCATCCTCTCCATCCATTAAAAAATTTCGAGTTGCTCCTACCGCTGGCAAAGTTATGGCCTCTGTGTTCTGGGATAGTGAAGGAATCCTTTTTATTGATTACATGCCAAAAGGCTAGACGATTACTGGACCCTATTACGCAAATTTAATCCCGAAAGTGCGTGAAGCGATTAAAGAAAAACGTCGTGGAAAACTGTCGTTGGGCGTGTTGTTCCTTCAAGATAACGCTCCTGCTCATCGATCGGAAGTTGCGGTCAACGCAATCCGCTGTGCTGGCTTCAATCTCCTTGACCACCCACCATATTCTCCGGACTTAGCCCCAAGTGATTTTCACTTGTTTCCAAAATTAAAAGAGGAAATTCGTGGATCAAAATTTCACGATAATGACGCGGTTATAGCTGCCGTAGAGGACTTTTTCGAGAGTCAAGAAAATAATTTTTTTTCACAAGGAATAAGGAAGTTAGAAACGCGTTATTCTAAATGCATTGCATTGGAGGGAGATTATGTAGAAAAATAAAATATTATTATTTAAATCTTTGCATTTTTTAATATTGATTCCAAGAATTTTTTGATTCACCCTCGTAGATCTAAAAGTCCCACTGAAAACTCCGCAACAGATAGACATTGATCTAAGAAAATTTATTACAGACATCCAAAGTAGCGCTTGGATAAATACACCTAAATTTAGGAAAAGGATAACGGGCTACTACTATCCCGTGGAAATAAGAGACCTCATTGCCGAAAAGAGAATACAAAGACGAAAATGGCAACAAACCCGGTACCCGAAATATAAAAATAGGTTGAACAATCTTACAAAAACTATCAAAAGAAAAATTCAAGCCTTCAAAGACGAAACGTTAAACACGTATTTATCTGAACTAACGAGTGATCGAACAACGGATTTCTCGTTATGGAAAACAACTAGAAATATTAAGAAGCCTATTACTCAGAATTCACCCATAAGACAATCTGATGGTACTTGGGCTAAAAATAATGAACAAAAAGCTGCTACGTTTGCACAACACTTAGAGAAAATTTTTCAGCCATATGAAGAGAATTCAATTTCTTCAGATCAGATTTTGTCAAACAAAAAATCACCTGATGAATTAGAAATAAAATTAGTAACTCCAAAAGAAGTACTCAACGAAATTAAACATATAAATAAAAATAAGTCACCGGGTTACGATCTTATTACAGGAGAGGTCCTTCACAATCTTCCCCGAAAAGCCATAGTGAAATTGACCACTTTAATAAACGCTATATTCAGAATTAAACATGTACCTGATGTGTGGAAATTTGCTGAAGTTATAATGATACCTAAACCAGGTAAACCAGCTCACGAAACCACATCATACAGACCAATATCTTTACTTCCAATCATGTCAAAATTATTTGAAAAGTTACTATTGAGACGCCTAAAACCTGTAATAGAAGAACGGAAACTAATCCCTGAATACCAATTCGGGTTTAGAGAAAAGCACTGTACAATAGATCAAGTGCACAGAATTACGAACACAATTGAAAAATCATTAGAAGAACAGAAAGTTTGCTCTGCAGTGTTCCTGGATGTAGCACAAGCATTTGATAAAGTGTGGCACTATGGGCTAATGCATAAGCTTAGGGATTTGCTACCGAAGCAATTTGCTGAAATAATTGAATCTTATCTTACACAAAGAATGTTCAGAGTAAGACAAGGTGATTCATACTCAGAAATTAAACAAATTAAAGCGGGAGTACCACAGGGAAGCGTCCTTGGTCCGACCTTGTACTTATTGTACACCTGTGATATTCCACACTTAGAAAATAACACCATTGCAACTTTTGCTGATGATACAGCTATAATGGCTATAGGAGCCACTCATGAGGAAGCAGTGGTAAAAGTACAATCAGCCATCGATAAGATTTCCGAATGGACAAAAAAATGGAGAATAAAGCTCAATGAATCTAAGTCAGTTCATGTCGATTTCACTAATAAAAATGCCAATTACAACCCGGTATACATAAATGGCCACGTGATACCATACGAAAATACTGCCAAATACCTTGGTATAACACTTGATGCAAAGCTTCGCTGGAAAGCTCATGTGAAAAAGAAACGCGAAGAGTTAGAACTTCGTTACAAGAAGATGTACTGGCTACTTGGGAAGCATTCCACGTTGTCTGTACAAAATAAAATTCTCTTGTACAAGCAAGTCCTTATGCCAGTATGGACTTATGGAGCTCAGCTATGGGGCTGTACCAAACAAAGCAACATCCAGATAATCCAACGATTCCAGAATAAAGTACTCAAAGGTATAGTCAATGCACCATGGTACATTAGAACTGTCGACCTCCATCGTGACCTGAAAATGGATGTCGTTGTCGATATAATAAAAAAACACGCAGAAGCTCACGAATATAGACTTCACCGCCACGTGAATGTTGAGGCAATCCAGCTCCTTGACAACACAGACATAGTGAGAAGGCTAAAAAGGACAAAACCTTTTGAGTTAGTGTAGTTGAATGTCAGTGATAAGTAGTGAAGTGAGTGCTACATATAAGGAACACAAGAACACATAGTGTCTTCCCCTTAATAGAGACAATAAGATAGGTGTTAATGGACACATTCTTAATTTTACTCTATTTAGCAGTTTAAGTCAAGCTAAAGTTACTCATTAGTCCGTATTGTTGACTAGATTGTAATATAATGACGTACTAAGTACATCATTAGAAAAAAAAAAAAAAAAAAAAAAAACTTGAATTCTTTTTCTATACATTTCTTCATCCACATATTTGTTTTAAGCGATTCGCACTCCAATATAAAACGGAGTGGAATGGAGACAAAATGGAGACCATCCACGTCGTCAACTTAAGATATTTTTTTATAATTTAGTTTTTGCAGTGATCAAAATCATCCAACATTTTTATTACTATTTGTGGCTTTGCGAAATCCTAACAGAGCAAGGACCGACTAGCACATGGCTGCTTTTATTTTTAAATTATCTCCTACTCTATGAAAGATGCAGCAATTTTCACGTAATACAGCAGCTAGTTACCTTGCATATATAGCCAGTGATGCCCAAATAGAATCCCTTCTCGATATACTTCATCCCTTGCTCCACGGAGCCCGTGAACGAGTGGATGACGACGGGGGGCAGCCGGCTGCCGAACTCGTCCAGGATCTTGATCAGGTCCTCTTGCGCCTCCTTCTCGTGGACGAACAGGGGCTTCCGGAGTTCGCATGCCATTTCAACCTGAAGGAAAGTATTACTTACGACATCAAAATAAATAAGTATGAAAGTCCAGATGGGATTTTTTTAATTGAGATAGATGAGTTGATTTTAAAGTTGAATTGCAATGTGTAGGAAATAAAAAATAAAAGATTTCAATTTTACGCCGAGATGAAAAATTTAGTCATGTGCGGGATTCGAACCCGCACCATCCACCCCTATAGCCGGGGTGTGCTCTAACAGCTAGTTAACATAACATATGACTCTAATTTATCCTTTCGTTCTTAACCACCGTATGGGGATGAGGAAGGTCCTGTTAGCTAGCGGCTGTAGCATACCCCGGCTATAGGGGTTATGACGCGGGTTCGAATCCCGTACACGACTATTTTTTCCACTCCGTAATCCTGTAATACGCGGAGCATGTATCATTGCAAAAATAAAAATATGAAAATTAAGTTTTGCGTTTGTAGCTTGGTTGTACCTTTTGTACATGATGATGGATTGCACAACACTATGGCAGCCCGTCGTACACACTCAATCTGGATTTCAATCACACCTGTCCGTTTGAAAAGATATCTTATTCCTATGTGTAGAAAGTCTCTAGATTCGTTTCTAATGCCTACTCTATCTTTCAATTCGAGAGACACGATTCACATTATTCTTGGAAAAGTGAACGTTGACGTAATCTTCACTGAAATCTCAGTTTTCCTTTGTAAGTTTTATGTGTTCTAGTTATGCACGCAGAAAACATGTTATCAATCATCATCACCAATTACAATTGTTTTCCAGTAAATAAAGAGTGTGTTCGAAATAAATCAAACGAAATTGAGAACAGTAAATTAACTGTGATTAATTGAAAATTATCATAGTTACACAAACTTCTGCCCGCGGGTTCGCTGCAGATTTAGTTTTTTTTCTTCTGATTAGCCTTTGAATACCATCTCACGTGATGGTAAGTGTTGAAGCAGTGATGGCTCAGTGGCATTGGCTATGGACTGCCGCGCAGCAGGTCCAAGGTTCGAATCCCGCCTTTTTATATGCACAAGTGCTCAAAAATGAAAAGTTACAGTTTGTAATATGTTTCATGTAGTAAGTTTCCTGGATCCATAATACACATAGACCAAGGTATTGTTAAAGACCCAGATATTCATTTCGTCATAACAACTACACTAAAAATACGTTCAAATATCAGTTGAAATGTTTACTATAGAGATATGACTTACAATACGACTTTCTACTTACAATAACAGTTTTCTTTCTTCTATACCCGTGCATTAAACCTATTTTATATCCGACTTATATATACAGTATATTTGGTTCGGGCAATTAAACATCTTGGTTAAAATTACTTATTTCATGCACTCGTAAAATCTACAGTTGTCTACATTTTTATCTTATTCTGTATAACCCAGGCTCGTCTTCCGTAGTTAGTATTATGTGCAATCATGTAGTGAGGCTAAGATGTTAAAAGAATTCCGCAATGACATAGAGGACAGGCTATTTCTAAATACGCATAAAATTCCAGTTGATACATAAAATATTGTCTAGAGAGGTTCTGGGTAATGTCGGACGTTGCAGTGCATCTTTGAACGTTTGGAGCGACGCCAAGTCTGCAGTGAACTCACCTACTTTTAACTGAGCAGTTTACTTGACCATGACTCTGCTTTTTAATACGACTCATTAAGGGAAGTGTTATTCAAAGCGCTTTCCATACAACACCCAGTGTTCAAACTCGGATAAAGTTTGCATATATGTCCTTGAGCCTAATATCTGTGGTTCTGGTTTGTCAGTTGTCCGTAATTTTACTGCATTAGCCAGATTGTCCACTGCTGAACACAGCCTCCCCCCCACTTAAGGGGGGTGTCAAAATCCCCAGCTTGGCAGTCGTCTTGGGGATCGCAGTATAAGATATTAGTTCCTCAGAAGGCGCTGCTTGCCCACCTTCCGGTATTTAATCTAGTCGCCTCTTACAACACCCACAGGCAAAAATGGGAGGGTAAAATTCTAACCCGGCACCCCACGGGGACGTATTAATATGTATTTTCAATATAAAAGGATTTTCCGGATAATTATGAAAAAATATAATTTTACTAAAAATTATCAAATCAGAAACAAATATATTAAAACAAGGACATGAGATATAATAGATGTACAAATAAAATTATTTATTTATTTATATATTATTATAAATACGAATGGTATCAAACAGGCGCGGCGTCTGTTAATAAGCGTGTAAGAAAATAATGTTTTTTTTATTTTCTCAAATTATCTCGCACTTCGGACGGAGCTATTAACGATACTTTTACTTTGCAGCGTGTGGTGATATAAGCCGTAAATCAACACTTTCTTTTGATTTTCGTACTGGCCGACAACGAGTTGTATATAAGAATTATAAAGCCCTTAAGCAAGGGACTGTACGGCTGACAATATAGACCGAATACAAGAACGAAGTATCAATATTTAAAATAGTAGTGGTATATTCAGCGTTTATCACATCGCCCTGGATTCAGGTGTTTAATTAAAGATAACGTCAATGCGCTAATGCAAAGCTAAATCGGGTCATGACCGGACGGCGGCGGACGAACTGAATCACGCTGTAAACTAACTTGTTCAGTCCAGTTCTACAGATGGATAATTGGATATATAGTGGCGCAATTGTATGTACACCTACAAAATCCAATGTTCGGGCCTAAATGCTCTACAGCATAGACAACTGTTAACTTGGCGGTAGGGTGAGAGCAAAATGCCTCTACCACCAAAACCGCAACTGAA
This sequence comes from Plagodis pulveraria, assembly GCA_963890685.1. NCBI lineage: Eukaryota > Metazoa > Arthropoda > Insecta > Lepidoptera > Geometridae > Plagodis > Plagodis pulveraria. Next base: position 4,139,350 of record OY982964.1, on the reverse strand, counting down.
TAGAAGTAAACACGGACGAGTTCTTTACCCTACCATGTTAACACTCGTAGACATAGCGCGATATGTATATTTTACACGAGATAAAAAGTAGACAAAGTTTACTCGCGGCGCGCATGCCTAGCCGTGCACGATTCGAAGGTTGAATCCCATGCGCGGCAGTCCATAGAGATTGCCCCTAGAACATTATTGCTTCAAAACCTCTACACAGAAAACATTTTTACGGTTCCGTATCCGAATGGCACAATGGCGCCCTATTGATGACACTCCAATGACTATCTCTGCCGGTCTGTAGCTCGTTAAAGGAATGACTTAGAGCAAACATGTGATACATAACCATATACAATGCGATTAAAATAAGAATAGGACGGGCTCTCGGCTAACTTCACTCATATTCACTCTAATAAGTACGATCAGCAGAACAAACTTAAAAATAGAGCAGTGCCATATATTTATACGTAATTTTAAATGAGTGACCCGAAATTGTTAATTTTAATATATTCTAATTTTTAAGGTTGGCAGCACAGACGCCATCTTGGTTTGATTTCAACGCGGGCGTCAGAGTCTTATTTCTCCGACAGTGTACTACTAAACTACTATGCGACACGTTTCCGAGTACTTATTAATTTGTTTTTGGTGATATTTGTTTTTGTTACCCGTTACGATGATAACATGAGTCTAACTTAGTTTGCCATCAGGACATGCGGCATCGAAGAGGTAAGCGGTTCCAATTAAGTTACCTAAATACAAAAAAATGCTAACAAATAAAATCAGTACAAATTATTTCTGTGTTTGCTGTACATACAGTCACCTACAACTTCGTTTATCTACATATGACTGCTAGTTTTTTACAAGACTGTCCACATAAACGTGTGTTAAGTTTTCAGGGTTCATGTATGTTTCTATGTATGTTTGTGAGTTTCTTTACTTCACCATAACTTCTAAACGGCTTAACCGATTTTAATGTACGAGACATCGTTAGATTTATCTTGATAGTACATAAAAAAATAAAAATCAAACTGGTGGATTTTAGACGCCATATAGTGAGAAAAACAATTAATCGTTATGTGTATCAAAATGAAGGGCTTTATAAAACGATTCCATAAGTATATTAACTTCCAGTTTTCATTTCAATGGATCGATAAAACGCTTAACGAAAATAAATTATTTGCAGTAGATTTTTTTATTTTCTTTATCAATTTAAACATGCTTTATCATTTCTTTTTTTGCACACTGTACCAAGTTCTAGTTTTGATGTCACAACATGGCGCTAGGCCGATCCTATTCTTATTTTAATCGCATTGTACATGTGATGGAATAAGCACGAGGTCCACCTGGTGTTAAGCGGAAACCTCTGTTTATAATATACTAGCGAGCCCGCCCTTACTTAGTACGAATGCAATGCTGATACTAAATACATATACCACAAATGTCTTTATATACAACGTTCGCATTTTTTTTGACATTAGACAATACAAACATATTTTTCAGCACACTCGCTCGGCCTTTAAATGCACCGATTTTAGTGTCATTATATAATCTATTACGCACTCGTGCTTTTGTTTTACTTTACCGCACTAGTGCTTTAAATAGAAAAAAAAAACAACGTTTCCACACTTCTCACCAATGAGATTGTAGTTTGTTTCGTTCGTTTTTCAAACCAAAGAGTTTTTTACTTTAGAAGATTTCATTATAAACCTTCTTAATCAGATTATTATTGCTATCAAAAAAATCAAGAAAATATTTTCGTATCGATATTTTCGTATTCGTTTCTCGCAAGTGTGTCGTAAAACGTCGTCGTATGAAACTCGTGCGCGTTGTTTATTACAATCACTACTCCATTTAGGCCTTCGATCTCAGGCCTAAAACCCGTCTGGATTGTAATAAACAACTTCGCGCACTTGTTACATAATGTACTATTCTGTAGAGGTTACCCTTGATAGGTTAAAGGTTACGCTAAACCTTCCTCTTGAATCACTCTATAGGGGATCGAACCGGTTCGATCCCGCGTTGTGCTATCATAGCTCGCAAAAGTGTAGGTGTATAACTGGCGATCAAATGCAAAATCGTGGACTCAAAGACAAAATAAATTTACTTCAGAAGTCTATACAGTATGTTATAGCTTATAGGCAGCTTTATTGGTTTTTATTGGCGAGTGTACGCGCAGGAATGTTTACGTAAATGTTTAATGAAACTCTAATAATAGACTACACGTCGGCGACCCGTTCTATACTATTAATTTAGCACTTTTTAACTGGAAATGAGTTCACCGTATTGGATAATCCAATACAAGTTCTCACTGCAAAACTCAATGTTATACAAGACATGGTGTTTTAAGCATTCCATGTTGACATCTGGCAGCCAGTCGTTTTTGAAAGTTGTCGTTTTCGGAAGTTGACATTCTAAAAAGTTGTCTTTTTCGAAAGTTGTCGTTTTCGGAAGTTATCATTTTAGGAAGTTGTCGTTGTCACCCTGAGGGAAAAAACAGGTTTCCAAAACACAGCGAAATAGACTCGATTTAGATATCATAAAATTAGTTTGTATTAAGAATAATTAAATGTCATAAAGTCAAATAAAATTATAGTTTTATTAACACAGTTGACCTTAGGGTTATCACGTTTCCACACCGGGTATTTTGTATGTTATAATTTTATTATAACAAAAAAGAAAAATCATCAGTACTGGAGTACCCTAAACTGATGCTTATGTATGAAAGGATTGATGAGTGTAGGAGATATGTAAGGATCATAGCAAGTTGAAATCTGTGATCTCTACCTACCCTTACGGGAAAGAGACGTGATTTTATTTATTATAACATTAGCTGCACCCCGCAGTTTCATTCGCGTACTCAATAATGAACAGAGATAATGATAATGACAAATATACTATGTGTCAGTACATAATTTACTTTTGTGTAAACATTGTAGACAACCGTGGACGCAGACGCAGCGTGCTGTAGAATATTTTACGTAAATTACATTATGAATGTCGTAATATAAAATCCAAAATTGAATGAATTATATAGACATTACCTTCGAAAGCATATTTCATTAGCAGTTCAGAGTCTGGGGCTGTTCCCGGTAGATGGCGATAGGCGCGCTCCCTATCACGGTCACTATCCAAATCTGGCGAAACGTGGTTTTTAGATATATTTTCGGGAGTGAATCATTATTATAAAAATATTGGTTTTCCAGTATATTTATAAATATCTTACTCAATGCAACGATGCGTGGGCGCACACAACAATGTCGTGAACCATTTTAACCTCACAAGTTCAAATTGAAGATAATGGCAACGACTCGTTAGTCTTTTTACAGATACAAACAATGTAAGACACAATCTTGGCAAAATTTAATATAACTGCTCAAGTGGGACACTACGAGGGTTCCGTAAAACTCCTCTATCAACGAAACTGGTTTTTTTTTCACACAATTCGATATTTTTATCGGGAATCTAACCCGCACTTACCCCGGTTCAAGGTCCACCTTATGTTAAGCGAACTAACCTCTGTTTATAACAGATGCATTTCGTGACAAGTGACGAATTGCACTACACCCGTCACCTTGAGACATAGTTCTCAAGCCTCATGTGCCTGTAATTTCACTGGCTCTCAAGGACCGCTGCCGGAACACATCGTTAGGTGCTTGGCGACTGATTTTCTACTTGAGGGTGGTCGCTAGCCAGGCGGGCATTCGAACCATGGACCTACTGCGCGGCAGTCCATAGACAATGCCTCTGCTTCAAAATTGTTGTTTGTGGTTAATACGTTAATACACACTGAACAATGTACTTTACAATTAAACGCAGGGGAATTATGGCGCGTTCGCTATTTTTAGAAAATATATACATAAAACTATGACTATTATATCATTGTGTATTAAAGGCGGTAAGTAAGGAATTACGATCGAGGTACTAGTAGAACCCCGAAGTCGAAGACTGAGGGCTTTCTAAATTACTTGCTGACCTTGGGTTTCATGACAAAAAGAAAGTTCGAGGGTTTTGTATGGGACATTACGGCCAAGTTAACATGTATATTTAGATATTGTTTACGTACAAGTGTGATGAAAATGATAAAAAAATGTTTCTACGCTATTAATACATTTCATTTACTAAAATTAAACAATAAGGTACATTTAATTTATTTCTAAATGACTAATAGTAAATTTTGAAATTGATTTTCTGACATATGGTATTTTTTAAATAATCGATATCACTAAAGACGAAATGAGAGGATAAACTTATGTATTAATAAACTTATTAAAAACAACCACACATAATTTGTTCGCGCCATCTATTGGCACTTTCTTTCTACCTCTTACCTTTTCCTACCCTCATTTTCCCACGAAAACGACGACTATCTACGGTTGACATTTCGTGGCTGATGAGTGACCTACTTGTCATTGCAAGTAGTCTGCGGTCGACCCTTGTTGACGGCAGATGCGTCTGTTCCTGTGAGCTCCCTCGAAGCCAAGGAAACCGCCATTTTGTTACTAACCGCGCTCGCGCTGCTTTCGTGTGTGCCCCATCGCCCTGGGATATCCGCGATCGTCTCTTTGGAGCTGTGTACTAACAGCTTCCCGCGCTCGCGCCGCGAGTCTACAACAGCGTGAAATAATTCGAAGAGCCACTACATCTGGACACCAGCAGGACGCCTTGGAGTGCCGCAGCTGTGCTCGTCAGCCCGAGGATATCCAGGTTAGTCGCTCGTTTTTCGCTCCTTTTCCTATACAGTCCACTTTTCATCACCTTGTTCCGCATTCTTTCGATTTACCAGTGTCCTTTCAACCCGCGCCCGCAGTTCGGCGTGCTCTGCCATATAGCTTGGTGGCCGCGCTAACACTCTTTTGGTTCCTTCGAGCCGGATTATTCTAAAAAGGCCTAATATTTCACGATATTTGTACTAAAATATTGTGTTCCCGCGTAATTCCCGTTTTTTGTCCCTACATTAATTACATTCTATAACCTGTTAGTATTATTTGCATATCAGATTGTGTATTCCGTTTTCCAAAACCGCATTTAATTTCGCTATTTCTAAAAATTATATTCTTTACAATTAAATTCATTCTGTGTGAGGGTAATCTGCGAGTATTCGTTAACGTTTTTTGACCCATTGTTCTCTTCGTTTCACTTTAAAAATGGCGAGCACTAATACTAAAAGTGTTCGTTCTAAGGGCAAAGAAGTAGGCGAGTTCGAAGATGCGACGGCTCTTGATGCTTTGGCGGTCAAACGTTTAACTTTAATCGGCAAACGTGATGCCATATTTGCTCGTTTACAGCAAATTTATAACCGCTCGTTGAACGCTTTCACTGATGATACTGAGAAAGACTTATTTCTGTGTGGAATCATTTCACTGGATCGTTTACAATCTGAGTTTAATGACATTGTAAACGATTTAAATGTCACCGAGTTGACAATCGATCCCACGTATACCGTAAGTTATCAGTCAATTAATGTTTTTGAAGACATGTACTGCCGCTGTAAGTTTGTTTACAATAAACTGAACCCTCCCGCTATGAACGTCAAAGGTACGGAATCGCATGTTACACCGCAACATAAATCTGTCAAACTACCTAAGTTGGAGTTGATGACCTTTGATGGTAATCCAATGACATGGAAAATATTTCATGAATCGTTCCGTCGCACAATTCATGAAAATGCCGATTTAACTGACCACGAACGTATACAGTATTTAGTAAATAAATTGTCAGGTCGTGCATTATCCGTTATTTCAGGTATTGTTCCAAACGCAGATAATTACCATCTAATCTGGTCGACTTTAGTCAACAAGTACGACGACCAGCGTAGCTTAGGTTCCGCTTATCTCGATCAGCTGCTCGATTTCAAACCAACTAGCATTACCGCTCCGCTAAAAACCTGGAGCTATTTTTAGATAAATTTTGCACAGCAGTGTCAAGCTTACATTCGCTCAAGCTCGATAATTTATCGGATTTTATGTTGTTGCAATTAGCTTTGAAGAAGATAGATTCGAGTACCGCCCGCTCGTTTGAAATGCATATGCGAGGTAAAAGTATGCCTACGTACGACGATCTAATTAAGTTTGTTCGCGAGCAGAGTAAGATATTAGAACGTACGGCGCCCGCTAGCCGCACTTCTGATGTCAACAATAACAAACAGGTTGTCCCTAAGTCTACGCATTCTTTCGCTGCATCGTGCGCATCACAGTGCCCGCTTTGTAATCAATCTGATCACGCTAATTTATATAGATGCCCTGCATTTAATAAGCTTTCCACAGAGGACAGGTTGTCTTGTATAAAACAACATAAAGGTTGTACTAATTGTCTAAGTGTTTCGCATAACTATACCGCTTGCAACTCGCAATATAGTTGCCGTCATTGTGGATGTAAACATCATTCAATGTTATGTCGTAAAATGTTACCTTCCCGGGAAGGAACCCGCACTCTCAACAGAGCTGCCGTCGCGTCATCCGCGCGCAATCCTGCGCCAGCGCAGTCATCGCGCGCACTAGCTGACAACGCCGCCGGCGCCGCCGCCCGCGCGCCCCTGCCTTCCGCCCCGTGCGCTGTTACCGCTCACTGCCCGCTTGCAGATGTTCCGAAGCCTCCCGCTTATCAGTCGCAACAACAAAATATTTCTCTATGCAATAACGTGCGCCCTGTCACTCAACCGACCGCAGATACTACGTGTTTACTGGGAACCGTGCAAGTTTACGCTACTGATTCAAACGGTCGTAAGCATGTAGTGCGCGCTTTAATAGATTCTGCCTCTCAGAGTAATTTTATATCAGCGAATTGTTGCGCAAAGCTTCATTTAAAATGCAACAAGGTTACAAATACCGTTGTTAAGGGCATAGGTTCCGCGTCAAATCCAATTAAGGGTGTAATTTCAACCACATTACATTCGCGACTTGATAATAATTTTATTTCGGTCGACGCTTTTGTTATTGACCGCATCACCGACAACCTGCCGTCTGTGAGAGTTGATACCTCTTGTCTTGCATATCTACACGGCTTGCCGCTTGCTGATAAGGATTTCTCGGAACCGTCCGAGATAGAAATACTTATTGGGGCTCCGCTGTTTGCGGATATCTTGCTATCGGGTCGTGCCGCTGGTCCGCCTGGTGCACCTACCGCTTTCGAATCGATATTCGGTTTTATCGTAATCGGGACCGCTCCCGTTGCGACCGCTCAAACATATGCCGCTTTTAATGATGATAGTCACCGCTCCCGAATATCTCTCTGCGCCTTTGCAGAACAACCGCGCTTGGATAACATTCTTCAGAAATTCTGGCAACTTGAGGAAGTGCAATGCACACCGGCCTTAAGTCCTACCGCTCTCGAAAATGAACGTATTTTTACAAATAATTTTTCCCGCGATTCTATGGGCCGGTACTCTGTAGCGTTGCCTTTCTCCCGCGACCCCGCTGCCGCTTTGGGTAATTCTTTTCTTACCGCTAAGAAGCGCTTTATGCATTTAGAACGCAAGCTCGTCGCTTCACCTCCCCTGCGCGTGGAGTATGATGCAATTATCCAGGAATACTTGCAGAAAGGTTATGTCTCGCTGATAAATAACGACGATAGTTTAGCCGGTTACTACATTCCGCACCATGCTATTGCCAGGTTGGATAAAACCACTACTAAATGGCGCATGGTCATGGATGCAAGTGCGAAAACTGATTCGAGCTTATCATTGAACGACGTCTTGCATACTGGGGATAATTTGCAAAATGACCTTTTCGTTATTCTCTTAGAATTTCGTTTTTATGCAATCGTTTTCACATCCGATATAAAACAGATGTATCTACAGGTACTTGTCAACGAAGAGAGCCGCAAATTTCAGAAGTTTTTATATCGGTTTGATCCCGCATCGCCGCTGAGCACTTACGTGTTCAACCGTGTTTGCTTTGGCCTGCGCAGTAGTCCTTTTCTCGCGATGCGCGTGCTACGTCAGCTGTGCGCTGACGAGCGCGCTCGCTTCCCGCACGCCGCGTCTGTCATCGAAAACAATACTTACATGGATGATGTGTGCTATTCACCGTGCAACTATACTGGTCAGTACTGGCTACTATCTAATACTCTATGAGCGCCTGGTACTTTATACGCAAAGACAAACTGTTAACTGTACACCATTTTTTGCATCTACGTAATATTTAATTGGATCATAAACACCTCTTTGAAACTTCTTTTCTCCTGTTACTTTTTTCTTCTAAAATATGCAGCGTACTCCACCAAAACATTCACCAGCACAGAGTTCTCCTTTAAATACTCCTTCTGTGCGTACCAAACGCCAGCGCCCGAATAACTCGCCTCCTACACCATCAACATTGAATATGGATAAGCAGGAAGAAATTATGGCCCTGTTGGTGAAAGTTTTTTCCGAAGTAAAGGAAGTACGGAAAAGTAACGCGGAACTACAAAAAACTACTTTAGATCTACAAAAATCCCTAGAGTTCTACATAAAGAACTACGAGGAAATTAATACTAGAGTTTCTGTGCTGGAAAGCGAAAAAGTAACGCGGGATTCGCATATATTAAAACTGGAGAACAAGATCGATGAGTTGGAACGGCATGCAAGGAGTACATGTCTGGAAATAAGGGGCATACCGACTAAGCCGAGTGAGTCAAAACAAGAATTAGCTACAATTATGGAAAAACTGCACTCAAAAGTCAAACTTGATGTGCATACGAATAACATCAAGGACATATACCGTATCAAATGCAAAAATAGCGGAGAAAGGCACATAGTGGTTGAATTTGGAACAAATTTGCAAAAAACCCGAGCTTTACAGGCTGTGAGAAAATATAATGCTGCGAATACTACCAACAGGCTAAATACCAATACTATAGGTATAGAAGGCGATAAGTCATCAATTTTCGTATCGGAATTTCTGACGCCGAAAGCTAAGAGGCTCTTCTTTTTGGCTCGCGAAGTTTCCAAAACGCTAGGATATGATTTTTGCTGGACAGCAAATGGCAGAATATTTATGAGGAAAGCAGAAGGTTTGCCCCCAGTTGTCGTCACAAGTGAAGACCAACTTGAAGCCCTGAAGTCAAAAAACTAAATAGCGCAGTTAGTGACCCTCGATTATGGTTTTTTATCTCTCTTATAATGTTAGATAGCATTAATTTTGGTACTTCTATTTTATCTTATATTATCGCACACATATCCATAAAAACATACACCCAAACTCACCCTTTCATTGGAAATTACACACTACAAATATACACTCACATCAAGTATGATTGCCAAACAACCTCACGACTCTTTTACCTTAATATCAGCTGGGCAGAACAAAACCAAACACGACCAAATTACCTATTAGATAACACAGTAACTGTTGGATTGAGTAATAATAAAGTTCTTTATAACAATTATGGATAAAAATCAACAAAAAGAACTATGCCATATGATAGATGAGCTCTCTATTGCTGAATCTAAATTCTGTCAGCCAGAGTTATGTAAAACACTAATTTATACTACCAATAAATCTTTAAATATACTATCATTAAATATAAGAAGCGTAAATAAGAATTTTAACGGACTGGAATTACTCTTACTTAGACTTGACTTTGACTGCGATGTTATAATTTTGACAGAATGTTGGATTCAAAATAACAAACCTTTTCCTGCTCTCGCAAATTATAACTCTACATATACCAAGAATTGCAACAACCAAAATGGTGGTATAATTGTATATTCAAAACCAAATTTAAATGTAGAGGTCAAAGAACCACATTTTGAAGGTGCTGACTGTCTCATTGTTACGCTGGGAAGTTGCATAGCTGTCATAGCACTTTACCGCTCACCCTCATTTGCTAACACAGAACCTTTTATGTATTGTTTAGATTGTGTCCTAACTGCCTATAAAAAATACACAACTTTATCAGTTATAGGCGATATAAATATTGATATTTATCCCGATACAATGGATAAGCGTACTGCCACTTATCTTGAGTTATTAAACAGTCATGGCATTTTAGCTAGCCATACAATTAAGACCAGGGGACAGCGTTGTTTGGACCACATTATGATCAAAAGCAAATTTAAATGTTTATCAGTTGTAATAAATACTTGTGTGACGGATCACTATCCCAGCCTTTTAAGCATCCAGACTAAATCATTTAACTCACCCGTCCCTAAGAAGTTGGTTACAAAAACTGACTACTTTTCTATAGCACAAAAAATTAAAGCAACCGACTTTTTAGATGTATTGACGTGTTTAGAAGCTAACACAGCTACCGAACTTTTTATGCATAAGTTAATGGAAATCACCAAAACACACACACGCATATTCAGAGTCCCACACAACCAACGCATCATAAAGCCCTGGATCACACCTGGAATTCTCCGTTGTATCCGTACCAGAGACAAAATGCATACTTGCCTGAAAAATAACCCTAATAACGCAACCCTTAAAATAACTTACTCTAGATATAGAAATTTCTGCACCAATTTACTCAAAAAACTTAAAAATAACTATTATAAGGAACAGCTTGAAAAGAATAAAAATAATATTAAAAAAACATGGCAGACTGTTAAAAAGATAACATATACTGAAAAACAAAAAAGTTCCAATGATTCTCTTTTAAAAATAAAAGAGGACCCTCAAGATTCAATTGATTTTGTGAATAGCTATTTTTCAAACATCGGGAAAATTCTCGCCAGTAAACTTCAAAGTTATCACCACAATGACTATGTTTCAGAACCAACACAAATTTCATTCCAATTAAACTCTATAGGTATGATAGAAACTGATGAAACAGAGGTCATGACCATTATAAACAGTTTAAAAAATGAGTGCGCGGTTGGATTTGACGGTGTCTCGACAAGAGTAATTAAACAATCGTCACATATACTAGCACCCATTATTAGTCATATCTGTAACTTATGCTTGTCCTCTGGGTCATTTCCCTCAATCCTCAAAACATCCATTATCACCCCAATCCACAAAAGTGGTACCCGAGACAGTGTCGAGAACTACAGGCCGATTTCGATATTACCATCAGTATCAAAAATATTGGAAAAGATAGTCAATAAGCGTCTTATGTCATATCTTGAAAGATTTAACATTTTATCTCCGAACCAATTTGGCTTCAGAACTGGTCGATCAGCTGAACATGCAGTATCTGAGCTAACAAATTACATAGTGAGTAAACTGGATAAGAAAAACAAGGTTATAGGTGTGTTTCTTGATCTTTCCAAAGCTTTCGACACTGTCTCGGTGCCTAAACTTGTCAACAAGCTTGAACATATCGGAATAAGAGATACTGCATTACACCTCATGGCAGATTATTTGGGGAGGAGGATCCAGAGAACTCGGGTGGGTGATGTTACTAGTAGTGAGGAAGTTAACACCTTTGGAGTTCCTCAAGGAAGCGTTTTGGGTCCTAGCCTGTTCCTAGTTTACGTAAATGACCTGTGCAACTTAAATTTAAATAATGGAAAGATATTTTCATATGCCGATGACACAGCTTTAATTTTTGTAGGAAAGGATTGGGAACAGGTCCGACTTCAGGCGGAGGCAGGACTGCATACGGTTATACAATGGCTGCAAGAAAACTTGCTCACGCTGAATGTTGATAAAACTAAGTTTGTTACATTTACCAATGCCCGAGAGAGAATACCTGACATCAATATTAAAATACACTCGAACTGTAATAAAACTAATTGTATATGCCCTTCCTTGCAAAATGTCCCCACCATGAAATATCTAGGTGTGACCCTAGATAGAAGAATGACGTGGAAGACTCATATTGAGATACTCAGTAAAAGAGTCAGAAAGCTTATTTTCGTCTTTAAAAACCTGCGTGATGTTGCCTATCGCACTTTAGTTATTAGTGTGTACAACGCCCTCTGTAAATCTATACTTACATATTGCAATACTTCATGGGGTGGCGCCGGCATAACGTATATGATGCTAATAGAACGTGCACAAAGAGCCGTATTAAAGGTTGCAACATCAAAACCATTTCTTTTTTCAACTACAGATCTTTACGCGGACTGTAAAGTACTGACAGTTCGCCAGTTATTCATCCAGAATACCATACTCACACAACATAAAAAAAGCAGTTTAATAGAATATAATTTTAGTACGAAAAGAAGGAAAGATTTAATTTTTAATAGGAAAAAATTTAACTCTGCACTTGCAAAGCGACATATTTGCTTTCTGGGACCATATTTGTACAACAATGTAAATAGAGTCATAACAGATTTTGTGAAATTAAATAATAGGGAAGCAAAAGCTAATCTTAAAAATTGGTTACAAAACATAACTCAAGAAGAAACCGAAAGGCTGATAAAGGTAATTGTATGATAAAACACTACTACAATCTAGTCTAACTGCATACCACTACACTCAACTTTACACTCAGGTACATACACATAATTTCATCTCACCTACTCACTCTAATAACCTGCCACTTACACACAACACAACACTCATACCCTCACGCACACATTTATATTATAAATATATATATCTATATATAAATACATTATGTAAATTCAATAGTATCCATATAACTTTTTTTTTTTATAATTGAACACCATAGACAATGTATTAATTACTAATTTTGTACCTAGGAAGGGAATGCAGAATTTACAACACAAGAGTACATCTTAGTGTAGATTCTGCAAGTATTATTAGCAACTAATTAAGCCACTTTCAATATGTTACTCTTAAGTTTCAGTTGTTGTTTTGTTTTATTCCATGCCGTCCTTGCCTGGTAGCTTACAGCTTCGCGATGATCTCCGCGAGTTGCTCAAGGCCGGGGGCTTCGAGCTAGTGAAATGGGCTAGTAACGTACCCGAGCTCACTGAATCGCTTCCGGTCTCCGATCGGCACTCCGCGGTTATCAATTTCGATGAGCCAGACTCGAACTTGAAGGTTTTAGGGCTACAGTGGTTGCCAAGCTCGGACGCATTTATGTTCACCGTGAACGTCGAAAGTCGGCCTGCGACTAAACGCAATATGTTGTCCGTGATAGCGCGTCAGTATGACGTTCTCGGACTCATAGCTCCTGTCATCTTGTACGCTAAATTAATTTTACAAAAGCTTCATGTTTTGAAGCTTGACTGGGATGAGCAACCGCCGCAAGCAGTGGTAGATATTTGGCATAATTATCTTCGCGAACTTCCCGCCATTCAGCAACTGCGATTCCCTCGCCACCTAGGCGTGGAAGAAAATTCGAAAATCACCGTCGTTGCGTTTTCTGATGCTAGCGAGCATGGATATGGATCTGTAGTGTATATTCGAACTCAGTCTGACCATGACTCAACTCCACTCACTCGTCTAGTATGCGCCAAGTCAAAAGTGTCTCCGCTGAAAACAATTTCAATTGCAAAGCTAGAGCTTTGCGGCTGCTTGCTCATGTCAAAATTGGTTCGCCGCGTTCTCGATACCTACGAAAAGCGTCATACCATAGACAAAGTATATTGCTTCACCGATTCTATGGTAGCGTTGCAGTGGATTACCGCTTCACCGCACAGATTCAAAACTTTTGTTGCTACTCGTATAACAAAAATTACTTCCGCTATTCCCGTTGACAGCTTCCGTCATATACCTGGAACGGAAAACCCTTGTGCTGATGCACTTTCGCGAGGGCTGTCACCCGCTCAGCTAGTTAACCACCCGCTGTGGTTGACCGGCCCCGCTTGGTTAAGCCAAGAGCCTGCTGATTGGCCCGCTAAGACAGTAGCTCCCGCTAAGGTTGACTTAAATCTACCTGAGTCGAAGAAAATCGTTTCACTTCCTGTGACACAACCCGCCGTGGAGAATTCCAACCCGCTGTTGAAACTCTCCACCCGCGTTTCTTCATGGCTGATGCTCTTACGTATAGCCGTCCGCATCTATCGCTTCATCAAGAAGCTGCCGCGTTCTAAATACTTCACAGCCGATGAAATGAATTTCGCAGAAATTCAAGTCCTGACAGCTGTACAAAGACATTACTTTGCGGACATTATTCAGAACCTTAAAACTAACACCCGGTGTTCAAACGCTATACAGCGACTCGTGCCCTTTCTAGACGCCGACGGACTCATACGAGTCGGAGGACGTCTCCGAAATGCGGATCTATCGTACAATCAGCAGCATCCCATTTTGTTACCGCGTAAAGACCGCATAATCGAAATGATAATCGAGCACTACCATCGTCATAACTGTCATACAGGTCCGCACGCTTTGATGTCGATTCTCAGACAACGATTTTGGATACTCGCATCCCGTAATATCGTCCGCTCGGTTATACATAAGTGTAACTATTGTTTTAAGGCAAAACCTAAACCTACATTCCCGCTTATGGGAGACCTACCCGCTTGCCGCGTGAACGAATTTAAAGCGTTCACTCACACCGCTGTGGATTACGCCGGCCCAATTTCTATTATTCCAATTAGAAAACGAGGTGTGCGCTCTATTAAGGCTTATTTATGTATTTTCGTCTGTATGTCAGTGCGTTCGGTAAGCGTAGAGCTGACGACAGATTTAAGCAGCTGCAGTTTCCTTTCTGCTTTTAAACGCTTTCTCGCTCGTCGCGGTACCGTTTCTGTCTTCTGTGTCGGACAACGCCCGCACTTTTATTGGAGCAAGAAATGCTCTATCTGACGTCTATAAACTCGTAAGCTCAGAGGAGTATAATAAGTCGCTCTCAGACGAGTTATCCGCCAACCGCATAACTTGGAAATTTAACCCACCAAGAAGCCCACACTTTGGCGGAAACTACGAAATCTTCGTGAAAGCTTTCAAGGGTCACCTAGCTAAAACAATAGGTTCACAGTTACTCACCTATGAGGAAATGTTAACCGTGCTTACGCAAATAGAGAGCGTCATAAACTCGCGACCGCTAACGCTATTGAGTGAGGATCCCTCTGAGCCCACTGCACTAACGCCCGCGCATTTCTTGATGGCTGCACCGCTTAAACACTTACCCGCGTGCGCGATCTCAGACGAGCCCGCGCATCTTCTTAAACGCTACACTTTGCTGGATAAGATGATCCAATCGTTCTCTAAACGATGGAAGTTAGAGTACCTTCACCTGCTTCAATCTAGAGGAAAATGGAATACACTTTCTAATCCAATCAAAGTAGGTTCCGTCGTGCTTATTATCACAGACAATCTTCCCCCGCTATCTTGGCCCCTAGGTGTTGTCGAAGAGACAATTCTAGGCGCCGACGGAATATGTAGAGTCTGTCTAGTGCGAACGGCGACTTCCGTTTACAAACGGCCGGTCGTTCGTTTGTGCATTTTACCCACTCAATAACTTACGTACTTGCCCCCTGGTCAACCCGCTATTCATATACCCACTCTATTAACTTATCCAATCTTTCTCTACCTTTAAAAACCAATGGTTTTTAGGCCGGGGGCAATGTTCGCGCCATCTATTGGCACTTTCTTTCTACCTCTTACCTTTTCCTACCCTCATTTTCCCACGAAAACGAAGACTATCTACGGTTGACATTTCGTGGCTGATGAGTGACCTACTTGTCATTGCAAGTAGTCTGCGGTCGACCCTTGTTGACGGCAGATGCGTCTGTTCCTGTGAGCTCCCTCGAAGCCAAGGAAACCGCCATTTTGTTACTAACCGCGCTCGCGCTGCTTTCGTGTGTGCCCCATCGCCCTGGGATATCCGCGATCGTCTCTTTGGAGCTGTGTACTAACAGCTTCCCGCGCTCGCGCCGCGAGTCTACAACAGCGTGAAATAATTCGAAGAGCCACTACATCTGGACACCAGCAGGACGCCTTGGAGTGCCGCAGCTGTGCTCGTCAGCCCGAGGATATCCAGGTTAGTCGCTCGTTTTTCGCTCCTTTTCCTATACAGTCCACTTTTCATCACCTTGTTCCGCATTCTTTCGATTTACCAGTGTCCTTTCAACCCGCGCCCGCAGTTCGGCGTGCTCTGCCATATAGCTTGGTGGCCGCGCTAACATAATTCTATATCTTGATTTTAATGTTGTTAGGTTTGCAATAACGCCTGCTATGCGGAGTACATTACAAAATCACAAATATACGATAGGAAAAATTTAAGTCATGTGCGGGATTCGAACCCGCGTCCATCCACCCCTTGAGCCGGGGTATGCTCTAACCAATTGAGCTAACATGACATGGTTAGAGCATACCCCGGCTCAAGGCGTGGATGATGGACGCGGGTTCGAATCCCCCACATGACTTAATTTTTTTCCCATCGTATATTTGCGATTTTGTAATTCTATATCTTGACTTAATTTTAACGCATTGACATTAATATTTTGATATCAATTTTAGTTATTTAATTTGTTTGTAATTAATAATAGCAATTAATATTAATATACTTAGATTCATCTTTTTTTTTAATTTGTACGCCACATGTGGCAAGGACATGAGTTACGAAATTTAAAATACTGAACCATCTAGTATGCTATTGTATGGTATAGTCACTGTGCTCTGACAAATAAATAATTTGAAATTTAATTAGAAACAGTTTTTTTAATAGCCTCCGAAACGTAACCATTTTCGGTGAAAACCTATGATCTCGCGCATGCGTGAATCGCGTTGAAAACCAAATTCGACAAACTTCATTTCAAATTCGTATTATATTACATGTTGTATTAATTGTAATATAATACAGTAATCTATCATAATCTATGAAGGGTAGTCGTTTCTAAAAGTGTATGGGGTGTGGTACTTTCTGAAGCGCTCACAATAACAAACATAATGCCTTACAGTGCCCTAAATCTCGCACTAATTTGGCGAGAAACATCGCAACGCCGCGCGGGTGCCACCTTGATTTGAGACCTCAAATATCTACTATTGTGAGAAGCTATTTATTCCTAGCAATCTATTGTCACCATATGGTGGGAGCGTTACACCATATGGTATCACATCTCGCCACGGATATATCCGTGATCCGCATGTGAGATTTAAATCCGGATGTATGCGTGAACCGCGTTGAAAGTGATGTTAAGCGCATGTTAGCTCAGCCGATTAAGATACGCCGCTATAAAATTGCATCAGGACATTGTAGTGCGGATATTTTGCAGAAATGAGTTTTTTTTTGTTTTTTATTGCAGAAGCCTTTGACCCCAATCTCACCTCATGGTAAGTGATTATATGGTCGGAGGCGTTAAACAGGCTTACCTAAAATTACTGGCTCTCAAGGACAGCTGCCGGGACACACCGTCAGATTTTCTACTTGAGGGTGGTTGCTAGCCAGGCGGGCATTCCCAAAATGCCCTTCCACCATGCAGTGAAGCTCAAGCCCGCATCGGGATTCGAACCATGGACCTGCTGCGCGGCAATCCATAGTCAATGCGACTGAGCCATCACTGCTTCAAAATGGCTATATTACGTCTATAACCTCGCAAACTTTGAAACGCTCGTAGCGAAGTTTACTTAGCTGTTCTCAACCGATCAGCAAAGTTAAGCAACGTCGCCCGCGGTCATGAGTTGGATGGGTGACCGCTAGTGACATTACTACTGAGCGTTTCCGTGCTTCAGAGGGCACGTTAAGCCGTCGGTTGTTGTCTTAGGATGGCAGTCGTTATAGCATGGTGGCAGGGCATTTTGCGAATGCCCGCCTGGCTAGCAACCACCCTCGAGTAGAAAATCTGTCGCCAAGCACCTAACGGTGTGTTCCGGCAGCTGTCCTTGAGAGCCAGTACTTCTAGGTTAGCCTGAACAACATCTTCGACCACATCATCACTTACCATCAGGTGAGAAAGTGGTCAAAGGCTAACCTAACAGGCATATAACAAAAAAAACAAACCCAAATACAGTCAGTGTACAGCACATTATTCTACAGTGCAGAGAATTTCTCACCTGTCGTTTGAACACGTCCCGCTGCACCTGCGGCTCGGAGAAGTCCTTGGTGTAGTTGAGGCCGCACTCGCCGACCGCCACGCACTCGGGCGCGCTCGCCATCTCCTGCAGCTCCGACCACATCTCCTCTTCGATCATTGACTTCGCGTCGTGGGGGTGGACACCTGGGTACAATATACAAAGGCAGCTTGAAACTTCATGGTCTTCTCATCCAATCCAATATAGATGAGCGGTGTAGGAAAATGAAGTAATTTTTTTTAGGTAATTCTAGGTTAGCCTGGACAACATCTTCGACCACATCATCACTTACCATCAAGTGAGATAGTGGTCAAAGGCTAACCTATCAGGTATAATAAAAAAAAAAAAAACTTGATTGTTTTGTGACGAAACAAGCACGATGCGCACCTGATGTCAAGCGGTAACCACTGCCTATAACAAGTGCAATTCATCACAAGTGACGAACTGCACTGAGCCATACAGTTGTTGAGTCTCATGTGCCTGTAATTTTACTAGCTCTCAAGGACTGCTGCCGGAGCACACTGTTAGATAGATAGAAACACTTTATTGAAACACCTTAAATATAAAAAATAGTTAAACAGAAACACAGTTAGGTGCTTGGCGAGAGATTTTCTACATGAGGGTAGTAGCTAGCCAGACGGGCATGCGCAAACCCTACCATCATGCTATAACGACTGCCATCCTATGAAAATACTAGAGACCGACCGTTTAACGTGCCCTTGCAAAGCATGGAAGCGCTCAGTAGCAATACCACCAGCGGTCACCCATCCAACCCAATCACTACCACAGCGGACTTTGCTTTACTTAGTTGATCTGTCAAGAACGACTAAGCAAGCTACCCTAGGAGCGCTTGGATTCTGTAAGTATGTACATCTTATAAACAGAGGTCTATTTTTACGTCATTGTGACGGAACAAGCCCGTGCCAGATGTTAAGGATGCACTTGCCGACGGCTCGAACTTATCAGCGGGCGAGGCTACAAAGTATGCTATTTCACCTATACCTTTGTGGGAAAGGGTAAGACTCCGTGATGAGTAGTACGAAGATAGTGATCGCGCACCACACACCCGTATTGCATCTACGCTAATTACGCACACTTGTTTGCGATATATCAATGAAAGCCGAACCATGCCGAACGAATTACGATGTTTGACGACGGACGGAGATAGTGTCTCAAGCTACGTCACGACGTGTGTAGGTATTTCTTATAAAATAATATTATATATTCACAGAGGAATACATTTTGGTTCGGACAGTAGGTACCTGTTGTTATAATTTTCGTTCGTTTTATAATAACATACTGATGTTATTTCACCTATAGTAGGTAAATATTTAGTAAGTAGGTACAATGATTTGTAGGTACATAGTAAATGTATTAGTTTGTTCTTTTCATATTGATGTAGTAAATATTTACCTACAATAATTATTTATTACATAATTAGCAAGTTACTGCTTTTACTACAACATATTTTGTAAAGCAGTGACGGCTCAGTGGCATAGGTTATGGACTTCCGCGCAGCAGGTCTATGGTTCGAATCCCGTCGCGGGCTTAATCTTCACCGCGTGGTAGAAGAGCATTATACGAATGCCCGCCTGGATAGCTACTACCCCCAAGTAAAAAATCGGTCGCCAAGCACCTAAAGGGAAGCAGTGATGGCTCAGTGGCATTGGTTATGGACTGCTGCGCAGCAGGTCCATAGTTTGAATCCCGCCGCGATATTGAGCTTCACCGCGTGGTGGAGAGTTCGTAGCGAAGTTTACTTAGCTGTTAGCACCGTCGCGCGCGGTCATGAGTTGAATGGGTGACCGCTAGGACAATACTACTGAGCGCTTCCGTGCTTCGGAGGGCACGTTAAGCCGTTGGTCCCGGTTGTGGTCTTAGGATGGCAGTCGTTATAGCATGGTGGTAGGGCATTTTGCGAATGCCCGCCTGTATAGCTACCACCCTCAAGTAGAAAATCTGTCGCCAAGCACCTAACGGTGTATTCCGGCAGCTGTCCTTGAGAGCCAGTAATTCTAGGTTAGTCTGAACAACATCTTCGACCACATCATCACTTACCATCAGGTGAGATAGTGGTCAAAGGCTAACCTATCAGGCATAAAAAAAGAGCATTTTGCGAATGCTCGCCGGGATAGCTACCCAAGTAGAAAATCTGTCACCATGCAACTAACGTGAACTCAGTGGCATTAGCTATGGACTGCCTCGCAGCATGTTTATGGTTCGAATCCCGCTGCGGGCTCGAGCTTCACCGCTTGGTGGAAGGGCATAGGGCATTTTGCGAATGTTCGCCTGGCTAGCCACCATCCTCAAGCAGAAAATCTGTCAGTAAGCGCCTAACGGGAAGCAGTGATGGGCCAGTGGCATTAGCTAGTGACTGCCGCGCAGTAGGTCCATTGTTCGAATCCCGCCGCGGGCTTGAAATTCACCGCTTGGTAGAAGGGCATTTTGCGAATGCTCGCTTGGCTAGCTACCACCCTCAAGTAGAAATTCTGTCACTTAACACTTAACGGGAAACAGTGATGGCTCTTAGCAATGGACTGCCGCGCAACAGGTCTATGGGTCGAATCCCGCCGCGGGCATGAACTTCACCGCATGGTGGAAGGTTGTTTTGCGAATGCTCGCCCGGCTAGCGAGCTTTGAGATGAGACTGTGTCGTACCGATTTCAAAATCTGTCACGAAGCGGTAATGTACGATGGCATCATGGATCTACCAATCCTGGTAGAACACATTTGGAATAAAAATTCTCCACCTACCCGTAACTGATTTAAATTATTTCCAATAAAAATCAATAACTAATCATAGGTTATTTTTGATTAGGTAAGTGCCTACAATCATCGCTAAGTTTACCATATAAACTTTCGTACTACCTTAGGTATAAGTACCTACTACAAATATACATACTTATTCTGCAAATTTACGTAGGTAGATACATAGTACTAACTTTATTATTTGTTGTGATCTTATAGCTATGTAGATAGGTATGCAATGTAATGCGCGCCCGCGAATGTCGATTTGACATCGCTGACAGTTGCGTGCCTAGGCAGGCCTATATGATAAATGACAATTATATCGTAGATAGGTAGGTATCTTCCATTGAGCTTCTAATTCTAACCCTTTACTACTTTGTGTTAGGTAGGTACTTTCTCGAAGTTATATTACTGCTTAGACTATATTCTAAAAAGAATGCGGACTACCTACGTCCATACCATATCTAAAATGATTAGGTACTCACCATAGCTACCATGACCTGCGTATTGACTAATACCTACTAGGTACTAACTTAGGTGAGAGTAGGTGAGTACCTAGACATAGTTACGTATTTATATTACCCAAGTACCTATATGGATTATGGCGTCCGACACTTACTATCACGAACAAACTAATCAACAGCGAAAGAAAATCCGGTCCCCAACTCCCAACATATGTAAATATATATATATATATATATATATATATAAGTACGTAAGTAGGCATAGGCACTACTTATTGGTAGTGTATACATACGTGCACACCAAAAAGCAACAGGGCATTCCTACAATATAATATTATGTTCTAAGATCGCGGCGCGGTGCACGTGACTTTTGGTAGTATGCGTTTTGTTAATTATATTAGTGTGCTGCGCATGAGACCCGCCCGCCCGCTTCCCTCACCGCGGAATGGAAGTATTGACATGAGATGCCCAATATTATGAACGAAAAACTAGCGCGCAAAACTATGTGTGCCGACCTTTGGCTCTAGGATGTTTATGATTATACTACTGGATGTATTTGTTTTCCAAAATGTTATCTAAAATAATCATGAACTGAGCTATGCTTCTATGTAAATAATTTTAGGGATTTCATGCTCTATAAGTCGTTTATTTACGACTAAACATGCGCTAAAATTCGTGATATTACAGGGATGTTTCGAGGCTTATAACTATCATGTGAAGATTTTTTTTACAAATCGGTGCCAAGACAAGCCTAGATAATGAAGAGATAAATCGATATCATGCTTAGTTCTGGACCTAAAACCTCAAATAAGGGAGTGATCATCCTACGGCGTTTGTATGGAAAAGTTACCGGCCAGTTCAACCTTAAGTAGACTAACCTCTGCCTATAATAGATGCATTTCGTCAACGACCAACTGCACTGTGCCCGTCACACTGAGGCGTACAGTTGTTAGGTCTCATGTGTCTGTAATTTTACTAGCTCTCAAGGACTGCTGCCGGAACACACTGTTAGGTGCTTGGCGACAGATTTTCTGCTTGAAGGTGGTCGCTAGCCAGGCGGGCATTCAGAAAATGCCCTTCCACCAAGCGGTGAAGCTCAAGCCGCTGCTGCGTGGCAGTCCATAGCCAATGCCACTGAGCCATCACTGCTTCAAATTCATTAATATTATAAAATAGACCATATACATTATTTACATCGCATAACAAGATCTTGAATTGAGATCTCATTCATACATAAAATATGATAAAGTGGCCAGGAAATGACCATTTTGATTATTATGAGAGGCAACGAGCCAAGTATATTCAAATTACACAACAAAAGAGCCCAGCGAGTTGTAAATCAAGGTATAGAATGAGATTGAGACCTGACACTATTACTCTGCATCAGCCAGATCGTCCACCGCTGAACACAGCCTCCCCTATCATGGGGGTATTTGCCATAATCCCTTGCAGGCGGCTTGGGGATCGCAGTGCAAGATAGCAGTTGTTTAGAAGGTGCTGCTGCCCACCTTCCAGTATTTTTCCCTTAGTCACCTCTTACGACACCCACGGGATGATACGGGGAGGTGCAATTCTAACCTGGCACCCCACGGGGGATTCATTCTTGCGTATCCCAAAATGCAATTCCAACAGGATTTTTTATTCCTGATGGTCCACTCGTAGGGTCAAGACATACAGATATGGCTCAAAATATATTTATTTACATGTTCCTATTACCCAATCCCCTATAATATACGAGGTTGCTACATTACGAGGATGTTCAACAGAAAGGTTTTATGGCCGACCACCATTACTGATCCCAACCTTTCTTAGCAATGCTCTCGTTAGTAGTATCATCACCATCATCAGCCGAAGACGTCCACAGCTGAACAAATACCTCCCCCATACACATAGATATACACGTAAGTAGTGTACCTTTTGGATATTCAAAGCGTTAATATAATAAGGGGGCTTTGTGATCCCAGTGTGCATTATCACAATAGTGATTGGGGGCATGTTGCTCATTAGAATCTCGTATATCACAGTAATCAAGTACAATATTAAAGTAACATCGCTAATAATCAAATGTTTGTATATCCCGCCAAGTCATCAGTATTTACCATAAATAATTGTAGCAGTGACGGCTCAGTGGCATTGGCTATGGACTGCTGCGCAGCAGGTCCATAGTTCGAATCCCGCCGCGGGCTTGAGCTTCACCGCATGGTGGAAGGGCATTTTGCGAATGCTTGCCTGGCTAGCGACCACCCTCAGGTAGAAAATCTGTCGCCAAGCACCTAACGGTGTGTTCCGGCAGCAGTCCTTGAGAGCCAGTGAAATTACAGGAACATGAGACTTAACAACTATGTCTCAAGGTGACGGGCGCAGTGCAATTCGTGACTTGTGACGAAATGCATTTGTTATAGGCAGAGGTTAGTCCGTTTAACATCAGGTGGGCTTCGAGCTTATTCCTTCACAATAACATTAGAAAAAAATTAAAGAAATAGTATATACAATAGTTGCAACATTACCTGCTGTGCAGTATATTGTGCTGGGGTAGAGACGGGTTAACCTTAGGGCTTCTTTACTGTTCCTCACTGATGTTCCAGTGACCATGATCTTTTGGACACCTGCGTAAACAGATATAAACATTAAAAGTAGATACATCACCACACCTGTACAATGTACATCCACAAAGAGGTACTAGTTAGGGTTGCCATAACTTCTAGGAACAAAATGTGGGACGTTTACTCTTTCGATGCTCAAAATCATAATGAGGCCGTATTCCATTTGACGTACATTTCGTTATTTTCGATAATTTTGACCACTTTTTGCGTCTATGGATCCACATTTAATATGAACCATAGACAAAAATTGTTAAAAGACGCAAATGACAAAATTATCGAAAATAACGAAATTTGCACCAAGTGGTAAACGCCTAAACTTGCTACTTTTTAACTACAGCATACCATACGCATAGTGAGAGTATGTGTTTACAGATACCGTCTGATCTCAACCACGGTGGCTATCAATTAGTTAAAATAAATTAAATAAAAAATCGTAATTTTTTTGGAAAACGAATTTATTCGACGAGTTACATGTTTAAAGGCTAGTCATCTATGATGCGTGCGCCGCCGCACCCCGCCACCGCGAGCCGATGCGGGGGCGCAAGCCGCGCCTCTATTTTTCCATATTTTGTTGAAATACGGGACGGGATGATCAAATGCGGTAACAGTCCGGGACGGAAGATACGGGACGTATGGCAACCCTATATATAGTGGATTAGGAGGCAGATACCAACAAAATAACAATGAATAGCTGTAATAGTTGCTGGAGTATCATAAAAAACATCAAGCGTTTCACAGACGACAGCAATAATATAAAGCTATATATTATAGCTCGATACACTTCAATACATCTCAACACATTTTCCATAGAAATTGACAAGTGACAACACATGGCAGCTATAATATACAGCTTTATAGTATTACCACCAACTTAACTGTGCAGTTTTCGAGGGCGCTACTGGTCAAGGAAATCAACTACAAACTGTCACAATTTGAGGGAAAGTTTTAGTTCATTTTTCTGCCACCTGAACAGATAAGTTGGTGGGACTGTACATTTTCGATTCTCAATACTGAGAGTTATGCTATAATATATATTATAGCTGCCGTCTGTGAACTCCTTTAGAGCAATGTTATCACACTATTACAAAAGCTTCTGAGTATATTTGTTACTCTTTCACACTGAAACGGCTGATCCAATTTGGATGAAATTTGGAATATATTTTAGGTTCTGAATAAACACAGCATACTTTTCACTATCATCATCTTCACTTTTCCTCATTCCTGACCTAGGTAAAACCGTGAGGCACTACGAGTAGGCAATAAAAGTTTTAACCATTTAGCAATCGATTTACAAATATGTGATATTTCTAAGTTTTTAACTTACTCAATACTTTATTTTTTCGTTAATGGAGCGTGACCATCTCAAGGATAGCGTGTTTCAATTTAATGTTATTGTTTCGTGATCTATTGCTCTCAATACTAATTGTTTCCTACCGTCGACAATAATTACTAAATACTTCGTATATCACTCCATTTGTGAATGTGGCCTATGTTTTTTTCATAATAATAAAACATTTTCTTTATATACACATGAAAATTGCCTAGGGAACAAGTACATTTACGAGTATTGTTGAGATTTTATTCGTATGCTTTTCTGACGAGTCTCGTTTCGGTATGCGGCTTGATACAAGACGTACTCGAGTTTGGAGAAGCTTTGGACGTCAAAAACGTTTAAAATTCTGTTTACCCATATGGATATGGAACAATAATGATTTGGGCTGGTATTTGGATCGGTGGAATAACAGATCTCATATGGATCAGGGGCAACCTCAATGCTCAGATTTATGCGGAGAGTATTGTTTCAGAAGTGATCATCTCTTTGCGAAGCCGTTTGGGTAATTCGTTTCGTCTAAAGCACGGTAATGCACGTCCTCAGACGGCTAGAGTCGTAAATCGCACTCTTGCCGATGCTCGCATCAACGTTCTCCCGTGGCTTACTCAATCGCCAGACCTCAACTCCATTGAACATGCATGGGATATGCTACAAAGAAGAGCTCTGCCAGCTATGGATGCCGTGCGTACCCCACAACAGCTTTTTGACTTGTTACAAAGAACATGGGCGGCCATTTTTCAATGTGATTTTGATGAACTGATTTTAAGCAAGTCATCATCGCTATGCTTGTGTTAGTTGGGTAAATTGTAGAAACATAGATTATCGCGGAGAGAGCTTTCATCCCTTCACTGTCAATTTGCCGCATGTTCGTTCAAAGCGATTTCAGAGCTCTTTTATCATGCGAACAGCGAAGCAGTGGAACTCTCTCCCATCGTCAGTCTTTCCAGGTGCGTATAATCCTGGTGTTTTCAAAAAAGGAGTAAATAGGTTTCTTCTGGGCAAGCGTGATTCATCTTCGACGTCGTCATCGCTTACCATCCGGTGAGATGGAGTCAAACGCAAACCCATCTAATGTAAAAAAAAAAAAAAAATTTTACAATAAACATAGCAAAATATATATTTTTTTGCGTTTTTCTGCCATTTGATTGACGACATTAACTTAAGTTACATTTCTTCATATTGCAATATAAAGGGATTCGTTGCTAACTTAAACATAGGAATTAAATTAAAAAACCAGTCTGGATAATTTGTTTTGGTAAATATTAATTAAATATTTTTTTATAGTTCAAATGTATAGTGTATAGTATACATGAATTCCTAGGCAATTTTGATGTGTGTATTATGATATTATAAATTAGGATATATCACACCCTGTCCATTAAAAATCATTTGTGTTCACTTCTTTTAGTAATGTTTTGAGCTATTTTATGATATTTAATAATGATATATATATTATTATAGCCATGTGCGTGATTCGAACGCGAGCCATCCACCCTTATAACCGGGGTATGCTCTAACCACTAAGTCAACATGACATATGTATAAAATCTGTCGCCAAGCACCTAATAGTGTGTTCTGACAGCCGTCCTTGAGACACAATAATATGAAATTTCAGCCACATGAGACTTAACAACAGTATGTTTCAGGGTGATGGGCGCAGACTTGTCCATCTGTTATAAGCAGAGATAACAGCATATCAACAGGTGGGCTTCATGGGTGATTGTCAAAATCGGACAACAAACAAATTTATAAACGTTAATACATACAAGTATGAAATTTATTTAACACATTAGCTGTCTAGTGTACCTCAAAAAGCCAATGGCGTAAGGTATAACCACAAATACTATGAAACAGTCATGTGAGAGCCAGATTAAAAATAAAGGTTTGTCATCTGGTGGTTCTGCCACAAAAACTTAGATAGATAATAGAATTTTGGTATATCTCCTCAGACTCTGAGTTACTGATATCTAAAACTGCAATTCAAGCCAAGCGTGGGGATTATGGTAAATCCCCCCTTAATATTGATATAAATTAAAGGAGAGGCTGTGCTTAGCAGTGGACAATCTGGCTGATACAGTAGAGAGACGATGAATGACTTAACATTACATGGATTGACCGTGGTGGATGCCGGGTCCATCGCGTTGCAAAGGAAGAGGCTAGAGGGGCCTGGGACTTGCAACCTAGGACTAGGGTTAAGGGGCCCCTTTATGATATAACAATGCTCCCTTTCACCGATCGAGCCTTCTCCTGTACCTAACCAAATTTGGTATGATCCTACTAATGCCACCTTAGATACACATTCTAGGATGGAAGTTATGGTTGTTCTTGGTAGGCCAAGGTTTTTAAGTAGGTTGTATAGGGATTTCGCTGGTAAACCCCTTGCTCCAACTTCTACAGGATATAAATTAACCACATAACCGTTTTTGGTTAATTCATTTGTTAGGTCATAATATTTGTTTGTTTTAATTGTATTTTATTATGTGGTCTTTAGGTATGTTTGTTTCCCACAGCACAGTCAATTCTATAAATACTATGCGTTTTAGATTTTTTGAGTATATATATGTCTGGTCTGGAGGATGAAACACCAACAATATCATCCATAAAAAGGTCGATTTATAACATAGTTTATAGGATCAAATGAACAAACATTTTTTTTCACTGTTTGTGAAAAAATTATGAACCCTAGAAGAATGAGGCCGACCTGCGAATGGCCAGATTTTTTATGTTTTACTTTTAACAATTTATATTACAATCTCAGCAAGTTTGATGCTTGTATTACCGTTTTTATAAAAGAACATAATAACATTTTATCAAAATATTGGTTTTATGGAAACCAAAACAGTGGAGGTGGCCTCCCATTGGGCAAATCCCCTGTGTCTCAAGAAATACAGTCCTTTAAATGTATAATGGACAGACAGTGAAGGCTTAGCAATAGATACCATATTCTTTCATGGAACCCAAAATTAACCATGAGTTAGTATTTAAACTGATGTATAGCAGAAATCTGTTAAATATTATAGCATAATCTTACCTGTGAGTGAAAGTTGTTAATTACATATAAACCTTATTAAGTACATACATCAAAATTAATTGTAGTGGAACTGTAAATTTTGACCCAGTTATGATATAAGACATAGATGGCTCATTGATAAAGCATCTACATCTTTAATGAGAAAGTGCGAATAAAATTATTAAATGAAGTGTTATGTAAACTGACAGGACAAGTAGGCCAACTAATTTGGAAATACAAAATTAGCACAGCCTAGAAGTAAATGAGGCACATTACATCTGCACCCACTACAACTACACGATGACCACGACCACTGTGCCAAGAGCTAAATTACTAAGAAGAGGAAGTGAATACATTTTTATTTATAATTTATAATTTTATACCAGTATTTGTTATTGTGATATTCTTAGAGAATATCACAATAACAAATTCTAACAGAGCAAGATGTTCGCCTTAGTTAGGAATTGAAATCTTCCAGGTATATAGATAGACTGTAGATCCTTAGCTACCAAATTTGTCATAATATATTGAATTAAATTGGAGATAGTTTTATCAGGATGTGAATGCAATACATACAAGTTTTAATAGATTAGAACTCTTAAGTAGAAGTACTGCCACCATACCTATTCCTACAGACAAAAACATTACTATAAACAGTAATGTTTTTATTAGTTTGTTCGAAGGACCGGTCAAATTACAGGCACATGAGTGCCAGCGAAATTAGAGGCACATAAGACTCAATAACTTTAAGTTTCAGGGTGATGGGCGCAGTACAGTTTGCCAAATTTGATGAACTGCATCTGTTATGGGCAGGTGTTACCTTAACTACTTGACATCAGGTGGGCATCATCCTTATTCAATCACAATAGAATTAACAAAAAAATACAAGAATTTAGCAATTGTTTCATATGAATCAATTAAAATGAATGGCAATTATTCAGTTACCAAACCCATGCTATCTACAGCAGTCTTTATTCTGTAATATTTATCACAAATATTGTCATTGAAAATATGCCTGGCATATTTACTGCCTTTCATGATGGACCATCTTGTCAATATTTTGCGGTCCTTCAGTGACACTGAGTTTTAAACAAGCTGAAGATAACACAACTTGCCTGCATCTTTTGCCCTTTGGACGACCGAATCGAGATCACGGCCGTATTTTTTATTAGTCAAATTTGCGCCGATATCGATTACAATAAGGTTCTCATAACATCCCTTCAGATTGTCTGCAACTTGAGTTTCTTCCGACGTCATCTTCGGTTTTTGTGAAGCTTATTGGTTTGGTGTTTACCTGCAATATTTCACTTCTATAATAATATTCCACACTGCTCAGGTATAGGAGAGTTTGAACGTGTACTTACAAATTGTATCAAACACTCGTGCTAAATAAGCTTCTGGATTTTTAATGACTAGTAGAAAAGGTTAACCCACTTCACTGAGCTGCCACCATGTTTTTGTCATGTGTTCTCTATGCCGACTCAGAACGTCAACGTCAGTTTGTAAAGTTTTATTGGACCGTGGACAGAGTCTCTCTCTGCGTATTGGACACAAAAATAATAACAGAGGCAAACATTGGCTAAAATATTAAACAACGAAAACATACATTTTAAAGGTTCGTTCCAAAACTCCATATGTAGGGCGTTCGGATAGCCTATCGGTGCCAAAAATAACACTCACAAACGCTAAAAATGATCACACGGGCCGTTCGTTTTGGGACTTCGTGAGCAAAAATATCGTTTTCGCTCACCGTTCGGATAGCTTTGAAAACGCTACAAATGACAGAGAAAAGTGATATTTTTGACCCATGTCTTACCGTGGGATCGTGTTGATCGTTTTTTGACAACTGCTGTTTTGACAGTTGTATTTGGCGCGATTGAAGAGTTTCACAAGTTTTTTATATATTATTTATATTATATATAAATATATAATATAAATACTATATTATATGGTAGGTACCTACTTGTTTTGTTAATTTTAGAGATTGATTCCATGTTTCGTACTTTGCAAAATTGTTAAAATATTGTCGGTTGTCAAAGTATGTTTTAAGCCGTTCGGATAGCATGCAGTAATTGGTGGTCAAAAATAGCAAAAGCTTCTATCCGAACGCTAAAACACAAATGCCACTTTTGAAACTGCTACAAACGCAATCGAGCCAAAACGAACGCACCTATGAAAGCATATTATTTTATTACTTGCCTATACTCTGGTTTTTTAATTCGAGACAGGGCGCTGTCAGATACAAAAACGAGATAATAGTATACCACCTGTAAAATAGTAGTACATCTGGGAGTTATTTATAAAAACAATAGTACACATTGATTTATTTAGAATAACGTATGCTTTTTATACAATATACATTCCATGTAATTTCAGGCATCATTTCGTTATTTGGTTTAAAATTCGCACAACTACCGGCGGCTTAATTAAAAATACATACCTATATGTTATTTGGTGAGTCTGGTACATGCGCGAGACGCTTTCCTGAAAAGTCAGATTTGCCGTGATTTTTGGCTAATAGCGCCCTCTAAAAACACCGTCTCAAAAGATTTATCTAATGCCATACATAACCACAAGATGACAGAACAATCAACTACATCAAAAACGTGCGAAGCCAAATGCAGTGGGATATAAAAAAAACTCAACATCAACTTCTGTGTAAGTAGGTATTAAGTAAAAGGTTTATTGTTATATATAAGTTATATATATTACTTGCTCAGTGTAACTTAGTTTATGGCATGGAAGTAAAAAGTATTGTTGAGGTGATATACTAACCTAAGCATCAGTGTAAAGAGGTTGGACTACTACCATAGTGTAGTTGGTTGCTAGGGAACCAATTTTTGTTAGTTTTATAATGTCATCGAATAAAAAACCTTCTCTTGACAAGTTCCTTATAGAGGTCACTTGGAACGTCAGAAGGATCGGTTTTTTCTGGCGTACTTTTAATGTGAAAATTATCTTTTGTTGAGATTATATAGTGCATTAGCTAGTATTGTGTGTAATACATGTAAAGTAACCACTAAGGTGTAGTTTGTATATATTTCCACATCCCAGGTAAGTTTTGTAAATTTAGTTTTATCTGACAGTTGAATTATTGCTCATTTGTTTTAATGGATGAAGGTGGCGGGGGTGGTTGGCCCCCCGAAAATAGTCAACCGAATATTGAAAATAATGATGGTGATTCTCATACCATCCCCTCACCTGCAGAATATGTGTCTATTGCGTCTGATTCATCATTAGATGTAATAGAACAAATACATCAGAACAGCAATGGTTCCTTTGACACCATTAAACGTAGAAAACACTGCAAAAAACATTTAAAAAAGAGTAAGGATGTAAAGAAAAATGAATCTCAGGATTCAATAATACAACTCGGTCAAACATGTGTATCAAATGTTCATAACACGCAAATGCTAGTAGAAACTCAAATAGTAGATTCTTTTGCATCAGCCCCTGTTAATATTACACAAACCCCAAACATACCGGCATATGTGCCATCAGGTAGGCAAATATACAACTCTTCTGACAAAGGCCCCTACATTGTTCATGTCCAGAAGACAGATCCAGCATCATGATCTCCTACCTCATACCTTCACCCCGTTAATTTTGGCCGATTCCTGCATAAAAATAACTTCATTAATATTATTGATGGTAGCATCCAACGAATTGGAAGAAACAGAATACAGTTGTCATTCTCCGATGCCAATTCGGCAAACGCTTTTATCATAAATGATGTAGTTGTGAAAAACAATTATAAAGCTTTTATCCCAACATTTAGTACCACTAGGTTGGGCTTAGTTAAGGGTATTCCACTTGAATGGTCCGAGGAGGAAGTTTTAGAAAATGCAAAAATTCCTATTGAAGGTATTAATATTATCAAAGTACGACGTCTGAACTATAAAGTATTTGTTGATGGTTCTCCAATCTACAAGCCAACCCAAACATGCGTGTTAACCTTTGATGGTCAAGTGCTTCCCCAAAGAATTTTCTTATGCTACAATTCTTTAACTGTAGAGCGTTATTACTACCCTACTGTACAGTGCTATAACTGCTGTCGTTTTGGTCACACTAAAACCAACTGCCATTCAAAACCTCGCTGTTTCAAGTGTGGCGAAGCCCATACTGGAGAGAGCTGTAATGTGGAGGAGGGTACTTCTACTTGTATGTTATGCTCAGGTCTCCACTTTGCTACTAATAAGTGCTGCCCGGAGTTCAACAGACAAAAACTCATAAAAATATCCATGGCAGAAAAGAACATCTCCTATGCTGAAGCAATGAAATTACACTCACCCATTAAAAATAAGAGCTTCAGTGATGTTACAAAAACATCATATGCTAACATTTCCTCAACACCTTCAATTTCATCTTCCCATAAAAAAACTGTATTCCTTAAACCACGTTCCCCTCCGCCACAAAGTCATGGTTATGACCGTTCTGCTCATCAATCTATAATCAGTGACCCTCCCACATCGAATAATAATGGTCAAGCCTATCCTAAAATTGATTCTACAACTCCATCCAATAGTATTCTTGATTTAATTCATGCACTCACTAAACTTCTTAATTCATCTATCAATAATGTACCGTCCCACGCTGCCCAAATTACTTCTTTTCCTCTATTAAATCCTCCACATTATGGCTCCCGCTCTCGGGTTGCAGTGGAATTGCCGGAGCATCAATAATAAAAAACATGACCTTTTATATCTGATAAATAAATATCAACCCATTGTATTTGCCATCTCTGAAACATGGTTAAAGAGTGGATCCTTTTTTAAGGTTCCACATTACCTGTGTTTCAGAGATGACAAAACTATCGTTGGTGGTTCAGCGATACTTGTTAAAAACTGTGTAAATACTCATCCTGTACAAATTCCATTATCATCATTGGCTGACAGCTTCTCCATAGTTGCTGTCAAGTTAAAAAATATTACATTCATTTCATTATATGCAGCAGTTCCATCCACTGATATTTTAAATAAAATTCATATTGCTATATCCCAAATTAAAGGTCCTTACATAATAATGGGTGATTTAAATATACATCACCCAGTCTGGGGTTGTGAAGTTTCAGATCCACTTGCAGATTATCTTTTTAATATTATGGATAATAAAGGCTTATGCCTATTAAATTCAGGATCTCCTACCCGTCGTACAAAACCTACTGAACGGATTAGCGCTGTTGATTTAACCTTAGTATCAGCTAGCTTAGCTCCCTCAATGACTTGGAAAACTTTATGCTCCACTTTTGGTAGTGACCATTTTCCAATTCTTTTTGATCTACCCTTTTCAAAAATCGAGCCAATGCCATTCAAACCTTTATTACAGTATAAATTAAATAAAAATACACTCTCAGACGAATGGTCAAAATTTTCCTCATTCCTTGAAAACCTTATTTCTGAACTTCCTCCCATTCTTCCTCATTCCTTAAATGAATGTGTCAGCTCACTTATAAATTGTATGCATACAGCTGCTAAAAATTCTTTTCCTGCAAAGGTACAAAATTTGACTCATAGGTCCCCTCCATGGTGGGATCACGAGTGTACAGTAGCAGTGTCAAATAGGAAGAGCGCTGAGGAAATGTATTGTGAGAATATGACAAATGAAAATTTTGATAATTTAACTACAGTTTCGTTTAATACAAAACAAATTCTACACTCTAAAAAATCAGAGGGGTGGAAAAATTACTGCTCAACTATTTCTCCTCATGTTCATTCAGCTTGTGTATGGAAGTCAATACGAAAATTTCGTGGCTCTTATAGGGAACCTTCCCCTCCTTATCCTAATAATATGAGTTGGTTTGAACAATATATGGATAGACTGGCTCCTCCGTTTGTTTCCAATTATTTTAATTCTTTGTCTCATTCTCTTACTCATGATGCAAGTTCCCTTCCATTTTCCTTGCAGGAATTGCGTCTTGTGCTTTCTTCTCTTAAAGATTCTTCTCCTGGAGCAGATGGAATTCCTTATTCTTTTTTGATCAATGCTGGAGAAAAACTTTTAAGTTATTACCTTGAAATGATAAATTTGATGATTGATGTAGGTATTGTCCCATCGGCAATGAAAACCCAAATTATTATACCAATTTTAAAGCCAGGTAAAGATCCTGAAAATCCTGATAGCTATCGTCCAATAGCCATGTCTTCTGTATTGACGAAGATAGTTGAACACCTAATAAAAAATCGACTTGAATGGTTAATTGAAAGTAAGAATCTTTTACCTGAATCTCAATATGGTTTTCGAAAAAGCAGAGGTACTTTAGATAGTTTATCTTTATTTGTTACTGATATAAGACTCTCATTTTCAAGAAATGAGTCCATTGTTGCCGCGTTTCTTGATATATGTTCTGCTTATGATAATGTTATACTTTCAGTTCTAAAATATAAGATGGAAAGCCTATGTCTTCCAGGTAAACTTATAAATTTTATACTTAATTTATTTATAGACCGTACAGTTCAACTTAGAGTTGATGGTGAAATTAAATGCTCTAGATCTTTGTTTAAAGGTCTACCTCAAGGTTCTGTGC
The DNA here is from genome assembly GCA_963890685.1 of Plagodis pulveraria. Classification (NCBI taxonomy): domain Eukaryota; kingdom Metazoa; phylum Arthropoda; class Insecta; order Lepidoptera; family Geometridae; genus Plagodis; species Plagodis pulveraria. Next base: position 4,104,886 of record OY982964.1, on the reverse strand, counting down.
TTAGTCCACTTCTTTTTAATATTTACACCTATGACCTTAATAGGTTTGTTTTACCTTATTGCAGATTACTACAATATGCTGATGATCTGGTGTTATACGTTGCAAATCGTGACATTTCAAATTCGGCCCAGATCATATCGCAAGCTCTTGAGTCATTGCACATCTGGTTAGGTAATAATGGCCTAGATATTGCTCCCCTAAAGAGTTCTGTTGTTATTTTTACCAGAAAACGGCTAAAACCAAGACTTGACATAATGTTAAATAACACAAGAATACCTGTTGAAAATGAAAAAAAATTTTTAGGTCTCATTTTAGATAGCAAGTTAAACTTTTTGTCACATTTAAACTATATTTCAGTAAAATGCGAAAGAAACCTTAATATTATAAGGTGTTTGGCTGGTGTTTGGTGGGGTGCTCATCCTTATTACCTAAAGCTTCTCTATAATGCTATTATTCGTAGTGTTATAGATTATGCTTCATTTTTATATGAACCCGCTTGTAAAAAGGCACTCAACAAACTGGACTTGATCCAAGCAAGAGCTCTACGCATTGTCATAGGTGCAATGAAGTCAACCCCTAAAAATGCGATGCAAGTAGAATGTGACGACCCTCCTTTTGATTTAAGACGCCAATATCTATCAGATATGTTTTTATTTCATTTGTTTCAGTTTTCCTCCCATCCCATTTTCCCAAAATTACAACTTTTGTATAATTACACTTCTCTGCCTTATTGGAATCATAAAAAAACCCCTTGTTTAGTTGTAAGTTATGCAAAAATTATGAACCTTAAATACACTACTCATAGAACTCTTAAAATTGCTCTATTTGAATTTGATTACCAATGTGCCTTATTTAAACCCACTATACATCTTAACTTAGATTTATTGAAAGGAGATGTTTTTGCTAATAAGCATTTTCTTAGGGTTAAAGATACATTTTGGCATGGCTGGCATTACATCTTCACAGATGCTTCTAAAATGGCACAAAATGGGTGTGTTGGTGTTGGTTTATTTCATCAAAACTACAATATAGTTCAAAAGATTAAGTGCCCCCCTGAAACTTCTGTGTTTGTTGGAGAATGTAGGGGTATTATGGAGGCAATCAACTATATATTGTTGTTTAAATTAAATAAAACCGTAATTTTTTCAGATTCATTAAGTGCTCTTCAAGCCTTTCACAGTAATCCCTTCAAAATAGGTTCCAAGAACTGGATCATATTTAAGTGCAAGGAACTGTTGATGAGATGCTTAGCTTTAGGTTATTCTGTTCAGTTAGCCTGGATTCCGAGTCATAGTAATATACCTGGAAATGAAATGGCAGACAAGACTGCAAAGCAGGCAGTTATTTGTGGTGATAAAGTACCATTCAAAAATTATCCCCAAGACCTTTTGCTTCTCCCTAGTCAAGATTTAAAGCTGAGGTGGTCGAAAAGGTGGTTAGTAAGCAGTAAGCGAACTGGATATAACTATGCCAAATATCAACCGAATATTCAATGTAAACCCTGGTTTTTTAAATATAAATATAATAGAAAAATTATATCGACAATATCAAGATTGCGATTTGGCCATTGCTGTTCTGGTGTTCATTTAAAAAAACTCAGAATCAAAGATTCCTCTATATGCGAGTGTGGTATAGATGAAGCAAATTTAAATCACATCTTCTTTTCATGCCCCATTTTCGACCATAAATCATTATTCGATTCATTAATACAATATAAATATCCATTACCTGTACATATAGACAACATTCTATGTAATATAAATCATATTTCAATATACATAATATCATGTTTTGTAAATACAAACAATATTAAATTGTAGTTCTCAGTTGTGTGTAAATAATTTTAACAGTATCTCATGTAATTTTTTGTTTTTTTTTCTCTCATTTTTCATTATAAATAATACATTATCACATTGTATTTTCTGTAGTTAGTAAGTTTTAGATATTTTTCCATTGTTTCAGATATGTATATACTACACCAAATTCAAAATCCCGTTCAAGATTAGAATATCCTTTCTGACGTGACATTGGCAAAAATGTTCTAAACAATTGCCATAACAAAAAAAAAAAAAAAAAGTTCCTTATAGTGTGTAATATTTTTCTTTGTTTTTCTTTATATTGGTATCTTATAGATATTTGTGAAAACTCTACTCATTTTCAATTCCACTGTAGTTCTGCTAGGAATCAACATATTCCTTTAAGAGGTTCTGGTCTCCAGAGAAAAATAAGAAGAGGAGGGTCCACAGGCAGAAAATTGCAAGGCAAACAAAATTGGTCAACATGGAAGTATAAGGTTACCATCATTATGGGAGGCACAGAAGGTGCCACAGAAGCAGTAGAAGGTAAAATCCAGAAGCCAATTCTTGTCGAAGGAGCAGGTGGCGCCGAAATCAGCAAATACGACAAAGCGATGGATAGTTATAGGAAGGCTGAAACAGGTACTTTGCTCATGCTTACGACAAATATGTCTGAAGACACACTAAAGAAGGTGATGAGGTACAAAATAATTAAAGGAAATTTTAATATATTGACTGGTAGGTAAATTAATAAATGAAGGCAAGGATGTAATTAACAATGTAGTCAAATATATTATAATAGGCATAAACAAATATACATATATATTAGATTTTTAATTTGACATTGTAAAATTTAATGACTTTTATCAACTGTAATTATACCTAATTCTGTACTGTGTTAATATACCTAATTCTTAAAATTACTGTGTTTTCTGTTCATATTGTTTCTTAATGATAAGTACCCATAGATATTAATTTATAAGTAAGGTGCATCCTAATCCTAATCATTTCAAAACCAACTTTTACAAAATTATGTTTCTTAGGAATGAGTGTGAAATGGTGCCAATGCAGGGCTACCCCTTCGGCGAAGAGTAAATCTGCGTGACGTGTATGCCACTGGTATATTTATGTTCTTTCTAATATTGGACGCGTTTATAACAAACAGTTTTCCCAGCAGAAAATGTTTGTTAGCTAAACATGTTACATTTTAGAAACGAAATATATTATATCTGCGTCATACACGACGCCGCCGGCGTAGCAGGTAGGTATTATATGAATGTATGTGGAAGTAATACTAATCTAATCACACATTCATAGTCGTGCATGTGTGAGTAAATTTTAGTTCCGGATTGTGATACCAGAGTAGTCTCTTGACATAACGGGTCGGCATAAAAACTCGTAAAGGGCCTCTCTATTCCCAGTATATTACTTTTCTCTATGGTCTGGTAAATCGATACTTTCTTGGATTAACTATTTCTAATTGTAGTCTTGATCAAATTTAGATTTAATTGCTTGCACGTAGATAGATATAAAGTTAGTCACATTTACAATTGTAAAAACACACACGTCACACACCTTTGAAGAGACGAGGGTACGTGACCTGAACAAAGTGCGATTACTAAAAACCTAACTTGAGAACACCTTGATAACAAGTAAGTTATCTTTAATAATGACTTTACAAAATATGCCGTATAACCAACGCAACAATCTAATAAGCTTAGGAATCGAGGAAACCCGGTGATAGGTACCTACATAATAAACGGAATTGGTCTATGGGTTCATCGAGACCTACAATCAATTGATGTATTTGACTAAGGGTGCGTTTCATTTGAGTGAGATTCGCTAAAAACGCTAAAAACGATCACACTCCCAAAAAGTTTTCCACATGGGTCATGGCGTTATTTTCGCCTTAAACGCTACATCTAATGTCAAAAGTGACAGAAGTTGCAAGTTTTAGTGGCATTCTTAGCGTTCTTATCCAAAAATGGAACGGGGATGACAGTTACAAACGATCACGTGATCATAACCACAGACGCAGAATGTGATCAAAATTATCGAAATTTACGTTCTTAGCGGTTAATGGAACAGGCCCTAAAAGACTGTTAAGTTTTAAAAAGTAGTACATTAGCCGTACGACTTTCGTAATGCGGTAGTACGGAGAAGAAATTCTAAAAAAGTCGTACAAATACTATTTAAATAGTACATCTGACAGCGCTGAATTCGAGATCAAAAATGTAAACAAAGGGGTTATCCGTGCAAAAAAATTAAATGTACTTAGTAATTATACTAATTTTGGAAACCGATGAAGCATTTAACATAAAAAAAAAAAATTTAAGCAATAATTGATTACTTAAGTAGTCACTAATAAAACACTTTTTTTATGCCAGTACATATAAACGCATATATTCAAGCCTGAAAAAAATAATATAAGATTTTTTTGTTTTTAATTGCCACACTGGCGGGATCGTCGACATTTTCCAGCTGACGCCATTTTTGGTTGTTCGTAGGCAAATCGTATTTAGATTCGAATATGTTTCTCGCCGATATTTTTTCTTGTTATTGTGAATTTCCTTGTTATTTATTATGGTTTTTATCGTTTATAGTTATTTTTAGAGAGTTGGTGTGTGTTACGAATTATTTATTTTCGTAATATGGAGGCTATGGAGCCAGAGCTCTAACCGGGCTTCAACAACGAAAGATATTGTATCTCCTGTTAAGAAACGTGTTCGCAAGTTTTAGAGTGCTTCCGAAAAGTTGATGGTGATGAAGGCGTATAAACACACATCTATAGCGTAGCCAAAACACGAGTATTGCTCTTTCTAGTAAATAATACGGGATAACTCACGTGAATAAGTCAGATAGCTCCGACTATAGTTTCAACCACATCGGTGGTCTTTTTCAAGGAGAGCTCGGGACGCCCGCGTTGACGTCTCGCTTAGCACTGAGTATTGCTCTTTTTTATGTTATTGTGACAGAACAAGCTCGAGGCCCACCTGATGTTAAACGGACTAGCCTCTGTCTATACGACTGTATGATGACATGAGACTTCATGTGCCTGTAATTTCACTGGCTCTCAAAGCCTCCTGCCGGAACACACCATTAGGTGCTTGGTGACAGATTTCCTACTTGAGGGTGTTCGCTAGCCAGGCGGACATTCGCTAAATACCCTACCAACATGCGGTGAAGCCAAGCAAGGGATTCGAACCATGGACCTGCTGCGTGGCATTCCATAGCCAATGCCACTTAGCCATCACTGCTTCAAATGTCCTAAAAAAACCGCGGACATGTTGGGAATATCGTCAGTTTCAGTCAGAAGGGTAGTCCGCAAAAATAAGGGAAGCGGTAAGTTCACTTCGCCAAGATAACTTTTCACGCTATAGGTACGGCAGATTGTTCACCATTTTTTCAAGACAGCAAAATTCATAGTATTTATATATATATATTATATATATAAATACTATATATTATATAGTATATATTATATAGTATTTATATAATATATAGTAAAATTATTATTTATATAATTTAGTAAAGGTAATTAATACTTTTGTACTTTCTCACCAAAATAAGAAAACATATACCTCCTCAAGCACAAGTCACACAATCAAATCCAAAACTTCCACCGTTGAACCAGGTTCGTTTGGGGGGATTTGCCATAATATCCACGTGGCGTCTTGAGGATGGCAGTAGAATTTGTTAGTTCTCCATTAGGTGCTGCTTCCCACCTTCCGGTAATTTTGTGGCCCATGGGATGCTGGGTTATAATGTCACCCCCGTTTCTTCCCGTGGGTGTCATAAGAGGCGACTAAGGTAAATATATACGGTATACAGGTGCGGAGTTATTTCAATTTAATAAAAATGTGTGAAACTTAGCGCAGCAGGGAGCGCCGTTACGGATTACGTAAAAACATTTTGAAGAAAAAATATTGAATACCCCTGACCAGTTAGTTTGACAATGACATATATTGACATTTCTTCGTTTACCTTTTTGATCTCGAATCAAACTGTCACCGGAAGTACATCCAACTCTAAAAACCTACATCCAGGTTCCGTGTCCGTTGCACCCATATGGGTCCGGCTACTCAATATGATCAGCGGACTGCGGGATCGCGAGCACAATGCAACGACAGAACAATGATTCAAATTCAATAGCTTAAATTATACTAAACATTTATTACTATTAAGTAAATACTGTTTCAATAATGGTTGTGTAACATCATTGATCAGTGAAGATATGTAGGTATGTAACATAAAGGTAGGTAGGTCATACTTGAATAAAATATATTATATTTATCATTTATTATATGGCATATTAGTATGGCAATATTGGCATTTAGCATTTTTTTCAGCACTGTAACACGCTATTTATTTATAGTGATTAAATAACACACAGCAAAACAAACAAAAAAAATACGAAAATCATTTTAAGCAAACGTGCAGCCGTTAAATTAAATCGTCTGATGCTGACGTCTCGCTCAGTTTAATAGCTTTGCGTCGCACACTTTGTTCGATCCGCTCGCACACGCGCGTCTACGCAGTCCCATCCGATCCACGCGTTACCGCACCGCCGCGCGCCGCGCCGCCGCCGACACGCGCCGTGTCCGGACACGATACCGCTCCGGAACGCGATTCAGTTCCACTACTCAGTGCCTCTAGCAAGGCAATTCGGTCGGCCGGTACTGTTGGATCGGTATCCGAATTGTGGATGGAAGTACATCCATCAATAACGTTAGTGATGCGGATCCTCGGATTCGTATCCATCCGGACCTACCCATCTCTAGATCACAACCACAGACGCAGAATGTGATCAAAATTATCGAAATTAACGTTCTTAGCGACTAATGGAACATACCCTATAAATTACAAGTATTACAACCTGTGTAGGATATAAAATTAAATTTATCCAGTCCTAAAAAAGGGGACTTTCTAATCTTTCGTCTTAAAATTATTTCTGGAGTGTGTTTCGAATTCAAAATGAATGTGCGCAGTTTCCTGTCTAAAAATATGGTTTTAATAGTAATGTTGCCCGTGTTAGCCGGTGCTCACTATGGCTGGTATAAACTGCAATATAATGAAGCTCTTGTGACTCCTGAAGAACGGGAAAAGCTACCAATTATTCAGGTTAGCACCATTGTGATCATATTTTGTAAACATTACATCATGCAAAACCTATTGGTTGTGGTTCCTAAAGCAAATCCTCTGCCACTGACGATATTTATTGTATTGGTGCCTATGTAAATTATCGCCCTTTGTCGTATCCCTCCGTTTTGAAGACACTCCCCTTGCCACCTCCACTAGCATCGGAGTACTTGCCGTCGACACATCGAGCGTCGTTCAATTTCGCTGTCACTTGGAAGATAAGCCTAAATTAGCCTCTAAAAAGCTTGGTGTGCTCGGAAAGGCGAGTTGGTACTTCACGTCGGCCCATCGCCTGCAACTTTATAAGGCTCAGGTTCGGCCTCACATGGAAAGCTGCTCTCACCTCTGGGCGGGAGCTCCCCAGTACCAGCTTCTTCCATTTGACAGCATTCAACACAGACTGACTCGAATTGTCGATGATCCAGTTCTCTTCGGATGTCTCGACCCTTTGGCACTGCGTAGAGATGTTGGATCACTATGCATCTAATGCCTTTTGCCCTCCCATCAAAAAAAAAGTCTACACAGTGTTTCTGTTTACAGGTTTGCAATATTTTATAGGTGTGATAGACATAACATTTTATCAACAAATTACCCCCAGAAAGGGTGATATACCCACACTTTTTGTAAGCTGTCCTTGCTTGTAAGTAATTTTTTAAAATAGTTACGCTTTGTTAAGGCATCATAGGTGGCTTGTTATTATAATATACAAAACATGTCTATATATGTAACTGTGCAATAAACCATGCAACAAATTAGTTATTCAAATTTTGGTCTACAATAAATTATTTTTTTTTGTTAACCAAAATATATGCAAAACATTTTTTAACACAATATTACTACCATTAAAATTATATTATTTTTGAATCTGGATGACCCATGACCCAAAAAAATAAATTATTTTCTATTGACAAGTCCAATTAAGACCCAAAAACAAATATGGCAGCCATTCGAAAAGGAGGTGGTGGGCATGGTACCCATGCTTGGAGTAATTTGTTGATGAATGAAGAACAAGCAAATTGAAGCAGTGATGGCTCAGTGGCATTGGCTATGGATTGCTGCGCAGCAGGTCCATGGTTCGAATCCCGCCCAGAGCTTGAGCTTCACCGCATGGTGGAAGGGCTTTTTGCGAATGCCCGCCTGGCTAGCGACCACCCTCAAGTAGAAAATCTGTCGCCAAGCACCTAACGGTGTGTTCCGGCAGCAGTCCTTGAGAGCCAGTGAAATTACAGGCACATGAGACTTAATAACTATGTCTCAAGGTGACGGGCGCAGTGCAATTCGTGACTTGTGACGAAATGCATCTGTTATAGGCAGAGGTTAGTCCGCTTAACATCAGGTGGACCTCGAGCTTGTTCCGTCACAATAACATAAAAAAAAAAAAAAAAAAAAAAAAGAGAAAAAATATAGTCATGTGCTGGATTCAAACCCGTGTCCATCCACCAATATAGCTGGGGTATGCGCTGACTGCTTGAGCTAACATGACATTGACTCCTGACTCCAAGTTTTCCTTTCATTCTTTATTTAACTACCATATTGGGATGTAGCAACACCTATAGTTCAACTTGCATTGTACTACAAACAAGACCAATTTTGCAATTGGTTTTAAACTTGTAAATGATGATGCAACCTTATAATTTTAATATTGTTATATTTGCAATAATGCCTGCTTGGCGGATTACATTACAAATTTATGAGAGAAAAAAAATATAGTCATGTGCGGGGTTCGAACCCACGTCCATCTTATAGCCCTTATCTTTTGCAGATCATTAATGGGGTTTTACGCTGCTTTCTCGAATTAATGTTAAATATTATTTGTCTTTTGGAACTGTGTAAAGATTTCCAAGTTTCTGTTTTTTTTTTCAAACAAATGTCAATTAATAACATTCAAAACACACCACAAAACAGCATGATGATAGCTCATGATAGTTGAGTTTGTAATTTTTCAGAGGCAGAGGATTGCCACTTGAAATTGGTAATGTTAGTGCCACTCCACTCACAGTTTACACATAAAACTTATATGTTGCATTTCTTGTTTCAGTCTTTGCAAGGGAAAAAGGCAGCATGAAAAATTAAAAATTTTATAAGTACCTGTTGTTTAGTTGTAAATATAAAATTTAGAAATAATGCATACTGTTTAACTAAGATTATATAAATAACTTAATATCTATGTTACATTAGAAATAAATTACGTTTACATGTTTTATGTAGCTGTTTCAATCCATGATTCCGAATATCAAATCTAAAAATACTTTATTCCCTGGGCGATGCCCCGTCCACCCACTGGACTTTCCCACTGGTGGGTGGACGGGGATTTCAAGTTTCCCCTTCCACCCACTGCACTAGAGTTGGAACCAAATCAACTGCTTCATCGATATTACAAATAATACTTTTGCTATTGGATTACTACTACTCTGAAGAAAGGCCTTAGGCATGACAGCTGTCAAAGAGACAGTTGATGTTGCAGTTTTCAGTTTCGTTTCTTGTTTCGTAATTTTTAAACTACTAAATACCAGATAGTGTAACATTTAAGATCACAGTATTTGTAAGAGATTATTTTATAACATGTTGCATGAAAAGTTCACAGGTTCATTAACCTTTAGGCTACATATTCACCAGAGATATAATAATAATAATAAAAGCCTATATTCAGATAGTAGATTTACATATTATGAATAATTATCTAAGACTATATCCCCTATCTGTGTGTCCTTTTGGACAAATGCCTCCTCCAACTGAGACCATCTATCCCTATGTCATCAGCCCATCTAGTGGATGGCCTTCCTCGATTTCTCTTTTTGTCCATTATTGTTTTTGTAAATTTTTCCTTTCCTCTGATTGTGTGTCCTGTCCATTAATTGTTACTGTAACATCCTTTGTTTTAGTTTGTTTCTTTATAGTGGTAGTCCTTACTCTATCTGACAATCTTTTCCCCATCATGCTTCTTTCATAGCATTTTGACAGTTGGTAAGTTTCTTAATGTGGGCTTTATTAGTTGACGAGGTTTGGCATCCATATGTGAGCACCGGCAGTATGCAAGTGTTGAATAATTTTCTTTTAATAGTCATACTCATGTCTCTGCTTTTCATGATGTCTTTCAGACTCCAGTATTGTTTCCATGCATTTCATATTTGTCTATTTCTTTCGATGTTGAGTCCTGAGGTGCGATAACTTGACCTAATAACCTTGAATATTCGTTTTCATAGTCTATAGTGTTGTTATTAACATAGATAGGTTCTTTCTTCCCATTCGTCATAATTTTGGTTTTTCGTGTGTTCATGTTTAGTCCTACTTTACGACTTATCCTGTCTAGGTCTTTTAACATTTCCTGTATTTCTTCTTTTGATGGTGAGAGGATTATTAGGTCATCAGCAAATCTCAGATGTGACAGATACTCTCCGTTGATTAATAGTCCACATTTCTCCAGAGATATGCAAGGAAGAAATCCACATTGCTTCGCTCAGCAACACTAGAAAGATCAGTGAAGGGGAGCATTGATGCATTATAAATGGGCCCCTTAACCCTACTCCAGGGTTGCAAGTCCCAGGCCTTTCTGGCCTCTTCCTCTGCAACGCGATGGACCCAGCACCCGCACGATGAACCCATGGAATGCTAAGAAATTCACCTCTTTTAGTCATGGAGTGTACAGTAAGTACTTTAGTAATACAAATCTGAGGTTTCAGACGACAGATAAGTAGGTTCTGGAATAATGGACCCCAATACTCAAAAATTTAATTTGGAAAGAGCTCTATATTATATTATAGGTACTTACCTAACAGGAAAAATAAAAAATAGGAATCTAATCAAATGACCTTCTGAAAAAATACTGGCTTTGTGCGATTTGTGCCTCGCTTTAATAGAACAGCTGGCGTGGAATTATCAGATAGTTAGCTGACTGTGCGAGTCAGTTGTGCTTACTGATTGGTCCATAACTTCCTGCCTGTAAGGTGGTAATGCTCACAACGACGACGAGCTCGGCGGGTAATCACATTATTTATTTTGTAGCTAGGCTGTTACATATCTCTCTAGTGGTTACTACATATTTGCGTTCATTTGCCGTGGTACCATTACCTATTTGCTGTAGAGACATTGGGTCCATGAGGATTTAGAGATCATCGTATTTTCCAAAACTTAGAGATCTTGTTCATTATGATGCGTGATTATGACGCCTGTACACTGGGTACTTACACTGCAACTGTCTTAGAGACACACCTACAATCTGTCATTGAGATAGTGCGAGCGATTTGGACTGCCTATGAGTCCACTAAATGCTTGCTTTCGTTGTAGTTGCTATAGTGTTGTATAAAGTTTGTAGTATATTATTAATATAGGAAAATGTTTTTTTTGGCATAAGGATTTTATGATCATTTACAAGCACCAAACGTAGTTACAAAAGCAATAAACTAAAAATTTAGAGTTACCTAGTGCGTTTCGATCGAAGGCTTCGACTTGTTGAAACTTTATAACTTGGATCGATGTGCACAAGAATGACATCAATCTGTTAACAGCCCTCAGGGTGATAACGACAACTTCCTAAAATGGCAACTTCCGAAAACGTCAATTTCCTGGAATGTCATATTCCGAAAATGACAATTATTTTTATAAACTTGCTGTGCTTTAAGTTTTATTAAATTGCTGATGCAATTTAATAAAACTTAACTTATAATATATGACACTAATAGAAATTCAGATAGTCGGGAGCTGACCGCGCAGGTTTTGAAAATCTGCCGTCAAGCACCTAACGGTGTGTTCCGACAGCTGTCCTTGAGAGCCAGTAATTCTAGGCTAGCCTGGACAACATCTTCGACCAAATCATCACATACCATCAGGTGAGATAGTGTTCAAAGGCTTACAAGACATTAAACAATTAAAAAACAAGTGTACCTACCCAACCCTGCGATTGATAAGCTCATAGGTATATAAATAGGTAAATGTAATTTTGAAAGGTAGATAAATAAAAGTCAATGATGCAATAATGATGACACATTTAATGAGTAGTACTATAACCGCTGGCGTGAGCCGGCGGGCGCTAGTCAGATAGTCGGGAGGTGACTGCGCGAGTCCTCCGGCTTCTTCCCCTTGTGGTGCTGCGACCGATCGTTCACTATCAGCTGGGGAAGCAGCGGGGATGACTGCACCTGGAATTCGATAACAATTGAATCAGGATCAGATTTACCAATAAATTTATAATTGTTTTAAATTTCCAAATTTATAGATACCTACATTACGTCTATAGCTATAGTTGTCCCTAATACTTACTACATAGCTAACACTAAGGGTGCATACCATTTGAAGTTAGATTCGCTAAAAACGCTAAAAACGATCACACTCCCAAAAAGTTGTTCCACATGGGTCTTGGCGTTATTTTCGTCATAAACGCTATGAGGCTACTGGAACAGTTTGAATTCCCTACATCTAATGTCAAAAGTGACAGAACTGGCAAATTTTAGTGTCATTCTTAGCGTTCTTGTCCTAAATGGAACAGGGGATGACAGTTACAAACGATCACAGTGATCACAACCACAGACGCAGAATGTGATCAAAATTATCGAAATTAACGTTCTTAGCGACTAATGGAACATACCCTAAAAACTAATCCTATAAACAAGTTTAAAAACTAAAGTTACTTTTTATCCTAATAATTCCCCACTGTTGGGGTCGTTATTTGTATTGTATTTCTATTTTGTATTTTCGTGATAACTGATAATCCTAGCAGGCAATATAATTATAATATGATATTTCAATGCCCTTGCTCGTAAAGTGAGCTTTATTGTATCGTTCTTAGGGCCATAAACCGAACTATAACACCCTCGTGCATAATATTATACACTAGTGCGTAATAGAATTATCCCTACAAAGTTAAGTTAGTACCTAACTGCAAATTATATGCGAGTTAACAGAGCATTTTCATATTAATCGGGTAATTTATCCCTACAAAGCTAAGTTAGTGCAAATTATACCTATGCCTATGCGAGTAAACAGAGCATTTTCAATTTAACCGGGTAATTTATCCCTACAAAGCTAAGTTAGTGCAAATTATACCTATGCCTATGCGAGTAAACAGAGCATTTTCAATTTAACCGGGTAATTTATCCCTACAAAGCTAAGTTAGTGCAAATTATACCTATGCCTATGCGAGTAAACAGAGCATTTTCAATTTAACCGGGTAATAGAGATTTGTAACATCAAAGAGGTTTTTAAGTAATCAAACATCATCCATTTGCAGAGAGAAAAACAAACACTTGCGCGCTATTTACCATAATTTCCTTTTTTTTTGTATCGCATTTGTGCAATAAATATTTTCTTTCCTCGCAAGGGTATTGAAAAAGTGCGTATGAAACTCGTGAGCAACTTAGCTCACTTGTATCATAATCTACTATTATAAAACAGTGATACAAAAACCCGAATTATGGAAAAAACTACGTAGGTACCTGAAAGGTTAGAACTGTCCGAGAAGCGATAGAAATCAAGAAATACAAATATTTCATTCTAGAGAATGGCTTGATGCTGCTGACATTGTGGAATCCTAAAAGTGTTCCCGTCTCTCTTCTACTTCTGACGCGCGTCAGATAAGTACTGTTAGTGTCGTATAAGGGATAGATTTTTTTTTATGTTATTGTGACGGAACAAGCTCGAGGCCCAACTGATGTTAAGTGGACTAACCTCTGCCTATAACAGTTGCAATTCATGACAACTCACGAATTGCACTGCGCCCGTCACATTGAGACATAGTTGTTGAGTCTCACTGTGCCTGTAATTTCACTAGCTCTCAAGGACTACTGCCGGAACACACCTTTCGGTGCTTGGCGACAGACTTTCTACTTGAGGGTGGTCGCTAGCCAGGCGGGCATTCGCAAAATGCCCTTCCACCATGCGGTGAAGATCAATTCTGGGCGGGATTCGAACCATGGACCTGCTGCGCGGCAGTCCATAGCCAATGCCACTGAGCCATCACTGCTTCAGATTATCAACTTTTTCTCATTTTATGTGGGATAAAAATCTTTATGGTAAAATGAACTGGTAACCTTAGACTCGCAGATTACTAAATTATTGCACAAAGTAACAAATTATGCCTATAACAAGCTACAGAGATTTCCACACAAGAAGGCCGCCTCTCCATATTTTTGCAACTACTACTGTCTACCCAAGCGATTATATACGATTTGTTTTTCTGTATGTACATTAGTATTTACGCCCACTATACGACGTGGGGTGTACCCCGTGGGGTGCCGGGTTAGAACCCCGTGGGGTGCCGGGTTAGAATTGCACCTCGCCATGTCATCCCGTGGGTGTCGTAAGAGGAGACTAAGGGAAACATACTGTAAGGTGGGCAGCAGCGCCTTCTAAAGAACTGCCATCTGACACTGCGATCTCCAAGCCGCCTGCTAAGCGTGGGGATTATGGCAAATACCCCCTTTATAAGGAAGGCTGTGTTCAGCAGTGGACGATTCGGCTGGTACAGTACAGTACAGTATACGACGTAGTGTACCAACGAGGTCTACCCCTACATAGAAGGGTATTCATCAATAAGTTTACTGTAGAGGGGAGCGCCTTCATGACTGAACAGGTCTGTACTAACATTCGTAAACCGTTTCAGGTCTTCAAGCCATTTGGTACATTTTAGAAGATCTTGTCACGGATTATTTTTTCTTTTTTCCTTTTCCTTTCGTACTAGGAGCGGAAGGCGAGGAACCTGTAGATGCGATATCTTCTTGCTTCCGTTTTTGCTTAATTTCTAGCTGCTGGATGGGAAAAAGCGGAAGATTGTATAAGCTACAGGTGATATGGCTAGGAAAAAGTTAAGCTGCGACTTTACTGAAATTCCAACTGTCATTTCATGTACATATACGGGTACCACTACATAAGTGTTTAAATTAAATTTAATAAATACTTTTTTACACCGCAAAACCAGTACTGCCTTGACTTAATAAGAAAAAAATCAGATGAAATCTAGCTACCACCCTAAACTTCTACCAGGTTGTAGGTCTCTTCAACAAGAGTACGTCTTGACGGGTACCGGCTAGAGTTGAGACCATGCAGGTACGTAGTTTGCAATGGCCTGAAGGGCACTGTAGCAAGTGAAATTACTGGGTGATCGAGGCAAGAACTAACGTCTCTGAGTAACAAGTGCAGTGTAAAGCAGAATGAGGAAGGTGACACTGCAACAGACTTGGTACGAATCTCAGTACGAATATTTGAGTTTTAAATAATGACGTTTATTTTCCATAATAGTTTTTAGGAGTTGAAAGTTGGCCCTGTTCGCGATATGATTCGTAGTCGCATATTGTCCTATTCCCAAAATATCCTGGAGGCCAATTCCCATCTCTTAATTCAGTCTTATTTTAACCTTACATTAACAATTTTATTTTACCACATGTCACTATAGTAAACTTAGATTAGAACTTCAACGTGAGAGCGGGCTGCATGCATTGAATCAAGACATTTGTGCGATAGAGACAGCGCTATATAAACATTATTGTTTCGTGACGGCCACGGTACGAATCTTAGTATCAATATTTTAAGTTTGAAATAATGATGTTGATTTTCCATAATAGTTTTTAAAAGGTGGGAGTTGGGCCCCTGTTCGGGAAAGACTGAGGCAATATTGATACAGTGCCGCCGGGCGATACGTCTGCGTTTTTCTGTAGGCGTCTTTGGACGGTAATGATCAACAATGATTAAGGGTACCTACATTATATTGTGTAAAGATGATGGATGATTTGACTGTAGCAGTAACCCCTTTACCTGAGCTCTGCGTGCTTTCTCAAACTCCTCGTGGTCGGAATGCGGGACAGTGAAGAGAAAGTTCTCGAATATCGGGTGCCGGAGCAGCTGTTCGCACGTCCAACGCATCATGGGGTCTTTGTCTAGGCATTTCTGTAACAGCGAAGGCGAAATATTACAAACAAATACAATTGATAAATATTATTTTCACCCTTATTGTAACTTATTTAAGTACTCGAAGGAGAGTTGTCTGGCACCTACAACAAAAGTTTTCTCTTTTATGCTTGATAGGTTAGCCTTTGACCACTATCTCACTGATGGTAAGTGATGATGTGGTCGAAGATGTTGTTCAGGCTAACCTAGAAGTACTGGTTCTCAAGGACAGCTGCCGAAAACACCATTTGGTGCTTGGCGACAGAATTTCTACTTGAGGGTGGTAGCCAGGCGGGCATTCGCAAAATGCCATACCACCATGCTAAGTTACGACGAAGTTTAGGACATGTAAAGCTGGAAACAGTAAACACAATCATTACTATATTTCAACCGACTTTCGATTTTGTTGTGTTTTCAAAACGACAAAAGTTGCCAATTTTTGATTGGTTTAAATAGATCTTTGAGGTTCCCAAATTTTGTTTGCTGGAGGATGTATTATATGATGTGATTTAATGTTAGAGGCTTTCACTTGCTACAGTGCCCTTTACGCCTCAAAGTAGTGTTGTGCACTAATGCTTCGAGGCAGAATATCTGACACTGCGTTGGTTGGTACCCACCAAGAAGGCAGTTTTGCTGAAGAGACCTGTACTGTACTGTATCAGCCGGATCGTCCACTGCTGAACACAGCCTCCCCCATTATGAGGGGTAAGCCATAATCCCCACGCTTGACAGGCAGGCGGCTTTGGATCACAGTGTGAGATACCAGTTCCTCAGAAAGCGCTGCTGCTCACCTTCTGGTGTGTTACCCTTAGTCGCCTCTTACGGCACTCACGGGTAGAGATGGGGGAGTGACATCCTAGCCCGGCACCTTACGGGCAGCCTACTGAAGAAACCTACCACCTGGTAAATCTAGAATACATAGTAAATAAGTCTGTAATATAGGTACAGGTACAAGAAAAAATATCTTATACTTCTTCTTACCTGCAAAAAGTCTATCACCAGTTCGTTGTTTGTGTATCTCGGTGGGATTTTCTTTTCGAGTGGCTCAAACGTCGTTGGCTCTGGTAAATCCATACCCTGGAAAATAAATGAGCAATCTCCGTAATTTTTTATATAGATAGATAGATAGATAATTCTTTATTGTACACACCACTAAATCACAATATAATAAAATACGAAGGCTTACAATCAAGTGTTACAATGGGCGGCCTTATCACTAACAGCGATCTCTTCCAGGCAACCTTGGAATGGAGAGGAAATACAGGAATAATATGACGGGGGTGTAACAAACTAATATAAAAAAAAGAGTTTAAACAAACTATGCTAACTTAAAATTAAAGCAAAAAAATATTTTTCTGATATTATACAAAAACAAGAAGACCTAAATACGAATATTAATAATAATAAAACACTCGTACATACTATATATACTAATAATAATATATATAATTATATACATACAATAATACTATACACAAATACAATACAATATATACCTAATTATGCTATGTTTACATATAAGTACATACATTTCGTATACATATCCTACAACTGTGATGATGAAAAGCAAGTGATAAGCAGTTTGGAACAGAACGGGTGTTATTACTCGGACAAGTAAAAATTTTTGACTTGGCTTTTAAACAAGGATAAAGATTGGGCTTGCCTGATAGAAATCGGTAATGAATTCCACAGGCGAACAGCTTTGACTGAAAAAGATAGATCGTAGAATCTTGTGCCATGTTGAGGCATACTGAGGGCGAGGTTTTCTGATGACCTTAAATTGAGAGCATTTGTAGTGTGAAGGAAATCAAAACGTTCCTTAAGATAGCGCGGGGTCAAAGGATTGAACAAAATATTGTAGAGGAGAGAGAGTATATGAGCATTCCGGCGAAGACGTATAGGGAGCCACTTGAGCTTAGATCGAAATTGAGATATGTGATCAAATTTGCGCAAGCCAAATATAAATCTTATGCAGAAGTTTTGAAGACGCTCAAGCTTATCTAGCTGTTCCTCAGTGAGATCTGGATAGATAATTTTTTATATATATTGTAAGGAATCTCTGGCGTGATTTAAGCGTCACGTCTGCCCATTACAGATGCACTTAACCAAATCTAGATGTCGCAGATATGCGTGGCGTTATATTTTAATAGGCGTTACACAATACTGCATTGCACTCGTTACTCCGATACTTTGATCTTATGTCTAATTTAAAGTTCTCTCATTATTTTTAGCCTTTGACCACAATCTCACCTGTTAGTAAGTGATGAACCGAGGTGAAGTGGTCGAAGATGGTAAACAGGCTTTTCCCAGAAGGATCTGGCTCTCAAGGACAGCTGCCGGAACATACCGTTAGGTTCTTTTTCCAAATTTTTCCACTTGAGTGTGATAGCTAGCCAGGCGAGCGTTCGCAAAATGCTCTACCACCTTGTACGATGTAGCTCAAGCTCGCGGTTGGATTTGAATCATGGTCCCGCTGCGCAGCAGTCCATTGCTAATGCTAATGGGTCATCATAATGCTCGAGAGAGCACGATTTAAACTATTTTGTTGCCTAGAGTAGCGATGACATACCTGAAAGAATGTGTTTTGTGAGAATATAGTCATGTGCCTGGGCAGGAGGTCCCCCAGCGTCCTCCTGATTAGGTACAGCTGGTCCAGGTCACTCTTCCCTGGCCATAGGGCTTCGCTGGACAACAGCTCCGCGAATACACAACCTAGGAATGTAGTCAACAAAGTCAAATTAGCGAGGCAAAGATTCCAGTGTACTCCAGCACGGCAGATGAAGTTTGACTTTGGAAGATGTAAGTATTACCCTAATTATGTAAGAATAACTGCCATATCCAGTTTATAGAGAAAACATAACTAGAGCGTTCCCAAGAGCGTCAGTGGCTAACTGCAGAGCAGACCCTCCGCCCTCCCCCTTATCTTCCTTGGTGGGAATGTAAGAGGCGACCAATGGAAATAATATGTACCCACTAATGGAGTGGACTGAGATAATGGCAAACAATCTGTTCATCAGTAGATGTCTTCCCCTGTGTATTTTGATAAATTGGTAACTTGGTTATACTGCGCATTCTTAGTATTATATTTTATTGTTGTTCGTGTAACCAATAATTATTGGTGTGTAACTCTATAGCAGGTACCTGCAATTATTCTTCCTCAACACATACGTTTAACCAACACATCGACCGGCGCGTAATGTACATGATGCCTACAAACAAGAGCTCACTACAAGCGTGGCGATTCAAGCAGAGTTTGCCTTCAGAAGTTCAGATACCATAAGTGATGGACTGAATTTGTGGCACTATGCCCGATTTATCGCCACCTAGTCGGTGAAGCTTTGTGTGCCTACTTTTAGTACCTACGAGTTTTCATGGTTGACATTTTCTCCCGTGCCTATCTAAGTCTAGTTCGGTAAAGTTTAGTTATCGTTAAACTTTTAATTGGGGTTGAGGACAAAGAAGAAAGCATTGTTCTTCTGTTAGCTGTTGTGATAGTTTAGTTGATAACTATATCATTTTTAAATAATTTACTACAATAGTTTATTAGACTTCCACGGCGCATCATTGATGTTTAAGTGGTAGTCAATTGACTCTTGACTTTTACCGATTTATTCTTGTACCTAAACTGACTTCACTTTTCAGCAGGAATTGTGAGGGTAGATTCTACTTGGGAACATAGGAGTCTAGACTAATCTCTTGTACAGTGCAGACGTTTTGGTACATAGAATATGGTGAGCTAAGTGGATATTGCCAGGGTTTTATTTTAAATGACCTTGGTCGATTATACTTCTAAAGGGGAAAACAATAAAATGAATTCTGCGTTTGACTTACCTATAGCCCACACGTCGACTGGAGTGCTGTACATAGTGTCTCCGACAAGAAGCTCTGGAGCTCGGTACCAGCGCGTCGCCACATAGTCCGTATAGCTCTCTCCTGGACCTGGACATGTAACGTGAAAAATATTGTTAGTTACACGTTTTATATAAGAAGTATAGTACTGATATACAGGGAGAAGAGGTAAGTATTATGTAGAAGGGATAGAAGTAGGTACTGATTTTGTGGGTTTCTTTAGCTCTGACGGCTAACTTTGGCTCGACATGTTTTTGAAAATGTATTTGAAATTCCCGTCTCCTCATAACTATGTCTGTATAATCTAGTTCGAGACGCAAGTAAGAGATGGCATTTAGAGGTACCTATTTATGATCGATGAAACAAATATCTCGCATTAATCAACCTCGTTTTTAAATTTGGATCTACCCTGTAAAAAAAGTGTAAATTAAATTTAAGTCTGCAATCTTTGTTGTCCAGCTGTGTTTTATGGTGAGGTACTATTATTTTTATTATACTCTTTTGAATCAAAAATATGTTAAGAAATAAAATTATTGTAAAATCGGCCCAATTGGTGGTTGTCTCATGTATTTGGAATACTAAGGCTTTTAAGCTAATTTTCCTTGATCATGTTATGGAGAGCGCATTTGGGGAGAATAATATTTTTCTATGAATTTTAGCGATTGTCATGCCATCAATATATCGGTCCAAGGGTTAGAGAAGAAGACAATGAGAGAGTATACTTTTTGAGAGTCAGTAATTCTAGGTTAGCCTGAACAACATGTTCGACCTCATCATCGCTTACCATCAGGTACGATTGTAGTTATATGCTAGACTATCAGCAATAAAATAATAAATATACTCTCTAAAGTAGCTTTAGTAACATGGCGGTAGCTTTAGTAACATGGCGAATCTTTAGGTAATATATACTCGTAGTAGGACTTATATAGAGCTTAAACTTGTCTTTGTTTACATCACTGAAATAGCGAGAACATAACAAAGCTATACGGAACCCTGTTGTTGTAAATGACAATCATACCATAATATAATTACATTAGCGGCCTATCGCTATAACAATCAGTCGGCGTTCTAAGCCCGCAAATCACACGCACTAATCTGCCGGATTTCTCGCTTACCACAAATTATGAAGGTTGTGTTCAGCAGTGGACGTTCCGGCTGATACAGTATGTATTGATTAAAGATATTAAATCTATCGATTGACATGATTTCGAAGAAAATCGGCAATATTGGTACGTACTAGGGGACGGATTTTGTCCCGTAACTTACCGGAGCTTCATTTCAAAAGCAAAGCATCTCAACAATTCTCGGAGGTACGGACAAAGTAATTGAAAATGTAGGTAAGGATCTGAGGATTCTAGGAATATTTTTTCCACATTTTTTTTATACTTTCCCTGTAAGTTGTATGTTTTCTCCTTCGCTATCATTAGGTCTCTTAAAAGTCAGGACATATTAGATTTTCGCTTTTATTTACGTTTATACCAGGCACGTAATTCTCTCTTCTCTCTTAAAAATAAGCAGTACCTTCCTAGAATAGCATACAACAGGACTTTAAATAATATAGGTAAACTACGACGCGATACGACGTAGGCGGTTGTATTTTTGAACACCAATCGGTATCAAACGCCTTTTTTCAATAACCACCTACCTATTAGACGGTAACGAAATCTGAGAAAGTAAAATCAAATCAGCGCCGTTGGGTGAGATTTTCTGTAAGCTCGAATAACTGGAATATGAATGACAGAGTGAATTGGTTCCATCATTCCAAGCGCCAAGGAAAATAAGGAATACAAGGATATTGGTAATTGTCAGAAAATAAAAAAGTTTTTTATAAATCAAATAACTGTACTCGAGTTGCCGATTTGAGATTTGCCGTGTCAATAATTCACGTATTTTAAAGCAAATTTATTAAAGGGTTCTTATTTTTCCATTTACGAAAAATGCCAACCATTATGTTAAGTAATTTATCTCAAACGCTGGAGAGAGGAGCGCCACTATTAAGTTTCTGCCCCGGTTCGAAAAAATCGTAGATCATGGGCAGTTTTTCTGTCCCGTTTCGAAAAACTCGTATCCGGGGTTGTTTAGGATTCCGCATTGCAACATCCCGTAAACATAAATACATCTATTTTGGTTAAATACACACATATCGTGTATATCGAAATTTGGGATTTCTAACTATTTACTTTACTTTTTGAGAGGGATCACATAACAATAAAAAAAAATTACAACTTTGACGGTCCCTTATCATTTATCCCATTAGCAATCGGCGATAATGATAACAATAAAATTTCATTCATAACTAGGACATAGTGGTCCTGATGATGCCAACGTATTAAGAGGGCGCTTCCCGATCCGTCTATCGTCAAAGCGAGCATGATTGAAAAGCTTGTTGTTTCCCCTTTTTTTATCTTCAGCGCTTTTCATTCAACTCTCCGTCTTTCACCACCGACCGCGCACGACTCGTACCCCGCATACCTACCTCTTTCGTGAGAACGAGATAACATTGAACGAAAAATAATGGGCGTAAACTTCATAAAACTTGATCCAGGAGTTACGTGTTTTTCAATAAGCCTTTTAAGTTTGTAAAATATATATGTGTCATTTAGAATCTCCCTTATATTTGCAAGGGTTCTATCAAAATATGTTCTCTTCTTTTACAATTAATGAGTACATTCGTAACGCCCAAAGTTCAGGTAAAATTTTGGGCAAAAAACAGATTTTTGGAGGCTTATACTGAATTTGTTTGCATAACCTAGATATAGTGCACAAGATGCCTATTAGCTCAAAAGTTTCAAAGGAAGATCTTTTACATCGCCATAATCACGTACGAGCATTTGTATGAAAAGTAAGACGGGTTGGCCGCTCTTAATGGGGAAAGCTGTGTTCAGCAGTGGTTAATTTGGCTGATACATTATAGTTATTTTAGTAATAGAAACATTTCTACAGTTTTGTATTTGGGTTAATCATGTATGAATAGTTGAAATGCATGAATAATCAAGTAAAATAATATGAGAGTACAAAAAAAATTTGCACCATTATTTTTAGTGTAATTTAATAAGATAAGTCATGCTTCTCAATTTTGATAAAAGGCCTCTCAACACAGTTTGATATAATGGCACTCAATCTGCCAAATCAATTTGTAGAGATTGGCTATCACTTCCCGATACAACCGCTTTCACGATTTAATTACGATAACATTGATTGCTGTGCTATTCGAGGACGTGTAGTGTGTAAGGCCCCTATTACACTATTATAATATATATACTTAGGTTTATGGCCCTAAGAACGATATAATAAAGCTCACTTTACGAGCAAGGGTGCTGAAAATAACATTACACAATTATACTTATAAATTATATATATATATATATATATATATATATATATACTTATATATATATATATATATATATATATATATATATACTTATATATATATATATATATATATATATATATATGTATAGATATATATATCTCTGTAAGCATTTTCAATTTAACCGGGTAATACAGATTTGTAACATCAAAGAGGTTTATGTGTAATCAATCATCATACATTTATATATATACAGATAAATTGACAACTAAAATGAATTCCTTATATATATATAGGCCAAACCAGGTAAATTTGAATTTTACTTGGCAGGAATTCATCTCATTATGCACATAATTAATGTTGGCACTTTAATTGCTTTGTGTATGTGGTATTAGTTCCGGAATAAGAAAAAGTTGTTAATTGGTCATTATAACTTGGACATTCCTGAATAGCTAGTTCTAATTTGGAGAATATGTCTCTATGGATCCAATTTCTTAGTTAAGGGCAAAGGATGAACTAGGTAAGCATTTCACTTACTTAATTAACTACTTTACAGGTCCTTTGACAATCTTGCAGGAAGATTATTTAAGAGATTGTTAAGTATAATGAAGTTTCTGGCAAGTGAGTGAATTTCAGTACCTTCCTTTGCTATAGGCCTTTACTGTGTAAATGAATAAAAATAATGTATGTATTTAGAAAATACTTTCTGACTAACTACCTAGTAGTTACTTACACTACCTACTCAATCTGGATACTTATATTCACATGGTAGACATGCTGTTACAGTAGCCAGCGTAAAGTTTTATTATACTGATCGCTTTTCGCATACCATCGCATTCTATCCTAACATAAAAGTTTAACTTTCTGGCTTCACAATTTAAACCTATACGTTCTGCTGATTCCATGCTTCATGCTACGCCCTCCCACGCTACATCTTTCATGGACAAATCTTTCATCGTTATGGCAGTGAGATTATGGAATCAACACCCGGTCAATATCAGAAAATCACCCTCCAAAACTACTTTTAAAAAGTTAGTTCATTGTTTTTATTTAATAAAATTTCCTTGTCGGATCCGTGATGTTGTTCTAGTTGCATTAAATATAATTTTCCCGCTTTAATAATTTGATTTTATTTAAACATTTACATTTACAGCAACTGATATCCAAAATTAAAAATATATTTTTAGTTATTGTTATATTTTATATTGCATTATGAATTTATTTACTAGTAGCGACCCACTGCGACCTCGTACGGGCGCAACGCAGATACTAAATATACCACAGAATGTCTTATTATACAACGTTCACAGCTTTTTTGTCATTAGACAATACAAAGATGTTTTCTTTAGAGGTTACTTTTGAAAGAGCGACATATTATAGTTGGCCATGTGAAAAACACTCAATGCTCAAATCTAAGCCTGCAACGTTGAAAGTTTGACCCTGGGAATACACCTTCTCAAACACCATCGCCTTAATTCATAAATCAAACTACCCACCGACTAGTCGGTCGGTAGTTAGTCGCGACTATATCGTCACTAATTGTAGTATTGCAATTTGTTGTTATAACTTATAAGGCTATGATGGGACTGACGTAAACTAACCTTTTAAAAGCCCATAAATAAAATTACATTAAAAAAATGCTGGATGACTGGTAGATCATGCATTTTGTGCAGTAAAGTAATAAATATCTATCACCAAGCATTTAACGATGTGTCCTCACCCAGTTTATATTATGGTTCAAGCCTGGTAATATCTTTGCCACTAGAATCGCTTATCATATTTGATACTATAACTAACACGTGGGCTAGTAGTCAAAAAGCTAGTTTAAGTTTAGTAATTTTTATTTTATTTCAGTTTTCCTGTTGCTCTTATAAACAATACAACTATTTGAGTCGAATCCGCAGTTAGTAGAAGATACTCATAGTGTTTGCCTACATGGTATGTGTGAGTTTACCGGCGTTGAACTAACTGAGAATGTATTAAGAAATTATTGTTACTCAGTATGTTATCGTGTAAAACCCAGGCAAGTGTTTGTTAGTACCACGATTGGTTTATTTCGAGTATGTCTCAAGTTGGCCCATGACGCGAGAAAATGGGGACTACGCCAAAATCAACGCCAATGCGACTGCAGACAATTTTATGGCGGTGGATATAATGGTAATGGTAAAAAGAATCGGTATAATGTTAAAGATTATAAAAGCAGGGGACAAAAAGGTTATAATAGTAATGGACAAAAAGGGTATAATAATAACAGACAAAAAGGTAATAATAGTAACGGACAAAAAGGCAAAGGAAAAGATAATGATAGGGATAAAGGCAAAGGAAAAAATAATAAAGAGTATACAAATAAAGGAAAGAATGATTATTATGATGATGATACTGAAAATAATGATAATGCTCAAAATAATGATAACACTGAAAATTATGATGATAATCAAAATGATGCTAATGTACGTGATAGTAATGAACATGATTTAGAAAATAGCGATTGATGATACTGACAAGGCATGTATTAGTATTATGAAAAGTGAAAGAGAAACATAATTAAAAATAATATTTGGGATATATTGGCAGTTTTATTTTTACTCAGATCTCATCACTCTACGCTGTGTACAGTGCGTCACCAGTATACACGCGTAGATTATGATTCCATCGAAAAACGATTTATTACTCAGATTCGACATCTCGTCCCCTTTGAAACTTAGAGTGACACGGACTTTGCCGTTGCTTTTAAGCTCTGAATTAATTCCTAACACAAAATTCACACCTTCGGGTCCGGTCTATGGTTATCTATGGTCCAATGGAGACAAAATCCTACTTCACACGCGCCTGGTTCTGCTGTTAATACAACGAAACCGCATGTACACACATATAGACACCCTCCCACACGCTCAAATACTAACTTATAATTATTATTGACATTTTATTTTTATTAATATTATTCTGTCTTTTTTGTTCTCATGAACAAAACACACATATATCCAATAACACTTGCACACTCATTAGGTACAATCGCATACACCATCTCAAAAGTGATAATATATTTGTAAACGCGCAACATTTTCTACTTGGACCACTCAACAACACCTCCGCACTAGTGAGCACTCACACATACTTTAATTCCAATGTCTACAGATGTTCAAATGATGTCACACATATACTTGAAGCCTAAGGAAGTTCACATGATGCTATTAGCGTATTTTGTGATCTTTCCAAGGCATTCGATTGTAAAGAGCATCGTACTCTGATTCGTAAACTCGCACTATGGTATTCGTAGAAAATCTTTTCATTTTATAGAGTCATATCTGTCAGATAGGCTACAGAATGTAGGAATAAATAATAATACTTCTTTCGGGTCTTTGTTAAAAATAGGAGTACCGCAAGGATCAATTTTAGGACCTTTTTTGTTTCTAGCGTATATTAATGATCTGCCTTACATGGTCAAGGTTATTGCAATATTGTTTTATTCGCAGATAATACCTCTCTGATTTTTAAAGCAGATAAAAAAGATAGAGAACTAATTCAAGTAAATAAGGTGTTATCTATGATCTCTAAATGATTTAACGCTAATACTATTCTATTTAATCTCTAAATAAAAAAAAAACATTTTACGTTTTCTTTACCAAACATTGCTAAATGTGTTATGTAACCAAATATTGAGCTATGCCTAGATAAACTCTATTGCCAATGCGACAGTCTTCTTGGGAATCAAAATGGATACAACTTTACAGTGAGATCCACATACACATACATGATCTATCCGGAGGAATTAGTTCTGCTGCATATGCGGTTCGTAATATAACACTATTAATAGAAGTAGCTACTACTAAGCTAGTTTATTTCGTGTATTTCCAGGGTATAATGTCGTATGGTGTATTACTGTGGGCTGCTGAGATAGAGACAATCTTTATCTTACAAAAGCGGGCAATCCGAGTCATCTATGAAATGGATCCTAGGGAATTAATTTACCGAGACTGTATAATTTTGAAAATATTATGTAAGATCGTAAAATATGTTAATTTATATTAAACAGTGACAACATGATTACAACACTAGGAATAAAGATAAAATAGCGCTGCGAGGTTTTAGATCGGCAAAGACAAATTAAAGGTCTTTCTTAAGTAATTGTGTGCGGTTTTATAATACAGTTCCTAAAGATATTACAACGCCCACAGTAGGAAAATTAAAGTTGCACATGAAAAACATTCTGATTAAGAAATCATCCTTCACAGTTTGTGATAGCTTAAACGACAAATATGCTTGGACAATTCCGCCTCTGCCAAGCGATCACCGACCTAAACTTTTACGTTATTTAAACAAATATTGTAATGTTTTTCTGATGTAGTTCGTAACACATTTTTAAATGACATTTAAAAAGAATGGTCCCGAGTTTCTTGCACATTCCTCTCGCAGTGACTGTACAATTTTTTTTTCTGATCGTACAGTACCATGTAGAATAAGTATTTCGATAGAAAAATTTGTAAAGACCTTCATAAGATATTCGTAGACGTCTAAATTGAATAAATGATTTGAACTTCTTGTCGGTGGTATGTCATCCTTTACCGCTCACAGCTAACCTATTTTCTTGGCAAATGTATCTTGTTTTGTTTCATGGGAATAATGTTTAATAGTATACATTTAACGTGAAATTGGAGACTTAGGTAACTAATGATTGTGGAAGAGCAAAAATACGTAAGACAAGTATTATTTAATAGTTAAAATATTCTTTCAACAATATGTAGGTACCTATAACTACTAAATCTCCTTATTACTGAATAATAGTATTTTTATTATATATTTTTATATTGGTTGTGTAAACATTAATTCTTATGAATAGGAACTAATCTGATGATTGAAAAACCTACGTAACAGCCAGTAGTTAATAATCAAGTTACAGGAAACTAATAATTGAATCACTCACTTTGGGCATACCTAATTACGTTATTTTTACGTAATATCTAAATAAACACATTATTAAATGCATTTACCTCTCAAATTATATTACATTTTCATATTGAATTTACGTTTCATATTTTATTTTATTATAAAAAAGGTAAAATATAATATAAATTCCTTAAAATTTTAGCACGGATTTGTCGAAATATCTCATTGGGATTGTCACCTACTTTTTTTATTGGCAGAATTTAACGAGGGTCATCAATAAATTAAACTTATTTATTGGTGAAAGTGTGTGGCATGTAAGTGTAAAAATTTTCATATTGTGTTACTAAGTCAGTCTAGTGGGGTACCTAGCTAGAATTTCACGCTCTGCTTCCTGCTGGAGTCGTAAGAGGCGACTAAAGGAGAAATATAAGAAACAGCGCTTTCTGAAGAATTGATATCTACGCTGCGATCTCTAAAACGACTTCGAAGCGTGGGGATCAGGGCAAATCCCCCCTTAAAGGAGGTATTTGTTCATTGATAGACTAAGGGTAAAGCCGTCAAAATGTCAAATGTAACACAACAGTAACACAATACATTTTGTGTTATCGTTACACCAATGGATTCGAACGCGATGTCATGTGCGGGATTCGAACCCGCGTCCATCCACCCCTTGAGCCGGGGTATGCTCTAACTAATTGAGCTAACATGACATGGTTTCGAATCTCGCACATGACTTAAATTTTTTCTATCGTATATTTGTAATTTTGTAAAGTAGCATCCGTGTTAGGTACTTACTAATATTATGGCTTTCTGTGCTTGGCGGCGGCGTTTAGTGTAGGAATGTGAGTTAACAAGACAAACTTATAAAGTAAAGGAGTAAGGGGCTTTATTATTATATAAGTTATTTGATACAAGGTCTTGATCCTACTTCAATCTTCAATGATGGATCCTCCTTATTTTTTCAGATTTTGGACTGTGGTATTTCAGAAACAGTATTTAGTGACCTAAAATGAAGTTTCTAGCGAGTAAGTGAATAATTTTAGTACTTGTACTTAGGTACTAATATCTAAAACTCATGTTTATCAATTATCTACAATATATTTAAATTTGCCGAATTCAAATAAGGATTGATGGGTCTTTCGCGCTTCGCGCACATAATTATATCAAAACAGATTTTGACAAACATAAAACAAAAAATGAGGTTTCTTTGTCTACA
Source organism: Plagodis pulveraria (assembly GCA_963890685.1). Lineage (NCBI taxonomy): Eukaryota > Metazoa > Arthropoda > Insecta > Lepidoptera > Geometridae > Plagodis > Plagodis pulveraria. The sequence goes on along the minus strand of OY982964.1, from coordinate 4,075,815 downwards.
ATGGATTACCTTTGACGTAAATATGTACTAAATATGATTATTATAAGCAATATAGCGTGCTGAGTGAAAATCACATTTACAAATGTTGGATGCCAAACTATTCGGCAACCAAGTGGTGGCGCAAAAACAGAGAACGTGGGTTCGATTTCCGTCCAGAATATACAAATTTGTGCTCCAATATGTGTAAATGTAAATATGGAATTATAGTATATTGGTAGATTGAAAGTGTCGCAGAAGATAACATTTAATAAAAGTATTTAAAATTTAAAAAAACTTAAAGAGCTTTATAGGAACAACACTTGGGGGAACTTTAAGCATACTTAAGTTTTTTTATTCATCAGATAAGGTTTTCTTTTAATTTTGGTTAAAACTTGAGAAAGATTTGGCATAGGTTCATAAATTTCAAATAGTTTGATTAAAGCCTTTACTGTTTTGGTCTAGGTCGAAATATTTCAAATATGTTGATTAAAGCCTTTACTGTTTTGGTTTAGATCCATATATATCAAATAGTTTCATTAGCGCCTTAACTGTTTTGGGTTAGGTCCATACATTTCAAATACCTTGGTTAAACCCTTTACTGTATTGGTCTAGGTGGACCTAGACCACCTATACTTCAAATAGTTTGATTAAAGCATCTACTGTTTTGGTGTAGGTGTATATATTTCTAATAGTTTGATTTGAGCTTGGTCCGTAAAGGTACCTACTTCATGTGAGTTTTGTGTAATAAAAGCTCATAATATATATATATATATATATATATATATATATATATATATATATATATATATATATATATATATATATATATATATAAGAGCTCATACGATACATATAAACACATACAAAGTTTGTTTCAGTCTTCCTGCTCCTCGTGTCAGTAATACGAATGTTTACGTCGACTCCTCAGTCGGTAGAAGATACTCATAGTATTTGCCTGCATGGTATGTGTGAGCAGCCTGACGTCGAAGTAACTGAGAACGTATTAAGAGATTATTGCTACTCAGTATGTCGTGGAAAACCCAAAGTTTTTACTGTTATTGGAGTATGGCGAGTATCTCTCAATTTGAGCCCTGACGGAAGAAAGAGGGGAATCCGCCACCATCGACACAACTGCGACTGCAGTCAATACGGCGGTGGATATTATGGAAATCAAGGTGGGTTTAATGGAAATGGAAATATTGCACCTGATAGTACCCCAAATAGTTATATTTCGTGGTATGGACAACGAGGTTATTGGCGCCGATTTTGATAGGATAAAGACGGCATATCAGTAGACCTAAATAAAATTTCTCATGAAACATTGGCTGTATCATTTTCAATCGACTTGCAAAAAAGAGGCAGGTTCTCATGTTCTCACGTATATATATACTTACGTATATATTTTTACTGGATTATCCGGTTTTGCGATTTCCCAAGATCAGCAACCATGATGAAGTGAGCCATAATTCGGATGTATACTTCCTTCTTAACATTTTTTTGTTCCGAACTATGAAGTCTGTAGTGTGGCGCACACTCCCATATGACGGTTAAAGTAATAGAATTGTAGCACAAAGATAAGGCTAGAAAGAGTAAGATTCCGGTGGCTGAGAGGAATAGGCATCCGAAATCGGAAAAGTGAATTGGATTCCCTTCGGAAATAAAAAAAAGTGCTCCAATTATTTGTTAATGTGAACTAAACTAGTTAAAAATTTGTAATTTCGGTATATTATATGTACCATATCCTTTATTTAACCTACTAATACCGAAAATAATGATTTACTATGGAGCTTTGATTAAAATCCGCAATGCTCAGAACCGCGTACACGAACATTCGTAAATTTAAAAAATAACTGTAATCTCCGTAATTACTGGATATTCAATTAACAGGACAAGGTTTTCTTATCAAAAGAACTGCTGCATTTTTTTTAAATTCAGGTTTCTACTTACCAAATATTTTCAGTATGTATATAGTTAGCTGGTAATTAACAAACATGCGCTGATTTAAAAAAAAACAAATTGGTAGGATTTCTTACTTCAAAGGACACTAAATAAATGCATAAAATCTTTTGAAGATCAACGTAAGTGTTTGAGTTTATTATTTTATAGCTGTGCCTGCGACTTCGTTCGCGATTGCCTTACCTGGTGGCCAAGTCTGCTAATTACATGTTCATATTCAGCATAGATTTTGAAGCGCTCGTAGCGAAGTTTACTTAGCTGTTCTTAACCGATCAGCAAAGTTAAGCAACGTCGCCCGCGGTCATGAGTTAGATGGGTAACCGCTAGTGACATTACTACTGAGTACTTCCGTGCTTCGGAGGGCACGTTAAGCCGTCGGTCCCGGTTGTTATCTTAGGATGGCAGTCGTTATAGCTAGCCGTGGGCTGCCGTAATGCCCGTGGGGTGCCGGGCTCACTATTCTAACAAAAAAGAATAATTGAAATTGGACTACGCGTTAATAAATTACAACTACGTGTACATTTTGACTTTCATCCCGTTTCCCGAGGGAGCTGAATTTCGGGATAAAAAGTGTACTTACAATAACCTTCGTAGTATGAACTCAAATCGTGTTAAGTTTCATTGAATTCCATTCAGTAGTTTTGGAGTGATGCGCGGCCGGGATACAGACAGGCAGACAAACAAAAATAAAAAATAAAATACAGTTTTGGCACCAGTGCCAGGTACAGATTGCTCTCAAATATTTTTTTCGAAATATCTGCCATATTCAGAATTTGATCTATTACAGTTAGATAGATTATACCTAATTATACGACAGAATTTTCCACTCGGGTCCAAAATTGTTAAAAAATATTTGTTTAATTTAGGATTAGTAGTCAGGAGTGTTTACACTTGAGGACTAGCTTGATACTTGTATGTTGGTACTAGGTAACCTAAGGATAGAGCAAATACAAAATACGTATCATGTATGAAAATGAAATAGGAAAATATTCTCTTGATTTTATAGATTTTTACTCTAGGTTAAGATAATCTGGTGATTATCAACAGAAAGACGTTCACTATTAAACAAGCCTCCCACAAAGAACGGCTATTAGCCGCTTGTAACCATTGGCGCCCATGGGGTGCCGGGTTAGAATTGCACCTCCCCATATCATCCCGTGGGTGTCGTAAGAGGTGACTAAGGAAAAAATACTGGAAGGTGGCCTTCTAAAGAACTGCCATATTACACTGCGATCCCCAAGCCGCCTGCCAAGCGTAGGGATTATGGCAAATACCCCCTACATAGGAGAGTCTATGTTCAGCAGTGGACGATCCGGCTAGTACAGTACAACCATTGGCTACCCGCTTCTTTTAAGATATCGTCAGTCCACATTGTGGGGGGCCTACCATCTCTACGTCTACCAGTGTAAGGTGGTTACCTTACAAGAACCTTTCTTCCACATCGGTTATAAGTTCGCCGAGCAATGCCTTATTGAGAGCTAAGTCGGTGACTTTGTTTCTTTGGCGAATATCGTCGTTCCGGATTTTATCGCGAACATAAACTGCGAGCATAGTTTCTCTTCATAGCTCGTTGAGCGTCTCTGAGCTTGTTCATAAGAGCCACAGTTAAGGTTGAACTGGCCGGTCGCTTCTACATACAAACGCCGTAGGGCGATCACTCCCTTATTTGAGGTTTTAGGTCCAGACTTACGCATAATACCGATTGATCTCGTCATTATCTAGGCTTGTATGATGCCGAAATTTTAAAAAGATAATTATGTTGAAAGTTATGAGGCTCGAAAATGTTGTATGAAAATGTTTCAAAGCTCATAACTTTCAAGTTAATTATCTTTTTAAATTTTTGGCATGATACAAGCCTAGATAACGACGAGATCAATCGGTATTATGCTTTATTTTGTACCTAAATCCTCAAATAAAGGAGTGATCATCCTACCACGTTTGTATGGAGAACGGACCGGCCAGTTCACCCTTAAGGAAAGTTAAGAGAGTAATCTGGAAACAATGAATGGTGGGGAGCAGCGCCGGCAGTCCGCACTTTGTAAGGCGGACTCTTTATTGGTAAGTACTTATTTAGGCTGAGTAATAAAGAAGCAAAACAATGGGGGGCAAAATTAGATCTGGCATGGCCCACTTGGAAGTCGCTAAACCGACTTCGGACTCAAGTGGGTCGCTGTCGGTTTAATATGGTCAAATGGGGTTACTCTGACGTAGGAATCGAATGTAGTGTGGACATGAGGACGCAGGACATGAGTCACTTGCTGTCCTGCCCTCAGTGTCCCAATGCTTGCACTTTGGGTGACCTGTACGAGGCCTCTACCCTTGGGGTGGCTACAGCCCAGTACTGGCAGTCATCTATATAAATGTGAGTCGTCGACACGAAGAAGAAGATGGGAGGCCGCCAAAGTTGTCAATTTTAGACCTTTTTTATTCTTACGGGATCTATATCATAAACTCAACTAGCAAGAAATCTGAAATTTCAAAATGAATTATCTATCAAGGTATACCTAAACCAATACCTTCTTTCCCGTTTATCTCGAAGTAACTCTATACTAGTTTGGATGAAAGCTTCATTTAATCTTTTAAAATTAAAATTAACTGACCGTCATAACAGCGCCGTATAGACGCCAAAAATTAATAAGTAAGCAGACTAGATTCACTTACGCATAAATAATTATTATAGAACTATGAAATACCTAAATGATTTTGACTAACTTATCAAATTTGATCAAACAAGTATATACCTATCTCTCATTTAATTCCAGAGTCAGCTATTCATATACAGACCCACCAACTTATCTGTTCAGGCGGCAGAAAAAAGAACTACAAAATTCCCTCAAATTGTGACAGTTTGTAGTTGATTTCCTTGCACAATAGCGCCCTCGAGAACTGCACAGTTAAGTTGGTGGTACTATAAATACTAAGGGCATATTCCATTTGACGCTAATTTCGTTATTTTCGATAATTTTGATCTCATTCTGCGCCTATGGTTGTGATCACTGTAATCGTTTGTAACTGTTCTCCCCTGTTCCATTTAAGATAAGAACGCTAAGAATGCCACTTAAATTTGCCACTTCTGTCACTTTTGACCAACGAGCTTTAAACCTCGTTGCTCGATGCTTTTGACATTAGATGTAGGTAATCCAAACTGTTCCAGTAGCTTCATAGCGTTTATGGCGAAAATAATGCCAAGAGACAAGTGGAACAACTTTTTGGGAATGTGATCATTTTTATCGTTTTTCGCGAATTTAACTCCAAATGGTACTTACCCTAATTAACATGGCAGCTTCTTTGGAAGGTTCAAATATAGTACCACCAACTTAACTGTGCAGTTCGCGAGGGCGCTGATGGTCAAGGAAATCAACTACAAACTGTCACAATTTGAAGGAATTGTAGTTCTTTTTTCTGCCGTCTGAACAGATAAGTTGGTGGGACTGTATATGTTTTGTCACGTATGTGACAACTTCCAACTTCCAACTTCCTAACTTCCAATCTGTGGTAAAGCTTATCTATTAATATGCTTTCCACCGCCATCATTTACGTAAATAAAACTTGGATAGATAACGATCTACCTGCAACGGCTAATGCCACGACCCCACTCAAAATAACTTCCTTTGAGTCAGGCCTCGTTCTATTTATAAATACGGAAATAGGGGAGGTCTTCAAGGGTAGAATGAGAAAATACACTATACTTGAGGGTAGGATTATGCCTTTACGATGTTTTTATTCGGTCGTCAAAATAGGTAGTGAATTGAATATGAGGAAGTCGTATGTTGAAGTGCTTTGTTATTGTTGATGGTTGACTGTTTTTTAACCGACTTCAAAAAAGGAGGAGGTTCTTATTCGTCGATTTTTTATGTTTGTTACCTCTTAACTTTTTATGGGGTGAATCAATTTTGATGTTTCTTTTTTATTTGAAAGCTGATGCTTGACGTGTGGTCCCATTTAAATAGTATCAAAATCAGTAAAGCCGTTGTTGAGTTACACTCCAATAACTGATTTTTTTTCTATCTTGATGATTCACTGGCAATCGATTACGTAAGTAGTAAGGGGCACTAAAAAGGGCGAACATTTTTTTACCTCAAATGGAACCGACTTCAATACTCGAAAGCGTGAAATAACTTGTTGAAGTCAGTACCATGCGCACAATATTGTGATATGTTATACTTTTGAAACTTTGAAATCATGGTACCGACATCAACAGTTATTTCACGCTTTTGAGCGTTGAAGTCGGTTCCATTTTTTTTATGGTATCGTGAGGAAAAACTGGAACCTATATTGCTAAACCTACGGCGCTGGGGGAACAGAAACGTGTCTAGGTATATCCGCTTGAAATTTCAACAAAATAAGTTAGTGTTACCCATAATTATGACGTATTGCCTAACTATTAATAAATACATAACAAAAAATAAAGGGGAGCACAATAAGATGCAAAATAAAGAACTTTTTTTGACAATAAAATTTTTCAGTTTGTTACTTACTTATCTTAGAGGTTATTAATAACAAAAACATTATTCTTGGGAATAAAAATTTATACAGTTTCTACCTGATATACAGGGTTATTGAAAAATGCTTACAACACAACCTCTTAGAGTTCACTTCTGTTTGTCCTAAAAAAACATTTTTAGTACTTAATTTAAAAAAAAATTATATAATATATATATATATATATATATATATATATCATATATCATAATATATATACATAAGGCGTATGTTGTATTGTTGTGGGGAGACGCTGCTGATATAGAGACCATCTATATATCGCAAAAGCGAGCAAAGAGTTTTTTAAAGATATAAACATATTAATTTTCATTTTATTCTTGAAAATATATTGTAGGTTCAAAATAACTATGATAAATTTAAATTAAACGGCGACCAACATAGTTTATGCTAGCACGACAGATAAAGAGCTTTGACTTGGTCTTTAAAAACATTTAAGGATGGAGCTCGCTTGGTATCAAGTGGCAATGTATTCCAGAGTCTGACGGCCTCAACCGAAAAAGAACGGTCATAAAACGAGGTAGTGCGTAGGGGGAACTTAAGCATAAGATTCTCTGATGAACGTAAGCAAAGAGCATTAGAGGCATGAAGATATTCAAAACGCTCTTTAAGGTATTGGGGTGTAGAAGGATTAAACAAAATATTGTAGAGAAGAGATAGGATGTGAGCATTCCGGCGATCTCGTAGATTACGAAATCTTCTTCCAATCACCACAAAAACTGCGCTTGTACAATCTCTCTTACTCCCAATACTCGATTATGCTGACGCTAGCTATCTGGATCTTACCGAAGAGCAGCTTAATAAATTAGAACGTTTGCAAAATTTCTGTATTCGTTTCATATTTGGTTTACGAAAGTATGACCATGTGTCTGAATTTCGCAATAAGCTTAAGTGGTTACCTATTCGCCTTCGCCGGAACATGCATATACTATCCATTTTTTATACTATTCTTTTTTTCCCTAACACCCCATTGTATCTCAAAAAACGTTTTGAATTTCTTTCTGACTCATCTTCTAGGCCCATACGTTCAACCAAATCTCTAGTTCTAAAGTTTTCTTTATCATCTGAACAGTTTAAGGAAAAATCATTTACGGTGCAAGCTTCTCGTTTGTGGAATGCTTTGCCTTTGCCAGTTCGGAAGGCAAAATCCCTCAACATATTTAAAACAATGATTAAGGAACATTACCTGTCCAGCTTGTTCACAAACTGCTGAAACTGTTATTATTATTATATGTTATATTAATGTTTGAATTCTATATGTAATTAATAATTACAATAATATTAATTTAGTAAGTATATATTAGGTCCTTACATATGAAATTGGCGTTTTGTATGGGAGGAACAAAAAGTCGAATATTTTTTAATATAATATATTTAATTAATCAAAGTATGAACCATTATTTTCTATGCACTTTTGCCATCTCATAGGTAGTTCATTGATCCCTTTACTAAAAAAACCAGTCGGACGGGAATCAATAAAATCTTTGAAGGCGATTTGGACTGCCCCATCGGAGTTGAATTTTTTCCCTTGCAAGAAGTTATCCAAATTTCGAAAAAAATGGTAATCTGTTGGAGCAAGGTCCGGGGAGTACGGAGGATGTCTTAGACTTTCCAATTGAAGCTCTTCTAATTTAGTAGCCGTCTGTAGCGCAGTGTGTGGTCTAGCGTTGTCGTGAAGCAGCAGTGGCGTGGAGCGATTGACCAGCCTAGGTTGTTTAGCCGCTAGCTTTTCCATCATGGTTTGCAATTCCTGACAATAGACATCAGCCGTAATAGTCTGGCCAGATTTGAAAAAACTGTAATGAACAATACCGGCACTAGTCCACCAAACGCTTACAAGTAACTTTTTTGGGGTTAATTTTCGCTTGGGACAGGATTTGGCTGGCTGGCCAGGATCTAACCATTGCGCTGAGCGCTTCCGATTATCGTAAAGAACCCATTTTTCATCACAGGTAATGATTCGGTTTAAAATACCTTCATTATTGTGCCGGTTTAGTAATGTAACGCAGCAGTCGACGCGCGTTTGCCGGTTTGTTTCAGTCAATTCGTGAGGTACCCACCTTTCAAGCTTTTTAATCTTCCCAATTTGCTTCAAGTGAATTAAAACAGTTTTATCACTAACATCGCAGCCTGCAGCTAACTCGGACGTGGTTTGCGATGGATCCGCTTCCACAATAGCCTTCAACTCTTCATTATCAACTTGAGTCTCAGGCCGTCCACGGGGCTTGTTCTGCAGGTCGAAATTTCCAGAACGAAAACGTTGGAACCAAAAACTAACTGTGTTTTCTTTTGCAACACGACCGCCATACACATCATTCACCCTTCGAGTTGTTTCCGCAGCACTAGTGCCACGGCGGAACTCGTACTCGTAAATAATGCGATATTTAAGGTTTTCCATTTTGTAAAATGAGTGACGCAAACAGAAAAAAAACAGAAGAAAAAAAACAAATGAATGACGATCATCGAAGCACAAATACATGAGTCTATAGCTGTACAAATTTGAATTTGGAATTCCTTACCAAAGAGGAGAAATTCATGATTAAAGTGGCCAGTACGAAAAACGCCAATTTCATATGTAAGGACCTAATATTATGTATGTTTTATTTTATATATGTATATATGTTTGATAATATGTATATATTGTATTTATGTAGGTATTTTATGTTTATTATATTTGATATGTATAGTACATATTTATTTTAAATTATTATCTATCATTATGTTATTTTTATTTTATTTTATTTTTTCTTTGTTGCACACTACCTTTCACAAGTTTACGTTGTCCTATCCATCCAAAGGTTGTATGTAAGAGATTGCTTTAGCGATAAGACCGCCGATTGTATTGCCACTTCACATATATCTTATCTTATCTTACTAATATTATAAAGAGGAAAGATTTGATTGTTTGTTTGTTTGTTTGTTTGCATTGAATAGGCTCCAAAACTACTAAACCGATTTGAAAAATTCTTTCACTGTTGGGAAGCTACACTATCCCCGGGTGACATAGGCTATAGTATGTTTTAAAAAAAATGGGGATCCTTACTAAAACTCAAATAATGTAACCCAAGGTGTAAAAAAAATGCCTAAAATATTATTTACATGGGGTGCGCTGCGAAAACTATTGATGATAGAATAACATAGTGTACTACGATTTTACAGAACACATAATTATCTACAAAAAATGATACAACAGCATATGTGTAACAATTATAGTTATGCCACAATATGTGTTCATTTATTTTAAAAACGCAACGGGCGTCTACGAAATAGAATAATTCATTTTATTTATAGATTAAAAACTCCATTACTGGGCATAGAGGGAGGAAAAAAGAAAAATAAGACAGTGACTTGACTTTGGCATGAGAGACGGGCTGGGATTTCAGAATTTGATAGAAGAAAAAGTAAATTTCTCTTAAGATTATTAATATTATTAGGATTATTATAAGGAGTATATACCGAGTATATTATATAGAATAATGAAATAAGATTATACGTACGAGTTGTATAAGGGGTTTTACTTCCCATCAGAAAGTGTAAGGTACTTGAGTACCTATATACGAGCTTGATATAGCCCCCGATTCCGTGTATGGGGATATACACCAGCTTTATAAGGGTAAGTTGTATAAGAGGTTTAACTTCAGTAGGTAATTAAACTCAACAAAAAAGTTCTGTCAAAACTAAATAAAAGTTTTTTTAGAACTAAACAAATATTTTTAAGTAAATGGGTACTGATAATATATATATATATATATATATATATATATATATATATATATATATATATATATATATATATATATATATATATATATATATATTTGTAATTTAAATAACCAAACAGCTTAGTGACTTAGTAATTCTTATAATTTTTCAATCACTTTTTATATATAGGTAGGTAATTTCTACTTAGCAAATAATTTTGTATGGATGTATAATATTTTTTTAAAATTTTTAGAATGCCCAAAAGATCAAGATCGCAACTTTCTAGAAATAGTTCCCAGGCGAGGGCATCAAAAATACGTCGTAATGAAGAATCTTCATCAGAAAATGAAAATCGTCTTGCAAGTCAGAGGGAATACGCGTCGCAATCGCGTGCCAGAGAGTCGAGTATCGAGCGTTCACAGCGGCTTTCTGAACAAAATGTTAGAACCTCTCAAGTACGAGCACGAGAGTCGAGTATCGAACGTTCGCAGCGGCTTGATGAACAAAATTTTAGAACCTCCCAAGTACGGGCACGAGAGTCGAATATCGAGCGTTCACAGCGGCTTGATGAACAAAATTTTAGAAACTCTCAAGTACGGGCACGAGAGTCGAATATCGAGCGTTCGCAGCGGCTTGATGAACAAAATTTTAGAACCTCTCAAGTACGGGCACGAGAGTCGAATATCGAGCGTTCGCAGCGGCTTGCTGAACAAAATTTGAGAACTTCTCAAGTACGGGCGCAAGAGTCGAGTATCGAGCGTTCACAGCGGGTTGCTGAACAAAATTTGAGAACTTCCCAAGTCCGCGCGCGAGAGTCGAGTACAGAGCGTTTGCAGCGGCTTGAAGAACAAAATATTAGAAACATACAAACTCGCACTAGAGAATCAAGCTCTGAGCGTTCCCAACGCCTACGAGATCAGAGAGAAAGACAACAGACGTTAACGACTAGAGTTCGTAATAGAGTTTTAGCTCACAGTAACAGATCAGCTTTCAGATACGATCCACAGATCGATTATGTTCAACAGTCTTCCGTCCAAGTCAAAGTCAAAGTCAAAGTATATTTATTGCTGAATTACATGTGTAAAATGATATTATAAACTATAATTGTACAAGTCGGAGCCATGAATAATATTTGCTCTAAGTGCTCTGCCAAAAAATGGGTCGATGAACCTAATGGTATGTGCTGTGCTTCTGGAAAAGTTAGTCTACCCAATATTGAGGAGGCGCCACAGCCAATAAAAAATCTTTTGACAAATAATCATTTACTATCTAGACATTTTTTAACCAACATACGAAAGTACAATAGCCTCTTTCAAATGACTTCGTTTGGCGCAAAAGAAATAAGGGAACAAAATTTTATGCCAACTTTAAAATTATTTTGCCAACACCCACGTAAAACTACTTTGCTGGCTTTCTTTGAGCTCTGTAATGATGATGAATTCGCAAAGACACTTCTATATCACGAAGTCCCGCAATACTACACATGGGCCAATAATAAATTCACAAGAAGGAGGCGTGGTGTGGACGTAGTTGGCTATCCAGGCATAAAAAAAGATGCCGCTTTAGGAAGAGTCTACGGTGTACATCCTTCTCAATCAGAGTGTTTTTATCTTAGGATGTTGCTACATCACGTTCGCGGCCCAACCTCATTCGAGTACTTAAAAACCGTTGACGGAGTTCTCAAAGAGACCTATCAAGCAGCTTGCCGTGACAGAGGTTTGCTAGAAAACGATGATCATTGGGAAAATACTCTGAGAGAAGCATCGCTTTCACAATGTCCAGTACAGCTGAGAGAGTTGTTTGTGGTTATACTTTTATTTTGTCAGCCATCGGAACCATTAAAATTATGGGACGATTTCAAAGACAATTTATGTGAAGATATTAGACATAGAATCAGACAGCGAAATCAAGACCTCGCCTTACCACACAGTGAGGATATTTATAACGAAGGTTTGATACAAATAGAGTATAAACTATTGCAATTAAATGATAAAAGACTAAGTGATTTTGGATTACCTTCACCAGTTCGTACAGAAAACAATGCTACAGATGCAATGGTACATCACTATAATACAAATAATTTGGCCGCTTTTATCAATGAAAATCTGCCAAAATTAGTCACAGATCAAAAACACGCCTTTGAGATTATAGTTGATAGCGTGAATAATGTCAAAAGAAAAATATTTTTTTGGATGCGCCAGGTGGCACTGGGAAGACGTTTCTTGCAAATTTGATACTTGCTAAGATAAGATTATCAGGAAAGATAGCGATAGCAGTAGCTTCGTCAGGAATTGCTGCAACTCTATTAACGGATGGGAAAACTGCTCATTCTACGTTTAAACTTCCGCTATCTGTAAATACTGAACAACAATCTATATGTTCAATCCGCAAAAACGGGCCTTATGGTAAATTACTACAAGACGCTTCATTGATTATGTGGGATGAATGCACCATGTGTCATAGAGCACATATAGAGGCCGTGGACAGAACCTTAAAAGATATTAGAAACTCCTCTGCTCTAATGGGCGGGATTACTTTTGTATTTGCTGGAGATTTCCGACAGACTCTTCCTGTCGTTAACAGAGGTACGCGAGCAGATATAATCAAAGCATGCTTGAAATCGTCTCCCTTATGGACTTCAATTGAAAATTTAAAATTACGTACGAATATGAGAGCTCTACTTCATGGAATCACAGATAGTGATTTCTCACAGCAACTACTGAAACTTGGGGAAGGAATTTTTCCCACTCAAAATTTAAGCAGCAATCGTAATATCATTTTGGATGAGTCTCTAGGCCAAATAGTCCATACTTTAGAAATTTTAATAGATGCAGTATACCCTGACATTAAAAATTTGCACGAAAAGGACTTTCGTTGGTTGTGTTCTAGGGCAATAGTGTCACCAAGGAATGATACGGTCAACGAAATAAACAATTTGATTATTCAAAAAGTCCCCGGCCAAATAAAAAAATACAAATCGATCGATACTGTAACTAATATTGAAGACGCAGTCCATTACCCACAGGAGTTTTTAAATTGTTTAAATCCTTCTGGACTGCCACCACATGAGTTGACATTAAAAATCGGAATTCCAATCATGCTATTGAGAAATTTAAGCCCTCCGAGCATGTGCAATGGGACGAGGCTGCTTATAAAAGAATTGAAAGATAATTTAATCGTAGCGACCATTATCACTGGCCCAGCAGCTGGTCAACTGGCTCATATACCAAGAATACCGATGATCCCAACCGATTTGCCAATCCCATTTAAACGGCTTCAATTTCCAGTAAAAACATCTTTCGCCTTAACAATTAATAAGTCCCAAGGCCAAACCTTCGAAATAGTAGGGATATAAATATAAAACTTCATTAAAATAATAATATTAAAACATTCTTTATTATTTTCTTTTCTTAGTAACCTTACTCAAATAGAAGGGTTTATATGTGTGTATAATAATTAATATTTTTTATTTTTTGTGTCATATACCCGTGCGAAGCCGGGGCGGGCAGCTAGTAATTATATATAGTTGTAAATGTACACTTCTAATTAACTAATTCTGTTTGCTTTATAACTTCTGTAAGTTATTAATTATGTTTGTAAATGTACTTTTTTTTACTTTTGTTGGTATGCAATAAAGAGTATTCGTATCGTATCGTATAGGAAGCCACTTGAGCTTGGTACGAAATTCAGAAACGTGGTCGTATTTGCGCAAGCCAAATATGAACCTTATTGAAAAGTTTTGAAGACGCTCAAGTTTGTTTAGCTGGTCCTCCGTAAGGTCTAATTAGCAGGCGTCTGCGTAATCAAAAATCGGTAACAAAAGAGACTGTGCAAGCGCAATTGTAGTGGCTGTTAGCAAAAAGTTTCTCAATCTTCTGAGTGAACCTGCGGCAGCTAAACGTTTTACGGCTAACAGTATCCAATTGTGGGATCCAGGTAAGGCATTCATCAACAAAAATCCCAAGATTTTTAACTATTTTGCTGTACGGTATTTTCACACCCTCAAAGAAAATGTTTGGTAAAGTATCGCAATCTACTTTACAAATAGTCCGTGAACTGCCTAAAATGATAACCTGAGTTTTGAGTGGATTTACTCCTAGACCGTATGATTTGCTCCAGTCCGAAATGTAACGTAGATCATTATTTACAATGTTTACCGCTTCATCTTAACGGCTAAGGGGGGCTTGGCAGTAAATTTGGAGATCGCAAAGGATTGGGAGTATATCATAAGTCATAACAGATATGACTGTACAGAGTTTATCGATTACCTTCGGTATAAAGTACTTTTTAGACCTCATCCTCGCCGTCTCATAATTATTATTTGATTAGTTTTATTTTAGTTAAATATAATAAAAAACTTAATTAAATAAATTTAAATACCTATGATAAATTTAAATTAAACGGCGACCACCACAGTTAAAACACTGAGAATAACAACAAAATAGGGGTGCAAGGTTTTAGATTAGAAAAGACAAATCAAAAGTCTTTCTTAGGCAATTGTGTTCGGCTTTATAATAAAACTCCTAAAGATAACAATCACAGTTCTCACAGAAGAAAAGTTCAATTTCATGTAAAAAAAGTGTATTATAATATTGATGATTATTTAGCAGACAAAAATGCTTGGAATATTCTAAATAAATATTGTAATAACTTTATAGCAAACTTATGCTACTATATTATTGTAAAATAGTAAAGACATATATATATATATATATGTCTTTACTATTTTATATATATTTATATATATATATGTGTTAGATTAAGGTATTTATGTTCTATGGGTCCGTACATTTATAAATTTATTTATTGTGTCTGTTACCTGAAATAAAGATTTATTATTATTTATTATTATATAAAAATAATGGTCCCAAGTTTCTTGCCCATTTTACTCGAAGTGGCTTTTTCGCTAAACGCGATGGTAGAGTAATAAATAGATTCAGGCTTTACTTTGCGGAAATCGATATTTAATAATAACAAATATTTAATAGTTTATTATTACGAAAATTAATAGAACACATTAAATTAATATTTTAGAAAAATACTTAAAAAATATATTTTGTAACAAAGTTTTTTGCTAATCCGACGTGACGTTACAAGCGCATGATCTAAAATCGTGCGCTCGAAGAGTCAACACCTCCTGAGGATGCTTCGTGTAGAAGCGGAACGCGTCATAAACTCTTCCGGTTTGGCTACGTGGCGTTTGTGACATCACGTCAGCTTAACAGGAAAATGAGGCGGAATTGTCACTATGTAGATATATTTTTGTATTGTTTAGGTGTTTTATTAATATATTAATTTGATTTTTTCTTAAAATATTTTAAAAATATTTGTTATTATTAAATATTTCCGAAAAGTAACGCCTGAATCTATTCATTATCTTAAGTACCAAAAGCATTGTTTTTGTTTCTACGTTTTTAGATTCTGCTCTATCGTAAAAACGGTAATTAATATTATAAACAAACGCCAACACTGATGCGAATATAATGCATACTCTGAAGTAAAACAACAAATATTAAAGACCCAGCAGAGAGTCCGAGTCGCACTCGCGCCAAAATTCATTAATCAATTTCAGCTTGTATTAATTAAATACCTACAAGAAAATCTTTCTTAATTTCTTCAGGTCGTGGGTATCATCAGAAGTCCTAGAATAGTAACTACATCAGTAGTTATACAAAAAGAAGTTACTAGCAAGTAAGTGAAGAGTAAACTTAATATACTAGCATAGCCTAAATATCCATACAGTGTTTTTTTGTTTATGATATTGTGACTGATCAAGCTCGAGGCCCACCTGTTGTTAAGTGGACTAACATCTGCCTATAACAGATGCATTTCGTCAACAACGAATAGTACTGCGCCCGTCACCTTAAGACATAGTTGTTAAGTCTCATGCGCCTGTAATTTAATTTCACTGGCTCTCAAGGGCTGCTGCCGGAACACACCGTTAGGTGCTTGGCGACAGAGTTTCTACTTGAGGGTGGTCGCTAGCCAGGCGGGCATTCCTAAAATGCCCTTCCACCATGCGGTGAAGCTCAAGCCCGCGGCGGGATTCGAACGATGGACCTGCTGCGCGATCCATATCCAATGCCACTGAGCCATCACTGCTTCAAATATCGTTATTATATTAATATCGATAAAAATCGTTAAACGAAAACGACTAGACGCCTTTTTTTTACGACGACAGTCGCCTTTTTTTTAGAAATTGGAAGTAATTCTGAGAAGTTCAAATTATTCTTTTTAATTGTTCGATATATGTACTAACAAAATCACGTTTAATACCTACAAACCCTAGGATGCACCCTTCAGAAATCTGGGTCCTTTAGTAAGTTTGCACCGTGTATTAGAATCAAAATAATTTTACAAGTGTACCTTACATTGTACGACCTTATACCTACAACATAATATTATGTTTCGAGAAATCCTTAACTTATGGTTATATGAAACTAAAGTGACACATACGTATTTGTCAAATTTACGCTCTGTAAAGTTTGTACCTTGTATTTAAGAACTTTCCATACCTGTGAGAAACAGTGCAAACCGGGGAAACAGAAGTCACTACGAGCGCACGATCGAGACATTTTCTCGAGAAATTCTCGATCGTGCGCTCGTAGAGTCAAGACCTCCTGAGGATGCTTCGTGTAGAAGCGAAACGCGTAGAAAATTCTTCCGATTTGACTGCGTGGCGTTTGTGAAATCACGTCGGCTTAACAGGTCAATTAGGCGGAATCGTCACTAGATATATTTTTTAAGTGTTTTATTAAAATATTAATTTTACGATTTCCCGAAATATTTTAAAAATATTTGTTATTATTAAATATGGATTTCCGCAAAGTAACGCCTAAATCTATTCATTAGTTACTTTCGTCTCTGGCAGGGATTGAACCCAAATGTTCCGTGCCGGATGCGTTTCCATTTTCGCTACCAAAACCAATAGCAGAAGGTAAATTCTGCGCCCTGTTATACGACTTCATCTGAACAAAAGGAGTCCTTTTTCAAAACACTCAACTTTTCATATCTTAGGCAATGCACGTACTAATAAATATACTGATTGCGACTACGAATAAATATGAATTATTCGTAGGATTGCGATAAATTTTCTAACTTGTTTCAGCCATACTGTGCCTTGTCTTCATATCAGGATTGGTGGAAGCGACATTGGAGTCAACGGAGGATCTTTGCTCAGACGGCTCCTGTGAACCATCCCATCAGTACCATGGTGATATATCTTTGACAATGCTAAGGTGTTATGGACAATGCCAGCGCTTCCCGCGATTTTTCCGTCCAGCTCCGATAACCTTTCTTACGACTGGTTCGCTTGGTTTTTGGCGAGTAAGTCTCAATTACAAACCTCTCAGAGAGGAAAGACGGGGACTGTTGCGGAAAAGGAATAGATCAGGATCATATAAATACTGTGACCGTAGTCAATACCCATGGTAAAATAAAAGGATGAACTATAAATTGACTTCATAGTACCTACACGTGTATCATCATATATTTTGCTTTATTTTCACTTCTATGACAATTATTTAATGTAAACTCAGTTGAAATCTCTATATTACGCTGCTTTATTTTGTATAAGTCTCTTCTCCCGGCCGCGAAAATGAAAAAGCAGATGCAACAATGATAGTAGCAGCTCGGTAATACAGTGACGTAAGTATTAGTATTAGGATACTTATACTCAAGAGTAAGTACTACACCTTGAAGCAGTGATAGTCGTTCGGTAATAGAAAATAAGGAACATAAAATAATAAGGAAACAAATCTATCAGATAATAAAGCTAAAGCAACTTGGAAGGTGATAAGCAGTTATGAACTAAAAGTGCCAAAAGTCAATATATAGTATAAGTTAAATACAACAATAATTTAATACAAAACCTTAAATAATTAGCATATGCATTTAATTATACACATAAAGACTTAGTAAACAAACACATACAGTCAAATAGCAAACAAATAAAAACAGTAACAAAATAGACCGACTACCATATTCGATCTACTTGAAACCATCATTGCCCCACGAGATCATAAAAGTCATATCATCCCTCAAAGATAAAAATAGCGTAGACCACGATGATTTGTCAACAAAGGTAATTAAACACTGTACAGAAATATTAGCAACGCCATTATGATTAACATCTCAATTGAAAATCAAAAGCATACCTCTAAAATTACAAACGAACGAAAAAATTATGAAACGACTCTTCAAAAAGTTGACACAGAAGCATATGAAAACTGTCGCCCAATCGCATTAAAACAACACAAACAATATTGGTCAGAGCATTAGCAAATCAAAAAGTTTACAAAATGTACACGTTGTATTGAGCTTTCTCATTCTGATGCTTTATCACTCTATAGGTCCTGTATATCACCTTTTGATCCCGTAGCTAAATATAAGAATCTGTACATAAGCATATTTCACCACAGTATGATAACCTTGCTTGGTTTCACTATTGACCACAGGCAAACGAAAAAAAAAAAAAAGATAAAATAGTGGTGCCAGGTTTTAGATTAGCAAAGACAAATAAAAGGTCCTTCTTAGGTAATTGTGTGCGGTTTTATAATAAAGTTCCCAAACATATTACAACGCTCACAGAAGGGAAATTCAAGTTGCATGTGAAAAACATATTGATTAAAAAATCCTACTACACAGTTTCTGATTACATAAACGACAAAAATGCCTGGATAATTCCGCCTCCGCCAAGCTATTGCCTGTCACCTACATAATTTAAACAAATATTGTAATAACTCTATTATATAGTATGTATGTAACACATTGTTAAAAGATGTTTAAAAGAATGGCCCCGAGTTTCTTGCCCGTTCTTCTCGCAGTGGCTCTATACAATTTATTTGCTGAACGTGGCAGTACAATGTAGAATATTTCAATACTAAAATTTGTAATTGACCTTCATAAGAGCGTCGTAGACGCCTAAATTGAATAAATGATTTTGACTTTGACTTTGACTTTGACTTTGACACAGGTTATATCATAGATACAAGAACACCACCATTAGCAAGGCCAAGGTAATCCTTGGCGCAGCTATCAATATGGAGTTAATGATTAATGAGCTGAACCTCAGGGCACAGGGGAAATTATTGCGGGCATAAAAAGCTTTTACGAAGACTGTTACTAGGAATTCCGAGGGTACCTCACAAGGTATCAATAATTAAGTTGATGTCGCGAAGCTTGTGTCGTACAATTGGAGTATTGGACAGAATTTGGCAAATTTTCATGCGTCCGTCTAGCATATCATCTTGGAAATCTGTCATCTTTCTAACGAGGCCTAAACTGCCAACACATTTTCGACCACACAATGACTTACCAATTACCAACAGTATTTTTTGTTATGAAGGGATGAGCCAGACATGTCACCTACCTGATGGTAAGCCTATCAATTACAGTTGCAGTGTCATGGTTCTGTTATGCTTGACACTGCCTGCAAATGACACTGTGAGAGGTGGGTTCTTATGTCTGTTTCACACAGTAATTTCACATGCTATAGAGCCCTTCACCAATACAGAATATTGCTGCACACTAATGCTCAGAGGCAGAAATCTAACTGCACTGTTAATAAAAGTTAAATAGTACTCACTATCCACTAATAACTCCCTCAATGGCTCCACTAGAGGAAATATCTGGAATCATCAACCCTGGCGTATTCACTATTTTTTCTACTCGAGTATCCCCTAACAAGTTTCAAAATACATTTATCTAAATGTATTTTCACAACTCGGTTATCCCCCGTCTTACATCTGTAAGCTCTGATCTCCCAGGCTTCAGGTCAGACGTCAGGAATGATAGGATCGTGATGCCTCCCCGAAAGAGCCTTCAGAGGAGTCATGAGTTTGAAACCCACGAACTTGCTGGAGAAGATAGAAGCAAGGCAGCTGGATATAGTTTGCAAGACATCGCATTGATTCCTCTACTTATACAGTACCAACCTTTTAACCTTGTAACTGTTAAAATAGTCCTCGTTAATTCTTGTTATCGTGATCATAATGGTTGTCAATGAACTTGAAATAACTAGTGGTGGCTACGTGACTGTCTCCGGCACCATTCCCCTTGTTTACTGATTAGTGATTACGTGCATAGAACACTATTAATATCGCGCTACGTCGAGACATGCCATTGCCCCATAAACAGGACTATCGGTGCTACGTATAATGGTATAAATTTGCGAGCTGTACTCGTATCTAAGTATATCAACTTGATTGAATGCTAATTCTTGTCTAAGCTAATCACGTTGATATACTTAGACCCGTGAAGCGTCGGATTAGAAAGTCAACTCCATATTTCTTCCCGTGGGTGTCGTAAGAGGCGACTAAGGGAAAAAAATACCGTCGGGAGGCAGCGCCTTCTGAAGAACTGAAAACTTCTAATGGGATCCCCAAGAAGCCTGCCAATATTGGCAAATACCCCCTTAAAATGTATTAACGTCTTGGAGTGATGAGCGCTGGGCATTGTCATGCAGAACGAGGACGGTGATACAGCAACTGTAATGGCCCGTCCATTCATGCAGTGAGGCTCACCATGAAGCCTGTAGATAAGTTGCGTCACTTAAAAATAAACTAAGAATGACGAACACTGACCATCGAGATATTTTACATTATATTGTTTTAATGTATGTACCATTACAAACGGGGCCTCCTCTTACAAATTATGGAGGGTAGAGGTAAGGAGAGTCATCTCATATGGTAGAAAACTTAAAATTGTGTCCGGCTGTAAGCTATGAGTAACAGTTCAAAAACCTTCTAGAATGGCGCTGGTGTAGACAAAGGGTATGGTAAGTAAGTTGCAATTATAGTACACGAATTGAAGTATGCCGTGTTAAAAAAAATATTATTGTAGACTGATGTAGTTTCTTATTGAAAATTTCAACTACTTGCGTAGTACAATGTAATGTAGTAAATATAACCTTAAAGAATTATGAGAAAACGTGTAGCTAGAGTGATTTTATTTCGTGAACTGAATACCTATTAAGTCTATTGATTTTGGCGCTTCCTTTAAATTTTACCCTGATGCTAATGTGGCGCCACCATAATTTAATGCATTTGGAACGACAGTTTTTCATGTACAGTCGCCTGCAATAAGCAGTATACACTTCGTAATTTTCAAATGAATGTGTTGTCTTATTATTAATCGAAGTCAACATTAACCTGAGTAAAAGTATGCCTGATAGGTTAGCCTTTGACCACTATCTCACCTGATGGTAAGTGATGATGTGGTCGAAGATGTTGTTCAGGCTAACCTAGAAGTACTGGCTCTCAAGGACAGCTACCGGAACACACCGTTAGGTGCTTGGCGACAGATTTTCTACTTGAGGGTGGTAGCTAGCCAGGCGGGCATTCGCAAAATGCCCTACCACCATGCTATAACGACTGCTATCCTAAGACAACAACCGGTACCGACGGTTTAACGTGCCCTCCGAAGCACGGAAACGCTCAGTAGTAATGTCACTAGCGGTCACCCATCCAACTCATGACCGCGCGCGACGTTGCTTAACTTTGCTGATCGGTTGAGAACAGCTAAGTAAACTTCGCTACGAGCGCTTAATTATTCTTTGATTTTAAGATACTTCTGCTTACATAGATAGGGAAAAACAGCTCTTTGCCACAATTTTGAAAATTAAATGTGTATACTTCTTATTGCAGGCGACTGTACACAGAGGATTCTCCTTATCTCTACCTAGTACAAATGCGCATCAATAATTTATTGTGGAGGGGCACACATTCGTGACTAGAGAGGTATGTACGTCATATATACTATACAGTGGGATCCACGAAGAGTTACGTTGCGACACCAAATGTTGACAGATTCCAGTCTCCACCGAGATGGCTACAAGTTGCAATTTGACCCTGGTACATGTGACATTTGAGCGGAGCTATTGATAACATACACTGGCGCAATACCCCGCCGATCATTACGTTCTATTCAACCACATCTAGCTTACCATCTACACATTACTTTCAAATTATCATAGGCTACTTACTTGCATAAGATTTGAAAAACGAAAAATGTAAGTCGAAAAAAATGTGAAGTAGTAGTTTAGAAAAACTTCTATTCGTACTATCAGGGGCGGATTTATACCTTGGCAGCCCTATAGGCCTGTGGAAGATTGCCGCCCACCTAATAGCTGAAAAGCACGTAAATTTTTCTGAAATGCTCGTAGTGAAGTTTGCTTAGCCTTTCTTAACCGATAAGCTAAGTCAAGCAACGTCCTTCGCGATCAGGACTTGGATGGGTGGCCGCTAGTGACATTACTACTGAGCGCTTCCGTGCTTCGGAGGACACGTTAAGCCGTCGGTCCCGGTGGTTGTCTTAGGAAGGCAGTCGTTATTGCATGGTGGTAGAGCATTTAGAGAATGCCCGCATGGCTGCTACCTTAAAGTAGAAAATCTGTCACCAAGCACCTAATGGTGTGTTACGACAGCTGTCATTGCGAGCCAGAAATTATAAGTTAGCCTTCAGGTGAACCTGAACCATCAGGTGAGATAGTGGAAAAAGGCAAGCTTCATAGCAAAAAGAAATTTAAAAGAAACACCCAGTGCTATTATTTAAACTGTAGTAGAACATAATTATTTTAAAATGAGTTCAAGTGTAGAAAATTTTACAAGTGTAGATCTTGGAGTATCAAAGGCAATTCTCAGTTAAAATTTTATTACTTACCTACTTTACAACACTATGAAGTGTTTGAAATCATAATGAAAATCATCCTCTGAAGTGTCGCAACTGGCACTCCGGTTGCCTAATATAAATATTTATTGTCCAATTGTTATAATTCTAACGTTTCTAGTACGTCCTTGTACGTAGACGTCCTTGGGTATACTGTACTGTATCAGCCGGATCGTCCACTGCTGAACACAGCCTCCCCTATATGAAGGGGTATTTGCCATGATCCCCACGCTTGGCAGGCGGCTTGAGGATCGCAGTGTAAGATGGCAGTTCTTTAGAAGGCGCTGCTGCCCACCTACCAGTATTTTTCCCTTAGTCGCCTCTTACGACACCCACGGGATGATATGGGGAGGTGCAATTCTAACCCAGCACCCCACGGGAATATCAGGCAAGGCACCATCCTTGGCTATAATCATTTTATAAATAGATGACAACTGGAGGTTATTGTTATATTTGCAATAATCGCGTTCATCCACCCCTTTAACCGGGGTATGCTCTAACCAATTGAGCTAACATGACAATGACGTCTTAACTCAATTTTTTCCCATCGCTCTTTAACCCTCGTATTGGGAGGGAGCGACATATATAGTTCAACTTACGTTGTACTAAAAACAAGTAATGTAATCTGCAGAGCATGCGTTATTGCAAAAATAAAAATATTAAAACTACACCTAGTGTATACACAGTATAGTAGATATGACTAACATACCTTTATTACTTAATACGGTACATATTAATACTGATCTATGATTTACTCCAATAACCGATTTCCAAACGTCATGAAATAGTGCCGTGTATTCGAAAGGTCACAGAAAAGGAGGATTTAATCCATAAAAGTCTAGTCAACTTATTGAACTACTTAGAAGGTATTTTGTCATTTTTTATAGCTAATAGGATATAGCCTTTGACTACTATCTCACCTGACGATAAGTGATAATGTGGTCGAAGATGTTGTTCAAGCAAACATAGAATTATTCAAAAACACCGAAACAAACCGTAAGGTGCTTGGTGACAGATCTTCTACTTGAGAGTGGTAGCTAGCCAGGTGGGCATTCGCAAAATGATATCACCATGCTGTAACGACTGTCTTCCTAAGACAACAACTGCGACCGTTGGCTTAACGTGCCCTTCGAAGCACGGAAGCACTCAGTAGTTATGTCACAAGCGGTTACCCATCCAATTCATGACCGCGGCGAACGTTGCTTAATTTAGCTGATCGGTTAAGAACGGCTAAGAAAAAAACCCTGCGTGCACTTCCTTGAACGCCTCTTATGACTCCCGGCACTCCATTATTATGTATGAAAAATGTTTTTGCCATAATCGCCACGCTTGGCAGACATCTTGGTGATCGCAGTGTTAAATACCGTCGGTCCCGGTTGTTGTCTTATGATGGCAGTCGTTACAGCAAGGTGGTAGGGCATTTTGCGAATGCCCGCCTGGCTAGCTACCAAGTTCTGACGCCAAGCACCTAACGGTGTGTTCCGACAGCTGTCCTTGAGAGCCAGTAATTCTAGGGTAGCCTGAACAACATCTTTGACCTCATCATCACTTACCATCATGTGAGGCAGACGTCAAAGGCTAGCCTATCAGCTATAAAAAAATACTTCTGAAAGTGCTGCTGCCCAATATCTGTTTTTTTTTCATCTGTCGGCTCTTTCTGTCGCCCACAGGAAGATCTTGGAAACCCAGGGCTGAGCGCTGACTAATTATTATGTTTGAAAAACTTACAAAATCATCGCACAAAAGAAATACCAATAAACTTACTTATGCAAACTAAAAACGTTATCGTATAGGTAATAGCATGAGTAATTTGAATTCTAAAATTTTCTCCCCCAACCCAATAATTTAATACGTTAATTCTTTTGAAAAAATACACGAGTACGTTGACCGAATTACTCCAACCCCACGCTTAGGTCGTGGAAATAAGATCGATAAGTTTTTTTGTTAGTTGACACAAGTTATTTATGTAAAATATACTGAAACATGCTACCCTTAATACCTTCAAACTGTGTACCACCCTCTGGTATGTCAAAGAAAGGTTTACGAGGTACCAGAGTGCTTTGTTTTAGTCAACTTTTATCAGTGGAAACATAATGTATACCTAAGCGTGTACTTAAGGAATAAGGAATCTATACTTATTTAAAATAACGGAGTAAAATTCAAAAAAGTCAGTACATAGAATATAAATTAAAAAATACACAAACACAAAGTAATTAAACAACTTTAACCGGTTATGATTAAAATAAAATTTCTGAAGGTAGTACAAATAATTTCTTAACTCAAGTGACATATAAACCCAATTAGCCACCCGTGACCACGATCACTGCAAAGTGTTTGAAACGTCGCGTCGGGACAAAAATAATGATAAATATGCGCGATTTAAACCGTTTAAAGATGTTTAATTACTATGAAAAAAAAATTGCTTCGTCACATAAACCGGAATACACTGTTGAACGAGGACATATGGAGGATTTGCCATGATCCTCACGCATGGCAGGTGTCTTGGGGATCGCAATAGAAGTTGTCAGTTCTTCAGATGGTGCTGGTGACCCCCCTTTCAGTATTTTTCTCTTTGTCGCCTCTTACGACACCCGCGGGAAGAAATCGGCGGATCAAACAGTGATCCGGCAGTCCCAGGGGAGCGGACACTGAATAGCTATCCGGGTCAGCACGGATATCCCATATGACGCAATGACACTCACCCACCCGTTCAAAAATGAACGCTCCAGTTTGTACCCCAGGGTGAGGAAGAAAGTGTCTCTCAGAGAGCATGTCTGTGTGAGAGAGAGCAAAGCCAGCTTAGCAGTCTTCAGGTGCTATAATGGATTGAATTCAGCTCAAACCGAAGGCCCGGTATTACAAAAGTCTATGGTGAACTCGTTTTCCCCGAGTAGCTGATAGATTATAGAGCTACAGGTGACCGCTTACCATCAGGCGAGCGCCTTGTCCGTCTCAAAACTTCATATTCATTAAAACATTCTTCTCGTAGTGGCTCTATAACACTTTTTACTGAACGCGGCAGTATAATGTAGGCTATTTCAATATTTAAGTTTATTACCTTCATAAGATGGTCGTAGATAAATTGAATAGATTTTTTTGAACCGATGGTATGCTTTTATTAGCAAAATACTGCGAACTATATACAACACTTCAGCTACAACAATAAAAGTATTTAGACAACCTACAAGTCATTGCAGACTCACAGGCAGTCCAAATGCTCCAGCCCACTACCAGTAGGGTGCGTACCCAGTACGCTGGCAGCATTGCCCCGTTGAATGTTTATACTATGTTATGTATATGTTGATTTTGAATTTGCTAACATTAAATAAACAAAAAATACTAAATCGTTAAGCAGAATAATTGCCAGGTCTTACATTTTAATAGTCACCTAAGTTAGGTATATTTTTATCGGTGGCCAAGGAAGAATACAAGACGGAAAAGGTGCATAACAATAGATGATGCAATAGATTACTTGTTGAATGCTGATGGGGTCGCGTGACCTGCGCGAAGGTCTTAAAATGCTAATCAAACAGTTCAAATGTGTATGTGCATATATAAAGCAATAGTTTAATTTAGCGTATAATGTTTAGGCACAGAAGGGTACAGACCTGGTTGCTGGCTCAGTGGCATTGGCTATGGACTGCCGTGCAGCAGATCCATGGCTTGAATCTCGCCGCGGGCTTGAGCTTCACCGCATGGTGGAAGGGTATTTTGCGAATGCCCGCCTGGCTAGCGACCACTCTCAAGTAGAAAATCTGAGACACCTAACGGTGTGTTCCGGCAGCAGTGCTTGAGAGCCAGTGAAATTACAGGCACATGAGACTTAACAACGATGTCTCAAAGTGACGGGCGCAGTGCAATTCGTGACTTGTGACGAAAGGCATCTGTCATAGGCAGAGGTTAGTCCGCTTAACATCAGGTGGGGCTCGTGCACGTTGCGTCACAATAACATTAAAAAAAACAGTTCATTATTGATGCGCATGTGGATCTTACAGGTAGGCCCCGTTTGTACACGAGTCATTGTGTTCGTGTAAATTCTAATGGTACATACTCGTAGAGTTGAACAATAACATGTAAAATATGATCGATTGGGTAGGCAGATATGGAGGAGCGCCCTTTCGTGAGTGAACATATCTAATATTTGTTTTTGTTTTGTTGCTGCCTTACATATTGTTTTGATGTCCATGATTCTTATCAAGCGCACTAATATTAATATTCGATACAAAACTGTTACTAAGCCAAATTTAATGTATAGCTGTAAGGCCTGGATGTTAAATGGAGAAAACAAACATCTTGTCAAGGCAAGGACGGTGGTCGAAAAATATTGGACCTTTACAGGCAGAGTATGACATTTGGAGAAGAAAGACCAACATAGTGATAGAATAGATGTTGGCTGAGCCAAACCTAATAGGTGAGATCTCAAGGGCTACACCCTTTAAAAAGAATGGAAGTAACTCGAGCTGTGAAACGAGAGTACCTGGAACTCCCAAAAGAACGATGCCCTGTTGTCCGTCGCAGGTACTGCTGGAACGAAGAAGTTAGAAAGATCTACGAGAACTCCAAGCTCATGATTGGCGGGAGATGACACAAGACAGACAAAAGTGAAAAAACCCTGATGTCGGAGGCCAAGATTTAATTTTGGCCCCCTGCACCATAATGAATGAATGATCCTCTTTCATGGTTCGATTACTCACTGCTGAGCATAGCATTATTTTAAGCATGAAACAAAACGCTCCTCTTTTTTGATGGTTTCGTAAAAGATGGGAGTTGGCCCCCAGGTGGTCATTCGCTAAATTCCCTACCGCCATTCTATAACGACTGCCATCCTCAGATAACAACCGGTACCGACCCGATCTTTACGTGCCCTCCGAAGCATGGAAACGCTCAGTAGTAATGCCACTAGCGGTCACCCATCCAAGTCATGACCGCGGCGGACGTTACTTAAGGGTGAACTGGCCGGCCCGTTGTCCATACAAACGTCGTAGGGTGATCACTCCCTTATTTGAGGATTTATGATAAAGATTAGAGATTTAATTTAAATATCTCAAATAAGGGAGTGATCACCCTACGACGTTTGTATGGAGAAGTGACCAGCCAGTTCAACCTTAACTTAGCTGATCGGTTAAGAACGGCTAAGCAAACTAAAGCGCTTCAAAATTTGTTATGTTTGTTGTTATCAGACAAATTGCCAAATGTGTCATGTCCCTGTGATAATGTGTTAGATGATATCGTACGCATACAAGCTATCGGGATCTGTCAAGCAAGGACAGTGCCAACAGTGCTTAAAAAAAGTCACAGATCAGTCAAACTTGTTATAGTTATTGTAATTTAACAACTTTAAACGGTTTAAATCGCGTATATTTATCATTATTTATTACAGTCACCACGTAACCACGATCACTGCAAAGTGTTTTTTTTTATGGGATAGGAGGGCAAACGAGCAGGCGGCTCACCTGGTGGTAAGTGATCACCGTCGCCCACGAACATCCGTAACACCAGAGGTATCGAGGATGCGTTGCCGGCCTTTAAGGTGTTTGAAACGTCAAAGCGTCGGGACAAAAATAATGATAAATATACGCGATTTAAACCGTTTAAAGTTGTTTAATTACTATGTGTAATAATCGCGAAAACCTAAGACAACATTTTGTTATAGTTATTATATCTATATGTTCCCAACACATTCACGTACTGTTCAATGAATCAATGTTTAGACCTTACTTCTATCGCACGCTCTGCTCCGTTAGAACTTCTTTTTTACCGACTTCAAAAAAAGGAGCAGGTACTCAATTCGTCTGCTTTTTTTTTATGGTTTTACGTTACCTCAGAACTTTTGACTGGGTGAACCGATTTTGATGATTCTTTTTATTTGAAGGCTGATGCTTGCCGTGTAGTCCCATTTAAATTTCATCAAAATCGGTCAAGCCGTTTTTGAGTTACGCACCATTAACTGAAAAGTGTTTTCCTATCTTGATGATATACTTACCGCCGGTTTCCCGTACGCGTGTCAAAGCTCGATTCATCTAACAAGCCGTCACAATTAACAATCTGCTAACTTTCAACGGGTTTCTGGAACGCATATTAACTTAAAATTACATAACACATGCTTGTTTATCTATGATAACATGAAGTTTGAAAAAGTCGTTCATATTCATTCATTCTGTTGTATTTTGTCTTTATTTAACGCATAACGTTGTCTCTTTTGTTTTGACATGAAATCAATGCTAAATCATTTCTGTGCTTCGCCGCCGTTACTATGGTTACCAACTTATTAATCTAGGGAATGTTCCACCGTTGCAATGAGTATGTAATCACTACGTTTTGGTTTTTGGTCGGATGATCACAAAAGTCGATTTAGGTAAAAGTGAAACAGCAGCATTTTTTGTTGTTGGCTTTGTTTTTCATGGTGGTAGGTCATTTTGCAAATGCCCGCCTGACTAGCTACCACCCTCAGGTAGAAAATCGCCAATCTCATAAAGGTGCGTTCCAGCAGCTGTCTTTGAGAGCCAGTAATTCTAGGTTAGCCTAACATCTTCGACCACATCATCACTTACCATTAGGTGAGATAGTGGTCAAAGGCTAAACTAACAAGCCTAAAAAAAATATATATATCTCAACTGATGGTAAGTGATTGATGTCTTATGATTATGTACTCGAAAAATCTAAACAGGTTACACTGCTCACATCCGGTTATTGCTGCATATCAGACGCACAACAAAATTTTAAACCATATCTTAACGCCCTTCTTAACCAAAAGGTGCTTCCTCAAAGATTGTTGAGGTCTGGAAGGCGGTCATCCATAAGATTTCAAGCGAATTCTTTCGTTGGAAGTATATACAGCTGGGGTTTGCATAATAAGGCCGTCAGGAGGTTATAGCACCGTATTGAGCAGTCCTGTGGGGTGCAGGGTTAGAATGTTACCCCCCACAATTTTTCCCGTGGATATCGTAAGAGGTGACTAAGGGAAAAATACCAGCATCGCCTTCTATACACTGACAATTTCTACTGAGATCCCCAAGAGACTCCTGCCAAGCGTGGGGATTTTTTTTATTTTTTTCTTTATTAACAAAATCCACAGCCCTTAAATAACAATTTTTATATAAAGTAACTTATACCTAAGGCCAATTACGGATTTACTTTTTAATAACTATACATACATTTTAATTAGACAGTCATAATACTTCTATTGTAATTATATAATATTGATAAACTAAAAATTTTAAAGAAATTACAGATTTACTACAGAAAAAATAAAATTATATGTGTCAGGGAATGTGTGTGTTTGTGTGTAAGGAAGGTGTTTGTGAACATAAGAAAATGTAATTGAAGTGTTCATAAAATAATTATGATATTGCACTTTTTTGAGATTCCGAAGCAGAGCTGAAGCTTTGGTTCAGAATCTCAAGTATATCACGCCTAAATTTTATTTTGCTACTGCAAAAAATATCAATTGCATTAAATTTATAATTGTAAGTCCTCTGCAATCTACTGACAATAGAATTTTGGGCATAGATAGTGCTGCTATGAGGGACTGAAAACAAGCCTGTATGTCGCGTACGCTTCATGGGACAGCAAAGACACAACACTTTATGAAGAAGTTCTGGACAATCAACATATCCACTGCATATGCCATGTAAAAAAGTCATATCGGCAAGAATTCTTCTGTCCTCAAGCGTAGATAACCAATGACGTGCGCAAGACTTCTCATAATGATCAGAGCTAAAATGGCATTTGTAATTTAAATGTTTCGTAAATTTACACTGAATTTTTTCTATACATTGTTTATATATCACGTAGTGAGGGTTCCAAATTACAGAACAATACTCAAGAACACTTCTCACATACGCATTATATAATAATTTTAGACAATCTAAATCTGAGAAGGGGCAACTGACACGCAAAACGAAACCTAGGCTTTTGAAAGCTTTATTAGATATATGTTGAACATGATCTGAAAATAAAAGTTTAGCATCCATCATGACGCCAAGATCCACAACAAGGTTAACTCTCTTCAAACCGATATTATTAATTTGGTAATCAAAATTGATAGGATGTTTTTTTCTAGTGAAAGAGATGTACTGACATTTATTAATATTTATACCTATGCGATTCTTGGAAAAGTATTCGCCCATTCGGACGAGGTCAGACTGCATGTTTATACAATCTAGCGGGTTCTTAATTTGCATAAATATTTTTGTGTCATCGGCATACATGAGGTATTTTGCATACTGGAAACATTTACCAATATCATACAAATAAGACGCATACAGGAGAGGTCCCAAAATGGATCCCTGTGGAACCCCTGAACATACACTCACAAAATCAGAACAGAATCCACCAATGACAACTGCTTGCGAGCGGTTGCGCAAGTAAGACTCCATCCACCTTAAAAGATTGCCACGGATGCCTAGTTCAAAAAGTTTTTGAAGTAGAATCATATGGTCTACACGGTCAAATGCGTTCTCAAAGTCCGTGTAGACCACATCCACCTGAGAGCCCCCATCCATGCCCCTAATTACGCTATCAGTAAAAACACCAAGGTTAGTTGCAGTCGAACGACCCTTTAAAAAGCCATGCTGCTCAGTCGGTAGAAGTGGAACAATCATTGGATATATATTAGTGTGTACAACTCTTTCAAACAACTTACTAAGAACATTGAGAATTGATATTGGCCTGTAATTTTCAATTAATATTTTTTGTCCCTTTTTTAGCACAGGAACTATGTGTGCTTGCTTCCACAGTTTTGGAAAGTAGCCGTCATGGAGACATCTATTAAAAATCAAGGCAACTGGAACAGCAAGAGCCTTTGCACATTTAACAAAAAATATGGGGGGTATTTTATCCGACCCAGCACCTTTCGTAATGTCAACGCCTTTAATCAAATTTATTATATTCTGTTCAGTTACATGTATCATATGGATTGTGTTGGGATGTGAGCTAATTTCTGCAGCCGACAGCTTGTATTGATAATCAGGGGGACTAAAGTTCCCATGAAAATAATTATTGAAGGCTGAACATATGTCTTTCTGATTGTTTACAGCAATATTATTATAATACATTTGTTGTGGATAGTTTGATTTATTCTGTCTTTTACTTTTAACATAAGTCCAAAAAAATTTTGGTTGTGACTTTATCTTAGCTTCAGAGAACTTTATATAATTTTGGAAACATTGACATTGCATTTTTTTTTGTTTTAATCTAAGTTCCGAGAAATTGTTATAATCAATTTTATTATTGTATAACTTCCAATCAATATGTGCTTTAGTTTTTTCTTTTATAACTTTTATCAAAGCCCTACTGTACCAAATCGGATAGGCTTTCCGTCCAGAACAGCTAACTTGAGGAACATGTAACGAAATAAGATCATTTAAAATTAAATAAAACTTGTTTACAATAACTTCAATATCTGAATCCAAATTAATAAAGGACCAATCTTGCTCAGTGAGCGACTCATTTATTAAAGCATAATGGGCTCTCCTGAACTGAAATTTGATGCGTGGATAAGGCTTAAAAGGTGGTATTAAAATATCACTTATCTTGATAGCAAAAGTCGGGTGAAAGACGTCTTCTTTGACTAATGACAATGAACATCTTTCTATATCAACTGAAAAATCAGAAAATACCAAGTCCAAGGTATGGTTATGACTATTTACAATATTATTATGTTGAGAGAGGCCCAAAAACAGTGTCTGGGCAATAAGGCAAGACGCCGCGTCTTGGACATCAACACAGCCTTTCTTTAGTATAATCGGCTCACTAGAACTCCAATCAATACATGGTAAGTTAAAGTCTCCGGTAATTAGCAAATGATCCTGAGGATTACTATTATTGATGGTAGAGACAGTGTCAAGGAAGGATTGTACACGCGTTGGTATCAAAGATTGGTTCGGAGGGATATAAATGACAGCAATATGTAAATCACCTGCAGAACCTATTATATGTGAAGGTATTGTGACCCACAAACATTCAAGATCGTCTCGTTCCCATTCATGTCTAACCCGGGCTTGCAATTGCGAATTACATAGTAACATTATTCCTCCGCCCAAGGAAACTCTATCTCTACGAAATACAGTATAAGTGCTATCACAAAGCTCAGAGTCCAATATGCCATCGTACAGCCATGTTTCTGTTACAATCACTATGTCATACCTACATAATAATAAAGTATTATTATAAAACTCGTTAGTTTTTGTTCTCAGACCTCTCACATTCTGATAAAGTAATTTAAGTTCTTTGGCATTGCTATCCATCATTAATAATTGAGGAAAAGTAGCTATTCCAGCTAACATAACATATATATTTAAATAAATGAAAATAATAGAAAAGTTTCTCATTTCCATTTCTAAAGCTCACGATTCTATGTTTAAGTGCGTTAAAGTGAAATTTTAACTTTGGACTTACTCTAAATGTTATTTCTACTATAAATAATTCAGTAGGTAGAAAGATTATAAACGTATTCATTAAAATAAAGCAATATCGGTTTTCTAAATTAAATAAAATTAGTACTTCATCTATACCAAGTTTTAAACACTTCAATATTAATTTTGAATGTTTTATTACATCATTAAAGATATTCATAAAATTATAACAAATTTGAATAAAACTACTAACTTTATAATACCTAAAAAGCTTGGTAGTTTTCATAATAATTGAGGTAGGTGAACTAAGTATGTGTATATGTGTATTAAGAGTATTAGTGTATAGAATATATTTTGTTGATTGTGTGGATGATATGTAACATAATGTTATAGTTTCTGTAAAATTGAAGTTACAATTAAAAATATAATAAACTAGTAGGTATTGAAGATGCAAGTTATTACTAGCACATTGACTTGGGTTATTCAAATTAACAATAATGCAGACAAGAGACATTTTTACGCAATTTTTATCAAGTCCGCCTGTGAGGCGATGAGGATCGGAGGTGATGAGTCGTTTTTCCTGACATAGATGCGACAGTTTTTTGTCCATATGTATTTATAATTTATTTCTCTAGCCTTCTGCTTACATGAACCTAGAAGCATCTTATTTTCTTTTGTCAAATGCTCATTGACAAATATTTTTGATGACTCCCCTCCGATGCCCACGTCCTTAGCGGTCAAACCCCGGTGTTTACGAGCAGCTGCAAGAACGCGGTCCTTAGAGGCACGCTGCTTTAAGTGCACGACGATGTTACGGCCGTGGGCTGCACTCACGGTGGCACGCCGGGACTGCACCCGGTGCGCAAACTCGATGTCATTCGGTTGAATGTTAGCACCGATAAATTGAGTGACTTTCATAATTGTGTCTATAGTATTTTCCTCCTTGTCCTCCGGGATACCGACAAATTCCAGGTTTTGTAGCCTCACCCATTGCTGCTGCTTTAGGTTTTCCTCTTCCAGCACTCTAATGCGGCTAACACAGCCATTTATATCTTCTCTGAGACTTCTATTCTCTTCCCTAAGTTGCTTAACTTCAGCTACGTTAGCAACAAACATTTTTTTTTAGATCCGTTAATTCCTTTTTCAGGTCTTCATACTGTTGGCTAACAAAAGATATGGATTCCTTAGAATCTGAGCACTGCACATTAATGATCTTCAACTGCTCGGACAATCCCTTGGCTGTAGATTCGATAGTGGCTCTCATAGCTTGCCTTTCAGACATCATAATCTCAAGAAGCCTCTCCTCTGTGATGTAGCCAGATTCTGGTTTCCTACGCGTAGTGACATTGGATGTGGAAGAGAAGCCAGGGTCGTCCGCACCATCTACTGGGGAGATCGAATCCATTTGCGATTGAGCTCGCACTGGTGTACTGGAATTCCCAGACTTTGGTTGCTTACACTTACACACTTCGCATCTCCATTTGCGCTTAACCTCCTGATTCATAGCTTTATAGCGTTTCGGCGACAAATTCGCACACTGAAGGTCGTATTTCTCATTACATTCAGGACAGCTTATGTAATTTTTACTAAAGATAACGGCTTTACAGCCATTGCACTTAATTTTGTCCATTTTGTTTAGATCCCAGATACCAGATATTAATGCCTGATGGTGTAAAAGAGCAATAAAATACGGACACAAAATAGCAGGCGCAATACAGGTTCCTCTGCGTTATCAGTAGATAGCTACAATGAAAAATGATTGCAAATTTGAATGATTTCATATTGAATGATCAATGAAATTGAATGATTGCAAATCTCCTAATGTGGGAGACCTTGTTCAATGCTGGATTTTCCGGTTGATGTGGTGATGATGATAAACGTAATGAGCAGCAACACTAAAAAATCACGTCGTCATTAATACCATATTTACGTAGTAGTAATAAGTGTAGTCATATTTGGTATAATTATGTACTAGTACTATCGTATCAGTTATTATTATTTATAGAGTAAATATTTAGGTAGCTACTCCTTAAACCATTTTAAAAGCCATATTTTATATATCTTTACGATTTCAAGATGTTAATATTCGAATAATTGGTCGATTTTGGGAAATTAGCACAATTCACTTTGACAAACCGTTAACATACAAAAAGGCTTTTCGGAAACCCAAAATTGAATTAATTGGCGTTTAATCGGAGATTTGACATCAGTGTTGACAAACAGTCACATGAAGCTTTCAGCAACCCAATTTGCATTTGACAATGGATTAACAAACATTTAACGTAATTTATCACTAATTTGCGTTTCAGAAACCGGCTGTTAGGTAGTCAATGACGTGAATGACAATCGATCCCATAAGTAGCAAGGGTCACTAAAAAGGGTGAAAAACTTTTTTTTTACCAAAAAATGTAACCGGTTAGAAATCGGTACCATGCGCATAATATTGTGATAATAGCATTAGGTCAATGGATACTAGGTACTTTTGAACCATCATGGTACCGACTTCAACAAGTTATTTCATACGTTTGAGTATTGAAGTCTGTTAAATTTTTTGGTAATTTTTTTTTCTTAATTGGTCTGAGGTGACCAGCCGCCTGCTGACTGTAACCCTGACACTAACCTTCTACTCTTTACTACCTTAGGAACGTTTGTAGTCAATATAGTTATCCGCTATATATAGTACGCTATATAGTAGAGAGCACTGTGGTGCGCTGAATTCACACTCGTGACTCGTACATATAGTACATAGTGGCATACTCTTTCGGAGCAATCTAAGCCTTATGTACACTTTAATGAAAGGAGAGGTTAACAATATTCTATAGAAGCAGTGGCATTGGCTATGGACTGCCGCTCAGCAGGTCCATGGTTCGAATCCCACCGCGGGCTTGAGCTTCACCGCATGGTGGAAGAGCATTTTGCGTATGCCCGCCTGGCTAGCGACCACCCTCAAGTAGAAAATCTGTCGCCAAGCACTTAATGGTGTGTTCCGACAGCAGTCCTTGAGAGCCAGTGAAATTAGAGGCACATGATACTTAACAATTTTGTCCCAAGGTGATGGGCGCAGTGCAATTCGTGAATTGTGACGAAATGCATCTGTTATAGGCAGAGATTAGTGGATGGACCTCGAGCTTGTTCCGTCACATAAACATAAAAACAAAAAAAATTGCACTGTTATGAAAGGAGAGGTTAACAATAGTTTTAGTCTAAAGCGATAAATCTGCTGAAGGCACGAAAGTTTACTGGCAGTTAGGCGATCCACTTTACAATGGTAGTCGAGGGGCCGATCGCCGATAAGGCACCCTGGAAATGCGGTCTGGCTATCTCCACCTAAATCTACTGGTTTATTAGCACCTTGGGCTTAGCCTGCGCATACAATTAGCATGCTTAGATTCCTTAGTGCCTATAGAGTTCTAATTCTAGGTTATATTTAGTTTATATCTAGAATTCTAGGTTAGCCTGAACAGCATCTTCGACCACATCATCACTTACCATCAGGTGAGATAGTGGTCAAAGGCTAACATATCAAGCTAAAAAAAAAGTTTCTCGTAATACGCGTATAACATTGCCGGTCTACCGATCAAAACTGATTTAGAGATATATGGCAAAGTATTTGCTGTTTAGCGGTCTTGCTCACCAGAAATCCGTTCACTGTTCAACAATGCCTTCCTCTAAAGGGTGGGGAGAGGTGGGGAGTGTTGCCCAAAGGAAGAAGGGGGTGGCCGACATAGTTACTTCATCACAACAGTTATAACTAATTCAAATGTCCAGCCATAGCGTAATTGGAAATTCACTAGGACGGTATCGTGGGGTTGCGGTTTGAAGTCCCACTGCAAGTTAGCTTTCTCCGTCCGAAATAATGTCTATGGTTAGCCTTTGACCACTATCTCACCTGATGGTAAGTGATGATGTGGTCGAAGATGTTGTTCAGACTAATCTAGAATTACTGGCTCTCAAGGAAAGCTGCCGGAACACACCGTTAGGTGTTTGGTGACAGATTTTCTACTTGAGGGTGGTAGCTAGCCAGGCGGGCATTCTCAAATTGCCCTACCACCATGCTATAACGACTGCCATCCTAAGACAACAACCGGGACCGACGGCTTAACGTGCCCTCCGAAGAACGGAAGTGCTCAGTAGTAATGTCCCTAGCGGTCACCCATCCAACTCATGACCGCGGGCGACGTTGCTTAACTTTGCTGATCGGTTAAGAACAGCTAAGTAAACTTCTCTACGAGCGCTTCAAAATGTTTTAGCTTAGCATGAATCAAAGCTCTTAAATAAAATACTAGACAAATAAAATAAATGGCTTTATCTATTTGATGTTATATGTTGATGGTATATCAAACCTAGTCCAGCCTTAGTAAATAGTATCATGCTATTTAGGTTAGGTAACGTCGCTAACGGCAAAAAGACGTGCATTATTACTTAAAATATCCGCTCCTCATCTCCCTCACACATCTCTTCTCAAAGCATCACTGCCATAGATTAGATAGTAGTTAATATACACTACTGCTACAAGAATAAATAAACTTGAGTAATAGTTACTAGCTCGTCTTCTCAAGTCGATGCCGAAGGGTATCATCGTATGCACCGAGTATTCGGAGGAGCAGCTGCCACCTGGTGAAGGAATAGGAAGGTTAGAGGAATGGACGGTAGGGTGGAGTGAGGGAAGAGGGTTTGGTAAGGAGATCCTATAGCGTTTTCCGGAAGCTGTCCATCCTGCACCATCAGGTATGATTGTGGTCAAAGGCCACGTAATTTTTGTGATTTATAAAAAACTTCAAAAAAGGAGGAGGTTCTCAATTAGACTCTTTTTTATTTAAATGGGCTTTGTCGTTAATAAATTACACCGTCACCTTCTATTTCCTTATATAGTTACTTTTCTAGTATTCTAATTACAAATATTTCTTATGCCCGTTCACCTCTCACTCTCCTAGCCAGCTGTATATCTTTAGGCATAATGGTGACCCTTTTGGCATGAATGGCGCAAAGGTTCGTATCTTCAAAAAGGCCAACCAAATACGCCTCACTAGCTTCCTGAAGCGCCAAGTTTCGTCTTTGTGTGTGTTACCTCTATACAGGTTGTACCGACTTTAATGTTTTTTTTTACATTCGAACGTTTTAAACTTGAGTAAGATCTGACGAACAAAAACTGAATACGCACTATTAGGAATAACTTAAATACCTACTAACTTGTCAGATATCTTACTCAAATTTAAATGGACCACATAACACCAGCTTTCGAATATAAAAAAAACATCTAAATCGGTTCAACCTATAAAAAGTTAGGAGAAAAAAAAAGTCGAACTGAGAACTCCTCTTATAAGAAACGGAAAAAAAAAACGGAAGATGAAACTATAAATCGATATTTATATGTAGATACATATACACGGTAGATAGTTAATGCAATCAGTTGAAGGTTTTCGTTGCACAATAAAATTTGAGTTCCAATCAGAATGTCAATTAAAAAGTGCATTCAGTTTAGGTTAGCCTAATTTATTCTACCCTAGTTCAGTTTTTAGCCTGCCGTTTACCTCCGTTATCGCATGTATGCAAATGAGACGTGATTAAATATTTTTATGATAATTTCTACCAGCTCAACGGTATTGTCCGCAGTTTGTTGTAACTACTATTTATTCTATGCCACATGAAAAGATGTAGGTAAGTAATGGACCTACCTATATCCTCCAAATTAGTTTTTTTAATGTTATTGCGACGGAACAAACACGAGGTCCACCTGATGTTAAGCGGAATAACCTCTGCTTATAACAGATGGATTTCGTCATAAGTCACGAACTGCACTGCGCCCGTCACCTTGAGACATAGTTGTTAGGTCTCGTGTGCCTGTAATTTCACTGGCTCTCACGGACTGCTGCCGGAACACACTGTTAGGTGCTTGGCGACAGATTTTCTACTTGAGGGTGGTAACTAGCCAGGCGGGCATTCGCGAAATGCCCTTCCACCATGCTGTGAAGCTCAAGCCCGCGGCGGGATTCGAACCATGGACCTGCTGCGCGACAGTCCATAGCCAATGCTACTGAGCCATCACTGCTTCAAAAAGCCTTTTGACATACCCTAGGTTTCCGACCTTAGAATGCCAAGGTACAAATAGACATAGGACTTTTTTGTATCGACTGTAATATAATTCCTTGCATTGTAACTGCTTTGTTGATTAAAATCAAAGTACCTACGAAAGTAATTTTTAAAATAATGTAAGAAATACATATATATTAAAATTAAAAAAAATAAAACCTACATAAAATGTTATTGAATTTAAGTAAAATGTGTTTAAAATTTTGCTCACCACAACACAAATAAAATACATTATTTAATGGTTTACTAAGGTAAGGCAAAAACCGCCGATGGAGATCGATTTTCAATGTCAAAGCGTGCTGCGCGTTTCGGCTACGAAATGTTTGTACAAAAAACGCGAAAAATATAAAAAATATTACTTCGCACATGGATGCGGTTGTCCGATTTCAAAATTTTTAATACGAATTTGTTATGGATGCCATAATTAGTCACATTCTGGCGAAAGTTAAATATGAAAATTCATTAGTGTTGAGGGCTTCCAAAATATAAATTTAACACAGCTGGATTGAAGTTATTTTTTACCCTTAATTTAAGTAGTTATAAAAAACCTTCTGCACAGATATGTTATCAAAATGTTCTTACGTAGTATATATTTTTTCTGAATCCGAACTATGATCAACGAGGAAATTACCTTCAAAGCGTTCAAAATCGGAATTGTCCCTGGAATGGAAGAAACAACGCGATACTATAAGCAAAAAAATAGCTTCTGCTGTACAAATATGCTCACTCCCAGTGTTTGAGGCAAAATTGGAACAAATTCCTCAAAGATATATATAAGTCAGGATACGCAGCGTTGGTGATGAGGACAGCTGGGTCTCCATCAGGGTTAGGTCCTCACGAGATATGGATGCCCACGTGTTCCGGGGTACCCCAAGAGGGGTACAGGGGAGAATTCCTCGGAAGATGGGCCTGACAAACGCGCAGCGAAGGCGATGGAGTCTGCGGTCATTGAGATAATATTACTAACGTAGTACCATCATCTCAATGGCTGCGGTATGGTCCACGAGCGACCCCGCGGCCTGTTCCTCCAGTCGATGACGGCGTAACACCATTGGGCTTTCACCCGGTAGTGGGTCCCTATTGGACCTGATGGCATAACCACCTGCTCCCCTGCGTATGAGTATGCGTAATTGTTGTTCATCATGTATATAAAAAAAGGGGTACGCACTGATCATCCTTGCGAAGCCAAAGTCACACAATTTCACGACACCCTCGCCTGTCAGCAGTATGTTCTCCGGTTTCACGTCCCTGTGGATACAGTTGTGTCTGTGGCAGTACGCGACTCCTTGCAGCGTTTGCCAGATGATCTGCTTTGACAGGAGCTCTGGACAACCCTGGGGGTAAGGATAGAATCTTAGCAAATGTTGCCTCCAAGGTTTTGTTAAGACATTTTTTATGTTTTAGTACACTTATGTAATTAGTAAAGGCATGTCAGAAGAGATCAGAGCTACGCGATAGAAAGAGAGACGCCTTGTAGGTGAATATAAATATTATATACTCAGTGCTATGCGAGCTGAAGTGTACTTTATTGCATCGTACCATATATACTGACCAGAATTATATATCCAACAATAATAAAACTTCACAATTAGAGACTGAAATGTATTGAACTGTTTCAGCCGGATTTTCCACTGCTGAACACAGCCTCCCCCATCAAGGGGATATTTGCCATAATCCCCACGCCTGGCAGTCGTCTTGGGGATCGCAGTTTCTGCCCACCTTTCGGTATTTTACCTTTAGACGACACCCACTGGTAGCAATGGGAGGGTGACATTCTAGCCCGGCACACCGGGGGCACAATTAGAGACACCACAAACAAATTAGAAAAGGACACAGTTAATCTTGATGTTGTACTGTGCCTACTGTTAAACTATCCCCAACTTGACCCCACTGTTATATTATTGTATTCTGTGTCATATAGGTTAACCCACTACGCCGCTACCTATATTAGTGACAATTTAAGGTGTAGAAGGTGGGCAGCAGCACCTACTGAAGAACAACCATCTTACGCATTAGTTATAGAAAGCATTTGTTATGAGTGGCTAGGTCCTTCAAATCCTTAGCTAGGGCAAACTGTGAAGTAGACCCACTTAATACAAGCTCAAGTAGATTTAAACGCTTAAAGTCAAAGTAAAACACAAAATCATTTATTCAATGTAGGCGTCTAAGATGCTCTTATGAAGGTCAATTACAAATTTGAATATTGATATATTCTACACTGTACTGCCAAGTTCAGCAAAAAAAAATTGTATAGAGCCATACTGCGAGAAGAACGGGCAAGAAACTCGGGGCCATTCTTTTAAACGACTTTTAAAAATGTGTTACATACTTACTACAGAATAAAGTTATTACAATATTTGTTTAAATTACGTTAATTACGACAGGCGATAGCTTAGCATCGTCGTTTAAGTAATAACAAACTGTGTAGAGGATTTCTTAATCAATATGTTTTTCACGTGCAACTTGAATTTCCCTTCTGTGAGCGTTGTAATATGTTTGGGAAGTTTATTATAAAACCGTACACAATTACCTAAAAAGGACCTTTTATTTGTCTTTGCAAATCTAAACCCTGGCACCGCTATTTTATCTTTATTCCTAGTGTTGTAATCGTGATTGTCACTTACAAAATGATATGTACTCTTGTTAAAAATAAGGCATACGATTTGGTCCGCGCGTGAATGTGTGATAGGTACTTTCCTATAGTTATATTATTCTCCTACAATCGTCGGTGACTTTTACGGGGTTAATCTTCTATTCCTAATAATACTTTTCTGTGAAACCTTTTAATTGGACTTCCTGTACTTATATGTAACTTTAATAAGCTGCATATACACCGTGTCCCAAAATTCAACGATAAGCCGGCATCGGTGCATGGACCTACTCATGACTACTCGGGAAAAAATAAAAAAAAAATTATAACTCTTTTTTTTTAATTACAGAGACTTTTATAAAGTTGCGCCAACTTTTAATAAAACTTGCCATGGTAGTGTCCATACTTTTTTTTTTAACCCAGACTATAGAAATTGCATAGAAT
Organism: Plagodis pulveraria; assembly: GCA_963890685.1. Lineage (NCBI taxonomy): Eukaryota > Metazoa > Arthropoda > Insecta > Lepidoptera > Geometridae > Plagodis > Plagodis pulveraria. The sequence goes on along the minus strand of OY982964.1, from coordinate 4,033,533 downwards.
GTTAAAATCTATGAAAATTATAAGAAAAAAATTTTTTTTTACTGATTTTTGTAAAATAACTACAGACTTTCTGTAATTTTAAAGGATTGTGGTAGATAGCCGTCCTTCTTAGGTTGCTAATGCACAAAAAATATCAAAAATATGTCAAAAATTGTGGTCATGGTAGTTGAAAATAGCATAATGGGTATCGAATATCGATGAAATTTATAAAAGTCTCTGTAATTAATAAAAAAAAACAGTTATAATTTTTTTTTTTTTTTCCGAGGAGTCATGAGAAGGTCCTTGCTCCGATGCCGGCTTATCGTTGAATTTTGGGACACGCTGTATATGTCTACAAACCTAGCTAACACAGCTAGTTGAACACAAATTACGCCTAATGGGGGAGGCCCTTGTAGATATAAATATTTACTTATCTCACAAAGTTATCGTAGAAAGGTAAGGTACTAATATTAGGTACAACATGTATATATGCGGATTGCCTTCTATGGGTTCATGGTCTAAGCTAATGAGCCCGCAATGTAAAATATGCCGGTCACGCTATTCCAAACCAAATTATGGGTTACGTAAAAAAATCGACTAAGTAGCTGGGTACCTTTGTTGTTAGCCTGTCAGATGGAAAACGTTGAATAATTCGTGACAGTTTTACCTATACTATACGATCTACCTCTTGAACTACATCTGGCGCTACCGGGTAGGTATACCATGTCAGTTCTTAGTAGATAGACAATAGTACATTATGATATAATTGCGGTAAGTTGAAAATTACAGCCGAGGCGATATTGCTACAAGAAAGCAGAGGCTGTAATTATCAAAGCGCACGTATGTCATAAGACTTTTTTCAACACACTTGCGAGGAACAAATACGAAAATTTCGATACGAAAATATCATTTATTTGATGACGATGACGATCGATTAAATCTTCTAAAGTTCTACTTCAGGAGGTAAAAAACTATTTGGTTTGTTTTTATATGAAAAAAGAATGAAAAAAAAACTACAATCTGGTGAGAAGTGCGGAAACGTTGTATTTTTTAAGTGCGGTAAAGTAGAAAAAAAGCACGAGTGCGTAATAGACTACATTATGACACTAAAATAGGCCCGTTACGAGCTAGTGTGTTGAAAATAATAATATCCTATCCTATTCTATAGGTGTACGATTATATAATGAAAAAACTCCTAAAGATATTACAGTTCTCACAGAAGGAAAATTCAAGCTGCGTGTCAAAAAGATTTTAATTGCTAAAGCATATTATAAAATTGTTGATTATTTAGAAGACAAAAATGCTTGGGATATTCCACCTCTGCCAAATCATCGACAGTCACCTGTGTAATAATTTTATAATAGACTTACAAATTGTAAAGAGTAAAGACATATAAAAAGAATGGCCCTGAGTTTCTTGCTTCTTCTAGAAGTGGCTCTATACCATTTTTGCTGAACGCGGCATTAGAATATTTTAATAGTAAAATTATGTAATCGATGTTCATAGGAGCATCGTAGACGCCTAAATTGAATACATGACTTTGACCTTGGTGCGATGCGTGCAAGGAACAGAAAGAAGTCTTTCAAATTGGTATTTTTTCTGAGATTTTAAGACACATATTCAAAAAAAAGGGAAATTACATGGACGTGTCTATAGTTGTACTAAATTTTATGCATTAAAAATATTTCATTAGAGCCACTATCCAGGAAGAAAATAGAGGTAAACATTTGTGTAGAGAATCGCACTATCGGACGGACCACTCAATTTGTGTGGGCTTATACTTTCAGATCCAACCCTATTCTTACGCTGCCTGGAAGCCAGCATCCCAAACAAAATTCACTGCTCGCCTCACACACGCCCGGTCCGGGGTGGTTAGCAAAAACGGTAAGCAAGCTACAGGCCGGGGCGCGACGGCGTGAACGGCTGAACACCTTGTTTTTTTTTTTTAATTATACATTTTACCCTCCGAAAAATCGAGAGACCTTAGTTTCCTTTTTACTTATTAACGTCAAATTTACTTTCAGTTTTCATCTTTTACATAATTATCTTCTACATTCTATTATACTATACACAAATTATCAAAAATCTAACTTTCTATACACTGTATATATACTATATCACATATTTTATTTCTATTAATTTATATGCGTCTTTATATATCAATGGGCACTAGCTGCATATGTCACATAGGCTGAACACCTTGGGTGGTATGTGAAATGATTTCGAGTTGAGAGTGATAGCTAAATAGCTAAGCAAGCATTCGCTAAGGGCTATGTAAGCATGGCAATTTGCAACAATACCTCTATTTGACGACCACCAAAATAATATGATATAAACTGTGAATTATAACAGATGAAAAATATGAGGTTACTGGCAGGCGCTAATAAAGCTTTGAATACTTTGAGTTTTACTTTAAATTCCGCTAGTACGTTGGCAATTATTTTGTGATCTAACAGATAATACTCACAGCTGGATATTTTTCAAGCTCATGTAGCACGGTGTGGTCGCAGTACTCGAAGACGAGGTGCAGCTTGCGTTTGCGGCGGAAAACCTCGATCAGGTTCACCAGGTTCGGGTGCTTTAAGTTCTGCGTAAACAAATAATAATCTGTACAAAGAATTTTGTTTTGTGAACTAAAATACCACTAATTAATTGACCCAGCGAGCAGGCAGTGCGAGCGAAGCGCTTCAGCTTACACCAAAATGCTTTCGTATGTCTGTTTGTTTTCCAGGTCGCATTTCGCAACCGATTCTCGTGAAATTTGTGAGCCGGTCAAACCGGCTTTCCACAAGTATTTTTTGTCGAGTCTGTTTTTGGATTTTTTCCAAAATGTCGGAGATATAAGGTCTAAAAGAATTTTATATCTATTATATAAAAAAATGTTTTATATTTTTTTTGTTTCCCGTTTCAAGAAGCAACTTTTTTGTCAGAACATCTTATTCATCTTATAAACTTAAGGGTGGAAAAGAATGAAAAAATAAATGCTGAATTCCTGTGTCATGTCAAATCACAAGAATATTTCATCAGCTTTTGGAATAAATACCTAAAAAGAAAAACCTAAAAGGTTTTTCTTAGAGCCATACTATAGAACACGTAAATCAATAATATATAATAGTAGGTATAGCCAATTACATTGGGTAATTGGCTATACCTACTATGCCCATTACCAACCGATACCCATATAGCTTTTATTCGCTACTTTTTTCTCTGTTAGGTATTTAATATAGTGAGCGACAGCGGCTCGGCGCACACTCATAGCAATGAAGAAACGCAAATTACCTGTGTTATAACAAATTAATTTCAGCAGTTTTCAGAATATAACTATGACTTTTGGATTTTGTAACCCATTCCCCCACCAGCGTGCGCAGTTAACCTTTATTCAATTGTAAGTTATGCAAGGGCAGAAAGTAAAAAGATTGTCTTATGCACTGTTACCATCCCAAGCTGAAGCAGTGATGGCTCAGTGGCATTGGCTATGGACTGCCGCGCAGCAGCTCCATGGTTCGAATCCCGCCGCGGGCTTGACCTTCACCGCATAGTGGAAGGGCATTTTGCGAATGCCCGCCTGGCTAGCTACCACCCGCAAGTAGAAAATCTGTCGCCAAGCACCTAACGGTGTGTTCCGGCAGCAGTCCTTCAGAGCCAGTGAAATTACAGGCAAACAAGTACCTATGTCTCAGGTGATGGGCGCAGCGCAGTTCGTCACTTGTGATGAAATGCATCTGTTATAGGCAGAGGATACCGCTTAACATCAGGTGGGCCTCGTGCTCGAAAACAATAACATAAAAAAAAAGTAAGTAGGTATAGATTTGGCAAACATCCTTAACACAGCAAAACCAAAAGGGCGTCCCGGACGCAAGCGATCGTCCTCTTGGAGGCCGATGGAGCACATCTATCAGCAACCGCCCTACTAGAGCTCGGTGGACAACTGGGATACGCTATGGATATTGAAATACTATATAGGAAACCATATCGATATATCTGTTTTCCGAAGGAAGGGCAAAGACTGCACGGATTTCCGCTTTAGTTATACCTTTCGGTTTGGCCCGCCGAAAGCCAGAATGTAATTAATCCCACCTTCTTGTATGTTTCCTTTCGATGCCTCTTACGAGTTCCATAGGAAGATATAAGATGTGAAATTCTAGCCCGGCACCCTACGGGGAGTCATTTTTACTCTTTGCAAACATAATCAATTCAATATTTACTTTACAAAGATACTTTTCATTGTGTTGTTTTGTGGTGAATGTTTTCATTGTCCAACATAACAACCTAGAAACCTCATTATTAGAAACGTCTATAAATTTCAACAAAAGCCAATCCATGCAAGTATTTCTTTATGCCAATGATATTATATATAAAAGGAGGGAGATATGTTGAATGGCGCACTGAAATGGCCCCATCTAAACGACCCCCGGGACAGTCTCCTATCTGACCGCACTCATTCAGCGAGAGACAGTCCAACGTACGCGCGTCTCCTTGAGATGCATATAATTAAAAAATATGCCATTTTGCGTGTACAGAGCTGTGGTAATAATTATAGGACAGTATACAAATCAAAAGGAATTGTGTTTCACCTATAACTATATATACTCTGCATAAATTGTCATTTTCTTTTAGTATTTTAAATATTTTTATGTATTTATGAAAATGAGTGCTTGAAATCATAGAAAAGGATAGTAAAACGTATAACTAACAAACCCTGATTATCCATTAGAAATGAGTGTTTAAGATGTCAAAGTCAAAATCATTTATTAAATTTAGAAGTTTAAGACGCTATTATGAAGGTCAATTACAAATTTTATTATTGAAATATTATACACTATATTGCCATATTCAGCAAAAAAAATTTACAGACCCACTGCGAGAAGAACAGGCAAGAAACTCAGAGCCATTCATTTATACAACGACAAACAATTAGGCACGGCCTACGTTTGTATTGATTAACTATAGCAGCAAGTTGAAAACTCGATTTTCCGTCAACGTTTATTTAATATGAATATTAATGAGCTGGGAAACCCCATATGTCATGTTAACACAGTTGATTTTTTTATTTTCCAATCCGTGGTTAGCGACGTTTACTTGCGCTACCTGTATTACATAATAATATCAGGTAGTAGGTCTCTTAAGTAAGGGTCCGTCTTGGTGGGTACCACTGCAGAGTCAGATATTCTGCCTCGAAACAGTATATAGTGTGCAATCACCACTGTATTAAGGCGTGCACTGCAACTGTAATTGACAGACATAAGGTGGGCGGGCGACTTTTCTCTCTTTTTTTATTCAGCATATACAATAAATGCTTAGTTCTCACCACTCTTCAGAAGAATAGTTACCTAACATTTTTCTTCAGAGAGGGGATTTCACTACACCACCAGTTTAGACCTCAGAAACGTGAAAGGTGACAAATATGAATATTTACAAACTCTAATATCTATCCATCTGGTACCCATTTAATTATCGAGAAGCAAGAAATTAATTTTAGGTGTTTTTTTGGAAATCACGGAAAAGTTCAGCATAATATGAATATATAGCGAAGTTTGCTTGGCCTTTCTTAACCAATCAGCTAATTTGAACAAAGGCTGCCGCCGTTCCAGCTCATAACTGGATGGGTGACCGATAGTGACATTACTAGGTATTGAGCGTACAAGTGCTGTCCTAGAATGGCAGTCGTTATAGCGTGGTGGTAGGGCATATTGCGAATGCCCGCCTGGCTAGCTACCACCCTCAAGTAGAAAATCTGTCCCCAAGCGCCTAACGGGAGCCAGTAATTCAAGGTTAGCCTGAACAACATCTTCTACCACATCCTCACCATAGTAGAAAGAGTGGGAAGTAAGTTATCTTCATACAAACGCACCGCGCGCGGCTTGTATGTGTGCGCCATAATATCTATGCGTCCCGCACGCACACTCTAACAAAATCTCGACCCGTTTCGACCGTGCGCCAGTCGGGGCTAACATCGCACAAAGTTTGAGCGTCACGGCTTTTCGGCACCTCTAAATAAATTAAAAATGTGTGATAATCGCAGGAGAACTTATTGCTGTGTTTGGCTGTTTAAACAGTTCATCTATTTCAGAGTTGTCTCTGTTCAGATTACCTACTGAACAGGAAAGGTAAGCAAGTTATTCTAGTATACCTATAATTTTTAATTGATGATGAGTGAGATACCTATAGATTTTATTTGGTAGTTTTCTATCAGGCAGACGAAGTAGGCAGGCCTACTTTCCCACTACAATGTATTACCTAGGTATATTTGATCTGTCAATTGATATGCCGCTATTGTTTTGTTTACATTTAGTCATGCCGATTTCTCAGTATTGTAGGTGTAGTAAGTATTAAGATTGAAACAAAGTTAATTGAATGTGTCTGTCTCGAGATATTGCTATTAAAGCCCCATTTTTGACATATTTTTAGTTCCACCAATAACTCCCATAGTACAACTTTTAAAAATGTAAGTTATAGTTTTCGAAATATAAAGGTATTTAGCATCAAATTACAGAAGCAAAGTTATTTTGGTTTTTTCATATAAAACGTATGCGAAAACAAACAAAACTTACAAACAATAAAAAACTAACGCAATAACTACACATGAACTACGAAACCTTACATATGGGCGTGTCCGAAACGGCGCTTTTTTATAAATAGTACTGTTCTGAATCTTGAATACATTTCTGTATTTGTTAGGAAAACTATTGTTGAACTTTATTGAATCACTAAATTAGCTATACAGAGATGTGTCATCTTTGGCAAGGGCCGGGCTTTAAACGAGTGAATTGGTTGACAGTACTATCAGTAAACTCACGTAAACTACCGTAGGTACTCGTACCCATCACCGCCCCGCGTCGCCCGTCTCTGGCCCCGCAACCACATAGGTATCTTCTGTCGCTCTTTCTATCATCGTGAAAGGCTTCATCATGGTTTAGGTAAAACCGACCTCACTTATCCTGAACCCACACAACATAAGTAAAAAACACATCTTCCCGGCCGTTGCCAATTTCTAGGCACTGAATTAAAATTTTGCTAAAAGTGACAACCCTGAGACAGACAAGTGTGGTAGGTAATTATATCGCGGATTGGGCCGGAGATGGCTGACTTCCTCTCTTTCTACTATGTCCTCACTTACCATCCGGTGAAATTGTGGTCAAAGGCTAGCCTATCAGTACCTAATAAATAAATAAAAGCACATTGTTGAATTATGACTTTAGTAGTTACAATCATTTTATAATTTTCTTTACAAATAATGGAACCGACTTCTAAAACTGAAAAGTGTGAAATAACTTGTTAAAGTTTAAAGTCGGCCCCATGCTGAAACAAAACACTATGAGATCACACTTTCATGGTCCGACTTCAACAAGTTATTTCATACTTTTAAGTGTTAGAAATCCGTTCCATTTTTATTTTAAAAAAATATTTCTCCCTATTTAGTGATTATTACTGGTTAAACGTGTCGTAGGGGAGTGACCCTACAACACTAGTCACCATCGACAAAGCTTATAACCAAGTCATATAGGTATGTCAAACATTATCAATTACAACTATACAAGAGGAAAAATTTAAGTCATGTGCGGGATTCGAACCCGCGTCTATCCACCCCTTTAGCCGGGTATGCTCTAACTAATTGAGCTAACATGACAATGACATCATAACTCAAATTTTTCCTAACCATAACCATCGTATTGGGATGGCGCGCGGGTTCGAATCCCGCACATGACTTAAATTTTTCCTCTCGTATATTTGTAATTTTGTAATGTAATCCGCATAGCAGGCTTATTGCAAACATAACAATATAAAAAAATGTCAGTTAGTTGAGTGTAACTTAAAATCATTTGACCGATTTTGATAAAATTTCAATTGGACCACTTCAGAAGTCCCATTTAAATTTCATACACCCTTATAAATAAAAAAAATACTAGATCGAACTACTTGATAAAAAGTTATGCAATGTTAAAATATGTACAGGGTTATTATGGCTCGGAGAGACTCCAAACTGAAAACAATAAGTTTATCTAGTACTGTCTGACACTTTTAAGTTCTGTGTCTCGTAGTAAAAGACAATGCCTACTCCGAGCTAAGTGCGCCCGCCGCGGCAACACTGGACCGCACCGCACTCCCTTTGAATAGAGTTTTGAATATTTACATCAAGCTAATAAAAAATATGAAATATTAAATTACAGGCACAAAGGACTTTTAACTATCAGGTGGTCCTCGTGCTTATTCCGTCAAATACACATAAACAAACACAATTTCTTTTTTTAATATACTTCAGAATAAAAAAACATCTCAAAATGTTTGTAAAGACTATAATAGCAGAAGTCAACCCTAAGAGGTTGTTAGCATTTTACCAATAACCCTGTATTTACGTGTCGAATTAAGAAACCTTTTTTTATATTATTGTGACCGATCAAGCACGAGGACCACCTGATGTTACGCGGAGTAACCTCTGCCTATAACAGATGCATTTCGTCACAAGTTACGAATTGCACTGCGCCCCTCACCTTGAGACATAGTTGTTAAGTCTCATGTGCCTGTAATTTCACTGGTTCTGGACTGCTGCCGGAACACACCGTTATGTGCTTGGCGACAGATTTTCTACTTGAGGGTCGTCGCTAGCTAGGTGGGCATTCACAAAATACCTATCCACGATGCAAAAGTTGGTTTAAAAATCCCTATGCTAGATTGTTTAACCCCGAACATACGTATAACTTTACCTTCAACATGCGGATTTCTCTGAGTGCAATCTTCCTGATGAGAGGATCGTCTTCGTTTTCAACAAACTTCTTGACGGCGACAATTTCGCCGGTGTCCCTGTTTCGACACTTGTAGACGAGACCGTACGATCCCTCGCCGAGCTTGGCGAGTTTCTCGTACCGCTCCATAGCGCGGCTACTCGCGCGGGACCTGATGGAACATGAAGACTTTGAAAACAAAGTTCTTTATTTCGACCACAGACACAAGTAGCAAGACACAAGTAGCACTGAAGCAATGATGGCTTAGTGGCATTGGCTGTGGACTGCCGCGCAGCAGCTCCATGGTTCTAATCCCGCCGCGGGTTTGAGCTTCACCGCATCGTGGTAGGGCATTTAGCAAATGCCCGACTGGCTATGACTAGCGACCACCCACAAGTAGGAAATCTGTTGCCAAGCACCTAACGGTGTGTTGCGGCACTTTCCTTGAGAGCCAGTAATTCTAGGTTGAGCCTGTTAACACATTCGACCACACCATCACTTACCATCAGGTGAGATTGTGATCAAAGGCTTAACTATAAACAATAAGAATATAAAGTTTTTTATTCGTGTTCAATGTTTCGTAAAAATATTTTGACACTGCACTCCACGCATGGTGGAAGGACATTTTGCGAATGCTCACCTGGCTAGATAACACCCTCAAGTAGAAAATCTGTCGCTAGGCACCTAACAGTGTGTTTCGGCAGCAGTCCTTGAGATCAATAAAAATTACGGGTACATGACATTATACACATCTATACAGTTGTGTCTCAGTGCAATTCGCCACCTAATAATGTAAATAATAGGAACCGATTGCCTTGGAACCTTGCACGCCTATTTTGTAGGTGAAGGTGGCCTCATCTTCGACTTCCACAGATATCTTTGGTCGTATCAAGTTTAGTATCCATTAAAAAAATATAGAGGCAATTTGTACCTACCTACCCCACGTAGGTGAGATAATTTGGCATATTCATCACAAAAATAAGCATAAGATATTTAATGCTGGAGGACTGGCACATATTATATAGGAATACTTAAACCGTACATGGAGTGTACCCTTTCCCAATCCAGCTTATGCATCTTAATTAAATAAATGGGTTTCTTTCAAAATTCTTTCAATGAAAACTTATCATGTTTGCACTTGGCTGGTGTTCCAGTAAACATTCAATACAGTTGACTATCAGCCGGATCATCCACTGCTGAACACAGCCTCCCCTTTTAAGGGAGTATTTGCCATAATCCCCACGCTTGGCACGCGGCTTGGGGATCGCAGTGGATGATAGTAGTTCTTTAGAAGGCGCTGCTGCCCACCTTCCAGTATAATTATTCCCTTAGTCGCCTTTTACGACACCCACGGGATGATATGGGGAGGTGCAATTCTGACCCGGCACCCCACGGGGATATAGTTGACTAGCCAGTTCGAATTTTCCAGAATTAACTAGTAAACTTTATTTATTTTCCGTAACTCTTCACATAACCCTCTGTCAAGCTCTTTCCTTCTTTTCTGCCTTATTCTTTTTACAATCTCTTTCATACTCTTGTATTCGTTTTTAGCTTCGTCTGCGTGTGGATTTTTAGATTTGACCAATCCAGCTACTTTTTTTACTTTAAACGCCTATAGACTTTTTTTACACTAATGGAACGAATTTATGCAGCAATTTGGTTGTTCTCAGAACAATAAAAATCTCAATAAAAATGCATCTTAGTTTGGGCATATAGAAAAGTTAAAGATAATAATATGTTTTGAGCAACAGGCGCCCCTCGTTTTAGCTTCTTCCTTTTGTGTTATAACTTTTATTAAACTTATAATAAATCTGCAAAACGTAAGTCGTGTAACACGAAATATATGTAAACGCATGCTGCGTTCACTGACACTTATTCCTAAATAATACTGCATTACTTTGCTACAAACAACGCAATTATGCCCCGCAGGGCCTGTCACGCCTCCCTCGCCTCTCCATAGGTGTCATCAAAATTTTATTTTTCACTCAAAATTCTTTATTTTGGCTCCTAGAGCGACCGGTACCCACAGTGCTACGGTGGGTAATCATTTTCCCCTACGATACTACCGTATTTCTGAGACACGGATTGCAATTACAATTAATGTATTCATAATTAATTCTCATACTCTACTCCTTCCACCCTAAGGTCGTCTCTGAGTCATCGTTTAAAGTTATCGATCCAAGTAATTTGATAGCTGAATATCATTCAGGCTGACACTTGAACGGCGCAGTTTGTTAAAAAGGTTAGGCTGTAAATTGAAATTTCCCATCTTTTTGTATGGAGCAGAGTCGTAAAAATGGCAGACCGATGACGTATTGATGCTTTTGAAATGTGTTGCTGGCGGCGAATGTTACGCATACCGTGGACGGCCCTTAGGACAAACATCTCGATCCTCAAAGAGCTGAATGTAACACAAAGGCTATCGAGCATCTGACTCAAAAGAGTGCTGCAATACTTCGGCCACATACCAAGAAAACCCTCCGACAACTTGGAGAAACTAATAGTCACAGGGAAGATGGAAGGAAAACGACCCAGGGGACGTAGTCTAACACGATGGCCCGATCAAATGACTAAAATCCTGAACACCACGATCACAGTTGCTCTGAGCCATGCCAAAGATCGAGGGAGGTGGAAACAGCTCTGTAGTGAAGAAACAGATGGTCGGGGACATCACGACGCTCAGCAGTACGACTCGAGGAGGAGGAGGGTAAATTGAACGGCTAATAAAGCTTTAGCTGCGATATATGTACCAGTTTAGTATAACATGTTTTTAAAGCGTCCTAATTACACAACCTTTACAAGACTGGAACTTGACTGTAATGTACCTACATTTAAACTTTTGTACCACACATTAATTTGTGAATGGAAAGGGTAGATTACTTACAAACCCTATACGAGCCTACTACAAACCAACTATGCCTACTAAATACTAGTGCCTGGTTCCGTTCTAAAATCATAAAATGTTACGATATGGAAGTAGGTACTTATTTAAAACTGAATCAGTGTTTTAAATCGTTTCGATTGAGGTAATTTTTTTTATTGCTGATAATTAAGCCTTTGACCATAATCTCACCCGATGGTAAGTGATGATGTGGTCGAAGGTGTTAACAGGCTGAACTTAGAATTACTGGCTCTCAAGGACAACTGCCAGCACACCGTTAGGTGCTTTGCAACAGATTTTCTACTTGAGGGTGGTCGCTAGCCAGGCGGGCACTCACAAAATGCCCTTCAACCATGCGGTGAAGGTCAAGCCCGCGGTGGAATTCGAACCATGGACCTGCTGCGCGATCGTCCATAGCCAATGCCACTGAGCCATCACTGCTTCTTTATATATAATCACGGTGATAGTGGTAACCATGATTTTCAAGATCTGAAAGATTTGGAGATTCTTGGGGATACGTACCTTTCTATCGTCAATACCATAAATAAATCGTAAATAATGGATGATATTAAATTACACAATCCCATAAAATAGTCACCTTGCTGGCATTACATCTGGAGATATGATAGACCTATTGATTTCCTCTTTCATTCTGCTTTTTGAAACACTGTAATTTTAGCCATAAGCAAACTTAATAATCTATTGTAAATGTTTATGTTTTATCTTTTGAGCATAATTAGATTGGTTTACAGTGGAATGAAGATAAAATAAAACTTTTCTAAATGAAGAAATAATCCAAGAAGACAACTGGTATCATTGTTGACAGAAGACCGTCGAAGAAGGAAGAAGTGTCAAAGCAATATAATTTTAACGTAGTTTTACTTGCTCAGTGATAGAAAGAAGTTTGAAACCACAAAACAAATAGTTCCGTTTTCTAAAGCCGGCCATAGAAATATAGAATGAATCTTGAGCAAAGGGCCGAAGCTTTTTAAGCGCTCGTAGCGAAGTTTAGTAAGCTGTTCTCAACCGATCAAAGTTAAGCTACGTCGCGCGCGGTCATGAGTTGGATGGGTGACCGCTAGTGACATTACTACAGAGCGTTTCCGTGTTTCAGAGGGCGCGTTAAGCCGTCGGTCCCGGTTGTTGTCTTAGGATGGCAGTTGTTAAAGCATGGTGGTAGGGCATTTTGCAAATGCCAACCTGGCTAGCTACCACCCTCAAGTAGAAAATCTGTCGCCAAGCATCTAACGATGTGTTCCAGCAGCTGTCCATGTCACTTACCATCAGATAATATAGTGGTCAAAGGCTAACCCATCAAGCATAAAAAAAAGAGCCTGACCTACGATTAAATATGTTATTCGTAGATCCTCACGCATATGTTATATCCATTTCTTCGTAGAGTACTTATCTAATTTAACCAAGTCTAGTGTTTTTAGATCGATCTAGAAGTCCATAGTCTGAAAATATCCGATTGTGTGTGGAGCTTACTGCATAGTAAATTAATTTGAATGCAATTCCAAACCTGCTGAATTTTTTAATATGAATTCAGAGAGGCCAGCCTAAAAACGATATACCTACATATGATATATGTCCATTAAAAATAACGTAAGGCGAATTATAAACTAAGTTCGGTATGTATATATATTAAGTCTTACTTAATATTAATTAAGTAAGACTTAATATAACTTAGTGTACGTGCGTAAATAAATAAAAAGTGGCCAAGCGCGAGTTGCCTTTTACTTGTTAAGGGTTCTGCATTCCAACAGTGCATATTTATTTTGTTTCTGGTCACAGCTTCAAATCTACACTTTACATTGGCGTTTTCAATACCTACTTGTTAGGCAGACATACACTTCCTTAACTGTTTAAGGAAAGTGTTTTAATAGCGCTGTTAGGGTATTGTACACGATGTACCGAAATTTCCGATTCCTAACTATACCTGGTTATTTTAGTTTTTGGGATGGGCCGAGTAACAAATATTGCAACATCCAAGCCCTCGTTTTTTTAAATAATGTTAGAGTACCTACTAATCTAAATTTCCTATAAAAATGTACCTACCTAATCTACTTGAGTTCCAGGCGATGACACCCTCCATGCTAGTGCGCATAAAGTTGTGGCCTTTTGGTTACATTCTCATGTATTTGGAGCCCCCATAAAATATAATAGATATTAAAATATTTTTTAGGACAATATTCATCTCTGGGCCAATGTTGTACGTAAAATATCACAACCAGGTTTGTAACTCATTCCCTACGAGCTAGAGACCCGTCCTGATATACGGACTGATAGACAGATTGCGTTTTTTATAATACTAGCTTAGTGATGTTTTCATCAGGCATCTAGGGACCTAGGCTATTTAAAAATATATAGGTAGTTAGGTCCCTTAGGACGGACATCAAAGGTTCACTACCTAATACAGCCCCGTGATCATGTACGATTAATGACATTATTTATAAGTAGTTGTACCTTTAGGTATATAGAGGGTTATTGGTAAATGCTAACAACCTCATAGGGTTGACTTCTGCTAGTCCTATGAAACATTTTGAGATGATTTTTTCTTAGGTTTAAAAAAAAAAAAGAAGTTTTTTTCTCCCTTTGAATAGAGTTTTGAATATTTACATCGAGAAAGGTAATAAAAATATGAAATAATACATTAACAGGCACAAGATACTTTTGACATCAGGTGGTCCTCGTGCTTATTCAGTCAAAAACATACAAAAAAGAAAGTTTGAAAAATGTTCAAAAAAAAACTAATAATATCTAATAAAATGTTTCTTAGGACTAGCAGAAGTCATCAAGTTGTTAGCATTTTACCAATAACCCTGTATATACGATATGAAAACCTCTGTGTGCAAGTCTAACTCGCAGAATGTAATGCAAAAAATAAACCTTATAACTTAAACAAGTTTTATTTATTGCATTTGCATCAATCGCATTGGTTAGTGCATCGATATCGCACTGAAGCTTATAACGTTCATGAATTGCCTTGACTCTGGCCATGAAGAAATCAATAAGCTCAGTGCTGGAACCTTCTCCAATTATCCAAATTACCTTCTGGGTAAAAGCGGCAGGTTGTTACCGAATAACCACAGCCGTTTATCACCGAACCATTTCTCCATACAGGACGCCACGTTGTTCAGCAGTGTGATGCACGAACTGTCCAACACACACACGTTATGCTTCATTCGCGTTTCCGAACGAATTTCGCGAGCATTCCCGCCAAATTTTACGTCAATCTAAAAAGCGCGCGAAGAATGACAATATGGCGGCGAATTAATATATTTTCGCGGAGATGTTTTCCTTACGAAAGCTGCAACGCTTTTAGCTTTAGTTCGGACTAATATCGATCGGTGTTTTGTTTACAGTTTGTGTCGACCTGTGTACATGACAACCGCGGTGGTAGGGCTGAACATAGTCAAGGAGCTCGCCTCCATATTTACCGCTAAGTGTTCCGCATTGCAAGAAAAGTAAGAAAGTACCATACGAGTATAAGTTCGAGTACTCGTGTGAATAAAGGTTATACTAACTTGAAGAATTGCTAACATGGTTAAAGTCCTGGGCAAGTAGGAATTCCAAGATAGCTCGGTTACACTGCAAAATAAATTTAAAGGTCACTGAATAATTTAACCAGCCTTTTCATTAAGCTACTGTTGCTAAATATTCCTCCGTAAAAAGATTTCAAAATCTCTACCGCTAACTGTGATGTAGTGAGTAATTTTTTTTAACCGACTTTAAAATATGGAGGAGGTACCCATTCGTCTGTACTTTTTTTTACATTTGTTACCTCATAACTTTTGCCTGGGTGAACCGATTCTGATGACTTTTTTATTAGAAAGCTGATTATTATCGTGTGGTCCCATTGAAATTTAATTAATATCGGTCAAGCCGTCTTTGACTTACACTCCAACAACTGAAAAGAGTTTTCCTATCTTGATGATATAGTCATCGACAGTGAAAGACAATTGGTCCCGTATGTAGCAAGTGTCACTATAAAAAGAGTAAAAAAACTTTTTTTAGCTAATCTAAACCCTTGTTCGTAACGGCTCGCGCGTATTATAGACATACAGTTCTGGACTCATCTATTGGCCCACCTTGTATTTTTAGTTTCGTTTGGTCCTAGCTAAAATTTTATATTAGGTCGAGCAAAAAGTTTTTATGCAGTATTGAACCTGGCACATTCACAATTTCATTCAATAGTCTTTTTTTGAATTTCGAACACAGAATTTAAAGAAACAAAAGACAATTTGGAGCCTGTTTGTTGATATCAAACAATCGAATACTAAGAAAACTTGGTTTTATTGGTTTTATTGGTTTACTTGGATTTAATTCTTGAAAAAGTGATTGATATCTTTGGTTTTGCAACAAACATTACTTATTCTTAACATTAAGGTGAGGTTCTATCAATAATCTATGGATACTTCACCTGAAGTCGCCGCCCAAGCTGTGGCACTTATTCAGGCCGGACACAGCCAAAGAAACGTGAGTGCTCAACTTAATTTAAGTCGATCTGCGGTCCGAAATGTTTATCGGAGGTACCTAGAGACTGGCGGCTTTGTTCGTCGCCAAGGAAGGCCACGATCTCGGGTCACAACTGAAAGGCAGGATCGATTCATCGTGACGACCAGCTTGAGAAATCGTCACCTTACCTCCATTGAGATACAAAACCAACTTCGCGACTTCCACGGAGTATCTGTGAGCGCTCGAACTGTTCGGAGAAGGTTAAAAGAACGTGATATGGTACCACACAAGCCAGCTAAGGGGCCCAAACTAACGCGAGCCCACCGAACAGCGCGCCTTCATTTCGCACGCAGTCATTTAAATTGGACACAGCAAGATTGGAGCCGTGTACTCTTTACTGATGAGTCTAAAATTGTGTTACATGGCAATGATGGAAGGAAGAAGGTCTACCGACGTAAGGGAGAGCGTTTCGCACAATGCTGCTTTGAAGAGAGGGTTGCTTATGGCGGTGGCTCATGGACTGTCTGGGGCGGTATATCCGCGAGCGGCAAAACTCAACTTGAGGTTGTTACAGGACCACGGCTGCCAACATTAAATGCTGAAAGGTACATTCGTGAGTGCTTAGAACCTCACGTGATACCATACGCGGACTATGTGGGCCCAAATTTCCTTTTTATGCATGATAATGCAAGAGCCCATGCGGCCGGCATCGTCAGGGAATATCTTCGGGATGTGAACATCACAGTTATGGACTGGCCAGCCAGAAGCCCAGACATGAACCCTATTGAGCACATGTGGGACGAGCTAAAAAGACGTGTTAGGGCTCGTCAGCCAGTTGCCCAGACGATGCAGGAGTTGAAAACTGCCATAGAAGAGGAATGGGAGATGATCCCTCAAAATTTCATAGAGCGGTTGATAAACTCTATGCCTAATCGTATGAGAGCTGTGGTAGATGCCCATGGAGGCAACACGCGTTATTAAATTAAACCTTTATTTGATAAAACATGTTTTTTATTCAATAATCAATTGCCTTTAACAAGGCGCATATCCGACTTGTTAGGCGTAGCTCCATGTCGTATGGTATTCTGAATTCAAATTTAAAACAATACGATCGAAAAAGATGGTAAAATGTGCCAGGTTCAAAACTGCATAAAAACTTTTTGCTCGACCTAATATAAAATTTTAGCTAGGACCAAACGAAACTGAAAATACAAGGTGGGCCAATAGATGAGTCCAGAAGTGTATATAAAGCAACATACTGCAACGGAAACACACAACGAAATGGCTAACTTACCTTATTTATACTCGTGCTGCATATAATTTACTAAGATTGTCTTTCTTACTCTTTTGAAAAATCACAAATTGCCGTAAGATATGTCTAGTTTTTTGGTGAATAATAGTCTAGATATAAGATATAGATAATAAAAAGTAAATACTACAAAATTACGAGAGGAAAAATCATTGTCATATTCAGGATTCGAACTCGCGCCATCCACCCCTATAGCCGGCGCATGCATTATTACAAAAATAAAAATATTAAAATTATACAGTTGCGTCATCGTTAACAGTTAAAGCTAGTTATACAATTTTGTCTTCATTATTAGCTTGTTTGTAGTAAATGTAAGTTGAACTATAGGTGTCGCTCCATCTCCATACGATGTTTAAGAACGAGATGACAAATTAAGAGTTACGAGCCATATGTCATGTTATCTTTTTTATACCGGCGGTATGCCTTAATTAACAAAATACTACGAACTATATACAACAAACACCACAGCTACTACAATAAAAGCAATTAGACAACGGCAATGACTTATATAGTCATCGAAAACTCACACAGGCAGTCCAATTGCTCCAGCCCACTACTAGTTGGCAGCGTGCCCAGCATGCTGGCAGCATTGCCCCGTTGAATGCAATTGTTAGCTTAGCGGTCAAAGTATACCCCGGCTATAGGGGTGGATGGCGCGGTTTGAATCCCGCACATGACTATATTTTTTACTCTCGTAAAAATATTAGGTTTATAGACTTTTCAGCACATGCTCGGCTCTAGCTGGATATTATGCTCTAAAACTTTGTAAATGTGATTGTCGCTTAGGATGTAATAGTATTTGTAATCATATTTAGAAGTAAATAATTGTTTTCTTAGGCATGATGTAGTGTGAACGCACGTGATAGACTTCCTCATTATGGAATGCCACTACCTTATCTGTTAATGCAGCTGCCACACAGCAATGGCTTCATATTGCTCTATTCTGGATGGAAGATAAAGTTGACTCATATAATGTACCTAAGCTTACTTACTCGTAAGTAAACGCGAACAGCACACACTATCTATATACACTAAGTGTTAGGTACAAGAAATCTGCACTTATTTGAAGTCTTTATAATAAGTGCAGCATTTCATTTAATAAAAGCATTTCACAAAAAAGTTGTGCAAGCTCCGCAACTATAACAATGAGGGCCTTTCATGCATGCTGATAAAGTCTTTCGTTTCAAAATCGATGTTTTTACCTTCAACCACTACCACATGTGCCATATTTTATGGTTCAGTCTTTCCAGAAGGCAGGTAATCGATGCTCCCTTCTGTAACCACTTACTATAATGTACATAGGTTTCCTACTGTAAATCGCCCGGACAGATGATTTTTATTACGAGGATTTGAGGACCCACTATTGAATTTATTTTAATTCTCAAGAATACAGTTACTTTCAATTTGATCAAGCTCAATGTTTGATTATAAAAAGGAAAATGACGTTTTCAAATTTTATTTAATTGGTGGTAAATTATTAATGACATTTTTTTTAATGTGTAAATGTAAAACAAACAATATAAAATAACAAAATACAAAGTATAATTCCATACATTTTACATGAGAAGCGTTTTGTAATTCCGACCGATTGCCTAAGCAGGCGTCCCGTGTGTAATAATTACCGATTTTAAAGCGTTTATTACTATAACCCAAAAATAAATATTACGCTTATAAAAAACATAAAAATAATACATTATCTATATATAAGTAAGACGTATGATTTATATAGTATGATTTATAAAATATAATTCATTTGTTACTTGCACATTTTACCTGCCAAGGTGTTCTCCAACTACCATTTTCTGGAGTTTCTATGTTTTATTACTTTTGGAAAATGTGTATTGTATATACAGATTTTCCAAAAACTATTTATTTCGGAGATGGTAAAGATGCCTCCGTGGGGTGCCGGGTTAGAATTGCACCTACCTATTTCATCCCGTGGGTGTCGTAAGTGGAAACTAAGGGAAAAATACTGGAAGGTGGGCAGCAGCACCTTCTAAAGAACTGCCATCTTACACTGCGATCCCTAGCCACCTGCCAAGCGTGGGGATAATGGCAAATAAAATCCCTTAATGGGGAGGCTGTGGTCAGCAGTGGACGAGTCGGCTGTTACAGTACAGTAAATTAATAACGGTGAACCATTTAGATATATCACAATATTATAAGCAGCGAATTGCTGCCTTTTTTGTTCTTTAAAATCAGGTACATATCATGTGCGAATAAAATATCCACAGCATCGATATAAATAAAAAAGGAAGGTAGGTTACGCTCTATAATATCAGGACAATATAATGGGGCGAAAATGTTTACATAAGCATATTATAATGCACACAGCTATCGCTTCCATTGTATATGATACGTTTGAATGAATTACATAAACAGGAAGACGAGCATGCAGTAGACGCACAAAATGCACACTACTACTGAGAGTAAGTCAGGATACGTCGCCAGATGTGACATTGCCAAGTTCGAGGTACGGATGCCATTTCTCCCGCTTTTTGTAAGTTCAATGATCCACAGAGATCTTTGCAAGACCGTGTTAGGCAAATTGTTGATGTGCCTTAAAAACAGAAGAAGTCCCAATATTGATCCTTGTGGGACAATTTTACTAAACACCTGGAAGATATAATCATTAATTATTCCAAACTTCTCTAACCGGTTTGAAAAATATGACTGTGATATTCACTAGTTTAGGCTTTGCGTTTAGAGTAAAACAACTAAATTATCAGTAAGTAGATACACAGCTCAAAGGGGACGACCACTCACTACAGATGACAGTAGAGAAGTGAGAGATGGCGCCATTGTTGATCTGTGCACTACATTTATTTAAATATCACAATGACTTAATAAGATTCAAAGTGGTCCACGAGCTCCATAGTTTGAAGTTTACAAATCAGTGTGTTGATCTAATGACTTAAACTTTGAGCTCATATGTTTGGAAAGATCACAAAATACGCCGATGGCATGTGAGCTGTCTCAGGTCAGGAGTAGAGTATAATATGTGCCATTAGTAGTGTCATCTGTGTTGATTGTAGTATATATCTATAATAGCAAATATTTTAGGTACTTAAACATTAAATTAATATTTTCGAAAACACTTCAATAATACAAAATAATTCTGGTGTCGATTCCGCGTCTTCTTGCTAAGCCAACGTGACGTCATAAACGCCACGTAGCCAAACCGAAGCATCATCAGGTCTTGACTCTTAGAACGCACGATCGGAAATATAATGAATATATTTGTAATTATTAAATATAGATTTCAACTAGAGTGGCTTGGGACAATTATTGTTTATGCTTATTTTTTTTCAGTATTTTACTCAAAGCTGGAAGTGTGGACACTGATCTATTAATACATGGGATCACCTAAGTTTAGACTGACAAAATTGTAATCCGCATAGCAGGCGTTATTGCAAACCTAACAATATTAAAATTATAAGGTTGCGACATCATTTAGAAGTATAAAACCAATTGCAAAATTGGTCTTGTTTGTAGTACAACGCAAGTGGTAATATGCATGTCACTCCCTCCCAATACGATGGTTAAAGAACGATAGGAAAGATTTGAGTTATGACGTCATGTTAGCTCAATTGGTTAGAGCATACCCCGGCTCAAGGGGTGGAAGGACGCGGGTTCGAATCCCGCACATGACTTAAATTTTTCCTATCGTATATTTGTGATTTTGTAATGTTATCCGCATAGCAGGCGTTATTGCAAACATAACGATATTAAAATTATGAGGTTGCGTCATCATTTACTAAATTATTTTCTTGGACATAGTTAACCTTTATTCAATTGTAAGCTATGCAAGGGCAGAGAGCCACTAGTTATATGTTCTATGGTATAGTGCTTGACGAAGTTAACTTCCACGAGCAATTCTATGCAGAATCGTACGCAAAACAACAGTTCTGTGCAAAAGGCATTAATGATGCAAGCAATGATGAGTCAAGGCTTTTACTTTGGATCTATGGAAAATGTATCATTCCCGCGAATACTATAACTTGTCAAGCAATCCGAAAATTATATTACGATTTTAAATGCGCTATTTTGTACCTGTACAATTGATTAATGAATAAATATTCATTCAACTCAATGTATAACTGTTTGTGTTGCCTACAAACTGTGTCGTGTAATATCACAACAAACTAGTAATAAACAGCAAAAGTGTTTGTTTTACTACTACCCTGTGTTCGACTCAGCAAATGCAAAGAACAAACTGGGGAGTTGTGCCTGTGACCGTCATACCGGAGGCACAAGCAAAGAACGCATCTCCCCTCTAAAAGAACAATATATGGCACTAACAATAACAATACCTTCGATAGGAAGTCCTTTACTTAGGTCGCATGTCGACCATCACTAAACACCATCTAAAGCCCAATGACGATAAAGCCACAGCAGTGTTTAAAATATCCTTTACTTATAAAGACTAACGAAATAAAAAGTTTTCTCGGACATATTCGCTAATACTGTAGTATCATCAAAGTATACCTACCTATATAAAAAAAATATGTTTTATTTTAATTCATTATATTTAAAGAGAACATAAAACTAAATATTCTGTGAATAGTTAAAGCGCCTACCTGTCACCATTATTAGTATCGAGCAAGAAACGGAAAAAAAACATGTTTGTTGTATGGGAGCCCCCCTTAAATAATTATTTTATTTTTAGTATTTGTTGTTATAGCGGCAATGAACTGTCTATAGCTATCACCGTTCTTGAGATACAGCCTGGTGACAGACGGACGGACGAACAACGAAGTCTCAGTAATAGGGTCCCGTTTTTACCCTTTGGGTACGGAACCCTAAAAACAAAGTAGGTATATTTCGATATATTTTACATGGGAAGTCTTTGGTAATTCCGTAACTACAGGAGGGAGGGGTACTCCACTCCCCATCCGCCCCATGAGCAGCCGTCCCGTGTGTATATAATTACCGTTTTTAAACCGTTAATTACTATAACACAAAAATAAATATTTCGCTTATAAAAAACATAAAAATAATACATTATCTACATATAAGTGAGTTGTATGATTTATAAGTATTAATTTGTTTTATGTTTGAAAACACGGGTGTTTGAGCGTGAAACAACTTACTATGAGTCGATATGACTATCGACAATGTTTCGGCTTCTACCGGAAGCCTTCCTCAGGATATTGAGTGTGGTACGTCCGCCGCGTTCGCGTCACGTTTCACACTGCGGGCGGCAGCTCGCAAACACCCGTGTTTTCAAACATAAAATATGAATATGAGCGTAAGTTTTTTTTATAATATGATATTCATTTGTTACTTGCACATTTTGCCTTCCAAGGTGTTCTCCAACTTCCATTATCTGTAGTTTCTTTTTTTTATTACATTTGTAAAATCTGTGTATACAAGCTATTTATTTAGGATATGGTAAAGATGCCTACAGCTATATGTGGAACGTAGGTATTCCGTGGTAAGAGAGTAAGTAATGTGATAGGATGCATTTTATACAAACTCCTTTAAACTTGCCTGCTACAATAACTGAAATTTCATTACTTTGCGATACTTATGGAGGGAAAAACAGAAACAAACATGTGGCTACCATATTACACTATGCTGTACAAGTTATTGATAATCTAACGAAGATAGAACTCGAGTTTTTGGAATCGGGGCACACTTATATGAAATGTGATTCCATGCATTCGTCTATAGAGGCATCAAAGAAATACAAAGCTGCTTTCTGTCAGTGTAAAGAGGGGACGCTGGCGAACCCAAGGAAGAACTTAAACAGGCTTATTATAACTTCTTCCATTACCTGCAGCAAAAAAGCAGATCTCATAAAATTATGTAATGCTGGCCAAATACCCGAAGAATTGATTCCATGATATAAAAGTTTATCATCATCAAGTGATCGCTCAGAACCAGAAAGCTTGCCTTTGGTGACAGGTATGATGAGATATAAGTAAATTAGATTACAGTTATTTTTCTTTAACTCAACATAATTTTTTATGAAATAATGATTGTTTTATTATTTACCCTCATAATTACATTGGAGGCAGGAAAACTCATATACTATAACCGTGGGGCCGGGTTAGAATTGCACCTTCCTATATTATCCCGTAGGTGTCGTAAGAGGCGACTAAGGGAAAAAATACTGGAAGGTGGGCAGCAGCACTTTCTAAACAACTGCCATCTTGCACTGCGATCCCCAAGCCGCCTGCCAAGCGTGGGGATTATGGCAAATGCCCCCTTAATAGGGGAGGCTGTGTTCAGCAGTTGACGAATCGGCTGTTACAGTAAAACTCATTAAATACCTTCTTTTTAAATTACTAAGAGATTACTTATGTTTTTAACAAATTATATCGGCAGTGTAGAATATGTATTATTCTATCCCCAAACTCAATTTCAAATCACATCTTCTCAAAACTGAATTATGAAGTAGAAAAATATTTAAAATCTGGTTATCTCTAATGAACACTTAGTGCACTCTTTCTTGTCAGTCCACGTCATATTCCCATGATTTGTTACCCTGAATATGCATTTAGATTTGTTACGTGATATTACTATCGAATAAACATTTTTACCAAAAAAATAGAACCGACTTCAACACTCAAATGTGTGAAATAACTTGTCGAAGTCGGTACCATGACGGTTCAAAAGTACCTATCATCACAATATTGTGCGCATGGTACCGACTTCGACAAGTTATTTCACACATTTGAGTGTTGAAGTCGGTTCTATTTTTTTGGTAAAAATGTTTATTTCGCTCTTTTTAGTGAACCTTGCTACTTATGGGCTTATGTTTAACTTACCACCAGATATAGTAACATATAACAGACTAAAATTAACCCCCATTTAATGTAAACTTAGAACCAAAGTTTTAACATCTCGCTGTCCTATTTAAGCAAAATTACTCTTAGTAAATCATTGTTAACCCAAAAGTAGTAAATGATCACTGTTTAATATTGCCATATTAAATAAGTAAAGCTGTCTCACTCTCTCGTCTCACATCAACCAACATGAAATATGTGTTCCTACAAAATAAATTAATAAAAATAGTAATTTAAGTGCTGTGTAACCCAAACTATGTTCAAAGGACAATACAAATATAAAGTCAGTTATTGAAGACTTTCATTTAAAGCGAATACAACAGGATCCCTTAAATATTTAACAATCACCAAAAGTAGTAAATTATCATCAAAATTAAACTTGCTGTAATTCTTCTAGCGCATCGCCGGCCGCTGCCGCGGCACGCTCGCTGTGCTCGCTCGGCTCGCGCATTGTTGTGGTCGCAAGTAACCTAACGCTCCTCCTCGCTTCGCTCGTCGTCGCACCTAAACATGGCTTTGAGATTTAGTGATCATTTACTACATTTGGTGTTCGATTACAATTTTTGGTAAAAGAACTAAGGGTATCCAAGCATTTTATGGTGATCATTATATTTAGTCTCCTACTTATGGGATCAATTGTCATTTACTGTTAATGACATTTACGGTTTAAGAACGATAGGAAAGATTTGAGTTATGACGTCATGTCATGTTAGCTCAATTGGTTTAACCATACCCCGGCTCAAGGGGTGGATGGACGCGGGTTCGAATCACGCACATGACTTAAATTTTTCGTTGTAGGTATATTTGTGATTTTGTAATGTAATCCGCATAGCAGGCGTTATTGCAAACCTATCAATATTAAAATAAGACTAGTTATATTTTTAGTTATCAGCATAATACACGTTTTATCTTCCTATCCACAAATTTTATTTCTATCTTATACCGTTGAGGAAATATTACTGTGTTACCACCAAATTTGAGCTACGATGAGAATTCATCATGATAGGAAAATACTTTTCAGTTATTGGGGTGTAACTCAAAAACGGCTTGACCGATTTTGATAAAATTTAAATGGGACGACAAGGCAAGCATCAGCTTTCAAATAAAAATAGAGTTATCAAAATCGGTTCACCCAGTCAAAAGTTCTAAGGTAACAAACATTGACTATAATATCAGAACAGGAAAACACTTTTTCATTTTTTGGAGTGTAATTCAAAAACGGCTAAATCGATTTTGATGAAATTTAAATGGGACCACACGGCAAGTATCAGCTACCAAATAAAAAAAGAATTATTAATATAAGTTCACCCAGTCAGAAGATATGAGGTAATAAACATAAAAAAAAAAAAAAAAATACAGACGAATTGAGTACCTCCTCCTTTTTTGAAGTCGGTAGAAAATATACTTAGACAAATTATTGTACTGCAATAACGATTTAATACAAGTGTCCATAACCCTTTGGTTACATTATTAAAATAGTCAAAGTAAATCTGGATCCTTGTGAAGCCATGATACCCGAACGGTAATAGCTATGGACTGCCGTGCAGTACGTCCATAGTTCGATCCCCACCGCCGCGCAGGCTTGAGCTTCACGGCATGGTGGAAGAGCTTTGTGAGAATGCTCGTCTGGCTAGCTCACACACCCTCAAGTAGAAAATCTGTCGCCAAGCACCTAACAGTGTGTTCCAGCAAGAGACCTTCAGAATCATTAAAATTACAGGCACATGAGACTTCACAACTGTACCTATGCCTGATGGAGACGAGCACGGTGCAGTTCGTCACTTATGACGAAATACATCTGTTATAGGCAGTTGTAACCGCTTAACATCAGGAGGCTTTGTGCTAGTTTCGTCACAATCCGTTAAAAGAAAACATGATGGTGCATCAAAATTATATGATGTAGAATTATAAATATACGAGGGGAAATGTTTAAGTCATGTGCGGGATTCGAACCCGATTCCATCCACCCCATTAGCCGCGGTATCATCTAACCAATTGAGCTAACATGACAATGACGTCATAACTCAAATTTTTCATATCGTTCTTTAACCATCGTATGGAGCGACATCTATAGCACAACTTACGTTGTACTACAAACAAAACCAATTTTGCAATTTATTTTATACCTGTAAATGATGACGCAACCTTATAATTTTAATATAGTTACGTTTGCAATAACGCCTGCTATGCGGATTACATTACAAAATTACAAATATACGATGGGAAAAATTTAAGTCATGTGCGGGATTCGAACCCGCGAATTTTTCATATCGTTCTTTAAATTGAACTTCTAAATTTGGTCGAAATCAAATTGTTATTTCAAAAGTTATCTCAGATGATATCTTCAAAGATTTGAAATTGAAAGATATCTCAGATTTCACAAATTATTGTTAGTTCCATTAATGCTACATATTATATTGTAAACCATGATTTAGATTTATAAAAATCACGCTTTAAAATCTTTAAATCTGTTTGGAAAGAAATCACTTCTCAGATAAAACAATGGGACCAGGCAGGGACATTGTAAGTTTCTTTAATCTTTTAATAGCTTTATAAATATAGAATTAGGAGAAATTAAAACTGCTTTTCATAAAATATCAATTTCACATTACTCTGTAGTTAGTCCCGCAGAATTATTGTATTGTATTTTTGAAGCAGTGATGGCTCAGTGGCATTGGCTATGGATTGCCACGCAGCAGGTCCATGGTTCGAATCCCGCCACGGGATTGAGCTTCACCGCATGATGGTAGGGTATTTTTCGAATGCCCGCCTGGCTAGCTACCACCCAGGTAGAAAATTTGTCGTAACGGTGTGTTCCGGCAGCAGTCTTTGAGAGCCAGTGAAATTACAGGCACATGAGACGTAACGACTATAGGGGCGTTCGTTTTGGCTCGGTTGCGTTTGTAGCAGTTTCAAAAGTGGCATTTGTGTTTTCGGATAGAAGCTTTTGCTATTTTTGACCACCAATTACTGCATGCTATCCGAACGGCTTAAAACATACTTTGACAACCGACAATATTTTAACAATTTTGAAACATGGAATCAATCTCTAAAATTAACAAAACAAGTAGGTACCTACTAAATAATATGGTATTTATATTATATATTTATATATAATATAAATACTATATAAAAAACTTGTGAAACTCTTCAATCGCGCCAAATACAACTGTCAAAACAGCAGTTGTCAAAAAACGATCACAACGATCCCACGGTAAGACATGGGTCAAAAATATCACTTTTCTCTGTCATTTGTAGCGTTTTCAAAGCTATCCGAACGGTGAGCGAAAACGATATTTTTGATCACGAAGTCCCAAAACGAACGGCCCGTGTGATCATTTTTAGCGTTTGTGAGTGTTATTTTTGGCACCGATAGGCTATCCGAACGCCCTATATGTCTCAACGTGACGGGCGCAGTGCAATTCGTGACTTGTGCCGTAATGCATCTGTTATAGGCACAGGTTAGTCCGCTTAACATCAGGTGGACCTCGTACTTGTTCCGTCAAAATTACATTAAAAACACATTTGATTTGATCTCAAATACTGATAAGCCATACCTTACATAACGTTCTGATTCTCACGAGTGCTAGCAAAACATAATTATAGATAATAATAGAGTTCATAGTAAGTAGTATCCATTTCTCTTTCTACGGTTGATGTCTCGTCATAATCACTTGTTGAATAAAAAGTTGAAATAGTAAGTACCTACTATCAGTAAAAAGCACTCATCTGTCCTCACGTGATGATGTCGTCCGCAAGACTTGTACAAAAAGCAAGTTATAGTTCGTAATTTTGTATAGTGTTTCGAGAAAAACATGCGGAACGGCTTATGAATAATGGCAAATGTACAAAAGATATGAGTTTATATTAAAAAACTAGTATCACCACTGTCAATGTCAGAGATTGACAGATTTCACCGTCAGTTTCAATTCTCAAACTAGGGATGTTAAATCTCATACAAGAAAATCAATTCATGGATCGATTCGAATCGGACTACAACCAAGTTCGATTCTCGGTTAAAACGACCTCCAATTAACGATTTTCACTTAATCGGCAAGATTTTTCCTTTATTTTTAAACTTATCAGAGCGCTTGGTCGATGCGTCGTGATCAAAATGCTGGCACCTATGCGGCTCAAAGAATAAGCATTGCAATTCAACGGGGCAATGCTGCCAGCATGCTGGTCACGCTGCCAACTGGTAGTGGGCTGGAGCATTTGGACTGCCTGTGAGTCTGCAATG
This sequence comes from Plagodis pulveraria, assembly GCA_963890685.1. Taxonomy (NCBI): domain Eukaryota; kingdom Metazoa; phylum Arthropoda; class Insecta; order Lepidoptera; family Geometridae; genus Plagodis; species Plagodis pulveraria. The sequence goes on along the minus strand of OY982964.1, from coordinate 4,005,152 downwards.
ACTTATGGGAACTTTATTTTTAACTTCTTACATATAAACAAAATAAATAATACAAAATTATATAAATATAAACTTCTTACACTAATATTTATAAAATCTAAAACTATTTTGGAATTCCGTTCAAGCCTAAAGAAACAACGATCACATGTTCACTAATTCTTAATACATATATACAAATATTTTAAGCATTTTTTTTTGCAAATTATGCGGAATTATCACTAGATATTTTAAATGTTTGGGTAACAAGATTAATAAAATGTTGTCTTAAAATATTTATTATTAATAAATAGGAATTTTCGCAAAGTAATCCATTATATGTTAGAAAAGTAATATAAGCATTTCAAAAGATAGGAATGAATTCCCTAAATTGCAACAAATAATATTACAGACATTGTATGGCACAAAGAGGTTCGGATTAGACTTTGAATCGTATACGATTCAGGATATGAATCATATAATATCTGAAAATCGCATACCTGTTCTATTCGCCAAATTCCTAAAAGTGCCAGGGAATTTTAAATTCCTCAATGCAGTTAAAGCTGTCTCCTCCACAATTTGTCGTCTTCGGTTAGGTCATCCCTTTACTCCTCTTCAGGAAGCCAAACTACGGATCAAGGATCACTCAAGATGTGAATGTGGCTTGGACTAGAGAAATGTGGAACACCTGTTTTCTAATTACTCCAAACTACCTTGTTCTCTCTATGATATCCATCCATCTTATATCATCCGTTCAACTTCACTATTCTTTTTTTTTCTTTTTTTTATGAGATTTGAGGGCAAACGAGCATGTGGCTCACCTGGGAGTAAGTGATCACCGTCGCCCACTAACATCCGTAATACCAGAGACCCATAGGTCGTATCTATTGGGAAAAACTTCAACAGGCAACTGGTCACAAATTGTGGCAGTGCGAGGCAAAAATGCCGTAAAATCCGCAAGATTCTAGACTTTCAGACGTCAACATGAAATTGAAGAAACATCATGCTTTGTTCGGACGTCCCATGGCGAAATTGAGCTGCAGGTAGTAAACCAAACAGTTCCTGAGAACACTTCCCGTGATAGATATGGTAAAAGATGTGTGATCCAACATCTCCACGCAATGCCAAAGGGTCGAGCAAACCTTAGAGAACTTGATCGTCGACGATTCGAGTCCCACTGCGTTGAATGCGCTCCAGTGGAAGAAGCTGGTACTGGGGACCGCCATCCAGAGGTGAGAGCAGTACTCGATGTGAGGCTGAACCTGAACCTTACAAACTGGCTGGTGATGGGCCGAAATGAAGGACCGTCTCGCCTTGCCGAGCATACCAAGCTTTTTAGAGGCTAATTTAGCCTCTAAAAAGCTTCAAAGTCATATCGAAATTAGACGACGCGACGCTCGATATGTCGCCGACATGTACTCCGATGCTAGTTGAGGTGGCAAGGGGAGTGTCTTCAAAACGGAGGGATACACAAACCTGTGTCTTCTTAGGGTTAAATTGGATTAAGTTCAGTTGGCCCTACTTCGAAACATTTGACAACACGGTCTTGACTTCAGACACAAGTTTGTTCTGACTCTCGAAAACTTTTCCTGAGAAATTAGCACCGCCGGTTGGTTGAAGAGGCATCTCCAGTACTGCCATCTGTATGGCAATGAAAATCGGTGAGCTGCTGAGCGCTGGTATTTATATCCGTAGATCACTTAGCCACTGAATCGGCCTAAGCTTGGTAACGCCCTCGTTTTTGGCGAGATACCATTTTACAAGAGCGACCAAACCAGGGTTTGGACCTGCCACCGATGGGCACTGCAGAATATGCAATAAAGAGTTTAATACCTTGAAGCACTACATCAGCAACAAAGTCGGCAGTGACATCTGGATCATCCGGCGAGAAGCAAACTTTCTTCCATGGGTAGGATGCAAAAAAGACCACATACCGTCCCAATCTGCAGACATATAGTCCCACACGCGACGACAACCTACAAATCGGGGTCGAGTTGGACATGTATCCGGCACAGAACTCCGAATCAGGCAATGGTCCGACGATTTGAGAGGAGCGTTAATGGATACTGAGTAGTTGTCTGGGTGAGAGGTCCAACAGGGAATATGTATGACATCTGGGATACGCGTAGGCGGGGGACTAGTTGTGTCAGATCATGCGGTAAAGCGAAGACGCGAACAGGTCTCCCTACATGATCGGTGGTGCGATATACCTAGTATAAAGATTTTATAATAATATATATTATGATATATGTACAATAATAATAAAAAATAATAACGTATGTTGTAATTTTTATTGTGTTCTACTAACACTGTCATAGACAATTTATAATGGCTTAGTTTTAGTTTTAGATAACATAATCATCATGGTTGGAAAGCATCAGGTGGATTCTCCGTTATAAGCCAACCATGCTCTTAATATTATACACTCTCCACATGGTTTTATTCCGTATTCCATTTGAGTTATTTTCGATAACTTTGACCACATTTTGCTTCTATGGATCCACATTTAATATGAACCATAGACATAAAATGTTATCAAAATTATCAAAAATAACGAATTTAGCGTCAAATGGTATACACCCTAAATGACTTAAAATGGTTCATGGTCGTTTAGAGTAAAAATGTTAACTAGGGAGCAGTGAAAATGTTCTACAAGGCAAATGATTCTGGATATCTGTATTATAGACCATGAACGCATAATATACGTACGTTTGGCCCCGTTCCATTCACAGAGTTAGTTAATTTATCCCATTAAGCGATCCATTACGTTTAAATTCATCTAATATATCGATTATTTGTAGGTTCTAGTATCGATTAATCGATTTTGAATCTACATACCTATTTCAAACCATTTCTGTCAAATTCTCTCGTACGAGAGCACGTCTTTTGTCTGTTTTCACGATCAATGATATCAAATTGTTTTTGTTGTGATGTGAACGATAGTATAAGACGAAATGATAACGCGTAGGTCGTTCGGTGCGCCCGCCCTGCCAATATTTTAGTTTTGTTGCGAAAAATATTGTGCAACGAACAGCTGTGGAGCTTACGAGCTCATGTGAGTAGTGTTACCGACTGTGAACTACTGTTTGCGAATCTTAGTTTTAATAGCAAGGCCGAGAAACAGTGAAATTTAATCAGGAATTCAGTGCGCACACTTGCATACTCCTCTAAATTCTTTCCAGCAGTTTCTAGTTGTGATAAATCGAGTGTAGTGATCATGGGCTCCAGTGGAATCACACTGGCAGATTTGCCAAACATATTCATCATGATTGGTGCACTCGTTGCGCTTTTTGTGATGCTCGTTATACTTCTCAGGTATGTACCTATGTCAGCTGTTTGTAAAAATGGCTAAGTTATTATACTATTCTCATCTGAGTCTCATAAAACCTTCATAAATTCATCTGGAGTGCCTACAAATGTTTGCTTATTTGACGATTGACGGATGGCGTTTTAACGTTATAAATAAGACTGCAGGCTGATCAATTTTCTAAAATATGGTCAGTTTCTAGAAAACTTGTAAAATAGGAACAGTGGGGTTGTAATTAAGCATGAAAAGAGTTATTATGATATAGGTTAATGGTAAATCATTGACTTTCTTAGGAACGTAATAATCTAGCCTAGTATCTAGTATTTGATTCAACACTTGAGACTAAAACGATTTGGGTAATCAGCATGAAATCAAATTACATAATTCAGTTGTTTACAGTTTAATAAGTTGGCATCGGACCGGACTACTATGGCCAATTTATGAATGAAAATCTATTGTTATAATTATCGCTGATGCCAATGGGTTACCTATATAACCTCTGTAAATACTTTGTGGTTCACCAAGAAAATGAGATCATATCAACATTTTTACTTAGGATGGTTCCTAAACTGTGCAGTTGATAGATCAATAGTAAATCCAGCGAACATGACTGCACAAGAAAAATAAAAACATATAATTTGTACTTGAATCAGTGAATAAAGTATATCCAATTGTACCTAAACTTATTAGTTAGGAATTTACAATATGAATGTTTTTGCGCATATTACCATAATCTTGTAAAACCAGAAAGTATGTGGAGGTCTTTAGGATATTCAAATGCACACTCTAAGCTGTACGCAGGCTTGTACATATATCTGAAGTTATAAAGGTATATAATAATAAAACAATATTTAGCTAACCACGGATACAAATTTTATGTTTGCAATAACGCCTGCTTTGCCGATTACATTACAAAATTACAAATATACGATAGGATATATTTTTTTTTAATTTTTTTTTCCTGGATGTTAGTAACTTTGCCATATACATTTTTTTTGAATACACTCATATATCACGCCTCTTTCCACCCATAGGGGTAGCTAGAGGCCTAACCCTACAGTTTCCTGTAGGGTCCGTCTCTACCACAGATTTCTTCTTGCTGTGATCCTTTCATATCTCTTTCACTTCATCGCCACTCTTCAATCTTTTGATACATAAGCGTTGGTTTCGATTATTAATAATTATATTATCTTTAAATATTCACTGTGGCATGGGGGTAATTATCTATGACCCAGTGAAAGATCTCACCTCTACCAAGACCACAATAAGGCCTACCCACCTATTAAATTGACTAAACACTATTAAGACACTATGTTATGTAACACTATATCTGAGGTATATCAGCTCAAATCAATCATAAATTACCTATTTAGTAAAGTTCAATATATTTGGATGCTTTACAAAATCACAAATGTACGATAGGAAAAATTTAAGTCATGTGTGGGATTCTTAAATTTTTCCTATTGTATATTTGTGATTTTAATGTAATCCGCATAGCAAGGGTTATTGCAAACCTAACAATGTTAAAAATATTTGGATGCTTTCTATGCTTAGACAGAGATATTAAGATACTGAAATTTTGACATAATTGGACTGTACCTGAATAAACAAACAGAGCAGCGTGTGCGTCAGTCGTCAACTCAACGTCTGAGTGAGAGTGTGACAGGCACACATGGCTACGGCGTTACATCTTACTAGCACACTATGAATGGTAGACATTTGTCATAGTGAGCATTTTGTGTTACATTCTTACGGGTGTGCACACATACAAACTGCATTTAGAACTGTTCCATGAAGTTAAACTACTTGTGTGGTTTTACTATGATTGATTTTATTTTCATTAATATTGCCTTTTGTAGATTTCACATAGCTTATGAAGGTTATTTGGTTTTGGTGTCTGTTGGTTATCTATCAGAGACATAAATACCTACAAAAGAAGAAAAAATAAGTCCAGAGGGAAATTGAAAACAACACATAAAAAAAATTTTATTCTAGATCATACCACGAAAACAACCTTAGATATTTTTTTATGATTTCCATAAGCCTATTCGTGCCCTAAAGAAAAATTAGTTATATCAGCAGAATCTTTATTTAACCAAAATATAAGCTATATTTTAATAGGAAAGTAAATATTTATGCATATCAAGTAGTGTGCATTTTATATAAAACATTGTCCCTATCACAGGCTAAGAATGCCTTTTATTTTTGAAGCAGTGATGGCTCAGTGGCATTGGCTATGGACTGCCGCGCAGCAGGTCCATGGTTCGAATCCTGCCCAGAGCTTGAGCTTCACCGCATGGTGGAAGGGCATTTTGCGAATGCCCGCCTGGCTAGCGACCACCCTCAAGTAGAAAATCAGTCGCCAAGCACCTAACGGTGTGTTCCGGCAGCATTCCTTGAGAGCCAGTGAAATAACAGGCAAAATGAGACTTAACAGGTATGTCTTAAAGTGATGGGCGCAGTGCAGTTCGTCACTTGTGATGAAATGCATCTGTTATAGGCAGAGGATACCACTTAACATCAGGTGGGCCTCACGCTTGTTCCTTCACAACAACATTAAAAAAAACTTGTTTTGCTAATTTCATTATTGTTTATAAATTCAAATAGTACCTTAATATTCCAGAAACAACATGCAAAAAAATTACACTTCAAAACATTTATTTAGGTAGTCTTCAATGGGGAAGCAAAGCCAAGGACACCCATCTATCTCTTGATGGCTTCATCACACTCAGAAAATGACAATTTTCAGATGTAAATTATGTAGATATAGTTAACACCTTACAGAACAAAAATATTACATAAACAGATTTGAATGAATAAATCTTAAAATTGATGCATCATAACGGGGCCCCTTAACCTTACCCCTGGGTAAGAGGCCAGAGCCGCGGGTGTACAGATCCATATCGTTGCAGAGGAAGAGGCCAGAGGGGCCTGGGACTTACAAGTCCCAGGCTGTATACCCACACGGTGAATTCATGGAATGCTAAGAAATTCGTCTCTCTGTTGTACAAGCAGTTTTATTGCTAAAAGCAATATCTTCCAGATAGTTTTTGGATGGTGGTGTATAAGAAAAAAGATAGATTGAAGTGGCATGGTGGACCTTTTTTTGTTTCCAAATAACAAGGGAACTTTTACACTGCGCCCTGTATTCAATGTACCAAAATATCTGCTCACAAAATATTACTAAGCATTTCAGGACATGTGCTAAGTTATAACAGAAAGTTAAAGTGATTGTTTTGTTCCAAGTATAAAAAGATTAATGGTCCCTTGCGCCACTAATGCATAATAGATTAGACATGAAAAAAAATGCTAGTGTTTGGAATTCTTATCTGTCAAAATAATTTCTAGATGATAAGGATACTAGAAAATTTATCTAAATACAGATACAATATTTTTACCCATGGTATGTAAAGTGAATATTTAGATAACATGTGTCAGCACTGTTATCAGTACTATGCATACTGAGAATAATAAAATAAAAGTTTGTAGAGGACTTCCTTTCTATGAATAGTGTTATAATGTAATATATAGAGATTGATAAAATACATTGTTAGAAATATGAAATGATAAACTAAATTAATTCTTACTGAATAGATTCAGGCGTTACTTTGCAGAAATCCATATTTAATAATAACAAATATTTTTAAAATATTTTAAGAAAATATTACATTATATAAAACACTTAAAAAATATAAAAAATATATCTAGTGACAATTCCGCCCAATTTACCTGTTAAGCCGACGACGTTAAGCTGACGTTGAGAATTCTCGATCGTGCGCTCTTAGAGTCAAGACCTCCTGAGGATGCTTCGTTTAGAAGCGAGACGCGTCGAAAATTCTTCCGGTTTGGCTGCGTGGCGTTTGTGACGTCACGTCGGCTTAACAGGTAAATTGGGCGGGATTGTCACTTGATATATATTTTTTAAGTGTTTTATTGAAATATTAATTTAATGTTTTCTTAAAATATTTGTTATTATTATATTCATTCTTGCATTTACGTTTGTAGATTAGAGTGAATTTGAGAAGTCTGGCCTTGACTGTTTGTTTTTTTCTTTTTTTTTATGCCTGATAGGTTAGCCTTTGACCATTATCTCACCTGATGGTAAGTGATGATGTGGTCGAAGATGTTGTTCAGGCTAACCTAGAAGAACTGGCTCTCAAGGACAGCTGCCGGAACACACCGTTACCGTAGTTGGGCATTCGCAAAATGCCCTACAACCATGCTATAACGACTGCCATCCTAAGACGACAACCGGGACCGACGGCTTAACGTGCCCTCCGAAGCACGGAAACGCTCAGTAGTAATGTCACTAGCGGTCACCCATCCAACTCATGACCGCGGGCGACGTTGCTTAACTTTGCTGATCGGTTGAGAACAGCTAAGTAAACTTCGCTACGAGCGCTTCAAATTCGTTTGTTTTAAATACCGACCATATCCATGGATAATGTGAACTTTACATAATTTATGAAAATAGCACAAATGGACATTGTCATAGTAGTTAAAAGAATAAGCCAAGAAGTCATAAACCAAGATGTCAAGTCATTTCCTCTCCACTGTCATCCAGTTGATTATTTTAGGTATTAGCATTACAATGTTTTAATACCTTGCACGTGCAAACAACAGGGCTCTTTACCATCTTAACTCCTAATGAATAATCAGTAGCAGATATGACTGCTAACAAGAGCATTTCAAAACAAACCCAAAACTTTTAATGTACTGAGAAAACATATTTTTCAATAATTATTTGTCTTTTGTATGTAATAATTAATATTTTAAACCAACCCTTACAATATGATAGAAAGATAGTGATGAAACCTAGTATTATTACTTGTCTAGAGTAAGTATCTTCTAGGCAAGCATGCTACACTGTCGACCGCGTCGTCACTTAACATCAGATGAGACAGCGGTCCAATACTGCCGCAATAAAAAAAAACTTAGTACAATACACGCATTTCTGAATCAGGTGCCTCCAAGCTCCGGGCAGTTTTGAAATTATATTTATAGCTTATATAACCTTTGACCACTTACTTACTTGATAGGTGGGCTGCTTTCCACACTCATGCTGTCTGCAAGTGGCTCATTGTTAACCTTTGACTACTAAATCGTATGTATTATATATATACATACCTTATATATTATTGGTAAGTGATGAAGTGGTCGAAGGTGTGAAACTGCGAGCCAGTAATTTTAGGTTAGCCTGAACAAACCTAAAATTACTGTCAGTTTCAGCAGCCAGAACACACCGTTAGGAGATTCGCAACACATTTTTTACTTCAGGGTGGTAGCTAGCCAGACGGGAATAAGTGGTATGACATTTTGCGCCCTACCACCAGGCTTTAACAACTGCTATCCTTAGTGCAGATATTGTTTTCCATCTCTAATGCAACGAATATACTTAGCATTCCATGGATTCACTGTGTGGGTGCCGAAGCATTGCAGAGGAAGAGGTCCAAGTCAAGGTGCCTGGGACTTGCAACCCAGTGAGTAAGGTTATGGGCCCCTTTATGATGCATCATTGCTCCCTTTCACCGCTCGAGCCTCCTCCCCTGCCCAAACAAATTTGGTAAGATCCTACTAATGCCGCGTTGGAAACACATTCTAGGATGGAAGTATGGTTGTTCTTGACATGCTTAGGTCTTTTAGTAGGTTGTATAGGGATTTTGCTGGTATACCCCCTTGCTCCAACTTCGATATGATACACTAACATATGATCCAGAAAATAGAAAGAGTCTGACGTTTTTTATAAAAACACAATCATGTGACTTTGTCTGCTTACATTGAGGACAAGACCCTATAGAATAAGAGTTTAAAGGGCATTGTCCCAATGTAAATTTATTTCATATGCATACATTTATTTTCAAGCTTAGCATTACATGGTAGTATTTACTAATTCCTTTGTCTGCAACACAATGGACTTGTCACCTGAATTGTGAATCCATGTACTTAATGATAAGTAGTTTCTAATATTGATTTATTTATATTATTTATTCAAGTGATAATGATTTACAAAAATCGGCCAAGTGCGAGTCGTCCTCGCGCACTGAGGGTTCCGTACAAACCGTAGGTAATAAGTAAAAGTTATGAAATATGAATATTGTTACGTTTGTAATACCGCCTGCTATGCGGATTAACATTACAAAATTATAAATATACGATAGGAAAAATTGAAGTCATGTGCGGGATTAGAACCCGCGTCCATCCACCCCTTTAGCCGGGGTATGCTCTAACCAATTGAGCTAACATGACAATGAGTCATAACTCATGTTTTTCCTATCGTTCTTTAACCATCGTTTTGGGATGGACCTACATCTATAGTTCAACTTACGTTTATACTTGTAAATTACGACGCAACCTTATAACTTTAATATTGTTATGTTTGCAATAACGTCTGCTATGCAGATTACATTACAAAATTACAAATATACGAGTGGGAGAGGCTGTTCAGCAGTGCACAATTCGGCTGATACAGTGCAGTACCTCCACGCGTTCCTGAGAAAACGGGTATTGACACACAGTCAGAAGGACAACAAAGTAATCCTATAAGGTTCCGTTTTTTCTTCTGAAGCACAGTACACTAAAAACCGGAATAATAGTACCTAATGCAAAGTCCAAAGTACAGATTTGTCATTGACATTGCAAGTGAACTGAATCCAGTCCACTGAAGAAAAATAGTAATAATATTTAAATAAGTCAGACAAGACATCTGAGATTGCATGGCTAGGTTCGAAGCAGTCTCAGTTGCCTGTACTGCCATACTCTCTCTTCTATCTTATTCTATTTAAATTTAAACATAAAAGCTTTCTATCTATACAAGTTTTTTTAAAACCGGTTTGTGAAGAAATTAACATGTATACATACTTAAATACCGAAATAATGTCAATGTCAATATGTCAAGTTGTAGTTAAGCAATAGGTTGTGTAAAGAATATAAGAATGTCATATGACTGCAACAATTTATGATAGAATGTATATTGAAGCATTTTTAATAAGTCTATCATACAGCATTCGACTCGCTCTGTGCCTTCTTGACTCTAACTCTTTTTGGGAATTCTCGTAGGTAGTAATATATATCCTCTAGGTTGGGTATCTAAAGCTGACATAGGGCAAAATGCGTCAAGGGAGTAGCACGCCACAATAAGGAAAAACGTCATTTTGTACCATTGACCTATATATATTAGACGCGACATCTCAAACGAGGATAGTCGACCAGCGCAGGTAAGCCGGCCGGCATACTCTCCCCCACACGCAGCTGGGCACTCGTAGAGATTACACGCGCTTTACGTTCGAAAATTGTGTATTTTGAATACATACACAATTGTCGAACGTAAAATAAAAAACATGCACAGATTTGTAAATGTTTTAATACGGTTTTAGGAACGATTGCTTTCCTAATGACACCCTGTAAATTCTCGTTGATAGTAAAAATACCTTTTCTACTGATAAGGGGTCTAATGTACATGGTGTTAAAGAACTTTATTATACTCGAACTGCGCAGCAAAGCCTAACTAACACGACTACGCAAGTAGTGGCATACTGCTTTGCCGCATTACCTTTACGATTACCCAAATGGGTGATCGATAAGTACGCCAGAACCATTAAAAATGGACGTCAAGCGCTAAAAAATTTTTTCGAGAAATGTGTCCATAGTTTGGTAGTATTTATAAAAAAATATTTAAAAAAATTCATTGCGATTTGAAGCTTATTTAGAAACAATAAATTAATTAAGTTATTCAATAATAATTGAAATAAAATAGCTACGTTCGCAAGATAGTGGTGTGCAGTCTTTCTATGGAATCTTGAGCTCCTAGGTCGGACAGTTTTTTTTTCTGACAAATACTTACACTTTCAGTTGCAGGCCGAGTCTGGAATTTTATTTTTATGCCTCGTAGGTCACCCTTTGACCGTTATCTCACCTAATGGTAAGTGATGATGTGGTCGAAGATGTTGTTCAGGCTAACCTAGAAGTGCTGGCTCTCACCGTTAGGTGCGACAGATTTTCTACTTGAGGGTGGTAGCTAGCCAGGCGGACATTCGCAAAATGCCCTACCACCATGCTATAACGACTGCCATCCTTAGACAACAACCGGGACCGACGGCTTAACGTGCCCTTCGAAGCACGAAAGCGCTCAATATGTCACTCGCGGTCACCCATCCAACTCATGACCGCGGGCGACGTTGCTTAACTCTGCTGACCGGTTATGAACAGCCAAGTAAACTTCGCTACGAGCGCTTTAAAATGTATAACTAGGAAATCTAAAAATGTTGCTGGATACTTTAGGTCAAATGTTCCTAATACGTATTTCAAAAATAAATTCAATTTGCGACTGCCACACGTCTACAGATTACATAAGACGCGTTGACTTATCAATTAGTTTGTCTGCTGGTAATATTTTTGGATGCTATATGTTGGCTGTGATAATTATAGCGGTTTATCCTTATGACTGCGCCAATTTGGGGAATTTGTGACGTTTGTTATGATTGAAATTTCAATCGCTGGGTTAACATATCTTTCAATCCAAGAAGAATCTTAACACATGATTTGCGACAGCTCAACTACATTTCTATTAGGTATATCAACGTCCTTGTCATAAAGTTATCTACAAAAAAAAGTTTTACTAAAACATAGAACCGACTTCAACACTCAAATGTGTGAAATAACTTGTTGAAGTCAGTACCATGAAGTTCAACAGTACCTATCATCACAATATTGTGCACAGGGTACCGACGTCGACAAGTAATTTCACACATTTGAGTATTGAAGTCGGTTCTATTTTTTGGTAAATAAAAATTTTCACCCTTTTTAGTACCCTTCCTACTTATGTGATCGATTGTCATTCACTGTCAATGACTATATCATCAAGATAGGAAAACATTTTTCAGTTATTGGAGTGTAACTCAAAAACAGCTTGACCGATTTTGATTAAATTTAAATGGGACGGCAAGCATCAGCTTTCAAATAAATAATCATTATAATCGGTTCACCCAGTCCAAAGTTTTGAGATAACAAACAAATAAAAAAACACAGACGAATAGATTACCTCTTCCTTTTTGTGAAGTCGGTCAAAACAATGAAACCGGTCGAGATCGAGCTACTCGACTGATTTAACGTCAGTGAAATCGGATTCAAAACTGTTTAAAAACAATGTTTTCAACATTTTTATCAACGTAATGTATATAACAGGATTCCTAATGATGTAAAAAAGTTAAATGGTAATATAATTAAAATTCTACAATGTGACTGGTTTTTGTACAAAATATTTCTTAAGCTTAAAATTATTCATTAATAATAATTAAGTGGCATTAATATATGTAGTTAGTAAAATTTGCACGTCTGGCAGAATACACAGAACCTTTTATGATTGTATTCTTGCAAAAAAATATTGATTTGAGTCGTGAATGCTGTAATTATATGACCTGCGTCTGTAGATCTTTACACGTGATGTCCGAGTGGTTGTAAATGGGCGAAAACCTTTAATGATAGGAAGGATTTGAAGCAGTGATGGCTCAGTGGCATTGGCTATGGACTGCCGCGCAGCAGGTCCATGGTTAGAATCCCGCCGCGGGCTTAAGCTTCGCCGCATGGTGGAAGGGCATTTTGCGAATGCCCGCCTGGCTAGCGACCACCCTCAAGTAGAAAATCTGTCGCCAAGCACCTAACGGTGTGTTCCGGCAGTAGTCCTTGAGAGCGAGTGAAATAATAGGCAAAATGAGACTTAACAATGTCTCAAGGTGATGGGCGCAGTGCAGTTCGTCATTTGTGATGAAATGCATCTGTTATAGGCAGAGGATACCGCTTAACATCAGGTGGGCCTCGCGCTTCTTCAATCACAATAATATAAAAAAAAAAAAACTAATTCTATCAAGGCTCCTCCCCATAAGACAAAGCCGTGTCGCCAAGCGGCCTAGCCGTGTTCTGAAACGATGTCTGATGTAGCTACTACGTAGAGCGAGTCACAACAGTAAATAAAATGCCCAAAGAGCTCATTCGTTTTGAAGCGCTCGTAGCGAAGTTTGCTTAGCTGTTCTTAACCGATCAGCAAAGTTAAACAACGTCCGCCGCGGTCATGAGTTGGATGGGTGACCGCTAGTGACATTACTACTGAGCGTGCACGTGCTTCCGAGGGCACGTTAAGCCGTCGGTCCCGGTTTTCGTCTTAGGATGTCAGTCGTTATAGCATGGTGGGCATTTTGCGATTGCCCGCCTGTCTAGCTACCACCCTTAAGTAGAAAATCTGTCGCCAAGCACCTGAGAGTGTTCCGGCAGATGACCTTGAGAGCCAGTGAAATTACAGGCATATGAGACTTAACAACTACGTCTCAAAGTGACTGGCGCAGTGCAATTCGTGGCTTGTGATGTAATGCATCTGTGATAGACAGAGGTTAGTCCGCTTAACATCAGGTGGGTCTCGAGCTTGTTTCGTCACAATAACACAAAAAAAACATTACTTACCATCAGGTGAGATAGCGGTCAAAGGCTAACCTATCAAGCATAAAAAAAACGTTCCACAGACATTATGAGAACGGCTGAAGTATAGAACCCCTTTCCAGCTTCTCTGTTCTCCGAAGATAGAATCTGAACAGGTATCTTGGCAGACGTGTTCCAGCTTCGACCGCCTCGTCACTTTCCACCAGGTTTTACTGCGGCGTCATGCTTGCTTGACTAATATATTAGCTCTGTTTTGCCTTAGTTCATAAGTGTGGAATTCTAGGAAATTCTAAGGGCGTGTTCCATTTGACGCTAAGAACGTTAATTTCGATAATTTTGATCACATTCTGCGTCTGTGGTTGTGATCACTGTGATCGTTTGTAACTGTCATCCCCTGTTCCATTTAGGATAAGAACGCTAAGAATGCCACTAAAATTTGCCACTTCTGTCACTTTTGACATTAGATGTAGGGAATTCAAACTGTTCCAGTAGCCTCATAGCGTTTATGGCGAAAATAACGCCAAGACCCATGTGGAACAACTTTTTGGGGGTGTGATCGATTTTAGCGAATTTAACTTCAAATGGTATGCACCCTAAATATTTTAGATACCTAGTTATATCACCGCTATCATCATCTCGTCCCATACTTTTGTCGCCCTAAGCATTTTTACTGTTTATCTAGCCAGGCGTTCTCAGCTAGACCACACACTAGGAGTAGACGTTTTGATGATGGTGCATTTGTGATCTAGTTCTCTTAAGCTTTAATGTAAGTTAGTTCGTAGTTTGTCTTCACATTGAACAGTCAATATTAAATTTAATTCAACTTTAATTAAATTGGTATATTTAAAAACACTTTCACGGCTTTTCCTGTTTGACTACCTAGGCAATATTGTGGTCTGATCTGTTGTTGATTTCTGCTAGTACTAACAAACATTTTGAAATTTTTTAATTTTTTTTTTGTGTGTTTTTCTCTTCTCTCCTCTTTATCTCCTTTCTCCCTTGGTCGGACAGGTTTTTTTTATGACAAATACTTACACTTTCAGTTGCAGGCCGAGTCTGTCACTGTGCCCGGTAGGTGACCCTAGGTATAGTAGCCCTCTAATACATAAGACTATAAAATATCTGGCTAAGCATGGGTGCTTTGACAACTCGACCAAAACACCTACCAATAGGGTAAGTATAGGTATGGTGTGGTTTTTTTGTGTGTGTTTTAGCGGAATAAGAACTGATGGTAAAAGTCCTTTGTGCCTATAATGTATTATACCATATTTATTATAAGCTCGGTGGTATGGAAAATAACCCCCTTTAGCCCTTCTCGAAATAATAGGTGTCTAATATTCCAACCTCAGTTAGTACTTAGTCGGCAAACTAGATGGCGCCACCGGTAAAATTAACCATCGCAAGCGTTTGTTACAAAATTCTATCGATGTACTTTGACAAATATAAACTTTTTAACTTTTTCACTGGGAATAGTGGTGCGTTTTATTTGCTCCTGACCTCTTATAAGTAGTAATTTCTACATGGTCCTATTCGAGTCGAATGGTCAAGTGACCTATCGGTGTACAGTGAAAATTCAAGTGTGCGAGCGAGCACACTAGCCGGTTTTTTTTCGTCAAGCACTAGAAACCAGTGGTGGGTCGCCACTGAAGGTGCTCATCGTATTTCAAATACGAACGGTTGGAGCGAGAAGTGTGAAGCACTTCTTCACCGAGGAGGCGCGGAAATACCGGAAGGAAGGAGGCGCGGTAGCAATACCCATCCAGTGAAGTTAGCAACGACACAGCAGTGACGTTTACAGCAACGAGTGATAAGCGAGGTTTGCCAGTAATAAATTGTGAGTACAATTAATTGTGATTATTACAAAGTTCTTCGAAAATACTGTGACAAAGTTCCATCGACTTAGAAAAATTCATCTTGGACATTATCTTGGACTTGTAATTTCTGTGTGCATGCTAATATTAACTTAGAATAGTTTCGCAAAAAGTGTTCAGACGAGGAATCTATGCCCGATTTCTCTCAGAGTTTAAAAATTCCAAACACTTAGAAAAATTTCACAAATTTTATCATCGACTTGTAATTTTTCAAGAAAACATTCATTTCTTGTTTAGTGAAGTGCATTGTCTAATAAAAATAAAGTTGCATACTGTGTTAAGTGTGTGTCTCTAAACTTCTGTAATTAATATAAACTAAATAAGGTATCAAATATGGCAAGTATTATCAAAAGCTTGGTATGTTCAAAAAATAGTTTGGAAAAATCATATGAAAATTTTAAAAAATCTCCAAAAGATCGGCTAGCTAAAGAGTCTTACTTGCAAACAAGATTAGAATCACTTGAAGCGCAATGGAAATTGATTACGTCAAGTCATGCTAAATTATCTAGTGAAGTCACAGACACCTTATTAGAGCATAAATACTTTACTGAAGATGTATACGCCGATATGGAGGAGACATATATAATTTATAAATCTGATATCATAGAAGTTTTATCCACTTTTCCGACAAAATGCTCTTCAAGCAACAATCTACCAAGTAGTAAAAACGAAAGCAATGTTCATTTGCCAAAAATCAACATACCAACCTTTTCAGGTCACTATGCTTAATGGCCCAGCTTTAGAGATTTGTATGTATCACTGATTTATAATAACACTTCCATAGACAACGTGCAAAAAATGCATTACCTTAAGGGACATCTCTCGGGAGAAGCAGAGCAACTTTTGAGACATGTGCCTATTACAGGCGATACTTATTTAGAGTCATGGTCTATTTTAAATGGAAGATACAATAATAAAAAATATCTAGCCAATGGTCTACTGAGGCGTTTTATGAATCAGGCTAGTATAGGAAATGAATCATGCAGCGCTATCAAAGAGATGTTAGATACGACTAATGACACGCTCAATGGTTTGAAAAACTTAGGTCTTAAAGTAGATTCGTGGGATGTCATCATCATCTATATTATTTGCATGAAGTTAGATTCCGAAACGCGAAAATTATGGGAGGCAAAAATAAGCGTCAACGATGAGCTGCCAACCTTACATCAAATGCGGGAATTTTTAGAAGCAAGATTTCGGTCTCTCGAATTTCTCGGTCCTAAAACAAAATCTAAACCAAGTTTTTCAACCCAAAAGCCGAAAGTAATGCATGCATTAACAACTGGTTCCATCGCTGCACCAGATTCATGTTCATTCTGTAAAAATGGAAGCCATAAATTGTGGCAATGTAAAGAATTTAGCAAGACAGATTATGACGCTCGACACAGTTTTGTCCAAACTAGTGGATTGTGCTTTAACTGCTTAGGGAAAAACCACTCAGCCAATGCTTGTCGAACGTCTACCAAATGTCGCATCTGTAAGCATAATCATCACTCACTTTTACATCCAAAGCCAACGCCAGAATCACGCACTTCCGAATCTTCCAGAAGAGACGTGGTAAATGCGTTGGAAGTTAAGTCGATTTCGCCAAGAGATCAATCATCCCCGGAAACCGCATCAGTATCTAAAGTTACGGCGCATTTTTCGAGGGAAGTCACACCCAGCCAAATTCTTTTGGCCACGGCTCTTGTCAAGACACAAGCTAGGAACGGAGACACACAGCTTCTGCGGGCATTGCTAGATCAAGGCTCGCAGGCGTCCTTCGTTTCAGAAGCAGTTGTTCAACTTCTTGGCCTTAAGAAAATACGAAGCAAAAGCACTATCTCTGGTTTGGGGGGTGACAAGGGTACGTTAGTTTCAAAGCACATCGTGGTAATCACAGTACAATCACGCCACGATCCCACATTCAAAATAGAAGTACAAGCCCATGTTTTAGGTGCTATTACTAGCTTGCTTCCATCTAATAAGATTGAATCGATAGAGTGGCCTGAGTTGGCTGAGGTCACTTTAGCTGATCCTTAATTCAAAACGCCAAACAAAATAGATATTTTGCTTGGTGCTGATGCATATGGTCAAGTATTAAGAGAAGGATTGCTCAAGGGTCCCAACGGTATATTGATTGCTCAACACACTACTTTGGGATGGGTCATATCAGGTCCCACACATCGTTACGATGATGATCAGTCACCCTCAATACAATCTCATCATAACATGATTATGAGTATGCACGCTCATTTAGATGAAAATGAGGTTCTGAAGAAGTTCTGGCAAATAGAATCTGACACCTTCGAAGAAAAAATTCTAACTCATGAGGAGCAACAGTGTGAAGAATTTTATAAGCAGACAACCCGAAGAGATGTTTTTGGAAGGTACATTGTGCAACTTCCGTTTAAGGATGAAGATCCTCAGTGCAAGTATGGACGTTCTAGAGATATAGCCCTCAAACGATTTCACCTTCTTGAACGACGGTTCAAAAAGGATCCTGAGATGAAGAAAGGGTATACCGAAGTGATGCACGAATACCTGAGCCTTGGTCACATGGAGCGTATAACGAGCACAGACGATAGTGCTGAATGTGTTTTTTTGCCACACCACGCCGTTATACGCCCTGATAAGATTACCAGCAAGGTTCGTGTTGTTTTTGATGCATCATGCAAGGGAACCAACGGCGTATCTCTAAACGACACCCTGAGGGTTGGACCTACCTTACAGCAGGATTTGCGCCACATTATATTAAGGTGGCGTACACACCCAATTTGTCTGAGCGCAGACATCGTTAAAATGTACCGCCAGGTGCTCGTATCCCCGAAAGATGCAGACTTCCAACGTGTGCTCTGGAGAGATGATCCGGAATCTGAAATAGAAGAATTTAGATTATTAAGACTTACCTTCGGCACGGCATCAGCTCCTTACCTCGCTGTGAAGACGTTGCAGCAGCTTGCGATTGATGAGCCCGAAGAACCTGGAACTGGTACATCTGAAAAAATAATAACTGATTATTACGTAGATGACTTATTGACTGGTTGTCAAACAGTAGAAGAAGGTATACGGATTTACAAGGACATGACAAGAGTATTAAGGAAAGGAGGATTCGAGCTGCAGAAATGGATAACAAATAATAAGGTGTTGGCAGGAGTAGTAACAAACGGACATGAGAATCAAGAAGGGAAGGTAGATATAAAAATAATTGATGAAGTGGTGAAGATACTAGGACTGTCATGGGACAAGGAATCAGATTCCTTCCATTACACCGCGCATCTTCCTCTTCTACAGGATCCTGTAACCAAAAGAAAGGTTATTTCTGACATCTCACGCTTGTTTGATCCCTTAGGCTGGGTAGCACCGTGTGTGATTGTCGCCAAGGTGATGATCCAAAAGCTGTGGCTAGCAGGCATAGACTGGGATGAAGAATTACCTGACGATCTACTAGAAGAATGGTTATCCTATCGCTCGGAACTAGTCAACGTTCACAATATAACTATACCAAGGTGGATAGGAGCTAAGGAAAATGATACTCACCGGGAGATACATGGCTTTTGTGACGCTTCAACCACTGCATTTGCTGCTGTGGTGTACATAAGAATAGTAGACGCAGATGGTATCGTACACGTGAATATTGTAGCGGCAAAAACTAAGGTTGCACCAACTCTTCAAGTGTCGATACCGCGACTTGAGTTAATGGGTGCTGTCTTAGTGGCGAAGCTAAGTACAGAAGTTGCCAAGGTTTTGAACATCGACAAGGCAAACATTCATGGATGGACTGACTCAACTGTCGTATTATCTTGGCTTAGCAGTCATCCAAGTCGATGGACAACATTCATTGCCAACAGAACGTCGGAAATATTATCAAGATTAGACAATTCTCAGTGGTCTCATGTACAGTCTCTCCAAAATCCAGCAGATATTGCATCCAGAGGTTGTACTCCCACAGAGCTAGCTCAGAACGAGATGTGGTTTCGTGGTCCTTCCTGGTTGACAAATACTGAACTGGAGTACAGCAGGCCAAGGTCCATATCCACAGATCTGGAGAAACGTCACATCAAGACTCACGTGGCAATGGACGCTACAGCAGATCCCATATGGACAAGATTTTCATCGTTGGAAAGACTTGTACGCGTTATTGCATTCTGTCGGAGATTCCTGAAAATCAAGGAAGTAAAGGCTAATCGTCACCAATTCAAAGCTTATCTCGGAAGTTCAGAACTCAACGACGCTCTAGACACGTGCATAACGCAATGTCAGGCCACAGAGTTGGAAGAAAGCAAGAGTAAGTTGAAGCCACTGAATCCATATAAAGATGACAAGGGAATTCTTAGAGCACAAGGTAGAATTCAGCATTCCAACCTCACCGAAGATGCCAAACACCCAATCATTCTTCCGCATAAAAGTAATTTTACGAACCTCATCATTGACGATGCCCACAAAAGAACGCTGCATGGTGGTCCTTTGTTGATGATGAACTACTTACGAACCAAATACTGGATAGTAGCTATGAAGGGGCTGGTCAGGAAACACGTTCACAAGTGTGTCACTTGTGTCCGACATACAGCTGCAACAAGGAATCAATTAATGGGCCAGCTGCCACCGGCAAGAGTGACGCCATCGAGGCCTTTCCTCCACAGTGGCGTAGATTTTGCGGGGCCCATTAACATACGAGTTTCCAAGGGACGTGGGAACCGGAGCTACAAAGGTTACATAAGTCTATTTATTTGCATGGCCAGCAAGGCCATCCACTTGGAAGTCATAAGTGACCTAACTTCTCAAAGCTTCATAGCAGGCTTTAAGCGATTTGTGGCAAGAAGAGGTTATATCAGCGACATATGGAGCGACAATGGTACGAATTTCGTCGGAGCGGCCAAAGAACTTCGTATGCTAGTCGATGAAGAAAAATCTTCCGTAGCGACGGAAATTCGGGAGTGGTTGAGTTCTAACCGTGTCACATGGCATTTTATACCACCTCACGCGCCCAATTTTGGCGGCTTGTGGGAAGCTGGTGTAAAATCCACAAAGTATCACCTCAAACGCGTTGTTGGTAACTCAACCCTTACCTTTGAGGAAATGACGACAGTTTTAGCGCAGATTGAGGCTTGCCTCAATTCCAGGCCACTGTCAACACTGCCCAATGATCATAGCGATCCTTCTCCGCTCACGCCGGGACACTTCCTGGTTGGAGAACCCTTAATGGTAATCCCCGAGCGCAATTACGAGCGGAGCAATATCGGTGTACTACGACGATGGCAGTTGACGCAAAGGATGCTGCAGGATTTCTGGCGTAGGTGGTCAAATGAATATCTTGTGCATTGCCTACAGAGGTATAAGTGGTCGAAACTCACCCCAGAACCGAAAATTGGTGATGTGGTTCTCGTGAAGGAGGACAACCTTCCTCCAGCCCGCTGGCTTTTTGGCAGAGTAGTTGCGATACATCCTGGTTTGGACCAAATTACTAGAGTGGTAACTTTGAAATGTAAAGACTCTCTCATCAAAAGACCCACATCAAAATTGTGCATATTGCCAGTTACCGACTGAATAATCAAATGTATTTAACATGTAGTATTAATTTAAGATTAAGTAGCGCCATCTTTTCTAAATTGTTGTATTGTTTAATTTTGTATCCAATTTAACTAATGTTTTTTCAACGCAACACTCCTTTTATGGTGGGCGGTGATATCTATCAGTTATGTTATGAAGAACGTTTAATAACGTTCTTGGTGGGCGGTATGTCTAATATTCCAACCTCAGTTAGTACTTAGTCGGCAAACTAGATGGCGCCACCGGTAAAATTAACCATCGCAAGCGTTTGTTACAAAATTCTATCGATGTACTTTGACAAATATAAACTTTTTAACTTTTTCACTGGGAATAGTGGTGCGTTTTATTTGCTCCTGACCTCTTATAAGTAGTAATTTCTACAATAGGTATATGAAGATAATATAGAGGCAAACAGCGAAAGAGAGCAGGAAAAGAGGAGAGGCACGAATGATGTAGGATTCCGTTGCCATGATAAATAAAACCGCAGCGGCGGTGGTATAGATCCTTCGCTATTTCCTTTTAGTAATTGATTACCCTACTTTTCATATTTTTTCCAAGTAAAGAATAACGTAAACACATATTACTCGTATATGGGGTGCCGGATTAGAATTGCACCTCACCATATCTTCCCATGGGTGTCGTATAAGGCGACTAAAGAAAAATACTGGAAGGTGGGCAGCAGCGCCTTCTAAAGAACTGCCATCTTACACTTTATATATATAAATATGTATGTATATATCTGCAATGCCTTGTTTTGTACTTTAGTAGGTATGTAAATATGTTTTATTTTTATGTTTTTGTGACGAAACAAGCCCGCTGCCCACCTGATGTTAAGTGGACTAACCTCTGCCTATAACAGATGCATTACTATAACACGAATTGCGCTGTGCCCGTCACACTGAGACGTACAGTTGTTAGGTCTCAAGTGCCTGTAATTTTTTACTGCCAATTGTATTTTAGTCTTCTTGAGAGGCCAGTAAATTAATACAGTAGGTAAACACCAGTTATTTTGCAAACTATTTTAATTATAATGCGCTGTAAAGAATGTCGAACAATAAAGAGGTAGGTAGGTGATAGGAGTCGTTCCGAAAGGTCAATGCTATTACTTACTGATTGTAATTATTATTATTATTACCTAATAATTAATATTTTACTGTTATGCCACACACGTCACATGGTCTGTCATCTGACATCATTATCATTTGAAAATATGTTTTAATGGGTACATATGGCACAGCTTAAAAAATACCAGAAGGATCACTTCGCAAAGCCAATCCAATAAATAAGCGACTCTAGCTACGAAGAAATAAAGTGCACTTTAGCTCGGAAGCACGGAGTACCTAATATTTATGTTGACCTACATGGTGTCTCTTTTTATCGCATAGCTCTGATCTCTTCTGACGCGGCACGCACCGTACTATAATCCCGTCCGGACGGATACGCCGATGTACCTATAGCTTTGTACCTAAAGCGGAATGAGCCAGGCCGGCTCAGGTTTACATTATAAAACATCGATTTGAAGATGGTGCTGGGGGATGGGTAGCCCCCCCTGTGAAGGGAAAGTTGTGACTCCCCCCCCCTTTCTGAAATATGTTTTTTTTTAATTTATAACATCACTAATGTCAGACATCGATTTAATGGGGGAGGGGCGGTGTGGAGTAATGGTAGACGGCCTTGTGAAGGGGAAGTTGCGACCGCCCCCCCTTTCTCAGATATGTTTTTTTTAATGTATGACATAACTAATGTCAGACGTCGATTTTAAGGGATAGGGGCGGTGTGGAGGAATGGTAGACCGTCCTATGAAGGGGAAGTTGTGACAGCCCCCCGTCCCCCTGTCTAAGTAATAATTTTTAATTTTCGAATCTCCCTTATCATAAACATGTTACTCTTTCATAATTAAATTTGACTATTTTATGGGCTCTCGCCAGAACTCTCGCTATGTCACCCATGAGCTCTAGATTTTATGCGATACTAAAAAATGTAAGGGTAAAGAGAACTTTCATCCAGCATCTGCACAGACAGAGTTTCATTCGTCCTAACCAATTAACTGCATCAATTGTTCCAGGAAATACCTCAGGCGCCTTCTAGGCAGAGTGATCGCATAACAAAATCAAAAAAAAACCTACAGGCGATTGAGAACCTGTTCCTGTTGTGGAAGTTGGTAAAAAATACGTTTTCTGGTAACAAATGTACCCATTAACAAGGGAAAACGTATTTTTTACCAATGTAAACTATAGTTGTTACTTCTGGCGGTGTTTGTCTTGTAAGTGTAGGCAACATTACGTCGGCAAACAGTCAATTAGTAGGTTGTTTACCAGTTAGGGCGGAATAGGTGTTCGGTTGGTATTACATTCATTTAATGGGGAAATCGGTAGGGTGCGTCAATGTATCGAAAATTGGTAAGAAATTATTTTACAACTAACAATTTTGTACAATTTTACGTTTGTAAAACAGTGACAGTTTTAATTGACCGAGCGAGAATTTAGTTCGAGCGAAGCATCTCTGCTTTCACTTACACTAAAATGCTTTCGTATGTCCGGTTGTTCTCCTCTACAGGTCGCAATTCACAACCGATTCTCATGAAATTTTTTGAAGCAATGATGGCTCAGTGGCATTGGCTATGGACTGCCGCGCAGCAGGTCCATGGTTCGAATCCCGCCCAGAGCTTGAGCTTCACCGCATGGTGGAAGGGCATTTTGCGAATGCCCGCCTGGCTAGCGACCACCCTCAAGTAGAAAGTCTGTCGCCAAGCACCGAAAGGTGTGTTCCGGCAGTAGTCCTTGAGAGCCAGTGAAATTACAGGCACAATGAGACTTAACAACTATGTCTCAATGTGACGGGCGCAGTGCAATTCGTGAGTTCTCATGAATTGCAACTGTTATAGGCAGAGGTTAGTCCACTTAACATCAGGTGGGCCTCGAGATTGTCCCGTCACAATAACATAAAAAAAAAAAAAAAAAAAAAAAAAAAAAAAAAAAAAAAGGAGCACGTTTAATAAGGTCATAAAATATTTTTGTAAGTTTGTGTTTTTTTTTTCAAAATGACGGAGATTTTATATGATTTACATTATATAGTGTCGAAAGTATGGACGCCTGCCTAAATTTAACGGCAATGATCCTGAAACGCACATTAGTTGCCTATAAGTGGTAGGCACTCTCTCGTCTTTACATGTGTACAGTCATTACCACTGTAAAATACTTATATATAAATATATTGTTAAATTGTGTTCAAATGCAAGCTATGCAAGGGCAGACTCGCGAGGTTTACAGCTCGGAGAGCCACTAGTAGCAGTTTATGAAATTGACATATTCATATTCATTTATTCGTTCATAAGTTTCAGGTACAATTTAGAAATTAATAATAATAATAAGAATGTAGTTCCGCTAAAACTTGTCTTTACAGACGTATGAATACAATTTCAAATTAATTAATGTCTAGTTAAAATGTCAAGAAAATTCAATACAAATTATACCAATAAATGTCAATAAAATCTAAAATTATATATACACACATGTCATAATGAAAGCTACTTATTTTAATCTTTATAATTTATAATCAAAAAATTCATTTAAACTATAGAAACATTTCTCAGCAAGCCACCGCGTTTATTGTGTTCTGAATCGATTAAATGTCAGCTTTTTGAAGTTATTAGGAATTTTATTATAAATTTTAATACACATTATGTAGCTATTATTTGAGCTGAGTGCTAATCTGGTGTATGGCCTATAGAGTGTGTGCCTGTATTGTGAGCGTGTAGTGACGCTGTATTGCTGAAAAAGATATTCATTTTTATACACAAACAGGCCTGCTTCTAAAACATACAATGAAGTGACTGTCAATATTTTATTATTTCTGAAAAACGGTCGACAGGACAGCTTTAATAGTTGCATAATGAGAGGTACTTAAACCTGAATGTGTTTTTTATACGAGTTCTTAATACTTAGTTATGTGCCGTTTTACACGTTTCATCTACTATACATATTATGTAAGACTAAACAAAATAAATTCAGTATGTTTGAAGCAGTGATGGCCGAGCGGTTAATAGCTATAGACTGATGTGGCGCAGGTGCATCGTTCGATCCCACCGCTGCCGGCTTGAGCTTCATCGCATGGTGGAAAAGCATTTTGCGTGTGTCTCAGGGTGACGGGCGCAGTGTAATTCGTCGCTTGTGACATCTGTTATAGTCCGCTTAACATCAGGTGGGCCTCGTGCTAGCTCCGTCACAATGACAATAGTATGAATGGCGCCAAAACCCACCAAAACCAAAACCGGTCGCTGCCACAGACAATGATTGTAATCAAGCACCCATAACAAGCCCCCCATAATGGGAGTGTTTGCCATAATCCCCACATTCCCCACTCTTGGCAGGCGGCTTGGCGATCACAGTGTGAGATATCAGTTCCTCAGAAACCGCTGCTGCCCACCTGGTGTTACTCTTAGTCGCCTTTTACGACACCCACGGGTAGAGATGGGGGGTGACATGCTAGCCCGGCAACCCATAAATATTTTACGGTGTTTTAATTTTCTGTATTTTATTATTTTTTAACAACTATACTTAAGTTACAAAATTACATAATCATGTGCGAGATTCGAACCTACGTCATCCACCCCTATAGCCGTGTTAATTTTTAACTTTGTAATGTAATCCGCAGACCATGCGTTATTGCAAAAATGAAAATATTAATATTATTTTTTTATATTGTTATGATTGCAATAACGCCTGCTAAGCGGATTACATTACAAAATTACAAATATACGATAGGAAAATTTTTTTTTCGCTCCATCCCAATACGATGGTTAATGAACTATAGGAAAAATTCGAGTTATGACGTCATGTCATGTTAGCTCAATTGGTTAGAGCATGCCCCGGCTAAAGGGGCGGATGGACGCGGGTTCGGATCCCGCACATGACTTAAATTTTTCCTATCGTATATTTGTAATTTTGTAATATTAATATTACTTTGGTGTTAAAGCTAAAATATTAACTTACATTATGAGACGTCGCTAAAACTGATAAAAAACAGGATAAAGAATGGTGTATAGCTCATGTTAATTTAACACTGTAATTAGAATTGTTTGAGTATTTAAAAACCAAGTGATAAAATTCTGAAAGTACTCATCAATGATAATGAATCGATAGTATTACATAGAATTTGCAATTCATTCCCCACCCTAGCTCGCGATAAGAAACTAATTGAAATAATGATGTTGTATTTTACGATCATTACTTAGGTAATGTTATGTACCTTTGGTAAATAGTTACAATGGTAAACACAAATGTTACACATTGAAAGTGCCTAGTTTCTACTGTCTACCTATTTGAAGCAATGATGGCCGAGCGGTTACAGCTATGGACTGCGGTGCGGCAGGTCCATGGTTCGATCCCCGCCGCCGGCTTGAGCTTCAACGCATGGAGGAAGGGTATTTTGCCCTTCTGCCCACCTGGCTAGCTACCAGCCTCAAGTAGAAAATCTATCTCGAAGAACCTAACAGTGTGCCTGTAATTTCACTGGCTCTCAAGGACTGCTGCCGGAACACACCTTTAGGTGCTTGGCAACAGATTTTCTAGTTGGGGGTGGTAGCAAGCCAAGCGGGCATTTGCAAAATGCCCTTCCACAATGCGGTGAAGCTCAAGCCCGCGGCGGGATTCGAACCATGGAACTGCTGCGTGGCAGTCTATAGCCAATGCCACTGAGCCATCACTGCTTCAAAACTTACTATATAGTTAATATATAAGTTAAAAAGAAACAAATTTGAGTAATATTTTTCCTTCCAGAAACATGGAAGTGATTGGCATAGTTGGAGAGAACCGCAACGATGCAGCGTGGCGAGCAGCCATGGAACCACCCCGGCTGCTCATGCAGAGGGTGCACATACCCTTCACATTTAAGCTGCAGGAGAACGCTCCCATCGGGTATAATGGTAAGAGTTTTCCAGGTTAGTCACGACAAGGTTTTACGTAGAAATAAAATATGAAAAATTTCGTAAGAGCTACTGAAGTACCTATTTTATTTTTGACAGTGTCTGAAATCAGAAGGGCTTTTTTGTACCTTGACATTATCAAATAAATTTAAAAAAAAATCGGTTCAGTGACCTCTATCAATACATTTACGCTAGACTTGGAGTTGCAAAATCATTAACTATTTATTATTTTTAAAAGTTTGCTTAAGGCAAAAGGCAAAAGTTTGCTAAATGTATACGAAACTTCTTCACTATACGTGCATCCATCAGTTTGTAAGTGAAGACACAGAATAAAAAGGACCAGAAGGACCACTCCGCAAAGCAATTCCAATAAATAAGCGACTCTAGCTGCGAAGCAATAAAGTGTACTTCAGCTCGCAAAGCACTGAGAACCTAATATTTATATTCACCTACAAGGCGTCTCTCTGTCTATCGCTTAGCCACGTATAGTTCTGATCTCTTCTGACGCGGCACTCACCGTACAATAGTCCCGTCCGGACGGGTACTCCGATGTACCTGTAGCTTTGTACCTAGAGTGCGGAGTGAGCCAAACCTGGTGAAGGAACAAAGGACCTCAGTCCTTTGTCCTAACATTTCTTATACCAAGCGTTACTGTTACTGAACGTTGACTTTTCTTCAAAGAGAATTTGCTTTTTTATTTGTCAGCTAAGGCACATCTTTACATCGAAATCATTTAACAAATTCAATATTTTATAGTTTAATGCCATATAAGCATTCACAACAATGTCCTTCAATATGATGTTAATAAATCTTCTTATAAAATCAAGACTAAACGTAGCATTAAAAACGCACTTACATTCAAACAAATTCGCATTCGTTTTCATTTTATGAAAAAACAAAGAATAATCGAAAAGTTTTTTTTACTATCAGCCAGTATGTCATCAAAAACAAAAAAGTTTACATAGCTACGCACCTTGAGTGAGTAAAGACTCAAAAATTGATTATTATAATATAATTTGAGTTTTCTTTAAGGAGAATTTGCTTTTTTATTTCTCAGCTGAGGACCACCTTTACATTGAAATCATTGAACAAATTCAATCTTTCATGGTTTTGATGTCATTTATAAGCGTTCACAACAATGTTCTTCCATATGACGTTAAGCAACAACCTTTATTATGAAGAAGATTGCAAAATCACAAATATACGATAGGAAAAATTTAAGTCATGTGCGGGATTCGAAACTGCGTCCATCCACCCCTTGAGCAGGGGTATGCTCTAACCAATTGAGATGACATGACGTCATAACTTAAATCTTTCCTATCGTTCTTTAACCATCGTATTGGGAACGGCCCAATATATTTGTATCCTATCGTATATTTGTAATTTTGCAATCTTCTTCATAATAAAGGTTGTTGCTGAACGTCATATGGAAGAACATTGTTGTGAACGCTTATAAATGACATCAAAACTATGAAAGATTGAATTTGTTTAATTGGGACGGCCCAATACGATGGTTAAAGAACGATAGGAAAGATTTGAGTTATGACGTCATGTCATCTCAATTGGTTAGAGCATACCCCGGCTCAAGGGGTGGATGGACGCGGGTCCGAATCCCGCACATGACTTAAATTTTTCCTATCGTATATTTGTGATTTTGTAATGTAATCAGCATATCAGGCGTTATTGCAAACCTAGCAATATTAAAAATTAAGAAGATTGATTTAATACTTAAATAGTCCATGCATATTCTCAATGACCACAAGATAAGTTATCCATTAGTGTAATGTAAATAATTCGAGTGCCTCGAGGTCCGATTATCACCCGTGTGGGTTATCTAACGCATTGACGAGATGACACAACTGTCAGTTAGGTCGTATAGACGCGCTCCGAATCTATGGACACCTACGTGTAAAGGTGATCATTACACATATAATTTTAATGTTGTTACATACACTGAGAAAAATCTAAAGTCAAAAGCGCCCTAATGACGGCCAATTTATATGGTATGAAGGCAAAAAACCGACCAAACGTAAATACGTACAAAAACGCCTTCCAACTAGAAGGCGTTAAACGAGGTCAGTGAAGGCGAATGTTTCTTTTCGTCTTCATTTAAGGTGTATTTTGTGGTCTTTCTTAAATATTGACTTTTCGATGAGGCTGATTAAGTCGTACGTTATAGTGATAATAACCGTATATACTTGTATTATCGTATAACAAGTTCAATTCTGAAGATACTTTACGGAAGGCGTTTTTTGACGATTGTGTTTATTATAAAACATGGTAAATTTTTATTGATTTCGCTTTGCGTGGTGAAAATTATCTTAAGAGTTGTGAATTCACCTTGCGTAGTTACAATTCAACGGTAAAAGGTCAAATTTGATTTAATCTCTGTAGTCGTTTTTCTCAGTGAACGGTAGATATTGGACTATAATCGTGATAACTTTGATGCTTCTTCTTCTTCGTGTCGACGAATCACATTAAGATGGATGACTGCCAGTACTGGGCTGTAGCCACCCCAAGGGTAGATGCCTCGTACAGGTCACCCAAAGTGAAGAATGATGGTTAAGAAAGATGTTTGAATGTATTAGGTACTGTTTTGACAATATAACATTTTTTTTTATATTATGAGAATCCCGTTTTATCTCTTTGTTTATATTATTCGTTAGGAAATCCGCCTTACTTTTTTTTTTTTACTTATTTTTTTAGATACACAAATTACAATCAATTTCTTATTTATAATAATTATAAATGTTGTACAGAATTTGAGCTGTATTGTAATTCAACATATGTGTATACAGAAAAGTAAAGTGAAATCCGAGACGATGTAAAAGAAAGTACCAATTCAATACTTACACATACAGTACTGTATCAGCCGGATAGTCCACTGTGGTACACAGCCTCCTCCATTTAGGGGTTTTGCCATAATCCCTACGCTTGGCAGGCGTCTTGGGGATCGCAGTGTGAGATATCAGTTCCTCAGAAAACGCTGCTGCCCACCATCTAGTGTTTACCTTTGTCGCCTCTTACGACACCCACGGATAGAGATGGGGGGGTGACATTCTAGCCCGGCATCTCACGGGCTACACATATTCTGTGAAAATTTCAACCAGCTACTACGGTTCCAACAATATTAATTAGTAGTTACAACAATTAGTAATCCAACAATATTACGTTTAAAGGTTCAACAACGGACAGTCGAGGCAAATACAAATACCTACTTTTCAGTGATTGAAGTCGGTTCCGTTTTTTCGAAAAATATTTTGGAAGCCCGTGGAGGTTTTACAGAACTTTTTTTATTTTTTTTTTATGTTATAGTGACGGGACAAGCCCTAGGCCTACTACCTGATGTTAAGCGGTATCCTCTTCCTATAACAGATGCATTTCATCACAAGTGACGAACTACAATGCGCCCATCACCTTGAGACATAGGGTAAAACCAGGATAGATGCCCCACTTTTTGAAACGGCCTCATAATTTTGAAACTATTTATTTCTCTTGAAAAATTCTTATTATTATAGCTTGTTTAACGTTTTATCTTTCGTAACAAACTGCTTTTGTTGAGTAAAA
Organism: Plagodis pulveraria; assembly: GCA_963890685.1. Lineage (NCBI taxonomy): Eukaryota > Metazoa > Arthropoda > Insecta > Lepidoptera > Geometridae > Plagodis > Plagodis pulveraria. Next base: position 3,974,554 of record OY982964.1, on the reverse strand, counting down.
ATTTACTGATTTTGCGGAAATTGCGTTTTTGCAGAACCTTTTTTTAGAGGATAGGTGCCTACCTATATGGATACATGCCCTACAGTGAAAATGCTAAGGAGGATAGATGCCTGTCGGTGAGGATAGGTGTCAAATAGAAAACAATAAATAATATTAAAATTAAATATATCTATAATAGTAAATTATTTGTCTTTGTCGTGATCTGCGACCTTCATTCACTTTTAAATAATTTTATTTTTCTTTAAAACCAAAATCAGTTACGCCATTATCTTCTCCCTCAGTAAATTAATGTATTTTTATTGGTTTAACTTACTCAACTTTCTTATTTTGTGCTTTATCTTTAGTTCCTTTATTAGTTTTTCTTTTTGTTTAGTAAGTTCAGTCTTGTTTCTATGGTCTAATTCATATTTTTCTTGTCTTTTTTCTTTTCCCTATTTTCTTTAATGTTTTAAAGAAAATAGGGAAAAGTTTTCAGAATATCTGCTGATTGCTTGACCCTCTTAGCTATCAAAGGAATTTGTGGTACCGGTGATGCTTGAATAAGAATTTTAGACGGTGTTTCTTTTTTTACTGTGCTATCTAAATATAGTTGTATAATCACCAATATCAATCACATTAATATCAGCTAAAACCTCAGAGTCGCTCAAAATACGACTGACACTCTCTGTCCAATGAAGTTCGTATCGGATATGGGGGTGTTTGTTTATTTGGTTGGCGATGTATTGAAGAAGAAGTCTGAAGCGGGGGTGTTTGTGGTTCAACTTCTACAGGTTCACAAGGTTCTTTATTTTGTATTCCATTGACCAGCTCTGGTACGCAATCCAACGAAGAAGATGTCTGAGGCTGGGGTGTTGATATAAGGCTTTAAGCTCCATTAATCTCATAAGCTCATAAGATTCGCTAGGATTTGTCTGCCTAGTGCTATATTTGATATCATGAATATGGTATCTGAGTGGATAAATTCCTCTAAAGCCACTAAGAGTATTTGCAGTGGTATTTCCAGTATTGTAACGGCTGATCAAAAATAACAAAACAGAAAACTATTTCAAAAACACGTTTAAATTTATATGAAAGTATGGAGGATTCATGCCTCTAAGGGCACCTATACCGCCAAAAATTGGGGCGGCTATCCTTTTTAATATGGATAGATGCCCTTTAATTTTTAAAACAAACTAAATACAAATGAGCTATTATTGTCACTTAGGTGTGTAGTCGATGAACCAGTTTATAATTATAATGGAAATAGAACTGAAGTTGTTGTTACTTATAAAGTTATACAAAAGTAAAAACTCGCGTTTGAAATTTTTACACACTCTTCGCGTTTGCCGCGGAGATTATTGCACGTGTGATCTAAACAGGTATGTTCCGTCCGCACGATGGCCTGCAGGGGACTTAGGTGTGTGGTGCCCAGGCTCCTTATTTAACCTATTAATTCTCTGTTGGGATTTTGGGAAGTTAGCTATCTTGAAAACCAGGCACCTATCCCACTGCGGCACCTATCCGGGTTTTACCCTACCTGTTAAGTCTCATTTTGCCTGTTATTTCACGCCTCTCTAGGATTGCTGCCGGAACACACTGTTAGGTGCTTGGCGACAGATGTTCTAATTGAGGGTGGTCGCTGGCCAGGCGGGCATTCAAAAAATGCCCTTCCACCGTGCGGTGAAGCTCAAGCTCTGGGCGGGAACCATGGACCTCTTGCGCGGCAGTCCATAGCCAATGCTACTGAGCCATCACTCCTTCAGAACATGCTTTATTATCGCTGATTTTCTTGCAAATTATAATAAAATCTAGCGAATAATAAAACATCTAGGTCGGGTCCCCGTACAAGAAACTTGTTTTTATCGTTACATATAACGCGGAGCTGATAACGTCAATTTATGAATGAAATTCAATTGTAATAATTATCTATGGTGCGCATGGATTTACCGACTTCTAATGAAGGTGGTTCTCAATCCGGCAATAGTACTTCCTTGTCCTTGCATAGCTTATCGCTGGTGACGTGCAGGTAGATAGAGTTAGCTGGAGATAAGGGGATCCATTTTGTATTTACATAGTTTACTTTGGGATCTTACGTGAGTGTTTAGACAACGCAGCTTGTGTACTTCTTCGGAGAATACAGACGTGATGTTTCATGTTTTTTTACTACGTGATGCCTATTTTAGAGTTCCGTATCCAAAGAACAAAACGGGACGCTATTAATATTGAAGCGTTAGTAGCGAGGTTTACTTAGCTGTTCTCAACAGATCAGCAAAGTTAAGCAACGTCCGCCGCGGTCATGAGTTGGATGGGCGACCGCTAGTGACATTACTACTGAGCTTTTCCGTACTTCGGAGGGCGCGTTAAGCCGTCGGTCCCGGTTGTCGTCTCAGGATGGCAGTCGTTATAGCACGGTGGTAGGGCATATTGCGAATGCCCGCCTGGCTTGCTACCACCCTCAAGTAGAAAATCTGTCGCTAAACACCAAACGGTGTGTTCCGCCAGCTGTTCTTGAGAGCCAGTACTTCTAGGTTAGCCTGAACAACATCTTCGACCACGTCATCACTTACCATCAGGTGAGATAGCGATCCAAAGGAAGATCTATCAGGCATAAAAAATAAAAAAAAGACAGAATAATATACCTAATGAACCTGAATTTAATTTTATGTAAATAAAAAACTATTAGCTCATAAATAAATAACAGAATTGTGCCCCATATCAATAATCTCTTGTTATGAAAGAACTCTCATAATTCTCAGAGCTATACAGTATGGATTCCTCCAAAATCGTGTTAAAAGAGTCTTATAGGTTCGGCAACGCATTGGTAACACCCTTGGTGTTGCAAATGTCCATAAGCGACGGTAACCGCTTACCATCAGGTGGTCTGCTTATTAGCCACTAAATAACATTAAAAAAAAGTTTCAGACCCATCTCAATTGTGGTATTTTATATTCGAAAAATATTCGTATGTTGTGATCAAAAACGTTTAATTTTACAGTTCAATATCAAATACGGCTTAGTGCTTTACGAATTCCAATAGCTCTCTTGTTCAGAATTATTTTAATAAACTATTGATTTGTAATTTGAATTCAAAATGTAAAATAATCAATGAATCATCACCTACAGGTGGAATGTGTTCGGAGTTGGCTGATGAGATCTTGGATAAGTGCTGAATGATGCTGAATGCTGAAACATAGGAGTAGTACAGGGTATATAGCTGATCCATTAAATGAAATAGCTAGGGTACTCTGCAAAATGTTGCTTGAATTACTTAATTCGTTTTAATGTTAAATATTCCTGTAACTATTAACGGGGCTGACATAGACGGTAAGCAAACAAAAGTCTCAAAAAAAAATTGATAAAAAAAAATCAAAGAAAAGTCTATATAAAAGTACCATTTTATTTGTTAACTCAAAACTTCCATGGACTAAGCTGTTATTTTTTTTACATCCCTCAAATACAGAACCTCTTGTTTTTTTTTGTATGCTTGATAGCTTAGTTTTTGACCACTATCTCACTTGATGGTAAGTGATGATGTGGTCGAAGATGTTGTTCAGGCTAGAATTACTGGTTCTCAAGGACAGCTGCCGGAACACACCGTTAGGTGCTGGGCGACAGATTTTCTACTAGAGGGTGGTAGCTAGCCACCGGGCATCGCAAAATGCCCTACCTGCTAAAATGTGATATTGAATGTGTGTTCTAACCAAACAACAATCTTGTACAGGCTGTTACAATGAGAGCGATGCCCAATAAGACAGTTTTATTTACTGGAACATTCGAATAGGCAATAGCTATTTTATTTCGTATCTTAACAACACACAACACCACGTCTCTGCTAATGATGGGTAATTAAGGTTCTTAACGTCTTACACACTTGATGTGAAATAATGCCCAAGCCATTGCAAGATCTTATCCCGATCAAGATTTTTAGAAGTGTTATTTCATCGTCTGTAGTATATTGAAACACTAGTCATTTATTACAAAATCACAAATATACGATATGAAAAATTTAAGTCATGTGCGGGATATATAATTTTTCCTATCGTATATTTGTGATTTTGTAATGTAATCCGCATAGCAGGCGTTATTGCAAACCTAACAATATTAAAACTATTCTTTTTTTTTAACCTGGGTTATGCCTTTATTAACAAAATACTACGAACTATATACAACACTACAGCTACTACAATCAAAGAATTTGGACTCATAGACAGTCCAAATGCTCTAGCCCACTACCAGTTGGCAGCGTGCCCAGCATGCTGGCAGCATTGTCATTTAAGAGGCATTTTACATTTTAATGCGGTATACGAAGATTTTAAGCGCTTAATTTACTATCATAGGAAATATCTACAAGTTGTTTAATAATTGATAAAAATAGAATAATCTGTTCTCTTTTCAGTTAATGTACCAGATTTAGAAACATAACATTAATTATTTTGTAGTGACCAATCTCCCGCACCTTGTTTAACGAATTAAAGTACACATAGCCAACTTCAGAGTTCTATCTCTTGTATAAAGATTCATCAGATTAACTAAAAAAAAAACTGTGCATCAGGCATATAATCCTGTTGACACATAGTGTACTAGAATATCAATAATTCACCGTCATTGTAGAAAAAAAATAAAGATCTTGCGCCAATTTCCACGAATTATATCAGCAGTTTACCACGATATATTGCGATTAATAAAGTATAATTCCAAACAGATATTATAGGAAAAGATAGTTCATTCTTTAATTAATCTGATATTTAATAAATTGTGCTATTAACTCTGTTTTGTTAGACAAGAAAAAATATTTAACATAACTCGAAATGCTCATAACTTGAAATGTACAAGCGCGAGGCGATCAGTACCGCGCGAGCGCTCATCGAGGTAGGACCTGCGTTCGTTTTGCTTTGCTCTGACGTCTCGTACGCGGAACGCTTAGACGCAAGTTTATAGTGCGACCACAGAGTTTTGATCATGTCTTTATTTTTTTAAGTAACAAACTATACTTTATTTTTGTTGTCCATAATATAATTATTGTTGTCTTGTTAAGTAACTACATCTTTAGTTTCTGTTCATCCATTGTGTTAAAAAAAGGAAACGTCACAATTATGCAGCCTTATACAGCGTTATTGGAAGCGCTCATAGCGAAGTTTACTTACCTGTTTTCAACCGATCAGCAAAGTTAAGCAACGTCGCGCGCGGTCATGAGTTGGATGGGTGACCGCTAGTGACATTACTACTGAGCGCTTCCGTGCTTCGGAGGGCACGTTAAGCTGTCGGTCCCGGTTGTTGTCTTAGGATGGCAGTCGTTACAGCATGGTGGTAGGGCATTTTGCGAATGCCCGCCTGGCTAGCTACCACCCTCAAGTAGAAAATCTGTCGCCAAGCACCTAACGGTGTGTTCCGGCAGCTGTCCTTGAGAGCCAGTCCTTCTAGGTTAGCCTGAACAACATCTTCGACCACATCATCACTTACCATCAGGTGAGATAGTGGTCAAAGGCTAACCTATCCAGTATAAAAAAAAAAAAAAATGCTAACAACCTCAGAGGGTTGACTTCTTCTTTTTGGTCTGCTAGTTTTTATATTATTCTAGTTTAAGGTAGTAACTCACTATAACTTTTGTTTTAGACGGATAAGATGACAGGCGAATAATTGATTTCCAATATTTTTGGATTCAGTTAATGTCTATAAGTGAACAGAGCGATAACTTCAGCTGGAAATTAAACTACCTTCCTAATTTGTACAAATCAGCCTCCCGACTTTTCCATCATTTGTACAAACCGGGATACCAGTTAGCGGTCGATAGTCGTATTTACAAATTTACCATAAAATCTGCGTAATTGTTTTCTGCGTAACTTTAAGTATTGAAGCAGTGATGGCTCAGTGGCATTGGCTATGGACTGCCGCGCAGCAGGTCCATGGTTCGAATCCCGCCCAGAGCTTGAGCTTCACCGCATGGTGGAAGGGCATTTTGCGAATGCCCGCCTGGCTAGCGACCACCCTCTAGTAGAAAATCTGTCGCCAAGCACCTAACGGTGAGTTCCGGCAGCAGTCCTTGAGAGCCAGAGAGCAGTAACAGGCAAAAATGAGACTTAACAGGTATGTCTCAAGTTGATGGGCACAGTGCAGTTCGTCACTTGTGATGAAATGCATCTGTTATAGGCAGAGGATACCGCTTAACATCAGGTGGGCCTCGCGCTTGTTCCATCACAATGACATAAAAAAATAAATAAAAAAAAAGTCCGACTTTCAAAATCCAAATGGTTTTCAAAAAGATGCATCCTTGCCCATACAAGAAAGAATCCATACTTTTCTGAGATAACGGAAGTATTTTGAATATTTTGATGAAATCTGAAACCAGCACAAATTACATTTTGGCCCCAAAATATTACGTCATTTCATATTAATCTCGTAACTACGTCAACAGTTATAAAACTAGAAAAACGCAATTTTGCATATGTATAAGTCATTTTTCGCTTGATACATTTTGCAACGCAAACACTTACCGATGCAAATTTGCGTATTAAATAATCTCGTAACTAATTTTAAACTTCTAAACCAAAAAATCTGAAATAATACAAGTGTATAAATTATATGTAAATAATAATATCAAAGAAGGACCAAAGCCGTAGGTGGTAGAGTTTTTCAGAAAAAAATATTGCTCTCCAATACAGTTTTCCCGCCAAAGTTCTTAAAACAATTGCGTTGTTTTAATCTTGTTACTTTAAAATATTTGGCGTAAAAATCTGTAACAATTCATGGCTAAAGAACAATAATAAATTATCATAATAAAAGAAGAATCAAAGTTCTAGGTGAGTCTAGTTACGAAAAAATAAAAATAGCTATTAAATTACTATTTCCCACCATTTTTGTCGTGTGTTCAAACCCCATTTCCAGTATTTTTTTCTATAAAAAGGTGTATTATCATTTATTTTCCATAGAGGAAATAGTGAGCATAAGAGTATATAGTGAGGATTGCATTGGTATCAAGAAGTATATATGATGATTATAGATTGCATCAAAGATATTCGATTTAAAAACCAAAAAAACCTCAAAATGTGTAAATCTATACTTACATTTCGCTGTTCGGTCTACTCAAACTAAATGGATGAAAATGTTATTTTTTTTAAAGGTATAGGTGATATATTGTGGTATGGGAATATGAGGGTGACATGTTTAAGTAATGGAAAACCAAAAACGTCATGGGACGTTTGTGGTTGGTACTGAGTTGTTTTCCGGATGCACAGAAAAATAAACTTCAATCCTATGCATGGTCATTATGGCAGACAGTGTTAACGACTGGATATAGATACTGTGTAGAGTGTGAACGAGGAAAATAGCAATTTTTGGAAAATTTAAAAGAAAGAGCTTTTAGTCCGCAGCTTTTAATCAATGCCGTTACGTCAAATATTTATATAATTTTAAGCCGTATAATTATTTAATTATTTAAGTTTATTGTTACGATAAATGATTCAAACATATCTATTTTTTATTCATCAAGGATGAAATGTAAATATACGATTCACGATGTAGGTTGACTATTTAATGTACATGCCTACTTCTTTTCTATAACATTAGCAAGTAATTGACAAGAAATTTATTATTTACTCGTTCCAATCACACAATTTTTAAATTCGCAACTTACATTTCTTTATTAATGAGTGCTAGTATCAAAATATGTTACTCACAGTCACGCTATTCCGTCGTCACTTCTTTCGCTTGTGTATGCGATGCGCTGGCATTTACCTAAACTTCAGTAGCGTGATTTTGTGAAATGGCTCTTAAGTATAAAATTTAAAATTTTAGTTGCTATTGTGACCTACATAAGTAACAGTAATAAAGTTAAAAATCTTTGTTTACTTTTTTGCTTATTTAATGTTTTTTTTTGTTGACATTGAATTTTTTAAATGTATTTTTATTTTCTCTTAACATTGTATATGGATCACAGAGTCTGAAATAAAGAGCTATTATTATTATTATTAAATCACATACGTATATTCCCCATATGATAGTGTAGTTATTTTTAAGGAAAATATATAAATATAATATATTGGCCACCTAACTTTAAAATTAAGAGGTGTCTAATGTATAATCCTATTTTTTACCGACTTCAAAAAAGGAGAAGTTACTCAATTCGCCTATTTTTTTTTCATGTTTGTTACCTCAGAACTTTAGACTTGGTGAACCGATTTTGATGATTTTTGCTTGCCGTTTGGTCCCATTTAAATTTCATCAAAATCGGTCAAGCCGGTTTTTGAGTTACACTCCAATAACTGAAAAGTATTTTCGTATCTTGATGATGTAGTCATTGACTCTGAATGACAATTAATCCCATAAGTACAAAGGTCACAAAAAGGTAGTTTTTTTTACCGGAACATGGTACCGACTTCAACACTCAAATCTGTGAAATAACTTGTCGTAGTCGGTACCATGCGCACAATATTGTGATAATAGGTACGTTTGAAACATCATGGTACCGACTTCAACAAGTTGTTTCACACATTTGTGTTCAAGTCGTTCCATTTCTTGTTTTTTTTTTTAATATATTCTTATAGCTCAATATAAGCTATACTGCTCATGTTTGAATAGTTTTATGGTGGAAACCCTTGAGAGGAGTTCGTTAAAGATAAAAGATATTTAAATAGGGAGATCAATTTTATTAAAAATAAATTCAAAATAAAATTTAAACGGATAATTTTTTTCAGGTACTTTATCATATGGTTTTGATAAGAATTAAAAATAAAATTTGATTATAGACAAAAAACTTGATTAAGTGAAATTTTAGACCTACATTCATAATTTTTTATCTATAGACAGAAATATATGTATACTGCATTGCTTATGGCACTTATAAGTATAAGTTAATGTTACATACAATCACGGTCACCTTTCTTCTTCCTGCCCTTATACCACTCTACGCAGGTCGGCAACTATAAAAATCTCGATGACCTAATCACAAAATAATGACACACCCACACAACGGTGCTTTTATAGAAAAGTATCCGTTGCTCGAGGCTCTATTGTCAGCTAAATTGATATTCCTCTCATATTCCCACAATAGCAAGTCGTTGTTTATGTGAGGCTATCTCTCGGGTCACGAGTGGCATGACTTTTCATTCATATAAAAACAATATCTTTATGCTGTTTTTGTATAGTTATTAGTATAAATGTTGTGTAATTACGTCTGCAAGTGTATATAATCTACATGTTTCAAGTGCCTACTAAAGTGAGTTCGCGGGAGATTACTGTTTTTTTTTTATGCCTGATAGGTTAACCTTTGGCCACTATCTCACCTGATGGTAGGTGATGATGTGGTCGAAGATGTTGTTCAGGTTAACCTAGAAGTACTGCCTCTCAAGCACAGCTGCCGGAACACACCGTTAGGTGCTTGGCGACAGGTTTTGTACTTGAGGGTGGTAGCTAGACAGGCGGGCATTTGCAAAATGCCCTACCACCATGCTATAACGACTGCCATCCTAAGACCGGGACCGACGGCTTAACGTGCCCTCCGAAACACGGAAGCGCTTAGTAGTAACGTCACCAGCGGTCACCCATTCAACTCATGACCGCGGCGGACGTTGCTTAACTTTGCTGATCAGTTAAGAACAGCAAAGCAAACTTCGCTACGAGCGCTTCAAATTTTGATGATATTATCCAATTCTGTATTTTAGGGTTAAATACCCAACTGGAAAAACGAAGGCATATTAATGAGAATCTGCTGTTTGTCTGTCCAGCCGTTGGTTCGCCGAATATTACTGGTCTCCTAAACTCCTAAACGGAATTATTAAAACGCCAAATTTTTATATTTGGTGAAGAAGGTTGACTAAGATGAATATTCGTCTATATATTCAATAAAATATTATAAGGGCTCCTTATACATGAGAAGTTAGCAGAAAACAAAAACTTTTTTGTACTTTAGTATGTGCGATATCATTGTCTAGAGCTTATTGAGTAGAGTTCACATTTATTTTATACATTTTTAATGTAAAAAGGGGGTCCATCAGAAAAGTTAAATGGATTATTTTTGCTCTGGGATCTACGTCAAAAACTTAACTAGTTAAGTATCTCAAATTTCGCTATATTATGTAAACAAATATTAATAATACGAGCGGTAATAACTACTGGTTCGATCCCCACCGCCGGCTTGAGCTTCACCGCATGGTGGAAGGGCTTTTTGCGATTGCCCGCCTGGCTAGCTACCACCCTCAAGTAGAAAATCTGTCGCCAAGCACCTAACGGTGTGTTCCGGCAATAGTCCTTGAGAGCCAGTGAAATTACAGGCACATGCGACTTAACAACTATGTCTTAAGGTGACGGGCGCAGTGCAATTCGTGACTTGTGACGAAATGCATCTGTTATAGGCAGAGATCGAGCTTGTTCCGTCACAATAACATTAAAAAATAATTATAATGTAGTTCTGAAGCAGTGATCAAAACCAACATACATTGTATTTCTATATTCGATTACTTAATCACTATCGCGTGCTTATCAAAATCAAATTTATAAATTATTGGAAGACAAAAATTTTGTCCCGAGCGGGACTCGGTGCTTCAAACACATCACACTAGTATTATAAAGGCGAAAGTTTTTGAGTGTTTGTATGTTTGTTACTTCTTCACAGCTTTACCAATTTTGATCAAATTTGGTATGAAGGTAGACATGTCGCTAAATTAACACAGAATACTTTTCACCATCATCATTATCTATTAACACGCGGGTGAAACCGCTGGGCGAAACTAGTAATTTATAAATGCAACAAACAATGTTTTATTTTACGGGCTGTTCGATACGACCTCCAAAAAGAGTGGGGTTCGACTCGCACTTGGCCTGATATTTATATTACACAAACAAGCTAGACTTTGTTCACTATCTCTACTGTTCAAGTGAAGGTGCAAATGAAAACTAAAGACCTAGATCTAGATAGTAGTAGGTATCTAGATCTAGGTCTTTAGTTTTTATTTAACTAAAGACCTAGATCTATTAGATTTATTTGCATAATATGAGACGCGTATTCATTTAAATACCGTGTGTATTACCAATAGTTTTTTTCATATAGAAGTAAGGGCCATTAGAGTTTGAGTTCAGCTTCAGAGTGTTGAATCGGTATAGTAACGACATATCCATTTATTTCATGTTTTTCAATGCTAGAATTCGATCCTGTTGTTTTTTTTTTTACCCTATAGTAGTAGCAAATAACCTCACTTCAATTATTAGGGCGAGCGAAGCGATCCCTATCACTGTCCCACAACTTGTACATTTTGTGGCCCCTTTTACTGAAAAACTATCACGCCTATAGATGTGTGCTTTAAGATAGTAATTTAACTTCATATTAAGATATGTAATCTTTCAAAAAAAAATATAATTATATTACCATAAAAAAATATAACATTAGCAATTTTGTATTCATTGGATAGAATATTACTGTACTATTGATGCCATCTGTTCGAAAACCAAAGAATTAACATTGCTGCAACAGAACTAAACTCAATACACTTCTTAGGAGACACTGGTAGATACGCGTAGTTCAGCTGAAGTAGGAATTTAGTCTTTGGTACCTTAGTTTTATTTTATCTTTTGAAGCAGTGATGGCTCAGTGGCAATGGCTATGGACTGCCGTGCAGCAGGTCCATGGTTCGTATCCCGCCGCGGGCTTGAACTTCACCGCATGGTGGAAGGGCATTTTGTGAATGCCCGCCTGGCTAGCGACCAGCGTAGAAAATCTGTCGCCAAGCAGGTGCTTGGCGACAGATGTTAGGTAACAATGTTCCGGCAGCAGTCCTTGAGAGCCAGTAAAATTACAGACACATGAGAGCTAACAACTGTACGTTTCAGTGTCAGACAAATTGAGATTTAATGTCATTAAAATTCATTGACCTATATAATTATACTAGACGCGACAATCTCAAACGAGGATAGTCGACCAGCGCAGGTAAGCCGGCCGGCATACTCTACCCCACACGCAGTTTGGCACTCGTAGAGATTACACGCGCTTTACGTTCGAAAATTGTGTTTTATCAATTGAGTATTTTGAAATAGCTATTTCTCGATCGTGCGCTCGTAGAGTCAAGACCTCCTGAGGATGCTTCGTGTAGAAGCGAAACGCGTCGAAAATGCTTCCATGGCTGCGTGGCGTTTGTGACGTCACGTCAGCTTAACAGGAAAATTAGGCGGAATTGTTACTAAGTAGATATATTTTTTTAGCGTTTTATTAAAATATTAATTTGCTGTTTTCTTAAAATATTATAAAAATATATTAAAATATTTGTTATTATTGAACGTTTACTCTATTAATAAAATATTCATAGCTTCGTAGTTCCGATGATAACGCGCATTGCGTAGTTCCTAACGTAGCCACGTAATCTGTGTCCAATAACGCAACATAAACACGTAGGGGCTGTTTACGAGTAGAAGACCGTTGCAAACATGTTTTTATTATCTTATGTATTACGACTTCATAACCGCATAGCCGATTCGTTACGCATCATGGATATTATGAAAATATACATAGATGTGCTGATTATTCATATTTGTTTTTGAAGTAGTGAATGGACTGTTAAAACCTGGACGAATCGAGGATGACGCTTTAAATCATCACGTCTCACTTGCACGCACACTACATTTGACGCGCTCGTAGCGAAGTTTGCTTAGCCGTTCTTAACTGATCAGCTAAGTTTAGCAACGTCCGCCGCGGTCATGAGTTGGATGGGTGGCCGCTAGTGACATTACTTCTGAGTATGCACGTGCTTCCTAGGACACGTTAAGCCGTCGGTCCCGGTTGTTGTCTTACGATGGCAGTCGTTACAGCATGGTGGTAGGGCACTTTGCAAATGCCCGCCTGGCTAGCTACCACCCTCAAGTAGAAAATCTGTCGCTAAGTACCTAACGGTGTGTTCCGGCAGCTGTCCTTGAGAGCCAGTAATTCTAAGTTAGCCTGAACAACATCTTCGACCACGTTTTCATTTACCAATAGGTGAGATAGTGGTCAAAGGATATACTATCAGACATAAAAAAACACTACAGACTGTCTATGGTATGCAAGTGAGATGTCATGATTTGCAGCGCAATATCCGATGCGTTTCTTTACTAAACCGGGTTTTAGCGAACAGAATAGACTGACAGAGGTCCATCCTATTGCACAGCATAGGGTTAGGGCTTTTGCAAACGCTCGCCTACTACCGACAATAGAGGAGCACACATTGTATTAGCAGTAGAACTCTTTGTGAACGAGATCTTCCGGGGTAGTAGTGCCACCATACCTATTTATAAATAACGCCAACCATTAATGTTCTGTTTCCATCACTGTGTTCCGGTTTGTAGGTTATGAGTGCCGTTGAACTGACAGGCACATGAGACTTAACAACTTTGTGTCTCACGTGACGGGCGTAATGCAGTTCTTTACCGATGCAATGCTACTGTTATAAGCAGATGGTACCACCCAACACCAGGTCTCTTGCAAGGATCTTGCTTGTTCAGTCACAATTCCAAAATAAACAAAGTTATTTTTCATAATTTAAAATTATATCTAGTTACGATCCCGCCTAAATTTCATCCAAAGCCAATGTAACGTCTCGAGGATGCGTTCCCGGGCTTTGAGGAGTTTTAAAAGTGGCCTTAAAGACTCCAAATCGTATTGGTTCGGAAATAAGAGTACTTATGCCGTGAGAATCGCCGGTTATGGACTTCCAGACGTCGACATGGAATTGATGAAACATCAGTCTCTGTCAGAACGTCATATGGCGAAATTCAGCTGCAGGTATTAAACCAGAATGTCTCTTGGAACACTTCTCGTGACAGATTTTGAAGCAATGATGGCCGAGCGGTAATAGCTATGGACTTTCGCCGCAGTACCCTGGTTCGATCCCCACCGCCGGCTTGAGCTTCACCGCATGGTGGAAGGGCATTTTGCGATTGCCCGCCTGGCTAGCTACCACTCTCAAGTAGAAAACCTGTCGCCAAGCACCTAACAGTGTGTTCCGGCAGTAGTCCTTGAGAGCCAGTGAAATTACAGGCACAATGAGACTTAACAACCATGTCTCAATGTGACGGGCGCAGTGCAATTCGTGACTTGTGATGAAATGCATCTGTTATAGGCAGAGGTTAGTCCACTTAATATCAGGTGAGACTCGAGCTTGTTCCGCCACAGTAAAAAAAAAAAAGATACGGTAAAAGATGCAGAGTGATCCAACATCTCTAAATCCAAAGAGTCAATTCGATCTGAGAGAACTCGTCAATCATTCGAGCTGTTCTGCGTTGATGGTGTATTTGCCATCATCAATGTTTATTTACAATGATTAATGTTATCTAATGTAAGTTTTTGTGACAAGTTCTCATGCCTGATTCTGTCTAGTGGGGGGTTCGAGAGATCGTTCACCTCGGCGGGTACATTCGCACCGACTGGTCAACATTGCTGATTCATAATATGTGCCCCACTTTATTCTAAACCTGATTTTATCTGTTTGTTTACTTCTTTGAATTCTTGACATTTTTTTTCGCTGTTACTACTTGTATATGGTTGGAATCCATTAGTTTTTGTACACGTAAAAAGAAACTGCTTCAAGAGTTTTTTTTTTATGTTATTGTGACGGAACAAGCTCGAGGCCCACCTGATGTTAAGTGGATTAACCTGTGCCTATAACAAATGCATTTCGTCACGAGTCACGAATTGCACTGCGCCCGTCACATTGAGACATAGTTGTTAAGTTTCATGTGCCTGTAATTTCACTGGGTCTCAAGGATTGCTGCCGGAACACACCGCTAGGTGCTTGGCGACAGATTTTCTACCTGAGGGTGGTCGCTAGCCAGGCGGGCATTCACAAAATGCCCTTCCACCATGCGGTGAAGCTCAAGCCCGCGGCGGGATTCGAACCATGGACCTGCAGCGCGGCAGTCCATAGCCAATGCCACTGAGCTATCACTGCTTCAAAAACATGTCATGCTTTTGACAAGCATTCTGACATGTTGCAAAAACAAATCAAGTATCGAAATAGACTTAATCATCCATCGTGTAGATTAAAATTTTCTAAAAATGACGCTTGTATTATGGGAATAAAGATCTATAATAAATTACCTAAGGACATAAAAAAAATAAGACCAAATTTTAGCAAACATTGAAATCTTTGTTGCTAAGCAATTGTTTCTACAGCGTTGTAAAATATTTTGAATTTAAATAAACATTAAAATATTCTTTGTACAGAAATTAACATTGTGGTAAGGTGTAAAAATGGACGTCGTATGTAATTATTGACATTGTATCATTTGCATTGTGTTTATTTATAACTTATGACATCTAACTATTAATCGCTTCAATTTGACTATCACACTGATTTTCCTTATTATATAAACTTTATTTCGTTTAGTTAATTAATGTAATGTATTAAATCGTATATATAATTCAGAAGCGTTTCCAATATTAATATAAATTAATTGTATATTATAATGTAAGTAGGTGTGTATTTATTTTATTATATGTAATATATTTGTAAATTTTCTAGCCAGGCGGGCATTCGCAAAACGCCCTTCCACCATGCGGTGAAGCTCAAGCTCTGGGCGGGATTCGAACCATGGACCTGCTGCACGGCAGTCCATAGCCAATGCCACTGAGCCATCACTGCTTCAAAATGTTTGTTTGGCCCAGTGGCGATAACTATGGAATGCCGCGCAAATGTTCTATTGTTCGAACATCGACGCGGTCTTGAGCTTCATTATATATGTGGTAGGACATTTTGTGAATCCACGTTTGACTAGCTATATCTTCAAGTAGATTGTCAAGCACCTAACCAACCCAGAACCCATTCCAGGTTCACCCTGTTTAAAAACTATTTAACAATTTTATTAATTTTATGCATGTGTATGTCCCGTGGGGTTCCGGGCTTTTGCCATAATGCTGACGCTTGGCAGGCGTCTTTGGGACCGCAGTGTACGATATCAGTTCCTCAGAAGGTGCTGCTGCACACCTTCCGTTATTTCACCCTTCGACTCCTTGTGACATCCACGGGAAGAGTTGTTGAGATAGGTAGCCGATTGAATTTTTTCTCATGTGTTAGTATTGCACATTATGTGAAAAATACGACGGATTGCCTAACAAATCATAATAATACCAAAATGGTAAAAATAAAAGAGGACCCTATATTACAGGGGTGGCCAAACTTTTTTACCTTGCGGTCTACATTATGATTTAAAATAGCTCCACGGGCTAACGTCAGCTGTGGATAAAAAATGCCAAACTGATTGTTTATGATTCTGTACAATATTAGGTAACGAAGTTAATTATAAAGTTTTCATAGCGATAAAATATGTACCTACTTCACTTATATTTTTATAATTCACATTTGAACATATTGAAAAACATAATCCTTGACTAGATTTTTGGCGCTGCACAGTTTCCACAAGCGTATCATGCTGCACACTTTATGAACTAACCGCAATACGCAAGCAGGAAGTCAAATGCTCGTCTGACTGATGTGTCGCTTATATCGCATTGATAGTTGAAAATATTCATTCTCAATGATCTAAAATTCTATTCAAATTTAAAAAATACCGTCAAACGTATTTTCATAGGCTTGGAATTTTATTTTTGATGTATCAGTTCCTTGTCTGTATTTTCAAATTTCAAACACCATAAATCAAGAAAACAAGTGTAAATTGTTCTTGGTTGTAATTGAGTTGACATTTGCGATTAATTTGTTCCTATTTATTGCAATGTTTCGATACGCTGCTTCTCACGAGCTACCGAAAATGCCTCCGCGGTCGACCAGTCGACCGCGGTCGACGTCTTGGCCACCCCTGCTATATTAGAAACATATTCTTTTTTTACAACTTTAATAACGGTATTACATACAAGCGTCAAACTTGGATTAATTTTAGTAATATCTACAATATCTACTGTAAGCAAACTAATCATTAAAACGGGCTCAGTGCGTGTTCTAACCCTCTAAGAATCTCGAACAATATGAAAAAAAAATTACTCCCGCACGCAGATGTGATGTTATTGTATACTTAACAGATGCATTTCATCACAAGTCATAAATTGCACTGCGCCCGTCACTTTGAGACGTAGTTGTTAAGTCTCATGTACATGTAATTAGGTACTTAGTTTTAATTAGCCATAAGTTTCTTAGATATGTATTATATTTTGTTGTCTTAGGTTTTCGCGATTATTACACATAGTAATTAAACAACTTTGGTTTAAATCGCGTATATTTATCATTATTTTTGTCTCGACGTTTCAAACACTTTGCAGTGATCGTGGTCACGGGGTGACTAATAATGATAAATATACGCGATTTAAACCGTTTAAAGTTGTTTAATTACTGGTTCTCAAGGACAGCTGCCGGAACACACTGTTGTAACTGACACTAACGGTGAAAATATGCTGTACTTTTAATGAAATACATGCATGTTTATAAATTTGAGACGGAATGTTCTTATCATCTTATTCAATCCTTTCTCCAAATACTCGGCGCTGTGTCCACAGTTAATTGAAAGCAAGTCCAGTAGGTCACCTCTTTCCAACGGACCACTTATATCTATATATGTCTCTCCGCTTTAAATTAATTTACCGTTTTCTTACACACCGGCCTGATTCAAGTGATCCCTTTGAATTTTTCGGAATGGCTATTGTCTCAATTGAGCTTTTTTTAAATATCCATCTGCACTCAAAAAACAAATACTGGAACGAATTCTGCAAGTATGAAATATAAAGTCGTTACCATGCCTTTTTATATGGGAATGTGATGGAACGTGCATGAGGCCCACCTGATGGTAAGCGGTATACCTAACAGATGCATTTCGTCACAAGTGAACTGTACCTCGCCCATCACCCTGAGATATATAGATGTTAAGACTCATGTGCCTGTAATTTAATAATTACTGATTGCAAATATACGATAGGAAAAATTAAAGTCATGCGAGGGATCCCGCACATGACTTTAAAAAAATAATTCCTATCGTATATTTGTAATTTTGTAATATAATTCGCATAGCAGGCGTTATTGCAAACATAACAATATTAAAATTACTGATTGGCTCTCAGGGACTGCTACCGGAACACTGTTAGGTGTTTGGCTACAGATTTTCTTCTGCATAAAACTCTGAGCTTCCACTCCCATGGCCTGACTCCCACAAGTTATTTCATAGTAGAAAAAAACATTAATACTTTATTATTTTAAGTGCGCATCCGCGTACAACACTATTAATTGAGTGTAACTGCAAAATGGCTTAACATAAATTGATTAAATTTAATCGAGACACTTGGAGGTCTCTGTCCCCAACTAAAAATATTCATCAATATCAAATGATCCTATAAAAAGTTATGTGTGGTTATTCAAAAATATATATATATACATACATACATACATGAAATTGCAGAGAATTTGTGTAACGGATTTATAAATATATATGTATAATATGTAAATATATATGTATAATATGTAAATATATATGTATATATGGATAATATGTAAATGTTTACTATATTAATAATTTAGTGTTTTATTTTTCCCTGACTCAAGAGTACGAAAAAAGTTATGGGGTAGGTTCTGTACCCCATCTAAAATGAATAAAATTCTCAAAGTTTTATTTCTTTAGGAGGGTTTCGTGACGACACATCATTTATTTTACAAGGATGAATTAATTATAAATTAAAAAACCCGACTGCAAATTATTTATTTTCGTTAATCGTTTTATCGTTCCAGGGAAATTTTAACTGCAAGTTATATATATTTATGGAATCGTTTCTTAAAGCCCGCCATTTTGATATCCCACAAAACAGGTTGGGAGATTTTTTTTGTTTTTTTTTTTTTACTTTTTTATGTAGGTACTTAGTGTCACCTGCGCTAAGACAAATCTATTGATATATCATACATTATAATCGGTTAAAAGTTATGATACTAAAGAAACTCACAAACAAACATACACTTCTTTTTTGGGCCGTCGTGTAAAAACCGTTATTTATCTTTTTTTGAGTCGGGTAAAAATATAGCACTAAATTATTATCAGTAAACATATACATATAAATGTTTTATCTGTCACCCAAATTCTCAGCACTCCTAAGTATTCACGAATACTTTAAGGGGCATCACTGTAGAGAAAGATGTTATATTTCGTCTCCACTTCTCGCGTTTTTAGTTCGCGCCATGTACCCCATGGCGCCATGTTCGCAAGTCAATGGCAATATTTTATTTTATTAGAAATTTAGAGCGCGCTCTAGTAGAACTAGTAGAAACTATCTTGTCACACACGAATGATATATGAATGAATGAATAAAGCGCCATCTAGCACGCATATATGATACCGACACATTAGTAGGCTCATGAATTGTTTTGTAGCGTGGCACAGTTAATAAATTTACCATACCTACAGTAGAACAAGTTTAATCTTGATGAATACCAGCTTTTTCTTGCATGTTTTTGTGTATGCAAATTTTCAACTTGCCGATTTTGATGAACTAATTGCTTTGATGTAAGGCGTAACCCATTATAAAAAAGATAGTTTATTTATTACAAAAACAAGTATATAGTGTAAAATTTGCGCTGAAAATAATGAATAAGCTTTTGTACCCCATGATCATAAGACAGATAGCGGGTATACTATTAGGTATTATTATCAAGTAGCTTGGTTTTTAAACAAGATTTTATCTTGTTTAGAAACTAAGTATAAGTCATACGACTTGCTCGTGTCATTACTACAAGTCCTATTAAGGTCACATAAACAAAAAATCACATGAAGAAGGTAGTAAGTACAGTTATTATTTCAATTTGTTAATAATAATTCATACATTTCGTGAATGCTATTGCTTAGATGGGTGGCACAACAAAACTTTTAAGAAAATAATATCTTTATTCAGATTACCCACTTAGGAAGATAGGTATTTTGTTTATAAATTTTACCATTAAATATTATTTGTACCCGTACGTAAATATTACTATTTGTACTACTATTCGTACGTATTACCACAATATTATAAAGTCTGTTTTTTCTTACCTGTCCTATTATGTAAACAAATATGGCGGTTCGTTATCCAAAGACTAGATTAGTGATGGGGACCCATCGAATGAACGACAAACCGAACTGAACTATATTATTGTGAAACTGACCGAATTGTTTAAAAAGTAAAATTTAGTTGGCTATATGGCGCGGCGCTACTATAATATTAACATTCCTGTTATTTGTCAATTCGAAAAGCTATATTATCATCTTTTACACACACACGATGCCACAACGGCAGTATGACGGTGGCTCACTGAACCCCATTAAATATAGCTACTAATACCATTATTATTATAAGTATAAACCAGCTACAATTGGAATATTCTGGCCAAGTGTTGCCATTTTAAGTATCATGAGCCAAGCCTGTGGACTTGCATTTATCCATAGACAAAATATGGTTGATTATTATTTTTAAACGAATAATCAAACAACTGTTTCTCAATGAAAATACAACTTACAAAAGTAAACTTTTGAAAAGACTTATATACCTTAAGCTAGAGAATTTGAATTACCACTTTTATTTGTATAATGTGTAATTGTTAGCAACGCCAATAATTTGTAACTAGTTTAAAATAGGACTGTATAATTTAAAAAAACATATATAATGAGTTTATTATTCGCATGCGTGTGTTTATATGTGCTTATTACTTTGTTTTGCTTACGTCCAAAACGGATGAACACATTTTGATAAATTTTTATTTATAAATTCCTTTTGGTTTTGAACATCCGATACATTTTCTAGGGTGCCAACGTTTCGTTTGTTTGATATTTATTTTCCAAAAGTTCGTTTTAATATCGTATATGGGATATAGTCGACTCATTGTCCTAGCGAACTACTTGTATACTTTCATACGATATTCGATTTATTTGAACGAAAACTTTATAATTTTATATAGATAAACGAGTTGCAATAGAGCAAACATTTAAATATTTAAATTAAACCGGTTTCTTCTATGGCAACCCCCATATTTTAAACTTATTGTTATTATTTTTATTCGTTAGGCAATCCACTATTTTAACCCATATTCTGTACAAATTTCAACGGGCTACCTATTACAGTTCCAAAGATAAGTACAGTCCTTTAAAGGTCGGACAGACTGAAGGACAAGCCGTTGTAATAGGATCTCGTTTAGTACGGAACCCTAAAAACTAAACTAAATAATACTAATCTACTTCTTTTAACAAACTTTCATTTTATCTGATACAACTAGTTAGTACATGAGATGAACGAAATATGTTCAATTGTTCACTTTAATTGTCCATTTATTTTGATACCCATCTGCCCATCACTAAAATCCATAGACAATGTAGATTACTAAACGTCAAAGCACTGTCAATAATGTAAACATGTTTTGTGATCATTACGTTATTTGATTTATATTTCGGAAAAAACAATAAATTTAAATAATATTTGTATGCTATTCGAAGCGTGATGTTTCTTTTATTAGGTCTAGTCAGTTGTGAATGGCCAAATATAAGTGATTATGACGGAAACTTGTGATTTTCTAACAGAGGTATGTTTGTTTACATTTTAAGACAGGTAAGAAAAAACAGACTTTACATCGATAGTAAAACTGTGAAATAACTTAATGTTGTCTTAGGTTTTCGCGATTGTTACACATAGTAATTAAACCACTTTAAACGGTTTAAATCGCGTATATTTATCATTATTTTGTCCCGACGTTTTAAACACTTTGAAGTAATCGTGGTCACGGGTAACTAAAAAAAATTGATAAATATACGCGATTTAAACCGTTTAAAGTTGTTTAATTACTATGTGGTATAACTGTATTGGTAGTACTAAGATACTATCTTATTCATATATCATCATATACGAGTACGTAGAAAGAAGTAAATATACTTATACTATAAATACTTATTACCTAAAGCCAAGTAAAAAAGGCAGTGCAATGCATACCTTTTATTTTAGCTGATTTTTACGTGCGCTCCGTAACCACCGGGCAAAACGGAGCACTTATCTGTCATCTGTCTATCCGTCCGTTTTAATGTCAAACAAATCTTGAGCTCGTAAACGGGATATAGGTGACAAAGCGCTCGTAGCGTGGCTGGCTTAGACATTCTTTACAGATCAACTAAGTAATTCAACGTCAGCTGCTTCATGACTTGGATGGGTGACCGCTAGTGGCATTACAACTAAGCGCTTCCGTACATCAAATGGCACATAAAACCATTGATCTCGGTTGTTGTCTTAGGATTGCAGTCGTTATAGAAAGGTGGTAAGGCAATGCCTGCACGGCTAGCTTCCACCTTCTGTCACCAAGAACCAAGCAGTGTGTTCCGGCAGCACTCCTTAACCCTAGTGATACTATATCCTAACATACCCTAGATATAATCCTAGTGTTCATATGATGGGTTGCTTTTCTGGGCTATAATTACTACCTATGAAATTATGAATACTTATTTAAATAACTTTTTATGTTTGATAGTTTGTGTGTGTTCCATTATTTGTGGAAAGAAGAGTCTGTGTTTACTGCATGACAGCTTTGTACCGTAAGACCTACTGTTACTGTTACGCTGTGGCCTCAAAATATTTTTTATTCCATCAGCATGTTCATATATATGAAAAGTCTTTCGTTTGTTCTGGTGTCCATCCAGGGTAAGAAATATAATTTTCCTAGATCTACGAAAAAATATGGTAGATACTTAAGATTTACATACATTACGTATTACTTACTATATTCAGCATACTAAACTTTTTGAGTGAATAATAGGAAAAAAAATGGAATCTAGGTAATAAAATTATAAGCAGAATGCATAAAGCATATTGTAAATAAACTTAGAAGTAAATACGTATCAATTTATACCAATAAATAAAAAAAATATAAAATTAAATTTAGCTTTGGATTTGAACCTTGAACCTACAGTTTTCTGGTCCGACCTTAGAAGAAATGAGCTACTCAAACAATGTTTTATCAATGAAAATGACAGACCTATGTAACATTTGTGATTGTGTTTCCTGGATCAAAATGTGGCAACGTAAAAACTAAACAGTTGTCAACGTAGGTTAACTACGAAATCAAGGTAAAAATGTACAAGATTTACATTAAAGAACTGGAAAGTCGTTAGATAACTAAATTATATGTAAATACGTATAAAATTTTCATTAAAAAAAAATAGTAGACAAAAAGTGAATACGACAGAATCGAACTCCGCTCTTCCAGATTCTGGTCTGACCTTTCTAAGATTGCGCCACTTAGACATAGCGGTTGGAGTCGAAAATAAGAGATATTTACAGACTTTTGTGCCATACTGTCAGAAGAATTTGTAAATTTATGTAAAAGTTCATATTATGAAAAATTCAGAATAACGCTCATAATGACTTTAGGTAGCTCAAGTAGTTCCTACGTCTTATAAAATCTTGCATGTTTATTTTATTGTGATAGTGTCACAGTAATATGATGAATTAATTAAAATTAGAAAATTACATTCATGACAGTAAGCATAAATGGAGGAAAAAGTACAGATGCCTGCCTTATTATGTCCACGATGCGTTTTTGGCGATTTGTATAAACCTTTTTTGTACCTACAAAGCGTTTATTTGTATGTTTAACCATATTTTTATTTAATCGAGATCGCTGAGAAAAGCGACATAGGTCCAACGCTCAACGCGGCTGGCCGCGGTTTGAACGATAATGATAGCGATATACGTGGATCGCTGGAGAAAATAGTGCGGCATGATATTAACGCTTCTCGGAATGAAAGGGCGTATGCGACATTTTAGAAACAGACTTATTACACATTAACCATGCTTTTTTCGTAAAAAATTAAATAACAAACTTTATTGCACTTAAAAATTCAATATTTTAGAACATAAATCATATCTTAATACAATAAAATCTAGCGGAAAAAGTAGAAAACCTTTATTTTCAGAGGGGTTTTTGTAAATTTTTTGTATCGAGCCAATTATTAGGAAACATGTTTTGAGTGCTATGAGCACACTACCTATATCCTTGAGTATTGTGTATTTAAATTGCAGTACCATGCGGTATCTGGTTTATGAGATTTTCGACATATTGTTAGCATTATTTCTTATATACTGGGCCTTAAGAAGTTTGAGTGACTCCATTATGAGTGCATTCACCTCCAAAGTGAATCCAGCGTACAATATACGCAGCAGCGTACTGATTCATCAACTCATTTAATATCCGGACTGAATTATTTATCTCGGTGCTCTTAGGCTGAAGTTTTACTGCGCGCGGCGCGGCGGCGTGGACGTCCCACTGTCAAAGTCAAAGTCAAAATCATTTATACAATTTAGGCGTCTACAACGCTCTTATGAAGGTCAATTGCAAATTTTAGTATTGAAATATTCTACATTGTATTGCCATGTTCAGTAAAATAAACTATAGAGCTAATGCGAGAAGAACGGGCAAGAAACTCGTGGTCATTCTTTTAAACGTCTTGTAACAATATTTTACAATTTAACAATGTGTTACATACTTACTGTATAATACAATATTACAGTATTTGTTTATATTTCGTAGGTGACAGACGAAAGCATGGCAGTGGCGGAATTGTCCAGGCATTTTTGTCGTTTAAGTAATCACAAACTGTGTGGTAGGATTTCTTAATCAATATATTTTTCCCGTTCAACTTGAATTTCTTTGAGCGTTGTAATATGTTTAAGAAGTTTATTATAAAACCGTACACAATTACCTAAACCTTTTATTTGTCTTTGCTAATCTAAAACCTGGCACTGCTAATTTATCTTTATTCCTAGTATTGTAATCGTGATTGTCACTGTTTTATTTAAATTATAATTTAACGGTACGTTTTAGTATATAAAAAATCCTGATTTTTGAAGTGTTTTATTAAATAATTAATTTGATGTTTTCTTAAAATACTTTTAAAATATTTGTTATTAATAGTGCTAATACTATTTACCCTTTTGAAACATATTCACCAAATACGTAATATCGTTGGCACGTATTCAAGAATTGCCTCGGATCACCGAATAACATCATTAATTTCAAACCACGTGCATTCGCTTTGGCAAGTATTTAGTATAATTTATAAATAAGCGTATAGGTTCTTTAAACTTTCGTGAACTAAACTCATGTTTCTAAATCATTAACGGGTCTATTCCCGCACAAATTAACATCAAAATCGTCTAATATACGAGAGGAAAAATTATGATCCTGTACGGGATTAGCACCCGCGTCCATCCACCCTTTTAGACGGGTCTAACCGATTATACAGCTAACATGACAATAAGTCATAACTGAAATGTTTCATATCGTTCTTTAACCATATTATTGGGATGGAGCGACATCTATAGTAAAACTGCATATTTAGAACTCGACTTTGACTACTTATAAGCAAACGAATAAATTATAATTTCATATTTAGAAAATGTACAAACCTTACGAACCTAATTAAAAAAAATTGTTAAATAGTCAACACAGGCAAATGCATGCAAGTCTATGCTACGAACGAAGTTAACAAAAGTAAGTCAATACGTGTGTTGCGGATACCTATCTTTCGGACCCGAAGTTCGATACTTCGACGAATTAGAGTACCACCTACCCAGGTGTCGGTTGATTAGCGTATTCGCTTTGATATCTCGTAGTTCATGGGTTCGATGCCAGGATCATTTAATTAATGGGCTTTTTTGACAAAGATTTTTCTCTAGGAGACTAAGGTCTAGCTGAGATGGTCACAGCATTCCATCTAAACCAGTATTTTACCAGGTCAGAGAATATCTTAGCAAGAGTCCGCCTTTGTGCGGCGGGTTGTGTTGCCCACAAAGGCATTGCAGCAGATGTGCAAACTCCACTGGGTTCTGGCCATTGACATATATATTATATCGCGATGCATCGAGAACCAGAACCATCGCGATGGTTCTGGCTGGAAGGGTCTAAAACTACGCTTGTTTTAAACGGTTCAGAAAAAACTTTGAAGATGCATATCTTCAATTATTTCGTTAATTTATTTTTGTTTTTTTTTATGATTAATTTGTGTATGAAAGCATAAATATTGAAGTACTAATTGTATGCAAATGAAATACATTTATAAATAATAATTAAGTAGGTAATATCATTTAATTATGCACGCACATAAAATTTTAATTAATTTTGAGATAGGTGACTTTAGGAAATTTTAAGTTTCTTCTTTTATATTTCCGGCAAGTTTCTCTGTATACCATTTACAATAATAGGGGCTGCAAGCTATGTATAACATTACAGCTACTACAGCGAAAGCATTTAAGCAATCTAAAGGCCATTACAGACCCACGGACAGTCCAAATGTTCCAGCCAAGCACGCTGGCAGCAAGACAGTGACCCGTTAAATTGGCAATATTTATTCGTTGAGTCAAATAAGTGTCTATATTTTGATAATGCATGAAGCAGTGATGGCTCAGTGGCATTGGCTATGGACTGCCGAGCTGCAGGTCCATGGTTCGAATCCGCGGACTTGAGCTTCACCGCATGGTGGAAGGGCGTTTTGCGAATGCCCGCCTGGCTAGTGACCACCCTCAAGTAGAAAATCTGTCGCCAAGCACCTAACGGTGTGTTCCAACAGCTGTCCTTGAGAGCCAGTAATTATAGGTTAAGCCTGATAACACCTTCGACCACATCATCACTTACCATCAGGTGAGATTGTGGTCAAAGGCTTACTGAGAACTACTTACTTGAGAAATAAGAAAATATAAAAACTTACGTGGTTTTCACTCATTTTAGTAAATAATACGGGATAACTCACGTGAATAAGTCAGATAGCTCCGAATATAGTTTCAACCACATCCGGTGGTCTGATCTGCTCGCTGAGCACTCAGCGAGACGTCAACGCGCGCGTCCCGAGCACTCCTTGAAAAAGACCACCGGATGTGGTTGAAATTATAGTCGGAGCTATCTGACTTATCACGTGAGTTATCCCGTATTATTTACTAAAATGAATAAAAAATTAAATTAAAAAAAACAATAAAGTAGTTTGCAGTCAGGTTTTTTTTTACTTTTTCAATTAATTTTAGTTTAAACAATACACTGAGATCTTAGTTTGTGTGGGAACTACTAAGTTAATACTATTTTTTAGAATAAATGTTAATTAGAATAATTTCATCATCCTCTTCATGCATTTGTTACTTGCACTGTAATTATTGTAAAGTGTTAACCACTTGTTGGTCATTGCCCCTGAATACAATACAAATTATTGCAATAAAGTTCATTGTCGTTCTGAATAATGTTTAAATGTTTAACAAGTTTTTTTTTTTTTGGCGATATGCCTTTATTAAACAAATACTACAAACTACATACAACAGTACAGCTACTACAATACTACAGCTACTACAGTAAAAGCATTTGGACTCATAGGGAGTCCAAATGCTCTAGCCCACTATCAGTTGGCAGCGTGCCCAGCATGCTGGCAGCATTGCCCCGTTGAATTGCAAAAGTAATCAATTATTATTTTAACAAGTTATTGTTCTTAATTTCATTTTAATATCGAATTGGTATTTCCTCTTCACTACATAATATTAAATCTTACACTTCCGACCCGAATGAAGTCCATGGATTATCGAGTTATTTTTGTCCTAGCTTCCATCAGGGTGGCCAGGAATATGCGTCCGCGCTGCAACATTTTAAATCTGAAGCAGTGATGGCTCAGTGGCTTTGGCTATGGACTGCCGCGCAGCAGGACCATGATTCGAATCCCGCGTTGGGCTTGAGCTTCACTGCGTAGTGGAAGGGCATTTGGTGAATGCCCGCCTGGCTAGCGACCACCCTCAAGTAGAAAATCTGTCGCCAAGCACCTAACGGTGTGTTCCGGCAGTTGTCCTTGAGACCAAGTAATTCTAGGTTAAGCCTGTTAACACCTTCGACCACTTGAACACATCACATTGTGGACAAAGACTTACCTATCAGTTATAAAAAAATAAAAAAATAAAATGACCTGATCCCACTCTTCAAAAGACTGTAAAATCGTAAATATTCATTATAGAGACAGTAAGATAAGTATTAAACAAAGTCGATCCCCGCTGTCTGTCCCTAGTATGATTCTTAGATTTATGATATTCTTAGATATTTAAAACTAAGCAACGGGTTTGAATGCAATTTTTTTTATAATACATGCATAATATAGTTCATCAAAAGTAACTCGTTAGTCAGTCTTCGTCAATCACGACATTTCGTCAAGTCAAAATGAAGAACTCCCCTCGTACACGTACTGCCTCTAAAACTTAAATTATTTTCAAAGGACAAACTTCCATGACTACCCATGGAAGTATCACATCATATCAAAATCCTGTTTTTTAAATACATTTTATCAAAGCTTAGCACCAAATCACAACGATGCCAAATCAAAAGCCAATTGACCAATACAAAGGTTACATCTAGTTGCGTTCCGGATTCGAGCACTAGACGCGCAAATGGTTCGGAACACCCAAAAATAACTATTAGCCGAGCAATGACAGAGCCCGTGGGGTGCAGGGCTAGAATGTCACCCCCCATCTCTACTACCAGTGGGTGTCGTAGGAGGCGACTAAAGGAAACAACACCAGCAGCAGCGCTCTCAAACTGCGATCCCCAAGACGCCTGCTAAGCATGGGGATTAGGCAAACCTCCTCATAATGGGTGTGAAAATCCGGCTGATACAGAGCAATGATAGCCGTGCGGTATTAGCTATGGACTGCCGAACCTCAAGCCCATGGTTCGATCCCCGCCGCGCTGGTTTGAGCTTCAACGCATGGTGAATGGGCATTTTGCGAATGCTCGCCTGACTAGCTATATAATACCTAACCCGTCGGTTCCGACAGCAGCCCTTGAGAGCCAGTAAAATTACAGGCACATGAGACTCAACAACTGTATGTCTCAGGGTGACGGGCGCAGTAGAGTTCGTCACTTTTGAAGATATGTTATAGGCAAATGTTACCGCTTAACACTAGGAGGGCCTCGTGGTTGTTCCACCAGAATAATATAAAAAAATATGTATTGTTACCAACTAGCTTAATCCACTAAGATTACACGATAATTTTTACGGTTCCGTACCCAAAGGATAAAAACGGGACCCTATTACTGAGACTTCGCTGTCCGTCCGTCTGTCACCAGGCTGAATTTCAAGAACGGTGATAGCTAGACAGTTGAAATTTTCACAGATGATGTATTTCTATTGCCGCTATAACAACAAATACTAAAAATAAAATATTTAAAATAATTATAAAAATATTTTTTCCCATACAACAAACTTGATTTTTACAGTTTCTTGCTCAATACTAATAACGGTGACAGGTAGACGCTTTAACTATTCACGGAATATTAATTTTTATGTTCTCTTTAAATATAATTAATTAAAATAAAACAAAAAAATAAGGGGGCTCCCATACAATAAAAGAGGTTTTTGCCGTACCTACCCAGCTGGGTAGGTACGGACACTGCGAAAAGTGTCTGTAACTTGCATGATTAGGTTACAGATAATGGATACGGAACACTTCGTGCGCGAGTCCCACTCGCACTTGGCCGGTTTTTTTTAATATGACACAAATTTCGGGCTAACCTAACCCCCACCAGTATGTTATCGGTCAAACGATTTTCGTGTCGAACCCACACGAAACCTTTCTCGTCAATTTTCTATTATTTCAATTCAGTCACGGCGTATGTTTAAATTACCAAAGTTCTCGTACTAGAGCAACAAAACTAAAACCTAAACAATATATATTTTATACTTATCTACAACGTGGATGGGATTCAAGATAGAAAGATGAAGACTTGATGACTCACGAGAAAGAAATATTCCCATATGATTGATATGGGAATTTTTCTTTCTCGTGAGTCATATAATCTTTATCTTATTGTATATAATTATAACAGAATAATTTCCTGTGTTAATACATTTTTATCCTCTTGCATCAATGTTATCGCTTTCTTTCTGGAATAGAATAGAATGCAGTATGTATATGCAAATACCTAGTCTATTCGTTTGCCAAAGTCCATAAATACACAGCCTATATCCATCTTTTATTCGTGATAAGCTAGGTTTTGACCTCTGTCTTCGAAGATGCTGTTCAAGCTTACATAGAATTACTGGCTCCCAAGGATAGATTCAGGAGTGCCTGTTGGGTGCTTGACAGTTTTCACTTGAGGGTGGTAACTAGTATTATGCCCTTCCACCATGCGGTGAAAGCTCAAGTCCGCGATGGGATTCAAAGCTTGAACTTTCAGCGCCGCAGTCCATGCAGCATCTCTTCTTTCTCTTATAACACGATAGTGAGTTCGTAGTATGTTTTTAGCTAGATAGATAGAAAACACTTAATTTGCACAAGAACTTTACAATTAAAAAAACTTAAACAGAATCTAGTGTATGGTGCAAAATGGCGGCCTTATCGCTTATAGCGATTTCTTCCAGACAACCAGATTTATTGTTTTTACTAACAATACTGTTAACTATTCGGAGTATTGACGATAATAATACACTATATTCGGTGTATTTAGTACTGATTTTATATCCATTTACAATCATTAGCAAATCTTTTTTTTATAGCAACACTAAACAACAAATAGGGATTAAAATAGAGTCCTTAAGGGTGAGCAACGCATTGACAGTACTAATAGTATTGCAGATGTCTTAAGGCAACGGTAGCCGCTTACCATCAGGCGTGCGGTATGATTGCTTGCCAGTGTAACTTTAAAAAAAACTAAATAGTTTTGATGCCCAGCTAGCTCAATCAATCAATTTATCCGCTCAGCAAAGCAGCAATGTCTGTAGTCGCATAGTTAGAACGATTTGACTATGTGTTTGATATTGAAGGACATAACGGTTAGTGAAAGTACACGATTGAGATATCAACATGTGTAATCTCAAGATGGCGAATATTGCAGCACCGTGCTGCTGCTGTTTTGTAACGCGTAGCTTACTATTGCCCTTTTTTATGCCTGACAAGTTAGGCTTTGACCACTATGGTACCTGATGGTAAGTGATGATGTGGTCGAAGATGTTGTTCAGGCTGACCTGGAATTACTGGCTCTCAATGTCATTTTGCGAATGCCCGCCTGGCTAGCGACCACCCTCAAGTAGAAAATCTGTCGCCAAGCACCTAGCGGTGTGTTCCGGCAGCAGCCCTTGAGAGCCAGTGAAATTACAGGCACATGGGACTTAATAACTATGTCTTAAGGTGACGGGCGCAGTGCAATTCGTGACATGTGACGAAATGCATCTGTTATAGGCAGAGGTTAGTCCGCTTAACATCAGGTGGGCCTCGAGCTTGTTCCGTCACAATAACATAACATCAATATTTTCAAGTGATCGGTTGCACAGCGCTTCACATTGAAACCACCTAAAGATCGCACTATATCTACTTTTCTATTTTGTCACAGTAACTTCGTAGTTTGCTAACTTCATGAGAAATCGAATACCATAATAATTCTAATACAAAAAAACTATCAATATAGAGTGATTTCAATCGTTTTTTTTTATGTTATTGTGACGGAGCAAGCACAAGGCTCACTTGATGTTAAGCGGTAACCAATGCCTATAACAGATGCATTCCATCACAAGTGACGAGCTGCACTGCGCCCGTCACTCTTAGACATTGTTGTTGAGTCCCATGTGCCTGTTATTTTACTGGCTCTCAAGGACTGCTGCCGGAACACACTGTTAGGTGTGCATGGCGACAGATTTTTTACGTGAGTGTGGTAGCTAGCCAGGCGGGCATTCGCAAAATGCCTTTCCATTATTCCTTATGCGGTGAAGCTCAAGCCGGCGGTGGGATTCAAACCATGGACCTGCGACACCGCAGTCCATAGCTATAACCGATCGGCTATCATTACTTCAATATTAATTTTGTCGCAGTAACTAAGCAGTTTGCTAACATCATGAGAAAACAAATCCGATAATACCATAATAATACGGTGCCAAATAGCATGGCAATAGAGGTCATTCGCTGGCCTTCACCACGATGTCTAAACATATTAGGTCCTTACATATGAAATTGGCGTTTTTTGTACTGGCCACTTTAATCACGAATTTCTCCTCTTTGGTAAGGAATTCCAAATTCAAATTTGTACAGCTATAGACTCATGTATTTGTGCTTCGATGATCGTCATTCATTTGTATTTTTTCTTCTGTTTTTTTCTGTTTGCGTCACTCATTTTACAAAATGGAAAACCTTAAATATCGCATTATTTACGAGTACGAGTTCCGCCGTGGCACTAGTGCTGCGGAAACAACTCGAAGGGTGAATGATGTGTATGGCGGTCGTGTTGCAAAAGAAAACACAGTTCGTTTTTGGTTCCAACGTTTTCGTTCTGGAAATTTCGACCTGCAGAACAAGCCCCGTGGACGGCCTGAGACTCAAGTTGATAATGAAGAGTTGAAGGCTATTGTGGAAGCGGATCCATCGCAAACCACGTCCGAGTTAGCTGCAGGCTGCAATGTTAGTGATAAAACTTTTTTAATTCACTTGAAGCAAATTGGGAAGATTAAAAAGCTTGAAAGGTGGGTACCTCACGAATTGACTGAAACAAACCGGCAAACGCGCGTCGACTGCTGCGTTACATTACTAAACCGGCACAATAATGAAGGTATTTTAAACCGAATCATTACCTGTGATGAAAAATGGGTTCTTTACGATAATCGGAAGCGCTCAGCGCAATGGTTAGATCCTGGCCAGCCAGCCAAATCCTGCCCCAAGCGAAAATTAACCCCAAAAAAGTTACTTGTAAGCGTTTGGTGGACTAGTGCCGGTATTGTTCATTACAGTTTTTTCAAATCTGGCCAGACTATTACGGCTGATGTCTATTGTCAGGAATTGCAAACCATGATGGAAAAGCTAGCGGCTAAACAACCTAGGCTGGTCAATCGCTCCACGCCACTGCTGCTTCACGACAACGCTAGACCACACACTGCGCTACAGACGGCTACTAAATTAGAAGAGCTTCAATTGGAAAGTCTAAGACATCCTCCGTACTCCCCGGACCTTGCTCCAACAGATAACCATTTTTTCGAAATTTGGATAACTTCTTGCAAGGGAAAAAATTCAACTCCGATGGGGCAGTCCAAATCGCCTTCAAAGATTTTATTGATTCCCGTCCGACTGGTTTTTTTAGTAAAGGGATCAATGAACTACCTATGAGATGGCAAAAGTGCATAGAAAATAATGGTTCATACTTTGATTAATTAAATATATTATATTAAAAAATATTCGACTTTTTGTTCCTCCCATACAAAACGCCAATTTCATATGTAAGGACCTAATATAATATTATGTTATATTCTAAATATTATATTATAATTTATATTATATTCTAAACTCGTATCGTTTATAATTTCGTGGTATAGGGCTTACAAGGATGCAACGGTACAAATAAACAACTCTAAAATATACGAAATCTATTGCCATGCTATTTGGCACTGACTATAGTACAAAAAACGGTACCTACCAATATAGAGTGATTTCAATAGAACCGTGAATAATTTCAATCAATCAATCAATCATTTATTTGTCTGAATACACAATCATTGCAATTTCAGATGTTAGGAAAATATATAGCAATGCATTCTACCTGCAAGCAGGCGTACAATTAATGTTAGTATTTATTCCTAAAATATATTATTTATTTTTTTACATAATAAAACATTATACATTAAAATATTCTGTCATGCTATAAAAACAATTGTCCGATAACCAATTGTGCTAAAGTTTAGTTTTGAAGCTGTTTCGATAACGATCAAGTCAAACAAGTAAAGTGCCAAAACAACATTGCGACCGCGTATGTATGTCAAACTCGTGTTGTGCCGGGGAGCGTAAATCCATTATCTGTATACACAACGCCCGCAGGTGTAGAATTGTACCATGTACACTATCGATTTTAATAAAACAAGAAATATAGGGTACGCTCTCATATCAAGACAATATAAATTTTACAAGCATATAATGCACATAGCTACACATACATACATAAAATCACGCCTCTTTCCCGTCGGGGTAGGCAGAGATCACGGATTTCCCAATTACAACAAAATTTACAT
Organism: Plagodis pulveraria; assembly: GCA_963890685.1. Lineage (NCBI taxonomy): Eukaryota > Metazoa > Arthropoda > Insecta > Lepidoptera > Geometridae > Plagodis > Plagodis pulveraria. Next base: position 3,940,627 of record OY982964.1, on the reverse strand, counting down.
ATCTCTTTTGCTTCATCTACACTCATCAATCCTTTCATACATAAGCGTCAGTTTAGGGTACTCTTGACCTGGCCTTTTTTCATGGGTCTTCAATCTGATTTCGGAACGTTCGCCTAGGTCTTCCCCTTCCAACACTTCCGTTCACTTGTCCATGTATACCTGTTGAGTCATTCTCATTTCATTCATTCTCTCCACATATCCAAACTAGAGCTACACTTCCATTGTATGTGATATGTTCTAATGAATACAAAAATAAAAACCAGCATCCAATGGACGCGCATACGCACAACTGACACTCAATTAGGAGACTTCTCCTGACTTGAAATTGTCACACTCGAGGTACAGGTGCCATTTCTTAGGTTTTTAATAAGTTCAATGATGTAACAGACGTTGCTCCGCACTCTTTGAAAATCAATTGTACAGAATTTGTTTTGGCTTTGACAGCGCTTTTAAATTTCGCAGCCTTCTATGTAAGTCAGAAACACATGTCTATGCAGAACGGAAATGTTAACAGATTTTCTATTTTTTTTTATAAATTTAAGAACATCATATTTTGTCATGTCAGAAACGCAATAAGTTACTACTTATCAGAAATATTCACGCTGAAACGACATAATTCCCATTAAAAATAAAATAAAACCGAGTTATCTTTATTCCGACCCTAGCCACATATTAAATACTACGTCCCGAGCACAGAAACCCGATTTCGCCGATTCATAACAGGTTTTACCGATAACATTCTCGGCAACCTTTGACACCGGGGACGCGTTATATTGCGCCTCAACTAGGTATTACGCTGCGCTGGTTCATACCCAGATTATGGAATTACGCTACCGGTTGTGCCGAACGCTCACACACCGTCTCTTCACGCGATTGCAATTGGAGGCTACTGGCCCGGCCCATTGGTGTGTAACATACTGTTGTCCCAGAACATAATAAACTAAGTAATAAGTTATACTGAGAAAATCGCGAAGGGTCTCAAACACTTATCGACAAACAATCCTAGCTACCACCCTTAAGTAGAAAATCTGTCGCCAAGCACCTAACGGAGTGTTCCGGCAGCAGTCCTTGAGGACTAGTGAAATTACAGGCACATGAGACTTAACAACCATGTCTCAAAGTAACGGGCGCAGTGGAATTCGTCACTTGTGATGAAATGCATCTGTTCTAGGCAGAGGTTGGTGCGCTTAAGATCAGGTGGGCCTCGAGCTTGTACACAATAACATAAAAAAAACAAGTAGGTAAGCGGCACCCATGAAGGAAGGAGTTTTCTTCATGGCGCCAACATATCGGGCGTGCCGATGCCGCTGCTGCGCGTATAGTGTGCCAATCTCGTGACGTGCCCACTCGTTCACGCGCTTCACGTGACTTTGCAACTGGAGGCTACTGGCCCGACCCATTGGTAGTAACTACTACCCAATCTGTGCTAGCTATAGCTTTTTACGATAACAAGATTGAAAAGTAAGAAACGCGTCGAAAGTTTTTCTATGTATTACTATAGGTAGAGAATTATTTATTTTGGTTATGGTTAAAATGCACCCCCGTGAGGTGCCGGGTTAGAATTGCATCCCACCATATCTTCCATTGGGTGTCGTAAAAGACGACAAAGGGACAAGGGACCGCGGCGGGATTCGAACCATGGACCTGCTGCGCGGCAGTCCATACGCCACTGAGCCATCAATCCTTCAATATCTTGAATTGTAAAACAAATGCTATATTTTTTTGAATAAAACTTATCATTATTTGTAATAGAAACATATTATAACTCTCTTACTACTAACCAGTGATGATGCAACTATGGTTTTGTTTTGTCTCTCGCAGGCAAGAATCAATATATAGTACCACCAACTTAACTGTGCAGTTCTCGAGGGCGCTACTGGTCAAGGAAATCAACTACAAACTGTCACAATTTGAAGGAATGTTGTAGTTCTTTTTTTTGCCGCCTGAACAGATAAGTTGGTGGGACTATACACGCGGCAAGGTGCGGTGCCATGAAAATCTCGCGCCTGAATATATTTTTTTTTACTTTTTAATACGCCATAACACACCAAAAACTGAATCGTCAAAAAAAAACCTGCTCGCAAAATTTCTCGAGAATCGTTGAGAAATGCGACCTGTAGAGTAGAAGAGAACAACCTGAAATCCCGACATATATAACTATGTATCCTATTTTTATATAATTAATATAAATAAAACTGAAAATTAAAAATAATGTTAATTAATATTCCGAATAGTATTTAATAAAAGATCTCAGTAAATTGAAAAGACTAAATAAATAATAAATACCTATGTCAGGATTTCAGGTTGATCTCTTCTATTCTACAGGTCGCATTTCTCAACGATTCTCGCGAAATTTTACTAGCAGGTTTTTTTTGATGATTCAGTTGGGGTGTTATGTATGTACATAAGAAATGATTTTTGTCCAAGCTGAAACGGGGACGCTCCGCGATCTCTCTGGGTCCAAAATGTCTACTCCCTTTTGCTGATGATGTGCCATCATTGTTTCAGGCGTGGAGTGCGTGATATCGTCGACGGTGCGGTACTGGCACGCGAGCTGGTGGGGCGCTCCCGTCCGGCAGCTGCACAGGACGCTCTGGGGCTCCCTGGGAGAGATTCTCGCCTCGCATCACCTCAATTTCGCCAAGTAAGTGGGTAACGACAACGTTCATTGCTAAAGTGAAGTGTGTTCGTCAAACGGTGCGGTGTTAGCATTCGAGCAGGCGAGGCGCTCCTGTTCGATATCTGTACATGACGCTGTGCGCGTTCGGAAGAGTAAAGATTAAGAATAATATTATGTGATCTATACACAAATGAGGATGTAGTGACAAAAATCGAGAAAGGTATGTTAGGATACCTTGAACATATAGAGAAAAAGATTGAAACGAGAATGACTAAACAGGTATACGTGGGACAAAAGAACGGAAGTGTTGGAAGGGGAAGACCTAGACGAACGTTTCGAAATCAGATTCAAGACGTTCTGAATAAAGGCCAGGACAGGTGTACCCTAAACCGACGCTTATGTATGAAAGTATTGATGAGTGTAGATGAAGCGAAAGAGATATGTAAGGATCGTAGTAAGTGGAAATCCGTGGTCTCTTCCTACCCCTACAGGAAAGAGGCGTGTTTTTATGTATGTATACACAATCAATGGCAATACATAAATATATGATAAAGTTCGTCTTAGGACCCTATTACACTATCGTATATATAGGATCCCATAAATATATGAGTAATTTTACTGTGATTTTACATATTATGTTGTTTATGGATTTAATCACATAATAATTATGTATGATAATGTAATAGGACCTCAAAGAGCTTAAAACCAACACTCGCTGATAAACGCGGATATTATAAACGCGAACGTGTCTGCCACTCAGCTCCGAAACGGCTAAACAGATTTTGATTAACCTTGGTGTATATTATATTTCATAAACCATACGTGATTATTTATTAATTGCATTATGTGCGTAAATAAAAAAATGACTACATACCTTGTTAGGGTGTAGCAAAATTGTATTAAGACATAGATAACACTTTATTGAGACACCGTTAAGAAACTTATATAGATAATAATACAAAATAGAACTGAGTGTAACAATAGGCGGTCTGATCGCTTAGAACGATCTTTTCCAGACGACCTATAACTGGATGACAACATTATTAGGTACTAAAAATACACAGACGGTGGTCTTCATAATACAAACAAAGTAACATAAAAAGCATATAAAATATGTACAACTACAAAAAAATAAATAAACCCAATTAAAATAATAAACATTAAACACAGTTCATTCATACTACATAAATAATACATTCCTAAATAAATATATGTGCACATATAAATACATTAATAACATTAATTAATGTACGTAGTTAACAAATTTAAATTTTTCAAATGGCTTTATTACAAAAATGTCTATAATGTATCCGAACTACTAAACAAACGAGTGCGGGTGCCGGGTCCATAGCGTTGCAGAGGAAGAGGCCCAATTCGAGGTGCCTGGGACTTGCAACCCAGGAGTAGGGTTAAGGGGCCCCTTTATGATGCATCAAGGCTCCCTTTCACCGCTCGAGCCTCCTCCCCTGCCTAACCAACATTTGGTAAGAACCTACTAACGCCGCCTTGGCTACACGTTCTAGGATGGAATTTACGGTTGTTCTTGACAGGCCAAGGTCTTTTAGTAGGTTGTATAGGGATTTCGCTGGTATACTTATATATACCCTTGCTCCGACTTCTACAGCATATAAATTAACCACATAACTGTTTTCGATTAATTCATTTGTAAGGTCATATTTGTGTTATTAACAAATATTTGTTAGTTTTTATTGTGTGGTCTTAGGTATGTTTGTTTCCCACGGCACAGTAAGTTCTATAAGTACTATGTATGCGTTTCAGATTTTTTGAGTACAGAAATATGTCTGGTCTGTAAGACTAAACACCAACATCCTCAGGAATTTTGTATTGTTTTTCATACGTGTCCATCAAAAGAGTCTAATCGGGAGCTGCGCCTAAGATGGAGTAAGGCTTAATTTTTTTTATTTTTTTATTATGTGATTGTGACGGAACAAGCCCGAGGCCCACCTCATGTTAAGTGGACTGAACTCTGCCTATAACAGACGCATTTCGTCAACGACGAATTGCACTGTGCCCGTCACGTTGAGACGTACAGTTTTTAGGTCTCGTGTACCTGTAATTTTTCTGGCTCTCAAGGACTGCTGCCGGAACACACTGTCAGGTGCTTGGCGACAGATTTTCTACTTGAGGGTGGTCGCTAGCCAGGCGGGCATTCGCAAAAAGCCCTTCCACCATGCAATGAAGTTCAAGCCGGCGTTGGGGATCGAACCAGGGTACTGCAGCGCGGCAGTCCATAGCTATTACCGCTCGGCCATCATTGCTTCACAATTATGTTGGAATGCGTAAAAAATATACATATAAATAGTACCTCGAGTCTAAACTATACAATTAATCATTTAAATACAAGGTTGTGGTTCAACTAGTAACTTCTAGCAAAGCTTAAATTAATTACAGTGTCAATATTTACATGTTATTTATGACAAAATTAAACATGTTAAACTATGGTCAAGTTTACAGATATACATTATATGGTATATAATAAAAAGTTATGGAATATAAATTAGTTAATTAAATGTCAATGTCGATTGTAATAACTTATTTTGTTTGTTGACCTTCATTGGCAAGTGTTTTGCAAGAACGTGTGTTCTGTTGCAAAGTAAAAGCTGTTTGATTTAGCGAAGCTTGTTTGTTGCACAAACCTAGTAGAACATGTATTATAATTGATCGTAGCAAAGGTCAACATTCTCTGATAGGTACAAGACATTTTTTTTTAAGCGGACTAACCTCTGCCTAATACAGATGCATTTCATCACAAGTCACGAATTGCACTGCGCCCGTCACTTTGAGACGTTGTTAAGTCTCATGTGCCTGTAATTTCACTGGCTCTCAAGTACTGCTGCCGTAATACGCCGTTAGGTGCTTGGCGACAAATTTTCTACCTAAGGGTGGTAGCTAGCTAGGCGAGCATTCGCAAAATGCCCTACCACCATGCAATGCGCCCTTCGACCATGCAATGCCTACCTAAAATTACCAAATTAATTACTGTTGAGCATATAAAATATAATAATACACTATAATGTATAGCCATACACACTTTTTTAAATAAAATGTTCTGTAGAATAGTAATAGTAAGCTCAAGCCGGCGGTGGGGATCGAACCAGGGACCTGCGGCACGGCAGTCCATAGCTTTAACCGCTCGGCCATCATTGCTTCAAAATTCCTTTTAGAGGAGTCACCGTTCAATACTCTATTTCAATTATTATAAATAAATTTCCGTAAGATGACGCCTAAATCAATATTTATTCTAATTACATGCGCTTCACGTTTTGTTCACTGAACCACGTAGATGCGAGACACGTGTCGATTGTTTTTCGATCATAGTTCGGTTGTTTGCGTTTCTAAACTACTACAGTATACATGTCAAGCATGTGCAAGCTTACAATTTGCGTCATTTGAATTTAATTATTTGTTTCTGTATGTTGGCTTTTCAATATTTATACTAAAGTATAACCACGCAGTAGTGGCAATGGGCAGGCAACGTTGATCGACGAACTGGTGATGATAACCTGTTTTTTCTTTTTTATGCCTGATAGGTTAGCCCTTGACCACTCTCTCACCTGATGTGGTCGAAGATATTGTTCAGGCAAGAATTACTGGCGCTCAAGGACACCGTTAGGTGCTTGGTGACATATTTTCTACTTGAGGTTGGTAGCTAGCCAGTCAGCCATTCGCAAAAGCCCTACCACGATGCTATAACGACTGCCATCCTAAGACAACAACCGGGACAGACGGGTTAACGTGCCCTCCGAAGCACGGAAACGCTCTTTAGTATTGTCACCAGCGGTCACCCATCCAACTCATGACCGCGGCGGACGTTGCTGAACTTCGCTGATCGGTTAAAAACTGCTAAGCAAACTTCGCTATGAGCGCTTCAAGGTAAATTAATTGTCATTAAAGGCGTTCCTTTTTGTGGTAGAGTTACAAAGGCACTAAAAAAAAAATATAGATAGTGTGTACGATTTTACCATTCAAACTTGCGGTTAAAATTAGACATTGTCCAGCTAGGTGATACATAGTCAGGCGAGTATTCGCAATGTCGTAGCACCGCGCACAATCCCATGAACCCTGCACGTCTTCATAATGTTGTTGTCATTGAGCTATTATTGCATCAAATTCAAATATACGTAAATAGAATACACATAGATTACCTGTCACTTCACCTTAGAACTCTTGACAGCTGAATAAATTAATTGCTGTGGATTGTTTTAAAAGTACGTACTCGTATACAGGGTGTCCCGTAAGTAGTGTACCAACGGGGTGTGGGTGATAGGGGGAACTATTATCTACCAAAACCACTAAAAAATATTGTTCTAGGTCTTATAGTTTTAAAGTAATGATTGTTTTTAATAAATAGGTGAAATTATCGTCTTATGTACACACATTTTATAATTCTACGAAATCTATCACTTATTTTTTTTGTTATTTTTAATCTAGGCGGTTAAGAATACATAGGTCTTTCTAATTAAAATCGTATTTAGGTGTAATTATCATTAGCATGAAAATTAAAACCTATTGCAATTTATACATTTCAAGATGCTCTATGTGGTGTTTGAGCTAAGCTGGTGTAAAAAAATTGTATTATAGCCTAGTGAAACTTTATTATAAAAACATCTACATGTCATACCAATTACAAAAAAGTATAACACTGTGGTTTAAATAAGTATTTTTCCTATTTTAATTACTATCAAAACCAAAGGACTTTTTTGCAAGAAAATTAAAATACATTGTTAATAATGGAAAAGCTTTTATTGCACATATTTTTTCTTACAATAAGTGCTCGAAATGCTTTCCTCTAGCTCTTATGCATAACCAACATCTTCGTATAAAGTTTCTTTGTAAACTTTATAAATTTTTTTCTTTGTTTTATTTTTAACTTTTCCTTTTTTTTTACCTTTTTTTCTTTTTTTTTTTTTTTTTTATTTATGGTAGATAATAGTTCCCCCTATCACCCCACACCCCGTTGGTCCACTACTTACGGGACACCCTGTATAGACACTAGCGCTCGTAGCGAAGTTTGCTTAGCTATTCTTAACCGATCAGCAAAGTTAAGCAACGTCCGCTGCGATCATGAGTTGGATGGGTGACCGCTAGTGACATTACTACTGAGCGCTTCCGTGCTTCGGAGGGCACGTTAAGCCGTCGGCCCCGATTGTTGTCTTGGGATGGCAGTCGCTAAAGCGTGGTAGGGCATTTTGCGAAAAAAAAAATGCCGCCTGGCTAGCCAGGCGGGCATTCGCAAAATGCCCCCCTTCCACAATGCGGTGAAGCTAAAACCGGCGGTGGGGATCGATCCAAGGACCTGCGGCACAGCAGTCCATAGCTATTACCGCTTGGCCATAATTGTTTTAAAGTTAAAAATAATACTGAAGTAAACGCGTTGAGGCGACACTAAAAGACGTACAAGGTATAGAATACCAATGTATTCAGTAAGTGGTTGATCTTTAGAAACGTATACACGTATTACCTGCGTTTACTCAAGTATATTTCCGCCTTATATTTCGGGTAGAATGTTTACTTACTCGTTCGAATTAAATGTCATGTTTGAAAACAGAATACAGAAGTACTACTTCCTACTTCATATCATACTTTGCAATATGTTGGTCGCCTTTAAGACTAGCGTCTTTGTAGTACACAAATACTCATTTATTGGTAAAATAAATTTTACTTGTCAGGTTCATTATTTTGATTGGAATACGTGTGTATACATCTACAAATATTAATAATAATAATATGAATAAATTCGAACACCTAAACATCACATTAATATAGACTTTTAAATAATAATTATACATAATAAAAAATATATATATACACTGAGAAAAATCTAATGTCAAAAGCGCCCTAATGACGGCCAATTTATATGGTATAAGGCGAAAAACCGACCAAACGTAAATACGTACAAAAACGCCTTCCAGCTAGAAGGCGTTAAACGAGGTCAATGAAGGCGAATGTTTCTTTTCGTCTTCATTTAAGGTGGTTTTTGTGGTCTGTCTTAAATATTGACTTTCGATGAGGCTGATTTAGTCGTACGTTATAGTGATAAACACCGTATATAAACCGCCGTAAATGTAAGGTATGTTTTATGGTCAATACTGCAATTATTATCGTATTAAAAAGTTCATTTCTGAAAATACTTTACGGAAGGTGTTTTTGACGGTTTTGTGTATTATAAAACATGGTACATTTTTATTGATTGGTGAAAATCATCTTAAGAGTTGTGAATTCATCTTACGTATTTACTCGTACAATTCAACGGTAAAAGGTCAAATTCTATTTAAGAGCCATTTCACAAAATCACGCTACTGAAGTTTAGGTAAATGCCAGCGCATCGCATACACAAGCGAAAGAAGTGACGACGGAATAGCGTGACTGTGAGTAACATATTTTGATACTAGCACTCATTAATAATGAAATGTAAGTTGCGAATTTAAAAATTGTGTGATTGGCATGAGTAAATAATCAATTTCTTGTCGATTACTTGCTAATGTTATAGAAAAGAAGTAGGCATGTACATTAAATAGTCAACTTACATCGTGAATTTTACATTTCATCCTTGATGAATAAAAAATAGATATGTTTGAATCATTTATTGTAACAATAAACTTAAATAATTATACGGCTTAAAATTATATAAATATTTGACGTAACGGCATTGATTAAAAGCTGCGGACTAAAAGCTCTTTCTTTGAAATTTTCCAAAAATTGCTATTTTCCTTGTTCACACTCTACACAGTATCTATATCCAGTCGTTAACACTGTCTGCCATAATGACCATGCATAGGATTGAGGTTTGTTTTTCTGTGCATCCGGAAAATAACTCAGTACCAACCACAAACGTCCCATGACGTTTTTGGTTTTCCATTACTTAAACATGTCACCCTCATATTCCCATACTACAATATATCACCTATAGCTTTACATTTTCATCCATTTAGTTTGAGTAGACCAAACAGCGAAATGTTAATATATATTTACACATTTTGAGGTTTTTTTGTTTTTAAATCGAATATCTTTGATGCAATCTATAATCAACATATATACTTCTTGGTACCAATACAATCCTCACTATATACTCTTATGCTCACTATTTCCTCTATGGAAAATAAATGATAATACACTTATTATAGAAAAAAATACTGGAAATGGGGTTTGAACACACGACAAAAGTGGTGGGAAATAGTAATTTAATTGCTATTTTAATTTTTTCGTAACTAGACTCACCTAGAACTTCGATTCTTCTTTTAATATGATAATTTACTATTGTTCTTTAGCCATGAATTGTTACAGATTTTTACGCCAAATATTTTAAAGTAACAAGATTAAAACAACCCAATTGTTTTAAGAACTTTGGCGGGAAAACTGTATTGGAGAGCAATATTTTTTTCTGAAAAACTATACCACCTACGGCTTTGGTCCTTTGATATTATTATTTACATATAATTTATACACTTGTATTATTTCAGATTTATTGGTTTAGAAGTTTAAAATTAGTTACGAGATTATTTAATACGCTAATTTGCATCGGTAAGTGTTTGCGTTGCAAAATGTATCGAGCAAAAAATGACTTATACATATGCAAAATTGCGTTTTTCTAGGTTTATAACTGTTGACGTAGTTACGAGATTAATATGAAATGACGTAATATTTTGGGCCCAAAATGTAATTTGTGCTGGTTTCAGATTTCATCAAAATATTCAAAATACTTCCGTTATCTCAGAAAAGTATGGATTCTTTCTTGTATGGGCAAGGATGCATCATTTTGAAAACCATTTGGATTATGAAAGTCGGACTTTTTATTTATTTATTTTTTTATGTCATTGTGATGGAACAAGCGCGAGGCCCACCTGATGTTAAGCGGTATCCTCTGCCTATAACAGATGCATTTCATCACAAGTGACGAACTGCACTGCGCCCATCACCTTGAGACATACTTGTTAAGTCTCATTTTTGCCTGTTATTTCACTGGCTCTCAAGGACTGCTGCCGGAACTCACCGTTAGGTACTTGGCGACAGATTTTCTACTAGAGGGTGGTCGCTAGCCAGACAGGGAATTTGCAAAATGCCCTTCCACCATGCGGTGAAGCTCAAGCTCTGGGCGGGATTCGAACCATGGACCTGCTGCGCGGCAGTCCATAGCCAATGCCACTGAGCCATCACTGCTTCAAAACTTAAACTTACGCAGAAAACGCTTACGCAGATTTTATGGTAAATTTGTAAATACGACTATCGACCGCTAACTGGTATCCCGGTTTGTACAAATGATGGAAAAGCCGGGAGGCCGTTTTGTACAAATTAGGAAGGTAGTTTAATTTCCTGCTGAAGTTATCGCTGTGTTCACTTATAGACATTAACTAAAACCAAAAATATTGGAAATCAATTATTCGCCTGTCATCTTATCCTTCTAAAACAAAAGTTATAGTGAGTTACTAATATAAACTAGAATAATATAAAAACTAGCAGACCAAAAAGAAGAAGTCAACCCTCTGAGGTTGTTAGCATTTTTCCAATAACGCTGTATAAGGCTGCATAATTGTGACGTTTCCTTTTTTAACACAATGGATGAACAGAAACTAAAGATGTAGTTACTTAACAAGACAACAATAATTATATTACGGACAACAAACATAAAGTATAGATTTGTTACTTAAAAAAATAAAGACATGATCAAAACTCTGTGGTCGCACTATAAACTTGCAGCTAAGCGTTCCGCGTACGAGACGTCAGATCAGAGCAAGGCAAAACGAACGCAGGTCCTACCTCGATGAGCGCTCGCGCGGTACTGATCGCCTCGCGCTTGTACATTTCAATTTATGAGCATTTCGAGTTATGTTAAATATTTTTTCTTGTCTAACAAAACAGAGTTAATAGCACAATTTATAAAAGATCAGATTATATAAAGAATAAACTTTCTTTTCATATAATATCTGTTTGGAATTACACTTTATTAAACGCAATATATCGTGGTAAACTGCTGATATAATTCTTGGAAATTGGCGCAAGATCTTTATTTTTTTTCTACAATGACGATTAATTATCGATATTATAGTACACTATGTGTCAACAGGATTATATGCCTGATGCACAGTTTTTTTTTTTAGTTAATTTGATGAATCTTTATACAAGAGATAGAACTCTGAAGTTGGCTATGTGTACTTTAATTCGTAAACCAAGGTGCGGGAGATTGGTCACTACAAAATAATTAATGTTATGTTTGTAAATCTGGTACATTTACTGAAAAGAGAACAGATTATTCTTTTTTTATCAATTATTAAACAACTTGTAGATATTTCCTATGATAGTAAATTAAGCGCTTAAAATCTTCGTATACCGCATTAAAATGTAAAATGCCTCTTAAGCCTTTAAGTCGTTTTTCTCAGTGTATATAATAGAACTAACAACTTACGCAATACTCGTACTGTCTACAATGTCATGAACTCGTCAAATCTATAGAACGTTTGCTCGATAAACCAGCGCTTCAGACGGGACTTGAAGCAGTCCATGCTGGGCGCTGCAACTACATCGTCAGGGAGCTTATTGTAGATGGTGGGGCCCAGTATATGGGTCAATTTGCTGGACCTGGCGAGGGAGCGTGATATTACCGCGAGCTTGTTGGATCTGCGGGTGTTGTACAAGTGAGTGTCACTGTTTCTCTTGTACAGTGCCAAGTTGTCTCTCACATATACTGCCACCTGAAGAATCAAGATGGCAGGCAATGTGAGCATCCCAAGTTCTTAAAGTACGGTCTCGTGGAGGTGTCTCGCGGTACTCGCAAAATCGCTCTTACGGCGCGTTTCTGCATTCCGAAGACTCTCCCAGTGTGCGCAACGCGCCCAGAGCTCCGCGCCGTACTGCAGCAGCGAGTACTAGTACTTTCCTTTCAAACATAGTTTCGCCATATTTTAAATACCAAGTGTTCAAACTCGGTAAATTTTTGCATGTATATCACTTGAGCCTAATATCTATGGTTCGGGTTTGCTAGTCTTTCTAATAATTACGTATTTTCAAAATGATGCGGATAAATACATTTTGTATGGCACTTTTTATTTCTCAATTTTGAGATAAAATACATAATAAGACGGAAAACTCGTAAACCAGAAGGATATAATACATACATCTCAAGGACATGCCTTCAAAATCTAACCGAGTTTGAACTCTTGATATTTAAAATATGGCGAAATTACGTTTGAATGGAAAGTGCTTTGAAGATACAACCTTTAAATCGTGTAAACTAGATTTTGAAGAAACTTGTCAGTACATACACTCCTTAGTATAAAATCAATATATTATATTTTGAAGCAGTGATGGCTCAGTGGCATTGGCTATGGACTGCCGCGCAGCAGGTCCATGGTTCAAATCCCTCCGCGGGCTTGAGCTTCACCGAATGGTGGAAGGGCATTTTGCGGATGCCCGCCTGGCTAGCGACCACCCTCAAGTGGAAAATCTGTCGCCAAGAACCTAACAGTGTGTTCCGGCAGCAGTCCTTGAGAGCCAGTGAAATTACAGGCACATGAGACTTAACAACTATGTCTCAAGGTGACGGGCGCAGGGCAATTAGTAACTTGTGACGAAATGCATCTGTTACACTGAGTAAAATCTAAAGTCAAAAGCGCCCTAATGACGGCCAATTTATATGGTATAAGGCAAAAAACCGACCAAACGTAAATACGTACAAAAACGCCTTCCAACTAGAAGGCGTTAAACGAGGTCAGTGAAGGCGAATGTTTCTTTTCGTCTTCATTTAAGGTGTATTTTGTGGTCTTTCTTAAATATTGACTTTTCGATGAGGCTGATTAAGTCGTACGTTATAGTGATAATCACCGTATATAAACCGCCGTAAAAGTAAGGTATATTTTATGGTCAATACTGCAATTATTATCGTATAACAAGTTCAATTCTGAAAATACTTTACGGAAGGCGTTTTTGACGGTTGTGTTTATTATAAAACATGGTACATTTTTATTGATTGGTGAAAATCATCTTAAGAGTAGTGAATTCATCTTACGTAGTTACAATTCAACGGTAAAAGGTCAAATTTGATTTAAGCCTTTAAGGGTGAACTGGCCGGCCCGTTCTCCATACAAACGTCGTAGGGTGATCACTCCCTTATTTGAGGATTTAGGTCCAAAATAATGCATAATACCGATTGTTCTCGTTATTATCTAGGCTTGTATGATCTATATTAGTACGTCGGTCCTATTGGGCTGGTAAATTCTCACAATATTTGGCAAATATATGGCAGAAATTTTTAATGAGTCAATCATGATGTCACATTCAGTGTTGGTCGCAAGAACTGCATTGAGGTGGCGGTGAGTCCTAACTAACGGAGACATAGACACAAACAGCGAGCAACAGTACGACCAGCGTCCACATGGAAAAGGTCATGAGCCTTACCGCGCCTATTTTCCGGGGACCCATGGGTATTGCGGCACGAATAGAGTGCACATAAGGTCATGAAGCTGTACAGAATCTAGTAACCCTCTCAGTACCTTGTAACCAACAATGAGCTGACTCAGCGTCCTTCTCAACTCAAGTGAGTTATAGGGAAGCATCAGCTTTCAAATACAAGAGGAATCATCAAAATCGATTCACTCAGTCAAAAGTTCTGAGGAAACATAAAAAAAAATTAGTACCTCATGAGTCGAATTGAGTACCTCCTCCTTATTTTGGTCAAAAATGGGAGCTCCGAGTGTTTTGAATTGGCACGGTACCGACTACCAAATGATATTTAGTACCTTTCAGTCTTAATTTTTTTTTTTCCTATATTTTTATATGTTGTTCAGAGTTTTTTGCCAAGTATGACGTCAAACGTCAGACGAACGACTATCCTTACCAGGTATCGATTTACGTCATGCATTTTTCCCCGAAAGGGAAACCTCGAACATGTCGTGTTCATTAAGTCAATGGTCGAGTGAATAGTACCTGCTGCCAGTGCTGAGGTGCAGCACTGAGACGTGTTCCTTAACTGTGTTATAAACAAGCTTAGAGTCGAAAAACGTGTCATAGAGTCTAACCTCACCTAAGATGCATTTCATCACGTCACGAATTGCACTGCGCCCGTCACCTTCGGATATAGTTGTTAAGTCTCATGTGCCTGTAATTTCACTGGCTCTCAAGGACTGCTGTCGGAACACACCGTTAGGTGCTTGGCGACAGATTTTCTACTTGAGCTTTGCTTCGAGTTGCTTTGCCCGACAAAATCTGAAACCACGAAATTCGCCGAAGAACTAAGATCACCGACATAGCTCTCAGAATTTGCAAGTGACAATGGGCTGGATATATTTTACGACGAACCCATAACCGATGGGGAAGAACTCCAGGCGCTTACTACACTAAATCCGAATACGAACAGTAGGAAATCCCCACTAGGTGGATTGACGACATAGAGATCGCAGGATGCCACTGGATGCAAGTGGCTAGTAGCCGTTCTTTGGAGGCCTTTGTCTAGTTGTCCACCCGTTCGGGAGTGTAAAATTTTGAAGCAATGAAGTCCGAGCGGTAATAGTAGAACCAGGAACCTGCGGAACGGCAGTCTATGGACTGGTTTGATCCCCACCGCCGGCTTGAGCTTCACTACATGGTGGTAGGGCATTATTACGAATGCCCGCCTGGCTAGCTACCACCCTCAAGTAAAAAATCTGTCAATGGTGTGTTCCGGCAGCTGTCCTTGAGAGCCAGTACTTCTAGGTTAGCCTGAACAACATCTTCGACCACATCATAAGTTACCATCAGGTGAGATAGTGGTTAAAGGCTAATCACAGCATACGCTAACATATCAGGCATAAAAAAAAGTTGAAAACGCCACTAGCGGTCACCCATTCGAGTCATGACCGCGGCAGACGTTGCTTAACCTAGTTGATACTTTCAAAACGCCTGCGCAAGCTACACTACGAGCGCTTCAAACAATCGACTCTCATGTTGTCATCAGTCATCGGTATATAACAAAGGTAATCAAACGACTTCAGTTCCAAAAATAAAATACCAGATTGTAAAAAACATTTGTTTAAATATATATATTCGTGCGCAAGCGCAGTTTCCTTATTTGTTTAAGTTACAAGCGAATGTCCGCGACTGCGTTCGTTCGATCTTAATTTTGATTATAAATCGTTGAGAGCTCAGGGCAAGTTTTTGAAGCAGTGATGGCTCAGTGGCATTGGCTGAGACTGCCGCGCAGCGGGTCCATGGTTCGAATCTCGCCGCGGGCTTGAGCTTCACCGCATGGTGGAAGGGCATTTTGCGAATGCCCGCCTGGCTAACGACCAGTTCAAGTAGAAATCTATCGCCAAGGACCTAACGGTATGTTCCGGCAGCAGTCCTTGAGAGCCAGTAATATTACAGGCACAATAGACTTAATAACTACGTCTTAAGGTGACGGGCGCTGTGCAATTCGTGGCTTGTGACGAAATGCAACAGTTATAGGCAGAGGTTAGTCTGCTTAACATCAGGGCCTCAATAGGGTTGTTGACTTGTTTTTTTAAAGTATGTTAAATTATTTAGAACACTGAAATATACACCTAGCATTTTAAATATTTTTTTAGGAGTCCTGAAATACTAGAAATCCATCTTTTTATTTCAACTTTTAAAATTGGCGCTAAAACATCATTCAATGGCGGCCTGTATGCTTATGACGTCACTAGGGCAAAAACAAATAGTGCTGAAATGTAATACGTTTTGCTTGCTTGTTGTAGTGTCGTGCGTAATCGATTATACAGGTTGTTCGGCAGAACGTGTACCATAGTGTAGGGGTGAGAGATCGAGACAATGGCGTGCAGTGACATCGGAATAAAAATAATGATAAACATAAGCTTTTCCAACTGTTTAAAGTTGTTGTATTACTATAAGTAATAATTGCAAAATGTTTCCATAGATTCTTGTTCCGAGTTTGGGTTTTATTATCTATGCTGATCTTTGATCAAATCTCACGGCGAAATATGATCAAAGTTAAGTGAGTCAAATGTACGTATTACACTATTAAATATATGGGATCCAATGGATTTGATAGTGTAATAGGGGCCTTAGTAAATCGACAGTGATGCGAAATTTTGTGGGTTGCTTGCTATATAGCAATTACTAATGTCAATTGTCACTGTCAAAACCTTTGGTAGCAAACTCTCATGATTACTATTACTTATTCTCTGACTTTGTTTTTGTCCTTATGACATCATTTCCGCCTTTACTTCCGTTTGAGATCACGTGACTTAAAGAAAATTTAAACACATTTTGTTTATTCAAAATAAAGGTAATCCAATGCCGAATAAATAATTTGTTCATTTCATCGAGTTATGTGCTCCAACTACTATCATGTGTATTTTATTTTAGACTGTGTCAAATACCCTATTCTCTTAGCTATTGACCATACGCCACACTACTGCGATGCTTCTGCGATCAAACTGCTCTTAATGTCAAATTCGGTAGTCTACTAATTCTAGCTCCTAATCGCAGTTGTATAGCAATCGCGTCTCTATCGCATGGCTGTGCTATGGCTTGCAAATGTTGCCACTGAAATAATAATTAAAATTTCTATCAATCAAGCATCAGTCAAAATATCAATACAGTGGTTTTCTAGCAAACAATACATTAAATAAATATATTTAAATAATTTTTCTATCTAAAATTCTCCAAAATATTTTATGCCACTATAGCAACGCAATCGCAACAAAATAGCTTACAGCATACCAAATATGTCAATAACTATTGATAGCAAGCCACCGACTTGCGATCGAACCTAAATAGCGGGCAGACTACGGATACTGTCAAAAACTAAAATTTTCATGCAATTAAGTTGCGTTAACGCCGTTCAATAGCTAAGAGAATCGAGCCCCAGGTGGGCCTCGAGCTTCGGCGCGGCAGTCCATAGCTATTACCGCTCGGCCATCATTGCTTCATAAGTTATAATAATCATAAGTTTCTTTATTCCGTCATAACTTCTAAACGGCTTAACCGATTTTAATGTATGAGATATCGTTAGATTCGTCTTGATAACGCATGTGACACTAGGTACTGTACTGTATCAGCCGGATCATCCACTGCTGAACACAGCCTCCCCTATTAAGGGAGTATTTGCCATAATCCCCACGCTTGGCAGGCGGCTTGGGGATCGCAGTGTAAGATGGCAGTTCTTTAGAAGGTGCTGCTGCCCACCTTCCAGTATTTTTCCCTTAGTCGCCTCTTACGACACCCACGGGATGATATGGGAAGGTGCAATTCTAACCCCACAGGGGGACACTAGGTGGGCACATGACCCCTAGGGGGACACATGAAAAAAATAAAAACAAACTAGCAGATTTTAGACGCCACATTATGAGATCAAAACATTTTTTTCTTCCAAACCCATCGAGTGTGGTATTAAAATGAAGGGCTACAAAAATCGATTCCATAAATATATATAACTTGCAGTTTAAAATTCAATGAAACGATAAAACGTTTAATGAAAATAAATAAATTGCATCTTCACTTTGGAAAGTCACGAGTTACGCGCTGAGGCCCGTGCTCGTCGCTTCGCGCAATCGTGACTCCCAGACGTAGGACTTCAAAACAGTCCAAAACTGGTCGGAATCTTTCCGGTGAATATAACGCGGGTCCTGGCCGGTTCCTAATAAGTTAAATAAATTGCAGTCGGGTTTTTTACTTTTTTAATTAATGTATACTTGTTAATTGAATGTATGTCGGTGACCTTAGTTCTTCGACGAATTTCTTTGTTTTGGATTTTATCGCGCTAAGAAACTCCAAGCAAAGGTATCGTATGTTGTTCGACGTGTTGTATGACGTTGTTCGACTCTTAGCTTGTTTATATCACAGTTAAGGTCTAATAATAACAAATATTTTAAGAAAACATCAAATTAATATTTTAATAAAACACTTTAAAATATATCTAGTGACAATTCCGCCTAATTTACCTGTTAAGCCGACTTGACGTCACAAACGCCACGCAGCCAAACCGGAAGAATTTTCGACGCATTTCGCTTCTACACGAAGCATCCGCAGGAGGTCTTGACTCTACGAGCGCACGATCGAGAAACCTTTTCTCGATGTCTTGTGACGTCACGTCGGCTTGACAGGTAAATTAGGCGAAATTGTCACTAGATATATTTTTTATATTTTTTAAGTGTTTTATTAAAATATTAATTTGATATTTTCTTAAAATATTTTAAAATATTTGTTGTTATTAAATATGGATATCCGCAAAGTAACGCCTTAATCTCTTTATTATATACAGTTAAGGTCCACGTATCAGTGATGTGTGCTATCACTGGCAGCATGGCCTATGCACCTCTACCATTGACTTAATGACCTCAACATGTTTGAGGTACCTCTATCTGGGGAACAGAGGCCCGATTCTCTTAGCTATTGAACGGCGTTAACGCAACTCAATTGCATGAAAATTGTAGTTTTTAACAGTATCCGTAGTCTGCCCGCTATTTAGGTTCGATCGCAAGTCAGTGGCTTGCTATCGATAGTTTTTGACATATTTGGTATGCTGTAAGCTATTTTGTTGCGATTGCGTTGCTACAGTGGTATAATATAATATATTTTGGAGGATTTTAGACAGAAAATTAGCATAATGATTTAAATAACATATTTATTTAATGTATAAGAGAAAACCACTGTATTTATGTTTTGAATGATGCTTGATTGACATAAGTTTTCATTATTATATTGCACAGCCATACGATAGCGACGCGATTGCTATACAACTGCGATTAGGAGCTAGAATTAGTAGACTACCGAATTTGACATTAACTGCAGTTCGATCGCAGAAGCATCGCAGTAGTGTGGCGTTTGGTCAATATCTAAGAGAATTGGGGCCCAGGCATGATGTAACTCGTTAAGGCGAGGCTTTCCCTGGACTTTAGGTATTTTACGCTACCTCAGGCCGCACTATTTGGGAGCTCGACGTATTCATTTACGCGACACAAAGTTGTGTGCGATGCGCCGCCCGCACGTCTTTCGCTCGCAGCCAGGTTGTGTACCTACCTACATCTGTAACGGAGATCAAGTCAGTATGAAATTTTATAATGGAATTAGCTTTTGTCGTGTATTGGTTCATACACCGGAAAAAAAATCGGGTCCTGTTGGGGGTTCTGTCAGTAGTTTATATTAATACATGATGTTAGGTACACAATCGCCTACCGTTATTTTATTAGATGGGTAATTCTCATTCTTAAGAAAAATGTGTTTATTTGAGAGAACTATATTCAATTAATATATTAAATTTCTATTATATTTTTATCATAGGGAAAGATATTTAATGCACCTATACACAAATTGTTAATTAGTATTTTTTAAAATATTATACATATATAAAAAGTGATTGTTTTAGCACGGCAATTTTCGTTTATTCTTTGTGGTTATAGCTGACATGGTGGGAAAATTTCAAGTCCATGGTCATCATAACCGTGGTTTTCATAGATCCACGGTTGTGACAAGTGTCCCATGGTCGTGACTTTCAGAATCGTTAAGTAGTAGTTTAGGTTTTTTAGATTATTATTTGCAGACCAAATGTTACAAATCTCATAGAATTATATCGTGAGTTCAGTAAGTATGCCACCTAAAAATAGAAAACAAATTTCACAACATTTTTGACATAATATAATCTCATTCCAATGTACTGTTGTGCAAGTTAAATAAAGAAGCCAAGATATCCAAGCCGATAACTTGTTAAGTTGAGCGCCTAGAGAGAGCTAGCCTAGAGTGAGAGATTTTCAAACTAAAAATATGTATCAATAGTCTTGGTTTTGACAAGAGCCACATTATAATCAATTTCATAAAGCTGTCCTGCACAGAGCGATTAATTCAAAATCAATGGGTACATATGGGTGGTAGGTACCAAATCGTACGTAATCAAAACAAAATTAGGTACGTAATTGTTCCATCAAAGAATTCAATTTTGCCAAGGTAGACAGTAATCAATCGATGACGTTTGAGCGTAATCTCAAACGTCATCGATTGATTACTGTCTACCTTGGCAAAATTGAATTCTTTGATGGAAGAATTACGTACCTAATTTTTTTGATTACGTACGATTGAGTTGTCGATTGACAATGCAGCAATCTCTGATCAAGGCAACCATTTTCTTTTCAGGCAGGTGTGCGAGATCTAGAAAAATTGGCCAGAAATATAAATAAAATTTGCCAGATGGTGTCTATTATTGAAGATACAGTAGAACCATATCTCGAACAATTAACAAAAATTAAGTCCTAAAATATGGCATCAAATGTAATATTTGCTTGGAAAGAGCCGGAAGTAGTGTCATATATTAATAAAAAAATATTACATTCGATTTAATTATTTATATAATTAACTGACACCAACTAGAAGAGGTGAACTAAATTTTGAAGTTGATTTGGCTTTGGCGATTACCATAATCATATAAGGACGTAACAATTTGTACTATTCACATTTTTGTTTTGTATAAACAATGAGTCTATACGCGCACTATTAAAAATCAAAAGGTTAGTTTGACTAACATGGACGTTATTTTTGTTAAATGGTTGTTAATTTTATTTTTCATTTCGATTTTTGGAATTAAAAATTGGTAAGTAGTTTATAATAATTGCAAGGTATGTTCTTTACCATATTTCTATTTATTTAAGTACATAATGGCAACGCTTTTGTATACTGAGACATAACATTAGTATTGGATTGGTTAGTAGGTTAATTTGATTAGCTTTTTTATTATTATTATAGAAATATTAAGTAACATTAAGTGATCGTTAATGCTAGATGGACTTCTTTTTGATATCGATTATCGAAATCAAAATATTATAAAAATTGCTTGGCAAATGGACTACATTTAAACTTAAGAATACAAATCGACGGGTCCTATTACTTTATGAGACTGGTAGATTATTGAAACTGTTATATATAAATTAAATTATAAGTAAAATACATAAAAATAGATAGTCGACATAGATAGAGTATTCATGATCCAAAAACGATGTATTAGGGTTATCAATAAGGCGTGGTTTTGAGACAGCTGTAAACCCCTTTTTAAAACATGTAACATACTTCCTCTACCGTGCATATACATAATAGACATTTGTGTCTTCACTAAACAACACCCTGATTTTTTTAAGAAACGTGGTGATGTTTTTACACGTCAAAAAAGGGCAAAGTTCACCAATCTATTGTATGAACCTCGTGCTAAGAAGGACTTATATAAAAAAATATTTACAATATATGTCTAACCATTTATGACTGTATACCAAACGACATCAAAATATTGGATGGTAACAAATTTAAAAGCTCTTTGACTCAACTGTTTTTACACTGTGAAAAAATTGAAAGAATTTTGTAAAACATCAATTTAAAGTACTAAATAAATACTAGAGGCCCGCTTCGGCTTCGCACGGGTATAAAATATATAGCCTATGTCATTCACTGAAAAATGATTAAAATCGATCCAGTAGTTTTGATTTATTCATTACTGCCCGTGGCCCGCACTCGTTAAATTAAGATTAAAACAATTCTTCTTTCCCTAAACCATGAAGATTTCCTGCTATCTTTGGAATATCTAAATTCATACACTACATTTTACTTATTAACTTTTTACATTTTTACCTATTTATTTTATTTGTACAACAATTAATATATTACAGAATGTCTTTGTATACAATGTTCACAGCTTTCTTGTCATTAGATAATACAAACATGTTTTCTCTAGAGGTTACTCTTGAAAGAGCGACATACAGTTGGCCATGTGAAAAACAGTCAACGCTCAAATCTTAGCCTGCAACGTTGAAGGTTTGACCCTGCGATTTATTAATCTTTG
Source organism: Plagodis pulveraria (assembly GCA_963890685.1). Lineage (NCBI taxonomy): Eukaryota > Metazoa > Arthropoda > Insecta > Lepidoptera > Geometridae > Plagodis > Plagodis pulveraria. Next base: position 3,918,221 of record OY982964.1, on the reverse strand, counting down.
CAAAAGATGTCTTTACCGGAAACTGTAAACGTAAAATTGGAAGGGTAAATCCGATGGTATCAGAGGGATTCTGGAAATCAATACATCTTCTCCGGTACGCCGCGCACCGGGCGGAACCGCCGCAAATGCTACGTCCCGCAATTTTTAAATCGATAATATCTTCAAAAATATTCATTTAAATCATATGCTGTAAAGGGCCATATAGATCTATATGAAATCAACAATGTATTTAAGGTTTTTAAATTTATATAAGGATTAATGCTATATGTCTTTCTCTCTCTCTGGTATATGTCTATCTCTTATGGGATATCCATAACAGATAGACATATACCATATCGGAGTTTTCTGTAGACCTTATCAATGTGTACAATTCTTAGTACATTATTTTGATAAATCTCGTAGGGTTCAGCCTGCGTTTGCAATGTAAGCGGACAAAATGTAATTATTTACGAAATCATATAGAAACCTCAAAAATAACAGTGTTTCTCCACTATTTAATGGATGTTATTATACATATAAACCTTTCTCTTGAATCACTCTATCTATTAAAAAATCCGCATCAAAATCCGTTGCGTTGTTTAAAAGATTTAAGCATACATAGGGATATAGTGACAGAGAAAGCGACTTTGTTTTATACTATGTAAGTGATAAGTGATAGTGACTACACAAAAATTTGCACGTCTGCTTACAAACTAAATACATTGTATCCTTAACCATTATTATACGATCTGATGTGACATGTAGCAAATAAATGATTTGATTTGATTTGATAAATCTGGCTATATGGAAACTCATGCTACGTCACAACCATGTTACTCGATGTCACACCCGTGATTTTTAATTATTTTTTTAATAACCTCCTAGGTTCATAAATCTAGCTAAAATGGAAAGAAATTATTGTTTTTATGTGTGATACTAATATACATAAAAATATGGTAATCTATTTTTTTTACATGAGAGTTGAGAATTACTCAGATAACGAATACAAAGATATACAACAGAATTAATTGTATTAATATTTTTTGCTATAATTGGCATTGGACATATAACAATAGTGATAACAATTTTAATTACCTTAATTGACAATTATGTACGTTTTAATGTTATATGGTTCGTAAAATGCCACAAGTTGAAAAACTACACGAGTTAGATAAATATTTTTGAACAATCAATTACATAATAACTAGATTCAGTGGCTTCGCCTGCAATTAATTTTGTTTACCTGATCCATCAGGAACTGTTCGGAAAATCGCAATAAAAAGTAGAATATGTTATTGTCACATGTCACAATATTGTGCGCACGGTACCGACTTCAACAAGTTGTTTCACAGTTTTCAGTGTTGACATTTGTTCCATTTATTTATAAGAATAACACCCTTATTATTATTATTTTTATTTATTAATTAATTATAACGGACATACCATTTACAATAATTAATCATAATTAAACTTACATGGTTATTATTAGTTTTATTATTTATTATTATTAGTTTTATTATAACTTCCTTATCAGTGATCATTGCTACTTACGAAATCGATTGTCATTCACCGTCAATCAGTAATTCATCAAGATAGGCGTAACGAGTTGAGCGTAAAGAAAGCAAACGGCACGGCGGCGGTAAGTATCTACATACTTACCGCCGTTTGCTCCTGGACTCGTACGATTTCTAAAAGCCAGACTAGAGCATTTTTTATTTTGTTGTATTTGGTACCCATTTTGGTCTTGTTCTGTGTGGAATAGCGTAGATCGCAAAAATTGACACACGTCCTACGTCGACAAGCCCTGCGAGCGCACTGGCGGTCAAGTGAGCGAGCTCTGATACCATGAATTCATGTTAAAAAATCATATAAAATTAACATGATAACTTTCTAATTGTTTTATTTATGAATTAATTGATTTAATTACTAAATAATGCATTAAAAATTAATTTAAAATTAAATATTGGTAATAAGGAAGAAAAAAATCGGTTTTAAATTCACAATAGAGGTGACTTTGGGATTTTTTTCGATCGAGTGAAGTTACTTATTATGTGTATTCGATTTATGATTAAACTAAAGCAAATGCTTAAAAATATCATATATTTCATTCAATTCAATAATTTAGTTTTTTCTTGGAGAAAAGTTAATTCTTGTAAGGCGTTTTCTGGCCAGGATCGCCTTAAGGATAGTTGTTCATCTGACGTTTGACGTCACGCCAAGCACCTTTTGAAGCGCTCGTAGCGAAGTTTGCTTAGCCGTTCTTAATTGATCAGCTAAGTTAAGCAACGTCCGCCGCGGTCAGGAGTTGGATGGGTAACCGCTAGTGACATTACTACTGAGCGCTTCCGTGCTTCGGAGGGCACGTTAAGCCGTCGGTCCCGGTTGCTGTCTTATGATGGCAGTCGTTACAGCATGGTGGTAGGGCATTTTTCGAATGCCCGCCTGGCTAGCTACCACCCTCAAGTAGAAAATCTGTCGCCAAGCACCTAACGGTGTGTTCCGGCAGCTGTCCTTGAGAGCCAGTACTTCTAGGTTAGCCTGAACAACATCTTCGACCACATCATCACTTACCATCAGGTGAGATAGTGGTCAAAGGCTAACCAATCAGGCAAAAAAAAAAAAATGTTGAACAAGAACCCAGACATAACCATTATTCGAGCAGATAAAGGGTCCACTCTGATCATGGATACGTCGGATTATAACCTAAAATTACAAGACGAGAGCACATATAAACCAGTAAAAAGCGATCCAACAGCTAAAATGGTAACAAAAACTAAGGAAATAATTTGTAAATACTCCGACACTCTTGGTAGACGTCACGGCACTGGTACCTTCGTGTGTGAAACCACCAAAACTGTATGGATTACCAAAAATACACAAGACAGACGTTCCTTTGCGCCCAATTGTTAGCCAACTTGACTCGCCAACATACAAACTGGCTCAACACCTTGCTTAAATACTGTCTCCACTTCGCGGTCAAACTAGTGCGCATGTCAAGGATTCTTACCACTTTGTCAGTCAAATGAAAAATCTACAATTGACTGATGATGAAGTTATGGTCAGCTTTGATGAACATTCGTTATTCACCAGCCTACCTGTCCATGATTGCATTGAAATTGTCAAGAAAAGACTTAGTGAGCATGACCTTCCCATGGAATATGCAGAATTACTGGAACATTGCCTAACATCTGGCTATCTATTCTGGGAAAATAAGTTCTACATACAGATTGATGGTGTAGCTATGGGCTCTCCAGTCTCCCCCGTTGTTGCCGACATTTTCATGGAGGACTTCGAGGAGAGAGCTCTCTCCACAGCTGTGGCTATGCCGAAGATCTACAAACGGTACGTAGACGATACTTTTACCATCCTCCCCAGTAATAAAGTTTCTGCATTTCTAAACCATCTAAACTCCTTACATAACAAAATTAAATTTACAATGGAGCCTGAGGTCAATAAATGCTTAGCTTTTCTTGATGTTTTAGTCATCAGGAATCCTGACAACTCTCTTAGTCATACAGTGTATAGGAAACCCACCCATACAGATAAATATCTCAATGGTAACTCCCATCACCATCCATGTCAGTTGGCTACCGTAGGCAAATCTTTGTTACAGAGAGCACGTGGCATCTGCGACACTGACCATCTCAAGGAGGAGCTTCAGCATGTAAAACAAGTACTGCGAAGCAATAATCACAAGCTCCCACGAATATGTCACAGAAGCCGGCCCAAGCCTTCCACAGTTGAGCGACAACCTGCCATCTTACCTTACATCAAGGGTGTCACAGACAAAATTGGTAATATCTTAAGACGAGCTTCAATAAAAACTTACTTCAAGCCGCACAAGAAGATTAACCAATTTTTAAGACCTGTTAAGTGCAATATTCCCCTACAAGATGCAGGTGTTTACAAACTTGATTGTGAATGTGGGCATATATAGTGGGAATACATTGGGCAAACAAAGAGGAGCATTGGTATCCGGGTAAAAGAACACATTGCTGACATGAAGAACAGACGCTCGACCAAGTCTGCAGTTTGTGAACATGCCCAGGACAAACCCAACCACTACATTCGGTTCGACAATCCAAAAATCCTCGCCAGAGAGACCCGGTTTATGCCAAGAATGTTACGCGAGGCTATTGAAATCAAAAAGTACCCAAATTTCAATAGAGATAATGGTTGGCAAGTACCACCTGCTTGGGATCCTGTTATCAAATTAATTAAAACCCAAGGCCGACACAAATCTGCAAGACCTCTGGACACTGTGAGCGAATACTGCGTGAATAGGGAACGTTATGATTGATATAAACAATTTCGGACGGTAGGACAAATAATTTCTTAATAACTCATGTGACAAATAAAACCAATTAGTCACCCCGTGACCACGATCACTGCAAAGTGTTTGAAACGTCGGGATAAAAATAATGATAAATATACGCGATTTAAACCTATTAAAGTTGTTTAATTACTATTAAAAAAAATGTTTGCGAGTTATTTTATTTCACCATTACTTCTAAACGGCTTAACCGATTAATGTACGAGATATATTTATCTTGATAGCTCAAGTGACACTATGTACATTAAAAAAACTGGTGGATATTAGACGCAGACAATAACAATTTATTTTTTCTTCCAAAGCCATCGTATTGGGTATCAAAATGAAGGGCTTTTAAAAACGAGTCCATAAATATATTATTATAATTAACTTGCAGTTTTAATTTCAATGGATCGATAAAACGCTTATCGAAAATAAATTATCTGTCGGGTTTTTTATTTTCTTTATTTATTGATACATGTTTTATCATTTCTTTTTTTGCACACTGTACCAAGTTCTAGTTTTGACGTCACAACATGGCGCTAGGCCGATCCTATTCTTATTTTAATCGCATTGTACTGTACTGTAACAGCCGACTCGTCCACTGCTGAACATAGCCTACCCTATTAAGGGGGTATTTGCCATAATCCCCACGCTTGGCCAGCGGCTTGGGGATCGCAGTGTAAGATAGCGGGCGGTTCTTTAGAAGGTGCTGCTGCCCACCTTCCAGTATTTTTCCCTTAGTCGCCTCTTACGACACCCACGGGATGATATGGGGAAGTGCAATTCTAACCCGGCACCCCACGGGGGGTCATATAAATATGTGGAAATTTAGTCCTTTCATACATTCCCAACACACTTTTTTAACATTATTTAGTGTATAAAACTTAGCCCACATCCAAAACTTGTACATATATATAGAAGGAACATAATAATGTGTTATGCCATTAAAGGTATGACTTAATCAGGTAATTTATGAATGATCCAATATTTATATATAATTATATGTACCGTTGATCCGGCTGACGCATACCTATTTATATTTAGGCAGTAAACATTGCAGTAAAGTCGCAGCATTTTAATATAATATAACTATCCTGCGTAGTTGGGCGAACGGGGAGCGCGATATACGAACGAAGCGTCTCCTGTTCAGCTTGTGCAAAAATGCTTTCGTATGCTGTCCTGTCGTACTCTACAGGTCGCATTTCTCTACAGATCCCTTTGAAATTGTGTGTTTTCGATAATTATATGGAATTATATATTTTTGTCGATTCTGTACTGTATCAGCCGGATTGTTCACTGCTGAACACAGCCTCCTTCAAAAAGGAGGGGTTTGCCATAATCCCCACGCTTGGCAGGCGTCTTGGTGATCGTAATTTATCAAATAAGTATTTAGAAATTTTTAAAACGGTGTAGATATGGGGGTTGTTATAAACGTAAAAAAAACATACTTCAGTCGCGCTGTCTTCAGCTCAAACAGCCGTGTGGTAATAGCTTTGGGATGCCCTACCGCAGGTCCATGGTTCGATTGCCACCCTCGGCTTGAGCATCACCGTGTTGGGTGGGAATTATTCGAATGCTCGCCTGGCTAGCTACCACCCTCAATCTGTTGCCGAACACCTAACAGTGTGTTCATACAGCAGTCCTTAAGAGCCAGTAAAATTACATGCAAATGATACTTAAGAACTGTATAGCTATATTTTTGTATAGTTCAGGGTGACAGGCGCAGTGCAATTAGAAACTTCTGACGAAATGCATCTATTAATAAGCCGATATTACCGTTTAATATTGGGTGGGCCTCGTGCTTACTCCGTAAACAATGACATTAAAGCGCCCAACAGTGTGTTCCAGTAGATTCGACCGCATCACCTCTTACCTTCAGTTGAGATAGTAGTAAACAAGTGCGAGTGGGACTCGCGCACGAAGGGTTCCGTACCTAACTATCTGTAACCTGACCTTGCAAGTTACAGACACTTTTCTCAGTGTCCGATTGAGCTGGGTAGGTACGGCGAAAAACTCTTTTATTGTATGGGAGCCCCCTTGATTATTTATATTATTTTAATTAATTATATAACATAAAACTAAATATTCTGTGAATAGTTAAAGCGTCTACTTGTCACCGTTATTAGTATCGAGCAAGAAACGTTGAAAAAATTAAGTTTGTTGTATGGGAGCCCCTTTATATATTTATTTTTTTGTTAATGTTTGTGGTTATAGCGGCAATAGAAATATATCATCTGTGAAAATTTCAACTGTCTAGCTATCACCGTTCTTGAGATACAGCCTGGTGACAGACGGACGACGGACGGACAGCGAAGTCTCAGTCAAAGGGTCCCGTTTTCACCCTTTGGGTACGGAACCCTAAAAAACTAGACAATCAGATATAAGAAAATACAGATTTTCTAAGCCGGGGTTTCTATATATAAGATAAGCTTGCAAAATTTACATAATTGAAGTGAAACTTCTCTCATAGTGTAGGGAAATCAACGCGGCACCTTGATAATTTCAAACCGGATGTAGCATACCTTGTGTTTGTGTAGAACTCAGCCGGTAACCCGGTTACCGGTGTACGGTTAACTTTTACCAGTTAACGTACCTGTATTAGTTCAATAATAACTTTATAGATGCCGTTGAATGAGGTTATGCACTTATACAGGGTGTCCCACGGCGATGCCACATGGATGGAAAGTACCTTGAATATTGAAGATGGAACATTTTACTGAAAGAAGACATTATTAAAAAAAAACAATTTAAACTGCATTCATAGATATTTAAATAATTACATGGTTGAACCGGGAATCGAACCCGTTTCACGAGGAAAAAAAAAACACCTGTAGTTTTATCATACCGATCGAAAGATTTCATTACAAGGATTTTTTTTGCTAAATATATTAGTGTCAGAAATAAAAGGAAGACCATGAATTTTAACATTTGATATGAAATTTTGTTCAGAAAAATGAAAAGCTGACATTGCCGTAAGGACATACAACTGACATTATCATAAGTACCTATTACTAATAAATGAACCCACTTATATATATGAATGCAGTTTAAATTGTTTTTTATTTTAATTAATGTCTTCTTTCAGTAAAATGTTCCATCTACAATATTCAAGGTACTTTCCCTCCATGTGGCATCGCCGTGGGACACCCTGTATATCTAAGACAAACAATTATATTAACATTTCAATGTCAGTACTAAGCGTCGACTTTCACACAGATTAGAACACAAGTTACTTTCTTTTTTTACCAAGTTTTATTAAGGCGAAAGGTAAGGCCAGTTGATTTTGTGGCGCTGATAAGTGCAGCGACCTTAACTTGAACAGATTTTGAAGAAAAATGTATTTAGTTTGTAGCAGAAAGGAAATTAAATAACAGGTACATGAGACCTAACAACTGTACGTCTCAGTGTGACGGGCACTGTGCAATTCGTCGTTGACGAAATGCATCTGTTATAGGCAGAGGTTAGTCCACTTAGCATCAGGTGGGCCTCGGGTTTGTTTCGCCACAATAACATAAAAAAAAAAGATATTTTGATCATATTATCTAACACGTTTCCTTAAAATTTTCTCGATAGAATAAAATTGTAAATTCATTATTATATTTACTTTTAAATTTGCAATTGTAATCTTTTAACCGACTTCAAAAAAGGAGTACGTACTGAATTCGTCTGTATTTTTTGAACCGATTTTGATGATTCTTTTTTTATTTGAAAGCTGTTGATTTCAAGTGGTCCCATTTAAATTTCACCAAAATCGGTCTAGCCTCGCGCAAATACGCATGCGAGTTATATGAGTTACATTACACTCCAATAAATGAAAAGTGTTTTCCTATCTTGATGATATAGTCCTTGATAGTGAATGACAGTGATATAGTCATTGATAGTGAATGACAATGACAATCGATCGCGTAAGTAGCAAGGGTTACTAAAAGGGTGTTTTATTTTAATTCTTTTTAATGCGCATAAAACTTGGTTCTTAGATATTTTTTTTAACTACAATAATTCCTTGTTTAGATATTGATTTCCATCTCTCTTGGTAAGTGATGGTGCGGTCGATGATTATAAATAGTCCTTAGAAATTACTGCCTCTCTAACGAGCTGCCGGAAGACAACGCTAAATGCTTGGCAATAGATTTTCTTCTTCAAGATGGTAGCAAGAAAATGCGCAATATATAGTTACGCTGTCATATTTTTTTTTGTAAATAAAACTTTTTTTGTGTTAGTGTTACATAGACAAATTTGGGAGACGTAAAAGTTGCACAAAATAAGAGCGTTTTCCATCTATTTCGATGGCTGAGCGGTTACGGCGCCCGTTGCGAATTCCCGGAAGATCCGGGTTCGATTCTCGTTCGAGATGTACCAAAATTGTGTGATCTTCATTTTTCTAAATGTGCTATTCGTGATAGATAGTGCGGACCAGAACCCCCTGTGGGGTGCGATCTCCAAGACGCCTGCCAAACGTGAAAACTCCACCTAATGGGGGAGGCTTTTATTCAACGGTAGACGTTATGGCCGTTGATAAGTACGCATGATTGCTGCATTTAAGTGCTGAATTACGAGGCTAACTACCGTCTTTTATAATCCTTTTTACCAACTTGGCATTGCAACCAACATGCTGACTTACCAATACCTCGTTGACCGTGTGGCGTAAAGTGTCGCTGTAGAATTTCGAACTCTTGGGTTCGATCCCCGTGTCGGATAGTTATTGTTTATATCTGACAAAGTATTTTTAGAAGCAGTCTGGAGTCTGGGCCGTAGATAAACGCGTGGGGCAATACATGCGTACATGTTTACGCATAGGTACATGTTTTAATACCTGTGCCTACCCAGTCGGGGATACAGACATGACGATATGTGTTGTTGTATGGCGATGTTGTTTTCAAAACACATAGTGCCTAGATCCTAGGTTACGTCAAGATTTCCATTGCTAATTATACTGTCCATTGTTATACGTAGCTAATAAACAGTGGGGCATTTGATGTTAATGAGTTTACACTTTGAAGGTCAAAGGTTATGTTTTTTTTATTTTTTTTTATGTTATTGTGACGGAACAAGCCCGAGGCCCACCTGATGTTAAGTGGACTAACCTCTGCCTATAACAGACGCATTTTGTCAATGACGAATTGCACTGTGCCCGTCACACTAAGACGTCCAGTTGTTAGGTCTCATTAGCCTGTAATTTTTCTGGCTCTCAAGGACTGCTGCCGGAACACACCGTTAGGTGCTTGGCGACAGATTTTCTACTTGAGGGTGGTCGCTAGCCAGGCGGGCATTCGCAAAATGCCCTTACACCATGCTGTGAAGCTCAAGCTCTGGGCGGGATTCGAACCCTGGACCTGCTTCGCGGCAGTCCATGGCCAATGCCACTGAGCCATCACTGCTTCTTATGTTCTGAACGACGCAGCCGACTGCAAGCAGCATGTGCCGCGGCTGTATGCAGTCAGACTATTCTGGGTTTTGGTACTCTCGAGAAACGAACACGGATCTTCCGGGTTTTCGCAACGGGCGTAACCGCTCGGCCATCGAAATAGGTGGAAAACTCTCTTATTTTGTGCAACTTTTACGTCTCCCAAATTTGTCTATGTAACACTAATGAAAAAAAAAAGTTTTATTTACAAAAAAAATATGACAGCGTAACTATATATTGCGCATTTTCTTGCTACCATTCTGAAGTAGAAAATCTATTGCCAAGCATTTAGCGTTCACTGAGAAAAACGACTTAAAGGCTTAAATCGAATTTGACCTTTTACCGTTGAATCGTAACTACGTAAGATGAATTCACAACTCTTAAGATGATTTTCACCAATCAATATAAATGTACCATGTTTTATAATAAACACAACCGTCAAAAACGCCTTCCGTAAAGTATTTTCAGAATTGAACTTGTTATACGATAATAATTGCAGTATTAACCATACAATATCCCTTACTTTTACGGCGGTTTATATACGGTGATTATCACTATAACGTACGACTTAATCAGCCTTATCGAAAAGTCAATATTTAAGAAAGACCACAAAATACACCTTAAATGAAGACGAAAAGAAACATTCGTCTTCACTGACCTCGTTTAACGCCTTCTAGTTGGAAGGCGTTTTTGTACGTAGTTACGTTTGGTCGGTTTTTCGCCTTATACCATATAAATTGGCCGTCATTAGGGCGCTTTTGACTTTACATTTTTCTCAGTGTTGTCTTCCGGCAGCTCGTTAGAGAGGCAGTAATTTCTAAAGACTATTTATAATCATCGACCAAACCATCACTTACCAAGAGAGATGGACGTCAATATCTAAACAAGGAATTATTGTAGGTTAAAAAATATGCAGTGGCACTACCGGTTTTTATGTCATCATCCTAATTTCACCCGCAAAAAGTAACTCACAGTGTTGTTAAGGAACCTCTTCCTATAACAGATTAATTTAGTTTCAAGTGACGAACTGTATACAGTTCTAAAGGTCTCATGTGACTATAATTTACTGGCTTTCAAGGACAGCTGCCCGAACACACTGTTAGGTGCTTGTCGACAGATTTTCTACTTGAGGCCAGGCGCAAAATGCCGTTCCACCATGGGGTGTCTATTTTATTTATTACTGTTAGGTAAGCATTTGACGACAATCTCACCTGATGGTAAGTGACGATGTGGTCGAAGGTGTTAACAGGCTTAACCTCTCAAGAACAGCAGTAGTGTTTGAAATATCTTTAATAATGCGCTTCGACTACATTGATGATTTCACTTATCTGTGAAAAATGAACAAAATCTGTATACAATGGTTTGGTTTAATAACCCATTGGCATCGGCGATAATGATAACAATAGAATTTCATTCATAACTTTTTTTGAAGCGCTCGTAGCGAAGTTTACTTAGCTGTTCTCAAACGATCAGCAAAGTTAAGCAACGTCGCCCGCGGTCATGAGTTGGATGGGTGACCGCTAGTGACATTACTACTGAGCGTGCACGTGCTTCGGAGGGCACGTAAAAGCCGTCGGTCCCGGTTGTCGTCTTAGAATGGCAGTCGTTATAGCATGGTGGTAGGGCAAATTGCGAATGCCCGCCTGGCTAGCTACCACCCTCAAGTAGAAAATCTGTCGCCAAGCACCTAACGGTGTGTTCCGGCAGCTGTCCTTGAGAGCCAGTACTTCTAGGTTAGCCTGAACAACATCTTCGACCACATCATCACTTACCATCAGGTGAGATAGTGGTCAAAGGCTAACCTATAAAGCATAAAAAAAAAAAAAAAAAAAAAAAAAAAAAAACTAGGAAATAGTGGTCCAGGACGATGCCAACTTATGAGCAGTGCAGTTTCCAGTGCATATTTTGTTTTTTATTTTTTTTCAAACTTTCAAATTTACTAGAGAAAAAATTATATGACTTGACTATAATTTTTTACTCTCGTAAATTTGTAATTATAAATGTAATGTAATCCGCCTAGCAGATGTTATTGCAAACATAACAATACTCGTATTACTAATACATAATAATACTAGGTTAGTCTGAACAACATGTTCGACCACATCATCACTTACCATCAGGTGAGATAGTGGTCAAAGGCTGAACTATCAGACAAATAAAAAAAAAATTAATAACTAGCTTTCCGTTCACGGGTATATCGGTTATCGCGCAAAACCATTAACATCTTTTTGCGCAGTTAGATAAAAACTATCATATGTCCTTCCCCATGTCTCAAACTATTTCCTTACCAAATTTCATCCTTATCGGTCCAGTAGTTTCAGAGCCTATTCAATGCAAACAAACAATCAATCAAATATCTCCTCTTTATTATATTAGTTTAGATATATAGTATTATTCTGTTTCAAGTCGATTTTTTGTTAAAATTTATTTATTTTTATTTTATTTATTTAGTTATAATAATAATAATAATAACTTTATTCATCATCATATAAAACTTACAATAAATCTTACTTCTTTACTTAAAATACAGTTGTTACCAATAAAAAAGAAAAATAAAACGTTGACTACTTAATATTATTAATGTAGGTCATACGTACATTTCGCAGTATTTCGCAGTTATCCATACAGCGTTACAAATAATATTACTTAGTTTACTATTTACTACAGTATAGCCAAAATAGGATACAAATAATTATCTTAAATTACTTAAAAGTACCTAGCAGACGAGTAGAATAACAATTTAAAATTATTTAAAGTCAGGTCTGATATGATTATAATTAGAGGAGTATTATTTTACATTGTGTCGGTAACCATAACTTAGGTTTATATTCACACTGTGAATGTTGTTATTTCTGTCAAAACTTCGTGCATTGTTCTAAGGCAAACAGTCCCCAACACCTGTTATAACAGGGCTTTATTGTGTACACGTCGATACGTCACCGGTACATTTTGTTTCTATTATATTGTATAAACATTCGAATTCTATCGACTATTGTTTAACTACTAAGCCAGTGGGTCTATCGAACAAACTAAATTGTTCTCACTTGGTACTCTGAGTGATTGAAACTACGATAGCGCAGATTTACAACCCTATAACCTTTGAAGCGCTCGTAGCGATGTTTGCTTAGCCGTTCTTAACCGGTGAGCTAAGTTAAGCGCAACATCCGCCGCGGTAATGAGTTGGATGGGTGACTGCTAGCATAGATAAATTAATAGTATAACTTTTGATAATGAATAGATTCAGGCGTTACTTTGCGGAAATGCATAGTTTAATATTTTAAAAGTATTTTAAGAAAACATCAATTTAATAATTTAATTAAACACCTAAAAAATCTTTATAAAAATTATATATATCTAGTGACAATTCCGCCTAATTTCCTGTTAAGCCGACGTGACGTCACAAACGCCACGCAGCCAAACCGGAAGAGTATTCGACGCGTTTCGCTTCTAAACGAAGCATCCTCAGGAGGTCTTGACTCTACGAGCGCTCTATCAGTCTCAATCTTGCAAAGTGAATTTAGAAGCGCTCGTAGCGAAGTTTGCTTAGCTGTTCTCTACCGATCAGCAAAGTTAAGCAACGTCCGTCGCGATCTGACTTGGATGGGTGACCGCTAGTGACATTACTACTGAGCGTGCACGTGCTTCGATGGACACGCCGTCGGTCCCGGTTGTTGTCTTACGATGGCAGTCGATATGGCATGGTGGTTTTGCGAATGCCCGCCTGGTTAGTTACCACCCTCAAGTAGAAAATGTGTCGCCAAGCACCTAACGGTGTGATCCGGCAGTTTTAATTGAGAGTCAGTAATTCTAAGTTAGCCTGATCAAACTGTATGTCCCAAGTTGACGGGCGCAGTGCAGTATCGGGCTCCTCCCATTGACTTATATATAGTAGACGCGACATCTCAAACGAGGATTGTCGACCAGTGCAGGTAAGCCGGCCGGCATACTCTCCCCCACACGCAGATATCTACTTTTACCGCTCGACTATCATAACTTTAAAAGCGAATATAAAAGTGATAAAAACCAATAATGTTTCTTTTACGGGCCATTGCACTGCGGATCCCTAAAAGAGCGAGCCCTTTGCATCCAAATTTTTCATTAGAGAAAACATTGCACAGACCCCACATGGCCGTGATAAGGGCAGGACGATGCTCATACATACCAGACGCCTTACACGGCTTGCACTAACAAAGTTACAACTATTAATTTAAAATGCAGTTAAACTATCGAGATAAAGCTGTGCGATAGTAAAACGCGAATGGGATATGCGTTTTAGATTGAAATTCCCAGTAAATGTGTTATGGGCTCACGTATTTCTGTTTCGCAATATTTTATTATACGTATTGTTATCGAAACCTTTGCGTAGTTAGTATTAAACACGTGTGTTGTTATAACAATTATCAGCATCATCAACAGACCTCTACCGTTGAACAAAAGCCTCCCTCATTAAGGCTTCGGTTTGGGCATTGTATAGTTTTTTAGGAGAATATGCGTCATGTCAAGTTTGCACAAATATAAATAAAACCGGCCAAGTGCGAGTCGGACTTGCGTACAGAGGGTTCCGTACAAACCTGTAGGTATATAAGTAAAAGTTATGATATTTTTTCGGCTAAATGAAATCCATAACATTTCGAAATTATTAAAAATATTTTTATTTTATGATGTAACTAGAAATGTACAATGCGATTAAAATAAGAATAGGACGGGCTCTCGGCTAAATTCACTCATATTCACTCTAATAAGTATGATCAGCAGAACAAACTTAAAAATAGAGCAGTGCCATATATTTATACGTAATTTTAAATGAGTGACCCGAAATCGTTAATTTTAATAAATTCTAATTTTTAACGTTGACAGCACAGACGCCATTTTGGTTTGATGACAATGCGGGCGTCAGGGTCTTATATCTCCGACAGTGTAGGTACTACTAAGCGACATGTTTCCGAGTGTTTATTAATCTTATCGTTTAATAAAAAAAAATACTGTTTAATTTGTTGTTGTTGACGGTTTAATGTTTTTGGTGATTGTTATATATTTGTTTTTGTTACCCGTTACGATGATAACGATAAGTCTAACTCTGTTGGCCATCAGGACATGCGGCATCGAAGAGCTAAGCGATTCAAATTAAGATACCTAAGTACAAAACATTGGCAACAAATAAAATCAGTTCAAATTATTGCTGTGTTTGCTGTACCTACAGTCACCTACAACTTCGTTTACCCACCTATGACTACTTGTTTTTATAGACGACTGCCCACATAAACGCGTGTTAAGTTATCAGGTTTCATCTATGTATATTTGAGAGTTTCTTTATTCACAATGACTTCTAAACGGCTTAACTGATTTTCATGTAAGAGATGTCGTTAGATTTATCTTGATAGCTCAAGTGACACTATGTACATAAAATAATAAAAAACAAACTGGTGGATTTTAGAAGTCATATAGTGAGAAAAACAATTAATTATTTTCTTCCAAAGTCATCGTGTTGGGTATTAAAATGAAGGGCTTTAAAAAAAGATTCCATGAATATATTAACGAGCAGTTTTAATTTAAATTGATCGATAAAACGCTCTACGAAAATTTATTTGCAGTCGGGTTTTTATTTTCTTTATTAATGTTCTATCATTTCTTTTTTTGCACACTGTACCAAGTTCTAATTTTGACGTCACAACATGGCGCTAGGCCGATCCTATTCTTATTTTAATCGGATTGTATGCTTTTCGCAATTTTTCCTTTATCTGTGCTCTAAGATGTTGCTTCGTACCAAATTTCATAATTCTGAGTTTACGTAAAGTACCCTGTAGGTTTAGTACCCTTGCGAGTGTCGAACAGTTTGGCAAAAACAGCTGTATCTTTTGATTGCGTTTGTTTAGAAGTTTGATTTTTTCATAGCCCAAATGGACATTAGACCTGAGTGTTTGATACGAATTTCAGCTAGATACTTCCACGCGTTCCAGAGAAAAAGGTTCTTGACATACAGACAGACGGACAACAAAGTAATCCTCTAAGGGTTCTGTATTTTCCCTTTTGAGGTACGGAACCCTAAAAATCCTTAGCAGCGGCGAATGCTATGATGTTTTTCTCAATTAGTAAGAATCTTTATCGATCGTGCGCTTGAAGAGTCAGAAGTTCTGAGGATGCTTCGTGTAGGAGCGAAACGCTGTAGTAGAGTAGGCAACGAACTAACGCCCTAAACAGGGTTATTAGTAATATGCTAACAACCTCTCAGGGTTGACTTCTGCTAGTCCTAAGAAACATTTTGAGATATTTTCTTTTTGTTTTAAAAAAATGTACATTTTAGAAATATTTTTTTTAAATATATTTTAAATATATTTTTTTTTGTGTTTTTTATATGTTGTTGTATGAATAAGCACGAGGACCACCCGATGTTAAAAGTCTCTTGTGCCTGTAATGTATTATTTATATTTTTGAATACTTGGCTCGATGGAAATATTCAAAACTCTATTCAAAGGTACCACGGCGCGGTCCAGTGTTGCCGCGGCTGGCGCTCTTGGCTCGGAGTAGACTACTAAACATACTCCGAGCCAAGAGCATTGTATTTTTTTTTTTTTTTTCAAAACTAAATATAAATCTTCACAAAATATTTCTTAGGACTAGCAGAAGTCAACCCTAATAGGTTGTTAGCATTTTACCAATAGCCCTGTATAGTTAGAATAGAGGTTACACATTATACACTTCAAAAATGTGTAAATCTAATGTATATTATGTGTTAGGACGGAAACCTCGGTAAGCGAGTTTGACTGGTACTTCGCTGCTTTTATTCAGTCTTATGCCCGCGAGTTTCTTTTTTATCGAAGCATGCAAGCTGGATATGGTAATTTTATGCATATAACCTTGATTCTCATGCAGTGGAAGTTGTTTGCATTTATTTATAATTCAGTTTTGTTTTTATTTTTTATGTCTTTGATTTGTACTTTGTAGCTAAGACTCCGTTTCAATAGATTAAAAAAATATATTGCGTTGTAGGATTGAATTATAAAGGCTGTTCCAAATGCGAGGCCGTCCCTGATGGATGCCGTAAAGCTCAATTCAGACTGAAAGTTACTGCGTAGACCCTACCACAGATTGGATAATAGTTACTACGTAGCCTCGACCTTAGATTAGATAACTGTTACTACGTAGTCCCTATCCGAGATTAAATAATAGTTACTTCGTAGCCCCTACCTCAGATTGGATAATAGTTACTGCGTAAACCCTACCATAGATTAGATGCTAGTTACTTCGTAGCCCCTACCATATAGTACCACCAACTTAACTGTGCAGTTTTCGAGGGCGCAACTATGGTCAAGGAAATCAACTACAAACTGTCACAATTTGAAGGAATGTTGTAGTTCTTTTTTTTGCCGCCTGAACAGATAAGTTGGTGGGACTGTACGTTAGATAATAGTTAAAATGCCCTAGCACCATGCGGTGAAGTTCAACCCGCCCTGCGGGTGTCCAACCATGCAGTCCCTGCGCGGCAGTCCATAACTATTTCCACTGAACTATCTACAGTTACGCTTAGTTTGGGGCTCACATGTACCTACAATCTGTAAAAATCTTGTCACCTATGAATAATGAAAAGTGTAATAAGTTAAAAAATATTTTGTGTTAATAAACATTTATTGTTATTTATTACTAACTGTACCTGCGACTTCGTTCGCGATTGCCGTACCTGCAGATTAATTATTCACATATGAGCACATAAACAGTGCTCATATGTGAATAATGTAAATATGCTCATATGTAAATATGAGCACATAAACAGTGCTCATATTAAGGGTGAACTGGCCGGCCCGTTCTCCATACAAACGCCGTTGGGTAATCACTCCCTTATTTGAGAATTTAGGTCCAAAATAAAGCATGATACCGATTGATCTCGTCATTATCTAGGCTTGTATGATGCCGAAATTTTAATAAAATAATTAACCTGAGAATTATGAGCCTCGAAACATTTTCATATAAAGTTTTCGATGCTCATAACTTACAACTTAATTATCTTTTTAAAATTTCAGCATCATACAAGCCTAGATAATGACGAGATCAATCGGTATCATGCTTTATTTTGGACCTAAATCCTCAAATAAGTGAGTGATCACTTAACGGCGTTTGTATGGAGAACGGGCCGGCCAGTTCACCCTTAAGCAACGCTGTGGTCTGCGGTAATGTAATAACTGTGTGTGCTCTTAGCAAAGCATAGCTCAGAAAGGATCTTTTTGCTTTGGTATTGAAAACTCCCGCGTGGTATTTTCCAGAAGACAGTAGTTACGTATCTCAGAGAGTTCCTTCGCGGTTCGCACAATAAATGTTGAAGCAAAGTACTTTGTGCGTTTCTTTGTAATTTCGATTTTAAAACGGCATCTTTTTGCCGACGTTCTTCTTGTTTGGCGGTAGAACGAAAATATATAAGATCGTGCACTTCCATTACGCAATCTCCAAAGTATATCCGGCAAAAGATAGATATTTAAAAAACTGATAGTGGCGAATGTTCCAGATTTTAGAGTTTTATCTTAGCAAGCTTGCAATACTAGTTAAGTGTGCCAGGTTGCCCTTGGGGTGCCGCGCTGCCCGTGGGGTACCGGGCTGCCCATGGGGTGCCGGGCTGCCCGTGGGGTTAGAACTATTCTACCTGTTAATAAATTACAACTAAGTGTACATTTTGACTTTCATCCCCTTTCCCGAGGGAACCGTGCTGAATTTCGGGATAAAAAGTATGCAATAACCTTCTTCGTAGTATGAACTCAAATAGTGTTAAGTTTCATTGAATTCCATTGAGTAGTTGAGTTCAGTAGTTCAGGAGTGATGCGTGGCCGGGATACAGACAGACATACAGACGTCTGTCTGTCTGTCAAAGAGAGACAACAATAAAAAATAGTATAGTATTGGCATCAGTGTCAGCTACAGAATGCTCTCAAATATTTTTTTTCAAAATATCTGCAATGTACAGTATTGGATCTGTTACAGTTTTATTATAAGTATGTATAGAATATATTATCTAATCGCTGCTGTAATATTGCAAACCTCCGTTTTTAGAAGTCAATTAAAATTAGATGCATAAGCAACGTTGCATATTTATAAAAAACAAGTCCGATGACATTTGGCATTTCCTCGGGCGATAAGTTACGAAAGCAAACTGTTTAAGACTCCGTGTCAAGGTCACTGTGGTAGGTCACATTACTTTATTTTTATTGACTTAACAAAACTTTACTAATAATTTAAGTAAGTAGGGTTCCAAATAGGGCAAAACAGAGCTAAACAATTTTAAGAATGTCTTTATCATAATCAATTTATCTTTTCCTATCATTACGTTATAATATTTACCAACACTGAAATTCACATAAATTTAATTTGATAAATAGAATGTTACTTTTTCTGTGCTTTTACAATATTGTGAGAGTCACAAACACCAATGGAATGCGCCCTAGTATTGACATGATGTTTATTTGTAAATATATTCAATTTGACATTTAATTATACTTTAACATTTATTCTTTTTGACATTTGATTATAATATATAATAATTAATGTAAATCGACATTAATAATATTATTTTACTGTGTGATAATTTGTAATTGTTTTTAATGACTATAAACAAATTATTACTATTTATTATTATTATTAATGTATTATCATTTCGGTAGCATCACACCCGCGCTTACTTATATATATAAATTTACGGCGTACAAACGCATATACCAGGCCACTGTCGAGTCCAGTAGTAGCAGCTTTGCAATATTTTTACAGATGCTCAACCATATGACGCCAAGAAGTACCTACACAATCCATTCTTTTTCAAATTGTATCATATGGTCATTGTAAATAAAATACACAATAAGCATTGACGCGTGTTAAGCAAAAACATAATTTCTATGTTTCCGATGGAAAAAGATAACTGCCAACGGGCCTTGAACCCGCAACCCCAGAATACCGTCCTGGTGCATTTCCAATTCTTCTATGGAAGCGTACTGTATCTGTTGATTTTTTTAATCCGTTTGAATGCACGTCTTTTAGACATTGGTGATATCTGTTTATTATATCTAACAGCCTTTGACCACCTCACGTGATGGTAAGTGTTGATGTGATCGAAAATCTCGTTCAGGCTAACCTAGAATTAGGATAGCTGCCGGAACACACCGTTGGGTGCTTGGCGACAGATTTTCTACTTGAGGAGGTAGCTAGCCAGACGGGCATTCTTAAATTGCCCTACCACCATGCAAAATCACCACAATATCTATCTAAAGGTGCTGCCACACTGCTGTTTAAAAATGTTTACAAACGTTTGTAAACATTTTTAAACAGCAGTGTGGCAGTCTCCAAAAATGTTTTATAACTCACCAATTCCCTCAAAAAACAACACTATGTTGACTCGACTTCTTATCATTATGGCTTCTGCTGTGTATGCTAGTGTCATTAATGATGTAGGAAATTGTTTGTAAACATTTTTAACCAGCAGTGCGACAGCACCTTAAAAGAATTACTGTCTCGTCTGAAAAAAAAAATGAAAATATGAAAAATTCGGGCCCAGCAACAGGCCAGCCCTTGAAATCTGTTGACGTATCGGTATTTGACACCTATAAATGTACAGTATCACTATGTGGTCTAAAGGTCTGTTCAAATTTGTCTATCCACTTATCATATTGGTGCAATGAGACTGTTGACCGAGTTAGACTAAACAAACAACAAATGTGGGTAACATAATGACTTCGCTTGATCTAGAAGTGTGTGCTTTACCTCTATGTCAATTTACGACGTTTAATCATGAGCGAATGTCGTCATGGGAATAGCGAACAACGAACTGTTTGTGTCACCAAAATAAGCAAACGGAACCCTGTATAACATGTCCTATCCTCAAGCCAATAAAGCAATTCAAACAGAACACAACGCGATAAAAGTGAAGCCATATATAACAATGCTTCATTTCAATCTGTTTCTGTTATGCGCTTACCTACGAGAGATATATATAAGCGAGCTTGAGAGGAACAGTATGTATTTTATTGTGTTCGTGATTGAACAAGCATGTTAAGCGGTAATATCTGCCAATAACAGATGCATTTCGAAGAACTGCACTGCGCCAGTCGCCTTGACTTACAGTTGTTAGGTCTCATGCGCCTGTAGTTTTACTGGCTCTCAGACATTTTGCGAATGCTCGCCTGACTAGCTTCCACCCTCAAGTATAAAATCTGTCTCCAACCATCTAACTGTGTGTTCTGACAGCGGTCCTTGAGAGCCAGAAAAATTACAGTACGTCTCAGTTTGACGGGTGCAGTGCAATTAGTCACTTGTGATGAAATGCATCTGTTATAGGCAGAGGTTCACTTCACATCAGGTAGGACTGGCACTTGTTTCACACATAAAAAATAAGTTACTGATTGAGAGGACAACACCGACATATTGCCCTGGCTGCTTTAGTACTTCCTATCTTTCTGACTTTAAAAATATCGCTGATTTAGTCGACTGTAGAGAATGAATACGATAAACTTGGCAATGGGAAGGTCGCCCTTGCCTTGAAAGCAATAATTTTAATGTAGGGGACTACTACAAGGTAGCAAGGTATCGTAGTCTGCTGTTCACCCAGGAAGTCGATTTGTTTATTTGCCATGATGGAGCGCTGACCTCATAATGTCCGTCTACTGTAAAGGTCGATGCACTTTGGGTGCCCTTTCACAAACATTAAAACCTTCATTTAAAAATAGACTTAGCACCCAGCTCCTCGTGACTTAATGACATAGTAGTTTTATTTATTGCTGATTGGCTAGCCTTAACATTTACTTAGCCAAAAACAAAGATTGTCGTTGCTTAGTGCAATGTGGAACCCTATCGACACCCGACTCGAACTTGACCAGTTTTCTTAATACCTTCTATATATTCTCCATTTCTTTCGATTACAGAAACAATCCACACAACGATATGCCGCTGAAGCTCTCAACAGACGAACCGCTCACGTTGGGTCCACCGCCGCGCACCTGCTACCCGCTGGTCGTGATCCTGGCTCGGGATGTCAGAGACACTGGGGAATTGCGGCCTGATGATACGGTATATACCCTACTAGCTAGCCTACTAGGCTGGTGGTAGTTCTTCAACATTACACCAGGTTTGCAGTGGTGGTACACTGTGAATGCTTGCCTGGCTACTTGGACTAGCTACCATACCACCTTCAAATAAAAAAATCTATTGCCAATCATCGTAGGTTCCAACAGCTGCCCATGAAAGCATGTCATAAAGTTTTTTCTATTTATGGTCGTCCGCCACACCATTAAATGAGATGGTTGTTGACAAAGGCGAGCATTTCGCCGATAAAACAAAATCAGTAACAATTGATCTTACGTGATGATTTTCTCTCTTTCTTCCCACTGGAATCGGCACATCATGTACTATTCTTCCACACCTACTTTATCAGTTTTCGTCTTTGTTCTCACACAGTTCATACTCATAGTTCTTTCCGTTCTTCCATACATGCTACGGTATTCCGCAAACGCTTATATTCCTCTAACCGTGATAGTTAGATGATCAGAGTTATTGACATTGATTTCTTTCCATCGTATGTCGCGTCGGAGTCACTTCCGTTTCCACGAGTACCTTTCAATAATCTGTTCTTATTATAGACTGCTATAAAACAGTAGAGGTTGGTAAAAGAATATGATAATGAAACTGAGTGAATGATTCAGTCACCCCGTGACCGCACGATCACTGCAAAGTGTTTGAAACATCGGAACAAAAATAATGATAAATATACGCGATTTAAACCGTTTAGAGTTGTTTAATTACTATGAGTGAATGATTTCTATGAAAGTTGTAAGAACTAATATCATATCTGATACAGCGGAGTGCAAGAAAAAACTCTTTGTGTTGATCTATTCTATAGCGTAGGAAAAAGTTAAATTTAAGCAGTGATGACGCAGTGACAATGACTATAGACTGCCGTACAAAAGGCCCATGGTTCGAATTCGCCGCGGGCTTTTGATTCGCTGCATGGTGATAAGGCATTTCGCGAGTACCCGTAGTGGCCAGCTACCAAACATAAGAAGAAAACTTGTCCACAAGCACCTAAGCGGTGTGTTCCTTGAAAGCCAGTAAATGTTGATTAAGCCTGGTTTCTTCGACTACATCATCATTTACCATCAGGTCAGTGTGTGGCCAAAAGCATCAGCAATAAAAAAAAACATCACTGTCTTCCCCGTCCCGTAAGAACAATCATACCAGTTTATTGTTATATCGTCATATATAACACGTTGCAGGTGGCACTAGTGAGTGTGATCCACATCCGAGATGAGCAGTGCCCTCTACCCAGCGGTATCATCGCGCAGTACCTGAAGCAAGCCAACGGACACCTGTCCTGTTTGAAGGTAAGACCAGCCTCTGTTCAATGAAGACTTCCAGTCTGTTTATGTCCCTTCTAGTAGTAGTAGAGTAGAACGTTTGGAACTATGCCGGTAGCCTAAATCGTATCTGGGCCCTTATTGACTACCTAGAATGGTTGTAATTTTTTTTTCTTCTATGGATTTCTTTTTCAAAGGTAAAGATCAAAATGACTTTCAACTCCATTACCATCCTGATTACTCAGGCTCTTATTTCGGGCTTGGACGTTTATCCACCCATGGCTACACTTGCAGTGATAAGCGTCACAAGCAGTGCAAGTGACACTACAACTGCAATGGACAGGCCATTGCAGTTGTAGTGTCACTTGCACTGCACTCGTCCTGCTTCAAGGCAGAATCTCTGACACTGCAGTAGTACCCACCAAGATGGACTCTTGCTATCTAAAATATGGAATACTGCAACTACTTAGTAGCAGCAGAAGTCTTTGTGCGAGTTCGTTAGGGGAAGTACTACGACCGTACTTATTTTTATCTCCAAGCGGTAATGTTCACATTGCTGTGTTCTTGTGTGAAGGGTACGGGCGCCGGTGAAATTGCAGGCACATGAGACTAGACAACTTTATGTCTCAGAATCCATGTCCCCATACAGTGCAGTTCGCCACTAGTGATGAACTATCTCAGCCAGACCTCAGTCTACTGCTGGAAATCGAGTGCTTCCTGTGGAACAATGATTGAATAAAACAGAAATAATATCAAAGTTTCCAGTCATATGTTCCAATATTCTCGCCTCGTAACTGGTTGAGTGTTAACTGAATGCGACATTTCCAGCAACTGTACGTGAGCGGCGAGTGCGCCGGCGGCGCTGGGTACACACACACAGCGAGCGATGCGGCGGCGGCGGCGGGCGGCGAGGAGGAGGCGCTGTGCTGCGTGTGCGCCGCGCAGCCGCTGTCCCGCGCGCTGCTGCCCTGTCGGCACGCGTGTCTCTGCGCGCGCTGTCTGCGTGAGTACCGTCACGTGCCGAGTGTGTTCGGGCTGATCCAGCACACGCACCAACACACCAACACTTACTTACACACCTATTCAATATGGTATTATTCCATTGCCACAATACAGCCGAACTAATTTATAACACACTACTACACTAACCCACACACACACACATACATACACACACATACATACACACACACATATACACACACACATATACATACACACACACACACACACCCCCACACACACATACACCCACACCCCCCACAACACTTCCACGTGTAACACGAAATTACACCATATCGACGAGTCTATACATCGATAGGACACAATATTAACACACATCCACATTACATAAGATCAACTGATCACTGCAAAGAACGGTACACAATATTGACAGGTCACTACATCGACAGTACACAATATTGACAAGTCAATGTTTCCACAGAACTTAATATCGTCGAATCACTGCAAACAAGGTATATGGACGTACACAATATCGACGGGTCACTACATCGACAGTACACAATATTGACAAGTCAATGTTTCCACAGAACTTAATATGGTCGAATCACTGCAAACAAGGTATATGAATGTACACAATATCGACGGGTCACTACATCGACAGTACACAATATTGACAAGTCAATGTTTCCACAGAACTTAATATCGTCGAATCACTGCAAACAAGGTATATGGACGTACACAATATCGACGGGTCACTACATCGACAGTACACAATATTGACAAGTCAATGTTTCCACAGAACTTAATATCGTCGAATCACTGCAAACAAGGTATATGGACGTACACAATATCGACGGGTCACTACATCGACAGTACACAATATTGACAAGTCAATGTTTCCACAGAACTTAATATCGTCGAATCACTGCAAACAAGGTATATGGACGTACACAATATCGACGGGTCACTACATCGACAGTACACAATATTGACAAGTCAATGTTTCCACAGAACTTAATATCGTCGAATCACTGTGAACAAGGTATATGGACGTACACAATATCGACGGGTCACTACATCGACAGTACACAATATTGACAAGTCAATGTTTCCACAGAACTTAATATCGTCGAATCACTGCAAACAAGGTATATGGACGTACACAATATCGACGCCACAGAAAACAATGTAGTACGAGTACAAACGGCTAGATACATGAGGACAGGTGTTGTAAAAAAAAAAGTCATTGATTTGAATATATTTTTACCGGCGGCACAGCCGGTGGTATCCCTTTTAGAACAAAACTAACTATATAAAACACTACAGCTACTTCAATGGAACATTTAGACAACCCATATTAAATTAAATAATGAATATTGTAACATGAATATTAGTTATATTTTATTATAGTACTTCATGATAATAATAATAATAATGAAAAAAAAAAAAAAAAACAACTACCGCTGACAGAAGTCGCCTTTTTTCACAAAACAATTTTAAAATTGTGTTTTTACAGTTTTTGTAAGAAATTTCATTACTTTATACAATTCCCAGTA
Source organism: Plagodis pulveraria (assembly GCA_963890685.1). Taxonomy (NCBI): domain Eukaryota; kingdom Metazoa; phylum Arthropoda; class Insecta; order Lepidoptera; family Geometridae; genus Plagodis; species Plagodis pulveraria. The sequence goes on along the minus strand of OY982964.1, from coordinate 3,892,688 downwards.
TTTATTAAAACCTGCTATAACATAATAGCAAAACAGCTAAGAGAATATTGCAAAAGAAACAGCAAAAATGACTCCAAAAAGTAATATTGACACCTTACGTCAAAGAAATATAAACAACAACAAATTACGAGTTAAAACAGAAAACTAAATGATTAAATGATTACAAGATCAAAGGCGAGGGAGAAAACTACAGCGGAGACCACCTGCGCACGTGTCCAATCATCGCCTACCCCGTCATCTAAGAGCTCCTCGTCGGGAGACGAATTCCACACTCCCCGCGAATCGAGTGCATCGAGTGATGGGGGTGGGCCACCGACGCCGCCGCCGCCGCCGAGACCTGTGCGACGGGGACGTCCCCCGCTACCGGCACGCTTGGAGCCTGTGGGGCAATCTGCTCCGCGCCCGGCCCCCGCTACCGGTGGTGTAGTGCGCCGCATGCGATGGACCCCATCAATAAATGAAAACTGCATGCGTGCCTACTATGAGGCTACAGAGGGAGGAACCATCTTGACTGCGTACCGTAATCGTATGCTGCCTCTGTTTCAGACCCTTGAGCCGACCGTCGCCGTATCCGCTCAACGCCTGTCGGATCAAGTACGAGCTATCCACCGATGCAAGCTGTTGGACCAATCTGTGCTTGATCGGCTCCGCCTGGAGGCGCTTACTACTCGCGCGGCTCCTCCCCTAATGCAGGATCTACCTACCGCGTTGTCGACCCCGGCCCTGGCTGTTATACCGTCACCGGAGGTGACACCAATGGCAATGGTTGATCTTGATGTTGGGGAGGGAGATTGTGCGAGTATGAGCGTGACTAACCAGGTGAGTGAGCAATTGAGGAGGGCTTTGGAGGACGCGATTAGCCAATATCGATACACACCCGACTCTAGGCCGCGACTACCACGTTTGCCTACTCATAGACGCAATCTAGCGTTAATGGGGGCCTTGAATACTTTGCTGGCCCCGTATTTGCGAACTAGCGAAGATTTAGTTGATACCCATTCGATATTGTACTGTGGCGCCATTGCGGCGTGTCGTGTTGCTCGTGTCAAGTTCCCGGACACTGACCGAGCACCGCGTCCCGCCGGGTGTGCGCCCGCATGGCAAGTACGGATCGAGCGACGTATCAATTCATTCCGGACTCTCATTGCTAAACTACTCTGCTTCAGTCGGGGCAATAACCGCCCCCGAGTGATGCGTTTCGTGACCCAGGCCTTTGCTGGAACCGGTGTCCCGCCCCGAGACTACATGACCTGTGTCACGGATCGCATTGACTTTCTGAAACAGAAGATCTATGCGTGGGCGAGTCGTATTCGTCGCTACAGAGAGCGTGTTGATAGATACTGGCTTAATCGCCTCTTTCAAAGTGATCAGAAGAAGGTATACCGGAAGTGGGAAGGGACCAATCAGAGTGTGATCGATGGACAACTACCTGATGCCTGTACCATGAATGATTTCTGGCGTGGCATCTGGTCGATACCCGTCGAGCACACAGAAGGTGATTGGATTAGTGTTGTCCAGCGGGAATGTGAGTCTATCGAATCCATGGGGTCTGTTAATATAGACCCCGTAGACGTTACTTGTGCAATTCGTTCGACCCAGAACTGGAAAAGTCCTGGCCCGGACGGATTGCACAACTTCTGGATAAAATGGATTCGTTGCTCACATGACCGATTGGCAACTCAATTTCAAGAGGCCCTTGAGCTTGGTTCTCTTCCCCGTTTCATGACTACCGGTATCACCTTCCTGCTCCACAAGTCCGGTAGTACCACGGATCCGAAAAACTATAGACCTATCACGTGCTTGCCTACCATCTACAAGCTCCTTACATCCATTCTGACCACAAAAATTAACACGCACATTGTTGCGAACAATGTTTTAGCCCCTGCTCAGAATGGATGTAGGGTTGGGTCCCGTGGTACTAAGGAGCTCCTCCTCATAGATATGACCATTAGCCAACAAGTTCGGCGGAACAGAGGGGCTCTCTCTGTTGCCTGGATTGACTACAAGAAGGCCTATGATTCAGTGCCTCATTCATGGCTGGAAAGGATATTAGAGTTGTATAAAATTGATGCAACCCTAAAATCCTTTTTAGCTGCGTGTATGAGACAGTGGACCACAGTCCTTCGTCAACCAGGTGGTAGCAACACTTCCTCTGACCCGCAGGACTTTATAAGGATTGAGCGGGGCATCTTCCAGGGTGATAGTCTAAGTCCATTGTGGTTTTGCCTAGCGTTAAATCCTCTCAGCACTTTGCTGAAGGATTCAGGGCTAGGCTTTCGGCTTCGAAGAGGAGGTGAGGTCATTAGTCATCTGCTGTACATGGACGATCTCAAGCTGTTTACTCCGAAACGCCAAGACTTGATGGAGCTACTAAAAACTACACAGGTTTTCAGTAGTGCCATTAGGATGGAGTTTGGTGTAGATAAGTGTGCGGTCTTGCATGTACAGCAGGGGAACGTTGTAAATTCTCCGAATTTGCAGCTTTCTGAGACAATGACTTTCAGATCTCTCTCCGAAGTCGAGACCTACAAGTACCTCGGTATGTCAGAGTCGTTGGGTATTTCGGTAGAGGACATCAAAAAATCGGTAAAGGAGCGCTTCTTTTTCCGCCTGACAAAAGTACTTAAAAGTCTTTTGTCTGGAGGCAACAGGGCGCGCGCCTTTAACGGTTGGGTGATGCCTCTACTGATATACTCCTTTGGCATACTGAAGTGGACACAGACTGAGCTGGACGCCCTGGATAGAAAGGTCCGACAACTGCTCACTTCACATCGCATGCTACACCCGCGCTCGTCCGTTATGAGACTGTACATTCCACGGAAATGGGGAGGTCGCGGCTTTTTAAATGCCAAGACCCTTCACAACCGTGAAGTGTGCAATCTCAGGGATTATTTCCGTAACCACGAGTGCGGGATGCATCGCGATGTCGTGGCGGTTGACAAGGGCCTCACACCGCTCTCCTTGGCGAACGATAACTGGCGCAAACCAACGATGCTGAGCACCGATGACCGCAAGGCAGTATGGAAAGGCAAGGAGCTGCACGGTAGGTTTTTCCGGGCCCTAACAGGGCCTGATGTGGATTTACCAGCTTCGGTGAATTGGCTACGCTTCGGAGACCTCTTTGGGGAAACCGAGGGTTTTGCCTGTGCAATTGCAGACGAAGTAATGATGACGAACAACTATCGGAAATATATCTTGAAGGACGGTACGGTCGACATTTGTCGAGCATGCCGCCGACCCGGAGAGTCACTCAGGCATATCATTTCCGGTTGTTCGCATCTTGCTAACGGCGAGTATTTGCACAGGCACAACCAAGTGGCCAAGATCATCCACCAGCAACTTGCCCTTCAATACGGCCTTGTTGAGTCAGAGGTGCCGTACTACCAGTACGCACCGGCGCCAGTTCTCGAGAATGGTCGTGCATTGCTCTACTGGGACCGCTCTATCATCACGGACAGGACTATTGTTTGCAATAAACCTGATATCGTGGTGGTCGACCGATCCCAGCGCCGGGCAGTGCTCGTAGATATCACCATCCCACATGACGAGAATCTCGTTAAGGCCGAAAAGGATAAAGTCAGCAAGTACCTTGATTTGGCTCACGAGGTAACCGCCATGTGGGATGTTGACTCGACGATCATTGTCCCGATAGTCGTTTCGGCGAACGGCCTTATAGCGAAGAGCCTCGACCAACACCTTAAGAGGCTCTCGCTAGATGGTTGGATCAAGGGTCTGATGCAGAAGGCAGTGATACTGGACACAACACGCATTGTCCGGAGGTTCCTCTCTCTGCAGCCCTAACCACTGGTCGCTTGGGCTCTGCCCCGCGACCAGCGGCACCCTAGTTTTAAGTTTTTTATAATATTTATTTTTGTAATAATGTTGTAAAAAATTTAAAATTATGTTGTATAATAAATAAAGTGAATAATAATGATATAATATACAATAATATAATAATACTTAATATTTTTTCACCATCACTGTTTAAAAATCATGTCTGTTACACGCTCAATAAAAATACATCTTAAATATGTACCTATCAACGATACCATGTCCTTCATGGTAATATTGCAATACCCAAATGGCTTTCATTTATGCTCGTAAAATGTTTGTGTCACCTAACCAAAATCACTATGACTTTGACTTATAAGTCATTGCAGACTCACAGCTCACAGGTAGGCCAAATGCTCCATCTCACTACCTGTTGGCAGCATTCCTGGCAGCATTTGAATATTTATTTTTATTAAATTAAATATAATGTACTCATCCTTAGTTGTCATTATTCGTTTATTTGTTTTCTTTTAATTTATTATTTATTACTTATATTGTACATACAGGTAATTTTTTTTTATGAAGTTTTATTTTAGGTTCGCAGATTGTTTCGATAGCAGGTAATTAGTTTTTTTTTGTGGATAATATAAGTGTGTAGAAATATATTTTTGTTTTGTTTAACTGTTTAACAGAATGTAGGTAGGTATTATCTATTACATACGTTTTTAGCGTTTTGCGGACTGTGGTTCTTCCTTATTTGAGTAAGGAAGGAATCCTCTCTTGAATTTGGATTTTCTTGCTCCTAATATATTATCTCTCCTATTTTATTTTAGATTTACTAATAACTAAAACCATGGCCGTATGTGGTGTCGCGTCTAGCACGAAACAGAAGGAAATACTGAAATAACGGGTTTTAGATTTAATATTTTTAGGCGAAATTCATACATACAACTGAACTTATATAAAACTCTAATGTGCTAATCCACATACAATAATATACTATTATTCATAGGAGATACTTGATTAATAGAAGTAAGTAAGGTAGTGAGTTGTAAAAAGTTGTACAGCTAACGATGGTCGTGGTAGGACAAAATATATATTAACTTTACCAAGTTTGTATATATTTGAAAATATGTATGTTCGTAAAAAAATGAGTAAATTTAAATTAAACAGTGACAATCACGATTACAATACTAGGAATAAAGATAAAATAGCGGTGCCAGGTTCTAGATTAGCAAAGACAAATAAAAGGTCCTTCTTAGGTAATTGTGTGCGGTTTTATAATAAAGTTCCCAAACGTATTACAACGCTCACAGAAGGGAAATTCAAGTTGGACGTGAAAAGCATATTGATTAAAAAATCCTACTACCTGTCACCTACATAATTTAAACAAATATTGTAATAACTCTATTATATAGTAAGTTTGTAACACATTGTTAAAAGATGTTTAAAATAATGTCCCCGAGTTTCTTGCCCGTTCTTCTCGCAGTGGCTCTATATAATTTATTTGCTGAACGTGGCAGTACAATGTAGAATATTTCAATACTAAAATTTGTAATTGACCTTCATAAAAGCGTCGTAGACGACTAAATTGAATAAATGATTTTGACTTTGACATCACTAAGAACTTGCAGTTGTGCCCAAGTTAGTGATAACCCCATATGTATGCCCGGCACGCGGCACCCATTGATCTAAGGGCGCGGCTGCAAGGCTGCGACATTGGCAGAGATCCGCTAGAATCGGATGCGCCGGCGCACGATGCATACGAAACGACGCTTTAATTCAAAGCTGGTGTGGAATAACAATGAGGGTATTAGAATGACTGTTTTACTGGACGAATCTTAAATAATGTAGGTCTACTACTACTGTCTTTGATTTCTTTAAAATTTTTATTTTGAAAGTAGAAATCCTTTCCGCCTTTAACCTCTGTCTCAACTGTTGGTAAATGATGTTATGGTCGGAGATAGTAAGAGTAAGATAGTTGTTGTTAAAAAAAAATATTATTTTCAAAATCTACTGAGGAATTGAAGACGTTAAATACCAAAGATTTGTTTGTATTTTAAAAACTATAGCTGCGTTCTCGCTTTAACAAACGGGGAACGATCGGGAATAGCGGCCCGCGTGTACTGATGCGTAGAACTATTGAATTTTTTGAAAATGAAATGTATACAACTAAAAAACAAGAAATTTGAATAAAAATATGTTTGGTTAGATTAGGTATTTACGAAAATCTACTGTAGAATTAATTGAAGATGTTAAAATACCAAGGAAAATAAAAATAACACTTATTTGTGTACTTGGCGAATAGAAATACCTAATCAAGCCACATGGGTGATATCTAACCAACCCACACGGTTCTTTTAAAATTCTTCCTAAACCTTAAAATCCTGTGTACATACTCTTCACAGGATTTTAAGGTTACTAATCTTAATAGGGCTCTATTTTCCCCTTTGGCTACAGAACACTCAAAATGAGCCGTTTCCTCAACTCTGTAACAATACATAGCTCAGTTAATCCCCAAATTTAACGTGTTTTTTTTTCTTTAATTCCAGCAAAACTAGACAAATGCCCGATTTGCCGATCGATGATCACCAGCTACTTCTGCATCCGAAACGAGGAGGAGCCCCTCTCCGAACTGAAGAATCAACGGTTCCCGTTCAACCGGAGACTTTTCAACTTGTTTCACTATCACTGAACGGTGAGTGTCGACACCTTAGAGTGTGGTTACATCACTGGGGGCCAACTCCCACCTCCTAATTCAGTCTTATTTTATCCTTAAATTTTCAATTCGTACTAGCACATATCACTATAGTAAACTTACATTAAAACTTCAACACGAGAGCGGGCTGCATGCATCCAATCAAGTCTTTGTGCGATAGAGATAGCGCTATATGAACATTATTGTTTATTGACGGCCACGGTATGATTCTCTGTACTCTATCAACCGGATAGTCTACTGCTGAACACAGTCTCCTCCAATACCTATGGCGATGTTTTCCGTAATCTCCAAGCTTGGCAGGCGGCTTGGGTATCGCAGTGTGAGATATCAATTCCTCAGAAAGTGCTGCTGCCCTCCCTCTGTAGTGTTACCCTTAGTCGCCTTTTACGACACGCACTGGTAGAGATGGGGGAGTGACGTTACCCCGGCACCCCACGGGCTATAAATCTCAGTATCAATATTTTAAACTTGAAATAATGACGTTGGTGTTCCATAATAGATTTAAAAAGGTGGGAGTTGGGCCCTAGGCCCTAATTCTCTTAGCTATTGACCAAACGCCACACTACTGCGATGTTTCTGCGATCAAACTGCTGTTAATGTCAAATTCGGTAGTCTGCTAATTCTAGCTCCTAATCGCAGTTGTATAGCAATCGCGTCGCTATCATATGGCTGTGCTAAGGCATGCAAATGTTGCCACTGAAATAATAATGAAAACTTCTATCAATCAAGCATCAGTCAAAACACCAATACAGTGGGTTTTCTAGCAAACAATACATTAAATAAATATATTTAAATCATTTAGCTATTTTGCTATCTAAAATCCTTTAAAATATTTTATGCCACTGTAGCAACGCAATCGCAACAAAATAGCTTATAGCATACCAAATATGTCAAAAACCATGATAAACTAATGACTTGCGATCGAACCTAAATAGCGGAAAGACTAGGGATACTGTCAAAAACTAAATTTTTCATGCAATTAAGTTGCGTTAACGCCGTTCAATAGTTAAGAGAATCGGGCCCGTGGATAGTTGTAAACACCGGTCTGTCGGTGGTATTTAATCGTCAACTAGGTCTGCACCCGCGGTGCCCCTAACCGAGCTAATGATCAAACGGGTCCCGTTCAAGAATTCACTCTCCTAATCTGTACTAAATAGAGTATTTGGACTAAAGTACCTAATCTTATTAAATGTACCTATGAGGGTAGCAAATTAAAGTTTTTAACTGACTTTATCAGGCAAAAAAAATGAAAGATTGGATAAAAATACTTTTCTTATACATACTTATATCATAGGGAATAGATAGAAGGGAAACACCCAAGAGGTCGCAGTCCCATGCGATGGCCAAGTCAAATCCGCACTACCATTGACAACAGTGTTCATGACGCCATTCACATCGCCAAAGATAGGAACAGGTGGCGACAAATTGTCAAACAAAAGGTGATTTCCACGGGGTATCACGACCCCCAGCTTTGAGGATAATGACGCAAGGAGGATACATACTTATTGCCTTTAGAATTCAGAGTTTTTTTTTTGTATGTTGGTGCATTCATTTTGTCTTAGTATGTAAATGCAGAGCAATTTTTATTCTAGTACCGATTAATGCACAGTCAATGCTGAAAGTCATTCTAGTCTGCGTTATCTTTTACTGTCGTTATCTTTCTATCACGGGGAGTGTTCTGAGGAACTGTTCGATTTTATACCTCCAGCAATATTTTGCATCGAACGTCCCGACAGAGCTTGATGTTCCATATACATTGACGTCTGGAATTCTACAACCGCGCGATTCTTGACGGGCACAGTGCAATTCGCCGTCGGCGAAATGCATCTGTTATAGGTAGAGATTAGTCCACTTAACATCAGGTGGGCCTCGGGCTAGTTCCGTCACAATAAAAAAAAACTCATTGCATTTTCTGCCACGCCACAATTTGGAACCAGCTGCCATGTATTATTTCCGAACTGATACGACTTAGCCTTCAAGAAGAGAGCATATTCCCTCCTCAAAGGCGGGCAAGGCTACCTCGATAGCTCTGGTATTGATGGATTTATGGCAAATAAAATGTAGATTAACGTTTTATAAAGAGATTTAATGAACAGATAACTTGGTACAGACAGGTAATATGGTGGTTCGCAGTTCGCAATAGAAGTGAAAAGGAAAAAATCCAGAGAGTAATTACATCATCTAGGCACTTGACGTTACTTACAACATAGATAATATTATACTAAAACGTCCGTACTACACGACTCAATATAGGGTTAAATTTACATGTTCAAACAGGTATTATGGATGTTCCTTGGTGACGATTATCACTTACCACCAGGCATACCAAACGTGAGCCTGAACACGTTTGCGCTCCTATCACAAAAAAACCATGATACCACTGATATCGGGGACTATGGCATGGGAGCGTGGTACGTGTCGCCAGAGACAGTAGAGAGTCAGGTCCCATGAGGTGAGACTCACCATAAAGGAATACTGGCAATTAAAAAAGAAATGACAAGTTACAAAGCTACGAGAGGGAAAATTATAGTCAAGTGCGTGATTCGAACCCGCACAACATGCGTTATTGCTAAAATGAAAATAATAAAATTATCGGGTTGCGTCATCATTTAACAAGTTTAAAGCTAATTACAAAATTAGTCTTGTTTGTAGTACAACGTAAGTTGAACTATAGGTGTCGCTCCATCCCCATACGATGGTTAAAGAACGAGAGGAAATATTAGACTTATGAGTCATTGTCGTGTTAGCTCAGTGGGTCAGAGCATGTCGTCGGCTATAGGGGTGGATGACGGAGGATACTGATAGCATTCCTACCAAATTTCGGTTAGGTAGAATCAATCTGTCGCCAAGCACCTAACGGTGTGTTCCGGCAGCTGTCCTTGAGAGCCAGTATTTCTAGGTTAGCCTGATCAACATCTTCGACCACATAATCACTTACCATCAGGTGAGATAGTGGTCAAAGGCTAACCTATAGGCATTAAAAAACCCTATCGATAAATGGACTCCAAACTGATAGGATTCATATGGGATTGTGAAAAGAGGTGAAATATTATCTATATATATAGTTTCTGTTATATTTAATATTGTATATCATTTCTCTTCCAGGGTACGACGAGAAAATCGTGAAAAAAAATATGAGGACTATAAAAAAAATCAGTGAGAAATATCATTTAGTTATTAATAACCTACTCTTATAAAATAAAAAACACGTAGTCATGTTTGTAATAAATAATAATACATAAAAAAGAGTGAATGCAAGTGACTTACCTATCTGTTTAGATATTTGTGATTTAGCGTATAAAAGACACTGTCCTATTGTTATAAGGGTCGATTCACACGTCTCAGAATATTGTCAGAAGGTGCTAAAGCCGAGATTCCATTGTGCAAGTTCTCATTGTCACATTGCATGTGCAAGTAACTTGCAAACGTTTGTACCAAAGCTTGTATTATGAATGCAAGAGTTGAAAGCAAACTGAGTAGGTTAAAGAATACAATTTTACACCTACATCATGGAAGGGCGACGTGCTGTGTATGGTGCTTCTTGCAGAGAAGTTTCGGAGATACTAATTTATATGTAGTAGAAAATCTGTCGCCAATCACCTAACAGTGTGTTCCGGCAGCAGTCCTTGAGAGCCAGTAAAATTACAGGCCTATATATGAGACCTAACAACTGTACGACTCAGTGTGACGGGCACAGTGCAATTCGTCGTTGATGAAATGCGTCTGTTATAGGCAGAGGTGAGTCCACTTAACATCAGGTGGGCTTCGGGCTTGTTCCGTCACAATAACATATGTTACCTTTTGAATACAAAAAGAAACATCGGAAATTCAGAGTATGCAGCCTGTTGTGTGCATATAGAGTATATATTTCAACTCCACTTGCTGCAAGCAACTGGCACCTTGCATACCAGAAACTTACATGATAGAATCGCGGTTTTGGATGAAGCGGAATTTAGATACTTTAGTAAATGGTAATTATTCTTTGTTTATTTGGTATACTTCTCTTTTTTTGTTATTTCTTTGTGTTTTGGTATTATTAAGTATTTTTAAATATATATTTAGATGTATGTTTGAAGAGATTTTTCAGGGGTTTTTGATTATGAGATTTGAACATTTGTTTTTTTTTTGGATTTTCCACTTTTGATAATGGTTTCGTTTCAATGACGAGTGAATCGACGTAATACTATTCTTGACTGTACTTTCAATTCTAGTATGTATTTTATTTATAGTGCACAACGCAGCTAGGGTAGTTTGGGATTGTTGACTGACCTACATGGGATGGAAATATTAAAAAGAAATATACTTACATATTATTATTAGGAAATAATTAAAAGAGGGAAACGAGAGCACATTATCGTCGATTTTGCCATACTCTTTCATGGCCTTCATTAGCCGCAAATATCACAAGCGTTTCCGTCTTTACGGCCTATTAAGGCGTCATATTTTTCTTCTATATTCTTCTACAGCGAATATATTTGCCAAAACACTACACATGAAACTTTTATATATGGTCGAAACAATTAAAAGATAAACCGTGGCTTCTGGAAAGCATCTACTCATATATCTCCAGCGCGCTTAGAAAGCGGCGGGGTACTGGCGTATAGGGCGGGGTACTGGCATTTGTGGATGTTTCTGAAACAAAGTTTTGTGTGTACAAGGACAAGGTGAAACAAATTCTTTGTGTACGAGTTATTGTTAAATGTTTCGAAAAACACGTCGCAGATGCGCCTTTAAATCAAAATAAGTAGTACATCTCAACTCCTCAGTCAAGTCAATGATCCCAATCATCAACAGTAATTGTGCACTATCGTTGAAACATCTTATATAATAATATGTATATTTAAATAAGTGTGGGTGCAAATATGGAACTGTGATATACAAGATGCTTTGTGAAACTGCTACTCTGTAAATATTAAGGTAAAATAGCGTATATGTGTGTTTGTGCGGGCCTGGAAACAGTGTCGAGACATTACTATTATATATATTATTGCAGCTTATTTAGAATAGGTTTAGGCGCCGGGCTATGACTGCTAGCGGTCTGAGTTCTGCTTTCCGCGTTCAATATTCAGGGAATTATGAATATGAATTATTAGGACGAGCGAAGCGAGCGATCTCTGTCCCACAACTTGAACATTTTGTGAACCCTTTTATTGAAAAACTATCAAGCCTATAGATTTGTGCTTTTACATAGTAATTTAACTACATATCTAGATGTGTTATCAGTGAAAACTAAATTATAACCATGAACATAAATGAACATTAACAATTTTGTGTTCATTGGATATAATGTTATTGTACTGCTAACGCCATCTGTTAGAAAACCAAAGAGTTAACATTCAGAAATAAACTCAATTATTAAATAAATCGTAGTGAATCTACATAATACTAGATGACACCACTAGAATCAGGTTGTAAAATAAACGCAAGACCTCACATAGCTCATCTTTATGCTAGTATTTGAATGAACCTAAAGCCTTTTGAAAATATATAGTCCTAATTAGGATATATACTCGAATAAAAATGGATGTTTATTAGTATGTACTCCCAGTGGACAAGTTCTCGGATAAAATCACATCTCTCGTCGCGAGCGGTCGAGTTTGTTAGTTCAATACTATCTATCTATTATCTATAATTCAATAAATTTCTTCTACATTGATATAACAAGAGAGAAGAATAACAAATCGTTGATAGGTTGATGATACAATTGATGACAACTATGTAATAGCACTGTCGATGACAAAGGTTAGGTAATTTTACTAAAAAGGTAATACCATGATCCAAGAAAACAATTATTGTATCATGGCTAATACATGCATTACGACAGACTCATAAATAATTTTGATAGAACGTGCGTTCTCTTTGACCGCCGCGGTCTGACTGCTGGGGGCCAAGTCTGCTAATTACATGTTTATATTCAGCATAGATTCATTCAAGATTCATACAAGACAGAATCGGTAGTCTGCTGATCCCTTATGAATTTATGAATCTATGATGAATCTAGGCTGGTTTGACGATATTGCCAACTAAAAATAAAAAGAGAAGAGTAAGGTTATTCAGAAAACAATTTCGTAATTATTTATTATTACTTTATTATTTCGTTTCGTTTTCATATGAAACGGAGATTGAATCAATATTGACTCAATATGAACAATATGAAGTTAGTAGACTACCAAAACTGTCAAAATTGACCAGGCCGAGTCCATTATAGATTCATATTGATTGACAGACTTAATTAATTGCAGACTTGACGCCCTGTTGTGTTATGTGTTTCACAGTGAAGTGTGACCGCAGAACTCGGAACTCTAGAACGCTGTGTGGGCACGGCGCCTTAATGAATTGTGTGCTACTTGTTAATTATTGAATTAATTTGAGATTAAATACATTATTGATAATAATAAAATACTAACAGCGTGCGTCTGACGTCACGTCTGCTTATCAAGAAATTTAGACGGAATTATGTTTTTAATGTGTTATTTATTGAAATTAGTTTTTTTAATGGAATTATCGCAAATTAATGCCCGAATCTATATAATCCTTAATTTAAATATATTGCAATATGAATTGAAAATAAATAGTTTGCTTTCTTTGGCAATTGTACACCATTATGAATCTTTACGTTCCTATTCAATGTTAGTAACGGATTTTGATTATAATTATTATTACTTATTAATTTAATTGTTTCTTACAATAAGTTTACAAGAAAGACATTGTTTCCAGGCCTTTTTGTTGGTACTGAATGTGTGTAGACAATGAATGGTAGGTATATATTGATAGTCTAAATTTAAGACGAAAGATCACATTTTATATTGTAAAAGAAATGAAATTCTTGTGACTTTACGGTCAAAGTTAAAATGGACAATTCTAAAGGCAACGCAATTCAGTATAAAGTAACAGGCAAAAGAAGGGATAACAATGATAACATACTTATTTCATTCATGTATGCCCGAGTTCGGGTCCGAGTGTGGCTAACAGGTTAAATCTGGGCACGCACTTATTGTGGAAATTTCTATTTTTTTTTATATTACCCACAAAATTACATCTATGAGAAAAGTTAAAATTACGTGTGAGAAACCACACACGCTTGAGCCCTAAAACATTTAAGCTATCGCAATAGGTAACGTCACAGTTGAATTTTTCGTTGTATTTTTGTAAGATCTGCTTCTAATTTTTTTTTGTCTGACATACCTACTGTACAAAGTTTTACTTCGGAAATAAAGGACAACCGAAATACAATAAATGGCCAGTTATGAACGTTTACTAATAATCAATGTCCATTTGTATATTCGCCTTCGTCGTTGGCAGGCGTTACGCGGGATTGCGTTGCCTAAATATCAACTTTGACCATTATACATTTCAATGATATAATATATCCTAAACTTACACATCCTAGAAAATGAATTTGTAGATTGTAAACAAAATATTTTTGTATGTACTAATTATTGAGTGAATTTGTTTACGTAGTCTTCCATTTAGTACCCTAAATTTAGATCTCATTGTATGGAACCTAATTAAAACAATTTAATTAAATGTATTTCTGATATATTTTGCCCGTAGACGTGCATGAGCGGGACCGGAGTCGTTTTTTTTATTGAGTCCAAATAGACCATAAAAGTCAACTTCTAAAAATTCTCAAAAAGCCGAATATTTCGTTTACTTCCCGTGGTAATAACAATAGTACTACTAATTGATTTAGTAGTACGACGTTTTATTTACCCATATTACAACTACTGGAAATAAAAATAGTTTGTAAATTTTTTTTGATGTTTGTTATAATAACAACGTCAAGTGCCGTTGTTCTGACAGCTGTCAAAGTGAGAGTTGAGATCATATTTTTCAATGTTAATTTCATATATGGTCAACAAATTGGTCCAAAACATGTGATGTCAGATGTGACAGATGTCTAAGTGACAGCTGATGTTGTTTAAATCAATTTTGATTTCACATTTGGGTGTTAACTCTATTTGTTTATTAAATCTGTTGTCTGTTTTATATATTTATCTCTACAGGTTTCTAAACCATTAAATGATTACCTACTAGTTCATACCGACTTTATTTTAATAAACATACACTATCCATGCTTTGACATTGGCAGAATATCGTCAAACAACGATAAAAGCAATAAAATTAAGAAGAATGTAGACACGATTTAATCCTGTAGTAATAAGATGAGCACAAAAATCCCCATCATACTACAAAAATTGTTAGTAGTACCATATACAATATGTAAAATAAAATTACCCTTGTTACTACTGGTAGTACCTTGTTACTTCGGGAAGTAAACGTACATTTTCATTACCTAGTTGTTCGTAGTCTGGAACTGCGTGGTAGAAATAATCGGCTCGCCCCGTTTCAAATAATCTTCATAACATATCTGGCAAATCGTGGGTATTTCGAAACCTTTGCCTATCTGTGAGGATATAAAAACATTGTTTTTTCAGACTACCATAGAGTCATTAAAATCGTATGTGTTTTACAGGAACCTATATATTCAAACGTATTGTCAGTACGCTCGCTATAAGAACTCACTGTACTAAGTGTCACAGCCATATTGTTGTCTAGCAGCTGTACGTCTATGGGCTTACTTAATCATTAAATTTTTACATCTCTGATTTCAAACAAAAATAAAATGTGAAATGAAATATAAGATTTGTTGTCCCTGGATGCGAAGAACTGGGGGACAACAGGAATAACACATTTTATGTAATTGAAATATCTAGTAATATAAATCACCGTCCACGATCGCAATAAATAAAATAAAAGTGTTGAGACTTCTTATTACTCGCGAAGGTAAGTTTAAACTCTGGTCTTGTTACTTAAGGGTGAACTGGCCGGTCAGTTCTCCATACAAACGTCATAAGGTGATTTGACACTCACTTATTTGAGGATTTAGGTCCAAAACAAAGCAAGCGATACAAACCTAGATAATGACGATATCAATAGAAAGTATGCTTAATTCTATACCTAAAATCTCAAATAAGGGAGTGATCACCCTACGGCGTTTGTATGGAGAACTGTACGGCCAGTTCAACCTTAAGGACCGAGTCACATGTTCCGAGTGATACGGCGTTTGTTAATAAATTATATTTCATAAAAAATATGTCTCATCAACTTACCTGATGAGTGAAGGTCGATCTTCCATGTCTCCTCTACTATTACAGTAAATAAGAAGTCTCGCATTTTTTTTTACTAGTAATTTATACTCGTATGATATCAACCTGTGTATTTACTGCCATTAGAGCCCAAAGAGGCTAGATTTGAGTTTCGCAAGTTTATTGTTTGGAGATATTGTATATTTTGTTTAGTGTAATGTATTAAATTCTGAAATAAACGTAAGAATTGCCAAAGTATAATATTGTTGTTTGATTGGGACCAAAATCCACACAATTCTATTGGATCCACTAAGTAGTGGAACCAACAGTTCGTCACCCAATAAAGAAACGCATGAATATACTTTTGCTATACGGAGGGTAAGATATTTCAGTTCATTTATTTATTCATAAACAAAGTACATTGTATTTGAATATTAATTTTTAGTCCTTAAATAGTATCTTTAAGATTACATTTAAAATTGATAACACATTTTATTTATGTTTACTTTATGTAGGAAAGGAGAATCATCTGTGTACATGAAAAACTGTCCGTCCAAATGCATTAAATTAGGGTGGCGCCACAAGCATCACGGTACATTTTAAAGGAAGCGCCAAAATCAATGGACGTAATATTCACAGTTCACGAAATAAAATCACTCTAGCTACACGTTTTCTCATAATAATTCTTTGAGGTTATATTTACTACATTACTTTACACTACATCAGTAGTTGAAGTTTTCAATAAATAGCTACTTAAGTGGATAATAATATTATTTTTAACTTATACTTTAATTCGTTTACAATTGCTACATTCACACCATATCCTCTGTCAACACCAGCGCCATTGTGGAAGGTTTTTGAACTGTTACTCATAGCTTACAGCTGGACACAAGTTTTCTACCACATGAGATGACTATCCTTGTCTCTACTCTCCATATGTTGCTATCAGATTTACTCTGTGGACATGCCTTAGATGTGACAGCTGTCAAAGTGACAGTTGAAGTTGGAGTTATTAGTTTCATTTCTTAGGCTTCAGAATGTTCGAGTAAGTTCCGGTTATACTACCCAGAACATAAAATAACTGAGTGATAAAAATGACAGTTAACATGCAGCGCGTTTCAAGCTATAAATAGATAGATAGATAATACTTTATTGTCACACCACATAAGTTGATAGGATATAAAACCGATAGATAGATAAAACCGATGGATAGGCTAAATCGATGACTGCGAAACGCACAGATAGTGTTTTATTTATTAATTAGTTCCTGGGTAGTATAACCGTAACTTACTCGAACATTCTGAAACAGGTCCTTAATAAAACTGATAAATAATATCAAGACAGGTGGTGGCGCCATCGTGATTGAAAAGGCTTGTACTGCAAAGAATAATTAAATTCATCCAATTCTCTTTCATCCAATTCACAATTTTGCAGAAAGAAACACAGCCGTAGTTTACAAAAATCATTTATTTTGATGTAACTTACAACTAAACACTCTCTGTATTCTCCTTCTGCCGATCGGCATACAGCTGCGAGCCCCTGACGGCGCAGTACAAAGAGAACAGTAGATGCAGCGCCTGCAGCCTGTAGGCGAGCGCGTCGCCGCACACGGGGACGTCGAACATGCCGCACGTCAGCGCCGCGTACTGCGACAGGCTGCACTCGAGCGTCGCCGGGGGGAAACCAACCTCGTTCAGAGCCTCCTCCATACATTCTGGCCACTCTTCCATCAGGCTGTCTATGTCTGGCATTTTGCTGGAAAAGTGCAGACACATCGCTGTAGTCTTGTTACTATTTCACCGCGCGTTTATGAACAGTCAGAAGGTGTCTAAGAAGGCTTGTCTGGCTGTTCAGAGAAGTTTTGGTTCCGACACTAATGTATGGTAGTGGTTGGGTATGGCAGAAAAAGCATGAATGTAAAAAAAAATGCAGTGGAGATGAGAGCATTGAGAAGCACGATTGGAGTCAAACGTAGTGACAGGATAAGGAATAATGTGATAATGGAACGATGTGGTGTGAATGAGGATGGTTTTGACATGTAGAGAGAAGGAATTAAATGAGAATGACTAAACAGATATACGTGGGACAAGTGAACATAATTGTTGGAAAGGAAAGATCTAGGTGAACGTTCCGAAATCAGATTGAAGACATACTGAAAAAAGTCTAGGTCAGGAGTAACCAAAACCGACGCTTATGTATGAAAGGATTGATGAGTGAAGATGAACCGAAAGACATATGCAAGGATCGTAGCAAGTGGAAATCTGTGGTCTCTGCCTCTACGGGAAAGAGGCGTGATGTAATGTATGTACTATTTCACCTGATGGTACGTGATGACGAGGTCGAACACGTTGTTCAGACAAACCCAGAATTACTGGCTCTCAAGGACAGCTGCTGGAACATAGTGTCTATTTCCGAACGCAAGTAGAACATTTTCTACTTGCGTTCGGAAATAGACAAGCACAATCGTCATCGACCACTCTCTCCTCTCACTTGATGGAAAATGACGCAGCGTCCATGATGGTCTGCTTGTCTAAGAGAAAAGTTATCACGGTGGCGAATACAATGAATGCCATTACGTAAACCATTCGTATTTTGGCATAAAGAGAATCGCGACTGGAATTGCCGCTGTCCTGCATTTCATAGAAATACATACAAACTAGTAGTGCCTCTGCAGCAGACTGCTTGCAGCCTGCAGTTGCCAGTTGGCAGCGTCTCTCGGTATAGAACAGAACCCTCAGGTTGTGGTGTGTAACTGAATTTCGGCGACTGTCACGCAGATTTACAAGAGGAGTATCCTTTGGCCGAGAATACGGATGATTTAAACATCCACATAGCTACGGGCTTGGGTAAGTACAGCTGAATATTCCAAGTGGAGTGTGTGGGTATAACACAAGCAGCAACAGCAGTTCTAAGAAGGTAGGTAACTTGACTATAATATTAGAATACTCTCCGACAGCGCTGCAGTGTGCAGTGTGAGCCCTACAACATTATGAACACTCATCAGGGCTAACCAAACAGTGTCATCTACTGGAATAAGTAAGTTCTTACTCTCCAATGGATAAAAGAGGACAGCGGATCCAGAGGCAATGACGTGGCAGACGAGCTAGCAAGGAGAGGTTCCAACTTATGTCCAGTAGGACTGGAACAAATGATCCCCTTGCCTTTTAGTCTAATACGAGCTTCGATACAAAAAGATCAAGTTAAAACACCAGGACTACTGGGCAAGTATCACTGATTGCAGACAGACGAAGGAAGAAAAGAATAAAGAACCATAGGAAAAACTTGAGTTATGACTCTTTGTCATGTTAGCTCAATTGGTTAGAGCATACCCCGGCTCAAGGGGTGGATGTTCGAATCCCGCACATGACTTAAATTTTTCACATCGTATATTTGTGATTTTGTAAAGACGAAGGAAGCTTACCCGGTTCTCAACCCGAGAAACTCCAAAAGACTCTGCAACCAAAAACGTGACCAACTCCGGCGAGTCGTCGGAATTATCACGGGACACTGCTCACTTAATAAACACCTGTTTACTTTAGGTGTTACAGATAGCCCCCTGTGCCGAGGGTGCATGGAGGCGGAAGAAACGGCCAAGAAACGGCACCTCCTTGAGGCGCCTCGAGGTTAGGACCTTCAAGGAGGCGCGCACCGGCGTCATCGAACTGCTGGCCTTCCTCGACGACATCGGGTGGCTGGAGTAACTCACGCACAATGAGCCGCTTGCAGACTGCATAGGTGCGGAAAACAGCCCGCCTATCAAGTATCAGTTTGTCCGAGAATATTCTAAGTATACTACAATCCCCAAGACGCCTGCCAAGCGAGGGGTTTATGGCAATCTTTTGTTCAACATTGGTATATGAAGCACTGTAAACTTACCCAGTATAAGTGACAGTGGGCGCAGGCTTCGAGAGATGCAGTTCACTGACGTCTTTGATCCACCGTTCGATCGCTTTGCCGTTCTTCTCAGCATTCTCGATTTTCTTCGTAAGCTGCAAATAAAAACATTTTTTTTTATGCATGATAGGTTAGCCTTTGACCACTATCTCACCTGATGGTAAGTGATGATGTGGTCGAAGATGTTGTTCAGGCTAACCTAGAAGTACTGGCTCTCAAGGACAGCTGCCGGAACACACCGTTAGGTGCTTGGCGACAGATTTTATACTTGAGGGTGGTAGCTAGCCAGGCGGGCATTCGCAAAATTCCCTACCACCATGCTATAACGACTGCCATCCTAAGATAACAACCGGGACCGACGGCTTAACGTGCCCTCCGAAGCACGGAAACGCACAGTAGTAGTGTCACTAGCGGTCACCCATGCAACTCATGACCGCGGGCGACGTTGCTTAACTTTGCTGATCGGTTAAGAACAGCTAAGTAAACTTCGCTACAAGCGCTTCAAAAAGGTAAGGTGATATATCAATAGTTTTTTTTTATATGTGTATTGTAGGTATCTAATACAAGGGCCTAAGGCCACAAAATCCGATAAGTTTCGAACGGACAACTAGATTCAAGATTCTTTATTGCTTCCATACAGTACAAGATGTTATAAGCGTATAGGTACATAGTCCGATGGACCTTGTCAGGCACAGCAACATTAGAAGAACATTACTAGATAGATAGATAGATAGATAGATAATTCTTTATTGTTACACCACTTAGTATACAAAAATAACATGAAAGTAACTTAAGTAAGTATGATATATAATGAAAGTAAGTTAAGTAATTTACAATAAAGTTTTACAATGGGCGGCCTTATCACTAATAGTGATCTCTTCCAGGCAACCTTAGGATGGAGAGGAAATACAAGAATAACAAAACGGGGTGCACTAAAAAGATAAAGGTACAATCAAATCAAGACATACATGACTAAATCAAATTAATAATGAATTACAAACAAGAAAAGAAAA
Organism: Plagodis pulveraria; assembly: GCA_963890685.1. NCBI lineage: Eukaryota > Metazoa > Arthropoda > Insecta > Lepidoptera > Geometridae > Plagodis > Plagodis pulveraria. The sequence goes on along the minus strand of OY982964.1, from coordinate 3,872,202 downwards.
TTAACTACTAATACATAAAATACACTAATACATATTGAAATATATAAACGTATAAATAATAAATTGATACACCTACATAATATATATACATATACACATTTAGTTTATTATAATCAAAATGCAAGTTCAAATGGGTTAAGCTAATGGGTGAGATAAAAACATTTTAGTTGGTTTTTGAAGGTTGACAAGGATTGTGCACGCCACTACTCTACTATGTTTGGTTTCAAAATCCGTTCCGCCGTATCGGAGATGGCACAACCCCTCATATGTGGAATCTGTCAATGGGGTACGACAGAGCTGACGGATCTGTCAACGTTTTTTTATCCCGCGACGCCCAGTAACGTTTTTTTTAGTACTAAGTCGTTTTCCATTACCTAAACATGTCACCCTAATATCCCCATACCCTTATATATCACCTATACCATACAAAAATAACATTTTCATCCATTTAGTTTGAGAGGAACAAACAGCGAATAAAAATATATTATTACAGATTTGAGGTTTTTTGTTTTTTAATCGAGTTTATTTGTGGCAATCTCCAATCAACATATAAACTTCTTGGTACCAATGCAATCCTCATCATATTCGCTTTACGGGAAAATAAATGAAAATAGACCTTTTCATGGAAAATTTTACAGGAAAAGGGGTTTGAACAGACGACGAAAATGGCGGGAAACAGAATTATTTTTAATTTTTTTTAATATATTTTTTTCCGAATATTTCCACCTACGACTTTGTTTTTTTTTTTAATGTGAGTTTTTATTATGGTTCTTTACCCATGAATTATACCAGATTGTAAGGATAAATATTTTAAAAGTAGTAACGAGATTAAAACAACGCGATTTTTTTAAGAATTTTGGCGGGAAAACTGTACATAAGCGCATATTTTTTTTTTCAAAAACTATACCACCTACCTAACTATACTACGTTATTTTGGTTTTTTTTTTGATATGATTATTTACATGTAATCTATACCTACACCTGAATTATTTCAGATTTTTAGGTTTATAGGTTTAAAAGTTGTTACGAGATTATTTATTACGTAAGTTTCGATCGGTGCGTGTTTGCGCGGAAAAATGCATAGAGTGAAAGTTTTTTTTTTTCATTTCATGATTATAGTAACTTCTCGTTACCATAGAGTAATGCGGTTTTTTTTTGTTGTATAGCCAATGATAGTAGCTTACTAACAACGTTTCAATAATAACGATCGGATTAATACAAGCTTCACACTAAACCTTTTTTTTAGACGACCGGAATTCCGGGCGGGACACACACGGGGGTCAAATAAAAAAATATATAAAAAAAAAGTTATCAATCCATATCCATTTAATTTGTTTTAACATTGTTATTGACTTGTTGCCTATACAAATGCAAAATTACAGCTATTTAGGTTCATTACTGTAGAAGTAGTTACGAGATTATTTTTAAATGACGTAATATTTTGGCGCCAAAATGTAATTTGAGCTGGTTTCAGATTTCATAAAAATTTTAAAAATACTTCCACCACTACCAGAAAATTATGGATTTTTTCTCGTATAGCCAAGGATCCATCCTCACGAAAACCGTTTGCATTTTGAAAATCGAACTTATGCAAATTTTATGGTAAATTTGTAAACACGACTATTGACCGCCGACCGGCAAGCCGGTTTGTACAGATAACCGCAAATCTGGCAGGGCGGCGGATACAAATTAGGGGTCCATCCCACCTAGTAATGACATTATCTTTTTTTTTTATTATATGGAGTAGTAGCAAACAAGCAGACGGCCCACCTGATGGTCAGCGGTTACCGTCGCCTATGGACATTTGCAACACTAGGGGCGTTACCAATGCGTTGCCGATCCTGTAGTACTCTCTATCTCAACACAAACCGTACAGTATTTATTGTATGGGACTCCATACGGCAACTCACACTAACCAACACTGTTTTTTTTATGCTATTGTGACGGAACAAGCTCGAGGCCCGCCTGATGTTAAGCGGACTAACCTCTGCCTATAACATATGCATTTCATCACAAATCACTAATTGCACTGCGCCCGTCACTTGAGACATAGTTGTTAAGTCTCATGTCCCTCTAATTTCACTGTCTCTCAAGGACTATTGCCGGAACACATCGTTAGGTGCTTGGCTACAGATTTTCTACTTGAGCTAGCCAGGCGGGCAATCGCAAAAAGCCCTTCCACCACGCGGTGAAGCTCAAGCCGGCGGGCGACTGTATAGGGGCATCTGACTCGGTACAAGTTCGGGAGTAGTGGAATTACGGCCAAGGACTCTAGCGCAAGTCCATGGTTCGTAACCCGCTACGAGCTTCTAGCTTGGCTTGAGCTTCACCGCATAGTTGTAAAACATTTGCCAAGCCCGCCTGTCCAACTACCAGTCTCAAGTAGACAATTTTGTCGCCAAGCACCTAACGGTGTACAACGTAATCCGCCGAGCAGGCGTTATTGCAAACATAACAATATTAAAATAAAAACCTAACGGTGTTTCGGCACCTGTCCTCTATAGCCAGCAATTCTAGCCTGAAAACTCCTCCACATTATCATGTAACTACCTACCTATATATTATAGATAACCTGAATATGTAAGTACTACCTATAGAATATATATAATATATATCCCCGTCGTGGGGTGCCGGGTTAGAATTGCACCTCCCCATATCATCCCATGGGTGTCGTAAGAGGCGACTAAGGGAAAACTACTGGAAGGTGGGCAGCAGCGCCTTCTAAAGAACTGCCATCTTATACTGCGATCCCCAAGACGCCTGCCAAGCGTGGGGATTATGGCAAATACCCCCTTAATAGGGGAGGCTGGGTTCCGCAGTGGACGATTCGGCCGATACAGTACCTATAGAATAGCATACAAAAACCTTTGTAATGGTTAGTAATGAGAGTGTGCCTGCTGACAATCTGCTCGCTAGTCTGGCAGAATATATATTGTGAAATATAAATGTATGCAATATGAAAATAAATAAAAAACAATTATCATCCGGTGAGATTGTGGTTAGAGGCTGATTTATGAGTGTTAGGTCCTGTTTCAGAATGTTCGAGTAAGTTCCGGTTATACTACCCAGAACATATTTAATAAATAAAACACTATCTTTGCGTTTCACGGTCATCGAGTTAGCCTATCCATCGGTTAAAGCTTGAAACGCGCTGCATGTTAACTGTCATTTTTATCATTCAGTTATTTTATGTTCTGGGTAGTATAACCGGAACTTACTCGAACATTCTGAAACAGGTTCTTAGTCGTTAAGAATCGAAAGGTTGTAACTGACCACGGTAGACTTGGCGCTGTTTGTCTTCGATATAGCCCTTAGCTGGAGATGCAGCAACGCAGAGTCGCTCTGTTCCGAAGCCGGCTCGTCGAGCACCGTCAGACCTGGACGATGGATACCACATCACGTCATTTCGTTATTCTACAACGTATGTGCCAAAATGTCAGGTTTCTTTTTTATAGTCAAGTATACCCTAAATATTCAGTCACACAAGCAATGATGGCCGAGCGTTAATAGCTATGGACTACTGTTCCACAGGTCCATGGTTCGAGCCCCACCGACGGCTTGAGCTATCGGACGGTGGAAGGGCATTTTGCGAATGCTATCCGGCTAGCTAACCAACCTCAAGTCGAAAATCTGTCGCCTAGCATCTAACAGTGTGTTCCAGCACCAGTCCCTGAAAGCCAGTAGAATTACAGGCACATGAGACTTAATTTTTTTTTGTGTTCCAATACGATGGTTAAAGAACGATAGGATAAATTTGAATTATGACTCATTGTCATGTTAGCTCAATTGGTTAGAGCATACTCCGGCTAAACGGGTGGATGGACGCGGGTTCGAATCCCGCACATGACTTAAATTATTCCCCTCAAAAATTTGTAATTTTGTAAATTAAAAAATGTCTCAGGCGACGGGCGCAGTAGAATTCCTCATTCGTTACGAAAATGCTACCCATACAGGCAGAGGTTAGTCCGCTTAACTTCAGGTGGGCCTCGTACTTGTTCAGTCACAATCACATATAAAACAATACTTTACAAAACTACAACTAGAGGAAAAAATATAGTCATGTAATGCGGGATTCGACTCGCGCCTTAGCCCGGGTATGCTCTGACCGCTAAGCTAACATGATATATGACTCATAACACTACTTTGAGTGCGTTCGTTTTGGCTCGATTGCGTTTGTAGCAGTTTCGAAAGTGGCATTGTGTATTAGCGTTCGGATAGAAGCTTTTGCTATTTTTGACCACCAATTACTGCATGCTATCCGAACGGCATATAACATACTTTGACAACCGACAATGTTTTAACCATTTTGCACAGTACGAAATATGGAATCAATCCCTAAAATTAACAAAAAAGTAGGTACCTATATTATTATTATTATTATTTCTTTGTTAATGGCTTCTGCTAGTTACATATATAAAAAACTTGTGAAACTCTTCAATCGCGCCAATACAACTGTCAAACCAGCAGTTGTCAAAAAACGATCACAACGATCCCACGGTAAGACATGGGTCAAAAATATCACTTTTCTCTGTCATTTGTGGCGTTTTCAAAGCTATCCGAACGGTGATTGCTCACGAAGTCCCAAAACGAACGGCCCGTGTGATCATTTTTAGCGTTTGTGAGTGTTATTTTTGGCACCGACATGCTATCCGAACGCCCTATTTGTCTTGTCGTTCTCAACCATCGTATGGGGACGAAGAGACACCTATAGTTCAACTTACGTTGTACTACAAACAAGACAAATTTTTGCTAATAGCTTTAAACTTGTCAAAGATGACGCAACCCTATAATTAACATGACTATAATTTTGACGTAAACACATATTTAAAATTATACATATATAAAATCGGAGGATACAGTTTAGTGTTGCAGCTACATATCTATCATCCCCATTCAAATATCAATAACACCACAGGGGTGCGTTCCTGCAAGCCTTCGGCCAAGACAAATTATGGTCTAAGCGCGGATACACGCCGTTCCAGCACTCCAATCGAGCTTAATTTGATCCTGGCAAGATTTGATCATACCCGTTCCGGGCGACCTGTCAGAGCTAATTTTGCTCTTTTGACCAAAATTTTACTACCTTATGAATCGGCCAAATCTTGGCTAGCTGTGAAATGTGACAGATTCTACAATAAATAAAAAAAATTGTACAAGCTAAGCCAAGGATTAGTGATTACTATGCTATCATTGGTTAATTGCGTAATGGGGCTCATTACAAAACAGGCATAAAATATTTGATCACTTAAAAACATCGCTGTCAATTTCATATTTTTGTAGTAGCTCTAAAGGTCGTTTCAGGTACCTTGGAGCAAATCTAGCTGGACCAATATTTGGCCCGGCCTTGCAGGAACGCGCCCTAGTACGCAAAGTAAGGACTGTACAGTCCCACCAACTTATCTGTTCAGGTGGCAGAAAAATGAACTAAAACTTTCCCTCAATCATTCAATTTCCCAAATCAGTTTGTAACAGTTAAGTTGGTGGTACTATACACATCGCGCGCGGTGGAGGGGGGAGCCCGCCATTTTGAGAAGTATTCACGTACAAACGGCCGTGTCCATAACACAGCGACACCCCATTTTTGTTCCTCTAGTTGTATTTTTGTAATGTAATACAAGTAGCATGCGTTATTGCAAAAATAAAAGTATAAAAAATACAATATGCTATGCATATACCCAAGTTGTCGATCTGTTCGAGCAGTTGGTCGGTGAGGGCTTGCCCCCCGGGGCCGCACGCGGGCGTCGACACCTTCAGGAACGCGTCCGTGTCGCCCACGCCGGGGACGTACTCAGGGACGAACGGCTGCAGCTTCAACTCTATATCTATCTTTTGGGGGGTGTATCTGGAATACAAACAAATACGCACTTACCACAAATAAACAACAAAAAAGCATATCGCAACACATGTGTGGCCATCATATAATTTTTATCGCAACAATTTCTGATTTAAAGCGTCTATCTGACTACGTTAGTTAGCAATCGAACCTCACTGCAATGGAAACATTGACCTCCAGTTTCGTATACTCAGGACATGATTGACAGTCCGAAAATGCAAAAATTTTATTGTCCGGAAACAAAAATATTAGGTAATATGTAGTCGCCTTAGTTTAAGAACTGATGGATGCCTGAGTAGTTCCTTATACCGCATTGTGGTAGGGCATTTTGCGAATGCCCGCCTGGCTAGCGACAACCCTCAAGTAGAAAATCTGTCGCCAAGCACCTAAAGTGTGTTCCGGCAGCTGTCCTTGAGAGCCTCAGAGAAGAGATCAGAGCTATACGATAGAAAGAGAGACGCCTTGCAGGTGAATATAAATATTAGGTAGGTACTCCGTGGTTTACGCTCGTCTAGAGTCACTTATTGGCATTAGCATCGTGATAGGGCATTTTGCGACTGGCTAGCCTCCACCCTCAAGTAGTCAAATCTGTCGCCAAGCACCTACCGGTGTTCTTTCTGTTCCTTTTTATTGTGACATCACGAGATATTGGAGCACAAAACAAAACCAAACACGTAATAGTATTCTTACAATAGATAGCGAGCAGCGTCGCGTGACAACGCTATATTAGTGCCAAATGCCGCTATAACACGGATTTCAACTTAAAGTTTCGCTTTTTTATACTTTCGGTTTCATTTTACTGTTTACGCCTAATAAATACTTTTTGCTTGAATGTAGTAACACCTCAACCTCATGTAAGTATATCAATTTTTATTTTGTAGCTGATAGGTAAGCCTTTGACCACAATCTCACCTGATGGTAAGTGAAGATGTGATCGAAGGTGTTAACAGGCTTAACCTAGAATTACTGGCACTCAAGGACAGCTGCCGGAACATTCCGTTAAGTGCTTGGCGACAGATTTTTTTATTTGATTGTACATTTTGTTTACATTCAAATATTCATAAGTAGTCATAATGAAAAGCGTATGTTTGTAATGAATACAATATGTAAATATGATGGATGTACATCTTATTTACATTAATTAATAAATAAATTTAAACATTGACATAATTACATGAATATATACCTAGCTTATTATATTACTGATTTATACAATAAAAGGAAATCGTATGTTATATTTAAATAAATAAATTAACTTAATTATCTATAATCCTATCCACTACATACTCATTAAAAATAACAAAAAAAAATATAACTTTTTTGTATAAAGTTTGACGACTATGTCACCTGATGGCAAGTGAAGATGTGGTCGAAGCTGTAGTTCGGGCTAACCTAGAATTAATGGATTTTTTACCGACTTCAAAAAAAGGCAGATGAACTCAATTCATCTGCTTTTTTATGTTAGTTACCTCATAACTTTTGATTCTTTTTTATTTGAAAGCTTGCTGTGTGGTCCCTTTTAAATTTAATCAAAATCGGACCAGCCGTTTTCGAGTTACACTCCAATAACTGAAAAGTATTTTTCTATCTTGATGATAAAGTTATTGACAATCGATTACATATGTAGCAAGGGTCACGAAAAAGGGTGAAAATATTTTTTTTGGCAACAAATGGAACCGACTTCAACACTCAGATGTATGAAATAACTTTTCGAAGTCAGAACCATGCGCACAATATTGTGATAATTGGTATTTCAACCATCATGGTACCGACTTCAACAAGTTATTTCACACATTTGTGTGTTGAAGTCGGTTCCATTTTTCGGCAAAACAAAATCTAACGAACATATATGTATGTAAACGTATATACTTCCAAAACGGTAGATAACTATGATAGGGACATTACTACCAATCAACTGTACTAGGTTACCCTACCTAGCAAGAACTGCAGTAACGCTATACTCAAAATTAATTAATGAATCCGAATCTGAATCAAAAATTAATTTCGTTGGTAGTATTCCAGCTACCACTCGAGCAATCATGGCAAGACCCAATATGCGTTGTTTCCAATGTACAGCAACACAACACTCATATTGGCGAGTGGCAGCAACTTCGCTGCTCATTTGGCGCATTTCCCCCATAGCACACCTACCAAGAGGATATGGAACAGTCCTTAGCACCGTACGTACGACTTCATATAAATAGAATTAACAGAAAATTATTTCATCTTTTAAAAAAACTTTTTTTTAATGTCTGTTAATTTAGCCTTTGACAACTATCTCACCTGATGGTAAGTGATGATGTGGTCGAAGATGTTGTTCAGGCTAACCTAGAAAAAAGTCATACCTGAGAGTGAGTCATACCTGAATAATATATTACATTGTAAGTGAAGATTCTTTCTATCTTCATAATATGTCCCGCATTTTATTTTCCTAAATGCTTATTAATTTGGGACCTTAAGCAATGTATGCTCATTCAGATTTGATATTTCAGGATTTAAATCGTTTATTGCAAATATACATATGAATTTACATTACTGATAATGTAGGACTGACTCATGTAAAGGAGTCAAATCCTTTGATGATGTAAAGATAACCAACCACAATGCGCCTAGTTAAAATGAAGCTAGAGCTACAATCATCAATCAAAACGCTGCTCTATTTTAATCACAGCAAGGTCGTTATTTACGCTACTATAAGTTTACACACTCGGTTAATGCAAGGTTGGATAGTGGGTGGTATTTAGTCACCCACTGTCTCGTTGAACTGATATTTAAATTGATCAGAGTTTTGAAATTAGAACGAGCGAACCATTTGAATATTTTCCTTTAGACCGTAGACGTTGAACTAAATTTTGAAATTCCTAAGTACTTATCTGTATTCCACAAAGTAAACACTTCCTTAAAGGAAACTTTATAAAGTTTATATTGTAAGGGTTCCGTACTAGTAATCGGGAACCCATTACTTAGACTCGTATTCATAAATGTATTTCGATCGGGTCGATCTTGTAATGCAATTTTAATGATGAAATATTTTTCTGTTAATTCTATATTTATATGAAGTCGTACATACGGTACTAAGGACTATTCCGTATCCTCTTGCTAGATGTACTATGGGGGAAATGCGCCAAATGAGCAGCCAAGTGCGCTACCCACTCGCCAATATGGGTGTGGTGTTGCTTTACATTGAAAACAACGCACGATGGGGCTTGCCATGATTGCTTGAATAGTATAAAACATCTGTCAGAACCCTCTCCGCGCGTTATGTCACATTCGCGGAATGTCCCGGTTCGTTTAGGGTCCCTGTAGCTCAATGTCCCTCTCGCTAAAAGCCACACTCGCTATAAGTCCCTGTAGCTGAATGCCCCCACTGAAGGGGAGCGGAGCCTGAGTTGATAATAGACAGGGACAGGGCATTTTGCGAATGCCCGCCTGGCTAGCGACCGCCCCCTCAAGTAGTAAGTCTGTCACCAAGCACCTAACGGTGTGTTCCGGCAGCTCTCCTTGAGAGCCAGTAATTATAGGTTAAGCCTGTTAACACCTTCGACCACATCATCACTTAACATCAGGTGAGATTGTGGTCTAAGGCTTACCTATCAAATATATATATAAGACAATATATATATAAGTGTATACAGACAGTACTAGAAAAACTTATTATTTTAAGTTTTGAGTCTCTTAGTAAAAGACAATGCCTACTCCGAGCCAAGAGCGCACGCCGCGGCAACACTGGACCGCACCGCGCTATATGCGCGCTACCAAAACTATTTACCTAGTCTTCACATAGATAAAAACAAATAAAAGGAATAAATTATCTAATGATGTCGATTACGCAATGGCTTCATTTTTTTAAGTTTCAGCAGTCACAACCGCAACAAGAATTGTGGGATTGTTATTTAATCTGCTATTAATTGTCGTAAACACTTCTTGTATTGAATGTCGCAAAGAATATCGAGCACCCGTTTATTCTTTCTCAAAGGCTACTGCATCTTAAGATCGATGTCAACTTTGAGATGCATATGCATGAGTATGAGCCTAAGTCTGACAGCTGTCAGAGCTTCGGACGAACTCACACGAAGAGTTCCACAGTCCCACCAACTTATCTGTTCAGGTGGCAGAAAAAAGAACTAAAACGTTCCCTCAAATTGTGACAGTTTGTAGTTGATTTCCATGACCAGTAGCGCCCTCGAAAACTGCACAGTTAAGTTGGTGGTACTATACTGCTACTAGAACAGTTTCTGACGTCAATTTGGTACTTACTTCATGATATACTGGAATATGTTCTCCATCTCTGGCGGCACTTTCAGGTCCTGGTAGTGTTTAGGGTCGTACGCCCCTTCAGCTGGTATGACGACTCCGCCACCGCGGCGGCCGATGCGCCCGCTGCCGGCCACTAAGCCTGTTTCAGGCTCTAAGTCTCCACTGTCCGTTTCTGGAATGAGGACATTGCTCTTTATTTCCTTAACTGCAGGGAAAAGCTTTGGAACGCGCGTATTTTTTCCTGGTTTTTGAAGTGATCCAACATCATGAAACTACAAGCTTTGGATAAAGACGGATTTCACCTTTGAATCTGTACGCGATCAGTTGACGCTAAACGAAGTTTAAGGGTTTGCATGAGTTCAATGGTCCAGTTTCAATTTCTTCAACAAAAATTTTACATGGTTCCAGTTTTTTTTTTTGTTATACCTGACAGGTTAGCCTTCGACCACTATCTCACCTTATGGTAAATGATGATGTGGTCGAAGATGTTGTTAAGCTAAACCGAGATTAACTTCTAAACCGCGTTGCGGAAGGCGATTGCCTTATTTTTATAACTTTGCAGTTGAACTCTTTTCTACCGACTTCAAAAAAAAGGAGGAGGTACTCAATTGGTCTGTATTTATTTTTTATATTTGTTAATATTTTTGATGTTTATATTGTTGACTGGGTGAAGCAATTTTGATGTTTTTTTTTTATTTCAAAGCTAACAGTGAATGACAATAGATCACATAAGAAGCAAGGGTCACTAAAGAAGGGTGAAAAATTTTTTTTTACCACGTAATGGCAACGACTTCAACACTCACATGTGTGAAAAAAAATATGTTTTTCAGAAGGTCGTTGTTTGACTTCAAAAACAACATATTATATTTCGTAAAGACATTTAGGCAACAAATCCGGGGTAAATGTTATATTTATCTACTTGATTAATAGGTAAAAAACAAGGTAAAATGTATCAGTTTTCAAATTATTTATTGGGGCTCCTCAACGATAGTTAATTTTCACATATAACACACGCCAAAATGTAGCTAATTATATCCTTAACATATCCATGATGAACATTTTAAAATTGCGCATTTTGGACTAATAGTTCATAGCCGCCACGCGCAAGATCCTAATTAAACGTCATTAATAAATTACTGCCCATCACATTTTATATCACAATATTCGTTCGATGACATAACACCAATCACAATATTCGTGGCTATGGAATCGAAACGCGATCAAAATATAACCAATGAAATAGTTTTCACGCAAACAGAGATCAAAACTGACATTTGAGCTCGTTTAAGCAGAACATGGTATAGACGGGTTTTGTAATGCGAGCGGTAAAATCGGCACTAACCTATAAGGCAAGACTTTGGCGAAGTAACCGAAAAACTTTCTTTTAGCCCGGTAAAGAGCTCTTTCATATCTCGTAGTTTTCTCGCTCGATGATGCACTGTGCATCATTTATGAAGAATAAAAAGAGATTATATGCAATCTGACACTTCATGTTATTAATGATTTAGGGGTATTCTCAACATTCATCACAAGTAAATATTTTATATTATTAGTCGGTCGAAGAACAACTGAACAGAATTTGTGAATATTTGATATCATATTTCTAAAAATGATTACAAGCACTACGGCGTGCTGCATTTACAAAATATTGCAGCACATTGTTTTTTGTGCCGGCAGGAAATAGATCCTATGTCCTCCAATTTCAAAATGGGAGCCTTTGCCTATTCCTCTCCCACCGGAACCTTATTCTTTCGAGCCGAAACTTTGTGCTACACTTTTTTTGCATTACTTTAACCGTCATCAACCAGACTAAAAACTTTTTTCATATATTTAACTCTTACAATATTTTTGCTATCCGCTGAGCGAAAATGACATTTACAAATTATTCGGCTCGAAATAGTATGTTTCCGGTGGCCGAGTGGAATAAGCATCCGGCGCGAAAACGGACGACGGGGGTTGAATTCCCGTCCAGAAAATAAAAAAACTAGAGCTGCATTAATATGTACCTAAATGTTTGATATCATTATTCTCAGTCGAAGTAACAGATGACAAAAATAAACATTAGCTGAGAACATCTCTAATCATTACTGCTACTAATAGCATGGACGTCTTATGATAACCATAAACACCGTAAGGTTCTGTACAGTGTGTCTGCTCAAGGGCTAGCGATATTTTAGGTACTTATATTTCGTCATTTTTTGTATCAAAAAACACTATACACTCGGGTCCAACCCCCCTTACCTCAATGTGGCAGCCATTTTTTTTATTTTTTTATTTTTGATGTTATTGTGACGGAACAAGCTCGAGGCCCACCTGATGTTAAGTGGATTTACCTCTGCCTATAACAGTTGCACTGCGCCCGTCACATTGATACATCGTTGCTAAGTCTCATTGTGCCTGTAATTTCACTGGCTCTCAAGGACTACTGCCGGAACACACCTTTCGGTGCTTGGCGACAGACTTTCTACTTGAGGGTGGTAGCTAGCCAGGCGGGCAATCGCAAAATGCCCTTCCACCATGCAATACCAGAGATATTCTCTACGCGTTTACAGAAAAATCATATCTCTCAAAGTTTTGATCCCACTAAGATAAAAATAGGCTTATTCGAAAGGTAACAAATATATCCTAAAAATACGAAAAATAAAATAATCTATCGTTAAAAAATACGAAATTATGTTTCACATTCCCGGATTTAAAATAATGAAATGAAATATTTTAAAAAAAGACAAAAATTATGCAATACGACAAATTATTGTAAATTACTGCAAAAACAGCGTCATGATCGATAGATTTTATGCTAAGCTACAATTCAATATTCAATTTACGGCTGTATGTCTATTTCTTAAAAAAATATTGTCCAGATAAATTATAATCCATACACACTGTATATAGTGTAAATATGTTTTGAAGTTAAGGAAGACTTATAGTATAAAACACAAATGTGTGACGAGAGGAATTTCCGTAGTAAGAATAATAGCTGAAACGCATAAACATAATAATGTTGTATTTTTGCTTTGTTTACCAGATAAGAATAAGATATGTGAAGTAGGTGCTAAACTACAAAAGCTGAAACGACAAAATATGCCCTAGATTTGGGTGTAAGTAAATTATGGTGCATGTACTCTTAGATCTAAGTAAACCAATGTGTCTGTTTGAACTCTGATTAAATTAACTGATACAATATTGTAAGAGAAATGACGCCTGTTTTGAAGCAGTGATGGCTCAGTGGCATTGGCTATGGACTGCCGCGCAGCAGGTTCAGGTTCGAATCCCGCCGCGGACTTGAGCTTCACCGCATGGTGGAAGGGCATTTTGCAAGTGCCCGCCTGGCTAGCGACGACCCTCAAGTAGAAAATCTGCCGCCAAGCACCTAACGGTGTGTTCCAGCAGCTGTCCTTGAGAGGTGGTGAAATTACGGGCACATAAGACTAAACAACTACGTCTCAAAGTGACGGGCGCAGTGCAATTCATGACTTGTGATGAAATGCATCTGTTATAGGCGGAGGTACGCTTAACATCAGGTGGGCCTCGAGCTTGTTCCGTCACAATAACATAAAAAAAACGTTAAAAATAGGTTGCGACAAACGGGCCTATGTGACATCTACACGATAATCCTACAATTGTTGTTTTTCATCGAAATTGATAAACGAAGTCTTAAAAAAATATGTTTTGAATTGTAAACTTACCAGAATTCGAAGAATCTTCCCTCTTGACCGGATGCTTTGGTTTTGGAATGGAGTCCTTCTGAATGGGCTTCGGAAGCATCTCCAATGACTTTTCCGAAGGTTGGGATTTGCGATCTGGAGACTAATTTATCGAATTAGTAATTATAACACACCTACTAATCACCTGGAACTTTATTTATATAGTTAATAGCCTAGTCTTTGACTACTATCTCACCTGATGTAAAGTGATGTGGACGAAGATGTTGTTCAGGCTAACCTAGAATTACTGACTCTCAAAGACAGCTTGCCGGAATACATTGTTAGGTTATGATCCACAAATTATCTACTGGAAGGTGATAGCTAGCCAGGCGTGCATTCGCAAAATGCCCTACCATCTGCTAAAAATATGCCTCTTACTGGAGATATCGTTTTAAGTTGGTCTTAAAATGCATCGCAGCCCACGTGTTTACGACTGAAACGATTTTTATGAAGTTTCGCATTAGTATAGTCTGTAGCCCAGAACATTATTTAGGATACTTACTTCTTACACCGAGAATATAAGCTTCTTATGAGCCAATAAGATCTCGCACATTGCCTAATGTTATGTTTTATAAATGGTAATGTATTTGATTTATTATGATTTATTCGGCTTATCGGAAATACGATTATGCTAATGAATATACGGGCACTACTTACATCATTTATTTAGGTATACATACTTAGGAAAATTTAAAAGAAAAGTGATCACCCTGTCTATAAAACTGACTTTCCTGGCAGCTTGCCACCAGCACCCCATATATGATAATTTATTTACATAGAAAGTAGGTTATGAATGTAATTAAGTAGCTACGTCCATAGCCATACGGGGAGCGAACAAAACAACACATGCATGCAATGTACAGCTACAGTTATACATAAATATTAATCCGACGGCATCCGTAAGAGAATCGATCGATTGAACTTCAATAGAGACAGCGAGTTCTCATGTAGATTGTCATGAGTGACCATGACTGTTACCGTTCGCTACCACAAGATGCTACTTCTAGGTTCTCTCTAACTTCTAGGTTAGCCTGAACAACATCTTCGACCACATCCTCACTTACATCAGGTGAGATAGTGGTCAAAGGATAACCTATCAGGCATAAAAAAAGTAGATCCCTAATTATTTTATTTTCCCAAGAGGCCGCTTTGTGGCTAACCGATGGTGAATGGGGATAACTCGTACACAGATTCTCCCTAGAGCTATGGCTATATGAGTGCCCTGAACCTAAATTTGTCTTAACTGGCCTTCCGGTGTTCCTACCTTGTAACATTACTACCTGGGTAGAAAACACCGTAGTGACGCGAGAAACTAAAGAATACCTCTATAGTGATACCCTTAAGACATTGACACATATTCGTTGTACTTTTTGTCGAAACGCTGCCAATATATCTTCTCAGACAGAAATTGGCACGTGCCCTACGTACGACTCGGAGCGATATCGTCCATTTAAGAATTACATTGAATTGTTATCATTATATGATGCGCATGGAATATGGACTCATTATACAAAGTTACAAATTTACGAGGGGAAAAGTTATAGTTATGTGCGAACTATATTTTTTTCCTTGTGTAATGTAATGAGCATGCACTATTACAAAATTAAAAATATAGACTCACTCCTTAGCCTATTTCAACGAATTGTTGTTACAACTTACTTGGAATATAAATAAAAAACATTTGTAATATTAGTTTTTATCCAATTAAAATATTTTTTAGGGATCGCAAGAGAAAACAGAACCTAACGAACCTATGTAAATAATAAAATATAAAGAACGGAAAGGAACGCCCTGCCCGAAGTTGTGCTTCTGCCCAAGTAAAATATGGGGGTCTTCAAAACGCGAGTGAATTGAAACCTTCTGGGTAAGCGCGCTCCACGATCGATCGCTTCATCGCTTAACATCAGGTGAGATTGTGGTCAAGAGCTACACAGTTCAGTAAATTTTTTTATTTTTTATTCTGGATAGGTTAGCCTTTGACCGCTATCTCACCTGATGGTAAGCGATGAACCGATCGATCGTGGAGCCACTATAGGTGGACTGACGACATCGTAAAAGTCGCGGGTTGCCAATGGCTACGTTAGTAGCCGTTCACTGTGGCGTTCTATGGGGGAGATGGCGACTTTGTTCAACAGTCACAAAAAACAGGAAAAAAGGTTAAAGAAATATTTTTATCGCTAACAACACATGACAAGACAACGATGTAATAGTAAAAAGTTTTGGCCTAATTTAATGGCCGGCTGTCTTCCTGACGCCAACCCAACATGGGAATGCTCCCGCTGGTAATATACTCGCTACCTTTTAAGTAAATAGGACTTTACCGTATGGTAAGGAATCCAATTGTACGCCCGATGTGCAGCAACCCCTCAAGATAGGGAAATGAAACATATCTTGAGCGGTTGCTGCACATCGGGCGTACAATAGGTTTATTACGACTCCTATAAGAAGTGGTGGATGCAACTGGCAACCTGGGAACTCAAGAGGCAAAACAGCTCTTTTACGTTCACTTATGTTAGAATTGTATATTATCTAGTAATAAAAACCTGGTATTGATTATAATACTCTATAAAAGTATGCTTCTTGACTACCGACTATCGTGGCATAGGAACTATTTTTATTAATTATTATATAATCAAGATTTATAGCTCAAAATATCTGTAAAACCTTTTAAATCTTTCCTATATAATATTAGATATAATTTCGGTATTTATTATGTTATTTTATATTAACAAGTATAAACACTACTTTGATAAAAAGGGCGGCGAATGAAAGTAGAACTGACACATTTTGTCACCACGGGTTGTAGAGGGTAGACCTGGGATAGTGTTTAATTGTTGAGTTTTAAGTATATATAAGACATTAAAGTGAAGTGTATCGGCCAATATGCTTTTATTTTGCCACCCTGATTTTATACTTATAAGGAAGTAAATCAAATATGCCCAAGCAGAAGGAACCATGCGCAAATGCAATACAATATATCACGAGCTTATGAACGGCTGCAGTGTCAGGAATGTATGTTATGTCTGGTTGCATATAGACATATTGTTTAGATTTTACGATCTTCCATGGACGGGCATCTGCTTTGACGCGTTACAATAATACCGTAATTAAACGAGGAAGCTTGTATGATAGAAAGATCAGTCTCTAAAAATAGAAACGAGGATAAACAGGGCTGCTTTGGTATTCGATGCGGAAGACGTCGGATATTGTATATTTTTTCATGGAAGGAAATTGATTTATGGAATTCTTGCTTTTGTCTGCTATGTTTTTATAGGACAATATTATTTGATCCTCTTAAAAAGTAATTGAACTATAATTGTTAATGAGCACTTTCAAAAATATAAATGAGTATTTTTTTATGTTTAGTCTTTATATAAGTTATTGCTTTAATATGTATACAGGGTGGAAACTTTCAGCGGGGCAGTGAGGGGAAGTACCTTATTTATTCGTTGCAGCTAAACGGAAATGGTTTTAGGAGACTATCCATAATTATTTATGGAATATTGATTCTCATTCACAGATTTTCAAACAAAAATACAGTTAACAAGAAAATAGCCATTTTACACAAAAACATTTTTTGATGCCAATCGATCCTATTTCTAATACTGATCAAAAACTTCTATGGGACCAACCATCTTTGGAGTACTCAAAAAGTCACAAATTGCACAATTGCCCCGCTGAAAGTTTCCACCCTGTATATATATTATGTTGATCTATGGATAAATTATAAATGAACTGCATTTAAGATTACGTAATAGTTATGTTTAAACATATTCTTTTAATATTTGGTATACAAAAATAATAATTGATCCTCTTTTTTAATGATTATTTTTTTATTTATGCAACGACGAGTGGAGCGAATGGAGAGTGTTAAGTTACATGTGACCACACCGAAGATTTTTCGATAAAAATCGAATGGCGTAGATTCTTACGCATCCATTGATAATGAAAACAATATAATTTCATTCATATAATGGACGATATCGTCCACGCAGATGCCCAAATCCTAGTTCAAAAAGAGTATACTTAAAGTAATAATTTAGATAAATCGGATCTTATAAAAAAGTATAACAATATTAGATATTTGATGCTCATTTCTCTTCGTTTTGGAGAGCAACAAGTACGACTAGATGTAATTTCTACATCTCAAAATTAATTGCTTAGTTCTACATTAAAATATCCATTCATTTAATTCATTTTTATGTTTCAAAGAAAGAGGATCAATCTTTAAAATAGATTTATATATATATATATTAGAGATTTTTTTTACTTATTTTGATGGAACAAGCACGAGTCCCACCTGATGTTAACCGGACTAACCTCTGTCTATAACAGATGCATTTCGTCAAGTCACAAAAAGCACTGCGCCCGCCACCTTGAGACATAGTTGTTAAGTCTCATGTGCCTGTAATGATCATCATGGACTGCCGTGCCGCAGGTCCATGGTTCGAATCCCGCCGCGGACTTGAGCTTCACCGCATGGTGGAAGGGCATTTTGCGAATGCCCGCCTGGCTAGCGACCACCCTCAAGTAGAAAATCTGTCGCCAAACACCTAACGGTGTGTTCCGGCAGTAGTCCTTGAGAGCCAGTGAAATTACAGACACATGAGACTTAACAACTATGTCTCAAGGTGTCGGGCGCAGTGCAATTCGTGACTTGACGAAATGCATCTGTTATAGGCAGAGGTTAGTCCGCTTAACATCAGGTGGGACTCGTGCATGATACGTCACAATTACATTAAAAAAAAATATGTGAGTCTTACCAACTTTATGTATCAGGGTGGTGGGCAATGCAGTTCGTCACTTGACGAAATCTGTTATAGGCACAAGGACCACCTGGTGTTAAGTGGGTGACCGCTGTTCCGTCACAATCCAATGGAAAAAAGGGCACATGACTCAATACTATTACTAGGATCGCGAAACACGAGTGAAAACCTGGCTGCTTGGAGTGCTGAGTAGAGCGGCGGTACCCATCCAAACGTCATCCCCATGAGATAATAAAAGATCTTTTATATAGCAGCATAGAAGATTTTTTTAATCTCCGCCTGACTAGCTTCCACACTCAAGTAGAAAGTATATCGCCAAACACCTAACGGTGTGTTCCGGCAGCTGTCCTTAAAAGCCAGTAATTCTAGGTTAGGTTGTACAACGTCTTCGTCCATATCATCACTTACCATGAGATGAGATAGTGGTCAAAGGCTAGCCTATCAGCTATAAATGGACATATTTCGCACCTTAGGTATTTCATGCTATTTTCTAAGTCAACGACATTCGATTGTGGACGGCATTCGACGATAGGTACTGCATAAATTAGATAAATAATAACAAATCTAGCAGACAATAGGTAATACTAAACAGATTCTCACCTCATCCTCCCCAGATACATTGGCTAGTAACTTGTCAGGTTCGGAGTCGGTCTCCGAGTCGGAGTCGAAGTCGTGCCGGGCGGTGTGCCTGACGGGCGGAGTGAACTTAGACATAGTGGCTCTCACTACGTCCTCGTCGCTAGACGCTTGGCTAGAAAGGGGGCTCTCAATCTCTCTAGCGTTCACCACTGGCACAGTTTCGTCATACATCGCACTGTAATCAGCAGCATCGCGAAATTCGCTTTTGACGGATGTTTGACAATGTTTGTCGCTCGTTTCCATGGCAACCTGAAACGAACCTCCTCGTTCGAATTCCTGATATGAAAAGGCACCGCAACTCATTGCGTGTCTTCTGAAGGAATGTTTCGTTTCTTTTTACCCCAAAGCGGCATGGCACCGGCTGGCACAGTGGGTGTCATGTACAACGCACATGCTGAACAATGTTCGCATATATTATCTACTCAACTATCTGGGATATGTGAGAGAAACAACTTCATAGCCAAATGTAATTAACTTTATTACATAACTAAGCTATCAACTATATTCTAATATGGTACAACGATATAAAAATATGAGACAATCTAGTGCTTTTATTACTAATAAAAGTATAAATGTCAAATATTCGAGATAAAACATTTGAGATTTCATTTTACAAGGCCGCAAAGAGAAGGGTTGTTTTGTTAGTAAACCTAGCAGCATTATACAGGTGGATAATTTACATAACACTGTAGGTAGCTGTATGACCAAATCTAAAATTGTGAGAAATAGAGTAAAGAGCTATATAGAGTCAACTTCAACTTTTTAATTTTATGGCCTCTGCAGCATTGGCACGATTTCGCCAATGTTGCATGGGTATAGTACAAAATAAATTATTTGAGACAATATAAACTACTTGTGTTTACTCTTCAGAAATGTACTACTATATTGATTTTCTCTGGAGCCAGCAATGTGAATATTATAACATTTTAATTTAAAATTTAATTTCTGACAATTCATAAAAAAAAAACTTAATTTATCAAGTGAGAAATAAAACCAATATGTGACCCTGAGACCACATTATAACTGCAGTGTTAAAAATTTCAATACAAAAAATAAGATAACTATACATACTATGCGATATTAACTGTTTAAAGGTATCTAATTAATAATTGTGAAGTCTAATAATCGCAAAAAACTAAAAAAAAATTTTTATATAAAACTACCTACGAAACTTGTATTTTTGGGTATACCCACGATTTACTATTTCATGTAGTGACAAACACCTTTGACCCAATTATGTAATTTGTTTGTAACAAAAAAAAAATAACATTTAAACACCAACTTCAATCATAAAATGCGCATTATTAAGGATAACTCAAATACTCTCAGTCAGCTCTCAATCAAATTTTAATGGGACCAAAAGACGGACGAATTGAGTACCTCCTCCTTTTTTTGAAGTCGGTAGAAAAATAATCAAAATCGGGACACCCCGTAAAAAGTTATGAGGTAACAAACACAAAAAATACAGAGGAAAAGAGAACCACCTCCTTTTTTGAATTCGGTTAAAAATCTGATACAATCAGATTTTCAGAGATCATAGAAAATTATGGTTATGGAATTACATATTTCCATTTGTTACTTATTAAAGCTTTCATTTACTGATTCACCACACCATCAGTCAATAACCACTTCTGTAAGTAACACATGTGAATTTGTAATATTTAGCTGAAATATATTGTTTCTATGATTTCAATTACATTTTGTTAATAACAAACTACATAATTAAGCCCCTGCTTACAAAGGAATAATTAATAATACAATATGAGAATGGCGCGTTAGGTGATCATTGATAATAATTGTGTACTATATTAGATAATTTAACATTATCATAATTTCTTTCACGGTTAGATAAAGAACAACTGATAAAACACATTTATACTTTCAGTATTTAAAAAAAATGCTTTCATTTAACTGACTTTAATAACATGTTGGTGTAAAGAAAATATTATGTTAATGCTAATTGAAAAAAATAAGGCATTTCCTTTCATTTACCTACATTCCATAATAAGCATTGAACTAAAATCTATTACCAGAACATCTGATGTAAGTAGTAAAGTTTATAAAGATTCTACAGTTGAAAATGACTCCTTGATGATGAAAACTCTTTTCTTATTTTCTCATAGTTCCGAGGATGTATAACATATATAATAATAAAGTCATTGTTATTATTATTTCAGAGGATACAGCTTTATCTACAAATTCAACCTTTAGATAACTTTATATAAGAACCTTTAAAGTTAATGGTTATTTCCTGTATATTTTCAGTAACCCTTCAGTTTCTGCTTTGACTTTATATTGTAGTAGATGAATAATGGATCTTACAATTCTATTACATTAAAAACCTGCTATGTATAAATCGTCAAATTTTGGAAATGATAATAATTATAAAAGTAAAAATGTTTATTAATATATTAACTACTTCTAGGTATGTCAAACTTCTCAAAATGTAACATTTTATATAACATTAATATCAAACAATAATTTTCTATATTCATTTTGTCAAAATATGGTATAAAAATATATGGTTGATACCTACTTATTACTAATTTTTTTTGTAATCCAAAACATCTATCGGTAGTGTATATTATTTTCACAAAATAAATATTCATCGTGCAAAAATATATACAAAATTTATTATTAAGGTACATAAAATATTTAAGACTTGTGCCCATATTGATTTTAAACAATTTTGAATTTTAGAAACTTGCACAGTTTAATCTATGACCTGCATAACATAAACGTGCATTATGATAATGAAAAATATTTTTCAGTAATGATATAATCAACAATTTCAAACTTACATTGCATTGCATGATTGAAGAATAATATAGATTCGTTTTTATCACATTTCAGTCTTTGAATATTATAAGAGGAATAAATTGTACACTACAATGATTTGGCACAAACTTTTAGAAACTAGTTGTACTAACTTTATGTTACTTATCTTGAGATAAGCACAAAAGCAAAGCCCCAAAATATCAGCCTAGATCACAGACACTGTTGTGATACAAAGTAAATATTGAAAAAAGTCTAAAATTGATTCAACGAACTTTGTTGATCAGCTCATCACATATGGCAGTCAATTCTTCATTTGCTTTTGTTTTTTGAGCTAGAGTCTCTTCTAGAGACGTAATATGCAAACAATTTCTTTTGTACATTGCATTCAACTTTACAACTTCTGCTTCTTGAGCTCTTTTCATCTTCTCTAATTCCTGGTTTGCGTGATTCAGTTTTGACGTTGCATGATTTTTTAACATATCATAATTTGATTGCATTTTCACTACATTTACTTCAAATTCCTTAATGGACTTCTTATAGGCATCTTCATTGGCTTTAAAAGCAAGTATCATTTGCTTACTTTTCTCATATTTACTGTGTAAGTCACTGAAGGAAACTTCCATGCTTGCTAAATGTGCGGTTTGTTCATCCCTTTCATCGATTAACCTACTTCTCTCCTCAGCATTACGTTTCTTATCCTGTTCAGCCGCAGCTATCAAACTGGCTATCGTTCTCTCATATTCTTCAACTACAAATGCCATTTTTTTATTGTTTTTTATGGTGTCATTCAGGTGCTGGTTCAGTTGTTCTATTTTATTTTGCCTTTGCTGGCCATCTTCTTCTAAAATTCTTACCTGGGTCTCCATGGTTGCCAATCTATCTTTTAATTCTTTGCTCTCAGATCTCAAGTTGTAAACACTGATTTCTTTTTCTGCTAACAACTCTCTAAGTTGGGTAAGAGCTAGATCTGCTTCGGTTTGCTCTCTGTTGGCTAATATTATAGTAGCATCCTGACCTGAGAAAGAATTGTTTGCACTCATTGAGAGAAGTCTATCAATAACCGCTATGGCAGGAGATGTGAATGTGATGGAACGACGGTTTGATCTAGTAGGAGTGATGGATTTGTTTCGTGAAGTGACAGCAGGGTTAACAGCTGGAGTTACCACCATCGTAGGTTTCACTACAGTTGTGTTAGCTTCTTCAATGCTTTCTTGGGATATATTTTCATCACCTCCATAAGTTACATTTAAACTTGAGGGCCCGGCAATTGGAGAAGCTTCATTATTGAGTGAAGGTCTAATAGGTTTTGTAGGTGTACTTTGTTTTTTCTCTATGTTACTGAGGGCTGTAAGAACTCCATCTGAAGAAATTTTCTTGGCATATAATGGATCGAATTTAAGAAACAAGCTTTCTTTTCCACTGTCAGAGACAACATTGCTTGGATTTTGGTTTAGTAGAAACTCATAAGCTTCAGCGTCAATAAATAGTTCTCCTTCTTCTAACTCATCAGTTCCTTGAGCAGGTGTGTCATTAAAATTCATCATATCTGCATTATCAAGAAGGTCTGTTATTTTTCCCATGGCATCATCAACTTCCAGGAAAGGACCTTCAATTGTATCTTCATCTTCAGTGTTTATGTCATGGGTAAGGTTCAGATTATCAGTAGATTTTGAAGATGATGTTGTATTACTGATAGTTGAAGAAGTATCTTTTTCCCCTGCTTGTATTGAACCTGCTTCAAAGTTATATGCTTCAATGTTATCTAGATCTCTTTCTTCTACAGTTTTCACACCATTTTTAATGATGTTTGTATTGTTTGGATCTACTTCTGAAGGCAGAATCATGGAAGTATATGGAGAGCTATCTAATTTTGTTTTTGTAGCGAATGGGTCTGTGATGTCACTAGGTGGGGGGGACTGGCGCATTTTAGACTTGGTAGCAAAGGGATTAAAATTCATATCATCGATTTCTGGCAAGTTAAATACATTTTTAGACTGAATACTTTCTGTTGATGACACTCCAGCGGAATAATATACAGATTGTTCCGATGAAGAAGTCTTTGTTTCATTTATCATGGAATCGGTTGAAGATTTATTTTCCAAACTAATTTCAGGAGATTTTTCTGTGCCTATGCCATCTCCTAGCTTTACCTCAGATACAGTTCTATTATTTTTTGTGGTCTCATTGTGTTCTTTCCTTATTAATTGTTTAGTAATTTCTGTAGGAAATGTTCCTATGACTGGATTAGCATCTGACACTTGACAACTGATTTCTGCATGAGTCTCTGTTTCATCTTTGACATCTGTTATAGTAGCATCAAACGTAGCATTGAACTTTTGCTTTAATCCAGTTGGTTTTTTTCTTTCTACAGGCTTAGACTTTCTTCTATTTCCAACAATATTTTTAGGTTGTTGGTATTGTTTTTTGTTCTCATTTTCAAGTAATGTGGCCTTAGTAGGAGTGTCTAGTGGCGGAGATAGCCTTATTTTCGTTTTTGTTACAAAAGGATTATCAATCTCATCAAAGTTAAAATTGTATCCCTTTGAAGTTATTGGAGGAGATGACGAAATAGTACTATTATTTACGAGTGGGTTCTCTCTTTCTTCAGATTTAATTTCCTCTTTTTCGGGAACTGTTTCCATACCAGCTATCAAAGAAACATAGGGGCTGCTATTTTCAGACATTATAATGTCTTCTTCTGGCTTACCATGGCTCATTATCAAAGAATCAGGTTGAATATTCTCCGCCGCAATTACAGATATGTGATCATTGGGTACTGAATTGGATTTCTCATCTGGCTGTTCAATAAAAATATCACTGTGGAAGTTATCACTTTCACATTTTGTTTTTAAGTTTGGATATAAATCAACTGTAGACTCTACACTGTCTGTTTTTATTTTAGATTCTTCATTTTCATGTAGTAAATTGGGTGTCATACTTGAATTTTCAACATTTAGGAGCTCCTCTTCCTGCTGTACAGAAGCAGTATTATTTTGTATAATATCTGACTCAGTTTTCATTTCTAAGTTTGAATCAAAGTTATGTGTAACATCTGCATTATCTGTTTTTATTTCCAATGGTATTTCTAATTCCTCAACATTTTCTAAATTAGCAGTGTTGATGCTCAACTTGTCTTCTTTTGGTGTAATATGCTCTATATTGTCAGATGTCTGTTCATTTCCCATAATTTTACCAGTGACAAATGTAGTCTGGTTTACTAAGTCTGGTAAATCAAGTGATTCATTAAAGTCTTCATTTATTATAATGCCTATTGATTCATTCTCTTGAATTCCATCACATATATGTTCAAATTTATTATCTGTTGCTACAGCATCAAGTATATTCGTAACTAAGTTCTGTGTCACATTATAGTTAATTTGTGTGTTATCATTATCTAAAGCTGGGAAAATACTAGATAATGCTTCAACTTCAGGTTTTAACACACTGTTATTAAACTGACATGCAGAGTCTTTTTTATAACAAGACTGCTCTAACTCTTCAACATTATCTGGCTTCGAAGCAGCAGTTGTTATATCTAAAAGTCCCGATGCTACAATTTCACTGAATGAAGAAGCACTTGGTTTTGGCAATATGTCATTATCCTCAGGGTTAATTTCAGGTAAAGATTCAAGTGTTTCCATTAAATTCTTTTTAGTATTTCCTGGTCTAAAATCACTTGAGAGGTCAATAACCTCTTTATTAGGAAAATTACTATGGAAGGTTTCAGGATACATTGAGTCATTAACAGCTTTGTTTTCAACTGTAGTTACAGCTGTGCATAGTGTATCTGTAAGGACTTCTTGAGAGATGCTTAGGTTTGTAAAGCTAGTTGTAAGATTTTCAGTTAAAGGCAAAATAGGACCTGTTTGTGTTGTAATTACTTCTAGACCAGTTCCAATATTTTTATCACTGTCATCTTCATCAGGTTCAGACAGATTTTCATTTTCTGTTTCTGACCCGACTTTAGTCTGGGTGACATCTAAGGTTTGTGAGGGCATATTCTCAATAATTTCAGTTGATGATTCTACTACTATTGGTGTAGGCACATTACCTTCTGCTGTTGTATCTGATCTTATCGCATTTAGTAGTACATTTGTCATTTCTGAAGACAATGTATTAAAAAAATCTTTGACATCAATATCTAGATCCTCTGTATTTGAAAGAGATGTGATGTCTGATATATCATTACTTTTAGGATAATTGGTATCTTGCCCAACTGTAGTGTTCAGTGAATTTTTATATATTTGAGGATTATTATCTAATTGCCGATCATTTGCAGCAATTTTTATAACATCATTATCATGATTTTGACTGATTTGTGCCAATACTTGACAATCAGTTAATTGATATCCAGGTTCAACATTTATTTCATGTTTATCAACTGAAGGTTTTGGTATAATGATGTTTTTCTCTGATGCTGTATTTTCAAATACTTCATTTGTAATATTCAATGGCGTTTCTTCAGGTTTTGTTATTTTAACAAAACATTCTTCCTTTATGAGACTTGTTGTTTTATCTAATACTTCAGTGTTGTCCAATTGTTTAAATACTCCTTGGGTAATATTTAATTGTGTTTCCTCAGATTGTACTGTTTCAACAAAATGTTCTTTTGTTATGGGACTAGTTGTGCCTATGAATGCTGCAGTATTTTGGAATTGTTTAAAAATTTCTTGAGTTGTATTTAATTGTGATTCTTCAGGTTGTGCTGTATCAACAAAATGTTCTGTCATTATGGGAATTGTTGTGTCTATGAATGCTGCAGAATTTTCATATTGTTTATATATTTCTCGTGTAGTATTCAAATGTGATTCTTCAGGTTGTGATGTTTTAATAAAATGTTCCTCCTTTAAGGGACTTGCTGTTTCATGTAATACTGCAGTATTTTCATATTTTTTTAATACTTCTTGTGTAATATTTAATTGCGATTCTTGAGGTTGTGCTGTTTTAGCAAAATGCGTTTCTTTTATGGGTCTTGTTGTTTCATCTAATGCTGCAGTCTTTTCAAATGTTTTTAATACCTCTTGTGTTTTATTCAATTGCGCTTCTTCAGATTGTGCCATTTCAACAAAATGTTCATTCTTTATGGGACTTGCTGTGTCTATAAATGCTGCAGTATTTTCGAATTCTTTAAATACTTCTTGTGTAGTAATAAATTGTGATTCTTCAGATTGTGCTGATTTAACGCAAATCTCCTTTATGGGGCTGGTGGCAGCAATATCATGAGTTTCAATATGGGGATCTATTGCTTCTTTCTCCTTCTGAATAACATTCTGTGCATTAAATGTTACTTCTTCTATCTTTCCTGTAACATTTTCCTCAACTTTTTCTAGCTCAGTCAAAAGTTCTATTGTTTCTTTGGAATAGTCCAAATAATCTATAGGTGTGACATCAATATTTATATCTTTTTCTATTAATGATAAACTTGTTACATCTGAGTTTGATTGGTTTATCTCAATATCATTATCAATTCCTAAGGAAATATGTTTAGTTACATCTATATTATTAGTAGGTATTGCTAGTGAGACATTGTTTTCTTCAGTTTGTTTGTAGTCCAGAGGGTGTGACTCGCTTTTTGTAAATGTTGTTTCACAATCAACAAATTCACTGTCAGATTCAACAGCAGCACTAACTTCATGTTTATAAGTGTCTGATTGAATATCAGTCATAGTTCTATCATTTACAATAGCTTCATTGCATGATATATCCATGTATTCTACAGTAGAGTTGAAATTGTCTTCTATGTTAGACTTTTGTGTCTCAACCAGTTTTGGTTCAGGAAAAGGCTTAGTTTGTTGAAAAAACAATTTATGAACTGGGATTTTTTCCTGGCTGAAAAGTATTGTAGTTTCATCCTTCCAATTCAACTCTTTTTCCAAATCATCATTAAAAACTATGCTATCTTTGTATGGGCTGCTTCTTTTAGATGTATTACCATCTTTGGATCGGTGAGCAGCTATAGGTGTAGAAGCTACTGCTTGTGAGGTCACATTGTCATTTTGTAATGTGTCTGCCGCGCTTGATGTTCTTAGTTTCACTGTACTGTCACTATCCACAGGTGGAATTGGGCTTTGCGATGATCGAAACATATTAAACACAGACTTTAAACCTCTCAAAATTGGAGAACCTCCATCTTTAGCTATTTCTTTGGTAGGTGTTGTTGCTTCGGGGGTCTGCAAAACTGATGAAGATGAACTTGGCATTGAAAAATTCTCATCAATCTCATTTGCCCCACTCACTGTAACTATTACACTATCAAGATCTATAGTGGCAGTGGAGTCTATTTGTTTAATTATAGAAGGATTGCCATTACTGTCAACAAATTCTTGAGTAGAGAGTCCTTGAAGAGGCAAACTTTTTAATGATTTAATTACGCTGTCATTTTTTGTCATAGTTGCATTAAGCGATCGGGTTAAATGAGCATTGTCATTAACATAGTTTAGTGTTTCTTGTGTATCAAAGTTCCTATTGTCTAAACATGCTGTATAACTTTTGGACATTGGAGAAGAAGCTGGTGTCATAGAATACCTCAGTTTCATGTTGAGTTCTGAGACATCTAGCTCCTCGTAACCTTTCTCAGTGCAGGGGAGGACATTGCTGTGTTTGAATGTGTTCTCCTTGTTGTCAAAATCACTGTCCACGCAGTCCACGTCCATGGGCTCCACGTGGTGAGCCATTATCACAGCACTACGACACACTCCAGCGCTCCAGTCCAGCCGCCTCCAACGACCCAACGTCACAACAAACTAATAACTGCGCACAGCGTTTATCTGGAGTAAAAACACAAACAAAAAATCAGTCCAATGTTTACAGTTTACCGATTTCAGAGAGTTTCACTTAAATTTCTAATTCGTTTTACACAGCACCGACTCGGTATGTGTGTCATATAAATGAAAACAAAAATGTCGATGAACAGAACACGCAACTCACTATGAGAATCTATTTTTAACTGTTTAGTGGAGTACACAGTGCGACGTTCATTTTATGTAACGCCCGCGCCCGAGGGAATCTTGCCAAGTAAATGGCAGTAGCGGGCCAGCCAGGCTAGTAGATAATTATGTACAAAGATTTGCGACAACGCTCAGAAACCGTTGGAAATTCGGTATTTTTTTATAATTTAAAACTCAGTCCTGCCTGTCTGCCTGACTGAGCAAGTGCATGCAACATGCAACACTGAACTGACATAGGGTTTTATTCCGATACTAGTATAGATACTAAATACCTACTTTTCTTTCGATACCATGTACATTTGGCACCAAATCATTCTTTTGCTTATCTATTTGGTATCAAACAGAAAGTACTTGAATCGAATCGAATCAAATCAAATATTACATGACTAGTATAATATTTCTGATAACATCCTACTAAGTGAACTTAACGCGTAATTAAATGAATTAGCGACTACTTCAGAGCTCCATAGTACGCTACCAATTTTTATTTCTTTCCTTGTGACACCCACTTTTTTTTTATGTTATTGTGATGGAACAAGCGAGGCCCACCTGATGTTAAGCCGTATCCTCTGCCTATAACAGATGCATTTCACCACAAGTGACGAACTGCACTGCGCCCATCACCTTGAGACTACTGCTACCTGTTAAGTCTCATTTTGCCTGTTATTTCACAGGCTCTCGAGGACTGCTGCCGGAACACACCGTAAGGTGCTTGGCGACAGATTTTCTACTTGAGGGTGGTTGCTAGCCAGGCGGGCATTCGCAAAATGGCCTTCCACCATGCGGTCAAGCTCAAGCTCAGGGCGGGATTCGAACCATGGACCTGCTGCACGGCAGTCCATAGCCAATGCCACTGAGCCATCACTGCTTCACTCATGTGCTTTTGTGACGTGGCATTCCGATACCGAAGTAAATGAGGAGGACGGACGTGGATTCATTATCTTTTGATAGTTCGTAAGTCGGCCATAACTGTATATTATTCGCAGCAATATTAAATTTATCACATATCTTTATTCATAATATATAGTTTACTCTAAAAACTAACCCATTTGCAAAATTGAAATGTGTGTAATATATTTCCAGTACAAATACACCCACTCAAGGAATTTTATTGTAAACATCTGTGCTGAGTGTGTCTCATTTCAAAAGCTGGAGCGACTTGCAAGGAACTGATTTTCACATAACATAAGAAGCTAGACAGAGCAAAATTCTATCCTCCTAATATATTTTTAGTCTTTTACTTTTTGTGTTGTTTTAATAATCACTATGTTTGTGATGATTTTCTTTCATTTAATGCCATTAAATAAATAAAAAAACGATTATTAGTGTCGTTTCTATACCAATTTCTCTAAACATAAAATTTACTAAATTTTGGTAGTATTTATCTTGTTCAAAAAAAAACTAAATTCGTACAATGCTTGCGAATTAAATTATGATATTTCTTATATTGTAAATATAATCATTCAAATTTTTATAACGTTTGCATATGACAATCCTTAAGGTTGACTTTTGTGTTCTATTATTGTATATTTTACGCAAATTTAGTCGTCGTGCAACGATGTAGAGTCTCTCGGTAGCTAGAGCAAAAAAAGGTTTGACCACGAACAAACGACAGGTTGCTTTTGTAAAAGAAGGGTCATCTACAAAATCGAAATCCAAGCCTTACTCCATCTTAGTCGCAGCTCCCGATTGGACTCTTTTGATGGACACGTATGAAAAACATTACAAAATTCCTGAGGATGTTGGTGTTTCGTCATCTAGACCAGATATATTTTTATACTCAAAAAATCTAAAACGCAAAGTACTTATAGAACTTACTGAAACTGGAAACAAACATACCTAAAGACCACACAATAAATAGTAACAAATATTATGACCTAATCAATTAATTAAACAAAAACGGTTATGTGGTTAATTTATATGCTGTAGAAGTCGGAGCAAGGGGTATACCAGCAAAATCCCTATACAACCTACTAAAAGACCTTGGCTTGTCAAGAACAACCGTAACTTCCATCCTAGAACGTGTATCCAAGGCGGCATTAGTAGGATCTTACCAAATTTGGTTGGGCAGGGGAGGAGGCTCGAGCTGTGAAAGGGAGCATTGATGCATCATAAAGGGGCCCCTTAACCTTACTCACTGGGTTGCAAGTCCCAGGCACCTCGACTTGGGCCTCTTCCTCTGCAACGCTATGGACCCGGCACCCGCACGCAATGCTAAGTAATTCGTCTCTCTGGTGCTCTTGGCGATACACTAATGCAAAATCGCCTAAAATTGAATAGAATAATCCTATTTTTAGAATCCATTTCACGTGTTACATTAGTGTGAACAGAATAAGAACTACTGTAGTTTAGAGATTTTGAAATGTAGAGACTTTGTTAAGAATCCATATCATGTTTTAATAATAACAATTATAATTATTCTACGATAATTCTATATTTGTGACGAAAGCATCGACCAAACGATAAAATGTTATGCTAACCCTATAGACAATATATATTTGAGTGGTGGGCAAAAGTAGGTAGTATATTTAAACAATAAAATATGATTAAAAAAATGACTATATTGGTAGTTATTGATACGTTTAGCGTATTCATATGAGTAGTAGCGAGTAAGAAATTAATGTACTACTCATACGAATAGGTATCGATACTTTGGTGGTATCAGAACATTCCCACACTTACATACATATAGAACGTTCGTATAGCCTACTGTTAGCAAAACTCACACCCACAATTAAAAGCTGCGCTACACAGTCGGCAACGAGCCTCTCACTATGGTTGCCAAACATGGTTTACAACTGTGGAGATGGTGGTTTGCCACCAAATTATGTTTGACTTTCCAACGCCCTTGGCGGGCGAGCTTCCGTTGGCGACCGTGGTGAGCAAAAACTATTTCCGACTGTGTTGACGCCGCCGGTTGCAAACCACGCGAGGGCAGTATGTCGCTGCAGCCGGCGAGACCGCACGCACAGCTGGAGCGCACGCATACCGCGTTTCTCTCATTGAGAGACGTATATAGACATGATTAAATGAAATATACTCGTACGCTTAATGTTTTAATTCTGGAACAAATATTAAATACTCATAATCATGACAGTATAGATACAAAATATGATTACCTAATTGTGTTATGTAGGTACTTACTAAAGATAAAAGGTATCTAGATGCTTATTTCTACAACAATAGCAGTAGGTAATTTTGTATTTTGCATGGTATTGTAAATAAAGGATATCAAAAATATTTGTATATATATTTATATAAATGTAGGACGTTCATTATTTTAACTGGCCTAGTTATTCTGTTTCTAGCGTAAAATATTACAACCTAATTATATGCTCACGGCTTCGTTCGCGAGAGTTTAGGTAATATCACAATACAACCTATATATATATATATATATTATAAATTACAACCTATATATATATATATATACCTATATTTCGAAGCGCTCGTAGCGAAGTTTACTTAGCTGTTCTCAACCGATCAGCAAAGTTAAGCAACGTCGCGCGTGGTCATGAGTTGGATGGGTGACCGCTAGTGACATTACTACTGAGCGTTTCCGTGCTTCGGAGGGCACGTTAAGCCGTCGGTCCCGGTTGTTGTCTTAGGATGGCAGTCGTTATAGCATGGTGGTAGGGCATTTTGCCGCCTGGCTAGTTACCACCCTCAAGTAGAAAATCTGTCGCCAAGCACCAAACGGTGTGTTCCGGCAGCTGTCCTTGAGAGCCAGAACTTCTAGGTTAGCCTGAACAACATCTTCGACCACATCATCACTTACCATCAGGTGAGATAGCGGTCAAAGGCTAACCTATCAAGCATAAAATATATATATATATATATAATGCAACCTTTACAGTTTTTTGTCTGTATGACAGTCTTTAGTTTGGTTTCTTTTAATATAGTATAATACCTTCCAATGTAAAAAAAAAAAATTGAACATGATGAGCCATAATATCTTCTCTCATTTTGGTTTTCGTACGATGCGTCCTGTTGGCGCGGGAGTTCGAAATATACTGAGGTGAGCAACTGTGTAGTACCAAATTCGCTATTTTTTTGCTATAAGTGGTGTGGCAGCTTCGAGCCTATGAGCAGGTTCAATGCTCAGGATCAACTGCAACTTCCACAATATTGCCGGCCATCTTTGCTGTCGATGATTGCACTCGATGCGGATCATGTCGAACACGGTGCGGAAAATAGCGCTCAACCTGCCCGTTGGATTGGTGCATCTCCGGTGTTACAAATACAAATATAAAACCATTATTAGTAAGTGTCGTAATCCAAGAAGCTTTTTGAGCAAAACCAGCTACATACCGCCTGAAATAGCAGGCTAAGCCCATAAACTGTCGTACTTGCTTAACGTTCTTAGATTCGGGCGTGTCAATTAGAGCCCGAACTTTCTCATGACTTGGCCTAACCTGAACTTCACTAATCGTTCGGCCCAAGTACACTACTGAAGAAACGAGCACCTCTTTAAGTAGATGGAGAAACCAGCCGTTGTCAACACATCAACCACTTTACGCTGTAAGTCCGGACCCTGGTCGATGCTATTACTCATGATCAAAATATCGTAATGTTGATGAGGATGTCTCCAGAATCTATGAACTCACGAAGGGTCTTTTTGATTATGCGTTGATGAACCACTGGAGCATTTGCCAAACCGTAACTCGTCAGAAACCACAAACAATTATACTTCGAAGGTCAGGCCATCAATCTCGATAGATAACGAAACATAAAAGGTACTCTCAATTTCCGGACTACCTAACCCTTTAAGTATTCGTCATATTACTTATTTATTTCCGGTATATTACTTTTCTCTATGGTATCAGAAACACAGGCGTACGCGAGCATTTGATATGCTTTATCAATAATGAAGATATTACCGAGATATTCGAACCGCTATCGATCAAGACGTCAACCGGTACTTCCTGTTTAACCGCCACTATGATGTCCCTGTCCACAAACGTATTGCAAAAATTAACATTTTCCTTGTTAGCAGCTGCTGCACGCTGTTTAGCGAAACAAGTCTCAACTTTGTGCCCCAGTTTCTTACAATAAGAGCACGGCTCGATCCTGATTGGTACAAACTACACGAAGCCTGTCTATGTCCGCAGAAGTAGCACCTTATATCAATAAGGCAACGTTTACGCGACTCCCTGGTACCTCTTGTACCCGTCGTAATTTTTCGCGAATCAGAACATGAGGGAGCAGTCTTCGATACACTACTTGAACTCGGCTTAACATAGAACGAGAAATAATTTATAATAGCGTTAGTTGCTGAAGCTCTAATATTGGAATTATTTGGAATCGGTGATGCAGTGAATTATTATTGCCCAGATAAGCTCATCGCTCAATCCCCGCACTATGCGTGAACGAAGCAACGAGCGACGCACGTAATCCGCACAAGTTGGATAATTATCGAAGTTCTTCATCATGACTTCAAATAGTATACCCGCGAAGTCTGGTTCCATTGGACATAAAGGTCAAAATTCTCGCTTAAGGCTGATCCAGCTAAGTACAATCACTGGACACCCTATCGTCAAGCCACAACTTCGCGTCCCCTTTTTAACAGTTTCGTATACGCAAAAAATATTCGACGTTACTCCAACCATATAACTCTTTCGCGCGAAACTGAACCGTATTCACCCCGAAATGAGTAGAAAGTTATAATCAACAGGACGGGCGTGTCGTGATAAAACAACCTCACTATCCTTCTATTTTTTCTTCAATCATGTTAATAATGAAGTTGTCATGCCGCAAAAGGTGGGCAATATTTTTTTCTCTTCTCTGTTGTATGGTCTTGAATAAGACTCTTTTTTCATTCACTCGTTTTAGAACAGAAAACAGAAATGGTGACAAACGACCACGTTTGTCACCATATCTGTCCATCGTATTCTCTCCATCCTTCCAACACCACATTTCGAACCCTTCCAATCTCTCTCTATGTGTATCTATTTTTGGGAGAGTGGCAAGTTTTTAATTTCGTTTGTCACTCCTCACAATTCCAGCTGCCACGAAACAGCGCCTTTACCACTAAAATATTCCTTGGATTTGTTTCTCACAGAAAAAGCATACTGTGTGGAATTTCTACGACATGGATCTAAGTTTTCAAAGGCTGTAGATTCTGTCAAATCCCTCTGTTGAATAGATTCTGTCGTCTATTGCGAATCGTTTACAGACGAATCGTTTGCAAATTATCCGTGTCTAAATGATTATGTAACCAACATGCTGCCAGAATTGTATTGTCAACCATGTCCGGTTCAACTGCCATAGGACCAGCAAAAACACGCCATCTTGATCTTAAAATGCCAAAGGCGTGGCCGCTTCAGCGGTTAGTTGCAAGTGCGAGGTAAGTTGAGAGCCCCGAAAATAATAAAATAGGTTAGTATAAATAAATTTTATTGTATGAAAATTTTATTTTTAACTTGGACTTGTTTTTCGTAGTGAATATATATTTCAGAAACTCATACTGTTATAACTAGTGGCTCTCCGAGCTGTAAACCTCGCGAGTCTGCCCTCGCATAGCTTACAACTGAATAAATGCTCACTGCGCACGCTGATGGCGGAATGGGTCACAAATCCAAATATCTAGATATATAATGTAAATAATAAAGGATTTTCTTGGACTTAAATCAATGACACGCGAGCCCAGAAAGCTAGTCGTATCAGAAATAGATAGGTTAGTAGTAAATATACAAAAATTGTATATAAATACTTAGTAATGTTATAATTACATAACCTTACTATTTATGATCTAATTTTCTCCCGTATTGATCTCGCATTAATATACTGGCTACAGACATCGAAAATAAATAATTGATTATACGAGAGAGAGAGACTATTACTTATAGGCAACGTGCGTATCCGGGACATTTCCATTAAATTAAGCGCAGGCGTCCATACTTTCAACACCAAAAAATGTATATCTACGTCATTTTGAAAAAAATCCAAAATCTGAATCGACAAAATAAATTTATGGGCATTTCAAACCTGCTCACAAAATTTCGTGAGAATCGGTTAAGAAATGCGACCTGTAGAGGAGAACAACCGGACATACGAAAGCATTTTTGTGTAAGTTAAAGCAGAGACGCTTCGCTCGATCTAAGTTCTCCCTCTCAAACCACTCCAATTTAAATCAGCTTGTATAAATACTTTTTAGAAGCTTTTTTGGTTAAAGAACGATAGGAAAGATTTGAGTTATGACGTCATGTCATGTTAGCTACATTGGTTAGAGCATACCCCGGCTCAAGGGGTGAATGGACGCGGGTTCGAATCCCGCACATGACTTAATTTTTTCCTATCGTAAATTTGTGATTTTGTAATGTAATCCGCATAGCAGGCGTTATTGCAAACCTAACAATATTAAAATCATAAGGTTGCGTTATCATTTACAAGTATAAAATCAATTACAAAATTGGTCTTGTTTGTAGTACAACGCAAGTGGTACTTTAGATGTCGCTCCATCCCAATACGATGGCTAAAGAACGATAGGAAAGATTCGACGTCATGTCATGTTAGCTCAATTGGTTAGAGCATGCCCCGGCTCAAGGGGTGGATGGACGCAGGTTCGAATCCCGCACATGACTTAATATTTTCCTATCGTAAATTTGTGATTTTGTAATGTAATCCACATAGCAGGCGTTATTGCAAACCTAACAATATTAAAAACAGCTTCTATAAGTTAAAAATTCTGTGTGTCTATGAGAGTTGTTATGTTGATTACACAAGTCAAATAGGTATCTATCAGAAAATAAACAATTATGGTGAGCATTTTATATACAATGTTTTATTAAATAAATTTGGAATATGGAGACTTCCTCGTGGAATAGCATGTAGTACGGGTTCAATAAATGGTGATACGAAATCTGCCATTTTTAGGATTATATCTATCAGGTTTGTTAGCGTCTCCGAAATAAAACCAGACTGAACATTAGTATACACCACAACTTATATTATAGATCTCACAAATTCACATAATTATTCGTTAACTTAATTTAACTTAACTACACGTCTGTTATCGCTGAACGCCAAGGCAAAAGTGAGCGGCACTGTTAGCATCAACAACTCATTCCGTGTGCGGATATTACGTGATTATGTTGTCATAGAGAAAGACTATCGGAAGCAAGTCGTTGACACTAGTGGTAGTTTCTAACCAAATCCATACTTTTAAGTATATCTATGTCCCTAAGTGCCAGATAGATGGCGGTAGTGATGTAGTTTTTCTCTGGGATATTAATGATTGTTATAGGTGGCGCCAACATTCGGCCCTCCTGCGCACGCAGCCGTCCTCGGCCGCGTTCTAGTCTGATGCATTTTCTGAGAACAACAATTAAATATAACAGTTTATTAATAAATGTGTAAAACGTTTATTGTGTGTTATTGTCCTTGAAATAAAATAAAAACACACACAAAAAGTTGTAGCACTAACACATGAACACCAGGTATATTGCCATTCATTGGGGCCTCAAAACTATTCCATCAGCGGTAAGTTTACCGGAGCTTCCATTTACCCCAGGCGAAGCTCATACTCATTATTTATGTTTTTATTTGACTCGGCTTCTCCTGACTCTAATATTTCTCTTCTTTTGCAAGTCTTGATAATTTATTATACAATCAGATCACCCAAAGGCGCGAGCGTTGGCTTCAAAAACATTAACCCACATAACAGTATCGTCCACTAAAGGATTAAATTCCGGAATCACTGAAGAAAGTATAACAGTTTTACTTACTGCGGGTGACGCACGTCGCGGTCGTTTTACTTTTTTTTTCTCCTTCTATCCGTTTCATTGCTTCTCGACGATTGTTCCGAGCTTGAAGATGTCGATGCATGCCTCATCTTCTTTGTTCGTTTTCGGCTTCGCGGCATATTACGTGCTTCTATCCCACTTCTGATGTTAGCGTCTCCGAAATAAAACCAGACTGAACATTAGTATACACCACAACTTATATTATAGATCTCACAAATTCACATAATTATTCGTTAACTTAATTTAACTTAACTACACGTCTGTTATCGCTGAACGCCAAGGCAAAAGTGAGCGGCACTGTTAGCATCAACAACTCATTCCGTGTGCGGATATTACGTGATTATGTTGTCATAGAGAAAGACTATCGGAAGCAAGTCGTTGACACTAGTGGTAGTTTCTAACCAAATCCATACTTTTAAGTATATCTATGTCCCTAAGTGCCAGATAGATGGCGGTAGTGATGTAGTTTTTCTCTGGGATATTAATGATTGTTATAGGTGGCGCCAACAGGTTTTACTATAAAAATGTGATGTCTGAAAAATTGTTTCATAAAACACTGTGCGTCGTTTACAACCTTCGAGTAGTGCGCAACTTTTTAATTATCAAAATCAGTCGTTAGAAGGTTGCATCTTCAACTGACATAACTTTCACTTCTTGATGAGAGAATTATGGGCACTTTTTAGTATTTTGCAGGTAAGGGTAGCTATTGCTTTTCAAACATCATAAAAGTGTACTTATATATTTTTCTATTTCCCCGCCAAAAATCGTAATTTGAGGTTATAAAAGAGTCGAATCATTCCAAACCTTGGAGTAAGTTAAATCAACAAATCATCAAATTATTGTATATTTCCTACTTACTTATCTATTTCCGATACAACTAGCCTTCGCCGGGGCCCGCGAGTCATTGATTTTAATGGACAAAAGTCCAAGAAAATCATTTATTATATACATTACATATCTAGACTTTTTAGATTTCTTGACCCACTCTCCCATTAGCATGCGCAGTGAACCTTTATTCAATTGTAAGCAAGGGCAGACTCGCGAGGTCTACAGCTCGGAGAGTCACTAAAGTAAATAAAGAGTGCTTAACTTAAGCTTAATATAAAATGTATTTTAATCGTGATCAGCAAACATCAGACTGTGGGGATTCTTTGGTAACAATAGATTTCTATAGTTACAACAAATTACTTTATCGTTAAAAGCCCGTACGTTCGTATGGAGTCAAGACATTCTAGACCGAGACCCCACGGCACCCATATCTAATTATTTTTTTTTCCTGATAGGTTAGCCTTTGACCACAATATCACCTAATGGTAAGTGATGATGAGGTCGAAGATGTTGTTCAGGCTTACCTAGAAGAATAATTTTTTAGTGTGAAACTTACACCTTTAAAATGCAGCTACAGTTGATTTCCTTGTCTTTTCACTGACTATGTATAGCTTACAAAGAGCTTCGCTTCGCTTTGCTTGCAGTGCACACAATATTAACACCACTGTTGCTCCTCAATAGTATTAATAATACGGCTAGCTAGATAATAATGAGCATTATTCTTTTGTAGCATCAACCTTGCTTGAAATCACGATGCTTTCCTTTACTTATATAACTGTTTGACAAGTGCAGGTTTCAGTGGCATGATTATTAAAATGAGAAAAGATGTTTGTACGCATAATGCATTGATATTTGTTATGTGTCTGGGAGAGTTTTAAGTGGAATACTTTTATGATAAACTTTCTAAATTAGAGGACTGAGTTTAAAAAACCTGATTACTAACACTCTGAAGCTTGGAACGTGCTCCAGTGCAATTTTACCATAGAGAAAATACATGTTTGTTGGGGGGACTTAGTAATCTTTGGTTTAACCTTTTTAAATTTTATTTTGGTGTGCGTACCATTAGCGTGAGATTCGCTAACAACGCTAAAAACGATCACACTCCCAAAAAGTTTTCCACATGGGTCTTGGCGTTATTTTCGCCTTAAACGCTACATCTAATGTCAAAAGTGACAGAAGTTGCAAATTTTAGTGGCATTTTTAGTGTTCTTATCCCTAGGATCAAGTTGTGATACTTGATCCTAGTCTTATCCAAAAATGGAACGCGGATGACAGTTACAAACGATCACGTGATCACAACCATAGACGCAACCATAGATCAATGTGATCAAAATTATCGAAACCCCTCGTGCGTCCAATCTGTCCACCTCCTATGACACAATCGTCCAAACTGCTCACGTTTTTTTATCCCGCGACGCCCCGTAACGTTTTTTTGTAGTACTAAGTAGTTTTCCATTACCTAAACATGTCACCCTAACATCCCCATACCCCAATATATTACCTATACCATACAAAAAATAACATTTTCATACATTTAGTTTGAGTGGATCAAACAGCGAATAAAAATATATTTTTCCAGATTTTGAGGTATTTTGTTTTTTAATCGAGTTTATTTGTGGCAGTCTCCAATCAACATATAAACTTCTTGGTACCAATGCAATCCTCATCATATTCTCTTTACGGGAAAAGAAATGAAAATAGACCTTTTCATGGAAAATTTTACAGGAAAATGGGTTTGAACAGACGACGAAAATGGCGGGAAACGGCATTTTTTATATATTTTTTTTATTTTTTTTTTCCGAAACTATTCCACCTACAACTTTGTTTTTTTTTTTAATGTGTGTATTTATTATGGTTCTTTACACATGAATAATACCAGATTGTAAGGATAAATACTTTATAAGTAGTAACGAGATTAAAACAACGCGATTTTTTTTAAGAATTTTGGCGGGAAAACTGTACATAAGCGGATTTTATTTTTTTTCTCAAAAACTATACCACCTACGAATTTGGTTTTTCTTTTGATATGATTATTCAGATGTAATCTATACACCTGAATTGTTTCAGATGTTTAGGTTTACAGGTTTAAAAGTAGTTACGAGATTATTTATTACGTAAATTTCGATCGGTGAGTGTTTGCGCGGCAAAATGCATCGAGTGAAAGTTATTTTTTTTCATTTCATGATTTGAGTAACTTCTCGTTACCATGGAGTAATGCGGTTTTTTTTGTTCTATAGCCAATGATAGTAGCTTACTAACAACGTTTAAATAATAACGATCGGATAAATACAAGCTTTACACTAAACATTTTTTTTAGACCACCGGAATTCCAGCCGTAACAAAAACAGGGGTCAAATAAAAAAATCTATAAAAAAAAAAGTTATCAATCCTTATCCTTTTAATTTCTCTTAACATCGTTATTGACTTATTGCCTATACAAATGCAAAATTACAGCT
This sequence comes from Plagodis pulveraria, assembly GCA_963890685.1. NCBI lineage: Eukaryota > Metazoa > Arthropoda > Insecta > Lepidoptera > Geometridae > Plagodis > Plagodis pulveraria. The sequence continues at coordinate 3,831,250 of OY982964.1, read as the reverse complement.
AGCTAATAATTACAGCAGCTTTCTAGGTTAATTACTTTAGAAGTAGTTACGAGATTATTTTTAAATGACATAAATCTATACAAAATTTTGGCGCCAAAATGTAATTTGAGCTGGTTTCAGATTTCATATCAATTTTAAACATACTTTCTGTTATATCAGAATATTATGGATTTTTTCTCGCATAGCCAAGGATCCATCCTCACGAAAACCGTTTGAATTATGAAAATCGAACTTACGCAGATTTTATGGTGATTATGTAAACACGACTATTAACCGCTAACCGGCAGGCCGGTTGGGACACATAAGAGAAAATCCGGCAGGCCGGAGGATACGCGCCTAAAACGTTCTTAGCGACTAATGGAACATACCCTTGATTGATGAGAAGCAGTTATATTCTTTGAATTCTTTGATGAGAAGTTGTGTTGTGTGACTTGTGTGTAAATTATTTATTAATTAAACAATAGTACTATGTGATTATAACCACAAATTATATAGATATGTTTATTTTATAACTTGCTGATTGCTCAGTGTCAGTGGTTGTGTGACTTTATTAAATGGACGATTAAATAATACTTGCTCAGTGTGGACGATATCATAGATCCATGCTTTGATACGGTATTTTTTACAAGTCTGATTCATGTTAAATGAATCAGAACAGTAAGGTACTCAATTTAATTATATTCCTGCAATTTTAACCTTTCCTATTGTAAAGTATAATTAAAACCTGTAAGTAACCTACCGTAATAATACCCCAAATTTAGCACAATTTATTGGTCATCACTGACTTTGGTTTCACATTAGCTGTGCAGTGCAATAAGTTGGCATTGTATCGTAATTGTTTAAATTTAGTCATGAGACAGCGGTAGTACCACTGCGGTGGTTTCACATTAGCTGTGCAGTGCAATAAGTTGGCATTGTATCGTAATTGTTTAAATTTAGTCATGAGACAGCGGTAGTACCACTGCGGTACCAATAGTGTACATAATGTAACATTAATTTTCCACGATTGAACAACTTCGAATACATGCATGTGGTTGCAGAACCGGAAGGCTATGAATATATATATTAAAATTTCACATCATTCCATATTAGTGTTCTAGAAGATTCAGTTAATACATGTAATCATTGGACCCGTGACTAAACTATCAGCAAATATTACCATACCAAGTTGCAGAAAAGTAATTTATTGGTGTCATTTAACATACTTATCTTTTTCCATATTCATTCACATACTACTGTATCCAATTTTTCATTATTGTTACAGAATTTTTTGTGTGAGAGTTTACACATACTCTACTTTCATTACAGTGACAAGCTAACTTTCACAGTTGTTTGAAATACTGGTTTGTGATAATGTTGTACTGGTTACAGTGGTGTAATTATAAATATCTTTAAGCCCATGTTATTCAACTATTATTCAGTACATACATGTATATTATTTAAATTAAATAGAAAGTTGTCTTCTAATTGTCTATTTTGTTTTTAATGTTTTATGTTTACGGCAATGTTGTGCCGCTTGCTTGTTTCAAATTAAGTGGATTGGGTGAAATTAGATTGACACATGTTTTCAATCCAACTATTACCTGAACTAAGATATGAGCAATATGGAGCAATTTATGAAAATTTGTTTTGTGCTAGGCTGGAACTCCCACATCCCATCTTCTAGAATATCTTTTAGTAAAATTCCAGATAGTGGGCTCTTTCTGAAGTATTGCCATCTTACAATGCAATCCCCAAGCCAGCATGCTCTTGATGTTTAGTGTGGTGTGGGTGGCAGAAGAAAATCTTGGTGAAGGCACAGAAAGATGAAAAAGCAATCTGTCACAGAATATGTATAATCAACCTTGTATGATATATAAATGGCATATAATTGGATAATTATCTTGTTTCAGTATGAAATATGGAAATAGATGGAGTAACAGTGAAACTATTATTCTTTGCACAATCTAAAGAGCTAGCTGGAGTTAGAGAGTCAACTATATGTCTTCCAAGAAAGGTCACCTATGAACAACTTCTGAATATTATTGCAAAAGACTATAACCTAGAGAAAATTAAGCATAATATTTTATTGGCAAAAAACGAGGAAGTTTGTGAAGAGTCTCGAGATATTGAGATAAAGGAAAGAGACAGTATAGCAGTAATACCTCCTTTGAGCGGTGGTTAACAACAACTTCTTGACATATTCACACATACTCTATATAATAGCCTAGAGTAGAACAAGGTACACTGTATTATTAAGGAAGGATATATATTTTATGAGTATGGATCATTTAAGACTAACGGTAGACAAGTTGTCAGTGGACGATATAACTGACCTTGTTACGGACAACAGCTGCGGTGCTATATCTCTATTTATAGGCACTACAAGAGATCATTTTGAAGGAAAGAAGGTATGTTTTTTTGTGTTTATTACATACTAGGTTTCTGGCCGTGGATCCGCCCGCGCGTATTTCTATTATCGGGCAATACCATTAACCTCTTTTTTTGCAGTTGGATAAAAACTATCTTATGTCCTTTCCCGGGTCTCTAACTAGTTCCATACCAAATTTCATCCAAATCAGTCCAGTAGATTTTAAGTTTATTTGTTGCATATATATATATATACAAATTTTTCCTCTTTATAATATTAGTATAGATAATGATTGTTTAAAACAGTATTATTGATTTATAAAGATATCCAAAGAGTTTGACAAATAAAGTTAAATTTGCAATTTGTTGAGCTTCCTGAACACCTTTTGAAGCAATGATGGCCGATGGAGCAGTAACAGGTATGGGCTGCCGTGCCACAGGTCCCTGATTCGATCCCCACCGCCGGCTTGAGCTTCACCGCATGGTGGAAGGGCATTATGCGATTGCCCGCCTGGTTAGCTACCACCCTCAAGTAGAAAATCAGTCGCCACGCACCTAACAGTGTGTTCCGGCAGCAGTCCTTGAGAGCCAGTGAAATTTCAGGCACCTAAGACTTAACAACTATGTCTCAAGGTGACAGGCACAGTGCAATTCGTCACTTGTGATGAAATACATCTGTTCTAGGCAGATATTAGTCTGCTTAACATCAGGTGGCCCTCGAGCATGTCACAATTTCGTAAAAAAGAAAAAAAACTTCCTACCCTCATACCACTAATTATCAGGTTGAAATATTATATCTATTTCAGTAACTTAACTGGTTTTAATTATTGTTTTAAATTATAAAATCTATTGAATTTGGAAACCAGCATTTGGACACTCCCATAAAACTATACCGTACCTACATTTGCAACAGATTATTCTCCATCACTTGTCGGTCTAGTACAGTCAGCACATGACATTGGCAAAATTGAGATATTGCTCAGTTGCAGAAGCCATAACCAAGAAATCGAATTGAATTGTAACAATTGATATAGATCAGTAACTAATTAAAACATTTGAATCTATTGTTATTTTGTACAAATTTGCATTCTCCGATATTTAGTGGTTTATATGTGTATGCAAATATTGTAAAAGTTATGAATTAAGTTTTATAGCCTATAATTATAATATGTCTGATGCCAACCCACCCAATGGCTAATAAAAAGCATAGAGTTGGTGATGAGATCTATTATATGAACACCTAGTGTGCAACACAAATATATCAATTTATCTAATCATTGAACACAGTGTTATCTCAGCATTTTCTTTTACTGCTGAAAGCCTAAAAAAATAATAATCTGTAAATGTTTGTTAGGACTAGCAGGTCAACCCGAAGAGGTTGTTAGCATTTTACCAATAACCCTGTATATGCTTTGAAATATTATTCAAAATGTATTTAATATGGCAACTGTGTGTACACAGCTGTTTCAACTGTATATGTATTTTAATAACAACCGATGCTAATGTTTAATTGTAAAAATTATTATAAAATTAACTATGCCATTCAAACACATGCAATGATAGCCGAGCTGTAATAGCTATGAACTGCTGTGCTGCAGGTCCATGATGCAGGGTCAATCTCCACGGCCAGCTTGAGTTTCACCACATGGTGGTAGGATATCTAGCAAATTCTTGCCTGGTTAACTTGCCGGTGGAGCTAGCCAGGTGGACATTCACCCTAACACCTTTGTCGGATAATTTAAAACCTTTATTTTTGCAATAACGCATACTCTGCGGATTACATTACATAAGCGCAAATTTACGAGAGGAAAAATTATAGTCACATACGGGATCCCGCGTCATCCACCCCTATAGCCGGGTATGCTATTATCGAAAGTGCTAACATGACAAATGTTAATAACTCTACTTTAAAAAAAAAAACGAGTAGCAATATGAGTTATGAGTCATTGTCATGTCAGCTCAGACGGAGTGTGCAGGCTGCCTGACAACCTCTTAATATTTATTTACAGCTTATAGTAACAAAAAAATTTTTCTACTTTATCTAAAGAATATGTTAGAGGTTTTCAATTAAATTCAATTTCTTAGTATGCTGCAGCGAATGAGCAATACTTCAATTCTTGTAATGTATTGGTACATACCTGAAAACTATGGGATTTCAAATGAAACAATATATACAAAAATGTTTATTTTGTAGAATTATTTATCAAATAAATAAAAAAATTTGACAAAAGACATTGGGCAAAAGTAAATCAGTCACTAGTTAGTTGTCTTTTTCACTTGCATATTGTTTTGTTTGGCAGGTGCTGAGGCTAGAGTATGAAGCTTATGAGCCGATGGCGATCAAAGCCATGAAGGTGATATGTGAGGAGGCCAGGGACCAGTGGCCCGCAATACACAGCATTGCTATATACCACAGGTGATTAACACATCATTCTTATTTTGGTTTACATGTTTTCACCAGGGCCAAACTAAACTTTTTTTTTTAGCTAGGCCGCATAGTGAATGTCGCGGTTGGAATTCGAACCAATGACCACTTGACCTACCTTTTCAGCCGACAGAACTGTGTAGCTATCACTGTATCATAACTATTTAGGGCAACGTTTAGTAGTAATTTTATTTTTGAACTGTCTTAACAATCGTCGCGCACTACGCGACCACAAGCAGTCTCTAAGCATAAGCCTCGTCCAAGATACTTTTCTTCAAATCGTAAGGCTATTCTTTGGTGCAGGAGCTATGTGCATCGTGTTGAGCTCCTTCATCACACTATCATACTTCACACTAATATTATTATAATGGCAAAAGTTTGTGAGTGTGTTTGTATGTTTGTTACTTCTTCACGCTCAAACGGCTGGACCAATATTGATGAATTTTTACAGACTTCAAAAAAAGGAGGAGGAACTTAATTTGTCTGTATGTTTTTTTTCTTTTTCTGTTTGATACCTCAGAACTTTTGACTGGGTGAACCGATTTGGATGATTCTTTTTCCATTTGTATTCTTTACAAAAGTTTCATCAAAATCGGTCTAGCCGTTTTTAGTTACACTCCATTAACTGAAAAGTATTTTCCTAGCGATTATATAGTCATTACTTTTCTTTAAACTTTCGTGAACTAAGCTCATGTTTCTAAATTCTAAACGGGTCTTTTCCTAACTCGAAACGTCGAGGTTAGTCAAAATATAATTATTTTGATGTTTATTCGTGCGTGAAAAGACCCGTTTAGAATTTAGAAACATATATAGTCATTGACAGTGAATGACAATAGATCCCATAAGTAGTAGCAAGGATCACTAAAATGATTGATTTTTTTTTTACCAATAGGTACATGGAACCGACCTTAACACTCAAATGTGTGAAATAACGAGTCAAAGTCGTACCAAGCGCACAATATTGTGATAATAGGTACTTTTGAATCATCATGGTACCGAATTCTTTTTTGTTATTGAGCGGTGGATTAACACATAGGATACTTATCAACATCCATCACCACGCAAGTGCAACTGGGGGGCGCAGCTAGTAATGTAGATAAAATCCGCGTAGAAGACTTGTTAGCACGTCGTGCAACAACAGATCGTGCAGTTGCTCGTTATGTTACAATTTACGTGCTATATACTTTTAAACGCTGCGGTTAAAACGTTTCTCAATCGTGTCAAAATAGCCAATTGTGTTTTAAATTAGTGTTTTCCTACCATTCCGTTACATCCTGTATTACGATATTAATTATGGTTGATCGAGCGAGCGCGAAGCGAGAACGATGCCTCCCCGTTTCGAAGCGCTCGTAGCGAAGTTTACTTAGCTGTTCTCAACGGATCAGCAAAGTTAAGCAACGTCGCGCGCGGTCTGGAGTTGGATGGGTGATCACTAATGACATTACTACTGAGCGCTTCCGTGCTTCGGAGGGCACGTTAAGCCGTCGGTCCCGGTTGTCGTCTTTGGATGGCAGTCGTTACAGCATCGTGGTAGGCCATTTTGCGAATGCCCGCCTGGCTAGCTACCACCCTCAAGTCTCAAGAAAATCTGTCGCCAAACACCTAACGGTGTGTTCCGGCAGCTGCCCTTGAGAGCCAGTACCTCTAGGTTAGCCTGAACAACATCTTCGACCACATCATTACTTACCATCAGGTGAGATAGTGGTACCTATAAGGCATAAAAAAAAGATTAAAAATGCTTTCATATGCCTGTTCAGCTGTTCTCCTCTAGAGCCTATAGAAACATCTAGATTACAGGTCGCATTTCTTAACCTTTCTCTTGAGATTTTGTGAGCAGGTTCTAATTTTATGGAATTATTTTGTCTATTCAGTTTATGGATATTTTTCACGGTGAAGATATAGGGATTGAAAACGGTCAACATACAACATCCGCGAGATCTTCAGACCGTAATAATTGCTACGTGAATCGTGTTTCCAGTTTTGTTACCAAAGACTGGAAAGTTACATATTCTTCACGCATGTTAGCTATTCGTGTTACCTAAATAGATAATCGTACAAAATACTACGAATTATACAGGGTTATTGGTAAAGTGCTAACAACCTCTTAGGGTTTACTTCTGCTAGTCCTAACAAACATTTTGAGATGATATTTCTTTTTTAATTTTTGTGTATTTGTTTTTCTGTATATGACGAAATAAGCACGAGGACCACCGGATGTTAAAAGTCTCTTGTGCCTGTAATTTAATATTTCATTTTTTTTATTACTTTGCTCGATGTAAATATTCAAAACTTTATTCAAAGAGAGTCCAGTGTTGCCGCGTTTGGCGCTCTTAGTTCGGAGTAGGCATTGTCTTTTACTACGAGACACAGAACTTAAAAGTGTCAGAGAGTACTAGAAAAACTTATTGTTTTATGTTTTGAGTCTCCGAGCCAAGAGCGCCCGCGGCGGCAACACAAGACCGCGCCGCGTTCCCTTTGAACAGAGTTTTGAGTATTTACCTAGAGCTAAGTCAAAAAAAATAAAAATTACAGGCACAAAAGACTTTTAACATCAGGTGGTCCTCGTGCTTATTTCGTCATGTACATAAAAACAAACAAAAAAAATATCATCTCTAAATGTTTGTTAGGACTAGCAGAAGTCAACCCTAAGAGGTTGTTAGCATTTTACCAATAACCCTGTATACAAAACACTGCATCTACTACAATAAAATCATTTGAACAACCTATAAGTCATTGCAGACTCACATGCAGTCCAAATGCTCCAGCCCACTACCAGTTGGCAGCGTGCCCAGCATGCTGGCAGCATTGCCCGTTGAATTACAATGCTTACTCGTTGAGCCAGCATTTTGATCCCGCGTCGTATCATATTTTGTTAATAAAGGCATAATCCTACACGTGCCGAAGCCCTAGCAAAAACTAGTACATAAATAATTTTAATTACGCATTGAATATAAATTGTAAGGCGTGAATAAAAACCGATAGATGACGCAAGCGTAAATCAACTGAATGAGCTCAAGTAGCTTGTTAACGATAGCGATAGTGATGAATTTGATGTTTGTATTGTATCATTATCATAAAGGTCACTCGTATGGACAAACAAGTTTTATTTCTTATTGTGTAATAATTTATTCTCGTTTTTCTCGATCGGAAAGAGGGTCATTGTTTATCAGATGTGGGGCAGTGTGATCAAAGCTTTTATTTTGAAATGCACAATGTTTTTGTAAACGTTTTTGAGCGGTAAAGAGCAAGTAGGCTGTCTGTTGTTAAACTACCGAGCTGTGCCCTTGCTCATGATAAAACCAGGCCTACAGAACACGAAATGGTGGTCCAGTGGTAATATATCTTTGGACTCGCCTATCCATAAAATATATAGCAAATAATGTATTACAAAGATATTTTTTGTATTCTTTGATCTAGAGATCCACTCTATCCAAATATTGGAAGAGATGGTTTTTAGTAATAAGGCCGCCAATTGTAACACTATTATGGTGAATTGGACTTTTTTACAGCTGATAATTTATAGCTGTAATTTATATAAATGTAGAATAAACCTTATACTCGTATAAATATATAAAAATAACTCTCACCTTTTAAGAGTTTTTGTTCGCCTGGTACTTTCATCGATTTCAATTAGATATTTCATTATCTGAATTTTTATGTTTAACCTCTTACTCATTTCTGTATGCCTGGTAACATCAAACTAAAAGGCTCAGCAGTCCTATTATATGTAACATCGGACTACTGAGACGAAAAGTCCGATCATCGAACTGTAAATGTTATTAACATCGGACTCAAAAGCTCCGTAGTCCGATTGTCTGTAACACCGGCCTACTGAGACGAAATCGTAACAATAGTCCGGAACTAAATTATCGGACTACTGATACTAGGCCGCAAAATGCCCTACCGATTTCTATATGCCACAGATTTTTGTCATAAAAGGCTAGACTATCAGTGATTATAAACAACTCGATACATAATATTTATAATATCGAAACTTAATTTTTTAACTTTACCCACTGTATAATAATATAATGCCTGTTCAAACAATGTTTTCGAATCTATTATGTTATTGAACATACTCGAGTGTAGCTACATATAAATGCGAAACAGAACCGATTTGTAAAAATTTAAAAAACGCTTTCGCTACGCGTCCAGTTTGTTGTCCGTTTGACAAGGCATTTAGGTCGTATAATGAAGGTTTTTTGTACGACATAATTATTATGGACATCACTTGTTGAGCTCGTCATGCAAGAGAGTAGCAATTACGTAGTTAATGACTTGTTTACGTATAACGTATACTCGTTGGTACATCGTATTGTTAGCGAGAGCGAATCGACCTCGACGAGTCGTTAATATTAGACATCAACAATTCGTATCTATTTTAGAATTTATGGAGTCATCTTTATAAATTAAATTGTATTTGAAACTAAGAGAATACACTGAGAAAAACGACTTAAAGGCTTAAATCAAATTTGACCTTTACCGTTGAATTGTAAATACGTAAGATGTATTCACAACTCTTAAGATGATTTTCACCAATCAATAAAAATGTACCATGTTTAATAATAAACACAACCGTCAAAAACGCCTTCCGTAAAGTATTTTCAGAATTGAACTTGTTATACGATAATAATTGCAGTATTGACCATAAAATATACCTTACTTTTACGGCGGTTTATATACGGTGATTATCACTATAACGTACGACTTAATCAGCCTCATCGAAAAGTCAATATTTAAGAAAGACCACAAAATACACCTTAAATGAACACGAAAAGAAACATTCGCCTTCACTGACCTCGTTTAACGCCTTCTAGTTGGAAGGCGTTTTTGTACGTATTTACGTTTGGTCGGTTTTTCGCCTTATACCAAACGGCCAATTTATAGGCCGTCATTTTGACTTTAGATTTTTCTCAGTGTAACAAGTAAAATTTTAACAAAAAGCAACCGACTTCAATCATAAAATACGTATATAATTATTAGGGATAGTTCAAATAATAATCGTCAGATTTCGCTCTACTTTAAATGGGCCCACATGAGCACCAGCTTTTAAAAATGAAGAATAAGTATTATGTATTATCAAAATCGGTACACGCTGTAATGAGTTGAGGAAACGCACAACAAAAAAACAGTCGAATTGAGTCAAATGGTGTATACGAACTGCACTGCGCCCATCACACTGGGACATAAAATTATAAAGTCCCACGTTCCTGTAATTTCACCCTTTAAACCGGAACACAGTAATGCAAAATTTACCGTCGGAAGAAAAAGTTATGGTATTGGCTCATTCTCAAAGAGTATAGTGGTACTTGAAAAAAGTAAGCTCAATGTTATTCAACGTTACGTAACCTCCAGCACAAAAACGCGTAGGTCACGTTAACGTTATGATTACTTAAGTCATTATGTTGCGACCAATGATAATACATATACATAAAAATTATAGATATAACCTCAGATCAGGAAACAAGGGAGATACGTAATGGAGGCGTGCCACGTGCGAACGCATCTGGCCTAAATCAGGCTTGATTCTAAGTAAACCATTGTGCGCTTAGTACAAATCAATAAACGAAACAGTTCTTACGATAATGCAATGGATTAGTGTTGTAACAGCTGTGTCTGTATGTGTAACTAGTGACCGTAGCTACAGGCTGAAGCACAACCCATTTTTGCATGTGTACTATTAGTTAGTGTATTAGTTTGCAGCGGAAATCTTAGTGTGCGTGGCAAAATGTACGTATGTACGCCATACTTATTGTTTTTATTGATTTGAGAGAGATGTGGGAGAGACGTGGAGACACTTTTATGTGAACAAACACGGATTGAAGGCAAATCTCCCTTGTTTCTCTGATCTGTGGATATAACATATTATACGCGCTTTAAATAAAACTCCAATGTATTTACATGGCCATGAACTCTGCAACCTTTGAATGACGCGCAGTTGTGTTGCTATCTCTGGTACTCTCGTACTTTTCCAATCTTCTTTCACATTTATCAGCGAAACTTGTAAACAATACATTGACGCTAAATTTAGAAAGTCATTTTGATGGCAATAACCTGTCTTTCGTAAAATATCAATGGTTCTGACCTATCCTAACTAGATTCATTCAACAACTTACTTATCTATATATAATAATTTACATATAATAATTTACATAGTAGTCTGTCTTGATATTATTATCTATTCGTAATACGAAAAAGCGTATATCCGCGGGAGGTGTCCTGGTGACCTGTTATACAGGTTTTTAGAAACCTACTTCAGGCACCAGCCACTCACAAAGATAGGTTTAATTTTGGCACTCTTGTCTGTCCATTTAAGTATTTTTAAGTAAGAAACCTTTTGTGAGGAGGAAATAAATATATTTTTGATTTGATTTGATTTTTGATTTGTATATATTTAAAAATTTAACCCACTTAAAAAAAAGGAAGGTTCTCTTTTCGACTATGTATGTTATTATTTTATATGTATGTTTGTTGCATGATTTCATCGCCAAATACGAATTGATTTTAATGGAACTAATTTATTGGATAGTATACCTGCAAATTGGTCCCACTTGAATATTAGAATCGGTAGCGTAATTAGGGTTCCGCACCCAAAAGGTAAAAACGGGACCCCATGACTGAGACTTCGCTGTCCGTCCGTCTGTCACCAGGCTGTATCTGAAGAACGGTGATAGCTAGACAGTTGAAATTTTCACAGATGATGTATTTCTATTGCCGCTATAACAACAAATACTAAAAATAAAATAAATATTTAAGGTGGCTCCCATACAACAAACTTGTTTTTATACCGTTTCTTGCTCGATACTGATAACGGTGACAGGTAGACGCTTTAACTATTCACAGAATATTAAGTTTTATGTTCTCTTTAAATATAATTAATTAAAATAAAATAAATAATTAAGGGGCTCCCGTTTAATAAAAGAGGTTTTCGCCGTTTATTTGACAACAATAATAATGATGAAGACAAGAGTGGTGCGGAACCCTTCGTGCGCGAGTTCCACTCACACTTGGCCGGTTTATTCTTAAATTACAGTCAATTAACAAAAAAAAGTATTTGCATACCTGGATAATATATTATATTATATTATACATCATAATATTCATAATGGTCACAAATAAGACCTATAGAGGATATTTTTGAGTGAAATTAGACTCTCCATTTTAGTTTTCTGGTAATATTTACTCTCTGTTTAGTTATTATTAGTTGTAATATGTACTTTAATATTACTTACTTATATTTTTAAATACCTAAGTCAAGATAAAATGTTTTGTTAGGTTTATATGTTTTTGTGAAATAAACTTATTATTATTATTATTCACTTTATTTATTATACAACATAATTTAAAATTTTTTACAACATTATTACAAAAATAAATATTATAAAAAACTTAAAACTAGGGTGCCGCTGGTCGCGGGGCAGAGCCCAAGCGACCAGTGGTTAGGGCTGCAGAGAGAGGAACCTCCGGACAATGCGTGTTGTGTCCAGTATCACTGCCTTCTGCATCAGACCCTTGATCCAACCATCTAGCGAGAGCCTCTTAAGGTGTTTGTCGAGGCTCTTCGCTATAAGGCCGTTCGCCGAAACGACTATCGGGACAATGATCGTCGAGTCAACATCCCACATGGCGGTTACCTCGTGAGCCAAATCAAGGTACTTGCTGACTTTATCCTTTTCGGCCTTAACGAGATTCTCGTCATGTGGGATGGTGATATCTACGAGCACTGCCCGGCGCTGGGATCGGTCGACCACCACGATATCAGGTTTATTGCAAACAATAGTCCTGTCCGTGATGATAGAGCGGTCCCAGTAGAGCAATTATTATTATTATTATTAATAGTTGAGTTGAGTCCTGAGCTTAGAGGATAGGAGTGGAATTGCATTTCTTGGTACTAGTTGAGTCCTCTAAACAGGATACTGTAGTGGAATAGTGAGTGCTCTATAATACCCTGGGGGACTAAGATAGGATAGGATATAGGAAGAGGGGACTTTAGGCGACCGTGAGGTCTTTGCCCACTATTTCTGTTGTAGGTTAGTTTTTACTGCACATTTTTACTCTCAAACTCTAAAAATGATATACTCCTATCCATATAAATAACTATTTAATAAACTACTCAGGGTTAGATACGAATAAACTACATTTTTAAACCTTCTTAATTACACCTATAATACGAGGTTATTATAATATGGTTTTTCTGAATTATTCTGAAGCGCTCGTAGCGACCACAATCAATAGTTTACAGTTCTACATACATACATACATATAATCACGCCTGTAATCTCCGAAGGGGTAGGCGAGTAGTAGAGGTGTTTAAGCACCCACGTTTCGCCAATTGGGTTTTGGTCCCATGTACTGGGGGCAAGCCTTGCCATTCACCGGGCACAGTTTCAGGGTCATACAAAATGGTTGTTCTAACACACTGGATGAAGCACAAGAACATATTACGAATATTACAAAATCACAAATATACGATAGGAAAAATTTCGCACTTAAATTTTTCCTATCGTATATTTGTGATTTTGTAATGTAATCCGCATAGCAGGCGTTATTGCAAACCTAACAATATTAATATTACGAATATGTTCTTGTGCTTCATCATATCATAAACGCTAACAGCATTTAAGACAGGAACACAAGAACATATTGTATGAAACCCTGGCACTAAGATGGTATACAGCCCTGTAGTGAGTCTATTGCACACAACATCCTACTCACATCCACGTGAGAAGCGGCATGCTGCTTATTTGGCGCACTTTTCCCTTAGTCGCCTATTACGACACCCACAGGAAGAAATGGGGAGGTGACATTCCACCCGACACTTAATTATCGCTAAAGACTTATCGCAAACTTATTCAAAAGCCACTTTTATATCTTTACAGATTAGGCAACGTCCCGTGTCGAGAAGCGTCGGTAGTGATAGCGGTAAGCAGTCCCCACCGAGGCGACTCCCTTGCCGCGGTCTCGCACTGCATAGACCGGCTGAAGGCCAGCGTGCCGATATGGAAGAAAGAGGTCTACGAGACCGAGGCGCCGGTCTGGAAGGAGAATGTCGAATGTGCGTGGAGTAGTAAGAGAAGGGTTAGCGGGCAGAAGGTTTAATATTCTCCTCTATATTTGTTTTTCAGTTATTTTTATATTTGTAATTATAAGCATAATAATGTAGACTGAACACACGTTTCCTATTTCTCGATTTCGTAAATTCTAAATATTTCAAAAACGCTGTCGACCTTAACCAATGTTCCTAGCTTAAAGTATTTATTTAAGCCCTTTATGCTAATAGATAGTGGTATAAAAAATAAAAAGGTATATATATTGCGGTCTTCCACTATATAGACCGGTCTAGGCCATGCGACGTGTCGATATGAAGAGAGGTTTACGAGACCGGTCTAGAAAGACAATGGTCGAATGTACGTGCAGTATCAAGAGATTGATTGTCGGAGCGGAAGGGTTAGATGCTCATCCATATATCATGTCTACAATTCTAAACCCTCTTCATTAATGTAGAAACTCAAAATCTTCCAAACATAATGCAATCAACGTGAACAAATTTAAATGCATGTCTATTATACAAAACTTTTTTGTACACATTTTTTGGTTTGTTTTTTTGGGCAATCTATTGATTAGGATAAGCTAGAACATGCCGGATTTTCCTTTTTTGTATGATTTTTGTTCAACGATACGAAAAATATCTCGCAACACTATTCTACTATCCTTAACCCTAATTACCATAATGCGTTTTTATAGAAATTGGTTCTTGTTATGCTTCGTTAAGTACTTGCTATAGCTTGCCATATTGCTTATCTGAATTGCACGGTAATGGATGAAACTTATATCGATTATAAATATATTAAAATTAGGTGTGCATAGAATAATTAGAAATGTATCGATTTAAATTGGATGCTTAGCATCTAAATTAAATACATAGAAATCGATATTATATTATAGGTGCTTTTAAATAAAATTATGAAAAATATATGTAGATACTTCACAAGTACGAAATTAAAAAGATGATCAGACTGTAACTGAACAAGACTGGTACATATTACTGTTGTTACTTAGGTATGGTTGTTACCTATATTTAACCAGGCATGTGCATTGCGACTATGTTTTAATATAGGTGCCGTTGCCATGGTTACGAGTACAGTAGTCAAAATCCAAAATTGTTAATTCTAATTGGGTACGGCATAAATAAAGCTAATTTATTTCGCTATTTTAAGCAGTGATGGCTCAGTGGCATTGGCTATGGACTGCCGTGCAGCAGGTCCAGGGTTCGAATCCCGCCGCGGGCTTGAGCTTCACCGCATGGTGGAAGGGCATTTTGGGAATGCCCGCCTGGCTAGCGACCACCCTCAAGTAGAAAATCTGTCGCCAAGCACCTAACAGTGTGTCCCGGCAGCAGTTATTCAGAGCCAGTAAAATTACAGGCACATGAGACCTAACAACTGTACGTCTCACTGTGACGGACGCAGTGCAATTCGTCGTTGACGAAATGTGTCTATTATAGGCAGAAGTTAGTCCACTTAGCATCAGGTGGGCCACGGCTTGTTCCGTCACAATAACATAAAAAAAATATATAAGAAGTCACCTAGTTGCAAGCAAAAATGTATCTTAAGTCCTTGGGATAAGAGTAAACTACACGTATGGCTATGTGACTTTATATGGGCAGACTAAATGTTCATAATTTGAACGTAAAATGTGATAATAAGTACTTAGGAGTTTGGCATCAAATAATGCAGGAAATAGTTTATTTTATATACATATAAGCACATAGTATTTATTTAAGATTTAAGCAGCACAAGTATTGTGAATACTTATGAATTTTGGTGGTTGTATTTTGTTTGTTATTTTTTAGTTTTGTTTTTATTTTATAGACGTTTGTTGATAGTAATAAATGTTTTGTTATTTGCAAGCGTTTGTATTATTTTACCCCTTTAAATAATTACATTGGACACTATAAGTTGAAGTTACGATGCCTGGCTAGCCAGTGTCATTACGGGCACATGAGATTTAATAACCCAAATCTTGAGTGGCGAACGCAATACAATGTATTACTGACTCTTAATATCTTCTAGAAGCTATGTAGCTGTGGACCATGACTAAAATTCATAATATTGTTACTTTTCTCATAGCTAACGCTGCAAATAACAAAACACTTTGTTATTTCATTGTGCCATTGCTTGGAGCTAGTACGCATAGGTGACTTTTGACAATGCGGCTGTCATGTAACCTAATCCAGTCTGGTTATATACAGATATGCGCGCATAATGTGCTATAATTTTGGTCTCATCAAGTAACAGTGTGACTCGTTGTGAAAACATGTTTTTAAAACTTCATTATCGAGGAACAGCGTGGTTAGATGAAAAAAAAAACCTAATAAATCACAATTTTTGAAGCAGGGATGGTTCAGTGGCATTGGATAATGGACTGCCGTGCAGCAGGTCCATGGTTCGAATCCCGCCACGGGCTTGAGCTTCACCGCATGGTGGAAGGGCATATTGCGAATGCCCGTCTGGCTAGCGACCACCCTCAAGTAGAAAATCTGTCGCCAAGCACCTAACGGTGTGTTCCGGCAGCTGTCCTGGAGAGCCAGTAATTCTAGGTTAGCCTGAACAACACCTTCGACCACATCATCATTTACCATCAGGTGAGATAGTGGTCAAAGGTTAACATATAAGGAAGAAAAAAAAATCTGTTACTTAGTTTACAATACAAAATGCGGACTTGATTGCATGTAACTAAACAATAAAGTACGAACTACTCTAAACATACTTAGAAATACGCTTATTACTTTTAGGTTCTTGATCTACAGTTTTTTTAAATGTTATTGTGACAGAACAAGCTCGAGGCCCACCTCATGTTAAGCGGACTAACCTCTGCCTATAACAGATACATTTCGTCATAAGTCACGAATTGCACTGCGCCTGTCACCTGTAGACATAGTTGTTAAGTCTCATGTGCCTGTAATTTCACTGGCTCTCAAGGACTTCTGCCGGAACACCGTTAGGTGCTTGGCGACTGATTTTCTACTTGAGGGTGGTCGCTAGCCAGGCGGGCATTCGCCCTTCCACCATGCGGTGAAGCTGCGGCGGGATTCGAAACATGAACCTGCTGCGCGGCAGTCCATAGCCAATGCCACTGAGCCATCACTGCTTCAAAAGTAGTTGTGTTTATAAGTTAGTGTATATAAACCAAGCTATAAATGTGAAGGTGAAACTAGATGTGCACGTTATTTGAACTAATTTACATTGTTATCTTTTAAGCGTGTTTACACTTCGCAATCCAGTTTTTTTGTGGCATGCCACGACACTGTACAAACAAACTTATCATGACAGTGTCGTATGCATAATAATTGTGTATTTGAGTAATACGTAAATAAATATATGTAATGCATGCCAATGTGCGAATATTCAAAATATTTTGAAGCAATGATGGCCGAGCGGTAATAGCTATGGACTGCCGTGCCGCAGGTCCTTGGTTCGATCCCCACCGCCGGCTTGAGCTTCATCGCATGGTGGAAGGGCATTTTTCGATTGCCCGCCTGGCTAGCTACCACCCTCAAGTAGAAAATCTGTCGCCAAGCACCTAACGGTGTGTTCCGGCAGCAATCCAAGAGCCAGTGAAATTACAGGCACATAAATACATTTCGTGACTTGTGATGAAATGCAACTGTAATAGACAGAGGTTAGTCCGCTTACCATCAGATGGTCCTCGAGCTTGTTCCGTTACAATAACATAAAAAGAAAAGACTAAGTTAAAAATATCTTAAAATACGTGTTCCAGCAGATATCCTTGCATGAGCCTATACCCATTTACGTTTAGTTTGGTTACTATTACGTTTACTATTTCGCAATGCCTCCCCTCTTCTTTACGCTTGGCAGGCGTCTTGAGGATCGCAGTATAAGATGCCAGCTCTTCAGAAGACGCTGTTGCCCACTTGGTATTTTTCTTTTCGTCGCTTCTTGCGACTCTAAGGAAGAAATAGGTGTTATTCTAACCCGGCCCCCAAGGGGGTTTTTAACTTTTTAAAGAAAATTATCACTGTGGCTAATATCTTAACTGTTAGTATGTGATGATGTACTCGGGGATGTTAATCATGATGTGAAGACCTACAATAAAAGCTGTCGCTCAAGCCCAGTTGCTGCTGGAACACACTGGGTCTTTGGAGATATATTCTCTACTTCAGGATGGTAACTGAAAGTATAGAAATTAAGCCATAAAGGTTTTCTGGTTTAGTTACCGGCGAGCATTTGTAACTGACTTAAAAAAAAGGAGGTTTTTGTATGTTTGTTGTTTTACCTCAGAACTATTGACTAGGTGAACCGATTTGGATAATTCTTTTTTTTTTTTGACAGCTGATGCTTGCCGTTAGGTCCCATTAAATTTTATCAAAATCGACAAGCCGTTATTGAGTTACACTCCAATAACTGATAATATTTTCTTATCTTGATGCTATAGTCGTTGACTAAACTAAAACAAAAAGAGTGAAAAAAACTTTAACCTAAAAATAGAACCGACTTCAACACTCAAAAGTGTGAAATTACTTGTCAAAGTCGGTACCATGCGCACAATATTGTGATAATAGGTACTTTCGAACTATCATGATACCGACTTCAACAAGTTATTTCACACTTTTGAGTGTTGAAGTCGGTTCTATTTTTTTTGGTTATTTTTTTTTTACATATTAACATTTACAAATTGAATAGCTTCTATGGCGGTATACAGTACTCTCACCACAAATTATTTGAAGGTCACGTTGTGACTAGACTCCAATCGCTGAACCCTCAGCCTCATTTTATTTATTTTATTTATTTATTTAGTTTTGAGTACTCCACCAGGTCTTCAACTTGCGTGGTGCAGTGCAAGCGAGAAACGTAGAGCTGCGTTGACGGCAACTCTGGGCGCAGGAGATGGTTATCGCTATTAGGTGCAGTACCACTCTTGTTCTGAGAGGTGTGCTTCTTCGTCCTCTCTACTTTTGTGATACCATCCTAATCAAGTTATCACACTGGCTGTTTTGAGGCGCAAAGCCATAGTCGTACGAACTGGGTCGCTGTGACCCAATTTTAGATTACATATTAGTTAGATCTGGAGTGGGTCGAGCAACGACAGCGGTGTAAGCGTGTTTAGGTGTAGACGTCAAAATGAAGTTTTTCGTTACCATTGTATTTAGGGCCTGTTTCAGAATGTTCTAGTAAGTTCCGGTTATACTACCCAGAACATAAAATAACTGAATGATAAAAATGACAGTTAACATGCAGCGCGTTTCAAGCTTTAACCGATGGATAGGCGAAATCGATGACTGTGAAACGGAAAGATAGTGTTTTATTTATTAAATATGTTCTGGGTATTATAACCGGAACTTACTCGAACATTCTGAAACAGGCCCTTAGACAATAATACCCTAGCTAGGAATGTTTGTTTATTCAGCTGTAATTATGTATGTTTCACTTGAGCAAGTATTATTTCTCTAAATGATATTAATGTCGACAGTGTGACGTGCGTCGTAAATAGGTAGGTATCTATAAAGGTAGGTATTTTTAATCGATCCTATCAAGCTATGACCCAGTAGTTGTGAGGATCGATTGCAAATTGGAGGTCGCAGATTCGAATCCGTACCACGAGTTTGATCATGACATATGGCTAGCTTACGTTACTGTCTTCATGTAGAACGTCTGTTTCTGTGTTGTGACAGTAATTATATATCGGTTTTTACAGATCCTCTCCATCCAAAGGTTGCCTGGAAGAGATTGCTTTCAGTAATAAGGCCGCCCATTGTAACACTATTAATTTGAATTGTATATTATATCTGTTTCATTTATGTGGTGTGACAATAAAGTATTATCTATATATCTAATTATCCTATAACATTATAATATAATTGCATATTATTTTTATAATGTGCATAGAATATCTACCGTTTTCAGTATATTGATTTGAAAATACTGATTTAGAAACTATTAGCCACTTAAAAATAAGTCTTGGGTCTTCGAAGGGATTGCGCGTTCCCGCAGCTATCGTCGGTACAAATTGATTTAAAGTTCAGTATGCTATATACTAATACAATGCCATACCTCGTCAATATAAGTTGAGCCTTATATTCTAATTGGGGGCGATATGTCCTGTATTTCCCCGCCAGCTTACCCAAACCATTCCAACTCCTTAACGTAGCGGAGAAGGACTATGGGTCGCTGGTATAGCTGCTCCAGTTACTTACTCGTCACTATTCTTTATCAAAAGCTGCGTATAATTTATATCTACCTCCATTAAACAGGTGATGACGTAAAGCCCGCTCTACCGCTGGAAAAGTACATTGACAGAAACCTCGTCCAAATCAACGTTACGAATGAAGAGTTGCAGCGGCGAATACAGAACTTTATAGAGAAGAAGAGAGAGCAAGTGAACATCAGCAATATACACGACTTCATACCCAACAAGAGTGAAAACGAGACGGAAGATGCGGAGACGTGTGCGAGAGTGAGAACGCAGTTCGTGAGACGGAGCGATTCAAAAGGACATTTGAAAGGTACGACCTGCTTTATATTCTGTATAAGTAATTCTCGGTATGAATATTGTTTACTTAGTAGATTTTGCGTTAAAGCTCTAACGCGGCCAGAAAAAATAGAGCACGTAGAAATTTAGTGCTCTTATTTTACAAATTATTAGAACACAATATTTTATGTCCCGAGCGGAAATCGGACGCGTGTCCTCCGATTTCGCGCCGGATGCCTTATCCCCTCGGCCACCTTGACACACTCTTTGACTTTTTTATGTAAACATTAAAGTGAGGAATTGCACTACCCGTCACCTTGAGACATAGTTAGACAGGCTAACCTTTGACCACCATCTCATCTGACGGTAAGTATGTATTCGAAGATCTTGTACGGGCTAACCTAGAATTACTGGCTCTCAAGTACACCTGCTGGAACACCAGGTTAGGTGCTTGACGACAGATTTTCTACTTTATTCGTTAACTTGGTTGGTAGCCAGGCATTCGCAAAATGCACTGCCACGTTGCTATAACGACTGCTATCCTAAGTGTTCTGGAAGCACGTGCACACTCAGTAGTAAAGCTACTAGCGGTCACCCATCCAAGTCATGACCGCGGCGGACGTTGCTTAACATATCGGTTAAGAACGACTAAATATATTAAGAAGTTAAAATTATTAAGAATTGATTGTATAGGTACATACATGTACTGTCTCTAGTTTTCTGGGTCCGTCATTAATGTATTTGCAATAATAAATACTAATATTTGTAACAAGTTAAGGTAAAGTAGGTCCATTATTACTTATTGTGTAAAAAGCCTAAAGGTAACGGACAGCTGTAAATCAAAATTTATTGAGAATAATATTTTAACACTTCCGTCACTCTATATCTTACAAGTATCACTATTTGTTAAAACTAATCCGCAACTATTCACACAACTATCAGACACAGTTCAACGAAACAGACGCGACCAAAGTAAACTAAATCTGTATTCAGCCAAGAAAGCGCTCATCTTTTGCATGGGTCCCGTTATCTACAACAGGTTACCGCAATGTCTCAGAGATCTTAACTCTAATAAATTCAAAATCAATATAAAGAAATTCATTAGTAAAAAATTATATTACAACGTAAGCGAATTCTTAACTGATACCTTGATATGACATTATTAATATATATAACCTTACGACATTTTTGTAATAACAATCAATTCCAATGTTATTATTCATGTGATTATTATCTTTATTTATTATACAACATAATTTTAAATTTTTTACAACATTATTACAAAAATAAATATTATAAAAAACTTAAAACTAGGATGCCGCTGGTCGCGGGGCAGAGCCCAAGCGACCAGTGGTTAGGGCTGCAGAGAGAGGAACCTCCGGACAATGCGTGTTGTGTCCAGTATCACTGCCTTCTGCATCAGACCCTTGATCCAACCATCTAGCGAGAGCCTCTTAAGGTGTTGGTCGAGGCTCTTCGCTATAAGGCCGTTCGCCGAAACGACTATCGGGACAATGATCGTCGAGTCAACATCCCACATGGCGGTTACCTCGTGAGCCAAATCAAGGTACTTGCTGACTTTATCCTTTTCGGCCTTAACGAGATTCTCGTCATGTGGGATGGTGATATCTACGAGCACTGCCCGGCGCTGGGATCGGTCGACCACCACGATATCAGGTTTATTGCAAACAATAGTCCTGTCCGTGATGATAGAGCGGTCCCAGTAGAGCAATGCACGACCATTCTCGAGAACTGGCGCCGGTGCGTACTGGTAGTACGGCACCTCTGACTCAACAAGGCCGTATTGAAGGGCAAGTTGCTGGTGGACGATCTTGGCCACTTGGTTGTGCCTGTGCAAATACTCGCCGTTAGCAAGATGCGAACAACCGGAAATGATATGCCTGAGTGACTCTCCGGGTCGGCGGCATGCTCGACAAATGTCGACCGTACCGTCCTTCAAGATATATTTCCGATAGTTGTTCGTCATCATTACTTCGTCTGCAATTGCACAGGCAAAACCCTCGGTTTCCCCAAAGAGGTCTCCGAAGCGTAGCCAATTCACCGAAGCTGGTAAATCCACATCAGGCCCTGTTAGGGCCCGGAAAAACCTACCGTGCAGCTCCTTGCCTTTCCATACTGCCTTGCGGTCATCGGTGCTCAGCATCGTTGGTTTGCGCCAGTTATCGTTCGCCAAGGAGAGCGGTGTGAGGCCCTTGTCAACCGCCACGACATCGCGATGCATCCCGCACTCGTGGTTACGGAAATAATCCCTGAGATTGCACACTTCACGGTTGTGAAGGGTCTTGGCATTTAAAAAGCCGCGACCTCCCCATTTCCGTGGAATGTACAGTCTCATAACGGACGAGCGCGGGTGTAGCATGCGATGTGAAGTGAGCAGTTGTCGGACCTTTCTATCCAGGGCGTCCAGCTCAGTCTGTGTCCACTTCAGTATGCCAAAGGAGTATATCAGTAGAGGCATCACCCAACCGTTAAAGGCGCGCGCCCTGTTGCCTCCAGACAAAAGACTTTTAAGTACTTTTGTCAGGCGGAAAAAGAAGCGCTCCTTTACCGATTTTTTGATGTCCTCTACCGAAATACCCAACGACTCTGACATACCGAGGTACTTGTAGGTCTCGACTTCGGAGAGAGATCTGAAAGTCATTGTCTCAGAAAGCTGCAAATTCGGAGAATTTACAACGTTCCCCTGCTGTACATGCAAGACCGCACACTTATCTACACCAAACTCCATCCTAATGGCACTACTGAAAACCTGTGTAGTTTTTAGTAGCTCCATCAAGTCTTGGCGTTTCGGAGTAAACAGCTTGAGATCGTCCATGATTATTATTATTATTATTGTAAATGACGGCCACCTCGCTACATTTGTACGCCTAAAACAGGCAAAACATGTTGATACAGACCTAGCTTAAGACCACATGCATGTTATTATTATATGTATGACATCACATGTTTTTCGCAAATAAAAATTATCTTATCTTATCTTAAAGAATAATTGTAAACGACTGTTTTTACCTGAATCAATACATATAAAAAAAAGTAAGCTATGCCTTTAGTGGTTCGATAGTTATAGCTAAGTACAATGCGATTAAAATAAGAATAGGACGGGCTCTCGGCTAACTTCATTCATATTCACTCTAATAAGTACGATCAGCAGAACAAACTTAAAAATAGAGCAGTGCCATATATGTAATTTTAAATGATTGACCCGAAATTGTTAATTTTAATAAATTCATATTTTTAAGGTTGACAGCACAGACGCCATCTTGGTTTGATGACAACGCGGGCGTCAGGGTCTTATTTCTCAAACAGTGTACTACTACGCGACACGTTTCCGATTATAGATAAATTATTTGCAGTCGGGTTTTTTATTATCTTTATTAATTTATACATGTTTTATCATTTCTTTTTTTGCACACTGTACCAAGTTCTAGTTTTGACGTCACAACATGGCGCTAGGCCGATCCTATTCTTATTTTAATCGCATTGTATCCACTTGTCGACAGTGCGCAAGGTGAACAACGAGTGGGGCCCACAAACCGTGCAGAAGTTCCCGACGGCGAATAAGGCAGAGAGCAGCGGCCTGCCCGCCGCCATCGCAGAGCGGGTGCTGTCCATCGAGGACTATTTGAACATAGGTCAGTGTCTACAGGTCACGGCTTGTTTTCAAATAAGAGTTCAATTTTATCTTGCACGATGATTAATCAAAGTTTTGTTATGGTTTTTATGTTATTGTTACGTATCAAGCACGAGGACCACCTTTTTTTTTATGCCTTATAGGTTAGCCTTTGACCACTATCTCACCTGATGGTAAGTGATGATGTGGTCGAAGATGTTGTTCAGGCTAACCTAGATGTACTGGCTCTCAAGAACAGCTGCCGGAACACACCGTTAGGTGCTTGGCGACAGATTTTCTTCTTGAGGGTGGTAGCTAGCTAGGCGGGCATTCGCAAAATGCCCTACCACCATGCTATATTGTCGTTAAGTAAACTTCGCTACGAGCGCTTCAAAAAAAAACCTGATGTTAAGCGGACTAACCTCTGCCTATAACAGATTCATTTCGTCAAGTCACGAATTGCACTGCGCCTCACACCTTGAGACATACTTGTTAAGTCTCATGTGCCTGTAATTTCACTGGCTCTCAAGGACTGCTGCCGGAACACACCGTTAGGTGCTTGGCGACAGATTTTCTACTTGAGGGTGGTCGCTAGCCAGGCGGGCATTCGCAAAATGCCCTTCCACCATGCTATATTGTCGTACTTTGTTTCTTTACTATAAATATTAACTAATATTTATATATTTTGTATATTAAATATACATATATATATTTATAGGTATTATAATATATGTACGTATATATTTGATGTATATATTATTTTTATTCTTTCTATCTACATATTATAATTAATCTCTACAAATTTACACCACCTATCTATTTTTATTCCTCACATATATATGTTTTCCATTCTAAGGTTGTCTGGAAGAGATCGCTTTAAGCGATAAGTCCGCCAATTGTACCTTAGCTTTAAGAATTCTCTATATGTGTTTTGTAATATTTGTGGTGTACAATAAATAATATTTCTATTGTATTGTTAACGAAAGCGCAGCGTTAGGAAATATCCTAATTTAATTTTAATATTTGTATTATTAAGTAGAAGCACTGTTCCATATCCTACAGTTGGATGACGTAAAAGGTGTCTTTAGTAGCATATGCCACCACTCATGTCTATGGGTGAGTAGGGAATGGCTGCACATTGGGCGCAGAACAGAGATTTCTCCTTGATTAGCCGAAAGTCAGCGGATATAGGGACTAGCAATAAAAGTATTCCCATGATTGCGTCAAGACAACCGCCTTATTTAAAAAAGTTGCCACATAATTTTTCCATTTATCTTTGTTAGCAAAAACATATTTATAAATGTTTGTGTTGTCCTTTACGTTGTTAGTGAAAACATATATTACCGACTCCATACGAGTTGGACAAGGGCAGGATGATGACCTATTCGTCTACATAAGTTAATTTTAACATATTATGGTTGAACTGGCCGGTCAGTTCTCCATACAAACGCCGTAGGGTGATCACTCCCTTATTTGAGATTTTAGGTATAGAATTAAACATAATATCAATTGAATTGAACTCGTCATTGTCTAGGTTTGTATCGTAATGAAATTTTAAAAAGATAATTAAGTTGAGAGTTATGAGCCTTGAAACATTTTCATATAAAGTTTTTAAGTGATCACTCCCTTATTTGAGATTTTAAGTCTAGACTTAAGCATAATATCGATTGATATCGTCATTATCTAGGTTTGTATGATGCCAAAATTTTAAAAAGATAATTAAGTTGTAAGTTATTATCCTCGAAAACTTTATATGAAAATGTTTCGAGGCTCATAATTCTCAAGTTAATTATTTTATTAAAATTTCGGCATCATACAAGCCTAGATAATGACGAGATCAACCGGTATTATGCTTTATTTTGGACCTAAATCCTCAAATTAGGGAGTGATCACCCTACGGGTTTGTATGGAGAACGGGCCGGCCAGTTCACCCTTAAAAACGTTTATGTTTTTCGTAAGTTAGATATTTATTTTCAGAACAGATAAGGCAGCAAGTTCTCCGTTACAGTGTTTAACTATATAGATATTTGTCATAACGAGTTTTACAAATAAAGTTATTTAAATTACAGCGGGCCCGGTACCTAAGGACATATATAAGCGGTTGAAGGATATGGAGGATAAGATAGCGTATTTACAAACCGTCTCGCCGGAATATGCAATGTTTTGGGTAAGCTCTACCAGTGCACTTCAAATATTATTATAATAGTTACTTATTTATGTGTCGAACAAACGATGAAATATAATAAAGATTGCCCACTTGTTTCTTCGTCACTTTGTAACATACTAGCTTTCGCCGGTCGCGGCTCCGTCCGTACGTATGTCGGTTAACGCGCAAAACCATTAACCTCTTTTTGCACAGTGGGATAAACACTCAAAATTCATACAAAAATACACATCTTTTCTCTTTATAATATTAGTGTACTTATACTATATACTTGCTGAACAGCAAGACCTAACCGGAGAAATCGCTGGATGGGTCTCTACCCCACATTTGGAAACCAGAAATATTTTGTGTCTTTTGGTAGTTTATCCTATGTAGTAGTAGGGTTACTGGATATATATTTCTTTAGTAGTTTTTAGGACAGAAAATCCTAGTAGAGTTTTAGATTTTAAAAAAGAATAATCCTGGCCATCGACCGGACGAAGATCCAGAGAGGGCTGGCTGAGAATCGAACATAAAAAAAATTATGCACATTTACGGTGAAGTGAGTCTCGAAAAGGCACATTTTGAATATGCTTTTTAGAAAGAGTGTATGACTTACAGATATGAATAAAATATTACAGAGGATATGAGAAATACTATGTCTGATCCGAAAATACGATTCCATATATTTTTTTCAATAGAAAATCATAAATATAGCTCTAAAATTTCGCTTCATATCGAGTAAATCGTATTCCGTTTTTAAAAAACTCACTTTTGTATGAATTTATCTTTAAAAATCCTACTTCACTCAATTTAAATATTGCGTACGCTCACCCGCATGTTAAATGAGGTATCTCCGTACTCAGTCTAAAAATTTTTTAGAGTTCTTTTTTTTTGTGTCGAATCATTACGACGCCCACATTATATTAAGCGGACTAATTCGTGACAAGTCACGAATTGCACTGTGTCCATCTCACTGAGATGTACAGTTGTTAAGTCTGATGTGCCGGTAATTTCACTGGCTCTCAAGGACAGGCTGCCGGAACACACCGTTAGGCGCTTGGCGACAGATTTTCTACTTGAGGGTGGTCGCTAGCCAGGCGGGCATTCGCAAAATGCCCTTCCACCATGCGGTGACGCTCAAGCCCGCGGCGGGATTCGAACCATGGACCTCCATACCCAATGCCACTGAGCCGTCACTGCTTCAAAAGCTATCACTATCTTAAGTGTCCCTTTCACCTAATTACAGAGAAACACCCGCGAAACAGAAGACCCGAAGCAAGAGAGCACCGTAGACTACACGTTCTCAGCCGACGACATCGCGAGGAAAATAGAACAGCTCGAAAAGATAAACATGTGATTACTATGAAGATATTAAGTTAAACAGTGTCACTGTATTACATTTTTATGCAATGCAAAATTAACTTTTTATACTTTACCTAATTTGTTTTTATGTTATTGTGACGGAACAAGCTCGAGGATACCTGATATTAAGCGGAGTAACCTCTGCCTATAACGGATGCATTTCATCACAAGTCACGAATTGCACTGCGCCCGTCACCTTAAAACATTAAGTCTCATGTGCCTGTAATTTCACTGAATCTCAAGGACTGCTGCCGGTTACACCGTTACGTGCTTGGCGACAGATTTTCGACTTGGTGGTAGCTAGCCAGGTGGGCAATCGCAAAATGCCCTTCCACCATGCGGTGGGGATTGAACCAGGGACCTGCGGCACGGCAGTCCATAGCTATTACCGCTCGGCCATTGCATCTGATTTCGATATTGACTAGGGACGGCGTGCAATTAAAGTTTCTCAATAAGTCGTGAGGTCCTTAGTATATATTACCTCCTAGTAGGTATAACCCATTTTAATAATGAAACTAACCGAATCAAAAAGACGCTGCTAAACCTCTTACTCGCACACCACAGAAAGAAATAGTGTGCGAGGGAGAGCTTTAGCGGTGTAATTTTTTTATTTAATTCGTTTCTTTATTAAACTGGGTTATAATACCCGCCCGTAGGGTGCGGGGCTAGAATGTCACCCCCTTCCCCATCTCTACCGGTGTGTCGTAAGAGGCGACTAAGGGTAAAATACAAAAAGATGAGCAGCAGCGCCTTCTGAGTAATCGCTATCTTACACTGCGACGCCCAAGCCGCCTGCCAAGCGTGGGAATAACAAACTCCGCCTTACTGGGTGGGAGGCTGTGTTCAGCAGTGGACAATCCGGTTGATACAGTGTATTAGTAAGTACCCACCCAGAAAATCATATATATGGTGGTATAGTCCCAAAAGTACGAATGTGCTGTAACTGCACACAGGTAAACTAGCACTTCTTCTAAGGTTAGTGTATTAATAGAGTATTCAAAATAAAACGTAGTTTCGGCAGATTTTAAATACCAAGTTTTCAAACTCGGTGAAATGCATGCGTGTCCTTGAGTCTGGCATCTATGTTTCTGGCTTGCCAGTTTTCCGTTTTATTATTTATCTCTAAATACTTAAATAAGAATTTCCATACCGAACGATTTCCTTGAATGATTTTACGGAATACTTGCAACCCCGACGCATAGACATAGGCTAAAGGATGCATGTACAAATGAGTTAGAACACTTGGTATTCAAAATATGACGAAACTACGTTTACGTAAAAAGCACTACTAAAACACTAACCTTAACATCATAATATGCATTTTAGTAACATTTTTACTAGATCTAAAACTTCTTAGATCCATTTCGTAACGGTTGACATTTAGTTGTAGTTTTTACTTTAAAGCTACGTAATGAAAGGGTACAAAAACACAAGGGTAAATAATAACAACCGTTAAACACTATAAAATCTATATTTATAATGAAATATTTACAAGAGTTGTGATCAGAATATTCCACGTAACAACACACACAATGCCTAAGAAAAATAAAATTGCCTGGTCAATTTACACTGGCGCCGAATACAGACCCACCAACTTATCTGTTCAGGTGGCAGAAAAAAGAACTACAACATACCTTCAAATTGTGACAGTTTGTAGTTGATTTCCATGACCAGTAGCGCCCTCGAGAACTGCACAGTTAAGTTGGTGGTACTATAAGTCTCGACGCATAGTGTCAAATACGTTTATGTCCAATACGCTTGTGTCCAGTAAGCAGATTGTCCAATACATGTTACGTTTATAAAGAATGCCTGGTAATATAACCTTACTGTTACAATACTACGTTATTTCTCCAAACGCGTTGGAGGACGTATTTTAAATTCAACAAGTAAAACTCGTTTTTTTGGACATAATGCGTATTTGACTTGATACGTATTGGTTAAGGACAACACGCGTATTGGACGTGAATTGTAATGGACACTATACGTCGAGACGGCCGAATAGAGTTGTGACGGGAAAGGAGAAAATGGTTTCCACAACCAAAGCATGCCGATACGGACGACAGCTCTCACTCGCCTTTATACTAGATGCTATGAAGCGCACGCATTCGCGCACAAGCGAGTTTCAGTTTTTTTTTTAAACTTTGCCTTGCTTGTACTACTAGAGTCAAATTTACAATGTACAATTATCGACTTCGATTCGGCGCCAGTGCAATTTGAGCCAAGGCACATCTGGGAAGAAAATATTGTTTGTTCTCCGTCGGTCAACTTAGCAAAAAGTCCACTTCGCACGATTTATTTCGCGATCGGTCAATTTCGCTATTAGTCCAGTTTGCTGTTAGTCAACATTTTCGATGGTCTTGAAAGGTTTTGGAAGTATTTTGCGTAATCCAGTATGTTACGAACTCTGTCCCTTCCGTCCATGAATAAACGATTAGAGTTTACGTTTTAGTTTCAATATTATTATCATAGCAGATGTTATAGTAGATATCAAATAAGAAATAACGAAATGCCTATAACTAAATAACATTACCCATCTACTGATGGGTTATTAAAGTGTGACACAGAAGAAATAAAACCACCTTTTCGAAGTAGACCATTTGAGAATTGGACCATTTACTAAGTGAACCTATTGCTAAAACCCTAGAAGTCATTTTAGTGGACTTTTTGCTAACTTGACCGACCGGGAATAAACGAAAAATAAGAATAAATAGGTCATACTTCCCGATATGCCAAACAATTGTTCCAACATTGTATGAAAAAAATATAATAATAACTCACAATATGAAACGATGTTTCTGTAGAAATTGTTATGAATTTATGCTGCAATTGATTAAGGCCAGCGATAAATCAATCAGGCAACTAATTATATCATCAAGTTGGTTGAAAAAATTAACACTAACAAATGTTCCTAATTTAAATTGCTTTTTCAGGCTTACCGTTTAACTGAGTCTGATCCTGAGGCACGGTACTAGGAAGTGACGTTGACGTCGCAATGACGTCCACGTCACAATATTGTTTATTTGACTACAGAAAGCTCTTATCGCGTTGCTATACTATATTTGCATAGGCTTAGGTAAACGGTAGGCTTAAACATTATGATATAAGTGAGAAACGTTAGTCATTACACTCGAGGCTAGCACAAAGCGAAGATAAGTGCATAACGGACCCGAGAGCATAATGACCAGGCTTCACGACGTCTTTTTTCAAAACACTTGCAAAAAAACAAAATGCCACAAACTTTGCCGAGATGTAAACAAAAATGTAAAAAGCACAAGTGCAATTATGTAAAATAAACACGCGTTATTCTGAAATGCATTATGAAAAGTAGTTTAATCTCTAGAATTGAGGCGACTTGCACCGAACGTATTTAACGACGTGCCGGTGGCTTATTCTTTGTGACGGAACAAGCTCGAGGCCCACCTGATGTTAAGTGGACTAACCTCTAACCTATAACATTGAATGCAGCCTATAACAGTTGCAATTCATGACAACTCACGAATTGCACTGCGCCCGTCACATTGAGACATAGTTGTTAGGTCTCATTGTGCCTGAAATTTCACTGGCTCTCAAGGACTACTGCCGGAACACACCTTCCGGTGCTTGGCGACAGACTTTCTACTTGAGGGTGGTCGCTAGCCAGGCGGGCATTCGCAAAATGCCCTTCCACCATGCGGTGAAGCTCAAGCTCTGGGCGGGATTCGAACCATGGACCTGCTGCGCGGCAGTGCCACTGAGCCATCACTGCTTTAAAACCTTTTAAGGCTCTCCCACGGACGTCATTTGCTTGACTTAAAAATGCACCGAGTTATTTAAACGGATAGTGCGTCGGATTTAAAATAACAAAAGTGACCACTACATACCCAAAGCTGGCTCTGTCATCAAATAAGGTCGTTGCCAATCTTTCAAACATGTTTTCATTTATTCGAACACAATTTAATTTACAACCTTATACGCATTTCACTGTATACTGTCCTACCGCTTAAACGGTGTCGGGTCCTAACAGTACGTTGCGGGAGGGCGACAGTGGTCGACGTCACAGTGACGTCAACCCGACTCCCGCGGGACGTCATCACGTTTCTCAGTTAAAGGGTAGTCCTTGAACTAGAATTCTCTTGGAAAATAACTGATACGATCCGTATCAATAAACCGATGTAAACTTTGGATATGCACGAGTTATCTTAAAATGTTGAAGGAAACCAATCATATATTTAAGACCTCACTATCAGCTGATACCACAAACAAAAGACTGAACTTGCCGGTCATTTTTCCATACAAACTAAGGATGATCGTGCCATCTTCCCCGTCAAACGCGATACCGGGGTAAATGATACTTGATGTGGATCCTCCTCGTATTTTTTTAATGCTTGATAGGTTGGCCTTTGACCACTATCTGACCTGATGGTAAGTGACCGGGGAAGATGGTAGCAAGTCAGAATAAGAACTGATATGATAAACTTGTTACACGACTGCCCATAAGGAGTATAATGTTTTAGGGTCCATGTATGTGAGTTTCTTTTTTCACATTAATTTTTAAAGGCTTAATAGTTTTATATGTACATATATATCGGTAGAATCCTTTCATAATCCCGAGACACAATGTCTATAAATTAATGAGCAGGGCAGTCGTGTTTTTTTTAATAAATTTGTTGCGCTAAATTCTTTCTCCACAAAAGGCAAGTATATTACTTATGCGCATTAACAAATCTGCGCCGTTTTCGTAGTTTGACGCCAAACGTTGAGCCCTAGTGTACGCGAATATAACTTATCGTATTCAAACAGCTCTTAACGGAATCTGATGTATTTTTTTTTTTTTTTTTTATGCTCGATAAGTTAGCCTTTGTCCACTATCTCACCTGATGGTAAGTGATGATGTGGTCGAAGATGTTGTTCAGGCTAACCTAGAAGAATTAGATACTAACTTTTGACATTTTCTTCGCCGGCGTGATATTTGGTAAATTTTGTCGCTTTCTTGGGTACTTCTATGTAAAAATTAGGGTAAAAGTATCCTAATTACTGATAAGAAAGCCTTCTATCACATCTCACGTGTTGGGAAGTGATGATGTGGTCGAAGTTGTTACGTAACAGGCTATACACCTAGAATGGTAGTTGTCACAGGACAATCACCAGTCTAGGTGTAAACTGTCGGAATACCCCGTTACGTGCTTGGTGACAGATTGTTGATCCTGTGTCATTCCAAGATCTAAGGAATTTGGTAACGAATTTCATCAAAACTCTTTTTTTAATGAGTATATCCGTTAAAAGCTGTTCAGTTAGAATACAGTATTATTATTTGCAAGCTTCATCATCAGTTTTCATCACCCCTTCAATGCTGCGGTCGCCTCAGGAACAGCACGACGCCGAGAGCCGCCAGCAGCGCCGTGATTAGATAGAGGTCCCAGTTGGAGAGCAGGTTCGAGTCCCCGCTTAGGAAGATCAGCGCCAGTGGACTCTGAAACAATGACTGAATTATACGGACGAGTGAGATAAGTTTGAAGAAAATTTGGATTTTATGATGTAACCTACAATAATGAATAGATTCAGGCGTTACTTTGCGGAAATCCATATTTAACAATAACAAATATTTTAAGAAGCATCAAATTAATATTTTAATAAAACACTTAATAAATATATCTAGTGACAATTCCGCCTAATTTTCCTGTTAAGCCGACGTGACGTCACAAACGCCACGCAGCCAAACCGGAAGAATTTTCGACGCGTTTCGCTTCTACACGAAGCATCCTCAGGAGGTCTTGACTCTACGAGCGCACGATCGAGAATGAGCGTCCGGCGGCTCAGCCCGCCTTTATATAGACTCGAGTTGAGTCAGCCCGCCTTTGTCTAGACTCGAATAATTATGTAATGCAATGTATGTCAAGCTCAAAAAGCTTCAGCAGGACCCAAATCGGGTCAAAGGTCACAAAAACGGTTAATTTTAATATTTTTATTATTGCAATAAAGTATGCTCTGCGGATTACATTAACAACATTAGAAATTTTCGAGGGGAAATTCATCCACAAAGGACAGTTAAAGAACGAGAGGATAAATTAGAGTTAGGAGTCATTGTCATGTTAGCTCAGTCGGTCCAAATATACACCGGCTATAGGGGTGGATGACGCGGGTTCAAATCCCACACATGACTGTAATTCTTCCTCTCGTAAATTTGTTATTTAGAAAAATAACATAAAAAGTCACTAAAGTCGATGACATGATTTTTTTATTGAAATATGAAGAAGCACGAGGCCTTCCTGATGTTAAGCGGACTAAGCTCTGTCTATAACAGATGCATTTCGTCACATGTAATGAATTGGACTGTGCCCGTCACGTTGAGACATAGTTGTTAATGTTGTCTTAGGTTTTCGCGATTATTACACATAGTAATAAACAACTTTACAACAAATAAAACCAGTTAGTCACCCCGTGACCACGATCACTGCAAAGTGTTTGAAACGTCGGGACAAAAATCATGATAAATATACGCGATTTAAACAGTTTAAAGTTGTTTAACATAGTTGTTAAGTCTGTAATTTTACTGGCTCTCAAGGATTGCTGCCAAAACACACTGTAAGGTGCCGACAGATTTTCTACTCGAGCTTGGTAGGTAGCTAGCCAGGCGAGCATTCGCAAAATGCCCTTCCATGGGGTGAAGATCAAGCCGGCGGCGATCTAACCATGGACCTGCGGCACGGCAGTACATAGCTATTAAAGTCCGGCCGCTGAGAGAATGCGTTTGACAGTTCGTGTTCGTATTGTAGTTGTGGCTTTTAAATGGAGTAAAATATAAAATATACCCTATTTTCAGATACTTAAATGTCTGATTAATACAATATTATGCAGTCAGACTATTATGTTACTTTAAACTGGGGAAAACATATTCACAAAACGAACTGTTAAACGCATTGTCTCAGCGGCTGGACTTTAGTGTAAAGGTGTGTATACACTGAGAAAAACGACTTAAAGGCTTAAATCAAATTTGACCTTTTACCGTTGATTTGTAACTACGTAAGATGAATTCACAACTCTTAAGATGATTTTCACCAATCAATAAAAATGTACCATGTTTTATAATAAACACAACCGTCAAAAACGCCTTCCGTAAAGTATTTTCAGAATTGAACTTGTTATACGATAATAATTGCAGTATTGACCATAAAATATACCTTACTTTTACGGCGGTTTATATGCGGTGATTATCACTATAACGTACGACTTAATCAGCCTCATCGAAAAGTCAATATTTAAGAAAGACCACAAAATACACCTTAAATGAAGACGAAAAGAAACATTCTCCTTCACTGACCTCGTTTAACGCCTTCTAGTTGGAAAGCGTTTTTGTACGTATTTACGTTTGGTCTGTTTTTCGCCTTATACCATATAAATTGGCCGTCATTAGGGCGCTTTTGATTTTAGATTTTCTCAGTGTAGAATAGTGTGTGTGTGTGTATAAAGTAAAGAGTAACCATGGCGAGTTGTTCGAGGGCGGTGTTGGCGTTGAGCTTGGCGAGCGCGAGCGCGGCGGGCAACCTTGCGTCGGGCGAGGTGTCGGCGGCGAGGTCGTAGCAGCGCTTGGCGAGGTGCAGGTCCCGCGCGAGCCCGAGCCCGCGCTCGTGCATGTAGCCCAGGTTGAACGTCGCCTGCGCGTTGTGCAGCTGCTCCGACGCCACCCTGCTCACCCATACATACATAGATAGATAGATAGAAACACTTTAATGAAACACCTTAAATATAAAAAATAGTTAAAACAGAAACACAATTCAAAATAAGTTAACAATTGGCGGTCTTATCGCTGAAAGCGATCTCTTCCAGATAACCATTTGAGGAAGAGACATAACTGAAGAGAACCACGGGATGGCGTTTATCTAGATTATAATATAGTACTCACAATGACACATCATTTCTAAAATACTACAAACATTAAAATAGATAAAATAATATATATAGGTATATAAATATATCTAATATATACACGTATAGAAGTATACGTACACATTAATAATAATAAATACAGAATCATATACAATATTATATTGTATTACATTATATTATATATTTATATATATATATATATATATATATATATATATTATATATTTATATATATATATATATATATATATTATAAATACAATAAACATACATAATTACATACAACTTAATCAATAAACATAATATATAAATAATGAATGATGTTATCATTAGTATAAGACTCATATTAACAATGGAACAACGAATTTTAAAATAAAAATAAATAAATTATAGGGAGCTAATACATGCCGGTATACTAATTATATCGTTTTTTAACAATTAAGGTACACTGAACGGAATATTGTAATGATATATAACTTCTTTTTTTATTCTACTATTAAATCAGAATACCTTACGCAACTAAACCAACTATAATATTAGGTCCTTACATATGAAATTGGCGTTTTTCGTACTGGCCACTTTAATCACGAATTTCTCCTCTTTGGTAAGGAATTCCAAATTCAAATTTGTACAGCTATAGACTCATGTATTTGTGCTTCGATGATCGTCATTCATTTGTTTTTTTTCTTCTGTTTTTTTCTGTTTGCGTCACTCATTTTACAAAATGGAAAACCTTAAATATCGCATTATTTACGAGTACGAGTTCCGCCGTGGCACTAGTGCTGCGGAAACAACTCGAAGGGTGAATGATGTGTATGGCGATCGTGTTGCAAAAGAAAACACAGTTCGTTTTTGGTTCCAACGTTTTCGTTCTGGAAATTTCGACCTGCAGAACAAGCCCCGTGGACGGCCTGAGACTCAAGTTGATAATGAAGAGTTGAAGGCTATTGTGGAAGCGGATCCATCGCAAACCACGTCCGAGTTAGCTGCAGGCTGCGATGTTAGTGATAAAACTGTTTTAATTCACTTGAAGCAAATTGGGAAGATTAAAAAGCTTGAAAGGTGGGTACCTCACGAATTGACTGAAACAAACCGGCAAACGCGCGTCGACTGCTGCGTTACATTACTAAACCGGCACAATAATGAAGGTATTTTAAACCGAATCATTACCTGTGATGAAAAATGGGTTCTTTACGATAATCGGAAGCGCTCAGCGCAATGGTTAGATCCTGGCCAGCCAGCCAAATCCTGCCCCAAGCGAAATTTAACCCCAAAAAAGTTACTTGTAAGCGTTTGGTGGACTAGTGCCGGTATTGTTCATTACAGTTTTTTCAAATCTGGCCAGACTATTACGGCTGATGTCTATTGTCAGGAATTGCAAACCATGATGGAAAAGCTAGCGGCTAAACAACCTAGGCTGGTCAATCGCTCCACGCCACTGCTGCTTCACGACAACGCTAGACCACACACTGCGCTACAGACGGCTACTAAATTAGAAGAGCTTCAATTGGAAAGTCTAAGACATCCTCCGTACTCCCCGGACCTTGCTCCAACAGATTACCATTTTTTTCGAAATTTGGATAACTTCTTGCAAGGGAAAAAATTCAACTCCGATGGGGCAGTCCAAATCGCCTTCAAAGATTTTATTGATTCCCGTCCGACTGGTTTTTTTAGTAAAGGGATCAATGAACTACCTATGAGATGGCAAAAGTGCATAGAAAATAATGGTTCATACTTTGATTAATTAAATATATTATATTAAAAAATATTCGACTTTTTGTTCCTCCCATACAAAACGCCAATTTCATATGTAAGGACCTAATATAAACACATTGTCTTGATCACCACCGTGCGCAAAGGTTCCAGGAGCACTTGCAACATTACCTCGTTGGTTCGCGAGGCTCAATTTTTTGAGTCTCAAGCTTTGTCTTCTCTCATATAATAACACAAAGAACCAAACAATGACATAATTGCAAAAAGTTTTTAGCAAGCTATCTACCTAAGTCGTTTAAATATACCAGCTACCTTTCTTTAGAGTAATAAGGACGTTATGGTATACTCTTCAATACAATAACACTCCACTCCAATCGAATTTAGTTAATGTGGAATAACTCTCATTAGGTGCAGTTTCTCCGTTAATAGCTTTTCGTGAAGCTGCGATCTCAAGGATGTGGAACAGTCCATATATTCTTAAGGTATAATATAACTATACGAGCTGTTTAGTTCAAACGGGCATAAAAATACAAAAGACACTAAATGCGACGTCTTTATATAAATCGTTGTGTTATATGTACTCGTATATATACCTCACACAGTATAGATACTGACAGAAAATAAAGGAAATCGAACTAATGAGGGCCATAATCAGCTAGTGTCGGCTTTGCAGAGCGTCGTCTCTGTCACGCAGTGGTTAAATTATTAGACGTTTTGGCGCTTTCACTTTAAAATATATGTATAAAGACATGTTAAAATCCCCAACGTAAAATTGGACAATAACATGTACAATGCGATTAAAATAAGAATAGGATCGGCCTAGCGCCATGTTGTGACGTCAAAACCAGAACTTGGTACAGTGTGCAAAAAATAAATGATAAAACATGTGTAAATTTATTAAGAAAATAAAAAACCCGACTGCTAATAATTTATTTTCGTTAAGCGTTTTATCGATACATTGAAATTAAAACTGCCAGTGAATATATTTGTGGAATCATTTTTAAAGGTTCATTTTAATACCCAACACGACGGCTTTGGAAGAAAAAATAAATTGTTTATCCCACTATATTATGGCGTATAAAATCCACCAGTTTGTTTTTTATTTTTTTATGTTCATAGTGTCACTTGAGCTATCAAGATAAATCTAACGATATCTCGTACATTAAAATCGGTTAAGCTGTTTAGAAGTTATGGTGAAAGAAAGAAACTCACAAACATACATACATACATGAAACCTGTAAACTTAACACATTACGTTTATGTGGGCAGTCGTGTAAAAAAACAAGTAGTCATAGGTAGGTAAATGAAGTTGTAGGTGACTGTACGTACAGCAAACACAGAAATAATTTGAACTGATTTTATTTGTTAGCAATATTTTGTACTTAGGTATCTTAACTTTAATCGCTCAGCTCTTCGATGCCGCATGTCCTGATGGCCTACTGAGTCAGACTCATCGTTATCATCGTAACGGGTAACAAAAACAAATATAACAATCACCAAAAACATATTCAGTAACAAGAACAAATTAAACAGTCAAAATAA
Source organism: Plagodis pulveraria (assembly GCA_963890685.1). Classification (NCBI taxonomy): domain Eukaryota; kingdom Metazoa; phylum Arthropoda; class Insecta; order Lepidoptera; family Geometridae; genus Plagodis; species Plagodis pulveraria. The sequence goes on along the minus strand of OY982964.1, from coordinate 3,792,730 downwards.
ATAAACGAGATGATCAATAAAAACTTGGAAACGTGTCGCGTAGTAGTACACTGTCGGAGAAATAAGACCCTGACGCCCGCGTTTTCATCAAACCAAAATGGCGTTTGTGCTGTCAACCTTCAAAATATGAATTTATTAAAATTAACAATTCCGGGTCACTCATTTAAAATTACCTATAAATATATGGCACTGCTTTATTTTTAAGTTTGTTCTGCTGATCGTACTTATTAGAGTGAATATGAGTGAAGTTAGCCGAGAGCCCGTCCTATTCTTATTTTAATCGCATTGTAAATTATAAAGAGTTTTAAACTGTAGATCACGCGATATTGATAAAATATTAAATATGACAGATGTCGTTATTAAATCACCATACACTTCTTTTTAGTGCTCCGAAAAAGGTGAGACCAAAAAAACAACTCCGATGAGATACAGATGATTTTGATGTTGTTCGCAGAATGATCAACAATTTTAATTTACTCTTCCATTAATCCCAATTATATACGTTCCTAGTAATCTACTTAATTACATACATAGATACATAACATCACGCCTCTTTCCCGTAGGGGTACGCAGTTCCGTTCACTTGTCCCACGTATACCTGTTTAGTCATTCTCATTTCATTCATTCTCTCCACATGTCCAAACCATTCTTGATTTTTGTCACTACATCCTTATTCACACCACATCGTTCCCTAATCAAACTATTCCTTATCCTGTCACTCCGTTTGACTCCAATTATGCTCTCATCTCCACTGCATTTATTCTACTTTCATGCTTTTTCTGCCATACCCAACTTTCACTACCATACATTAGTGTCGGAACCAGCACTCCTCCATGAGGAGCCAGACGAGCCTTCTTAGACCTGTAACTGTGCGCGTGCATTGCTCTGTTCACCATGTTTCCACCAATTACTCTCCTTTATATATCACTTTCACACTTTACATCTTTTGTAAATATAATCGACTTTATTATAACAAATATGTTAAAAATATCTTCTTATTCCAACACCACCAAACCTGATATTATACTTAAGCTGGTAAATTAAACATGAAATTCCAGTTGATTCAACCATAAACCATAAATTTATGCTGTGGATAAAATACTTGCAGAACATAGACAAATACTACTTTGCGACAGCTAGTCCAAATTGAAAGGCTGTGTAGCCGCTAGAAACATAACGTAAATTATTGACTGAAAAACGTGTTTGGAGCTAAAGACTGGAATTAGTTTGCGAACATGTAATAGAATGGTTTTTTTTTATGTTATTGTGACGGATCGAGCTCGAGGCCCACCTCGATGCTAAGCGGACTAACTTCTGCCTATAACAGATGCATTTCGTCACATTATTGCATTCGCGCTTATTGCAGATCTGTTATAGACATAGTTATTAAGACATAGTTATTAAGTCTCATGTGCCTGTAATTTCACTGGCTCTCAACTGCTGCCGGAACACACCGTTAAGTGCTTGGCGACAGATTTTCTACTTGAGGGTGGTCGCTAGCCAGGCGGTTAAAAATAAACTTTATTGTTCCTAACAGATAGCTCCTAATAGATACTCGCAATACTCGCAACAGATACAACGCTGTACGAAGCCGACAATAGCCGATTAGCTCCCCCTTCAGCTCGATGTGCAATATTTACCTGTGGTGTCTACAATAAGTAAGTACCTGTAGTGATGCGCGGCGGCCTCTAGATCGACGTGGGTCCCGTGTCCGTAGTAGTGGTAGTCCCCGAGCTTGTAATGAGTAGTAGATAAGTAAGTAAGTACCTGTAGTGATGCGCGGCGGCCTCTAGATCGACGTGGGTCCCGTGTCCGTAGTAGTGGTAGTCCCCGAGCTTGTAATGAGTAGTAGATAAGTAAGTAAGTACCTGTAGTGATGCGCGGCGGCCTCTAGATCGACGTGGGTCCCGTGTCCGTAGTAGTGGTAGTCCCCGAGCTTGTAATGAGTAGTAGATAAGTAAGTAAGTACCTGTAGTGATGCGCGGCGGCCTCTAGATCGACGTGGGTCCCGTGTCCGTAGTAGTGGTAGTCCCCGAGCTTGTAATGAGTAGTAGATAAGTAAGTAAGTACCTGTAGTGATGCGCGGCGGCCTCTAGATCGACGTGGGTCCCGTGTCCGTAGTAGTGGTAGTCCCCGAGCTTGTAATGAGTAGTAGATAAGTAAGTAAGTACCTGTAGTGATGCGCGGCGGCCTCTAGATCGACGTGGGTTCCGTGTCCGTAGTAGTGGTAGTCCCCGAGCTTGTAATGAGTAGTAGATAAGTAAGTAAGTACCTGTAGTGATGCGCGGCGGCCTCTAGATCGACGTGGGTCCCGTGTCCGTAGTAGTGGTAGTCCCCGAGCTTGTAATGAGTAGTAGATAAGTAAGTAAGTACCTGTAGTGATGCGCGGCGGCCTCTAGATCGACGTGGGTCCCGTGTCCGTAGTAGTGGTAGTCCCCGAGCTTGTAATGAGTAGTAGATAAGTAAGTACCTGTAGTGATGCGCGGCGGCCTCTAGATCGACGTGGGTCCCGTGTCCGTAGTAGTGGTAGTCCCCGAGCTTGTAATGAGTAGTAGATAAGTAAGTACCTGTAGTGATGCGCGGCGGCCTCTAGATCGACGTGGGTCCCGTGTCCGTAGTAGTGGTAGTCCCCGAGCTTGTAATGAGTAGTAGATAAGTAAGTGAGTACCTGTAGTGATGCGCGGCGGCATCTAGATCGACGTGGGTCCCGTGTCCGTAGTAGTGGTAGTCCCCGAGCTTGTAATGAGTAGTAGATAAGTAAGTAAGTACCTGTAGTGATGCGCGGCGGCCTCTAGATCGACGTGGGTTCCGTGTCCGTAGTAGTGGTAGTCCCCGAGCTTGTAATGAGTAGTAGATAAGTAAGTACCTGTAGTGATGCGCGGCGGCCTCTAGATCGACGTGGGTTCCGTGTCCGTAGTAGTGGTAGTCCCCGAGCTTGTAATGAGTAGTAGATAAGTAAGTACCTGTAGTGATGCGCGGCGGCCTCTAGATCGACGTGGGTCCCGTGTCCGTAGTAGTGGTAGTCCCCGAGCTTGTAATGAGTAGTAGATAAGTAAGTAAGTACCTGTAGTGATGCGCGGCGGCCTCTAGATCGACGTGGGTCCCGTGTCCGTAGTAGTGGTAGTCCCCGAGCTTGTAATGGGTAGTAGATAAGTAAGTAAGTACCTGTAGTGATGCGCGGCGGCCTCTAGATCGACGTGGGTCCCGTGTCCGTAGTAGTGGTAGTCCCCGAGCTTGTAATGAGTAGTAGATAAGTAAGTAAGTACCTGTAGTGATGCGCGGCGGCCTCTAGATCGACGTGGGTCCCGTGTCCGTAGTAGTGGTAGTCCCCGAGCTTGTAATGAGTAGTAGATAAGTAAGTAAGTACCTGTAGTGATGCGCGGCGGCCTCTAGATCGACGTGGGTCCCGTGTCCGTAGTAGTGGTAGTCCCCGAGCTTGTAATGAGTAGTAGATAAGTAAGTAAGTACCTGTAGTGATGCGCGGCGGCCTCTAGATCGACGTGGGTTCCGTGTCCGTAGTAGTGGTAGTCCCCGAGCTTGTAATGAGTAGTAGATAAGTAAGTACCTGTAGTGATGCGCGGCGGCCTCTAGATCGACGTGGGTTCCGTGTCCGTAGTAGTGGTAGTCCCCGAGCTTGTAATGAGTAGTAGATAAGTAAGTACCTGTAGTGATGCGCGGCGGCCTCTAGATCGACGTGGGTTCCGTGTCCGTAGTAGTGGTAGTCCCCGAGCTTGTAATGAGTAGTAGATAAGTAAGTACCTGTAGTGATGCGCGGCGGCCTCTAGATCGACGTGGGTCCCGTGTCCGTAGTAGTGGTAGTCCCCGAGCTTGTAATGAGTAGTAGATAAGTAAGTAAGTACCTGTAGTGATGCGCGGCGGCCTCTAGATCGACGTGGGTTCCGTGTCCGTAGTAGTGGTAGTCCCCGAGCTTGTAATGAGTAGTAGATAAGTAAGTACCTGTAGTGATGCGCGGCGGCCTCTAGATCGACGTGGGTCCCGTGTCCGTAGTAGTGGTAGTCCCCGAGCTTGTAATGAGTAGTAGATAAGTAAGTACCTGTAGTGATGCGCGGCGGCCTCTAGATCGACGTGGGTCCCGTGTCCGTAGTAGTGGTAGTCCCCGAGCTTGTAATGAGTAGTAGATAAGTAAGTACCTGTAGTGATGCGCGGCGGCCTCTAGATCGACGTGGGTCCCGTGTCCGTAGTAGTGGTAGTCCCCGAGCTTGTAATGAGTAGTAGATAAGTAAGTACCTGTAGTGATGCGCGGCGGCCTCTAGATCGACGTGGGTCCCGTGTCCGTAGTAGTGGTAGTCCCCGAGCTTGTAATGAGTAGTAGATAAGTAAGTACCTGTAGTGATGCGCGGCGGCCTCTAGATCGACGTGGGTCCCGTGTCCGTAGTAGTGGTAGTCCCCGAGCTTGTAATGAGTAGGAGATAAGTAAGTACCTGTAGTGATGCGCGGCGGCCTCTAGATCGACGTGGGTCCCGTGTCCGTAGTAGTGGTAGTCCCCGAGCTTGTAATGAGTAGGAGATAAGTAAGTACCTGTAGTGATGCGCGGCGGCCTCTAGATCGACGTGGGTCCCGTGTCCGTAGTAGTGGTAGTCCCCGAGCTTGTAATGAGTAGGAGATAAGTAAGTACCTGTAGTGATGCGCGGCGGCCTCTAGATCGACGTGGGTCCCGTGTCCGTAGTAGTGGTAGTCCCCGAGCTTGTAATGAGTAGGAGATAAGTAAGTACCTGTAGTGATGCGCGGCGGCCTCTAGATCGACGTGGGTCCCGTGTCCGTAGTAGTGGTAGTCCCCGAGCTTGTAATGAGTAGGAGATAAGTAAGTACCTGTAGTGATGCGCGGCGGCCTCTAGATCGACGTGGGTCCCGTGTCCGTAGTAGTGGTAGTCCCCGAGCTTGTAATGAGTAGGAGATAAGTAAGTACCTGTAGTGATGCGCGGCGGCCTCTAGATCGACGTGGGTCCCGTGTCCGTAGTAGTGGTAGTCCCCGAGCTTGTAATGAGTAGGAGATAAGTAAGTACCTGTAGTGATGCGCGGCGGCCTCTAGATCGACGTGGGTCCCGTGTCCGTAGTAGTGGTAGTCCCCGAGCTTGACGCGCGCCGCGGAGCAGCCCTGCGCCGCCGCGCGGGACCACAGCTGCAGCGCGCGTCGGTACCGCTCCGATGTAGGGAATAGCCGGACTTCGCCTGGATGCAACCGAGATCATCCTCAGCGTTACTCAATCTTAAACTATTAATCAGCCTATAGGTATCCGCAAAAAGACTTGAGCACATGAGTACCATAAATATCCGATACCATTTTATACGATACTGAATGTGAATCGATATTTTTCACATCACTCGACACTTCTAGTGTAGCTGCACATCACTATTTACTGTTTACACTTTTATTTCGGGGAAATCTCATAAATAATCAAGTGCGTTAGTACATTTATTCTATGCTATTTCTACATGATTACCCAGCTGCAGTCACTAAAATTAATATCTAAGTCCAAAATAGTTGGTCCTTCGAGTAAGACGCCACTCACCGATGTCTGATAGAGAAGTCATTTATTTTATCGTCGATTCTATGGACAGATGACATATATGTGCCAGTATTTTCTGTGATCTGTCCAAAGCTTTTGATTGTTGGCGACATGACATAGTTATGACGAAGCTCCAATTCTATGGTTTTGAAGGAATCGAACTTAATATGATGCAGACATATTTATGTAATCGTACTCAAATTGATTCTGTAAATAAAGTTAATTTTTGGAAGCACAATTTGTGAATATTGGAGTACCTCAGGGTTCACTATTAGGACCAGTACTATTTCTAATATATTAATTAAATCTTCCCAATTATGTCCCAGAATGGGCTAACATCAGCTTATTTGCCGATGATATTCATGTAGGTATATCAGACAAAAGTACGTAGTTTCCAGCAGTTCCAGCGTTAATATCAAACATTAACGCTCAGTGCTGTAGGTACTTAAAATGTAAACCTCGAACAATGGCAGTTCCTTCTAGCCGGATAGCACTCACCAATGTCCAGTAGATAAGCTGCGTTAGTCTGCGCCACTTCGTACCCCTGCTCTGCTAACGCGCGGTACTGCAGCCACGCGGAGTCCGAGTCTCTGGCGCGCCAAGCCGCCTGCGCACCCATCAGCCGAGACGCCCACTTGCCGCGTTCACACACGTTCTTGAACAACTATACAACAAACGAACAGTAAACTATCACCTCTCATCTATCTACAATCATGTTTTGATGCAATGGAGAAGGGCGGAAGGACCATTGTTCAAATCCTGCAGGGAACTTAAACTTCACCTTATTCACACACCGTAGGATTTGTATGTTTCATGAATTCAACTTAAGCCATGCTCTCTGTCCCTTTCACACTCACACTTATAATTTTTTTCATAAAATCACGGAAACTCGTATGAAATTTTTTATACTTATGACATTGAAGCGCTCGTAGCGAAATTTGCTTAGCCGTTCTTAAGCAATCATCTAAGTTAAGGAACGTCCGCCGCGGTTGGATGGGGACCGCTATTGAAATTAGTACTGAGGAAAACTGAAGGCAAAACAATCGAGCACATAAAAAAACATGCGTGCGAATCATAGGCTCTAATATTTTTTTATTTTTTATTTTATTTTTACAATTTAGGGATTCTTACAGCTAGGTATAAAATATGGTCATTCTAAAGAAGGAAAAAGAAAATATATGTGATGTCATTCATAGCCACAATTATTTACTTCTAGGAATGATGGAATGGTGTTTGAAATGGAAACAATTTGTATTTCAAACTCCATTGTAACCATCAGGTACGGATAACTTTCATGGCCAGGTCACACTATTGCTTATTTTTTACATCTGACTATTAATATGATAGGTTAGCCTTTGACCAGTATCTTTTCAGCTGGGAAAAGATGATGTGATCAAGGAAAGTAAACAGGTTTAATTTAGAATGGGAACTGACTCAAGGGCATTATCAAGGTCAGAACACGCTGTTAGGAGCTTGATTTTATCCTCAACACAACCTATCCTGTTGAGCAGATTATCAACTTTTGGTAAACAATAATTCAAATCAACTCATTTAAAAAATAAGGAACACATATAAACCAAGGCATATAAAAATATCTTTGGTTATGGAATTGAGTAGGAATGGAACGACGTCACGAGTACCTGTATGAAAAAAAGATGGCAGCAATGTATTATCATTTATTATATTTTTAGTGCCATCTGTTTTTAATGAAATAAACTATACGTGACATCATCAAATACATATAAACCACCCAGGGATGTCAAGTTTGGTCTCTATTTCAGCATATAGTATACCATAGATCTATGAAATCTATATACAAAGTTACATGCTCGAGATTTAAAAACAATTGTCATTTGCTGTCATTGACTGTCAATGCACAGCACGTCATTTGCCGGCCAAACATGGATATATATTATATCCATGCGACCAAACCACTGAGCAAGTAATATTTTAGTCCAAACTTTTAATCATTTGCACTCAATCACGTAGTGATATTGACAATCACTTTAATTGCATATGGCAAACGGTAATTTTCGCATCAATGAGCGTCATTTACATAATCATTGACAATCGCAAAAGACCGTTTCGGGTACTAGATATTTATTAAGAGCATATTCAAAACTGTGTACGGTTGGAGGTAGAAGTGTATGTATGTATAGGTATATGGTATGACAGGTACCTCTACAGCAGTAGTACAGGACCTGAGCACGCCGAGCCCCTGCGCGTGCATGTGCGCGAGGTGGTAGAGCGCCAGCACGTGGCCTGACTGCGACGCGAGGGAGAAATACTTGTTGGCTTGCTTGAAGTCGCGACGGACGCCGATACCACCTGACACAACATAATGTACCTTTTAATTTAAAATTTATAAATAACCCATGGGGTGTCAGGCTGGAAATGCTATGGGAGTCGTAAGAGACGACGAAGGGAAGAATACCACAAGGTGGCCAGCAGCGCCTTCTGAAGAGCTAACATCTTACACTGCAATCGCCTAGACGCCTGCCAAACGTGGGGATTATGGCAAAACCCCCTTCTTACAATTATTATGGAATAATAAAGTTACATTTGTTGTTTATGCAGTACTTTGCAAAAAAAAACTTATAATAAGTATAATAACAAATAATTGAATTGAATCTAAAGAAAATAGTGTCAACATTTCCTGATATGCTAAGCTGTTCTATAATAGCAAGTACCTATTACTTATATACCAAGCGTATATAAGTAATAGGTATTTTATCTATAGTATAAAATTATCCACATCATGTATATAGTCTTTTAATTTATATTTCTAGGTTAGCCTGAACAACATCTACGACCACATCATCACTTACCATAAGGTGAGATAGTGGTCAAAGGCTAACATATCTGGCTTAAAAAAAAAAAGTCTATGTCCACGTATAGTTATATCCTATCTATTATATTATATCCCTAGATCGGTAAAATTGACCCTAAGTGTATATTTAAATTCTAACGTTGTAATTTTTATTCCAACGCTTGCTAAGCAAATAAACTTCCAAATTACAAATAAATTAACTACGATCGAGATTTGAACCCGCGGCCATCCGTCTCTATAACTGAAGAATTATAGGGTTCCGTTATGTAAACGAGATTAAAGCTAATTGAAGAATGAGTCTTGTTTGTAGTTCCAATACAGTTTGACTGCAGATGTCGCTCCATCTCCTTAAAACGGTTAAACAATATGAACGAAAGGATAAATTTGAACTATGACTCACTCACTAAGATAGCTCAATTGGCAGAGCATGTTCCGGCTATAGGAACGGATGGTCGCGGCTTCAGGTCCTGCTCGTAGTATTTTTTTTCTTTCGTTGTAATTTTGTAAACATATAAATTCTTTGTTTGCTTGGTTTTAATATAAAGTTTAATTATTCCCAAATTTCACCCAAGACAGTAAAATTTATATATTTATAATAAAGCAGCACCATGTTATTTGACTTACCAAAATACATAAAGCCCAAATGCAGCTGCCCGTCCACCCAACCTTGGTTGGCGGCCATTGTGAAGTACTTGAATGCGGCTGTAGTGTCTTTTGGTACACCTCGGCCCTGAAAAAATAATTATTGGTAATTCACTGTGAAGATTAGCTGGAAGAAATCGTTTTTAGGGGTCTCATGTATATTTTTATTTGTATTTAAATTAATATTTAAATATAGATTAAAGATATAAAAAAGTTCTACTTTTTTACTTATAGCTGACTAGCTTATACCCGCGGCTTCGCCCGCGTGGACTATCCCCCAGGAAATCGTTACCGGTTTTTAGGAGCCCTGTAAAACGCGTCATATATAAATAAGTTAGTTTTTAATCCATTTTAATCTCTTTATTTTGGCCACGTTAATCGTAATCGTTTTATAGGTTGACTTTCAGTACAAAATTTTCATTTAATTTTTCTACTCGGGTACACTTCGAAAACATAGTTATATACTAGCTCCGCGGCTACCAGTTCAAACGTATAGTGCCCCATGTCGAGTGTTGCAACATATCTATAGAGTACTCAGCCGCAGTGGTGAAATTGCGTCCTTTACACTTAGCATCATAAGACAATATCGCAAATTCTTGCCAATTAGCCACTACATGGCTGACAATCTCTTTACTTACATACATTGACAACATTGCCCTTTGCTGAATCCCATAGAATAAATAGAACAGGGATTGAAAGTGGCTGCGCTCATCGCTTAAGTAACCTCGGCCCGAGCTCAGTGGTGAGGCAATGACCACGTGATGGATCGCAACACTACACTCAAGTTGCCTGTGATATCCGAATCCCGATGTACAGCGCGTAGCGTTATAACCGTGCGTTGTAAAACAAATGTGTGATAAAAAGGATTATGAGTTGAATATCTAACTGATTTAGAAAGTTATTTTAATTTTGCAAGGATACAATAATATTGTCAATTTTTGTATATATTTTTTTGTATTAAATATTTATTGTTTTTAATTCATGTGTCTGCCATGGTATCATGGTTCAAAAGATACATCAATATAACAGATGGACGGACCGGCCGAGCGCCAGCGGCTTAGGCTCAGGTGACAATCACCATTGTCACTCTTTCTAATCAACCCTAGCAAAAAGTATGATTGTGGCATGTTTTTGTTTTAAAATATTTATCCAGACACCAATTATCATAACTAGCACTTCAAAAAAGGAAAGTTCATTTCTTTCCATACAAAGTTTCATCCACAATTTCACTACCTTAAACCATCCATGTCAAAAAAAAAATTTAATTCAATAATTTTTATTTGGTATGTACTATCTGTAAGTATACTCATTTTCAGAACTGTAAGTTAAAAAACAAAGAACATAGCGGTTTAGGGTCAAGTGACAAACTTTCCTCCCCATTTTCACTCCCTCAAATCAACCCTAGCAAAAAATATGATTGTGGCATGTTTTTGTTTTCAAATGTCTACCCAGATACCAATTTTCATCACCATCACTTCAAAATCAATGACCTTTCCATACAAAGTTTCATCCCCAATTTCACCGCCTTAAGTCATCCCTGTCGAAAAAATGCTGAACATGTCATTATTATTTTGAATGATCTATCTGAATACTAACTTTCAGTACTGTAAGTTAAAAAACAAAGGACTTTCATACAAACGTTTTCACCCATTTTTATCCCCTTAGGGTTTAATTTTCAAAAAATACTTTCTTAGTACACCCTTACGCATACAGACAAATACACCCTCCAAATTTCAAGTTCCTGCGACCAGCGGTTTAGGCTGTGCGGTGTCTGTCAGTCAGTGAGCCAGGACATTGATTCTTATATATATAAATAGGTTACCCTTTTACCACTATCTCACCTGATGATAAGTGATGATGTAGTGGAAGGTGTTAACAGGCTTAACCTAGAACAGCTGGCTCTCAATGACAGCTGCCGGAACACATCGTTAAGTGCTTGGCGACAGATTTTCTACTTGAGGGTGGTCGCTAGCCAGGCGGGCATACACAAAATGCCCTTCCACATGCGGTGAAGCTCAAGCCCGCGGCGGGATTCGAACCATTGACCTGCTGCGCGGCAGTCTATAGCCAATGCCACTAAGCCATCACTGCTATCAGTTTGGCTTTGATTCCTAGAGATATCCACTACGCAACACGATTATGAAGAAAATGTCATTTTTCTAGCAACTATGCAACACATTAAATGAGAATTAGGGGCCAATAAAAGTATATGTTTTGGCTTTGCTGCACGACAAAAATATAATAAATGCTATCACAGCGTAAGTTAATTCTTAACTGACAATGTATTTCTTATTGCTACTGATTCCCTGACATGATATAATTAAAATGCTTTAGATATTTTTTTGAACAACAATCAATTTTCAATGTTTATTACATTAATGTGATTATTATTATTATTATTGTAAATGACGGCCATCTCACTACATTTGTACGCTTAAAACAGAAAAAACATGTGGACACAGACCTAGTTTAAGACCACATGCAAGTTATTATTATAAAGGGGTTTTCAACAAGAACTTTGTTTTATAAAACAAAATAAAACAAGGAATTTAGAAGATGATTCAAACTTTTATTGTATTACGAAGAGAAACGTTTGGCAATTATGAATGAAAAATGATATCTGGCAAATGTCCAACACGAGCACGCTGACAGATGTCGATTCTTTCATCAAAGTTTTTAATCACTTTTTGTCAAAATGGCGGGTCTATTTCGTTAATCCCTGTGACGGATTATGAGTTTTAAGGCTGCAATCGATTCGATTGGCTCCTTATAGACTCTGTCCTTAACGTAGCCCCCCAAAAAATAATCCGGTGGCCAGCCAGATCAATCTGGCTGGCCACTTAACCGAATTTCAAGAAATTGTGCGATCGGGAAATTTTGTTTGCAATAAATTGATTGTTTCATTGGCTGTCTGTCTGTCAAGCACCTAACGGTGTGTTCCGGCAGCAGTCCTTGAGAGCCAGTGAAATTTCAGGCACATGAGACTTAACAACTATGTCTCAAGGTGATGGGCGCAGTGCAATTCGTGACTTGTGACGAAATGCATCTGTTATAGACAGAGGTTAGTCCGCTTAACATCAGGTGGGCCTCGAGCTTGTACCGTCACAATAACATTAAAAAAGTAGATTGTAATTATTTAAATGCGATATTTGAACGAAATTGAATTCATTGTAATGCAATTCAATTGAGGCAATAAAGGTGTTACCCCAATTGAAAAACAAAGTTCTTTTTATTGTTTCTTTATATTGTATGACATCACATGTTTTCGAAAATAAAAGTATCTTATCTTATCCATAAACTGCTTTCAAAATAACTACCATCCTACCACATATATATTCCACTAGGCGACACTATATGAATAAAAGGATGTTTAACATAAATGAGAAACGAAAATGCTACTGTTGATTATGGTACACGTACGTAGAAAGGAACGTAACAATACCTGTAGATACATAAGGCCCAGGCCGCTCTGTCCGACCGGATTGTTCAGTTCGGCGGCCTTCCTGAAGTAGCGCAGTGCAGTGTCGTTGTCCGCTTTGATTCCGTCACCGCCTTCTAGATAAATCTGAAACGAAATACCAAATAATAATACAAAGTCTAGAAAACCATTATTGTTACAAAATTAAAAATTTACGAGAAAAAAAATTATAGTCATGTGCGGGATATTTATTTATATTATATTTTTTTCTCTCGTATATTTGCAATTTTGTAATGTAATTCGCCAAGCAGGCGTTGTTGCAAACATAACAATATTAAAATTATAAGGTTGCGTCATCATTTACCAGTATAAAACCAATTGCAAAATTGGTCTTGTTTGTAGTACAACGCAAGTTGAACTATAGGTGTCGCTCCATCCCGATACGATGGTTGAAGAACGAGAGCAAAAATTAGAGTTATATGAGTCATTGTGTCATGTTAGCTCAATTGGTTAGAGCATACCACGGCTTTTTTTTTTTTTTTTATGCCTGATAGGTTAGCCTTTGACCACTATCTCACCTGATGGTAAGTGATGATGTGGTCGAAGATGTTGTTCAGGCTAACCTAGAAGTACTGGCTCTCAAGGACAGCTGCCGGAACACACCGTTAGGTGCTTGGCGACAGATTTTCTACTTGAGGGTGGTAGCTAGCCAGGCGGGCATTCGCAAAATGCCCTACCACCATGCTATAACGACTGCCATCCTAAGACAACAACCGGGACCGACGGCTTAACGTGCCCTCCGAAGCACGGAAGCGCTCAGTAGTAATGTCACTAGCGGTCACCCATCCAACTCATGACTGCGGCGGACGTTGCTTAACTTTGCTGATCGGTTAAGAACAGCTAAGCAAACTTCGCTACGAGCGATTCAAAAGCGCACTTTTAATATCTTTTCATTGCTTTGCTGATAGGCTCGCTTTTAACAACTATCACATATCTTCTTAAGTAATGATGTGATCAAATATGTTGTTCAAGCAAAACTAGAACAGATTACAAATTTACAAGAGAAAAAATAATAGCCATGTGCGGGATTCGCTCTATCCCCATACGATGGTTGAAGAACGAGAGCAAGCGGCCTCGCTTAAGCAGGTTCGGTGCAGTTTCGTCCATCTTGAAATCCGCCATTTTGGATATTTGACAGATGTCATTCGACTGCTCTGCCGATTCCCTATGACATTTGTTCAAACACCCCCTCCCCTGCCTATCCTCTTACCGTTTTCGGGAAGAGTTATGACTTATGAGTCATACTGTCATGTTAGCTCAGTCGGTCAGAGCATACCCCGGCTATACGGGTGGATGGACGCGGGTTCAAATGTCGCACATGACTATAATTTTTTCTCTCGTAAATTTGTAATGTAATCCGCAGAGCAGGCGTTATTGCAAAAATAACAATATTAAAAGACTAGAATGGGCTCAATGCTGTCATTGAGCCAACTCTAGTCTTTTAATATTGCTGCCGGTACATGCTCTTAAATTCTTGGCGACAGATTTCCACTTGAGGGTGGTTAACTAACCAGGCCAGCATTAGTCAAATACTACCACCTATATGGTCAAGTTCAAGTCTTGAGCAGGATTTGAACTATTACTGTACTGTATCAGCCGGATAGTCCACTGCTCTCTTATTCCCCCATAATGTTTGCTATAATCCCCACGCTTGGCAGGCGTCTCCGGGATCGCAGTGTCAGATATCTATTTCTCAGAAAGTGCTGCTGCCCACCTTCTGGTTACCTTTTACCCTTAGTCGACATTTACGACACCCACGGGTAGAGACGGGCTTTTGAACCATTGACCCCTTTTAATTGCATTTTTAAGGCAATGGCCAATGTACTATTCTGACATAAACATAACGGATCTGTGGCACATACCGTTTGCTCTGTGTAGAGATAATACTGATAAGTGAAAAAAAATGTTTACCTTAAAATGGAACCATTTTCAACACTCAAAAGTGTGAAATAACTTGTTGAGGTCGGCACCATGATAGTTCAAAAGCACCTATTATCACAATATTGTGCGCGATTTCGACAAGTTATTTCACACTTTTCAGTATTGAAGTCGGTACCATATTTAGATTTAAAAAATTTCACTCTTTTTAGTGACCCTAACTACTTACGGGATCAATTGTCGTTGACTGTCAACGACTATATCATCAAGGCAAGAAAATCTTTTTCAGTTATTGGAGTTAACTCAAAAACGGCTTGACCGATTTTGATAAAATTTAAATGGGACCACACGACAATCAATGATATTTATTTTTATTATCTTTGAAATAAAGAAAAATAATTATCAAAATCTGTTGAGCTTGTCGAAAGTTCTGAGGTGACAAACATAAAAAAATATATACAGACGATTTGAGAACCTCCTCCTTTTTTGAAGTCGGTTAAATATCTCTTTTCACGGATCTTGTTGAATTTGGTCAGACAGCGGAGAAAGCTCGAGGATTGATGTTCATCATAAGGGGACTCTTTAACCTCACTATTTCGGTTGCAAGTCCCAGCCTGTCAGGATGACTTCAGCATCTTTACCTGCAACGCTATGGACCCCGCACGATGTATTTGTGGATAAGCGGATAATCGTAAAAGAAACAAATAAAACTGACATTTTTAAATTTAGGTTGAAAAAGTTTCTCATAGATAAGGCATATTAGTACTTCTAGGTTAGCCTGAACAACATCTTCGACCAAATCATCACTTACCATCAGGTGATAGAGATAGTGGTCTAAGCCTAACCTATCAGGTAGAACAAAAAGGTTAATATAGTATACATGAGTTTTTACATGATAAAATATAGGAAATTGTATGGATACTATTTAATTCAAATATTGTATAAAATTATGTAATGGAATTAAATAATATTATATTAATTTAATTGTATATTTTAAGACTAATGAAATAATTTTGTAATTTATATAGGTATTGATACAATAATTTGCACGCCTTGCAGGTTCAGATATAGAGCAACACATAATTTTAACATAAGACCTGTATAATGTACCTATATCTAGCAAATAAATAGATTTGAATTTGAAGCTCATCACATAGAACAGTTTTATAAGGTTACCTTTCCTAAGAAAGCATTGGCGACGGCATTCCCCGTCTTGGCGGCTTGCGAGAAGTAGTGCAGCGCTTTGTTCACGTCCAGCGTGACGCCGCGCCCGCCCTGGAAGTGCAACTGACCTAGGCCAACCTGCAAACAAACAGAATAAACAATAGTTGCACATATATAAAGTTCACTATTACAAAATCACAAATATACGATAGGAAAAATTTAAGTAATGTGCGGGATTCATGGCGGGCGTTATTGCAAACCTAACAATATTAAAATTATAAGGTTGCGTCATCATTTACAAGTATAAAACCAATTGCAAAATTGGTCTTGTTTGTAGTACAACGCAAGTGGTACTATAGATGTCGCTCCATCCCAATACGATGGCTAAAGAACGATAGGAAAGATTCGACGTCATGTCATGTTAGCTCAATTGGTTAGAGCATACCCCGGCTCAAGGGGTGGATGGACGCGGGTTCGAATCCCACACATGACTTAATTTTTTCCTATCGTATATTTGTGATTTTGTAATGTAATCCGCATGGCGGGCGTTATTGCAAACCTAACAATATTAAAGTTTACTATATTCGGTTTTAGCACGCACATTATCTAAATTTCAGGTTTATTACTAAGGGCCTATTTCAGAATGTTCGAGTAAGTTCCGGTTATACTACCCAGAACATATTTAATAAATAAAACACTATCTTTGCGTTTCACAGTCATCGATTTAGCCTATCCATCGGTTAAAGCTTGAAACGCGCTGCATGTTAACTATCATTTTTATTGTGCAGTTATTTTATGTTCCGGGTAGTATAACAGGAACTTACTCGAACATTCTGAAACGGGCCCTAAGTCCGATTACGAGCTGGATTCAAGCGGCTGGCAGGGCAATAATAACAGGGCTCCGTTTTGGCCTTTCCGTATGGAACCGTAAAAAGGTATAACAATTTATTTTAATCATCGGAAAATAAACTGTAAGTATATAAAGAATTCAATACAGCGATATGTAGGGTTGCATCCCTTCCAGAATTTTATAAAGTTCACTGAGCCATAATAATTTTGTGCTGATAAAATTAAATAATATATGAAAAAATTTAACAAATCAGTACTGTTTAATACAGCATTATTTTTATGCTCATGAATTTTTGCATGCCAAATATAATATTATTTTCTAAAGGATCGCAGTCAGACGTAAGAACGGGACCAGAATGGCTGCTCCAATCAAATAGTTTATGGCAAATATAGGTGTTAAGCTACGAATAAATAATTCTTTATTCGTAGGTGTTAAGGCTGTTTAGTATACATGATAGTTCTGCCATATTTGGCCATTTGGCATGCAAAAATTCATGAGCATACAAATAATAGGTGCGTTCGTTTTGGCTCGATTGCGTTTGTAGCAGTTACAAAAGTAGCGTTCGGATAGAAGCATTTGCGATTTTTGACCACCAATTACTGCATGCTATCCGAACGGCTTAAAACATACTTTGACAACCGACAATATTTTAACAATTTTGCACAGTACGAATCATGGAATCAATCTCTAAAATTAACAAAACAAGTAGGTACCTACCACATAAAATATAAATACTATATAAAAAACTTGTGAAACTATCAATCGCGCCAAATACAACTGTCAAACCAGCAGTTGTCAAAAAACGATCACAACGATCCCACGGTAAGACATGGGTCAAAAATATCACTTTTCTCTGTCATTTGTAGCGTTTTCAAAGCTATCCGAACGGTGAGCGAAAACGATATTTTTGCTCACGAAGTCCCAAATCGAACGGCCCGTGTGATCATTTTTAGCGTTATGAGTGTTATTTTTGGAACTGATAGGCTATACGAACGCCCCAATTAAGTACTGTATTAAACAGTACTGATTTGTTAAAATATTTCATATATTATTACATAAATTATATTATATTATACGACCAGTAACTTTGAAACAATATTTTAATTGATTCCCTCTTCAATGCGTCATAAATAAAATAAAAAAAGAAATGTCCTTACCAATTAAAATTAAACAAAGAGAAAAAAATGTGTCAGAGAATCTTGTTAAATGTCATAAAATTACAAAAATAATTAATTAAATTAGATAAAAATTTAAGTACTAACGAAATTGAAAACATTGTCTAACTGAAACATAATTTATCATTCAGATATTCGTTTGTACATCATAATACGCTTTATACAGAAATTGTTTAAATGTAAATATCCTGTATGTATACTGACTTGTGCCTGGACATCTCCTTTCTCCGCCAACAGCTGGTAGTACTCGATGAGGTCGGTGTCCAGCGCGCCGCTGGAGCCGCCCTCCGCCTCGTCCACCAGCCGCGTGCGCAGCACTGCGGGGCCTCCGCTGAACGTCACCTCGCTCGCCACTGGAATTGGTCATACAATATACAAGATCAACTCCAGTTAGTAGCAATGAACCGATGACGTGATGGTTTTACAAAATGGTTTTCCGTTAAGGTTCAGTTTTTTTTTTATTCTTGTTAGTTAGCCTTTGACCACTGTCGCACCTGATGGTAAGTGAAGACGTGGGCGAAGATGTTCTTCAGGCTAGCCTAGAAGTACTGGCTCTCAAGGACAGCTGCCGGAACAGCTTAGGTGCTTGGCGACAGATTTTCTACTTGAGGGTGGTAGCTAGCCAGGCGGGCATTTGCAAAATGCCCTACTACCATGCTATAAGGACTGCCATCCTAAGACAACAACCGGGGCCGACGGCTTAACGTGCCCTCCGAAGCACGGAAACGCTCAGTAGTAATGTCACAGCGGTCACCCAATAGTTAGTGCCCTAAATACATTATTTTTACACGAAATACTAACTGCGTAATTAAACAAAATTTACATTATATTCTAATATTGGATCTACTTAGTCTTATATGACAAAATTATAATGTTGTTTTGATACTAGTTTCGGACAAGATTTTTTATGTTAGGTTTATATATCTGTCAGGCTAGCTACCACCCTCAAGTAGAAAATCTGTCGCCATTCACCTAACAGTGTTTTCCGGCAGCAGTCCTTGAGAGCCAGTGAAATTACAGGCACATGAAATTTAACAACTACATCTCAAGGTGACGGACGCAGTGCAACTCATCACTTGTGATGAAATGCATCTGTTCTAGGCAGAGATTAGTCCGCTTAACATCAGATGGGACTCGAGCTATTCCGTTACAATAACATACAAAAAACCTTCTACAAATAAATAAATTTGAATTTAACTCAAGCCCTGCAACTTTGAAGATGCGGACAAATAGTCATATAAAGCACCTATCCTTTGCAGCAACTTAAATAATTTAAAGGTCCAGTTAGGGCTTGAGCTGGGCAGTGATATCAGCCCAGTGCTCGTAGCGCAACGCCATCTGTGCGTAGGAACTTTCACGCACTTTAGCTTTTAATGAAGAAAGATAGAATCACACTGCACAGTATGGTAATAAATCCTTAGGGCCTGGGTTAAACCACCCTCAAGTAGAAAATCTGTCGCCAAGTACCTAACGGTGTGTTCCGGCAGCAGTCCTTGAGAGCCAGTGAAATAACAGGCAAAATGAGACTTAACAGGTATGTCTCAAGGTGATGGGGCGCAGTGCAGTTCGTCACTTGTGATGAAATGCATCTGTTATAGGCAGAGGATACCGCTTAACATCAGGTGGGCCTCGCGCTTGTTCCTTCACAATAACATAAAAAAAAAATTAAAAAAAACATATTATCATACCGTGCCCGACCCGTGGTACAACTGCGATGTTTAAAGCGGCCGGCGATGCGCCACATAAATTTAATTTCATATACTACTTTTGGTGATCATTTACTACTTTATCCCCTTAGTCCAACCAGTTGGACATAATTCCACCGTTGTACCATGGATCATAATCATAAATATATAAAAAAAGAGTTGAACCATGGGTAACTTTACTTCTCCGTAGTACAACCAGTTGGACATCGCAGTTGTACCACGGGTCGGGCACTTTATCATACTAGGTTTTATTTTCTACCCAGCGCAGCAGCGGGCGAAAACTAGTGATCTGACATATCTTTTGCAGATACTTTCATATGTCTATTGTTTAACTTATACAAGTCCAGTGCCATCTATGAGTAGGAACTCTCACTAGCGCCATCTAAGCGTAGGAACTGTCGAACATTTTACCTTGTCAAATCAGAAAAGAATGTAAACATAATCTCACCTTTTCCAGCAACTTTCATATACAAATCGAGTGCCTTAGGGCACGAGCTGGGCACAGTGACGCCTGCCCAGTGCCTGTAGCCTAGCGCCATCTGTGCGTAGGAACTCTCACCAAGCGCGCCCAGGGTGTAATGAACGAGAGCCTTCGCTTGGGAAACTGGGACGGCTATGCCAGAGGCGTACAGGAATCCCATACCCTGGAAAGTAAAAAATATCAAATATATATTAGTGATAAATGTATAAATGTGTAAATATTTTCTAGCCACCTGCAAATGTATGTGATTTGATATCATATGGTATGTTCCATTTGTCGCTAAGAACGTTTCGATAATTTCGATAATTTTGATCACATTCTGCGTCTGTGGTTGTGATCACTGTGATCGTTTGTAACTGTCATCCCCTGTTCCATTTAGGATAAGAACGCTAAGAATGCCACTAAAATTTGCCACTTCTGTCACTTTTGACATTAGATGTAGGGAATTCAGACTGTTCCAGTAGCCTCATAGCGTTTATGGCGAAAATAACGCCAAGACCCATGTGGAACAACTTTTGGGGAGTGTGATCGTTTTTAGCGAATCTAACTTCAAATGGTATGCACCCATAGCTCCCTCTCAAGGAGTGCGTTCCTGCAAGCCTTCATCCAAAATTTTTTTTGGTCTAAACGCGGATACACGCCGTTCCAGCACTCCTATCGAGCATAATTTGATCCTGACAAGATTTTATCATTCCCGTTCCGGTTGACTTGTCAGACCTAATTATGCTCTTCCTAGCCAAAATTTTACTTCCTTTTGGTTCGGACAAATCTTGGCTAGCTGTCAAATGTGACAGATTTTACAATAAACAATAATTGTTACAGAAGCTAAGCCAAGATTAGTGATTCCTAAATTATTATTGGCTAATTACGTAATGAGCCCGATTTCCAAAACACGCAGAAAATATTTTACCACATAAAAACAATTTCATATTTTGACAGAAGCTATAAAGGTTGTTCCAGGAGCAACGATCAAATCTAGCTCGACCAATATTTGCCCAAGCCCTTGCAGGAACGTACCCCTGGGAATATACTTCACTAAACTAGCATTAAAGTAGGTTATTGAATCTTTTGGAGTATAGTAAATTTTAATGCTAAATTTTATTGATATTTAAACTTTGGATAAACTATTTAGGACCACGGTGGAACATACGTAAATTACATAGACTATTAAAATCATAATCATTCCTTATAGCTTAACTGTATTCGGGTAAAAATAAGTTAAGGTTACAGACCGCGCATTTGTACTGGTAGACGTCATTTGCACAACAACGTCTTAGTATACAAAAAAAAATATATATGATCACTTGGGTAGACAGTACAGTGGTGCAACTACCCTCATAAATATGGAGGGGCGCTCCTTCATGAGTGGAAACTTCTGTACATAACAACAGCAATCCCTTCCGTTGCCAATATGTCGAACATCAATGCATACAGTCGTCTTCATTTAAAATTACGGTTGGCTGTTTCAATGTATGACACCTGTACATGGAACTTGAAACACCTGGTAATGAACTGCAGTGGCCAATTTGGAAGTCGCTCAACAGACTCCGTTACCCAAGTTGGTTGTTGCAAAAGCAACCTGGCCAAATGGGGAATAAAGGACAAGTTAGATGTGGAATATGAGTGTGGTGCCCCTGAGCAAAATATTTTTTATTTTATTTTTCAAGGATTTACAACGGACCTCTTATAAAATTATAACACTGCATATAAAACACGCAAGGCCAATAAAGGTAATCACAAATATAACAAATTGAATGCGCAAGAAAATGACAATATTCTAATAATTGTTACACTGACTAACTAAAAAACAGGTAAAAAATGTCAAAGCCACATAAATATCATGCGAGTAGTAATTACTTTTTAACTAAATTTTTTTTTTTTTGTTATAAATCAGATTCTGGATAGTATTTTTTCTCATAATAAATAAATCGACATACGTAGAATAGTTTGAGTTAAAGTTTCTAAATGTGCTTGAGAAATAAGAGTTTTGCCGATATCTAGTGCTACAGCGGGGGACACAAAGATGAATATAATCTTTTCGTGATTACAGAGACGCTACGACAACATTGATTTCAGTGAGTAAGGTAGAACAATCTATTCTACTCGAGACAATATTATGCAGGAAGGAAAGGTCAACTGCCTCCCTTCTTTTTTGAAGAGGTAAAAGGTGATGATGCCTGCAACTTACTTCATAATCAAAGTCGGAATTCGAAATTTTAGCTTTAAAATTAATGAATAGAAGAAATTTCTTTTGAGGTTTTTCAAGGAGGGTTATAAGTTTATGGCACACTTACTGTCATGTCCCCAGTGCCCGACCACCGCACACAAGTTGACCTCAAGTATGCATCTTACAGGGCCGTGGAGGTGGCCTCCATTGGGCAACCATTATATAAAAGTAAATTAGTCATTGATAAGAAATGAATGAATGTAGAACTTGTACAAGTATATAAATACAAACTTACAGCGTGAGCATCTGCATTCCCTTCAGCCGACAGCCCCTCAAAAATCTCCTTCGCCTTATCGACATCCAGTTCAACTCCCTCTCCGAAGATATGAGACCAGGCTAGTTTGATCTTAGCTGGTTTATACCCTGCCTCAGCAGCAGACTTCACTTGGAGTATGGTAGCTTGAAGGTCGGGGGTTCGACGGTGGAGCTTCTTGATGGCCTCGTCGTATAGTTCTTTGGCTGAAAATACATCATAACAAAATATTATTAACGTTCTCGGCTTGTCTGATATATGCCGCACGTGTGAAACATATCTTAGATATGTTTGTAGAGATAGTTGAATATTAAGAGTTGCACCTGAGCGGTAAATTTATTTGAAATATTCTATAATGTTATCAACTTTGTCCTCATAGGTCATAGTAATTAAACCACTTTAAGGCTCCTATTTCAACAAAGTGGCAGCGGCCGGCAGTTTTACTGTCAAAGCATTTTCTACTTTGTCTTTATGAGTACAATGCATAGTATAGCTTGAAAGACTTGTATAAGTCGCGCAGCTGCCCATAATTATGCTATGCCGGCTAATTTATGCATCATAAATTAGCCGGCATAGCATGCGATCCCGCAGACAAAGCTGCGCTCTAGACCTGATGATGAGCATCTGATATGCTTGAAACCCGCGAGACGTATTCGATCCCTAGCGTGAATGTTTTGCCGGTTAAAAAACTACATGCATTTCATGAATTAATAAGATAAAATATGCCTTTATCAATAAATGTCCATTATTAATCTAAACTAAAATAATAAGGAGGAAAGATTTGATTGTTTGTTTGTTTGCATTGAATAGGCTCTGAAACTACTGGACCGATTAGGATGAAATTTGATATGGAAATAGTTTAAGACACGGGGAAGGACATAGGATAGTTTTTATCCAACTGCGCAAAAAGAGGATAATAGTTTTGCGCGATAACCGATATACCCGCGGGCAGAGCCGCGGCCGGAAAGCTAGTTTATTTATAATTTTGACTAAACATAGTCAATTTAATTGAATACTCGTAAATAACCATCTTGAGTTGGTTATTTATTTTTTCTAAATCTGTGCGAGTTATTTTGTTACTGAACATTAGGACCAATTCCTGAATTAATTAATTTATCATAATGACAAAAAAATTATAAGTAATCAAGTAAAACCAGGAAGTGATAATTTCATTCATATACTTGCTTTGTACGGAATACATGTAAAAATCTGATATACACAAATACTGGATTTTACTTACACATTTTAGAGATCTTTACTGCTTACAAAATTCCAACAAAAAGAAAAACTTTAACCACAAGTAGGAACCGAACCCCTCACCACCCATCCGGGAAAAGGTCTACCAATTAGAGCTACCGTGGTGAAGGTGAATCATACGAATTTATAGTTTCATTACATTTACAAACTATTGGAGCACATTGTTTTTTGTTTCGGACGAGAATCGAACCCACGTTCTCCGATTTCGCGCAGGATGGCTATTCCATTCGACCACCGGAACCTTGGACTCTCGAGCCGAATTGTGAACAATAGTATTACTCTAACCATCATAGGGGACGGTGCGCGGTCATCAACCAGGTTAGTAGACTGAATTTGATGGAAAAAGTGCTTTTTCAAAAACTTTACTCTCACAATGATAAATATAAAAATTAATTAAAGTGCGAATTTCGCTCAGCTCGCGATAAAGCTTGAAATCATATTAAGAAGTTATCGTTTCATTGTTTATTATGTAGCTAGCTTAGCCCAGTGTTGCCAGACATGCGATAATTATCCTAGATCCACGATATATTTGAGTGTCATGCTATAAAAAATAATAATGACGTATCGCACGATATTTCATCAAATTACTACGACATTTTTTTCATTTACACGATAATTTTACAACGAATTCTGATCAGAGTAATTTTTATATTACTCGGATCAGAACCGAATATAATTTTTATATTATCTATGGCAATCCAAACGAATGCAAAATGAGATAGGTATTTTCTTAAATAAATTCCATAAAAACAAAAAGCCGAAACTGTCATAAAACAACTACTGTTATATAATTGCTTAGCTGATCAGGCTGCATGAAGATGTGGCAATAGAAGCGAAAAACCTGATGTATTGATTTTATACCGAGCAATGATTGAGTGTACTAACAACGCAGGACTGTACGGTCCTGAGAAAACCAGAGCCCGTCAAAGCCAACATGTGGACATGTACCCTCAGAACTTTATTCATTGAGTGCTGATTCTGAGGAAGAGGTTATTTTTGACCATCAATAAAATAAGATATATAATAATAAAAAATTTAGACCGAAAATATTAAATTAATATTTTAGAAAACACTTAAAATATTTCTCTTGACTTCTGACACTAAGAACTGAAACAAAGGTTGAGTAATTTATAAAGTTTAGAACTTGCGATAAAAACACGATAATTATGCAGTAATTCTCGGATAATTTTTAACTCACCGATCTGGCAACACTGCCTTAGCCCATTGGCATCGGCGATAATGATAACAATAGAATTTCATTCATAACTAGGACGTAGTGGTCCTGACGATGCCAACTTATTTAAGAGCATGGAGCGACATCTATAATAAAAGTGACAAAAACATGTACTTCAAAATAAAAAACATTACAATGAGTAGCATATACCGTGAGTGCTAGCCGGTACATGTAGTTTATAATTATGTCAACTCACGTTAGTTTTAATGAAAAAATTAGTAGTATATATTTTACGTATTTTGATATCTTAACAGCTAGCCTAAATGTTAAATAACATTTTTAATTGTATAGATATATAGTTTAATAGGCAACTTATTCCACTCACTCTCTCATAATATTGCCATGTATAACTATTGAATAATTTGCCATACTCATTATGAAATAGAGACGAATTACTTAGCATTCCATGGATTCACCGTGCGGGTGCCGGGTCCATCGCGTTGCAGAGGAAGAGGCTGGAGGGGCCTGGGACTTGCAACCCAGGAGTAGGATTAAGGGGCCCCTTTATGATGCATCAATGCTCTCCTTCACCACTCGAGCCTCCTCCTCTACCTAACCAAATTTGATAAGATCCTACTAATGCCGCCTTAGATACACGTTCTAGGATGGAAGTTACGGTTGTTCTTGGTAGGCCAAGGTCTTTAAGTAGGTTATATAGGGATTTCGCTGGTATACCCCTTGCTCCAACCTCTACAGCATATAAACTAACCACATAACCGTTTTTGGTTAATTCATTTGTTAGGTCATAATATTTGTTTGTTTTTATTGTGTGGTCTTTAGGTATGTTTGTTTCCCACGGCACAGTAAGTTCTATGAGTACTATGCGTTTTAGATTTTTTGAGTATAAAAATATGTCTGGTCTGGATGACGAAATACCAACATCCTCAGGAATTTTGTAATGTTTTTCATAAGTGTCCATCAAAAGAGTCCAATCGGGAGCTGCGCCTAAGATGGAGTAAGGCTTGGATTTAGATTTTGTAGATGACCCTTCTTTTACAAAATCGACGTGTCGTTTATTCGTGGTCAGACCTTTTTTTGCTCTAGCTACCGAGAGACTCCCGGCTTCACGTATGATTTCGAGGACTCTATCATGGCGACGTGAATAATGACCCCTATCAAGGAGCACCTTGCATCCTACCAGCAAGTGCCTAGCTGTACCGATCGCCTCCCGACAAATACCGCAAGACTTTTCGGTGGCTTTCCCCCATCTTACTAAGTTACTTTGGTCTGGGAGGGTCATCTGAAAGGCGTTTAGATAGAATTTTAATAAGGCAGGAGACCAGTCGTATATCAAGGTGCGCCACTTTAACGCCAGAGGGATACAAAATTCACCTATAGTTAGCCATTCGCTCTGCATTTCTAAGCTCATTGCATGCACTTTATAGCTATCATTGTCGTCTTGCTGTAGAAAAGATTTTACAACGTCTTTATCCTCCATTTTCTTTTCCGACCCAAAACCCGCTTTGCTGGTCTGTGCACCTATCATAAATTGTTTGTGGAATTGAAGCCTTGAGTCAAGGTCGGAGGCACTTTTGTCTTTTGGGAGAGATGCGACTATATCGTCTTGAGATTTTGATAAGACGTGCGTTTTGGTAACTCTGAGGTGTTTATAGAGCTCCGATGGTTTCTTTAATTTCATCCCAAAATTAGTTTGATCCCTAAATAGAGTAGATGGGTCTGCCGAAAGTGCTAGCCCCAACCAAGACTTCAATGTCCTTATGACGTTTACATCCAGCTTTGTTAAAAGTGATTTTGTAATGTCGTATACTAGAAAAGGCCAAGTCAGACGTGATGTTAAGTAGTTGTCGTATATCCAAGCTTTTTTAATGTTATTTATTGGTTGTTGGTCTACCATACTAAGATCTTTTAGAAAGCTATCGACAACTGCGTCTAGAGATGGTGTGCGACCTTTGTGATCAATCTTTCTACCAAGAAATTTAAATGGCACAGATGCATTACTTTGATCAGAGCAATTACTTTGATAAAAGGCACGAATTTATTTGTTTGTAACAACTTCGACGGAAGAGTCCTTCTTCTCATAATACGGGCCTCGAGCCTAGTGTGGGAATCAGGTGCTCAACCATTCCATTTAAACTGTGCTCTTACTTATCATAATAAACATTTTTCATTTTCATTTCATATTCCTAAGATTTTAGAATTATACTTAATTCTTCTTATCTTAGTCCTTGTTTTCGAGGCAAAGTATTTTTTTCTTACGTCATATTTAGTGTATTATGCATGTAAGCCATATAAGCATACCTTATGACAAATAGAATACTTATGGTATAAGTCAATATCCCTATCATCCTTTGAACTCTAATCATAAATAACATAACATACCTTCCTTCAACTCTGGAGTGAGTTCTTCTTCTGTATCTTCAGGCAGTGGTGGCAACGTGTCCAACAGATCCTGAGGGTTTTCTTCTTCTATTTTCTAAAATTATAAACAAATATTTACTTGTATATCTAGATATAATTTTATTTTATATATTGTAACCGGTTACCAAAGGCACAAAATCAGACAAGGAAATACTATCCACAGATTCATTGACAACTTGTAAACATTTTAAAAAGAAAATGGTGACAAGACACATGTCTTCCCTTATTATTATAACATAAATGACAGAGCCCAGTATAATAATAGTAGTATTTTTAAGTATTATTTATAATAATATAGGGTGATGTCAAAGATGCATAACATCTACAAAGTGAAACAAGCAGGCACTTCGCTTTGGCACAATACCATATCAACTATATCAATTATTAGAATGTCACCCCCCCCCCCCATTACTTCCCGTCGGTATCTTAAGGGACTACCAAGGGAATAATACCAGAAGCACCTTCTGATGAACTGACAACTTCTATGGCAATCCCCAAGACGCCTGCCAAGTCTGGGGATTGCAAATCTCCCCGTCATCTCAGAGATCTTGTTCAACAGTGGATGTTGAAAAAAGCTACAATTACATCAGCGGCTTCGACAAGACGGGCTTAATCTTCAAAGGGTAGCCGCGCGCCGCCCGGAACGCACGTCCACTGAGCCAGTAACATTTTACGCACGTCTTCTCACCTCAAGGCGCCGTATTTCGTGTTTGTATTTGTTAGGCTGTTTATGTACCTAGCAGCACAGAATAGTAAGGCTAACATCTAGGGTAATTTTAATATTAGGTTTGCAATAACGCTTGCTATGCGGATTTTTGTGATTTTGTAATCTATTAGGTAAGTTGAAATGAGGGCAACATCATACTGCATTGCATTTGGCTGCATAAATAACAACACAGGTCTGAACCTCATGTTTTTCTCACTTCCAAAAGACATTGAAAGGTAGGGAACATACGCCAACCTAATAATATATAACCTAGGTTTCTAATGTTAACTTTTATTACCTACTATTTTCAGTTTCACATATATACCTAGGTAGTGCCAGTTGAGTTTTAATAGGGAAAATAAGTTTAAAGTGCTCAAAGCAAAGTTTACTTTGCCATTCTTAACCGATTAGCTAAGTCGAGGATCTCGTAGCAAGGTTTACTAAGCTGTTCTTAACCAATCAGCAAAGTTAAGCAATGTCGCCTGTGGTCACGAGTTGGATGGGTGACCGCTAGTGACATAACTACTGAGAGCTTCTGTGTTTTGGAGGGCATGTTAAGCCGTCGCATCGGTCCCGATTGTTGTCTAAGGATGGCAATCGTTATAGCATGGTGGTAGGGTATTTTGCGAATGCCTGCCTGGCTAGCTACCACCCTCAAGTAGAAAATCTGTCACCAGGCACCTAACCGTGTGTTCCGGGAGCTGTCCTTGAGAGCCATTACTTCTAGGTTAGCCTGAACAACATCTTCGACCACATCATCACTTACCATCAGGTGAGATAGTGGTCAAAGTTTTATTCAGGAACTTAAGTTTAAGCAATCTATTGAAACATTAAATGCATCAAAAACCTTTCAGCTGTTTCAGAAATCATGTGTTTCGTGTCTTGTGGGTATGTTCTGAAGAACATACACACAAGACACAAACACACACAACTTCTATTATTTATATCATTAGCAGTATGATAGTCACATAAAAAATGGCTTTGTCCAGCTACAGAAATGATTTTACCTGAACATTTTCAGGTTCTTCAGTCATCTTGAGATCTTGATACCCTAATTTTGAATTCTTCATAATACTAGCTTTCAATAGTTTTAATGTAAACTCCATTTGTTTCAGCTGATTCTCTGTAAATAAAAAAAAATATATATTTAATAATGTTGACTTTGTCAAGAGAAACATAATCAGCAGTTTTGAAACTTCACTTTATATCAGTTAAAAATAGGATTTTGACATTTTTATATCAGTATGTTTAAACAAATGGCATTTTTTTTCTTTTTAACCAACTCCAAAAAGGAGGATGCTTTTATTGTAATGTTTTTTTTGTGATTAGAACCAACTCACGAAAACGATATCTTGCTGATTCAAAACACGGCCCTCACATTACCATGTTCCAACCATCTAAACCTTATTTCTTACTTCTCAATGTTGGCAGTTTTAAAAGATTTGCTTTTTAATCTTTTTAGTATAATGCTTACAAGATCATTGTCATTTGAGCAATTAAAAATTTATAAACCCCAATAACAACCTCAACCTGCAGATAATTTGGTGACACTATATGGATTGTGTCCTGAAGTCTTAAAAAGGGGCATACATATGCCTCAGCCATCACCAGCACCAAAAGCAAAATGTGGCCCTAAACTAACATTTATGAATTTATCTAGTGTCTGGAGAGAAAACGTTATGCAGCGCTTTAGTTTTCAAATTCAAAATAGGTACATTAAACAAGTCTTATGTTAAGATGTATATCTGAACCGGCAAGGCATGCAAATTATAGTATCAATAATTATATAAATTACAATTCACCACACATTTCTTGCCACCTATTCACAGTGTATTCGGTAAAACTTTGCAGCTCCGACTTTTCTGCCTTAGTAAAATAGCATCGCTTCCTCTCTCTGCTCATAAATTTAATAATGGTCATAAACCAATCGATTTACCCTAGTAATAACAGAAGAACCTGATGACCTCACCTTTCATGTCTTTAGTGCTCCTGACAGCTTCTGCATATTCCTTGAACGTCAACAACTCCTCGCTCATAGCATCGCCAAGCTCTTTATTTACGACTTCCTCCAATTCTTTCAGATATTCAGCGTCAAATTTAAGCTTATTCTCAACATCTTCTGTAATTTCTTCTTCGTCATTGTCATCTTTACGGGACTCCGGTCCCATCAGCTCGGAGGTGGATAGTACCACACAGAGACATAGCAAAAATACTTGAAATCTTCGCATATTATGTCTTTGCTTATAAATCACTCATTGAATAATATCACTAAACACTTACGTGTCCGTAAAACTACTCAGTCGACAACCCTTGAAACTTTTTTATTTACCGGTAACACAATTATAGGAATATACCGCAATGATAACAGAATGAAACACGTATTTTAAATGTTATGACCTAATTTAGTGTCAATTTATAGAGGGATACTTAAAGTCATAAAATAAACTTACAATAAATTTTATTTTTAAATGACTTTCTTCTTCTTCTTCGTGAACAATTTTCGTGAACCTTCTGTGATCTATCGATCTTTCTGTGGTGTCAGTGTCAGACAGCTGTTTTGCGTGTAACAATTTTTTTTCTATTCTGCCGTTGTCCACGCTGAATAGTCTGATGAGATAAGCGTCAAAGTTAAGGTCTATTCATGAAAGTAATAAGTACTACGTACAATTAGTACTTATTACTTCCATGGGTCTATTTCACTATCTCTAAGAAAAGTGTTTTACATTACTAGTGGCTCTCGTAGCTGTAAACTTCGCGAGTCTGCGCTTGCATAGCCGTACAATTGAATTAAGCTTTACTGCGCGTGCTGATGGAGGAATGGGTCACAAAATACAAAAATCATATTCATATTATTAAACCTAATGAAATCATTTTAATGTGACACAGATAATTTGTGTTTATTCATTGATTGAGTGCGCGCCGCGCTTCTCCGTTGCACCCCTCTGCTCTGATGGCATTTATTACAGTCAACGACTAAGTAGCGTATGATATTTATTAACCAATTTTTATTAATCGTATTCATTAGATAATTGCTCACTACATTAAGTACCTAACGCCTTAAGGAGAAGGAGTAGGAAAATAAAGCTATATGTGTAATATGTGTATTGGTTGGAAGTGGGCTTAGTAGGTGTAGCCAATAATATTGGTTTACGTCTTCTATAACCCATTAGGTATTTGTATTATTGGGTATTTCCAAAAGCTGATTCAATTCCCCTGTGGCTTGAAATGATGCAGGAAACCAGAGTATTTTTTTTTCCTAATTTTCCACCCCTGCCCCACTAAGTTTAAGAAGAATGAGTTGTCATGACAAAAAATTAGCTTTTTGAGACGGTTAACAAAAAAGTTATGTAACATTTATGAAATTTTACGAAATGGCATTTTTAAAAATGAGGTGATATGGGGTTATAAACATGAAAAAAACCCTATTTTTTACCCCATATCTCCGGCATTTTGAAAAATTTCTAAGAACTCAATCGACAAGAAACAATATGATGGGAATAATCAAACCGGCTTACAAAATTTCACGAGGTTTTTTTTTTTTCATGCCTGTTAGGTTTGTCTTTGACCACTATCTCACCTGATGGTAAGTGATGATGTGGTCGAAGATGTTGTTCAGGCTAACCTAGAAGTATGAGTTGATCGGTTGAGAAATGCGTCCTGTAGAGGAAAACAACCGGACACACGAAAGCATTTGTGTAAGCTAAAGCAGAGACGCTTCGTTCACACTGCGTGCTCGCTGGGTCAAATATTTATGGAAATCGTAATGAGCAAATACTTCGTTTTATTTATACCTAAATAAATTATAATCCTATTTCGGAGTATGTGGCCTCTGCGACTGATGACATATTCAATGAGAAGTTTCACCAATGTGCTTATTGTGCTAGACTGACAAGTGATGGAGAATAATCTGTCAGAAATATAGATACGGTGTGGTTCTATGGGAGCATCCAGACTTTGGCTCCAAATTCAAGAGATTTTATAGTTTTATACAAAAATAAAAACATTAGCAACATTATATCTAACTTATCTATTCCTTACTTACTAATCAAGTCCATCTACAAAAAAAGTTAAAGCAGTATTAAACTAGAGTCAAAAAGAGAGCCCTTTCCAATTAACAGAGGCGTGAATCAAGGAGACCCATTATCTCCTAAGCTGTTTAATGCTGTAATGGAACACACATTTAGAAGATTAGACTGGGATCATTATAGTATTATAATCAATGGAAGTCGCCTCAGTCATTTGAGATTTGCAGATGATATTATCCTGCTAGAAGAAGAGCCTAAGAAACTAGAACACATGGTAAAAGATATAGCAGAAAAGAACAGAGAAGTAGGTTGTAATGACCAACTCAATAGAAAGCAACATAGAGGTATACGGAACCAAACTCGAATATGTGAAAGAATATGTTTACCTAGGACAAATTATATCCCCTAAAGACTCCATGTCCAAGATAATAAACAAAAGAATAGCCTGCGGTTGGAAGAAATGCTGGTCCTTGAAAGAAATAATGAAAAATAAAGATCTAGGCTACATATCAAAAGAAAGACTTTCAACACTTGTATTCTTTCCTGCATGACATATGGCTGCGAGACATGGTTATTAACGGAAAAGCGTAGAGAAAAACTTGCTAAAACAGAAAGAGCAATGGAAAGATGCGTGTTAAGTTGATACTCAAACACTAGCCTGATGGCTTAGTGACAGAATCCGAAATTTGGAAATCAGAAGGAAGACGAAAGTAACGCATATAATAACACGTATAGAACATCTAAAGTGGAGTTGGACAGGACATACGCTACGTTGCAAAATAAATAAATTGGAGCAAACAAGTAAGCCTATAGTATCCAAGAGGGGACATCAGAAGACAGGAGCGTCCGAAAACAAGACGGAGTGACGATATCCAGCTTACCCTAGGACCATACTGGACTAGAGACGCAGAAGACCGAGCTATATGGAGAGAGCTGGAGGAGGCCTATGCCAAGAGGCACACCGGATTGCGAGGTATATTATAAAACTTGTAGAATTAAGAATTTAAATTGGATGTAGTTCGGAATAAAAGGGCTTTATTATTATTATCTTTAATTCATAAGAATAAAGTACACTTTATTCATACATAGCTATATATGGCTATGGTAAATATAATAAGAAAAATAACATACATACGGTGGTAGGATGAGGCAAGGAGGTGACTTTTTTTAAAACTACTGAAAAGGCAAAATAGGTCATGTAAGGAACGGTAGCCCTAAGATTCAACAAGGGTTAACAAATGTCTCAGCTTTGGCAAAATAGGGTGAGAAGAATTTCGGACATGTTTATCAAAATAATAGGAAAGTTAGATTTTGCCTTGAATTGGTTAGCTACTATAGGGGCGTTCGTTTTGGCTCGATTGCGTTTGTAGCAGTTTCAAAAGTGGCATTAGTGTTTTAGCGTTCGGATAGAAGCTTTTGCTATTTTTGACCACCAATTACTGCATGCTATCCGAACGGCTTAAAACATACTTTGACAACCGACAATATTTTAACAATTTTGCACAGTACGAAACATGGAATCAACCTCTAAAATTAACAAAACAAGTAGGTAACTACTATATAATATAGTATTTATATTATATATTTATATATAATATAAATACTATATAAAAAACTTGTGAATTCTTCAATCGCGCCAAATACAACTGTCAAACCAGCAGTTGTCAAAAA
Source organism: Plagodis pulveraria (assembly GCA_963890685.1). Lineage (NCBI taxonomy): Eukaryota > Metazoa > Arthropoda > Insecta > Lepidoptera > Geometridae > Plagodis > Plagodis pulveraria. The sequence continues at coordinate 3,759,246 of OY982964.1, read as the reverse complement.
ACGATCACAACGATCCCACGGTAAGACATGGGTCAAAAATATCACTTTTCTCTGTCATTTGTAGCGTTTTCAAAGCTATCCGAACGGTGAGCGAAAACGATATTTTTGCTCACGAAGTCCCAAAACGAACGGCCCGTGTGATCATTTTTAGCGTTTGTGAGTGTTATTTTTGGCACCGATAGGCTATCCGAACGCCCTATACGATATCTTTGCTCGATATAGCATTCGGAGAATAATATTTGCATCACCTACGCTTAGAATATAATAACGTGTCAAGATGCTGCGCATACCGGTTCGGAGCGGAGTTCTTTATAAAAACCCGTGGATACGCTCGAAATCTTCTAGTAGCTCTATCAGAAGTACTTTTATTGAATATTTTGTCGAGAACCATAGCCATAAACATGTCAAATCCAGCTCCGTTGTGCCACTATGTGATCCTACAGTACCATTTGTGAACGCTGGCATGAATCAGGTAAATATATCAAAATCCTACCATAAATATCGAAATCCTTGTTGGATTCACAACCTCCCAGAAATACTCAATTGGTGTGTGAAAATTAATCACAATGAACGGTTGGAGTGTACCCTTGATGAACAAGTCGCAAGCCATAACCAGTAAATTCAGCATATCCTTAGCAATAGGGTTGTTTACAATGTTTGTGCTACATTTGTGAATACATTTAAGATCTGGCTAGATGACTGCTTGCTTAAAACAAAAATCACTTGCTAATCACTAGCTGATGAACTAACTCAATGAAATTGTGGACTTTACAAAATTTCAAACTCATCATTGATATCGTCGCCGTGGAGGTCAAGGGAGTCAAGCCACAAATTTGTAGGATATGAATTATGTACCAAAATTTGGGAAAATTATTTAGAATAATTAAAAGCCTAATGTTAAAATATCAATTTAATAAAAAAAACAATATTTAACCAAACATAACAATAGGCCGCGCTTGTTTTCTCGTAGTGCAAAAAAGGTTTCCAACCCAAATTTGGGTACAGAACTCATATCCTACAAATTTGTGGCTTGACTCCCTTGACCTCCACGGCGATGATATAGGCCATTGAACACCCTGCAGGTTGCAGGTATTAGAACAAATGGTTTTGATATACAATACTGTTCTAAAGGATGCACAAAAAATTTTGAAGGTTTGGTGCTCTTAGTAACATTGTCCTATGTGGACATACAAAAGTAATTATTCTTATTTTAATAATTATTTGTATTTGAGGATAGGGTAGGTTATGGGTTTAAATGAACAGTTATGTTAAACAAGTAAAATCTTTTTCAGTCGTAAAAAAAGAAGAAAATAATTGGCTGTGGCATTATAAGCAAAATGCCCAGCCACCATGTAATGTGTTGCAATTTTCTGGCTGCCTAAAGGCCTCCAATATAACATAACAACCTGCAATGAGAACAGCACTCAAAAGTAAATGCCATCTATCATTTGTAGTTCAAACAAAATACAAATTATAATAACAAATTATATACAAACTTTCTCATCCTTATTTCTATATCTATTAGTCATAGAAGGGTTGTCATACAGCTGTAGACATTGCAATAAAGCCTGAGAAATGTGTAAAAACAAATTATTAACCAAAACAATGCCATGGGCTCTTTTATGTTTCACTACTAAAACACAAAACAAGATAACCAGATGTGGTCATTGTGTGTATGGGATTTTGTATTAAAAATAAGCAGGTTCCATACCTGCTCATTTTCAAGGCTTTTTTTTGTTTTACTCCTAAAAAACAGAACAATCTAACCAGATGTGGTCGTTGTGTGCATGGGATTTAGTATTTAAAATTAGCAGGCTCCATACCTACTCATTTTCAAGACTTTTATTTATTTTACTACTAATGGTAAACACAAAGCAATATAACCAGATGTGGTCATTGTATGCACGGTATTTTTGTATTAAAAATTAGCAGGCACAAAGGTTCCTGATACTATCACTCCCTAATACTATTACACTTTCAGGAAGTACTATATTTCTTAGAATATGACTGTTTACTGTATAATATTATGTGACATGTATTATTCCAAATTAAGCCTTCAACATTAGTCACATATATTATTATGATAATTTGTTCCCGAAAATGCCTATGTTTGAGCGGCTACTAAAAACAACTGAATTTTTATACCTTTTTGTTTTATTTACAAATAAAACATATAAACACTAATTGTTATACTAAAGAAAGATGACATACAGGGTGGATCCAAAATTTGTGGCATAATTTAATCGTTTAAAAAAAAAAAAAAACTGAAGTTTACATATGTCAAGTAGGTAGAAAACGTCGGCTAAGAATGGATTTTGCTAAAGGGTCAAATTGAGTCTGAATTTTTATAAAGTAAGTTCTTTAACTCGTTGTCATCGGCTGACCCACTATGGCCAATTTATGAATGAAATTCTTATGTTATCATTATCGCAGATTTCAATGGGTTAAATTAAAGTCGTCCTAAGTTTTTTGAGGTAAGCATTATAACATTTTGTTATAATTAGATTAGGGACGAATTAAGCAATCTGCTTCACCTATAAAACTTTAATTCGGCTAGTTGGTTGTTCATAAGGAGAAGACTTCAACTTCTCTCACAAACTGCTGCCGGAACACACTGTTAGGTTCTTGGCGACAGATTTTCTACTTGAGTGTGGTCGCTAGCCAGGCGGGCATTTGCAAAATGCCCTTCCACCATGCGGTGAAGCTCAAGCCCCCGGAGGGATTACAACCATGGACCTGTTGCACGGCAGTCCATAGCCAATGCCACTGAGCCATCACTGCTTCAAAACTCTTCTGGGAAATAAAATTATTATAATGAATTATTTTAGGAAGATCAAAAGCTAGTGAGTTTTTTTTGCATATATATATATTATATTGTAATAAATAAATAATTCCTTCCAGTTTAAAGGAGTATTTCTCAGCACTGTAGATCCTCCATGCCCTCGCGCTGTCAATTCTCAGAAGTGTATCAGAGTCGGAGGCAAGCACAATGATCTGGACATTGTCGGGACAGACGGCACTCACCACACATTCTTTGAAATGCTCGGCAATTGGTCTTTTGGAGATTATTATAAAGTAAGTATAGCATTTCTTTTAGATTATAATCAGGATATATATATATATATTTTTCCATTTATTTAACTTATACATTTCTTATACAATGTTTTACTTAAAAGCATTACAAAAACCGCAGATCGGTTTGTACTTTATTTTGTTTAACTTAAACATAAGCCATTAATTCTACTAATTATTCTACCAAACTATTAATCTATTCTGTGTTAAAGGTAAGGCAGGTAGCTAAAATAGCTAGCAAAAGTAACACAACAGATAACAATGCGATTAGGCACACTGCTGCGTTGATGCCCAGCTCCTACAAAACCGGTTCGCTGCTAATACAACACACTTAGTTCTGCTTTAATATATTGAACTTTATACGGGATGTACAAAATACTTGAGAAATAATGGTGAATACTAAACATATAGTTTGATTTTTTGTAGCAAATCGTGAAAGTATTTTTTGTATTTAATTACATAATTGGTATCTCTGATAAAACTTTATGTAAAGCTGGTTAGTTACAATTTATTTTAATTTGAAGTTACCAAAGTTATTTTATGGTGTCAATGAATTCACTCAACACCTGGAAACCATACAAATGCGTGCAACTATAGTTTCTCTAAGCATTTTCTACCGTTTTTTTTTCACGGTGAATGTTCTGAAGAGCTCTTTAATAGTTTCCCATACTCGCAATTTCGCGAACATCTCTATCTGGCATGTGAAAAAAATAAGATAGCTGCCTCATCCTATTTAAATCCTTCCACATCGTAATATTTCCGTCGTCAATTCTTTTGATAGGTAATCTGTGATATTTTGGTTCTCTCAGTTATTATTTTCTGCATCTTTGGTAACAATTTGAAGTTGATGTTTTGATTTTTTAATTCATGGTTCTATATAAAAATATCATAACTTTAGTTGAAAATATATTCCCACCAAAAAATCCCTGTATCTATTAATATTCTGTGCTTATCTGCTTTACAGAAAGAAGCTTGTCAAATGGCATGGGATCTACTCCTTGGTCCATACCGATTGAAACCTGAGAATCTAGTGGTGACTTACTTCGCCGGAGACGCTGTTATTGGTCTGCAGGAAGACAGGGAGTGCAGGGACATTTGGAAGGACATTGGGTATGTGACAACTGGGACATGCGGTCTTGACCTTTTGGTAGAACTAATTCTTTCATAGTCTCCCAATTAATGTTAAAGATGAATAGCATGACACCATGTTCGACATATCACTAAGATGTTGATAGGCATTATGCACAAACATTTTTTTTTTATTCCTGATAGGTTTGCCTTTGACCACTATCTCACCTGATGGTAAGTGATGTTGTGAAGTCTTGAAGAATGTCGAAGACGTTGTTCAGGCTAACCTAGAATTACTGGCCCTCAAGTGCAGCTGCCGGAACACACCATTTGGTGTTTGGAGACAGATTTTCTACTTGAGAGTGGTAGCTAGCCAGGCGAGCATTCGCAAAATGCCCTACCACCATGCTAATTACTAGTTATTTACTGACTGATTGAGGCTTAACAAAAATTCCAAATGTGAGTTTTGACATTAAAAATCGTCTAAATTTGACAAAACGGGTTATCGATGTTGCAAGTATGAAACCTACTTAAACGATCGGTAATTAAATTTGGTAATCATTCGGTAAAATATAACGAATTTTGACGATAACCCTAGCTTGGAACTTTAAAATGAAGTCTAAGATCGTCTGTTTTGTAGATTTTAACGATTGTTTTGTCGGGTTAAAAAATAAGGTCGATATAACTGCGACAAATCTTAAAATTAACTTTTGTGCCCTTTTATTATTAAAAAAAGAGCGGTGGGCTTATAGAAATAGCCAAATGCTGCAGAGAAGAGGTTGACGAATGCCAAAGACCATACCTCTTGAACTTTCGGAATAGTGTTCCAGGAATCTATTCCGAATATATAAAGCAATTGTACTCGTTACCTATTAACTATAAGATAGAATAATTGACTTGGCCTATGTTAAATTCCTTTAAAAGAATATAATAGTCAGGTGCTTAGCTAAGTACTAAAACTATCATCCGTGTCTAAATCGGTTTTTATATGTCCTCACAAAATTTTCTTTTTTACACATTCCTTTTTTACATCTTTAAATTTTGTTATATAAGACAAGAAAAATAAAAAACAATTCACTGGCACTTTTCATCGTGTTTGTTTATTCCTTTTGCAGCGGGTAAGAGAATTTTGAGATCTAATCACATCTCTGAAAGATAGCTTCAGTCAGCTGTCTACCATTATTTTCTCTTTGGAAAAAAACACTTCATTTCTATACTGATAAATTTTAATTATTAATTTAGTTAAAATTTTCTTTAATTTGTTGTATTCATCAAAAATGTAATTATCCGTTTTACAAAAAAGGAATGCTTTGGAAGGAGGGGTTATTATCAGAAAAACAAATTTCCCCAGTGAATGAACGATTTTAATAATCTGTGCAAAAGCATAGTCTAGTTTCGAAGTTGCCATTTCGTAATAATCGACATACAGTCCCCAATTTCACGATCGTAAACCGTCGATAAGAGTTATCAACAACAGTTCCATACCTGCAATGGGCGATACGATTCGTTAAAGAAGGATGGCGACGTTCCATACAACTTGTGACCCAACATTTTTGTAAAAACCATGTGGCGTTCAGTAGGGATACTTTTCGTTACTGATAATGCAAGATATGAGAATGAAAATGCGCATGGAATCCAGTACGGAGGAGTCGGGGGAAAATAATAGTGAGAGGTTTTGCACCTCCCTATATTGTCTATCATAGCACTGAATGAATGGGTCTGGCAGGAAGTTGTTTATACTTATCGCCATAGTTTTACGGATTTTAAGGCTGTGTTAGTGCCAAATCTATGTAAGAAATATATAAATGGATTTTATAATAACTCAAGAATCCCTACTTTTAAAAATATACTGATGTTTTTAAATAATGTAAAACAGACTGACAATTAAAACAATACCTATAACATCATGACGAGACCTGGTTTAGTTGGGTCAGTAGTCGCCATCCTTCTTTATCGATCATAGCGATTCGATAATTTAACAAGCCACACTACGGTACTTGCACTGCAGGTTTGTTAATTCGTACATATGACTCACGTATGTGCACAGAATAAAAATGACCAGAAGGATCACTCCGCAAAGCAATTCCAATAAATAAGCGACTCTATTTACGAAGCAATAAAGTGCACTTCAGCTCGGAAAGCACGGAGTACCTAATATTTATATTCACCTACATTTAGTTTAAAGTCTTAATAACATCTTTCTAGGGTCCGACCAGACAGAATTAAGGCTCTTGGCTCCAAAGACAACTTCTGGGAAATGGGGCTAACCGGCCCTTGTGGCCCTTGTACTGAGATACACTACGTGAACCCGGATGGGTCACTCACGGAGATTTGGAACATCGTGTTTATACAGTTCAACAGGTAGGTTTACATTACAGATAATGTTTAAATAAGGAGGTTCATTTTAATGTTATTGTGACGGAACTAGCTCGATGCCCACCTGGATGTTAAGCGGAATAACCTCTGCCTATAACACATGCATTTCATCACAAGTCACGTATTGCACTGCGCCCATTTGTGCTTATTGCAGATCTGTCACTTTGAGACATAGTTGTTAAATCTCGTGTGCCTGTAATTTCACTGGCTCCCAAGGACTGCTGCCGGAAAACACCGTTAGCTTGGCGACAGATTTTCTAATTGAGGTTGGTAGATAGCCAGGCGGGCCATCCGCAAAATGCCCTCCCATCATACGGTGAATCTCAACCCGGTAGTATCGAACCAGGGACCGGCGGCAAGGCAGACCATAGTTATTATCGCTTGGCCATCATTGCTTCTGCTTCTTAGTGATATGTATAAAAAGGTATTATACTTTAAAAGCTAAACGGTTTGAAATTACTGGTCTAACTCCCATCGGATATTAGATATCAGTATTATTTTAACCTAAAATTTTCATTTTTTTTTGCCCTACTACATACCTCTATAGTAAACTTACTTTAATACTTCAACGTCAGAGCGGAATGCATTGAATCAAGTAATTTGTGCGATAGAGATAGCGCTATATGAACATTATTGTTTCATAACAGTCACAGTACGAATCAATATTTTAAACTTAGAATAATGATGTCGGTGTTCTATAATAGTAAGGTGGGCGGACCTCTGGTATTTGAGGCTAACTATTTATTCTACTAGTAGCGAACCTAAGGGCCTACCTAAGGGGAATAGTCTGCTTAGTTGATCATAATAGATCAACTAAGTTAAGATACTAACGGACATCGTTGGCAGGAAAATTCAAAATTTTAACAGTTTTACTGCGCTCGTCGCTAAGTTTAGTAACCATTTAATTTAATGGTTATCCCAAGTTTCAAATGCTATTGCTCGTATTCTGTTAAATATTTGATCACCAAAGCACATGATATCATAAGTTACCCCTAAAACCTTCAAAAATATTAAGAGTACCTATACGTATGAACAGTAATCAATCAAATCAAATCAAATCAAATCAAATCATTTATTCACAAGAATGTTGTACAGATACAGCAGATGTATAGCTTTATAAAAATGTCCACAACACTCTACCATGACAATGGTGTGCAAAAATTTATTTATACAAAATAAGTCAATACACATATTTATTATGAAAGTACAAAGGTATATTTATGTTATATTAATATTATGTCATTAGCTATCAAATACAATACGTCAAATATTAAAATATAATCAAAATCAAATTAAAATACAATTCCATTAACCTAAGAAACTTTGAATGTCATAAAATCATTTAAGGTGTAAAAACAGTTGTCAAGTAACCATAATGTAATCTTTTTTTTGAAAATAATGAATGTCAAGTCTTTAAATGAATTAGGCAATTTATTGTAAACTTTAATTGCATTAATAAACACATTCCTTTTACACATAGCTAACGGGCATTTAGGTTGGTAGAGTTTAAATTTATCTCTCACATTTATCCTTGATATAGTATAATTCAAAGTAAAGTACTTTGGATGTTGCTTTACAAAAATACAAATATCTCTAATATACATGCAAACCAATGGTAAGATGCGAAAATGTTTAAAAATTGGTTTGCAACTATCTATACTACAGGCTCCACAAATCGCTCTCACACATTTTTTTTGAATAAGGAATACTTTTTCTATTTCAACGGAATTGCCCCAAAGTAAGAGACCGTATGAGAGCACAGAAGATACATATCCGTGGTATGCACTGAGGGCAGCTTCAGTGGATACGGTTAATCTTAACTTTTTTATTGCAAAGATGAACCTATCTAGTTTGTCACATACGTAGTTTACGTGTGTTTTCCAATCACAATGCTCATCAATCATTATTCCTAGAAAATTGGTTGAATTGACTTCATTTATTTTATTATTTTCCTGGATTATGTTTAATTCTATGCTTGGTCTCATGTAGCTTCGAAATTGTATCATGTTCGTTTTCTTTACGTTAATTTTTAAATTATTATTCTTTAACCAGCTAATTATTTTACCAAGCGAAGTATTTATTTCATTTTCATAAGTATGTGGATTTGTACACTTGACAATTAACGTTGTATCATCCGCAAATAGTACTGTTTTTTGATGAGTGACGTTTGGAAGATCATTTATGTACAATAAAAACAGAAAAGGTCCCAGCACACTTCCTTGTGGGACACCAAATCTATTTACTTTAAATTGTGATCGACTATTTATTTTATTATTATTAAGTATTTTTGCAATTTCAACGCATTGGTTACGATTGGATAAGTAACTTTTAATCAAATTATTAGCCGTCCCTCGTATTCCGTATTTTTCAAGCTTATAAAGTAGTAAATTATGGTCTACATAATCAAAGGCCTTAGTCATGTCGAGAAAGACAGCTGTGACAGGTTTTCCTTCGTTTATGCAATCTACTATCATTTTAACCAGATTAAAACATGCCATTGAAGTGCTACTATTACTACGAAATCCAAACTGTTCTTCTTTTAATATATCTTGACTTGTTACATAGTCGTAGAGTCGTTTTAAGATTACTTTTTCGAGTATTTTTGACATAACTGGTATCAAAGTAACTGGGCGGTAGTTGTCCATATCTGTAGTATCACCTTTCTTAAATAGAGGTTTGACTATGGATTTTTTTAGAACCTCTGGAAAAGTGCCTTCCTCAAGTGACAGATTCACTAAGAAACTCATAGGTTCACTTATATAGTTAGCGCATTTCTTGAGCATTTTTGTACTTAATTCATCGATACCTACCGAATTTGTGTTATTTAGATTAGTAATTATTTTCCATATTTCTATTGGGTCAGTTGGTTGTAAAAATATTGTATCATATATTTTATTTTTCATAGTTTCATTAATCTTGTCTGTTTCAAATTCAAAATTGTGATTAGTCAAATTAATATAAAAGTCATTAAATATTTCGCTGATGTCAACAGGATTAGTATACATTTTATTATCATATTCTATGCTTTCAATCTCTTTTTTTATATTTATGTCACCAATTTTGTCATTAATTATGTCCCATACTGCTTTACATTTATTTTTGTTATTTTCTATATATTGTTTACTCTGTAGCTGTTGTGACTTATGCAAACATTTTTTTAGAGTTTGAGCATATTTTTTGTATGTACTTTTGTTCTTTTTTTTATTACATCCTGTTTGTTGATATTTTAAATAAAGGTACCTTTTTTTTACACAACATTTCCGCAATCCTTTTGTTAGCCAAGAGTGTTTTACTATCTTATTTGATTTTTTTACTCTGAATTTAGGGAAACATAAGTAAAAAAATAATGAATAAAGGCCATGAAATTCCTCGAAAGCTTCGTTGAGTTTAGATTTATCATATACAGTAGCAAAAGATAGTGATGATATGTAATTACAAAATTTATTAATATTTTGTTTACTGAAATCTCTTACTTTTTCATGCCAATGAAATAATTGTTGTTTTTTATTTACTTTTACTATAAGAATTTGGCCCGTTTCATGATCTGAAAGGCCTAGGTTGTGAACTTCAGCTGTTGTATTTTTTAAATTAGATGCGAACTGGTCGAGACACGATAATTTTCTTGTTGGTGACTTGATATGCAAGTCAATATTAAAGTTCTTTAGGATAATAATCAAGAAAAAAATGTGGTTTACTTTTAGGTCTTCTGTAGATACATATTATAATAATTTTTTGATTTGTCAATTCTATACCACAACATTCAAATCCATCACACACTAGATCACTAACGCAATTTAACATTCTGTATTCCATGCAATTTTTTATTATTATACAAGACCCTCCTCGCTTAGTTATACGAGAACAAGACGAGACTAACTTATATCCTGGTAGTTTTAGCAACTGCTCAGTACCTTTCTTTATAAAAGTCTCTGTTAGGCAAATAACATTTATTTCTCTATTATTTTGGGAAAATTCCGTGAGTGTGAAAATTAGATCTTCAGTTTTATTTATTGCCCCTGCTATATTTTGATGAAAAAATATCATATTATCGTTAAATACATTTTTAGGCACGAAAAAATGTCTTACTATGTTGAGTTGTAGACGGTGATATTTTGGGAATTTCAGCTTGTTCTTTCTTCTTTAAAAAGTAGTATGGAATAGTACCCTTTTTATAGATTAGGTTATTTTCATTAGTGTGATTTATGTGCGGAAGGGATGGCCTAGCCTGAAAATGGTCTGGTTTTACACCTGTAGTTGACAGCTGTGGTTGGTGTTGAGACTCAGTACCTTTCTCTTTAGGGATATGTTTTTTGCAAAAAAGTTTATTGTGAGCTAAAAATTCAATCTCTACCTGCAATTGAAAAGTTAAATTTTTGATAAACTTTCTGTGGTTAATATTATAAACATCTTTACAATTCATTTGAATAAATTGACTGTTACTATTATTTTTAATAAGTAATCTTAATTTATTATTTAACATACATTCGTTTAAGTATGGGTTATACTGAATGTTAACTACAAAAGTTTTGAGATGTCGCAAGAGGTACAATATATTACTGAGATCGGATAGTAATTTGTAAGGATCGGTATCATTTGTTCCAATTGCCAAAACGACTATGTCTTCTCGTTTTAACGAGGTGACCAATTTCTCACAAGAAGTGAGCATCTCGTTACATTTAGCCATGGGCTTAATAATACCAAAAACATTATATGTATTATGGCCTTTGTGCCTTAGATTATTGGTCAGCAGACTGGCTAAACCGCGAACTTGTTCATCACCCAATATACAGATGTTCTTATTTTGGATACCTGTAGCGCCATCTGTCGAGCTGTGTCCCTTTGAAGTTGTGTCAATGTTGTGTCGTAATAATAATGACGCTCCCTTCTTCTCCGTCTCAACGGCAATTGCGTTTTGAACCTGCTCATTCAAGGCTGTTGAGCTTACTGACGGTTTTTGCGGTGTATCAGCGAGGCAAAAATTCCTAGGGTTATTGATAGGTGAAAGACGGGATATTTTCATTCGGATACTCGTTAGCCTTTTCAAAGTTGGAGTTGTAGCTCTCTGACATGGCGAAGTTGGAGTACTCGGAACTGTGCCAGTGGAAATATCTTTCAGAAATTGTATCTGTCTGTTTTTTTCCGTGAGTTCTTTCCGGAGCTGCATGTTTTCAAGGCTGAGATTGCTTACTTCCTCATGAGCAATAGCATTTTCTGATCGTAAAATTTCAATATCGTGTTTAAGCTGTACGACCTCCGATAAACTGTCTTCCAACCCCGCCGGAACGCTCTTTGTAGACAGGTCAAGTCCTCCAGAATGCGAGGAACTCAGAAAAGTGTCTTCCCACGTTATATCTGACACATCCATATCTGATTTTCGTCTAGGTTGCCTTGTGGTAACATTATTATGAGCCATAGTAAAAAATATATCTATTATAACGCCCTCTACCGTGATCAACCTTGCGAAGTTGTCGATTTGCGTTTTTTAAAGCAAAGCGAATGCTGTTGTAAAATGTTTTACAACTTTCTTGTTAGATGGCGTTAATTCCAATAGCTGGTGACAGTTGGAAGTACTTTGTGTAGGATTTTTAAATCAAGCGCACATATGAAGTGTTTTCTGTGAGTCTGTTAGATGGAGTTACTTTCTTTGGAGTTATATTATAACGGTTACAAGTTTCAATTATGTAAAAATAATCCAATTTAAGGAATATTATTACTATAAATAATTACTTCATTTACTCACTGTAAACATATTCCAAATGGTTTTCATTAATATTTGTTAATCCCTTGGGTATATTCGCAAAAATAGTCTTCTTTACATGGTCATATTTGTTCGATGAGTAATTTAAAATTCACTCACTTAAACAACTTAATAACACTTGTCACAATGAGTTGGGTTATAGGCTCTGTGATTTATCTTTTTTTACTGTAAAATTTATCACTTTTGTATTTTTATTGATTTTTTGTCTGGAGAACCACTGAATCACTTGTTTACTCGAATAGCGCCCCCCCCCCCAATAGAAGAATTACTAATAATATATAACCTATTTGACATCATATTATGTTAAAAAAATGACCTCAAATTAAGTGATCATGCATAACATAATAATAGTTCATGAACATATTGTTCAACATTCTGTAAATAATAAAGAAATATATAATTGTTGCACGGCCTAGAAACATAACCAAGAAAGTATAAATTTGTGTTTATAATAAATTCATAAAGGCTGCTTGTACTGAGCATTATGTGAAACCAGATCACTTTTTTTAAATTTTTTTATGTTATTGTGACGGAACAAGCTCGAGGCCCATCTGGTGCTAAGCGGACTAAGCTCTGCCTATAACAGATGCATTTCATCACAAGTCATGAACCCCCCTTCCCGTCACCTTGAGACATATTTGTTAAGTCTCATGTGCCTGTAATTTCACTGGCTCTCAAGGACTGCTGTCGGAAAACACCGTTAAGTGCTTGGCGACAGATTTTCTACTTGATTCGCTAGCCAGGCGAGCATTCTCAAAATTCCCTTCCACTATGCGGTGAAGCTCAAGCCCGCGGCGGGATTCGAACCAATGGACCTGCTGCGCGGCAGTCCATAGTCAATGCCACTGAGCCATCACTGCTTCAAAACTTCACTTCACTTATCAATATATGACTTAATGTTTGTACATAGTAACAGTAATTTACGTTAATTGTGTTTTTTTTTCGATTCTAAAGTTTTGTTGTGTTTCGTTCAGAGAAGCGGACGGTAAAGTGCAGCAATTAGACCGCGTACACGTCGACACCGGCATGGGGCTCGAGCGCATGGCAGCGTTATTACAAAACAAGAGGTCGAACTATGACACGGATCTGTTTGTGCCTATCATCAACGCCATTGAAAAGGTTTGTTACATTTTATTTACTTTAATAATATTTACAATCTTCATAAAAGGAGGCGGTTTTCAATAGTAACTATTTTATCAGCGTTTTATCTTCATATCCCTCGTATATTGGATACTAGCTGTGCCCCGCGGTTGCACCCGCGTGGTGATAGATGATGAAAAGTTTACCATTTTGGCGATATTGGATTACACATAACAGACGGATATATGTTGTCGCGGGCTGTTGTATAGGACAATTTAACATAAACATTTCCGTTATACTTACATCACGTACATCGATAGGTATACTAAAGGTTTTTGCAGCGTACGCCAGAATAGGTCGCATATGACAGATTTTTTCCCACTTGACCATTATCGTTATATTTTGGACAATTCACACGATATCTTTATAAATTATAGCCTATATGTTATTCTGATGTGTAAGCTATATTATTGTAAAGTTTCGTTAAAATACATTCAGTAGTTTTTGGTGAAAGAGTAACAAACATCCATACATACATCCATATTTACAAACTTTCGCGTTTATAATATTAGTAAGGATTATGTTTTTTATAATATGAAAATTAGAGCGGCACGTTTGTACACTCTAAAATTTTCGGTCTGTTTTTTGGCTCGTCGCCTGACGCCAACTAACTTTGAAATGCTCTTGTTGGTAGTATACGCTCTTGTGTACCTTAGGTTCAGCAACATCCTATTCATGTCATTGTGATATGCTGCACATTTTAGAAAATAAATGTAAAGATTTCCATTTTTCCATAGACGTAAATAATTTTTGAAAAAAATCGTCATACAATTATTTTTTTCGTATTTCACTGATTTTGTGCAATCATTCTGGACAGAAGAATTGTTTTAAAAATAAAACCAAATTTATTGTGTGATATGTTTTTATCATAGGTTTATATGTCATTACAAATTACAAAAAAATTACGAGAGGATAAATTATAGTCATGTGCGGGATTCGAACCCGCGTCACCCACCCCTATAGCCGGTGTATGCTCTGGTTATAACTATACATATAACTCTATTTTTTCCCTCGTTCTTTTACCTATAGGATATAAGAGTGGATGATTATGATGACGCGGGCTCGAATCCCATAATTTTTCTTTTCGTAAATTTGTAATGCAATCCGCAAAACATGCGTTATAGCAAAAATAAATATATTAAAATTATAGGGTTGCGTCATCATTAACAAGTTTAAAGCTAATTGCAGAATTGGTCTTGTTTATACAAGTAGAACTGTAGTTGTCGCTCCATCCTAATACGATGGTTAAATAACAAGACCAAAAAATTTAGTTATGAGTCAATGTCATGTTAGCTCAGTCGGTCAGATCATACCTCGGCTATAGGGGTGGATGACGCGGGTTCGAATCCCGCACATGATTATAATTAAAATGTAAATAAAAATATTAAAACTTAAATGTTATTCTCCTACTCTCGTATAAATACATTGTATGGTTAAATATGTTTTTTATTTTCCTATTATGTAAAAGAATTTAATTCCATTTTCTAATTTATTTACGACAATTTTTATCTCCCATAGTCGGAAAATCGAATTTACTGTATGTACACAAATTGATTTACTTTCGGAGCACGAGTGATGTAATATATTTATATCTGTTCAGAACAGTAAAGGCGTTAACCGGTACGGAGGTAGTTATGAAAAGGATGCAGTATTGGATTGTGCGTATCGAAGACTCGCAGACCACGCGAGGATGATCAGCGTCTGCTTAGCGGACAGCGTCTTCCCCGCAGCAAGGTATGTTTTTCTTGTTATTGTGACTGAAAAATCTCGAGGCCCATCTGATGTTAAGCAGACTAACATCTGCCTGTAACAGATGCATTGCATCACAAGACACGAATTGCACTGCGCCCGTCACTTTGAGACATAATTGTTAAGTCCCTGTAATTTCACTGGCACTCAAGGACTGCTGCCGGAACACATGGTTAAGTGCTTGGCGACAGATTTTCTACTTGAGCTACCCAGGCGGGCAAACGCAAAATTCCCTTCCACCGTGCATTGAAGCTCTAGCTGGTGGTGGGGATCAAACCAGGGACCTGCGGTACGGCAGTCCATAGCTATTACCGCTCGGCCACCATTGCTTCAATGTTGCTGCATGTCACTTATATGTGACCTCTTCATATCCGCATTGGACGATATCGTCCATTGCTATTCTTATTTCTATTGTTATATTTATCTACGATGCGCATGGGTTAAAGTCCAGCGCAAACGAGGGACTTGTATCCGTGTGGGATAAAAATACCCGATGTGGAAATTAACAACAATAACTGTTTATTGCAAACGAATTTACAAATTTGACACATATTAAATAATAAAGAATAAAAACCCTTAAAAACGGTATTATAATGGGCGCTATAAAAGTGATTTCTTCCAGACAATCTTTGGATGGACATAATTAGAAATAGGGAATTGGCGGTTGGTGCGACTTGAAATCATATACAAAGCGTTCAAAAGTACTAAAAAAGTCAGTTTATAACTTGTTACGGACTCAATGCACACGATGTGCCGTGTGAACATTTGCTCGCCGGAAGTTAAGTGAGGCGCACGTTATGGTGGCAAATATTCTGATATTATGTAGTGCGTTAATGTATTATTCGAGTAGGTTTTGGTTCCGGGTACTTTAAGTCCATCGTGTGCGTTACTTTATGAATTATTAAAGTTTTTTCACGGCGAAAAATACCGCTATCGCTGGGCTTCGTCTGGGCTGGGCTGAAATCAGTTTTATAATGACCAATATTTAATTTATTCAAACAAAAGTAAGGCTACGATGATATCAATATGCTCAAAAACCATAGCCAGGTATGATGAGTACCAAAGCCAGATTTGAGTTATTTTTTAAAGAAATTTGAGGTAAGGTTTAGTGTTTATTTCTACGATGAAATAATTATTTATTCGTAGGTTTGTTTGTTTCTATATTTAAACTAATACAGTAATAGCACAAATTACATTAGTTATCAAACAAACTTAATCAAACCATCAATTATTAATTACAAGCGTTTTCGTAGCTCTTTCTATTTTGTATAGAAAGAGCTTAGTAGTTTCGTCATATTTAAAAAAAAAGTATTCATATTCATGATATATTGTATACTTAAATTGCTTGTAAAATTTCACTGAGTTCGAACACTCTAATTTACACACTTTCTTTGAGTTTTCTGCTCTAAAGAGTATTTAATTTTTTTGATGCACGCCTACGTTCTTTTCTCTGTTACTAATATGTGGATGTTTGAAAGAAAATGCTTTACCATTAAGTCCTCCATTTGTACTTTAGTGTAATAAATAAATAAACACTTGGTATTTAAAATATGATGAAACTACGTTTGAATGGAAGGCGCTTTGAAGAAACTTCCTTATGCACACACTTACCCAAATTTCAGATAAGGTAAATATTAGATTTAGTTTTATAGATTACGGTCTTAGAGATCAATAAAAAATGTATAACAACGTATTTCCTATTTCAGTTTAAACTTGAAACAGATTATGCGCAAATCGTTCAAGATATCGTCGGACGTGTTCGGGAACCCTCGGCTTCTATCGCATCTGTACTCCGAGGTGGCGGCCACTCTCGGTGACACTTATCCGGAACTCATATCTAAGGTAAATATAGCACATATGGCGAGGGTAGAACCATACTGATCCAAGTATCGTTTTCATTATATTGAGAAAAATAAGGAAACGCGTATGAACTTGTTTTAAAAAAATACGTGATTTATTATGCTTTAATCATTATCGAAATGATGGCTAATATGTCAGACAAAATATAAAAAAAATCTATAATAATATTTTGATTAAAAGTAGTCAAAAAGTTGGTTTCTGCAGAAAAAAACAGATAAAAAATATAAATTGGATTAGTATAGCAGGATATATTTGTGAAAGTAAGTATAATGCTAAAGTGAAAAATTGAGGTCGTCTAGCAATATAAGGCGCTTTTGTACTTGATCAATTGAATATTTTTTTCTTGCATTTAACTCCAATATAGAAAAAATGTCACTTGGATCAGTATGGTTCTACCTTCGCCATATATAATTTAAAATGCTATTTGTGAAAATCTCCTTATCCTGTATACCAGTTACTATTCAAGTCTAAGCTTGACTACAACCTTCACATCATACATACATAAAATCACTTTCCCGTAGGCGTTGTTGCGAAATGCGATCCGACTCTAAAGGTGAGAGAATGAGTTAATAAATGTTTTGCGTACCGGCAACATTACAAAAAAATCAGAGATAATGTTGCGGCAGAGGAAAAAAGGTTAACAACATCTTCGACCACATCATCACTTACCATCAGGTGAGATAGTGATGAAAGGCTAATCTATCAGGCATAAAAAAAATATATTTAAATCTTAAAAAGATATTTAATTTTCTCTACAGTAAATTTTAGAAGTATTCAATATGTATGGGCCTAAATAATTTCAAAACTAGAACAAAGGCATTGACCCATCTCATTCTGTCAATATCGGAAATGTGCGAGAGACATACTCAGTACTCGTTTGTTAAAAAAACAGACTATAGGTGTCACGAGGAGCGAGAAAATTTGTGGTGTAAAAAAGGTAACGAAGGTTCCGGATATGGAGTAAGTCTCCCAACGTAATTACTATATGTAGTTGTGTGAGGATTATTGAGTGGAAAATAAAGAGGATTAGAGAAAGTTTCGCTTGGTGGAAAGCGAGGGTCATTTAGGGGAGCTGGTGGACCCACCTTCGGGACTTTCCGGTCTTGGAAGTGGCAGAGATTACAGATTTCCACTTACTACGATCCTTACATATGTCTTTCGCTTCATCTACACTCATCAATCCTTTCATACATGAGCGTCGGTTTAGTGTACTCCTGACATGGCCTTTTTTCAGAACGTCTTTAATCTGATTTCGGAAAGTTCACCTAGGCGACACGTTTCAAGGGATAATTTGTGATCTGCCCCTCCTCTCCCCTCCATACTTCATGATAAGGTTACAGAGTTAAGCTGTAACGCGGTACGCTGCGCTGCTTACTTTCTACCTTATAATTTTAGTTGACAAAATCATTAAAATTGCATGATGTCATAGTCGGCGAGCCTATCGTCAAATAAATAAATACTTGCGAAAAATTTATTAATAGTATATAAAACAAAGATATTTTTCTATTTGCAGGAAAAAGATGCTCGATTGATCATTGAGCATGAGGAACAGTCGTACGCGAAGCTGCGGGGTCAGATGGTGAAGAAATGGAGAGAGCTGGTCTCCAAATACCCTGAAGTGGAGCCTATGGCCGACGTCGAACTGGCTGGCTTCGCGCAGGGGTATAAAGAACTTAAAGAGGTATATCATTTTTAAGTTTTTATTTTAGGAGTAACGCATGCTATGCAGATTACATTAAAAAATTACGAGATGAAAAGTTATAGCTATAATTTATCGCGCACATGACTATAACTTTTCCTCTTGTAATTTTGTAAGGTATATCTTACTCATATCATGTGTAAGTCTGATAGAAAAGAATCTATATTATGTATTATGCGTACATAATACTCTATCGGTCCTCCGTGAGGTCAGATGGGTAACCGCGTACCACTTTCCCTGGCCTAACCCCAAAGGGCGAGGCTAGAGTTTCCCCGAGGGCTACCAGCCGACTCAGAGACATAGTTATTCAAGTCTCATGTGCCTGTAATTTCACTGGCTCTCAAGGATTGCTGCCAGAACACACCATTAAAATTTTGAATGTAACATTATTTCACGATAAATTACATTTATGTAACACGATTTTATTTGTTCTAGACGATGGCCAAATCAAATTTAACCGTAATCCCAGGAGAAGTGGTATTCAAATTGTACGACACCCACGGCTTCCAAGAAGACGTCATCCACAGAGTGGCCACATTAAACAACTACACCATAGACAAGGAAGGCTTCTGGAAACTTCTCACTCAACACAAATCCAAGCACAAAACCGCTTTGAAAGAACAAACCTCCAACAGAGGTCTGCTGTTCAACAAAACCATAGAGCAACTAATCAAAAACGGCATAAAATCCACTAACGACCAACACAAATATGACTACAAACTCCTCGACAATAAGGTACATTTTGAACCGTTGCAAACTAAAGCAGTTGCAATATTGGACGAAAACTGCGAATGGATAGACTTCTCAGATCCATGCGAAAATCGAACTTATTATGTAGTGACCGAAGACACAAATTTCTACTGCGAAGAGGGTGGACAAATCGCGGATACGGGTGTTATAAGATTCAAGCCAGGTGTAACATTAAAAGTAGATAGTGTTTTCAAAATAAGAGACTTTGTGTTTCACAAAGGTACATTTTTGCTTGGCAAAGTGTGTGAAAATTATGTGAACAACAATAGTGACGTGATGTTATGCATAGATAGTGATAGAAGATTCAGGATTATGCAGAATCATACGGGAGTGCATCTGCTTAATGCCGCGATAAGGAAAGTGTTGCCCGGTAGTGTGGTGTGTCAGATAGGATCCAGTGTAACGGACAGGGGGTTCAGTTTGAACTTGTCAGTGTACGGACAGAAGTTATCACAGGAGGTGATTATGGAAACACAAGATCTTATTAGGTAAGCATTACAATTAAGTAATTTGTGCAACCTTTTTTTTTTATTGTGACCAAAAAAACTCGACGCCCACCTGATGTTAAGCGGATTAACTTCTGCCTATAACAGATGCATTTGGTCACAAGTCACGAATTGCACTGCGCCCGTAACCTTCAGACATCATTGTTAGGTCTCATGTGTCTGTAATTTCACTGGCTCTCAAGGAATGCTGTCGGAACACACCGTTAGGTGCTTGGCGACAGATTTTCTACTTGAGGTAGCTAGCCAGGGACGCATTCGCAAAATGCCCTTCCACCATGTGGTGAAGCTCAAACCCGCAGAGATTTGAACCATGGACATGCTGCGCGGCAATCCATAGCCAATGCCACTGAGCTATCACTACTTTATTATGAGCAGAAAAAGACCAACATTATCTTAACTAGTAATAGTAAAAATATGCTCTATACATTTGTAAATGTGATGTTTGCTTAGCATGTGGTAATAGTGCTTGAAATAATGTTTTAAAATTTAGAATGGTAGTGATGAGTAATCAATCTTCAATACTAAAAGACTGCAGAACTAAAAGAAGCGCTTGTTTTTACTAATTCTTCATAGGTATTGTGAAGCGCTCGTAGCGAAGTTTACTTAGCTGTTCTCAACCGATCAGCAAAGTTAAGCAACGTCGCGCGCGGTCAGGAGTTGGATGGGTGACCGCTAGTGACATTACTACTGAGCGTTTCCGTGCTTCGGAGGGCACGTTAAGCCGTCGGTCCCGGTTGTCGTCTTAGGATGGCAGTCGTTATAGCATGGTGGTAGGGCATTTTGCGAATGCCCGCCTGGCTAGCTACCACCCTCAAGTAGAAAGTCTGTCGCCAAGCACCTAACGGTGTGTTCCAGCAGCTGTCCTTGAGAGCCAGTACTTCTAGGTTAGCCTGAACAACATCTTCGACCACATCATCACTTACCATCAGGTGAGATAGTGGTCAAAGGCTAACCTATCAGGCATAAAAAAAAAAAAAGGTTAGTAAAGAAAGTGCTTCTTTTAGTCAGATGAAGTTTAGTAGTTTGGTTAATGGTCGCACCATCCCCTATGCCAGTTATAATAATAAAATTAGAGCACACAATTCGCGTCTGTCCGGCCAGTCTCGATCGATAAGAGTGGTTAAGAGCACCAGATGCGAAAAACATGGGTTCAAAACCCCATAGAGAAAAAAAAAATGTATTTAGAAATTAGTAAATAATAAATATTGTCTGTATCCAGGTTATGAAAGTAGCACTTCTAATCTATACTAATATTATAAAGAGGAAATATTTGTGTTTTTGTATGTAACAAATAAACTTATATACTACTGGACCGATTTGAAAAATTCTTTTACCATTAGAATCCTACATTATACATGAAGAACATAGGCTATAGAATATTTTCAAAAACTTAGGGATCTGTATGAAAACCTCAGAAAAATAAAAACGCAATATATTAAAAAATCGCATATGCTGCGGAAATTGTTGACAGCATAGTGATATATTACTTAATTTTATACAGGACATCAATATCTACAAAAAAGTCTGCCATACCATAATTATGGAAGTCTTGTTTGTAGTACAACGTAAGTTGAACTATAGGTGTCACTCCATCCCCATACAATGGTTGAAGAACGAAAGCAAGAATTAGTTATAGGTCATATCGTCATGTTAGCTCAGTTGGTCAAAGCATACCCCGGCTATAGGTGTGGATGGACACGGGCATGATTATATTTTTTTATCTTGTAAATTTGTAATTTTCTAATAGTAAGTCTTTATTAAAGTAATCACTTGCGTTTTTAAAAAGGTTGCCAGCTTTTAAACATGGACGATGTAGATTAATTTAGAATGTACTGTAATATTACCATGTTGTTTGCCAACTCTGAATTAAAGTAATTTTACACAGGGCATCAATAAAAGCGGACTCGCCTGTAAGCACTCAAGTAATCGACAGCATACAGCTGTCCCGTGAAGACTCGGTGCTCACTGTGCCGGGTGAGACGTACCCTGAGAGAGGCCTCCGGGTAGTCGCAACTCCACTGCCGCTGCCTTCCAAGTGAGTGTTCACCACATACACACAAAACCCCCTCATCGAGACCAAAATGGTTCGAATATTGGAAGAATAACAATATAGGTTTTTTATTTAATTGCAGGTAGGCTATTATTTGACTATTCACTTGATGGTAAGTGATGAAGTGTGAAAGGTTAACCTCATTACTGGATCTTAGGGACAGCTGTTCGATGCTTGGCAACAGATATTCTACTTGAGGGTAGTAGCTAGCCAGTCGGGCATACACAAAATCTATTATCTATAAATGTCTATTACCATGCAAAATGCAAATATTCAATGATGACCTTTATGCCTCACTTTATGGTAGATAGTCAGTTTTATAGACTGGCAAGTTGGTGAAGGATTTGTACTATTTACTACTTGTCATTTTAGTATACACTTTTCACTCACTTTAACTTTTCATATAATACATGATTCATTACATTATCGAACATATCTGTTCTTCTGCAAATTTTCACAAATCTGTGGAGCCTCGGACCAATTAAAAAAGTTACCACGGAACTCTAGGAACAGCGAAGAGAGGCCGGTTTTTTAAATGTCGTGCGTTGTTATAGTACCTTACCGACCTTACTTTTTTTTTGAGGGGGGAAATGCCTTCGCTCTGCCCCTCCACCACGGGGGTAGTGGAGGGGGATGTGTGGGACTTGAACCCACTAAAACCCCCCGTGAGCAGTCCTCCGCCGAGCTTAATCGGGCCTTTGCGCCTGTGGAGGGGCGACCTGGCTTACCAAGGCCACCCCCTAAACGTGTGGGGCCGTGTAAGCCAATGGAGAATCCCCCGACTCTCCACCAGTGACCCCACTACGGAGAAGGGAGGAGGTGGGTGAATTGCCGCCTCCTCGCCCCCGTTCGTCTGGGCCGGAGCGGGGCAGCATGGACATCGTCCGCTCTGGGGCCTCTTTCTGCGCCATCACCGCTTCGCAGAAGGGAACCTAACCTATTTGTTTATTACATCTTTCACTACACAACTCTGCATTTTCAAGTAAATTTCTCATAAAGTTTTGCTCCATGCGTAGGCATAGTTTCGTTGTATATGGGTGTAGAAGCGAGGCATGGGTCTCATTTTGGTTGTTCACAATGTACCGTGTTAATTTTTTTATTTGGTCTGGAAGCATGTGTGCTGATTATAGAGTTAGTATTATAATATAAGTAGTGTAACGCAATATCAGTGGTTTCCCAGGGAGCTGTGCTGCGGCAGCCACGTGCCGCGCACGTCCGCTCTGCGCGAGCTCTGCCTCACGACTGTCCGCGGGCTGCGCTCGCACGCGCCGCAGCTGCACGCGCTCACTGGGGACGCGGCGCTAGAGGTCAGCTTACACATTACTCTATCTGTTACTTAGCGCGAAGTGTTTTACTGTGGGCGTAGGATGGAGAGACCTCATTTCGCACGAGAGTGAGCGAAACAGAACTACGCAACATTTAAATAGCGACAGCTAATTACATGACTGCTCAAAAAATAGGAAAGTTATGTATTCAGGGTTCATGTATGTATGTTTGTGAGTTTCTTTATTCCACTGTTACTTCTAAACGGTGTAACCGTTTTTATTGTAAGAGATATCGTACATAAATATTTAAAAGACAAACTTGTGGATATTTGACGCCATATTGAGAGTTACTTAACTAAATTTTTTTCTTCACAACCTAAGTGAGAATTTTAAAAACGAGTAAATCCTATTAGTTGCTTTACTATGGTTGGTACATAATTATTATAAATAAATTTGTATTGATACGTTCGACTATGTAGACACAAAACTTTTTTAATCGAATTTTTTGAGCTGTATGAATGTTTCTTTTCTACAATCGTGTTTTAGGATCAGGCATAGCATTTTTCAGATCTTCATGAATACATTTTATTCATCCATTCATTTGAATTCAATATAATTAAAAGGTGCTTTCAACAATGTTATACTACTGTATCTCCTTATTACTGAATAAATCATTATTTTTTCGCCCCTTACAGTAATGGTATTTTGTCAATTTTTCATCAAAATATAGCCGGGC
This sequence comes from Plagodis pulveraria, assembly GCA_963890685.1. NCBI lineage: Eukaryota > Metazoa > Arthropoda > Insecta > Lepidoptera > Geometridae > Plagodis > Plagodis pulveraria. The sequence continues at coordinate 3,735,217 of OY982964.1, read as the reverse complement.
TGTTAAATAAGATTGAGTCATTGGAGTTATGTTTAGACCAATTTTTACAAAAAAATATATATGTTGATATTATCTGTCTGTCCGAGAAGTTTGTTAGAGCTGGAAACGAGAGTAATATTTCTATACGTGGTTTTAATTTGGTGTCGTCTTATTCAAGGAAAAATGAAAAGTTCGGAGGCGTGTGTATTCTTTTGCGGAATAATTTGGAATGTTGGAGCTGCCATTTTGCAAAGAAATTTCTGCTGAGAAATATTTTGAATGTTGTGGAACCCATGTACCTTCACTAAATTTGATTATTTTATGTATTTATCGTACTCCAAATAGTAATGTTTATGTATTTTTTGAACGATGCAAGATTGCATCCAAATGATGCAATCTTACATAAAATTACACAAAAAAGAAGTAAAAATAATATTATCACAGGTGACCTTAACATAGACACCCTAAAAACAAATAATATAACATCCCGTTTGCAAGATTTAGCTGCAAATTATAATTTAATTTTTCATATAACGAAGCCAACACGCCAAAAATCATGTATTGATGACTTCCTTAGTAATATTCATGAAGCTTCTGGAGAAGTCCATGATCTATATCTGTCGGATCACAACACTCCAAACTCTATCAATGCCAGTAGATAAAAAACCAGCAAACATAAATCATTGGTACGTAGAGACAAGAAATTACAACATGGAAAATATTCAAAAATTTCAAGATTGTTTGTCATCTTTAAGTTGGTCCGATGTTTTGGAGGCAAAAAATCTTAATGAGGCCTTTAATAACTTCCATGACACTTTCAGCTTATTTTATAACCTTTGTTTTCCAATAGCACGAAGGAAAATTAAAAGTTGTAATGGAGCACCTGCTTGTATTACTACTGGTATACGAAAATCTAGTAAGCGAAAATGACAACTTCGATTTAAATTTTACAAATATAATACCGTCAAAAATAAAATTGTATTACAAAAATATAGTTGTCTACTAAGAAAATGCGTGCAAAGCTCACAACAGGCCAATAATTATAAATATATAAAAACAGCATAAAATCAATGTAGAGCTACTTGGCAAATAGTCAAAAATAAGACTGATTGTGTGCAGACGTATTCAGGTATTGGTTCTATTCTTTCTGCTAGTAAAATTGTGCGTGATCCGTTAAAAATTGCAGAAGCTTTTAATCATTTCTACATTGGCATTACAGCAAACTCTAACAATGAATCTATCGCTTCAACCAAGTATAAAATACCTATCTCAAACCATAGCCTGTTTCGTGAACCGTGCACTGAAACTGAAATAGTAAGAATTATGAGGTCGCTCAGTAATACACGTGCTGTTGGTTTTGACGGTATATGTACACGCGTGATTAAGGAATGTTCAATGATTATTTCTCCAATTTTACAATATTTAATAAATCTTTCCTTCTCTGCGGGCTTGTTCCCGGAGAGACTTAAACATTCTATTGTTCGACCTCTTTATAAAAAGATGATAAACTTAACATGAATAATTATCGTCCTATCACTTTGATTCCCATCTTCTCGAAAATATTTGAAAAAGCCATGCACCATCGTATTAATGCATTTTTATTAAAATTTGCTATTATCAAGGAAGAACAAAATGGTTTCCAAAAAGGTAAATCAACAACTCTAGCAGCTTACACTCTTGTTAGTGAAGTAGTAGAACAGATTGACAAACGTTTTCCTATTTCAGTGCTCTTTTTGATATGAGCAAGGCTTTTGATTTCGTTAACCATAAAATGCTTTTAATCAAGTGTGAAAATTATGGACTTAGAGGACCAGTTCTTAAATGGCTTCAAAGTTACATCACAAACCGTAAGCAATCTGTTGAGATAAATTCTCCTAATGAAAGGCACATTTCAACACCTTAAAGGTCTGCCTACCAAGTTAATAGCAGTGGTGTACTGCAAGGAAGTATATTAGGCCAATTACTGTTTTTACTTTACATAAATGACTTGCCGTCGGCCGTTGACCATAAATGTATACTTTTTGCTGATGATGTGTCAGTTGTTGTAAGTGACAACAATAAATCCACAACTGATAAACATAGAGATCTGTTAAATATAGCTACTGACTCTATAGTTACTTGGTTAGAATCCAACAACTTACGCGTAAATATCTCAAAAACTAGATTTATAAATTTTCGTAACTATAACTCGATGAAAAATGATTTTCATGTAATGTGTAAGGGCCAACAAATAGATATTACAGATGACCACAAGTTTCTTGGCATGTATATAGATCAACATTGTAATTGGAAGACTCACATTGGGCATGTATGTTCCAAGCTAAATCGATTTGTATTTGCTCTAAAACGATTACGGCTTACAGTTAATCAAAGTGCTGCAATTACTGCCTATCATGGCTACGTAGCTTCAGTTCTGAGGTATGGTCTTCTACTTTGGGGAAACTCAACCGACGTCACGAAGGCATTCCTCGTGCAAACAAAATTGATCAGAGCTGTTTGCGGTGTCGGTCCACTTGTATCGTGTAGACCTCTATTCAAAAAAATAAAAATATTAACCCTTACTGGCTTGTATATCATGCAAGCAGGACTATTTGTAAAAGAGTATCCCAGTCTATTTGATAAATTAGGAGATACTAAGTATCCTCGACTAATTAGTGCAGATCCCACCAGGCTACGTACGCCCACATGTAATACTGCCTTATGTAGTCGGAATTGGAATATCATGTGCATTAAAATATTTAACGAAATTCCCGTGGCAATCAGGGAGCTCCCATATAAATATTTTAAATTGAAATTACACCTGTGCCTGACTGAAAACTGTTTCTATACAATCAAAGAATTAATGAATTTTAAAAAGTGACATCTAATTTTATTATAATATAGGTACCTAATTTATGCACTTGAATTGAATTATAATTTTTGGTTTAATGTGTATATTAAATTATTATTTGACTAAGATAGTGTAATATTATGGTGACATCTTTCACTTTTATAATTCCTTGACATTCATATTATTTAATTTAATACAATTGCATTTGATTCATTGACATATTTTTTTCTGTTTGCAAGTGTAATAATATTCATATTGTATATTTAATTTTTGTATGCCAATTATTGGTGAAACATGCTGAACGTAACTAATAATATAACAACCTTATTGTACCATATTTCCTGCAAATAAACAAATTTCATTTCATTATAAAAGTCAGATCGAGAGTTAAAAAAATCGAGTCTCGTTTCGAAATAAAGACGAGTCTTTTAGAATACTAGTAACTGCTCCTATAGGTATCCGTCGTGGGGTGTTTTATGCATTCTTCCTGAATGGGTACACTCACCACACGGTTCGCCAGATATGTATTAGTCCCATGTAAAAGAAGGCGAGTCTATTGCCACCAAATAGTAGTCCTTTGTCCAACTTCCCAGGCTCGGGAACTGTTCTGCCGAGCTGAGAAACTCCAACAAGTGATCCACCTAGTGGAGCCGTCACGCTGCAAGGAGGAGGTGTCCTCTATGAAGCGTGTTCTGGCGGAACTGTGCGGCGCAGGGGGCGCCCCCGCGGGAGACTACGCGAAATGTATGGAGCTGCTTGACACGTTGCTCAAATCCAGTGCTAGCATCCACGATGTGGCGTTATTGCAGTGAGTAATTTAATTATATTAATTTTTAGCTTTGGTTGTAGATATATTATACAAATAGACAAACCTATAAATTATTACACGTGTGAAAAACGTTAAATGATTTTTTTTAAAGCCTAGATTAGTGTATTTATTTACTAATGCAGTCCGCTGGATTGTTTTTTTTTATTGCTTATAGGTTAGCCTTTGACCACAATGATGTGGTCGAAGCTGTTAACAGACTTCACCTAGAATTACTGGCTCTTAAGGACAGCTGCCGGAACACACCTTTAGGTGCTTGGCGACAGATTTTTCTACTTAAACCCTCTAGAAGCTGGCTAGCCAGGCGTGCATTCGCAAAATGCCCTATTACCATGCGGTGAAGCTCAGGCCCGTGACGGGATTCGAACCATAGTTCTGCTGTTCGGCAGTCCATAGACAATGGCACTGAGCCAGTATTGCTTAAAAATTTAGATTAAAATTGCCCGACTCATATCGTCAATGGAGTTGTAAGAGGCGGCAAAAAGAAAACACCAGAAGATGGCTAACAGCGCCTTCTGAAGAATGTTATTTTACACTGCGATCGACAAGACTCCTGCCAAGCGAGGGGATGAAGGCCCCAACAATGGAGGAGCCTTTGTTCAACGGTGGACGTCGTGCAGCATTTGAGGTTTGACGTATAAAAGCAACAATTGACAAAAGGCACCTATTGGCAGGTCGGTCGCGGAAACAGAAGTGCGGGAAGCTGTCCAGGATGCTTCGAGGGAAGGCCGTCAGTTCGTGGTCCACTTCCTGCGTTGTTCATACTTGATGCAAGAGGCGGGAGTGTCGGGCGCGCTGGCCGCTTGTCGGTCTGCTTTGCCGACGTTAGTGCTGGGCTGTGCAGGAGGGGTCATCGTAGCGGCCTGTAGGGTGCCGCAGGTCAGTCATGCATGTCAATTGTGATGGTGGTTGGTTACAATTTGTCTTATTGTGCATAAAGGCATTATTCTTAGATCTAATATGATAAGAAAAATAGTAGCTACGCCGCGCAGTGCTTCTTTGTAACAAAGGTGAAATACGCCAAGTACGCTGAAACGCTTAAACTTACATGCCTCGCGGACACATTTACATCGAAGTATCGCGGTCGATATGGAACAAAATTGGCCAAGTAAAGTTGGTGTGCTAGCCTATGACCACTATCTCACCTGATGGGTAAGTGATGATGTGGTCGAAGATGTTGTTCAGGCTAACCTAGAAGTACTGGCTCTCAAGGACACCTGCCGGAACACACCGTTAGGTGGTCGCGACAGATGTTCTACTTGTGCCATTAACATTTATTTAGCAGTTTAAGGGCCTGTTTCAGAATGTTCGAGTAAGTCCCGGTTATACTACCCAGAACATATTTAATAAATAAAACACTATCTTTTCGTTTCACAGTCATCGATTTAGCCTATACATTGCATAAAGCTTGAAACGCGCTGCATGTTAACTTTCATTTTTATTATTCAGTTATTTTATGTTCTGGGTAATATAACGGGAACTTACTCGAACATTCTGAAACAGGCCATAAGTCAAGCTAAAATTATTCAATAGTCCGTATTGTTGGCTAGATTGTAATATAAATGACGTACTAAGTATATCATTAGAAAAAAAATCCTGTTCCATTAACGGCCACCCATCTAAGTCACGACAGCAACGGAAGTTGCGTAACTTAGTTGATCAGTTAAGAATGACTAGGCAACTACTCTAGTTAGCAGTAGCTCTATAAATGCAAAAAAATGTACTCTATATTATAAATCTCCAAATGTTTGCTAAGGATTGGTGCTAAGGGTGTTACTTCTGTGCCAAGAGTGACATTAATTCTCTATGGCTTAAAGATAAAGATCATTTATTTGCATACAAGAGGAATTTCATACACACGAAAAAACAACATTGGACAAAAGATGGTAAAATAGTAAAGTAGCTTTAATCACGTTCTACCTATGAGGCGTGCAAATTTTGGCTTGTTTGTTGCTTTTTGGCACAACTCCTTCCTCAGTATAGTTTGGGTCCTAATAGATGAACAACTGTTATTGTGCCCTGCGCTGCTGGCATGAACCCTCAGATGAGGCAGTCTACAAACTAGGTTAGTTAGTAGTTTGCCTGCTGCACTCGACTCCTGGGTTTTAATCGTGACATATTTCTGATGAACATAAATATTCTGTTCTTAGGCTTTAAATTGCCAGCGTTACAATGTGTATATATGTCGTTTCAGGAGTACGTAAGCTCGGAGTTCTCAGCCAGCCAGTGGTTGAGCAGCATCCTGCCCGTGTTCGAGGCGGGCGTGGTACCGACCCAGCCGGGCAACTCGCCGGTGCTCTATGCAGAGATGACACCCACCAAGGTATACTGATCTACAAACTCTGTTCCTCATTTCTAATAACATAAGTAGTCACATGACCGGCCCGCGCCGGATTTTATACATTGTGCCATCCCCTTACAGAAAACCAAAATCCTTATCCACAGAACACAAGAAACTGCCCCACCTCTATTCCCAATGAGTAGGCCGAAGTGTTTAAGCACACAAAGTCCGGTGTAATAGGAGAACCTGTTGCCATATACGGGCCACAGTTCCTTCCATACTTCGGACTGCTACTGACTATATAAATATATGGCAGAAAATCCCAACTTGGGTGACCCGCAGATTGATTCAAAACCCTCCGAGAGTCCAAAGCAGCGTTTCCAAAAAGGCAGATTATATACTACTTATAACAACATTTTATTGAATTCGACTCAGTAAACAAAAAATAAATCTGTTGGTTTTTTTTTTCAAATCTTGTGTAAGTATCCTAATATGTGTCAACGAACCTTACAAAATCGAATGCCATCAACGATTCGTTGTAGATTTTCCGTCCACCATACACACACAATAACCAATCGAGAACAATCTACATTTCGTTCCACATTGGCTTCGATGGATGACGCATTTGCTGTTGTCGGCTTAGCGCTCGCCCTCAGAAAAATTATATAAAAACGTACAACCACAAAAGTATATTAAAACATTACTATTATAGAATTTATAATAAGTAGAAAATTATCATGTACATACTTTTTTTTAATTTGAAATTTAAGAAGTAAAATAATTAATTTTTAATTCGTTTTTATTTTAAAGAATGTAATACCATAGTAACCGTTGCCCAGTCAGTGATAAAATGTACCCTCCTAATAATAATAATAATTAATTTTAGATTTAACAAGATTAATCTATTTAATTTTACTCCATTCGACTGTAGTTTTCAGTCGAATGGAGTAAAACATTAGCACCATTTCTAAGCCAGGTTAACCTGGCTTTGAAATGGTGCGCATGCAATGCCATTTGTAGCTGTTTTCAAAGCTATCTGATGTGGTAGAAAAACATTTTAAACTGTATTATTGCCCTGAAAGCAACTTATTTTTTTTTATTTGTGGGTGTTATTTTTTTAACCAATCCAGATAGACTGGTGACGCATGAGTCACATGTAGCGATGACCAAGATTACGGGTTTATGTTACGAGCTATAATACGTATTTGTCGGGAGGCCATCGGTACAGCTAGGCACTTGCTGGTAGGATGCAAGGTGCTTCTTGGTAGGGGTCATTCACGTCGCCATGATCGAGTCCTCGAAATCATACGTGAAGCCGCGAGTCTCTCGGTAGCTAGAGCAAAAAAAGGTCTGACCACAATTAACGACACGTCTATTTTGTAAAAGGGTCATCTACAAAATCTAAATCCAAGCCTTACTCCATCTTAGGCGCAGCTCCCGATTGGACTCTTTTGATGGTCACGTATGAAAAACACTACAAAATTCCTGAGGATGTTGGTGTTTCGTTTTCCAGACCAGACATATTTCTGTACTCAAAAAATGTAAAACGCATAGTACTTATAGAACTTACTGTGCCGTGGGAAACAAACATACCTTAAGACCACACAATAAAAACAAACAAGTATTATGACCTAACAAATGAATTAACCAAAAACGGTTATGTGGTTAATTTATATGCTGTAGAAGTCGGAGCAAGGGGTATACCAGCGAAATCCCTGTATAACCTACTTAAAGACCTTGGCCTGTTAAGAACATCCGTAACTTCCATCCTAGAACGTGTATCTAAGGTAGCATTAGTAGGATCCTACCAAATTTGTTTAGGCAGGGGAGGAGGCTGGAGCGGTAAAGGGGAGCATTGATACATTATAAAGGGGCCCCTTAACCCTACTCCTGGGTTGCAAGTCCCAGTCCCCTCTGGCCTCTTCCTCTGCAACGCTATGGACCCGGCACCCGCACGGTGAATCCATGGAATGCTAAGATATTCGTCTCTTAAATATTCCTGACTTTAGTAAGAGTATTTTATGCACAGCGTTATATAACATATATTGTTATGTAATAGTTGTTGTACATTGGTGCAGTGGACTGTGATCTGCAGTCTTAATAAGAACCCTCTAGTGTGCCAATAATAAGGTACAACGACGGTTCAGTGATTGTAATAAATATGCACATTTGTGTGGCAGGTGAGCCTGATAAACTGCGAGGATCTGGTGCAGGGCGCAATGCGCGAGGCGGTGCGCTTCGCCAAGAGACGAGACAACCTGCAGCGACCCACCATGGATAGACATCACAACTGATTTTATTGTGACAATGGCCACCACTTATTGTATTAGGTATTTATATGTGATGGAAGTCAGGACAGGTGACATTGTGAACTAAATTGAAGATGCCTACACTAGTATTTCATCATCGTCAACCAGAATGTACACCGTTGAACAAGGTCTTCTCTATTAGGGGAATTTGTCATAATTCCCAAGCTTAGCAGGCGTCTTGGGGATCGCAGTACAAGTATTCAGTTCTTCAGAAGGCGCGATTTCCACCTTTTGGTATTTTTTCTGTAGTCCCCTGTTACGACACGCACAGAAGGAATGTTGGGGAGACATTCTAACCTGGCACCAATTCTTTGAGTAGTTACTTCATAAGATGAGATTTCTCAGTGGTCTCGTTTGTTGGCTTATACTCTATTGCCTCTATTGCCTTGCATTAGGCCACTGTAAAGCCTAATGTATATTTCTTGAAAATATAGCTTTTGATATTAATTCAGTTCTAATGGTGCCTTTAATAATTGTTATGCTTGTCTGTAGTTTAGTTGACAAGTTGATCACCCAAATTTTCTCTGGGTCGAGCTTCAGTGGGGTCACAAAGCACACTATATAAATAATATGACTGAAAAATATGACTTGCCTCAAATCTGCACATTTTACTAATACTTAGGTACCTAGTATATATTGTAACTTCACTAATCATGATCTTTTAGATAAAACATAACTCGTAGTCAAGAGTATGTATGTATTTTTTACGTATCTTGGAAATATTACCTATTGGTTATGTATTTTAGTAATTAAGTCCTGTTGTTTTATCAGCTAACTTGTAAATGCTATGTATTCTTTGAGTATTGGATATTCTGTTAGTAATGCAGTCTTCCTAGTTATAAAATTGTCATGTATTTTTATAATAAATTAAAAGACTATAAATTGTTTTTTATTTCACATTTTCCACCTAATCTTTAAATTTACAATACCTACATCTAAAGATGCTGGGATTGAAACAAAATGTCATTAAATATCGTGTTTAATTACCATTGAAAACCCACAAGGCCTGCGCAGAAGCCTTTATAGCGTCACATACATTATCTCAGATCACTCCTAGTTCTAAGTCGTCTCTTCATCCGGGCGCCAAAATCCTGTAAAACATAATTAAATTTTAATACATGCACCACTAGCTAAGATTGTCTGTGACTCGAATCTTCCGTATCCGGCTGCGATGTTAACGAATTCAATTGTGTAACCAGGCAAATTGGCTTCGGGGACGTAGCTTCCCTGGTCTCTTGGGAAATAAATTCTGGTAGTAGTCTTGGCTCTTCCGGTCGGAGAAAACTAAGTACTTGCCATACAATTATAAAGTGTTTTTTGCCCCCAAAAATAAAAATGTTAAATGGCTACAAAAGACAGAGCCGCCCACAATTTCAGCGTTGATTCTAGAAGGATGGGATCAGTTTCTTTATGTGACACCTGTCATGGTTACAGTTGATGTTATATATATCACACAATTTGCTTAATTGGGCTATATCTGATATAAAATTTAACTGGAAATTGGTCTGTGAAAGCGACAGATGTAGTGTTTTTCAGTGTAGATTTCATATTTCGTATGATAAAAAAAAACCTAGATAGGTCTGTGGCGCGAAAGTTGTTATGGTGATAAGTTAATGTAGCTTTTTATATAGTTTTGATAATTTCATTTCTGCTACGAATGACATAAAAATTACACTGACATAGGGTTTGTGAATTAAAACTAATGGCATCGACTGTTGCTTTGGCAGTCTATCTACGACTATCTCCCGAATATAAAAAGGGATGTTACTTTGACAGCTGTCATTACTATGACATCGTGGCATATTTTTTACACATATTTAAAGCACTAATCTAGAATCAAACTCGACAATTGTATTACTAGATCTGTTGCAGTCACTGACAAACACTTGTGTATGTGAAAAAAAAAACACTTTATATCACTATTTTGTCTCCCCTGTCTGGGAGAGTCAAGCCTTCTACCAAAATGTCCTTTTTCCCCAAGGGTAACACCGTGACATAGACCCACAAAACCGGCAAATTGACGTTACAAAAATAATTTATCAACGAGATTAATATTGCAAGTTTAAAAAAAAACGTTTCGTTTTTGGAGAATTGTTTACTATAAAATTTGTTACTGTAGGATTAAAATTTGGTTATAGTACAGATGCAATTCCCATAAAAAAAAACAGCGCTTTTTAGCCGCATGTAGCATTTGAATGTATAAAAACGCTCACGAAACCTATGGCCACGCGGCAGAATTCCAATGACGTTTCGAAGTTTAAATACGTGGGAAATGATATAACGGAAGAGTAATGCGATCGCACGCCACTAACTGCCTATTGCCGTACTTACGATTGTCGTTTTGCGTATCCTGTGTCTTGATGATGATGTCGCCTAACGCATACAGCGTAACGTCGTTCGTTAGCACCGAGTACGCATCGCCGCCGCGCCCTCACGCCGCTACTAACTATCTGAAAGGACTCGCACGCACTTCTGTATGAGAGCCGACGGCCGACTGCCGGCGTCCACTTTAGACATGATGATACACAGCACAGAGCTCGGCACGGCATGCCACTGCTAACGCATCGGCTACGCGATATACGCAACGCACGCTCTCAGCAGCGATTACGGACCGCGCGTGTGCGTAAGCGCCGTTTTAGAGTCTGTGTCTCCACGGCTTCAGCCGTTCAATTAACACTGAGACAGATGTGTTATTTCTATGTTCAAGCAGTATTTGGAATGTATGTTTCTATTTTACATTGTAGGCTTTTACTGATGGCAATATTGATCAAGTCGTGTTAGAATTTGGAGATTACTACCATCGATTGATGTTTGTGAACGCATCCCTCAGGCGTTTACTGCCTACATGCATTTACGCATTTCAAACGTGTTTTTCGTTTAGATATTGACGAGTGCGTAAGAGCCTGTAATGCAGCGATAGTTTAAAATAAAATAAAAATCCCCAACCATGGAAAGCGGATACAAAGCAAGTATTGAGACGTAAGGATTTCATGCAATGAAGTTTGAATGCCAAAAAGGATTAAATTAAAAAATATTTCTACATTATAAAATAAAGTTTAATCTAAAAGAAATAGCTTAAACATAAAATGTCATAGATCACAATCATATTTAGACTAATTAGTTAAGAGTTCATTATACAAATCTAGCAATACCGTTCTTGTAGTGCAGTAGCAATATCGTCAGATATCTTAAGGTAAAATGAAAATGTTTCCGTCAAAGTTATCCTCATATATTTTATTTATAAATCGATTCACATAATTCTATTTCACTCGAATAGTCTTACAAGTTTTGTTTGGAAGCCGCCTCACTGTCATTAAGTGGACGCATCGGGTACGCAACGCTTCTCGGTTTGTGACGATAATTCCGTTCGGGAAGACGCAACGTGGGGTGTATTTGTTCGAGTCGTGGATTAGACTACGTTCTTATGGCTAGTCGATGTCGCAGCGCGGCTAGTAGCGCCGCGGGCCCATGCCGCCCGCCCGCGCCGCAGCGCCGCCCCCGCTACATACAAAACATACGCTCAGACACGCTCGCAGACACGCTTCACTAGTTAACATATGTCGACCACCACTTAGCTCATAGTGAACCCGCGAGTCTACACTGATACTTATATATGTCGTGGGCTGATCGTTTAATTGGCCAGATCACTATATGGCTAACCAGTTCTAGAAACGCGGATCTAGCCATCTTACACTTGCCATATCGTTCGACACTTAACGTTTGACGATTTGCTCAGCGACACTTGGAGATACCGTACACCCCACCAAAAAAACTAGTTTGGGTTGAAACTGTGACAAACAACGCGCGAGACGAGCGAGCGAAGCGAGCAAGCCGCGGCAGCGTCCGACGAAGCGCTAAAAAGTCAGTCAAACATCCAACAAAACAATAAATTTGATCACAATTTCACGATCAAATCAAATCAAATCAACTCGGCCCAGTGTTCTTGGAATATCGACAAATACGTTGTTCTTGTCGATCCGCCCGACTTTTTACTGGGCACATAGCGATATGGCCGCCCATATGTGCCGACATTTCAAGAAATGGCCTGCCATATCGTGATCTTTCACTGGCTAGCCAATTCAACGTTCGGCCGACGACATATATACCTCATAATAGGTCTAGTTGCTCATTCCGGTTTCTTAACTTATGCATATGTGTAGCCACTACGACCTAAGAGGCGTCTCACAGTTTACTACGTAAGGCTGAGTCTAAATTCATGTAGGTATACAGTAAGAACAATTAATCACCTTGTTTGTGATTCCAGTAGCGCATTACTGGCATTCGTTAACCGTTTTATTGAAATGTAGTTTGTTGTGTTCAACTAGAAAATTCTGTCTAAATTGAGTCTGAATCATTTTCGAAGTTTAATTATAGATGTTGTTCCTTGACTCTGTGAGTCATGCTGGTTCTAAGAAATACAGCCGTCAGAGATCAAACAAATTATTATCACATATATGTAGAATTTGTTAAGAACTTGACTATTTTAGTTATCATTGACCTCAACTATGAGAAAAAATAATTTCTGATTAGAAATGTATTCATTCAGTTTACTAATGATTATTTTGCATAGGTACATACTTATATCAAATCATTAAAATAATTACTTAATAGTTGTTTGTTTAGTCTCTCAATGGCTGTTGCATGTTTGTAAGTATGGTGGTGAGATCTTACCGGCCCATTGGAGGGTATTGTTGTGCATAGGGGTCTCTTTCATATCCTCCTGCAGCTGCAGGACCTCCACGCCTGAATGATATAAGATTTGATCACAATCAGGAATATGTCATGTTTTTGAAGAGCTCATAGCATAGTTTGCTTAGCCATTCTTAACCAATCAGCTAAGTTAAGGAATGTCCGCTGCGGTAATGAGTTGGATGGGTGACCACTAGTGGTATTACCATGCTTCAAAGGGCAAGTTAAGCCACCAATCCCAGTTGTCGTCTTAGGATGGCAGTCATTACAGCATGGTGGTAGGCATTTTGCAAATGCTGACCTGGCTAGCTACCACTCTCAAGTAGAAAATCAGCCGCCTGAGCACCTAACGGTCTGTTCCAACAGCTGTCTTTGAGAACCAGAAATTATAGGTGAGCCTGAACAATATCTTCGACCACATAATCACTTACTATCAGATGAGAATGTGGTTAGGCTAGACTATCTGCTAATGAATAAATAAAAATAAAAATTTCAAGATTGCCCTAAGAACTTTTTTTTGGTAATTGGACTTGTATATTTAGAAAGTATAGATATTTGAAATTGGTCAAAATATTTGAAATAGGGCCAACATTACCATTGTTGGCATTGGAACAATGATTTTTAAATGCATGCATGTATGTTAATTTAACATTGATGCCGCTATTTAAAAAAAAATATTATAATGAATATTTGTCTAGTATCATTTCCTTACAGAAAGCTCAAGCAAGATTTGTTTTTATTATTGCTTAAGGGTTACACTAGAAAAAAATCTATGAACCCACTTATGATTTTATATATAAATTCCCCAAGCCTCAGTAATTTTGTTTCATAACGTGTGACATGAATGATGCGTGTAGAAACATTTTTCAGTGTGATATTTGATATTCATATCCACTTTGATGTTTCAAAAAAAAACTTATCAACCACACTAGGAAATAATGTTAAAATGGGGCCAAGGATAGTAACATGATTTTACAAATACCTGTAATGTTTTATACCTTAAATTGTGTCAGAACTGAGTTCATTAAAGTAATTTAAAATCTATCTTAATGTAAAAGTTGACATTGTCAATATTTGTACTTTGGGATCAATTATTATTCCAGTCCAAATACCTATAAATCTTAAGAATAAAATTGTAGAGAACAATATTAAATAAGGTATGTGACACAAATAAACATATGACATAATAAGACCTCTAGCTTTCAATATACCTAATTAATAATGATGTATAAATTGATGAGTATACACTTAGAATATTATATATAAAGAAAACATAGATTTTCATAAAGCTGAAAAAGTGTTAAGGCCTTAAAAAAACAATCTAGGCCCAATAAGACTGCAAAGCCATTATTTCGTTTTCTTAATAATAAGAGATAAGGTACAAAAAAATATATATAATTAAGAGTGTTTGAATTTGAAAGAATCAATACTTGCAGTAGGTATAAAATAATTGTTTAGACATTGAAAGTATGTAAATTGATTTGAAATAAGGCAGGCATTATTTGTGTCACATATCTTAGTTTGTGATTTATATCTAGGTATTTACACATAGAGCCAGTAATTCTAGGTTAGTCTGAACAACATCTTCGACCACATCATCACTTACTATCAGGTGAGATAGTGGTCAAAGGCTAACCTATCAGATATAAAAAAAATAAAAAAAAAATGATTTTTTTTCATTTTCCCAACTATTATTCAATTATTTTAGGTCTTATTATTTGGCACACTTTAAATATCTACTACAGATTAGCAATTAATTATAACAATTGAATCTATTGAAATCTTTAGTGGATAAGTGATGCCTGCTGATCATTATACAACAGTATACATGTATATAATTTTTTATTTTATTCCCTTCTCCTCTCACTATAAAATTGTAATCAGTCACATGTTGCTATATCTCTTTTATGATAACAGGTGAGATTAACATGTTCCCTGTCCATAACTCCATTTGGAGACAAAAAAAAATATGAACCGTATGTCCATGTTATATTTTTGGAGTCATGAGTCTCACACAAACTTTATGCAGATTTTTTCTATGGAGGTACAAGTAAATAATCTTTTTAATATATAACTAACAGAATATAAAGTATCTAAAAATAATAATAATTAACTTTAAAAGACCACTTTATTTTGTTTTTATCATTATTCAATATTATGGGAACTATAAAAAAATGGCAAGCAGGGTTTTTTTTGCATTTGGTACAAGTTTTACACATTAGGGGCAGCAGCAGCATCTTTGGCACTCTTTTGCAATAAATTCCGTTCACTGCGGTAACATCCCACACATTGTTTCTTGTTAGTTTTTTGTCCAGTGATCTTAGGAATTTTTCAATTGAATTTAATAATCCTAACTTAATTGTTGAGAAGCTTGAACAGATGATTCTTTTATATTCATTTTTAATACTTGTTGAATATGAAAAAAAATATTCACAAAACTTCACTGGGTATAAGTTTGTAAAATTTTGAAACATTTCACTAATATTGTTACACCTTATATTTGTATTATAAAGTATGCCAAATCATTTTATTAAGTTGAAAGATAAACCTTCCAAATATCATTAAAAAAAATTGCAGATATGGGATACAAAAGGGCTATGTCACATTTGCAGTGGAGCAAGAGACCACAGTACTCGCAAAAATTGTGGTAAGTGTAATAGGCGTGTTTGATCAGATATTAATATCATTTTGTGCCCCACTGCAATGGATAAGCTACTGAATAGTATCTTTTCGAAAATTATATAAAAACATGATAATTATTTTGTGATTTTGATTGATTTGAGATGAATTTATATTACATCCTAGTGCAATTCTTGCATTTTATTATATAATTACTCTTCCAGTGCCATAATATATATTATTATTTGCTTTTATAATTTCTACTGAATTATTAATGTTGGATGTTAAATGCTGTCCCTAAATATGTCCTCCCATTTCTTTGTTTGCTATGACTGGAATGATGTCAAAGATAAGCAGATTTAGTAGGTACATCTATTCTGTGCTGTGCTGTAGGCCCAATCTAAGCATGCAGTTGTCAAACGACTTAATTTTTACAATTTGGGAATAAAAATTTACTTACATGGGTGATCTTCTACTGAACATGTCTCCGTTGCCCATGGGCGCAGGCCTGGGTGCTGCACCACGGTCATACCCGCCGCCCATAGCCCCGGGCCCCCGGCCCATGGGGCGGCGATCCATCATGTCCATCTCGTCGTACATGGGCGCGCGCCGATCGTCGGGATACATGCCACCGCCGTGCATATCGTCCATGGGCGCACCGTAGCCGCCGCCACCGCGCCGCTCGTCGTACGGAGCGGCCGCACCGTACGGGTCGCGCGACTCCATCAACGCGAAGCCGCGTCGGTCCTCGCCGCCGTAGCCATAACGGTCGTCGTAGGGCGCGGCGGGCGGCGCGCGGTCAGCGGAGCGATCGTACCCACCCATGGAGTGCATTGGCCCGCCTGCGCCTGGAATCTGCCGCAGGTGGCCCATGGGACGCGCCTCTCGCATGTAAGGAGCGTCCCGGCCGCCGTGCCCGCCACGCATGGGCCCGCCGCCGCCGCCTCGCCGATCCATTCCACCGCGGCCGCCGCGCATGCCGCGCCCGCCTCCGCCACCACCGCGTCCACCACGCTCCTTGATTCGCCCGCGCTCCACGGAGATTACGGCACCGTTGAATGTCGAATTGTGGAGACTGCGGATAGCGGCCGCCGCCTGATCCTCAGTCTGCATGTGCACGAACCCGCATCGGTTCATTATGTCGCATTCTGTGACGACGCCGAAGCGTTCGAATAGTTTGCGAAGGTCTTCCGGCTTGGAGCCCTGCGGCAAGCTGCCGACGAACACTTTGGTTTGCTGCGGAAACGTAAATTCACACTTATTCGGAAGTTATTCGTTAATAAAATAACCAGCCGATGTAGGACATGTACTTACCGGTACCATTTTTAGTGTTCTTTTCTTATTTTCACTGTTTTAACTCAAACTATCCGCTAAATTTCAACACGCACAACAACCTCTCAAACTTGGGCAACAAAATGGCGGATTGCGGAACGGATATTGCGGATCAGGGCTGTCAGATACAAAAACAAGATAATAGTATACCACCTGTAAAAAAGTAGTACATTTGGGAGTTTTTTATAAAAACAATAGTACACATTAATAATATTGAAATATTTAAAATAACGTATGCTTTTTATACAATATACATTCCATGTGAAATTTCAGGCATCATTTCGTTATTTGCTTTAAAATTCGCACAACTACCGGCTTCATTTAAAACACATACCTATATGTTATTTGGTCAGCCTGGTAAATCGATACTTTCATTGGATTAACTATTTCTAATTGTAGTGTTGATCAAATTTAGATTTAATTGCTTGCATGTAGATAGATATAAAGTTAGTAACATTAACAATTGTAAAAACATGTGTGTTACGTCACACACGTAACCTGAACAAAGTGCGATTACTAAAAACCTAACTTGAGAATACCTTGTTAACAAGTAAGTTATCTTTAATAATGACTTTACAAAATATGCCGTATAACCAACGCAACGATCTAATATAAGCTTAGGAATCGGGGAAACCCGGTGATAGGTACCTACATAATAAACGGAATTGGTATAAGGGTTCATCGAGACCTACATTCAATTGATGTATTTGACTAAAATACAGGTTTTAAAAAGTAGTACATTAGCCGTACGACTTTCGTAATGCGGTAGTACGGAGAAGAAATTCTAAAAAAGTCGTACAAATACTATTTAAATAGTACATCTGACAGCGCTGTTGCGGATCGTCATTCGCCGCGCCGCCGGCGTGCATTACCAGTTTCAAATTGGCTTTTCTACTTTTACGGCAACGTTAAAATCTACCAAAATCTACTAGGGCCAAACACTATCACAATTCTACTTTCTCGATAAATAGTATACAGGGTTATTCGTAAAATGGTAACAACCAAGGTTTGACTTCTGCTAGTCCTAAGAAACATTATACTGTTTTTTTTTTTAAATAAGCTTACCACCTGATATCAAAAGTCTCTTGTGCCTGTAATGAAGTATTTCATATTTTTATTACTTTGCTCTATGTCAATATTCAAACTCTATTCAAAAGGACCACGCCGTGGTCCAGGGTTGCCGCAACGGGTGCTTTTGGCTCGGAGTAGGCATTAAAACACAAAAAAAACATCTCAAAATGTATCTTAGGACTAGCAGAAGTCAACCCTATGAGGTTATCATTTTACCAATAACCCTGTATATGAGTTTCAACTCATATTTCGGTATATGTTGTTTCATATCGTACTCTACATGTTTATACAAAATTTTATGACATTTTATATTTTTTCTTTTATTAATTTTGTAATTTTATTTATTACGTTTTCCAACAGACTTAACACAAACACATGAGTAAATTAACATATAAAAATTATAATCATAGTGCAAGTTCACTGACAGAAACACAACATGCAGATTTCAATTTAATTCCTATTAATTCATGTTCTAATTTAGGCAAATTAGGTAGATGTCAACATCACAAAATAGGCGATGAATAGAAGGGTCATCGCCTATTATGTGATTTGTGGCGATGCTACTTCCATGTCTGCAAAAACAACGTGGTGATGAATTCGGATTCCGTGTATAAATCACAGGCCTTATTAGTAGTCTTCAGGTATATCCAGAATACAGGATATCTAGTAAATTCATCAAGGTATTGTTCTGTTGGCAGCAGGTAAGGTGGTTGTCATAATTATTTTCACATGTTAGCCTGGTGTAGATGGTTTTGTTGCTATCACGTCAGAGATAATAGTCAGAGATATAGATAGAACGAAATTATATAAAGTGGATATTTATATATGAACAATACTGCGGGGGTGGTGTGGAATTGATAACTGAATGTGTTCCACTGATGTTTAATTTTCACGTACACTTTATTAAAGATATATAGTAAGGATGTCACTTTTGACGTGTTGTGGAACTAATTGACTATAATAGTGTAGGTGTTATACATGCATTAGCATGCTCACAAATTCGTGAGGGAATAGTTTGTAAAGTTTATATAAGAAGTAAGCTGAAAGCAAGCAGTTAAACAATCCTGATAATACTCCATTTTGATATCTTGTAAGAGATTTATAACGCTCTCTCTATGGCATATATTTAATTTGTGTCTATCATTGGAAATAATCTATCGTTGTTGGTCCTATTCCTAAAAAGGAAGGAAATAAACCAGTAGTACAGGCTTTTTGCCCTATTTCAATCTTAACCTCCCCTGAAAAGTTTAATAATATACTCTTCACCGAGAAATCTATATCAACAATCAAGACAAGGTCAAGCATCCTTAATTGATGTATAAGCATGGATCTAGATCCGGAAGATCAGTAAATACGAATCTCTTGAGCTATGTTGACAAATGGATGATTTATATTTTGATTTCCGGAAAGCATTTTACATAGTATACAACAGTGGCGAAACGCACGATCGTGCCGATTCCCGTCGGGTTACCTTGACGAAATCGCAAATTTGTACCTACACATTTGTACATGAATAATAATAATAATTAAATGCTCTATGATAAGAAATGACACCTTTTAAATAAAATGCACACGCCTACAGTTTTCGTTATAAATACATACGTTACATAGATATGATGACTTCCGTGCCGAAGTCGGCAACAGGAACCTTCTCTGGCTTTTAGTAGTTTTAGTTAATGATGTGACTTCACATGGCTTAAATACCCACATTTAACACGAAACTTTCTTGATCACTTACTACACGTGAGGATACTTAGTTATAAATTATGATAGATGGCGGCTTATTCTTGAGCTGTTCCCTTATTCAATCGAGATAGCGCTTCCGTTTGTCTTCAAATGCGTACACATTTTCATAAACTGTTTATCTCCATTCTAAGCGACGCGACGCGCAGCTTGTGAGTGATAAAATATGTAGTGAATCAACTTCTAGGTGAAGAAACCCATCTGCTGGGCGGTGAAGAATTCATCTCCCCAGGGCCGGAGAGTTAGAGGTGTGGAAGCCCTTGGTCAAGAAGAGAGTGGAGGCCCCTAATTATTTTTCAAATAGGTTAAATAATATTTTTCTTGCAAGTGTTTCAATAATGTATTTATTTCGTATGGCTCAAAGGATAGAACAGGCAATCAGAAATCAAGTCACACAATAAGTAAATAATCTTTAAATTAAAGCCTCTCATGCAAATGGCACTCTCCGAGCTTTTTTTTAACAAAAGTCATTGATAATTTCGCTGAAATCCAGCTCCCGCAGTAAATCACTTTCAATGCTAAGTAGGGTCATCTTTGATAGGCGGTTTTGTCACACCGTAGTTCTTGAGCCTATTTTTTATAATTAACATTTTGGAAAATAAACGCTCTCCAGTGCGATTCTACACTATCAACACCAAGTAGGTACATTCGCAGTGTGATTTCAATGTTTGAGAATGTAGGTACCCCTGATAGCTCTAACCAGACGAGATCACGGATCGACCATCGGTCGCAAACACAGAAACCATACTCTGGCGCAAATAAAATTTATATACCTACAATAAATAATATTGAAATCATATAAAATTCAAATTACTAGATAAGTTTTCAAATCGTAATGTGGAACCTCTATAACTCGAACCTAGTTAAGTCGAAACCCTCAGTAAGTCGAAAAAAATGCCATTTCCTTCCGCCGAACCCTTAGGATAAGCTGTATCTCGAATTACCTATTTACACTTTGTAACTCGAACAAAATGTTGATTAATTATAAATATGTATTAATACATGTTAATACCCTATATGTCAAATTTCAAAATGGAGACTCCCAAACTCATAGTTAGTGAAATACAACGAGTCAATGACATCTGACGTCTTACTTGGAATTCCCCGAAATAATAGCAATTAAATCCAAAGTGAATGTTCGGGTTCGAGGCTTCTAATCTTTTGTTCTAGTCTTATACACGTGCAACAAATGAATACATACATTAAACTTTCTAAGTAACACAAACCTAAAGTCTAAGACAAAATCATTTATTCAATTTAGGCGTCTACGACGCACTTATGAAGTTCAATTACATATTTTAATATAGGAATATTCTACATTGTATTGCCACGTAAGGCAAAAAATGCATAGCCACTGCAAGAAGAACGTGCATGAAACTCCGAGCCATTCTTTTAAACTTCTTTTAACAATGTGTTACATACTTAACAATAAAATCATTACAATATCTGTTTAATGTATCTGTAAATTACGTAGGTGACAGGCGATAGCTTGGCAGAGGCGGCATTGTCCAAGCATTTTATATCGTTTAAGTAATCATAAACCGTGTAGTAGGGTTTCTTAATCAAAATGTTTTTCACGTGCAACTTGAATTTTCCTTCTGTAAGTATTGTAATATGTTTGAGAACTTTATTATAAAACCGCACACAATCACCTAAAATTGACCTTTTATTTGACTTTGCTAATCGAAAACCTGCCACCGCTATTTTCTATTGATTACTAGTGATGTAAATCATGATTGTCACTGTTTAATTTAAATTTACTCAAATTTTTACGAACATACACCATATGTCAAATGTAAACAGTCTTAGTAAAATATCAATTTCTTTAAATAGATCCCCTAGAGATTCCCTAAGATCCATTTTATATATGGCTCGAATTGCACGCTTTTGTAAGATAAATATTGTCTCTACCTCAGCAGCAGCTCCCCACTTCAGTAGGTACTCCATACGACATAAATCATAATACCGTGGCTAATTTCAAAAAGGCAACAAGAGCGCAATAATTCTCCTAGCTCGGATATATCAACACGACACACATGCACCTGCACCAAGCGATCTATGCGAACCACATAATAATGCTACTCCAGATGCGAGCTGACATGGGGAAACGGTCAACAGGTGAACATGGCGTGCAGATAAGTGTTGCCATAGCATTAAATGGTTGCCTATTTGGTAGGAATCCAAGATTATCATAATTTACGCGTCTACGAAGTTACCCCATTACTCCTTACCAAATATAGCTAACTCAACAACAGACAGTCGTAAATGGGGCATGAAACCAAATTAAATATGCCAAATTGACCCACATTTTGAGTCGTACAAAGGCCTGCCACCGATCATTCTTTTTCGTTAGTTTTTTCTCTATCCACACGACATTGGCGAAATTGTGGCAAGCCCACAGAAGCCACAAAGAAGAAGTTGAAGTTTCTGAGACAGCTTTTTATTGTCAGGCGACAACAAGAAATGTAGAAATGTTTTGAAGCGCTTGTAGCGAAGTTTACTTAGCTGTTCTCAACCGATCAGCAGAGTTAAGCAACGTCGCGCGCGGTCATGAGTTGAATGGGTTGGTGGCTAGTGATGTCACTAGCGGTCACCCATTCAACTCATGACCGCGACTATTGAGACCGACTACTGAGCGTTTCCGTGCTTCGGAGGGCACGTTAAGCCGTCGGTCCCGGTTATTTTCTTAGGATGGCAGTCGTTACAGCATGGTGGTAGGACATTTTGCGAATGCCCGCCTGGCGAGCTACCACCCTCAAGTAGAGAATCTATCGCCAAGCACCTTACGGTGTGTTCCGGCAGCTGTCCTTGAGAGCCAGTACTTCTAGGGTAGCCCGAACAACATCTACGACCAAACATTTATAATACAATATCTAACTACATTATAATATATACTTAAACATACATCTAGAATACATGCCATCAGGCTATTCAAAGCTTAATTTTATTAATTGAAATACATTAACCCATTATATATACATATGAAGTAAACAGTATAGTGGTCAAAGGCTAACCTATCAGGCATAATAAATAAAAAAAGGTAGTTTTACTTTCCCCTTACCTAGTTTTTGCAAAAAACTTTTATTAGGTATGTTACATTTTTGGTAAATTTTTGTTTGAAGGTATCGGATTGCTTGAGACTTTATTGCTACCTAAGTACTCTACGAGATTAGGTTTATGTAAAACTTATACGATAAATGTATTATACGAGTTGTAAACTGCATAGCCAGGCACCTTTAATCAAATAGTTAACTTCGTTAATCTGCTACAAATAAGTTAGGTTCGTTAAACGTTAAAGCGTTAATTCAGCCGTGAATGCTGTCTGCTGCTACCGTAGGTACTACGTGATTGTTGATTCCAGAGAGTACGTGCCTTGGCTAAGGCACTTCTGTAGGGAGTCTTGAAAACAGTTATTTGCAGAGCAACGTATGTGCAGAACCTTTCATGTGAACTGGCAAAATATTAAAGTTTTCTAATATCTGTTCATTACATTGCACTGGAGACGATCAGGAGCATTCAGTATGTTTTCTACTGAAATAAATTCTAAGTCATCATCTTCTTCTAATTTCAGATTTAAAAGGTTGGCAATATCAGGATTAGACTCACTCTAAATCACATGATCACATGATGGCAACTCTGGAAGTATGTCGATCTTCGAGCCGAATTGCACAAATTCCCAAAAAATAGACCTAACTGACCTTGTGATTTTTTTTATATAAGTGAAATTCATAGTGAATATCTATCATTACTTGGGCCAGGATGTCGTATGTGTCTATGTATACCTTTTAGGAGTATGGACGTTAATACTGCATTCATTCTGGCTCTTGTATATTATGATAGGATCTAATAGAGAAAGGAATAAAAAATGCATAGTTAGGTATTTAAGTTATTTGTTCTTGAACTAGGATTGGATAGTCATGCATCACCAGGTCACCGTAATTTCTTAACTAACAAATTATGCTTAAAACTATTACTACATATGAAAAGATAAACCACAATCAAGATAATACTCACTTCCGCAAGCCTCCACGACACAAATTGTCCCCATTTTAACTAAAATTCTTCAAAAATATCACTTGAAAAAAACATTCCGCCATTAACGTCCGAGTCAGCGATTTCATGCGGGGTTGTCAGTCCAGGTGTCCGTATTTCATACATATAAAAGAAAACCTATACGCCAATCGCAAAAAAAATGCGTTAATAAGGCTTTACACGTAGCAACAAATAATATTGCTTTAAAATGTCGGTAATGAATTATTACCGACATGTTAAAGCAATAATTTATATTAAGAAAGTTTATGTTTTACTTCATTACATTACATCAATCGCATATTTTTCTATAAACAACGAAAGGATTGAAATCAACTTAATTCTTGCAACTCTAAGTCACTGTTAGAACGGGACACAGCGTTCAGAGATTACTCTCACACTTGGCTTCATTTTCATTTTGCGCGCAAAAGACTTGCGACCTTAGTAATCTTAGCATAAGGTTTTTTTTTTTTTATTTTAGCTGCTAGATGCACTGATAGAGCTCATTCCTGCTGTACTTACAGTTAGTTAGTAGTACTTATTACTTGCATGGTCTTGTCTTGAAGAAAATAAAAGTGAAAATTTGTAATATTATAGATTAGTTTACAAATGTTTCACTTTTATTTTCATCAAGACACACAATCAACAACACTAGGTAGTCATGGAAACCTTCACTATTACAAAAATATACATTATCTACGACATAAACTAAGTGACTCCTCAGAATAATTACGTCCCTCAAGTATTTATGTAATATTACTTACGGCAATATTACATCCAAATCTATATGCGTTGGCCGATGAACAGACTGGAGTAGTTAAAGGGAATTATAATGCGATACACATAGCGAGGTATTACGAAGGGAGAAATAGATAAGGTGGGTAAACCATGGAATGCCATCCTAACATTTGAACTATTATTTTACCTTATATTTTAGACAAACAAAAGAAAATATATGTTGAACAACGCATTGAGTTATTATATAAAAAAAAACATCTAGGTATACCTACTAACGCCATTAAATATTTATTAAATTGTGTTTGAACAAAGCTCCCCCAATTGGCCTTACAAAAAACAAACCACTAATTAAGGCCGTCATGCTAATGAAAATTAAATCAGCTATTGAACTAACCTTAGTAAAAACAAGATCTCAAAATCTTTTGTACAAAATAATAAACACCCCCATATGTATTATATACCCCCCATTTACGCCTGTTTTCTTGATTTGTCGAGGGCCTTTGACCTGGTTTCTTATGATATCCTGTGGCAGAAACTAAACAGTATCTCAGTGCCATGTGAACTAGTTGAGATCTTCAAATATTGGTATCGAAACCAGGTCAACGTCGTTCGATTGTCGAGCGCGTATTCGGATCCGTACAGGTTGGAGTGTGGAGTGAGACAAGGTGGGTTGACCTCGCCAAAGCTCTTCAACCTGTACGTGAACGCACTGATTGAGGAGCTCAGTAGCACTCATGTGGGATGTCACATCGACGGAGTGTGTCTCAATAACATTAGTTACGCAGACGATATGGTGCTGCTGAGTGCCTCGGTCTGTGGGCTGTCGAAGTTATTAGGCATCTGTGAAAGATATGTACTGAGTCACGGTTTGGTCTATAATATAAGAAAATCCGAATGCATGGTCTTTCAGGTGGGAGGGAAGTATCTAGATAGAATACCACTTATCAAATTATACGGCACACCGCTTGAAAAAGTTGAACAAGTAAAATATCTTGGTCACTTGATAACCTCTGACCTGAAAGACAATGCGGATATAGAGAGAGAACGTAGGGCGCTGTCTGTAAGAGCTAACATGATTGCCCGCAGGTTTGCTCGTTGTTCGAGTGAGGTTAAAATCACTCTTTTCAGAGCTTTTTGTACCTCTTTCTACACGAGCAGCCTGTGGCTAAACTATTCTCAGAAGCAGTACAGCGCCCTACGCGTTCAATATAATAATGCTTTCAGGGTTTTGTTACGGCTGCCACGGTTCTGTAGCGCATCAGGGATGTTTGCCGAATCGCGTGTGGATTGTTTCTATGCAACCATGCGGAAACGGTGCACATCACTGGTGCGCAGGATTCGGGCCAGCTCTAATAGTATCCTGAAGGTATTTGGTGAAAGGTTTGATTGCCAGTACTTGAACCAGTGCTCTAGGATTCACTTATTGACTTTAAATAGTACATAATTGACTTTGAACTATATTGACATTGAATTGATATTTTATTTATACATTTTTATTTTATTTTATCTTTAATTATTATTTTTATTGACATTTTATTAATGTACCTACATATTTTGAATTTAATTTAATGTATTCGGACTTACAATTTGACATATTATTATTTCAACAATTAGTATCAATGCAATGTCTAATGCTAGTTTATTTATTGACAATCTTATGTGCCTTCTATTATATCTTGATAATATTGTATGATCTGAGTTGGTCGAAATAAAGAATTATTATTATTATTCACTTTATTTATTATACAACATAATTTTAAATTTTTTACAACATTATTACAAAAATAAATATTATAAAAAACTTAAAACTAGGGTGCCGCTGGTCGCGGGGCAGAGCCCAAGCGACCAGTGGTTAGGGCTGCAGAGAGAGGAACCTCCGGACAATGCGTGTTGTGTCCAGTATCACTGCCTTCTGCATCAGACCCTTGATCCAACCATCTAGCGAGAGCCTCTTAAGGTGTTGGTCGAGGCTCTTCGCTATAAGGCCGTTCGCCGAAACGACTATCGGGACAATGATCGTCGAGTCAACATCCCACATGGCGGTTACCTCGTGAGCCAAATCAAGGTACTTGCTGACTTTATCCTTTTCGGCCTTAACGAGATTCTCGTCATGTGGGATGGTGATATCTACGAGCACTGCCCGGCGCTGGGATCGGTCGACCACCACGATATCAGGTTTATTGCAAACAATAGTCCTGTCCGTGATGATAGAGCGGTCCCAGTAGAGCAATGCACGACCATTCTCGAGAACTGGCGCCGGTGCGTACTGGTAGTACGGCACCTCTGACTCAACAAGGCCGTATTGAAGGGCAAGTTGCTGGTGGATGATCTTGGCCACTTGGTTGTGCCTGTGCAAATACTCGCCGTTAGCAAGATGCGAACAACCGGAAATGATATGCCTGAGTGACTCTCCGGGTCGGCGGCATGCTCGACAAATGTCGACCGTACCGTCCTTCAAGATATATTTCCGATAGTTGTTCGTCATCATTACTTCGTCTGCAATTGCACAGGCAAAACCCTCGGTTTCCCCAAAGAGGTCTCCGAAGCGTAGCCAATTCACCGAAGCTGGTAAATCCACATCAGGCCCTGTTAGGGCCCGGAAAAACCTACCGTGCAGCTCCTTGCCTTTCCATACTGCCTTGCGGTCATCGGTGCTCAGCATCGTTGGTTTGCGCCAGTTTTTTTTTCTTTTTTTTTTTTTTTTTTTTTTTTTATTATTATTATTATTATATGTAACATTTTCACTTTAAATTGTTTCACTTAACAACAATACAAAACGACAGTAAAACTAACTGATTATTAATTATTAGCTTTCCGGCCGCGGCTCTGCCCGCGCGTATGTCGGCTATCGCGCAAAACCATTCACACACCACACACACACACACCATTTTGACTGTCTGTTCCGACCGGGATCACGGTCGTCTGAAAAAAAAGGTTTAGTGTGGAGCTTGTATATATCCGATTGTTATTATTCAAACGTTGTTAGTAAGCTAGTATCCTTGGCTATACACCACAAAAACCACATCACTCCACGGGAAGTTATTCAAATCGTGAAATGAAAATAAAAAACTTTAACACGATACTTTTTGCCGCCAAACACACGTGCATGGAAATTTGCGTAATAAATAATCTCATAACTACTTTAACCTACTAAACCTAAGAATCTGTTATAATTCAGGTGTAATTACATGTAATATTTTTTTTAATGTTATTGTGACGGAACAAGCTCGAGGCCCACCTGATGTTAAGTGGACTAACCTCTGCCTAGATCAGATGCATTAAATCACAAGTGACGAATTGCATTGCACGGCGTCCGTCACCTTGAGACATAGTTGTTAAGTCTCTTCAATCAAATCAAATCAAAGTTGAAGGTGGAATAGTTCCGGCAAAAAAAGTACTGTTTATTGCCATTTAAGTCATGTGTTTCCTTTTCCTGTAAAATTTTCCATGAAAAGGTCTATTTTCATTTCTTTTCCCGTAAAGCCTATATGATGAGGATTGCGTTGGTACCAAGAAGTATATATATTACACATTGCATCAAATAAACCCGATCATCAAGAATTTCGAACCATCATTGTTCTTGTTTTGGCGCGATATACTTTGCCTATGAAATAAACCAAAATAATTAGTAACACTGACCGATAGAATAATATTAGGTCCTTACATATGAAATTGGCGTTTTGTATGGGAGGAACAAAAAGTCGAATATTTTTTAATATAATATATTTAATTAATCAAAGTATGAACCATTATTTTCTATGCACTTTTGCCATCTCATAGGTAGTTCATTGATCCCTTTACTAAAAAAACCAGTCGGACGGGAATCAATAAAATCTTTGAAGGCGATTTGGACTGCCCCATCGGAGTTGAATTTTTTCCCTTGCAAGAAGTTATCCAAATTTCGAAAAAAATGGTAATCTGTTGGAGCAAGGTCCGGGGAGTACGGAGGATGTCTTAGACTTTCCAATTGAAGCTCTTCTAATTTAGTAGCCGTCTGTAGCGCAGTGTGTGGTCTAGCGTTGTCGTGAAGCAGCAGTGGCGTGGAGCGATTGACCAGCCTAGGTTGTTTAGCCGCTAGCTTTTCCATCATGGTTTGCAATTCCTGACAATAGACATCAGCCGTAATAGTCTGGCCAGATTTGAAAAAACTGTAATGAACAATACCGGCACTAGTCCACCAAACGCTTACAAGTAACTTTTTTGAGGTTAATTTTCGCTTGGGGCAGGATTTGGCTGGCTGGCCAGGATCTAACCATTGCGGTGAGCGCTTCCGATTATCGTAAAGAACCCATTTTTCATCACAGGTAATGATTCGGTTTAAAATACCTTCAGTGATAAAAAAAAATAGCTTAAATAAATAGCTTCAGTGATTTATATACATGGTGTACATACATATTATGACGATTACAACTCTTTCAACTATTTGAATCGTTATATCGCAAAACCGGTGGCTCTTAGGAAAAAAGTAGTAGAACATTTTTTAAAGGTAATCATCTGATCTACAATTTTTGTAAGGCCATTTTTTTGATAAAACTTACCGTTTTGCGCGTGTGGCTTTTGACCCCAAGTATTTTTTTTCTAGTGTTGGATCCATAGACGTAGGATTTTTTCGCTGCGCTCAAGCCTATTGTTTGATCGGTGAGGACTTTTTAGTTATCATTATCTATATATCTATGGTGTTCTGAACAATACTACCAATTTTAAGCGGGCTGCGAATTTTTGTAACTTCTCTCCTACGAATAAATATATTCGTAGCTTCTCTCTATTAATTTTGGTCTAAATTTACCGGATTAAAAGTAGTTATGACTTTGAAGCTGTTATCAACACAAACTAACTTTATTCTATTGAATATATCTATAATACTGTTCCTATTCCTTATACAGTGCAGTGGTGACGCTGCACATTAGGCGCACAAGTCATATTAACTAGCAACAATGGTGTCAGCTGGCCCTCAGATTATATAGTAGAATAGATTAATTGTATTCTACTATATATTAGTATAGTATACAATAAATCTAAAGACGTTTTTTGGATTGAGTGCGCAGGGTGGTGTATTTTATCATATATGTATAACAGAAATAACAACGGGCCCAATATACTGCCTTATGGTATTATATGGTTCTTATATCAGATATTATCGATTTTTTTATTTTTAGCAATTGATGTATTTTCTGTGTACTGTCTACGATTTTTCAGGTAGCTCTTTATATGAATTTTTAGTATTCGGTTTTATAACCAGCCAATAATTTTATTAGCTGGCTATAAAACCAAATCTAATACTTTCTATATACATCCAAACTATTGTACCTAGCTACTGTTACTGACAAAGACATTTTTATAAACTGTCATCATGGGAATCCAGCAGTGATCTCTTATTATCCACATGGACGATATCGTCTATGGCTATTGTTATAATTATCTACGATTCGCATGTGTTCAGTAATTTCCATTAACATATCAAGTCACACACATTAGAGTCAATATCAAAAGAAAAACAAACTTGCGGCAATCTAATATGCTATCTGGGTGGGAGTGGAATAAAATACATGGAGTCAGAAGAAATTATGTGTATACTTATTAATATTAAAAGCTATGGAATTTATACATATAGGTATACCTTCAGTTAACACCGCAATACCACAGAATACAAAGGACAATACTTACCTATACGTTGCAATTAAATATATAGATTATTAATTTCGATTACCTACATGGGTTAAGTATAGTGTGCTGCTGCCTGTCGTCTTTGGCAGCGTAGAAATACATATTGGTATCAAGCCACATTATTTAGCGAGATATAAGCTCGAATGGCTACTACCTAGGTTGGTATCAACAGGACTTAGGCCACTATTATTAGGTATTCTAAACCTAGACAGGCCCTCCTTTCGTCCTACCTTTCTTCGCGTACCTATTAAGAAGCCGGTTGATAAATATTAAACATAAACATCTTTTTCCGAGTCTTAATTACCTAACTATAAGTACCTAATCATTACATGTATTGTTTTAATGATAAATAAATAAATAATCACATATTTCTTGACATTTTTTTGTCGGATATCCTATAATAGATAAAAAAAGATATAATGCGGGATTCTCCCCAAGCAGAAACGCTTTTGTTCACCTTTCTTTTAGTTTTTTGCTCTATCCTAAATAGGTAACACATATCTACAAGGTATCAAACTATTTGTGCAATATAATATGTAGGCACTCTAATTAAAACAAAAAAATATTTAGAAAAAACCAGTCAAGTTGAAGCTTACATCCTTCGCGCGATCGTTAGCGCAAAACAGAATGAAAAACATATACTTAACGTATTTTCAATTGGCGTCTATGATTTGGGGCAACTAAGGGCACGTTTAATTAACTCTTTTATATTTTTTCAAAGTTCGTGTTTCAGTGTCCACAATGTATACCATAGTAGGTCCATCGGAACTGTTTTCAAACCAAAATACCCACGGGTAGTTTTAACGACTGTCATCTTAAAGTATCCAAAAACAAGGACGCATTATAAACTGTCCTTATCAACTTTGAAACATGTAAGTTTATGGAGTTTCTGATGAATTCCGCTATATTGGTCTTGTCTATGGACGAGCAACTGGAATGTGTGCAGTCGAAGATGTTGACGAGCTTAGTTCGTATTTTGTCCGGGTCGTGGTGGTGAATTGTTTTCGGTGAAATCCTCTTGGCTTTCTTGTACAAGTTGTCAGCCATCATGGTGAGGTTGAATGTCAGTAAATCGTTGTGTCGCTTCACCTCATTCCGCGCCATCCGACCCAGTAGATACCCTGGAAAAATGTATAGCCTCTGCTCAGTATTTTATTTTGCGAATGTCCGAAATGTAGAAAATCTGTTGCCAAGCACCTAACCGTGTCCTTGAGAACCAGTGAAATTACAGGCACAAAAGACTTAACAACTATGTCCCAAATTAACGGGCGCAGTGCAATTCGTGACTTATGATGAAATGCATCTGCTATAGGCAGAGGTTAGTCCACTTAACATCAGGTGGGCCTGGAGCTCGTTCCGTCACAATAACATAAAAAAAGACTCCCAAGAGACATTTTAAGATTTAATAAATCAATCTTATGATGAGATTTGAGACCTCGCCATTAGCTGATATTACAAACCAATCTGCCTCAAACGCGGTCTTGAGCTATGAATCTTAAAGTTGAACTTGCCGGTCACTTCTCCATAAGCCCATACATTTCAAGTTAATTACCTTTTTACAATGATACAAGCTTAAAGAAAATGAAGAGATAAATCAATATCATGATTAGTTCTTGACCTAAAACCTCACATAAGGAAGTTATCAGCCTTCTAACTTTGTATGGAGAAGTGACCAGCCAGTTCAACCTGATGATAATTCTTGAGAGAGGAATTTTCCGAGTTGCTGTTGATTATGTGTTTATTTTTTAGCGAAGATATTATGAAGCAGCCCACAGATATCCGAGGAATATGATATTCACTACGTAAAATTAGTTTCGTTTAGGCAGGAAAAGCGTCATCTATAGACATATTCATAATTGCACAAAACGAAATATTAATATAAAGTATGTTACGTATTAAAATAACTTAACGGTTTTTATAAACTTGGATTTGCACAGAAAGAGAAAACAATGCCGCCAGGATGAAAGAATTGAGAGATCAAAGATGGCAGGCAGATCATGGCAGCAATGTATAGATAATAATAGTAATTATATTGATTAAATAAATATGTAAAATAGAAAAAAAAAAAAAAATTTCAGTATAAATCAGCAATTTCATAATTTAACTTAAACCCTAATATACCTATAGTTTGTAAAATATTGCGGTATTAGAACGTAATATATAATATGTGAATAATAATATAATATAATTAGAAATGTATGCCCCCCGTGGGGTGCAGGGTTAGAATTGCACCTACCCATATCATCCTGTGGGTGTCGTAAGATGCAACTAAGGGAAAAATACTGGAAGGTGGGCAGCAGCACCTTGTAAAGAACAGCCATCTGACACTGCGATCCCCAAGCCGCCTGCCAAGCGTGGGGATTATGGCAAATACCTCCTTAATAGGGGAGGATGTGTTCAGCAGTGGACGAGTCGGCTGTTACAGTACAGTATATAATATGTTATGTTATAATACCGCCGCTCGGTAAAATATAAGGTTGCGAAATGCATTATAATCTGCGGGTTGGCATCAGGCTGCAGTAAGCTCATCTTGCTAGTTTTAATTTGAACCTATTCATTTTAAACAGTTGGGTCCACGGTCACAAACTGCACCAAACATGTGCCAAAATATTTGAATAGAAATTGAGAGTGAACAGATTAACACAATAGTTAATACTAATCGTAACCACTCGTAGCAGATTCAAATTAGACAAGTCTCAATATTAACTAATTTAAGTACCTAGTAGTGTTTTTGTTTCTAGTTGCTCCCTATGGTCATTACTTGGATCGGTGACCGGGGTAATATACCTATATATTTTATTGTGACGAAACAAGCCCGAGGCCCACCTGATGATAAGTGGACTAACCTCTGCCTATAACAGATGCATTTCGTCAACGACGAATTGCACTGTGCCCGTGAGACGTACAGTTGTAAAGTCTCATGTGGCTGTAATTTTACTGGCTCTCAAGGACAGCTGCCGGAACACACCGTTAGGTGCTTGGCGACAGATTTTCTACTTGAGGGTGGTAGCTAGCCAGAATGGCATTCGCAAAATACCCTTCCACCATGCGGTGAAGCTCAAGCCCGCGGCGGGATTCGAACCATGGACCTGCTGCAGGCAGTCTATAGCCAATGCCACTGAGCCATCACTGCTTTAAAAACTGTAAAAGTTTTCAGACTGTCTGAAGGCCTCCAAAAAAGCTTAACGACTACCGGGACCGACGACGGTTCAGTGTTACCCAAAGCACGGAAGTGCTCAGTAATAATGACACCTAGCGCGGCGCCCCTATCGGTCCCCCTTGACAGAGAGTTTGACATATGCCATCAAACCCAACTGTACTTGAACAAGTGTCAATTTTCTTGTCAACCAATCTACCAGTGGGCTGCCGGGTTATAGTCATAAGAGGCAACGGAAGGAAAAATACCAGGAGATGGCAGCAGCACCTGAAGCATTACCATCTTATACTGCAATGTCCAAGACGCCTGCCATGCGTGGGGATTATGGCACAATGGGGGAGAGGTTTGTTCAACGGTGATCGTTCGTGTGATGCTGAATCGCTCTACAGAGATTGACACAGCAAGACCAGACGAGAGAGAATGGAACAATTGGATAGTGAACACCTCGGCAAACTAAATCAGCACTGGATTAACAGATAGGATTTAATACATCATCCATCACCACGCTGGTGATGCCGCGGGGCGTAACTAGTTGAGCACGAAGAATGTAACAGTGATAGAAGTATAAGAGAAATACCACAACTTACTACATTTTGAAGCAATGATGGTCGAGCGGTAATAGCTATGGACTGCCGTGCTGCAGGTCCCTGCTTCGATCCCCACCGTCGGCTTGAGCTTCACCGCATGGTGGAAGAGCATTTTGCGATTGCCCGGCTGGCTAGCTACCACCCACAAGTAGAAAATCTTTCGCCAGTCGCTGAGCCAGTGAAAGCACAGGCACATGAGACTTAAGAAAAAGGTGACCGGCGCAGTGCAATTCTTCACTTGTTATGAAATGCATCTGCAATCTAGACAGACGTTAGTCCGCTCAACATCAGGTGGGCCTCGAGCTTGTTCCGTCACAACCGTCTCCTATATGGTCTATACAAGCGCGCAACCTGAGTGACGTTAGGTATGATGTACTTATCCACATTCGCCTCAAACGAATTTTAATCAATTATTTCCAGTTAGAAAACTATTCTTTGACTATAATTATTATTTTGCAACACGCGTAATATTTATTTATATTATGTTTTTCATATTAATTCTCAATATTATGCGAGCCGGTTGCTAAATAATATTTAAATCTTACAAAACAGTTTTTTTTATAGAGATCAATTTACTAAGAACGAGTATTTAGTTAGTTTCATATAAAATATCTGGCAACATCCACAATATGATAATAAATTCCAAAGTTCAACGTATTGTTAGTAAATAAATAAAACACTGCCTCACCTCCAAATATACATATCAATCCAATCATTAACACGAGAATCGTAAACAGTCGCCTCGTGACCTGAGGGTCCGAGTTAGTGCAGTTCCTCCTCTCAATGCTCATCACCAGGCCGCAGTCACTTACTAAAGGCGCGAGTCCAAGAGATCACTAGTCACTACATGCAGTCGATACGGAGCAGATCTCGCAGCGCGCAATGGCCGTGAATCCTATTTTATTTTTAGATAAGTTTCATGTTATGTCTGGGCCGGTGAATGACTGTCCGTCACGGATTCCCGCTAAAAAGTGAATAATTAGGCGTAGGTAGGTAAATGTTATTCCTTTTCCGCGAGTTTCGTGTTTTCGTGAGAATTATTTTGGAAAGATTAAAGACATTGCGACTGTCACACCCGGCTTAAATTTTCTGAGAATAAATATTTCTTTATATTATATGATCAGAAGCTTTACCGCGTTCTAAGTCAAAATCACAATAACAAATTTTAGAGCACTAAATAACTAGTGCGGATATTCTAGAAATCCCCTCCGTTATGGACATATTTCAATTAATAAGATTAAACAACCGTTGCTTTTTTTTTTTAAATGTTATTGTGATGGAACAAGCGCGAGGCCCACCTGATGTTAAGCGGTATCCTCTGCCTATAACAGATGCATTTCATCACAAGTGACAAACTGCACTGCGCCCATCACCTTGAGGCATACCTGTTAAGTCTCATTTTGCCTGTTATTTCACTGGCTCTCAAGGACTGCTGCCTGCATTCGCAAAATGCCCTTCCACCATGCGGTGAAGCTCAAGCTCTGGGCGGGATTCGAACCATGGACCTGCTGCGGTCCATAGCTAATGCCACTGAGCCATCACTGCTTATTATAAAAAATAATAATATATATTAACATTTAAATTATAATATTATATTATCTTACACGCATCGGTTTTTGGATACTTACACTTTTTTTGTATATATCACAGATCACAGGCAATCGACAAGTTATAGTTATCTAACATTACGAAAACAGGCTTAAACGTATGATATACAAGGTAAATAAAGCTATACTATTAGTATAGATACAATATAGAAAAATAACTTCTTTCACGAACTATATCTCGAAGACTGTTGCTGAAACAGACTGTTAGGTTGATGATGGAGAAGTTTTACTTATCAGTGGTTACTGGTTACGTATAACAAATATATAAACCAATTATACTGCGTACGCGGTGGCGTTCAAAGTGGCAATCAGTTTATATCTTTTAGTTTCTATGAGTTAATATTGATGATAACATGCTTTTTATTTTTGATAAAAAACCTGATATTTAAAAAAAAGAGCTGAGCGCCATTGCTGACGCGGCTGAATGCGTTTGTAGGTGCGAATGTTTTGTGAGTTGTAACTAATAAAAATATATCCAAATACCGATATGTGTATTAAAATATGATCATTGTCCATAATAGTGAGGATTTCGAGCAAATATTAGGTCCTTACATATGAAATTGGCGTTTTTCGTACTGGCCACTTTAATCACGAATTTCTCCTCTTTGGTAAGGAATTCCAAATTCAAATTTGTACAGCTATAGACTCATGTATTTGTGCTTCGATGATCGTCATTCATTTGTTTTTTTTCTTCTGTTTTTTTCTGTTTGCGTCACTCATTTTACAAAATGGAAAACCTTAAATATCGCATTATTTACGAGTACGAGTTCCGCCGTGGCACTAGTGCTGCGGAAACAACTCGAAGGGTGAATGATGTGTATGGCGGTCGTGTTGCAAAAGAAAACACAGTTCGTTTTTGGTTCCAACGTTTTCGTTCTGGAAATTTCGACCTGCAGAACAAGCCCCGTGGACGGCCTGAGACTCAAGTTGATAATGAAGAGTTGAAGGCTATTGTGGAAGCGGATCCATCGCAAACCACGTCCGAGTTAGCTGCAGGCTGCGATGTTAGTGATAAAACTGTTTTAATTCACTTGAAGCAAATTGGGAAGATTAAAAAGCTGGAAAGGTGGGTACCTCACGAATTGACTGAAACAAACCGGCAAACGCGCGTCGACTGCTGCGTTACATTACTAAACCGGCACAATAATGAAGGTATTTTAAACCGAATCATTACCTGTGATGAAAAATGGGTTCTTTACGATAATCGGAAGCGCTCAGCGCAATGGTTAGATCCTGGCCAGCCAGCCAAATCCTGCCCCAAGCGAAAATTAACCCCAAAAAAGTTACTTGTAAGCGTTTGGTGGACTAGTGCCGGTATTGTTCATTACAGTTTTTTCAAATCTGGCCAGACTATTACGGCTGATGTCTATTGTCAGGAATTGCAAACCATGATGGAAAAGCTAGCGGCTAAACAACCTAGGCTGGTCAATCGCTCCACGCCACTGCTGCTTCACGACAACGCTAGACCACACACTGCGCTACAGACGGCTACTAAATTAGAAGAGCTTCAATTGGAAAGTCTAAGACATCCTCCGTACTCCCCGGACCTTGCTCCAACAGATTACCATTTTTTTCGAAATTTGGATAACTTCTTGCAAGGGAAAAAAATCAACTCCGATGGGGCAGTCCAAATCGCCTTTCGCCGGTTCATACTTTGATTAATTAAATATATTATATTAAAAAATATTCGACTTTTTGTTCCTCCCATACAAAACGCCAATTTCATATGTAAGGACCTAATATATGTTGAGGTGATATACCAACCTACTTAGCATCAGTGTAAAGAGGTTGAACTACTACCATAATCTACTGGTTGCCAAGGAACCAATGTTTGTTGGTTTTGTAATGTTAACGAATGAATTAACTTCTCTTGACAAGTTTCTTAGTGTTTTTTTTTAATATTGTTAGGTTTGCAATAACGCCTGCTATGATTATATATTTTTATATTACATACATATATTTATGATTACATTACAAAATCACAAATATACGATAGGATTTTTTTTTTTATCCCGCACATGACTTAAGATTTTCCTATCGTATATTTGTGATTTTGTAATTCCTTATAGTGTGTTATATTTTCCAATAAAAAAACTGTTATCTATTTAATATACATTTGTGAGAACTCTACTCATTTTCAATTCCACTGTAGTTCTGCTAGGAATCAACATATTCCTTTAAGAATATATTCCCGAAATCTCCACTCTGGATCCAAACGGTAGTGGGCATGGTTAGTGATGATTCCGGGAATATACCATTTAGGGATCTTTAGGGCCTACTAACTTTAGAATAAGTACCTGTTGTATGGAAACATTAGTTTTCAACGAGTGAATCCGGCTCATATTCTTGTCATAGGATCGCTGTTAATTGAGATGGCCCCCGAATTTGTGACATCCCACGCACTGACGTAGGTGCTTCGTTGATTGGAGTTTTATCTAAAATAGTTCTGATAACCACATAGGTACGTACCAATCTATAAATTGTAAGATATTGGTTATTTCCACATCCGTTTCTCGTAATGACGAAGGTTACTCTATTCTAAAACTAAAGACCTTGTTTGATTCATTGATTCTAAGTCTACCCACACAAACGGAAATGTTTGTTTACAACTATTACGTGTAGGTCGAAGCGTGTTGGCAATTGACATTTTATTTCCGATAGCCTAGCGTTTGATAACAATCTCACCTAACAGTATGTAGTTATAAGACCGGTCCTAGAGAATGGGAACTGGGTTTCTAGATCAGCTGCTTGAACACATCGCTCTGAGCTTTTTTTTTGTTATTGTGACTGAACAAGCTCGAGGCTCACCTAATGTTAAGCGAACTAACCTCTGCCTTAAACAGATGCATTTCGTCACAAGTCACGAATTGCACTGCACCCGTCACCTTGAGATATAGTTGTTAAGTCTCATCTGCCTGTAATTTTACTGGCACTGCTGCCGGAACACACCGTTCTGTGCTTAGCGACAGATTTTCTACTTGAGGGTGGTGGCTAGCCAGGCAGATAATCGCATAATGCCCTTCCACCATGCGGTGAAGCCCAAGCCGGATGGGGATTGAACCAGGGACCTGCGGCACGGCAGTCCATAGCTATTACCGATCGGCCATCATTGCTTCAAATCAAGCTTGTCGACAAATATTCTACTAGAAGTTAGCTACGCGGACATTCGCAATATATGCGTACCATGCGTCGAAAAGCTCGAGCCTACGGTAAAAACGACCCAAGTACCTACGCGGCAGATCAGTCTGATGAGGGTCATCGCCGCTGGTTCATTATTGTTTATTTATTATATCTTAAATTATCTTTTTTCGTTTATTATGTGTACATAGCCCATACGAATATTTAACATCTGTATACTTCAGTCCTGAAATCTACTCAAAGTATTTTTTTATAGACTGAACCTACTTATTGACGGGTTGTTCCCGTGGACCAATCACGTAGCAGAACTAGCTATAGGTACCACATACCTACCTTTATTGACAGAGAACAATCTAGAAGCTAGCACGCGACCGTAGCCTACCTAAGTGTCATTGGCTGATGATGCGGCCAAAGGTTGGGAACTGGCTCTCAAGGACAGCTGCCAGACGGAATACACCGTTAAGTGTTTGGCGACAGATTTTCTACTTATAGGTGTGGTACTTTGCTAGTCAGGGGGGTATCTTACTATCATGCTATAATAAATGCACTCCTTAGACAACAGCCGAAACCGACAGCTTAAAGTGCCCTCTAAAGCTTGTACGCACCCAGTAGTAAATGCCACTAGCGGTCAGATCACGCAAGTCATGACCGCAGCCACAGATCAGCCCCTAATTACAATTGGGTGTAATGCGTGACCGCAGCGAACATTGCTTAACTTCGGTTAAGAACGGCTAAGAAAACTCCGCTAAGAGCGCTGTAATGGTCTGTTGGGTACTCCATGAACAGACCTAAAGCACCCCATGCCAGCCCCGCTTGTGCGTACAGTTCAGCGTCACACTTCAACATCATCACTTACAAGCAAGTAGACTAACGATAGTATGTAGGTGATCAGACATTCTATCCTTTGACACATGCACATCAAGTAGTCCACTGTTGTACAAATCTTCCAACATATAGAACGTCACAATGAACGGCTCTTGTATATATCTGACGGCTCCTTGAGGCTCACTACACTACACCAGCCGTTTTCAAAGCATTTTCTGCCCTGTCTCTATCTCTACAATGTAGTATAGGTACCTATCGCTATAAATACTTGTAAAATCGTGATAGATACAAAGTCGAAAATGGTTTCAAAGTAAAACTCTCGGCCGCTGCGCTACCACTTCAGTAGGAAATGTCATCAGTCCACCTAGTCGGGGGCCTGCGCTCTACGTCTTCCGGTATAATGTGGTAACCACTCGAGAACCCCTCAGTCACCCATCGGTTATCGGTACGTCGAGCAATGTGGCCTGCCCATTGACACTTCAACTTATTCTGAAGGCCATTTGGTGTCGGGTTCTTCGGCGAATATCTTCATTCCCGATTTTATCGCGCTAAGAAACTTCGAGCATAGCGCTCTCAATAGCTTGTTGATCGAGTTGAGCTTGTCAATAAGGGCCATAGTTAAAGACCATGCCTCAGTGCTATAATCACTGATAATACACACTGTGCAAGAATGTGGTCTTCAGGATCTACGAGATGTTAGATGTCGCTTTATTTCCCAAATACCGGGCATCCGAGTTGGATTATTTGAACCCTCTCCTCGAAGTTCGATCTACCTAACGACAGTCTGTCCCAAGAAATGCTCAACAACTTTAAGACTATCGTTCCCAACAACTACTGGTACTGTACTGTACTGTATCAGCCGGATCGTCCACTGCTGAACATAGCCTCCCCTATTAGAGGGGTATTTGCCATAATCCCCACGTTTGGCAGGCGGCTTGGGGATCGCAGTGTAAGATAGTAGTTCTTTAGAAGGCTGCCCACCTTCCAGTATAATTATTCCCTTAGTCGCCTTTTACGACAGGCACGGGATGATATCGGGAGGTGCAATTCTAACCCGGCACCCCACGGGGCAACTACTACTGGTACGAGTGTGAAAATCTACTGAGGTCGCTGTGCATTGTACTGAGTTCCTCAAGCGACTCTGCCATTATGACTATGTCATGCGGGAAACTAAGGTGAGTGATGTATTCGCCATAGACGTTGATGCCTAATTAATTTCAGTTCAAGAGCTTAAAAATGTCCATCACCGCATTCGGAAACAGTTTCGGAGAAATAACGTATATATGTATTTATTATATTAAAAGAATAACCTTCATATCCTTATCACAGACATTTAGAGTTGGTACAATATGTTTTCTCTTACAACACTAGGATATTGGTATTTATAGTTTTCGCTTATTTT
The DNA here is from genome assembly GCA_963890685.1 of Plagodis pulveraria. NCBI lineage: Eukaryota > Metazoa > Arthropoda > Insecta > Lepidoptera > Geometridae > Plagodis > Plagodis pulveraria. The sequence goes on along the minus strand of OY982964.1, from coordinate 3,694,391 downwards.
TTATAGCCGACCGCCGTGAGCCCTTTATTCAAAACCTCCTTGGGCTATTTATAAGAAGTATATTGTCGCTACCTTCGGTTATCTAAAGGACCTTGTTATTCACCCAATATACAGCAACAACTTACACACTTTGTCGCCAGTAGTGGCACACTGCTCATTCAACGCACTCACAGCTCTTGCCCTCAATAAATTAAAGAAATGTAGTATTTGAACAAATAATCTTTTATTATAATTTATACAAATGTCTTATAAAAATATGTATTATAACTAAAATCATTTATTATTTCAAAAACTTAATATTTAACATCACATATTTGTACATATTAGCCCTGTTTCAATATATTCAAGTAAAAATACGTTTCATGAATGTATTCTGAGGCGTTTTGATATAAGGACCTGGGCGACCGAGCAACGCTCAGTAGCAGTGTAAAACGAACTCTCCCAGACAGACTAGCTTAGACGATTTATTGACTCCGTAAAACACATTTTTTTAGTGTAACATGCGGTATTAGTTGTATGTGCAAGGAGGCTGCGGATTTAGCACAGCCGATCTGAAGCTTTTATAATTTTGTCGAAATAAGATGGCAATACTAATATGCAAGGCAAAGGCCATAGAAGGTATAGATAGCGTGAAGAAGGATATGTGTGCGAAAAGTGTGATTAGTTGATGAAAAGCAACAGAACAGAGTTGACAAAAAATACACGTCCTGCCGACCCCACTTAAGATGGGAGAAGGACACGACAAAGAGAAGAGATCTATCGATATGCGTAATATGCATGAGAGCAATATGTATACTTAAATAATGAATTTATTGATTTGTATTTGCGTTCTTGAGATCGAAAACAAAACTATCCTATAGTATTTTTGTTCGCTCTTCAATTATTTGTGTATAATATAGATCCAGCATGGCGTCATCTTTGGGAAAATTCGTTTTACATCTGTTCGGAGCGAAGCGCTATAAATCCAACAATGGGCCGGCGCTGACTGACGGCACGGCATGCTTCGGCAACCCATTGGATGGTGAAGCATGCCGCGGCACGTCGTGGAATTACCCAGGAAGCGCAGCCAATCTAGCATATTCCTAAGTTGATAGTATCGATATGATTCACTGGGATTTAGTATTATAAAGGCATCCTGCGGAATGCCAGGGCATGACACGAGAAGCTACACTCAGAAACAAAGTATAATGAATTCTAAAGTAATAGTAATAAGGTTTAAAAAAACTTATTAAGGAAAAGAATGCCTTGCCGTCAGTTAGCGCCGGCTCAATGGCGATATTGCTTTCGGGATTTTTAAACAACTTAATTTAAATAAATCGGCCCCAGCGCTTATAGCAGAGTCCTAGCTAGGGCTCTTCGTTGTTGACCTCAAAAAGGCGACGAAACGAATTTATACCAAAAAACCTAATCCATATTCATGTCAAGCAATGAAGATTCCAATATATGGCACTTCTAGATATTACAGACTAATATTAATTGTTAATAATATAAGCAATGTGCATTAAAAAGTGGTAAATTCGATCGATTCAATGTCCATTTTTATTCAAGTATAGTCAAGGACAGGGGCAAGTGTTCCGTATTTTTCTGATGATGGACCACAGACCAAATATAGATACAAAAAACTGTTCTATTAAAGTTCAGTGAAACCAGCTTACTTACATTGGCATACTTTTTAAGGACGGTTTCTTTCGGATATAATATACCTAAATGCTGCCTCGGCAAGACTTCTCGCCGAGAGTTCTTAGCAAGAGTCATAGGATTCGTCAATTACACATCCCTAGTTATGCTTATCTAAGCTATAGTTTACTTTTATTAGACACACAATAGTTTTTTATTTTTTCGTTAAATCTAGACATTTAATCTTTTAATAATCGTAGCCCATTAATACAGACAAATATCTTTATTTATCATCACCTACCTACCTATAACAATTAAAGCCGTCCGTCAAAGGTCGACCGTGCCGGCCGACTGAAGACGTGAAGAATGCAGTGTGCACAGCCCTCGTTGTAATACAAAAGAACGATCACGCACGGCACACTGCGGCAGAAACCACCACGAATTTCATGCGCTTTCAATTGTGACGTCTAGCATACGTTTACTTGTATCACAATGTGACGCACGGCACGCTAATGTACAGAAACCTTCACGATAAATGAGTTCCTACCGTTGTACTCGTGACAACTAATGGGCCATATTGAAAAGCATCTTGAGATCCTCGATGGAAAGAGTAGACGTGGTCGTTTTCCGAGCGCCAGTGAGCACATTCTCTGCTAGCTCTAGTTTCGCCTCTTGAAGTTTTCTGATGGTTTGCTCCACCGTGTCTAAGCACACGAATCTGTCAACAAAAAATGTGTCGCGTTAGTATCTTTGCCCCGATACACATGTGCGATGTATGTACACATTTATTGAAAACTCTTTAAAATCAATAACGATGAGCATATCGATCTCTGGAAAACATTATGACATATAATAATAACAAATAGTTATCATCAAGATGTCATAACTCTTCGAGCGCACGATTGATGAGGGAGTCAATACGTCCTCATGCGACGTGTAGATTCGAAATGCATCGAAATTCTCCTGTAAGGCTACGGGGCATTCAAAACCTCACGTGGGCTGTGCAGAAAACTTAAGTAATATAGTCATAAGATAATTATTTTTTATGTTTTTCTATATTTTAGAAATACTAGTTACTATCCGCAAAGTAATGCCCGAACATATGTTATATTATGACATGTAGTAAACGACACACGTGCATACTGTGTAATCCACCTGTGTTTGCTCAGAATACAATTTTAGAAGGAGTAAGACGTAAATAAATAAAAAAGAAACATAAATTACCCAGATAATTAACTATACAATTTTCACATACATATAAATAATGTATAATAAAATTTAAAAAATATAAATAAAATTATGATTTATAATTCTACACGAGCGGCCTATGGGCTAGTTATACGCAGAGATCCTATAATGCCTTGCGTGTGCAATGTAATAATGGTTTTCGAATGATGTTAGGGCTGCCCCGCTTCTGCAGTGCGTCTGGTATGTTTGCGGAGGCTGATGGCTTTCATGCTATCATAAGAAAGAGAATCGCCTCACTGCTACAGCGAGTGCGGGGTAGCACTAACAGTATCTTACAAACCAGTGCGGGGAGATTTGACTCTTCCTTGCTGAGGACTTATGTTCGAGTTCAGGGCAGATAGTGTGGTTGGTGAGGATACACTCTGACTTTGCTCGATCAAATGGGGTCTCCAGGTAACCGTCATGTCATGTACTTTTATTTCAACACATTTTGTTTCTACCGTAGGATAAGTCATGCTAACAAAAATGTTGGACACATGTCTGAATGAATGAATAATCGTATGTTGTAAGTGAGCCTTCATTAGAACGTCGTCGACGTCTTAATTGTATATTTGATTTTAACTGAGCTCCCATACGATTTAACATATTGTTACGGCGCAAGAACTCGAACAATCTAGAGTAATCCAAGGTCGATAAACAAGTTAAACTAAACAAAGGATGTACCTACACTTCACAAAAAAATGTTATAAAAAAAAGGGTCGCCTTTTGTTCTCAGGCAACTAGTAAACAACCACAGCATAAGTAGTAGTTAGTTTCCATTGAATTGCATACAAAAGTTGTTTACGTTAAACGAGAGATTTATGGCCCCTATTGTTTTTCTATCTAGACTAGTATAGAATATTCAGGAAGCTTTGACTTTTGGGTATAAATAGGGTCGGGTCCGGGCCAACGAGTCAGTCTTACTTTGAGTTCGAAACGAGAAACAGTGCGATTACCTTTGGACCAAGTGCTCCAAGCGCGAATAGTTAAATACAGTGAAGTGTGTGATTAGTGATCTGTAAAGTGCGAACAGTCAGTGTTTTAGTGTTGTGTTCAGTGAAGTGTGAAGTGACTGTAGAACTGTGAATAAAGGTGTCAGTTTGCCGAAAACGTATTGCATTATTTATCCCGAACCCTCAGCTCGTAACAAATTGGTGTCAGAAGTGGGATAAATAATGCCTGTGCTACCAAAGGACGACGTTGAGGGCATCCGAACGAGGAGTCAGCGGCAACAGTACATCGACCAACGAAGGTTTGGAGGAGCTACACCACCAGTGGTCTCCGAAGAACAGCCGACTGCAGAGGCAACCACCGCCTCTATGTCAGGAGCCCCTTCGACTACGGCTGCTCCGTCTGCAATGGACTTTGCTGCACTAATGGCAATGCTTCAGGAGCAGGCCCGACGCCAGGAAGAGCAGGCCCGACGTCAGGAGGAGCAGGCCCGACGTCTTGAAGAGCAGCTGCAACACGACAAGGAGGAGCAGGCCCGACGCCAGGAGGAGCAGGCCCGACGCCAGGAGGAGCAGGCCCGACGTCTTGAAGAGCAGCTGCAACAAGACAAGGAGGAGCAGGTACGCCGCCAGGAGGAACAGGCCCGTCGACTGGAGGAACAACTGCGACAGGACAAAGAAGAACAGATCCGTCGCCAAGAGGAGCAGACTCTTTTGATGAAAGACCTGCATGCAACATTTGGAAAGAAAATTCAAGTGGTGGAGGATCAGGTACAGCAGCACGAGAACCGCATAGCAGAAGTAGAAGCTGGGATTGCTGACGTAAAAAAATCTTTAAGCGTTCTCAAAACTGGAGAGAGCATGGTAGCTCCAGTGGCACCCGCACCTTCGCCTCGAGGGTTCAAAGTGCCCCCATTCGACGGAACATCTTCGTGGTCGGCCTACAAAATTCAATTTGAGGCTGTAGTGCAGGCCAACGGTTGGACTAAAGCGCAGGCTATGACAGCGCTTACTCTGGGCCTACGTGACAAAGCCTTAACAGTTCTGGAGGCCCTTGGAAAAGACATAGCGTTTGACCAACTTCTGGAGGCATTGGAGTCTAGATTCGGTGATGCTCATCTGGAGCATGTATTCCGCGCTCAGCTTAAAGAACGAACCCAGCGAAGCAGTGAAAATCTCCAGCAGTGGGCGCTGGAAGTGGAAATGCTCGTACGGAAGGCGTATCAATCATCACCGGCACTCATCGACGGAATCCTACTTCAAGCATTCGTAGATGGGATACGTGACTTAGAAGTGAGAGCTGCAGTGAGGCTGGGTCATCATGAATCAATTAAGGACGCCCTAGCCCATGCTTTGGAGGTGGAAGCCGTACGACATGATCATCGATCGCATCACATTCGAGAGGTTACCACAGAACGTTACTGTGATGACAACCAGGGATTCAGCCCTCAATGTTTTGAATGTGGAGAAAAGGGTCACTTGCGATATAACTGCCCGCACCAGAGTGACCGAAGACACGACAGAACATGGGAGAGAAAACTTTCTACTGGTGTGAATATACAATGGACCAGGAAAGGAGATACAGTGTCTGATACAAATTATCGAAGATTCAGCCCGAGATGCTACAGCTGTGGAGAAAAAGGGCATTTGAGATCCAGCTGCCCCAGATGGAAGTTGACATCGGAAGACAGACTTCGACAAGGATGGAATCAACAGCGCGACCAACTTCACTCTAATATTGAACGCAGCGACATTAGAGAAACTCACGACAGCAAAGTGAAGGAAGTCATACCAGTAAGGATGGTGAGAATAGTTATAACCGACGACTGGAAGAAATCCATGCGACGTGTAACAACAGGATGATGCGAATATCAGGCCTATTCTGTCATGGATGGAAGCTGGCACTGGAAGGCCCAAGTGGAATGTTGTTGCTGGAATGGGTATGGCAACAAGGGTTTATTGGGCGCAGTGGGACAGCTTGGTGATCCATAGTGGTGTGCTGTGCCGCAAATGGGAGAATGTTCGGGGCGATAACTATCACCTGCAAGTGGTTGTTCCGGAAGCGAAAATTCGTGAGATTCTACGACAATGTCACAACGAATGTTCAGGAAGTCATCCTGGAGTGAGAAGGACACTGTTAAAGATACGAGAGCAGTTTTATTGGATCCATTGTCGGAGCGATGTTGTGGACTGGTGTAACAAATGCAGTATTTGTGCTACTAGAAGAGCATCTCAAACAAGCAGTGGAAAGAGTTTTGTGAGTGACCTCCGCAAACAGAAGAACATCTGCGAGCTTCAAAATCAATACAGATTTGGATTTTCCGACATGAAGAAGACCCGGTACAGTGGAGGACTGGTTAAACCCGGATTTACTGAAGGATCTATGGTGTGGCTGCATAACCCTATACGCAGTAAAGGGATATCACCGAAGCTTCAGCCTAAATGGGACGGACCATACCTGGTTGTGACAAAAATCAACGACATCACGTACCGGATACGAAAGGGTCAACGAGGAGTATCCAAGATTGTTCATGTGGATCGATTGGCGCCATACCGTGGTTCCAACTATGCTCGGGACGAGCATGTCTTAGGAGGGGGCAGTGTTACGGCGCAAGAACTCGAACAATCTAGAGTAATCCAAGGTCGATAAACAAGTTAAACTAAACAAAGGATGTACCTACACTTCACAAAAAAATTTTATAAAAAAAGGGTCGCCTTTTGTTCTCAGGCAACTAGTAAACAACCACAGCATAAGTAGTAGTTAGTTTCCATTGAATTGCATACAAAAGTTGTTTACGTTAAACGAGAGATTTATGGCCCCTATTGTTTTTCTATCTAGACTAGTATAGAATATTCAGGAAGCTTTGACTTTTGGGTATAAATAGGGTCGGGTCCGGGCCAACGAGTCAGTCTTACTTTGAGTTCGAAACGAGAAACAGTGCGATTACCTTTGGACCAAGTGCTCCAAGCGCGAATAGTTAAATACAGTGAAGTGTGTGATTAGTGATCTGTAAAGTGCGAACAGTCAGTGTTTTAGTGTTGTGTTCAGTGAAGTGTGAAGTGACTGTAGAACTGTGAATAAAGGTGTCAGTTTGCTGTGAGCGTATTGCATTATTTATCCCGAACCCTCAGCTCGTAACAATATTTTATCTATACGTGAGGTAGGTAGCCAGGAATTCCTATTATACCACCCGCTGTGAAGCAGAAGACAGCGGCACGATTTAAAAACGGACCCTCCACACGGCAGTCGAATCAGACTGTCACCACGCTATCAAAACTTTAGTAAGTGTATATTGGCTTTAAAAACAATCCCTGCGATAATAAAGTCGGCGTTTTTGTTTAATTTTATAGAGCATTAACTCCGTACAGAGCGACACGTCTGTCACTCAACTGGTAATTTACAAACGTGAGAATTCCCGCTGCCAAGTAGGTACCTATATGTACCTATCAGCTGGCCACAGCTCCGCATGGTGACACTTGCCAAAATAAAATCACCCTTACGTCTCGTGTATTCATGGTTTGTTTTGGCCAGGTAAAATACACTATGTTGCAAATGTCCCAAATGTTGGCATCAGAATGATTACTTTGTAACCAAGACTAATTAAATGTTAAGCTACTAAAAATAAGTGAAAATGCGACGTTCGATTGGATATGAAAGTTCGAATTTGTTTACTTTCAGATAAAATATTTGTCTATGGATGCATATTTGCATATATTTACCAAACAAAATGTGTGTTCTTCGTAGGTAATTGTGTGTGGTGTGGTGTGATAGATTTTGATTACGGAATCCTACTACACAATTTGTGATAACTTAACGACAGAAATGCTTGAACAATTCCACCTCTGCCAAGCCATCACCTGTCACCTACGTAATGGAAACAAATATTGTAATAATTTTATTATACAGTATTTATGTAACTAACACATTGTTAAAAGTAGTTTAAAATAATGGCCTCGAGTTTCTTGCCCGTTCTTCTCGGAGTGGCTCTATACATTTATTTTTTACTGAACGGGGCAATACAATGTAGAATATTTCAATATTAAAATTTGTAATTGACGTCATACTTCATAAGAGCGTCGTACTCATTTTCATTGCACATCTTTGGTGGATATGCAGCCTATATCAATAATTATTAATATTGTATACTAAGGATTAGTTGCCCCACCTCTGGTTAATAGCGGCCAACTCGTCTTACTTTTCATTCAAACGCTCGTACGTGATTATGGCGTTGTAACAGATCTTTCATACAAACTTTTGAGCTAATAGGTATCTTGTGCAATCTATCTAGGTTTTATGCAAACAAATAAAGTAAAATTTGGAGAAACAAATTCAATATAAGCCTTCAAAAAACTGCTTTTTTGCACATGTTTTACCTGAACTTTGGGCGTTCAGAATGTACTCATAAATTATAAAAGTAGGGAACATTTTTTGATAGAAACCTTGCAAATATAATGGAGATTCTAAATGACAAACATTTATGCTATAAACTTATAAGGCTTATTGAAAAACACTTAATTCTTGGATCAAGTTTTATGAAGTTTACACGCACTATTTTTCGTTTATGTTATCTTGTTTTCACTTGCTTATTAGCCAAGTGGCGGAAAGAGGTATGTGGGGGACGGAGTGAGCCGGAGAGTTGAATGCCAAGCGCTGAAGATGAAAAAAGATGAAACAACAAGCTTTTCCATCATGCTCGCTTTGACGATAGACGGAGCGGGAAGGAGATTACCTCTTAAGGCCAAGACCGTAATCAAAATAATTTCTTATTCGGGCGGAGCTAAAAGAAATGGGCGTTAACTTTTAACTCCTAAAAATATTCAGTCGTACGGCGGCACTAGTCGCCGTACCATGCGTAGTATCGCAAAAATTGTAGAGCTTCGTGAACTATTAGAAGCGGCAGAACAGAATTGTAGATATAACAACATTTTTATCTGCAGTTACTGCGAACCGCTGTAGGGTAAGAAAATATCATTACTTGTAGGTATAGAAATATTTAATAGACTAAGCGAAGCGAGGTGGAGGTATGAGCACTGTATATTTCCCCGTCAATAAATATTGATTACCTGATAGACCTTCTTGAAATTTGGTAGAAAGATACCTCTTTCATAGTAACATAAATTGCAAGTAAGAACCGGTATGAGCTTAATTGGTTGATGGATTGCTGAGATTATGGGGCCCTTAAAACGAGATTAAATTTCAAAGTGAAAATTATATTTTAAAAACTAAAATGTAACCGACTTCTATTCCTGAAAAGGGTGAAATTACTTTTCAAAGTTGGTACCGTGTCAATTCAAAAGTATGATCTCAATACTGTGCTCACGGTACAGACTTCAACAAGTTCTTTCACTCTTTTCAGATGTATGAGTCGGTTCCACAGAGATCTAGAGGTCCTCTTACGCGGCACGCGAGACACCTATATGCAGCGTCCACGGCATTCACCGCAAATATTACTAAAAACCTGTTCGAGGTGAGTGTGCGAGTAGACTATTTTTATTAAAATGCCGTATTGTTGAAGAGTGAAGTGAAGAGCAAAAACGCCTAACACAAGTATTGGCAAAATACTTAAAAGGTGTTTTTAACCATGGTTGAACCTATTTGTAACCTTTATTACTGAATAAAACATTTATTATTATTATTATTATTTCAAAAACGTTTTATGTCTCTCCGCTGATGGAGGTTTTTATATTGCACGGGCCGGAGCCAAGTGCTATTTCTATTCTAATGATAAAAATTTTCTAACAAGCCTGCAAGTGTTTAGTATCACTGCTTTTTGGAGCAACTTGTAGGCAGTCACAGGAATGTCGATGGTATCCAAGCTTGTCAGCAATGTTTTGGGTATGACCCCAGTGGTGGATAAGACTATTGGTATTGTTCTGGTGCTATTGATTTGCCACTGTGTTTTGATCTCTATTGATAAGTCTGTGTATTTTGCAATTTTTTCCGTGTGTGTTATTTGTAAATTGTGTGTATTGCAAATGGCAATATCTATAAGATAAGCATTTTTGTTGATTTTATCTAATACAAAAATATCAGGTCTGTTAAAATGTACGGTTTTGTCAGTTATAATAGTTCGGTCCCAATAAAGCCTATAGCTGTCATTCTCCAGAACAGATTGTGGTGTGTACTTGTAGTAAGGAATTTTTTCACCTGTAATTAAATTGTATTTGTGTGCTAAGTATTGGTGTATGATAGCCGCCACCTGGTCATGTCGATGCTTATAGTCTGTTTGGACTATTGCTTTACAGGCGCCAGTGATATGTTGGATGGTCTCAGAGCTACTACAACAACGCCTACAAGTGTCAGTGATGTGTGGGGCGCGTATTATGTGTTTTTGATAATTTCGCGTATCGATTACTTGGTCCTGAATGGCTAACATGAAGGCTTCAGTCTCAGGGTAGAGTTCTCCACGCTGCAGCCACGCGTTCGACGCTGTTTTGTCGACATGCGGCTGTTGCAGATCTTGGTAGTGTCTCCCGTGTAAAGATTTTTGTTTCCACATAGCCATTTTGTCTTTAGCATTAGTGATAGTCTCGTTGCGTTGTGGGTTATTGCTATAGAGATTTAAAGGTGTGAATTTCTTATCATTACGGTTTATTGCTTGATGTAGGGTGGATATTTCTGCGCGATCATAGAAAAACTTTCGTAGTGTTGATATTTGTTTATTATGGAGATTTTTTATATCAACAATACCTCTACCACCCTCAGATCTTGGTAGTGTTAGCCTTTGAATACAAGATCGCGGGTGGTGCTTGCGGTGAGTGGTCATTATTGTATTGATTGTGCGCTGTAATTTAGTAAGATCTGTTTGTGACCAATTTATGATCCCAAATGTGTATGTGAGTACTGGTATAGCATAGGTGTTGATCGCTTTTAGAATGTTTCGTCCATTTAATTGTGATTTCAGAATAGAGTTAAGCCTGTGTCTAAATTTACGTGTTACTTCGATTTTTGTGTGATTGTGGGATATTTGGTGTGCTTGTTGGAAGCCTAAATATTTGTAGAAACTGTTTTGGTCCAGTGGTTCGACAACTTCACCTGTGTTGAGCGTATATGGTTCCAATTGGACTGACTGGTTTTCTATAGAAAATGTTTTACATTTGTCGATTCCAAACTGCATGTTAATATCATTAGAGAATGTCTGTGTGATGTCTGCCAGCCGATGGAGTGATTGTGTGTCATTACTATACAATTTTATGTCGTCCATGTACATGAGGTGTGTCAGAGTGTGTGTGGCAGGGCCATTATTAATATGGAGTCCTGCGCCAGAGTTGTTTAGGAGTTTGGAAAGAGGGTTTAGGGCAAGACAGAACCATAGCGGGCTCAAAGCATCTCCTTGAAAGATTCCGCGTTTGATTGTGATTTCGTCTGTTACTACGGTTTTATTGTTCATTTTGATGGAAAGATTAGTTTTCCAATGCTGCATAGTAGTTTCTAAAAATCTTATTATTAAGGGGTTAATTTTATAAAGTTGGAGTACGTAAATGAGCCAGCTATGCGGTACTGAATCATATGCCTTACGGTAGTCAATATACATGGTGTGGAGAGCTTTCTTGTTTTTGAGTGACTGTTTCATTGCTACTGAATCAATAATTAACTGTTCTTTGCATCCTTGGCTAAACTTCCGGCATCCTTTTTGTTCTTCTGCTAGTATACTGTTTTCTGTTACGTGTTTGGAGATGAGACGTGACACACAAGATGTTATAATTTTGTAGATAGTTTGTAGACAGGTTATAGGACGGTACTTTGCTGGGTTTGTGAGGTCATTGTCCTTAGGTATCATGTGAGTTACGCCTTGTGTGATATAGTGTGGCATTGTGTCTGGTGCTTCAATGGTAGCTAGCCAGGCAGGCATTCGAAAAAGCCCTACAACCATGCAAAATACTGATTCTTACGGACACATAGCGGCACATACCGTTAAGTGCTTGGCGACAGATTTTCTACTTGAGGGTGGTAGCTAGCCAGGCGGGTATTCGCAAAATGCCCTCCAACATGCCAAATTACTGGTTCTCAAGGACACATAGTGGCTTACGCCGTTAAGTGCTTGGCGTCAGTTATTCTACTTGAGAGTGGTAGCTAGCCAGGCGGGCATTTGCAAAATGCCCTACCACCATGCCAAATTACTGGTTCTAGAGGACCCACAGCGGCACATACCGTTAAGTGCTTCGCGACAGATTTTGTACTTGAGGGTGTTGGCTAGCCACGCGGGTAATCGCAAAATGCCCTACCACCATGCCAAATTACTGGTTCTAGAGGACTCATAGCGGCACATACCGTTAAGTGCTTGGCGACAGATTTTGTACTTGATGGTGGTAGCTACCCAGGCGGGTGATCGCAAAATCCCCTACCACCATGCAAAATTACTGGTTCTGGAGGACTCATAGCGGCATTTACCGTTAAGTGCTTGGCGACACATTTTTTACTTGAGGGAGGTAGCTAGCCAGGTGGATATTCGCAAAATGCCCTACCAACATGCCAAATTACTGGTTCTCAAGGACACATAGTGGCTTAAGCTATTAAGTGCTAGGCGACAGTTATACTACTTGAGGGTGGTAGCTAGCCAGGCGGGCATTTGAAAAAGCCCTACAACCATGCAAAATACTGATTCTTACGGACACATAGCGGTACATACCATTGAGTGCTTGGCGACAGATTTTCCACTTGAGGGTAGTAGCTAGTCACGCGGGTATTCGCAAAATGGCCTATCATCATGCTAAATGACTGGTTCCCAAGAACACATAGCGGCTTACGCCGTTTAGTGCTTGGCGGCAGATTTTCTAGTTAGTAATATAATTATAATCAATATCATTTAACTATAAAATCATACCCTAAAAATAACAAAATGAAATATTGTACTACGGGTTAAAAATCTAGGTACCTAATAAAATAGGAATTAACAATGCCGTGTCTAAACTTTTATCATCTCGCTCAAAGAACTTATTATAAAGATTTTATAAATCAATATAATGAAAAGTACTTACTCAATATATTTTTTGATTGAGGGTAAATAATGTATAACTTGCAAACTAACCTATGGTTAAAAATATTGCATTATTTGTTCCGTTCCGATATCCGGAATCCATATTGAGTCAAGCACCTGTCTTTTAGCGTTAGTTCTCCCCAACGACTTCCTCCCTTCGGCTTCCGGCGCCTCTGTCGTATTAGTATTGGCGGGCAACATGGCGGCGACCGGAATGGCGGTAAAGCTTTTCTTCATTATAGCGTCGTTTTTCGAAGCGTTAACATCTCCGCGATAAATTACAATAATTTGACGAAATTGAATTTTGCAATAATATCAATTTAGTTAATTTCTCCCTTCATTATGGAGGACGATGGAAAAAACAGTGACGTGGAAATGCATAGTAGCGAATGTGAAAATGACCACGTGTCACGGAAAAGGAGTCGTTCTCCAAGTTCGCACAGTGTTTCGTCGGATGAGGATTTAAGATGATGCAAGGATATTGATGAGAAAAAGTGTAAGTGATTGAACGTTTTAATTTTTAACAAGTGGCATTCTTGACGAATATGGTTTCTCAAAAACATTAAGAGCCCCAACCAACACACTTCACGTGTTGCTGATCTTTTTTTTGAGAGCCAACCAAATCGGCTAATAGTGATCTAGGTTTGCGGCCGCCGCCTAGTGCCAGTGAAGCTGATGAGCAACAGCTTAAATTGTCCGATCTGTTCAACTACATTAAAATACCCTCCTATTCCTAGATGTAAGGATAGACATGTAGATAAAATCACACAATTGCAAATATTTAACTGTAACAATTAGTGCGCTTTACATATTTCGGAAGCTCAAAATAAATGTGTAACTACCCCCGGTTTTGTACTTTAAGTGAATAATGAGTTACATTTCCACGCATCCGGTTCCAATGACAATCGAGCATACTTGCTTGAAAGAACCTTTGTGGCATTATAGAGTGCAGCTCAGATAAATGGCGTTGCGTTTGCAAAGATAAATTGCGTGCCGCATTACAGAGTTTAGTAGGTAGGTCTAATGATATGAATACTACGCCTTCTTTTGACTCTTTTTGTAAAATCGAACAAATGTTTTCCAATGATTCGAAGGACACAAAAGCGACTTTGTTGTTGACTTGATGATATTTGATAAATATCTTGCGGTAAGTGGACTGATTGCGTGAACTCACGAAGAGAGGTCATTCTTAAACCGAAGAATATAATAACGGGGCCCTGCAGAAAATCCCACCAAGTGCTGAGAACCCAGCGACATACTTGCCTCTTATCTTCAGAAAATTGGAGGGGGCGACAAACTAACAACTTGCTTTCAGCTGGCACAACAGTCTGCAGCAGCCACAACATCGGGACCGAGGCATGCCTACGATGTTAAACCCTAAGCATCTACGAGAAAGCACGTGATTAATAATTTTTGAGGCAGTTATTCCAAGGACAAGTTCAAAGATAACGCGAGAAAATCAAACAACAACAAGAAACGTAACGATGGGAAGAGCAGGCAACGAAAGGTAAGCCACCTCAATCTAACTCGCAGAATAGAAACAATCGTTTATGACTCGAAAACATTTCGGGGGTCTAAAGTATATGTATGGAAATATCTAGGAGCCCCCGACTATAGTTGCAAACTTTTGAGAAGAGTACGCATCCCATTCGTTATGAAGCCATAGTCTATCCAAACCAATAGATTTAAGAAATTTCGCGACCAAGCAAAGTTACATTATGACAAAACAAATCAAGATACTAGACACATTTGTTATAATCGCACAAATTTGTTTAATACGGCGATACGAATGCCAGCTATCTAACGCCATTTTTTCTCGTAAAGAAAACGGATGGAACGGTCAGTTAAATCTTCAATTTGAAACGTTTGAACTAATTTTGTGGAGCTAAAAGGTTTTCAAGTCTGTCGTTTCCGAATTCCTAGTTTCTTACAGAACTAGTTCTGGGTCCTGGAGCCCATAACTAAGAAGCGCAGAAGGCTTATACGAATGTTTCAATGGCCAGCTCCTGCAGACGACCTGCCTCTCATTTTGCCTGACGTCAGCACCGCAAACGCTTACAACGTTGACGAACTGGATACCGAAGTTTCTGAGAAACTGATTTATAAGGTGCGTGGTGTATTTAGGCGATTTCCTGCTTGTGAATTAGTCCTGACAGATTTTACTCCATCACATAGCATTCAAAGTGAACCTAATACTGACGTATACTCGTTTAGACATTAAACATGGATCTGTGCTGGTTCCGACTCGCCGTCTCGAATTTTTTTTCGGGCCTCACGTGGGACACATCTCATCACGAAGTCCCTGTCGGAACCAAAGTGCCATACGCTACGCAGAGCACTTGCAACTCAGATTTCCAGAGGCTGTTGGTCCCTCACACAGACCCAGTTTCTTCTGGGGGACTCAACTTTTCCTCGTTTGCTACGAAGTGCCTGTCAAACCAAAGTGCCAAACGCTACGCAGAGCACTTGCAACTCAGGTTTCCATGGCAATTGGTCCCTCACACAACCCCAATCTCTTTTGCGGGGACTCAACTTCGTCTCGTTCGTGATACGCAGAGGAGGGTTACATTGTCGCACTCTACAATACCGCAGCCGATTCCTTTCCAAAGTGCACCCAAGTGGTGGTCATAAGCAGCGCAGGGCTCATTACCAATACGTACAGGTCAGTTCTCTCACCTTACCACAGATGCATACGACTTCGGCTGGGTGAAGTGAATGTCAGGGCGATGGACAAAATGACAACTGTCGTGGCAAGTGAATATCAAAGAGCTGTTTGCAGTCTACGCAGCAATTCATCAAGACTCATTAATTTTCACCAGGCTTACATCTTATTACACACAGACAACTGAACAGTTGTAGCCTATATGAACAAGGAAGGTAGAACCAAATCAAAGTAACTTCTTAATCTCCACACAAACTGTTAACGATTTTGGACAAAGTGAACGTTCATTTGACAGCTCAGTACTTCCCGGGCCAGTTCAACTCTGAGATTGATGCTCTATCGAGGCAAGATGTGCCCCGAATAGCACCTGACCTCTGCAGGGCGGAACATTTTCGCGATTCGCGCACTTCTCAGCTCCAGAAAGGCTCATGTGGTAAGCGATTACAGCTCTCTGGACACTCATGGAGGCACAGTCTCACGATGCACTCCTGCACCAATGGGACTAAGAGTTGGCATGGTTATTCCCTCCACCGCTCCAACATCATGCCTCAAGTTCTAGCCCAACTGAAATCAGAGCAAGGTCAGTAGTATATTCGGATTGCTCCGAAGTGGTACATGTATTTTGGAAAGCAGATCTAACACGTCCGGTCCAGCCAAGACCGACAAGTGCTGATTGACACGAGGACCGGGACGCGCCCGCCAGAAATTCAAAACATGTTTAGAATCATGGCTGTTTTCGGCTGGACAGATTTCATAAGACTGGTCAGTAGAAGAAAAACTACTTTTACTGTAGATGGCGGGATTCTACCTTAAATACTTACAGGCCCGCATGGAACAAATGGAAAGCATGGTGTGCGTCAATAAACACTTTATATTATCCGTGTCCGGTGCAAGTAGCCCGTAACCACCTACACAACGACGAAGGTTTAGCTTATAGAACCATTTTAGTTTACTAGTCTGTAATAGCTACATTTACAAATATGTATATTAAATAACACAGACCTGTCATCACACCTTTTTATCAATCGTATGATTAAAGCTAGTTCGTTGTCAGTAAAACCTCCTATTTGAAATGCAAAACATGTATTAGAATATTTAGAAAATAAGACTCCTGATGATAATAACTTGTATCAAGTTTCCAGACGTTCAGCGATACTTCTTCTGTAATACCGATGAGTTTATAGAGTTCTGCACTTGTATTTTGCCTTGTTTTGGATCAAATACCGACGATAGTAGCTACAGGCAATCTGGCTGGAAGCTAAACGCTCATCTTAGAAGAAAAGCCTGGATGGTGTACATTGGATTCGTTAGCTAATCATTAATTCAAATGATCGTCGAAAATCAGGTACTCTGACATAATTATTTATAACCGCCAGAGGAAAGCTCCAATCTCAAACTAGCATCGAGGGTATCATAGGTGGCTAGATCAAGTCGGTACTTAAAGAAGCAGGTGTTCAAGCATCTCTAGACTCTGAACGTTCGGCAGTAGCATCTCTAAGCTGTCTAGGAAAACTCTCAATTGATTATATACTTGAAACAGCAATTGGAAGTAGAAATAACACTTAATAACACTTTTAGAAAGTTATCTATTACCAGAGCGAAATCGCTGATCATCAATTTCCCTCTGGGCAATCATTCAACTAACAATAATTTACCAGATTCGGTTTCATTGTTTAACTATGTTAAAGCAGTGCGGTAGCAAGTTGTAATGAAGTTTCGTATTCGATTATTAATTCATTACTGAATAATATTTTTGTTTTCAATGAATTATTTATATATTTATTTTTGGGTAACACATTATAGCGTCATCATAACCTACATTTTGGCTACCAGGAGATAACAAACACATCACTCAATATGGATTCCGGATATCGGAACGGAACAAATAATAGAGGGTTTTACCTACCAATAAAACTTACCTATTATTTTTCCAACGATATCCGGAATCCAGGTAATATCTACCTGGTATATCGTGAGTATAATGAAGAAAAGCTTTACCGCCATTCCGGTCGCCGCCATGTTGCCCGCCAATACTAATACGACAGAGGCGCCGGAAGCCGAAGGGAGGAAGTCGTTGGGGAGAACTAACGCTAAAAGACAGGTGCTTGACTCAATATGGATTCCGGATATCGTTGGAAAAATAATAGGTAAGTTTTATTGGTAGGTAAAACCCTCTATTAATTCGTAAAATAAATGCACAAAAATGATGGCGTAACGAACGGCACAGATCCCACGTCCAAACGGCCCGAGCGCTGCGGGCAGACTGATTTTCGTTGCGATTTATTCTTGCCACCAGGGAATTTTGTGCCAAAAATTCCTAAAAATGTTTTCAACACAAGTAAGTAGATATTTCATTAGAGTATAGTAGGGGCGTTCGTTTTGGCTCGATTGCGTTTGTAGCAGTTTCAAAAGTGGCATTAGTGTTTTAGCGTTCGGATAGAAGCTTTTGCTATTTTTGACCACCAATTACTGCATGCTATCCGAACGGCTTAAAACATACTTTGACAACCGACAATATTTTAACAATTTTGCACAGTACGAAACATTGAATCAATCTCTAAAATTAACAAAACAAGTAGGTACCTACTATATAATATAGTATTTATATTATATATTTATATAAAATATAAATAAAAACTTGTGAATTCTTCAATCGCGCCAAATACAACTGTCAAAACAGCAGTTGTCAAAAAACGATCACAACGATCCCACGGTAAGACATGGGTCAAAAATATCACTTTTCTCTGTCATTTGTAGCGTTTTCAAAGCTATCCGAACGGTGAGCGAAAACGATATCTTTGCTCACGAAGTCCCAAAACGAACGGCCCGTGTGATCATTTTTAGTGTGAGTGTTATTTTTGGCACCGATAGGCTATCCGAACGCCCTAAGTATAAGCTATTTTATTAAAAAAGAATTGTTATCCTCACTTTAACTAATCCTCTTAAATAAATAAAAAACCGTACAAAACGGGTGGCCGATTACAATTTATTACAGAAGAACTAATAAGTTCAAATAAAAACAAATTAACTAACTCACTAAATAAGGAACTAAAGATTACGATATATTTATTTCGCATATTTTGAGCTCATAGTTTCAGTAAAAAAAGATTCCAAAAGTGCGCGTTTCACTACGGTGATCGCCTTAAGGGAAAATCGTTCGTCAAGTAATTTATTCCGTTCGAATAAGGTTGAATTTAGGATGTCTAGAAGTTATAACGCTATTAAATTTGGTGCAATCAAATGTTATTTATTTAGGTGATAGGCTAGCCTTTAACCACTATCTCACCTGATGGACTGATCTCAAGTGATGATATGGTCGAAGATGTTGTTCAGGCTAACCTAGAATTACTGGTTCTCAAGTACAGCTGAACAGACCGTTAGGTGCTTGGCGACAAATTTAATACGAGGGTGGCAGCTTAAAAATAAAACTTAATAATACTGTAATTATACTATCTGCCACACCGTCTAGTACTGCAGGAGACGGAGTTTCGTTTCACTGTTTATGGTTTCCAGTTTCCTATATTATTTCTGTTCCGAATTCGATTCCCGCCCAGGGCATAAAATTTTGTGTAAAATATAAAGATTATTATTAGCTAGCCAGGCGGGCATTCGCAAAATGCCCTACCACCATGCTGTAATGCCCTACCGCGGCCACCGCTTGCCCTACAACAGCCGGGACCGACGGCTTAACGTGCCCTGCGAAGCACGGAGGCGCTCGGTTGTAATGCCATTAACGGTCACCCGTCCATGATCGCAGCGGACGTTGCTTAAGGTTGAACTGGCCGGTAACTTTTCCATACAAACGCCGTAGGATGATCACTCCCTTATTTGAGGTTTTAGGTCCAGAACTAAGCATGATATCGATTTATCTCTTCATTATCTAGGCTTGTCTTGGCACCGATTTGTAAAAAAAATCTTCACATGATAGTTATAAGCCTCGAAACATCCCTGTAATATCACAAATTTTAGCGCATGTTTAGTCGTAAATAAACGACTTATAGAGCATGAAATCCCTAAAATTATTTACATAGAAGCATAGCTCAGTTCATGATCATTTTAGATAACATTTTGGAAAACAAATACATCCAGTAGTATAATCATAAACATCCTAGAGCCAAAGGTCGGCACACATAGTTTTGCGCGCTAGTTTTTCGTTCAAAATATTGGGCATCTCATGTCAATACTTCCATTCCGCGGTGAGGGAAGCGGGCGGGCGGGTCTCATGCGCAGCACACTAATATATAATTAACAAAACGCACACTACCAAAAGTCACGTGCACCGCGCCGCGATCTTAGAACATAATATTATATTGTAGGAATGCCCTGTTGCTTTTTGGTTTACATATGTTGGGAGTTGGGGACCGGATTTTCTTTCGCATTTGATTAGTTTGTGCGTGATAGTAAGTGTCGGACGCCATAATCCATATAGATAGGTAGGTACTTGGGTAATATAAATACGTAACTATGTCTAGGTACTCACCTACTCTCACCTAAGTTAGAACCTAGTAGGTATTAGTCAATACGCAGGTCATGATAGCTATGGTGAGTACCTAATCAGTTTAGCAACACTTACGACAATATAAAAAGCTGCATTTGGTTAGATGTGGTATGGACGTAGGTAGTCCGCATTCTTTTTAGAATATAGTCTAAGCAGTAATATAGCTTCGAGAAAGTACCTACCTAACACAAAGTAGTAAAGGGTTAGAATTAGAAGCTCAATGGAAGATAAATAATAAAACCTATCTACGATATAATTATCATTTATCATATAGGCCTGCCTAGGCACGCAACTGTCAGCGATGTCAAATCGGCATTCGCGGGCGCGCATTACATTGCATACCTATCTACATAGCTATAAGATCACAACAAATAATAAAGTTAGCACTATGTATCTACCTACGTAAATTAGTAGAATATATGTATATTTGTAGTAGGTACTTATACCTAAGGTAGTACGAAAGTTTATATGGTAAACTATATATATATACATAGCGATGATTGTAGGCACTTACCTAATCAAAAATAACCTATGATTAGTTATTGATTTTTATTGGAAATAATTTAAATCAGTTACGGGTAGGTAGAGAATTTTTATTCCAAATGTGTTCTGCCAGGATTGGTAGATCCATCATGCCATCGTACATTACCGCTTAGAGACAGATTTTGAAATCGGTACGACATTTTGGCTCTCATCTCAAAGCTCGCTAGCCGGGCGAGCATTCGCAAAACAACCTTCCACCATGCGGTGAAGTTCATGCCCGCGGCGGGATTCGACCCATAGACCTGTTGCGCGGCAGTCCATTGCTAAGAGCCATCACTGCTTCCCGTTAAGTGTTTAGTGACAGAATTTCTACTTGAGGGTGGTAGCTATCCAGGCGAGCATTCGCAAAATGCTCTTCACCAACGCGGGGAAGCTCAATATCGCGGCTGGATTCGAACCATGGACCTGCTGCGCGGCAGTCACTAGCTAATGCCACTGGCCCATCACTGCTTCCCGTTAGGCGCTTACTGACAGATTTTCTGCTTGAGGAACCATCCTCAAGCAGAAAATCTGTCAGTAAGCCACCAGGCTAGCCAGGCGAACATTCGCAAAATGCTCTTTTCTTATGCCTGATAGGTTAGCCTTTGACCACTATCTCACCTGATGGTAAGTGATGATGTGGTCGAAGATGTTGTTCAGGCTAACTTAGAATTACTGGCTCTCAAGGACAGCTGCCGGAACACACCGTTAGGTGCTTGGCGACAGATTTTCTACTTGAGGGTGGTAGCTATACAGGCGGGCATTCGCAAAATGCCCTACCACCATGCTATAACGACTGCCATCCTAAGACCGCAACCGGGACCAACGGCTTAACGTGCCCTCCGAAGCACGGAAGCGCTCAGTAGTATTGTCCTAGCGGTCACCCATCCAACTCATGACCGCGCGCGACGGTGCTAAACTTTGCTGATCGGTTGAGAACAGCTAAGTAAACTTCGCTACGAACTCTCCACCACGCGGTGAAGCTCAATATCGCGGCGGGATTCAAACTATGGACCTGCTGCGCAGCAGTCCATAACCTACTATAGGTGAAATAACATCAGTATGTTATTATAAAACGAACGAAAATTATAACAACAGGTACCTACTGTCCGAACCAAAATGTATTCCTCTGTGAATATATAATATTATTTTATAAGAAATACCTACACACGTCGTGACGTAGCTTGAGACACTATCTCCGTCCGTCGTCAAACATCGTAATTCGTTCGGCATGGTTCGGCTTTCATTGATATATCGCAAACAAGTGTGCGTAATTAGCGTAGATGCAATACGGGTGTGTGATGCGCGATCACTATCTTCGTACTACTCATCACGGAGTCTTACCCTTTCCCACAAAGGTATAGGTGAAATAGCATGCTTTGTAGCCTCGCCCGCTGATAAGTTCGAGCCGTCGGCAAGTGCATCCTTAACTTAGCTGATCGGTTAAGAACGTCTAACCAAACTTGGCTACGAGAGCTTCTAAATTAGTTCACTATAGTGAAATCTGTGACAAACGTTCCATATTAAACCTAATCCCAAAGCAAAAGTAATGAAGCGCTCGTAGCGAAGTTTGCTTAGCCGTTCTTAATCGATCAGCAAAATTAAGTAAAGTCCGCCGCGGTCAGGAGATGGATGGGCGACCGCTAGTGACATTACTACTGAGCGCTTCGGAGGCCACGTTAAGCCGTCGGTCACGGTTGTGGTCTTACGATGGCAGTCGTTACAGCATGGTGGTAGGGCATTTTGCGAATGCCCGCCCGGCTAGCTACCACCCTCAAGTAGAAAATCTGTCGCCAAGCACTTAACACTGTATTCCGGCTGTTGTGCTCGAGAGCATAATTCTAGTCTAACCTGAACAACATCTTCGACCACATCATCACTTAACCTCAGGTGAGATATTGGATCAAAGGCTAGCTTAAAAAAAAAAAGAAGCAAAGAGTAGTGACGTCATAGTTTGTTTACATTTATTCGCAATCCAAAACGGCCACACAGTTGGATAATCGACTTCAACAAGCAGTAGATGTAAATTGTACAGGCACCTACTAACATTTTGTACATCGCCGAGCAAATATTTAGCGGATGACGTAACAATGGAAATAGTTGGCACGCTCCCGAACATTCGCCGGGAATGTTATTACAATGACTTTCAGGTGTGAGCGAGGAGTGAGGAAACTTTGGCATGTAAATGTTACCGTAGATTTATAAAGAATCTTGAGGAACTTTGTTTGGTTGCATGTTTTAAGGGTGAACTGGCCGGTCAGTTCTCCATACAAACGTCGTAGGGTGATCAGTCCCTTATTTGAGGATTTAGATTCAAAACAAAGCATGATATCAATTGATCTCTTTATTATCTAGGCTTGTATCGTAACATTTTTTTAATAAGAACTTGAGAGTTATGAGCCTCGAAATATTTTCAAAGAAAGTTTTCGAGGCTCATAACTTTCAACTTAGTTATCTTTTAAAAATTTCGTTACGATACAAGCCTGGATAACGACGAGTTCAATCGATATTATGTTTAATTCTGAATCTAAAATCTCAAATAAGGGAGTAATAATCACCTTACGACGTTTGTATGGAGAACTGACCGGCCAGTTCAACCTTAATTACTTATTACAGTTTTGGCTCTAATCGCGCACAAATCAATGTGACCTGACCCACACAGTCAGCTCGTGACTACAAAACGTCGAGGTAAATCTGAAGCAGTGATGGCTCAGTGGCATTGGCTATGGACTGCCACGCAGCAGGCCCATGGCTCGAATCCCGCCGCGGGCTTGAGCTTCACCGCATGGTGGAAGGGCATTTTGCGAATGCTCGCCTGGCTAGCTACCACCCTCAAGTAAAGAAATCTGTTAACAGCACCTAACAGTGTGTTCCGGCAGCAGTCCTTGATAGCCAGAAAAAATCCAGGCACCCGAGACTTAAAAACTGAATGTCTCAGTGTTATCTATCGTTACAAGTCTCATGTGCCTGTAATTTTATACATAAATTTGTTTCTTTTGTCTTATGTAATGGAGGGCGAGTCTATGGCCATCTGCTGGGCCCAGTTCAAGACAGAGAATCGTTTCGTCAGGGAAACTACATAAACCTGGAGGTACGAAACTAGGTCTACAAAGCGACCCTTTACGCCACTCGATCGATGAGACATTCAAGAACAATATGTATTTCTAATAAAATAATCTCAAGGTCACCGCAGCCTGCCAAATGTGTGAAAAATTACTATTTCGTGATATTTTGTTGATTTTTGGCCGACCTGCCAAAACTAATGGCACACTATTGACATGTCTTTCCTTCGGATATTTATTGCCTTTACTGATGAACGGCTTTGATGTTATAATGTAACAGAAAATAATTAACAACTAAGACGCCCGGAGGTACCGGGCTAGAATGTCAATAATTTTGTGTTTATCATTCGCTTTGACTTACTAACATACTAAAATGAGGTGATGACAAATTTCTCAGAAAAATGTCTTGAGTTATCGTAATGAAACGCAACATATACATAAACAACTTGTGACATAACTGCTTGGCGACAGAAATGGTCGGACCGGACGAACCCGCACAAAGAACTCTACTGCTACAAGAAACTGCTATTTTGTTTGGTTGCAAGAAAATTTTATACTTTTTAATATGATCGATCACTTTTTCGTGTTTGTTTTGTTTGTTATCTTTTTTGTGTTTGTTTTGTTTGTTATCTTCGCAAGTAGTTCAGTTACATTTGTTTTTCTTTGTTAATAGTTTTTTTAGCCCTTTAGTAACTATCCACGTTTCTGCAATGCCTTAACATTAACGTCAATAAGTACTTAGCGGGAGATTTTTTTGATTCGATGATTTTTGGTCCATTAGAAGCGCTCGTAGCGAATTTTGATTAGCCATTCTTAACCGATCAGTAAGTTAAGCAACGTCCGCTGCGTTCATGAGATGGATGGGTGACCGCTAGTGACATTACTACTGAGCGCTTCCGTGCTTCGGAGGGCTCGTTAAGCCTTCGTTCCTGGTTGTTTTCTTAGGATGCCAGTCGTAATAGCATGTTGGTCGAGCCAAGTAGAAAATCTGTCGCCCAGGACTTAACGATGTGTTAGGGCTTCTTTGAGAGACAGTAATTCTAGGTTAGCCTGAACAACATCCTCGACCACATCATCACTTACCATCAGGTGACAAAAGACAGTGATCAAAAGCTAGACTATTAGTTATAAAAAAAAACACTGTTCGCCACATCCAAGCACCTTACGGTAGTAGGTACTTGGCGAAATATATTGTACTTAAGGGTAGTAACTAGTCTGGCAGCATTCGCAAAACGACCATGCCTAAGTAGGACAACAATAAGCTTGTAAGATACCTCCATAACTTCTAAACTTGAGTGTATACTCAGCATAATTCAAATGAATATAAAATGTTTCTGAATATAGTTTTTATAATTTGGCCTAAGTATCATAAAAGCTTGAAGGCAAGTTTACCGAAGAGATGAGAGATGGTTGTCTCCACAGAGGTTGTAAGTCTAAGTGTGAGTGTGTACCTGTATATATGCACGTCCTTGCTCTGTCCCACTCTGTAGATGCGGTCCTGCGCTTGTTCCTCTAGCTGCGGGTTCCAGTGCGGGTCCAACAACAAGAGATGGTTGGCTCCACAGAGGTTGATGCCAACTCCGCCCGCACATAGGGACAGTAGCATCACCTGGAGCAAGAAGAACCACTATTCAATAAAGATTGACATCCGATTTCATTTGATAACCCTGTATTTCGTACTATTATTATAATATATGTACTATATTTCCATGTTTCATACTTTTATATACTATTATACTACTATATAATACTATCCATATCCAAGGACAATACAAGAAAATGGTATAATTTAATTACTTTCAATAAATTACCAAAATTAATACTATTCATTGCCAATCTAATGGTCAGACTAACCTATAAGGCATAAAAAAATAGGTAGGAACTCCTAAAACCATTTTAAAAGCCCTGTTGTATGAAATATCTTTACGATTTCAATACGTTAATCTTAGAATAATTGGTCGATCTTGAACAATTAGCACAATCTATTTTGACAAACCGTTAACATACAAAAAAAGCTTTTCGGAAACTCAAAATTGAATTAATTGGCGTTTACCGATTAAAAGTTACCGAAGTTTATTATAAAACCGTACACAATTACCTAAAAAGGACCTTTTATTTGTCTTTGCTAATCTAAAAGCTGGCACCGTTATTTTTTCTTTATTCCTAGTGTTGTAATTGTGACTGTTTAATTTAAATTTACTGAATTTTTTAGACTTGGTAAAGTTAAAATATCAATTTCTTTAAAAAGATCCCTCAGAGATTCCCTAGGATCCATTTTATATATGGCTCGAATTGCACGCTTTTGTAGGATAAATATTGTCTCTATCTCAGCAGCAGCTCCCCACAGCAATATACCATACGTCATAACACTGTGGAAGTACGCGAAATAAATTAACAGAGCAGTAGCTACGTCTGTTAACTGTCTTATCTTACAAACTGCATATGCAGCAGAACTAAGACTTCCGGAGAGATCATGTATATGTGGATCGCGCTGTAAAGTTGAATCCATTTTGATTCCCAGGAAGGCTGTCATTGTCAATAGAGAGTTTATCTGGGTCAAGCTTAATGTTTGGTCCAATATAAGTAACATTTGGTAAAGAAAACTTTAAACATTTCGTCTTTTATTAATTTAAGATAAGATAATTAGCGGCGAACCATTTACAGATCATAGATAACGTATATCTAACTATATACGGGAAAGAGGCGTGATTTTGTGTATGTATAATGAGATTGAGTTGAATAGGTTCAAAATTCAAAGTAAACTTCGCCTCCATTACCAGTCGTTGACGATGATTAATACGTTGTTATATTTCTTTATAAAACAGTGTATTTATAAAGTATATCTAACTATATTATTATTGGCAAATATCATGATCTTGTGCGACATGTAACAAGCCTAGCTACAAAAGCAAAACTATAGTTACCATTTTGAAATATCAGACGTATCACTTTAATAGATATTCATTCGGACCGCAAACAGCTCCGAAATGAGATCGAAAATTAGTTACTATTTATATGTTTAAATATAATACATTATATACTTATATTACAATAAAATATAAATAAATCTAAATGTATTTCTCTTTTCACGCTGCCATGGACATTGTTATCGACATTTATTTTTAATCTAACTCCTAATATTTATAAAAACACAAGCTTCTACTGAGAATTTAGTGTCAGGTATCAGTAGAACGAATTCGCTGAGACGACGCAGGGTAAGCCAGGAGCGGCCGCCTATATCTCATATACCGGTCGCCATGAGAGGTAATCAAAATTGAATCTAAACAGCAAAGTCCCGGGTTCGATTCCCG
This sequence comes from Plagodis pulveraria, assembly GCA_963890685.1. Lineage (NCBI taxonomy): Eukaryota > Metazoa > Arthropoda > Insecta > Lepidoptera > Geometridae > Plagodis > Plagodis pulveraria. The sequence continues at coordinate 3,667,564 of OY982964.1, read as the reverse complement.
GAAGCAAGAAGTTTTCAGGAGTTGTCTGTGCGGTAGATGGCGATAAGCTTACCTCGTTTACATGGGACTTAAAAAATCTAACGTGATTTAAGTGTTTATGCAAAGCTAATGGTCAAGTTTTCACTAAGTCCTTTGCTTCGGTCGTTTATTTAGAATGCAAAAAGAAGATTCTGTTTGTTTGTTGTTTTTTCTTACTCAAACTAATTACTTTTTCATTGACCATTTCTTTTTTATTTTATTTTTTATCCAAAATACGTTGGCGTCTGAACACACCCTGCCTGAAGTTAAGCATTGATGTGGTCTAAGATCTCCACCTTCCACGCTAACCTAGAAGAAACCTATTTGAATCAAAACTGGTGCAGATATAACGTATTACTAAGAAAACTATATTATATATTTATATTAATATCTACTATACATTATTTGTCAAATAAATTTGACATCTTTCGAAGTGATGGAATGCCAACAGACTGCTAGGCGATATTCTATTTTTGTCATTTTGGGTATGGCTCTTTTCTAAATTTCTAAGAACTTATTCTACACACAAAAAACCAGCCAATTGACATAATATACACATTATTTATATGAGTTAACTGTCTTTCCTGTCTACTTTAAAAATTAGAGAGGTATCATCTGCGAATAAAACAATATTGCAGAAATCTTTGACCATACAAGGGAGACCATTAATATATGTTAGAAACAGAAAACGTCCCAAAATTGATCCCTGCGGTACTCCCTTTTTTACCAATGACCCCGCAGAAGTATTTCCATTTATTCCAACCTTCTGTAGCCTGTCTGACAGATATTACTGTATTAGATTCAAAGCTTTTACACGAACACCATAGTGTGAAAGTTTATGAATCAGAGTGCAGTGCTCTACACAGTCGAATGCCTTGGAAAGATCACAAAATACGCCAATAGCATCATGTGAACTCTCCCAGGCTTCCAGTATATGTGACATCAATTGAACACCTGCATCTGTTGTGGATCTGCTCTTTGTGAAACCAAACTGATTCTCATTCAATATACATATTATGCTCATTAAAATGGGATAGCAGTTACTGACATACCCTTCAAGTCTTTTAAATATCTCTTTATGTTTAAACTTTTAAATGTCTTTATAATTTCAAATGATGTCGTGTCTGAAAGAAAAGTCTGGTGATTTGCTGGAAAAATTATGTTTTAACAGAGTTTCTGCTACATTGGGACAAGAATCCAATGACGTAGTAACTTTTAGGAGTAAGTTAGAAACAATAATCAAATATATTCGCCACTTGTATTGAATCAGAGATTTGATTTTTATCAATAGTTAAGACATATGTTGAATCTCTAGGTTTATTTATACCAGTCTCACTATATATAGTCGTCCAAATAGTTTTTATTTTATTTTTAGACTTTTCTAATTTTGTTTCTACTAAAAAGAGATTTAGCACACAAGCAAACAGACAAACATTTTTGAATAGTTCCTAACATAATCATGAAACTATTCGCAAGATATTAATTTTTTCCTGTGATTTTCCTACAACTTTGCTACAAAAAATATCCTTTAATACTTTGGTGCTATCGTTTTCAATGTACCTAAATCCAACCCTAACCATAATGCTATAGATATAGACTATACTCTCGCACACAGTGGACAATATAACGGATTTTGAGGTATTAGTTACCTTGACGTCGCTTTGCGGGTCGTTAAGTAAGTTGATGAGCTGCGGCCTCGCCGGCACGGGCACGTTGCCGCTGAGCGTCACGCTGCGGACCTTCTTGTTGTTCAGCTCCTGCTCCACCAGGCGGAGAACTGACGTCCACTGGGACACCACCACTGCCTTCTCACCTACACATTACTTATCAACATCAGATACACCAAGGTCCTCATCTTCTTTGAATTATAATAAAAACTAATAATTAAAATCCGACCAAGTGTGAAGTTCGATCAGTATTATAAGTTCGATACATATGCATATTTTGCATGGTGGAAGGGCATTTTGCGATTGCCCGCCTGGCTGGCGACCACCCTCAAGTAGAAAATCTGTTCCCAAGCACCTAACGGTGTGTTCCGGCAGCAGTCCTTGAGAGCCAGTGAAATAACAGGCACATGAGGCTTAACAACTATGTCTCAAGGTGATGGGCGCAGTGCAATTCGTGACTTGTGATGAAATGCATCTGTTATAGGCAGAGGTTAATCCGTTTAACATCAGGTGGGTCTCGAGCTAGTTCGGTCACAATAACATAAAAAAATTAATAACAAACATATTGAGTGTTGGCACGGTACCCTCGGTATTTTCTTTGCTAAATCATATAGCGTACCTTTATTGGCAAAGACTTGTTCTTGCAGGCACTGCATGACGGCCGCGATCTTGGAAGAGGCCCGCTTCAGTTGGAACACGGGGTTGTTCGGCATCAGCACGGCACGGATCGCTTCATCGGCTTTCGCGGTCTCTTCGCTGGCCAAGTCTTCTTCTTCAGGGTTGTTGCTCTGGAATGCACAACAATTATTTAGTGGAATATAGAAAGAGCTGGTAAAGGGTGGAGGAAAGCCATAGAAAGTTGAATGCTAATTGTAAAATAAGTCTTTGCTACTTATATGAATGAACTTGTTGTTTCTAATTATTATGAATAAACAAATTTTTTTGTTCCCGATGATGATTTATCAAAGTTCCACATAATGTTTTATTAAGCACGTAAGGGATTGGCATCAGATACGAGTATAAGGGCAAAAATCACGGATTAGGTTGAGGGTAGAGTTGCTCAACCATATGTTTGGACAAAACGTTAAGTTCTCTTACATTATTCATAGACTCATTCGATCTTTTTGTCTTTTTTTTTTATGCTTTATAGATTAGTCTTTGACCACTATCTCACCTGATGGTAAGTTATGATGTGGTCGAAGATGTTGTTCAGGCTAACCTAGAAATACGGGCTCTCAAGGACAGCTGCCGGAACACACCGTTAGATGCTTGGCGACAGACTTTCTACTTGAGGGTGGTAGCTAGCCAGGCGGGCATTCGCAAAATGCCCTACCACCATGCTATAACGACTGCCACCTTAAGACGACAACCGGGACCGACGGCTTAACGTGCCCTCCGAAGCACGGAAACGCTCAGTAGTAATGTCACTAGCGGTCACCCATCCAACTCCTGACCGCACGCGACGTTGCTTAACTTTGCTGATCGGTTGAGAACAGCTAAGTGAACTTCGCTACGAGCGCTTCAATTGTCTTTAATTGACTTTCCATTTTCTTAAGGCTCCGTTTCAGAATGTCCTAATCAAGTTTCAGGTTGCTACCAATACATAAAATAACTGAATGATAAAAATAACATGCAGCACGTTTCAGGCTTTAACCGATGGATAGGCTAAATCAATGACTGTGAAACGCAAAGATAGTGTTTTATTTATTAAATATGTTCTGGGTAGTATAACCGGAACTTACTCGAACATTCTGAAACAGCCCCTAAGTCTAATAAAAACAATGCAACATCCGATTTTGTAAAAAAATGACACCATACCTAACATGAACTACACACAATTCTACTTACACAAGACATTACCCGACACCGTCACCGATATATAACAATCAGCTAGATCATAGCTTCAAACCGTAAAATACATATACCGCTTTGACAAAAATTAATATGGACTTACACAGGATTACATTACAAAATTACAAATATATGATAGGAAATATTTAAGTCATGTGCGGGATTACAAATATACGATAGGAAAAAAAAATCCTATCGTATATTTGTAATTTTTTAATGCGCATAGCAGGCGTTATTGCAAACATAACAATATTAAAATTACACAGGATTAATCGTTGTGCTACTCGTAATTCTTTGGGTTTTAAACCTCTTTAAATCAAAAAAGTCTTTATTATACTCCATAAGCTCTCTCAGAACTCTTAAAGCTAAGGTACAATAGGGAGACTTTTTTAGACGCTTATTTCGATTCTTTGATGTCATAATACTGTAGTTAGTTGTTTAGGAATTCAAACCGTTCCGCAAAATTTCTTGAGATACCCAACTCACTCACCCAACTTCCCCTTAATCACTTTTACCAGAGTAAAAGTGAGTAAGGGGATAAAAATTAAATATTAAACAAAGGAGAGGGTATGCGTAGTCTAGCAAAGGAATTGGGCAGCCATTTGAGCTTTCCTGTAATTTAATTTACTGGCTCTCAAGAACTGCTGTCAGATACACACTGTTAGGTGCTTGGCGGCACATTTTTCTACTTGAGGGTGGTAGCTAGCCAGGCGAGCATTCGTAAAATGCGCTACCACCATGCAAATTATGTTACCATCTGTAAGTTATACAAAGTTACACCCTGCAGGCGAATGAAGCGAGAGGCAGGTGAGGATACATACCTTCCTGCGGTCTTTGTCCTCCAGAGACAGCTTGTCCAGCTCCCTCAGCAGGTCGGAGGAAGCGGCTTCCTCTTGCGCGTCGCCTGCAGACTCGTCCAGCATGCTGGCGATGAGGCCGCAGTGGCAGCACACTTGCCGCAGCCGCAATAACAGCACTAAGATCTCGTGTGACTTCACTGGTTTCACTCCTGGAATTAAACGACCATTGATTGTATTCGGAAGCAGTGATGGCTCAGTGGCATTGGCTATGGACTGCCGCGCAGCAGGTCCATGGTTCGAATCCCGCCCAGAGCTTGAGCTTCACCGCATGGTGGGCATTTTCCGAATGCCCGCCTGGCTAGCGACCACCCTCAAGTAGAAAATCTGTCGCCAAGCACCTAACGGTGTGTTCCGGCAGCAGCCCTTGAGAGCCAGTGAAATAACAGGCAAAATGAGACTTAACAGAGACATACGTCTCATGGTGATGGGCGCAGTGCAGTTCGTCACTTGTGATGAAATGCATCTGTTATAGGCAGAGGATGCCGCTTAACATCTGGTGGGCCTTGCGCTTGTTCCATCACATTAACATAAAAAAAAAAAAAAAAAAAGTTACCTTGTAAAGCGATCATCTTCTTGTGCATTTTGTCGTATTCAGTATTCTTGCCGGATGTGCGGAACCCGATGGAGTCAGAGTTCTTTTCTGCGCGCTGGTGGAGGAACTGCGCGAACAGAGTCTTCGACAGCACCAACACCTGACAACACATACCAGCTCTAATAACGACAACAACGTTCAAGGGTGAACTGGCCGGTCAGTTCTCCATACAAACATCCTAGGGTGATCACTCCCTTATTTGAGGATTTAGGTCCAAAACAAAGGGTGATATCGATTGATCTCGTAATTATCTAGGCTTGTATCGTAACAGTTTTTTAATAAGAGAAATAACTTGAGAATTGAGTCTCGAAACATTTTCATATAAAGTTTTTATATTATCTTTCGACATAACTATATTTTTAAAATTTCGTAACTATACAAGCCTAGATAATGACGACTTCAATCGATATTATGCTTAATTCTGGACCTAGAATCTTAAATAAAGGAGTAAGCACCCTACGACTTCGTGAAGCGCTCGTAGCGAAGTTTACTTAGCTGTTCAAAACCGATCAGCAAAGTTAAGCAACGTCACGCGCGTTCATTAGTTGGATGGGTGACCGCTAGTGACATTACTACTGAGCGTTTCCGTGCTTCGGAGGGCACGTTAAGCCGTCGGTTCCGGTTGTCGTCTTAGGATGGTAGTCGTTATGGCATGGTGGTAGGGCATTTTGCGAATGCTCGCCTGGCTAGCTACCACCCTCAAGCAGAAAATCTGTCGCCAAGCACCTAACGGTGTGTTCAGCTGTCCTTAAGAGCCAGTACTTCTAGGTTAGCCTGAACAACATCTTCGACCACATCATCGCTTTCCATCAGGTGAGATAGTGGTCAAAGGCTAACCTATCAGGCATTAAAAAAATACATTTGTATGGAGAACTGATCGGCTAGTTCACCCTTAACAACAAGAAGCTATACGATATGAGAATGAAAAAAGAGAGATATTATCAAGATCTTAAGTAAATGCAAATCTGTGTCTTTTTACCCAAATACTACTAATATAATAACCATCTGGCGCTGTCTACTCTCTCTTTCATGTTGCACTGGTAGCTAGCTGTGTCGTAACTACCATCAGTAACAATTTGCTGTGTATACAAGTAAATCCTATCATATCTGCCTGTGGTAGGATATGAAAACTTACCCTCTTACACTGCGATCCACAAGCCGCTTGACAAACGTAATCATTATGGCAAACCCATTGGGGAAATACTTGCTCAAAGGTGGACGTTATGACTAATAAAAAGTTTAAAATACGAATACCTTCTGATAGACGTTCATCTCATCTTTGGTGAGCGTGACGGGCGTGAGGTGCTGCGTCTTCGAGGGGAGGCTGTCGAGCTGGCCCTTCTGTTGCAGCTGCACTTTGGTCCTTCGCAGCAGGATGCACTGCATTATAGTGTTCAGCCGCTCCTGCCCGCCCAGGGACTTGTTGTCGATCCATTTCTTCCACATCTGGATTAAATACATATTTTTATATTAATTGCGGGGAGACCCGCAACTAAAACGGAACTGCTAGCAACTTATGAGATGACCTTGATATTTCGCCTTCCGGTACTTAGTTTATCAATCACTGACTATTTACTGTAGGTAAGAGTAAATAATACAAATACTTAGACACCGAGACCATCGCTAGCGGTCTATATAGAATTCAGAGTTCCGTGTCCAAACAGCGAGCGGTCGAGTTCTTCAGTTCCTCCTACATAGACATAACGAAAGAGATGAATAGCAAATAGTTGTTAGATGACAACATTGTCGATAACATAGGGTAGATTTACTAAATATCTTCAACAGCGCATAAAGCTCCAAGCTCTCGTTGGGCGACGAAACGACGCGCCGGTAGTTAATGGGATTAAATATGACCCCCATAAAATGCTTTGATACCCTTAGTTCTTTTACTATTGTAATCGAACACCAAATGTAGTAAATGATTACCAAATGTAGGAGGAGCGTTAGGTTACTCGTGACCACAACAATGCGCGAGCCGAACGAGCGAAGCGAGCGCGCCGCGGCGCGGCCGGCGATGCGCCAGAATAATTATAGAAAGTTTAATTTTGGTGATCTTTTACTACTTTTGGTAATAATTTACTGCTTTTGGGTTAACAAAGATTTATTTGGAGTCATTTTGCTTAAATAAGATAGTGAGATGTTAAAACTTTTGTTATAAGTTTACAATAAAATGAGGGTTTAATTTTGGTGATTATTTACTATTTTTGTCTGTTATATGTTACTATATCTGGTGGTAAGTAAAACATAAGCCGTAGTTAATCTCTGATATCTACTTCTACCGGTACCTAGTAGAAATTTACCACAGACGCGTCCTCTTTCAAATGCAGACAGACATATATCTATTAGATCTTACGCGTGTAGAACATTTTCTTAAAAAATAATAATAATATTTCTGGCAGGGGCAGCTTTGGAGTGGTGGCTCCGCAGACGCCCATTTATCTTGGGGCCAAGGAGACCACTGAACCGCGGCTTGCCTTGAGCGGCCCGGAGTGGACAAGGAGGACTGTACCGAGTACCGAGTGGAGAAGTAAGAGTACTTAGGTAGATAGATTGAAGTGTTGAAGAGCATAATGCCTGTAACAATGCTTAGTTAAACTGTAGCACATTTTCTAGTCGCCCAAATCAACGCTGCCTCTTTGTCGTCAGTGCTAGCAGCTATATTTGGTTTTGTATAAGTATGTGAAGAATTATCCTCTTTCAAATGCTTTGGTAGGCAAAGCGTTTGAAAGTGAGACCAAAATTGGCAAGAGCTGTTGTCTCATTATTAGCCAATTTTTCAGGCCACTAAGGCTCAATTCACACCAGCAGACGACTGCAGCTGGCAGCGCCTAGTTCTGCAAGCTGGGATGGGCTGCTTGTGGTGTGGTCACGCAACTTATGTCTCACGACAGGTACTATGCATTGTAAACGCTGCGCTGCCAGAATATGAATTTTGGAATTGAATAGAATAATCCTATTTTTAGAATGGCCATTTTAAGTGTTAAACGTATGTGGATTTAAGTATGAACAGAATAATAATAGTTCTACCATTTTTTAGATAGTATTACAATTTACAGAATTTGTGTAGAATCGACACCCGTATAAGTAATCTATGCATTAAATAAGAAGTAAACAAATTTTATTTTACTGCCACGCGAGTTACCTAACAAAATTAATAATACATATATTTTTACATCAATCGACTCAGCTCAGAATGACGACTTTGTGTCAGAATAAAAAAACATGTGCAAAATTCACAAATCTGTTACATTTAGTTACAATTTACAATTACAATAATTATGCTCACCAAAATAGAAAACCATCGAACTTTGACCTAATAAGTATACATCTAAAACATGTAAGTACACATAATTTCTAACGTTTTACAAAAGTTCTAATAGCAATTATATTTACAAAATTTACCAAACAACTATTGATTTCTACAAAAATTAACACAATTTTTTGTCACAAATAAATATTTTCACTCATATACTAATTTTATTAAAATAATACCAAAGTAGACTTACACAATTGAAGAATTTCTTACGATAATGCTGATATTACGTCTACAGAAGTCCATTTTAGTATTCATCATGCCTATTCAAATTTTATAGGATTATAGTTACGATTATACATTGTATGTGTCCGTTTATAATATGAAATAATTAATCAAGATTTGCACATTAAATTCTCATTGAATATAGTGAAACTGATTTTATAATAAGGACCATAAATGTATCTATATCAACAAATAAATAAATAAAATACTCAATCAATACTGAAAAGGTTTACAATAATTTTATAATATTAAACAATCATAACAGCACATGTCTTAAAAACCTATCAATAGCATATTTTACAAATAGGATAATTCATACATTCCCTAAAAAAATATAAATTTTAGAAGGCCATCCAGTTTGATAGTTTTTAGTGACAGGAGATATGGGGCGAACGTATTGCCATGAAATATAATCGCTATACATATATAGGAGTGCCATATTAAAGTTAAGTCAGGTTTCTGACAAATAAAATTATATGGCAGCCATACAATCTCAAATCTAGATATGTCTTTTTTTTAATGTCTGAATGGTTATCCTTTGACCACTATCTCACCTGATGGTAAGTGATGATGTGGTTTAAGATGTTGTTCAGACTTACCTAGAATTATACTATATGTATCCAAAACGAGTACAGTGAAGCAAGATCTGAAGAGAGAGATCTGCACTTACTTGTATATCGTTAAAGGGTGAACACTGTAGGAACTTGAGCAGCGCGAAGAGGTCGAGGTCCTTGTTCTGCACGGGCGTGCCGGTGAGGCACCAGCGCCGCTTGCCGCGGAGGGCGCACACCGCCGAGGAGGTCGCAGCCTTGTGGTTGCGAACGATGTGCGCCTCGTCCAGGATCACGCGCCGCCATTGGATGCGCATCAGTATCCCATTCTGACAACATATTCACTAAATAATTTACGAAAGCGGGCCTATTTAGTGCAGCTTGACGAATAGGCTAGTAGCCAGCCTTAGCCTAAATTCAAATATATTTATTGCATCAACATGAGTAATAAACAAGTTCTTAATTATACAAAGTTCTCCATATTCCACCTTTATGGTATGCAAAAGTTAGTAAAAATTGAAGTTATATCATAATATTATTACAATATTAACATACATTATTTATTATACATTAAAATATGATCCAGATAAATTAAATTACTATATTAAGTTACTTTAGTCATTTCATTACACATAAATGTCAATTTACAGTGTCAATGATAGATATTTTTACACAGCAATAAATATAGATTAAAAAATTATATTATGTTAATTTGAATAACACTTTTATCAGTTAGTAACATGAACACTAATTATAACGGTCATCTAAATATTCGTTAACTGTGTAATAACTTTTATTAACTAGAAAAGTATAAAGTCTTTTCTTAAAGGTAATAACGCAATCAGAATCTAATATCAATTTTGGTATGTGGTTGAATAAATTTGGAGCCATACCAAATAAGCTTTTACCAAACAATGCAGACGTATGTGGAAATTCGTCGACTTTGTTTTATAGCGATCGCTTTTAAAAGCCTCAAACAATTTCCTATAAAATTCAGCCTGAGTTGATTTGGAGTATAGACTCAAACTTCGTTATGTCAAAATATGAGTATAGACTCAAACTTCATTATGTCAAAGTTTTTGTCTAGACTCAAATTTCTATCACTTGAAAAACATTTTTTTTAAGGAAACACTAAATTAATATTTTAAAATAAATTACCACTACTACTAATTTTCCTGTTAAGCCGACGTGATGTCATGAACGCCACGATAAAACAATAATACTCTTGATAAATAGTGAACACGGTTAATTATTACTCTTCATCCTCTTTCTAAGTGTAAATTAATATAGATACCTATTAGTTGCGTTTCCAAAGACAGCAAAAAGTTTTAAAAAGTAAGACAACATCTTTACAGAACTTTGAACAATAAATGTACAAAACTGAGCGCTTCCGTGCTTCGGAGGGCCCGTTAAGCCATCGTTCCCGGTTCTCGTCTTACGATGGCAGTCGTTATATCATGGTGGTAGGGCATTAACATTTTGCAAATGCCCCCCTAGCTAGCTACCACTCAAGTAGAAAATCTGTCGTCAAGCACCTAACGATGTGTTCAGGCAGCTGTCCTTGAGACCTAGTAATTCTAGGTTAGCCTGAACAACATCATCACTTACCATCATGTGAGATGGTGGTCCAAGGCCTTATAAAAATACGACATATAAAAGCCACAAGTTAAGAGAGTAGGTGGTCGTTACCTTCTCATTGTCCCGCTGCAGTATGTTGTACGTAGTGACGACGATGTCATAGTTGGCGAGCCTATGCGGCGCCTGCGCGCGCGCCGCCCCGTGATGCAGACAGACGGCTAGAGCCCGCGCAGCGCAGTGCTTGCCCACCTCGCCCGCCCACTGCTGGATAAGGGAAGCTGGGCACACGACCAGCGTGCCGCCGCGACTTACTGCAACATTATATGCACCCCACAATAATTAAGGTTTTCGCGAATATAACACAAATAAATTGGACTCAACGAGATCAATCGGTATTAAGCTTAATTCTGGACCTAAACCTCAAAGAATCCTCCATCCTACCACGTTTGTATGGTGAACGGGCCGGCCAGTTCACCCTTAAGGCCCAGTTTCACCAACATCAGGTTAAAATTAATACAAAGATATATATACAGTTTTATACCATAATATAAACCATTCAGATGTGATATTCTTTTACTATCATAGGACGTCAAACCTATCTATATATATCTATGTAGGAGATTTTAAATTTGTTGGATTTCTGTTGTGGAAAAAAAAACTTTTTGGTTGACTTCTATGACATGTGTCAGCAACTGTGGACATAGAAATAGTATGTATTATCAGCTGTAGTAAAGTGACCATTTTTGTTTTTAGTTTATGGAGCTATACTGCCAAATTAGACGGTTAATTCTTTAAGTTTCGATTAGATTTTTTACCTTTGGTACAGCCGCCTGCCTGATGTCAAATTTCATAAAAGTCAATAACATGACAAATGTAAAATACTGCAACATCCTTTGACGTCTATGATGATAATGGTCTATCATATTTTGTCAGTTACAAAGATTAAAGTTATCGCAGTATTAGTTTATACCTTAGTGTGATGAAATTGTCCCTAAATCGAGATTTTTATACATTATTTTTATCCCGACGTTTCAAATACTTTATAATGATCGTGGTTATCCTAAGACGAAGGAAAAAACTCAAGTCGACGCGTATTTTTTCTTAGTATCATCACACGTAAAGTTTAACTGGATAAGCCAATCTTGACGATTCTTCACTTTAATCTACATGAGCCAGATAAAACCTTCACGCTGTAGGAAACAACATACAAAAAAAAACAGTCGAGTAGAAAATCTAATTTCGTTCAGTAAATGGCTACAATGCAATACATACACTTTCACATTTACATATTATAATTATTTTTAAGTATGTTACCGTATGTTAACCCGCCCATTGTACAACATTATATTTAAGTTTAATTGTGGGCTTAATATTTAAGCCCACGTTTTTCTTACTTTGGTGTACAATAAAGTGTTATCTATCTATCTATTATTAGTCCAAAAAATGCTTGCGCCAGGCGGGAATCGAACCCGGGACCCTCGATTTGACGCCGGCTGCCTAAACCACTTGGCTACCGGAACATGCTCGTTTGAGCCGAAATTTTGTGCTCCACATGTATTAATTTTTGCCAAATAATTTGTAAATGTGGTTTTAGTTTAGCAAGCGATTAGCATTTGTAATATTTAGAAACATACACTTCCCCTTGACGGTGCTCTCATCCTCATCGTCTTCGTGGTCGATGGTCCCCTGCTTCTCAGCCGCGACCAGAGATATCATGGTGATTGTCTTGCCGAGACCCATGTCGTCCGCTGCAACAACACCATTTTATATTAAACACCTTTCCACTCACGAAGGCGCACTTCTCTCCAGATCAGTCCTACTACTGAATACTTCAACTGGTAGTATAGAGGAAGTTGTATCATTTATACTATCAGTACAACTTAAGTTATTAATCATAAACCTGCGTGAATTTGCTTGTATTATATTTCGCAGATTAATTCGACGCGATTTCTTCTATTAACATATTGTAGCTGAGTCCCAGGCTTTGGCTTCACACACAGATTTTTAGATTTCTTGAGTAAAACAGGAAAGGCATTGTGGCAACTCTAAAATCTTTTTTATCTATACACTCTCGACGGTGCTTCATTCTGTGTTCTGTGTGCGAAGGCTTCGCACGTATCATCTTACTCAAAAGGAAGAAAAATGAACAAAAGAAGATCTAAGGTTAGAATCTAAGTTCCACGGGAAGCGTCGCCGAATTTGACACCGTCGGCGAAGACGCAGATCGTAAGCTATTTTCGAATACCTGCTACCTGCTTTATTCGCTAATCTTGTTTCGTAATCGATCTCATCGATTTAGTGATGCGAGAAACCAGCGGGGTTATCTTCGTCACGTCGAAACAAGTTAGGTGTAGTTGTGATACGTTTCGACCAGCGGGGTCGTCTCTGTCACGGGTGGTTGCGCGCGGTCCAGCGGGGGCCGCGTTACCACCAATACTACCGCCTACTACCCACGATCTCCTTTTACATTCATTATGGTACAAGCAGGGTACCATAATTGGTTGCGCGCGGTCCAGCGGGGGCCGCGTCGACCACCTAATACTAGCACCTACTTCCACGATCTCCATTTACTTTCATTATGGTACAAGCAGGTATGTTACACATATTTGGTTGCGCGTGGTCCAGCGGGGACCACGTCTACCTATTCATAAGACCCTACTACTTTTGCAGTGGTACCAACTAATAGTAATGCGAACAACCAGCGGGGTTGTGTCCGTTACGCTTGAGTGCGCGTAGTCCAGTGGGGACTACGTCTACTTCCATTAATTTTGAAGTACCTACATCTAACTTTAAGTGTTTGAGATACATTTCGGACTCCTGTAAAAACCCGAATGTAGAATAATAAAATAATGTAGAATGTACTAGAAGTGGCTCCGTCAGGTCGATAAGTAATTGAATTTAGACGAAGAAATTCTTTTTTGTTGGGTAATGCTCCAAAAACCAATACCGTTTTAGGTAAACCATTTCATACGGATGTTGTGGCCAGATGGCACGAAATTCTTGTAAAAGGTCTACCAAAAGACGTAAAAGAAAAACCAATTGTTGAAAGAGTAGGTACCTCGTACCCTCAAATTGTGAAATGATAATCACACCTAAAATTGAACGCCGAAAGTAAGGCAGCTATTGGTATTGGTCAATCGCGATAATATGTTGCTCAAACCTGTCAGCGATGCATGTGGACAGCCATTTTAAGAGACAAAAACTCGTAGAAACTTCCTTCTTTCATTCATAAAAAGAGACATGAAAGAAACTATGAACATGGCTGTATAATGCAGAATATTTCAATATTAAAATTAGTAATTGAGACTCGTAAGAGCGTCGTAGACGCCTAAATTGAATAAACGATTTTACTTTGACCTTGAAAAATGAAACCAACCGTGAGAAATATTTGTTTAGGGAAAAACATTTCAGAGAAATTAAAATCCGCTACGACCATTAAAAAGTCAGGAACTGATCTAAAACCGAATGAAACAGGTGCTAGTCTTAATCATAACCCGAAACTTAGTAAAAATCATTTATTAAAAAATAAAAGTCAAGGTTAGTCAAACTGGAAGCCCTGCAACGGAAACCGACGGACAAAGCCGAATTAGGGTTCCGGAGAGCCCAGAACCAGCCGCGCACCATCACCTCGAGGAGTGGCCTTCAACATCGGGAAGCTGCAGTGGTCGGTCGTCGCCGCCCCGCCAGCGCCTACGGCGGCGCATGTAGACGAGGTACGCTATGCTGGTCTTTTACGCCATTTTGTTCATAAATGGTTGTAGGTCACAGACGATCCGATTAATATAACGTGTATAAAAGGATACAAGATTCCTTTTTCGTCTGAGCCCTTGATTGATTATACAATACTTTCCCTGATTACAAAATATATTAAAGAACGCATAGATTATGACAGAGAAATAGTCAAATTACACATTACACAAAATACCACACGACCAAAAAGTTTTTGTCGTCATTCTTTTTATTACACAAGCCAAACGGGATCGTTTTATTCGTAATTTAAAACGTTTAAAACAAATTCGTGACTACCCGCCATTTTAAAGTCGATATAATATAGAACCGTACCAAAAATGATTACAGATGGTTCAACAGTTGACGTGAAAGATGCTTATTTTTTAACACCAAACTTATGTTTAAGATATTTAAGATGCAGAGATATCATTTTTTCTGTTATACACTTGGATGAAATACGTTGTTTAGGGCGTTCATTTAATGAATGCGAAGCAAATGTGAATTTTAAAGTAAAAATCTTAAAAATAAATAAATAAGGTTTTATAGTAAATAATGAAAAAAGCTGCCTAATTCTCAGCCATAGATTCAAATATCTTGATTTTGTATTTGACTCAAGAAATATGTATTTAGTATTGCCGTAAATCAAAAAGAGAGAAATTAAAGAACAGGTTCTAAGATTTCAGATGACAGGATTTGTAAGCGCAGGGAATTTGCACGCCTAATTGAACTTCTAGTGTCAGCTGTACCTACCATTCAATATGCACATATACATATGTATACAATTAAATGGAACGACAAAAATACTTATGTTTGTTAGATAATCCTAGCTACAACAGAATTTCAAACAAATGGTATTTGAATTGGTGGTTAAATAATGTTAATGTCCGTACACAGCCTTTACAATTAAATGAATACATATTAGAAATATTCTCAGAAGCATTTATGAGTGACTGCGGGGCATTCTGTAATAACGAAGAGTCATATGGTTTTTGGCATGAATACGTAACCCTCCAACATATTGTTGTGTTGTCCCTCCAACATGTGTTAGAGTTAAAATCAAGTTTTTAGCGTTAAAAGTTTTTTCAAATAATTCTGCTAAATATCCACACTTAAATGAGGTTGCTCAAGAAATTTGGGAATGGTGCAAGAACCGTAAATTAATAATTTTGCATCATACATAAATCATATAATGATATTTATTAATATAGTATTATATTTTTACATACTATAGTATAGTAACATAAATTTGATTACACTGAATGGGATCTACGCGACGCAACTTACGAGAAAATCGTTCATAAATGTAGTTCACTGGAAATAGATTTATTTGCGAGTCGTTGCAATGCCAAATGTTTAGTCTACATATATTGGAAAACCGATCCCAATGCCTGCGCAATAGATGCGTTTACTGTCTCCTGGGCAAATTTATAATTTTACTGTTTTCCTCCATTCTCAGTTATTCTAAAAATGTTCCAAAAAATAATACACGGCAAGGCCGAGGGTGTAGTAGTTTGCCAAATTGGCCAACACAGCCTTGGTTCCCCATTTTAAAAAGGCTTATGGTTTCAGAACCATTATATTTTGAACCAAAAGTTAACCTATTGAAATCTCCTTTCAAAACCTCGCACAACCTTCATCGTACTTTAATATTAATTTATCCGAATATTGCCGTAAAATTGTCCGAAAATTATTACAATAAAAATAACTTTCATAAGGTGCAATAGATGTTATTTTAACGTCATTAGTAGAAAATACTTACAAACAGTATAGTTTTATGAAATTTTGGGTTAATTTTAGAAAAAAAAAAAATTACCTTTGATTATCAGCGTGAATGCCTTGGACTATCGCAGTGAATAAAGTACAGTTATCATTTTTATATAAATGTTATCGAAATAGTGCAAGATACGGCACAGTAAATTCACATAAATCTGCTTTATGTTTTCTCTTTCCAAAAATCTTGGGCGATGATAATTTTAAACGAATTATGAAAGTTGTATTAAGATTAAGACCACCAGTGCCTAAATATACCGTATCTTGGGATCCAAGTGATGTCTTGGAATATTTAAGTCAAAAATGGCCGAACAGTCAACTTAGTTTGAAAATTGTAACTAAGTAAATAATAATATTATTAGCACTTGTGACTGGTAATCGAAACTCAAACGTTTACGTTGATAAAAATTGGAAATATTTAATATGTAGTATGAATATAGTAATAAAAATTCCAGATCTTGTGAAAACCTCGAGAGTAATCTCTATACAACCGGTACTACATTTGCCGTTTTATAACACCAAACCCCAAATATGTCCTGCTAGGGCCCTGATAGAATAAATTAATAAAACAAAATCGCTGCGTAACAATAACTCCAACAACTTATCTATTTATACAGAAAACCATTCTTTGAAGTTACTTCACAGACAATTAGCAACTGGATTAGAAATACACTTCAAAGGAGCGGAGTGGACACGTCAATATTTAGTGCTCACAGCACCCGCCACTCGTCCACTGTTTTGGCCAGCAGGCTCGGTATTAATTTGGATGTTAATTCCAAAACTGCCGGTTGGTCGGAATCATCCAAAGCTTTTGCTAAATTTTATAATAAAAAATAAATTCATGATCTTAATCAGTTTTGAAACGCAATTTTATCGTATACCAAATGAAAGATAATTTCAAGACAATTTCATTCAGTATATGTTTAGAATAGAATTTGGAAAATATTTTTTGTACGCTGATATGATATTTAATATATATCGGACTGCCATAATTCTCCATTTTATTTTTACCTGCTCTGAACATCCTACAATATGTTAATAGAAGAAATCGCGTCGAATTAATCTGCGAAATATAATTAATGATCAAACGAACTTACCTGTACGTGAAGTTCGATCATTATTATATGAGCACCTTCATTCGACGCGATTTATAATAACCCTCCCTTCCCCTAAATTAATTAATTTATACCCATATGCCTATCCTAATTATATAAATCCCAAAAAATAAAATAAAAAAATGTGAGAATTAGATTGTAGCCTTGCTTTGTTACACATAATTTATTGGAAAACTATATAAGCAAAGGTGTATATAATGGCTTTAAACAAAATGAAGCACCGTCGAGAGTGTATAGATAAAAAAGATTTTAGAGTTGCCACAATGCCTTTCCTGTTTTACTCAAGAAATCTAAAAATCTGTGTGTGAAGCCAAAGCCTGGGACTCAGCTACAATATGTTAATAGAAGAAATCGCGTCGAATGAAGCTGCTCATATAATAATGATCGAACTTCACGTACAGGTAAGTTCGTTTGATCATTAATTATTTGTAGTAGTACTAGGGATACGAGTTTGTATCATTTGTACTAGAAATTGTACTATTTGCTAGTATAACTGATTCAGGGCCCAATTCTAATATTTCCGCCTATTAAGCGTGATCATATTATACACTTATCGTTAATGCATAAGTTTTACATTTATGTACCGGGACCGGTCAGGGAAGAGTTTATTTTATAGCTATTGCAACAAGTACAAACGTAACACCAACTCACAATAACAACGCGCGCTTAGTAGTAATTCTACTAGCGGTCACCTATCCAAGTCATGACCGCGACGGACGTTGCTTTTTTTATGTTATTGTGCCGCAACAAGCTCGAGGCCCACCTGAGGTTAAGCGGACTAACCTCTGCCTATAACAGATGCATTTCGTCACAAGGCACGAATTGCACTGCGCCCGTCACCTTGAGACATAGTTGTTAAGTCTCATGTGCCTGTAATTACAATGGATCTCAAGGACTGCTGCCGGAACACACCGTTAAGTGCTTGGCGACAAATTTTCTACTTGACGGTGGTAGCTAGCCAGGCGGGCAATCGCAAAATGGCCTTCCACCATGCATTTTTTTTATTTTATTTGTTGGTTAAGATCGACTAAGTGCGTTTCAAAATAAAACTTTAAACCCCAATTTGACCACATCAATATGTGTTGTTGGTAGTTTATACTCTCCATAAACTACTAACTTGCAATATTTAGGGCCTGTTTCAGAATGTTCGAGTATGTTTCGGTTGTACTACCCAGAACATATTTAATAAATAAAACACTATCTTTGCGTTTCACAATCATCGATTTAGCCTATCCATCGGTTAAAGCTTGAAACGCGCTGCATGTTAACTGTAATTTTTTATCATTCAGTTATTTTATGTTCTGGGTAGTATAACCGGAACTTACTCGAACATTCTGAAACAGGCCCTAGAGCTTTTTAAGGCTCGTATTGATAAATGCGTCTCAAACTTGAGTTCGATCTAATAGTTTTGGAGATTTCGTATTTAGTCAGCAAATCAAATTATGACTTTTCGCTTTATAATATACATTAGTAGCAGCGATAGCCCAATGGTTATAGCTGTAGACTGCCGCGTGGGGAATCAATGTATCGAATCGACTGGAGTATTCTATTCAATCACATTTTGCAAATGCCTGCCTAGCTTAGTTTAACTGCCACATGTAAAAAATCAGTCGCTAAAGGTGTAATACAGCAGCTATCTTTGAAATAAAAATGAAATGAAATTGAAATGAAATTTGTTCACTTATGATAGGGTTTTGCACTGATATTAGGTTTTTATATTAGTTCTCCTATTTTGCCTATTCTATTTTGTGATCCAGTTGCCATTCTCCATTAAATCAGGCTAGCAACCGCTACCATATCATCATTTACCAACAGCTGGCACTTACCAACAATGGCAAAAAGCTAAATTATCAACAGTACAACAGTATCAAAAGTTTAAGGGTGAACTGGCCGGCTCGCTCTCCATACAAACGTGGAAGGGTGATCACTCCCTTATTTGAGGATTTAGGTCCAAAATAAAGCATAATACCGATTGATCTCGTCATTATCTAGGCTTGTATGATGCCAAAATTTTAAAAACATAATTAAGTTGTAAGTTATGAGCCTCGAAAACTTTATATGAAAATGTTTCGAGGCTCATAATTCTCAAGTCTGAACCTAAAATCCCAAATTAGGGAGTGATCACCCTACCACGTTTGTATGGAGAAGTGACCGGCCAGTTCAAGTTTGGAAAAAACTAAAAAATAATCCCATCAATGGAAAATCTTGATACTTTTGCCTTTTATTCCAAGTTCCAACACTTTTTTTTATCCTAACGTGATGGTACAAGCACGAGGCCTGTCTGGTGTTAAGTTAAGCGGTAACCTCTGCCTATAACAGATGTAGTTCGCCACAAGTGGAAAACTGCACTGCTCTCATCACCCTTAGAGATAAAGTTGTTAAGTCTCTTGATCCTGTAATTTTACCGTCACCCTTCAAACAAAAACACAGTAATGCAAACATGCTTGGCGTCAGAAACATAATAAATATGGCGACAGTACTTTACCGAACTAACTAGCACAAAGAGTTCTACGGTCACTAAAACAAGTGACAAGCTGATTTAATTCATAAATAGCGAAATGAGGGTAGTCTGTAATAAACGAGGAGCCGCCGCCACCTTACCCAGGATCCCTCCCGAGGGCCGCTGCGTCTCGCGCCACTGCAGCCAGGCCAGCGCGTGCAGTTGGTGCGGCATGAGGGTAGTCTGCAATAGGCGAGGAGCTGCCGCCACAGTCGACTCGGACGGACGCGACTTGAGGGACTCGTGCAGGAAACGGAGGCTCTCCAGCATCAGGTTCCGCTCGGCCATGTGGGTCGCCATTGCTGTAATAAATAACATAATTTATTTTATAGGACTCAGCAAGTTTATCGGCGGAATTATTAAATGTGGCTATTACTACACAGGAACGTTAAGGGGTTGTTCACGCAAAAAGATGAAAATACTTATATGCGGAACTGTTCTCATTTACGTGCACTAAGGATTGTATTAATATTTTTTTCCTTAATACTTAAATATATGTAATTAAATTAAAATAGAGTGAAATATTTTGCATTTTGCGATTGCCCGCCTTTACTACCCTCAAGTAAGAAATCTGTCGCCACACCTAACGGTGTGTTCCGGCAGCAGTCCTTGAGAGCCAGTGAAGTTACAGGCACATGAGACTTAACAACAATGTCTCAAGGTGACGGCGCAGTGCAATTCGTGACTTGTGACGAAAGGTTTCTGTTATAGGCAGAGGTTAGTCCGCTTACAGGTGGGCCTCGTGCTTGAACCGTCACAATAACATAAAAACAAAAAAATATATTTAAAAAAGCCTGTTTTGACGTTTACTACATGAAACATCGGTCAAAATTGCATCTTAAGATTGATCTCATTTTTCAGATGCATTTAGTAACACAGCGTAAATATTTTGTTATAAAAACTTTTTTTTTTTATGCCTGGTAGGTTAGCCTTTGACCACTATCTCACCTGATGGTAAGTGATGATGTGGTCGATGGTAGCTAGCCAGGCGGGCATTCGCAAAATGCCCTACCACCATGCTATAACGACTGCCATCCTATACTCTGGTAATTTTTCTAATTTTGGGAACGGATGGAGCATTTAATGTAAAAAATATATTTAATGCTATAATTTATTGCATTATTATGAAACAATAAAACACTTTTATATGCGCGTACATATTTACGCATATATTCAAGTCTTTTTTGTTTTTAATAGCCACACTTGTGAGAATATTTTTGAAGAAAAACTATTGAACACCCTGACCTATCAGTTTGACAATGACATATATTGACATTTCTTTGTTTACATTTTTGATCTCGAATTAAAAACCAGACTATAAGACAACAACCGGGACCGACGGCTGAACGTGCCCTCCGAAGCACGTGCACGCTCAGTAGTAATGTCACTAGCGGTCACCCATCCAACTCATGACCGCGGGCGACGTTGCTTAACTTTGCTGATCGGTTAAGAACAGCTAAGTAAACTTCGCTACGAGCGCTTCATAAAAAAACTAACGTGGTTTTCACTCATTTTAGTAAAAATTACGGGATAACTCACGTAAATAAGTCAGATAGATCCGACTATAGATGAGCACTCGGCGAGACGTCAACGCGGGCGTCCCGAGCTCTCCTTGAAAAAGACCACCGAATGTGGTTGAAACTATAGTCGGCGCTATCTGACTTATTTACGTGAGTTATCCCGTATTATTTACTAAAACAGCGTAAATATGTCTGTGGTGAGATAGGTCACTCCCACACTTGATACAAAATCAGGCAGAGCTATTGTCACTCAACACTCGTTTTTTTTGTTATGGAGGCTAACGGTGTCTGTGACAGTTGAAACAGTTTCACGAAGCTCAGGAACAAGTGCAGTCTGCACTTAATTTGAGTACAATTTCAAGTCTATGTGTTATTAGTGGTTTTGTGTGTTTTTTTATGTGATTGTGGCTGAACAAAGACGAGGCCCACCTGATGTTACCTTCGTCACAAGAGACTAATTGCACTGCGCTCGTCACCCTGTGACATATAGTTGTTAAGTCTCATTTGCCTGTAAATTTACTGGCTCTCCAGGACAGACGCTGGAACACACTGTTAGGCGCTTGGCGACAGATTCTCTACTTGAGGATGTTAGCTAGCCAGGTGAGCATTCACAAAATGCCGTCCCACTTTGCGGTAAAGCTCAAGCCGGCGGTGGGGATAGAACCTGCGGGGCAGTCCATAGCTACAACAGCTCCGCCATCATTGCTATAAAATTACAATTGCATTTTAATATCTAATTAATAGGGATGATGTTAGTGTCTTACCCTGTTTGCCAAACATTCTAGGTTGCACGGCGTTGCTGGCCTTTTGTATGTCCTCCCAAGAGAGGCCCTTGTTGAAGCCATCCCTCGCGATGTCGTCTGCAGAGGGCTCATCTACGGAACAACAAACGGAAAACATCAGAGATGATACTATAGAGAAAGATAAATAATAGAATAATTAATGAATAGGCTCAGGCGTTACTTTACATATCCCACAATAACAAATATTTTATGAAAATATCAAATTAATATTTCAATAAAACACTTAAAAATATAAAAAAATCTAGTGACAATTCCGCCTAATTAACCTGTTAAGCCGACGTGACGTCACAAACGCCACGCAGCCAAACCGGAAGAATTTTCGACGAGTTTCGTTTCTACACGATCAAAATATTTGTTATTATTGAATAGAATAATTATTTACTAAGATACAATAAGAAATAATTGAATTTCTAATGGAATAGAACTTTACAAAATTACAATGATGAAAAATTATAGTCATGTGTGGGATTCGAACCCGCACCATATAAAAAATTTAATGATTGTAAAAGAAGCAAGAAAGGTATGTCAAGATCGTAGCAAGTGGAAATGCGTGGTCTCTGCCTTCCCCTCCAGTAGATAACCTACCTGGCTCCACGACCATGTTGGCCACCTTGTCCGCTTGCTGACGCACCTCGCGCTCCAACGCCCTGTGCCGCTCCAGCAGCCTCGAGCCCTTGTCCGGGAGCGTCTCCAACTCCATACTCTCTACTAGAAGCTGCAAACAAAGAGAATTCATATCTATTTCCTCATATGTATTACAATATAAACACAATAGCAGTAGAACTCAATTTGAACGAGTTCGTCCGGGGAAGTACTGCTATCATACCTATCTCTACCGCTGTAGTAATGTTGGCATTACTGATTTCCGGTTTGAATATATATAAATATCGAATGAGTACATCCACCAAGGGGTGTACATTCGTATGTACCGGCCAGGCTAGCAACTACCCTCAAGTAGAAAATTTGTCACCAAGCACTTTTTTATGTTATGTAGAGGCGAAAAGGCAGACGGCCCGCCTGATAGAGAGCGGTTACCGTCGTCTACGGACATTTGCAACACCAAGGGCGTTACCAATGCCTTTCCCACCCTGTAGGGCTCTTTTAACACTCTTTTGGAAGGAATCCATACTGTAGCTCAGTGGGAAAACGCTAGATGGAAGATCATTCCACATTTTGCAAGTACGCGGTCAGAATAAACGCATAAATCGAGCTGTGTGAGACTTCCAAGACTTGATTATATGTGGATGAGCTTTTAACCGGTGACGCGAGTTACGATGATAGAATCGCCGGTATAAAATCAAAAAGCTCTTGAGAATTTCCCGGGGTGCAGTTGGTATGCTATAAGGTGGGAAATATTACCTGAACATTACGAAGGTCTTCTTTCATCCTCTCCAGTGCATCGAGCTCATTCTCCCGCACATGTTTTTTCACGTATTTGACCTGGTTGGGGTAACTGGGCGGGACCAGGTACTGCTTCATTGTTCCGTGGTCAATCTTCGGCTCTTCGATCGCTTTGGTCTTGGACCGGGGAGATTTCTTCGCTTTCGGAGGTTTCTTGTCCTGGATTTTAAGATTTGTTATTTTACCTGATTTATACTTTTTATATACGAGTATGCTACTGTACTGCACCCGTGGGGTGCCGGGTTATCATGTCAACCCCCCATTTTTTCCGTGGGTGTCGTCATAGGTAACTAAGCGAAAAATACCTGAAGGTGGAAAGCTTGGTAAGTAAGACTTGTAATATGTCTTTTACATTAAAGCAATTTATTTCGTTAAAAATGTGTTAATATTGGAAACATATACTTTTTTTTTATATGCTATTGTGACGGAACAAGCTCGATGCCCACCTGATGTTAAGCGGATTAACCACTACCTAAAACAGATGCATTTAATCACAAGTGACGAATTGCACTGCGCCGGTCACCTTGAGACATAGTTGTTAAGTCTCATGTGCCTGTAATTTCACTGGCTCTCAAGGTCTCCTGTTGGAACACACCGTTAGGTGCTTTTGCGACAGATTTTCGACTTGAGGGTGGTAGCTAGCCAGGCGGGCAATCGCAAAATGCCCTTCCACCGTGCGGTGAAGCTCAAGCCGGCGGTGGGGATCGAGCCATGGACCTGCGGCACGGCAGTCCATAGCTATTACCGCTCGGCCATCATTGCTTCAAACTTTGCCATGTGGGGAGCCGGGCTAAAATTGAACCCCTCCATATCTGTTGATGTGATATAAC
The DNA here is from genome assembly GCA_963890685.1 of Plagodis pulveraria. Classification (NCBI taxonomy): domain Eukaryota; kingdom Metazoa; phylum Arthropoda; class Insecta; order Lepidoptera; family Geometridae; genus Plagodis; species Plagodis pulveraria. The sequence continues at coordinate 3,643,241 of OY982964.1, read as the reverse complement.
TATAGAAGTCCTGTTTCTTCAAACTTGTATTGGTGGTGGTTCGGTGCGATTTGATTGCCAGGCACAGTTTCAGACTGGATGGTTTATACGGCTATAAAAAGTTTCAAACATCCCTTATCCACAGGTGGGGCAACCCCAACTGTTGATAAGTGATGTTGTGGTGGGATCAAAGGCTTGCCTATCAGCTTACTGCCATCTATATAGACTACTAACTGTGTCCCGTGGATCACACATGTAAAAAATTATGAAAAGTGATGATGATGAAAATTATTCCTTATTCCTTTCCAGGACTTAAACTATCTATACTTCAAGTTTCATCCAAATCAGTTCAGCTGTTTGAGTGAAGGAGCAACAAACATACACACACACATCCACACTCACTCACAAACTTTCGAAAGACTACACTTTAGTGGGTAACACTGCAGTCTCAGATATTTGGCCTCGAAACAGTACTGTACTGTATCAGCCGCATAGTCCACTGTTGTACACAGCCTCCTCCATTAAGGGGGGGTTTGCCATAATCCCCACGCTTGGCAGGCGGCTTGGGGATCGCAGTGTGTTATATCAGTTCCTCAGAAAGCGCTGCTGCCCACCTTCTGGTGTGTTGGCCTTAGTCGCCTCTTACGACTTCCCGTGGGAGAGATGGGGGGTGACATTCTAGCCCGGCACCGACGGGACTCGGAGAACTCGAAGCAGTAGTTTGCAAACATTACTGTGTTTAGGCGCGAAGGGCACTGTAGCATTAGTTATATAACTGGAGGAACGATAAATAAGATCGAGAATTTACATAAGATAGTTTCGGTTTGACGAGCACAGTGCAGTATCAAGCAGAACGAGAAAGGTGCCACTGCAACACTAACGAACAGGCGTGACGCTTACCATTAGGTGAGCGACAGTTATGACTCATTACTTCATAACAAAAAAAATAGTCGTGATTTTAGGGTATCAATCCCGTCCAGTATATCAGACGTATGGAGGTCAATGGAAACATTGCAGTTGGGTTCGGTTGCAGACTGACGATGTCAGTGTCAATTACAATCAGGAATTGTTATACGCAAAATTATATGATAGCCATGCATGTAATTAAAGATTTTAAAGCAATGATGGTCGAGCGGTAATAGCTATGGACTGCCGTGCCGCAGATCCATGGTTCGATACTACCGCCACGCCTCCGACTTAAGCATCAACGCATGGTGGAAGAGCATTTTGGGAATCCTCAACTGACTAGCTACCCATTTCAAGTACCTAACAGTGTGTTCCGCCAACAGTCCTTGAGAGCCAGTAAATTTACAGGCATATTGGAGACTTTACAACTATGTCTTAGGTTGACGGGCGCAGTGTAGTTCCTCGCTGGCGAACTGCATCTGTTATAGGCAGAGGTGATTGCATAAAATCAGGTGGACCTCGTGCTTGTTCCGTCATAAAAGCTTCATCTACCACTGATGTACCTACCTTCAAATCTTCGATTTTTGTAATAAAAGACTGGCTTATTTTGCGGCTTAATCTACGTGGAATTTGATTATATCGCGCTTTCTTGGGAGTAAGTTAGATACTGCAGGTGTACCTAAGTGTCTTATTTCATCAAGATCCGTTAAGCCGTTTCAAATAACCACTCTCGACAGACCTCGAGCTTGTTCAGTCACAATCTCATTGAATAAAAAACAGATTATGTGCGTTTTGACATGCTCTAGTCTATAATCTGCGTCATAAGATTTTCGAGTAATCACAAGAGAAGAAAGAGAGTCACGAAATTCGCATGTACGTCAATATCTCTTGCCTTCCACATTAAATGGTTAATGCTAAATTGTCCATAAGGAATGTCTCAAAACCGGTAGGCAACTAAAAAGAAAGTGTGGCAGTTGGCTCTGCCACACTGCAACGGTCCTGATTTACCGAATTATTCTGGCGATATTTTACGGCAATCTACATTAAACGCGTCAATATTCACCCGGTGAATCAACGTCTTTCGATATTTCGTGAATGTGTACAAGCGAAACGCGTTGATAACCGTTGCAACGACCTATTAACACGTGGCATTTCTGACCGCCCAACTTTATATTATTGTCTTGATTAACAATTTTCCAAAGTAATTATTGTTAAATTAATCTTGTATGGCGTGAACCCTGATTTCACTTCAACAAACTAAAAAATATACAAGAAAATTAACCTAAAATTTCATATGTTACGTACATTTCTTCAAGCTTCTCAAGTAATATGATTAATATCAACTTACCTTAGGGCTTACGTTCTTCGGCATGATTAATCACTTCAAGAAAATTACAAATCGATTCAAATAGTATAAACAACAATTATTACTAAATTAACAAATAAATTAACACTGTACACATAAAAAAACATCTATTACATTTTAACGGACCCGCCTGTTAACAATCGCAGCTTTGAATGATATGGGGATCTTAACATGGCGTCTTTCGTTACGACCGAGATTTCAAAGTACCCTCATTTCCACTAAATTCATGATGTGACAAAACGTGATTATAGTACCACCAACTTAACTGTGCAGTTAACGAGGGCGCTGCTGATCATGGAAATCAACTACAAACTGTCACAATTTGAAGGAATGTTGTAGTTCTTTTTTTTGCCACCTGAACAGATAAGTTGGTGGGACTGTACAAAGATACAGGCTTTAGGCTGATTATAGACGATCAGTTATAATTTAATCTTGATATTTTTATGATTGAATTTGATTTGAAATTTCGTTGATAAGCAAAATATAAAGAATTGAATACGACTATAATACAACTATCGTATGCTTTATATCAAACACATTTAAGGATATCACTGAGTATGTGAACGTGAAAAAAGTATTTATGACATACTTTTTTTTCAGTTTTAGACCGTTATTCATGTGTTTCTATCGCAGAGAATTAAAAAACACGCCGAAAGGCCATTTTTAAAAATGCCATTTGAATAAAAATTATTACTGTGGAGTTGTGCTATCGCAAATTCAGATATAATGGTAAATTGTACAAAAGCCTATTTTTTGCATTGGCGGCATTATTTTTTTCCCCGCACATGACCTAAATTTTTCCTATCGTATATTTGTGATTTTGTAATGTAATCCGCATAGCAGGCGTTATTGCAAACCTAACCATATTATTATTTTTTTCTATATTTTCATATATGTATACAATATTTCATTTTGTATAATTATTACTTTTATTAATGTTTTCAATAACCGTATCGGTCGAGATATGAAGAATATATAGTTTTTTTTATATAGAACTGGGTAGCACTTGTCCACTATCTTAACTGATGGTAAGTGATGATGCGATCGATGATGGAGTGCGCTTACCCAGAAGGTATCTATTCACTCGCGTTTTAAAGACCCCCATATTGTACTTAACCGGAAACACAGACTCAGGCAGGGTGTTCCATTCCCTGGCGGTTTGTATGATGAAATATTATCACTTTTAATTTGCAACTCATAATAAATTTGCATATAATCAAGTGAATATATAGATTTCTTTTATTACGTTTAGTTAACTAATTAAAGACACATGTAAGGGTATGTTCCATTAGTCGCTAAGAACGTTATTTTCGATAATTTTGATCACATTCTCCGTCTATGGTTGTGATCACGTGATCGTTTGTACCTGTCATCCCCGTTCCATTTTTGGATAAGAGCGCTAAAAATGCCACTAAAACTTGCCACTTCTGTCACTTTTGACATTAGATGTAGCGTTTAAGGCGAAAATAACGCCAAGACCCATGTGGAAAACTTTTTGGGAGTGTGATCGTTTTTAGCGTTTTTAGCGAATCTCACGCTAATGGTACGCACCCTAAAAAAGGCGCCATTGCGAGTATGGGTATAAATGTAGAGGCGAGAGCACTGAGAATGTGTAGAAACAATTTAAAAGAGTAACGAATATCACATTGAAAAATAAACACATGATCGGGCATCATTTCAGCCCAAGACAGGAGAAATTATAATTTATTAAAAAAACACAAACTCGTCCAACAAAATCCTTTAAAATGAAGTACAGTAATTTTAAGACCACAAACAAACGCGCTATTGTCAGTTTCAGTATTACTGACACCCGAAACAGCAATGCAAACGCACGGGCCTACTACGATTTAAATAAAATCAAATCACTGCACTGCACTGAAGCAAATCACGTAGGTAATTCAGATCTATATAATTTTACCTATGTTTGATTCTCATTATATTATATGGTAGCATAAGTCTCTAACTTTCACAACACTTTAAAAATACTTCATATCTTCCCGTAGGAGCAGGCTTGGATTCAGACCCTAAAAAAAATATTGTACATGGAAAGTAAAATACGTTTGACGTTTCATGTTTTTTGATATACTATCACATTGAAAAATAAACACATGATCGGGCATCATTTCAGCCCAAGGCAGGAGAAATTATAATTTATTAAAAAAACACAAACTCGGCCAACAAAGTCGTTTAAAATAACGTACAGTAATTTAAAGATCACAAATAAACGCGCTATTGTCAGTTTCAGTATTACTGACACCCGAAACACCAATGCAAACACACGGGCCTACTACGGTTTAAATGAAATCAAATCACTGCACTGCACTGAAGCAAATCACGTAGGTAATTCAGATCTATAGAATTTTGCCTATGTTTGATTCTCATTATATTATAAGGTAGCATAAGTCTCTAACTTTCACAACAATTTAAAAATACTTCATATCTTCCCGTAGGAGCAGCATTAGATTCAGACCCTCAAAAAAATATTGTACATGGAAAGTAAAGTACTACGTTTGACGTTTCATGTTTTTTGATATCGTATATATAATGTGTGTCTTGAAGCGCTCGTAGCGAAGTTTACCTAGCTGTTCTTAACCGATCAGGAAAGTTAAGCAACGTCGCCCGTGGTCATAAGTTGGATGGGTGACCGCTAGTGACATTACTACTGAGCGTGCACGTGCTTCAGAGGGCACGTTGTCCCGGTTGTTGTCTTAGGATGGCAGTCGTTATAGCATGGTGGTAGGGCAATTCGCGAATGCCCGCCTGGCACTACCACCATCAAGTAGAAAATATGTCGCCAAGCACCTAACGGTGTGTTCTGGCAGCTGTCCTTGAGAGCCAGTACTTCTAGGTTAGCCTGAATAACATCTTCGACCACATCATCACTTATAATCAGGTGAGATAGGTCAAATGCTAACCTATCAGGCAAAAAAAAAAAAAAAATGTTTTGAATAAACATGCATTCGTAAACTGTAAGTAAAATATTGTTTTGTTCAGTTGAGACAACAATTTCATGCAAGTGAACGTCTATCTCGGCTAATTTGCCAATCATCGGAACATTATCCATAACATTGGCACGACGTAAAATATTGTCCGATGGCATAAATTCTATGCAGTTATTTGTCGCAAGAAAGTATCAGGGAGTCGATCGAGCGTGTTATAAGTTTATTTCTTAATTTGTTTCTTTGCCTAGTTAACTTTGCTGAGCAATCAAGAGCAAATTTGAAATGGATGGTTTTCAGGCCATGCGCTTAATTTCGCCTTTCCCAATATTTTAGGGAAGATATAATATAAAAGTATTAGGCTTAGCAATAATACAAGTCGATCGACCTATAGATAAGATTATGGTATTTTCACGTAGTATAATGGCATTACGATACTACACTATGAAGTAATGATTCAAAATAAAATAATTATACTCGAAATGCAACACTGCATAGGAGAAGTTTTATCGGAACTGTAGAATTTAATATATCTTAGTTTTTTTTATTTAATGTAATTGTGACGGAACAAGCTCGAGGCCCACCTAATGTTAAGCGGACTAAAACCTCGGCCTATAATATAACAGATGTATTTCATCACAAGTCACGACTAGAGATGGGTAGGTCCGGATGGATACGAATCCGAGGATACGCATCACTCACGTTATTGATGGATGTACTTCCAACCACAATTCGGATACCGATCCAACAGTACCGGCCGACCGAATTGCCTTGGTAGTCGGAGGTAAGGCACTGAGTAGTGGAACTGAATCGCGTTCCGGAGCGGTATCGTGTCCGGACACGGCGCGTGTCGGCCGGCGGCGCGGCGCGCGGCGGTGCGGTAACGCGCGGATCGGGTGGGACTGCGTAGGCGCGCGGGTGCGAGCGGATCGCACAAAGTGTGCGACGCAAAGCTATTAAACTGAGCGAGACGTCAGCATCAGACGATTCAATTTAACGGCTGCACGTATGCTTAAAATGTTTTTCGTTTTTTTTTTGTTTGTTTTGATGTGCGTTATTTAATCACTATAAATAAATAGCGTGTTGAAAAATGTGCTGAAAAAAATGCTAAATGCCAATATTGCCATACTAATATGCCATATAATAAATGATATATATAATATATTTTATTCAAGTATGACCTACCTACCTTTATGTTACATACCTACATATCTTCACTGATCAATGATGTTACACAACCATTATTGAAACAGTATTTACTTAATAGTAATAAATGTTTAGTATAATTTAAGCTATTGAATTTGAATCATTGTTCTGTCGTTGCATTGTGCTCGCGATCCCGCAGTCCGCTGATCATATTGAGTAGCCGGACCCATATGGGTGCAACGGACACGGAACCTGGATGTAGGTCTTTAGAGTTGGATGTACTTCCGGATGTAACTCCGAGTTGTCCTCGGACCTACCCATCTCTAGTCACGACTAGCACTGCGCCCGTCACCTAGAGACAGAAGTTAATAAGTTTCATACTATATATTATAAGGTTGCATTAAGTCACTAACTTACACAACACTTTAAAAATACTTCATATCTTCCCGTAGGAGTCGTTTTAAGAGGGTAAGGATAAAATGTACCATTACACGTGATGTCTGGTGTGCGATACAAACGATACCGCGATTCAGAATTTTGCCGAACTTTACTAACGCCATCTATCGATAATAGTTTGTGTACCAACTTTTTTTCGTTTGTTCTTGGATTCGTATGATTTGTACATTTACTATTCAAGTTTGCTAACATTGTGGAAGGGTATACATGTTACCAAAACATTGTATTATGGAGATTAGTCAAGACGTAATAGAATACAACTAGCAGTAGAATAATGACAGTGATTCCGCGCATTATTATTACGTACACGTCTCTTAACAATCATATAATGTGAAACTAAAGAACAGTTGCAAAATTTCGTATATTACGCTAGGGCATTTCGGTGTTGCTGCACACTAGGCAGAGCTTAAGTCAATTGAAACTTTGCTCATTGCATTCTTCTTAGCCGAATTATAATGGTATAATACTGTGATTTAATACTACTAGTGAGTAAGTCCTTTGTCCAGTGCACAATATTACAGGCGCTCTAACCAATGGCCACTGAAAGTATGTAAGGCTTGGCACAAAAAAATTCATTCAATCAAATATTGTACAAGATAATTATGGCATGTTAAGTAATTAATAATTTTGTTATTGAGTGCACTGCTATGCTGCACCCAATGGCAGTGGTTGAGTAGGTAACAAGGAAACATGCGAAGCTATACCTCTCTGAGACAGAGACGGTACATAGTCATTGGCTTATAAAAAAAAAATGCACATTTTGTGAAGGTTTTGACTGTGGTTTCTAGGCTGGCAGCCCTCCTAACGCCAACCAAGGCGTCTACAGCGCTCTTATGAAGGTCAATTACATAATTTAATATAAGTATATTTCACATTGGACTTCCAAGTTTAGCAAGAATGAGCTATGGAGTTATAGGCTAGTGTGACCCATAGTCACAGAATCAGTAGCAGAAAGTGAAATTATATTAAACTCATACAATTCAAAAAGTTACCATTGTACAATGAGTATCAAACAATGTGTCCAGTACCGGTCCTTAAGAGTCAGTTCCCTTACTGAGTATATTCAACGGCCACATCGTCACGGGTACTTTAGAGTCTTATGCTTACAGGAATACAATCCCCTGTAACGTTTGACTTGTTTCCTAACTAGTGTCACAGGGATTTCAGGAGACAGGTGTTCACAATATCTGATCCAACCTAGTTTATTTTTTGTACTTGCCAGCTGGTAGATGAGTAGTCTACGACTAGCCTAGATTTTAGGGTTTGTATTGTCTTTTTGTGATCATCTTATAGTGACTACTTCAAGGATAGCATGATTACATGCAGGATCTTATTTTATGCTATCGTCATTGAACAAGCACTTGGCCCACCTGGTGTGAAACGGTTACCTCTGCCAATAACAGATGCAGTTTGTCACAAGTGCCCAACTGCGCTCATCGTCCTGTGACAAAGTAGTTAAGTCCCATGTGACTGTACCAGCACACATACCTTTCAAACCAGAACACAGTACTGCTTGGCGATAAATATAGGTATGATATAAATATATTAATTTCCCGGATGAATTTGCACAAAGAGTTTAATGAATTTATACTGTTGAAGTAATTTAGTCTGTAAGTGGTAAAACTTAAGAAATCCAAACAGGTATTTGTGAAAATATGGCAAGTTCACAAAACAAAAAACTTACAGACGTTCAACCCGGGCAAAATATATGTAGACATCGCGTCAATTTGATTGTTTGCCCCGCTCTGGACCACAAACAAAATATATAAACATAATAACAAATCTAAATATAAGAGTATGAGCATGGGGAGTTGAGCGAAGAAGCAGGAGGGGCATACTGCATTTGACAAGGTTACATACATTTTGACTGGGTTGTAGTGGAATCAGTTGGTGGTTCTGCCTGCTTACTTACCTCATCCTCATCGTCACTGCTCAAAGCGATGATCTCCGGCTTCGACTCAACAATTGTTACATCATCATCTTCAAATACTGTTTTCTTCTTTGTCAGAACACTTGCAGACCTGTCTAGTGCATAACCATGGTCTAAATGGCTTAAATCTATTACTCCCACATTTTGTAAATCTTTAGGCTTTACTCGTGGAGAACTAACAGTTAGATCCAAGAAGTCTTTTACTCGTACATCAGTTTCAACTTTAGCTATTGTTTTCAATTCATCAAGAGGATTATTTCGAGGGGAATTTACTTTATTAGTAATATCATTTAGTGGACTAGAAAAAGGTGAACATGAGATTCTTGAATCGTCATTGTCCGAATCCACATTTTTGCCTGGTGTGTTTGGTATTGTTACTTCAGGTAGTTCATCATCAGTTTCTAAGGTTTCCTCTGGTGATTTGTGTATAGAAACCTCAGGAAGCTCATCATCAGATTCCACAGATTCTGGACTTTTGCTGGTAGGTATTTTGTTTGTGTCATTATTATGAGACTGTACAATTTTATCTGGTGTTTTGTGAATGGAAACTTCAGGAAGTTCATCATCGGATTCATTCGGCTTTTTTTGAGATTCATGAATGGATACCCCAGGAAGATCTTCCAGGCTACCTATTACACTACCTGACCTTCGGTTGCTCTAAAAACATAAAAGAAAATATAAAAAATTTGGAAGGGGTTTGAGTTGCACTTATTTGTAAAATGTTAGCTTAAAATTTCTCATAACAAGATTTTGGACTGTATTTCACACTATTACACATATAAATACCATTTTTACAGTAATCTAAACAGAAAAACAGTACTTAACCAAATACAGCCAAATTGTCTTACCGAATCAGACTGTATAAAATCAGAATCATCACTGTCATTGTCCTTTGGTATCACACCCATAATACTCATTCGTGTCGCACGCGACATCACCATCATATCTTCATCTAGCTCCTCGTCATCATCCTCACTACCTAGCCCCTCACTGACATCATTGTCAGGTTTTTCTTCTTCATTACTTTCATCACAATTGCTACTATCCTTATCATCTTTCTTTGTTCTATTCTCAGCCTTTTCACCATGTTGTGATGGATCATCAAGCTCATCTCCACTACTATCACTTTCAATTCCCATTTTCTTAAACTTTCTTCTATTTTTGTTATTGCAAACTATATCACTGTCATCATCTTCACATTCGTCATTATTTTCCCTACCATCATTGTCACTGGCACAGCTTTCTCCATCATAATCCATGCTCTGGTTTGTGTTAGTAGGCTTCCTAACATCACTTTCGATTTTCAAAGGTGTATCTTTAAGACATGTGAGTTTTTTATTTCTGTTATATTCCAGAACAATAGAATTGTCTGAGTCAGAGTCGACAAACAGCATCCGTTTCTTAGTCCTGTGTATGTTTGGAGACTTGAAGTCCATGGATTTTTTCTGAAGTGGAGGACGCCGTTTCGGTATTAGTTCAGGTGAGAGCTCTCCTGCTAAATAGAAAAATAATAATGACAATATTTTTTACCATAATCCCTTAGCACAATTATTTGTAGGAGAAAAATCATTATACTATATAAACAGCCTTTCAGAAAATCTTACCATCATCTTCATCTGATGAAGCGACAACCACATTTTGGGACGCAGAATGTCTTCTGATGCTGCCTCTTCCACTTCCATCTACAAAAACATAGCAGAGACAATTCCTAATTGAAATCACATTAGATTCAATCACCCCAATTTAACCACTATAGTTTTGCAACAAATTCTAAACATTCTGTGAATATCATCACAGCCAATCCTCAGAGGTTAATCACAGCGGTAGATAGGTGTCTAAACACTCATCTTTCACCATATATTTTGGTCCCATGTAATCAGAGGTTAGCTTATTGCTAACAGTCAGGAACAGTTTCAGACTGCTACTGCCCAGTTTTTGAGATTCTAAAACAATACTACACTACTTGACCAAGAAGGTAGCACCATGAAGTAATAATAACTGAAAATTTAAATTGAAACACTACCTATGAATTAAATACTACCTATGAATTAAATACTTATAAGTACATAATATATATGACTTGTGTAGTCCATTATTGCACCACTTTATAAGCATTGGTTGAGGTCACAGAGAAGTGTGACTTAAGTGCCGGTTTAGGTCACACAGTGCTATGAACTTTTTTAATCAGGTTCAGTCTATTTGTAAATTATTTTCTGTTATTGTATTTATCTTCGTGATTGTGTAATTACGAAAGTGAACTTATCATGAAGTCATATTGTAGCTATCACTTTTTAGGCTAGGCTTTTATGAGAGTATATATACAAAATATTTTTAGACATTTAAATGCCTCACTACATAATATTGTGTCACTAACTGACACAATATTATGTACCCTGACAGTCTATGTTACTTTAAACTACGGAAAACATTCTCTCAGTGACCACACTTTAACTTTTAAAGTAGTATATACTAGGCTGAGTCTCTAGGCTAAGCACACTATCTAACTATAACAAAGTGAACTTTGAGAGGGCACTTGGATGACACCTTTGTGTCAAGACTAATTAATTTGGAAACATAAAACTGTACTGATATTGCTCTAATAATTTTTAAATGTGATTTTCACATAGCAGACGATGGTGCTCATAATCATTTTTAGCTATACAAATAAATCAAAGAGGATTCAGTTCTAATATCTATTCTAACTTACCATCATCACTGCTACAAACTACGTGAGCTGCAGCAACTCTGCTATGTAGGGACGCAGACGTCGATACTTTTCCAGTCGTAATGACTTCTTTCATGCTTTCTGTATGAAGGACAGAGCAACAAGTTTAGTACTATAATTTATTGGAAACATAGTATGATTTCCAAACAACTTCCTTCGTTTATTCTTACCATCTGAAGTAGATTCATCGGATTCTGCCACAAAAACTGTGTGATTTTTCTTTTTCGAGGAATAAGTCACGGACTCTACTATACTTTCGTCAATAATTTCCGAGTCGGAACCACTATCAACTCCTGTCTTATCACGATATTCAAAAAACGAATTCTCCATGATATCCTTTAAATAAAATTAGATATCTGTTTTAATCCAAGATACACATTATATTCAAAGCAAATTATTTTTCATTAATTTCATTTCTTCATAAATTCAAAACAAACTGAAAAATATGGCAAACGGCTATTTTCACACAATCATAACCTGTTAAAGATAACCCATAGATAAAATTAAAAAGAAAATGCATGAATGGATAGAACGATAAGAATAAACAATATTATCTATATACTTTTTTTTCTGTAATTGATGCATACTTCAGACACTAATACTATTATTAAAAATGGATGAAAAACTTAGTTTTCAAGAAATGTATAATGTGACTTAAGGAAAAAATCACCTCATTTAATACATGATAGCCTTTGAACACTATCTCTCCTGATGGTTTATTAATGATTTGGCCGAAGACGTTGCCTTACCTAGAATTACTGGCCCTTAAGGACAGCAGCTAGAACAAACCGTTTGGTGCTTGGTTTTTCACACGTAAAAAAACGGGACTAAATTCCGCTTAAAGATTGACAAACACAACGTAATATTATGTTTCAGAGCCAATTGACTGTCATATATGTTGTTAAATCGAACCAAACTTAAAATTCATAATTAAACCATTGATATTAATCTTAAAATAACATCTTTTTTACAACGAAATATAGTTGAAATTGGTTAAAAACTATTGGTATGTTGTGCAAACAACCTACAAAGGCAGTTAAAAATATAGTTTGCAAATATTATATTGAATACGTCCTTACCGTACGAGTAATTTGATTATAACTCAAAAATATAATTAATCAATCATTATTAACACCAGTCGTCTCGTTGTTGTTGCCCTCGGAATAAAGTTGAAAATAAATAGTATAAGTTCTTTGATGATATACTCTAATCTGTCCAAACCACCCTTCCGGCTTTATTATCATCTGTCCAAGTGGGATCCTGGTTGGCGGTCGATAGTCGTATTAACAAATTTGTCGTATAAAAAAAGAACTGCTGCCGGAACACACTGAGATTGGAAATAAAACAGACAGAAATGATAAAAAGAGTATTGAAAAAAAATAATATGCAAGAAAGTAGAGGAATAAATACACCGATAGAGACAAACTATTGTGCTAAAATAGATGAAATAATAGATGTACCATATATGTAGCGGATAGGATAATCTAATATCTTTATTTCTATGAATAGCCGACCAGATATAACATACACAGTTGCATACTTAAGGGGTATTTAAGAAGTAAACAGTACAAGGGTTTAATCTACAAAAGAACAGAAGAAGAAAAATGAAAGTTATTTGCATATTAAGCCGCAGACTGAGGTGCAGATAAAACGGACAGAAAAAGCACGAGTGGATGTGCAATATTCTACTGTGGAAACCTTATACATTGGTTTTCTAAAAAGTAGGCATCAGTATCATTGTCAATAGCAGAAGCTGAATATGTTGCAGCCGCTCTAGCAGCTAGTGAGCTAATTTATCTAAAAGGTTTCATATTTGACTTAACATCTTTGTCAAGCATACCAACCCTCTTGTTATCAGCTAACCAGAGTACTATAAGATTGATTAAAAGCTCTGATAATGGTAAAAGATCAAAACATATTGATATAAAAGATCATTACATAAAGCATATAGTAAATATGAAATTGTTATCAGTAGAATATGTTCCAACAGATGAAAATGTTTCAGACCTATTCACAAAGGCTTTACCAAAACTGAAACATAATTATTTCACTAGTAAGTTGATGTAACTAAATTTTACAAGCATTTGAATATGTAGTATGTATGTCAATTTCAGTTTTATTTACTTGTAAAATGTTAAAATTGGGGGGGAGTATTGAATGTTGTTGCCCCATCTACAGTAAATTCCCTCTATGGCCTATGGTATGTTCATATCTATAATAGAATCTATGTATACTCTCTGCGAATAAAATAGCAACACAGATACGACGCTGGTGTTTTAATTCTAATATAATTAATTCCATAACAGGCTTTACACCATAGAAGTAATAAGTATTACGGACAACCCGTTCTTCTCGCAGTGGCTCTATACAATTTATTTGCTAAACGTGGCAGTAGAATGTAGAATATTTCAATACTAAAATTTGTAAATGACCTTCATAAGAGAGTCGAAGACGCCTAAATTGAATAAATGATTTTGACTTTGAACAGGAATGAGCTGCTGTCGCAAAATTGAAGCCGAACGAGAGCTCAGTAACTGTTCCCCTTATCCCTCTCTGGCGATGGTGACTATATTGAAATATGATTTAAAGATAGTTTTTTTTTTTTTTTTTTACTGGCGGTATGCCTTTATTAAACAAATACTACAAACTATAAACAACAGTACAGCTACTACAATACTACAGCTACTACAGTAAAAGCATTTGGACTCATAGGGAGTCCAAATGCTCTAACCCACTATCAGTTGGCAGCGTGCCCAGCATGCTGGCAGCATTGCCCCGTTGAATTGCAATGCTTATTCTTTGAGCCAAATAGGTGCCAGCATTTTGATCACGCGTCGCATCGACCAAGCGCTCTGATAGATTTTGGAAAATACGATGAGCTCCCGGTCCCCACGGACCCAACGTCTCTACACCAAACGGCTCAAATATGTTACCCATACCCAGGTTAGCATATTTGCGCCGCTTGAGTTGCTCTGCCGAAGTAGCCGCGGCGCCAGCCTTCACGTGGGTTTCAGAAAGGTGTGACGGCGCTAAAGTGTCTACGCATGTAGCGTCCCACACTAAGGGCCGTCCTAACTTCCATGGAACCAGAGTCATGCCGTCAGGTCTTTTACCATCGTCACGCATCAGACCGTTCGGTTCGAGAACAGCTGGAACATTGGCGCTGGTAAAAGCCCGGCGAATGATATCGTTAAGGCTGGCGTGGCGGGAAATTCGACCAGCACTTCGAGAGCAGGAGAGGCCATGGTGACCAAGTTGGTCAACTGCAGTACCACACTGGCAGTGATGTGCAACACAACACCTTGCACCCAAGCGTAAGCTAATAGCGAGACGAAAAGCGGAAGGATCTATAAGGCTACCAGTTTTGTAAGAAGGAATGGCTTGTAACCAAAGACCTGATTCCCACACAGAAACAGCGGGAATACGAGCACGATCTGCGATACTAGGGCACGTATTTAAAAGATCTTTCCGTGCTAGCTCGCATAGGGGCCGATCCCACTGTTTCTGAGATGACAACATTTTTGGGAACTCAGTATTTGGACAAGCCAGTCCCCATGTGGTTTTGGCCTCAGCCAGATATGCTACATCAAAAGAGCCTAAAGATTGTGCAAGAATTTTATCTACTAATTTGTGTGTACTGTGTACAGAAGACAAAAAAGCTGGTAATGCCACACTAGAAATTTTGCGTATCCCTATGCCCCCCAACCTCACAGGGAGGGAAGCTTGCACCCAAGCCCTATCATCCATCTCAACATTCAAAACCGAAATTAACGTATCTTTTAATAAATTGTCTAAGCTTAAAAGAAGCTCACTGTGTTTCCACAGCTGACAACATCTCAAAAAGTATGTAAATTTAGGAACGAAAAGGCAAAATCTAATAATAGTAAAAGCCATATGGGCGTTAATTTTGAATAATCTGCTAGAAGCATTTCTAAACTTTTGAATTTGTTCTTCGACAAATGGTGACAAAGATTCGTCAAAAATCGGTGAACCCAAAAGACGGAGCGAACGTTTTTCTACTAATTTTATATTAGGCGCAAGTAAGTTGAATTTTTCAATAATCGAAATTTTATCCGGACAAGTATCACAAACAAAAAGTTCACATTTGGAAAATTTTAGTTCAAGGCCAATAAGACGAAAATCGCTTATTGGAATTGTACTCGCAAGTCATTCAATACCGTGTTCGCATCGCCACCTATGGTTCCGTCATCCAAATACCAAACGTTAAGTTTTGATTGGAGACGTTGAATTATTGAGTGGATGGCAAGGCTAAAGATGGCTGGTCCCAGAGGATCACCCTGTTGACATCCTACGGAAGATAATATAACGTTGTTTTGGTATGTTAATTTTGATGGTTTGCCGTAACATTGCCAAAGAAAAGGGTATAATTCCGGAATTTTATCTTTCACTTCGGTCAAAAGGGTGCCTCTATCTAATGAGTTGAATGCATTTTTAACATCCACCTTCAAAAGCACATCTCCACAATTTTGATCAAGAAATGTGCGTAGTGAATGTACAGCAGCCTCACAACCACCCTGAGAGCCAAAACCGAGTTGTAGTGGTTGAAAAAGATTACTTAAAAAAGCAACCTTTTTCCTACAACCACATTTGGCTGTGAGGCGACGATAAGTGGTGCCTACTGCTATAGGCCTAATACCACCATCTTTTTTATTAAGGGCACATAAATTCGCACCGTACAGAATTTCGGTAATTTCATTGTTGACCTGACCCGACAACATCAAATTAACCAAAGCCGTGACATCCTTTAGAAGTGTCTCGCCTACCTCACCAGAACTAAAAGATAAAATATCTTTTAAGTGCTGAGGCGTCAGGCCATCTAGACCACCGGCTGAGCCACTTCGAAAAGATGCCACGGCTGCAGAAACATCCTGTGGGGTCAGTCTCAACAATGTCATTATTTTGTTCAGGAGAGTCGGGAAGGTGGAGACCTGCAGTTGCAGGCGGATGCTTTTCTATTAGGGAATTCAACGTGTCAGATGTGAAAGGGGCGATTGTATCACTCGAAAACAAGATGCGTGCCGCGTTTTTGATGTCACCATCATTAATTTTGTTTTCTACTATTTTAATAGTAGCTGAATCGACATTATTCGTTTTTGTATAGATATATTTAAAGATATATTTATATATTTAAAGATAGTAATTATAAAAAAAAATAATTGTGATCTGATGTCAGCAAATCATTGCTTCAGATAGATTTGAATCGAAGATGCTAATGATAAACTTGCCCTTTACGGCACTATACATTTCCTGTTTTTGCTTGCTTTTCACACTCGCGTCATATAGGTAGGTACTTACCTACTGATCCTTGTGGGACACGATATGCAGCTGGACTGAGATAAAATTACGATAAGCTGTCCCTGTTGTGGTACCAAGTGTGGTATATTTAATTAATTAGGTAAGAAAAATAACAGTTAAGTTTACATTTAAGTTTAATTCTAAATCAGACATTGCTAAGTAAAGCAGTCTTGTGAAGTTTTTGCCGCAAACCCAGCTTATTCCTTAAACTATAATATTTATCCATGTTTCCCTAGCATTAGGATCTGTAGGAAATCTGAATTTGTTTTCAAAGTTATTTTAATAGAGAAAGGAATAAACAATGCATAGGTATTTAAGTTATTTGTTCTTGAACTAGGATTGGATAGTCATGCTCCGCCCAGCATGCACTGGAGGCATGCCCAGAAGAGCCGGGACCGCGGCGATCCCTGATCGCGGTCGTGGGGTCCGACGTCTCCTTGCTCATCATCGTAAAGATGGTCGGTGACGAGAAGTCGTGGGAGGCGGTGGCCTCGTTTTGTGAGACAATTGCCTCACAGAGGGAGGCGGAGGAGCGGGAAAGGGAGAGAGATTCTCGCTCTGTTTCACTCCACAGAGCGTGGACACGTAGGTGAGTTGATCGCGCTCGCACTCCGTCTCCTTTCGACCTTTTTTTTTAGTGTCATGAGGAAAATGCATTTACGCATACACACCCGCCGGGGAGCAGGTTGTTATGTCGGGCTCAGGGTCAATAGGGACCCCACTACCGACTAAAAACCTCATGGTGTTCCGCCATCTTCGACTAGTGACAGGTGCCGCGGGGTCACTCGCGGTCTCATCCGCAGCCCCCGTCGACGTCGCTGCCCGCTTGAACGGGCCCAGCCTCTGGGCCACTCAGAAGACCTGGGGCGTCGGCCTGGGGACAGCCGGCACCCCCCATCAGGGTTAGGTCCTCATGAGGTGTGGGTGCCCTCGTGTTCCGGGGCATCCCACGAGGCGGCATTGGGGGGAGTTATTCCCAGAGGGTGGGCTCGTTTAAGCGGGCAGCGACATCGGTGGAGGCAGCGGATGAGAGCATGAGTGACCCCGTGGCCCCTGCCACTAGTCGAAGACGACGGAACACCATGAGGTTTTTAGTCGGTAGTGGGGTCCCTATTGACCCTGAGCCCGACATAACCACCTGCTCCCCGGCGGGTGTGTACCTATGCGTAAATGCATTTTCCTCAATTGGATAGTCATGCATGGTCACAGTAATTAAACTAACAAATTGTGTTTAAAACTATAGTAAAAAGATAAACTACAATCAAGATAATGCTCGCTTTCGCAAGCCTCCTCGACACAAATTCTCCCCATTTTAACTAAAATTCTTCAAAAATATCACGAAATTATAAAACACTCCGCTATTCACGTCCGAGTCGGCGATTTTATGTGGGGTTGTCAGGTAAGGTGTCCGTATTTCATACAAATAAATGAAAACCTATACGCCAATCGCAAAAGTTTTCCGTTTATAAGGCTCTACACGTAGCAACAAATAATATTGCTTTAACATGTCGGTAATGAATTATTATATATATTTAGAAAAAATTTAGAAGTTAATGTTTTTACTTCATGACATTACATCAATCGCATATTTTTCTACAAACAACGAAAGGATTGAAATCAACTTAAATCTAGCAAATCTAAGTCACTGTTAGATAGAACGGACACAGCATTCAGTGGTTGCTCTCTCACTTGGCTTCATTTTCCTTTTGCGCGCAACAAGACTCTTACAGTCACACCAAATTATCTGTTCAGGCGCCAGAAAAAAGAACTACAACATTTCTTCAAATTGTGACAGTTTGTAGTTGATTTCCTTGACCAGCAGCGCCCTCACGAACTGCACAGTTAAGTTGGCGGTACTATACTACCTTAGCATAAGGTTTTATTTTTTTTATTTTTAGCTGCAAGATGCACAGATACAGCTTATTCCTGTTGTACGTAGTACTTATTACTTCGATGCTTTACACAGTATTAGATCCCTGCTATGTACTGCAACTAATATTTATTTATCTATCAATAATTAAAACGGTACAAAATACCAGTTACATTAATTACACAATAACAACAGATTACAAATTGAAAACAGTCATTAATAAAATAAAATCAAAGATAATAATCATTCAAGAATACATAATGTTATTGTTAATAATAATAATAATTATACATTATGAATATCAGAAATTGTAATAGGCAAATAACAAAATCAATAAATAATGTCACATCATTCATCCCTTTCTCAATATCTCAAACACGCCAACATTATTTCCGACCATCCATCCCCAAATAAATCACATTCTAGATTGGTAGCTAAGGAGTGTTGAGTGCGGCGAGACAGCGCGGGATAGGTGAAAAAGAGCGTGCCACTGTTCGGCAGTGTGGCAACACAAACAGCTTATGGGACCTACTGCGGTAATAGTTGTCCGGTGTGAAAAATCGACACAGCCTGTCGAGCAGATCGGGTGCATCGATATCTCCACGGAGAACTTTGCACATAACGGTAAGTTGCTGCATTTCCCGTCTGACTTCAAGTGAATTGCAGCCTAGACAACCCAATATAAACTTCGTCGGGTACATATAAGGATAATGCCCGTGCACACGTTTATATAAGTACCTTAAAATGGCCTTTTGTACTTTTTCGAGTTGAAGTATATATGTGTTTTCGTGCGGATTCCATACATATATCGAGCTCTCCAGCTTACTGCGTACCAGTGCGCTGTACACAAGGTGGATGACATGTTGGTTACGGAAGTCTTTGGAATTCCTGAGTATGAATCCTAACCGCCTAAACCACTCCTTCACCAGCGCATTTATGTGGTCGTGGAATGTCAACCTTTGGTCGAATATGACACCCAAATCTTTTATGTTGATTGACCGTGTTATGGAACTGGTATCAATTTTGTAATCATAATTGACTGGGTACCACACTCGCGAAAATGTCATTACTTGACATTTGGAGGTATTGAATTCCATACCATTGAGGCGGCTCCATTGGACCAGTGCATTGACGTCTTGCTGCATGGCAACGCAGTCTGCACTTGACCATATCTCAGAGAAGAGTTTTAGGTCATCTGCGTACATCAAGCATTGTGTGTGCTCTAAGATGGATGGAATATCATTCACCATTACCAGGAATAACAAAGGACCCATTATTGACCCCTGACTTACACGGGAACGCGTGTGATAGGGCTTCGACTCAAACGATCCAAGCCTCACAGACTGCTGACGGTCACGCATATAGTCAGCAAGAAGTTGGAGAAGCTGCGGAGCCAAGCCAATGGCAGCGAGCTTAGCCAGCAGAATGTCGTTATCTACCCTATCAAACGCCTTCCGGAAGTTGAAATAAAGCACGTCTACATGGGAACGACGGTCCAGTCTGGAAGCAATAAACTCAACAATAGTCAACAGGTTAGTATCAACCGACCTTTTCCGTCTAAAGCCGTGCTGCGTATTACAAAGATATTTATCCACCTCTGTATGAATGTATTTGTGGAGTATGCTTTCAAATACTAAGTGTAATCTCAGAAATGTTGACATTGTTAGTGTTTCAACTACGGTCAGATTCACACGCAAGTTTAGTTCTTAATGATGGTATGTCCAGTAAAAACACACTTGCCATGCCTCAGCAGCGCTTACATCGGTATATGATTCACCCTTGTAAGAGACTATTGGTTCAAAGCCAACTTTGGTACGCAGGCTAGACACATGTCGCCAAAACTGTCTTGAATTCAGCTTTATATTTGCTTCGACGCCTTCAACGTATGAAGTGTAGGCAACCGAGGCACGGAATTTAAGCTCAGCCCTGAGACTAGAGAATTGCTGATATTTTACGGAACACTTTGTTCTCTTCCATGCAATGAGCTTAGAAATGCAGAGCGAATGGCTAACTATAGGTGAATTTTGTATCCCTCTGGCGTTAAAGTGGCGCACCTTGATATACGACTGGTCTCCTGCCTTATTAAAATTCTATCTAAACGCCTTTCAGATGACCTTCCCAGACCAAAGTAATTTAGTAAGATGGGGGAAAGCCACTGAAAAGTCTTGCGGTATTTGTCGGGAGGCGATCGGTACAGCTAGGCACTTGCTGGTAGGATGCAAGGTGCTCCTTGATATTATTCACGTCGCCATGATAGAGTCCACGAATAAACGACACGTCGATTTTGTAAAGGAAGGGTCATCTACAAAATGTAAATCCAAGCCTTGCTCCATCTTAAGCGCAGCTCCCGATTGGACGCTTTTGATGGACACGTATGAAAAACATTACAAATTTCCTGAGGATGTTGTTATTTCGTCATCCAGACCAGACATATTTTATACTCAAAGCATCCAAAACGCATAGTACTTATAGAACTTACTGTGCCGTGGGAAACAAACATACCTAAAGACCACACAATAAAAACAAACAAATATTATGACCTAACAAATGAATTAACCAAAAACGGTTATGTGGTTAGTTTATATGCTGTAGAAGTTGGAGCAAGGGGTATATCAGCGAAATCCCTATATAACCTACTTAAAGACCTTGGCCTACCAAGAACAACCGTTACGGTTGTTCTTCCATCCTAGAACGTGTATCAAAGGCGGCATTAGTAGGATCTTATCAAATTTGGTTAGGTAGGGGAGGAGGCTCGAGTGGTGAAGGAGAGCATTGATATATCATAAAGGGGCCCCTTAATCCTACTCCTAGGTTGCAAGTCCCAGGCCCCTCTGGCCTCTTCCTCTGCAACGCTATGGACCCGGCACCCGCACGGTGAATCCATGGAATGCTAAGAAATTCGTCTCATCCGTGTAACCTATTCTTGCATTATGTGTCACGGATCAAGTCGCTAGAAAACCATACAGGGTAGCGCCAAACTTTCTTATTCATCCGCCGTTTTTTGGGCATGTATTCATCGAAGCAGTCATAGATAACCCTGTACAAATGTTCTGTTGCGGCTAGTTTGAGTGCTATTATTATTGTATAATTGTATAAATATATTGTGCTATATTGTCTGTAGTACGTTATATTGATCAGCTCTAATCCCATTCATGCGATATTTCCACAGATCACTAAGATTCCGCGTAAATAGCGCGTCGTGTCTAAAAATGTGTAGAAAAATCGAAAATTTGTAAACAAAATAAATACGTGTATTTAATATAAATTTATTTTCTTTTCTTCCCTATCGTTTTCGAACAGTTGCATTAACACAAATTTCTCCTCTTTGTTTGTCAACATCAGGGCAGAATATTTTTATAGATTATAGTGCGAGGGTGCAAGATGACTGAAGTTCAGTTACAAGAGTTCAAGCTGGAACCTGATTCGGAACTTCGGTTTGAAGTTGAGTCCAAGAATGAAAAAGTAGTATTGGAGGTAATGTACTACATGATGTTCTCCTTTTTTAATATAAGCTTGTTTTCTATTAAAAGGTACATCAATTAATTTTAACCTGAGGCCAAGTTTGTATTATAATCTAAACTATTTTTATAGATCAAAAGTGGGTACGCAGAGCTTTTTGGCACTGAGCTAGTTAAAGGAAAGCCCTACGAATTTCACACGGGTGCCAAAGTAGCTGTATTCACATGGCATGGATGCACCGTGGAGCTGAGAGGACGGACTGAAGTCAGCTATGTGGCAAAAGAAACACCAATGGTAACTGTAACAGCTGTGACATTCTGCTTGCTTTTATTAAAAATGCTGCTCTCTATCAATATGTAGAACTCTACTAATAGAAATTATGACAATAAGTAATTATTTCATATTATTGTGACACCTGACTCTTTTAATTTTGGGCTTTGGTTTAAATTATATAACATCGATTTATGGCGGGTGGGGGTGGGTGCGGGGGGATTGATAGAGCCTCCCCCTGTTAAGGGGAAATTGCAATCCCCCCCCTTTCGAGGATATGATTTTTTAAATTTATAACCTCACTATTGTCAATTAGTCATCGATTTTAAAGGGGAGGGGCAGTGCGGGGAAAGGTAGACCCCCTGTGAAGAGGAAGTTGCGAGACCCACCCTCCCCCCATTCAAAGATATAATTTTTTTAAATTTCTAGTCTCTCATAACTTAAAAATGTTACTTTCATGATTAAATAGCGAGAGTTCTGACGAGAGCCCATAAAAGAGTTGTCGATAGCTTTCTAAAAGACCAATGAGTAACATTTCAAAGGTTGGATATATGATAACTGCTTATCATAACATCTGACTTGGTATTTTCTTGTACAGAACATTACTAAAACCCTTTTAATGAAGATGGATACTTTATTTATGGATCAAACGAATGTTGTGATGAAATTAAAGAAACTATAAGAGCATAAACAGCTCAGAGCTATCTCTCCTGATGGTAAGCGATGATGTGGTGGAAGATGTTGTTCAGGCTAACAAGCTCTCAACGACAGATGCCGGAACACACCGTTAAAATCTTAAAAAGTGTAGGTAGCACACATCTCATTTTAATGTTACAGATGACGGAGAAAAACTAGACTGTTCGCCTTAATATATAACAGCAGGTTTTGAAGTAATGATGGACAAGTAATAGCTATGAACTGCCGTGCCGCAGGTCCCTGGTTCGATCCCCACCGCTGGCTTGTGCTTCACTGCATTGTGAAGCCTGCCTGGCTAGCTCCCTCAAGTAGAAAATCTGTCGCCAAGCACCTAACGGTGAGTTCCGGCAGCAGTCCTTGAGAGCCAGTGAAATTACAGGCACATGAACTATGTCTCAAGGTGACCGGCGCAGTGCAATTCGTGACATGTGAGGCAATGTTCTAGGCAATGCTTAGTTCGCTTAACATCAGGTGGGACTTGACCTTGTTCCGTCACAAGAACATAAAATAGTAAAAAAAAAGGTCATTTTAAATTGTAAGTCTCAATTAACAAAGAAATTTACTAAGCAGCTAAGTTTTGCTAAAACTACCCAAAAGGCCTTTCCCGAATCAACGAAGCAGATTTAAATTGGTTGATATTTTTCCTGGCTCTTTTTCCGAACGTTCGGAAAACATAGCTTTGCTGGTGCCTTGGTTAGGCCTAAATCTGAATTGAGTCCCAGGTAGGATTTCTGATAATTTTAACATGCGGTTCAGTAACAGTCGATCAAAGATTTTTTCCAGTGGTTGAGTGTAAAAGATTCCCTGGTAACAAGGTCCACAGGGTCCCCTTTACAGTGATAACGCGGCGCGGGGCGAATACGCTGCAGGGACAACAGGTTTGACCGGGCTTGCGAGCAAAGCAAGAATATAGGCATACATAGACCTCCAATTAGCCCACTTGTTGAATTATCGAGATCATCACGAAGCGCGTGGACCCATTATGCATGAGTTTTAATTTTATTGGTTTTGTCATACATAAATAGTTTATCACACTTATATTATTAATGCGAATGTTTGGAGTGAGTACTCTCACTTGTATTCAGACTTGGTGCAAAGAGGTCGACAGTAGAAATCCTATAGATATAATTTATCTAGATTTTGAATGCGCTTTTGACAAAGTTCCTCATCAACGCCTCCTGATGAAGTTGGATCACTTTGGCATACGGGGAAGACTGCACAAATGGATAGAAAGTTACCTGACAGGTAGAACTTTTCAAGTCCGAGTTGGAAATACCTTATCCCATCAAAAACAAGTCCTCAGTGGCGTACCGCAAGGCTCAGTGTTAGCTTCCCACCTTTTTGGGCTCTTTATCACCGATTTGGTAGAGCTGATAGAATGTCAAACCGCCTTTTTTGCAGACAACGGTAAATTCTTTGCCAACCCGCTCATCAAATCTGGCCAGCTCCAAGAAGATATTGAGCGAATACAACAGTGGACCAGTGATTGGATTATTAAGCTGAATTCTACCAAGTGTAGAGTCTTACATCTCGGAAGAAATAATCCACAAGTGACATACACATTGGATGGCCAAATCATATCATCTGTCGGTCATCAAAAAGATCTTGGCATTGTTATCACCACTGACCTCAAATGGGCAGAACATATAGGAACGATTGTCAAGAAGGCAAATTCCTTTATATATGTGATTCGCAAAGCTTTCCAAGCTATGACAGTTGAAGTATTTCTCAACATCTAAAAGACATACATAAGACCATTGCTGGAGTATGGATTTCAAGTCTGGAGCCCGCACTTTCGAAAAGATATAGATCTGCTTGAAAGTGCGCAAAGCGAAAGCCACAAAGATACCGCAAGCCTTACGCCGTAAATCTTACGAGCAGAGAATGGAAATCCTGCGTCTCACTACTCTTGAAGAAAGGAGGTTACGTGGGGACCTCATAGAAACTTTTAAAATCCTCAACGGATTATACAACCTCCCCGAAATACATAATCTGTTTGTGAAAGTCATCCGCGACAAAGAAGTCAGAGGGCATAACCAGCAAATTCAGCGTGTACATGCTAACACAAACACAGCACTCTATATTCTCAGCAACAGAGTTGTTCATAACTGGAACAGGTTGCCTGAGGAGGTTGTTTCTGCTACATCTGTAAATGCATTTAAAAACCAGCTGGATGGCTGGTTGCATAAAAGCAAAAAATCTCTTGCCCATTTGTAAACTGCTAAATAAAAAAAAAATATGTGGACACTACAAAAAATACATATATATTTCGACACAGAATGATATAGGCACATCAGCATTACGCTGCTCGCCTATAATAAAATAAATAAATAAATAAAGTATTTGAAAGTCAAAATATTTTTAACTCCATCATGCTGAAACTGCTGAACAGATTTTGATGAAACTTGAAAAATAGACAGTGTAGGTAGGTAATTTTATATATTCATCACATTTGGTCTTTGTCTATGTGTAACCAATAACTCCATTTCAGGTAGTCTACCTCAACGTTCACGCAGCTCTTGAGCAACAAAGATTGGCAGCAGAGCAAGAGAACACCCGAGGCCCTGTTACAATGGTTGTGGGCCCGGGAGATGTTGGCAAGTCTACTTTAACTAGACTGCTTCTCAATTATGCTGTGAGGATGGGAAGAAGACCAATATTTGTTGATCTGGATGTTGGCCAAGGGCAAATCAGTGTGCCTGGTACTATAGGTAAATTTAAACTATTGCATAATTTTTAGAGAGTGTTTTAATTGTTCGAGATCTGGGCACCAGGGTTTTTGTTTTCTTTTATGCCTGATAGGTTAGCCTTTGACCACTATTGCACCTGATGATAAGTGATGATGTGGTCCAAGATGTTATTCAGGCTAACCTAGAAGTACTGGCTCTCAAGGACAGCTGCCGGAACACACCGTTAGGTGCTTGGCGACAGATTTTCTACTTGATGGTGGTAGCTAGCCAGGCGAGCATTCGCAAAATGCCCTACCACCATGCTATAACGACTGCCATCCTAAGACAACAACCGGGACCGACGGCTTAACGTGCCCTCCTAAGCACGGAAACGCACGCTCAGTAGTAATGTCACTAGCGGTCACCCATCCAACTCATGACCGCGCGCGACGTTGCTTAACTTTGCTGATCGGTTGAGAACTGCTAATTAAACTTCGCTACGAGCGCTTCAAAAAGAGCTGCTTGTCATATGACTGAGCTGCTTCAGGGAAAGCTGCGCGTTATTAAATTAATTTGGATTCATCTTCATCTTAGGATCACAGATCATAGGTAAAATATATCTATTGACAGATGGCACTGTCTTTAACAAGCCTCCTTTACCCTAAACTATAGGTTGTATGGATTGCACGGCAGTAATTTGTCTCGATTGCTGGAGCCGGTGCAGTAAATTATCCAGTCATTTCACGTTCCACCCACGTTTCAACAATTCATAAGACCTTATTTTAGGTTATAAAATCTGTGTAAAATCAATCATTATCTCTGAAGAGTCGTGAAAAAGAGTTTTTTGAACGAGAATTTTGTTATATCTTGCACCCAAATATAACACATATTAATTTTTTAGCTTAATCTCCTTCTTTGCAAGACACCACGATTATTTTACTTCGACGACATCATCCATTTCGATTTTTTGCCATTAGTTGGAAGAACCGTTCTGCTACGCCGTATTGCTATTTTGAACGAAAATGTCGCGCCACTTAGTTGAAGCACTGCTCTGCACCTCTGATACCGCGTCGCGACGAAACTCTGTAGTGTGGTCCCAGCTTTAGATACGCGTGGATGGCGTTATGCCACAATATGTAAGCTTGTTTACATATTCATTTTCTATTACAGGTTTTTTAATATTTTAGGTTTTTCATGCAATTTATTTCAGTAGATTGTAATTACTTTCTTGGAAATAATATTCTATAATTTAAAAGTCGGTATATATAATGCGCTGAAAAAAGAAATGGATTTCAAGTAAACATTTTTAATTCAAGTTAATATTGATACTAGGATATAACTTAGCATTAAATTACATTTTAAAAATGTCTTATTGCGTGTGTTAGATGAATAAGTACATCAAGTTTTTTTTTTGGCAGTATGTATTTTATCAAAATGCTGCAAACTATAATAAATACTTTTAGCTACTACAACGAAAGCATTTAGCCAACCTAACTGCCATTTCAGACTTGCAGGCTGTCTAAACACTCCAGCTCTCTACCAGTTGGCAGCGTGCCCAGCATGCCCAGAACTATTATTCTAGTATTCCATTGTACCAAATTAAGAAGATGGATTATATATACCTACTGGAACTAACAATACCGCAGCCATAGGTGTGACCACTATCAACGTGGCAGTTGATGTAGTATTTTATGTTTTAGGCACAAATTACATTATAGTTATCTAGAAATAGATCTCAAGCATGACAGCTGTCAAATTGACAGTTAATGTCATATTTTTCCGTTTCTATTTATTTTTCTTATTTATTCGTAGATCACATCTAATATTACCATGGTTTGAATACATTTTACGCATCCATAGCAACCACCACCTCCTCCCCACCTCTCCTTCCCCTCACATACAAACACATTCTCACTCACAAACACACAGACAAGTTTTTACATACACCATCTTCTAGCATTATCACAACACATGTCTATGCTTTGACTTTTTTTATATACCTACCTACCTTTTTTTTCTAGTATACTTTTAGTAATTTGTGTAATCATTACATGAGAGAAAAAATTATAGTTATGTGCGGGGATTCGAATTCCCGTCCATCCACCCCTATAGCCGGGGTATGCTCTGACCGCTTGAGCTAACATGACAATGGCTCATAACTCCAATTTTCCTCTCGTTATTTTTTTTAACCATCGTATTGGGATTAAGCGGCACCTATAGTTCAACTTACGTTGTACTGAAAAGAAGACCAATTTTGCAATTGCTTTTAAACTTGTAAATGCGATGACGCAACCTTATTATTTTTATATTGTTATGTTTGCAACAACGCCTGCTCGGCGGATAACGTTATAATATTACAAATTTATGAGAGAAAAAAGTTATGGTCATGTGCGGTATTCCAACTCGCGTAATCCTTGTGTAATCCTGTTTTTGCCATATGTTAAGTTTTTATTATGTATATTTCTATTTTCTGTAATCGCTCTTAGATTACCATAATCACATAAGAGTGACTTTTAACAATGAACTGACATTCCGAGGCCATATT
The DNA here is from genome assembly GCA_963890685.1 of Plagodis pulveraria. Classification (NCBI taxonomy): domain Eukaryota; kingdom Metazoa; phylum Arthropoda; class Insecta; order Lepidoptera; family Geometridae; genus Plagodis; species Plagodis pulveraria. The sequence continues at coordinate 3,614,969 of OY982964.1, read as the reverse complement.
GTCAAAATTTGTAAAAAATCTTTTAGGAATTTAGGTTACATTCTTCGTATGGCGAAAGGTTTTACAAACATTAAAGAGATCACAGCCTTGTATAATGCCTTAGTGCTTAGTCAGCTAGAGTATAATGCAGTCATTTGGTCCCCTCATGAAGCAAAATATGTACTAATGCTAGTAAAAATTCATTAGGTTTCTATATATGAGACATTATGGGGCATATCCGTTTTATCCATTGATGTACCCAACTCTATTTATCTTGGGCATGATTGGATATAACCAACTAAGGGTCAGGAGAGAACTAGCACTCGTGTCGTATCTGTTTAAGGTATTTAGGGGCAAAACACATAATATAGATATTTTAGCGCAAATATCCCTATGTGTGCCAGACAGATATGTATGGAGGCGGCGACGACCACACCTGGTAGTAGTGCCGCGTGCGCGGACAAATCTCCTCAACAAAGCGCCTCTGACGCGCGCACTCCGCACTCTCAATATTATAGCGGAAGAGACGGGCTTATTTTGTTGCTCTATGAGTGAATTTTCAAAGATGTGTCTATATGTTTTATGTTACATTGTTAATTTCTAACACTGTTTTAAGTAATTGTTAGTACTGTAATGTTAACCAGTAGATGTTAGCACTAAGATTGTTTAAGATATTTACGTAAATTCATTATTAGTTACTTCCTACTAACTACACTATCGGATTAGGTATAACCTGTAATGGTAGATGTAAGTGTTTTTGAATAAATAAATAAAAAAAAAATAGGTATTCTAAACACAATTATATAGTTTAATAATTATTTGTAACAACATTTGGTTATTGATCAGGAGCACTGCTAGTGGAAAGGCCAGCGTCAATTGAAGAAGGGTTCAGCCAGCAAGCACCTCTGGTGTACCACTTTGGTCACAAGTCCCCCGGAGACAACCTGGAGCTCTACAACACAATCGTGTCAAGGCTAGCCGAGGTCATCACTGAGAGGTGTGAGACCAATAAAAAAGGTAAACACAAACACCAGGCTATTTTTTTCATTTATTAAGATAATTAAATAAATTATTAAATAATTTTTTTTTTTTTATATATATTAACTTATTAGGAACCGGCTAGGACCCGCGTTATATTTACCGGAAAGATTCCGACCAGTTTCGGACTGTTTTGAAGTCCTTCGTCTGGGAGTCACGATTAGTTACGCGCTGAGGCCCGTGCTCGTCGCTTCGCGCAATCGTGACTCCCAGACGAAGGACTTCAAAACAGTCCGAAACTGGTCGGAATCTTTCCGGTAAATATAACGCGGGTCCTAGCCGGTTCCTAATAAGTTAATATGGATAAAACTCGCGATAGTTTCCAAAGTGAAGTTTTTATATATATGTTATTGTGACGGAACAAGCTCGAGGCCCACCTGATGTTAAGCAGACTAACCTCTGCCTAGAACAGATGCATTTCATCACAAGTGATGAATAGCACTGCGTCCGTCACTTTGAGACGTAGTTATTAAGTCTCATGTGCCTGTAATTTCACTGGCTCTCAAGGAATGTTGCCGGAATTGCCGTTGGGTGCTTGGCGACAGATTTCTTACTTGAGGGTGATAGCTAGCCAGGCGGGCAATTGCAAAATGCCTTTACACCATGCGGTGACGCTCAAGCAGGCGGTGGGGATCGAACCAGGGACCTGCGGCATGGCAGTCCATAGCTATTACCGCTCGGCCATAATTGTTTAAAAAACCTATTAAATACAAAATAACATTTAATAAAAATAGGAATACATATTTATTTCAAAGAGTATGTTTTCACATGTTTGTTTTATATTATTTTGTATTAAGTTTGTTACGATCGTATTTCTAAGTTTATGGTCTTAAAAGTATAAAAAAGATGTTGTATAAAAAAGATAAAGAAAATGCTTACAGACTAAGCTTAAAAAAATTTGCTTGTCAATAAATGCTTGATGATATATTGTTGTCTTTTTTTTAATTGCTTGTTGTTCTTTTTTCAGCATCAGCATCAGGAGTTATCATCAACACATGCGGGTGGATCAAAGGCGCCGGCTATAAAACCCTCACACACGCTGCTCAGGCTTTTGAGGTACCTATCCAGGATCAAACCATAATGCTCTTTAACAAAAACTATTTTTTTTTGATAAGTAAATGTTACATTACTGTATCAGCGTGATTGTCCACTGCTGAACATTACGGAGAGTTTGAAATAATCCCCACGCTTGGCATGCGTCTGGTAGATCGCTGTTTAAGATATCAGTTCCTCAGAAGGCGCTGCTGCCCACCTTCCGGTATTTTACCTTTAGCCGCCTAGACCGTCACCCCACGGGGCAATGTTACATTAATAGCAAAAATTAAAATAATATATTTAACCCTATTCATATATTATAATTTAATTAATTAACTATTAACCTATTGTGTTACCTTTTAAATTAAATAATAATAATTACCTTTATTCTCACATATACAAATTTTAATATAAATGAATATGTTCTATATGAGGCAGTGATGGCTCAGTGGCATTGGCTATGTACTGCCGCGCAGCAGGTCGATTGTTCGAATCCCGCCGCGGGCTTGAGCTTCACCGCATTGTAAAAGGGCATTTTGCGAATGGCCCGCCTGGCTAGCGAACACCCTCAAGTAGAAAATCTGTCGCCAACCACCTAACGATGTGTTCCGGCAGCAGTCCTTGAGAGCCAGTGAAATTACAGGCACATGAGACTTAACAACTATGTCTCAAGGTGACGGGCGCAGTGCAATTCGTGACTTGTGACGAAATGTTTCTGTTATAGGCAGAAGTTAGTCCGCTCATCAGTCACACCCACGTCCCCGATTTCACGCACCGGATATCTTAACCTCTGGGCTAGCGAGGATGTCTACACTAAGCCAAATTTTCTTCCGATCTGAAGGAGCCATATGTCCATCCTAGATATACATCTCCTCCAGTTGCCCCCTTGTATGAGGATGACCTTCCAAAAGAATGGCGCCAAAAAGTCATGGACAGAATAGAATATTTCTAATTGTTGTACAGGTAGACGTGATCCTGGTGCTGGACAACGAGCGGCTGTACAACGAGCTGAAGCGGGACATGCCCAAGTTCGTGAAGGTGGTCTACCTCCCGAAGAGTGGCGGAGTCGTCGAGCGGTCTACTGCGCAGCGGGGCGAGGGCAGGGACCACAGGATACGGGAGTACTTCTACGGGAAGAGGACCCCGTACTACCCGCACTCGTTCGATGTCAAGTTTGAACATTTGAATATATACAAGGTACTCTTCATGTCATAGTATATCTACGTCTAAACTAATTTAATAAACAGGAAATATTTGTATTTATTACTGACTTAAAAAAAAGTAGGGGTACTCAATTCGTCAGTTATTTTTAAATGTTTGTTATCTCAGAACTTTTGACTGGGTGAACCGATTTTGATGATTCTTTTTTATTTTAAAGCTGATGCTTGCCGTGTGATCCCATTTAAATTCCATCAAAATCGGTTCAGCCGTTTTTGAGTAACACTCCAATAACTGATAGGTATATTCCTATCTTGATGATATAGTCATTGACAGTGAATGACAATCGATTCCATAAATAGCAAGGGTCAATAAAAATAGTGAAAATATTTGTTTTACAATAAAATGGAACCGACTTCAACACTCAAATGTGTGAAATAACTTTTCGAAGTCGTTACCATGCGCAAAATATTTAATTATAATTTTGCAATTGGTTTTATACTTGTAAATGATGACACAACCGTATAATTTTAATATTGTTATGTTTGCTGGCTATAGTGGACAGGTGCCGAAACACCGTTAGGTTTTTATTTTAATATTGTTATTTTAATATTGTTAGGTTTGCAATAACGCCTGCTATGCGGATTACATTACAAAATCACAAATATACGATAGGAAAAATTTAAGTCATTCCGCACATGACTTAAATTTTTCCTATCGTATATTTGTGAATTTTGTAATCTACTTCCAGAACTTCTGAAATAAACTCTTTCACCATTAGAATCCTATATATTTTTTTTTATGCCTGATAGGTTAGCCTTTGACCACTATCTCACCTGATAGTAAGTGATGATGTGGTCGAAGATGTTGTTCAGGCTAACCTAGAAGTACTGGCTCTCAAGGACAGCTGCCGGAACGCACCGTTAGGTGCTTGGCGACAGATTTTCTACTTGAGGGTGGTAGCTAGCCAGGCGGGCATGAGCAAAATGCCCTACCACCATGCTATAACGACTGCCATCCTAAGATAACAACCGGGACCGACGGCTTAACGTGCCCTCCGAAGCACGGAAACGCTCAGTAGTAATGTCACTAGCGGTCACCCATCCAACACATGACCGCGCGCGACGTTGCTTAACTTTGCTGATCGGTTGAGAACAGCTAAGTAAACTTCGCTACGAGCGCTTCAAAATTTTTCAGTAGTTTAGTCCATCTCCTTGAAAAACACAGGCTATAAAACATTAAAAAACAATTTTTGTATGAAATTTTTGTTAAATACCCGTGTGAAGCCGGGGCGAGTCGCTAGTCCTATATATATGTATACGCGTATCTATATATTATGCAGTTACATAAAATTGTTTTTTTTTACCCATTTTAGGGACCCTTGCTACTTATGAGATGCACTGTCAATGACTATATCATCACCTTGCCCGATTTTGATGAAATTTATATGGGACCACACGACAAGCATCAGCTTACAAATAAAAAAGAATCTTCAAAATAAGTTCCCCCAGTCAAAAGTTCTGAGGTAACGAACATAAAAAAAATAAAAGTTACCTCCTTTTTTGAAGTCGTAAAATATAATATATTTTGTATTTATTTCGTTCATACCACAGAAGAGACTCAAAGCGTAGTTGAATTTAGCAACTATTGAAACTATGGTCCACGAAGTGACCAACAAAATATATTCAATCAGAAGTTTTCCGACCAGAAGTCTTATTGTATTGTCCGTGGGGTGAATGTCACCCCCATTACTTCCCGTGGGTGTCGTAAGAGGCGACTGAGGGTAAAATATCGGAGGGCAGCAGCGCCTTCTGAGGTACTGATATCGGCCACTATCCCCAAGCTTTCTACCAAGCGTGGGGGCTATGGGAAACCGCCCTTAATAGGGGATGTTATGTTCAACAGTCGACAATCTAGCTGACAGATACAGACAGTCTTATTGTATGACTAAAATGGAAATGTACTTAGTTTTGAGATTAAAACTTTTTCAATGCAATCTCTTTTAAAAAGCTTATTAATTGTGGGCAGTACTAATTACGCGACTCATTTCAATTTAGATTTTAAATACGGCTTAATATTAAGATTGAATTGGCCTGTTAATTCTTCATGCAAACATCGAAGGATGGTCACACCTTTATTTCAGGTTTTAGGTCCAGAAGTACACGTCATCAGATTGCTCTCTCTAGGCTTGTGTACTTACATATCTGCTAAAATATAACTCATTATTATCATCTTCATCAGCCGGAATACGTACACTGTTGAACAAATGCCTCCCCCATGGAACGGCTATTAACCATTGGCTACCCGCAACTTTACCAATGTCCGTGTCGTCAGTCCACATATTAGGAGATCTACCAACTCTTCGTCATCTGGTGTAATGTGGTAACCACTCGAGAACCTTTCTTCCCCATCGGTTATCAATTCGTCGAGCAATGTAGCAAAAATGTATTATATGTATTAAATTATAATTAAGTTCGAAAAAATTACTTTAAAATGTATAGAAAGAAGCTTGTAACTTTCAAGTATATTGTCTTCTTACAATTTTTTTACGATATATGCTTTGAGAGCAATCTATATCGACATAGGTGATTTAAATGAATGGTCAGACGCCTGAGACATTTTCATCGTTATCTACGCTTACACATTGAATGAGTACATACTAGTTTTTTATACCTTATAGATTAGCCTTTGAATAGTATCTCACTTGATGGTAAGTGATGATGTAGTCGAAGATGTTGTTCAGGCCAACGTAGTATTACTGGATCTTAAGCATAGCTGCTGGAATAACAGTTAGGTGCTTGGCGACCGATTTTCAACTTGAGGGTGGTAGCTAGGCTGGCACATTCGCAAAATGCCCTAACAACATGCGATATACTCGAATGCCATATGGACAATAACTATGAAAAACTAGAGGACAGAACAATATATAATAGTTTGTTTTATAGCAAATCTTTCACTATTCAGGCTGCCCGCTTGTGGAATTCTCTTCCGGTGTCAATTAGACAAGCACAGACTCTGAATATGTTCTATTTTTCTTTCTTTAAGTATGTCGGTGTGTATGTATATTATATATTGTATATTTATTTAATTATAATATAAACCTATATGCTATTTTTTATACATTTGCTTTGAAATTATACTAAAATACGTTTTATTTTTAAAATATCTTTATTACAATTGAGTATGTACTTTATTCAATTCTAATTATTTGGACTACACGGCCCTATTATTTTGTTTGTTCAATTCCATTCTAAGGTTGCCTGGTAGAGATCACTTTTACGGCCGCTCATTGTAACACTATAGTATTATTATTTAATACGTAAACTTTAATATTTAAAAGTGGTATAACAATAAAAAAAAATCTATCTAACTATATTAAACAATTATGAATGATGTATACATTGCAATTGAATGGTTTCGTAATTGTCAGGTGGGAGGTCCATCGCTGCCGGACTCGTGCATGCCACTAGGCATGCGCGCCGAGGACGCGCTGACGAAGCTGGTGAGCGTGTGGCCGTCGGGCGCGCTGCAGCACCGCCTGCTCGCCGTCAGCTTCGCGGCCGGGCCCGACGACGACGCGCTGCACTCCAACCTCGCCGGCTTCGTCTGCGTGTCAGTTACTCACAGCACTCGCACCACAACACACCACACCACACTACACCACACTACACCACACCACACTACACCACACAACACTACACCACACCACAACATACCACACCACACTACGATACTTATCAACGTGGGGGCGGGTACTATTGCATCTCCATATATCTTCCTGTACTGCCATCTTAAACTGCAATCCCCAAGCCGCTTGCCTAGAGTGAGGCTTTTTTTTTTGCCTGAAAGGTTGTCCTACATTTTAGTAGGTATTTTTTTAGTTGAGCATAGCGGAATTAAACCGTTCTTTGACCACTATCTCACCTGATGGTAGTGATGATGTGGTCGAAGATGTTGTTCAGGTTAATCTAGAATTACTTGCATTCAAGGACAGCCCCCCGTGGGGTGCCGGGTTAGAATTGCACCTCCCTATATCATCCCGTGGCGTGGGTGTCGTAAGAGGCGACTAAGGGAAAAATACTAGAAGGTGGGCAGCAGCACCTTCTAAAGAACTGCCATCTTACACTGCGATCCCCAAGCCGCCTGCCAAGCGTGGGGATTATGATTTTTTTTTTTATTTTAAAATTCCTTTATTTAATAAAATTATATATATAACAATGTTCAACATACACAATTTAGAAATGCAGTTAAACAAACATTAGGTTATAATATTTTGTACAGGCTACGATTTACACCTATTTAAAACTTTGAAACATGTATTAGACATCGATTTTTATATGGAGTAACAAAATAGAAAAATATATACTTCTTGATATAGAAATATGTGCAGATAGATACTCCACATTTTAAAACCTTATTGTACCATAAAACAACAAAATACCCACAAGAGGTAATTTATACATAATCTGTTTGCTATTACTAAATAGTTAAAAGAACAGATAATTTCATAATGTTAATACAGAGTTGAGTATATATTAGTTAATAAACAATTATTGTAAAGTTTTAGTAAACAATAATACATCGTGAATTGTGGAGGTAGATTTGTGTAAGCCAATAGTTTAACTGCACGATCGCTCGGTACTCGCCGGCAACCGGTCTTGCGTTATCATGCCAACGTCATTCGCAATCGAGAAAGTAGTGATGGGGCAGTCGGTATCGACAATAGGTTGTCGAATATGACACGTTTTTTAACTTGATTGTACCAATGGTTGCAATTAAGGATGCACTTGCCGGCGGCCCGAACTTATCAGCGGGCGAGGCTACAAAGCATGCTATTTCACCTATACCTTTGTGGGAAAGGGTAAGACTCCGTGATGAGTAGTACGAAGATAGTGATCGCGCATCACACACCCGTATTGCATCTACGCTAATTACGCACACTTGTTTGCGATATATCAATGAAAGCCGAACCATGCCGAACGAATTACGATGTTTGACGACGGACGGAGATAGTGTCTCAAGCTACGTCACGACGTGTGTAGGTATTTCTTATAAAATAATATTATATATTCACAGAGGAATACATTTTGGTTCGGACAGTAGGTACCTGTTGTTATAATTTTCGTTCGTTTTATAATAACATACTGATGTTATTTCACCTATAGTAGGTAAATATTTAGTAAGTAGGTACAAAGATTTGTAGGTACATAGTAAATGTATTAGTTTGTTCTTTTCACATTGATGTAGTAAATATTTACCTACAATAATTATTTATTACATAATTAGCAAGTTACTGCTTTTACTACAACATATTTTGTAAAGCAGTGACGGCTCAGTGGCATAGGTTATGGACTTCCGCGCAGCAGGTCCATGGTTCGAATCCCGTCGCGGGCTTAATCTTCACCGCGTGGTAGAAGAGCATTTTACGAATGCCCGCCTGGATAGCTACTACCCTCAAGTAAAAAATCGGTCGCCAAGCACCTAAAGGGAAGCAGTGATGGCTCAGTGGCATTGGTTATGGACTGCTGCGCAGCAGGTCCATAGTTTGAATCCCGCCGCGATATTGAGCTTCACCGCGTGGTGGAGAGTTCGTAGCGAAGTTTACTTAGCTGTTCTCAACCGATCAGCAAAGTTTAGCACCGTCGCGCGCGGTCATGAGTTGGATGGGTGACCGCTAGGACAATACTACTGAGCGCTTCCGTGCTTCGGAGGGCACGTTAAGCCGTTGGTCCCGGTTGTGGTCTTAGGATGGCAGTCGTTATAGCATGGTGGTAGGGCATTTTGCGAATGCCCGCCTGTATAGCTACCACCCTCAAGTAGAAAATCTGTCGCCAAGCACCTAACGGTGTGTTCCGGCAGCTGTCCTTGAGAGCCAGTAATTCTAGGTTAGCCTGAATAACAACTTCGACCACATCATCACTTACCATCAGGTGAGATAGTGGTCAAAGGCTAACCTATCAGGCATAAGAAAAGAGCATTTTGCGAATGCTCGCCGGGATAGCTACCCAAGTAGAAAATCTGTCACCATGCAACTAACGTGAACTCAGTGGCATTAGCTATGGACTGCCTCGCAGCATGTTTATGGTTCGAATCCCGCTGCGGGCTCGAGCTTCACCGCTTGGTGGAAGGGCATAGGGCATTTTGCGAATGTTCGCCTGGCTAGCCACCATCCTCAAGCAGAAAATCTGTCAGTAAGCGCCTAACGGGAAGCAGTGATGGGCCAGTGGCATTAGCTAGTGACTGCCGCGCAGCAGGTCCATGGTTCGAATCCAGCCGCGATATTGAGCTTCCCCGCGTTGGTGAAGAGCATTTTGCGAATGCCCGCCTGGATAGCTACCACCCTCAAGTAGAAATTCTGTCACTAAACACTTAACGGGAAGCAGTGATGGCTCTTAGCAATGGACTGCCGCGCAACAGGTCTATGGGTCGAATCCCGCCGCGGGCATGAACTTCACCGCATGGTGGTAGGTTGTTTTGCGAATGCTCGCCCGGCTAGCGAGCTTTGAGATGAGAGCCAAAATGTCGTACCGATTTCAAAATCTGTCTCTAAGCGGTAATTTACGATGGCATGATGGATCTACCAATCCTGGTAGAACACATTTGGAATAAAAATTATCTACCTACCCGTAACTGATTTAAATTATTTCCAATAAAAATCAATAACTAATCATAGGTTATTTTTGATTAGGTAAGTGCCTACAATCATCGCTAAGTTTACCATATAAACTTTCGTACTACCTTAGGTATAAGTACCTACTACAAATATACATACTTATTCTACTAATTTACGTAGGTAGATACATAGTACTAACTTTATTATTTGTTGTGATCGTATAGCTATGTAGATAGGTATGCAATGTAATGCGCGCCCGCGAATGTCGATTTGACATCGCTGACAGTTGCGTGCCTAGGCAGGCCTATATGATAAATGATAATTATATCGTAGATAGGTAGGTATCTTCCATTGAGCTTCTAATTCTAACCCTTTATGTTAGGTAGGTACTTTCTCGAAGCTATATTACTGCTTAGACTATATTCTAAAAAGAATGCGGACTACCTACGTCCATACCACATCTAACCAAATGCAGCTTTTTATATTGTCTAAGTGTTGCTAAAATGATTAGGTACTCATCATAGCTATCATGACCTGCGTATTGACTAATACCTACTAGGTTCTAACTTAGGTGAGAGTAGGTGAGTACCTAGACATAGTTACGTATTTATATTACCCAAGTACCTACCTATCTATATGGATTATGGCGTCCGACACTTACTATCACGCACAAACTAATCAAATGCGAAAGAAAATCCGGTCCCCAACTCCCAACATATGTAAATATATATATATATATAAGTACGTAAGTAGGCATAGGCACTACATATTGGTAGTGTATACATACGTGCACACCAAAAAGCAACAGGGCATTCCTACAATATAATATTATGTTCTAAGATCGCGGCGCAGTGCACGTGACTTTTGGTAGTGTGCGTTTTGTTAATTATATATTAGTGTGCTGCGCATGAGACCCGCCCGCCCGCTTCCCTCACCGCGGAATGGAAGTATTGACATGAGATGCCCAATATTTTGAACGAAAAACTAGCGCGCAAAACTATGTGTGCCGACCTTTGGCTCTAGGATGTTTATGATTATACTACTGGATGTATTTGTTTTCCAAAATGTTATCTAAAATGATCATGAACTGAGCTATGCTTCTATGTAAATAATTTTAGGGATTTCATGCTCTATAAGTCGTTTATTTACGACTAAACATGCGCTAAAATTCGTGATATTACAGGGATGTTTCGAGGCTTATAACTATCATGTGAAGATTTTTTTTACAAATCGGTGCCAAGACAAGCCTAGATAATGAAGAGATAAATCGATATCATGCTTAGTTCTGGACCTAAAACCTCAAATAAGGGAGTGATCATCCTACGGCGTTTGTATGGAAAAGTTACCGGCCAGTTCAACCTTAAGTGGTTTTTATGATGACGATTTTTATATAGGTAAAATTTACGTGACAACTGTAGTATATATTTTTTAATGGAGGGGAAGTTGATTTGATCATGAAGTTTAGTTAGATTTGTACGATAAGAAGTGTTGTAAGATATTTTGATTGCCCGGTTTTGTACTATTTGAAGTTTATTATAGTTTGTATTACAAGTGCTGCTCCAAACTGGTGCAGCGTAACGAATACATGGTCGTACAAGAGTTTGATATATTCTTAATGTTGTTTTGGAACTAAGCTTGGAGCGACGGTTTAAGATTGGCAATAGTGCGTTCATGGCTTTTATTCCTTTTGTTTGAAAAGCATTCGTATTACTTGTCCAGTTGATTTTGTTATCAAAAATCAAGCCCAAGTATTTAACAGTTTGACTCCAGGGTATATGGTGAGCACCAATTTTAAGCTGCCTGTCAGGAAATGATCGTTTTCTTGTAAACATTATGGCCTCTGTTTTGTGCGTATTTAACTTAAGCTTCCATTGAGTGAAAAATTTGGTGAGCTGATCTAAAGACCATTGCAGACGTGTAATAATACTATCTATATCGTGTGATGACGTGAAGCTGGCAGTATCGTCTGCAAAACCTGCAAGATGGGTGTGAGGCTGTTTGGGGATGTCATTGAGATAAATAAGAAATAGGTATGGACCAAGTACAGAGCCTTGAGGCACGCCAGCAGGAATGGCACGTGTATTTGAAGACAAGTTGTCAATATGAACAGAGAAACGGCGATTATTTACATATGACTGGATGAGTTTAGTAAAATGTAGGGGAACACCAAGCAACAATAGTTTATGTAGCAAGCCAGAGTGCCACACAGTATCGAAAGCTTTTTCGATATCTAATAAAACCATGCCTGTGGATTGGCCTAGGTTTAGATGATGTGCAATATGTTCTGTTATTCTAGCCATTTGCTGCGACGTCGAGTGATACTTCCTAAACCCAAACTGTTCAGGGATCAGTTTGTTGATTGTAATTTTAGTCAACCTTGAAGTTATTATATGCTCAAAGATTTTTCCTAGCGATGGTAACAGACTAATTGGGCGATAATTAGAAGCAATGGACGCGTCTTTGCCTGGTTTTTTGATAGCAATAACTTTTGCAATTTTCCAGGCATTAGGGAAATATGAGTGCTTGAAACAGTCATTAAATATCTTAGTAAGAAGAACAATACATTTTAAAGAAAGATTTTTAACCAACAAGTTGCTAATGGTATCAAGACCTGGAGCCTTGCGATACGGAAGCTTGTGAATGAGCTTTTTAATTTCATATGGAGTGACTGAAAATGTTACCTCATCGGGACAATTTAAGTGATTAAGATTAGCTACCGATGTAGTGACATCACGTTCTGTTTGATTGTCGCTACTCCAATGCGACGTAAGCTTCATGTTTTCTAAAAATGCACTGGCCAAAACTTCACATTGTTGAGGAACAGAAGCTGTAAACTGTCCGTTTGTATACCGAAGAGGAGGAATGGTAGATGGTTTTTTAGATACAGATTTTACAACACGCCAGAGATCTGAACTTGGATTATCTACTTTAGCAAGCTTATTGTCCCAAATTCTATCATTATAAATGAGTATTATTTCCTTAATAATCGACTGGATGTTATTAAATTTAAACAGAAGATATTTCCTGACCTCACGTTGTGTTTCTTTATGAGCAAGTCTACGGTAGCGGTTCTTTATTATTATTAATTTATTGATATATTTAGGAAGCTTATTATTAGCTGGGGAAACTTCGAGTTTTGGTATATTGCGTTCACGTGCAGCAATTACGATATTAGTAAGATGATCTATAGAGCAGTCAATGTCGTAAGAGTTAAGGTGAGTGCAGGCAGTAAGAGTTATATTTTCGTCAAGAAACTTGCGATAACCAGGCCAATCAGCGTTTGAAAAGTCAAATCGAGTATAAGATTTTCTGGAAAAACTACCACCAACTCTGAAAAGCACTGGTAAATGGTTTGATGACATTTTGTTCAATGTCACAAGACTAGATTGGGGGTATATGTTTTTGCCGAGGAGCACATCAGGGGTAGATGTTACATACATGTCATTGTAATGAACCAAAGTGTGATTGCTAGGAGCATATATGACATATTCATTTTCATTCATGTGCTCATAGAGGGTTCTTCCACGTATATTAGTAGTACTACAATTCCAAAGCTCATGTTTAGCGTTAAAATCTCCCATAATTAAGATATTAGAGCATGTATTGAATAGTAGATTATGATCGCTTTTAAGCAAATTATGGTTGGGTGATTGGTATGCAGAAATTATAGCAACATCCTTGCCTGATAGATTAACTGTAATGCCTACGCATTCCAATTGTAAGGTCTTCGGTAAATGAAGTATCGAATGATTTATGTGTGACTTAATGAGTAGTGTAACGCCTTGCCCTTTGCCATCATCTCTTTTGTCAGAGCGGTAGCATACGTAGCCGTAAGCAGATTACAATTCGAATTTAAACGAGTTTCGCATAAAGCAGCTATGTCGACAGACATTTCGTGAGTTAAGTTAAGAAACTCCCTAATTTTGTTGCGAATGCCGTCAGCATTCCAGTATGTTATACACAGTTCGTGGTTGTTAAACATATTGGCTTAAATGTGTTAAGATCAAAAGAACTTTATCAATCATAGAATTACAATTTTGAATTTGTTTTTAAGAGACTTGATGGTCATCAGTATTTTAAGCATTTCCGCTGTAGTTTCATCTTCCACATTGGTCGGTATTGTAAACAACTGTTCTTGATGCTGGGCACGGCTTCCCGGCTTAGAAGAGGCAATTTTGTTCCAGTTGATAGGGGGTGTAGTCTCAGGGTTAGTAAAATTTTTGGATTTAGGTTCAGTTTGAGCTGCAGTCTGCCTGTTGCTATCGGGAACCTTATTTGACTGGTTATGGTTTGCAGAATCAGCAGACGTGATGCTGGGCCAGTCACCATTGTTAACAGTGACAGCACGTATAGGCATGCGGTTGATGGATTGTATGGACTTCCGCTCCTGCTTTCTGCTTTCCATATATTTCAAATATTTCTGGCGTTCATTGCAATGTCGATAGTTAGCTGGGTGGTTTTCGCCACAATTACAGCACTGGGCAGGCTCACTACGGTCTTTTTTAGGGCATTCCAACGTCAAGTGTCGACCAGTGCATTTAACACAACGTGGAGCCAAATTGCAATTTCTAGCTGAATGTCCGAACGCTTGGCAACGGTAGCATTGCGTACCCAAAAAGTTATTTGCTCTATATTTTTGTATTTTAACCACGCAGCTACTAAGATATTTGATTTTCCTAAATGTAGTCATATCAGTTTTAGGCGGTAACTGTACCAGAAATGGTGGGCATGGAACTTCTTTGTCACCAGACATTTTTAGCTTACGAACTATCACATCATTAAATCCTAAGAGTTTAAGTTCATCTGAAAGTGACTTTTCCGCATAAGCTGGGAGCCCAAAAATAACTGATTTATATTTCCGTTCGTCTTTGCGGGAAAATGTGTGGAATGAAACATTTTCCAGGCGAAGACCTTCTTGGAGTTTATTGTGGTTATCTGAAGAATAGCAAAATATCGTAAGTTTGTTGTTACCTTTGTATAACAGATGATAATCGTTGATGTATCGAGAAACCATAGTTTTGATGAAGTCGTGGGTCCAGTCAGGCTTGATTTCCATGATGATTGGTGGTATTTTGTTTGGCTTTTTATTCGTCGAAGCGTTCTGGAGCAACACTGATGATGACTTAGACGCGTTGGGATCCGTGGTGAGTCCACTAAACATGTTAGAAGTGCTTACATTTGAATGAGTTTTAGGTTCAGAACGTTGAGCGTAATGTTTTGGAATGTTCCACTCATTCGGGTTTTCGATGCTGCAATCTCCAGGTCTCTTTGCCGATAGAGAATTCGTTGAATTAGACCTGACCAGAAATCGATCCATGTTTTTTTTTTTTTTAACACTTTATAAACTGTCGATATCGAGATGGGACTTTCCCATCACTAGACTGAGGACGTCTCATGCACGCAGTTGAGAGCGAATGTATGAGGATTATGCCAAGCGTGGGGATTATGGCAAATACCTATAATAGGGGTCCAGCAGTGGACGAATCGGCTGGTAAAGTAAGTAAAGTAAGGACAGCTGCCGGAACACACCGTTAGGTGCTTCGCGACTGGTTTTCTACTTGAGGGTGGTAGCTAGCCAGGCGGGCATTCGCAAAATGCTCTACCACCATGCAAGTATGCTATTATAAGATACTGACACAAGTATATATTATACTATGTTAGGATATGATACTGGCACCACCCTCCCTGCTCAAAAGTTTTTTTATGGATAGTTACAGGTGTCTCAACACCTACATATCATCAGACATGATTTAATGTAATATGACGCGAGCCTATAAAGAAGTGCTTAACGAGAAGAATTTCCTCAACTAACATTAAACATTTCCCCAACAGCACGGCGGTGGACATGGAGTCACAGAAGCTGACCATCCTCTCCCCGCAGCCGCGGCCCCTCCCCAACACGGTGCTGTTGCTGTCAGAGATGCAGTACATGGATAACCACTAGCTGCTGCTGTTATATATATACAAGGTTATTGGTAAAATGATAACAACCTCTTAGGGTCGACTTCTGCTAGTCCTAACAAACATTTTGACATGTTTTTTTTGCTCTTGTTTACGTATGATGGAATAAGCACGAGGACCACCTCATGTTAAAAGTCTCGGTAGTCGGAGTAGGCATTGTCTTTTACTACGAGACACAGAAGTTAAAAGTGTCAGACATTACTCGATAAACTTCGTTTGAATTTTTGAGTCTCCGAGCCTAGAGTTTTAAATATTTACATCGAGGTAAGTAATAAAAAATATGAAATATTAAATTACAGACACAAGAGACTTTTAACATCAGGTGGTCCTCGTGCTTATTCCATCAAATAGGCATATACTAACAAAAAAAACTTCTTCTCAAAATTTTAATATTGTTATGTTTGCAATAATGCCTGCTATGCAGATTACATTACAAAATCACCATCCCAATACGATGGTTAAAGAACGATAGGAAAAATTTGAGTTATGACGTCATGTCATGTTCGCTCAATTGGTTACAGCATACCACGGCTCAAGGAGTGGATGGACGCGGGTTCGAATCACGCACATGACTTAATTTTTTTCTATCGTATATTTGTGATTTTGTAATTAATCTCAAAATGTTTGTTAGGACTAGCAGAAGTCAACCCTAAGAGGTTGGTAGCATTTTACCAATAACCCTGTATACCTACTCAACCAACACAATGTGTTCAACTGTGTACTGTCCACAACAAACCACTCCGAATTATGTTACTTTTTTTTTCATGTTACTGTGATGGAACAAGCACGAGGCCATGATGTTAAGCGGTATCCTCTGCCTATAACAGGTCCATTTCATCACAAGTCACAACGATTGTTAAATCTCATGTACCTGTAATTTTACTGGCTCTCAAGGACAGCTGCCGGAACACACTGTTTCAACCCAAGACAAGTGCTTGGTGACAGATTTTCTACTTGAGGAAGGGCGTTTTGTGAATGCCCGCCTGGCTAGCGACCACCCTCACTTAGAAAATCTGCCGCCAAGCACCTAACGGTGTGTTCCGGCAGCTGTCCTTGAGAGTCAGTATTAATCAGTCACACACCTAACAGTGTGTGAGAGCCAGTAAAATTCCAGGCATATAATGAGACTTGGGTGACGGGCGCAGTGCAGTTCGTTACTTGTGACGAAGTGCGTCTGTTATAAGCAGAGGATACCGCTTAACATCAGATGGGCCCAGTGCTTGTTCCGTCACAAAAGCATAAAAAAATGACTGAGACCATGATGAGAGTGGATTTGATTAATATTTTTATATACATTTGAGCGCCAGTAGACTGGACAATATCGTAGAACTTGAATAGGGAACTTGCACATTGTTTATTGAATATTATGTAATATTCTTGAAGCAGTGATGGCTCAGTGGCATTGGCTATGGGCTGCCGCGCAGCAGGTCCATGGTTCGAATCCCGCCCAGAGCTTGAGCTTCACCGCATGGTGGAAGGGAATTTTGCGAATGCCCGCCTGGCTAGCGACCACCCTCATGTAGAAAATCTGTCGCCAAGCACCTAACGGTGTGTTCCGGCAGCAGTCCTTGAGAGCCAGTGAAATAACAGGCAAAATGAGAATATTAACGCGAAATCGATATCGTCCATATTATATTATTTTTATTTACGGTTTACACTTAAGAATATTATATAGTCGAGAAGAAGTTTCGCTCCTTGATGAAGTGGCTCCGAATTCCACGAAACTAGTCGGGAATCGTCGAGTTCTCGACTAGATACGAATTTACTTAGCGTTCGATGGATTCACCGTGCGGGTGCCGGGTCCATAGCGTTGCAGAAGAGGCCCAAGTCGAGGTGCCTGGGACTTGCAACCCAGTGAGTAAGGTTAAGGGGCCCCTTTATGATGCATCAATGCTCCCTTTCACCACTCGAGCCTCCTCCCCTGCCCAAAACTGGTAAGATCCTACTAATGCCGCCTTGGATACACGTTCTAGGATGGAAGTTACGGTTGTTCTTGACAGGCCAAGGTCTTTTATTAGGTTATACAGGGATTTCGCTGGTATACCCCTAGCTTCGACTTCTACAGCATATAGATTAACCACATAACCGTGGTTAATTCATAACCAATATAACATAAATATTCGTAAGTGTAAACCGTAAATAATAATATGATATCGTACATTTATGAATTCAATTATTATCATTATCTTTGATGCGCATGGATTTAATCATTATTACTCACTTGTCACTATTGCTGTCTATTGTGTGCAAATGATATAGTGATAAGCGGCGCCATCTTTGATTCGTTTCTTTATTAAACCGGGTTATTATATATACCCTACGGTTCAAATCACGTAAATATGCCCTATTTGTACTGTATTCATGCAAACGATCGGTTCATAACGTGCTAAACAGACACGACAATAAAGGTATTTAATCATTATTACTCACTTGTCACTATTGCTGTCTATTGTGTGCAAATGATATAGTGATAAGCGGCGCCATCTTTGATTCGTTTCTTTATTAAACCGGGTTATTATATATACCCTACGGTTCAAATCACGTAAATATGCCCTATTTGTACTATATTCATACAAACGATCGGTTCATAACGTGCTAAACAGACACGACAATAAAGGTATACAGACGAGGTGACGTCACCTCCGGCTGCATATATGAAGCTCACAGAAAACAGGGACACGTTCCAAGCCTCAGGGTGTAGTTGTTATAACTTATTCCAAGGTTCGAAACGATTCGGTTATTTTAAAACCTCAAATATTGATTTTTGGCGGGGAACTAGAAATAATTATAGACGTTTTATGATGTTTGAATAACAATAACTACCGTTTGGTACCTGCAAAATACAAAAGAGTGCCTATAATTCTCTCATCAAGAAATGTCAAGGTCATGTCAGTTAAAGGTGCACCGATGAGGACCGATTTTGATAGATAAATAGTTGCGCTCTATTCGAAGGTTGTGAACGACGTTATAGTGAAAAACTGCACTCCGAGTCCGCTCTAACCAAGATTCTGAACGGTCCCAAGTAGTGCAACGTGTGCAAAACGTCAAACTCAAATTTTGACAGGCAGATGAAGAGATTTTAGTTTTTGCCTTTAAATTTAATAGGTACTACTTATGACGTTAATTGAAGTGAAGGTTATTTTGGATTTATTGTGAAGAGACAAATGGCAGATGACAGATGTCATAAGCGCGGCTACTAATCGGTTCAAATTGTTTGCGTGCATATTTCTCTGATCTTTGATGCATATTCCCGTTTTCCAGTTATGAACCGAGCGTTTCAAATGTATTTGCATGATTTAAACCGTATTGATATTCACACCTATCACCTATCACCAGCTTCTAGTGGTGTCTCTCCGCTGAACTGTTTATGTAATATACCAAATCTGTAGAACTTATTATATTTATTAATTAATGGACCCCTGAAAAACAGTAATTAAATGCATGTGTCCTTATTTCACACATCTATTTTAAATATGTGGAACATTATTAAGTTTTATTTACAGTATACGTAGATGAAATAATTTGCCACCAAGAGGACTTGTTTGCGAAACTATTAAAAAAAAAAATCTACAATGATTAAAACTAGCAAAAAGCTGAGCTTTGTAAGGGCTCGCGTTTATTTTACAACCTGGTTCTAGTGGTGTCATCTAGTGTTAAGTATATTCACTACGATGTTTTTGAGTATTGAGTTTAGTTCTGTGTATTACATTTCTCTGGTTCTGTTGAAGCAATGCTCTTTGGTTTTCTAACAGATGGCGTTAGTATAAAATAACAACATTCTATCCAATAAATACAAAATTTTTGATTATAAAATTATATATTTTTGACAGATAACTCATCACAGTAATGAAGTCAAATTACTATGTTAAAGCACAAATCTATAGGAGTGATAGTTTTTCAGTAAAGTGTGCTACAAAATGTTCAAGTTGGGGATAGTGATTGGGCTCGCTTTGTTCGCCCTTATAATTTTGTTAATTTGTATCATTGTTACCAATGCCCTAAGAAAGAGATAGTACACTATTTAAAAGAAAAAATAATCATGCAAGTTTCCGATTTAATTCCCGAAAGAAATGTCGCAAGTGCTGTTTAGTTTGCTTTAAGTTTTGACTTTCAGAAAACATAATAGGATGTATACAGCGGCAGTGTGTTAACTCGAGTTCAAGGAGTATTTTGGTGATAAAATTACCTTTTGCTGACGACAATGTACTGTATTTGTAATTGATAAGCTAATTTGATTACCTTATAATGTAACTGAGAAAGACTGTAAATAAGGATTAGTTTTGTAATTTAAATAAAACCATTGAGAATATATTTTGTTTCAATAAGCGCCTAGCGCTTAAAAGTTTACTTAGTTTATTAATAATAATTACGAGAAAATGCAAAAAAAGGAAAAGGACGGTTTTGGTGTACAATAGTAGCACAATGAGTGCATAAAACAAATAATTTTAATATGTACTGATTGAGTCGAGGTTAAAATGCTTCTAGTTCACGAGTTATACGCTCGGAAAATCATACATATGAGAATATCATCAGTGTCCTGTACTGTATCAGCCGGACTGTCCACTGCTGAACACAGCCTCCCCCATTAAGGGAGGGTTTGTCATAATCCCCACTGTTGGCAGGCGTCTTGGGGATCGCAGTTTAAGGTATCAGTTCCTCAGAAGGCTCTGCTGCCCAACTTCCAGTACTTTACCTTTAGTCGCCTCTTACGACACCCACAGGTAGTAATGGGTGACATTCTTGCCCGGCACCCCACGCGCACCCGTGTAGTCGAAGCCAATTTAATGGAGCGCCATATTTTTCTTCTTTGTTCCTGATGGGAATCAAACCCGTGTCCTCCGATTTAACGCCAGATGCCTATTCTATTCGGCCACCGGAACCTTACTCTTAAGAACCGAAGTGCTACTATTGTATTACTGTAACCGATTTCACGCCTCAATAAGAGGACGAGGGTCGATTCCCGCCCAGAACAAAAAATAATATACTACAATAATTTGTACATGTAACTTTCACTTAGCACATGATAGTGCTTGTAATAATATTAAGAAATATATAAAAATCGTCATAATCAGTACACCATGTAAAAAGCCCACATTAAGAATAAATCTTTTATCGTTGTCAAAATATCCATTCCAAGAGCATATCAACTGTTCCAGCGGAGCAGACGTGCTTACCGTGCCTACACATATGGCGGGGCGACCTACGTGAGTAAAAAGGTCTATATATTGTATTTGTGTGATATATAGGTACAGATGAAAAAGAAATAATTTAATTAAAAACTTATCAGAGCGCTGGGTCGATGCGACGCATGATTAATATACTGGCACCTATTTGGCTCAACGAATAAGCATTGCAATTCAACGGGGCAATACTGCCAGCATGCTGGGCGCGCTGCCAACTGGAGCGGGCTGGAGGATTTGGTCTGCAATGACTTATAGGTTATCTAAATGATTTTATTGTAGTAGCTGTAGTGTTGTATATAGTTTGTAATATATTGGTAAGAAAGGCATACCACTGGTTAACGACAAAAAAGGGCAAAGTTCACCAATCTATTGTATGAACCTCGTGCTAAGAAGGACTTATATATAAAAAAAAAATACAATATGTGTCTAACCATTTATAACTGTATACCAAACGACATCAAAATATTGGATGGTAACAAATTTAAAAGCTCTTTGACTCACTGGCTTCTTGACAACTGTTTTTACAGGTGAAAGAATTTTGTAATTTTGCAATTTTAAGTACTTAATAAATACTACACAAAAATTTGCACGTCTGCTTGCAGACTAAATACATTGTATCCTTAACCATTATTATACGATTTTATGTGACATGTATTTTAGCAAATAAATGATTTGATTTGATTTAAAAAAATCAATTATACTTAGGGCCTGTTTCAGAATGTTCGAGTAAGTTCCGGTTATACTACCCAGAACATATTTATCATCGATTTAGCCTATCCATCGGTAAAAGCTTGAAACGCGTTGCATGTTAACTGTCATTTTTATCATTCTGTTATTTTATGTTCTGGGTAAACGGAACTGACTCGAACATTCTGAAACAGGCCCTTAATGTGAGGAGTATAAAAATAGCGTCGGTATTAAATGAAACAGGTGGTATAAATGTTTTAAATTGTATTTAGCGTATTCAAAATATATTTTTACAGTGTGAGTTAAAATTTTGCTATTTTTTACATATTTGTATTGTAGCAAAGCTTCGACATTTGCTTACTATATTATACACATAAGAAAATTAATAATTGAACACTATATTTCATACTGTTTAATGGCACTGAAGGCAATATCAAACATAAAAATAACTATAATGTTTAAAGAACATAAATACATTTTAATAATAATAAAAATAAACTTTTAGCTTTGCTGTCAACTAAATGCATTTTATACGATTTAGAAAATAATAAAATTTTAATTAAAAGAGATCAATACAATAAAACTATGTACACTTAAGTCTCCACATGTATTAGGGTGGTATGCCACTGGTAACATTTTTCGTCCAACTCCAATGTGTATTCGATCAATAGGATGTATTCTATCAAATCTGGTCAAGGTTGAAATGGCCGGTCACTTCTCCATACAAACTTCGAAGGGTATCACTCCCATGAAGTTTTAGGTCCAGATTTAAGTATGATATCGTTTTATCATTTTGAAGCAATGATGGCTCAGTGGCATTGGCTATGGACTGCCCTGCAGCAGGTCCATGGTTCGAATCCCGCCGCATCTTGAGCTTCACCGCATGGTGGAAGAGCATTTTGAGAATGCCCGCCTGGCCAGCTACCACCCTCAAGTAGAAAATCTGTCGCCAACCACCTAAGGGTGTGTTCCGGCAGTTGTCCTTGAGGGCCAGTAAAATTACAGGCACATGAGACCTAACACTAGTACGTCTCAGTGAGACAGGCACAGTGCAATTTGTCGTTGACGAAATCTGTTATATGCAGAGGTTAGTCCACTTAACATCAGGAGGGCCTCAGGCTTGTTCCGTAATAATGACATAAAAATAAAATCTCTTCATTATCTAAGCTTACATTGTGACCCATTAAAAAAATATTCAGTTGAAAGTTATTGGCCTGGAAAATTTTACTTGAAAATGTTTCTCAAGGCTTTTCAAGGCTCATAACTATCAAATTAATCTTTTTCTAAATTTGTAACGACACAAGCCTAGATAATGAAGAGATCAATCAATATCATGCTTTAATCTGGCCCTTCAATATCAAATAAGGGAGTGAACACCCTTCTATGTTTGTATGGAGAAGAACCGGCCTGTTCAACCTTAAGTATATATTTGACATTTCAATCCCGATAAAAAAAAATACGGAAAACAAGATTTTGTAGGTGATGACGATGTAAAACGAACGAAAACAGATATTGGATGCCTGCCAAGAAACAATACTTATAGAAATTTGATTTTATCTTGGACAAAGAAACTTTACCAGTACCAAACGATCCTTGTATCAGTGACAAAACTTATTACCATCAAATTTAATTTGTCATAAATTTCAAAAGTAGTTGTTAAAAAGTAAGTATAATTTGCCGCTGACATATTGCGCCCTCTTTGGGATTCACAATCACTTGCACACTTAAAACTAATGGTAAATAAATAATACTTTATAGTTGCAAGAACGCTACTCTCAGTATTCGCGACTCGCAATATAGGACTGCATCGGCGTTATGAGAGTTTAAAATCTGCCAAGCAACTGGGCACTTCAAAACACAAAACAATATCGCAGGAGGGTAGTAAAAAACTTGACATTTTAAATTACAATTTACAAGGGCCGGGTGTCTCAGAAGGGCCACTACTTCTTTAAAACACCATCAATTCGTGTTACTGTAAATTTTGCGTGAGTAAAAACATTTTTATTAATCTTTATTTCTATTTTAAAAGAGTTTTTATTGTAATTTGAAAATAAAAACCTCAGTGGTGATCTATGACTAATTTTGTGTGTAGGACAATATGGTTGCAGCATGGATCTATGAATATAAGTCCATAGGTTGCGGTGATGGGTTGTTTATTTCCTATACTATGAAAATTGGCTTTAGAAAGCGGAGAGATTAAGTTTCATTCAAAATGTATATAGGGAACGCAGTCTGTGGCGGGGAGCATCTAATGCATACCACGAAGCTCGCATTCGATGATTCGTCTTCATGGTCAATAGGATACTTATTCAGGGATTGAGACTATTGGAGCATCATATGGATATCTCTTGTACTCAAGCAACCCTTTTATTGGTAAGGGAATGACTGCAATGCTAATAATTTTCCTATGATATCCCTCAAGCAGCTTTGCGAAGTTAAGTCTCTAAAAACTGAATACTTAATCGGCAAGGTTACCAATTACTAAAATCAGCTTTATAGCAGGTCCGAAAACAATTGGAGGGGTCAACTATTAAATCATTAGTTGTTAGAATATGTGCAGACTGACAGCGGAGAGGAATTAATTCAACGTTGCTTCTTATTATCGTCTCCGATACTATATCAAAATAATCTTGTGTGCTTGGCCTTAAGTACATTTGGACAGTTAAAAATCTTTCTAAGAAACTATCTATTCGAATTTAATGTATGAGAAAAGTCAAATGAGATTCTATCAGTTACGAAGTACAAACATGGACGGTCAAAGTCGATACAATTTTCATAAGTATTGTAATTAATTAATAAAACTAATGGAATTAATATCTAATGGGTGTAGTACAGCACTAATTGTGTTTTAATGAATTTAACAATGTTATGAAAAGCAACTTAAATCTAATAACAAAATACATATCTATGACTAAAAGCTCAGGAGTTCTGGACGCATCATTTCTATTACTTTTACGGACTGTTTACAAGGTTATACAAACCAGAAAAAACACAAGTGTATTTCCGGTTTGTTATAAACGCCAAATAACTTGAACCAAACACCAGACTAAGTCAGTATTTTAAGCCTATTTTTTTATAAATTTCTCGTTAGCATCACACGCACCCGAATTCGGTCATTTATGAGTGAAATTCAATTGTCATCATTAGCTATGATGTACAAGAAGTAACAATTCTCGAGATAGCGAACATCACGTAATGGAAATAAAGGAAGTAGTGTCAGGTCAAGGCTCATATATTGCTGGTAAAATAATAACACGCTATCCGACTAATTAAAGCGGTTGGTTCTAGTTATGTGGCGCGCACTGTACATACAACATACAATTATAAGATTTTTAGATACACGCAAAAGTATGTTTCAACTATTATTTACTTCGTCTCCTTATAGTTATTAAGCCAAAATAGTTTCTTTTTAATTTGAAATAACCCTAACTATTTAACTATTACACTGAGAAGAGAGCCCAAAAAATTAAAAATAAATATTAAAATACTTTGGCGCTGGAAGCCTTAGGTGTGACCTATGTTGACTAGACTCGGTTCTAATAGCAATAAATAAAAAAATACGTTAATTTATAAACAATTTAGCATATATATGTATCTATTATAAAAACCTACATAAGATTCCATAATACTCGCGGCTATAAAGTAAACTAGTATATATATAACAAACGCTCATTCGTGGTTGAAATTAAAGATCTAAATTACATTCAAATGTGGTTGGTTAACTGATAAACTAGTATGTGGCCTAATTATGTAATTTGATACAATAAAAATATATTTTTTATGAAAGGATTGATGAGTGTAGATGAAGCGAAAGAGATATGTAAGGATCGTAGTTAGTGGAAATCCGTGGTCTCTGCCTACCCCTACGGGAAAGAGGCGTGATTTTATGTATGTAATAATATATTTGAAATTATATTAAAAATGTGGTTTTGCGATCCGTATTTACATTTGTTTTCAATCAAAGCTGATATTTAATGTAGTCTATGTCAATAATCACTTTAGATTAGTAACTTTGAATAGGTAATCGCTAAACTGCATTTTTTCTAATATTGCAATCTGATTATGTTCCTAACAATTTACATAATTAGACCCTTGTTCAGTGTATTGAAAAACAAAACAATTCAAAAAAGGGCAACATTTTGCGGAGAATATGTTAAAATTATAAGTCAAAATACTAATAATTGGAGGCATATTTCTAAAGGTTGTGTGTATGTAGAAGAAAATCTTGTTGAGTTGTATAAAATATTGGAA
Source organism: Plagodis pulveraria (assembly GCA_963890685.1). Lineage (NCBI taxonomy): Eukaryota > Metazoa > Arthropoda > Insecta > Lepidoptera > Geometridae > Plagodis > Plagodis pulveraria. The sequence goes on along the minus strand of OY982964.1, from coordinate 3,589,064 downwards.
GTTTAGTCTCCAAAATCTTTATAGACCAAGTGGCCCTGTATAAATGATTAAGTTTCGGTATAAACAATATTAGTCATGACATTAATCTAATCAACTAAGTAAAAATACGATATGAGATCCAAGTATCGTATTTATGGATACAAATAAAGTTTTGTTTATTACCGATGACTTGTGTATTCATAAGTTAAATAGACCAACATTTCTATTTTACAAGTACAATCTGTAAAAACTCTCTATAACTCACGTTGAGGACTATAAACACTGTCATAAGATACAATTAAAACTATCTAGTGCTAATACAAATCAAAATACTTACAATCCAAGAATACTTTTTAACTGCTTCGCTTTAGCGGGGTCGAAGCACTTTATACGGCGGTATTAAAATGAACTATCACAGAGTGTAGAAAAGGCCGGTTTAAATGACAGCTGTCAAAATTCAAGATGGCCGCCATACAATACTTCTACACCACAAAGGCTCGGCTTAGTCTTAGCATTGTCCAACAATTTTCATTTCGTTTCTATCGAAAATTTACACATTTTATGAAGGCTATTAAACTAGTTATTGCTATTAAGGTAGTGTGAAATATTTTCTTAGCCTATGCCTACACGCGATTCGTTAAGTTAGCACCTTCAGCTTGTATCAGCAGTCTAATAATTACATGTAAAAGATGCAGCAAAAAATAAATATAGGGCATGTCTTGTCTACGGGCGCTTCCATGACTATATTATTGAATTATTTTTATAAACTTAGGCCCAATTTTACCTATGTAAGGTTAAATTGATAGGCGGATAACTTTATACTATATACCATTTAAATGTGATAGCCCTTTTTCATCATAGAAACCTAATAGGATATTATAAATCATAATATTAAATTATAAATGATAATTAGCTTCCTGTTTGACTATTATGACATGTGTCAGCAGCTGTGGACATAAACATAGTATGTATTATGAGTGGCCATATTTGCTTTTAATTTATGGAGCTATACCGCCAAATTAGATGGTATATTTTGTTTAAATTTGGCCTACTTTTTTTCTTCGCCATCTGTTTGATGTCAAATTTCATAAAAGTCAATAACTGAGCATATTTAAACTACCACCACATCAATGAAGGTCTATGATGAAATGGTCTATCATATTTTTTTGGACACAGATGTTAAAGTTATTCTCGTGTAATTCCTATCCTATATAATATCTATATAGTATATCCCAGTTTGGTGAAAATGACCTTTGGCTTTCTAAATGCTGCACCTTTTTGATATAATTAGTTAGCTGGTACAACTTACGATTCTCGACATATTACAATCGAGTAAACTGTCATTGAGAAACTAAATAACGGGTTACGTTAATGATGCTAGTTTGGTTTCACAAGCACAATCCACAATTTTTCGCTTCCCTATTCTATTTTTGCTAACATTGCACAAATTCTAAGATAAGCTAGTAAGTTCGACAGTTTAACGCCCGTTCCCAATAATTAACTCTCAGTAAGCGATAGACAGCGATCCGTAATCGTCGGTAAGTTTCTATCTATCGTTTATAACTGTCCCAATAAACGAAGATAGCTATCTCTAACCTCCAGTTAATAGTAGATAGACGAGCCCTCTTTTACGTTCCGGTATACATGAAGCGCAAGAGGGCCTCGCGAATAAGTTAAGTGTTAATCATATGTCTTTATTTATAAAAAACTTATTATAAGATCAAAATAAAAAAATAAGTCATTGTATACTTGAAACTCTTTAATTTTAGCATTTTAAACACAAAACATGCCCAAGAAAATAAACAGAATATAAAAATATTTTATACACAAAATAATAACGAAACGTTTTAATTCGACAGTTGGTGTTGTGAAGTGTGTACAGTTCTACCAACTTATCTGTTCAGGCGGCAGAAAAAAGAACTACAACATTCCTTCAAATTGTGACAGTTTGTAGTTGATATCCTTGACCAGCAGCGCCCTTGCGAACTGCACAGTTAAGTTGGTGGTCCTATACTGAGATGTCACACTTGTAAAAGTGACTTTGATGGACGAAAACTTGGAGATTTGCTTGCTTGGAATATATTATTGCGTTGTATTTTTGGCGATTTACGAAGCAAATATTTGTAGTGGCTCTATTACTGCATTTACTATTATGAGTGGAGTAAGTGCTTATTTCATTATGTATCAATTACTACCGTATTATCTTAGCTCAACTATAAAATAACATGCAATTTACAGCAAAAAGGTGCCCCGTTGACTAAAGAGGAGGTGATGTTCCTGGTGCAGTTGGTGGAAGGAAACCCTATTGTTTTCAGCAAGGCTACAAACGCTAGCAATAACCTGCTGAAAGACGTTGCGTGGAATAAAATTGCTGACCAATTTAATGCCATGATTGCTTCTTACCCAAGAAAGTTGGAGCAATTGCGGTTAAAATGGGAAAATTTAAAAAAAGCCGCACGCAAAAGAAGTACCAAAATAAGAATGAACAATCTGAAGGTAAAAAATATTAGATATTCTGTATAGATAAATGTTATATGTATGGTAATATTATTAGCATTACATTCTAAATTATTCCCTGTCCATTATTTTTTAGACAGGAGGAGGCAAACCTGATTACATACCACCAGATGAGGCACTAGATAAAGTTGCAGCCATATTAGGTCCAACTTGTGATGGTTACACAGTGTCCTTGGGTGGTGATGCTGTAAATGTCACAGATACCAATGTGACCGAAGAAGTAAAAGAAGATGGGAATGAGGCAGCAGTGGTTGTAGTTCCGTTTGATGAACTGCACAATGTTAACCAATCTCCTGGGTTCACAAATACACCAAAAACAAAATCCCAGAAATTCTTCTTTTCATCCACAAAAGGTATCTACTCATATTAACAATATGCATATATATGTTACAGTGATTATGAATATATTAAGCATAGTGTATCTTAAAACACACTACTGTATGTTAATGTTCATTATGCTTACTGGTGAATGTGCACTTTTATTAAATTCATATCAATTTTGATCTTAAAATGGTAAATGTTCGCACATTGTATCGCATCAGTGACAAAACATGTTTATCTGAAATTCTTATTCCTTCTGTGGTGTTTTTCTTATCTAGCAATTATTGTCTTTTCAGGAAAACGTAAATTTGCAGAATCTGCTGACGAAGTTAAAAAATCCTTAATAGAAAGAAATAAAGCTATTACTGATTACTACAATACCAAAAGGGCTAATGAAAATGAGATAGCAGCCTTAAAAAAAAAGAAACTGGAACTGCAGATAAAAAAAATGGAAAGAGACCTGCAACCTAAATGTGATGAATAAAAAATTTACATCAAATTAGAATTTGCATTCATTCATTATTGAACCTGTACCTATGTAGGATAGATATTAGGAACTGAATATTACCAATATTATGGTTGTAATCATGAAACTTGTCAATTCAATTAAACTCAATAGGTAGTTAAATTGTCATATTACACTAATTTCTATGCATTTATTGTTTAGTATTAGTTACCGATCGACTATTTTTTTTTTCAACATTACAATTATTTGCTCAGTTCAACAAGATTTCCTTTTTATACTGTACTTAGGGCTGGCTGTAAAATTTCAAGAAGAAAATCTTTCGCCAAGCACCTAACGGTGTGTTCCGGCCGCAGTCCTTGAGAGCCAGTGAAATTACAGGCCAATGAGACTTAACAATTATGCCTCAAGGTGACGCACATGCATCTGTTATAGGCAGAGGTTAGGCCACTTAACATCAGGTGGGCCTCGTACTTGTTCAGTCACGATAAAATAGAACGTGCGCGCACGTCGGTGGTCCAGAGGCAAAGAGATGGATGCATTGGCGCGAGCCTCGCTCGCCGCCTCCTCCGCCCCCCGCATCCGCGGCTGAGGTATAGGGATGTGGTAGCAAAGGGATGTCCGCGCCGACACTTATATTTAATAAGATTATTTTCAATCCAATCATGAAATAATAATCGGGAAATATAACGTCAAGTGTCATTTTGACAACTGTCACAAATGAAAGCTGTCACATCAACATCTACCGTTATAAAAAATATTAACATAAAAATATTTCTACATCATTCTTTTTTCCATTGAATTAACTAAGGCCAAGGGTATTTTTAGCCTTACGATTCAATGGTACCACGGTTAATAGAAATCAGCATTTTCGTAGTACCACTGAGCCAATGGTACCACGGCAAAGGAACGCTATATATAACTATAATTATAACCCACAAGTAAATATAATATATATGTCTTAGGTACCTACTCATAATTTTAATATACATATAATGGAACTGATTTGAATTTGTAAAATATATAAGTTTTCGTGAGCAGGTACATATGCCTGGTATTGTTAAGGACACATCTTTCAATGAAATAAAAGTAGCATATCTTATAATGAATTAATTTATTCAAAATATACAGATCTTAAATTTTAAGAAGTACCTCTCATAATACTTTTACACAATTGTAAAAGTATAAATACCTATCTAAAATAATTATTTATTAATAATTGGCGCTCTTGAAATTGATTACCAGAATGCGATTCTGGAATATCTTCTGTTCTGAAAGTTATGTTATGATTTGGTATATCAATTTCAGGTTCAACATCCTCCAAATTTGTTTGCCTGCAGATGTTATGTAGAACAGCTGTTGCAATTATAACAGCCTGTGTAGTGTCCATAGCAAGCCTTATTTTCAGTGAAATTACAGGAAATCTTCTCTTCCATACTCCAAAACATCTGTAAAATGAATAGATATACACAATGATTGTACCTGATATATTAGATACCAATCATGATTATTTTTTGCTGCATAGAGTATTCTTTCAAGTTGGTCCTATATTAGTTTCACCAATATTGGCAAAGCTGTGTTTAAGTTACACTCAAATATGGTATTGATTGTTGCGGGTTAGCAACATAATCAGTGATCAAAATAATAAGTGTTTTAAAAACTTAACTGTCTTCTGACGCTGATAAGCATGAAGTAACATAGTATTAAGTACCACTTCTTACGGATGTTATTTATTACCTTTCAATGGTGTTTCTAGTTTTGATGTGGGCTCGATTATAATTGATATCACCACTTGTTTGGGTGTTTAGTAATGGAGTGAGGAGGTACGATTTGCATGGATATGCACTATCACCAAGTAGCCACCTATTGCCATATCTGCCAGCTTCACATTCCGCTAAAAATAAATGTATTTTTTAAATAATTGAACTTAGATCTAAATGAAGCTATAGCAGGTAATTAATTATACTATATTTACCTCTCAATTCTGAATTATTAAATATTGTGGCATCATGGGTGGACCCTGGCCATCGTGCCACAACATTCATAAACCTCAATTGAGCATCGCAGACACCTTGCACATTGAGTGAGAAAACTGATTTTCTATTACGAAATTCCTCACCAATGTTTGAATCTGTTGAATATATTTTAAGATGTAAAAGAAAGGCACAGTACAATATTATATTTCACTGGACATTATTAGAAATACAATTATAGGTCTAATACATACTCGGTGACTGCATTAAAATATGTGTGCCATCAACTGCACCCAACACACGAGGGAATCGAGCTATGTTGTAGAAATCTTCTTGTGTATCATTGTGTATGTATACATATTTGGGATATAATTTTGCTATAGCTTGTGAAACATCTTTTAATATACGTCCTGCAGAAGATTTTGAAACTCCTACATAATCAGCTACAGCAACCAGCATTGTGCCTAATGCATAAAAACGCAGTGTAAGAAGAAGCTGATGTAGCGGTGAGATTCCATGATTTCTGCAAAAATAGTAGGTACATGAAATATACATAACTCAATTCAAATTTGAATTAAAATTTCACTAGTAATAATAATAATAAACCCATTATAAATTTGATATGTATAAATAAGTAGTATGTAAGTTCAATAACATTGAGGTAAACATACTGTTTTGAGGTTACTTTTAGAAATGGATAAATTTCTAGAAGTAAATCATTCACTGCGCTTTTGCTTAGTCTGAATCTATAAATAAATTCAAGTTCGTCATATTTTTGCATATAGTTAATGCGCTCTCCATACGATCGATTTCTTTCCATCATAACATCGTCTTCCTCAGAATCCCAATCTGAAATTTGGTCCATAAGCTCCATATCGTTGCTGCTATCACTCGTGGAACTTGAATCAGACATTTTTATATCTGTTTAGTACGCAAACGAAATATTTTGTCTAGTAAATAACAAAAATAGGATCTTTGATATCAAATTCACTTTTGTTTACAAGTATCTATCGTCCGAATTTCTAGGTTAGCGATAAAGGTTACTTCCGATAGAACAAGTTACTGACAGATGACATATAAAACGTTATAGGGACACTATGACTGTCATTTTCATACTTTTTCCTATCGACGGTAAGCTATCTGTCCTCCCATCGATAGATAGGTTCAACCGACAGGATCGTCTACCGTTGGTTAGATTATTGGGACAAAGAAATCGAAGACAGATAGAGTTTCCTATCGCTAATAAGGCAAATCGAGAGATAGATTGAATATTGGGAACGGGCGTAAGACAACATCAAAAGGGTGAAAAAGTGTGTTTAAGATTAATCATTTAATGATGCCTTAAGTATTTTTTAAATAAATAACACATTTAATGGAAGTTATGATCTTTGGTTTGACAATGGGATAAGACGATATTATTGCTATATATTTATTATGAATATAATTTATATTCTAGAGAAGGCATGGTGTCTTTTATAAACATAGATTAATGTGAAATTGGTAATATATTTGCGGTTCAATGCGTTCGATGTTGTATTCTGATAGCTATAGCCACTTATACTTTATAAAATCGTTTATTAAACTTTCGCGATTTGAATCCATCATTATTATGAGTATTTGTTATTTAACATGAAGTTTATCGCTTATGCCACAATTTTGTAAATGTCACGTGGATAGAGTATACCCGTACCCGTCTGCACAAAGTTTTGACAGTACCATAGTAAGTATGAAATCCACAGGACGAAAGTACAATGAATTAAATTTTGCACTTACCATAAAAGGTTTCTTAAATAAGTTGAGTCACTTCTTGACTATAATTTAACATCGATTTTGTAGTAGCAATTTAGAGAGGTATTTTAGGTGCTTTTCATTGAGATACGTGTATCAAACTGACACAGCTAGCACCTGCCACACACCATAGGGGCGTTCGTTTTGACTCGATTGCGTTTGTAGCAGTTTCAAAAGTGGCATTTGTGTTTTAGCGTTCGGATAGAAGCTTTTGCTATTTTTGACCACCAATTACTGCATGCTATCCGAACGGCTTAAAACATACTTGGACAACCGACAATATTTTAACAATTTTGAAACATGGAATCAATCTCTAAAATTAACAAAACAAGTAGGTACCTACTAAATAATATGGTATTTATATTATATATTTATATATAATATAAATACTATATAAAAAACTTGTGAAACTCTTCAATCGCGCCAAATACAACTGTCAAAACAGCAGTTGTCAAAAAACGATCACAACGATCCCACGGTAAGACATGGGTCAAAAATATCACTTTTCTCTGTCATTTGTAGCGTTTTCAAAGCTATCCGAACGGTGAGCCAAAACGATATTTTTGATCACGAAGTCCCAAAACGAACGGCCCGTGTGATCATTTTTAGCGTTTGTGAGTGTTATTTTTGGCACCGATAGGCTATCCGAACGCCCTACATGTAAGATGAGTCGAGATAGTTACACAGATCCACAGATATATTATGCATACACAAATCTGTTCAATAAAATTTCAAAGCATTCAATGGTAACGTTTCTACTTCTCATGTCTACTCTCTGGATTTTCCACTTCCGCATTATGGATCAGTATATTTAGTACAACAATACAAGTTGATTTGAACACATTCAAAAATATTGTTACTTTTTGTGACTTTAGCGAAAACTATCGCAAATATATCTGTTTGCAAAGACATTAAATGTTCACAAAATCTATTTATCTTCTTTGCTTGAAGATTTTGTATCTGTGCAGTAAATTATCTCTGGAATGATTGTCATTGACGTGCTTATTCTACTATTTTTAATATTGAACATATAGTAGAACTAGTATTTTAAAGATGGGACTTAATGTATTATGATTATATCAGCATACATTTCGACGATATTACAAAAAAAATATTGAATTTGCATACCTACTAGAGATAAATTTAGAAGAAACTACAAAGATCATTGAACACATTTTTTTATAATACCACAAGACACTATATTTCCGACCTTCTTCTGTAGGTGTACATTACCTTTGATAAATATATGTTTAATTTCGATGATATAATTTTTATTGATATTCAAGCTAACAGGCGTCTTATTTTGCCTCCAACCAATGTTTTACTTATTACTTATTAAAATCCAAGCAGATTGCTGACTTAGGGTGGATAGAAACAGTATGAATGTTAATTCTGGTTTACGCCACGATATTGTTCGATTATCAGCACAGACTCGGGCCCTGGGCGGCATTGAACAAGACCTGCGCGCGGACAAGCTCAATGAAAACTGGTAAGATCTACAAACACAGGCACCGACCCGCGAAACTTAAACCACGCGCTGTCATTCACCGCGGTTATGCCTGTGAGGTCAACTACCGCTGACCGATGCTTTGTGCCTTGTGGGACTTTTTTAGATTTTCTACTAGGCAGGCGGGCATTCGCAAAATTATCTAGTAGTACTATTTCATCCTCACGCGAGTTCAAAAATGAAGTCGTAACATTTAAGTGAGCTCCTTTTATCGGTACAAACTATTAGGTAATCTGTGACATAGTTGTACAAGATAAATGATAGTTACTTCTTGGTTAGCCTGGACAACATCTTCGATCACATCAGCACTTAGCATCAGGTGAGATAGTGGTCAAAGGCTAACCTATCAGGCATAAAAAAAAAGTTAGTACTCTTTACAAGAAAGATAAGTGACTGGAACGCATATAATCGTGGTACGACTAAAGTTAGTGAGGGCGCCACTAGCATGTCACCTGTGGACTTTTTAATTTATTATGTAATTTGTTACTATGAAAATCTGATAGAAATCATGAAAAAAATACGGTTTCGTGATTATGTATTTAAATTTGTTACTAATTGAAATACAACCATTTCTAGCAGCTTCACTTTGAAAACTGTTCCTAGTTTAACCATATTAACTTATTAGGCCAACCGCCAGGGCGATAATTTTTTTATAACTTGATTTCTGTTTTAGACTTAAGCATCTGCAAGATAAGGCATGTATCTGGCATCTATCTGGCCTGTTTTTCTACTGAATATTGTATTTAAGTAGCTCGATATATAAATAAGTTTTTTTTTCTGGTAGACATAAAATTATATACACACGGGTTGGTGATAAGATTCTTTTTCTATTTTCTAGCTTGGTCTGTAGTAGTACCTACTTTTCAATATTTTCAGCTCTTTTCATACCCTTACAATTACGTGCATATTTAGTTCTAAGTTCTACACCAGTTACCACTAGGTCCCAGTATGCATCTTCTTTCGCCTGGTCTTCTTAGATCCTTGGTCTACTTTCTTCTTCTCACTGCTGGATCCGAGCTATATTCTACCTTCTAAGTAGTTATACCTGTTACCGTTAGGACCTCGCGTATTTGAGCGCCTGGTTGAGGGGCTTCTCTGCTTTCATGGAGTCCTTGAGAACAATATCGGAGGGCAAGTACTGCGGCGGTGAGGACACGTCGGAGTCCTGGACGGAGCTGGACTCTTCCGCGTCGGAGCGGCTTGGAGAGTCCACGGATGGTCTGGAAGTTCACATTGTCAAGGTTAGGATCTTGCGACAGTTTGTAAAACCTAAAAGATCATACATAGGGCGTTCGGATAGCCTATCGGTGCCAAAAATAACACTCACAAACGCTAAAAATGATCACACGGGCCGTTCGTTTTGGGACTTCGTGATCAAAAATATCGTTTTCGCTCACCGTTCGGATAGCTTTGAAAACGCTACAAATGACAGAGAAAAGTGATATTTTTGACCCATGTCTTACCGTGGGATCGTTGTGATCGTTTTTTGACAACTGCTGTTTTGACAGTTGTATTTGGCGCGATTGAAGAGTTTCACAAGTTTTTTATATAGTATTTATATTATATATAAATATATAATATAAATACCATATTATTTAGTAGGTACCTACTTGTTTTGTTAATTTTAGAGATTGATTCCATGTTTCAAAATTGTTAAAATATTGTCGGTTGTCAAAGTATGTTTTAAGCCGTTCGGATAGCATGCAGTAATTGGTGGTCAAAAATAGCAAAAGCTTCTATCCGAACGCTAAAACACAAATGCCACTTTTGAAACTGCTACAAACGCAACCGAGCCAAAACGAACGCCCCTACACTCAGATAGTCAGATAGGGGCATGGAATCCAGAACCTAATCCAGGATTGACTTTGATCCAATTCCTCACCCTTTCGCCGATTTGACGCATAAACGTGACTAATAACGACTTTCGATGAACTTCTAGGGACCCGTTCTTGAGTGCGCCGGGCACCCACTGGTAAGTGTTTCTATTATTATTGTTAGGTTAGGTTAAATAATTCAGCGCCGCGAAATTGCGGTCAAGCAACCCTTGTTGCAACCTGGTCAGTGCAGACGGGGTTTTCTTCCAATGCACCCATATTTCCTGCAGGAGTCAGGCGAGAGCGGTAACAGGGTAGCACCGCTTTGTCTATAAATTCGAAAAGCAGTAGTGTTCACATTACTGTTAAGGATTACACTAAAGGAGAAAACAGTGGAATTATAGCCACATGAGGTAAATGAAGGCATTAAAAAATATAGGACTTTTCGGCGATCTGTAATAGTTTTGTTTTGTTTATTTATAGCTGATTGGCTGCAGTGGCAATGAGTGGATATTTTCTAAAGGAAAGCCCGCCTAATGAGATTCGGGATAGCATACTGACCGTTTCCGCGCTAACACATTTTACTAATTTATTAATTTTATTTATTCCAACTTTACAGTGGGATCCACGGAAGACTTAGTTCTCCTACAAATGCAGTTGGTAAGATAAGACAGTCAACAAACGTAGCCACTGCTCGCCTAGTTTATTTCGCGTACTTCCACAGTATTATGTCGTATGGTGTATTGGTGTGGGGAGGTGCTGTTGAGATAGAGACAATCTTTATATTACAAAAGCGCACTATATGAAATGGAGCCTAGGGAATCTGTGAGCAGATACCTGTGCCTGCGCGAGGCGAGCGGGGCGAGCGCGGCGAGGTGCCGCAGCAGCGTGTGTCGCGGCGCGGGGAGGGGCGGCGCGAGGCGCGCGGGGGGCAGGTCCACACAGAGCGGCGCGCGGCCCTCGCCCAGGAACCGAGTCTGCCACTTCTCCATGCGCAGCACTACCAGCAGCACGTCCTCCAGGTCCGCCTCGCTAAACAATATAATGCCTATTAAAGCGCTGAAAACTGTCACATAACTTTACTTCAATAGATCTTTAGCAAAATATATTGAGTTTGAAAGAAAATTATATAATAATCGAAACTCTATTATTTAAGCCTGTGAACCTTCGATATTTGCAGGAATTAGACGTGTTATTGTGCGTTCCAATTCTAACCGTGAATAAACAATAATTGATAGTTTTTGCCACAGAAAAGTTTATAAACCACGTTTGGGAAACCTATATCAAGAGGTAAAGTTTTCCTGCTACACTATTGTTGCTAATAAAATCAAATCTAAAACGATTACCTTGACTATTAACAGAACAACATTTCTTTAACTACCTACGAACGGTAAGAATAGATTCGTAAATTATTAGCTTGTAAAAGCAATCTGTCCAGTGTCTGGCGGAACATTTACGAACATTTAAGACTGCTAAAAATTAATGCAAATAAGGAGTTTTCAAGTCATACCACTGTTGGTACTAAACATTAATGATTGCGATGCGTGTGAAAAATCTATTAGATCGAATGAAATTAACATTGCATATAGATCATGTTGCGCAAATTACCATTACCAATCAACAACACCTGGAAATGTTCTCAATGCAAAATTTAAGAGATAAGGGAAAAACTCTAATACCTCTGCTACGGGAGCAGCATGCAACTGAGAAGCTGGATGCTGCTCCAACAGACAATTCGTCCTTACAAAATTTAAAAGCATCTTTTGATGTGAAGTTTCTAAAGGTTTCATCAGCAATTTTGAAGGATATTAAGTCTAACATTGCCACCGAGGACAAACTATTACATACTAGAATTGACAGCCTAGTTGAAGGTGTGTGTACCAAAAAGTTTGAAGAACTCAAAAATCACGCTTCGAAACGCGAAATATTGGGTTTGAGTGCGGATAACAAAAAACTGAAATTGCAAATTACAGAGATGAGCTACCGTTGCTCTCAGAGGGAGCAGCAAGCTCGTGAATGCAATTTAGAGATACAATGCGTTCCTGAAAATAAGTCTGAAAATGTGATAACTATTGTAAAGAAACTTGTCAAAACTGTATCCTTTGAACTCAGTGACATTACGTCGTTTCATAGAGCTTCATAGCGATTCGCCTTGTTGATAGAACACTTACTAGACTGACAACTTCACGCATTAGAGACAATTTTCTAGCTTCAATCAAGTTGTATACTAAGGCCTATGTACAGGATTAGCTCAACACAACACACCTAAACCTTAAAGGGTAAAAGTATGCCATTTTCATTGCGAAGCATTTGCTAAAAAATAACACCACGCGGCGACAAGAGCTGAAGCTGCCGGATAAAATTATCAGTTTGTTTGGGTCTGAAATGGTCGTGTGTTTGTCCGCAAAAACATTTAAGGCTAAGCTCATTCTGATATTAAAGATTTGAAATTAGTAGATTCAAGATGAGACTATGCAGGCGCAAAGGAATTTTATCAAAATGCAGGAGGTTTACGAATAATGCTCTAACATGAAATTACAATGTCATAATATTAACAAAGACTTGATTAAACAATTCCGTTTTCGAAAAAGAGTTGTTTGACAGTTGTGATAATGTGTTGAAGCGCGATCGTGTTTATGCCACTCAAGCAATGCAGGATGGAGGGGGAGTTCTATTAGAGATAATGATTTCGCTCATATTGGCAAGTGTTTCATCGATGATCGCTTTAAATTTCTGTGTCACTTATGTGCCGTCATCGACAAAAAAAAGACTATTTGAAACTGTTACTAAGTACAACAGTAAACATTTCTAACGCTTTAACAAATTGTATCTAACCAAATTCTCAATTATTCATTTTTGGTGATTATTAACCTGCCTAACAGGATACAGGATACAGGATATAAATAGTTTTTATTTTTTTCCCCCACAATAGAACTGGTGAATTACAAGTTTTATTCGTTGATTCATTGGCCACCAATTATTTATCTCAATATAATGGTGCCCATAATAATTTGCCAGTATCATTGACCATGTTCTAAGCACGAAAGGGTGCATCACTGTCGATACAATCTATTAATTATGAGATCAAGATTGGTTAATGCTATCTATATAATAGTATTAACCAATCTCGATGTTAATCACCCACCTCTACATATTATTATTGACGTGGAAAACTTTAAAAAGGTAAATAAAAGAAGATGATAGATATTTTAACTTTTAAAAATCGTATTATGTCATATAAGTAAAAGCTTTCTTCAGTAGATAAAGAAAATGAGTTTTAAGCAGTCAGTAATGTTGATTAAATGGTTTATATATTTTAATACCTTTCGTAGTAAAATAAACCCCACTGCAGCGTTCTAGGAATTCCATTGATAAAATCGCTTACAGAAAAATCTAAATATGACTGTAATTTTAAAATGTACGCAAACCTGCAAGATCATCTAGTTCTCAATATTCATAGAACTTTTTCTAATTTTATCAATCGGAAAATCACTTTTCTCTATTTATAAACAACATTAGTACATACGTATATATAAATACCTGGCAGAATATAGAAACTGCGCGAAGTGTATATTAGAGACGCAATTCTCTTTGTCTTCACTGTCGGTGTACAAATCAGTCTCGCGATAGTACATGTATAGGAAGTCGTTAAGTTGCTTTGCGATCACGGCGCAGCGGTCCTTGTCGCACATCTTGGCTGCAGGACCCTGTAGAATTAATTTATAGTTTTAATTACACCACCACTTTGCCTACATACGAGTACAGTCAGGCATTAACAGATGAAGAGGTTGCGAAAATGTATATAAAATAAAAAATATTTTGTGATAATTTTGCAAAAACTTACTTCCAACTTAAATACTATTAACGATACGGCCGATGTTTCGTGTAGAAGCAAAACATAATATTAGCCAAGTGCATAATCTTACATAACTTAAAATAATATAAAAAGTAAAAATAAAGTAATTGTTAAAAAATATACACCTGTAAAACTCTTACAACTAAAACTAAGCAAAAGAAAGCCTTGCAATAATAACTCTTATTAAAGATAGTTAAAGTTTGAGATCCCACTTTGGGCTTGAGCTTCATCGCATGGTGGTAGAGACATTTAGCGAAAGCTCGCTTGGCTAACTACCACACTGAATCAAAAAACTTGTCGCCAAGCATCCTAACGGTGTATTCATGCATCTCTCTTTGAGCCAGTGCACCAGTGCCTATTTTAGGTTAAGCCTGTTTACCATCCACGACCACATAATCACTTACTAACAGGTGAATTAATAATTGTCTATAGCTATCAAGGACGGGCAACCTACTAGCGGTAAAAAACTCATTTTTTCCCCGACAGTGCATGCATTTCATGAAATTGCAACCCACCAATTAAATCCGCCCATTCAGCCAGAACAGACACGATGCAATGTGAAGCTAACAGTAGACCAGGTCTTGATGACAAAGTTCACGAAATGTACTAATGAATCGGTCGGCAGAAATTCGGTCATCCAACCCCAATTATACATCTTTATCTTTTACACGGTTACATACGTTATTATGTATATACATTATTATGTAGCTACATATTGCAATGACAGTCTTTGATTTCTGTGCATGTGCGATATGTATTCCAAAACACTATCTTTGAGGCAACGGCGCAACATGTAAAAATTTGTTATTTTACATTAATTCAAGTCGAACTTCAGTGGAGTCTGATTACTGATTGATGAAAATCATATCTCGAAATGGTACGTGATTAAATAGGGGATGTTGAAGACCCTTTTTTACTTTCCTATTCCTCATTGCATTACAATCTAGCCAACAAAATAGACTAATAAGTAATATTAATTTAACTTAAAGCAAACGCTGACATTTATGATGCGTATGGCACATGTCAAAAATCCAAAATGGCAGATTTGAAACGACCATCATAGAAAGCACTCCGACTCTTAAAGTTCAACCTGACTGGTGGCAAATATGAACAGAAAGCCTGCGTGTAAGTGAATAAGCAGCATGCTAACAGTGGATACCTTTACATTATAAGGCATGCGCAGCGCGGCCGCGGCTCGCTTTAGGAAGCGCAGGATAAGATGCGCGTGGCAGACGGCCAGCTCGTTGGTGGGCGACGAGATGCGCTTCAGTACGTGCGTCAGGTATAGACCGAACGCACGACGACCTTCGCCCATGCTGTTAACAATTATGACCTTGTTACACAATCCATTTCTTAGTAAGGTGAAAATAAACGCATTCCTTATTGAGCTATTAAAATATTAACTAAATTATTTGCATCCAGATCTGAGTAAAAAAGTATTTACGGCTTTGACCAAACATGGTCAAACGTCATCAGTTTTTCTCCCTGCGTCTGACAGAAACAAGTAATCACTTAACTGAGATTTGACATGATTCCTGCACGCGGTGAATTTTTTTGTTATAACATATGATTCGACGATGTGGTTGAAATTATATTAAAATATAAATAAGGTTTTTTTCTATAAAATCATCTGTTTTTTTACCAAGTTATATAAAATGACGCTTGATATTTTATTTAAATAAACAAAAAAGATCGGTGGCCGCAGTACACTACCTTAAGGTACGCCGAACCTGTTTATTAAACATTCTGATACAGATTTTTATTATTTTCTTTGCATCTATTGACCTTTCTCTAAGTATTTCTTATGATTGGTAATTTAAGATATAATCCAGTTGATTGTCGTATATCTAGTACCATGATGCATCTTTTTATGAATCAAAATTAACTAATGCGTAAGTCAAATGCCTTTGTCATGTCAAAAATTAAGTATCTGTTAGAAGTTCTTCATCTAGCTTTTCTATGAAATTTAGATATACATATTATACAGGCTTGAGCTTTGGTTTTAGGGTCAGCCACCTCCTGACGCCAAACCTCTTAAAGAAAGCTCTCATTGTTTATATACCCACTGCTCTTCGTTTAGTAAAAAGTAGAGATGCTGCTAATCCAGCCCATTTTCACCATGTTTGTATTAATTATTTTTGATAAATTTTAGTTCAAACTTTTTCGTCCATGGTTTGTCTTTATTTATATGCTACCAACAAATAACTTATAAATGCTGCACATAAGGAATCAATAAATAGTTACTTTATAAAATACAAGTGGATGAACTGAACTTAAATAGGCCTGGAGTTCCACAAGGAAGTGTGCTAGGTCATATTTGCTTTTTATTAGATTATTACGATTTATTTAACGTCACTTGGTTGGTGGTCATTGTTATGGTATAATCTTTAGCCCTTAAATTTCAGCATTACCAACTGCTGTTTCCGTACTAGAATATTGTAAATACATACATTTGATTTTGAATTAAAGGGAGAACAGTGAAAGGTATATTATAGCAAAAAAGGTTATAGAAAATAGGGCTCACGTGAGTCGCAATCCTTCAGAGAGTTGTCGCTTGACGAGTTCCTTAGCACGTCGCGAGTCGAGCCGCGGCGCGGCCGGCGCGGGAGTGGGCTCGCCGAGGGAGATGGCGGGCGCGGTCGACGTTATCGTCACCGCTTCGTACCGTTGTAACCTGGAGAGGGGAAGTATTTTAAAACATTAGTTACTGCAGGTATTTTATCCCACGATGATGGTTTAATCTTGGTTGGTTAGACATGCAAATTTAAGTAGGTGTGCGTAACGGTGGCATCCTGTGATCCAAAACACTAGTGACTCGGACTGACTGACTAACACGACTGCGTGCTCCCGAGGTTAGGCACATTCACTCAATGTGCATGTGCACGGTAAACAACAACCAAGATCAAACTTTCATCGTGAAATAAAATATCTTTACAACTATAGCAACAACGCATACTGAGAACTCACGCTGTAATATATTTCATATATTTTGGCTTGAACTCTTAAGTTAAACAAAGAGTTTAATTCAATGTACAAATAACTAAAATTGGCACGCCTGTATTCCCCGAAGGGGTGAGCAGTGGTGTTTAAGCGAGAAGTTTCCCCCATATTTTGGTATCTGGAATTGTGCGATTGGTACCAATAGCACGGTCAGAGCCAGTCCAAATTATACAAAATATGCCAAACGTTTGCACGGCTAATAAGTGTGATGACGTCACCTCACGGTGCTTATAGTATAAATTACACGGATGAGTAGCGTAGGCACTCAATGCCAGTAATGTTCAGAGCTTAAAACGGACCTCTGATCAACTGTGACACAACACACAATCATTGAAAAATTATCAGTCAAAAATAAAAGACCATTTACAATTGAGGCCATGAGTACCATAGTGGCCTATCTTTTTGAGACACAATGGAAATCAATTGTGTCTGCAAAAGATAGGCCACTATGGTACTCATGGCCTCAATTACAATATTACAAATATACAATAGAAAAAATTTCAGTCACGTGCGGGATTCGAACCCACGTCCATCCACCCATTTAGCTGCATAGCAAGCGTTATTGCAAACATAACAATATTAAAAACCATTTACAATTGTTTTGAGGTTTAACAGCTCTCTCTCTCTCTTTCAAATGGTCTTTTACTATGTAGGTTTTGTATTTGTTTAGAGGGATGGATTATAAGCACGCTGTTGGTGGGTCCGAATTGATATAACGCAGACAGCCGTGAGCGTGTAAATTAATACGGACCTATCGTGAGTACCTACTCTTACCTTCGTTAGCACTTTTGGCATAAAACGGACCGCTCCCTCATGTTCATTACTTGCATATTGTTTTTATACAGTTACCTTCCTACCAAATTTATGCAATTGAGATCAAGCATTCGAAAATTGCCGTCTGAAAAAGATACACACATGGTCAGGCCCCAAGTTGGTTGAGAGAGGTCGCTTTGTTCGCTGTATAGAGTATAAGAATGCGGGTACCTCTGCGGAGTGTCAGTGAGGCTGGTGGCGACGGTGGCGTGCTGGAAGTGTGGCAGCACGTGGGAGTGCACCAGCAGGTTGTAGTTGTGCATCACCACTTGGTACGGGATGTTGTTGTTCAGCGATGTCGAACACACAGGGATGCCGGACACAGGGTCTGAATACAGAACACATTATTGTTTTGTCATATTAAGGTTGAACTGGCCGGTCAGTTCTCCATACAAACGCCGTAGGGTGATCACTCCCTTATTTGAGATTTTAGGTATTGAATCAAGCATAATATCGATTAACCTCGTCATTGTCTTGGTTTGTATCGTAACAAAATTTTAAAAAGATAATTAAGTTGAAAGTTATGATCCTTGAAAACTTTATATGAAAATGTTTCGAGGCTCATAACTCTCAACTTAATTATCATTTTAAAATTCCGTTACGAACTGACCGGCCAGTTCACCCTTAAGACTGACAAATACTTTAATTCTTTCACTATCGGACTACGTAGGAGTGAAAGAGATGCAGCGATGGTAAAATTGCGGTCAATTTGGGTAAAAATATTCTAACAAAACTATGAACTGTTAGCCGAAATGTAACTTAACTTGTCCCTTCTGATAATGTTTTGTTATTTGTATACACAAATAATTAAGATATGTAAATTAAAAGCCAACTTTTAAATTTTATTATTGCGGACTGTTTTTTACAGATATTGATGTCTTCTATAAAATTGTAGTACGTCACTTTGGTCTATTTTGACTCATTTCCGCAGCATACGTGATATAACGTTTTTTATTGCTATTTTTTTCACATCTTGGGTTATTTTATCGAAGTTTTCATACGGATCCCTAACTTTTTTGAACATCTTCTATAGCCTATGTTCATCAGATAATGTTGGATACTCATTGTGAAAGAATTTTTCAAATCGGTCCAATAGTTTCAGAGCCTATTTAATGCAAACCATCAAAGAAACAACCAAATCTTTCCTCTTTATTATTAGTTTAGATTACTCGTATAATCTTGAAAGTTATTAAACTCCAACGCATATGATTGTGTGACATCTTCTAAGGTTTTTAAAACTATCAAATATACAAAATAACGTAACCTGTAAGAATTAATGTAATCAATGCAATAAAAATGAGATGAAATCCACTTATTTTTTATATTGGATGTCGTATTAGTACATGTTTCTAAGCATTATATGACTTTAAGCACTATTGACAGATTCGCTTATTTTGTCAGCTTCTCTAGCGAAAATTTAAATCTGTCTATAGAAATATGTTGACGATACAATTTGGATCCTAAACAGAATGCTCTAAAATTATTGTACCCGAAACAAAGATTCCAAACACTGACATATGGTTTTAAATGATATTGTTTTAGGTTTTATGAGTAGTTGCCTTCCTGACGATTACCCTGCTTAGGAATGCTCGGATAATAATCGACCTCACTTAAACGAGCCTGTATATTCACCAATTGGTACTATTTGTAGTACTCCTGTCAAAGCTACTATTTGAATATGACTAAAATAGTGGCACTACAACTAACAGATAATATAATACCCAATAGCTAGAATCCTGTATAAACTACTAAAATAGCGAATTCAAGATGGCTATAAAGATAAACCACCATTTTTTTAATGTTATTGTGACAACAACCTCGAGGCCCACCTGATGCTAAGCGGTCTAAACTCTGCGTAGAACAGATGCATTTCATCGCTAATCATGAATTGTACTGCGCCCGCCACTTTGAGACATAGTTGTTAAGTCTTATGTGCCTGTAATTTCACTGGCTCTCAAGGACTGCTGTCGGAACACAGCGTTAGATGCTTAGCGACAGATTTTCTACTTGAGCCCTAGTCAGGCGGGCAATCGCAAAATGCCCATCCACCATACAAAACTAAAATAAGGCTGTAAATACTATGTATTTATATATTGTCTTGTACTGACCCAAATACTGCGAGTACTTCTGCCACGAGTTCTGACTGGGGAAGATCCTGACGAACCCTCCCCTCCTCGCGTACTGCGCCCGCACGGCCCGCACCAGCCGCAGCTCCTCCCCCGTGAGCGCCGCCAGCGCCGCGGGGGGCCCTCCCCCGCCGCTCCCCCCACTCCCCCCGCCCCCTCCCTGCGGCACGGTACAACTCTTGTTACGTACGCACACGTTCTCCGCGGAGTGCACGCGACGACACTGCGGAACAATATACAACGCCTCGCGTGTTATGCTACCCTAGTACCAGTTACACGCGGCGAGTTTTTACATGAAAAGCAACTTTTCATCTATGCGTTTTACATTAGTGCCCTCTGGTGGATACGTGAACGAACTAAAAATATGTATGGGAGAAAATTTAAACTTTTATAGCAACGCAAAGTAGAAAACTCGTACCACGGGTGTTACTGGCCGGTCGCTTCTCCATACGAACGCCGTATTTGAGACTTTAGGTCCAGAATTAAGCACAATTCCTATTGATCTCGTCATTACCTATGCTTGTATGATGCCAAAATTTTAAAAAGATAATTAAGTTGAAAGTTATGAGCCTTGAAAATGTTATATGAAAATGTTTGGAAGCTTATAACTCTCAAGTTAATTATCTTATTAAAATTTCGGCATCATACAAGCCTAGGTAATGACGAGATCAATCGGTATTATGCTTTGTTTGAGTCTTCCACCTGGACAACCTGTTTTTGAATCCTAAATCGCCCGCGATACGCGGGGCTGAAATGACGTAAATACAATCAAACCTGAACCTTGCCCGCGCTAAGTTGCCGTTCCAAACAACGGGTACAGACCTTTCGACTCACGAAGTCACGCCCCTCCATGTTTTTAGTGCAGTTGCAACCCCTACCACCGATCCAAGCGATCGTACTTTACATTTAATTGCTTTACTATTGTAGCATTAGCATCCGCTCCTACACAATAGGTGCGTTCGTTTTGGCTCGATTGCATTTGCAGCAGTTTCAAAAGTGGCATTTGTGTATTAGCGTTCGGATTTGCTATTTTTTACCACCAATTACTGCATGCTATCCGAACGGCTTAAAACATACTTTGACAACCACCAATATTTTAACAATTTTGCACAGTACGAAACATGGAATCAATCTCTAAAATTAACAAAAAAGTAGTTACCTATATTATTATTGTTTCTTTGTTAATGGCTTCTGCTAGTTACTTAAATAAATAACTTGTGAAACTCTTCAATCGCGCCAAATACAACTGTCAAACCAGCAGTTGTCAAAAAACGATCACAACGATCCCACGGTAAGACATGGGTCAAAAATATCACGTTTGTGAGTGTTATTTTTGGCACCGATAGGCTATCCGAACGCCCTATAAGTCGTAGTATACAAACGTGGCATACCCGTACAAATGCGATAAAAAAACATTGATATAAAAAGTGCATTTAAGTGCCATAGTATGTAAGTAAGGCTCACCGCTCCAATCCGCATCTTAAGCGACGGGTTCTGGTGCGCCATCTCTGTCTTACACATGGGTACTGCCGGCAAGCCGACCAGCGTCAACGTGTCCGCCAACAGGGCTGACTTCACTCGCGCGTCCAGGGGACTGTCGCACGCCAGGCTGGAATAGATACAAGAAGTATTTGAGATATTGATTACTTTGTCAGTTGGAACTATGCAGTGGATTGAGAGGACTGACAACATTGCGTATATATGTTTCGTGGTCAGTTCTCTCAGAATTGCTGTTAATGTTTTTTTTGTAAGATACGTAAAACATTTTTCATCTTTCCAGTTATAAAATCATAGAAAAATCGTTTTTCACTTCTCATGCCCGTGAAGGTTTTGTCCAGACATAAAGTTTGTCGAAAAAATTACACTGAAAGTAAAGTATGCAATAGTATCGTTTTATTCATTTAAAGTAAAATTCCGAGTGGGTAACTTGTACATATACACTGTTGTAGTGTGTGTAGTTCACTGTTCAACACAGCCTCCACCAATATGGCGGGTTTGCCATAATCCCCACGCTTGGCAGGCGGCTTGGGGGTCGCAGTTTGAGATATCAATTCCTCAGAAAGCGCTGCTGCCCACCCTTAGTCGCCTCTTACGACACCCACGGGTAGAGATGCCGGGAGGGTGGAGGGGGTGATATTCTAGCCCGTTTACATAACACATTTAGCCTGGACTTAATTACCCGTTAAAGGCCTCGGCTACAATTTCTTGTTTTACGCACTTGTTGTACAATCTACTTTAGGCTGCGAGCGTGAGGAAAGAGCAATTTTAACCTCCACTCTTATTAGACTAACTATATAAGAATCAACTACTCTATAATTTAATTTAATTTTTCTCTTATATTTATTAAAACAAAATAAAAATTGCTCACTTGTTAAACAAATAACTAATAGTGTTTCCCTCAAAGAACTTTTATGGTCGATAAAATTTACCCAGGACACGTAAACACCGAAATTTCAACATATTGTGTTTCTAATTTTATGAAACGTATTTATTTCAGATGATGACGACTTTCATTTCAGACATATCAGTTAATCAAATTGCATAGTGCGTAAATATCTAAGCAAAAAATACGTTACCTCGGAGACAGGTTGATTTCAAGTAGCCACGGCTTCAGCATGTCGTCTACGAGAATGTCATACCCAAATAATTCTGAAACAGTTCAATCACAATTATTTTAGAATAGTGATTTTCTATGGTCCTAATATTGTCTTAGGGTTTCGCGATTATTACACACAGTCATAGAACATATAACAATACTACGTATAGAATGGACACTCCTCTCCCTCCACCAAAACGAGCCTTCCTCACCCCGCCACCGATTCTGAGCTCTCGCTGAGCTGATTTGAGTACGGGACGCGCAACTCGCGCACATAGACGTGACGACGAAGCGTGATGATTGTACGAGTATTTTAAAAGTGGAAAATGGGGTACTTTTGTGCTGTTTACGATTGTTTATCAACTAAACGAGAAAATAATAGGAGTTTTTTTATAGATTCCCTAAGGATAAAACGAGGTAAGTCATTCTTGGTAACCTACACTAAGTACCTAACTATTTGTCGTTCTTCAGTTATACAGTAGGTAACTTATAAAAACCGGTAATTTACAGTAGGTATTGAAAAAAATACAAACATAATACTTTATCTTTGTATTTTTTTTTTATGTAATGGGTTGGCAAACAAGCAGACGGCCCACCTGATGGTAAGCGGTTACCGTCGCCTATGGACATTTGCAACACCAGGGGCGTCACCAATGCGTTGCCGACCCTGTAAGACTCTTTTAACACCTTTTTTGAAGAAATCCATACTGTAGCCCTGCGGAAAAACGCTAGCTGGAAGATCATTCCACATTTTGCAAGTATGCGGTAAGAAGGAGCGCATAAATCGAGCTGTGTGAGACTTCCAGGACTCTATGTCTATTATTTATTGTTATTATTATGTGTGGATGAGCTTTTAACCGGTGACGCGAGGAACGATGATAGAATCGCGATGCCGGTATAAGCTCAAACAGCTCTTGGGAGCATTCTGGGTCTTTTTCGCGGTGAAAACGCATGCCTGAGCAAAACTGCTATTTCAAACTGCTATTCAAGTAATGATAATTTTAGAAGATTTTCGTTTGCAAAAAATATCCGTGGATATCGAGTTCGTTTGCAGCTAAACAAGTGTCTTTGTTACCTATACCTACCATAGAGAAAAGCAATACACATGCCGACCTTCGCTACGGTTGACACGTGGCACATTTCATGATTATTTATTATCATACGAGAAGAACATAAATTATTATTGGTATTGTACATAATTATTATCATTACTTGTATAAAATGTGAACTTGGAATGATACTTCTAGTATCGTGTAGGTATCTATTATTGAATAAGTAATGGAGTGAAATGCGAGATATTGTTACCTACTCGGTTGTGTGTGTTGCATATTCCTACGTCGTACATGTAGTTGGATTTTTGTGCTTGTAAATGTTTCTGAAGGTAGGTAATGTACGCATAATCTACGAAATCTAATAAGCCATAATAACAGCATCAAAAAATTGTTAGGTAGGTTACAACAATTATTCATACGATGACAACCTTAGAGTTCACGCACACATTTACGCGTGTACAAAAACAACATTAGTGTAGTGTCTGTGTAATAGGTAGTTAGAACGCGGCTTTTGTATTGAGAATGAGCCGAGTGTCCAGGCTGTGACACAGTAATTAAACAACTTTTTTGACAAAAATAATGATAAATATACGCGATTTAAACCGTTTAAATCAAATCAAATCAAATCAAAATTAGTTTATTGCCACACAAAAAAATATATAGATAGAAATAACAATGAAAACCAATACACAAGAAAAACTTAAAAATAATTCGTAACTAACATAGAGGGAAAAGAAAAAGATGATATTATATAAATTAATAATAATATAAATAATAATTAAAGTTGTTTAATTACTATGCTCCTATTAGGACCACAAGGGAAATCAACTTCGGTTCATTCTACTATTTTATTGAATCAAAATTGTAACTCCTGTATGAAGCAGGCGCTGGTGAAAATGCTCTTACCGATTTGGATGTAAAAATGATTGATAGCGTATAACTAAATATAATGGTTTTCAAACTAAAAAGTACCAGGCAATCATAAGCCTATAGGATGTTATCAAAATATCAGGGACTTGTGAGAACAGCTACAATCTGAATATAAAAAAAATACTATTAGATATTATATTCCCGTGATAAAAATATAATTTTGGTACGAACATTTTCAGATCACTTCTTACCAATAGGTAATATCGTAGTCAAAGCCAGAGGGCTATCAACATGAAATCGGTATTTTATTTTGTTCATTGAAGATAGCAATATACATATAGGCTACGAAGAAATAAGACTTATTATTTATTCGTAGCATATAGGCGAGTAAGAGATAACGTTATTTGAAATATGATGATTCAATTTTTTCGTTATTGGCCAAGCAGAAAAAAATAAGATATTTCAATTTTTTTCTCCGTATTTTTAATAGCGAAATTGAGATAACACATTATCATAACACAGAACATTTTCGCAGGATAATATTTAATGATTTCAAGTACCTTCTTCCTTATTTCAAGTCTGCTAAGCCAACCGTGGACAGTTGGTATAACACATTTATAACTAACTTTGGTGGACTAACTTTGAAGGATGAAGAAAGTGATCGCCCTTGAACGGAACTTAGTTACGTACACTAGTGTTACGTCTGTCAGCAAAAGTACAAATAATGAGGATCCAATTTGTAACTAAAAAAAAAACTAAAGCTGCACACGTTATTAGCAAGCGTATATTTGTGTTTACTCTTATATTGCGCAGTATTTGTTAACTTACCAAAGCAATTAAAAAAGTTGGGCACGAAGACCCTGGCAGCGGCTGCGATGGTCTGCGCAGAGCTGAGTATACTCTTGACCACCAGGTCTTCGATGCCGGCCATCAGAGCCGTGGTGTTCCGTCCAGCCTTGCGCAAGTGCCGCAGTAACGCGGACAGGGTCCACTTGTGACCAATGTTGCCCGCGTTTGGGTCGTCGCATCTAAAAATATTCGGTTAAATTGAGTATCTATGAAGATCAGGTATACTGTACCTTGGAGCTGTGAAAAAATCAAACTTGTAAGCCAACGCAATTTATGCCGCAAATTTTCGACACTCGCAAGGGAATTAAAACTAACAGGGCACTCAGAATCTTGAAATTTGCTACGAAGCAACGTCTTACTTTACTTTTTTTACTTACGTAGTTGCAACTGCGTTCCCCAAGATACCTGCCAAGCGTGGGGATTGTGGCAATCCTTCCCATAATGGGAGAGGCTGTGTTCAGCAGTGGACAATATGGCTGATACAGTACAATAAATGAAAAGTTTAGCTCCTTAATTATTCAGTCAATTGTTCTTGATTACGGTCATGCATGGTCAAACTCATTAGTGACTTCTGATTAGTGATCCGTGTTTCGAGAAAACGGGACCCTATAACTATGTGTACGCTGACGTTCATTCTTACGGTTAGGTCTAACTTCGGCTGGAACACGTCTACCGTTGAATAAAGGCTCCCCCGATTAGGGGTTATGCAATATTTCCCACGCTTGACTTGTGGTAAGATGTCAGTTTCATAGAAGGCGCTCAACTTCTGATATATTTTCCTTTGTCGCCTTTTACCACTCCAACAGTAAGATATCGGGAAGTGAAGCGCTCGTAGCTAAGTTAAGCAACGTCATGACTTGGATGGGTGATCGCTAGTGACATTACTACTGAGCGTGCTCGTGCTTCGGAGGGCACATTAAGCCGTTGGTCCCGGTCGTTGTCTTACGATGGCAGTCGTTACAGCATCGTGGTAGGGCATTTAGCGAATGCCCGCCTGGCTAGCTACCACCCTCAAGTAGAAAATCTGTCGCCAAGCACCTAACGGTGTGTTCCGGCAGCTGTGCTTGAGAGTCAGTAATTCTAGGTTAGCCTGAACATCTTCGACCACATCATGACTTACCATCAGGTGAGATATTGGTCAAAGGCTATTTTTTCAGCTATATAAAAAACGCTGTTCTAGCCCAGCACCCCACAGCCTAGCTTTGAAGAGCTGTGTATTTTGTGATATTGAAATGTTCACAAAATTCAATGATATTACACCGGATATCCTAATATGAACAGGGGGTGACTAAACAAGAAATATGTTTTGGTTTATCTCTATCGTTAAAATCAGCAATAAATTTAAGTTGTTAAATTTGGCGATATATATACACAGTCCAAGTGCAAGTCAGACGAACACTAAGAGATGCTTAAATTAAAATAAAATAAAAGTTTAAAGGTATGATTAAAATAATCTATGTTTGTTCGGAACCTTCGGTATGCAAGTCAGAGTTGCACTTGGCCTGTTTTTATATCACTCACTTGATATAATCCGTGTGGTACTTATTGATGCTGTAATTGCAGAGATGCATACACGGGTTCCATAGATTTTTATTGGTAGTATCATATTTGACCGTTGCAAATCTGACCAATCCCTCTTCGTACAAGTATATGAGCAGCGGGTCTATGGACGTAACGCACACGTAGAGACGCAAGTCGCACTTGTGGCCTCCTATGAGAAGGGGCTTGTCTATGTACTTGGCGACTACCACGTTCTCGCCTTTGGGGATTTGTTCTGGCTGGAAGGATGTTAAGAGAAATTATTTAGATAAAAATAACAACATTTTAAAATTTTAAAAGCACCAATATTAACTATCATTGATTATGAGTTAAGAGCATAATATTCGCTTCTCCTTGCACCGTCTCAATGGCCAAAGGGTTAAAACGCCCTTTGTGCACAAAGCAAATTCGATAACTACACGAGATTTAGTGCTCTTAAAAATTAAAAACGTGATATTCCAATAAAACTGTGGGTCGCATGCCATTCTTAGAACTGTATCAACCGGATTGTCCACTGCTGAACATAGCCTCCTCCACTAACGGGTAGTTTACCATAATCCTAACGCTCAGCAGGCGTCTAGGGGATCGCAGTTTAAGACAGCAGTTCCTCAGAAGGCGCTGCTGCACACATTCTGGTATTACCCCTAGTCGCCTCTTACGACACCCACAGGTAGCAATGGGGGCAATCTAGCCCGGCACCCCACGGAGCCATTCTTAGTGCCAAAGGTATATTATTTATGCATCATTTATCTACCGCACGTTTTAAATTTTTGTTAAATTTATCGAAAAAGATAAAGTCTATTCATGTGTTATTAAATAAAAGAAGCTAACTAGTTCTCAGCCGTAATATAAGAGTTAATAGGAATAAACGCTTTGGTATATAATAAATGAAAGGAGAAATAAGTTTCCACTAGGAACAAGTTATGAGAATCTTATTTTAAATTACATCCATTACTTCGTAAGTACAGGCCGAACGCCATTTTGTAATGTTGAACATATGTCGAAGTAACACCAACGCGGGCACGGTCTGCGACGCAAGTCCGATGTGATCACTTATGTACAATGTATCGAACTGTGTGATGAACTGTTGCATGAGGTAAAAACTAACGATAAACGTAGTGACGAAGTTAAGCAATTTACACAATTCAATTTAGGTGTATCTTTGCATTGAAATCATTACTTAAATCTTAAATAGTTACATGGGCTGTATGACTGTACATTATTTAAACCAAAAGGCAACTTAAGCGATTTGTACATGCCAAAATGACCATTAATCAACTCACACTATTAACAATATAAATCCCCCGTCCACGACTAGAAGCAGCCGGTTTCACAATCCAGGGTCCTTTAGTCCTGTAATGGGTTGAACAGAGCTCCTTGAACTCAGCCGGCATCAGGAATGTGGTGGGAATGAAGTCGAAGTGTTTGAAGCCGCGGAAGTACTGCATCTTCTCTATATTTTTGAAGAGCTTGTCCTTTCGTGTCAGCTCGTATGATCTGTAAATGAGACGTTGGGATGTTTGATTACAATTGTTTAGATATGAGCTAAAACGGTTTGTGTGGAATTGTAGTGATTGCGCTTCCCTACCTATTTTCATATTTCAGAATCACAGAATAATGAAACTAAAATACCCAGAACATAGAAACACTAACCAGAGAATATTTGATCGTAATCCTAGTAAAAATGATGTGATATTAAAATTTTACTATTCTACGACCAGTTTCCGATGTGTCATTAGGTGAATCACTCTATATTAAGAACTTTGTAACTCCGTACAAATTCATTGCACAATTTAAACAAACTAATAAAACTTGTTTTTACATACAGGAAGCGTGGAACCCTTAACGCCTTTATTTTATGCATGAATTCTGCTTTACATTCAATTATACTAGTCATTATGCACATCTATAAGACTTTCCAACATATTAATAATCCAGAGAATTAATATGATTTTCCGGATATCCATCCCACATTATATTTCTTACCTTGGAAGCTTGTTAACCCTTTGATGCTTGTACAACAATCTCAATTCCTCTGATTTTGGATGTGGATCAGTCCATAACAACGTGAAATTGTTGGAATCATAAGGTGCTTGGGTGAGGCCATGAGCTTCGAGCAATCGAGGAAGAAGACTATTCGAAAACCACCTGAGTGAAGAACAAACCTTACACTCATATCGATGCACAAGATTTACGTCAAGAAAGGTTTGAATAAATAAAAATATACTCGACATATGCTCTATAAGACCATGGCCTCAACTAACTGCAAACTAATATCAGATTGTGGAATATTTTGCCGTATCTTTAGTGTGAGTGGATAAGAAACACTATGTGAATCTGTCAATGGAACAAAGCACCATCTTCAGTTAGTGATATAAAATGTGCAAATAAAATATTTTGAATTGAATTGATGAATTTGGTGGTAGGCTTAACCATACGAGAATTGAATCTCATAGGACGGAACACACTGCTCGTTAGGAACAAGATTAGGCTCATAGGAACTGTATCTCACCTAGGAAAATGACAGACTCTTTGATGAGGTTTAAGATATTGTAGCACTTCGGTTTTTGCATGTCTGTCGGTCCACATCAAGTTGAAATCGGCAGAATCTTGAGAAGTTTCTGTGAGGCCATGGGCATCCAGGAGCATTTTGAGGAGCCTAGCGGGAAAATCACAAAGCTCTGAGTGTAGGAAATTTTATGAAACTCCGTTCTGAATGACTTTACGTCAAGTTTAAGAAAATTTGGGATCTGGAAATTTTGAAGTTCTTTTGGGATTCTCACCTATACATATGTCTTATTATAACTTTATCTACCTCATGGCCATAATTAGACAAAAAGTATCTATCCTTTATATTTAAATGTAGTATCCGTTTTAGTAGAAACATATAGTAACTCATATTTGTTGGGCGCCAATTTAAACAATATTGACGAAAGACCGACGGATACGGCAAAATAATTTCAGCAATTCGATATTTCATTATGCATGCTCTGGGCACACCTTTTGAACACAGTAATGAAGATAACCACAGGAAACACATACTTTTACATTAATAGGTATAGTCTGAAAATATTCCACAATTTTTGAAGCACTCGTAGCGTGGCTGGCCTGATCGTTCTTTACCGATCAACTACTTTAAGCAATGTCCGTTACAGTCATGAGTTGAATGGGTGACCACTAGTGGCATTTTTATTGAGACCTTCCGTGACTAGGACGACACGTTAACGTGTCGGTCCCGGTTGATGTTTTGGGATGGTACGATATAACATGGTCGTGGTCGTAGGGTATTATAGAATGCTTGCCTGGCTGGCTAACTAACTGGCCACCCTCAAGTAGAAAATCTGTTGCCTATTACCTATTACCTATCGGTGTGTTCTGCCGATCACTCACTCATCTCACTTTGAGAGTCTGCAATTCTAGTTAAGCCTGAACAATATAATCGATCACGTCATCACTTAGCATCAGGTGAGATAGTTGTAAAAAGTCTAGCCTTTCAGTTATAAGAAAAGACTGGTCTGACTTATGATTCTTTAAGGGTGAACTGGCCGGCCCGTTCTCCATACAAACGTCGTAGGGTGATCACTCCCTTATTTGAGGATTTAGGTCCAAAATAAAGCATAACACCGATTGATCTCGTCATTATCTTGGTTTTTATGATGCCAAAATTTTAATAAAATAATTATCTTGGGAATTATGAGCCTCGAAACATTTTCATATAAAGTTTTCGAGGCTCATAACTTACAACTTAATTATCTTTTTAAAATTTTGACATCATACAAGCCTAGATAATGACGATATCAATCGGTATTATGCATAAGTCTGAATCTAAAATATCAAATAAGGGGGAGTGATTACCCTACGACGTTTGTATGGAGAAGTGACCGGCCAGTTCAACCTTAAGGATCTATATGATTCTGAGTCTTATACATAAAATTATTGTATAAAATGATACCACAAAAGTCGTATCAATCTCCCATCAAATCTTAGTTACTGCCTTCGAGATATAGGTCAACTATTTAGGATTGCACAGGCTGTGGATTTTATATGGCACACCCAAAACATTCAAAAAACATTCAGCATCTATTTCTATAACTCAATACCTAATTCAACTAAATGGAAACCCTACCTAGGAAACTGCAATACCAGTGGATACAGCGATCACATTAACATTATTAACTCTTCATGATTGCACTACCAACCTTACAAGGTTCATATTGTTATATACCACCTTCAACTATAAATTCAACATATGTAGCCGCAAATGGGAACCTAAATTGTAACCTTATCTAGGAAACTGCAAGACCTATGAATACTGCAATGACTTCAACTCTTCAGGATAGCACTACCTCTGGGGTTCAAATTCTAACACATCCTGAACGTTCAGCATCATCACTAAAAATGATTACCTATATAACTGTAACCTTACCAATGATACTGCGAGACCAGTGGATATTGCAATGACACTCCTCAAACGTGCAGCATCTATGGCTACAAATGATAACCTAAATAACAACGTTACGAAGGAAGCTGCAATATCAGTGGTACTGCCTCTGGGATTCATATATAACACACCATAAACGTTCTGCATCACAAATGATTATCTAAATTGAAACCTTACCCTAGAAAACTGCAATACTGGTGGATACTTGGTATAATCTCATCAAGATGGCACTGCCCATGGGTTTCATACATCTCAGATTAACCCACCTAAAAATAAGTAACTGAAGAACCTCACCTAGGAAAGTGGTTGACCCGTTGATACTGCGAGAGAGACCTCAAGACGTCAGGCTTGGGATGCAGCCCCGACCACAAGAGGTTGAAGTCTTTGGACTCCGGTGCAGCTTCTATAAGGCCGTGAGCCTGCAGCAGCCGGTTGAGGAGCTTCGTTTCCGTATTGACTAGTTTGTACGTTATCTTCAACAGGCGTGCTGGCATGTTATTGCTATCTAATACCTGAAATAGGAGAGTCATGATTGGAGGAAAATGTTTGTATGGGAAGGATACTTGATTTTTAACCGTCCTAAGGGGCGGTGCATCAATTTGCATGAATATGGACTTCTGCTGAATGAAGAAGTATTTTTCAAACAAGTGTTTGTGATTATGTCGCTGCTTTTGTGAATTTCTAAATATTGATTATAAGCACTATGTCATGTTTAGTTTTTAACTGTCGCAAACTTACTAAGAAACGAATGAAGCTGGTATAGCCTCAAGATGCGGGTTCGAATTATGCGCTCCAAAAATTAGTAGCTCAATAGTAAATAGTAAAAAAAATAATTATGTACTGATTTCACAGGAGTGGAAAAACAGTGGTGGGTAAACATCAGGCGGTGTCCCAAGGTATGTCCATACAGGAAGGGACAAGCCTGTTGATTTCTACTGTTCTACCGGATACTGTCGGTCTCCAGACTGTTACTGAGCATTTCCTGAATTAAAAACCAATAGCACTTAGTCGACCCAGGGACCCAGGGACCTAGGAACGCATCGCGGCATAACGCATATTCCAAGGCACAAACGAAGCCGTCATGAACATAGGAATATGGATTCCTTGGGCTTTGGAATAACATGATATGGTTGGGTGATCACTACAGAGCGCGTCCCCGTTTTGAAGAGCACATTAAGCCTGGCTATCTATCACCCACAAGTAAAAAAAAAACAGACGACAAGCATCTAACAATGTGTTCCGACGGTGTCCTTTAGAGCCAGTAATTCTAGAGTAGCCTGAACAACATCTTCGACCACATCATCACTTACCATCAGGTGAGATAGTGGTCAAAGGGTAACCTATCAGACATAAAAACACTTACCTTAATGCTATCAACATCTTTAATAAGCAGGTGCTCGGAGTCGTCGCTCTCTAATGACGGCGACGCGGTTCTCGCCCCCGGGCCTTTCTTCTTGCTCTTACCTTTGTTCTTCTTTATTTTCTTATCTTCTTTGGGGTCTTAAAAGAATTTATATACATTTATTAATTATAATCGTGAGTAAGTATCTACTTTTGTTCATTACATTGGAAACGGTACAATATGTATTGTTCGGTAAACAAAGGTAAACAATGCAGTCTGTTTCTGAGCGCGCGCGGACGCGAATCTTGTCCGTGTTATCTGTGATGGATTTTGTAAATGTGTGCGTGCGGCCGAGCGCGGGTGCCGGCCGTTTTCTGTAGTTGAAGTTAGTACGACTTAGAGAAGCGGTCATTTCTCGTATAATTTAATTCCGTAGGGTTAGCTGATTGATCAATTATCTAGCTTTAAGGTGTTTAGCGATAATTCCCTTATCGACGGAGCGACTAGCACTTAGTCCGAAGGTAGGTCGTTCTCGCCGTTTTATACCCACGTGCCTAGTAGCACATATATCGGCTGGTGTCTTCCTGTGACATTCCAGGAGCCCAGTCGAATACGCCACGACACAGTGGTAAAGTGTGGGACTACGGGGATTAAGAAGGGCCTTACATGTATTTCACTAACAATAAAATACAAAAATTGTACGCACTGCGTTTTGAAGCAAGGTTTTCTTTGTAGTCTCAATTTTATTTTAGTATTTATAGATGATATTTTAGCCTTTGACTACAATCTCACCTAATGGTAAGTGATGGTGTGGTCGCAGATTTTGTTTAGGCTACTAACACTAGACAGCTTAACGTGCTCTCTGAAACACGTGCTCTCTCACTAGTAATGTCGCTAGCGGTCACCCATCCAAGTTATGACCGCGGCGGACGTGGCATAACTTAGCAGATAGGTTAAGAACGGCTAAGCAAACTTCGCTACGAGCGCTTCAAATTTTTAGGCAAGTGGTTAATGAGAAGTAACAGTGTACAAAATCAAGTCGGCCAAACTAGATCTATGTATGTTACATTTCAAAAGAGTCGCAAAGCACAAAACAGTCCGCAAAAGCCTAATGTCCCTAAATGTACCCTAATTTAATTCAGCCTCAGACAAGTGCTAAAATCCACTATCAAAGGTATGCATACGTGAGATGAGAAAGAGACGCAGCGATGTTATATTCAGGATGAGTGAATTTTTTTATAAAAATGGAACCATCTTCAATCATGATAACACGAGATGTATCAACTTTCAAATTTTTAAAATATTCATTTAAATTACATGCTGTTAAAAGCCATATTGATCTATATAAAATCCACAGTGTAATAATGGTACCTAATTGGATAAGGATTAATGCTGTATTGCTCAAAATCGCTGAGAAAATAAGCTATGATTTCTCGGAAAAAGTATAGGATAAAAAATGGTTATTGTGGGTTATCCCTAAGAGATAGACATAATATACCATAGCGGACATTTTGTAGACCTTTTTAAGGTGTACAATACTGTAGTACATTATTTTGATCTATCTCGTAGGGTTCAGCCAACGTTTGCCATGTAAGCGCAAAAAATGTGATCATTTACGACATCACATAAGAGATCTCTAAAATTATTAGTGTTTCTCTACTATATTATGCATTTATTATACATATAAATCTTCCCCTTGAATCACTCTATCTATTAAAAAAACCCGCATCAAAAGCCGTTGCGTTGTTTTAAAGATGTAATACATAGGGACAGACAGCGGGAAGCGACTTTGTTTTAAACTATGTAGTGATATAAGTTCAACAAAAAAAAATATAAATTTAAATGTCTATAGTATGAACTTTGAAGCAGTGATGGCTCAGTGGCATTGGCTATGGACTGCCGCGCAGCAGGTCCATGGTTCGAATCCCGCAGAGCTTGAGCTTCACCGCATGGTGAAGGGCATTTTGCGAATGCCCGCCTGGCTAGCGACCACCCTCAAGTAGAAAATCTGTCGCCAAGCACCTAACGGTGTGTTCCGGCAGCAGTCCTTGAGAGCCAGTGAAATAACAGGCAAAAATGAGACTTAACAGGTATGTCTCAAGGTGATGGGCGCAGTGCAGTTCGTCACTTGTAATGAAATGCATACAGATGCATTTCATCACAAGTGACGAACTGCACTGCTGACAAAAAAAAACCTGATGTTAAGCGGTATCCTCTGCCTATAACAGTATAGGCAGAGGATACCGCTTAACATCAGGTGGGCCTCGCGGTTGTTCCTTCACAATAACATAAAAAACAAACCTAACCGTCTAATGTACATAGATCAAAGCGAAATACATCAAGAATTGACTGAAAGCTTACCTTTTAGTGGGGGCGGATCTTCAGGCGGCTTGATATTAGCCGTCGTATTCTCAATGTTGAGATGTTTTTTCAACGTGATCTTGTTCAAATCATTGAGGACATCTTCAATACCCCTCTTGTGCTCTGAAGTTTCATGACCCTGTTCTTCCACAGACGCTGCCTCTGGTAGTTCCGTCTCACTGACATGTCTCACTACGTATGCTTGTCCAGTTACCTTCTGACTCGTGCCGAAGGTCTCCATGACATCGTGCATTATATTCTTTGGCCTGACGCTGAAGGAGTGGGGTTCCGCAACCAGTCTCTTAGCCATATTCTTCGCCTTGTTCAACAATATGGAGGTCCCAGTGTTATTCCCCGCCGTTTTCGTCGTTGACTCCATTGATGGGGTGCGTGATGCCAACACGCATGATCTGAAGACCAGAACGGTGCCTTTAGAGCCCAGAGGTCCACCTGAAATCCAGTCAGTGACGGACCCCTCGCTTTCTTTTTCCTTTGGATCTTCTTCATTTTTTCTCATACTGTCTTCGTCTTGAGTGTTTGTGGTCTGAAGGCCGGAAGTAGACGGATCTGAGGTTTCTGACGATACATGTGGACTGAAAGGAAAAACTTTGGGTCATTATCTCGATAGCAGTAACGGGTTAGGCGAATAGCAAAGCGAACAGGAAGACTTTTAGACTGTCCTGATAAATATTAATTGTAGCTACGAAAGCCTATAAATAATATTTTATTTTGTAGAATCATTTGAAAGCTTTAGTTTCGTTAACTTCCTTTTTGCTTTGATATTTCTAGCCGGCTTTGATGTTTCAAGCTTCAAGTGAGAGGCGTTAAAATGATAAAAAGTGTAAAATAGAAAAATATTTATTGTTTTCGCAGTGGATATTAGAATCACCCCGTGGTTCAAGTCACGCAAATATGCGCTATTATCACTGTTTGCACGCAAACGTTCAGTTCATAACGTGCTAAACTTACATAACGATAGCAATATGATGTCATCTATAACGTCACCTCTGGCTACGTATAACGCTCACAGAAAAATTATAGAGCAGCGTGTGCGCAAATCTCTAACTCAATTTTTTACAGGGAAATGAGCAGATTAATTTGTTGAGGTTGGAATATTATACGTAAAACAATCTTGTTTACTAAAGAATGCCTTGAAATGTAATATTACTAATGTCGATAACTGAAGGTAAGGTTATTTTGGGTTAATTGCTAAGAAGCAAATTGACAGTTGAAAGATGTCATAAGCGCGCCTACTAATCGATTTAAACAGTTTGCGTGCACACAGTGAATATTTCTCTGATTTACGATGCATATTCCCGTATTTCAATTGTGAACCGAGCGTTTGCATCGTTTGCGAAAACAGCAGTGTTTGCATGATTTAAACCGTGTCAGTAAAACTTGCAAGCTATTTATAATCAGATAAAATATCATAAAAATCTAATAGTGATTTAAAATTAAGGCCGACAGATGTATCCTCCCTGAAGGATGCATCTTTAAATGTATCCAAGGATGTAGCTAACCACAAAGTATGGGCTAAGCTTGCTTGCTCTAATCCATAATGCTTTATCTATGTGTAACCTCGAACCAGATCTCAGGTTTCTAAAAGCTGCAGACGATTGGCCAGGCAGAGGCAAGCGCTAACTAATACAGATGCATAACACATGAAGCGAGCATATGGTCAGTGAATAACGATTGTAGAACACCATTTAAGGTCGCCAATGGATCGAATGGTCCCGATTTGTCTGATCGCGCAATGTTGCGACCTTGTTGCACGCATGGTTTTGCGTGAACCGTGACGATTTTCTTTTCGATCATATACTCATAGAAATAATAAACTTAAGCATATTAAGGAATTCGATATAATAAACGAGTAGAAGTCTTACATACTGCACATTACAAGGTTACGCAAAAGTTTCGAGGTAGGTAAACTAATAATATAAATACTAAAGTTTGTAAGTGAGTATATAAAGATGTGAGTGTGTATGTTAGTACCCGTTCACGCTGAAAAGGCTGAAATTTGGATGAAAGCTCTTAATCTAAACATTAAAAGTAATTATATTCACTCTAATTTGAAAATAAAAAAATCAAATATTGTAATAACTTTATTATATAGTAAGTATGTAACACATTGTTAAAAGATGTTTAAAAGAATGGCCCCGAGTTTCTTGCCCGTTCTTCTCGCAGTGGCTCTATACAAATTATTTGCTGAACGTGGCAGTACAATGTAGAATATTTCAATACTAAAATTTGTAATTAACCTTCATAAGAGCGTCGTAGACGTATTTTAATCCTCTTGAAGTTTTTGTAGTCATACCATACATACACACATACATAAAATCAAACATCTTTCCCGTAGGGGTAGGCAGAGACCATACATTTCCACTTGCTACGATCCTTACTCTTTCGCTTCATCTACACTAATCAATCCTTTCGTACATAAGCGTCGGTTTAGGGTACTCCAGACCTGGCTTTTTTTTAGAACGTCTTCAATCTGATTTCAGAACGTTCGCCTAGGTCTTCCCCTTCCAATACTTCCGTTCACTTGGCCCGTATACCTGTTAGTCAATCTCATTTCATTCATTCTCTTTATGTCCAAACCATCTTAACATAGCTTTCTCGATTTTTGTCATAACATCCTCGTTCCCTTATCATACTATTCCTTATCCTGTCACTCCGTTTGACTCCGATCATGCTTCTCAATGCTCTCATCTCCACTGCATTTATTACTTTTATGGTTTTTCTGCGATACCCAACTTTCACTACCATACATTAGTGCGTAACACACACTAAAATAACATACATTCAAATATCTAGCTTTTTATGAAGTCGGTAAAAAGGGCAATAGATTTTATTTACGACTGCGGATTCCAGACGATTATTTCAACCCCCGAACAGCAAAACCCATGAAAATGTTATTAAATCACTATCAGTGTGAACGAGTAGTGTTCGTGACCGAAAGTCCTCATAAAACGTACCGACTCCAGAACTATTACATAAAACTATGGTTCTGTTCAAAAACGTATTCATACACGCAAAATGCTAATACGAGTAATAAACCTGATGGAGGAGCATCAACCTCATTTATAATGTAATAGGGTTTAATTTTGCGTAAGGGCTAAAGTTTGGCAGGATATAAAACAGGAGCAGTAAATAAACTTCGGGCCAAGTTAACGTTCTGATAAATTCCCGGAAAGCCACGAACTGCTATTGACCTGCGAATTCGTCAGTTTATGAGGAGACTGTTATTAAGTTTGTGGTGACACTTAAAGACCAGGCATGCAAACTTTTAGACAAAGAATGCAATGTATTGTTTGTCTCTACAGGAAGTTTTTTTGTAGACGAGAATATTTATAAACATTACGGAAATCTCGTTAGTAAACTGGTAAAAATTGCTTAGCATCGAAGACGTTAGACTTATCCAGAAAACTTAGAGGTTTACTGAAGTCGTTTTCTAGAAAGCACTTAAATATCCCTTCTTCATATCCCTACCGCACGCTGAGTGAGCGAGCACGAGATGTATTCTGCATCTCTAAGATGACATCTAAGAAGACATCTTCGAATGCTTCATCACTTACCATCAGTAAATTAATTACATTTATATGTATTATAGTATACGGTGCCGGACTATACCCACATTCCCCCTCATATGTTCCTGTGAGAGTCGAAGAGGCGACTAAGGCTCTTTAAAATTTTAACAAAAATGCAACCGACTTCAAATTATTCGCATTATTAGAGATAACTCAAGTACTACCGTCCGATCTCACTCAAATTTAAATGGGACATGACAAGCACCAGCTTTCGAATATGAAAAACAATATCAAAATTGGTACACCCGGTAAAATCAATTAAGAAAATCCTATTTTTTTCGGTTTCGCAGCAAACCTTTTAATGGGAGAGGCAATTTTTAAGGTAAACGCTACTTTATGCAAAATAAAAGTTATTCCTAAGGTTGACAACAGCTGAACCAGTATTGAATTTAATAATACCATAGACCACTTAAAAACTAATCTTTAACGTAATTTCAAACGATTTGTAAACATAACATAGCAAGTCAACCTTTTTAACATCACAATGCATTAACCAGTCATGCGGAAAGCCAATAAAAAAACCATTTGGGTTTATCGGGTGTTTTAAGTAATTGAATTAATTCGGACAATGGCCACGGTGGCCATGACTGTCGACCATTTTTCCACTAAAACAATCGTTATTTTGTCTAAGGTTGTTACAATCACTTGCGTACTAGAGTACCGAAGTGACCGCTGCTGGCCAGAGCCAATAAAATGATTTCGCTTCCGTATAACTTGAAAACTTAAATAGTAATTTATTTATAGCGGATAGGATAGCCTTTGACCACTGTTTAACTACTGCCTCTGAAGGACAGCTGTCTGAACACACGGGTTAGGTGCTTGGCGACAGATTTTCTATTTGAGGGTGCTAGCTAGCCAGGCGGGAATTCGCAAAATGCACTACCACCTTGCAAAGATTCAGGCGATGCATTCCACTCTATAGAGATACGCCACGCATGATGAAACGATGATTCAAATAGATTTAGAAGAAGACTAATAGTCTTTCTGAAACAGTCCAACGCTATTGGAGATGTTTTATAGGCACTAACTAATTTATGTTCTACTAGCGACCCGCCCCGGCTTCGGGTTCATTCGGGTGCAATGCTAATAATCTGTAATATCTTCGAAAATAATCATTTAAATCATATGCTGTAAAGAATAATGATCTATATTAAATTCAAAATGTATTTAAGGTACTTAATTGGATAATGATTAATGCTGTATTGCTTTAAATCGCTTCGTAAATAAGCTACTGTTTCTCGTAAAATGTAAATGATAAAATATGTTTATTGTGGGTTAAGTAGACAAACCATTGCGGACTTTTTTGTAGACCTTTTTAAGGTGTACAATATTGTAATACATTATTTTGATCTATCTCGCAGGGTTCAGCCAGCGTTTGCAATGTAAGTGCTAATTGTTTATTTACGATATCACATAAGAAACCTCTAAATAATCAGTGTTTCTCTACTATATTATGCATGTATTATACATATAAACCTTCCTCTTGAATTACTCTATCTATTAACTGTATTAAAATCCGTTGCATAGTTTTTAAGAAAAAAAGCATATAATATAGGGACAGACAGACAGCGGAAAGCGACTTTATTTTATATTAGTAGTGATGTTATGCTATTTGATGTACTATGTTGAGTTCTGCGTATTTAACTGACTCGTAATCCTCTAAATAGATGAATGCGGAAGAATATCTTTCAATCATCACACATATAGACAACAGTATTGTTTAGGTTGGTTCGATAATTAGACTCCTTGCCGGGCGTCCGACCTGCAGTTGGATGGATTTAATTTCTTGTTATACATTAGATACTGGGCTACAATCGTACAAAGTTGACGCTTGTGTATTACCGTTTTAACAATAGAGAGAGAGAGGGAGAGAGAGATAGAGAGAGAGAGAGAGAGAGAGAGAGAGAGAGAGAGAGAGAGAGAGAGAGAGAGAGCGCGAGAGAGTTATATCAAAAACTCCTTTAAACAAAAGTTGTTATGTTCCGTTACCTTTTATTTATAACTTTTGTTATTATTAACATTTGTTAGACAATCCGCTATACCAACACATTTTCTTGCATGCCGACGCTTAGCGGTAGCATAGAATAAACAGGACCAGCAGGAAGAATCACTCTGTAAAGTCATTCCAATTAATAAGCAACTCTAACAACGAAGCAATAATGTACACTTCAGCTTGCAAAGTACGGAGTACCTAATATTTATATTCTCCTGCAAGACGTATCTCTTTCTATCGCATAGCCACGCATAGCTCTGATCTCTTCTAACGCGGCACGCACCTTAGAATAGTCCCGTCCGGACGGATACGCCCATGTACCTGTAGCTTTGTACCTAAAGTGAGGAGAGAGCCAGGCCTGGAAGTAGGTTCTTGTAAGGAACCCTAAAAAGCAGCTAGAAGCAAAACTCCACCGCATAAAAGTTGACTTATGTGGCCGTACATACTTCTTGTATTGTACAGCACAACACAAAACATTTCTGACCCAATTGTTAGCAGTATGCCGAACCACGCACTTTTGGGAATACCAACAAGGCCTCATAGTACAAATAGCTTGTACATATACAACTATAAAACAACACAATTACCGCATTCTGCACTTCCATTCCTCACATCGACCTACATACTTCGTTAAGCTGTGAGGACTTCAATGTGTCGTTAAACCTTCAAACTAGGTACGGGTTTTTTGTTTTGTAAGTTAGAGTTGGTGTCAAAATAGATACCAACGTCTTGTCTTTAAATCCAGTCACCAAGCGTCGTTTGATTACATTGCCCTAATCCATATTAAAGAGCAGTTTAATTTAGTAGTAAATTAAAATTATTTCAGACCTAATGCCTATATCGAGTGGCACAAAGACACAGAATTTGCATTTGATCTGAAGTTACCCTTGGCCCTTGTTATGGAGTAGCTAGGCGTGCTGTTCATTTCACCACATCCTAACTACTTAATTACTAGGTACGGTTGAAGCGCTCGTAGCGAAGTTTGCTTAGCCGTTCTTAATCGATCAGCTAAGTTAAGCAACGTCCGCCGCGGTCAGGAGTTGGATTGGTGACCGCTAGTGACATTACTACTGAGCGTGCACGTGCTTCGGAGGGCACGTTAAGCCGTCGGTCTCGTTTGTTGTCTTACGACGGCAGTCGTTACAGCATGGTGGTAGGGCATTTTGCGAATGTTCGCCAGGCTAGCTACCTCCTCAAGTAGAAAATCTGCGCCAAGCACTTAACGGTGTGTTCCGGCAGCTGTCCTTGAGAGCCAATAATTCTAGCTTAGCCTGAACTGTCTTCGTCCACATCATCACTTACCATTAGGTGAGATAGTGGTCAAAGGCTAACCTATCACGAATAAAAAAAAATACTTTATAGAATTTTCTAAATTGGTTCTTAAATACTTTTGCTGTCGATTAAATAGAAATGGTTTCGGAAAAATCCGAGAATCACACCTACATTTCGCCAGAAAATGTTTGTACAAATTCAGAGGCCGTCGGTTGTTTTATTTGCA
This sequence comes from Plagodis pulveraria, assembly GCA_963890685.1. Classification (NCBI taxonomy): domain Eukaryota; kingdom Metazoa; phylum Arthropoda; class Insecta; order Lepidoptera; family Geometridae; genus Plagodis; species Plagodis pulveraria. The sequence continues at coordinate 3,546,779 of OY982964.1, read as the reverse complement.
ATGACGACATGGCGTGGCACTGACCTAATGCCACAGATCAGAACCATGGAGTTTATTTTAGTTCATTTATCATCGTATTAAAATGTTCTACATTATAGCATTATACATTATAGCTGCATAAGACGTTAGGATATAAAAAAACATTGAAGTGATGAAGAAAAGTTGAACAAGCTCAGTGTCGCACAGGCAGCCATGGCGAGGCTATGCTTGGTCTTTCTTGAGCGATGAAATACAAAACGAGGAAATTAGTAGATTATGATACAAGTGAGCTAAGTTGCTCACGAGTTTCATACGCACTTTTTCAACACCATTACGGAGAAAAAAAATATATATTGCACAAATGCGATACAAACAACATACGAAAATTATGGAAAATAGCGCGCAAGTTTTTTTTTTGTTCGCGGCAATTGTATGATGTTTGATTACATACAAAACCTCTTTGATGTTACAAATCTGTATTGTTATTTAATTTGCAGTTAGGTACTAACTTAACTTTGTAGGGATAAATTACCCGATTAAATTGAAAATGCTCTGTTTACTCGCATATAATTTGCTGTTAGGTACTAACTTAACTTTGTAGGGATAATTCTACTACGCACTAGTGTATAATATTATTATGCACGAGGGTGTTATAGTTCGGTTTATGGCCCTAAGAACGATATAATAAAGCTCACTTTATGAGCAAGGGTGTGGAAAAAAATATTTCAAAACACCTTATTCTGAAATCAAAGTTACTAGCAAAGGATTTGCAAGTTGAAGTGGCAATGATGAACCGATAACCGAATAGGAAGTTAGGTTCTCAGTGGCTACCACACGTCACTGCGAGTCTAGCATGGATTGGAGGCAAAATGTTTATCCCCTAATATTATCCTATGATTTTATTCACTTTCGAGAGAAAAAAAGATCTACAGATGCTAGTACATATAACTCATATTCTTTTGACATTTCCGTAGAGATATGTCTCCTTTATAAAAAATGGACACAGAACGTGGATAAAATAGTCTCCGTCCGACATGAGAAAGGGAGAAGTTATCCTTATTTCTAGGAGGTGTGTATATAATTACTAAGTGGATAATATAATGCATGGTGCGTATTGTAATTTGAGGTATAAGTAAATACTTACTGTTCACCTTCCATAACTTCATTAGTTATTAGGTGACATAGTGGTTAAGGAAATTGAAGATTAAGAAAGTCTGAGAAGCGTTTTATCCTCTCCCCGGGGAATGTATCCGGTCCGTGTTGGTCACGCTGGAAGACGTAAGCCTTCCACTGGGTCGACAAACATTGTACGTTGCAGGGAGCCGTTGGATGCGAATGAATTATAGTCGTTTATTGTGACGAGTACAAGGAGGGGCTATGTTCATCATTCACACCAAATTGACAGTATGGATATTAATATAATTCAATAGGAAGGTCGTATCTTCGTACCTCTACTTGAATTGAGCATGCTTCGAAACGCATTAACGTTTTTTTAGGCAAGCCTACCAATCTCATGACCTGCTGTTAAGTGCTTCATAGATGTTATCGCTGATGGTACCACAAGCGATCTGGAGAGGAATACAGGCTATCAAGAACAGCTGCAGGAACACGTATCATGTGGGCAAAAAGTAATACTCTTACTCCGATCCAAATTAAAATTTTAGAATTGAGGCAACCGCTGAATTAGTAAATTGTCAGTTGCAATATAAATATACTAGGTGAACCAGGTGAACAAGTCGAAACTGGGTTTTATTAGAGGTATTCCTTGTTTCTGGTGTTTCACTGCGGTCACGGACACGAAACGGTTTTTCCAGGTGATCTATCAAGCTGGATCAGTGACGCTGTGGACTATAAGAGTTATGGACAAATTGTGACATCTAAAAATATTTTTTAATTACTCTATTATAGACGACATGGTTCCAACGAAAAAAACTCCATCTCTTATAGTTTGAAATTTCGACGTGTACGCAAGCATCTCATTATATTATTTGTTTGTAACTATCATTTTTTCATATATTTTTTTTAATTCTCTGTAACTTAATCACAATTACCTTAATACGGAAGAGCGGTAGAGGGTCTCACACAGGTATGATCAATACTTTTATGAGGGTCTCAAATATCAAATGTAAATTAGATTAAGTTTACCGAGATAAATATTTTGCTGTATTCTTGTATCTTAACAGATTACATTAATGACGCATGTGGCATACAACAGATTAGTAAACTAAGCTGTTCGAATGGTTTTAGCTTGCGCTTTCAGTACCTTTATTAGGCATGTGCTAGCACAGACGAAGGACGAAGATACGAAAATCTCATTTTCAAAAGCACTGACCAAATTGACGTAAAGAAATATCGCCAGTTGATCAAAGAAGGAAATCGAGTATAGCTGCGAATAAATAAGTACTACTCAGCTTCCTGTGAGGTCCTAGAAACACGTAAAAATAATTCAATTCCGGATATAACCAAACAGACCCAGAATAATATACGAGGCAATAAAAATAGGATCGAAAAGTAAGGGAGAAGAGTTGAACGTATACAATCTACTCGTATATATAAGTTCCACAGACTTCGGGACATCTAATCAATATCAATGATAGAAGTATACTCGAGGAAACTTTTTTCAACCGACCTCTAAAAAAGGAGGTTCTCAATTCGGCTGTATTTTTTTTGTATGTTTGGTACTGCATTAATCCACCAGCTGACAACCTTCAAGTTGGTTGGTTTAATTCCCATTTAAATTTCATCAAAATCGGTTAGGTATAGTTTTAAAGTCAATTAAGTTTTTATGGTGGTAGGGAATTTTGCGAATGCCTGCTTAGCTACCCTCAAGTAGAAAATCTGTCGCCAAGCACCTGACGGTGTGTTCCGGCAGCTGTACTTGAGGGCGAGGAATTCTCGAGGGTTGTTCAGGCTAACCAAGAATGGTTAGCCTGAACAACCTCTTCGACCACATCATCGCTTACCATCAGGTGAGATAGTGGCAAAGGCTACAAGGTGAGGACTCTAATAAAAAAAAGGGAACAATCTATTTGCTACCTAGATGGTTTAATACTAATTTCAACTCTTGTCAATGGTGAACAGTATTTCAGTTGAGGTAATCTTGTAAGTAAGCACTAAAAAGTGAGAAAAATAAATATTTAAGAACACGGAATCGACTTCCAACACTGAAAATTTAGAAATAACTTGTGGAAGTCAGACCATGATAATGTGTGGTCCGTGTATAGAATCAGTATGGTACCGACTTCAACAAGTTATTGCATACTTTTCAGTTATGATTCCGGACTAACCTCTGCCTATAACACATGCATTTCGGCACGAGTCACGAACTGCACTGCGCCCGTCACCTTGAGACATAGTTGTCAAGTCTCATGTGCCTGTATTTTCACTAGCTTTCAAGGACAGCTGTCGGAACACACCGTTAGGTGCTTGGCGACAGATTTTCCACTTGAGGGTGGTCGCCTATCCAGGCGGGCATTCGCAAAATGCCCTTCCACCGTGCGGTAAAGCTCAAGCCCGCGGCTGGATTCGAACCATGGACCTGCTGCGCGGCAGTCCATAACCAATGCCACTGAGCCAACACTACTTCAAAAATCAAAGGTCTAATGGTAGATGATGATGTAGTCGAAGATATTGATCAGCGCAACCTTGAATTACTGGTTGTTAAGGACAATAGCCGGAGCACACCGTTAGGTGCTTGGCGAAATATTTTCTACTTGAAGGTGGTAGCTTAGAGTTTATAAATGTAATATGAAAATATTTACTTATCTTAATATATTATTGTAGATTTTGTAATATGTTTAAAATAATGAGTATTTATTTAAAATTGATGCCTTTAAATTACTTTAATTTTGGAATGTCTATTAATGTCTGCTAATATATTGATATATAAAAAAATACAAAATATTATATTTATAGTTATTTCAAGTATCTAAATGTTGGTTTTAGTTGTACAGTCACCTGCAACAATAAGTATAAACTTCGTAATTTTCATAATAATGTGATGTCACTAAATTCTTAATTATTGAAGTTAATATAAACATGAGTGAAACAATTCAAATTATTCTATGATTTTAAAATACTTCTGTGTACATAGAGAGAAACAGAAGGCGTTGCCAGAAATTTGAAAATTACAATTGTATACTTATTATTGCAGGCTGTACCTAAATATCATTGACGCTTGTAAAATAATTTGAGACATTACATTAGTTCAAGGAATACATATTACTATATATAACATTATAATTTTTTTATATATACCGCCCGGGATGGTTCGTTCGAATAATGGGATTGAGCTGTCGGACCTCTTCTTTCCAGGAATGTCATCAAAGGTGTATGGACAAAAAAGTGATATCAAATTCCAGAAGCGTCCCGCAGATTTTTTCCTCCGATTTCTTATACATTTTCGCTAGAACGACTACCTTCGCAGTAAAAAACCTAATCAAGTATTCTATTCGCCACCGCTCTATCCTAATTTGAACGTGGGTGGATGTCTGGAAAAATTAAACAAAAAGAGGTCTTTGAACCCCTTGCTATAAGCTATACAGTCCAAATTATTATGAGGATATGGAAGCCTTTAATATTTAACGACTTGGTACTTCCATTTGCGTTTGATTATGTCATTAGACGTGGCTCTAGACTTTAATTTAGCAGCATTAAATTATATTTGAAAACGCATGGTAAGTATTGTTATGAAAAACTGGTCATGTTCGTGTCGGACCTAGCTAATATAGGGTTCTGTATATCAACAACCCGAAAAAGAAAAAAACATGGTTTGATCACTTCTTAAAAACCGCATTATAAATCGGCTCTTTCAGTATTTGTTGGTTAAACAGAGCATATGATACATAATATACCAAAATTTCAGATTGCTAACTTTCCTACTGCACACGACTATATTTTTTACTCTCGTTGTAATTTTCTAACATAATAAGCGGAGCAACATTGCAAAAAATATCCGAACTTGTTAAGATTTTGATATAGAACCACGTAAAAAAAGCATAACAATATTAAAATTATAGCAACCTTATAATTTTAATATTGTTATGCTTTTTTGTATGTCATCATTTACAATTATAAAACCAATTGCAAAATTGGTCTTGTTTAGAGTACAATGTATGTTGTACTATAGATGTCGCTCCATTCCAATACGATGGTTAAAGAACGATAGGAAAGATTTGAGTTATGACGTCATGTCATATTAGCTCAATTGGTTAGAGCATACCCCGGCTAAAGAGGTGGATGAACGCGGGTTCGAATCGCGCACATGACTTAAATTTTTCCTATCGTATATTTGTAATTGAATTCTATTTGTACTCAATAAGCTCTGGACGGTGACCCTCCACACGCTATTGCTTACTTTCGGCTTAGTTCTCATGTATTGTCCAATCCCAATCATATCCCTGCTGAAATATAATTTCTATTTCATGACCAATATTCACCTTTGGGTCGACGTTTTACATTAGACACCAAAATTTCAAGTTTGTAACTCTACCCGTTTACGAGACCCGTAAAATACAAACAGACAGACAGTGGAGTCTTGTTATTAGGGCTTCCGTTTTGCCCTTTGACCAAGAACCCTGAAAATATAAGGTGTAAGAGACTTCACTTTGGAAACTATCGCGAGTTTTATCCATATTAGTTCTCATGTATTGGATTCCTACTGAAAAACGAGTCGGAAGAAGAAAGTAGAAACTGGTCGGAATCTTTCCGGTTAATATAACGCGGGTCCTAGCCGGTTCCTAAAAAGTTAATGTGTAAGAGACTATCGGGGTTTCGTGGCTGCTATTATATTCAATGGCACTAATTGTAACTAATATTAGTTTAATAAAAAACTATGTATGGATAATGACTTGATGATGATGATTCTTTGAAGAAGTGGAGTTAAATAATGTAATTTTGAGTTTTTGTTAAACGATTTAGTAGGAAACCATGACACCTTTAAACATTCAACATATATTATTATACTAGCGACCCGCCCCGGCTTTCCACGGGTATTTAATTAAAATTATAAATTAAAACATATAAAAATCACTTATTGTGACGTAACTGTAGTAGACGTATGGTATCACAGACTTTTTTGTTGATATTGATGTCCTCTATAAAATTGTAGTACATCACTTTGATCTATTGTCAACAATTTCCGCAGCGTACGTGATATAACGAATTTATTGGTATTTTTCACACGTTGGGTTACATTATCGAAGTTTTCATATGGATCCCTAAGTTTTTGAAAATATTCTATATCCAATGTTCATCAGGGATAGTGTAGGATTCCAATGATGAAAGAATTTTTCGAATCGGTCCAGTAGTTTTTAAGTTTGGTCGTTACATACCATTTTTTTTTTCTTTTTTATAATATTAGTATCGATATAGTTTTTAAGGAAGTTTAAGTAATAATAATAACTATATTTTACCAATGAAAATAATTGAAATTTGAACCGACTTAGGGACACTATCACTGGTGATGTGTAGTTCTATGAAAAAGGTATGGAGAATTCAAAGTGGAGTAGCGCTCCGGAGTTAATTCCAATAACGGTCACCCATCAAGGTATTGACCACAGAAGCCTAATTAATTGGTAGAGAACGACCCAGCAAGCTCAGCTACGAGAGCCACAAACTAAGAAAGAGGTTTCATCAAAAAGTTTCAACGCCAAATCCAACAAAGAAAAACTCGCAAAAAGTTAGGAATCTTTAAGAGACCTACACTTCCCGACAGCCGGCTCCAAATTACCGGGAGAATAATAAAAAGGGGGAAGTAATGCTGGTATCCTTGACGACGTGCGTGCTGATATCGATCCCTTCCACACATCGAAGGGAGAGACACCCTAGTTATTGTACTCTTAGCGGGGAGCTGCGGTAACGGCACGAACAATTTCCTCGGGATATTTTATTACCCTTGTAAGGTTGGCTAACGGGGTTAATTCCCGAAATGGGGATGATTTCCGGGACCTTTCTTTTAATGTCAATTGCATGCAAGAAAACATTAGAAAGTTTGAAGTCTTTTCGAGGGAATTCCGACTGTGGTTCAAGTGAAACAAGGACTACGGTAAACCCCCTGAATTTTATCTCTCCCATCATGATTTACTCCCAGTTTTAACAGCACTTTTAACGACGAATAGGCTTTTATAACTTCTATTTGTCGAGTAATAATTTATTTGTACGCGGCGATGACGATAAATTATACAGTGATATCGATCGTTTCCACGTTGATAACGCCAATTATTCTATTATCGATTGTTAATGGCACGAGCGACAAGTTATCGATAAGAGAGGAAGCGAGGAAATTGACAGGTAGACAATTTGTTATGGTTTTTAAATGCGTAACGGGTTTGAAAAACTTGTAAAACAAACTACCTTTTTAGAGTTCCGTGCCCTATTTATTTTACTCTGTACGTAATGGCCCGGGTCTCTGGAAGCTCTCTCTGGAGCTTTATTTAGCTTTTAATATGTATTAATCAAAACGGTTAATTTTTTCATTCATTGGTTGCTGTGCAACTGGCTGAATTATGAAGTTTGTATCGTGCGAGCAAAACCCCAAAAACTTTTTAATTGTCACCTTAGTAAACATTAGTCATTAGATAAGATATATTCAAAGTTACTACGACATGCTACTTATTTTTTAATGAAACATAGGACCTCACTATTCCTATAGTACCTACCTATATATGAATAATAACTGATCTCTGTTTACTGATACTAAAGTAGCAAATAGTTAAGTTTTACCAGATGGTAAATATCATCAACAAGTCTTGGTGGGTGTCTCCACCACAGTGTCAGATATTCTGCCTCGAAACGGTAGTTAACAATACTGCTTTCAGTGCAGGAGTGCAGGACACAGTAGAAAATTAAATTACTGGGCAAATTAGACATACGAACGAACGTTGCGGATTGCCGAGCGCAGAACGAGAATGATGACTGACTGCAACTGACGTTACGGCCATCTACCTTTACCATCCGGCGGACGACATGTCATTCTACTCAATTCATAACATAAAGAAGCAGCACAGCATGAAATCCAATCAACCAGTGAGCAGACTCCCTGAAGACAGCAAGAAATCCCTGAATTATCTTATCAAAACTTTTTCAAGTCATTTTCTTCTCAGAGAATTCCAATCTCGCTAAGCAAAATTTGCGGGTTAAACCGTGCGTTAAAATAGCCGTTTAGCGCTGGCAATGGTGTGGAAGGAAGCTATATCTGGCAATGAACTTGGGACAATAATAGAACCGCAACCGAAAAGGCGAAGGGTGACTAACCAGTTCACCAATAATCCAGTAATTAGTGACGTCAACTCCGGGTGAGAAACTAAGAATGCAAAAAGAATGCACGAAGTTTGGACACGTGTCATATGTTATTTCTGCAGCGGTGATGAGAATTATTAACAAATTAGTTCCATCTATTTGACCGAGCGAGTGTAGAGCGTCTCCGTTTGAGCTCGGGCAAAAATCTTTCGTATGTTTGTCCGGCGGATGTTACTTTCTCCACTACTACTACATTTCTCAACCGATTTACGTGACATTTTGTGAGCAGATTCGATATAAAATGGCGGAGATATGGAGTTTGAAAACGTAATGATAATGAATGTGCCAATAGGGAGTCGGACTCGCGCACGAATGGTTCCGTATCATTATTATTATATATACAATATTACACCCTATATTATAATAATAACTAATATTTTTAAAATATTTTAAGAAAACACCAAATTAATACTTTAATAAAACACTTAAAAAATATATCTAGTGACAATTCCGCAAATTTCCCGATCGTGCGCTCGTAGAGTCAAGACCTCCTGAGGATGCGTCGTGTAGAATCGAAACGCGTCGAAAATTCATCCGGTTTGGCTGCGTGGCGTTTGTGACGTCACGTCGGCTTAACAGGTAAATTAGGCAGAATTGTCACTAGATATATTTTTAAGTGTTTTATTAAAGTATTAATTGGGTGTTCTTAAAATATTTTAAAATATTTGGTATTATTAAATATGAATTTCCGCAAAGTAACGCCAGAATCTATTCATTACTATATTATAACATTATTTTAGTATTCACGTGCGCGAGTCCGACTCGCACTTTGCCGATTTTTAGTAGTTTTCGTTATAGCAGCAACAGAAACACTTCATCTTTGAAAATTTAAATTGTCTAGCTGTCGCGTATGAGATACAGGCTGGTGATAGACAGACAGTGGAGTCTTAGTAATACGGTCCCGTTTTTAGCCTTTGGGCACGGAACCCTAGCCTATAAACATATTTCGGTCGCAAGGCTCACGGAGCCTATAGTTTTAAAAGGTATAGTTTTTAAATGTGAAGTATTACTTTGACATCATATATCATCATCTTTCTATTCTTATCACATGTATACGAGTATGTACGCTTTCTCCAACAACAGAGCTGTTATGGCCAACCACCTATCTGACGCAAACCCTTCTTGTAAAAGCACTTCTTGTTAGAATACCCTGTAGTTATAAGGCATTAAAATGGTAAGTAATCCTGTTGTGTGCCTAATGTCTACCTACAACAATCCACTCAATTCGATGTGAGAGACACTATGCTAAATGAACAGCACGCCTTAAGTCGTCCTTTACGTCATTCATCATAAGGACATGGAGCAGTTCAGACAGGGAATTTAAATCCTATTACCAAATAAGCTGTCCGGTACCATTATAAGTAGCTTCTTCAAGGAATTTTTTACTTCGGTTTGAATCCCGCGAAACTATGCAAGCGTTGTCGCGTTCTTAACTACTAAAACTCATAATTGAAAGCGTTATTCATGTTACAAGAACCTTACCTATTACTAACTTCAAATGGGAAATATCAACCACAAATCAAGTTTTCGAGAAGCAATTCACAACCAGAATTTGTCAACCCCTTATCGCTGACAGGGCTCGACGTTTCCAAACTTATTCTAGTCAATAACATATTCAAATACCGAGCATGCTGAAACCTCATGACAACCGCGAATCAAACATACGACAAGCCCCTTTCACCAAGGGGTACATGCCCTTTCCGTGCTCCAAACCATAACAGCGGATGCAAGCACCGATAACGCGATGCAAGCGCCCCACGTCTATCAACCAACATGCACAAGCCATGGCGATGCGAATAAATTAGGTTACGTACATAAATCACATCGCAAGCAGTGCTTAACCAGATTGTATGATGTTTGCATGACAGGTTTAGGTAAATATGGTAAATTAATGGCAGTAGATAGGAAAATGTGGAGCAACATGTTTGGCGTTTGTGGAGGTGTTGAACGTGCTTGTTCAACACCTCCACAAACGCTAACGTCTACAGGTTTTTTTTTATGTTTGAAGCAGTGATGGCACAGTGGCATTGGCTATGGACTGCTGTGCCGCAGGTCCATAGTTCCAATCCCGTCGCGGGCTTGAGCTTCATCGCATGGTGGAAGGGCATTTTGCGAATGCCCACCTATCAAGTAGAAAATCTGTCGCCAAGAACCTAACGGTGTGTTCCGGCAGCAGTCCTTGAGAGCCAGTGAAATTACAGGAACATGAGACTTAACAACTATGTCTCAAGGTGACGCGCTTTGAATTTTGAAGCGCTCGTAGCGAAGTTTACTTAGCTATTCTCAACCGATCAGCAAAGTTAAGCAACGTCGCGCGTGGTCATGAGTTGGATGGGTGACCGCTAGTGACATTACTATTGAGCGCTTCCGTGCTTCGGAGGGCACGTTAAGCCGTCGGTCCCGGTTGTTGTCTTAGGATGGCAGTCGTTATAGCATGGGGTAGGGCATTTTGCGAATGCCCGCCTGGCTAGCTACCACCCTCAAGTAGAAAATCTGTCGCCAAGCACCTAACGGTGTGTTCCGGCAGCTGTCCTTGAGAGCCAGTAATTCTAGGTAATCCAGAACAACATCTTCGACCACATCATCACTTACCATCAGGTGAGATAGTGGTCAAAGGATAACCTATCAGTCAAAAAAACAAAAAAAAAAAAAAAAAAACACAGCAGCGTCACTATCCTCGTTCAGCATGACACTGAATTGCGCTCGTCAGTCTAAGACGTTAATTCTTGTGTGTCGTTTACCAAGTAATTTAACTTGCGACAGTGTCCTTCATGCCTTAGTACAGTGCATGCAAACTACAGCTTTTAGTCATAATTTCCCACTCTGCGGTGGTACTCGCCAAGACGTACTCTACTGGTATAGTTTATGGCAGTTGGATATAATCTAATCAAATTCGTTTATTGCTACACAAAAAATATGTAGAATGAAACAACAATGACAGCCAATACACAACAAAAAAAGAGCCATCAAAATATTTCCTAACAGAGGGAAAAGACGACTCGATCTAAATAAATGATGTGGGCAAAAGGAGAAAACTCAGCAAATAAATAATGTAATAATAATAATTGAATACTCAATAATCAAAATTATCGAAAATAACGAAATTAGCGTCAAATGGTATTTCCATTTGACGTGGGCGTGGCTTGCGCAAGCCGAAGTCCCCGTTTTCGGGCGTATTTTCAACCTTCTGGGAAAATTTTATATATTGGTCCTACGGACTTTTCTTTGAATCTTTAAAAAAAAAAAAAAACTCATATAGTTTTCGAGATATTTGCAAAAAACCAAACCCCTTTTTTCATTTAATTGTTTATGACTTTTGCAATTTTTGCGAGCGGCCCTTCAATATTCTCAAAAAGTTTCTACAAGCCATTCCGAATCGAATGACACCAAAATCATAACTTTCGGAGAATTAGAAAAAGTTTCGACCTAAAAAGCACTTGTTGACTAGACTACAATAGCCAGTTGCTAATTCGGCACATTATTTCCCATTGTTGGCATATGAATGCGATTTTCTGGTCACTTTGAAGGTGAAGTCCTCTTCAGAGGATTCAGAAAAAATATATATTATGTAATGATGTTTTTCCCCGTGGGGTGCCGGGTTAGAGCTCCTCGTGGTTAGCCTCCCCATATCGTCCCGTGGGTGTCGTAAGAGGCGACTGAGGGAAAAATACTTGAAGGTGGGCAGCAGCACCTTCTAAAGAACTGCCAACTTATACTGCGATCCCCAAGCCCCTGCCAAGCGTGGGGATTATGGCATAAACCCCCTTAATAGGGGAGGCTGTGTTCAGCAGTGGACGATCCGGCTGATACAGTACAGTAAGGATGTTTTGGTATAAAGTCCGTGCTGTAAGTTTTTTCATAACGGCTTGATATATAAAACAAATGTGAAGTGCAGGTGTTATAAAATTATTCTTTGGAACCTCTCAACGATAACCAATTATCACATCTAACATTCGCTAAAATGTGACCAATTATACTCGTATCCTTAATAAATCCGTGTTGAACATTTTAAAATCAAATCGCAACCATGCTTCGACCGTAAGTATTATTTTCTCTGATTTTCGCACAGTTCGGACAACCAAAAGGTCGTAGCCGCCATATACAGCAGCGCGCATTGTGATTAAATTTAATTAATTCATCATTTTAGGGTTACCGTACCCAATGGGTAAAAACGGGACCCTATTACTGAGATTTTGCTGTCCGTCCGTCCGTCTGTCACCAGGCAAAAATTATAAAAGTAATAATTTAGATTATTTATAAAGGTTCATAACAATAATGCTCTACGAGGGGGTACTGAAATCAAATAGTACCAAAATGTCAATAGAGAAGATGGTTGGCAAGTACCACTCCTTGGGATCCAGTCATCAAAATTATTTAATCCCATGGCCGACAATTTTCTTATCTGCAAGACCTCTGCACGGTTTAATGTGAGCGTTTAGAGAACGTTGTGATTAAAAAAAATCTGACGGAAGTACGAAATATTTTTTAATAACACAATTAACAAATATAACTGATTTGAAATGAACGCGATCACTGCAATGTTTGATACGTCGGGATAAAAATAAACATACGCAATAATCACTGATGGGTAAGTCATATTGTTGAGGAAGATGTCACGGGTTAAACATAGCCAAGCATTGACAAAATGCCATACCACGTGAAGTTCAACGAACGACGTTCTAAATTATTATGCGAAATCTCATTGGCTTCCCATGATTAGGAGTGGACGTTCCGACCGATTGACTTATACTTTTTTACAGATTAAAGTTATCGATATCCTGATAATAATATTTTATTTTTATATTATGAACCGATGCGTTATGCTTACGGGTTCCATGGATTAATTACGGCATGTAATTTGTCCATGGGGATGTTATCCCGGACATGACTTAAATTTTTCCTATCGTATATTTGTGATTTTGTAATTACGGCATCATACTTTGGGGAAGCTTGAAACATACCACATATCTTTATCGCCCAAAAAAAAGTACATACGTATATCACGAAATATAAGCTTTGTAACAAAAATGTACAAATTACAGGCCCTTCATTAGATTCAAATTATTAGCACTGTCATCCTAATAATTTGAATCTAATCCATACATATCAGAAAAGTGTAAGTTTAAAAAAAAACGAAAAAAAAACAGATGAGTGAAACTACTCAATACAGTCTTATTATAAGCATGCTCTGATTGTGTCTACCTCTAGACTAGAAATGCATAGTTTAGGTCCACAAACGGCCACTAAAATATAAAATAAATGACCGGTTCAAATTAAAAATATAGATAATGACGACAAAGAAGCAGTTTTTGAAGCAGTGATGGCTCAGAGGCATTGGCTATGGACTGCCGTGCAGCAGGTCCATGGTTCGAATCCCGCCAAGAGCTTGAGCTTCACCGCATGGTGGAAGGGCATTTTGTGAATGCCCGCCTGGCTAGCGACCACCCTCAAGTGGAAAATCTGTCGCCAAGCACCTAACAGTGTGTTCCGGCAGCAGTCCTTGAGAGCCAGAAAAATTACAGGCTAATGAGACCGAACAACTGGACGTCTCAATGTGACGGGCACAGTGCAATTTGTCGTTGACGAAATGCGTCTGTTATAGGCAGAGGTTAGTCCACTTAACATCAGGTGGGCCTCGGGCTTGTTCCGTCACAATAACATAAAAAAAAAGTCCTTAAAATATAATTATCTAAAAGTAATTATCTAAAAGTGCTACTATACTTATGAAGATTTTTTTTAGGATGCCTCGACTATAGAATAGATCGGCCCATTCCGCAACACGTTTCTATACCCTATCAAGGTCATTAAGTAATATTTCACCTAAATTAGATAAAGAGTAGTTTCAGGCGTTACTTTGCGGAAATAACAAATATTTTTTAAATATTTTAAGAAAACATCAAATTAATATTTTAATAAAACACTTAAAAAATACAAAAATATATCTAGTGACAATTCCGCCTAATTTTCCTGTTAAGCCGACGTGACGTCACAAACGCCACGCAGCCAAACCGGAAGAATTTTCGACGAGTTTCGCTTCTACACGAAGCATCCTCAGGAGGTCTTGACTCTACGAGCACACGATCTAGAGAAAAAAAAGATTCTCGATCGTGCGCTTTAATGCGAAATTAGGCGGAATTGTCACTAGATATATTTTTGTATTTTTTAAGTGTTTTATTAAAATATTAATTTGATGTTTTCATAAAATATTTTAAAAATATTTGTTATTATTATTAAATATGGATTTCCGCAAAGTAGCGCCTGAATCTATTTATTATTACTTTTAATGTTTAGATTAAGATTCTATTTCGAAAGGAACATGAATAATAAAGATAACTCTCATAGATTATAAAGCAAAATGTACTCACATAAAACTTTTTCCCATTACAACCAAAATCTCGCAACACGTGCGAGTTCACAGCCGACTGAGTCACCGTTATCGATGTAAATAAACAATGTGGCACGTTCGGCGCGATTGAGAGGGTAATACACGACACGTCCGTCGCAGCCGGCCGCTGGGGACTGACTGAAGGGACTGACAGGACAGTCGCTGCACTGCCAAGGGGCAGACAATTTCCATTTTCCACTACCTCCCGCGTGTTCAGATAATGGCTTTGGCTTGCAGTGTTATGTTGGCCGATACAGCTTGCGCTTTCAACCGGCGCACAGCTGATTGACTTATTGTCATATGTGAAGGGTACTTATGGGGATCGAGCGGCGAGAAATTTGAAGATCCTTCACGAGATGAACTACTTTTCGTATTCACCTGTTTTCTCCTCTACGAGAGTGAGACGATTCAATTATTTTGGGACAGATATATGTATTTAAGAAGTACACTAATCTAGGATTCTATTAATTCATGTATGTTAAAAAAAACATGTGGTCCTTTGATCATGCTGGTAAAAGCGGGGTATTTTAAAGATTATCAGGGTCATATTATATTTAGTAATAATTACTTACTGAAAGAGGAAATACAAGGGGCGAGTCAGCAGGCCAAATTTTAAATAAAACTAGCTTTGCGCCCGTGGCTCCGCTTGCGCATACGTCGGATATCGCGCAAAACCATTAACCTATTTTTGTGCAGTTGGATAAAAACTATCCTTTGTGTGTATCCTGCCCCGGGTCTCAAACTATTTCCATAACAAATTTCATCCAAATAGTTTTTAAGTTTATTCGTTGCATAGAAAAATACAAATCTTTCCTCTTTATTATATTTTATGTATAGATCGGTACATCAGAACCATAGTGCAACAAGTCTGAAATAAGCGATATTGAGTTATTCTAATAGACAGACTGTTAAATGGAATGATATTCACACAATAATAGTAGAAAAATGGTTTCCAAACCAATTTACTTACAAAAAGCTGAGCTTCTTGAGTAATTATTTTCGTGTTATGTAGGTAACACTTTACTGTTATTTATATTTTTATTATAAATAAAAACGATGTTATTTCATTTTCTATCACATTTGCATAATGTACATAATACTATACTATGTTTAGTTCCTTAGTGCAATAACATAATAATATAAAAAATAAAGTTATTGCAATTTCATGATAAAAAATAAGCTAATTTAAAATATAATATTGACCTAGCCTACCAGCAAAAATAAAGACAATATATTGAGAACTTTAGTTTTGATATTCCTAAAATCGTAACATAACGCCAATTTTCCGCTGAAATTGTAACTCTACACAAGTAATTTTGACTTGTGACAGTTTGGTTCTGTTGTATCGAGATAATGATTTATTATATGGGATTGTGACGGAACAGGTACGATACGAGGCTCACGATGTTAATCGGTAACCTCTATCTATAACAGATACATATTCGTCACAAGTGCCGTACTGCACTGCACCCGTCACCCTGGCACAGCGTTGTTCCAAGTAAATGTTAGGGTTGCCGTATCTTAACACAAAAATTGCCGTATTTCAGGGGAATAGTAAAAAAAACGGGCCGTAGGTATATCTAAGTTTTTGTACTAGATGCTTACAAGAAAGAAATCGTGATTTTAACAGTTCCCATGAATGGTCCATAGACAGTCGTATCCTCATTAGAAAGAACATTACATAGCACACACATTACATTACCTACAGTACAGTACTCATAAACTGTATGACTAAATAATAAAGTCATTAGGTGCACAAACACTAGTTAGGTACATACGTGCCGTTTTGTTTTTTTGTTTATTTCGTGACTACATACAGCTTAAGGGAACCTCTAGCACAGCCTTTTTTTATTCTTGGTAGGTTATCCTATGACCATTCTCTCACCGGATGGTAAGTGATGTGGTCGAAGATGTTGTTCAGACTAGCCTAGAATTACTGGCTCTCAAGAATAGCTGCCGGAACTCACCGTTAGGTGCTTGGCGACAGATTTTCTACTTGGGTTTGAGCTAGCCAGGCGGGCATTCGCAAAATGCCCTACCACAATGCTGTAACGACTGCCATCCTAAGACGACAACCGGGACCGACGGCTTAACGTGCCCTTCGAAGCACGGAAGCGCTCAGTAGTAATGTCACTAGCGGTCACCCATCCAACTCATGACCGCGGCGGACGTTGCTTAACTTTGCTGATCGGTTAAGAACAGCTAAGCAAACTTCGCTACGAGCGCTTCTAAAACTATCAGCCTTTAGACAGAAAGAGACGCTAATGCGTTCCGTAACTTGAAGAAATCGATTTTGCTAGCTTCTCATTTCGGCCGTATAATTTCATACAAATGTTATACGGCTTTGAAACGGCTGCCGTATGTTTGATGATTTACCCGCCCGAAAGCCGTATAATACGGCAATTGCCGTATCTGGAAGCGCTGCCTGACACACAGTCGTCGCCTCTTATTACATCCACAGAGACATATGGAGGTATAGGGCATGTTTTCTCTCTTGTCACATCTAGCCGTATGGGAGGTGTCTGGCTAGAATTGCCCCCGAAAGATGTAACAAGAGATAAAACCTACCGCAAGATTATTTGGTCCTTTACCTCTTCACCCTGTCATGTCATATGCATTGTTCACAACACAAACTGACTCTGACAGGACAGCATATCGCAGACTTTATGTTGCCCAAGTCAACCAAGGCACAGATTAATTACTAGTTACTCCAAGCCACAGTAATCACAATCGGATATTAGTCAAGGTTCATTGGTTCACTGCACACAGGTGGCTTGGTAGTACTGCTGATTACACTGTGGCAGGGCGTGATATGACCTACCTTGTTGGGAAACCATTGTGAATCGATTCAATTGGAAGTTCGATTCAGTTATGTATGATTTGGACCAGATACGTAATACCAATAAAATGGAAGTAGGTATGTAGGTTTGAATTTCGATCGAGGCTTTGACATCGGTAGGTAACTATAATCAATGATTTTGAATGTCGCTCTGTCGCCAAGCACCTAACAGTGTTACAGCAGCAGTCCTTGAGAGCTAGTAAAGTTACAGGCACATGAGACAACAACTGCATGTCTCAGGGTGCAGTGAAGTTCGTCTTGTGACGAAATGCATCTGTTATAGGCAGAGGTTAACGCCTTACATCATGTGGGCCTCGTGCAAGTTTTGTCACAATAACATACAAGTATATATATTAATTAAAAAGTAATAAACCCGACTGCATATTAGTTATTTTCGTTAAACGATTTATCATTCCATTGGAATTTAAACTGGAAGTTATACACTCGTATTTAAATCGTTTTTTAAAGCTCTTCATTTTGATATCCCACCGGGTGATGGGTTTGGAAGATAAATATTTTTTTACCTCACAATATGTCGTCTAAAATATAGCGTTTTAAGACGTATCTAACGATACTTTTCTTTAAATTTTCGTGAACTAAGCTCATCTCTCGTGACCACGGTCAATGCAACATGATCGAAATGTCGAGGTTAGTCAAAATATAATTATTTTGATGTTTATTCGTGCGTGAATAGGCGGGGCGAAATCGGAGGACGCGGGTTCGATTCCCGTCCAAAACAAAAAAAAATTAGAAACGTGATTTTTGCTCAGCATTGTGCATTTAATCATATTTAGAAATATAGTATTTCAGTTGTTTATACACAAAACAAATAATTAGGTAGCAACAGAAACAAAGAATGTCAGTAGTCAGTATGTTTTTTTTGGGTTGATAAATGTCACATAGTACATACAGTAATGCTTTAATTTCCCAGCCAGCTTCTTTTCTTTATCATACTGATCATACACTCTTTTAAATTTAATTATATGTTGTTAATTAGCTTACTAATTTGTATTTATTTGACATATTTGTGTATTTGCATTATTTTATAAGACATGCTGGGCACGCTGCCAACTAGTAGTGGGACATTTAGACTGCCTGTGAGTCTGCAATGACTTTAATGTTGTCTAAATGCTTTCATTGTAATAACTGTAGTGTTGTTATAGTTAATAGTATTTTGTTAATCAAGGCATATCGCTGGTAAAAAAATATATTTATGGGTTATTTTTATGTCACTTGTAGCACAAATTTGAAATTAAAATTAGACATTCAATGTAATTTTTTTTAAGCTGATTGCTGCTCAACATCTGCATTATGAATCAGCATTTTCCATATTTGTAGTCATCATCATCATCAGCCGGAAGACGTCCACTGTTGAACAAAGGCCTCCCCCGTATAACGCCAAAAAGAACGGCTATTAGCCACTTGTAACCACTGGCTACCCACGACTTTCACGATGTCGTCGGTCCACCTGGTGCCAGTAAAATTATGAATTTTTAGATAGAATATAAAATATAATGACATTGCAGATTCCTATTTTAGTTTTTGATATAGACACTGCAACAGAAATGGTCTAAAACTGGCATTCTTGACAGTCTTCCATTTCTTTATTGTTATATATAAAAAATACTCTGTAGCCCTAAACATTAATACCCTACTTGCCAGTGTGCAAAATAAATATCAGGTACCTTTTCATATTTTGGACTCTCCTGGAATATGATTTTAATTTTTTAATCAATATTAGACTTTCAGTCCATATTCAATTTAAAATATCAAAATTGTATTTTATTCAGTTTACAAGATAGAGACCTGTAACATACACTTGAAACAATGACAGGAGAGTGGTAATAGGAATGGACTGCTGTGCCGCAGGTCCATTGTTTGATTGGTGAAGATTGTTTAGATCTTCACCACATGGTGGAAGAACATTTTGCAAATGCTCACCAGGCTAGCTACCATTCTCAAGTAGAAAATCAGTCAAAAAGCACCTAACAGTGTGTTCCAGCAGCAGTTTTTGAAAGCCAGTACAATTACAGGCACAATACTAAACAACTGTCTCAGGGTGACTGGTGTAGCTCAGCTTGTCACTTGTAATCCATCACTATCTCAATAAAAAAAATACAGATTAACAGACGGCAGAGTATCATTGGTGATTAGAGGGAGGTCTACATTTTGATGTTTGGGTATAGTACCGTAAAAGCTTTTTAGATATGAAAACATGATTAGATGGTATATGATACTAAAAGTATTAAGTATATAGTGTAATAAGATAAAATAAGTTTTAAATCATGTAATGTTTGTAATGAATAGCATAGCACAATACTACATGTGGGAGTAAATTTGTGTCAAGAAATAAATAATTAAATAAATTATATTTAAAACTGTGTAAATTAACTTGCCTACTATCTTGAAACCCAAAAAACTATTTACTTGTAAATAGATTTTAATTTAGATTTAAATTATGAGAATTTAATTTAACTTTTACATTAGTAAACTTAATGGAAAGATTCAAACATATCATTAAATTAAATTGCTCATAAATAATATAAATCTATTTTAAATGTTTAAAAACACAAGAATCAAATACTGCATAATTTCAGGGGAAAGTTAAATGTTGAATGTTTAAATTAATAAAATGTTTTATAGAAAATATAACTATGACTCTAATTTACATAGAAATTGAGATATTGTCCAAAAAATTGTCTGTTTTATTAGTTATAATATTTTTTCCTTTTTGGTCACACAATCTCGTCAGTGTGCTTGTTGTAACCAACCACATTTGTAAGCAGTTAATTACAATATATTTGTGATAGACTTTTCCATACTTACATGGAGCAGTTCTTAATGAAGTAGGCACCTATATGAATGAATATATATGTAGGCACCTATATGAATGAATATATATTCCAAGTCAATAATTCTAGGCTCTAAATGTACACATAATGAATTTGTCCCAGTAAACTAGTAAGAAAATATGTGAAATAATGTATAAATAACACTAATGTGTAACTTTACACCAAGATTTCTGTTATTGGTAAAACTTTATAGATGTTGCTGGTTCTAATTATGAGTATTATTAAATATAAAAAAAAATACTTACATGCCTTATAATTAGACTAAAATATGTCTAATATTAGTGTAGTGTCATATTTTTTGGGTTTCAATAAAAATAAATAAATACTTACAAATATAAACATTAATATAATAAGGTATAATAGAGTCTAATGTGGACCTTGTATGTGGACGGTTGTGGTTGCATTTTGTGTGGACTTTGGGGATATCAATATTTGATATCTTTGTTCGAGGCTCGCTCTCCTCTTCCAGGTCCATTGTACTATTGCCAGAAATTGAAATTAAAAACTTTGCTAATACATCGAAAGGAAGTATATTTTTTTTATAATTATCTATGTGACTTGAGAGAGATTTGGATTTGCATTAATTTTCTTGTATGTATCAATAGGAGACAGGTAAATAGGTAGGATATATAAGTACAGAATATTTGAGTTACATAGGTAGCCAATTCTTACAATCATACATTAAATCAATAAAAGCATTAATTACGGAAGGCCAAAGCTGTACAACAAACAAACCGCATAGGAACCGTATCATCGCAGCATTCACAAATCGATAACAATGCGGCATTTTCATATTCACAAACAAAATATTCGCTAGAACTCAAACTGCAGTTTTAGAAAAAGTGAAGTGAAGATATGTACTTACGACTATAGGAATATTTGGCTTCAATGGTGATAATTGGGCTGAAGAAATTAAAAATATCACTATTAATTTCACATTTCTATTTTAACCGGTTTTCTTTAAATTTTGCTAACTACTTTGTCAAAAATGCGAAAATATGACAAATTATAATCTTCCATGTTTCAAATTTTCGTACACGCACGCGCGATTCGCAATCAGGAAATGCAGCTGTCACTGTCAATTTGTCAAAGTAGCTTGCAGAGCTGTCATATCTATTACGGCTGCGATCACGATTCACGAAATGAACAAAAACTAAAAATAGGTATAGAATATAGGATATATAAATTAAGGGATATTTTATCGAAGAGTGAAAGTCAAAAAGGGTTAGTTAAGTCTCGAAATAGTAGTTAGTCTGACCTTCTGGAAACATTGAAGAAGTTCTATGTATTATCCTTCTGAATGCATCTGAATGATATAATAATATCATCTATACCTAGACTTATAACCACCTATTAAAAAAAATTGGTTACAACACAACCGTAACCACTATATTTTATCACAATTCCGTAATAATATGATCAATGCGTTTACATTAACATCCCTTGGGTTGCCGGGATAGAATTCACGCCCCCGTAGTTTTCTGTGAGAGTCGTAGGCGACAAAGGGAAAATTATCAAAAAATAGAAGCAGCGCCTTCGATTTAACTGCCATCTCACCTACGAATAAATATTTATTCGTAGCATCTCCCACTACGATCCCCAAGATGTCTGTCAAGCGTGTATATTATAGCAAACTCCCCATAAGGGGCATTTGCAACGTTGACGCCATGGTAATAGTAGTAGTAAGTACATGTTTTCAACTTATTGACAATGCAGCATTTGTTTTTAATGGGATAGGAAGGCAAACGAGCAGGCGGCTCACCTGGCGGTAAGTGATCACCGTCGCCCACGAACATCCGCAACACCAGAGGTATCGAGGATGCGTTGCCGGCCTTTGAGGAGGGAATATGCTCTCTTCTTGAAGGCCCCTAAGTCGTATCCGTTCGGAAATACTGCACCTGGCAGCTGGTTCCTTATTGTGGCAGTGCGAGGTAGAAAATGCCGTGAAAATCGCAAAGTTGAGGACTTCCAGACGTCGACATGAAATTTATGAAACATCATGTTTTGTCGGGAAGTCCGATGGCGAAATTGAGCTGCAGGTAGTAAATCGAACAGTTCCTCAGAACACTCCCCGTGATAGATGCGGTACAAGATGCAGAGTGATCCAACATCTCTACGTAGTGCCAAAGGGTCGAGCCGGTCGGAGAGAACTTGATCATCAACGATTCGAGTCGCTCTGCGTTGTATGTGGTCAAATGGTAGAAGCTGGTATTGGGGAGCTCCCGCCCAGAGATGAGAGCAGTACTCCATGTGAGGCCGAACCTGAGCCTTATAAAGTTGCAGGCGATGGGCCGACGTGAAGTACCGCCTCGCCTTTCCAAGCACACCAAGCTTTTTAGAGGCTAATTTAGGATAATAATGAATCTCAGCCGGGTCGTGTAAAGCCGCCCGAATGCAATTAATACCATGGCGCCCTCTAGTGAATGCTCAGTTGCTCACTAGACTAGAGCATTCACTACACTAGAGGGCGAGGAGAAAGAAGGCAAGATATGAGTGTTTCATAGGTATTTGAATAGTGACAATGACACATTATCAATAGTTTGTATAATGCAAAAAGCTGTTGCTGATGTTTCACTGGCTCTCAAGGACTGCTGCCGGAACACACCAGGTGCTTGGCGACAGATTTTCTACTTGAGGGTGGTCGCTAGCCAGGCGAGCATTCGCAAAATGCCCTGCCGCACCATGCGGTGAAGCTCAAGCCCACGGCGGGATTCGAACCATGGACTTGCTGCGCGGCAGTCCATAGCCAATGCCACTGAGCCATCACTGCTTCATAAATATAGAGTATATAGAGTAGTATAAATATAGAGTAAATATTTCTTGTTCTCGTGATTATTAATAGTACTTAATTAAAATTACAGACTAAAAAGCCCGGATCGAACACGTTGGTCAAAGGCTAACCTATCAAGCATAAATAAAAAAAAACCTTCACGCTAAAACAGTTGAACCAGTTTGGGTGTAACTTGTAATATAGATAATTAGGTCCTAGATTATCCATAGGATAATTTTATTTTATCACATCTATTCAAAAAGAGCTAGATTATTCCTCGTAGTAAGTCTCGAGTGCCAAAGGGAAAATAATAATAAAGCCTTTTATTTCCGAACTTTTATAAATTTTTCACATTTAAAAACATAAGTACTTAATTATAAATAAAATCTGCATTAAATTACAAAAGGTCGATATGCCTTACGACAAAGTCCTCCTCCAACTCTTTTCACTGCTTTCTGTCTGCCGCCACTCCTGTCCCGAGCGGACCTAAAGTTTTTTTTTTTTATGCCTTATAGGTTAGCCTTTGACCACTATCTCACCTGATGGTAAGTGATGATGTGGTCGAAGATGTTGTTCGGGCTAACCTAGAATTACTGGCTCTCAAGGACAGCTGCCGGAACACACCGTTAGGTGCTTGGCGACAGATTTTCTACTTGAGGGTGGTAGCTAGCCAGGCGGGCATTCGCAAAATGCCCTACCACCATGCTATAACGACTGCCATCCTAAGACAACAACCGGGACCGACGGCTTAACGTGCCCTCCGAAGCACGGAAACGCTCAGTAGTAATGTCACTAGCGGTCACCCATCCAACTCATGACCGCGCGCGACGTTGCTTAACTTTGCTGATCGGTTGAGAACAGCTAAGTAAACTTCGCTACGAGCGCTTCAAAAATTTGTTTTTAGTTATTTTCAGGTCATCCTTCAATCTTCTATTTTTACGACCTCGACTCCTAATGCCATCTCTTGGGTACCAGATTGTCACCTGTTTGCTCCATTTCTCCTTTTTGCACCTGAACATATGTCCAGTCCACCTCCATTTCAGTTGATTAATACGAGCCAGGATATCCGTTAATTGCGTTTTGTGCCTGATGTCTGTACTTCTTACTTTGTCTTTTAGTTTTAAACCTAACATGCTTCTTTCCATACTTCTCTGACATCTTGAAAGTTTAACCATGTGATGGTATAGAAAGGGAAAATACTATTTCTCAAATAAAATTACCCATTTGACTATAACAATTTTATTTACTTAAAAAGTAGTAGTAGCGCAAATACAATATATATACGAGTAAAAACACACTCAAGCGTAGTAGCTGAGGTTAGCTTTCTTCTTGGCTTGCACCTCCAATATAGCGTCCATGAAGTCCTCATGCGTAACGGCGGCTGCAGACCTTCTGAGCGCAATCATGCCTGCTTCAACGCACACTGCCTTGCATTGGGCGCCATTGAAGTCGTCTGTAGATCGCGACAGTTCTTCGAAGTTCACATCCGGGCTTACATTCATTTTTCTGAAGAAAAAAAAGTTATTTTATACATATTATGCGAATTCCCCGTGGGGTGCCGGGTTATATTGTCACCCCCCTTGCTACCAGAGGATGTCGTAAGTGGCTACTAAAGGTAAAATACCGGAAGGTGAGCAGCGGCGCCTTCTAAGGAATTGATGTCTTAAACTGCGATTCTCAAGACGCCAAGCGTGGGGATTATGGCATATCCCCCCCTTGATGGGGGAGGCTGTGTTCACCAGTGGACAATCCGGCAGTATGCGCGAGATAAGAAACGACGGCAGAATCGTTAATCATTTGTTTTTTTATTCCTTGCCATAATGACATTTACATTGTTTATTGATACTCCACAGATGTACAAGTCCCGAATATAAGAACTGTTCTATTCTCCTGTTAAATGACGTAAATGACGACTAAGGCGCCAAATTGTCGACATGTCACACCTATACCGGTTTAATAAAGAAAATAATCGAAAATGGCGCCGCTAAGCCTCTCACTCAAACACTAACAGCAATAGTGTCTGTCTCGCATAGGTTTTACTTCATCTGCCATTGCACAAGAGTTGTCTTCTTGTGGCCACTATTTATGTACTGTCTATTATTCTCTTTTTGTGAGCAATTTCATTTAATATACCTATGAGCAGCAAATGGATTATACATACAATTTAGCACAATTTTCTGGACATAAGAGACATTTATGCGATTTTAATTCGAACCACTGTTTGTTGGCCATGATGGTCAGGGGCCCAAATGTTGAAAGTTATTAGTAAATTCGAATAAGTGAGGTTTGAAACCTTGTAATAAATTTAGGCAGTCGAATGCATTCTAGGGTTATTTGGATTGTGGCATGTGGCAGCCCTCTGTAGAAGATGTCAGTATTTGTAGTTAATACTTAAACTGCAGGGTGTGCCAGTTATGTCAATATGATATATTATAAGAATATGGCAAAAATAAAAATGTATGCAAACACATGAATACAGTCATGGTAAATTAGAGGCAGTTCAGCTTGATAAGAACTGTTTTAGTGTTGATTCTGATACCGTGTTGATGCTTACCGTGAATGAATCTGCATAATCCTAGCCCTGGCTTCCTCATTGGGATGCGGGAATTCAATTTTACGATCAAGACGTCCAGACCGGAGGAGGGCAGGGTCCAGGATGTCCACTCTGTTTGTGGCTGCAATTACCTGTGAATAATTAATAATTTAGTGAAATTTGTTGGTGTTAGTTATTAGTTTTGGTTAAGATGGTTGAAATTTGAGTTACCATTACTGTCCAGTATTTCAGTCACTAAAGATTGAAGCAAAAAGTAATTAAGAAAATAAAAAAATAAAAATTATTTTATCATTCAGTTTGAACTCTAATGTAACCCAATCTATATAAGTTTTTATGATTTGGTATTAGATTTACTTTTGAGTTTGGACGGATGGTCAGACAGACAGCGGAGTTTCAATATGAGGGTGGCTCCGTTATGCCCATTGACTACGGAACCCGAAAAATTATTTCGTTCTTAGTTCAGCATCCCGTAAATATTACAAACGGAGATTTTTATCTTGCCATCCACTGCTTAATGCTGCGTTTACACGCGCGCGTTCTACGTGGCATTCGTGTTCAGGTACGTGCAAAGCGTGTGAGCAGTCTTGCTTGGCTGACGAGCGCTGAGTTGCTTGCCAAGCTGCTTGCCACGCTGCACAGCGCGCGTTTGAATGCTTTGTTTAGCTTGCTTGGCCTACAGATGCTTCGCCAAGCTGCTTATCAGTACTAGCGGCGCGCGTCTGTACGCTGCATAAATCTACATATCGTTTATTGATGACGTATTTACATAAACAACGGCTTAAACAACGTTTAAAATTTCATTGCCTTTATTTATAACAGAAAGATAGGTTATTCAAGCATAAAAACAGAAAAAAATTAAGTGTTATAATTTCCATCTATCAGAAATAACTTCAACAGTTGTCATAATTTACTGTAAGTGACTGCTGTCTTAATAAAACTTCCAACTATAATATAAATCATTAACTGTCACTTTGACTCATGTTACATGTCAAACGTAATTCAGGGGTACTTCTAAATAATTTGAAAGCCACAAAATATGTTAATTAAAAATATAAAAAATACTTTCGCATTTTACAGAAAGTGGGGAAACATCAATACGGGAAGTGGTCAATATGGGAATGGGACGTTTTGGGAGTAGTCATTCTGGAAAGTGGACATTATGGGATGAAACCATCATATATATATATATATATATTTTTTTTTTAATGCTTGATAGGGTAGCCTTTGACCACTATCTCACCTGATGGTGATGATGTGGTCGAAGATGTTGTTCAGGCTAACCTAGAAGTACTGGCTCTCAAGGACAGCTGCCGGAACACACCGTTAGGTGCTTGGCGACAGATTTTCTACTTGAGGGTGGTAGCTAGCCAGGCGGGCATTCGCAAAATGCCCTACCACCATGCTATAACGACTGCCATCCTAAGACAACAACCGGGACCGACGGCTTAACGTGCCCTCCGAAGCACGGAAACGCTCAGTAGTAATGTCACTAGCGGTCACCCATCCAACTCCTGACCGCGCGCGGCGATTGCTTAACTTAGCTGATCGGTTGAGAACAGCTAAGTAAACTTCGCTACGAGCGCTAAATGATATCATAATATGTTGTCTATGGATTTGATCAAAGATATTTGTTGAGGGGCCTAAGAGTAAGAGTATTCAATGCTGTATTGGAACATATCTTAAGACAAATAGAGTGGGAAGAATACTGCCTTAACATCAACGGTAGACATCTAAATAATTTGGGATATTCAGACAATATTATCTTGTTAGAAGAAGGTCCCAAGATATTAGAACTCATCATCATGAAATTAGATCATAGAGAAAAATTATCAAAAAGTCAGACAATCCGAGATTGGAATAAAATACAAAAGTGACTGATATTTTTTTTAACATTGTTAGGTTAGCAATAACGCCTGCTATGCGGATTACATTACAAAATCACAAATATACGATACGAAAAAATTTTTGATCCCGCATTTCATCCCGCACATGACTTAAATTTTTCCTATAGTATATTTGTGATTTTATAGTGACCAATATAATAATATACTGTTGCACATAGACCATTCCAAATAGGGCTGGACAGGACTTGTGGGTATCCACAGCTCCCAAAAATACAATCAGCCTTTTTTCTAGTTGATAAACTATAGATGAGAGCAAATTTCTCATCTATAGTTTATCAACTATGAGAGCAAATTTCTCATCTATAGTTTATCAACTAGAAAAAAGGCCGATTGTATTTTTGGGAGCTGTGGATACCCACAAGTCCTGTCTAGCCCTATTTCGAATGGTCTATGTGTAGACCTAGTGGTAACTACCACAGGTCTAATCAATTTGAAATTTGGTAACCAGGTACACAACAATATTGCAAGAAAATGGTAACATTGAAATTGAATCTGCAGGATACCTTTCTCCTCAACAGTGCTGTCAGAAGGAGTGTTGTGTTTGGGTTCATGAATGAATAGGTTCTATTTAAGTTTTACATATCTCTTTGGCTCTCGAGTTTGTAACAATAAAATTATATGAAGAAGCAGAGGGCTGTCTCATGCCAGCTGACAGTTGTTGGAAATCTTGACCCTGACTCAACGCCTGGATCTGCCCTAGAGTTCTATTACAATATATCTACAGTCCATTCCAAAAATACATCCCATTAAACATTGGATAATGTTTGTTAGAAAAAGCTGGTGGAAACTTGCACAGAATATGCTTTAGCATCCTGGAAAGCATACTAACTTTTATGGTTTAGAAGAGGTTCAATGATAGACCTATTACTAAACTATTACTGATATTAAAAATAAGGTTTATTGATAGACCTATGCTCTATTTCAGAACATGATTAACAAAGTTATTATTTACAGCCAACAAAAACTAATTTTAGAAGTAAATTATGTGATTTGAGATATTTAACATTTCTCATACCTTAATATCAGATGTAGAGCTGAACCCATCAAGCTGATTCAGCAACTCCAACATGGTTCTCTGTACTTCACGATCTCCAGCTTTCTCAGAATCAAACCGCTTAGTTCCAATGGCATCCAGTTCGTCAATGAATATGATTGCGGGCGCCTTTTCCTTCGCCAGTGCAAAGGCATCGCGGACCAGCTTGGCACCATCACCTGGAGAGTACATTTTATAATGTAAAATATCAGTCCAATCTCGATAGAATATATTGGGAATTCTCTCAACTCTGAAATCCACATAGAGAGACCAATTTCTTAGTATTCCATGGATTCACTGTGCGGGTGCCGGGTCCATAGCGTCACAGAGGAAGAGGCCAGTAGGGCCTGGGACTTGCAACCCTTAAGGGTAAGGGTTAAGGGCCCTCCCCTGCCTAACCAATTTTTGTAGGATCCTACTTATGCTGCCTATGATAAACATTCTAGGATGGAAGTTACGGTTGTTCTTGACAGGCCAAGTTCTTTAAGTAGGTTATACAGGAATTTTGCTGGTATACCCCTTGCTCCAACTTCTACAGCATATAGATTAACCACATAACCATTTTTGGTTAATTCATTTGTTAGGTCATAATACTTGTTTGTTTTTATTGTGTAGTCTATAGGTATGTTTGTTTCCCACGGCACAGTAAGTTCTATAAGTACTATGCGTTTGAGATTATTTGAGTACAGAAATATGTATATGATATGTACAGAAATATATACAGTATATACGTATAATTAGTTTATTATTTTATTGTGATCATTCATGTATAACTTAATTTTACGATTAACATAATTATTTTTACTATTTATATATTGTCTCAACCTTCAAAAGATAAATATGTTGACTATATTGATTATATCTCTAGTGACATTATTAATATCTTTGTAATTTTAGTTTTCTGAACAACATGTAAGTGATATGGATTTTATCTGAATTAAATGATTATTATTATTATTAATATGCCTGGTCTGAAAGACGAAACACCAACTTGAATATTGATGATATGAACGGAAAAGGTGTAATTCCATCAAATGAAATGTTTTGACCATTTTGAATTTACAATGACTATGTTTTCAGTAATGGCTGTCAGAAAAGCAGTATAGACAAATCACTCCCAATAGAATGTCAGATAGATATAATATATAATAGAAAGAACACTACATGGAGCATTGAATTGTTTTCATCAGATACAAAATTACTACACAAATTTGCTCAAAGAATCACAGATTCCTTTAATATTGTTTACATTACAAATAAATTCATATATCACTGACTTTTACTACAAAAAAGTTTATTTTAGTAAAAGTCATTGATTTTAAAATAAAAATTTGAAACAATTGAATCCATTGTTACACTGAGTGAATTCACACCAAATTATGTTTAGCAGTAATAAAATCAATCATATTATATAAAAGTTAGTGCATGTAATTTAAAAAAAAATTACTACATACTTTGTTTTTATTTTTGGAAAGTCCTCATGAAAAACCAACCCGTTTTTTGTTGGATATTACAATAAATAAATATAGAAAATCAAATAACATAGCGTGGGATTAAGTACATGCTCATTATAACCTAAACAACTTTTAATTAGTATGCAACCTTGCAGTTAGATAGAAGCTGCAAATCTATCAAATTTGAGGAAATAAAATTGAAACTAACCAATAAACATCTGAACTAGTTGTGGACCAGCCAGCTTCAAGAATGTGGACTTGGTCTGTGCAGCACAGGCTCTTGCCAGCAAAGTCTTGCCTGTACCAGGGGGGCCATACAGCAGCACACCTTTGGGTGGGTGAATGCCGAGGTTGACAAACTTCTCCTTGTGTGTCATGGGAAGAACTACAGCTTCAATTAGCTCCTGGAATTAAACAAGTATCTTTTTGAGAATTTCAGACAATATCAAGAACAGTCAGAGAGATTAAGCTTTCCATAGTATGTTTGTTACTCAGAGCCAATTTGGCCTTATAAACGCAAGGAAAATTCTCATGCATGTTATAGAACGTTATTATTTGATAAAGAAGACTAATTGACATTATGAACCAGCATATTGTTATTGGAGTTTGACTATTTTGATTACCTACATAAGTCTAAACAACTGGACAACAAATAATTTTATTTCATGAGTTTGTACTGTATATGTAATTGAATGTGACATACTAACCTGGATTTGCTTATCGAGCCCACCAATATCTGAATACTGTTCAGTTGGTCTCTCATCCACTTCCATGGCTTTAACTCTGGCGTCGTACTCTGCTGGCAGTGTTTCCAAGATCAAATACGAGTCTTTATTGACTCCAACTAAGTCTCCAGGCTTTAACTTCTCAGCGTCTACAAGACCAATGACAGGCAAAAAATATGTTTGTCGAGTCGATGTTTTGATTACCGCGCATTTGCCCTTACGCTGAGAATCAAGATCTACCACAGCACCATCCTCTTCTTCCTCCTGAGGATCCACATCGAGGAGCTCAATAACGTTCGAAACAAGGTATGGTAAAGTTTTATTTACTTTGATTTTTTCTGTGTTTTCTTTGATTTTCTCATTCTGTGCTTGTAGCTCATGAGAGATCCTCATTACTTCGCTCTTCATGATCTTAATTTCGTTGTCGAGGAGTCTCGTGCGGCTGATGATTTCGTCTGTCGGCATTCGTAGAACTTCCTCGCTCAGTGCCTCTTCCCCATCCTCCCAGATTGACTGATCATCGAGCGTTGTGGCCATTTTAGTCTAATTTTATTTAATTACACAAAGAAATATCAGCAATTACGGATATAAATCGGAATTTCAAACAAAACACAAATCACCAAAATGAATTGTCATTGCAAGTTTAGGGATAACCACAACCCGTTAGAAAATACTACCAATTTTTTGAAATTCTACAATTTACCATAAAATAAAAATTTAGGAATGGCATTGGAGAATGCATTTATACATCTAAATATGAATAATAGCATTATCACACGCTAATCGTAAATATTTTTAAATATTTTCAGACGATCAAATCCCATCTGCTAGTTTTAGGTCCAGGGCGTGGCGGCGGAGCGTCTTGACCAATTGGACACTGAGGTAGACACTCGGCTGGCATTTTAAGGTACGAAAAATTGTAACGAATAATACAATATGATCAAACGAACTTATAAGTGTAGCTTGATCATCATTACATGAGTCACTTCATTATGATGACAACGTTGTTATATTTAGTATTTAACAGGTAGCCCCGTTAACCTACAGGCAACATAGCACGTATTTTAACTTAAATAATATTACGAAAGTAGTAGTAGAATGTAAGAGTAATAGATTGTTATTTTTTCCGTCGAAAGTTTTGGGGAGGGGAGGATACGACGGAGGATAAACACAAACAAAAAAAAACACAAAGTTGGATTCCTGGGCTATAAGAGGGCCTCCCCTCGCACAAAAAAAAATATAAAAACACAAAGTTGGCCGACCAAGAGGGGGATCTGGGTCGGCCACTTTGTGTCTTTATTTTTTTAGAGATTCCTCATAAATTTTCTATTTTAGTTGGAATTGGTATACCTTGTAATGAAGGGACTCATATAATAATGAGTGAAAGTCATTTCAAAGAACGTCTGATCATATATTGTATTTCGTACTGTATTATACAATATATTTAGTTGTTGTTATAATCCTCACGCTATTTTCAATCATGTTTTTATATATAATTGTATATGAAATTATCTAATACTGTCTAAGCGGAAAGTCAATGTTCTTTATAATAACTAGGTAGGTAGGGAGTGGAAGAACTGTCCACGACTCAAACGACGGCCATAGTGATAATATAGACCTGAAATGCCCTACGTACGGGCAAAACTACACGAGACGAGCGTGGTACTTGAAGCACGTAGAAACACATGATGGCAGGGAAGCTCGACAGTCGTTCGGTAATTTCTTCAACAATCACTGCGGATAGAGTTGACCCTTACATATCCCAAGGTGTGCCATTGTGTCATAACTACCAGGATCCTATTAACATCTGGACCGGACACGTCTTGCTTGTAAAGCACATGACTAAAACTTGGCAATCATCCTAAAACATTCAGAATCAAAACGAGATTTAAATAGTAGTAATAAGTGATCTGATCACTTTCCAGAACACAATCTATGACCACTTTTTCGATCTAAGGGTGCTTACCATTTGAAGTTTAATTCGCCAAAAACGATAAATACGATCACACTCCCAAAAAGTTGTTCCACATGGGTCTTGGCGTTATTTTCGCCATAAACGGTATGCATTCTTGGCGTTCTTATCCTAAATGGAACAGGGGAGAACAGTTACAAACGATCACAGTGATCACAACCATAGGCGCAGAATGTGATAAAAATTATCGAAAATAATGAAGTTAGCGTCAAATGGAATAGGCCCATAATCGATACAATCGCTTTCGGCGTGAAACGGAAGCCAAGATATGTCTTCTTCTTCTTCTTCTTCTTCTTGTTTTGGCTTTTATCGTTGTTTGACGATATTCTGCCAGTGTCAAAGTATGACCAGTGTATGTTTATTCAGATAAGTCCGGTATTGACATGTAGGTAATCGTTTAAAGGTTTAGAGACCTGTAGATATAAAATAGACATAATAGGTTAGTAGTTCATAGGCAGGTTAAACATTAAAAGGGTACATACAGTTTTGGATTGGAATATATAGATACATAGATAAGGGAAAAGAAAGGGTAATAATAATATATATAGTTTTATGTGCATATATTAATTCTATATACGAATATTGTTGGTTTTTATAAACTTACTTAAAACATATACAAATGGAGAGAAAACATATGGTAGAAGAGAGTTAAAGTTGGTGGGGCGGGGTATTTTGGGATCTAGAAAATCATATAGTGAGTTTGTTAGTATTGGGCAGCAAAAGAAAATGTGGTCTATTGAGCCTTCGTCTAGACCGCATTCACATAAAGAATGGTCCCTGACCCTGATTTTGGCAAGGAAGACTGGTGTACAGACATGACCCAAACGGGAGCGAATTAAAACAGAAGTGATCTTTTTATTTACTTTTTTAAATTTAAAAAACCATGGACAAACAGGGATGTTTGGTTGAATATCACCAAACTGTTTGCCTCTGATGGTCCTAGACTGATTCCAAACAGTTTGCCACTTGTTTTTAAGCTTAGATTTAGCAGAGTTACGCATATCAAGACTAAAGACTTTAGAATAATCTTCCAGACCAATTTCTACAGCTTGTTTAGCATAATAATCAGCGGATTCATTGCCTTCAATACCGCAGTGTCCTGGAATCCAGGCCAAAACTATCTCAATGCCTGAACAGGTACAATTATATAGAATTTCCCTTATTTTAAGATTGAGATGTAACATATCTTTAGATCGAAATGGGGATTTGTTTATGTCTTGTAAACAACTAAGGGAATCTGAAAAAATTATACATTTATTTAATTTGTGCAATTCTGCATATTTTACTGCCTCTAGTAAAGCAACTGATTCACCAGCATATACTGATGTACCAGGTGGACATTTATAATTTAGTACAATTTTATATTTGGGAATCCAAACGGCTGCACCAACTGTTCCATTATCATTTAATTTAGAAGCATCTGTAAATATTGTCAACCAATTTGGCCATTGACTATTTAAAACATCCTGAAATATTTTATCAGCACCCGGGCTATCTTTATCTATACCAAAGTGTAACAGAATGTTTGGTCTAAAAATAAGACATTCATAAGGAATGCTAAATAGAGGGTGAATAGGTAATTGGAACATTGAATAGGGCATATTATAAAATTTACTATAGGTATTCAAAAGACAGGGAGGTTCCTTATGTCGCCAGTAGTCTGAGGTATTAATTAGGTTTGAAAGGCAGTTAAGTTTATGTAGAATAGGATGGTGAGAAAACTGAGCTGCATGATAAAAAAAGCGATCTGCAAGGTATTGCCTGCGAAGTTTAAGAGGAGGTTCAACACACTCCACTTGGAGAGCATTAATAGGGGATGACCTCATGGCACCTGTGATAATGCGAAGGCTTTTATACTGAATTGAATCAATAAGTTTCAATGCTATTTTGCTGCAAGGTTCCAAAAGAAAAAGAGCATAATCAAAATAACTTCTAATGATGGCATTATATAATATTTTTTGACTAAAAGGGTGAGAGCCCCACCATACTCCAGATAGGGCACGTAGGATATTAAGGTTCTTTTCACATTTATTTTTTATATATCCTATATTTGGAGCACCTGATAGTTTGGAGTCTAAAATGAGACCCAAAAATTTTGTTTGGTTACAGACTTTGAGACAATGGTCATTGATGTAGATGTTGATATCTGGGATGGATCTTTTCCTGCTGAAAACAACAACATTACTTTTCTCTGGAGCCAATGTAAGACCATGATTCATCATCCATTCATTGAGATATGAGAGACCTGTATTAAGTCGAGATACAGAGTCAGAGAAAGAATTAGAGGAATGATAAAGTACTAAATCATCAGCATATTCAAGAATATCACAAAATGAATCAACACTTTCATGTAGATCATAAGTATATAAGTTGTAGAGCAACGGGCTTAACACAGATCCTTGAGGGAGACCTTTCCATACTAATCTTGGGGAGAAGATAGAATTTTGGTATCTAACAGATATGAATCTGCCTATTAAAAGATTGAATATAACGTGAGTCATCCTCGCTGGTAATCTCAGCTGGAGCATTTTCTGCCTGAGAAGAGGAAGATGAACATTGTCAGAAGCTGCTGTAATATCCAGGAACACACCAATCAGATGTTCATTCCTAGAGAATGCTATACGAACATCAGTAGTTAAGACACTAAGGCTATGAATTGTACCATAGCCCTTTCTGAAACCAAATTGTGACTTTGATAGAATTTGTCTTTGTTCTAACAGCCATTCCAGTCTATTCTTAAGCAGATTTTCAAACATTTTTACTACAACTGAAGATAGAGCAATTGGTCTGTAAGATGATGGCATTGATGGATCTTTTCCTGGTTTTAGA
Organism: Plagodis pulveraria; assembly: GCA_963890685.1. Taxonomy (NCBI): domain Eukaryota; kingdom Metazoa; phylum Arthropoda; class Insecta; order Lepidoptera; family Geometridae; genus Plagodis; species Plagodis pulveraria. The sequence continues at coordinate 3,511,185 of OY982964.1, read as the reverse complement.
ATTGGAATAATTATTTGGTGCTTCCAAATTTCAGGAAAATCACATTTCTCATAAATTTTATTTATTATGTTCAGAAAATATTTTTTTGTCTGATTTGTTGATTGACATATAAATGAATAAGGGATTCCGTCTAAGCCCGGAGAAGAGTCTTTAAGGTGATTTAAGGCAGCACACAGCTCATCATAAGAGAATGGCCCATCCATTGGTGAAAAAGTGGGATTAACATGAGAAGCATATGAAAATTCTTGAGGAGGCACAAAAGGGGGGGCTAAGTTATCAATAAATTCTTCTATCCAAGACCTGTGATTAGAATAAACATTATGAGTATTATTTTTTGAATTGCGAAAAGCTTTAATTTTTTTCCAAATAAGTGAAGGGGGAGAACGAGGGGAGAGACTCTCACAATAATTTACCCAACCAAATTTCTTCTTCTTAGAAAGTGATCTTCTAGATTTTGCTAAAACCTTTTTGAAGAGGATAAAATTTTCATAACTAATATTATCAGTAAAGTATTTCTCAGCCTGATTTCGCTCTTTACATATAGAAGTACATGTAGAATTCCACCATGGAGGCATAGGAATGTTCATACTTGGTTTTTTTAGAGGTATAGTAGAATCTGCCGTTACATTAATAGCATTTATATATTCAGAGTAGAGAAGTAAATAGTTATTATCATCTATGGGTGGGAGAGAGCTAACTTTGGAATCGAGTATAGAGGAAAACTTATCCCAATCAGCCTTGGCAAGAGAGGAGGAAGAGGGGGTGAGTCAGGAAATTGGGAAGAAGTAGAAATAAGAATAGGGAAGTGATCACTTCCATATGAGGTTGGGAGAATTGACCATATCAATTGAGAAGATAAGGATGGAGAGGTAAGTGATAAGTCTACAGCACTAGGATTTTGTAAAGGGGAATTTCGGCGAGTAGGAGAGCCATCATTCAGAAGGCATAAATTGACCTCATCCATGAGGTCAAGAAGGTTATCTGAAAATGGGTCTGACGTATGGGAACCCCACATGGGGTGATGGCAGTTAAAATCACCCAGAATAATAACAGGAGGGGGAAGTGCAGAAAAGATAGGAGAAAGTTCAAGAATTATAGAAGAATTAGGGTGAGGGATATAGATAGAAAGAAGAGAGATATTTGTAATTCTCACAGCAACAACATTAAAATTGTTGCTGTGAGCAGGGAGAGAAAGTACGGAGTAAGGAAGCGACTTTTTTATAAGGAGGGCACAGCCTCCCCACCCGTCGTCACGGTCGTCCCTAAGACAGGCATATCCAGGCAGCCTGAATATGATGAATCAGGCTTAAGCCATGTCTCAGAGACGGCCGCAACGACGGGCTTGTATTTCTTGATAAGGAAAATTAACTCAGATTTTTTGGATCGGACACTCCTCACATTCCACTGTAGGATCCGATCCATTTTGATTGTTAATAACGTTAGAGATTTTTTGCAGTATCTGCAGGATGTTGTACGGTAGGGCATCGTCAAATTTGGTTATCATATTGAGTAATGTATAAGACATCAATTCAAGAAGATTGTCATTAGGAGCTTTATCTAAATTAAGGGCACATCCATTAGACATAGATGAAGGGGGAGAAGCAATTATGGCATTATGAGCTTCCTTATCATATGACTTACCAGGATTTGGAATAGGATGTCTCTGGATCAGCACTGTTTTTTTATGGGAGGTTGAAAGGGGACGGGTTGGAATATTTATTTGCTCGGAAGGGGGAGGAGCTGTACTACTTTTTACCATATCTGCGTAGAGGCGCCGGTTAACTGTAGGAACTCTTTCTGATGCCTCATTGTATGAAACATTTTCTTCTGCGACAATTGACTTTATTAATTTTTGCCTACCATGCTCAGGGCATCTTTTGTCAGTGGAAAAATGTTTCCCAGTGCAGAAAATACAAGAAGCTTCTTCTTGTAGTACAGGGCAAGTAGACCCAATATTGGAGACATTCTTAGTGAGCAGTATCGGGGACTCAGAACTATTTCCACCTGGAGTTTTGTTGGGAGTCAGGAGCGAGTATCCGGTAAAACAGATTTTAGAGATTGACGGATACAGAAATAATCTTGAAATCGTTATTGGCTTAGTCACTCTGAAGTATAAGAGTATAATATGTTGTGTTGTGTACATTCCACCAAAATCTGACGATGATAAGTACTTAGATACTTTTAGTGTGTTAGAGAACTTAGTGAGCAAATTTCCTAAATCAGATGTAGTAGTTCTTGGTGATTTTAATTTAAACTCATGTAGTAAAAATTCTTTAATGTTATATAACTGTATGATAAGTTGTTGCAAATTGAAACAATACAATACGGTTACTAATGAGTATGGGGGTATTTTAGATCTGGTACTGAGTAATCTGAGCGATGAGTGGATAGATGTAAGCGGTGATACCGAGCCTGTTGTGCCCATGGATAAGTACCATCCCCCCCTAACTGTTTGTATACGCAATTGTCCTCCATACCAGCGTGAACAGAGGGGTACAGCTCGCGCGCAGCATCCACCTTCATGTCCTGCACGCGACCATTTACACAGAGAATGGAATTTCCGCAAAGCCGATTACTATTTGCTGTATGCTCGGCTTGCTTCTGCAGATTGGAATGGGTTATATAAGTGTAGTGATGTAGATGATGCGGTAAACATTCTTTATGATCAATTAGATTCTTGTTTTGATGGGTGCGTGCCAATCAAAAGACCTTACACATGTAATTCACGTTATAATTATCCGATTTGGTTTACACGGGAAATAATTTCTAATATTAGAAATAAATATTTTCATTTAAAGAGGTATAAGCAAGAAAAGAAGGTTTTCAATAGAGAAATGTTTAAGTTCTATAGACAGCGAACTAAGGAACTGATGGATTCTGCGTATAGTTTGTATATAGAATGGACGGAAGGGAATATCAAACATGATCCAAAACAATTTTGGACATTTATAAATGATCAGAAATCCTTTAGAAAATCTTGTAAGGAATTTGAATATAGAGGAAGTACTGTATCGGGTGTCGATGCTTCCAATGCATTTGCTAATTATTTTAAGTCCATGTTCTTGACCAGCAACCCTATTTTATCAACCAGAGATGCTGAACGAGAGACGGCTAATCCACTGTGCTCTTCTCGCATTTCTATAGAAAATATAAATTCATGTGACTTGTTCTCTGCCATTAAGCGACTTAAGACGCATACTTCTGTTGGGCCCGATGGAATACCATCGTTTATTTTAAAAGATTGCTACTTGTCTTTTAAAGATCCCTTGTTGTACATATTTAATCTGGCTTTACGGAGCGCTATTTATCCATCCAGGTGGAAAATCTCCAAGGTAACTCCTGTTCCCAAAAATAGCTGCAGATCACAAGTGGTAAACTATAGACCTATAGCAGTACTGTCGGCATTCGGCAAGGTTTTTGAATCAATTCTTAATGCTCATATCACTACGCAGATCAAAACCCAATTCATTGATGCTCAACATGGGTTTAGAGCAGGTAGATCTACTACAACAAACCATATAAATTTTTTAGATTACGCCGTCACAGAAATGGATTATAATAAGCAAGTAGACGCCGCGTACTTCGATTTTAAAAAAGCATTTGATCGTGTCCATAATGACATATTGCTTAGAAAATTTTCTGCGTTAGGATTCACCCCCAATTTGTTAAAATTATTTGCTGATTACTTTTCCAACCGTATTCAATACTGTTATAACTTCAATAAAACACCGAAATATGTATTAACGTGTATTTGGCTAAGTAGCCATAATAGTAGTGAAGCTTATCTTATGTCTACATTGCATAGTGTCAACAAAGGTAGTGAGGGTATTATAATATTGTAGTACCCTCAGAAGTTCAGACTATGATATCTACTTACAACCTAGTCACACATGTATATAACATACCTTTCCCCCAAGTATGCTAAAACATAATATACAATATAATCATCAATATAATATACAACAAACTTAATATATAATTCTTTGTAAACTTAATATATCTAACACTTACTACAGTAATGTAAGTATATAACCTTAGATACATAAGTCCATACATATTCGATACACACTCTATCGATATTCAATATTACTTTGATATATTGATTTACAACATTAATTACATTATGATACAAATAATTCATTAGGCCTATCATATGGACATTTGTGATGACTCTGCGTTATTAATTTATTTTTTATCTTGCCTCCTGAACTACTAGACCCATCATTAGCAGGTATGCCTAACATTTCAGCCCATTTCTCTGAACTAGGTATTTCAATGATATCCTGGCTAGAATTATTATCTCCGATGTCCACATTTCTGTCATTCCTAACCAGGTAGGAGGCTTCATCAATAATCTCTCTTTCTTCTCCCTCATTGCCGTTTCCTTGTTGCTCCGTTTTATCCCCAATCTCTACATTAGTTTTTTTCTTAATTAACTGGTCTATATGTCGATTAACAACACTCCCATCACCTGTAACTATTCCGTAACTAGATGGCCCTTGCTTGTTTACTATTGTACCAGGTAACCACCGTGGACTGTTACTGTAGTTCCTGTACATTACCTTCTGACCAACATTAGGTTCACGATTATTTTTTTGAGCATTATTGTATATTTGTTGGTCTACTTTGTGATTGGTACGGTTGTCAGGGTGTTATGTATCCAGTAAAGTACGTAAACGCCTGTTCATTAAAAGTTCAGCTGGACTTTTATTAGTGGTTGAACAAGGTGTTGTACGTAGCCCCAATAACATGTTGGGAATCTTCACATCCCAGGAAACATCCTGCATTTTTCGCAGCTTGTCTTTAACTGTTTGAACCATTCTTTCTGCTAGACCGTTTGTTGCTGGGTGATATGGTGCAGTGGTAACATGTTTAATTTTATTCGCATCTAAGAATTGCTTCATTTCTGCAGAAACAAAAGATGTTCCATTGTCGGATACCAATATTTCACATAAACCATGTATCGCAAATATATTTCTTAGGTGCCGAATAACTGTTAATGATGACATATTGTGTACCATTATTACCTCTGGCCATCTCGAGTATGCATCAACAACAATTAGAAAAGTTTTTCCTTGGAAAGGGCCTGCAAAGTCAACATTTATACGAGACCATGGCTTTGTTGGTGTGATCCATTCATGTTTTGATTTTGGAGGCATGTGCCGGTTTTCAAGGCACTTATTGCAATTCCCTACCAAAATCTCAATGTCGTCATTTAACTGTGGCCACCACACATAACTCCTTGCCAGTGCCTTAGTTTGGACAATGCCACTATGTGTTTTATGTAAAGCACGAAGAACTATATCTCTTAATGATGGTGGTACCACCACGCGACAACCCAGTAAAAGACAGTCCTCATGCATAGAAAGTTCAGAACGATGCAGCCAGTATGGACGTAGCTCTTCATCTGAAACTTTTGCAGGCCAACCGCTCAGCACATAATGCCTGGCACGAGATAGTATTCTGTCTCTTTTCGTTGCTAATGCGATTTGGTCTGCATCAACAGGAAAATCTGTTGGAGTTTCTGCCATCAATAGCACATCACACAGCTGCTGTTCTGGTTGTTCGGGAACTGGTTGTGGCCATCGACTCAAACCATCCGCATGACCAATCTGTTGACCTGGTTTGTACACAATTTCGTAATTGTGTGAAGTCAAAATAATCGATATCCGTGTTAAACGAGGTGACAAAACTGTAGGCATGGGCCGCTTAGGATCAAATATTCCCAACAAAGGTTTGTGGTCTGTCACAATCGTAAATTTCCTTCCCATTAAATAGTTGTGGAACTTGAGTATGCCGAAAGAAATGGCAGTTGCCTCTTTGTCAAGTTGGGAATATCTGCGTTCATGACTGTGCAGAGTTCTAGAACTCATGGCCACTGGACGCTCTTGTCCGTCCTCCATGACATGGGCCAATACAGCTCCGACGCCATACTCTGAACTGTCACAGGTGAGTACCAAAGGCTTATTCAAATCGTAATGAACGAGTGTCAGGTCAGATGACAGTAACCGTTTAGCGGTATCAAAACTTCTTTGCTCTTTGTCTGTCCAATGCCATGGTTGTGACTTGTCGAGCAATCTATGCAATGGCTCAAGAATAGTTGCTTTGTTAGGTACGAATCGCTCATAAAAATTATATAGCCCTAGAAAAGCTTGCAACTCTTGAACATTTTTCGGTTCCGGTGTATTCAAAATCGATTCTACTTTGCTGGGTGCAGGATGAATACCATCAGAATCGATAATAAACCCCAAAAATTCAACAGATTCTTTGGCAAACTTGCATTTGGTTTTGTTTAGACGTAAACCAGATTTTTCGATGCGCTCTAACACCGTGTCGAGTCGCTGCGTCATCTCTGCCATCGACCGGCCACTGACAATGACGTCATCAATCAGTACCGCAACGCCCGGCAGTCCAGCAAGCAACGATGTCATCAAACGCTGAAAAATTCCGGGGCAAGCCTTCACACCAAATGCTAATCTGTGCAGGGAGAATAAACCTTCAAATTCAAATTCAAATTCAAATTCAATTTATTTGCAAGAATGTCAGTACATATTAATACAATACAGTAAAGTTCTTAATTAACTGTAAACAGATCTTCACATTCCACCATGTTTGGCATGCAAAAATAAAGGTCCAAGCCTTGCTTATAAACTAGATTGTGTACTTACTTATATATACTACTAGCGCTCATACAAGTTATCTATAAGAATAACATTATACATTGTTCTTAATTGAAAAAAAAACTGTATATCATATCACCATTCGTTAATAAAAACATTTACTAAATTAACAAATCTCAAAGGTCTACCCACATTAATGTCATATAAAATTAACATATTCAATAACCATTCATTCCGTACAATTAAATGTCATATTAATCAAATGTCAAATTTCGAGCATCAGCCATCATGAAACTTTACAGTGTTGCCACTTCTAATCTGTAATAAAATAACAATAATATATACTCATTCGAAATAAACTATTTATATTGGTCATTTAAATACTCTGTTACGGAATAATAGCATTTATTAAGAAGAAAATCAAATAATTTCCGCTTAAATAATGCTAGGTATTCTGATTGTAATAAATATGTAGGTAAATGATTGTATATTCTTGGAGCCATTACAAATACACTTTTATCAGATAGGGCAGATGTATGATCTGGTATATAAAGTTTATATATGTGGCGTTGACTTTTAAACATATTAAATAATTGAAGGTTGTTTCTTGTAAACAGTACAATTTCAAACATGTATAAACATGGGAATGGCAAAATTTTCAGATTTTTGAAATATGGTCTACAAGAGTCTGTGGATGTAATACGACATACTGATCTTATACATCTTTTTTGAGCTTTAAATATTCTCTCACGTTCAACGCAGTTTCCCCAAAATATTATACCGTAGCGGAGGGTTGATGTTACGTAAGCATGATAAGATGTGAGCACGGCTTCAATGTTTACAACTTTCGACAACATAAACAAAGCATATGAATAACCATTCAGTTTTGCACAAACGGAGTCTGCGTGTGTTAACCATTTTAAATTAGAATCTATATTTAACCCTAAAAACTTTGTGACAGAAATGTCGTCAATATTCGAATTTAAATAATTTATTTTTGATGTCATATTAATATTACTATTTTGTTTAAATGTCATTATACTTGTTTTTTTTAAATTAATTATTAGATTATTACATGTCAACCAGCTTATTACATTATTTAGCGTCATATTGATTTCAAGGTCAAGACTATTCTCTTTATCACCAACAAATACAATTGTGCTATCGTCAGCAAACAGGACCATGGGATGATCTACAGCTTTAGGCATATCATTTATATACACCAAAAAAAGCAGAGGCCCAAGAACGCTGCCTTGGGGAACACCAAATCGAACCAGCTTAGCATCGGAAGAGTATGTCTTTTCCGTTTTTGATTTTATGCAAAATTTATTAATTTGTGTCAATTGATACCTATTTTGGAGATATGATTTTATAAGATTTAGAGGATAGCATCGTACGCCATATTTTTCTAGTTTTTCTAGGAGCAAATTATGACTAACGTAATCGAACGCTTTTGTGAGATCCATATACATAGCACGTACGGGTAAGTTCTTTTCACAGTTCCTCATAACTATTTTCAAGAAATTATAAATTGCTAAATTTATAGACTTGTTTTTACGAAAGCCTACTTGCTCGTCTATAAGGATATTAAATTTTTCGAGATAAGAGTATAAATTGTTATAAATAACCTTTTCAAAAATTTTAGAGAATACTGGAACAATGGCAACAGGTCTATAGTTATTGATGTCAGTCTTGTCTTGTTTTTTAAAAAGTGGCTTTATAATGGTTATTTTTAATTTTTCTGGAAAGACCCCACAGTTAATGCATAAATTTATTATATGACAAAGGATAGGGGCTAAAGTGAGTGCTGTCTGTTTAATCACTCTAGTGCATATGCCGTCATATCCCGTGCTCTTAGTATTTTTTAAATTCCTGATTATAGTTAGAATGTCACAAGGAGTACACGGATTCATAAACATAGAGTTTGATCCATCCCATTGTAACGTACAAGTGCTTGGTATATTTTTAGTTTGTACTTGATTCACATAAAAATCGTTAAAAGCTTGCGCAATGTCTTTTGGTTTTGTTAATATTTCATTGTTTAACTTTATGTGCGTAATTTCATTTTTTAGGGGTTTGTTTTTGGTGCTATTTATTATATTCCATGTGGCCTTTGATTTGTTACTAGCCATTTTTATTTTATAGTCATTTTGTGACTTTTGTGTGAGTTTGATTATTTGTTTCAATCTTTTTTTATATATTTTAAATTGGTTATAGTAGTTAATATCATGTTTTTTTCTATATTTCCACAACATTTGCCTTTTACGTTTAGAACATCTCTTGATACCTTTGGTTACCCATTTAGCTTTTCTGTTCAGTGATTTTTTGACTCTTATTATGGGAAAACAGAGGTCATAAAATAATTTATACATGCTATAAAAGTTGTTAAAAGCTTCGTTAGGGTTGGTGGTATCAAACACATCACCAAAACTTAAACTACTCAGACATTCCTTAAATTTTTGGATGTTTTCTTCACAAATGTCTCGCTGAAACACGTACCAGAACCTTATAGGATAATATTCCTTGACGGGACATTTAAAGTACTGGGCCGTATGGTCAGAGAGAGCAAGTTCAAGTATTTCACACGTTGAACCACGTATATTATGTAAGAAATTGTCAATACAAGTTTTCCTAGCTAGACGAGTCGGTTTGTGGAGTGATATTTTTAAGTTATAAGTATTTGTTAATGATATAAACAGCTTCGTGTATTTATTGTCTTTTAAAACATTCATATTGAAATCGCCGCATATTACTAACTTTTTCTTTCTATATGAGAATTTTATGAAAACAGACTCTAATTTTTCCAAAAATATGTTCAGGTCAGTTGATTTTTGTTTTGGTGATCTGTAGATACAAATAATTATTAACTTATGATCAAGTAATTCTATGGCACTTAATTCAATTGTTTTATCAATACAGAATTCTGTAATTTCTGTTAATTCTCTGAATTTGTGAGAATTGTGAACATAAATGCATGACCCTCCGCTACGAGATTTCCTGCAATAATAACTTGCGAGTGAAAAATTTGGTATTTGAAGAATAGCAGTGTCACTTTTAACCATATTGTGTTCTGTGACACACAAAACATCAACATCCTTGCTTTTACATTGAAGGTCGTGAAGATGCAGAACTAGTAAATCCGATTTGTTTATCACTCCATCAATATTTTGGTGAAGTATATTGATGTGCTTATGCACGAAAAAGCTGATTTGACAGTGATTTATCAGAAAGCTCATCAAATTCATCAGTACCCAATTCATTTGTAATATTAGCTGCTGAAGTTTGCGTTCCCTTATTTAACATAGTTACTTTATTTTTGTTCATTTTTCTAGAAATAATAATATTTTCTTGCAGTTTTAATTTATAGGTGATATGCAAAATCTCCTTCTTTACAAGTCTACATATATCCATGCAAATAACATATTTATTCGGCACACACCTACTGTAGTTCATATCTAAATAAGTTACATTATTGTACTTTGAGCATATAAACCGCAACTCATAGTTAAGTTTTTTTTCATTGAGATGTTTATTGTATGGAATTTCAGGAACAATAATATTTGTGAATTTGAAATAATTTAAGAAGCTATTCAAAACAAATTTTAAATTAGCCGGGTTACAATCATTCATACCTCCTAATAAAATAACATAGTCTCTCATGGTCAATCTCATTAATTCTTCTTTATATGAACTTAACACGTCCGTAAGAGTAGCACCTGCCTTCCAGAAAGAAGTTACTGAATAATTAGATCCTAAAAAATGTTGCAACGCTTTGCGCAATCCCACACCACGTTGATCAGCTAGAATTAGAATCCTCTTCTTCTCAAGTTGTTTATTGTTGATTCCATTAATATCTCGGTTTTCAGAATTGTTACTATTTTCTACGATCCGATTAGTGGGCCTATTGGAATCAGTCTCAGTACTCACTACGTATTGTTCCCGTCCAGTTTTGTCAAGACTCTTTGAGACTCTGTCAATAGAAACGATTTCCGGACCTAGATTAGTGTAGTTGTTAGGCGATGTGCTGATAGGTTGTACCTGTATGTCTCTCGGAGATTCTTGGGTTAGGGTACTACTAATAGAAGATTTTCTGTGGTTTTCCGTCTCAAAACTTTTTGTAGGAGTAACTATGCATGCTGACATTTTCTTTTTCTTCTTATCTAATTTACGTGTAGGTTTCTTTACTTCTACACCTTTTAAGTGATCAGAATTTTGGTACACTTCAATAGTTTTATTTCTATTCTCTATCTCCAATTTTAAATGAATGTTCTCTTTTCTGAGATTATCTATTTCAGTTTTAGCGGTATTCAAACTTTTTGTAAGGTTCTGAATATCTTTATTTAAATTATCAATAATATCACTTTCAGTTACAGAATTATTAGGTAAACTCATAAATGTCGAATCAAATAGTGACGAATCGTCAGATAAATCCGAGCTGCATGTAGGTAATGGTTTACGATGAGTCACATTATTGCCGTCCATTGTTACAGCATATAAATAAAGTATCCAAATTAGTTACTCAAATCAAATATAATAATTTCAAGTAGTGTAACTTTTAGTTTATGTTGGCAACATTAATCAATGCATGGCCAGGTGATAATTATCAAACTGTAATTAGTTCATTCACTCACCGTTCCACTGGGTAATATAGATGATCTGTAGTATCAGTCCACTCTTCAGCCAATCATTTCATTTATTGTCGTAAATATCTTTACTAGGTGTTGAAAACAACCAATATAATCACAAATTTTCAAAATGGTTACATGTGTGAGTTTAAAAATGCAACGGTTGATTTATTTACTAATATTTAATTCAGATTTTGAGCTTGAAATACCTTAATTTTTGATGTGATGTTCTTCGTTACTTTTTGCTCGTTTGTTCTGTAAGGACTTCTGACGATTAGACAAGGTATGGCACGATTTTATTAATATTTTTGAATTAATTGGCAACAGAGCATTTTGCCTGATGTTTACTTATTCTCACGCACACATTAACATTTACATGTATTCAAGGTTAAAAGCTTCGCTGTGGCGTCTGTGACCACAACTTGAGTGTAAGCTCTTTCAAGGTCAAGGGTCGTGTAAAATTTACCACCAGCAATAGTAGCGAAGACCTCACTAGCAGTAGGCATGGGATAGGTATCCGACTCAGTAGCCTGATTCACCGTACTGCGGTAGTCTCCACACAGTCGTATCTCTCCGTTCCGTTTAGGTATCGGAACGACTGGAGTCGCCCACTCAGAATAAGGAACGGAACGAAGTACTCCTTCGTTGACCAGACGGTCTATCTCCTTTTCTACCTTGTCTTTAATAGCAAAAGGCACGGGACGAGCCTTCAAAAATTTAGGGGTCGCATCCGATTTTAAGTGTATAGTAACGGGAGCCCCCCTGTACGTACCAAGTCCGTCTTTGAAAACTTCACTGTGCCTATCTACCGTTTCATTAGTCAAGGTCATGTCAAGCTCTGATATTACATTAACATTTAAATAAATGCCTAATGCGTCGAACCAATTACGTCCTAACAAATTAGGTCCAGAACCCTTAGCTACAATCAGGTTTAACTCACAGTTTATGTCTTTATAAAGTACGCGCACTTTAACCTGTCCCAACACTAAAACCGGTGAGCTATTCCACGTACACAGCCTGTTAGGGAGTGCGCGCAGTGCGCTTCGGGAGCGCATCCGCACCCACGTCTGCTGGTTGACGAGAGAGAACGCAGCGCCAGAATCCACCTCCATCGTCACCGGGACTCCCTCCACCGTCAACTTCGCCGTGTACGGCGGAACGCGGGAACTCAGGCTCTTTACGTTATAGACACCATTCAGTTGAACTTCAGGCTTGTCGTCGGCAAAATTGATTGTACGGCTTCGTTTTTTCGCCGTGCATATCTTTTCGATATGGCCTTTTTTCTTGCAGAAGTGACATACAGCATTTAAAAAGCGACATTCACCTCCATGACGATCTCCGCATCGATAACATAGTCGTACGTTAAGTTTGGATTGCACAGCGTTTACGTCCATAGGTTCATAGGCCGACGATGACGTCATCGCGGTAGTCCCTGTCGCTGCCGGGATGTCGTAGCGGACCGCAGCGCTAACATGAGCGGCGGCGGCGCCCTGCATCATGAGAGCGTCCCGCCCTGCACTTTCATACGATAACATTGCATCCACAACATCAGTATATAGTAAATTATCCTTCTTTAACAATTCGTATTGTAGTTTACAATCACTCATGCCGCACACGAGTCTATCGCGAAGCATTCGCTCCATATCCATGAAATTACATCCTGAACATATTTTCCGAAGTTGCGCAATGTACTCGGAAGCAGATTCACCCGGTATTTGATCACGCTTGTAAAATTTGTACGACACAGATATTTCATTAGGCTTAGGGCTATAATGTTTGGTTAGGATTGTTACGATTTCACTAAAGGTCACATCACAAGATTTCCTGGGTGTAATTAACGCGAGAAGCGTCTCAAACACGTGTGCGCCACAAATTGTAAAGAAATTAGCCCTTTGTGCTGAATCCGCGACGATTCCATTTGCCTCAAAACAATATTTGAGTCTGTCTATGTAATTGTCCCAATTATCACACTTCACATTAAATTCATTGAATTTCACTGATTTACGCTCCATTGTTCATATTTTACCTACGTCGCCACTGTTATAACTTCAATAAAACACCGAAATATGTATTAACGTGTATTTGGCTAAGTAGCCATAATAGTAGTGAAGCTTATCTTATGTCTACATTGCATAGTGTCAACAAAGGTAGTGAGGGTATTATAATATTGTAGTACCCTCAGAAGTTCAGACTATGATATCTACTTACAACCTAGTCACACATGTATATAACAAATACGTACAGTTGTTAGGATACCGCTCAGATCCTTATGAGACTAGTTCTGGCGTAAGTCAGGGCAGCACGCTCGGACCCACCCAGTTCTTGATAATGATAAATGACTTGCCGACTGTCGTCAGGTCTGCTAGATGCCTCATGTTTGCAGATGATCTGAAGCTATTTTTGGGCGTAGCAAGTACTGTAGACTGTGAGGCGTTGCAGGGAGATATCGAAAGAGTTGTAGCGTGGAGTGAACGCAATCAACTGGAATTTAATATTTCTAAGTGTAAGTGTATCACATTCACTCGTTCTACCACGCCAACTATGTACCAATATAACATTAATAATGTCCCTCTGGAACGTGTGGAGTTCATTCGGGATTTAGGGTTAACGTTGGATAGAGAGTTAACATTTAATACTCATATTAATGATGTATGCACGCGAGCTTACAAAACCTTGGGTTTTGTCATGAGACAAACCGCTCGATTCCGCAACAGACATACAATTATAGCCTTATATTATGCGTATGTAAGAAACATATTAGAGTATAACTCGATAGTTTGGGATACACACGAAAAGAAATATAAGCTTATGATAGAGAAAGTCCAGAAAAAGTTTGGTAGGTACCTATATAAGAAGATGTATGGATATTACCCATATATGTATCCGTCCCTTTTTGTAGCAGGTATGTTGGGAATCAACACATTAGAGCTGAGGCGAAAATGTGCTATAATGATCCACTACTACCTGCTACTCAATAATAGGATAGATAATCCATCCACCTTGTCACACTGTTCCCTATTTGTACCAGATCGAGTACGTCCTAGGCGTGCGGCGAGCGCGCGAGCTTTGCTTACAACCCCACCTGAGTGGTTGGTCCGCACGCAGACTGCTCATTATGCACCCACGGCCCAAGCAGTAACATTACTGAACGCTCTGATTGCTCAGGAACCGGAAGTAGATATATTCCACTCACATCTAAATGCATTTTTAGATTATTCTATTCGTTTTTTAAGTGTGTAGTGTACTTGCAATGTGTAAATGTCTTATTGTGTGTCTTGGTAAGAATACTGTAAGCGCAATAAGTAATTGAATAAATAAATAAATAAATATGAGGTTGAGCACATTTAAAACATCGAGGTTTGGAACGGCACAATGTTTGAGTATGACCAAACCTACAGCATGCCAGACATTGGATAGTTGGTAGCTGATAAGTTTCTACAGTAATTGCAGCACTAAAACAGTATACTTTCTTCGGCAAATATCTCCCCTTGAATGTTATTGTCACTGTTTGGGTAGGAACCCAGACAGGTTTATTGTCAACAAAAGTCTTGCGATTAAGTCTCCTTGCTTTGATCACAGGTCCACTACCAGGTGGGCATGTCAATGAATTTACCAGTTCTTCCATCGACCATTCAATTGGTATACCCTTTATTATTCCCATTCGAGTAATATGAAATACCGGTATCTTACTTTCAAAACTGTTTGGAGATAAAATGGAGCTACCTAAGAAATTATTAGCGTCATTTGCTGACCTAAACTCAATCGATGCTTTATTGCGACCAATGGATTTTATCCCATCGGAAGCAATACCACATACTTTGTTGTTGTACAACATCTGGGCCAGTTTCAACAATCTCATGGTTGTACCAGAAGCAGGGTCAGTAACTATCTTATTGATATGCACAATATAAGGACCCAAATCAGATTCGTCATAACGGAGATCTTTAGTCTCAGAATATCCAGGGACAACATAAACATGTTGATCTGAAGATGCAGGGGTTATTGATGTCTTTTTGGGAATGGAATTATCGTCATTATCTTGTTCACGTAAACGTTTTCTACTTTCTGTAGGGGGTAGATCCACTAACATAACCCCATCATCCGGCGGCGGATCGGGAACCGGAGGATCACTCATTTTTCCGAAGAAAAATGAGCGACCCTAACGAAACCTCCACTTACCAGACAGCACAGGACACACACAAATAACAATAAACACAAAATAAAAGAATCTAAACCAGATTAGCTAATATAAAACAAAAAGTTTTACGATCGCATACACCAACCAACGCACTTGACAGCAGAATCAAGATATGTCAAACGCTGTGAAATCCCATATGCCATTGTCAATAACGTCAAATGTCAATGCGATGTCATGTTGATCAATTTCAAAAATTTCGAAGCCGCATATTTCAGATTTTCTGCAAATAAAATTACGATGCAAACAAGTTATTAGTTTGTAATAATCTTATAAAAATCTAAAACATGGCGTTTTCCATGTTCCTTCGTCGACCAGGTAATTGACACTTTAATCCCTAGACAAATGGAGTTACATAACGCTGTTGTTGTTTGTCTATTGTACTAGAGGGCCACATCACATTAACGCTTAGCAATTATCAAACAAATTATGTTTTATGTATGTAATTCCATCGATCTAAAGGACAACAGATAAATGCAAATTTTCATAATGAACCAGTCCTACAAAAATAAGGTTAGGTTTGGTCTCCCTTCAAAACTACGTGGGAATGTAGGCATTATGAATGAAGTACTTACAGTGAAAAAAATAAAATTAGTTTCATATTTAGGGGCGACAAGTACACACGGCTTGGGGGGTGTTAGAGCATTTCTCCTTTCCAGCCTATACACAAGCCATCCATACAATTCTTTAAACCTAGCACAGGAAGACTGAGTTGCTATCATAACTTTGCTAGTGCTGCTAATGTTGGTAGTGACGATTTTGCATGATGATTTTGTCCAGTTATGATTCATATTTTTTTCTGCAACTTTACAGTACATCCTCAACTGTCTCATTTTCACCCAAACAACATATATTAAAGAGAATAAGCAGTGCAATTCACGCTGCCAACTGGTATTGGGCTAGAGCATTTGGACTGCCTATGAGTCTGCAATAACTTATAGGGATCTAAATCCTTTTATTGTAGTAGCTGTAGTGTTGTATAAAGTAGTTAAAGGCGTACCACCGGTAAAAATAATAATATTATAGAGTATTTTCTGTTGCCCTGTCTTCTGTTCTATTGTGCGGATGCAGGTTCCAGTGACACAGAATGAATGCATAAATTCCCACATAGTAAAGTTATAGCAGTATGTTTGTAAAATGTTTATCTATAGGTGGAAACATAGCTTAGCCGTGTTTGGAATTTGACTTTGTATTTACAAAATTATGTAGGTACTTAATGACAAAATTAGATATTGTCATAGCCCCCTTACTATCCCATAAATAGTTATGATGGATTACACAGCTTCTTTACACTATCACTTACCTGGTTATTGGTCCACACTTGGCCATGGCTTTGTACATGTATAGGCTTCTTATTTGACTTCAGAGCGATAAGCCTATTATTTTACTGGTGCTTCTGAACAATTCTAAGAATAACGAATCATAAGATATTTGTTATCTGAGTGGTACTGTATTAAGACCATAGGGTCTTATTTGAATAATATTGCCATAGAATTATTTTCATAATTATCATTTGAGTACCTGTAATTAAACTGCTTATCTTGTATAATATTTCCAAGCCATAGGATGCAACATTGCTGGTTGGCAGGTGAATAGTTGTTATACCCATTCAGTTGAGCTCCTTTGTACAAAGAAATCACAGCACCTTTTTTTTATGTCATTGTGTTGGTACAAGCCTGAGGGCCACCTGATGTTAGGTGGAATAACCTCCTAAAATTCGTTGTTGACTAAATGCATTACAGATGCATTTAGTCAACGACGAATTGCACTGTACTCGTCACACAGAGATGTACAGTGGTTAAGTCTCATGTGCTTTTAATTTTACTGGCTCTCAAGGACTGCTGCCGGAACACACCGTTAGGTGCTTGGCGACAGATTTTCTACTTGAGGGTGGTAGCTAGCCAGGTGGGCATTCACAAAATGCCCTTCCACCATGCAAAATACCCTGTTTTATACAAAGAGATTAGCAGGGGTGTTTAAATCACTTACATTATATACCTAATTTGTAAAATTGTTTTTACAGTATGTTCAAGCAGTGTATTCAGTCAGCAAGTGATGCGGTTGGCAACACAACCCTCCCTCACACAGCGCAGTGTTACCAGTACACTACCCATCAGAAGTCTTGCATTAAAAGATGCCAAAACCACTCCTTTACTTAATGCTGTAAGTATTTTATACCTGGCACTGAAAGAAATAAATCTCTGAGATACAAGAATTATTAGACATGTTATAAGCAGTCGGTCCTAGTTGCCATTTCCGCAGTGGCAAAAAGGAATACAAGTTGAGGAAGGACTTTAGAATCAGTATACATACATATGTTCTAAAGGAACTCCTTCCTTTGGAGGGGGGGGGGGGTTTAGCATACTCAACTTAAAAGGACTTTATGTTGGAAGCTATTGATCCTAGGCCACTAGTTGTGTTTCAAAATTAATAGGTATACAGTGATGTATCTCAATTTAAAAAATTCTTTATCTCAAAAACTACTATCCCTAGAACATGAAAAAAATACCAATTTAAAAAGAATTTATAAGTTCAGAGTTTAGTTTTTGGAATGATCCTTGTATTAATATCTGGAACAATTTAAAAAAAATTGGCATAAATGTAACCTTAAATGTAGGTGTTATGATTCAAAGAAGGAAGGTGCTTGTTTTAAATAGCTTTGTTAAATGAAAACATGAAGAGCCCCTGTGTCTATTACGTGTTCTGCTATTGGTGAGAGCAGTATTATAAGCAGGCTAGCTGCATTATCAATCATATTCTATAAAAATTGCATAGTAGTAGGGTATTTTTGACTAATTACAAATTTACAAGTGAAAAAATTATAGTCATGTGTGGGATTGGAACCCTTTTTTTTCGAATTTCAAAGGTTGAATGAGAGCAAAAATTAGAGTTATGATTCATTATATCATGTTAGCTCATTTGGTTAGAGCATACCCCAGCCAAAGGGGTGGATGGACGCGGGTTCGAATCCCGCACGTGACTATAATTTTTCTCTCCTAAACTAGTAATTTTGTAATGTAATTCGCCAAGCAAGTGTTATGCAAACAAAACAATATTAAAAATATTTTTGACTGACTTCAAAAAAGGAGGAAGTTCTCAATTCGGCCTTTATTTTTTTTGTTGTATTACCTTCTAACTCTTTATAGGGTGTACAATTTTTTTTTTTTTTTTACATTCGCTATAGCTAAGAATAAGCTATAAAAATGTATAATTATTATTCCAGGTTCGCGCATTTCGCACATCAATGGTCCGCCATTCAGCAGAAAAGGGTCACGATCACTCCAAGCTATGGGTCATCGAGAAGGCTGTCTCTGCAGCATTAGTACCTCTGGTACCTTTAGCACTCCTCATGCCAAACAAGATATTTGACTCAGCACTCGCTATTTTGGTTACTGCTCATACATTCTGGTAAGTAGTGGATAGGTATCCATTTCTATATTTGAAAGGGGGGGTTGACACATGAGGCATAGAATTGGTAGCCTTTCTACGCCTTATTTTTTAGCCCTTTTCCATCTCTTGATTATGTTCACACTTTACATTTTATATTTCATATTATAATATGAAAAATAAAATGTAAAAAAAATAAAATGTGTATAATTATCCTTCCTTTTCTAACCTCCTTGCAATCCTTCCAAGTTCATTCAATATGTTCCCCGGTCATATTTCATAGAAGGCGTAATAGACGAGGCTCCCTTAAAAGCTTTGAGTATTATACCCCTTCTCCATATCAAGTAAACTCATACTGCTAAAATATTATATAGGTTAGTAAGTACATATTGTTCTTAGAATTTGAAAGTCTTTTTTGAAGCAGTGATGGCTCAGTGGCCTTGACTATGGACTGCCGTGCCGCAGGTCCATGGTTGGAATCCAGCCGCGGGCTTGAGCTTTACCGCATAGTGAAAGGACATTTTGCGAATGCCCGCCTGGCTAGCAACCACCCTCAAGTAGAAAATCTGTCGCCAAGCACCTAACGGCGTGTTCCGGCAGCAGTCCTTGAGAGCCAGTGAATTTACAGGCACATGAGAGTTAACAACTATGTCTCAAGGTGACGGGCGCAGTTCAATTTGTGATTTGTGACTAAATGCATCTGCTATAGGCAGAGGTTAGTCCGCTAATCATCAGGTGGGCCTCGTGCTTGAACCGTCACAATACCATAAAAAAAGACACATTTATGAAACACGAAAGTCAGCTGAGAAATAACTGAGTTGTTTTTTTTTTATATTTTTCAAAACTAAACCAATTCATTCATTTCCTTAAAATTATCTGCAATTACTTATATTACCCTCCCTTTATCAATCCCTCATGTTCCCAAAGCCTTTTATATTTTATCTATCAAAATTCCTTCCATGTCCTCTACTATTCCTCATTTTTCTATCCATACAATATTTTAATTCCTTAACTCCTTCCTAAGATCTCTTCCTCACCCATTCCTTCCCAATCCCAGGGGGCTAGAAGCCGTCACGGTTGAATACATCCGAGTGCTGCTCTTCGGACCGTTGATCCCGAAGTTAGCATTGGGAGTAGTGTATGGTCTGTCCGCCATGCTGCTTGGCGGCCTGTTGTATCTAAACTTCAATGACATCGGCATGAGTCGAGCGTTCTGGCGGATTTGGAAGAATATGGCAAAGCCGAAACCTCCGCCGGCGAAGGGCCTGAAAAAATGCGAAAACTAGTGTAGTTTAAAGTAAGTTTCGCCTTAACACGTGTTGCCTATACTTACTGCTATACTCAAAGAAGGCAATCAACTTTAACAAGCACAAATATTTGTTTTACTGCTTTTATGAGCAATTCCAGCGTCAACCGTTGAACAAATGCCCTCCACCATAAGACGTTGCAGCCCACCTTCCTGTATTTTTCCCTTAGTACATCTTACGATACCCACGAAAATATATGTACGTGTGCAATTCTATCCTGGCACCCCACGAAAATATCACGTGGGGTGCGGGGTTAGAATTTCACCCCCCTTTTTCTTCCTATGGGTATCGTAAAAGGCGACTAAAGGTAAAATACCTGGTGGGAAGCGGCGCCTTTTGAGGAACTGATATCTTAAACTACGATCCTCAAGGCGCCTGCCAAGCATGAGGATTATGTCAAATCCCCCCTTAATGAGCTCCCTCATTAAGGGGGGATGTGGTGGTCAACTCCACGTCGCGTTGTGTCCACAAACACACTATTTCTCTCATGTCACTTCGGACGCAGCACGATCCTTACAATAATCCCGTCCAGAAGTTAAATTCAAGTTGCACGTGAAAAACATATTGATTAAGAAATCCTACTACACAGTGATTACTTAAACGACAAAAATGCCTGGACAATTCCGCCTCTACTAAGCCATCGCCTGTCACCTACGTAATTTAAACAAATATTGTAATAACTTTATTATATAGTAAGTATGTAGCACGTTGTTAAAAGAAGTTTAAAATAATTGCCCCTCGCAGTGGCTCTATACAATTTTTTTTGCTGAACGTGGCAGTACTGTATAGAATATTTCAATACTAAACTTTGTAATTGACCTTCATAAGAGCGTCGTAGACGCCTAAATTGAATAAGTGATTTTGACTTTTGTTCGGACGGGTACGCAGATGTACCTGTTGCTTTGTACCTTAAGCGCAGAAGACTTTCCAAGGCTAGGAAAATTAAGAGTTCCTATTGGTGCATATAACTAAGCTAAACTAAATATATTTAACAAATGATTGGAGTACAATTTTTTTTATGCCGAAGCAGGAATCGAACCTACGTCCTCCGATATTGCATCGGATGCCTAAACCTCCTCGGCCACCTGGACACGGCATTTGTAGCCAAAATTTCATACTCCAATCGTATTACTTCAACCGTCATAGGAGACGGTGCGCGGCCAACCAGACTACTAGACTTCATCTGATCGAAAGAATCGTTTTTTCAAACACTTAACTCTCGGTATGCTGTCGCTACCTATCTATACTTATAAAAAATAAAAGAAGCTAAACTACCTTATTTATTAATTCACAGGGGTCTAGAAGCGATAGCTGTAGACTACGTACGCGCGACCGTTGTCGGCCCAGTGCTGCCCAAAATTGCGATTGGTCTGGTCTACGCCTTGTCCATTGCAACCCTGGGGGGGCTGTTCTACGTGATCAGCCATGACATCGGCATCGCCAACACTTTCCGTAGAATCTGGGCTATCAAACCTGAACAGACTGCGTAATACAAGTACTGAGTTAGTTCGATAAGTACCTTGGCCGTGGTTAGTATCGGATATAAGTTCTTATTTATTTTCTTATGTTGACTATGCTTGTACCAAATCCCTTTCCGTACATCTCTAACACTAAACAACTGTGTTATTTTATAATTTTCATATAGTTGACCTATGAAAATCGGTTACCAAGCTTCCTAACTATATGGGCAGCGGCTGCTATTTTTAAGTCACAGTTCTTATTTTAGCATGGTGCAACATTCGTCTGCATCATCACTTAGCAACCAGGAGATATAGTAATGTATTGATCAAAGGTTAACTACTCAAAAAAAAAAAAATTGCTGGTCTTGGATTCTAAGTGGTAAAATCTTTCCCATGTCGCAGTAAGACCCTTAATTAAATTCAATAATGATGTGGATCCTAGTTATTCTATGCTAACCATGGCCTATCTTAGTTGAACTATTACCTGAAAAGCCGAGAAACGCTAATGTGTTTTTTTAAACTTTCTATTGATTAAAGAATCAAAAACTCGACAACATCAAAATAAATGCATAATTTTCATGGAATATTCCAGACAAAATAGATGCGAGTAAAATAATTATACGCGCATAATTATAGCGTGCAAATATAACTCGTAGAAAATGAAATGAAACATTTTACTGTCATTATATTAGAAATTTTTTTGAATAATATTTTGAGATAAACAGATTTGTCATCTTGTGTTATTGATATTCAAAAGGTTAACAATATTTATATCAAAATATATTATTAACTAACCTCCATCGTTCGATTGAGATGCATCAAACATTTTTGAAGACCGAGCGAGTGGATTGTAGATGTGGATGACTGTATCTTGAAGTGCGGGCATTCTATGAGGTTACCCACATATACATATAATATACATAAAAAAACCACTACTATTTATAACCACTCATGACCACGGTCGATACTAGTTGAGCGAAACATAATCACATCGCAGAATTATGTCAAAATATATTTTGGACCTTTGGACCCTTCAATCTCAATAAATATTATTTACTGTTGTATTCTACATGTTCAACGAGTTTTTGTATCGTTGAAAGTTTTGAAGAACATTCAAGAGTTGTAAAATATTTTTTTTGAATCATGTCGATCTGTTGCCTATTCGCCCATGCCTGGGGTTGCTATCATTTAATGTTAAGTTTTACTTATTTTAGTCTTTATGACTATTTTCTGTGGCAACACAAAAAAATTGACAATATCAGGTACTTAGTATTTTTTTTCTAAATTGATAATTGTTATTCAAATTAAGTATTATTTTGAAATTCAATTTATTATTTTATTAGTTACGAAGGTGAGTTGTGAAGTACCGTCTATGGAACTTATTAATTTATTGTTAGTAATACATGAATAGTTGAATAAATGTTTGGTTTTATTTTTAAGGTCTTCCCTCTAGGTGCTAGTTTTTAGGAAATTGTTTCTACCATATAAGCATCGCACAATATTTTCTGTAAACTATATCTAATCTATAATAATCTTATATTACACAAAGGAAATGTTCCTGATAATTTTCAGTATTACTGTCACATACCTAGTAAAAATTTTATAAAAATTCAAGAACTTTCACAGAAGTACCCACTCTTATTGACCATATACTTAGGTTTACTAAAAACAATCTGAACTTGTTGGTGTCGTTTTAGGGTATATTCCATTAGTCGCTAAGAACGTTATTTTCGATAATTTTGATCACATTCTGCGTCTATGGTTGTGATCACTGTGATCGTTTGTAACTGTCATCCCCGTTCCATTTTTGGATAAGAACGCTAAGAATGCCACTAAAATTTGCCACTTCTGTCACTTTTGACATTAGATGTAGCTTTTATGGCGAAAATAACGCCAAGACCCATGTGGAACAACTTTTTAGGAGTGTGATCGTTTTTAGCGTTTTTAGCGAATCTAACTTCAAATGGTAAGCACCCATAGCAGTGACGTGACCGACATTTCATAACGGGAGAGAATTTCTCATAGCACTACTGCTAGAGCCAATCAGTAGTGACACGGTTATTATTATTATTATTTCTTTGTTAATGGCTTCTGTGGTTTACTGTTACCACAATTCTGCCAATGTCCGTTCATGCTAGTTTCATAAGTCACGTGGAGTTATTACTTTAATTTAGAATATGATCGGTATTTAGAATGATGATACGACCAGACTTTTGAAGACCATGATGATTTATCTAAAACAAAGAAATGACACAACTACATAACTAAAATAATCTCTAAAATACTTATTACTAACATTAACCTGCATAAATTTTACAGTACATACAGCTATATATATACATACAATATGTAACAAACAATATTTACAATTTGATTTTGTTTATATTTACAAATTTACACAATAAATGGTTGATTAATGGGGAAAACATAAGAGAAAGAAGATATTTAAATGATGTTGGACGGGAGACTTCAGGAGGGAGGATATCATATACTGAATAACAACGATTTGGACATTCAAAGAAAATATGGTCCATGTTTCCTTCGTCGAGACCACACTCACATAATGAGTGGTCCCTAACCCTAATTTTCATTAAATGAACTGGAGTACAGGCATGACCCAGTCGCAGACGGCATAGTGTTGATGTGGTTACTTTATTGGACTTACGAAATTTGAAGAACCAAGGAGTTTTTGGAATCGTGGGTTGGATATCTCCATAATGTCTACCTCTATACTTAATGAAATTTTCCCAATATTTGGACCAAGATTCAAATAGCTGCAATTTTGGTAGAAGACACAAGTCATGGGAGTATATTTTGAAGTGCTCAAGGGAACCTATTTGTGAAGCAGTTTTTGCGCAAGAATCAGCTGTTTAGTGACACGGTTGATAAACGAAATTCATGGAAGTCTTCCATGTCAAAATTAAACCAATGGCGTATGGAGTCACATGATTAAAAAAAATGCTTCTAGAATTCGATAATTGGGAAACGAAATCTCTTAAACATGACTGATTACCTTTAGAACCGAGCTCGTTTGAGTGGTAAAACGTGTGATTTGAATGCACCACCCCATGCGGTTATGCAATAAGATACTATTGATTGACAAAGGGATATGTAGAATGATTAAATGAGAGTTTGACTCACCACATACCTCAATTTCTTGAAAAGCCATATGAGCTTCCTAACTCATAATGCTATCATATTTATATGGGATGACCAAAATAAGCGTTGATCTATCATGACGCCTAGATAATTCATTTCAGAAACTTTCTCTATTGTAGGACAAGTACAAGATTGGGATTCCGAACAACTATGAACTTTAATGTTAAAATAACATGGGAGATGGCTGTTATCGCGTAGAGCGAATGTTATATATTTGGTTTTGATAACATTCAATGTTAGGAGAGTCCTTCTACCACTGGGACACAATGCTCATGCCATTTTGCCAATATGTATATACTATGGAGTTAATCCTAAGAAATTTCCAACATTCAGTTTAGATTTTGTCATATTTACAGGGTACTAAAACAGCAACAATAAAAACAACTTCATACAGTAATAACATTATATTTCAACATCATAATAATTATTCATTTTATTTTCTTTAAATAAAACAATTAATGGTATCCATATACCTAAATAAGTGCTTAAAAAGATAAATTTATACAATATGTATTCTGTAATACTGTCATAAAACATTTATCTTGTAAATTCGAGCGTTAAAATAATGATTGTACCTAACGAAATTTTACAATTATAATATACCTATTTTATGTGACCTTTATATAAAATTATTAACAGAAAAGTAAAAGTAAGAAATACTTGCTTGTTTTCGCCTAACTACATCTAGAATTAATATTTACACAATAAAAGAAAAAGAAATTGTAAGTTTTATATATGATTTTTTCAATGAACTTTATTTTTCCTTCCACAAAAAGAAATAAGCTCTGGTAATTTTGTCTTTCTTTTCCCAAACTAGATTTTTTTAAACTTTTACCATCGTCCATTATAAATAAGTACATTTATACGAATACAATTTAAATATTTTATCTAAAAACTAACCAGAATAATCGAAATCCATTGGGGTACATAGAAATGTAAAAGTATTACAAAATTACAATATTTATTCCCTCGTAAATTTGTAATGTAATCCGCCGAGCAGACGTTATTGCAAACATAACAATATTAAAAAAAATTAAAAGTAGTACCTCGGAATTTCGATTTAATCTATCTACCTGAGTAAAGCACAGCGGTTCGCTCGAAAATAAGTTATAACTCGGATTAAAAAGCGTTTCAAAGGGCGTAAGAACGCTTTTACAAAACCAAGTGAAAAGTGGTTCTGTGCGAACCAGAATATCTACATATTAGCTCTTGACCAATTGCTAATTTTACAGACACGCTCTGGTAGAATATATAACTATGAAACCAGCATGTAAAATACGCTTTAATTGGAATATATTATAAAACAGTCGCCACGCACCTATCGGTGTGTTGCGGCAGATGTCCTTAAAACCCGAAATTTTAGGTTATCTTGAACAACCATTTTCGACGCACTTACCATCATTTGACATAGTGGTCAAAGGCTAGCCTATCTGCACTAATATTATAATGGAGAAAGATTTGTATTTTTGTATGCAACGAATAAACTTAAAAAACTACTGGACCGATTTGGATGAAATTTGTTATGTAAACAGTTTGAGACCCGGGGACGGACATAGGATAGTTTTTATCCAACTGTGCAAAAAGAGAGAAGGCTAGTCAGTTATAAATTAGAATAGCTCTTCCTTTTTAATATTGTTTTGTTCGCAATAAAACCTGTGCTATGCGGATTACATTACAAAATTACAAATATACGAGAGGGAAAATTTTCCCAATACAATGGTTAAAGAACGATAGAAAGAAATTGAGTTATGACCTCATTGTCATGTTAGCTCAATCGGTTAGAGCATACCCCGGCTAAAGGGGTTCGAATCCCGCACATGACTTAAATTTTTCCTTTCGTATATTTGTAATTTTGTAACGCTCTATTTAAATACTCTCCTTTAAGTCTGCCAGTACTTCATTGATATTTCCTGTGACAATATTGGGTGTAGATACAATTTCTCCTTCTGGTTAGGTAATGCTTATTTAATTAATTTCTAAATGAAGACATGAGTCCCTCACGAGGTGAGATGCGTCCGATGGAATATCCTAAGCGCCTCCCACTGCTTGGTGTGCAGCAGTATGTGCGGGCGGCGCGTGCGCATGTACTGCACCGCTTCGGACGGTAACCATCCGTTTTTCTGCAAAGGAAATAGTTTCTTGTTACGGAACTGGATATACAGGGTGGCAACCTTCAGCGTGGCAGTAAGGGGAAGTACCTTATCCGTTGGAGCTACTCGGAAATGGTCTTAGGAGACAATCCATATTTTTTTATGGAATTTTGATCCCCATTCGGGGAATTAAAAAAAAAATGTTAGCAAGAAAATAGCTAATTTACACAAAAAAAGTTTTTGATGCCAATCAATCCTGTCTCTAATACTGATCAAAAACTTCTATTGGACCAACCATCGTTGGAGTACTCAAAGTCACAAATTTCAAAAAACTTTTCCCGTACATTAGTAAGTAAGTGCCTTTGTCTACAATCTCACCTGATAGTAAGTGATGATGCGGTCGAAGGTGTTACAAACTTTACCTAGAATTACTGTCTCTCAAGGACAGCTGTCGGAACAAATCGTTAAGTGCTTGCCGGCAGATTTTCTACTTGCGGGTTACACCATGCGGTGAAGCCAAGTTCAAGCCCGCGGCGGGATTCAAACCATGGACCTGCGGCACGGCAGTCCATAGCCAATGCCACTGAGCCATCACTTGTCTCCTTCACCCAGTAATGAACCTTGCAAGTGTGCCATACACGCATAAACACAGTATTGTTTGCGCACAATTGCTTCGAAGCTAAATATCTAACACTGCGGTAGTACCCATCAAGACTTAATCTTTCTGAAGCGACTTACCATCAGGAACAAGTTAGTATTAACAAGACGCAGAGCTGTTAATTCGTTACTAAATCATGTTCAGATTTAATATTGTGAACACGATGTTGTACTCACTCTAGTTCACTGGATGTTCACTCACCATCATAAGGTAGCAGCCGACGAGCGTGGCGCTGCGCGTCCGTCCCGCCTTGCAGTGGACATACACAGTTCCGCTGTTCACTTGCTGTTCACTCAATGGAACGCCTGCTAACTTTCCACCATGGGGTAGAAACCTGACCAAAATACACCAAGTCCAATCAAAAAGATATTAAAACACATAAGTACAAATAAAAAAATAAAGATATTCAACTTACTTATAGAACTCAAAAGAATGGAATAACTTGTTGAAGTCGTTCTGCTCATTAAAATACATACTGAGCTTTCATTTTCATGACCAGTCATCACAAAAAAGATAATCCAAAAAATTATGCAGTCAAATATAAAAATATATGCGTCGACTTCAAGCAGTGGTGGCTCAGTGGCATTGGCTATGACTGCCGCGAGCAGGTCCATGGTTCGAATCCCACCACGGCCCTGAGCATCACCGCATGGTGGAAGGGGATTTTGCGAATGACCACTAGCGACCACCCTCACGAAGAAAATCTGTTGCCAAGCACTTAACAGCAGCTGTCCTTAAGAGCCAGTAATTCTAGATTAAGCATGTTAACACCTTCGACCACATAACCACTAACCAAAAGGTGAGATTATGGTCAAAGGTCTAAATATCGGTAATAAAAAAACTTTTTAACCAACTTCAAAGAAGAAGGTTCTCAACTACATTGTATTTTTTGTGTCTCATAACTTTACAGGGTGTACTGATATTGATATATTCGACAGCTGGTGCTTGTCATGTGGTCCCATTTAAATTTAAGTGAGATATGACGTAGTATTTAAGTTATCCCTAATAATGCTTATTTTAATATGTTACTATTTCTTTTCACCACCGTGTTACTTAAAATGTGATACTTTCCATACAAAGGATGTCTGGAAGAAATCACTATATGCGATAAGACCGCCCATTGCACAACCATAGTCTAAGAGTACTATTTACTAGTGGCTCTCCGTGCTGTGACCCCCGCGAGTCTGCCCTTGCATAGCTTACTATTGAATAAAGATAGCGCACGCTAATGGGAGAACGCAGGGGCGACCACGCATCTTTTGTAGCGATGAACTGCTGATTGCAACAATCAAAAATGACAGTTTTAACAGATTTTGACAAAAGTCAAAAGACAGATAGGTAACAGACCTTCATGCGCCCAAACGTTAGTCGCCGACCGTTTTTTTTCTTTTATGACCTGAGACGATAACTGGCATATACTTTGATCGAATTTAAAATTTCGTACCATCCATTCTACTAAGGAGTTTACAATAACATAGTATATATACAGGTTGTACTCCCATGGTCAGTATTTCATTTTATTTCATATTATTATTATTCTAAAATCTAATTGAAACAAAATTTAAGTTTATTGGCATTTATTTTAAAATACAAGTAGTAATTTCTTCTTCCTCCCTTAACACAAATTAGCCCAATATATATCTTCCTCCACTCCACTTCAATTTTAGTGTGTAATGGCCAATGGGTATCTACACTTTGGATACTGCAACACGTTTCATACGCTTGATATATCCTGTAAAATAAAACCAAATGTAACAAATGATATCTGTAAAGTGACTATAATATTAGGTCCTTACATATGAAATTGGCGTTTTTCGTACTGGCCACTTTAATCACGAATTTCTCCTCTTTGGTAAGGAATTCCAAATTCAAATTTGTACAGCTATAGACTCATGTATTTGTGCTTCGATGATCGTCATTCATTTGTTTTTTTTCTTCTGTTTTTTTCTGTTGGCGTCACTCATTTTACAAAATGGAAAACCTTAAATATCGCATTATTTACGAGTACGAGTTCCGCCGTGGCACTAGTGCTGCGGAAACAACTCGAAGGGTGAATGATGTGTATGGCGGTCGTGTTGCAAAAGAAAACACAGTTCGTTTTTGGTTCCAACGTTTTCGTTCTGGAAATTTCGACCTGCAGAACAAGCCCCGTGGACGGCCTGAGACTCAAGTTGATAATGAAGAGTTGAAGGCTATTGTGGAAGCGGATCCATCGCAAACCACGTCCAAGTTAGCTGCAGGCTGCGATGTTAGTGATAAAACTGTTTTAATTCACTTGAAGCAAATTGGGAAGATTAAAAAGCTTGAAAGGTGGGTACCTCACGAATTGACTGAAACAAACCGGCAAACGCGCGTCGACTGCTGCGTTACATTACTAAACCGGCACAATAATGAAGGTATTTTAAACCGAATCATTACCTGTGATGAAAAATGGGTTCTTTACGATAATCGGAAGCGCTCAGCGCAATGGTTAGATCCTGGCCAGCCAGCCAAATCCTGCCCCAAGCGAAAATTAACCCCAAAAAAGTTACTTGTAAGCGTTTGGTGGACTAGTGCCGGTATTGTTCATTACAGTTTTTTCAAATCTGGCCAGACTATTACGGCTGATGTCTATTGTCAGGAATTGCAAACCATGATGGAAAAGCTAGCGGCTAAACAACCTAGGCTGGTCAATCGCTCCACGCCACTGCTGCTTCACGACAACGCTAGACCACACACTGCGCTACAGACGGCTACTAAATTAGAAGAGCTTCAATTGGAAAGTCTAAGACATCCTCCGTACTCCCCGGACCTTGCTCCAACAGATTACCATTTTTTTCGAAATTTGGATAACTTCTTGCAAGGGAAAAAATTCAACTCCGATGGGGCAGTCCAAATCGCCTTCAAAGATTTTATTGATTCCCGTCCGACTGGTTTTTTTAGTAAAGGGATCAATGAACTACCTATGAGATGGCAAAAGTGCATAGAAAATAATGGTTCATACTTTGATTAATTAAATATATTATATTAAAAAATATTCGACTTTTTGTTCCTCCCATACAAAACGCCAATTTCATATGTAAGGACCTAATATTTTAATATTTTTATGTTTTGCAATAACGCATGCTTTGCGGATAACATAAAAAAATACAAATTTACGAGAGACAAAATTTAAGTCATTAACTGGAAAAAAAATCCTCTAGTAAATTTGTATTTTTCGCAAAGCATGCGTTATTGCAAAACATAAAAATATTAAAAATATCATAGTCGCTTTACTTATATCTTTTATTACATTTTGGTTTTATTTTACAAGATATACCAAGCGTATGAAACGTGTTTCAGTATCGAATATACCCATTGGCCATTACACACTAAAATTAAAGCGGAGTGGAGGAAGATATATTTTGGGTTAATTAGTGTTAAGGGAGGAAGAAGAAATTACTACTTGTATTTTAAAATAAATGCCAATACAAACTTAAATTTTGCTTTAATTTGATTGTAGCATAATAATAATATGAAATAAAATGAAATACTGACCATGGGAGTACAACCTGTATATATACTATGTTATTGTAAACTCCTTAGTAGAATGGATGGTACGAAATTTTAAATTCGATCAAAGTATATGCCAGTTATCGTCTCAGGTCATAAAAGAAAAAAAACGGTCGGCGACTAACGTTTGGGCGCATGAAGGTCTGTTACCTATCTGTCTTTTGACTTTTGATTTAATTGCTATAAAATCTCTAAAAACTGTCTATTTTGATTGTTGTAATCAGCAGTTCATTGCTACAGAAGATACATGATCGCCCTGCGGGTCAAGAAATACAAAATCTATAAATTTAATGTAAATAATAAATGATTTTCTTAGACTTATGTCCAAGAAAATCAATGAGACGCGGGCTGCAGCGAGGCTAGTTGTATCAGAAATAGGTAGGTAAGTGGTAAATATACAATAATTTTACATACATAGTAATGTATTTATCTCGAATTAATATACTGGTTACAAAAACATGGAAAAAAAATAATTGATTATACGAACGAGAGAGAGCCTATCACTTTTAGGCAACTGACGGCGTATCAAGATATTGCCATTAAATTAAGCGCAGCGTCCATACTTTCAATACCTTATATATCCTTATATCTCCGTCATTTTGAAAAAAAACTAAAACTGAATGACAAAAAAATTATGGACTTATCAAACCTGATCACAAAATTTCGTGAGAATCGGTTGAGAAATGAGACCTGTAGAGGAGAACAACCGGACATACGAAAGCATTTTTGTCTAAGTTGAAGCAGAGACGCTTCGCTCGAACTAAGTTCTCGCTCGGTCAATAAGATTATTTAGATGTATATTCGCTGTGCAATAAAGAGTTTTGTATTATATTGTATTATTATGTTTGTAGTCGGTTGTTTTCTTGTTAACTTTTTTGTATTTGATCCCGAGAATCTGACAATTTTTTTTGAAGTCTATTAAAATATGAAAACCTTAGTCGGAGAGCTGCGTTAAGGTAACGGGTCGACTAAATATTGCCAACCTATATTCGATTGTTTTTTCTCGAACGGCCAATATACAAATAAGGTTATATATAGTTTATAAAGTTAATAGTGTGTTACCTGTTAATGAACGTGACTCCCTCGTAAAGCTTGTCTTGATCAGGTGCCTCGAATATATCCGTGGTCGCGAGCTGCAGGAACTCCACGCCGTGCTGACGCCATTTCTGAAACAATCGCATTCAATACACTATCGAAGGCAATTTCAATCCGTTGGACATACGCTTTTAACAGGGTCTTTGTTTCCTTATAACTAGCTGTGACCTGGGATTCTTCAAGCCTAAACCAGTTAGTACCTTCAAGCATGCGTAATTTTTAACCAAAACAAAAATAAAAACCGGCCAAGTGCGAGTGGGACTCGCGCACGAAGGGTTCCGTTCCATTATCTATAACCTAATCTTGCAAGTTACATACACTTTTCGCAGTGTCCGACTGAGCTGGGTAGGTACGGCGAAAACCTCTTTTATTGTACGGGAGCCCCTTTAATTATTTATTTTATTTAATTATATTTAAAGAGAATACAACTAAATATTCTGTGAATAGTTAAAGCGTCTACCTGTCACCGTTATTAGTATCGAGCAAGAAACGGTAAAAAAATCAAGTTTGTTGTATGGGAGCCCCTCTTAAATATTTATTTTATTTTAATTTTAGTATTTTTTGTTATAGTGGCAATAGAAATACATCATCTGTGAAAATTTCAACTGTCTAGCTATCACCGTTCTTGAGATACAGCCTGGTGACAGACGGACGGACGGACGGACAGCAAAGTCTCAGTAATAGGGTCCCGTTTTTACCCTTTGGGTACGGAACCCTAAAAAAAGGAGGAAGGTTCTCTATCTAGTTGACCCGTATATTGCATTTTATGTAAGGGCTTTGAACTTTGAGCAACTAACAGCTCGATGCTCAAGTATAAGTTTTGCTGGATTATATAATATTGATGATACGATTTTGTGGGGTAGCGTACGCCTCCTTACAAGCTCCAAGTTTGTCCCATTTCGTCCGATTAATTGCTGCCACCATACCTCTTTCTACTGCCAAACAGTAATGTTCGCATTACTGTGTTCCGGTTTGAAGAATATGGCACATGAGACTTAAGGCGCTGACAAATGCTGAAATTCCATCATTATCAGACGGCGTAGGAGTGAAATAGAGGCAGCAACGGTGAAATCGCGATCATCCTCGCACATATCTGGTGGATCAGCCTAATCCTGGCAACAAGCTA
Source organism: Plagodis pulveraria (assembly GCA_963890685.1). Taxonomy (NCBI): domain Eukaryota; kingdom Metazoa; phylum Arthropoda; class Insecta; order Lepidoptera; family Geometridae; genus Plagodis; species Plagodis pulveraria. The sequence goes on along the minus strand of OY982964.1, from coordinate 3,477,932 downwards.
TGTGTGTGCTTGGCGACCAAAGTTCAACATGAGTATCGCATTCGAAGGTATCCATTTGGATAGCTGCTTCATTTGAGCTTAAGTAAAATGAGCACGTGTGGAGGAATTCAAGCTAGACATGGTTAGAACCATGTCTATACTCGGTGCCAAATAGCACGGCAATAGATTTTGTATATTTTAGAGTCGTTTATTTGTACCGTTGCGTCCTTGTAGGCCCTGTACCACGAAATTCTAACGATACGAGTTTAGCAATAGACCATAATTAGGTTTCGTGGTACAGGCACAGCCTGGACACTCGACTCATTCTCTATACAAAAGCCGCGTTCTAACTACCTATTACACAGACACTACACAAATGTTGTTTTTGTACACGCGTAAATGTGTGCGTGAACTCTAAGGTTGTCATCGTATGAATAACCTTACAATCTTTTGATGCTCTTATTATGACTTATTAGATTTCGTAGGTTATGCGTACCTTACCTACCTTCTGAAACATTTACAAGCACAACAATCCAACCCACAACCGAGTAGGTAACCATTACTTCACATTTCATTCCATTACTTATACAATAATAGATACCTACACTATACAAAAAGTATCATTCAAAGTTCACATTTTATACAAGTAATGAAAACAATAATAATTTATGTTCTTCTCGTATAATAAACAATTCTGAAGTGTGCCGCGTGTCATCCGTAGCGAAGGTCGGTGTGTATTGCTTTTGTCTATGGTAGGTATAGGTTACACTTGTTTCGCTACAAACGGATATTTTTTGCAAACGAAATTTATCTAAAATAATCATTTGAATAACAGTTTGAATAAAATAAAATAGAAAGATAAAGTATTATGTTTGTATTTTTTTCAATACCTACTGTACATTACCGGTTTTTATAAGTTACCTACTGTATAACTGAAGAACGACAAATAGGTAGGTACTTAGTGTAGGTTACCAAGAATGACTTACCTCGTTTTATCCTTAGGGAATCTATAAAAAGTCCTATCCTTTTCTCGTTTAGTTGATAGGCAACCGTAAAAATAAAAAAAATCACAAGAATACCCCATTCTCAACTTTTAAAATACTCGTACAATCGTCACGCTTCGTCGTCACGTCATTGTGCGCGTCGCGCGAGTTGCGCGTCCCGTACCCAAGTCAGCTTAGCGACAGCTCAGAATCAGTGGCGGGGTGAGGACGGCTCGTTTTGGTGGGGGGAGAGGAGTGTCCATTCTATACGTAGTATTATTATATGTTCTATGGTACAGGGCCTACAAGGACGCAACGGTACAAATTAACGACTCTAAAATATACGAAATCTATTGCCATGCTATTTGGCACCGAGATATCTTGAATTCATCCACGCCTCCAAACCATTGACAATTCGACTCCCTGCGCAGTAGTTCATAGACATTGCTGCTAGGCTATTTTTGCCTCGACAACTTTTTTAGATGACTGTAAAAGTAGGTTGGTATACCGAAGTAGTTAGCTAGACAAAGGAGACAATGGCAGATTGTGATCGTCAAGCAATATTTGAATCCAAATCTAGATCAAGAACACAAGAAGCTTCTGTGTTAGATATATTTAAATAACAAAGAGTGTGTTCAGAAGAACCACTTGAACTGATGAACTGTACCCGATAAATATTATATGGACGGTTATTGTTACTGTACAAAAGTGTCTACGGCATGTCGTATTATTATATAATATTAAGTGTATAAATAAATAACACGTTATTGAGACGTTTAGGAACATTTGCCACGAGGGAGGTCGTTAGACGTGTAGGGCACTGCAGTAAATGAAATGACTCGGCGGACGAGATGTAACCAGCGTCTTGGGTTACGAGCGCAGTGCCGTGTCGTGCATAACGAGGATGATGACACTGCAACTGTACTAATGTGCCGCTTACCGTCAGGCGGGAGTCTTATTGTTTTTTGCGAGTATGTTTGTCATAGCTTTTGAAGCAGTGCTTCTAAATATCTTGCGGGTATACAATATACATATGAATACACTTTATTAGTTAAAAAAGGAGCGCGTGACATCTAAGTAAAGTATACGCGGGCGATGTCGCGGCACCGCCGGCTTTAGCTTCACCGCAAGGTGGAAGGGCATTTTGCAAGTGCCCGCCTATTTAGCTACCACCCTCAAGTAGAAAATCTATCACCAAGCACCTAACGGTGTCTTCCGGCAGCAGTCCTTGAGAGCCAGTGAAATTACAGGCACACGAGGCTTAACAACTATGTCTCAAAGTAACGGGCGTAGTGCAATTCGTGAATCGTTATGAACTGCATCTGTTATAGGCTGAGGTTAGTCCGCTTAACATTAGGTGGGCTGTAAGCTTGTTCTGTCACAATAACATAAAAAAAAACAAGTAAGTACTAAATAATAAGTGAATTGACACATTGAATACGTCTCTGACGCATATTTTAGTGCATAAATACACATGACTATTGAACTAACTTATCATGCATTTACTTAATAATTAGTCAACGTACATTAATACACTAAACATTAAGTTAAAATGTGATTTAGTAATTAATTCTTGGAAACGTCTATTAGCTTGTACCTATATACCTTACAAGCACTATCTCGTGCTAAGCGAAAATCACATTCCTAAATTATTTGAGCACAACATATTTTGTCCTGAGCTCAGCCTTAGGCATCCGGCGCGAAATGGAGGGACGCGGGTTCGATTCCCGCCATGAAAAAAAAAAGATTTTATTCGCTGCAAGAGCTTGTCTATAATTACTTTTCCGGTGGAGTCTACAATCCGTTTTTTAATGTAACTTGCGCTTTACGACGAATCTAACGATATCTCATACATTAAAATCGATTAAGACGTTTAGAAATTATGATGGAATAAAGAAAATCACAAACATCGAGTACATGAATCCTACACATTTTACACACACTTTCTTGGGCAGTTGTGTAATAAATTAAGGGTTTTGTTTATTCTGTTCTACTAGTAGGCAATCTGTTTATGAACAATACTTACTTATAATAAAACTGTAACAGATACAATTCTCAAAATGGCATATATTTTGAAAAAAAAAATTGAGAGCATTCTGTAGCTGACACTGATGCCAAAAGTGTATTTTTTATATTTTTGTCTGTCTGTCTGTTTGTATCCCGGCCGCGTATCACTCCAAAACTACAGAATGAAACTAAATTGACAAGAGACTTGACCAGTAAATCATCTCTCAACTTTATATGTGAATAGAGTAGATTTTTAAAAGATTCACATCTAGCTAGAATGCTGTATCGTTTAAGTCGAGAGAATTAAATGCTCCCTTGTTCCTGTAGCTGAGCTGCTTTGATTAATAGCTTCTGCTCGCTATTATTTTTTCACTGTTTTCAGTTTAATATTAGTAATAGTTTAACAATCATCATACTGCTTGTGGCTGTCAATAGGATGAGTAAGTACCCAGAATGTATTTCAATAAATTCACTTATCACCAAGTGAGTCAAGTTGGGGTTATTAGTACCAACAATGTGTCATAGGTATGAGAAATTACAAAAAATTTGCTTATGACTTATTCCGACCTACTTTGATTCTGAACTGGTTATGTCTTGAAGTGGATGATCAATATATTTTAGACTATAATATGTATGAACATATGTATAGAATCAAAATATGAATTTTGCTTGCTAAAAATATTGTTTCAATTATTGGGAGAAATTTTACCAGGTGGTAGGTCTCTCAAGAAAGAGTCCGTTCTTCGTGGGTATCACCGCAGTGTCAGATATTCTGCCTCTGGTGTTTAAGATGGAGATCACTGTAGCAAGTAAAATTTCTGGGTGAACCAGTAATAGAATTAATGTCTCGGATTGAGCAGCACAGTGGAGTGTTGAGCAGAAGGATTAGGTGATACTGAAACTGTAAGGGACAGGTGTGACGCTTACCATCAGGCAGGCGACTTGTTCATCTCAACACAAAATCACATGAAAAAAATACTCTATTCTTTTCTCACTGTGATAAGTATGGCCATACGCAGGAATGTTGAATCGATTTAGGGATGTCTTATTTAAAGACATCTATCCTAAAAAAACAATCATGTTTATTTCTTTTTGTGTTAAGTACTGTACTGTACGGTATCAGCTGGATTGTCCACTGCTGAACACAGCCTCCCACATTATGGGGGGTTTGCCATAATCCCCACGCTTGGCAGGCGTCTTGGGGATTGCAGTGTGATATATCAGTTCCTCAGAAAGCGCTGCTGCCCACTTTCTGGTGTAACCCTTAGTCGCCTCTTACGACACCCACGAGTAGAGATGGGGGGGTGACATTCTAGCCCGGCACCCCACGGGCTAAGTAATGATGTGGAATAAACAACAATTATGTCACCTTGTAAAACACAGCTCTGTCACACATACCTAAACTGTTAGGCAGTTTACGTCACATGTGTTATTTGCTTAGTAAATATGGCTTGGTGAATACCTACTCATATGTGCTCCATTAGAATGTAATCTGTCTCACTATAGCATTTAGAATTATACAGGGTTATTGGTAAAATGCTAACAACCTCTTAGGATTGACTTTTTTTTTATGCCTGATAGGTTAGCCTTGGACCACTATCTCACCTGATGGTAAGTGACGATGTGGTCGAAGATGTTGTTCAGGCTAACCTAGAAGTACTGGCTCTCAAGGACAGCTGTTGGAACACACCGTTAGGTGCTTGGCGACAGATTTTCTACTTGAGGGTGATAGCTAACGAGGCAGGCATTCGCAAAATGCCCTACCACCATGCAAACCATGACTTCTAATAGTCCTAACAAACATTGAGTTTTTTAATATTATTTTAGTGTTTGTTTATGTGTATTTGATGGAATAAGCACTAGGACCACATGATGTTAAAAGTCTCTTCCTGTAATTTATTATTTAATATTTTTTATTACTTTGCTCAATGTAAATATTCAATTATATATAAATTAAACCATTAACCCTAACATATCTGTAATTACTTAAAACAATAGAGCTCTATTGTTATCTTGTTAGAATTCTCACATTAGGCCACAATGATTGCAATGAGTTATTACAATCATTGGCCTAATTAAAATTTATAAATGTTTTTTGCATGGTGGTAGGGCATTTTGCGAAGGTCCAATTGGCTAGCCACCACCCTCAAACAGAAAATCTGTCGCCAAGTACCTAACGGCGGGTTCTGGCATCTGTCCTTGAGAGCCAGAAATTCTAGGTTAGCCTGAACAACATCTTTGACCACATCATCATTTACCATCAGGTGATATAGTGGTCAACTAATTGGCTAACTTATCAGGAATATAAAAAAGAACTCTTTACTATCTCTTTACAAATGTAAATGAAATCCATTTAAACATATTGAAATTTGAAACATACCAAACAAATAGTTTTTTATTTTAATCATCAAATTGGGTAGAGATTTATAAGTGCTTCAGACATTTGTTTTCATATTTTGAAGTAACCTATTTGTGAATTTCTTTTCAATTATAATTTCAGGGTTTTTTTATGATAAGCAAGTCTTTGATTTTAATCAGCCAACCGTGGGTCAGGCACGGAGCCTACTGATTTCAAAGGCATCTGTTTACCTTTAACTTTAAGACTCCCAGGTTACAATCACATATAAACATGACAGTAAGTTGTTCTATTCTTTTGCTGTTTGCATCATGAAAATAGCTGTGATAATTTAATAAGTAGCAATGTTGACTTGGAAATAAGATGAGGGAACTTACTAGGTATAGATTGTTGGTATATTTAAATAATGTAAATGATAAATAAACAAGGTATCTACCTCAGCATCATTGGAGAATAGCTTCAACTCATATGTTTCATTCATGGATACAACACCTTTGACATTTTCTTCATCTTTCAACTGAAAATGAAAAATTATGTTATTTAAAATTAGAGTATGAAACAGTTAAGGACAAATATTTTTTTTTTAAATGGTGGGTCAAAACTACAGAAATGGCATAAAATTATAGAAGAGTAGCTTTTGTGTTCCATTTAATATGATTCATAGATTAAAAATGTGAAATGTTCAAACCTAAATTATTTAATTACATTGACTGTGGGCAGGGAGATGACTCTGTGTAATTATCTATTAACTGTTGAAGATGTACCAAAGAAGGTGCATAAGAGGATACAAAAGAATTTTAAGATTAAACATTTTACTTATTTAATCTATGAAAAATTATAATTGACCCACAAAAGTTACTATACTGAAATCCTCAAGAATCTGTCCCACATATTTGTTTAAGAAACACATTAATTTAATTCAGAAATGTGTCATAGAACCGTCTTATTGACGAAAAAGCCTCAATTTTACTACTGACCAAATGACCTATAAAACTCGCCTGTTTTGTCATGCTCTGGAAAGGGAGTGCTCCTAGGATGACTGTATCATCCATGCGATCATACCAGCGCCTGCTGGTAGCCTTCTCCATCAGCACATTGTACAGCAACGTGGGATAGAAGGTGACCCTGGCGAACATCGCGGTGCCCTGCGGAAACACACTGCCGTTACACTAAACTGCCACAAACCACATCGCGAACCTAAACTGTGACGCCAGATGCCGTGTACCATGGTGAAAGCTGCTGTTGGTGGTGGGGATTGAATAATAATTTCACGAGGATCTTCCTCCTCCATTCCACAAGTTGTTTTGATCAGTTTTGATTGGTGTCAGTTTCAATTTTCTGACTTAGACTTTGACAGTCACATACAAATGTCAGTTAGGTAGTTGCCAGTTGCAACCTAAGACTCCGCTGTCCTTTTTTTGTACGTGGATCTACGTATAAATAATGTATATTCGTAGATTTGGATACAGAATAAAGTAACGTGGATGTAAGCATTGGTAAAGATAATATGATCTAAGTATAGTTCTTTAAATATTATTGTATCGTATTGTTATTTCCCAACTACGAGTACAAAGGGATCAATTCAATTCGAAAATACCATTATCCAACGCGTACTTTAAACCACGCTGATAAATAAATACCAATTACTGTGTTATACAATAAAAGAGAAAAACCATTTACTGTATTTTACACTATACCGTGTGGAAGAAATAATAATTATATTCTTATCACTATACCACTTGACCGTTTAATGCGACTTTAAAAAACTAACAGGCATCGAAAGTATTTTTAATTTTAAAGTTACTCACTTATCCATACAAACACTACTAAGCTTCAGTTACATATTAAGTAGTTACCAAGTTATTTACAAAATATATTTTAATATAATGACGCCTGAGAACTTTATTACGTAAAGGTAAGTCGGTAATATGCTACATTATATTTAGTAGGCGTAATAACTTTAACCTTGTGAGAAACTGATGCAATTTTAAGAAAAACTTGATATACTCGTAGTTGGTTTTTACAAGCTTCTGACTGTGGCTTAGCATTCTACCTTAATTAATTTGTACTCAGTACTTATTCATAGAAATTAGGAGGTGCTTGCGTAGAATTAGGTAAGTATGGTACATTAAAATAACCCGGTTTACATCTCACTTGCACGATATTGCTGTCTCTAGTGTGCAAGTATATAGTTATGATCATTCGCGGCTATTTAGATAACTTTCTTTATTTAACTGTGGTACCTATATTATGCTCTCTCGGGAACAGTACCTAGATATTGTGTATGTTAATACACACTATAATTCAGAACTTTAACGTTAACAATAAAAATATATATATGGCGCCTCTTTCCACCTTCTGGTATTATTCTAACCCAAAATCAGCCAGAAATGGCGATGGAAACTCAAGATTTTTCAACCGGAAACTCCGCAACACAATAGAGAATGTCAATAAGTTTTATTTTTGTAATGATGTACTAGATTGGCTGCTTTTCAAACGATTATATGTTTATTTTCCGTTTCATGTTAAAAAAACTAGTTGTCTTTGTAAGATTTGTAAATTGATAAGGTTTATAAGATTTTTTCAAAGGCTCATTTGTATGTGGCTACATTTGTGCCGTATTGAAAACGTACAATACATATATCGTAATATTGCAGTTTTATAGGGTAAATAATATTTTGCAACGTTTGATTTTATCATAATAAACACCTATGATTGTTTTTTTTTCGGTCTGTGTATTACACAAAATGTCATACTTGTAAGTAAAGTGTCTCGGTGACGTCGTCTCGGTTAGTAAGTTTCACCTAGAGGGCTAGGTAACTAAAGGTTAAGTACGTTTTCGATTACAAGTAAATTTAAAAAAAGTTTTATAACGATAAGGTAGGTAATTAATGTTGGTGAAGAATGGTAATTATGACCCGTATTGTGTAACTAGAATTATTATGATAATTAACTTCTATTTGGCGATTAAACTTCATAACAGGCTTCGATTTTTAAGGAATATGACAAAATGACGTTCATCTCCTTAAGCATTTTAATTAGACAACCACTATGATTCAAATCGCGTAAATATGTATGTGCTATTTGTACTGTATTCACGCAAACGGTTGGTTCATAATGTGCTAAACCGACACCACGATAGCAATATGATGTCATGTATGACATCATCTCCACCAGGCTGCATACAGCGCTCAAAGAAAACAGGTATAGTGCAGTGTGTCCATAACTCAAATTTTGACAGATAGATGAGGAGATTTTTGTTGTTGTGGTTAATATTTTATATGTAAAACAATCTTGCTCAAATAAGAATGCCTTGAAATGTAACATTACTAATGTCGCTAATAGAAGTGAAGCTTATTTTTGGTTAATTGCGATGAAGAAAATTAACAGTTGACAGCTGATGTCAGAAGTGCGGCTGCTAATCGGTTCAAATTGTTTGCGTAACATTTGTCCGATCTATGGTTCATATTGTGCACAATTATGAACCGAGCGTTTCAGCGAGCAGTCATCGAACCTCAGTTTGCCCATGGACCCCACTATACATTACTGAGAGAGGCCGATTTGTACAGATGAGGGGACGTCTTATAAAGACCGATACGGGACTTTTATAATATATTCGCCCTAAAGTGACGATTGTATAAAATCCTTTAGTATATTTATGTATTTACTTTTCCGGGCCACCAAACGTCACATCATATATGATACGTCAGCTACGTTGTAATAAATCAGTTTTATGACGCCATTAAAGGATCGATATGTACCTGAAAAATTAAGTGGGCCACCACGTACTGTACTTTACTGTATCAGCCGGATTGTCCACTGCCGAGTACAGCCTCCCCCATTAAAGGGAGATTTGTCATAATCCCCACGCTTTGCAGGCGTTTTGGGGATCGCAGTTAAAGATATCAGTTCCTCAGAAGGCGCTGATGCCCACCTTCCGGTATTTACCTTTAGTCGCCTCTTACGACACCCACAGGTAGCAATGGGGGCATTCTAGCCCGGTACCCCACGGGTCACCACTTCCAACAGTTCAATTTTAACTCGCGTAGAATTCCAATCTGCAATACTGCAATCTTTTACATATTGAAACTATTAATACAATGATATATTTTAATCTAAATAAATGTCGTAGTAGGTAGGTATACCTTAGTATCACTTCATCATAACCACATTGCCATCATGCTGCGTAATGTCACATAAATTAGACACAGTCATGATTACTATAATTTTAGTAAACCTTTCTTCTGCAGTACCAGTTAAAATTTCTACAGCTTGGTTAGGTTGACCTCTACCCATCATTTCTCATTACTTCTATTATCAGTTACAATTTCGAATTGGCATGGAATATTTAACTCCTGAGCCCTCATGCATTTCATGTCCTGTTTTTTTTGTACAGCCACTATTTATTAATTCACTGGCCGGGCCTCTTTCAAAACTTGAAAGAGATATCATCGACTTGATGTATAGACGCCATTCGTAACCGCAGCAGGGCGCCGCCGCCGCAACCGCGCTCCATACGACATTCCAAATTCAAATTAAATTAAAAACACGGTAAAAACAACGTGTTTCCGCTCTGCGATTCAAATTCAAAAGATTCGATCTGCGCTAATTTGTCTATGACCAACACAAAGAGGTAAGATGCACAAAAAGTTTGGAACCGTGGTCATTTAAAGTGTTAAAAATGAATACAATTAAATACATTACGTAATTTAAGCTTCTTGTAAATTAGTGTAGGGTTGCGTCAAGAATAATTATTTGATAATTTAATTTGGGCGGCTAATGCGGCCCATTTGTTAGATGATAACGAACATCATTAGACAGGTATCTGTTTCAATATAGATTACCTTGACTAACATAAAACGAGTTCCGGGACACGATGATTTTATTAAAAAACAAATCTAAAGACACTTGGTAATTGACGTCGAAGACTTCAACTAAAAGTCCTAGATATAGGTATAATGTATGCGGTATGGCCATGGTGTACATTAAGTCAGAATATTCTTATTTTACCTATAGCAATATGTTGGTTCCAACCTGTAATAATAACTCTTTGGTGTAGACTGAAATGTTAGTAAGTATTAGAATTAAGAATGTTAGTCTGGAAAAGGTTACAACGATAGAGTTCTTAATTTCAATCAAACTAAGTTCCTTAATTGTAAACACTGTCCTCAGAGAATAAGTGGCATTCGAAGAAGAAAAATATTAGGTGGTAAGTGCCTACAGTAAATATTTAGCATTATGTTATTTACATTAGTTAGGGACGTAAGTATTGAGGTATTATTTTACATTACCTACTGCTTTTCTTTATATCTAAAATATACTGATAACCTTTCAACACGAAGCATAATTCTGTAATACCATTTCATGCCCATTATCTAACGTATTTAATTTAAATAAAGTACATCCGATATGTACGTACACGTTAGTTACTGCGCGAGTCTATGTAAGCATTTATAAACCCTCACCTTATACATGTGTGGCAATTATGTTCCAATATAAAATAATTTAGCTATTTATTCCTTTTGAAACGGCTAACTGAACTCATCGCTTCGGATACCTGCCAAGGAACGCATTATGGCGCGATACCCCGCCTCATCTGTCATCATTAATGCCACGGGATCCTAATAAGTTTGCTACAATAAATAAAAAGAAATACTTTATATCAAAGAGTTGCGCCCCGTTTAATGGTTGTAATTGTAGCCATATGATATATGGCGGCGGCCGGTATGGTCTGTCGTGGGTGTCTACCCGGTTAATATCGACGTTTACACGCTATAAAGTATTTTAAATGATTATACTAATGCAACACTTGAGGTCGTCATTTAAATGGACGGATTGAGGTTGAGACGCTGCAGTTAATATATCCTCACCTCGTTCATAAATAGCCACAAAGTAACACAGCTTTCTGCAAATCCGTCTCATAAATAGTTAAACACTGCAATTTCAACGTATCCATACTCCAAACTGAAATTGCACTAAAATTATTTAACTAAGATGAGCATTTATACGCGTCCCGTCAAACGTCAGAAGCTTATTTGCGTTCGTAAAGCGCTCGGAAGACTTAAAGCCTTCTTGGTTGATGTATGGCGACGACACGTGAATGCCGACCTTTATATTCAAATCGGGGTATTCAAATGCGCTCGTTGTCTATGCCACGGTTGACAATTCGCGGGCATTTCGAAAAAGGAACTGCGGGAAACGTCATATCATCGTCGGCGTCTGTATGCATTTCGGGCTGTGTTTTTTGGAGCGTCGATACGCATCTGGCTACTGGCAGTCATGTCTCGAGTCTTGGTTTTATTTTAGCTCGATTGTGTCCAAGGAAGATATAGTTTGAGATCGGTAGATATTTGACGTGAGGGGCTGATAAAGTTAGTGTTTCGCGGCGGGCGCGCGCTAACGAGCGCCTGAGTAATGAGCGACGCTATTGTGATGTGGACAATGGCTTGTAGCAATCGCTATTGTTTCTATTATTGAAAATGATATCGGATAACGACGCGACGGTGTAATGTTACTTCTGGCACCTGCTAAATTAAATTGAATAATATTTTAAGCTTGTATCCAGGCATTTATGCTGGTACTTATCTGCAAAAAAGACATTTTTATCTACCCCCTTTTTTGTTATTTTTCTATCGGGGTTATAATTAAGTGTGTGCCAGGCAGATATTTGCAAGTATCTGGTTGTGGGTTGATGCAAATCCGTTTGGTTGGACGTCGCATCTCGAATCTGCATACAATGAGCGCGACGCTCCAGTTTCGATGTAATTTACTGGTGATGCCGCCGCTTAGATGTCGCCTTCAGATATCTTGTACCTAATTTAAAATATTTTGAAAAGAAATAGCCTGCCCTTGTATAGGGCCTATGCAAATCTGGTACGGTATCCGTTTGGTTTTCCTTTTGAGGAATATGGTTGTGATGGAATATTTTTTTTCATCGCTAGAGGATTTTTTATAGCTGATAGGCTAGCCTTTGATCACTATCTCACCTGTTGGTAAGTGATGATGCGTGCGAGGATAGTAAACGGGTCTATTTTCTCACCAATATTATTATAAAAATAACTTTATATACCTCCAATTTATAAAATAATACAAAATTACAGGCACATGAGACTTAACAACTATGTCTCAAGACTCTCAAGGTGACAGGCGCTGTGCACTTCGTGACTTGTGACGAAATTCATCTGTTGTAGGCAGAGGTTAGTCCGCTTAACATCAGGTGGGCCACGAGCTTGATCCGTCACAATAAAATAAAATAAAAAGCAATACCGATGGCGTAGGCCAAGGTAGATAAGAAACCAAAATTTAGTAAGTATACTGAATCAGCCGGATTGCCCACTGCTGAACATAGCCTCCCCCACTAAGGAAGGGCTGGCTGTAATCCCCACGATTGGAGCCTTGGGGATAGTAGTGTAAGAAATCAGTTCCTCAAAAGGCACTGCTATTTTACCCATATAGTCGCCTCTTACGGTGCCCTAGGGAAGAGATGGGTGAGGTGATATTCTAGCCCGACACGAACAGGCATCTGTATATCTCAGGATTATGGGCGCAGTGTAATTCTTGATGCATCTGTTAGCTGAGGACGCTTAACACCAAGTGGACCACTTGTGTATATTCCGTAACAATAATAAAAAAAAAACTGCAATGCTGCAACAGATTAATTTATAGTACCACCAACTTAACTGTGCAGTTTTCGAGGGCGCTACTAGTCATGGAAATCAACTACAAACTGTCACAATTTGAAGGTATGTTGTAGTTCTTTTTTCTGCCGCCTGAACAGATAAGTTGGTGGGTCTGTATATGCTTGATGGTTTGACACTGTCTATCATACTAATATCATCAATAGTATACGGTAAGTGGTCATTATTGTCATTAAATATTGTCCATAAACTTAACACGGTGATTCTTTACTACATAATTCATGAGGGCGTTCTTTGTTTAGAATGTGTAGAAACAAAGGCACTTTTTATCATTTGATGGCCACCAATTACTGTAATCGGAACGCCCTGTGCTGACAAATTGATGTATTGTAAAAACCTCCTTCGCGCCCTATTTGTATTCCTAATCCAATATGGCCGCCGTTAACTTTACGAACCGTTACTTTTTAATTGTTATGTTAAATTTGAGACGAATGGGACGATTTTATAAACACAAAGTAAAGAAAGAATTTCAAGGTTTAATGTGTTTCAAAGGCCACATGACCTGGCTGGAAGACTTAGTTCTGCTGCGTATGCAGCTCGTAAGATTAGACAGTTAACAGACGTAGCTACTGCTACTTTTTTGTAGAATCGAAACGCGTCGAAAATTCATCCAGTTTGACAGCGTCGCGTTTGTGACGTCAAGTCGGCTTAGCGGGTGAGTTGGGCGGAATTGTCACTAGATATATTTTTTAAGTGTTTTATTAAAATATTAATTTAATGTTCTCTTATAAAATATTTAAATATTTGTTAGTATCAAAATTAATCAATTAGCATTAATTTACGACGATCTCGGTATATTACCTTCATCGCCTCTTACGATTCTCCTAGGAATATATGGGGGAGTGCAATTCAAGCCGGCACCCCACGGGCTTACCATCGGTATTGCCATCTACATCACAATTCCAGACTTTGAACTGCTACTGAGAATGTCTTTTTCAAAATATTTAATTAATTTCCGACCCGGGGTCGAAACCAACCTCAAGATCGTAAAGAAGCAGTGATGGCTCAGTGGCATTGGCTATGGACTGCCGCGCAGCAGGTCTACGGTTCGAACCCCACCGCGGGCTTGAGCTTCACCGCGTGGTGGAAGGGCGTTTTGCAAATGCCCGCCTGGCTAACGATCACCCTCAAGTAGAAAATCTGTCTCCGGCAGCTGTCTTCGAGAGCCAGAAATTCTAGGTTAAGCCTGTTAAGACCTTCGACCACATCATCAGTTACCATCAGGTGAGATTGTGGTCAAAGGCTTACCTAGGCAAAGTGGATAATGTGTTAATTAATCAATAGATTGAGGCAATAATCCCCCGTGGGGTGCAAAACTAATTACAGGTCCCAATATCTTACTATGAGAGTCTTAATAGGCGAAGAAGGGAAAAAGACCAGAAGGTGCCAGCAGTACCTTCGGAAGAACTGCCATCTTCCACTGCGATCCCAAGAAGTCTGAAAAGAGTGGGGATTGTGGCAAAAAAAGGGGGAGGCTTTTTTCAACGGTGGACGTATGTGAATATCAAAATTTTACTTGTAACTGAAAATCGTTATTTGAATACATTTTGAAGCGCTCGTAGCGAAGTTTACTTAGCTGTTCTCAACTGATCAGCAAAGTTAAGCAACGTCCGCCGCGGTCTTGACTTGGATGGGTGACCGCTAGTGGCATTACTACTGAGCGTGCACGTGCTTGGGAGGGCACGTTAAGCCGTCGGTCTCGATTTTTGTCTTAGGATGTCAGTCGTCATAGCATGGTGGTAGGGCATTTTGCGAATACCCGCCTGGCTACCTACTACCCTTAAGTAGAAAATCTGTCGCCAAGCACCTAACGATGTGTTCCGGCAGCTGTCCTTGAGAGCCTTCTAGATTAGCCTGAACAACATCTTCGACCGCTTAATCACTTACCATCAGGTGAGATAGTGGTTAAAGGCTAATCTACCAGGCATAAAATATATTATAATTACATTTATTGTATGCTATATCTATGTTAAAACAATGTTGTGTACTTAGCAATATATACTTATCTGCAGTAGTTATAATAAGCAACAACTAAGCCAGTAAAGTAATTAAAAAGACTGATGGCGTTGAAAATGCAGGTGCATTGCAAGCTGTTTTTTGCACCGGACTTTATTTTATCAAATGCTTTCATTCCATGGTACATTATTTACAACTGTGAATAAGTACAAAATAAAAATGGATAAAGGAGAGCTTGCGTTTCGAAATGCAGCAAACTGGGAAAGATATTTTCCTAATTTTTTTCTAAATATTACATGCTATTTCGAGTGCTAAGCAAAAACATATTTTACAAATAATTGGAGCACAAAATTATTATGCTCCGGGCGGGAATCGAACCCGCGTCCTCCGATTTTGCGCCGGATGTCTAAACCGCTCGGCCAACTGTGGATGCCCTTTTGAACCGAAATTTCGTGCTCCAATTGTATTACTTTAACCGTCATAGGGGACGGTGCGCGGCCATCAACCAGACTACTAGACTTCATCTGATCGAAAGAAGTGCTTTTTCAAGCACTTCTCTCAGAGTGATGTCGCTACCCTTCTATATTTCTCTATATGATTACAAGCACTATCGAGTGCTGAGCGAAATCAGTTTTTTCTCTCTATAATTAGGTGAAATCTCATCTGCTATGATTTTGGGTTAGTAACTGCTAGAAGTTAGTTAGAAATACTTTACATAAAATCGAAATTTTTTGTATGTGTTGGTTAAGGCGATATGATCATCATCATCATCATCCTAAGCCGGAATACGTCCTCTGTTACACACAAAGAATGGCTATTATCCACTTGTAACCTAGGCTTACCCGCGATTGTTACGATGTCGTCAGTCTACCTAGGGAAGGATACCTACATTCTAGGTAAACTGAAATTTCACATTACTTAATGTATAGTTTTTGAGATAAGCATATAGATGGCGTAATAAAATTGGTCTAAGATAGACATCTTTAACGGCCTTTTTTTCTTTATAAATTATCTTCTTATTTATAAATATATACTTATTTTATTTATATTCGTATACTTCCAGCATTCTACTGCCAGTTGGCAGCGTGCCCAACTTGCTGGCAACAAATGAGTGTCAGCATTCTGATCACGCGACACAGGGACCAAGCGTTCTGATAAGATAAAGCTCTTCTCTTCTGATAAGAACAAGGCTAAAGATAGCTGATCCCAGAGGATCACCCTGTTGACATCATGCGGATGTTCGTGAGCGACAGTGATCACATACCACCAGGTGAGCCCCCTGCTCGCTTGCCCTCCTATCCATAAAAAAAACATAATATACCCACATTTCTGATTCCTAACTAGTTTGAGACAGACCCCATTAGGAAAATGGTCATAAATTGATAACTTTGACATCCCTATCTATTTCATTATAAAGATAATTAAAATTATATTTCATATCTCATGCCCGTAAAGTTCTTGTTTACGCCCAGTGTAAGCGGACTAAAATGACTTTTAATGCCCCAGTGCTTAAATGTTCTTTATATATAGCTGGTAGGCTATAACTATCTCACCTGATGATGGTAAGAATAAATTAAAATAAATATGATGTCATCATATTTATTTTAATTTATTATTTTACTTTCCCCGCTGACACCTATTTCAAGGAAAACCTGTTTACTATCCTCGACCTCATCACTTACCATCATCAGGTGAGATAGTTATAGCCTACCAGCTATATATAAAGAACATTTAAGCACTAGGGCAGCTGGGCCGGCGTCTTGGCACCACGCGCGGTGTTGATGTACGAGCTTCTCGTTTGCGGAAAAACTCCGGTGAAATTGCTCACAAGTGCTGGAGCGAAGTGCATGATGCGGTGCTCGTAGCGAAACTTGCTAAGTTGCTCTTAAACTACGAAGAAGTGAAACTCTCATACAGTGACCGCTTTGATTTCTGCCAAAACAAAATTCCATTGGATTAGTTAATAGAAATGATCGCCTCCAATTCGTCGCGTCAAGGTAATAATGTTGCGGCGCATGGTACACTTGTTTAACCGCGTTCTGCTGTTTACGAGCTTGACTTTTGTAAGATTGTGCGTGTTTTGTTAAATGTGAACTTGATCACTACGAAATCAAGGCAGTAACTGTCAAACAGTTACTTTTCTATACACATTTGAAGCAGTGATGGCTCAGTGGCATTGGCTATGGACAGCCGCGCAGCAGGTCCATGGTCCGAATTCCGTCGCGGGTTTGAGAAACGCATTTATACAAGGGTATTTTGTATACCTAATATAAGGGATGTATCCATTGTTTTAATCACTCCTGTGTAGAGGACCTTTTTATTTGGACTATGGAGAAAATAATTACATATGACGTTCGGACATTTTGACGACAAACCGGTTTTACCTAAATTCTTGATTAATATTTATTTTTATGCCGGTTAGGTTAGCCTTTGACCACTATCTCACCTGATGGTAAGTGACTATGTAGTCGAAGATATTGTTTAGGCTAACCTAGAATTGCTGGCTCTCAAGGATGGCTGCCGGAACACACCCTTAGGTGCTTGGCGACAGATTTTCTACTTGAGGGTGGTAGCTAGCCAGGCAGGCAGTCGCAAAATGCCCTACCGCCATGCTATAACGACTGACATCTTAAGACGACAACCGGGACCGATGGCTTTACGTGCCTTCAGAAGCACGGAAGCGCTCAGTAGTAATACTACTAGCGGTCACCCATCCAACTCATGCCTGCGGCGGACGTTTCGCTACGAGCGCTTCAAATAATAATAACATTTTTTTTTATGTGCAACTGTTAGGTTAGCCTTTGACCACTATCTCACCTGATGGTAAGTGATGATGTGGTCGAAGATGTTGTTCAGGATAACCTAGAAAAAGAAGGCTCTTTAAAAACATAATAATAATAAAGGGCAAAAAAATCTGACTAGCAAGCAGCTGCTAGTCAGATTTTTTTGCCCTTTATTATTATTATGTTTTTTAGAACTATATTAAAGTTATTTTTTAGAACTCAACAATGAATTTTTACATTTAACTTTCGCTTACCAACAGGCGAGATGGTGGTCAGAAGTACCCTAACAACAGTAAAAAAGTATTCTTATATATGATTTGGGGATGTAAAGCATACTTTATATAAGTACCTACCATTCTTTAGAGTGTATAAGTAATTACAAAAAAAAACAATGCGCATTCAATGAAATCGGTGGTGTTAAAAGCCAAGATAGACCTTGCACAACTTCTCATTGTCATTTTATATAACTGATAAACACAGATAGATAGGTAAAACTGAATAGACATTTTCGGCAAGGCGTGAAACAGGATATTGTTCTTTTAGACCGACTTTGCTTGGGTTCCGTGCCAAAATGGCAAAACGGAGCCATATCATTGATACTCTATAAGTCTATAGTCTCGATCTACCCGTCAGTATGTATGTAACGGATCTCTACATAAACAAAATGAGTTACAAACTTAGACATTTTTATGAAGCAGTGGTGGCTCAATAGCATTGGCTATGGACTGTGGTACAGAAGGTCCATGGTTCGAATCCCGCCGCGGGTTTGAGCTTCACCGCATGGTGGAAGGGCATTTTGCGAATGCCCGCCTGGCTATCGACCACCCTCAAGTTAACTCTGTCGCCAAATGTCTAAAACCTGTCGCCAAGCACTGTACGTTTCAGTGTGCCAAGTGCAATTCGTCGTTGACGAAATTAGGGTGAATAGGTGGGCCTCGGCCTTGTTCCGTCACAATAACATAAAAAAATACATTTATAGTACCTGCGTAGAAAGTGAAATTACTGTCAGTGTCAAGAGGAACGATAACGGTGACATTGGACAGGCGTAACGCTTACTATCAGTTTGGCGACTTGATCGCTTCACCATAATAATAATTATACAAGTGGGGAGTTATTATTCTGATGGAAGCTAAGAGATTATAAGCCTGAGCCGTAGGTGATGGTCTACAAGGCGTTTATGCCCAAGCTGTAGTCCTAGCCGAGCACCTAGTGGAAACATTAACCTAGCACGAGCTTCATATGACTATTTTAAATACATTTAGTGCCTATTGAGCCAACGTAAATTCGAGAGTTAAAGTCGGGTTAGCTTGTTTTTTGTATGACAATTTTTACTCGCGTTTCTTCGTTGGCACAAGTGTGCGTGCTTGGGAGCGCTCGTTCCACTATGATCCCCTATTTCAGTCCCCCAGGGGACTGTATGCAACACTACTTCACTACAGTTCAGGGGACTCAACCAGTACTATCAAACGCAATTCCATTTCAATCCCCTATGCTCAGGATGCAACTAGTACTAGAAAAGAGCTGGTCCCGGATGTTGTCCAAGGATGGTAGTCGTTAAAGCATGGTGGTAGGGCATTTTGTGAATTGCCGGCTTGGCTAGCTACTGCCCTCAAATAAAAATTTTGCCACCAAGCACCTAACAATGTGTTCGGACAGCTGTATTTGAGAGCCAGTAGTTCTTGATTTGCGTGAACAACATCTTCGACCACATCTCATCATCATCCATCATCATCAAATGCTAGCCTATCAAGTAACAAAAAAAAAGTGCGCGTGAAATTAACAAAATAACCGGGAAAAGCTTGGGTAATCAAATCATAGATAATAATGATGTATTGTGTGATGAAAGGACAGAACGGAACCATTAGTACCTACCCGATTCTGACTCTTACTTAGCTAGTTTTATCATGTTATAGCTCTCTCTATACTCAACAAATAAATCACGTTGGATTCCCATCGAGGAGCTATTTAAATTAAGAAATAAATACGAAAGCAAATCTCACGTTTGTTTATTTGAAACAACGCTTGAAAAAGGGATGGATGTCTGCGAAACTTCAAAGAATTCAATTCAAATGGTCCGGCATTGTTGTCTGCGAAGCGGTTTATTTACATTTTTTAACCGCGACTTATCTACGGTGATAAACGACTTCGGATTTAATACGGACGTCGATTAATTTTATTCTAAATCGTTACGATATCGATAATATGTCAGTGCGTCACATTGAGGGCAGTTTGTCAAAATATAAAAATCAATGGCTTGTCTATGCCCCGGTCATCTGTCAGTTTCTAACGTCACAATACATCAACGAGGTCGTAAGAATGAGATTGTCATTCAAGTAGTTTTTTAATTCGGCTACCGCTGGTTGGGATGACTAATCGACAGTCGATTTGATAGTTTGACAGTTTGACTAATGCTCGCTGTGTTTAGCGCGGAGTTTGACGTCTGAATAAGGCGGAATTATGGGGTGTTGACATTGAATTAATGAGAGTTGTAGGCCGATTTCCCAGATTTTGGTTATTTTGAACAATCATTATTTGGATTAAAAAAATGTATTATGTTACGACGTTTTGGCTACAAATCCGTGCTAAAGATTTTTCATAATATCAAGATTAATACGAAAACAAAATTGAAAATTGAAATATTTTTAAATAATTTTTAGGAACTCCTAAACTATAATGAATTTCTACATCTAACTTTCGCTAAATTGTAACCGATGAATGGATTTGTTAAGGATATAATGTAAAGCACAGGAAGCTTTAACGTGTTGAACATATTTTAATTCGGATAACGCATCTACATGTGACAAGTATAATTAAAGTTTTCTCTATATTTGTCGCACTTTGGACAAAAAAAGGTCGTATAGCAGCCCAGGGCAGCTCGTATTGAAACTAACCTTTGTTTAGTTTTCATAAAATTTCTTTTATATCCGTTACAACATTCTAATGCATCTCTTCTTTAAAATCTGGAACAACTGTACTTGGAAACAATTGATTTAATTTAATTACTTACCTATTTGTATTAATCGAGTCCGGTATCTATAGTTATCTACAGACTAACGCAATTTTTTGTCTAAATAATCTTAAGAATGTTCCATATCGTCCTCACAGACTTGTCATAAAATTTGAGTAAAAGTCATCAGACACTAGCACCAGCTATTTGTGAAAACACGAATAGGTCACGCCAATTCAATTACTAAAAACATACAAGAAGGATTAAAATTATAGGTTTGCAAGTTTTGAGTTAATTGCATAAATTAGTCTTGTTTGTAGTACAACGTAAGTTGAACTATAGATGTCGCTGCATCTCCATACCATAGTTAAGAGAAGACAAATTGTATTATGAGTGATTATGTCATGTTGGCTTAGCGGTCAGAGCATACCCCGGCTATTATAGGGGTGGTGCGGGTCGAATCCCGCTCATGACTATTTTTTTCTCTCGTTGGAATATTGTAATGAGAGCATGCAATATTAAAAAAATAAAAATATTAAAACATACAAGGGGGGTTCACGTCAGGTAGGTGCCTATATAGGTATTTGTAATGTTATAGAAAAAAATATTCTACCCACTCCCACATATGTATGATATGGGCAAGAAGATTGGTGTACCTACACCAATTGTTTTTATACGAATCTTATATATTTCTAATACTTTAGCATTTGCCATTACATTTATATTTAGGAATGTATTATTAAACTGCATCAGGCAGTATGAGGTTAAAAAATAAATTACGATCGAGTTCCCAGTAATCGCAGTATATATATACCTAGGACATTATTCGTGGTCACCAGCTTAGCTACCATCTGTAAGTAGAAAAACCGGCCAAGTGCGAGAGGGACTCGTTCACGAAGGGTTCCGTACCATTATCTGTAACCTAATCTTGCAAGTTACAGACACTTTTCGCAGTGTCCGATTGAGCTGGGTAGGTACGGCGAAAACCTCTTTAATTGTATGGGAGCCCCCTGAATTATTTATTTTATTTCAATTAATTATATTTAAAGAGAACATAAAACTAAATATTCTGTGAATAGTTAAAGCATCTACCTGTCACCGTTATTAGTATCAAGCAAGAAACGGTTAATTAATCAAGTTTGTGTATGGGAGCCCCCCTTAAATATTTATTTTATTTTTAGTATTTGTTGTTATAGCGGCAATAGAAAGACATCATCTGTGAAAATTCCAACTGTCTAGCTATCACCGTTCTTGAGATACAGCCTGGTTACAGACGGACAGCGAAGTCTCAGTAAAAGGGGTCCCGTTTTTACGCTTTGGGTACGGAACCCTAAAAAACTATCGCCAAGCCACATGTGGTGTGTCTGAGCTTGGAAGAAGTTAAATAGGGACCTAAGAGAATATTCACTTAGAACAATGAAAACACGTACGTTTTAGTAGACCTAGCAGTAAAACTCTTTGTGAACTAATGCGTCCGGGGAAGTACTACCATTATACTTATTCCTACCGCCAAGCTGATCAATTTACTGTGTTCAGGTTTAGAGGGTATGGGTACCAGTGAAATTACAGGCACATGATACTTAACAACTTTAGAGCCAGCGTATATTCTAGAATTAGAGTCTACTAAGTATATTTGGTATAGTTGTAACACCAATAAGTTACCCGCAGGTGTGTGAGGAGTGGTCTAAGTACTCAACGTCTAGTGTAAGTATCAGTATTTTTTTCTTTTATGTTATTGTGACGAAACAAGCCCGAGGCCCACCTGATGTTAAGTGGACTAACCTCTGCCTATAACAGATGCATTTCATCACAAGTCACGAATTGCACTGCGCCCGTCACTTTGAGACATAGTTGTTAAGTCACATTGTGCCTGTAATTTCACTGGCTCTCAAGGACAGCTGCCGGAACACACCGTTAGGTGTTTGGCGACAGATTTTCTACTTTAGGGTGGCAGCTAGCCAGGCGGGCATTCGCAATATGCCCTTCCACCATGCGGTGAAGCTCAAGCCCGCGGCGGAAATCGAACCATGGACCTGAAAATAAGTGATCTCACCCGATGATAAGTGATGATGTAGTGGAGGATGGATGGACTAGGCCTAGAATTATTGGGTCTCAAGGACTGCAGCCGGAAAACACTGTTAGGTGACAGATTTTCGAGCAGAAAGGGTGGTAGCTATACAGGCGAGCATTCGCAAAATCCCTACCACCACGCGGTGAAGCTCAAGCCACCTGCGGTAGGGCTCGAATCTCACACCTGCGGCATGGCAGTCCTTAGCTATAACCGCTCAAAATCAATCAAATTATAATAATAGAATATTGTAATAAAATAGATGCCAGTTATTTAAATTTTCAAATATTCTACTGGATGTTTATTCCTTTGCATACCCTTTTGAAACTGTATTCCCCATACAGTTGTTATGGTTCCGAACTTAAAACGAGACCAATTACTAGAGCTCCTCTGTCCATCCGTCCATTCTACTTATAAGGGGACGATTCAGATAAGTTAGAGCTTGCAACGCAAAATAAAACATGATCTCTTGAGACATGTACACACTACGTAATTTTCAAAATAATGTTGTGACACTAAATTCATAATTATCGAAGTTAACATAACAAACCATTTTTTAAGATAGTTGTGTGCATAGGGAGACACAGAAGTCTTAGCCACAATTTTGAAAATTGTGTTAGTACAGATCCCTCGGTGTCCAACTTGCACTTGTCCGATTGTATTTCGATTATAGATATGCAATGTAGTATATAGACTAGATACATTATTATATCTTTACGCTAACAGACTACGTTAGATCAAAGTTATTACCAACACTACTGGTGACCCAAAGTAACCTAAGATACCAAACATGTGATGTCGACGTCAGAAACGGACATGCCATCAACGTTATGATGCCAGATAACCCAAGAATTGAGACATCTTGCTTCGACACCAGGAATGCTGACTGTAAGCATTTGCCACGCCGGCCATCTTTTTAAAAAACCTTATGTCAATGTCATAGAGCTTAAAAAGTTGTTGGTGAGTGATAAATTGTCTATGGTTATTGGTCGAACGATCGGTGTGTTCGATTAGAACAAGATGTGTTATCTGGAGGAATATTCAAAGGTTGGTATGTCAACCTCGTTTGTTTGTATAAGTCAAGGTGACGGGGTACCTATGGATCGAGTTTTTAGATTGTTTTATGTTGATTAGGTGGGAATAATGATTTTAAATGTATTGGGGCGGAGGCATTTTCTGTGAAAGGTGTCCACATAGAAATTAATTAAGAGACTGAATAATATTATTGTTTGTTCGTACTAAAATGTAAAGTTATTATACCCCGTATTTATATCACATTTGGACAAATTGGAACAGAAAGTACCTTCAATACAATATATGAGAGGGTTGTTTATAATTCTTGCCTGAATTAAAGTTAGGGAATATAATAAATTTACAGTAAAATCTCAAAGTGTAAACGCTATTATTTGAATGCACAATGATTGCTTAAAACATGAATAAAACACTTAAAAATTTACATGACTACATTTATTGTGAATCTTATGTATTATTTGATCACCTCCTTATGAAAGGAATATTTTTCTTTTATTATCGCTCATGGGAAAATCATAGCGGTCATGTTACCAACAGCACGCTCTGTTATAAACTTCATGTAAGAATTATATTTTTAAGTACCTAACAAAATAATATCTTACGACTATAGCGACAAAATCAGAGACCGGTTGTCGCGGGCTCATATCCAGCTAGTAGCCAATTATTTTTCCACAAAACAGAATTTTTAATGAACCTTATGTTTTTGATGTAATGGTATTTTGATTACTTTTACAATAAATCTAATAAAATGACTTTCCTTCACTTCAGTTCCTACTTAATAATATTAGTTCTTTTAGGTTCTTGTGTCTAAGTTGATGACTTGGTGGACAAAGGTTGACTTTTCCGTAGAGATCAGAATCAGCTCAGCCGATTCAGAATCAGGATCAATTAAACTTGCAAGGTGTTCAGTTTAGTCAAGGATAGGTATTACAGAGTACATTTTGCAGTTAAAGTGCGGACGAGTTACCAATAACAAATTCAAATATGTTTATTTGTAGAATGTAGTGTAATAAGATTGTAAAATTAACAAAATAGTTCTTAAGCTTAAGGCATGCATTTTTGAAAGTTCCAAAATTAATAGTGCTAGTAGTCATTTGTATGTAGGAAACATAACAAAGTCAATAATAGAAGCAATTTAGTTGTCATTAGGTATCAATATAACATTGGGCAATTTGGTAAATTTACTCAAATGTCCTCATTGAAACCTACCACACACTCCTATCTCTATCTATCTATCAGGTAGTACCAACTACTCTTTATATGAGGTGTAAAACTTACCTTCATGCTTTAAGGGTGAATTCACACAGAAGTGCAGGCGTGGCCGGGCGCGCCAGTTGCATAGTCAGCGTTCACACGCGAGGTGATGGATGCGATGCAACGAGGGTAGCTGGTAATTGGACCCGATTGCAGGGGTGTTAATGGGTTGGTATCGAAATGGGGCTTGGGCAAGTAAAAGTCATAAAATAGCCACTAAACACTAACTAGTTTTACTTTAGTATGAGTGAAAGTGGCGAAACGTACAGAAATCAAACAGTGATCAGACTAGTCGGACCAATGGGAATTTTCGTGATGGTTTCTTCTACTTTATTCTTGTACTTTTACTCTACTTTATTTTAGTAGAAATCGTCGTTCGTTAGTCCCATGAACCCCTATAGGTTGCAACTGAGCGGTGCTTTTGCCATCTAATATCACCCCACTTCATATTTAAATTTAGCATTTTCGCTGTGGAAATTTTAATTCTTAAATTCTCAAAGGGAATGTTCTTGTTGATACTATACCTGCTACGTGTTGTTCTCTGCTTTATGTTTGAGGGATACGATGGTGAAGAGCCCTCGTGAGCACTGTGCAGCAATGTGTTGCAACATCGTATATGACGCTACTGAAACATTACCTATCTATGAAGACTAAAAATTCTTACCCACCAATTATTTATATAGGTAATATAGGTACTGTGGTAGCCTAGACTATGCATTGATTTACACCAATAGATACTAGGTACTCTAAGAATAATAGACAAGTACATTTCACCTTGGTTAGAACATGCTTCCGCCAGTTGAAGTGATGGTATGGTATTCTGAGATTAAAGCTGCATTTTCCTGCAGTTAAATTATTATTATTTTATCATAAGGTGACGTAATGAATTAGGTAGCTAAGTACCTAGATATTTCGACACATTCATTTCAGCTTCAGCTTCGGCCGCTGCTGACAGCCGTAGGTACCACGCCGCCATGTTTGTTGACAGAGCCCGCGAAATTATCCAGATTTCGCGCGCAAACTCACCCGACACGCCGTTTGTTTATAAATCTCGCAAAATCCAAAATAAGCCCTCCTGAAATTGTGTTATTATTTGATTTTAAGCTGTACTACTTTGAGTTAAGGATTATGAATGTGCCGGATTACGTGTTTTTCAGCGTTGTTACCAGCAATGTTTACTTTTCCCGCGTAAGCGTACGTTTAAACGTACGGAATACGGATGCGATCCGCCGCGCGCTTTTACGCTGTTTGTTTTGATATTAATTTAGAAATGCCACAGTTATTGTTATATTAATGTGTTTATGGATTGTAAAAGAGCTGTTATAGGTTACTGAGATTGATGCTATAATGCGAGCACTCAACTGAAATGGATCGCATTTAGCGTGGGTTGAGATTACTCTAACAATAATAACATTTACAAAACCTATTTACCTTTTACAAAAGTGGTTTGGTAATTGTAATAAAACATTCAAATTGGTAACATACTAACAGAAAGTTAAGAATTCATTGAACGCACAATATTATTTTAACAATTTAATGGAATGGAGTGCTCATTCAATTCTGAAACACAAAGGCGAACAAAGTCAAAAGAAAACAAAAATAATCATATCAACTCCTAGACATAGTAATGCGCTCGCTGGCCACCTAAAACAATTTTTGAAAAAGAAAAACGAGTTCAAAATTCGACCTACAACAAAATGACTTGACCCGCAGTTTATCTTTTTTTTTAAATAAGGCAGAGCCGAAGCTGGCATTAATCCGTCGGCATGAAAGGGCAACGTTGGTTGCGCGGTAGGGGGCTGGCAGGTGCGCTACAAGAAAAAAAGTTAAAATGGACAAGAACGAACAGTAGAAAATTATTTTAATTATGTGGAAAAAACCTCAGTACAACCACAGCCTACATATCCATTTGTTTTTTACACTGTGGTACAACATACGATTTGTACAGAAGTATATAGATTTAAACTGGAGATATTATAGGTAGATATTAAGTTGATTGCCATGCCTGAATAATAATCTACTTCTGGTCCAGTCTCCAATCTTTTTGGCCGTTTGGAAACTGTTCCAGAAGTCTGAAACTATTTTCAGGTTTAATACATGCTGGTTTTGCACTTTTCATCATCTCGTATGATTGGACGTTATAACGCTCCACCGCGTGTTGGTAAAATGGTGCCCAATAGTTTTTTGTACCTACGTATATATAATTTGTTTGTTTATTCGTTACATACAAAAAATAAAATACTTTCCTCTTTACAGTATTAGTATAGACTAATGATATTTATTAATTGGCAACTGGTTACAAGCTATGCTGCCTCAATTTGGTTAGGCCTTACGTAATTATCCAAATCATTTACATCTATACTCCAGCCAGACTGTTACAGAGAGTTGAGTAAAATATCATCATAGGGTTAGTATCTATTCTTGAATTGAGTTGATAAATCCAACCCTTAGGTTCAGTTGCATTATGCAATAAATAAATTAATTAAATTATAATAAATAGATTCAGGTGTTACTTTGCGGAAATCCATATTTAATAATAACAAATATTTTTAAATATTTCATGAAAACATCAAATTAATATTTTAATAAAACGCTTAAAAAATACAAAAATATATCTAGTGACAATTCCGCCTAATTAATTAAATAATAAAGAATTAGGTGGAATTGTCACTAGATATATTTTTGTATTTTTTAAGTGTTTTATTAAAATATTAATTTGATGTTTTCATAAAATATTTTAAGAATATTTGTTATTATTAATTAAATGATATCGAAATCTGAACCTATAATAATTCTAATGTACAAAACTAATTAACCCATGCGCATCGTAGAAAATTAGAAGAATAGAAATGGTCAATATCGTCCACTGCGGATACTTTGAGGTTACATTCATCAAGCGTCAGTCTTGATGGATACAAATATTACAGTGTCTGATATTCAGCCTGAAAGCAGTACTGTGCAAACACTGATGAGTTTAGACGTGAAGTGGAAGCAAGGGAAACTACTGGGCGAACGAGACATAAGAACTAACGTACTGGAGTAACGAGCGAAGGTTAGTGTCAAGCAGAACGAGGGCAGTGACACTGTAACTGCGTATAATGGACCAGCGTAGGCAGGTGGGCGACTATCCGTTTCTTCATTAATTATAACAAAGTATCTGTTGCTAACTGATTAAGTATTTCAGAAATTTGGCACTGTTATCTAACTTGCAGTAAGGCGAAGGAAAGGGCACCCCAATAATAAGATGGGTGTCCTTGTCTGACTTAAAAAGTAGTACGTAAGTAGTATTTTTCTCGAGCAAGTATACCTAGCAAAAAGTAACTCAAGTCGATTGTTAGGAAAAAAAATAAAAATAGTTATTTGGTATTTGGTGCGATTACTTTTATTGAAACCTGAGGAAGAAAATTACTTTAGGATTTAGAATCTTGAGCGTTCCGAAGGTTTTACAGGTACGAGACGCAAAATAACTTTGATGCCGAACGCAACACACTATTTTTCACCTCACTCCAGCGAAAAACTTGCTCCAGAAAAATATCTTAATAATGTAGTAAATTTATTTTAGAAAATTACAAATATACGATAGGAAAAATTTAAGTCATTTGCGGGATTCGAACCCGCGTATGACTAGTAGGGGTGGATGGACGCGGGCTCGAAACCCGCACTTGACTTAAATTTTTCCTATCGTATATATTTGTAATGTAATCCGCATAGCAGGCGTTATTGCAAACATAACAATATAAAAATTTGCTTTAATTGATTAAAAGTAAAATGACTGAAATTGGTATTATTTGAAGTATTTTTTCTGGAACTTTTACTGTGGTTCGAATTTAATAGCCTTTTCCACGCTAGCGGTTAAAAAGCACATCGCAGATTTCGGGTGATAAAATACTTTTCAGAATTTGTGAGGTGTAAAAAATATTATTGTGCAGTGGCATAGCTTCTGACCACGGAACCCTAAAAAAGGTGATCGCTGGCCTCCCGCAGTTCCCTGACAGCGTAAGAGCAGAACCGATCGCCCGTCCGGTGCCGGTGGTGTCATGATAATTCTCTACATTCGATTGCTATAGGTTGAAATTATCATATATATATTGTACTACTAAAGTATTTACGTTCATTCATTATAATGCACCGAAGGGTAACAAGGTCTTAAAAATAAAATAATGATTTTTTTTTAAATATTGGCAGCGTTCTTTTGTTTCCCTGGTGTTACTGTCTGGCTGCGGTAACCACTTTTCATCAGGTAGACCGCAAGATTATTTGCCAACATTACGGTACAAATTTTATAGGCATTATAGTGTAAATATGTTGGCAATAAAGTGAAGTTAATTCCCAGCTAACGCTAATCCATCACATAGTTATGTATACCTACGTATAGGTACTCTACAGTAGAGTACGGAGTAGGTACTCTACATATTATGTATAAGTATTCTTATATACTTATTAGTAGTTATTAAATATTAAGAATATATCAACAGTACAAAATAATTAGACCTATACTCATAATAAAGTAAAAATATTCAAAAGTAAAAGTCAAATTTCTTGTAAAAATAGTTTATTAGTCTTGCATGTATTATTACCTTTAAACTTCCGATACATAGTTGTCTAGGATTAATAATTTCTAAGAAATATAGCCCATTTAAGTTTGACAGTTGTCATCCGAATTGAAGATCATAATGATATAACTTCGACAAGTAATTTAGGTTCATAATTTTTTAGATAGATTTTTAATAGTGACAGCTTGAATTGTCATTTTAATAGCTGTCTGCTGTAATAACCTAAATGTGAGCAAGAAAAAAAGAAGAAAAAGAAAGAAAAAAAAGGGGAAAGTGCGATCTGAACTGTCACATTGACAGCTTTCCGATCGATCACCAGTTCAGGATTTTTTTAGTCAGTTTAATACATAGAGAAAAGTAATATACCGCGCGGGAATGGTTTAATATCAGGTGTGTCTCGAGCTGTCTTGAGCTTGTTCCATCACAAAAACATAAAAAAAATGTCCATCCATATTTCCAATTATTCTCATTGTTGTTCACTTCTAGTTTCTATCTTACTATCGAAGCCTCTTCAAGTCGCAATTCTGAAAAGATTCTCGTAAAATTTGTAATTTTTTTTTCCAATTTTTTTTACTTTTCTGCGCTTAGTGACTATGTCATCCCCGTTAAGAATTACAAGAATATTTAACATTAAAACGAATTAAGTACTTCATGCAACATTTTGCAGAGTACCCTAGCTATTGCACTTAATGGATCAGCTAATATACCCTGCACTACTCCTATGTCACTCAATTTGAGTCCAAATTCAGCACTTATCCAAGATCGTGAAATTTTGTGGAAAGGTTAGATTAGTTTTTTTTGCCTATTCAGTTTTGATTTATCTAAAACAGCGGTGATATAGGCATTGAAAACGCACCGAAAAACATATTTCAGGCTTGAGGTCTGCAGTTAGGAGAGTCACACATAACGCTGTGAACAAACCGAATCAATATCATTCACTGTTCAAAAGTCAAAGTCAAAATCATTTATTCAATTTAGGCGTCTACGACGCCCTTATGAAGGTCAATTACAAATTTCAGTATTGAAATATTCTACATTGTACTGCCACGTGCAGCAAATAATTGTATAGAGTCACTGCGAGAAGAACGGGCAAGAAACTCGGGGCCATTCTTTTAAACATCTTTTAAGAATGTGTTACATACTTACTATATAATAGAGTTATTGCAATATTTGTTTAAATTATGTAGGTGACAGGCAATAGCTTGGCGGAGGCGGAATTGTCCAGGCATTTTTGTCGTTTAAGTAATCAGAAACTGTGTAGTAGGATTTTTTAATCAATATGTTTTTCACATGCAACTTGAATTTCCCTTCTGTGAGCGTTGTAATATGTTTGGGAACTTTATTATAAAACCGTACACATTTACCTAAGAAGGACCTTTTATTTCTCTTTGCTAATCTAAAACCTGTCACCGCTATTTTATCTTTATTCCTAGTATTGTAATCGTGATTGTCACTGTTTAGTTAAAATTTACTCAATTTTTTACGAACATACATAATATTTTCAATTATATACAGACTTGGTAAAGTTAAAATATCAATTTCTTTAAAAAGATCCCTCAGAGATTCATCAGATTCATCAGATGTTAGTGATGCGGAAGGCTAATAAAGCGCGGCTCGACTCGCTTTTGGCTATTTTTAACATATTTTCGTCTGACCGCGCTACTCCGCGCAACAGGGGTCCGAATCGACCCTATAGTGTTCTTCGATCCAAATATAAACGAGTTGCATGTGTTAACATATATTTTTTTGGTTATTTACACCTATAATGTATATTTTCTCAAATAACATTGGAAATCTGTTAATGATATTGACAACCATCTTCGCAATTAGTCGAAATTGGTGAACAGCTTTTCAATGCATGGGGCATGAACTTAATTTTGACAGTTGAACTTTTTGACCATCTTCAAAAAGTAGGAGGTTTTTCGTTACGGGATTTCTTCGCCAATTACGAATTGATTTTAATGAATATTTTTTTTGTTTGCGAGGGTATACCTACTTCGGATGTATCTCAATATTATTTTATTTAACCCATTGGCATCGGCGATAATGATAACAATAGATTTTCATTCATAAATGGGCCATAGTTGGTCCAGGCCGATGCCAACTTATAATCTGTTTACTAGTTTATAATTAAGATAATGTATAGATTTCAGGCGTTACTTTGCGGAAATCCATATTTAATAATAACAAATAAGTACTTATTTTAAAAATATTTTAATAAAACACTTAAGAAATATAAAATAAATAGAATTGTCACTAGATATATTTTTTTCTTTTTTTTAATAGTGTTGTGTCCGTTACTTGTGGGCCTAGTGCATCTTCCGCCACAATCAAATAAAAAAAAGATGGATCTTATGATTCATATTAAAACTCATATCACAGGTTACTTACATAATATATAGTTACCTACCCCGTAACTCGTAGCTCGTTGCCGGCCAGTACGAAAATCAAACATAGTAATTAAACAACTTTAAACGGTTTAAATCGCGTATATTTATTAATATTTTTGTCCCGACGTTTCAAACACTTTGCAGTGATCGTGGTCACGGGGAGACGTAAACTAATAACAGCGGACGCTGCAACATCACTGTTTTTTTTAATAATAATAATAATGTTTATTTGCTTAAAAACATGGTAACAATGTAATAAAATAATAATTACATCTATACAGTTGAAGTTTTGTTTGTTATTGTGACTGAACAAGCTCGAGGCCCACCTGATGTTAAGCGGACTAACCTCTGCATATAACAGATGCATTTTGTCACAAGTCTGCGCCCGTCACTTTGAGACATAGTTTTTAAGTCTCATGTGATAAAATTTCACTGGCTCTCAAGGACAGCTGCCGGAACACACCGTTAGGTGCTTGGCGACAGATTTTCTACTTGAGGGTGGTCGCTAGCCAGGCGGGCATTCGCAAAATGCCTTTCCACCATGCGGTGAAGCTCAAGCCCGCGGCGGGATTCGAACCATGGACCTGAAAACGGCATGTTACGGCAATCGCACGGTAGGCTTCGGCAGCTGTCCTCGAGTGACGATAAAGCCTGCTTACCACCTTCGACCACATCATCAGATAGTAAAAGACAATGCCTACTCCGAGCTAAGAGCGCCCGCCACCGCGGCAACACTTGACCGCGCCGCGCTCCCTTTGAATAGGGTTTTGAATATTTACATCGAGCAAGGTAACAAAATAAATAATAAATTAAAGTGACTTTTAAGATCAGGTGGTGCTCGTGCTTATTCAATCAAAAACACAAGAAAAAAAGAAAAAAACATCAAAAAAGAAAAAAAAACTGTAAAAAATATTCATCTAAAAAAGTTGCAGAAGTCAACCCCTAAAGGTTATAAGCATTTTTCCAATAACCCTGCATAAACTTTCCATTCGAGTAGTTTCGGCGCTACAGACGTTGACAACGTATCGAAAGTAGATCGATTATAGATATATTTATATATTCAAGTCTAATTTCTAATGCGAAGACACTAAAGGCTATCTGATAGATACGTATACACACCTATTTGCTAAACATCTATTTAAGGACGTCGAATCTACCATCTATAGTATAGCGATGAATTCAAAATGATATCAGATTTATTGCGCATGTATATTATTATTTTACTTATTATTAGGTATCGTAATTATTCTACATGAACATGGTATTCGAGACTTTATAACTATTGCTCGTATTATGTTTAACAGTTATTGAACACACATGTACAAAATTCCATAATTGAACCCTAAAACTGTAAAAATTATTAATATTTTATAATACGTTTACCCGCAACAAATGTAAATAATTCATAATGTAACAATAAATAACATATCATAAAAAAAACCTTCAAATCTCGCGGATATCCAGGTCAGTTGAACGAGAACAAAACCATACAAATCACTATCATCATCACTATCACTACATCACTACATAGTATAAAACAAAGTCGCTTTCTCTGTCCCTATATCCCTATGAATGCCTAAATCTTTTAAACTACGCAATGGATTTTGATGCGGTTTTTTTAACAGATAGAGTGATTCAAGAAGAAGGTTTATATCTATAATAACATCCATTAAATAGTGGGAAAATACTGTTATTTTTGAGGTTTCTAATGTGATGTCATAAATAATTACATTTTTTCCGCTTACATTGCAAACGCAGGCTGAACCATACGAGATTTATGAAAATAATGAATGAAATTTATCAATGTATTGTACACATTGAAAAGGTCTACAGAAAACTCGACTATGGTATATGTCTATCTCTTATGGATATCTCACAATATTTTTTTTTGTCTTTTACTTTTTACGACAAATAATGGCTAATTTTCGAAGCGATTTTAACCAATACAGCATGAATCCTTATCTAATTAAATTTCTTCTAAATTTTTTATCTTCTTAATCTTAAATAATTAAATAAATCAAAACTACTGGATCGATTTTTATCATTTTTTCAGTGAATGACATAGGTTATATATTTTATACTCGTGCGAATCCGGAGTGGGCTGCTAGTAATTAATATTTTGAATTTCCCGCCAATGTCGCCAACGTAATGAAAAAAACATAATGCTATTATCGAATTACTAACAAAAATTGGGATACGGAAGTTCGTGCAGAAATGCAATAAATAATTAAGTCACCACAAAACTACGACTGTTTCAACATCGCGATAACCACAGCCGAGTCCTTACTTTGCTCTTTTAAATTTTGTATGAAAGTACGCAATGTATATAACATGACGTGTGAATGTGGTTCATAAGAAATCGTGGCAATATGAGTCGACGACCGAAGCCTTGACCTCCACCTCCACCGCAGAATTAAATAGCCGCACGAGTGAAAGTGTGATGAACATGAACCAATGATTTGTATCACTTTGAGTTCTATTTTTGAAAAAGAGATTAATTGTATCCATAGACCATCACTCTACAATTAAAATATATTCTGCGCTATTCTACTGGTAGGCCGTTTGAACACGACGTCTTAGTGTGTTAATGGTACCATTGGTTCACAGTACTTACTTACTAAGATGACGTATCGACCCAAGCTGGATTCTGGCCTCCGATACCAAGAGACGCTTTTTCTTGCCACTGGATTATTTGCAGTTATCGCAGGTCCTCCAAACCTGGTCCTTCCAGCGGTACTTGGGGCGCCCGACCGGCCGTCGGCCTTGGTACACAGTAAACCCATAAAATGTTACAATTACGATCGAGGCCCAGCTGATGCTAAGCGGTATTTTCTGCCTATAACAGATGCATTTCGTCACAAGACGAACTGCACTGCGCCCGTCACCCTGAGACATACAGTTGTCTCATTACGTGCCTGTAATATTTCTGACTCCGGAACACACTGTTAGGTGCTTGGCGACAGATTTTCGATACGAAGTGGCGAGTGGTACCTATCTAGTCAGGCGGGCATTGGTAAAATGCCTTACCACCATGCTATAACGACTGCCATCGTAAGACGACAACCGGGACCGACGGCTTAACGTGCCTTCCGAAGCACGGAAGCGCTCAGTAGTAATGTTACTAGCGGTCACTTATCCAACTCATGACCGCGGTGGACGTTGCTTAACTTTGCTTATCGGTTAAAAACAGCTAAGCAAACTTCGCTACGAGCGCTCAAAACGACAACTTCCACGAGTCAATTATAAGTGGAGGAGCTTTCTAGCATTTGCGGACAGTGCGGTGATAAAAGTGCGAGGCCGCCGCCGCTGGCATTAGGTTAAATAATTCTTCAGACACTTCCTGTTGTATGTGGGACAAACTGTATGTTTCTGTTACTGTCCACATACAATAAAAAAAAACCTAAATTCGAAAATGGAACTCTAGAAAAATATTGTTACTTTTTAGTTTGGAAGACTGTCATTTTTGATGGGTAAGGTCGAGTCACCAAACTGTTGGCTCTGTAATAAGCCAGAGGATGCGTACCATGTTTTGGTGGAATGTGCCCGCAACAAAGCTGAACGAGAAAAGATAGTGACCGAGTTGAATATTTCTATGAACAATATCGGTATATTTCATTGTTTATTATCTGTACCTAATTCCAATGAAGCAAAGATGATTTATAAATTAGTATATTAACTTTATGTACATTAGATATAGATAAGCTAGTTATGTGGATACCGCGCTGTGCGCACTTTAGTTATATTTTTTTTTGTGTTTATATATTATGATAAGGCCACTACAGGGCTGACATGAACATGTTGTTCAATAGTCCTTAATTAATAAAGAAATAAAAAAAGACTGTCATTTGTTTTCTCTTTGTTGCGTCCTTTAGAATATTGTGTGTCGCCATCACAATGAATTTAAGCCATGAAATTTTCGCTCAATGATTTTATTTGCTGTGGTTTAAGTCAACAAGGGAGTTGCCAGAGACTTCATTTGGTATTTGGTGATGAAGTCCCATCTTGCAGCCCTGTGTATTCGTGGTACAGATAATTTAGACGTGGCCTTGATCATCCGTTCATCATCCGTTCATCTTAGACGAGAGCTTACCTTTATAAGAGATGTGGTCGCAGGACTATCAACTTCCAGATTTACAATGCTCTCTGACACCTTGAAGGGTGTGTTATGGTAACAACAAATGGGTTTTTAGCGGGGTATTGGCAAACCTTGCATAGGTTTGCAGGGTGTACCGAAATCAGTATTCTCCAGATCGAGACAGTCTCATTTTCAGATACAGGTTTCATCCTGTATTCTTCGATGATGGCGTGAAGGGTATTTACACAGCTGGTGTATTCGCATCGTCATTGCTATCATCCAAATAACATTGCATGCTGTTAGTATGCAAAATGTAATTGAATATAAAATAAAATCGTAGGTACAACACAGAAGCTTGCGGAACGCTAGCATTCATAGGTCTACTGGTGGATTTTGCGTAATATAAAATATTAAGAATTTGTTCTACTTATATAAAATTGCGATTGTACTTTATATATGTTTTTCGAAGTGAGAAAGAACGGTTTCAAAATCGAATCGTACATATATCCATTACGGTAGGGTCTTGTATGAATACGTGTATTCACATAACATGATATTGGCGTTAAATCATACGACTAGAAATTGTCCAACCTGTTCCCTACACTACACAGTTACGAATTTACGAGAGGAAAAAATACTGTCTTGTGCGGGAGTCTGTTCCCTAGACGTTGATAAAGTACACCATTTTACTGAACATATGATTAGACTTGGTAGAAGAAAACCTCCTTAAAGTTAACAACGTCATCTTTATAATTCCAGTCCATGCTGATGTTATTATGTCAACCTTGTTACTTGACTAAGTATGAGGCGTGGTTGTAGTGTGTCAATTTGAAAGTAATTTAGCATAGATTTAGATACACTGCTTTGAGGCAGAATGCTTGACTCTGCTTTCAGGCAAAATGTTTGACAATGCAGTACCAACCCATCAAGACGGACTCTTGCTGAACAGGTCTTAGGAGTTTCCTCAGACCTAAATCGTATATTACGAACATGACAATGTGGACCAAGTTGAAGAGGATGCACTAATTCGTGAGTCTAACAATTCTATATATATTATACTCGTGCTTCGTCCTTGAGATTAGTACTAAGACACTATTATTGAACACAATGTAGTAACGCATACGTGACACCACTTCTTCACTATAGTTTAGAAAAATTGGCCATTCCTAAAATGGCAACACAAAAAATGAAAAGTTCCTACCTCCATTCCGGACAGCCTACCTGCGCTGTACTTCAGTCGGCAGCTCTTCATTTCGCATTTTAGTGCTCAGCCACTTCGCTCATTCGCACAAAATCATGTCGAAACGATCAAGCGATAACAGTTTAGAATATATAATTCAAAAACTAAGAAAATTAGAAAAGGAGGTAAAACGTTCAAGGCGCAAAAATACATTGAGTTCGTCATCATCGTCAAGATCTGGAAGTTCGTCGTCATGTTCATCGAGGGTATCCTCACCAAACCCAAACAGTAAGTACTTAAATATATAATGTACTATTCTAACGGTGTAGTCTAATTGAATGCATCAGAGTAGTCTGCGGGACTATCTTGCCGCATTCAAATTGTAACGGCTGAAATCGCCAAGTTCGTAAATATGCATCAGAGTAGTCTGAGGGACTATCTTGCCGCATTCAAATTGTAACGGCTGAAATCGCCAAGTTCATAAATATGCATCAGAGTAGTCTGAGGGACTATCTCGTCGCATTTGATTTGTAACGGCTGTAATCGCCAAGCTTGTAAATATGCATCAGAGTAGTCTGAGGGACTATCTCGTCGCATTTGATTTGTAACGGCTATAATCGCCAAGCTTGTAAATATGCATCAGAGTAGTCTGTGGGACTATCTCGCCGCATTTGAATTTTACCGGCTGTAAACGCCACGCTCGTAAGTATGCATCAGAGTAGTCTATAGGACTATCTCGTCGCATTTGAATCTAAACCGCTCCAAGCACAATCACGAATTGTGCCAGTGTTCTGTAAAAATACATCGCTGCAAATATTTAACCTACCTTCTACTTTTCATAAGTACGTAGGTGGTACATTAGAAGAGCCTATAGATTATAGAAATTAAAATTTAGATAACTTATCATTCTAAATAACAACCTGAGACATTAAATTAATCGCCGTTGTCTTCTTTCAGGCCAGGAAAGGATGGCAAATACTGATGCGAGGGTTGATTCAATTGACATAGTACAGCCTGTGATCCAAAATAGCGAAATACCAGAAATACCCCATATTGATATAACTGGCATTTTGCCAGATGACGCAATCGCTCCATGCTTGCATGAAGAACCAAACAGCGCCGTTGACACTGAAATTTTGGACATATTGGGAGCGGATCCGTCCGTGACTATCGATTATGGACCTGATATTAATAAGGATGTTGCATCCAGATTTACTCATATAGCTACATCCGGATTAAATAAAGAGTTCCGGAAAGATGTTCTTAGGAAGCATCTATTACCTGAAAACTGCAAAAATATAGCTGCACCGCAGCTGAATGCTGAAATTAAGGCGGCTCTAACGGATCAGGTGATCAAAAGAGACAAAGCCATAGAATTAAGACAGAAACAGATGGCAGTGGCCATTTCGTCCTTAGGCAAAATAATATCTGATCAGCTGTGTGCCAAGGATAAAAACAACGTTTTGATAAAAAACCTTATGGATGTGGGTAGAATCATCTGTGACATTCAGCATACCGAATCGGAAGCAAGACGCAATTTTGCACTTTATTCAGTCAAGAAAGAACTAAAGGACCAATTGTCAAAAACAAAGATTGACAAGTACCTATTCGGAAATGACTTGACAGAGACTCTTAAAACAGCAAAGGCTGTTTCAAAATCTAGTACGGACCTGAAACCAGATCCACCCAGAAAACCGAAACCTTCGACTTCTGCTAGTAAGAATTTAAACTGGAAGGCGCGGACCCCGGCTCGCCGGCAACCGACGGGTCCGCCGCAGCGTCACCAGCCGCCTGTCATGCAGAACGCACCACCTGCACCGCTTCGCGCACCCTTGTCGCAGAACTACACGCAGCGGTCGAAGCAGACCCGCCGCCCGTAAATCCGGTACGTTGTGCTGGTAGACTTGCCCATTTTCATAAACAATGGTCCCTTATAACACGTGACCAATCTATTTTATCTTGGATAAACGGTTATCAAATAAAGTTTGTTCACCCGGTTCATCAACCGTGTTTACCAACGCCAAACACCTTCACAAATTCTGAAAGAACCCACTTGGTAGAAACTTTACATAATCTGCTATCTATCGGAGCAATTTCTGAGTGTAAACCTTGTCCTGATCAATATGTATCACGTGTATTTTTAGTACCGAAACCGAATGGCAAGATGAGATTCATCCTTAATTTAAAAGATTTGAATAAATTCATCAATACGGAACATTTTAAATTGGAGGATATTCGTACTGCGCTAAAACTCATTTCTAACGACAGTTATGTCGCGACCTTAGATTTGAAAGATGCATATTTTTTAATTAACATTCACCCGGATTCTCGGAAATATCTCCGCTTTCTTATAGATGATAAATTGTTCGAATTTAACGTCCTGCCTTTCGGTATCTGTACCGCTCCGTTTATTTTTACGAAACTGATGAAGCCTGTCATAAGCTTGTTGCGTTCGTGTGGCTTTATATCATCTATATACTTAGATGATTTATTTCTAACCGGTTATACATATCAAGAGTGCATGCAAAACATTGAGATCACTCAAATGTTATTACGGGCGTTGGGGTTTATTATTAACGAAGAAAAGAGTGTCAAAATGCCGTCAAAGTCCTGTAAGTACTTAGGATTCATAATAGACACCCATAAGTGGCAGATAAGCTTACCTTCAGACAAAAGAACTCGAATTAAATTAGAGTTGGAAAATTTCAAAACACAGACGTTGTAAAATACGACAATTCGCTCAGCTCATAGGGTTGTTAGTTTCTACCTGCCCTGCCATAGAATATGGATGGTTATATACTAAGCAACTAGAACGCGTCAAGTTTCTTTACTTACGAGGCAATGATGATTATGATAAATACATGACAATAACACCGTCATTGCTGCCCGACATAAACTGGTGGCTCAATGTCATTGATTTTTCAGTACATAGAATTAGAAATGATGACTATGCCTTAGAGATATTCTCTGACGCCTCAACTTCTGGGTGGGGTGCGGCTTGTGACGGGCAAACAGCTAGTGGTCGCTGGTCAAATAGTGAGGCACTACTACATATTAATGAACTAGAACTCCTAGCGGCTTACTTTGCCGTAAAAATATTTGCAAAAAACTATTTTAACTGTCAAATATTACTCCGTGTTGACAACACCACTGCTTTAAGCTATATGAATCGCATGGGTGGTGTTCAATACCCCCACCTAAACAAAGTTACAAAAGACATATGGCAGTGGTGTGAAGCTCGCAAAATATTTATCGTAGCTTCATATATAAAGTCATCAGACAATGTAATTGCTGATAGGGAATCCAGATGCACCCATCCTGATGTCGAATGGGAACTATCTAACACAGGTTTCCAAAAAGTAATAGACAATTTTAAAGCTCCTGAAATTGATTTATTCGCCACTCGTCTTAATAAAAAATGTAATATTTATGCCTCTTGGCACAGAGACCCCGAAGCTTATGCTTTTGACGCCTTCACTTTAGACTGGTCCAAACACCTATTTTATGCTTTTCCACCAGTATCAGTTATCCTTAAAACATTACGGAAAATAATATCAGATAAAGCTGAAGGTATCGTTGTGGTACCTGATTGGCCCACTCAACCGTGGTATCCATTATTTACGCGTCTTCTTTCTTCGAATGTAGTAAAACTAATGTCTAACGATGTCATAATTCCCCATTCCAGTAATCGGAACATTCAAGCACACATTACCCTGGCGGTCGGAATGTTATCCGGACGGCGCTAATACAGCGATGCGTCCCAACATCCGCTTTAGACATAGTCTTGGCTTCCTTGTCGGACAACGCTATAAAGCAGTATGATGTTTGCCTTAAAC
This sequence comes from Plagodis pulveraria, assembly GCA_963890685.1. Taxonomy (NCBI): domain Eukaryota; kingdom Metazoa; phylum Arthropoda; class Insecta; order Lepidoptera; family Geometridae; genus Plagodis; species Plagodis pulveraria. Next base: position 3,436,836 of record OY982964.1, on the reverse strand, counting down.
GCTGGTATGTTTTCTGTATGGAAAATAGAATCAACATGTATGAGCCATCAATTCCAATTATTATAGAATTCCTTACAAAAATATTTAACGAGGGCGCTCAGTATGGGACTATTAATAGCCATAGAGCTGCACTTTCTCTAATTGTTGGTAATATTTCTGATGATGATAGGCTCATAAGATTTTGTAAAGGTATATATAAGCTAAGGCCACCGCTACCACGGTATAATGCTACATGGGATGCAAGCCTGGTTATAAATCATCTAGCTTCCTTGTATCCTAATGAAAGCCTAACTCTGGAACAACTTTCAAAAAAATGTGCTACCCTGCTTGCTCTTGTAACCGCTCACAGGGTGCAAACACTATCTAAAATTAAAGTCGATCGAGTGATTGTATTAAAAGATCAAATTATTATAAAAATAACAGAACTAATTAAAACATCCAAAGTAGGCACAAAGCAACCTACCTTGTATTTACCTTTCTTTGACGAACGACCAGAAACATGTCCGGCAAAGACCCTTTTGGTATACATAAATAAAACTAAAGACTTGCGAAAGTCAACACATCTTTTTATTAGCCTTCGTAAGCCTCACACATGTGTTTCAACACAAACGCTTAGTCGCTGGATTAAGTCAACTTTGAAAGATAGTGGAATTGACGTGTCTGTGTTTACTTCGCATAGCACAAGGCATGCTTCAACATCTATTGCGCATAAACTTGGAGTCAGTCTAGATGTTATTAGACAAACTGCTGGTTGGACCGGCAATTCCACTACCTTTGCCAAATTTTATAATAGGCCTGTTATCCAAAACGAAGATAACATGGCATTAGCGCGAACATTATGTTCTCTGTGATTTATGTATCTGATGCTAATTATAAATCAATACAACAAAATGTCCTTTTATTTTGTAATATGCTTAGTTTAAATTTTCTTATGAGAAATAAAAATAACGAACTATGTTATTATTTTCTTTTACGATATTCCCTCCACTTCCTCTCAACATCTACATTGTGTTCAATAATAGTGTCTTAGTACTAATCTCAAGGACGAAGCACGAGTATAATTGATGATTAAACGAACTTACCTGTACGTGAAGTTCTATCATAATTATACGAAGTGCTTCGTCCGAAGAGATTAGTACATATCACCCACCCTCCCTAAGCAGGCCCCAAGGAACGGTGGAGGAAATATCCAGAATTCTCCTAACTAAATGAAGAGCTGCCGACTGAAGTACAGCGCAGGTAGGCTGTCCGGAATGGAGGTAGGAACTTTTCATTTTTTGTGTTGCCATTTTAGGAATGGCCAATTTTTCTAAACTATAGTGAAGAAGTGGTGTCACGTATGCGTTACTACATTGTGTTCAATAATAGTGTCTTAGTACTAATCTCTTCGGACGAAGCACTTCGTATAATTATGATAGAACTTCACGTACAGGTAAGTTCGTTTAATCATCAATTTTATATCAATCCGGATTACGTAGATTTATCAACAGCTCTGTATTTGATATGCCTGACTTTTAAAACCTTTTGATCATTTTTTTTACGAGGTACACACAATGAAGTGTTGAACAAATAAAAAGAAGCAATTTACGACTTTTTCTTTAAAAATATATTTGTACCTTATCTACAAAAATCAACAACAATTACACAATAGTCAACAACGATTGCAAACAACAGCAACAACAAACAAAACATTATTGTTCACACAATAAATTATCACAATTAACCAACTGTAGTCAATACTGGTGGAATTACATCTCCATCAAATCTACATTAGTCTTATTATTTGTATTTTATTTACAATGGGCACCCTTGGCCACTTACACCTAGTAAATGCGAAAAGCTCACAGAGCAAGCTATGTTTCGCTTTGAAATTTCCATTTTAGTGCTTGCCTCCCTTGTGGTGGTAGATATGTTTGTAAACCGGAACGTGGACGGGGTAAGGCTTGGGGATTGGGACTTCAACCTTCTTCTCTACCTCGACGGGGTAAGGCTTCTCGACCTCATAAGGCACGGGCTTCTCAACCGTGTAAGGTACCGGCTTTTCTATAATCTGTGGCACCACCTGCAAATAAGAGAAAATAATTGATTAATACAGATAATAATAGCCAATTTTGGCGGGACCATTCGAAATGTGACATTTTCGATATCTTCATTATTTAACAAAGTTTTTGTTTCTTTAATTTTATGTATATCTGTTTGGATACATAAGATTTTTGATTATCATAAATTATATCTATTAAGATTTAATTTTCATGAACGTACATTAATATAAGAAAATGGTACACCAGCAAGAAATGTAATTTTGCTATGAAATCTGTGCTTTTCTTACCAAATCTCCTTAGAACATTTAGTTCAGTAATACTATGCACCTTACTATCGGGGTCCGGGGATCTATCAGGGCTTGGACTTGTCTAACTATGGCTTATTGCAACGGTATTTACATGAATGGGAATTTACTAACTAGTTGCAAAATCTATCTTATGTAATATGATGGCATGTCAAATGTACAAACCATAGGAGTACGATAAAAAAACGAGCATCCGATAATTTTGACGTAATCTGTCACAAATGCGCGCGAATGCTTTTGTTTTTTTTGCTTACGGTTCGCTGGCTGTCACTTTTACTTTCGATGTGACCAGTTACATTACATAATAATAAATTGGTGCTGCGACATGGATGGGGCGCATATTATGTCACGAGACCACTTAAAATACAATGGCATTGATACGAGATCACTAGCGATTGTTTCTTTGTGGGTAAAATATAATTGCATGGTTTCTCTTAAGTGATACTCTATGGCAAAGACAATTGAATGGAAAAGAAATTATTAATGATATCAAGCTCTATGGATTTAAAAAGGCAAAAAACAGCTACGTATCTACCTATTATATTTTGCTAGGTGTCTATCATAACACTTTCTGCGCTTTCATTTTGTTTTTCAAAAAGTTGTTCGTTGATATTGGAAAGATATGGTCGTTATTCAAAGTCTTGAGCAAAGATATGATTGGAAATTTTGCGTGTGAATTATTTGAATAAATGTTTAATCTAAATGCTTTTAGTTGCAGTAGCCATAACGTTAATATTAATGAACACTCTCCTCGATAAGTAACACATCTCTCTTTACTTCCTCAATCAAGCAGGTAGGTATATTTGTACTTTTACTCTCACCCTTTCACTTACATCAAGTTCGATCGATTAATAAGGCTGTTAGCTGTGCCTTCCTATCTCTGAAACGGATCGAATTCCACCGATGAATTGGAATCTGAATCAAGTTATTTTATAAGTTTGTCAGCCAATTCAATTTATAACATATATGCTTCCAATTTGCCAGTTATCCTAATTACAGAGTTTTTAATGTCTTAATTTTTCAGTCATAATGTTTTATGAATTCATTCTAAGTTATAGGTATTTTATACTTTTTTTTTAAATTTTAGGAATTTAACCTTACGAATTTGGTATGAGCAGTAGATAGATGACAAATCAAATGCACCCACTTAAAATGATTTTTTGTTAAGCAGGATAACCATAATATCTCTTTAGGTGGGTTTTCTGATCTGATCATCAGAATCCTGGCGCTTTCAATGCAAAATACTATGTAGCCTTAAAAATATACGAGTTATTGGTTATGTAAAAAAAAATATCGAAGGTACTCGAAAATGATTCTAACACACTGTCGTTGAAACTGCTGCTAGGCGGAAGGTGGTTTGGGAAAGAATGTAACGGATACAGAGAGCTATAAAACTAGAGTTCTTTGACGTACCTAGCTGAAGAAGAAATGTTTGTTTGACAGTATGCTTGCTACATCATGACAGTGACAGCGATGAACAGACAATGTGCTATCCCTGATTCAACTTTTTCCATCGAAAATCATGTATAATCTTTATTTCTTCTATTCCTTAAGCTCACTTACCTTATAGACTGGCACATGGATCGGTTGCTCCACCGTGACATGCACTGGGTAGGGCTGCGGGATAGGCACCTTCACGTACTGTGGTACCGACACCGCTACCGGGTGTGGGATGGGCACTCCGATCTTTTTAACGATGGTGACGTGGTACGGCTTCGTGTGCTCGGAGTGTGAGTGACCTTCGGGCTCCCATTCTTCAGAGGGCCGCGCTGTGGCAACTGCGGCTAGTAAGAGGACTGCTGCTGTTTTCTGGAGAAGACGTAATGATGAGTAAGATGTATGTTATCAGAAAGCAAAAAATAGTTTAGTATTCAACACCGGTTCTTTTGGAATTCTCTAGGAATTTCTTAGCCCAAGTCCAGGGTGTTCAGGTACATGCAAACAGGGAAATTAATTTTTGAAAAATGTCCTAGAGCAGTGGCGAACAGGGTTCAAGTATCTAATGTTTGTTGATCTATATTTTTCTATGCCAGCCTGATATCCATCTGGATATATTGCGTTTGTTAACGAAAATGTAAGGATAGCTCGAATGTAACTGTAAAAATATCAGATCAGAAGGCTTAGTATTATTCAAAAGGTGATTTTGTTTAGTGCATAACCTTTTGTTAATGTTATAAACTGATGGGAGAGAGACAATTAGCCCACTTGAAGGTGAGTCCGCCTGTCTATCACAGCTGCAGTATTACCTTTCTCGTACTTTTTGACACTCATTTGCCCAGAAATTTCACTGGGTGTAATGCTCTTCACGCCTAAACACTGTAGCGTTGCAAACACACTAGGTGCGTTTTTACAATTGGCTCGATTACGTCCGTAGTCTTTTAATATGCCCGGGGCGATCGCTCGATGATCATCCGGAGCGTTCATTTAAGTCACCTGACGATGCACAGGTACCCCACGAAATCGCTGCGTGAAAGTCGCCTTGACGTTTTATTTGACAGTTTGGACTTCATTTTTGTATTTTACATGCAAAATGTTTATTTGAATTTATCAAAACAAAACTATACTTCTAACACTGTGAAGACGGAAAATATGGAAGTAATGAGAGTTGTTTGTGCTGTAGATTTTGACAGTGACAGAAATGGACCCCTGAGGCATAACATCTGAACCTGTGGTTACCACCATCATAAAATCTTGCTATAGAGACCTGCTAAAACTAATAACGTGACAAAGAACACACTCAATAGCTTATAAACTTAAAAATCGGTGCTAAGATTATTCACATCACTTATCCAGCAATTTGGAAAATAAATAAGCAAAGCGAACGGTGTTACGTAATTCAGTTAATGACTGCAGAAGCACTAGCTTCCATTTAACTTGCATTTGCAACCAGTAGTCCTTTCACCGCATCAAGATGATATAGGAAGCTAACTAAATTATGACATAAAACCAGCATATTCGTGAAGAATTACGCGGCGATGCGTATATAGAGGAGCAATTTGCATAATTTGTAGACCGTGAGAATATTATGTTCCAATTTTAAAATTGATTTAAACGCATGGACTTTTTCAACCATAGACAATTTTTTGGCAAATGTAACGTTCCACATTTCGATTATGAGATCACTTCGTTTCCGATGATTTCAAAATTGTGTCCGATTTAGTCCGATTACATCACTTCACTTTATAAATAGAAAAAACTTACAAAAGCGATCATGTTGAATTGTATAGATGGCGTCGTTGAATTCTTTGCGGTGACTGTTGCCATTTGTGATCCCCCCGACCGTTTTATACTTGGTGAAATGTGGTCTGCACCTTTCCATTCAGTGATAGGGTCACTGTACTAAGAGCTCCTCCACTTTAAATCAGGCGATGACAATCTTCAATCATTACGCGTACATTGCTGTCTCTAAACTAAATAATATTGTGATGGTGCTCTTGAGAAATGTAATGGTTAAGATTATTTTTAGATTTATGGGATAGTATGAACGCCTTAGTAACGTCAAGTGCACTATTCTCCGGAGTAACAAGTTTGGTTTTGTTTTTGGATCTGATATGTGCAGGATGTTTATTTTTTAATTTTTGATAGTTATTTTTGTTGGCAATAGAAAGTGGAACATTAGTACTCAGTCTGTTCGAAGTACCTGTTAGTAGATTTGTTGATAGATTTATTGTAACTATGGAAACTTTGAATTAATAATGTTGTCATATAGTACCTAACTTTGTAATTCCCCGTGGGGTGCGGGGCATAAAGTTACTTTGTATATCCGGGGCTACATATAGAAATGTACCCCCATATTTTCCCGTTGTAAGAGGCGATGGAAGGAAAAATTGCAGAAGGTGGGCCGGGTGCCTTCCGAAAAACTGCAATCTCAAAGACGCCTGCCAAGTGTGGGGATTATTAGAAGGCCCCCCCTAATGGAAGAGGCATTTGTTCGACGGTGTACATTACGGCTGTTGAAGAATTTTGTAGACATTACTGAGTTTCAACTTGTGTCTTCGTGGGGTTTTTTGATAGGTACTTATTGCGTTTCATTGGGATTAACAAAATTTTTTTTCTCCCTTTATCGGCTTACATAATATTTTATGTCCTTACTCCAACTATTGAACAGTGAAATTTTGCTGGTGCCTTAAGCCTGCATTTTAAAATGTTCTTCTTATATAACTCAGGAACTCCCTTTGCACACTATCCCACCTGCTGGTGAATGATGATGTGGTCGAAGATTGAAGCTGGACAGTCGTAGAACAGGAACTGGCTCTCAAGGAACGTTATGCAATATGCCACGCCGTTAGGTTCTTGGTTGTTCAGTTTACATAAGAATCTCTATATATGTACGGTAGGTACACCCATAGACCTAGGATTTTTTCGCTAGTACATCCTAAGCCTGTGGGTACACCTACCATCATATTTTCCTTACTGCCTTATTTTCTAGGATCCAATGGAGTTTCAAGTGTAAAGAGGTAACTTGGAATTGGTAAATGTAGATGTGGTTTTATATTTTCATTATCATGCATGGAACACGCCGGAGGTCCACACTGCGTATAGCAGATCCATTTCGTTAAAAAGTGACAGCATTGCACCCATCACACATCATTCAGTTGTTAAGTCTCTAGTGCCTGTAATATTGGTTCTCAACGACTGCTGCCGGACAGGACCTATCAGCCATAAAAAATCACTGATTGGTGCTTGGCGACTTGTTTTTTGCTGCATATACTATTGTCTCTCTGTTCGTTTCTGACTGTTACTCTATTGAGTATTTGTTTATTTGCCCTCTGGTTCTTACACCTATTACTCTTCAAGATCTACATGAAGTGTTTCTTTAACGGTAAAAGTTGCTGGAGTTTTAAAAAAAATATGACGACAAAAATATGATTTGCTGCAACGACTCAACCAGGGGCCATAAAGAAGGAAGTCAATATTAATTCCTACAAGCAAATATTACTACAAGCAAGCACTACCGCGTGGTAAGCGAAAATCAAATTTTACAAATTACAAAATTTTATGCCCCGGGTGGGAATCGAACCCAAGTCCATTATTCTCACTCCATAATGGAATTGTCGAATGGAATTAGTGAGAACGTTTCCAATATTTCGATATCGGTAGGTTACATTTGCAATACATATTGTGTTTTTTTATTCCTTTTATTAGCACATGAAAATTCACAAGTGAAAAAATACGCAGTCTGATAGAGCTTTGTATCCCCTTTTGGTACGGAACCCTAAAAACTATATTTTAATCGAGTAATAGTTAAATTGTCGCAGTATGTGGTAAGGTACCTAGTGAGAAAGACATTTGCATGTGCATTACCACATGGTCTTATAAATGTTCCATCTGCAGTATATTATTATGTATATGATACATATAAAAAATACCCCAATGATATGCACAATATTAACTCGGCCCCCACTGCCCGGCAGCTCTATCATTCCTGGCCCTGGTAGCAGGCCAGATAACGGTGGGGTGCGAATCTTCGGAAGATGTCCGGCTTCCGCACTCAGAAACGACGACCCTTGGCCCTGGCAGCACATTAAGTACGCTCAGGAGGACCACAAGATAGTCGAGCTGGAGGAAGAACTGAACAAGTAACGCTGGGATGTCATGGGATTATCGGAAGTCCGAAGACAGGACACCGTTATCCTTGACTCCGGTAACTTCTTATTCTACCGGGAAGGTCACTAAAAATCTCAAGGTGGTGTTGGGTTGGTCGTCCGGAAGTTCCTTGTTAACAACGCAAAAGTCGAAAGTGTGTCGAGCAGGGTAGCGTACCTTATACTCAGAATCACCAAACGGTATTCGCTGAAGGTCATACAGGTTTACGCACCGACCTCGACACGCTCAGACGATGAAGTAGAGACTATGTATGAGGAGATATCTGAAGCCATACATTCCTCCGAAACATACTTCACCGTTGTTTTAGGGGGGACTCCAACGCTCAGTTGGGCACACGGAATGGCGATGAGTTGAGAGTGGGGCCATTTGGATATAGGCAGCGGAACCAGAGGGGCCAGTGGCTGGTCGTCCACGCTCCTACCTAGCGCTACCCAAATCCAAAACCCCAATAACTTTCAACTCGAACTACATAACCGCTTCCAGTGTCTAGCTGAATGCGAATCAGTGGAAGAGATAAACAACGGGTTTGTAGAAGCTGTCCACGCGGTGGGGTCTCAGTTCTTTAAGACCCCCCGCCGAAACAAAGAAACTCTCAGAAGAAACCATCAAGCTGATGGAAGACCGGAATGAGATGAGAATGCAATCTTCAGCTGATATGTCGAACTACGGCAAGCTCAATAGACGAATTTCCAAGGCACTGCGACACGACTTGCGCGCCTTCAATACTAATCGAATAAAAGCAGCAATCGAGCGTAACCAAGGCTTCAAAGTGTTTACAAAAAAAATCGTCTATAGGGCAAATGACTAAGCTGAAGATCGACGATGGCAGAATCATCTCATCAATACCGGAGATTCTGAGAGAGCTTGGAAGAGTCATTACGAATCGGCTTGTTCGTAGGTTTGATGACTTCCAGCATCCCGAACAAACCGGGTTCCGAAAAGGCTTTAGCACCACAGACCACATCCATACGCTCCACCAGATTATACGGAAGATTGAGGAGTATAATCGGCCATTATGTTTAGCGTTTGTGGACTGTGAAAAAGCCTTCGATTCAATCGAAACTTGGGCTGTACTGCAGTCTCTTCAGCGATGCCAAATCGACTATAGGTACATTGAAGCGCTGAAGTGTTTGTATAGGAACGCCACCATGTCGATTCGATTACAGGACAAGATCACGGAACGAATCCAACTGCAACGAGGCGTGAGACAGGGAGACGTTATTTCTCCGAAACTGTTCACGATTGCATTAGAGGAAGTTTTTAAGCTCTTGAACTGGAAAGAATTCGGTATCAACATCTATGGCGCATACATCACTCATCAGCTATGCTCAGCGACCTCAGTAGAGTTTCCCAGTAGGTGGCTCTTAAAATGAACATGGACAAGACGAAAATTATGTCTAATGTCTATGTTATATGCGTACCAGTAGTTGTTGGGAACGATACACTCGAAATTGTTGATCATTACATCTACAGATATTATTAGACAGTCTACTTAGGTAGGTCGAACTTTGACAAAGAGGTCGCCCGAAGAATCCAACTCGGATGGGCAGCGTTCGTGAAGTTACGTGACATCTCGTCGAACATCAGAGCCTGAAGACCAAAGTCTTCAACCAGTGTGTGTTGCCAGTGATGACATATGGCACTGAAACGTGGTCCTTAACTGTGGCCCTTATAGACAAGCTCAGGGTCGCTCAACGAGCTATGGAGAGAGCTATGCTCGGAGTTTCTTTGCGCGATAAAATCCGGAACGTCGATATTCGCCAAAGAACCAAAGTCACCGACATAGCTCTCAGAATTTGCAAGTTGAAGTGGCAATGGGCGGGCCACATTGCTCGACGAACTGATAACCGATGGGGAAGAAAGGTTCTCGAGTGGTTACCACACTACACCGGAAGACGTAGAGTTGGTAGGCCCCCCACTAGGTGGACTGATGACTTCGTTAAAGTAGCTAGTAGCCAATAATTACAAGCGTCTAATAGCTGTTCTTTGTTGCGTTCTATGGGGGAGGCCTTTTTCTAGGAGTTCAACAATGGACGTCTTCCAGCTGATGATGATGATGAATTGATATTTTAGGGTAATCACAACTGCAAGCGTAGTCGGTTCAACATCAAATATCTCCGCTGCCGAACATTTCAGTACCACGCAGACCTTTCACATTTCGGACGCCGGCGGTGGACACCTCGTTTCGCCACTATCATAAAAAAAATTATGGCAATACAGGCCACACGCGCAATGATGTAACGAAATGCATCGCAAAAAATATGCGTCCGAGCAATGCTGTGTCGTAAAATAGAAGAAACTAGCGTTTTATGATTTCTCTTTTGAGTTTTAAAAGTAAATTATCATAGTAGTGACCTACGAATAAATTATTCGTAGGTAGTGACTGCCAAAGTTTTTTATTTTACCTGGGAGAGGTGTAAAATGATTTTTCAATCAATGGCATTCGATTCTTGAATGTACGAATAAAACCGTGTGTGAGATATCCCATCAATGTTGATTTATTAAGTATGTATAATATATTTTATGGCCTTAAATATGCTTGGAGTACCATACACCTATGAGTCGTCAATGGGGATTTTAGAAGTTAATTTTAAAAAGCCCCATTAATGGAGAATGTTAATTGGTGGGACGTATTCGAGACATCTAATTTGATAGATTGTCTACTTGATACTTGGGTGGTAGCCAGTCAGGCAGGCTTTAGCAAATTTCCCTACCACAATTCAAAAATGTCTGGTACGTCGGTTCTATCTACCCTTTGTTCCCCAGGCGTGACAATGTTTTGTTTTTTCTTTAAGTGCCATTTTTGATTCTAGGTTTAGCTTGTTATTTATTTTAGATACAACATTAGGTGAAAAGTGAACCATGACACAAAATCCTATCATTTAAAAATGACAACTAAAATTATACCCGCTCTCGCTTATGCCTTGACGGCCAGCCGTCTGGATGTCTGCAACACCGGTCAAATAGCATCTTCCGGAGACTGCCTTCCGCATATCAACTATCGATTAATCTGTGGTTGTCGCATGTGTCGACCTCTACAAATTGTTTTAAAGTCGATACTTCGACATGTCGTTGAACTGGACACTAGTTGATAGTTTATAGCAGTGAAGCAATGAAGGCCGAGCAGTAATAGCTATGGGCTGTCGTGCCGCAGGTCCCTGGTTCGATCCCTACCGCCGGCTTGGGCTTCATGGTGGAAGGGCATTTTGCGATTGCCAGCCTGGCTAGCTACCACCCTCAAGTAGAAAACCTGTCGCCAAGTAGCTAACGGTGTGTTCCGGTAGCAGTTCTTGAGAGCCAATGAACACAGGCACATGAGACTTAACTGTTTAAGATTTTTGATTGCTTGTGTATTTTGTACTTTATTCTTTTCAGCCCGGCGAACGGCCGGCAAGTTAAGCATTCCAAACAGATTGTCTAGGTAGAAGAACTCTGCCTTACATAGGTACCTTCCTGGGCAATCTGGAATCTTAACAAGCTATGTCTTAAAGTAACGGGCGCAGTGCAATTCGTCACTTGTGATGAAATGCATCTGTTCTAGGCAGAGGTTAGTCCGTTTAACGTCAGGTTGGCCTCGAGCTTGTTCAGTCTCAATATAAAAAATAAAACAATTTCTAGCGAAGAAGACACCTGGATGGTTGGGTCCGCATGGTGGACCTCAGTAGTCAGTGCATCTAAATGCCGGCCTTTATGTTAGCGAATGCATTAACGTGTTCTGAATAGCTGTTTATTATAACAACAAACAAAGTCTGTTCAGAACATTATTAGAAGCTTTACATTCAGGTGAGATGTAAAATAAACAGGTCAAGAGATACTTCGCTCTCGTGAGGTTCTACATCGTAACACAACAACTGGTAAAAGGAATAATTGTTAGTTTGTATATGATCACATAAATAGTTTTTCAGTATTTGTTAATTTCCTTTTATGAAGATTTCGGTAAGTATATAGCTAATATATAGCAAAATTTATCGAAATTCACATGCCTAACTAGTTTTTGAGACCCCGTCATAAAATATCTAAAACAGATAACTTTGATAGCATCCCGCATCTTTTACTTTCTTCTTCTTATTTAAGAGCCTTGCTCTCGTCTGTGTAGCTGATGCAACTTTCTCCATCTTTTTCTCTCCAATGCAATCTTCTTAACCTCTTTAAGCGAGACGACATTCACTTTCTATTTCATTTGACTCATGTTATTTCTCCTTAGCCTTCCTATCCCTCTCTTCCCTTCTATCTTTTCCTAGGTGATAGTTGTCATGTTGTTTGAGACGGTAACTTCATAATCATCTATCCTCTCCTATTTGCAATAATTTTAAGTAGGTACCTAGTTTATAGATTGCATGGTGGTAGGGCGTTTTGTGAATGCTCATCTGGCTAGCTACCGCTCTTAAGTAGAAAATCTGTCGCTTAGCACCTAAAAGTGTGTTCCAGCAGATGTTCTTGAAGGCCAGTCATTTCAGGTTAGCCAGAACAACATCTTCAACCGCATTGTCACTTACAAACAGATAGTGGTCAAAGGCTAGCCCAGCTATAAATAAAGAAAACATAAAAGTATTTTTGTATGCCCACTCAATGATTTTCATTTGTAAAGGTGTCTGACATGTCTTGTGGTGACGTATTCCATTACATGTTTTTTTTGGACACGGAACTCTATAAAAGCTCAACAGCTACCTAGTATAAGATTACATTAAAAGATACCTACATAAGATTCCATGGCTCGCCCGCCTTGGACTGAAATTTAGGATGTACCTAAATTTCGCGCTGCCTTGGAACTCACGCAGCAATTCCGGATCAAAGTATTTATAGCCACAGATTACAGAATCTATGTGGTACCGAAATTCTTCTCACGCACAAACTCAAAACTTTACCTTTTATATTATTTTAATGAAGTTTAATTACGAATGTTATATAAGTAGGTACGTATATAAATTCATAAAGGATGACAAACAAAGATCTTGAGGAATGGTGAGGAAAAATAATCGTCGGGAAGAATATTTAGAAATATGAACGAATGAAGAATACAGTGGAACGAAGAGCTTGGAAAGAGACTAAAATGTATAGGTGTATGTAAAGAGAAAGGAGCCCGGCAAGGTATAAACAATTTAAAAGTTGTTAGCTCGGACTACCTACCTGTTGAATTGTACAAGTTTATGTGACGGATTGATAGAAATGATTAAATAAGTTGTTACGTATGGAGGCTTAATAGTAATAGTGATGTAACTACTACAGAAACTCATGTCAAGTCATGTGACACATACTTGAATATTTGGTAAAAGGTTATAGAGAGAATAATTCGGGTATAAGTATGCCAAAAGGTGGGACAACGTTGACAAAAAATACATAAATAATCGTACATACTGCATATGGTATTTGTTGACCTAGAGAAAGTATAGGATTGTGTAAAAGTGAGAAGTAGCAGCATATCAATTTCATGTACAACCGAGCATGTATGTACATACGTTCGGTCCGAGGTCAGAGTTATTGACTCGTTCAATGTTGCTGTAGACTAGAGATCAGCTTTGAGCCCTTACATGTTTATCCAGAGAGTTGAAATACAAAAAATCTTAGTGTTATTCTTCTTATGCATGATATCACACTAGATGCACAATATAAGACGTACAGAAGATGACACCCTGGTATATTCTGTTCTTGTTGGTCGAAATAGCGTGAAAAATTGGAGAATGTCAGATTGAAGATGAGCAGAATGAAATGAGCACTTTGTTCTGCGACTTCAGTGATATACCCAATTTTTCTCAAATACCCTGAAATGGTGTCAAGTATATATATCCGCATTTTCAATATTGTGTTTCAATTATCTAAAAAGAAGGCAGTAATGACCAAGACTTGCGGAAAAAAAGAAGAACAGGATAAATACAAGAAGGATGACGATATGACAAGTCTCTAGAACCAAATGTGACTCACGAACGCCTACGAAGCGTAAGGAACTAATTTAAAATATGACAAAAGAAGCGGATGAAGACGGAAACGAAGAGTGCGTGTGGCAGAGATGCAAATGTTAAAATTGATGTGGTGTATAACTAGAATATTCAAAATTAGGAATGAGGATATCAGAGAAAGCGTGGTAGTAGACAGATAAGTTAAACAGTAACAGATTGGCTTGGTATGGGCGTTTCACGGGGAGGAATGAGAAAGATATAAGAAAAAGAGTTGTGAATATGCGCAGGGCAAAACCCAAGAAGGTATGGAGGGACGGCGTTAAATAGGATATGTACGAAGCATTTAACTTGACCACGTTTGCCCACTTCGTTGCCTGAAGACGAAGTTGATTCTCAAAACCATCAAATTCCTGTGAGTCCTGGTTAGACGTTTGCTTACCTGTGCATCAGATATATATATTTCTGATGCACAGGTTAGCAAACGTCTAACGTAGACAAATTAGGTATTGCCATTACATATAATCGTAGGTGACAAGCGGTATCTTCAAGTCTAGAGTGAACAGGTACCTTCTAGACACGTACCTACGCTCTATCTTCGACTACATTGTAGTTTTTGAAGCACTCGTAGCGAAGTTTGCTTAGGTTGAGAACATCAACCGATCAGCAAAGTTAAGCAACGTCCGCCGCCGGTCTTTACTTGGATGGGTGACCGCTAGTGGCATTACTACTGAGCGCTTCCGTGCTTGGGAGGGCACGTTAAGCCGTCGGTCCCGGTTGACGTCTTAGGATGGCAGTCGTTATAGCATAGTGGTAGGGCAGGCGAATGCCCGCCTGGCTAGCTACCACCCTCAAGTAAAAATCTGTCGCCAAGCACCTAACGGTGTGTTCCGGCGGCTGTCCTTGAGAGACAGTACTTCTAGGTTAGCCTGAACAACATCTTTTACCACATCATCACTTACCACCAGGTGAGGTCATGGTTTTTAATTCCCTATATCGTCTAACCTGTGGGTATATTATAAATTAGTCCAGGAACAAAAGAAAAATTCCGCTCTACTTAATAAATTATAATTCTACCAGAGGGACAGCAAAAACTTCATTTGACATTATAATAGACAATTTAAAAGTTTATAAGTCATTCTCACCGTGGCGATCCGAATACGTATGGGCAGCTGCTGCATAAAGGGACATTTTGAACTAATTGCAAACACCTCACGTTTACGTCTACACTCGTAATCCTACAATACATGATGATAAATCAGCTGATAAAGTGTGAAGATTTTATCTATGACGGGTGACATTCTAATGTTGACTAGACAGAACGTGGCTCAATAAAAAGAATACCTTCATAATTTACATTTATAAGTATTTATTTTGAAGCAGTGATGGCTCAGTGGCATTGGCTATGGACTTGGGGTCCATGGTTCGAATCCCGCCCAGAGCTTGAGCTTCACCGCATGGTGGAAGGGCATTCTGCGAATGCCCGCCTGGCTAGCGATCACCCTCAAGTAGAAAATCTGTTGCCAAGCACCTAACGGTGTGTTCCGGCAGCAGTTCTTGAGAGCCAGTGAAATAACAGGCAAAATGAGACTTAACAGGTATGTCTCAAGGTGATGGGCGCAGTGCAGTTCGTCACTTGTGATGAAATGCATCTGTTATAGGCATAGGATACCGCTTAACATCAGGTGGGCCTCGTGCTTGTTCTTTCACAATAATATAAAAAAAAAATTATATAAGCGTCAGGGTAGGTAGGGTTTGTATATGATAATAAGGAGGACATTATTTTTTAACAAGAAAGAGTGACTTTAATCTTAAAATACGTACTATCAGTGATAACTGAAACACTACTCGTCAGATCTCCCTAAAATTTTAATGGTACCACATGAAAAAGAAAGAATTCCTTGACGATAGACATAAAAAATAAATCGCACTCGGTCTCTCTAGCTTAAATTTCAATTAATTACCATATTATTTGTTTAATTAAGTCATTCTGTAGCGCAAACCAGGGTCCACTTTGTTACCTCACAATATTTTTTATTATTAAGATCTGTATTTTGTACGTTGTGGAAACAAAATTAAATAAATATGAATATGAAAAGCTCCAGCTTTCGAATTAAAAAAAAAAACATAATCGTACCTTGTAAAGAGTTATAATATAACGAAACACAAAAAACAGTCGAATTATGAACCCTATTCTTTTTTTCAAGTCAGTTAAAAAGGCAGAGATTTTAACACTTGCAATACTATTAAAATGTTATATCTCTGTAGCCTAAAATGATATTTTTAAGTTTCGTGTGGTTCCTTAGGATTTGAAAAGAACTGCATATGAAAAGATGTCTCTTTGTTTATCACACCTCAAATACGAAAGTAATTTTCTCGGAAGAGATTGCCTGAAGATAGAAGGAGTAGTTACTTATCTTTTTTAACTACATAATAATAAGAAATCTTTATTTTCACTAAAGTAAATTACAATATTGACAATGTATAACCGTAATTAACACAAACCTTCAATGGGCCAAATATTGTGTGACGAACCTCAGATGCCTAAGCTAGACTTGAGAACGCCTGTAATATAGGCATCTGCGTTTCCCCTAGTTACATATATTATTTGTACCAGGTACAAATTGCATTGAATCAAACTAAGTAACAATTATATATATGAATGACACATGATATTTTTATGAAAATAAAAATGGAGAAATTAAACTAATAACCAATAGGTACTTCCTATTGTCGAATATTGTGTACAATAAAGTAAGTGAAGATATTTGAAAAGGGCAAAGTTGCAGTTGGCAGTCATAAATAAAGGTATACTGGTAGGACAGGTAGTAAAACAGTGGTTGCAGGAAAATCCCTAGATATTGAAGATATTTGAATGATTTTGAAGCAATGATGGCCGAGCGGTAATAGCTATGGACTGCCGTGGCACCTTGTTCGATCCCCACCGCCGGTTTGAGCTTCACCGCATGGTAGAAGGGCATTTTGTGATTGCCCGCCTGGCTAGCTACCACCCTCTAGCAGAAAATGTATCGCCAAGCACCTAACGGTGTGTTCCGACAGCAGTCTTTGAGAGCCAGTGTAATTACAGGCAAATGATACTTACCAACTGTCTCAAGGTGTCGGGCGCAGTGCAATGTTTCACTTGTGATGAAATGGATCTGTTCTAGCTGTGGTTAGTTCGCTTAACATCACGTGAGCCACTAGCTTGCTCCGTCACAATAACATAAAAAAAAAATGTATCAGACAAAAACATTCCTTTATTTAAAAATCATAGGAAAAAGTGCACTTAAAAATAAATGTTAAATGACTTTATTAGCCAGTAAAGGACCCCGGGTCAGGGAAGAAGGAACATACCAAGTACCTATTTTTTAATTACGATATTAATTGATCGATTCCATTTCAATATAAGTAGTAATATAAATAATAACAAATATTTTATGAAAATACCAAATTAATATTTTAATAAAACGCTTAAAAATATAAAAAATATATGTAGTGACAATTCCTGATTTCCAAAAACCTCCTGAGGATGCTTCGTGTAGAAGCGAAACGCATCGAAAATTCTTCCGGTTTGGCTGCGTGGCGCTTTGTGACGTCACGTCGGCTTAACAGGAAAATTTGGCTGAATTTTCACTAAATATTTTTTTGTATTTTTGATGTATTTTATTAAAATGTTAATTTTGTGTTTTCTTAAAATATTTAAAAAATATTTGTTATTTGAAATATGGATTTCCGCAAAGTAACGTCTGAATCTATTCATTATCATAAGTAGTAAGTAATATAAATTGAACACCGTTACATTTCACATAAAGTAATTCCTGCTAGAATCGTAGATGGGTTACTTCAACCATATATTTTTTTCCTCCAGGTGCATCTAGTGAAGTTACCAGCCAAACAAGTTTGCAGACAGCAAGCAATTTATTATTGCCATTGCAACAATTATGTGTTTATGACAGATAAAGTGTGAAATGTAAGGAGTATATTAATCCAGCACATTTGTTTTTTTCTCGGTCATAGAATTTATTTAAGATATGGGCCATAGTTCCCATTTTCACCAAGGAGGTGTTAACTTTTCTCTCTAATTATTTTTAATGAATATTAAAAACTTGACACTTGAAACTACTACTACACTACATGTGTACTACACACTATTAGGTGCTTGGCGACAGATTTTCTACTTGAGGGTGGTAGCTAGCCAGGCGGACATTCGTAAAATGCCCTACCACCATGCTATAACGACTGCCATCCTAAGACAACAACCGGGACCGACGGGCACGTGCACGCTCAGTTGTAATGTCACTAGCGGTCACCCATCCTAATCATGACCGCGCGCGACGTTGCTTAACTTTGCTGACAAATGTTTTTTACATCATAATTATCACAAAAATAGATTATTATTGATATTTTTACTAGCGACAACATTGTCAACTGGCCAATTAAAAATAATTTGAAAGCCTGGTGATGTGTACAAACAATATATGAGGCGTATAAAATATACAAAACAATACTAGAAATACACTCCTAACGGAACTTTCTAAAACTACCTCCTAGTATAAAATCTGCACTCAGGCTCTGAACTGCATATTCCAGCATAAGTTCAACTTCCTAGGACTAAAGAGAAATAGACCTTATATATCCTTAAAAATATACCTATTATCTTACCTACGAGTACAAGTAATACAGTGGTCAAGAGCTAGCCTTACAAGAATATGATACAAAAAACTCAAACGTTTGTCAGATTTGATCCTACGATCATCGAAGGACCGTGGTAGGACATTATGCAAATGGCCGTCTGCCAGCTGACCATGAGCAAATTATTCTAGGTTTACTTTGTTAATACTTTTGACTACTCCATCACTAAGCAACAGGTGAGATTGTGGCCAAAGAACATACCAGTAATAAAAAATCGGAACGGTTTATGAATTTTTGTGAAAATATTTTATTTTGTACCGGCCGTGGCCTTTTAAAAAAAATCAACCATAGCCCACCTTAAGGCCAAACAGTGGAGGGCCTTCTTCATCACACCTAACAAATATGATATAAGATTAAATTGGCTGATAAAAGTATATATACTACCTATTCATTTTTATGAAAAAAATTGAGGAATCAAACGTTTTTGTAAACACCGTTGTCTGCACATGTGTTGCCAGTTACCACCTACGGTGAGGTTTCTACGAGAGGGCACCAATAAATCAATCCGAGACACTATTTTGACAGTTGCATGACGCCGGCCAAGATAATATGCTGAAGTTTTGTTTGGTATACATGTATCTTCTCGATAGTTTGTGTGTGTGGTCCGATGATAAGGAAATGAACTTAGGGAGCATATTTTTCCTGCATTCTGTATTATTACTTACAAGTAACACTATTCCAAAAAAAAAAAAGAAAATTTGAATTTGGCCTACACATTAGTAAATTACAACTAAGTGTACATTTTGACTTTCATCCCCTCTCCCAATGGAGCCGTGCTGAATTTCGGGATAAAAAGTATTTAATGTCCTACCTCGTAGTATGAACTGCAATCATGCTAAGTTTCATTGAAATTCATTCAGTAAATATATATAGTTTTGGCTTGATACGCGGCCGGGATACAGACAGACAGACAGACAAAAATAAAAAGAACACAATTTTGGAATCAGTATCAGATACAAAGTACTCAAAGATATATTTTTTCAAAATATCTTCAATGTACAGAATCGGAACTGTTACAGTTTTATTATAAGTAAAGATTTACTTAATAGGAACTATAAATTATATCCACGATTTCACAACAGTCAGCAATGGTGGATTTATCATGTTTCCTCCATAAATTGGAATTCGAGTAACTACGCCAGTCCATCGACCAATACAAGAACCTACAAAACACTTCTGGAATGTATATGTGAGTAGAGAGAGTCAACTTTAAGTTTGAATACTTTTTTTTTCCCCACGGACGTTGGGTCCGTGGGGACCGGGAGCTCATCGTATTTTCCAAAATTTATCAGAGCGCTTGGTCGATGCGACGCGTGATCAAAATGCTGGCACCTATTTGGCTCAAAGAATAAGCATTGCAATTCAACGGGGCAATGCTGCCAGCATGCTGGGCACGCTGCCAACTGATAGTGGGCTAGAGCATTTGGACTCCCTATGAGTCCAAATGCTTTTACTGTAGTAGCTGTAGTATTGTAGTAGCTGTAGTGTTGTATATAGTTTGTAGTATTTGTTAAATAAAGGCATACCGCCATTATAAAAAAAAAACTTTAAGTTTGCGAGCATATAACATAAACGTACGTTTATATTATTTGCATGAAAGTACGCACCCACCTGCTTTAGCTTTTATGACTCTAGATTCTCTATGCCTATACCTACCGAAAATTAGGTATATATATAAAATACCTAATTTTCGGTAGGTATCGTCATCCTACAACTGATTCTCTATTTTTTAGCCGGCCGGTGGCCTCTTGGGCACATACATTGCGGTAATATAACTGGAACTATATTATAAATAAGCCCGAAACTTTAATATAAGCCCGGAGCTGGTGTGATGATAACTAGCAGGCGCTCAACAATGTCATCTCTATATTCTCAACCGCGATGCTATAATGACTTCGACAGTGTTTTAATATGCTGCTCTAGTTGGTAGGATTCTGGTAGATATCTGGATATCACTATATCTTGACTGTTAAAACCCTTCTGCATGGTGGTTCGACTCTTCGAATGGCCACCTGAGTCCTGACTAGCCTGCAGTTGTCCTTGAGAGACACTGTCCATTCCATGTGAAACTTGTTTATAATTTTCGATCTCATTATTATTTAGCATTAGGAGATATTGTGGTCATAGGCTAGCATATGAGTGAAAGAAAAAATACCCCTAAAACCTCAAAAAATTAGTAGCCTCGCTATATTAGGGTTCAGTATCGAAACAGAACGTAAATGAAATAAAACTTGTCATGCTATGAAATAATTTTAGTAAATAATACGGGATAACTCACGAAATAAGTCAGATAGCTCCGACTAGTATTATGATCTTAAAGTTCATAATATTAGGTCCTTACATATGAAATTGGCGTTTTTCGTACTGGCCACTTTAATCACGAATTTCTCCTCTTTGGTAAGGAATTCCAAATTCAAATCTGTACAGCTATAGACTCATGTATTTGTGCTTCGATGATCGTCATTCATTTGTTTTTTTTCTTCTGTTTTTTTCTGTTTGCGTCACTCATTTTACAAAATGGAAAACCTTAAATATCGCATTATTTACGAGTACGAGTTCCGCCGTGGCACTAGTGCTGCGGAAACAACTCGAAGGGTGAATGATGTGTATGGCGGTCGTGTTGCAAAAGAAAACACAGTTCGTTTTTGGTTCCAACGTTTTCGTTCTGGAAATTTCGACCTGCAGAACAAGCCCCGTGGACGGCCTGAGACTCAAGTTGATAATGAAGAGTTGAAGGCTATTGTGGAAGCGGATCCATCGCAAACCACGTCCGAGTTAGCTGCAGGCTGCAATGTTAGTGATAAAACTGTTTTAATTCACTTGAAGCAAATTGGGAAGATTAAAAAGCTTGAAAGGTGGGTACCTCACGAATTGACTGAAACAAACCGGCAAACGCGCGTCGACTGCTGCGTTACATTACTAAACCGGCACAATAATGAAGGAATTTTAAACCGAATCATTACCTGTGATGAAAAATGGGTTCTTTACGATAATCGGAAGCGCTCAGCGCAATGGTTAGATCCTGGCCAGCCAGCCAAATCCTGCCCCAAGCGAAAATTAACCCCAAAAAAGTTACTTGTAAGCGTTTGGTGGACTAGTGCCGGTATTGTTCATTACAGTTTTTTCAAATCTGGCCAGACTATTACGGCTGATGTCTATTGTCAGGAATTGCAAACCATGATGGAAAAGCTAGCGGCTAAACAACCTAGGCTGGTCAATCGCTCCACGCCACTGCTGCTTCACGACAACGCTAGACCACACACTGCGCTACAGACGGCTACTAAATTAGAAGAGCTTCAATTGGAAAGTCTAAGACATCCTCCGTACTCCCCGGACCTTGCTCCAACAGATTACCATTTTTTTCGAAAATTTGATAACTTCTTGCAAGGGAAAAAATTCAACTCCGATGGGGCAGTCCAAATCGCCTTCAAAGATTTTATTGATTCCCGTCCGACTGGTTTTTTTAGTAAAGGGATCAATGAACTACCTATGAGATGGCAAAAGTGCATAGAAAATAATGGTTCATACTTTGATTAATTAAATATATTATATTAAAAAATATTCAACTTTTTGTTCCTCCCATACAAAACGCCAATTTCATATGTAAGGACCTAATATATAAGCCCGGTGTAAGCGGACTACAACAGCTTGGGTCTTTCATAATAACCATAGATCAGGGGTATTA
The DNA here is from genome assembly GCA_963890685.1 of Plagodis pulveraria. Taxonomy (NCBI): domain Eukaryota; kingdom Metazoa; phylum Arthropoda; class Insecta; order Lepidoptera; family Geometridae; genus Plagodis; species Plagodis pulveraria. The sequence goes on along the minus strand of OY982964.1, from coordinate 3,414,614 downwards.
TTAAAGACCCAGACATAAATAATGTCAAAACAATGAAACTCAAAATTAGGCAAAATAGAACATTGTACAAACTTGAGCTCTTTTTCTCGTATATCATAAAAATATATATTGAAATTTGAAATGCACATATGATTCCATAAGTTACCTGTCCCTAAAATCGTCGATAATATTAAAAACCTAACCCCATCATCTTCTTATAAATATATTTCTCTGTAAGAACGAGGTATGTTGCTTTACTATGGTTACTTTTGTTTTTCTTCCACGGCAATCAATCACTGCTTTTGGTAATCAAGCGCCTACAAATATATTAATAGATTGACGCCTGTCATATTTGCTGTGGCAATTGTCAATCAAATATTTTATAAGAGTGTTTAGTAGAAGGTGGCATGGCAACATTATTTTATTCTTCCATAAACAACTATGATTATTCGAAGACTAGTGGGTGATCTGTGCATGCATGCACGGATGGGATCTATTGTTCGATTCTGCTGCGTCTTGAAGCTTCGGCGCATGGTGGTAGGGCATTTTACGAGTGCTTTCCTGGCCAGCTACCACTTATATAAAATCGCCAACCAATTAATGTGTAGTTCAGTACCCGTAGGGTATTTTTACTGCTGATAGGCTAGCCTTTTTTATACCCTTTGACCGTTATCTCACCTGATGGTAAGTGATGATGTGGCCGAGGATATTGTTCAGGCTAACCTAAATTACTGGCTCTCAAGGACAGCTGCCGGAACACGTTAGGTGCTTGGTGACAGATTTTCTACTTGTGGGTCGTAGCTAGCCAGATGGGCATTCGCAAAATACCTACCATCAAGCTGTAACGACTGCCACCCTAACAACAACCGGGACCGACGTGCCCTTCGAAGCGCGTGCTTATAGTAAACAAACTCCTAGGTTAGCCTGAACAACATCTTCGACCACATCATTCACTTACCATCAGGTGAGATAGTGGTCAAAAGCTAACCTAAACAAAAAAAAAAAAAAAAAAAACTTCGCTACGAAAGCTTCAAAAGCCTTTCACCACCATCTCACCCGATGGTAAGAGATGCTGCGAAGATGTTGATCAGGCTCACTTTGGGGTGAGGCAGCTGCCGGAGTACACCATTTAGGTGCTTCGCGAGAGACGTTCTTCATGAACGCCGCCAGGCGGATTATTATGTAAATTGTATACCACTATGATATAACGACTGCAAAGTAGAACTTCTCTTTTTTACTGAGACCGAAAACTTAATGTGCCTTCCAAAGAACGTGTCACGCTCTATTATTATTTTTTGCATAAATGTAAGGCTTTGACCACAATCTCACCTATGATGGTAAGTGATGATGTAGTCGAAGGTGTTAACAGGCTTAACCTAGAATTATTGGCTCTCAAGGACAGCTGACGAAACACAGCGTTAGGTGCTTGGCGACAGATTTTCTATTTGAGTGTGATCGCAAGCCAGGCGGGCATTCGCAAAATTCCCTTCCACCGTGTGGTGAAGCTCAAGCCCGCGGAGGGATTCAATCCATGGATATGCTGCGCGGCAGTCCATAGCCAATGCCACTGAAGCATCACTGCATCAGTATTCAGTAGTAGGTGAATGGCACTAGTAGACCCATCCAAGCAAGGAGCGCATCGCATGTTGCTTAAGTTAGTTGATCGGTTAAGAGCTTAACAACTACTAGGTAAGTTCCACTTCGAGCGCGTTATTTACTCCCATTGCGTGGTTCTAACAATGCTGTCCATTTCAGAATACTGGAAGTCCCACTACACCATATTTTGAATGACTAAAACATCTTACAGTGAGTTGGTAAGACCTCGTCAGCTCAATTGGACTTTAGGCGAGTACGTTTAGTAGTAGTAGTATGGCTTTCAATAACCATGCGAAGGATGCTGAAGGGACGTTCCTGGGGCAGTTGCAAAAGCTCCTTGCCTGCGGGTGCAAGTGGGTGTCAAAATGCAGCACTCTGATTGGAGGAGTTACTATAGCTCTAGAGTACCATTCCGGTACGAACCTAGGCTTCGACCGTCGCCTGGACTTCGTGGAATGTGGAATCGTAATAAACTGCCCTGAGTTTTGTTGAAAATGGAGCCCCATGGAAATTCAGTGACTATTTGAAGAGACACTTATTGGGACTTTGAGGGCTCCGTGTTTGGTCATGACAACGCCCAGTACGTCGTTGGTGTGAAGCTTTTTCACCACGACGGTTTCTGACGAGATTCAGTCAGTAACAATGTAAGACAGATTAACGTCTAGGCATATAAGAAATATTTATTTACTAGCAATAAGCTGAGCTTTGTGAGGGCTCGCGTTAATTTTCTAACAAATCATGACAACGCCCAGTACGTCGTTGGTCTGAAGCTTTTTCACCACGACGGTTTCTGACAAGATTAGTAACAATGTAAGACAGATTAATGTGTAGGCATATAATAAACATTTATTTACTAGCAATAAGCTGAGCTTTGTGAGGGCTCGCGTTAATTTTACAAACTGATTCTAGTGGTGTCATCTAGTAGAATAACTATATACGATGTATTTAAGTATTGAGTTTAGTTCTGTTGCAGCGATGTTAACTCTTTGGTTTTCTAACAGATGGCGTTACTAGTACAATAACATGCTATTCAATGATCACAAAATTGTTAATGCAATTATTTTTAATGGTTATAAAATTATATCTAGATATGTAGTTAAACTACTATGTTAAAGCACAAATCTATAGGCGTGATAGATTTTCAGTAAAAGGGGCCACAAAATGTTCAAGTTGTGGGTTAGTGATAGGATATCTTAATCCAGCATAATTATAGCAATTATGCCGGCACTTAATTGGCTTCTGAATTTGCATCTTTTACATTATTAGTCTTGGAGTTGCAACGAGCAATTCAAGCTCAGATGCAATGTATTGGATCCACATGTGGATCAGCTTGAGATGCGAAAGAGGGGAAAGTTTTTGCGGATCCTCGGTCTCCCTGAAGGTCCCCAGAAGAATACGGCTGAAATGGTAGTCAAGACTCTGATGAAACGACTTTAGCAGACTCTGCTTGCATTTGAAGAAGTTAGACGATGTCACAGGTTGACTTTGCAAATTTAGGGACATTAATATGCGCGATAAACTGTGATCCGCAAAAGCTGGCTTGTCCTTTGGCAATCAGGCATGGGGAAAGTCCCATCAAAAGGCTCACTATATCTCCTGGCCTATGGCACAACCTGGATGCCGAACGAACTTTTATGTACTCAATCTCGTGCCCAATGTTACCAGTACTATCTTGCAATATATTTATTAAATTTGGTTCATTAAATAAAGATTTAGTAAATGACATCGACATACACAGTAGTGTTTTATGTAGAAAACTTAGTGACCCAGGAAAATGTTCCCAGCTTCTAGAATACAAACAAGATTCTCGTAAGTTAAATGTTTTATCGCTTAATATAAGAAGTATTCGTAAAAACATTGACAGTTTTCTTGTTTTCTTAAGTTGTTTCGATGTAGATATTGATGTAATAGTTTTAACTGAATGTTGGACAAGAAAATACGACCCACCTCCAATATATAATTATAACATGTATTATACAAAAAGAAGCTTTAATCAGAATGACGGTGTTGTCGCGTACGTCCGAAGTAATTACGTTGTAAATTGTTGCGAACTTGAAATCGAGGAAGGCAATTGTCTTCTTCTTGAACTAAACAGTCTATATTCAATTATTTGTACATATCGACCACCATGCTTTGATAATCCTACTGCTTACCTAGATTCCCTTGACAACATTCTTAGTGATATCAAAATGAAAAGTAATATCATAATTACTGGAGATGTAAATATAAACATCATGCCAGGAATAGACCAATCAGGATATGCCTCGAAGTATTTGAACATGTTAGCAATGCATGGGCTAATACAAGGTATCACTTTACCAACTAGAATAAAGACTTGCCTTGACCACTTCATGGTGAAGACGAGTAACAAGTGGCAAACAGTAGTGTTCGAAGAGTTAACTGACCATGCTCCGATTTTATTGTCTATGGATGCCACTCAATTGAAAAAAAACAATAAGATTAGAAATAAATCAGTAACAAATATAGATGCAGTTAGGGAGACCTTATCGCAACACACATGGCAGGAATACTTTGCAATAACAGATGTAAATATTGCTGCAAACAATTTATTGTCAATAATACAGTCTGCAGTTGAGAAAAATACAATTACTAAACGAGTTCCATGCAAATTTAAAAACTTCAAACCTTGGATAACTAGTGGAGTTGTTCGATGTATAAGAAAAAGAAACAATATGCAAAAACATGCTAAACAGTTTCCTGATAATATAGATGTACAAAATAAGTTCAAAAAATATAGGAACAAATGTAACCATATTATAAAATCTTTAAAACAGAACTATTATAAAAAGCAACTTGAATCATCACGAGGAAATATAAAAACTACATGGTCCGTCATAAAAGATTTCTGCAAATACTCTCCCGAAAAAGTACCTTCTAGTCCCCTATTAAACTTGAAAATGAACCCAGTTGACTCACTAAACGATGTTAATAATTTTTTTACCAATGTAGGAAAAGATTTGGCTAGCATAACTCTACAAAAACTGAGTAAATCTGATACGGATCTAGCTACTGCGGCTTTAAAGGTAACTCATCTAACTCAAAACTCACTATCCCTTTTTTTGACCGATAACAAAGAAGTAAAATCCATTATTACAAGCTTAAAAACCAATACTGCACCAGGTCATGATAAAATATCCACGCTCATTTTGAAAGCATGCATTGAATACCTATCTGAACCGATAGCACATTTATGTAATTTAAGCTTTTCAAATGGAATTTTTCCTGCGGTACTTAAGAAAGCCACTGTTGTTCCAATCTATAAAGCAGGTGACACCCAAATACCTTCTAATTATAGACCTATATCCCTTTTGTCAACTCTGTCTAAAGTAATTGAAAAAATTGCCAACAAACGGTTAATATCATACTTGGAGAAACACAATATTCTAGCAAATAATCAGTATGGCTTCCGTGCAGGAAAGTCTACTGATGATGCTGTGCTCCACCTGACATCACTTATAACTGATCATTTGGATAAGGGTCGGAAATGTATCGGTGTTTTTTTGGATCTCCAAAAAGCATTCGATACAGTTTCGATACCTATACTTTTGGCAAGGCTTGAAGGTGTTGGAGTTAGGGGAATTGTACATAAGTGGTTCTCCGACTATCTGACGGATCGTGTTCAGCAGGTCAAGGTAGACGGTTATGTGAGTAACAATGCCATCTGTAGCTATGGTGTACCTCAGGGATCAACGCTCGGTCCTTCCCTATTTCTAATTTATATCAACGAGCTATGTCAGTCTAATTTATCAAGAGCTGAAGTGCTCATGTTCGCTGATGATACAGTTCTCTTTTTCCATGGCACTACCTGGGCCGAAGTATATAAAAAAGCGGAATTAGGCTTATCTTTGTCTATTGGATGGCTGGAAGAAAACCTGCTAACCTTAAATTCTGGTAAAACCAAATACCTATCCTTTAGCAAGACAGAAGCAGGAAGACCACCGGAAAATTTACAAATAAAGGCCCATTCTTATCCATGTAATCGTGTGCCATCTCCTACTACCTGCAACTGTAGCACGTTATCTCGTGCAGATACAATTAGGTATCTAGGTGTAATTATTGACCATAACTTACGTTGGGATGCGCATGTAGACACAGTATCGAAGCGTATCAGACGATTAATTCATGTCTTTAAATCGCTTAGAACTGTAGCAGATGAAAAATTGCTCATTCAAATATACAAAGCTTTAGCAGAATGCACGATAAGTTACTGCATTAGTTCCTGGGGCGGCGCGGGTAAATCTCTCATGATATGCGCTGAGAGAGCGCAAAGAATCCTTCTAAAAGTAATGTTAGGTCTCCCTTTTAGATTTGCTACCAGCGATTTATACCATAGAACGAATGTTTTAACAGTTAGAAAACTCTTTGTTTATAATTGCATACAGAGATACCATAGAGAAACTGTCCCTTATCTACCTATAACCAATAAAAGAATTGATAAATGTCCTGTTCCCAGTCACAATTGCTTAGCCTCATGGAGACATTATAATCACCTAGCTCCGGTTTTCTACAACATACTACACTTGAAGAAGAAAATTAAAACACTTACTTTGTATAAATTAAAATTAAAAGTTCTTGAATGGCTTAAAAGCCTAAACTACGAAGAAATTGAAAAATTATTAGAGAAATACTAGTAATTAAAAAAAAATTTGAGATTAGTTTTTGTTGAATTTAATATTTGAAATTTATTGTTGTTGTACTAATTACTAACTATCCAAGTGTAACATACAATACACGTATTCACAAACAGTCACTTTCCCATACATACCCAAGACAAGCTGATACACCCTCACACACACACCCACCCTGTCACCCACTCTCACTCTCTCATACACACCCCACACACGCATAACACACACACATAATTATAAAATATAATGAATTGCTAGATTAAGAAAGATAATAATAAATACCTACAATAAAATTTCATAAATTAAAGCAGTACAAAAAAAAAACATGTCATGGTTGTCTCATTAGGGTAAAAGTTTTTGTAAATGTATACACACTACATATTTTCTATGCTACCTAGAGTAAGCGGTTATAATATAATTGATGATTTTCTACTCTCTAGAATATATGTTCGTGTAATTTAGAATCTAAAGTAAAGTAATAGCTATTAGTATCTTTATAATAAACATTTGTACCTTATGGAAGAGACTGCCTTTTGTAACACAGTTTTTACTAAAACAAAAGGCAGAGCTACAACATTTATTTGTACCTTATATGTTTTTTCAATAAAGATATTATTATTATTATATCCCCCTTCCCTCCGGACCTCGATAGCGAGTAGTCGTGTCACAGAACCACGTCAGTTATTTTTCTAAAATATTAATAAATATTTTACAATTTTAAAGTCGTCGTAAAAAATAGGAGTGCATAAACACGAAGAAGCTACGCGTGTGAAGAAAAGCAGCTTGTGTACTGAGCGGCCATATTGGGATATACAAAGCTCCGCCCACCTGTTGCTGTCTACATCGACGCCCCACCTGCGCATACGCCGCCTTACATAAAATCGGCCAATAACACAGACTGCGCTGCTGACCAATCATACGCCGGTCAGTCATTTAAGCTTCTGTATACTTTATGAGTGCCTGGTACTTCACTTGCCTGCAAACTGTTCATATCGAGCTTAAACTTGCCTTCTGATATCAATTTTACGGAAAATTTAATTACCTTCGCATTGATTCTGTTTTCTGGGTACTTTTGGCCATTATGCATCGTACTCCAACCAAACAATCGCCAATGCAAGGTTCAGCGGCAAGTTCACCTGTGTCGCGTAACAAACGCCAACGACCAAATAATTCCCCTTCGTCACCACCGGCTGTGAACTTAGATAAACAAGAAGAAATAATGGCATTGTTAACAAAAGTTCTATCTGAAGTTAAGGAAGTCCGCAAAACAAATGCGGAAATGCAAAAAACCAACTCAGAGTTAAAATTATCTTTAGAATTTTATATGAAAAACTTTGACGAGTTAAATGCTCGAGTTTCTGTCCTTGAAGGTGAAAAGACGACGCAGACCACGCAGATTTTGAGACTTGAAGATAGGATTGAGGAGTTGGAAAGGAATGCAAGAAGCACGTGTTTAGAAATTAGAGGAGTCCCAACTAGACCCGGGGAAACAAAGCAGGACCTGGCAAATATTATTGAGAAGTTGCATTCAAAAATCCGAGTTGAAGTGAATCCAAACTCAATAAAAGATATACATCGCATAAAAGGTAAAAAAACTGGAGAGCGACCAATTATAGTCGACTTTGCAACATGTCTTCAAAAATCAAGAACACTGATGGCAGTTAAGAAATATAATTCCGCAAACATCACAGAAAGATTAAGTACAAATACATTGGGTTTTGAAGGACCCAAGAACTCAGTATTTGTATCTGAATTTCTAACGCCAAGAGCAAAGCGGCTTTATTTTCTAGCACGCGAAGTTTCAAAATCCAGTGGGTATCACTTCTGTTGGTCTGCAAATGGAAGAATTTTTATGAGGAAAGCTGAGGGCCAGCCACCAATCATCGTCACAAGTGAAGAGCAACTAGATATTCTGAAGCAAAAAAACTGACTAATTTACGTAGTGACACTCAACTCTATGACGTAATTCTAAGTACTATTTATGTTTATGTAAGTATAGCTCTATATATTAATTTAAAATTAATACTTTATTACTATGTTCCTCACTTACTCAAACATACTCCCACACTTACGCATAATCTCATAGGTCGAAGCACCAGCATACACACAAACACTCTACATATACGCCGATTTACTCGTATCTCACACTCATACATGACTCACATCACCTCTTATTGGGCAAGACAAAACTGTAAAAACTATAATCAATCTAACAGATTACCAGTCATTACAAGTGTTCTTTCATTTATTTACAATGATAATGGATAGAAGCCCAAAAATCGATTTGTGCCATATGATAGATGACCTTTCTGTCGCCAAAGCAAAGTTTTGCGAACCAGAATCATGCAAAAACCTGATCCATACAAATAAAGATACAATTAATATACTTACTCTAAACATTAGAAGCGTCAACAAGAATTTTAACGGCCTAGAATTACTGTTGTTGAGACTTGATTTCGATTGTGATATCATAGTATTGACAGAATGTTGGATTAAAAACAACAAACAATTTCCTGCTTTGACCAACTATAACTCTGCATACACCAAGAACTGTATAAATCAAAACGGTGGTATCATAGTCTTTTTCAAAGCTTGTTTGAGTCTTCAGATAGAAGAACCAGATTTTGCTGACTCTAACTGTATTATTATCAAGGTGGGACATAAGATAGCAATAGTAGCCTTGTATCGTTCACCTTCTTTTACTAACACTGATACTTTTCTTAATTCTTTAGACTGTATTTTAACATCTCACAAAAAGTACCCAACGATCACAGTGATTGGTGATATAAACATCGGAATTCACCCAGACAGTTTGGATAAACACTCGGCTGGTTACTTAGAATTACTCGCTAGTCATGGTATCCTACCTAGTCACAATATGTTTACTAGAGGTCACCGCTGCATTGACCATGTAATGCTTAAAAGTAAATTTAAATGTACTACACTTGTGGTAAAAACTGCAGTCACTGACCATTACCCTAATCTACTGAGTATTCAAATCAAAGCAGTGAACTTACCTCCCCCCAAAAAAACATTGATAAAAATAGACTTAACTACAATTGCAGAACAAATAAGATCCGTAAATTTCGATGAAATATTGCATTCTTTAGATGTCAATGCGGCAACCGATTTTCTTATGAATAATTTGATAGAAATCACAAAAAGAAACACACGAACATTTAAAGTCCCACACACGCAACGTATAATCAAACCCTGGATTACTCCTGGAGTTCTTCGGTGTATCCGTATAAGAGATATAATGCATATTCGCTTGAAAGAAACGCCCGAAAATGAAACGCTCAAACTAACGTATTCTAGATATAGGAACTATTGTACAAGCTTACTCAAAAAATTAAAGACCAACTACCATAGAGAACAACTAGAAAACAGTAAAAATAATATTAAAAAAACATGGCAGGCAGTCAAGGACATTACATACACTAATAAGAAATTTAGTACCAACGAAAATTTATTAAAATTAAAGAGTAACCCTCTTGACTCAGTCAATTTTATCAATAATTATTTTTCGAATGTAGGTAAAGGGCTAGCTAGTAAAATTAAGATGAACACTCAATATCCTCAAAAATCTACTTCTCCACCACCGTCTCAAGTTAACTCCATCGTTTTATTAGATACTGATGAAAACGAAATCCATAATATAATAAATAGATTAAAAAATGACAGCGCGGTTGGCTTTGACGGCATTTCAAATAAGATTTTAAAGCAGTCCTCGCAGATACTGGTCCCCATAATAACCCATATCTGTAACCTGTCCATGTCCTCTGGGATATTTCCTGCAAAATTTAAAACCTCCGTCGTCACTCCTATCCATAAAAGTGGTACTAGAGACAGTGTTGAAAACTACAGACCAATTTCTATATTACCTTCTCTTTCCAAAATCTTGGAAAAAATTATTAACAAACGCCTTACGTCATATTTAGAAAAATTTCAGATTCTCTCGTCAAATCAGTTCGGTTTTCGAGCCGGTCTTTCAGCTGAACACGCAGTGTCAAACCTAACAAATTCTATCGTCACTGAATTAGACAGGAAAAATAAAGTCATTGCAATATTTTTAGACCTAGCTAAAGCCTTTGACACTGTCTCTGTACCTATACTTGTTCAAAAACTCGAACATGTTGGAATTAGAGACAATGCATTGCACCTTATGGAGGACTATTTGAAGGAGAGGACCCAGAGGACTAGGGTGGGTGACGTAATCAGTAATGGAGATAAAGTAACGTTTGGAGTACCACAGGGCAGCGTTCTGGGCCCTACTTTATTTCTCATTTACGTCAATGACCTGTGCAGGCTTAAATTGAATGGTGGAAAAATGTTTGCATACGCAGATGATACAGCGCTTATTTTTATAGGAAAAGACTGGGAAGAGGCCCGCGTTCGAGCTGAGGCAGGATTAGGGATTGTCACACAATGGCTACAAGAAAACCGGCTTTCATTAAACGTGGATAAAACTAAACTTGTTGCGTTTACGTGTGACCGTGGAAGGACACCTGATATAAATATAAAAATTCACTTTAATTGTAACCTGAATAATTGCAGCTGTCCGGTATTGCAAAACGTCCCTCACATCAAGTATTTAGGAGTAACGCTCGATCGCAGAATGACCTGGAAAACTCACATAGAGACTCTCAGCAATAGGGTAAGAAAATTAATATTCGTTTTTAAAAATCTCCGTGATGTTGCCGACCGAACATTAATCATAAATGTGTATAACGCACTGTGCAGGTCGATCCTTACCTACTGCAACACCTCTTGGGGCGGTGCAGGTATAACATACATGTTATTGCTAGAACGCGCTCAAAGAGCGCTACTAAAAACTGCAACTTTTAGAACACGTATATTTCCTACGTCTGATCTATACGAGGATTGTGGAGTATTGACGGTTCGGCAATTATTTATAAAAAATATTGTGATGGGTCGTCACAGTCAAACGAGTTTGATGGAAAATGTTGAAAAAAAAAGGCGTAAGGATAAAATTTTTCGGAGTACAAAATTCAACACAAAATTAGCCAAACATCACGCATGTTTCTTGGGGCCATTCTTGTACAACAATGTTAACAAAATAATAAAAGATTTTGTTACATTGAACAACAGAGAAGCAAAAGCGGCGCTATTTAGTTGGTTAACAAAATTAAAGTATGATGAAACTGAGAATCTTCTCAAAGTAATCGAATAATATATACTTTGCCATAAAACTTCATTCCCTGCCCCTTTACAAACCTACATCACACACACACACACACACACACACACACACACACACATATATATTTATCTCCATCATTTATGAATATACTGTATGTACTTATGCATAATTATATATGTATAATATGATATATTTATATATAAAGAATTGTAATATCATATATATCAAATCCATAAGAACATCTTTGATATTTTGTTTGTTTATAAACGTGACAGCTACATAGACTTACCTCTTACTCACTGTGCATATGAAGGGGCGGAATCTACGACACAAGAATTTTCTTAGTGTAGGTTCTGCAAGACAACACTGTGACTATCTATGATTCTTAATGAATGCCATATTAGCTAATAGGATTTGTTGATATTTGTATTTAGTTGCACATTTGTATGAATATTTTCTGAATAAATTATTATTATTATTATTATTATTATTATTATTATTATTATTATTATTATCTCCACTAGACCCGTCCTTAGCATCCAAATCAGTTCCAAGAAGACACGGCATTCAAGTAAGTGACAAGATAATATTAAAGTATATATAGTATATATATATATATATTATATATATATATATATATATATATATATGTTGTATGCCTATTACTTATTTCAATAGATTTTCGGAACTTGCGAGGCACGAAGAACTTTCCTCATAAGCATCAAGACAATATTCCGCTCTCTAAGACAGCAGGATTAATTTATTTATAGGTGACTTTAGAAGCGTCTGAGTAAAGGATTATTTAAAGGATGTCTGTTCTCATAGAAATACCTAATTGTTTACATATTCAAGTGTAGTCTTTTCTGAAGCAATGATGGCCGAGCGGTAATAGCTATGGACTGCCGCACCGCAGTACCCTAGTTCGATCCCCACCGCGGGCTTGAGTTTCACCGCATGGTAGAAGGTGATTTTGCGAGTGCTTCTTCTTTGGGTAGCTTCCACCCTCAAGTTGAAAATCTGTCGCCAAGCGCTTAACGGTGTGTTCCGGCAGCAGTCCTTGAGAAGTGAAATTACAGGCACTTGAGACACTCACTTAACAACTATGTCTCAAAGTGACGGTTGCAGTGCAATTCGTGACTTGTGATGAAATGCATCTGTTATAAGCAGAGGTTAATACGCTTAACATCAGGCTTTGAGCTTGTTCCGTCACAATAGCAAAATAAAACCGGTAATGACTTTTTCCAAAATAATCCATTTTATAGTGTTGAAGAGTAGGTACATGTCAATGCACATCTTGGAAACGTCATTCTCGTGTCAGGAACTCGCATATTACCAATATTAGAATGTACCTATCTACTTAATTAGTATTATTTTGGGTTATACAGGGTTATTGGTAAAATGCTAACAACCTCTTAGGGTTGACTTCTGCTAGACCTATGAAAGATTTTGCAATGTTTTTTTCTTGTTTTTTTTTTAAAAATAATTTTAAGACTCCACAGTCTGTCTGTCTGTAACCAGGCTGTATCTCAAGAACGGTGATAGCAAGCCAGTTGAAATTTCCACAGATGATGTATTTCTGTTGCCGCTATAACAATAAATACAAAAAAAATGGCAAGGACTCGTGCATGCATAAAGAATTTCCTACGCGTTTCGCTCCTTTTTACTTTTACCCTTATCACGCGGAGGCGATATCGTCCATTTTTGTTATCATTGTCTACGATGCGCGGATTTATGTACGCACAACACCAACGCGTTTAGCTGCGTCCGCGGTTGCATTCAGGCGATCTGCTCTATATTTTTAAGGTTTTATGTGCGTACTGTTAAGTTATGCTCATATTTTTTCCCCTAGCTCTCATAACTTTTTGCTCATATTTTATACACATTATATTTATATTATTGGCCGCATATTTTGCTCAACTTTTTTCCCCTACCTCTCATATTTTTTTCTCATATTTTATACACATTTATAAAATTCTTAGGTGACTCGGTAAACTTCATACCACGTGACATAGACATTATTGGCCGCATATATTGCTCATATTGCTCATATTTTTTCCCCTACCTCTCATAATTTTTTGCTCATATTTATATACATTTATAAAATTCCTAGGTGACTCGGTAAACTTCACACCATCCACCACCACCACCACACATCGACAATTATTGGCCGCATCGTGAACAGGTTCAAAAACAATTGTTCGTTAACACTTCGTTTGGTTTAAAATGAAACTCGTTTGTTGTTCATATGAGTTCAATGGTTTTTATATACATGAACATTATTTGCCAACACTCTTTTATAATTATTGTGGTTATTACTACCCAAGTAACAATTTAGCTTAAAGAAAAGCTACATTTCAACGTATTTATGTTCCACTTAAGAGGAACGGAAAGAGAAGCTCCTACAGAAAAATAGGTAGGTATTTTAACAAAGTGATGCTGTCTCGCCGCTAAACGCCCGAACAGAATTGTGCGATAAGGACAATTGCAGCTTCTTCAAGTTTTGACTTAGAATTTGCGCATAATTTGCGTTCTGGGAGAAAACGTTTCTCCTATACTTAGTAAACATTAATCAAATCTAAAATATTTGGTATTATTTCATAACTGACAGAATAAACTAGGTTTCTAGGTTTTTTTTGTTCTTTATTTATCATTAGTTTTCCTATAAATAATTCACAAACTAGAGATACAAGTTTCGAGAAATATCGGTATTAAATACCCATTAATTCAAATTCCTTTAAAATAATGATAAAAATCAAAACCTGTAAACCTGGATATTGATAACATCTATAACATTTCCAGAAATCATCAAAATCGGTGATTGTTTAGGGGGGTAGAAACGTTTTCTCTTTTTGTATGAAAATTCGAGACTTTCCTCCAGTCTTAAATCCTTAAGTTTTAGGACATGGCTTTTAACCCATTGCCATCATCAGGACCACTTGGTTCTATTTATGAATGAAAGCTATTCATAAATAGACCCAAGTATAATATTGAACCGCTCATAGCGAAGTTTACTTAGCTGTTCTTAACCGATCAGCAAAGTTAAGCAACGTCGCGCGCGGTCATGAGTTGGATGGGTGACCGCTAGTGACATTACTACTGAGCGTTTCCGTGCTTCGGAGGGCACGTTGAGCCGTCGGTCCCGGTTGTTGTCTTAGGATGGCAGTCGTTATAGCATGGTGGTAGGGCATTTTGCGAATGCCCGCCTGGCTAGCTACCACCCTCAAGTAGAAAATCTGTCGCCAAGCACCTAACGGTGTGTTCCGGCAGCTGTCCTTGAGAGCCAGTACTTCTAGGTTAGCCTGAACAACATCTTCGACCACATCATCACTTACCATCAGGTGTGATAGTGGTCAAAGGCTAACCTATCAGGCAAAAAAAAAAAAAAAAAAGTTATTCTATTGTTCTCATTATCGATGATCCCGTTGAGGAGAGTTACAGTGTGGTTGTAGCACCTTTATATGTTTTTATTTCTATTAGAAATACCTATCCAATACCTACAGGTAGCTAGTTAGATATAAACAATCTTAGATTAAACATCTACACTTACCAATCCTTTCATACATATATCTAAGCGTTGATTTATGGTACTCTTGACCTGGCCCTTTTTCAGTCTTCAATCTGATTTCGGAACGTTCGCCTAGGTCTTCCCCTTCCAACACTTCCGTTCACTTTTCCCATGTGTATACCTGTTTAGTCAATCTCATTTAATTCATTCTCTCTACATGTCCAAACCATCTTAACATACCATTCTCGATTTTTGTCACTACATCCTCGTTTCCTTATCACACTATTCCTTATCCTGTCACTCCGTTTGTCTCCAATCATGCTTCTTAATGATCTCATCGCCACTGCATTTATTCTACTTTCATTCTTTTTCTGCCACACCCAACTTTTAGTACCATACATTAGTCTCAGAACCAACAGTCCTCCATGAACAGCCAGACAAACCTTCTTAGATCTTATACAGTTTGAAGCAATGATGGCCGAGCGGTAATAGCTATATGGACCGCCGCGCCGCAGTACCCTGGTTTGGTCCCTCCGCCGACTTGAGTTTCACCGCATGGTGGAAGGGCATTTTGCGATTGCCCGCCTGGCTAGCTACCACCCTCAAATAGAAAATCTGTCGCCAAGCACCTAACGGTGTGGTCCGGCAGTAGTCCTTGAGAACCAGTGAAGTTACAGGCACATGAGACTTAACAACTATGTCTCAAGGTGACGGGCGCAGTGCAATTCGTGACTTGTGATGAAATGCATCTGTTAAAGGCAGAGGTTAGTCCGCTTAACATCAGGTGGGCCTCGAGCTTGTTCCGTCACTATAAAATAAAAAAATAAAAAACTATTTTTGAATCGTCCATTTTGTTAGAAATGAAAAATGGATGTAATAAAATTGAAAGTCAAACGTCATCTCTTTTTTGATTTAGAACGCATTGATTTTTTTATTACTCTTATAATGATAATAAATGTTACATTGTTAAAACCACACGAATGACGAACAAGAATGAAAACTTAATATGAACAGTTAAGTTCCTATCTGGCTGTCACTCACAAACAAAACAATGTAAGTTAAAAAAAAAAATTAAACAACTTTAACAGTTTAAATCGCGTATATTTTAATTACCTACTATGTGTAATATTTTAATTACTGTGTGTTTAATAACTGATTGTAATAATCGCGAAAACCTAAGACAACATTAAAAAAATGTGTTTCAATTCACTTCAATTCAATTGTGTATGTATTTTACTCCTTTACTAACCTTGAATATTTCATGTATATAGAATAGTTTTCAAATTACTGGCACGTAGAGCTAATACATATTCGAAGGATAGGACTATCGTTGCAATGGAGTTTCGGTTAAACGGACGCTCGATCTAATGGCTAGTCGAAATTATGGTACATCGATGATATTGGATTTCGGAAATTCGGACGCTTGAGATAATGACTTCGGGGAATCAGCCATCGGGCACATGACATTCGAAATCAAATAGTTAACCCGAAACCAACATTCCTCCACAAACAGGCAGACGAGCCTTCGTAAGCACTCGTAGCTTAGTTTGCGGCGCGGTCATGACTGGAGGGATGACTGACATTACTTACTATGTACTGAGCGTGCACGTGCTTCGGAGGACACGTTAAGCCTTCGCGTCGGGCCCGGTTGCCATAAGATGGCAGTGGTTATAGCATGGTGGTAGGGCATTTTGTGAATGCCAGTATGGCTATATAGCTATCCACCCTCAAGTAAACAATCTGTCCCCAAGCACCTATCGGTGTGAGCAGCTGTCCTTAAGAACGAGTAATTTTAGGTGAACAATATTTTCGATCACATCATCACTTACTATTAGGTGAGATAGTCGTCAAAGGCTTACTTAATTACCTATCTACCTAATATTCAGGTACCTACCTACTCTGGTTTACTCATCTCATAGGGCCTGTTTCAGAATGTTCGAGTAAGTTCCGGTTATACTACCCAGAACATATTTAATAAATAAAACACTATCATTCCGTTTCACGCAAAACAACCAAAACCTTGACATTAATTAGTTGTAAATCCTTATAATAACAAACCTACATACTTGTTAGGTAGGTAAGTATTCAAAAACTTCGTTATTATGAAAATAAAGTTTAACGACTTCGTGAGTAAAGTCTTAGAAAAAACAAACGTGTTCCTCTAGTGCACAATTAAAACAAAATTAAGTTGACCACGAACGCGAACACTGTTCGTTAGAAAAAACAATAAATTATAAACTGCAATTATTAAGCTTCAAAACTGGAAAATGGCATTTGAACATGGCACGGCGACACGTGAGCGCTTTTCCCGCGGTTTCTCTTTTAACGCCCCGCACAGCTAGCATATCCCGCAAGTTTTCCGCGCTCTTCTATACGTCACTGACTCCTCCGGGGCGGCAGCGGCTCAAAGCCCGCCAATCAACAAATCCGCCATGTTGTTAACGGGGCGGAGCCGTCAGTCCCACGTCATTCCATCTCGTTCAAAATTCCAGTTTTCCCACTCGCACGCACCGCTCTCTCATTGGCTCCAGCGCAATTAAGCGCGGGAATTCGAATTCTATTTTTGAAGGAAATGTTTTTTCAGCTCGTGTTTACGGCCTGTATCACTAGTGCGCCAGTTTTAGCGACACCTGTCGGGATGTTTAGGGCTTTTTTTAGGCGTTGTATAATGGCGTCTATTTAGTTGGCACATAACGTAAATATGTGTGAGATTTATGAGGTTATTTTGTTGATGTTTGATGGATTTATTGGCGGCTGTGGTATAAATTAGGTGATAAATCGCGGACATCGCAGGTGGGCGGTGCTGGCGAGTGGTGGATGGTAGCCGCACGGCTGTGGTGATGACGACTTGATGCGAGAGGGTGAAATTATTGAAATGCTAAATGTGATCTACTATCAGGAGCTGATGACGCTTTACAACTATATTAAGTACCGTATTAAGTTTATCGCATACTAATGTTTAACTTGATGTACATTTGAATAAAATTATATTTAAAAAAAAAACTTGCAAAGAGTAGGTAGGTACAGTCGCCTGCAATAAGAAGTATAGGTACACTTCGTAATTTTCAAATTAATGTTATGTCGCTAAGTTATTATTAATCGAAGTTAACATTAACATGAGTAAAAATATTCAACTTATTCTTTGCTTTTAAGATACTTCTGATTATATAGAGAAAAACAGAACTCTTTGCCACTATATTTTAAATTACAATGTGTATACTTCTTATTGCAGGCGACTGTAGGTACATTTGTGAAATGCACTTTAAGGTAGCTCCGATAGCGTGACCATAATGCCGATAGTTTAGGTACTATTTAGGCCAATAGAATCAGCATTGCAATATAACTAGGCAATGCATCTATCTCATTAGAAACGATGTCTATGCACTGTTGAAGATAGGTGTACTTAGATGTGGACTTGGATGTTGTATGCCGCTGCAGTAACTCAACTCCACCGGGCTTCAGGTTTGAAGGTAGGAACTTATACTTACCTATAACCACCAATTTTAAGTTTAGCAATTTTTGCCTTCAACGCATGCTCCTCAGTAGTTTTAGGTTTGTAGAGTTTCTTCAATTTAGGTATACCACTTTAAAAATATATGTAGAAAGCTATCACCTAAGTGGAAGTAGGTATAGCTCCAGTTAATTTTCCAGCGATTGGGTATATTACATGCCTATATTATGTCGATTTCATACATTTTATTTTAAATTAAGTAAAGGTATACTTTAAGCGTAGGTACCATAAACACTAAGAACTTAATTAAAAACTAAATCAGAACTCTAAAAAATATAGTCCTATCAATATTAGGTACCTATATTATGTGCATGAATAGACACTTCTTTATAGGTATAAACTATATGAACATGTAATATTCGTATTCCTTTATTTTTTTATAGCTGATATCTCGTCAGGTGGTCAAAGGTTAGCCTTTGACCACCTGATAGTAAGAGACGATGTGCTCGAAGTTATTTTGGCTAACTAAGAATTACTGGCTCTCAAGGCCAGCTGCTGGAACACACCGTTATGTGCTTGGTGACAGATTTTCTACTTGAGGGTGTTAGCTCGCAAAATGCCCTACCACCATGAAATAGTATTTTCTTCGTTCACTTTCGGGGTCCTATAACTCTCTACTCTAATTAGGTAGGTACGTACCTACTGACTCTCTTATTATACCCTTGTATAATCTCCCGTAGGATGATAGTAGTAAGTAGATGTAAGTAACGCCTTCAATTACTATTCAGACGACATTAGCCATCCGTAAATATTGTAAGTAAAATTTTACTATAAATTTCACTAATATTTCTAATATCTCAATTAATTTTAAATAGGTGCTATTCATGTTATTAATGTTAATGAATAGAAGACCTACTATTTTTTACTTTTCTTATATTCGAAATGAAAAGTAGAGTGCTTAACACGGGTGATAGTCATCAATTCCTACTCGGACTATAGCCACCCTCATCACTATGGAATTGATTCCTTTTGACCCTGTATTTATAACAAACTACTATTTAATTTTGTAATTTTGTAATAAAATTATGTATTTACAAAAATACACGAAAAATCGTTGTTTATGGAGTACTTACCAGCTACCACTTGCGTTATTTTTATCGCACCTACTCGCATGTAGAGGGGTATGTAAGTACTTATGACATGCGGATGGCATGTCCGCTACTAATGTAAACTCTATGGATAATCTACTCTATAATTGAACCTCAAGTGGGCTTCACGGTGAACAGGTGAATGTATAGAGGGTGCTCGGAAATATAAAAAAAACATGCCTACCGCATACTACTATTGTATATAGATTTTTGAAGTGTGAACCTTTAACATCCGCTCTACGCTATATAGGATTTCAAGTCCTAATTATAAAATAGGAGGCAAGCTTGCCTTTTACCAGGCACAGTTTTAGACTCCGGTCTGCCATTGACAAGTTTTTTTTATATTATTGTGACGGAACAAGCTCGATGCCCACCTGATGTTAAGCGGACTAACCTCTGCCTCTAAGAGATGCATTTTGTCACAAGTCACGAATTGCACTGCGCCCGTCTCCTTGAGACATACTTATCTTAGTTATTAAAGTCTCATCTGCCTGTAATTTCACTGCCTCTGAAGGACTGCTGCCGGAACACACCGTTAAGTGCTTGGCGACAGATTTTCTACTTGAGGATGGTCGCTAGCCAGGTGGGCATTCGCAAAATGCCCTTCCACCATGCGGTGAAGCTCAAGCCCGCGGGATTCGAACCATGAACCTGCTGCGGCAGTCCATAGCCAATGCCACTGAGCCATCACTGCTTCAAATGTAAAAATAATAGGTAAGAACTATTTACTTTTCATTATAATGGTAAAACAAAAAACTATTACTCCCAGCCATGGAGCTGCTTGGGGTTCTTGACCCGTTTAAAAAACACCATCAATGCAATCGATCCGTGCTTTTAATTTGATGCTTGATTTTCAGCGGTCAGGTATCGTGATCTTATACCCTAATTTTTAAAGACGGCTGTAGACCCTTTTAACAACAATTTTAGTAATTATTACCTGCATGAGCGGACGCCATAATTATATATAAATGATTTTAACTTTCTTGGCGCTATTTAAAAATAAATTCAGTGGGAATGTACTGCGATAATTTAATTTATAATAAGTATAAAACGCCTTTACTGAACTCCTCTCATTGCTCCTACACATCAAATCCAAAACATTGTTATGAGTAATTTATACATTACCTAAGAGATACTTTTTGTTTTAAGAACATAGGTATACCTACATAATATAATATCACTCTTGGCAGCAAATAATTAGAACATAGCATATAGATCAAATAGAGAACATAGGCAGGAAAATGATTATAATTTCGTGATTTTGCGACAGACACTGAGCAAGTAATATCGCGACAGAAATTAGTATATTTCTGCGTAGCGAAAAAATCCTAAGCACTGAGCAAGTAACCTTAGGTATGATATTTCTAGACCCAAACACTGAGCAAGTATTATTTTACCAAACTTCAGAGACTCGACCTCTTCTAATGATGGCAGATATGTTTTCTTTTTAAATTATTATGAACCTATTTTTCTAGTTGTCAATGGTGTAAAAATAGAGTCAAAATAATATTGCCCTATGCAAGTATAAAGTATGGAACAAAAAGGAGGTTAGCAATCAAAAAAAAAATGTGTGCATGTGGTAAGAGCGCCGTGGGCAAGAGAAGGTGCTTCATAATTTGTATTTAAATTACGTCCGGAAACCCGCATTGGACCTACAGAGTCATACCTAATTGGAAAGAACTGAATTGGATTTAGTGATTAAAGTTTTTAATTAGTAAAATGTTATTTTCATACTCCAAGAATTTTGATAGTGGAAATTTGTGCGATATATCTATATATAGATATACATAACACGTCATATCATCACATTCTGAAATTCCAGAAAGGGCAGGTAGTGGTGTCCAATCCAATTTTCACCAGATATAATTTAATGGCGTCTAGACCTGCTTAGTTTTAGACTCCAGGCAGCTGGTACTGGAATTCCTTTCCCAGAAACATCCCATGACTCTCCCGACACGGGAATTGAACCTAGCTTCCCCAGCTTTATAGCGAAGCTTTTATCACTGCACCAATTAACAGCTATTAGTTATCTATCCCCCATACCGTCCCGAGGGTGCTGTAAGAGGCGACTAAGGGTAATATACCGTATGGTGGGCAGTAGCGACTTCTGAGGAACTGTTACACTGCGATCCCCAAGACGCTTGACAAGTAGGTATTACTTAACACAGCATCTTCCCTTAATGGGAAGGCCACGTTCAGCAGTGGATAATCCGTCTGATACAGTAGGTACCTAGGTATTACATCGTCGGAATAGCTCTCTCTTATTTCATTCGCCCGTGTAGTATAAGATGAAAAGTGATGTTGATACTACAAAATATCCTATCTATTAATTCAGAACCTAAACTATCTACATATTAACCTATTAGGAACCGGCTAGGACCCGCGTTATGTTTACCGGAAAGACGTTTTCAGTTACGCGCTGAGGCCCGTGCTCGTCGCTTCGCGCAATCGTGACTCCCAGACGAAGGACTTCAAAACAGTCTGAAACTGGTCGGAATCTTTCCCGTTAACATAACGCGGGTTCTAGCTGATTCCTAATAAGTTAATATGGGTAAACTATCTATGTGAAACGTTTCATACAAATCGGTTCACTCGTTTCAGCGTGAACTAATAACAAACAAACTAAAAAAATCCTCACGCATGCACTTATACTTGCAAACTTTCGCATTTATTATATTAGTAAGATTCTTGTACAACAGTTTCAATACCGTTTACATTTAGACTCGCTATGTACCTACTTTATCATCATCATCAGTCGGAAGTCGTCCACTGTTGAACAAAGGCCTCCCCCATAGAACGCCACAAGGAACGGATATTAGCCGCTTGTAACCATTGTCTACCCGTGACTTTAACAAAGTCGTCAGTCCACCTAGTGGGGTGCCTACCAACTCTACGTCTTCCGGTGTAGTGTGGTAACCACTCGAGAACCTTTCTTCCCCATCGGTTATCAGTTCGTCGAGCATTGTGGCCCGCCCATTGTCACTTCAACTTGCAAATTCTGAGAGCTATGTCGGTGACTTTGGTTCTTTGGCGAATATCCACGTTCCGGATTTTATCACGCAAAGAAACTCCGAGCATTGCTCTCTCCATAGCTCGTTGAGTGATCCTGATCTTGTCCATAAGGGCCACAGTCAATACGTATCTACAGCCAGTATGTACCTACTTAATTTTTTTTTATTATTGGTAGAATTGTTAAAGGTTAATCTTCCGTTTCATTAAGAACTTCAGAAATTGATAAAACCCAGCGCCACGAAGATAAACCAATTAAATACCATGAAATAAATAATCTCAAGGGAATCGAATTGGTTAATCCTAGAGTTAATTGTTGAAACCACTTTTATTCCCAAACCATTAATTCTCTAAAAATCTCATTAATACTTCAATCCCACAATAACGCAATTTGAACAGGTAGGTAAAAAATGTCGTAAAATGTCCAAAATACGATCTTTTCATAACCATGTCAACAAGACCCGTATGGGAGCTGAGGCACGAAATTATTAATTTTTAATTATCATGCATATTATTATTGTACATGTTTATGTTCAAAATGTCCAATAATAACTTTAATAAAGGAGTTTCAAGTTTATAATGATCTGACCAATAAAAATGGTGGACGGGACGTATTTGAAATTAAGGTCCAAATTTGTAATTGTATGCCAATGATGTTATGAATAATTTAAAAAATCTTTTGATGTACAGTATATTGAATTTGAATAAGCAATAAACAGGTAGATACGAGTATATATATATATTTAGGTTTTTACTTATATATATATACTATAATATGTATAGGAAGCAAAAAGATTATTTTCGAATGAAATTGTTTTAAATAATCAATTAAAGTGTACTATTCTATCTAGCTACTTTCGCCATTTTATCGGCAGTTCATTGAATCCTTTGCTGAAAATTTGTGGGAGCGAGAATCAATAAAATCTTCAAGGCGGTTTTGACAGCCTCATCGGTATTGGTTTTAACCGACTTAAAAAAAGGAGGAGGTACTAAATTCGTCTGTTTTTTTATGTTTACCTCAGAACTTTTGACTAGGTGAACTAATTTCGATAATTCTCTTTTATTTGAAGCTATGATGCTTTCCGCGTGGTCCCATTTAAATTTCATCAGAATCGGTCAAGCCGTTTTTAAGTTACACTCCAATAACTGAAAAGTATTTTCCTATCTTGATAATATAGTCATTGACAATGAAAGACAATCGATCCCATAAGCAAGAGTCACTAAAAAGGGTGTTTTTTTTTAACCAAAATGGAATCGACTCCACACTCAAATGTGTGAAATAACTTGTCGAAGCCGGTACTATGCGTACAATATTGTGGTAATAGGTACTTTTGAACCATCGTGGTACCGACTTCAACAAGTTATTTTACACATTTGAGTTTTGAAGTCGGTTCCATTTTTTGGTAAGAATATTTTTTGCTTGCAAGATGTTGTCCAAGTTTTGGTAAAAGTGATAATCTGTTGGAGCAAGGTTCGGGGAGTACGGTGAGTGTCGGAGACATTCCAATCGCAGTTCCTCTAATTTAGCGACCTTCTGTTGTGCAGTGTGACCTTCTGTTGTGCAGTGTGACCTTATGTTGTGCAGTGTGACCTTATGTTGTGCAGTGTACGGTCTAGCGTTGTCCTCAAGCAGCAGTGGGCTAGAACAATTGACCAGTCTTGGTTTTATAACGGCTAGATTTTCCATCAGGTTTTGCAGTTGTTGACAGTTCGAAGCAGTGTTGGCTCACTGGCATTGGCTATGGACTGCCGCGCAGCAGGTCCATGGTTAGAATACCACCGCGGGCTTGAGCTTCACCGCATGGTGGGAGGGCATTTTGCGAATGCCCGTCTGGCTAGCGACCACCCTCAAGTAGCAAATCTGTCGCCATGTACCTAACGGTGTGTTCCGGCAGGAGTCCTTGAGGGCTAGTAAAATTTCAGGTACATGAGATTTAACAACTATGACTCAAGGTGACGGGCGCAGTGCATTTCGTGACTTGTGAAGAAATGCATCTGTTATAGGCAGAGATTAGTCCGCATAACACCAGTTGGGCCTCGAGCTTGTTCCGTCACAATAACATAAAAAAAACAAATCTGTCGTAATCATCTGGTTAGATCTTCGGAACCTATAGTGGATGACACCAGCACTGGTCCACCAGACACCTACCAGTACCTTTTTCTGAGTCAACTTTCGCTTGGGGCAGGATTTGGTGGATTCTCTTTGGTTCAACCATTGTGATGAGCGTTTCCGATTATCTTACAGGATCCGCTTTTCATCACATGTAACAATACGATTAAAAATGTCTTCGTTATTGTGACGGTTGAGTAATATAACACAGCACTCGACTCGTGTTTGTTGGTTTGCTTCACTAGATTCATGCGTTTTTTCACTTTTCCTATTTGTTACAAATGAATTAACATTTTTTTTTCTCTCGCACCGAAGCTAGTCGCTAACTGACGTGGTTAGAGCTTAAATACATCCAGTATTTAAGCTATCTGGCCGCCCACGAGGCTTGCTCTTTAGGTAAAAATTTCCAGAACGAAAACGTTAGAACCAAAAACTTACAGTATTTTCTTTTACGGTAGTTTTCCCATACACATAATTAATCTTTCGGGCTGTTTCTCTGGCACTGGTGCCACGATAGAACTCGTATTCCTAAATAACCCGATATTTTAAAACTTCCATGTTGTAAACTGAACGATGTCCAAGAAAAATCAAATGGCGCGAAAACAAATGAATCGCTAAACTGGAAACAAAAATACACAAGCCTAAATTTGAAATGAATTTGAATTTGGAATTCCTAACCAAACGTCAGATATTTGAGGGCAAAGTGGCCAGTTTGACAAAACTCTAATTTCACATTTTAGGACGTAATATTTATTTTAAACTATAGTTGACCCGGGCGCAATATTAATTAGGCGTATTGTTATACATACATATTGCATGCACTTCTTCGGAAACTGTATAGGCAAGTAATAAAAGTAGGTTTCATAGGTATAAGTTTAAATAAGGCTATGCCAGTGCAAGGATAAACTAACAAAGACAAACTAACGAACAGTAACATTCGTAATATTATATTTGCCTCCAGCGTCAAGTCAATAATTTCTATAATTTATAGATATTTATATATATAGATACTTAGGCACTTATATAGTTTTATATATTCACTAAATACCTAAGTATATAGTTTAACGATGAACTATAAAATATGTTGTCGTGTTGTAGCTGAATGATGTTCATTAGATAAGTTACTAAAACTGTAATTACCATAGTGTGCTTTTCTAAATCACGCGCCACATGAAAAGCTCTAAGATGGCCTGTACATATTTAGACTGAGTTATCTTCATGGGTAAGCTTGTTTTATCACTACTAGGTATTTCAGCATGACTGTTTATGCTATATCAAACTTTATAAATTGAGATATAAAGAAAAATACTCATAAAAATATTATTATTATTATTATTATATTGTCTTTGAGACGTAGGTACTACCTACACAAAACTTTGGCATCGTTGGCAATTTATAGCATTTACGTAGCCTTGTAAATGCAATTAATTTAATGGCAGTGATGGCACACATTATCCAACAAACTGACTTGTGCGTGCATTTTAATCTTGTAAAAAACAGGATTCCCAATTTATAATAAACCCTGTATTATTTACGTCTCGAGTAAGTTTATTGGTTGTTTCATCGAATAAATTATCTCATTTAAATAATTATTTAAATACTTATAAAAGTTAATCTTTAGCGCATTTATTATATTACCGAAACGTAAATTGCGCGCGAAAAGCAGATGTCAACTTGACAGATAGTCGTGTGAAAAGTTTTATGTTCTTAACCTTTTTTGAGGCGATAGATCGATCTTTAAAAACTTAGTTTCTCGATGGTTGAAATCAAGGAGGTTGGATCCCTATTATAGTATATGTGGAGATTATTCGCTTCTAACTGGTTTAGGATAAAAGTCTGAAATAGTGTGTTGATATACTTTTTTCAAATACATGTACAAATGTGTGTCTTCCAAATAAGTAGTAAGTATAAACTAATTATAAAAGTATAAAACCCGACCGCAATTATTTTTTTCGTAGAATGTTATGATTCCATTGAAATTAAAACTGCAAGCTATATATATTTGTGGAATCGTTTTTTAAAATTCTTCATTTTGATACCCAACTCGATGGGTTTAGAGGATTTTTTTATACATCCTAATGGCGTCTAAAATCGCCAGTTTGTTTTCTATTTCTTTTTATGTACGTGTCATTTGCGCTATCACGACAAATCTAACGATATCTCGATATCAAAATGGTTTAAGCCGTTGAGACATTATGATGGAATAAAGAAACTTACAAACATACATACATGCACCCTGAAAACATAACTCTCCTTATTTTGGGTAGTCGTGTAAAAAGTAGAGCGTTTTTGTTGTTTTAGCCGGGTAGCTGGCCTTTGGCAGAACGTTTGTTGAAACTAAACTCTTAAGTTTTTACGTCAAACTTGCAAGTTATACATAGGTAGGCAGGTATATAATTTGGTTTTGATTTAGATTTTTGGGCATTAATAGGATATAATTGTATTTGATACAAGGATTTTAGTAAGTGCAGATAACCTTTTCATGCACGAAAGCAAATGTGATTAGGTACTTATGTACCTACATTAGGTACTTATCTAATATTAATGCACATAAGGCAAACTTTTTAATATCTACATAGAGAAAGCAATGCAATGATTTACTTTAGAGATTGTACTCCTCATTAGATTTGAATTCGCTACAATTTGCAGACGTCCAGCGCCGCGGGCGTGTCCGCTGTTTGCTAATTTCAGTTTCGCGCGGTCGTGCAGGACGTGACGCTTGATTGACAGGTGAAAGGGCGCGAAATTAGCGACCGTCGACCCCGAACACACCCAAGCGTTCCTGAAGATGTCTTAGGAAATCGAATAAATTCAATTTAAAAATGGAATGCATAAAATAGGCACACGCTGTGTGCGTGCGTTTGACGCACCATGCAAATGTTTAACGTATCAGATTTGTGAGTCCAAAGTGTTGTATTAAAGTACTCAGTTCCATTAGGCGCCGTCGACATATGTTGCAGAGTGGCCACAGATAAGATAGAGCCGTATGTCATAATTTTTTCGTTGCTACCGTTTGGCATCGGCTAACAAACCGAGGAAGCCGGGATTAGAGCGCAAACAAAGCGCGTGATGTTGTTATTAAAACGTAAGATAAAGATGTGAAACAACAGACGGCAAACGAGATCTGAGATAGCAGCGGCTTAGCATGCGTCGCGGCTTGTCTCCAGACATTATCTCTGTATGCTCAGGCGCAGCGCGCAAGCGCACTCAACCGACGGAATTCGAAATTCGAATTCGAAAATAGAACTCGATGCTCGACTGGCCAGTTACTGAAGGCATTGGTAATTTCAAAACAGGTTCAATATAGTCAGTTGAAGTTATGATTACAATAAACCTTTCAAACGATTTCGGAATTGCGTTTAATTGGGAATTTGTTCTAGAATATGCATGAAACGTGGCGGCATTACCACGTTATAAGTTACCCTAAGCGGATAGTGTTGAAGTAATAGTAGATCTATATGTCTATACTGGAATATGAATATCATATTTTGAAGCATTGAAGGCCTGGTGCCAATGGGTTGTGTTGTATATTTATCCATTGTACAATAGGTATCAATTTTGCGAATACATAACTTCGCAGGCTTTCCTCAAGTAAAAATCTCTCACAAGTTAAAGGTATCCTGGCAGCTGTTTTTAAGAGCCTTTTAATTCCAGGTTTATCCATCATCATATCATCAATTAACAACAGGTGATATTGTGGTTGTAAAGCGAAGTTATCAGCATTTAAAAGTAGACATGTATTTTAACTAGGTTTTATATAAAAAAGATGTGATCGAAATCTAATAGGATCAAACTTTCAGTTTTAGAATTTTTCTAATATTTATTCGCGATATAAGTGTGTTGGTATTTTCGATTGTAATAATTTCTTCATACTTATTTGACAGTGTGTGGGGAATAACATGTATTTATCTTACAAAATTGTAGCGAAAGGAAAATTTGAACTACCAGTGGGTTCGAACTTTCGGCCATCCGTCCATCGGGCCAAGACATGCCAATTTGAACTAGCGTGGTGAAGGTAGTCAAAGTTCAAATTTATACTTTCTTTCTTGTTGTCTCATCTTCTTAAGGGCTTGAATCCTTGTGGTAGTAATTTTCCTTTCGTTACAATTTTGTAAGCTTATTTACTACGCAGGTGTTAATACAAAAATTATGAGGTACTTAAGTAATTTTCTTTTAAATATCAGGGGTTAGGTTACTAGATTAAAATGGACAAAATATATCGAAAGTATTTGCTGGTTTTCAATTGTGAGTCATCTTATGTACATAATTCAATGAAAAATATTATAAAACATAGCAGTACTAGTACCAATCTGTAGTAGATAAAAGCCTAATACAAAAGATATCTAGGTCATATAAGATTAAATAAATATTACAGGCAGGGTTTCTTTGTCGTTACAGGTGACAATCTTTAGTAAGTATAAAAATACAAGAAAAGATCAACTATTAGCTGGATTTGAAAGCTTCTTTCCCAAGTATCTACTTAAATTACTTAAGTTACGGTAGCTGACCCAAGATATTCAAAGAAGAAACCCATTTTTTTTTCTTAGAACAATATCTATAGTAACAATTCATTTAAGAGCGTACTTTATTCACAAATTTGATAAATATCTGAATAAACTAATTATTTTATTTCAACCAAAGTTCTTACTATATAAATAAAAAATAAAATAAGTACCTATAGACTGATGCAAATCAAAAGGACGCTACATCAATGCTCTATCTATATCGTTAAAAATTGTAAACCCACTTAAAGTGTAAGCAATATAATTGTGTGAATATGTTTATATGTTTATGATAATACTATTTCAGATCTGTTATTTATCATCATCAACATCCATGAAACAAACTACAACAAAGAGGATTCCCATCATTAAAGGGGACATTAGGAGGTTTGCCATAACTCCCAGGCTTGGCAGGAGTCTTGCACTGAGAAAAACGACTTAAAGGCTTATATCAAATTTGACCTTTTACCGTTGAATTGTAACTACGTAAGATGAATTCACAACTCTTAAATATAAATTAAATATAAATAAATTAAGATGATTTTCACCAATCAATAAAAATGTACCATGTTTTATAATAAACACAACCGTCAAAAACGCCTTCCGTAAAGTATTTTCAGAATCAAACTTGTTATACGATAATAGTTGCAGTGTTGACCATAAAATATACCTTACTTTTACGGCGATTATCACTATAACGTACGACTTAATCAGCCTCATCGAAAGCCAATATTTAAGAAATACCACAAAATACACCTTAAATGAAGACGAAACGAAACATTCGCCTTCACTGACCTCGTTTAACGCCTTCTAGTTGGAAGGCGTTTTTGTACGTATTTACGTTTGGTCGGTTTTTCGCCTTATACCATATACATTGGCCGTCATTAGGGCGCTTTTGACTTTAGATTTATCTCAGTGTGGGTATCGCAGTATAAAAATCTGTCGCCAAGCACCTAATGGTGTGTTCCGGCAGTAGTCCTTGAGATCCAGTGAAATAACAGGCAAAATGAGACTTAACAGGTATGTCTCACGGTGATGGGCGCAGTGCAGTTCGTCACTTGTGATGAAATGCGCCTGTTATAGGCAGAGGATACCGCTTAACATCAGATGGGCCTCGCGCTTGTTCCTTCACAATAACATAAAAAATAAATAATTAGATGATAGTTCTTCAGAAAGCGCTGCTGTCCAACTTCGGGTATTTTCCGTTCATCGCCTCCTATGACTCCCCGGAAGACAGGAGGGATCCAATTCAGCCGGCACCCACGATATCAACGCCTGGATATCATATCAAACCAAAAAACCACCCATCACATTTATACATACCCACTCATTTAAACGCTTTACTAGACACCCGTCATGCAGGATGTGAACGTCAAACACATTGTAATTATCAACATTTCAAAGTATACATACATACGATTATATATCCAATAAAATGCATTTAACTTGTAAGTATACACTAGAAGAATAGCTGGAACTTTTTGCTATTACAAGCACAAGAACAAGACGTTATCAAACTGTCAAGCCCCTGCATTATTTATGCAAATGCAAGCATAAATATTCATCCAACGCCACTCGGGCAAAATAAGCTAATTTCCGTACAAAAGTCGTTAAAACGACGTATGTGGACGTTAAAATTATTAAACTTGGTCGAACAATTAGTAATAAATGGTACAATCACGTTTACGATGCATTGTTGCGTCTGCAAACGATGAAGATGTCCTCTGACAAGCAACCACCAAGAAATTTCATAAGCAAAAACTCTATTTTCAAATTGAATGCATGCCGAGCCGGCTATTATATATTAATTACTAACTGTGTAACTGGCCAGAAACAAACGTGAAAAAGAATAAAAATAACCACATTGTCATAAAAAATAAAAAAGACACTACACAAACAAGATGAATATAGGATTGATGGAAAAGGGGCTAGCTGACGTCAAATTAACCGATAGTAGTTATGTAAATGTGATGGCAGCCTTTCGTCAAATTGACAACCCGAGAAAAAACTCGATCAATCTGCCATGTTCCGATTTCAATTTCAAATTTGACAGTTAAATGCGCACGGTAGCACTGGCAGATAAAATAAAAAAACAAAAGAGGATGTGTGCATTGATACCTTTGTCTTAAATATGAATCTTTATGTTTTTTATAGCGAGCTGTTAGTGATGTTCGATTAGTCTTCGACATTTGAAAGAGCAATTTGAATATTAATTTACTGCCCAATATTTCTCCAAGATGGCGTCTGTAAAGACCGGCACAAGTTAATTAACGTACATTGTTAGTGGTTTGTTGTTGTTTTTGTGTGCGAGATTGGTTTCTTTGTGTTTTGGTTGAGAGAGGAGCCTTTGTTTGGATTTAGAAAGTTTAGCAATCAGCTGTCGCATCTTTGCAAATATGCCGTATTGCACATAAATAAATGGGATACGGTAATGACTGTGCAGTATTTTAGGTACAGAGGTTTTGTTTGAATGAATTGTTATTCTCATCATCACTGTACTACCCATATTCTGCTTATATGGAGTCGGTACAATTTAGTTTTTAGTTGATGATAATGCCACGTGTGGTGGGGTAAGTATTGCAACCCTCTCTTATAGTTATATGGGAGTAGTAAGAGGTGATGGAAGGTAAAATACGAGAAGGTCGCAGCAGCACTGCGATCCCCAAGATATCTGCCAAGTAGGGATTCTGGTAAACTCTAATGAAAAATATTGAACAGAGTTTGAGAGAAGATAGATAGATAGAAAACTCTTTATTGTTACACCACTGTCAAAATGTTTAAGTTAACATATTAAAAATTATCAATGAAAAAAAAGTACATTCTGAAATGTCATACAAATATTTTAAAATAAAGTTTTTATATAATAATTAAATAAATACAATTAGAAATATATATATGCGTATATACATACCAAAGAGACTTGATTTTATAAACGTTGTGAGTCAAAAGTGTGTAAAATTAAATTGGACTGTTCAACATAATAAAAGATAATGAAGAATGTTAATTAGCTAATACCGGATCCAACCAATTCGAGTCGAAGTTTCGTCTTCAGGAATATTTCTTGAAGGAATCATTTTAACTCTTCGTTGTGTCAAATTTTGACAGCTATACCACAGATTTAAAAAGTATACTGACCATGTAGAGCACTGAGTCACTGAGAGGTTTTTTATGATATAAATATGGGTTGCCCAGTATTGCGCACTAAGTGTTACCCGCTCAAGTAAGAAGTTATTGAAACATTACAAGAAAATAATGTTGACTCTAATATCGGAATCATGCGGTAAACTTTGCAAAGTTAAATATTCCCTCACAATCATAAATCATTATGCTGAAGAGAAAAGTGTTAATAACATTTCAATCTTAACAACACCCTTGTCATGTCACAATACGTTACTTTCTGCAACTACCCACTGGACACAAATTTATGGCAAATAAGCGAAAGTCAGAAATTTCAACCATTCTTCACTCTTGCAAAATCTTGCCTTATATTACATGTTGATCGTTTATCAATTTCTGTGGTGCAAGAGCATAGACATAAAGATTTATTTATTTATTTACTGTACTGTGCAAGCCGGATTGTCCACTGCTGAACACAGCCTTCTTCATTATGGGGCAGGTGTCTTGGAGATCACAGTAAAAGATGCAGCTCCTCAGATGGCGCTGACTACCCACCTTCCGGTAGCTGACTCTCAAGGACTGCTGCCGAAACACCATTAGGTGGTTGGCGACAGATTTTCTACAGGTGATAGCAAGCCAGTATGCTATAACATTCTAAAACAATAACCGGGACCGATAGCGTATTATGTGACCTCCAAAGCACGTGCACGCCAGTAGTAGTGCCACTAGCGGTCACCCATCCAAGTCATTACCGCAGCGAACGTTGCTTAACTTAGTTGATCGGCTAAGAACGAGTAAGCTAAGCTACGAGCGTTTCTAAGTGTTAAATTCTGTTGTCTTAGGTTTTCGCGAGTATTACACATAGTAGAAGCAGTGCAAGAAGCAGTGATGGCTCAGTGGCATTGGCTATGGACTGCCGCGCAGCAGGTCCATGGTTCGAATCCCGCCCAGAGCTTGAGCTTCACCGCATGTTGGAAGGGCATTTTGTGAATGCCCGCAGCTAGCGACCACCCTCAATTAGAAAATCTGTCGCCAAGCCCCTAACGATGTGTTCCGGCAGCAATCCTTGGGAGCCAGTGAAATAACAGGCAAAATGAGACTTAACAGGTATGTCTCAAGGTGATGGGCGCAGTGCAGTTCGTCACTTGTGATGAAATGCATCTGTTATAGGCAGAGGATACCGCTGAATTAAATAATGATAAATATACGCGATTTAAACCGTTTAAAGTTGTTTCATTACTATGTTAAATTCTGTACTTGAAATAATAATAATAATAAATCTTTATTACCACAAGAGAAAATTACAATATTGACAATGTATAACCGTAATTAACACAAACATTTAATAGGCCAAATATTGTTTGATGAACCTTAGATGGCTAAGTTAGACTTGATAAATGGAAAGAGATATGCTTAAGAGTTATGATGGTAGGTATTACTTAGATATGTATTATATATACTCTTACTTTCTTTTACTTCGATGTGCTTCCTAATATCACTGCAGTTATGTATATGACTATTACTTAGTGACTGTTTTGGGTATTTAAGATTAACCTATGAATATTAGAAACAAAATCATTTTTATTTAATATCGTACGACATTAATCTTTCTTTCACTATTAGCCAATGTCTTGGTTTCACAGTTATATTAATGTGAAGCCATTCATCTTATGAATACTAGCAGAATTTGCCAGAACTTTCTGTCTTTTGAAATTATTGCATACTAGCTTTCCGGGCACGGCTCCACCCGCGCGTATGTCGGTTATCTCGCAAAACCATGAACCTCTTTTTGCGCAGTTGGATAAAAAACTATCCTATGTACTTTCCCGGGTCTCTAATTATTTTCATACAAAATTTCATTTAAATCGGTCCTGTAGTTCTTAAGTTTATTCGTTGCATACAAAAATGCAAAAAATCTTTCCTCTTCATACCTTCAAATATAATCCTTTCTCTCAAACATAACCAACCTCTTACTCAGAGCAGTGTCAAGCGGAATCTACAATTTTTAAGTTGACGGTGCAACTGTAATGGACAGGCCTGCCTGCTTACCATCAGGTGGGTGACCTGGTCGTCTCATCACATCATGACACAAAAAAAAACACTAAATGGGAAGTACCAAGTTTGATCAGGTCAGTTAACAGGGTCTTCTGACAAGATTTGAAGCGCTCGTAGCGAAGTTTACTTAGCGATTACTATTTATTATTATTTAACTTAACCGATCAGCAAAGTTAAGCAACGTCCGCCGCGGTCATGAGTTGGATGGGTGACCGCTTGTGACATTACTACTGAGCGTGCACGTGCTTCGGAGGGCACGTTAAGCCGTCGGTCCCGGTTGTCTTAGGATGACAGTCGTTATAGCATGGTGGTAGAGCATTTTGCGAATGCTCGCCTGGCTAGCTACCACCCTCAAGTAGAAAGTATGTCGCCAAGCACCTAACGGTGTGTTCCGGATGCTGTCTTTGAGAGCCAGTACTTCTAGGTTAGCCTGAACAACATCTTCGGCCACATCATCACTTACCATCAGTTGAGATAGTGGTCAAAGGCTAACATATCAGGCATAAAAAAAAAAGATTTTCAGTCAGGAAAATGACACGTGCCCTGTAGTACATAATTATCGTTGTCGCTTATTATTTTATTGAAGTACAGGATTTTTTGTAATTATTAATTTTACATGATTTGTTATACGATTTTAGGCTTTAGTTGAACGTTCAAGCAAAACGCGAAATATGCTGTGATTTGATTACCACTTTACACCTGAAGTCGAGAGCAGTGAGTAGTTAGAAGAGAGTTGTTAGGCTCCCCACTAGTTGTACGGACGACATCGTTAAAGTAGCTGGTAGACAATGGTTACAAGTGCCTAACTGCAGCAGCATCCCAATACGATGGTTTAAGAACGATGGGAAAAATTTTAGTTATGACGCGGGTTCGAATTGCGCACATGACTTAAATTTTTCCTATCGTATATTTGTAATTTTGTAATGCCTAACAGCAGTTCGTTGTGGTGTTATATGGGGGAGGCATTGTTCAACACAGGAACATGGAACATTTTTCAACAGTTCAACACTAGAGGTCTTCGGATAATGATGATGATGAATTATTAATATTATTACTGCTACCGTTTCGGTCTGGTTAAAAATATAAGTACAATATTTTGAAGCGCTCGTAGCGATGTTTAATTAGCTGTTCTCAACCGATCAGCAAAGTTAAGCAACGTCACCCGCAGTCATGAGTTGGATGGGTGACCGATAGTGACATTACTACTGAGCGTTTCCGTGCTTCGGAGGGCACGTTAAGTCGTCGGTCCCGGTTGTCGTCTAAGGATGGCAGTCGTTATAGCATGGTGGTAGGGCATTTTGCGAATGCCCGCCTGGCTAGCTACCATCCTCAAGTAGAAAATCTGTCGCCAAGCACCTAACGGTGTGTTCCGGCAGCTGTCCTTGAGAGCCAGTACTTCTAGGTTAGCCTGAACAACATCTTCGACCACATCATCACGTACTATCAGGTGAGATAGTGATAAAGGCTAACCTATCAGGTATAAAAAAAATATTAGTCATTAAAACTTAGAGCTGTCAAGTTTATTAGAAGTAATGTACATACCTACTCAGTTACTAACAATACATTTAATGAGGTTACGTCATAGTGCACAGTTATACTTGCGATTGTGGGTCATGGATATCGCAGATTGGACACCGTCGTCCACAAATATAAAGCTTCGTAGAGAATGAAATCTAAAATTATTTCCGACAGAATAGCTTTTGACAACAAACAAAGGCACGTAGCGCTTTTCATACAAACTTAGTTTCGTCTTATTTTGTATAGTAGTTACAGTATATTTTTATGTTTGTTAGTTCAGACTGGGTAAACAGATTTTGATGATACTTTTTTAATTTGAAAGATGATGCTTCCTGTGTGCTCTCATTTAAATTTTATCAAAATCGGTCTAGCTGTTTTTGAGTTACAATAACTGAAAAGCGTTTTCCTGTCTTGATGATATATATAGTCATTGACAGTGAATTACAATCGGTCCCGTAAGTAGCAAGGGTCACTAAGAATGTGTCAAAAATATATTACCTAAAAATGGAACAGACTTCAACACTCAAAAATGTGAAATAACTGTCGAAGTCGGTTCCATTTTTAGGTAAAAAATTTTTAGATGTGTTGAAACTCTATGAACTTTTATATGTAGGTATATCCTTGAGCCTCTGTTCCTCTCTTTATGCCTCCGATTTGCTAGTAGATAGGAATATCAGAATTCACATACAAAACGTACCTACTTTTCGAATATTTTTCAAAATTCTTAAATTTACGTAAAACTAGCAAACCAAAAGCATAGATATTAGAGTCAAAAACATGCATACTAAATTCCACTGAGTTTGAACTCTTGGTATTAAAAATATAGCGAAACTACGTTTGTATGGCAAGCCGAAGACACTAGTCTAAAATGACGATGTGTTCGAAGATGATAAACAGGTCAGCTGCCTGAACTGCCATTATGTGCTTGGCGGCAGCTTTTATTGGAGAGTTGTAGCTATCCAGGGAGGCTTTTACAAAAAGCCCTACAACTCATGACGTTTCTTTGAAAACGTCACCCGTTGGCTTGTTTTCGGAACTTGGCGGAACAACGTCGAGGTCCACCTGATGCCTCTGCCTATAACAGATGCATTTCATCACGAGTGACGAATTGCTCTGCGCCCGTCACCTTGAGATATAGTTGTTAAGTTTCATGTGCCTGTAATTTATCCACTATAAAATTGAAGCAAAAACAGTTTTTGCCGTCGGGTGTAAATATTTAGTACCTATGAAGCGAGTATATATTTGTTGTCTAGTAGCTGTTCGCTACCGAAGACCCAACTTTTAGTATATATAACAGGCTATGAAACTATGTGAATTTAACTTTGTTATTTCCATACTGTATGGGAGTGGTACACTTAAGGTGAATGTTTGTATGAGAAATATCCAATATTTTGCTTATATTTTGAAAACTATTGATCCGTTCGCAATAGGGAAACGATCGGGGATCGTAGCCCGCGTGTATTACAGCGAGAAAATACGGAAAAAAAATGTAAATTAAAGAACAAAGCCTGTCAAGAACAACCGTAACTTCCATCCTCGAACGTGTATCCAAGGCGGCATTAGTAGGATCTTACCAAATTTGGTTGGGCAGGGGAGGAGGCTCGAGCGGTGAAAGGGAGCATTGATGCATCATAAAGGGGCCCTTAACCTTACTCCTGGGTTGCAATTCCCAGGTGCCTTGACTTGGGCCTCTTCCTCTGCAACGCGATGGACCCGGCACCCGCACGGTGAATCCATGGAATGCTAAGTAATTCATCTCATTATTACCAAAAATCTCGAAATTTAAAATTAAATTAACAACAAAACGTCAATAACTTTACAGCATCTTTGCAACAAGCGCTACACCATACATAAGACATTACACATCAGAAGAAAACCCAGCGCTAATAACGCAGCCATTCTCGATTTGAATGGTCATATGCAAGATGGTAAAATACTTGACGTAAAAACATTAGTCCTAGAAAATAAGGGCTGCCATTGTGGACGCTAAATGTGTTAGGTACCCAAGTATTTATAATCTCACTGTTAATTTCAACTACAATAATATCATTTTTTTTAACGTTCGGTATGCCTTTATTAACAAAACACTACGAACTATCTACAACACTACAGCTACTACAATTAAAGCATTTAGATACTCAAAAGCCATTGCAAACTCACAGGCAGTTCAAATGTACCAGTTGGCAGCGTGCCCAGCATGCTGGCAGCATTGCCCCGTTGAATTGAAATTAACTTTAATTGCCAATGTACAGTCGCCTGAAATAAGAAGTATACACTTCGTAATTTTCAAAATAATGTGATGTCGCTAAAGTTATTAATAATCGAAGAAAAAAAAACAAATTATTCTTTGTTTTTCAGATACTTCTGATTATATATAGAAAAACGGAACTCTTTGCCAGTATTTTGAAAATTACAATGTGTATACTTCTTATTGCAGGCGACTGTACCTATATTTTATATAGCATAATTATGGTAGGTATAATACTTACCTACATATTATATATAATAGATAAAACATAATAAAGTTGTTTAAGTATAAAAAGTAAACTGAATGAATCACAAAAGAAGATGTCTTTTCCTGCTGTAGGTGGTAACAAAAAGTTAACCACTTCAAATTGACGGCCAACCATCACATAACATTTATTTTATGACGGATAATGATCGATAGAACGTCAAATATTGTCTGAACGCCAATTCCCGACCATCAAAACCTATCATTCGACACCTTACAGCTTTTATAGCTTACTTAGCAGTTAAACCGATATTTTAAGTACTTAAACCTAGTTCATTAGCCGTAAAAACAACAATAAAATATCAACTATTAAAAATAATGTCCAATCAAGGAGGCCATATCCCATTTTACGGCGGACTCGACATTAATGGCCAGTGTTCGATGTTTTTATAATCTAGACAAATCGGCTCTAGATTGGCCCATGAAACTCTATACGTATCGAATATTTTAATATCTAACCATAAAGCTACCGCCCCATGTCCTCAAATAACATCTTCACGAACATCGGCGGTATAACAGCCCCGGAGTCGTAACCTCAATCAAAATGCCGATAAACTTTGACAAAAATTCCACCTTAAGCCGTCCTTTAATTATCCATATATTACAGTATCCGAACTCCAAACTACCTGATAGCAATTATACACGCGCTCACCCACGTCAAAAACGTACCATTCAAGACATTTATGAAAAAAAGAGCAATCGGCATCTTAAACCTTTTAACAAAACTGGCCGGCGATAATTCAAGCGAAATGTCCAAACGACGAACGAAAAAAAATTAAATTTCAAATATAGAAAGTGTTAGCGACAATGGAATATTCAAAAATCTTGTTAATAAAGAGTCTAGGGTCGGACTCGGATGCGTCTCTGACAATGGATGGATAGAAAAAAAAGTATTTGAAAAAAGAACGACCGGAGAGATGTTTTTTTTGGTGCGCAGCGTGAGACCTTTTTGGAGGGAATTTTGGATTTAGAACAGGCGTCATGTGCGGATAGAGGTGTTTTTTTTAATTCATTCGAATTTGTGAGTTGGCATCAACGGTCGACCACATGGGCTTGCAGGCCAGCGGGCGGCGTGGCTTTCGCTTGTCAAGAAATTATTATTATGCGACTGATCCTCTTACTTATTACGAAATCTGCTAAATGGGCGTTACAAGTCGAAGAAGTGAATTTTCGAGTGGTATTGTGAAATTTATGATCGATTGTGTTTGTTTGTTTAAGTTTACAAAATAGAGCTGTGTTAGATGCAGGTCTTAATTCTTTTTATTGTTTGTTAACTTTAGCATGAAGTACTTAAAGAAAAATAATGTTTTAGCAGACTTTATCCAACGCAAAATATATGTGTCCACAGAGATTTCCATTCAAACGAGTTTCTTCTTATACCTATGTACCTATATCTAATCTATGTATAGTTGCCAAGTGTTATAACTTAATGAAATAATCTTACTTTACATCGATACTCATAATTGCGCTTGGTGTTGTCAGATTTCCAACAAATATTACATTTATTTGGAAAAACATGTTCTGTATTTAAATAATTATTTGACCTTTTAGGTGTTTCATTTTTTTTTTCAACATATAATGATACTAGGCTCTAAAAACCTTTAAAATTACTCGTCCGGTCTGCTTGTGTTGTCTTGTCCATTTCCGATGCAACTTGATCGAAATCTGGACGTTAGTCAAAATAATATTTTGACATTTATTTTAACGATAGAGCGCGTAACACTATTGTACTGGGTCAACTTCACTGAAAATAGTCGACCAGTCACCGAAAATAGTGTATTAAATATTTTTATATGTAAAAAAGTGTGTTCGTGCAATATGTAATTTAAAAGAGATAGTTTCCAGTAAATCATCAAAAACTAAACCTTCTGACCCTTCCCTCGATGTATATACCTACTAGAAATGAAGTGAAATAAGGATTCGAAGCGCTCGTAGCAAAGTTTGCTTAGCTGTTCTTAACCGATCAGCAAAGTTAAGCAACGTCCGCCGCGGTCAGGAATTGGATGGGTGACCGCTAGTGACATTACTACTGAGCGTGCACGTGCTTCGGAGGGCACGTTAAGCCGTCGGTCCCGGATGTTGTCTTAGGATGGCAGTCGTTATAGCATGGTGGTAGGGCATTTTGCGAATGCCCGCCTGGCTAGCTACCACCCTCAAGTATAAAATCTGTCGCCAAAAACCTAACGGTGTGTTCCGATAACAGTCCTTGGGAGCCAGTAATTCTAGGTTAGCCTGAATAACTTCTTCGACCACATCATCACTTACCATCAGGTGAGATCGTGGTCAAAAGCTAACCTATCGGTCATAAATTATTAATTGTGTTTGAAAAAAGCTTGTTGTATGTGGCACATAAAATATACAACAAAGTTCCAGGATGCTTTAAAGAAATAAACAGTTTCAGTGTCTTTAAAAACCAAGTTTATTTTTTGTGTTCATTAAGGCTTATTATTATATTAATGAATTTTTTCACGATAAAATTTCAATTTGGATTTATATATTTTTGGACGTTAATATTGACGATATGCATAGAAATATATTTCTATAGTTTACATGCTTTTTGTGTATTTTTATATTTAGTTAATATTTATTTAATTTAAATCACACAACTAAGCTGATTGATTAATTTGCTTTGAAATGAAAACATTTTCAACATGAATCAAAATTTAGCAGATAGAGTATGCATGGCTAATAATTTATATTAGTTATTTATTTATTTATTAAAATAGAAATAACATCATTACAGTTTTGACCAATGTTGGTTTAATATATAGATGCATGTGTTTTTATAAAAAAATATTGCATAGGTACCTCAAACAGGCTAGACCATTGTGAACGAAATACTAACATTTAATTTAATATTACCTATGTTTAAGCAAATAAAGAAATTTGAATTTGAACTCTATGTATGTATATAGAGACGCACTAAATACGTAAAGTTATATAAATAAAATTGCTTACGTCAGTAACATAATTTTTTCTTAATTTCATTTCGTCTACAGTCCCATTTTAGTATTTAGTTTAGTTAACATCCTTAACTACAATCATCAATTATCAACACGTGAGATAGCCTAAGGCTGATCAGCAATAAATGCATATGCAGCATGGTGGAAGGGCATTTTGCGAATGCCCGCCTGGCTTGCGACCACCCTCAAGTAGAAAATCTTTTGCCAAGCACCTAACGGTGTGTTGAACAGGTGAAATTACAGGCACATGAGACTTAACAACTATGTCTCAAGGTGACGGGCGCAGTGCAATTCGTGACTTGTGACGAAATGCATCTGTTATAGGCAGAGGTTAGTCCAATTTACATCATGATCGGGGTGGGCCCGAGCATATTTCATCACAATCACTTAAAAATGCATTTTTTAAATATTAAGACTCCATAAGACAACCTAATTTATAAAATAACAAATCTCTGAAATCGTAAGCGCACGTGACTGTGCGCCATCCATCATTTTGCATAACCTGGGGGGCAGACCAAATAAATATTTTCTTTGTAACTTTTAGAAAATAATAGGCGTCAACTCGTGAAAAAGATCAATGACAAAAAAGGTATAACAAACATTAACTTGAAAAGTATTAAATAAGAATATATTAGGCTGGTGCGATGCAATTTCAGCCCTGAAATTAAAAAAACAATATACGCCTTTGTTCAAATTGTTTAAGTATTTTTTATTATTGTAGGTTTTTTTATTGCTGATAGGGAAGCCTTTGACTACAACCTCATGTCCTTAGTTTATGTAATATATTCGACCGTATCATCACTTAACAACAGGTAAGTACTTCTAGGTTAGCCTGAACAACATCTTCGACCACATCATCACTTACCATCAGGTGAGATAGTGGTCAAAGGCTAACCTATCAGGCATAAAAAAAAAAAAAAAAAAGCGATCAATAGCTAATATAAGCAAGGTTAAAAAAATCTACCGGTCGCAAAATTTTCCATAGCAGAAAATTTATTAATATTAAAAAAAAATTGTTTCCCTAAATATGTTTGTTTTATGAAGCAGCTTTTATGCCACTGTCTATTCGAGTACAAGTATGTTCTTACCCACTTGAATTATAATATCATCACAACAAAGTGAAAATATAATATAGGTGTTATCTATGTCCATAATTCAGTTGTGTTTGTTGCTGTAAATTGTAATATACAAATTGTCAAATATCTAGAAATTTATTTGTAACTATATATAATTCTGTCATATATACTTAGTATTGACAGCGCGTACCTATATTTCCACCAAATTATTCGCGAGTTTTGCGATGTAGACATAGTTTTTATTCATAAAAAATACCTTTATCAGTATACAAATAATGTAGTAGAATTTAGAAGTCATTCTAATAAATAGAAGTCTTTGTGTGGCCTAAAACAATAGAAACTTAATGGTTCTAAAAGAAAAAATTAAACAAAAAACGCTTTTAATCAAATAAAAATGATTTAATGAAATATTTTCTAAAGAAACATTAATCAACGTCAATATTCAGTGTACCACTATGCCTGTTTGAATGTGTAACACCGGTACCAGCAACATGCGCAGGCGCAATACATCATTCCGCGCCGTGTTACGATCGCAGATTGCAAATAGATAGAGGTACCTGCGGCTGCGGTGTACAAGAGCAAGAACGTGGATAATCTTATTAATAGGTTAATGTGTTCCAAGTACCGCGTGTTCATGGCTTGGAAAAAAGTCACGATAATTGAAATAATTATAATCTGGTTTAAAAAGAAACGAATCGAAGGTAGCGCCATAAATCATAACATCTCTTTTGCACACAATAGACACTCTATAGTCTACACTATTTATTCTATAGTGTGGTAGGGAGTTAAGAGTAGAGTTCACGGAGCGCTTTAAATATCATGTGTTCCA
Organism: Plagodis pulveraria; assembly: GCA_963890685.1. NCBI lineage: Eukaryota > Metazoa > Arthropoda > Insecta > Lepidoptera > Geometridae > Plagodis > Plagodis pulveraria. The sequence continues at coordinate 3,371,431 of OY982964.1, read as the reverse complement.
TTACAAAATCACAAATATACGATTGGAAAAATTTAAGTCATTTTCCTATCGTATATTTGTGATTTTGTAATGTAATCCGCATAGCAGGCGTTATTGCAAATCTAACAGTATTAAAATTATAAGGTTACGTCATCATTTACAAGTATAAAACCAATTGCAAAATTGGTCTTGTTTGTAGTACAACGTAAGTTGAACTATAGGTATATAGGGCGTTATTGCAAACCTAACAGTATTAAAATCATGTGTTCCAACTCGGTGAAACTTTGCATGTATATCCTTGAGCCTAATATCTATGCTTCTGGTTTGCAAGATTTCCGTAAAGTAAAGTATTTTCAAAAATAATTCGAGAAATCGTTTTGTATGGGAATCGTTATTTTGATATTTAGGGATAAAATAAACAATAAATCGAAAAACTGTCAAACCAGAAGCATAGATATTAGAATCAGCAATATACACACAAAATTTCACCGAGTTTGAACACTTGGTACTTACAATATGACGAAACTACGTTTGTATATGGAAAGCGCTCTCTGAACTCTACTTTGCAGTGTCGGGTTATAGTTAAGGTTTTTTTCAAATAAATATAATACAAAAATAACCAGTCAAGTTAGAAAACAAGAAAAAAATATTTAAGTTTTCGAATATTTTGAAAACCACATTGTAAGTAAATCGTCGCTTTTAGTATTTGTTGTATAATAGATTATATATTACACAATATCTAGAGAAATTTCAGATTAAACTATCGGATATTGGTGTTATTTTGTCTCAGGTCACTGTCCAAGGGTACCCAAAAGGCTGGCAGCATTATCCCGTTAAATGGCAATACTAATTCTCTGGCCGAGGTAAGCGCCAACCCTTTGATCATTTGTCTTTTCTATCAGCCGCATTAACAAATCTAAATAATAAAAGTTAATTTGATAACAAGTAAATTTTTATGTACCATAAAAAATAACTCTGCAAAATATGTAATATTATAATACTAGGAACTTAGTATTATATAGGTAATATAAGCAATGGTGACTGAGCGGCATGGACTGCCACAGGACCCTGGTACGATCCCCACCGCCAGACTTATCGCATGGCGGAAAGGCATTTTGCGATTGCCCGCCTGGCTAGCTACCCCTCAAGTAGAAAATCTGTCGCCAAGCACCTTGCGGTGTGTGCGCAGCAGTCCTTGAGAGCCAGTGAAATTATAGGCACATGGGACTTAACTACTATGTCTCGGATAGTAAGATACGGGCGCAGTGCAATACGTGACTTGAGATATAATGCATCTATTATAGGCAGAGGTTAGTCCGCTTAACATCAGGTGGGCGTCGAGCTTGTTCCGCCACAAAAACAAAAAAAACATATATATAGTTTATATGCTCTTTTACCTCCAGCTCGTGCAACTGAGATTTCTGGTCAAGTAAAACGTTCGGTAAAGTGTGGAGTGTGGATAGCGATATCCCCTAACAAGTGCACGGACCGGTTTGCGATTGCGATACGGCTATCAAGTGTCCCAGGGCTTAACCGAGCAGTTTTGGATCGTTTTGAGGCTTACATAATGACACTGTAACCTAATATTTCCAGAATATTCTTCGAGCGAGATATGAGGTTGAAAAAATGATAACGTAAGGCCGTATTCCACTTGACGCCACTATCGTTACTTTTGTCAATTTTGACCACAATTTGTGTCTATGGTTCATGTTCAATGATATGCCATAGACGCAAATGTGGTCGAAAAATATCGAAAATAACGATATAGGCGTCAAGTGGAATACGCCCTAAGTAAACAACATTAAGGCTAGTGGTACGTAATATTTCCATACAAACGTAATTTCGTTATATTTTAATTACCGCAAGAGATCAAACTCTGAAATCTTGCATGCGTGTTCTTGAGCCTAAAATCTATGCTTTTTTGGGCAGTTGAGTTAAAAGTGACCTAACAGAAATATATTAAATATTATGTAAAATAATGTGCGTATGTGTGTGCAAAACGGGTATTTACATATTTTCGCCTACCCCTTTGAGCTATATTAAGGTAACACAGTGTAGAACTTACTTTCATATCTAGTACCTCGTTTATAAAAGTATGTAATAGAATTATTTAAATAACAAACAATCCTTCAACATCGGAAATCAACAATTGGTTTGTTTTATGTGATTAGGTTACGGAACAAGCACGAGATCCATCTGATGTTAAGCGACTTACCTCTGCCTATAACAGATGCATCTTGTCACAAGTTATGTATATATAACTGTACTGCGCCCATCGCCCTGAGATACAATTTCATAGGTATCCATACCCTTCAAACCAGAACACAGTAAAGGGAACTTTACTATTTGGCAGTAGAAGTAGGTATGGTGGTAGTACTTCCCCGGACGAAGTCGTCGTCACTAAGAATGCGACTGCTACTAGAACTCGAAATCAATACATGTCTGTTGTTTTAATTAAACAACTATGTTGAGGTGTTAAATAACTCTAACATATTGTGACAGCGATTTTCAATAACAATTAACAGATACTATAAACACTGTCTGATATTCTATAAAAATACACCTAAATCCCCTGACATAACGTCATGACACAGCAGTTCACAGCACTTATGAAAACAAAAGCTTTAACCACACGTTCCTATCGCATATCAAACGCATTAAAAACTTTTAACAAAATCGACACTTCGAAAAACCTTCTATAGACAATATCGCTTTTTTTTCAAAGACGGCAAAGGAATGAGCGCGGAGTGCCGACCGGTTGAACAAGTGTTCAAATATGCACGTTCATCGTAATCAATCACCATTTAAAGTATCGAAAATTATTATATTAATTCCTGCATGCATTATTTGACTAAGCCATATAACAATAGCTGAAATGAGTGCTCTAGAAAAGCAAAGAGAAGAAAAAAGGCCGCTCTATGGAGGATGACATGTCAATTATTAAACCATCAGTTGTCTGTGGACTTTGTGGTTCTTTAGGGTGTCATAGACAATGTGGAGCCTTGCGGTTTGAGGCTTTGAGGTTTTAATATAATTAATGTGCGAAAATGCAATGATGTGATAAGTTTACCCAATTTAAAAAAACTCTTTTTTGTTTTGTTTTTTGCTTTTGTCACTATAATGGGTATCTAATAACTCTTGTACATGATCCTAAAACTTCTGTTAACTGAAAAATATGCTTACAATTTACCTCTCAAGTAAACTGCAAAACAAATGTATGAAATAATGTATCGTGAAGATCTTGTACTTTATGTACGAGACTTTTAGGTTAACCCATTGGCATCGACGATAATGATAACAATAGAATTTCATTCATAACTAGGACAGTGGTCCTGATGATGCCAACTTATGCGACAGGTGAAGGTAAACAAACGTGGAAGTTTTTTTTTTATGTTATTGTGCTGGAACTAGCCCGAGGCCCACCTGATGTTAAGTGGACTAACCTCTGTGTATAACAGACGCATTTCGTCAAAGGCGAATTGCACTATGCCCGTCACACTGAGACGTCCAGTTAGGTCTCATTAGCCTGTAATATTTCTGGGTCTCAAGGACTGCTGCCGGAACACACTGTTAGGTGCTTGGCGACAGATTTTCTACTTGAGGGTGGTCGCTAGCCAGGCGGGCATTCACAAAATGCCCTTCCACCATGCGGTGAAGCTCAAGCCCGCGGCGGGATTTGAACCATGGGCTTGCTGCACGGCAGTCCATAGCCAATGCCACTAAGCCATCACTGCTTCAAGAAATTCAAATTGTAACCTTTTTTAATACTGCTAGGTCGTCTAAATACGTATTGTACTTACTTCAATACCCAATACGTGAAATTCGGATATTTTTTTACGATATTTATAGGTATACTCTTATTATTATTTTGACGGATTTAGGGTAGTACTTTATAAAATCGTGTGCATTGGTGTTCAACTACTTTTCAACATAATTGGAGCAATATTATTTTAAAACTGCGAATACCATGGTCACCATGAACGGTTTCCTACTACAAGCGAGATAAAACTGTTTAAATTTTGAACTTATTAACACAAGTATACTATCAGGTTTAACTATATAAATAATTTCATTCACAAATGGACGATTTCGGCTCTATATAATTATACCAAATAATTTAAGAATTTTCTTGTGAGATTACCTATTTTACCACCATGTGCATTCACCTACAATACTATTATAATCAGTAATAACAAAACAATGCCATACTTTTTCCTTTTCTTTACACTTTAAATAATCATTCTTTTTTATTTAACATCGTAAGCCGCTGCAAAATATGTGTAATAAATTGTAACTGTAAGAATAAATAATGAGGATGTAACGTTGACAAAGAATGAGTGTTACTTTATAAATAAAATTGAAATGAATTATTTAAATTGCATTTTTTACCGAAGACGATAACTTTTATACAGATAATCATACCATTAAAAAACTTGACATAATGGTACTTGGTAGAATATATATAATGTTTCATAATTTTTATTTTTGCAATGACGCATCTTCCGCAGATAATAACACAATGAGAGAAAGAAATATAATCATGTGCGGGATTCGAACCCGCGTCATCCACCCATATAGCCAGGGTATGCTCTGACCACTAAAAATATAATGTTACTTTCGTAACTCTAAATCTTTATACATGTATAATAAAATCGTTCAAGTCTTAAACTTTAAAAAAAATACATATCGGTATTTAATTCATAACACTGGAAATTTATTTATTAATTATTTATTCACAGCCGTTCATCAGCGGTTAATCTAAGAAACGGTTAAATATAGTTACGAGTTCAATAAATTTATTTAACCAGTTGTAAGCGTCCCTTTTGTGATATAAAACTCGATGTTTCCATACCACATTTGACACCTCCACCGAGTGACATTACTTTGACGTACGATACTTGGCGACTTTGCTATCAATATACCTACCAGACACACTATGTCAAATCTATTTATGCACATGCAGATTACAGATAATTCGACAAGCATTTACTGTCTTTTGATTCCAATCTGACTCTACTTACAGAAAAAAAATAATGACTACTATTTATGTTTTCTCGGTATTGTTAGATTTTCTCTTTTACTCTACTGAATTGGCCTTCAGCTCCGATACTCATAGACGCGTACAATCTCTCAGGCTTCCACACAACTCATCCATACTTTCTTTGGTCTTCTGGTACTCACATACTCTTACCTCGTATGTTCATTTTTAAAACTTTTGTGGTTAAATGTCATTCATTCATTGACATGACTTAAGAAATTAAGAATATATAGCGCTGTAAATCAAAACATCTCACTTGCACCCAATAGACTGAGAAAACTAAAAGACTATAGATGTACTCGTATTGATATGCAGCTCCATCTTTGATTCGTTTCTTCAATAACCCGGTAATAATACTTTACGTATTAAATGGAACCGACATCCACACTCAAATGTGTGAAATAACTTGTTAAAGTCGGTACCATGATGGTTCAAAAGTACCTATAAGGATAGTATAGGATTTTCGCATTTCGGCGGGAAAAATCAGAAATGTCAGACACAAAATGTCATTGTACAACGTCTTATAATATTGCGATTATTTTTCCAAATTTGTGTTAGTGGGATTCTAGATTTTATAATGATGGATTAAGTACAAACGAACACACATTAGTGTAGGGAAAGTCAGGCAATTAACTAGCAAGAAATGTTCATGTTCTTGCCCAGCATAGCATTATATGAAGTTAGACACGATTATAAAAACAGTATCCACCCATAGAGTAAAGTTACCTACTTCTATGCTACCCACCATTTCACTATAACACACGAGTAACTTAGATAGGATGTGATCTATGGACACGAAGTCTACAGAACTGGGACCATTTTATTAAGGTTTTACAAGAATAACTAATGAAGGACAAACATGTTAACATTGTACAATACCAATTTAAAATTTAATAAATTTTTCGCATGGTGGTTGGGCAATTTGCGAATTCCCGCCTGGCTAGCTACCACCCTCAAGTAGAAAATCTGTCGCCAAACACCTAACGGTGTGCTCTGGCAGCTGTCCTTCAGAGCCAGTAATTCTAGGTTAGTCTGGACAACATCTTCGACCCACACCCACTTACCATCAGGTGAGATAGTGGTCAAAGGCTAACCTATAAGCAAAAAAAAAACAACAATGACTTTGGTACTTATAGACCTTATAGTATGTATAGCTACCTACATAATTTAAAGAAAATATTTAGCGAGGTTTTATATGTGATGCCTTTGTAGATTAGACCACCATTAAGTAGAAATATGACTAGAATTACTGTCATAAGTCCCTGAAGACAAGATTAACGAGCTCTTTCGCTTATTGCAAATCGATTTTCTAATCGAAGACCTGCTGCCAGAAATTTCTAATCATCAATTAATTTGCATGTGAAAGAATCGTTCATTAGGTTAAACGAATGTGATGTGTTGTGACCATCTATATACTTATCCGAAAACTCACAAATTATATTATCTATATAAGTTATTGTCACACATTTTCTACTTGAGGGTGGTCGCTAGCTAGGCGGGCATTCGGAAAATTCGGATTCGAACCATGGAGCTGCTGCACGGCAGTCCATAGCCAATACCACTGAGCCATAATTGCTCCATACTGTAATTAGAATTGGCGATGTTATTGTCTGGTTATACTGCATTTAGAGAATTCCCACCTGCCTAGCTACTTTAAAGTAGAAAATATAGTGCCAAGCACCCATTGGCACCGGAGCTGTCTTCCTTGAGAACTAGCTAAGTTGGTTAATCATCTTCAAAAGGCTAGCCTATCAGCAATATTGTACCTAGTGGAGTAGAAATAATGTTTTTTAATCTTTTTTCGGGAGATGTACCTACGAGAATAATTTCAGTAGGTCCCTATCTAACTCTATCTACCTAAGACCTACATAGACAAAAAATGTAGACTGCGCACAGTAAAGAACTTATAGTCTATGCATCACCCGTGAAATCTTATGTGCTGTATATGTAAAAAGGCCGATAATGCGTCCTCTAGACCTCTGGTGCTATGAACCTTATTTTCTGTTTGCAAAAAAAAAACACAATATGTTTTTTCTTCTCTTTGCTTTTCTAAAGCTCTCATTTTAGCTATTATTATTATTAATGCTTCCAGGAATGACGTAAATATTTAATTTCCATAGCCAAAAATTTAAGGTATCTATATTACCGCACATTTTTTACCGCATCTCTTAGGTGGAAAAATATCTAAAGCAAAAAATCAACTATGCAACTTTTCCATCGTATACTCTACCTATATATACAACCTGTTAATGTACTTTTTTTTAAATTAAACATGCAAATTATCCTAATCACTCCTGTATGTTGGCCATACGTATGCAAATGCGAGGGCGGGGCGTGCTGCCAACATGGCCACATGAGGCAATTACATGCGTGCCGTTTTTTATACGGGTGGTACTACAGACAGGGCGTGGAGAAGGGACGCCTAGGTTTTTTTAAGTAAAAGGTTTTGTTCTGTTTAAAGGTTTTACGGAAACTGTTGTAGCTGCAAGTTAATTTCTATAATTTAAATATAATAGGTAACTTTTTGTCTTGCTCTAATGAGTAGTAATGCCATACACAATATAAGTAAACTTTTTAATTGTCATATGAGTTTTTTAACTGTCACTGTCATTTAAAACTATAGTTATTATTAGGAACGCGATATTAACCGTGTTTTGATTGTTTTAGAGCTCTCAATATTTCGGCACTGTTCCAAGCACCATGATCACTTTATTTACGTTTCTAATAAAAATTATAGTTTTTTTTGTTATATTTTATTTGTTGTAGGTTAGCCTTTGACCAATATCTCACCTGATGGTAAGTGATTATGTGGTCGAAGATGTTGTTCAGGCTAACCTAGAACCTTTATTTGTTTTTTATTGGTTTTAGGCTAACACAGTGAGCAAAGGATCACTATCTCACCTGATGGTAAGTAATGATGAGGTCAAAGATGTTGCGGCAGTTGGGCAGTTGCCGGAACACATCTTTAGGAGCTGGCGACAGATTTTCTTCTTGAGGGTGGTAGCTAGCCAGGCGGGCATTCGCAAAATGCCATGCCACCATGCTGTAACAACTGCCATCCTAAGACAACAACAACAGGGTAGCTACCCTCAAGTAGAAAATGTGTCGCCAAACTCCTAACGGTGTGTGTCCTTCAGAGCCAGTAATTCTTCGACTACATCATCACTTACCATCAGGTGTGATAGTAGTCAAAGGCTAACCTATCAAGCATAAAAAAATGTGCTTTTCATAATCTATACTTATCTGACATAAGCGTGGTTAAATGCATATTGCATGCTGTGGCAAAATTCAAAGTTTTTACAGCTTTTTTTGCGCTTTTAGCAAGGTTTGGTAATCAATTAATCATTCTACATATAAGCGAGGTTCACAATTATGTTTCTTATTCAGAATCAGAATCAGAAATCTTTATAGGCCATTATAACAGTAAACATTACACTAGGCAAGTCATTTTACAATTAGGTTGGTATTAATTTCAAAACCTTATTGTATACTAGAAAATTATGATAACAAACTACTTAATCTATAATGAATGATGAAGCAGTGATGGCTCAGTGGCATTGCTTATGGACTGCCATCCAGCAGGTCCATGGTTCGAATCCCGCCACGGGATTCAGCTTCACCGCATGGTGGAAGGGCATTTTGCGGATGCCCGCCTGGCTTGCCACCACCCTCATGTAGAAAATCTGTCGCCAAGCACTTAACGGTGTGTTCCGGCAGCTGTCCTTGAAAGCCAGTGCAGGCAAAATGAGACTTAACAAGTATGTCTCAAGGTGATGGGCGCAGAGCAGTTCGTCACTTGTGATGAAATGCATACCGCTTAACACCTCCTGGCCTCGTGATTGTTTCGTCACAATAACATATACAAAAAAAAAATAACTTGTTAAAGGAAATTCATAATTGCAATATGATATAATATAATACACATTGACAATGACTATAATTTGTAATAACAATTTAAAATTAATATACATAATATATGAAATCACGTGAATTATACAAAATAAAGATTAAGATTATGTCAATAATATTTCATAAAATCATATTATAAAGAAAATACATTTAATATTAATAAAAAAAATAGAAGAAACTGGCATGTCACAAATTCGATAATGTGAATGTTAAGATTTGAAATGGCGGTATAAATTTGCTATATTTATGAATTTATTGTTCATAATTCAAAAATGAAGATTCTGATAACATCATATTCATAAATTTGTAAATATTGTATAGAGGATTATTGAGAAAGAATATTTTTGTTGTTTGTTTAACATTTTTGTAATTTAAGTTCATAATTTGATGAGGCGCATGGTAGAAGGGCATTTTGCGCCCCTCCACCACCGACCACCCTCAAGTAGAACATCTGTCGCCAAGCACCTAACAGTGTGTCCCGGCAGAACGGACTTCTGTCCTTGAGAGCCAGTAAAATTACAGGCACATGAGACTTAACAACTATATCTACGTCTCAGTGTGACGGGCACAGTGCAATTCGCCGTTGACGAAATGCATCTGTTATAGGCAGAGGTTAGCCCACTTAACATCCGTCTTCTTCCGTCACAAGGACAAAAAAAGAGGCAGTTTATTGTATATAGTGATTTTTTAAAATATGCCCTATTTATTAGTTTTCACAAGTCTAGCTTTCTGTCTAAACAATTTGTAATTATTGCGGAGATTATATGTATGCATGCCCTTATTTTTTGGTAACTTTCTTTTTCCTCATGTTTTTCTAGTAGACAATTGAAAACATAGAGTGAAACTAGTCATAATTTTGTTTATTTTAAAATACTTTTTAGAGGATCTTCTTTTTAGACCTTTTATTATCCTGATGGACCTTTTCTGACATTTACAAACTTTTCCTATTTTTGCCCCGTTCTATGGTAATTACATACCTTATATTCGAATGTGTATATGCATGATACACTTATAATAATACTTCTTTATTTAAAACTCGTTTCAATTTATAAATTGCATAGTTTCCGCTAGAGTAATTAATTACCTTTACAGTATACATTACAACGCACGATCGAGAAATATTATTATAACTATTCTATTATATTAATACTATTCTCGATCGTGCGCTCGTAGAGTCAAGACCTCCTGAGTCTGCTTCGTGTAGAAGCCAAACGCATCGAAAATTCTTCCGGTTTGGCTGCGTGGCGTTTGTGACGTCACGTCGGCTTAGCAGGAAAATTAGGCGGAATTGTCACCAGATATATTTTTATATTTTTTAAGTGTTTTATTAAAATATGAATTTGATGTTTTCGTAAAATATTTTAAAAATATTTGTTATTATTAAGTATGGATTTCCGCAAAGTAACGTCTGAATCTATTCATTAGTATACATTACCTTTGCAATATATGATCCCGTAAATTACCGCCAAAACCGACAAAAATATTAAATAAATACCCATTTCAATTGTATAATCATTTCAATAAGTAATAAATATATTTAAGACTCTTGTAAAAATATATGCCCCGAATCTTGCGTTATTAATTATTATTGTTTAATAGCAACATAACCTAGCAACAAAACCAGATAACTTTTTATTTCGTTCCATCAGCGTCAGCGCTCGTCTTAAGAGTAGAGTTCACGCAGCGCTTTCCATACAACGTAGTTTCGTCTTATTTTAAATACCAAGTGTTCAAACTCGGTGAAACTTTGCATGTATATCCTTGAGCCCAATATCTATGCTTTTGGTTTGCCAGATTTCCGTAGTATTAGGTTTTTTTGAAATAATTCGACAAATCGTTTTTTATTGGAATTGTTATTTTGACATTAGGGATATAATAAATCGAAAAACTGACAAACCGGAACCTTATATGATTAATAGATTCAGGCGTTACTTTGCGGAAATCCATATTTAATAATAACAAATATTTTAAAAGTATTTTAAGAAAACGTTTCGCTTCTAAACGAAGCTAACTAAGAAGTCTTGACCTTCTGGGGATGCTTCGTTTAGAAGCGAAATGCGTCGAATACTCTTCCGGTTTGGCTGCGTGGCGTTTGTGACGTCACGTCGGCTTAACAGGAAATTAGGCGGAATTGTCACTAGAATTATATACCTTTTAAAAAGATTTTTAAAGTGTTTTATTAAATAATTAAATAGATGTTTTCTTAAAATCCTTTTAAAATATTTGTTATTATTAGAACCATATATATTGGACTCAACAATATGCACACAAAACTTCATTGTGTTTGAACACTTGGTATTTAAAATATTACGAAACTACGTTTGTATGCAAAGCGCTCCATGAATTCTACTCTCGCGTGGCAAGCTACTACTCTCATATAGAACATGTGTTGCCAAGCACACAGCAGTCTTATTCAGAAACAGTGCCAATTCCAGGTAAAGCTTGTTACAACCTACAACCATATTTTTTTATTTGATTGAAATGGAAAACGTACGAGGCTCGCTTGATGTTAAGCGGTAACGTCTACCTTTCACAGATGCATTTCGACACAAATAATTTTACTGCCTCAAGGACTGCTGGTGAAAGTATCTGCTAGGTGCTTGGCGATAGATTTTATATTTGAGGGTGGAGCCAGGCGAGCTTTCCACCATGCAATTAAGCTCAAGCCAGCGGTGGGGATCTCTCTCGACTATCAGTGCTTCAAAATCTTACCATCAGGTGATGTAATGGTCAAAAGCTAGCCTAAATACATTGACCTATATATACTAGACGTGACATCTCAAACGAGGACAGTCGACCAGTGCAGGTATGCCGGCTGGCTTACTCTTCCACGTACGTAGCTGGGCACACATAGAGGTTACACTTGCTATACGTTCGAAATAAATGTATAGGGCAATGCCTAAATATTGGTAATAAATTCATGATAAAGTTTTTCATTATCGACTAACATATAACATAGACAATTAAGTACACAAACACTAATATTTAACAAATAAATTACAGCAAACACTGAATTAGAGAAAAGTTTACATAATTACAGCGAGAGACGGTTAATTTTCGTATGTTTTGATAATAAATTCAATGCAGAATACCTTGGTGTCAATAACATTCAATAAATTTACAATTTATATAAACATTGCCTAGAAATTCTGTATATTATGTAATCAGGAAGCGATAAATACTCTGTATAGGTATTTCGATTGGCGTTTGGAATAGTGTGTTGAGAGAATTAAGACAGTGCGTTCATTATCTATGGCACGTTGAAAAGGCTATGAAGTTGAACCTGAAACACGACTTCCCCTTCAACATGACTTGATAAAGGAGGTATATAAGAAAAGGTAACAAGACATAGCTACATGTATATGTCTGTAAGATGTAATAAATATATTCAGGCGTTACTTTGCGGAAATCCATATTTAATAATAACAAATATTTTTAAAATATTTTATGAAAACATCAAATTAATATTTTAACAAAACACTTAAAAAATAGAAAAATATGTCTAGTGACAATTCCGCCCAATTTTCCTGTTAAGCCGACGTGACGTCACAAACGCCACGCAGCCAAACCGGAAGAATATTCGACTCGTTTCGCTTCTACACGAAGCATCCTCAGGAGGTCTTGACTCTACGAGCGCACGATCGAGAATTTCTCGAGATATATTTTTGTGATATAATTTGATGTTTTCTCGAGATATAATTTGATGTTTTCATAAAATATTTTAAAAATATTTGTTAATATTCTGTAAGATGTATTTATAGTATATAACCAGTGTGTGTTTGTCTAATTATATTTGTGCTTTTTTTACCAGCGGTATGCCTTTATTAACAGAATACTACGAACTATATACAACACTACAGCAGCTTCCACAGACAAGAGAAAGCAATATTTATCTGTGGCTATTACTATAAAGCATTTAGACAAACTACAAGTCATTGCAGACTCACAGGCGGTCCGAATGCTCCAGCCCACTACCAGTTGGCAGCGTGCCCAGCATGCTGGCAGCATTGGCCCTATGAATTGCAACGCTTATTCGTTGAGCCAAATAGGTGCCAGCATTTTGATCACGCGTGGCATCCACCAAGCTCTCTGATAAGTTTTGGAAAATACGATGAGCTCCCGGTCCCCACGGACCCAACGTCCCTACACCAAACGGCTCAAATATGAAACCCATACCGAGGTTAGCATACTTGCGCCGCTTGAGTTGCTCCGTCGAATTAGCCGCGGCGCCCTCACGTTGATTTCAGAAATATGTGACAGCGCTAAAGTGTCTACGCATTTAGCGTCCCATCATTTATTCTTATTTATGCTGTCCTGTATATGTCTTATGTATTATTTTCAGATAAATATACTAGGACGTAAAATCGATGATACTGGCTGAAAACACAGATCATTGTACTTGGCACCGACCAATGTCCATCGTTGTATTCTACTGAACCAGCGTGACATTGCCGAAATTGTACCTAACCTAATTGACAACGCTGCAGAGGCCATTATATGAAAAGAAATTGTAATTTTTGTTGGTTGGTTGAAGATAGTTCTTTAACCAACCGTTTGTTTGGTTCCTTACGAGAAGGGACTCTGTAGTAGAGTCCCTTGGAACCTGTGAAAGTCCTGTCCGCCTCCGTTCGACCTTTAAAAGGCTGTATCGTGGAAACTGAAGGTTTAAGAATAAATATTATTATTTATATGTGAAACGGTTAAAATTCATAGAAAATTTGTGTTAGAATGGCCGTTTTTGTTACAAGTACGAGGCCAACCTGTTGTTAAGCGGTAATCTAGCCTATAACAGATATAGTAGTTTGTCACAAATGGACTGCACCGCCCTTAGACATTGGTGTAGTTAGAATTAGGTGAATATTTTAAGACTCAAGTCTGCGCGTTCACCGCTAAGAAAACCCCATGGTCTGTGGCTCCATAATTTCAGAACACTTCCTTGAACTTCAGTCAAAGCATCGGTATGCTTGGCGTCGACATTTCCAGCGACGTTTTGTTCCGAAGTCACTTGGAAGACAAGGTGCAGCTGGCTTCCAAAAAGCTTGGAGTGCTCAACAGAGCAAGGTAGTACTTCACATCGGGGCAAAGGCTGCAACTTTATAAGTCACAGGTCATGCCTCATATGGAGTACTGCTGTCATCTGTGGGCGGGAGCACCTGGATACCAGCTTGGGCCTTTAGAATCGGTTCAGTGACGTGCCATCAGAATTGTTAACGATCCCGAGCTCACAAGCGGTTTAGAACCCCTTAGTGACTTTGCCTCCTTATGTGTGTTCTACCGTTTGTACAACGGAGAGTGTTCTAAGGAGTTGTTCGACTTGATGCCCACGGCTACCTTCCATCATCGCAGCTCTCGCCATCGACGGGGAGTCCAACCTCACACATTGAAATCATAATTGTTTCGTACTGTGCGGGCTCAAAGGACGCTCCAATTGTGGAACGAGCTCCCCACCGTGGTTTTCCCGATGGAGTACAGCATGGGGTTCTTCAAAAAGGACGTGAAGAAATTTCTTCAGGGTCGGCAACGCTGTGTTGCTGATCCTGAAGCCTTGGTGTTGCAAGCGTCCGTAGGCTACGGTAACTGCTTACCATCAGGCGGGCCGTATGCTTGTTTGCCACAGTATTATTTTATTTTAAGCATGTACTTATAGTGTACTATTACTGTAGTTTTTTGATAGTAAAATTCTTATACTCTTATACTTATAACATAGTGGTATAAAAAAAAAATGTTAATTGCCTAACAAATCAAAAAAACACGACAAGATTTCAAATAAACCGGGTTCCTCACACAACAAACACGTTTTCCTTATAGCTTTTTTGCTTTCCGTAAAAACTGTAGTAGGTACATACATGCTTTAAACTTGGTATACATGATTGTAGTCCGATATCTATTTTTAAACTTCCACGGTCATTAACGTAGTTCATATTAGTTACGGGATAAAATACGTGATTATTGTTTATTATTCGTCTGGCGATTATAACGCGTGAAACAGCGTCGAATAACGAGAGCTCGTAATAAACGTTAATCGCGGATTTTCTCCCTTAATTAAAAATGTGAATAAAGTTCAATATAACTTTAATTCTTGCTCTCGTTTATTTAGCCATCGTATCGGGATGGAGCGACACCTATAGTTCAACTTACGTTGTGCTACAAACAAGACCAATTTTGCACTTGCTTTTAAACTTATGAATAATATTAAAATTTTAATAACAATAATAAATTTATTTTATTTGTACAGATTAAATTGATATTTGAACCCATTGGCTCCGAGCTAGTAAAAACTGTGTTTCAGAGCCATTAGCTTCTCTCATGGTTGTTGAGCTTAGTTTTAATATGACAAAACTTAGTAAAAGTGTTTCAAATCGTATACTTTTTTATTCTAGTTAAGTATTATTTTCGTGTTTATCTAACAATACAAAAGAAAATAACAAAATTATTAGGTTTTTTTTCCCTATAGTGGGGTATGGTCTCGCACGTCTTGTGCATTTGCCAGTGTCATGTTTTAAAATTTTAAGTTGTAATTAAGTTTTAAACTAAACTTTGTATATAGATGTGCGGGATTCGAACCCGCATCCATCCACCCCTATAGCCGGGGTATGCTCTGAACGACTGAGCTAATATGACAATGACTTACAACTACAATTTTTCCTCTCCTTTATTTAACCATCGTATTTATCGTTTATTGTATCAGCCGGATTGTTATAATTGCCGAATACAGCCTCCAACATTAAAAGGGGTTTGTTCATAAACCTCACTTGAGGGCTTCTTGGGAATTGCAGTGTAATATAATAACAGTGGTTCAGAAAGCGCTGCTGCCACCTTCCGATATCTTATCCTCTTATACAATACCCAAGGGAAGAGAAGGGGGTTGAGTGACATTCCAGCTCGGCACTTCACGGGCAGTCTATCCTATAACAACCAATAATAAAAACTAGTTGTGTGTGGTTCGGAGTCATGTTAAGGAACTCCTATATAGCTATATGAGAAAAATATATTTTTTTGGTTCAAGCGGTACCTTCGGTTTACGTTTTATTGTTTAACGACCTGTTTCAGATTGTTCGAGTAAGTTCCGGTTATACTACCCAGAACCTAAAATAACTGAATGATAAAAATGACAGCGCGTTTCAAGCTTTAACCGATGGATAGGCTAAATCGATGACTGTGAAACGCAAAGATAGTATTTTATTTATTAAATATGTTCTGGGTAGTATAACCGGAACTTACTCGTATATACATTCTGAAACAGGCCCTAAATGTAATACATAAAACTATGATTGATAAAAATATTTATTTTATGGGGTAGGATAGGAGGCGTATTATTGATCACCGTCACCCACGAAATTCCGCAACACCGGAGGTCCCGAAGATGCGTTGCCGGCCATAGAGGAGGGAATATGCTCTCTTCTTGAAGGCTAAGTCGTATCTGTTCGGAAATACTTCACAAAAAAATATATAATATAATAAATATACTACAAACTCTAAAATAAGACAATAAAATAATAAAACTTAAATAATAAGATAATAAAACTTAAGAGGTGCGATTCAGACTCGTGGTCAAGTGGTAAGTGGTGGGAATGGTTCTCGAACGGAATAAAAAATAACGATTTTTTGGTAAATACATACAACAAGATATATATTAGGTAAGTATGGTGGAACAGCGCTCACGGTGTTCGAGACTGTTCTAATTTTGCTGGATTTTAAATTTAATAGCTGAAGCCCTAGGCAGAATTCAAACCTTGAACCTCCTACGCGTCAGTGGTCGTTAATGGCGGAAATGTTATATTATTAACCGACTAAAGAGGAGTTCTCAATTCGATTGTATACTTTTTTGTGTGTGTTATATAGTAACTCTTTACAGGTACAGATACCGATTTTGATGATTTTTATTATATTCGAAAGCCTGTACCATTTAATTTGTTGTGCGTTTGTCATGCCGTCCCATTTAAATTTCAATGAGATCTGACGAGTAGTACTTGTATTATCGCTAATAAAGCGTATTTTATGTACGAAGCCAGTTGTTTTTTTTTGTTAAAATTGCTTAATTAATGCTTTGTTAGGTTTTAACTTACCAGCCTATTAAATAGAAGCATTATTGTCTATAAACATCCTGTAAAGGCACCTAAGTATTGTTTTTTTTTAGATATAGGTTGCCAGAGTTAATACGGTTATTTTATCAAGCCCATAAATACGCGTAAAAACTTATCTTTTCAAGTAATAGATTATTAAAATATGTTAGTAAGAAAGGGACTGAATTCTACGACACAGGGCCATCCTAGTGAGGTATTCAGGGATACTTGTGAACTCAATACATGTTATTTGAACCTAGCTATATTTAAAGTAGTTATATATATATAAATAACATGTCAGTGTAGCTTAAGTTTCGGTATGAATAAAGTTGTTTATTATTATAATAGTATAATTTAACCTATATGGAACACCAAACTTATAAAATCCAAAAGATTTAACATAGTACAATATAATATATTCACAATCAATACTTTCTTATCACTTTTACGTAATGAGTAAAAAATTATAAAACCTGGATATATACTTACATGAAATTTATAAAAAAGTATACCGCCTCTATGTTGTAATGCACAAAACGTGCTAAGCCAAATCTTTCATAGAACACGTGAAGTTTGCCGTCATGGTGGCCACTCGAATTTTTTCTCTATTCTATTTTCGAATTAGTATTGTCAATCGTCGCGACGAGTTTCGCAGCCCATAAATATGTTCCTTTCAAAATATTTTGTACAACAAAAAGTGGAGCAAAAAAGTTTCTGTCTTCTGAAATGAGAAACATGTGGTATTAGAAATTGGATTCATGGATTTTAGGATAAGTACCTACATGTGTAGACATGCCGCAATGACAATTAAATACAATTTTATACAAATCAGGGACCTTATTGTGTATCTCGAATGAGAATCAAGATGAACTAATTTAGAATTAGATTCTGATTGCGTTATTAACTTTAAGAAAAGACTTTATACTTTTCTAGTTAATAAAAGTTATTACACAGTTAACGAATATTTAGATGACCGTTATAATTAGTGTTCATGTTTTTAATCTTGTTAGAACAGATAAAAGTGTTATTCAAATTGACATAATATATTTTTTAATCTATGCTGATTGCTGTGTAAAAATATCTATCATTGACACTGTGAATTGACATTTATATGTACTTAATGAAATGACTAATGTAACTTAATATAGTAATTTAATTTATCTGGATCATATTTTAATGTATAATAAATAATGTATGTTAATATTGTAATAATATTCTGATATAACTTCAATGTTTACTAACTTTTGCATACCATAAAGGTGGAATATGGAGAACTTTGTATAATTAAGAAGTTTACTACCCATGTTCATGCAATAAATATTTTTGAATTTTAATTTGAAATAAATTTAAATTTTTACTTTATATATAAATTTAAAATGTGCTGTTAAATGTTAAATATGGAGTTCCAATTTCAAAATAGAGATATTTCATAATATTACCATTCACTCAAAATTAGACAAAATTACATTAGCCCATGTATGTATTTATCTTTGCATTATGTTTGGCCAAAACCAAAAGATTTTTCGAAAATAAAAGGCGTTGCTTTTATTTTACATTTTATACTGTTATAATCGTTTTACATTTATGGCACTCGTGTGGAGTTGGCACTATCACAGAATAAAAAGGACACTATATGCTGTGGTGTTCTCTCTAACTCACTGTAGAGCACAAGAATTAATAGTAAATAGTTTTGACTTCGGTTTTATGACCGACCGCATGCCTGATACCGAACCTCCTTAGGGAAGCTCTCGTTGTTAGTACACCCGTTACCTTTCAAGTAATCAGGGCAATAGGATGATAATGAGTTATAGTTTATCCTTTTGTTCTTATTATTAAAAACCATCGTAAAAGGACATATATTTGTTTATGACATTTTTTATTTTATTGATACGTGTCAAGTTTGTGACCCACCTGATGTTAAGCGGTAACCTCTGATATAAGAGATCCATTTTTTCATAAGTATCGAAAAGCACTGCACCCGTCACACTGAGACATACAATTGTTGAGTCTCATGTGCCTGTAATTTTACTGACTCTCAAGAACTGCTGCCGGAACGCACTGTTAGGTGCTTGGCGACAGATTTTCTAATTGAGGGTGGTAGACAGGCGAGCATTCGAAAAATGTCCTCCCACCATGCGGTAAAGCTCAAGCCAGCGGTGGGAATCGAACCATGGACCTGCGGCAATGCATAGCTATAACCGTTCGGCCATCATTGCTTCAAAATGCTTGCTTTGTAATTTTTTTAGTTGCGCTAATGCAAGTATAGAACCTTAGTAAGTTATATTACGCCGACCTGTTTACCTACCCTATCATCCTCAAATAGAAAATCTGTCGTCAAGCACCTAAAGGTGAGTTTTGGTAGCCGATCTCTCAAAGCCAATTCTAGGTAAGCCTGAACAACATCTTCAACTACATCATCACTTACCATCAGGTGAGATGTCAAAGACCATCAGAAAAAGGGCTCTTAAATTTTAATTAGTAATTACATAAAACGTTAGTTAAGTTACTTAAATTTTTTATATCTGATTTACTTTTTATCAATAAACATGCTTAATTATTTATTTTAACAACTCTTCGGCAATGACGCCCTGCTATTATTAAAAAGTTTAAAATTATCCTAATAACTATATACTCGTAATAAAACAATAATGATACTTAATAAACTATAAAACTAAGAATAAAACTAAATTTGACGTGTGTAATGCTTTAAACGAATAAATTACAGACGTTTACGACTTTTTAGTTGTTTTCTTATTAATACGTTATGTGATTACTGATTTAACTACTTATTTTTAATCAAGTTTATTTAATTTTCATCAGCGGAATGGTAAATTTATTTATTCCTTTTTAGGGTTCCGTGATTTAAAATGAAACACTTGCTACATGATCACGAAATCCGAATATAGTTGCGAATAGTTTTATGTATATTACGTATTATATCGAAAAAATAATGTACCCGAATGCACATTATTAATAATGATATATATGTACATTACTCTCACGGCCATCAAAATACAAAAAAAATAAGTTTACCTACTTGTAATATATGTAACCAATTGAAAATGTTTAAAATTGTCTATCGGATATCGTATAAAATATCTACTATCAATAAATAACTATGTGTACGAAAGATGCCGATATATGGGGTGCCAGGTTAGAATGTTACTCCCCCCATTTCTTCCCGTGGGTGTCGTAAGCGCCTACTTAGGCTAAAATACTGAAAGGTGGGCAGCAGCGCATTCTGAGGAACTGCTATCTAACACTGCGAACCCCAAGACGTCTGCCAAGCGTGATAATTATGGCAAAACCCCCCATGATGGGGAAGCTGTGTTCTACAGTGGACAACCCAACCTATACAGTACAGTAACAATGGATAGAGCAGTGATGGCTCAGTGGCATTGGCTATGGACTGCCGCGCAGCAGGTCCGTGGTTCGTATCCCGCCGCGGGCTTGTGAATACCCGCCTGGGATTGTATCTGATTTAGTTTTTATCAACCACCAGCAACCACCCTCAAGTAGAAAATCTGTCGCCAAGCACCTGCCTGTTAACACCTTCGACCACATCATCACTCACCATCAGGTTTCTTACCATTGTAGTTAAAGGCTTACCTATCATCAATTTAGAACAAGTAACAAAGAAAAAAAAAACACCTACTACTTCAGACCATACTGGGCTACATCATAATAATAGGTAGTGGTTAAAATCTAAAACAACAACAATAAATAAAATACAGTAACTGTTGTTACCCCTTCTGCAGAACCCTTCGTTTTGCGTGTCCGATACACTCTTGGCTAGTTATTTTTGATAGGACCTATCTTGGTAGATTATCTAGACACCCTCATTACAATTTAATGGGCAATTAAATTTTAATTAGGAATAAAATAGCCTTAAAATGCTCAGTGTATTTTTATCATTTGTATACTTACAAGATTTACAGCTGCTAAGATATATAACATATACCTAGACATACTTCTTTGTATCTCTTAGTTATAAAATCTCTTAAGCTACTCGCAAACGCGAACTAAAGCGTTCAACTTGCGTGCGCGGTGACTATCAGTCCTTTTTATTATATTTTTTTGAAAAAATAGTCCCCACTATGGTAGCCATAATCCCCACGCTTAGCAGGCGTCTTGGGGATCGCAGTGTAAAATATCAGTTCCTCAGAAAGCACTGTTTTTTTTAATGTCATTGTGACGGAACAAGCTCGAAGCCCACCTGATGTGAAGCGGACTAACCTCTGCCTATAACAGATGCATTCAATCACAAGTCACGAATTGCACTGCGCCCGTCACTTTGAGACATAGTTGTTAAGTCTCATGTGCCTGGAATTTCACTGTGTGTTACCTTTAGTTGCCTCTTACGATACCCACGGATAGAGATGGGGGGAGGGGGGGGGGGTGACATTCTAGCCCGGCACCCCACGTGATACTATACTTTATTTTATATATCTACCATTTTTACACTATTATATACGTATTGTTCTGTATCAACCGGATTGTGTACTGCAAAACACAGCCTCTCCCATTAAATTGGGGTTTTGACACAATCCCTTCACTTGGCAGGTCAATTAGGGATCGCAGTGTAAGATAACAGTTCCTCAGAAGCTACTGCTGCCCACTACGATATTTTACATTTAAAGATGGAGGGGGTGATATTCTAGCGCAGCACCCCACGGGCCTATATAAAATTAATAAATGTTCTGATGGTTTATTCTTGCAGTAATACCTACTTAGTGAATAAGAGAACAATATATAAGATCCATCGCTGCTCGTAAATATATTCAGAAGTTTTTGCATGGTGGTATATTGAGTATTTCGAGGATTGGACTTGCTAGCTACAAACTTCAAGTAGAAAATCTGTCGCCAAACACCTAACGGTGTGTCCCGGCTGCTGCCCAGCTGCCCTGGAAAGCCAGTAATTCTAGGTTAGCCTGAACAACATGTCTGACCACATCAACACTTACCATCAGGTGAGATTGTGGTCAAATGACAGTCAATCAGCTACAGAAAAAGAGGTATAATTCAACATAATATACTCTTTTTAAAATTGTAGACATAGTATTTGATGACTAAAATTTAGTTGTTTCTAATACCTTATATGAAACGAATTTAAAAACGAAAAACAAGAATTATTACTCAAAATGTTATTTAAAATTTCCATTTATCGCCCGCTGAGCGAATATTTTATTATATTTATAATGCGTATAAATAGAGTAACTGGATTCGCCGAAATCGAATCCGCGACTCATTCATTGTGGGCTGGAACAGTCGAAATATCCTGATGAGTCTTCATGTCTAAGCGAAATGCCTCGAAATTCTTCCGGTTGTGCGCCGTGGGGTTATGACTTCAAGTCGGCGTAACATGAAAATTAGGCGGAAATATCACTAGACATTCTTTTATATTTTTCAACACCCATGCTCGTAAATTAAGCTTTATTATATCGTTCTTAGGGCCATAAACCGAACTATAACACCCTCGTGCATAATAATATTATACACTAGTGCTTAATAGAATTATCCCTACAAAGTTAAGTTAGTACCTAACTGCAAATTATATGCGAGTAAACTGAGCATTTTCAATTTAACCGGGTAATACAGATTTGTAACATCAAAGAGGTTTATATGTAATCAACCATCATACATTCGCCGCACGCAAAAAAAAAAAACTTGCGTGCTATTTTCCTAAATTTTCGTATGTTGTTTGTATTGCATTTGTGCAATATATATTTTTTTCTTCACAAGGGTGTTGAAAAAGTGCTTGTGAAACTCTCGAGCAACTTGCTCATTTGTATCATTTTTTTTTATTACAATCTCTACTCCATCTACTCCACTAAAACCCGTCTCGATGGTAATAAACAAACTTCGCGCACTTGTTGCATAATGTACTTTAAAAATCTGTTGTTAGGTGTGACATTCTATGATAACAAGACAAACCACATTTTAATGGTTTATACTATAAAGTTATCCGCATATTAGTTTAACCTTAGATTGTTGAATTGGGCTTAGGCGTACCTATAATCATAAGCTATAAAATATAATCTTTAAAAATGTCGATGATTTTGTTTGATTGCAATAACTACGTTGCAATTTGCAATTGTAATGATATACAATTAAAACTCCATTAAGTGACTTAATAAAATTATCTTCATAGGCTACTGAATAATAATGTATTTAAGTATGAATAAACATAATTATTCATTCAACAATTAATAAATGATCAATAATCCATCATTGTAATTTGATTGATTACGTTGAATTATATAACAATTGTGAAGCAATGGAAAATATTTGAAGGTAAGCTGAACGATTATTCGTTGCATGTACAATTTTGTAGATAATAGGCTATAGCTTTGTTCATTATCTCACTTGATCGTAAGCGTCACCTGGTCGTAGAATTTGTTGAGATTAACCTAGTTGCGGCAGATATCGTCAATTTTTTTATTTTTTTTAAATGTTATTGTGACGGAACCAGCCCGAGCCCCATCTGATGTTAAGTGGACTAACCTCTGCCTATAACAGATGCATTTCGTCAACGACGAATGTCATACTGAGACGTACAGTTGTTAGGTCTCATGTGCCTGAAATTTTACTGGCTCTCGAGGACTGCTGCCGGAACACACTGTTAGGTGCTTGGCGACAGATTTTCTACTTGAGGGTGGTCGCTAGCCAGGCGGGCATTCGCAAAATGCCCTTCCACCATGCGGTGAAGCTCAAGCTGTGGGCGGGGTTCGAACCATGGACCTGAAAAAAAACATAAAATAAGTATGTGCTTATTTATTTCAATAAGTATATAAAAACAAGAAGTATGAAATATTTTTTTTTATTTCTATGCATATATCCATATGCAAGCATTAACCTAAGAAAGATAAAAAAATATTCAAATCAGTGCACAAATCTAACATCATCAATCTACATCTGGAGTAGGGAATATTCCCCATATACAAGGTGTCCCAAGAAGTAGTGATATACTGAAGCTGGGAGGTAGAGGACCTAGAGGGCTATCTCAATCAACCCCATGTCCCATGTATGTTACGCGATTTTACGTATTTTCAGAGTTATGACTTTTTTTTTAATTTTTCGCCTATCGCCGAGTACGATGAGATTGTTATTTATGGTGACGTGAATTATTGCGGTAGATGCTTGATTTTTTTTGTATGCTAAGCTGATAGATAGGCCAATTCAGTATAGTAACATTTACTATCGTTAGATCTTTGGATGGAATAAAAAAAATTAAATGCCAAGAAAGATACAATTCACTTCAAGGGCGCTTAAAACATAAAATCAGAGAAAAAAAATACCGTTTGGCTTTTAAAAACTTGCTCTTAAAGTCTCTTTTTACGGAAAACGGTTTTATACGTAGGTGACACTAAAAGTTTTGCGATACTTAAAAAACAACATGTTGTAAACAAAATATTATGTATATTGCTTTTCACAATACTCTCTTTTACATTTTAAATTTTTTTTCATGCGATCGAAGATTTTTAAAACCGGAGGACCACAGATCTGAAGGCATGTTTTCTACATGCTAATTGTACGCAATCTACCTCTTCGGAGTTGGTAAAAGTGAAACCTCTCATCAAATCTTTGATTTAGGGGAAAATTTATCCGGTAAATATATCGCTAGTCCCAGCCGGGTAACTATTTATTTATATTAAAAAAAAATACAGAAATCACAGGGTGCTAGGTTGGGGCTATGTGCATTCTCACATGGGCATGTATCAAAATTTACAATAAAATCCCGAATCACTTCAGACATTATTTTTTTTCGATTCATAGCACAGTTGACGCGGTGAATTGTTGTGAAATGTTTCTATATAAATAATTTTTTTGATTATAAATTATTAAAATTAAAATAAGTAGCCTTAAAATTACATTTGTATATATATAATTTTAAATTTTCTTGACATTTATGGGTATTTAATTTTCTTGGCATTAATTTATTCTAATAATTAATTCATTTGAAGTTAAAAAACTTCAAATGAATTAATTTGAAATTGTATTCATACGTCTGTAAAGACAAGTTTTATTGGAATTACATTATTATTATTATTACCTTTTCTAAAATGTAACTAAAATTTATGAATGAATAAATGAATATGAATAAAGACTCTTGCTAAAGAGATGTACATATTATAAGGATCTCCAGAGACATTATTGCTTAGAAACTAAGTAATGTGTATCTACACACTTTTTTTTATGCCTTATGGGTTAGCCTTTGACCACTATCTCACCTGATGGTAAGTGATGATGTGGTCGAAGATGTTGTACAGGCTAACCTAGAAGTACACTCTGCTTATTCCTTGGTGATTTCTTCTGTCTATCTTTCAAACCTACATATAACGAATTCAGAAATGTCATTTCTTAACTTCCAACCACAAAGATTTCTGGCAGAAAGTGAGTTAACATTTTGATTATTAATTAAAATTTGAGTTAAAACTAAATCCTAATAATTAATAACCGTCGTTTCGGGATGGGCTCGGAAAATAAAGAGAAGACAAAAAACATAATTATCTCGGCTTAGGGCTTTCCGCGTACACATTAGTCGAAGATTTTTGGAGGATGAGATAGTGTGGCGGCAGCGCTTTATATTTAATTATATCAAATACTCGATGCCCGCCGCGGCTTCGACGGGTATTTAATAAATTTTTTTTTGAACCGACTTCATTAAAGGAGAAGGTTTTCATTTCGACTGTTTTTTATGTTTGTTACCTCAGAACTTTTTACTGGGTGAACCAATTTTGATGTTTCTATTTTTATTTAAATGCTGATACTTGTCGTGTGATCCCATTTAAATTTTATCAAAATCAGTCTAGCCGTTTTCGAGTTACACTCCGATAACTGGTTTTTTCCTATCTTGATGATATGACAGTGAATGATAATTGATCCCCTACCTACAAGGGTCACTAAAAAGGGTGTTTTTTTTTAACAAAATATGGAACCTACGTCAACACTCAAAAGTGTTAAGTAACTTGTCGAAGTCGGTAATGCACACAATATTGTCATAATAGGTACTTTTGAACTATCATGGCACCGACTTCAACAAGTTATTTCTCACTTTTGAGTTTTGACGTCGGTTTCGTTTGTTGGTGAAAAAATGTTATAATATTCTATAGCTGATGTTCATCGGGATAATGTAGGATTCTAATGGTGAAAGAATTTTTCAAATCGGTCCAGTAGTTTTTATGTTCATTCGTTACATATAAAAATAAAATATTTCTTCTTTAGCTATACTTAGTATTAATACGGATATAGACTTAGATGCCAATAAAAGAGTGTTTATTTACAACGGATATTAGAAATGTTAACTCAAATATTTCTGTCTTGTTTTATTCTAGAATTTCTTATTATCTCATATTTTTCGCACAAGAATATCAACACCAGTTTGAGTATGTATTTTTGAAGCAGCTATTGTTGAATAAAACTAGTATTGTTATAGTAAACTGTAGAAACTAATTTATGAGATGCAAAGTGAATAAAACCTCGAGCTTACGAAGTTATTAACTAGATTATTAATATTCACAAACGCCATTAAAAAGCAATAAAAACACCCAAAAATATTAATTATCGATTGTCATCGTCTAGAAGAACATTCTTAACCGACATATTTTTTACCGACTTCAAAATAGGAGGAGGTTCTCAAGACGACGCCTTTATATTTTTATGTATGACCACGCATAACTTTTTACAGAGTAATCCGATTTTGATCATTCTTTTTTATTAGAAAAGGCATCTCCGAAATGGTCCCATTGTAAGTTATAGTCAATAACTTGAAAAAAAAATTCGCATACCTTTAATAGCATTTGTTGTGGTCGACGTAAAACACTATTTTAGTAAGTAGTTTCTGTCAGTAAGAATAAAAAAGTTTTTTTTTCAGCAACGAAGCCTTATTAGAAAATTATAAAAATAAACTAATATTATGAGGTCGGTGTATTAAATTAGGATGGTACCGACTTCCACAAGTTATTTAATATTTTTCAGTTTTGGAAGTCCGTTTTAATGAAAAATATTTTTTTTTATTTATAAAATACTACTTTGGGACCTTCAATGTTGTAAATTTTAGACTATTTCTGTTACACGGTCGATCTCAAAAACTAAATCATTTAGCAATCTCTAGAGAAATTTAATTGTTAAAAGAACTAAACATATCTATAAATAATTTAACCGCTTGTCACCACTTATTAGAAAAGCATTCTTAACACTTTATGACTTCAGCTACTTTTATAAATAGAAAATCGAAGTTTCTTTCCACAGTAGCCCAACTCGAGCTATGTGTAGTGTAGTGACATATGTTCCACTTCTGATACTCTATAATTCCTTCCATCAGCTCATTCCTTTCCTATGGGACTGCGTCTTGACAGATTTTCAATCAACGTAAAAGGTAAAATAAAAATATTTTAAATCAGTTTGCTTTTGCAGTTAAGTATACATGTAATATTTTAGGATGTAGTCGCGCTTTAAAATTGTTCGTACACACATATTTAAAATTGTTTTTAAATATTCTTAAATATTTATTTAAGATAATAAAAATAATTCGTTCCATAAAATCAGCATCAATTTCTCAGCAAGCTTTCATTTAGTAGTTCAGCTACTCGACCAGAGATGGCGCTAGCAGTCACCAAATATTTTGATTGTATAGCGAATGGTATTCGTTTCTTTCAAATGCTTTAATACAATATAAAACAAGTTAAAATATGCAAAATATTTTGCAGTTCATTTGTGTCATGTAAGTTACTCGAATTTGATTATATTGCTTCTTCTTTTATAATATGTTTGTGGTAACTAATGAGTAGTTATGAGGAGTACCTCGAAGTTGTTGCTGCAGTTAGTTTAGAGTTCCTTATGAAGCAATTTTTATTAGTTACTTGGGTATACAGAAAAAGTACCTACACGTAAAAGAATAGACGAAAATTAATTTTAAAAAGCTGCTCGTATAAGCACGTAAAGTATTTCAACCAATTATTAAATTTTTTACATAAATATGGAAAACTACTTATTTTTTATATTTTCATAATCATAATGGAGGAAGTGCTATTTACTACTGACTCGGTGTCTACAAAAGCATAAAAAAGGCATTAGCACCACGTACCTTAACCGAAAATATTTTCGAATTGTTTCGATTATACACGAAGCATCATCTCGACTCTTCGAGCTTACGAACATCGTTATATGTCGCGTTGCCTTAACAGGATTTGGTGAAACTGTCACATGATATGCTTATTTTTTAAATGTTTCTCCAAAATATTAATTTATTTCTAATTTAGATGTGCGGGATTTGAACCCGCGTCCATCCACCCCTTTAGCCGGGATATGCTCTAACCAATTGAGCTAACTTAACACAATGACTCTTTACTCTAATTTTTGCTCTCGTTCGTTCAACCATCGTATCGGGATGTAGCGACATATATAATTAATAAAAAAAGTACAATTCCGGCTTTCTTAGCGCTCATAGCGCAGTTTTAGTCGTTCTTAACTGATCAACTAAGTTAAGCAAGCGGTCACCCATCCAACTCATGACCACAGGGGACTGTGGTCATGAGTTGGATGGGTGACCACTAGCTGCACACTTAGCGTGCACGTGCTTCGGAGGGCACGTTAAGCCGTCGGTACCGATTGTTGTCTTACGATGGCAGTCGTGACAGCATGGTGGTAGAGCATTTCGCGAATGAGGCTGGCTAGCTACCACCCTCAAGGAGAAAAGCTGTCGCCAAGAAATGTAGTGTCTAGCAGGTGTCCTTGAGAGCTAGCCATTCTAGCCTGAACAACACTTTCTTCGACCACATCATCAATTACCATCAGGTGAGATTGTGGCTTAGTTTAAGAACGAGATAGCGAGTGTAAATATTTTTTACTTGTATTACAACTATTAATTATTATTATTAACTTATTGAACATCAACACTAAAAGCGCCAAAAATAGCGTTAAAACATCAAAAAATTACTTACAAGTCATTCTTGACTCTCAAGAAATATATTTCAGGAATCTGTGATTCTCCAAGAACAAGCGATCTTATACTTTTTTTTATGTTATTGTGACGGAACAAGCACGAGGCACACCTGATGTTAAGCGGTATCCTCTGCCATAACAGATGCATTTCATCAAAAGTGACGAACTGCACTGCGCCCATCACCTTAAGACATACTTGTTAAGTCTCATTTTGCCTGTAATTTTACTGGCACTCAAGGACTGCTGCCGGAACACACCAGGTGCTTGGCGACAGATTTTCTACTTTATTTTCTATTTTTGGTCGCTAGCCAGGCGGGTATTCGTGCCCTTCCACCATGCGGTGAAGCTCAAGCCCGCGGCGGGATTCGAACCATGAACCTGCTGCGCGGCAGTCAATAGCCAATGCCACTGAGCCATCACTGCTTCATAAATATAGTGTATATAGAGTAGTTTAAATACAGAGTAAATATTTCTTGTTCTCGTGATTATTAATTACCTCATTAAAATTACAGACTGAAAAGCCCGGATCGAACACGTTAGCTATGTATATCAAATATTAGATTTTTCTGACGAAAAAATTTTGATGCGCAAACTGGAGTATCAATGTGTGTCCGTCAGGTGGCAATTGGCTCGTCATCTCTGACCCAAAATAAGCCTGAAGATTTTAACTGAATTACAAAGAAATAATGGAAGGGTATTTTGCAAATGCCACGTCAAGTAGAAAATCTGTCGCCAAGCACCAAAAATAATAAAATAATGAACTGACTTCTCTGAAAAGTATGATATAACTTGTGGAAGTCGGTCGATGAAAATGGGAGCTCAAGTTTTTTACCATCACATTGATGCCGATTTCAACAAATTATGTCATACTCTTCTTCTTCTTCTTACTAATTATAAAGTTCAATACAATTCAAATAAGTAAATTATGAACCGACTTCTCTGAAACGTATGATATACCTTGTGGAAGTCGGACGATGAAAATGGGAGCTCAAGTTGTTTACAATCACATTGACGCCGACTTCAACAAATTATGTCACACTCTTCTTCTTACAAATCAGCCCATTTTATTTTTGAATTATAATACAAACAATAATAAGAAATATTTTAAAAGTATTTTAAGAAAACATCCATTTAATTTAATAAAATTTAATAAAACACTTAAATAATATTTATAAAAATTATATATATCTATTTAATTTTTATTCCGGTTTGGCTGCGTGGCGTTTGTGACGTCACGTCGTATTAACATGAAATTAGGCGGAATTGTCACTAGATATATATGTCACTGGATAATTGTACGATACGTTAGTTTATAAAATATCTATGAGATTATAAACTGTCGATGGATTGTGAACGAACATTAAAATTTACAATCTAACGCTTACATTTTCGTCAGATTATAAACTGACCATGTCTAGCTGGCAGTCTATAATCTAACGATCTATAATCGCCCGCGAAATTGTGAACTGTCCTCTGATTGGTCGCCATTATAGTTGCCAAGAGTTCATTTCATAGAGTTACGAACAAAAATAATAGTCAGACAAAAAAAACATATTCATTTCGAGTTTGTACATTAAAAAAACTAAGGGATTTCAAATAATGATAACCATAAAATGCTTTGATACCCTTAGTTCTTTTACCAAAAATTTTAATCGGACACCAAATGTAGTAAATGATCACTATATTTTAGCGAGGGCTCAAATATCATTTAGTCTAGGGCAAAGTTATATTTAGGTGCGACGACGAGCGAAGCGAAGAGGAGCGTTAGGTTACATGTGACTACAACAACGCAAGAGCCGAGCGAGCGAAGCGAGCGTGCCGCGGCAGCGGCCGGCGATGCGCCACAAGAATTTAATTTCATATACTACTTTTGGTGATCATTTACTAATTTTGGGTTAACAAAGATTTATTTTGAGTAATTATGCTTAAATAGGAGAGCGAGATGTTTAAGCTTTGGTTATAAGATTACATTAAAATGCGGGTTGAATTTTGGTAATAATTTACTATTTTTGTCTGTTTTATGTTACTCTACTATATCTGGTGGTAAGTTAAACATAAGCCAAAAAATAATACATTAAAAACCTGTACCTACGCATTTTCCTTATGGCCACTGCAATACTTTCGTAGATCTATGGTAAATTGTTGTTGATCCACATAATTACAATTTGACAGCTGGACATGGTCAGTTTATAATCTTACGAAAATTTAAACGTTAGATTGTAAATTTTAGTTTCCATTCACAATCTATCGACTGTTTATAATCTAACTAGATTTATTATAAACTTACGGTTAGTACAATAAAACGGTGACATATATAATTATTATAAAGATTTTTTAAGTGTATTATTAAATAATTAAATTGATGTTTTCTTAAATACTTTTAAAATATTTGATATTATTAAATATGGATTTCCGCAGAGTAAAGCCTGAATCTATTCATTATAATACAAACCCTAGGTAATAGGTAGCTGGATTGCACCCCTTACATTAACACGTACCAGGGCGGCAGGGCGGGGAGGTGGTGGCAAGTAAACGCCTCAATGTCGACGAGACATGCGAACTAATGCATTTGCAATTATCATGGGTTGGGCTAGAAGCCTGTTAATGTACTACACGCTTTCCTTAAGGTGCAAACTGACGTCTATAGCTACTTTGAAGCGCTCGTAGCGTCGTTTGCTAAGCCGTAACTGATCAGCTAAGTTAAGCAACGTCCGCCGCGGCCATGAGTTGGATGGGTAACCGCTAGTGGCATTTCTACTGGGCGTGTATGTGCTTCGGTGCTACGTTAAGACGTTGATCCTGGTTGCTATCTTAGAATGGCCGTCGTTAAAGTATGGTGGTAGGGCATTTGCGAATGACCGGCTGGCTAGCTACCACCCTCAAGTAGAAAATCCGTCTTCAAGCAGCTAATGGTGTGTTCCGGCAGTTGTTCTTGAGAGAAAGTAATTTTAGGTTAGCTTGAACAACATCTTTGACCACATCACTTACCATAAGGTGAGATAGTGCTAAGCTAAAAATAAAAAAACCAGTCAAGTGCGAGTCGCACTCGCGTACAGAAAGTTCCGTACAAACCTGTAGATATATAAGTAAAAGTTATGGTATTTTTATTGCTAAATAAAATCCATAACATTTTAAAAATATTTTTATAATAAATGGAGTTACTAAAAAATTATGCTTTGCGCAATTTTCCCTTTATCTGTGTTATAAGACGTCGCGTCTTACCAAAATTCAAGATTCTGAGTTCACAGGAAGTAGATTTTGATTCCCTTGCGAGTGTCGAAAATTTGCGACATAAATGGCTGTATCTATCTTTTGATTGCGTTGGCTCAGAAGTTTGATTTTTTCACAGCTCCAAGGAACAGTAGACCTGAGTATTTGATATGAATTTCAGTTTGATACCTCTACGCATTCTCAAGAAAAAGGGTCTTGAGAGACAGACAGACGGAAAACAAAGTGAAGAGAATCCTAAAAAATCATAATACTAAAATAAAACCAACTACCAACTTTTGTAAGATCATCTGATAGGCTGCAGCCGTCGGAAACTATATATAAAGATTAGATTCGCAGCATATATTCTCGACATAATTATAAACTATTCTCGACGCAGGCAACAGGTAGTATGTCCAAAACACCAATTACTCTTACGCAGCGGTTTTAAACAAAATTTATAAGCTATGATTTGTTTAAACCTTCTTTTTAGGAAGTTAAACCAACGTAGACATTCCCTCGGCAATACGTGGCCTCTAACTGTGGGCCTTATAAGCAAGCTCAAAG
Organism: Plagodis pulveraria; assembly: GCA_963890685.1. NCBI lineage: Eukaryota > Metazoa > Arthropoda > Insecta > Lepidoptera > Geometridae > Plagodis > Plagodis pulveraria. The sequence continues at coordinate 3,338,725 of OY982964.1, read as the reverse complement.
TCGCACCACGAGCTATGGAGAGGGCCATGCTCGGTGTCTCTACGAGATCGAATCAGGAATGAGGAGATCCGTAGACGAACGAAAGTTACCAACATAACCCGGCGGATTAGCGAGTTGAAGTGGCGATGGGCAGGGCACGTACCACGCAGAACTGAAAATCGATGGGGCCGAAAGGTTCTCGAATGGAGGCCACAAACCAGCAAGCGCTGCGTCGGAAGACGTAAAGAAGAGAGGCAAAGAGGATAATAAGACAGGCCGCTTCCAACCGTTCTATTTGGAAATCTATGGGGGAGGCCTATATCCAGCAGTGGAATTCTTGCGGCTGAAATGATGAGACAATCCGCAATCCTCTGTATGATGAAGATGTATGTTATTACTACGTTAATTAAAGAGCTCGTAGCTTAGCTTGCTTAGTCGTGTCCTAATCGATCAACTATATGTATTACAACCTTCTCTTCGGTCATTACTAAGATTGAAGGCTGGTAGTGGCATTACCTACTGACATGCACGTGGTTTGGAGGGCATATTACCGTCGAATCGTTGTTGTCTTAGAATGAGGCCCTTTTGCGAATGCCACCATTCTCAAGTAGAAAATCTGTCGCCAAACACCTAACGATTTGTTCCGGCAGCTGCCTTGTAAGCCAGTAATTCTACGTTAGCCTAAACAACATGTTCGACCTCCTTATCAATTACCATTAGGTTTGTAGTCAGTCAAAGGCTAGCCTATCAGCTATAAAAAAGATAACATTCTTTATGAATTTGGACTAAGTATTTCCTTATTTTGGATTCTAAAGCATTCCAAAAGATAATGTATAGATTCAGGCGTTACTTTGAGGAAATCCATATTTAATAATAACAAATATATTTAAAATATTTTAAGAAAACATCGAATTAATATTTTGATAAAACACAAAAAATATAAAAATAGATCTACGACAATTCCGCCTAATTTTCCTGGTTAAGTCGACGTGACGTCACAAACGCCACGAAGCCAAGGCTGAAGAATTTTCGACGAGTTTCGCTTCTACATGAAGCATCCTCAGGAGGTCTTGACTCTACAAGCGCACGATCGACATTTCTGCTCGTAGAGTCTAATTATAGAAGAAGAACTAGACTACTAAGAATTGTCACTAGAAATATTTTTTTACATTTTTAAGTGTTTTAATAAAATATTAATTTAATGTTTTCTTAAAATATTTGTTTATATTTAAATCCAAATGATATCATATAAGTGTTTATGGTAAGCTTTTTTTAATGTTACCATAAGTACGATTTGTCATTTTAAATATGGAATCGCAAATTTAAGGTTAGAGTGCACATATCCATATAACGTAGTATCGTCATATTTCAAATACCAAGTGTTCAACCTCTGTAAATTTTGAAGCAGTGATGGCTCAGCGGCATTGGCTATGGACTGCCGCGCAGCAGGTCCATGGTTCGAATCCCGCCCAGAGCTTGAGCTTCACCGCATGGAAGGGCATTTTGCGAATACCCGCCTGGCTAGCGACCACCCTCAAGTAGAAAATCTGTCGCCAAGCACCTAACGGTGAGTTCTGGCAGCAGTCCTTGAGAGCCAGTGAAATAACAGGCAAAATGAGACTTAACAGGTATGTCTCAAGGTGATGGGCGCAGTTCAGTTCGTCACTTGTGATGAAATGCATGTTATAGGCAGAGGATACCGCTTAACATTAGGTGGGCCTTGCGCTTGTTCCTTAACAATAAAAAAAATATATAAAAAAAATATTTGCATGTACCTATATCCCTAACATGTATATGCTTCTGATTTGCCAGTTTTTCAATGCATAATTTATTTAACCCCTAAATATGAATATAAGATTTATCATACAAAACAATGTTAGGTATATATCATATTAGCGGATATAAAAAACTTATTAAGTTTTTATTTTATAAATGAGAAAATGTGATTCTTTGTTAACCGTCACACTTAAAATCTGATTCTGTCCATACAAAGGTTATCTGGAAGAAATATGCGATAAGACCGCCCATTGCTACCATAGTCTATTTTTATGATTGTTTTACTGTATAAAATAATGATGTGCAATAAAGAGTTTTGTATTGTATTTGTATTGTAATGTTTTCGAATATTTATGACAATAAGAAAACTGGCACACCAGAAGCATAGATTTTAGGTTCAAGGATACGCATTCTCAATTTCACCCAGTTTATTATTTAAAACATGGTAAAAATACGTTTTTATGGAAAGCGCTACGAAAACACCAGCCTTATTTCGTAACTATATTGTTAATGAAATGAAATGACATATGAATACATATTTAAGTAAACATAAGCAGTTATCGCCGTGTCCATAACACCTACTGACATTCTAGAAAACGAAGGTAATAACTGTTAATATCTGCTTTTAAGTATTTAATATGATACCTACGTGTTAGGAGTCGACAATTTTAGTTTTCTATTTCATTTCTCGACATCCGCCTCATTATCGGACTTCAACACTGAGAAAAACGACTTAAAGACTTAAATCAAATTTGACCTTTTACCGTTGAATTGTAAATACGTAAGATGAATTCACAACTCTTACGATGATTTTCACCAATCAATAAAAATGTACCATGTTTTATAATAAACACAACCGTCAAAAACGCCTTCCGTAAAGTATTTTCAGAATTGAACTTGTTATACGATAATAATTGCAGTATTGACCATAAAATATACCTTACTTTTACGGCGGTTTAAATACGGTGATTATCATTATAACGTACGATTTACTCAGCCTCATCGAAAAGTCAATATTTAAGAAAGACCACAAAATACACCTTAAATGAAGACGAAAAGAAACATTCGCCTTCACTGACCTCGTTTAACGCCTTCTAGTTGGAAGGCGTTTTTGTACGTATTTACGTTTGGTCGGTTTTTCGCCTATGGTATACCATATAAATTGGCCGTCATTAGGGCGCTTTTGACTTTCGATTTTTCTCAGTGTTGACATTCTGTACATTGCGCCTATACTTACATGTTTTGCTTTCAATTTTAAAAGGAATGGGACATCAATACCAACCTCCTTGTTGCATATATCTAAATTGGAAATTAAACAAGGACGAAGTACTTTTTAAACAATCACGGTATATCGTCAACTTAGTACGTACATTGCCACTTTCTTATGGTTAGAGGTCCAATTATGTTACTAATTTTGTTTAAAACTATAGTTTTTATACAACTGCGCAAAAAGAGGTTAATGATTTTGCGCGATAACCGATATACCCGCGGGATTATTACTAAAATAAAACAAAAAATTAAGAAGGTAATAAAAAAAATAAGAACAAAAAAATATATAAATAGAATTTCATTAAAATAATTATAATCAAAACATTCTTTATTGTTTTATTTTTTTAGTAACCTGACTCAAACAGAAGGGTTTATGTTTGTGTATAATAGTTAATATTTTTAGTTTTTTTTTATATACCCGTGCGAAGCCGGAGCGGGCCCCTAGTACTAAATATTTTACTTTAAATGTCTACATTCTAGTCTTGATAAGCAACGTGTAAAGTATTGTTCAATATTGTTTTTTTAAAGTATGCATAGCGGTAGGCAATTTCTGCCACCAAGCGCCTAGGATGCAGAAAATTGCCTACCGCTGTGTTCCGAAATCTATCCTTGGGCCAGTAATTCAATCCTTTATTTTTAAGTTAGTCTGAATAAAATCTTCGACCTAACACTTACCATAAGGTGAGGAAGTGGTCAAAAGTGAGCTAATGAGGTATATAAGAAACACGAAAATACAAATTTCTTCCATTATATCAGCAATCAGTTTCCTCTCCAGTAAATAATAATAAATTAATAATAATTAAAAAAAAAAATCATAATATTAATAATTCTCTAATTCATACCATTATTTTCAACAATTAGACTTCTAAAAAGCGACAACTGTCTCTTTGTAATTTAGTGTTTTAGTGCTAGTGAAGACAGGTTTGGCCGTGGGCAGTATTTGTCTACCAAGAAATTAATTTTCATAAAATATATACAAGACATTAAAAAAAATTTTGGCTTTCTGATTTGGGCTGTGTATTTCTTCCTTGCAAAGTGATACAGTCTTCTCCGTCACCTTGTTCGATGTTAAAATAAGCGTTTTTTTTTTCAAAGAATTCTGGGACAAATCTCTGCCGAAAGGATTAGTTATGCTTTCTTGTTCAGCGGCCGTTCTTCTAGCTATTGAAGATGATTAAACGAACAACCAACAGACAGGTAGTCGAAGAGACTATGTCAATAGCTAGCCTAATAAAAAATATACGTTGCCATAGCCTAATCCTTTGAGTAGTCCCGGATTAAGTTAAGACAATGATCCCGCATGAATTTGTCTTGTATCAATATTTTTTTGAAACAATGTCACATAACTGCTTCTTCGTGGTAATGAGTATTTAGCTTAAGAGTTAAAGGGTCCGTTTCAGAATGCCCTAATAAAGTTTCGGGTTGCTAACCAACACATAAAATAACTGAATGATAAATATGACAACATGTAGCGCGTTTCAAGCTTTAACCGATGGATAGGCTAAATCGATGACTGTGAAACGCAACGATAGTGTTTTATTTAAAGCAGTGATGGCTCAGTGGCATTGGCTATGGACTGCCGCGCAGCAGGTTGAGTTTCACCGCATGGTGGAAGGACATTTTGCGAATGCCCGCCTGGCTAGCGACCACCCTCAAGTAGAAAATCTGTCGCCAAGCACCTAACGGTATGTTCTGGCAGCAGTCCTTGAGAGCCAGTGAAATAACATGCAAAATGAGACTTAACAGGTATGTCTCAAGGTGATGGGTGCAGTGCAGTTCTTCACTTGTGATTAAATACATCTGTTATAGGCAGAGGATACCGCTTAACATCAGGTGGGCCTCGCGCTTGTTCCTTCACAATAACATAAAAAAGAAATAAAAAAAAAATGTTCTGGGTAGTATATAACCGGAACTTACTCGAACATTTTGAAACAGGCCCAAGTTTAAGAAGGAGAGAGCATATTCCTTCCTCAAAGGCAGGCAACGCATTCTCGGATCTCTGGTGTTGCGGGCAACTGTGATCACTTACCACCAGGTGAACCATCTGCTCGGTTGCTCTCACTTATCACTTAATTAATATATTGTAGCGAGCGACCAATAAATCAAAGCCCATGTCTTTTATAGGACTGCATATTATGGAGAGGAAACAGCTAGAAGAACCTAGGTATTATATCAATGGTTTTTTGAAGCGCTCGTAGCGAAGTTTACTTAGCTGTTCTTAACCGATCAGCAAAGTTAAGCAACGTCGCCCGCGGTCATGAGTTGGATGGGTGACCGCTAGTGACATTACTGTTGAGCGCTTCCGTGCTTCGGAGGGCACGTTAAGCCGTCGGTCCCGGTTGTTGTCTAAGAATGGCAGTCGTTACAGCATGGTGGTAGGGCATTTTGCGAATGCATGCCTGGCTAGCTACCACCCTCAAGTAGAAAATCTGTCACCAAACACCTAACGGTGTGTTCCGGCAGCTGTTCTTGAGAGACAGTACTTCTAGGTTAGCCTGAACAACATCTCCGACCACTTATCCATCATCAGGAATAAAAAAAAAAAATGGTAATGCTGTATTTCACAGCAGTACTGCTCCTCAGCTCCTATTAAGCACATCTGGGATGGTTCTGAGTCTGATCAGGAGAAATGGTAAAGTTAAAGGCTTCATCAATGAAGGCACGTTGGAAAATGTGAAGTGTCCGATTGAAAATGTTGATCTTCAGATTATTCAGAACGAAAACTGAAAATCTGTTCTTTGTTATTGTGGCAGATACATTAGTTCTTCCCGTATAGCTCTATAATAGTGGATATACTCACCGTTCTGCACTTTCCCGTCTCGCCGGTAACAATGGATAAAATGGCGACAGGTGTCGGAGATCAAATATCTTCTAATACACATGTAGCATTTAATGGAAAAAATATTAGGCTATCATAAGATTTCTCGCATCTGATGTATGCCTCTGAATGTTGGGCAACAAAAGATGCAGATGCAGGAAATGTGCATATGTCAGAGATAGCTAAGTTGAGAGATAACATCAAAATCACCAAGACTCTACCCCTTCTGGATGATGAATGGTTAACACGAAGAATGGTTAACACATTTAAGTTTGAAGCGCTCGTAGCGAAATTTACTTAACTGTTCTTATACGATCAGCAAAGTTAAGCAACGTCGTCCGCGGTCATGAGTTGGATGGGTGACCGCTAGTGACATTACTACTGAGCGTTTCCGTGCTTCGGAGGGCACGTTAAGCCGTCGGTCCCGGTTGTCTTAGGACGGCAGTCGTTATAGCATGGTGGTAGGGCATTTTGCGAATGTCCGCCTGACTAGCTACCACCCTCAAGTAGAAAATCTGTCACCAAGCACCTAACGGTGTGCTCCGGCAGCTGTCCTTGAGAGCCAGTACTTCTAGGTTAGCCTGAACAACATCTTCGACCACATCATCACTTACCGTCAGGTGAGATAGTGGTCAAAGGCTAGCCTAACTAACAGGCACAAAAAAAAAGTCCACATCAGGGGACTTATTCCTTCTAAAGTCATTATACAAAAGTTTGCATATATTCAACAACTAGATCATTTCCATTAGGATAAGAATTAGCATCAGTAAAGTAAGCAAAAAAAAAACTATAATATAATGGCTGTGAATTTTGTTAATAAAGAAAAAAAAACCCATAGCCTATCATGATGGAAGAGTTGTCTTAGGTTTTCGCGATTGTTACACAAATAGTAACGAAACAACTTTAAACGGTTTAAATCGCGTATATTTATCATTATTTTTGTCCCGACGTTTCAAACACTTTACAGTGATCGTGGTCACGTGACGACATGTACGCGATTTAAACCGTTTAAAGTTGTTTAATTACTATTATTGAAGAGTATTCATATCGCTTTTCATATAAACATGTTATTTAAAATTACAACTGTTCAAACTTTGTGAATTTTGCACGTGTGTTTTAGCTGAAGCATTTGCTATCAAACCAAAAGCATGTATGTTTCTGGTTTGCCAGTTTTTCGTCTTATTATTTATTTCATCTCAGTATGTGAAAATAAGAAATCAAACTACCATACAAAACGCCTTTTCCACAATATTAAAAAAACGGAAAATGGTTAATCCAGAAGCATAAATATAAAGCTCAAGGATATGCACAAAATTTCACCGAGTTTGTACATTTGGCATATAAAATATGATGAAACTACGTTTTTATGGAAAGTACTTAAAACTTCCTTATGTTTTTGTGTCTTCTTTCATGAGAATATATTAAACCGACCCCCACACATGTGGAATTAGGGTAGGAAGATTGTGAGTAAAATGCTGACACCTATTTGACTCCTCAAAGAAGCATTGCTACCCAACGGCGCAATGCTGCTGGTACACTCTTCACGCTGCCAACAGGTACTGGGCTGGAGCACTTGAACTGCCTGTGAGTCTGCAATGGCTTGTAGGTTTTAGAAATCCTTTCACTGTTGTAGTGTATATAGTTCGTAGTATTTTGTTAATAAAATCATACCGCCGGTGAAAAATAGATGGTGATATAAACGTATTTTAACCACGACCTGCTTCAAACTTATTATATGTTCGAAGATGTAGGTAGCACCTATGCTTCAGAAGGTATATAATATAATAATAATAAATATTTTAAAAGTATTTGAAGAACACATTAAATTAATTATTTAATAAGACATTTAAAAAATCTTTATAATAATGATGCATATCTAGTGACTACTATAGAGTCTCGATCGTGCGCTCGTAGAGTCAAGAACTCCTGAGGATGCTTCGTTTAGAATCGAAACGCGTCGAATACTCTTCCGGTTTGGCTGCGTGACGTTTGTGACGTCACGTTAGCTTAACAGGAAATTAAGCGGAATTGTCACTAGATATATATCATTTTATAAAGATATTTTAAGTGTTTTATTAAATAATTAATTTAATGTTTTATTAAAATACTTTTAAAATATTTATTATTATAAAAAATAGATTTCCGCAAAGTAAAGCCTGAATCTGTTCATTATATATATATTTGTACTCGACACTCACATTTTATTTTAATATTATAGTTCTGCAGAAGTTTACTAACGTCAGTGTCACTATTATTTCAAAACAAAGAGTACTGCATTGTTGTGGAGTTTTCTAGTACCTACCTACTGTCATGTACTTACCAAAAATATTAATTAATCATACACATACCCACCCACAGTTAGTTGATAAATAGAATATAAATTTTAAAAAAAATACGATTTTCCATGCCAAGACAAAATACATTCATAGATAAGTCACGAGATTCGAAAAAGTATTTCCCATGTATTTATTAAGTAACATATATTTTGAATATAATCTACATTTTATTAAAATCAATTTAGTAAAATGTTATATACAATTCTTAAGATGACTTTAGAATAGACCCTATTAAGAGTGTTATATGTTTATTACATTTATAATAGGTGGAGCGAAAGGTGCCCAGAGTGCTGACTGCATTACCTCGCTGTATAGGTAGGTATTACCTAATGCAATTTTTTTGGCCGTAATACAAGCCACCACTCTGTTCGCATGTCGCCTGCACCAAACGTTTCGATAAATCTTTTAATAATTGATGGGCACTGGACCCCAAGGACAAAAACTTAAGAAACAAATAAAATAAATAAGTAAATTTAGTATTTAGTTTTAAGCGCTCGTAGCGAAGTTTACTTACCTGTTCTTAACCGATCAGCAAAGTTAAGCAACGTCACCATCTGGTCATGATTGGATATTTAGGTATATAACTATTAAATATACCTATATGAGTCCAGGAAAAAGTGAGCAAATTTATAAATTAATGTTGGGTTCAAGCTTTTGTAGGTCTCAACTCAACTCAAAATCTTTTTTTTATGCCTGATAGCCTTTGACCACCATCTCATCTGATGGTAAGTGATGGTGTGGTTGAAGATGTTGTTCAGGCTAAAAGGCTGCCGGAACACACCGTCAGGTGCTCGGCGACAGATTTTATACTTGAAGGTGGTAGCCGTGCATTCGCAAAATGCCCTACCACCATACAATATACACCAATTTAACAAAGAACTTACAAGAAAAAAGAAGGATGTATTTGGGGTGTATTGTGCATTCGTGATATATATCTACATATTGTTTTCAAACAATTATTCTTCCGCACCTTACAATGATATTTGTTCCCACAAAACTGATAAATGTAGGTAAGTGTACCAATTCGACGAAAACTTATCTACAAACACTAACTATACCTTTTGGCTAACAAAATAAGTATTAGGTATAGATTAGATACATCATAAATAACACCTAGTTAACCAAAAAACCTATTGCTTAGGAAATAAGGATTTATTCATAGTTTTTGTTAAATTACAAATTTGCCTAACTCGCCCTTTACTCAAATCATATGATGATAATAATGAAGAAGCTAGATGTAACCAATAGGCAAGTATATCTAGATAGTCTTCTTAAAAATTGGTAGAAGTCATTGTTTGGCGATACGGAATAACCAAAACATATATTAATCGCAATTTGTTGTTTAAAAAGTAATACATAGGCATATCATTTATTTATCCCATAAATAATTTAATCAACAATCTCGGACTTATACTTAAGTTTATATTTTTATCAGTTAAAGTTAGTTTAATATGTTCTATTTAAATACCTATACCTAACATCTTTATTGGCAGTTAGATCATTTTATTAAAGTTTAGTTAGAAAGGTAAATATGGAATAATAGTTCTATTTTTTTATTAATAGTAATCTAGTTAATATATTCGTATGTGTAGGTAGATATAAGTACCATTATAATCATCATCAAATGAATACCTACCTACTTTTATAAATTCAGTATTTTAATCCACCTCACAATTTTTTTACCGAATTTCTGTAGAAATAGACTGCATAATGAATTTATAGAAAATGTTTTACGTATTTTTTCTGTACTAGTAATTTGCCTACCTAAACTTATACATGAGCGTAATAAGGATGAGTCGTGGGGTTTAATGTCTATCAGAAATTGTGTAAATTTATACCAAATGAAACGAAGTATTTTAAACTTTTTAACTGTATTAAATTGTATTGTGTTTTAGGAATACCTACAGGTCTATATGTGACAAATAACGGTGTTTGTATATGTATGAAACATTGTGTACAGCTAGAGGTATTACTGATTTAAATTATATTGTAAATGCACACATAAAGTTTTCTTCAATTTTCATAACGTGTTTTATATGAGATATATCAATTATACCTATATTATAGGTAGGAAAGCAGAGCATGTCTGGTGCTTCATTGTGTAATTAGGTGAAGTATTCACGCATAAGTAATCACGCATAAGTAATTTCTTGCATGTATACTGTATCTGTTAGGAAAGTAAATTTCATACTGAACATGTTACTTAAGCACCTACATTAAGCGTGATTCCTATTATCATTCTCCAGGTTTAGCTATTAAATAACAGGTTGTTTTGATTCAGTTTCAGCAGTTTCAGCTAAAGGATTGAAAATTGTGTGTAAACGAACGAGCGCAGGTCACTGTCGCTATCACAAACTTTTCACATTTAACACTTTTGCCCACCGTCACCCTGACGTGACAGTGGGGTTACCACGCATGCGCACTGGATGCTAAACATGCGACACTTGTTTGACGCTTTTAATGATCACAGTTTCAAAGTATGTTTATACGATTACTTTTCAACATGCTTAAAACAGAACTAATAATCATTTAGAATTCGAGGAAAAACCAAGTAAAACAAAATAAAACATTCCATTTCTGCCGCTGTAACATTCACAGAAGCATACACCGCTGAACGTCAATACCTAACTCACCACGCGTTCCGTGTGAGAGGAACTCAGTAATTTTGATTAAGTACAGAAAATCCGAACAGAAGAAAACTCTCATGTAATTGCCGCAAAAAACTGTTGAAAAAACGCGCACGACCGTCTATGCCGAGGCGCGCGCGCGGTTTGTCGGGCGCGGGCGGGGAGCGCGGTGGTGGCGCGCAGGCGGCCGCCCGCCGCGCAGCGCGCTGCTGCGAGCTTTGATTGGGCCGCCTGCGAAGGGGCCGAACGCCACGCCCCGGCGACGGCCCTGCTCACTCGGCCCGCGGCAGTGTCCGTCAGACTGCCGAGCGCGCCGGGCCTCCCGCTTCCCCGCGCCTCGCTCGGCCACGCCGCGTCCCGTGATCGAACCTTTACAAAACCATTAGTTAAAAACCGTCGCGAGTGCATTATGACACTAGTGAGCTAGCGGGCCGCTGTGACGGTGTCAAATAATTTATGTGTATGTGTGCACGTGCTTGTGTGTTGTGTTAGGTTGGGCTCGTGACGCAAAACGTTCGTGGTGGCCAGCGGAGCCTTGCACCCGGGCTCGGGCCGAGCTTTCATGGCTCAGCCTAGGGTATGTACGCAGCATCACCACCACAACTTCGCCACACACTCACTCCCCAAGTATGACAATATCGCCGCGCCAGTAGTAGAGCCGATAGCCTACTCGATAGTGCTACTATCATTGATAATGACGACAAGACGCTTGATAATAACCCTAATAATAATGATAACAGTACTGAAGTCACAACAAACGTAGTTGAACTATTGTCGCTTGTGTATAGGTAGAGAAATCACATGTCAGTCATGGTCCAAAAAGAAAAGTAAATCAAGATAGAGATATATCAGTAAAGGGCGCGACGACCACAACGAACACTACTCGTGTTTCGGCACCAGGAAGTTGTTCTAACAAGTAGAACACGTCCTGCATACGTAATGCCTAAACACAATGTGTTTAACGCCCGCCGACGCATTACTACCAATAATGTCAACCAAATGAATGCATTTTAAACATTAGGTACAATATTATGTGATGTGATGATAATATAATCGCAGTATAGGTGCTTAATATCATACATGCAATAAAAACGGAAGAAATGAATGAAAATAGAGATAATATAGTGCCTAGTTTCAAAGTCAATGATGTCCGGTGACGTCTGAGACAGACATAGCAACGAACTGTGAATAAATGTATTCGCTGAATAAATGAATAAGTCTGAACATTTTGGCCACCTGACGGAATAAGAACCGTGTTAGAGATTCGTGACAATAAAACGGGATAAAATGGCATACAGCGGGGGGCTATTGTCGTTCGCTGCTCTCTTATGGGCTCGAGGGACGGAACACTAAAATCTGTCGCTTTACAAGCGGCTTTAAACGCACGGTTTGACACAAAAGAGTGCATCTCAGAAACCAACAATAAAATTCAATTGACAATGAAAGAAAAGTTTTTATATTGTGCACCACAAAGATGTCCCTAACGGAATCTCAGGGACAGCTTTCTAAAGATTTAGGGGAGCATTGTTTTTAGTGTAGGGGACACAAACTGTAATCCTTTTCCGGAGAAGTGTTATTATTATTAATATGAAAAGAAGTATACAAACTAAACATTTTTAATTACTTCTGATTTAAAAACATTCATATCAACTTTCAATAAGTCGTGTGAGGCAGGTATTTCATACAATGGTGTAAGTAAATAGGTACATAGAACAAAATATAAAATGCAGCTCAACAATAATAGTTTTATACACAGTTTTATAGTGTTTAGCATTGATTTTCTCGCTACCAAAGCGTTATAATCTGTGACATAAATTAAACCAGTTTAACAGAAATATTGAAAACGTTTTACCATTAGTTACTTCTAAAAATATTCATACTAACTTTCAAGAAGCTGGATGAGGTAGGTATTTTACATATCGGTGAAAACAATATATGAAAAGCAGCAACAACGATAGTTTAGACACCGTTTTATAGTTTTGTTTGCATTTTGTCGCTTTATATGCGATATTATCTGTAGCATAAACTAACCACAGACCTATTATTAACACTTGCATTATGAAATTAATAACTTCTAACTTAGTAACAGTTATTTGTGGAATAGCAACTGTGCAAGAAATTAATAAAGTTGAGTTAAATGGCGCGCATCTCCGTGCCGACGGATAATGATAAACGCTAGACACTAGGTTCGTTAGTCTTATTACAATTACCTACCAGTGATAAAAAAATGCAATTGTATACATTTTGTTTTAATTGTATACAATTTTACTAGTTTTAGCGATTTAATATACCTAATACTTTGTACATATATTTATGTCAGAGTATTAAACGTACACTTTTATTTAACAATACCATGATTTATGGTGATTTTTCTAAGTACAAAATAACATAACTGCCAGTATAGTTCTCGTCAAAACAACATGCAAATAATGTATATATCAAAATGATCTAAACACACGTTTAAGTTAATGCAAGATGAAGAGAAATAAATCATCCGACGGCAAAATTAAGTGGCAGGTTGTAAAAATGCATTTTATTACTTCGAGAATGTGATAGCAAACGTAGAAATTAATTAAATATGGCGAATGTGAGTATAATTAAATAATTATTACTTGTATCACTAAGAGCGATGTAGTCTGCTGAACCGGGTTTCCGTATTTATAATTATCTAAATCAGTTTTAACAGTTATCACTAATTTTTATAATTAAAATCTCAATGATACTAAATATAAACTTAAAAATACTCTAAAACGACTAAACATTATTCTGATTATTTTTAACTGTCGTTAATGTATGAAAGGATATTTTCAATTGTTCATATTAATTTTCGTAATATTGCTAATTAATTGATCGTTACAATCGCTAAACTGAATTTTTATTGGTGCTACATTAATATCTGTGATATCAAGCGTCACGCGTGCCCCTTTTAACTTGACTGAGTCCACTCCTGTGCGTTAAGCGCAGCGAGTGGGCCAGGTCCGCCAAAATTAATTCATAAAAAACTTATTAACCAAAAATGATGTTTGCTAAATACTTGTCTGGTTATTGTAGCCGTGTCGAGTTTATGACAGACTGATAACGATATCAATTTGTGTAACAGTGGTACACCTATCGCGATAATCGCTAGATACCGAGTGTAGGACAGTTTCGGCTGTGGCACACTGAAACAAGTGATAACATATGTCGAGGTGTTATATCGAGTACTTTTAGGAAATTAAAAATTAATCACCAAACTGTCCTGCAAGTACCTACGAACTAAGTTTAATTAAATGTACAGTTCGTTGAAAGTCCAATAGTGTAAGGAAATAAATGTAAATAAATAAAGCCGTATTCCATTTGATTTATTTCGATAATTTTGACCACAATTTGCGTCTATGGTTCCACATTTAATATAAACCACATACAGAAAATTTGATCAAAATTATCGAAGTTAACGTCAAATGGAATAAGCCCTTTATGTTTCAATTAGGGCGTTCGGATAGCCTATCGGTGCCAAAAATAACACTCACAAACGCTAAAAATGATCACACGGGCCGTTCGTTTTGGGACTTCGTGATCAAAAATATCGTTTTCGCTCACCGTTCGGATAGCTTTGAAAACGCTACAAATGACAGAGAAAAGTGATATTTTTGACCCATGTCTTACCGTGGGATCGTTGTGATCGTTTTTTGACAACTGCTGTTTTGACAGTTGTATTTGGCGCGATTGAAGAATTCACAAGTTTTTTATATAGTATTTATATTATATATAAATATATAATATAAATACTATATTATATAGTAGGTACCTACTTGTTTTGTTAATTTTAGAGATTGATTCCATGTTTCGTACTGTGCAAAATTGTTAAAATATTGTCGGTTGTCAAAGTACGTTTTAAGCCGTTCGGATAGCATGCAGTAATTGGTGGTCAAAAATAGCAAAAGCTTCTATCCGAACGCTAAAACACTAATGCTACTTTTGAAACTGCTACAAACGCAATCGAGCCAAAACAAACGCCCCTAATATGGTGAGGTTCCTACCTACCAAACTTTTCCTAGTTTGCAGATACATATAACTAAACATAAAAGCAGAAAGTTCAAAGATCCGTGTATTCATATTGGATATAGTAGTAACTTGTAAGTGTTTTTAATCTTAGTTAATTTTACAAAATGTCATAGTTTAGTTAGCCTTATTTGTACCAGTGTAAAAGAAAACAATAATAGTTATTAAATCGCATACGGTCAATGTACAGGATATTTGTATGGCTATGTACGCAGGTAGGTGTTTATGAAGTTACTTTAGGTTCTTATTATAACTACGTAAAGTAAAGTTATAACTACGGATAACATTTATTTGTAGAGTTATAAAGATATTTTATAGTTACACGTCAATGGCGG
The DNA here is from genome assembly GCA_963890685.1 of Plagodis pulveraria. Lineage (NCBI taxonomy): Eukaryota > Metazoa > Arthropoda > Insecta > Lepidoptera > Geometridae > Plagodis > Plagodis pulveraria. The sequence goes on along the minus strand of OY982964.1, from coordinate 3,323,544 downwards.
AAAGTTCAATTTTAAAAGAAGTTTAAGCACTGTATTTTTGCTTTTGTAGTACTGTATCAGCCGGATCGTCCACTGCTGAACACAGCCTCCCCTATTAAAGGGTATTTGCCATAATCCCCACGCTTGGCAGGCGGCTTAGGGATCGCAGTGCAAGATAGAAATTCTTTAGAAGGCGCTGCTGCCCACCTTCCCACGACACCCCACGGGGAAGTTATAACTACGAATAACATTTATTCGTAGTTTTAAAGAAATTTTATATAGTTACACGGCAGTGGCGGAAAGTTCAATTTTGAAAAGAAGTTCAAGCATAATATTTTTTGCTTTTGTAGTAAAATTTGATAACTATTAAGTTACATGATCTTGAAATTTGCTACATTAAATTATATACCATAATTTTTTTTTAATTTTCCAAATGAACATGATTATTTAAAATACACGAAAACCGCGTGAAATATTCAAAATTATATGTACACGGAACGAATGCAACCAGTTGCATAAACTTTATAAAAATCTTAGATAAGTAGGTACACGGAATGTTCTCCGAATCCCGCTTATGACATTATTAAGTACTAAAATTGTCCTAAACTTTAATAAAAATTACTTAAATGTTACTTAGATAAAGAAAAATCGGGGACCTCCGAGACGGGTACCTACGGGATCGGGATTCTCAGAAAATACTCCTTTGGATCTTCCACCAAAGACTTTCATATTCAGTTTAAGTCCTAAGCAAAACCTAAATACAACATAGCTATCTACTACACCTAGTGTACCTAGGTAGAGTTCCATAATGATTTTTTGAAATAAAATTAGGTAAGTACCTACCTAAGTATGTTTCTATATAGTGATAATATAAAACAATATTTACAATAAATATTTACTTCATTATATGAAAAATAGTATAGGTATTTAGATTTCATAACTTGGAGTCAATCACTGTTAGAACAATGTATCTACCTAATAAGTATATTATAAATTGTTTTAAACTTTAGCGAAAGAAAGTACTTTTTACCAAAATAAGTCATTATAAAGATATGTCATAAATTTTATTATGATCCATATTAGAATTTAAAAGAACGACCAATCAACTAATAATTACATTATTTTTTAGTTGTGGTTGAGGGTAAACCCTCAATACATAATTAATTGCATATATATAATATTTTTATGCTTAACTTTAAATATATACTAAATGTATACTAAAAATAGTCCAAAGTTTTAATCAAGGATTTGTAATAAGACCGCATACATAATAATTAAGAATAATCTCTATTTTCTTTCGTTTAATAGAGTTCAATGACCTCTACGTTGAAATTGTAAGATACAAAAATAATTTATAAAACTACAGCAATAAAAACGTCATATTCAAAATTAGTTTAATCATTTAGTACAAAAAATATCTCGGAATTAGTAGAGCTGTACGAGAGACCATAACAAAATATCTGTCATTAATTACCATAGCACAAAAATAAAAGAATATACTCTATGATGAAAAAAAAAAGAAAAAGAGTCTAAAGTGCAACATACAATTTAATTAGAACTTATATACATTATTAGCGTCAACTAAAAGGTGAGATATAAGCAATATGACTATTAAATTATGAGTGATAATGATAACCATCCTTTTTTTTAAACTTAGTTTTGGTGACACTTTAATATAACATTGTATATTCTAAACTAATAAAATAATGCGGAAAGATTTGATTGTTTTTGGTTTGCTTTGAATAGGCTCTGAAACTACTGGACCGATTACTATAAAATTTGGTATGGGAATAGTTTGAGACACGGGGAAGGACATAGGATAGTTTTTATCCAACTGCGCAAAAAGACATTAATGGTTTTGCGCTATAACCGATATACCGCGGAGCCGCGGCCGGAAAGCTAGTATTTAATACATTTAAATTTATGTTATTGTAATAAATTAAAATAAAAAAAGGTTTTTGAAAACATACTAAACTAAAAATGAATGCAAAAACACACGCTGTATAAAATATGACTTATTATCTAGATATCATAGATAATGTTAGTCGTTTTTTTGTGATATTTGTTTTCTTTTCCTCTGATTTCGTAAGTTTCAGGGTTGACAATGAAATACATTTTATTAGAGTTTTACTGCTTTAAAAATATAATGGGTCCCATAAAATGTCACTTTAGATATTATGTGTATGCACTTAGCTTTTATTAAGTAAAGTGTTAGGTAGATTAAAATATTAGTACATTGAAACTAACTATATACGAATTGTATGGCACTTAATTTTTATGGTGTACTAATTTAATAATAATTTATATTTACGTCATTACGTCCAAGCACAACAATAAAGGCTTTATATAAAATTTCCACTGTTAAAATGGTTATTTTCTGTAACATTCCTCTTAGATTGGGTACCTGCAATAACTATAATTTAAGTTCCTGTTAAAAATAGTTAATTTACTTTGACTATTTCACGAGGAAAATAAATACAGCCGTAGATCAGTCTCACAGAAGTTTACACTCTATCAGAGATATATTACGGATCAATTGACAGTGTCATATATTTTATCACTTTAAGTTAATCTAATCTAAGCACGTGAGTTGTGAAACGAAATTTAGTAGGATCCACATTTGAATTGGGACCAAAAACTGTAGATATTTTCATAGTACGCGCCTTTCTGCATACATATTAGTCTATGGCCCTTTGCTATGCTATTTCAATCTTTAAAAATTAAAAATAAATCCTTGATAATCTCTGGGTAGTAATTTTATTCACATATAAGAAATGATGAAAATATTACAAAGAAAAAAAACAGGGTAGGTTAGTTTATTTAAATTAAATTTGTGGTACAGTTTCTAAGTCAGCTATATTTAATAAATACATAAACAAAACACCAAATTAAATATTCTCCTAATAAAAATATCTGGATGATAATATGTATATGATATCTGAACTCTATATAAACTATATTTATACTTAATAAATACTATATATAATACTTAACCTATGATCATGTTAGATACGATTATGTAACAATTTTAATAGTTATAATTACATTCCTCCATTAATTATTTTACAAAATTAAGAATATAAGTTCATATTCCATAAAACGGCCACTTTAATACATTGCCAGATGAAAAATATTCCTCAAATATTACGTATTAATAATATGTGAGTTTTAAATTTATAAAGTGACAATGAACTACCTACATGTTTATCTCAACAATCAATAAAATTGTATGTAGAGACTAAATAGGTACTAGTAATAAAATGTGATACGAGTTCTAAAATGTATTATGTAGCCAGCTCAACAATAAAACATTTGTAGCACTTAATTTTTTTAAATAAACTCCCACAGTGTTACAAAGTCACTAAAACAGCTAAAATTTAGAGTATTTTTAAATTTTAATTTCATTCGATTGCCAGCCGCCATTACGCATGAGCTCTTTTCTAAGACGGCGCCAATCTGCGGGCTGTGACCGTTCGTAACGCATTAAACTTATTATTGCCACTTACTTTCAGTACTAAAGATAATACCGGTATTGTATAGGCAATTCTGTTCACATTTCTCGATAAAAACAACTCGATTTTATGTTTTAAGTGTTGAAAAATGCCCCGCCATTATTACCACACCAAAAAGATAAGGTGACATTACCGATTTTTTTTTTTAATTTAAGCATGGCTATGGCGCAAACGTTTACAAACGTATGCTGCCGTTAGGTGTGAAATTACGACTTGTTGCAGGAAGCGTAGATAGTAAAAAATAATTAAGTGTTGCCACTTAACGATAATTTTATCGCTGCGAATGCACTATTATTTTTTCATTAACAATTATTGTTAACGATATATTCATGGAGTAAAGCTTATAACTATTTCGGCAATATCAGCTGTGTAAACCAGGTACAATTTATTACTGTCAACAAGATTAATACGATATCCTTTGTCTCTCCTATATAAAATTCTACAAAATAAATCAACATTTTTGGACAAGTTCATCGATCAAATCGAAATTTTATTACAATTTGACTAGATAAGAAAATATCAATTCGTTATTATACTAATTTGTTGATGCTCGTAACTCATAAAATATCTAATTTAAAGGTTACAAAGTGGACGTTCTGAAATCAAATCTAATTATTATCGAGTCGAACAATCTTCGTAAACGGAACGTTGGTTCACAAATTAAAAACGGGCGCGCCTATCGCATTTCTAATTTCGAATGTGGAACTCCATTTGGAATATAAATGACATAGGCCTGGCTGGCCGGCCGCGGCCGGCGGCTAGTGAACTAGTGATGGAGAGTGCTCGCTCAAATAGATCAATGTTTATGAATCGCTCGCGGCTCACTCGCAGTTCTTTTGATTCAAACTGACATCTGTCAACTCAACGTCAGTGAACTGGACGTTTCTGTATCTTTAAACCAAAAAACAGCTTAATTCTGATTAATTAGGCGATTGAATATTGTAAAGGTGACGTCGATTAAAAATGATATATTTTTTGCTATATCCAAAGCAGCATTAGTTGTGGTCAACGCCTCAACCGCTGACCAGATAAATAACATTTGATGTATTAAAGCTGGCTAGATATAACAGTATACGACAAAATGATATATTAATACAATAAAACTCGGACCGGTCCCGGACGTTACGTTTTAATGCTGTAGTGATTAGAAGTAGACATTTTTCAAGTGAGATCGTAACTTTATGGATCTCGTGGCCGATACGTCACTGTGTCGTATCGTAGTGGGTGTAGATTACAAGAGAGTTCCTTAATGGTATTATAGAACTGATTACAAAAAATGTAAATTCCAAATCGACGTGGGAAGATACAAGGCTTACATAGTACACGGCGTTCGTTTGATAAATTCCGGATGTATTAGCAAAATTTATACATTAAACGTTTAAATAAAAATCGTTTTAAGACATTTTATATGAGCTCTTTGCAATTTGAATACTGGCTTAGCCGGTTGAAATGTCCATTTTGCTCTGAAATGGGCCAAAATTGTCAATGTGATTAATGACTGTCGCTTATAATCGAATAAAACTCATCTGAATAGAATAAAAAAATGATAATTAATGGTATATTTACTTACATTGATTATTAAAATCTAAAATATATATCATAATATTTATCGGTATCCATATATATTATCATCTCGTATATATAGATTTACAATTTCGCAGTCATTATTTAGTTGTTATATTTCATCCACCGTACCGTAGTTATCCCGTATCACGTCACTCTTGAGTCTTGAAGTTTACATCCCCGACGGCACCGAGCCAGGAGGAGCCGCGGCCGCGGCAAGGCCAGTCAAACAGCCAACAGTCCATTGTTTTATTCCCACCGCGTACTTTTTTCAATTTGAATATCGCTGTTCATTTTCGAATTGGCTCTTTGTAGACGCGCCTTAATTGCGCACTTTGGATTCAGATGTAATTCGCGCGCTCGCTAATTTGAGGGTTTATTGTGTAACCGAACGTCTGACATCGGCTTTAGCTAGTGAGCACACCCCGAATGAACGATCGGAATACTGAATAACTACGTCAGAACAATGCCGACTGAGTAATAAAACCTATATATAATAACTAGGAATAGAACGCTATGACAACTGTGTTTAATTCGTTACCATATTATTTTAATATATATTCTAAACACCCAAAACTATTCATCACCTAATATTGTATATTTAGCTTAGCAAATGTTAGACAGCTGAGGTAGGTTATATTACTTAAAAGCTCCTAGAGGTAACTTAACTATATCTATATTATTATTTCCGATGTATGGCAAAATTATGTTTCTTATTCTAAATGAAATGAAAAACATACATTCGAAGCTTTATCGATAAACGACAAATCTCGCTACGGCGGCGACTCCCGAATCGCTATAACTCGTCTATTATATTACGCCTACGTAGTCTAGATACAGATTAAATAATATAAATCGATGCAAGATGAGTCAGCATGATGTGTGAAGGGTTGGAACAATGTACGCACAGCACTAGCTCGAGCCGAACGGCCTGTGTGCCATGAACCGACAACTATGTTCCTTTTTAAAAATTCTTTATTTATAATTCTTTTCGGCTTAAGTTGGTCGTTTCTTTTTAATTTGATTTTTTTAAAGGCCATTAAAGAGGTTTGAAATCTAAATCATGCTAGTCCGTCACTGGCTATTTAGCGCGCGCCTCAGTGACACTTTTTAGAGTAATGGCCGACCACTAGACGAATAGTATGCCGTCTCGAGTGATTAGGAGCTTTTATCTGTTAGCTTACTGTCTCATAAACACGCGTATAGTCTCTAAGAGAAGTCTAAAGTTTTTAAAAGATGCGTATCAATGGTTTATTTTATTTGGAGAGTGTTTCGTGCGTCTTCAGGTCGATGACCAAGTTATTGCCAAGAACGAGTCCCGATGGCTGCGGCCCGATCGCATCATCCCGTTTGTAAATCTTGATAAAACTCTTTAGACGAAATTAAAAATTCCTTGGCGACTAACGACGTTGACATTGGCGTCAACGTTAAAAATATACAGCACTTTAATCTTACGCAAGTCTTCTTAATTATGGTAGATGTACATCTACAACTGAGCGTAGAGTATAGAGCTTGTGAAATATCTGAAGGCGGACGCTTGCTTTCTTCGTTCAGAAAGTCCCATTTTATCCGACTCCGTCCAGAAATGCGTCACTCACAGATTTCGAAGTTTAAATAGTCAATCACGAGTGTCGGTGTGGCTAATCTTGCATTCAGAACCACAATAGAGGTAACGAACGGACAAACGGACAGACGCGTTAATAAGACGCGTGTGGGCGGCTTTATGTCAACGTTATTTATGATGAGATAGGTACCCTTTTCAGACTTTTTGCTATGGCAACACTAAATAAAAAAAAGTGTCCAGCTCATTTTATCGAAGAAAATGTTTATTAATAACTTTACGTTCGAAAATTGGAATTGTAAAAGTGAAACCGTACCGTCTTCAGTTTTATTGGCTACGCGGGAATCCTTTAAGTAGTTAAGTAGATATTGATACTTATAATAAAAGCAAAAAGATACGGGCGAGCGTTGGCCGAGAGAGGAAATCGTTATCTTAACGAGCTCGTATTTACGTGAAATCTGAGAGAGAGTCTCGAAGTGTCCCCAAGAGCGATAAGGCCGCCTATCGCTGGTCATGTGCCAGCTATTGACCTCTCTGTTTACATTTCTACGCCACAAATACGCAGAATTATTAGCTTTACAACTTGATAACGCATAATATTACTCAATTTGTAAAGCTAATCGCGAGTCTAAGGTTAATAGTCTCTTAAAATCAATTTAAAACAATTACAATTAATCAATTTAATACAATTACTAATAAATATAGCTCATAATATCTGCACATAAATATTAATTAAAAACGAAAAAAAACTCGGAGCAGCTGATTTGATTACCAAGTACACCAGCTGATTCGGATCGGTGTGGAGGCGCGTCTTCAGTTTGTTTTTTTAAAGAGTTCAAATTAAAATTGGAATGGCATGTAAAACTTTCATCCGCGGCCTTAAAACGAACGTTAACGTTTCCTCTCCGATACTTTTCAAGCGATAAATCTGCTCGCGAATCGACTGAATCCGTCCGTACATCTCGCGTGTTCTATTATTAAAAACAGAAAAACACTCCAGCTCTCACGCGGCGACCGCTGCAGCTGGCTCAGCCTTCGAATTTCGAATTTAGAACGGGCCCTACGAGATTTGGATTCAAATATAGAACAGAAGAGTTGCTAGTGGTATTAATGAAGGTGGTGGCAAAGTGAGCGCGATCGGTTTATTGACACGTGTCGTCGTCGCCCTGCAGAGCGCTCAGCCGCGCCGCTGCTGTCCCCATGCGGATGGGCAAATGGAATAATGGACGTCTGGGCCCGCATCCGGCGCGGGACTCGGATACAACTCTTGCAACGCTCTGGATACAATTTTTCAATTAAATCGACCAGACAGAAGATCCCTAATAGGTGTCGTTAAGAAGTCGTGTGCCCGATTTTCGAACTGTCCCCGTAACGAGGCCGTTTTATTAGTATTTATGGTCGGGAAACAAACGCACGAAGCATTCTTTGGCCTCTTGTATAGTATCATGAATGAAACGGAATTTATGACTAGCGCCCGCTATAATGTAGAGTCGCGCCTAGATGTGAACGAGCGTCGACTCTACGTAGAGCCATAGAGTCAACTCTCCATTCCTATTCCGCTGGGTTATAGAGCACATATAAAGATTTTTCTAAGTTTTACGGTGGTATTACGGGCGGAGAGGTAGTAAAATTCGAAACGTGCATACGACCGACTAACGACTCTTGATTTACCACTATCAATTTGAAGAATACATAAAAACACACCTGAATGATTGCTACCTACTCCGGTTTAATGTTCATGTTTTATTGTGCCAAATTTATATCGTGTATAGCATAGCGTAATTCTCGGATTCTCTTACGCTCTTACAAAAAGGTCTGTGTACATTATTATTATTAGTAACGATTGAAATAGGCACATTATTCACTGTTTCGAATCGTTTCTGGTGTCCCCCTGGAGTGCGGTGCCAGATGACGCGTTAGAGAGAGACAACGAACCTGAAGGGTGGCGTTCATCATACCCACCCCGTGTCAAAAACAAGTGCCCGTCGCCGACCCCTACCGTCTGAACGGACCTTTTTATATAAAACCTTCTAATACATAACGCAAGTAATGTGCGAGGAATGTTCCCACCGCAACTATACAAGGGAATCCACGAGATCAGTCATATCTTCAGCCACAAAGTTAATATTTTACTTCTCGGAATCGACCTACGCTAATCTCCAAACCGCAAGTCGTAAAAAACGATCACCCCGCGGCCGTTTTAGCCGAAATTTAAATAACTAAAACGATTAATAACCAAAAGCTTAATTAGCGCAACAGGGCTCAGACTCATCAACGTTTTGACAACATGATGCATGTCCATCCTCCACGACAATGCGTATCTAACCTTCTTAAAACACATCAGTGCTAAAGAAATCTCCTTCGGCCCGCAAAAACCGGCCGTTCGAAAACTTATTACCCGCAAAAGATTCCCAGCGAGAAAAAACCACAAGAATGTCATTTAAAAAAATTAAAACGTACGATGCTTATTTTTTCTTTATGGCAACCCAAATGGACTAAAGGTTATCTCGGGAGAAAAAAGGCGGGACAGAGCGATTCCATTTTTAAAACGTATCATTTAATTTTGGAACCGGCTTTCAAGACGTCAAAAGGCAGTCATTACATTATTTTGTGGCCAGTACGGTTTAGCGCCCATAGATTACAAACTATTTTTGAATTATGTTCTCTGTTACGAGAATGTTGTTAAAAAAGTAGCTGTCTAGTTAACATGTAGGGACAGTTTTTTGCGGAGTTAAATAAGATATGAGTTATACGAATGTCTAATTGCTCGCGTACTGTTTCCATAATTTGTAGTAGAGGTGTGAACGTGATCATGTCAGAATTTTAATTACCCTCATCCCTCCATACGTGACGGAATGCGGACTGGCACTGACCTAAAAATTTATGTGAAAAATTGACGTTGACATTTGAAAAGGTTAACCTTTATTTTAATTTCAATAAGGGTTATTATGTCTAGAAGGGCTAGAATTGTTTATTATGAGCTAGCGACAAACGCCTACAACGAATGACGTAAGCGGTCCCGATGTATGTCAGGCGGCGGCGTGCGAACGACAACCAGATTTGATTGATCATGACATCCCCAAAACATACTTGTTTTTTTTTGTAACGGCAACACTTTGGGAATGCATTCTTCGAACTGTAAGGCCCACAATGTAAAGATGTGAATTATGGGATTTTCATTTATAATGAAATACTCCAAATGGTAGGATTAGAGCTATGGAAATGGTATATCTTAAAAACATGGCAATTTACTACCCAATTCAAACTTCATATCGCAACTATATTTCTTGTAGGGGTAGGAAGAAGTATTTAAACACCCACGTTTCACCACACAAATTTTAGTCTAATGTAATAGGGGGCGAGCTTATTGCTTCCAGATTCAGAACTGCGACTGAGAATTTAATCTTAATAAAAACCCGCAATAACTTTTCCACACGGGGTTTTGAACCCAATCTCATACAGCGATGCTTTCGCTTCCCGCCAACGAGTCGGTCAACCTCAGGGATGTAAAATACCCCTATAATTACTATTCCAATGCCATAAAACATTAAATCTTTAGCTACAATCTTAGATTCAAGATTGATACGAGCAAGACTCTTAGTTTGTAACGAAACTTGTTTTCCCAACATAAAAGTATATACGCTCACTAGAACCATGAAGGTCGAAAGCTCAAGTTTTATATAAATACTCTTTAATCTGTGGTTTAAGTGTCAATGTAGAGAACGTAGGTAGCTTATGAATAAGAAGTACATCGATTCTAAAAACCGTGTTGTTGAGACGGCGTTCTTAATCAATAAGGAAAATGCTATTTTTCACTTTAACAGTAAACCAGCTGCGCTATCATGTTATTTTATTTAACATGCACAATTTTCGTTTTATTTATTTAGCACCGAAAGATATATTGTTTTAAAATTAGAATGAGAAGTATTTTTTTTCGTAATGAATACCTATATATTTTGTAGTTCTTTGTACTTTTATTTGCATTATTATGGGCATAGTTATAATTCCGTTATACTGTACTATAGGTAGATGTCTTTTATCGTAATATTTGTATAGTTTTTGATGGTTTGATTTCCGAACTTTGAAGCAATGATGCGAACGGTAATAGTAGACTGCCGTGCCGCAGGTCCATGGCGGCTTGAACTTCACCACATGCTGGAATGACATTTTGCGAATGCTCGCCTAGCTAGGCTATACCACCTTCAAGTAGAAAATCTGTCGCCCAGCACCTAAAATGTGTTCCGGCAGCAAGTCCTATAGAGCCAGAAAAATTACAGGCACATGAGACTTAACAACTGTATGTCTCAGGGTGAGGCGGCAGTGCAATTCGTGACTTGTGACGAAATTCATTTGTTATAGGCAGAGCTTAGTCCATTTAATAACAGGTGGGCATCGAGCTTATTCCAATACAATCTCATTAAAAAAAATCTAGTTTAGCGGTTAGATTCACAACTTTTAATGTTTATATTATACTCGTTTTAGTTGCAGATAGTTATTCATTAATTACCTTTCACTTTGTAGAATTTTCTGTGACATTATCACAGGAACTTAAATATATTTTAAGATATCCAGTTTTCTATATTCCAGATCAAGAAAATAGCATTTTCCGTAAACAATTTATGTCCTGTATTTGTGCTGTTTTACTCAAATTTCACAGCTATAACTACTGACTTAAATAACTTAAATTTATTCGTGACAAAACATGACAGAATATTTGGTTACCCTTTGTGATTATTTTATTTAAATATAGAATGATTCGTGATTACCAGTGTACATGATATGATAGCGATCCTTTTCAGCAACTACCTTCGAACGTCAATACTGTCAAGTCTTCGTCCATCTCTCACAGACTTTATTTCCACTCGATATTCGTTGCTAACGTCAATTTAAACAAAACCTCCCTTTTCCCTCGAACATAAGTTTCTTTATCTGTGGCTACATCTAGTTCGCGTGATGTCGATTCGAAATGAATGGAACGCGCCTTTCCACGGCCGCCATCTTGGAAAATATGGCGGGGTAACACCTAATATTAACCTTCGTAAAGTCATGGTTATCGATACTTTGAATTAGAAAATGTTGGTAGGTACACTACACGATTGATATAAAAAATTGTTATTACCTTAATTATTTAAATTTTAGCTGCAATTATCGATTGTTAATCACTTGTACATTAATTGAATCATATGCTCTGAAGAAAATTGAAATACTTAAATCCTTCAAAAGATATTAATTCCTACTGTCAATTTAATAAAATCTGTTCGAATTTTTCTTCCAAAGCACGATTCAAAATAATTTACGGGTATGATGTGCAATAGTTACTTAAGACATAAATGCCTACTGACTTAGATCAAATTACACATTTCAAAAACTTTTACTCTCAGCAAAATATTATTGTGCCTACATTAATTAATACTATATGTTTATGTGCCCGTATCCTTCCAAAGCATATCATTGATGGCGGGTAGTAAAGCCGTTCCGATTTGCTTTTGAAATTTTAGTTTCGGGTTAATTAGTTTTTTTATTGCCGTAGGTACGCATGAAACGTAAAAATGTTCCTAAAATTGGAATTGTTTGGTTGTTAAATGAGTCAAGATAAAGTTATGAATTGGTATGAAAAATGCATAAAAAATGTAATAAGATATTTGATGTGAATTTTGAAATTTTTGAGTTTTATTTATAACCGTTGCTATAATCATTAGTTCCTTATTTCCCTTGTTGGTGATGATGTGGACGAAGAATACAGGGTAGATCAAGAATGGGAACTGGACACTGGTTCTATCAAGTCAAATCCAGTACTGAGTAGACCATTATATACTTAAATACAGTTCTCTGTGTCTCGGTGCTGTATAGGGCGCGTTAAGCCGTCGGTCCTGGTTATTGTCTTTTGTTGGCTGTCGTTATACCATGGTGGTAGGGCATTTTGATTTAAGCTACCACTCAAGTAGAAAATCTGTTGTCAAGCTCTTAGCAGTGTATTCCATTAGCTGGCCTTGAATGCCAGTAACTCTATGGTAGCCTGAACAATATCATCCACCACATCATCACATATCATCAGGCGACATAGTATACAATAGCTAGACTATCAGTAATGGCCCAGTGACAAAGGCTGCCGCGCTAGAAGTCCAATACGCAGAGCTTCACTGGTATAAGCATTAGGCGAATGCTCGCCTGGCTAGCTACTACTATCAAGTAGAAAATCTATAGCCAAGCACGTAACGGTGTGTTTTGATAATTGCTACTAATAATTTTATAAACGATTGTTCCTTTACGAATAATATTTCCTTTCTTGATGTGACTTTCTTGAAACTATAGTTGGAATAGTCTAACTATTACACGTTAGTATCCCACATTATTTTAATGTGTCAAGTTAGTAATAATTATAAGTAATACTTACTATTCATGTTAATCTATAGCCTATTAGTAGAGGGCAGGTGGACTGACATTTTGAGTTTTTATTACATATAATTATTTATGCACGCCCTTCAGTATTTTGATATGACATCATACGAGTATTTTCGTTCTAATATTGAAAGCTTTGTTCTGCCACATGTCGCAGAATAAAACAATAGTTCCACAGATGGTAAAGCTTACAGGCCAAGTGCCTCTGACCACAGATTAGTACTAAGTTCATACGTAACTCATACCTACAACAAATTTAGGTATTCGTCACACCCATTGTTCGAACATGATCCAATAAAAATACTTAGCTTTGCCGCCATTTTCATAACGTTTTGATATAAACATAACATACTGCACTAAAAACTAAAATTAAGTTTTATATCAAAGAGATACAGTTGATATTTCTTTGTTTTACACTTAGCTATCCAAGTTTGATTCGTGCAAAGTAAAAAAAAACAGTTGCTTGATGTCTTTAACGCTTTGAGATAGAGTTTAGTTTCGTGTAAGTTTCTTGAAGGTTTCATAGGAGTATATGATCCAGTTTGAACTAATTATGATTTAAGGCGACTTTTACGATGTCGATTAAAGTTGTATGATTTTGAGTTGCGATTTTATAGTATCACTTACTTGATGTTTGGTTATGCCTGTGCTTAATTGATAAGTGAGAATATTTTTTATTGCGGTGAATAAAACCATGGTTGCCAATTTACTTTCAGAACGTAATTAACGTCTAACTCGTCTTTTTATTATATGAACAATTAAGGAAAATATGTTGATAAAACACATACATGTGTTCTACCAAGATGCGTCTTGGAAATTTTAAAAATAAACATTTTAAAGAAATCTCTTGGAGTCGTTACGGAGCTGATTAGTAACAAACATCTTATTTACACGACAAAGTATAAGAGGGATATCATACACTGAGAAAAATCTAAAGTCAAAAGCGCCCTAATGACGGCCAATTTATATTGTATAAAGCGAAAAACCGACCAAATGTAAATACGTACAAAAACGCCTTCCAACTAGAAGGCGTTAAACGAGGTCAGTGAAGGCGAATGTTTCTTTTCGTCTTCATTTAAGGTGTATTTTGTGGTCTTTCTTAAATATTGACTTTTCGATGAGGCTGATTAAGTCGTACGTTATAGTGATAATCACCGTATATAAACCACCGTAAAAGTAAGGTATATTTTATGGTCAATACTGCAATTATTATCGTATAACAAGTTAAATTCTGAAAATACTTTACGGAAGGCGTTTTTGACGGTTATGTTTATTATAAAACATGGTAAATTTTTATTGATTGGTGAAAATCATCTTAAGAGTTGTGAATTCATCTTACGTAGTTACAATTCAACGGTAAAAGGTCAAATTTGATTTAAGCCTTTAAGTCGTTTTTCTCAGTGTACATTAAGATTAGTCCTAGGATCGATTCTCAGACAGCATAAGTGTACTATTTAGTTTTTCCTCTAAAAAAAGAGTATTTACCTACATAGCACTAGGCTTATCTCTCTTCGGGAATATGTCTAGGCCTGATATGCTTTAAAATTATTGTAGATAATTTTCACGATAATCGTTGCATTCCTTCTCAACTTATTACCGTTTCATATGAAGATTTATTCAATCAGAAGATAATAAACATTTATAATATTATTACGTCACTTAATTAATACCAATTAAGATAATTATCGACGGCTAATTTAAAATTATAGAAACATTAATCGGCACAAAACATTGTAAAAGTACCAATTTGCTTGTTATTTAGGCACTTATCTGATCGAGCTATTACATCATCATGCATAATACATTAATTTAATAAATTTTAATATTATATTATTAAATTAATATAATATTAAAAATGGCATCACCATGAATCTGGATTATAAGAGTCATTATACTGTATACTGTATCAGCCGGATCGTCCACTGCTGAACACAGCCTCCCCTATAAAGGGGGTATTTGCCATAATCCCCACGCTTGGCAGGCGTCTTGGGGATCGGAGTGCCAGATGCCAGTTCTTTAGAAGGCGCTGCGGCCCACCTTCCAGTATTTTTCCCTTAGCCGCCTTTTACGACACCCACGGGATGATATGGGGAGGTGCAATTCTAACCCGATTGTAAATGTTGTATAGATTGTGTCCTTGCAATACTTATGTTTGTTATTGATAGGAATGAAAGAACTTTGACCCATCACCACGATAGTTCAATTGGTAAGAAATGTCCTAGCCAGAGGGAACGTGTCATCTCCGTTTGATTTGAATCCCGCCTAAGGTAAAACATATCCTTTTGTGTCATTTTTCTATACACTTTTCTTAAGTTTTACTAGATGAAAAGCTTAATAAATATAGATATAAGATACTTGTAGGGACGTAAAAGTGAAGTTTGAGTGAAAAGTTTAACAATACGCTGTCATTTTCGTATCCGCAACAATTGAAAGATCCGCATCCGCAGTATTTAAAGACAGCAAACTTTATCTTAATACTAAAAAATCTAAAATAATGACACAAAGACATATAAGTGTTGGAAGTTATAAAAATATATTCTTAATAAGCACTATTTTCAGTCATTTCTTGAAACTTTATTGCGAAATATGATGCTGATATTTAAGATAACATGCAGAAATTACTGTGGTAGGCACACAAGGTACTGATTGTCTTCAAAGGCAATATTGGAACCAAAACTTATTGCTATGATTAAAGTATAGTTGAGCGCTTCCTTGGACGTAAGTATAATTATATCATCCATGCATTTAATGCTGATGGACTACGTAAGCACGTGATAAGCTCTAAGATAAGAGAAATCATTGCAAAATTTATAAAAAAAACGTCATCGAGTCACATTTGGGTTATTTCCACGTGTGCTTGAGATAATGCGTGAATTTTGAGGTGCGATGTTTTGACATGATTATTTTGCTGAATTCAAGATAAAATATAATCTACCTTACATTTTTACATCGCCTGATTAGGCTAGTAAGTACACGCGATTTTTTTCTCATGAGAATTTATATTGTTATCCATTGTAATATAAAAGTTTCGAATGATATTGATCTCGAGTTTCTTTTTTATATTTGAATCATCACAACGTTGCTCATGTAGTATGCCAGTACTATGATTGATAAAACATAGATTGAGGAAGGGAAAGGTGTATCAAACACCCCCGTTGAGAGCTTTTTATTCATGTAATAAGAAGCTAGCCTATTAATACCTTGCACAGTTCCAGTTACTGATTTTTGTGTCGTCAGAATCACTAAAAAACTGATAACTATCCAATTTCCGGATAGAACCCAGGACTTCCCTAACAGACAATACGCCAATTTTACACTTGGTGTTTTTGAACAAGAATCGACTATTATGCACGGAAAACGTAACGCATAGACTAAAATACAACAAATGTATTAAAAACTGCCCTACTAGGAAAATAAAGTAGGAACGCTCGCTGTTGTAAGGATTCTAACAATCAAATATATCAAAAACTGTTCAGGCATTTAAAAGTTATGGTGGAATAAAGAAAATCACTTACATATACGAACCCTCATATTATATATTTCAGAAAAAATAACTTGATAGGTTAGCCTCAGACCACTATCTCGCCTGATGGTAAGAATGACACATCATCTCTTAGACTAACCTAGAATTACTGGCTCTCTATGACAGCCGGAACACACCGTTAGGTGCTTTGCGACAGATTTTAGTTTCAGTGGTCAGCCAGGCGGACAATCGCAAAATATCCTACCACCATGCAATACAAATTACTCTGCAACAAGTACTTATATTCATTATATATCTAATGTACTTTACCAAGATGATCACAAGGTCCTCAAGTACCCGCGCTGACGTTAATTCCAAGGAATCCGTAATGTTACCGAGTATTTAATGACGGTAGGTTGTAATAAATGATTATATCACTATTAGAGACAAAATGACACGCGGAGCCTTCGGTTTATGTGCATGACATGTGTTGTATAGCAAATTAGAAACTACGCGCAAATAGATATTTCATTATCAAGATGGTAATGATTAGACAAAGTATTATATGCAGTATGTACCTACAGTATGTAGTATACTTTGAAGCAATGATGGACGAGTGGTAATAGCTATGGACTGCAGTGCCACAGGTCCCTGGTTCGATCCCCACCGCCAGCTTGAACCACACCGTATGGTGGAAGGGCATTTTGCGATTGTCCGCCTGGCTACCTAGCTACCACCTTCAAGTAGAAAACCTGTCGCCAAGTACCTGACGGAGTTGTTGTGCAGCAGTCCTTGAGAGCCAGTGAAATTACAGGCACATGAGTCTTAACAACTATGTCTCAAGGTGACGGGCTCAGTGCAATTCGTCACTTGTGATGAAATGCATCTGTTCTAGGCAGAGATTAGTCCGCTTAACATCAGGATCAAAAACATCATTTAACTCAGTTTTGCAATCACTATGATCATTATCATTCATCACCAAACAACAACCGGGACCGACGGCTTAAGGTGCCCTCCGAAGCACGTTCAGTAGTAATGTCACTTGCGGTCATCTATCCAAGTCATGGCCGCGGTGGACGTTGCTTATCTTATCTGATCGGTTAAGCAAACTTCGATAATTTTTACTATATTTGGAATTAGGCAATGAGGTCCCAGGTTCAATTATAATGTGTAGCCATTCCGCTATGATCACTTGGGTAATCTTTAGTGTCCTTTGGTGACAAAGTTTCTCTATTGAGACAAATATTTGATATTTAGTAGGAAAATGTTTACGACAACTCTAAATATGTTTAGAGATGTAATATCTAGATACTTAAAAGTGGTATTATTTAACGATGGCAACATTGTTTTATAAGTTTAACATTTTAAAGTTCATGTTCTTAGCCACCTTTGTTCACCTATGTATTATGATTTCATATACGTAGTTTGTCATAGGACAAACTCAAGTCTCAAGGACTGCTGCCGGAATACACTATTAGGTGCTTGGCGAGAGATTTTCCAATAAAGGCATACCGCCGGTAAAAATATATTTTTTTATCTATGAATAAAGATGAGATTCATATAAAATTAGCTGTGTCTTGTAGTTTTATCCACATATAAAATGATGAAATGTGATGATGTTGATGATAAAGTATCCTATATGTTAATCGAAGACCTAAACTATCTGCATTTCAAGCCGCACTTACTTAGTCACAAACTTTCGCATTTATGATATAAGTGTCAAAAGACACTCTCGTTGGATTGTGTGTAGAGGCGCCACTTTAGGTTCTATATGGTCCTAAGTTCAATCCTCGTGTTGGACTTGGTTCGATCCTCGTTTTCGAGGTTGACAAAGAAATTTTTAGAAACGGTCCGGAGCTATAGGAACTGCATCTCTCGCCTCGTATTACATCGGTTCCAATTTTTTTTTAGCGAATCTTGGGTATTTGGACACCTCTTCTTTCCTCATCGGGAAAAATAGGCTTGACGACATGCTGCGGGTATCTTTAACCAAAAAAACCCGTCTTCCGCTACAGATAACTACAAAATACACAATTAATGTTTACTTGGATAACATATTTACCTGTCCCACTTCTTTTGTTTCAAAAACAAAGTACTGATCTGACTTAAGGTCAAAGTTCTATGGGGCTAAACTGAAAGTACATCTTTTAATCTTGAAAAACTTAAAAAAACGGTAATGAAAACCTCCTCCCGTTTTGAACGGCGGTTAAAAAGAAACCGTAATATATAGAATCACGATTCATTGAACCAGAACACTGTTCATATGAAACATTCTCCCTTTATTTCCCCCTAACTAATTTCCACTATAATTACTAGATACCTTCTATCAGTTACCTATAGGCCAAGCGGTAGGGCACTTAGATTACTAGTTATAACCCTAGACCATGCCTTGGTACTTGGATAATAAATGCCGGGTAAATGCTTTAAGTGATTTTTTTACAATCGAGGTATAATTTGACGTTCTTTTTAAAGGGGGTTCAAGTGGGTAGTATTTCCACGAAATAGCCCCACGATTTACAATGGTATTCATGACAGTCTAATTGTACCTAATACGATGTACTTTCCCTTCAAGGTTCATGTCTTTATAGTGCTTTCCATAAAATCGTATTTTCGTCATATATTACATTTCAAGTGTTTAAAATCGTTGAATTTTTGCATGCATGTTATTGAGCCTTATATCTATGCTTCTGAATTGCCAGTTTGTCATTTCATTATTATTTATATCTTATGTGAAATTAACAATTCCCATACAGAACTTTCGAAATCATTTTGTAAATACCCATTTTACGGAAAAAAACATTTATGGATAACATAAACAATAAAACTGGCAATTGAGCATACATTTTAGACTCAATGATATGCAAGTAAAATTCACAGAGTTTGAACACTTGGTATTTAAAATGTGACAAAACTGTGTTTTTATGGAAAGAGCTACAAAGCCTTCCTGTTGGAGGTGAAAGAAAACAAACGTTCGAATTTATAATATTACTAGGTTTTAAAAAAACCCGCTTTGTTTTCGCCTAGCGACAGCTATTTCAAATTGATATTAGAGTTAATAATAATATTTATTGCAAATATTTCTCAACGAAGTTTTTTGCATGTGACTTTTTTAATATACTTCAATACTTTGTTTAGGTGCATCTTGTTGAACAAAGAAATTTGTCAAAGGGCGCACGCGTTGAAGTCTTTTGGAGGGAAGATGTTTGTTCGAGAATATTTTATAGTAACAATTATATTTAGTTATAATTTTAAATGTTATCTCGCCTGTTTCTAGGAGGCATAGGAAGAACGCGGATTTCAACTTGAAATGTCCACAATTTCTAAAGCAGTGACAGCCCAGCGGTAATAACTATGGACTGCTGTGCCGCAGGTCCACTGTTCGATGCCCAACGCCGGCTTAAACTTCACTTTATGGTAGAATGTAATTTTCCGTATCAACCAACCTCCACCCTCAAGTAGAAAATCTGTCGCTAAGCGCCTTCCAGTGCGTTCCGGCAGCGCCTGTGGCATACAGTAAGTAATTCATAAAATTCAGGTACATTAGATTTAATGCATCTACTACTGGCAGAATTTACCGCTCGACATAACTCACGTCATTGCATTAAATAAACTACCCTCTTTGACCTCTTTCTCATATATTCCTTAATCATTCACTGCTTAATTGAAAATGAGTTCCATTACCCCATTTAAAAGGTTGAAACACTAAATATACATAAACAGCAATATAACGTCATAAAGCACCTCGCTTCCTCAATCAAATTGATACTATTCCTTAAACTAACCATTAACTAAAAACAATAGGCCATATATTAGATAAATAAGATTATTTCACTATTTAACCGCACTAATGAACGCATCGTGCATTAGTGCCCGTATCATATCGACATACATACATAATGAACTAGAATTTTCCAATTACTTTATTCACATTTTAATCTGTGGAACCAAATAATACAGAAACACATGAATATTGAATACATGGCGTAGATTTTTCAGTTTGAGAATTCAGTCAATGTTCTATGACATAAGTTGGTACCGTAACAATTAAAAGGAGTGTTCTGAAGAACTATCCAGCTGAATTTAGCCATCGGATGTCTCGACAAAGCATGACGTTTCATCAATTTCATGTAGACTGGACCACAACCGGCGATTCTTACGGCATTTTGGAACCAGCTGCCATGTGAAGTATTTCTGAACTGATACGATTTAGGTAGGAGCCTTCATAAAAAGAGCATATTCCCTCGTCAAAAGCTGGCAACGCTCTAAAGACCTAAGGTATATTACCAAGAGGTGCGCCGTAACCGTTTGCTTTCCTATACCATAAAAAACCAGTTTGGAATTTTACGAATGCTCGCCTGGTTAGCTAACCACCCTTAAGTATAAAATCTGTCGCCAAGCGTCTAAAGGGTGTTTCGGCAGTTGTCTTTGAAAGGCTCCTGTTTACCAACTCGATCACACAAGGCTAGCCTATCAGCTATAGAAAAGAAAAAGCTTGCAAACAAACGTGAACACTTTCCTGTTTCATCTCTTCATATAATTATATAAACAATCCAATACAGACTCTATGTTCGTGGAAGATTTTGATGGGAATCTTGAATATTCTCACACACGCAAAAACTGTCCTCATTTGCTTACGTCACTACATGAGTTGATCTGGTACATAAGAATCTCTAGGCAACTAATGGAATTACATCATTATTAGTAGTGTAAAATGCCTTTATGCATATCCATTCCATACATAGCTTATATAAACTTCGATATAACATTGCTATAGAGTAAAGATGTCGTCAAACGATTCATCTAGTCTATGGTTTCAGGAGAGAAATTGCTGCTTTACAATAGGCCACCGATTGTACAATTTTATTATTTATTTTGTAAATATAATTCTGATTCTTAATATATTTGTAGGACCAACAGAAGTGAACTCTAAGAGGTTGTTAGCATTTTTCCAATAACCCTGTTTAATTTCTAATAATTATTTTCAAGTACCATTGTGATTCTTAGTGGTCACATGATTTAGGATTCTGGACAAAGGGCAAAGCGGAGCCATTTAACTTGATTTTTGCCTGTAACTCGTAAAATGATGTTTCACCTGAAATTTAAATATTATTTTGTAAACGTTTACTTAAAGGCGAAAATTGGACTAGAAAATTAATGAAATAATTTTTCTGCCAGACTTCAAACCTTTTATGCACTTTACCATATGTGGTCATACATACATACATATTGGCAAATTAACAATATGTATGTAAGTTTTCTTTTTTTATTGTTTTTATGCCCAATACTTACAAGAATAGCTTATGACTAAAAACTCCAATATTATAAGCTGATTGGATATATAACTATATATACTATGACGGGATAGCTTTTGTCCACCAACTTACATGTTGGCAAGACGGTAAAATATCGGGGATATACAGACATGACACCGAGAAAAACTTAATTGAAGGTGTACCAACTCTTTGGAATGTACTATTTACTACATCTTGATTGTAAACTTCCATAGCCGATGTCTGAGGACATCCAATAAAATTGTTATTTTCTGTAAATAAGTACATTTATCAAGGTAGAGTCAGCAGCGACTCGATAAGGCCCGATAAGGCATCTCGATGTGTTCCAATCACAATAACAATGGTTTTAGCGTCGCGTCGTAATGTACTAATGTAAGTTCGATAGGCACAGTAAACCTGGGCCTGCGTCGGGAGGGTGCGCAAAAATGTCATTAACTTTTTTTATGACAGGTACGCAAACAATTGACTATCACAACCTGGTTGAGCCTCGCCGTCACAGATGCGCTGTCGTCGTCTTAGACTACACTGAAACAAAATTGCTTTCTCATGTTTGAAGCTTTGATGGCTCAGTGGCATTGGCTATGGACTGCCGCGCAGCAGGTCCATGGTTTGAATCCCGCCGCGGGCTTGAGCTTCGCCGCATGGTGGAAGGGTATTTTGCGAATGCCCGCCTGGATAGCGACCACCCTCAAGTGTGTTCCGGCAGCTGTTCTTGAGAGCCGGTGAAATTACAGGCACATGAGACTTAACAACTATGTTTCAAAGTGACGGGTGCAGTGCAATTCGTGACTTGTGATGAAATGCATCTGTTATAGGCAGAAGTTAGTCCGCTTAACATCAGGTGGGCCTCGAGCTTGCTCCGTCACAATAACATACAAAAAAAAAATAAGGTCCACCAAAAACAGCCCCATTCTTATAACTATTAGATAGGGTAACTATTTAACGGCGATCTAGATTTTTTTTAGTAAATGGATATGTATTTGCTGTTTTGATGAAGCTTCTTCTATTCGTATCTTTTTAATACCTTGCATCTCTGTGGTAAACGCTTTACAAAGAGGCTCTAATATAAAATATATAATAGTTACAAAGTTGTGAATTCATTTCACAACTTTGTATATAAGGTGAATTTGATGTAATAATTTACAATACAATACAATATCTTGCACCTATTTTATCTAATAAAATAGGTGCAAAATTAAAGCTAAAAAGCTTACTTTATATATTCGTATATAAAGTAAGCTTTTTAGCAAGTACGTAATACTTTATTCAGTTAAAAATGGCGCAAAACACTGAGCAATATTTATTAGGTACTTTAACACGTTTTTTTCATTATTAATATTAATATATAATTCAAAACGTTTATTTTGCATACCGTACATTTATGCATTGTTTACATAGCGTAACTCATAAGTGGTATGGTAGAGTCAGCAACAACCTATCGCCGTTTTATGCCTAGCTTTAATGGCCGCCTTCTATTTTACTGTTTCTATTATATTATAGAGCCAAGGCCAACAACCTTGAGTAGAGCCATAGGTAGAGCTAAGGAGTAATAGCTCTGCCACTCTACGGTGTATTAACAATCACGAAATGCCACGATTGTACTTTAATATTGGCTCTATTAGCTCTACTTAATGTTAAGGTAGAGTTGGTAAGTTTATTGTAGAGCACTAAAATTTTAAATTAAACAAACATTGTTACTTTAATTTGAAACGGATAATATAACACTTTCTCTAACGTCGTAAAATGTTGATTTCTAACCTCATCACTCATCATAGATACTATCAAAACAAATGAAAAAGAGCAGCATTTAACATCAAAAACCAACGTCACATTAAATACTTTGAAGATTATGGAGTTGTATTTTATTAAACATTTTTATAGATTTAAAATAAACTACAATATATTTGTTGACATTTATGTAATATTTAAACCGGAATTTTAATTATATCGACCTAAGTATTCATCATCGTATAAAATGTATGGCATCTCATATAATTATCATTTTAGTAATATTAAATCATATCAGCTCAAAAATGAACGGCTAAAACAATGCTTTTAGGTTGGTATTATGTCTCAAAAACATCATAAAATATAATCGTTCTAGTCTATGCTTTCCATTTACCTAAGTTATTCAATAAAGTACATAATTGACTTAGAGAGTGCCTACATACAGTACAAT
The DNA here is from genome assembly GCA_963890685.1 of Plagodis pulveraria. Taxonomy (NCBI): domain Eukaryota; kingdom Metazoa; phylum Arthropoda; class Insecta; order Lepidoptera; family Geometridae; genus Plagodis; species Plagodis pulveraria. The sequence goes on along the minus strand of OY982964.1, from coordinate 3,299,597 downwards.
AAATAATTTTAGATTTTAATTTAGGTTATCTTAATTAAATTACTTTAAGTATGTCATAAAAATACTTAAGTTGTCTGAAGGATTTAAGACAAACAAAACAAATTAATATTTAAATAAGAAATAAAAGAGAGATAAAATAAAATAAAATTTGCTTGTAAAGTGTACATCGTCAATTTTCTATATCGAGTCAAGGGGCCCTAATGACGTGTTGTATCGACCGGAACAAAACGCATAGTCACTACATTTGATAGCAGAGAGCTCCACAAAATGGCTGCCATCGATATACGCTCCTACAAGGTTTTAAAACCACCTCTTCTAAAAGCCCCATAATTTTAATGCCTCGGAAAGGACTGACATAAAAACACGGTCCAATATTGGTATGGATTCTATAGTCTATCTGATGGTATTGTGTAGAGCCAGTAATTCCAGGTTAGTTTAACATCTTCGACCACATCATCACTTACCATAAGATGAGATAGTGATAAAAGGCTAACCTATCAGTTATAAAAAAGAAAAGCTTATCATGGTAAAAAGATATATTGTTTTACTTAAACTTAAAGGTTCTTTAAACTTACATATAATGATTAAACTTTTTTAAATGTTTTCTTTATTAATACATGATACGGATACATCTATTTTTTATATTTTTATTTATATATATATATATATTTAATATTAGTTGATTGATATGAAGTTCCATTACTACTTTGAATTCCGCCAATATTATATTCCATAAATTTAAACTATATCTATAACCATAAGTTTAAATAGTTCCAAAACATATATAGTACAAAAAAATTAAGTGAACAAACACAGATAAAAAATCGTAGCATAATAACTCAGATACAGATTAAAAAGTTAATTACTTTTTATCTAAAATTGTGTATGAGATCGTGGTAAACAAATCACAATTATTTAATGAATGTACTCGCCATGTTTAATGAATATTAATATGAAACTGTTTTAAGTTAATGTTAGTTGTGTAATATAGACATTGTTAACTGTTCATGAATAAACATAACATTTTTCTCATTGTTCTTTGTGGGTATGTATGTTAAAATGTATATTTACGATAAATATTTTGAAGGTCACGAGGTCAAGATCAAAGGCCAAAATAACCTTAAAAAATCTAAATACTTAAGATTTTTACATTAATTTGTATAACGTGTTGTTAAGGAACCGTTAATTTGAAACAAACATTCCTACTTTTGGCAACGATAATAATATAGTGATTTTTTAAATATTTCATTTCCAACCATACGATGGTTGTTCTAAAGTAGTTTACTAGCTTGATGAACATTCTGCCCATTTGGGGATATAAAGGCATACTAAATATTTTATTTATTACCGGCCTTTATGTTAATAACAGTACAAACCATAATTATAGCTTATAGTAACTACAACTTATGCATTTCGGTAACTGAAAGACAATTGTAGACCTACAGGCAGTCCGAATGCTCCAGCCCACTTCCAATTGGCAGCATACCCAGCATTATAGTAGCATAATAGCATTGCTATTACGTTGAGCCGAATAAGTGCCATCATTTTGATCACACTTCGACCTCTAATAACCGCGCTCTAATAAGTTTTAGAAAATAAGATAAGCACCCGGCCCCCACGGACCCAATGTCTTTTACACCAAACAGCACAAATATGTAACCACTACCGAGGTTAGCATTGCGCCGCTTGAGTCGCAAGTAAGTAAAAAGAGGTTTTAATTCTCCAAGTACCAAAGTACCTGTCAATAATATGTTTTAACACTAATGAAGGAAGATGAAAAGGACCTCGCTTTGAAAGTGCCTGCGGTTGATTTAAAGATACGCGACTGGACCATGACTTGACTATTTTAATGAATTTGAAAGCTTGTGAGTCACTATTTATTTTTAAAGTATAATTGCCGAGGAAAGAGGTTTTAAGTGACTCAATTAAAGTATTTTTAAGTGAAGGTTAAAAGCTCTACACTATGAAGGTTTTAATTTAGTATTTATATTCAATATGTATATTAACAATATATTATTTCTCAATATATTAAAGAATATGTGCGTATTTCTTAAGTTCTTGATGTTTCTGTCTGGAATTAAAGCGACCCGTTTTGGTGCTTTCGTTATTCAGTGCGATATATTTTTTTATTAAATATACTTTTGAGGCAAAAGTTTTTTTATTACATGGAGCTCTCAATACATATGCCAGATTTACAGTGTCATATGATTAGACATACAGAGTAACAGTATGGATACCAGAGATGTAAATACTAATTAAATTATGATAATATATACTAAAGAGGACATACTATACGAAACAATTATAAAACATTTTCCTAGAGAAAATTACGAGATCTAACCAATCTGACTTGTGGTAATACAGCCAAACTTTCTTAGCACGCCATGAAGAGATGGGCCTACACAAGTACAGCGATTTTTATCTACTTTAACACATCTTTTAAAGTTAGGAGTGTTGGTTGACTGTCATTGTTATCAAGCGTATTGGAGTTAAAGTGCTCATTTTTTAAATTTTAATTTTGTATGTCCTATTCATATGTTTATTTAATTTTTTGTCAATAATTGTGAAGAAGCGGTAAGTACTTACTTTTTGGCTCTACTACTTGGCACATACAGTTTCAACACACACACTTTGCGAGAAAGTTACTATTATATCTGTTTTGTACGCTTCACAAATCGTGACACACACAGGTACACATCCTTACACCCGCACAGTTAAATATACACATTTTATTATATGTTTCAGACTCAATTCTATTAAAGTGTAGGGATGTATAGTAGAGACGATAAAAACATCGAAACGACATAAGTGTGCGTAATGCTATTTGTATTGTATAATCTACACGGTTTTGGTTTTATCACACTTTAGAAGTGTGTGTATGAAGGAATGAGACGGTGAGTATTGAAGCGTAAATAACGATGGTTTTTATCGTCTCTACTATACATCCCTGTTTCATAATTTTCATTTTTTATTGAAATACGAACAAAACACTATGAAAAACCATATTGCATTTACACACCATCATTAACACACTCATACCCTATAACACACGATACCTAAATTTCTCATATGTATTTTATTGTATACTCTACAACGAATACTTATACGGCATAGACAATATTATGACGACCTAACAGCACACACGCACACACATATACACACAAACACCCTCAAATACACATAATGAAATTCTCTAACTTGGACTTTATTGTATACAGTACGACGAAAGCCTTCACGGCGGGGGCTACATGGAGGGTGGCGCGATGTACCACGAGCACAGACTGACGCACCCGCACCTGCCCCCCGTGCACTACCCGCCCCCCGCGGCGCCGGCGCACGCGCTGCCCGGCGAGCCGCTCGTCCACAAGCGCGACAAAGACGCGATATACGGGTGAGTCGTGTGGTAAAGTGTGACTTTCATAACTTAGCTGTTGTATTTTCTATCATTCTGAAAAAATATGCCTAAACTATTTTTATAAAACACTCCATGAAATATAAGTCGCAATGTAAGTCATAACATCATTAATTTAACTTTGGCGTCTTAACACATTTTACCATAATATTTTATGGTTCTACTGCTACTTTTTCATTTATATCAAGATGGCTATTCTTCGCAAATATATAAAATAAATTTTCGATGTATACCTTAGCTGATCACTGCCAACAAACGTGGGTCCTTGTCAACGTTAATCAATCGATTAGAGAATGATTTAAATGAGTAATAACCATTGGCACAGCAAGTGCATTCTATGAAGACACGTGTCAAATCGTAAACATTTTTGTTTCCTTTGTAAATTGGATGATTTTAATGACTTATGCAGGCCATTGCGGTATAGCAGAAAAGGCGAGTAGAGAGTAGCTTTCAGGAACACCAGTATGAATGGCCCACTGATCAGATGAGAAGCCTTTAATCACTACTGAAATCTATCGTTCCTTCTAGAAGTTCGATATTCAAGCACAGCATCTAGACGTGAAGATTTCACAAATAGAGAAGCTAAAATGGCTTTATCTGCAAAGCGATGTGGGCTAAGGACCCTTCAGGTTACACCAGTGCAGGTTGATAGGGCTGATAGATGGGAAATTCAACTAAATTTTTTTGGGGACTAAAACGCATTGCTATCCTCTGCGTACCAGCAGCCAGTTGGTTCCTGATCATGCTTTTCTGGGCATATATAATTAGATAGTAGGTAGTATTTTGCGACTCGGTTACTTCTTTATTACATATATGCAACGAAAGTACCATCATGTCCCAGATAACGAGAACTAGAGAAAGAGACGGATCAAGTCTGGTCAGGAAGGATGACTACTTGACTATCGTATTGTCTACCTGCCTCTATGTAGTAAGAATGGCTTTGAAGCAATGATGGCTGAATGGTAATAGAACTGCCATACCGCAGGTCCATGGTTCGATCTCCAGCGCCGGCTTGAGCTTCACCGCATGGTGGAAGGGCATTTTGCAAATGCTCGCCTGGCTAGCTACCCGATATCGACAGCACCTAACAGTTTATTCTGGCAGCAGGCCTTGAGAGCCAGTATTACAGGCACATAAGACTTAACAACTGTATGTCTCAGTGAGACGGGCGCAGTGCAATTTGTCACATGACGAATTGCATCGATTATAGGCAGAGGTTAATCCGCTTAACATCAGGTGAACCTCAAGCTTGTTCCGTCACAAACACAGAAAAAAAATGTGGCATTGCACTATGGTCATCTGGAAGCTGGAAGACCACTGTTCAACATAAGCATCCTCCATTGAACGACTATAAGCAATTTGCATCGAATAGGTCCTCGTGGTTCTCACAATGTCGTCGGTCCACCTATTGGGGGTACATCTCTAAATGTCATTCTGCGTCAAAAAACTGTTAAAAACCTTTTTTTATTTGTATCCTAAATCAATAATAATTAGCGCTTCAATAACGTGTAGAACGTTAATCATTATTTGACGAAATCCTTTTCAAATGAATAAACTGTCAAAGAAGTAAATATAAAACAGATGAGTAATTGAGTGGCACAAGCAGTGGCGCAGCGCGTGAGAGATTATAGATTAGATTCAGATTGTCCAGACGTGACATCGATATAATCTGCATGCCTACTGTACTGTAGCCTCTGTGACAGCGATAAGCGGAGAATCCACAGCGATTTTTGTCATATTTTTATAACATAGCTTATGTTGCTACAATTATATTTGAGCGTTTCACTTGCAACCGCTTATCAAAGATTTAATAAATTAAATTTAAAACAATATATTCAGCATAATTAACTCATTGCTCTTTTCCTAAAAGTAAAAGCTATTGAAGTAAAAAATGAAATAACTTGATGAAGTCGGTATCTGGATGCTGATTCAAAACACTCCATTATCATGGTCCGACTTCCACAAGTTTTTTGATACTTTTCAATGTTGGAAGTCGATTCCTTATTTAAATTATTTTTTACCCTTTTAAGTTATGCATACCTGTGTTCACTCGCCTAAAATACTTTCTCATTCACACAACACTCAGTTCACCATCGACAAATTACCATTAAATCATCAAGGTAAGCAAATACATTTTTCAGTTGATTGACTATAATTTAAAACTACTCGACCAATTTTGATAAAATTCCATTACTGCTAACTTGGAGGTATATTCTACTGTACTGTTGAATGTGAATCCAACAAAAACATTATCAACATTCAGTTTATAATAAATTGGCGAAGTAATCGAGTAACAAACATACATAGTCGAATTGAGTACCTTTTTGGAAATCGATTAAAAAGAGATATGTAACACTTTATTATTAGGTACTGGTATTATATAAGAAAAGAAACAAAAAATACATATGGCATTTGAAATGATAGAGATCGGTACTATCAACTAAGTAATAATAATATCTTTCAAGCAGAGTACCTACATAATTTAAGAGTAATTTAAGTACAAATCACAAATATAATTTAAGTAGTTTAATTAGTACTAGTAGTAACTACTCTAAAACTACTAAGTAATATATGAGTAGTTAAAAAAATGAATTAATTTTTATTTCATCTTCACAAACTTAATATAACTTTACACATATTATTTAGTTAGGTATTAAAATAGCTTATTGTAACTATAACAAAGTTTAAATTCCTAGGAAGAGTATAGTAAAATATAATATTTATTGAAAACTAACAATGGATAGCTAACAATACTTTTTTATTTTGTAAATGTATCAATTACCGTGTGCGCTGTGGCATGTAGAAATAAAATAGACTTCCTTTCCGCACACTTGCCTAACGAGGCACTGAAAAATTACCACAAACAAGAAAATCACTAATACAGACATATGAATTGCCCATAAATAGCAATAACTTTCACACAGCTAACCACAAGCAACTGTAAAAACAGTAATAATCAATAACCAAGTCAGTTGTAACGCACCAGAAGAATAATCTTTCTAGGAAATTATCTTGAAGCAAAGTTTTAAAAGTGTAGGGAAAAACATATTAATCTTGTTCTACACTGACCATTGACCAAAGGTTTTATTGTCTTTCTAGATTGGCAATGGTCAAAACTACATGTTGACTTTTGCTTTGTTATGATAAAATCTCCTGAAACCACGCATAGAGTATCATATTGGCTTAAATTCATTCATTCGTTCTCCAAATTTCCATTAACAAATTGATCAAAAACAATGGCCAACCTGGAGCCTAAAAAAAAGAAATTAATACTTGTTATCATATTTTTTATAAATAATCTCTATTAAGATTCTATATAATTGAACAATGAGGCTGCTGGTTAAATTATTGTAAAGTTTTTTTTAATAACAAGTAATAAAATAAGTTTATTACCTAATATAAGTATGTTGTTATGGATATAACTGTGTAAGACTCTTTCAATTTCTTATCGATAAAACGGCCAAAAAATCCTGAAGGAATTGAAGGTACAATTATTTGAAGGTAAAATTACAGGCACAATGAGACTTAACAACTATGTCTCAATGTGACGGGCGCAGTGCAATTCGTGAGTTGTCATGAATTAAAACTGTTATAGGCAGAGGTTAGTCCACTTAACATCAGGTGGGCCTCGAGCTTGTTCCGTCACAATAAAAAAAAAAGATACAATACTACAATTTTTTAAAGATTAAAAGTTTAAGTTGACTGATGATATAGATAAAAATACTTTCCAAAATAAAACCGCTAGACAATTTTTTCATCTAGAAACTGATATATGCGCTATATTTTTGACAGTAGTATATTTAAACGCCTAAAGTTTTAAAAGGGTTTCATCGCGCTCGCTAGCACTTTGGGCCCTTTCATTATCAACATAAGCCCTTCAAGTTTCTTGACAAGTTTTGATCAGATACGTTTGTGATTGTGGTAAATAGCTGCTTAAGTGGTAAAGGTCGCGCCTTCATATCTCAGATCTGGCCCACAAAAGGCATAAAGTTGATCATCATCCATTTTGAAAAGACTTACAGATTTGGAGATAAGAGTTTGAACATATAAAATAAAATGTACCTTCAGACAAAGAAATCACAAAGATTTTTAAGTTCTAGCTGTAAAAACATAGGTTCTTATTTTATAAAATAAATAATTCCAGTTGTTTCTGAAACATTTTAAGTCATTTTTTAAAAGATGCGTTTGTTTTTGTCCTGTAGATGTTCTTAGGAGCTAGTTTCTGGTACTATATTTTACGAATGAAGAGAGATATTGTTTTCTATCTCATTATATTCGTGCAAATACTACCTTTTCATACAGTTTTTCAATACCGTGTAGAATAGTAGAAGTCTAACTGAAGACACTTGTAATTGTTCCTCTTTTTTAGTTGTTTCTCAATTGTGTTATATACGTTTTTTAACGCAAAACAGACATTAGTTATTAAGTATTATTTTATAGATAAATGAATTACCTAAAATATAATTATCGTAAAGTAAATGCTATGGCGGGATATGAAATTTATATTTTAGTTTTGTTCCTTTTGTTTATTGGTCGTTAAAATATTGTGTTTGATTAAATACTTCTTTATTAACTGTTGAATTGATTACTTTAGTTAGGGTTGCAATATGTAAGGTAAACCTAATTTTTAATATATTTGATGTCGCTAACCTTTTAAAGATATTACGATTGCAAAATCTCAGTAACGCGTGTTCTTTGTCCTTACATTGCAATATGTATTATAGTTAATTTTGTGCGTCATCCCTATCCCAATTACAAATAGTTCTAAGAAACTGACTGCATATACTTCATCGATGCAATTGACAATGCACCTAGAAATAAATTAGAAGCTGTGATGCGAATGGAAAAGTACTTTTGTTGTTTATGAGAACTAACTTAAAGTGGCGCCAGGTTTGTACTTTGTACAGTGACCAAGACAAGTCTCACTGGGAAGTAGAGTGATCCATAGTTAGTATATTTGATAGACGATTCTTTAAAACAGTTAATCATCTACACTTGCATGGCGGTAGGATACTTTCAGATCAGAATGTGGTCCAGCTTCTTACGATGTGTTCGGGAAGCCAGCTAGTAATTGTAGGTTGAAACGTAACGGACAATAAATGTTTAGTATAGAAAGACTAAGAATTAATAATTTAATGAATAAAGTAATGAAGGCATCTAAGGTTACCCTATTAGCTTGAGGTATTAATTAGTAGCCCTAGGAAATTGAACAACCGAACCAACATCTAAATATGTACCTCGTGACTGATGACAATGTACATGTTCCAGGCATCCTCTGTTTCCCCGTTAACATTTAACTTGTGACTAATAACAATGTGTATGTTCCAGGCATCCCCTATTCCCCCTACTGGCTCTGATCTTCGAGAAGTGCGAGCTAGCAACGTGTACTCCGAGAGACCCCGGCGTGGCCGGCGGAGACGTATGCTCCTCAGAGTCCTTCAATGAGGACATCGCCGTCTTCAGTAAACAGGTAAATCCTCACGAAATAATAATTATTGACAAGAAATATAGCCAAACCAAGGTCTATTCCAGCAGCTGACCATAGTCAGAGCCTATTCGGGGTTAAAAGTGTATAAACAGACCACTCGCGAACAGGTAAAATAGGAAGTAGGTTAGCTAATCAGCGTCAAAAATCAGTTTTATAATGATTTAGCCAGTACTTCTGTCAGCTTAGAATACCAACGACATGATTTGGCTAACCCAGCTAATAGAGAACTCAAGTTTTCTCTTCTCGAGCGTTCTCGAGCGTATTGACAGCTGTTCGTGTAGAAGCAAAATAACATGTCAAGTTGTAACTTCTACTGAAGTCACGTTGGTGTTCGTAAGCTGGCAGATCTAGTGGAATCATTGCTAAATTTGGTAGTCTTCCATATCTATGTCATCTTCTATTATGCAAGAGTAAGACCTCAGTTCCCAGAAGTTCGTTGAATCGTACCTACTATCAAAAGTATGTTGTATTTATTAAGCTTATGATAATAGTAAGACCTTTTTGTCATCATTAGGTTGTTAATGGCGATTGATTTTACCCACTACTGAGACATGGTGGTTCCCAGAAGTTCGATTGATTGAAATATCACTGATGCAAAAACTCATACCTACGCCTACAATTAATTAATTACCTCAATGTCGCATCTGTCTGATTCCTAGAAGCGGATCTCTGTATCTATGGAGTCATATACCTATAATAACGTGAACCTCTTAAAATGTAAACATAATATTTGTGCGAAACACATGTTGTCAGTCGTAAGGTACAATTTAAAGCATTTTACGAACTCAGTTTCTCCCTTAAATGACATCATTCCACGCCGCACGACCAACGAAAATGGTAACCAGAAACCGAAAAAATCCGGACGAGTAATAAAAATCTATGCTTCCCCAATTCCATTCCATACCTACATAAAACCCATTCATGGACACCGTTCGAAAATTGCTTCGAAAAGAGAGAACCGAACGGTACAACTTCGTACGAGGCACCTGCCGCCATTGCTCGTCAAAATTAAAAATAATAAAAAGTCCGCGTTCCCGACGCATTCGATTTTTAAATATTAAAATGTCGCATATAAAATGGCGGGCCGTAAATCAGAAGCTGCAATTTCTTGATGCTTTAATAACTATAAAGCGTAATTAGTGCCGGTGGATGCCCGGATCGCCCAGTTATCGTCCATTATCGATTGTTTACGCGTTTTTACGTCTCTTGATTCGGTATGCATTATCGATTCGAATCGATATTGTTTGGAAGCAATGACTGTAAATTAATTTACGTTTTGTGATTGTAAACGATTGGCGTTGCTTTGTAAAGTAAACCTTTAATAAAACATACCTAGAAACGAAACAAACTATTTAAAACATAGATTATTCTACCTATTGATAATAGTCGAATCCACGAAGACAAAGGTAAAGATGAATGATAAGAAAACTTGAGGCGATGAGCGTGATTTATGTCATTTGAAGATAATCGATAAAGACAAACCATCCCATCCCAAATCTATGTCCGGAAAAAAATACGACCTTACAACAGATTCTGTGTTAATACATTTCTCAGAAGGTTGAAACCGTCCCGTTGTTATTTTTATTACATCCAATAACATCCCGGGAAGTTTTAAGTAGAAAGTAGCGTTAAAAGTTTTTAAAACGCTGCTTCATTCAGCGGTTTGCCGTAATAACATGACAAGGCAAATCGACATAGTAACACTTATTATTTGAACGACAAAAAAGCTTACATAAATGGAGTCATTTCATAACAATTCGGCTTCGTAAAACAGGTAATCTGGATACAAAACCGACAATCAAGGGCCGTGTAATTTATTTTACAAATTTATTATACCGCAGTTTCTTTGTATTTCGTTTTTTTTTCAATAGACACAATAAGCGTTGACATGTGCCAATGATATGCAATTTAAAAATATATTTTGTTTCGATCTTTGTGCATCATTTTGCCGGAAGTAACTCGGTATTTGCGTATCAAGTTTCACTTTTAACCGTTAAGATAAAATTGTTATTAATTTGTTATCAGTCAAAGACTTCGTTGTGTAGGTAGTAATTATTGAAATTAAATGGTATTTATAACCGTAATATTGCAAGCAGTGTCGACTTTCATGACCCTCGATAACGGAGATAAATAACTTGTCAGTGTCGTGGAACTGACCATTCTGTAATTTATGTTATGCATTGACTCACAACATTTGATAGCAAAATGTACCTATTTTGTTGCGTAAATTACGAAATCACTATTCAAAATAATTGAACGTAACTGATAGTAACATAAAAATATTATCGTTTGGAGATTAGAAGCGTTGTAAAATGTCACATTTATCATATTTGGACATGTAACACGCACAAAGGCTAATCGGTCGGTTTAATTACTCCAATAAAACGTTTATCGGTACCGGTGGCACGTGAAATCACCACAAAAAGAGATTAAAATTCGGACTTCCCGCTCTATCGCACTCTTTAATAAGTGACGTCCATAATTCATCGCACCACGAAATAAATCATAAACTGTAAAGTGTTTATTTTCAACGTACTTAATATGTTATAAATTTATTTAAGTGGCATGCGGACTCGCGCGGTACGATTGTGAGCGAGTGATTGATATAGTGCTCTCAGTGGCAAGCGATCGGTTTAGTTGTGATACTGTCATCCCTAGCTGTCATCGATACGCGCGGTGCGGTGGCGTGGTGCGTCACTGGTTCAACGTTGCGATGCTCCTACTATTCAAGTGCGTTGACACTCATCCGTGAATTAGCATGCCTTTTTTTTGCCATAGTTAATGACATTTCGAGATGTATTTCGTCATTTCTAAACAGTACGGCATATTTGCCTGTTTCTTTACTACGAACTATCTCTAACTAAGTCTTCACAACTATCTATCTAAATAAACATAAAAAACTATGGTGTTACTCCATCGAAAGGATCCCTCGCAGAGCCATTATGTTCGTTTTTAAACGACTTATTAAAACAGTTATGACGAGGAACGTTAATTTATGAAATGCTAAAACGAAAATCGCCAGTAACAGCGCCTTCACAACTAATTGGATAAATCAAGATGATATTTTTATTGAACGGAACGTATAATGAGAAGTAATTAAAACATAATTGCGGGAATGTTAATTGACATCGTGGGGGGACAATCTATCGACATCTGAATCGTTTGGATAATGCTTTATGTTTGTTTGTCTACTACACATTGCGGTGACGGCGAGAGTTGCGAACACTGCTTAGTTTGTTGAAGACAGCCGATGATTTTTTTATCGAGTGCACGGTCCATGCATGTCTCGAGTGCCATAATAGCATGCTATAAATCTTCAAACTGGTAGACAGACGCTAAATCTTTTTTGTCACCCCTTTTAGCAGTAGCAGTCACATCTTTGCTATAAAATTTCCCAGTTTTAAAGTTACTTCTGATTATATGAATAGCGTGATCGTGGTAGTCATACGTTATTCCCAGTGCTATAAGTTTTTTAACGCAGTTCTCACAAATACATAGTTCTTTGCTGGTAATTAACCACGATTCATTTCTCGATCTTCACAAGATTATAATCAGGTCTGTTCACTTTGATCACTGATTTGCATTTAATATCGAGTATGAATGCCATCGACGGTTATGCTTGAAAAAGAAATATTTCTTCGACATGAGCGACTTCATTAGCTTCGACATAATCGTTCGCATTGTCTTTGAATTACTGAATAATATTATCGGTGTCGTTAGTACCGACGCTGATGTACGTTGAAGCGTATATGAATTTGATCAGTGTAATCACTTTCGGCTCAAAGGAATTTCCACGATATCATTATAGCTGTAATGTTGAATAGCAATGAATCAGTCATCGATCAGTTTAATGCGATATTAAATCGCTGTAAATAATAACTAATATTGGCGCACTACCCGTGCAGTTTCCCTAACATTTGATGCTAGTAACTAGACATTGTAATTATGTGAAGCAAACATCACACGAGAAAAAACTGCGTCGAGATGGATCGGCGCACGCACGTCTCCCGCGCAGAGATTATCTATTTGTAGATATGATCTTCATCGATCTTCGTTTCAATCAGTTTGCTCTCAGATGACTTTTGTCCGACTTTGTCATTGAATATAAAACAGATGGAAAAAAGCTGTTAAATGTGAGCGATGCTGCTCTTTTGTGTGCGTCCCCGCGAACAGTTCTGCATTATGTGTTTGTTTACATCTGTCCGCGTCCGCGGGCCGCTTGCTATGCGTAATCGGCGATTGTCATAGGATTGTGACGGACAATTGAGCTTCTTTGTCACCGTGATCCAATTCGGAGTTTCGCACCGAAATAAAATAAATAATGGCGGATCGATGGTCGGCGCGGGTGCTGTCTCGCGCAGCTGCGCCCGCGCCTCGTATTCATTAGCCGCGCGCGCTAGAGTGGAACCGCGATACGATACGTTTTTTGTCTCTCGCTCGCACGCAGCACTTGCATTTTTTTTCGACAACGCATCGGCGATTTCGTTTTATCGTCCCCATCGAGTGGTTTTTGCCGTTTGGCATTCCTTACGCATCTCGTTTCGGGATCGCTTTGAGGTTAAAAAATGATAGATACTCTAGGTTTCGGTTACGTGGGAAAACGGATTTAGCTCAAAGTAAACAACCGGAGCGGTCGGCGGTCACGACTTCCTCGCTTTTAATGAACGATATCGAGCATTAGCTCGCTATAATCTACGATTACGACTGTGCCTTTAAAGCAAACATAAACTGTAGATAAAAACACTTTTATTGCGAATTACGTGCAATTATATTAATACTTGCGTAACGTGTTACATTGTCATCATATTCCTGATAATAATGATATTACCGGCATAAATATCAAATCGAGAATCGGATTCACCTCGAAGCCTGCGAAAGGAAGTCGTGATGGTCTGTGTCTAGCAAGCGTTAGGCATCATTAACGCTGAACATCATAAGAATGTGAAATTATAAAGTAAGATATAACTTTCTTGAATTTTATACAATATTTTAAGTGAAAAATAACATCGATTATTCTGGCGACCTGCGACGCTCTTACAAGGTTACGTCACACCGAATTTCTCTCGCAGTGGAATCTCCGTGAAAGTGTACTTTATTAATTTTGTGTTCCTTTTGAAAGAAAACACTCGTTACACAATTGCATTCGTGTTCCGTACTCAATTATTGAGGCTAATGAAATCTTGTCACGATAACAAACTGTGGTCATTATTCGTAACTGCCACTTAGCACCTAGGTTAGCATTGGATTGTGTAAAATGACTGTGCTTATTACCGGCCTTTTCATAATTCGAATGTAATATTCTCAATCAATAGATGATTGGTCTATTGATAGCGAAATGGCATACAATAGGGATAATCACACGATCTGACTAAACTGGACAATGCTTGCGATTGTGTGAAAGCTGTACCTAACCTCAGGTCAGGTGGAGAGGAGTGCTCATTCAAGGAATTTACTCTAATCTTTGGTGAAGTAGTTATACTACTCACGATAGCGTGCGTTGTTTAATTACAGGATGACACGACTACGACTGAGTGACTCGCATTAACATTTTCAATGATTGCTAATCGTTTTTTTATTTACGTCACGCCAAAGTTACTGGTATCGGAAAAATACATGTAAAGATTTGAGGGATCGAAATTTGAATACGCCAATCGGATAGTGTCACTGCTAGTCTAACTGTGATTGGCGGAACGTCTTGTGTATAGGGTGATGCCATTATACACGACAGTTTAAAAATGGAATTTTTAATGCGTATAGATTGTGTAGATGATTAGTTGTCCTTTTTTGGCGTGGTCTGGAGCGAGTAACAGCGGATGGTGTGTAAAAAAAGAAGTCGCGTCAACTCGCGGCGCGCGCTAGAGGTATGACTTTTTGTAGTCGTCTCAGAAAAATCGCGATATAAATGGACGCCAAATGAGTATTAATTCGCACCGGTTAATAATGACATAAATACACTAGTTGCGAGCTTTGGTTGTAAAGGGTGATTTATTAATTCTGGTGGTTAGTTTGACAGTTATGTGTATTTCTCTCATCTTTGGTGTCATGTGAAATGGTTTTATAACAAGCTATACTAAATCATTTGAAAGCTGTTTTGCTATTCTATAGAATCTTTAAAAAGCAGTTCCATGTTGAATTTTTAATGTTAAATATTTTAAGTGATTAATACGTCGTAAATGGCTGATCGAGTGAATCATTTGGACTTTGTACTGTATTTGTTTGTGTTTTTTTTTCGAGATTTTTTTTTGTAATAATATGCATGTGTAGAAGTCTCTGTGGTATAAGGCATTACCTTTACTACACTGAAAAATATCTTTTTCACATGGAACGGATCTTCTATTCCAAAATCTTACTTACCGATTAAATATCTTCAGTTTTTCTATCGATTGACATAATTTTAAAGAAAATCATCTATATCGATTGGCGGATATACGAATTTTCTTATGTAACTCCAGGTCGGTCAGATCTGATTCTCATTTGAGGAAATTTGCATTTAAAATGTTGACTCAGATTTGACAGTTGGTTGTAACAGCACCCTGTAGTGTTTGCAATTATGAAGAGTGGTCGGCGCATACCACGCGACACGTCGCGTTTCGTCGCGTGGGATTTCAACGACATTTTTCGCGTGATTCCGATTTAGAGATCCGTAGGAAGACGGAACCTTTTGGGCGTCAGCTGTTTGTTTTTATAAATATACTGCAATCACCAGCGCAAGTAAATTGTCCACCGCGGTCAGCAGTTGAGCTCAACGCTCTATGTTTCCGACGCTCTGATGTGACATTTTCCGACAAATCTTTATATATATCCAAAGTACTAACACACAAACTTGGGCTACTCAAAGTCTTAGTAATTTCTGAGATACAGCTAACCAAAACGGTGCTAGGGGTATTAGGTACTAACAGCTACGGAACCCTTCGCTAAGCATAGATCGACATGCACTTGACCGCTTAATATTGTATTTTTTTAAATTAAAGAGCATAATGTTAGTGTGTCGAGAAAGGAATGATTGCCACACCGATTTAAAAAATAAACGTAGTGTCCCGTGAGTGCCGGGTCAATATGTAACAAAGTATCTGCTTGCTATTTAAGAGGTTTACTTATATTAATCATATAGGATATTTATGAAAGAAATGGTACTGACATAAAACGGATTATTCCTGAAATTCCCCACAAACCATACCCAATATAGTTTTCTTTGTTTTTTTTTGTTTTACACGTTTTTTTTTTATACCACTTATATTTATTGATCGCTGTGAGGATTTAGGAACCATTCCCGAAATCCCCCACTATTATAAACAATGAACTTATACCAAATAATACACGTATCTTTTATTTTTTTTTAATAAATTTAGGATGTATTGGACTAATCCCATATAACATCATGAACTTAGTAAAAATCAAAGAGCAACATAAACTCTGGATGAAGCTGCCTTGGCCGCGTCACGCTGCGCCAAAACTTCTTGTACTTGTAATGACTTGTGTTTGCCCTAAAGCCATATTTCGCTATGTAGAGCATGCCATAAATAACTAATCAGCTGTCAGTGCGACTAACGAGTCGTCAAAAAGACACCAATTGATAATTACAACCATGTACAGATGTAATTAATTTGTTTCTCACGACGCGACGCGGCTGGAACTCCACCAATTATGTTAATAAAAAACTTTAGCACTAACAAAACATGTCACAAAATATAACAGTATATTTAGTGATAATTCCGTCAATATTCCTTGTAAGTAGACTTAATGCACGTAATCAAGCTAGTAAGATTTTAATCGCGTTTTATTTCTATACAAAGCATCTTCAGAAGGTCTTGATTCTTCAAGCACGCGATCGAGAATGAGGCATTGAAAATCATTTTTTAGTAGCTGAGATACATAGCGGTTTTGACGTCACATCCGATGAGTCGAGAGTTTTGTCGGAATAACCAACTTTTTATTTTTAATTGTTAAATATCACGCAAAATAGCGCCTGAATCTGATTAATAAAAATATAGGTTAATGTTTACCTTTCAATTCTTTGCTTTGTGAATGAAATATAATACAAATTATTGTTTCCACAAATGATTTCTTGCTTAGATATTATCTATGGATGGTCATACTTCCTTCTATCATTTCACAGACTCTACCATAGAGAACGAAAATAAACCAGCAAGGTCTGTGGGCCATCGATCCAAACGTTTATAACTGCGAACAATAAAAAAAAAAATTCGTTATGTATTTGACAGCGATAGAACTCTAGCAACAACCAAAATATTAAGACCCAAAAACATCTTCAAATAACGAACCAACATCGCGAATACAGAGGTTTAACTAAACTGGTCGTTTGAAAGCCATCACCAGCTAAACTTGACCTCTCGTCCGGAAGAAACAGTTATCGTTGCGGGGTCAATGCGTGTTTGGTGTAAATAAGGGTAGGTAGGGGCAAGGAGGGGTGGACGACCAGTCAGAAGCAGCTGACGTGTATTAGGGTGGGTTTACCTACTGTAGGGTGGAAATGTACGTTTTTCTGCAATACCTACCGTTTAGGGTATGTTTAATTTTGTGATAAATTGAGGATTATTTTTGGATGGATTTTTTTGTGTTGTGATTCTTTTCTCTGAGAAAGAAATTATCACTCATACTCACTCGGACTATTGTACATAGACCCTTAATAATTAAACCTTTTTTATGTGATTGTCTCGGAACAAGCACGAGGCTCACCTGATGTTAAGCGGACTAACCACTGCCTATAACAAATGCAATTGCGCCCGTCATACTTAGACATGCAGTTGTTAATTCTCATATGACCGTAATTTTACTGGCTCTCAACACTCAAGGACAAGGACACAAAAAAAAACAGTTTTTACACTCATAGCCAGGTTAGGTGACCACATGATCTACATGACCGTGGTATTCGTGAGTTTATACCAGTCCAATAGTTAGGCCATCTAAAATCAAAACAAAAAAAATTAAAAAATTTAATTTCCCTCTATAAACATCAACGCCTTAATATTATGGATTTATTTTTATATTCTATGCATCAAATAATACTTCAAAGTATTTGAAAATACAATATGACCTATGTATAAAAAATATATTATGATCTTTCATTTTAACGCATAAGCATACAAACACATCCTCACAATACAATACAAAAAGTCCAAACACCAAAAAGTTTACAGAACAAACTTTAAAACCATAAAGATTGGCTTCAAGCGTGCACACAGATGCATCTAGTGAGGAGATTAACAGACATCTGCTTAGTATTAAATATAAAAAAAAAGTTAAACTTAACAAAACGTGCAAAAAACATATGAATATTATACTAATACGTGCTTTGTAGCATCTCCTCTATTCGTTATTGAACATTGTTTGCTTTTGTGTTAATATATTTAAAATTACATATCCATAGAATCTTTTATTTAACCCTGAAACGGTGACTTGGGTGAAATTTAGCATGAATTATTAAAATTTTAAAAAAAACATTGGGTGAATTCTTGAAACTCATCATAAATAGCTTCATTAATTCAGAAGTCAACAGCTATAGTAAATAAATAGTATAATAAATTTTGCTGGTATTTTTAATTGTTTTTTTTTTTTTTTATGCCTGATAGTTTAGCCTTTGACCACTATCTCACCTGATGGTAAGTGATGATGTGGTCGAAGATGTTGAGCAGGCTAACCTAGAAGTACTGGCTCTCAAGGACAGCTGCCGGAACACACCGTTAGGTGCTTGGCGACAGATTTTCTACTTTTCTACTTCTCGCTCAGTAGTAATGTCACTAGCGGTCACCCATCCAACTCATGACCGCGCGCGACGTTGCTTAACTTTGCTGATCGGTTGAGAACAGCTAAGTAAACTTCGCTACGAGCACTTCGAAATAATTTTCGAAAAATTCGGAATAACGTTGCTTCTTATTTCCATTTACTGCAATAAAATGGAGTGTACTATACACTGCTACATTAAAAAAAACTTAATACCATCTCGCCTTTATATTCTCGCATCGACTTTTCTAAACTCAGATTTCCTCAGTTTTGTTTTGGCTCATGTATTAAGGGACCAGCTTTTGTTGTCTACTGGGCAATGGCATGCATATAGAAAAATGTAGTTGATTTATCATTTCCAATCAATAATGAAGACTTTATTAGTGTTAATAATTTCGTAGCACGGTATTTTGATGCCAAATCCAATAACAGACATCATAAAATAATTACGTATTTCTCTACCTAAGGTTAAACTAGCCGGTAAACTAGTGATTCACCTCAGGATAGACGTATATAATCAAGCCATCATGCACACCGTCATTACCAAGGGTAGTTCCAACCTCCTGAATATTTCAGCACCACGTTTTACAGCATACGCGATTAAACACTACCGTGCCGCCCTCTAATTTAGTATGCCTTGGCCAATTTCCCGCTGAATTTCCCTTAGGTATCAAAATTATAGCCTAAGTGTTCTAGGGTTGAATACTAAGTTAGTTGGAGTAATTATTTTCATAAGTACTATAATTGTTTTAAAATTGCTAGGTAGAGTTAGTACAACTATCTATATTATTTCCGTTGAATTAAAATGTCTTTCGTTTGTAATTACTTTGAGGAGAATTTGAAATTGAGAGTAATGCCACTACAGTACCTACATACATAAAATATATTATGTTTTTTTTATTGTGACGGAACAAGCTCTAAGCCCACCTGATGTTAAGTGGACTAACCTCTGCCTATAACATATGCATTTCATCACAAGTCACGATATGCACTGCGCCCGTCACTTTGAGACGTAGTTGTTAAGTCTCACGTGCCTGTAATTTCACTGACTTTCAAGGACTGCTGCCGGAACACACCGTTAGGTCCATGGCGACAGATTTTCTACTTGAAAGTGGTCGCTAGCTAGGCGGGTATTCGCAAAATGCCCTTCCAACATGTGGTGAAGCTCAAGCCCGCGGTGGGATTCCAACTATTTATGATGAATTATATTCTTCATAGCTCCTAAAAGTAGAAAATAAGCTCCTAAAAGTAGTTTTACGATTTCAAACTCCAAGCTTACGCTAACACGAAAAGCGCATTTAACCCCCACTGGTCGCTGCAAATGATCGAACAAAGAAAGCAACGCGGGGACAATTCGGCACGGTGCGAAACCAACATTATTTGTACCAGATCAATCAAGATTATGTCCAGTAATGCTTCTAACCCTTCGGTCCTCCGGGCTTGTGATTGTTTCGTCAATGTGTCGATGATTAGGGGTTCACTTAAAAAGTGGAAATGCTGTGAAGATTAGTTTTTCCCAATTTGTGATTGTTGTATTAGTAGGAATAAATCAAATAAAGCCCAAATAAAAATTACGTAAATCTATTCACATTATTATTGTTCGTTGCCTTACAAAATAATGAATCTCGAAAATAAATGCTAATGTATAAGAAAGTAAGTATGTTATACAACTACAAAAACTTGAGTATCCCACAAGAAAAATATAAGATATCACGTTCCCACCGTTGATTATCTCAATATCCAATTTCACTTATCGATTTTAGCAACCCTCGCCATTTTAAAAATTACATTAACAAAAGGCAAACACTAAGCCAACCCGCAGATAAGTTATTAAACATTGCACCATTACACTTTAATTTCTGGCCTGCTGGGATTTAGGGGTTGATATTAAAAAGGGAATAAGGGTGGTGAATATGCTTAGTTATTCATATTACGCCACGCACTGAGAGCGTTTATTTTTGTTCAAACAAGCGTTTGGTACCGTGTATGTAAGAAACGCCCGAGCACCGTAGGGTTACAATGCGAACAAGTTAAAATGGCGTAGTTCGGTACCTATTTATTCCATTATGTTTGCATGCATTGTAGAACATCCGAAATAGGGCTGCTCTCTATTTGTTTACTCGAGTTTCGCTCTGTTTAAATTTTATGTTTAAAAACACTTTTTGACTTGTTTATTTTCAAATCGAGCGTGCGCGAGTGCTCTTCAGAATTAAACAAACAGATTGTTTGTTTATTTGTGTGTATGTGTGTGTGAGCGGTTGCGGTCATGAGAAATCTTTTCAAGGGTTAATAAACTATGGGATCCGGATTTATAGATATTATTGTTGCGTTCGAGTGTTGTGACTGGCTTTGAATTAGATCGGTTATATTTTTCCAAGTGCTCCATCTTTCATTTTATATATTTGGATGACCTACATACATAAGCTTTTATATTACATCCTACTGGTGGGGATATTAGGAACAATCCTTACAATCATAATACAATATTTTATTAGACAGTTTTGACGTAGATTGTGTCGACTGCATAGCATGAAAACGTTAAAAGCAAGAAAAAAATATTTTAAATGTTTTTACCAGTAAAATTAATTGCTGTGTAAAGAAATCAGTAAAACAGACAAAACTCGTTTTTTTTCATATATCAAACAAAAGAAAAATTATTCGGAATGAATAAAAAAAACAAAATGGCACATCTAACCCGAATCTGGCCATCCCTATCGAACTCATCCACAATGGATTAAAAAAACTTTTAATACGGCCATTTAAATTCATAGGTGTGTTTTGTGTTTATATCGTTTGCTGTTTTATTGTAAAAAAATGTAGAGTGCGAATCGTGGAGGTGACTGACTGTTTGTGAGAATGAATAAAAATCACATGAATGCGTGATTTTATATACGTAGATAGAGAACGTACTTTGATAGCATCATTACGACTCCATTACCTTCACTATACATTTCACTATCTTAATTGTATTATCTTAATTTAAATAATTTATCGTGCATTATTATTTATTACATGCTTTCATTTATATTAAACATTTTTCATCAAAATACATCGGCGTGAGTTTTTTAGTGTTAGCTACTTGTTTAATTATAGTAAAAAGTGATTAGTGATAATTTATTAACATGTTTATTTAGAGTCTAAGGTGATGACAGATACATTTTTTTGTTATACCACTAATGTACAAATTCGATACTTACAAAACTTAGATTGAAATGTCACAATATAAAGCCACCCAGCCTTATTACAAATAGAATATAAAGGAATAAGACTTATAGTGATTCAATGTTAAAGATTTTTTTCTTAAAAGTTCGCAAAGTTACTAATTTATAAAAAGACCTGACGCTAACTTCATATCAAATGCAATATAGTTCTCGGCTAAATTCTTCATAGAGCACCCGGCCTCATTGAACGCTGTCTGTAGAATACTTGAGGTGCTCATAGTTCGCAGGTGCTCCAAAAATAGGTGCTGTAAAAGTAGAATAGCTTCAAATGTGACCGTACAGAGTACCGTACCGTAGAGTAATATATATAATAAGAAATACTAAATACCTGTTTTAATTAATTCAGTCAGATTATATTGTCTGGTTCATTGATAATGAGCATCTATTTCACTAAATAGGCAGTAAGTTTTAAATTATTAAGTATAAATTTATCAGAGCGCTTGGTCGATGCGACGCGTGATCAAAATGCTGGCACCTATTTGGCTCAAAGAATAAGCATTGCAATTCAACGGGGCAATGCTGCCAGCATGCTGGGCACGCTGCCAACTGATAGTGGGCTAGAGCATTTGGACTCCCTATGAGTCCAAATGCTTTTACTGTAGTAGATGTAGTATTGTAGTAGCTGTAGTGTTGTGTGTAGTTTGTGGTATTTGTTTAATAAAGGCATACCGCCATAAAAAAAAGTATAAATTTAAACAAAATGTAATACATAAGGTATACGTTTGTACTTCTTTTATAAAAACTGCTAGCGAATTACTAAACTTAATATACAACTCAACTTCTACTACATTATAACTATGATTACGTCACAGTTGAAGCGTGAACAATGATGACATTTGATAAAAAAATAATTTATACTATATTTTTATCTTCTAGCTACAATTCCACACTTATTCCGAACGTAGTATCGATACCAGAATATTTTACGAAATAGTAATAATATCTCGATGACGAAATACCACCATGAGTTGATACAATGTTGTAAATATTCTAACTTTATAATTACCTAAAGAAATATCTACACTAGGCAGTTACACTCGGTAAATTTTTTTCAGGTATTATAATCGATTGTATATTTTGATGAATAATATTAATAATCATATAGTTAATTAAATTTTAAGAGGAAATTTACTATAGTTTTACCAGATTTTATGAATTTGTTGTTTGCTGTGTTCATTTAATTGTAATATAATAAACATTAAAACTGTATAATCAAATATTCTGTAGTCTAAGGTATTCATACCATATATACTCATTTCAGGTACTCATATCGGTACCGATATTTTAGTATTAGAAGTTATGAGGTAGATTACTTGTGCTATTAGATCCTTATAAATGAATCGTCTTCATATCGAACCTGTACATCGACAAGATGGTCTAGGTTGACTGGATCGTTAAAACTAATTACCAAATTAAAAACAACTTTAAACTTCAGTATTAAAACTTAGATTGCTTTAAACCCAAGCTGTCTTATAAGTTACCTCTATGTGTACTAAGAATTGACATTTTGCATATACATATTGTAATTAACTAGTAAGTACATTTATACGTTACCTAAGGACATTTGAGTCTTCACGACTTCAACGGATGTGACCTTATTTTATTCCAAGACTGTTAGTTCTGATCTTGATGGATATTTTTCTTTAATAATAGTTGTTTTATAGAAGGAAGTTTAAAAAGTAATATATGACTGTAATCGGCGCTATTATCGTTTTAGATTATATTATAAGTAAGTTTATTCTTAACGTTTTAGATCAAATTGAAGTTAGTTATCAGTATTATTTTCAATATGATTATTAATGTTAATTTTTGCATTTGAATGTTTTACTTATTTTATTTGCGATTTGGATTCGTATGATTTGTATTTTTAGTATGCTTTAAGTTATTGTGGTATCGAATAGTCAGAGTCCCGGTAATGTAGTCGTGTCAATAAGTCACTATTATCAAGTCAAGATTTTTTTGATTAATGGTCATGCATTCGATGCATATAGCAGTTAAATATCTTATCATATCACACTGCCATTTTCGTAGCCAAAATCCGATTTACCGAATTTAAAATACTAATTTTTAAATGTACCTACTGGTAGATTTAACAAGTATGTACCTTTAGCATGATGTATGTTGGAAAAATCTTAAGATGGAAACCCTCGTCTGTGGGTTTTTTTTAGTACTAAACTGTTTAGTACCAGATCACTATTGCACCTGATGTTAAACGATGATGTGATCGATGATGGAGGGGGCTTACCTAGAACATATCTATCCACTCGCGTTCTAAAACAGTTTTTTCAATCTTGTACGAGTATCTTGTTCCGTATCCATTCTATAAGATCCAGGTATTCACGAGTTTCGAATAATATTGTTTGTGTCACCATTTTTTTTCATTTATCTTTTATGTTGATAGGTAAGCCTTTGACCACAATCTCACCTGATGGTAAGTGATGATGTGGTCGAAGCTATTAACAGGCTTAACCCAGAATTACTGGCTCTCAAGGACAGCTGCCGGAACATACCGTTAGGTACTTGGCGATAGATTTTCTACTTGAGGGTGGTCGGTAACTAGGCGGGTATTTGCAAAATGACCTACCACCATGCTGTTAAGCTCAAGCCCGCGGCGGGATTCGAACCGTGGGCCTGCTGCGTAGCAGTCCATAGCCAATGCCACTGAGCCATCACTGCTTCAAAAGTTTGAATAGTTATTGAACACCAAAGCGATGATTCCATAAATTTACCCCTAAAAGTATTAAAAATGTTTAGAGTAACTTTACCCGTAACGAATAAAATCAGTTCAAAAAGTATTAAAAATGTGTTAGATAATGTAAAACTCCTCTCTGAATCTCGCGTTTTACGTGATTAAGTACAATAGTTAGACAATATAGCAACAAAATAACAAGATGAATTTCCCGCCAAAAACTTCAGCGTTGGCCTTGAACTTACCTAATTAACAAAAAAATAAATAATTGTTTATTAAATTTATTAGTGTAAAGGTTATCAATCTAAGATAACCATGAGTTCATAAAACAAAGAAACTTTTCCAAGAAATATTTGTCTTTATGTACATATACATAGATGTTTTATCTATATACATTTTTTGCTCGTGTAGCGGAACTTGCTTAGGACTAGTATCCTATCGATTAATAAAAGAAACGAAATAATAAAAACTTGATTAGTAGTTAAAGCAATAACAACAATTAACTAAGATTTAGGTGGCGCATAATAGTTGGATAGTTGTAACCACCATTTAACCGAGCACCCCGAAGTGAGACATTACACCACCTTTATGGCCCTTTCTAATTCGTGCCAGCCCTCTGATCGCATTAATGGCCGAAAAACTGACCTTCCGGGTCTAAATGACCCCCAAGGGAACGCTTAAACGGCCAACTAACGCGGCGAACGACGCGCAGAATTATCTACATTTGCACAGTGCGAGCAATGCGCCTTCAACATGGACAAAATCATACATGTATTTTTGTTTTTAAATGTCTATGTGTTACTTTGATGTGTCACACAACATAAACAAGATTTAATATCCGTTTCACGAGACGCAATAATCCTAATTCACGACACACAAAATTACATGTCATTCGTGATTTGTAAACAGGGATAAAATGATAATTACACGTTACCCTGACAACTGTCAAAACCGGATCACGCCTCCCAGCGACGGACGTTCCGTAAATTAATAAATCAAAACACCTAAATCCTAAGTGACAAAACTCACATCAGAAATTACAGGTCACAAATCGTCACAGACCATGGCCATAAATCAACTTGAATTCTTTGTGCGATAAAAAAAGGAAACTAAGCAAATAAATACTCCAGCCGGGTCTTCTACCTGCCTTCGTATCTTTTGAATACTTTTCTTGTATTAAAATAAAATTTTTGAACGCACGGATTTGGGGGCAAAAAATGCACTAAAAACGTTCCTTTCATTCCATCCATCCCTCTTTCACATGCCATCTCCTGTCCCGCTCTAATGGGGATGACGCTCTGCGCGTTCAACTCAAGCGTCATCGTCATTTAGAAATTTTGAGATCAACTGCGTTTATTTAGGAAAGTCTGTGCGAAATAGAGACGACGTCTTCGAAGACTAACCTCTGTGACACGGCGCGGCGCGAGTTTCGAGGCCACTCGCGCTGCAAGTTTGTGACAACACGACAACAAACCGTAAAACATTTATAAATTCCTGTTAGCTATGAATAATTTTCGATCATTTACATATATTTTATGGACGACAGAAACACTACACAAACAAAAGATCCGTTCCGCGTCTAAGTTCTTTTAATTCCAGCATAGAGCCCAAACAAAAGTTAAACAACCAAACCTCATTTTATAGACCTCAGTTTTATGGCCACAATATTCAGTAGGAGCCATTTTGTTAAGAATATTTATGGCATTTTTTGTGCTCGCCAAGGAGAAATGACTGATATTTGACGTTTACAAGTATACCATAAAGACATTTGTTCATTACGTCCCTTTACGGTCGGAACTTCGGCAGTAAACGGAGAGGAATAAATATATTCGCACGTCGTTGTGTCCAAACAGGTGATTAAAGCAAGCGTCGCGTCGCGGTCGCCAAAACAATCGCGGTATGACGCGGGAGCCGGTGCGGGACGCACAGTGGTGTGGTGACGCTACGCCGCATCGCATCACGTGGCCCGCGCATACAACAAGACCACGCGCTCACTATAAATAAAAATTTCGTAACAGGAACGCGTCGTATTAATACACTATAATTTAAAATTTTGAACTACTTCAGTAGCCGTTCGTCTCAAGCGAGCATTTTTTAACACAAAAATTTGATAAAAAAAATCACCTGCCTGCCGACCAAAGTTATTAAATAGGAGGCAGCTTAACTAAATTACAAAACTCAACCTCTGAACATTATAGAATAATTTACCATTAAAATGCTAGGGCACCTGTCGCACGATTTTAAAGCGTACGTTTATGCATGACAAGCGTCAAAATGCCACGGAACGCTTGATTTCTTAAAAACTGTGCAGAGATCGATCGGCGGGCATCTTAGGTAGCGTCTCGGTGCTTTATTTTATCTTATAAATAGATTTTTTATTACAAATTACAGGGTACCACGTTTGGTAGCGATTTTGATGCCGTCGTTTGTGCGCTACCTACTTGTGATAATAACAGCCTTTTAAATTGTCGTTTGAGTGTACACTTCAACATTTGCTAAATAGGGTTTAATTTTCATTGAGCGGTCAGCTGAGTGTCCGTTGCTTCGATGAGGACCTTACAGATTTAATGACGAGTTCCGTAGTTTTTTGGAACGGTCAGGTAGCAAGAGATCGGGGCCACGTTCATTGCTACTCACAGGACGGCTGCCGTGCTCCCAATGCATAAAACTGATCATGTGTAGATTATTTCAAGTATAACGATGTGGCGAATGTTCCTACACGCGTCCTTACTCCCTAAGAACTCCACAAAAGGGCTTACATGAAGGCATTTATTCAATTACACAAACAATACACTACTTCGCCTGAAAGTGCACAAAAGGGGGAATAATAAAAGCTCAGGTAAACGTTATGAATAGAGAAAACGACAATTGTCGCAGGACAATGATTTTTGGGACGAGTCAAAAGTTATTCTCTACACGGCCTGTTTATTTTTACGGGGCATTCGGCACAAAAGCGGAAATAAAAATGCTATTGTGTGCCACATTTTTTCGAGTTAAATCGATAGAATGGTCTCTATGGCAGTCGAACGCATCGCATAAAGAGAAAAAAGTGGATGCTATGGCTGGCGATTCATACCCATGTGTGTTTGTATCGACACCTACCGTGAGATATGTGATGTTTTTGTTCTGAACATTATCTGATAGAGATATATTCCACCTATTTCACGTTAAGATCTAAGAGACAAAATTTGAAAATTATGACAATTCAATAAGAATATACCGTATTAAAACGAGATCTCAGTGTTATTTCAGGAAGTTCAATATCTGCTATAATAATAATAAAGGGTTTAACGAGTGACGACTCGTGACTTCTCGCATAAAACACATCGCAGTAAAACAGGAAAAAAGAAATTAACGTTATACTTAACCCGTTTAGAGTAACGAAATCTCAGTATAAAATCTTTTCGTAATACAAAAATTGACCGTTTCCACCCAAGAGTTGGTCTCAGCCGATCGCCTTATTAGCATTTAATTCGAGTTGTCCAAAAGTGGGGGGTTTCACGGGTCGCTGGCCCCCCGAATGAGGGACTTCCTCGCCGCAGGGTGGAGGAGTGGCTCCCATATTTATATTTGTTGTATGTGCCGTGTTTTTGGCCATTTCGATTGGTTACACGCTGCAGGGGGCGATTTTTGGGAAACCATTTTGTTCTAATGCTATCCACTGAACCATGTGTCAATATACCTATTAGTACTATGATAGTAGTAGTGCAAGTACCAATCAACGACTTGTCAATAGCAAATCAACACAACCTACGCCGCAAACCGCAAGCGATGACACAAAACATATCTAATAGCGTTTTTATAACATTTGTATGATGGTTATGAACATCGCATAACAATAAGCGCCATGTGGAGTTTATTTTAAGTTATTTAAATTTTCTATAAATGATTAAAATCTGTGTCAATGACCCTGCGCTCTGACTGTTGATTAGACCAGTTCGTTTATTTACTCGTCTCGTCATTATCAAAAGGGAAATGTTCTCACGTTCTTGTACAACTATGAGCTGTGCTATGGACGAGGTTTTAAGACTGTCAGTTTTTCTTTTTGCTTCAATAATTATATTACTTAGGAGTTACATTCACTTTTAAATTGTATAAATATTAACTGTTTATAAAATCACTGTGAATAAATACCTACCTTACTTTTATTTGCTATCGAGTATACTTTACCGTTTATAACAATAACTTCATAACATTCAATATAACCATTTACTAAAATTTTACATCTAAATCAGTTATTTAAACTTACTTTACACAGACTACATATGACCAATATACATCAAAATATAATAATGGTGGTGTACGATGAGTTTGAAAAAAAAAACACCATCGTCATATTTTTTAAACATGAATCAAAATTTAAAAAAGCACCACTTAATTATTAACCATAACTTTAAAAACACAGGATAAAAATTACTTAGCGTTACCACAACAGTAACGTTAATAAATTAATATACAAAGCGTGGATTCGATTATAATGCAAAATGTCTAAAATAACGACAAAATTATTCCGATAGACATTAAGTTTATCTTTAACTATTGTTCAATGATTGATGATATAATTCTATAATTTTTCTGTAAGGTAACGATAACTTATTTCATGAAAAAAAAAACTATGGCACTTATTAAATACATAAGTATGTGGATTAGGAATTAATTACTAGATACTCCCTGTACCTGCTATTAAGTTATTATTTACACGGAGAAGCACTACATAGAAATATCTTTGTGTGGATGTAAGTAGCGCCTTTTAATGCATATAACTTTAATGATCCAAAATATTTATCTCAAAATACGAACAATAACAACAATAATCATATCAATCTTTACAACAACGCTCACAATATAAGTTATGTCAGTTTTCTAATGCCCACACATTAATGTTACATTCCATTTGTATGTTTCTGCATTTTCACTGAACTTTATGTAAATATATCCATTGTTATTTAATTGTTACTTTAAACTAATTTCTCAGGCGCAATGCTAATTTGTTTTAACATTTTGTAGTTAAATGTTAAATTTTATAGTAGTCATATAAATAACAAATACGTGCTAAATTATAGATGACTTGAGATTTAAATTTAAGGTTAATAGTTTCGTTAACCTGATTATATGTTTATTCATAAGTTTTGTGTAGAATTAAGAATATATTTTTAACTCTTTGAATAATACCAATAAGAGTGATTTAACTACTAGAATTACCTACATGCTCAGAGTTTAGACAAATGATTGCATTTAGTTTCGATATTCACAATTCATATATTGAATGTTTGATGTAATAAAAAGCACTACTATATGCTTATATATTATTTATTTCGATGTGCTACAGTCCCATTGTACCTTACACGAAGAACGTGTTATACATTAAAAAAAAGAATTCTTATTTAACTTGAGAAAAAAAAAATAAACAATAAAAAGTTCACAATACTCGTAAAAATCAAATTTGAAGTCTAATGTCGTGTAATCCTAATAACTACATAATTATAAATATAATTAATGTTAAAACTGAGAAGTTTCTAAAAGGAGTAATATGTTGGTCAGTATGCATGATAGTATCGCATTTCCGGTACGGCAGGTTTTTTTATTTAAAAAAAGTGTTTCTTAAGAGGCCGTAGAGATAATCTTTTTTAGAAGCGACAATGGCCATTTGTATTAATTCCGTTCATAAATATTCAGTAGGAAGATTTTATGATAAAACCTTCAGTATCAAAGGCTTATTCCGTTCAGAAATAATAGAATGAAATGAAATTTATATTAAACTCGATCATCAAAATAGAAATGACAAAATACAACGAAAGGAACAATTTAAACCTCGTGAGGGAAAAGACCCTTTCGTTGTAGTATTTTGAGCTTAAACACGTTATAAGCATTAATGCCAAAATTAAAATGTTAGCATAAAATACAAACTTTGTGTGTATTCCTCGAAAGGGTAGTTAGACATATCGAAACACGTACATTTCATCAGTAGGCATATATACCAATATAGTAATGACATTGAAATACAATAATAATTTTATTAAATAATATGTATTATGTACTGTGCACGTTGTGTTTTTTATTTATACTGTCCCGTGCGGGCGTTGGGCTAGAATGTCACCCCCACCCCCATCTCTACCCGTGGGTGCCGTAAGAGGCGACTAAGGGTAACACACCGAAAGGTGGGCAGCAGCACTTTCTGAGGAACTGATATCTCACACTGTGATCCCCAAGCCGCCTGCTAAGCGTAGGGATTACAGCAAACCCCCCCATATTGAGATAGTATTTCAGCATAATCTTAGCAATTTATAAATTAATTCAATTGCAAATCACCTTACGTATAATTAATTTAACGACATTTAACGACAGGTAAATCATTTATATAGTGTTATAAAAATGTTGTCCGCTCTATTCATCCCTTACTCTATGGTGCATGTGCGCAGAGGCAGCCAAGCGAGCGAGCATTTCATACAAGCTCATCGCCTGACTGCGTCTGTCATTAATCAGCTGTTCTCTGTTTATTATTGTTCTTACTAACGCAATGTGTATGTTTGTGTGTTCACAGATTCGTCAAGAAAAACCCTATTACATAGCAGACCCTGAAGTCGATTCATTAGTAAGTATCATTACATTAATTATAGAATTTAAGATATATATACGTCCAAAATCAAAGTGACAAAAAACGCGCGTTACCATATTAAAAGCAAAAGAACAGTTTTAAAAGCAATATTTAATAGAATATAATAAATTTTAAGCGAAAATAAAGACTCTGATAGAGTTATTATTACTGCCATATTTTGACTAAATCAGTTCTTGAATCTTTTCTTGTTCCCGCGTAAAATAGTGATGTGAACTCCATTGTCCAAATTTACAAAATAACCATTTGTAAACACTTTTATGCTGCATAAAAAACTCTTTTACACCACACAAGATAAATACGTGGGATCATTTTAATACGCAATAAAATAGTGACCACTTTACGGTCGACATGAGCGTCTAAATAATTTACGATTTGATTAGCTAAAGATCTGACTGAAATTAAATCAGAAAAAGAAACGAGAAATATTTCTCAGAATGGAGAAATAAGGTTAAAAAAAGTTATATTGTCACTCATAAAAAGGTGAATCGCACCGTGCGCCTCCCGCGGCTAGCTGGTGGACAAAAAGTGAAATAATAAAAAGATGGCGGCCACCCACCGGAGTCGTTCGACACGGGTACTTAACCGATTTTTAACAAATAAAATCTAAGGCATTACGAATCGCCGGGCAGCGGGGGCGACTGCCCGATATTTAACTTAGTCAAATTCATTTTATTCGTCGGCTACGCACGTAACGGCTATCTTGTATTGTTTGTAACCGACGCTCCTGTTAGACATGGTAGTTAACATCGCTATGTGAAAATTTGTATATCTTCGTTTGTCTTAACTTAATCAGGGTCATAGATATGCTTTTAGTTGCGCCTCACGACAGCATTACTATTATTTTATTTCTGTACCAAGTAATTACAGTCATTGCGTACTTAAGAAACTAGTTATTGAGCATGGAAAATCTCCATAAATACGAAGAAGTTTAAATTTAGGTCTGCATTTTAATAAAGATAATCACGCACTTCCTCTCAGGTAAATGATTC
The DNA here is from genome assembly GCA_963890685.1 of Plagodis pulveraria. NCBI lineage: Eukaryota > Metazoa > Arthropoda > Insecta > Lepidoptera > Geometridae > Plagodis > Plagodis pulveraria. The sequence continues at coordinate 3,267,441 of OY982964.1, read as the reverse complement.
ACTACATTCATTTCTTATTCGGAGGTAAGTACACATAAAATATGGATAAACTTCAATATAGGACATCGTCAAAATGACTTGCATTATCCATGAGACGTTAATACAGTAATGCATAACGTCTGTCGTACGCTCTAACCTAAATTAAAGAGTATAAAAAACGGTAGCGTGCCATGATGCCATAAACTGAGACGTCAGCTTTACCTGATAAGTGTCATTCATCCACTGCTCAAGTTCTGAACCTCAGATAACCAGTGCAAACAGCGCCACGACATCCGGGCGTAGAGTAAACGGAAAATAGGTGAACTATCGCGTGTTTTTTGTCCCGCTCTGTGACATGTGGTGCCACTGTGCGGGCATGTGTTTCGCCGTTTGTCTATGCGCGCGTTTCAAGACAGTTTTTTTTTCTTTTCTCTCTGGCCAGTTGTTTATTCCTTTAGCGGTTAAACACTATTGATCGACCTTTTTGAACGTATATTTAATGAACTCTTTTAACATTGCGGTCGACGCCTCGGGGTCTTGCGAACCTCAGAAAAGCCTCAAAAGAAATTACTCATACTGAAAGTATACTTAGCAGGAACATTTTCAATACCTCATTGAGTTCTCAATGTGTCTTTTCAATAGCCCTATTTTGCGTAATTTACTTCAATTTCAATTAAACTTGAAAGGCTTTTGTGGTGTTCGTTAACAACAATGTGCGTATGCGCATGTAAGTACTAACTGGTGGGTATTCTGTGGTGGCCACATGTTAGTATTCTGCCTATTTGTAGTATTTATTGTACTTAATCTTCAAGAATTGCCTCGGTCACACGACAAGTGTTACTTCTCTATGAATTCTTAAGAGAAAGAGGTAAATATAGCTACCAAATGATAGATCTATAAATGTCTACTACTATGGTGTTGTTATCAAAATTATCATCAGCCTGTTCCAGTGTAAGAAAAATAATCCTTGCAACAATTTTATTCATTTACACACTGGGCCATACGATGAATCCTCAGACATTCCAGCTAAACAACCTGAGATAAACGAAGTACTTCCAATATGACATCTGACAATTATATTATCGTCATTACAACCAAGTTTCGTCTTTTTAAAATTATGTTATGTCAAAAAATTCACTGTGTAGGTACACCTACAGTTTTCTACGAATAATTAATATTCTGTAGATGCTATCAAGTTTTTAAATTCTAAACTTGAATCTTCGGGAACGTTAAGTTTTGGGAATACAGGCCGAATACGCATTCCAGATTAAAAATAATAATGTTATCGTTCGATTTTTGAAATGGAGTCATTGACATTCAGGCACTCAGCGTAGTGTTGTATACCCACACACAATGAGTTTAGAGGTTTAATCGATATTTGATATAATCACAATCATGGTGATCGAACTCGTGTTATATTGATAATGTTTTAAATACCTATAAAACAAAGAGGTTAAAAATGCAAACAAGACTCAAAACCAACAAGTTTTATTGACCCATTCGTCCGAGCCTCGGCGATTGGTTACGGAGAGCTGTTTGCTCTGTTTGCCATCGCATCTGTGTTTGGTCTGTCACAGCCTTTTGAGAGCTTAAGCTCCTCAAACACAGGCAGTAGCGGGGCAAATAAGCTGAATAGCTGGTGATACGAATCATTAGGGATGTGGATTGCTGAGCTGGTAACTGATGTTTGGATTTTACATTCTTTTGGAGTGTAGTCTTTACTGTAGAGATGTGGGTGTTGAGACTAATTTTAGCGTGATGAAAATATTATCAATACGTTTCAAAACAGGTTAATTCATAATACCATACAACTCAGAAGTGACTTTAATGCAATGAAAGGTGAAACTAATTATTACGTCTGTCTATATAAGGAGCATGTAATGGAAAATAAGCCAAACCATGTATTAAATAAAGCTCAATCTAAATGTGCGCTGCACGTGCCTGCTACGATTTTATGTGTCCAAGATGCGCGAAAATTAGATTAAATAATACTTTCACATAAACGCAATTCTCCGATTTGAACATTTTCAACAAGGATTTGTCGTGTTTACAATTTGTATACACGACAAATACTTGAGGAGTTGTTTCAAGTATAATTTTAAAACAGCTGCATTTCTAATATTTTCTATTAATAAAAAAAATCTTAATATAAACATTTTTTGAAGAGGAGTTCACCTTCAATCTGTTCAATGATCAATCAGGGAATCGCCATCTTAAATAAAACAGACATATTCAAGTCACGACACAAGAACGGGTTACCATTTATCCCAGATTTAAATTATTTTAATTTGAATATCATTTTGGGAATAGTCTCGTGTCATCGAAATATTTTAAGACGCACTGTTTCCTTCAATATGTCAATAAAACGATACCAAGAGACGTTTGAAGAAGTTTCGTAATAAAAAAGGATAACAAACTCAAACGAAGATCCAAGTGGTGATAGGCCGATGGCTCCCTAACCAAACACGGGCTCAGTGGCGAAAGTTAAACAAGACAAACACATTTTTATCTGGTACCGCGTCTGTGTCAACCATGCCATCGACTGTATAAACACTGAGGGTGGCGCTAGAACGTATAGATTTAATTGACATTGCAGCACGACCTCCGCAGATGTTATGCGCTCCTGGTACTTTGAACAAACATTTGAATATATTACCACCTTTTTTTATTAATGTGTGGTCGTTTGTTTTCTAGAACCATAAACTAAATGATTCGTTTGTGACCGGTAGCTACAATCCTTATGTTATGAGCTGAAAACTGGCTGATTGATATATTTGTGATCATAACTTAGTACGGCACTAATTCTGATCTTCTATGTTGTCTTTGGTACGCCTCTAGTTTTGGAGCTCATGGAGCATCTAATTATTTCTCCATCAAACCACCGATTCTATTCAAATGATATCAAATCCGACTTGTAATTCTACAAATTTTCTAATCTTCATGAAATATAGAAATGGGCAATCCCTATTGAAGAAAAAAAATAAGGAACAATTGATATAAAAAAAATGTATTAAGATGTTTGTTAGGACTAACAGAAGTCAACTCTAAGTGGTTGTCAGAATTTTTCCAATAACCGTGTATAGGTACTATTCAGACAACTTTTTATCACAACTAATAAATAAGTAGTCTGAAGATTGCATAAAACTTACTTGGTAACTGATATTTAAAGTTCATATAGTAATCATTCCACATCAAAAGATAGTTTATTTTGTCCGATTGTTAAGTTTTGTACATAGTTATACTTAGTTATTTAACTAAGTCTGTAATTGAGTAACTTACATTCAAACATTCCCATATAAATAGCAGGACTTGAAAATCGCTCGCATCTTCTAGTGGCAATCAGAAACGAATCAAGGCGCTATTAAATCGGCATTACCTGTAGTTAGATGCCAATCGATTTAAAAAACTCGATTATATCTCGGTATCAAACAATACTGGCCGATAACACCATTCGCGCTTGGGTTGTTTCGTGCGTGATCGTGCGCCGCCGCCGGGATTGTAGGACATGTATCATTCACGCTGCGTGAACGGGATCGGGACATTACTTTTGAAGTGTAATGGCATGGCCGCCCGAAAAATTGATACGAGGTATTAAAGCACCATCGGGAAAGGTTCAAAACTTTGAGCTGTTTAAGAGTACCAAGTGAAACCAGAGATTATACGATAGTTATTTTCCACCTCCGTCTGTTATTCTTATTATCGTAATGCGTGTTTTATATATACTTTCTGAGATTTGTTTCGTGTGTTCACTTTTTCTCAAGAAGTAAGCTTGCAATACTGAGTTTTGTTGTTCCTATTCCTCGTAGAGATGGAGTACGAAACAAAGCAAATGTACCTTATGTTTCATACTGTTCTTTTTCAATTCCATCGAAAATTTTAATTTACGCATCTACGTTGGTTTTTAAACTTACAGAGGAGAGAGAAAAATAATCTTACTAATAATTCTGTTCATGTCAGTCTTACTTTCATAACTAAATGAGCGACAAATAAAACGGATAATGACTATTGAAGTAGCTATTTAAATTATAGAATTAAATCATTGTGTGTCGTGTGAATTTATCGACGCTGAATATTGCTACGATATCAATAAGCTGACTATCGATATTAGCAACAGTATCGATAATGAATCGGTTAATCGCACAATGTTCGCGTCACTATGCAGGCCATAGTCCCCATTGTTGCTCGCTTGGCTTTGTCAGATTGTGAGCTCGGAATCTGAGACATGCCATATAAGGCTGGCCATTTATGACATTATACAAGCAATTCCATCGTATACATAACTGTGCGTTGTAATAGGCATGTAAAAACCTAAATAAAAAAAAACTGGCCAAGTGTGAGATTGGAAACGAAAATATGTATTTTTGGTTCTGATTACAGCTTCAAAACTACATTTTAAGTCGGCGTTTTCAGTATTTGTTGATAATATAGAGTATTTGTTATATACATATCACACAAACAAGCAAGGCTGCGTAGCATTGGCTATGGAATGCCGCGCAGCAGGTCCGTGGTTCGAATCCCGCCGCGAGCTTGAGCTTCACCGCATGGTGGAAGGGCATTTTGCGAATGCCCGCCTGGATAGTGACCACCCTCAAGTAGAAAATCTGTCGCCAAGCACCTAACGGTGTGTTCCGGCAGCAGTCCTTGAGAGCCAGTGAAATTACAGGCACATGACAAATATGTCTTAAGGTGACGGGCGCAGTGCTATCCGTGACTTGTGATGAAATGCATCTGTTATAGGCAGAGGTTATTCCGCTTAACATCAGGTGGGCCTCGAACTTGTTCCGTCACAATGACATATGGTCTAAAATTTTTGACTTACCGCTCTGCATTTTTTTTTTAGATAATTAATAAAAATTGTATATCATGTGCTCTATCCAATAAGCTCTAGACTAGACGATAACACAATGCACGGAGCAAAAAAACTTTTAAAAGGAGTGTCACTTTTTTGACGATTGCGTCAAAAATGACACGTTTTATTTTCATTATTCATTTGAGAAAAAAAATACAAGTGTGTCACATTTTTGACCCCCACCCTGAATAATAATTTAATTAAAATTTCCAAAATTTTGTATATTAATTTATATTTATTTCTTTACAGATGGTGCAAGCGATACAAGTCCTACGGTTTCACCTATTAGAATTAGAAAAAGTGAGTAGACATTTAATATTGTTTCGTAATCAACGGAATACATTTGGAATCGATATTCGAACCGGTATTGAAAAATAACACCTTTCGATTATCTGTAGGCAAGATTTTAAATCGAGATATCGAATGCACGCACACTAACATTGCTACTACAGGTTAAGGCTCTTCACACACACTTTACCTTACTTTAATCCGGTCAGTTATAGATAGAATAATTATATCAATATGATTACAATAAAGATAATAACAAAGTAACAATTTAGTTTATTTTGAACCAACTTAAAAAAGGGGGAGGTTCTTGATTCGGTTCTGTTTTTTTATGTTTGTTACCTCAAAACTCCGTCATTTATAAAACAATCTGGTTTATTTTTTAAAAGCAAATACTCTCAATTTGGTCCCATATACATTTGATTGAAATTGGTTTAATGGATTCTTATTTTAAATCAAAATAAATAACAAACTATAAGCTAGTTTTATCTTCCTCACAGCCTACTTACTCCAACATGCTTAGACAAATATTAAATAGACACTCATTTTAAGAACGATATGCAGCTGCTATCGGTATAAAACCAGAATATGTAGCCGCCCTAAACCTAAGACCGGTCCGGTCTCAACCTCCAGTTTTAAATTTCGAATTTCAAAAACTATTTCGAATTCAGACCTCGGAGTCAGATCAGGTGTTCGTAGGCCGTGAATGGGAGCGTTCGCATTTTGAACGTTTGTTTGTATTTTTACCTTTTTTTCTTTTTCCCTTATCTCCCATTTCGGCGTGTTCCGTTGGCGGCCAGTGCCGGTTTCTTGCGTGTGTCGCATCGCAATTCGCGCCATTATGCTCTCAGGGCTAACGGTAACGGGATGGTTTTTGCCGCCACAATCAGATCGAACAATTTGCGCGCATTAATTAGCGACCATACTATTGGACGTAGTAAATAAAAATATACTTTACCGCTAGATATCAGTATAACCTGTCAATGTTATAGTCGGGTTACAAACTAGTTTGGATGACGTCTGTATCAGATCTCGAGGAACGAGATACGTGTAGCTCCCATCGGATTCCACATATCCGGCGCATTAAAAACCGGTAAATTTGGTAAAAAATATCCGCTGTTACGTTCACTACCTACTCACTAGGATATTATCATGTTTTTTTAATATACAGTGCCATTTTAATTCCGTAATATTCTGTTTATGTCTAAAAAACAGTTTGTTGGACTGGACTACTTGTGAAAATTATTTGGTTTTAAATTATTAATTTTAGTTACAGAGTGATTACATATTTGTATTTTATATAATAACCCGAAATTGTAATGGTTTTTTTCTCAATATTAACTTCATTTGGTTAATAATACCAACTGCAAACATAAAACTAAACTATTGTAATGTGATAGCCACGTTCCTGTATGCTGTACAAATCACTGGCCGGAGGGAGAGATAAAGGCTGTTTTAAAAAATAAAGAGAAAAATAAAACGTTCGTAATTCAAATATCGCTCCGAGCGAATGAGGGCGTGATTGAAGGAATTCGCTTTTTGATTGCCCGATTGATTATTGCGAGTGAACTATGTATATTATATATGTTAAGGTGGCGTTTTGGCTTAGTATAAACATATATATATTAGTAACTTAGCGATCATAGATTATATTAGTATATTGTACAGTATATCGAAAAACGGCTGCAAAATTATTTATTCTCATGGTAGTCATTTGAGAATAAAATTATAACTAACCTCATTTTAAATTTTAGGTTTATGGTTAGATCTATCAATTTCATGTTTATTTTTTTAATAATGGATAGACCAGTATTTCTATGAATAAAAATATTCTAAGATATTATCAAAATTATTAAAACAAATAGACAAGTTAAGTAGAAAAATGAATGAAGTATATATCTTATTACGTAATTATAAGCAGTACCTACGGTCATTACCTACTTATGTGGTAAAATACTAACTACCACAGCTACTCTAGAAAGTAAAAAAAGTAGAGTAAGTACGATGATATCTCAAACTACCTGTCTACCCATCTTTTTTGCTCTGCCCTCATATCCTACATACGTCAGAGTCTATCACGTCGACAGTTTTTGTCAAAAAAAACTCCGTTACTTCGATCCGTTTCCGCTTCACTACCCACCGTTCACAGGTGATGTTCCTTTTTTGAGCTTTTATAATAATTAAAAATAAAAAAGGTCGTTTGAAAAAAAGCTCCGTCCCAACTTGCGCTTACAATGAGACCTTGTTAAGTGTACTCGTTTTTCTCTCTTTTACTATAATTGGTAGCTTTTTTATAAATATCTGCAGCTCTTTTTTTAAGTTCTCTACGTTAGGTATGAAGAAATAATAAGGTCTTAACATAACGGGTAATGCATTTATGGAGAAAGACAAAAAGCAATCGCTTTAACGAACTATATTAACATTAAAATATCCAATAACATTTTTGATTTATGTTTTTAATATTTTAAATATGCCTGCCGGCGGTCACATCGGCTGACGTCGAGTCCTTTCGGCCGATCGGTCGATGATTGGCCCTCTCTAGCAGGTTTTATGTAGTCACCGACTGATCCCTAATTACGTTATGTAGGTACCCGCCCGAATCCCTAATGTCATGCTCTTATTCCTTTTTCGAATATCGTATAATGTGAACCGTCCAAAACGGCCAGTTACTAACCCGTATAATTTCAAATTTGGAATGTATAATTTTTAAAATGATTATCTTTATACATAGAGTAGAGATCAGTTGTCGTTGCTATTTTGTTTGAGTGGAGAAGCTATTCTAGATATCTGCTTATAAAAAAAACAGCTTGGTTAATCTTATCCATGCTTAGTTTAAAAATTCAAAAAAACTTTAAATTAAATGTATACAAGTAAATTTGACGAACAAGTACTGACTGTTTTCAACGATGATATAAATAAAAAACACTCAAAGAGGTGTCACAAAAAGTTTCATAGCCAAGTCACAGAGGTGTTATTAAAAACGTCCAAATCTAAACCTCCTTTCATATTTTGGTGGTTCATAAAGTTTATCTGTAACAACGTGGCTAAGTGATTTACGAGGCAGGTCAGATTTGTTGGTTTACCTTCGGACCCACGTTTATAGCGCCCCTAACTTACAACTCTTATACAACTCTAATTCTCTGCTTGAATTACTATATTACGTTACGCCACACGTTTTATTCATGTTTTGTTCAATTAAATAAATTCTTTACGATTTCACACTTTTAATTGTCAATTTGTGCAAAAGTGGCATTCGATGTTTGTTAAGTTCATTTGCTTTTTGTGAATTCTAAGTTGATTCGATTCTACGCCTTTTACTTATTTTGCATTATCTCTGGTCGGAGTCAGGTGAGAACCGATCGTTCTCATTTGAATGTGGAATGGGCCAGTTGTTTTTTTATGTACAAAAAGAAATAAGAAAGAATCAGCCCCGATGAGTCGGTATGGACAAATGTCAACCGCAAAAGTATGCCGGTATTTAATCTGATACAATATTATTAACATGACCTCGATCGCTTTTGTGTTAAACTGAGCTTGAGAAATCACGACTTATATGACTAATAAAAATAATAACGAATATAAATAAAAGCCTAAGTACGTGCACAAAACAATAGTTTTGACACCTGTCTCAAATAATAAATAAATAGAATGACACTTGGACAGTGATCTACGATTTATCTCTTAAAACTGTCAAACAAAATGAGATTATATGAAAAAGTCGCCAATTGAAACACCTAGTCACACCCACAAGCGCATTAGAGGAGGAAGCCGAGTATTATAAGAAAAACCCTTTTAACTGAGCCTCGGCCATTCTCGGCCGTGGCACAGATATTACTCGAACTCCCAGCCCACACTCCTGGCAACCGCCGACGCTACTTTAAAAACATTCAAAACATCTTAACGCGACATACCTGGCCGAATAAAAAGAAAGTTAAACAGAAACAACTGACAGCTATCTATTTTTAAAAACAGTTCCAAACGACGACCATACGTCAACGAATACCCATTATATCACATTTCATTCCAAATTTAAAAAGTATCCGTTCAGAAACACTCCATATCTCAATCCTCTGCTCGTTCCAAATTTAAATTTCTGGAAAGAGTTTGATGCTCGGAACGATAATCGGGTTGCTCTTGTCTCGGAATGTCGTAATATCTCATTAAAGGTATTACCGGTAACTAAACAACGTCGTATCAAACGCATACTTCCAATCGACTATAACTCTTTAGTGGAAGCACGACGAGTTACGTTGTCTTAGCGAGTCAACTATCCAAGCATGATCCAAGTCTTTCCGATTTACGGAGACAGTTTGAAATTAGAATCACCGAAGAGTTACGATGTCAAATCTCGAACGTCACTAAAATCGAAAATAGTAACAGAGACGCGGATTATTTGGAATACTGTTTACTTTGTCGACGGCCAGTTATAAAAGCACTCTCAATCAAGATTTTGACATTGACAGTGCTCGAGCGATTGTAAAGCGGCAGCGTTTATCCGCTCTAGTGTCAATAAAATTCACGCAGTCGTAAATATGAATTTCAACGGTGCGGTTGTAAAATTCAAATTATGATAAACAAACTACGATATTCGGCCACACGGGGCGTTGCGTTATGCGTTTTTACTACTTTTACAACTTCACTGTTTTAGAAAAACCTGTCGATTGGGAAATTAGTCTCCCGAAGACATAATTAGCTGTCAACGGCGGGTAGCGGTGTTTCCGCTTCCGTCCACGCGTTCTATTTTCAAATCCGCTAAGACAATTGGAGCTCAGCATGTTCCTTTCCTAATTTTTTTTCACGAGGGTTTCGCTCCACCTGCCGGTATTTTATTACTTTTCACCGTGTAAATGTTATCTAAAAATTTCGTTAGTCGTTTTTATTGGCTTATGTTAATTTCTAAGCTAATTATGCCGAAAATGTATAAGTCCGACGCATAGAATTAATACGCTCCCCGTTGGGGGTCATATTTAATCGGAGGCTAGAGGAAAAAGGAAGAAATACCGTTTCTTTTTGTTTTCGTACCGTTTTTACGATTCATTTTGAGTTTTTACAAGTGTGTGAAGGGCGACAGTTGGCTCGCGACTCATTCCAAATGTGATCCTTTGTTTTCTATTGTTGTTTTTTTATGTTTTTAGAGCTTTGTATGGTGATAGCAAAGGTTACGTTCGAAGTTCCGTGAGGTGAGCGGAACGACTTCGAACGACGTTTGGTTAACTGTCTCTGACATGTGGTGTTTATGAATTTTAAATAGGTTCTAAAACGAAGCTTTGACTACAAATTTCTTTAAATTATATTTTATTTTCAAACATTTAAACACCAAAATTAAATGAAATTTGACTCATCTAAAACTGATTTTTATATTTATAATGTGAGTAGTTATTAGACATTTGTTTTTGAATAACTTAACTTTAAAAATGATCTGTATCTTGTATACTTACTTATTTTTGTGGCAATATTCACAATTTTATAATACTACGAACGGTGCCCTTATTATTTTCTAGGGCAGAATATAAAAGTATAAAGAACTACGTAGGAATTTCTATAAATTCTCAAATCCAATTTACAATAAATACTGTGTTTGTCTACTATTAAGATAGCAAATATCCAGACCTTGTGGTTATCTCCTGATGGTGGATGATAATGGCTCGGATATGTTTACCAGACTTCAGCTAGTATGAGAACTGGCTCTCAAAGACAGCTGCGAACAAACTGATAAGGGATTTGTGACTGATTTTCTACTTGAGGGTTAGCCAAGAAGGCAACAACCAAGACCGACAGCTCAACGGGCCTTCTAAAGCAAGGGACGCTTAATAGTAAACGCCTGTAGCAATCACCCATCGAAATTGTGACTGCAGAGTTCATTGCCTAGTGAATTAGTTAGGAAAGACTACGAAGGCTTAGCTAAGAGCTCATAAAATTCTGTAATGTAAAAATCAACGATTCCATTAGTTCACAAGTCGTGAAACCAGCAGAGTATTGACTATGACATCGTTGACAGGTACACGAGCTGTGCGACAACTTCTGTCACCGCTACATCAGCTGCCTGAAAGGCAAGATGCCGATCGACCTGGTGATCGACGAGCGAGAGTCGGCGCGGCCGCCGGACGCGAACGGCGAGCGCTCGGCTCCCGACTCCAGCCACGACGGCGCCTCCACACCGGACGTCGTGAGTACCCCCTATAAACCCCATCTCCTGAGGCGTGATCCCCAGCTTGCACCCAATTCGACCACGAGCTACCTCGTGCACCCCTGCTCTTAGTCTGGCCATTGCAAAAACGAAGTATGAAAAGGGGGTGCTCGCATTTTAGTTTAATTCCCGCCTCCCTAGCTTGTAATACCGTGGCGATCATGTACTCAATTCCAATCAATATCACAACTTTTAAAAATATGATCATAAATTACAAATCTTAATAAACCATAATACTATAAAATTCTCTTTTGATAGACTGCTCTGAAGCAGCTTTATTATCAAACAGAGTTCCATATGGTAAAATTGAAATTTTACATTGAAAACTGTAACAGTAAAGATAATAAAACATACAAATAAACTTCCAAAATCGACAGTGCTTTTGCACGTCATGACATAAAGTATTTTTATGTTGTTGATGAATTTGATCATAATGTATAAGTTTTGAAATTTGAAATTGGAATTGAGTACAAGGTAGCATTAACGGATCACGGTACGCTGTCGAACATTCCGAGGGCTTTCGAAATTTAAATCGAAAACCTAAGGAATATTCGCTAGGCTAAGTTCCTTTAGAACAAATCTTCGTTTTTGCAATTGGCCAACCTCTTAACACTGTACGATTTAATTGAATCACAAAAAGTAATATACCTACAATACAATATTATTTCTAAATTATTTTTACAACCACAAACGTTACAGTGAAGGGGTAAAAAAAAGGGTGCGACAGTATAACGAATCGAAAATCTGATGACCGTCTGTACATTTTTCAGCGATTTTTTCGCTAGGATTTCTCGATTTGAGTTCTTCGTAGTTACGCTTGGACATTTATGCCTATGTTCGATTGTGTTGTTTTGCACCGAAATTTATGTATACGATTTGAAAAAAAACATACGTATAACGTTGATTGTAATATGTGTATACTAATATAACTTTTAAGTAAATTAATGCATTCAAGTTTTCGAAGCCATTGTTGTCTGACGAGGCGAAATCGCCACGACTCCTGTGCCGTACAAATATTAAAGAGTTACGGAGCTTAGAATTAAAAAGTAATTAGAATATTCGAAAGATACCTATTGGAAAACGATGTATACGTAAAAATACAACTTTAAACTTGCCTAAGTGAGATAATAAGGAATACTTAAGAGTTTTAAATTATTGTAATTGGTTTAATGGTGGTAGTTGCTAGAATGTTATTGTTTCGGCTAGTAAATACAATCATATACGTAAATAGTTAATATTTTACGTTTACTAATGGGATAGAAGCACGAAATAAAATAAAAATTAGTTAGTGAAAAAAAAAAGAAATACGTATACAGTATACGGTAGGTGTAATTACGATCCGTGTGTTTTGCTCGTTCCGTCATTTATTTGTAATTAGTGATCATGCGTAATTATGATCAGTAATTACAAATAGTGATCGGAATATGGGCGGTTAGTTAAAACATAAATAATTATGTACGAGAGTAAAATTATTGATAGATATATAGTTGCTTTACCTATTTTCGATAATTCTGCGCGTTATTTTGCTTATCTATATTCCCATTTTAATGGTGAATTTGGACTAATATAGTGATTATTTAATTGCTGCCAGTATTGCCTCATTAATAAAAGCAAGATATTAGTCGTTCTCACAAAAAGTGGAAAATTTCGAGCCAATTATATTCAATCACAATTAGTTACGACGAAAAACTTTTAACTTCTTTTTTAGTAAAGATAATTTCATTTATAACGTAATGAAACCTCATTCGAGATCTCACAAAAATCAATATTGAGAATTTTCAATGATTTTCTAATATATGACATATGTAACAATGAATAATGGCAGCACTGCTGTAATTTATAAAACTTTACAAAGATATTTATTTTCTTTCCTCAAGGCACTAAGCTAGACTCCTTAACGATTCCTAGGCATAATAATCGGCGTACATACTTTACGTATAACTGCATTATTTGTTTATATTAAGATATTAAGGAATATTTTTGGGCGTTGAGACTGAATTGTTTTGTTTGTGTTATATATTATTATTTCCCGCATTTGTTAACATTGAAGCCATAACTAATATAAGATGCGCGTGATCATTGTTCTAATTTCAAAATGTTAACTGCTGGGGAACGATTAATTTTATTAATCTAAAAATATTAGTTATTTTTTGTCTGTATATGAGTTTTTTTAACATTTGTGTAGTTGGGTCATGTCTAAGTTAGGTTTTAGAATACGATGTGTAGTTTTCGCGTTGAAAACTTATTTTCTTAAATCTAACTAAACGTAATTGTATATTAATAATGCTATTTGGTGTACGTCCATCTTGTATGTCAATGTGATTAATTTTATAATTTTATTTTCTGAACGGATTAAACAATAAAATGTTCTGTTTGAAATTACAATGGCGGTTTACTTTATACATCACTATTGCTGTATCATAAAAAATACTCATGAATATCATAGCATAAAATAAATATCAATGATATAGGTCATAAGCTAAAAATCTCGTAGCAGGAAAAGTTTTTGAACGAAATTACAAACATGGAACCTCAACAGTGCAAAAAAGTCTCTCAAATAAGTTTTTAAGAGAAAACTGGGTTGAATATCGCAGTTTTATCATGTGCCAGTATTCTATAAGCGTTTTGGGGCTCCCGGGGCGCGGGAAAAGTGCGGGAAAGCCGGAAAATTGTTTCTTTACGGCACCCCGCGCGCTAATCTGCTCCTACCTCCGAAACAGGCACTTTTTACGCGACAATCTGATATTTTATTTATTTTTTATAGTCTGCCATTGACGTTTGATGGATGTAGATTGGGGGAAGGCGGGAATAATTGGTGTAGCTTTAAAAGAATAATGTACCTTTGATGTTAGACTTTGTAGTGTTTGAGTGGATTAGCTGGATTTTGAGAGCGAAAAAATTTAGAAACAATCTGAATTTTTATAGTTTATATTTTGTCGTTTTGATACGGAGTCTTAGTTTCAGTTAAAGTAGTTAACCAAATTGAATGCACATATAGATATCTATAACCAGTATTAATCATTGATAGATAGACAAGGGACATATAACTTTATAAATTTTGCAAAATAGATCATAATAGCCTACTACTAGGTTTTGTAGATACAAACGTAGATATTTACTTAGAATAGCTAATAAAGAAATTACATTGCTATACATAAAAGGTTGAACATAAGGTTAATCAAAAACTTAGCTTTTTGAACCTAAGAAGCATCGACGGTAAAACAATCCTTCATAAAAGAAACATGTGTGTATTTGAAGACTCCACTATTATTTATAAACCTATAGAAAGAAAGACGAGTATATAGTGTTATTTTTTTTTGCTCTGCATATAATATGAGTGAATAGATAAGTAAACATAACACTAACGTGGTAAAGTGTATTCTACTTGAAGGTGGAAAGCCAAGAAAGCGTGCATACGAAATGCCTGTAGCTAATAGTCAACATTTTGGTGACATCTTGACCATGACGAATAAATTGATGCCAATTTCGAGGTTACTCTTATAATCTACCAACATTTGATCGTGCCATGAATAATGTAAAAGAAAATAATAATATAACGGACGTATAGGGGACATGGGACAAAGGGGGACAAAGCAGGGATTTGGATGATGCGAGGCAATTCGTCCCGGATCCGTGTCGGATTCACCATGGACGCGTGACGTTACCGATAATTTTGTATGTGAAGAATCCACTTATAACACAGACGGAGAATTTGATATTTTAGGAAAAGAATTTCTTATTGGGAATGCATTATGGCAGAGAGTTCTATTGTATTTTATTAGTAAAAGTAATAAAAGTTGTAAAGAATCTGTTGGTTTCAATCGCATCGAAAGTTGCTTTAATGATGAGTTTTAGGGTTCATAAATTGTTCAAAACCAGTTCAAAATCCTTTCAGAAACAAATTTTATTCGTTATTCATACAAAACAATTGAAGATTGCTTCCTATAGAAGTAGAACCTCTGTCACCGCTGAAGATGGATTCATGCTACCGAAGCCCGTAATGTTGGGAACTTACACTACCGTAAACTATCTATGGCATCATGCCATTACTCAGATTATGTGCTGGGTCTACGAAGAAGAAAACAGTTTAGTTTGTTTAGTTTTAGTTCCCGCTTCTTTCTTCGACTTCGAAGTTTGAACAATTTATAAAAAGGAATCAAAAGCACAGATCACAAAAATATTGTTTATATGGATTATAAGGAATTTTAGTATGAAATCAAGATTGGAAACATCTTAATTCATAGGCGCAAAAACTAAAAATATTATCACAAATATACTCAAATTTCTACCTAGTAATGTAGCTGGTTTTCCTGTGGTGTTGCTGTGCGCTGTGTAGTGTAGTTATTCCAGACATACGCGCTCTGTCATTAGACTTATTCAAAGCGCTGTAAATTGTTATTTACTTTAAACACACTTCTAAATTAAACCTCGGAAGATATAGAGACAATTTGAGCCATAACTCTTAACTACAATCATAATAAGTCCTCAGTACGGCTTGCTATGCACAGAGTCGCCACTAGCGGCCATTCTAAGGAACTTTCATGCGCACGCGCATCCACGCATGCTCATTAGCTGACTCGTCTCTCTGACGCGACCTCCCGAGTCTCGGATACTTTATAACACTGTAAATTGTCCACCATTTTAAATCGTGGTAGCTAGAACGTCAAATAAATCACTTCAATTAATTCTTGTTTATAATAGTCCTAGTGCTTTTTTGATGTCAAGAATTTCTCAGTTAGGGGTTAGTTTTATTTAGATGTTAAAGTTTATGCATGTCGTGATCGTATGTGCAGGTTTATTTTGTATTATGCGACTTATGCCTGCCTATGACAGTAGTAGAATCTCTGTGAACAAGATACGACATTTCAATTTAATTAAAAAAGATATACGTTAAATTACTCTAGGAGAGAGTGATGAGAGGATCAACCGAAAACCAATGTAGATTTGTTTTGGGTAGTAGTGTTTTTATTTTTTTATTTTTTTATGCTTGATAGGTTAGCCTTTGACCACTATCTCACCTGATGGTAAGTGATGATGTGGTCGAAGATGTTGTTCAGGATAACCTAGAAGTACTGGCTCTCAAGGACAGCTGCCGGAACACACCGTTAGGTGCTTGGCGACAGAATTTCTACTTGAGGGTGGTAGCTAGCCAGGCGGGCATTCGCAAAATGCCCTACCACCATGCTATAACGACTGCCATCCTAAGACAACAACCGGGACCGACGGCTTAACGTGCCCTCCGAAGCACGGAAACGCTCAGTAGTAATGTCACTAGCGGTCACCCATCCAACTCATGACCGCGCGCGACGTTGCTTAACTTTGCTGATCGGTTGAGAACAGTTAAGTAAGCTTCGCTACGAGCGCTTCAAAATGATGTTTGTTGAATCTATGGTTAACTTTGCTACATAGAATTGGAATACTAATTCTAGTGCCTTTCGAAGCAATATTTTTGCTCATTCCGCACAGCCTGTTAATTTAGTATAGCTATCAGTACTAAAACCATGAATGAGTGGGGGTTCAAATGAATGGACTTGCGTAAGTTCATTTTAAGGTCAACAACCATATTGTATGCATATACAATACAAAATGTTCCGAACAATTTGTATTGTAAATGGTCATAGTGTACGTTTTCGTGAGATTAGTGAGTATTGTAACTTATTGGTAATGACAACCTGAAATACTTTCACAAATATGTAGAAGCCGCACATAGATAAAGATCGACAGACCTCAACGGCTTCGGTGATCTTTCTAGATTTCTAACTCATTAACCTGTCAATTTGCCAGGAAAGCGTTAAAAAAGACATGACTTAAACCTGTCAATTTTGGCGCCAAAACAGCAAAAGGACGCCGCCTGCTGGTCGTAAACCGTCGCTTTCAAATCTGGAACACGGGACGATTGGCCGAGCGCTGACCAATCTGCAGACGCAGACAAATTTTATGACCAACCATTGGCTGTACAGCGGTTACTTATTTACGAGTCCTAAGGTTTACTCGCAAAATTTCTATTAATAAATTAGTCGTAAACGCCACATAATTTATTATCATTGCGTTCTACGTAATTATTTCCTTTATAAGAATAACATCATTACTCCTTGTGTGCATTTCGCCAGTAAAAAACGTCGTCGTAACTTTTTTGCGGCTAAAATTGCTTTTTCGAACGCAAAGTTTGAAAATTGAAATCGAATTGTCAGACTCAATTCAATCTTATTAACTTAAAGAATTATTTGGTCTTATTGAAGATTTTGCGTTCTATTTTCAAATTAGAACTATTATACAATTTTAATTCCAACTTAGAAATTCAAGATATGTGAAATATGTTTCAATATTTGAAAAGCTAGCTAGAATATTCTGGTCAAACAACAACCGTGTTTTGTTTTACTATCTATAGCAAAATATGTACTGTTTCTTGTCCTAAAGTGTACTGTATCTTTTTTCTGATTGCCAGCAATATAGATTTCAAAGAGAGCAGATTTAAGATTTTTTCGGTATGGCAATAATAGCCCGCTGTTCCTTTGATATGGCATGTTCCATTTAGTGCCGGCGGGGTGCCAATGTCTTCATTTGAAAGCTTTGTGGTGAAATTGATTACATAGGTACTGGATAATGAATGGACTTTGGTTTAAAGAAACAGAAACGAATTCAGGACAGGGTTCCCTTTGTGCCCCCCGTTAAATCAAGGGTTCTATGCAAAATATTGCTTGGGACTAAGTTGACAGGTCATCTTTACTAATTGTAGGTATACTAATGTAAAAGTAGTGGTCTTCACGAAGCAATAAAATGATGTACTTACGATTTTTTTCTGGCATAAATAGCATCTTACGAATTTACGAATTTAGAATATAGGTATAAAAGCTGATTATGTAAGTATCTATGATCTGAAATGTAAATAGAGACGCAGATTCAATTATGCTTAAGCATAGTTATTCCAAATTATGAACCTTCTTTTGACTGGTCTCGTTTGTATTCCGATTGTTTTAATCTTAAAGGTGATGGGAGATGGAATTGGTATCTCCCTACAAAAAGTTTTTCTTTCAAAACCCATTTATTTTTTTAGTTAATTGACCTTTTCATGTGCTGGCCTTATAATCTTTCTAACCATATCGCATTTATATGGAATCAGCTCGATAAATCTGTCTCACAAAAATACGTACTATAACACAATACTGAATAAATTGTTCGTAAATGGTAAAATAAAATTTAGGTACAATTTAAATTGTTGAAGATATTTCTTTTAAGAATAAGTTGGAATATCTTAAAAGCAGCTATATTCAAGTATTAAAGGAGCGTGGGCCGCAGCCAGATGGCACGATGACATCAGATGTACCAGTTTTGGACCAGGAAAATGATGGGACCTACTTTACTGCACTTTACTTATAAGCGCACTCACTCAGGCTCAAGTATGTAGATTTATAATATACAATTTAATCGACAAATGTATATATGTGGTTATAGCCTATATACATTTTACATATTGAATACAAAAACGAAACACTTCGAAGATCCTTGTGCATAGCAAAAGGTAACCATTACTAAATACTAGGCAAAATTCAGTAAACCAACTTATATTGAAAGAACCTTCATAAAATATCCTAAAAGCACCCTCTCCTTTCCCCATCAGTACTAGAAAACACGTCCCATCCGGAAATTGAATCGGATTTGTGAAAAAAAATGCCGCAAACACATCCTGGTCGTCTATTGTGGCAGCCATCACGAAGCAAGGGAGCGGGGATGCCCGCTGCGCCATTTGTATGGACCGGCTTCCGAGGGGCTTGAGCATTGCTGGTTTCCGAATACAGGATACAGATCGATGGATCTTGGAAGACGGACAGTAAGGACTTTGGAAAATCACATTTTTTTTCTTCAACTTCCAAATGGAGAACGCCTAGTATTATTGTAAAGTGCATTGACGAATGCTAAGTGAAAATAGAAATTATATCGGTTGGGAAAAGATAACTTCTAGCGGGACTTCAATCCCCAACCCTTTAATACCGTCCTGGTGCATTTCTAATTATGCTATGGAAACGGGCGAATAAGTAAATAGTCTCATACTATATAGGTAGATGTCGCCAACATCAAAAGAGGTGCATTCAAACGGACGGAAAAAAAAACAACTTTCCTGCACCCACTTCCATACGATAAATGGAAATGCACCAGGGCGGTACTCTGGAGCTGCGTGGTTAAGTCCCACAGGAAGCACTTATTTTTTCCATCTGAAATTTTCTATGCCTCAGTAGTGAGATAAAATAAATTTTTATTCAGTAATCAAGTCTTAGCCCATTCATTTTATTGTTGAAGTACATTATGCTAGGTATCTTATAAATTGATCGTTTGCACCAAGTGAGCTTCGTGCAGACGTAATTATTATTAATGTATCCTCTACGTATGTAACTATTTCAATGTCAGAGATTTTCTTCCTATTCACCAAGATGTAAATATCAGTACAATGTAAGAACTATAGGATCAGAACACTCTAAAACCATACCTGAAACAAAATAAATGTATTAATAATTTACTAAACTTCTCAGAGACTCTTTGGTTCCGTCAGCTGAACTTGCTAGGCCTGGCCTTGTTTTGTTTGTCTGTGGTTTAACAAACTATTATTTACCGAGAGCTTAAATGAATCCAGCCTCGACACATTCAGTTAAGTTTCATGTTTTTAAGCATCGCAAGGCTGGTCAATTCTGCTAGCATATCTTTAGAGGTATTTTTTTACTTCTGGGCTAAGCCACTTGAAATCTTTTTTGAGTCAAATGGTCTGTATAAGAACTTTCCTTACTGTCATAGCACTTTATAAAAGAAAAATGAAAATGAGAAGGTATTGTTATTAAAAATAGAATAACAATAGAACTGGTTTTTATAAATCGAATACTATAAGTATGGGAACTCATCAGTGACAAAGAATGCTGTTAATTAGTGTTTTTCGGATCTGTGAGAACACCATTCAGAATACCATTTCACAAATCTAATTTTCAAATCCAATACCAATCAACAACCGTTAGGCCTTACGGCTTGCTTATTTTCTCATAATAAAAACACTGGTCATAAATACCGACACAGTAACACCAGAAGTGGAAATGGCGCATTCGATATTTAAAATTGGAATTAAATTTTTAAAGTTTAATTATGGAACGATCGGCTTCCGTGGGGCATCACAACATTTCCTAATTAGCGATTGGTCACGCGCTCGGCGGCGGCGGCGCTATTCCAAATCAGAATCGAGCAATTTGAATTTGGAACGGTTGCGTTCCATAATAAAAATAACATAGACAACAGGATTAGTTTCGTTTTTAATTAAGGTAAGAGCGTCATTAGCATTATGCTCGCCACTGCCCAAAGCCACTTTTTAAAATTGAGAAAGCTTTACTGCTTTTATAATAGATAACTAGCAACATTGGTCTCCTTTTTTATTGGACTACTTAGCAGAACGAAATAATTTGGACACTAAATTTAACATGACAATAAAATTAATGACATACGCTAAAGTTTATATCTATAAATCAGAAGCTAAAAGCAGTGTTTACAGAAATCCAATGACATAGTGAACAATGCTTTGCGAAAGGAATTCTTAATCAGTCGCTGACATCTCACTCGGTCAACTATGCAAACAAATGACGTCAGTCCAATTAAAAAAAAATGTACCCTTTAATAAGTGTCAATTCTTAACGAATGTGTACATACACATGATTTTTATTCACACGTTCCTAACCAATATTGAGAGTTGAGATCGTAAATAATAATATAAGTCTTATCTCACGCGATTTAAGACACATTTGAGAATGAAACTTACAAAATTTTACGACTATTTTTATTGACGCTCACTCACGACACTCATATGTTCAGATTTGAAACGAGAATGCCTCAAGTAAAATTGTAACGATCAATAACAAACGCTATCTGAGGGTAGATAAAGATGAAAATTTAGTAACAGTTTTTGCAGTACTTAGTGTAAAATGTAAGAAACGATATGTATACGAAGCGAGTCGAAGATGTACGAAGTACGTACAAGAGGCCATCAAATTTTAATTGTGCGTTAAAATAATAATCAATGAGGCGACTACCGCTCGCGGCGTCGCGAATAGAACTAATTCTGCGAACGTAAGCGTTAAGCTTTAGAAATTTCAAATTTGGAATTCTAAATTCGAATCGTCGATTTGAATTTCGAATTGGAATGTTTCTTTATCGCGCTAATTGGGCCTTATAAAGGTATAGTGAGGTTCCGTTACAGCCATAATGATTAATGTGTTTGCTCACGGTTAAAGTAAGTCTTTAAAAGTGACTGTAAATTCTCGATATTGGATTTAATTGCTATAAAGCGTGTTGTGACTTAATTAACAGTAAGATTAAACGACGATGCGATGCGACGGTTACTTCAGAACTGCATATGCTTATTAGGAAGAAATTAACTAGTTACTGTAATTACCACAGTATCCATTACTGTACTGGCTAATGCGTTAGTGTTAATAACACAAATGATTATAGCTCTGAAATAGAAGACAATTTTACAAGAGAAAATAAATCAAATTTTTTAGTGATACGAAACTGACTTTTTTCTTCTTTCAGATAATGATAACTGAGTATCAAATTTAAATCCCTTAGTAACATAAACAAGTATAATTTATGTAAAAATCGGCAATGTGTGAGTAGGGCCTTGCTCTTTTAGTGTAGCGCATCGCAAGAGCCCATAAAAGAAAAGATGTTTTTGGTTTTGATTACACCTTAAAAACGGTTTAAATACAACTTAAAAAATGTTACCGAAATTTGAGCAAATTAGTTTGTTTTACAGTTCCCGTAATTTATATGGTGTATACAATTGTCAATTTTGAAGAAACTCTATTTGTACACTACTCAATGAGATCTAGACGCTGACAGCCCACACATGCTAGGATGCATAAAAGTATGTTTTATAGTCTACCTTCTCATCTATTGGAGCCCCCTATGAATGTCTACTTCCATTTATGCGTCTAGGTCACAGTTCTACATAAAATACCACAATTTTCAGATTTGTAAGTTATTCCATTTAAGACGGATGGATAGACAGCGGAGTCTCACATTGAAGGCTCCGTTTTGCCCTTTGGATACGGAACCCTAATAAGTAACAATACAAGACATTGTTTACAAGTGTAGCATTAAACAGTCTCAGAAAACTGTACCTAAAATGTCATAAGCCATCACTAGTGCATTGGCCGAATACTCACCGTTATTGTTTTAATTCCTCGGTGTTGCCAGCGTTATTTCAGTACGTTATAGGCTGCCAGTTCTACTGGAATGTCACAGCACGTGCCCTCGCTATGATAATAATAAAATGTTGGCGCATTATTTATTTATAGTCCGTCTCGCGGCTGTCGCTCGTCCGTCCGTCTGTCCCTACGATATTATATGTAGGTATTTGTAAACATAGGAACGGAGACGTCCGTGTTTCTTTGTCTTGTTAGGGCTTTTTGTTGGGTTCAGCGGAGATCATTTAGAAAAGCGCTGCAGCAGACGA
Organism: Plagodis pulveraria; assembly: GCA_963890685.1. Classification (NCBI taxonomy): domain Eukaryota; kingdom Metazoa; phylum Arthropoda; class Insecta; order Lepidoptera; family Geometridae; genus Plagodis; species Plagodis pulveraria. The sequence goes on along the minus strand of OY982964.1, from coordinate 3,244,656 downwards.
GTTGGCGTTTAACTACAGTTTTTTATTGCTGTCAAATGAATCAGGATAGCTCTACGCATTGAATCTCAAATTAAATTTATCACGGGAATCTATGAGTTTTATGAAATTGATTTATTAATATATGAAGTTGTCATGACCTAGGGAACGTGAATATAACGTAATCTTTGGATACTACGTGTTTATGCAAAAATTAACAATGCCAATGAAATTTTATCATGCTTCAAACATATCAATGCCCCAAAACTTCTCACACAATCTGCCTCTCAATGTTCTCAGCCATAATATCATACCAGCATTGTTTTGCTCTCCGGAGATGGTCGCTATTTGCGGCTGTCTCTCCCCCCCGCCCGTTCCCCCTCTCCCCACTACGGTATCCGTCTGAACATGAGCTATATTTTATCCCAAGTTGGGGCTCGCAACGTAAACTGTCAGAATCGGCTCAGATGAATCTTTAGGACGTTCAACTTTTACTTCTGAAATCTTATTTGGACTATTTCGAAGTATCTCTTTTAAGTTACGGTTTATTTTATTTAAAACTAACAGCTTAATCTTGTAATGGAGTCGAAGGAATCTGTAACTAATTAACTAGTTAGTGGCTCTGTGGGGTGAAGTCCTCGATATATTTTTTAAGTTTTCAATCCCTATAAATCAGGCATATTAAAAATTTTGCCTAAAACTAAATCGACTTGAAGCCGTTCAAGAATTCACGAGAATTGGCGGAGAAATGCGAAAGTAAAACAACTGAAAATCCCGAATCCTGACAGTTATCGGACAGCATTTTTACGTAAGCTGAAACGGAGACGCTTCACTCGCGCTTCATGCTCGCTCAGTCAATAAACGGATGCATTTGATGCAATCCACATTACGGTTATATATATACGCATATAAATGGGAAGCTAACTAACATTCAATACTTATAATCAAAAAAAGTTGTTTATTAAGGGTTTATTTGTTTGGTATGTCTATTAACTCAGGTATTTAGTTCTGTGATAATAAAGGCGAATACTTAGCACCAATTGATTACATTAATGAAAAGCTAAATATGTTTTAACCATTGATTCAAATTTAATGTCGCAGCGAGAACAATGACATCATCAAAATAAAATTAACGTCTCACATTGCAATTGCAAATGAACTCGAAGACACAAGGAATGTACCGTGAAAATGACATTAACAACGACAATAATTACAACATTATATCATCGAAATCAGCGCGAGGATGCATTGATAAAACGCTCTATATATCTCAAACGAATTTGAAATATGGGCGCCCCGTCCAGCCGGACAGCGAGTTGGCGCGTTCCAAAACTCGGTTAATACGCGCATGATTGATTTCCGAACTGGCTGTTAAGGCTTGGCCCGCCAAATGTTTGACATTTCATCTTTTTACTGAAAATCAAAACGGATAAAGCTTCGGAAATGTTTCACTAGGTTCCTTCTACTAACAAAAGCACGCGTTTTAAAAATAAAGTAAATTGTAATTTTATTTGTGCTTCCAAAGCTGCATTCGTAATTCAAACATGTTTGCTAACCGTCGCCTTAACGAAAGACGTTCGTATTTCAAATCTGCTAACTCGTGTCTCAACACAATCTCTTTGTGTCTAAACGGCACTTGTTTATGGCGTCACATGTAGTGACATCCTCTACAAACACTATAAATTACATCTCAAATCACATCTGATGCGCATTTCCCTCTCGCAACAAAAAGCTCATGTATCTCACCCGATCTTCACGGAACGACAAATGTGTAACAAATAAATTATAAAATCAACGGCCTCAGTTTTTATACCTCACGCGGTATAGTTGCTCTCGCTTCCACTCCTTTCATTTTTATATCTCTACCCCATTCACGCGCGAGTTGTCACCACTCGAAGTGCAGTTTATCATCGACCGCTGTCTAATGATGACGTGTCTATTTATCTGTTAGGATTTAGAGCATTTCACGCAAATTGCATTTTGAAGTATGAGAGTTCAACGACTCGCTGTTGTTGTGTTTAATCAGTTTTAATTAAGCAAAACGACGCCCCTTTAACTTTGATTCACCGACGTTCATATGTGGGACTGATTTAAAGATGACTTCACCGGCGCTTGTCCTCCTGTTAACGATCGTGGTTTCTAAATTACTTATTTCAGATCCACTTTCAACTTTATACTCACCCGGCACTGGTAATATTTAGACTAGTACTACTAGCTGGCTAGTACATTGAAACATTTTGACTACAATAGCACAGTATTAACGGTACATATCAATTTGAAATACATTATCGGAGTCTAGGAAATCATCAAGCAATTACATCAATTGGCGATCTTACCAAGATGTACTAGAAACTCAATATTATTGCAGCTTAATTGAAATTACATAATTTTGTTCTCAGATTTAAAAATCTCAGAGTATCATCATGATTCATGTCATGACAGATCTTCAACCAATCTGAAATAAACGGAAATATTCAAACTTGATCACAAAACGATAAAAACCTTGTTGGTGCAGCTGATATTTAACGATACAGTTGATCCAGCTAGGTGTTTGACAGATATTATTTTAACCTGTTTTGGGTCAAGTATATTCTCGTCTCATTGAAATAATTTGAATCAAAACAAGAGAATTGTCCAAAAATGCATTGAACATATAGATTTTAATTATAATCAATCGACCGTTTTGAGGTTTTATAAATTCTAAACAAAACCTCTTCAATCCCTTTACAATGAAAACTTTTTGTAACCTTTCTACAATCACTGGCTGAATGCAAAGCTGTGCTGCGTTTCCCTTGAAGATAAAAAGAAGTCCTCGAAAAGTCTCCAGAGCGAGTCCTCATCCCAATTAATTAGCCAGTCTATAATTAACCAAGTCTGGAGGTGTACCAGTGACGGGTGACAGATGACTACACACTCCTGGCATACGTACTGCTTTGAACCGGTGGTATGCACAAGAACTGTTAATTAGATGAAAATTTATTTGGCGTGGATCTATCATGCGAGAAATTGGGTTCTGGGATTTGGGAGAGGAAAATTTTTATTTTAAGCGATCAGATTAGTAAACCCTGATATATATTTTACAAAAAATGTATGCTCTTAATCCTGATTTCTCTTTCGTAATTATTTGCACTATCTATTGGGAAAATGTGTGTATATCAATAAATGATAACAAAAATCTCCTTAGAGAAACTGAACCGAATGTATACATTTTAATTTTAATTGGCATATGTTTGTGTTTAACGGTCACATTATTTCACACTTTTTATAAGCTGTCCACTAGATTGAATATTTTATGATATTATTCAAATAAAACATGAACGCACCATAAATCACATATCAAATACACAAGAAAGTGTCAAATCACGAACAGAATAAACTTTACTTCGAGTCTCTTCATCAAATACCAAGTCTCAATACCATGCTATAACATTCTATTAACAGACATCACTTTACACATCATAAATTTGAAATTTAACGATCATAAATCTTATACTATCAGCAATAAAGGCGTTAAAGATGACTTAGATGCTTAAGTAAGAGCAGAACTAAGTTTGTTCTTTAATTATATGCTTGTCTCGTCCGAAAGAGACGCGATTTAAACTCGTTTAGTGGCCATTGTTTGTCGCATGTCCCCAAATAAGCCACGAGGCGATTAGTTAAAATGAGTCTCGTCATTTTGATCATCAGCTAGCAAAAAATGATCATTTATTTCTATGAATCGCTTCATTGTAAAATCACTATAATTTTGTTATAACTTTTTGTGGGTGGGCGGACCTCGAGGCGTTAGATTTTTTAAGTTTATTTCCTTTAGTTATAGTAATTTGTTATTTATGTTTTAAAATGCTTATAAACTTACGTATAGAATAGATGTAGATGATATAGGTAACATTATGTATTGATTAGGTAACCTTTTCTTTGTTATGTATTGAGAATTCTTTATCTAGGCGATTAGATAATACTATTATGAATGGATTCAAGTGATTAACATTATCATATATATCGACATTCTTTTGTTTTTTATTGTATTTTAATTTGAGATTACAACATCACGTATTGATTTCTATCATTTATTTTATCTAATTCGTAACTACATTCTTGGATATTAAAAAGTTATTCTAAACATAGGATTTATGTATTTGGGAACATAACACGGTTAAGACATCCTGGTCGAAAAGACGAATGAATTTTAAGTTTAGAACGCGTAGATCCCCGTTGTCTATGGTACTTGCATTGACATGCGGCGCGCGAGGGTTCCGCGCAAGATTTCGATCGAATCGTGCGCAGCATTCCCTGTGCTACGTATGTGCTACGCAATGCTTATACCAAATACATAATGGATAAATACATTGAATTTGCTCTGGAAAGTTCTCATGGAGTATTTAAAATAGGTGTACATAGACAAACATTGATAAAGGACAAAGAAGATGGTGAAAAGAGGTTTTTATTGTTAAAATGTTGGCTGGCGCACAATATATTCAACATGCCAATTGTTATATGTTATTGCATTATCTATATTACCTTCATTGATTCCACACACTGAAATAAAATGAATAAAATACAAGACGGATATAGCTAATCACAATGTTAATTTAGATTTAAGACTACAATATTCATTGAAACATCGATAAAGTGAGTTCAAAACGGTAAATTATGCGATGTAGTATCGATAAAATTGTGTTTAAAAGCTGTAACAATCGTTTAGTTAACCCATAGACCACCGGTGGAAAGGCACGCCCAACCAATAAGGTTGTCAATCACAGATAGTATCAGTACGCGAGGATTTTTTTAAACTGGCTACCACTGTCATTGTGTCGGACCTGCTAATAAATCGCTGGTCCTAATTTAGATTGAGGTGTGCCGCGTATGCGCACGAAGAGCGTGGAGAATGCTACCACGAATAGTTTGATAGATCCAGGCAGATGTGTTATGGCGTCCATTTTTAAAAGGAGATTATCATATTGCATCGCTTTGTCACTCGAGGAGACGATAATTATGGATTTTTTACCTGGGATGAAGGAAAGTGAGTTGAGGTTTGGAACCAATAGGAGCGATTTATCTTTGAATATGGTATTTACAAACGAGTGCATCGCAGTCCCGTTTACATTGTTGTTTTTAGAGTTCAGTATCCAAACAGGAAAATGGAATCCTATTAACGAGAATCCGTTTTCTAACTCGTTAACGGTATGAATTACAACAAGAAATTTTGAAATTTGGTTTTAAGCTATGACACAAAGGTGAATACTGACTAGAAATGAATAATTTATTTTCGAGAGAATCCAATATATAAGAAGCAAGGAGAGCTTAACAGACGTTATAGCAAATAATACAATGTAAGAATAAAGCAAATTACAAAAATTCTTTTTTCTAGCATGTTGGATGTAATCGTCTAGAGCTTATTGAGTAGAGTAGATTTTTTTATCTAATAAAAATAATGATCGTTATAATTATGTAATTATATTATGTTAATTGTAGTCCATTTTTGTTACTGGGTCTATCTATGAATATTCTAGAGGTCTATAAAATTTATAAAGAAGTTTTGAAATTGAGTTCAAAACAGACAATATTTTTAGGGCCTATTGTATTACGGAGTCCTACACGTTCATGTTTTTCGATTAAATTTGTTAAAATGCTTAATAATAACTAACAGCGGCATGTCTAAATCACAGAGCCCCTGGTTGTGTAAACGTTACTGGTTTTTTTTGGACCATCTGTATGTTATCAGTAGTCGCAATTCTGTGAATAGTATGTTCTTCACCTCCTTGGGACCTAAAACCTTCTGATAACATGGGTCATAAATCCTTTGGGAACATAAATACGTCACAAGTTTTAATTTTGATCACTCTTACTTCATGTAAATAAATGCGAAGGTATCATGGAATTGAAACTGCCCTGCAGTACGTTGTTACTAATTTATCCCCAGAATTCCCGCTGGCTACGGCGCCAAACCTCGAGCGCGTAATTCAAAATGCAAATAATGTGCACTTATAATGTATTTTGTATTCAAGCGGCGCCGATGCAGCTGGCTACGTCGCTACGTCTCGCGCAGGCTTTACTGTAGAATCATGTAAAAATACGCCATTTTTATTCTACGCGCGCGCACCTTATTGGCGGTTCCCATGAACTTAATTTTCGCGGATCCTGAAAAATAAAGTTTGTCTATGCCCCGCGAGTGACGGATGCGACGAGAATATCGCGCCGCGTTCCAAATTTAAATTATAAAAAGTAAATTCCTCGTTAGCGGCGATACGTCATTTAGTTATACTCAAGTATGTTTACGAGATAGTGGTGGCGCGGCGAGGCGACTCCGGCGCAGCTTCTATAAAAAGGTGCTTCGTTACCGATTCCCCCTCTTCGCATCCCTCGCACCGCAGATGTTCTAAATTTAACCGGGAAACGAACCCGGGACGCACGTGTGTTCACTTAGCACTCAGTAACTTGAATAAAGTTTCCTCGAAGTCAGTTTTTTGTTTTTGAAATTTGACATTCAATTGAAGATTCGAAATTGGAATACGCCGTTATGGCCAGGATTATGCAAGTAATTTTTTATCGGACACATTTTTGGTTAGGCGCAGATGAAAAAAGGCGACGTCTCGAGTCGACGAAAAAGTTTCGATGTATTCATTCGGACATCGTATCGAAGGTCAATTCTTCGAGATATAAAATTAAAAAGTATAAGTGGCGTCTGAACGGGTTCCATTTATAAAATTTCAAATTATTGTCGGCGTGTATTCGAATTTCAGATTTTTGTACACTTGACGACAAGTAGACTGAGGTACGTTCGAATACTTTGTTGTCTATCGTTAGATTTTGGAATTAGTAGTACACTGTACATTTAGGGATCTCAATATTTATACCGTATTGTTGATAACGGGCATCTACAGCACTTTAATTGACGTTGAGGAAATATCGCTGACTTTCTACTTTGGATCTAGCTCAGCTGTATCTTTAGAAGCCATCATGTCCTTTCACGACGGCAACTTAAGGGAGAATTAATATTTATAATAATTAGAATTATTCAAATAAGACGAGCACGATAAGAATCTATATGAATACTTATATAATCGGCACAACATTATATTTCCTACAATACGTGAAGAGATTTCTTCAGGGTCGGCAACGCGCGAGTGGTACCCCGGGTGTTGCAAGCGTCCATAGGCTTACGGTAACTGCTTACCATCAGGCGGGCCGAATGATTGTTCGCCTCCTAAAAAAAATACAAACAAAATTTTTTTTTAATACCCAAGGTTTTTACTAAATTCTACCAAAATATGGACATAGTTGCTGGTATCACAAGCTCAAAGTTACAAAATATGGTAAAGTAGATAGTAAGTTAGCAAAAGCATGCTGCAAATTTAGTATACTAATAATAGATATGTTATTTAATTCATCATTATCGATAGCCAGAAGACGTCTACCGCTGAACAAAGAACTTCCCCCTATAGTGCGTTTGCCATAATCCCCACGCTTGGCAAGCGTCTTTGGAATCGCACTGTAAGATGGCAGTTCACAAGGCACACAGAAAGATATGGGGGATATAAATCTAGCCTAGCACTGCACTGCGAAAATTCAAATATCAAATACGTTGTAGTATCTAAATCAGCCAGCATCCGATGATAGTAAAACGCGAAATGAGGAAAAAATGCGCCGAATAAGCAGTGAGCCACTAGTTACTATTAAAATTACATCGGCAAGAGAAGGACGTTGCTGCACATTACGTGCACAAATGGCTCTTAACCCTAAACACCCTCACTTATTAAAAGTATGATGTAACTTACTAAACACTTACTAAGAGAATGCTGTCGTCTCAAGGAATGTTGGATCAGGCAGAAAGCTAGCCATAAAGTTGTAGCAAACAGTTATGACTATATGTCCTAAGTTTTTAGAGAAAAAAATATGTTTGTATGTTATTTTGTCGTCCTTTGCGTTATTGTAATTCATTGTACCAACTTCACGTACTGGAATAAAAGAAGGAAGGTGAAATTCTGACATAAATAAACATGTCAATTGTCTACATATCCTTAATTAGCTAATTTTTACAATGCGAACCGTGCAAATACGAATTCTACAATCCCACAAACAAGATTCGAAAGCATTTTAAAGCTCAATTTGTTTCAATTTCAATTAGTTTTGTTCGAAACACATAACGCGATATCTTCGGAACTATCTCGGGAATAATTCACCCTTGCGAAGCCGACCTGCGCTTGCGATTTTATATTCACAAAACATTACTTTAACAAATCCACTAACCAAGCAAAGGAAAATGAAACGTAATCCTACAGCAACATTACTGAATTTCGCTTGTGAAGTGGTTTCACATAGGTTGTTTTTAAGTGGTGTGTGTAAGAATTCAAGCTTGGAAGATGACCGCGCGTTGATTTTGAAAATACGACGAGCGAAATTGGAATATCTGATAGTTTTTGTCGCTGCAGCATAATATCGCGCGTTTAATTATTGTTGCTGCTAATTATGAAAAGAGGGTCCCGTGGGAAGTTAATCGAACGATTTGACAGCTGCAGAATTGTGAATTAGGTAGTAAGTGTATGCTAAGATATTTTAAAAGAAAACAATTTACCTTCATATAATAAAACTAGGTACATTGGAAGTAAAAATCTAAATGACAGAAAAAAGGTTACACGAGCAGTTTAACATTAATTAGTGTTTGAATTTAAATTGATCATGATCAATGACAATTAAAACATTAACCAAAACACTCTATTGTACGTCAAAACATAAAAACTATTAAGTACAGAAAATAAATCTAAAAACTGAAGTATTAAGGGAGGAATAATAGTTTTACGCGATCCTTTCATACATACAACTTTAGAACAATAATACCAAAATACCATAACAATGCATGAAGATATTAAGGCGAAGTTAGACTTTTTAAAACAGCACATATAAATTATCAAAATCCACGGAACCAAAATAACCTCGCATAAAATATTTCACTGTCAAAAAGTGTCCAAAATACGTCGAACGGCATTCTACAGCTTGTTTCAATTAAAAAGCACTCATTAACATTGACGGGTCTGTTATCGCGGCTTTTGGTGGCTTTCGAACCCGTTTTACAATGTTTTTGTCCTTTACACTAGGTGCCGTTATGTCTTCTGTAGGAAAGAGACGGTTTGGTCAAATCTACTGAATACATTGTTGCATATATCACTCCACGTCTTTTGATAAACTGTTAGGTTAATGGCTCATCAATTTATGTCAGGCATAGCTCTGCTCCCGAAATCTAAAGATCATTAGATGATTAGAAATACATGTTATTTCATACTATACTACAAATACTGGGCGTATACCATTTGACGCTAAATTCGTTATTTTCGATAATTTTGATCACATTTTGTGTCTATGGTTCATATTAAATGTGGATCCATGGACGCAAATGAGGTCAAATTATCGAAAATAACTCAAATGGAATACGGCCACTAACTGCTACTGCTTTACTAATAGCATACAAGTCAATATATAGATATACCTACTCATTGAATTTAACAATTGTTGCAATGATTTCTAGAACTGCAACTTTGTCGTCTGTTTTTTGAAAGTAAGTTACTTATTCATACATATAAAATCAGTGAAATAAAGATCACATACTTATCAATAATATCACAGCCAGTTTCTTGAATAACTCACTGTTGTATGACATTATTTCTTTACAGTATGAAATTGTCACAATATTCAACATTTTTACTAAAAACATCTCTGTAGCAATCACCAGGCACTCAGAAAGTAGAGACGGTGCGTAATGAAGCTATCGGTTACGGAGTCCGATTACACTCGTTAGCGGCGGAGACGCGCTTATTGTCTCCTGGTACCTACTTCAGCCCGATCTGCTAGGGAAGGAAGTTTGAGATATTTTAGAGATAATGCTAGCGTGAGTGGGAGATATAGTAAAATGCAACTGGAATATAGTTTAAATTTATATAAATTGATTTCTGGAGACTTATACTACAAAGTGGTACAATTCGTTCGTCTAAAATTTGTATTTCATTGCATTTAAGGCACAGCGTGTGTTGTACAAAAATATATTGGATGATCTGAACAGTTCGTAAATTGTGGCCATCAAGATTGTTAAATTGCAGTGTGTGTGACACAATAAGCAATGGTGACACAGTGGCAATGGTTAAGATAAGCCGTGGTAAGTGCTTGTGGTTCGAAGCCTACCGCGGGCTTCCTTCACCGCATCGAAGTAGGAATATTTTAGAATTGCAATTATTAAGCAGAAAATCTGTCAATGAACATCTAGAGTCTATTCAGGAAGCTGATCTGGTTAGCCAGTAACTATGTTCAGTTTATGATCATTTAAATTTCCCATAATCATATATCAACAATTGAGGTTGTGGAACTTACTCGTACCTATCAGCAACTAAAAAGAGCTTATATGAGAATATTATTTTTACTTATTATTTATTTCATGTATCTTTGGTTCGATACAGTAACAATCGTAATGGGCTATTTATGGACTAGGTATTTTACTTATCACCCTGTGACATTTACATACTGATATATGTCATGGTGATATAATTTATCTTTCATAACGTGGTACTTATAAACATTGTGCTCGTTTATTTCTTAGTCACCACTGACTGTAAAAACGTGTAACAAGTCTCATAGGCATATCACGTCCACGTGAGACAAATTCTGGGCCGTAGGTTCGTGGACAGCTGAATGAAGCCCACTCGTCAATTTGTCAGGTCCCGCCACCCGGCAGCGCGCGGCCCGCGGAATGAGCGCCGATGACAAACCAGATATATTGGGGCCCGGCGACGACGATTAGGCCCAGAGCCAACCGGGCTGGTGCACAAAACTGGTCATATGCAGTAGGACAGCTACATGCCGATACCAACTTGGAGATTGTAAAGCTTTGGACATGTTAGCTATGCTGCTTCAGTTTGATCCTATTCTGATGAGTCTCGTAGTGGTATTTCGGAAGAAGTATTTACTACAATCTTATAGAGTCTTTCCCAAACGGTCTAATGTAGGTCTATGCAGACGGTATAGAAATCAACATGTGAGCTGGATGTGCTGGCTATCTATGCTTTTATTTTTAACCTAGAAGACAGTCTAGAAAATTAGCAAGACAATAGAGTACCGACCGTAGATCGTAGAGTATCGACCATAGATACATTTTTGATTGGTATGTAAGGTATTTCAGTACCTAAGATAAAGAAGTTTACAAGTCTCGTTTTCATGTAAGTCATAAAAAGTACCGAAATAATGATTAACCTAGTGTCTTATTGTCTCAATACTCAAATGACACTATGACAGACATATAAAATTTTAAATGATAATCTCTACGATACACATTAAAGATGATTTATTATGGATACATATGATATCATTATATATGTGAATAGTTTTTGATAATTGCATATTGTTAAAGATCATAACCGGAATGTAAGCAAAATATCTTTCACAGATTTAGTATTAATAAACTTATTTTGCGGTAATAATGAAATATATGTACATTGAAAAGCATATATATAAGATGATAATTTTTCAGGATTTGACAGATACTGACCTATGTCCATTCAATTGCCACAATATCAATCTGCATCAGTGTGCGTGACTTCAATCACTATTTGTCCAAACTTTCATCACTGTGACACCGATCAACATCGCGATGATTCACGAACGGGTGAACGAACGACTCCGAGCACTGTCAATTGTTTTCTTAAACGGACTTGCGTTATTCCATGCGGGTTTGAATTTGGAACTGTTAGTTCTATTGGATAATTTTGGATACTAGTCAGCCAGTGTCGATCGACGAATCAACACGCCAATCAGAGTTAAGAGAAAACCGTTGATAGGCATCCACAATTCGCTGCTGACAGCTTTTAACGAGATCATTAGCATCGGAGTTAAAGTAAACAAAAATAGAGTGACAAACGCTACGACGACTGAAATTAATTTAGAGTTGAAACAAGAATGAACACATAGATGATACAAGTATAATAAATAGTTGAAAGTAACAGAAACAGAATTTAAACTTGTAAGAAACAAAGCAGTTGCTGAGCACATCCAATAATCTATCAGAAAATTGTTATTGCAAACACGTTGAAAATGAGAATGCATTGGCATCGACATCTACCTAAAAGCTAATTTAAAACAAGCTGCAGCGCGCAGAAGAAATTCATACTTATATTATGAGAAGTACTTCAGATTTGAACCGTTAAATTTAAGTTTTAAGGTATACATTTGATTGTTGTCAACATATTGGTGAGACAAAAGGGTGATCTTGGACATCGTGACCCAGAATGCCAGCGAGCGATGCCAAATAATGGACAAATCCGATGTCATCGCACACCACTCTGTGCCAGAGATCGGAGTTTCACAACTATAGAACTAAATCGAGAACTAGTGAATGCTAGCTTTGACAATCCGAAAGTTCTTTGAAATATTGTTTACAATAGTTTAAAAGTGGTTTTCGTTTCATAAGGTCTCAAATAAGTGCCAAGTAAGATATAAATATAGAATACTTAAATCAGAATATGGCAGATACAAGCATTGGTCCACAAGATTACATATTAATTTTTATTAAGACTCGCTAAATAACCTACTTTGTAGATTCTCTCCTTAATCTTGTAAGTAAAAAAATAATAATGACATTATTAAATACTGCATTAATTTTACTGATCAACTCATTGACATTTCTTCATTCAAAATATCTCGACATTTCAATAACAGCACGCCACAGCTGTTCGCAAATCGATCATTCCGGACGTTTTCGATTTGTTAAAATCGATTCGCATTCTATATTTGAAATTCAAGAGAATGCCCTATGGGTGTCCGTTTGATTTACGAACACTCGTTATGAGAGCCTTAATGAGTTGCGCGGGCGCATCGACGTCCGCCATTTTTAAATTAAGTAAAGTAAAAAACAACGCCATGATGAATAGAATGGTTAAAATTCTTTTCTATAATTGCTTATTAGTTGGTATGGTTTTGTCCATGTTTTTATTGGATTTCTTAGTAAGTACTTCTTTGAAGCCTTTGAGAAAATAAAAATAAAATTTGACAGGTGGTTTTATCATCATATGTTTCACAATAGAAAGAGTATAAGGTATGAAACTAGGAATCTAATAAGCAGTATATAATATAACGGATAGGTATAAAAAGTGTTGTATAATTTAAAAATAGAAACACTTAAACCAGATACCAGTGACATTACTTAATCACCATCATTATAAAACCTTCTACATCCTTCTCAAATAGTCAATTATTAACTCTAGACGGCATCTAACGGTCGTCTATAAACGAAGTCACAAGACCCGGCGAACAAACCACCTCAAGTTACAACGTAAAGAGTCCCTGTGGGAGCTATTCTGAGCCCTCTCTCTCAATCTCGAAAATATTTTTTTCTACACATCCCTAAGTGTGGTATTTATAGAAATAGACGGAGCACGGCTCGATTCCTATTTTGTTTTATCTTTAGCTGAATAAGTAGAAGTAGGTAGATATTTTTTTCTTTTCGTTTCGAAACTCGAGAACTAAGCTTCGGCGTTCGAGGGATTAGTTGCGTCCACTAGAATCGTCTTTAAAAACGACTTGGAATAATCTCCATTATCACATAAATCTCCAGCTGCATGTTTGAGTGTTAAACCAAATAACGTGTCTTTATTAAAGTTTTGAAAGCATTGTTTTCGTTTTATTACAAAAACGTTAATAAATTAAGTCACTTTTATGAATAGAAGTCCAATGGTAATAGTCGATAAATGAGACCTTGTAAACATGAATATAAAATTAAAAACCCACCTGTGTTTACCTTGTATAATTCTGTAAATCATTACAAGCATTTATAATTTCATCCATTTGCAATGAAACATTTCCCATTATCGCCTGTGACTTTCATAACGAAAATTCATTAAGGAGCCACCGTTAATTCTATACCACATCGATGCCATTACTCTCATTCCTCACCAAAACAAACAAATCCTGCAGATATTTTAACCCAACACCATTTCCTTGGCGCTCCTTATTATACAATTTCACCTCTCTTGTATTGACAATAAGGTCTTTTTTAACTGCAGCCTCTTTTAGCATCTGTAAATTCCTCTGCAGTTCCATTATCAGTAATAACATCGCCCATCTCATCAAAATTAAACCTTACGTCAAAGTTCATAAAGTCTTTTATATTAGGAGATGCAAGATGCGATCCCCAAATCCATGTCCCCAGAATTCTGAAGATATTGAAAGATTAGCAATGGGTAGCTCTGTATGTCCCATAAATAATACATTGGAGGGGCCCAGTGATGGATAGTCTGTCTGTCTATCCAGTTTCTATTAGTCGGAATTCTTAAAGGGTGCTAGGGGAAGTTATTATTAGCGAGTACGAATGTTAGCTTAGGAAGCGATACCTCGTCATTAATTCGGAGTTCGTATTTCCGAGAGGGTATTACAGTTGTCGTGTCAACAGATTTGCCATAAATCAGCGGAATCGTCGCTTGAGATTATGATATTTCTTCATAAAAAATATAAAAACAAATTATCTATGACAGAATTTCATAATCGATAGGATTAAACTTTTTATGGTTGGATGAAGAAATGAGTAGATGCTAATGTTCCGTTTTTAATTAACGCCTTGTTAGCACATAATCTCATGAAGTACCAATGCAAGAATATAATTGAATTACTAGCAGGTTTCGAATACCTAAGTGACCTAGATGTACCTAGGCCACTCCTGGATAGTTATATTGATCCCTAAATTGCATAGTTCAGCGCGGCACTGTATTAGTTTCGTTCATGTTATTCTGATGTGTTAGTAATTGTATTGGCTACCTTGCCTGCTAATCAAGAATAAGATACCATATGGGTACAGCGTAGTAAAATTTGATACAAGTGGCTACAAAGGATTAAATCAAATCTATACAACAAACTTTGCTAAAATGTCATGTCGTCTGTAAACATATAAATGGTTATATGCAAAAAAAAACTGTTAGTAAATATACGAGACTAGGCAATAATTTCACCACCGAATTCCTGCACCTCTGATGCCAATAAAGGCAATTTATGAACTCCATCCAATTAATTAACCAAATTAATCAAATAGACAACATAATTTTAGTATCGCCATAAAATAAGCTATAAAAATCACCAATAATTATGCTAACATCATCGAAAGTATCGACCCGAACCAATGCAAGAATCCTAATAAGTATATGATCATAAATCAAATTTATAATAAAAATAATATATTGTTATAGTAAATATTTGCTCGTAAATTTTATTGGAATGTTGGAATTATTGTTGTAGTGGTGTCATGGGAATTTCGTTGGTATGATTATCGAAGAGACTAAGATAGGTGGAGATAAGGATCGCGGCTAAGTTAAAATGACCGATAACGCTTTTGATCTGTTTTTGGAAGTACTTTGAGTACTTGAGTAAGACTTTTGTACATGGTATACTTGTATTAGATCACGATCTCACTTGATAGAAAGCGATGGCTAAGCAATGTTATTCGTATAGGTACAGTCCACCAGAGGCGGTTTTTTAAAATCTCAGGTGGAGGAAATATGCACCGCCAGCTCTTAGGTCACCTATCACATTTACATACACCTACATGTGAACCTCGCCCAGAGATCTAAGGAGATATCCAGACGTTTAGTGGACTCAATAAGTTATCAACAAGGCAACAAGAGCACTTTACCTGCAGACTCCAGGAGCCTAGAGGAGTTTTTAATTATAAATGCTGGTAACTTGGTCCATTGCTCTGCTGCGTAAAGATTCAAATCAAAGTATGATCCGTGGTTTTCCATGACGTTCTACAATATTTAACATGCTCGCTTTGTTCTTTTAGAAAATCTGTCGCCAAACATCTAACGATGTTCCAAAAACATCATCACTTGCCAATAATTTAGATAGTGGTCAAAGGATTAATCTAACTAAATTAGACATTCTAATCAAGACTCATTCACTCTACATTTGTTTTGATTCAATAAATAATCGTCATAATCCTTAATTTAAAGGATTAAATGTGATTAATGATACGTGAGGTGAGTTTTGCAGAGGCTAATCACAAGAAAATATAACTGATACGATTTTATTACCACACCCATTTTGGAGACTTAAAACTCACAAGATCGGTAATATCTTATCGATGAAGATAGAAGGTAATAACAATATGATACAGACATACTTTATCTCAGTTATATCTCCAAATAAAATCTCGTAGAAAAGTTGCGGCAAACTCACCGTTGTCATTCCGTCACCTGTTTATTTGCGAAAATATTCTTTTATTGATTCTTCCGGCGTCCCTTCAATAAAAGTTTGTAAAGTATTGGCGGTTTGTTATACTTGACAGTATTTATTTGAAACTCATGCATTGTTATGTGTGAGACAGGAAAATGGTAATTGCTTTCGGCTGTAATTACATGAACACATCAATACTTTTCAGTTAAAGATATGGCTATAAGGCTTGGATGAAAATCTGTGTATGAAACATATACCCCTACCAAAAAATTCTGATAGTCCTGTCATTATTCCATACTAGGTTAGATCGGTACAACATTATTATCATAATGAATATCATGTAAAATATTACTAATCTTGTTACTGGTTATCTGACTACTTATACGTCTCACACAAATTAAATACTTTTCACACAGTCGAACACCTTTTTTACCTTTCCCTGCTCTAATGTCTATCCAAATTGATGGCAAACTTAGCTATCTTCTGGTAAAAACCCAAACTTTGTCCCGAATACCACTACATGGTTATATCTCGGCCAGTCCTTAGCCAGTCCTTTTATTTGATGCTTGAATCTCCTCGAATGCCAAACTGTTTTTTGTTATTGTGACGGATCAAGCTCGAGGCCCACCTGATGTTAAGCGGATTAACCTCTACCTATAGGAGAAGGCTAACACTAGATTTTGAAGCAGTGATGGCTCAGTGGCATTGGCTATGGACTGCCGCGCAGCAGGTCCATGGTTCGAATCCCGTCGCTGGCTTGAGCTTCAGCGCATGGTGGAAGGGCATTTTGCGAATGCCTGCCTGGCGAGCGACCACGATCAATTTGAAAATCTGTCGCCAAGCACCTAACGGTATGTTCCGGCAGTTGTCCTTGAGAGTCAGTGAAATTACAGGCACATGAGACTTAACAACTACGTCTCAAAGTGACAGGCGCAGTGCATATCGTGACTTGTGATGAAATGTATATGTTATAGGCAGAGGTTAGTCCAGTTAACATCAGGTGGGCCCCGGGCTAGTTCCATCACAATTACATTAAAAAAACTATATGTCATAACTGCCTGATGATCGAATCTTCCCGAAATTTAAAGTAAAACAAGTCAAACCCTTAAAAATAACTTCATAAGACCCTAACATTCAGAAGATCCCATCGCCCCTGTAAAAACTTCGGCCAATATCTACTTTTTACTCGTATTGAAAGTATTTATATTATTTCACTTTGTCTGTTTTCACTTTTTGCCCAACTTTGGGCGGCTTAATACACTTAAGGGAGGACGTGTCAGAAACTTTGCCTTGTTTGTTTCAATCATATATTTTGTCTCCGATATCGGAAAGTTTTTCTTTTTATATCCTTAAGCACTGTTTCCTTTTAGAGGACAAGGTTTGTTCATCCGAGAGATTACGTATATCAATTACTTCGACACTTTATAAGTCGTGAAATACAAACGATATGGATTGCTCTGAATGTATTTTTGGAATATTACAGAAGCTGAATAAAAGGTTTATAAAAATAAAGTTAATAAAGTCCCAGCTTTTGCTTACGAAGAGAATAGTTGTTTGTAATGCGAGGCTGCAAAAGTTATTATTTGGCGCAAGTACTTTTCTTGAAACTTGGGGAAGTGAAGTAGACTAGAATTGAACCACAAGCAAAGTGAGTAATCCGATTTTTTTTTATTCCTGGTAGTTTAGCTTTTGACTACTATCTCACATCTCACTTGATGGTAAGTGATGATGTGACCGAAAATGTTGTTCAGGCTGACCTAGAATTCTGGCTTTCCAGGAAAGCTGCTTCAAAACACCGTGAGGTGCTTGATTTTCTACTCGAAGGTGGTAGCTAGCCAGGTGGGCATTCGCAAAGTGCCCTTGCTCCTTGCAAATAGGCATTATAATAAAAAAATAATAGGCCATAAATATAGAGCCAAAAGATCTTATATTTATTTTCGTACGTTAATTTTAATGTTGCTAGAGAAGACATACTACACCAACCTTACTTGAGTGGGATGAAAGCAGGACAATGATGACACTTACGTCCTTGAAAACAGTATGTTTGATTACATGATGCATGTATTCTGTATTCATCTTAGCTTGAGTGCATTAAGGATTGGTTCAGATCTCTCGTGATATCATTATTTGTTTACCCTTTCTCAGTATTCAACGTACGAACAAACCAACATGTAATTTAAGACGTCATTAATTAGTCATTTTCCCAGTTTTCATTTAACTTATTTATGTACATACAAGTCGTTTTCAAGCGAAAGGATTTAGTTTTATCTGCATTTACAATGATATAATCTTTTGCTCTGTGTTTATTTTATATGTCAAAACTAACATTTTCTGAGATAGGTATGATCTTTGCAACGGTTCTTAGCATCGCAGTATCATGTGCTGATAATTGTTGATTATTGCTTTAAAATGTTAAGAAGTGATGAGACGGGCAAAACACCCTAGTGATATAAGCATCACGCCTGTCCAGTACAGTTGCAATGTTACTGTTCTTGCCTCCTTGTCACTGCACTGCGCTCAGCACTCCAAGACGATAGTTCTTGTGTCTCGTTCGCCTTGTAATGTCACTTGCTGCAGTACCCTTCACACCTAAACACAGTAGCGTTTCTAAAGCAGAATATCTAACACTAGCGGCCCGTCCGGCTTTCCATGGGTATTAACAAATATTATAAATTGAATCGCATAAAAGTAGTTATTCACATAACTGTAATAGTTAGACATAATGGTATTGCGAACTTTTCTGTAGACATTGATGTTCTCTATAAAATTGTAGTACATCACTATGCTCTATTGTCAACAATTTCCGCAGCATACACGATATAACAATTTTTTTGATATTTTTTTCATACGTTGGGTTACATTATCGAAGTTTTCATACGGATTCCTAAGTTTTTGAAAATATGCTATAATCTATGTTCATTAGGGATAGTGTAGGATTCTAATGGTGAAAAAAAAATTTCAAATCGGTCCAGCAGTATTTACGTTTGTTGGTTACATACAAAAATACAAATCATTCCTCTTTATAATATTAGTATAGATATAGACTGTGACGGTACCCACCAAGACGTGCTCTTGCGAAAGAAACCTACTTGGTATAAGTTAGCAGGCTACAGGTGGAAGTTGCCCTTAGGAACAGCTGCCGTAAAACAGTCGCTTACTAGTTTTCAAGAAGTTTTTTTGTTATGACTGATAGGTTAGCCTTTGAACACTATCTCACCTGATGGTAAGTGATGATGTGGTCGAAGATGTTCTTCAGGCCAACCTAGAAGTACTGGCTCTCAAGGACAGCTGCCGGAACACACCGTTAGGTGCTTGGCGTCAGATTTTCTACTTGAGTATGGTAGCTAGCCAGGCGGGCATTCGCAAAATGCCCTACCACCATGCTATAACGACTGCCATTCTAAGACAACAACCGGGACCGACGGCTTAACGTGGCTTCCGAAGCACGGAAGCGCTCCGTAGTAATGTCACTAGCGGTCACCCATCCAACTCATGACCGCGGGCGACGTTGGTTTACTTTGCTGATCGGTTGAGAACAGCTAAGTAAACTTCGCTACGAGCGCTTCAAAAAGTTAGCTACAGGCTACAGGTGGAACTTGCCCTTAGGAATAGCTGCCGTAAAACAGTCGCTTACTATTTCAAGAAGTTTCTTCAAACCTTTTGTTTTCTCTGATCTAACCCTAACCTAAATTTTATAAACAGAAATGAATGAGAACCGCAGTAAAGAGTTGAACAGTTATGCGCATTCGCTGGAATTCGATACGTGGGGGAGTGAGTCAATGGTGGAGTGTCAGGTTACAAAATTCAGGATGCCTGCGCCAGATGGATAAGAAAATCAGAGAAATGGGGCAACATTGGCCAGTTTTCAAATACGTAAGATCAGATGTTTGCTGGGACTTACATGATAAAATAAGACACTATTATGTAATTAACTTTCTTCTGGAGGAAACTGTCCGATTTAACGCTCAAGTAGCTTTTAATTAATACAATCGGAAAATACTTCTATTTAATTAAAAACTTTTGTAATGTATAGTGTCTACTGACATAAGAAGTAGAATTTTAAACAGTTTTAAATACAATACAAATACAAATATTTTATTTCAGTAAACTTAATCTATAATACATTTCATGGGTTTGAGACTCTCTTTTAAGTATGCAATACCTGTGTTAGAGTGTCTCGCTCTTCCGTGGTACTAGGTTAGATCATGATAGACATTTAAATTCTACGAAAGTGTCTAGTATATATTTCGGCTACTTAGATTTTTAAATTAAATTCTCGATTGATATGTTTGTAGTTCTCATTCTCTTAGTCTTATTATTTTTTTTAGATGACCGGAAATATAAAGTAGTTTGTTAGGTACTCAAAAAACAGCGAATATATTTCCCATCCCAATTTTCTGTTTGCATACGCATTCATTACCAACTACCATGTGTATATTGCAATTTCTTTATTTTCCCTACGAAATTAAGGGTGTTCACCCTCAACCCCAGCGTCTGACAGGCGACAGAAGTAATCTCGCCTCACCATTGTCGAACCCGCACCCCTAGGCCTTCTGCCAACCACTAAACAATCGAGGCACTCCAACGCTCCATGTTTCCCATTGTGGTATCCTCCGACTACTCCCCTAACGATTTTTCCTCTTATTTGTTTTTGTTTAGTAATTACTGTTTGGTTTTCCTGTAAATTGGTTGCAGTGGAAATAAGCTTCAATAAATGCGGCTTAATGTTGCTGGCGATTATTAAGCGTGAGAGTTTTTGCAAGAAAATTGTGAATTATTTAAAAACGACAGTAGTCACCTGGTACCTACATGGTTTAATAGCAGTGTCTCTTTAACTATTTTACCAGATGAATATGTAATTGATAATAATGTGTATACAAAAAATAACGTACATATAGTATATAATTTTTAACTAATAATTTATTAATAATAGCTAAACTTATTATAGTTATTTAAAATACGAAAATGTATGTCCATATTAAAATAAATATACTTACTGACTTATAAACTATTCTACAACATGTATCATAACTATATAGCGAAGTCTACAACATTAATAAATTCTGTAGTCTAGGAATTAGCGATTACGAAGGTCAAAATCCAACTTGGATCAAGTTCATAAAGACACTATAGAGAGATATATTGTATTATGACGTCTACGCACGTCATAAAAAAAATATATCAGCAGATGATAATTTTCTATCTGATGTATTATATCGGCTGATGTAGAATTACCTTCCCTGACATACATGGCGTGAGGTATTCGACATTTTAATTGGCCATTATTCTTTGGAGTCCAAGAAATATATCGTATAACTTTTATGAGCATATTTTAATCAGATAGTTGTCTTTTATAATTTAATTACAACATGATAGTTGGTTGATAAATAGGTGTGATGGAGCTATCTCGTGTTTGAATTTTTAAATAAACATTTGCGTGTTAATTAATACGTTTCGAAAAATATTATACGTTACGATTGTTGTGTTTAGTTTTGAAGTTAATCTCAGAATAGCAATCTATTATCGTTTGTTACCACAATCCAATAAGGTGAAAAGCATTCAACAATTTTCAATATGAATTGAAAAGCGGTCCCAAAACAGCGCCTTGCGAGACTCTGACACGTGTTCCGCAGCTTAACTGCACTTACAATTAAGAATTAAACTCGGTTAATTAAACTCAGGCTTTATTGTCGCTAGAAACCCTTTAAGTCCACAATGAAAGGCCTCAGTGAAAAAACCCTTTGAAAATCCCATGGTCCCCTCAGTCCAATGGTTAAGCCAACTCCAATAGACGTTTGACATTGTAAATAGGATTTAAATATTTGATTGAAATGTCGTGCGGTTTCCGTTGTTGATTTTGATTGGTTTTAAATGCAAATATTGATAGGCTGCGTGTGAAATTACTATGTTTCGTGGTCAGCTTATATAATTATATTTTGATTAAAATATTAACCGATTTATACATACTTATTCCAAGATTGAATTTAATCTAAAACTCATGGCCAATCAGTGTACACTCTTAAAATTTGTAATTGACCTTCATGAGAGCGTAGTAGACGCCTAAATTGAATAAATGATTTTGACTTTGACTTTAAATTAATTATTCCTGTGATCATAAACTGGTTACTTTAATTCAAGTAACTAAATCTCACAAAGTATATGTAAACTAATGATGAAATGGTAAAAAGACCATGGGAACACATGCACAGGGCTTGTGATGTATGGATTAAATTGCTTAGTAACGAAAGAGACAAGTGAATGAAGAGTGTATATGGCAGAACTGCAAATATTAAGGTGTATATATGACGCAACTGGGATAGACATGACGGGAAAAAGTATATTCAAAGAAGCTTGAAACTAACAACACTAAGAAATCAGTTAATAAAACACGCTAGCTCATGGTGTGAGAATATCACGATGATTAGGGAAGTAAAACGAGAAAAGTATTAGGTATGCATTTCGTCGGATAATACGATAAAAGAAGAACAAAGAAGGAATGATTTTATTGATATGTTGGTGAAAAGTTTGCACAGTAAGATGTTGAGTAACATATCAGAATAGAAAAAATACATGTAGCGCCTACGCCACTTAACGTAGGATAAATACGAGAAAAAGATGTAAACTTCTCAAAGAAACTTTAGAAAAACTGGTGTGAAAATATGTTAAAAATCTAATGGAAACGTCTTGCGCGTTAATGCTATGCACTGTACATCGTTCTTCTTTAACGATACGCATTATAATTTATTATATGCAGACATGAGTATCGCTAGACTAATTGATCATACATGTATAAATAAATACATTATTGTATGCAGATTCCGGTGAATCAGAAAGTTTTACGGCTTGAATTTAGATTGACATTAATGAGATGCAAAATAAAATAACTATTCAGGCCAGATATTAATAGCTGCTTAATGAATTCACAATCGTTTATTTACAGATATACTGATATTAATATTAATAAATATTTATGATATTGTTACAATCATATTTTTAACCACGTAGGTAACAAAATACTTAAATATAGTGATGTGGTTTCATAATAGAAGAATCCAATGCATTGTTTTTTATATTATTGTGACGGAACAAGCGTTGCTCACCTGATGTTAAGCGGTAACTGCTGCCTACATCAGATATATTTCATCACAAGCCACGAATCGCACTGCGCCCGTCACCTTGAGACATAGTTGCTAAGTCTCATATGCCTGTAATTTCACTGGCTCTCAAAGACTGCTGCCGGGACACCCCGTTAGGTGCTTGACGATTTTCTACTTGAGGGTGGTCGCTAACCAGGCAGACATTCGCAAAATGCCCTTCCACCATGCGGTGAAGCTCAAGCCCAGAATCAAGGCAAGATTCGAACCATGGACCTGCTGCAGTCCATAGCCAATGCCACTGAGCAATCACTGTTTTAAAATTATTCTTGTAGAATATAAAAAGTCAACTTGGAAATATACAATGACAACATTAGTAATATTACATTAGTATATTGTAGTATTACATTAGTATATTGTAGTATTACATTAGTATATTGTAGTATTACATTAGTATATTGTAGTATTACATTAGTATATTGTAGTATTACATTAGTATATTGTAATACTACAATTTAACATCTTAAATATCATCTTTCTTTAGTGTGAAAACATAATTTTAATTGTTCAAATTAAAATTATGTTTTCACACTTATCTTTATCTCATATTAAACATCCTCTTTAGCCACCATAACAATAAAATAAACCATGTGAACACAAAAGTTCGCAGTTCTAGCGTATCGTACAATGATGCCAACATAACGAACCGAACAGATAATTATAAGACAGACGGATCGCAGACGTCGAGCATTATTAACACAACTAAAAGTGAATATTCAGTGGCACAGGCCATTAGGCATTCAGTGTAACGGAACGGAGGGCATCAATTATGCAGGGCTCGTTGTTGGTCAGCTCTTGGCTCTTAGGTCTGAGCTTCCTATTGAGCTTCCGGTGGCTATTTTTAATCTATTGTTTAGTTGCGCTTATACATGTAATTGTTATTACAGTGAGCTTAGGATTTATGGCAAGTGGATAGCCAGAAGGAGGAGGTGTGTGGATATATTTGAGGATACGTCTAGAAATACCCTAAAATACTAGTTAATTTGGTTACAGTTTTTAATAGGAGAAATTGAAGTTGATAGAGTCTACTTTTAAATCCAGAAAAATACACAGTATTACCCATACAATTCTTTATAAGTAATTCTAATTTTGTAATATATTAATGTTGGAAATTTTGGCACTTAAAATCAAAAATAAAAGATTAAAGTAACAGTTACCGAAATATTTGAAGTATTTAAGTTAAACACTGGACAATACGATAGTATAACAGAGGACTACGTTCAATTATGCTTACGAACTTACAACGAGAGGAAAAATTAAAAAATAAATTACGACTTAGGGTCCTTCAAGAGCATATTCCCTCCTCAAAGGCCGGCAACGCATCCTCGAGACCTCTGGTATTGCGGATGTTCGTGGGCGACGGTGATCACTTACCACCAGGTGAGCCGCGTGCTCGTTTGCCCTCCTATCCCATAAAAAAAACTACAAGCGAGGTTTTCTTTTGATTGTAATATTTACTTAGCATGCAAATTGCAATGTTAGGACACCACCAAAGTTTTCTTTTCGATAATCTACGACTTGATTCATCAAATAGTTATAGTGTAGCTGGGTCATGTAATATATCTCACTATATAATATTACTATAGCCTACCGACGTAGTAAAAGCACATTGAAGTTCTACTATAGTTAGAGTATTCAACTAGTTTATGTTATTTTTATTATTCTTGATAACGTTATCCTTATCAATAGCTTTCGTGTTATCTTAAATCCATATTTAAGTATACACGTAAACGTAAATAATTTAATTAAGCCTTAATAAGTTAGCTATCTTCTGAAACTTGCGCTACTTATGTATGTCTTCTTTGAGCTACATATCTATGTCTATTTTCTCTCGCATCCCAATTCATTCAAAGAGTTACATACAAGTAAACAACAGAATGTAACCATATCGGCTCTGGGTCCCAGTTTATATAGCTTTCTACAACTTTCTAAAGCTAATCAGGAGTAATTGTGTTCCAATAATGCCGAGTGTACAATAGAGGGACGAGCATTGTTTAGGTAACCAGTAACCAGTAACCAGGCACGCTCCACTGTATGCACGCCTCAGGGGGACGTGTGAAGGAAAACATATTTCGGTGTGTGTTTGTTTCGATAAGTTATTTCGGGTGTATTAAGGTCTGTGAAGTTTTAGTCTGCGGTTTCCTTTTGATATAAATTGTTTTACTTTTAAGTATAGGTGCGTAATTTGTGTCTGGTCGCTGTCGGTTTGGTTGCTAATTTTTATATTTTTAATTGATAATTGACGCTTTGTCGGCTTCGAATTGTTTTTGTATGGGTTCTTCTTAAACAATATAATTTTCACCTCACAACCTCGAAAAGTCTTTGTTTATCTTTCGAATCTGTGTGCAAAAGTGCTTTTTATCCTCTAGCTTGGAAATGGTTTTTGAATTTAGGACCGTTAAAAAGTTCCAGAAAAATGAATTTACCTTCAATTTTAGCAATTTTACTTCTAATTTTGACTATAAATTAATACTACATAATTTAAGCTATTTTTCTTGTACCTAGAATTTTCCTAGCTGTGAAAAATTGTGTGTTTTGCTCGGCAGAATAGTTTCGGTATGCTCAGGATTCTATATTTTGGTCTGGAACCTAGAATCCTTCGCTTCTTCAGGTTTTAATAAAAGCACTCACGCCAAATAACAACGGTTTTGCAGCCTTACATAACAAATAACTACCTACTGTTTTCTTTAAGTGTGTTATAGTTTTTCTACATAAATATGCAAGAAAAAGTATAAGATACAATCACTACATAAAATTATCCGTTTCGATATGTAACTCACATAATTAATTAGAGATTAATAAATCAGATATAGAACCTACACATCAACAACCGATGCATTAAAATACCAGGGCGGCAAAGAAACTAGAAGATGTACGCACCATGAGAGGCAAAGAGTAGATTGCGCAGAGATATCGCAGAAAAGACACCTTGATTGAACGGACCGGACAAGGCAGATAAGCTAGGGCTGGCTATTAGCATATTAAATGAGCACGTATTAATTTCCAAGTCTAGCTTTGTTAGGTGCAGAGTAAGGGACTTCTTGCTAGTTACATGTTTGCCTTCAATTTCTTGGACGATAAACTCGAAGGCGAATAGAAGGCTGATCAAGTTTCTGTTTTATGCATAAAATACTTTGTATTTGCGTTGTGGATGTACAACATAAGAAGATATCACAAAATATATTAACAATTAATTCATTCATCAATTGATTATTGACATATAAGCCCTGAAAATGTCTACTGAACCGCAAAATGTAGCTATACAGCTTGCGATTTCAAAGATACAGTCATATAAAGGTCGGACAAATGGATAGCCGAGGCTCAGTCAGCCCGATTCCTTGTACGGATCCCTAAAAGCATGAAATGGATGTAGGCCCTATTAGTAAATTCATACATACATACATGCATAAAATCACGCCTCTTTCCCGTAGGGGTAGGCAGAGACCACGGATTTCCACTTACTACGATCCTTACATATCTCTTTCGCTTCATCTATACTCATCAATCCTTTCATACATAAGCGTCGGTTTAGGGTACTTTTGACCAGGCCTTTTTTCAGAACGTCTTCAATCTGATTTCGGAACGTCTAGGTCTTCCCCTTCCAACACTTCCGTTTACTTGTCCCATGTATACCTGTTCAGTCATTCTCATTTCATTCATTCTCTCCACATGTAGTAAATTCCATATATTTTATTAAACTATTTAATAGAAGTAGCCATTTATATGCATAACATCTATTTTCTCTAGACGATACGTTGAAAATCGCTAACTGACCATCTAGTCTCCTTTATTTACCTGCGGTCCTAGTAGCACAGACTTTATATTATAGAGATTTTGCGCTCCTAGTACCATGTAATTTATAAGGTTGGTTTTCCTGTAGGCTCCTAGTAAGTACTAGGTTGATTTTCCTAGTCTCCTAGTAGTTTATTTACGCTGTGTATTCCGCATGGCTTTAAATTGCTGTAGTTAATTAAGCCATAGTGTGAATTTAATGGGGTTTTTATGTTTATTTAGATTAGAAGTGAAGTGTTTTAGATTCAAATGTAATTAAAGGTACTCGATGAAATAGGGATAGACTACTATATAATTAACTATAATTATTATAGTTAATTTTAGCATTTTATTTGAATAGAAAATTATATTTATATACAATGTTTTATGGTTATTAATAATTACATTTAATGATTGCTCAGCTTTTTGTTTAATAAAGAGTTACTATAGCTACTTGTAAAGGTGGTACTTACACAAACCTATTACATTACAAAATCTCAAATATACGATAGGAAAAATTTAAGTCATGTGCGGGATTCGAACTCGCGGCCATCCACCCCTTGAGCCGGGGTATGCTCTAATCAATTGAGCTAACATGACATGACGTCATTACTCAAATCTTTCCTATCGTTCTTTAACCATGGTATTGGGATGGAGAGAACCACTTGCGTTGTACTACAAATAAAATATTTGTGATATTGTAATGTAATCCGCATAGCAGGCGTTAATGCAATATTTAAAAAAAAACCTATTAGTTTAAATAATTCTTAAAGGGTACTTAATTGATGATTGATGTGATAAATTTTATTCTAAACTTAGCTAGCTCGGCTAAGCTAGGTTAGCTTAGCCGAGTTAAAAAGAAAAAAAAACTATCCAAAGCAAGTCGAGCTTCGCTCTTTTAGGGTTGGTTAGTCATTGCAGCAACCCGGAAAAGATAAAAATGTTTGTTGGTTTGGATCAGTGCTGCCAAATCACATCATAAGTCAGCGTTAACAGTATTTGTTATTTTTTAAGCCTTTATTAACAAAATACCACGAACTATATACAATAGAGCTTCTACAATGAAAGCATTTAGAGTTTAGACCACCTACAAGTCATTGTAGACTCGCAGGCAGTCCAAATGCTACCACTACCAGTTGGCGGCGTGCCCAGCATGCCAAATGTATTTGAAATCTACTCAATGACCTCTATACATGGAGTCTCTAAGCTTCTCGAAGGCTCCAGACTCTAGGCACGTGCTTTAGAGGGCACGTTAAGCCATCGGTCCCGCTTGCTGTCTTAGGATGGCAGTTATAGCATGTTGATAGGGTGGTATGGTAGCACCTGACGGTGTGTTCCGGCAGCTGAGCCTGAACAACGTGTTCGACCACATCATCACTTACCATCAGGTGAGATAGTGGTCCAAGGTTAGCTTATCAGCTATGCAAAAAAATAAGAAAATAAAAAAGGGCGTATCCCAAGCAAGAAACGTGATTTTTTAACGTTTTTTGTAATTGCTGTATCGTAACTTAAAAAGATCTCGACATGTATATAAAAATAATGATTTTATGGTGCACTTTGTATTGGAACGGAACGCTCGGTGTGTGAGTTCAACTCGCATTTGGCCGGTTTTTTTATCTTTAAATCATAAATTCCTGCCAAATATTTTGACAAGAATTAGAGCAAGGCGTTACCAAAAACAAACTTGTAAAAATCATTTCAAACACTTGAAGTATAGATACGCGACCGATAAGTCGATAACCCTTATCTAGAATCTATGTTCAACATTTCGTTATAAAACGAATCTTATTGCCTCGTGATAAGGATGATACGTGAAGGATGATTAGCATGGTTGTCACATTTCCTTGATCCTTATTTTCCCATGATGGTCAATGACTTTTATATGAGGTTGTAAGTTCAAAATTTTCGTCGGTCGTTTTTTTTTATCAATTCGTGTTGCACATGTGTTTGCATGCTTGATGGAAAGATGATGTTCAGCGTCACGCCAGCAGTCCTGGTTCACTCCTCACTTTAGGTACCAAGCTATAGATACATCGTCGTATCCGTCTAAACGGGATTATTCTATAAGGTGCGTGCTGTATCAGAACAGATCAGAGCTATGCGATAGAAAAAGAGATGCCTTGTATGTGAATATAAATGTTAGGTACTCTGTGCATTGCAAGCTGAAGTGCACTTTATTGCTTCGTTGCTAGAGTTGCTTATTCATTGTAATGGCTTTGCGCAGTGATCATTCCGGTCTTTCTTATTCTGTGACTCTAGTCTATAGTGCCTACCACCAACTTAGCTGTACAGGTCATGAGGGCGCTGCTGATTATTAAAATCAACCAGCAACTGTCATATTGTGAGGCTGCTTAGTATACCTAGTTCTTTCTTCTAATCGACGCGTTCAGTGCCACTGAGCAAGCTACTCGAGTCCGTTTTCTACAATTGTAGCGCTAATAACGCATTACTTATTTGAAAATATATTTAGCATTAGGAACTTATTGAAAAATGGCACATTGAAATACTCTATTCAATATAAAATCGAAAGATAGGAAATAATGCTACCAACGTAAATCATATACACCTTTTTACGCTCAATGCTTCATTAATAAGCAAACGTCAACCAAATGTCAGTGACTTTGCTCAAAATGCATAAATACTTTTTCACATTACGCATGAAGGCGGCGTAATACGCTAGTGGCGCCACACTTTCGTATTGTAGTCACGGCCAGCCCGTAAACCAATGTGGCAGCTCCGCATAGATAAAAAACCATAAAACATAACCTTGAACGGACATCGTGTAACTGTATAATTGGTTTATTGCTTATGTACTTAATAACTTTTTTGTTTCATTTGCTAGTGACCTTTTTGGGGCGTGATCATTTGCATTGTATTTTTGATTTGTATAAAAGTATTTTGAGTAAGTTGACGGCCATTAAGACATTGTAAAGTCATCATCAAGATCATCAGCCAAGAGACGTCCACTGTTGAACAAATGCCTCTCCCATAGAGCGCCACAAGGAACGACTATTAGCCGCTTGTAAGCATTGGCTAACCGCGACTTTCACGATGTCGCCTGTCCACCTGGTGGGGGCCTACCAACTCTACGTCTTACGGTGTAATGTGGTAATCACTCGAAAAACTTTTTCCCCATCAGTTATCGTCAAGCAATGTGGCCCGCCCTTTCCAACATCAACTTGCAAATTCTGAAAGCTATGTCGGTGACTTTGGTTCTTTGGCGAATATCCACGTTCCGCTTTTTAAAGCGCAAAGAAACTCTGAGCATAGCTCTCATCATAGCTCGTTGAGCGGCCCTGAGCTTGTCTATAAGGGCCACAGTTTGCTTGGTACTTTTAAGTAGAAATTCAACAAGCTATATATAACCTACCCCAAATAAGTGGGATAAGTGTAAGAAAATAACGATGAGTAGGTAATTGCCCACTATACCTACATTCAGCTACGTATATCTACTGTGACAACCATTCTTAGAAAAAAAAACCTTAAATTACTACAATAACTTTCTCAAATTTGACGTGCGAGGCCAATGAAAGGAGAAAAAAAAAACTTTCTCAACACCGTAACAACATCTGCCAAATTCGCCATTCCATTTTTTTTTTAAATTTCCAAAAAGATCCAATTTCAAAGCCGGCCAGCTCCACGTGTCAAAATAGTATTTTTTCTCACGTTCCTGATGGCCATAAAAACTTTCACACTAATCTGTGAGCCACGCCCTTACCGGGAATCGAAGCCGTACTACAAAGCGAAATTACTGCCGACTCCGCCTCTACGTCTGACTTTCAGATTTCTCTTTTCAGAGCAATGTTGAAGGAATTGTATTAGCTAATGTAATTGCGTACAGGTATTAAGTTTACTATCACCAAATGTGAACATTAATAATAACAATACCATACAATTTTGAATTCCCAATATTCTTTCGGACTGCATTTCAACTTGAAATAAAAATTGTGACAGTACAGACAATAAATACATGTAAAACATTAACCCCCTTATTCATATTCTCTCTATAACTTTATAATAGGTTTATCATACGTCATTAGTACTGCGCAAAAGAGTTTTCCTTTGCGCAGTACTAATGACTTTATTAGATAAACCTCTAATAAAGTTATAGAGAGATTATGAATAAAGGTGATAATATAAACAGGGTTAACAGGCATAACTCTAGGTTAAGCATGTTAACACCTTTGACCACATCATGACTTACCATCAGGTGAGAGTGTGGTCAAAGGCTTACCTATCAGCAATAAAAAAAAACGATATAAAATTTTAATAATATTGTCATTGAATTTAATTATAAACAAAATATTGTGAGTCCTGGTCTAGTTTGGTACAGTAAGCGTTAAATTGGAAATGCCAAATAGAAAGTAAATGGAAAAAATAAACAGATTTATGTTTTAAAACGGCTTAGAAAAGCTACTAGCGCTAATCGCGTATCATAACTTTGTTGGATCCATTCTGAGATATGGTATAATTCTGGAGGAACAAAGATTTACAACATTGGGCCAAGCAGTCATTGTTAAAAAAACGTGTTCGAGCACTTTGTGGTTTTGGAACTATGGACTAATGTCAACCACTTTTTAAGCATTTTAAATCATACGCCCCTTCCGCGTTAATATACTTTTGGTATGCCAAACAACACAGCTACCTAAATCGAAATTTATCCTCGAAATATAAAAAAAATAATGAAAACACCTTTTTACATTACTATTTTAAACCAAATAAAAATATTTACTTAAAGGGGAGCTAAAGCACATAAAGCACACTCAACGCACAACTTACACAAAAGCAATTACTTCAAAATTCGACTTCATTCAAGCATTTATTATTTAAAACAACAAATCAATAAACATACGGTCCCCGGTACCCACCCCTACGTAATAGGGTTAACACTTGTAAGGAACACTGGTCGAAAATAAAAGCCAGCGAGAAAAGAACAATGATTAGGGTTGAAATTGGAACAAAGGCCGAAAGTTTGAATAATGGTTAGAGCGGTTGGCGCGTGCGCAGTTGACGCGGACTTGGATTACATGCGCCAGGTGACGTCAACGACGTATTATAAAACAAAATACGAATATTGAAAAGACGCTTATTGTAATTCGATATACATTACCTGAAAATATAATTTTCATCTCTCCAGTACGAAAAAGACGCAGGAGTATACATTGTATACTTATTTTATTTATTATATACATAATGAAATATAAAGAAATTAGAAAAAGTGAGTTTTATTAATATTTTTTTTGTGACAACAAAGAACCATTTAGATGCTTTTTTATATTTGCTATGCCAGACTTTGAATACACAGTCGAAAACGAACAAAAAATCGAACCAGGACTGAGTTCTAACACCAAAAAGTATAAAATATCTTGTTTAAGTCGGTACTATGCTGTTTAATAATACTCTAAGCCTACACTACTAACTCCTACTCTAATACTCATAATGTTGTGTCAAAATCGGATCAGTTATAAAATAAAATTTTAGGTAGGCTCTAAAACAAGGAAGAAGGGCGAAAACCAAAACATTTTTGCCCTTTCGTACCTGGGGTGTCGCATATAGAGTTCATTGAGTAGAGAGGGGTTATCTAAGCTACATTTTTTTTAAATATTATCACTAAAAAATAATTGGTAGTTGTCTAAGTGGTAATTTTTTTACCAGTTTTGTTACAGAGCCAATCTTAAAAAATAAACTAGGTAGAACAAAAAATTATTTTCTACGGACTAATGTAATGCATAACCCTAAAATCAAGGATGACCCTAACTTGCTATATGCTAGTTTTTTTAGTAACAGGTACTCCAAAACAGACATAACGGATTTTATATTCGACTAACTATGGTCGCACATAAAATTCCGCCCGTTGTCCATCTTAAGCTACGACGCTGCTCATGAAGACGCATAGCCCTTCAAGATGACACGATACTAAACTTTCATTTGGCCAAATTAATGGTAATGGAAAAGTCGAGTAGCACCCCCTCCCTCCCCTCATCTAGGGAGAGGGGAGACGGTACACATCTATCTTTATCTCTAACCCGTAAGATGTGATCTAGAAGCAATGTAAACTATGAAAAATAACTAAGTAACGAAGAAATATCTATCCCGCGTCCATCCAGACTCCTTGAGCCGGAGTATGCTCGAACCAATTGAGCTAACATGACATGACGTCATGACTCGAATCTTTCCTATCCTTCTTTAACCATCGTATTGGGATGGAGCGAAATCACAAGGAGTGGATGGTCGCGGGTTCGAATCCCGCACATGACTTAAATTTTTCCTATCGTATATTTGTGATTTTGTAATGTAATCCGCATAGCAGGCGTAATTGCAAACCTAACAATATTAAAAAAAATCTATTGATTTTGAATATATAGGGTAAGTCTAAAACATTTTTATTTTATATTGAATATCTAATTGTACATATACATAATAATATTATCAATTTATTTATTAGAAATTATCACATATAATAAATATAATAATAATCAATTTAAACATAGCATCGATGTAAAGTCTGAGTCCATCTTATACTAGACACTCGATTCTGTGTAGGTACCCATCACACTCGCCGCATTGCCCCGCGCGCTGTATGTATAGCCAAGGATATCTGTTGTCTAAAATAGGTTTAAATTCTTCTTTTTAGGGCTCACTACTAAATCGACTGTCCCTACGTAGATTATCGAAACTCAAAAAAGGGTTTTTTTTACCGTCGCAACTTGTTTCTATCACATTATATTACAATGTAGATAAAATTTATTTCAAATATTATGAATATATTCAGTTTCAACAAGTCGTAAAGTATGGAATGTGACGTCGCTGGTACTCGTAAACTCACGAAACTTAAAATTAGCGATATTTAGTTTCGATAGTATACAGTACAGTAGGGACAGTTGAAATATGAGTACTTAATGAGATACCTATACAATACCGTCCCCCCTTTTCGGATAAAACATCGAATTCAAGCACAAGATTTACATCCCTTCCCGTCAGTCTCGATGGCCAAACAGTTGGCCGACAAGTTTCGGGTGCAAAATGTAAAATTGGGCTCTTATCAAATTAAGATTCAAAGGAAGAGGGTAGTGACATCATTATGAAATTTATATGTTTGAAAAAAGTATTATTTGTCAGATTAAATTCAACGCAGACAAATTGAATCACTAATTGAAAAAAAAAACTACGTCCTTTAGCATATATTTTTGTACAAGTATTTTTCTTACAAAAATCTCTTACATGCAAATTAACTTTTATAGTTACATAGCACATAACATTATAAAACTTTTTAGTTATAAATACTTCCAAGGCTCTATTTTGGTGGTATTCAGCATACAATAATATAGCCAACAAAGTTCATGCTTAAATATGTTAGAATTAACGATCCTGACGACTTTTTTAATCCAGACAGGCTAGCTTTTGATTACTCGCCTGGCTAGCTACCACCAATAGTAGAAATGATGTCGGTCAAGTACCTAACGGTGTGTGCCAGCAGCGATGAGTGAGTCAATAAGGCTTGAGAACTAATCAGTTCCTATTATTTTTTACCCGACAACACCTTCGACCATGTCATCACTTACCAGCAGATCAAAAAAGTGGTCAAAAGCGAACGTATCAGATATAAAAAGTTACTAATCAAATAACTCACTAAATTTTATATCAGGCTAATGAAATTAAAATCTAATGCCCCTCGCAAACAACGCGATTACGCGAATAATGGCGCGTTCACACGGACCGCAGACGGCGACAGTGGGCGACAGTCGCGCACGCGTGGCGAGTGTCAAATGTCATGAGAATTGGCAACCCTAGCCTAGCTAATTGTGTGTTTTGTGATATTTGGCAGATTATTATTTTGTTCTAGGGCTGAATGGATTGCATTGCGATATTGATGAATGAAAAATAAGTCTTTTGTAGTCATAATGAAATATTTATGTATTCTATATTTCGCTTTCCTCAAAGTAAACATATGCAAGAGCTGACACTAGTAAAATATGGACACCATCGGGCTCAAGTATAATACCTACATAGATAGATAGATAATTCTTTATTGTTACACTAGTATACAAAAATAACCAAAAGTAAAAATGCTTACAATAAGGTGTCGCAATGTGCTGCCTTGTCACTAATAGTGATCTCTTCCGGGCCACCTTTGGATGGAGAGGAAATTCTAGGTTAGCCTGAACAACATCTTCGAGCACACCATCACTTACCATCAGGTGAGATAGTGGTCAAAGGCATCAAGAAAAAAAAACAGGAATAAAAAATACATACCTGTGTGTATGTATACGAGAGTGACAACCATTGTACCAATTGTACCAGCTAAAATATAATTTAACATCTCTAATTACAGCTCAATGTATATTTTTTATTCTAAATAATAACTTTTAATGTTGTCTCAGGTTTTCGCGATTATAACATAGTAATTAAATAACTTTAAACGGTTTAAATCACGTATATTCTATATTAAACAATGATATACGCTTTAAATTTTACTTTTACTTTAAACTTAAACTTTAAATTTAAACCGTTTAAAGTTGTTAAACTACTATAATAAATTTGTACTTTACATATATTAGGCTAGCTCTTGACCATTTTCTCACATGATGGTAAGTGATGATGTGGTCGAAGCTGTTGTTCAGGCTAACCTAAATTTATTGGCTCTCAAGGACAGCTGCCAAAACATACCGTTAGGTGTATGGCGACAGATTTTCTACTTGATGGTGGTAGCTAGCGAGCATTCGCAAAACGCCCTACCACCATGCTATAACGATTGCCATTTTAAGACAACAACCGCAAGCGGCTTAACGTGCCCTCCGAAGCACGTAGCCCTCAGTAGTAATGTCACTAGCGGTCACCCATCCAACTCATGACTGCGGCGGACGTTGTCTTAGCTGATCGGTTAAGAACGGCTTAGCTAAATTCGCTACGAGCGCTTATGAAATTTTTGTTCCAATTAAATTTTATTGTTTTGTATTCATATACATTTCAATACTCAATACTCAATACTCAATACTTTATTGTTTTCTGTAGTTTAGACAAAGATGTTAAAAATAAGTAAAAGTTCATTACAGACCCTGTCGGGCACACAATAATTAGGAGAGAGGAGGATTACTAACACTCTTATTGGTTCAAATATAATAATAGTTAAATTGTCATTTATAAAAGTCATTACATGAAGAAATATTATTTTCTTCACTTAACGTGGTTTAAAAAATGGTTAGCTGTCCTTAAGTCCTTTACAAATATGGTAAAAAAGCGGCTGTTATTCCGACAGGTGTCTACATAGAAATTACTAGAATTGATGTTTCTCCGTGGACGGGTGTGAAATCGCGTGTTACCGCCATTTTTTATTATATATCATCGAACTATTGACCGTCTGTCGCGGAGGTGTTGCCCGCGGTTTTGTATCCTTAACTGTTATTACTATATATAAATAAAATAGTAGGGTTCAGTGATAAGAGCGTAAACTAATTTACACGACTACTCAAAAAAGAAGTCTTATGTTTTCAGGGTTCATATAATATATATATATATGTTTTGGAGCTTCTTTATTCCACCATCACTTTAAATTTTTTTTTTTGTTTTTCAAAATCGTCGAGTGGAACATCAAAATATAGGGCTTTAACAAACGATTCCATAAATAAATATAACTTGTAGTTTTCATTTCAATGGAACATACAGTCTGTTTGTTTTACTTGTTTAATTTATCGTTGTTTTCTAACCTTCGGCCAAATACTATCCTGATGATAAGTGATGATGTGGTCGAACGTAACAAGGTGTAATCTAGTGTGAGAATTGGCTCTCAAGGACAGATGCCGAAACATACCGTTATGCGCTTGGCGGTAATTTTTTCTACTTTATGGTGATAGCTAGCCAGGCGGGCATTCGCAAAATTACCTAACGACTGCAATCCTTAGACAACGCCCGGGACCGACCACGTCTTACCTTGCCTTCTGAAATCGGGAAGCGCTCAGTGGCGAAGGCCACTTTTCCTCCCGTAAATTTGTAATGTAATCCACAGAGCACGACTACTGCAAAAATAAAAAAATATTAAAAAAATCATAGCGTAGATTTGACATTCTAAATAAAATGTTATCCTCAATAACTCATTAAAAAGACTAAGAATTACTTTCTTTCATGAAAGAAGCAACGCAATCTGAGAATTTAGAAAGAACATGTTGAAGTTAAAGTTTCTGTTTTTGAACTGCATCTTTCTCTTATAAGGAAAAAGCAATGATAGTGTTTTATTCGACAAAACCAAATAACAAATTACACAACCATTCAACCCAGTCACCACAAAATTCGCTAACGACAAAATTGCTCCCACACCTTCAAACTATAATTACAATAATAAAATACAAACAAATAATGAGGAACAGAGTAAGTCGTTCCTAATTCGAATTCGAGCATATGGTGTGAACGGAACGCATTAGTGGACAAACTTCCTGTCACAAAAAAAGAAGAAAAATATAGAGTTGTGCTTGCGTTTAACGAAATCGACTAATGTTTGAATGTTTTTACAAATGCGAAGTCGATTGTTTCACACATTATAATAATAGACAGAAATAATGAGAGGAAATACATGTTTTGCACATGAAGGAAACATTATAGAAAAGTAAACATTCTATTTCTACCAGTGGCTTTGTGCTTACGTCAAAATATTTGAAATCTCTACGGAAAGAAATTGTATGTATTTCAGAAGAATCGGGTAGCTACGTTTATAGTAAACATCTGAAGACAAACAATGCATACTCTATAAAGAGGCAACGACGTATCATATCATTTATTAAGTGTGTATTGAGATAAATGAACTTTTACAAATTATTGCAGCACAATTTTTTGGTTCCGGATGGGAATTGAAATCGCGTCCTCCAATTTTGCACTGGATGCCTAAACCACTCGGCTACCAGAAACATACTCTTCCCGAGTCTTGATGCTCTACTTTACCTGTCATAGGGAACGATACGTGGTCATCTGATCGAAAGTAGTTTGATGTTGGAGGAGTAGGACGTGGGATTGATTCCCATACGGAACAAAGCATTTTGTACTCCAATAATTTGTAGTTATATCTATATTTAGAAATAAGTAATCTTCTTAAAATACACATTTTTGCAACAACAAAAAACTTATAAAATCAGTTAAGTACAAGAAGACTGTCAATTGAGCATCACCCACCTGTCCATATACTTATGATACAGTGTTACCTGAAATTCTGAATTTTAATCTGTAGGTCACTGGCACTGCGTTTGTCGCCTTGAGACAATCATCCACTTCTCACATCCAGTCACTTACTGCCTGCTGCAACATTGTTTGTTGTTAAGGACTGCACCTAATTCTTTCAGAGTATATAGGTGGGTAATGCTTGGGGGCAGAACGATATGAACAGCTGAGGTTGACCAACCAAAAATAGATGTTTGCATATAAGGCCTATTACCTAACCAGTTAATTCTCCCCGTAAGATAAGCACTTTTAGAGTAAAATGACAATTGCTTTTATTTGTCCTGCAATAAAAATAACATGAACCATATTATAACCATACAATTCTAAGCGTTTTGGTAGCTATAGCTACTCAATGCCTTTCACCCACATCAAAGAGTCATTCTTCCGTCACAAACCCAAACAAGCTCCACGATTCCACAATTCGATTAACGAAGTAATCGATTCGACTAATCTTTCAATCGTACACCTCTAATAGACTTAATTTGAAAATGGAACACATTCGAATAGAACGTTTTGAAACGAGCGAAGAATTGGGTTGAGAGAAAGGGATTTGAAATTCGAAAGGACCTTGAGAACATGTGATTGGCTAAAGGTATTTTCTCAATAGGAAATATCACAGCATTCAGAGACAAATAGTTCAGTTTACATAGATGTATTTTTTTACGATGTCCTTAATTTAATATATCTTGTAGATCTTTGCTTTCATTAAAAAAAACACTACACTACTTTAGAATGGAAAATTCCACAAATTAAACAACGATTCCGTTATTTATCTGTAATATTTATAAACAACTAACGTCATTTTCTTTTTTGTGTATATTGCTCTGAACTTAAGATTTGTTATTTTGTGATAATAGCTTTTAAAATGTCATAATGCTTCTACTAACTACTGTATACACATTGTTTTTTTTTTAATTATACATTATTCTTTCTATATATGGTGTATTTACAATCTCGATGGCAGAATATTACTTAGGTACGCACTTTTTTATACGTATAAATGATATCATCTGACTTTTACGAACAATTGCAATACTAATATAAGATTTTAGTAGAAAGACATCATCAAATATTTTAGATAGCCATATACAAATAGGGTTACCAGATGACCGGATTTTTCCTGACATGTCTGGAATTTTAGCCCTCTATCAGGGAAACAGGAAAAAATTCAAATTGTCAGGAATGTTTACGTCAAACGAGAAAATATACACCCGCACCTCACTACAATGTATCTCACACACCTATTCAAGCCGCAAAACGCAAAATGTCAGGAAAATTGCATAGCCAAGGGATTTGTCAGGAAAACTCATTTTAAGACCTGGTAACCCTACAAATAACATAAACAGAAAAAAACATAGTTGAGGTGAACTAGGATTTTTCTATAATATCTTTACAATGATGGCATTTTCAACGCTGTTGTCGGAAAATTAACATCAAAGATATATTTTGGAATGTTACAAACCATCGACGAGTGAAAAGTCCATCTTACAATGTTGCACCTACCAATAAGAAACCTTCCCTAACCTTAGATCTGCCCATCGTCTACACAACACTTGTAATTGAGAGCGGCAACGGACATCTGTTCCAAATTCAAATCATCTGTTCCAAATTCGAATTCAAATTCGCCGTCTGTTCGATTTCTTTAACGATTATTGAAATTGGCGGTCGGTAGCGTTCTATTTTAGAACGTTATGATTTCTGCCTGTTACCTAATTATGTTTTGGCATTAGAATTATCGAGAGTACTAAATATTGTTCTTTATTTTTATGATTGCAGTGATGCAAGATATGTTTGTTGCTATCACAGATCAACATATTTAGTGGCAAGACCATTTCTAGAAAGGACTTAGACAAAACAAGAAACTTTACAAACTTTGCTCGACCAATGCCCTGTGCATCAATTTATAAGTACCCATATAATTTGACAAATATTTTTTTTATTTCTTATATTGCTGTTAGCTCTTTGTCTATTGCTCTCAAGTACAGCTGCCGGAACACAAGTGCTTGGCGACAGATTTTCTACTTCTTACCTTGCAGATGCCAACCATGCTCCTGCTGCGTGGCAATCCATATCCAATGCCACTGAGCCATCACTGCTTCCAAATAATGCAGTAACGATAATGTTTAGTAAATGTTAGTCATTCTAAAACGTATAATATTTTACCATAAAATTAATTGGCACTCAGTAGCTCGCTCTCATAAGCACTAGCTAATTCAGACACGAAATAAAAATAATATTTTTTTTTAACTTATAAATTGAAATGTTTTAAAATTTATAAGTCACTACTTACTAATGAAGTCTGATAATAAAACAAAGTACCAACACAATTTTTTTTTCTATTCATTCACCTGTACAGTCAACATAAAGCCCATTTAGAAGGGAAATTGTACTTTTGACTATCTTACATATTCAAAGTAAGCCACCATTACTTTTGATTGATATCCTACCATTTAACGCACTAATTGCCGAAAAAAAACTCAACCGTATTAATTGTTCATGTTCAGATTGCGCCAGTCGTTAGCGATGTTTCGAAATTTTGTTACTAATCGACAAAATAATTATAACTATTTCTTGTATTATGTATTTTGAGGTTCAAGTAGGTATATAAATTACGCATCATAGGAGTATTCTATCATATCTCTTCTATCAAAACGAAACACGATATGAAAATTAGATATAGAATCAATCATGTATGAGAACGTCATATTTTACTAGAACCTCAGTCCTAACCTTGCTTTTTATTTATCTCTGTGGATATAGTGAAAAGATTATTTGAAGTTTTCTTGAAATTTTTGAGAAATATTATCTCAAAGAAACCAATTTTTTTTTTTTATGCGTGATAGGTTAACCTTTGACCACTATCTCACCTGATGGTAAGTGAAGATGTTGTTCAGGCTAACCTTGAAGTACTGGCTCTCAAGGACAGCTGCCGGAACACACCGTTAGGTACTTGGCGACAGATTTTCTACTTGAGGGTGGTAGCTAGCCAGGCGGGAATTCGTAAAATGCCCTACCACCATGGTATAACGACTGCCACCCTAAGACAACAACCGGGACCGACGGCTTA
The DNA here is from genome assembly GCA_963890685.1 of Plagodis pulveraria. Lineage (NCBI taxonomy): Eukaryota > Metazoa > Arthropoda > Insecta > Lepidoptera > Geometridae > Plagodis > Plagodis pulveraria. The sequence continues at coordinate 3,203,292 of OY982964.1, read as the reverse complement.
ACGTGCCCTCCGAAGCACGGAAACGCTCAGTAGTAATGTCAGTAGCGGTCACCCATCCAACTCATGACCGGCAGCGACGTTGCTTAACTTTGCTGATCGGTTGAGAACAGCTAAGTAAACTTCGCTACGAGCGCTTCATTGGGCAATTGAGCATATGAAGTACTTAGGTACTCTTACCACGTTTTAAACTAATTTCAAAAAAGGAGGATATTCTCAATTAGACTTTGATGTTTTTTTTTAAATCGTAAGCTGGTGTTTGTCATGTGATTCCATTTAAATTTGAAAGAGTTCTGACGAGTATTATTTGATTTTTGGTTAATATTCTTATAGCTACATATTACGATTGATATAATATACCAAACGAAGAAATTAATGGGTATCTAGTCCCTGTTTAAGATATAAGACTTAGGGCCTGTTTCAGAATGTTGGAGTAAGTTCCGGTCATACTACCCAGAACATATTTAATAAATAAAACACTATCTTTGCGTTTCACAGTCGTCGATTTAGCCTATCCATCGGTTAAAGCTTGAAACGCGCTGCATGTTAACTGTCATTTTTATCATTCAGTTTTATGTTCTGGGTAGTATAATCGGAACTTACTCGAACATTCAGAAACAGGCCCTTAGAGAAAGAAAATTACTCAAAATTTTAACTTGAAGTAGATCTTCAAAAATCTTTCCATGTAGGTAGGCTTGAAACATTAAATATTTTGCACAATTTGCTATGTTAATCTACTGAAACACACAGTAATTCATCATACTCACAAAATACATAATTGCCGTCTTATGTGCATTGCGGTTTCTACCACACACTAGAATTCCTAGAAATAACTAAGCCCAGTAATATAAGTTTAACCCAGGTACTGTTAATTCTGAAATATTCTAGAAACAGCTAGACGTTCGTATAAATCTTAATAATAAATATCCATCTTCGTGGAAACACGTGGATTATCTGAATTAAGTCATTTCGCGAAATCATTAAACCAACGACGCTGAATAAGTACACGCGCAGAGGTGCAGAGTGAGAGCGCACTGGTAAGGAAATATGACCACAATATCTGGTATGATAGATATTAAGTTGACCAACGTCATTTTATAAAAAAAAAAACAGAAACAATATATATCTGCACTGAGAAGAATCTAAAGTCAAAAGCGCCCTAATAACGGCCAATTTATATGGTATAAGGCGAAAAACCGACCAAACGTAAATACGTACAAAACGCCTTCCAACTAGAAGGCGTTAAACGAGGTCAGTGAAGGCGAATGTTTCTTTTCGTCTTCATTTAAGGTGTATTTTGTGGTCTATCTTAAATATTGACTTTTCGATGAGGCTTATTAAGTCGTACGTTATAGTGATAATCAACGTATATAAACCGCCGTAAAAGTAAGGTATATTTTATGGTCAATACTGCAATTATTATCGTATAACAAGTTCAATTCTGAAAATACTTTACGGAAGGCGTTTTTGACGGTTGTGTTTATTATAAAACATGGTACATTTTTATTGATTGGTGAAAATCATCTTAAGACTTGTGAATTCATCTTACGTAGTTACAATTCAACGGTAAAAGGTCAAATTCGATTTAAGCCTTTAAGTCGTTTTTCTCAGTGTGACTTCTAACATAAAATTCGCATTATTAGGGATGACTATATACTATTCGTCAGTTCGCACACAAACTTAAATGGGAACTTTCGAATATAAAAAAAATCATCAATATCTGTACACCTAGTAAAGAGTAATGATGTAACACAGAAAAATATAGTCAAATTGAGAACCTACTCTTTTTTGAAATCGGTTAGAAATAAGCATCAATCACGACTATAGAAATAATTTTTGTACAGTTTAGGAATTCCAATATCTTTATCAGCCAGATTGTCCACTGATAAACTCAGCCTCCCTCATTAGTTTCCATAATCCCCAAGCTTGGCAGGCGTCTTGGGGATTGTAGGAAAAATAGAACCGCAAGGTTGGTAGCTCCTGGTTACCCTTAGTCGCCTCTTATTACGACACCCACATGTAGCAATGAGGAGTGACATTCTATCCCGGCACCCCACAGGCATTCCAATGTCGAAAATTTAAAGTTTTTAGGTCATACCAACGCCAATGTATTTTAAGTATAATTACATTCATACGAAATGTTTGCATATAATAATTTATGTTAGTAAGAAAAGCTTATACGAAACGTGAGAAACCATTCGAAAAAGTATAGAATATTTGCTAATTTTTGGATTGGGATGACATGTGTTGTACTGGTTCCTGAGGCAGCTGAAGACTTTAGGGTGAAAGATTTTGTTCTTCTTGATTTGGTTGACCATGACCATAATACTTTATAAGTTTATTTATAAGCTTGACTAAGACAAATGGATCTATTTGGACAATCAAGTGCTTTATGAAATCTATGGTTCCATCCAAACTAGGAAGGCATAACGCCTAGAAAGGTGGTTACAGGCGAACCAAGAAACACTCCAAATGGCAACCTAATCCTGAAAAAACGGCTCATCGACCGATCCTTGAATGGTCAACACTGCAGTTTTAAAGGTGAAAACAAAATATGAATAAAGCACGAGCATCATCGTATTGATTGACAACCGGCAATACATAATGATGCTAATAACGCGAAAAACATACATATTGTCAAATGTCTTACAATCAATATGGCGTTAAAATGAGTAATCGTTATTACTTGTGAATTATACAATAGTGAAGTTAGTGTTGGGGACAGATGACACAGATGAAAACATTTACAATTACTTTGTCAATGTGGGACATATTTTTTTGCGGATACTCGTATCATACAACAATAATAACTCACCAGTTTTCAGTACAGTAAGCAAGAGATTCCAGAGTCTCGAGCTTCGCCGCAAAGTCGCTTGTTTATCGTTTTTTTCGGATACATATCGGGGAGTGTGCCACGGAACTGCATACTTTGATTCCGTCCTCCCCATTCTATAACCGGACATCCAGGGATACTCAGAAGCTCCACCGCTATTAGTGGATATTCCATTTACCCGAACGAAACAATTTGCTTCTTCGTTCATCATACGAACCGCCAGGGAATGGAATACTCTGCCTGAGTCTGGGTTTCCGGTTAAGTACAGTATGGGAGTCTTCAAAACGCCAGTGAATCTGGGTAAGCATGCTCCATCATTGATGTGAGATAGTAGTCAAGTTCTACCCAGATATGTGGACAAGAGGCCTTATTCTTTAACTGGGCTGGTATAACTAAAAGAGATTTATTTTATTTTGAAATTTTAACTACAGATTGGGTGCATTTTGAGAAGTTATGTAAGAATTTGTTGGTAATGGGTTTGGAGAAAGATAAACAAATGTAACCCTATTGCATTGAAACATCTAAAATGTCAATATGAAGTTTATCTCCGTTACCGTTCTATTCTTTTAATAACAATGCATACAAACTAAATACAATACTACAGTTTCTACTACGAAAGGATTGAAGCATAGTTAGAGATGCCAAATGTGTATTTTTAATAGACTTTAAAATAGGATGTTTTTTTACCTCACAACTCCGTCATTTATGAACCAATTTTGAAAATATATTATTAATTTAGAAGAATATAAGTTCTTTAAAATTGGTCAAATAGGAATTTTATGAGAATTGTTTCAGTTGTTTGGTCATCTCATAAGTAAAAACAAATTGCGTTTATAGTTTCCAGTTCCGTGGTAGTAGTCTTTTAAGTAATTAGTTTGATTGGATTGTTGAATAGGGACAATAAACCTTGAATAGAGAAGTTTATTTTTATATTAAAAACGGCACCTGCTTCCAAACACTGAATAATATAATATTTTTTTAAATAACTTGTGGAAGTCGCGTAAAATGTGAGCGTAGTTTTTTGGATCTACATATTGTACTGGTATGTAACGGACGATATATTTTGGTACCTATAGGCACTTTTGGTTTGGTCTAAATATCCTTAAGTACTTTTACTCCAGAAAGTAGATGTGCGCAGGTGTGACACTTAAGTATTGGCATATTCTGGTCCACAAGTGCACAAATGCACCACGGCAGGTGTAGTTTCATAAGGTAACGACTAGATGGCGTGCACCGCGGCTCATTACCGCCCGATCGCTTCCGAAGTGTTACGGCAATCGCCGAATGCTCCTAATTTAGCGTTTTGTAATGCGTTCCACGTTTGAAAGTGTTGTGATGGATGATTACATCCCTAATGTAGTTATCGATTTGTCTATTATGATTTTGGTTTAAGTTTGTACTTATCGATTTGTTTATTATTATTATTATATGCGAAATAATAATATGTATGTACAGCAAACAGCCATGGAGTGCCGAGCTAGAATGTCACCCCCATCTCTACCTGTGGGTGTCGTAAAAGGCGACTAAGGATAACACACCAGAAAGTGGGCAGCAGCGCTTTCTGAAGAACTGATATCTCACACTGCGATCTCCAAGGCGCCTGCCAAGCGTGGGGATTATACTAATTAAACTCCCATAACCGGAGGCTGTGTTCAGCAGTGGACAATCCAGCTGATAAAGTAAAGCAAATAGTAATATCATTATTGGTCAAGCTACACAAAATGTTTAAAATGAGTTGATATGATTGTGTAGCGTGTAGCAGACTCATTAGTTTTGTGGTAATTGTAAAATTTTATATAATTTTATATCAATTCACCATATTATGTTTCCCGTAAACTAACTGTATTGGTTGTAATTAATAGGTATATTACAATAACAAATTTGCCGAGCACACAATTTTCATCTTGTGCGGGATTCGAACTGTTATCTCCTGGCTTTACAGTAACGTTCACATAACATGCCATAGTTTCTGAAATCATTTTTAGAAATCTATTTCCTCCGTCTTCCTGTCTATTCCCAAATTTTGCACAAAACTTCCAATGAGTTGAAAATTTACTCAAATACTACACCCAAATTTCACAACAGTCCATGATAATGCAAGGCTTATTTTATATATAATTTACAGATATTATAAGTACTTAAGTTATAGCTTGTAGTATAAACCGTCAAGCCTGGGTGGCCACAGCTGGGGGCACGCTTCATTGAATAACCATGGTGTTTTAATTCAGCTACAAGATTGGAAATGCAATAAATTACACAATTGGATTTTATAACTGTTGTTAAGAAATTAGGAACAAATTTTGTTACAATGCTTCGACAAAAAATACCAGTAGGGGAGAACGAGAGAAGACTATAATATGTTGGAGGTTCTTCGGTTGAAGGTCCATATTTAAAATTTTATAAGTACATAGTAGGTACAAAGTACATAGTACATTAATTGCACATGTGTTAAATTCAAAAACAATACTTAGTTGCACTATTTCATTATTATTTATTAGTTATGTACTCGTAACTACACTTTTTTATAATTGATTTTACAAATCCTCTCCATCCAAAGGTTTCCTGGAAGTGGTTGCTTTTAGTTATCAGGCCGCCCATTGTAACACGATTATTGTAAAGTGTAAATCTCTGTTTCATTTGTTATCTGGTATAACAATAAAGTGTTATTACAAAATCACAAATATACGATAGGAAAAATTAAAGTCATGTGCGGGATTCGAACCCGCGTCCATCCATCCCTTGAGCCGAGGTATGCTCTAACCAATTGAGCTAAGTGGTACTATAGATGTCGCTCCATCCCAATACAATGTTAAACATCGATAGGAAAAATTCGAGTTATGACGTCATGTCATGTTAGCTCTATTGTTTAGAGCATACCTCGGCTCAAGGGGTGGATGGACGCGGGTTCGAATCCCGCACATGAGTTAAATTTTCACTATCGTATATTTGTGATTTTGTAATGAAATCCGCATAGCAAGCGTTATTGCAAACCTAACAATATTAAAAAATAAAGTGTTATCTAAGTAAACGGGTATAGGCTCGCAATTTATTTTTTAATGCATAGGGTAGGATAGCATACGAGCTGGCGGCTCACCAGCCACCAACTCGTTTATCTCTCATCTAGCTCGAACAGTCATTGATTGGTAATACCGCTTGTTGTTCAAATTGTATCACTTAATCCACATGAACTACCCGGCGCCCATAACTAAAGAGAAGTGTTTGTTGCAGAGGCCACCCTCATCGTCGTTATCATACGGCGGTGCTGTGAACGATGACGTCAGATCGCCGGGTTCCGGTGGCACCCCCGGACCCCTCAGTCAACCTCCACCGCAGACCCTCGACGCGACGGATCCAGGTTAGTACTCGTTATTTTTTCTGATAGTCCATCGGCTTTCAACATTATTTCATGTCGTATGAATGAGTAAACTACACTAAAATAGAAATTAGCTTTCAAGGAGAGCTCCTGGAATGCACCAATAGATGTTTGGCGATAGGTTTTCTAGCACTGCGAGCACACAGAGTGCCTACTGCCTTGAAGCAATGATGGCCAAGTTTAAATGACTGTGAATTGCAGAATGGGTTTTCAATTCCATTCCCGCTGCAGCTTCAATGCATGGTAGAGCATTTTACAAATACCCGCCTGGCTAGCTCAACACACTCATGTAGAAAATCTGTCCTCATAGTTACCAAGCCACCAATAGTGTGTGTTTCAGCAGCTATCCTTAAGAGGCAGTTCTCTTTCGTATTTAAGCCTCATCATCTACTGTCAGTTACCACAGGATGTGACTGTGGTAAATAGCTAACCTATAAGCAATAAAAATCTTAAGATAATGAATAGATTCAGGCGTTACTTTGCGGAAATCCATTTTTAATAATAACAAATATTTTAAAAGTATTTTAAGAAAACATTTAATTAATTATTTAATAAAACACTTAAAAAATCTTTATAAAAATGATATATATCTAGTGACAATTCCGCCTAATTTCCTATTAAGCCGACGTGACGTCACAAACGCCACGCAGCCAGACCGGAAGAGTATTCGACGCGTTTCGCTTCTAAACGAAGCATCCCCCAGGAGGTCTTGACTCTACGAGCGCACGATCAAGACTGAATTGTCACTAGATATAAATCAGTTTTATAAAGATTTTTTTAGTGTTTTATTAAATAATTAATTAAATGTTTACCTAAAATACTTTTAAAATATTTGTTATTAATAAAAATCTTGTTAATGTTGTAAACAACCGGCTATAATATGACGCTCCGTGGGGTGCCTGACCAGAATTGCTCTCCCTATCATACATGGGAGTCGTAAGAGATGATGAAAGGGAAAATAGGAGAAGGTGGACAGCAGCACCTTCTGAATAACTGTGATCTTGTACTACGATCCACCAGACGCCTGCCAAACGGATTATGGCAAACTAGAGAGGGATGAGGACGGGTCCTTAATGGATGCTGTGTTCATCAGTGGACGATCTAGTTGTTACAGTACTTTCATACGGTGATTACTCCGCAGAACTGTTCCTGGGGTCAACGCCCAGATTTAGAAGCGTGAACTTACAATTCTTTGAGTTCCTGGAGGGCTAATGCGGCGAGAAGTTCCTGAGCTAGCCAGTTCAGGAACTTCTCGTTGTCACAGATAGTATGGGATTATATTGGATGACGCAGGAACAGTAAAAATAAGGAATTAGGTTAAACAGGAACAGTGAAAATAAAAACACGATGATATAATGAAGATAACTTAAACGTATTATTTTACTGACAAACAAACAATAAGAATTAAAAGTATCACTCTTTTTACATGAAAAGCAGATATTATACGTATGATATTATTTTTAAAATAGGTAAACAATTAGTACTGCCCACAATGAGAGCTCAGGTAGGACTGTGTCAAATGAGGCAAGTGCGAGTTGTGGCGATGGTTTTGAGAATGAAGAATGGTAGTATGAAAAATGTATGTGGGCAGTAACGAATTATGAAATGAGGTAATAATGTGGTAAAAGAGGATGACTTCGTCACAAAGTTACCTGATGCTGGGCATCTTTTTCCCAAAACCTAGGTCGACAATCTCGGCCAATACACGTGATTACCTCCAGTTAATTTATCGTATTCATGAGAACTTCGAAGATCTAAAAATGTTGTTGTGCTGTGCAAAGGAAACAATTAATCGAATTAATATTGAAATATTCAAGAACTCTCAGAAATGAAGACCTTCGTACGTATTACCAATTAGGCTTTCGAATTATTTTACTAATTAACTAGAACGAAGCAACGCTTTAATGAGTCTTATCCTTGTCTATAATGTGCAAGATATTAAGGAAAGTTAGCGTCCTAGATTATATAACTCAGAGTGATTTGAAATAGCATGCCTAGAGGAACAACTTCAATAAGTTATTTCATACTTTCAGTGTTAGAAGTCGGTTCCGTTTTTTAATCCATGAAAAGAAAAAATTGTGTTAAAGAAGATATTTATAATGTACTGACTCTACGTGAGTCTGATACGGTAGAGCGATTATGGTTATATTTTTAAGTAATATCCCCGAAGGGACAGACCGAACAATCCAACCCCCACGTTTCGCCAGGTATCTTTTGTTTATAGTTTCCGTCAAACGTTGGGAAAGGCTGTTTGACGGGAATATAATCAGTCTTATAGAATCGCCTGTTAATACGTGAAACCAAAAAAAAATACCTGGCAAAATGTGGGAATTTGGATTACTGGACTATTATGGATAAGGCGAAAAGGCAGGCTATAGAAAAAAGAACTAGGAAAATTGGTTTTGCCGTTTGGGAGTTACAAGACATAAGGACACGTAGACGTCGGCTTTACATTTTTTGCAATTGGAAGATTCGCATTTAGCCTACATTTCTATACAATGAAATATAATAATAATAATGCAATCAAATAAAACTGACATGCCATTTAAAACCACCGTATCCATACTTCCTACTTCCTTAGGTACCATTAACTATCTTAGGAGGTATGTTTTTATGGATAATATATATATATATTTATCATAATATGACGTTACAAACAAAGGTTAGTCAGCCCGTATCGAACGACTGCATAGCACGCATTATACACTTTATTCCTTCCTCCTTTGTTTTTTTATTCTCTTTGTTCCGTGCCAAAAGAAACTTATACACAACCCTATCATTAAGGTTTTATTGCACTAATGTTACGCAGTTTTAGCAGCTATGATGTCGCTCATAACTTCTAGTCGCGCTTCAGCTCTTCCTTTGCTTGCTTAGGCAACAATGTTGCGTTATACGGGCAATAATTTACAGCATACTGATGTCATTTTTTTACAATATATAATTGTATCCATATCGCAAAACGTATCAAGTTTCATCAAACATTTTTTACGCTAGACTGACACTCGATTAGAAAGCAAGAAGTCTTAAGTATCGTTCTTAAAAGTTAAGGGTGTATGTGCAGTGTGAGCAGCTCGTCAACTCCTACGCATGTTCGTACCTAACAATTAACATGTCCTCACTCAGATAGCGGCAGATACGACGAGATATGTCGACACCTTTCAAGAGCCAATTCAGAAATGACAGGCTCATGTCAGCGCGTCACTTGCGCATGTCACCTTCTTCTTTTGGAGGGACGCTGGAAGAAAACGCAACGAGATGTGTTTACGCGTTTGTCAACGTTATGTCAACCGTGTTGAGGGCTTGTATCAATCGACAGGATACGTGGACGTGTGACGGTTCGATTCTGGATTGACTGTCATGTATTCATTCAGAAAATGACTGATGGGTGTGCGTAGAGCATGCACTTACGACGTTTTGGTTCAGACAATGCAACAATAGGTATTAAAGCTGCGTCGATGCACGTATCGCCGCATCTCAGACGATTATTGCGGCCATATTCCTATGAGCCAGACGTTTTGTGTGGGATCATTCAAATAACATTGTGTATTATTCAAATAACAAGTAAAATATACAGTTATGACTTTGATGTTCGGCGTTTAAAAATGTCTCTCAAAAAAGGTGTGACTACAAAAGACACAATCACAGGCGCGAGCGTTTGACAGCTGTCAAAAATGGCCGGCTCGTTGGCGCGAAAAACTAACAAAGCGTCATCACGCCGGGCGTGTTTTTTGCACATTTCCACGTAGTTTTTGTGGGAAAATTATGGTTTCCATCCACGTATGTGTAATTGTTTGGTTTGTCGCCCGGTTTCGTCGTGCGAGCGCGGGAAATGCCAGCTAAATTGAATTTTGGTGAGCCTCGGCTGCCATTCCAATGTAACTAAGAGTACACTTTTTTATTCATTTGATCAACGGCAAATATATTACTTTTATTCGCCATAAAAATACTGCGTAATAACATTTTATCATTTTGTATTTATAAAATAAATAGCTTGTGTCAAGAAGCGACGTCTCTAGATGTAAAAAGGAAGAAAAGAAATATTTCCGTTGACAAAGGTTAAGTGCAATTGCGTTCTCATTTAACTTAACATTATAATATAAAAGTGATTGACCGAGACCGTGTTATAATATAAATCATTATTATAGTCGTTATTATTAACCTTTACAACAGCTAAACAAGATAACGCAGGGAACCAAAACGAGACATGTCTTTTAGTTTTCCATTTTACTATTCCAATACTTGTAATGAAAGTTCACTCGTATCTTCCATCTTCAATAACCTTTTTTGAAGCAGTGATGGCTCAGTGGCATTGGCTATGGACTGCCGTGCAGCAGGTTCATAGTTCGAATCTCGCCGCGGGCTTGAGCTTCACCGCATAGTGGAAGGGCATTTTGCGAATGCCCGCCTGGCTAGCAACCACCCTAAAGTAGAAAATCTGTCGCCAAGCATCTAACGGTGTGTTCCGGCAGCAGTCCTCGTAGTGAAATGACAGGCATATGTGACTTAATAACTATGTCTCAAGGTGACGGGCGCAGTGCAATTCGTGACTTGTGCATGCATGCCATGCATCTGTTATAGGCAGAGGTTAGTTTGCTTAACATCAGGTGGGCCTCGAGCTTGTTCCGTCACAATATAAAAAAAACCTTCATATTCATCAGGTATTTTTTACCATGCATACTCAACATAAGGACACAAATAAATAATAATGCCAAAATCAAAACCGAAAATATCATAAAACTTTCAAAATTCCCTGACAAACCTAACAAGATAATGAAAAAGTAATTAAACCCTAAAATACGTGCGAAACGCCACGTCCACCCCCAAGTACCATAAAGGGCTAACTCCCGTTTCTGAATTATTCAAAATTCAAAATTTCCCTATAATTCAATCAGACCGTATCCCCCCTGTGTCCTCCCAGGGGAGGCGGGAGGATGGGGCGATTATTTCAGAATTTAATATTAATTAACTGACGCACTCGGTGGCAGTAATTACGTTTTTCAATTATCAACTGACAATTATGCGATGAAATTCGGATGAGTCGAGATCGCCCAATTGTCAATCTGCGAGCGTGAACTTTTTTTGGTGTGACAGCGGTGCAATTTTACGATGTCATGCTTTTGCGTTTTTATTTAAATTTACCAACACAGTGGATTAAAAACGTTTTAATCCAATGTTTTGGTTGATTTTTAAATACAGGTGCAAAGCAAATGTAGTTAATACTGGATAGTTTGATATTTTGTGAGGTTAAGAAGTGGGACTTAACTCATATAAAGTGTTACTTATGACATAAAATTCAAAGTACAAGTAGGAACTCTTCAAATACTCACACACTTAAAAGGAGAAATAATTTACACCGCAAAATAATCGGATAATCCAACACCCTTGATTCGTCAAAAATATGACAATTATTGCATTACCACATTACACTCGGGATAGAACTCTAAATATAATTATGTTGCCCCTGCCCCTCCTGCCAAGTCCTGTTCTCGTCATATCTCCCTGAGTCCGCTCCACTGGGCATCGGGGGTACTTGTGAATTCTTCTCACGGATTGGGTGACCGCTTGAGTGGCCATTGCTGCGTCTTGAATCGCCTTGATAATTCTGACTGTAATACTAGGGTTACAATTTTACAATAGTTGTAAAATTGTAATCACAGTTACTGCGATCAAAATGAAACTAAAAAGTCATGTTTTTTTTAATGTTATTGTGACGGGACAAGCTTGAGGACCTCCTGGTGTTAAGCGGACTAACCTCTGCCTATAACAGATGCATTTCGTCACTAGTCACGAGTTGCACTGCGCCCGTCACTCTGAGACATACTTGTTAAGTCTCATGTGCCTGTAATTTCACTGGCTCTCAAGGACAGCTGCCGGAACACACCGTTAGGTGCTTGGCGACAGATTTTCTACTTGAGGGTGGTCACTAGCCAGGCGGGAATTTGCAACATGCCCTTCCACCATGCGGTGAAGCTCAAGCTGCGGCGGGATTAGATCCATGGACATGCTGCGCGGTACATAGCCAATGCCACTGAGCCATCACTGCTTCAAAGGTTGGGTACTATGGGAATGAGATATATTTTGGTGTGTATAATATTTATGAGTAATTCTTTAGGGTTATTAACTTTAATGGTGTTAAATATAAAACTAAAACATTTAAGTAATACATTATTTTTTTCAAATATATCCTGTAAATTTAAATTACATGTGTAATTCCTTTAGCTTCGAAAAAATAATAATTTGCACGGCAACTGGAACTACACTGTCAACCTTACATTATTTTTTAGAAAATTTAATACGAAATTTGTAAAGTTAAGATTTATGCACTTGTCTATATTAAGTTACCGAGTGGTCTTGTTATATAAAATAATATTCACGTATACCCAAGAAGTTTCCTTGACATAACATTATATGTCACCGCCAAAATTACATTTTATAGGTGATGAAGCTCACGTGCTTAAGCATTAGCATCTGTGGTCAAAGTATGATGAGATGGAAGCTCAGTTACAGTTTCCTTTGAATAATTCAAACGCTTTTGTCGACGATAAAACTAAAACTATTGGAGATCTATATCTACTGAACACGCATGTAGATGATATCAGTGAAAACAACTATGAAATAAAACTGCGTGTTTTAAAATGTCATAACTGCTTAGCTGCTTTCAATTGTAAAAGTTTATTGAATTCATTAAATGGTATAATCATAGCTTCATATGTGTAATATCTCATATGAACTTCAGTCATTTTTAAATACTTTGTTTTAAATTAAGTAAAGCAGTAATTATTATCATAGCCCCGTCTAATTACGGCACATAAATGACAGCAACTACGTATTTCTAGATTTCATTTTAAATTTTATTATCGACATGTAAATTTATTATAATTTGTATGACAGTACTTATTATTTGAAAATTTTGTATAATATAAAAAAAAATATTTTGGAAAGTAAAATATTATAATTATATTGATCGCTCATTTATTATTAGGTACTAAGTATAACTGACATCGCCGTAATAAATAAATAAACATTTTTCTTGGAAAAAGTAAACATTGCTGTTCTTATATAATCGTTTTTCTTGAAAGTAAATTTTGTAAGAGTTTTGAGGTCTTTTTAAGAAATCCGTCTTAGGAGGTCATTTTTAAGTGAGTACAAGTTAATCCAAAACCCTGAAGTAACCAGATGAAAATTCATAATGACTTAGGCTTCTATAAATAAATGCACCTCTAATTAGATTATAATAAGACCTTAACGTGTACTTTTGACATATATTCCATACATTAAACGTCAAAAATCTTAAGATCGACCTAACCAATCACAAAGTGAAAAACCAAATCAAAAGTGCCAACATATCAAATTAAAATAAATCTGTAAGTCTTTGCTGAAAACTAAACAAATACAAATTCTACACATAAACCAATGCTTACAATAAAAGGAATAAAACAAACCTTGCTAGCTCGTCACGGATCTCGACTAAACATTGAAATCGATTCATTCCGTACGCCTGTCAGACTTACATTCACATGCATTCTGACGTTTTTAGTGGAAATACAATTGATTTAGCATTTATAGTTTCTAAATTGACGTGAAATCAGAAGTGGAGTGTAAAACTGATTGATTGCGTGAGGAATGTCCGATTAACTATATAGTTACGAAAGCGTGGAAGATTTTTGTTGTACAAATGCACAACTGAATGCTTTTATTACCTGCTAATTATTATCGTTACATGAAACTGTTCATGAAAATTTAATTTTTTCGGTCCATAAGTATTAAATACCTTTATATTTCAGTCTTAGTGATGAAGCAATACATTTATTGGATGACAATTATGTAGAGCCACTGCAATAGATATGATAACTACCCGAGTAATCATTCCTAATGTAGATGTAATTAGTCTTTATGTGATGTTATTTTATTAGCATTGTAATAGATATACCTTCGTCCATCAAACAATAATAATACTTTTGTAACGGGTTGTCTGGAAGAGATCGCTCTCAGCGATAAGACCGCCCATTAACACATCTACTTTTACTAATTATGTTTTTTTTAAATTTTAAGTTTGTAAATTCTTATTGTGTCAATAAAGTGTTATCTATCTATCTATTTATTGAGTACAAAAAGAAGTAAAAAAAGAAGGAAGCAATGACTTTTAATACATTGACCTACTTCACTTTCCAAAACAGTCCCCAAATAGGGATTCAATAAATAATTTGGAGCCAAAGCAATATTGGAGTACAAGTAATCGTTAGCCGCAAATACTTCAAGTCGCTCTCAAGTTAGCCAATAAACCGTCTCCAGGGTCTGCCTTATCAATATTTCAGGCACAAAATTGAAAATTACCGGAACCCTAGCGAGTTACATAACTCAAACCTATCGAAACCAATAAAATATTAACTGGTAACGTTTTCCCGCCATTTTTCACCGGCCACTCTGCTTTCGTATCACGTCGCGCGGCACTTACACTCAATGCTAAATGTAATCATAAAATTGTTGTTAATAATTCATGCTAGAACGGGACGGAGGTATACGGTTGATAGGGACGGAGCGTAGGTGTGGGATCGGATTATTAAATTTTGTGAATGCTCACTTTGTATCTAATATCCGAATGTGTTTAATATTAGATTAGTCGGGGTGCTTCGCCCCGCTTCCCCAGGGCGTGGCTTCTTCGTGATAGATTCCCGTTACCTACAGACTTTTCCCGGAGTATGATTGGTGGGTGTCGTTCATTTGGAAATGGAAAATGTGGAGTTGTGACCTTTTGCTTTCTGGCAGCGGATTCAACCAATTGAAATCATTTTCTTTACATTACCAAGTATTTAAAAACACCAACTAACTGAAGAATTATCTAAGCTAAATAGTTAAAGATTTAGTTTTAAGATAATTATATTGTGTTAGCGTACCTATCTGATCTTAACTGTATTCTGGGCAACAATATGCATAACACCTTGTTATTTCAGCATCAAATTGTTTGAATTAAATATTAAAGAGAACGTAATAAGTCGTTTTTGTGTTTCCATAATCGCTTATATGTCAATTCTCTTTTTTTTTATTAATATTATAAGCTTTTCATTATGTAGGTAACGACGTCTTATCATTAACAAAATATTAGACCTTGATAGGTTTTTTTTTCACGCTGGAGTCGTATAGAGTTGGTATCTGTTGGTAAATGAAGCTGTATTCGTCTCGGCGATTAATTCCTCACTCCACACAGGATTCCAGTCTTAAATCCCCCGCTTTGCTCAAAACTTATCTCTAAACCCTCGCCACACACAGCTTCTAAATGTCGCCCGTGACGTAAGAGACAGCTCTATCGCCTTATTACATAATCTACATATAAAAGGAGTTATTACGAGCGTTCTCCTTTTACGCTCAGATAGCCATACTCGATCCTTCATGTAGAAACGAAATGCTTCGAAGTCCTTCCTACCGGGTTACGTGGCGTTTGTGACAAAAAGTCAACTTATTATGCCAATATCAGTATTGTTATTTAAAAATACTAAAGATTATTTAAAAAATACTAAAGTTTATTTAAAAAAATACTAGAGTTTATTTAAAAAAATACTAAAGTTTATTTAAAAAAAATCTACTACATATTATAATAATATGTTGTTAACTTACGAAAATGTTATCAGTAAGGTAACTGTCACACTTTTGTCGCATTATCCCGATCTATGTCTTTCTCTGACTAGAAATATTTTGATCGTAATAACACTACTAGAAAAATTAATTTTAAAAGTTCATATTTTTTGAGAAATTCATTCTCAGAAAAAAATAATTTCCTATTTTTTGTTTTTATTGTTGTGACGGAACAAGCCCGAGGCCAACCTGATGTTAAGTGGACTAACCTCTGCCTATAACAGATACATTTCCTTAACGACGAATTGCCCGTCACACTGAGACGTACAGTTATTAGGTCTCATATTATGTGCCTGTAATTTTACTGGCTCTCAAGGACTGCTGCCGGAACACATCGTTAGAAGCTTGGCGACAGATTTTCTACTTGAGGGTGGTCGCTAGCCAGCGGACATTCGCAAAATGCCCTTCCAACATGCGGTGAAGCTCAAGCCCGCGGCGGGATTTAAACCATGTACTAATGCACGGCAGTCCATAGCCAAAGCCACTC
This sequence comes from Plagodis pulveraria, assembly GCA_963890685.1. Lineage (NCBI taxonomy): Eukaryota > Metazoa > Arthropoda > Insecta > Lepidoptera > Geometridae > Plagodis > Plagodis pulveraria. The sequence goes on along the minus strand of OY982964.1, from coordinate 3,186,972 downwards.
AATCACAGCTTCAGAAAAGTAGAGCTTCAACCTATTGTAAAAAATTAAAATAATAGTTACTGAACTCCATTTACCACATCATATGCAAGCTTACGGTTCCTTGTAAACACTAATTTAACAAATTAAAACTAAAACAGCCGTAAAGGTGACAAAGGGAAGAAATACGATATAGGGCTTCCTCTGCGTAGTAGCTATCACTTTATTCTGTGGCTTCCCTCACATCACATTACAGAAACTTGTGGTTATGGACCACGATGGTGTTTTTGTGCTATTGCGTTAAGGTTGAACTGGCCGGTCACTTCTCCATACAAACGTCGTAGGGTGATCACTCCCTTATTTGAGATTTTAGGTCTAGACTTAAGCATAATAACGATTGATATCGTCCTTATCTAGGCTTGTATGATACCAAAATTTTAAAAAGATAATTAAATTGTAACTTATGAGCCTCGAAAACTTTATATGAAAATGTTTCGAGGCTCACAATTCTCAAGTTAATTATTTTATAGAAATTTCGGTATACAAGCCTAGATAATGACGAGATCAATCGGTATTATGCTTTATTTTGGACCTAAATCCTCAAATAAGGGAATGATCACCCAACGGCGTTTGTATGGAGAACTGACCGGCCAGTTCACCCTTAAGTACGATTCAAGCAGGTGTCCTTACAGTTCTTAAGCTTTTGCCACTGTCCGCAACACGTACCAACCGCACCTCTTCATTGGATTTGCCACTCGTGCTATCAACTCTTCAATCTCTCAATTTTTCATTGATTTAGCGTTATAAGTAAGTTCGTTATTATTTTATTTAATTTCTGTGACTTATTGTTCCCAGCGTCGCTATATTTTTTCTTCTGCACCGAAATTCTTTCAAACCTACCAAACTTAGACCCTCACAAAACCACCCCGACAAAACTGTTATCCTAACAATTACTACAGTTAAGCTCCTCCAAAAAAACCCAAAAGGGTTAACACAATACAATCACACAGCATTATGAGTCCATTGTAATTCGTCTATGGAAACTAATACTTTTGTATCTGTACTCTTTGCTGCATACTCTATGGCCGAAAAAAGAAAATATATAACAAAGATGGTGGACTATTTATGACATCGTGTTTGATATTGTACGCGTAATTTAGAACTGTATGAGGATTTCTGTTTAGAAAGTTTTTGTAACTTGTCCCCATATGATATTTCTGATACTATACATCTTGAGATATGGTTTTTCTCTTTTTGTGTTTCTTGTTAAGTAGGTAGTGCCAGTATCAGAGTTATGGTCTGTTTAGGTTTTAGATTTTAGGGTGACCACAAGAATTATTTCCAGTAGTAACAGTAGTATTTTTTTATATTTCAAATTGTTAGTGTCTTATTCCTTTGTAACCACTTTCCTAAAGCAACCTGTAAAAAGAATGAATATCACATGTCTATTTAGATATGTGATATTTTATTGCCTTTAAACTTGTATTTTTACATCCACCATCATTTCATTGTACAGATGAATAAAATTACGAACTATTATCACGGGCGACTGTACAGAACACGAAAAGGGTGCGAATAGTATTTGACAGTACAAAAAGCTGTCAAAATGACAAAGTGATTCGTCATAGGGATGACAGCTGCGCGTGTGAATGGGACAGCAGATGAATAGAAAACAACAAATCGACAATTAAAACGATGCATTCACGCAACCAGCCCGAAAATCTTTTTATTTGTAAATCATTGTTATAATTTTCATTAGTATTTTGTGGACAGTACAATTTCTCAGTAAAATTAAGGTTAATTCATTATTTGAATTGTACGCACCAATAGCTTTAATAAATGAACACAAATAATAGTGTTGAAACGACTTTATTCACTCGTTTTGCGATAATATCACGACCTCAGATATTTTTAGGGTTCCGTTATAGAAAACAGTACCCTAGCCACTTTGAGGCTAAGTCAAGCCAAAATCAAATTGAATTAGTTTTGACTTCACTTAGCCTCTTTTAAAACGTAATAGGTATCTGGTTGAAATTTCCACAAAGTATGTATACATTGGGGTATGTATATTATACGTATACATGGCCCATGGGGCTAGGGTTGCACCACCTTCTCTGCCCCATCTGAGGAGTCCGACTAAAATACCAGAAAGTGAACAGAAGCGCCTTCTGTAGAATTGCCATCTTACACTGCAATCCCCAAGCCGCCTGCCAAGCGTGGTGATTAAGGCAAAGTGACAGTGAACAATCCGGCAATATGTATGCATGGCGGATTGCGTAACAATATTAATAAAACAGAAAAATCCCTATCCTAATCTTCCATCAGAATGGGGGTTTGGGGGGGTAGCATAACCAGCGTCAATCATAGTGAAGAAGTATAAAGTATACTAGCACCATGTACTTAATAAACACCGGCAAAGTGAGAGTCGGATCCCAAATACAATAATTTGATCTAAATGTACATACAAATGCCAATTGATTGATACACACAATTTGGTTGGATTTTTTTTATTGTAAAATCTATTTATGTAGCTAGTATTTTTTAAATTCTAATTTGAAATGTTTAAAATACACTTACCTACGACTACGACGCTAGCTACCTGTTTTTATTACAAAATCTCCACAGACACGTTAAACACTTTCCAGGCGCCTGAACTACATATTTTTCTTTGTCCATTCAACCAAAATTCAAACTTAACAATATGCTAACAATAAAACATATAATGAACCAAAAACTTTTGTCCACTATTCAAGTAGCTCCAGACTAATTATCGAATTATACAAATCAATATTCAGCCACACTTGCACTACCTCATCAACATACTACTCATACAATGTCTCATTAAAACTCGCTACTGTGTACATCCTACCATAAATGGCATTCCTAGACTAACCACTATAACTCGAGCTGTCACTGTCAACTGCATCCTGTTAACGCCATACATTTTTCTTGGCAAACAGACATATGAGAGGTCTACTTGACTGGTTTGTATGAATTAGCATTTTTACCGTGAAATATATATTTAAGTAGTCTATTTGTGATTGTTTGTAATGCGTTTGAAGGGATATGAGGTAATGGATATATATTAGATGATATTGAAAAATAGATATTCATGGTTCCTTTATATTTAGTCCGCTTTATTTTAGTTTGTATCAGTTTTCATCTGAGATAATCAGAGTGTTTGATCCATCATCATAAATACTTTTATAATTAGCCTTTTTTTTGTCATTACAATTAAGAACAGTTCTAATTCATCTTGTTACGACTACGTAATATGACTAAACAAAAATCAGTGTCTTTTTTTTGCTGGATATGTTTTGCCTTTGACCACTATCTCAATTCTCACCTGAAGTGATGATGTGGTCGAAGATGTTGTTCAGGCTAACCTATAATTACTGGCTCTCAAGGACAGCTGCCGGAACACACCATTAGGTACTTGGCGACAGATTTTCTACTTGAGGGTGGCTAGCTAGGCGGGCATTCGCAAAATACCCTACCACCATGCTATAACGACTGCCACCCTAAGACGAAATTTTTTTTTTTTTTTCTATGCTTGATAGGTTATTCTTTGACCACTATCTCACCTGATGGTAAGCGATCATGTGGTCGAAGATGTTGTTCAGACTAACCTAGAATTACTGGCTCTCAAAGACAGCTGCCGGAACACACCATTAGGTACTTGGCGACAGATTTTCTATTTGAGGTTAGTAACTAGCCAGGCAGGCGTTCGCAAAATACCCTACCACCATTCTATAACGACTGCCATCCTAAGACGAAAATGCTACCTTTTCTGCAAACGCTCTGAGAGTCACGAAGTAAAAGCCTACATGTTAGAGTTATTCTGTCTCTTCAACGATATATATATCTAGATACATAATATATAGGTAACTAGAAGCAGGGAATCCACGCTGAACTTTTGGACTGGTCTCAAAATAATCTGCATGCGGAATGCCACAGTAGCGTTAGGTTTTAGCACCGGGAATGTAATTTTCCTAGACGTTGTAAGTATTCAGCGTGCTCCTCGAGCCATTCCACTCATTCCAACTCATGCCGTCCATTTCACTCGAGGTACCTAACTTTGTCGCTGCATTTCGAATTAGGTTAGATTGTGCCTTTATTACGCATAAAAGAGTTTGTAAACAATGTTAATTCAATTGGAACTGCAGTTGAGCTTGCTCATTGTCAAAGTACAAAGAATTTTGTATGGACTGAAGACTGGGGACTCTTTATTGTTCTTTGGGATAAAATTGGGTGCTTAATGAATAGATTCAGGCGTTACTTTGCGGAAATCCATGTTTAATAATAACAAATATCTATAAAATATTTTAAGAAAACATCAAATTAATATTTTAATAAAACATTTAAAAAATAATAAGATATATCTAGTGACAATTCCGCTTAATTTTCCTGCTAAGCCAAGAAAGAAAGATTTCTCGATTTCTCGATCGTGCGCTCGAAGAGTCAAGACCTCCTGAGGATGCTTCGTGTAGAATCGAAACGCGTCGAAAATTCTTTCGATTTGGCTGCGTGGCGTTTGTGACGTCACCTCGGCTTAGCAGGAAAATTAAGCGGAATTGTCACTAGATATATTTTTATATTTATTAAGTGTTTTATTAAAATATTAATTTGATGTTTTCTTAAAATATTTTAAAAGTATTTGTTATTATTATTGTACCTAAGTTTGTCGCTGCATTTCGAATTAGGTTAGATTGTGCCTTTATTACGCATAAAAGAGTTTGTAAACAATGTTATTTCAATTGGAACTGCAGTTGAGCTTGCTCATTGTCAAAGTTAAGAAGTACAAAGAATTTGGAAAAGACTGAAAAGTGGCTCATTTTTATTCTTTGGGATAAAATTGGCTTGTTTTAAGGCATCTTGTTCACATTGACGGTAAATCAAATCATTTATGAAGTAACTCTATCTGCTTTTTAATTCGACTTTAAATTAATAAAAAACCGGTCAAGTGGGAGTGGAACTCGCGCACGAAGGGTTCCGTAACATTATCTGTAACCTAATCTTGCAAGTTACAGACACTTTTCGCAGAGTCCGATTGAGCTAGGTACGTACGGCGAAAACCTCTTTTATTGTATGGGAGCCCCCTTAATTATTTTATTTTAATTCATTATATTTAAAGAGAACATAAAACTAAATATTCTAAAAAGCGTCTACCTGTCACCGTTATTACTATCGAGCAAGAAACGGTAAAAAAAAACAAGTTTGTTGTATGGGAGCCCCCCTTAAATATTTCATTTTTAGTATTTGTTGTTATGGCGGCAATAGAAATACATCATCTGTGAAAATTTCAACTGTCTAGCTATCACCGTTCTTGAGATACAGCCTGGTGACAGAAGGATGGACAGCGAAGTCTCAGTACTAGGGTCCCGTTTTACCCTTTGGTTACGGAACCCTAGAAACCTATACAGACGTATTACTTAGCATGGAATTCATGGCTGGTGTGGGATCAAGAAGCGTTTTAAGTTAATTTGTTGTCTTTATATATATACTTATTTGAAAAATGAACTTATGTGGGTAACTGTGATGTCTTTTTATATAAGTATACTTATTTGAAAAATGAACTTATGATTTAAGTACAAATGTTTAACAAATATCTACCTAGTAATTTAAGACAATTATCATAACTTTAATTATATATTTTACACTAAACATGTTCTTACTAAGTTAAAACAAAAAAAAAACATTTAACTACACAAGTTCTTTTGAAGTAGAATTACAAGTTGCCATGCGATCCAATCAATACTCAGTTAAAAATGTTTACTTAAATTGTACTTGTAAATGCATGACCGCCATGATAATGCTGATTTAAAAACAAAATATTATTAAATATGAAGACACGTATGCGCTAGCGGATCTTGCAGGGAGGCCAACATTTTTAATTAGTACGGATAAAATACAAAAATAATACAATATTAAAAAAATTTAAACTTCTAGGTTAGCCAGTACTTCTAGGTTAGCCTGAACAAAATCTTCGACCACATCATCACTTACCATTAGGTGAGATAGTGGTCAAAGGATAACATACCAGGCATAAAAAAATGTAGCGAAGATTGCAATGAAATTCCTGTTTAGATAACATTTCAATATAATTATAATAATAAGATAATAAGTAAACTCCTTGCTTAAACTTGCAAGACCTGTGTGCTGTGCTATAAATTAAAAAAAAAACTTACCGACCTTAGCTTTCATGACAAAAATAAAGCTCGAGGGTTTTATATGGGGCATTACGGCCAAGTTAACATGTATGTTTAGATACTGGTTACGTGCAAGTGTGATGAAAAGATGCTTATAAATCAATAACATATTTTTACAGCTACATATGAATGTACAAAATAACTTGTAAAGTAATACACGGATACCCATGACCAATCGAAGCCAATTACCACTTGTATTTGACTATAGCAGTTAAACTATGCACGTCTTTATGTATGTACATAATTTTTACGGATTTTAACCGCATATTTGTCACATTGGCCACTTCTGTTCAGACGCCATTGTTTTCACATATTGTATTAATTGCTCAGCTATTGTTTTTCCTCGTAGGTCTGTCTCCATGACATTTTCAGGTTAATTTATTTGTTAAACAGAGATTTATAAGTATACGTAATCAGCTCGTTTGTTCTGACGAAGAAGCTGGAACCAATTGAGATATTGTCATAATTTGTGCGTCTATATTTAGGACAAAGATACGTCTGGGATGTTTGGTTAGCGTTAAGCGCGGACTTTTGGTGGTCTTTATAGCACACAAATGAGGAAAATGAAGCCTTAAAATATTGTTTAGTGAGGTTTATGCAGGTTTTTTTTTATTCTTAATGATTTGCGTTTGTAACACTGCTTGATGTTAAGCATTGATGTGGTCTAAGGTGGAGCACGCTTACCTAGAAGAAACCTATTTACTCTCGATTTGCAGACATCCGCCTTGCGCACCGCGATTGCCCGCCTGGCTAGCTACCACCTTCAAGTAGAAAATCTGTCGTTCTGCAACACGGTGTGTTCCGGCAGCAGTCCTTGAGAGCCAGTGAAATTACAGGCACATGAGACTTAACAACTATGTCTTAAGGTGACGGGCGCAGTGCAATTCGTCACTTGTGATGAAATGCATCTGTTATAGGCAGAAGTTAGTTCGCTTAAAATCAGGTGGGTCTCGAGTTTGTTCCGCCACAATAACAAAAAGAACTGATAATAGAGTCTTCATTGTTTAAATATTTCAATCATTTGGTGGTCCCACATTGGTTTTTTTAAACAATGCCGATATTATATATTCAAGACATGATCGTTAAGCATTCATAGGACTATTATAGCTTGTTTGATGTAGGTAATCGATGTGATATGGACGTGTGACGTAGCTAGTGAATTATTGCGTAATTTTGTATGAGTTATTTATATGTATTTTAATTTATAGTAGTACACACATGCTACTGACTGTGACTGTCAATTAGAAGTATTGATTGTATTTATGAACCTCTCCTTTAAGTGGAAACTCACGTATGAGACGGGAAATTACGCTTGGCAGGCGTCTTAGGGATCGCAGTTTAAGGTATCAGTTCCTCAGAAGGCGCTGCTGCTCACCTTCCGGTATTTTACCTTTAGTCTCTTACGACACCCACTTTTAGCAATGGGGATGACATTCTAACCCGGCACCCTACAAGTATATATACATTATAGACGAATACTGTTTTATATTAGAGTATGTAATGTTCCTTGCATTATCCTTCAGCTGTATTTAACCGTATTGACAATGACAAAAATATAAAAGACGACATTGATCGTTTTGTTTTCATTAAAATCTCAAGCATGGCCGTTTTGGAGTTGAATACCTACTCCGTTTACATCACTTACATTGCTTTGCATATAGTAGTATATAAACAATAGTAACATAATAAGTAAAATGACTATGCACAAATAACACATAATGTAAATGTAAGAAAGTTTTAGCTTATACGTATAATACATACATAACATCACGCGTATTTCCCGCAGGGGAAGGCAGAGCCGCAGATTTCCACTTACTACGATCCTTACATATCTCTTTCGCTTCATCTACACTCATCAGTCCTTTCATACATAAGCTTGGTTTAGGGTAATCCTGACCTGGCCTTTTTCCAGAACGTCTTCATTCTGATTGCGGAGCGTTCGCCTAGGTCTTCCCCTTCCAAAAGTACCGTTCACTTGTCCCATGTATACCTGTTTAGTCATTCTCATTTCATTCATTCTCTCAAAATTTACAAACCATCTTAACATACCTTTCTCGATTTTTGTCACCACATCGTTCCCTTATTACACTATTCCTTATCCTGTTACTCCGTTTGACTTCAATCATAATTCTCAATGCTCTCATCCCTTTATTCTACTTTCAGGTTTTTTCTGCCATAACCAACTTTCACTACCATACATTAGTGTCGAAACCAACTTTCTACATTGTATATAGAAAAATTGGCTCTCAGATGAACTCAAAAGTATTGTGAAATATATTATCATTAATGTACGATGTGGGCTCATTGATCGAAGAACTGATAACTGATAGGGAAGAAAGATTCTCGAGTGGTTACCACATTACACCCGGAAGACGTAGAGTTCTAGACGTGGAGAAGTATTCCGTGCTTCGGAGGGCACGTTAAGTCGTCGGTCACGGTTTTTGTCTTACGGTGACAGCCCGCCTGGCTAGCTGCCACCCTCAAGTAAAAAATATGTCACCAAGCACCTAATTTTCCGGAAATGTTCTGGCAGCTGTAACTGCCAGAACAGTTCTGAACTGAACAACATCTTCGACCAAATCATCACTTACCATCAAGTGAGATATTTGTCAAAGGCTAAACTATCAAGCATAAAAGAAAGTTAGTAGGCCCCCACTAGGTACCTATACTGCAGAGAACGTAAAAGTCGAGTAGCCAATGGTTCCAAAAGCCGTTTGTAACCATTGTAACCAGTGGAAGTCTTCCGGTGGATAATGATGATGATGATGATGCTGCTGAATGTATGATACCGTACTCCACTCGTATTGTACTAAAATAAAGTATTTTTCTTTTAACAAATAATCCCGATTCTAATTTGTAACATATAATGTTTCATCAAGCTTTACAACTTACATAAACATAAGGAAGCGGACAGAAAACAAAAAGAAACTTTTCAAAGAAATTTGTATACCACGTTAAATGCTCACAACAAACAATAAATTCTCCGTTAAATAAAACATCATAAATAAATTGCAGTAAAGTGGTGAACGGAGGAAAAATGAAAACACTCATTATTGTACGTTGTAAATTTTTGTAAATCTATATACGTCATAAATCTATATTCAGTTTGAAAGATTGCAGTTTAAAAAAAAGATTTTATATTGTTTGTGGTAGATCGATAAAATCACTTAACTGTGTTCATGTTTCACCACTACATATATATTTGTAATCATCATCATCCAGAGCCGTCTACTCCTGAAATATAGGCATCCTCCTGGATTTGCCATTATTAGTCAGTATTGAAATATATTTCAATACCTGGTGCATACTAAGAGTGACTGCTCAGCTATCACGAAACTAAACATGCTGGAAAAGAAACGCAAATGCCTGCATTAGTTGCTTATAACAAGCCCGCTGCAGAGAACAACACATTTATTTGCTTTTCTATTTATGGAAGCTTCATGTCTAGATGCTGTAGTGCGGTTTCTTCGTTCCTCTTGGTCAAAGGTATATCCTTCAAAATACAAATTCGTCTAAATAAGGTTCGAAAAACGCTACGTCATCAAACGCTACGTTATCAAGATAAGACTTCTACTTCGACTTCTTCTTCTCTGCTTGTATTAGAGGTTACAAGTACTCTAAAAAAACTACTTCCAACCTGGTATAAATAACTCGAATCCAAAGATTTATTTAGACAACAGTCTTGGCTTGAAACAAATAGATGAGAAATGAATGTAGTTAATATATTTAGTGTATGTGTAAGAACTTCTAATTTTGATAAAAATACTAGTCGGTATCGTACATTATACGACATCACATATACATAGATTAGCGAGGTCAGAGAAAATAAACTGGAGCTGTGTCAAATATTTTTCTCTTTATTGAGCATAGTATGCATGGTAATTTCTCCTGATGAAATCGCAATATTGTATTCAATAAATATACGACAGCAGAAGTTACTGTATATTATTGTCATACTACACAAAAACAAATTATAATTACGTAGACTATATAAGAAGTAATGGATATATGAAAAAGATTTTTGCATTTATATTAAGAGGTATCTTATTTAGATCTACTAGATTTAAAAATGAGATACGATTTCTCAGCTTGCTTATAAACGTCATAGTGCTTTTATATTGACGATATTATGATATACAGTGTTATCTAAACACTCGTGCTTGCTGTAAGTATACGTTTTGCACAACGGGAAGCGTATATACAAAAGCTGATGCAACATAGACACCCATAGTCTGCGCTACATTTTCTTGAAGCAGTTATAATATATACGACACTAGCTGCAACACAGCGTTCGGGAGTGCAGCCGCATTTCTTTATTTATGGACGGCCACATACAGTTAAAATCAAGTTTCGGAATTCCATCTCGGAAAATCGATTCGAGATTTCGAACGCAGCAAATCCAAACAAATCAAGAACTTATCAAATACGTTAGTACAGTGGTTCGAAATTGAAGAAATATTCGTACGAAAAACTACTGCACGTAAACGGGATTAATTTGAAGTATTATTAGTTCGTTTGAAACCTGCTATAGTATTTTACCATATTTATGAAACAGTGATGGCTTATTGGCTATGGACTGCCGCGCAGCAGCTCCATGGTTCGAATCCCGCCGCGGGCTTGAGCTGCAACGCATGGTGGAACGATGTTTGCCTGGCTAGCGACCACCCTCAATTAGAAAATCTGTCGCCAAGCACCTAACAGTATGTTCCGCCAGCAATCCTTGAGAGCCGGTAAAATTACAGACACATAAGACTCGACAACTGTATGTCTGGGTGTGGTAGGCGCAGTGCAGTTCGTCCCTTGTGATGAAATGCATCTGTTATAGGCTGTGGTTACCGCTTAACATCAAGTGGGCCACGTGCTTGATCCATCATAATAACGTAAAAAACACTAATACTTGAATGTATGGTAGCTAGTATATGTACTTTTTTTTGTTAGTCCCAATAACTGTCCCACCAGGAGTATATATTTCAGGATCTCAAAATACCAAAGAAACGATTTAAGCCACTCCATCAACGAGGTAGAACAACATAACTTAGATATAAATACTACATACATTTTGTTTATCTATTACTACTTACACCAACATTATTTTATTCATATCAAAGCATCACCCATCACGAGTTAACTTGTGTCACCAAATGACAATGGGGAAATTAACGGCCGTCGTGATGGGAGGGGACGCAAAAATATTTTGATTAAAAATTTATTCCACCAGCTAAAATATGGGGTGACATGGTACCCTAGTAATGTTGTAAGGGTCAGGTACCCCAGTGAGATGCGCAGACTCCGCGACTGACAGATGTCAATCTGACGTCACTACGGGGGATGCCAGTTTTTAACGCGACTAGGCCAGAGAGGATACGATTATATAGTGTGTGTCAATTGCATCTGTGGGATCTTTATAAAATGGTATCTGATTATAACAAATATTTTAGGAAAAATTTAAATTAGTATTTTAAGAAAACACTTAAAAAATATAAAGAAAATCTGGTGTTTCCGACTTATTTTTAACCGATGTGATTTAAAAAAATCTGGATCTAGCGCTCGAAGAGTCAATACCTCCTAAGGATACTTCGTGTACAAGCGAAACGCGTCAAACATTCTTCCGGTTTGGTCACGTAGCGCTTATGACGTCACGTTGGCTTCAAACGAAAATTATGCGTAATTAAATTGTAATTGTAAAGAATCACAAAAAACATATTTTTATAGTATTAGTCTTTCTTTTTAAATGTTTGTTATTATTAAATATGGATTTCCGCAAAGTAGTCCCTGAAACATTAAGCATTTTAGTGATTTTAACTTTTAGATGTAAAAGATATCAATTTATGGAATTTACTCAACTCAATTTACTAACTAATATATATGTAGTAGTTTAGTACTCTAGGCCCATGCCTAGAGTGCAAAACAGTCTTAATATATTAAAATAAAAAATTATGCGTATTAAACTTACTTGTCAATATTGAACGGAAATTCCATTGCAAAATGCATTAATAAAAAAAAACTACTGTAATTATGTCAATTTACTTGAAACATACTCAACGTGAAACTCAGCTACGATAAAACTTACACCATTAAGAAAATATTATTGATACAAACACATATAAAAAAATTATTAAAATATTAGCAATAACCATTAAAGCTTTTTGAGAAATTTAATAATAGTCATAAAATACATTTTTACAAGTAAAGATAAAAACATCGATATAAAGTAAATAAAATTAAAATAAGTACAACATAAAATACGTCGATAAAATACAATACGAGTTACAATAAAAAGTCACTTAATCTAAACTTTATTTAACTAATAATAAAAATGATTATTCGGTTTAATTTGTTATGAATTTCGATGTTATTTTTATTTTCACAAACTGGCCAAGTGCGTATCTGGTCTCCCTCTTTTCAGGGTTCCATATTACATCAGCCAGATAAGTAAAACTTATTTGTTGGCTTAATAGGTATGGTATACAATATATACTAATATGTTTAGTCTTTGAGATGCCAAATCATAATAACACAAAAAAATACTCCCATAAAACATTATCATAAATTTTGTTATGTAATATAACGCGTTTCTCTAAAAATCTGTGCCATACAGACACAGGAGTATAAAGATATTAAAAGGGCACCCATTTACCTTTTGTATCTCATCTACATATTACATCTTTGACTGTACCTACATACATTTTGATTCTGACAAATAATTACGCTTACAAATTGTCGGACCACAAAATGTTTGGCCCGGGCGGCTTAGCACACGATAGATCTTGTATCATGTTTAGAAAAAAAAATCTACCAATTTCATTTATTTGCCAAATCTATTTAATAAAAAAACTATAACTATGTAGAATGTTGCCAATTTACTAAACAGTAAATTATTCGCAAAAATGTGAATAAAATATTTTCATCCCGATTGTTCCCATCATGTTGGCCACCCTACACCCAATGACAGTTGCAAGCGAAAGGTGCGCACTGAATGCATTACAATAATTACATATGACATACATATAAATATTAATAACTCTGTCTGTCTGTAGGGGATGCTAATGTAATAATATCTAGTGGCGTGCTGGCAACCAGTTTGGTAAACGTTTTATGTGATCCCAATATTGATAAAATATCGTTAATTTGTTAAGTTGTCGTATATCTTCTTCGATTTACAACTAATTTAGATCGAAAACAATCCTTACTTACATAAACTTTCTTGTAAGGAACTAATGTCGTTAAAGGTGGTCTACATATTTCTTAGCTTCGTAAGGGTTCCGAACTCAAAGGTTATATTTTAAGCCCTGTTAATGAGTTTCCTATAATAATAATAATAAATATTTTTCATGGTGGATGGGCATTTTGCGATTGCCCGCCTGGCTTGCTACCACCCTCTAGTAGAAAATCTGTCGCCAAGCACTTAACGGTATGTTCCGGCAGCAGTCCTTGAGAGTCAGTAACTCTAGGTAAGCCTGAAAAACATCTTCGACCACATCATCACTTACCATCAGGTGAGATAGTGGTCAAAGTCTAACCTAATCTGACACATGAAGGGAATCTTGAAGCTGAATAGGCTATACATTTGAATCTAATTATTTACCAACATTTATATTAAATACAATATTTCTCTTTACAGGTAAGCATTCAAGAAGGATTAGTTTCACAAAAAAAGCTTCAATTCAACGGTGAGTCAGAGTATATAAATATAGATCTATAAAATCCAACTAATAATTAACTTTTATTATTGTAAAAACAGCACTTCAATAAATTAACAATACTAAGGCGAACAAAGCACAAATACAACTTGTACAGGTAGCTTTTACGAGCTAGATAACCTTATCACACGTAAATCTAGAATATTCTAGACTACTTAACTACCTCAATGAAACAAGAAGTTATTGCATAGCGTCAACTGGACTACGCAGGTCTAAGCTCCTAGATAAATTATAATTAAACTAGGACGATATGTGTTCTTTTCTTAAATAATAAAATTAAGCGAAAACCTATGAGTCTGCAATGACTTAGACCTAAATGCTTTTATTGTAGTAGCTGTAATGTTTATAGTTCGTAGTATTTTGTTAATAAAGGCATACCACTGGTTAAAAAAAAAGGAAAAACCGAGTGAGACTGCTCTTGTGAGATTTGGCTCTGTTAGAGTTGCGATAGGCAATTACTCGTGAATAAACAAAATAGTTTGACGTGATCAAATAATTAGATAATTTAGTAATAATAGACTGGTCAGGAAAAATCACGGGTCAGCTACTTATTAAAATAACTTTAAACGAAATAAATAAGGTCATTGAATGAAACAAATAATTAAAATCTTTTCATTATGAAACTAACATTGTTCCAATTTATAGTTTTTTTTGGGATAGGAGGGCAAACGTGCAGGCAGCTCACCTGGTGATAAGTGATCACCGTCGCATACGAACATCCGCAACACCAGAGGTCTCGAAGATGCGTTGCCGGCCTTTGAGGAGAGAATATGCTCTTTCTTGAAGGCCAAAGAAAAAAGTTATTTCTTTTAACAGACATCTTATCTAGTTTGAAAAATATTTTAATTGAGGTCAATGACCCGTTATTATGGCCAACGAGTGCAGTCCAGAATATTCCGGAAAGTGGATATTCGCCGAATAACTAAAGTCACCGATATAGCTTTCAGAATTTTCAAATTGAGCTGGCAATGGGATTGCCACATCGCTCGACGAACTATTTTTTTTTTTTTTTTTTTTTTTTAGGGAGGACGTAGATGCTGTCTACCGCTATACGGACGTACAGCTCCACCGGACTTTGGGCGAGGGGAGGCCCTCTTATAGCCCAGGAGGAAGAAGCGCTGAGGGCACTTCTTCTGAGACGGGCGTATAAGGCGAAAAGCGCCTTATACCTCCGTCTCCTGCGGGCGCCGAAAACGCCACGCTACTATCGGGAGGGGTGACAGCGAGCTCAAGGGCACCACTGTGGTTCGGACCTCGGCTTGTCTCGCTGCCGAGAGACAAAGGGGGAATCGGAACTAAATGCCCCGGTACATCTGCAGTGTTGTACCGTTGAGAATGGGCCCTATTGAATATTGCTCTGTGACTATTTGGAGAGACACTAATCGGGTTTTTATTTTTGCCTCGAGCTCGCCGGCGAGCTCGGTGTTTGATTGTGTAACCTCTGATTACCGCACACCTGGGGATGTTACCAGGACGACTTGCGGACAACGCTAAAGCTGCCAACGTAATGGCTGCGATGGGGTGATCCGGGTCGTCCAATACCTGCCGTGGTCGGCGACGGGGGGGTTTGAAGTATGGGTCGGATGAGGCAGTCGAATAGTTCGCTGCCTGGACAACCAGAGGGTTCGGGTGGTGGGGGGCTCGATCAAAGTGTCGGCGGACGCAGCCCTTATTGAACTGCGCTAAAGAGGGAAGGTTTAGGTCGCAGTGCAACTCGGCGCTCCGGACGTACCAGGGAGCGCCGGTTGCCCTGCGAAGAAACCGGTTTTGGAGGGCTTGAAGCTTATGTAGGTGGGCCTCACTAGCATGACTGAACACTACGGATGCGTACGTCATGATGGGGCGGATACAAGCAGTGTAAAGTGTCTTCTTGTTACTAAGAGACATTTTACTTTCTTTACATATTAAGGGACTTAGGCGACCCATGACAAAGGCCGCCCTGTTACGGACCGTATTAATGTGATCTTTGAAGGTGAGATTCCGATCAAGGGTTACTCCAAGATATTTGGTTGTTCTCACCCAGGGAATGGGTTCATCGAACAGAATTAGTGGCTTCGGATAGCGGGGGCGGGTTTTCTCAGTAAAGCACATAGCTGTGCTTTTAACTGGATTAACCGCTATGCGCCATTTTCGGAACCAGTCACCGATCTCGGTGATGGCCCGTTGAATGACGAAATATGTCTGTCTATTTACATGCCAGCCAGTGGAATAAATGGCGGTATCGTCCGCGTATTGGGCTATAAAAACTTTGGGTTGGGCGCGAGGGATGTCACTGGTATACAGTGCGAAAAGGATGGGTGATAGCACGGAGCCCTGAGGGACTCCGGCTCTGACTGGATGAGGAGTGGAGAGGGTGCCTTCCACGCGGTAGCGAAAGCTTCTGTCCCTTAGGAAGTCTTGTAAGGTGAGCACAAGACGCTCTGGCACGCCAAAGTGGTATAGCTTGTAAATCAAGCCATTGTGCCAGACTTTGTCAAAAGCTTTCGCTACGCTCGACGAACTATGGGGAGAAAGGTTCTCAACATTACCCGGAAGACTTAGAGCTGGTAGGGCTGACCACATCGTAAAATTCGCGGGTAGCCAATAACAAGCGGCTAACAGCCATTCTTTGTGGCGTTCTATGGGGAAGCATTTGTTCAACAGTGAACGTTTCTCGGCTGATGATGGTTTTTTTATTTTCCTATATGGTACGGATCCCTAGAGACTTCCTAATGGGAGAAAATAAAGTTAAAACTACGTATGCGATAACTTCATTAAACTTGATCATTCTTATGTTCTGTTCGTTATACAGGGTTATTGGTAAATGGCTAACAACCGCTTAGGGTTGACTTCTGCTAGTCTTAACAAACATTTTGAGTTTTTTTTTATTCAATTTTTTTTTTTAAGGTTTTTGGGTTTTAGTGCCTACTCCGAGTCAAGAGCGCCCTAGAGAGCTTTAACATCAGGTGAGAAACAAACATTAAAAATTAAAAAAAAAATATTCTCCAAAAAAAACATGTTAAAATGTTTGTTAAGAGTAACTGAAGTAAACCATAATAGGTTGTTAGCCATTAACCAATAACCCAGTATATTTGACACATGTTTTCTTTTTATATTCGGCGAAGTATATTACATATAGGTTGTGAATCAACTAGTAATACTCGTAAGTAGGCTTCTAATTAGCTAAATATGAAACAAGTAAGAAAAAGTATATATAAAATTAAGTTTTTAATCCCTCTTCTACTGATTATAACAAGTGAATTAATTGATATTAGTAAAAAAAAAGATATACACTATTTTGATTAAACCCCACCCCAATGAAAGGTTACTTCTAGGTTAGCCTTAACAACATCTTCGACCACATCATCACTTACCATCAGGATAGATGAGATAGTGGTCAAAGGCTAAACCTATCAGGAATAAAATGAAATAGATAAAATAGAATAATAAAAAATAAGGTATATTTAAATTGACAATTCTAATAAATACAGGGCCGCACTTAGATCTATTTTAATTGTGTTCCCATACGCAGTAGTGTCATTGACTGAACAATAAATCATGTTGAAAACAAATTACTTTAATTCTTCCGCTATAAAAATCTAAGTTAGGCATTAGAGGCGAGACGTTAAGTCCCCGCTTAATTCTTATCACGTGCCCTGTCCCCTCGGTGGCGACATTTTATTTAATCAAGAACACTTTTTAACATTCCAGTGGCACAGGCACAATATTTTCTAAGCGTGATCGTGAAAAAAAACGGAGACTTCCTGGTTCATTAGACAGAATTTACACAGCTTAAGTGACTACGTATGAATCGTCTTACGAAAAAGGAGGTGCTTAACTATTTAGGTGCAACTTCGTAAAAATATGATATGTAGTTATTATATTTTTTTTTATTTTTTCGGGCACAGTTTTTCTAAATTTCAACATTTTTTTGTATTAGATTTATATTCAATATTAAATGATCAAAGCAAAGCATGACCAATGAATAAAAAGCGAAGTTTTACAATGAAAAGATATCAGTAAGTACGAAAAACTCCGTCTTAATATTCAAGAACGATTTATATGTTTTGTACTCAGTTTATAAAAATATGTAAATATATCAACAGCGCGGTGCAAAAATACGGCCACCTCAGTATTTATTGAGCATTTCAGGTAAACTTAAAATTAATTTGTTCCCATCACTTAAATGCGTAGGTTTTGAATTGCGACAAAAGTCGACATTAATAGCGTCGATATGAAAATGTTCCCCGACGAAACTTTTCATGGCGTCCATTAAAAGGAAATCATCTTTTATAATTTCCATCACAATAATCATAAAAATACGTTAATTAAAATGGATTTTCCCGAATTATCCCGCGTCCACGCTCTAAGCAGTTTTACGGCGTCGTAAAATAATCTTTTTTTAACTCTCGTCCTGCGTTCGCGAACATAAATTTAAGATTTTGTCAGATTTATTAAGTAGGTCTTGTGTGAATTTGTCGTAAACGTCCGATAGTATTTTACTGCCGTAAGATTATTACGTTTTTGACCAAAAAAATAAACACCTTGTCGCGACGGTGGACGTTTTTTAACTTTTTTATATATGAAACCTTTTTCGATCGTTAAAAATTTGGACTTAAAAATCTTAGGGTCAATTAGACCTATTCTAACAATGGCCGTAAGAGTTTTTCATTCAAACAATTTATGGGGTTATAAAAAAATAATCGTAATAAATATTTTTTAACAGTTTTACGTCTCTACTGGTGATGAGACGGTCATATCGTAAAGTGTTATAGGAAATAAAATCTATTCCTATGGATTAAATGAGTTCTAAATATGCATTTAATCGTAATTACATAATTTGGTCGCTTCTTAATGTATCCTTTTAAATTAACTCAAGCTGTTATGACCGGAACTGATGTGTATAGATTTATTTTAATGTTGTTTCTAAGATGTGTGGATAATTTTAGATGGTGAGCTCAAACCGATATGCATACAAATCCCTCATTAAAAGAAAATATTGCGATTATAGTTATATACAATTGTATTGCTTAAGCTTGATTTAATATATGTATGCAGTAATAAATGTACATTGCAGCTATCTTTATTTTATTGTATCATGTAACGTAAATATATATCGAAAATATTACTTAGACAAAAACAATCCATACATTATGTTACAATAGAAAAAAAAGTGTCTTGACTATTTGAGTGCACTACATTGTAGTGCTATGCGCACGATCAAGACCTCCTGAGAATGCTTCGAGTAGAAACGCATCGAAAATTCTTCCGGTTTGGCTACGCGGCGTTTTTGACATGACGCCGTTTTAACAGGAATAATAGGCGGTTTTTTTTTAATGCCTGATAGGTTCGCCTTTGACCACTATCTCACCTGATGGTAAGTGATGATGTGGTCGAAGATGTTGTTCAGGCTAACCTAGAAGTACTGGCTCTCACTGTCACTTGACAGGTATAGTGTTTTTTCTAAACTATTAATTTAGTGTTTTCCTAAAAAAAGTATATATGTTATTATTTCCGCAAAGTAACGCCTGAATCTAGTAATTATGTACATTTTGTGTTATTAAATTATATGGTATACATAATTGCCGAATTTTGACCAACTTACTCTGGGATTAATAGTACCTTTCAGTCATTTTAAAGACAAAAGAGAGACGAGAACACACACAAACACTTAGGTACCTGTGCTTCGATAACGGTAGTGTGAATAAATGAAAGTAAACACGCATTCAGCTGAAATTAAGTTCGAAGTAAAAATATCTATTTTATATAAAAAATAACAAACTTTCAAATAGATAACTTCTCCCATCCGCCAATATTAAAAATGCATTTGGCTGCATTTCCCCGAGTTTTCCTTCGAACCGTCCTTAATGACCTCAAGCATTAGTTATCTTTAAATTACGCCTGATAGGTACCAGGAGGGTCTGAGTATTGAAGGGAGTACCAGGGTGGCAGGGTAGAGGTGATAACGGATTCAAATAGGGTCTCTTATCTCCGAGATTGCCAGAAAAAGTAATTAACTTTGTTTTTTTCGTCTGGAGAAATTAGATTTGGTATAAGGACGGGGCTTTAATGTGTTTGTGATGTTCTTACTTTTAATTATTAGATTGTGCATCTTTGAGACGCTTTGTTTGAAGTTAGAATTTTGTTTTGTGCGTTATTATCATCTTTGGCTGTCTTTATTTTATTTTGTTGAACCGGTACCCTTTTTCACTCGTGAGATATTTTTTATTGTTCTCGATGCGTCTCTGGATGTTTCTATAAACTGAATGCATTTTTGATACTGGCAACTTTTTTTTTATTGCTGATAGGTAAGCTTTTGACCACAATCTCACCTGATGTTAAGTGGTGGTGTGTTCGTAGGTGTTAACAGGCTTAACCTAGAATTATTGCGGCTCTCAAAGGCAGCTGCCGGAACACACCGTTAGGTCCATGGTGACAGATTTTCTACTAGAGGGTGCTCGCTAGCCAGGCGGGCATTCGCATGATACCCTTCCAACATGCGGTGAAGCTCAAGCCCACTGCGGGATTCGAACCATGGACCTGCTGCGCGGCAGTACAAAGCCAATGGACAATTTGGTTGTATGTTATGCATGTATTGATTTCGCTGTGGGTCTGTAAAATAAAGCATGTACCTGACTTTGCAATGTCTGTAATGATAAAAATAGTAATTTTTATCTATGATATACCTACCTAATATTGAGTAGATAATTTGGAAAATAAGAGTCATAAAACTCATTGTAAGTAATTTAAATCGTCATCATTTTCCCCATAGCTCTTAATAGGTCTCAAATTGAGTCACTTTTCCTGCTCAGCATATTTTTCTTTCAGAACGAGACAAGAATAAACGAAATATTAAAGGTAAAGCAGGATAGATACAGATTAGAGAAACAAAAAGAAATTTCTATTGTTCCAGAACATTTTCGAAGACAGTTTTAATTTCCCGAAGGTAATTTATCACTTGACGTTTAGGCTGGCAACACGGTCGATATTTTTTTACCCTGTATAAAGGGCGCGCATACCCCGCGAAGGTTTTATATATAGAATCATATTTTTAAGTTATCATGGAATGCCTATGCGGGTGGGAATGCTGTGAACTTGAGCTATGACAAAATGTCGCAGTGAAAGATAAATTTGTAGTCCCATAATATCTAACTACTTTAATTAAATTATGTTTAATGAAAAATCAATCATCTAGGAGAGTCTTATACACTTTATTTGTGCTAGTTTATGCTAGACTCTATTAGTCACTCTACTGCTTTGATAAATACAAAATGTGACTTGAGCTTTACCGTATAGTGGAAGGACATTTTGTGAATGATCGCCTGGCTAGCTACCACCCTCAGGTAGAAAATCTGTTGCCATGCAACCAACAGTATGTTCTGGCTGCGGTCCTTGAGAGCCAGTAAAATTATAGGCACATGACTTAAGAAAATTGAATGTTTTAGGGTAACGAGCGCAGTGCAGTGCGTCACTTGTGGCCAAATACATCTGTTATAAGCAGAGGTTACCCCTTTACATCAGGCGGCCCTCGTGTTCTTCCATCGCAATTGCATAATAAAATTAAGTACTAAATTTAAACGAGTCCAAATTACAAAAAATAGAAAAAAAAATACTGCTCCTTAGAGATAATAATTACATAGATTAAAAAGTATTTTAACATCCAAGATTTAGGAATGTTTCCGCTTTTTATACCGCTTTTATCATATAAAGATAACTAATGTAACATTTTGAGCTTTATTTTGACACATTATAATTGATTCAATCCTCTAATCAGAGCTTTGAATGTATGTACCTACGAGAATCCTCTTAGATTTATCACGTGAGCATAATGCAGGCGAAGACACGAGCCGCGATCACCATACAATCGTCACGGTGTCTCTGTTTGCAAATCGAGGCGGGAAAACGCCATTGTACAGATTAGCATTTTTTTAAATAGTGTTCCAAATTCAAACATGG
Source organism: Plagodis pulveraria (assembly GCA_963890685.1). Classification (NCBI taxonomy): domain Eukaryota; kingdom Metazoa; phylum Arthropoda; class Insecta; order Lepidoptera; family Geometridae; genus Plagodis; species Plagodis pulveraria. Next base: position 3,165,152 of record OY982964.1, on the reverse strand, counting down.
CGGCGACTGTTGGTGGTCTTGTTTAGATGTTGTTGTTTGTATTATTCATGCTTTAGTGATAGATTGTATAGTATTCAAAAATTTAATTGTCATGGACAAGGGAAGGCAAAAGAAATTAAAATATCACTCACACGAAATTATTTTTTAAAACTTTTGACAGTGACAGTTACTAACTTAGTCGTGTCAAATTTAATTGCAGTTTTATAAGGAGCATGAAGTCTTTAATTTGAAGCTGAAATTTTAAAATATCTTAATGGTGTCTGTGTCACAATTCGGAAACAACTTTAATCATCCAACAAGCCACATTCTAAATTAACCGCATGACAGAACGATACACTCAAAGTTTGAGATAAGTTTGCACCGCTTTTAAAGTAAATACAAGTTAGAGCAAAGAGGCTTTAGTCTTCCGCGGAGCTTAGAGTTGGGCCACCAGAATATCGACGATAGAGTTTGCATCAGGTTTGCGTTCTCACGCTTTTGTTTAGAATACAAGAGTTCAAATATCGAATTTTGCGTGCATGAGGCTAATATTTATGCTTTTTGTTTGCCGTTTTATTATTTATGTCATCTCTAAATGTCAAAATAAGAATTCACATACTAAACGATCTTTTCGAGTAGTTTTAAAATACATAATTTTGCAGATACGCTTGCAAAATTTCAAAGAACACATAAGTAGGTCTTGCCTCCAAATAGCAAGCAACACGCTTGCTATTTGGAGGCAAGACCTACTTATGTGTTCAATAGATGTCATAAAAAGACGTTTAACACGTCTTTTTTATGACATCTATTGAACATCTTGTAATTTGTACATCTTATAAAATAATACTGACTATTGTAGCGTAATCCATAGTTTAACATGATATTGTTTATTATGCCTCTACGAATACGTTAAAAATAAATACATATATGATGTCTGTCATTCGGAGATATAAAGACGTGATGATATCTTGATATTTTTCAAAGATATCTGTGTTCTACGAATAAGCGATTTTGTTATGGCCCAAATGTTAAGTAGCGCTTCGCTGCGGCTGCTCTCGAGTGTCAGAACGATTCGTTCGCGGCTGTGACAAGAACCAAGCACGTTCGGCTCGCCCTGATGCATTGCATCCAGGGTAAAAGCTTTCATATGAATTAAAATAACAATTGAAAGTTTACGGAAGCTGATGAGTTTTGAAACAACCATGGCACAGTTATAGACTGCCGTGTAGGCAGTTTATGAATCCAGCTGCGGGCGAGCTTTGCGCATGTTGCTGGGGCGTTTTGCGATCGTTCACTGATGTACCTACTCATAAGTAGACAATCTTTTAACAGTGTGTTAAAGACTATAGTCTGTCTGGTACCTGGACACATTTTTTGGTTGTGGTTTTACATACATACACACACATAACAGCACGCCTCTTTCCCGTAGGTGTAGGTAGATACACCTATATGATTTTCACTTGCTACGATCCTTGCATATCTCTTTCGCTTCTTCTACTATCATCAATCCTTTTTCATACATGAGCGTCGGTTTAAGGTACTCCTGACCTGACCTTTTTTCAGAACGTCTTTAAATTGATTCCGGAACGTTCGCCTAGGTCTTTCCCTTCCAAAACTTCCGTTCACTTGTCCAATGTATACCTGTTTGGTCAGTCTCATTACATTCATTCTCTCTTCATGTCCAAACGATCTTATCATACCTCTCTTGATTTTTGTCACTGTATACTCATTCACACCATGCCTGTATATTTACACTTTCGCATTTTTTTTATCATAACATAATCTATTGCGCACTTACAATGGCAGGAAATTAGGATAGGTATTTTCAGATTTCTTGACTGTTACTTAAATTATTGTTATTCACGAAACAGTCCGTGTTGGAGCATTCATAATTTCGTTCATATATAACCATCTCTCTGAAGTTATATATAATTCGCGGTTTCAATCGCGGTCAGATTTACGAGCTGCAGATTGAGCTACTTGCCGTCGTATCGATAATTAAAATGTACTTTAACGTCGATATATTGATAATAAAGGCGTGCGTTAAATCATCGATAGCCACGTACACCACTATCAGTAATGATGGGAAAAATTATCCGATTAATTTTTATAACAGATTTAACTCGATAGAAGGCGACGTGACTTGTTTATATTTCGTTTTTACCATGTATTCAAAATACGCTAGGTATATTAAAATGAATGCGTCATTAAGACATAAATTTAATTAAAATCCTGTTGTAACATACATTAGGTAACTAAAATCAATTTGACGATAAATAAAAGAAGTTATCGATTGTTACATGAATTAAGTTATCTACTTTAATATATAATAACATTATGTAACTTACCATTGATATGTTTTAATTTTCTTACTCAAAGTTAATTATGTTATATAAATTAAAATATTAGAGATGTAATACAAAGGTCCATAGATAGCAAACGAGGCGTTTCATATTGGTTTCCAATACTGCATTAAGTAGTTAACTTTTTATTAAAACAATAATTACAACGCTGTTATCTTTGCTCCTGTGTTCTTTGTCCTTTGCACAATCTACTTAGCCATCAAATGCGGTTAGAAAATAGCCAGTTAAAAAAAAAACAGGCGCTTTAATCTATACGGTAATTAAACATGCAGTAACCGCAAACGGTTCCACAAAAAATATATTGTTGCCGTATGGTACTAGGCTCAGGGCACCAGGCACACATAAAGGGTAAAGAGTTACAGGTGTATTCCGCATTAGCATAGCGGAGACAAAGGCGCGGGAATGCGCGGCCGCCTCGCGCTTCTGCTGCCCTGGTGCTATTGTCATAAATGCTAATGAATATTAGGAATTTATAAAAGCAAATTGAGAACTTAGTTGATTTTTTAAGGTTTTGTTTCGAGGTTTATTATGTTACAATGACATAAAATGGTTCAAAAGTGTAAAGTGTTACCAAACATCATAAAAGATTTCCACTTTAAGAAAATGAACTTATCTTTCGAAAAATTTAATAAAAATAAACGCTTTTATAAAACTGCTTTCGGTGTTTTTCACTGACAACAATTTTGATTTCAAAACTGTTGTCCGTGTAAATCTTTAATCTGTGCAAAACCACTGTCAAATAAAACCATTGTTAATCCAGGTAGAGGCAGTCTCCCATTCAGCCTAACTATTATCGAAATATAACATTACTAACATCTCATTAACATGTAAATTAGTAACAGCCCACAACAATAACGCAACCTAACCGGGGAGGGAGCAACAAAAACAGTTTTAAACGATCATAATGAACACCGCAGAAAACGTAGGATTTTAATTAGAGCCGTCCCGTGCCTCCGGCAAGACCGCAAGCCGTAAACTGCTCGACTTACCTTGCCTTTGCCTTGCTTGCGTTAAAAAGTTAATGTTCTATAGTTAGGGTTTAGACTTTGTGTAAATTTAATACTGGCGGCTGCTTGTAAAGTCTGCCCAAATGTTTAATCATCGAACAATATCATATATGAAAGTCTACCTCAAAGCGAAGTGTTGGGGATTTTGGCAACGTTAAAGCACTTTAAATGGTAACCTTAATAGTTAATCGTTAGATCCTCTGTATATGTCATGGCCCTTCTCCTATTGCACAAGATATTCTATCTCCCTCCAATCGAATAAGTAATATGAAGAAGAAGAAGAATATAATAATCTATAAAAAAAATGTCAACACTTATATGTACACCATCGAAGTTAGTATTTAAAAAAAAACAAGATTTTGAGACTATGTCTAATCCAATGAGACTATAACCTATCAATCAAATTAAATACTGGCAACTTTTAACTGTGGTGTACATTAAAAAGTTGCCTATATTATAATAATTGAAATCATTCTTAGCATCAGAGGCGCAAGAAATGAGGTTTGTATATTGAGGAAACTTTAGTAAAAACATTCTGGTCCCTTCAGATAACAAATGCTGACCCGTGGAAATGTAGAGCTAGATCCCGACGTCCGCATAATATGAACGACAATATTTGACCGTATAATAATACCACGTATTTCTTCCACTTTGTACGATATACGAGATATTCGCTCGAGGGAAATAGAGGGAAAAGGAAAACTCGTCGTACGTATATCATCCCCATGCACAGATTTACCCAGAAACAAGAACCGAATCTCCATAGAAATTGTCTGCGGGCAAATATCAGTGGTTCAGTTTTATCATACGAATGGCTGGACCTAAATAACGCGCCCTTATTTCCATATATTTGGGCTCGCCGTGCCAAGCCGCGCCGCGTACCTTTCTTCTATGTGTTCGACTCACGAAAAAACCCGAAGTATTCCAGTTATTAAAAGTTCTAGGCGTCTTGTACATTATGTAGCAGCGTCCAATAGAGCGCGAGTAAATAGGGGTAGAACCGAGGGTAGAAACCGAAAAACCGCAAGACAATCCCGAAATTCATTACACGCACTACGAGACCATCCTCGGAATTCACAATATTGAAATCCTCGCGTCCCTCGCACATCTTTCCCCACGCCCCCGCTACCCGTGCCTGTACAGATATTACTAAACCCCAATGTAAACCCCACTATTGTAAAGTAACGTAAGTAAATCATGCACTTTATACACTTTGTACTCACGGAAATCCGATTTCACTTTTTCTTCTCTGACGTCAAATCAAAAACATCAGTTGTAAACAATGAAAACACATCATAAAACAATTTAGCCGGTAATCCAGCTGTAATTTATGGCCAGTAATATCGGGGAGAATCAGTGTTAAATCATAAAAAGAGCTCATAACCGATGTATTAGCTAACACGGGCAGCGATTTAATAACTATTATTAAAACTCTTGACGAAATTCCCCAATAATAAAAGTGAAGAGCGCTTGGCAGCTTCCGAACGCGGACATACCTCCGTAACTTAAATATGGTTTTTAACGTATCTATGATTTTACGACTGGCAATACCGCCGGTTATAATAAACAGGGCACTTACGCTCCCGGTGTTCACTTAGTTTTGCTTATTTTGCTCATTTTGCTCGTTTTAGTCACCAGTTCGATATTCATAGACGCTAAAAGTTTTCCAGTTGATTTCCACGGCGTGATACGATACTCTTTGGATGATAAAATGTATCATTCGTTCATTTTACGGGCGCGCCAATCGTAAAGAGTGCATCACTTCGCTCGCGCCACCGCCCGAACATGTGTCGTAAAGAGACCTCTTCGGCTAACAATTTCCTGATGGTCTGTAAATAGTAAGTTTATTGTCTTTTTATGAGGTACTCGGACCGTAAAAAGGAAATAAAAGAGCACCGCCGATGGTGATAATAAAAAAAATAATTTTCGACTCATCTTCGTGATTATCTCGCTCTGTTTTTACGAGAGCTGTGCGCGTGCGAGCGAGAGACGAACTTTACAACGTGTCGTACCGATGTGACCCTTTCGACTCGATGGGGGTAAAGGTCGTAAAATGGGAGCATAAGGATAATGTTTTGGGTTTCCTATACTGCGCTTCATTCATGATTTCGTTTTAGTACGCCGTTGGTAGACATGTAAATCCGATTGCTTTCACGACGTCAATACTCGTACGAATCGATGATTCGCCCCATTATGTGTGTATTACATCCCTTATAGAAATATAACGATACTTTTTACTTTAATCCTGGCATTACTGTTTAAAAAGTTAATTTAAAAAAAGAAACGGATTAGACATCCAATTCAAATTCAAGTTTGGAACAAAGTGATAACAGCAGCATTAATTGCGCTTAGGGATGGGACAGCGGTGTACAGTACGGACAATTCCGCACCGCGTAAGTTCCGACACTCCATTTGTTCAGCTCCAGTGAGCTTGACGTAGACGGGACGCATCCTAATTCTTAAAGGGCCATCACCAGACCTTTATGCGTTAATAAAGTTGCGATATAAAAAGAATAGCGTCCGAGGGTGAAGGAAGGGTAGCAGTTAAGTGTGCGTTTAAGACGATCTCGAGGGCGTGCGAATTTGTCAGACCATAGACTATGACGGTTCAATTGTGTGATTAAAGACGAAATGTCCGCTTCCGCTATGGTATTGTTATTTCGGTTGTAAGGTGGTTATTGCTTGTAAAGCAAACTTTATATTCAATTTGATTTTGTGGTTCCTTTTAAAAGTGCAGGACATTAATGAAATAGGATCGAATAGTTGACGTAACTTTGACATTAATAATTCTACAACTTAATGAGATAAATGTTAAAAAATATGCAAATGCATGATCATTCAATAATCCTAATAAAGTAGGTCAACTTCTTTTTCGTAGATTCTATTTAACGACTTTTTTTTTATTTTTGTCAATAAAATTAATGCATTTTAATTTAACACTAATCAAACATGATGGCACACCGACTCATTTACCAAGCTATCATGATTCACTCACGATACAGCCGTAAACTTTATCCCATAAACTTAAACCTATAAAAACTTAATTGCCGCCGCAAAAATGTATCCAAAGATAAACTGTAATCGCGGCTCTAGTAGCCCTAGTTAGCTCTAAGCAAAGATGGCGACCGTAGGGATGTCACTTTCTAGATTTAGTTGATAATTTGTTATCTATGATTAACTTATTTAAATTTTACTCGTCGGGGTTTCTTAATTTATATTTGTTTAAATCATTACAACGTGTATTTATAATTTCTCAGATAATTTTGTAGTTCTTACAAACAAATATCTTAAATATTATTAATTATCTTAAATAATCTTAATTAAACTCATTTTTTTATTTGTGTTCACATTTCATTGTTGTAATTGTAATGATAAATACTTTGTTTAAGGGATTTTATTCTACCAACCCTGGTAGTAAATGATACGGGAGTGTTTTATAGGTCGTAGGGGTTTATTTAACGCTCATACAGATTTTATACATCGGCGTCTCAGCGTCTGACGGGCCGTTTGGAGCAGTGGGGCTCTTAAACCCTTGTTGTTGTACCTTTACCATAACAATATTGTAAGGGTATTATGCTCTATTCTATTTAGTACTTACTAAAGAAAATATTGGAAAGCATTAATAAAATGTGGAAAAATAAATCAGCGGCGACATTAAAATTTAGTTACATGCGAGGTATCATCATTAGCAGAACTAGCATTTTGGTGTGGTTATATTTTTAAATGCATTATATATTGTATGTATTGTTTTATCTCCTATATTCTAGCATAATATTTGTTTGTTGATATTTAACAGTATTGATCTATTGAGAACAATAACATTTAAATAAAATTTTCATAGAGGACCGATGACAAAAAAAAATTAAAGAAGATATCTGAGTAAAGTCGCCCAGCGCAGCTAGTCAGTGTATACAAGAGGATGAGATTGCGATTCTTTGATGGAATTCGTGTTGTTTGTAGAGGCACGAACGGCGGCTGAGGCTTGTAATTAAACAAGGGGTGTCTTAAGATTCTGTGTAAGATATAGTTGAAGATTTTCTCGATGAGTTGAGCACATTCGCATATACATAGATGTACTTAATGCCCTTGATTTTATCAATAAATCTAATAGTTTCAATTGTAACCAGATATTTGTTTTACAGAGTTCGAGCCAGACTCAGATAATAATTGTTCCATTGATGTTAGAACTCAAATTTAATATTGAATATGTATTTACAAAAATTGCACAGGACTTGCGAACAAAACAAGTTTCATTTAAGTCAGTTAACAATTTACGGATATATCAATGTAATATTAATGAAATACTTAATTAAAAGACGCATATCTTAAGAAACAGATTGTCATCATGATAGCAAAATACTTATTTTGTACGTAAAAAGATTGAATTAATTCGTTTACTAAACTAGTTTCTTCTACCTGTTTAATTATTCGGTTTCCACGAAAGTGAAGGATTTAGGTCTGTTTATAGTGCTGAGAAAATAATCTCACGCCTTTATCAAAACGCAATCTTAACAAACGAGCGTAATACGCTCTTATCTCTGAAATAATCACCTGATCCCCGGTTCGCCTTGTCTATGGAAAGTACCCAGCTAACGGCCACCTAGCACACCCATTTGAATTCAGAAACATATCAAGAATTTAAAGTATTACCCCGTGACCTTGGCCGTGTCGTGTCAATCACCCAAAATCACCAAAAAAGAGATCCACTAAAAACGCAAACCTCAAAACTGTCGACAACACTTACGCATTGTAATCGAATAATCGAGCACTCGAGCAAAACGCGTTAAGATATTTAGAATCGAGTCCCCTCGACACTAGTCGGTAATCGAATCGGAGACCGCCACTTGGCGACACTTGAGCCGAGTGTTACTTTGTTAGCCGATTTTTGCGAGGGACGCCACTGTGCCCTCGAGGGTATACCAAGATTATGCAAAAGTGAGGACTTCACACGTCTTACTGTTTTATGGCGTCTGAGAATTTGACGCCTAACTTTGAACTCGTTTTACATAAACTTCCCGCTGGAAAGGCGACGAATAACAAGATTGCGAGATAAAATCTTTATCAACGAATGCCAGCGCATCTTCTAACAAAAACTTACATGGCGCGCGGACGGACGTGCTGATGCGCCGCGCCGTAACAAATTAATCGAACCAGTAAAACACATAATTAAAAACTCGTTCATCGCGATTAATATTCACGTCATTCGAGGCGATAGATAGCCACAAAAAAAATATCACTACACAATACAAATGTCACAAACAATGTGGAATAATCGATTCCGAAACGATACTAGTTTCGCGACTAACACGTGGTAAACGAGTCGAATCTGCCCGATTCATTGCGTATTCCGATGACGAGACACAATTCAATTTGAATATTTTGACGTGAGCGTCGAATACTAATACGGACGACAGTTTAGCAAATTGTATCTTATAGTGCGAGTTCTATGTTTTATTTATGATACATGCGATTTTAAATGTAATTTGTGACGGGATCGCTGGATTTCGAGCGTTCGCTCTCGTTATTCGTGTGAAACCAATTTCGCGCCGATACCGAATCTGTAATCAACGTTCGTTCCGACACTGACTTTTGACGTTACATTGAGCCCAGCGTGGCCCGGATGAATGACAGCGTTGTGCTGTTGCCATTGAACATCAATGCGTGTAACAGGCGACAATCTCATTTAAGTTCATGCACTCCATTCATACGTCTCTTTATGCTCGAGGATTCTATTCCAACTTTCACTGAGAGTGCGTCAGTTAAAATTAATTAACAGTCAGCTCGGAACATGGGACACGAGTTTTGGCATCGTCTCCAGTGAAAAACTTTAAGTATCGGAAATAGAAGCGGATGAGTAATGACGTTATATACCTAATGAACGTCGTGTGAGACTGTCACTTGAGTTAATTAATGTTATGCTGTTTCCACGCAGCCTTTCCACGGAGCTTATTATGTTTCGTAATAGAATAGACACGGATAGACATTTGTATTTCATTATTTTTGTTGTCTTATATCCAAGTAAAAATGCTTTGACGTTCTCTTGAAAGGACTCTTAGATCTTTTAATGAATAGCAACTGATTTCTCTTTAGAAGTTTCAACGTGATTTTTGTTAAATTGATACATTTTATTTGACCAGGAATTCCGACGTTCGTGAGAAAGGTTAACAGACTGCATTTGTCACTGTTTAATTTCTAAATACAAAAAGTTTCAAGTAGTGTTGGGACCGTCTAGATCTACCGGATACGGAGATAAAGCCCTCCAAGTCAAGATTAGATTTTTCTAAATAAATATTAAACTGAGTGTTATTTACCGAGGCTGCATGGCATCACAAGAGGTCCCCTGTTCTCGACTCAATGGTGTTTGTTTAAAACCACTTAAAAACTCAATGGGCTCAACAAACACGAAACTTCAGTAATCTCTAGTAACAATACTTGAGACTGTGTACGCAATGTCATTTTAAGTTTAATGTTCACACATTTCAATTTTTATTTAACTTGTGAATTCTGAGCGGAAATCTTTATTTATTAAGTAAATAATGACTACATATCATAGTATTGCCATCACAATTCTATTGAAGTAAGAATACAGAGACGCGTAAAAATTAGTCTTTAAGATGAAAATGCTGAGTATTTTTTTAAATATTCAATTCGGAAAGGGCTACGATAATCATGGCGCCATAAGAATGTATGTTATCTCGTCCCAAAAAGGCCACAGCGCAGTACTGACTTTCGATACACAAACCTTGGCGTATCTCGGTATACATCATCCTCGCCTCCACAAACACTGACCGTAGATTAGATAACGCCGGATGCTGAGATCTGAGTCGTCTGGATAAAGCTGCAGACTACGTAACAGTTGCTACAATGTTTGTTAAACGCTACTGAACGATAACATGGGATCTTTCCATCCATAAACAATCAAAATCGGATCGGTGGACCTACACGTCACATCACTATTATCAAATGTCAGTAAAAAAAGGCGCCAAAAATAATAAAACAATTGCATTACATTAAAATCTCATTGGTAACAATAACTTCTTTATTCAAATATTTTGTAATACAAAAGTTGCAAGTATCCGTTTACAAGCAAAACGGCCAGTAGCAAATAACGCCATATGTTGTAAAATAAAATAAAAAATGTTTAACTATGTTTTAAAAAGGTGCGAATGCTTTATTTTTTCGTACGAATTATTTGAAAATAATCGGTAACGCACCGATAATGTGCCAAATTGGAATTACCGAGCGTAACATAATTGCTGGTCTCACGCGAAGTGTCTATCAAAATTATTTTTGTATGGGGTGCTTTTTTTTTCTTTTGGGGTCGGGGCCCCTGCCTGGGATCCTCTCACCTCACGCAAGCGCCGCCAATACACATAATTGTTTCATTATTCTTCTATTAACTCTAGTTTGGTGGTAATTTGTCTTTGTGATTCGAAACAAAGAATATACTAGAATTATCTGTAAGTTTCTACATTCTGAGGTTCCCGTGTATTGGTTATAAGGTTTTGTATCTGATAGTTTAGAATCTTTATATTTTTTGAAAGAATTGTTTATCAATTTTAATATTTTTAGGTTTGCAATAACGCCTACTATGCGGATTACATTACAAAATCACAACTATACGATTGGAAAAATTTCAGTCATGTGCGGGATTCGAACCCGCGTCCATCCACCCCTTGAGCCGGGGTATGCTCTAACCAATTGAACTAACATGACATGACGTCATAACTCAAATCTTTCCTATCGTTCTTTAACCATCGTATTGGGATGTTTATCGATTGTTTATCAATGATTGTGCAGTGTGCCAATTGTGGCTAGAATTCAGTGAGTAGTTTAGTTAATTCCTGGCATCTTTTCGATATAAATAGATATTTCACGATTTTCACGTCGCCTTCGCTGTGTCGTAAAACTATTGTTGAGAGAATTCTGTATTTCAATGAAACAGTACCTATCTAGAAGTTCGTTAAAAATTTCTAAATAATATAAGTACTATTTGTTGTACCGAAATACTTATATTAAAACCTACGAATATACATTATTTATTCGTAGATTAAAACCTACGAATTATTTATTCGTAGATTAAAACCAAATATGAATATTTTTTCTTTTTTTGTTTCATTTAGATATACGTATTATTGTAACGAGTAAGAGAGAGAGAACTAAATTATAGTTTGCTGCTTCAGAATATATATACTCCTTCTCCTGTTGCATTACGTAAAAGGTGGCTAAGGGAAAGATTCGCCTAAAATGCCATGCACTAACGTTGAGGAGAGTAGTATATCTTACTATTTCACGCCTTGATCCAAATGGTAGCGGTTGTACTACTAACGAAAGCATTCCCGAAGAGAGTTGACGTCAGGAAAGCGGCTGATCAAAAAAACCGAAGCCATAACTTTAACAATAAATTACGCTTGTTTTGTCCTATATGTTGTGAAAACATTGTTGGAGTTATTGGAGCAAGTAGAAAATCTGTCGCCAAGCACCTAACGGTGTGTTCCGGCAGCTGTCCTTGAGAGCCAGTACTTCTTGGTTAGCCTAAACAACATCTTCGACCACATCATCACTTACCATCAGGTGAGATAGCGGTCAAAGGCTAACCTATCATCAGGCATTAAAAAAATGTTTTAATATTGCTGTCGCTGTCCTTCATATTGTTTTAGAAGACTTAGGGTAGGTACCGACCTCACAGGAGTAGGACAATGGAAGATAATGACGTAGCCAGAGAAAATGTCGAAGAATAGGTGTACAGAAGTGAGTCTAGCAAGTAGGCAACAACGTTTTCGCTAATAAAGACAGCTCGCTCGCTGTTGCCGGTAAAACGTTGGGCGTAGCGACACGCCCTCGCTTGCTTTACTGCGTACCGCTTTACGATTCCCTACTTTGTACGTATTAGGTGTTTTTAACGAACTATGTAAATGTGATAGGTAGTGTAGGTAAGTTCGCAGGGAGTGTCTTTTCTGAAGGCTGTTAATTCTGGGAACCCTGAAATACGTTGGTTACGAGAGATCAGACTAACCTAGAATTACTGGCTCTCAAGGACACCGGCCGGAACACATCGTTAGTTGTTTGGCGACAGATTTTCTACTTGAGGGTGGTAGTTAGCCAGGCGGACATTCGCACATTGCCCTACCACCATGCTATAACGCCTGCCATCGATAACAACCGGGACCGACGGCTCAACGTGCCCTCCGAAGCACGGAAGCCCTTATTTCTGGTATTTTTCTGGTATTTTCGTCGCACTCTATTTGATAAAGAAACGCTTTGTTTGCGATATGTACCTCACCAAATTAGCAAATAGTAAAAATCATCCATCCCTCAAAACCAGAGCAGTTTTTACGCCCAGTTACAACCCCCAACTACCCCTAGTGTTGGTAAGTTGCTCACTGATTAATTAGTTATTTTAGCGAGTCGGGAGGGGGTGGTGAAAACAATTAGATTTATGCACGCGAGCTTAAGGGATGCTTTTAGAATTAGCAACACGTGAAATACCCTTTATAGAAAATTGAAGATAAAAATTATTACATTAAATAGCCAAATATTTTTTTTGTTCCGGACTGGAATCGAACCGGCGTCCTCCAATTTCGCGCCGGATGCCTATTCCTCTCAGCCACCGTAACCTTACTGTTTCGAGCCGAAACTTAGTGCTACAATTGTATTATTTTAACCGTCATAGGAGAAGGTGCGCGTCCATCAACCAGACTACTAGACTTCATCTGATCGAAAGATCTTTTTCAAATACTTTCCTTTCGCAAAGATGTCGTTACCCTTCTATATTTCTAAATATTACAAGCACTATCGCGTGCTGAACTAAAATCATGTTTTCAATTTATTGGAGCACAAAATTATTGTACCCGGAAATCATCAAAAACTTAAATATTTAAAATAATTTTATTTCATCTTTAAATCCCCGAAAGGGTATGAAGAGTCACTTTTATGTAATAAATACTCCCAAGGAGTAATAGCGGGCAAACCACAGGCTGAACAACGATTAACTGGAACTATACCAGGTGGATGGTAATATGCTGGCCCTCTATTTTCAACATTATATGGAATCAAAACACTATTTTACGGGCTAGTACGTGATGATGCGGTAGAAGGTTGTGTACAGGCTTTCAAGGGCAGCTGCCCGATCACACCGTTAGGTGCTTCGCGTCAGATTCTCTACTTGAGGGTGGTAGCTAGCCAGGCACCGTGTAAACATATCTGGCGATATGTGGGTTAAAATATGTGAGTACTTCTATAACCTCTTGGGAAATATACAAGATACATGATAATATGTTTATTTGATATAAAATTTAAAGGAAGTAGTTTGTACTGACTCCGTTTCATAGTCATAAGGTAGGGAGATGCAACAATCTTTTTAAACCATGGTTATACTTCCGGCTGATATTCTATGCACAAAGATTGATTTTCTGTTTAAAATTTTTAATTCTTTGCTGTTAGTATTCATTATTTCCATAGCCAAAAGGTATATATTATTTATTCAGTTCTCAATTATTTTACTAGCTTCTAGCGTACCTAAATATAGTTTTTTTTTTCATTTGACTTGGTGTTTATTACCCAAGATATTCAAATAAATCCGGCCTGTCATCAAAAACCGTCCATCACGGATCACCTTGTCACTGCATTCACCAGGCGTGCATACTCGCCTAAGAGCTCTTTGATCACTAATTGACAAACATCTCAGCTGATACCTGCTGCGCTCTCATTGCGCCCTGGTATTCCTGGTTCATGTCACCACTGACTGCTATAGACATTTCTGGCGTTTGGGGACAAAGACGTGTGTACATTTATAGCTTTTATTTATGACTTTGAAAGTTATGCATGGATCATTTGATTCAAAGACAGCTTGAGCAAACGTAAAGACTTTATTATGAATAAAAACTTTGTTAAGTTAATAAAAGGGCTAGCTTTCGTCGCGGCTTCGCTTGCGTTGAACTTGGCTAAATCGCACTATCTCAGAACTTCTTAGTACCTTAAAATAACAATGCCGGCCCATCTGGGAACTAAGACCTGTTAACAATTTCGATTTGGGAATCAATACACCCATATGGTAACCTAGTCTAGGTTTTCAACAAATCTAAAAGACAATCCAAACAGTCGACGAATTCACTGATATCAACATCTGGCGATCGATATATACAAATGATTAATAAATTATATTCAGTTAACTAAACAAAATAAAACTAAACAAACTAAAAAAAATAATGTGTTCTGTTTATATGACTAATATGAGATTTTACCTAAATCTATATGTATAGAAGTTTTTCTACAATACTTTGATGCAAGAATTTATCTTTTCAAGTTTTGGATCAGTGACCCAGCGCTCGGTTATAGCCAGTAATTCTCCTAAATATTACTAAACATCTATTCTGTTTTATTTTTTTAATATAGACCTGACATTTTGGTGACAAATTGTAATTACTTCACTTTGGCTTGGATAACACGTTGATGACGAGTCACTAGAGTACGTAGTGTATTTGATAGTCGACCCAGAGACTTCGTCAGCCCGATTCGAAGGTTCTTTCCATTTTATGGTCCAACAGTCCTCATTTTTGGCAAGGCATTTTTTTTATCTGTTATGCGTTTTTTATATAGTCGTATGACTACTATCTCCCTTATTACTGTACCAGCCGACTTGTCCACTGCTGGACACAGCCTGCCCTATTAAGGAGGTATTTGCCATAATCCCCACGCTTGGCAGGCGGCTTGGCGATCGCAGTGTAAGTTGGCAGTTATTTAGAAGAAGGTGCTGCTGCCCACCTTCCAGTATTTTTCCCTTAGTCGCCTCTTACGACACGCACGGGATGATATGGGGAGGTGCAATTCGGCACCCCACGGGGGATCCCCCTTATTAATGAGTGAATATGTGGTCAATGATGTTGCCAGGGCTAACCAATTGTTTTCAATGCTGTTGGAATCGGAACACACCGTCGGTGACAGTTTTCTTGTGTTTTAGCAAAACGATTGCATCTTATTTGTTCCTAGACTTGAACGGTTTTATATTTACCATTTCTGAAGTAAAAACATGTGTCTTTTGTCTCAAATCTCTTGAAATCTCCATTATCTGCGGTCTCCGTAATTACTGTTAGCTTACAGATTAGCCGCACGGTGGTACAGTAGAACATCTCTATGATTAGCCGTAACGCAAATATTGTAAAGATAAAGTGTGGTGCGGTGCGCCTGACACGCTACCAGTTTTTATTGCGTAAATATGGAAGGGTTTTGATAAGGTAGACATGTTTTGGGAACATCATGACTTGAAAATATTTTCATATATGGTAAAATAGTGCTTTGAAGAGGCCAATGGTTATTGGTCATAGACCGCCACGTTGCCGGCTGTGTAGGTTTAGTAATAGCTTTCCGTTTTCCTAATCCCTAAAACTAATATTTCTGTTTAGTTCACTTATTTGAAATATCATTATATTTTTTTATAACTTTTGTAATTATTTATTTGATAAGACATTTTGTTTGTAAGTTGAATTTAGCAGAAATAGGTGCTTTTATAGATAAACAAACAATTATTCACAATGTTTCTTTTGAATTGGCTTCAGTAAACAATACAATAGTAACAGAGAAGCTAATGCTTGTAACAAAGCAACGGGACTATTTCTCGGAACGGTCCTTTGATACAACTCTAATAATAAATACGACGCTTTCTGACGCTTCCGCCCTAGTACTTGCTTTTAAAAACAATACAATAATGTTAGATGAATAATGTTGAAATGCCTTTTGTCACTAATAAATATTTGTAATTATAGAAATAACAACATACAGAGCACAAAAACAAAATAAAACATGTAAACTATACATACACGCATTTTATTCGTGCCTATATTGCAATGGAAGACGCAAATTGCTACGTTGTGAAAATTCAATTTATTTCATGCGTGATTTAGATCTGAAAAAATAAACAAACGTAATGTCTTTTGTCGATAAAACAATAATTACATTTTCAGCCTTTGCCTGTCAAAATGCCGCCGCAAATTTATTTAAAATAACATAAATTGCACCAGGCATTCAGTAGTTAAGTTCCTGGACAGAATTTATGTCTCTAAAAATAAATAGCATATTTCTAGTACTCACAGAAGCAGATTCACATAAAATTAAATAATAATGAACTAATCGCGCGCCGCCTTACGAACAATGGCTGTTAATTTGTGCCCTTTGTCCGCTCGAATAGAAAATTCCATGTTCAGCCGACACTCGAAATGCCGCCATTTTCGTTTTATTGCCAGAGTTTTAAATGTAAATCACCCGCTTTGTATTGAGACACCGAGATGGGATTGCCGCTTTAACGCGTAATGAATGACACATGGCAATTCCATCTCTAAGTACTTTTTATGGTGTGGCTACTACCTAGCTTAGGGTCCGCGAAGGTATGTGTAGGTCACAATAATATCTTTAATGGGTATTAAAGATATTATTGTAGCTTTGAAGCTCATTCAAGCGCTTGCAGCAGCTAGTATTTTAAAACTAAGTGACAAATCCCCTTGTCTGTTGTAACCGGGCAGGATGACTTTTTCTAAATCTTATTCTGACTCTTGTTTGTATCCAATTAGTGAAATTCAAACGACTTTAGGTCGAAAATACATGAAATGTATTTTGTAAAAATTTACTTCTCTATCCAGTTGATAAAAAAATCTGCCAGTTTTTGTAGTTCCCAGTATAATAGCTCAAATACATCACCGCCAAAATGGTGATTTTCAAACGTTCTAGAAAACCTTTTGACAGGCACTGAATACTAATAATTTTACGATATTTATTATTATAATTGGGATATTTACTATGTTTTCGATTGTTTTTAAGCTCGCGATATTTCGGCACTACACTTTCGGAGTAAACTCGACTAAAATATCAAGAGCTCAAAAACTATCGAAAACACGGTAAATATTCAGTTATAATAATAACTATAGTATTAATGACCGTGACAATTTAAAAACTCACTATTAACTTTGTCCACCTACACCTAGATAATGTCACAATTTATATAGATCCATATTTCCTTATATACAATGTAAAATCCTCATTAGTTGCGTATGTAAGTGTAAAGAAAGAAATTGCTATATTGCAGCCTTGTTTCCTTTTCAATAGGTTAGCTTCGGCGCCAATATGAAAAAGTTTATTGAAAGACGTAAGAAGATACGCTGAACTTCAAAGATTTTACCTTATTTTATATCAGGTATATCATTTTGCTGGTCATACAGAGACCTTCAATAATGTTATCTGATTAAAAATTTGAACATATATTTTCCAAGCTTCGAAGAAGATTTCCGTCCAAGGGCTTGAGTTTCGCCTGACTCAAAATATCTGTCAACCCTGAAGTGATCTGTCGCCAAGAACTAAATGGTTGATTCCAGCAGATCTCCGTCAGCATCCTTGAGCATGTCATCACCTGCAAACAGAAGACAGTTGTTTAGGCTAACCTATTTGCATTTTTTTTTGTTTGACTAGCGACGTTGACTGTCTTGCAATCTAACTAATTTTTAAATTCGAACTGGCATATAAAAGAAATCCGTCACTTGTCCTTCCAGTGCGACACGTGAGTGACGTCGTTGAAGAAAAAAGAACAATGCTCGTTCTATTTTCAAACTAAAGGAACTTTCGTTTAGTTACTAGGAATTGAGAATTTCGGGCCGTCTTTGATAGTGCGTTTTGCTTACAGCATTGCTCGGAACCGCCTGTTTGTTTGCGTTTAAAACTGTTAGGAATCGTAAACGATCGTGTGTGGTCAGCCCTTACGACGAAATTCTAACAGATGGGCGTAGATCAAAGGACTGGCTGGTGATAAAAACGTTGATGTGAATTAAAAGTAACAACTTAGTAGAAAGTTTCGGGGAGTTTCGGGTGTTTTATTTCTCGTTACTTCGTATTCATACTCGTTCCGTGTGAGGAGAAAGGTGGATTTAGGAATTAAGTACAGGGGCCTTTATTTTTAAATAGATACAGGTCTTTGTGACCATATTTGAATCGTGAATCCTCATGAAGATTAAATGAAAAGTTAAGGCTATGGAAAGATATTTGACTGTAGGTTTTCTACTTAAGCAAAATGTCTTACCGCCATACGTTGTAGGTCAAGTCCATGGTGAGATTCGATCCATCGACACCCTGTGCAGCAGTCCTACCAGCTATTGCCACTGGGCCACTACTTCTTCAATATACTACTACCTTCAAATATCTAGCTTTACACAATAACTGTTCCTCGAATGAAAACAGATAGGCCATAAGGACGTGTCCAGTAGCGGGAAGATGAAAATTAAATCATTTTTAGGGATATACAAATCCTATCAGTGCTTAAATAGCCCCCGGTTATTTTAAGTCTACATTTTTACTAATAAAAATCTCCCTAACCTACTGCTTACACTGCGAAATATAAAATAACTCGTTAAAGTAGTTGACTCAAATCACTCGGAGTTCCTAAGTTAATTCATACATTTTAGTGTTAGAATCCTTACTACTTACAAGATAGAATTTCACTCACAATACACTATACTGGCCACCAACGACAAAACATGCAAGCACCATGTCATCAAGCTACAGGCATATTTTCGAATACTTATTTCAGATATTTTATTTGTGTCTAACTTAAAAGCTACATAACTAATATTAATAAAAATATGGGCTCAACATGGAGATAATCTACCTTAGAAAAAATTAACATCAAAAACAATTCAGAATTTGCGGAGTAATCGTGTAACAAACATACAGTTGAAATGAGAACGTTTATCTTCTTTGAAGTTGGTTAATTATCTGCTTACTACCAAAGATTTCGTTGTAAGATAATCGTAAGTTGTAGCCTTTATGTTTGAATATTTTCTATATGGACTAGCATTTTTTATGTATGCCCATTGAAACTTACATTATTTGAGATTTTCGCCCCTTCCTGAGTTCGCTCAAGCGACATCCCCTGTTCCATTTTCCAGGTATTTTCCGCACTCCATATTGGCGGGATTTGTACCGCGTGCAATCATTAGCCTCACAATCTTCTCTAGCCGTATGAAGCCCTGGTAGCGCCGTGAAACTATTGGTGAATTTTGGTGGCATTTTCCGGGATTTTCTTTTTATTTTTTGCGAAAAAACAACAAGATTTTCGTGAGGGGTTCATTTTTGTTTAACGAAATAGCCCTTAACGTGTACGCAGCTTGAAAATTCATTGAACACTTGTTGGGAATTTGTCCGTACTTTCCTAAAGTTGCATGGAATTATTTTGTTGTTTTAACCAGTGTTGCCGTTGATGTTTCGAAGCTATTCTTATTGCTGCCAAGTGGATATAATGTTAGATAGATAATAAGGATCTAAATAAATGTTACCAAAGCATTCTATCAAGTAAAATTTTGTCATCATATTATAAGTAAAACTCCATACTGATACTTCTCAATGATGTAGGATTTTAACGGAACCCAAAGTGAGTGAATACGATTTGTCACGTAGAAAATTATCATCTAATTCAATGTAGGATTGGTGCTCAAGCAATTTTTTTTTTAAATAAGTACGTTTATAGGTACCCATTTTAAATTATTTACCTCCATATTTGTAATTTCTATTTTACAACACAGCAGATTTAACCATAAACCTTTATTGTTCTACCTGATAATCCAACTTGACATACGCTTTGTGATCGACTTATGTTAACATACCTACAAACATTCGTAAATGATCACGAAAAGTTCCCATTGTCCCCAAACTCGAAGATGTCGTCAAACAAAAGGCGTCAAATTGCTCGAACGAGCGTTTCCTCCATCAATGGTTAATAATAACCAGGCAATTATAACTCCAGCTAATGCTCCATTATCAGACGGAGACGACACGCCCGGATCCCGGGCGTTATTAACCGGGATTACCGGCCCCGGCCCGCCCGGATACGGGGATTTGCTCCCGGATCGGGGAACAGTCCAAATGATAAAAGATATGTGGGGATATAGAACCCCGTACTTCTAAAGATATTCCTCGTAAAATTCGAGGTTCTTGAAACTCCTTGGGGATTGAGGTATGAAAATAATTCGAGATTTTCTTTCGTATGTGCGATCGAAATCCCGGGAGATAAAAAAAAGTAATGAACAAGTCGTGTCACCCGAGTCGAAGTACCAGGATAGCAGGATAGCGGAGCGGGGCGATTCCCGGCGGTATCGGAGTACAAGCGATCGCACTTAGCCGCGTCACTCGTATCATATCATATCGCGACGCGCTGCAGCGCTATCACTCACCGTCGCAGCGTCGCCCGCCGCATTAGCCGCGTCGCCGACGCGATAAATTACAAGGGACACCTCCGCGCGCCGCTGCCCGCCTGGTCACTTCGATTAATGTGCTATATTTAAATATGCCTTGTTTGTTTGTCTCCAATCGGGGATGACCCTGCCTGGAATGCCTGGCAGTGCCGAGTGCAAACACATCACCATTCTTCTCGTACATCTTGTAAATGCCTATCACATAATGTATCATACACTATAATGGTTTTATAAAATACATATTGGAAGTACTATAACATCAATACAACTTCACAATATAAATTTCAAATACACAATACTAAATGCAAATTCAAAATTCTAAGAAGACTGAGAGAACAACATTGAACAACTAAAAGATATCCATATTGAGTTGTAAATTTACCTTACTCGTATAGTGTATGCTCTATTTTCTTTCACAAACACCTTTTAAATATTAAGATTTCAACAACTAAATTAATCCAATTTATTAACAATCAACGAAACTCTATGGAATAGAATAAAAACAAGACGTGAACTAGGTATTTCCTTGAAGCAACAAAAATGTCAGTCTTCCATCAGCCAACAACGAAATGTCATCCTGTAATGTCATCATAGCACACATCACGGTTCGCTCGCAAGTCGGTATGCACCGATATACGTACAGCCGGTTATTAAGAACGCCACTCGGTCCGCACGCAACCTGGCGAGCACGAGGTGCTTACATGCTGCTATTGGGTATTCATTTTATTACATCAATAGCATGGCGACTCGATAAAACTGTACGTAACTGTGGATATCACTGCTATAATGAGAGCACTGATCAAGTCTTACGAGGGTTGATTATTAAAAAGCAAAGGATAAATTCGAACTATGGATCACTTCATCGCGGTAGCTCAGATTGGCAGAGGTTTGATATAACACTCAATTCTAAGTATGAGATTTACTACCAGAATCACCTATGTTTTACCTTTAAAATGCTACTTTCGAATGTACCCCACGCTAATTGAAAATAAAAACATTTTCAAGCAATTTACACATTTTTTTTTAAGCGGCCACATTTTCCCAACAAAAATTCGGCCCCAATCTTTCCGGGCCACAACATTAACCATTCTAGAATCCAGCTTGTGATTAATAATTTTCTTTTAATGTATGAGCTACGAACAATGTTGAGCAAATAGCGAATGCCTGCCTGGCTAGCGACCACCCTCAAGTAGAAAATCTGTGGCCAAGCACCTAACGGTGTGTTCCGGCAGCAGTCCTTGAGAGCCAGTGAAATTACAGGCACAATGAGACTTAACAACTATGTGTCAATGTGACGGGCGCAGTGCAATTCGTGACTTGTGATGAATTGCAACTGTTATAGGCAGAGGTTAGTCCACTTAACATCAGGTGGGCCTCGAGCTTAAGTAAAGTATAAGAGAAAACTATTTAAGTAAAGTGTAAGAGTAAATATAGATTTTTTATTAAGTTACTAAATGACATCGATTCGCGCTCAAAAATATCCGGATCAAAAAGTAAAACAAAACTCAAGAAGAGGGAAACGCGAGTCAGACTTCGTTTCGGTACATAGAAAGTAAAGCGTCTCAAATAGCACTTTCATTGTACTGATTCTACAGTAAAAGACAAGCATGAAGCCATAGCCAGCAAGACATGATGAAATCGAAGTCTGTCCACATAATGGAAACTTGCTCTAAAATCAGGTAAATTCCTAATTTTGGGCACTTTTGAGCATTGTTAAGATTCAAAAAATGAAAAATTGAATGCCTCTAATTGATCTGCAACTCCAGCCAAGCGTCAGAAATATGGCAAAAAAAGTCTAACTAGAAATAAAACCTCTTAATTTACCCTCATTTGATATTTTTTTTCTATTGAGTACATACATGAACATATAAACTATTTATACACAACTGGATCTCAACAGGTTAGGACTTAAATTATCAATAATTAAGTCCAGATATTTTTTACTGCAAGCCAAGCCAGAGCCAATTGTAACATAACTGAGCACAAGCTCTTAATGAAAATTTGCTGAAAATAAGCCATAACACTTCGCCAACCCAAGAATGGAATGAGATACCTCTCAATTGGGACG
The DNA here is from genome assembly GCA_963890685.1 of Plagodis pulveraria. Taxonomy (NCBI): domain Eukaryota; kingdom Metazoa; phylum Arthropoda; class Insecta; order Lepidoptera; family Geometridae; genus Plagodis; species Plagodis pulveraria. The sequence continues at coordinate 3,142,510 of OY982964.1, read as the reverse complement.
TGACTTCCATGCCACGGAAACAACTACTATTTACCATAATATTAAAAAAATAACAACTGTTAATCTTCGGCTCCATGTAAGCCACACAGCAGCAGTAAGTGGAATCGTACGTACATTTCCAAGTATGGCCGCGTCACACACAGGCCCGGTTTCTTTAACATTGGTTAAGGTTGAACCTCTGGTTAACTGTAGGTTCAAAGCTAGAGTTCTTCATAGATTATATGTTTTTTTTTTTTTTTTTATTGCCTGATATGTTATCCTTTGACCACTATCTCACCTGATTGTAAGTGATGATGTGGTCGAAGATGTTGTTCAGGCTAACCCAGAAGTACTGGCTCTCAAGGACAGCTGCCGGAACACACCGTTAGGTGCTTGGCGACAAAGTTTCTACTTGAGGGTGGTAGCTAGCCAGGCGGGCATTCGCAAAATGCCCTACCACCATGCTATAACGACTGCCATCATAAGACAACTACTGGGACCGACGGCTTAACGTGCTCTCCGAAGCACGGAAACGCTCAGTAGTAATGTCACTAGCGGTCACCCATCCAACTCATGACCGCGGCGGACGTTGCTTAACTTTGCTGATCGGTTGAGAACAGCTAAGTAAACTTCGCTACGAGCGCTTCACAAAACACTCTTATAAAGAACTAATATTAATTTTCAATACTAAATTACATACAACACTACGGAATTAAACATATTTAAATTTATTTTTAGGGTTCCGTACCCAAACGGTAAAACGGGACCCTATTACTGAGACCGCTGTCCGTCCGTCCGTTTTTCATCAGGCTGTATCTCAAAAACGGTGATAGCTAGATAGTTGAAATTATCACAAATGATGTATTTCTATTGCCGCTATAACAAAAAATACTAAAAATAAAATAAAATTAATATTTAAAGGGGGCTCCCATACAACAAACTTGATTTTTTTACCGTTTCTTGCTGGATACTAATAACGGTGATAGGTAGACGCTTTAACTATTCACAGAATATTTAGTTACGGAACCCCACTAGCACTTGGCTGGTTTTTTTATTTACTTATAAGCAATGATCTTAATGTATAAAAGCATTAAGACAGTTTGAATACGCTATAAAAATGCTCCAAACATCTGACTAGTATTTCCTAGCATCTAAAGAAAATGATCATGAACGTAATAGAATGTTTTAATGTTTCTCACATTTCTTAAGCATTGTATATTACAAAAATATAACGACAAGAAACATTATAGACTTGTGCGAAATTTCTTCTCGTTGTAATTTTGTAGTGTAAGATGCGGAGTATGCGACATTGCAAAAATAAAAATATTAAAATTGTGTATTTTTCCACTAAAGTGATCAATTTGTCAAGTTTTTAATAGTTGGAGTCATATTGAATAAATAATAGTTTCTATTGTTTCAAAAATTATCTAAATCTACACTAAATATTTGACGCGAGTGAATAAATGTCTCATCTGACAGGAGTCCAAATAATATATTTTTATTGCTGATAGGCTATACTTTGGCCACAAACTCTTATAGTGTAAGTAAGTGATTACTTGATCGATTGTGGTAAACAGGTTTATCCTAGAAAAGGAACTGTTACTTCGGTTAAATCTATGAATATATAATAAAACTGTATAAGAAAACACTGAGAAAACTAAGAATTTCGAAACTTATTAAACGGCTGTTACAATTATAATAATAAATTAATTAGCAATAGGCTCACCGCTTATAACACTTCAGTCTCGGCCTCATCCTACCTTCGTATACCCTCTTGACGTTATAAGTAAAACATATCAATTTAGCTTTATTTAATTTAACATAAATACTCTAGCAAAATCATTACAGTCAGAAGACAATTCATTTTAAATGACAGAAAGCGAGGTACTTAAACAGCTGAAAGACAAAAAGAGTATATAAATTTAATCTCAAACCTCATTTCAATATAACCCTTTCTCCCATTACATTTAACCGGCGATTTATCGAACAGAACACTCGACCGTAGCGTGCTCAGCCCGGAATGTAAATAGAATTACAACGGCACAGGCAACCGCGATCGTGCTAGACCAGACTTGTACGAACCGAGAGGCATTTTTAATTACATTGCACGATTTCTACCAAGACAGCTTGGGATTCTTCACAGTCAAGCAGTAATAGGTGTTGAGTGAACGCAAAAAGTCGTATCAATTTTGTGGAAGAGAAGGTCCTGTAGTTACGTACACAAAGCTGGTTTTAATTGTATGTCACGATTTCTAGTACAATTTCAAGTGAAGCTTAATTTTAGGGCTTGCTAAGATTTTCTTTAGTAAAAAAATACTTTTTAAAGGTTGCCAGAATTGCCATCAACCTAAGAATCGAAAGACTTCATAGAGGTTGGTAGCTTAACTGTCAATAAAGTTTCAACTTTTTAAAATGAGTGTGAACTCTTTTTGAAAAACTACGAGCGAATACTTAGTATTTTTTATGGTTGCAAACCAATAAAGCAATGATGACCGAGCGGTAACAGCTTTGGACTGCAGTGCCGCAGTACCATGGTTCGATTATCACCGCACCTTGAGCTTCACCGAATGGTGGAAGAGCATTTGCTAATGCCCGCCTGGCTAGCGACCACCCTCAAGTAGAAAACTTGTCGCCAAGCACATAACAGTGCGTTCTGGCAGAAGCCCTTGAGAGCCAGTAAAATTACTGGCATAAATGAGACTTAAAAACTGTATGTTTCAGGGTTGTCATCAGGTGGGCCTAGGGTCTCTTCCGCTACAATCACATAAAAACAGAATACGGGACTTTATTAAGGCCATTATAATGTTATGACACGTTTTCCGTCTGTCCGTCTCACCTTTGATGGGCTGCATCTTTTAAACTGTTATATATAAGCGGTAGAAACAAGAGATATGACTGTCATTGCCTTATAATATTTACAAAAATATAATAATAACAGAGAAACATACAGGTAACTTCTTTTTCAACGCATTTTGTTATGTGCACTATGGTAAAGCGGTAATACGTACGAACTTAAATCTTTGGGCAATTACTGAACAAGCACTAAAGTAAATGAAAAAGAGCATTGTAGAGGCTATCAATAATTACAAATTAATTTGAAGCTCTACTTGCGGTGTTAGCGAAGCGCTCGTAGCGCTGCTTGCAAATCGCTTGTAGCGGAGTTTGTTAAAACGCTTGTAGTGGAGTTTGCGTAGCCGTTCGCTAGGCGCTGTGGTTTTGCCTTGGATGGGTGACCGCTAATGACATTAAGTACTACTTGCGCTTCCGTGCTTCGAAGGGCACGTTAAGCCGTCGGTCCCAGTTGTTGTTTTGGGATGGCAGTCGTTATAGCATTGTGGTAGGACAATTTGTAAATGCCCGCCTGGCTAGCTACCGACTTTAAATAGAAAGTCTGTCGCCAAGAAACTAATAGCGTACTCCGGCAGCTGCTGTCTCTGAGAGCCATTAATTCAAGGTTATCCCGAACAACATATTAAACCGCATCACACCTACCATCATGTGAGATAGTGGTCAAAGGCTAGCCTATCAGGTATTAAAGAAATATATATTCATAGTAATTAAATAACTTTAAACGGTTTAAATCGCGTATATTTCATAATATAAGTATATTTCATAATATACGCGATTTAAACCGTTTAAAGTTGTTTAATTACTATGAATATATATTTCTTTAATACCTGATAGGCTAGCCTTTGACCACTATCCACATGATGGTAGGTGTGATTGAGTGTAATAATCGCGAAAACCTAAGACAACAATATATATTCACTCAGTAATTTTGGAAACTTTTGAGCTTTTTTTACTTGAAAGTACCAATTTGTTCTCAAGAGAGCTTGATATACATGATCAATGAAATTTTGATAATTCTTTTTTATTGAAAAGAATATACCTGCGAGGTGGTCACATATAAATTTCATCAAAGTTGGTTGAGTAATTTATAAGTTATAGTCAATTAACTAAAAATGTATTCGCTTATCTGGATGATTTAATTGTATTTGCTGTTGTCTACGATGAACACTATTTTAGGCAAGTGAATTATCCTAAAATGAGAAAAAAGATTGCTTTTCAAAAAATTGAACTGATTCTGATACTATTCAGACATGAAAGTCTGTTCCATAATTTGTTTTTTTATTAGAAATTTACAAAACTGGATTCTTAAGAAAGTTAACGTACATCTGGTAGGTGCGTCCATCTAGGTGGACTGACGACATCGTAAGTCTCGGGTAGCCAAAGGTTACAAGAGGCTATAATAGCCGTTCATTGTGGCATTCTATCGGGGAGTTTTGACAGCTGATGATGATGATGACATGGGGTCCAATAATAGACATACGATGCGGTGAAATTTGGATTTGGTCTGTTTTTCGTGAACCTTCAATGTACTTATTCGTAGGATTACGGGCATAATCAAATCTACAATCGCGAACGGAAAATTATATTAGATATTATTAATAATGGTACAATAATAATCGTAATAATTACTATATTTTGTAACTATATCTTTCATAAAACTTATCAGTCTACCTAGATACCAAACATTAGATTCGATAAAAACAATCCTTCCGCGCATGCAACTTACAATGAGTGATTACCGGCACTCACCTGTCAAACTGTCAAATGTCTACAACTAGCAGCTGTCAAACTGTCAGATTCGACACGATAGCCCGCCGATAAGGCGAGCAACTCCTTGAAATATTGATAACATTGATAATATAAGATTTTGGGGATATACGTTATCAGTATCATATATCTGCTCTAAATATTAATATATCGAGAAAGTAGATTATTAAACGTGGTAGGTATAACTGGTGTTTGAATTGGTACCTACCTACACAAAAATATGGGAATTTTGAAGCAGTGATGGCTCAGTGGCATTGGCTATGGACTGCCTTGCCGCAGGTCCCTGGTTCGAATGCCGCAGCGGGCTTCATCGCATGGCGGAAGGGCATTTTTCGAATGCCCGGCTGGCTAGCGACCACCCTTAAGTAGAAAATCAGTTGCCAAGAACCTAAAGATGTGTTCCGGCAGCCTTCCGGCAGGCTCCTTCAGAGCCAGTGAAATTAGTCTCAAGGTGACGGGCGCAGTACAATTCGGGACTTGTGATGCAATGCATCTGTTATAGGCAAAGGTTAGTCTGCTTATCATCAGGTGCGCATCGTGCTTGATCCGTCACAATATAAAAAAAATACAACATAGGCACGTAAGTATGTATATTATGTAGTAAACATCTGAACTATTAAAACACGCTTCGAAATAAGACATGTTTGGTCTTTTGTATTTGGAGGAGCGCATTTTTCCGTTTACCGGGTACAATAAACAACCTTTTTTTATAGCTGATAGGCTAGCTTTTGACCACTATCACACCTGATGGTAAGTGATAATGTGGTCGCAAAAGTTGCCTAGAATTAGTGGCTCTCAAGGACAGCAACCGGAACACACCGTCAGGTGCTGGCGGCAGATTTTCTCTTTGAGGGTCGTAGCTCGCCAGGTGGACATTCGAAAATGCCCTACGGTGGACATTCGAAAATGCCCTACCATCACCCTAAACCTAATGTAATGCGATGCTTAATGCCTCTTAGCTAAGTAGTCCTTTATCAATGTAAATAAAGTTTATTATATTTCTAAATATAATTACAAGCACTATCGCGTGCTAAGCGAAAGCGTGTCCAAGTGGCCGAGGGGTATAGGCATCCGACGCGATATCGGAGGACGCGGGTTCAATTCCCGCCTTGGGCATAAAATTTTGTACTCCAATAATTTGTTAAAAAAGTTTATTATAGTTGTTTTTTACGTTTACTAATATTCAATCACACACAAACAAAGTCATGGGTGTAAGATATGGTTGACGATGGTCACAGACTAGCCGAAGAACAGGAACTGGCACTCAAGGAGCTTGGGTACAACACCATCAGGTGCTTGGGAACAGGTTACTTAAAGCTAATCATAATCACCATCAGCCGAAAGACGTCTACTGTTGAACAAAGCCTCCCCCATAGAACGCACATAAAACGGCTATCACCCGGTTGTAACCATTGGCTACCCGCGACTTTTACGATGTCGTCAGTCCACCTAGTGAAAGGTTTACCAAATCTACGGCTCCCGGAGTAATGTGTACGTACTTAAAGCTGCTACTATTCAATTACATGATTGAAGTATACTTAGACAAAGGCTGCTAGGTAGCTCAAATAGTTTTTGTTGTTGTAGCTGTATAACTGATTTTGTATTAATTTGTAATGTATTTTTCGCATAAGGAAAATCCCCCTGAAAAAATCTCTAAGTATAATCTTTCCAAATAAGGTGTTAGAGCCCTTAAATAGTTACAGTTACTATGGTTATATTATACTAGCATGTCTTAGCGCTCTTAAAACATCAAAAATTTGACTTATAGTTAGTTTAAAACTCAACACCACATTTTGTTTTTCCCACAACACACAACGACCTTATTAGAGACAGATAAAAACATTAATTAAAGCCATATTTCTCGAATGTCACTAAACTCACCAGCACATACTTTAGGAGGCCCATATATTTTTTAACCCTGTTTTTTCTCGTTGTTTCAGATGCTATGGGTGAGTACCGCAACACTCCGAACTCCTCCACATATGGGGCTTGGGATAACAGGAAGCATCATAAATCAAATTCCCAGTAAAAAGATCATGTTAACAAAAATTCCAATCTTCATAAAACCCGAGAAATAATTACTTTCGCGGCGTTTTTTACGCACAATAAGTCAATCGCCAACACTAGGAGTCCAAAATTCGACTCGCGTCATAAACTTTGATTAGGTCATTAAAGAACGCTAATTTATCGACGTTCGAATTCTCATTTGCTGTAACACGCGAAAATTAGCTATAAAATTTGGGCGTTAACTTATATTTTACGTTGGTTTGTGGAACGGCTTCTATGACCTTTGGGAGCGGCAGGTATCGTGTGTAATCGAAAATAAGCTTTGTTGTTATTGTTGTTCTAACTTCTAATGCGGAAAAGTCAACCGCTGAATATTTTGTAGTGTTCTTCTGCGAAATTGATAAAAATTAAATACTTTTACCTATTGATTACAAATAACTTTTTGTGTTTTAATGCCTACTCCGAGCCAAGAGCGCCCGCCGCGGCAACACTGGACCGCGCCGTGGTCCCTTTGAATAGAGTTTTGAATAGCAATCGAGCAAAGTAATAAAAATTTAAAAAACTACATTACATACACAAGAGACTTTTGACATCAGTTGGTCCTCGTGCTTATTCAGTCAAAAACATATAAAAACTACAAAAGAAAAAAAAAAGAAAATGTTTTTTAGGACTAGCAGAAGTCAACCCTAAGAGGCTGTTAGCATTTTACCAATAACCCTGTATAAGAAAACTCAAAATAAGAAAGGATTACAGTGGTAAAAGAAATTCCATCTATTTAATAAACAGAATCACTACAAATTCAATCATTCAAACTAAAAAAACGAAAACAAAATAAAATATTTAAAAAAATAGCGTACTCATCCCACCCGTGTACCAATTTCAAAAATATCGCACAGTATTTTATTTCAGCAAAAAGTATCAAAACACCAGCGGACACCACGAATTCATTTGGCGCGAAATACGTCCGTTGCATAAAACAAATTAAATTCAAACAATATCAATCGAACACGGGAACACACTCAGGCGTTCGTTTTGCTATTTATCATAAAATACTGTCTGAATTTGAACTCTTTTTTTCTCCTTCAACCGCAATACGAACGAACGAGACGGGTATGTTTCTTTTCTTTGTTACAAATCGTGTTATCGACTCGTCCGTCCGTACATTGATTTGTTCTCGTCGGTATCGACTCATAATATTAATTACTCACAGAATGAGCTTTGTTTCTTTCCAACTTGATTGCCATCTGCATATTTCTCGTTATGAGAACCGATCTATGGGTTCTGTATGTTAATGAGGCTTGCCCACGTCTCGCGATTTCGAAATCTGGTTCTATATTCGAATAACCAATGCGATGTCATTATTGATAAAGAAATTTTTAATACTTCCGTTCCATTTAGTTTTTTAATGGTATCGAATTGAAATATAAAATTTGATATTAGAATATCGTTTTACAACTCGTTATGTTAAAGTGTAGCTGATTTGATTATAATAGCACTTTATGACAAATAAGTACTGATTTGACTCAAATATATATTTAGTGTGCAAAAAAGGTTAATGTGCAAGTAGAACTTTCCATAAAAGCATAGTTTCATATACCAAGTGTTCAAGCACGGCGAAATTTTGCATCCTCGAGCCTATAGCTATGCTTCTGATTTATCAGATCTCGAACATGGTACATTTGATTTGTCTGCTTGTCTGTCTGAGTTGATGAACAAGCTGATATCCAATGAAACCTACTTTATGTTCAAATGAGGTAAATATGATATGTAAGCACTAAGACGACTTAGAAGTTGGCTTTAGTGCGACGCCAATTCCTCACAATTTAGAAGAAAAAAGAAAATAAAATTGGCTTTACTTGGCCCTGCACTTACTTGCAATATTTAAAGTGCAATTGTATTGAGATAGCTATCCCTTTTACTCTGACACGCTACGTATCTTCTTTCATACTCCAGCAAAACTTGTAAACATAATACATTGACATTAACACCAGTAGGTAATAACCTATCTAAGATAAAATATAATTGTATTACTCATTATAAAATTACAACGTAAGGTAAATTTGAACCACAGTTTTCTTGCATCGCCGTTTAATAAGCTTATTCATTTAGCCTACGTTAATGCAAAAATTACAATGTTAGAATCAACAAGAACATACAGTCCGACCAACTTATCTGTTCAGGTGGCAGAAAAATGAACTAAAACTTTCCCTCAAATTGATTATACTAGTAGTTGATTTCCTTGACCAGCAGCGCCCTCGCCAACTGCACAGTTAAGTTGGTGGTACTATATTTGTTACTATGTATCCTACTGCCAACCTTGCAAAACCAATTACTCACTAATTTGAATACCTTTATATTCACAAGTTTTAAAAGCTTTTAAACATCCATAGATAAAATACTTCTAGGTTCAACCACCCATTAGTGATCGGATGTACAGCCTAGGGATCCCTAAAAATGATTAATGGTTCAGTACAAGCAGCACTGGGTAGACACGGCCGCAAAGCCACTGATTTGTATCTATTGTTATTACTACTTGTTAATAAGTACGATAGATTGGCTAGATACCAGCCCAGCACCGTATTGTCTTATAAACTTCACTAAACTTGTTTTTACTCAGGTATACCTTACTTTAAAGGGTATATAGTGTTATATCGGCGTGCTTACAAATTGTGCATCGTCATTGTAAACGAAAAAAATAGCATATCTGAAATAAAATAGCACACCGAAAATTATGTTCTAATAATATATTAAATTTAATATTCAGAGATATTGTCTGATTCTTATACTTATAGTCCGGTCGAATTAGACCAAAAAATAAGGGTAAAGCTACATAAATTCCCAACAAGCCGAAAATCAGTAAGATTGTAAGGAGATATTTTTGTTATTTTATATATCGAACAAAATTTTACAAATCAAAAAACTGTCTTGGCGCTTGAGTACATTATGAAATGAAATAAATACATCTGCAAGTATATGAATCCTAGCTATAATATTTGAAAAGCAGTAAGAGCTCAAAAATCTTGGTAAAGTTGATATTTATGAGAGAACAGCCTTAAAATATGATTAAAAATAAAATTGAAAGTTCCCCATCTTCCCCTGTATGAAAAAAAAAATATTCAAGGTCACAGGTAAAAAAAAAATACGTTTTTCACCAAAACGGCAAGTTTTTCATAAAAACACTATTTATTAAAATTGTAGATCATAAAATGATCTACAAAAAATATGCTGCCACTTTTTTATCTACGAGCCACCGTTTTTGAGATATTACGATTCAAAAAGATATTACAATATATATACTTATTCAGGTGTTTAAATTGAGTTTACAAGGATTTATTAGAACTGGGAACCAAGAAACATAAGGAAAGATCTACGTCCTATATAACAAGTATAAAATTGAAAATGTTAAATAACCCCTGACTCAAATGATTATTTATTTTAGCTAAAACCATCTCGAACACGTCAGATTTCAAACAAAAAAAAAACGCATCAAAATCGATCCATTTGTTTAGGAGCACTTAGATACACTTCAAACTAAAAACATTAATATTTTTACACAACTGTCCAAAAGTCCAAAGTTTCTTTATTCCACCATAATTTCTATATGGCTTAACCGATTTTAATGTATGAGATATTGTTAGATTTTGCTTGATAGTGCGAGTGACACTAGGTACAAAGAAAAAAATAAAAAACATACAGCGGATTTTAGATGCCGTCATGTAAAAAAAAAACTTCCGAACCCATCGAGCGTTTCAAACTGAAGGGATTTAAAATATGTATATAACTTGCAGTTGTAATGCCAATGGAATGATAAAATGCTTGCCGAAAACAACACATATTTTGCAGTCGGGTTTTTCACTTTTTTTACAAATTTATATTGCATCGGGGGTTAATTTTTTTTAATACATGATATGTTAGCCTTTTACCACTATCTCACCTGATGGTTTGGAATTGAGTTTGTGGATGGGATGAGTGATGATGTGGTCGAAGATGCTCAGGCTAACCTAGAATTATATTAAAAATAGCAAAGTGAGTCTTTCACTTTTCAAAAGTGACTGTGTACGAGTATGTTACAAAGTTTCAATGCACAATGTCACCGTTTTCACGCTCACTTCATAAAAATAAAAGCAGTGTAAGCACTAATCGCTGACAACAGTAACCGCAAAGCTATCTGCCATCTGCACTTATAATTATACAATGACACAAATCACTTCGTTGAACGTTTGAGCATTGTAATTGTTGGTTGTTGTTGCGATTTGCTAATTATGTCATATATGTATGATTTCAGTTTACATTACTAGTTTTTTATTATAATTTATAAGTGAAAAGTCTAGGTTTGATGAAAAATTGGCTGGGTTTGTCCATTTGTCTCTACTTTTGTCGTAGAGAAACAAAAGTTATATTTGAACCCGCGTTCTAACTAATGGTTTACCCTTGACCATTATGAATACTCTTCGTTCAGACTAATACAATGATCTGCCCGCCATAGTGTTACATATTACCTCTATAGAGCTAGGAAATCTATAGGATATATAGAATTATTATAAAATTACAAATACAAAAGGAAAAATTTAAGTCATGTGCGGGATATATAATTTATATATAAACTAATTTATTTATAAAAAATATATAAGTATATAATTATGTTTATAAACTGAAAAATTATAAGACTGAGGTCAAACATTTGCCAAAAAAAGTAAATACTACCACTAATATAACCACAGATGCAAAGGAACGAACCAATCGAGTCCAAGATTCAAATTTCGAACTTTCAGCTCAAGATGGCGACCTTCGCAAGCCGTATATCAATCGTGATTTACGAACCACGGTCGAGGTCGACGACCGACCGAATTTCGTTCAGAAATGCACTCCGCATGTAATTTATTTGTTACCATCTATTATTTTGTAGACTCACAAGGTCCTAAACACAGCTGACATTAATATATCATTTTACGCGACGACGGCTCTCGCTTTCTATCTCGTTCACTCGCTTTGGGACGCCGCAAGTGGGAAAAAGACAAAGCGTGAGGGCAGAGCAGTTTGCGTTTTCACTTTTTATAGTAGCAATATATTTGATCAGCTGATCGGTGTGACGTTTACTGCTCGTGCTAGTGCGTAATGTTTTTCATAATTTATATTATAGTAGTTTTTTAACTGTTGGATAGGTCGCGGTTTATTTATAAATGTTGAATATATATCTAATAACGGCAAATGTGGTCTTCCTCGGCGATAAATTTTACGAGGTGGTTTTGGAAATTTCGCGTTTATTTTATTAACCATTTATTGAATAAATCACAATGTCGCCATAATTTTATTAAATAGCGTATGAAGTGTTTTAGCGAATAATATACTTAATAATTTAATTTTAACTGGCGTGGTGACATGTTGTATAAACTGGTTTTGAATTATGCGTTTTCGATTGGTTGCTGGTTGCCTATACCTATTTAGCAGCTGAATTTTTATTATTAGAATTTTCTGGACCGGTTCTTTTAGCATCAACGAGATGTCGCTATGTCATAATGTAATGGTACTACGTGTATCATATCAATATTTTATAAATTCACTACTGTCTTATTGTTAAATTGTTAAAATGGAATAGAAAACTGAACCTAGTACTGTCTAAATATGGGATTATCAAGTGTTTCTTAGTTAAAAAACTGTATCATTAAGGTTTGTATAAAAATTATGTTAGTTGCTATATCTTTGCAGTTAGATCTACAACCAGAAAATTTTATAATGATATTCATTCGTGGAGGCGTGTATAACGAGTAACACATAAAGGTGCCTGCACACGTAAGTCTAAAGGTGCGTACACATCGTGCGTGCGGCACAAACACGTGGTCCCTGTAAATATTTTTGGAAGCAATCGATTTCCGAAATCCATTCTGAGCCCTCGGCGGCGGCGGCGCGCCGTCGCTCGGAATGATCGATTTGTATGGATAAGACGCGAGATATCGTTCTATTAGAAACGTAAAAAAGGTACAATATTATTCTGATGTATTACGTGTACACAAAACACCAACTGCAACTTAAACCAGAATAATTGCAGAAAAGCTGGCAGAATAAATGCAGCCCTTTACTTGCCGACACCACTATTTAGGCCCAATACAATCAACAGATATCTGTTCAATAAAAATTAAGTAACCAGTGATCAATTGCTATCTGACGATTGAAATTTTTAGGGATTTATTATTACCTCTTTTATACCTACCTATATCTATTATTACATTAATTATCTAATATATGTTTCATTTCGCCGCAAAGAACTCGGAATTTACTACTTTCTGCATATTTTGGCATAATTAATAAGTAGTGTACTACTGTAACGATTAACTTACTTTTAATCTTAAAAACTTGTTTTGGAATTTATCTCTGTCATAAAATACCATAATATAACCCTCGGTCTATTGTTATTTAAAACCTTCCGAGCAAATAATATCATATAAAAAAATTACTATTCTAGTATATATGAATATAAACTACCATAGGTACTACCAAATCTAGTAAATATCGCGACAGGTTAGTCACACTTACTGCAGAAACATCGCTTTATTGGTCTGTAAGAAGTAAGAAAGTTACAAAAAACATATTATAAGAGAGATTGTTAAGATTTTGTATTTTTTAGAATTTAAACATAAGTATTTGGAACTCTAAATACCTACGGTTTTATAATTAAACAGTTATCCTTAAACTAACAATATCAGCATCGCTTAGCCGAATTCCAGTCGAATTTATAATGTGTTTAAAACCCGCACTCCATGCATATTACAACTGAATATTGAAGTCACTAAAGACATTAAAACTTTCTGTAACTTCTGTAACTCGTGGTAATTGTTCCTGGCCAAGGTCTAAGTATTTTTTTACAGTCATAATTGTATAAATGTTCAGTTTATCTCATATTTAAGTATTTTAATCAATTATAAATAACAATGACAATAACTAATGCGAACCCGTTAGTGGCGTGAATAAAACTATTATCAAGTTCTCTCACTGAAATGCTTTTTATAATTAGATTAAATGCACATTTATGTATACATCAATTATTTCTTGTTAATCACTTACGATGAAAGATAATAATAATAATTAACTTAAATGCATTTAACATGTCCTATTCGTAAATTATCTCCTTATACAAAAGCGATAATAGCCATAATATTTCTATCTCACCATTGCCTTTATGTAGTAGCTAGTTAGCAAAGATGTTTACTAAATAACACATCCTAATTACGGGCGAAATTCTTCCTATCTTAGGAGCACTACCTTAAAGACTGCTCATGTGTGTTTTCTGTTGAGTAAAAAACCTTATCATTTGACTTGAAATTCAGGACCTTGAGACGTAGTGAGCGTTAAATCCGAGCTACTCTATGATAAAAAAATGTAATGTTATAAACACTTTTGATATCGCAATAATATTGATAATACCGATTAAAATGTTTTCAAGCTTTTTCATATTGTTGAAATAATAAAATAGGAGAACTGTGGCGTATCCATACTAAGCAACAGGCATTAGCGCGTATCGCACGGGCTGGCATCATTAATCTACGTGACAGTTGAAAATTTAGTTACAGAGGGTTCCTGCGTCCCACCCACCCCCTCCCCACACTTTCCCATCCCCCGACACTCAAATGTAGCAAGTTTTTGAGGGATACCTAAACACAACTCTAGTTTTAGTTGACTATGATCATTACTAAAGTTACGCCAAAAATATGTGGCGTATCGGTGCTAGCGTAGTGGTGGTGTGCACGCAGCTTCAGGGTTGTTATAGTGGGTCATTTCACGTTGTTTGTGGCACTTTGTGAGAGATATATGTGTGAGAGAGACATGTCTGTATTATCTACGGATCGGGCAACTGCACGGCGGTGAAGCATTTCAGAACAAAAGATATGAACAATAATAAAAAAGCTTAAAGAAATATAGCTTTCATTTCAGAGCCAATAAATAATAAGGAAGTTCCTCAAGTAAGCACTTTAGGTCCTTAACTAATTTTAATTTATATGTTCAAGGGAATCTTTTCTTCTTATTTTATAAAAAGCGGATATACCAAATTGGACGTAAAACGATTACTTAACCTAATGGTTACTTTTATTATTTTATATAATAATAATATGTAAGTAAATAAAACATTTTTTTTTTCAATTTAATTAATTTAACTCTAAACCTTTGACATAAGCTATGGCAATTAAAAAATGACATAAAATATTCCTTAAAATGTAGTACATCTATTATCATCTTAATTATTCGATCATCACCTTAATTGGAAAATACATGTAAATAATGTATTGGTGTCCCCTTAAAAAAATTAGGTAAACAGATTCTTCAAAAGGTTCTACGACTGCATAATTATCATGACTACTTGTCATCAGGTCTTAGTTATGGCCGTAAAATGTGGAGAAACTCCGTAAACTCAGAGAAAGCCTTCAAGGTTGAGAAAGTATTATTTTTCGAGATTAGGTATCCCAAATACTTTAAAAGTATAATGAGATTTAACAAATAAGATCTAAATTCCTTCCACGGACCTGAAATTAGGATATTTTGGAGTGAGCTGAAGAATATAAATATTTATTTATAAACTGAGTAATACAGGCCGCGGTTATAAATGTTGAACATAAAATATAAATAAAAATATTATAATAATAACTGCAACTGCAATCTTCCTCGACGAAAACTTTTTGTAAGTAAATGAAATGTGTGAAAAACAATTTATTTGCTGAACCCACGTGCAGCAAATAAATTGTATAGAGCCACGCACTCAGTACAATGTAGAATATTTCAATACTAAAATTTGTAATTGACCTTCATACGAGCGTCGTAGACGCCTATATTGAATAAATGATTTTGACTTTGAATGAAAATAAGAGTTGGTTTTGGTAATAACACGTTTATTTTATTTATCATCAATAGAATAATTGACTGTGTCGCCATAATTTTAGTTCATAGCGTGTGTTTTGGCGATTTATAATTTTTATGTATGAAAGGCAAACATTTGGCCCCTATCTCACCTGATGGAAAGTGATAATGCGGCCGGATATGTAGCATGCTTGCCTAGAAGATACCTATTCACCCTAGACTTAATAATTTAACTTGGAGACACCAGATTCCAAGTCAAAAAATAGTTCGAAATTTAATATTTTTAACATTTGATATATTTTAAAATTGGGTGTGTACGTAACATTAAATATAACGCAAAAATATTTACAATAATTAATCCGTGTATATGGTAGAGCTGCCAGCACAGTAGAGTCGAAGTCTGTGCGTGACAGCTCTGCGGGGCATCGTCGTTACGTAGACAGGAGCCTATACCGCTATATTTAGATTATTGGAGCTCTCCCGTGTCCTGCTACCCTGGTACTTCCTGATCGATAACTGCCAATAGAATGGATATAATTACAATTTAGAATGGAAATGGCCAGAAGGTGAAGAAAGCACTCATAAAGAGATTTCATAATAATTTTACCATTGCGATTTTAATGTTGGATTTGAAGTTTCTCAGATAAAAAGCTCGTGATGTCTTATTCATCTAGCGCTAAGGTCAAAAAAGGTTTAGTCAGAGGTCCCCAGGGTCTTTAGTACATATAATCACGCCTGAATTTCCCAAAGTGGTAGGCAGAGGTGCGTAAACACCCACGTTTCGCCAATTCGGTTTTGGTCCCATATAATAAGGGGCGAGCCTATTGCCATTCAAAGTTTCAGGGCCATATAAAATGTTTTCTATAATACGAGTACACTGGACGACACACAAGATCATGTTACGAATTGTGTGTTTATGACTTTATGCTTACAACATAAAACACGAACACAATAACATATTGTATGAAACCCTGGTAGAGTAAGATGGTATACTGCCCTGTAGTGCGTCTAATGTACACAGCACCCTACTCACATCCACGTGAAAAGTGGCATGCTGCTCATTTGGCGCAATTTTCCCTTAGTCGCCTCTTGCGAGAAGAAATAGGGAGGTGATATACAAATCCGGCACCCCAGGCCCTTAATATTGAAAATTATTTACACATGTATTTGCTTAATATATTTCTTTAAACCTTTTGAACAAGTGTGAATAATAGTGTAAATAGGACTAGGATTGAAACATGCATTAAATTAAATACATAATCCACAAGTTATCGTTATACTACTATGGTTGTAGTCTAGATAAAAATATTGCAATAATTTTAACTGAATATTGTAGGCTAAAAATGACATTTGTGTGAAACAAGCAAAGTTTTATGCAGATACTAATATACCTATGTATAATGGTTACAATGTTATTTATATCTGTGTATTTGTACATTTTAATTCCGTAGAGTTTATAATAACTCCGCGGGGCATCTCGGCACCACCGCTGCGTGGATATGATTACCCATATTGGAAAAAATCTATATTGGGACTTCTCGTATGTCCTGTTGCCCTGGTACATCCTGAAGTATGTTAATTTAGATTTAAAAAAATTAGATGCACAAATTCAACAAATTGACACTGATATTAGGTGGATAAACTTACAGATATTGTATAAAATAAATTAATTAATATTGATAACTGAATACCTAAATAAAATAAAAAATGAAAATAAAAGTACCTACTATAGTGGGTACTGAATGAGCGGATAGAGATGTTCTAGTGTTTGTGGATAGGAGTAAACATTTATTGTTGCAAGTAGTTGTCGATGATCATGATGATGGCACTGACAATGAGACAAACAACGGGACAAAAAAGTATTTATAAAAAAAAGAGATTATATAGCAGGTATGTAATATTGTATCAGGGTCTAAAATTCTAATGATAGTTTATGTTACTAGCTATAATGACACATAATATATAAAATTATCTTGGGATCCGTTTCAGAATGTCCTAATAAATGTTTATATTGTTATGTTTGCAATAACGCCTGCTTTGTGGATTACATTACAAAATTACAAATATACGATAGGAATTTTTATAAGTCATGTGCGGGTTTCGAACCCGCGTCCATAAAAAAATCCTATCGTATATTTGTAATTTTGTAATGTCCTACTAAAGTTTCGGGTTCCTAAGCAACACATAAAATAACTGAATGATAAAAATTACAGTTAACATGCAGCGCGTTTCAAGCTTTAATCGATGGATAGGCTAAATCGATGACTGTGTAACGCAAAGATAGTGTTTTATTTATTAAATATGTTCTGGGTAGTATAACCGGAACTTACTCGAACATTCTGAAACAGGCCCTTAGACTAAGAAATTTCTCCATAAAATAAATAATATTCGCTGCAAAGTTTTCATTAGGCTATGGAATCAGTGACAATTTAGAAACCTAAGCTTTAGATAATTTAAGAACACTTCCACGATTAATATGAAATTTTATATTGTGATATTTTTCGATTTGTTAGACAGAAAAGTAAGTACATACTTTTAAATCTATGAGATCATGCACATCAATGACATTACAAATTCCATTTAGAAGCTACTAAAAACCTCTTCCATAAGAAACAAAAACCTACTTCCAAATAATTCTTCAATAGACACATTACACTTAGCCCCAAAGCGAAACAACACCGATCATAGAGTAACGACCTAGAGTGCACACACCATAAAGTACCTACCTACGGTCCCATGTCATAACCCGCCTGTAATTTTTCTCAAAGTCGGCATGAATAATCAAATTTTTCTATACGTTCCGCATTTATTCGAGCATCATACCCACATCCCCACAAAAGCCTAAAACACCCCAATAAATAATCAAAATCAGACCTTTATGCTAAAACGATAAAGTCCAATTTTAAGTGCGGACCGCTAGGGCTGTGAAATTTATGAAAATGACGGGCCCGCTCGTGTATGTTGCCGACCCTCGTGACTGGCACAATTTTGTATCGGAGTGTATTTTTGCTTTTTTTATTACGTCCTGGCAATACCTACTTCGATACGGTATTTATAGATGTATAGGAGGAATACGAACGTCTGTTTTATTAGAAGGATGTGTGACGACGACAAGGCATTTGAATAACGGGAATTATGGTTAGTGGGTGGCAGTACATTGTCTTATCGTCTCCGATCTGCTCGTAAAGTGTATTTGATATAGCCTTCGATTGCTTACTCATCAAACCAATCATGCAATCTGTTAAAGATCTGAAATATTGTTCCAATCTTTGCTTTATTCGATAACGATCTCTGACATGTCCTTTGCAGTCTTTATAGTAATAAACACAGCATTTAAAAGTCTAAGAGTGGCACCCCTACTGCGGTGACAGTGTATAAAATTTGGCAGGTCATCGCGTCGCATTACATCTGTCCAGTGACTGGCATTGCCGACTGCCCTCGTGCAGTCATCATCAAAACGTCGTTACCGGCACACCCTCTGTTTTTTATTCATTGGTTTAGGTGTTAAATGGGCAGGTTGGGTAAGTAAAGAATTGTTGAGTGGATGATGATTATGATGAGGACTAAGTATCAATCATGATCATTGGTATCATGATCGGAGGCAGTGATGGCTCACTGGCATTGGGTATGGAATGCCGTGCAGCAGATCCATGGTTCAAATCCCGCCGCGGGCTTGAGCTTCACCGCATGGTGGAAGGGCATTTTGCGAATGCCCGCCTGGCTAGCGACCACCCTCATGTTGAAAATCTATCTCCAAGCACCTAACAGTGTGTTCCGGCAGCAGTCCTTGAGAGCCAGTAAAATTACAGGTACATGAGACCTATCAACGTATCAACTGTACGTACGTCTCAGTGTGACGGGCACAGTAGTAGTCGTCGTAGACGAAATGCGTCTGTTATAGGCAGAGGTTAGTCCACTAAACATCAAGTGGGCCTCGGGCTTGTTCCGTCACAATAACATAAAAATAAGTCTCTTTTATACCTTCAATGCTACTAAAACATCCGTAAAACAACTGTAGTAGAACTAAATCTCCGATCAGCTCATCGGATGTTGACGTTTCAATAGGTCAATAATGTCTGAAAAGTACGACAATGACTTCATACTCGCAGAGACAAAGCGGACAATATATCAGCGCATCTTTGATTAGATAATAGTCGAAATAAACCTGAAGTACTCGAGTCCATGACCTGGTAAATTGACCCGCTCCACTGACGTCATAAGACGTATCGCTCGCGCCGTGATCGATGACGGACTGTCAGCCCGCAACCGCTGCCAATGTCAAGGCCGCATTTGACAGCTGTCACGCGCATCTGACAGCCGCTGTCAGTGGCCGGGTGGTGAAAAACGCGCGCCGCCGGCCGTAATGGATGGCCTTCCGGAGCGGCCATGTTTCTTTCGGGGTCGACGAACTTTGTTATATTTTTTATTGTAAAACAGTTTGATTGATGTATTCATCTATCCACTTGTTGTGCCTGCTGCTTCTTTTGAGGTCCTCGTAAGATTTATTGTGTAACAGCTATTTCTGTGTATCAATTGGTATAATGATGGAAGGAGTCCACGTTGTGTCATAGACAATGTTAACTTTTCGTAGTCATGCATCATTGTGGACCGCAAAAAGTTAGTTCTACTTTCCGTTCACGGATTTGAGTGACCGTTACTTTTGAATGAAAATAATTAATCATGAAATGTTTAAACTGCTGTGAATGAATCATATTTAAAGCTTCTGTAGTTTTTAAATTTATTTGGAATGACTTAGGTTCTGGCACAGTTCAGGGTCACTTACCTTAACTGATGAAAGGCCTAATTAGGAAGAGTTTGTCTTAGTACGTACTACCAGCGCAATTCAGTCTGGTCTTATTGTCAATAAGACAAGACTGAATACTGAAACGCAATTTAGTCGTGTCTTCTCTTATTAATCTATTAAAGAGAATTATCGTATTACAATGTTCTTTTTGGTGCTCCAAAATTAAAATATTAAACAAGTTTAGATATTTTATTCGATTGCACTAAATATTCTTGGCCAGATTTTGGGCAAGCCTGATCAGTCTGCATCCGCAAAGGCGGCAGTAAAATGCATGCCTCTTCTTCTTCTTTTTTTGCCCTTATCGCATGAAAAGTGGTGTCAGCACCTATTCTTCTTCCACTCTGCTCAATTAGCTGTCCTTTCAGTATTCACACCTTTCAACCACAAATCTTTCTTCAAGCAGCCCATCCGTACTTTCTTTATATTTCTCTACTGCTATGTCTATCTTTATTTATAGTCAACACTGAAGCAATGAAAGTTTTTATGTGGTTGTGATGGAACAAGCACGATGGTAACCTGTTGTTTTAAGGGTAACATTTCCTTATAACATATGCATTTCGATACCGAACTGCACTGCGCCCGTCATCTTGAGACATGGATACAGTTGTTAAGTAGGTACTGCAATTGTACTGGCGTTCAATGTTTGCTGCCGGAGACACTGTTATGTGCTTGGTGACAGATTTTCTAATTTAGGGGGTAGTTAGCCAGGCGGGCATTCACAAAATGTCCTACTACCATGTTACAACGACTGTCATCCTAAGACAAAAACTCTTTGACGGCCTAAGTTCCTTCCGTACTCCGTAGCATATGCACGCTCAGTAGTAATGTCACTAGCGGTCACCCATTTAAGTCATGACCTCGGCGGACGTTTACTAACTTACACGATCGGTTAAAAACAGCTAAGCAAACTATGCTACGAGCGCTTCAAAATTAAGTAATATTGACTAACTACGACGTTTCGGACGACTTTATCAATGTTATGACTATTTTATATAATTGATTTTGAATAGCGCGCGAATAGACTCGTTGCTTAGGAAAAACATAGGTGATAGCATGTTTGCCGTATACACTGGCATCAGTTCAGCGATCAGGGTTACAGTCTTTATGATGGTCTTATAAACATTTCCCTTGAGCCTCATGACCATTCGCTGATCACATGTGGTCCAAGAGACCTGTCTTTATGTCATCGACCCCGCATTTATCCTTTTCTTCACGAACCAAACCAAATTGCAAAATGTAAAACCGTGAAAGGCTTTATAGGAAAAACAGTGAAATAAAGGCTTGAGTATATATTTATATATAAAAATTACGTGTCACGTTGTTTGTCCGCGATAGACTCCTAAACTACTGAAACGATTTTGAATTTGATTTGCACATTGTGTGCAATTTGATCCAAATTGAATATAATAGAATAGCTTACAACTCAATTTATAGTCGCAATATTATTTTATTGCAAATTATTTGTGTATAAGTCTATGCAACGAATAAATATAAAAAACTACTGGACCGATTTGGATGAAATTTGGCGTGGAAATATTTTGAGATCCGGGAAAGGACAAAGGATAGTTTTTATCCAACTGCGCAAAAACGAGGTTAATGTTCAGTTTTGTTATATTAGGGCGTGGCTGGAAAGCTAGTCTGTTATAAAATAGTTATTGTCACCCTGTCATTGATACTTTTATCGTTACAGTTTAAGCAATGATCTTGAAACGCATAAAAGCAATTTACCAAGATGCATTTAACTCTGAACGTCTGTCCTTTAAAGAACAGCAAAAAGAAAACTGTTTACAGAACACTTCTAATTCTCTCATCTATTTTGTACCCCTCAGACTAACGCCACAGCGTCGAAAGCAGTTTGTAAACACGTGAACATAGCATAGTTAATAGTATGTATAACGCGAAAGCACGAGTCCTCCCCATTAGACAGGCATTGGAAGCCGAAACAAGCTCCCAAAACAAACAGAAGTATGTATTCTATCGATCTGCCGCCTGTCCATACCTACGGATGAGTTATACGTCAGAACCCACCCCTTAAGCGAGCCAACGACCCTTCCAACCCGCACACAATTCAACACCCTACACCCCAACCCTAAGCTACATTTTCCATCGACAGCCCGAGATTTTCTTACGACATTTCCAAGTCTACAAAAGAAAGTTTCAAAAGCGAGAAGATAGAAGTTACATTTGCTATCATGCGAAAATAACACGTAGCCTTTTAGGTTTTAGAGTTAGGGCGGGCGGAAAGGTTTTCTTGGGCGGGCGCAATTAGGAATGCCTTGGAACGGTTTTAAAAATGCAGCTTTTTTCTTTTTACTTGGTTATTATTGTTTTTGTGTGAGGACGCCATAACTGGGAGCTATTTCTGGGTTCAGGGAGTATTGGATTGTTGGCGGAGGCGCCATTTGTCTTTCAGATCCTGATTGGGCTGAAAAGATAGCTTCGTTATTGTAACTTCTACTACTTGTTATTTTTGAGCTAAATAAATAGATGTGGAAGTAACTCTTTCAATCGTTTGCTTCAATATTGCGCTTGATACTTATGCACATTTTTTTAAATTTTTTTTGATTATTTCTTATAAATCTTTATTAAAATCACAGAAAACACTGAGATTACGGAACTCAAAACCATATATTTAGTCAATGTTAGTTTATAGGTATTTCAAGCATGTTATGCAAGTTTAATTCCATGAAAACTAATAAAATGATTTAAAAAAATTTACAAACATGGCAATATTTTTATCGTACTTGCATGTGCAATGTGCCCACGTATAGTTTTATTATATTTTACATATATTTAATTCAACATAGATGTAGGATGTACATTGTAGCTATAAGAAGAATAACTTGTATATTGAACCCATATTCAGAGTAAAGATACATATTAATTAAATAATTAGTTAGGGAACCCGTGTGCCGGGCTAGAATGTCACCCCCCCATCTCTACCTGTGGGTGTCGTATGAGGCGACTAGGGTTAACACACCAGAAGGTGGGCAGCAGCACTTTCTGAGAAACTGATATTTCACACACCCCCTTTAATGGGGGAGGCTGTGTTCAGCAGTGGACTTTCCGGCTGATACTGTACAGTACAGTTAGGGAACGGAAGAGATTTGTAAGTAAATCTTCTAGTTTAGGCGTTAACACACATCCACCGCTGAGACGACTAAAACGATAAAGACTATGAAGCAGAGATGGCTCAGTAGCATTGGCTATGGACTGCCGTGTAGCAGGTCCATGGTTCGAATCCCGCCGCGGGCTTGAGCTTAACCGCATGGTGGAACGGCATTTTTCGAATACCCGCCTGGGTAGCGACCACGCTCAAGTAGAAAATCTTTCGCCAAGCACCTAGCAGTGTGTCCTTGTCCTTGAGAGCTAGTAAAATTACAGACACATGAAATCTAACAACTGTACGTATGAGTGTGACGGACACAGTGCAATTCGTCTTTGACGTAATGCATCTGTTATAGGCACAGGTTAGTCCACTTAACATCAGGTGGCCCTTGGACTTGTTCCGTCACAATAACATAAAAAAAGACTGTTAATTTTGCTGTAGAACTCTAGAAATGTTCATGTTGCGAAGGTACAGTCGATCAATTGGGGTTCAAAGGCAGTTAGAGAGAGCTATCGGTGCACCATTAAGGAAATTGCTTTATGTGCGACAGGATGTAGAGCTACGTAGAGACACGTCTGGGAAGTTTACGTACAATACACATACTGCAACATAGGTTTGAGGTTATATATACGTAATTATAAAATATATAATATGGAGCGTTCAAAAGCAGTAGAGCATAGATAGTAGAGTTCAGTAGCTCGATCGTAATTCGTATGCTGTTAGAATTAAACTTTTATGCATCGTTAAGAAAATTGTATAGGTAATATGAGATGTTAGGAGTGTAAAGTCGTCTGGAATGTTAAAGTATCATTAAAATGAAGTTTAAAGGCTGTTAGACAAAGCTATCATTTGTACACCCTTATTCATGCTTTATGTAAAAGTCTGCTAAATATGATGTTGTAGCTTGTAGCCAACCAAATATTAAGTAAAAAACGGACTTCCTAGAGAAGTTAGATTGACATATTGAAGACAAGTTTGCGAATACACAAAGTAAATTATTTTAAATTTGCATCGGGACATTGAAACTTAAAAAAAACATACCTTATGTACCTATAAATAGCCCCGGAGGCGTAGTTAAATAAACACCAACTCCTCAACTGACACTTGATTGAAAAGCCGAAATATATCAAAAATATTATCAAATCAATCGTAATTAATCATAATCAAATCACATTTGAGCGGTTTTTTCATACATACCATACTTTTATAGGTTATACATTAGGTATTGACATATTTTTTATACTTACCACATCTTTTACAACTCTTTTGAATCCCTGAAGGGGTCGGCAGAAGCGTCCTAAGTACCTAAGAAACATTTTTTTTTTTTTTTTTATGCCTGATAGCTTAGCCTTTGACCACTATCTCACCTGATGGTAAGTGATGATGTGGTCGAAGATGTTGTTCAGGCTAAACTAGAAGTACTGGCTCTCATGGACAGCTGCCGGAACACATAGTTAGGTGCTTGGCGACAGATTTTCTACTTGAGGGTGGTAGCTAGTAGGACCATGCTGTAACGACTGCCATCCTAAGACGACAACCGGGACCGACGGCTTAACGTGCCCTCCGAAGCACGGAAACGCTCAGTAGTAATGTCACTAGCGGTTACCCATCCAACTCATGACCGCGGGCGACGTTGCTTAACTTTGCTGATGGATTGAGAACAGCTAAATAAACTTCGCTACGAGCGCTTCAAAAATCATCCTTTTGGATACCAGTACCAGTACCGCATAGGAATTAATTATTTAAGCAGGTGTTACCTAAAATGCTCTGGTATTATTGAACATAAATCACTTTTAAGTACAGATAGGCTATCCTATGATCACTGAACCAGCTATTGTCATTTGATGTAGTCGAAGATGACTTGCAGTTAAGCTTGAAATGATCTTCGCCTTGGAACTCAGTGCCAAAGAAAGCTGCCAAAATACACCGTTAAGTAGCTGTTAAGCTTCAAATTTACTAATGGTGCACCATATTGTAAAACTCAAGTTTATGGCAGGATTTGAACGCCGGACCCTGCGCATGTCAGTCAGCGCCAATTCCTAGCATCTTCCCTGTCTATCTTTCCTACACTGACTATCTTAACGACAGAAAGGATATTGTCAACGATAAGTAATCATAAATATAACAAACAGTTCCACAAACACATGACCCCTGTTGCTAAAAAAAAGCCATTACAATTGTTACTAATGTCTTACGCGACACATGTGATCCTCCTTCGATTTACAGAAAAAAACTCTACATTAAGCTCTTCCCGCCTATCTAATGGATTCAGCCAACTCTCCCAGGACCTTAGCATCATTACGCAAAAAAATATATAAAGAAGAAAAAATACGTCGAAAAAACTCCTGGGAGACCGAAGGTGTTGCCACCCCAGTATTTTCTTACCCCAGAATAGGGAGGCAATATCATACACCATTAGCAATTTCGCTACTTTTTTAACGGTGTCACACTTAATAAATATATTATTATGGTATGACTCAGCATTAAATATATCAAGACGAACCTATTTTACTAACATAATCTGTTGTTTTATTTAACTGGTAGACTAAAACAAAGGTTTGCACTCAAATAACGTTACTATATTGTTTTATTAATTAATTCAATTATTTTACGGTGCAGTACTTTCGATAACTGGCACCACGGTGGGAGGCAAATTCCGAATCCAAATTTAAAAAAGAACACAACCACCATAATTTTCTCTCACGTTATGTTCCTTTTTCGAAATTTGTAATTCGAACAAAAGCGCGCGCGGCGCAATGGTGCATGCATGATTGATAGTGGAGCAATGACGGCGCGCGCCAAATGAACATTCGATTTTTGAAAAAATAAAAGGCCTTGACCTCTGCAAGTACAGAGCAGTTAAGGAATAAGATATTACTTGCTCAGTGGGAATAAGGAGTAATTACTATTATTAATACCTATTGGAACATTGGAATCATGTATAAATTACGCAGAACCAAAGGAAATAATAAAGAGATAATTATTTATTATATAGATATTCATTTTCATTTCTCAGATATTTCACAAATAAATAAAACATAAAACATAAAATTACTAATAATATAACATGTAAAATTATCATTAAAATCTCAATTTTTGTAACTATTTTTGTTATGCAGCAACAAAAACACTCTAGTTTCAACTTTCATGATGAGATTGCTGTTTTTTTAGGGAATCGTATCCAAAGGGTGAAAACGGGACCATATTACTAAGACTCCACTGTCCGTCCGTCTGTCACCAGGCTGAATCTCATGAACCATGATAGTTAGTTGAAATTTTCACAGATGATGAATTCCTTTTGCCGCTATAACAACAAATACTAAGCAATCAGCCAATTGCGAGTCGGATTCGTGCACGATGGATTCCATACCCGTCGTGAAACTAAAAAAAAGGTTATAATATAGTATCTTATGTTGTATTGATGTAGTACGGTCCTATAGGTGCGCGAGTCGAACTCGTGCTTGACCGTTTTTTTTATTAGATAGATTACATGAATTTGACAAATTTTAATTTAACTAAAACCGATTGTTGCTGGCACTACTAAGCTAAGCATTGATGATCGAGCAAACTGCGCTATTGCACCGGTGTGCTCGGTTTCAAATTATTTTTGCCACCCGTGTTAAATGATGAAAATTATTCACCTTTAATTCATATTTTTTTTCCATTTATCATGAGGTTTATATGTAGACACAGAGCGTTCAAACAATGAATCCTGCAATGGTGATATCATTAAGAGAAAAGTGTTATAATGATGAACGAGAAATAACAAAAGAAGCACGACTTACTTGAATTTGGCAAGGGGCAGTAACGCCAAGTCAAAAGACAACTGCCTCATCCCGGCTGACGCCTTTATAGCCAATTTGCGTTTTGTTCCCGCACCGAAAATGGGAAACTTAAACTGGCGGGCATAAAGTAAAATTACATCGTCTGTAGAACGCGAAAATTGCCCTATCGGGGTGAGAGTTGCCATAAACAAATACTAAAAATCTTGTAACCGAAATAAGGTGCACTCTAAATAAGAATTAAAGTAGAATTGCTGAGGTGTGACTCCCGGGGGTG
Organism: Plagodis pulveraria; assembly: GCA_963890685.1. Classification (NCBI taxonomy): domain Eukaryota; kingdom Metazoa; phylum Arthropoda; class Insecta; order Lepidoptera; family Geometridae; genus Plagodis; species Plagodis pulveraria. Next base: position 3,115,091 of record OY982964.1, on the reverse strand, counting down.
AGACGAGGGGTGTCGCGATATTCATAATGCAAAAAATTGTAATAACCTGGTGAATTTGAACGGAGGTGGCGATGGGTGTTATATTTATATGAAGGCAGCCCCATGGGGATTTGTCGAGGAAATTGTCTAAATATGCCGTTAGCTATGGGGCATAATGTCGTATGGGGATGTGATGAACGTCGTATGCTAATAATAATAACTGATGCATGCATTGAGGATGTGCACCTCATAAACTGTTCAAAATTTTATATTTCTTTTATGGCAATATCCAGGGATATCCCTCAGGCGTTAGTTAGCATGACCTTCATAGCAATAATTTATGACCTGTTTTATTGTTAGTCGTTGCACCTTATAAACATAAAGATATAATTTTATTAAATGATGTTTAGACTCTTCTCTTATTTTTATCTGTTCCTGGCTACGTTAAGTGGTTTAGGCATCCGCCGCGAAATCGTAGGACGCTGGTTCATTTTGCGCCCGGAAAATAAAATTCAGTGATCCAATAATTTGTAAAATACATTAAGTCCCTTAAACATAACCATAGGTACATATATTACTGTGATTGTGAACATTTTAAAACAATATCATAAAGATAACGTGTATTGCAAATAATACGACCCTTACGTTGTTAAAGTTTTTATTGCAAAATCTTTCGAAGATTTATACAAAGTGAAAAATATTGGAATCACCGACGATCCCTTTATTTTGTTTATAAAATACCTACAAATATAACAAGCAATCTCTCACCAACGTAACTAACAATTATATCCCAATTACTCCGAAATAAACTCCCCAAAACAATGGTAACGTTTTGCGTTAAACATGGCAATTAACATACATAATTCTTTTTTCAAAATTAAAACAATTGGTACCTACGAAAACTGTTTCGATTCTATCATTCAGAATATCCATAATGATAGTTTGCGTTCGAAATTTGAATCAAACGTTGGATCTCTTCGGGCATCATTTTGTAACCAACAATTATTTCAACGGAATAACTATTAATTATTGTTTTAAGTCGTTCCAATGTTGCCAGTTTGAGGATTAAAATTGGACGATTGGTGTTTTGTTAATTTGTTTAATTCGGTGTTTTAAATTGGGTTGAACTGGGTTATATAAAGTTACGATAATTACAAAGTTAAAAGGTAGTGAATTTCAAGTTACATACTATTTGAATGACTTTTAGGAATTGACTAAACTAATACCAAATTTCGAAACAAAATTAGTAAAAATATCATAACTAATAACATAACATTCTCGTAAATCTGGCCTTCTTAAATTTATATTATGTAGATATTTGTAGAAAAATTATGACGTTGAAAGTATTTAAAATATTTTGTCTAAATCAAAACATTTGGGTTTATCATTATTATTTAAATCTAAAATCTATACATCCACAAGGCACACCACCTGCCGTACCTGCGTTCCTGATGTCCCCATTCCCACAATAAATCACATGTTTTTCAACTTTTTTCTGAATCTCCCGCTTTTGTACCCCGGTCTCTGTCTGGAGGTATCTTTTCCGCTTTTATAGGGTATTTTTTTACCGGCAATAATTCATGTATAAAATGTGTTATGGTATTTTAAATATTTTTTTCTAGTAGCATGATGTGAATTGGCGTGTGTTTCTTCTTGGCAAAATTGTAACATGATGATAAAATTGCTTATATAAATCTTGAGAACATTTTACGATTATGTTGATGATATCTAAGTTTAAATACTTTTATCAATAACATCATCACCACAATGGTTTAAGGTTAGGTCATTTGGCCAAACGCCTGTCTGACGCTAACCGTTTAAATATTTGTATACCCTGACCTTTCAGTTAGGGGGGGTGATAAGATGGTAAAGAATGTTGAGCGCCAATCTGCAGCAAATCTCTTTTCACATCTAGTTTTATAGTATATTACCCCCTTAGTCGCTGTTCACAATCATCTGATGGGATATTATGGAACAGTTCTTCTCTGATAAAACTAGATAAATTAGACAGCGTTTTCTATTCCTATGATGATATAAAAGTGTACTTAATTATTTTTGTGATCGAGTTCTTAATTCAAAATTATTGTTCCAGGCAAATGGTGTCCGTCGCGGCGTGAATGGTCCTCTCCGCCGGACGTGGCGCGGCGGGTCTACTCCTCAGTGTTCTTGGGCAGCCCGGGTGAGTACCCAGGTAATGCGGGGAAAACAAATGGGGGGCGGGAGTGGTTTGCGTTTTCAATGTTACCATTCGAAAAAAGTTTTCATAATTGGTGTAACATACAACTATGGTACTTCCCAAACAGTTTTATTGTGGTGGCATTTAAGGCCATATATACTTTGAAATAAAAAAATATAAGCTATCTTCTGCGGAATATTTAGATATCGTCCAGATGTAGAATCTAAGCCATTAAAGTAATTAAAATATCAATGTCACGAGTGATAAAATAAGTTTTAGTCAACGCTTATTGACACTCAATACCTACTAATGATATTTAAAATGATGTAAGTACTTAAACATTTTTTTGAGGTTTACAATATCTTTTAGTAAATGTAAATAAAACACATAATTAATAAATTAAAATTTTACTTTGTTGAAAAATTACTACAAGACAGATAGTTTCAAGAAGTAATGGTCTAGCATTAATCTAACTAGAGATACTTACCTATTAAAAAGTGTCTAAAAGTTTGGCTTACGTCATACTAAAAAATAGCTAACATCCAAACGTAAACATTTTACCTAGAATGAGTTATGAGTCGTTGAAAAACATATTTAACATATTTTTTTCTTGGCTTCATTTGGAACGTTAAAACGCAAGTCATTCCCGAGTCTTGTCCTAAATCTTTTTAATCTGAAACAAGTTTTAATTGTAAGAAAATGCGAAAATAAAAACAATTCTTAACACCATATTTTTTAGCCTGAAAAAGATCTTATACTTTTAAAACTTGTTATATATATACACACTAAACACATCTACAATTCACTACACACATTATTTATATTTTTTGTGTTTTTGCTTCTAAAAACCAAGATTTAGAATTTTGGTAGGATTTAAATTTTTTGTCAAATTTTTATTTCATTACTTATATGACTAAACTGTTGTCAGAACTAAAGAAACGATAGTTATATCAAATTAGGTTTCAAGTGATATACTCGTAATATTTCCCTACTTGGTTCCTTTAAGATTTCCTCGAAAATGGTATTCCGCAAAACGTCACAGCAATTTTAGATATAATATCATAATAATCTAAAATCGATACCAATTAAACTGACAAAACTAGCCCTTCCTAGACACCAATTCGAAATTCAAATTTGATATTTAAAAGGAGAGCAGTAATATAACAAGCCAGCTAGCTACGTTCTACGTTGTCTGTGGGCTGGCTACGTCACGCCGAGCTGAGAAATGAGGCTCAATCCATCACGGTGACGCGGCACAGAACTCGCGCAAGGTCATGTACCCACACACCTACTCTCTATGCAACTAACAATTCATAGTACAGGACTTTTTAAAGTGAAATCTATTGGTTTGAAGGAATATTTTTCAACACGAATTAAGTTGTATGTAGTACCTATTTTATTTAAATAGGTATCCTAACATTTAGAAAAATTGAATATTTTGACAAGTTTCGAAACTTAATCACCTACTGTAAACCTTTATGTAGGTATGTAATTGTTTTCACAATGAGTAAAATGTGTAAAAAAGGCAAGTTAGAAATGTGGGGCTTTGGTACTACCTACAATACCTACGAATGGCATAAAATGTACCATTTTTAATTGAAACAGGTTAGTCTCAGACTTAAGAGAATCTATATGATATGGAATATCAGCTTATATCGACGTATCGATTTATGCAAAATGAGCAGTCGAAGGTATGTCAGTGCAATTCGTCATGAAATTATAGCGCCATTTTTCATCACAGTGTTGCAAGGTCGTGAGAAGAGAAAAATATTGCACTTACATGTCTTGCAATGTGTGATTTTTAATATGTAGGTTTTTTTTTTTTTTGCAGACAATGTTCTCCCGTTGAGTAGAATTGTCAAGTATTAAAATTATTTAAAAAATCGTAAGAAATCCACATACGTTCTTATTCACCAATAAAAATATATTCATCAATAAAAACTTGATTAAGCTCGGAAATACCTTAATTAAGTTGCGAAATCAATTTTATTCCTATTTTAAATTCAAAGGATAGGTATCGCTCATAATAAAAATCATTAACTAAAACTTGGACATGGCAACGCCATCTATCGATTCGGTCACAACACTCCGCTCTCATCACATCATTACTCTAAATTAAGTGTTACCGCGCCCGCATAAAGTTCCAATTACTCTGACACGGGAATGCACTTGCACCGTTATAGAACATACGGATCGCAATCCATTTCACTCTGACCCGAACATTGACGCCCGTTTGTCTCGCTCTATTTTAACACGTCAGCGTCATTGCCCGTTTCCATTACACTATATCAATTACCGAACGGTGAAGCTTTACGCGCTTCGATTACCTTCCTATTTTTACCCAAACTATTTGGTAACTGTATAAATTCTTGCAGTTGTATAGGTACTAAGTATGTACAGATAAGTTCGTAGGTACAACGGTGAAAAATAAATTGAATCGGAAAAATCGGCGCCAATTTATTTCGAAGCAACATTTTCGATTTTTATCTAACGCTACAAAACACCGAAGACGGATTAACAATGGATAGCAGCAACGAGAAGACAACAAAAAGTGCGATGGAAAGAGAAGCTCCACCGAGTCGTATCCGTCTTCAGTGAGAAAGGAACCGGTGCGAGCGAGAGCACTAGATGTTGTCTTAACGACGTGCGAAAGAGATAAAACAATTCCTTATGTCGCTATTCTTAGGTCGTTTGCGCGTTCAAAATGGCACTTTAGACGCAAACGTTAAGGTCGCAGTTTCATTGTTTTGATTAGGCATTGACGATTGTGCGGTAATGTAACGGAATGTTATAACTTCATTTGTTTCTGTTCTGAATCAGGTCCTTGACTCGTAAAAAATAAGGTCGTTATTCGTTTGTTGGTGTCGCGTGCGATGTGCGCGGTGAGGGTTGCTATGGTGACGGGCGCGCTGGAATGCTCGTATGCGGAGAGCCTCGGTCGCCTGTTCCAACGGTGTTTTTACCTAAATTAGTAACAAAAACAATGCTCTCCGCTCCCGATAATGAGTTATGGATGTGTGCAGAACGCATGATCAGCTTCTTGTTTTATTTATGTCGATGTATTGAAAATGATTGTAAGAATTTGCTCCGGTTATAGTGTTTTTTCTCTCAGTAGGTATGCTTAAAATGTCGTGAAAACCTAAACAATAAGCGTTAAAATATAATTTCAGATTAAATGAATGTTATTAGCTACAAAGTGTATGTAGGTTGATACCTAGGTATCCACTAACATTGCTGTTTTCTTCGTTGAATCAGAAGTCATTATTTCTCGAATGAGTTTTGTCATATAAAAAACGTTACAATCAAACATTTGCATTTGGAATTCACATTCCACAATACCTACTCATAGATATGTATCTGTATATACCTACCTACCTTTTGAAATTAGGCGAGGATAGAGATGGCATGTTAGTGATATGCAAGAGTGAACGAGCGAGCATTAAATTGCTCAATTTGTGCCTCGGCTCTTAAGGTCCTTCATGTCTTTTTTTTAAATCCAATGAGATCGATCGTTGGCCATGTCCGCAAATTAGAGAGAGAATCGTTGTTCGTTAGCGATCGCTGCAGTTCGAGATGCCGCAACCGCCATCCAGAGATGTTCTACTTGCGCTTTTACTGCGACTATACCTTCGACTCACCTCGCGTGTGCAGTTTAATCTTAATCTACGTCTGTAGAGACTCAAAGCTCACCGACATTGCACAGAAATGCATTTCAGTATAGCCAGTCTCGAGGCGCTCATTTCGCTCGAACCTTAACAGCAGAACGTTAAAGTCACTGCTCGTTGTCTGGATGCGATCCGAGGTCGCGCGAAAATTGCACTCGTGGCTTCATTACGTCCTGTACAATGACCAGACGTTTATATACTTTATTATGTTGGCAAACGGCGCTATTAACTCAAGTACCTATATCTATTCCCTTACGAATTGATCGTAACAGATACAAGAGATGAGATAGCGCGCGAATTTAACTCACAAACCAGTTTTCTTCAGTTAATTTACTCTCAGGTCTTAAGCAATTTAAATAACAGCCCGTGATTCGTTGTGGCATCTAAATGATCGTTAAAATGTTACTTTGTAATAGGTACGTACCTACCTATCGAAATATAAACTGGTATCGATTTTATTCAACTACCGTGTTATTTACTATAATAGTATATGTTTATAGTGTTTTTGTTACATCCTTTTCTGTTTGTGTCATAAAATACATTGTAACAATGCCTTTTATGTATATGAGTTTTCTTAGATTATTACTTATAATCTATACTGGAAAGAATTCATAGACGAACAAGATGGTGACTCAATAAGTAAACGCTGCGTTTACGGAAATGGAGTAAGCATAACGTCGCACGATCGTAAAAAGGTCGTAAAACTGGCAATATTAATAATGAGTATCCATTCCGTTGATATCTCCTTATGAGGCATTGAAAAATGGTCGCTCGATCTGCGTGCGGCGATGGTCGTGACCATCTCGTCACAATTAAATCAATCACGAGAATTTTAGCGTTTGTCCTAATTTTTACACGGGTCAGGCAGGAAGTTAGGTAGGTATATATATAGGTATATATTTGATATTCTTTGTAGGATGGTGGTCGTTGCGTGAGAATGCAATTTGTAAGTTTCGCTCACACGCGCCGTGACCTGTGACCCTGACTGGAGCCACACCGCGCTGCCATATCTTACCCAGTGCCGGTGCCGGGCCTGCCGCTCTCCGATTATATGCTAATACACGAATAAACTTTCGTTTATGTAAACGAGTACGGAATGAAATTCCCATAACCTTCAGTGTTTATTGCGGCCGGCTATGACAAACGTAATTTCGAACCAGCATTTATTCCCTCCAGATATAGCTAGTTAGTTATCGTCGTAGGTAGATCGGAGAGTATCGAAGACACATTATCGACAGCCTTGAACGCATAAAAGCGGAATTCAGTAAAACGCAGCACACCCACGTCTTCATTAAAAGCGCTGGCTTATCGATAAAATTGATCTTGTTACGAACAATGAAACGCGTCGAAACAAAAACCAGCCGACCGGTAAACGAATACGAGAAACGTAATCGGGGCGAACGTCGCACCAAATAAAATAAAACCTCAATCAAAAATCTAAAGGCATTCGGTATCATAACCGGAGTGGTGCGTCGACCCGGCCGCCATATGAAAACACGAACCGTGTGGGTTACACGCCCGCAAACAAAAAAAACAAAGGAGTAATAATGTAACGCACTAAGTATCCGTCTTAAAAATACGCCTCGATCTCTGTTGCGCGCGTCGCAGCATTAACGCGTCGCGAGAGTGCTATGCGGCTCCGTGCCAAATCGGACCAAAAGTAGGATGAGTGAAGGTCGAGAGTCAGTTCTGTTGGTCCTCGCAGCGGAGGGTCGGAGGGCGGGTGGAAAGGGGCGCGCGGGGCGCGGTGGTGATGGATGGCCCAATCAGGCGGCGTGGCGGTGCCGGCCGCGCTAATCGAGCAGTGCGCCCCGAGAGCCGGACGCACACAGGCGCGCCGCCGCACACAGCCTGCGGCCGCCGCGATCCCGCCCGCCCGATACCACCGCCGATTACACCTAAAAGCGCATCGAAAACCTTTTCGAAGATAATACATAATACCTACCCTCGATCCAAAGGCCACCGGCCGAGTCCACAAGGTCCGGCAGAAAATCGATGAAAAACAGCCGAGACGACAAAATTGGGGGCGGTGTGCAAACAAAACGGGCCTTCGTCCGATGAATAACGCCGTATTTACGTCTATATCCGGCAGTTCGGTGGATCGATAGCCACCAACTGTTGTAAACAACCAAACGAGAACTGGAAAAAACGGCGAACGCCACCCTCACGGGACTATTAACGGCCACGTGACTAATTTTGGGAGCTGTCACCAGCAGCCCGACCACGTGGCCGGCAGTTTACTCCGTTCCACTCTCTTACAATGCAGCACGCGCGTGACCTACGATTCCGCACTGAAGGGTTTTGACAACAATAGTCTCGTTATCCGCATGTAGGTTCACATCCGCCAACATGATTTCTTTTAGCTCATACGATCACCTGCCACAAAAACACGAAGATAGATCACGGCAAACAATTAATTATGTCCCGTCGGCCGACGAAAAGGATCTTTATAAATCAACGGACATCGCATTTTATCCTTAAGAGACCTTTCTCCCACTAATCCCGATAGAATTGAAACGAATCTAATGAAACGGGGATACGTTAAAAAAACACGCTACATCTCGATGCCCTACAATCATTTTAACTTTTTTCCGACGTTCGCTCTCGAGGCGTATTTTTTATTATTTTTAATTCTGTCTCTGGACTTGTGTTTCTTTTCTTTTTTGTTGCCTTTTCATAAATATTTTAAAATCGGATTCAGTCGGGGACAGGCGAGGCGAATGGATTAGGATTTAGATATTTTCGGGCGAGTAATTTATGCCCCTCTTTGTTGAGATATGAATAATGAAAGAGATGATAAATCTTTAGTTTGCTATCGGCGACGCGTAGATATGTCGGATCTTGGCAAGTCGTTCTAGCAGTTTTCACTTCATACTCGTATTGTGTATCACGCTGATGTTTGTTTTACATCGTTTATTAGACGGCTTTGTTAACTAAACAAAAACGTACTGTTCACTATTGTCATTATTGATGTTCTCCCACATTTTATTCAACCTCTAAGCCACTCCGAAGAGGAATACATGAAATAACCTCACGATATTTCTCAATTTTATTGTAATCAAATTTTAAAACGCTCCCATTTAAATTCCAATACAAATGATCTCGACCATAAAGTACCGGCAGCTATTCCAAATATGTTCCTCGTTTAAAAAGCTCTTAACAAAATTATTAATGTAGGTAACAAAAAAAGGGTCAAGTTGATGATTTACCGACGTCAATTTTGACAGCTCGTAGTTTTGTTTGACCAAAATTATAGTAATTTTGACAAAATACCCATCTCCTTAAAATAAACGCTGCTTTAAAAGAAATCATGATGGAACCAGGCGTAGCTATAGAATGTCAGGAATGCGGTCAATGTAATTCATAAACTGGAAATGATTGAGGTTCGATATTATTTTCGCAGATCGCCTTTATCTCAGAGCTAACTAGTAAAACCGTTTTAATTCCAATAAGATGCTGGATAATATTTCTTTTTATTTTGTCTATAATTTTGTAATATGATTTTATATCGTCGATAAAAAGGCCACACTAAACTACGCGACGCGGCGCGGCGCTGCGCGCGGTTACTTTTTGCAAGCTAACAATATTTTTGCATCGAAATAAAGACAACTTTTTATTCATAAGCGACCGTTTTGAGCGTTCAAAAATAATAATGACTTGGATATAAAAAATGCGAATTTATACGAAGGCTTGTAGGGTCCCGGTGACTTTAATATGATTTCTTATAGCGAGAAGTCCTTATTAAATAAACTCTAAAAACGAAAATTATGTCTCCTTACGCGGGCCGACCGATCACAATAAAAATGGGGATTTGACAAGATTAAAATTGTAATTCAAGTTATTCTCGACGTGTATCTTATTGCTTTTTCGCTACGGTTTATGTTTGTTATTACTTTTTGTGTGTTGTAACATTGATTCAGTTGTAAGACGTAATCCTGACAGACGTTTCGAAATCGTTTAAAATATAGCTATATATTTACTAAGATGTGATTACTGTTTTACTAAAGAAATTATAAATAGCAACCAAATAGATTTCTTTTTTTTAGATAATCATATCAAAAAAATTAACTACAACTTAAGATGAACATAAAGCTAGTCTGTTTTTCGTTATTAAATTTTTATTATATTTACAGTGATAATGTCACTATATGTACCTACCCAATCAAGAATTATCCACAAGTATTCCATCTACATGATAATATAAAACGTTAACCAATTTAAAATCTATCATTCCCGTTACTCTCCCACAATTGGGTGGAGTTGCCGTTAACTGGCAACACCGGCCATCAGCGCCGCCATTACAGAGATTACCTCTAATGTAATGTGTCGGCGATTTGAAATAATCGCGCGGATTATTTCGACGTGTACCTACGTCGTGTTGTTAATCAATATAATGAGTGCCGTCTAGTGGTTTAGAACACCATATTGATAGTGCACACGATATAGGTAGATGTCCTGCATGCTTGATTCCAGCTTTTATATAAGTACCTACCAACCTCCATGGTCTATTTTCAAAGTTATTTCAGTCCATGAGAGCCAGTAACATTACTGGCATATGAGACTTGACAACTATATATTGGTATCAGAGTGACGGGCGCGGTGCAGTTCGTCACTTCTGACGAAGCGCATCTGTTATAGGCATAGTTTAACGCTTAACAATAGGTGGGCTTCGTGCTTGTTCCGTCACACGTTGAAAAATCTAGATGTAGGTACTGCTACCCTGTTGGTTACCGGAATATAATTGCACCCTCTTACACTGATTCTCAAGACGCTTGCCAAGCACGGAGATTATGGCAAACTCTCCCTAATAGGAGAAGCTTTTGATCAACAGAGGGACGTTATGGGTTTAATAGTAGGTACATAGTTATATAAAGATGACGAATACTAGGCATAATTTAATAATTTTTACACAAATTATTATTAATAATTTAATAATAGCAAACTGAATTACATGTATAATCCAGGCGTAAATTCGCATTGAAAAATATCTATATATTATATCTATTTCCTTATTTATTCCTATCACATTTCAATGATTAGGACCAATTATATATTTATAAGATTGAAAATATTATGTCCTATTGAAATAGGTACTGCCGCGAGGGCCATGGTTCTATAATTCACGACGTGGACAAATAGGACTTCTCCGAATTATAATAGTGCTCACCACTTTCACGTAAAAACCTGTAGCCAAGCACGTAATAGAATTTTCCGATAGCTGTCATTTAGAGACTGTTCCCATTATAAGCTAAGCGTTTTACCACCTTCGACCACATCATCACTTACCATCAGGAGAGATCGTGCTCAAAGGTCTACCTATCAACATAAAAAATGTTACTTTTTAAAACTATTTCCATAATTACAAATTCAAATATTTACCTGTAGAACACTTCTGATATTATATTTACCTAGTATTCCGCTGTACCGATACTTTCTCGAATAAGTACTGGTTTTGATCTGACGAAGCCTACAGTTTTTACTTTGATATATCTATGGTCAATAGTATGACAATGGTAGAAAAGGTCCAGAATTTATTGCGATAAAAAATCTATTACATCTAAGTATACCTCTTAACCACAAGAAATTAACGCAGACGACGCCTTTAACTCAACTTGTCAACGGCCGCACCAGTCTGCGGTGAAAACTTCACGCAAACTAGTAACCATAAAAATACTAATAAATGTGTGCTAATAAAACATGCTGTAATGAGACCTTTGTACTAGAATACCATGTTTAAATAAGACCGTAGTGAAACGTGGTAAAGTACTCATATAATAATAGTATTTTGTGTATATGTAAAAGTACTAGTATTCATTCAATAGTATTTTTAACTACGTACTGGTCTCTGTGGTCGGACTCTCTGTAAGATCGTAAGCCGTTTTGTATTTGGCTGGTTGTCGCAGGATAAAAAACTACAGTCCCACACACTTATCTGTTCAGGCGGCAAAAAAAAGAACTACAACATTCCTTCAAATTGTGACAGTTTGTAGTTGATTTCCATGACCAGTAGCGCCCTCGAAAACTGCACAGTTAAGTTGGTGGTACTATACAGCTCTCATGCTTTTACATCTCAGGAATCTTCCTACCCTAGACAAAATTGTGGTGTTTTTTTTTTATTTTTTATTTTTTATGCTTTATATGTTAGCCTTTGACCACTATCTCACCTGATGGTAAGTGATGATGTGGTCGAAGATGTTGTTCAGGCTAACCTAGAAGTACTGGCTCTCAAGGACAGCTGCCGGAACACACCGTTAGGTGCTTGGCGACAGATTTTCTACTTGAGGGTGGTAGCTAGCCAGGCGGGCATTCGCAAAATGCCCTACCACCATGCTATAACGACTGCCATCTTAAGACAACAACCGGGACCGACGGCTTAACGTGCCCTCCGAAGCACGGAAACGCTCAGTAGTAATGTCACTAGCGGTCACCCATCCAACTCATGACCGCGCGCGACGTTGCTTAACTTTGCTGATCGGTTAAGAACAGCTAAGTAAACTTCGCTATGAGCGCTTCAACCCCCTGTGGGTGCCGGTGCTAGAATTGCACTTCCCCATATCTTTTTTTACACTGCGATCCCCAAGACGCCTGCCAAGCGTGGGGATTATGGCAAGTACCACCTAAATAGGGGAGGCTATGTTCAGCAGTGGACTATCCGGCCAGTACAGACAAAGTTGTATAATTAAATAGCTGAAGCAGAATGAAGCAGTCATAGCTCATTGGCAATAGCTATGGACTGCCGTATTGCTGTTCATGGTTCGAATCTTATACAAACCTTGCCCACTTCTACTATAATTTAAAACAAAATCTGTCTCCAGCATTTATTCAGTACACAGTGCATTTTTATGTTTGATACATATACAAAACACCTATAAACATAGAAGGAATTTTGAAGCAATGATGGCCGAAAGGTAATGACTGCCGTGCCGCAAGTCCCTGGTTCAATCCCCACCGCCGGCTTGAGTTTCACCGCATGGTGGAAAGGCTTTTTGCGATTGCCCGTCCGGCTAGCTACCACCCTCAAATAGAAAATCTGTCGCCAAGCATCTAACGGTATGTTCCGGCAGCAGTCCTTGAGAGCCAGTGAAATTACAGGCACATAAGACTTAACAGATGTGCAATTCGTGACTTGTGATAAAATGCATCTGATATAGACAGAGGTTAGTCCGCTTAACATCAGGTGGGCCTCGAGGTTGTTCCGTCACAAAAAAAGGTACACGTTTTGTTTCTTAAGGCTAACTCAGTCTTAAATGTCTAGGATTTATATAACAAACAATTACCTCTGTATTCTTTTTAATTAATAATATCAACATAGTTTTTACGAAGCAAGATACTCAATGGCAGAGACAATGCTATGAGAGCTTTTATAAAGTTGACCTACTTCGCGTAAAACGGGCACCACCTTTACCTGTTTTAAATTCTGTTCCTTTCTATGTAATTTACATCAAAACATTCGATTTTTAAATTAAGTGCAGTATATTCACATACTATTCGAAAAGCTAATTCATTCGTATCGATTTTTAATCTATGTGCTGCTACTCGCCGCTAGAGGGCGCTTTGTAAAATATATTGTAGATTCAGTATTCGGTACAATCTGGTACAAAAATCATACTTGCTGTTTTTTTTATGGTTAATATTATTGTAAGTATGGAAAGCATAAACCTATTTTTAAGTATTTTCAAGCATTTTGCAATTTATTATATAATACATAGGTACTTTTTCTATCAATATTATGGTACTCAGCAGATGAGTCTTTATGAAAGTTGAAATAAGCCCGAGGTCCATTTTCATTTAAGTTGAAAATCTGTCGCCAAGTACCTAAAGCTGTGCTCCGGCAGCTGTTGACGGCCAGTATCTTCTAGATTAAGCTTGTTTACTATACGCAAAAACATCACCACCTATAACAACAGGTATAATGGTAGCGTAAGCCTGCTTTTCGACTCGAAAAACAAAACAATGTATTTAATCTGTCCTCGTCGTTTATTGTGTTGTCTAATTAAGATACAATAGGTTCGCTCCCTATTAAGTGAGACCAAATTAGTTTGTCCAAAATGGACGTCTTTTTTTTGCTATCGTAAAGGAACAAGTACAAGGAAAACCTGGTGTTAAGGCGGTAACTTCGAACAGCCTATATCCTATAATAGACGCAGTTCGTCACAACTGGCAAACTGACTGCGCCAATCACCCTGAGACTAAAGTTGTTAAGTCTCATGCACCTGTGATTTCAAGTTTGTATAAATACATATGCTTTTATTTCTACGCCTTCAGGGAGTACAAGCGAATATATTTATGTTGTTATTGTGAAATTTCCACGATTCAGAGAATTTTACAAAGCACTAGTGAAATGCAAAGTCAAAGTAAATAGACTAGGTACTGAAGATATACAATGAACAAGTAAACGGATCCAAGATTACCAGGAAACAATCAGACGAAGGCGGTTAACCCGGAGAACATAACAATATAACTGGTTACAATAATGCATTCCATATTCCCATCGTAATTGAACATCGTATGCAAATGCGGCGCGCGCTCGCCATCTCTTTAATATTTATAGGAGCCTGGTACTTTTGCCCGCACGGCAGGTGGAACCCTGCCCTATTTATGTTATTGTTTACATCTTGTTATCGTTTTGTGTCTATGGAATAGAATAATAGAAGATATATATTATTATGTACTCATTCTACATGATCTTTATTCACACGTGCATAGACTTTCAAAAACAACTGGTAACTTTGACTTTTCATGATAAATGTCATTGTCATAATCATGGATATCGTCACTATCGTATCTTTAATATACCCATTATAGTGTTAATTCATGGAATAATTAATATATGATCATTTTATGAAAGGATGCTCCATTCAAATCAAGTATTTTCTACTTTGAGATAATTTTTTATGTAATTTACAGTTAATTAACAGAGGTAAAAATCGATCGGTAACACTTGATCGAAATACATTGAATGGTCTTAATGATAATTTTACTGGGCTTCAGGACTATTTACGTATTTGCCAATATTAAAAAAAATACTAAGATTTGCTGAATCAAACCATAGAGTATATATAGACTTCGAGTTCTAAAAAAGCGTGTTATTGCCGAATCCTGGCTCTCTCTTTAAGATTTTTTTACTGTACCTCAAAGTTGTTGTAACTCTGTAGAGCATAAAATAGCATTTGCCTATTCCTTGTGATGCCATGTTAGTTTTAACTGCGCATAAATAATAGAGATTATCTCAATCTGGCGACATTGTGGTTCACACCTAACACATTTTAGCTTTTCGACGAAGTGTTTACTACGTGTACATCATTAGACGTGCTCGTTAATCTCTCCTATTCCGCATAAATTTACATTTTAACGGGCGACGTGACATCTCTTCAAAACATTAAAATTAGAACAGAAAAGGGTTCAATAAGTAGTAAATTGTAATGAGAGGTCCGTAGGAGTCGAATAGAGGTTGGTCCAATCAACGCCGGCCGCGCTTCGGGCGATCGGTGAAACAAATGACTAGCGCACGTCGAATATGATGGAATTTCATTATAATAGTAACGACCGACGGTGGAATTGTTTCTTATTTTAAATTTGAAATTATGTTCCAAAATTCTTTGAGAATAATTTTAGTTAAACATCAACTCTAATGTTGTGAATTTTGTGAACACTGGCCACAAAAACTTTCGCCAACTCAAGTAGAAACGAAAAAAAATATCCTTTTCTATATGTAGAGAAAATAATTACATCGTACAATCACATTCGGCAGATTTGCGACAAAATTGCCTACCTGCACCTAACTTCCGACTGCAGGTTTGCCCGCATGGAGTTCGGTTATCGCGCTCTCTCTCTTGAACTAGTGAAATCTGGATAAAGCGTTATCCTGTGTTTCGTTTTCAAGGGAACGTTTTATCGAAAAAGATAGGTTTTAGATCTACATACGTAGGTATACTAAGTTTTATCTTAATCCATTCAGGCGCTTCGGAGAGGAGTATTAATCAAGAAGTTTATACATGCCCTAGAGTTTGAAATACAAAGAATACTTTGAAGTAAAGAAATAATATGTATTAAATGTTTATTTCTGTAGGATCACCACGTTGCATCCTATGTTTAGCACACATATGTACCGTTTTCTTAGTGACCTATATGTTTTTTTAAGTATTGGAATGGAAAACATAACCAACAGCGAATGAACTTTAATTCATTAAAAAGTCGTGGGCGCACCCGCCAGTGTTTTTGTATAATCTTCTTGGACAAGTTGTTTTTCATGTATCTAGGTTCTCGTTGACGTCAATCCCATAATTAGCATTCCGTTATTAACTACACAATCATTGTTAATTATTAATTGTTTCTAATTTCAAACCAGCATGTGTCAAGAGCTGTCAAAGTCAGCCATGATTACTTTATATTTTTTATATTCCTTACGTCATTTTGTATGTCACAAGTATTTGCTCTGTTTGATTATAATAATTGATTATAAGTTTATGAAATTATGATAAACACAGACCGAGTTTTACAGTACTTATATCCTTACTATACTCGGCTTCGTTGGTGGAGTAGTGAAAGTGTCTTTGGCATCTCAAAATCCTGTGTTTGATACCCGGTTCTGACAGCAGTGAGAGTAGTGTTGACAAAGGAATCTCAGTTGCAGTCCGAAGTCTAGAACTGCGCCGTAGATGCTGATTCGATTCCCGTAAAAGAGAAAGAAAATAGATGTGATATTCGGTAATCGTGCAAAATATTACGTGCCTCACACGGAGTACTGTTCTCATATAAGAGCGGGAGCTCCCCAAAAAAAAATACAAATTTAAAACGAAAGGAAAAATTTGAACCACGATTAAGTTTTGAACCCGTAACCATTTTGTAAGCTTAGCATGCATTAAGGCAACAACTACAATTTTAGAAAAGTTTGCATTTCACTCTTTAGTATAGTAATATAATCCCAGTAGTTAAAGGAATAAAATGCAGTTGCCGTGGGCGTAACAATCAGATTACAAACGGCCGAGTTGGGACAAAAAACGGGACAAAACAGTGGGACGACCCACCTTGTCGCCGTAATGCGGGGAGCGCGAAATCTGTATTGTGGTAAACAGGTTAAGAAGTTAATTTCTTGTACACGACCAAAACATACAGTGGCTCTCGGAACTGTAAACCTCGTGATTCTGCCTGCTGAATGAGGGTTCACTGCACACGCTGATGCCGCGTAGACAATAATGAAATGTCCTGAAAAATACCCTGTGTTAATCCAGGACCTAAACTTAGATTAATATATTTAAAATTTTATCCAAATCTGTTCTACCATTTCAGAGTTAAGGAGTAACACACATACACATTAATATTCTCTCTCACACTCATAAACTTTCGCATTTATAACACAAGTATCTCCCTGCTGTTCCATCCGCGTAGATAATGATGAAAAGTGATGCTAAGAATGACGAAAAAAAACTTGTATTATTCTAAAACCTAAACTTATGTATTTTTCAAGTTTCATCCATAACGGTTTTGTAATTTCAGCTTGAAGAA
The DNA here is from genome assembly GCA_963890685.1 of Plagodis pulveraria. NCBI lineage: Eukaryota > Metazoa > Arthropoda > Insecta > Lepidoptera > Geometridae > Plagodis > Plagodis pulveraria. The sequence continues at coordinate 3,097,766 of OY982964.1, read as the reverse complement.
ATAACAAACATAACTCCTGCCTCCTGATATCATCAACAATTTCGTATATATACTAACTCTCAGTTTCTGTAGCGTTTTTAGACGTCTTGATCATTGTAAAGATAAAGATCATTTATTGGCCATAAGATAACATTCGTTACAAGCAGGTCAACTTTTACATTTTTAAATTTTTATTCTAAACATCATGAACATATAACACAAATTAAAAACCTTAACTCCTTTCTAATATTGGTAATCATGCTGGTTCCTGACACAAGAATGACGTTTCCAAGATGTGCATTGACATGTACTCATTAACACTATAAAATGGATTATTATGGAAAAAAGTCTTGACCGTTTGCTTGAATGATTCCATTGTTCAACAGACTGAATAGTGAATGCTCATTAGGCACCTGTCGCGTCATCGAATGACATTGTCCAATGAGCGTTCAGCGTTTGGCCTGTCAACTAATCAAGGCCTTGCTAAACTTTCCAGAAACTCTGGGTTATCCAATACTCCTCTAATTTCTGGAACGTTAATCAAAGTCTTGAGTAGCTGACGGAATAAATACTGAACGATCATTGGTCAATGATAGCCAATGAGGTGATAAACGACCAATGAGCGTTCAGTATCCAGTAAACAGATCAAGTTTTTGAGAAACCTTCTAGAAAGAGGGGGTAAGAATGTAACCAAGAAATACCGATACAACTACTCACTCAATAAATACTCACAATGTCATTGTCACCCCGACTATAATAAAGTTAATCTGATTCCACCGATTGATTGAACGCCAGAGTAACTTGAGAACTTCACAAAACAAAACAACTCAAATATACTGTGTCCTTAAATTCCATCTTTTTGATATCACGGAACCTCATCATCCAGGTACTTGTATGATTCATGCGTAGTATACAAAATATGCAGTAACTCATATTGAGACAAACGTTTTACGTTGTTGTACTAGGGTTTTTACAGTCAGACCATAATGTAAAATGCATTGAAGGTGAACTGGCCGGTCACGTCTCCGTACAAACGTCGAAGAATGATAACTCCCTTATTTGAGGTTGTAGGTAGCTAAGTATTATCTAGATTAATCTATTCTCTACGTAGGTTTGTTTTGTTACGACTTTGCAAAAAGATAACTAATTTGAAATCAACTATCATGTTTTTCGTATTTGCGGATATACAAAGTTGTGTTGTACTGGCTGTACCTTTTTGCGGTTTTTTTTTGCACTCCGTATATTTGTCCGATGTCTAGAAGTTTTCGTTGGTCTAATGCCTGCTCTTCCTTACTTTTTTTATGTCAAAATTATATTTTTTTAATAATAAACTATAATTTAATTAATAAACAATAATATTATAAATAAAAAGAAGGCATTTGTATGTGCAATTTATTTTATTAAATAATAATTATATATGAACGTGAAATTTCTACTCTTTGAATATGACGTAATAACCCAGATGTTTTTTTGACATCCGGACTAAAAGACAACTTAGTCTTTAAATTGACAAAACTAGTCTTTTACAATCGTTAATGCGACTCGCTCAAGCTTTTATTGAGTATACTTCTTGTCATAAGCTCTGTATACTTACAAAGCTTCTTTGGGGAATCGGAAATTCTCATAATCTTAAATGAGTTTTTTTTCTGGCGGTATGTCTTTATTAAACAAATACTAATTAAAATTAAATAAATGAGAAAAAAAAAAATTAAAATAAATTTTTAAAACTAATTTAAACAAATGAGATTAAGTGTGATAATCAGTAAGTAGTAATTACATATAGAGAAAATGACAAACAGTTATGCTTTAGTTAGTTATGATAAAGAGACCACTTAAACTTGTTTTGTATAATAATAGCTGTAAGCCCCCAAATAAAAATAAACAAGAATAAGAATTAAGTTGATTTGTAACAGAAAATATAACACATACAATATTTAACCTGACATTTTATCAGTACAATATCTAAATATATCATATTAAAATATACCAATTATAATCTATATAGAAGAGGTACATTTAGTTGTAAACATTTTTTTTATTAAATGGTCACGTATTGAACTGATCTACTGCATTTATATGCAGGATCCAGCTACACCACCGTATCTCTTGGCGTAAATTAATACCTAACAGAAACAAAACGAGTGGGCATATTTATCAAAAAACCGCGCGGTGTCATCGGCCCTTACGATTACTTGATACCGATGCAACGTGCGCCCGCGCACTGATACTATCTCTTAAACTTATTATAGGAATTTCAACTTTATCTTTATTAGATAGAGTGCAAATTGGATTGAGTAGTTAAGCGATATTTTTTTGTTAATTAAATGACAAGATCAGTCAATCAGTAGGCGATACATATCATCTTGCAGTACCAATTTACCTACTTGCTAGCTCATCGGCAAACAACGGTCTTTGGGAAAAGATACAACAATCCAATATATATGTTACAACCAAAGTAACAAATCTGGATATTATATATACTGTCTAGTCATTATATATAATGTCTACTTAATTTAGATAAAGTGATAATTGACAAAAAAATTTGATATTATTCATGAGACTCATATTTCTATTGGTCACGGAGGTCGCACCAGAATGGTTAAAGAGCTTAAAAATAAATATAAGAATAGTAGTAATTTATGTGGCGCATCGCCGGCCGCTGCCGCGGCACGCTCGCTTCGCTCGCTCGGCTCGCGCGTTGTTGTAGTCACAAGTAACCTAACGCTGCTCCTCGCTTCGCTCGTCGTCGCACCTAAATATGACTTTGCCCTAGACTAAATGATATTTAACCCCTTTTTATAACTTTTACCAATATGTGTCGTGAATTATTGATAATTACTACTAAAAGTAATACATTTCGATCGTTTATTCACATTTACCAAAACAATTTTGAGTCAATTATCACTTTATCTAAATTGAGTAGACATTATATATAATGGCTAGACAGTATATATAATATCCAGATTTATTGCTTTGGCTGTGACATATATATTTATATTTTGAAACGCTCGTAGCGAAGTTTGCTTAGCTGTTCTTAACCGATCAGCAACGTTAAGCAACGTCCGCCGCGGACATGAGTTGGATGGATGACCGCTAGTGACATTACTGCTGAGCGGATGCTTCGGAGGGCACGTTAAGCCGTCGGTCCCGGTTGTCGTCTTAGGATGGCAGTTGTAATAGCATTGTAAGCAATAGGTGGTAGGGCATTTACGAATGCCCGCCTGGCTAGCTATCACCCTCAAGTAGAAAATCTGTCGCCATGCACCTAACGGTGTGTTCCGGCAGCTGACCTTGAGAGCCAGTAATTCTAGGTTAGTCTGAACAACATCTTCGACCACATCATCACTTACCATCAGGTAAAATAGTGGTCAAAGGCGAACCTATCATGCATAAAAAAAAAAAATACAATTGTTTTATTAAAGTAAATATATAGGTAGAGTTATTTTTTGTTTCTGATAGGTAATGTTAGACTACAATCTCACTTATTATAGTAAAATTGTGGTGTGGCCTAAAGTATCAACATGCTATATCTAAAACTGTCTCTCAAGGACAGCTGCCGAAACCTGGTGACCGGCAGTGAAACTTGTCCGGGGTATCATTCGAATCATGAATCCCTATGCAGCAAGCAGCCTGCAGTTTCTGCCACCAGGGTATCATAGGTTCCAAACATAATTTACCTTCAAAGAAAAGAAAGGTGAAGTAATTTGAGTAATATATATGTGGTCTTATCTCTAAGCTTTGTTAAAGACAACTTTCTAGTAACTACAACAGCTCGATATCATATCGATGTTTTGAGGCTTTTATCAGACCTACCTACAGTGCCAACCGAGTTTGGCTTGAAATAAGGAAAAGAAGAAGGTATAAAAAATGATGCTTCCTCCAAGTCGTAAGAATCGACGATGGGAATAATACCAGAAATGGGCAGCAGCGCCTTCTGCAAAACAGCCAGTTGACACTGCAATTCAATGAAACCTGCCTTACGTAGCGAACATGGTGAACCCCCCAACCTCCAATGATATAGAGGCCTTTGTTCAATGGTGGACGTCTTTTAGATATTGGTGTGACGATAGCGTCCTTTTTATTCACGGCAGTATTCCTTTAATAACAAAATACTACGAACTATATACAACACTTCAACTACTACAATAAAAGCATTTAGACAACCTATAAGTCATTGCAGACTCACAGGCAGTCCAAATGCTACAGCCCACTACCAGTTAACAACGTGCCCAGCATGCTGGCAGCATTGCCCTGTTGAATTGAAACTTATTCATTGAGCCATATATAAGGCGTCCTTACATCGAATCCAAACATTACTAGATCATAAAATACCCCTGTTCAGTCTTCATGATCATGTTTCTAAATACCCCACTTATGTTAGATCTGTTTCGGTTATATGGCCAGCTGTCAGAGGCAAACCTTTTTGGGTATTCTCATTCTTAGTATAGTCATCACCAGTCAGCGATAAAAGAACAATTAACCCTGTTGTATACCAATTACGCAGCAATCACCTCTTCAGTGTGCTCTACAATTTTATTCACAATTTCTAACTGTCATCTACTGGCTTTGCAATCTGATGTTCGTATCAAAACGACGTCGGAATACCAAAGCAGTATTCAAAATACAGTAGTACTCGTAAATCTTGCTAATAACAAGATCGTGGTGATAATAACAATTAGGACTTATTTGAATTCAAAGAGTTTGAGGTGGCATTCAAATGTTAGCAGGATTATTATGTGTGACTAAATTGTTTAGTCTAGTATCTGTACTGCTCGAAGTCTTACCAAACAATGCAGTAGTTTTAATTATAGTGCCTAATAATGCCCGAAGCATGTAAATAGTAATACAGTATTTTAAAATATTGGTATAGAGGTTTATTTAAAGCTTTCAGAACATTCCTGGAAGTTTTGTATCTTTTACTTGATTGGCTTAAGAGGCTGATGAGAGCTAAATATTTTCGTTGGAAGCTTTGTATGAATATTAATAGGAATAGTGTTAGTTCATTTCGATATTTAATGCTTTAACTTTTTTTTCTTAAAATAAAGTGGGAAATCTTTAAATATGGCAAAAACCAAAAATCTCTCTTGTGAAAAAGAAATATAGCGAAGCCTTATAAAGAAACCTTTGTTATTGTAATTTTAATAATTATACATTAATATATAAAAACAAGTAATATTTTGATTTGAAACTAATTTTAAATCAAAACCGACTTCCAACATTGAAATGTATGAAACATGTAATTTTAAACAAATGTATGAAGTCGATTTTTTTTCACTTTATGTTGATGCATACTGCTTACGCAAAAAGAATCATCAACATCGATTCATAACAATAATTGACAAAAGTATCGCGTAACAAACACACAAAAAAGCAGTCAAAGTGAGAACCTCCTCCATTTTTGGAAGTCGGTGGAAAAAAGGAATTGATATTTAAGAATTCACTGTCATTAGCATTACGCTTTATTTCATCCTAGACCAATAGTGATGGAATTTCAGGACTTGTCAGCATCCATCCTTATGTAATTCAACAGCAATACAAAATCCGTATACATAGGAACCCGAATTTATACATCAAAATAGGCCATTTATTTTCTTTTATTTCCCTTGAAAAAAACATGCGTTTAAATAAACTCCATCTAGCGACAATTTCGCAAAACAACTAGACTTATATGATAAGGTGTGAAGTATAAAACACATGCCATGGTGGAAGGGCATTTTGGGAATGCCCGCCTTGCTATCGACCACCTTCAAATAGAAAATCTATCGGGAAGCACCTACCGGTGTTTCGGCAGCAGTCCTTGAGAGCCAGTGAAATTACAGGCACATGAGACTTAACAAATAGGTCTCAAGGTGACGGGCGCAGTGCAATTCGTGACTTGTGATGAAATGCACCTGTTACAGGCAGAGGTTAGTCCGCTAAACATCGGGTGGGCCTCGAGCTTGTTCCGTTACAATAACATAAAAAAAAACATTAATCAAAATTAGTTGAAACATTTCTATAAAAATAAACAGTTTCTTAAAATATTCTTCTCTGCTTGAGCACTACTTAACCGTTGGTGTTAAATAAATAAGGTGAAACACAAATATTACTGTCACATGCGCTCTTCATAAAGCTGTAGCATATGCGATCAGACAAAAATAACTTGCTCGCGCGCAGTCATTAAATGCAGTCTGTCGCTTATTCGCAAATAATCCCGGATTAATGCCCGAATTGATGTCAACGCGTTTTTGGTCCGTCTTGCGCACATAAATACGCAAATTTATTTGCCGTATAATTAGATACTGTAAATATAGTATGTTTTGATGTGTTTAAATACGGCTATACGCGATGGAGTGCAGGCGCCTCGGTTTATTTGTATGCTTTCACGCTGGTTATGATTTCCTGGTACTCTTGTTAATTAGTGTTTCTATTATTTAGAGTGTTTATGAGTAAATGTACATTTTTTTTTATGATAATACTTCAAATTTTTATGGCGTTCAACGAGGGAGGCCTTTGTTCAACAGTGGACGTTTTCCAACTGTTGTTTATGATAACTAAACCAAATATAATAATTATTACTAGTAATCTAGCTACTTCAAGTCAGAGTACAGGTGACCGAATTGTTGATTGAAGAATGAAATGCGCACGAAAGACATGAGTTCTAGGGTGACAACTGACAGAGCTGAGTGGAAGAAGAGTATATAACGCGCCAACTCCGCTCAGTATGGGTTAATGGCAGGAATGCGAAATAATATTACGCAGCTAATTCGATCTCGTAGACAGCTCTACGTTGCTACGCCGTAGCATACCTACGACATCTTAAAAACTGTGTTTATAAACCTTTTTGAATTAAAGTATTGCATTAATCAACCAGCCAGTAGTGTAACGTTTCGGACCAGGCAAACATGTTCATAAAATATGAGCTAGATATATATTCTATGGGCGGCCTCACACGGCGCGGTGCACGGATGTATATCTGAGGCCCTGTTACTTGGATTAATATCTACGCCTGGTACCCAATGCGTGGGCGACGTCGCTACTTGTAGTGTTTATGAACAGTTTTTTTTGCAAAAAGGTTACTTGTTTTGTAAGGTAGGAGGTACTGTAAAGGCATGCAATAAGGTGAATCAAATAAATTTGATACAATTTCACTTTTTGTTATCTTGTGATGGTGTGGATATACACGCTATAGTTTATGAAATGGGTAACTAAATTGAAAAAATACCTACCTTTTTTATCAAAACCAGTACTTTAAAAAGGTTATGGCAGGTATTTTCGCTTATATGTAACTCTTGACATAAATAAGGCACTTCTAATTGCACATTCCGCCACTTTCCACACTATCCGTAAAATTTTAGGTACTTTTTCATAGGGACAAGCTTATTGCCTTTTTCTATGGTTCATTAATTGATTGACCAAGCCATTTTTTATGATATGAACCGACGAGACAGCCTTGGCTCTTGTCTCTGATGGTAAGCGTAACAATACATGCCTGAAACAGCGCAAAAATCTATATGACGTCTCGTTTGCCTAAAAATTTTACTTGCTAATATACAGCTTGAGCTACAGTAATGTTCAAGCCTAAACACAACAGTGCTTGCATATTACTACTTTTAGGCAAAATATTCATCTGAAACTGTGGCGATACCTACCTACACAAACTTTTTACTGAGGAAGACTACCGCCTAAGGCCTTATTGTCTAATTATAATAGTAATGAAAATGTACTTCATTTTGACATTTGATCTCCATAAAGCGCTTCGTTTTCAAAGAGTATGTCTTAATGAGTTTCTAATTTGAAAATAATATGTAAGTTCGTACAAAAAATAGTTTTAAATTAAACAGTGACAATTTTGATTACAACACTAGGAATAGAGATAAAAACGGTGCTAGGTTTTAGATTAGCAAAGAAAAATAAAAGGTCCTTCTTAGGTAGTTGTTTGCTGTTTTATAATAGTTGATAGGTACTATTTTCCTAAAATTATGTTACTGAATGAAGCACCATCTTAATATATAATTATATTCAAAGTCTTGCTTATGCTTTCTACAAATAAAGTATCGTGGATAATATACTTTTTTTTTTTTTTTTTTTTTATTGTTAAGGAACAAGCGCGAGGCCCGGCCCACCTGATGTTAAGCGGTATCCTCTGCCTGGCTCTCAAGGACTGCTGCCGGAACACACCGTTAGGTGCTTGGCGACAGATTTTCTACTTGAGGGTGGTCGCTAGCCAGGCGGGCATTCGCAAAATGCCCTTCCACTATACGGTGAAGCTCAAGCTCTGGGCGGGATTCGAACCATGGACCTGCTGCGCGGCAGTATATAGCCAATGCCACTGAGCCATCACTGCTTCAAATAATTACAAGTGCGTAACACTTCAAACATGTAACAAAAGAATACAAAATAGATCTGAATTATATAGGTCGTTTTAACGCTACCGCAAAACCATCACAATTACCTAAGTTAGTGCGCCATCAAAACCCTGAGAGGCACTAAACTAGACTTTATAACCTCGTATTTATTTTATTACCCAGGATAGATAATAAAACATTTTTCACTTCTTGTACCATCCCTGATCTTTGTGCAATCAGGTATAGGGCTGCCAATTTCAAGTTATTCCTAAAAGAACACTTTTATTTTTGTCACACACAAAACTAATATACCTCGTAAATAAATGTGAGTAGATATTTAAATTTAAGCAGTGTCTGTAATAATCTAAGCAGGAAATAATTTCATGAGTTTTCATAGGTGTAAAAAGTTTTTTTTACTTATGAGGGTATTATGGTTTTTATTTACATTAAATAATAACGACAATTACCTCTTTTCTGAGATTTGCTTTATTCAAGTTCTATGAATAAAGTACATTCAATAACCTAACCCAATAAGGAATGTTAATATAGAAATTTAAAGCTACTACATATTTGTATTACTAGAGCAATCGATCATATATCCGACCCAAAAAAAATATTTATAGAATCTTATATTCGAATTATAATTTAAACTAAGAACAAAGATATAGGTTATTAAAAAATTTAAATATCTTGAAAAAGATGCAAAGCTTCTGTCTCTTGAATAATCAGACTAAAAATGGCAACAAACTGATTTGATTTAAATATCAGGTTGACAAGCGATACACATATTTCTTTTTCTTAATCAGGTGGCAACCCTGATCCAAAGGATTCCTACTGAGAGATCTACTGAGAGATGTCAGACCCCCCGCGGCAGTTTTATCGTCGATTCGTTTGCCAGTTTTACCGATTTATCCTCGATTCAATTGCTTCCAAATCAAGTTATTAAAGGGACAAAATAAAATCAACATAATTAAAATTGTAATGACATTTTAAAATTATTCGATTTAATTTTATCGAAATATAATCACTTTTAATGTAATAGGCAGTATATGACATAATATAGTATTTACATAATGTAACGTCTGCATCCCGGAGGGGTGGGAAGGGACTATGGATTTGCACTAGCTGCCATTTTGGCATTTCGCTCTTGTTCACTTCACTTCCAATAAAAACTTCATACACCGGGAGTAGGGCATTCTGCGATGATCACCTGGATAGCTACCACCCTCAAGTAGAAACTAGGTCACTAAGCACCTAATTGTATATTCCGAAGCTGTCCTTAATATTCAGTAATTCTAGGTTAGCCTGTACAACATCTTCGACCTCATCATTACTTATATATAGTGAGATAGTGATTAAAGTATGAAAGAGTGTTATTTTTATGCTCGTATAAAATGTTTTATCTTTGATATTTTTTAATTAACTCCTGTTAAGTGAATATGATTTCAAAGTAAACTGAACGTTGGGTATTCCTAAGCACTTCTTTTTCTGATATAGATTCAGTTCCATAAGTTTAGCTCTTATTTAAAAAAAACATTTGATTTCAGTTACATAACACAAACTAGTAATTTTTCAAGTGCTCTGTGTAGACATTTCACCACACTTATTAGCCATTTTTTGTTTTATATTAAAATGTAAAACATAAAATGGCTGAACTTCTGCTTCGTAGCTTTGTTGTGTAATATGAAACATTTAATGTAAGTAGATTAAAAACATCGAAAATTATTCACCCTTAATCAACACCATTACGTAATCCACCAAAATATTCACCGCACATTTTGCATATTAACGATTGCAAATCAAAATCGCATCACGTGGTGAGTTGATCTCGAAGTCACTTCCACCGACGGCAATGAACCACTTCCCCCACTTCCCTCCAATTCCCCCATTTATGCAGTTTAACCCCATATGAACCACTTCTTCCCATTTGAGCAGTTTAACCCCATTTAAGCCATGCCGTCACCGACTCAAAAACCTAATGCATATTATTGCATATTTTGACGACATTGAATCGTCTGGGACTTGATTAAAGTGCATGCGACTGGAAAATGAATTGCGTACTGTGTTTTTTTAATTATATTTTTTTATGGATTGTTCCATATTCTTCTATTGGAATTCTTAACAGCGCGAAACTGATCATGAAAACGTGTGCCTAATAAGCAGCACGCCGTCACTCACGTTGATGGTATTGGAGCTTAGCTGAAGATTGTTCGCAAAACAAGACTTTTTTACCTTAATGCCCTCATTAGCTGAAAGGTAGCAGGTTTATGTACTACCAACAAGAGTGTCAGGCACGCGGACTGTAAAACTACAACAAAAAAATGTATAACTCGGTCCGGTGTTTTTACCTGTTTTTTTATTGTCTATGTCCATCGTATCGTTATTATAAAAATAATGTTGTGCCAACCCTACATGAGTTAAATAAGAGTAGATAGATCATGGTGATGATTGCAAGATATTTATGACGCCAGATCTTGATAGGGAAATGTTGTAAGATTTAAATCGCTGTTAATGATTGCTAAAGCTCATTTCTACAGCAAAAATTAAGGAAACTCGATAACAAGCCGTTTCTAATTAAATTGAAACGACCGACGGAAGCATCTAATAAAGATGCCAACTTAAAAATCTCTAAGGCACAATCTCTTAGCGAGTACGATTTTAAGACGCTACAGAATGGTCCGAGTCAAGGATAAGCAATAAAATACGACACCTATCTCGCCGTATCGGCTTTAATGAAAACCGCCTGACTATCTCCGCGCAATCCGGCCCTCTCTTAGTTAATATATGCGATTTTTATCAGCCCCACCCGGCCCCAAACGGCCGGCACAGGGTTAAAAATATGCAAAAATCAGCGCTCGGGGTGAATATTAAGCAATGTAATTTTGTATTATATTCAACAATTAAAATTCAAATTGAAATCAATGCTCGGATGAATGGCCATTCCGCGTTCCATCGGGGCCTCGCGCTGCGTGAGGGTCCGACACTTTTACAACCTCTGGTGTTGACTATTCTAATCTTTTTAATACGACTCCTCACCGTGAAATAGCTTTATTAACCATCAAATTCTAAACCACAGATTAGTGTCACACTGCATCGAGTCGTTTATAAAACTTTACGCTTTAATTAGTTTGCATTCGGAATTAATTGTAGCTCTCATCTCGGTCGAGCATCATAATATATGTCGTTAAAACATTTGAACAACTCTTAAATCTGGAAACGTTTTACAACTACAGGGCCGTGGTAATATCGTAAAAAGTGACAAACGTTAGACGCGTTTGTTGTAAATTGGAACATTTAGTGTGTACAAAATATTCGTGAATCGTCTCGGAGTTACGGCATACTTAATGGTCCATAAAGGCACCCCATAACTCGGCTATCAGGAGGATCATTCCAAGTGTTATTCTCTCTTAATTGGCCGTTCCGCCCGGAATCGTCAATTTGAGATATTAAACTAATTTTCAATGCTGTGTAATCGCGGAGACGTGATGCTCTCCGTTCGCAAGGGTTGCGTGAACACTTGTAAAAATATACCGATATCGCCTTTTATGTGCAATATTTTTGAGTTTTAAACAGACTTTTACGATTATGGCGGTCCCGAAGATAGTTGTTGTTAATATAAAAATTTGTTTTGTTTTTTAATTGGTATCACATACAAAAAGGCGTGCTGATTTTAAAGTAGGTATTTAAACATAAAAATGTAATCAGCTCAATTTTGCAACAAGCAATAAAATCGTTTTATTTTGTTGCTGAAAATATTGTTAATACATACATTATTTAAGTACAAAGAGAAAATTAATCAAGCATTGAAGTAATCAAAAACGTTGAAAATATAAATTTATTATTAAAATACACCTGTCATTGTATAATAATACCTTTACCATTTTAAAAACTTACTCTCATTCCTGGTAAGCTAAGCTTTGGAACTTTTTTTCATTAATACTTTGTTTCTTAAATTTAGATGATATTTTTATGATTTACACTATCTCAGGGGAGGGTGTTGTATGCTGATACACAGGTCATGAGTCTGTGATGAACCAATATATAAAATTTTCTGATGTAATAATATTTAATATTGTGCATTATTATTATTCTTGAAGAAACGCTTATCATTATTTTACTAATACAGACAATACTGAAAATTACAAAAACAAACCACCAGGAGGACAGAATCAACGCTATAGTACTACGTAGCGATTGCACCGGATTCCCAAACGAAGCTTATTACACAAATGACGTCAGCATTGTGTGTACGTCACGAGGCACGGTGTCGAGCCTGTAATTAAGCAACGCAGCGTTTCAGTACAGCGGAGCTTCAATACAGGAGTGTCAACCGCTCTATACCTACAGATGTCAGCATGGACCGTGGTTTTACATGCAGGGTTGACTACGTTTAAACATTTAAAATACTGAATTTGTGCTTTTAATCTTCTGAATTAACATCTATTTGTTATGCAAACCTGCTAAGTTGTTATTTGTCGCGAGTACTTGTATTGGAACCCAAGGATTTTAAGACCGTGAGCGAAGCGAGTGTAAGTATGAGCTGCAAAACATCTTTGCTTTCGTGCGAAACGAAATTTTTCATAGAAGACTATGGTAGATGCCGTAGAAATACCTTAAATATTACTATAGGAAATTAGTGTTCATTTACATATATAAAAAATATTGACGTAAAACTTTTTTAATACTGTTATTAAGGTTCGAATTTGAAGAACCTGTTCCATGCTAGCGGATATAAAAGCACTTATGCACGCAGATTTCGAACAAACAGTACCTTTACTAGCTTGGAAGGAGAAAAATTAATTGTTTGTTGCCATGAAAGAAGCTGTCGGTTGCAGTCCAGGGTTTGTAACCGTGTAGCACAATAGGCTCACCTCCGATTATATTAGACCGAAACACTGTGTGGCAAAATTTGGGTGTTTAGAAAATCCCTCATAACCTTCTGACCCTCTCCTTTAGCTTAGCCTACACCTTCGGAAAAGACAGGTGTAAGGATTATGTTATGTTTTCTTTTAAAACGAAAATAATATAGTAAAGATAATAAAACAAACATTAAGGGCTTTCAGCTTCTAATTTAAGTAGATAAAACTTCTTATTGGTAAAATAAATCAATAAATGTACAATTGTAATTTTATCGTAAATATGATCTTATTTCAGTGGGTGTATGGTTTTGCACTGATCTCTACTTGTACAAGGCAACAAAAACATAGGCTGTAGAATCAAATATGTGCTCTTGTTTTCACAATTATGTATCGTGTATTATATCCATATATACATAGGTGTATTCATCTTAATTATTCAAAATAAAACTTAATACAATTAAAATCTTGACTTGATGTCATATTATTTTTAACAGAGAAATTTATTTGCATCTACCTACATATTTCAATACGCCATTTTAAAATTATATCATAGCTGCACCTAAACATACCCAAGAAGTACCACCTTAACACAATAAAACTTAACCTAACTTCATTACTTAATTAAGAAAAACACCAGCAGTTTCCCATAAGCGGGGCTATTCCGTCACGCAATTTCTCAGAACCTACAAATCCTGTCATGCCACTGTATTGTCATCTCTATACCATTCCTAATAGGGTTTACGAGCATATCTGACAGCTTGCAACCAAAAACTACATGATTTCTTCTATGGAATTATCACCCCTATGTCATCACAATAGGGTTGATGGGCAAAGCTGCCAATTTTAATTAGTCCTCCCTGGCAGATAAGGGTGTTTGCAAATAGGAGGGCCTGAAGAAGCCAATCCATCAAATCGCCGAACGCATTACGACGCCACGGTTGTCACGCTTTAGGGGTTGACAGTTTGGTGTCGAATGTCGATGTTGACAGATTTATCGATAGATAAACCATACGTACTAAATTGTCCTAAATATGTAATACAGCCATACTGCATTTATACTAAAACAAAAATATTCACGCTGTCACGCCATATAAATATATTTTACAATAACCTTAAATATATTAGCACGCTTAAAATATTCAGTAAAAGTCAAGAAAAAACCATTGACTGAATATTCATGTTTGTCCTCATAGAATTTTTTGGTTCCATATAATTATGAGACGAAAGTATTGCCATAGTGATTACTTGCTCAGTGCGTATTGCCATCTATTTCGGGCACTGTTGCAAAGTCATGACCACTAAAAAGGTGTCAAAAACCTTCAATAATGGACCTCACGATACCAAAGATGTTTTATGCCGCAGGAAGTACTAAATATACAAAAAATAAATTTACACAGGACTTTGTATTTTTTTTTTCCCCGTGGGGTGCCAGGTTAGAATCGCACCTCCCCATATCATCCCGTGGGTGTCGTAAGAGGCGACTAAGGGAAGAATACTGGAAGGTGGGCAGCAGCGCCTTCTAAAGAACTGCCATCCTACACTGCGATCCCCAAGCCGCCTGCCAAGCGAGGGTATTATGGTAAATACCCCCTTAATAGGGGAGGCTGTGTTCAGCAGTGGACTATCCGGCTGATACATATACATATACATATTTTGAATCACATCGTATTTTCTACTATTTAGAAAATGGTTATATAAGTTCCACATTTACCTATTTCCCGAAAAGGATCTTAAACAATATTTTTGAGTTATTGCTGGCAGTAACAATACCCTGCTTGCAAGATTGTTTTATAAAGCAAATTTTAAATTAATAAATATAGTTCTAAGCCAATACTATCCTACTATAAATATTATATATTTAATGTCTGACATTTAATATAACTTCGCCAATATAAACAGTATCGACATGTCTACATCAATGTGCGGCTGCCGTCTCTCTGGGACATCACTACGCACTTTCAGTTGATTGGCGTAACTCAATACGCCCTGCATTCATTTGCGCCCTGCACTATACGCCGATAAATCTCGCAGTGTCAATGCCAGAGCTTCTTAAAACTGTGTGTCTAATGACGTGGGGTTGCACTAAATACACAAAGGATGTGCATCTTAAATGTAGGTACCTAGTAGCTGTTGTTGATAAATACATTATGCAACACTTTAAATCAACTCGTTTACAAATTATTAAAGCACAATTATTTTTTTTGTAACGTGTATCAAATCCTATTCCTTCGAGTTCGCGCTGGTTACTCAAACCACTCGGCCATCGCGACGTACTCTTTGTAATCGAAACTTTGTGATCCAATTGTATATTGTATTGACCTTAAGGTCAATACACCGTCGTAGGAGCGGTGCACGGTCAGTCAGACTACTAGACTTCATTTGATCGAAAGAAGTGCGTTTTCAAACACTTAACTCTCGCAAAGATGTCGCTACCCTTCTATATTTATAAATATAGTAAGTATAGTCATATTCATAACAAAATCATTTTTACAAATTATTGGAGTACAAATAGCCATCCGTCGCTAAATCGGAGGACATGGGTTCGATTCCTCCTATTACCGTTCCAAAGATATCCAACGGTATTAAAAGTTCCCTTTAAAGTCGGAGTGGGACGGACAATCGAGGCTTAGTAATAGGTCCCGTTAGCGTATATAGGTCCCATTTTGTAGCACGGAAAGCAGTAATTATTAGATTTATAAAGTGCACCATATATAGAAAAAAACTTATCATAATGGCGAAATTATATTATGGTATGATTACGGCAGAATAGCAAATTACTGGTATATCTTACTTTGAAAACTGGGGTATCGTATTAAATTTTGTAATCTTTTGCTGATACTTGCTCGAAAGTGCTCGTGACAAGTAACACGCCTGATGTTAAACTACAGACTGATTTAATAATACAAGAATATATTATGCAACACTCTATTGAGGTGTCTTAGGTTTTCGCGATATTACACATAGTAATTAAACAACTTTAAACGGTTTAAATCGCGTATCAATATTTTTGTACCGACGACGCGACGTTTCAAATACTTTGCAGTGATCGTGGTCACGGGGTGACTGAGTTATTGAGTTTTATACGACGTAAAAGTATAGTACTTAGTATTTCTTAAACTTTAGTGTAGTTCCAACTCATGTTTATTTGACAGTTTAGGGACAGTCGAGTAGACTCTATACTAGTCTGTTCGTGACCGAGATCGATTTAATTTGATTGAATCGTGGAGAGTGAAAAATCTATTTAGGCTTTAATTTGTGAGAGATTTGACCCCAAAATTTAATAGAAACCAGACGATGTAAATATTTTAAAATTTTCGTGTACAGTTTCGAGTTAAAGGAAAGAAATTTCCCGTCCAATTCAGCATCATAACCACCATTATTTGCCCTGCCAATTACATCAAAAACTCAAAGGTTCCAACCACACCCTCGCGCGTGCCCTCACACGGGTTTCGGTGTCGGGTTGCCAATCGGCTTACACGCGCCACCATGGGACCTTGGGACCGCCGAGCACTGGGACCACGGGACTACGGAGCCATGGGAGCAAACAGCAAGGATTACTTCTAATGAGCACTTTCGCGAGATATCAATGCTGTAATTGAAACGATCAAGTTTTCTTGGGGAAATGGAATTAAAATACTTTTGTTTGACATATCTCATTTGCATTCACTTTATAAGAATATTGTTCTTGAATTCAATTACTTACGAGTAATATTTATATGTATTGTCGTGAATTTAAAAATAAAACTTTACGCAACGATAAATAATTAAGTATGACGTAAAAAACAAGTAAAAATTTATGGATAAAATTAAAAACTGAAGATTTATCAGCAACCTCAACGTCCCTCTCTATCATATTTGACTTCCTCATTCGTGAAGTAGCGTCAAGTATTCCTTTGATGTCCTAAGGTTTTGGGTTTGATCCTCGTGTTGGTCAGCCTCTTTCTGTTACTGAAATTTTCAATGAAGGGTCCGATAGACGGCATTTATATCCTTTTATATGGGTCAAAACAGGCGACACGTGGCTTATTAGATATTTATGGGTATCCTTTTGGGAATATACGGGCGTGACGTTCTTTTTTACTGTTATTAAGTTTTAATAATTACTATAAATTACTTACAATTCTTTATTTTTCTCAAACATATAATCAACTATCAAAGTCCTTCCCCCTTTAATGCTACCCACTCCAAATCATCATCGTATTTCTAACTCTGTTAATTCAGCACATTCTTGACTTTTCGCACGCAATACTGTTTATACACGTCCATTTGGGGTGTATTAGTGCGCATTAGGGGTGGGTGGATGTGTGCGTGCCACGGAGATGAATTAGGGGATTACAACTGCAGTTGCGACTGCACTCTGATTTTACACGGTGCGTATACAGGATGTGTATGAAGCTGGAATGGTATAACAAGTTATAGGTCATGACCCTGCATGTTCCCTCAAACTATATAATGCTTTAATCAATAGAAATGTTTCTTTTATTATCAAACGAAACGTACCTATAATTACAGCAACTTTTAATAACAGATATATTACATAAGTAAACAATACCAATAATCGAAGTTAGACAACCTGCAAGAAAACATCTCTTTTTCGTTTGCATTTCTGTTAAGAAATAATATTATCTTGTTCATCCTGACATTATCTTATCACATAATATAAAATTGTTGGCGGTGTTGTTTATCCTCCATGCTTTTCTGTTGGTCGTCATATCAACAACACTCACGCTTGTCGCACACTTACATAACTTCTACACACTCTTTTTTTGGCCTCCGATACTTCAATTTCCAAAGTCATACTCAAATTATTTCTCATTGTCTTATCATGATGCCTATGCCACGCTATTCTATTACTGTTAAACTTTCCTGTTACTAGGGCCACTTACAAGTTTGCTTTGATAAACTCAATCTTATAGTCTTAACCATTCTAATTATACAACATATCCGTCTTAATATACGCATCTTTCCAGAATGCACTCTTATTTCTTTCGCATTTTTCGCCTTTTTCATTGCCCAACATTTTATCACATCAACCGGAACGTCCACGATTGGTCTCCATATTTGCTTTTGATTCGGGGATTTGCCATAATCCTCACGCTGGACAGGCGTCTTGGGTATTGCAATAGAAGTTGTCAGTTCTTCAGAAGGTGCTGCTTCCCACCGTCCGGGATATTTCCCGTAGTCTCTTCTTACTACACCCATGGGAAGAAATGGGGGGTGGATTCTAAACCCCCACCCCATGGGTTGTCCAACATTTCAAGAATTTGATGGTCTTATAACGTTTGCCCTCAAGATTTATGGACATACTCAGGTTCCAAGTGGTCCCTTCATTCTGGCCTGTTATAGTGAATAAAATATTCTGATATCGAACCGAAGCAGTTCAAGTTCAAGGAGAATGTATCCTATAAAATAAGAACATAAAGTCGAAGAATTAAAAAAACGTAAATCTCAGTACACGTATAAAACAATTACACAGACAATAATCCCTATGTTTTCGTCGAAGTGTAACCATTTTATTGTGTCTCCTACACCCTATATCGCTGGGGTGTCCCCTGTCCCCTCGCGAGGGGGTCGGGTAATGGTCTAAAAGTAATTTTATTACTTTGCCCCCATTACCATGACAATGCATGCCACCGGTCGGATGAGATACGGCTACACGTCGATTGTCGATAAATGACATAGTTGCGTAATGCGTGCACATCACTAGTGGACGTTGCTTGAGAACTCTAAAGAGATGGTAATTAGGAACTTTACGCACCTTGTAATTCAAGTGAGATCTCATATTGGTAATTCCACAAAGGAAGGTATTTTTGACAATCATTGTAGCTATTGGATTCTTATTTTAATATGACAATTCCATTGTAAGCTTGTATTGTTAGACAGGAACAATCACATTTCTTTTTAAATCTAATTGTCACGTAACAATCACTAGGCACAAAACGTTTAGTTTTTTTGTGTCAAATGGACTAACCTCTGTCTATAACAGATGCATTGAGCCAGAAGTCACGAATTGCACTGCGTCCGTCACATTGAGACATATACAGTTCTTAAATCTCATGTGCCCGTAATTTAACTGGTTCTCAAGCTATGGACAAACCATGGACCTGCGGCACGGCAGTCCATAGCTATTACCGCTCGGCCATCATTGCTTCAAAATCATCACTTACTGGGAGATGATGAACAAAAGTTAGCTAGGCATTTACTATGCAGAAAAGAAAACGAATTGAAATATTTATACGAATCAGTGTTCTCTTTTTAAAATGTTGAATAAAACGGAAAATTCGACGGTAGTCTTCTTAAAACGATTTAGCAAAAACAGTAAATAACAAATACGAAAATCGTGCAGCTAGTTTTTTATTAACGACGTACGAAGCACCAAGAGCACAGAAATAAGACGGAGCTCACACCCGCCAACTGATTAGATTTGTTACTGTTACGATGAATATTTGATACGGCTCAGTGCACACTAATTTGTTTATCGTGTTCCACGTTTCTGCCCTCCTGGTACCCGAATACGAAGTGAATTATTCAGAAATAATTCTTTTAACAAAAACCCTACTTCTTTTGCCTTAGTAATTTGATAGTCATGTAATATCAAATATTCACGAATAACCAGTTGAAGCGCTCGTAGCGTAGCTTACTTAGTTGTCCTGAACTGATGAACTAAGTTAAGCAACGTCCGCCGCAGTCAATTGGATGGGTGACTGCTAGTGATATTACTACTGAGCGGAGAAAATACCTGAAATTTACTCATTGATATATTTTTTAATTTAATTAAAACATGCATCTCTTCAATACTACTAGTACAGCTTATCTACGTAGGTAACTTCATAACTTGGTTACGTCTCCAGAATTAATTAGACACAGCCACAGTATATATAGCAGTTACTACGTGCTCCTGATACGAATCACTGGCAGGTGATTAAATAAATAGAAGTTGTCGTGCCTCATTAATATGCCAGACGCGCGATAAGAAGACGTCTCTTGTGATTGCTGATGGCCTAGTACGCGGTTAGCACGTTGTTGTAATTATGAGTATGTGCAATTTGTCTGTTTGTCGTTTTGATGTGTCTAGACAAGAGGGCGGAAGTAGGCTTGGAAGGGGTACTTGGATTTAACTATTTTGATTAAAGAAAATGTATAGTGCCATTTTCTGATTGTTCTTTAATTTCTAACAATATTATTTAAGATATTGTACAAGCATCACTTTAATAAAGAATATAGCGATATAGAATGATTAAATTTCTATCTCTGAATATCTGATGGTAGATTCATTAAAGATGTGTCATTTTCTTACCAAAAGTGCTCGAGGCTGGCATTTTATTTTGTTATTTTCAAATCAATTCAAATGACACAAGACTATCTTACAAATAATCAAAGTAATTTCATCTAAAAAGAGCCACCAAATCTGCTGTAGCACACCAATTTACCAAAAGCCAAACCAATACATCAGAAGCGACAAAATATAATCACCAAAAGTCACACAAACTCACCTAAAGCCACGCTAACTCACCAAAAGCCACACAAACTCACCTCAAACCACACAAACTCACCAAAATCCACACAAACTCACCAAAATCCACACAAACTCTCCACCCTAAGCATAACCCCTAGTTTTGTCCCCAGGTGACGCCAGTAACGCGAGTATCGGCTCCGGGGAGGGTACGGGGGAAGAAGATGACGACACCAACGGGAAGAAGAACCAGAAAAAAAGGGGCATCTTCCCGAAGGTAGCCACCAACATCCTGCGGGCATGGCTGTTTCAGCATTTAACGGTATGTACAATATTGACCTGACTTGTGGCACAGAGCCATCTGTTGAATAAGCTCAGAGTGGCACAATGGCAAGCTATAAAAAGTCCTGTACTTGGTATTTCTTGCCGTGATAAAATGGAAATTGAGGAAGTGTTTCATAGAACCAGAAATAATTTTAGTACTGAATAATATACTGCTGCTCTCAAAAAGTTGAAGTGTCAGGGCATATTTCTCAACGAACTTACTTAACTAAAGAAAGTTGTCGTTCAGTTAAATTCAACTAAAGATATCAGGCTTTACTTTGCGGAAATCCATATCAAATATTTTGTGATTCAGGCTTTACTTTGCGGAAATCCATATCAAATATTTTGTGATTCAGGATTTACTTTGCGGAAATCCATATCAAATATTTTAAGAAAATATTAAGTTAATATTTTAGAAAAACACTATAAAAATATAATAAGTTTATAAATATAGCACACGATCGCGCGCTCGAAGAGTCATGTCCTCCTGCTTAGTGTAGAAGCGAACGCGTCGAAAATTCTTCCGGTTTGGCTACGTGGTATTTATGACGTCGTTGGCTTAACGTTGAAAAAAATGTTTTAATTTAATATTTGTTATTATTAAATATGAATTTCCGCAAAGTAGCGCCTGAATCTATTCATTATAGAGAAAGTTTCCTAGGACTAGGACATAAGAGCAGTCAAACCTAGAATTATAATATACATCAATAGTATTTTTTTAAAGACTACAACATCATTCTATTTAGATTATATATAAATGACAAAATGATAAGTACTTAGTTAACAGTTTTTAGCACGATAATATATGTATTTTGCTATTCTATTTTACCAGGGGCGCGTTCTTGCAAGGTCGGGCCAAATATTGGTCGAGCTAGATTTGTACCAAGATACCTGGAACGACGTTTAGGGCTACTCTTTAAATATGAAATAGACAGCTATGTGTTTGGTGATAAAGTATTTTCTACATATTTTGGAAATGGGGCTCAATACGTAACTAAGCAATGTCAGCATAGTAATCACTAATCCTTGGCTTAGCTTGTACATAATTTATTATTTATTGTGGAATCTGTCACATATGACAGCTAGCCAAGATCTGGCCGATTCAAAAGGTAGTAAAATGTTTGCTATGCAGAACATAATTAGCTCTGACAGGTCGCCCGGAACGTGTATGATCAAATCTTGTATGGATCAGTTGGAGTGCTGGAACCAGGTAAAAAAATCTTAGGCTGGAACTGCGTGTATCCCCGCTTAGACCAAAATTTGTCTTGATCGAAGGCTTGCAGGAACGCACACCAGTGGTCCTATAAATGTCTTGAGTCTATAATTTGCCTGTAATACTGAATTCTTAAAACTAACTTTGTTACTAGCGATCCTACTACAACTATCTCGTAAAAATAGGTCACAGATCCATAGTCTGGTCAGAAAAAACAATATTTAAAGTACGCATCGGTCATATTAATCTCCATGAATAATTTGGTTTGTAGACGTGGCATCCATGAGACTTGATAAGCGATACACACACAGTAGGGTTTTCTCCAATAATTTATAATATGTCAGATACGTATCATTTTGGAGACGGATCACAGATGGCGTTTTTCATAATGCCAACACACTAGTTGTCTATTGTTTCTCGTCCATTATTAAACTCCAATGAAATATTGCCCCTTTTCAAACAGCCTCACAGGAATTGCGTAAAAATTGCCAGTTGCAATAAATAAAACAGCGAGGGTAGTTCGAGAGTTTTAAAAAACGGTACAATGCCGCATTGACCGCCGGCACTGCACCGTTATACCATACTATTGTACCGAAACCGAGCCGCCCGACGGTTTTCAATTAAAATTTTCCAGAGAGCAATAAATTTTTCATTGCGTAGACAATGAGCGTTTCAAAGCCCGCTCGAAGACAAGGCAATTCCGCTCATTTCTACATAATGTACAATAGTTCCTTTTATGAAACGGTGTTGTATTTTTGATGATATCAATAGAACATTAGCATAAACTGTAAAGAGACAGTCTCGAGTGCACGACTCAGTGTTGCGTAGTAATTTCTAGAATGGGTTTTGGCGCGGGGTGGAGTGCGGGGCGCGGGCGGAGAGGGAGGGTGCAATTTCATTACCGGTCCGGATCCGCGGCCATAAATCACCAGGCCGAAGAAGGCGCCCGCTTCAGTTCAGGTGACGCTCGCAAAGTCGCCTGAGCCCCGGTATTTCTGTTTCATTCGCCCGACTCGATCCCGTTTTCTTTACGACTATGAATTCTCCGAATTTTCGCGATCCAAAGAGTTATATAACTTTTAATTGCAATCTCGAAGCTTCTAAAACCAACACAGATTTTTAAATTAGATATGCGTTGTTCTTTTTTGAAAATTGAAAACTGGCATCTTTATTTAGTCATCTATTTTTAAACAGCATTTCTGGCCAGGCTGCAAAGTTTAAAAAGTAACCGTCGACAATCGAATTAGGGAGCTTTTAGCGCGTTCCGTTTGGCGCGTTTTTGCGCAACGCTGTCCGCGCCCATTACCGGCTTCCAAATTACTTATAATTGCTTCGCTTAGCGTTAAGTGCTTTCATTACGGACGGCTGTAAAACAGTTCCAGTGTAGGTCGGGATATGTCAATGTTAACTCTACAGTTTTTTCTAATCCATTTTAAACAGCTGCAGCATTGCAAATGTCCCTTGCGCTCTCTTTTTTCCTTTTTACCATGGAGAAGGCGTTTAATTGACATAAAAACAGCGTTTGACCTACATGTCGGGTGTGAAACTGCATGGCTGTCACGTTGACGTTTGTAATATTCATTCGATTACGGGCGCGGGAAATGGAACGCCAATCGGTGACAGCGCGGCACCTGTGCTTCCCGCCATCATCGACCGACCAATCCGGCCACTGTGGCGGGAAACAAATGAATGCAGTGTTCCATGTTCAAATCCTTGACCACAAAGCAAAGGTCGAGTGTCGATTCAAATATGGCACAATCGATTCACGTTCGATTTGCGATTAGAGTTACACACATAGTTTCAATCGTGCAGTCGTGTTGAATTGACGTTGGATGAAAGCACGTCGGAATAAATTTCATATTCATTCAAACTTCACAGCGGAAAGTGAGTTTGTATATGCAAAACTGCATGTGAGTGTATAATTTTACACGATGAATGATTTTAAATCAAACCAATTCATCGATATTTTGACAGTTCTCGTTGAATCTCAAACATTTTCATTCTTCTTAAATTTACAAATCATTTGCTAATCGTTTGTATATATGTCACATAACTTTTGTTTTGCCAGCCATAATAATAAGAAAACAAGCAAAAAACAATATACAGTCGTCTCATATCTCCGAGATTACCGCGGACTTATAATTATTTTTAGCCCCCAGAAAGGGCTTAAGGCGTAGGATTTGTCCCACGTTATTCAATATTATTTCTTCGGAACACGTCCCAGGTACGGCTTTAGGGGGGGATTTGGGGGGGCTTTTGGGGCTTTGGGGCTGTAGCGATGCGACGATTAACGCTGGGTGAGATTATTTTTGAAATGTTTCTGTCTGTTTGATGAATGTGCCGCTCGTGGATTACGCGTCTTCGCGTGAGCGTGTGGAAATCTTAGAACCTTAAAAATCCACATACAATGTTTTTAAACCTACAACAAACTGAGATATTCTATATATGATTTATAATATCCCGTACTAAGTGAGTAACAAATTAACTAGCTTTTAGTGTACACATTCTGGCTTTTGGCGGGTATCAAATCCGCATCTCTCAGTTTTACAAGCCGTATGTTTGAATTGAGAACAGGTACTATAATATATACTATAATACGGTAAATATTTCAGTAAAGATTATTTAAGACGCATGTGGCAGTTTTCTCTAAAACGAACGTTACTTTGCAAAACCTCAGCTTGCATTATTGGTTCGAACATGTCATATTCGCAAAAAAAATATTCCCCGCAACTCGTTTTTTTACATATTTGCTTACGAAAACGTTTTCACACCTTTTAAACAAATAAGGAGACCAGATAAAAAAAAATATTTGCGAAGAATAAAAAAATAGAAAAGCATCCTGGTTTAGGTATTCTAACACAAGTACCAAGGCAACATAAACTAGAGCTGGTTCCGTGGATGCCTAGGCGCGCGGTGTTGAGTTACGGCAGTATCGGGTCGCCTTTGAACCACCCGCCGCCGATGCGCCTGCGCCGCCGCCAGCACAGATTCAAATATTATTTACAATATTATACAAAAGGTGCAACGAAGAGATGGGGCAAGTTAAGATTTGGCCGAATCATAGCTCGAATTCCGGTTGAATGCAAATGTAATGAAATCAAAGTGTGGAACTTAAATTAATTGTTTTCATGATCATTTTAGTTCATACACAAATTATCATCAAGAGTAAAATATTTCACTGGTAAGTATTTTGGACTCCCAGATCCAGTAAAAGCTTTATTTCCTCCTAAATATAGTGCTAGGAAGCCAACAATACATTATTTAGTTTTTATTAAGGCTTACAGCAATTTGAGTTTTCATCAAAAACAGTCTTGAATTTTGGTTTTCTAGCGGGTTATGTTTTAATTTAATTTAAAATGCCAAATACTTTCCTCATCATAACCTTATCCAATTGTTTCTAACTTTCAGTAATCGGTAATGCCTACTAAAAATTATTATATTTCCTCCGACCACTTTCCAGTTCAGTCTAGCTACTAAAAGCCAATGCTTACTGTAATGTATTGCAAAATTTAGCACGAAATAGCTGAGAAAATACCATACCATACAATATTTATATACATACTTTCATATATTTTCTTGTAATATTTCGGTCTTAGACATAACGAAGGGTAACCGATTGAGCTGACATGACGTCATAACTCAAATCTTTCCTATCGTTCTTTAACCATCGTATTGGGATGGAGCGACATCTATAGTACCATTTGCGTTGTACTACAAACAAGACCAATTTTGCGATTGGTTTTATACTTGTAAATGATGACGCAACCGTATAATTTTAATATTGTTAGGACGCGGGTTCGAATCCCGCACATGACTTAAAATTTTTCCTATCGTATATTTGTGATTTTGTAATAATAATAGCATGTATACTTATTTCTAAATGACCTAATGCAAAAAAAATAGTGGGCAGGATCATGTCGTGCAATGCTTAGTAAAAGAGTTCGTAGCTTAAAATGTCCGGTGTAATTTTATTCAGACATTATTCCCCGGTAATTCTATCCGGTACAGGTACATCTCTATAAACGTTAGGACCCCCGCAGATGAGAGTTTCTGACAGGCACGCATGCCTGATTGTTTGTAGTGCTGGTGCTCTGGTAGGAAGGAAATAAGATATCAGGGAAACGATACTCTCACGCCATCTATAATTTCGCGCACACACCATATACCTTATTTTGTAAATTCATAGTTATATCTATCTATCTATAAACTTAAATCGGCGCGGCACGCGGCAGTGATAAAATATTACATTATCCGTTTTGTTGCTGAAGATTTCAGTAAGTAATTATTTAGTCAGTATGTAATAGTTGATTGCTGAAAGGCTAGCTTTTGACTAATATGTCACATGATGCTAAGTCATGATGCGAGCGTAGATGTTATTCAGCCTTTTTTTTTATTCCTGATAGCCTTTGGCCACTATCTCACCTGGCGGTAAGTCATGATGTGGTCGAAGATGTAGTTCAGGCTAACCTAGAAGTACTGGCTGTCAAGGACAGCTGCCGGAACACATCGTTAGGTGCTTGGCGACAGATACTTTTAGCAAAAGTTTCTAGGCAAAAATATATATTTTTTATGTTATTGTAACGGAACAAGCTCTAGGCCCACCTGATGTTAAGTGGACTAACCTCTGCCTATAAAACAGATGCATTTCATCACAAGTCATGAATTGCACTGCGCCCGTCACTTTGAGACGCAGTTGGTAAGCCTGTGCCTGTAATTTCACTGGCTCTCCAGGACTGCTGCCGGAACACACCGTTGGGTGCTTGTCGACAGATTTTCTACTTGAGGGTGGTCGCTAGCCAGGCGGGCATTCGCAAAATGCCCTTCCACCATGCGGTGAAGCTCAAGCCCGCGGCGGGATTCGAACCATGGACCTGCTGCGCGGCTGTCCAGATAATCCTTCAGTTCAATAATCAGAAGTCTGTTTTCTATTCTGAAACTGAACAACCATAATTGTAACTTTTATTAACCGAGTAACTTTAACCAGGAAGTAAATAATTAACACTTTACCTGTAGGTCATGAAAGAGACCTTTATTCTCGTATATAACAGTTTAGTTTAATTGTCCCTAAGACATAGACAATTAATCCTAGTATTGGACCTCATTTGTCGCTATTTAATCTGTCTTATCTTCGTGTCTTTTCGCCACCATACTCAGGCGGGCGAGTTTTCCCAATATTAATAAATTCTCGTCTGCAGGCTTCGCTGCAATTTGCCCTCGGCTCCAAAAGCAGAACTTACGACCCGCCCTTCTCTTAAATAAGGTTTTCTTTGGATTTTTACGCGGAAAAAACTTTTTTTTGCTGTTTTTGTGTAGCTATGTATATACGTTGGTTTGAATCTGGAATGTATAGATGTATAGAATCTAAGAGTTTTATTTTATTTCAGGGGTCTGTAGAGAAAGCAGGATCCCATTTCTAAACCTACGTTGTCTATTAGCCTGTTCGTCTTACCTTTCAAGTAGAAAAACTATCGCCAAGCATCTATCGGTGTATTTAGGCAGCAGTCCTTGAGAACCAGAAATGTTAGGTTAACCTGGACAACATATTCGACCACAATATAATTTACCATCAGGTGAGATAGTGGTCAAAGGCTAGCTTAACAGCTATAGTTAAGATATTATACATTAAAAAATACTTGACGACGGAAAGCTTTAAAATATTCGGATGAAGTTCGTTTTTTGGGAATTAACTGTACTGTATTAACTGTACCTAATGTTTTTCAAAAACACTTATTTGTCAAATCAAAAATACTATTCAAAAACACTTATTTGTCTCAAATCAAAAATACATTGATGTTTGATTTGTGACAAATAAGTGTTTTTGAAAAACATTAGATACAGTTAATACAGTACAGTAAATTTCCAAAAAACGAACTTCATCCGAATATTTTAAAAGCTTAACTTCTTCCTGGGTTCCACAACCTTACCTCAATCTTTTCTGGACCGCAAATCTGATATAAGAACGCATTTCATTTTTATTACC
This sequence comes from Plagodis pulveraria, assembly GCA_963890685.1. NCBI lineage: Eukaryota > Metazoa > Arthropoda > Insecta > Lepidoptera > Geometridae > Plagodis > Plagodis pulveraria. The sequence continues at coordinate 3,069,631 of OY982964.1, read as the reverse complement.
TCAAATGTCAATATAACGTTCCAGATTCAAAATCCAATTCTCAAGTAGCAATATGCAGAATACATCTGTCCCTCTCTATCCATCCTGTTTTATGTAGTTCCGTCTCAGCTGGACTCTATTTCCGGTAAGTGTCCCGTCCGGCGTGCGCCTTTAAAAAGTGGGTAGTTGGAAGTCCGAAGGCGGAAGCAAGGAAATGATTTCTGTCGTCGTTTATGGGGTTTTGGGATGGATTTTGAGATTAAAGAATGTGTGAGGTATGACTCCATTTTGGACCGCTATTTAGGATATTAAAAGATACGTATTTTAATATGAAACTCGTCCACGTTCATATCGTATGACAAGTATATATTAAGGTGGAAACTGAAGTCTGCAGCGGAAAATTATTATTTTTACTAGTGCTAATGTCTTATTAAAAACTATTAAAATTCAACATAATATTGCTTGTATTATTTCGAAAACTTATTGAACACCGATCCAAACTGTTCCATAAGTTACTACTAAAACCGCCAATTATATTAAAAAATGCGTTTTACCATAACAAATATTATATTTAATGAATGTAAGAAAAAAAAACAGTATATCGTATTAGATATTTTGCGGATAGTTGAATGGTACGTAGTTGAACGTCGCGACGCGTTGGAACTTGCCTGATGAAGGGCGCCAAGCAACTAACCGTGTGTTCCGCCAGCAGTCCTTAAGAGCCAGTAAAATTACAGACACATGAGACCTAACAACTGTACGTCTCAGTGTGACGGGCACAGTGCAATTCGTTGTTGACGAAATGTATCTGTTATAGGCAGAGGTCAATCCACTTAACATCGGGTGGGCCTCGGGCTTGTTCAGTCACAATAAAATAAAATAAAAATGGATTGGATTGTCAGCTCTCCGTGAAAAATAAATTGAAATAAATATTTACATATATGGAAATTCTTGTTTTTACATTACTAGCTACTGAAAATGTATTTTTCATAATATACAATATTTTTCCTCTCGGGCATCGAACCCTCGAGACTCTAAAGTGGCGCGTTTAAACCAACACCAACGAGGCAGTCGGAAAAACCGACCACATCCAAATTTGCAAATACCCTTCATAATTCCTAATCTCCTTATCACAAAAGTAAGGGAAAACCCGCCCTCCCATAATTAATACTTAGTAACTGGATACGTGCAAACTTTGGCGAAAGGGTTGCGTTGTTTGTCGTAGCGGGTTCGTTTCCCGGGGATAGATTGTGGGTTATCGTATGGTTTACTTAGGATACTTGACTTGGGGTTAGGTTAGTTGATGGGATCGGATTTGGCTGTGGTAATATTGTCAGTTGGTTTCAAAACTTGAAGCTTAAGGTGAACGATAACGTCCACAGTGCATATTTAATTTTGTTACTAGAACGTCTATGTAAAACGCGAGATCGGTAGAAAGGTTAATACACTTTATAGTAGATTTTTTATGCTTATTGATATGATTTATAGGATTATTTATATTTTTATTATTTTTATTTTTATATGATTTCATATGTTAGGAGTAAACGGAATTTTAAATATTTTTGACGGTGTAATTTATAGATTAATATTGTTTTGTGTCATATGTGGCAATAAAATCAAATGGGCCGTCTGATGGAAAGCGATCATCATCGCCTATGGGTGTCTGTAATACCAGGGACACTACAGATACGCTGCCGACCTTTTGTTGTGTCAGTTAGTTTCCAATAACTGTTCCAGAAAATACGAGGAATATTATTTTAAACTTACAGGCATGAATGAACTGTTTAATTTCCCATCAGACGTGAGGTTCGACCATAACGTCATGATCCGTTTTTAAAATAAATAAATAAATATTTACATAGTTCTAAATATGATTTCAGGTATTATTGCATGCTAAGCAATATCACATTTACACTTTTCAGACCACAAATGTATATATTGTATGTATCTATTCCCGTTCAGGATGGAAAATTGTGTGTATAAAACAAAATAAATATTATCAATGTTTTAAATAGAGTTAAAGGGCATTTTGCGAATGCCCGCCTGGCTAGCGACCACCCTCAAATAGAAAATCTGTCACCAAGAACCTAACAGTGTGTTCCGGCAGCAGTCCTTGAGAGCCAGTAAAATTACAGGCACATGAGACCTAACAACTGTACGTCTCACTGTGACGGGCACAGTGTAATTCGTGTTGACGAAATGCATCTGTTATAGGCGAGGTTAGTCCACTTAACATCAGGTGAGCTTCGGAATTGCTTCGTCACAATAACAAAAAAAAACAAGACTTATTTTGACCAAAATATCATTATTAGGTAAACTATCTGGACGTAAGAAACGATACGTTTGTTGTTTCTTCTATGGATGTAAATAAAATCAAAAAATTGAAAAGGCCAAGCTGGGGGGTAGAGTAGTATTATAAAGTACCACACCACTGCAATTCTAATAAAAAAAATAACAGTTGAGTAGCCTACCAGCCATCACTATACTATATGCTCCAAATAACGTACCCATGACATCCTATTATATTTATAGCGATACCCCAAAACACTGTCCCAAAGTACTAGGAACACATAAACAAGAACAAGTATACAAGTATCGTAGAGAGGTGTAGTTTGACCAAAATTGGCCGGTCCATATCGCGACATCGGGGTCAAGGGATGGAGGGGATAGCAGGGGGAAGGGGTGAAGGGGGTCGTTAAGATAAGTTCATATCTCTCGGACATGGATCGGGTTGCCGGATAGAGAGGTATGTGCGATATTTGGGAATATTGTGGTTTGAAATAGGTGCACTATTTGAGAAAATGTATCGATTCATAAAATTTAGAGACTGCTTTTTTATCTTGTCCTTTGCTAACTTATATAGAAGTTTGTGTGAAGAAAGCAAAACATGTTACTTTTTGCTTTCTTCAAATGTGCCAATATATATTTCTATCAATATCTGCCGCCAAGCCTGTAACGGTGTGTTCCAGCAGTTGTCCTTGAGAGTTATTAGTTCAAGGTTAGCCTGAAACACATCGACGACCACATCATCACTTACTTCACCATCATTAGTAAGATATTGGTCAAAGGCTAACCTACCAGGAATAAAAAAAACCTTTGATATACGACGTACAGTAATGCCATACTTTGAGATGATGTATCCACCACCTTACTGAAACGTGCATTAGACACAAGTACAACTTCTTTATGACTGGGATTCACTGATTCTTTATTTGTACGCAGCATAACACTTAACAAACGGCGCGTGTATAAACCGTTCGAGTCCAATCACAAATTAAAAAAAGAGCAAAACCCGAAATTTCGTGATAGCACGTTGTGCTCGTGGAGCGCCGGTTCTGTTTGGCTCACGTACGCTACTCAGAGATTGGATTACACGCCATGATACGGGATGCATATTTTAGCTACCTATCTGTTTCGTGGATTGCGTAAAATATACCTTACATACATACAGGTTCTTCCAAGGCACAACCTCCTTGGAAGAACCTGTATGTATGTGAGGTATAATGTTACTGAGTAGAGGTTGAAAGAAATGTATGGAAATTAGGAGGACATAGCAGTGATGGTTCAGTGGCATTGGCTATGGACTGCCGCGGAGCAGGTCCAAGGTTCGAATCCCGCCGCGGTGAGCTTCACCGCATGGTGAAAGGGCATTTTGCGAATGCCCGCCTGGCTAGCGACCACCTTCAAGTAGATAATCTATCGCCAAGCACCTAACGGTGTGTTCCAACGGCTGCCCTTTAGAGCCAATAATTCTAGGTTAGCCTGAACAACATCTTCAACCACATCATCAGTTAGATTGCGGTCAAAGGCTAAACTATCAGCAAAAAAAAACATCCACTTTCAGATGTTTCTAAATAATTATGTAACTTAGCAAATTGTAATTTTTTTTAGAAAGACTAAATAAATATGAAAGGATGACATTTCATATTTTTTTTATAATATTTATGTCTATTAACAGTAATCCCTAAAATTTTACTATTAACGTCATTCGGTACATTATTTATCTAATTTAACCTTTAAAGGCATCTAACAGGAGAATATGGGGCACCTTATATTCTTAAGGGTGAACTGGCCGGTCAGTTCTCCATACAAACGTAGTAGGGTGATCACTCCCTTATTTGAAGATTTAGGGCCAAAATAAAGCATGATATCGATTGAACTTGTCATTATCTAGGTCTGTATCGTAACAAAATTTTAAAAAGATAATAGATTGAAAGTTATGAGCCTTGAAAACTTTATATGAAAATGTTTTGAGTCTGATAACTCTTAACTTAATTATCTTTTCCAAATTTCGTTACGATACAAACCTAGATAATGACGAGTTCAATCGATATCATGCTTTGTTTTGGCCTTAAGTCCTCAAATAAGGGAGTGATCACCCTACTACGTTTGTATGGAGAACTGACCGGCCAGTTCACCCTTAAGCTGAGAACTAGACAAATCAAATAAAAATCGTCTAAATATTGCGCTAAGATTTCGAGAGCAAACCTTTCAGAAGTAAATCTAAAGAAGATATCAAAATATATCTTAGGATGTAATATTCTTGGGAAAATCCTGCCATTTGATTAATGCATCGAAATGTCACAGTTATATTGCAAATACCGTCCTACCCTTACCGTACGAGGGTGTCGCAAATCTAGGGTATATTAAAAAGGGTAGGTTTGCCGTATTTATGTGACGCGGCACCTGTGCTCTCCCACTGGTAAGACTCGGAATTTGCAAAGATGTATCGCTTCTGGAGATGTGTTCTTGCTTGGTTTGTTTCACTTACTTTTCTTTTTAGGGTAGAATATAACTCTAAATGATACTTACAATTTGGAGTTTTATTCGCCAAAAACGATAAAAACGATCACACTCCCAAAAAGTTGTTCCACTTGGGTCTTGACATTATTTTCGCCATAAACGCTATGAAGCTACTGGAACAGTTTGAATTACCTAGATCTAATGTCAAAAGAGACAGAAGTGGCAAATTTTAGTGGCATTCTTAGCGTTCTTATCCTAAATGGAACAGGGGATGACAGTTACAAACGATCACAGTGATCACAACCATAGACGCAGAATGTGATCAAAATTATCGAAATAAACGAAATTAGCGTCAAATGGACTAGGCCCCTACTGGTATCCCTGAGGTATTCTGCGTAACCCTTGACTACTCTCTCGTCTAACTGCTGGTAAGTAATGACGTGGTTTGAAGCAGTGATGACCGACAGTGACAGTGGCATTGGCAATGGATTGTCGTGCAAGCATTCATGGTTCGATTTCCATCGTGGGCTTGATCCTCATGTCTTGGTGATAGGGCACTTTGCAAATGAACACTAAAAAACATTTTTATTTATTCCTTATAGGTAAGCCTTTGACCGCAATTTCACCTGAAGGTAAGTGATGATGTGGTCGTAGGTGTTAACAGGCCTAACCTAGAATAACTGGCTCTCAATAACAGCTGCCGGAACACACCGTTAGGTGCTTGGCGACAGATTTTCTACTTGATGATGGTCGCTAGCCAGGCGGGCATTCGCAAAATGCCCTTCCACCAGCGGTGAAGCTCTTACCATCATCAAACACCATTAAGTAGAAAATCTGTCTCAAAGCACTTAACAGTGTATTCATTCAGCTGTCATTGAGACCCTGTAATGCCAGGTTTATCCTGTTAAAACCTTAGACCACATTATCACTTGTTAAGTAATACTTACTAGTTGAGTAATTATTAAAAACCAAACGACATAATAATGCACTTTATGCAGTGAAATAAAAATATTATTCAATTATATTTCAGCCTTTAATTGTAATGTGTATTGGCTATAAACAATTACAAGCAACAAATTAAAGGACTATTATTTGTCATTTGTATTAAATGTCTTGTTTTATTCCAATTAAAGTGCTATCTCATTTGTCAGATGTGTTATTAACACACCTGCGAAAGGTTAAGTGGTAAAAAACAAGTTATGTGTCGATAAAGCGCTCGTAGCGGGGCTTGCCAAGTCGATCTTAACTGATCAACTACGTTAAGCAACGTCCGTTTCAGTCATCACTTGGATAGGAAACCGCTGGTAGCTACTGAGCATGCACGTGCTTCGGAGGGCACGTTAAGCCATACCGGTTGTCTTAGGATGGCAGTCCTTATAGCCTGATGGTACAGCTTTTTGTGAATGATCATCTGGTAGCTACCGCCCTCAATAAAAAGTTCAGTTACCTAAATCTAACGGTGTGCTCCGGCAGCAGTCCTTGAGAGCCAATAAGGTTAGACTCAACGTTTCCGACCACATACCTTCAGGTGAGAAAGTAGTCACAGCCTATCAGCTATAAACAAACCTTACATGATAAAAAAAGTTAGATGCTTTTGAACACAACTCGTCTCTCACCTGTTGGTAAATGGATATATGTTTTTTTTTTTTTATATGTTATGGGTTGGCAGACAAGCAGACGGCCCACCTGATGGTAAGTGGTTACAGTCGCCTATGCAACACCAGGGGCGTTACCGTATGTGGCTTGGCGACAGATTTTATACTTGAGGGTGGTAGCTAGCCAGGCGGGCATTCGCAAAATACCCTACCACCATGCTATAACGACTGCCATCCTAAGACGACAACCGGGACCGAAGGTTTAACGTGCCCTCCGAAGCACGGCAACGCTCAGTAGTAATGTCACTAGCCGTCACCCATCATATAGTCATGACCGCGGGCGACGTTGCTTAACTTTATGATCAGTTCAGAACGGCTAAGCAAACTTCGCTACGAGCGCTTCAACGAAGAGATCTATACTGCTACTAAACTTAAACAAACCTTTCGTTTACTATATTTCGCCTACTTTGCATTCCAAAAGAACCCTTTCTCAAAAAATAAAAACACATTTTTCTCACAATTGAAAAACCATTTTAAAAATTCATAGCTTGGACCCAATGTCCATCTGGGAGGCTCTAATAGACAACCGGACAAAGTGTTTTACCTTATGAATACTTAATAAGGAATCAACCCTTCGACTTATGGACGTCGTGGTCGGAAGGGGTACATTTTACCCTTTTTTATGAGCCATCTTTTGTTTTGATGCGAGATCAGTGGACGGGTTGTCTTAACCTGTAAAGTTTCGGGTTTCAGGAAGCCCTTAAGTGTGTGTAAATTTGTGTTCAAGAGTTTTATAGACTGACCTAGCTCTTGACGTATTTTTACACGACTGACCAAAAAAGAACGCCTTGCAGGTTCAGATATAGAGCAACACATAATTTTAACATAAAACCTGTTTAATGTACCTATATCTAGCAAATAAATAATTTTGAATTTGAATTTGAAAAATGATATGTTTCATGTTTCCAGGGTTCATGTATGTAGTACTATAATTGTGAGTTTCTTTGTTCCACCATAACTTCTAAACGGCGACACCGATTTTCATGTATGAGATATTTTTAGAATCGCCTTCAAAGCGCAAGTGACACTAGGTAAGAACATAAAAAACAAACTGGCTAATTTTAGACGCCAGATTGTGAGATTACATTTTTTTTCTTCCAAAACCATCGAGTGAGCTACCAAAATTGTATGTCTCGTTTACCCAGTAATTGCATTGGCTATCTTACTACAGTGCCCTTCATGCTTAAATATAATAGTATTTGCACACAACGGCTTCGATGCAGAATATCAGACACTGTGGTGGTACCTACCAAGACGAACTCTTGCTGAAGATACCTACTAGACGAGACGAATTTCTTAGCGTTCCATGGATTCACCGTGCGGGTGCCGATAGCGTTGCAGAGGAAGAGGCCAGAGGAGCCTGGGACTTGCAAGCCAGGAGTTAAGGGGCCCCTTTATGATGTATCAATGCTCCCCTTCACCGCTTGAGCCTCCTCCTCTGCCTAACCAAATTTGGTAGGATCCTACTAATGCTACCTTAGATACACGTTCTAGGATGGAAGTTACGGTTGTTCTTGACAGGCCAAGGTCTTTAAGTAGGTTATACAGGGATTTCGCTGGTATACCCCTTGCTCCAACTTCTAGATTAACCACATAACCGTTTTTTGTTAATAATAAATTAGATTAATATTATTGTAAGAATAGAGGTATATAAAGGTTTCACAGAATAGTTTCGTCGAGTTAGGTGTATTCACCGCAGCGATTCGTGTCTAGCTCAGAGTTTTCTTGTATTTTTACTAAAGCAACGAATACCAGTTTCTGGAGCTAACTTGCGTATTAAGCATATGATTCCACTATCCAACTTCAGCAGTAAATTCGCTTCACCGGGAATGGGTTACACAAGGGAATTTTTCCTTACTAAACCAACCCCCAACAAAGTTGGTGCAAGTAATCTAAAGTTAGGTACCAGGGCGGCAGAGGCTATTTAGATGCACATCTTAACTCTCCCATATATCTAGATTGTGAAACTTGGGACTCAGGCGGGGCGGGCCAACTCTGAAAGTGTTTGCAGTCTTTTTACTTTGCTTTTGCTGTTTTGTTCGCGAGATTGCAAGTGTGGACGACAGCGGTAATCCAATAAGGCTGGGTAAATGATTGCGCCGAACTCTCTCCCGGAAGTCTTCGATGCTATTCAGTTAATTAAACAAAACTAGGAGTTCATTTCTTTGTCGGAGAATTGAATTTGAGTCTGTTGTTTCCTTCTTTTGTTTTTTTTTGCGTTTAAGTAATTCTAAAATATTGTTTGAAAGTTTTCGTGGGTTTGTTTATTTAACTATAATAGTGAATAAAACAATAGACACGATGTAGTGTGATATGTGTGAGTGGTAAATTATTTAATTAAAACGTTCTCTTTTTTTTAAGTCACCAAGTGAAAGTCAATTAACTCGCCTGATTGTAAGCGCCACGTCTGTCAGTGACAGTGTCACTATCCTCGTTATGCTAGACACTGCACTGCATTCGTTACTCCAAAACATTAGTTCTTATGTCTCATTTGCTCAGTAGTTTCACGAGCTACAATGCCCTTCACGCCGAAATGCGTTATTGTTTGCTTTAAGGGAGAATATCTGACACTCGTATATATTTGAATAGTGGCCTGAAATTTGGTTCCTAATTAAATGTTTCTTCAAAAGCATTACTTCATTTAATATCTAAATTAAAACCGCAAGAATCTAGCCATACTGTGAACCACTTATGCTTAGGCTCGTAGTTCTAAATGCTTCTCCAAGTTGAGATTGATCTTAAGTTGCTGTTTTGACAGATGTTCCATACATTAAACGTCAACGTTTTTGTTGCCAGAGAAAACTCTTTACGCCGACCGTATAAGCAGAATAAGATTACAGGTGATATTCAACGACCTGTCTAGTGTTTCTTCAATATTTGAAAAAATCGAATATTTTTCTAATATAATTTAACGAGTATATCTCTTACTCTTAGTAAATAACTTCATTCGTGGTCAGGTTCCCATCAAAGCCATCCTTGTTTACCCACCTTCGCATAATCCAATCAAACACCCAAATTACACGCCACTAAATTCAAAATCGGGGTCACTACGCCCACAGAGGGATGTATTTATTTAATTTTAATAACGCATTTACATAGACAAACTTGGCGCGGGTGCGGGCCACAGATAATGTGTGTATTTGCATCCGTGAATTATAGGCCAGGTGCCGGTCGACAGCTTCAACGGTTTATGCTGGCCTGGTACATTTGATGCATAAATATGCGTGTTTAAGATTAATTAATTTTAAAATACGATTTACACATAGAACAAACAAAATAAGGGAAGAAACGTTACTTCTCCTTTATTTTATCTTCTTCTTTCTGACATATTCTAAAATCCTCCGAAGAGTGTGTGTATGGCACTAGTGTAGGCAAAATAGTACAATAGCAAAAATGTTTCTTCGTGTTTTTTCTGTCTAATAACAATTTTAGAATAGAATAAGTATTTGAAATAGAATAGGCATACGAGATTTTAAATTTAATGAGATATATCCGGTGATAAAAAAGGAAAACCACACATTTTGTACCCCACTAGGCCTGATTTCTAGTTCTGTTTGTTTCTGCTATTCTCGTACCCTTGTTTCCGCGCCACTGCTCCTCTCCCACTGTTGTGAACTGTCATTTGATGCCGATATTACCATAGATCATTAATCCTCTACCAGGGCCTCATAGCTATTCACCGCTGGTTTTTATCTCACCACTATCTCGGAGCCCGCAGGCTGTGGACTCACAGTACAGAAATCTACAGTATCATAGGTTCATTGTTTTTTGTTTTGAGAAAGTATAATCACAGCAAAGCATATTATTCTGTAAGAAAGTTTGCGTTAGTGGATATGCCTATTAGGAGGATCTTGAGGGTTGAAAATGGGAAAGAGACTGGGACAGGACAGCTGACCTCCATAACGCTTAATGGGGAACTTACTACAGTATTAGGAGCTTGATGACAGATTTTCTACTTGAGAGAGCTAGACAATCCGGTATTTGTAGAATGCCCTTCCAATATGCGGTGAAGTTTAACCTCACGGGATTGGAATCACACCTTCCAATTGATCGTTGGATTGCATTATAAATTTCATCTCTGCAAAATACGCTGCCGTCTGTGTCCTGTGTCCTGATCTTCTGGTTTTTCTCAAAGTTAAATAAATAAATAAAGGTTTTTCCATTAGTTGATTTTTTCGACCCTCATGAGAAGAGAGGGTTTCTACTCTAGTCCTACACTCCGCGGAATAAAATGAATGTTTTATACAGACTAGGAATGGTAGAGGTGGACGCAGACCATTGTGTCTTTTGAGTGGTCTAACAAGCATTGATAATTTAGAATTAGTAAGACTTGGTCTACTCTTGCTTGATATACTATCGTTTGGACTAAGTATATTGTGTACACTGTGGCAGCAAGTAGACTTGGCTGTCAAAGGCAGCTGCTGAAATACAAGGTTTAGTGTCTGGAAAGGATTTTCTACCTGACAACCATACAGGACAGATCAGTACGCAAAACGCATAACAAAGATGATTCAGTGGTGAAAAAAACTAAATTGTTTATATATTGATGAATACTAGTGACTTGCGTTTCACTGTGTAGCTGTATGCCATTTAGGAACACTCGCTGAATTCCTGCAGCTATCAAGCTAACCTACGAGAAAATATGTCAATATATTTAATAAAATCTTTACAAATATGCCTAAGTTTCACCACTGATACAGTACTAAGGGTCACTCGTGCCTGCATAATACCAGGGGGTCAGATATAGCTTAGCTAATCAGAGAGGCCGGGCGATTAACTCGAGACTGGCCGCGAGATAATGCCTCGCGCGCGATTGGCGCTGACCGCCTCGCTCTCCTGGACGCCTGGTATCGCTCACCCACCCTTGAGATTTTCCGATAATCCCTGGCTTTTCTCTGGTCCATTTGACATTTGAATATAGTCCGTAATGTCATGCAAATAATAAGAGCCTAATTGGGCGGTCCTGATTATAATAAAATTTTTGTTTGGGTAATGGGCTTTGTGAAGTACATTTTAATTAGTAATAATAAAAATATCAAACCAAAATACACAAATTTTGTATAAAATGATATTTTCAATACTATGTGTATTTTTAGATGATGGGTAACAATGTGCAGGCAAGAAGTACTAGCTAAGGATAGCAGGAAATGTATGTTTTATTAATAAGACTAACGGTAGTGAGTATACTACCAACAAGAATTCTTAATGATGATGGGATCCAGGTAGGCAGCTAACCATAAATCCGATCCCAAAACTTTCAACATATGGATGTTTCTGTGCTAGAGGAAGACATAACATAAATAACAATACAAGACCACACCGACCCCGCCTCCGGCTGGATAAAAGTAGGAAATAATGACCAATTATATTTTTACTAACAATGTTTTTATAATTATTTTGTTTGTTTGATAAAGGTAAGTGAGGTGAGGACTTGATCTGGTCCATAACTACTTAAGTTAATTAATGTACGAGATTTGGTGAGTGAATAGAAATTATATATGATAACAAACAAGTCGCTCGCCTGATGGTAAGAGTCAAGCGTGCCCAACAATAACTGTAACTGTAAATACAGTTACAGTGTCACCGTTCTGTGTTACACTGCAATGCGCTCGAATCTCTGAGAAGTTTGCCCAGTAACTCCATTTTCTACAGTTCCCAGCCTAAATACGGTGTTTGGATACTTCTGCCTAAAAGGGGTTGTAACCGCCAAAACAGATCCTCCAGGGGCCTAACGTCTTCACCTTTTGAAGCAGCGATGGCTCAGAGGCATTGGCTATGGACTGCCGCGCAGCAGGTCCATGGTTCGAATCCCGCCGCGGGCTTGAGCTTCACCACATGGTGGAAGGGCATTTTGCGAATGCCCACCTAGCTAGCGACCACCCTCAGGTGGAAAATCGGTCGCCAAACACCAAACGGTGTATTCCGGCAGCAGTCCTTAAGAGCCAGTGAAATTACAGGCATATGAGGCTTAACAACTAAGTCTCAAGGTGACGGGCGCAGTGCAATTCGTGACTTGTGACGAAATGCATCTGTTATAGGCAGAGGTTAGTCCGCTTAACATCAGGTGGGCCTCGAGCTTGTTCCGTCACAATAACATAAAAAAAAATATAAAAAAATTCAGGTATTGGTAAAAAAAGGCCTGATGAACTTCATGTCTATACAACCCACGGATAAGTGATAATGTTACTTATAGCGAGGTGTCTAAACATATACATTTTGCCCAAATATATTTGTACTAATTTAAATCTACCAAATAACGATCGTATCCAATAATGTAATATTAATAATATTAATATTTCATCAGCTGAAAACGTAATTCATTAGTCGACTGGCGTGAGGCAGAGCGGTATATCTCGGAATTCTCTTTTTTCGCGCAAGTTCATAACTCGAGGCATAAGTAGAGTTTAAGCACCATTAGCGGAATTGGCCCGAGCCCGCCTCGGCCCGGATTTGCGGAGCATGGACTGGGGTACATTAACATCAGTATGGACTGCTGGATTGATACGTAGCACGCAAATAATACATCGTATTAGTGTAAATAGTACTCTAGAATCTGGCTTAAACCATTTTAATTTAGACCATTTTCATATATTTTTGTATAAAGATGTCAATCCGTTTTTACATTTTTTATTTTGTAGGTTTAAAATAGATTTACGACGTGAAAATAATACTGTAGATCCTGCAATATAGCTTTACCTTAAAAATTATGCTTCAGACAACATTATACTTAAATATTGATTTGTTATTGATCATTTGCTATTTTGTAAACGTACTAGAATTGTACTTTCTATATTAGACTCTTTTAGAAAGTTTAATAATGTGTTATTTTTTTTTTCTAAATAGTAATTTGAACCTTTAGACTTGATTCCGATAACTAGTTATATGCAAATATACGAGTAAATTGTTTATCTATTACGTCGATTAGCAAACTTACGACCACCTATTCAAACTGCATGGAAACTCCAGCCCTTACTGTTTTTCTTGTAAGTATAAATATACCAAGTCTCAGATGTATGACTGTGGAGAATCTCCTAAAATATGAACGAGAATAGTCAATTTTTATAATGTAGAAGGATTAAAACGGAAGTAACTGAAATATTGCGCAGATGCTTATTTGTGCGGTTGTTGATGCAAATGGAAGAACTAAGCTAGAATGTATAAAATTCTGGATAAAGTGGTGGTGGCCTAATATGTTTTAAAGAATATAACGACTGAAGGAAAGAATACGAATATTAGTAAGGTGTTGCTACCTATTAGGTGGGCTATTTAAGATCTTGATATACTCAATAACCAAAAGGTAATAATTTTAAAACAAATTCTTGCCTGTGTAGAGAAAATATATATATATATATATTGCATTAGTAGAAAAACGTATGTACACAGGTAATTGGTCATGTTAAGTAATTGCTTAAAACAAGTTTCGTAGTAAAATAATATTAGATTTCCGCAAAACAGCTCTATTCAGAGAGCATCATGAAGAATGAAACATATAATTATGAGGAGTTATATTCGCAAAAGAAATTCTATTATAAGAATACGTGACAGTCAGTAAATATGTACTTTTACTGCATTAAAGAACTCAACAATCAACCCTGGCCACTTCCCCGTCCATGAAACAATTACTTAGCCTGAAACTCCCCCCTCATCCCAACACCCCCAGGGTGGCACCTGCCGCCATTTTCATAATGCACTTCACTTCTTTAAACTTAACACTTTAAATTATTGCTCAGCCAAGACGCGGGTCTGTGAGACCTGGGATTGATTCTGTTATTTTCACTATAATGTCTTTCTAAACACATTTTTAACTTAAGGATACAGTATTTTTAATTCTAACTGGTTTGGTTCATGATACTAATGAAATGAAAACCTAGTCAAATGATATACAAATAATATACAGTCAACATTTGTCATTATATGATTTGTTATAATGTTCATATGTGACTTAACCACATAAATTGATTCTGTCAGTTCATGATGTAAGTTAATATAATATAGTACGCCTACGTGTAAAATGGTGTATGTGCGTGGCATACGGTGAAGAAATTGGATTATAACCAACATTAAAATGACAAAGGCAGTAAAATAAACTATAGAGTTACTGCTTTGAGAGCACACTGTGAAGAACAAACTTGTTGAGATCACGAGATTTCTCAATTTTTCTATTATACCTATGGACACAGATAATTTGTTGTAATGTAACTTATCCTACTCCATCTGTACTATAATATAAGTTACTTTAGTATGTCAAGGTATCTGCCTAAAAAAAACTGATTAATTATATTATGATTATATCTAAAGTACAGAATTGCTCTTTAGGTCTGTGGGACCAGACGGGTCTCCGGTATCAGGTGGGACAGCCTTTTTATTTTGACGGGAAGGGTTAGTCCTTTATCCTAATGACAATTTAATACCACTCTTCTGTTCGTATACCACATGTGACTTTTTTAATTGAGTTAAATAAACAGTAGATATTTTATTTGTATAGCTGCAATTGTGTGTGCTTTTGACCTGAAAGAGAATATTTGTCGCCAGTTATTCAGCAGTAGTATTTGAGAGACGAAGCCCATTCTATGTTAAACCAAATAAGTGGTATATATTTGACAAAAAAATAAAATCAAAGAAATAACAATGATAATAATATCAAAACAAAATAATAATATTATAAAAATCATAAAACATGTCATTAAATGAGTTGTTTGAATGTATTAACATTCAAACAACTCATGGTTGCTGCAACGCTTGTAAATTCATGAGTTCCGTTCTTTCAATTTTCTCGGTAATATAGGTAGTTTTTCGGGATATATCCATTTAGGACCATTTTGAATCTT